>JBAIAC010000035.1:23362500-33362500 GCA_037349315.1 Chelydra serpentina | reverse complement strand
AATAAAAACATACTCTCTGAAAGATAACCAGTCTTTGTCTCCTGTATGCAGTGGTTGCGGCTGGAATTGATACACAGTGCAATTTGATCATTTGCGGAGTACAAATCCTGGTCAGGAATCATGCAAGATGGCAAATAAAGAAAGCATGGCAGAGTGCTGTATAGCAAAATACATTACTGGAGCTCATTATCAAAATGGTGTCTTGAATAGCCTCCCATTGCGCCCCTCTAATTGCCCTGGTATCTGGCTGCTCAAAATCAGGCGATCCACCTCCACGTTCCCCTCCAGGGGAAACTTTTCACCCTTAGCAGCCTGCTGTGCACTCCATAATATTTGTGAGGCTATGACTATGGGAATATTTTCCTCATTTAGATCTAACCAGTCATAAAGGCAGCGCTAGTGTGAGTTTAGTCTGCCAAAGGCACATTCAGCAGTCATTCTGCACTTGCTCAGCCTATTGTTGAAGTGCTCCTTACTGCTTTCCAGGTTTCTCGTGTATGGCTTCATGAACCATCGGAGTAAGGGGTACACTGGGTCTCCCAGGATCACTATGGGCTTTTCAATATCCTCCACTGGAATCTTCTGGTCTTGAAAGAAAGATCCTGCTAGGAGCTTTCTCTACAGGCAAGTGTTCCTGAAGATGTGTGTGGCATGCACCTTCCTGGACCACCCCACATTGATGTCCATGAAATGTCCACAGTGATTCACAAGCGCCTACAATACCATAGAGAAGTACCCCTTTCTATTGATGTACTCCGTCTCATGATGGTTTGGGCCAAAATTGGAATATGCGTGCCATCTGTTGCCCCACTGCAGTTAGGGAATCCCATTGCCGCAGAGCCATCCAGTATTTCACGCACGTTGCCAAGAGTGTCAGTCCTTTGTAGCAGGATGCGATTAAGGCCCTGCACACTTGAGTTAATGCAGCCCCAATGGTGGACTTCCCGATCCAAACTGATTTGCGACTGACCAGTAGCAGTCTGGAGTCACCAGCTGCCACACCGCAATCCACACATGCTTCTCCACCAAGAGTGCAGCTCTCATGTTGGTGTCCATGCGACGCAGGGCTGGGGCAAGCTCTGCACACAGTTCCAGGAAGGTGGCTTTCCGCATTTGGAAGTTCTGCAGCCGCTGCTCGTCATCCCAGACCGGCGTAATGATGCATCCCACCACTCAGTGCTTGTTTCCTGAGCCCAGAAGCAACACTCCACTGTGTGCAGCTGCTCCATGAATGCCAAAAGTAATCTGGTGTTGTTTCTTTCCATGGCGCACAGAGGTCAGGCACCTCTGATTCCTGTTCAGATTGGGTGCTCATGATATACTGCATGACCAGCTGTGATGTGTTCATAACAGTGACCACAACAGTAGAGAGCAGTTCAGGCTCTGGGCGCACAGTAAACAGGGGCCATTGAAAAATGCCACGAAACACAGTCGGAACCCTATGGAGTGATGGGACAGGAAAAAATGAGTCATGGGACATTGAGCCCACACCCATGATGCACTGCGATCCACTCTGCCATTCCACAACTCCTAGTTGCAGAAGGTGGCGAGTAGCATAGTAGGATAGTTACCCACAGAGCACTGCTCTCACTGTGGATGCTAAAGCACCAACTGGATGTGCTCCACCAACAAAAGGAGCATTGTGTGAACATGCACAAGCGATGTAATTATATACCGGTTTTTGATCATTGGCGTAACTTGCCTCAAAAAAGCTCTGTAGTGTAGACAAGGCCTAAATGAGGGTGTTACAGATTTTGTGGCAAAGAAAAATAAGGGAGCATAGGGATTTTCATTACAACTCCCTATTAAAACTAAATAGCTATGATTTTAGAACATTTTTTTCTTCCTATTTGCTATATGACTAAACATCTTCCTTGCAGTTCTTTTGCAAAGCAGAAATTGTGTATGCTTTGCCTACTTCCAAGCTTAAACAAAGCGTAAAACTGTTTTGATATTAAAACCAAATCATAACTTCCTCCAAAAAAACTTTTGAGATGAATTTTCTATGCCTTTTCCTAGCTCAAAGGTTATTTTTCTCTTTAATTGAGGAAAATCCATTGAGCTGTTTTGGTGCACATGCACAAACACCACATGCACCAAAACGGCTCTAAGCTGCAGCATAGGCTTTTGGGGAATTGGAGTTGAAAACCTTTGGAGATGAGCAAAACTATAGTTCCAAACCTAACTTTTTCTTATGCTGGTAGGGCATTCTGCGTGAGGGTCCTGGAAACCTGGAACTTGCTCCCTCTGCTTTGTCTGAAATATTCTGAACTTGATGACCATCTGTGCATTCTACAAAAGCCACTTATTTAATCGGGTTTTGGAGAGATGGAAGATATGGACTGAGCGGCATTAGGGGCTGGAAAGGAACGTTTCTGTTCCTTTCCATTTGCTGGCCAACTGAGCCCTGGTCTACACTTAAAAATTTAGATCAACCCCTGAATGCCTTAGTTAAGATGACCATACTTCCAGTGTGACACAGCGAGGCTGACGGGAGAATTCTTCTGTCAACCTAGCTGCTGCCACTCAGGGAGGCAGATTACCAGCATTGACAGAAAGACCCTTTCCACTGATATAGGAAGTGTCGGTGCTACAGTGCCACAGCTGTAGCACTGCAACTGTGCCGCTATAGTACCCAGAGTATAGATATGCCCTGAGTTAATTTGTTACTGTTTGTTTAATGCTGCAAGTAAGCTGAGTTTATGGTACCAATGGGATATTTTTTAATGTTCCTGGATGGTCATTATGCTGTTGTAAATAATTGGCAGGATGCCTCGAGCTTTGTGTATGGGCATTTTGTTATTTAGACTTTAATAAATAAAAGTCAAGAATTTATTTAACACTGTTCCAAGAAACTGAACTTATCTTGCCCATGTTTGTAAAATGCTTTGAGAGCCTTGGATGAAAAATATTATAGAAGTGTAAAGTTATATTAATTTCATGCAGGCTTAAAAATGGAGTCATATTTCTGTGATCCTGATTAGGACAAATATTTTGAATTTGGAGCCTCTACTACAAAAGAGTTCTGAATTAAAAAGGAAAGAGCATAGCTATTCCAGTGTTCATGTGATATAAAATTCATAGCTTTTAAAAATTGGTAGAGCTTTTTAACAGCATCATTCTGATCAAAATAGCTTGTGCTTCTTTTCCCCCATCTTAGAAGTGCTAAAATAAATCAGCTATATACTGTGTCTCTCTTTAGCCTACAAGAAAAGGAAATCCTGAATTGTATTCTTTATCAAGTAGGTACTTCTCCTTAATCTCTCATTACAAAATCCTTAATGAGGCAATAAAGAGCTCAAAGAAAACAGAAATGAGTACAGCAGGACAAATATAGTAATTAAGAGCAGCCTAATTTATGGACTAAATGATAGAGCCTATTACTTATATTTAGAGCCTCAGGTTCCCACTCAAAATAGTCTCTCAAGGGGACATGTTAAAACTCATGTGAAAGCAAGAGTTGCAGTATAAAAACCCCAGTGGGTCTCTGGGTGTTTTTTTAGAAAATTAATTGAGATAGTTTTGCACCAAGTTTTGCTTTGCCTGTTGTTTTCCTTTTTTTTTTAATATTCCATTTCTCTTGGCACACCAATGCCCCAACATGCTGCATACTGGCTAGCTCCCATGTGCTGTTTTGGAATTTCAGTTCTGAGGTATATTATTTGAAGTTTATAATCTGGCCTCTCATGACTATGCCTGGTAACTCAGGCCATTTACTGTAAGGTGGGATAGCCAGCTAGAATTTCTGAGGAATAATAGATGCCTGCAACTGAATGAAAATGGCTAGTTCACCTCTTTGGGGTTTTTTAAAACAGGAAATATTCATATGTTTTCAAATGTAACACCAGATGCCCACTATTATCAGCGGCGACACCGAAATGAGAGAGCCTGGACGCAGGACAAAGAGGAGGAAGAGAACAGGCCTCAGGTACCATGGGACGAAGCTGTTAGCTTTAAATATTGATCATGGGTACAGTCGGTGCACTTCAAGTTCATATTGGTTTCAGCAGTGTTCCCTATACAGTAGAACCTCAGAGTTACGAACACCAGAGTTACGAACTGACCAGGCAGCCACACACCTCATTTGGAACCAGACATACACAATCAGGCAGCAGCAGAAACAACAAAAAACAAATGTACAGTACCTTACTGTGTTAAATGTAAACTACCAAAAAAAAAAGGGGGGAAAGTTTAAAAAAATTGTTTTTGACAAGGTGAGGAAACTGTGCTTGTTTCATTTAAATTAAGGTGGTTAAAAGTAGCATATTTCTTCTGCATAGTGAAGTTTCAAAGCTGTATTAAGTCAATGTTCAGTTATAAACTTTTGAAAGAACAACCATAATGTTTTGTTCAGCATTACGAACATTTCAGAGTTACAAACAACCTGTTCCTGAGGTGTTCGTAACTCTGAGGTTCTACAGTTCTTAAAATGGGGAATGCCTCTACAACCAGTAATATTTTTACAATCAGAATGGACTTTTTATGTGGGACCACTGTACTTGTCTCTTTATTTGCTACTTCCAAAATGTATCTTATTGCGTGGGGGACTCAAAAAAGAGCTACAGTCTTTCATCAGTTGAAATGGATCAGTAGTGGCTGAAAATTATTACCATCCAATGTCAGTTTTGTAGCCTAATGGGAAATGCATTTGTGGTGTGGACAGACAAGTGTTCATATCACATACGGTTGCAGTGAGCATTCTTGTTGGTAATCTTGATACAGACACCAAGGACTGAATAGCTAGAGACTGCTTTGTGCTCTTCCCCTTAAGGGCCAAGGTTGAGGCAGGTGGGCAAGACAGTGTAAAAAGAAACTCACACTGTTACTGTTTGTTTTATAGAGTAACAGAAGACTTTTTGTTTCACTTGCACTAAATTCACTTACTTTGAAAAACATATTCACACAAATAAAAGAAAATATGCGTATCTAATTCCAAATTACACTATGTATTGTTTATTAACCTGTAACATTTTTAAGAGTTTCACACATTGGGTAGAAAATAAATCTTAAGTATTTTATGGGATTTGAGAAAAAAACATTGTAAATTTTAGAAACTACAGACAGCCTGTTGATGTAACCTGTATCCAAGCAGGGTGTTCCTTGACCTGCATTGCCTCCTGGCAGCATAGTGTGCACATACATTTTGAGGGGATAGTTATCTGACTTATAAATGGAATTGTGCAATAAAGAAACTTTACGAAAATGTGATTTGGAGAAAACTTATTTATTTGAAATTTAAGTTATTAAAGTGTTTTTCTAATAAAGTATCAAAGGGGTAGCCGTGTTAGTCTGGATCTGTAGAAGCGACAAAGGGTCCTGTGGCACCTTATAGACTAACAGGTATTGAAGTATCTAATTACCTTTCTAATAAAGGTAATTTTGAAATTGAACTAGTTTGAAATTTAAATGTCACGCTTCTTCTGTAAATTCAAGCGTAGTCTCTGTTCTTGTTGTCTATTTAACATCTCATACGTTGTCTACCTAGAGACTACAATCCTGCCTTTTATGAGGTAGTAGGTCTTATTCCCATCTCTAACTTTTATCATCCACTAACTATGGTTGTCTGTTTCAGAATACGTACTCTGCATTTATTCAGTTGCTGCCAGTTTTGGTTATCATAATTGTGTCAGTTATAACTCAGCTGATGGCCACTAATCCACCTTACAGCCTGTTCTACAAATCGTAAGTCCAATTTTTAAACAACTGTTTAGCTGATCTAGGTTACTTGGGGTGGAGAGGTAGAGGGATGTTGGACTTAATAGAGAATTCACTAACTTTTCCCATCCGCTCTCTGCAGAAAGCATTATCACTTTGTAATTAAGAGACCAGGGCTATTTCCATTTTTATTGGTTGGTTTTCCTAGGCACTATTATAACACAAAACCATCAAGGAGCAGAGCCCCATTGTGACCGGCTATATACAGACAAGTAACAGAAGACAGTCCCTGCCCCAGATTGCTCACTATCTGGTTTAAAACACTTTCATAGGGTGGTCTAGTAGCATTTAGCACCTTCTAAGCCAGCAGCATCTGGAGCATTACAGAGCAACCTAGTTAGCCCTGGAAGGAGTGCGGAATGCCTAGCATTGTTCTAATCAGGGTTTGGGGAAAACCCACTTACCTGTTCATCCAGCGCAAGTAGAAATGCTTCCCAAGAAAGTAGGCCAGTTCGGGCTGGAGAGCTGGTGGGCGGGGGGATTTTCCCTTGAGGGAGAGTAGAGCCACCCAAATACCACCAGTTCTTTTTTTGGGGAAAGGAGCGGTAGCTAGGAGGAGCTGTAAGGCATGAGACCTCCTGTGTGTTCACGATGGTAGTGACGACAGCAGCAAAGGAACCTGCAAAGGATCTGGGGTTGTGAAGGTATTGTTGATTTGAATGGTAGGAAGGATGTGCATTGTTGATTTATACACCAATGTAAATTCGATAACCATAGGCTTGGGGTTGTGGACTGGTGGGGTTCATGGCCTGCAGGTGTTTTTCAGTTGGATGAATAGGTGTCAGGGAAACATTTCAGACCCTCCTTTCAATCCAAAGCAGTTCCCTCATGCCAACACTGGAACAGTATTAGCTTGGAGTTCAATCCTTGCTGGCTCAAAAGGCTTATCATGACTGTGGAGGGATATTTAAGGGGAGTTGGAACAAATAGGTGGGAAAGAAACCTGCAGTACTGAACACTCAGCCCAAGGGGGTTTTGCTTTGTTAATCTGGAATAAAATGAGTTTGAGAGTTTAGGCATTTGCCTCTTTGCAGTTTTGTCATTTAAAAAACATTTAGCTGTTTGCAACAAAATTCCCCCCTCCTTTTGGGGCATTGTCACACGTTGTCTCCTCCTGCACTTGGGCCTTCCCAATGCTGAGAGTTGTTGGTCAGGCGACAATCTGGAGCATGTGTGAGAGGAGGGGCATAGTCACAAAGCGTTCGCTTCTGATGAAATCCAGTGTTTGAAAGGTCTGGGTTTGCTCCCTTTAAAGAACAGGGGGGCCATTTCAGATTTCAGTGGAGGGCAACTTCTTGCAGGAGTCCAGGGGCTGCTTTGGTCCCTTGCAACTCTTAGATTTTTTTGAAGGCTAAAAGGTAAAAATCAGTCTTTCACTTGTTGTGGTTATTTCCTATATTGTTGTTAATATTTTATACAGGCTTTCCACAACAAAATTACCAACCCAGGACAAACAAGAAACTTTTAAATCTAAGCAATCTGCGTCTAGGACCCAGTACCAAATAAAACCTCGCTTTCGAGCTTATAAAGCAGCAAAGTTCAGACCATACAGGAGACAAATACAGTAAAATATTATTGATTCCAGATAGCAGTGCAGTCACACAGCAGTTAAGTCCTACAGCTGCTTGCCAGATATCTCTGAAATGACTATACAGGATCACCTGTCTTTGATTTTTAAAATATAAAAGCATGAAGTTCAGTGCTAACACCATACTTTTTAAAACCTTCTTTTCATCCCAATACCTTCCTGGCTTAGTGCAAGACTCCAACAACAACAACAGGAAACAAACCATCTGTCTTAAGCCCTTGACATAAAACATATTTTGCTTTCATTTGAAAATTGTGTCAGAAAAACATGAACTTCAATTGCTGTTTGACAAGATAACAAAAGCGAAGGTCTAATGATAAAATAACGGGGATGGAGGGAAGAAAAAAACTTGAGGCTGGGCTTTTGCACTGTGATCCCATTTCTTGGCAAGCTCCGAGTGAGGAGTCAGCAGTCTTGCGTTTGTCACAAAAGGGAACACACATTGATTAAAGCACGTTTTAGGGGCTAGTGAGGTAGGAGTATGAATCCAGTCACTGCACTGCTGGAACAGAGGCAGCACTGAGATCGAGGGGCTCCTTCAGAGAGAGATCACAAGAACATCACATGAATACAATAATCCTGTGCCACAAGGCGACTGTCAGGCTTGTTGTGGATTGTATCTGCTCCCACCTCCTGAGCAGAGAGAGCTCTCCCTGTCACCTCAGAGGTAACAGGATAAGGTTTCACCACAACTCCCATTGTGGTCGGCTTGCTCCCTATCCTGCTGCCTGTGGGGTGGAATTTCCAGACTTTTCAGTGAACTTCTGAGGGTTTTGCTGCCTGCCTTTCCCTGCACTTGTTCCCCTGTACCCCTTTAGCAGGACAGATGCCTGGCAGCCAGGATGCTTAGCGTGCAGGAAGGCACCCACCCCACAGGCTATGGCAGCAGCAGATGGCTCCTGCTCCAAGATACTGGCAAGCCCAGTGATCAGGAGCCCAGGAGGATGAGCTTTAGTCCTTAGGCTCTCCCCAGAGCACTGCAGAAAGACAATGATGCCAAGGGGGAGTCGCTGTGGGAGGTCTTTGCTTTCTGCCTCTGCCTACCCTCAGCTACATTCTTCCTTTATCTGCAGCTGGGGCTGAGGTGCTTCATGGAGAAAGAAGGAAATTGCCCCTCCTAAACAGCACCCCTGTTGGGGGTAGCGTAATTGGAACTCGCTGAAGTTGGGCTCGCATTCTGTCCTTTTTCATGAGGCATTGTTTTTCAAGCTGCCCCAAAATTCTTATCACTGTTACCACAAGATGTCAGACTGCATGTCTGGCAGACAGCAAGATACTCCCCCAGTGAGTCTTTTGAGTTGTGCCAATCCCAAGTGAAACACCCGCAGCTGCTCCCAGAATAGGCAGTCCCTCCTGCTGCCTCTGTGCCCTTTGATCCAAGAGAGTCACTCTTCAGCCCTGCACGTAGGCACATATGCTCTGCCTCTAACCTTATCTTTAGGAATTAAACTCCTACAAACTTCATTGTTCTTAATGCGGTGAATAAAAACCCCAAACCTTGTGAGAGAGAAAGAAAAGAGGGTTTTTAATAAACCAAGAAGGAAGGGACAGACCGAACTGTGGAAGGAGGAAGAGGGATGTCAGATGGAGTGTGACCCTCCCTTTTTGGCTACTTTTTCCTAATCCAGGACAACAATTCTAAAACGCAAAGAGAGGAGCCAAGAAGATTAGAAAGAAGAATGTGGTTTAAACCAGTAGAGGAGGCAGAGAGGCTAGTTCCACACAGCTCCCCTGCCTGCAGGGCAGTTTCAGAACATTAGAAGGAAGTGGAACCAGGATCACCCCTTATTCAGAATTCCACAGGATTCTATAATTTGCCCTGCTGCCTAAAAAATATTGTGAGTCAGTGGAAATCTATGTGGAATGGGCCATATGCCTACAGTCACATTGCACCCTCAGATATTTGGCCCTGTGCCCTAAATGCACCCTGAAGACTGCTGTCCTTTCAAGTTTGTCCAGTCATTTCCCACTGATGTTGACAGGAGACTGCTGGAAAGTGCAGGCAAACAAAAAAACAAAGCTGTGTTTGGGCCTATTTATGTCTTGGAAGTGACTTGACCAAGTTACCAAGAACTCCCCAGAAAAATGCAGTCTCATTAATACATACTGCACTTGAGTTTGGGCAGTGTCAGTTCTGAGGCTGCTCCTTTTAGATGACATTTTTCATTTTAAATCTCTTTAGATATTGTGCCTTCATAGTGTTTTTCTAGCCAATCAAGTTTATTTCATAAGCTGTGTTAGGAAGGTGTAAAGTTGATTATGGAGCAGGGAGATGTGTAATTTCTTTACTGAATGGTTGAGGGCACTGTAGTTCTGCAATAGCTGCTATGAAGAAGTTACAGGTATTTCCTGCTGGGAATATTCGAATGAACGAGCACTTCTCTGTCTTTGCCTTTTTTAACATTCCTTGATATTTCTGAACTGCCTTAAAAACTCATTTGTCTCTATGCTGTTTTCACAGGTCCATAGGCCATACCATTCCTAGAGAAACACAAAACCTGCAAGTGCCTTATTATGTTGATAAAAACTTTGAAAATAGTTATAAAGGAGCAGAACTTCAAGAGCTAGAGAAAACCATTGAAAAGGATTATATAGACTATATCCAGACCAGCTGCTGGAAGGAGAAACAACAAAGTAAGTAAATCTTTGTTATTTATAAGTGTGTAGGTACACATCACGTAAAGTCAGAGTGTGGCTTTGCTTGAGAAGGTATTTCCATTATAAGCCCTAGCTTACAGGGATATATAACTTTTTAAACCATTGGTTCTCAACTTGTGGCTCAATCAGAATAGAGCTGCGGCCCATGTGACATCCTCAGGGACATACAGGAAGTATATATATGGCGTGGATGCCGCCCACATAATACAGAGAGAGCTTCATATGTGGCCCACAGAGGTAAATGTTTAGAACAGTGGTTCTAAGCCTAAATTACCTTTGCACTGGCTTTTGTCACACCTGCTCTCTTTTGTCACCAGGTGAATTTGTTGTTGAAAGCTTGACACAGTTCACTTTGGCTGATTTTAAGAGCTGCGTTTGAAGTGTTTTTCACCAGTGGACTTTTTTTTTCCAGATGCTTTCTTTTACACTTGAATGACTCAGGGTAGCAATGTTTTAAACATGAAAACCACCACATTTATTCATCCAGTCTTTGACAGATTCAGAAAATTTTTGAAAATGGCATTCCCAGACCATGTTACTTTGTATCACATTTTAAAGAGACAAAGGCAGAAAGCATGTGCTTATTTGAATGTGCCACTTTTATTTGAGTCTGAGGTAATGTTTTTTACCACAGTCAAGAATTTATTTGACTTTAAGAAAATGCAATGCAAAAAGTGACAATCAATAAATTGAGACTTTAAAATGCACAAAAGTTAGGAAATTCAAAATTATTATTCTCACATCAACCTTAACTTGGTCACATGGCACCTATATATTAAGGCATAAACTTTAACACCATATAGTATTTAAGTACTGATATCTGAATTGAGGCTGCATAGAACAAAGATGCAGTCCTTGTCCCTTTCTTACATTTTTAACAAAATATACACACACAAGGGGACCAAGTTATATGGGGAATCACAAGTTTGAATTTCCATAATTGAAATGACTAGACAAAGTGCATAGTATACTGAAAAAAAGAAAAAAACATTTATCATCTAAGTGTTTTTAGTAATAGTAAGTTAAACCACTTTCACATAGAAGTTTTTCTTTTTAAGTTGATAGTATCCCTATAAATAGGGTGACCAGATCACAACAGTAAAATATTGGGACACATTGGGGTGCCGTCGGCCCCGCGCACAGTCCACTCCCAGACTCCGCCCCCACTCTGCCCCAGGTCCTGCCCACTCCCCACTCAGCCCCACCACCGCACCTCCTGACCCCCTGGCCCGCCGCTGGCTTGCTGCGTCCCTCCTCAGTCCCCCACCCACCGCTCGCCTCCTCTCACCCCCTCCCACCTGCCACTCACCTCCTCACTCCCCTGCCAGAAACCCCCATGCCCACCCTGAGAGCCCCCGCTGGCTCACCGCTCGCCTCTTCCCCGCCCACCAGCCGCTGGCTCGCCGCTTGCCTCTTTCCCGGCCGCCGGCTCGCCACTGGCTTGCCGCTCGGGTCTTCACCCCCCTCACCCGCTGCTGGCTCACCGCTCGGGTCTTCACCCCCCCCACCCACCCACTGCTGGCTTGCCACTCGGGTCTTCACCCCCGCCTTCCGGCCGGCTCGCTCACCTGCCACTGGCTCACCCCACCCTGCCGCTTGCCTCTTCCTCCCTGCCCCCCTGCTCGCCTACTCACCCCCTGCAACTCGCCTACTCACCCCTCCTGCTCACCTCCTTGCCTGATTATCGGAACAATTGGCGTCTTGATTGTACATCGGTCAGGATGCTGGACAAAGGGTTAAATATCGAGACAGTCCCGATTTTATCAGGACGTCTGGTCACCCTACCTATAAATCTCAACCTGAACATGTTCTTTTGATTGATCTCCTATTATGTCCAGCAATCAGGTCAATCTAGCACAAACATTGTAGAGTGCATGCCTTGTCCAAACAATATTTGCTGTATCAACAAAGAGGCAATAACAATGTTGCCAACTCTGGTAATCTTATCACAAGTTTCAGGTGATTTATGTGAGACTTTCAGCTTTTCCTTTAAAAAAAAAAAAAAAATCTAGCCATTGTGACTACAGAGAAAATCTTGAAGGCATAAAAACCAGAAATCAAGTTAAAAGAACCCAAGATCTATGTAAGTTTGTTTTTTGTTTTTGTTTTTCAAATATCATGATTTTTAAGCTAATCTCATGATTTTGAGAGGCCCAACTCATGATTTTGGGGTACTTGTGACACAGTACCAGCCTGTAGATACAACATGGCTGTCTATGAACTTGAATATGATGATAATGGAGTCTCATGTCAATGTCTACGTACAAGGATTCAGCAAACACTGTAGGTGAACACATATATATGTGAGGCAGACCAATGCAGGAACCGCAAATGTGGTTACATATGAGACAGGATTATCCATGACGATTGCTTTTATTCCTTGCTTCGTGCTATTCTCGTTTTTCATGTAAGGTGTTAATGGTCCGTGTTTCAAAGCATATAACAGCAACATGACAAATCTGCTGTCACCTTGCTCTGTTGTGGGCTCTTCCTTCCCAGTTGCTCAGGTCAACCTGATATGCTTTCAACTTTAACTTCAGCGTGTCTTTATATAATTTATACTGACCACCATGAGAACCAATGTCTTGCTTTAGCTGACCCTAAAACGGAGGTTCTCAAACTGTGGTCTGTGAGCTCCATTCAGGTGGTCCGCGGATAGTTTCCTCTAAGGTGTGCGCCTGGGCAGTTGCACACGAGAGAATGAAGGGCCACCCACCTAGTTAGTGGAGCTGTGCAGGCGTGGCTCCACTAATTAGGTGCCTGGACCCTGGAGAAGATGCATATGTAAGATGAGATGGTGCCTTGGGGGGAATTGGGGTAAGGGGCAGTGGGGTGAGAAGAGGGGGTGGGGGAAATTTGGGACGTGCAGGGCTGTGGCAGCCAGAGAAAGAGGCAACTTTCCCCAGCTCCAGGGCTGTGGCGGCTGTGGAGAGATGGCCCTCCTTCCCAGCCTCAGCTCTGTAGCTGCTGTGTCAGGGGAGAGATCCCCCCTCCTTCCTAGCCCCAGCTCGCTGCCGCGGCGGGGAAGAGAGGGTACATCTGTTGCATTAGAAAAGTAAGACTACTGATATTAAAATATAAGTTGTGTGCTTTTATTTGTATTTGTGTGGGTTTTTTTATATAGTGCTTTTATCCAAAGCGCTTTACAATAGTTAGCTAACGGTACAAACAACATTTGGAAAGATCATTAAGTGGTCTGCCAAGACCCTTAGCAATTTTCAAGTGGTCTGCGGAAAAAAAAAAGTGAGAACCACTGCCCTAAAATATGGCCTTGGGTATTCTCATGTCGGACATACGACTTGAGAATCTTTAAAAAGTAAATCTGCCACTTTTGTGTGAGCACAGAAGCACTGCAGGTTGAACAACTTCCTATCTGCATGGAACTGGATAAATACTCCTGTCAATTTCATGAAATGCATCCATAAGCATAGCCAAAAAAGGATGGAAAAGAATATGGGCACCAGCACGCAACCTTCTTTGGTGCCATTGGTGAGCAGAAAGGGGTCCGATATCATATTTTCAATATGACCTGTTCAAGAATTTTCCCAGCAACAGAGTAGGGAAATGCCAAGGTCATTATCGCAATTTGCCCAATCACTTTTATGTTTATAGAGGTAGATGAGGTTGGCAGCCTTGAGATTCTGTGGCACCAACTCTTGCTCCCAGATAATGTGGTGCTTTGCATAGTGGTAGCCACCCCGCTGGAATGTCATCTGGTCCAGGTGCTTTCCCTTGTGACATCTGCTGTGGCTGTGGTGGTCTCATGTAGGGTGGAAGTTATTGCTAGTTTTTCTTTTAAGAAGCATTGTGTAAGAGCATTAATTGCTTCCTCAGAAATGTTGGGAAGGGTGATTAAGAAGCAAACTGAAATATTCTGTCCATCAGTCAAGTATGTTGGTTTTTTTTCAGCTAAGAGTCGATTGCAGTGCAGTTTGCGTACAGGAATTATCCTGTTGCACATGGTGCCATATATAACACGAATGCCAGCAAAAAAGCTTGTAACTCTGCAGTTTTATTTTCTCATCACTGTTTTTGTGCCAAAGTCTGGTCTGAACCATCGTTTTTCTTAGGTGGTATGCAGCCTTTCTAGCTGCTGAATCCTGGTCCTCTACATAGGCTTGATGCGTAGCATGCAATGAGTTCAAGAGCTGACATACTTTGGGGTCCTTCTCAACAAACCAGTACTGATATTTCCTCTTAGCCCTGGACTACACTAGAGGGGGGGGGGGGGGGTCGATCTACAATACGCAACTTCAGCTACGTAAATAACGTAGCTGAAGTCAGTGTATCGTACTCGACTTACCTGGCCGTGAGGACGGCGGCGAGTCGATCGCTGCCGCTCCCCCGTCGACTCCGCTTCTGCCTTTCACCGAGATGGATTTCCGGAGTCGACGAGGAGGGCGTTCGGGGATCGATTAATCGCGTCTAAACGAGACACGATAAATCGATCCCCGATAGATCGATTGCTGTCCGGCAGGTAGTGAAGACAAGCCCTTAATGAAGCAGAGAACTTCAGCAGCCTGTTATATGTTGTGTCCCCAGAATGTTTCCAGGCTGTCTCAATGTCCACTGAGGCTTCTGTAACTGAGGGAAATGCTTCCATGAGTTTCTGTTGGAATTCAGTTTGTCATGGTTTTCCAGGCTTGAAATACTGATTTTCTTCACTGGCTTGAGTTGCTGTCAGTGTTGCTTGAGAGCACTTCAGAGGAACATTTGACTTCTCATGAGTCTATGTGCTGACCAGAAGTTGGCGCATCTCTGCCATGTCAGGCTCACTTGCATCATGAGATTTCTTCACCATATAGTAACATCATGTGCCAGTGTTTTGAATGCAATGAGCCAGTGTTTTGAAGAAGGATACTTGTTGGCCTGTTGAAACATTGCTGGTGATGACTAGGTTGTATTCAGTGCATTTGGAAAGTAGTAGCAAACCATTAGGTCGTCATGGAGTTGGCAATGCAGCCTCTATCACATTGCCCCATGATGCATAGTTTTTGGCAATTTAAATGACAGGTGTGATTGTAACTATCAGTTTATTGTTACGTGGGGCCAATCTCACAACATTATCAAGGGTTTGATAGAAGTCCTCCTGTAGAGGGGTTTGGCCAGGGCTCGTCCCTCTCTGGGGCGGCAGGGAACCACACCACCTCGCTACTTCCTTTCAGTTGTGTCAGGGAATTAGCATGGCCATGGGGGTCTCGCGCCGCAGCAGCAGTAGAGGCAAAACATAACAGTTATTCACACCCGATCGGCAGGTAGTAAGTGAGTAACGGGCTCAGGTCCTCAAACAGGAGCTGAGCAACTGTTGTATAACGAGTAGGCCCCGGCCCTGGGGCCCACGGGGCAGGGCAACAAAGAGTCAATGGCTCAGGCCCTCAGCAAACAGGTAAACAGCAAGCCCAGGCTCCTGGCTCTGAAGGGCCTGGGCGAGGGGGAGACTGCCACCCACAAGTTTGGTGGCAGGGAGGATGCAGGCCCTCCCACTCCACTGCATCCCGGCCCGGGGCCCTAGCAGCGGCAGAGGACCCGCTGCTGTGTCAGTGGGGATCCTGGCCGCAACACACTGACATCGGCTCTGGCAGTGCTGCAGCCAGACTAGGGTTGGCTGCCCCCGGGCTACTTCGTCTGGACAGTGTCCTCCCAGGGGTCAAACACCATGGGCTCCTCAGGCTAACTGGCAAGGGATAGGCTTGGCAGCTCCTCCTGGTCGGCATCAGGCATCGGCCAGTTTGGCCAGTCTTCAGGTTGGCCGCCGATTGCCGGGGTCTCCCATCCGGGAGCTAGGCCAGAGGCATCTGGCCTCTCCGGCGGCTGTTCCTCTAGTGAGCGCTGGGGTTGGGCATTTATACTTCCTGTCCTGCGCCTTGGCCTCTGGGGGGTGGGTGCAGGATTCACTGGTTCTGCCCACTTTGGTGTCCGGAGAGGGACCACACCGCCTTGCTACACCTCCGTATCCTCATCTGGATAGATCATTGTTGGTGCCTATACGCTGATGACAGTAGCATGACTGTTAGCAAAGCCAGTACAAAGGAGCATAAATCTGTCATTAACACCCTTCAGCAGTGATTCAAATCTGCAGGCAATCAAAGTCTGGATGGCAAACCCCACATCAGTGCATCTGCGTTCATCCTCCGATTTGCCAATCTAGTAAAAAGTGTAACTAGCACTCACTGGTGAGTTGCAGCTAGAAGAAGTAAGTCTTGTCTCACCCAGCCCAGCAATATCTGTATTGTACTGTGCCAATACTCTGCCGAGTACAGTGGTCCTATGCTAAGGTCCGTCGCCTCTGAGGAGCTTGTGAATATTTCAAGTTGCAAACGTTGTTTGTCTTCCTTATATTTAGACTGCAGAAAAGCTGGATGACCAGTCATGTGGGACACTCTGACAGGTTTGGGAGGAGCAAGCATTTTTAGGGTCCTTTCTCTATCCCACTCCCCCTTTGAGTAGAGCAGCACTGTTCCTTGATAGGTCTTGGATTAAGAGATTGCAGAGTCACTGTTGCCTTGTTGAATCACCTGCACTGTGATTGGGTTCTAGAGGGAAAGGTATGTGCGCAGTTCCAGTCCCACTCTCCTGTCCATGCAAGCCATGTGCTGTTCTGGTACAAAAATTGCAATGAGTAAGGGCAACAAATGTGGATGCAGGTTTATGTTTTGAGTTCTTTCTCCTAGTGAATGTCGTTGGCCCCTTGTGGTTCTTCCAACGTTCCAGAGTTACTTTTGGAAGGGCAATCGGATGTCCCTATAAATTGCTATTGGCTGTTGGCTTATTTGATGGTGGCCTACCATTGCCTGGTCCACTATTGCCTTTAGGCATCTATGGCATTTTATAGGGCATTGCAAATTACTTCAGTTGTATACTTGAATACAGGTTTGGGTCTTTTCCTTTTACATACAAAGATTTGTAAAATGACTTAATGCTGGTGAAATGTGCCAGATGGAGAGCCCTGTGCTGAAGATCAAAATCCCTGTGCACAGAATGGCCTGCACCAGAGGTTGTGGCAGTGCAAACTTCCCCAGTCTGCTCCAGTCTTGTGCTTCAGGTGTAGGGGAACACATCAGTCTCCATGCACCTTTCAGTTCTTTGTCTCAGCTGAATCTATATTGAGTCCCTAGCTGTGTCCAATCCTGTCTGTCTCTGGACAGGAAATGGTACTTTTGGTTTCACGGCATAGGGTGGAAGAAATATCTACTTTAGTCTACTTATCTTGTGCTGATGATCCTGACATTATCATTTCTCTAACCCTTAAGATCTACAGCCGTTGCACCATGCACTTTCTTATTTAACCAGCACCCTGGGACCTTCAAGTTTT
Organism: Chelydra serpentina; assembly: GCA_037349315.1. Lineage (NCBI taxonomy): Eukaryota > Metazoa > Chordata > Testudines > Chelydridae > Chelydra > Chelydra serpentina. Next base: position 33,345,227 of record JBAIAC010000035.1, on the reverse strand, counting down.
TAAACCAAGAAGAACAGTATCTTCCTTACGTGAACATTCTTCTTCAGTGTAGAATTGTTTTATAGAATTTGTGCTGTTAGATACTTCAGTTGGCTTCAGGACATTTACTTTAAGCATGTAGCTGATCTCTTTCATGTAGTTCTACAAAGGTCTCCTGAGCCAAGGAATGCAAAGCTGGAAATGGTTGCAAGCACTTTGGAGGCCAGGAGTAGAACTCAAAATGACCTTCAGAAGTTAGAGAAGTGGTTTGAAATCAACAAGATGAAATTTTAAAAAGACAAGTGCAAAGTACTACACTTATGAAGGAAAAATCAAAGGCATTGCTACAAAAATGGTGAATAACTAGCTGGTGGCAGTATTGATTAGAAGGATTTGGAGGTTATAGTAAATTTAATATGAATCAACAAAGGGATGCAGTTACAAAAAAGGCTAATATTCTGGGATTTATTAACACAAGTGTCATATGACATGGGAGATAATTGTCCCACTCTGCACAGCACTGGTGAGGCTTCAGCTGGAGTACAGTGTCCAATTTTGGACTTTAGGAAAAATTTGGATAAATTGGAGAGAGTCCAGAGGAGAGCTACAAAAGTGATAAAAGGTTTAGAAAAACCTCACCCATGAGGAAAGGTTAAAACCACTTACTATGTTTAGTCTTGAGAAAAGAAGACTGGAGAGGGGGTTGGGGGAAAAGCACCTGAAAAGTCTTTAAATATGTTAAGGGCTGTTTATAAAGAGGACGGTGATCTGTTGTTCTCCATGTCCACTGAAGATAGAACAAGAAGTAATGGACTTAATCGGCAATAAGGGAGATATAGGTTAGATATTAGGAAAAACTTTTATTGTAAGGATGGTAAAGCGTCCAAGGAAGTTGTGGAATCCCCATCATTGGGAGGTTTTTAAGAACAGATTGGACAAACACTTGTCAGGGATGGTCTAGGTATACTTGGTCCTGCCTCGGTGCTGAGAGGGTGGACTCAATGACCTTTTGCAGTCCTTTTCAGGCCTACATTTCTATAATTCCATGCCCCAGAGTTGCAAGTCTAAAAGGGCCTAAGAGTTAGAGGGAGGAGAAGATCCAGCACTGAACATCAGTTCATAAATGCAAATAATCTTCCACTCAGCATTTTACATTTGTACATTAGCTTTCAGCCCAAAGCGCATCTTAAGTTGAGGTGGGAAGGGAAAGCCAGCCAGTGTATTGTACACTGCACAATCATGGGGAGAAAGAACATGCCTGTTGCTGACATGGAATGTGCTTGTGTAAATAAGGCTTCAGACTCCAGTAGGGCTATATGTATTATGAGATAGCAATGGTTGCTCCATAGTTAAGGTTAATAGATTTTAAGGCCAGAGCGGACCGATGTAATCATCTAGTCCAACCTCCTGCATGATGTAGGCCATAGGACTTCCCCGACTTAATTCCTGCTTCAAGTCCAATATGCTCTAGTTCAGCTACAGCTATCTTTTAAAAAAACTTCTCACTTTGATAGACCCTTGTTAAGTTGTTCCAGTGGTTAAGTACCCTCTCTGTTAAAAATGTGTGCCTTATTTCTAGTCTGAATGTGCCCCTCTTCAGGTCCCAGCCATTGGATCTTGTTGTACCTTTGCCTGCTAGATTGAAGAGCAGGCTGGCTAACCTTTGCAAGCAGGCTGGCTAACCTAGTGAGGAGGGCTTTAAACTAGGTTCACTGGGGGAAGGAGACCAAAGCCCCGAGGTAAGTGGGGAAGTGGGATACCGTGAGGAAACACAAGTAGGTGAGTGCAAGAGGGGAGGGCTCCTGCCCCATACTGGGACAGCAGGACGATCAGTGAGTTATCTTAAATGCCTATACACAAATGCAAGAAGCCTGGGGAACAAGCAGGGCGAACTGGAAGTCCTGGCACAGTCAAGGAATTATGATGTAATTGGAATAACAGAGACTTGGTGGGATAACTCACATGACTGGAGTACTGTCATGGATGGATATAAACTGTTCAGGAAGGATAGGCAGGGCAGAAAAGGTGGGGGAGTTGCGTTGTATGTAAGAGAGCAGTATGACTGCTCAGAGCTCCAGTATGAAACTGCAGAAAAACCTGAGAGTCTCTGGATTAAATTTAGAAGTATGAGCAACAAGGGTAATGTCGTGGTGGGAGTCTGCTACAGACCACCAGACCAGGGGGATGAGGTGGACGAGGCTTTCTTCCAGCAACTAACAGAAGTTACTAGATCACAGGCCCTGGTTCTCATGGGTGACTTTAATCACCCCAATATCTGCTGGGAGAGCAATACAGCGGTGCACAAACAATCCAGGAAGTTTTTGGAAAGTGTAGGGACAATTTCCTGGTGTAAGTGCTGGAGGAACCAACTAGGGGAAAAGCTCTTCTTGACCTGCTGCTCACAAACAGGGAAGAAATAGTAGAGGAAGCAATAGTGGATGGGAACCTGGGAGGCAGTGACCATGAGATGGTCGAGTTCAGGATCCTGACACAAGGAAAAAAGGAGAGCAGTAGAACAGAGACCCTGGACTTCAGAAAAGCAGACTACGCTGGAGGGTAGGGATAGGATACAGAGGGACCTAGACAAATTAGAGGATTGGGCCAAAAGAAATATGATGAGGTTCAACAAGGAGAAGTGCAGAGTCCTGCACTTAGGACGGAAGAATCCCATGCACTGCTACAGACTAGGGACCAAATGGCTGGGCAGCAGTTCTGCAGAAAAGGACCTAGGGGTTACAGTGGACGAAAAGCTGAATATGAGTCAACAGTGTGCCCTTGTTGCCAAGAAGGCTAACGGCATTTTGGGTTGTATAAGTAGGGGCATTTCCAGCAGATCAAGGGACGTGATCATTCCCCTCTATTTGGCACTGGTGAGGCCTCATTTCAAGTACTGTGTCCAGTTTTGGGCCCCACCCTACAAGAAGGATGTGGATAAATTGGAAAGAATCCAGCGGAGGGCAACAAAAATGATTAGGGGGCTGGAGCACATGACTTATGAGGAGAGGCTGAGGGAACTGGGATTGTTTAGCCTGTAGAAGAGAAGAATGAGGTGGGATTTGATAGCTGCTTTCAACTACCTGAAAGGGGGTTCGAACGAGGTTGGATCTAGACTGTTCTCAGTGGTAGAAGATGACAGAACAAGGAGTAATGGTCTCAAGTTGCAGAGGGGGAGGTTTAGGTTGGATATTAGGAAAAACTTTTTCACTAGTAGGGTGGTGAAGCACTGGAATGGGTTACCTAGGGAGGTGGTGAAATCTCCTTCCTTAGAGGTTTTTAAGGTCAGGCTTGACAAAGCCCTGGCTGGGATGATTTAGTTGGGGTTGGTCCTGCTTTGAGCAGGAGGTTGGACTAGATGACCTCCTGAGGTCCCTCCCAACCCTGAGATTCTATGATTCTATGAAGAGCCGTTGATTGTAACATTTCTGTTCCCCATATAGGTATTCATAGACTGTCATCAAGTCACTCCATAACCTTCTCTTTGATAACATATGGTTGTAATCGGAGCCAAATCCTCAGCTAGTGTTAATGGTTGAGATCCATTGATCTCTAAAATCCACAAATTTGAGAGAGATGTTTCCTAGGACTATTATGCCCAGCAAAGGAAAACATTACAATTTTGCCATTCCGTTAACTAAAGAACAAAAACATATGCTCCCATAATTAGCCATGGTGTACGTTAGAAACACATCTGCAACTATATTTACAGTGTTTGAGATTAGCAGTTGCCTGAGGATACCACAGTAATTAAAAACCGTTTAAGAATGACTATCATCTGGTCCGGTGAGCCAGTAATGAGTACAGCTGAGACTGTGCTAACTTTAGTACAGCCAAGATTGTAAAAATAAACTGTTTGAATGCAAAACACAGTCATGGAGAAAAATTCTCTGGAGACCTTTAATCAGCTGTTTTGTACCTTTGGTCCATTAATTCCTTTCTGTTCAGATGTTTAGCCTCATTTGGGCCATGCATTTTATTAAATGAGTTCTTATTGGTAGTATGTAGTTTGTTTTATTTACTGGAGTTTACTTTGTTGCTGATGGATATAGATATATACAGTTTCGCTAAGCTAAAACTATAGGAACAATGGATATTGTATTGTCTTTGATCTGATCATTGAAAAGTTTTATCTGCTGTCTGTCTACCTCGTTATTGGAGACTACAAAGTAGTAATTCAACAGCCTACTAGTCCACTAAATTACATGGTCGTCCGATCACTTTTTTGGTGCCTCTTATTTATTTTAAAAGATTTGATTGCCAGCTGCAGGCAGTGTTTCTCCTCTTGTGGCTTAGTATTGCACAATAGGCTGGGTGTGCTGTGGCTTTTTGTCTTTCTTTAAAACATCTGATATAGGCCAAGGCTGAAGGAAGGATACCAGATTTGGATGAACCATTGGTCTGTTGTGGTAGAGCAATTTCTGTGTAAGACTCAAGTTAACAAAATTCTGGATCAAAGAACACCAAATAAAGACAACTGAAAATAGAGGGATAAAATTTGACATTGAAACAATATGTTCTATGAATACCATGTTACATTATTTTCCTTTATAAAGATTAACTGGATGTTAAAAGATATAAGGACAAATCAGCATAAAGAATCAGATAAAGTATAGGAGATTTACGTGATGAAATTCATACCAGCAAAGATGTAAACATCCCACAGTAAGAAGTTTGACCCCCATAAGAGAACTCGTAACAAAGAGACTTCATTTCAATAAGCTTTCATTTTAAAACTAGTTGACTGAGAGTCCTGCCGTGCTGAGACCAGCATAGTCTTGGCTGACATCTGAAAACACATTCTTATTCAAGTGTCTGGTCCAAATCCATGTGTGTCTGTCAAGTGCATGCTGTACTCAGTGGATGGTATTTTAGTGTTAGGGAATGGAGGAATGGGTTCCTGGTTCAAAATAAAAATCTTTGATGCTTGTCAGTCTGTAGAGTCATTCAGTAAATTCAAAGAACAAAATCCTATAGTCACTACTCAATCAAAACTCCCATAGATTTCAGTGGGACAGAGTAGCGACTACAAGATTTGTCCCATTGTGAGGTTCTTTCCATACTGAATCAGCCTGTCGGCTGTGTGATCTCACAGCTGTGTAAAGTTCTTCAAACAAATTGAATGTCATCAGGTAGCTTGTGCATAAGGAAACTTTTCTGACCTGTTCAGAAATCCATGTCTGCCATTCCCCATAGGTACATTTAACTGTTTTCAATTGGTAATTTCCTTAAGGAGAAAATTATATTAGTGAGCAAATCAGAAAGACTAAAAATAATTTTTCAGTAAACTCAAAGGATTTAGGCAGTGTAGTTGCTCCCTTGTTCATTTTCTTGGCCCCCCCCAAACGTTCCTCCGTGGCCCCCAAGAGGTACACTCCCCACAGTTTGGGCGCTACTGCACTATGCTGTTTGTTTACAGTTTGTATTTTTCTTTGTGGACAATGAAAATAGACAATCAGTTTCATTTTTGATGTCTACTCAGTTTTATTTTCTGGTTCTCATGCACTAGCACAAGGCTGCAGTGTTTGGATTACAAACACTTCAGGAGATGGTTTATTTCATACGGTTAAAATTTTAAATAATGATGGAAATACTAGTTTTTACTTTCCTAAATGCCTAGCCCAATTTGGGCTGACAGTGTCTCCATAAAGATAACTGCTAAAAAATTTTGGATTTTATTATTCTTATAAAAATGTATTGAGGAAAATGAAGCATTAAAAATGATTATACACAAGGCTCAGTAGCTTTGTTCTAATGTTATCTTTTTCATCTTTCAGAATCCGACTTGTCGAATTTGGCCAGATTATACAGAGATGAGCGATTAAAACAGAAAGCGGAGTCACTGAAACTTGAGCACTGTGAAAAGCTCTCCAGTCTTATTGGACTACACAAGGGGGGCTGAGATGGCCAGACAAATTCTGAGTTATTTATTGCTGTTTTAACTTGTTTCTATTTTCCTTTGTATTTATTAAAAAAAGAAAAGAAAAAGAGCCTAACGTAGAGTCTTAATAATTGGTAACCTTTTAATGTTCTCCGAATTGGGCAACCCTGAGCCATAGACACAGTATTTGCTCTAATAAACTGTATATTCTGTTTGGTTCCAAGGACCAATGGTAGTCAGTGTAAATTAACTCCCTAAAATGTAGCTTAGTTTGGAACCAGTCTTCATTTGATATAGTTTTTCTGCCACGCAAGCAACTTTGCTTCCCAGAAAAGTATACATAATAGCCCATACATTCTGTATTTTATTTGGACATAGACCACACTCAGTCATTTGATGTACTTTTCAGTTATATGCTGGCATTCCTATATTCATCTGAAGCTGATGTCCTTGCATCCAAAATGGCTTTTGCAAAAAAATTGAGGGCATACTCCCTGCTCCATTCTACTTTCCAGTGCTTTGCTCAGGTATTCATCAAGGCCTTGATGCAGCTAAGTACATAAGCATGTACTTAGGTCTCATTGAAGTCAATGAAATTTAAGCATGTGCTTAAAATTAAGCATGTGTTAAGTGCTTGGTGAATTTAGATCCAAACTTGTACTATTCTTTTATAATTAGTGATGTAATTAGCCCAGATTGCCAGTAGGAATTTGGAAATTATTTATTCCTGCAATAACATATTTCAGTTGCTAACATTCATTGCTGTGCACGTGGGATGCATTCCTGGAGTCCCTGCTCTTGCCACAATGTCTCATTTGAACTCACCGCTTTATCCTTTTCTCTCATGTGGAAAACTTGCAATGATAACATTCATTGTGAAAATTACAGCTATTCTTTAGCTAAATTTGAAGGATGCCAGTGGACCTAATTAAGCAAAGGTGTATTCCATCTCTTTTGCAATGAGCGGGAGAAGCTTTCCCACAGCTAACTAAGAAAACCAGCTCAAACTTTGAGAGTTTCATTGTAATCAGAAACTTACAAGAGGTGATCATTTGTTAAATTTACAGTAGGAAAGAAATCTTAGGTGGATTCTTCTGACTGCCAAGCCACTGGAGAAGAGAATGCAGCCAGATACATTTTTCTCATGTATTCTATTCAGTGGCACAGTATTTTTATTTTTTAAGCTTATTTGCTAGTTTGATTTTTATCTCCAAGCCTTCTCATTCTTCTTGCTCCAACAGAGATTCTGCATGCAGTTATTTGGTACAGTTCTTATTTAACACATTCTTGCTTTGATGTGCAATTGTCATGCATGTTTCACTCTAGAGATTGGATTTTTTCTTTGTAATACTAATTTATTACTCTCCTGTTTTATAATCCTCTTTTATAAAATCTGACATTTAATGGAAGGCAGAGGAAGAGATGTACTCATAAGCAACAGAGAACAAAATGTTACTACAAATAATCAAGTTACTGGGTGTGTTCCTCTAGTGCAGGGCAGCTACAGTGTACTGCATTACCATTATAATCTAGTTTAACTGGCCTAAGAACTGTAAGGCTGATCCTCCAGTGGACTAGATCTGATGTAGAGGCTCTTATTCCACACGACCACCCTGCTGCCAGTGTAGCAGGGAAAAGAGGGCATGGCCCAGATGCTTCTGCAACATGGCAATCCTCAGTTCCATTTTGGGCCCTTGTAACTATTTCAGCCTGGTGTAAATTAGAGCATCCTTTGAGCTGCTCTAACAGTACAAAGAGACCAGCCTGCATACAGCTGCAGGAGGATCAAGGCTGTCCAAAGGGGGGTTTTAAACCACTTATGCCTACACCCTTAACGGGACTCTGCAGGTTAGCTGCACCCCAGGTTCTGGACTGTTTTATTTAATCTTTGACTTGACTTAGCAGCAGAAGGGGTAGGCACCCATCATACTTCTCTTTTCTTTTTCTGTCTACAAATTTGTTAAACGGACTCTTCTAGAGGATGAAATTGCCTTTTTCCACGGACTAGGTACATTACATGTAGCAGTAGTGCAGGCTTCTCCATGTTCAGCCCAGATCTAGTTGTAATAGTGACTCTTGTAATGTGTTGACACCTCTCCACTAAAAGCTAATCCAATACTCCACCCACTTTTAAACCTCATTATAGGTAGTGCAGGTAGCCACATTTTGCTTTTTTTTTTTTTTTTTTTTTTAAATCTAGGATATCACATACAAAATACTACCTTAGAATAATGTTAAGGTTGCAAAGTCATGGGCTCCAAAGTTAAGAAATGGCAGAATTAAGGTTGCCCATTCAGCTTCAATGCAGCCCCTGTGTATATGCATTATGATGCAGTCTAATTACATGATCACATACTATTTTTTCCCACAGGACCGCTGCCTCATTCAGTGTACAGGATACATAGTGCTGAGGAAAAATGAATCAGGGTTGCATAGAGACAGTTGTCTATAGGACCATTTATTGTAGAAATTGGAAGGTGTGTAGGGAATGAAATGGGATTGCAGTAAGGGAAAGGATATTTTGATGGTTAAGGTAACTGAATTCTGCACTTGAAAAGTTGGATTCTGTCCCAGCCTCTGCCATAGAGTTTCTGTGTGGTGCTGGGCAAGGCACTTAAGCCGAACTTTTTTCACAGTTGGCCACTAGTTTGTCTGTCATCTTGTGAGTGCCTGATTAGAGATACCTGGGGACTGATTTGCAGAAGTGCTGAGCACTCGCAACTGTAGGTGAAGTCTGTGTTTTGAACATATAAAGTGATATAAAATACTAAATTTTCTGAAAAATCAGACCACAGGCACCTTGGACACTTTTGACAGGAATCTCCCTGCCTCAGCTCCCCATATGTGAAATGGGAATAATACCCCCTTTTCTCTAAGGGTGTTGTGAAGATAGATTAATTAATGGTTATGAAACACTCAAATACTATAGTGATGAGTTCTATAGAAAACCCACAAAGAAATTATATCTGTATTTGGTGCAGGGCTTGGATGGCGTGCAGTATAAATAAGGATGGACACCACAGACTGCTCAATGAGGATGAAACAAAATATTGAGTAGCTGCTAAGTCAGCGAGCAACATCCATCCTGTGCTGTGAATGAGGCAGGGATCCTGCAGGGGAAAAAAATAGCATGTCATCATACAATTAAAGATTGTATCATCGTGCATGCTCACAAGGGTGCCAAATTAACATTTCACAGACGACCTTAATTCTGCTGTTTCCTAATCTGAGTGCTGTGCTTGACTTTGTTTATAAAGTTTTTTTAATATAGCATTGTATATGTAATTTGATATATGCCACAATAGATTTTATGTGAATAGCAGGTCAGTGTTTACACCGAGTTTAGTATCCTCCAGTTATTTCTAATTTATGCTCTCAGTATTATCAAAAATGTGGTAGGAAAACTGAATGCTATGATCTGGTTAGACATTTAACATACTGTACTGTATATAACTTGAATACCTACATAATATTTTGTATTTACAGTATATTGCACCTTTCATCCAACAATCTTAAAGTGTTTTATAGAGGCAGGACATGATTATAAGCAGCACCATCATTTTAGGAGACTTCTGTGGGACTCAAGAAGAGACCATGATTAAGTGGAAAACAAGATTGAAAAGTAAAGAGATGTTTTAAAAAACAGTAAGATGTTCTGTGTTCAGAATCATGGCCAGTCATATCGGAGATTAAAGTCCTTCTCAGAGACTACTTCAATGCCAGTATTCTAGGGTATGTGAGTAAAAACAATTAGCAACATAAAATGTCTTGTGCTAATGTTTGTCACTACTTCTGTTTTTTGCCAGGAAATAGATAAAATAGATCAAATCTAGTCAAATATTTCTCAAGGTAACAGTAACTCGTTAAATGAACTGCTTTCTTTAACGAGACAGCATTTACCAAATTATGATCAACTTCTATTTCCTGGTCGCTAAATTAGAGTGTTTTTCTGAGCAGCAAATAGGGCGCGTTCATTTTGATTTAGGCTTCTAATATTTCCTGCCCTGATATAAATATGAGCTGTGTAAGGATATTTATTACTTTTAAGAAGGTACTTGAAGCTTTGTAATCCCCCCAGGATGTTTCTATGAGAATTCCAATAGATTTGTGAATATGATTATATTTTTAGAAATGAAGGATTTCACATTCTAATTTATGTACATACTGTGGGTGAAAAGATACTGAATATGAAAAGACGTGGTTGTGGAGTTTTGGGCTCATGTGAAATTGACGATGTGCAATGGTTCCCACAAAGACTTGTAATGAAAAATGAATTACTGTCCCACTGGTGGCCATAACCCTGAGGCAGTGGTTCATCAGTTTCTTGTGAAGATGGAACACACTTGGCTTCTTAAGTAGTGGGGGGGAAGGGGGAGGCGGCAAACAAGACAGGGCAGCATTGCCACTTGAAAAGCCTATGTTTTCCTCCAAGCAGAGAAAGCAAAGAGGTTTTGAAGGCTATCCTTGGAAATTCTAGATTACCTTTTCAGACCAAGCCATTAACGCTGTCTTCCTATCCATGATCCACTTGAAATTCCCAATCTCTTTTCCTCTTGCCAGCCCCTGAGACAACATAAGGTACATACTCTGTCCTTAGATGTATTCACACAAATATCATTTAAGCCAATGGCAATTGCATACCTGTATACAAAGGGAGAATTTGGCCCTAAGCTTTGGAAACATGGCTCTATTATGTGATCTTCTCTGATGCACTGGATTTTGATAGGAGCAGCCCACGATAACTAGTTAATTGATACTAGAAACAGTTTTTCACCTTGCTCTGTTGCAAAGTGCAGTAATGTCAGAACATACAGATTTATAGTCAGAGTTAACTATGTATTTTCTTCAATATTTGTCCAACTAAATAGATGCTCACTTTGTGAGTAAATATAGCTGGTAGTGTAAACTGAAGATTTGCATTTCCTGGTGATATTATTATAAATTATTTCTTACCTAAGGACGCATGACACATCAAAAGATGCAGCATTTATTTTGTTGGTTTCAAACTTTTGTTTAATGGAAAGTACAACCATAGTATTCGTATTTATTTAACTTATTTCAGTAGGAGATGTTAAAGTATTTTCTGAATGTATATTCCATTTACCTTAAGTAAATCCATATTGGCCATACTGTAATAGTTTATCAGTCCATTGAACCTTGACTGTACAGTTCTAATTTACAGAAGTTGTATATTTGTGTGTATTTCCCCTCCGTGTTGTTACACTAGATGATTAGAAAATAAGCTGTTCTGTCCTTACTACAGTAAGAATTCTGGAAAAATCACTTCCGTCTTGATTGGTGGGTCTGAATAATCAGCTCAGTTCTTGAGACCTTAGTTTGTTTTGACTTGTGTACTCTTAATCAGAAGATAAAGTTTTTGTATTAAATGTAATGGAGCCACGCTGTTCATCTTGGGATGTTGATCCGAGCTATTACTGTGCTCCTGAAGCACTCTTTTGGGTTATAAGATTTAACAAGGCTATATCTAAAGCTAGTGCCATCAAAAGTTATCAATGGGAAGTAGCAGGTGAAGCTACCATGCCATCAGTTTTTTGTTATGTCATGTCTGTGCCAGAGACAGGCCTGAAAAAGAGGTGCTAAGGCCAAGCCTAAAACCAGATCTGGGTAGCAAACAGCTGAATAAGTGTTTAATGTGTTTCTGTCCCCTATCCCTATGCCTCACCTGAGTTTGTGAGGTGCAGCAACAGCCAAACCCATTGTACTGCTTAGCTGCAGTCAAGGCTATCTGCACTTTCATAGATTCATATATTCCAAGGCCAGAAGGACCATTGTGATCATCTAATCTGACCTCCTAAGTAACACAAACCATAGAACTTCCCCAAAATAATTCCTAGAGCAAATCTTTAGAAAAATATCCAGTCCACTCTTGATTTAAAAATTTCCAGCGATGGAGAATCCACCATGACCCTTGGTAAGTTGTTCCAATGAAATCATAGAAGCTGGTTTCATATCTAAATGGATTAGTGTATGTTTTTCAAAAAAGTTCACCAACATGAAGTTAAGTCACCTTAATATGATATTAGGGTGGAAAACGCCCTCCCAACTTCTTGAGTCAAACTAAAAAACAAATCCACCATAACATGGCAAATCAGAGTGACTTGTAACAGCCTGTGTGCTGCTTTAGAACCACCAACTAGCAGAGCACGTGAGAGGCCAAGTTAATAATTACTCCTCTCAAGCCATGGAACTCTTGGTGATCGTGATGAGGTAATTTTATCTAATGAGTGGAGATGGGCAAAACGCGGGGATTCCGGTATTTATGAATTTGCTTTAGTTCCAACTTAGAATTAAAGCAAATTTACTTACATTTCTTGATGAATCACACATCCCGGAAAATGTTGTTTCATAAATGAAATGATCCTCAAATGAAATGCAAAAGTAACATTCTTGTCAGTTTCTCTTAATGGCTCTGCAGCACTGTTGGGAGCCCCAGCTGGAGCTCAGCCTCTTGGGACTGTTAGGCTCCCAGTTCTGGCTGGGGCTCTGAAGGGATTGGGAGGCTCCCTGACATGGATCCTAGCATCCCCAAAACACATCTCCAGCCAGGGCTCCCAGGCTGCTACCTCATAGACTTTAAGGTCAGAAGGGACCCTTATGATCATCTAGTCTGACCTCCTGCACAATGCAGGCCACAGAATCTCACCCACCCACTCCTGGAATAATCCTCTCATCTATGTCTCAGCTATTGAAGTCCTCAAATCATGGTTTAAATACTTCAAGATACAGAGAATCCTCCAGCAAGTGACCCATGCTGCAGAGGAAGGCAAAAAACCTCCAGAGCCTCTGCCAATCTACCCTGGAGGAAAATTCCTTCCCGACCCCAAATATGGCGATCAGCTGAACCCTGAGCATGTGGGCAAGACTCACCAGCCAGACACCCAGGAAAAAGTTCTCTGTAGTACCGTCTAACATCCCAGAGACCTGCCTCCAACCCGGGATCCTAGAGCTGGCACGTTCCCTTCTGTGGCATGGGATGCCTGCCAGGATTTGGGGGACTGGTAGGCTCCCTGCCAGAGCTGTGAACCCCATAACACTGGCAGGTGTCCAGTAAAAACCTGCCTGCATTGAGGCAAAAGTTTTTGTGAATATTTAATAGATTCAGCAAAACATTTTGCTGCAATGAATCAGCATTTGGTTTGTTGGAAATTTTCTGACCAGCTCTAATGATGAGTTAGCCAGTTGCAGCTAGGAAAATACTCCCACGGAACAATCTGTTCCCTCTTCCCAAATCTTTGAGAAATATTTCATAGTTAACTGTCATACTCACACAGGAAACTATTAACCTTAGCAGACTCAAGCACATCAGCCGGAAACAAGCCTCACAGGAGGAAGTTCCTAAACCTCCATACAGCCAGATGCTTAAGTCCCAAAGGACAGACTTGTCCCTTAAGCCTTCCAATATTGATAAATTGAGTACCTTGGAGTTTACTATGTGGGGGAAGCTTTCAGAAGGTACCTTTTAACTGAATTCCTACGTGCTCTCTCTCCATCACACATGATAACAAAGTAGCTGACTGCACCAGGCTCCTTAGCAAAATTGCCTACTCTCTGTTGTGTGAAGTGCCATGGCTGGCTGCTGATCTGTACCCCAAAACTTCATAGTATAGTGCTTTGGCAGCAAAGGTCATAAATGTAAACCATTTGCTTTTAATAGTCCTGTTAGCAGCTGACACAGGTTATCCATTGTGTACAGCCCAGCTACAGATCAAAAATATATTTAACATCAGTAAATCAATACCAGTGCAACTGCATTTTGCATAGAGCTTAGACTCGTTCCCAGTGGGTCACTACTGAAAAAACAAGGAGAATGATTCTCAGTATAAACAGACACCATACAACTTCATTTCCTAACAGAATCAGTGCCATTAATGCAGCTGGGGGGAGGGGCTGGAGTTTCAGGGAAACATGCTTTAAGCAGAGTGACAACTATTTAGAAGATGAGACCTACATTCTTTGGTGTCACCTTATTGCTGTAAGATTCACATTGCTTTCTAACGGCTTTAACATATCTTTCCAGAGTTACACCAGTGTTCCCTAGCTCCTCTCCTATATTTCCTGCTCAGACGAGTAGTTAGAACACCTGTACCTCCAATCAGTGCTAGTGCGGATTCTGCACCAGCAGTGGGAGAACTGCTGAAGTCTTGTATAGATAAAGCCCCTGCATGTGATCTCATCTCTTGCTATGGTTTCAACTGTCACCTATACAGCAATGGCTACCATTTGACCAGGTGTCAGAGCAGAATATTATTAGCAGCAAAGCCCTGCCTATTGTAAGAAGAAATCACAGAGAGGGGCCTTGTATATGACACTTTAGCAATTTCCCCACCATTTACTAAGCCTAAAAACTGCCTGTTTAGGTGAAATGTAAGATGCACCTTTTTGAAGTTGCTTTCTTATAGCAACAGTGTCTTTAACCATTGCCAGAAACAACCCCCAACACTTTCATTAACAAAGCCAGAGATATCACTGTGCTTTTGTTAGACTGGTAATTTTGTGTGACAGCCAGGGGAGAAGCACCTTTCACACTACCTTAGGTATTGGCATTTATTATTATTTGTGTTACTGTAGCACCTCTGAGCCCTAGTCACAGACTAGAACCCTATTGTGCTGGGTGCTGTACAAACCCACACCCAGCAATGATGATCCCTGCCCCAAAGAGTTTATAATCTAGGCAGATAACCTTTTATCCTCCATTCAGTTCTACATCTGAACCTGTCTGATGGCTCCCGTGTCAGCTCCATGAGTCTGATCTTCCTTTTCCTTACAGAGGTGTTACAGTGTAACTTACACTGAAGTTACTGACAGGTGTAAATGGATTTTAGGCCCAACGTGTCTAGGACTGACTCGCTCTCTTCCTGCCTAGGCTTCCCCTACTTACAGTGTCAGTGTTCCCGAGCTGGCTGCCTAGCAGGCATGCTTACTTCTCTGGCTGGCAGGCCCCTGCAGCTGACACTGTGCTGGCCTCTGGCTCATCATGGTCTCCCTTCCCTACCACCACTCCTCACCCAGCCTGTCCTGCAGGCTTTTTGCCTCCTTGTCCGTGCTACCCCAAGCTGTGCCCCTTTCCTCTCACCCAGCAGCCAGTTTCCAAAGGCCCAGCGATGCCGCTCCACTGGAGGGAGACTCTTCCCTTCCCCACCTGTCTGAGCCACCAGTGCTCAGGTCCCACATCAACGCTGGGGCTGCCCAGCTCCTGGGCTTATGGGTCAGGCTGCTCAGCTTCCCACTCTCCTTTTTTCTAATTCCTCCTCTCCCTCACCCCGTTCGCTGTCTCCCTTCTCCCTCTCCTTGTCCTCTCCCCACCCCATCTACACTGCAGCTAGATGCCCGGGACTGGCCCATGCCACCTGACTGGCCAAGGGGCTGTTTAATTGCAGCGTACATGTTCTGGCTCAGGCTGCAGCCCCAGCTCTGGGGCCCTCCCCCCTCGCAGGGCCCCAACTCCAGCCCCAGCCTGAATGGCTACAGTGCAATTAAACAGCCCCTTAGGCCGAATCAGGGCCAGCCAGGGGTTTTTCTTGCCCGTGTAGACAGGCCACTGAGCGGCTCCTTTAAGGAGGGGGCGTGTCCCCCGCCCGGTTGCCAGCGGGCGGTGCCTCGCTGTTCTCGTTGCTGGGGGCGGTGAGGGAGCTGGGTTGTGATTGGCCCGGGGGGAAGCAGCGGCGGCCATTTCCAACGGCGGGGGGAGCGCGGAGATGGCGGCGTGGTCGGAGGAGCCAGAGTGTGGGCGGCCGGGTACCGAGGCTCTGGCCTTCCGGCAGCTGCGCGACCTCGTCACTACCCAGGAGGCGCTAATAGAGCGGCTGCGGCTCCGGGTGCGGGCGGCAGTGTAGCGCTCCAGTGGGCGGAGCGGCGATGCGGGTGGGCGTGGCTTGGAGCGTTGGTGGGTGGGGCCGTTTAGAGGCGCCTCCACCTTAGCCGCTGTTTGTGGCTTTGTCCCAGAGGGTTCCTGAGGCCCCGCACTAGAGCGCCCCCTGGGCTGTGCAGTGCTGCGGGCTGTATCCAATGCGGGGGCTGGGGTCTGAGCTATTGGGTGTATGTGCTCACCGCCCCTACCCCCCCCGGGCTCTCTGGCATGTGTACCTCAGAAGGTGTGTTCGTGCTGCATGTGCCAGGGCTGTTTTCGCGGGAATGCAAGGCCCCAGCTGCCCCCTTTTCCCTAGTTTTCTGTGTGTTCAAGTTAGTGAGTTCCTCTGGAGACAGCTCTGCCCCCGCGACTGGCTAGCTCCTGGCAGCAGGGTCATTGGGCCACATTCGGATTGTAAGCAGGGCTGACTCGAACATTTTTGCCACCCCAAGCAAAAAAAAAACCCAAAAAACAACCCAAGCGCTGCCCCACCGAAACAACCCGCACCCGTGGAAACAACCCCCTCCAGTGTTGTGCCGCAACACCCCCTTTCCCCCCCCCCCCCAGCATCTCCCACCACAGAAGTGCTGTGGGGAGGGCGGTATCCCCGCCCACGGCCCTGCTCTCCCCCGGCCAGAAGAGCGCCGCGGGGAGGGCGGCATGCCCAGCTCTCCCCCGGCCAGAAGAGCGCCACAGGGAGGGCGGCATGCCCAGCTCTCCCCCGGCCAGAAGAGCGCCGCGGGGAGGGCAGCATGCCCAGCTCTCCCCCCAGCCAGAAGAGCGCCACGGGGAGGGCGGCATGCCCAGCTCTCCCCTGGCCAGAAGAGCGCCACAGGGAGGGCGGCATGCCCAGCTCTCCCCCGGCCAGAAGAGCGCCGCGGGGAGGGCAGCATGCCCAGCTCTCCCCCCAGCCAGAAGAGCGCCACGGGGAGGGCGGCATGCCCAGCTCTCCCCTGGCCAGAAGAGCGCCACAGGGAGGGCGGCATGCCCAGCTCTCCCTCAGCCAGAAGAGCGCCACAGGGAGGTCGGCATGCCCAGCTCTCCCCCAGCCAGAGGAGCGCCACAGGGAGGGCAGCATGCCCAGCTCTCCCCCAGCCAGAGGAGCGCCACGGGGAGGGCAGTATGCCCGCCCACGGCCCCGCTCTCCCCCGGCTGGGCGCCGGCGGGGAAGAGCACTGCCCCCCCGCGGCTTGCCGCCCCAGGCACGCGCTTACTCCACTGGTGCCTGGAGCCACCCCTGATTTTAAGGCCATGCTTTTAAAAAAACATGAGCGATTTGGGTGTGTCTGTTGTTGGGTGTCTAAATTGAGACACCTAAAAAAGTTCTGATGATCAGAAAATGCTGAGCATTTGCCCTTGGAAAGTCAACCTTCTTTGAAGGGTGTGAAGTTGGGCACTCAGAATCACTAGTCACTCTTGGAGGTCTGCCCTACATATGCGTTGAAGGTCCATCTGTGCATGATTTATTGAACTTCAAATTTCTTTTTCAGATAGCAATACAGGAGGAGAATTTTATATGTAAAGAGGATTATGAGGCTATTGTGAAGAAGTTGGAGGTAAGTAACCTCTTGGGGGTAGGGATTACATCTTTGTACATTTTGAACAGCATCTGGTACCATGGGGTTCCAATCCTGGTGGAGTCCTCAATGAATAATGTCACAATTTCCATATCTATTGGAAACTAGGCCAAACAGATTGAAATTAGCCTTGCAGTGTTTAATCAAAGGTAGGAGAGCTGCATTTGGACTCAAGGGTAGTCTTGATGCAGCTTAGCAGTTCTAAAAATTTTTTGCTGAGTAGTGCATTAATTAGACACCAAAGAGAGTGAAGCTCATGGAAAGGAGTATTAATTGTCAGCGGACTAAATTCCATGGGGCTACATGTGGCACAAACAGAATAAAAAGCCTGTCAGTACCACGAATCCGTCTTCTCTAGGTGTGTATTCTCTCTACCACTCCACCCCTTTTCCTGTCTTTGAATCTTTGTGTCTAGCTATTTTTTTGTCCAGTGGTGCTGTACTAGAGGCTCATGCCTGAGCCATATGTGGTGATCTGTCTAAAGAACCAAGTACGTGCCCTGGAGCTTGCTTAGATGTTTGACATTTTAACTTTTTGTGGTTCCTGAGGTTATATAGAGTAAAAGGTACTAGGAGGTCCATGGAGCATGGAGTGGGGGGAACACACCTGTTCAGCCAGTGGAAGTGTTTGGGAGCTGATCAATGAACTCCCGCCCAGGAACTAAGAACTGTCACAAACCTTGCCACTTTCCACTCCAAGTGCAAGGCTCATTTCTTTGACCTTGCCTTCTTTAATATAAATACATAGCAACAGGTATATTTCAGAAAAAGAAAAAACTCTCCCAGTGGGCAAGGGTGAGAGCGCAAACACCGAATGTGAGATGTGCATTACTACTACTGGATGGTGCTCAGATGCTACCATAATGAGTTCCTGTGACAAACAGAACAGAAAATAACCCTGTTTACTTTCAAGTATCAGATGGGTAGCCATGTTAGTCTGGATCTGTAGAAGCGACAAAGGGTCCTGTGGCACCTTATAGACTAACTGAGGTATTGAAGCATAAGCTTCGTGGGTGAATACCCACTTCTTCAGATGCAAGCAGTGGCAATGTCCAGGGGCAGATATAAATGTGCAGGGAAGAGTCAGGCTAGAGATAACAAGGTTAGCTTAATCAGGGAGGGTGAGGCCCTCTTCTAGCAGCTGAGGTGTGAACACCAAGGGAGGAGAAACTGCTTTTGTAGTTGGCTAGCCATTCATAGTCTTTGTTTAGTCCTGAGCTGATGGTGTCAAATTTGCAAATGAACTGAAGCTCTACAGTTTCTCTTTGGAGTCTGGTCCTGAAGTTTTTTTGCCGCAGGATGGCTACCTTTAAGTCTGCTATTGTGTGTCCAGGGAGGTTGAAGTGTTCTCCTACAGGCTTTTGTATATTGCCATTCCTTATATCTGATTTGTGTCCATTTATCCTTTTGCGTAAGGACTGTCCAATTTGACCGATGTACATGGTGTTTACTTTGGAGCTGTGAACAGTTTATCTGTTATGTGATGCCTGGTTGAAGATGAAGCTTAGGATGTTGCTTAAAGGTGATTAAAATGACAAATCCATTTACTTCATTTTAAAAAATAATTTCAATTCCAATAGGTATAAAAGAATAGTCAATTTTAAATGCACTTTTCCAAAGTATCAAATATACCAAAAAATCTTCCACATGTTGGTCTCTTCCATGCCAGCTCCATGATAACTGGGAGATCACAGCAGAGTGCATGTTCAGATGTCATGGATGAGTGGGAGCCAGATAGCTCAGCGATGGAGGGGATCTAGCAATGGAAAAAGTGTTCAGTTGTTAGTGTGTTGAAAGCCAATGTAGGAGCAAATGGAGTGGGACACCCAGGTCCTTAGCTGGTGAGGTACCCCACATATATTGTGTAATTAATGGATTTTTCCATCGTTTGATTGAAGTTAACTAGGAAAGATGTAACTAATAAAGGCTCTGATTACTCAAGAGCTTGTAAGCAGAAGGATGAAATTGGTCAGTCAAGATCTTTCAATATTTACATTTTAAAGAATTGTGTGACTGGATAATTCAATAAGTGGCACTCATCTCTCTGAGCAGATACTGAATTAATATTCCTTAGTGATGCTAGGGGCACTGTCTTGCCAAAGGTTTTGTCTTTTGGAGAAGACAAAATGGTGGACTTGTCTACTTGTGATCTTTAAAGATCCAGTCACACGTTTCCTTAGAGTTTAGGTGTTATCGCCTGTGGCCTGGCCATTGTAGGGATTTGCATTCTGCCTCCTTCAACTCCCTTGCAGTTTCAACTGGCTATAGTAATTTTTTTTAACACGTCCTGTCCTAACTTGCTTTGTAATTTTGCTGTGCACTGTTAATCAGCTACCACCTTCCATCCTAGTCATGGCTGCCTTTCATTAGTGGGCAAAATTATTAGACTGTTCGTAAAGTGCTTTGGCAACTTCTGAAATGATCATTATCTTACAGTTCCAGAGGACCTTTCAACACATGTTATATTTTGAAGGGGGACTTGATAATAGTCTTCAAATATGCTAAGGTCTGTTAGAGGACAGTGATCAGTGGTTCTCCATGTCCACTGAAGTTAGGACAAGAAGTAATGGACTTAATCTGCAGCAAGAGATTTAGGTTAGTTATTAGGAAAAACTTTAAGGGCAGTTAACCCTTAACTCTAGGGGTAGTTAAGCTCTGGAACAGGTTTCCAAGCAATCCCCACCATTGGAGGTTTTTAAAAACAGGTTGAACGGACAACTGTCAGGACTGGCATAGGTTTACTCGGTCCTGCCTCAGTGCAGGGAACTTGACTTGATGACCTCTCAAGCCCCACATTTCTGCGTCTGTGATTTACACTCTGGATTGGTCTGGGGCTGGCAGAGAACAGAGGGATGCTGTGTGTATTACAGAAAGAAGAGGAAGAGCACTCAAAGACCAAAATCCTGCTTGCCAAGGAAGCTGAGAAGCTGCAGTTTGCGCTCGGGGAGATTGAGGTTTTGTCCAAGCAGCTTGAAAGAGAGAAACAAATCTTTGAAAAAGCGTAAGTTTGATTGGGGGGGCGGGGGGAGAGAGAGAGAGATTTTGTGTTTAATATTTGAAAACAGGCAGCAAGTATTCTGTCTCGTTAGTAACCAGGCTGGGTATGACAGCATCGTACTTAACTAGGGACTCCGTTTTCACATACGAGCAAAGTGTGTTTACCCGAATGTAATAAAATTAGATATTGGAAAAAAGTTAAGCACGTACTAAAGTGCTTTGCTGAATCGGAGCCAAAAGCTGTTAGCAACCATTTTTTGTTCTGATTGTACAGCCCCTAGCACAATGGGGCCCTTCCTGGTCAGTGACTGGGACGACTAGCCGTTACAATAATATAAGTAATAAAATCAACTTCATCACAACAAACTCCCTTGTTGACTATATTTGCCTGTATATTTAAATTCAGTTGACTTAAGCACGTGCTTAATTTTAAACTCATGATTAAATGCTTTGCTGAATCTGGACCGAAGTTCAGCAATGTGAGATTGGGGGGGAGGAATAGCTCAGTGGTTTGAGCATTGGCCTGCTAAACCCAGGGTTATGAGTTCAATCCTTGAGGGGGCCATTTAGGGATCTGGGGGGAAAAAAAATTGGGGATTGGTCCTGCTTTGAGCAGGGGGTTGGACTAGATGACCTCCTAAGGTCCCTTCCAACCCTGATATTCTATGATTCTATGGCCTGGAATTTAGGGTTTGGAAGATAACGCTCTTTAGGTTGCCTCTAAAATGTATTGCTTTGTGATGGGAGAGGTTCAGCAGTGTTTTTTAAAGGGCATTCCTGCCTAAGACCCCAGCCTTGTAAAGTGATTTGTGTGTGGGGGATCATTTTGAAGCCACTGGGCCTTTGCCTGGTCTTACAGGCCTGCCCAAGTGGATCATTTTGCAGGATCAGGGCTTAAATATGTAGTCCCAATCAGTGTCATTTGGATGCCTGAGTACATAAGACCGGCCATACTGGCTCAGACCAAAGGTCCATCTAGCCCAGTATCCTGTCTTCCAGCAGTAACCAATGCCAGGTGCCCCAGAGGGAATGAACAGAACAGGCAATCATCAAGTGATCCGTCCCATGTTGCCCATTCCCAGCTTCTCACAAACAGAGGCTAAGCAGAGTAGCTGCCATGCGAGTGCACATTAGGTAATGAGATCTCCAAATGCCGTGGAGGCTGAGATATTCAGAGCTGCCTAAGGGGGTTGCATGCCATGTGGGTGCAGAAGAAAGATCAGCCCTTGCAAATTGGAAGGTTCAGGAGAGCGCAAGAAGAGAGGGCTCTTGCCTCGTACTGAGAAAGCAGGACGATCAGCGAGTTATCTTAAGTGCCTATACACAAATGCAAGAAGCTGGGAAACAAGCAGGGACAACTGGAAGTCCTAGCACAGTCAAGGAATTATGATGTGATTGGCATAACAGAGATTTGGTGGGCTAACTCACATGACTGGAGTACTGTAATGGATGGATATAAACTGTTCAGGAAGGACAGGCAGAGCAGAAAAGGTGGGGGAGTAGCATTGTATGTAAGAGAGCAGAATGACTGCTCAGCGCTCCAGTATGAAACTGCAGAAAAACCTGAGTCTCTGGATTAAATTTAGAAGTGTGAGCAACAAGGGTAATGTCGTGGTGGGAGTCTGCTACAGACCACCAGACCAGGGGGATGAGGTGGACGAGGCTTTCTTCCAGCAACTAACAGAAGTTACTAGATCACAGGCCCTGGTTCTCATAGGGGGCATCAGTCACCCCGATATCTGCTGGGAGAGCAATACAGCGGTGCACAGACAATCCAGGAAGTTTTTGGAAAGTGTAGGGACAATTTCCTGGTGCAAGTGCAATTAGGGGCAGAGCTCTTATTGACCTGTTGCCCACAAACAGGGAAGAAATAGTAGGGGAAGCAAAAGTGGATGGGAACCTAGGAGGCAGTGACCATGAGATTGTCGAGTTCAGGATCCTAACACAAGGAAGAAAGGAGAGCAGCAGAATACATACCCTGGACTTCCGAAAAGAAGACTTTGGCTAGGTCTACACTAACCCCCCCCGTCGAACTAAGATACACAACTTCAGCTACGTTAATAACGTAGCTGAAGTCGAAGTACCTTAGTTCGAACTTACCTGTGGTCCAGACGCGGCGCGCAGGCTCCCCCGTCGACTCCGCCTACTCCGCTCGTCGAGCTGGATTACCAGCGTCGACGGCGGAGCACTTCCTGGTTCGATTTATCGCGTCTTGACAAGACGCGATAAATCGAACCCAGAACATCGATCCCGCGCCTCCGACGCGACGGGTAAGTATAGACATACCCTTTGACTCCCTCAGGGAACTGATGGGCAAGATCCCCTGGGAGAATAACATGAGGGGGAAAGGAGTCGAGGAAAGCTGGCTGTATTTTAAAGAATCCTTATTGACGTTACAGGAACAAACCATTCCGATGTGTAGAAAGAATAGCAATAGGGCAGGTGATTTAACAGTGAAATCCTTGCTGATCTTAAACACAAAAAAGAAACTTACAAGAAGTGGAAGACTGGACAAATCACCAGGGAGGAGTATAAAAATAACGCTCAGACATGCAGGAGTGAAATTAGGAAGGCCAAATCACACTTGGAATTGCAGTGAGCAAGAGATGTTAAGAGTAATAAGAAGGGTTTTACTTCAGGTGAAAGTGTGGGGGGGAGGGATAGCTCAGTGGTTTGAGCATTGGCCTGCTAAACCCAGGGTTGTGAGTTCAATCCTTGAGGGGGCTATTTAGGGGTCTGAAGCAAAAATTGGGGATTGGTCCTGCTTTGAGCAGGGGGTTGGACTAGATGACCTCCTAAGGTCCCTTCCAACCCTTTTATATTCTATGATTAATTTTCTATGATAAACAAGAAAAAAGTCAAGGAAAGTGTGGGCCCCTTACTGAATGAGGGAGGCAACCTAGTGACAGAGGATGTGGAAAAAGCTAATGTACTCAATGCTTTTTTTTTGCCTCTGTCTTCACGAACAAGATCAGCTCCCAGACTACTGCACTGCGCAGCACAGTATGGGGAGGAGGTGACCAGCCCTGTGGAGAAAGAAGTGGTTCAGGACTATTTAGAAAAGCTGAACGAGCACAAGTCCATGGGGCCGGATGCACTGCATCCGAGGGTACTAATGGAGTTAGCGAATGTGATTTCAGAGCCTTTGGCCATTATCTTTGAAAACTCATTGCGATCGGGGGAGGTCCCGGATGACTGAAAAAAGGCTAATGTAATGCCCGTCTTTAAAAAAGAGAAGGAGGAGGATCTGGGAAACTACAGGCTAGTCAGCCTCACCTCAGTCCCTGGAAAAATCATGGAGCAGGTCCTCAAGGAATCAATTCTGAAGCACTTAAAGCAGAGGAAAGTGATCAGGAACAGTCAGCATGGATTCACCAAGGGCAAGTCATGCCTGACTAATCTAATTGCTTTCTATGATGAGATAACTGGCTCTGTGGTTGAGGGGAAAGCAGTGAATGTGGTGTTCCTTGACTTTAGCAAAGCTTTTGATACTGTCTCCCGCAGTATTCTGTATACTTGCCAGCAAGTTAAAAAAGTGTGGGCTAGATGAATGGATTATAAGGTGGATAGAAAGCTGGTAGCTCGTCGGGCTCAACGGGTAGTGATCAATGGCTCCATGTCTAGTTGGCAGCCGGTATCAAGTGGAGTGCCCCAAGGGTCGGTCCTGGGGCTGGTTTTGTTCAATATCTTCATTAATGATCTGGAGGATGGCGTGGATTGCACCCTCATCAAGTTTGCAGATGACACTAAACTGGGAGGAGTGGTAAATAGGATACAGAGGGACCTAGACAAATTAGAGGATTGGGCCAAAAGAAATATGATGAGGTTCGACAAGGGCAGAGTCCTGCACTTAGGACAAAAGAATCCCATGCACTGCTACAGACTAGGGACCGAATGGCTAGGCAGCAGTTCTGCAGAAAAGGACCTAGGGGTTATAGTGGATGAGAAGCTCGATATGAGTCAACAGTGTGCCCTTGTTGCCAAGAAAGCTAACGGCATTTTGGATTGTATAAGTAGGGGCATTGCCAGCAGATCTAGGGATGTGATCATTCCCCTCTATTCAGCATTGGTGAGGCCTCATCTGGAGTACCGTGTCCAGTTTTGGGCTCCACACTACAAGAAAGATGTGGAAACATTAGAGTCCAGCGGAGGGCAACAAAAATGATTAGAGGGCTGGAGCACATGACTTATGAGGAGAGGCTGAGGGAACTGGGATTGTTTAGCCTGCAGAAGAGAAGAATGAGGGGAGATTTGATAGCTGCTTTCAACTACCTGAAAGGGGGTTCCAAAGAGGCTGGATCTAGACTGTTCTCAGTGGTAGAAGATGACAGAACAAAGAGCAATGGTCTCAAGTTGCAGTGGGGGAGGTTTAGGTTGGATATTGGGAAAAACTTTTTCACTGGTAGGGTGGTGAAGCACTGGAATGGGTTACCTAGGGAGGTGGTGGGATCTCCTTCCTTAGAGGTTTTTAAGCTTAGGCTTGACAAAGCCCTGGCTGGGATGACTTAGTTGGGGATTGGCCCTGCTTTGAGCAGGGGGTTGGACTAGATGACCTCCTGAAGTCCCTTCCAACCCTGATAATTTATGATTTATAATTACACTGAGACTCATGTCACTTGCTTTCATTTTTGTTGCTTCCATTATAGACTTTCCGATGTTAAGAGCAAAGCGCTAAAAGAATCCACCAAAAAAGACAAGCTAATAAGCAAATGCAATGGTAAGTTTACCAGAGGCTAAAGTCTGTTATGCATTGCTCTTGAGAAACCAGCCCAGTAACCATGATTTACTTTAATTAGGAAGTGTGATGTGACTTAACATCATACTCCCGCCAAGACTCTGCACAGGCATGTAAAGGAGAATAAGACAGACACACGCATGCCACCCCCCTACGGGGCCTCTCTAGACCGTAGATCCAAGTGCAGGGGATGGGGGAGCAGGTTCCATGCAGTCACTATTTCCAAGCACCTACGAATACATAGGCATGAAGCAGGGCAGGGAGTTGGTGGAGCCATGGTTCCACTCTCCCATTAGTATATCAGTTGAGCTGGTACAGGAGGGAAGGAATCTGCAGCTGGGAAAGGCCTGGTGCAGATACCGGCCCCTCCTGGAGAAAGGGAGGACCAGGGAGGGAATCGTGCTTCTCTGAGTCATTGAGAAAAGGCTTGGAGTGACCCTGCTTGATTGCTAAGGAGAGCTGGCTTTCTCCACAAGCAGACAGCACATTTTAAGTATATATCCACTTCTTTTTTGTCAGGTTTTCCTCCCAAATCAGGTTAAGGTGCTCCTGAGGCATTAGACTGAAATCCCAGGCCAGGCAATCAGAGCTGTGCATGGCCCAATCCAGGGCTTAAGCAGCAAAATATTTAACATGGTAACACTTTGTTCTACTCAGTCTCTTCCCCTCATCTGTAATGAAAGCACCTTACTGTTTAGCTTCAGGAAGCACGACCTGGAGTTGAAGGCACAGGGGGACCTGGGCCTATCTCTGCCACAGATATAGCATGTGATCAGGGGAAAATCACATGGGGCCTGATCCTGGGATATGCCCAGTGCTTTCAGCTGAAGTCAGTAGGAGCTAAGGGCATTCAGGAGGTACTCGGCATTTCACAGGATTAGCCCTTTAACCTCTCTGCCTCAGCATCTCTAGCTGTACTATATTGCTAGTGATGCATACCTGCCTCACAAGGGTGTTGTGAAGCCTACGGACATCCGTGCAGCATCCTGAAGCCTTCAGATGGAAGGGGCTAGACCCAAGAACCTTTATTTCTGGTGTATTTCTGTTTAACGAGCTGTCCTCTCACCTCAGCTGCCCTAGTTAGGTTTCATGCCGGAATTGCAGACAGTTTGTGTTTGTGATCAGATGCACAATAATGTGAAACCAGTCCAGAACTGACTGTATACGAATGTCACTGTTGTCAGCATTTCAGCAGCACCTGCTGCAGAGCTAATCTCCATTTTGGGGTGGTGTTGGAACATTTTCCCCACATTTTCGGTATCGATGTTTGTAGCTGACACTAAATTCTTAAAGGCCAAAAAAAATCCAGCTGCCGTGTTGATACCAGAGGGAATAGAAATGCAGATTTAGCTATATCTCAAGTGAGTTTTAAGCCTCAACTCCCCCTCCACATTTTTCTTTGGTAGAAATCGAGAGCCATATTATGAAACAGGAGGATCTTCTTAATGACAAAGAGAATGAAATTAAGGAGCTGCAGCAGTTCATCACCAAGCAGAAGCAAACACTCAAGTAAGTATTACCTCCTTAGATCGTTATCGGCCTTGGGCTGCAGCCAGTGGGAGTTTGATGCTGACCTCAATACAGGGTCTATTTTGTCTGTTTCAGTGTTTTAACAATCTACCCATCTGGCTCTCTAGCAGCCTTTGATGTCACCATTAAATTCATTCCAACTAGAAGCCACCTGCCTCCACACTGACCCTTTGCCCCTCAGTCCCCTTCCGCCTCAGAGTCCTTGCAGCATGCCTGGAAGGTCAGCAGGCCGGTTCTGTTTCAGAGCAGGTGGGAGGGGAGTAGGTTCCAAAGTTGAGGGCCCCTCACAGAGAACATCCTGCCAATCCCCAATGTGTAAAGTGAGAGCGATTGCAACCAGGGCAGCATGGCACAGGGGCCAAGGCATCTCTCACACAGGCGGATCCCAGTGGCTGGGAATAGGTATCTGCATTATGAAACCCATTCATCGGCCCCATTGCTAGCTGTCTCAGTAGAGCAGCCAAGGACTGAGTTGTCCATGGAGACTCCCCCTCTGGACCGTCCCTCCAGATCAGGGGGTAGACGCATTAATCGGGGGACGTTTGTATTCCGTGCTCGTGCTGTACCTGCTCTGCAGATAAATGGAGAATGAACCCTCTCTGCAGCTGCCAGCCTTGCACTTTTCATCTGCATGAAATTCTCTTTAATAAAAAGCACTGCATTCTTCTTCAGGTGTATCTATAGCATGGGGCCCATGCTGGCATCACCCCCCTAGCATAGACACAGCCTACATCGGCAGACGGGGTTTCTGTTGGTGTGGGAACACCACCTTCCCGAATGACGTTGGCTACATCAACAGAAGCCCTCTTCCATCAATGCAGCTGTGTCCACACTGGGGGTTCTGTCAGCATAGCTGTGTCGCTCGGGGGGTGGGTTTTCACACCCCTGGCCAACGTAGCAATGCAGACATAACTTTTAAGTGTGGACCAGGCCTGAGCCGCCTCTTGACTGAGCAGTGGGTCTTCCCTGCACCTTTCACATCTGGAGTCTGATTTACCAACCTGACACTGATTGCAAGGAACAGGAGAGTTACGTTGCCAATGCCAAGGAGTGAAATCCAGTATAACCCTCGTTTGCTAACACACCTGGCTACAGAGTGGCAAAAAACTCTTGAGTGCTACCACCTGGGCAGCCTTTAGCTCTGGGTTAATAGAGCATCCTTGTTAATGCGGCCATTACCTTTGTAATTGCTTAGAAGATCCCTGATTAGCCTGCCCAGGAAGTGACCAGGAGAATTGGTGATAAATTAGCAGCGTGACGCTTGCCAGTGCAACTGTCTGATGGTGGTTGGTTGTTTGTTTTTTTCTTTTTCTTTTTTCAGGACTCAAGTGTCAGACTTAAAAATACAGAAACAACAGGAAAGTTACATAGCGCAAGTGCTGGAAAAGAAACAGAAGAAGGGTTTAAAGTGACTGTATTAGACATTACACTACAATCCATGTATCCCCTTGATATGCAACCGCTGTAAAGATTCTAGTACTCACAGTTACTGTGGTGGCCAACAAGGCCAATAGCAATATCCTATCACTATCTCAGGAAGGTTGTAGATGGGTTGCCACATTAACCCATCAGTGGACCCTGGCTTACACAAACATACTTTTCCTGGCCTGGTGCAGAGGGGAAGGTCCCAGGTCAGGGAAGCGATTGGAAAGCAAGCCCACCCTGCACTCATCCATTATTGGTGGCTCCTGTCCTTGGGGCTAGGCCCAACTCCCCATTCCAGGCAGTGCCACCTGGCACATGGGGTTTGCATTGCCACCACTCACTCAAATTTGGCCCAGCTACCCCTGTCATGACAGGCGAGTGCCCAGGCCAAACTTGAGTGCAGATACAGACTCAGGCCACTGCAGCTGTGATGTAATGCAATGGCCTTTCACCACTGAAGCCTGGTGCAAGTGAAATTAATTAGATGGGCTTCCCCTTGTCCTCTAAAATTTGTGTGCTTCACAAAGCCACCACCTCAGCTGGGTCTCTGCTCAGAGCAGGCCCTGGGTTGCAATAGCGGCTGTTCCTTGGTCACTGCTGATATGGGCTACGGGCTTAGATGGAAATGCTCCCATTTCCTTGCCATGTTCTGCCCCTTCCTAGCCAGTGCTGTTTGTGTCTCACAGCTTCCCCTGTCTGGCCCCCCGTAACCACCAAAATAATGGCAGGGACAATCTCATGAAGCTTGGTAAATACTGTTAGCCCACAGAAGGGTGGTGGGATGCATGTACAGACCAAGTGACTTCAAATAAACAGTTTTATACTAAATACCTCGAGATCAGCTTCCCCATTATTGCCCTGTTATGATCTGGGCTCAGTCCCGTGTCCCCTTTGCTGGCTGAAGTCTTGAACCTGGCATCTCTGCACCACACCCCTTCTCGAGGGGAGGATGGGACTCCTCAATGTTTCAAGAACTGCTAGTAAATTTCCTTCTTGGCCCGTTGGACTCAATGGGGACTCTTGGCACTGCATTCCTGCTCCCAGACTTGCAGGTACCCAGGATGCAGTGGGGGGAGGGCAAGATGTGACTAGACTCTGACACTCCCCCTCCCCCAGCAGGGAGACACCCCAAAGTTCCCTTCCAAGATGCACAGATGCTAGAGGGGTGCCTGTTGCTTTAAAACAGCCTGTGATGGGAGGGCAGGAGAAGCTGGGCTGGATTCTGCATCCATTCAGCCCCAGAGGCTTGACGAGGGGTGCGTAACACTCTGGGTGAGCCTCTCCCCACACTGCTCCTGAAGCACAGTTCCTAGCAGCCTCCTCCCCGCATTGCCCCGGCCTTCCAGTCGCTTCTGCATCACACTCAAGCTTGGTGACACACACGGCCCCGCACCCTCCACTCCCTAAGCTTCTGCCTCCCGTTGCTGTGCCTTTGTCCCCTGCCACCCTCATGCTTTCCATTGTGCTGCACTGCAGCCTGGAGCCCTCTCCTTTTCCTTCTCGCCCCCCTGTTAACCCAGCTCTCCAAACTCCCCTCCCCCTCCCTCTCCTCCCTTGCCTGAGCCTTCCCTTGTGTTTTTGGCTGCCCTAGGCCCCACAGTCCCTGTGGAAGCCCGTAGGGATAGGGGGGCTGCATGAGAAGCAGGAGGGAGAGGCAGGCTGCATGAGATAGTGGTGTGACCAGGCCAGAGGGGCCCCTGCATTGCTTGATTTGGGGTGACTGTGGGCAGAAAGGTGGGGAGAAGAACTGAGAGGAGCTGGGAGGGGTGAACTAGAGAGGGAGCAGCCGTGGGGGGTGATGAGATGGGTGAAGCGGGGAAGAGCAGAACGAGGAAAAGACAAACTCCACCCTGCAGGTGCCTGCTCTCCTGCCAGTCACAGCCAGGGGTGCTGCCTCCAAGCACAATGACATCCCCCTGGAGTGTGCAGATGGGGTGGAGAGGGGAATGGTGAACACCCAGGAAACTGAGAGGCTCCACACATGGAAAAATGCCTCTCTTCCTCTTCCCTCTACTGCCTTGGTCATGGCCAGGGAACTTGTAAGCTTTCCCCTGTCTGATCTTGAGCTATAGTGGAACACTGGAGGTCAAAGGACTGCTGCTGATGTACCAGATGGGGCTACGCTGGTCGGAGTCCTGGTAGCTCAAGTAAGACGAGACCCAGGGTCCTCCGTAGGTGATGGCTGAAGAGCCCCTGAGGGATGTGTCATGTGTAGTGGGTAGTTGGCAACATGATCAGTTGGTCGTGGTTGAGGGAAGTAAAGCTGAGGGAAGTAGACATTTTACTTCCGTTTTTCCCATGGGTGATAGTTCCAGAGCAGTCTCATTTCCCCAGGGGAGACACAGTTTGGCCATCAGTTGCAGGTGTGAATCTCCCACTGAGGCAGCAGAGTGAGTGCATCCCCTGTGTAAATCTGGAGTGATTCCCCTGATGTGCGCTAGGCTCACTGAGAGCAAGGTCCAGCCCCATGGGGGTTACACATGTATCTGAGGGCAGAGTTCTTGTGGGACAAAGCACTTTCTTAAGGCAGTGCCCCCTCATCCTGATTAGGATAAGCACATGACTAACCCCACAGGGAGGCTTGTTATTATACCATGGCCTTGCCTTGCTGATCCCATCTCAAACAGGACTATGGCATAATAAACCTTAAGGAATGGTCTACAGCTGAAAATTAGATCAACCTAGCTACATTGCTCAGGCTGTGAAAAATGTTGTACCTTGTGCAATGTAGTTAGGGTGAGCTAACCCCCACTGTTAATGTAGGAGGTTGAGAGAAGAATTCTTCCAGCGACCGAGCCACCATTGCTCTGCAAAGTAGATTATATTGACAGAAAAACCCCATCTGTCCATGTAGGAAGTGTCTATGCTATGGCACTATCAAAGCACAGCTGCAGCAGTGTAGACGTACTCTAAACTGCTTCGCTGCAGTTCCTGCCACAGCTCAGCCCATAAAGAAATCCTGAGGCTAATCAACTGTTTCTGGGCTGGGCCAAATTCAGCTGTTTGTCACATGGGATGGAACCAGGGGGCTCTGAACCTAGACAGCTGAGAGGTCTTGCCACTGCTTTTTTTTTTTTTTAATCTCATAGAGTTGGAAGGACCTTGAAAGGTCATTGAGTCCAGTCCCCTGCCTTCACTAGCAGGACCAAGTACTATCCCCTTACAGATTTTTTTGCCCCAGATCCTAAATGGCCCTCTCAAGGATTGAACTCACAACTCTGGGTTTCACAGGCCAATGCTCAAGCCACTGAGCTATCCAACCCTGTTGAGGGGGCTGAGCCTGAGTTCCTTTGCACATGCGCAGCACAGAACTGGGAGAGTCTGTGTTCAAACAGCCCTGCCACACTGGTTGTATTTCACATAAACACACTGGGCTACAGCCACTCCTTTACACATGTGACTTCAGTGGTGTTACTCCAGCATTACCCTAGGCTACCTAGAGCACAATAATGTCACCCTCTTTCTCTGGCAGGCTCTGTGCAGAGGGCCCTGTCTAACACACGTCACTGCAATGGGCATTTTGCAGAGTTCACAGCAGACAGGCTTGGCCATGCATGTGAGTCAGTGCACAGAGCGCTTCCCTCAAGCTATGTCTCCACCGCAATGTGAGCCCAGGCTTAGCGGGATTCGAGTCAGCTGACCTACGTTAGCAAACCCAGGGCTTGAGCAGCTACATTGTATTTTAACTTTACATTAAGACATTTTAAACCTGTGCTTGAACCTAGGGCTCTGGCCTCCACACTGCAGAGCGCAGATCGGAGTCAAAATAACCATATCCTAGAGTCCCTAGCGTTCTCGCTCTCCCCCCCAAAATATGGCCGTTTTCATCCTAGGATCGTGATGCACTGTGGGAAAACTTTACTGACCACCCTGCACATCACGGGTGGTTTGAGGCAGCTCCCTTTGCAAAAGGTTTGATGGTTCACTCTCCATTGAAAAGCCCAGAGGCTCTCTGTAGTGTGCTTGCAGATCGGTGCTCAGCAGAGAATGGGTTAATGCTGACCTGAGCAGCTGTTGTTTACAAGGTGGGAAGGGGCTCCTGTTATCACTAGCGTGCATTGCAGATTGTTGGGCTAGAGAGGACTGAGGAAGTTGTCCCATGGAATTGTGGGATACGTCCAGCTGACTCCTGGGACCCGAGTCAAGCGAGGCGGTGGCTACACTTCAAAGCAATAGAGCTTGGACCCTGGGTCCCAGCTTAACTCAAGTGTGGACCCTCCAGCCCTGAAGGGTCCTGGGACCTTGGGTCTGAGCCCTGGGTTAGTGCAATTGCAGTGTAGACTCAAGGGGGGTTAGGCTTGAGCCCAGGCTCAAGCATGGGCTTACTTTGTAGTATGGATGGACCCTTAGTCACCAAAGCACTAGCAGGAGGGTAGAGAGCACTGTGCTGCTTTCCTTCAGAAGAACTATAAACCCCAAAGCCTGGTCCCTTGTGCTCACTACAATCCTGCGGCACTCTGGCTTGTCTACATGGGATGTTACTGTGCAGCAAGCCAGGGTGTGAGTCTACGGCACACCAGCTTGCCAAGGAGTAACAGTCTGTGGATGTGGCTAGAATGCGCTGAAAGTCCCGGAGTGGACTTTGGCTTATAACCCTTTACAAGTAGTAGTAAGGCAAGCTGCACTCCCAGCTTTTCAGTGCTCTGTAGCAGTGTCTGGACGGGATGTTACTGCACGGCAAGCTGGTGCACTGGAAGTCACACCCCGGCTTGCCGCACAGTAATGTCCTGCGTAGACCAGCCCTTTAGGGCCCAATTCAGAAAAGGATATAGCACCACATGCTCAAAGGTCTTTGGGCTCCTCAGTACCTTTGAGGATCTGGGCCGTAGGTCTTAAGCACATGCTTATGTGATGTGGGGTCTGTACAAACAAGTGTCCTGGCCAGATTTCCACTTGGTTAATTCCTGTCTGCTACCTGAAGTCTTGCACTTTCAGTTGGAGCCAGGGGGCCAAATCTCCAACTGTGTAGTGCCATGGACATCAAGGGAGCAATGCAGTAGCCAAGGTTCTGGCTCACTATTCCTAAAACTGCTTTGTGGTGTTGTAAATGCTGTTAACTGCTACCACGTCCACTCCAGAGGGGATTCTGTTCAGTGGCATGCGTGTCCCCTCCTGGAGCGTTGTGAGGATTTCTTCATTAATGTCTGTAACATGTCATGGGAGCCTTTGCTGAAATGCCCAGAGAAAGGAACATTGATGACTATTTAATACATAAGCAGGTGCTCACAGATAAATAAATAAAGTGAATAGAGATATGCCAATCTCCTAGAACTGGAACAACCTGAAAGGTCATTGAGTCTAGTCCACTGCCTTCACTAGCAGGACCAAGTACTGTCCCCTGACAGATTTGTGCCCCAGATCCCTAAATGGCCCCCTCAAGGATTGAACTCACAACCCTGGATTTAGCAGACCAATGCTCAAACCACTGAGCTATCCTTTTCCTTGGATGGCCAGCTGCGATGAGCTCGCACATATAATTACAGAAGAAGAACCTGACCCAGTTACAGACAGTCTGTCCTCCTGCTAACGCAGCAAGGATGGGACAACGGAGAGACCTTTATGGGCAAGTATTTCATGTTCCTCCAGTATGAGAGCTGAACAAAAGTGGCTTGTGATGAAAAGAGGCAGATTCTAAAATGCTCTCCCTTTTTCTGGCACTGAGTTCAGAAATCAAATGCTGGGGATCAAGGCTTGAGCGCTGAGCCAGCTGGGGCCTTTTTGGTGTAACAGGCTGTATGTCCCAAGCCCATATCTGCCCCATTCCCACTTTCATTCTTCCTCTGCACTCTCTATGTGATGTTATTCATCCTGGAGAGGCAAACGGGAATTGAACAAAGCAATCAATACGCCTTGAAATCTTGCGAGAGCCATGCTGCCTCAGCCCTTAACTCTTCTAGGGCTGTTTATAAAAGGTCACATTCAGTAGCACTTTTGGGTTCCTAGCGCTCCCCACCCCAATGATGGTGACATGAAAGCACCCTTTGTGCTGAACAAGAGGCTACCTCACAATGGCACTGTCTGATGAGCTCAAGGTAACACAGATTCACGAGGGCTCAGTCTCCCTGAAGGCCACAGCACCAAGGCCGCTGGACAGTCATATGATTCTTACATTTATATAGCCCATTTGGGTGTGGTTGAGTTTGGCAGCTAAATTCCCCAACCATTCTGTCCACACTGAGTGTGCTCCAGCCCCACTCAGTCCCTGCGTGTGACCAGGCTGCACATGTGCCAAGCCCACAGAGTGACAGAGCATGTCCCAGCCCAGGGCTACAGGACTCAGGACTTTCCCTGTAACGACTGCTGCTGGCTGCTCCTGGCTGGGCACCAGAAGTGAGAGCTGGGAGCCTGTCTCCTTGGTGTCTATGCCCCTGGCTGGTGCCCAGGCAGAGAGGAGAAGAAGGTTGGGGAGACTGGGGCATGGGGCCAGAGGGATCGGGGGAGACTGGGACAAAGAGCCAAGGGAGTGGCTGGGAAGAGGAGCTGAAGGAGGTAGGGTGAGGGCCCGGGCTATGGAACTGAGGTGGGGCCTCGCATTGGGAGGTTGGGCCGAGACAGAGGGTATCTGGGAGTGGGACACAGAGCTGAGGGGGGAGGGGTGAAGGGGAGAGTGGGATTAGGACAACAAACTGAGGGGGCTGGGAAGAAGACTGGAACTGGGACAAGGGTAGGTGGGAGGGGCCAGGAGCAGAAAGGGTCAGGTTTGGGTTACTTCCTAATTACTGAGGGCAGGACACTGCAATGTCAAAGTTCTTTTAGCTGTTTTTCGTGTGTAATACACGTTGAACAACACGATAGGTAGACAGCTCCCTCGGTGACGTTCCAGCGCTGGCCAGCACTGATTGCCTCTTCTCATCTGTGACTGGACCTTCCGGAGGCCAGTCCCTCTCCCTGCCCCACCCCCGGCAACATCCCTTAGTTGTCAGAGTTACGCTTTCTGGACATTCACAGGTACACACGATAGCATAAAGCATTGCTAGAGGGCTCTCAGCCTCAGTCATATGAGCCAGGCACTAACGGTCGGACAACTTGCCCCAGGGGCAGGTTATTCCGTAATTTTCCACTAGGGGGATTCTTGCACCTTCCTCTGACGCATCTGCCGCTGACAGCAGAGTGGCTGCCGGGCTGGCCTTACCATGAGGCAAACTGAGGCGACTGCCTCAGGTGCCAGACTGTGTGGGGGTGCCACTAGGACCCAGAGTGTAAAAAATTGTGTCTGCTGCTGGTGCATATGTATTCTCTCTGCTCTAGATGCACAGAGATGGTGGAGTGCTGTGCTGGAGGAAGGAGGGCACAAGAGACATAACAGGCAGGCAGGAGAAAAGGTGAGAGGGAATAACAGAAAGCAGCAGGAGATGCAGGGAGAGAGAGGAGGAGGAGCCTCTTATGTATCTCTCTACCACCCCCAGGAGCCTGGACTGATTAACATCAGCTTCTCAGGGAGCTTCCTGTTTCCTGCTGCTTCCCTGAACCCACTTGAGGAGAACAGGCAGTCAACTGAAATAGTAGGAGCCGGTTAGGCCCTTAAGATGCTGATATCTTCCCTCACTCAGGCCTTGCTATCAGCCTGCTTATTTGTCCCCTTCAACTGAGTGTTGAGAGCCACTATAGCTGGCACAGAACAGCAGTCATGAGTGAAAGAAGAAAATGCCCCTCTGGGGGCAGCATTCAGAAAAAGAAAGCAAACAAAGGAAGCTTTTCTATCTAAGCAGGAGGGAGCTCTCCTGAGATACATAGACACAAATGTTCACAGTGAGCCTTCCAGCCCCAGTGAGGATGGGAGTGGTGAGGAGATGTCTGATCTTCCAGTTAGTCAGAGTGCAGGTGACCTGGCAGCTACTGCAGCATCCATATCTCCATCTCAAATGGATGTAACCATGCACATTCCTGAAGAAAAGTGTAGATCAGAGAAGAGTGTGGTGGAGGCACAAGAAACAGCTGCTGCTGAGTTTAGTTCCTTAAGTCTAGATGATCCAGGACTGTGGACCCACGTGAGCAGTAACCTGAGGGACTTCCTTGTACTGCAGGGACCACAGCAAGTGAAAAACTTCATGTTCCCCAAAGACAATGAAAATAGAAGTTTCCATCCAACACATTACTGGCGTGAAATCCCCAGTGGTGACAAAATGGAGAGGCTATGGCTTATGTACTCAAAAATCCAGAATGCTGCATACTGTTTTTGTTGCAAACTCTTCCAGTCTAATGTTGCAGCCACATTGGGTTCTACAGGAACAAAGGACTGGGAAAAACTGGCTAGAAATCTGGCATTCCATGAGAAGGCAGCAAATCACCAGAGAGCATTCCATAGGTGGAAAGAGCTTGAGATGAGACTAAGATTAAAGGCCACCATAAATGATCAGCATTAAGATCAAGGGGGGAAGGAGAGCTCAGTGGTTTGAGCATTGACCTGCTAAACCCAGAGTTGTAAGTTCAATCCTTAAGGGGGCCATTTAGGGATCTAAGGCAAAAATTGGGGATTGGTCCTGCTTTGAGCAGGGGGTTGGACTACATGACCTCCTAAGGTCCCTTCCAACCCTGATATTCTATAAGAGAAGATTGCATGAGAGTCTTTTTACTGGCAAAATGTTCTGAAAAGGCTCATTGCCATTGTGAGAATGCTTGCTACCCAAAACCTAGCACTGCGTGGCACTTCAGATCAGCTGTATGTGCCAAACAATGGAAACTTCCCTTAAAATTGTGGAGTTGATGGCTGAGTTTGATGCTGTACTCCAGGAGCATCTAAGAAGAGTCACCACCCAAGAAATGTACACACACCACTACCTTGGAAAAACAATTCAAAATGAGATCATACTGTTACTGGCAACAAAAGTCAAACAGAAAATTGTGGCAGATCTGAAGTCAGCAACATATTACTCTGTTATTCCGGCCTGCACACCTGACATCAACCATATGCAGGGCTGGCTCCAGGCACCAGCCTACCAAGCACGTGCTTGGGGCGGCACCTGGAGGGGGGCGGCACTCAGGGTTTTGTTGTTTATTTGTTTGTTGTTGTTTTTTTAATTTAAAAAAAGCTCTTCGGCGCTGGCGCCCCGGCCAGGGGAGCGGGGCCGCGGGCATGTTGCCCTCCCCACCGGCGCCCTGGCTGGGGGAGCGGGGCCGTGGACATGCCGCGCTCCCCGCCGGTGCCCCGGCCGGCAGAGTGGGGCGGCGGACATGCCTCGCTCCCTGCCGGCGCCCCGGCCGGGGGAGTGGGGTGGCAGACATGCAGCGCTCCCCGCCTGCTGGGGGAGCGGGGCGGCAGGCATGCCACCCTCCCCGCCAGTGCCCCGGCCGGGGCAGCGGGACCGCGGGCATGCCGTGCTCCCCACCGGCGCCCTGGGCGTTTCAGCGGGGCAGTGGCAGTTGGGAGGGGCAGTGGCGGTGGGGAGGGGCGGGGTTGTTTTGGCGGGCGTTGGGGGGGTGTTTTTTGTTCGGCGGGGCAGTGCTTGGGTTTTATTTATTTTTTTGCATGGGGTGGCAAAAAAGTTAGAGCCGGCCCTGACCATACGGAACAAATGACTTTAATGGTGCGTTTTGTAACAACAGAACCTAGTGAAAATCTCCCTGCAATGGTGACTGTCAGAGAGCATTTTCTAGAATTTATTGACATTGATGATACCTCAGGAGCTGGTATGACAAATGTGCTTCTTAAAAAGCTGGAAGATACGGGAATTGGGATAGCTGACATGAGAGGTCAGGGCTACAATAATGGTGCCAACATGAGAGGAAAGAACAGAGGAGTGCAGACACGGATCCGAGAGTTAAACCCTTGAGCTTTTTTTGTCCCATGCAGTTCTCATTCATTGAACTTGGTGGTCAGTGATGCAGCATCAGCTTCTAGTGAGGCTGCTGAATTTTTTTATGTAATTCAAAGCATCTATGTATTTTTCTCTGCATCAACTCATCGATGGCAAAGTTTGAAGCAACATCTGGGAACATCCTCTCTGACACTGAAACCACTGAGTGCCACACGATGGGAAAGTCAAGTGGAGGCGATAAAGCCTATCAAACACCAAATTGGGAAGATAGATGATCCCATAGTTGCCATTATGGAGGATAATGCTATGACAGGAACTGTTCATGGGAGAACAGTGGCAGAGGGAAATGGAATCACCAGAAACATACATAACTTCAAATTTCTGTGCGGCTTAGTGTTGTGGCATGACATACTGTTTAAAATAAATATTGTAAGCAAGAGACTCCAAGGTGTTGACCTTGATATATCTAGACAAAGCAAAGTCATACCTACAGTCTTACCGGTCAGATGAGGGATTTCAAAACATTCTGAAGAGTGAACAGAAGTTGGCAGAGGAACTTCACACTGAAGCTATTTTCCCACCTATTCAAGAATACAAGAGTCACCGAAGAAGAAGACATTTTGATTACGAGGCGCTGGATAATTCCATAAGAGACCCCAAACAACAATTCAAAGTTGAATTCTTTAACCAGTTGCTAGATTGTGCAATAGAGTCAGTTGAAGAACGTTTCATACAGCTCAAGGAACACAGTAGTATATTTGGGATGTTGTACGATATTCCAAAACTCCTCACTATACCTGAAGAAGACCTACACCAGCAATGCAGGGCACTAGAGAC
Organism: Chelydra serpentina; assembly: GCA_037349315.1. NCBI lineage: Eukaryota > Metazoa > Chordata > Testudines > Chelydridae > Chelydra > Chelydra serpentina. The sequence goes on along the minus strand of JBAIAC010000035.1, from coordinate 33,306,650 downwards.
AGTGTTGACACATGAGGACATGCGCGATATTGATGCGAGTGATTTAGGTGATGAACTGAAAGCCCTTTCAAGATACATTTCAGCAGGATCAACTCCAAAGGCTGTTCTGGAATATATGTGCACATATATTAATAAGATGACCACCCTCTTTCCAAATGCTTTTGTTGCTCTGCGCATACTTCTAACACTTCCTGTAACAGTTGCCAGTGGAGAACGCAGCTTCTCCAAGCTGAAGTTAATACAAACACATCTACGCTTCACAATGACACAGGAGAGGCTGGTCGGCCTTGCAACCATCTCAATAGCACATGAGCTGGCCCAGACTGTGGACCATCAGGAAGCAGTTCAAATCTTTGCAACCAAGAAGGCACAGAAAGCACCACTTTGATTATTCAAACAGCTAAAAATGCCAGTGTTTACTATGCAGACAAGAAAAATTACATTTGCTGTTCAGGCGTTTGAAAGTTAAGTGTTACTTACAATTTTTGAACAAGGCATTTTAAGTTGTTAGTTCTCCTTTATTGGGGTAGGTAGCAGAGCAGTACGATGAGAGGAGTAGAACAGGAAGAAGGCAGAATTGAGACCTTTCAAAGTTTTGGCCCAAGCGAGGGGATATGGGGATGTCATTTGAGCTCCTCGCCTCCGGTGCCAAAATGTTGTGGGCCGGCCCTGAGTGGCTGGACTGCAGGGCAGGGCTGGTCCATGCTGGCAATGCCTATGTGACCCTGTATGCCACGTTTCCATCAGTGTGACCGAGGGAAGCATTTGCCCATCAGTCCTACCTGGCATGCCCAGGAGGCTCATAGACTCATAGACTTTAAGGTCAGAAGGGACCATTATGATCATCTAGTCTGACCTCCTGCACAATGCAGGCCACAGAATGTCACCCACCCACTCCTGGAATAATCCTCTCACCTATGTCTCAGCTATTGAAGTCCTCAAATCATGGTTTAAAGACTTCAAGATGCAGAGAATCCTCCGCTAAGTGACCCGTGCCCCATGCTGCAGAGGAAGGCAAAAAACCTCCAGGGCCTCTGCCAATCTACCCTGGAGGAAAATTCCTTCCCAACCCCAAATATGGCGATCAGCTGAACTATGTGAGCAAGACTCACCAGCCAGACACCCAGGAAAAAGTTCTCTGTAGTAACTTCTAACATCCCATCATTGACCATTGGTCCTATTTACCACTGATGGCAATTAATTGACCTTTGACTAAGATCATGTTATCCCATCAAACCATCCCTGGTTTGACTGGCACCACGACTCCTTGCTGCCTGTGTCAGCGAGTGGTTAGGGCAGAGGACTGGATGCTAGTACTCCTGGGTTCTGCTCTCAGCTCTGTTCCAGAGTTGCTGTGCGAGCCTGGGAAAGTCACTCGTGTACTCCATGCTGCATTTCCTGCAGCTGCAAAAAACACAGTCCCTGACCCTGCAAAGAGATGTGTGCAGCTGAGCTCCCATGCACAGACAGCGCCGCAGTGAAGCCCAGGCAACTTTTAGCAGGATCGGGCCCACTTCTTTATCTGCTTGTTTAGTTGGTATCAGCTGTGTCCATCGCAGCCTCTAGCTGCACGGGCATCGGTTTTAACACAGCACAGCTTCTTTGGCACCTTGTCAAGTCCTGAGCACTCAGCACAACAGTGACTCAGCAGACTCCAGATTCCCACTCCGGCCCAGCCTGAGGACACAGACAGGCCTTGCTGCCTGCGCGGAAGAGCATTCGGGCTTGCTCTGGGGATGGGGTCTTACTGATGCTGGCCTGACCTCCTTCTCAGAGATTACTGGACATTTGCAAGGGGCTCTGAGATCCTAGGACGAGTGTGACACCTTGTTAATTGATTCTGAAAGAAACCCAAGGAAATGGGTGTGCAGGGCACTCAGTCTCAGAGCTGCCTTTTTAAGGTGTCTTTACTAGGATGCAGCAGAGATCAATAGGATTTAGGCCTGTGGTTTTCCTCCAAGCTTGTCTCTTCTTTCAACTCCAGCATGGCTCTCTTTGTCTATGCTTAGCTGACTGCCCCAGGCTGCCCCCAGAATAGTCGAGATCTTTAAAGGGTCGAGCTGCATGGACAGATCCTGCGACCAACTCATTTAGTTGTACATGCGTCCTTGTGTGGCACAGCCCCTGGTGGTTTATGAGCCTTCCATATGCCTTCTGCTTAGTCGCTTCCTCTGTTTCCCTGGCCACACTCGGTGTATCTGCGCCTTCCCACCACCTTGAGAAATGAGCGAGGGCTTTGTGAGTTTGAGACATTCAAAGTGGCTGCCGTCTGGAGCTGGGTTTACACATCTTGCTCTGGCACTGCCATGGATAGAGCCTCTGCAGCTTTTTGATAAAGCTAGACTCACACACATGGGCTCACACACTCTCATAGACTTGTGTTCTCCAAAGCCAGAAGGATTCCAGCAGCTCATATGCCAGGCTGTTTTGTGAGTGGAGACTGATGGCCAATCAGAATAGGTGTTTATTATTTATATCAGGTTTAGTGTGGGCTAGATTGTATCTTCAGCCTGAGACCTCAGCAGGGCGAGATTCATAAATGACACCCCGCTCCCGCCCCCAGGAGCAGCCTAGGGAGGTCCTATGCTGCAGAGACATCCCTCAGAGGCACAATTCCCTTCCTGGTTCCTCAGGCTGCAGCTTACTCCCCCATTATGTCTGAGCAGCCACTCTGAGGGCAGTGGTGGGGAGCTTTGGCTCTGCTTCTCCTCTCACACTTCCTCACCTGCGAGGATTGCAGAGGGTCAGGGCTCCATACCACACCAGGCTCAATCGATCTGTCTGTCGTGTGCTTACACGGCCTTCATCACCATAGTCTCAGAAACCCTGGACCCAAGATCCAGGTAGGCTGAGCAAAGCCGTGAGGTGCCTTACTCCTCTGCTAGGCTGAGTAAGACAAGGGCATAATGCTGTTCTGTCATTTAGCTTTATTAACCTACTGTCATTATGCATCATGGGCCCAACCCACTGCAGGTCTTCAGTGCATTGAGCTCCTGCAGGATCTGTTTCTCTAGTCTCAAAAAATAACACAACTGTTTGGATGTAAAATAATGATTGGATGAAAAATACCAAAAGAACAGTGTCAATAACGATCTGGTTGCTTTAGCTGATTGTCCTTTCTGGACATCTCTTGTAGAGTTTCATAGAGGAAAATCAACTTTCTATAGTGCTTGTCATACCATCCCGTAGACTTTAATAGGGAATTCTATCCCTGCTACAGAATTCTGTAGGATGGTTTTAAAAAACTATGGAAAGGACCTTATTCACTATTAAGCTCTGTAGGTTTGAGAGTCCTTTCTATGGAAACTTCTTAATTCCTTGCTTGTTAAAATCTACAGGACATTCCCGTAAGGACCAGGTGTCCCAAACGTATGCTTCACAAGAGGGATTTTCAAACCCAAATTGCTCAGATGTCTGACAATCCTGTCCTACAACCGTACAATACGGTTCATTGCAGCTAGCATGTCTGAATTGACTGCAGGAGGCGACGCCTCCAGTAAGAGTTTGCTGAGTATGTAGTCCTGATTCTGAAGATCCTGCTGCAAATTGATGAGCTCCGTCAACTCCCATAGACTTCAGCAGCCTGGAGGGTCAGGCCCCAAAGGCTGCACCTAAAATAACCTGGTGACCAAGCAAAGCAAACAGTCTGCAGTTTGTCTGAACACAGAAGAGTTAATCACCCTGAGAGTTATTTCTAGTAACGTCTTTTTTTAATAGCTAAGGGTTATATTTAGTCCCCTATGTGAACCCAATTGAACAGGAGTCTCCAGTTACTTCTGAACCTGGCACAGCTCTGATGCATCAGCACCTGCCGCTGTTATTTTGCTGATCTATATTAACAAACAACAACAACAACCCAGACCATAATCTCCAGTAAGACCAGTCTAGTGCATCTGATTTTATAGCTATGAAGCTGACACTTCTGCATAGTCTCATTGATGTTCAGATGCAGATTCAAGCGCTTTGAACCCAGTTAAGAAGAGCTGTCTTCACACAACTTTTTCTAAACATGGATGAGCTCAGAGCTGTCAGCTCCAAAGGCAGATTTGGTTTCAAGCTCTGCAGAGACAGAATTTATTCTTGGCGTTGAGACAAGTTTGGCACCCACTTTGAGAATGGTGTGGTTGGATCCCTCCGCTGTGAAATGACTGTCCAAGTCAGTGTCAGATGTACTCTTAACAGTCTCAGCTTTATTTCACTATGGCACTGATGTTCAGGGAGCTGGGTAAAGCCTTTGGCATTTGGACACTGTGAAATGCTCACAAGAACACACGTTACTTGCCACAGTACCCTGAGTACTTCCAAAGGTAATTTTAACCTTCTTAATTTAGCAGTCACTTGTGAATAGAGTTTTGTCCTCAGAGGATGGGGAAAGGGGCGGGGGGAGAGAGGTGTCTCTGAAATGAGTGATGCAGAAAAGCCACATTAAATAAATGATCCTGATGCAACTGATTTTAACTGTGGATTTCCTTCTTTCAGTGCTTAGGCAAAGTAAGCCGGAGCCCCTAGGTATATAAAAAAGAGGGGGGTCCTAGCAGGGTCTTGTCTGCGACTGCAAGGGCCCTCAATTTGAGAACCTGGTCCAAAAGCATCTACATCTGTTGCCCCTTGCATGCTGCAAAACACATCTATTGCCTGGCTTTTTTTGGGGGGTGGGGAATCTAAATGCCTTCTTTTTATCAGGCCATTACTGGTTGGGGGAGCAAGATGAAAGCAAAGGATCTGTAGTAATAATACTTGAATTTGTAAATATTGCCAAGGGTGCCCTGAGCTGCAGCTCTGTTATCCTTCATCCTCTAGAGAAAGGGAAATAAATACAACTCAAAGTGACCCTCCGGTTTAGAGATGGGTTTGAACTGCAGGGTTCAGCCCTGTATCTGAGTCCAAATTACCTCAACATCCAGTAGGGTTCAGATTGAGACTTTGAGTCCAACGTTTAGCCTGTTCTGAGCGATCTAAGGGCCAAATCCTATGCTCCTCTCCTAGGGCCTGATCCTGTTCCCATTGCAAACAATGGGAGCTTTTCCTGACTACAGAACTAATAGCCCTACTCCTGCTCCCCTTGAAATCGGTGGCAAACTATCCCCTGGCCTTCAGTGGAATCAGCAGACTAATGGAGGGTTTGATGTGGTTTGTAAGCAAAATCCACAGCAAGGGACAGGCTCTTCCCCCTTTGGAGCAGCTGGATATTGTTTCATTAAAACGTTTTTTCATTTAAAAAATGTATTTTGCTAAAAAATGGCCAGTTTTTCATTGAGAACCCCAGAAATTGAAAAAACATCAGTAGAAAGTGTTGTGGGCTTTGGTAGAGATTGTCTCATTTTTGTTTTTGAAAACTAAACACGTTTTACTGAAAACTATATCGAAAACCGCACATTTTGAGGGGAGGGGGTTTCCATTTTTTGTGGGAAACCCAACAAAACTTTCACTGGTTTAAAAAAAAACATTTTAATGAAAATGTTTCAAAATTTCCCATGAAAAATCATTATTTTTTCTAAGCGCTGAGTGAGAGGCATTTTGCCTCAGGTAAGACGAATGCCCCTGCACACAGCCAGTGTACCCACTGCTACACAAAATAGTGGGGGATGGGAGACGGAGCCCTGGCGCCGCCTCTTCTCCAGGGGTCCCCACCCCTTTGGGCTCTGGCCTGCGCTTGGGGACTGTAATTCTGCCGGGCCCTCACTTGGGATCCCCTTGGACCCTGCCCTCCATGCAGACCCTGTAGGGCCTGGAAGGGTCTGGGCCTGAGCAGTCAGGGGAGGTCATGGGAATGAGCTAATCCAGAGGTGTTGAGTAAATATCTCCTTTCCAAATGAAACATTCCCTCCATGTACAATCGATAGCAGCGTTCTGTGTCTCTGGTGGTCCTGGCGGGCCAGTTTGCCAAGCATCTGTAATTTTAAAATGCCATCAAGGTTCTCCCTGAGAAGCTGGTTCTGAACTGCTGTTTGTAAAGGGATCTGTCAAATTCCCAGCACAGGGCCTGTTTCTATTTGCCTCTGTAAATCCTGCCTCTGGCTTGATCCTAAAAAATCCCCCCTCAGACGAGTAACCTTTACACACAATCCATTCACTCCAAAAGGCCTGCCTGCATGAGCAGCCACTACTTGCCCAAGTAAGGTTTGGCAGTCCGAAGCCAGATCTCTGTAACACTCAGATTTATAAATACATTCTTATTAATCAGTAACAATCGTTCACACTGAAAATGCTTTCTTCACTGTCTATGCAGTTTTGAGTGCAATCCCACAATGATAGTAGCAAAATAAATATGCACGTGGGAACCCTGGGGCTATAGATTAGCATTAGGAGGACATGCCTATGAAGGTGCTGACACTCAGTAAAATCAATTTGCCTGGATGAAAATGAAAAAAGCTCAGCTAATGGCACTGCTCGCTTGTGATAGGGTCTTTCCCCCTACTGGGAGTTCTTTTGAAAGGCAAAAATAAAACTCAGCCTGTTGATTAATGAAAATGCTTAACTGTGATTAACTATCATTAGTATTATAATTATACTCGGGTTTTTTCAAAAGTACCTTGCACACTTCAAGGCCTAAATCTCATTAAAAGTCAATAGCACTTTGGCACCTAACAGCCAGATCCTCAAAGGTTTTTAGGCCCCTAATTCTCAATGGGAGTTAGGCACCTAAACTCCTTTAAAAATCTGCATGTAGGTGCCTAAGTCCTCTGGAGAGGGTTGTGGTGGATTCTCCATCACTAGAAATCTTTCAGTCAAGACTGGGTGTGTCTCTAAAAGCTGTGTGTTATGTTCACCGCACGCTTACTGAGAAGTTAGATAAAAAATATGCATACTCTTGCTGGAAGCTTGCAACATACCACTACTTTCTGTCTTAAAATTCAGAATGAGTACACACATGATCCCAAAAACCAAGAGAGAGGAAACAGGTTGCTCTGCAAGGCAGCGAGAGGCACAACTCACCCCATCTTTCTTTAAACTCGACCTTTTCAGACTCACTCTGATCATACACTTTGAGGCTTCCTTACCGAGCCCCCCTTAGCCTGCCAGCAGGACTAAAAAGCCCCCCACAGTCTTAAAGTGATAGCTTGAAATTCCAGTACAGCCCTCAATACATCAAAACATGCTCTAGATCAGCCACAGCTACTGGATTTGAAACAGGAATTAGTTCAGAGAAGTTCTATGGCCTGTGTTATGCAGGAGGTCAGACTAGGTGATCACAACAGTCCCTTCTGGCTTTAAAATCTAGGTATGAATCTAAGTCACTTAGGTGCTTTGGAAAATTTCACCCTGCAGTGATATTACACTACACAAGCGCAGCCCCAAAGGGCTCAGATTTTTTCACTTATAAAACATTTTAATAATTTACTTGAAAAGTACAGCTGGAAATGATCCAGCTTTAAGGGGCTTGTGTTATTACAGAATGAATTTTGAGGCTAAGACTTTCAGAACAGTCTAGGGGGGTTGAGAGATGCCTGGTTCCTGTTAATTTTAGTGGGAATCGGGCATCCAAACCCCTTGGACCTAATACTTATAATAAAGGGAACTTTTTTGTGAATGTTTGTTTGTAACATAAAAAACCTGGGCATGTTCAGTCTTGAGAAAAGAAGACTGCGGGTGGGGCGGGGGAGGGGATGACCAGATGATAGTCTTCAAATATGCTACGGGCTGTTATAAAGAGGTCGGTGATCAATGGTTCTCCATGTCCACTGAAGGTAGGAGAAGAAGTAATGGGCTTGATCTGCAGCAGGGGAGATTTAGGTTAGATATTAGGAAAAACTAACCAGAAGGCTAGTGAAGCTCTGGAATAGGCTTCCAAGGGAGGTCGTGAATCCCCATCAGTGGAGGTCTTTAAGAACAGGTTGGACAAACATCTGTCAAGGATGGTCTAGCTTTACTTGGTCCTGCCTCAGTGCAGGGAGCTGGACTAGACGACTTCTCAAAGACCCTTGAAGCCGTGCATTTCTATAATACTATGATCTTTATCTCTGATTTATTCATGGATGTTTAGTATTGTTCTCAGCATCCTGGCCGTTTTGGGGAGGGCGGCCACTAAAGTGCTGCACATTAAAGGGGCAATCTAGGCAGAGACCTGTTAGATTATGGAAAGGGTGCTGCCTCCCCCAGCACCTCCCAGCTGAGCAGTCAGTGCATGAGAACCATGCTGGTATTTTGCTAGGGCTGCATCTCACAGCTGTTTCTCAGAGCATAGTTTATAGTGGGCTGCATTTCGGAACTGCTTCCTGAATACATACTGTCGAGCTGAACTTTTCATTCAGTTGCGTTGCTTGAAAACAAAAATAAATCACTGATACCTTGGCTCTGGCTAGTTATTGTCGGTCGTGCTGCTAGCATATGATATCTGTTTGTTTCTCCTTTCCTAGGCTGGCGACCTATAACGGGTTTTGCTCTTTATTATGACCGTATCAAACGGTGGGGATGGAAAATGAGCCCCGGGAGAAGATCAGGTTCTCAAGTCCCAGGGGAAATAGCACCAGCTCCAACAAATATAAAGAAGCGCCTGAGTTGCATTGTTTCAAATGAACCCCTCTGAACCTAGCATGTGCTGCAGGGAATAAAAAATGATCCCCGCAGTGAAAAGAAATACTGTCCAGTTCTATAGGCTGGGGCAGCCCCCTGAGCCTGATGGATTAAGTGGGGAGGGGATCTTAAGTGACTCTGAATGCAAAGAAGCTGCTTCAGAAAAGAACAGCCACACACCTAGCCAGTCCCGAGGGGACCCCCTAAAGGACACATCGGACTCCTCTGTTTCTTCTTACCAGACTGCTCTGTGCTCAGAGGGGACTGAGAGTTTTAAGGACTGCGTGGAGTCTCTGGAAGACGAAGAGGACGCGCTGTTAACCCAGCTGCCTGATGGTGACCCAGATGATGAAAGCAATCTGCATCGCAAGAACAAAACTGCACCGGTGAGCCTTTCTGAACAGAGCCTGGCTGGCATGAAAGGTTTCTGGAGGGGCGCTTCTGAGGACACAGCTGAGCAACTACATGAGCCGCCAAGTGATTTTGACAAAGCCACATGGGAACTGCCTGATAAAAACAGCAAAGGTGCTGGTGATATTTGTGCTGCTGCCTCTATGGCCGTAGTTCATTCAGCTTTAAATAGAAGCCAGACTTCAGGGGGGAGTTTAACAACCACAGCTGAGAGGACATTTAGCCCCCAGGCAGGCCGGGAGTGTGCCGCAAGCAATCAAGTTTGCAGATACAGAGGCTACCTCAGTGCCAAGGAGAAGCAACAGGTTCAGATGTCAATCACGGGCCCTGCTAAGAATAGCTCTGCTCCAGGGTACAGCAGCAGGATGGGGCTAGCCACACGAGAGCTGCAGCCTGGAGACGGTGGGTCTAAATATTTGGATCTGCCTTTACGATTCAATGCACCGAAACCCAGGGAGATGTTCCTCAAAGTGCGCAATACGAAGGGCAGCAGAGCTCCTGTGATTAGCAAGGCCCCCTGCCCCAAGTATTGCGCTGAGACCTCCAGCGCTGGGAGCGACTCTGAAGAGGCTGATAATGAAGTTCAGAAGCTCACTGCTCTGTCGTTCCGGAGCCTCTCGTGCCCTCACAGTGGTTCCCTACATATGTACAGTTCTAGTAACAGGACATCGTCTAGCTTGTCCAATTCCTTGTCAGAAGACAGCAATGGAATGAACAGGTGGTCAACACGTAATGAGCTGAGAAAAGCAGAGGTGGTCAGCCAGGCAAAGGGCAGCAGACAATTCCCTGCTGCCAGCCAAGTCCCAGAAAAAGATCCACCCAGTTACTCATTCGGGAAGGACCCGTTCAAGTGTGTTGATGTGGCGCTGGAAAGCACCGACGGCAAAAAGGGCCACTCCAAAAAGAGGACCGTGCCCAAGCGGCAGATTCAGCTCAAGCAGAGAGACAGGAATGAGATGAGTTTCCTCGGAGCAGGGGACTGTGCTGCCCATCAGCCCTTTGCAGCACCCAGGAACAACCCCTGCCCAAAGGGCAGGACCATCAGTGATGAATTCAGGATAAACTACAAACAGTTTATGAGAACAGCGTCATTAGACGACTCATACAGCAAAACCAGGATGGCCTCCTGCCTGGTGAAAAATGTGCTGGCCAAGAAAATGCAGTACGAGCAGAGGATCAGAATGGAGCAGAAATCGATGCAGGGAAGCTCGACCTCTTCTGTACCATCCTCCGTAAGTACGGACCTCGTGGGGGATTTCACAGAAGGGAAGTCAAGTTCTCTGTCCAAGTCTGACTGCAGCTGTTCAGCTGAAGATCTGCAGAGTCATTCAATGAGTGAAAGGTCTGAGTCAATGAGCCAAGAAAGCACCGATGCCATGCGGCCTACCAAAGGGGTAGTGCTGAACGAGCAGCAAAGGGAAAATGTCTGCAAGCTGAAAAAGACATTCAATGAGTTGAATGAAAGACTGAAGTCTCAAGAAGCCACCCAGTCCAAGCCACTCCCCATCTTGGCAGATGGTGTGAACGGGGATTCAGGTGACCGCAGGAAGCAGGTTGCCAGAAAGAGGAAAGAATACTGGCAATCTCGTGCTCTGTTTGAATCCAAGCAGGCCGAGGTGAAAGGCTTGGGTGTCGCCCCAACGTTTTCCAAAGCACAAAAGCCATGGCCCAGTTTGAAGCAGCGAGCGATCAGCAAGAACGAGCACACATCATGGAAAGAGAAGGTCCCCTTCAAGCCAAAAAGCTTGGTGGTGCCCAGGGATCCAGCCAGGAACATCTTCACGTCCACAACGCAGGAGATTAAACTGATCTCACAGAGCAAACCCGAGCAGCAGCAGAAGATGCTGAATGTCTCCAGGCAGCTGACTGAAGGAGGTGCCGAGGAAAAGAGGCCGGCAGCAGTGCAGAGCACCAAGCATTCCTCTCTCATTTTGCCCACTTCCTGCAGATCACGCAGTGATGGGAAAAGCAGCCCCCCTGAAGCATCGCGCGCTCAGAAGGCCAAAAAGACAGAGAGTAAAGGGAAGGGGCGAATACATCAGCCCAGGGATGTCAGAAAGTTAGTTAAGAACACCTATAGCTTGTGCTTTAAATCTTCAGACAGCTTCAATATAGACCAAGAAACCAACAGTGGGGATAGCATAAGCCTATCAACAAAGGAGTCCACTGCAACCTCCCCTCTGTTTATACACTGCACCTCAGTGTGTCGCAAAGATGATGTGCAAACGAAGACCCATTCACATAGAAAAAAACGGGAGCAGCAGCTGAACTTAGATGTGTCAGCGCTTTCCATACCAGATCAGAGAGCAAGTGACCTACAACACAGTGCCACTTTAAACCCCATCACTGAGCCCCATGTGGATGGACCTGTCAGTCTTACTGAAAGCAAATGCACTGCAGTGGGTGAATCTCCAATGCACATCACTCAAATTCAGTCCAAGAAGAAGGTTGTAGCTGGGAATGAAGAACCCCAGATAAAGCCTGAAAATAAACCAGTGTGTTACGAGAGGAGTGAGCTAAATGTAACACCATCTTCCAAAGCCAGGAGGAAAGCAACTCAGATGGAATCCCAGCTTAATATCAAAGTCAACAGTTCTCTTTCCAAGCATCCACACAGAACACAAGCTGACCACTTCCCTGTTCCAACTTACTCAGCTTCAGATGGAAGGGCTACGAAAGACTCATTGACACAAGCTAATTGCAACTCACTAGCAAAAAGCGAAGCTGTTTTGTTTCCATCTTCAGCCTCTCCTAAGGACACCAAGAACCACACTGACATCAATCACAACACTGCCAGGCCAGGTCATTTTCAGGAGACTCACGCCCACAAGGAGCCTGAGTGGCCATTTCAGAAGCATTTATCCACTGAGATCATCTCATTGACACCTCGCAGCAGTCAAGACTTTTCTGTCAGTCCAAAAGAAGAAAATAAGGTATCTGAACCGACCAAGGAAGAATACAGACATCTACAGCCCATAAAGCCAACAGTGACAAGTACCCAAACATCCCACACAAACACGCCAGCAAACAGTCAGTCTGTTAACAATTCGTATCAGCAGAAGGCCCAGAATAAAATGTCTGATGCCCCCAGGCCATTGGGTAGCCAGGGGTTTGTGCCTGTAACCTGCATGTCTCCAGAGTGTGCCGATTCCAATGCCTCCTTGAGATCAAAGGAATACAGCGAAGGAACCAGACTACCAGGAGTTCCTTCTGCTGCACCATCGCCCCCAGCTGGAAAGCTCCAAGAGCAGAGGGAGAATTGGGATCACTTGAACAGACAGCAGGCAGGAAACGAGCAATATTTCACAGCCACCCATGCTGAGAATGCCAACTATTTAACGATTCCTGTGAAAGCCCAGAAACCCGAAGCAGCTCCTAAGCCCTTGGTGCCCTCCCATCCAGACCACACTTTAATCAGTTCCAATGTGTCCTTCCAGCCAGGCGGGGAAGCACCCATGAGCACAATGAGCAATGAGTCTCCTCAGCCGAAAACGCCAGAGGGCAAGGCAGCCGTGGACCATGCCGTGCATGACCAGCCAAGCCATGTCCAGCCGCATCGCAGAGTCAACGACTCACCCAATTTCTTGAGGAGGAACAACGGAGTTTCACCAGGCAATAGAATTGCCCCTAGCCCCACCAGGTCTTTTGCTCTCCAGCCCCAGGCTCACAGGAAAATGCTCATTGATCCAGACAGTGGAAAGTACTACTACATGGAACCTCCCAGACAGCCGCAGCTGAAAATGCTCTATGACCCAGAGACAGGCCAGTACCTTGAAGTGTTGATACCACCAGTCCCCTTGGCATCACATAGGCTTTACTCATCTCCTTTCAACCCATTGGTCATGAATCCAGGGGTTTATGGACCCCCCTACATACCATATCCAGGATTCCCAGGGTTTCCTCCTCCTCCTGTGGCTATGCCATCCGTCCACCCCGATCCGCCAAACCAACAGCCCGGTCAAGAAAATACAAATGTTACTGAAACCTTCAGCCCTGGTCCAAAAGGCGAAGCTCCACCAGCTACTCAAGCCACTGACTGCAACTACATGGAGAGTTTATATTATATTCCTACTGGGATGAATTCAAGTCCTAGCCCTAATCAGCCTTTATTCTCCCCAGCTACAAGTTCCAGTCCTTCCATGCCAGAGAAAGGGCCCTTGTTCCGGATGTAAGACCCTCACCCAAATGAACCTGCAGCACACGGAGGATTAAATGGCGGGTTTCCCCTCAATGAATGTATATTGCGTATTTATTTCTGACCATTCGTACTTGAAAACAAGTCAAGCCTACACCAGTCCCCAAGATGTGGTGGAAAAGGAGAGAGACCCACTGCCTGACCCTGCTGGTTACACTTTCCTCCCCTTGCCCAGATGTTTGGGCTTCCGAAGCAAATCAGAGGTAACAGTACACCAAGAAGGCGGCACGGTGTACATCACTTCCTGTTCATCTCATTGGTTTCTAATGAGAATGAAGAATGCAATAGCCAGACTAATTAAATGTAACCAGCCCTGACCATCCTGGTGCTCGTGAAGTCAATGGGAGTTTTGCTATTGATTTCAAAGGGACCAGGATTTAGCCTAGCAGCCTCTCATCCATAACTGCTGATCTGTTTCTGGATGCACAGAACAAACTATTCTAATGCTGGGCCTGATCCTGGGAGGTGCTGTTCACCAGCCACCAGAATTATATGTGCTCATTACTAAGTGGATCAGGATCGGGCCCTGTTCCAGGTAATAGTAATTTTATTTTGGTTTTTGCTTACTCTGTGTTGGTAGGACACTGTCCAGGAGAAACCCACTCTCTTGCTTTGAAAGACAAAACTTCCACTAGTCAGCATTACAAAAATTACCCGCACAACCTAGTTTTTATTTGTAAAGATCGCCGTTTCAAGGGGCTGCACGCATGAAGGCTGGAATGCATACCCCCTCCCGGCTTGTTTTGTTCTGTCAAGCAAAAAGTCTGTGCAAAGAGGAGGGCATGCTGCGTTATGGACTATGGTCACCGGCTGTGGAAGCTGGCTCTGAAATTATGTCAGGGAAGTTTTCTACCCTGCAGGAGGGCAGCCTAGCTGGTCACGGTGTGACAGCCTGGGAATCTGTGAGAGCTGTTATGGAACTTGCCCAAGTATTTTCAATATTAGCAAAAAGGGTCAATAATCATTTTTAAAAATAGGTTCTCAGACCGATGGGAAATCTTAGCTGTTTCCTGGCTGGCTGAGTGAAATGCATGCCCTGCAGAGGGAAGGTACACCATGTAAGTCCTGCTTAAGCGCTTAAGGCTCTTACCTGCCTGCTTAAGCTCTTACCTGGACCCTGCAAACAGTTGCTATTGGGCTTAGCTTTGCCTTTTCTTGCAATGATTTGTTCTTGTTCTAACGCATTTTTCACTGCATCGTTATTCCTTTGGTTTCTTTGGCCTACACACTCCCAGGGTATGTCTATACTGCAGTAGGGTTGTCGCAGCTCGACTAGACAGATTCGAACTAGCTAGCTGCAGTGTGAGAGCAGCAAAGCCACGGCAGTTTGGGCTTACCCAGCAAGTAATTACCCAGGCTAGATCAAAAGCTTGCAAGTTGCAACTCAAGTTGCACTCAGACCCCGTGACTGCAGTGTAGTCATACCTCCCTGCCCCACACCGGCTCAGATCCTCAGCCTGGTACCACTGAAATGAGGTGATGCCTATTTTCCCCCGCTGAGGTCCTGGCCCAAAGAACTGAGTGAGAAATAATTAAGGAATCTGGCGCTTTTGTCCTTTGCTGTATAGAAAAGAAAAATTACAATATATCCAAAGCGCTCCTGTTAATAACGATTAGGATAATTAATGTATTTATGTGCATTGTGGCAGTGTCAAGGATCCGCAGTCATGGCCCAGGACCCCATTGTGCCAGGTGCTGTACAAACACCGAACAAAAAGACAGTCCTTGCCCCAAGGAGCTTCTAATCTAAATATAAGACAAAAGACAACAGGTGCAGATAGGCAGACAAGGGGGTACAAGGAAACAATAGGATGATATGGGTCAGCATGGGAGGCAGTGGCTATTTAGTGATGTATTTAGTAAGTTGCATCTTAGTGCTCAGCAGATGGTCAGTGCTGGAACAAAGGGACCCAGTCCAACCCCACTGGAGGTGTGGAAAATAAGCGAGCAGTAGGAAGAGTGAGAAGGCAATCAATCAGTTATTAATCTTCTTCCAGTGTAAACAATCAGAGCTGCTGCTGGTAACCTGGGCACGGAAACTGTGTTTGCACACATTCTAAACCTGACTCTGTGGCCAGGGGAGGTCTTGCTTCTGCCCACATTCAAAATGCAGGTAGTCTGCTAGTGTAGAAAGCACATCACATGCTCCAGCTCAGTGCTAAACCCAGCCTGCAGGCTCGATCGCACAACCCTCATTGGCGCAAGTGGCCTTTGCCCCCACGCAGGAATCCCACTGACATCAGGGGCATTGCTCGGGTGAAGAACTGTGCACCTGATCATAGAATATCAGGGTTGGAAGGGACCTTAGGAGGTCATCTAGTCCAACCCCCTGCTCAAAGCAGGACCAATCCCCAATTTTTGCCCCAGATCCCTAAATGGCCCCCTCAAGGATTGAACTCACAACCCTGGGTTTAGCAGGCCAATGCTCAAACCTCCCCCCGTCATGCCTCACAGGATCGGACCCCAGGGGTGTTTGAGCTCCAGAGTCCAGGGCTGTGGTGCAGAGTTCTTGCTGCTGCTTTGCAGACAGCTCCCTGGTCACGGGCTGGCTCGCTGGTTTCCAGCTATTCTGTCGGTGTCAGGCCCAGGGTGAGGAAGCAGCTAGAGAGGCTGGAAACAAGGCAGAACCAGCCCAGCTGCCTTTCCTAGGCGCCACTGCCCTGCAAGAGGAAAGGAAACAGGAGCAGCCCTCAGGGACCAGAGTCACCCAGGGGGAAGGACTATCTGGGGTCAGAGAGTGAGGCTGCTCAGCAGTGTGTGGTGGGGAGAAACATGTGGCTGGTTCAGGGGAGAGGGGAGCAGAAGCGATGAGGGAACAGGTGGAGTAAGAGGGGAGATTTGCCTCTCTGAGGCCAGGGTGCAGGCTGGGCCCCATGCTGGGTTTTAACGAGGTTTAATGAGAATCTCTAGCTAACAGCTCAACATTGCTATGCTTTAGAGCTGCTAGCCCTGGAGTAGCTTGGGCGCCCTGGCTGGGCAGGAGCCAGAGGTGGTGGGTCCAGCCATTCTAGACTCCTTGGAATTGATGTCTGATCAGGTGAAAGGAGGGTTAATGCAGGTTGAATAGTGAGTGTGAAATGGGAAAGGGTAATTTAATAGTGGTGCTTAAAGGTGAACTGAAAATCAAGCATGAAACCTGAGCTAGGCAGCGATTTTGATCCCTTATGCCCCCGGCGTGAGAGAACAAAGCATAGGCACGTGAGTAGGGTGACAGAGTCCAGGTGTCGATCCTCTCTCTGCCATTGATTCACTGGGTGAGCTAGGGCAAGTCACTCAGTTGCGGCATGCCTTGGTTTCCCCATCTGAGGGTTATGATAGTGACTCATCTTTGTAACGTGCCCTGAGAGCTACTGATGAAGTGCATTCTGTAAGTGTGATTATTATTTATCACGCTGCTGTGGGAGGCATTCAGCAGAGAAATGGTGCCTAGCACAGCAGGGCCCAACCTACTAGGCACTACTGCAGGACAAATTCATAATAAGAACTAACCCTTTACAAATTCTTTCTAGCCCTCTTGGAAAGCCTCTCAGTACTTCCTGCTGCTCTGATGCGATTCCAGAATGCATCTTTTGGCAACATCACGAATACCATGGATTACCCAGGCTGCAATGCGACCTCTGGTATTTGTGATGTCACATCCTGGAATCTCATCAGAACTAATGGGATTTCATGCAAGGGGGGGACACAAAATAATTGTATACAAGTAACTTAAACTGTATTTCTCTGCGGAATGCCCATCATGGACTGGCAAGAGGTGGGGAAGAGTATCTCTAGGGAAATCTATAGCAAGAAAGTGAGACATATGAGCCTACTAGACCTTTGCAGGCATCTTTCTGTGCCTACTGCAGAGCTTTTGGGAAAGTTCACTGCAGATGAGCACAGTCAACAACCCTTGACAGCCTTCTAAGCCACCTTAGCTTTTTGTCCCTTTGCTGTTTATCATGGATAGCAGCCAGGGAAAAGCTTGATCAGCTTTCTAAATTGCACCCATCCTGGAACGCCTGACATGCTGGCTTCATGGCAAGCTGACTTGTTCAGAGCAAAGGTCAACATGTTGAGCAAGCTGTAATCCCCACTATACCACACTAAGGCAAGCCATAGGTCTATGAGTACCCTAAATCCAATAAAAGAAGCACCCTTCCCTCCCATATCATATGTTCAGTGATGGATCTGGAGAGAATTGTCCTTCCTGACCCTGTCAGTGATCAGCAGCAGCCCTGAAGCATGAGATTGTATTACTCAAGATGCTTTCAAATATTTTCTTTTTTCTCTTAAACCAGGAAAATTAAAAGCCAATAACTATGTTAAATGCAACAGTAAAAGCTAGGATCTGAAAGCCACTTATGCCTGAAGAGGCTCCCACAGGAACCATTCCACCATCCTCATGTGCACTGCAGTAGGGTCAGTCATTAGGTGACCATGTAACAATGGGGCAGGCTCGTCATTAGATATATAGGGTGGGATTTTCAAATACACTCAGTTTTGATTGGCCTAACTCCACTCTCCATTCAAGCCAGTGGCAAAACTCCCATTGATTTCAAAGGGAGCAAGGTTAGGCCAATGCAGAGAGCTTTTGAAAATTCCCCCCTTATCTGACAAATATAAGTGAAATAGCTGGTGTTACAGAAATGGGCCAGACACCGAAGGGCATAACCTGCTTTCAGTTTACAGTATGTTAGCCTGGAGTGAATCCACTGCAGGATCCGCACTGCAGAACATTGTCAGCTTTTAACAAAGAGAAGAAATGTGTAACAGGGTCATCATCTGGGGAATAAAAAAACCAGAAGGCCTTTTTTAAAAGGCAAGCATGGGTTCATCTGCTGGAGGCCCTGCTTGTGCAATCAGATCTGCTAGCTTAGCAGGTGAGAGGGGCATAAATTAGGGTTACATTAGCCCAGACATCAAGATTCTTCACAGGTGCTCTGGTCTGTGGGTCTGATTGCAGGATCAGGACATGGTGTGATCAGTACTTGGATTCTTTATAAATGCAAGAGCTGATCAGTTGTCTACTGGTGCTAATCTGGTTTTGTTTTTTAAATGTGATCACGTGCAGTACCAGAAAAAAGCATTGAGAGTGATATTTGACACTATGAACTGCCAGACCCTCTTCTCTCCAGAGAATATGCTTTGCCCAGCGAGCTGGAAATATAGGTTCAGATGGACCTGCTAAAAATGTCTTGTTGTCTCTCTTTGATGTATCTGTGTCTTTCACCTGCTCCGGGAAAATTCTGTATACACTTGAGAAGATGAAGACACTGAACAAAATAGCTAGTGTTGAATACTTTGTTTTGCTTTGTAACACAGAGGTTATATCTGCAATGAGATAGGACTGGACTGGACTGTCACACTGGACTCTGACCTGCTCATGGAGCTAAAGGAACCTTTCTCTAACATGCATAAAACAAATACATTGTTAAAGGGCAATAAAAGTGGTGAGATTTGAAACCATTATATGAATCATGTGTGTGAAATTGTATAGGAAGCTGCCTTACGGGGGCGTGGTATGTTGATGCAGATTCCTGATGTGTTCGACTTGAATGCAATTCTTCTGTACAGTACAGGCCGATTCACTGAAGCGCTGATCCAAAGCACAGGGAAGCCAATGAAAAGCTTCCTGTGGATTTCAATGGGCCATGGGCACTTTGGTAGTCAACCGGCTACCCCAGATCATCCTCTGACCCCATTAAGGGGCTGGTCCTGGAAGCTGTCTATTTGAGGAGCCCCAGTTGAATGAAAGGCACCTCCGTTTGCAGGACTGGACCGTGACAGAAAACATCATTAAGAGACAATCCAAAAAGACTTGAAATCAAATACAATATTGCATGGAACAACAGCCCCAGGCTAAACCGATACTTGTTGCATTTCTGTATTGCTGCACTCCACAGGGTGTTTTGGATAGGCAAAATGTGCAGGATCAGGCTCTTCCTCGTGATGAAAGCTTCGCTCCGTCTTCTTTTATTATTTCTTTGCCTTTCTGTTGCTCGGCACAAAGAGAAATGATTTAAGCCCCACAACTCCCCAGAAGGTAATTAAGTGGCATATTATTTTCATTTTGCAGATGGGGAAACTGAGGCAGAGAGCTATGCAGGCCCTGATTCTGCACTGAAAGCTGTGCAGGTGGGAGGTTTCGGGGGCGGGGGGAGGAACACAGGTTTAAGCAAAAATAAAATCCATCCACCTGGAAAGAGCAGTGAGTGCCAGGAATGGGGCCACCTGGTGCGAGCTGTGACAGTGCTTTACTTGGCTATTGTATTCTATTCTATATGGGTTCTTATACCAGGCTCAGCAGATCTATGTACTGAGCCCTGCCAACTCATTTTACAGAGGCCACTGACCTGCCATCTTCCATTCACTAGCAGCCTGCTCCATTTGTGCCCGTCTGAGTCAGGCTGGCCTTTCCTCTGTATATCTGAGCCAGCTGTAGAGCCAAGCCCTCAGTGTGTGCTGCATGGAAGGAAAGGGTTATGTTTGCTTGGACCAAGCCCCACAGAGTTTCTTGTAGCTAAAGCAAAGGGGACAGAGCACTAACTGCCATACAAATGTGAAAACATGGGGGGAGTTTGGACAAAAGAGCCCGGGGTGGGGGCTATGATGTATTTGTGCTTAGTTCCCAGATCCATCCCCCAGCGGTTGGTGAATTAATAAAGCCTGGATTCCCTGAAGATAGTTACAGAATCCAGGATATACTGACCAGCTGCCTCATTGCTTCAGTCGAAACACAAGGGGCCAAATCACCAGCTAGTGTAAATCAGGCAGCTCCAGTGAAGTCTACAGACCGCACCAGGTTGTCCCAGCTGAGATCATTGTGTCATGGAACAGTATTTGTTAGGAGAGGCTGTGACTGTCCACAGAGCCTAGTGGAATTAGGTGCCCCAATGAAACCATCCCTCACTTGTTGGAGACGCAGACTGTCTGAGCGACGCTTGGGGTCTGACCCTGCAGGCCTTAATCAGGCACTGCTCCCATTGATTCAGCGCCGCAGGGCTGGACTCAGGCAAGGTTTGGTGCAAAGAGAAAGTGAGCCGCGCGTTATCACCGCCAGAAAAGCAACACAAGCTGTCACTTCCTCCATGGCACTGGGGAGAAAGTGGAGGGAATGCAGCAGGGAAGAACAATCAACTAATCAGGGGGTTGTTGTGGGGGCTGATTGAAAAAGAGAGATTAAAGGATTTCAGAGTGGCCAGCTTTTAAGTGGGAACTTGAGAACTCTTTGCAAACCCTGGAAGTGTGCAAACATCCAGGCTGGAGTGTGGAATTATTTAGGGTGCCATTATTTATCAAAAGGACAAAACTAGGGGTCAGGGGGTGGAATTAAGCTGAAAAGACTCATAGGGGTTAGTGAATGAGGCAGAGAAATAAACTCTCCCAGAAAAGGGGTGGAAACCTGAGGCCTGGGGACATTTAACCCTAGACTGGCCAGGAGGCTAGCTAATGAGCTCAACCCTTCATCAGCCCAAGGGAAGCAGTCTGGTTGCTCTTGTAGGACTTCCAGCTCAGCTGTAACACTTTCATGAGTCTGTGTCTTTATATTTAGCAGAACTATGGCCACAAGTGACCCCCAAACACCACAAATGCCTTGAGACTGAAGAAGGGGAAAACAGCGGAAAGTTGCAGCACCAATGCCCCCAAGGGGATTGTACTGGGGCCTTAACCAACGGGGTTTTCATTTGGGTAAAAAAACTACAACAAAGTGGGTTGTGCAGAGGGTGACGCTGCCTTGGTGAAGTGTCAGTGACTTCTCATTGGCCCAAAGGGTTTGCTTATTGCTGACCTGCTGCTTCCTTTCAGCGCATTCAGTCTCTCTCCTTTCTCAGTACCTTCCTGAGAGGGGCTCTCCGAGCAGGGGAAATGAAGTCACTGCTGTTGGCTGTCTTGGTGCTGACCCTTTTTGATCTAAGAGCAGCAGATGACAGAAAGCATTCTTCCTGCAGCAGCCCCCTTGGGGACTCAGGCCCAGTCTCGGAGACGGCCTTCTCTGCTACGGCCCCCCGCTTCAACGCTGAGGAAGCCTATTCTGCCCATATGCCTGAGCACCTTCGCAGTGATGCCTGCAGAGCGATAGCCTTCCAGGTGAGTTCCCGCCCCACAAGCATTAGGGCCACGGGGCCTCAGCGGCCCAGGATAAAGGCCCGCACAGAGACACATTAAAATCTGAAGCAAATCAGTGGATCACAGAACTGAGGGTTCACCTGATGATACAGTGACTGTGGTTACACTGAAGTTTATAATACAGTGACTGTAGTTACACTGTAGTAATTAGTGTATAGTTATAGTGTGGTTATGCTTCAAATACAATGGAGATACTATTAACAGGCAAGTGAACTCCATGACTGAATTACTTGTTGTTACCCTTTTAGGGTCATTCTTAACACATGGCACTACAACAACTGTGAAATGGTACTTTTGGGTACCTAGCCTGAAATCCTATACCCAGACGGTGAAGTACCTGGGTTACCCTCTAGCATTACACTGTAACTGCCGTGTAATTACAGTCGGTGTATTATAATGTATGAGCAAAAGGAGAGATGGACAAGACCTATTAGAGTCTCTATTTTGTTGTTGTTGTTGTTGTTACTGTTATTACATAGCAGCCCCCTGTCATGGACCGGACCCCCAAAGAGAACAAGAAGACAGTCCCTCCCCTTGCAGGATCCCTACACAGGGATTTCCCATGCTGCCCAGCTGATTTTGCTGCCAGTATTTCCACCTGGTTGACAGGGGAGTCCATGGCACAGAGAGGCTGCCTATGCCCCCCGCCCTCCTACCAGCCAGAGGCGCAGGGACCTCTTGGTTGTCCTGTGGAGGAACTTCTGAAGGCTCAATGGGTGGGTTGGATCAGGCTCTCACCTTCCGTGACCAGAGATTAAGCACAGAGTAACCCAGCCCTAAATCCCTATGGGGCAAACCCTGTTTTCCCCTCCAGTGCTGGGATGGGCCCTGCCCATCACTGAAGCACACAGGTTCTGCTGCGCAGGGAGTGAGGGGGCAGGCGCTGAGAGCCAGAGCATGGAGGGGGAGCAGAATACCAGAGCTGAGATCTGCTAGGCGGAGCTAAGAGGAGAATCCAGCTCTAAAATCTTGGCAAAGGAATTTTTGCCAGAGCTGCTTCCCTTGCCCACATTCCTAGGAACTGTGGGAGAAGAGGAATGGGTCAGCGGCCACTGTCAGAGGAAAGCCAGGGGTACAATATCCATTCAGTGTCACTGGTGTGAAGCAGGAATTTCCTGGGCCAGAGATTTAGGACTCAGTCCTGCAATTGGATTCTCTAGCACTGGCCCTACTGGGTATTTTCCCCCTTCCTCTGGTATAAATTCCACAGTTGATGCACGTGCCTTGTAATATGTGACCCAGATTTAATGGCCTTTTATTTATTTTTTATGGTTAACGTTGTGGACTGGGTACAAATTGCTGTGCCTGGCTGTAAACCAAAGTTATATGCATCCCACACCGCTTTGCTGTAATCTTCTGGCTCAGCAAGGCACTCTGAGGCCAGATTTTGAGAGCCTGGCCCCCAACACAATTTTGCACCCACTGTTATTCGGAGGCACAGTTTATGTTGTAGACACCTAATTCTCTCAGCCTATTCAGAGACTTTCCCATCCAAATGCCATATGCCATGCTCAGAAAAACTCACTCCAAATCACCTCCTTAAAATGCAGCTCTGCTCTGCAAAGTAACTGCAAAAGTGCAGCTTCTTACTCGGCAGATCTGTTCCTCATGGGTGTCACAGCTGAGTTTATCTAGACTTGCTCTGAGCAGGGTTAGGCAATGCAGCAATTAAACCCCAGCACCTTGTCTACACTAGAGCTGCTCTGGAGTTAGTAATGGTGGGAAGACATGTTATGGGGGAAAGGCTAGAGTAGACAAGTGGTGCGTACTTGGGCATGTTGGCCTGGTCCAAAGCCCACTGAAATCCAGGGGAGTCTTTCCACTAACTTCAATGCCCTTTGGATCACATTTGTGAAACAAATGTTCAGTCCTAACAATGGCACAGCACCTTCCATCCAAAGCTCTCAAGATGCTTCCTAAGCATGACTGAATTAAGCTTCGCTCCCCCTCCCCCGAAAGCTAGGTGGGAATGGACGTACTGGGGGCACCGGTGACCTGTCCTGAGCCGAAGCACTGGGCCTTCCCTGGGCTCCTGGCGATCCTGCTCTCCTCTGGCTTATCTCCTTAGCAAAGCAGCATATCCACATTGAACTCCAAGGCAGGAGCAACTGCTGGGGGCCTTGTGTCCCTGTATTTCAGACAGCCATGCTGTGCTGCCCAGGAGCTAATGCAGGAGAGCCCAGCTCCCCAGGAGACGCTGGGGCAAGGCGTTCACAGCTTGCCATTCCAACATGGGCAGTTGCAGAAGTTAAATCTACATTAGAGGATGTCCCCGGTGTATTAAAAAGAAAACCTCCTCTTGCAGAGAGGGGCAGGATGCTGCCGTTAACAGCTGGCTCACAGCCGTCCCACAGCAGCATCTGTTTTCCCGCTAGAGGGTAAAAATGGATTTATGCAAATCACCCCAACCAGAAGGCTGCAGGTGCAGAGCGTCCCGGGAGAAAATCCCCTAGAAAACAGCCACAAAGCTGCTTTCAATAGCCTTCGCTGGGCTCAGGCTGCAGTGCTGCGGCTCCCAGGCCAGCGATACCAGCCCTGTGCGAGTCTGACTACAGCCCCTTCTGGCTGAGATCTCACAGCTCTTTCTTAACCAGGAATTCAGCCTTGCAACCCCCTATGGGAGGTAGGGAAGCATTGCTGCCCCATCTCTCAGAGGTTTAGGTGACTTGGCCAAGTTTCATGCAGCAAGTCAGTGGCAAAGCTGGTCATAGACCCCCTAGGACTGATCAGCTGCGGTGTCTATGCCCAATGCCTTTCTGCCCATGAGATAATGAATGGGTTTCTTTTGCTGGATCCAGCATCCAGCACAGCTCACCGCCCTGACATAGTACTGGAGCCCCCCAGCGCTCGGACTTGGCTCATTGATAGAGACTGTTGCACTGAGAACATTTTAGTGGTCTAGCTCAGCGCCTCAGAGGTCTTCTGGAACCTGACTCCCTTTGACTTCAATGGGAACTCGGCCATAGTGTTTATGCCTGGCTCCAAGTGTGTGTGTGTTCTGTGCTGGGCTGACAGCCCCCTAGATAAAGCACCGCTAAGAGCAGCGCAAGCTTCATCCCATCATGTCCTGCCTCCCCACATGTGCTTCAGTCCTGGCCCCGGGGACCACTCATACAGGAGAGTGGGGGGTGCGGGCTTCTTGGCCCAGAGCAGACCGCCAACGAGAAAGCCAGTCATGGCTGTAACTGCTCTGAGTTACAAGGATGGTTGCTGAGAGCTAAGACTGAGGCCCACCAAACTCATTACACATCTGCAGCAAACAGCTGCAAATGGTCACTGACACCCTGGGGCTATGGCAGGATTGCCCGTGGGCACTGAAACAGGTCCTTTCCGACCATGCGGAATAAAGACGAGCTGAGCTGCAGCTGCCCCTGAGAGTAACTATTTTTTGGCTCTTGTGCCAGGCTTTTCCAAACAGCTCGGCATGTTGGGTATTGATAAATCAGTCCCTTGTTTAGGTGCTGAGCTTTGGCTAGCCTCGCCTCTGTTGTGAGTGATGAGCCTTCAATACCTAGCCTTTCAGCTTGGCAGGGTAACACAGGGCTCATAAGAATTAGAGAAGAAGGCCTTAGGCCATCCAATGCAAGTTGTTGTCTTCCTATCTCTTTGCCCAGCTCTCTCTTATCCATCATTTCCCACCCTCCTCCACCAGTCTCTTTCATCTGCCTCTTTGGTTTTCTGTTGGCCTCAGGCTTTGCTCCAAACGTTTGCTAACAGGTGGCCTGCCGCTGCATGCCCACTGCAGCTGAGCCTTACTGGTATGTGAGGGGAGGATGCAAACTTATTTTAGCTTCTGGCCTGAAAGAAAGGAAACTGTGGGCGAGTGTTCGAGGACCATGCTCCAGACGGGCTCTTGCCCCCACTCACGTGCAAAATGGGCTGGAGGCGTTGCTGCACAGCAATCCCTCGGCCTGTGCATCCATCCATCCCTCACATGCACACCGCTTCCCCCATGGGTTTGGAGGGAGGGGACACGTGGTGTGTCCCACTTTTTGGCAGATTCAAATATGAGCTGATTTGCATATTTGAAAAGACTTCCCATGCAACTTTCAGCTTCAGTCTGTGGGCGACAGGCCCTGGCCCCAGTAGGGGCCGTGCACCGAGCTGCACAAACCTTGGCAGCAGGGGCGTGTGTTCTAGAGAGCGCCGGGATGCTAGGGAGATGGGTGGATGCTGGCGGGTGCCTGAAGGGGAACCAGGGGCCAGTGCTGTTCCCCGCTCCCATTCGGTCCCTGCTCCCCCAGTGACTGCTTCCTGGGTTGGATCCTGCAGGGAGTGTAGCACAGGTGAGAGAAAGGGGTCTTCTGGCTGCCTGTGACTGCGCCCCTGGTGGCCACCAGCTGCAATTGGCCTGCAGGATGGTTAGTGGCTTTGCTAGTGTCTGAGTCCTCTCCAGCACGCTTAGGGTGACCAGACAGCAAGTGTGAAAAATCGGGACAGGGGGTGGGGGTAATAGGAGCCTATATAAGAAAAAGACCCAAAATCGGCAGTGTCCCTATAAAATCGGGACATCAGGTCATCCTAAGCGCGCTCCACTCCCCGCCTGTCCAGCCGGGCCCTGCCTTCCCCACACCCAAATCCCCCCAATCAGCGGGGGGTGGCTGAGGCAGGCCAGGGCAGAGCCAGAGCTGCCTAGTTAGGAGTCCCAGCTGCAATCTCCAGTCTGCCCAGCTGGGGACGGATGAGACCTGTTGGCTGAGCCCAGCAGCTGTGAGGCAGCTGGCACAGGAAGGGGGAAGGAGCCGGACAAAAGCTGGGGAGAGGGGAAAGACATTGTTTCCTCCATTGAACCCCCCCGGAAGTTGGGGATACATGTCCCTCAAACCCCCATCATTACACCCCTGCTGTTTGCCTGTAGTTAGCAACTGCATGACAGAGGCAGCCAGGTTGGCTATAGGAGCTGCTCCTGAGCAGCCCCATTAGGGTGACCAGATGTCCGGATTTTATAGGGACAGTCCCGATTTTTGGGTCTTTTTCTTATATAGGCTCCTATTACCCCCCAACCCTGTCCCGATTTTTCACACTTGCTTTCTGGTCACCCTAAGCTCCATTGACCGGGGCAGGCTTGGTGGGGCTTCCTCGCTAGTATTGGCATGGCTGCACCAGTGCAGGTCTGAGTGCCTCCCGGGTTTCTCCTGTGTGCATCCCAAGGGGAAGGGATGGATCCTTCCACAGTAGGGTTCCCAACTTTCTAATTGCTGAAAACTGAAAACCCTTTCCCAGCCCCCTGCCCCACTTCTTCCCCCAAGGCCCCGCCCCTGCTCACTCCTCGTCCCCTCCCTCCATCGCTCACTCTCCACACACACCCTTGCTCACTCTCTACTCTTCTGGGATGCACCTGGCCGGAGCCAGGCTGGGAGGAGCTGACGCGGAGCCTGCCCAATCGGGGCACAGCGGGGGCTGGGGCGGGAAATCAGGGCAGAGGGGCAGTGGACAGGATCCCCACCACCACCAGGGGGCGGCACCTACCTCTTGGAGCCCGATCCGGAAGCCAGCCACTGCTCTGTCAGGCGTCAGCAGTTGAGCGGAGAGCAGCTCCTCCATGTGGCTCCAGCCGCTGCTGCTGCTCTTCCTACCCCCCAGTGGTGAAGGCCGGTTACTGCAGCCAACTGGACTTTTAGTGTCTGGTCAGCTCAGCTGACTGGACGCTGCCAGGTTCCCTTTTCAGCTGGACATTCCGGCTGAAAACCAGACACATGGCAACCCAATTCCACAGAGCAGGAGTCAAGGCCTGGAAAGAGTCAGTGACTTGCTCTAATAGAGCCAAGAATTGAACCCAGCTCTTCTGAGTGCAGGGCCTTAACTATGACCAGGGGAGGGATAGCTCAGTGGTTTGAGCATTAGCCTGCTAAACCCAGGGTTGTGAGTTCAATCCTTGAGGGGGCCATTTAGGGATCTGGGGCAAAAATTGGGGCTTGGCCCTGCTTTGAGCAGGGGGTTGGACTAGATGACCTCCTAAGGTCCCTTCCAACCCTGATATTCTATGACCCTTACACCAGGGACTAGAAGGGAGCAGGCATAGAGACATGACACAGGAATTCCTTTATGCCAGGAGACTTTGGGAGTCATTTATCATCTGTTTACACCAACAGAATGGTTTCATGGGGCCGCATCAGTATGGAAGATCAGGCCCTGTGTGTGTAATTTAAATATATGGGTGAGTTACCCTGGCTAGGCACAATGAAAGCCCGCAGGTTTGTTTGTGTGTGCACTGTCACATCTGCTCGGTGTTTCCCTTCCACGAAAATCTAGGCACTAGAAGCACATTCAGACAAGTGGGTTTGGGCATCCCCTGACCAGAGCAGGGCTGTGCATTGCTAACATCCCCATCATGCTTCATGGAGCAGTGTTCCCTCCTGAATATTATTTTAATCTCAGCTGGCACAGACGCTAGAGTGATTGTTCTCTGTCTTGTATTAAAGATGCAGAAATACCTGACAAAAGCAGAATCCAAATGGTCGTCTGCTAAAGTGCCGGCCGCTCGCCTGAGCGAGTCTGAATATGTGGACACACTGGAGAACAGCTGCTCGCAGAGCTGGGAAAAGTGAGTCAGCGCACGCTTTGATCTGAGCCCATTGTATGTGCGTGGGGGCCAGTATATCTGCCCAGCGTAGCACGGCCTGCTCTCCTCAGTCCCCGGAAAGGAATTGAGCAGCACTTCGGAACCCAGCAAAGCTAAACTCAGAGAGACCCGTGAGCATTTCCAGGGAGATGCCTGCTCTGATGCATCAGATGGGAATGGGAAGGGCACCGGGCTCCCTACAGTGACTCAGTCCTCAGCAGTCCAGCAGGAGCTTAGAGTGACTCAGGGGAGGTCATATTTAGACAGCACAGATGATCAAGGCAGGTCTTGGATTAGTGGGATTTCTTTAGATTGGGGAGTCGTGCTCCAAGCCCAAAGCAAAGGGTGATGGGGGGCGGGGAACTACCCTTAGGCACAGCCCCATGCTCCGTGGCCCCTTAGGCACAGCACCGTGATCCTGGAAGGTGCTCAGCACCCATGGAAGACACCAGGAACCTGGGTGAACAGTGTCTTCCAGAGGTGCTCAGCACCTGGCAGAACTGGGCCCTGAGCATGCTGGTGACAGAGGAGTAGCCTTTGTATTTCCCCAACATCATTCAGCCTTGGGGTCTCCTCACTCAGGGCAGCGGCTCCCTGGCCTTTCTCACTGGAAAAGGTGGCTGCCGTCTCGGCTGGGCTGACGTCCCAGCCCCGAACACCTGACCCAGGCAGTCAAGGCTGTCGGTGCTGTTCGGTCAGCCTGGATTGCAGCTGGTTGGGAGAGGGGTTCTGCTGGTCCCTCAGCCTGGTGAGCCTGCCAGTGACCAAAACAACAGTGCAGGCCTGCGGCTGCTTCTCAGAGTGTTAGCCCAGCCCACGAGCCAGGCCACCAGCGTCTGGGCCAGCCCTTCCCAAACTTCAAGACCCAGGTGAGCCAGCTCCTTTGGGGCTCTGCTGCCCCAGAGGCAGCCCAAGCAACTGACACTGGGTTTCTTGAGTCCTAGACAGTGCCCTGACCACTGGCCCATCCTTCCTCTCTGAGGATGAGTCTGGGATTTGCTGTCATGTAGACCAGCCCCATGTAAGAGCTGCCAGGAAGCCAAGCACTGTACAGGGTCCTGCAAGATGGGTGGGGAATTTCTTCTGCCTTCTGAAACTTGACCCACTATGACACAGATAGCCCTGCTCCTGGGAAATGGGCCTGGGGCTTGAAGAGGCTCAGGACCTCGTTTGAGGAGACAGTGCCAGGAGCTCCCCTTTCCTGCCCCCCTGGGCAAGGCAGGCCCAGCTCCCTCCTCTCTCCCTTGCGGGTGTGAGATCTCCAGCGGGCGGAGGGGAGGGGGCTGCACCCCCCGCCCTGGGTGTAGACTGGGAGGCATGCTGCAGCGCCCTCACAGTTGGCAGAGGTGTGTCTCCAGTGTGCCCTCCCCATCCTGGCTGACTGCCACAGCCCTGCCTACAGCCTACAGCCACACCGTGGCCCCTCCACACTCCCTCTAGCTCACTCGAGGGTGCCAGGAGGGGACAGAGCCCTGCCCTCGGAGAGGGGCCTGTTGTGTGCGGCTCAGCCCTGCACCACCCCGGCACTCAGAGCACTGGCATCCAGGGCTGCAATTCAGGCCCACCTAGAGGCAGGGGCCAGCTGTGCCGCTCAGCTCTGGAGCTGCCCATCTCCACAGCTCCCAAGGGCTCAGCTCTGGGCTTTGGGCTCCAGCCCAGCCCAGCAACTGATCAAAGGTCAGATTCAAGCCAAACTCAGGGAGGGTGTTTTATTTAGCTGTAGGCAAATCCCCACGGCTCAGTGACATGTAACAACAGGGACATAAACAAGGGGGTTAATAGATTCCTGCTCACAGGCCCCCCATGTAATCAAAGGAAAGGCCTGGGCTACCCTCCCCTCACCAGCCCCAACCACCAACTGGGGGACTTGGGGTTTGTGCGGAGCAGCTGCTTCCTCGCGGCTTCTTAAAGGCGCAGACTTGTGTTTCACGTCACCATTACTGTGACTTTGTGATGTTCCCTCTTCTCTTGTCAGCTACGGAGTGAAAGAAGTGGGGGGAGTGAAACGCTTCGCAGGGCCCGGCCTGAATAGCCAGGAGACCATGACTGTGATGATGACGGGTGGACCATGGCCAGCAAGGTAAGCCCAGCCCAGAGCCAGGCAAACAAGAGTGGGGGGCTGGGGAGCGTGTTAATGGAGGAGTAGCCTTGTGGGGCACAGCAAAGTTTGAAATACCAAATACAATTCCCTGCTGTATTTGGGGGGAACAACCCCCCTGGAAGCCAACTGGCTGTTTTTCTGGATGCTAAATGGGTTGCCAGTGGCAAACTAGACTCTATTAATGGTACCTTCCAAAGGAAATGGAAATGGGGCTTGCACAGGTCCCCTGGGGCTCTGGCTCCCAGGCAGGGACCAGCCAGAGCCCCCACTTCCTGAGCAGCAAAGGAGAGAGGGCAGCTGCTGAGCACGCTCCCCACGCCTGGCTCCCAATGGGATTGTTTGCAGAAGTGCCCAAGGGCCAGATTTTAAAAGGGTTTTGGTGCCTAACTCCCAATGGGACTTAGATGCCTAAATACCTTTAAGAGTCTGGGCCTGAGTCCCATTTTCCACGGTGAACATTGCCAACCATGTACCGAGCAGTAGCACATTTCGGAGCCATGCGCTTTGGCAGAGAAATCCGTGGCCCTGAGTCTAGATATTTTTGTAGTGTCACTTGTTTGTTGACACTCTTTGTGCCAGTCCAGGAATGGCAGTGCTCACACACAGCACCCAGGCAATCTCCTCTTGTAGAAATCTCAGCCCCAGTGAGCAACTCTAGCTCAGGAAATTAAGGCAGAGAGCAAACCTGGTAGATGTTTGCAACAGCTCCCCGCAAAGAAACTAGATCACAGCACCACATTGCTTCCAACTCCGTCCACAGCTGAGACAAAAAACTTGTTGTCCTGTGTGTGACAGCGCCATCTGGTGGCACTTGCCATAACAATGACGTGAATTCCTGTTTCTGTTTCTCTTGTCTTTGTAGGTTATATAAGCTGTGCCACAGCTACCTGGGTGAATTTGGGGAAGAGCAGATCTACGCGGAGTACCGCCGCCGGCCGGCTGCCTTGGCAGAGTTCCTGTGCGCCGAAGAGCAGAGAGCCTGTACAAGACTTAGCGACACCAAGGGCAAAAACCTAAACAAAGCAAAGGCTCTGCAGAGTGAGCTGTAGTTTTGCTCCCGCTCAGCCAAGATTGGCAAGTAGGGCTAAGCTGACGAGTGTGTGCCGTCAGCCTGGCCTCTACCAAGGCAGATTGGCCATCAAAGGAGACCAATGTGATGTTTCTGGGCTTTCCCCCAAAAACAAATACGTCCCTGCTCTTTTACATTGTTGTTATTGCTTAAAAAAGATCAATCCCCTGTAGCCCCGCAGGGCTGACAGCCAACCCAGTAATAACAAACCACCGTGTACATCCGGGCAACCCAATAATAACAAACCACCGTGTACATCCGGGCAACCCAATAATAACAAACCACCGTGTA
This sequence comes from Chelydra serpentina, assembly GCA_037349315.1. Lineage (NCBI taxonomy): Eukaryota > Metazoa > Chordata > Testudines > Chelydridae > Chelydra > Chelydra serpentina. The sequence continues at coordinate 33,275,398 of JBAIAC010000035.1, read as the reverse complement.
CATCCGGGCAACCCAATAATAACAAACCACCGTATACCTCTGGGCAACCCAATAATAACAAATCAACATGTACATCCAGGCAACTCTATTATAACAAACCAAAATATACAGTCAGGCAACCAAATAATATCAAATCAATATGTAAATCCAGGAAACCCTATCATAACAAAACAACATGTACAGTCAGGCAGCTTTATAAGAATAAAATGATATTCTTAGCCCAGCAATTATTTATGGGCAACCCTAAAATAAACCAACACACATACATAATTACACACCATATATCAATCCAATTCCAGAAACACATGGTGGCAGATCCTCGGTGTAAATCATCATAGCTTCAGCGTAGTCTGTTGGAGCTGGGCTGTAGTCAGTGGCACTCTGACAATTTCCACCTGCTGAGGATCTGCCCACTAGATCTAATATAAGCTCAGTATATTGAAATAGTTACATCCAGCCTGATTTTTAGAAGCCCCGACTCCGCACAGTTCCCTTTGACTTCCTTTCCCGCATTGAGTCATGGGGCATATGTAAGTTTGCTGTTGAATTCCTCAGGTTCCTAGCTGTACAGTCTATAAATAATGCATTTTACTAACTATATGTGAATAAATCAATGGCCAATCATTTCCCACTGTATCTCACATCTTTAAGTCATTCTCAGATCATTTCAATGATCGTCAACCCTATGGCGCCCATGGTGGAAATATATGTTTCAGGTGGTTTGAAAAATCTTTCTAGGCTGTTCCCTCATATGGGCTAGTGCCCATTGCGTAGCAGTGCTAAGGTGTTTCCTCCACCATCCTAACTGAGCACAAGGGCATTGATGGCTTACATCAGTGTGGAAACTTTCATAGAATCATAGAATCTCAGGGTTGGAAGGGACCTCAGGAGGTCATCTAGTCCAACCCCCTGCTCAAAGCAGGACCAACCCCAACTAAATCATCCCAGCCAGGGCTTTGTCAAGCCTGACCTTAAAAACCTCTAAGGAAGGAGATTCCACCACCTTTCTGTCTTTGTTTAGGTGGAAGGGTTTTAAGTGCATTTGGGGGCCTTTTACTCACTGTATGATCAATTGTTTTCCCCTGGATATTCTTCCCCTGTTATTTCTATCTAATTTTAGGCTGCCTGTCCTGCTCATCACCTGTGGGCTCAACAGGTGACCCTGCTGCCCTCTCTTCCCAGCATTTAGGAACGTTTCAACCCTTTTCCAGCTAGCTTCGTTCACTTCTTCCTGCACAGTGAGATTTTTCTGGCAGCGAGAGTCATTCCTTTATGAATGTTTCCAATTATTAGCTGCTTCCTGTTGTGGCTCATTGTGGCTAAATGAGCAGGCTGTGCATTTAATATGTTGTTCCGATCCTGTTCTAGGTTCCAGTGCTTTTCATTGTTAATTTCTAGCTGGCCGAGTGTCTGGGCTGAATGGCGCTGTTATTTCAGGGAATGGTTTGTTTTATAAAACATTATGGCCTGAAAACTGGTTTATTCTGCCACAAAAAAATACAATGAAAATTAAAGAAAACTTGAAAATGTTGACATTGCATTGAAAAATCAAAAAAGTTTGGCTGAAAAGCAAAAAAATTTTGGTTTTCAGTTTTTCAATTAAAACTCAAAATATCCCATGGAAAGCAGCCGCTTTTGGGGGAAAAAATTATTTAGTTGAAAACTCAATTTTCTGTCAAAAACCTGCTGAGATCGAAACAATTTTACCAGCCCTACTCATGGGCCTGGCTTAGTAAAAGTCTCAGGACAGTGGGAGTTGAGCACTCTGGGAGATCTGGCCAGAACTGAGCACTCTGGGAGGGGAGGGATAGCTCAGTGGTTTGAGCATTGGCTTGCTAAACCCAGAGTTGTGAGTTCAATCGTTAAGGAGGACATTTAGGGATCTGGGGCAAAAATTGGGGATTGGTCCTGCTTTGAGCAGGGGGTTGGACTAGATGACCTCCTAAGGTCCCTTCCAACCCTGATATTCTATGATCTTGTGTAGTGCTGAGCACGTCCTGAGACAGCATTCTTCAGCTCTGATTACTGTCAGTAGGAGTTGGAGGCACCCAGCACCTGACTAGATCAGCCCCTGCTTGTTTGTGTTCAGGCATTTGTGGAAATGTTCACAAGTGCTGAAAGGTTTCCCAGCTTAGCAGAGTGTGCTTGTCTGGAAAGTCACACTGTAAAGGGTGTTGTTCGTTAGTCTTTCATGTAACAACTTTTAATGACTCAACCATTTGCAGCTGATTAAAATGGTTCACTCTTCCAATCAGGGAATGTGAACAATATCATGTGACTTTTGGTGACCAACTACGTGCCCCAAACAACGAATAGTCTGAGTGAACTGTTCACAATCGACGTACGGTCTGAAAACTATTCACTACAACACATTCACTGGAAAAAAGCCTAGACTGATTCATACACCATTTTCTAACCAAGAAAGGGGCTAATGTCACGACGCATACTGTACATAATGAATAGCTCATGTTTATGAAATGAGACGCTTTGTAGCTCCTCTGTTGGAATCATCACATACTCTGACGTTTTTTACATTGTCCTTTTAAAGAGCCATTGACAAAACCAAAAGAAAAAGTGCAACATTTTCCAAAGTGCCTACATCACATTGGAGTCTAGGACTCATTAAAAGTCAAAGGGAATTAGGCACTTTTGCAAATCGGATGTAGGTTCCCAAGTCACTTATGCACTTTTGAAAATTTTACCCACGGTCTATGGCGGAATGAGCGCTGACATCAAACTGAAAATGAGGGCCCAAGTCTGCTCCCTCTTATATTAGTGTAACAACACTGCAATGGAGTTGCTCCTGTTTTACACCAGTGTTAATGAGAGGAGAATAAGGCCCTAGGGCTTTGGCTACATGGGAAAGTTTTGCAATATCACCTAAGGTGTGAATTTAAACCATTATAATTCTACCAGTATAACTCCCTCTATAGACATTCATAATTGTGTCTACACAGGAGGTTGGCTATGCGGTATAATTATGGCCATGTAACTGGTACAACTTTCCCATGTAGACAAGGCCTTAGTTACGTCAAGTCAAGTTCTAATATGCTCCACGGCATTCCTCCTCATTCTACATGAGAATTGCTACTACATTCATGTACAATGTTACCATGTCCCATAGGGCTGAATGCTCAAGGAGTTAGGTGCCTAAATACCTCTGAGGGTCTAAGCCTGACTCCTCTTCCCATCACGCAGCCCAAGCAGTGCTGGGCAAGGCAGGTGGGGGAGCATTGCCTTGTGCAGCGTCACCTTGCATTGGGTCACTTGACCTCTGCAGGTGGCTTCAGGGACGGTGACCAGCAGCGATCAGATGGCAGCATGGCCAAGGGCTGTGGGAGCAGAGCAGGAAGCTACCCAAAAGCACTGGGCCTCCATGCAGATGGCATTGGCCTCTGCAGGTGTCCAAAGAACTGTGTAGGCCTTAGCAACATTTACAGGCCAAGCCCCCAGCTGGAGCCCCGTTCTTCCCAGCCCCTTAGGGAATGATTTGGAGCAACTCTGGTAATTTTGTGCCCCCCTACCTTGGCTTTTAATCTGGCCACCAAAAATTAGAGATGGAGAAGACATCTTGGGTCATCAAGTTAATCCCTGCCAGCATAGGATTGTACTTTGGGTCTTATCTGTACATGGGCTTTGTCTCACTATAACTCCAAGCCTCTAGTGTGGATGCTTATAGTTACAGCAGTACAAAATCTGGTGTAGACCAGCCCTTATAGGGTCATTCTCAAGTGCTTTGCTCAGGCCAGTTCCCCACCATTCAAGCACTGGGCCTTGCAGTGCTTCCCATGGGGCTTCTCTCATTCCAAATGGGAATCCCATCTGAGCAGCCCAGCCCATCTTTGTCCCAGATCCCACATTTGCCATCCTTCTGGATGCATCAACAGCTAGGTTCCTCTTTGTGACGGCAGTTAACGGTGACTAATTCCACTCTGTGTGATGGGGTGTCCACCCCACACAAGGCAGAGCAGGCTGCACCTTGGGGAGAGTGAGGGATTGAAAGGCTGATGAATGATGGAGCCCAGCTGAGAAGGAACAGGCGGGGCTGGTATAAAGCCAGGAAGTTCACAGCAGAAAGGGGCTTCAGGGGAAGTAGTCTGCCATCACCCCCTGGGAGAAGGGAGTTTGGGCTGGTAAACCCAGAAGAGTCAGAAAATGTAGGAAGGAGTCCAGGGCAATAGCCGCAGGGTCTGGGAGAAAGCAGACCACAATTGCTAGACATAGGGTCCCTGGACTGGATCCTGGAGTAGAGGGTGGGCCCGGGTTAGAAGTGGTGCAGACTGGACAGTGGAGCAGAAGACTGCCTGGGACTGTCGTCCAATAGGACTTTGCAACCCCAGAATGGGATTGGGAGAACTTGGAGGGCCAAGGCATGAAGAGAGAGCCTCCTTAGTCACACACAGAGAGGGAGGGAGGTGGCAAGGTGTGTGAATGAGTGGCAGAAGGGGGTGATGGACCCAGAAGGAGTTGCTCCTCAGAGCAGCCAGGAGGAGGTGGCCCTAGTAGTGAGTGGACCCTGTGACACCTTGCCCTTTCCCATAGTCCTGGCCCTGGTCATCGGGTGGGACTTGGAAAACATTAGCTCTCTCATCTATCAGCAAACATTCTTTACCATCTAATGTTGCAGTTAATGCTTAATTTCATAGCAACCTTTGTAACTAATAGGCTACCAGAGAGAATCCGTGTGAATCATGGATAGACACGGGTACAGACACTTTATTCCAACAGCAGCACACGCACTGGGGCTGCTGACACCTTCCCACCAGCCTCCTGCCACCCTGGAGCTTCAGATGCTGAAAGACACTGGATGGACAGCCCTGGAGACCAGTAACTCTGGGTCTTCACAACATGGACAGTGGCAGCACAAGCATCTTCCATATTCCCAGCCATTGTGCCTCACCCCTGACCTGGAGACACCAGTGTGAAAGGAGAGTTTGGTCTGCATGGGCCATTCAGTCCTTGGCCTATCTACGGTAGTGGTGGTGGATGGTTAGCTACTGGGAACTGGATCAGCACCACCAAACAGCAAGATGGTGGTGCCAACTTTCAGCTGCTGAGGTTCGGGAACAGATTAGAACCAGCATTATCAGGCCATGCCTTTAAGGGTGTGTCACTCTGGGAGGAGTATGTGGCCGTAGCTCCCTGAGAAATGGGCTGTGTCCCTTTTCTGTGGGCCCAGGCAGGTAAGATGAGGGCCTGGTGCTGAACATAAACTGGGGTGAATCTCTATTAATGATTCCCTCCCATCCACGAGTTTTGTCAGGATCGCTATTTCAAGAGAGAGATGCTTTTATGGGAAGGAAGAGGCTGTGGTGTTGTGAGATACAGGCCAGGTCTACACTAGAAATGTTTGCCAAGCCAATGATGTTGGAGTGGGGGAGGGAGGAGGGCGTGATTTTTACCATATTTCTGCATGGTCCAAGCCAAGACATCGGGATCAGAACCCAGATCCAGAGCTGACTTGCCCCAAAGTTTGGGGTTGTCCTCTGGCCAATCTGTTTGTAAAACAGCTGTGGTGTCTGCAGACCTGAAATGCCCATGTTGGACCCACTTTAAAGACGTCCCTCTGCCTCCCATCACTGGCTCTAAAGGCATCAAGGTCTCGTGGGCACCAAGATCCAGACTTGAACCCAGTCATCTTCTAGGGTCTAAAATATCCAGTTACCTTTTGTTATTTCTCTTTCTGCCTGTTCCATTCTCTGTAACAGGAAGTGCCATGGAACAACCTCTTATCCAGAGATGGCCAGGCCAGAGTTCAGCACGTTTCAGATGTTTAGGGGTGTTCTGACTGGATTTGGAAAATTCTGCTGGGCCTGAACCAAAACCGCAGATCCAAACACCCACTGCATCATGGAACATCACATCTGGGGAGATCTACTTCCAAACCACAACCACCTGCCCAATGAAAGTACACCACAGGCAGATCTAAGAGCCTCTGACTGGGGGCACTCCAGTGGGCTGACCAATCAGAGAGTCTAAGAGCTGGCGCAGATACATTGGCTCAGCAGGATGGTGCTTCCTATCAGACTTGATGTGCTGATAAGTGCAATCTGTAATTCAGTCCATTTATGAACTAGTCAGTTACACTGTAACTCAGCTCTCTAATGTTTTCACAAAAGCTGTGAAAAACCGATACGTTTAGGAAAGGCTGATCATTCCCTTGCGATGCCAAGCATAATTAATGGAGTTAATATATTATCTTTAAAAACACAGCTCTCATTTCTTTCACAATCAGCAGCCAATAGCCGTGGTTATAGATTGACTCCATGAACAATGTCGGGTATATTGACTAAAGTCCTCCTCACAACCATAAAAAAGCGTCATTCTACAAAGTCCCCTTGGAAATCCCAGTGGCACTCTGCAGGAGAATGGGGAACAGTTCAGAAGACTTGTCTCAAACCAAGGTGAACATGTTGTTTGCTATTACCGTATTTTCACTCCCTCCCCTTCCCTCTCCCCAAATGCATCCATTTCCTTGCTTACCAGTGTTTGATGTAACTATCTGAGAAGTGGGTGGCAAGCTATCTGTGTTGGTTGGGGAGGGGAGAAGTGATCACAGGTTCTTTCTTAGACTTGTGTCTGAAGTTAAAAGCAACTTATCATTTGATCGTTCTTGGAAGCCAGATTTCACAAAGCCCTTCCCTTTGGACTGACTGATTAAACATACGCCATCTGGCTTAGAAGCGAAGTGGAAGTAGCGACTCAGCCCCCAGTGAGGGGTGACTCCGCTGTGCCCCTCAGGAATGGAGCACTTGACATCAAACAATGACTTAATAGTCTGAATGAATGAGGTTTAAGTGATGCCCTTTTGTCCCTGCTGGTTCCCCTCCTTGGCTTCTGCCTCACCCTGGGCAGCTCCCCCCTTCGACATGGCCAAGGGAACCCTGGCAGCTCCACTATGCGTTCACGGACTCAGCAAAAGGCTTGTGAGGTTCTAAGAATCAGGCCGAGACTGGAGGTCAGGCAGATCCTTCAGTCAGGCCCCAGGAGAGAAGAGAGCCCGGAATCCGAGTCCCAGAGGGTAAGAACCACAGATGCAGAAATGGGATCCAAGAAACTGGGGACTCTTGTTTTTTTCCTCAGGTAAATTTGCAAGGAACGTGGCTTTATTTTGTACAGGCTACTGTAATACAGGGACTGATGCTGTTTGCTGCTGAGCGCATGCAGCTGCCACTGAAGACACTTGGTGTGACATGCACTGAGCACCCCACAGCAGGCTCAACCCTTTGCAGGATTGGGCCCATACTGTGGAGGATTTAGTGTGACTCCTTTACAATGCGATGTAGCATTTATTCAAGATCCACCTTCCCCTGTGGAGAGGGGGGGGCAGGAAGGGGTGTTAGACACTAGTGTATTCTATAGCAATGATCCAAACCCTGTCAGCATTACTAGTGAAGGGAGAGTGATCTGAGCACCAGGAACTCCTGGCTGCTAATCCCAGCTCTGACACCAATGGACTGGGTGACCTCGAGCAAGTCACTTACTCTCTCTGCCTTGGATTTCCCATCTGTAAAAGGGGGGTGATAGGTCACTACTATCTCCTGGGGGTGCTCTGAGGTTTAACTAGTGTTCTGTAAAGGTCTTTGAATGACACAAGTGGTGATGATGCTGTTAAATCCATTCATTTATTTTAAGGAGGGATATTAAGTAGCTATGTAACTGCCATTTGATTTCTCTGTACTGTACCTTTGTGTTTCTAAGGCCTGGCCTACACACCTACTGCTATAGCTATTATAGTTAGGGAGTGTGACTTTTCACTGATATAGTAATACTGGTACCACCCTAGAGTGGATGCAATTATACCAATATAAAGGTGCCTCATACCAGTATCACTCATTCCACTTCCTGTATGGGGATTGCTCTACTGGTATAAGCACATTTATACTGGTTTAGCTGCGTTCACATTGGGGGATTGTACCACTTTAACTATACTACTCTGATAACATGTTAGACCCATATAATTAAAGCTGCACAATCTACATAAAGCCTAACCTGCTCAGCTTAAAGGCCAGCAGCCGTTGTGTGAGCAGCACTGCTGCAGTGTGTCACAGAGGAGACACACACACTGCGCTCTCACTGAGATGCTCCATTTGTTCAGTCTCACATTGCTGCTCCCTGTAATGTCAATCAAAGCCACTCAGACTGGAAGGTGATGGCTGCTCTTTGCATGGGGAACAAAGACCGATTCTTCGCTCTCCAGTGCTGTGTTGCGTCACCCTGGGTTCCCAAAACAGACAAGCTGCTTTTAGCAACAGCCACCACAGCATGGTGGAGACAGTGGCATCCTTCCAATCAGCGCTGCCTGTTCTGCGCTGTGATCTTTATTTTCCTGGTGATGGTTTCTCTAAGCAGTGACTTGCTTTCTCTTCCATGTCCCTCGGGGAAATGCAGAATGGAAATGCAGCTTCCGCCTGGCACGAGGAGACCCCCAAAATCATCACCGAGAATTCGTACGGGAAGGAGCCGGAGAGCGAGGACAAGGTGAGACCAGCGCTCTGCCTAGGATGCCAGGAAGCTGAGATGCAGCTTGCCACTAGCGTTAGCTGAGGGATAGGTCCATTGTTAGGTGAGGGGTTAGGTGAGCTCTGAGCGAGGGGCAGCAGATGGCTGCGCTGCCCTAGGGGCAGACCAAGGACCAGGCTGGGACTTGAGGAATCACAAACTGCCCCCCTTTGGCTCCATGGAAGAGGCGATCTGTGCCAGCCCTTTACCTGGTGCACATTACTGCGGGCTCAGCTGGCATGCTGTGGGGATGTCGCCGAGGCTACACCCACTGCCTCCCTGGCACCCCTTCTTCACCCCAGAACCAGCTCTAGGCACCAGCAAAGCAAGCATGTGCTTGGGGGGCACATTTCCAGGGGCGACAGCTGGCATTCTGGCCATCCTTCTTTTTCGGAAAAATCCACTAATGTACAAAAAAAGGGGGGCGGCAAAAAAAAAAGGAGGGCCAAAAAATGGGGGGGGCAGCAAAAAAAAGGGGGTGCAGCCAAAAAGTGGGGGCAGCCAAAGTTTTTTTTTGCTTGGGACGGCAAAAAGCCTATAGCCGGCCCAGCATCACCCAGCTGTGTGCAAGGGTGGGCAGTGGCCCCACAATTGCTGCCAGCTGCAATACAGGTAGCCACCACAGGAGAGGAAGGGGGGCACTGTGGGCGCATTGAGCACATCACAGTCTGCCCCTAAAAAAGTGACACTCCTTGTCTTTAAAACTCATTGTGGGCTCGTTCCACCCTATCGCCTTGTCTCTCTGTTGCCCCCCGCCCCGGCTCATGTAGCAGCTGACCTGTCTCAGCTAGATCCAAAGCCCATTGCATCAATGGAAAAACTCCCATGGAGTGCAACTGGCTTGTGCAAGAGTCTTCTCCTCTGCAGCAGCTCTCCTGTAGCCCACTGACTCACAGGGTATTTTCCAAGCTCCCTGGAGAGTCATCCCTTCCCCTCTGAAACACAAACATTGAGGCCATTGAGGAATGCGGCAGAATTACAGCGGGTCTTTTTTTTTTCTTTTTGTTGGTCAGTAACGTTCCCAAAGTCAGGGACGTTTTGAAAAGGGATGGAGTGAAAAAAAGGAGGGGAAGAAATAACCCTCGTCAGCAGCATTCTATTTCACTCAATGGCAAAATGGGGGTGGGGGGAGAACAACAATAACCCTTTCACATCTAAAGAAACTTCACTTTTTGAAAACTGAATCGATACACCAAGAGTTCACTTAATTTTCCCTGGGAAATTTTCCTATGAAAGATGATAAAAAAGAAACATAACAAAAGTGTTTAAAGGGAAATCTTTCTTTTGAATTTTTTTGGAGGGAGGGACATTTATTTTGACTAGCTGTAATTGCGAGAGTCTAAAATCACTGGGGCTGGTAACACTAGCAGGAGGATTGGGGTTGAAGCACTGAGTCTGGGCAGTGAAGCCAGAGGGTTGGTGGTAGCAGAGGATCTTTTCTCTGGGTCTTGGCAACTGTTCCTGGGCCTTCAGAGGAGTACATTCACAGATTGCAAGGCCTGAGGGGACCAGTCTGATCAGCTAGTCTGACCTCCTGTATAACCCAGGCCGGAGAACCCAGGCAGTGAGGCTTGCATCTAGCCCATTGTTCCTGGCTGAGCTGTAGCATCTAATTTAGAAAGACATCCACTCTTGATTGACGGACATCAAGTGATTCAGAATCCCCCACATCCCTAGATCAAGTGTGCCAATGGTTAATTACCCTCACTGTGAAAAATTGGCACCTTGTTGCTAGTCTGCATTTGTCTAGTGTCAGCTTCCAATCACTAGATCTTGTTATGCCTTGTTCTGCCCGCTGCTGTCAGAAATCTCTTCCCCATGCAGGTGTCATAGAATCTCAGGGTTGGAAGGGACCCCAGGAGGTCATCTAGTCCAACCCCCTGCTCAAAGCAGGACCAACTCCAACTAAATCATCCCAGCCAGGGCTTTGTCAAGCCTGACCTTCAAAACCTCTAAGGAACGAGATTCCACCATCTCTCTAGGTAACCCATTCCAGTTCTTCACCACCCTACTAGTGAAAAAGGTTTTCCTAATATCCAACCTAAACCTCCCCCTCTGCAACTTGAGACCATTACTCCTTGTTCTGTCATCTTCTACCACTGAGAACAGTCTAGATCCATCCTCTTTGGAACCCCCTTTCAGGTAGTTGAAAGCAGCTATCAAATCCCCCCTCATTCTTCTCTTCTGCAGGCTAAACAATCCCAGTTCCCTCAGCCTCTCCTCATAAGTCATGTGCGCCAGCCCTCTAATCATTTTTGTTGCCCTCCGCTGTACTCTTTCCAATTTATCCACATCCTTCTTGTAGTGTGGGGCCCAAAACTGGACACAGTACTCCAAATGAGGCCTCACCAGTGCCGAATAGAGGGGGATGATCACGTCCCTCGATCTGCTGGAAATGCCCCTACTTATACAACCCAAAATGCCGTTAGGCTTCTTGGCAACAAGGGCACACTGTTGACTCATATTCAGCTTTTCGTTCACCGTAACCCCTAGGTCCTTTTCTGCAGAACTGCTGCCCAGCCATTTGGTCCCTAGTCTGTAGCAGTGCATGGGATTCTTCCGTCCTAAGTGCAGGACTTTGCACTTGTCCTTGTTGAACCTCATCATATTTCTTTTGGCCCAATCCTCTAATTTGTCTAGGTCCCTCGGTAGCCTATCCCTACCCTCCAGCGTATCAACCACTCCTCCCAGTTTAGTGTCATCTGCAAACTTGCTAAGGGTGCAGTCCACACCATCCTCCAGATCGTTAATGAAGATATTGAACAAAACCGGCCTAAGCACCGACCCTTGGGGCACTCCACTTGATACTGGCTGCCAACTAGACATGGAACCATTGATCACTACCCGTTGAGCCCAACCATCTAGCCCAGGAGTCTCAAACACGCGGCTCTTCCCTGCGGCCCGTCGGGCTCCCCGCCCGCGCCCCCCCCCCCCCCCCAATTTAAAAAAAAAAATTTTTTTTTATCCCCAGGTAGTTCCCGCCGCCAGACAGCTGTTCTGGCGACGGGAACTGCCTGGGGGGTTAAAAAATAATAAAAAATTGGGGGGGAGCACAGGGAGCCCAACGGGCCACAAGGGAGAGCTCTGCGGGCCACATGGGAAGAGCTTCGCGGTTTCTGGGAGGGAGGGGGAAGGAGTGGGAAGCCATGTGCACAGGGGAGGGGGCGGAGAAGGGGCAGGGCCTAATGGAAGGGGTGGAGTGGGGTCGGGGCCAGGGGCAGCGACGGGGCGGGGTCAGTGATGCGGCCCTTGGGCCAATGCACTAGTCCTCATGCGGCCCTCGTGGTAATTTGAGTTTGAGACCCCTGATCTACCCAGTTTTCTATCCACCTTACAGTCCATTCATCCAGCCCATACTTCTTTAACTTGCTGGCAAGAACACTGTGGGAGACTGTATCAAAAGCTTTGCTACAGTCAAGAAATAGCACATCCACTGCTTTCCCCTCATCCACAGAGCCGGTTATCTCATCATAGAAGGCAATTAGGTTAGTCAGGCATGACTTGCCCTTGGTGAATCCATGCTGACTGTTCCTGATCACTTTCCTCTCCTTTAAGTGGTTCAGAATTGATTCCTTGAGGACCAGTTCCATGATTTTTCCAGGGACTGAGGTGAGACTGACGGGCCTGTAGTACTTATAGACTGTGATCAACTCACCTCTTATTCTTATTTGGCAGGGAGGGATAGGTCAGTGGTTTGAGCATTGGCCTGCTTAAACCCAGGGTTGTGAGTTCAATCCTTAAGGGGGGCCATTTAGGGATCTGGGGCAAAAATCTGTCAGGGGACGGTACTTGGTCTTGCTAGTGAAGGCAGGGGACTGGACTCAATGACCTTCAAGGTCCTTCCAGTTCTAGGAGATTGGCATATCTCCATTTATTTTATTTATTTTTTTCTCTTGTACAAACTAAATAGACTGAGCTTCTTTAGTCTCTCGCTATAAGGCAGGCTTGGCGGACGCCACATCATTCTTGTAGCTCTGTTCTGCACCCTTTCCAATTTCTTCACATCCTGTTTGACATGTGGCTAGCAGAACTGCCATGTGCAGAGGTAATAGCACCTCCTTATTCCTATTCGGTATGGCCCTGCTCACACATCTAAGCATCACGTTCACCCTTTTAGCTACAGAATCGCACTGGTAGCTCCAGTTCTGTTGCCTCCAAAGTCCTCTGCAGCATCACTGCTTTCCAGGATCCTGTCCCTCCTCCTAAGCATGACCCACGTTCTTCGTCCCTTGCATTTGGCTGTATCAAAAGGCATGTTGGTCAAATGAGCCCAGCTTGCCAAGTGATGTATAACTGACCTGTCCATCTTGCCACCAATTTGTGTGGCTGCTGCCCATCTTATCAGCAACAATTTTCGCCTTCCAGACAGTAGCGTAGCCAGGGGGGGATCAGGGGGAGCGGCCGCTCCCCCTTGAGCAGAAGCGGCGCCTTTTTTTGCTTCCGATGCCTTTTGCTCCTACGCTGCAGCCGGAGCGGAGCATTATTTTTTGCTCCCGGCGCCTTTTTTTAGCTCCGCTCCCCCTGTGCTCTAAACCTGGCTACGCCACTGCTTCCAGAGCTCTGAGAAGGAAAGTGAATAGCATTGGGCTGAGAACAGATCCCTGTGGGACCCCACTAGCAACAGGGAATGCTGCAGGGATTTTGGGATAGCTGGCAGCTCCCTTCTTGGACAAAAACCCTCAAGCAGCAAGGCTCTTACCAATGAGCTGGTGGGATAAGAGAGCAGCTCTTCCCTGTGGATTGCACCACACTGCACCACATCCTTATGCACAGCATTCCTCCGGAGAGGAGACAGCCCCGGAGAGGCCTTTGCCCCTTGCGTGTGAAAGTCAGACGCCAAGCATGTACTTTGCCCAGGAAACCCTAGAGCTTTTGGAAATGGCAGGCAAAGGGCCAACAGCTGTAGAACTCCCAAGTAGCATATGGGGTAACACAGGGTCAGAGCCAGGCCCAGCTGACCTAGTTTTGGGGCCCTGTGCACTCTGGAAATTGGGAGGGGGCCCACCACTTTCCTTAAACTAGAGCTCTGCTCCAGCTGTCTGCCCCCACTTATCCTGGCAGCCCCCACACATCCCAGCAGCCCTGACCTACATCCTGCTCACCCAACATCCGCCCACTTGCCCCCAGCCCCTCACCCATCGCCCCAGGGACTTTTCTGGCCACCAGCATCCCCGTCCCCCCATATCAGCACCCTGCTCCCATCCCAAGCTAGGGCAGCTCCCCCTGATCGCGGCCACCCTGTTCCGCTTGCTCCCCTCGCCCGCCTCATCTTCGCCCAGCCCTGCGCTGCTCAGGTTTGGCCCGGCAGCTCCCCTGTCATGATTGGAGAGCGTGGTGCTGTGACCTGGTGCATGGGGTCACAGCACCACGCCAGCTTGGATTGGGGTTGTTTCGGATGGGTGGAGGCTCCCTTGAGATGGGGGCCCTGTGCCAGTGCACCCAGTGCATGCTGGGTAATCCCGGCCTGCTTTGAGCACTGGCCCTAGGAATGTGTAGCTAATGGAAACAGCAGCGCAGTGGAACCAGAGGCTTCAGGGAACCGGAGACACCAGTGCTGGGTCTGAGTGGTGACACCCAGAACCTCGGGAGGCTGTTTGGAGCCGGCCCCAGGGGGGCTGTGCACAAGTGGATTGCTTTGTCCCCGCTGTGCAGGAGCCAGCTAGAATCCCACTGGAGAACGCAGCCCCGTCTCCCTGCTAGCCCCTCACTGTCTGAAGTGGGCATGAGAGGTGGGGCAGGGTGATACTAAGTTCCTCTCCTCCCCTGCTGTGGGAATGGAGTAGGAAACACACTGCACTGGGGGCAGAACAATTGCTCCAGTGTGGGCTCCCTATGAGGGGCCAGCCAGATTCTTGGCTGGGGGCTCCAGCTGCAATGTGGCCCTTGCAGCAGGCCCGAGGGCTATCAGAACAGATTGGGTGAGTGTGTTACTCCAAGGCAGCCGGGGCATAGCAGATGTGTCTCAAATCTCCCTGCCCTGGGTCGATCGCTTCAGAGACCAAGTCATGGGGGAGCAAGGAAACCCGCTCACATTTGATTTCTGTCAAGCTTCTCAGCCTAGCCACCAGCCTCTGCTCTCTGCCCCTTCTGGTGCTAAAATCATCCTTTCTCCATTTCCAGCGCCAAGCCACAGGCACAGGGAGGGAACAGAAAGAATTCGACATGATCTATAAAATTGAAGATGTGCCTCCATGGTACCTCTGCATCCTGCTCGGCTTTCAGGTAAGGAAGGAGAGATCAGAGGGCACTGCCCCGCTCTCTTGCTTCCAGTGTCCTGTTATGGTCATGACATACACACAGAGAAGTTAGGGTATTCTATGGTTTTTAATCTTTCTGGAAGGGTGCAATGTAACACCACATTATGTCTTAAAAATCCAGACCCTTACCAACACAAAGAAACAAAACCAGAGAGAGAAAAAGCAGGCTGCTCCCTAAAACAGGTATTACTCACTGTCTGGTGCAAACTGACTGTGGCTCACACGCATCCCTACAGAGCTCTGTAGCCTGCAAGCAGGACCAGGACACCACTGAACATCTAAAGTGATTGCTATACAATTTTAATACAGTTTTCCCTATACCACATGCCCTTATATGTGACTCTGAGCTTCAGTCTCATTAGCAGTGGCAAGAGCAAATCCCTGCCATTAAGAGGTCCAGCATAAGTCCCAGTGCACCACTTAAGTCCCATAGCACATTGGGACTTAAGTGGTACCAGAGCCTTGTGCAGAAGTGAACTTCACTCTCCCTGGGAATGGAGGTGGGTTCTCAGATCCGCCTGAGTGCCTTAACCAAGGACTCCTTTCCCTTTCCCGCTCCAGCACTACCTGACCTGTTTCAGCGGGACGATCGCCGTCCCGTTCCTCCTGGCAGAGTCCCTGTGTGTGGGAAAGGACCAATACACGGTCAGCCAGCTCATTGGCACCATCTTCACCTGCGTCGGGATCACCACACTGATCCAGACCACACTGGGGATCCGGTAGGTTGCGCTCTATGGCAATTGTTCTCCATGCTTTCTGTTGGCTGTTGGTCCCTGTTGAAACATTGCACCGGAAGCTTTGAAGGCGAAGCAGAGCGGCAGGCAATTGCAAATGAGGCTTTTCCTTCTTTCTCCTGCAGACTCCCCCTGTTTCAAGCAAGTGCACTCGCCTTTCTGGTTCCTGCCAAGTCCATCCTGGCCCTGGAGAAATGGAAATGTCCCCCAGAAGGTAACTGAAGCTTCGTTTACAACCAGGTTATGAGGTAAAGACCATGAGTCACTTAATGGCCCCTCCAAGTACTATACTCTTAGTATAGCTAAGGGTACAACAAAAGGCCAGAAGGGGCCACCAGACCTCCACAAGCCTGAAGGAACTACCACTAGCCTGACCTCCTGCATATCAGATCAACAACCCCACCCAGGACCTGCACACTAATCCCAACAACCAAAAGGGAACCAAGCCCATAAGAGACAGCATTAAAATGGGCATGGACTGGGAGGGCTGAGGTGCACCAGTGCCCGAGGCCCCTGCAGTGGCAGGGAACTGATTAAATGAGAAATACCCAGAGGATCTTGGCAAGCGACCTCCCCCGCATGCCACAGAAGAAGGTGAAACCCCGCCAAGGTCGCTGCCAATCTGAGCTGGGGGGAAATTCCTGCTTTACCCCATACATGGCAGTCAGTTAGACCCTGAGCCTGTGAGCAGGAACAGCCAGCCAAGCGCCTGAAAGAGAGAACGCTTGAGGCCAGCACCGAGTCATGTCCCACCCTGCCGAGTGTCATGGCTGAAGCACAGCTATCAAGAGGTAGTATGGTCTGGTGGGTAGGGCACCGACCCAGGAGGCCGCAGCTCTGTTCCCAGTACCCTGCTGGGTGACCTGGAGCCAGTCCCTTCCTCTCTCTCTCTGCCTTTATTTCCCGTCCCACGCTGGTCTATTTAGGGCACGTCTAAACAGCAAATGCAGGTGTGATTGCAGCACCATTAGGCATGCCAGGGTTAGCCTTAATCCAGCTGCCATGGGTAATGTTGATTGGGGTGGTGGCTAGCCACCCCAGTACCAGACCACCAGAGACCCTGGGTACGTACCTGGGCTGCTGGTCCATGCCACTGCACCTCCACTGCTATTGTTGCCCATGCTGGGAAGATTAAAGCTCGCCCAGATATGCTACCAGTGTTACAATCCCACCTTCACCTGCAGGGTAAACGTACTCTTCGACGTTCGGCTCTTTGGGGCAGGGCTTGGCCCTCGCTCCATGGGTACACATTGCCAGCACAATGGGGTCTCTAGATTTTGAGGGAGATGCACCAGTGTAAACAGGACTAGTGCAGCAGTGAATCATGCCCTAGGCGGCAGGGCCTGGAGCGCTGTTATCCCCGCATGTCTTAACAGTCTCGTTTCGTGTCTTAGAGGAGATCTACGGCAATTGGACGTTACCGCTGAACACGTCTCACGTGTGGCACCCGAGGATGAGAGAAGTAAGCTGTGCTCTGTGACTACGCCGCCAGGGGCATACGTGGCTCAGGGGCCCTGGGAATCTGTATCACCAGGACATGGGAAAGAAGACTCCCCCCAGGCAAATACCCAGCTTGCTTACGTCACGGCCGCGTTAGGGCGACGCACCTTGGTGTTTATGGCCTCATTGGTGGTGTAATGTTAGCGTGGATTGTTCAGCAGCACTGCAGCCTCTGCTCCCGGGTGTGATTCACCCCTGTGCAGAGGGCCAGTGCAAAGTGCAGGTGCCACTTCTGTCCTGGGTAAGCAACAGCAATTTCCCCTGCTTCTGCAGTCATGTCCAGCCAAGGCGCACAAGCAGGAGAGCCCGCCAGGTGACTCTAGCCATGGTTGGGTGCACTTGACTGGTCAACGGGAAATACCTTCAAACACATCTCAGGTCAGTGCTCAGACATGCCAGTAGCACCATAGGTGTGAATGGTGCTGGTGTCTGTCTCAGTGCAGCGCAATGCAGAGGAAGCATTGCCTATTAGTTAGGACACTGGGGTAGGATGTGGGAGACCTGTGCTGAATTCCCTGCTCTGCCCTGTACTTCCTGTGTGACACTGGGCAAGTCGCTTAGTCTGTCTGCCTCAGTTCTCAGCTGTGCAATGGGGCTAGCGCTGCCCTACCACACAGGGTGTGGGATGATAAATACCTTAAAGATAGTGCGGTGCTTTGAGATTTGCTGATGGAAAGGGCTATGTAAGAGCCAGGTATTGTTATTAACAAGGTCTATGCTGATAGATGGAGAGATATCTAAATGACACCATCCTCTCTCAGCCTGGGAAGCTCCCAAGTGCAAAAAAACCCAGTTTGGAATGAGACATAACCCTCCAGGCTCTAGGGCATAAGCCAGCCTCTAACTATGGAGAGCTAGGAGGAATCTTTCCCTCGGGGCTGGTTAGCCCCTAACAGCCCACTGCAGGGCTCCCTGCAGCTTCCTATGGAGAAGCTGGTGCTGGCCCCAGATGGAGGCAGGATCCTGGATTAGATAGATCCCTGGTCTGATCCATTGTGGCAATTCCTGTGTCCAATGGAAGGTGGACACCAGACAGAACCTCCTGCTGGGAAGTAGGCTAAGACACAGAAAAAGCAGCGCATCGCTGGGCTGCCTGGCCATGGTGGAGAGTTTCAGAGTTGCTGGGTTTTATAACATGTAAAGTGCAGTTATTCTCCAGTGGCTTAATCTTCTAACTAAACAAGAGGACTTACTTTACAGCAGCTACAAGAGTTTCGGCTCTCACCCTGCACTCAAACAGGAGAGGTCTGGCCTGTGGCCTCCCAGACATCATCCAACTGGACAGACTACGGCTCCCGGGCTTATTCACTAGTCAGCTTCATTTTACCCAAGACACATTTTACGTGTTTTTAGTCATTTGCTCTTCTTTGAACCAGGATGCAGCCGTTTAGAATTGCTCTTGCATGATACGGGCGTATCCCCTTATGCTGTTTAACCCAGCCTTCTCTAATTTGTGAAGAGCATGGGCTGGACGGATGGATGGATGGACGGACGGATGGATATATATAATGCCTGGATGGATGGATGGATATATATAATGACCGGATGGATGGATGGATGGATGGATATATATAATGACCGGATGGATGGATGGATGGATGGATATAATGACTGGATGGCTGGACGGATGGATATATATAATGCCTGGATGGATGGATGGATGGATGGATGGATATATATAATGACTGGATGGATGGATGGATATATATAATGACTGGATGGATGGATGGGTGAATATAATGACTGGATGGATGGATGGATATATATAATGACTGGATGGATGGATGGGTGGATATAATGACTGGATGGATGGATGGATATATATAATGACTGGATGGATGGATGGTTGGATATAATGACTGGATGGATGGATGGATATATATATAATGACTGGATGGATGGATGGGTGAATATAATGACTGGATGGATGGATGGATGGATGGATATATATAATGACTGGATGGATGGATGGTTGGATATAATGACTGGATGGATGGATGGATGGATATATATAATGCCTGGATGGATGGATGGATGGATGGATGGATGGATGGATATATATAATGCCTGGACGGATGGATGGATGGATGGATATATATAATGACCAGATGGATGGATGGATGGACGGATATATATAATGACTGGATGGATGGACGGATGGATATATATAATGCCTGGATGGATGGATGGATGGATGGATGGATATATATAATGCCTGGACGGATGGATGGATGGATGGATATATATAATGCCTGGATGGATGGATGGATGGATGGATGGATGGATGGATGGATGGATATATATAATGACTGGATGGATGGATGGATGGATGGATATATATAATGACTGGATGGATGGATGGTTGGATATAATGACTGGATGGATGGATGGATATATATAATGACTGGATGGATGGATGGTTGGATATAATGACTGGATGGATGGATGGATATATATAATGACTGGATGGATGGATGGTTGGATGGATATATATAATGACCAGATGGATGGATGGATGGATGGATATATATAATGACTGGATGGATGGATGGACGGATAGATATAATGACTGGATGGATGGACAGATGGATATATATAATGCCTGGATGGATGGATGGATGGATGGATGGATGGATATATATAATGCCTGGATGGATGGATGGATGGATGGATGGATGGATGGATATATATAATGCCTGGATGGATGGATGGGTGGATATAATGACTGGATGGATGGATGGATGGATGGCTATATATAATGACCGGATGGATGGATGGATGGATGGATATATATAATGACTGGATGGATGGATGGGTAAATATAATGACTGGATGGATGGATGGTTGGATATAATGACTGGATGGATGGATGGATATATATAATGACTGGATGGATGGATGGTTGGATATAATGACTGGATGGATGGATGGATATATATAATGACTGGATGGATGGATGGATATATATAATGACTGGATGGATGGATGGGTGGATATAATGACTGGATGGATGGATGGATATATATAATGACTGGATGGATGGATGGGTGAATATAATGATTGGATGGATGGATGGATATATATAATGACTGGATGGATGGATGGGTGGATATAATGACTGGATGGATGGATGGATATATATAATGACTGGATGGATGGATGGTTGGATATAATGACTGGATGGATGGATGGATATATATATAATGACTGGATGGATGGATGGATATATATAATGACTGGATGGATGGATGGGTGAATATAATGACTGGATGGATGGATGGATGGATGGATATATATAATGACCAGATGGATGGATGGATGGATGGATATATATAATGACTGGATGGATGGATGGTTGGATATAATGACTGGATGGATGGATGGATGGATATATATAATGACTGGATGGATGGATGGTTGGATGGATATATATAATGACCAGATGGATGGATGGATGGATGGATATATATAATGACTGGATGGATAGATGGACGGATGGATATAATGACTGGATGGATGGACGGATGGATATATATAATGCCTGGATGAATGGATGGATGGATGGATGGATGAATATATATAATGCCTGGATGGATGGATGGATGGATATATATAATGCCTGGATGGATGGATGGATGGATGGATATATATAATGCCTGGATGGATGGATGGATGGATGGATGGATGGATGGATGGATGGATATAATGACTGGATGGATGGATGGATGGATGGATATATATAATGACTGGATGGATGGATGGTTGGATATAATGACTGGATGGATGGATGGATATATATAATGACTGGATGGATGGATGGTTGGATGGATATATATAATGACCAGATGGATGGATATATATAATGACTGGATGGATGGATGGACGGATAGATATAATGACTGGATGGATGGACGGATGGATATATATAATGCCTGGATGGATGGATGGATGGATGGATGGATGGATGGATATATATAATGCCTGGATGGATGGATATAATGACTGGATGGATGGATGGATGGATATATATAATGACCGGGTGGATGGATGGATGGATGGATATATATAATGACTGGATGGATGGATGGGTAAATATAATGACTGGATGGATGGATGGTTGGATATAATGACTGGATGGATGGATGGATATATATAATGACTGGATGGATGGATGGTTGGATATAATGACTGGATGGATGGATGGATATATATAATGACTGGATGGATGGATGGGTGAATATAATGACTGGATGGATGGATGGATATATATAATGACTGGATGGATGGATGGGTGGATATAATGACTGGATGGATGGATGGATATATATAATGACTGGATGGATGGATATTCCCCTTGCCATCCCAGTCCAAGGTTCTTCAATGCTTTAATCCTTCCCTTTCCTCCACGATGGAGCTTTCCCCAGCACAACATCACTCCCTGTGGACAAGGGCTAACCCTTGTAGCTGATGGCCACTGTGCTCCCTGCCCATGTGGGGCAGAATGTGCTGCCTCCACAGCCCCAGGGATGGGGGCTCAGCACCCAAGGTCAGAGCCATTCCAATGCCACTAGGCCTCCAGGTTCTCCCCTGTCTTTGGCACCCGCACGAGCAGAGGAGCCTGGCAGCATGTGATAGCTCTGAGCTGACCACGTCTCCACACCTCACATGCTTTTTCTCCCCTTTTGCGCCATAGATCCAAGGGGCGATCATCGTGTCCAGCCTGGTGGAAGTGGTGATCGGGCTTGTGGGGCTGCCAGGAGCGCTGCTCAGCTACATTGGACCTCTCACCGTCACTCCCACCGTCTCCCTGATAGGACTGTCAGTCTTCCAAGCTGCGGGGGACCGCGCAGGATCTCACTGGGGCATTGCAGCATTGTACGCGCCTCGCTTATCATAGAGACCAGCCACAGGGCTCACAGAGTGACACGCTGCTAGCACTTAGTGTCACACCCTCATGGGTGTGCATATCTGGAGGCAAAATGTGGCCCTTGAGCTCCAAGTTACCCCCAGCTCCGGGTTAAATTCCAGCCCCAGATGCATTTGCTGATTGCAGTGGGGTTTGCTCTATAGACCCGATCCTGCTCTAATTGAAACCAATGGGAGTTTTGCCTACATTTGCACATTTCAGATGGAAAATGTGCAGCGCTGCTCCAATTAACTTACAGCAACTGTTTTTTCATAATCAAGATCTCTTGATAATGAGTATTTGAGCCAAAAGGGCGGGGCAAAGGTTGAGCGGGGAAGAATAGATGGCATTAATCATTCCTTTGCTGAGATTTCAGTAGGATGCAAGGTTCAAAAATCTGTCTGATAACTGATCTGTCTGTGTGTCTGTCTTTTCTAGAAGCATATAGGGCACCAACCACCACCATATCTAAGTACCAAAGCTGACTGAAAATACCATGAAAGTTCAACCTGTGTTTTTGTCCCAAATTAGGATGCAAAGTTGAAATATCCAAATTTTTGGCAGAGCAAAATGTTCTGAAAATTTTTTTCGTTGGGGAGCACAAAGTTTGGAAAAATTTCTATTTGGAAATGTCAAAATATTTCAGCTCAGTTCTATATTAAGCAGTGCCTGAGCTGCAGCAGTACCTCATGGGAGTTGTACTTCAGATGCCTCATGTCTCCATTCACTTCTATGGGCCAGGGTCCCTAGCCAGACTACATCTCCCATAACGCATCAGGGGCCTGGGACTCTTAAGATGCACTGTGGCAGTTCAGCATGAAGGGAAACTGTGATGCATTATTGAAGTCCAGGCCAGTCAGGGATTCTGGCCAATAGAAGAAAACCGGGGCACAAGGCACCCAAATTACAACTCCCATGAGGCCCAACCACAGCTCAGACAAACACAGGTTAACGTCAAACTGTCCCGAAACAAAACATTTAATTCAGTTTGACAAACCAAAATGTTTTGATTCAGCTGGACCTGACCCAAAGCGAAAAGTTTTTATTTGATTTTCCAAGCAGAAAATCAAAAACATTCCGTAAAATTGAAATTTTCCCCTGGAAAAATCTTGATTTTTGCAGCCACTGCAGGAAAAAACTTTTTGACAGAAAATTCCTGAGCTCCACTCAGCACCCAATACATCCTGCTGTTGTAGCCCAGCTAGTGAACAGTGGATTAGCTTACTCCAGTCAACTAAACATATGTAAGGCAAACACCTCACTGGGATTATCCTTCACCATTTACTCGTGACACATGTTCTCAGAAAACAACAGCAACTCAGAACTTAGCAGACACAAAATGATGAATGAGGAAATTGGCCACTGGCACTCGCAGGCATGTTTGCCACACCAGCATGGATTGTGTGTTCTTCTCATACACCAGAGCTGTTCTCCTTCGCATTTCTGCATAGCCCAATGGACACTGGCTTGAATGGACCGGCCTGTAACTGGTTAAAACCATTTGGGTTCAAATACACTATTGTTAATATTATTTATGGTAGTGCCAGGAGCTCCAGTCATGGACCCAAGATCCTGTTGCACTTGGTGCTGTACAAATACAGAACAAACGATGGGCCCTTGCCCAGAGAGCGTATGATTTATGGACAATGGTACAATTCGGCCTTCAGGGAGTTCCCCTTCTGCATTTTCTAGGGATGTCCTAATGGCTCTTTTTCTCTTTTCAATAGATCCATTTTTCTGATTGTTTTATTTGCCCAGTACCTGCGAAATGCGACCTTTCGGCTGCCTGGGTACAAATGGGGGAAAGGCTGTATTGTGTTCAGGCTACAGATCTTCAAAATGTTCCCGGTACGGACAGTCCTGTCCTCTGCTAATTACCAGTGCCGGGTGAAATCTCCCATAGCTCAGCGATCTGGGTCAGATACATACCAGGGGGTCTCAGGCCTGTGACGGAAACGTCTATGAACGATCTAGTGCTGTTGGGACTGTGGTGTCAGGCTAGCAATTGCTAGCACTTACAGCTGGGCTGAAAACCAGAAAGCGTGGCCGTGGCTGTGGCATTTTGGCACTAACCGTGCTGGCCAGAAGCCAGGAAAGCAGAACTACTTGGAAATGTGAAATAAACAGGGGAAAGACTGGAGTTAACTGAACTTTTCCAGACCTCAAAATACTGTCCTGGATGGGTGCGTGCGCTGGTGTCACCACTGCCCTCTAGAGTATGGACTGGGTACTATTCCACTGTGTGGCTGGGCCTTGCTACAGCTAGGGGCTGAGAGAGCTTCTTCAACGGGGGCTGAATTGTGTGGGGCTGGATGTGCTAACTTCAAGCCCTGATGTTGCCGTGCTGGTCTCAGCGGTACCACAGCACAGGGATCTCTGTGAACCCATAGATGGTCCTGGAGTGGTTAGCATAGGCTGGGGGGTTGGATTCCATGGTGGGCAATTCTTGTTGTATTTGGAGCAGTTCTCCCATCCGGCTTCCGGGGGTGTTGCTGCTCCGTGTGCCTGGACAGTTATGTTACATGGGCCTCTGTTTTTCATCCCCAGATCATCCTGGCTATCATGGTGGTGTGGCTGCTGTGCTATATTTTAACACTGACGGACGTTTTCCCACGCGACGCTGAGGCATATGGCTACAAGGCCAGGACGGATGCCAGGGGGAAAATCATGTCAATTGCACCCTGGTTCCGCCTACCATACCCTTGTGAGTGAACGTGAGATTCTCTTGTGACTGGCTCTGTTCAATCACGAGGGATTGGGGAGAGTGTGTGCAGAAGTGTATGCATGTTTCCGTTGCCTGCCATTGGTCCACATACCAGCCCAGCTTGCAGGACACTTTTGCACACTTCCCCAAGCAAGGCAAGGAGCTGGGGCACCTTGCCCCTGCTCAGTATCCTCCACTGATCCTCAGGATTTGCCCCCTCACCTTGCGCCCCATGCTGGAGCTCAGACTGGGGGAGCGAAATGACCCTTTCCCCTAACCAGATACTCAGCAGAAGCTGCTGTAGGGAAAAGATCACCCTCTACCACCTCCCCTGGTGCACAGCACCGCGCTGAGCCATTGGGGTCCATACTGATTCACAGGGAGAGGAGTCCACTGGTAACGCCCACAGCTGAGTGGGTGGCCCAGGAGCAGAGGAGAGACGCTAAGGCTGGCTGGGTGTGACTTGAGCTGGCATCCTCCTGCGCAGGCACAGCCCCCGTGGCTGGCTGCACCACCGGAGCAGAGAAAAAAGCTGGGCGGTTCTCAAGGAGCAACCTGCAGCAGCAGACGCATATCTCCAGTGTGTGTGTGTTGGAGGATCCCACAGCTGTGTTTGGGCTGCCCGGGTCACCCGTGCCAAGCACAAGTCCATGGTGGGCTTTGTCAGAAGGATAATGGTCTGAGCAGCCTTTGCCAGCACACCTTGTGCCTGGCCGTTTGAGCCAGGCAGGGTGCGGTCCAGAACCCATGCTAGTGTGGCTCCGGAGCAGGCATGGCCATGTTCAGGGCTTGGGACGCCTGGTGCAGCTCATCCCTTGCTCTGCTTTGCCCGATGCAGGTCAGTGGGGCTTGCCCACCGTGACGGCAGCAGCTGTGTTAGGGATGTTCAGCGCTACCCTGGCTGGCATTATCGAGTCCATCGGGGATTACTACGCCTGTGCCAGGCTAGCGGGGGCTCCGGCGCCGCCCATCCACGCCATTAATAGGTACGGTACGAGCAGCTCACCCGTCCCTCTAAATCACACACGGGCTTGTGCAGGAGACCCGGGCTTTGCACCACAGCAGGACGATTCCTGCTGGGCAGCAGTGGGTGGGAGCCAGGACACCTGAGTTCTAAGCTCACATGTGCTAGCCAAGGTTTGCAATGCCCAGCGTTTGGCCCCTCAGTAACTTTGGCCTGGCTTTCTAAGGCACTGGGCACCTGAAGCTCCCATGAGGTCAGCTGGAGCTGCAGGTTCAGCACCTTGGAAATGTAGGTGCCGAAACATGGCTGACGGTGCTACCATTTGGCATCCAAATTTGGCACTCATAACAGGCTACCATTTGGCATCCGTAACCTGGCTGAGCTTGGCCTCCCCAGGTGGTAACTGGGACAACGCTCCCCACCTCCCATGTTTGTTGAGCATTTAGAACATGCCACATGCTGTGCGTGAGTGTGAACCTCGCCCATGCTTTGTGCCAGGGACGGTTACAATGAGGCTGGGCATGCCCCGGCCATGGCACTATCCCCCACCGCAGGGGAATTGCTAGCCACTCGTGGCAGGCTACGTGTGCCGCACCCTTTCCCATCACAGGGGAGCAGGAGCCGCTGGCTGGAAATTCTCCCACCACAGTCCTGCCCCGTCTGCACTCCCTCCAGTGGAGGCTGTGTCTGCCGCATGCAATCTGCCCCTAATTGCCCTCATGCATCCCTGCCCTCTCCAAATACTGCCCTGAGAGCTGCCAATGTGATGGGAAATGAAATTTCACCAAATGAAATTAATAGGCAGAAGGTTTAAAACAAACAAAAGGAAACATTTCTTCACACAACGCACAGTCAACCCATGGAACTCCCTGCCAGACAATGCTGTGAAGGCCAAGACTATAACAGGGTTCAAAAAAGAACTAGATAAATTCATGGAGGATAGGTCCACCAATGGCTATTAGCCAGCATGGGCAGAGATGATGTCCCTAGCCTCTGTTTGCCAGAAGCTGGGAATGGGCGACAGGAGATGGATCACTTGATGATTACCTGTTCTGTTCATTCCCTCTGGGGCACCTGGCATTGGCCACTGTCGGAAGACAGGATAGTCCGTTAGATGGATCTTTGGTCTGACCCAGTATGGCCATTCTTATGAAACCTCTTGGGTTGGCTTGTCTGTTTCCAGAGGCATTTTTACAGAGGGGATCTCCTGTATCATAGCTGGGCTGCTGGGAACGGGCAATGGCTCCACGTCCTCGAGCCCCAACATCGGCGTCTTGGGCATCACAAAGGTACCAGCCAGTGAGCTTCTTTGGACACCTCTCCTCTGTGCTGAGTCAGGTGGGATCGCTGCAAAGCTCTCGGCACCTGGACAGATCAGCCGGTGCCCAGCACAGCTACGTGCCTCTCACCTGGGCTACAGAGAATATCAGCATCTTCCACTGGCAGCCTGGTTATTTTGTGGGTGCAACAGAGGGTGCAGGGTTGAGGCTATAAAACCCTCCATGGATCCAGAGAGACCATGGCCCATGTTTTTTCCTTACGATATAGCCCCTCTATGATGCTATTCCTAAGCCACAAAGAGGGCTTACATGGCCCATGCAATGCTCTGCTCTTGAGGCTGGTGGGGGTTCTACACCCAGCACAGAGCTAGCATAATAGCTCTCGCCAAGCCCCTGGTGCAGGTGATGGGCTGGGGAAGCAAGAGATCATGCAGAAGGATAACAGCACATGGATGCTGACACAACTTAACGCACTACTAGGGCTGCTCTAAATTGCACCCAGAGCCCAGCATGGCACTGAATTAGGAAGGTGCTGTGGTGGCTTAATGCCATTTTGTGTGCCCAGTGTAGAACCGAAGGAGCTGAAACTGGCCTACTCTCGCTTATAGTGCACCGGCCTGGCAGCTCCGCTCAGCTGAAAGTTGGTAGCCCCAATTAGCTGGGTCTGGGGCAGCTGGCGGAGCGTTCTCAGCAGCCAAACCTCTGTTCTCGGATCCACGCTCCACCTGGGCCTGAGGCCCAGGTCAGTGCAGGGTCTATCTAGTTTCTGATGCTGGCTCTGAGGCCCTTCCTGGTCACTGTGTTTATATAAGGTGTGTCTGCAATATGACACTAATATGACACTTCTATGGCAAGGAGAGGGCAGCCTCTTCTGCCCCTGAGACCTTGGACCTGCCTGGTTCCACTTGCCTCCCAGTCAGAGTTTGCTTTCTGTCGCTGCGCACCTATCAGTAATTCTAGCTATCTATGGTGCTTTTCTGCCCCCTCTTGTGTCTCCCTCCCACTCACTGCATTTATCCTCACAACCTCCCTGCAAGGGGGGAGGGAGAGAGAGGTGTCCCAGAGCTCGGACTGCAGCCCAAGGCCAGAAATCAACAGTGCAATGAAATAGCCCCACGACAGCGAGTCCAAGTCAGCTGGCCCAGGTCAGCTGTGGGGTTTGAATTGAAGTGTAGACATACTGAAGTGCCTAGCCTTAGCGCCGTGGGAGCCAAGTCAGGGCGTCCTGAACACACGAGACTTTTTGGGTCGATTTTCCAGAACCAGAGAGAAGGTTGTGAAATAAAAACGCGGAGGTAGAACAATACCCAGGGCCCCCTGGGGCCTGAGTCCGGGTTCCAAGGCAGCGCTTTAGAGAGCTGCCAACCTCACACGTGAGGAGCTAGCCCTGAGGCTGCTCTGACTCATGAAGAGGATGAGCTGCGCAGGACACCAGCTCACAGGGAAGGGAGGTAGTTCGTATTCAGGGCACTGCCTGGGATTTATATGTCCAAGCTCCCTTCCTAGCTCTGTGACAGGTTTTCTCTGTTACCTTGAGCCACCCCCCTCCATTCCCCAAGCCCGGAAATGGGGATAAAACATCCTAGGAGCGTGGCAGGGCTAAGGTTGGGGGGAAGATGCTGTAGACGGGCTCAGGCTTTCTGGTGTTTCTCACCCAATGCAGGGTAGAGCACGCACCACTGAGACTAACTAATAGTGCTTAGCCCATAGTGAAAGCTCTGGCTCACCAGTCTCTCCCCATGAAACAGAACATCGCCCCCACCCTTCAATTTCTAAAGTCTGACACAGCTTGGCGCACTGAGCAGGGAGTGAGGAGATCTGGGATCTCAGCCACTGCATGAGCTTGCACAAATCTCACTGTATCTCAGTTTCCCCATCCCACTGTCACCCAGAAATCAGTGCTGGAGTCTGGGTATATTGTCAGTGCCACATATTTGTTTAGACTGTGTCGCTCAGTCCTTGAGCAGAGGAGGTCACAGACAGAACCCAGAAAAACCATGTTCAGGGCTCTCAGGCCAAGCACCAGTGCCTGGTTCCCAGAGAGCAATTCTGCTGCCACAAAAATTCCCACTATGTTAGAGAGAGTAAGGCAACGAGCAACTCCTGTCCTGCTTGCAACAGCTCCCCCAAGAGGATTTCCATCACAAACCTAGCAACAGGGGGGAGGGATAGCTCAGTGGTTTGAGCATTGGCCTGCTAAACCCAGGGTTGTGAGCTCAATCCTTGAGGGGGCCATTTAGGGATCTGGGGCAAAAATTGGGGATTAGTTCTGCTTTGAGCAGGGGGTTGGACTACATGACCTCCTAAGGTCCCTTCCAACCCTGATATTCTATGATTCTATGAACAACACAGCAGGTCTTCACAGACTGTGCCCTTGTTTGCGTGCTAAGAAAAGGAACTGATAAAACTCTGGGTATATCTACACAGCAAAAAACCCTGCAAGTGCGAGTCTCAGAGCCTGGGTCTACAGACTCAGGCTTGCAGCGCTCCCACTACAGTGCTAAAAACAGCTGTGTAGACATTCCCACTCAGCCTGGAGCTTGGATTGTGAAACTGTGTAGCTGTACCCTACACAGAGGCATCTGGTGTCTCCCACCGTAACAATACTTACCTCCTTTGGGAAGTGCTTTGAGATCTCTGGATGAACAGAGCTGTATAATAGCTACGTATTATTAAGCCTGGAATGACTCTAGCCAATTTGCTTCACCTTGCTGCTGGTTTTCCTCTACAGGTGGGCAGCAGAAGAGTGGTGCAATATGGAGCTGGGATCATGCTTGTTTTGGGAACCATCGGCAAGTTCACAGCTCTGTTCGCCTCACTCCCTGACCCTATCCTCGGAGGGATGTTCTGTACATTATTCGGTAACGTACCTATAAAGATATGTTTATAAATGTAATCAGCAGGGTGTCAAGGCAAAATTAACATTCAATTGCAGTGCTCTTTCCTACCAATCGTTTCCTCATATATTCATTTAAATTTGATTGGCCTAAAAGTGACTTATAGAGCTTGTGCCAGGCTGAGATTTGCAACTAAGAGAGTTGGCTGCCCAGTGCCCATCAACATTGGCTTTGAAGCTCTCGGCTTAAACTGCTTGCTTTCCTTTCAGAATCAGTTCCAGGGAACAATCTCAAAGATGCAAAAGAACTGCAGCTCCATAGCATCACTGGGGATAGGAAGGGTAGCAGTGGGATGCACAGCTACTGCCTATATTCTAGGGTTCAAGTTTTCCTCCAAACCCAAGAGACTATCATTAATGCGAGCTATACTTTTGTCTCTTGACCCTAAATGGTGGGGTTGCCAATGCATTATAGCAGCCTTGTCCATATTCAAAGTCAAATCAGTGTAACTTTAAATCGGTTTCAGAAGTGATTTAGTTAAACTGGTGCAGAATACAGTGTGACTGCAGTTAATTCAATTTCAGGCTGGTTTATATGGATTTAGCTTAATTTGGTAATGAATGAATTTAAGCTAAATTGATATAAACCAGATTAAAATCAAATTAAGAGCGTCCACGCAGGTGTTTGCACCGGTCTGATTTAATCAGATTCAGATGCACTTTCAGACTTGATCTACACTTCAAAGTTAAGTCAACATAGCATAGTCAGAGGTCTGAAAAAAATCACACCCCTTACTGACATAGCTGTGTCAGCCTAACCCCCAGTGTAGCATTCTTCTGTTGCCATAGCTACCGTCATTCAGGGAGGTGGGGTTTCTGCACCAATGACTCAGCAGGTGGCCACCTCTGCTTTGTCCAGAATGCACACAGACCTTCTGTGTCTGTAACAAGGCTGCATTTTCTCTGTTTGCACATTTGCAGGCATGATCACAGCTGTTGGCCTTTCCAACCTGCAGTTCGTTGACATGAACTCCTCCCGCAATCTTTTCATTCTGGGATTCGCAATGTTTTTTGGGCTGACGTTGCCAAACTACTTGGATTCGCGTCCCAATGCCATTAACACAGGTATGTCTCTCTGGATGAAAGCCTCAAAACATGCTTTATATCCCCTTAGTACTGCAGTGAATGGAGGACTCTACTAAACTCTTGGCATCTAGTAAGATAGGAATGTGGGTCTCTTGAGCACTATGCTAATGCATGGTATAAGCGATTATCAATATTGCAATTCTTAATTATGATGGAATGATATTAGGAATTTTATCTTTAGGGTGTTTGTCATGATCTAAACCCTAATTAGCTTGCTTTTGTTTGCAGCTGTTGGTCTCGTCTCCCTTTTGATATGTGTCTATAGCTACTCAGCATTTCAACACAGGGTGTGCTTTGTAAACTAGATTTTTTGGAACTCATATAAGCAGAGTGAAGAGGGAAGGCAGGTAGATAAAATAGATGTCTTAGAATATCAATTTAATCTAATCTGGGTCCACAAACACCTTAGTCGTAATCATAAAGTTATTGCATGGCATCAGTGGTGTTTATTGGTAGGAAACAGCCAGTCCTCTTTAAATACACACACTAGTCTTATTTTTCTTTTTCAGACAGAAGATAGTAGCATCTAACCCAGTGCTCCGTATTAATCGGTGTAACATTCTCCATGTTTTGTAGGTGTTCTTGAAGTGGACCAAATATTAACAGTGCTGTTAACAACGGAAATGTTTGTTGGGGGTGGCATTGCCTTCATATTGGACAACACCATTCCAGGTACAGCCATTGCAACCTTTCACAATAAGGCCTTATAATGCACTAGTGCTGTCAGCGGCTTGACTCACTTTGTGCATGTCTGGTTGTGTATTGTTTTAGTTATGATTTCAGAGCTGGCTGGAGAGGCTGAGCTATATTAATTACTGTTAGAGAACTTCTGGTGGAATCAATGATTCATGGTTGTAGTTGGAGGTAGAAGAGGATTTTTATGCAATAAGAGTGTCTCTCTTTGAATAGAGTTAGAACAGTGATAGCTGGAACTCAAGATCATTTTAACTGCATCTCCCATCCACTGATAGTGAGGTAATGCAATCTTATGCTTTCAGGTATAAAAGGTAGAGGTGGGTTTTCCCCCCTCTCCTTGTAGAGCATTGGACAAGTGGCCAGGTGCATTTTTTTGTCTTTTTGGAAGCATCAGGCCGGCCCTGGACATTTCAGAAGACAGGATACCAGCCTAGTCAATGGGCTGAGCTGCTATGGAACAATCCTTTCTCCAGACAAGTGTTTGTGCAGAACTTGAACCACATCCAGTGACGGCTACTTTGAATGAGTAAGCCATTGAGTTATTTTGCTGTCCTTACACTCAGGATCTCTCACTCTTCCCAGGGACACAGGAGGAGCGTGGGCTGGTTCAGTGGAAGGCCGGAGCACATGCTGACAGAAGCACAGCCGCACATTTGAAAAGCTATGATTTTCCATTTGGAATGAGCGTGGTAAAAAGGATCCAGTGGTTGAAGTATGTGCCAGTATGCCCTGTTTTCAAGGGATTTAATTCAAGAACGAAAAGGAATTGTGACACAACGGAAAACGTACAAGCCAACACAGACAACCTGTTCGTATGTACTAAGGTCTAAAGACTCCTGTAACGTGACAGGCACAAGTCGTTCAGTGCCAGTTAGGTACAATGTACCACAGTTCTAGTTCGTAGGTTACTGAAGGAAGGCCAGGGCAAGAGAGCTGTGTCAAACTGAAGAGGGGAGAATATGGGGATCAGTTCATAAGGATTCCCCCATAGTTTTGATTCATGTCCCCGTGGAGTCTACAAAGGGCAACACACCCTAGTTTAAGACAGTCATCTTTATGCTATGCTATACCTTCGGCCTAAGCATGAGACAGTTGTGGCCTGCTTACTCTTGAGATAGCACAAGCCTTCAGTATTGTACATCTGGCTAGTGTGTCATTCTAACAAATCCAAAAGCTCAAAGCAGCTCAGCCAAAACAGCAGAGTTGTGGCTGGACTGACTTCAAACCAACTTTTGCATAGTTTTCAACTCTAACCCCAAATTGATTTAAGATTTGTTCAAAACTTGGCTCAGATTCACTGGAATGTTTATGAATCTAGGCAAAATTAGCCCAAGTTTTACGCAGCTCAACTGGTCATCCTGTGTAAAACTGCTGTCTTTCTTCACTCTGGGCTAAATTCATTTCTGGTGTAACTCCATAAACTTCAGAATTATACCAGGGATTAATCTGGATCAGCGTGGCCACCATGGCACACTTAATATGGAAAGTATGGCATTTTTTGTTGGGATAATGTATTTGATACATTAATATTCCAAATCACTTGTTTCTCTGTGTTTTTGTTGACAGGGGAGAGAACTGGCCCTTATATTTGCCTTATTAGTCCTGCAGCGTAACCCTGGAAAAGTTTATGTTGGATAGCTCTGCTACACTGACCATCTTTCCTATTGCCTGTTCCATTGAGTGTAAACTACCTTGGCCTTTGCCACACTGCGATTTAATGGACAATTAAAGTTAAGATTGTCAGGTGTGTGTTAGAATTCTTGACCTGTCATGCATGGAGGCCCATTAACACCTACCTGAATCCCTGATCCAATGGGCTGAGGTTCAGCAGAACCTTGTGTTAGCACAGGCTCTGATGGATAGCCTCAATGTAGTGATGACCTCTGTACTCAGCAGTTCATGACCAGAGTAAAGAGGCGTTTTTCCATCTTGTGAAGAAAGTTCTGCTAGACAAATGATCATAGAATCATAGAATATCAGGGTTGGAAGGGACCTTAGTAGGTCATCTAGTCCAACCCCCTGCTCAAAGCAGGACCAATCCCCAATTTTTGCCCCAGATCCCCAAATGGCCCCCTCAGGGATTGAACTCACAACCCTGGGTTTAGCAGGCCAATGCTCAAACCACTGAGCTATCCCTCCCCCAATAATGGCTGAGCAACTACCTAGGTTTCAATAGTTTGCATAAGTATAATTAGATCTTAAATAGATTATTAATTATGCCCAAGGATGAATAGACAAGCTCATTTTCTGAGCTGCCTTGGCTCCGCAGGGCTAAGAGAAGCAAACATTTGAGAAATTGACTCTGAACACAGGGTCAGATCAGTTGAATATTGCTTTTGTGCCCAGTCACTTTCCAGAATGCCTAGTGGGAAATTTCGGCAAGAAACCACTACCAAGTCATACCTGTGAACACATCTCCCTAGGATATAGAATGCCCAACCACTGCAGCTTGACTGGACAGAATAGGAGTATGTTTAATGCAAAGGTGATCCCTCCCTGGAGCCTGATGAATTGGCTGTTACTAAAATGCAGCTTGTGACTGGTTATGCAAGTGTTCCTGAGTTCCCTTGCTGATGATAGAGGCCCCTTTTAGATTCTATGTGACTGACTAGCAATGCTCCCACAGAACACCCACTGCCACTTTGAATATGAATAAACTTCTCATACTACATGCTTTGTTAGCTCTTTCCTGTTGTCTAAGGGCAGGTCTACACTACCCTGCTGGATGGCAATCGACCTCTCGGGGGTGGATTTATCTCATCTAGTCTAGACGTGATAAATCGATCCCCAAGTGCTCTCCCTGTCAACTCCGGAACTCCACTGCCACGAGAGGCGGAAGGGGAGTCGGCAGGGGAACGGCAGCGGTTGACTCGCCGCCGTGAGAATGCAGAGGTAAGTCGATCTAAGATACATCGACTTCAGCTACGCTAATCCTGTAGCTGAAGTTGCTTATTTTAGGTCGATCCCCCCCAGTGTAGACCTGGGTGAAGTCATTTTAAAGATTCTTGGTTGCACCACTACTCTACCACTAGTAGGCTCCTACATATAATGTATGCAAGTGAGAGCATTTAGCAGCCACATGCCTCCATAGCATCACATCTCAGAATTTAATCAAGTCTAGGCTCACCGAGAGTTTGGAGACCCTTCCAAAGACAACTAAGGCTGGAGGAGGAAGTGGTGATGGCAATGCAGGAGCACTCTTCTGCGGGTGAAATTTACCCTACTCCCCAGCTCCAGGGGGAAAAAACCCTAGTGGTGCAGCATTTCATTTTTTTTTTTTTAACTTGACACATTTCATGTTCACCTAACATTTGATACTGATATTAGGCTCCAAGCACTATTCTGCAAAGGAAACGTAAGAAGGGAAGTGATGAGATCAAGGTTTTTGTTGTGTCCTTTAAGAAGTCAGCTACAGACCTGACTAGAAGTGCATTAGAAAGGGGAATGATGATTTATGAGGGGACAGGGCTAGTAAATGGAGACAAGATGTCATAAGATGTTGGAGAGGCTTGTGGGTGCAGTTTGAGGTTAGCTGGCCAAGTCTGGTAGACTTTGTAAATATCTTGAAAGTGGGCATGGCCACCAATTGTGTGGATTAATACTAGATTAATTTGACAATCTTATTTTTCCCTCTAATCTCCAGAGATTCCTCTAGGTGGTGATTTCTAATTCTAAATGTAGTAAATATTAAAGCTGCTAATCAATACTACAAATGGGTGCTAAGAGATTAGCAAATACCAGTGTGTGAATAAATTACTCAACATGCCTACAATCAGAACAGGAAGCAATCCAATAGATTTGAATGGGAACAATGCTTCTAAAATAAAATGCTGGCATTGTCAAGACTACATATAAGTAGGACAGAATGGATTTGGGTTCACCCTAAAAAAAGTCAGTTCAGCATTAAGTGCACCATTAAACAAAGCTAGCTGGGTGGAAATTAGGATACATCTCTATTCTGCCAACACTTTGAAGCTACCCACTATATTCATAATGATGATTTAAGTCCCTTTCCAGTGTCTTCCAATAGCTTTTCATTATTAGCTGCATTCAGGTGCAATTTGTCTGACACCCAAAGTGTGGCAGGACTCAGATTGTGCCATAAAAGCTTCTGAAAGCTTCTGAAAGGCTCAGTTTTAGCCACAGTCCCTCAAATGGTGCCATGAGCTGGGCACTGTCTACACTAGGGTTTGCAATGCTGTAAGCAATGATGGAGTTGAACCGCCATTAGTAGCAGCAAGAAATGTACCTAAGGGAAGATGGTCAAGGAAATGCTAGTATGAAGAAAGGAGAAGTAAATCAGATACCAACTTCAAGTCATTACTTTGGACTAGCTTGTTACAAAGAGCACCATTCATTAAAACCTTAAGCACTATTCTTGCTGAGGTAGTGTAGAATTATCCCCGTCATTTCCTCAGATTACCTAACGTGAGTGTCTGAATAGGGTGCATATTCAAGAGACAATCACCAAATCATTTCTACTATTATTTATTTTTTTAAATATTTTTGAAAAAATATAATTTTTTTACAATATTTTCAACTTAAACACTATTCACACTGAACACGTATGGCAGCTTAACCTACCCAAATATGAAGTTTAAGAAGCCAAAACTGTTCTAGCTTTATTAAAAGAAAAAAGTTGTTGTGCTGTAGACTATTGTGTAGTGATGATTAAACAAAGCAAGGGAAAAGCACCACTCAAATCACTAACGCTAAAGTTTTCTTGGTTAAATCCAGCTATATTAAGGTTGTATGCTAGAAGTTACATAGACAGTGTGCTATGTATCCAAGTTCTTGGAAGAAATTGTGATGAAACTCACATCTCCTTAAATGTAATTAGGAAGTGAAATAAACATTTGTAACATGATATACTGTAAATACAGGAAATTTCTTCCAACTGCTTATTTGTTAGTTCAGTAGCTGAGATCTAGGACTCTGTACAGGTCTGTAAAAGTCTGGTATGGTAGTTCATTCACACTTCTCAAAAAGAAGAGCATGAAGTAATGTTTTTCTTGATAAGGAAAAAAAATTAACATTAGTAAAAATACTGAAATGGAAAGTTAGCTAATTTGCATAATGATCCGATAACCTTGCTTTTATTTTTAAGATAAGGCATTATCAGGTGCAAATTAACACCAGTTGACATGTTTTAGTAACAGACCATCCTTAGTTAAATCCTAAATCCTGTTAAAAAGACAGAGTCTGCAAGAGGTTTTCATAAATTTGGTACTTTGTCTCAACTTGACTGGTGCTTCTTACCTCACTGTCTCCTTCACAGAAAGCCAGGGTCCAATTATGTTTTCATTAAACTTTTGACAGCTTTTTACTTAATAACAGTCTCAGCACTTTTATTAAGCATGCAAGACTAACAAAACTTTGGCAATGCATAAGTGTAACACAGTGACGAGAAGAGAGAGCTTTTACAATTAAATCTTCTAATACTGGCTTCACAGTGTGGAAATTGTGCTACATCCACCAAAAGAGGGCCCAGTCTACTCATATATTTAGTACTTCACCCCAGGAACAAACTCCTTTGCGTTTGGATTCAGATTACTCTTGACCTGGGGAGAAAGAGACAACCAAATCACGACATTACTTATATCTCACTTTTCCTGACCAAAGAAAGCATTGTTCATAGCCACAGTTTATAAGTTCAACGTGACAGACGATTTAACATGAGTTCTTGAATACACTAAATCCAGTGCAAAGAGGTTTAGAACCCTTCACCTGCTCATCATGGCTATTAATTCACTATTAAAGTCTTAAAAAAAAAAAACCCCGCCACCAAATAGCAACATCACCTAGAGGCTTCAATTAAATCAGAGTCCCATTGTGCTAGTAACTTGTTTGTATAGTGCCTATACAAGAGCCCTTCCCTGAAAGGCTGCAAATTAAAGCCTGTAGTCTCCCTAAAACATCAGAGCTTTAATTCAATCAAATCGACTCTGGACAAGTGTCACGTGGTCTTAAATCTTATACATTTGTTTGTAGACACATTCAGTTATGCAACATAAGCATACAAAGACTTGACTTAGATGTAAACAGTTTTAAGCCATTGAGTCTGACTGGTTTTTCCTTCAAAGAAGAGTTATGTCAAAATGTAATACTAATGTGCTTATTTCATAATTAGCCACCCTGTAGCATTTGCAGAGAACTCAGGAATAACTTCCATGTGGGCAATAAGTAGCACCAAGAGAAACTTCATTTTACACAAACAATTTCCATGTATTACCTAACAAAGGAAGAGAACAGAAACTGGGATAGCTGGAAGCATGAATTTATTTAAACTCTTAATTGGTTTACACATTAGTTTTGTCACCAGCACCGTTGTTACCACTTTATATTTTAGGCCAGTTGTATGTTTTGCTATCTTGAGTCATTGGGCTGAAAGATACATTGGCCTAGAAGTTACATACAGTTAATTTTATTTTTTCAAGGCTTATTGTGAAGTATCGATCTTTAACAAGAAATTTCAAGTGCACAAGAACATTTCAGCAATACAGTTTAGAGTGTGGTTGATCACTAGCATTCGTGTCAGGCTAGCAATGAATCTCTCTCTACTGTCAGATTTCTAGAGAAGTCCAACATTACTGAATGTACCCTGTGTACCTCTATCATGGGAGAATAGCCATTGCACTGAAGGTCAGCTGCAAGAGGGTATGCACTGGATATCAGGGACATTAGGCAGCTGTAATAAGTGTCAGCGTGGTATGTCTCAGCACTGCCATGTAGTTCCCTTGCTTTTGGGAGTGTCAGTTATAACATTTTATATTAGTTGCTTTTGCAAGTTAACTGTTCTGGGCTGACAGGCACTGTCTGAAGCTTGTTTGGGTACTTTTAGTTCATTTCTACATCTTTGTAAATTTAAGAACAGTTCCTATTCTAGGAACCTAGACATTAAAATACTTCCAAGTACTTGCAAAGGAGAGTTAGCAAGATTTACACTAGGTTTTTGCAGAAGGTTTAGTTTTCCTGGCACCGATAATCACTCCTAAGTAGAAGTAAAAAGATCATCTCCACCTATTTTAAAGTTTTAGGCTGACAAATCAATAATTAATTATACTGGCTACAGTTAATACAAATTTAAGTAATCTCTTTCAAAATGTTCTACCAGTATCTCTCAAGCTAGATCTGGACTGTATTATTCCAGTCCTAAGGCTCTATTTCCAACATGCCAAATTCAGTGATAGTTAACATGATGTCTGGATGTATATCAGACTGTGTCTGCAACAAGAGCTATTGAATTAAGCCATTGCTGTTGGATTACATGCTACGCAGTCAGCATGTTTGACCGTTTGTCTTTCATTTAGTACATAATGATTTCTGCCACGCAGCGTATACACCCACACACCACTAGTATTTGTGGCATGGACTATGCAAAACACCCATGCAATTCTATGGACAATCCCACAGAACTTCAGCCACTATCACATTCCATACCAATTTTGGTATGGTAACAGTACTGTATCCAATATTGAGTATTTTCCCCCACGAGTGCATATCAGGTTAAAGAGATTTCTGGATTATGTATGGGATCTGAGCTGGAGAGCCTTTATATTACTGATAATTGGATGTTGATGTTTGTTGTTTTTATTAGCCATTTTAATGACCTGTCAAGGCACAGAGTCTTTTGGAAGGTGATTTTTTTTTAAATTTCAAATACAAAAAGTTATCTAAGAACAAGCTGAGAGGAAACATACCACCAGATCCTCCAGTGATGAGCTATCACTGATAACGAGGTCATTAAACTGGTCCTGGATTTGATCCATTGTTTGTGGGAGGTCTCGAGCGGGAATAAACCACTCATGTTCTTCCTCCTCTTCCAGCATTTCCTGGAAACAACGCTCAATAAATTCTTCTTCCCATAACTCCTCTTCAATCTAAAGT
The DNA here is from genome assembly GCA_037349315.1 of Chelydra serpentina. Classification (NCBI taxonomy): domain Eukaryota; kingdom Metazoa; phylum Chordata; order Testudines; family Chelydridae; genus Chelydra; species Chelydra serpentina. The sequence continues at coordinate 33,235,986 of JBAIAC010000035.1, read as the reverse complement.
TAGAAAGGGGAAAAGAGTATTTTGGTGGATATGGGTCTCTATGGCAGTGGTTCTCAACCCTCGACCCAATCAGCACATAGCTGCAGCCCATGTGACATCCTCACAGCCATACCAGTAGAATATGTATTTTGTGGACGCAGCCCACAACACAGAGAGCTGCATATGCAGCCCACAATGGTAAATAGTGCAGTGGTTCTCAACCTATCGTATCTGCACAGTTAACTCGGCACCCAGGTGTGAGGAGCCACACTGCTTGAATTACCGTGTGCTCCTGGTTCTGTGCCTGTCTGTGTATAACTAGGATTTCTGGGGGGACAAGAAAATAAAAACAACCCCACTGGGTAATACCAAAGGTCCATCTAGCCCAATATTTTGTCTTCCAACAGTGGCCAATGCCAGGTGCTTCAGAGGGAATGAACAGAACAGGCAATCACTGAGCGATCCATCCCGTCGTCCACTCCCAGCTTCTGGCAGTCAGAGGCTAGAGACACCCAGAGCATGGGGTTGACTCCCTGACCATCTTGGCTAACAGCCATTGATGGACCTATGCTCCATAAACTTATCTAGTTCTTTTTTTAACTGAGTTATAGTTTTTGGTCTTCACAACATCCCCTGGCAACGAGTTCCACACGTTGACTGTGCATTGTGTGAAGTAGTACTTCCTTTTGTTTGTTTTAATCCTGCTGCCTATTAATTTCATTGTCTGATCCCTGGTTTGTGTTATATGAAAGAGTAAACAATACCTCCTCACTTTCTCCACACCAGTCAAGATTTTATAGACCTCGATCATATCCCCCCCCCAGTGGTCTCTTTTCCAAGCTGAAAAGTCCCAGTCTTTTTAATCTCTCCTCGCAGGGAAATTGTTCCACACCATTGGTTGTTTTCCTTGCCCTTCTCTGTACCTTTTTCTATTCTAATACATCTTTTTTGAGATGGGGTGACCAGACCGGCACACAATATTCAAGGTGTGGGCATACCATGGATTTACAGAGTGGCACTATGCTATTTTCTGTCTTATTAACTATTCCTTTCCTAATGGTTCCTTACATTGATCTTTTCTGACTGCCACTGCATATTGAGCAGATGTTTTCAGAAAACTATCAACGACTCCAAAGTCTCTTTCTTGAGTGGTAACAGCTAATTTAGATCCCATCATTTTGTATATATAGTTGGGATTACATTTTCCAATGTCCATTACTTTGCATTTATCAACATTTAATCCATCTGCCATTGTTACTCCTGGGGGAATTCTGCGCAAAAAAATTAGAAATTCTGCACACAATATTAGTCAAAATAACACTATGTAATCACACCAGTTTCAATGATTTTGCTAATTTATTTCAAAATACCTGGCAGCAAGTATGTCTGTAACAATACAGAAAATTTTTCCCCAGGAATAGAGAGTTAAAGAAACCCCTACAACAACCCAGTTCCTGTTTCTTTGTCCCCTCCCACCAGAGCCCAGCCAAGGGGGCCAGACACTCACTCTCCTCTCCCCCAGAGCTCAGCTGCGGCCCACCCAGCCCAGACACTCACACCCCCTTCAGGCCAGCTGTTGACCGCCTCCCTAGCCTAGACACTCACACACCCTACCCCTAGAGCCCAGTTACACGCCCCCCTCTCCCCTCAGCCCAGACACTCAGACCCTACCCTCCTAGAGCTCAGGGATCCAGAGGGAGAAACAGCCTGATGCTGGGTCCCAGGGCTTGCTCAGAGTTTCCTGCATGCTGCTGCCTCCTTACTTCAGAGCATGTGGGCAACTGCAGCTGCTGGAAACCCTCCAGTTCCCTCTCCCTCAACAAAGCCGTGTCTTCTATTTGTGAGCTGGGCTCTGCCAGGTCCAGAGGCCCCTAGTGGTGGCCAACATCTCTGCAAGTCATGGACAATAAACAAATAATCACAGAAGCCATGACTTGTCCCTGACTTTTACTAAAAACATCCCTGACAAAATCATAGCCTGACATAATGCTTAACAAAAGTATTGCTGACAAGCTTTGGAGAGAGTTCTGACAGCAGCATCACTGTGGATAGCACTAAGTCAACAGAAGAATACTTCCATCAACCTTGCTACTGCCTCTCGGGGACATGGATGAACTACAGCCTCAGAACTCCTCCAGTCACTGTAGAGACTGTCTCCACTGAACTGCTGCAGCTGTGCAGCTCTACCATCTTAAATGTAGACACTGCCTTAGTCCCTCCCACAATAAGTTTATCTGCACATCTTCCCTGTGAGATAACAGCTCCATTTTACAGGTAGAGAAACTCAGAAAAGAAGGTTTGCCTAAGGCAACAGAGAGTCAGTGGCAGAGCCAGGATTAGAACACAGGACCGCCGTACTCCACCCTGTGCTCATTCTCCAGGTCACACTGCGGTATCACAAGAAGTGCTTGGCACCCACAACTCCCACGGACTTCAGTTGCAAGTATTCAATACTTCAAGAGCAAAACCCCAGGTATCTCAAGGTGGGCACCTCAACACAATTAATGGCCACTTGCCAAAATTTTGGTTTAATCGAGTCACTCAGCATCACACTGAATGTCTGTAGCAAAGGCAAGAAGAGAACAGAACTCTGGCATTCACCTGCCTCAACTACATGACCATTCTCCCCTCCTATAGTCCCCTGCCGGGTATGCTATACACCTTTCAACTTCTAGAGAAAAGGCAGCAGGGATCCCACATATGGCTTCTTTCACTGCACAACACTGGTTCATTCAGAGCATTAACTATCCTACACACTGAATAAGGTACAGGGGGTCCCAAGAAAAAAAAAAAGTCTAATTACATGATCACATTAATATAATGCATACGCACAGGGCAGAATTTACATTGCACAGGCAACCTAAATACTGGTGTTTCTTGACTTTGTAACCTAAATAGCTTTTTTGGATAGTTTCTGTACAGTATTTCCTAGGTTTTTCCAAAAGGAAAATGGTGAAATCAATTTCTGTCATATGCAATTGCAACAACTGTCCCATCAGTAGGGTTTAAATCCTGAACCCTCAGCACTGCAAACACTTTTTTGGATAGTTTCTGTACAGTATTTCCTAGGTTTTTCCAAAAGGAAAATGGTGAAATCAATTTCTGTCATATGCAATTGCAACAACTGTCCCATCAGTAGGGTTTAAATCCTGAACCCACAGCACTGCCAACACTTGAACTATAGGACTAGCCATAGGCGCCGACTCCGTGGGTGCTCCGGGGTTGGAGCACCCACAAGGAAAAATTGGTGGGTGCTCCCCGCCAGCCCACCTCCTCGGCTTCCTCAGGCGCCGCGGCAGCCAGAGCGGCTTTTTCTCCGCTCACGCAGGCTCCTCCGGCTCCAGCAGCTGATTGGCGGCCACACGCCGGGGGGGGGGAGGGAGGAGAAGAGAGAGGAAAGGAGAAGGGACAGGAAGCGCAGGGGTGGCGCCTTGGGGGAGGAGGCGGAGCCGGCCCTCCGCCTCCTCCCCTGAGACGCCGCCCCTGCGCTTTCCCCTGCATGCCCCCCCCCCGCCGTGCCACCACCGATCAGCAGCCGGAGGAGCCTGCGTGAGCAGAGAAAAAGCCGCTCTGGCTGCCGCAGTGCCTGGGGAAGCCAAGGTGGTGAGCTGGGTGTGGGGAGCTGCTGGGCCTGGTGGGTGCTCTGCTGCTTGCAAGCCAGGGGGTGGGGGTGGGGGCGTGGGAGAGAAATGCAGCACGCCTGGGGGAGGAGGTGGGGGCGCGAGCAACCACCAGCAGCTCCCCACCAGCCCCCCCGCCGCGCGCCCAGCTCACCTCTCTGCCTCTCGGAGGCTCAGCCAGACGGCGCTTTTCTTGACTCCCTCTCCAGGTGGTTGGGGGAGGGAGGGGTATGGGGAGGAGGCAGAGGGACTGGCCCCTCCTCCTCTCCATACCCCTCCCTCCCCCAACCAGCTGGAGGGAGCCAGGAAAATCAGCGGGCTGCCACTTCGCGTCTGGCTCAGCCTCCGAGAGGTGAGCTGGGGGCGGGTGGGAGCTGTCGGGCCCGGTGGGTGCTCTGCTGCTTCCCCCCCTCCCGCCATGCCGGACGGGGGAGGGGGGGAAAGAGGAGATGCAGTGCACCCGGGGGAGGAGGCGGGGGTGGAGTTGGGGCGGGGCCGGGAGCACCCACCGGCACCGACAAAAGTCGGCGCCTATGGGACTAGTTCCACCCCTCTCCCCCCCCCCCACATGGGTAGGGGAGGGTGGCAGTGGTTATTGGCTATGGAGGCCATGTATTGAGTGAGAAAGGGACTGGTTGGGGGAAGAAGCCCATCTCTCTATCCCAGGAGATGGGCAACTGAGCCCATGAGCCAAAACTGGAGGGGCACAGAGGATTGTTTTGGGGAATCGTGGCATAGCTGAGACAGCCCCTCAAAGCAGCTCCAGATTCCCAATGCTAGTTTTGAGTAAGGATGTTCATATTTAATTTTGGCAGCACAATATTGCGAACAGTGCAAATGAGAAGAAAATGGAGATTTTCATAAGTTTGTAACACAACTAACGCATGAAATTTCATGGTGAAGAGAAAGAAGCACTTTTCTAAATCCAAAGACTTCAAAGAATTTCAGAGGCCTGCTGTAAACAGGTGTAGATCTTTCAAGAAAGATCAAAAATCTTTTATAAAGGAAAGCATTAGGCTCTTAAATATAGGGGTCACTACCAACTCCCCCTCTAATACCATCCTGCCTCAAGATTCCCATGACCAAGCAGGGTTCTGCAGGTGGATTTATAAAGGCCAATGGTGTACTTGTAGGCATGTTTTTCACCTGGTTATATCTTAAAAGCACAGTAACTTGGCCTCATGATATTAACCCCCCCTCCACAAAGGGTCTCATGGGAAGTCTTCCAACCCACAGTTCTTCCCTGTAAGCCACACTGTGGAAGACAGCTTTACACATAGCACAGAATTACATGGAAATATGCTATTAAATAAAACTGTACTTCTACAGTGTTTTTCATCCAGTCATCAAAAGATTACTTATTTTACTGGTGGGGAAAATTGAATTGTTGATTGAGACTTTCCCTTGGTAAAATCAGCAACCCAGTGGCAGAATCAAGACTAGAGTACAGGTCTACAGATTCCTAGTCTCTACTCCAGTCACTAGACCATGCTGTCTGCCGTGTGAGCTAGAAACACAAATGGAATACACAACAGATTTGAAAACTGTAAAGCAACTTACCTGCCTATTAAACTCCTCTTCATTTTCCATCCACATATACTCAGCGAATGGATTGTCGTCTTCATGAGAGTGACCATTAATAATCACATCTTCGTTGATGATACTTGGGCTAGTATTGCTGCGACTTGGATCTTTCATGGTTGAGCCTTTGATTTGAAGCCTGAAAGTTAATTGCAGTAATCAAACACTTACATTTGGTGTCTGTATAAACCCCATCCAATAACCATTAGTAAACACCAGACCTGTATTTACAAACTCCAGTCATCAACAGAAAAATCAAGTGTAGTTGTGGAGCTTGTCACTCTGTGGGGTGGTGGTCATTTACAACTTCTGCTAGCTAAGCAAAAGCCACATAATGACAAAATGTGGAAGAGCCCTAACAGTTCATTTTAAACTCTGCCCTGTGTACATTCAATAAGTTTTCCTTGTAATTACCTCAATAAGCCCCACCAAAGCACTAAGAGGCCTGCTGGTCTACACCTAAAGCTTAGGTCAACCTAGCTACTTCACTCAGGGGTGAGAAGAGTTCAGAGAGAGATGAATTCAGGTAAGTTAAGCCAACCTAAGCCCTGGTGTAGATATACCACACGTCAATGGAAAAATTAGTCCTTTGACTTAGCTACTGCCTCTCACGGGGATGGATTTACTACAGTGACAGAAAAACCCTTTTTTGTCACTGTCGTAAGCATTTACACTATAGTGGAGTAGCTGCAGCACTTGCCCGCACACACACGACTTTGAAAGCAAAGGTTTTTTTGTAGATATGAGCAAAATGATTGGGAAAGTGTTCAAAAGTGAGTTTTCAACATACTTTTATAACCTCTTTTCTGAATTAAGCTCCTCAGAAAGACACTATCTGTACTACTACAGATGAGGTAACTAACGTTTCAGGGGATTGATTTCTTTTGAGGAGAATGGGGCAAGGTGGAGGTGGTCTAAAAAGTGAGACTTAATCGGGAAATCAGAACACCACACATGTATGGATGGACTCACTCAGATGGCCATTACACTGCTCAGACACCCTGGGAAAGTTCAGAGAGACTGCAGTCACTGGATTTTATTTTGGTTCTTTCATAGGCAGCCACTTTGGGCTTGTCTATACTTGAAATGCTACAGCAGCACAATTGCTTCACTGTAGCACTTCAGGATAGAAACTATCTACTCTGATGGGAGGAGTTCTACTGTCAGAACAGGTAATCTATCTCCAGGAGAGGTGGCACTGTAGGTCGATGGAAGAATTCTTCCATCAATTTAGCACCATCTACGCTGGAGGTTAGGTTGTTTTAACTATGCTGCTTATGGGTGTGTGGATTTCCTCCTCCTGCCCCCCCGAGTGATGTAGTTAAGCCATCTTAATTTTCCTAGTATAGACCAGGCCTTTGATGTGACAATTCTATAGTTACCCCATTAACAAATGCCGATTGACTGAGGAATTTCATGTAAGAAATCATATTTAGGATAAACTGGAAGCCAATACAAGCTTGTCATAGATCTCAAATCACTCAGTATGTTTAGCATTAATACATTTGCATAAATTCTAGAGTCAATTTCTCCTTTTGAGATTTGAGGTCAGGATTCTGCATTAGCCCTGTAGTACACTAGGAAGTCATGATAGCATGCAGTTTTTGAGTTCGGACTCTGGCAGGTATAATATGTGAAAAAATTCAAATGTTTTGTTATAAAACTGCATTTGTAATTTAAACCTAGATTTATGACAAATCCCACAATTTTAGTCTTTGCCAGTTTACAAGGTGTAGATTCAAGAGTATACCCTTTTACAAGACTGGCAGGCCATGAAGATCAAACAGAAACATACCACTTCTGAATCTATTTGAGTTGTAAACAGAAGAGTGGTTATTCAGCCCTTCATTTTCAGTTTATTTTGTTTAAGATTTCCCCGGAATTTATGAGTTTATTATAAAAATTAAAAATGGGTGAAAAGTGGCACAAAAATTAACTATTATTCTGGCTAAATATTGTGATTAACATTCAGGGATGGGAGGACAGAAAAAAGCAAAGAGAAAAATAAGAGTACTGAAAGTAAAAACAGTTTAATGCTGTGGTTTATTCTGAACTGTACATTAAGAGTATGTACACATGCACATCTTTCACTACACTGCCTTGCTCTGACAGCCAAGCATTTACACTTAAGATCCAATTAACAACACATTTACCTAATGTATTGGATTTTCTTAACATAATCAGTATTTTCATGTACTTGAGTCCAAAATCTGGGTGAAAAAAAATCAGTAAAAACTGAATAGCTTTTGTAACAAACAAAACTTACAAATTTAAAAAAATGGTAAAAACTGAAAACAAAACCAGATAGCCCAAACTAAAAGGCCAATGTTTTGGTCTATGATGCATTTAAACCTAGACATTTTATTACTAGTTTTAGGAATCTTGACTATTTTGATCCCAAGACACCATGTTTACTTTTGAATCTAATCACCTCATGCATTTCATGGTGGTGTTCTCGCCATTTACTATAATTAAAAGGGAGCTGTGTTCACATACAGAATTCCTTCTTGGCAGACCAATTTCTCCTCCTACTGGATGTTGTAGTGAGGTCATTGATACTACGACATCACAATTATTTGTGCGAGATACTAGTTCAAAACAAGATTATGACTTTACAGATCTCTTTGAGATGATGTAAACGTGGATCAAGCAGAAGGTGAACAAAATCACCTTTATCAAACCAGCTGGGGATACAGAGTGGTACTGTAAAAGTAAGTTGAGTAAGTAATTTGCTGTATCGAAGGATGAGAGTCTTAAAACCCACCAATATACACCCTCGTGCTCTTACTACAGTAGTCATATTAGCTATTAGGGCTCAGAAACGCTGATCCATATTCTATCTTTGTATAGATATGCCACAGACTGCTGCAGAGAAACTGATTCTTGGATTACGAGAGTTCTAGGCCAAAGTTTCACTTTGTCTAAATATCAACAAGACATTGAACAAAGATCTTCTATATGCCTTTTTGAAATCAACCTAGTATTGTATAGTGTTGATCAGGAAGATTAGCAGCTATCACTCCAGTTTGTTCCATTATGGACTTTATAATCCAAAACAAAGGAAAACAAAGTCAGTTTAACTCAACAGAAAATGCAACAAAATGAGATCAGAAATGAGATTACTGCCTGGTTAGCAATTAGCAGTATAAAGAATTTAGTGGATTCTTTTTCTGGAGTGCTACTGAAAAACGTTTATAGTCATATATTAAGCTGAAGAGCATTAAAACCAACATGGCAATTCATATGCTTGTTAACATTTGTACTTTTAAAAAATGACTTAATTTACAGTACTTTGCTCTTCACTCTTTGCAGTTTACATTTAGAAGTTTACAAAATTAAAAAGCTTTCTACACTTTGTCATCTTTCCCTTCTATAGCAAGTTCTTCCCCACCCCCTTAGTTTGGAATCAACTTTGACATTAACATTACATTTGACTTTTTGCACACCAGCATAATTACCCAGTTTTCCCCCCAGGAATTAGCATATAGATATAATCTATCCTGTTTTATTAAAATCCATACAGAGAAAGTATGAAGAAAGATCTATCTAGTCATTTATAGTCCCCCAATATAGCTAAGCACCTCCCAAATATGTATAGTATTATCCTCCGGAGCCTTATGAGGAAGAGAAATGTTTTTACAAGTAGGAACTGAGGCACACAATGATTTGCTTAAGGTCACACAGAAACTGAATTCAGATTTCTTGAATCCCATGCTAGTGCCTAACCCAGAAAGATAAATCTGTGTATTTCAATTTTCTGCAACTCTTGCATTAAAAAAAAAAGGTTACTCACCTTTGTAACCGGTGTTCTTCGAGATGTGTTGCTCATATCTATTCCAGTTAGGTGTGCGCGTGCGCGGATGTCAGAAACTTTTACCCTAGCAGCTACCCGTCGGGCCGGCTGGGGAGCCCCCTGGAGTGGCGCCGAAATAGCGCTCTATATAGTACCCTGCCGGTCCGACCCGGAGACTTGGCTCGCCTCTTACAGCCCGATGGAGAAAAAGAGCGGTGCCGAGAGCGGCCCCGGGTTCCCGACGCTGCCCGGCCCCAAGGCGGGCGGGAGTCCTTCCGCGGTGCCGCAGCCAGCGCTGATGGAGGCGCGCTGCGCACCGAGACGCTGGAGCCCGCACCTTGAGAGGGGCAGAGTGCCGCCTCCATTAGTAACTGTCTTAGGCGGATTTGTCTCTCCTTTCTCGTGCGGGGCTTGAAGGACTTACACAGCTTGCATTTGTCCGCTGTGTGGGACTCACCCAGACACCGAAGACAGGAGTCGTGGGGGTCCCCAGTGGGCATGGGCCTGTTACAGGATCCGCACGACTTGAATCCTTGTGAAGGCATGCCCTATGCCCGGAGGGCTCGGGAGTAGCCCGCTAACTGTAGAAACTACTACTACTAATTACTACAACTATAACTACACTAATTACTATAACAATGAAAACTATTAATACGGATAGCTAGAGAGTAGTGGAGCACTTGTGAACAAGAGACCACTGTTCCAACGACCCGCGGTAAGAAGGAACTGGAGGGGGGTCGGGCCGGCAGGGTACTATATAGAGCGCCATTTCGGCGCCACTCCAGGGGGCTCCCCAGCCGGCCCGACGGGTAGCTGCTAGGGAAAAAAAGTTTCTGACGTCCGTGCACGCGCGCACACCTAACTGGAATAGATATGAGCAACCACTCAAAGAAGAATTATGTGCTTTTTTTATTCAGTAACATGCAGTATATCGCCACTTCTCCAAAGCATGATCAGTTAATCTTCATAACTGAACACAATCATTAAGCAGACAAATTATAATAGCCTTGATAATTTCTGTAGCTCTAGAAATATGATGTGGTTGCACACATGTAATTTCACTGGCTCAGTAAAGCAATGGATAAAGGAGGGCAGGCTGACAATCTAGACTTTCAAAAAGGCTTTGAAAAAAAATCCCACACTAGAGGCTTCTAAAGGAACCAAGTAGTCAAAGTGAGAGTCAGAGCACTGTCATGGATCAAAACAGCTGACACACGAAACAGTAGGAATAATGGTCAATTTTCATTGTGGCTATAAGTGAACAACAGGTTGCCTTACTAGATTCAGCGTTTAATATATTGATGCCTATGTAACAGGGTGGAGACTACAGAAAAGTTATGCCATAATGATACAGCTTCATTTGGAATAGTGCATGTGGTCACTCAATCTCAAAACAGATATTGCATAATTAGAGATGGTTCAGAGAAGAGCAGTAAGAATGATTGGGGCATGGAAGAACTCTCATGGAGAGATTTAAAAGATTGAGACTGTTTAGTTTAGAAAGGAGGCATGATTAGCATATATAAAAGTAAATGGTCTAGAGAAAGTAGATCAGAAGCTTCTGTTCTCTGTCTCATAACATCAGAGCAAAGGGCCATTCATTGAAATTAAAAGGTGGCAGGCAAATTTAAGACCGATTAAAAGGAAATATTTTCACACAATGCATATTTAGTTTGAAGATTAAGGACAAGAATTTAGCAAGATTCAAAGAGACTAGACGTTTATATGGATCATAAAAATATCCAGAGCTATAGTAGTTAATGCAAATGTTTTTAAAGAGATAAAGGCTCATGTTTCAGGTCTTAAAACAGATCTCTACTATGGATTAAGAGGAGACCCTTCATAGGGGGAGATTAACTCATATCTACTTACTGAGGGGGTTCTTGCACCTACCTCCAAAGCATCTGGTACTGACCACTGGACTGGACGGTCCACAGATGTAATTCAGTACAGTAATTCCAATGTTCCTCTACAAAAATTGATACTTCCTTCCAAATTTCTAAAGTATTAAGCAGTACTGTAGAGACTGACCAACAGCATCCTCTTAACATTTATTGGTTGCAGTTGACTGAACATTAAGCAAAGTTATGTTACTATGTCAAAAGAATTAAAAAAAACTCACTGCAGTGCTATAATGCAATTTTATAACTACTGCAATTTTATTTCTCTGGCTCAAGTAAAGAGCTTCACTAAGTTCTTGGTCACATTATCTAAACAGATTTAACAAGACCCAATTACTAAACAAACAAGATTAAGAAACCAATTAACAATATAGGGAAGCCATATGATAAAATCCATGCAGGATGCAAACATATCGCCCTGTATAGAAGAATATTTCAAAAATACTTGAGTATTCCTTAACGGAAGTGCTAGTGAATAAACTGAAAAATGAAGATTTGTTAGCATGATTTGACAAATAGCATAGAAATCACTAATACTAAACTGAAATCAAGATGCAGTAAGAACCTGTGAAACTGTTACACAGACTTGAGAGCCAAGGCAGCCTGTTCTGTTTTGTTTCAAATCTGAAGTCAGAACTGGTTAAACCAAGTCAGTTTCATTCAGGTAAAGAATGCCTGTATTTTAACAGCAAGCCTGTTAAACTTCTAAAAACTAAAACTTCTAAAGCCTTTTGTAGCCAACTGTAGAAAGGCATTAATACTAAGATGTACCCACTTATAATTGTCAAGGTATAGTGAAGAAAACTTACGCTGTGTGATTTTGGGCAAGCCAAATATAGTACATATTTAAAATCGATATAGTATCTTCCTCACGGGGTGAAGAGAGTTTTAATTAGTGTTTCTGAGAAGGCTTTAAAGCGCTGAGCTGGAAGGCACCACAAATGTAATTATGTTCTTTAAAAAAAAAAATGTCGAAGCTCTCACATAGAAAGCCTTATAGAAGTGCCAACTATTTGTGCAAGGTTCTCTTACACCGTTATCTCAATCAGAACTTTAAGCTCTTTCCGTGGCATCACTCAACTGGACAGATAACAGCTGGACTGGAACTATTTATTATCGGAGCGGAGCTCCTTGGGGATGCATCTGCCACCCCTGCACTGGAAACCGCTCTGCCCAGCCAGACGGCTCCGGCACGGTTACTGCCCAGGGCACCCCCCCGAACCTAGGCAGCACGCGGACCTAAAGGGGCTGCTCTATTACAGGCACTCCGCAGCGAGAACGGGACCAGGCACCGAACCGCATGTGGTTCAGTCCCTGGCCCCGCTTCATGCAGAGACAGAGCGCCCGCCCCTTCCCCGGCGCGGATCCGACCTGCTCCCCTCCCGCGGTGGCTCGCCAAGCACATGCCTCCGCCTCCCAACGTCTGCCCCAGCGCTAGGGATGGCCACACCAGCTGGGGGCCGTGCCCCGAGCCCTCTCCTCATGGGCCCCCAGGCTCGGCGCCGCTGCCCCGGGGAGTCCACCCCCGCCAGGGCCGCGCTCCGTTGTGGAGGCCCCTTCGGGGGTGCACGGCGAGCTGCCAAGCAGGCAGGTCCCGCAAGCGGAGTAGCAGCGCCACGCCCAAGTCCCGCCCCTCTCCCGGTGACGAGTCCCCACGCGCGCCGCAGGGAGCAGCTGAGCCCCCTCCCCAGGCGCGCGCTCGACGCCCCGCCTACTCCCCGCCGCGCGCGCTTTGTTCGCCAACAATGAGGCTACCTCGCCGATCTCGCATGTGTGTGTGGGGGGGAGTGCTATCCCATCATGCCACGCGCGCCGCCAGAGACACCCCCTTCTTCCCCCACAGTACCCGGATGGAGAGCCCGAGACAATAGAGCCAGGCGCCATTAGACGGCCCAGGTCCTCAGCTCCGGGGCCTTCAGGCGAGCCTCCCTCCCCCACACAGAGCCCGGGGCGGGAAACGGTCCCCGCCGCCTTCCCCCAGCCGGGCTGGCTCGAACCCCCCGGGCCCACCTGCTGTTGGGAGCGGGATGGTAGAGGATGCGCGCTGGGGCTCCGAGCTGGTCTCTTCCGCCACGGCCGCCTCGTGCCCCCCCACTCTTTATTCGGGTTCTTCTCCCTCCACCCCTCTCCCCTTCCAAACACAACAGACAGGCCGGATGTGAAATCACTTCCGCTACCTATGTGACCTCACAAGCCACGCCCCCTCCGCTCCGGAACCAGACTGCACTACACATCCCGGCACGCTATGCGCCAACTTGGGGCATGGCATCTAAGGGAGCCCGGCGGAGGGGTGGCGCGCTGCATGCCGGGATTCGCAGTCTTTTCCACGTTGACGGCGTCCGCTTGAAGCTTAGGGGCAGAATGCCGACTGGCTCGCGCGTGCCGCACTGCATGCTGGGACTTGTAGTCTGGGGGCGGGGTATATGCCTCCATCTTGAAGATCGAGGGTGGAGTGGTTGAAAAGGCGCATTACATGCTGGGACCTGTAGTCGAAGGGGGCGAGTGAGCTGGGCCTCCATGTTGTGGCTCTGCGGGGGAGGCCAGAATGGAGAAATGCATGGGGCGGACTCAGTCCATGCTGGGGGCCAGGAATCCTGGGTTCTGTTTACTTTGCAGCCATATGGACAGGGCGGGTGTTGGTGCAGCTGCCCCATTAGTATAGGAGCTGTGGGGGTGATCACTGGGCTCCTGTCCCCTCCATAGCAGAGCTTCCACAGGCTGCCTCGCCACATGTATTTAGTAGCCAGGCACCACCAGAACTCTGTACCAGATGGGTTGGGGGAGCCTCGCACTAGAACCAAACAGCCCAGCCACTCGGGAATAAGCCAAAACACCAGGGGAGGGGGCAGTTCTGGAAAAGTTAGCACACCGATGCTGCCACATCCAGCAAAATCGACAGAGACCTGACAGTTTCCTGGGTATTTGGTTACTATGTATTCAATAGCCAAAGTACATTCATCTGCCACCAAACAGCACCCTGTCCAATGTTTGTGAATGTTAATGTGTGATAGACATGTCAAATATATAGGGGCAGTTTCACTCAATAAAATAACTAGAAACAGTATAGGTGTTGGAATAATGCTCACTCTAATACACTCTTAAATAAAAGCTCTGAGGACAATATTCCTGTTAATGTCTGAACAAAGCCCACTGTTGTAATGATTGGTTTGTGGCTGAGATTTACATGGCAAGGATTTATAAACTTATGAAAACCTCTTAAATAAATGGTTTTAAAAAAATCTGAGTGCGTCCAAGAACAATCCTGCAACAAAGGATGGGGTCGTTACTGTCTAAAGGCACCACACTTCAGTCCTGGCTGGTGCTAGGATGCCATGCAGGACAAAAAGGACAAGGCAGCCTCTCACCATATTCAAGCAACAAGCACTGGAGAATACTAGGTGGTCTTGTGTGAACCTGCTGTGCCCCAGCATGTCTGGGAAAGGTGACATGTCAAACCTCCACAAGCCAGCTTTGTATATGCCACCAGCAACATGTACTGACAAGTCAGAATGCCTTAGCTCCTGCTCCCCACACTATGGGGCCTCAGCCTGCCCTGGGGAATCCTGGCCTCGCTGGCAGGAACCCTGCAGCAGCCAATTTCCTGGGCAACATCTCTGCTCCCAGTGCTGCAACAGCCAGCCCAAAATTTGTCACTCTGCCTCCTGTCTAGCATGCTGGGTGAGGTAGCCTTGGAGTATTACCACACTCTTTTGTCTTGCTGCTCACTGTAAATAACTTTCAGCTTGTGACTGTCAGAGAGGAGATGTTACGTAGGCCTTGTCTACATTATGGGGGGAGATTGATTTAAGTTTCACGTAGCTGAAGTTGTGTATAATGTAGCTGAAGTCGACGTACTTAGATCTACTTACTGTGGGATCCACACTACGCTATGTCGATGGGAGACGCTCTCCTGTCGACTCCCCTGGTGCTTCTCCTTCAGGTGGAGAATAGGAGTCTCTGGGAGAGTGATCTGCGGTCGATTTAGTGAGTCTCCACTAGACCCGTTAAATCAACCGCCGCTGCCTAGATCGCCACACGTAAGAGTAGACAAGCCCTGAGAGAGAAAAAACCGCTAATGCTCTAGAAACACACAGGAAATGTGCCATGAAATCAGTTACGTTGAGAAACAAATCGCACTTGAAGCTCTTTCAGGGCAAATCCACCAAGTGTCCTGCTAGCAATGCTCAGAGGAGGACAGGGCAGAACCGCAGAAGCCAGTGCAGGAGGTGCGAAGACCCCATGTGCTGTGCACCACACCATGACAGGACTTCTGCACCTCCACATGATTGTGTGAAGGAGCAGGGCCAGTGGATCTCTAACAAGGGTCACGCACCAGCTATTAAGGAGAGTGATGGTGGTGAGAGTGACTGCAGCCCTGAGGCAGCATTAGCAAACAACAAGGAGGCCAGTGGGGATTCCCATCCCCCTTCCCCCTCTTTAGGGATCCTCACAGTCCAGTCCAGTTACTTAATCTGTGTATGGAGAACAAGAGTTTGATGACAAGAACCGTATCAACAGCTGTGTAGAATGAAGTTTCACAGCACAGGTTCTGCCTCCATGCTGCCCGAGTTGTGATTGGGCAGCTCCGTCTCTGAGTTCAGTCACCACAGCATCTTCCTTAGCCTCATCATGGCTGGCACAGCCATCCATTTGGAACTAAGCCAAGTTCATCAACTCATTTCTAAGGCCTTGTCTACACTACAAAGTTTGGTCAGCAAAAGGGAGCTTTTCCCAACAAACCAGGGGAGGTATACACACTAC
Organism: Chelydra serpentina; assembly: GCA_037349315.1. Taxonomy (NCBI): domain Eukaryota; kingdom Metazoa; phylum Chordata; order Testudines; family Chelydridae; genus Chelydra; species Chelydra serpentina. The sequence goes on along the minus strand of JBAIAC010000035.1, from coordinate 33,220,351 downwards.
AAAACTACTGTTTTGCCAACAAAATTAAACCACCTCAACAAGAGGCATAAAACTTTTCGCAGCAAAGTAAAAGTGGCAAAGAATCAGTATAGACATTGCTGTTTGTTTTGTTGACATAACTGGCTTCCCACAATCCCTTGCTCTTGCTCACTGTTTTGATCTCTGCTGCCAGGCAGGCATGTGCCCCTCCCCTTTCAAAGCTTCTGGAAGTATCTGACAGCTGAGCCTGCTGCTCCATTTGGGGAACAAAGAGCAAATCATTAACATGGAATGCTCCTGTTCTGCCCTGCACTAGGAAAACAGCAGCAGAGAGACTACTGTTGGAGGGAAGGAGTGGGTGGGGACGACTGCTGTGCTGCTTTGGCATTCCTCAGCACAGAGAGCTGATAGAGCTGTTCAGGATGCCACCGGCTGTGGGAGAATTCAGAGGGAATCACAAAACCATAGGCAGGCAGAGCTTGGGCAGAGACTGCAGTGCTGAGCAGAGCCAGGGGTGTCCCCCTCCCCCACCTCAGGATGGGCAATCATCCTGCTGTCTCCCCTGCCCCAGACACACACACACACCACTCTCCTCTCCCTTCCCCCATCACACTTCAGTTGAAAAGCCACTGAATCTACAAGGATGCCCCTGGAACAAGGAGATTGAGAAACCTGCCCCATGAGACATTGCAAACCCTTCCCAAAACACCATGCGGCCAGTGGCACAGCCACCACAGTGCACTGCTTTGTGTGGATGCAAGAGCTGTTGGTGTGGATGCACTCTGACAACACAAGGAGCTAGTGTGGACATACGTTAAAAATGCTGTCCTGTTTCAATTAAAGCAGCATAGTTTTTGCCGACAAACCTTTATAGTGTAGACAAGAGCTCACTGAGGTGGTTTTATTTTGTTGGCAAAACAGCAGTGTTTTGTCCCCAAAAGTAGCTTTGTAGTGTATACACCTCCCGTTTTGTTGGCAAAAGGCAGCTTTTGCCAACAAAAAACTTTGTAGCTCTATAAACTCATTTCCCCCAAGCCTTTCAAGCTCCCATTCAGGGATATTTGATTTTCTCACCCTCAAATGTCTGGCCTACAACAGCGATGTTATAGACATCAAACAAGCCAGGCACTGCATGAGACAGAAAGGAACATACTCCCTGCTCTGACTGTGAGCTGGGCATTATCCAAGACACATTCAGGGACATGATCCTTCATAACAGAATCAGATGTGTGTGACCTAGGAGAATATAGTTTTTGCCCCAACACTGAGCTGGGTGCTATAGGCTGATGGTGAGATAGGCACTATATGAAACTTTTCCCAGTTGTGAGTGAGGCAGTGTATGAGAAGGCAAAATTCTGTTTCCAACAGCAAGCAAGGAGCTGTATGTGACAGAGAGATGTTTCCTGTCCCAGGGAGCTTATCTAAAGAGCTGACAAGTCACAAGATGCACAGAGTGAGCCAGAGGGTAGTTTTGGGTTAGTCTGCAGTTGCCTGAATAAGGGAGTTGAAAAGCTTTAAGTTGTCTATCAGTAATCAAGAGTACAAAAAGTTACTTCTATCGTCACCTTTCTTGGGAGCAGGAACAGCTGACTCCTGCCCCATTTATGTTTGTTAGTAATGCGGATAGCTGTGCATTAGACTTGGTTCTCTGCCCTAGCTAACGTTGCTGCTGTTTGAGTGGCTGGAGTTCCATGGGGTTGACACCTTCTGCAGGGAAGAAGAAGTTGCTTCAAATGGAAGCAGAGGCTGCCCGTATCCCCCCTTTGGCCCCTTGTCCCACCTTTTTGCATTGTTGAAGACTAAGACTATGCTGGGTAACTAACCCGTTATACCTCGGTTGTTCCGGTTTCCCAGAGCAGTTTAGTTTTAGAATTAGGTGTGTCCTGGTGGGTTTTTTGGTGGGTTTTTTTTTTTGGGGGGGGGGGGGGAAGGAGGCAAGGATCTCCTCTGGCAATGGACATAGATCAAGGATTCATACTATTTTATTAGCACAGTCTTTACTCGCATGAGCTGTTGATGACTCCTCTGCAGGACCTGGCAAGGATGAGGCCCCCTTACTAGTGGAGAAGGCTGCTAGTGTGGTGATGAGCAATAGCTCATTCCTGACTAAAAGCTTACTGTATTGCTGCCCCAGGTTTCCATCCCCTCATCCTTGATTAAGGTGTACATACAACTGCCAGGTGAGACATCTGGGGCTGTAGTACAGCTGATATAACTACAATACTGTACTCAGTTCTAGGCCTTATCCTCAAACCCAGTTTTATTCTACCCTCACGCTCAAGGCCTAGCTGGATTTTAACAAATCCATCACTACTCCAGGCTTCCTGATTGAGAGAATGAGAATTAGTGTTCAACGTGAATTGTATATAGTTGTATCTTACTCTATGTTTATCCATTTAACTATCAGAAATTAACTACGTAATTAAAAAGACTGAGTGCAAAGCAAAGAATGCAAAGCATTCAGCTTGCTTACTAAAAGGAAATATGGAAGAATGAATTATTGCAAATTAAAATTTAATTTTGTTTTGACAGCATTTTAGGCTGTGCTATTTAATGAAGATTTGTGCAGCCAAAGCCAAGCAGCATTTCACCCTCATATCTTGTTGATGTTCAGAAAGCTGCATACAGTATCAATTCAAATAATCACTTAACCCAAACATAATAATTCTCACAGAAAACAAGTTGCACCCAATGCCAAGGGACGCAAGTCAAAAGTGTTACTCTTTACATTTCAGCCATTCTTAATTATCTTCATTCATGAAAATCAAAAGGAGTTTGAATCTTAGCATTACTGCAAATTTATTACAGGCGAGTCACATCTTAGGCGCATTTAACATGCGCGAATTCAGCTTTGCGCGGTCGGCAAAACCAGAAAAAAAAAGAAAAATATCTAAAAACTGAATCGGTACTGCGGGCGATTCCGTCTGCCATTCAACTCAATGGCATTTCACTAAACGTGGTTTTTCGCTTTACACGTGGAACGGAACCCCCGCATAAAATGAGACTTGCCTGTACTTCCAAGAGGAACAATAAATTCACTAGCAGAAGCGCCTAGAACCATTTCACTAAGTGGCATTTTAATTCATTGTGCTGCAGTGTTCGTGCATTAGGAAGAGGAGTAGCATAATGAGTTACTAAATCACACAAACTGTTAAACAAGCAGAATTAAAAACATTCGCTAAAGGTTATCAGAGTTAATCAGTCAGATACCACTGGTCACAACTACAGTAAACATGTTGCTTAACATGCTGGACAAAAACAAATTACTGTTGCCTAGATTTGTTTATTGGTAAATCACTTTAGTAACCTGAATCCACAAATAAGCAGTATATAATCAGAAAGACTACAGATAAACACAGATTATACATGCAAATTCCTGATCACATGTCACATGTGCAGGTACATTAATAGCACAGTTCTAGGAATTTGACCAAACCAGTTTTAAAATGCAGGTATGAAAAATTACATATGAAGAATATAAAGATACTTTTTTTTACATTTCAGGACTCAAATGCTGCTTTTGCTTATATCAGAGATGTATGACAGCTACAGGATTCAAGTAGCAAGCAGTAAGAGCTCAAGAAAATAATACTGGTCAGAGAAGAATAGGACTTTACATTTCACGAAAAAGTACGCTGAATAATAGAACAGGGAAAAAAACCTATCAAGAACTTAGAAAAGAATCACAAAATTTTAAAGCTGACTACTTACTAATTTTCTTATTATCTAGATAACAGCAATGACGTTAAAAAGAAACTGCATCCAACATTTAAAAAATGCAACCTTTACATTTAAAGACTTTCCAAAGTGAAATGCAACGACAGACTCACACTCCAAATTAAATATATGCTAGGCTCAGACTGAAATCTGGAATGTTCTAGATGAAAGTAATAAAAATACAATACGACGTTTTATTTTTTATTGAAGAATGGAATCAAAATTGAAGGGTAACTTTTTGAAGCCTGAAAACAGTAGACTTATATAAAGTTTGCTTTTTGTACATGAGCTTTCATAATGGTGCAATAGTTCCTATAGTAGCTTGAAATATCAAATGAAAGAAAACTTTCCTCTGTTGCCATTCCCATATTTTCCATGAACAAAAATTTTCTAATTAGCTTCATTTATGTTATAACATTTAACACATGAACAGAGCTATACGCCTACTGTATTTCACTAAAACAAAAGAGTATAGTATTTTCCATCTACTATTTGTACTGCATTTAAAAAAAGGTTAACATTAAAAACAAAACCACTTTCCTTGAATCAATTTTTTTGCACTTAAGCCTCTTTCTTTTGCCTGTGATCTTCTGCCATTTTATCCAGAATTTTCTGTAACAACAAAAAAGAAATCAATCACAACAAAGCCAACCTGATAAGGGATGAATTAGATGAACTAAATAAGACCATAATTCAAAGTATAAAACCATTTTAAAGGTTGTCAGATTTGTGAACTTAAATGTATGAAATAGTATGTCATACAATTTACTAACTACTTGACTGCCAAATAAGCCTGGCATTGGTCAAATATGTCTGGTGCTTTTCTACTGTACCAGATACATTGCTAGCGCTCCTTTAAAAGTACTGCATTTTCCAGTAGCCTGCAGCTCTGAACAAATCAATGAGTAAAATTTACTTTCTACCTATGTCATACATCAAAATCAGTGTCTTCATGAACATTTATCCAGTCCATGCATGAATATCTACTGTACTTGTGAGTCAGCAGAGAACTGGAGTCAGAAAAAATGGTTTCCATCCCGTTCTGACACTGATTCACATATGGCTTTGGGAGTCATTTACCCGGTGTCTCAATTTACCCATCTGTAAATACATATTTACCTATCTCACAGGGGTTGCTGTGAGAATTAGTGCTTTGTGGAACACTTTGAACAAGCAAAGCACTATATCACTGTCAAGTTTTATCATCTTATACAAGTATCAATACTTCAGTGTCCCATCATTACGTACTTAACTGCACAAAGCTATGGATGGGGTGGTTTTCTACCTTAAGATTTTGCATGCTCCCTGGATTCTCTCATCTACTCCCTCCTTGCTGATGCTGTGGCTATTTCTCCTTTGCAGAGGCTTCATGATAAAGGCCAGGTCTATACTACAGACCCCAAGCAATGTAGTTATACCAGCTTAACCACCGCCCCTCCCCTGCCAATGTAGACAGTGCTAGGTCAATGGGAGAGCTTCTCCCGCCAACACAGCTACCACTTTTTGGGGAAATAGATTAACTATGCCAACGGGAAACGCTCTCCTGTCAGTGTAGAAGCATCTTCATGTATAGCGGCGCTACAATCGTGCGGCTGCACTATGCACGAAGACAAGCTCACAATCTAGCTGCCCTTGTGTTCTCTCTACCACTTGCTCCCTTTCAGTTCCTGGGCCAGTTTGAGGCATTCCCACTCCCATGGATGCATCCCCTCACTGGTAACCTGACACGTGCCTGCTTCCTTCCTATGGAACAGAGGGAGCTTATATTCATCTTGGCAATGAACTGAAGTGAAATCAACTAAATACAGAAGCATGGAATAATTAATGTGAAGACTTACTGTGTTTTAATAATGGTGGTAATTACTGCTTATTGTTGTTAGGATCTCACCCCGCCACACAAAGTGTACAATATCAAAGAGCAGCTCATAGTACACAAGCAGCACTAATGACAGCATAAACATATGCTATTGCACAACATACATTTCACTCAGTCAGGAACTCTAATACATGCCCATAAAATCAAAAGTTGCATATTTTAAGCTGACATATCGATCTATCATTTCGGGTTTGGAGTACTATTTAAAAAAAACCCTCTAGCTTTGGTCTTGCAGTTTTTGGTCATAAGCCACTCTCAAAGGAACTGTAGGGACAAGATTCAGTCACCTTTTATTCCTTCTTCAAAACTATTCTAAAGCTTAACCTCCACTGCAATCAAAACGTCCTATATATTCTCAATTCACAGAATCATAGGGTCCAATACTCTAATTGTTCATTATGCATTCAAATTCCAACAGAGCAACCGTGGAGAAGATTAATTTAAAAACTAAAATTACTGTAATATGAAGCAACAGTCCTTGAGCATTTATTCGATAATCCAGTGTTCTAACTGGATGAATTTGTTTTTTTCTTTCAATTAAGCCTCAGCAAATCTATTCCTTACTCCTTTCCAACAAAGAGTCATTTCACTTAAAATGGACAGTTTTACCTTACCTTCAACTTTTGATAATGTGGAAGGCTGCTGCAATGGGTCTTTTTTGCAACATCTTCATTTGTGTAAAACAAGGAACACAGTTTGCAATAAAACCCTGTTTTGGGTACCACATAATTCACACCTAGAGAAGTAAAGACCACAAAGTAACTAATAGAATGAATTAGAATAATTTTTAAAACCTCAAATATATTGCTCACTAAGTGAATCTGGGGGAGAGATAGCTCAGTGGTTTGAACATTAGACTGCTAAACCCAGGGTTGTGAGTTCAATCCTTGAGGGGGCCATTTAGGGATCGGGGCAAAAATCTGTCAGGGGACAGAACTTGGTCCTGCTAGTGAATGCAGGGGACTGGACTCGATCTTTCAAGGTCCTTCCAGTTCTGAGATATATGGAGATATGCCTATTATATAATCTTATAGTAACTCAATTTGCATTGAACAGCTGCTTTACTTTAAATACCCTGTTTTTATTTGTTCAAACCAGAACCTGTAATTAAATATCTACACACTTGCCTTTACCGTGTTTTTGGATTAAAACATGGCCATTCTATTGGTTCACTTTTCAGAAAGGTATGCAATTATATTGCCAAGTTATAATACACAGCATTAATTTCTATATTCGTATCTTTACCCCATATTACCCAAGATTTCATACATCAATCTAAACTAACTCATCACTTCTGAAAGATATTTTGTGCTGTTTAATATGTCTCTTCCATCATAATTCCAGGCTGGAGAGAAGCCATTGACAAAAGACTGCATGGGAAGAGTAAAAGGGACCAGAGAATATCATAGAAAGAGTGTGAAGTCCTAAAATGAAATGGCAATCTTTGACCTTACTTCAATAAATACTGGCAAATCTACACTTAAAATGCAGCTGCACTGCTGCAGCGCTTTAATGATGCTTTATGCTGATAGGAGACAGTTCTCCCATTGGTGTAGTTAATCCACCTCACCGGAGAGGAAGTAGCTATGTTGATGGGAGAAGCTCACCTGAACAGTGCTATTTACACCGGGGGTTAGGTCGGTATAACTACACCCCTGAGCGATATAGTTATACAGAAATAGGTCTATAGTGTAGACCCAGACCTAAGAGCCAGTGCGCACTGCGAAAAAGAAAGTTAATGAAATGAAAATGTTTCCATAATTCCAAAAAATGTGTTTGAAAAAAGATGGGAAAATCCTTACCAACAGGAACATTTGGCTGATACGGTCCAATTCTATATTCGTCTGGAACAACAGATTTCTCCTGGATGCTTTTTGTTTCCTGTTCGTCCTGTGCATCTGTATTTTCATTTGTATTTTTCTCCGTATCCTGGGTTGCTGTGTTGTCAGAAACTTCAACAGTTTCTGTCTTCATATTCTCCTCAGTTTTGGTTCCATTTTCCAAGGTCTCATTTTCCTGCTCCGGTTCCTCAATCTTGTCTACCTTAATTTCAGCCAAACTATCATCATTTTTCCCAGCAGATTTAACTGCCATCCCCGATTTACGCAGTTTCTGATGATCTGAGTCTTCTTCATCACCAACCTCATCTAGAGTGACAAAACCTTCCATGCTCTGGGGGAAGCCACCCACATATCGCTGTTGAGAGACAAAGGTTTTTCATGTCTACAACTGTTATTTTACATGTGTAAAAGTATAATTTTTCTTAATTTTTTACGTGACAAAAGAAAAAAAAAGACCTTTTAACTGCATTTAAAAAAAATAATACTACTGTATTTCCTCTGCCCGAAACTACCTATATACTTCCAAAACACTGTTCAAATACATGAATGGGTATAACAAATTGCTTATTTTTTGCTTGATTTGTAGAATACTTATTTTATTTTGAAGTTTCAAAGTATTTTAGCCTCCATTTAAATTTTTTTTTATTTTGCCAGGTTTCCACCTGGCCTTTAGCTTTCAGCTTTTTGCACTTGCTTCACTGAATTATGTTGATTCCTTCACTGCAGTAATTTATAAACTATTCAGATTCTAAATAAGATTAAAAACAGTTGCAATTTTAGAATGGTAATTAAAAAAAAAAAATCTTATTTCTCTGCAATAAAGTAATTTAAAGATATTTACAATCTGGAAGACATTCCCACTGGATCCTAAATTTCAAAGGTACCTGAAGGTACAAATTTAAAAACCTGAAGAGGTCTGAGGGGAGAAATGAATAAAGTACTGATCAGTCATGCAAGGCTTACCTTACTATAACTAATCCAAGATGTACCTACCTAGCTTTTTACTGAAGCTACAAGCTAGCTAGGTTATACGTACTATTTCTTTATATCCAACACACTCTATTCTTAATAAACCTTATTTTTAGCATGGTCACTAAGGTCTCAAAAGGGTAGACAACCTTCTAACCTCATGAAGCAGCTGGGGAGAAAATCGTTTATATGCTGGAGCACTCAGTTGAGGCAATCTCCTAAAATGTACCACTGAGATACTGACTGCAGTCAACAGGGGCACAGAGAAAGCCATCACACAAATGAGGTGGGGAAACCAAAAGTTACAGCATGTTCCTATTAAAGGATAAACAGTGTTCTTTCAATCAGGGTGGATGGTTTTAAATCTAAGTGATTTAAATGATGATTTAAACTGGTAAGCAAGAAATCTTGATGCAAATCAATTTTAGTCTTTTTTTGTATTTTAGTTATTTTCCTGAAGAAAGGTTGATTCTCATTGGTTGGTATAACTTGGAACTTTCTGCTAACCTGGAGGATACGCTATATTTATAAACATTTACTTAAGCAATTATATAGCTTAACACATTTATTCAGATTCTTAGGGTTTTTTTTGGTTAGAAAATGGTGACTGACATTTCCTATTTACTAGAGAATTAGTATGTTCAGGTGGCTGAGTCCCTATCAGTGCACCAGAGGTTGGTCCTGTCAGGAGTCACCAGGATCGGAGACCTCCTGGATTACGACCCGGGAGACTAGGTGGATGCCCTTGCGCTCACACAGCGCATGGGGCTCTCCACCCTTCAAACTCTCCGGGGCGTGTACTTCAGGAAGTGACAGCAGCCTTGTCGTCCATCTCTCAGGTTTACCTTATGTGGGTCCTGCAGGAGGGTGCTCCCCGCCCACCTTACACCCCAGGCTCTCTGGATCTCTTTATAGGGCCCTTGTCCCGTGAGCCTCCCCCCGGCCATCCTACCCACACACCTTGAGCCGGCTGTGCAACCTGCAGCCAGTTCGCTTTCGAACTGCGCCACAGGCACACCTGTACACACTCATGCTCCATATCTCCATTTCCTCACCCTCGTGCCCCAGTGCTAAGCGGCGGAACCTACTGCTACCTATTGAGGGTGAGGAACCCCAGTGGGCCAGCCTATATTCCGCCTTAGTCCCACAGCCCACCAGGTATATTGGTTGGTGGCTCCTTCATGGAGCCGTGAGCACGGGTGTGTACCTGGCACGGTTCATCTCCATCCCCGATGCCTGTCCCTTTTGTGGCATGAGGGAGACCCTGACACAAGTTTATCTTGAGTGTGCCAGGTTGCAGCCCCTTTTCTAGCTCCTCCTAGACTTTCTGTTATGTTTTTGGCTGCATTTCTCCTCCCACCTTCTCATATACGCACACCCTATCTGTGGCACCACAAAGTCATGGGATCTCCTCCTCAACCTCCTCCTAGTGATGGCCAAAGTTGCCCTCTACAACACCAGGGAGAGGATGTTGGCTGAGGGCGTTCTCTGCGACTGTGGGGCCTATTTCTGATCCTCCCTCCATTCACGCATCCAGGCAAAGTTCCTCTGGGCAGCGTCCCCTGGCTCCCTTGACACCTTTGAGAAGAAGTGGGTGCTGTCTGGGGTTCTCTGCTTGGTGTCCCCTTAAAGTTCCCTTTTTTGACCCTTTGACCTTCACACCTATCTGTTATTTTTTCTGTTGTCCCCCATAATTATTTGAGTCCCAGGCTCAGTGGATCCTCCCCATAGGCTGCGGGAGGGTCCTTTAGCCATGGGTGGACTTGCTATATTTTAATTACAACTGCACAAAAACAATTACATTTTTTATTTATTAGTTAAATAAAAGTACCTTAAATGTACTGGAAACAAGGAAAAAAATTATCAAAGCACATTTAAAACTAACTGATCTACTAAACAAAAAGTACTGTAGTATTATCTATAGTTGGTGAGCTGAACTGATTGCTTCCGATCACCATGCCCTGCAAGTTTTTAGGACTAGATCTCATCCTCACATCTCTCTTTTTCTCCATAGATTGGAAATGGGAAAACAAGCTTTCCTGCTTTTACAACTCTCAGTCTTGTTTCTCAACTCTGACTGAACTAGTCATTTAACTGAAATGAAGAAAATATTCTCTCTGCACCTGCAGAAGAGGCTATTACTTTTAAAAACTGGTTTTAGCCCTTCAAACTCTAGTTCCAGGCACTTAGCCAGCGAGTCCTACCAGTTCAGTGGTTTGACTGTCAAAGTTTGGCAGCAAACATGGCCTGCGTGGAATTTTATGTAATATAATTTTACTAGATTATATTTAAGGCTATGATTTTGGCATGGATTTTTTTAGCAAATGTCATGGTACAGATGGGGGTGGAGGAGAAGACAAGTCACAGAAAGGTCAAGGGATGTTGAAAGATGAGGCCTGGAGAGGTGGGCGCGTTTGGAGAGTGAGCCTGCGTGTCACACACACTGCAGTGGTTGCTCCTGTCCCACAGGGCTGGCCCAGCTCCCCACTCCAGGCTGCTGCAACCTGGCACCTGTGGTTGCAGCATCACTCAAGTTTGGCCTGTCCACTCTTCTGTAAATGGAGATGGAGAGGCAGATGGGCCAAACCTGAGCGGAACTGCTACCCTGTGTACCAGGTCGCAGTGCTGCTCGGTTTCACAGACCTTATTCAAATTCACAATTTCTGTGACCCTTCCCAGGACAAAATCATAGTTCTAATTATACGATTGTTTACAACTTAATATAGGTTATTTCAAATTTAATTTTAAATTGATTTAAAAGAAAAATGTATTCAAATAATTTTTTTTTTATTTCTATCCACCCTACTTTGAATACCTGATCTCAAATCAGCATCACATTCTTTGAGGTACTGAATTTTCTTCACAGAAAAGCTGAACACAAATTGTTTCTTTCCAGAAAAGAAGGAGTGGGTGTTTGTTTTAAAGTTCTGCACAAAAGAATTGGAACTATGTGGAGGAGCACAAATTATACAGATAAGGTTGCTCCCTGTCCATACACCATGCCATCTGATTACCTTTTTAAGTTTTTTCTTTGCTGCTGGGGTAGCTCCAACATTTCCTTCAGTTTTTGTGGTAGTGTCATCTGCTGCATCCTTTTTTTCTTCAGCAGCCACATCGCCTAAATTAGCAACATCAGTGTCATCTCCTGCTGAGCTGCCGCTTTCTAGCAATGCTGCTGCTTCTTCCTCATCTACTAGCAGCTCGTCTTCAGATTCAAGAAGTAAACTAGGTTCCTCTTGGTCTGCCTGTTCACTACCTTTTGCAGCTGATTTCTCAGCATCATCATCCTGTTTCTCCTCTTTATCTTTATCTTCAGCACTGCTGCTTTCAGTTTTCTGAGTTCCATCTGTCTTAGATTTTTTATCACTTGGGGAGTCTTTACTATCTGGAGAATACGTTCTCTTTCTGTAGGTGAGAAAAATAAACCAAATCATAATGAAGATGAATAACTATTTCAAATCAGGATTTTTAATAAATTATATTTAAAGAAGACATTACCTAGCTTTATCTTTCTTCAGTAGTTCAACTCCTTTGTTGGGAATCTAAAAAATAAAAAAAAGCTTTCATAAGGTATGGCAGGTATATTATGTATTAACACACAGTTGTTACAGGATTCATTCAGAGCATGAATTGCACCTTGGCTGCTCAATTCCCACCAAGTTCGATGTCTTCACCCTTTTTCAAGGCATTCTGGAGAAAACTCCAATGGTGGCTCTTCCCTAGCACCAGAGGTGCTGTTATATTAAGTAGTCCTATTAGTTGCCAAACAAATGGCTTAGGGCTTAACAACCGCAACATTATTTTCCTTTTAGTAGCAACATCTCCTTCCCCCTCTCCACACCTTTGGTCTATTTTCTTCCCCTTCTTTTAAAGGACACCTCTGCACTGCAACAAAACAAAACAAAACGAACAAACCAAAACCACGGCAGTGAGTTTCAGAGCCTGGGTCAGCTGACTTGGGCTTGTGCTATGGGGCTAAAAATAGCAGTTCCCACTTAGGCTCTGAAATGGTGAGGGAGAGATCTCAGAGCCCAAGCAGGAACATGTACACTGCTATGTACAGCCTTGTAGCATGAGTCCCGCAAACTCAAATTAATAGTGCTTAGACTCGATGTCGAGGCTAGGTTTTGTTGTTTTTTTGCAGTGTAGAGATGCCAAAACTTAATTTTTTCAAAATGCCTTTCTGTGCAAGTCTTTCCTTTTAAACTGCAGGTGGAAAGTCCAGAATCAGAAACTGCCACTTGAATGTGGTATTAACACTGGAAATCTGTTATTGTATTGGTTACCTATATGAACTTGGAACAACCCATTACACCGCAGGAAGTGCATCGCAGGGCAGATAAACAAAGTCACCATCTCTATTAGTCAGATTTTACACAAATTATTCATTTTGAAGTGCTCAGTTACGAACAGCTTGATCCTTGTCATCCAGTGCCTCAAAATTCTGCATTAGTCCTTGCACATGTATAGCCAGTAGCGGTTTATATTCCTCCTCCACCCACAAAATACACACATGCAGTATAATGGAAATAAAGATCTGGCCCTTCATTATGTACCCTATCTGCAAAACAGAGAGGCAGGATATGCAATCAGAGAAACTAAGGGGAAAAGCCTTGTCAAGCTGATTTTTACAGCTCAAATAAGGTATTCAGATGAACAAGTTTCATTTAATCCTATCCTCAATTCCAGGGATCTCAAACTCGGGCCACATCACTGACATACTCCCCTCACTGTCCCCGGCCGTTCCCCCGACTCAACCCCTTCTATGAGGCCCCGCCCCACCTCTTCCCACCCTTTCCCCGCCACCATTCCAACCTCTTCCCCGAAGCCCCCATCCCTGCCCCGCCTCTTCTCCGCCTCCTCCCCTGAGCACGCGGCTCCCTGCTCCTCCTTCCGTCCCTCCTGGAAAGCGCTAAGCACCGAAGCGCCTGGAGGTAGGCAGAGGAGCGGGGATGCGGTGCGCTGGGGGAGGAGAGCTTGGAAGCCGCAAGAATTAACGCGGGGGGTAGGGGAGCTTGGCGGGACACAGGAAATAGCCCACAGGCTGCATGCGGCCTGCAGAGTTGTGTGTTTGAGACCCCTGCTCTATTCAGAGCAGACATTAAGAACCTTTAGTAATTAATGTGAGTTTACTTTTAAACAACACATTGCAGTCTTAAATTAAATTTACTGAAAAGTGCTCAGTGCATAACAAATGTGTTCTTGAATAGGTGCACTTCCAGGACATTTAAACAAATATATATTAGACATGTAAATGATCAGAAATTTGACAGTACTTCCTGTATAAGTTTTGAAAATATAAGCAACATCAACATTTAACAAAAAATTGTTATTGAACACTTGACCCAAAGGTCAGACTGAATTGATTATAAAGACGAAGTCTTAATCAGTACAATGGCTTTGTCCTATAATATTTGGCAATGACCCATTATTTTGTATATGGGTCATTTTTTGGTATTGGTGGGACAACTTCACAATTCAAATTTCTTAGATGAATTTGTTGCTATATGTTTTACAGAATCCTGTGTATTAAAGCTTCTAGTTACAGACAATCCTTGAGAAGTTGACTTTAATCAAACCTACCCACCAACCCTTTTTTCTGCAAGTCTCTTCATCGCCTCCCAGGCCCACTACCAATGCTGAAACTACCTACTGCAGAATTTTGCATTTCTGTTAGTTTCTGTTGTGTCAGCTACCCACTCCTTTATTCAAATCTTGCACTCTTTGGAGTTTCTTTGGATCAGATGTGCCCAGGACTCATGGAGGAGGCTCTTTCAATAGAGACTGCACGGTCTGCTGAGTTTGTACTACAGCAAGGCATCAGGTAGAAAAAGAAAGCCTGCTAACAGTATCCAAGGTAGTTATTACAATCAGCCCAAGAATGTAAAGGTTCAGACCAAGGTTTGTGCTAGTTCTTATATTCCTACATTAAGAGCTATAATTAGATGGAGAAAGTCTCAGTTTAAAAAAAAAAAGAAAAAAAAAAAGACACACACATTTGAATTCTATCTAAGCACTCCACTGCCCGAAAAAGCCACTATTTTGTAAGCCAATTAGAGCCCCTCTCTTTTTGGGAATAATGTAAGCATTGTTACTGAAAAGTTGGTTTATATTACTTAAGAATCTATATAAACACATCCTTTTCATGAACAAAAACTCATGAGAAATTAAGCCACCTACAGTTAGTACTAATCCCTAGTCTTGCATCCAACATACCATAAAATGTAAGTTTCAATACTCTATCTTAAAATGCAAAAAAAAAGCCCCAAATAAAATCTTCTCTATACTAAAGAAATATTAGAGCGCAACATAACAAATACAACTGCCAACTGTGGAAATCAAAGGAAGGAAATCAAGAATGAAGAAGTAGAAGGAACAGATGGAAGAGTAGGTAGGTGTAAAGTTAAAAGTTGGTGGACCATTTTGAGGAAAAAATAAATAGTTAAGAGGACATTCTGAATAGGATTCCGACATGAACAGGAGTAACGAGAGACCATATTCAACTAATTCAAAGTCCTAATTCAAAGTCATCTTCTGCTACATTTTTTTTTCCAACAAAAACATTTAACAAGCAGAATCCCTTATTTTTCTATAAGAATTAGTGACTAGGACTCTTCACACAATGCACAGTCCACCTGTGGAACTCATTGCCAGGAGAGGTTGTGAAGGCCAAAAGTATAACTGGGTTAAAAAAAGAATTAGGTAAGTTTGTGGAAAATAGCCATAGTGGCTAATAGCCATTGATGGATGTTAGCCTCTGACTGCCAGATGCTGGGACTGAACAACAGGGGATGGATCACTTGATAATCGCTCTGTTCTGTTCATTCCCTCTGAAGCATCTGGCATTGGCCACTGTTGGAAGACAGGCTATATGGACCATTGGTCTGACCCAGTATAGCCATTCTTATACAGCAACAATCTACCAGGGGAACCAAGTTTCTTGTTTTTGTCAATGATGCAAGCACACCTTTTTCATGATGTGCTACATCAGAACACTGAATCCTGACAGCTACTGCACTTAAAGAAAAAGGATTAACTGGAAACATTCAGTTTACAAATGGTTGTGCTGTAATTATTGCTACTTACTTTCTCTCCCCCCCTCCAATAGAACATCTCAACTTAAGAGTTTATTTTAAAACAGTACCTACCCTTAATACCAGCTTCTTGTATTTTTCAGACAAGTCCACCTTCACACATCTGCCCTGGAACCAAAGTGCTTTATTTGAACAATGCTCAACCATAGCCAAAGCATCTTCTCTGGTTTCCATCTCTATGAAAGCCTAAAAAGATTAGAATACATATAAAAACCACAGGAAGGGTATGTAACAAAGCTATTACACAAAGTTCTTTAAATTAGAACATGGCTAAATCCTACAACTTTGATTTCACTACTTGATGTTTCAAAATGAGCATCACCACTTCCTACACACCATCAACCCAGTTTTACATTACACTGGTAACACGAACCAGGTGCACTGATGCACTGTCTTTGAAGCAAGCAATATTTTCACTGCAAACAAGTTCTGAAATTACATGGCAGGAGCCCAGCTGATCTGAAAGTCATCTTAAAGACAGTGTCTATATATCCCTTCTTTGAAATCCAATTAGATGATAGTTTGTGAACAGGAAACACCCTCAAGTCAATAATTGTGCTAAAGCTAAAGGGTTGAAAAGGCCTACTCAGACTAGTTCCATTCAAAATTTCTGGAATGGAGTGTTAGACAGTTGCTCACCCACAAGAGCTCTATGATGCACGCATCTATTCTGTTTAACATGGTTAAATTTGCTGGGGAAGACAGTGAGGCAGTTTTGGCTCAAGTGTCATCAGTACACAAAGGGTATAACTTTTGCATCAAAACCAGCGTGGGTAGGGTTTATGCAATTTTAGCACACAGCTGAGAT
Source organism: Chelydra serpentina (assembly GCA_037349315.1). Lineage (NCBI taxonomy): Eukaryota > Metazoa > Chordata > Testudines > Chelydridae > Chelydra > Chelydra serpentina. The sequence continues at coordinate 33,204,067 of JBAIAC010000035.1, read as the reverse complement.
GAGGTTATGGCTCAAATCAGATTCTGGCTGGCTAGAGAAAGCAACTAGAGAATCAAGTGGGTTTCCTACCTGCCCCCATTAGTGAGGGGTACCCAACTTTGCTCAAAACATTTGCAACATTTTAAGAGGTTTCTGACTCCCTAGAAGAGCACTGAGTGGCCCATGAGGTTTTTGACATCTCTTGGCTGTGGACCTTCTGACAGGCATCCATGGTTTTCACTTCCTCAATGGATTAATGTAATACATGGCACACTTCTACACTGAAAGTCAACTCAAACTTATTTCCCTTCACTTATAAAGATCCTTCTGCTGATTCTGCTATCAAAAGTGCTCCAACAGAGAGCTCTAGCTCTCCATCCACTCAGGTTGCAATTCAAGGTGCTATTGGAAATATAAAGTTCTCTTTAAGGAAACTTTAATATCCTCTGTGGTTTGGGTACTCATCCGAGAAAACCACCTCTCCCCCACAATCAATCTGCTCAGGCACTCGACATAACAGCTGTTCAATTTAAAAGTCTGGGGGGCTCCTCAGAAGGTGCTTTCAATGGAAAGCTCTCAACTCTGGAATTTGATTTACTTTTTTGCTCCAGAGACAGTGTGGTGACCATGGTGCAAGGCTGATCTGCTTAGAGTCTCTTGCTTGTTGATGGAAGTATGTTTTTATGTTGAGTTACACACTTTTGTTTGTGGATGGTGTTATATAAAATTTTTTGAAGTTTCATTTTTGTACTTGTTTCTTGAGATGGGACATTTTAATACATTAAAAAACTAAACAGTAATATAATGCTTGATCTATAGCCAGAAGGCCCGATCGAGAGAATGTTTTCACTTCAGGGTCCATGAAACAAAGACAAGGTGTTCACCTCAAAACCAAACACATCAAGACAATTGATCACGGCCTTTGATAGGTCAAAAGACTACATACCCTTGATATTAAACTGATAAGAACAGGTTTAAATGTTATTAGAAAATGTTTAAGAATAGAGGATACAAACAGTTTGAAGCATCAGTTATTGGTCATTGGGGGTAGCATGCAGAGTATAGGGGGATGTTAGTATTTTGGGGTTGGGCAGCACACATAGTACATACGGACTGCAATGTCCCCAATGGAGGGGTAAGCGGTGGGCGGGATCAGGCTACAGTTGGTAAGCGGTGAGGGTCTATCACTCATATAGGGAGTACAGACAGTCATGGGTATAAGTAAGTGGGCTGGGTAATGAGAATGGGGCGACCCTCACTACTACACATGATCTTAGCTCCAAAGAGCTGCCAGAAAAACAGGAACAGAAAAAAGCATATTTGTAATAAGCAGCTAACATTGCTGTTGGATCTTTAACTTCTTTTCATTTTCACTGTGCAGATTTAATGTGTCAACGTATTTTGGCATCTAACTACCTTAAAAAAACCCCTCCAAAGCTATTTAGCTTGTGAAGACAATAAAATTTACCATCAGAGCTCATAAGTACCTTGAAGCAATTGCTCACAATTTGCTGTGCATACGCACATACATGTTCAAGTTTGCTTGCACCCATTTAATTTAAAAAAATGTTCTAATTTACTCTACATGCTCAGTATGCAATTTTCAAACAGAATTGTGACATCAAACCCCAACAAGGCCTATGGGTAACTGCCGTATCTTTAGAAGGAGTGAGGGAGTAAAGTGAAGGGCTTTTTATTGTTACTATGTAATTATTTGTTAAGGTTTTTATGGGCAGTCTATGATTGGCTTTTGATACTGTTTTTAATCAATGCAAAGATCCCTATATAGGAGCTAAATATTGTGCCCAATACTACATCGTTTCATAGATCTAGGATGCTTATGAGTTCCTCTCCTTTTAATAGATGCATCCCACTAGGATACGACTTAACAGTTTACAGTGAGGTACATGCTGGCATAATGTGAAACAACTCCTATATTTTGCCATGTTCTCCAGTAGTTTCCCCATCCATACTAAAAATCAGAAGAAAAAAAAAAAAGATGGCAAAATAGAGGTATCAATCTTCAAGATCAAACGTAAACATTTTATTCTGCTTTGAACATTTCTCCCTACTTCAAAAAAATGCAACCCCCCCCCACACAAAAAAAAAAAAACACCAAACCAAACCCACCCACCCAACCTTAACTTAGTTTTTCAGATATTCAGACTGTATCCACTTTGGAGCTCTCACAATCCATTTAATCAAGTTCCCAACTTAAAATCTTGAAAGAATCTCTGGTTTCTTGCAGGCAGATCTATTCAACTTTCCACTTAATTATGCATGAATTAACTCAGTTATGTAAGTGTCTAGAGTGAATTACCTGGCTTTTCATTCTCATCAGTATGTAATTCTTTATTTTTCCATATGGCTCAGCTAGTTTGATTACAGCATTGTCAGAATATCCTGAATGAGGTAAATTACTGAGGTGAATCACGCGACCAGGTTCTGGCTTTGGTGGCTCAGTTTTTTGGTCAGGCTTCCCTTCTGGTTTCTAAAATTAAGAGTTAGTGAAATCTTAAAAAGAAATACTACATAAAATTTGACATTTATATAACAAATAAGTGACATTTGTATTAAAGATTAAGTTCCTGATTTTACTATATGAATTACAACTGAAACATAAGGCACCCAATTTTGTCACGGAGGTCGCAGAAGTCACGGAATCTGTGAGGTCAGCCCTGGTGGCTGGGAGCTGTAAGGTCCTGCCGCCTCCCACAGCGGGCAGGGAGTTGAGGTACCCCTGCTGCGGGAGGCCGGGGGACCCCTGCAGCTCCCCAGCCGTGGGGGGCAAGGGGACCCCAGCAGCTCCCTTCTGCTGCTGGGGAGAGGGCAGGGGGACCCCGGGGCTCTAAGCCCCCATGGGTGGTGGGGGCCCAAGAGCTCCCAGCCACCCCGCAGCTGCCCAGTCCCTTCCCATTTTATCATGGATATTTTTAGTAAAAGTCAGGGACAGGTCACAGACTTCCATGAATTTTTCTTTATTGCTAGTGACCGGTCTGTGACTTTTACTAAAAATATCCATGACAATCTTACCCTTGAACATAGCTAAAAACAAATTAATGCAAAAACCAAACATTAAGATGACATAGCATTGAATATATTATACTGATTAAAAATAAGATTTTAAAATGCAAAATTGAATTTACCTTTATTCTTTTATACTTATGGGATAAGTGCACTCTTACTGGTTTGCCAAATACTAGAGCTGGTGTGGTCATATAATATTCCACTGCAGCCTGGGCATCTTCAGTAGTGGACATTTCAATAAATGCCTGAAATTGTAAAAGAATTTATTTCTGCATTTATTTCAATAATACTCTTTCAGGAGTGAATACTTTGTCTAAGAGCTTGTGCTGTTGTGTGCCTCTCTGGCAAAATAAGATGCACTTTTTAAAAAGTGCAGTCAGGAAATGCAAGAGTAAAAGCTTTTTACAGTAGCATTAACTGACCTCAGAGTTAGGTATAAATTGGATATAGCAATTAGGTGTACACCATAAATAGTATATGCTCAGGACAAATTACTGTTAATATAACTTTAAACAATTAAAGTTACGAATTTAAACACAAGTCAAATATAATGTTGCAGAATACTATCTCAGTGTATTTAACTTCTGTGTTCTAAGGGGGGAAAAAAGAAAAGAAAAAAGACATTAACCTTCCTTCCCCTTAGCGTTCCCCTCCTATGATAAGATGATCTCCATGTTCCCTGGAATATACTGGGTAATTCCAAGAATTTATTTGGTCTGAGAACAAGCAAAAAATTTAAATCTAAATAACTAACAAGGATTTGTAACGTAAGCGGCTTTGTAAACCAAGAGTGCTCACTTTCACAAATGCTGTAAAGTTGTCTGGTGTTCACTGATGCCAGTGAAATGTTAACCAGTACTAATTATGCCACCAAAAGATTTAAATAAACTTACCTCATTAATTTTGTTTAGAATCAGATGATTTGTAATTATTCCAAATGGCTCAACAAGCTGCAGCAATTGGTACCTCAAGTTTTTCCCTCTCTGAAAATCCATAATGTGAACAACCCTGCTTGTTTCCTGATAAAAGCAGAAAGAACTAACTAGTAAAGTTTATCAGTAGCATGAAATGAAATAGCATGTCAACTAACAGACATTATCGAAGGAATTGCCAGTCCCCAAATTTTACCTAAAGTTACCTAGGAAAAGAAGAACCATTTTACCAATGTCCTCTCTCCAGCCGTAACTAAATGTGTCAGGGCAAGGCAGGGAATTCCAAGGGTACATAAGTCAATTCTGTACACCAAAGAAGAAATTTATTCTAACCCAAGATGATCATTGTGACAGTTTGGGGATAAGTCTATGTCAATTTATGAATTTCTTTCTGGTTTATGAATTGCATTTAACATTGTAGCCCTTCAGTGTGGATTGGAACCGCCATTTTGTAGCAGGAACAGACTGCCTGGGAAGCTGAAATACAGCCTTCAAAATTGGATAGAACAATAATGCTGCGACTGACAAACATTTACTTTTTAAAGACTCTCTGCCCCAGCAATCTCACTGGGGGTCACAGCAAGGAAAATCCCCAGCAGAAGAACAAAGGTGGTGCTTTAAAGGTGACATGCTCTCTAAGGGCTGGTCTACACTAACCCCCCAATTCGAACTAAGATACGCAACTTCAGCTACGTGAATAACGTAGCTGAAGTCGAACTATCTTAGTTTGAATGAAATGGTACTTACCCGGGGTCCACACGCGGCGCGCAGGCTCCCCCGTCGACTCCGCCTATTCCGTTCGTCGAGCAGGATTACAAGTGTCGACGGGGGAGCACTTCCTGGTTCGATTTATCGCGTCTAGACAAGACGTGATAAATCGAACCCAGAAGATCCATTGGACTCCTCCGACAGGACGCGTGAGTATAGACGTACCCCAAGCAAGGGAGTCATTTCATCCCCAGAAACAGAAGACAGCTGGAGGACTGGGGGCAGCAGGAATGTTGCCATCCCGCAGGGACTCTCCAGAATGGTGAGGACTCAGAAGGAGATTGTGTTCTGGTGTTTTTTGTTTTGCCTTAGATTTATAAGCTCTATTGTGCCAAAGAGTAAAGGGCCTGTATGTTTAAGAAGTTCCCTGCAAAGCCTGTATTCCTTGCTTTAACTATCACATGTTCCCCAAAGGGTTAAACTGTAAACCAGAGACCCCACAGCTGGGCTGGACTCTGGGAGAACATGCAAAGCAGCTGGAGATGCTTGGGAGGTCTCAGTAATAGCTTCAAGGCCTAGGGCAGTTGGACTGTGGAGTCTCTTATCCCAAAGAAAGGGACCAAACAGGGAACCTGCACCCTGGAAATGTACTTTAGAAGTCAGATCTAGAAACAGTGTCAGACACAGCCCAGACCTACATGGGATAGAAAGTTTGGGTCCATTTAACATGTGGTGTCCATTCACTTGGTGGATTGTGACAATGATCATAGTAGGTGGTGAAACATGATGAGTGATAGACTTTGTAATTTTAATCCAAAAGAGTATACATTAAATATATTCTTACCTTTTTAAAAAAAGATTTGTATATTGGACTAAGCTGTTTGCGTCAACATCCTATAGCAACTTCGAATAAAAATAAATCTACCCTGATACATTTTTAAAGTATTCCTATTTTGCACCCTCTCCACCAAAAAAGTAAGTTTGACATTCCTTGAAGCATGTGCAAGATTATTACCCCCTGTGCACATGAGATTTTAAATTAAAATGAACTTTTATGAGCATAACAGTAATGACTATCACTGAAAATTGAGATGTACAGCACCACAGAAACAATTTACGTTTCTTACATCAGTTTGCATCTGCTTTAATGGTGATTTAAAAAACAAAATTAGTGCATTTGTGTAAACATTACATGATGTATAAACAATAAGACCAAAAAGCTCAAACAATGGAGAACAACATTCTAACGTTCTAATTCTAACCATGTCCCTTTCTGCATCTCAACCTAAAACTGACTTATGGACTAGACTACACCACTGAGAAATGCAAGGCTTGAAGCTTCAAAAGCCTTTTTTCCAAATTCCTTGAATGTTTTGGTCAGGCTTGTCTTATTTCTTCCCTCTTCTGTTTCTCAGGTGCCTCTCACCAAGGTATGCAACTACCAAAAGGGCTGAGAAGTGATGGTCAACACTCAAACTCTCTAGTCTGTGTTGTAAAACAACAGAATAGCATAAGGAACCTCTCTTACAAAAGAGTTATAAACCTGTTTTTTCAAGGTTTTCTGGTTGGTATCAGGCATAGTATGGCTAAGGGAAATTCAAGCTTTGTCTCAATATCAACCTTGAGAGATTACCTCAAAAGCCGTGTTTGTCTCCAGGTTTCTTCAATTCTTGACCTCTTTGCCAAGACTAACAACAAGATTTCCACTTGGTACCAAAGCAATGAGGTCCGTATGACTGTCTGGTACGCGGACTGAGTACCAACCCATTTTACAACAACCAGCAAATCACAACCGTAAAGACTGTCACTATCAACTTGTACTGTATTCAAGTGAGCTAGATATGAAAGATTCTATAAAGGCAGTTTGGGTCCAGTGGCCAAACTGGACTGGGAGTCAGAGACCTGGGCTCTATTTCTGGCTCCGCTACTGACGTGCTGCATGATCTCAGACCTTTCCGTGCCTCTATTTCCCCTACCATCCATTTTGTCCATTTAGACTGTAAGCTCTTTGGAATAGGGGTTTGCCTGTGTGTGTACACAGCACCCAGCACAATAAGACCTCATACAAATAAAAATAATTCTACTTCCTCCCAAAGACATCTAATTTCCGCCTGTAGAATATATTCAAATGGGCAAGCTTCATATCAGTGTAGCTGGATATTACTGTTTTGTAAAGCTGATTGTTAGAATAATAATCTAATACTAACCATTCTGTCTTTCTGCATATGTCGTGGTCCTGGCATGTTTCCATTTCCAGCCCCTTTATATTAGAAAGTAAAAGTATATAAGCAACACTTAAATGAGTTATGGTTACTGTTGACATTTCATCTTTTAAAAATGTTAAAGATCACTTACAATGCCGCAACATGAAGTTATTTTTCAAATGTTTAATTCAAATTACTGTAAATTTATAAAAAAATCATATCCACAAGTTATATTTTATAGTAAACCTTGAGAAGCAAAAATCCATGGATTGTGACCCAAAATTGGGGTCGCCAGAATGTGTCAAAGGCCCAAAGGGCTGGTTCAGCTCCCTGATCTGGGTGTTGCAACCTGATGCACAGAAACACAGTACTATTCAGGTTTGGCCCAGCTGCCTCTCTATCATGACCGGAGGCTGGCCAGGCCAAATTTGAACAAGTAGCACTGCAACCCCATGCATCAGGTCACAATACCACCCGGGCCAAACCTGAGTGGCACAGCAACCCTGGAAGTCACAATGCCCAGCGCAGGGAGCTGAGCCCAGCGCACTCCACAGGACAGAAATGGGAAGAAAGCAGTTGGTTTCACATTCTCTGTTAAGTACCGCGCCGCCCCCTCTCCTCAAATGTACCCCCTGCCCAGCAGCCACGGCACACCTCATCTTCCATACCGTGTCCCATTCCCCAGCCCAGGTCTCTCAATGTACCCCTCCAAAACAGTCAGACCATCCCTTTTGTCATCCCAGCTGTCCTGGTCCCCAGATCTTCCCCAATGTACCCCCAGTTCCTTCCCCAAGCCTCCCCACTTTATCCCCAGGGCCCCCAAGTCCTGCCATTCCTTACCCTCTGCCCTCCCAGGGAGCCATGGGGGGCTGTCTCAGCTTGCTGCCTCCCCCAGCCCCAATTGCTGGTGGGAAGTTCCCAGGTTGTCACATCTGACTGGAGCATCTGGAATCTTAGCTCCAAGCCCCTGATAGATCCCTAGCGGGGGAGGAGGCCTACACTGTATCTGGGGGCATGTTAGGGAGTGTCTGGGTCACAACAGGCCATCAAGGTTTACAAATGGGTCCTGATCCCAAGAAGGTTGAGAACAACAGCTTTTAGATATTGATCCAGAGCACACTGCTGCAATGCTGAAGTCACTTACGGTATGCATTGACCCCAATAACCCAAGTGGAATTTAACAGATCTGCTACAGTGAAAAGTCTCCCATATTTATTTATATGTAAATGAGCTGAAACATTTTATTAAAGGGAAAAAAAAAGTTAATGTAATGTTACGGTTGAGATTTTAGATGGTCAGAATTATGACCATACAGCAACACTGATTCTACCATACTGTATATATTAAGGAATAAACTAAGTTACATCAGTTAAGGCTCAAAATTTAGGCTTATGAAATTTCAAAGTATGAATGAAAAGAAACTAATGAAAGCATTAGTTCTCATTAAAACATTTTTTCTACAGTGTTTGCGAGACAGATATGCACTAACATGATACTAGACTCTAGAAAATCACATCCAGAAAGCTAGATTGTCTCAACCACTTTAATGATTCATATTACTTGAAGTGGAAAAGTAAATAGCATAAATGAAAGGTAGGGTGGTTTTTTTGTTTGTTTGTTTTAATATATGGTTTTAGTAACAAAAGAAAAGTAAACTATTTTTAAAGTTCCTGAGTTTTTTAATCTGACAGTGCCAACTTCAAACACAAAATAAAGCTTGTGGCTAAATTAATGTGGCCGTGAGATCCTTCCGTTTACTTAGCTAAGTTTGACTCTCATGCTGCAGAGTGTTACACGTGCCATTTAGTAGAACCCAACATTTCAGACTAGGAATTTGAGAAGAGTGCACTGACAAGATTTGTTTACTCATGTTACCTCTTGGCCCAATTGGTGGTCCAAGATGAAACGGAGGTGGTGGAGGCCCCAAAATTCCTGGTGCAGGATTTGTAGATTGCTGCAACATAGACCGATCACCCCTAGAAACGTAAATACAAAACAAAGCATATTAACCTTTAAAAGAAAAAATTTTCATGGAGCCCATAGAAAAGTTATGTCCACATCACAAATCATAGGAATATCAGAGTTGGAAGGGACCTTAGGAGGTCATCTAGTCCAACCCGCTGCTCAAAGCGGGACCAATCCCCAATTTTTGCCCCAGATCCCTAAATAGCCCCCTCAAGGATTGAACTCACAACCCTGGGTTTAGCAGGCCAATGCTCAAACCACTGAGCTATCCCTCCCCCCGATTTGATACCATTTGATACCATACCCTTGAAGGAAAGGATAATTACAACTAATTCTAGAAACCTCCCAAACCCACAGTGAGCTTTTCTACAAAGTTCGAGTTTACCCAATTCCTAGTAGCCCGAGAACTAATTTGGGGGGGGGGATAGCTCAGTGGTTTGAGTATTGGCCTGCTAAACCCAGGGTTGTGAGTTCAATCCTTGAGGGGGCCATTTGGGGATATGGGGCAAAAATTGGGGATTGGTCCTGCTTTGAGCAGGGGGTTGGACTAGATGACTTCCTAAGGTCCCTTCCAACCCTGATATTCTATGATAAGAGATAGACCCAAAGATGAAGGTGGCCATCTGCTAATGAGATCCAGGGACAACACATGCTGAGAAGCTTCTGAGCAGGTGGAGTTTGGTGGGATTTCTAATAAGGGTGTTATTCCTGGACCCTGCCTTGGAACTTCAACTGTATCCACCACCTCTGGTTAGCAGGTGTCTGAAGAACTCGGGGGTGGGAGGGGAACCCTGTTTACATTTAGAAGATTCTTTTTGCAACCATAAAGGCTAGAAAATATATTTTTTCAATCAAAATCCTAAATCTGTTGATGATTTAAGGCCCTTCTATGCATCTGGGAAAGCTTCCTCCACACAACCATCTTTCCACAATCAATAAAAAGTACTTTCTGGTCAGCTGTTTAACATCAGGGGGAGGAGGAGGAGACAGAATAACTACAGTGCATTATTTAGGCTTTCAACAGAGGGTAAGTCAGAATTCTCTCCAGAGTGGATTTTTAAAGATATTATTTTCTACATATAATGCTTCAACAATAAAGTCCTGTCTTAGGATGTATCAGGGATAGCGAGCAAGTGCTGCATCACACGAAAACCAGTATTCTACTTCTTCCAATGGTATGTGTTTTCCATTTATAGCTCTGATAGATCATCAGATGTGTGGTGGTATAAAAGCTTTACTGGCACTTATATGGGATGAGCTGTATAAATCACTAATGGCTACACTATTAGTATTATTATAGCTAAATATAAAATTACCACAGTAATAATAATTAAAATGTACTTCTGCATCTTTAAACTGTATACAACAAAGATGAATTACTTGTACTAGTAGTTTAACTAAGAATTAAGTGGAAATTTGTAAGAATTATGCTATTTTAGCAGCTAATAGCTACACTATTCATTATGGGAAGAGTACAAACACAATATATGCACCACTGCAGTGCGAGCACCCTAAATGCAACATATTTCTATGTCTAGGGGAAAAGTTTACTGAAAACGAAAAATCTTAACACTGCCTGATCAAAAGAACAACCCTGAGAATCTTCTAACACAGAAGTTTTCAGGTGTCTGGCATTTGCATTAGAAGTCTGATCATAAAGTTTTAGCAAGTCTGTCTACTCCTTAGAAATAAGTAGTTTGTGCTTCATTAAAAAAAAAAAAAAAAAAAAAAAAAGTTTGTCCAGCTTCAACCTAATCATTTTGGGACAGTGAAATTTCCAAGGCAGCAATTGATCACGTTTTCCCCATGCTCCACATCTGTGATCATTTGCTGAAGTTATGATCTGACACTGAACTCCAAATTTGAGGTTTGGATTCCTAGGTATCAAAGAATTTAACAACCATTTTTATCCCATAGATTTTATGGAAGGATTACTTCTCCAAATCTGGCAATTGTATAGCTAACATTTCAGTTTTAGTGTAATTTACTTTAAAGGCAGATATTTTCCTAAACGATGGATTTCTTTAGTTATTTTAGGCAAATGTTTAGTTAGATATATAAATATTATATGATCACCATGTAAAGCTATTTAATAATGAATTCCTTCAAGTTTTCAATCTGCAATTTATTATTCCCTATTCTCTGCACAAACCCCTCCAGAGAGAACATGAAGGAGTGAAGGAGACAGATATTAAAGCAGATAAAAATCAGGATTATTTTTATAAATAAAATAACTTAAAAATCATATTTTAATATTTTACTTACATGCTGCTAGTTGTTTACTTCCCATTTTAGAGTCTTAAGTTGCTAAAGTGGCCATTTATATCTAACTTCCTAATCATTAAAAAAATTATGTAAAATCTGAAATTCAACTAAAGTTTCAAACTTTAAAAGTTCCTACTCGCTGAAAAAGAAAACTCTAGAGCCTTAACATCCTCACTGTAAACATCACAAACTCAAAACTGATAAGCAAAAAGCCCATGTTCTATTTGGAATCAGCATCACCATTCCATACACTGAACTTCCACAAGTCAATGACCTGATCCTGGTCCCACTGAAGTCAATGGCAAAACTCGCAACTATGACAGTGGTGCGGGATTTAGTCTTCAGTGCTCCCAAGGGTGAGATTTAAAACAAAACCTAAAAGCAATCTTTAGATTCCCATATTTGAAAATTCAGGCCTGCGTATTAAAAAGTTAACAACTTTGTTAATGTATCAAAAGTCTAAATAACTTTGCACTTTTAACACTACAGCAATTTTATGCCATTAATAGAAAAGTTAATAAAAATACAATTTTAGCCCCAGATTCTAAAAGCAATTAAGACTATACACAAGAGTAGTCCTGTTGAAGTCAGAATCAAGGCTTTAATTTTCAATATTTTAGTAGTGGCATTAAGTTCTCTCCCGCTACCACTAGGATTTATAATATAGTTCATTATAAACTTTTATCTCAAGTTGCAATAGCAGAAAAATTCAGATTCATTTTACAAAGCCTCAATCTGATTTAAATAGCTACATTCCAGAAAATTTCTCTATTTCCTAGATATAATTACACAAGGAGAGCCAACTCAGTTGAATCAGTGCTGCTTTTCAGCTGGTATAAAGAGCAGTCCACCCATATAAAGGAAATTTGGACAAGTGTCCAGATAGAATAAAACTTAAAAAAACAAACAAACCCTGCACTCTATCCTATATTGAGTGATAGGAAACTGAGCTCCTTTGTTCTGACACTGAATGATTTTAGTATTTCCAATATTTGACAAAGCTGATAAAATTGCCAAGTTTTAATTACAATCATTTCATTGCATTATGTACTTAAAAAGTAACTTGTATTTTGCACTGTTCATGTTTTACTTACATTCCATGTCCAGAATCACTATCAGGATTCCACTCTGGATATCTTTAAATAAAAAAAGGTCATTTATAAATAAGATATAAAATTGGGATTGCAAAGGACAGTATCTACACAAAACTACTGCAAATTCACATTTTTCACAGGAAGCAGGAAAACATGAACACATTGTACAGGAATAATTTGGATAGCATGATTGGCAGCCATAAAATAAATGCAATTTATAACAGCCATAAGCACTTTAATGGTAATTAGGAGATGGAGGGGGTGGGTGGGGAGGGAGGGGATTTCCAGACTAGGAAGTGTATTGTACTTAAATATCAAATATCTAGCAATAATCTGTAGTATTACAACAGGAGAGGTTTGAGTCTCCACTATGTAGAACAAACTGAAAGGAGAACCTCTTGGAAGTTCACACTACAAGCATAACTAGGAACTATTGCAAGAAGTTACAAACATTGAACACCTGCAGTTGGCACTGTCTAAACATATTTAAATCGTACGGGCTTAGTAGAGTCTAAATTGCCTTTCTCCAGCAAACTGAATTACTTTTTGGCCTGGAGATGCTTAAGGGGAATGGCTAAAACAAGTTTAATGTATTGGTCTTTTCAGTGCACACCAGGCAAATTATTTAAACCTGCTCTGTAAAATGTAGTTAACAGTTGTCAAATTCTACATGCCCTCATGCCACAAGAATGCTTAAGGTATTTCAAACTCATACATTTCAAGAAGAAGCTGACAACGTCGACTGTGGGTTGCTCCATTGATATGGTGGTTCCACTCCTGCAGTAAAGTAAACAGTTACAATTAACAACATAGGGTCAAGTATTTTTTAACAAACCATTCCCTCTGCACAGCTATGTACCTACTCTTCTATGCAGAGGTATTTAACAAATGTGTGTATAGATGCTGAAGTCTGTTTGTAGTGCTTTAAAGATGCAATGAATTTTGACCTACCTTAAAACTGTTATAACCTGACAAAGTGTCCGATGGAAAATGTCCTCTGGAATCTAAGGGCTTGATTCTGGCTTCAGATATGCAAAGCTCATCATGAGAAAATTGCTAGAGTATATCTGCAGGCAGCCCAAGGTTTTCCTTTCATAGCCTTGAGATTTTTTCCTAACCCCTCTGCTTTACACCTCAGACCTTCAAAGACTAACATACTTACAAATACTGCATTCAGTTATGGGTAGCACAAAAGCCGGAAGATGAAAAATTGTAAGGAAATTCAGAACAACAAAAATCATTAAGGGGTTAGAGGGACTGACATATAAGGAAAGATTAAAAGAACTGAAAGTGCGTAGCTCGGCCAGACAACTATGTTAGGGAAAGATAGAAGGGTACAAGTATTTGAATGATACAGACACCAAAGAGAGGAAGGAATTGTTTAGGATGATACAAAGAGGTATAACAAGGATTAATGGAATTAAATTAAGCAAAATAATATTTAGGTTAAACATCAGAAAAAGTTTAATGAAAAGAACCCCTAGAATGTGGAAAAAACTCCAAAAGCCAAGTGGTAGAATCTTAATTTGCTTGGGTCATTAAAACAGGACTTAGTTTATCAAGTAAAAGACCATATTTTCCAAAGCTTTAACAAATCTACCAGACAACTACTAGCCAGAATCAGATACAAAAGATGAGTACTGGGGAAGGGCAGAAGGGTCTCACATCTATCAGGTGCAGAGGCAACAACCTGATAATAAACCCAGTACTTCAGTTTGTGGGAAGAGGGAGGCTGCTGGGATTTCTATAAGGAGGCTATTACTAGATCCTATCTAAGGGTTCAATTTTCCGTATCAGCCTCTGGCTAGAAAGTACGTGATAAATTTGAACTATGACTACTGAAATTACTGAGTTCCCCACCCCCTCCCTTCTTCCCCAGTCTTCTGACCATCAAAGGGGCTCTCTGCTATTCTATTCTTCCCCCAATGGCCAGTTTGGGTTCTCTTCCCTCATGAAGATGTCCAGTGCCTGCTCTTGCTGTTTCTCACAGCTTTCATAAGCAACTGCAGAATGAAACAGACATGATTTCTGAGTTCCACTCTTGATCATGGGGTTCCAAACAAGTAGCAATGAAACTGACCAGAACCTTATTAATTCCACTCTGCTGCTGTCAAGGAAACCCACGATCATCAGCAGAATTATTGGAGCAATTAGTTACAGTACAACTGTATTTTCAAGCTTAAATTCTGCACAAATTGATGGCCTCTCTCTGTTCTCCAGAAAAATCTTACTCAGTATGGGCAACTTTTCCATTTTTAAGATGTTATAACCACCCTTCTGGGTAAAGCAATGAAGTATCTGAGCCTAACTGTACTGCCTTGCCTCCAAGAACTCAGTTTTAATGGCCTTGTAGCAAAAGAATAGAATGATAATTCAAGTCTCCCATACAGCATTGTCACTAAGCTGTAACTAGGGCCCCTGTCAAATTCAAAACCATGAAAAATGCATCATAGACCATGAAATCTGGTCTCTCGTGTGCTTTTACCCTATACTATATAGATTTTACGGGCGAGACCAGCATTTCTCAAATTCGGCGTCCTGACCCAAAAGGGAGTTGCAGGAGGTCACAAGGTTATTTTAAGGGGGTTGTAGTATTGTCACCCTTACTTCTGCATTGCCTTCATCCTGGGGGGGCTGGAGAGCAGCGACTGTTCGCCAGGTGCCCAGCTCTGAAGGCAGTGCCCCACCAGCAGCAGTGCAGTACCATGCCATCCTTACTTCTGTGCTGCGGCTGGCAGTGGCTCTGCCTTCAGAGCTGGGCTCCCAGCCAGCAGCCGCCATTCTCCAGCTGCACTGCTCGGAAGGCAGCGCTGCCACAAGCAGCAGCACAGAAGTAAGAAGGGTAGCAGTACCATGACAATAACCTTGTGACTGCCCTACAAGTCCTTTTTGTGTCAGGACCCCTATAATTACAACACCGTGACATTTCAGATTTCAGTAGCCAAAATAATGAAATTTATTATTTTTAAAATTTTATGACCGTGAAATTGTCCAAAATGGCGGTGAATTTGGTAGGGCTGATTTTTTAAAATATACAAAACACATCAGAGAGCAGGATTAAATCCTGATCACTCACTCTATCAGAGGTTGGTTGTTTGTTTTTAAAAACAAGGACACCACTTTGTGTAGGAGTCACAAGATATGAACTCCCACTGTTGACTGTACAATTGTGAACTTGTATATCAATGATTTTAATGCACAAACATGTGAACAAGAGCTAGTTTATTCCACTATATACCAAACATTCATTAAATAAAAAATAGGAGGCCCAATTTAGGAAAGGAAGATCATTTAAAGCTTTTAAAAGGTGGTGTAAACAGATTTAAGTCATTTAATACAAACAGGCACCACATCAATAATAGGAAAATGTAAACTTTAGAGTTTACAATGCATTTTAATTTGCAAAGTTTCCAAGGCTGGCTCGACTAGAAGTAAATGTGTATTTGAAGTTCGCTTACAAGTTTATTCTTTAAAACTGACAACCTGAATTAAATATCCTCTGTGTAGTCTGGCTGGGATTTTAACATATAAAGAAGTTGGGCACCCAACTCCACACTGAATTTCAAATTCCCTCAGGTTCTTACAATTTAATTTTTCAAGTGAATATTTTTTTTTAAACTAAGGTGAAGTTAGCTTGCCTAGTTAGTTTTTTGTTTAATAGTTTTACCACATTCTATTAAAAGGGTTCTAGACTCCTTAAAATATTACTCAGGTTGCTTCAAAATCAAAGTTTCCCAATTCCGAATTGTCAGGTCATATTTACACAGACATTGGTCTAGGTGGGTGTCTGAAATTAAACTCAAATGCGTTTTGCTCTATTTTCAAAAGTTCTAAGTACCCTCAGCTCCCACTGAGGTCAATGGCAGCTGAAAAGATGCTCATGACTTTAGAAAAAAAAATCAAGCCAAACTTATTTAGGAGCCTAACTTTAGAGTCTTGGCTATTACTTTTAGAAACCCAGGTCTCTTGAATGTTTTACTTTCAAGTTAACCTACTCATGCTCTTCCTTCTACCACATTGGGTCTGTTTTATTTTACGGGGAGAGGTAACATTTGCCTAAATCCTGTTCTGTGATGTAGGGGGTCAAAATTGATGAAGTGCCTAATCAATTTGGGCAGTATTTCTTTTCACAAGTAGATGTTAAAACAAGCTGTCAATCAATAAATATTTACACACAAAGTTAAAGGAACAACTAGAAAAGGAGCGCAACTTCTTATATTTGTGAAGTCAAGTTAAGTTTTTCCCTTTGGCAGACTTTGATAAAACACATAGTCCCTTCTCTGTCCTCCTGATACTATTTTATTTTAGAGGAAAGAGAAGATATTGTAGTAATAAGCTAAAGTTATGAGCTCTATTCCAATCTGCTTTGCCTAGAATTTGATTCAGATCATCTTAGTGTTATATGTGACTCAGAATCAGAAATATCATAACGTAAGGAATATCTAACAAAACTGGAGAAAATATGGTACCTATATCATTGCAGGAAAATATTTTCTTCTTGCAGTGGTGTTATTTCTGGGTAAGAAAGCAGACCCCAGGATTTGGATCCTGGCAAAATAGAGGAACCGGTTTCCAAAATATTTTATATGATGAATTGGAAGTTTAGTCTGCACATGTATTATGTTACTAACTTGATCTTAAGCAGTTTAAAGTGAGCTGAAGAATGTTTGTAAATTTAAAGTGTTTTCAATACACTATTAAAAAAGAGGGAAAATATTTTTTCATATTCTAAAAAAGCTTCCTTTCACAATTGGCTTCTTTTATGCCAAGTTTCTGTACAAAACAAAGCAAGCAGAATAGAGTAAGCGAAAGTGCTAAAAAGAACCTTTATAACAGGCGAATTAGTTGATACCATTATAAAGTATCTCAAGATGTTAACATTTAACTTCTGTAACCAAGTAAGATGTTTTCATAGACCTATGGGTTTGTTGTTTATTTTGTTTGTATCAGTTACAAAAATAAACTTTGAATAAATGAGGAAAAAACTGATTATTGGAGTTACCTGAAGTAATAATTCATAAACCTGTATTTGCTTTGTCAGGTTAGTAAATACAATATAATAGTTAAATTCTCAAGGTTTTTGGACACTTAGGGTTTCTTAATTTTAGTTGTTTTACACAAAATATTGCTTTAAAATGTTTTCAAGAGTAGGTAATACTTCCAGATGTTACTGTAAAGAAAAAGTTAGTAACAATACCACCACATTAAATCAATTTTAAGGCAAATGTATGTATTCTTAACTTGAATAATTTTCCCCAAAGCCTTCGAATTAAAAATATTATGTAATTGATTTTGACCAGAGGGACATTAAAAGCCAATTTCAAAATTCAGCTGCCTAGTATATTGAAAATCAGCAAGAATGAATAAAACCAAAAAGCTGAAAGTAAGAGGGCTCTGAAATAATATCTGAGCAAATAAGCCAGTTTGAGTAAATTGTCACCTTATCAGAGACTTGAACTATAATTATGAATAATTTAAGAGGGAAGTCTGATAAAAAATAAATACACCAGAAGATCCACTCTATTTGCAAGTCAAGTAAAAGAACGCTACCAGGAACACAGAGCAGGATACTGCAGCAGCAGACTGATTTTTCTGAGCTTCTAAAGGGACAGATGCAACATGTGACAATAAAAAGTGAGTCTGAAGTGTGCCTAAGAAAGTTGTGAAAAAAGGAGAAAAAATGACGACAAATTTCAGCCATAGTATGAGATAGAGTGTTAAAGTGAAATTAAAAAGGCAAGAATGAGCTAATCTAAAATGTGAATTATACTCCTGCAAATAAGTTCCAGGGCTCTACATTAACTCTTTCCCTTTGGCCATGGACAAGGAAAAAAGCAGTATTGTGCAAGAATGCATCTTAACTACATATAAATCAGCAATCAAGACAGATGTGAAGGAGAGCTGACTCTAGCTTCCTGAATAGCACAATAGATACACTGCGGAAAAAAACACAACCAAAAACAAAAATACCAAAAAAACTGCTTAAATGCCAGATGTTTGTGGTTAAGAGAACATGTAGGATGTAAAATATAAATAAGATATCCCAGCAGATGATAGCTGTTTGGTCTGAAGTTAAGCAATCTGGGCAAATAGAATATTAATGTAAAGCCCTGGTTTAAAGTGTTCATTAACAATTACTTTGTAAATAAACAAAGTGCCTTTTTCACTCAAATTTTCAGATTTTAAAAGTAATTAGGCTATAGAAATAGTCAAAGAAATAGGTAAAAACAGAATAGATACTACAATGTAAAGGAAAATAGAAGCATCTGATGCATAACTCACCTTATTAGAATGAACTGGCATATCACATATAGAGCACAGATGGGGATAACCCTTCGGTAAGAATCCATGGAAGTCTTCAATATTGCTATTTGGAGGAGCACCTCTCTTTTTCTCAAAGAGAGATCTCTCAGGACCAGGACCACGACCCATTCTGTCATACTCACTTTCATATTTATGATAGTTATGCGAAGTCTCACCATAAAAAGAGTCATCCCTACACCTTTCTCCATCTCTTAATCTGTCATCTTCATAATCCATTCTGTCATAATAACCAGATTCTTGAGAACGACTTCCATGGTCATAGTCAACCACTGGGTTGAGACTAGGACCACGATCATCAAAACTATCTCTTCTAAAGTGCCTTTTTTCTTCCCAATCATCCCTAGGTACTCTGTATGGTGGCTCCCGTGTAGATGATCTGCCATCTCTACCATAACTCAATGAAGGACCTTCTTCAGCTCTCCTCCTTTTAAGTTGTAGAAGGATTTGAGGCAAGTTTTCAGGAGTAATCTTGTCCTCGGGATAGCGACTCAGTTCATCTAAGTCTCTAGCAGACAGACCAAAGCTGGCCAAAATATTAGTGGCCTGGTCTGCATCTCCACGGTGTTGAGAAGACAAAGGGAGTGGACCTCTACTTCCAATGTTAAAAATAGATTGTAAATTATGGGAAGAGGTACTAGCAGAAGACAGTGCACTATGAGATCCTTGTTGGTTCAATGAAGAACTCATTCCAAGATTCATTAAGCTAGCAAGGCGTGCAGTACCCTGGTTCATCCTTCCAAGAGATGCTGGCATACTTAAAGACTGGGTAGCAGCAGCAAGAAGGCCTATTCCTGCAGATAGGTCACGCCCATGACCTTGTGAATCCCTACTTAGAGATGACTGCTGGAATGACTTGGACATTGTAGAACTATAGCTTGTCTACTTTATGGATCAAAATTTTAAAGATGGCTGAAAAGAAAGCTCACACTAGAAAGGTAAACTTCACTTCAAAATGGTAACGCCAAGAAAAAAGGATCAATAATGACTGTAGATCTTCTTCAAGCTGAGAAACACCAGACAATTCTGTAGAAAAACAAGCAGTTTTAGTCATAAATCCCTTTAAACAGATGCAGTTTTAAACTTATGCATCATGTTGATCTAAAAAACATTTAAGATCTCAATCTTACAAGGCTTTTATTACATAGCTTAAACAGATTTGAGATGTACTCAGAACCTACATATATTACTTCAGATAAAAATACAGTAGTTTTTCCTCCTATACAAACTAGTCTCCTCCTACAAAAAATGAGTCATACTGAAGATAAGTGAATTTCAGAAGCTTTAGATGTTAGAAAGCATCTCAAGTTTACTAGCACACAAGCCTTGATCATTAATGGTTTTGTATACACCCTACATCTCTATGCTAAGTTCCAGAAGACCACAAAAAACACAAAGCCATGGAAACCAAGATGAATTTGGTATATACACATTTGGAAATGAAAACTATACCACTATAGAAAAGGACGAAAGGGAAGTTATAAGTAACTGAAGTTTGGACAACAAGTGTCTACTATAAGATCTAGTAAATAAGACCAAACATAATATTCAACCTTTATGCAGTCAAATCAAATTACTGAAGTGAAGACAGATGTGAACAAGAAAAATAAGTTTTAATTTGGTAGAAAGTAAATAAGACCTCTTGCTCAAATTGCAGTTATATGGTTAATACCACATATGAAATGAATCTATTCACTATACCACAGCCATAACACATCAGCCTGTGCTATTAGATCTCAAGCTAAGTAAGGCCAGGTTTGGTCAGTACTTGGATGGGAGACGTCCAAGGAAAACCCTATTGCTGCAGGAAGAGGCATTGGTAAATCACAAGATGGTGCTATTCTCCCCACCCCCAATCCCCATTAGCTCTGAACCATCACACTGTTAGGAAACACTGATGATACTGCTGTCTTTTGGATGTGACTTAAAATTGAGATCACGACCACGATGGTTGTTAAAGGTCCCTCGGCATTTTTCACAAGAGATGAATATTATCTGGAATTTACCTAGGATACTAGAACAGAGCAATACATTCTGCCTAATTACATTTCTTCTGCAGTTTCAATTGGATATGGTATTCTTCACTTCCTACACTGTTTTGTAGGGTTTCTGTGCACTTTTTGACAGCTGTTTTATTCCAATCCAGATATGCTGCATTTCAAAGGGATTTCATTTTTGTGGAGAGGTGTGATAGTGTATTTTCCCTCACATTTATACCTCTACAGACTTGTGGTATGCACTGTGTAAGCAGTCCAATTCCCCATATGAATGCCCTTCTCTGATAGCAGAGGACGACTGTATTTGGGTCCTGAAAAGAATAAATCCTTTGAATTCCTGTATGGCCGCTCAGCTCCCCTGCATGGCCACTCACCCATAAAAGCATAATGGCCTTGCAACAGAGAAAAAAATATAAATTACACAGCCCCAAATCATGCACCCTTAAGTCAGAAGAGGGACATTTTGGGGGTGAGACAAGGGAAAAGCTGGGGTCTTCCTCTGAAGAGATGAATAGTGGAGAAGCTCTATGGCACACATCAGGCACTTAGCCTTGCTGACTTTCCCATTCCCAATACTAGGAGAATTCAAAAGTACAAGCAGGGGTTTACAAGTGTGTGATCCTCAACTGCATACTGAATTTAAATCCATTTTTCAGTGGTGACTAGAGTAAAATATTTTTTCACCAATATTTTTAAGTGTAACACACTTTGTTATCCTCTGAGGTGAAAGATGCTATATATGGCATATATCAATGTTTTACCAAATATTTATGATTTATATCCGAGATGTAGGGAATCCTATAATGGATGTGAATAATACACAAAGGACCACCGTCAATGCAGCCAATGTTATTAGTATAATTTTGCTTTACCTATGGTTAAAAAAATCTGCAGCCTTTTGCAGTCAATTGACATGAGTTTGATTGTATAAATTTCAGGTGGGATCTATAAGATTAAGCAGCATGGGAAAAACTTATTTGGAAAGAGCAAATGATGTGGAGAGGTAGAAGGATATTCCAGACATCAGTAGTTGCACAATAAATTACTCAGTGACAAGAATGTAGGGAGGGAGAGAGAAGGCAGGTGGCTAGGTGAGATGGCGAGATCCAAGACCCAAGCTGAACATGTTCCAGGAGTCGCTTTACAAAAAAAAGGGACATTTTTGGACTGTATTGTAAAATGAAGAGCCAATTAAATGTTAAAGTATCAGAGAAATATGTTCAGACTTGCTCATATTTAAGATACAGTCGGTAGCAGCATTCTGTAATAGTTCACACTACCTTCAAAATACTTCACAAACTACTCTACAAAGTAAAATTTACTTCATTTTATATACATCTGCATTAATTTAAATCCTTAAAGTACAGTTCATATATACACTAGTAGCATGGGACAGAATTTGGTTTTTAATAGTGCCTTTCTTAATGTCTATCAAGGAACTTTGCAAAACAGTGAGTTAGAAACTGGTAACAAAGGCTGAGCATACAGCCATATGTCCAGCAGTAGCTTGATGTACATAGCTTTGGACATCAGAATCTGTTTAAACTAGAAGTTGAACAGGACACCAAAGTTATCTACAGTACTATTCAAAAAGCAATGTTTCCCTCAAAAGCAGATCCACCACTAATCCTCCTACCATACTTCTTGATTGTGAGTTCACTATCCATAGCTGTGTCAGAATACCATTGAACAAAACCAGGAGCATTTGAATAGTAGCACCTCAGAGTTCTGCTGCAGAGAGAAACGGAGTTTCACTCTGTAGCCTGGCTCTACATATGAATTGCTTCTGCAGTGTTCCTGCAAGGATGCTGCAGATCTGCAAAGAGGAAAAGAGAAAGCGAGAAAAACAGAAACGAAGACTACAAACACAGAAAAGATATAGCAGGAAGAGAAACTCAGGAGAGGATGAAGGAAGACAATTATGTGGAAAATCACTGCTGACAGAATTGTGGGTCTTTTAGTAGTTTGTGTACTATACTATAAATCTGTTTATCCTTGTTAACTTTCAAGAAGTAGAATATAGAGGGAAATTAAGTTTCTGGATGGATGTCTCTCAACATTTCCTCATATCATTGGCATCAGATGATTGCCGTCAGTCTTTTGTTAGTACATTAAGATCAAAAGTGGGAAGGGGACAGAAAGAAAGAAATAAGAGCCACTAATTTCATAACCAAAGGATGTTTAATTTCCACATGGTCAAGTTTCATATCTCATTCAAAAGACAGCATTTCTAACATTGTAGGCCCTTGAAGGACTGCAGTACAGTGTCTATACCAGGTATTGATAAGTCCTGATGAACCTGTACCCCAAGATCTTCTGACTTCAAAGGGAGTGTGCCATCAACTGAGCCACACTAACAAGATGACCATGACTGATCAAAGCAGTGAAAGGAATTGAGGTTTGATTTAGCTCAGTTCAAAGTGTAGTGCAATGAAAGCGTTGTTCCCAGTATAGTTAAAATTGTAACAGATGTGTTTTGGAATCTAAATTTTAATTATAAAGATTTATAGTCAGAAAATGGATAATATCAAACTTTGAGAGTTTATAGTAAAAGCTATTTCAATGTTATATATTTTTAAAGTTGAAATGCTAACTACAGATAAACATGAACAATGTCAAACAATCTTTAGAAAAAAGTTGTGCAAGAAAGTTCTCCAAAATAAATCTAATTAAAGGTTGACAAAATGCAAAAAAGAAAAATTGGAACCATACTGAATGTGTAGCTGCCATATACACAGGCAGATTAATGCTGATTTTCAAAGAGTACTGGGTTTTTGTTCTATTTTAATATAGAAACAGTATTCATACTCTGTTTCTAAACATTTAGAAGTCTGACAGCCATATTGTGCCACCCTTTTTCAGTGGAAATTCCCCATAAAAATCAATAAGAATTCTACTTTAGCAAATGGATTGCACTATATAAATCTAAGTTCTAAGGATACATCAATCTTCTGCCATACAAACCTTATCACCAGCATCTTTAAAGGTACACTTAGGTTGAAAATATTTTAAAAAAATAATTTCCTTACCTGTGTAAATACCTTCGGTTATTAAAAGATTTTTTAAAAAATCTAAATGACATTTCATAGTTCGTGCTGTTTTACTATTTGTATCTCTCAGTTTGGACAATTAAAATAAAACAATTTCAATTTCAAAATTAAACTTTTGTTTCTAGTCAGTTTCACTTTTCGGTTTCCCTGCACCAGTATAGTACTGTAAACACTTGTAGGGAAGGGGTTAAATAAAAATACTATTACTGAAATAAAAAATCACAAGAACATGCTTAACAACATTATAGGGTTTTTTAAACAATTTTTTCACCAAAATTACCTGACAAATGCTTCCTTTAAAGAGATACTAACAAGAGTTAAAGCCAAAAATGTAACCCAGCTTAATGTTTTCATGTTTGACATGCTAATTAACAGTCTAATATGTTAACCTATGTGTAAATGTTCTCCTTAAAAATTAGACCTACTAAACACACACACCTTCCATTAAGGAATATTACAACCCCAAGTCTTTCAGGACTGATATACATGTTATGGCACAAATGTTTATGTAATCTACATATGTCACCAAAAAACATTTAATAATGGCTTCAATTTACAAAAGGGTATAAAGCCTCTGCTCATTTGCACACTCTTGAAAGTAGTTTTTAAATAAGTTTAATAAAAACCCGTCTCTAGTTGAGACTGTACCAAATTTCAGACAGCAACAAAACACAAACCTGAGCATATAAAAAAGATTTTAATGAAAGTGTTGACTAATTTGACTGTAATACCATTAATATAATAGAATATCAGGGTTGGAAGGGACCTTAGGAGGTCATCTAGTCCAACCCCCTGCTCAAAGCAGGGCCAATCCCCAAATGGCCCCCTCAAGGATTGAACTCACAACCCTGGGTTTAGCAGGCCAATGCTCAAACCACTGAGCTATCCCTCCCCCATTTTGGTATTACATATACCAAAATAAACTACACTAAATATTGTACACATTTTGAAAATTAGACAAAAGCTTCAATGTCTATCTTTTATGTTCCACATCCATGTTGCCTCACCTTGTGAAGTGAGTGGACAATAATAAGTCTACACAGGTTTATTTCATCTGTTTACTAATAATTTATTCTAGCCACAAATTTACTTGTTCCATTTCCAATAGGAACAAAAGTCATAACTACTGTCAATGCAATTTTTGTACTTACTCCTATGTTTTGTTCAAACTCTGTTTTACTAGTAACAGCAATAATCCATGAACTACAGACATATGCACACTTTTCTTCCTACATTTGTTTCCAGCAACAGAATACACAGAACAACTTTTTAACAGTGGTAAGGAAACTGGCTCTTCCTATACTGAAATAGACTGAAAGAATAGGCTGTGGACTTCAAAGGCCTCCTTCAACTTAATCTTTATAAAAAAAAAAAAAAAACTTTTAGTAACAGTTAACACCTACAGTTTCTGTAACAAGGATTAAAGGAAACTAAGTAAATGTGATAAAGTCACAAAAACAGGCAGGAGAATCAGGAGCAGATGAAGTACAAAAAAATAACTGGTTTATATGTTAAAAAGCTTTGCAAGTCCTATTCTCAAATGCTAATTTTATAGCATATAAATACACACACACACACACCAAATATAATTAACAGAATTTATTCTAATAAAGCCAGATCCTACAATCCTTAAAAAAGTTATGCATCTACAATGGAGGTGCAATTTCTCTTAATAGGAGGCAGGTTTCACTTCTGCAGGGAGCCAAAAATCTGCTGTGTGTGTTTAGGATTTTAAACAGATGCAATAGACTGAAGTTTGTTCAGTTTGAAAGTTACCTGTTTTAACTTATGAATGATCAATACAGTTCTTAATACATTTACAACAATCTCTATATTTTTTCTTTAGTTTAAGCAGAAACCCATTATAATTCATTTCAACTGAACTAAGCTGACTTTTTTGTAATTGTTGTCCAATCTTTAATTCTAAAGGGTATGGCTTGAAAAATAAACCCAGTACCTAGAAACCTGAGGATTGAGTCTGCCATATTTAAACTGCATTGGTTTAAATCAATCCAATCACTGATTTTAATCTTGTTCTGCATTTATAATTTTTAATTTTCTAAGGAAAGGCTGAGTTTCATTCATTGGTAACCATTAAAACATGTTGATTTACAAACTAAACAAATGCAACTAAAGCCTTTACACTAAGGCCTTGGCTACACTCACGAGTTACAGCGCAATAAAACTGCCTGCAGCGCTGTAACTCACTAACTGTCTACACTTGCAAGGCACATACAGCGCTGCATCTCCGCAGGTACAGTGCTGCTGGTACTTCTCCTCTCCGAGAGGAATAACAGCTGTCGGGAGGAATAACAGCTGTTGCGTAGTGGCTGCTACCCTGCTCCTGGCTGGAATGTAGTTGGGGAATTCGCACTAACTAACCTCCGGAAGCTCCCTTTGTTTTGAAACGGCACTTCCGGGTTGGAGTTCAGAGCTCCGTTCTGGAGCTGCTTTACAAAAAAAGCAAATACAGCTACTGTTTGCAGGCAGGGGGGCTCCGTTAGGAGTGCCGGCAGCGAAGTTAGCTTGGAGAGAGACCTCCCGGGGGGCGGGGGAGGGAGAAGGGTGGGAGGGGGAGGGGTTGGGCTCCATTTCCCCGAGTTGTCTTTTATCTGCTCTTTAAAAACAAGGCCCCTTCTGCTTGCTTTCAGTGATTGAGAGAGAGGCAGGGGATGTGGAGATGTGTAAACTTAGGAGATAATGAGCTGACACTCGGTGGATACCCCAAAAACTCACTCTCTCCCCACATGCTCCCTGTCACACTCCACCTCACCCCCCCTATTTGAAAAGCATGTTGCAGTCACTTGAACGCCCATAATGCACTGCTCCCAATACAGCTGCAAATGCCTCAAACGTAGCCACATTAGTGCACTGGCAGCTGCCAGTGTGGACAGGCTGCAGCACTTTCCCTACTCAGCTGTACGAAGACGGGTTTAACTCACAGCGCTGTACATCTGCAAGGGTAGACAAGGCCTAAATTTGGTATGGTTTGCTAACCAGGAGGGATACACTATATCAGGGGTCTCAAACACGCGGCCCACAGGCCGCATCGCCCCCCCCGTTTTTTTTTTACACCCCCAGGCAGTTCCCGCCGCCGGAACAGCTCAGCTGTCTGGCGGCTTCTGGGAGGGAGGGGGGAAGAGCGGGTAGCGCGCACTCAGGGGAGAAGGACCTGCTGCCCACTAATTTCATTGGGTGGCCTCTAGTTCTTCTATTATGGGAACAAGTAAGTAACTTTTCCTTATTCACTTCCTCCACACCACTCATAATTTTATATACCTCTATCATATCCCCTCTTAGTCTCCTCTTTTCCAAGCTAAAAAGTCCTAGCCTCTTTAATCTCTCCTCATATGGGACCCGTTCCAGACCCCTAATCATTTTAGTTGCCCTTCTCTGAACCTTTTCTAATGCCAGTATATCCTTTTTGAGATGAGGAGACCACATTTGTACGCAGTATTCAAGATGTGTGCGCACCATGGATTTGTATAAGGGCAATAAGATATTCTCCGTCTTATTCTCTATCCTTTTTTTAATGATTCCTAACATCCTGTTTGCTTTTTTGACTGCCGCTGCACACTGCATGGACATCTTCAGAGAACTATCCACGATGACTCCAAGATCTTTTTCCTGATTAGTTGTAGCTAAATTAACCCCCATCATATTGTATGTATAGTTGGGGTTATTTTTCTCATGTGCATTACTTTACATTTATCCACATTAAATTTCATTTGCCATTTTGTTGCCCAATCATTTAGTTTTGTGAGATCTTTTTGAAGTTCTTCACAGTCTGCTTTGGTCTTAACTATCTTGAGCAGTTTAGTATCATCTGCAAACTTTGCCACCTCACTGTTTACCCCTTCTTCCAAATCATTTATGAGTAAGTTGAATAGGATTGGTCCTAGGACTGACCCTTGGGGAACACCACTAGTTACCCCTCTCCATTCTGAAAATTTACCATTTATTCCTACCCTTTGTTCCCTGTCTTTTAACCAGTTCTCAATCCGTGAAAGGATCTCCTCTCTTATCCCATGGCAACTTAATTTACGTAAGAGCCTTTGGTGATGGACCTTGTCAAAGGCTTTCTGGAAATCTAAGTACACTATGTCCACTGGATCCCCCTTGTCCACATGTTTGCTGACCCCTTCAAAGAACTCTAATAGATTAGTAAAACATGATTTCCCTTTACAGAAACCATGTTGACTTTTGCCCAATTTACATTCTTCTATGTGCCTGACAATTTTATTCATTACTATTGTTTCAACTAATTTGCCCGGTACAGATGCTAGAGCCCTTTTTAAATATTGGCATTACATTAGCTATCTTCTAGTCATTGGGTACAGAAGCCAATTGAAAGGACAGGTTACAAACCCTACTTAATAGTTGTGCAATTTCACATTTGAGTTCTTTCAGAACCCTTGGGTGAATGCCATCTGGTCCCGGTGACTTGTTACAGTTAAGTTTATCAATTAGTTCCAAAACCTCCTCTAGTGACACTTCAATCTGTGACAATTCCTCAGATTTGTCACCTACAAAAGACGGCTCAGGTTTGGGAATCACTCTAATGTCCTCAGCCGTGAAGACCGAAGCAAAGAATTCATTTAGTTTCTCCACAATTACTTTATCTTTAAGTGCTCCTTTTGTATCTTTATCGTCCAGGACCGGTTGTTTAGCAGGCTTCCTGCTTCTGATGTATTTAAAAAACATTTTATTACCTTTTGAGCAGATGTATACTGCTTAATTTTATTTAAATTAACAGATCATTATTTTATTATTTTAACAGATCATAGTAAGTTTAGGCCTTAACATAGGCTGCCAACTTCTAAAGTTTTTTAATTAATTTTAATAAAAATAGTTTAAATAGAAAATTGATTTTAATGTATTTATTTTAATCATCCATTTTTATCCATTCTGTGTCCACAGACACAACAGATTTCAGGATCGGGCCATAGTTTGAGACCTGGAAATGCTATGTAGCAGATAACTATATCAGAAAGCAGTGTCTCCATTGTTGTAAAAGAAGTTCTATTGTTTCCTTTATAAAAAAAAAATGTGTCAAATCAATGTTAAAAAATAAACTTTAGCTTAAAGTTAAGAAAGTTTCAAGACAGCATAGATGTGGAGACAAAACAGCTGTCAAAAAATAAGATGCCCGCTAAATATTCTTTAACCTGTTCTTTCCCTTTTCTAGAATGTGTTCCTTCCTCCTTGTTGTTAATATTAATTTACGGCTTGTCTTAAACAAAGGCCGACCCTGCAGTGAGATACATTCAAGCAAGTTTCTGCACTCAAGGGGAGCCTGACTGAAGTCCATGAGGCTCCCCTCAGGAGCGTGAGTCAGCTTGTGCCATTGAAGGACGAGGACCTTAGGTTTTAAGCTCACTGTAGCAGAGACCATCATTACTATATGCTTATACAGCACTTTACCACAATGAGGTCTTAATCTTGATTAGGGTCTCTATGCACTACAGTTATACAAAGAATTTATAATAAGAACTTTGAAAGTGAGATGGAAGATTTAAACAAGTAAACAACAGTTGCTGTTATTTAAAAACAATACCTAGACCTTACAATGTATCACAGGGGTTTTCAAACTGGGGATTGTGAACCCTCAGGCCGTCGCAAAGTTATTACATGGCGGGGGAGGAAGGGGGGTGGCGAGCTGACAGCCTCCACCTCAAACCCTGCTTCGCCTACAGCATTTATAATCGTGTTAAATGTAAACAAAAATGGTTTTAATTTAGGGGGGGGGGGGGGGGTTGTCCACTCTCAGAAGCTTGCTGTGTGAAAGGGGTCACCAATACAAAAGTTTGAGAACCACTGAATCAGAAACAGCCACCCAAAGATGGAGCAAGTCACAAGTAGCAGTATAATACAGACATTCCAACCTAAAGCCTCATGAGAACACCAGGATATAGAAGCTAAGCGAAAATTGCATGCCTACAGATAATTAGACCAAGATATTTTCTTTCCTGGTGAGATCAAAAATGCTATTTGTGAACTTGCTGGCACATATTTTACTTGCAGAGAAGACAACTTGATGGGTCATTCAACAGTTTTACTGCTGAAACCAAAAAACCCTTTCTTTAAATTAAGATGACAGCATAATACATGAGCAAAAACTGAGAAAGCACAGAAATACTATGAGGTATTTATACATATTTCTAAGAATTGTTGATTTGTTGCCATTTGCTGATCAGAGGACTAATCAAGAAGTCAACTGGCAGAGAGGCAAACCGCACAGGAATAGATATATGGAGATCAATTCCTTTTATGTTTGGTTGCAGCAGTCTCTCTTCCCACGTCTGTGGCAGATCTAACCAAAATTCTATTAGATGGGACCTTACTAAGTCCCCATCTTTCTCCTTTACAACATCTCAATAGCACTTTTTATTTGTATGGAAACGGCAAGGGAGGAAATCTATCAGTTCCTGATTTTCTCCTATTAATGAATATTTGAATGTATAGAAGTGAGTTCAGCATGATTCCCTAATTCATTCTGGGGTATTTGAAAGTTCTTCCTGTTTTTTATGATGCAGATATTTCTGATAAAACTAGGGGATAGAAAAAGTTGTAGGCAGGATCAGTTTAGTAAGTACTTACTCTACTGGTTACTCTTACATCATTTAGTCTTGGAATGCCTGTAGTATCCCAGTTATTTCCACATCGCAACTAACTGTAAAGTCTTCAAGTATGGAATACTCTGCAGATGAACTCTTCAAAAAGTAAAGACCTTGTTAGATACAGAGTCCCTATTTAAAAAATGAGACCATACTGTAGTTTCAGAATTTGTTGTTCATACCTTCCCTTCTGAAATATCCTATTATCATTTTATATAAAAAGTGTGGATATGTAGTCATGACTGAACAGACGAGCTCAAAAGGTTCTGTATGTTTTGTAAAGCAAATAAACATTGAAATAGGACATT
The DNA here is from genome assembly GCA_037349315.1 of Chelydra serpentina. NCBI lineage: Eukaryota > Metazoa > Chordata > Testudines > Chelydridae > Chelydra > Chelydra serpentina. The sequence continues at coordinate 33,173,600 of JBAIAC010000035.1, read as the reverse complement.
TGACTTTTTTTTAAGTCATATTTCTCTGAGGATTTTAACCTAAAGTTAAAAGTAATACTTATGTAAATATAACTCAATGCTTTTTAATATCTTTTTTTCTATTTTATGCATTTAACAGCATTTTGTATGTGGTCATTTAGGCCCTGTGCATGAAGTTAAAACATGTGCATGTCTGCCAAATCAGGGCCCTAGTTGCCTATTTGTCTAGCTCTCTCTAGTGGCAACAGAAGAATTTTTTGTTCTAAAAAAGAAAATGCAACTATCGAACCACAAAAAGTGTGGGGGCGGGGAGAGGGGAAGGGCTGAGGTTCACTACATTTCAAGTTAATGGTATTCTATTAAAGGGACTTTATTTATAATTTTAAAGGTGTAAATGACAAGTTTTTGTTTTCTGAACCCAGGAGGCAAAGATTTAAACATGCCTGTGCAGTACTTGCAGCACACATATGGTTCAAGTTCCATGAAAGTGAAACAGAGTAGAAAGATATGTTTTTAAAGTTGATATTTTCCTCTCTGCCTTTGGCCAGGATAGACATCACCATCTCTGGAAGTCCTCAGGAGCAACAGCCTTCAGAGATGCTATTAACAGAAGGCACATGTATTAATGTGCTGTTTAGCCTCGGAATGTATGTTTATGAAGCAAGCTGCTCACCCCACACAGTCTATAAGCGAAGAACAAAAACTTCACCTGAGGCATGTGCACATCCACCTGAGGACACAGTTTATATGCTTAAACACCAGCATTCTTGAGTCACCGACCGGTCCCATGGATCTGAACACAGGCCAGGAACCTACAGCAACTAGAGGCAAGTTCACCACGTGGTACGGACCGGGGCTGGGTGAGCCAAGCGTGGTGAGAGGCTAGAGAAGAGTGAGTACACTGAACTGCAGCGGAAGGGGCCCAGCAGGACGCTGCGTGTCTCACAATCACAGTGAAGAGCAATGTGGGGGGAGAGCAGGAAGCCCCTACAGGAGACAGAAACCAGGAGCGAGGCACGCACTCACTCATATGGGGTCATCAGAGTCACGGTACAGCAGGGTCTGTGCCTGGGGACGGGCGAAGGGGAAGTCACGGTGCAATACGATCTAGGCCAGGCAGGGTTCGCGGAGTACGGTATGTGGTAGGAAGGCCCCGCAAGATGATCCATGCTCAGGAACGCGCAGCGCTGTACAGCGGAGGAGGCACTGTGACCGCCCCAGGGAAGCACTGATAGCACGGCATGGGCGAAAGGGAAGATAGGGCCCACACGGCTCGCTTAGGGGGAAGGGCAGGGCGCAGTACTCCGAGCCGGCGAGAGGGGGCGCGCGCCACAAGGCACGACAATGGAGTTAGCCTGGCCCGCACGAGCCAGGCCCGCAGCGCGGCGCAGGGGCGGCCCGGACCGGGGGCGCGGTACTGTTCCCCCCGCCGAAGTCTCCGCTTGGCTTTCGCACGTGCACTGCTGTCCCGAGGGGCCGGTGGAAGCCCCTCTTGTGTCACCGTCAAGCCCCACACCACCGGGGACACGCACCCGCCCATAAACTTAAGCCACTGAGCAGAGCCTTGTCACCGCCTCCCGTAGGGCCCGGCCTACCCGTTCCGGTTACCAACGGTCCAGGCCCCCTCGCTGCCCTCACGCTGAGGAAGAGGAGGAACAGCCAACACCAGCTCCTAACATGGCGACGAAAACGGATCCCAGCCCCGCGCCTACCTCAGGCCCGCGATAGCGTCTCCGTCCGCCGTCGCACCACCACCAACGGCTCCAGCGAGGGGGAGGTGGCTGCAGCCCGTGCGCGAGCTTCACCTCTCGCGATACCCCCACAAACAAACACTTCTCACTGTGCTCTCGCGAGATAACTACTACCCCCCCCCTGCGCGCGCGCTCACGCGCGCACACTCGGTAGCTTCTCCGAGATTTGGAGAATTCCCACCGGGTTGCTACCTCTGAGATGTCGCGAGGCGGCCTGCAGCCGCAGCTTGTTGCCGTCTCATCGAAATCTCGCGGGAGCCCTTATTCTCCCGCGCATACTGCCGCCACGCCACATCTCTTGTTGTCTTGGAGAACTCTCGCGATAGCTAGTCGGGTTACCTCTGCCTGCTCGCACTCTCTCGAGATCAGCGCGGGTTGAATTAGGCGGGGGCGAGCTACGGCCCTGTGCCCAGTTCCTTCGCCTGCTCCCCTCACGTATCCCTGACTGTCATCAGCACGGGCCTGTGGCCAGTCCGCCCCCCTCACGAGCTCCTGACTCACTAGCACAGGCCTGCACCAAGCCTACCCCCCTCATGGGCCCCTGACTGTCACCAGCACTAGGCCTATGCCCAGCCTGCCCCCCACATCTTAGCCTACTCCTCTCGCGAGCCCCTGCCCCACTCAGACAGGAACAAGACCTTTGTCAGGAAGTTAGCCGCAGTGATCGATCATACCAGGTGGTTTATTGACACCGACTGTGGACAAGGGGGCAGTGGGGAGTTCAGTAACGGCCTAACCAGCCTAGATTCACCCTGCCCCAGCATATCACAGCATGCCCCTGGAACACCCAGTGCAGTACCCCAGTGACAGCCCTGGGCTTTTGAAAACTGAGGGTGTGTGAAATTGCACAAAAGCCTGAGATGACAGAAATCTGCTCACTCCCTTGCTTGCTTCCTGACTTTAGGTTAGAATTTATATGCAGACCACAAAGTCAGATGCCCATTAGGCTCTGGTAAGGCCACAATTAGTAGCACAGGAATATGTCCTCTCCTGCTGAGCTCCACTCCTGTATGCCTGGCCTCAGATAACTGACTGCTTTATCCAATGGAAAAAAAGATGTTACTGTCCCCACAATGTTTGAGGCAACAGGCACTCCTTACATACAAGGTTAATTACAAACCTTTTGGTGTAGATTAGAAGATCCTCGCAAAAATATAAGAACACTGACTTTTGTATGTAATCCTTTCCACTTTTGTCTAAAGTTGTGATGCCACCTTGCAGTCGCATGAAGACAGAATGGTATTGTACTTCCATTTTTGTGTGTGAAGCTGAAGGCTTGGTGATCAAAATAATTGTAGAAATTGTATTGTCACTTTCAGGTTGTGGAAATGATTTCATAATCAATACTTTTCACTCCAATTACATTTTCTGACTGGGGAATCTGTCTGCAAAGTTTACAAGACTCATTTGCTTTGCAAAGGGGAGAGATGAATTCACTCTTCAATATGGAATAGTCCAATTATATCTGAATTATGAGTTGGGGAAGGGGGGAGAGAAGAATGCCCCGTTTTAAGTCACCAGTCATGAAAAAGCTATTTTTAAAATCCATTTGAGGCCACAGCAAACAAGATAATTTCATTGCCTCGAACAATTTGAAAAGGGGGAGAATTAGCACAAAATCTATGCTGATGTTGTTAAAGGGCTGGGAGAGTAATTATAGGAAATGCAGAATGTATCAAGTTCCAGCATTAAATCCTTAGAACACAAGACACATCAATCTAACCTTGGAATATATTTAATCCACTTAACTAACTCCATTATGTGTTAAAGTACTATAGAATAGCGAGGATAAGACAAAGCTTTTTAGATGAGATATAAGACAACCTGACCACCATTACCCATTAAAAGTCAAATTTAGATTGTAATATCTCTGTGATAGGAAACGGTTTTTGTTTGTAAAGCATCAACAGAAAACTTATTGAATGATAAATCCCATGACATTTTTCCAAGCACAAAAGCAAAGGATATCAACCCCACTCTCCTGGCTTTATTCCAATTTGGATCTTTTCTTCACATTAGACTGCCTGTTGTATCCCAATTTATAGTGTGGTCCTTACATCTGGGCACTGATGCAAGTCTGACTGTGAGCTTTATTGATCATATCTGTACAGCAATCTATACAGTACTAATATCTTGTCCCAGCCGCCACCAAGATCGGAGTCAAACCTCAGTGGTTTCTCTAGGGGCTGTCTCTCAACTGTTCCAAATGCATGGTCAGCAGGAACACAAAGGAGATTTTACCCCTACCATCTGATCAATTTCCATGTGTATTGAGGACTAAATCTGGTGGATCTGCACAGAGGGTGCAGAAGGAGCTAAGAATGCTGAGAGCTTCTGGGCCTGAAAGAGGCTCTTCACTCGCCCATCTGAGACCTTGGTCAATTATGGGAAGCAAGTGGACTAGGGAGAGCTTCACCCACCTTGACCCCTAAAGCAACAGCCAGAATGAGATCATCACTATCAACAAGAGCTTCCAGGGTTCTCCCCCTCACTTCAGGTAATAGCCCTCCCTAGCTTTTTCTTGCTGCATGTCTGAGGTGGCGCAACCACATGGTTGGTCTTGTGAGCTCTGTGTTCAGCCGACAGGATAGGGATAGTTTAAAATCGTATCACAGCAGTTTCTCAAATACCTACTGAGGTGTATAAATTGTCCGTATAGCACATGCTTTCTTGTGCATCTGTGTCTTTTAGGGAACAGTATAACTATTCTGTTTTTCATATGACCTGTCAAACCATATTAATCTATTTCACAAGTTAGCATCTGAACAAGTGGACACAATTTTTCCAATATTAATGGCTCTGGGCAGTGAAAATTTCTGTGTATATAATTTGTAGAATATTGATTCAAAGGTCAATTTCCAACTGGATAAGAAAGAGTTGACAAGTGTGTTTTCAGGTGTAAAGTATTCGAATTAGGGATTTTTAATCAGATGGAACACCATTTAGTGCTATAATCCTAAAAAGCATTAAATATTGTAATTCATTTCTTAATTCCGGTCACCACCAGCACATTTTCACAGTCGTTATTTCTTCTGCAGTGAATGCTTTTCATCTCAGTGCTTCTCCTAAACTCTTTAAGTGGTATACAGAAGGTAACATATAGGGTTACATATGTATCTAATATGAGGGAGAAATGATGTAGTGTAGAATTTAGGAAGAGTGGGTGAATCCAGACTAACACTTCTTACATATGAGAGAGTGCATGTGCCACCCTTGACACTTCTCAAACCAGTACTTTACGACTTAATATTCATATATGGCATGTATTTTTGAATGGAAAGTTCTAGTTTTGTTCTTTTTTAAAAAAAAAGAAAAGAAAGAATAGATCAATAGATGCTTCAGAGCAACTATAAATCCCATAAACAAGCTCTCACACAATGTACAAACTTGGGCTCATGTTAAAGCCAGTGTAAGGGAAAACTGCCAACTTGAGTCCCTCAGATGATTTAAAACAAAAAACAAAAACAATTACTGTTACAGACATTGTTCTAGCTCAGAGGTTCCCAAACTTTTATTATTGCCTACCCCCATCCAAATCTATCAGCTGCCCGTGTACCCCTACCCTTTGTCACTGAGACGTTGTGTATTCTTAACACAACCTGTCTTTAGCTATCTGTCCATATTTCACTGCTCCGTGCAGATATAGTGAGATGTATACAACTGAAAAAAAAAAAACCTAAGTGCTGAGCTCAGTTAGATTGGACAACTGGTGGGTAACTGAACATGCGCTGTAGGGTATTGGTGGTGAGGGTTCTGTGCATCTGTGTTCTCATCGGTACAGCTTGAAGTTAATTAACTACCATATTTTATATAGCAAATTCCCACAAAGTTTAAAGCTTCGTCCGAGCAGCTTATTATGAAAATGCAATAAATCAGTAAAATCCACCATTACATAATTTCTCTTTGTGTATAATGTCTCATACCCCCACGGGTATGTGTACCAGTTTGGGAACCCCTGTTCTAGCTCAAAACAGAATGCTTTTCTGTTTGTTTCAATTTATTTTATGCACTTGACCACTTTCTGCATAGTTTGTTTCCCTAATTTGGGGAGGGTGAACCCCATACAAAGGGGGAAACATTTAGAAAGCAAGCTCTTTGAGGCAGGGACTGTCTTCCCTGTGTGTGGTGTCTATAGTACCTTCCAACACACTCATAAAATGCTTTTCTAGCATTAATTAATTTAAACTCAAAAGCCACATGAGATCACAACAAATGATTTAATTATCCCTTTTAATAATTTTTATATTTTTACCTGCCTCAGCGATTAAGATGAAGAAACTGACCTACTGGGAGGTTAAGTGACTTGCCCAAGGCCACAAAGTTACAATTGTCAGAGCAGAAAAAGCATTCCAAGGACTACTTCCTTCCAGGAAATGTATTAAAAAGCCCATCCCCTAAAGGGAGGAGGAGCTCTGTGGCAGGGGGAAGAGAGACTGGATTCCAGGACTTCTCTCCTGCCCCCACCAGAAACAGAGGCAATGGAAAGGCAGTAGAGCAGGGATGGGCAAACGTTTTGGCCCAAGGGCAACATCTGGGTGGGGAAATTGCATGCAGGGCCATGAATTTAGGGCTGGGGCAGGTGGTTAGGGTGCGGGAGGGGGTGTGGTGTGCAGGAAGGGGCTCAGGGCAGGAGATTGGGGGGCAGGAGCGGTTCAGGGTGCAGGCTTTGGCCCAGCACTGTAGCAGTGCGCAGCGGGGCTAAGACAGGATCCCTGCCTGCCCTGGCCCCGCGCCACTCCCGGAAGCAGCCTGCACCACGTCCCTGCGGCCCCTGAGAGAGGGGGCAGAGGGCTCCGCACACTGTCCTCACCTGCGGGTACCTCCTCCAAAGCTTCCATTGGCCACGGTTCCCCATTCCTGGCCAATGGAAGCTGCGGGGGGCAGTGCCTGCAGGCGAGGGCAGTGCACAGAGCCCTCTGCCCCCACCCTCCCCCAGGGGCCACAGGGATTTGGTGCCGGCCGCTTCCAGCAGCAGCACGGGGCCCACGCCAGGGGTGGCAACCTCGTGGGCTGGATCCAGCCCACAGGCCGTAGTTTGCCCACCCTGCAGTAGAGAATTGGTTACCAGGCACCCAGCATGCACCTTCAGTCCTATGAAACAGAAGGCCCTGGCACTTCCTCAGCCCAGGGGCAGGTTTAAGGAGTCCCTGTCACCTGGGAGGAGCTGGAACTTTCACACACCCACACAGCACAACCACCTCAGAACATCCCCTTCCCTCCCATAGGGAACTGCTGATCACTAACCCCAGGCAGGCAGAAGTGGTCAATGGGCCACTTTTTGGTGCAGTCAAAAAAAGGATTTCCAAGGTTAAAGGACTAATTTCAACAAGATGAGCAGGCAGGGTTAAACAAACAACTGGAACAAACAAACAAAAAAAACCACACCAGAATCCTAGTATTTATTTTTAAATAAAAATTTTAATAAAAAGGGTGAGCGGAAACCAATAATCCATGTCATCCTTCTCCCCACCTTTCATGTTTTATCTTACTAGGCTCCCACCCTGCAAACCCTTCTGCACAGGAATAGTCCCATTCAATACTTACATGCTCACTCTGACCTCTCTAAAGATCTGTCACTCTTTAAAGCAACAGCAACAGTTCCTCTCTTCTCTTCAGGCAACTACTGCTGCCCCCACTAGCCTCACTCCTGAAATGATCAGTCCAACCGAGAAGGCTTTTATCTGTAACTAGGAAAAAAAAAAAAAAAAGTCAGCCAGTGGAGCCCTAAAGATCCATATTTCACAGGACAAACAGAACTGGGGTGGGGATCGTCTGCATTATATAAACAATATATAAATAAAAGACCATGATTGGCCAATTAACCACCCAGCCACATTTTATATTACAGTACAGCAGGGAAATGATTGTGTTCGCATCCAGTCTAGGACTAACTCTACAGAGTTATTCCACTCTCAAGGATGCAAAACGCTACCAAAACCTGGCAGTGACGGGCACTAGAACAGTACCAGCAGCACCAGGTAACTCTGATGGCACATTTCTCTCCCAGCAGTGTAACACTAGCACAGGCACAGAACAGCACTGGGCAGCTGACAACTGCTGGATTAAAGAAACAGACCTTCCATGCTTTGGAAAGTGTGCAAGAGAAATACCCCCAAATGGGCATTCCTTTGAGTAGTGTAGATCTCAAATCCCCTCACTTGGGTCTTGCCTCACTGAAAAACGCTTCCTCTAGCAATCTGCTACAAGCCAGGCTGAGCTAGAGGAGCATTGGTTAGCACTCCCAGGCTAGAAGTGCTACCCCAACAGGCACCCCATTCAAATACCAGCAAAGGCGGAGTATTCTGAATATTACCGATCAAATATTCAATTTGCCCATCACTGTTTGTGGCTCAGAGGGATTTACACCAGGAAATGTCAAAGGTTTCTCCCCTCCCCACACTGTAACTGCATTAAATATTGTTTCACATCTACAGAGCTCAGCCCAAAGGAAACATTTCCTAAGAGTTAGTGAGATGAGAAGAACAGCTTTCTTCTTAAGACAGAGCAGAATGTGCTTCATTGGCTGCTCCCACATTTTGCAAAGCTCATTAGATCTCTTCAATGCCTAAGGAAGAGTTACCTGTCAAGTCTTCATTTTGCAGAAAGCTCTTTGCTCCCCTGAGACTCTTGGTTTACATTGTTCCCCTTATGGATGCATAAGCTGCAGACCAGTTATGATACCCTAAACAGCACAGAGAGACACACAGCACATCTTTTAAACTAATACACATTGAACAGCTGGGGTTTGAATTGTGGAAGAAATAAGGAGGTTTCCTGAAGTGAACATTACAAAGAATTCCACTTAAACAGAATTTGTTGACCAAATATTCTTTGATCCCTTTGCCTCACTGTAATTATTAAATGCAATTTCCCCACATATGCTGCATAGAATAATTTATAGAAATGCACAAAGTGTTGTGTATTTCATCCATTGATCTGAAAGCCAGCTGAAGAACGAACACAGTTACACATCTAAAAGCACTCCTGTTCTAGAAATCAAAATTCAGTTCACAAAGCCCAATTCGCAGAGGGAAGTTCATTGGCTTCATAGAATTGCTGTGAGGGCTTTGAAATAAAACAGGAACAGAGATTCCAGGCACTACTCCATGCTAAAAAGGCTAAACTGGGCCTATAGTTTGTCAAATCATAATCCTACCCTCTTTAAAGCCAACCTCTGTCATGTCTACAAGTCCCAGCGCATGGCACTGGCTGGGCAAGCGTGTTGAGACTGCTGATTCTTCTGCTAAACTGTTTTATTACCTCTTCCTCCCTGCCACCCACTAAGTCGAGTTGCATCCTGACACCTAGACTGTGAGATATCTGGGACAGGGACTGTTTTCTTTATTACTTATCTGAACAGTGCCTAGCACAATAGGGATCCTCAAGGTAAATTCTTTGGCCCTACCATTATACAAATAAAAACAACTAGGAGTCCGGTGGCACCTTAAAGACTAAGATTTATTTGGGTATAAGCTTTCGTGGGTAAAAAACCCACTTCTTCAGAAAGCTTATGCCCAAATAAATCTGTAAGGTGCCACTGGACTACTCGCTGTTTTTGTGGATACAGACTAACACAGCTACCCAGATACTTGACAAATAAATAAGTTACAGTTCAAAGTTATGCATCCAGCAGGACATTTGTACACCCAAACAAGCTCACAGTCACGGTATTTGCAAGCACAAGTTAGCCATGCCTAAATATTTTTAAAAAGTCAGGCTCCAGAAGATTAAGTGGATTTTGGGGGGAGTAAGGTATGTGTGGACAAATGTTAATTCAAGTGTATTAGCATCCAGATGACTTAATACCACTGCATTAATATCAGTCAAGGAATGCTAAATACCACAAAAACCTGCTATCAGTCAAAATTAATACAACTTCCCTGCCACAGGTTTTATGAGTCAAATGGTCTCCAAACAGTGGAACACCATCACAGGTATAAAGTGACCCTCAATAGCTAATCACCACTGAGAACAGACAAGTGCTTTAGAGCCTCATGGCACTGCCTAAGAAGCATGCTACTGGCCACAAGAAGTGCTAGAAAAGTTAAGAGCTCATTAAAAAAACAAACCATCATTAAGACTCAGGGTAGGGACTGTTCAGCATATTTTATCAGTCAAGCATCATATAACCAACAATATTTTTCATAAGACTACATTCTATTAGCAACATTTTTGCTAACACCAACCTCTCAGAGGAAGAATCAAGTTTCTGCTTTTGCACACTTGCTTTTCTTGCCCCTTTCAGATTTTCACTATTTTCCCTGAAAGAAAAGACATCAGCATAAATACCAAAACATTTTAGTTTCAGCAGCATTGACTTAAGCCCATGTAGATATTTTTAAAATAAAATAAACAGACCCTGTTCTCTTCCCATCCCTATGTGCATGCACAGAAATTTCAGTGCGGATCTAGCCCAGTTTAGATAGTTGCAATGAATCGACTCAAAACCAACCCTCTAGCCAGCAGCAGCGGCCCTTAAAAGGGTCCATGAATGAGATCAACTGAACAGCAAAGCTGCATTTGGCAGGGCAGTTTAGCAGCTTAGCTAGGACACTGGATTGGTACTCGGGAGACCTGGATTTTAGTCCCAGGCCCTGCCGCTGGCCGGCTAGATGACCTTGGGCAGGTCATTTCCCTCCCTGTGCCTCACTCAGTTTCTCCGCCTGTAAAATAGGATCCCTCCTTCGTAAAGTGGCTTGAAAAGTGCTCCAGGGCAGCTCAGGATTGTTATTGCTGGGTCCAGCGCAGCCTCAGGAGGCTTGCTGTGGACGAAGGGCCAGGCCCCTCACAGGCGCAGGAAGCCCAGCCTTGCCCCGCCGGAGCCAGCGCACATGGCCGCTCACCCGGCCCGGCGTAGGCTGGCTCCGCATCCCGCTGCTCAGCCTCGCCCCCCACCCCATGCCTGGGGGTCACATACCCACTTCTCCCCCGCCGGCGGCAGCTCCGGGCGCTGCCATGCCGCACAGCTGGGAAGCCCCGTGCCCAGCAGCCCTGTCCGGCGGCTGCCGAGGGAGGAAAGGAAGGAGGTGCGGCCGCTGGGCCGGGGAAGTAGGGCGCGCACTCGCAGACCCCACCCAGCGCCGGCTGCTTCCCGCCCCAGAGGCGCGGGCGGGTGCGCTGCAGTGCGCCTGCGCAGGATTCAGGCGCCATCTGTGCGTGGGGGCTGGGCGCTTTGGTTCTGGATGATGGGGGCACTGTGGTCAGGGTGCTCAGGGTAATGGGGAGGGGAGGCGCTGTGGCTTGGCGTGATGGGGCTCGGGGGTGATGGGTTTGTGGCTGTGGTGGGATTAGGTGCTGGAGGATTGCTGTGGATTCATGCTGTGGGCACGTTGGATCAAGAATGGGGTGGCACGTAGCTCCTTCCTGTCTTGTGCCAAACAGAGGGCCAGCTGCCTCTCAGGCAGCATCTCCCCCAGTCCTGGTGGGAGAAGAGACACACCCTCCACTAGCTGTGGAGATCAGGGTCTATAGGTAATGCAGCCCCACACTGGATCATCCCCCCAACAAGCCCCCTCCCCAGTGGGCATCCTCTTCAGTGACCAAGGGACCTCATGACGTAGCTTGCCCAGTGTACATGTGTGAGGGTTGGGACCAGGAGGGTGACAGAGCCAGAATCCACACAGAGGGCCCTGATCTCTAGCTGCTCTGTCAGAATCGCTGGCCCGTGGATGGGGGGGCAAATCCCACGCTCCGGAACAATTAGGGAGAAATCTTTGTGAAAGCCTCAAGGGGAAATGTCTATCTTTTTAGCCTCCTTTCATGGGCTTTCCCACTGGAGCAGGCAGCTGGGCCCTGTGATTTTATATTTTGCATGTGTGCGTAGATGTGCCAGTAGGTGGATTTTGTAAACTGAAAAACGAATACCTGTAGGATTTTCACAAATAAGGCCCAGCACTGATCCTCCGGCACATTCATTAGTCAATGCTCAAGTGGGAAACATCTAATGAGGTCTTCTCCATGAGGGCTGGCTTTATTGTTCGTGGAGTGACTTTTATCATGGGAGCCAGTGTGAGGGACCCACATTATCCACTATGGATAGGGCGCCCGCCAGGATTTCCATAGCAGTCTGTCTCCTGACGTACAGAGTTGACACATTAATTTTGTGGGCAAGGAACCATACAGCACCTTGTTTGTTCTGGTGTTAATAGACTATTCAAGGTGTCTCAAACCCCAGACATTAATGATGTTCTGAATGCCCCATGGGGTGCACTCTCACTCTCAGACCATGTGGTCAGGGCTGCACCAGCCACCAACATCTCCAGGCCTGTGGAGAGCAGCCAGCGTATTAGTCTTTGGAGGCTTCATTTTCTGAGGTGCTGAGCAGCCACAGCTTCCACTGACGTTAGTTAGTGGCTGCTCCACACTTCTGACAAACAGGCGTTTCGTACTGACTTTCTAGAGGTCTGTGAAATCCTCAGTCCCTGATCAGCGTTAGATTAGTATCTAGATTAGATCTTAGATTAGTATCACTGTAGTCAGTGATAGACACCTTTGTAATACCCAGCGTAGCAGATTACTGTCTTGGAATCAGATTTCAATTCCCTGATTTATTAATGTGATTTTACTCCCTTTCTTTGGCCCCGCATTTGCCCTTCTTTTGCTGATGTCCAAAAGTGTTTGTGCTTGTGCCTGCCAATATAGAAGCTGGGTGTAGCTTCTTTTATTTCCCTGAAGACTTTTTGGGGGGGGGGGGGGGGCAGGGGAGGGGTTATTGACAATCTGGAACTCTAAACCAGAATAACATTAGTAGCATATGTGCTGAGGTCCCCAAATAAAAGGGCATTTAGCAATTTAGTAGCTGAAAGCTCCCAAGAAACAAAAAGTAAGACTTAAATCACAGATGAAGAGAGAGTGCAGTCAAGTGGTTAGAGCTACAGGGAATCAGGACTCCTAGTTCCTTTCCCAGCTCTAATTGAATTGCAGCATGATCGGGAGCAAGTCACTTAATCATTGTTTTACCCATCTGCAAAATGAGTATATTTACCTACGTCACAGGCATCTTTGGAGGCTTCATTTAACATTTTGTTTGTTGAGGTTTTTAAAGGTCTTTAAGAAAAAAAATCAAAGTTAGAGATGAAAAAGACTTACTGAGATCATCCAGTCCATCTCCCCCAGGGCCAATAGCGGGTTGGTTCCTGTTGTACATTTATAAGTGTTTTGTTTAGTTTAAAGTCCCAAGCGATAGGGTTTCTACCACTTCGCTTGGGAAGCTACTCCACTACCAATACATCTCACTGATATTCAGCCTATATTATCCGTTTCTTAGTTTCAACCCCACACCTACTTATCCCCTTGTGTATCCCATGTAATGCTTTCTCTTCCTCTTTGCTGCTTATGCCCCTCAGAGGCTTGTAAACCAAGATTCTCCACTAGAAAAATGCACTAGAAAAATGCAAATTATTACTCGTGTGCTGAATGCCCCTCTTAGCCTGCTTGTTTTAGGGAATTATGCTCTTTTTTGTTCACATTTCAGATTGCCAGCAATACACACATACGCATCTCATCCCAGAAAGGTTGTCTTCCATTAGCGATTTTACTTCCCCCTCCTGCCTGGATAGTTTTACATGTATAAATATAAAACAAAACCCTCTCATTGTGTGTCCCCCTAGGAATTTCCTAGTATGTAGTGGAGGTTTATCAGTTCCCTAATACTGTCAGTTCTCTGCATTTTAAAATGTAGAACTGGTTTTAAGCAATAAAGAATTTCTGATGCCACCTAGTGGTAGATGGAGATTTACGTATTTCAAGAAATCTGCAGAACGTCCAAGAGGCTGAATTCGTCAGTGTTTTTAAGAACTGTTTTCACTCCCAGGTGATTTCACTGTTTTTCCTCAAGTATCTATTAACAAGGTCTGTGAAAAGAATTTTAAAAATAGTGACACTGTGATGCTTTGGGGGTTCACCCAGAGCAGTGAGGGGTTCTGTCACCCCCTGCCCTGGAACCCTGAATGCCTCTGTACTGTGCAGCTTTGACTCAGAGCCCTAACATCAGCCACCTGCTCACAGCACAATGGCCTTACCCTGGCTTCTGGCAGACTGGTGACACCACTAGCCCCTTCCAGCCCCACGTCTCCTCAAAACCATCTCCCCAGTCCCCTGCAGCGCTCAGCCCTTCTCACTGCAGCGCTCACACACCCATATCCAGTTCACTACTCCTTTAAAGAGACAATCCATGGCACCCCTGTTAGTTTGGCTGAAAATTTTACTCTTTCAGTTTGGAACACTGCTCTGAGATGGCTGTTTAATAACACAAGATTAAGTTTGTTAACAGAACAGAGATTTAAGTGATACCAAGTGGAAGGAATTGAGCTAGAAATGGTTACAAACAAAGAAAAGTAAAAATATGCTTCTAAGATTAAAGCCTAATTTAACAATCTAGAGTCTTGGTTTCTCACCTATATTCAGTTTCCAGAAACTTTCAACCCCTTGGCTGACAGATTCCACTTTTCGCTGATGCACAAGAGCTCTGGCCTGTTGTATGTGCCCCATAATGGAGACCAAAATGGGTCTTGTCCTTGCTTATATCTCCCAAAGTTCAATGACATTGCTTCAGGAGGCAGGAAGGTTTCCTGGAGCTGCAGCTTCCATGACCCACACTGGTTTGCCTGGTGGCTTTGTCTACTTTGCATGGAAATGTAATTTAATTGTCTCTCTTTGCTCAGTTTACATTGGCGACACATTCAAGCAGGTGGAACCATGTTCCTTTGTCCACTGACTTAAGCCTTGATGGCCAAACCCATTTTAAAAACGCATTTCCAGCACATATTTATAATTTTTCATATATCGCCCATCCATACACCATGTAAAAATATTGATGACCAGCATGTTGCCAGTTTACATATGATACCTGACAGGACACCTTCTAGAGACAGTTTATGACAATTGTGAGTTGGGGTATGCTGAAAAGGTCAGGTCAGCTGAGGTTCACTTGCTCTTGGCATTGGGATGCTCTTAGGGTCACAGACATCTATTGTAAGTTTCTACCCAAAGTCTGGCAATGTTTTTAAGGGTCAATATAGAGTATTTGGTATATTGCCCAAGCCAAAAAGCATTAGACGTGTGTTTCAGTGGCATCGAGCTAATGCCCAAAAAGCAACTTTACATTCTTTGTTCAGTGTTATGGCCAACTGGATGTGTAGTCATTACAAAAGGAATGTGGAACCAAATATACAGTAGAACCTCAATTTTATGAACATCAATCTTATGAATGACCAGTTATATGAACCATTTTTCCCAACTGGGGGAAAACAAAAGATATCATATAACTAATGTGATGTTGAGGAAGAACAAGTTGAGATCCCTTCACATTCTGCTGCCTTCAGTGCAATACAAATCAGTTTGCCGTGGTTTGAAGAATGAGAAGAAAGAAATACAGGGCACAATACCGCAACTTGTGTACTGTGTTGACTGACACTTGGTTGGAGGTCAGTTTTATGAACTCTTCAATCCCCAAGTAGTGCATAAAATAGGGGTGCTATTGTATTTATGTTGCTTGCAAATGTTTCACTAATTTATTGACCCTGCTCTTTAGTCTCACAATACTGGGCATATACTGGATAGATCTCGGTTTTAGTAAAGCTTTTGACACAGTCCCCCCCAGGGCCGGCTCCAGCTTTTCGGCTGCCCCAAGCAAAAAAAAATGGCTGCCACTGAAGTAAAAAAAGAAAACGGCCGCCCCAGAATCCCCGGACTGCCGCCCCTTACAAGGCGCCACCCCAGGCACGTGCTTTGCCGTCTGGTGCCTGGAGCCGGCCCTGAGTCCCCCATGACATTCTCTTAAACAAACTAGGAAAAAGTGGTCTAAATTAAATTATTATAAGGTGGGTGTATAACTGGTTGAAAGACTGTACTCATGCTTCACTGTCAATCTGGGAGAACGTATGTAGTGGGATCCTACAGGGGGTCTGTCCTTGCTGTGGTACTGTTCAACATTTTAATTAATGACTTGGATAATGGAATGGAGAGCATGCTTTTAAAATTTGCAGATGAAACACCGAGCTGAGAATGGTTGCAAGCACTTTGGAGGACAGGATTAGAATTCAAAAGGACTTTGACAAATTGGAGAATTGGTCTGAATTCAACAAGATGACATTCAATAAGGATAAGTGCAAAGTACTACAATTAGCAAGGAAAAATCAAATGCTCATCCAAAATGGGAAATAACTGGCTAAGCAGTAGTGCTGCTGAAAAGGATCTGGGAGTTATAGTGGATCACAAATTGAATATGAGTCAATAATGTGATGCAGTTGTGAAAAAGGCTAATATTCTGGTGTATATTAACAGGCGTGTCATATGTAATACATGGGAGGTAATTGTCCCACTCTACTCAGCACTGGTGAGGCCTCAGATGGTGTACTGTGTCTAGTTCTCCATGTTCTCCATGTCCACTGAAGATGGGACAAGAAATAATCAGCTTAATCTGCAGCAAGGGAAATTTAGGTTAGATATTAAGAAAAACTGTCTAAACGTTCTAAGTATAAGGCTAGTTTAGTGGAATAGGCTTCTAAGGGAGATTGTGGAAACCGCACCATTGGAGGTTTTTAAGAACAGGTTAGACCAGGGGTCAGCAACCTTTCAGAAATGGTGTGCCCAATCTTCATTTATTCACTCTAATGTAAGGCTTTGCATGCCAGTAATACATTTTAACACTCTGGGGTTCCGGCCGCCGGCTCCTGCCAGCCGGGGTCTCAGACCACTGCCGGCCTGGAGTTCCCTTCACCCAGGCCAGCAGCGGGTGCTGAGTGGGGCCGGCGGCGGGACCCCAGCTGGCAAGGGGCCAGCAGCTGGAATCCCAGAGCAGCGGTGGGCTGAGCAGCTCAGCCCGCCGCAGCTCTGGGGTTCCCACCACGGGCTCCTGCCAGCTGGGATCTCAGCCCGCTGCCAGCCGGGGTTCTTTCACCCAGGCCAGCAGTGGGCGCTGGGTGGAGCCAGCAGCAGAACCCTGGCTGGCAGGAGCCTGCAGCGGGAATCCCAGAGCAGGTGCGGGCTGAGCTGCTCAGCCTGCCGCGTGCCATCAAAAATCAGCTCGCGTGCCACCTTTGGCACGCATCCTATACGTTGCTGACACCTGGGTTAGACAGACACCTGTCAGGGGTGGTCTAGCTTTACTTGGTCCTGCCTCAGTGTGGGGGGGTATGGACTAAGTGACCTCTCAAGGTCCCTTCCAGCCCAACATTTCTATGATACTATGATTTCTATAGCTCCTTCCATCCAAAGAAGGTGCTGTACAAACATTAATTAAATTAATTAATTAAGCTTCACAACATGGGCTATATATGAATCACTTTATTCAGCCTGAAATATCTCAGCTGGATAACAGCATGCTCCAGTTTAGGACCAGAAGTGAATACATATCTAATTGCAACTCCAGGGGGAATTTGGGAAGAGCAAACATAATTACCAGAGATTTAATTTGGCTAAGAAAACACAGTTGAACACCTCTACTCTTGTGAAAAGAGTTAGAAGAGCTTTAATGATCACAGGTGTTCAGCAGCTTATTATTCAGACTATTATTTGGTGGCTGGGAGCTGCAGGGTCCTGCCACTTCCCGGGGTGGCCAAGAGTTGCGGGGTACCCCCACAACCCAGGCAGCAGGGCCTCCCGAGCTCCGAGACAGCAGGGGTACCCCGCAGATTCCAGCCACCACGAGCAGTGGGGGTACTCCACAGCTCCTGGCTGCTGCAGGCAGGGGATCCCTGTAACTCTCAGCCGCTGCAGGTGGCAGGGGAAGCCTGCAGCTCCCCACCGCCCTGGGTGGCAGGCAGTAGCGTAGGCAGGTCCGGAGCACAGGGGGAGCGACGCTATAAAAAGGCGCCTCCCCAGGATCCTCCTGTACTCACCCGGCGGCGCCTCCAGCAGCGCTCCGGGTCTTCGGCGGCGGGTCCTCACTCACTTGAGGTCTTCGGTGGTACCCGCTGCCGAAATGCCGCCAAAGACCCGGAGCGCCGCTAGGTGAGTGCAAGAAGCGGCGATTAAAAAGAAGCGGTGCCGCTTCTGTTCACAGGGGGAGCGGCTTCTCCCTCTGCTCCCTCCCTGGCTACGCTACTGGTGGCAGGGGACCCTGGAGCTCTGAGCCCCCATGGGTGGTTGGAGCCCTTGGAGATCCCAGCCAAGCCCCCGCAGCTGTCTAGCGGCTCCCCATTTTCTAATGGTAATGTAATGATATTTTTAGTAAAAGTCAGGGCTTCCGTGAATTTTTCTACATTGCCCATGACCTGTCCCTGACTTTTACTTAAAATATCCATGATAAAATCTTAGCCTTACTTATTATTACATGAAACTTCCAACAGCACAGCTCCCTCCTCCTGCTGAGGTACTGTTTCAACAATGATTTCTAGGGAAGAGTGCCCCCTACTGGATCACCAGCATCACTTCCTGCAGGACATGGGTGTTCCTTGGAGGACTCATTCAAAGGCCATGGTCACTTTGGAGTTCATGTAGCATTGTAGCTACATACTGGTGCAAGTCCCTAGCACACATGCACGGTGACAGTATAAGATGATGCTTGCCCTGGTTTAGGTCACCCTGGTAACTTACAAGTATGAGCCCTGTTTTGCACTGGTCCAGTGTATCTGCAGTAGATATTTGCTGTGGTGTAACTACATATATGTACTACAACAGTGCAAGAATCCCAGTGAAGACTAGGCCTTTAGGTGAGACCTTTACTAGCCTTTCATCTATGTTGTTACATCCATGTGCTAGACAAGTGCTAATTCTTATCTGGCACAACTTGAGTTAGCTTGTGAGGTCTAACAGAACCTGACTACAGGATCTGAATGTTATAGTGTTTGCATTGCTAAGTAACATATGACAGTTCTGAGATTGTGGGTTCCTAATACCAATTCATAAAGTAATAAAAGGGAAGAGCCTCTCTGTGACAGTCTCAAGTATCCTAGCAGATTACTCAACTCCTGGCTGCACCTGCTCAACAAAGGTCAAATGAAACATGCACAGTTTAATAGTGACAAAGTAGTCTCTTCTTAGGCAGTGGAAGGATCTCTCAAGACCCCACTACACAGAAAGTGACCTATAAGTTGGCTGAGAGGTTCTCAATCTTTCCGATTGCAGTTTACTTTCTAAAACAGAAATCCTGTGGTGGACTCCTCTCCCAGTCCAGACCTCATACCTTCCTTGTGGCTTGTAGAAAGGTCTCAGTTGGTCCGCTGAGCCGCTGGGGGCGGTGGGGAGCTACTGCCTCGCCAAAAGGCCCTGGTCACACCTCTGTCAACGGGGAATTAGCGAAGGGAAGTGTGACGTCGCAGTTGGCGTGAGACGGGAGTGCTGGCGAGAGTTCGCGATGCACCCCTCAGGCAGGGGAGCGCCGGCAAGAGTCTGTGACGCGCCCAGCGCCGGCGCTTCCACTAGGCGACCCTAGGCAGTCGCCTAGGGTGGCAGAATTTGGGGGGCGGCATTTCGGCGGCGACTCTTCCCGGCAGCAATTCGTCGGCAAGAAAACCGGCTGCCGAAGCTCTGCTGCCTAGGGTAGCAAATACCCTGGCTCTGCTACTGGATGCGCCCCTCCGGCAGGGGAGCACTGACAAGAGTCTATGACACTTTATCGTGGTTTTGCCACCCCAAGGCGGGGTGGCAGGGGTAGAGGAATGCAGGCCAGCCGACTCCACTGCGTTCCAGCCCAGGGCCCTGACAGTGGGGGTGGGGGGGGAGGTGGAGGGGCCCACCACTGGGTCAGCGGGATCCGTCTGCAACATGCTGACCAAACACCAACTCACCGCCCTGTCCAGTTCCGTCCCTGGGCTACTTCCTACCTGGTCTCTCGAGTGGGTCCCTCGGGTTCCTCCAACTCGCCGGGATAGTCAGCCACCGGTAGTCTCGGTAGCTCCAGCTTGCCCTCAGTGTCGGGCTCACTCGGGCTCAGGTCGCTGCCCGGCTCCTCCAGTTCCTCGAGGTACTCTGCAGCCAGCAGTCCTGATAGCCCGAGTCCTTCCTCTGGGTCAGGTTTGCCCTGGTCCAGGGCGTCCCCTGGCTCAGCAGCAAGGTTCATGGGGAGCAGCCAGTGGCCTGTGTCTGTCTCCCTCCCTGCCGGTACTGCCCTCACTGGGCTAAGGGCCCTGTCTTTTGTACTTCCTGTTCCATCCCTCCCCTTCCAGGGGGTGAAGTAAGCATGGTCTGGTTCTGCCCACTCAGGCTGAGAAAGTGGCTCCTCGCCCTGTGGTTCAGAGAGATACCAAACGGGCTCCCTACATGGGTAATGTGAAAAAAATGTTCTCAGGAGAGCATGAAAGAAGAGATGTAAATAAAGTTCACTTTCCTGGACAGTGCTTGGTAATATCTCCCTAATTATCTCCTCTTCCTGGAAGACTTTGGTGTTATTACATGACAACTTGCCACTCCCTGCATACAGACCCCATTACTTTTGATCTCTCCAAATCGCTCGGTAATTTGATTTTATCCCTTTCCGTGTTTGCTTACCCTTCAATTTTAAGTGCTTCTCTAGAATGTGATTGTGGTAGAGTTTACGCCAGAGAAAATTCCAACAAAAAACAGCTATGCAGGGGGCAGAGAGGGGCTTGGTTTGTGGAGAATCTTTAGTTTAGACTATCAGCAAGCCTCTGAAAACTCCATCATCCAAGTCAATAATGAAAATATTATAGTATCGGACCCAGGATTGAGCCCTGTGGATCCCACTAGATATGTCCTTGCAGTTTGACAGCAAACTATTGATAACTACTCTTTGGCCAGGTCTACACTAGGACTTTATGTCGAATTTATCAGCGTTAACTCGATTTAATCCCTCACCCGTCCACACTAGGAAGCAGTTTATTTCGACATTAAGGGCTCCTTGAATCGATTTCGGTACTCCACCCTGACGAGGGGAGTAGCGCCAAAATCGAAATGGGCATGTCGAATGCGAGGTACTGTGGACGGAATTCGACGCTAATAGCTCCGGGAGCTATCCCACAGTGCACCACTCGGTGGACGCTCAGGGCAGTATTGTGTACTCGGATGCTCTGACCTGCCACTCAGAGAAATCCCCGCGAAAATTTGAATACTTTTTCCTCTGTGGCCATTTTGAATCACATTGCCTCTTTGGACATAGTGGCGAGCTCAGCAGCACTGGCAATGATGCAGAGCTCTACAGCGGTGGTTTCGATGCCATCACTGAATAGAAAGAGGGCTCCAACATGGAGTGATCGTGAGGTTTTGGATCTCATCGCTGTGTGGGGCGATGAATCCATCCTAGCCGAGCTCCGTTCAAAAAGACGGAATGCAAAAATTTACGAGAAGATTTCACAGGCTATGACGGAGAGAGGGTACAGCCGGGATGCTACGCAGTGCCGCGTCAAAATCAAGGAGCTACGTCAGGCGTACCAAAAGACCAAAGAGTCCAACGGACGCTCCGGCTCAGCGCCTCAGACTTGCCGTTTTTACAAGGCACTGCACGCCATGCTCGGTGGTGCGGCAACAACTACCCCACCAGTGTCCGTGGACACCGATGATGGGGTCCATTCTACGGACACATCGGAGGAGGTTTTCGCTGACGGCGAAGAAGAGGAAGGAGGGCAGGGGGACGAGGCAATCGAAAGCGGTCACCCTGGAGATTTCCCCGACAGCCAGGAACTATTCCTGACCCTGACTGCGCTGCCCTTCGAACACTCCCAAGGCAGCATTCCTGATCAGGAATCAGGAGAGGGATCATCAGGTCAGTGTTTTAGACATTTATTTTCAATACAATACTTATGGTGTGTTAACGCTCTGTAACTGTGGCTTCATTGGCCTTATGCGCTTCACCTTGGAGTCGCTTTCCCGTGCAACTATTCGAAAAGTCTGTCAATATGTATGGGGATAGAGGTGTAATCACCAGCAGAGATCTCAGAGAAGCTGTCTTGAAGGTACAGCGATAGCTTGTCTAGCACGTTCACTGGGAGAGCTGCCTTATTGTCTCCTCCATGGTAGGATACTTTCCCGCGCCATGCGAGCAGCAGGTACTCTGGTATCATTGCCTTGCATAGCATGGCAGCATACGGCCCCGGGGTTTGCTTGCATTGACTCAGCATGCACATTTTCTCTGTCTCCGTAATCCTCATCAGAGTGATATCAGTCATGGGGTCCTGGTTCGAATGAGTAGTATAATTAGTATACTGCATGCTTCCTTTTCCCCTTACAGACAGACACCCGGCAGTTTACGTTACCGCGTGGTGGTAGGGGCTCGGGAGCAAAACCAGTAGT
This sequence comes from Chelydra serpentina, assembly GCA_037349315.1. Lineage (NCBI taxonomy): Eukaryota > Metazoa > Chordata > Testudines > Chelydridae > Chelydra > Chelydra serpentina. The sequence continues at coordinate 33,151,683 of JBAIAC010000035.1, read as the reverse complement.
GCATATCGGTGCGCGGGAAGTGACAGTCCCGGGGACCGGCAACGCTAAACCGGGGATAGGATAGGCGAGCCGTTCATGCTGAGCGGTTCGCGGGCATTTTACATTGCCTAGAGCGGCCACGCGGAGGGGGGGGAGGGTAGGCGAGCTGTTCACGCAGAGCGGTTCGCGGCCATTTTTGGGTCCCTGGAGCGGCCACGCTGAGGGGGGGGAAGGGTAGGCGAGCCGCTCACGCTGAGCGGTTCGCGGGCATTTTTGGTTCCCTGGAGCGGCCACGCTGAGGGGGGGGAAGGGTAGGCGAGCTGTTCACGCAGAGCGGTTCGCGGCCATTTTTGGGTCCCTGGAGCGGCCACGCTGAGGGGGGGGAAGGGTAGGCGAGCCGCTCACGCTGAGCGGTTCGCGCGCATTTTTGGTTCCCTGCAGCGGCAACGCGGACGGGGTGGGGGGGGTTTAGGACAGCCGCCGTAGATTACCGGTTTGGCCAGCAGCAGCTACTGACCGCCGCCAGGAACACTGAGGGAGACATGGGATTAGAGCAGTGCTGTGAAGCAATCTCACAGCAGTCGTAAGTAAGCAGCTTACCATGGTTTTCAGAGAGGTGATTTTCTGTGTACGGAAAGGCCTCTGGGATCCGTATACCGGGACCCTAGGCACTCACTCAGCCTTAAGGCATATTACTTGACCTTGTAGTACGTGTACATGTGATAGGCACTGTCTTTGGTCCTATTCACGGTGAAAGAGTATGGTCATTGTTCTTGAAAAAGTATCTGTCTGAGGAATTCACTCCCTTTCATTTATCCCACAGCTGTGAGTGTCTCCCACCCAACCCGTGCTTCTCCCACCCATGGCCTAGTCCAGATAAGGCGGCGCAAAAAGAGAACCAGGGACGACATGTTCTCGGAATTAGTGATGCTGTCACAGAGGGAGGCGGCACAGCGCAGAGAGGACTTCGCACGGTACGAGCGAGCAGCCAGGGAACGGGAGCAGAGGGCTGAAGTGCGCGAGGACAGGTGGCGGCAGGAGGATCAGCAGGCGACCCAAACAATGCTGGGAATCATGAGGGAGCAAACAGACACGCTCCGGCGCCTAGTGGATATTCTCCAGGACAGGAGACATGAGGAAAGAGCGCCTCTGTATGTTCTTTCAAGCCGCCCTCCCCCGCCACCAAGTCCAGTGGCTTCCTCCCCAAAAGTCACTAGGACAAGGGGAGCCAGGGTGCGTGGAAATACTCAATCCACCCCTGCAGACCGCTGCAACAGCAGAAGGCTGTCATTCCCAAAACCATAGACTTTTCCCTCCTCTCCATCCAGCAGCACCACTGAGCACCTCCCTTCCCAGGTTCCATGTGAAGTTACTGTTTTGTTGAATAAATCTTGTTTTTTGGTTCACCAATGTTTCCCTGAGTGTTTTAAACGGGACAGTTTGTATCTCTGGGTAGTGGTTAACATGGTTTTTAAGTGCAGAGAATGGGAGCACAAACGAGGGTGCAGACAGGTTAACTGCTGAAGTGACAAGCACAGTACACATTGCATGCATTAAGCACACCTTTCCTTCGTTGTGCTGGTTTGTACGTTCTAAACGTGGGGTTGGGGGTTGGGTGGTGCACTGTATGTTTGGGGAGGGTGGTCGCTGATCTTTTGCGGCTGACAGTAGCCTGCTGGATAGATCAATGCACTGTGTGATCCGTTGGCGATACTCAATACGTACAAGGCACATAGACACCACCACACACACATGGGATTAGAAGAGGTTGATGGTCCCTTTAAGCAAGCGGAACACCTCTTGGCACTGCGCTTTGGGCAGGATCAACAGCTTCCCCTTTGATGGGAAGTGTCCCCCAACCAAACCTCCCCCCAACTGCCGTATGCCTACACGGTGATAATCATTACCCAAGAAGAAGTACAGGAACACGTTCAAACAAAAAAATTTTTCCTTTACTGTGACTTTACAGCGTTTATCCAAGGAGGGGGAAGGCGGTTGGTAATGGGAGGATGGGCAACGGGACATGTGTAAAGGGACAGGGGTAGGTCCAGTATCTGTTTACGGAAGTGTAGCAGTCAATGGTTAACCCGCTCTGTCTGGAAGCGAGCTTTCAAAGCTTCACGGATGCGGACCGCCTCCCGCTGTGATCTTCGAATGGCTCTGGTGTCTGGCTGAGCGTAATCTGCTGCTAGTCGATTTGCCTCAACCTCCCAGCCCTGCATAAATGTCTCCCCCTTGATCTCACACAGATTGTGGAGCACACAGCACGCCGCAATCACAATGGGGATATTTTTAGGGCTGAGGTCGGAGCGAGTAAGTAAGCTTCGCCATCTTGCCTTGAGACGGCCAAAGGCACACTCCACCACCATTCTGCACTTGCTCAGGCGGTAATTAAAGAGTTCCTTTTCAGTGTCCAGGGCTCCCGTGTATGGCTTCATGAGCCATGGCATTAGCGGGTAGGCAGGGTCCCCCAGGATCACTGTTGGCATCTCCACCTCCCCAACAGTGATTTTGTGATCGGGGAAATAAACCCCCTGTTGCAGGCGTTTAAACAGACCAGAGTTTTTGAAAACACGAGCATCATGAACCTTTCCTGGCCACCCAACATTGATGTTTGTAAAACGTCCTTTGTGGTCCACTAGTGCTTGCAGAACCATAGAAAAATAGCCCTTCCGGTTAATATACTGGCCGCCCTGGTGCTCCGGTCCCAGGATAGGGATGTGTGTCCCATCTATGGCCCCACCGCAGTTTGGGAATCCCATTGCAGCGAAGCCATCTATGATCGCCTGCACGTCTCCCAGGGTCACTACTTTGTGGAGCAGCAGGTCAACGATTGCACGAGCTACCTGCATCACAGCAACCCCCACGGTAGACTTGCCCACTCCAAATTGGTTCGCTACTGACCGGTAGCTGTCAGGGGTTGCAAGCTTCCAGAGGGCTATGGCCACTCGCTTCTGGATAGTGAGGGCAGCTCGCATCCGGGTGTCCTGGCGCTTCAGGGCAGGGGACAGCAACTCACAAAGTTCCATAAAAGTGCACTTACGCATCCGAAAGTTTCGCAGCCACTGGGACTCATCCCATACCTGCATCACTATGCGGTCCCACCAGTCAGTGCTTGTTTCCCTTGCCCAGCATCGCCGTTCCACGGGATCAACATGACCCATTGCCACCATGATCTCTAGGGTCCGGGGTCCAGCGCTTTGCAAGAGATCAATGCCCCTTTCAAAGTTTAAGTACTCCCGGAGATTACGTTGTCTCCTCTCCCGATTTCTCTGCAACAGAGTCTGGAAAAGGTGCGCTATAAGGCGCGAGTTGTTGGCTACGGACAGAACATCTGCGATAATCGCGGAGGGCTCCATGCTCACTGTCCAGTGGCGTCCGAGCTATCAGCCACAGGAAAAGGGCGCGAATTCATTCCCCGCCGGCGCTTTCACGTAGGGAAGGCGGAAGTGTGGGTCGAGTGACGAAATGTACGTATACCGACCCTTGACACAATTTCGTTCCCACAAGGCACTGGGGGCTGCACCCAGAATTCCAGTGGGCAGGCGGGACTGCGGGAACTGTGGGATAGCTACCCACAGTGCACCGCTTGCAATGTCGACGCTTGCCCCCCTACTGTGGACTCGGACATTCGAATAAACATCCCTGGTGTGGATTCGAACAATCGACATTGAAATATCGGGTTCACAAGTTCGGTTTCACAGAAATCGAACTAGTACCGTAGTGTAGACATACCCTTTGAGTACGGTCTTTCAACCAGTTGTGCACCCAAATAGTCATTTCAGTGATAACTCTTTATCCAAAATAGCCTAAATGTAGTGAGCTTCCAGGCATGCTGAAGAAGATATCTCTGTAGAATCTGAGAGTGTTTCCTACATTATGAAGGAGGTAGGTGGCTGCTGACCAGGTTCCTATGGAAGTAACGATTTCAGTGCTGCTGAGATTGTATTTACTGTACGATAAAGTATGTTAGGGCACGTAGAGCCTTGGATAGATGTCCTTGTTATTTTAAATCTACATAGAACAAAATAAGAGACAAGGTGGGTGAGGTAATATGAAAACCTGAAGAAGAGCTCTAGAGCCCAAAAAATTGTCTCTTTCACCAACTGAAGTTGGTCCAAAAAAAGATATTATCTCCCCCACCTTGGCTTTCTCACATCCTGAGACCAGCATGGCTACACCAACATTTCAAACATAAAATAAGTGTTAGAGAGACAAGGTGGGTGAGGTAATATCTTTTATTGGACCAACTTTTGTTGAGAGAGAGACACTTTCAGAGCTCTCCTTCAAGTCTGGGAAAGGTACTCCCAGGATCATAGAAAAATGCAAGGTGGAACAGATTGTTTAGCATAAGTAGCTAGCGCATATTGTAAGGGACCAATCAAGGTAGAAAGGCCCAGTAAGACCTCTGCAATCATAGGACAAAAAGGGGAGAGGGTTAGTGGATTACTTACAGATAGTTGTAATAAACCATAAATCTGGTGGTTTATTACAACAATCTGTAATCCACTAACCCCCTCTTTTTGTCCTATGATAGCAGAGATGTTAATAGGCCATTCTACCTTAAACGGTCCATTACAATATGTGCCAAATACTTATACTAAACAAACTGTTCCACCTTGTATTTTGCTGTGACACGGGAGGAGTAACTTTCCCGGACTTGAAGGAGAGCTCTGTGTGACTCGAAAACGTGTCTCTCTTGCCAACAGAAGTTTGTCCAATAAAAGATATTACCTCACCCACCTTGGCTCTTTAATATCTTGGGACCGACACAGCTACAGCTACACTGCATGAAATAAATATAACATTTGATATCTGCTAAGTGCTTTATGAGCAGTAACTAACTAATTTCTCCAACACCATGAGGAGGTAGGGAAGTTTTATTATCCCCATTTTATCAAATGACTCAATAAAACCTAATACTGAAATTATTCCCATCTGTGGATTTCTCAGTGCATCTCTCTGGAGGCCTTAATCCTGCAATGAGATATGTATAGGAAGGCACCTGCACCAAGCAAGAGTTCCATGTGGCTGAAAAGGACCATGTGCATGGCTCTGATTACAGGATCAGGGCCTTAGATTGTAAGCCGCAATGATCTCTCTTTTTGTGCACTATTCTGCACCTAGCATGTTGTCCACACTAAATAATTCATCCTGATAAATGGAGGGAGAGAGATTATGTGATTCATAGTCATAGAGGGACTCACTATCAGAGCTGGGATTAGAATTCTGGAATCCCCAGTCTATTTTTAGACCACTAGACTAAACAAAGAGTATTCAGCTGAATATCCATCGCACTGTTTTTTTAAATGTGCAGTTCCCTGTTAAAGATCAGCTTGAAATGAAGCTTCTTTGACACGAAGCACCAAATATTTGTCTTGTGTAAGACAATGTGTTGTATCCTTGGGGCAGCAGGTTTAGGAAGAAATCATGTGAGAGACAGAGCTGTGAGCTATGAACACAGCCATTTATTTTCACACACACTGAACTAAGCAAACCTGCCAAAACTGGCTGGGCTATCCCATAATAATCACTCAGTTGCCATAGCAACAACAAGGTGCTATTACCACGACAACCAAATACACAACATATTCCTCCCCCCTTAATAAGAACATCCCCTAAATAAAACAAACACTAAACTAGAGAAGGAGGGTAGACTGCCTCCATTCCCGGCTAAACCCCAGGGGTTATTTTGCCCCATAACAGTGGGTTCGCCCTAGCTAAAGATCCAGCCATTGAGGAGGTCTTCTGTCTCTAGGTGGATTGCAGCGAACTCCTGGTGTTGTTGCACCCGAAAGTACCGTGGGCGCAGCCCTGACAATGGGCTCAGGGGGCATAGTGCAAACGGGTGAGGAGGTGGTATCAGCTTGTTCCGGGCAAGGGGGTATCTCAGCCACTGGCAGTAATGGAGGAGAACAGTCAGGAACAGGTGATTCTTGATTCGGTGTCTCGCCAGAAGAGGTGAAGTCAGACAACTCAACTGAAGATGTGTCCTGAGTACTGGCATGACCTGGCAACAGCTGATCTACATGACGCCACCAGGTGAGATTCTCTGCAGTCTGGACTGTGTAGGAAACAGGTCCGGTTTGAGCGATGATCATGGCAGGGACCCATTTAGCTCCAGAAGTATAATTCCGAGCCAAAACTGGCGGTCCCGAGCTAAAGGTTCTGTCTTTTGCTCTGGGTGCACGTCTGATGACTTGATATTCCTGCTGACGTTGCACAATTTGTCTGGGTTCAGAAGGTTTCAGCAGATCAAAGCAAGTGCGCAGCTGTCGTCCCATCATTAGAAAGGCCGGGGATGCCTTGCTCATAGCATGAGGTGTGTTTCTGTAGGACAGTAAGAAGGTGTCCAGACGCTTTTGAATGGAGTATTGTCCCCTTGCTGATTTCAAAGCTTGTTTCATTGTCTGCACAAATCTTTCAGCTAATCCGTTGGTGGATGGATGATATGGTGCTGAAGTGATGTGGTGTATCCCATTTGCCTTCATAAAATTTTGAAACTCCTGAGAGACGAACTGCGGTCCATTGTCGCTCACAAGTTGTTCTGGCAGACCGAAACGACTAAAGAGTCCCCGTAGTTCTTGGATCGTACTCTCTGCAGTAGTGGACTGCATTATAGAGACTTCTGGCCATTTAGAATGGGCATCTACCACCACGAAGAACATGCTTCCTTCAAGGGGGCCAGTGAAGTCAACATGAATACGTTGCCACGGGTTTTCAGGCCAGTCCCATGGATGTAGGGGTGCCCACTGGGGTGCATTCCCTGACACCCTGACATGACATACAAGCTCTTGCCTTCTCTTCAATAGCACTGTCCAATCTAGGCCACCAAAAATAGCTTCATGCAATTTCCTTCATGCGCACTATCCCACGGTGACTGGGATAATGACACGTCTCCCCCACAACAAACAACCAGATTGGATCGATAACTCTGTCCTCCTGGACATGTAGGTAACAAAGTCGGGTGAGACCGGAGATGTTCGTTGAGATTTTCCATGCATCACCAGGTCCATAACTTGGGACAATACTGGGTCAACATGAGTTACCTTCTTTATCTGAGTAGCAGTGATGGGTGTATTCTCTACGTGTTCAAAGTAGAAGATTTCCTTTTGGGCAGTATCTTGATGTTTGAGTGGCAAAGGCAACCTTGAGAGACAATCTGCATTGCCATGCAGAGTGGATTTCCGATATTTGATTTCATATGTGTGTGCTAAAAGTAACAATGCCCAACGTTGCATACGACTAGCAGCTAATGGGGATTGAATGCCTGTGTAGGGTCCAAAAATCGACGTCAGAGGTCGATAGTCTGTAGGAAGAGTAAACTTCCGCCCAAACAGGTACTGATGAAACTTCCGAATTCCAAAAACAATCCCCAATGCCTCACGCTCGATTTGGGCATAGTTTGTTTCCGCTTTGCTTAGAGTGCGTGAAGCAAAAGCAATAGGTCTCTCTTCTCCCGAAGGCATAAAGTGTGACATGACTGCTCCCACTCCATAAGGGGAGGCATCGCAGGCCAATTGTAGGGGTAAGGATGGATCAAAGTGCATTAGAACTTCAGAATTTAGCAATGCATCCTTAGCCTTGTTAAATGCAACATTACAGGCTTCAGTCCACTTCCAGGTCTTGTTCTGCCCAAGGAGTTCGTGAAGGGGTTTTAGCAGTGTGGCTAACTGTGAGATGAACTTTCCATAATAGTTCAATAGTCCTAGAAACGAGCGCAGCTGTTTAACGTTTCGAGGTGGGTGAGCCTCCACAATAGCCTTAACTTTTGCAGGGGCCTGATGAAGACCCACAGCATCAATGATGTGTCCCAAATATTCAACAGAGGACTGGAAGAATTCACACTTGTCTTTGCGGACTCGTAGGCCATACTCTTCCAGTCTTCGTAGGGTAGCCTCTAAATTCTTTAGGTGATCCTCATCATTCCTTCCAGTGACGAGGATGTCATCCAGATAGCACTGAACTCCTGGCAAGCCACACAAGAACTGGTCCATAGCCCTCTGGAACAGGGCGGGAGCAGACGTTATTCCGAAGGGTAGGCGACAGTATCGATAAAGCCCCTTATGAGTCACAATATTCAACAGCTCTTGGGACTTTTCATCGACATGCATCTGTAAATACGCTTGATGCAGGTCAATCTTACTGAACTTTTGTCCACCAGCTAAGCCTGCAAAGAGGACATCGATGCGGGGAAGCGGGTATTGCTCTGCACACAACACTGGGTTGACAGTGACTTTAAAATCACCACAAATCCAGAGGGAGCCATCTTTCTTCACTATTGGAACGATAGGAGTGGCCCATCGGCTATGGGTAACTGGTATTAGGACTCCATTAGTGACCAGGCGCTCCATGTCCGCTTCAACTTTCGGCCTGATGGCATATGGCACAGTTCGGGCTTTCAGATATTTTGGTTGACTGTCAGGTTTAATGTTCAACGTCAGAGTGATTCGATTCCCTTCATACTTCCCAGATCCTCTCCAAAAACAGCAGCATGTTTCCTTAGTATAGTGGCCAGACCGGTTTCTTCTTTAGTCATTCGGTGCACTTCTGCCCAATTCAGCTGAATCTTCCCAAGCCAAGACCTACCCATTAAGGCTGGGTAATTATTACCTCTGACCACAAACAGTGCCAATTTAGCAGCCTGTCCATTGAGCTCCACCTTAACATCAATAGTGCCCAACATGGGCACAGCTTCTCCTGTATATGTCTTCAGAACAGTTTTTGTTGCCTTAAGCGGAAGATGCTGTAACTTATCTTTATACAGTGTCTCGGAGACCAGCGAGATGGCTGCACCGGTGTCCAGTTCCATGCGTATAGGTTTGCCATCCAACAACGGGGTTACCCAGTATCCATGTGAGCCCACTGCCAAAGACAAAACGTGCAGTGGCACTTCTTGCGATGAGGCGTCACCTTGGTCATCCTGGGTCTGCTCTAGGGTATGCAGGTTTCCCATTTTGGTTGGCCAGACCACAGGCCTCTTTTTCCTTGGTTTACAGGCACACTCAATGTGTCTCTTTTTGCCACAGTGTCGACACACCAGGTCCTTACATCAGCATTCTGATGCCTGGTGACCCGGCTTACAACAGCAGTAACATACCTGACTCTGCACAGTTTTGAGGGTAGGTTCTTGTGACACCTTATGCACCCTAGGTGATGCACCGATGTATTGCACCTCCTTTGTAGCCAGTTCCATGGAGACTGCAATATCAACAGCCTTCTGTAAGGTAAGCTGAGCCTCTGTCAATAGGCGCTTCCCTATAGCTTCACTGTATAGGCCACACACTAACCTGTCATGCAGGGCATCATTTAACATCTCCTTAAATTCACAGTGTTCTGCTAGCCTTTTTAAAGTTGCTACAACTGTTTCATCTTCTTTTTGGTCTCTTTTGTGGAACCTTTATCTTTCAGCAGTTACCAGTGGTTTGGGGGGAAAATGGGACCCCAGGATTTCCACAATGTCACTGTAAGATTTAGTCTCAGGCTTAACAGGGTGTAGTAAGCTGCGTAGCAGCGAGTAGGTCTTAGCCCCTACAATACTTAAGAATATTGGCACCTTCTTCTCTTCTGTAATGTCATTTGCAATAACAAAAAGCTCAAAACGCTCAGTATACACATGCCATTGCACTATATTCTCCTCAAAAGGTTCCAGTGGCCCTGTAAGTGTAGCCATGGTTTTAGTTTCAGGTTTCACAGTCAGTGCAAACAAGCCAGTTCTCACCCCCTTCCAACAGCTAAAAGATTTTGGTAGGGTTTTTTTTCTTGTTACCTTGACTTCTACTTCCTTCTATTGCTGGAGCAGCACAGGGATCCCATCCTCGTCGCCACTTTCTTGTATCCTTGGGGCAGCAGGTTTAGGAAGAAATCATGTGAGACACAGAGCTGTGAGCCATGAACGCAGCCATTTATTTTCACACACACTGAACTAAGCAAACCAGCCAAAACTGGCTGGGCTATCCCCTAATAATCACTCAGTTGCCATAGCAACAACAAGGTGCTATTACCATGACAACCAGGGCCGGCTCCAGGCACCCGCTTTCCAAGCGGGTGCTTGGGGCAGCATCGAGAATGGGGCAGCAGTCCGAGTCCCGCGGTGGCAATTTGGCAGCAGGTCCGCTCTTCCCGCCGCCGAATTGCCGCCGCGGGACTCGGACTGCCGCCCCATTCTCGCCTGCCACGGCGGCAATGGGACGGCAGATCCGCCGCTCTTCCCTTGCCGCTGCGGACTGGGACTGCCTGTGTCGGGGGCGGGGCCCCGCCCCCGACTCAAGCAGACGTAGCAGGGCCCTGCCCCCGACGGAAGCAGACGTAGCGGGGCCCCGCCCCCAATGCAGGCAGGCATCGGAGGCGGGGCCCCGCTACGTCTGCCTGCGTCGCGGGCGGGGCCGCGGCGACTGCTTGGTGCGGCAAAATTGTGAGAGCCGCTCCTGATGACAACCAAATACACAACACAATGCATATTTACTTAGCTTTTCACCTGAAAAGGGAGAAGGTGGCCTCCTGGCTAACTGTGTGTTTCATTAGGAAGCATTGTTGTGATATTTGTTGACCACCAGAGTGGTGTGCTGGTAGATGGAGGGCTTGCGGGGCAGAGAAAGACACAATGAGCCAAGAAAGCTAAAATTGAGTAATCAGAAAACACAAAGCCTCAAAACACAAAGGTCTGGTTGTATTCTGGATCTGGGCTTGTTTGAAAGCTTGAGCGTACGAGTCTCTGAGCACTGTGAGGATGCTGCTGGGTGTATCTTGCAATATCCTGCGCATGGAACAAGAATGAAGGAGCGCTCGTGTAGCTCAGTGATGCACGCAGTGCATTTTGTTGCCAGGCTAGGGGCTTGCTTGCTTCCTGAAAGGCATAGCTCTGTGCATAAAGGGAATTACAGCGTCTGGTGTGCCTGACAGCACTGCTGCTGAGTGATCTAAAATTGAGGGGGTGTCACATTCAACCCTTTTCAAAGGCATTTTCTAAACAATGCAAAGGAATATAGTGTACCTAGCTGTGGTGTTAGAGAGCACCTAGACAGTGACATGGGAAAAGCAGTGGGCTTTGCTATCCAAATGGCAGAGATGTGGATGTCACCCTAATCACACTCTTCACTTATATAGCATCTTGAGTACCGCCGGCACATTGGAAAGTTGGCGCCTGTGACTCCAGCCACGGAGTCGGTGCCTATACAAGGAGCCGCATATTGTGAAAAGCCGCATGTGGCTCTGGAGCCACTGGTTGGCCACTCCTGACTTATTGAAACAAACAGTACCTGATGATACCCTTCATCCCCAAAGAGACTTGAAAACTTCCTTTAAACAGAGGGTGGTGCTGAGAGTTATTGAACCAAAAAGTAAACCCTGTAAATAATGGAAACAACTTCAAGCACCTAAGTTCCCTCTAAGCTGCGCGGCAGCCTATTAAGTGCCGCGCAGATGAGGCGGGGAGAGATGGTTCTCCTCCAGCCCTGGACCTGCTACGGCGGGGAGAGGCGCCTCTCCCCACTGGCCCCAGCCCAGCCTCAGACTTGCTGTGGCCAGAGGAGAGGCACCTCTTCCTCCTAGTCCAGGTACTGCTGCGGGGAGAAAGAGCTGGAGGGAGTCCTCTCTCCCCATGGGAGCCCCGGGGCAGCCTGCACCACAAACCCCTTATCCCCTGCCCCACCCTAGAGCCCACAACCCCAGCCAGAGCCGTCAACCCCCTATACCCCAATCCTCTGGCCCAGCCCTGAGCCCCCCCACACATACACTCTGAAGCCTTCAGCCCCACCCCCCATGAATTTTGTCATGTGCATCAATATGGTGCACATAACCAAATTAATTCCACACGTGTGGGGAAAATTAAAGGGAACACTGCACAGTGCCCCTAGTTCCAGCACCTATGCCTTAAAATGAATCCCAAGCAAGGGAGCCTCCCTCCTAAGGAGTGTCTCAGCAGGGCTATGTGCTGGGCCTACTAATTTTAGGGCTCAGTCCTGGGAGTTTAGCCATTGACTTCAATGGGAACAGCATTGGTTCCATAGTCATTTCTAAAGTGCCTGTCACTGCCCGATACATCTCATTTCACAAGGCTGTGGTGAAACAGTTAAACAGAAAGCAAACTAAACTGCAAACTTATGGTTTCTGGTTTAAGGCTGAATGTGTTATAAGCCCTGTGTTTCCTGGGCCCATTCTCCCAGCCCTTCAACATCGTGTTAGCGTGGATTTTGTGCTAATTCTCCCCTTTCTCAAATGGATCCAAGCAATGGGCTCTCCAGTGCTAAACAGGGAAGAAAAATAGCTTTTCTCTATGATTGTGGGGACTTCAAACCACAGGCTCTTTTCACCCTGCATCTCGTAATTCAGATGTAATTGGACTCTGCCATATTGGAGAGTCAGTTCAGCCCGCCCCTTCGCAAAGCCACCAGACCAAATCAGATTCCTAAACTTTGCAGAAGTGGATTCCTTGGCCAGAAAATGAAACTGGAGAGAAAGATATTGATTACAAAAAGAATAATTTCTACATTCTGAAAGTGACAAGGGGGCAAAGTGCCTTCAAATGACATCCATTCTCTTGGTCCCTAATTTGTTATATTGTTTGAGTTGCTCTTGGTAACTTTATCCATCTGCTTCCCACTGATTTGAACGAGAACTACACATTTCAAGCTCTTTGAAGAGACAGCCTAACCCAAATAGCTTTTAGCTAAGCAGTGCTGAAATTCCCACTTTCTGGATCTGATCACAAGATGGCACTATAGCCTCAAAAGCCGAGCTAACTGTAATTACAGAAGAGATCTTTCCCAAACCCCTAGGTATCCTATCCCAGAAGGCTTTTAAAGAAGCTGTGGGTTTAACCCTGCCTGCTGAGCTCTCCCACTTAATCAACAGATTCAAGGATGTGGTGTTTTGTTTGAATCGTGCCATGTTAATGTCAAGGCTGTGGCTTGAGCATCCAGAAATTCCACATGTGGAATGGCTACCTGCAGTGCTTGCGCCTGTAATGTTGTGAGCAATCTGATTGCACTGAGTTGAGCTAGTTACAGTGCTGATAGCTTATGCCACACACCAGCCCTTAATATTGACCGGCAACAGCCCTGCTCCTCCTCTGCTGTGCTTGCCCCTAGCAGACACATCCAATCAGACCCAATGGTGGAGTAGTTTATGATGTGGCTAGATGAAGATGAGGGCGAGTCATTGGCAGTGCGTATGTGGATCCATGTATTTTAAAAGCGCGTTCTTTGTACATCCTGGAACTGATTGGGGACAGTAATAACCTATCTCTTAATAATTTACAGATACAAAAACCAAGAGAGCCAATTCCTCACTTTGGACATTTGGCTCATTGTAAAAACCGAAGCTAATTTTGAGTTATGGGCACTAAACACCAGTATCTTATCATCGCAGAGGGTCATTTGCAGCGAACCATCTCGTGTGCCCATGTGCAATGTTACCCTGTGCTGGACAGCATCAGAATTGTTCAGCCGAACTGCACAGGCCCTGTCCTACTCATGGAGACTGTCCTTCAGCTCAGGTGGCAGATGCACAGCATATATTTACAGTTGAGTTTAACCCCAGAAAAACACGGTTTATAATGGAAACTCTGACACACTAATAGCGACACGGGCGAAGGGCATTATAGATCCTTTTCTGAGCTGTGATGTTGAGAATCGTCTGCTCTTTAGTGTGGTTTAAATAAATAATACCACAATGCCATTAAGGCTATGTAACTGTGTTTGCCCGCTGGCTAGCTTCTCATAGACTCATAGAGGCCAGAAGGAATCATCATGATTATCCGGTCTGCACATCTGTTTTCTGACAATTATACACCATGTAACTCAGCACATTGCCTTGTTGTAGGATAAATGCAAAAAGTTCTGCTAATTGCTTCGCTGATTCCGTTACTCTGACCTGTTTGTAAAGCTTGGAATGAGGAAATTGTCCTGCCATGGCATTCGGCCCTGCAGCCAGTAGGAGACAAACTGGGCTGAGCAAATGTTAGCCTAGCACTGCTTTGAATTGTACTTTCAAGCAACGGCTACTGGCTTGCATTGCATAATCTGCTTCTGTGAAGGAACACCAGAGCAAGGAGCAGTGCAAGCCCCCTACATATCTGCCACAGATGTGGGTGGATATAGACAATTTATTCCCTCTACAGCTTCTCTGAATGTCTTCAATACCTTTTATTTTTTAAAGGCGATAGTGACATTGCTGTCCTCCGTGAAAGTGACAAGGAGGGAGCAATGGGAGCTAAAGCTGCATTGAAGGAAGATACTTCTCCTGCACTGACTCGGAGGCATGCAGGAGAGGTAAAGATATATCCATAAGTAGCTATTTTGCTAGTGGGATGAGCTCCATGTGTGTCAGCCCAGGAGAAATTTTGTACGGACTGCAATATCTCATATAATCAAAGTATTTCATTAATTGAAAAGACTTTCTGGCTAGTGAGGGGCCTTTTAAGGCCAGAAGAAAACAGTACAAACAGCCGCTACCATACACACACACACACAGCAATATCTCAGAAGGAATATAGGCCCACTCAGTGCTGGGGCATTATAAAAGCCTGAGCCCTGTTTGGCATGTGACTCAGATGCATAGGAAGAACATTGATTATTATTATTTGCTGAGCCAAAGCAATGTACAGCAATGTACAAGGCACAAAAACATAGTCCCGGGATCACAGTCTAAAGCTGACGTGCATGCAGGGTCACTCAAAAGTGGCTGACAAATAGGAAGGAGATGACTGTAAGGGAAGGGAAAGTATCAAAACCGGGTACCAAGGACCTGTCTGTGCTCATGTTTATTAGCAATGCAGATGGAGCTAGAGAGAAAAATGTGCAGCGGCAGTCAAAAAAGCGAACAGAATCTTAGGAACTATTAGGAAAGGGATAGATAATAAGACAGAAAATAGCATAATGCCACTCTATAAATCCATGGTACACCCACACCTTGAATACTATGTGCTGGTCTGGTCACCCCATCTCAAAAAAGATATATTAGAAATAGAAAAGGTACAGAGAAGGGCAAGAAAAATGATTGTGGGTATGAAACAGCTTTCATATGAGGAGAGATTAAAAAGACTGGGATTTTTCAGCTTGGAAAAGAGATGACTAAAGGGGATATGATAGAGGTCTATAAAATCATGAATGGTGTGGAGAACATAAATAAGGAAATGTTATATCTCCCTTCATATAACACAAGAACCAAGGGTCACCCAATGAAATTAATAGGCAGCAGGTTTTAAACAAACAAAAGGAAATACTTCTTCACACAACACACAGTCAACTTGTGGAACTCGTTGCCAGGGGATATTGTGAAGGCCAAAACCATAAGTGGATTAAAAAAAGAACTAGATAAGTTCCTGGAGTATAGGTCCATCAACGGCTATTGGCCAAGATGGTCAGGGATGCAATCCCATGCTCTGGGTGTCCCTAGTTCTCTGACTGCCAGATGCTGGGATTGGACGACAGGGGATGGATCATGCAATAACTGCCTTGTTCTGTTCATTCCCTCTGAAGCACCTGGCATTGACCACTGTCAGAAGACAGGATATTGGGCTGGATGGACCATTGGTCTGACCCAGTATGGCCGTTCTTATGTTAAATCAGAGAGATCTGCTAGGGAAGCACAATAGAGCGCTGAGGATCTGCTTCCTAGCACTGTGCCATCAACACATGGGGCCTGGTGGGAGCCAATAGGAATTACTCCTATCCTGCATAAGGAGAACTCTAGGCTACTTCCCTTCTCCCAGGGAATGACTCCAGCCTACTTCCCTGCTGCCCCTTTCGGCTCTCAGTTTCTGGGCTTTATACTGGCCCCTCCTGTTCCCATCCAGCTGAGCCTCATTGAGCACCCGGCCTCCTTAACCCCTTCCAGTCTTGTGTGGGGTAGAAATCCCATCACAGGCACGTTTACATGGGAGAGTTATGGGTGTGAATTTAAAACGCTCTAGTTATACTGGTATCACTGCACATGTGGACACTATTATTCCAGAATCCGAGGGGCTTTTCTCAGCTTAGATACACCCCTTCCCAAATGACATAAACTAAACCACTGAAAGGCCAGTCTTTTTCTGGAATAAGCATGTCTACATTGGTGGTCATGCCGGTATAATGATAGCATTTTAAAATGCACACCCTTTCTCATAACCATATAACTGTCCGGAGATAAGCCCTCAGAACCAGCAAACTGGGGCCCTGTTCGCCCTTCATAGGATATATACTGGTACCACTAGAGCAGTTTCATTATGCTGCTATAATTATTCCGGTGTAAGCAGAAAAATCTCCTGCCCTTACCTTGAGGCAGTGCTGAGTCCAGGAGTCTTTTCACACGTTTTCCTTCTCTGTCCCGCAAAGGGAAAGAACACACTGAGGAAAGCTACCCATCATCCAAAGCTGCTACCAGCTGTTCCAGAGAGCAGTTAAATTTAGAGCCCTCTCAAGAATTGGGCTGCTGCTAAATGCGTCAGGAGCCAGGGAGGGCGCTGGCAGAGAGTTCAGAGAACACAAACCCTCTGCAGGGCTGTTCTCACTCTGAGGTTTGGTGGGATACTGAGCCACAGGCTAATCCCCTCGCAGTTTCTGTGCGAGCTGGAGCTGCCTGGTCCAGCCATGCCTTGAACAGTCCTTGGAAGGTTCCCCAGTTGAGCCAAGGCCAGAAAGCTGGTTATTTGCCGCTGTGATTTGTCCTCCAGACCCTGGGACCTTCCAAACTAGGGATCTGATCATGCGGGTAGGACTCCCATTGAGTTGGAAGGGGCTGATCCTGTGCAAGGTGGAGCACCCTCAGCACCTTACAGGATCGGGCCCAATGGAGGCTTTGCACACCAAGGGCCCAGTTCGTCATTGCCCTGAACCTCGTGTCGCCATTTGCACTAGTGCAAAACAAGTGTAAATGCTACCACCTCAGAATAGGAGTGTTTAGCACCGCCACTCCAAAAGGAGCAGGGCAGGGGTGAATGATGCACGCAGGGCAGGGCTGTAGCTTTTCAAAGTAGAGCAAAAGTTCATTGATCATGCACAGGCAAAGGCAGAAATGGGTCTAATGTTCAGCCAGAACAAGCAAGATGAATTCCTACACTTTCAGAGCTCTGCTTGGGGTTCTAGCCAGCAGTTCTTCTTGCAGTGGGTAGGAGCTGTGGGGCTAGACTCCAGGACATGCTTTGAAAATATATCCCAGAGGCGGACAATATAGTTCAGCAAGAAGAGAGAAGGGGTTGTTTGACAATAACTCTCTGGAGTGCATGTCTAATGTATGGAACAATCGTCACAGGTTGTATGTCCTCCTTGTCATGCTGTGAAATCCACATGCATCGTCCAGTCTTGACATTCAATTTCTGCTGATGTATTCCAGTGTCATAGTGATAGGAAGCCCGATGCTTAGCACGTCTCAAGAAGCCTGATCCAACTCGCACTGAAGGATGAGGATGCGGATTGAACAATACAAGACAATCCAGGGCAAATATTAAAAGTAAGAAAATGGTCAGAAAATGGATTTTCCATTCCGTGAAAAATATAGAGATTTTAAAATATTTGGTTGTCCTGAATAAAGACAAAAAGCCCAAAATTTGAAATTTGCAATGTAATGAAATTCCAAAACAAAGTCCATTGGGGCCCAATGTCGGTCAGACAAAATTGAACCTGTGATTGGCCAACTACCCCTCACAAGGCCAGAGTGGGTATAAAAAGTGTGTGACAGATGTACCTGGGGGAGTCAGGGCTAAACTCTTAACAGATGATAAAGTCCAGCTGGGCAAGCACAGACTGAGCTAGTATAAACCCAGGAAGTGGAGCTAAGAAGCGGGCTGCAGGAAGGAATTCTGCAGTCACTCCCTAGAGAGAAGGGGAGTAGGTAGGAGACGACGAGGAGTCCTAGTGGGGGGTAACCGCTTGGATCTTGCCTGGGTTGGGAATACAGACTCTGGCAGAAACCCGAGAGAGAGTGAAGGAGCCACAGGGAGCAGAGGAGGGTCCAGTGGTAACCCAGGGGTGGGCCAGAAGACAGAGAAAGAAAGGTAGGAAAGAGCCCAGGGAAACAGAGCCAGGGTCTGGGATTGCATAGATTACAGCTACCAGTCTTGGGGTCCCTGGGCTGGAACCCGGAGGCATCGGTGAGCCCGGATTTCTCTGCCAGCCACTGGGGAAGTAGCACAGTCTGGACGGTGGAAAGGAAGACAGCCTGAGACAGTTTGTCCAGTGGGACTTTGATACCTGGGGAGGGGAAGACTATAGTGAACTGGCCGCAAGGCCAAGCCAGGAAGAGGGAGCACCTGGAGTTACCAAGAGGAAGCAATCGAGTCCTGAGGCAGAGGGATGGAGCAAAGAAGCTAGTCTCCAGATAAACCATGAGGAGGCGCCACAGCGGTGAGTGGTGAATGCCGTTTCAGAACCACTTACTTTCTACTCTTTCATTTTTAAATGTCAAACAAAGTAAATTTCAAAAGAAAATGTTGTGTGAAAAGGAAAATTTGAAACTTTTTGTTTTGAAACAGGACATTATGCTATTTTCAAGACTTCTTCTTTCCAGTTCCTATTTTTTTTAAACAAATTTGATATGATTTCACAAAATTTTAACTGAAATGGCATTTTCCGATGGAAAACTGTTTTAACCAAAACGGTCCCACCAGCTCTAATTAAGAGAAGAGTTAACAGGAGCAGCCTATTTCTGGTTTTATCCTTCCAGCAATGCTGTGATACAGCTGCACTGAACCTCTTCCCCAGCACTCAGTCCTCCCTACCTTGGGACACTGTGTCAGGCTGCCATGGTAGGAGGGATCTGAGACCTTGTCAAAGCATTGCCCCTGTCAAAGAACCAAAACTTCTTTGTTTTCCAATGAGGAATTAGTTTTTACTAGTGTAGCCTGTATTATACGAAGCCAAGGAGCCTCAGAGTCAGCTGAGAGCCCATTGATTTCTGAAGGAACATGCTGCCTACTAATTTTTCTTGTTATCCTCCCTGGAGGAAAGTAGGAAACAACTGCCGGAAGGCAGCTTGATCTGAATTTATCTTTAAATGTTACTTTCACCCAACAGATGATGGGAAGGTCCAAGGGTTGTAGAACTGCAATGGGAACAGAAGGCATAAGGGTGAGTAGAAGCTGAGAGAGCCAGCCCCTTGCTGGTTTTGAACATGTTCTGAAGCTGAAGGTTAGTCTTTAGGCCATGACACCAGAGCAGAGTCCTAGGGCATGGCTACACTTGCAGATGTAGAGCGCTGTGAGTTAAACCAGCCCTCGGAGACAGCAGCAGGGAAAGCACTGCAGTGTGTTCACACTGTCAGTTGCAAGTGCACTGGCATGGCCACATTTGCAGCACTTGCAGCGGCACTGGGAGCAGTGCATTATGGGCAGCTATCCCACAGAGCACCTCTTCCCATTTTGGTGCTGTGGCTTGTGGGAAGGGGTGTAACGATGCTGGTTCTGGCGGGACCCAACTGTGAGTGCCAATTTAGGACAAATTGCTTCAAGCAGGGCAGTTACAGCCCAAGGCTGGGGTTTTTCCACCTCTAAGGCAAACCAAACCAGCCAGACAGAGAAGACTTTGGTTTTACCCCACTGGCTAACCACAAGTCACACAAGCAATTCCCTTAGACACTCCAGCTTCCCAGTATCACCACCATTGCCACTCGTTATGGGGACAAATGGTTATGAAAACCAATGCCCCAATAAAAGAAAAAAACGGTTCTCCTGATCCCAAAGGACCAAGCCCCAGACCCAGGTCAATATACAAATCAGATCTTACCCACAAATCACACTGTTGCCAATCCTTTAGAATCTAAAATCTAAAGGTTTATTCATAAAAGGAAAAAAGTATAGGTGAGAGCTAGAATTGGTTAAAAGGAATCAATTACATACAGTAATGGCAAAGTTATTGGTTCAGGCTTGTAGCAGTGATAGAATAAACTGCAGATTCAAATCAAGTCTCTGGAGTACATCCACAGCTGGGATGGGTCATCAGTCCTTTGTTCAGAGCTTCAGTTTGTAACAAAGTCCCTCCAGAGGTATGAAGCAGGATTGAAGACAAGATGGAGATGAGGCATCAGCCTTTTATAGTCTCTTGCCATGTGGTCTCTGCTTTCTTTGTCCCAAGGACAAGCTACCCAGCACATGGCATAGAAAACCTTAGAGTTCTGTTCATAGGCAGGTCCCTGCATACCTTGCTGAGTCACAAGACTCTGAGTCACTGCCTTGCTGAGTCACTGCCTTCTCTCAATGGGTCAGTTGTGTAGCTGATGGTCCTCAATGGGCCATCCAGCAGGCTAGGCAGAGCTGACACCAACTTGTCTGGGGTTTCACCCAGACGCATAGCATAAGTTTGAAATATAGACAGTATAGAGCCAATACTTATAACTTTAAATACAAAAATGATACATACATACAGATAGCATAATCATAATCAGCAAACCATAACCATGTCTTAGACACCTAATTTGACCCCCTTTATACAATATGTGGTGCCACTACAGGACCTTGGTTGCAACAATGATCTATAAGGTCCCAGATTATGTCAATAATGTCACGGGGGGGGAGGTGCGGGGTATTCTGGGTCCTGTCCCAATGTCCCGTGATGCATCACTTCGCATACCAGCAATCCCTGTGCTTCCGTCCAAATTTGGTGCCATCTTTCAACGGTTTTTGTACTGCGTGCTCTGTCTTCCCTTTCGGTCTGCGGGAATGAAGCCCGAACTGCTGAGGAATATGCTGCTGTGTCCTGCCAGCATGTCACAAATTGCAGTCGAGTTACTCCTTAAACTACAAACTGACAGTGAGGAGTCTGAGCATGATGTCAACTTGCATAACGCATACGACACGAGATTACTTGTGTCATTCACAGACATGCTCACCAACATGGAACGCTGCTCTTGGGCTTGGGAAACAAGCACTGAGTGGTGGGATCACATCATTGTCTGCACGTCTGGGATGATGAGCAGTGGCTGCAGAACTTTCACATGAGAAAAGCCACTTTCATGGAACTGTGTGATGAGCTCGTCCCCACCTGGCGGCGCAAGGACGTGAGATTGAGAGCTGCACTGCTGGTGGAGAAGCGAGTGGCTATTGCAATCTGGAAGCTGGCAACTCCAGACAGCTACCAATCAGTCGCTAACCAGTTTGGAGTGGAACCCGCTTGAGCAGGTTCCTTGGGAGAGCTACTGTGTTCCTTGTCCCAGTAAGGCTAACAGGTCCGCGCCACTGTGCCGTGAGGGGCGGGGGGACCATTGCTGCACACAGGCAAACTGCATATGGGCCAGGGCGGAAGCTGCATTGTAGTAGAAGACCCTCCCTTGCTTTCCAGGTCACTCTCAGCAGCGAGATATCTTCCAGGACAAACTCCTGTGGAAAATGTGTGGATGGTGTTCAGTATAGGGACCCCTTTGCAGCTGTTGGCTCTCCCCAAGGCACAGAACCCCAGTACTTCCGTGAAACAATCAGTCCCCCTTGCCCATGTGCTTACTCACTATTTTGGGGCTCCTGTGGGTTATGTGCGCTTGCTTTGGGATGGGCAATTTCTGCTGTTGCGTAGACTGTGCTTGTCTACTTTAAGTATGGCCAAATAATTGCTCTGTCTGGTGTGAACAATGCTGCCTCTGTTAAGTGTTGCATTTTGGCTTTACAGACGCAACCTTGAGATCCCAGCCGTACTTGTTATCAATGGCCGAAAGACTCCAAAGAATCAGGTAACGGCCATGTAGAAGTAAAGAGGACATGCTGCATGAAGTAATTCAGCAGTTCCTTAATGAAAATCAAAAAGCGCAGGAGTGGTGGGAGAGTGAAAAGAGGGTTCACCAGCGGAATGCGGATCACCGGCACCAAAGCACGGAGCGGCTGCTAAGCATCATGGAGCGCGAAGAGGACTCGATACAGGCACTCGTAGCAATGCAGATGGAGCACTTCCATGCCCGCCCCCCCACTGCAGCCCTTGTCCCAAAACTCTTTCCCTTGTGCTCCCATGTCACCTCCAACCCACTTTACCCAACATCCAGTTTCTTATCACCACCAGCTGCCTCCAACACCTGTAGCTTCACCACCCGGCCCTGAAAACTACAACCCTTACCCGCCGCACTCAACCCCCCACCACCATACATTTTAGCCAGCCAGAAGTGCAGCACTCATTGCACAACACTCCAGACAGGAAGGCTGAGTATGAGAACAAGACATACGCAAATCTGTGATTGTACCGTTCCCCACCCCATCCCCTTGCCCTTTCTGTTTCCCAAGCAGTTGTGTTTCTTTTCAATAAATGAATTTTCTTTTCAATAAATGAATTTTTGGCTTTGAAAACATTCTTTATTATTGCATAAAGTAAAAGATACCGTAGCCCAGGAAAGCAACAGGCACTGTAAGTCAGTGTATCATACGTAGCAAACTCAGATTCCTACTAACATTGGAACCACTGCACTTCACTCCCGTGCAGGTCACCAAACATTACTGGTGGCTTTCAGCCTCAAATTGCTCCCTCAAGGCATCCCTAATTCTTGCAGCCCCGCACTGGGCCCCTCTAATAGCCCTGCACTCTAGCTGTTCAAATTCAGCCTCCAGGAGTTGAACCTCCGAGGTCCATGCCTGAGTGAATCTTTCACCCTTCCCTTCACAAATGTTATAGAGGGTATAGCATGCAGATATAACCGTAGGGATGTTGTCATTGGCCAGGTCCAGCTTCCCATACAGACAGCACCAGCGGCCCTTTAAACGGTCAAAGCACACTCCACAGTCATTCTGCACTGACTCAGCCTGTTGTTGAACCACTCCTTGCTGCTGTCAAGGCTCCCTGTGTAGAGTTACATTAGCCACGGCATTAAAGGGCAAACGGGGTCTCCAAGGATCACAATGGGCATTTCGACTTCCCCTACGGTGATCTTCTGGTCTGGGAGGAAAGTCCCAGATTGCAGCTTCCTGAACAGGCCTATGTTCCAAAAGATGTGTGTGTCATGCACCTTTCCAGACCAGCCTGCGTTAATGTCAATGAAGGCCCACGGTGATCCACAAGCGCCTGGAGAACCATAGAGAAATACCCCTCCTGATTAACGTACTCGGAGGCTAGGTGGGCTGGTGCCAGAATTGGAATATGCGTCCCATCTATCACCCCACCGCAGTTAGGTAAACCCATTTGTGGAAAGCCAGCCTCAATGTCATGCACGTTACCAGAGGTGAAAGTAAGCCGGTACGCCCCGGTACGGCATACCGTCAAGAGCCGGTGCGTCGTATCGGGGTGGCTGGCTTCCCCAGGTGGAAATTTAAAGAGCCTGGGGCTCCCAGCAGTGCCTGGAGCCCCAGCCCCATTAAATTGCCGCCAGAGCCCCGCTGTGGGAGCCCTGGGGTAGCAGCAGCGGGACTCCGGGGGCTATTTAAAAGGCCAGGGCTCCTGCTGCCTCTACCGCCCCGGTACTTTAAATAGCCGCTGGAGCGCCACGGCCACTACCTCAGGGCTCCTGCAGCTATTTAAAGGACCGTGGTGGTAGAAGCAGGGGAGCCCCAGGCCATATAAATAGCCCCCAGAGCCCTTGGGTAGTGGCGATGGGGCTCTAGCAGCTATTTAAAGTACCGGGGCAGTAGAGTCAGCGGGAGCCCCTGGCCCTTTAAATAGCCCTGGAGTCCCACCGTCACTATCCCAGGGCTTCCTGAACAGGCCTATGTTGCTTCCTGAAAAGGCCTCCTGCTGCCTCTACCGCCCCGGTCCTTTAAATAGCCACCGGAGCCCTGGGGTAGCGGCGGTGGGACTCCAGGGGCTATTTAAAGGGCCGGGGGCTCCCACTGACTCTACTGCCCCGGTACTTTAAATAGCCCCCAGAGCCCCATCGCCGCTACCCAAGGGCTCCGGGGGCTATTTAAAGAGTGTGCTTTTGACCGTTTAAAGGGCCGCTGGCGCTGTCTGTATGGGAAGCTGGACCTGGCCAATGACAACATCCCTACGGTTATATCTGCATGCTATACCCTCCATAACATTTGTGAAGGGAAGGGTGAAAGATTCACTCAGGCATGGACCTCGGAGGTTCAACTCCTGGAGGCTGAATTTGAACAGCTAGAGTGCAGGGCTATTAGAGGGGCCCAGTGCGGGGCTGCAAGGATTAGGGATGCCTTGAGGGAGCAATTTGAGGCTGAAAGCCACCGGTAATATTTGGTGACCTGCACGGGAGTGAAGTGCAGTGGTTCCAATGTTAGTAGGAATCTGAGTTTGCTACGTATGATACACTGACTTGCAGTGCCTGTTGCTTTCCTGGGCTAAGGTATCTTTTACTTAATGCAATAATAAAGAATGTTTTCAAAGCCAAAAAATTCATTTATTGAAAAGAAACACAACTGCTTGGGAAACAGAAAGGGCAAGGGGATGGGGTGGGGAACGGTACAATCACAGATTTGCGTATGTCTTGTTCTCATACTCAGCCTTCCTGTCTGGAGTGTTGTGCAATGAGTGCTGCACTTCTGGCTGGCTAAAATGTATGGTGGTGGGGGGTTGAGTGCGGCGGGTAAGGGTTGTAGTTTTCAGGGCCGGGTGGTGAAGCTACAGGTGTTGGAGGCAGCTGGTGGTGATAAGAAACTGGATGTTGGGTAAAGTGGGTTGGAGGTGACATGGGAGCACAAGGGAAAGAGTTTTGGGACAAGGGCTGCAGTGGGGGGGCGGGCATGGAAGTGCTCCATCTGCATTGCTACGAGTGCCTGTATCGAGTCCTCTTCGCGCTCCATGATGCTTAGCAGCCGCTCCGTGCTTTGGTGCCGGTGATCCGCATTCTGCTGGTGAACCCTCTTTTCACTCTCCCACCACTCCTGCGCTTTTTGATTTTCATTAAGGAACTGCTGAATTACTTCATGCAGCATGTCCTCTTTGCTTCTACATGGCCGTTTCCTGATTCTTTGGAGTCTTTCGGCCATTGATAACAAGTACGGCTGGGATCTCAAGGTTGCGTCTGTAAAGCCAAAATGCAACACTTAACAGAGGCAGCATTGTTCACACCAGACAGAGCAATTATTTGGCCATACTTAAAGTAGACAAGCACAGTCTACGCAACAGCAGAAATTGCCCATCCCAAAGCAAGTGCACATAACCCACAGGAGCCCCAAAATAGTGAGTAAGCACATGGGCAAGGGGGACTGATTGTTTCACGGAAGTACTGGGTTTCTGTGCCTTGGGGAGAGCCAACAGCTGCAAAGGGGTCCCTATACTGAACACCATCCACACATTTTCCACAGGAGTTCGTCCTGGAAGATATCTCGCTGCTGAGAGTGACCTGGGAAGCAAAGGAGGGTATTCTACTAAAATGCAGCTTCCGCCCTGGCCCATATGCAGTTTGCCTGTGTGCAGCAATGGTCCCCCCGCCCCTCACAGCACAGTGGCGCGGACCTGTTAGCCTTACTGGGACAAGGAACACAGTAGCTCTGCCAAGGAACCTGCACAAGCGGATTGCCCAGCTTCTGCATGAGACCTTTGAAGAGATCACTGAGGCCGATTACCGCGATGCGAGAGAACACATCAACGCCCTATTCCGCATCTAGGCATGCATGCAGCCCTAACCCTCCTCGCCCCAAGAGCCCGCACCAAACAACTTCCTTCCGAAAATAAAAGCCGCTTACTGGGCATGTCCTCTGCTGTTTGTCCTTCCCCAAGCTCTGGCCGCTGCAACTGACTACCTTCCTCCTGGCTTGAGAACAGCTCCTGGCTGCATGCATCCAGGGATGCCGGGCTGTCTCCCTCCTCAGCACCCTCACTCCCACTTTCCTCCTCCTCCTCCTGCCTTGTTGGACTGGGCTCTGAAGTGTCTGTGGTGGTCTTCGGAGTGGAGGTGGGGTTGCCCCTAAGTATTGCATCCAGCTCTTTGTAGAAATGGCAGGTCATGGGGGCACCACCAGAACAGCAGTTAGCCTCGCAGGCTTTGCGGTAGGCATTGCGCAGCTCCTTCACTTTAACCCTGCACTGCAGTGCGTCCTCGTCATGGCCCCTTTCCATCATGGCCCTTGATATCTGCCCGAAGGTATCGTAATTCCTATGGCTCAAGTGCAGCTGGGACTGGACAGCTTCCTCCCCCGAAACACTGATGAGGTCCAGCACCTCACCATTTCTCCATACTGGGGATCGCCTGGCGCATGGATGCATGGTCACCTGGAAAGATTTGCTGAGAGCACTCCACGCCTTGCTGAGCAAAACGGAAGGGGATTTTCAAAATTCCCAGAGAATTTAAAGGGCAGCTCTGATGGTTGGTCACCTGAGGGCAGGGCAGTAGAGTTCAAAGTGATAACTAGAATGGCTAGAACAGGCATTGTGGGACACTTCTGGAGGCCAATCAGAGCACATTAATAGACCAGGGTGTCCACACTGGCACCACGGCACTCCAGACGTGGCGCAGCAAGCGTTATGCTTCTCAGGGAGGTGGATTACCAGGAGCGCTCCAGCCGCGGAGTCCGGGCGCTCTATGTACCTTGCCAGTGTGGACACGTCATGAGTTAGGGCACCCGGGGCTTCTTTAATGCGCTCTAACTCGCAAGTGTAGCCATGCCCCTAGTCACAGAGACTGTGCTGAGCTGGCATAGAATTTCTTGGCCATCTGGGCTTGAAAAGAGGTGAGCTGAGTTAACATAAGAACATAAGAAACATAAGAAAGGCCATACTGGGTCAGACCAAAGGTCCATCCAGCCCAGTATCCTGTCCACCGACAGTGGCCAATGCCAGGTGACCTGGAGTGAGTGGACCTAACAGGTAATGATCAAGTGATCTCTCTCCTGCCATCCATCACCCCCCCCCCCCCCGACAAACAGAGGCTAAGGACACCATTCCTTACCCATCCTGGCAAATAGCCATTAATGGACTTCATCTCCATTAATTTATCCAGTTCTCTTTTAAACCCTGTTATAGTCCTAGCCTTCACAGCCTTCTCAGGCAAGGAGTTCCACAGGTTGACTGTGCGCTGTGTGAAGAACTTCCTTTTATTTGTTTTAAACCTGCTGCCCACTAATTTCATTGGGTGGCCCCTAGTTCTTTTATTATGAGAACAAGTAAATAACTTTTCCTTATTCACTTCCTCCACACCACTCATAATTTTATATACCTCTATCATATCCCCCCTTAGTCTCCTCTTTTCCAAGCTAAAAAGTCCTAGCCTCTTTAATCTCTCCTCATATGGGACCCGTTAAATGGACTTGGGAGATATCCAAGTATGAATGAGGCAGAGCTCAAACAGCAATGCACTGTAGGGGCAACGCTATGCTGAGAGAAAGAGGAAGTTGCTGGTATGTGCTTTGCCATCAATTCCTTCATCCATCCCCAGGTCCCTCAAGAACCCACTATATGAGTAGTACAGAATGGGACACTGGTTCTAGGCCGTGACTCCAGGAACCTCTGGGGAATAGACAAGGAATGGCTGTTTCTGGCTCCTTTAGCCCCAATCGGATGGTTGAGCATGTGAATGTGCCTGTAGCACAAACCCCAGCCAACAAAAACTAATGTTTTAAAATATGTGATGGTGAATATTAAGGGCCAGCCAAATCATCAGCTGGTGTCAACAGGTTTTGTTCCATGGGGCCTCTCTGATCTACACAAGCAAAGACCAGGCCCTCAGTCTGAGCATAACTTCAGAGTGTCTTCCCCAGCTGTCAGGGTTCCCTCCCCACTCTAAACTCTAGGGTAAAGACGTGGGGACCCGCATTAAGAGCCCCTAAGCTTATTTTTACCAGCTTAGGTTAAATCCCCCAAGGTACAAAATTCCCTGCACCCTGAGAAATGCTTCTTTCGCTGCCACCATCAAGTATCTAACAGGAATCCAGGAAAGGAATCACTTGAACTTCCCTCCCCCCCAAAATACCCCCTCAAGCCGTACACCCCCTTTCCTGGGGAAGCTTGAGAACAATCTCCCAACCAATTGGTTACACAGTGATCTAAAAACCCACCCCCTGGGTTTTAACACCATAGAAAACAGTCAGCTTCTTAAAAGAAGGATTTTATTAAAAATAAAGAAGGTAAAATCATCTCTGTAAAATCAGGATGGTAACTATTTTACAGGGCACTATATTTCCAAACTCAGAGAGATTTCCCTCTCTGGACAAAACCTTAAAGTTACAGAAAACCATGAATAACGCCTCCCTGCCCCTTCTAACACAGGGAATACACCAAGCCAAAATTAAGCAGAAATCTATTCGCTATGCTATCTAAACTTACTTCAGAAAAAGGGGGTTTGATTTTCTGCAGGTTCCTTGTATCTTCCAAGATCACTCTCTCTCAGACAAAGACACTCACACAGCCTTCCCCCCTCCTAAGATTTGAAAGTATCTTGTCCCCTTATTGGTCAGATGCCAGCCAGGTCAGGTGTCAGTCTGGCTACCTGTATTTCTTAACCCTTTACTGGTAAGAGGATTTTATAGCACTGCATCTGACCCTCTCCCCCTTCCCTTCATTTATGACACCAGCTGAGATGGCAGGACAGGGAGGGCTGCGTCCGCTATTTCAGTGGGAAAAAAGAAGGCTCCATTGCAAGGCTCATCATTGTCTCTACTTCCTGTCTGCAGGGCCCCTCTAGATGGCCCAGGGTAGAGAGGAGATGACTGAGTGTCACATTAGCTCCCCAGGAGAATGGGAGTATAAATGTGGCAAAATGAAGGGAACTGAGGACATCAAGAAGAGAAAGTGGGGAATCTGAGCCATGGCATCTCATTTCTGTCCTCTGGTGTCTCTTTTGATTTATATTTACTGTAAGTTACGTTAATAACACATAAAAAGAGAGAGTAAATTAGTCTCTGTCAGGGGACAAATATCCCATGAGACTAATATTGCCTAATCTACAGTGCTGAGAATGGATGGTTAGTGTATTGGCTGCATATCTCCTTGGAAAGTTTGAAGGTCAAACGTACCAGCCAATGAGAGCTTTTAGATTAATACAGTTGCTCACTCGTAACACTTTAGGGCACTAAGGGATAGGTTGCAGTAACTGATTGTGCTTGGAGGACAAATAGAGCTTATTTTTTCTTGCAAGCTTCCCCACTAGACAAATGCCATGTCTGAGCAAAATTGGGGTTAGGATCCTAGCACACTGTAAGGGCCCAATTCCAAAGGAATGGAACGGGCCATTTCAATAGCAAAATGGCTCCAAGACCATTCATTTGACTGAAAATACAGTAATCTGTATCTTTTGTGCAAGGTTCAGAACGCACTGTTCCACATGCATTACTATAGAGAGCAGTAGTAATACTAGCCCTGTTATAGCATCTACTGTCTGAGCATTTCTACATGCTTTACAGAGGGAGGCATCAGCCCCATTTTACAGAAAGGGCACAGACAGTATAAGAGACTTGACCAAGTTCACATAGTGTGTCAGTGGCAGAGTCAGGAACACAGTACAACTCCCCTGACTTCCCGTCCTCTGCTCTAACTACTAGACCACACTTCATCCCTGCATGACTTATGTAACCCTTCTGCCAGGACGAGTTGACAGCAGCAAGGGCTGGGTTCAGTACATAGGGGTTCCCTTTTCAACAATACAATGTAAAACTGGCTCGAGCCCCCACCCAGTAACCTGGGAAAATCTTTACACACACCCCCTGGGCGCCTCAAAGAGGCAATACTTCCCCTCTCGCAAGCACAGGGCATCGGTGTAACAGAAAATCTTTAATAACAGCAGGTAAATGACACCAGCATTAAATTGGGAAAACACCGCAACTAGAATTCATAAACCAAACTGTGAGCAAGACCCACCCCAGCCAATTGGGCCATGTCCTGTCCCTTTGGTTCTTGAGTCCAGCAACCCAGAAATCACCCAAAGTCCCCAAGAGTCCAAGAACCCAAAAGTCCAGTCCCAAAGTTCAAAAGTTCATCGGTCTGGGCAGTAATGGGGAGGGGAGGGGAGAGGTAAGGGGCACCTTACGTGGCTTGAAGATGATTGCCGCTCCGCTCCGCCAGCCATCCTGCAAGCCGCTACAGCTGTCCCCACAAACTGCTCCGCTCCGCCAGCAGCTCCGCTCCTCCAGCCGTCCTGCAAGCCACGCCGACGGTCCCCACGAACAGCTCCACCGGCAGCTCTGCTCCACCAGCTGTTCTGCAAGCTGCGCCGACTGTGCCCCCAAACTGCTCCGCTCTGCCAGCCACTCAGCAATAGATCTTCAGGCTCCCCCATTACTTAACACACTGCTCAGTGATCTCAGCTCACAAGAGTTTTAGCTCGTTAGCAATTTCAGTTTGTAGTTAGGGGAACCCTAGTGCTCATTTGCACCCATAGCAATATCAACTCAGTAGCCTGAAACCAGACTACTAATGAACTCAACATTAGCCCTGATATCCCACAGTGAAGAGAGAAGGAGATGAGCCAATGTCTCAGACCCTCACAGGGGGACCTATACCACTAGACACTCTGCTTGATCTATAACCAAAAAGCCTAGTCAAAAAATCTATCCCCAACCTTTTTCCATTCACTGGGTTTTGGAACCCATGTCCCTCGCCTAGCGAGTGCTGCTTAGTTGATGGCAAGTCCCTCCATCATAACAAAAGCCCACTGTCCTTGATTCACATAATCAGGGTAACACTTTATTCTTCCTGCCCCAATAACAGAGAAACTGGGGATCCCACAGCAGCCAAAGTGACCATTTGGGCAAGCGGTCCATCATGCTTTGCAGGGTGGGTGTGTCCATGCAAACAAGATTAGCCCCTGACATCCCTTTCCACAACTCACCACCAGATGTCAGGGTAGAGCTCATCCTGACTCTACTTACACTTATAAGTAACTTACAGGGTCATCTAATGATGCCTCCCCATACAGAGGTGAAAAATACTGGAGTGCAAGTCTCAGGTGTGGAATGGCCCATCCAGCATATGCCCAGAAGCGAGTATAATTGTATGATTTAGGAAAGCAGTCTCAATCATGGGTCCATGGCCCTCTGGCGGGCCACAAGCCAGTTTCAGGGGTCTGCGGGGCCCTGCGGCTGATGCCCAGAGCCCCAAGTCACTGCCCCCCACAGAGCTGAAGCTGGGAGCAGAGCCCCAGGGCTGAAGCCCACAGACCTGAGCCCTGCACTCCCTGCAGGGCTGAAACCAGAGCCCCAGTGCCCCTGCAGGGCTGAAAGCATGGAGCCTGGAACTGTGGCACCCCTCGCAGGGGTGAAGCCTGGAGCTGCAGCACCCCCACGGGGCTGAAGGCCGGAGAGGCCAGGCTGAAACCCATAGCCATAAGCCCCCATGCTCCCGTAGGGCAAAAGTCCCGAGTCCCCCACCCCAGGGCCTAAAGCCAGGAGCCCGGAGCCCCAAGCCCTGCAGGGCAGAAGCCCTGAGCCCGGTGGCTGAAGTCCAGAGCCTATCCCCGCGCTGCGACTGAAGACCCCAGCCCCGCAGAGCTAAAGCCCTGAGGCCTCCCCCGCCCCACCTGGTGGCTGACATCCAAAGCCCTCGCCCCCCAGCCCCCATGGCTGAAACCCTGAGCTCCAGTCCCACAGGGCTAAAGCCCCCCTTCTGGCTGAAGCCTGAAAGCCCCCCACACTGGGCCCTGGAGTTTTTATAGCATGTTGGGGTGGCCTCAGAAAGAAAAAGGTTGAGAAGCCCTGATTTAGGGTGTGTCTGCACTGCCAGTGTCGGTGGGATTGCAGCTGGGTAGGTATACGGCACTAGCTTTAATCTATCATGGGTAACAGTACCAGTGTAGATGTGGAGGCATGGCTAGAACTCACCAGTCGCTCACACCTGCCAGAGGAGGACTGAGGTTGGGACTACTGTTAAGATGCTTGGGGGGGAGGAGTTCGATCTCATAGACATTGTTAATATATTAACTGCTATCTTCTCCTACCCCCATCCCCATGAAGTTCTCTTTGTTTTAAACCCCTAGACTCAGTGCTTGCAAATGGGGAAGAGCCCGCCCCCTCCCCCCATTCTCCACCTACCAGACTGGGCGGGGAGCTCGGGACTTCTGCCCTGCAGTGTGTGTGTGGGGGGGGTCTAGCCGGGCCTTCTGCCCAGTGGGGAGGGATTCTAGGGGCTTCAGCCACACAGGAGGCACCTGCCAGGGCTCAGGACTTCAGCCCCGCTCTTTTGGAAGTCCTGAGCACCAGCAGGTGCCTCCCGTGGGGCTGAAGCCCCAAGCCCCACTACCCTGCTGCAGGGCAGAAGCCCCGAGCAGGTGCCCCCGGCTCTCGAACTTCTAAAGATTATTGTATGTGGCTCGGAGGATCAGTAAGTTTGGCCACCCCTGGTATATAGTTTCCCAGAGTTTGGGTTGGGGCTCGAGATGGTGTTAAGTCTTTAGAAGGAAGCTCTAGAATATTGAACCTGGCCCTTTTGCTGCTGACAACAGCTGACAGAAGTTTACGCAGCATCAATGTGCCAGAGAGCTAGAGCATTAGGGGAGAAGTGGGCTGGTGGCACAGGTGCTGACTTTTGTTTTTGGTAGTGGGTGCTCCTCTCCGCCTCCTCCCTCTGTGCAGGTGGTGGGAGGGGCCTCAGGGGAAGAGGCAGAGCAGGGGTAGGGCTGCAGAACAGAGCAGTGGGCAGAGCCTCAGGGGGAAGAGACGAAGCGGGGGCAGGGTCTCAGGGCAGAGAGTGGTGTGGGGTAGGGCCATGGTCCAGGCTTCAGGGCCCACACAAGATTAATCTGGCTCTGTGGGTGCTAAGCAAAAGCATCCCCTATTTTTTTTTTTGGTGGATGCTTGAGCCCTGGAGCATCCACGGAGTCGGCACCTATGGCTGGCAGCATTCAGGGGAACAGCATGAGGGGCAAAGACAGAAGGAACAGAGAGCACTCATGCAGCTGCTCTGCAGCCTCTACTCTCTAGCAACAGCCATGTCCCAGACTGCAGCTCTTACACATGAGGCTGGGCCAAGTAGATCCATGTAACCCCTGACAATATGCACGGTGCTGTACAAAATTCAACTAGCAACATAATCCATTGGGCTGGCCTCCAAATCCCCTTCCACAGGCACACTCCCCATCCCCTGCCCTTGGCCACACAGCTGAGTTCCAGTGTCTCACTGCATTCAGGGTCTCCTGCATACTGTACCAGGGACAGAATGGTTGGCTCAGTTTGCCACTGCAGTATTCAAGGACAAATCAAGGTACCTATTGAACTAGTGGCTTCTATGACTGTGTCCCATGGAATCTCTCCCTCCTGGACAGGAGGTCACCTGAGGAATAATTCCCCAAACCATGCATTAAGACAGATGCTTTTCATTTCTGATCAGCAGGATCCAGCACATTAGAACCGTTCCAGTGTAAATACATCTAGGGGTTTTTCTTTGGTCAGACGGGGCTATTATTAAATTTTTACGATATATATAAAAAGTACATATATAAAACTATTCCCTTTATGGCTGGGAGATCTCAGACAGTAGGACCATTAGCTACAGCAACATTGCAGAAAACGTAACTGTATATCACCAAATATATTGCAGCTATAAATATCTATTTGCTAGGGGAAGATGGGATGCTGTACTTGTTTTGTGCATCATTTCACTGTAATCTGAATAGAAAAGGATTAGGACAGAAGCATGGCATTATGGTAATGATTCAATGCCCTGTAAGCTTCCCTCCAAGAGGGAGTGCGTTGCAAAGTAGCACAATATAACTACAAGGCCCAGGAATCTACTGTTGCCCCTTTTTTCCCAGGCGTGTCCCACGTTCTCTGTAAGTAATGGGCTTTAATTCTTCCCGGTAAATGTGCTGCTGCTGAGTTCCAAGCACAAACCTTATTCTCTCTCTCTCAATTAAAGAGCTGCAAAGTAATAAAACACCCCACAAAATAGGTTTCTGCTGTATTAATCCTACTGCCTAGGAGATTTATCGGGGTCCCCAACTGGTCACTGCTATGTAAATGCCAAAATCCAGTAGAGGAGATAAACTGACCATAAAAGGTCCCATCAATTATTCACAAAGGTTCCGCGAAAAAGCCCCACAAGCACTGACATTCTGCAAAGAATTCTGATTGCTCTTGGCGGTGGGATGAGGCTCTTTGTGGCTTGAATCTCTCCCCACCCCCACAAGACTCCCTCCCCTCCAGTCTAGGAGAGCCAGCAGTGTTTGCGACACAATTGGGTTTAATCGGAGTCACATGATCTCCTTCCCACCCCAGCTGCTGCCTTTGCAACCACAGTTTTCCCCCATCACAGTGTGATGTGAAGGTGGATCCAAGGTGCACGAGCCCCATGCTGTACCAGGCAGCTCTGCCTATGAGCTCCGGATCCTGCTTCGCCCTTCCCTTGATTGTAGTTAGGACTGAATGAGCCAGCATGGATGGAACAACAGCCCCTCCACTTCCCCAAAGGCTTGCTCCCAAAAGTGAATGGGACCTAAACCCCACACTGTTCCTGGAGTTTTGGAAGGTTTGGTGGAGCCTCCTGTGCTGTTATGTCAGTTTCTTGCCCCTCTCTGGGTTTGGCAGGATGAGAAACAAGGGCTGGAGCAATGTGGGGAGCAGCGGTCTCTGTAAGACACTAGGCATAACAGGGATGAAGGGCACAGTCCATGGGAGCTGGTTGGGTGAATAGACCCACTTAATGTCTTTGGGAGCAATGAGTCAAAATACAGCCATTTCATTGGTCAGCAGCATTTTAAAGGGGGTGTGACAATGGAGATGACCTCACAGGCGTGTCACAGTGGGGAGATGACACTGTCACTCTCTCTCCTGCCCTTTCCCAGGGACTCAGGCTGGGGGAGGTCAGAAGCTCAGCCGACACACAGGGCAGCTTAATTTTACTGCCACCCTGCAATTGTCCAGCGTGACCTTCACATGCAGCATCCATCCAGACGGAGAGTGAGAACTACAGCAAGAGAATGGAGACCCCCACAAAGCCCAGGAGCTCTATGTTCACTGAGTCCCACCTACTGGGACAGGCTTAGGGGCTTTCAGGGGCTCCCCAGTGACACCTAGAACAGGGAGAAGAGGCATCCCAGCTGGAAGTCCCTCATCTGCCTCCTTGCCTCTGATGGGGGATTCCTCTGTGTCCTATTGGGAGAGTGGCGAAGGGAGACTGCCTACTACTGACCCCCTTCGTCTCTGGGGATAAGACAGGCCCAGCCAGACCCTGGGGCAATAGAACAGCCCTGCCTGCTTCCTCACCGCTGCTGGCACAGTGCAAAGAGGGAGCAAATTCAGGATCTGGGGAGACGCTGGGGGACCCAGGCGTGACTGGACGAGATGGGAAGGGCATGGATCAGGAGAGGGAATAGGGAAAGGAGAAATAGATGGGGATGGAGGGGTGAGCGGAATGGGCTGGAGAAGCAGAATGGAGGCAAACAGAGACAGCCTTTGTATCTGTCGAGCCAGCAGTCCTGCTCCTACTGCCCAGCCCTACTGAGTGACAGCGTCATGGGGCAGGAGCTGAGCGACTTGGTGCCCGAGGGGAGGAGGATGGGGGAGGGGAGCTTTAGATGGAAGAAGGGAAAAGAATCATTAATTTCTGGGAAACCTGAGTGACGGCGGGAAAGAAGCGGAGTCAGAGGGAAAGCGGGCACGGGGGGCGGGGGTGTAGGAGAGGAAGGACAGGAAGCTCGGACACAGGAAGGAAGAACATTGTTGCCGTTTACAAAGCCTGGGGCCAGACACGAAGCCCCCATTGACTTGGCAGCCTGTTGCTGAAGGAGCTCACAGGCCCAGCTACTGTCACACACAGGGCAGGAGCTGGTCTGAACATGGGGGCCTGGGAGGTCATGGCGGAGTTTGTAGCCTGATTTGGGCTCAGCTGCTGGTTTTGCTTTAGCAGAATGAACTCACCACTGGCAAATCACAGGGACTTTTTGGTATAAATTTTCTCTTCTGAAAGGTCTTAAACTTCCTAAAATGCAGCAGGGAAGAGGCCCCAGACACCCCCTTTGTAGATTCTCCATGCTGCTCAAGGCAATAAATGGCATTGACCATAATGGAGTGGGGAGCAGCGGGGAGGTGGCCTGGCCCGGCACGCCTGCCCACCTTGCTTGGATTGCTGTTGCTCGGGGAAGTGCACTCCTTTCAGATATCGCTCTTCTCTTATGCCCACCCAAAGCTGTCCTTACCCATACGCAAACTACGCAGCTGCATAGAGCGCCAGGAAATTTGGGGCACCAAATTGCCCCAGATTTCCTGGTGCCCTTTGCAGCTGTGTGCTGCTCCAGTGGCCAGCCCGATCCCTCGGCTGGCTGACCTGGCCAGGAAAGCTGCCCCCGTCCCTGCTCCACCCCCGACCCACCTCTTCCCCAACACCCTGCTCCTGCTCTGCCACCGCCCCGCCTCTTCCCACCCCTGCTCCACCCCAGCCCCACCCCCACTCTACCCCTTCCCCGGAGCTACATCCTTGGGACTGCCACAGAGGTCGGGCGCGCCCTGCACTCACCGGCCGGCGGGAAGTGGAGCGACCCAGCCACAGCCCGCTCCACTCCGCTGGCTCCCAGCCACACCACCAGTGAGTGCTGGGGGACAGTTCCTCCCTGCCCCCCAAGTCCCAAGGCTGGGAGCCAGGGGAGCAGAGAAGAGTGGAGTGGGCTGGGACTGGGTCATTCCACTTTCCACCGCCCCGTGAGTGTGGGGTCAGGCCCACCTTGCAATCACCGGGTGGCAGGAAATGGAGCGACCTGGCCCCAACCCGCTCCACTCCGCCGGCTCCTGCCCCCCACAGAACTTGGACGCGCTCACCACCCGCCCCCAGCGGAGGCTTGGGACCAGTTCCCCTCCTCCCCCATGGGGGGGCTGCGTAGGGCACCGCAATGTCTAGGGATGGCCCTATGCCCACCCTTCCCTGACCTGCATCCTAGCACCACCAGACAGAGCAATGCTGCAGCTTCACCGAATGTCGAGATCTGAGTCAACAGCCGCCTGCCTTGGTGCACTCCCCTCCTCTGCTGATATACTTAGCCCTTGGTTCTCACTGCAGCCTGCCCGGAAGCAGGGAGTCCCAGCAATGTCACACAAAAGCTTGTTCTGAAGATACTTCCAGCCTCATTTCACAACCCCAAAAAGGTTCGTCAGCTGGTTCAGAGAAGCATCTGACTTTTTGGGTCCTGATCCAGCCCCCGCCCCGCCCCGCCCCCCGACCTTCTTCTGTTCTGCTCAGGTTCTTCTCCAGTGCTCCCCACCAGAATATCTAAGCATCTTCCAGCAGTGCATTAAGTGACCTGACTAACATCTGCCATGTGTGCTCTGTTCTCTCTCTGCAGGGGAGGAATGTTTCTGCAGTGGAGTGCTTTGTTTTGGTAAGGTTTGTTGGAGGTTCTGGGGTTCTTAATGCTCTCTCTCTAGGTTAGAGAAGGCCAGGTCGGAGAAGTGCTCTTCACTCCTGGTGAGGAGGTTTGTGATGGTCCTAAGTTCCTGGGTCAGTTCATCACAGTCTCAGTCTCTTTGGCTCCTCATCTTGTTCAAGCTATTGAGTTGGGAGGCCACTGATTTGTTTACAAGCTAAGATAAACTATTGAGTTTGTGTGCGACGCCTTGTCCTGATTTTGTCCAGATACATGGCAAAGACAGCAGTACCGACAGACAAATAAATTGCTTTTTAAACTTTTTTGGTTTTAGATATTTTACATTACATTTTTGCCATTTTTTACCATATTTTAAATTTTATTTTAAAAGGGTTTTTTTTACATTTTGGTTTTTTTAGTTTGTTTTATGAATAGTTGAATGTATAATTTTTTTATTTATACTTTTATTTTAGAGGTGCTTTTATATGTATATTTATGTATTTTTCAATTTTTAAAAATATTTTTTAAAAAAGCCAAAACCCATATTTTAATTTTTTTTAATTATGAGGATTTTTAATATTGAAGCAATGGCCATTATTCCATATGAATAATGTTCGATGCTTTTGGCCGTATTATTTTAAATACTTACACTAACCTTTTTTATTTTTGCTTGAGCTTTGGTTTTGTTTTGTTTTTTAAATATAACGCACACAACACAATTTTTTTACTAAGCACAAAATGCAAAGCAAAGCAAGCATAAGCAATAAATCAAATACAAAAATTGTAACACTGTATTTACACTTTACATTTATGGTTTGTACAGAATAATTTTTGGTGCAATTGGGCTTTTTTGTGTTTTGGAAAATGGTTTAACCTATTTAGACTTTAGGACATTATTTTTTTATGTTAATTTTAAATATATTACTTTATTTTTTATTTTCTATAATTTATTGTTTTGAGCCACACAAGAATCGACAGTTTCTTGCTTTTTTAATGGCGTTAGTTAGAAAAATAAAATTTAAACTAATTTTTATTGGTAACTTTTTTACCCATTGGGTAACTGATACCTTTTTTTTTTTTTTGAGGTACAATAAAGGGCTTTACAATTTTATAGGCCTTTTAAAGAGAATTTGATAAGGCTGGTAGCCAGTATTCAATTTATTATTAAAAAAAAGCCAGGTAAAAAAATTAAAACCCAAAGTGCCTTTTGTTAAAGCAATAACATATTCAAATAAAGGTGCTTATAAATCATGGTAAAAAAACTACAACACCCCACCCCAAAAAGGTAAAGGGTAAAATAATCAAAATAACCACCCCAAAAAGTAAATGTAATTCAAAATATTGCTTAAAGGTATTTAAAATTTTAAAAAGTAAAAGTAAAATAATTCCACATACAGTAGCCCAATTTGGCCCATATTAAATTTATGGTAGTTACTACATTCAACTAAAAAAAGGTAACGAATTTTGCCACTATAACTAAACCCTTGTGGCGTTTACTAAAAAGTAAAATAAAAGTGGGTGCCTAAATTAAAAAAAAAGCTTTCTGTAATTTAAAACAAGCCTTAATGCAAGCTCCAGTATTAAAATTCCCAAAAATAAACATGTGCTGAACCCACACTGAGTATATAGACCCCATGACTGCTTGTCAGAGGGTGTTGGGCTAAGGAAATCCTAAACAGGCAATTACTGTTTAAGCAGCCAGAGTCCTCAGGGCTGCCCTTGATCTGAGGGCACTGTGGCCCAGTGGCCAGAGTCCATGCAGCTGTCCCTGCTCCCAGGGCAGCAGGGCCTAACAGCTTGGGCAGCCGTGCCTGACCCTTAGGGCAGTGCCTGTACCCAGCAGTAGGTGCAGGGCAGGGTAGGAGGACCCAGACTAAGCCTACTCCACCAGATCCTGACCCAAGGCCCTGTAAAACTGGTAGTCCTTGACTCGTGTTCAGTTTCCCATTTCAACGGTCACATTCCCTGGGCCGCTTCTTGCCTTTGGTTCCTGCTCTGTCAGTTCCCCTGCGGGCAGTGGCCCTCTCAGACTCTCATCCTCCATGGTCAGCATGGGTTCTGCTGTTGGTTCCACTGGTTCAGCCTCCGCAGTCTGGAGCTCCAACAATTTCCTGGCAGGAGCCTACCACATCCGCATATGCCTGCTCTCCTCCTCAGCTGGCTGACTTGCTCCCTTTTATTGCCTGTCTCCAGTTGGAGCATGTCCAGCAGGGGCAAGAGGGTGTGGCCTCTTCGGCCCACAGTGTGTGGTCAATCAGCTGGGCCGGTGCAGGCAGGGGTGACTATGAATTGTGCCGCCCCAAGCATGGCAGTCAGGCTGACGTCGGCGGCATTTCTGTGGGCGGTTCCTGGTTCCGCGGATTCAGTGGCGTTCCTGCGGGCGCGCCACCAGTCCTGCTCTGGGTAGAGGGAGAATCTCCTCTTGGCCTTGGGGCCTTGAATGCTTAGAGCAGACCACAGCAAGCAGCCTCCTCCCTGCAGCTGCTCCCAATTCACCCAACAGCCATGGAGGAGCACATCAGCTGGATGGCTCCAATAAAATGACTATCGATATGCTTATCCCTGCTGAGCCATGCAGTTAGCCAATAATCAGGGTCTTCTGGGTTGTTTCTGTTGGGAAGAGAAATTGATGATGAAGTTAAGTATTTCTTTGATGCAACCAGGTCTATTTACAGTGTATATAAAGTCCCATTTCCCTGAATACAGCAGGAATCACACAGCGGGTAACAGTTTCTTTGCTCACAGTTCTAAAGCTCCTTCCAGCTAGTACTCTAGCCTAGAGCTCCCTCTCAGTTTTTCTCAGGGTCACACTAAAAATGCTTCTCTGGTTGTATCTGGGGTTTCCTTGCTGCCTATTTGCTTCTCTTGTGTTTCTGCTACTGCTTTCTCAGACATACAGCTGCAATCCAATCATTCCCCAGCCCCCGTGTTTGTTATCAGTCTAGTCTTTGGGTGGTAGCAGTTGTTATCAGTCCCCAGCATGGCACTTTCCATTATTCCAGCTATCGCTAAAGAGCGGCTTGTAATTAATTGCTCCCTCATTTAGCCTGACTGGAAGGCAGCCAGCACCCCCAACAGCTTCAATGAGGTTTCACCCAAACTCCTTCCAAACAATAAACTAGCTGAGGGTACGTCTACACTACAGAATTAGGTCAAAATTATAGAAGTCGATATTTTAAAACCCGAATTTATGGAATCGATTGTGTGTGTCCCCACTAAAGAGCATTAAGACCTTGAGGTCGACGGACTGTGTCCACAGTAGCGGGGCTAGCGCCGACTTTTGGAGCGTTGCATTGCGGGTAGCTATCCCACAGTTCCCGCAGTCTCCGCCGCCCATTGGAATTCTGGGTTGCGATCCCAAAGCCTGATGGGGCAGAAAACATTGTCGCTGGTGGTTCTGAGTACATGTTGTCAAGCCATCAAAAGTCCCTCTCTCCCTCCCTCCGTGAAAGCAATCTTTTTCGCGCCTTTTTTCTGGGGTTTACGGGGATTCCGGGTTTGCTACGGCAAGCATGGAGCCTGCTCAGCTCACAATTACCGTAATCTCCAGCGTACGCCTGGACATTAGGTCTAGTGGGGATTCAGTCTTACTATAATACGGGCAGAGGGATAGCTCAGCGTTCTGAGCGTTGGCCCGCTAAATCCGAAGTTGCGAGTTCAATCCTTGAGGGGGCCAGGAGATGATGATGGATATCAAGCATATAGTACCATCTGCTGCTAGAAGGGAAGGAGCCTAACCCTTGCTCACCTGCATATTGTACCAGCTGCTGCTAGAAAGAAATGAGCCTAACCCTTGCTCCCCCCTCCCTCTGTGAAAACAACTGAGGGGGAGCCAAAAATCCTTTTGCGCCTTTTTTCATGCGGGCGCCATATTGCTGACACCATTGTTATCCACCCGCCGCTTCTGCTCCCACTCTGCTGTCCTGCAGACACCATACCAGGGAAACCATGGAGCACGATCAGATCGCCGCGGCTGTTATCGCCGTTATGAACACCACGCGCATTGTCCAGGAGTATATGGAGAACGAGAACCAGGAGCTGCTACAGCTACAGCAGGCGAGGAGGCGACAGCAGCGCCCTGAGGACAGTGATGAGGACATGGACACAGACCTCTCTCAAAAAAGGCCCCCCCGCAAGGTGGACATCATGGTGGTAATGGGGCTTGTTGATACAGTGGACCGCCGATTCTGGGCCCGGGAAACAAGCACAGACTGGTGGGACCACATAGTGCTGCAGGTCTGGGATGAATCCCAGTGGCTGCGAAACTTTCGCATGCGTAAGGGCACTTTCATGGAACTTTGTGAGTTGCTTTCCCCTGCCCTGAAGCGCCAGAACACCAAGATGAGAGCAGCCCTCACAGTAGAGAAGCGACTGGCGATAGCCCTGTGGAAGCTTGCAACGCCAGACAGCTACCGGTCAGTCGCGAATCAATTCGGAGTGGGAAAATCTACAGTGGGGGCTGTTGTGATGCAAGTAGCCAGGGCGATCACCGAGCTGCTGGTACCAAGGGTTGTGAGTCTGGGAAATGTGCAGCTCATACTGGATGGCTTTGCAGCAATGGGCTTCCCGA
The DNA here is from genome assembly GCA_037349315.1 of Chelydra serpentina. NCBI lineage: Eukaryota > Metazoa > Chordata > Testudines > Chelydridae > Chelydra > Chelydra serpentina. Next base: position 33,110,081 of record JBAIAC010000035.1, on the reverse strand, counting down.
ACTGTGGTGGGGCGATAGGAATATGGGATAGGAATATGGGTTTAGACGGAACCCATATCCCTATCTTGGCACCGGACCACCAAGCCAGCGAGTACATAAACCGAAAGGGTTACTTTTCAATAGTGCTGCAAGCACTGGTGGATCATAAGGGACGTTTCACCAACATCAACGTGGGATGGCCGGGAAAGGTACATGACGCTCGCATCTTCAGGAACTCTGGTCTGTTTCGGCTGCTGCAGCAAGGGACTTTCTTCCCAGACCAGAAAATAACCGTTGGGGATGTTGAGATGCCTATAGTTATCCTTGGGGACCCAGCCTACCCCTTAATGCCATGGCTCATGAAGCCATACACAGGTAGCCTGGACAGTAGTCAGGACCTTTTCAACTATAGGCTGAGCAAGTGCAGAATGGTGGTGGAATGTGCATTTGGGCGTTTAAAAGCTCGCTGGTGCAGTTTATTGACTAGGTTAGATCTCAGCGAAACCAATATTCCCATTATTATTACTGCTTGCTGTGCGCTCCACAATATCTGTGAGAGTAAGGGGGAGTCGTTTATGGCGGGGTGGGAGGTTGAGGCAAATCACCTGGCCGCTGGTTATGCGCAGCCAGACACCAGGGCTATTACAAGAGTACAGCAGGGTGTGTTGCGCATCAGGGAAGCTTTGAAAACCAGTTTCATGAATGGCCAGGATGCTGTGTGAAAGTTCTGTTTTTCCCCATTAATGAAAAGCCCCGCCCCTTCATTCACTCTACTTTCCTTTAACCAAACCGCCCTGCCCTCCCCCCCTCAGTCACTGCTTGCAGAGGCAATAAAGTCATTGTTGCTTAAAAATCATGCATTCTGTATTAATTCGTAAAACAAAGAGGGGGAACTATGGGAGTAACTGCCACGGTCGCCCGGGATGGGTGGTGGAGGAAGGGAAGCACCAGGATGGGTGGTGGAGGAGGGGATGAGGAAAGGACAAGGACACACAGCACTTTAAAACTGATTGAATGCCAGCCTTTTGTTGCTTGGACTGTTCTCTTGTCTTGAGTGGTTGGGTGCACGGAGGCCGCCCAAACGCATTCTTGGGCATCTCGGGGATGAGGTTATGGGACTCGGGAAGGAGGGCTGTTGGTTACACAAGGGCTGTAGCGGCGGTCTGGGCTCAGGCGGCCTTTCCTGAACCCTACGCCTTTCCTCAGCCATAAGCCGGAGGATTTCCGTTTGATCCTCCAGTAGCCTCAGAATTGCATCCTGCCTTCTCTCTGCACGCTGACACCACCTACTCTCTTCATCCCGCCGCTGTCTCTCTTCATCCCGCCAGTCATTGTCTTCAGCACGCCACCTGTCCGCACGATCAAATTCTGCCTTCCTGGACTCTGACAGTGTCTGCCTCTACGCATTCTGCTGGGCAGTTTCAGTGTGGGAGGATTGCAAGAGCTCTGTGAACATATCGTCTCGATTCCTTTTTCTTTTTACTTCTAATCTTCGCTAGCCTCTGGGACGGTGATGAAAGGGGTGGCGTTGAAACATTTGCAGCTGCGGGAGGAAACAAACGGGAGAGGAGTAGTTTAAAAGACACATATTAGAGAACAATGCTCCAAACATTACATATCACATGTGCATTTGGTCCAAGGTTGCACTTTGCCTGTTATATTGAGGGTCTGCCGGTTTGGTGTGAGAGATCACACAAGCAGGTCCGGCGGGCAACAGAATTCGGCTTGCAGGCAGCCATTGTAAGCCACAGTCTATAGGCTTCTTTAACCTTCATAACATGTGGGATTGTTTTTAAACAGCAATCCCCTCATTTCCCATAACAAACAGCCTTTGGGCTGGCAATTTAAAACTGGCTGGCAATTGAAAAGGGAGGGACGGCGGTTTTCGGGTTAACGTGCAGCGCGAACCTAATCGACACCCCCACACACACCCCCACACACATCCAAGATGTTCGCTGTTCCCCCTCCCCCCACCACGTGGGTCACAGTGGGGAAGATTTCCATTCAGCCACAGGCAAACAGCCCAGCAGGGACGGACCCCCTCTGAATACCCCCTTAATAAAATTCCCCTATTTCAACCAGGTGACCATGAATGATATCACTCTTCTGAGGATAACACAGACAGATAAAGAACGGATGTTGCTTGAATGCCAGCTGTCAGGGTTCCCTCCCCACTCTAAACTCTAGGGTAAAGACGTGGGGACCCGCATTAAGAGCCCCTAAGCTTATTTTTACCAGCTTAGGTTAAATCCCCCAAGGTACAAAATTCCCTGCACCCTGAGAAATGCTTCTTTCGCTGCCACCATCAAGTATCTAACAGGAATCCAGGAAAGGAATCACTTGAACTTCCCTCCCGCCCAAAATACCCCCTCAAGCCGTACACCCCCTTTCCTGGGGAAGCTTGAGAACAATCTCCCAACCAATTGGTTACACAGTGATCTAAAAACCCACCCCCTGGGTTTTAACACCATAGAAAACAGTTAGCTTCTTAAAAGAAGGATTTTATTAAAAATAAAGAAGGTAAAATCATCTCTGTAAAATCAGGATGGTAACTATTTTACAGGGCACTATATTTCCAAACTCAGAGAGATTTCCCTCTCTGGACAAAACCTTAAAGTTACAGAAAACCATGAATAACCCACCCACCCCCCCCCGCCCCTTCTAACACAGGGAATACACCAAGCAAAATTAAACAGAAATCTATACGCTATGCTATCTAAACTTACTTCAGAAAAGGGAGGTTTGATTTTCTGTAGGTTCCTTCTGTCTTCCAAGATCACTCTGACTCAGACAAAGACACACACACAAAGCCTTCCCCTCTCCTAAGATTTGAAAGTATCTTGTCCCCTTATTGGTCAGATGCCAGCCAGGTCAGGTGTCAGTCTGGTTACCTGCATCTCTTAACCCTTTACTGGGAAGAGGATTTTATAGTACTGCATCAGACCCACTCCCTTCATATTTATGACACGCCCCCCAAATCACCGACAGTGTGAAACACTGGCTGTGATTTCTTCCTGGAGCTCTAAAAGAAAACAAAAGTAATAAGACACATGAACCTACGATTATACTAATAACGGTATAAAGACTACCAATATTGTCCACATTGCAAGAACAATTTTAACCGGTTGGTTCTTCGTAGTAGACACCTTCAGGCCACTCAGCGTCGTCTGCTCCCTGGGCAGTAAACTGACCAACCTTCAATTCTCAGGGGAAAAAAGGCTTTAGAGAATTAACATGGTACACTTTAGGCTTGAGAGTTGTGGTGGGGAATGTTATGAGATAGTTCACAGCTCCCAGGCGTTCTTGGACCGTAAATGGCCCTTCCCATGACGCTTCCATTTTATGGGCCTGGAGCACCTTCAAGACCGTGACTTGGTCCCCTACTTTAAAGGAACGCTCTCTGGCATGTTTATCATACTAGGCCTTTTGCTCTTCCTGAGCCTCTTTTAGGTTTTCTCTAGCAAGGGCTAAAGAGTCTCGGAGGGTGTTTTGTAGGTTGCTTACAAAATCCAGAATGTTAGTTCCCGAAGAAGGTGTAAAGCCCTCCCATTGCTGTTTCACCAGCTGTAATGGCCCTTTAACCTCGCGGCCATACACAAGTTCAAATGGTGAAAACCCTAAACTGGGATGTGGTACAGCCCGGTAGGCGAAGAGCAACTGCTGTAACACTAGGTCCCAATCGTTGGAGTGCTGGTTTACGAATTTACATATCATGGCTCCCAAAGTTCCATTAAACTTCTCCACCACACCATTTGTTTGATGGTGATAAGGGGTGGCAACCAAGTGGTTCACCCCATGAGCTTCCCACAGGCTTTTCATGCTCCCTGCCAGGAAATTAGTTTCCGAATCAGTAAGGATGTCGGCGGGCCAACCTACCCTGGCAAAAATCTCTGTTAATGCCTGGCATACACTTTTAGCCCGGGTGTTGCTCAGAGCTACTGCTTCTGGCCATCGGATGGCAAAATCCATGAAAGTCAGTATGTACTGCTTTCCTCTGGGTGTCTTTTTCAGGAAAGGACCCAGAATATCCACAGCTACCCACTGAAATGGAACTTCAATTATGGGGAGTGGCTGGAGAGGGGCTTTGACCTGGTCTTGGGGCTTCCCCACTCTTTGGCACACCTCACAAGACCGGACATAGGTAGAAACATCCTTGCCCATTCCCTCCCAGTGGAATGACCTCCCCAAACGGTCTTTGGTTCTGTTCATCCCAGCATGACCACTAGGATGATCGTGGGCTAAGCTCAAGAGCTTTAGCCGGTTCTTAGTCGGAACCACCAACTGTCTCTGAGGACGCCAGTCTTCCTGGTGTCCACCAGAAAGAGTCTTCTTATATAGAAGTCCTTTTTCTATAACAAACCAGGATCGATTAGAAGAGCTGAGAGGCAGTGGGGTGCTCCGTCCCACTGTCCAAGCTCTCTGTAGGCTTCCATCTGCTTCCTGCTCGGCTTGGAACTGTTCCCTAGATGCTGGAGACATCCGTTCCTCACTGGGTTGTGGACCTGGACTGGGTCCCTCTGGAAGCGATGTAGGTGATGGGGTTGTTTCCGTTGACTGTGAACCGCTCTCTGCTGGTGCACAATGTGGTAATTCAGGCTCTGGCTGAGCCTCTTGTATGGAGTTATCAGCTGCTGCTGCCATTGCAGGCTCGGTGGTGCCCTCTGGTGTTGGCACTGTAGATGGGGTTGCAAGCGCTGGACTCAGTGCTGGCAATGGTTCTGGTGCTGGTTGTTTTGCCAGTTCCGGTTCCGAGACTGGCTTTGGTTGGGGTTCTGCGACTGGATCTATGACGGCTGTTGCAGTCGTTGGCAGGGTATCCGGTTCCACAACCTCTATCTGGGTCTCTGGTAGTACAGATGGGGTTCTGGTGGAAGTCTCAGGAACAGAGCTAGGTGTGACAGCTTGCTTAGCCTGGCTGCGGGTGAACATTCCCACCCTCTTGGCTAGCTTCACACAATTTGTCAAGTCTTCCCCCACCAACATGGGAATGGGATAATCATCATAGACTGCAAAAGTCCAATTTCCTGACCAGCCCTTGTACTGGACAGGCAACACGGCTGTAGGTAAATCAAAAGAGTTGGACTTGAAGGGTTGAATCGTCACTTGCGCCTCTGGGTTGATTAAGGTGGAGTCCACTAAGGATTTGTGGATAGCCGACACTTGTACTCCAGTGTCCCTCCACGCTGTAACCTTTTTTCCGCCCACACTCACCGTTTCCCTTCGTTCCAAGGGTATCTGGGAGGCATCTGGGCCTGAGGACCTTTGGTGTGACCCCGGTGCAATGAACTGTATTCTGTTGGGGTTCTTGGGGCAGTTGGCCTTCACATGCCCCAATTCGTTACATTTGAAACATCGCCCAGCTGACTGATCAGTGGGGCGAGGTGGGTTGCTGGAGAATGGGGTGGTGGGGCAATAAGGGGTCTGGGTTTTTCCTTGTGGGGCCTTGGGCTGCTCCTGGTGATGGGGTGTGGTCTCGGGTTTTCCTTTCTGGTATCTCCCCAAACTATGACCAGGGTTGTTCCTCTCTGCTTCCTGCACCCCTTGTGTGCCAAATTTCCTTGCCCCTCTCCTGATCTGGGACTGTTCGTATTGATCAGCATAAGCAGCAAGGCTGTCGGCTGAGTCCATTTTCTTATCCCATAAACACTGTCTTATATCATCCTTGGACATATTCAGGAATTGTTCCTGAGCCATCAAATCACACACTCCTTCAAAGCTAGTAACATTCCTTCCCTTGACCCATTTTTTTTAACAGCTCCTTTATCCGGTTTACATAAGCTACATTACTTAGTCCAGGTCCACGGATAAGGGTTCGAAATTTTACTCGGTAAGTTTCAGGTGTAACTTGAAATTGTTTTAAAACCAAATCCTTGAATTTCTCATAGTCAGAAGCCTCATCAAGAGACATGTCATTGAATATGTCCAGAGCACTTCCAGTCAACTTTGCTACCAATATGGTCATTTTGTGAGCATCAGGAATGGTATGGAGATTGCATAGTCTCTCAAAGGTGAGAAAATATTCCGCAATATCACGGGATTCATCATACGGTGGACATAGTCATTCCCATTTGGGGGTTGTTGGGGAAGGATTATTAGTGTTATCCGGTAGATTCTGCTCCGCCCTGGTCTTCTCCATCTCCAGGGCATGCTTCCTCTCTCTGTCTTTCTCCTCCTCAGCATGCTTCCTCTCTCTTTCTTTCTCCTCCATAGCATGCTTCCTCTCTCTTTCTTTCTCCTCCTCAGCATGCTTCCTCTCTTCCTCAGCATGCTTCCTCTCTTCCTCAGCATGCTTCCTCTTTCTTTCTTTCTCCTCCTCAGCATGCTTCCTCTCTCTTTCTTTCTCTTCCATCTCCATCTGTTTAAGTTGTAGCAGTCTTGCATGTTTCTTCTCCTCCTCATCAGCTTGTAGCCGGGCTATCTCAAGTTTAATAGCTGCTTCACTGGCAGTCATCTTAGCCTTTCTGTTTTTAATCTGTCTTAACCCGATAGAGTTAGAAAAGAAAAAAAAACCTTGCTTGGGTATTCCCTGTAGGGGTTAACTACCTGCTTTCATATGTAGATACTCTAGCTCCTAGCAGCTTAACCCCTCCCCCCTCCCTGCTTCCAGCAGCTACAGGGAAGAGTCAGAGAGAAGAAAAAAAAATTCTAAACTCCCTGTGTCTGGTTCAAAAAAAATCTCTGGTTCAATATATCCCACCGCTCTGCCACCATGTCAGGGTTCCCTCCCCACTCTAAACTCTAGGGTAAAGACGTGGGGACCTGCATTCAGAGCCCCTAAGCTTATTTTTACCAGCTTAGGTTAAATCCCCCAAGGTACAAAATTCCCTGCACCCTGAGAAATGCTTCTTTCACTGCCACCATCAAGTATCTAACAGGAATCCAGGAAAGGAATCACTTGAACTTCCCTCCCCCGCAAAAATACCCCCTCAAGCCGTACATCCCCTTTCCTGGGGAAGCTTGAGAACAATCTCCCAACCAATTGGTTACACAGTGATCTAAAAACCCACCCCCTGGGTTTTAACACCATAGAAAACAGTCAGCTTCTTAAAAGAAGGATTTTATTAAAAATAAAGAAGGTAAAATCATCTCTGTAAAATCAGGATGGTAACTATTTTACCGGGCACTATATTTCCAAACTCAGAGAGATTTCCCTCTCTGGACAAAACCTTAAAGTTACAGAAAACCATGAATAACCCACCCCCCACCCGCCCCTTCTAACACAGGGAATACACCAAGCAAAATTAAACAGAAATCTATACGCTATGCTATCTAAACTTACTTCAGAAAAGGGAGGTTTGATTTTCTGTAGGTTCCTTCTGTCTTCCAAGATCACTCTGACTCAGACAAAGACACACACACAAAGCCTTCCCCCCTCCTAAGATTTGAAAGTATCTTGTCCCCTTATTGGTCAGATGCCAGCCAGGTCAGGTGTCAGTCTGGTTACCTGCATTTCTTAACCCTTTACTGGGAAGAGGATTTTATAGTACTGCATCAGACCCACTCCCTTCATATTTATGACACCAGCAAACACTGTAGGGTGACCAGATGAGAAGACCCGAAAATCGGGACTTCTCACCAAAAACAAAACAAAATGGAAGAGGCTCAAAGTTGTTGAGAAAAAAAACGGAAGAGGCTCAAAGTTGTTGAGCAAAAAAACCCGGAAGAGGCTCAAAGTTGTTGAGCAAAAAAACCCCCAAAAAACCTCTGCCTCCGGAATCCTCTGGGCACTCCCGAGTGCTTCTCTCTGGGGCTTCTCTCCGGGGCCGGAAACGGAAGAGCCTCCACCAGAAGCTGTGGAGAAAAAAACCAAAACAACCCCTGAAAATCGGGACAAAAGGCGTCGGTCGGGACGCGGGACACATGCTCAAAAATCGGGACGGTCCCGATTTTATCGGGACGTCTAGTCACCCTAAAACACTGGGACCATACGCCGCCATGCTTTGCAAAGCAATGATTCCAGACCACGTGCTACTGGCCTGGCGTGGTAGAGTGTGTTACCACGGAGCACAGGATAAGGCTGCCCTCCCCAGAAACCTTTTGCACAGGCTTTGGGAGTACATCCAGGAGATCTTTCTGGAGATGTCCCCGGAGGATTTCCGCTTCATCCCCAAACATGTTAACAGACTTTTCCAGTAGCTGTAGCTGTACTGGCCGCGAATTAATCATTAAACACGCTTGCTTATAAAACATGTATTAATTTCACAGAGGTACACTCTTGACTCCCACAACGAGCAGCTCAGGATTCCTGACGCCTGGGCCCTCGTGTGATTTCCCAGGGTTCTTATGGGACTTAATTGCACGTGGACGTAGATGGACGGAGCAGCCAGCAACCGTTGCTCAACCACCTGTCTGTCCTACTGCTGATTTCCATGGATGGTCCAGTCCTTCTAGCGTGTTGGATGTCCTCTCCATGTGATATTTCCCCCAGAATAGGAGCAGGGCTATGCTGTGTCCATTGCTGTAGTATAGGTACGTGTGGTGTTGCATATGGCTATGGAAAAACCCACAGTGGAAGGGGCCAGCTGGGAGGCAGCACACACTGGGTACCAGCATGGTGAAGTCAAAGCTGAAGCTGATAGCCACGCCTTGGAAATACCTGCTTCCTCACTTAGGCATTGGGACCGGAGAAGCTCACTCAGCCGCTAGCAGAGCCCACTGCTGATACCAACCGAGGTCTCAGTGGTAACCAGGAAGTAGCCACCACACACAAGAGGTGTCTAGAGCCACCAGGCTCTGCTGCACTGTCTCAGAGAATCTCTGCTTTAGAGCATGGCCCCTCTCTGACCGCTGGAATCCCTGCACTCCCTCTGCCAGAGCACAGCACACAGCTGTGTCAGATCAACCACCACCAAGAAAGAGGTGCCTGTGCCACTAAGCTCCAGGGTGAAATTTCAATCCACCCTCAGAGGTTTGGGGCCTTTGGATCCCGCTGTCTTCTCTGGTCCATTCTGGAGGACCATTGTGAAACTGACCAGTTTTCATCCAGACACTCCCACTTCCCCAGAGTGTTGAATATTCACATGCACCAGGAAATGAATCAGAGGGGTAGCCGTGTTAATCTGGATTTGTAGAAGCGACAAAGGGTCCTGTGGCACCTTATTGACTAACAGAGGTATTGGAGCATAAGCTTTCGTGGGTGAATACCCACTTCTTCGGATGCAAACCGAAGAACTGGGTATTCACCCATGAAAGCTTATGCTCCAATACCTCTGTTAGTCTATAAGGTGCCACAGGACCCTTTGTCGCTTCAGGAAATGAAGATGACACTGAGGCTGGCTGCAACCCAAGCCATAGCGGGGCCCTGGGTAATGCCTCCCAGGGACAGGGTAAATGCTATCTGCACTGCTCATGCCCCATGCAGTGCATAGGACAAGCTGCTTCATGCTGACAGGGAGCTCTGGGGAGTTAATAGTTTGAGCCCTTGGTAGGGTGACCAGACAGCAATCGGGACAGGGGGTGGGGGGTAATAGGACCCTATATAAGAAAAAGACCCAAAAATTGGGACTGTCCTTATAAAATCGGGACATCTGGTCATCCTAGCCCTTGGGGAATCAGGGCATCATGCCCCTCTATGCTTGAGGCCAGTTCCCCCATCCTCCTGTTTTATGAGAAACCTCCATCCACTATTCCCTAATTCTTTCGACAAAGAGATCCCAGTTCTGAACACATTCCCCATTCCCATCCATGGCACTTGACTTCCCACCTCATCCCTGGCTAGAGGGCAGAGCAATCTGGGTCATGCTGAACCTTGGTCCATGCAACAGGCTGGGTTAATGGCCCTCAGACCGGCCCTGTGAGACCCCAGAGCGTTATAGGTACTATTGGGGCTGGTTCTCATTATCATAGAATCATAGAATCTCAGGGTTGGAAGGGACCTCAGGAGGTCATCTAGTCCAACCCCCTGCTCAAAGCAGGACCAACCCCAACTAAATCATCCCAGCCAGGGCTTTGTCAAGCCTGACCTTAAAAACCTCTAAGGAAGGAGATTCCACCACCTCCCTAGGTAACCCATTCCAGTGCTTCACCACCCTACTAGTGAAAACGTTTTTCCTAATGTCCAACCTAAACCTCCCCCTCTGCAACTTGAGACCATTACTCCTTGTTCTGTCATCTTCTACCACTGAGAACAGTCTAGATCCATCCTCTTCGGGACCCCCTTTCAGGTAGTTGAAAGCAGCTATCAAATCCCCCCTCATTCTTCTCTTCTGCAGGCTAAATCATGTGGGCAGGACAGCCAGAGCGACAGTGTGGAAAAGCAACCCATCACTGCATCAGGGGCAATTCACCCCTGGGGAACGTGAGCAAAAGGCTACACTGGAGAGGGCTCTGCACCACCAGAGTGTAGATGCAGCAGAGGACGCTCAATGAAAATATGTCCACTCTCCTGGTGCCACCTCACTCACACCCAGAGATCCCCTCAAATCCTCTAAAATGCCAATGCAAATGCTACGGAATCTAATGTGATTTAATGCCCACGATAGCAAGGCTGCTTGCTCCCTTTCTGTAGCTGGGTAAATGAAGTTGCTACAGGTGCAGTTTCTGGCATGCCTCTATAGCCTGATCATGCTGGATGAGTTCAGTGTTTCATTATGGGGTTATTACCATGTTATTCATCAAAAAGATTTAATGAGCAGACTATGTATGTTTCAGGAGGCATGGCAGGATTTCCCTTCCTTTAAGTAAAATCAGATATCTAATTTCATCAAGAAAGAAGGCAAAGGTGATCAATTCAAAGCTGATTTCCTATGGAGCTGTATACAAATGATTTACCAAAAGAAATAAGACTAAAGTTTTATAGCAAGAATGGGGGGAGCTAGCTGACACACAATTCTCAGTGTGCAGAGAACAAAGTTTTTACTGCAGCAAGTTTTGCTGGAAATAAAGGTTGGAGGTGGGTTTCATATTTATATCTATAAGGGCTGACTTCCAGTTGCAACAGTCAGCACTTTCAGGGTGTTTGTTTCTAAGGGGGAGGGATAGCTCAGTGGTTTGAGCATTGGCTTGCTAAACCCAGAATTGTGAGTTCAATCCTTGAGGGGGCCATTTAGGGGTCTGGGGCAAAAATTGGGGATTGGTCCTGCTTTGAGCAGGCAGTTGGACTAGATGATCTCCTAAAGTCCCTTCCAACCCTGAGATTCTATGAATGTATTCCCATGTCTTGGCACTGGGAATCTCCCTTTTACATTATTGGATCAGTATTTGGGAACAAACTGGACATAGTCCCCAGGGAATCCACCCCGGGTTTTACACTGAGCCCAGTGTTGGGGTGAGATTAACTGGGTAGCTGCTCTGGGAATGGAGACCTGGGCTGGGCTTTTCGAAGGAGCCTAAAGGAGTTTGATGCCATTCAGTGGCATTGGAGGGCTTCACTGCTGAATCCCGGTGCCTTGGCTTAACAAGTTCCCTGTAACCCATGACACAAAACCACAGGGGACCAAACTGGCAGTGGAATGACCCCATCCCCGACCCCCAGGTTCCTTCTCTCCATGGTTTTGGAAGAAAAGATCACTCCAGTTTTAGGTACAGCAAGGACAGCCCTGGAGGCAGAAGTCCTGTCTCCCTGAGACTGGTACAGTGCAGACAGACAGCAGCAGTGCATGCTCCTCCCACATGCCAGCTCCAAACTGTGGGTCAGCCCTGCCCTGGAGGGAGCAGCACTCTGGGATGGAGCGAAGGCTGGACATTTGGGGAGAGGGGAAGTCAGTCTCCACAGATCATTCAGCAGGTCACCCAAGACACTGCTCTTAGTGCAAGGCAGACGGGCGTTGTCTGGGACATGGACGCCCCTTCACTGAGAAATGGACTGAGACCCACTAACTTGTGTCAGGCAAGCCCCAGACAGTCACCACATGCTACCAACTCTCAGCCTGGGCTCACGTCCACCAGTGTCCTAGAGGTGAAGGAGTGCTCCACAAATTACATACCATATTTTTTGGTGATTTTCGAGGCCCACCCTTTTAACACTGAAACAAACATGCAAAATTAAGGCCCCACCTACCCCCTAATATGCTCCATCATTTATTGACAGCCACATAGTCCTCCCTATGCCATTACATTAGACAACAGCGATCTGCAGGGAATTTCAGTCTCCCCACCCAGATCAGAGGCATTTCCTCTCAGTAGGAATGGCCTGATTCTCTTCTGCTGGTGAGATCCAAGATGCAGTAGTAGAAGGTACACAGATGGGGTCCTTCAGGCTGAAGGGGAAGCACATCATACAGGTGGGAAGGGATGCTGTACATCCCTATGTCCAGGTATGCTCCTTGTGTAGCTACTCTTGAACAGAGATTAGTCCAAGCTGCACAATTCAGACCTGGTTGTAGATTTCAACAACCCCAGGCTAGGGGCATTGGATGCTGAGTTTTGATCTGACGCATGATAAAGACCAGGCCTATTTGCAAATGTCAGGTGTGATGAAGCAGGAATGTTCTTAATGTTTTCTCTGAATACTGTGTTCAGTTTCTCCTATGCATGTCTTAAGTATCTAGGTGGGGGGATAAGGGTGTGTGATTGTTGCAGAGCCCTAGAGGGCCAGTGTGATGCTGTCTGCACAGAGAATGGCCGACACCCTGTCTCCTGGCAACCGATGGCCTGGGCCCCTCCCCTGCAAAGGTGCCAGCTGAAGGTGTTGGAGAACAAAGAGATCAGGTGACCTCCTGGCCCGGGAAAGAGAAAAAGGCCAGAGGAGGGGCTGGAGAGTTTCAGTTTAGAGCTGGCTGGGGAAATGGAGGGAGGCCCAGAAGGGACTCTGGGCGCCCTGCTCCTTGCTTTCCTGGGCTGCTCCTACCTCTTGCCTGCTTCAGGGGCCTGTCACCAAGCTGTCCTCTCTGGCTCCCTCTCCCTGAGTCCTTGGGCAGGTCTCTCCCAGTCTGTTGCTGTCATCTTCACTCTCGACAAACACGAGAGACACCCTCTTCCCCCAGAGACAGCGTGTGTTGCCTTCACAGCGCTCCCAGCCCCTTCTTACCCAGGCATCAAACCTGTGTTCCCTACACCTATGATTCTATACCTGGCCGAAGCTCCAGTCAACTCCAGATCCAGCAGGCCTATTGCTCTGTCACAGAACCCATCCAGCCAGCTGGAACCAGGGAAAAACCAGTCAGGTTTTCACCTGGAATTCCCTTCAGGGGCTTGACAGTGCAGAGAGCTCCAGTGGCATTGAGCCAGAGGCCTGCAGGACCACCAGCTCCAACTGGCCCAGGAAGCAAAAGACAAGGGACCAAACTCTGAGGTGAATCTGAGTCTGTAGGTCCAGCAGAAGGCTCCAGTGGTGTCAGTTACAGCCCGAGCCAGCCCCCTCGATGTGGGGTCACGCTGATTTAGGCTCTGACCCTTTGCTAATATCAGGAGCGGCTCTCACAATTGTGCCGCCCCAAGAAGTTGCCGTGGCCCCACCCCCGACGCAGGCTGACGTTGCGGGTCCCGCGGTGGCAAGAGAAGAGCGGCGGACCTGCCACCCCATTGCCGCTGCGGCGGGTGAGAATGGGGCGGCAGTCCAAGTCCCGCGGCAGCAATTTGGCAGCGGGAAGAGTGGACCTGCCGCCAAATTGCCGCCGCGGGACTCGGACTGCCGCCCCATTCTCGATGCTGCCCCAAGCACTAGCTTGGAAAGCTGGTGCCTGGAGCCGGCCCTGGCTAATATGTAACTGGCTCCTGTCCCTCAAAGCTTCTGCATTTAGCTCACTGAGCTGACAGGAACCTACATGCTGGAACCCAGCCACTGCGGGGCCAGAAGCAGGAGTGAATCACAAAAAAACAGAGGTGGGGAAGGAGCTATACATACTGGGAGTCTTCTGCTTTAACATAAACCTTCTTCCAGCCCCCCAGCCTTACGTTACGCTCACCGCACATCAGCAAAGTGTGTTAGCAAGGCTCAGGGAATGTAACTTCCGCCGTTGGCCACAGCTCCTCTGGAAGTGGTTTCTTGGGTTGCAGATCTGAGCTGAACATCCTGTTTTGCACAGCAGACCATCGGACCTGCCTGCTTCCAGCTAGAAATCTGATCCCTTTCAAATGCTCTCTACTTGGAATGGGTCTTTTGGCCCCCTCTACTCATTATGGACCAGGGGATAAGGGGGACATCACACCTGTGAGTTATGAGCTACATGTTCCCAGCGCTTGCAGTGTACCCACTACTGCAGTCCATGTGACACCATATATTGTACTAATGTTTATCCCAGGTGAGCCGCCTCCTACCCATCAGAGCTCGCACAGCACCATCAAAGAGACGCCTGTCACTTGCTTCCCTGCCCGGGATCACAAGAGAACGGCAACCTGTGCAGTAAATTCTCCTCAGCACTTCGGCTCAAGCTGCTAGGGCAAAATAGCTGTCACGTTAAGTACCACGCCAAGCTGGGAGAACCAGGTCCCCCCTGCACATGTTGGAATCATCACCACAGCAAGCAGGGAGGGATGGTGCCTCATAAACAGCTTGCAAGACACGTTTCCCTCGCTGGCTCCCCTTTGCGGCTCAGAGCTCTTTGTGCATGGAAATGACGCTAGAAACTGAAGAGGTGTCTCCGAAACATAACACCCCCCCCGCCCCCGCATTCTGGAATGAAATGCAAATGGCAATTAATGAAACACTCGCCCTAAAGAAGTACTGAGGGGAGTCAAACCCTGTGAATCATCATGTTCCCATGTGCCAAAAGGAGAAGGGATGCTTATGAATGGCTATTCTCAGAAAAAAAGGGCTTTAAATCATCAGCCAGCACTATTGCTCACAACCTGATGCTTTTAGGTTACCCAGCAGAGACTTTACTACTCTTTCTATCATGAAACAAGCATGTAACCCTGTTGCTTATTACCTGGAGATATTTATTGCAAGTATCTGCTCCCTAAATTCTGCTTTTGCTCACTGGACAATTTTTCACAATGTCAAATATTGGTGACAAATGGTTACCAAATATCAGGCAGTGTTTCCACAGTACTGTGTAACAAAATACAGCCTTAACAGCTCATTGTGCCCCGCTACATTACACTAAAGGGCTTTCAGTGCGGCCCATGGCAAACATAAAACACAACTCTCCAAAAGCCATTGTGTAGTGGTAATAAGCACATAGGAATTGCCACACAGGAATAGTACAGCAGTCCATCTAGCCCAATATCCTGCCTCAAATGGAGGCCAATATCTGATGCTTCAGAGGAAGGTGTAAGACCCTCCTCACAGGACTAGTTGTGCAATCCTAGACCCAAAAGAGGAGGGAGGAATTTCTTCCTGACCACAGCTGGTAATCATTTTATGCCCTGAAGCATGAAGCATTACATGTACAGTGGTGGACAATTGGTGGAATGTGAATGTCCCAAGAGCTTACAGTTTCAAGGCACAAGCAGGTGCAATGCTTAATGACCGTGATAAACTGTCTGTGTTTCAGACTCACATAAAAGGGATGCCATCGCATGCTTTATAAAATGGATGCCTTTCCTTCTGCACCCCATACAGCCCACATATGCTATACTGTATGGCGGTCTGGCCATTGCAGTGTAGTCAGCAACCAACTCCATGATTGCTGACTCTGGCCCAGACTGAGGCAGCCTGGCTGCTGGCCCTGCGCAGCACAAGCTGCATTCCTCTGTCTGTGAGCTAGAGAACCAGGGAGCAACAGGTCTGTGAGGGCTCATCCTCCTCAGTAAAGAATCCCTCTGGGTTCACACCACCGGCCTCTTCATGGTCACAAGGGCAAGAAGAACCCCAGTCCCGAGCATGCAGGCCTCTGCAGCTCTCCCAGAGAAACAGCATCAGCAACAGCCAACTGCCAAAGCTGCCAGAAGGACAGATGATCCAGCCCCTGGTAATCAGTGTGTGAAAAGATCTCAAACAGAGAGGGAATAAGGATGAAGTTTAAAACCTACCCACTGCAGCAGAGTGAGCTCAGGGCAGAAGCCTTGCAGGGAATGTACAAAGCCCCCCCGCCCCAGTGCCCGGCTCTCCCCACAGCCAGTCCCACCTTCCCCAATGCCCCTGCAGAGAATGCAGCATTTTAGGGAAGGCCTCGGTGTTCCTGTGGTGGAAGGAGATGGGAGTCCTGTTCCCAGCTCTGCGGCTGACTTGTCTTGTGACCTCACATAAGTGACGTGATCTCTCTGTGTCTGTTTCCCCATCAGTATCTGGGGATAATGCTGCTCACCCACCCTTATAAATCCTGCTCAGAGCTACAGCTGGGTGCTCAGTACTACCATGCTCAGCCTGGTAATCTAGGGTGGTCTGTGATCATGCAGAGAAATAAGAGGCCTCCCATCTTCCAGGATAGCATGAAACAACCCCGGCTGTAAGCCCTACTTCCAATGAAGGGCCTGTAGAAATTGAGGCCCCTCTCTGGGCACAGCGCTGCTTGAAGGGGTTAATTCTCTCCTGTCACATTGTCAATTCTAGATGTCAGCACCTGACATTAAACGGTGATGGAACTGAACAGCGGATCATTTGTGATTATTGTTTCCAAAGGAAAATTGTATTGATAACCTATTCTCTTTGTCCCCAAATAAAATAATCTCTTAATAAATCAGATGAATTCTCTTAATGAATCCTGCCTGAGCCATCTGCTCTTTACAACTGCCCTAATGCAGGATGGCTACTGCTTGAATGAGAACAACAGCACCATCTACCTCTCTCCAGATCAGGGATGTAACTTACTCTGAAGTGGGAAGGGTCCGTATTTTTTTGGTGCTGCCTTTCCTATGAGATTCATTGTGTCACTGTGAGATAGCATCCCCTTGAGGTGCCAGAGCTGACCAGGGATTACGCCGTGTGTGTGTGTGTGTGTGTTACATCATAACAGAGAGGAGTGGACAGACTTCCTTTACTCAGATCTGCATCAAGGTTGTTGCCAAGGACAGTTCAGATGTGATGAGACAGTGGGGCCAGCTGGCAGTGCTTGGGAGAGAAGGGGAGCAGCGTGCCAAAAACCCGAATACTCTGTTGCAGTAGAAGAAACAGTCTGCAAGAAACCTTGTAGCCAATAGCGTAGCCATGGGGGGAGCAGGGGGAGCGGCTGCTCCCCCACTGAGCAGAAGCGGCGCCTTTTTTGTGCTCCAACGCCTTTTGCTCCTACGCTGCAGCCGGAGCGGAGCATTTTTTTCGCTCCTGGCGCCTTTTTTTGTTCCCAACGCTTTTTGCTCCTGGCGCCTTTTTTTCGCTCGGCTCCCCATGCTCTAAACCTGGCTAAGCCACTGCTTGTAGCCATTCCCTCTTGTGCTGTGAGTCTGGCAGCTGCGACAAGCTAAGTTGGGACAGGCCAGAAGGGCGAGATGTCTCGGGACCATCTGCAATGGGTGAGCAGCAGGAAGTGGTAGAGCAGGTATCTCTTTCCTTTGATTCAGCGCTGATATACTGACTTAGCATGATGGTAAGGAGCACTAAGCTTCTGGAACAGCTGTCTGTCAGCATGGGAGACAAAACCTCCAGTCCTCCTGATTCCTCAGGGTTGTTAAAGACCATGCCTTTAGGAGTGCTAAGCCTGGTGTCCCAGAGGAATTCCAGCATGACTACTTGTTTGTAGAGTGCCATACCCATGGTGCTGTTAGTAATTGCAGTCTGCATACCTAAATCCCCCTGGCAGTCTGGGTTCAGCACCATAGTCTTTCCTTCCTGTCTTATGTAGTGTTGCTGAATGCTGCTCTCCAGAGGGGGCTGCATTTCAGTGGTGGGCAAAACACTAAACAGTTAGGAAAGCACCTTGGGAGCCATTGGGTGGAAGGGGCTACACACAAATGTGCAGTTGTGATCTGTCTTGACTTTCTGGAATTAGACTCATGGCAAGATTTGCAGGACTGCATAGGAGAGGCTGGGGCTCCCTGCCCTCACCAAGACATCTGTTGCACAGGGGTATCTGGACCTCAAGACTGACATTTTCAAAGGGATTCGAGCACCTAACTCCCATAGGCTCCTTGGAAGCCCCAGCCTAAATGCATGCAGTACTCACCAGAACAACCAAAACAACACATGCCCTTTATTCAGAGCATAGACCCGGGAAGCAAACAAGCTATCAACAGAACTGGCTATACTGCAGTAGCACTTCCCCAAAAGTGCAGACTAGCAAGTTATATGGTTTGCTAGGTGAAGTGATAGGAAGGGAGAGTGTCAGCAAAGCCACCTGCTTCTTAACTCCCGCTGAACCTATATACATCCCAGGAGTAAGGACAAGGGTAATGGACTTACTATATCCAGGAACAAGCTCAGGGTGGGGCGCTTTGGGATGTTATTTAGGGAATCTTCCGGATGCTACCGAAGGAAAGCCCTAGGCCACCTATGTCCTCTCCGAGTTTCAGATTGCAGACCTGGCTTCATTTCCCCTGCTTCGCCTAAACTTTCTACTGGGCTAGCACGTGCTTAGTCATTATTTAAGTCGAACTTGCAATACAAAATATGTAAATAACGAGGCATTTCTTGGCTCTCTGCTGGCTGGTTGCACATATAAATTAGCTGTGCCCACAGTACTCTGTTCTCTGCAGAATAGTTGGTCAGGAGTGGAGCATCTGGGAGTGTGAGTCTGACACAGGATTAGACAGTAACTCAGGCAGGGGAATCATTAATGAAAAAGACAGGGAAAAGCCACAAGTGCAGCAGCAGCCAAGCAAACTTTAGTCAACAGCAAACACCCTCCCGTCGCCCAACTTCCAGGGGGAGCAGGAGCAGGTGCTAGGTCTCAGCAAATACGGAATAGGAAAATACTTGTCAGTTCATTCCTTGAAGCTACCAAAGTTAGTGCCTTGATTTTTGACAAACTGGATGAGGTATTCCAGGGATGGCAAACAGCTGGCACACCATGCTTCTCCAGCTGGCACCCTGCCAGCTGGGATTCAGGGGGCATAGGGCAGCCAAAACCACCCACTGTGTTAGGGATTGTCCCCATTCACTTGTGTGAGAGACAGTGATGCGTCGCATGGTGTCACTTCCAATCCTTCGGAGGGGTTGCACGATGGGGTTAAAATGGAACAATTTTTGGCAAAACCAGAAGATCTGGTCCTGAATTGAACAAACAAGCATGGGGCTTGGTGGGTGAAGCCAACAGAGCTTGCAAAATCTGCAAACCAAATGACAATATTTTTTAGCCTGATATAGGAAGTATCTGAATGCTAAAAGAATAAAGTGAACCATTATATTTTCCTTGAAAAGAAAAATCATAGAATATCAGGGTTGGAAGGGACCTTAGGAGGTCATCTAATCCAACCCCCTGCTCAAAGCAGGGCCAATCCCCAATTTTTGCCCCAAATCCCTAAACGGCCCCTTAAGAATTGAACTCACCACCCTGGGTTTAGCAGGCCAATGCTCAAACCACTGAGCTATCCCTCCCCACAATGACTAGGCTCCCTACACCTGGGGAGATAGTGGGGCGGGGGAGAAGGGGCAGTGGGGTCTCTAGTGCGTAGGACACTGGACTGGGAGTCAGGTGATCTGACTTCCATTCCCAGCTCTGCCACTGACCTTGGGCAAGTCCTTTCCTCTGCAACTCTGTGTCTGTCTCATCTTTTCACATTGTGAGCTCTTTGGGGCAGGGACTGATTCTTACTATGTACTCCTCGAAAGGAGTCAAGGAAAGCTGGCTGTATTTTAAAGAATCCTTATTGAGGTTGCAGGAACAAACCATCCCGATGTGTAGAAAGAAAAGTAAATATGGCAGTGTGACGAACTAGGACTGTTGTTAATATTTTCCCTGAGTACTGTGTGGGTGCCTCGGTTTCCCTATGCAGTGCTTGAGTATCTAGGTGGTGGGACAAGGGTGCATGATTGTTACAGAGGGGCCTGGACACAGAGAAGGGCTGACACTCTGTATCCTGGCAACTGATGGCCCCGGCCCCTCCCCTGCAAAGGTGAGAGCTAAAGGTGTTGGAACAAAGGGATCAGGTGACCTCCTGGCCCGGGAAGGAGACAAAGGAGAGAGGCGGGGCTGGAGAGTTTCAGTTTGGAGCTGGCTGGGGAAGACAGGGTCTGGCCTCCTGGCCCCGTTTGGGGCTGTGGGGTGAAATGCAGGGAGCCCCAGGCTGGGGTCTAAGCTCCCTGCCCCCCGGAAGGGCCCGACTGAGGGGTCCTGGTTGTACTGGCAAGCTCTGTTTGGACTGTGTTCCTGGCATCTCTAATAAACCTTCTGTTCTACTGGCTGGCTGAGACTCCCAGTGAATCCGGGGAAGAGGGGTGCAGGGCCGAACTCCCCTATACTCCGTGACAACTGGTGGCAGAGGTGGGATGTACTGCACCCCGTGGAAGGCGCTTCCTGCAATAAGTAACTGGGGAGCAGTAGAACGAAGGGGGACTAAAGAGGTCCAGGCGTGCTGAAGGCTCACAGAGGAACGGTTTCGGGGAGCGGAGGAGCTACGCTTAACCCCTGGGAGTGTGTGACCAGCGAGAAGGACTGTGCAATGATGGGGTCCCCCTGGGGGCTGCAGTGAGCAGTCCCAGGGGCGGAGGAGCCTGCGGCTTGGCCCTGGGAGAGAGAAGGATTTTTGCAGTGACAGGGTTCCCCTGGGGGTGCCGTGAGTGGACCCAGGGGCGGAGGAGCTGCAGCTCGACCCTGGCAAAGAGGCGGTGACCTGGAGAAGGGCTGGCACACTTGGGGTTCATCCTGGAAACCGTGGGGAGCTAAGAGCACACAGGCCTGCGAACCCACAGCAACTTGGAAGCAGTGAAGTGATGGCATATCACCTTCTCCTTAAAAGAAGCATTGTAACCCTGTGCAAAAAGAGAGGGATACGCATTGGGAAGTTCACCAAAGCCCAGCTAATCGCGCAGCTGGAGGAGGATGACCATTCTAAGGAGCAGAGTCCTGACCCCGATGGGGCTACAGCAGGATCTGGGAGCAGCTGGAGCGGTAGCCTGGCATCCCCAAGAGTCTGGTCCCCAACCAGATGGGGGTCTTCACGATCGGGGTCCCCAGCAGGGGATCGGAGACGGATGGGACTGGAGCTGAGTCCGAGAGAGCAAGAGGACTGTGAGAGACAGCGAGAGCCCGAGAAAGGGCTACAGGAGAAGCAGCAGCAGCAGCATGAACTGGGGATGGTGGATGGATTTCCACTCCTGGCCCCAACCTATATGTTGCGTGGAATCTCCTGGGCTCAAGCCCTACGGACCCCCAGTGGGAGCGGAAGGTGATGGTCAATGGAGAGACATTCTTGGGGTGGCGAGACCCTGAGACAGAGAGAACTGTGCTCAGGCCCCGGGTGGTGCACCCCCACCAGATGCTATGGGGCTGTGTAACCTGGGTGACGGTCCCAGGGATGGAACCATTCGCCCTGCCTATGGCCCAGATCCCTGTGCAGACCCAGGAGGGGTCGGGCTGGCTGGTGGTTGGGGTTCTCCAGGATATCAGCGGGGAGGTGCTGTTGGGGGGTGATTGTGTATCTTTGGGACAGGATCCAGGCCCTGGCCCTGTAACGGCCGAGGATTTGAATTTGAACTCAGGGAACCAATTGGCTAAGAGGGAAATGGTCAGTGAAAATGCAAATGACCTGGCTGGCAGGGGGGAGGAGCTGCCAGGCCCCGGTTACCTGCCTGCCTGTAACCAGACCCCTAGGGCGGGGTGGGACAGAGAGATGCTCCCCACCCCCCTGCACAATGGAGAGAGGGCTCAGGCAGTCTCTGATGCAGAGAGCAAAGCAGCGAGCTTGCTGCCTGGCCCCACAGGGACAGCCAGGGCAGCGCTGAGCATCGGGGGAGCAGAGACCCCAGCTGAGTGGGGGGACACACAGGCAGGGCAGGACGGCTGCCAACCAGGCGGGCCTGGTCCAGAGGTGCAGCCGGGAAGTGATTCCACGGCAGGGAGGGAGCCACCAGGGACAGGGCTCAGTGGGGCGGTGACCCCAGGCCTGGCCAGTGAGCTGCAGAGGGATCCCGCCTTGGAGAAGCTAAGGGAACTTGCTGGCCACAGCGCTGAAAACCCCCTTGGGGAAGACTGCAGAGACAGATCCCTGTGGGAGAAGGGATTCCTGTGCCAGGAATGGGCTCCCCAAGGGGAAGTAGAACTGTGGGGAATCAGGAGGCAGCCGGTGGGGCCCCAGAAGTATCATCACCGGCTATTGTACCTGACCCGGGGTAAGGGAGAAGATCCCTGGAGGTCCCTGCCCATCAGAGAGGAACCTTTCCAGAAGGTGGCTATGAATAGGGTGGGCCCCCTCAGCAGGGCAACCTGGTCAGGGAAGAAATGCATCCTGGTGGTGATGGATTTCGCCACCCGCTACCCAGAGGTGGTGGCTCTGTCCTCCACCGGGGCAGACACCGAGGCAGACGCGCTGCTGACCATCTTCAGCAGAGTGGGGGTCCCCAGCGAGGTCCTTACAGACCAGGGATCCGAGGTCATGTCAGCCCTGCTCCGGGGCGTGTGGGAGAAAGGTGGGGTCTGGCCCACCTGGGCCTCTGCATATCACCCTCAGTCCAACGGGCTGGTGGAGAGAGTTCAGGGGACCGTGAGGCTGATGCTGAGGACTTGTATAAATCAGCATCCACAGGACTGGGACAAGTACCTGCTCCACCGATGGCACAGGGAAGTGCCCCAGGAGTCACCAGGGGGCTTCCCTTTCAAGCTGTGGTATGGGAGAAGAGTAAGGGGACCCCTAGAACCGGTAAGGGATGATTGGGAGAAGGGGGAAGACCCCCTGGTGGATCTCTCCCCTGAGATGGGAGCCCATCCTCCCATCAGGTGTCCCCCATTCAGAGTAACTTGGAAAACAGCCCAGGACCTGGAGAGAGAGGCCAAGGACAGGCTGGCTTTAAAGGTGAACCAGTCATTCAGCAGCCCAGGGCTGGCCAAGGTGGAGGCGATCGGAGTTTGGCCTGTTCCCCAGACCAAGAAACAGGTCCAGGCCTTTAGCGGGATGGCGGGGTACTACCAGAGGTTGGTACCCCCCTTTAGCTCCCTAGCTGCCCCCATCACAGAGCTAGGTAAGAAGGGGAAGCCAGACGAGGCAGTCTGGACCGAGCAGTGCCAGAGGGCTCTCTGTGCGCTGAAGGAGGCTCTAATCCAGGGCCCAATAGATCGAGTAAACCCAGACCGGGCCAAGCCCTGTACAGTGTTCACCGAAGCCTTAGACACAGGGCTGGGCACGGTGCTGATGCAGGCCTATGCGAAGCGGGGGAGACACCCCATCGGGTATCTGAGCAAGGAGCTGCTGCCCTGGAGGCAGAACGGTCAGGCCATAGAGAGAGAATGCCTGGCCATCGTGCAGGCCCTTAAGAAGCAGCAGCCGGATCTATTTGGGTGGCGCTTTACGGTGTATATTCACCACCTCGCCCCGACGTGGCTGCATCCAGGAAAAGGGGCCGATGCCGAGCGGCTGGTGACACAGACACGTGGTCAGAGAGGGGACCAGATCAAAAGGGAGGCTCTTAACCAAGAGAGCCCGAATTACAGCCCTCCAGACTTGAGCGCTGGGAAAAGACCCGATCTCAGCTTGAACCCCAGGGGTTTTGGGATGGAAAAAGGGCATGGGCCGCATAAACCTTCCCACATGCGGCCTGCGGGTGCCATCAAGCACACCCGACCTAAGGGAGCACGTCGAACTGGAACGGCCTGGTGTGACCGGGTTCGAACTTCCCCAGCTCACTGGCTAAAGTGACCCCGCTCAGTTCGGTCTCGAAGGGGGGAGAGATGTGACGAACTAGGACTGTTGTTAATGTTTTCCCTGAGTACTGTGTGGGTGCCTCGGTTTCCCTATGCAATGCTTGAGTATCTAGGTGGTGGGACAAGGGTGCATGATTGTTACAGAGGGGCCTGGACACAGAGAAGGGCTGACACTCTGTATCCTGGCAACTGATGGCCCCGGCCCCTCCCTTGCAAAGGTGAGAGCTAAAGGTGTTGGAACAAAGGGATCAGGTGACCTCCTGGCCCGGGAAGGAGACAAAGGAGAGAGGCGGGGCTGGAGAGTTTCAGTTTGGAGCTGGCTGGGGAAGACAGGGTCTGGCCTCCTGGCCCCGTTTGGGGCTGTGGGGTGAAATGCAGGGAGCCCCAGGCTGGAGTCTAAGCTCCCTGGCCCCCGGAAGGGCCCGACTGAGGGGTCCTGGTTGTACTGGCAAGCTCTGTTTGGACTGTGTTCCTGGCATCTCTAATAAACCTTCTGTTCTACTGGCTGGCTGAGACTCCCAGTGAATCCGGGGAAGAGGGGTGCAGGGCCGAACTCCCCTATACTCCGTGACAGGCAGGCGACCAGCTTGGCTTAACAGTGAAATCCTTGCTCGTCTTAAACACAAAAAAGCAGCTTACAAGAAGTGGAAGATTGGACAAATGACCAGGGAGGAGTATAAAAATATTGTTCAGGCATGCAGGAGTGAAATTAGGAAGGCCAAATCACACTTGGAGTTGCAGCTAGCCGGAGATGTTAGGAGTAACAAGAAGGGTTTCTTCAGGTATGTGAGCAACAAGAAGAAAGTCAAGGAAAGTGTGGGCCCCTTGCTGAATGAGGGAGGGAACCTAGTGACAGAGGATGTGGAGAAAGCTAGTGTACTCAATGCTTTTTTTGCCTGTCTTCACAGACAAGGTCAGCTCCGAGGCGGCTCCACTCCGCAGCACGGTATGGGGAGGAGGTGACCAGCCCTCTGTGGAGAAAGAAGTAGTTCGGGACTTTTTAGAAAAGCTGGATGAACACAAGTTCATGGGGCCGGATGCACTGCATCCGAGGGTGGTAAAGGAGTTGGCCGATATGATTGCAGAGCCATTGGCCATTATCTTTGACAAATCATGTCAATCGGGGGAGGTCCTGGATGACTGGAAAAAAACTAATGTAGTGCCCATCTTTAAAAAAGGGAAGAAGGAAGATCCGGGGAACTACAGGCCAGTCAGTCTCACCTCAGTCCCTGGAAAAATCATGGAACAGGTCCTCAAGGAATCAATTCTGAACCACTTAAAGGAGGGGAAAGTGATCAGGAACAGTCAACATGGATTCACCAAGGACAAGTCATGCCTGACTAACCTAATTGCCTTCTATGATGAGATAACTGGCTCTGTGGATGAGGGGAAAGCAGTGGATGTGCTATTTGTTGACTTTAGCAAAGCTTTTGATACAGTCTCCCACAGTGTTCTTGCCAGCAAGTTAAAGAAGTATGGGCTGGATGAATGGACGGTAAGGTGGATAGAAAACTGGCTGGATGGTCGTGCTCAACGGGTAGTGATGAATGGCTCCATGTCTAGTTGGCAGCCGGTATCAAGTGGAGTGCCCCAAGGGTCGGTGCTGGGGCCGGTTTTGTTCAATATCTTCATCAACGATCTGGAGGATGGTGTGGACTGCACCCTTAGCAAGTTTGCAGATGACACTAAACTGGGAGGAGTGGTTGATACGCTGGAGGGTAGGGACAGGATACAGAGGGACCTAGACAAATTAGAGGATTGGGCCAAAAGAAATCTGATGAGGTTCAACAAGGAGAAGTGCAGAGTCCTGCACTTAGGACGGAAGAATCCCATGCACTGCTACAGACTAGGGACCGAATGGCTGGGCAGCAGTTGTGCAGAAAAGGACCTAGGGGTTACAGTGAACGAAAAGCTGAATATGAGTCAACAGTGTGCCCTTGTTGCCAAGAAGGCTAACGGCATTTTGGGTTGTATAAGAAGGGGCATTTCCAGCAGATCGAGGGACGTGATTATTCCCCTCTATTCGGCACTGTTGAGGCCTCATTTGGAGTACTGTGTCCAGTTTTGGGCCCCACACTACAAGAAGGATGTGGATAAATTGGAAAGAGTCCAACGGAGGGCAACAAAAATGATTAGGGGGCTGGAGCACATGACTTATGAGGAGAGGCTGAGGGAACTGGGATTGTTTAGCCTGCAGAAGAGAAGAGTGAGGGGGGATTTGATAGCTGCTTTCAACTACCTAAAAGGGGGTTCCAAAGAGGATGAATCTAGACTGTTCTCAGTGGTAGAAGATGACAGAACAAGGAGTAATGGTCTCAAGTTGCAGAGGGGGAGGTTTAGGTTGGATATTAGGAAAAACTTTTTCACTAGTAGGGTGGTGAAGCACTGGAATGGGTTACCTAGGGAGGTGGTGGAATCTCCTTCCTTAGAGGTTTTTAAGGTCAGGCTTGACAAAGCCCTGGCTGGGATGATCTAGTTGGGGTTGGTCCTGCTTTGAGCAGGGGGTTGGACTAGATGACCTCCTGAGGTCCCTTCCAACCCTGAGATTCTATTATTCTATGATTCTATGATTTGCCAAGCACTTAACATGCAGGTCCCCTGATCTCAGTGAGGGGCTGCTGTATTAGAAGGCATAATAACAACCCAGCACCCAAGGGCTTCTCCCTCTCTGTATGCTGCCCAAGGCAAGCTGAGGCTAGCTAAATAAGATTAGTTTTGCTTATGGCCCCTGGTGGAAAGGAATGTGTCGGGCAGTGCTGAGTGAATTGCTGGATGCAGGGCATGGAGGAGGGGGTGTGCCAGAGTGCAGACAAGTTCCTGGGGCTCAGTAACGGAAGGTATACATGGGGTGAAAGGGCTGAATGTTTTGCATTTCTATTTAAGAGAAAGGGATGCGGTCCAACATGGGCCCAATCATCTCCCGCCTTAGCTCCTCCTCACTGCTCTCAGCAAGGCCTTAATTATTTGCTAGGGAGGGGACACAAATAGACAATAGCTTGTGATGGGTCAGCCTCTAAAGTAGAGCTGGACTTGGATCAGAACACAGGGACTGAACCCCGCCCCCAGCCACAGGAGGGGGAATTTTAGAGTTGAATCTTGGGTCTAAGAATGTAATGAGGCAAGAATCAAACTATGGGCTAAATGAGACAAAACACAGCTGCATACAGGCAATATGGGCACAGTGGGGACAGAAGCTGAGAACTCCGGCACCACACATAAAGCCCCTATCACTTGTGCAATAGGAGTAACTCCACTGGCTTTAAGCGGCAGGCTGTTATCCTCACTGGGGTCAGCCACTAGAGGGCAACAGGCTCACATAAATATACCTGGGCTATGGAGAAATCTGGATGGAAACCTCATGCCTCAGGTCTTTCTCTTTGGGGGTGCCTAGGCCCTGCGCCCAAGCTCTGGGGAGGCCAAGATTCAGCTCCTCACCTGGATCTGAACCCCATGGCTCTGGCCCATCTCTGCTTTAGAGCTAGTTCAGAACACTGCAGCACATCTCCTCAGCAACACAGGCTACCGCAAGTACGTCACACCCATTCTCCACTTGCTACACTGGCTTCCCATAGAATATCCAATCAAGTGCAAGGTCTCAGTCCTAACTCTGCATGGCCTGGACCCAGCACCCTAAGAGAGCCTCTGCGATGAGGACCGTGGTCAACAACTCCGCTTCTCAGGGACAATGGAACTTCCTTCCGTAAGGGGAAAGCTCATCTGTGCAAGAGACTGAACGTTCTCGGGGGCTGCTTGGTTCAAAGATCAAAGATTAGGAAGAAGCCCATTATTTTTTATTAGGCTGAAATAAACCAAATTAAGTTTTAAAAAAAAGGAGGAAACCCATTACACTGCTCTACAGCCAAAATGCTTCTGAAATAAATGTAGTCAAACTTTACTAATTCTGGGTCACTGAGAACGAAAATGATGCTTAAAATTGTTGATTGGCTCTAGTTTTCAAGACATGCTATTGGGTCAGTATATACGACCCTTGACTTGGGAATGGCGGAGGATAAGTGAATTATAAAGGGAAGGGATCTCAATTTAAACCAGAAATGACTAAAATACATCTTTGACTGGATCTATGAATAAATCTATGACTGGGTTTGGACAGTACTTGCTTTTTAGGCAAAACAATGAATGATGCAATCTGAAGCTGGTATTGCGTCATACATGATATGAATTGCATCATGTTACTCCTAGAAGTCATGGATGATGCAATCATAACGAAGCTTACATCACTCTGCTGAACAAATTGCCCTATATCAGCTCTAGAAATCATAGTGTCGTGCTCTCATATTTGTCAGTGTTTGATTTTGCAAAAGGACACATTTCTGTTTAGCCAAAGTGAGCAGAGATGCCTCGTACTTGTGTGAACAGTGCAGATAACTTCTGCTATGTTTGTGGTGAAGTGAGTTTTGCATCACAAAAGCGCAGTATAACCACTATGCTTAAGAAAGCCTATCACCTTGATTTTGGCTGCAAAATTGGAGATCAGGACAAGAGGTGGGCCCCACACATATGCTGCAACACTTGTGCAACAAATCTTCGCCAGTGGTTGAACAGGAAAAGGAAATCTATGCCTTTTGCAGTGCCAATGATTTGGAGAGAGCCAACAGAT
This sequence comes from Chelydra serpentina, assembly GCA_037349315.1. NCBI lineage: Eukaryota > Metazoa > Chordata > Testudines > Chelydridae > Chelydra > Chelydra serpentina. The sequence continues at coordinate 33,081,938 of JBAIAC010000035.1, read as the reverse complement.
CATACCAGCAATTGTTACTTCTGCATGGTGCCTCCAGTTGGGAAAGGTGTGTCAAAGAAGAAAAAGTGGACTGTGCATTATCCAAACATTCCATCAGCTATACGCCCAGTACCCCACGGAGAAGGACTGCCGGTTCCTGATGCACCAGAATCATTCTCACTTGAGTCAGACGAGGAAGAGGAAGAGGATGAAACTTCTGGTCCTGAACCATCAATGTCACAGGACCCACATTTTCTCCCATCCTCCTCCTCTGAACCACACCTCATAACACAAGATGAACTGAATGACCGTGTCAGGGATTTGGAACTACCCAAGAGTAAGGCAGATCTTTTGGGCTCCAGACTACAGCAGTAGAATCTCCTGGCAGGTGATGTTAGGGTTTCCATGTTCCCTGACCGTCAAAAGGATCTTGTCCCATTCTTCTTCATGGAAGGTGATCTTGTAGCCTGCAACAACATCAATGGTGTGATGGCAGCCCTCAACATCGTTCACGATCCAGATGAGTGGAGACTGTTCATTGATTCATCGAAGACGAGTCTTAAAGCTGTTTTACTGCAGAATGGCAATGTTTTGCCATCAATTCCAGTTGGTCATGCAGTCCATATGAAGGAAACCTATGACAACATGAAACAACTTTTGAGGTGCATAAACTATGACCAACATCAGTGGCAGCTTTGTGGCGATTTGAAGGTTGTTGCTCTCTTGCTTGGTCTGCAGACTGGCTACACAAAGTACTGCTGTTTTCTCTGCGAATGGGATAGTCGTGCAAGAGATTCCCACTACATCAAGAAAGATTGGCCACTCCGACAGTCATTGGAGCCTGGGAGGAAAAGTGTTCAGCATCCACCACTTGTTGAATCAAGGAAGATTTTGTTACCACCCTTACACATCAAGCTGGGTCTGATGAAGAACTTTGTCAAGGCCATTGACAAAACACAAGCAGCTTTCAAGTACCTCCGTGGAAAATTTCCAAGGTTAAGTGAAGCTAAGATAAAGGAAGGTGTCTTTGTTGGTCCTCAGATTCGCGAACTTCTTCGAGATGATGCATTTGGCCATGCACTGCGTGGCAAGGAAAAAAAGGCATGGAAAGCCTTCCAGTTAGTGGCACTACATTTTCTCGGAAACAACAAGGTTGTTGGTGGAAAACCTCCTCAAGGCATACAAAAACCTTGGTTGCAACATGTCACTAAAGATACATTTTTTGCACTCTCATCTAGATTTTTTTCCACCGAACTGCGGAGCAGTGAGCGACGAGCACGGTGAGCGATTTCACCAGGACATTGCAACAATGGAGAAATGCTATCAGGGCAAATGGAGCCCATCAATGCTTGCAGACTATTGCTGGACAGTGACAAGAGATGCTCCATTTAATGAATACAAGAGACAAGCCAAGAAACGCCGAGTAGACACTGAATAGGACTAAACTATGTACATAATAGTTTTTTGCCTTTTGTTTCATAATACATTTTATTTATATAACCCCTTTGCTGATTTTTAAAGTGTTACATAAACAGGACAGGTGAAATAGTATCATGTAAAGCAACCATAAACACATGAAAAGACCTAGGTTTACAATTTATGATTAAAACTCTACTATCTACATAGACATAAAATGTAAAAACTTAAATATCTTAGAAACAGTAGCCAATCAGTTGTTTTAGTTGTCATATTTGAATTCAGCACATCAAAATACATACTAAATAGCACATTTTATCTCTGAACCAGATGACTTCTCAAAAATTGTAGACCAGTGAATATTTATACATAGTAAAAAAAAAGTCACCTAAGGTTTAAATTTAGTTATAATAAAAATAATCTAAATATAAGTACTCTAAACTGTACCTTTTAAAGTTTAAAATTTAATGTAATCACCCTGAATGTAACTAATAAACAAAAATTGGCTAATATTCATGTAAAATAAAATGTCAATGGCTCTTAAATTATAAAAATATGGTATAATAGCAAATCCTTCCATAATAATAAAATTAAGGTGCTTAAAAATATATTTCCAAAAATATGGGTTTTTTAATGTTTATTAATCAAATACCAGTAAACAAAAATGCACCCAAAATCATGGCAAACAAGCACCCATATTTAAAAAAAAGTAATCAAAGCCCCAACTATTGTAAAACAAACAATCTGATTTAAAAAAGCACAAGTAAATATAAGTGCACAACATCCAAAGCAGGGATCTCAAACTCAAATCACCAGGAAGGCCACATGGGAATTAGTAAATTGGCCCGAGGGCCGCATCACTGAAACCTTTTCATACAATGATACAAAAGTATAGTAAAAAATGAAGAGTAATATAGTATTCTATTAAAAGTCAATGTATTAACTTTTTTAAAACTGTAATGCAAAGAGGGGTTTTAATAAAATATAAACATCCAGTAATGTTTGGAGCTTGGCTGCCAGTGGAGTCGGTGCCTATGGCGGGCCTCAGGAAATAACTCTGCGGGCCACATGTGGCCCGTGGGCCCCGTGTTTGAGACCCCTGATCCAAAGTGTATGCCATATGCCATGCCTCTATTACAAGTGTGGCAACAACAATAAAAAAAAACTATACAAAATAAGAGGTATAAAAATATATCGTAGGTAGTATTAAAGCTAAAGTTTTGAACTCATTTAATATGAAAACATTACAAAAAAATGTCAGCTTTGTGTAAAATTTTGGGGGCTATACAAACACATGTAACACAAAATATTGGTGCATAATCAAACCAAAAAATAAAAAGTTTAAAACTCCAATTAAAACAAGCCCACGCCTTAAAAACGTCTCTAAATATAAATCTATTTGGTGTGTCTAAAATTAACAATAAAACTATACTAGCAATACAATGTGTACAAATGCAAACTTATAAAATACAATACATAAAAAAATGGTTAATCTGTTCAGTAATGGGCAATGGCCTTTTAAATAATTGAAAAATCCCCATACATAAAAGCAACAAATTACAAAAAAAAAAAGTAAGCAAAAAGGCAAAATGCTGTTACACAACACAAAAAAGCAAAAAAAAAAGCAGCAATAACCTAGGTGTTGCCAAAAAGTATTAATAAAAAGTTATGGCAAATAAAATAAAACACTCTTAATTAAAAATATTATAAATTAGTAAAATTAACAAAACATTGTAAAAAGTAAAAACAAAGCAAATGGGTGTGCCCACAACTAACTTGGTCCCTAAAAAAATGTCATTTAAACCATTCAAGCAAACAATGTACCATGCAATATTTAGTCTCTAATGCAGGGGTGGGCAAACTTTTTGTCCCGAAGGCCACATTGGGGTTGCGAAACTGTATGGGGGCCGGGTAGGGAAGGGCATGCCTCGGCCTCCCCAAACAGCCTGGCCCCCTGCCCCCATCTGCCCCCTCCCAATTCCCCGCCCCCTGACTGCTCCCATCAGAACCCCTGACCCGTCCAACCCCTCCGCTCCCTGTCCCCTGCCCCTTCCTGGGACCCGACCCCCTATCCAACCTCCCTGTCCCCTGACTGCCCCAACCCCTATCCACACCCCTGCTCCCTGACAGGCCCCCTGGGACTCCCACACCTATCCAACCTCCCCTGTTCCCCGTCCCCTGACTGCCCCTGGGGACCCCCTGCCCCTTATCCAACCCCTGCTCCCCATCCCCTTACCATGCTGCTCAGAGCGGCAGGACTGGAAGCTGCGCCGCCCGGCCAGAGCCAGCCGCGCCGCCCACATGACAGCGTTCCTGAGGGAGAGACGGAACAGCAGCGGAGGGGCCGGGGGTAGCCTCCCCAGCTGGGAGTTCAAGGACTGGGCAGGACGGTCCTGCGGGCTGGATGTGGCCTGTGGGCCGTAGTTTGCCCACCTCTGCTCTAATGGCACAAAAGTGTTTAATTTAAGCAATAAGTGTATTTGTGTAATAACCACTAAAAAACATGTTGTTTTTTTTTAAAAGAGGCCTATTTAAGTCATGTAAATGTAATGTAACAAAGGTCATTATTAATACAATTATTTACTAAGGTCCTCTATTTTAAAAAAAAAAAAGTTTAAAAACCAAAAAATGTAAACTGGTCCTTTAATTTAAAAATACATTAAAAACAATTAAAAAATTAATAAAAGCAAAAAAATCAGGCAATATGCAAAAAATGTATCTAAGTCTGCTCAGCTAAAAAAATTAACATTTTAATCCACAATGGTCAAATATTAACATTTTTATTTTTTTTATCATAATATAATATTGTTTAAAAATGGTCTCCCGGTGTCACAGCCCTTCTAAATGTAATGCTACATCCTATTGTAATATTATTTCCATTAATAATTTTGTTAACCTTTATTATGCTATGTTTATACTGCCAAATAAAAAAGCAACAAAAAGTTTTAAAGCAAGTAATATATACAATTAAATTGCTTGCAAAATTAAAAAGTAATACAATAATTAATGGCTTTAATCATGTAAATAGGGGGGAATGTTGAAATATATCTATCAATGTACATTGTAATTCATATATCCATGTAATGTGTTATAGGTCATTGAGACCTGGTATGAATGACGTGTGTTTAACATAAATGCGTGCGTTGCAAGTTAGCAACCGAAGCAAGGACTTAAGGTCAAGAACTAGTAAAACTCTATGCAAAAACTATCTTATGTTCCAAAAAAAAAAAACAATGAAAAAACCCCTACCAGCCCCAGCCAGTGATTCTTAGAGAAAAAGCCCCTAAATCCAGGAGATCTAGGGCTGATTAGTTCCACTGGAGGCCAGGAACTTCTGCTTCCCCATTATCCTGAAGGAGACAGACACTACTGAGGTCCCAGCTAGGAGGGGTCAGTCCTTGGCACATGCAGAATCGGGTGTGATGGCATAAAGGGAGATGGAGCCAGGTGGGTGTAGTTCCAGGTCTGCCAGAAGGGGATGCTAAAAATAAAGGAGCCCATACTTAATCAGCCTGTGTCTTCACTGCAGAGTTGGCCTGAGCTCTTACCTGATGTTTCTCCAACTCCATTCCTGTCCATACACAGTCGGCTCACCCATGCTTAGTGGAGCGTTACACCCAGGCTGGCTGGCTCAGCAGGGGCTGTGGTTAGAGCCCAGATGTTGCTTTCACTTAGGCTGGTAACCCACCACTGCAGTGAGGAAGCAGGCTAATCCACTAGAATGCTACCAGTCCTCCAACACCATCCCCTGATTCCCCACGTTGTACCTAGGACAGACACATGCTCCCACACTTCCCCGGGAAAGACTCATAGAGCAGCTCAGCTGATTGCAGCTCAAAGAACCATGAGATGTGCTCCCAGGAGTCCTAGCGACACACACAGGTAAGTGCAGCACCTGTGAGGACACAGTAGCTTGGGTAGCCCTTTGCAGTATGGCGGCTCACACTGGCCAATCACCGGAGTTAATGCTGCAGTGAAGACTACCTCACCATGGCTCTCTGTCTCCCTCTACTGGCCAGACCACAGAGAAGTTTAGGAGTCTATACAGCCTTGGAACCAACATAGCACAGGCATATTAAGAGACCCCTGCAACCAATGACTCACCCACTGGTGCAGGGGTGAAAGTAACTTATGCTGCCGGAGCTCCAGCAGCACTTTAAAGGGCCCGGGGCTCCCCGCAGCGGCTGGAGCCCAGGGCCCTTTAAATCACCACCGGGGAAGCCGGTACGGTCCAGCACGGCATACTGGCTCTTGCCAGTACGCCAGACTGGACCGGACCAGCTTACTTTCACCTCTGCACGGGTGTCATGTTCAATAAGCATTGTCAGTGCATCTGGGTATACAGAAGATCTGAGCTTAGTTTCTCCATAGTTAAGGATGCAACTAGCTTCCATTTGAAGCCCTAGTTTGTCTTCTTCCCCTCCCTCTATAACTTGAGCTTGGAAAAGTGGTTTGCCCTGAAAATCATCTGATGCACTCGGACAGTGACAGAGAATGTTTGTGGATATTCTGAAGACTACTAATCAAAGTGTTCTTGAGTTGCAGGTCATTCCACAATTACACTGGTTTGAAATTGAATTTCATCAAATTTTTCTTTGTTTCCCACTAATCACCAAAGGCTTGGGGGTGGGGAGGGGAAGTCATGTGACCTACAAAAGCTAGCTGCTGCATTTCCCACTGAGCCATTAAAATCACCATCTAAAACAGAAGGATGATGCATAAAACAGAACTTCACAATGACAGAAACCCCTTGGTTAAAAACTGAGAATTGGGGGCTCATTCTGGTCAGGAGAAACCCCATTAAATTCACCGGAGTGTCAAGTCTTTGAGAAATTGTCACCAATATCCAATGTTGACATGCTGCACTGATATAAAGCAGGACTTAGGCCAGCACATGGGGGGGCGGGCGGCAGCCATTTTTACCAACATGGTAGCCTGATTCTCTTTCTATAACCAGTGAGGTGGGTTTTTTACAAGGCTAGGTAGCTGATGCTGACCTTAAACTCAAACATTCCCTACTTCACCTGGGTTTGGGATGGAGAGCCCCATCGAGGTGCAGCAGGGTATGAGGCACCCAAGAGAAACCTTTAGAAGAACCCTTAGCAGGGAGGGGAGACCAGCTGATCTCAACACTGCAGAGCTGTTGGAAGACCAAGAATGGAAGTGACCGGTGTCCCGCCCTGTAAACCAACACTGGCACAGGAAGGATGTAATGTAATTACAGCAGTGCAGTTTAGCTCCTGTTACATATCAGGAAGACGTGGGACTAGCTGAGGAGTGAGGTACTTATTTACTGTGAGTAAAGCTGGTACAATCTCTCCCCAATATATAACAAACATTTCTATGAATTCAGGCACCCTCCTGAAGAGAAGCGCCGTTCTACCCACATCAGAGTTCCTTGTTAAATTTAAATCCCCCAGATTGACCGAAAAGATATCCCAACCTTGAGCTGGGACGCTGCTCGGAATGCAATGCAGCTAGTAAACAGCGCCGAGCCAGTAGAGGTGCAGGCCTTGATGGGTTTGCCATCCATTTCTATAAGGAATTTTCTAATACCATCACCCTGGAGTAACACAAAATATAATTACTCCAAACTAACAAGGACCCTTTTACTTACTCTTAATGAGTCTGTAATTATTGTCTTCCCAATACTGATAATCACTTGGAACTGTGGATCTCTCCCCCACACCCCATCTCCCCCTTTAATACACCTGGCACAGTTCTTGCCAAGGTGTTTGTTAACTGACTAGCCCCTTCCTCCGTATAATGATGATACATATATACCAGTCTGGGTTTATACAGCATGTGGCAGCTAGCAACAATGTAAGGCAAGTGTTGACATTATTTGCTTCCTACAGTGGTGCAGAATTGATGCCTTCTTTCAGGGCCTTCACACAGAGAAGGCATCTGACTGTGTCTTCTGGGATTTTTATTTAGAACCCTAGAAGCATTTAATTTTCATCCTAAATCTTGTGTGTGGATCAATGCGTTTGATCAAGCTCTACCTGCAACAGCCATGACTAATAACGTACAATCAGAGCCTTCCATGCTGGCAAGAGGGACCAGACAAAGCTGCCATTTATCTCCCTTTTTATATGCAATCACTCTGGGAATCCTTTGCCCCTGTCCATGGATGAGGGAATCCTTTGCCCTTGTCCATGGATCATCTTCACCTCTCACAGGAATTGAAATTGGCAACCACCATGAAAAAACGTTCGCTTTTTGCCAATGAGCTGCTAATATATTTAAGCTCTCTCCAAAGCTCTGTAACACAGAACATAAGAACAGCCATACTGGGTCAGACTAAAGGTCCATCTAGCCCAGTATCCTGTCTTCTGACAGTGGCCAGTGCCAGGTGCCCAGAGGGAATGAACAGAACAGGTATCATCAAGTGATCCAACCCCTGTTGCCCATTTCCAGCTTCTGGCAACAGAGGTAGGGACACCATCCCTGCCCATCCTGGCTAATAGCCATTGATGGACCTATCCTCCATGAATTTATCCAGTTTTGGCCTTCGCAACATCCTCTTGCAAAGAATTCCACGGGTTGACTGTGCGTTGTGTGAAGAAATACTTCCTTTTGTTTGTTTTAAACCTGCTGCCTATTAATTTCATTTGGTGATCCCTAGTTCTTGTGTTATGAGACAGAGTAAATAACACTTCCTTATTTATTTTTTCCACATCAGTCATGATTCTATAGACCTCAATCATATCCCCCCCTTAGTAGTCTCTTTTCAAAGCTGAAAAGTCCTAGTCTTCTTAATCTCTCCTCATATGGAAGTTGTTCCATACCCCCAATCATTTTTGGCACCCTTTTCTTAACCTTTTCCAATTCCAATATATCTTTTTTGAGATGGGTCGAACACATCTGCACACAGTATTCAAGATGTGGGCGTATCATGGATTTATATAGAGGCAATATGATATTTTCGGTCTTATTATCTATCCCTTTCCTAATGATTCGCAGCATTCTGTTAGCTTTTTTGACTGCCGCTGCACATTGAGTAGATGTGTTCAGAGAACTATCCACAATGACTCCAAGATCTCTCTTTTGAATGGTAACAACTAATTTAGACCCTATCATTTTATATGTATAGGTGGGATTATGTTTTCCAATGTGCATTTATCAACATTGAATTTCATCTGCCATTTTGTTGCCCAGTCACCCAGTTTTGTGAGATCTCTCACAGACCTGGTTTATCCTTTATCTCAGCATAGCTGTAGTGCTCAGGGGTGTGAAAAATCCACATCCCTGAGTGCTGTAGTTATGCTAACCTAACCCCCACTGCACATAAAGCCAGTCGTCAGAAGAATGCTTCCGTTAATCTAGCTACCATCGCTGGGGGAGGGAATGTTCCTACAGCACCAGGAGAAGGTACAGGGATGGTCTACACAAAGACTTGTACCAACTTAGTTATTTCGGTGCAAATCTGTGGGTATCTAATGCAAATCTCCCATCTGACACTTGAAAACCTGAACTAACAGTCTATGAGAACAGTACCAGGCAGCGTTGTTCACTAATTCACTATCTCAGCCTTGAGAAGGAGACTGAATCAATGCTCATTCTATAGAACCAGGACGGTCTGGCTTCCAACTACATATGGATGATGATTTATAAACACAGCCCAAGATGGGCCAGGCACTGCAGAGCTACCATAGACTAAGCGTGTAATCCTCCCCCAGCTGTGCATGTATAACACAGAACGTTGTATGTAGTGGGTTAACTGTTTCCTAGCTATTGCCCCTTCCTGTCTGATTCATAAATATTCTGCATGCCCTTCTTTGTCTGGACATGGTATAAGAACTACTAACCACCAGTGGCAATTGTACTCCCGTAGAGTGGCCTTTATTGATGTATATTTTATTTCCAGGTGTGTTTTCTAGGGGAAATAAATAATTAAAAAATTACCCAGTTTAAAAACAACTCTTTAAACTTTCCACCTAGTTAAATCTCCTTGAAAACGTATGTACCAGCCACATATTAAAGAAAATAGGTTGCAGTTAAGCAAAGTTATTAAAGAATTTTATCACAGACATATTAGAACCTGCTCCTGCTCCCACTGATTTGAATGGAAACTCCGAACCCAATCCTAAGTAGATCAGACTCCTTTAGGACAATGCAGATCACTAAGCCCTGGAGAAAGCACGGGCGTTCTGGGGACAAAGCATTCTCTGCTGAGGGTATCTGACTACAGAGGAGATCAGGCAAAACCAGAGTCTGACTGTCTTTGGGAAACACTGTAAAACCTTCCTTTTTGGAAAAGCCTTTCCACCATCGTGAGAATATTCACAACACCAACACCCCCTTCTAGCCAGCCCCTCACCCAGCCCCAAAAACCTGTAACAAACAAACAAATTAACCAAACAAAAATAACAAAATACCGCAGGCAGAGTTTTAGCTTCCTAAAGAGTATAGCTGCCAGAAAAGCCAGAGACTGCCTGAAGTTCCCTTGGGACTTTGCTACTGCTATTAGTTTTATGGGGTGGGTCCTCAGGTACGATGGTGATGGACAGCAGTATAAAACCTTTAGATCGGAGTGGGCCGCATCTGGGTGGAAATTGTATGGCATCCGTATCAGGCACCGCCACGTGCGGAGGCACCCTAGCTGGGATGGGTGTGACCCCTGGGTGGTGTTGAGGCTCTTGAGGGTGGGGCCATAGGAGACCAAGAGGGGATTGGGCATGCTGCCACGTGGTGGGGGCTGCCGTGTAGGGGCAGGGTTCTGATCCCGGAAACAGCATGGTCATGTTGCACCTGTGCAGTGTGGCTCTGCGTGCTGGAAGATGGTGCTCATAAAGGGAATTGTGAGTTGGGGGCTGTGGAGCGCCAGGCGGGTGCAGCAGGGCAAGCCCCTGACTCTGCTCCCTACGCAGAGTCCAATGGCTCGGTAATTCATACGTACAAGAAATTACAGCATGCTCATCACTGGCCTCTTTCATAAAGCCAAGCCCTCCTCAGAGCTCCCTCAGGATAAACCCTTGGTAACAGTAGCGTAGCCAGGGGGAGGAGCAGGGGGAGTGGCCGCTCCCCCTTGAGCAGAAGCGGCGCCTTTTTTTAGCAGCACTAAAAAAAGGCCCCGCTTCTTTTTAAGCGCCACTTCTTACACTCACCCGGCGGTGTTCCGGGTCTTCGGCGGCATTTCGGTGGCGGGTACCACCAAAGACCCGGAGTGAGCCGCCGAAGTGCCGCCGAAGACCCGGAGCGCCGCCGGGTGAGTACAGGGGGAGGCGCCTTTTTATAGCGCCGCTCCCCCTGCGCTCCGGACCTAGCTGCGCTACTGCTTGGTAAGAGAGTGTCTCTACCACCAACCCAGAGGGATACGCTCCTCTCAGCATCTGATGGCGGTGTGAGGGGAGCTATGAGCCAGGTTCTTGTCTCCTGACACAGATGGACTGAGGAAGGACTTCAAGATTAGGCATGATGTAACTTTATTTTCACAATGGAGAAGTTTATGTCTATCACTGATGCACACGGGTAGCTCCCATTGCAGTACTTCATCAGGAATAATCAGGCCTAATCTCTTGGGATTTTATCACAAGTCTCATGAGATCGGGTGTTTTTCTTAAGGCCCCAGGAATCCTGGCATCAGGTGAGTGTGTGAGAATCTCAGCTTTCATTAAAAAAAACAAAACGGTATGTTTCTGGCTCTCGTGGTTTCAAGGAGAAGCTTGAAAATGTGAAACCTCAAGACTCACAAATGGGAAGGCGAATAAAAAGAATCCCAAAATAATTATTTTTAAAACCTCGTGATTTTTAAGCTAATCTCCTGATTTTGGGGGGCCAGAGTAATGGTTTTTGAATGCTTGGGGCCAGTGACATTGATCGAGGCCTCCATTTTTGTGGGTATAATTAATTGCCCCCCCCCAAACAAACGCAGGCCCAAATATTAGTAGTCAGACATCCAACTCCTTGCTTGTGCTTGCAAATCACACAGTTCAATGACTATTGCATGCACCCTGCAATTCACGGGGAGGGCAAAAAAATTATTTGTGAATGCAAAACAGACTGGACTATTGCTCAGCTCAAAATTATGCTCACTGGCTCCAACGGGAGCCGCTGAGGGCAAGGTAAGGCCTTGAAGTAAAATATTTAAACAAATGTAACAAATTATATTAAATGGCAATTCAACTCACGCTTTTTGTGTCTCCAGGGCAAAGTGGCTGTTTGCTCCATACTATGCTTCAGGCCTTACGGATCACTGACTCTACATCCATTAGGACTTTGGGCAAGTAGTAATTCCCCAGAAGTAGTTTAAAACCAAGGTGACTAAACTCTGATGTATTAGTGCTGCTTCCCTCAAATCCAGACTGTGATCCATCAATTACCTAGCTGGTTAGTCCCTTCCTTCATCCTTTTACATCTAAATGGCACATTTTATAGTCACCATTAAGTGATGTGATCAACATCGCTTAGCTACTAAAAGAGAACCAAGTCATGATTTAAAATTAAGTGCTGCATTTTGCCATATTCTTTATATGTAGCCAACAGAATAATTGCAGTGACATAAAAACTAATCACACAGCTCCACAATTAGGCCTTCCCTCCTAGCACTGTGATTGTCCTTAAGTACATTGATGAAAAATTACTTCCATCTCCAAATTATCATCACATGCCCGTCTTCTTCAATACCTTGGGATAAAAAGCTATCATTTCACATTAAGTGGTTATTGTACAAGAGCTTGATAATAACAGACAATAAAATATACACAGAGGAGTAGTTCTCTTCCCTCTTGATGTGTGGGTGATTTGCAGGTACTGATATTGCTGAGACTCCTGTGCATACATCCTAGGGTGACCAGACAGCAAGTGTGAAAAATCGGGACGGGGGCGGAGGGTAATAGGAGCCTATATAAGAAAAAGACCCAAAAATCAGGACTGTCCCTATAAAATTGAGACCTCTGGTCACCCTAATACATCCTCAGAGAGGAGGTCTCTCTTTGTAACCGGGACGGGTGTGTTTGTGCATGCTTCGGCCCCGAGCCAAGGGTCTGTGCTGCCTGTCAGAGCAGGGTTAGAAGGTGGGTTTTCAAAGTGCCCATCGGTGTTGTAATTGGCCTAACTCAGCTCCCATTGAAGTTAATAGTAAAAATTCCCATTGACTTCAGTTAGGCTAACACAGTGCCTTTGAAACTCCCACTCCAGAACCTGAAGCTCTCCTCTTATTGCATCCTCCTTCCTGGCCCTCTCTCCTAAGCACACACTGTCCCCTCCAACTCAGCCTGACACCTCTTCTGGGGTCCCCCCACACCCACACAGCATCCTCGTTCTCCTCATTCATACCCATTCCAGGTCTTCCCTTGAGTGGGGTCCTCACTCCGCTCTGCTCCAGCGCTATCCTGTCAGGCTGCATACATCTCCAAACCCACTGCTGCTGAAATGAACGGGACTTTTGCCATTGACTTCGATGGGAGCAGGATCAGACCCTTACATGGTCAGCTCTTTGGGACAAGTTCTAAGGACCAAATTCAGCCCTGGTGTTAAGGGGCATATGTCCCACTGTAGAGAATTACATTCTGTTACTCTATGTGAGCCTGTTCAGTAAAGGGCTATGTGCATGCACAGTGCGACAGAGATTTAAAAATTTTATTAAGATAATGTTAAAAATAAAAATAATGGTACAGAGTTTAAGCGTAGAAGTTTCTGGTTATCAGGGGATAAGGTACAGATTATCAAGGAGAGCGAAGTTCGGTTTTAGGATTGGATGACGTAAGGAATACATAATCTGCAACATCCCCAATTCGGGTTAAAGGCTTAACGGGTCAAAGTACAGAGATTGAGATATGAGGGTAAGTTGTTCATATATAATGGCTATGTTCAGGTGTGGAGTAGAATGAGTGGGTACAATGATGAGGATGGATTTACCCTCATTTGGTGAGATTTAATGTCCAGTGAGTTTACAGTTCCAGTTCATATGGTCTAGTGGGAAAAAGACTCTTGGTCCCTTTCTCATAGATGCTGTATGATGTCGTTCCGGCTCATGCTTCCTGGTACTGTCGGTGGCCGGTGATGTGTTTGATGTAGATGTCCCTGGACCATCGGATGGTGTCCGAGACCATGATACTAACTATATCCTCAGTGAGAGAAAGGCAGACAGAAAGAAACCATCCCTCTGGCCTGGGGAGGAGCCTCCTAAGGAGAGGGAGCCATCTTCCAGGCAGAGGAGCCTGGCCATGCAGAATCCTTTGAGGTCTGTCCTGCTTTTGGTGTTTTTCAGCTGGCTCTACGAGAAGCAGAGCTTTCTCTGGGCCCTTGGGTTGTCTTTCCAGTTCCACCAGTTTTGTGCAGTCCCTGTATTTGCATGTCAGCTGCAGGAGTCCAGGGGAAAGCATTTAGTCTGTTACTCTGAAACAAATATCCCTTTCTTGCTTTGGTCAGAGACAGGGGCATGTTCTTATTTCAGGGGCAGGAAATTAGAGGGTCTCTTCTGTTTATCCATGTGCCTCCATCAACTGGAGACATGTGGGAGAGAAGGTCTGCGTGTGTAACTCCCAGCACACTGTGATGACAAGAAAGCCTTCACTTTCTTGTATATGAGCAGTGTTTATTGGATGTTAATATTGTTTAATAAAAACCTTTCCCTGCAACTGACAGCCTATTAAGGGCAAAATTCTGCTCTCAGATGCAGCCGACTCAGACATTCTGTTCCCCCATAACGTTCCAGGCATGCGGGAGAACGGAATATCAAGTAGTAATCATTCTCTGGACCTGAGAGAAGAAAATTCCAGCTTTTCTGTTGACAGAGGAGGGATTGGCTCTTAGCAGCTGGTTATGGAAAAGATCCATTAGATCTCCAAATCCATCTCCAGCATGGGGAGATTATAATCCCTCAACAGAGAATATATTCTATATTAAACTAGTCTTGTTCCTTTAAGCTAAATTCAGGCACTTTGATGAAGATGGACCAGCATCAGGGCTCTGCTTTAAGGGAATGATTTTTGACAAATGAAGGTTTTTATTCTTTTTTTTTTTTTTTTGGACAAGGTTAACTACCTAAAACCAAATGACCGGGGGTTCTTTTAATATGTGATAGTTTTAAGATCCTTGTTTTGGTAACATTTATTTATTCATTAACAAATCATCCTGCACGGGAGTTACCCAGTTACACCCTTGCTCATCGCCCTGGACTTTAGCAGGATTTCACAAAATGCCGAGGTGCCGAGGAACTCTAGAAAATCACAGTTGGTGCCTATCTGCCTCTTTAGGCACCAAACACCTTTAAAACTCTTTTGCACCCCACCCATGCTACCTAGCTAATTTGGAGCACAGGTGTCTAACTCCGGTAAATGACCAGGTTAATGTGCACACACCTGTTGGAGGGGGGCTGGCCCCTGTAAATTAAGCAGGTCCAGCCCCCCCGCCCCCCGGGCCACAACAGGAGCTCCCAATATGGCCAATGAAGAGGATTGCGCAGGACCTGGGAGCTATAGACAATCAGGGAGAGAGACCCACTGAGGGGGAGTCTTAGTGGACCAGGGCAAACTGTTTCAGTCAGGGGTGGGTGAGAGCTGCCACAGACCATGGGGAATATAGCACGTCATTCTGGAAGGAAGCTGAAGAGGTGTTTCCTGGGGAAGGCTGAAGAGTGCTGAAGGCCAGGGAGCAGCATAGGGGCTTTCCTGCTGACACCTGCAGGGCTGGAGAGCTGAATCCAGGGGAACAGTGAGGGGGCTGGGGGAGTGAGGGATGCTCCCCTGGGAAGGGTGTCCTGCTAGCAGAGATGCTGTGAGGGTTCCCACTGGGAGGAGGGGGTTCATAGAATCATAATCAGGGTTGGAAGGGACCTTAGGAGGTCATCTAGTCCAACCCCCTGCTCAAAGCAGGACCAATCCCCAATTTTTGCACCAGATCCCTAAATGGCCCCCTCAAGGATTGAACTCTCAACCCTGGGTTTAGCAGGCCAGTACTCAAACCACTGAGTTATCCCTCCCCCCGAAGGGCTGGGGTGGCTGACCTGGCAGAGGGGTAGATAAGGACTGAGTGTGGGTGTGGCGGAAGATGCAGAATGTGGAATGTGTTACGTTAAGGGCCAGAGAGGGCTGAGAGTAGCAGAGAGAGATGCCTGCTGGCTCTCTGTGCCAGAGAGCTGGGGCATGGGGAGGGATGCCGGGCCTGTGCCAGAGAGCCGGGGCGCAGGGAGGGACGCCGTGTCTGTGCTGGGGCGTGGGGAGGGACGCCGGGCCTGTGCCAGAGAGCCAGGGCGCAGGGAGGGACGCCGTGTCTGTGCTGGGGCATGGAGAGGGACGCCGGGCCTGTGCCAGAGAGCCGGGGCACAGGGAGGGACGCCGAGTCTGTGCTGGGGCGCGGGGAGGGACGCCGGGCCTGTGCCAGAGAGCCGGGCTGTGGGGAGGGAAGCCGGGGCTGTGCTGGTGTGTGGGGAGGGACGCCGGGCCTGTGCCAGAGAGCCGGGCTGTGGGGAGGGAAGCCGGGGCTGTGCTGGTGCGTGGGGAGGGATGCTGAGGCTGTGCCAGAGAGCCGGAGTGCGGGGTGGGACACCGGGGCCGTATTACCTGGATTCTGGTGTTTGGACTTATGTGCACAACAGGGCTTTCTTCTGTAAAAATTAACCCCACAAGGGCAATTTGCGCTATTTAGATATTTCTGGTGACTCAGAAGGAGGAAAACTGAGGCAGGCACACTTGTCGTGCTGCAGCCTGCTGCCGGAGAGCACTCCAGGTGGACCGCCCTATGATACGCACATACCCATTAATATTCCACTGCCCAGTCCCTCTAGAGGTGGTTAAAGCAGGTTGGCCAAGGGGCACAGATTTTGATGGGATGTTCATGACAGCCGGTGAAGACATTCACTGTATAATCACATTGGCTTGTAGGGTTTGCACCTTGGATACTTTACTCAGCGCTGATATTGATTTGGAGGTTGTTCAAGCACCAAATCATCTCTACTCTGGTTTGTGGACGCACATTCCAGGGTCGCTGCAGCAGTATCCTGGAGGCTGAAATGCTCTGCTTATCCATAGCACTGGCAGATGCTGTGCATGCTTTTCCCACATGGCCCTGTCAACAGGCCTTGGGAGTTGTATCGTTGGGGCAGCAGGTTTAGGAAGAAATCATTTGAGACACAGAGCTGTGAGCCATGAACACAGCCATTTATTTTCACACACCCTGAACTAACCAAACCAGCCAAAACTGGCTGGGCTATCCCCTAATAATCTAACTCAGTTGCCATAGCAACAACAGGTGCTATTACCACGACAACCAAATACACAACATATTCCTCCCCCCTTAATAAGAACGTCCCCTAAACAAAACAAACACTAAACTAGAGAAGGAGGGTAGATTGCCTCCATTCCCAGCTAAACCCCGGGGATTATTTTGCCCCATAACAGTGGGTTCGCCCTAGCTAAAGATCCAGCCATTGAGGAGGTCTTCTGTCTCTAGGTGGATTGTGGCGAACTTCCGATGTTGTTGCACCCGAAAGTACCGTGGGCGCAGCCCTGACAATGGGCTCAGGGTTCATAGCGTGAACGGGTGAGGAGGTGGTATCAGCTTGTTCCGGGCAAGGGGGTATCTCAGCCGCTGGCAGTAATGGAGGAGAACAGTCAGGAACAGGTGATTCTTGATTCGGTGTCTCGCCAGAAGAGGTGAAGTCAGACAACTCAACTGAAGATGTGTCCTGAGGACTGGCATGACCTGGCAACAGCTGATCTACATGATGCCGCCAAGTGAGATTCTCTGCAGTCCGGACTGTGTAGGAAACAGGTCCTGTTTGATCATGGCAGGGACCCATTTAGTCCCAGAAGTATAATTCCAAGCCAAAACTGGCTGTCCCTAGCTAAAGGTTCTGTCTTTTGCTCTGGGTGCACGTCTGATGACTTGATATTGCTGCTGAGGTTGCACAATTTGTCTGGGTTCAGAAGGTTTCAGCAGATCAAAGCAAGTGCGCAGCTGTCGTCTCATCATTAGAAAGGCCGGGGATGCCTTGCTCATAGCATGAGGTGTGTTTCTGTAGGAGAGTAAGAAGGTGTCCAGACGCTTTTGAATGGAGTGTTGTCCCCTTGCTGATTTCAAAGCTTCTTTCATTGTCTGCACAAATCTTTCAGCTAATCCGTTGGTGGATGGATGATATGGTGCTGAAGTGATGTGATTTGCCTTAATAAAATTTTGAAACTCCTGAGAGATGAACTGGGGTCCGTTGTCGCTCACAAGTTGTTCTGGCAGACCGAAACGACTAGAGTCCCTGTAGTTTTTGGATAGTACTCTCTGCAGTAATGGACTGCATTATAGAGACTTCTGGCCATTTAGAATGGGCATCTACCACCACCAAGAACATACTTCCTTCAAGGGAGCCAGTGAAGTCAACATGAATACGTTGCCACGAGTTTTCAGGCCAGTCCCATGGGTGTAGGGCCGCCCACTGGGGTGCATTCCTGACACCCTGACATGACATACAAGCTCTTGCCTTCTCTTCAATAGCACTGTCCAATCCAGGCCACCAAAAATAGCTTCGTGCAATTTCCTTCATGCACACTATTCCACAGTGACCATAATGTAGCTGTTCTAACATCTGTGATCTCAGTGGTGGTGGGATAATGACACGTCTCCCCCACAACAAACAACCAGATTGGATCGATAACTCCGTCCTCCTGGACATGTAGGTAACAAAGTCGGGTGAGACCGGAGAGGTTCGTTGAGATTTTCCATGCATCACCAGGTCTATAACTTGGGACAATACTGGGTCAACACGAGTTGCCTTCTTTATCTGAGTAGCAGTGATGGGTGTATTCTCTACATGTTCAAAGTAGAAGATTTCCTTTTGGGCAGTATCTTGATGTTTGAGTAGCAAAGGCAACCTTGAGAGACAATCTGCATTGCCATGCAGAGCGGATTTCCGATATTTGATTTCATATGTGTGCGCTGAAAGTAAAAATACCCAACGTTGCATACGACTAGCAGCTAATGGGGGAATGCCTGTGTAGGGTCCAAAAATTGACGTCAGAGGTCGATGGTCTGTAAGAAGAGTAAACTTCTGCCCAAACAGGTACTGATGAAACTTCCGAATTCCAAAAACGATCCCCAATGCTTCACGTTCAATTTGGGCATAGTTTGTTTCTGCTTTGCTTAGAGTGCGTGAAGCAAAAGCAATAGATCTCTCTTCTCCCGAAGGCATAATGTGTGACACGACTGCTCCCAAATATTCAACATAGGGCTGGAAGAATTCACACTTGTCTTTGCAGACTCGTAGGCCATACTCTTCCAGTCTTTGTAGGGTAGCCTCTAAATTCTTTAGGTGATCCTCATCATTCCTTCTAGGGTGACCAGACGTCCCGATAAAATCGGGACCGTCCCGATTTTTGACCATGCATCCCGCGTCCCGACCGATGGTCGGTCGGGACGCCTTTTGTCCCGATTTTCAGGTTTTTTTTTTGCTCCACAGCTTCCGGTGGAGGCTTTTCCGTTTCCGGCGGCCCCGGAGAGAAGCAGCCCCGGAGAGAAGCCCCAGAGAGAAGCACTCGGGATGCTTTTTTTTTTTTTTGCTCAACAACTTTGAGCCCCTTCCGGTTTTTTTTTTTTTGTGGGAAGTCCCGATTTTCGGGTCTTCTCATCTGGTCACCCTAATTCCTTCCAGTGACCAGGATGTCGTCCAGATAGCACTGGACTCCTGGCAAGCCACACAAGATCTAGTCCATAGCCCTCTGGAACAGGGCGGGAGCAGACGTTATTCCAAAGGGTAGGTGACAGTATCGATAAAGCCCCTTATGAGTCACAATAGTCAACAGCTCTTGGGACTTTTCATCGACATGCATCTGTACGCTTGACACAGATCAATGTTACTGAGCTTTTGTCCCCCAGCTAGGCCCGCGAAGAGGTCATCGATGCGGGGAAGCGGGTATTGCTCTGCACACAACACCGGGTTGACAGTGACTTTAAAATCACCACAAATCCGGAGAGAGCCATCTTTCTTCATTATTGGACCGATAGGAGTGGCCCATGGGCTATGGGTAACTGGTATTAGGACTCCATTGATGACCAGGCGCTCCAGGTCCACTTCAACTTTCGGCCTGATGGCGTATGGCACTGTTCCGGCTTTCAGATATTTTGGTTGACTGTCGGGTTTAATGTTCAATGTCACAGTGATTCCCTTCATACTTCCCAGATCCTCTCCAAAAACAGCAGCATGTTTCCTTAGTATAGTGGCCAGACTTCTTTAGTCATTTGATGCACTTCTGCCCAATTCTGCCCAATTCAAGACCGACCCATTAAGGCTGGGTAATTACCTCTCACCACAAACAGTGGCAATTTAGCAGCCTGTCCATTGAGCTCCACCTTAACATCAATAGTGCCCAACATGGGCACAGCTTCTCCCGTATACGTCTTCAGAACAGTTTTTGTTGCCTTAAGCGGAAGATGCTGTAGCTTTTCTTTATACACAGTCTCGGAGACCAACGAGATGGCTGCACAGGTGTCCAGTTCCATGCGTATAGGTTTGCCATCCAACAACGGGGTTACCCAGTATCCACGTGAGCCCACTGCCAAAGACAAAACGTGCAGTGGCACTTCTTCTTGCGATGAGGTGTCACCTTGGTCATCCTGGGTCTGCTCTAGGGTATGCAGGTTTCCCATTTTGGTTGGCCAGACCACAGGCCTCTTTTTCTTTTGTTTACAGGCACACTCAATGTGTCCCTTTTTGCCACAGTGTCGACACACCAGATCCTTACACCAGCATTCTGATGCCTGGTGACCCGGCTTACCACAGCGATAACATTCCTGACTCTACACAGTTTTGTGGGTAGGTCCTTGTGACACCTTATGCACCCTAGGGGATGCACCAATGTATTGCGCCTCCTTTGTAGCCAGTTCCATGGAGACTGCAATATCAACAGCCTTCTGTAAGGTAAGCTGAGCCTCTGTCAACAGGCGCTTCCATATAGCTTCACTGTATAGGCCACACACTAACCTGTCATCAGGGCATCATTTAACATCTCCTTAAATTCACAGTGTTCTGCTAGCCTTTTTAAAGTTGCTACAAATTGTACAACTGTTTCATCTTCTTTTTGGTCTCTTTTGGGGAACCTTTATCTTTCAGCAGTTACCAGTGGTTTTAGGGAAAAATGGGACCCCAGGATTTCCACAATGTCACTGTAAGATTTAGTCTCAGGCTTAAAAGGGTGTAGTAAACTGCGTAGCAGGGAGTAGGTCTTAGCCCCTGCAACACTTAAGAATATTGGCACCTTCTTCTCTTCTGTAATGTCATTTGCAATAACAAAAAGCTCAAAACGCTCAGTATACATGTGCCATTGCACTATATTCTCTTCAAAGGGTTCCAGTGGCCCTGTAAGTGTAGCCATGGTTTTAGTGTCAGGTTTCACAGTCAGTGCAAACAAGCCAGCACAGTTAGTGCAAACAAGCCAGTTCTCACCCCCTTCCAACAGCTAAAAGATTTTAGTAGATTTTTTTTCTTATCTTGACTCTGCTTCCTTCTGTTGCTGGGGCAGCACAGGGATCCCATCCTCGTCACCACTTTGTTGTATCCTTGGGGCAGCAGGTTTAGGAAGAAATCATTTGAGACACAGAGCTGTGAACCATGAACGCAGCCATTTATTTTCACACACCCTGAACTAAGCAACCAGCCAAAACTGTCTGGGCTATCCCCTAATAATCTGACTCAGTTGCCATAGCAACAACAAGGTGCTATTACCACAACAACCAAATACACAACATTGGGGTGAAAAGGGAGTTCATATCCAGGGGTCATTCAGTCCAGGGGCAAGTGACAACATGGCTCTCATTAGTGCCACAGTGTTTTTTGTGATGGAGACACTTGCCCTGGGAAGTGGGCTGAGACTCAAACTCATTTCATGTAGGGCATTGTGCCTGGCTTATCAGGCATGAACAGCATCTAGACACTAGTGACCTGGATGGGCTTTGAACTGGAGCCATGAGCTCAATTTGTGGGCCAGATTTATCCTTTGGGGTACCTTTGTTGACCTCAGAGTGCTGGTGAATCATAGAATATCAGGGTTGGAAGGGACCTTAGGAAGTCATCTAGTCCAACCCCCCGCTCAAAGTAGGACCAATCCCCGATTTTTGCCCCAGATCCCCCTCAAGGATTGAACTCATAACTCTGGGTTTAGCAGGCCAATGCTGAAACCACTGAGCTATCCCTCAGTGGGTGCGCTGTGCTTAAATTTAGGCCCACACTGCAGAAAATCTCAGTTTGTATCTTTCGGGCTGATTCAGCAAGAAAAGAGCCAGACTGGGAAAGAACTGCCTGCCCTTTCCCAATGAGGATGTCATTGAGCCTCATCATGAGAAATGGGGAGCAATATAATGTCAGCATGGATTGAGTACTGTCTAGCTTAAAAGGCACAGTCTCGTAACCCTAACTAATGCACATTTCCCATTGGAAGACTGTAGGATAGGGATCAAAGAGGGGTTGTAATCAGAAAAGTGACTGTGACAATGACATTGGGCAGTTCCAAGCAAAAACTGCTGCTACTGCAAATTCCACCTGCATTCAGAATAACCAGCTGTGTTGTGCCTCTTACATGGTTGCCAGTAATAAAGACTCTCTCATTGGACAGTCTGTTGGGGAGGTATGAAGCAGAAGAGAATCCAAAGCTGAGCTGGCTCTGTAGGACCAACAGGAACGGAAACTTGTTTGCGTAGGTGGAATAAGCAGATCCGACTCCAAGACCCAACAGAGAGCAGAAATGTGGGGTCAGAGTCACAAGTTTGACTATAAAAGCACCTGACATAGCTTTGTAACAATGTGTTGGTAGCGCTGCGGAGCGTTGTTACGGCTGCTGAGTTATTAATGCTGCTAGTGCTGCTGTTCTTGGAGCTCTGGTGCTAGCCGCACTAGCAGAGAGTGCAGCATGTTGAGTCAGCAGACCTCAATGTTATTAATAAAGATAGGCCACAGGCTTGGTTCGGTGGCAGAGATGCTTGGCCAGGTTTAATGTTCGCAAAGCATGGTACTAGCACTCTGTCCGATGGGGACACTAACACATGTATGCCTATGACAAGGTAAAGGCTCAGTCAACGTAACAGGACGCTGTCCCCTAGGCCGATATAAAGACGCCCCTCCTGTGACTTCTCCTTTTATACATTGATACAAACAAGTTACATGTTACACTCCAGATGATGTTGGTTATCACCTGTATACCTTGTACATGCTAGTTTGAACAAAACATCTTCATCCATTATGCTGTCATCCCATCCTTATCTTATGAGGGGTCGGTATGTTCCTGTACCATCTCTTGGGAATTTGTGTACGCAGTTACTTGAGAACTCTGGGTGTTCATACTGCAACCGTGGGGTGACAAATGCAGGGTTTTGGCTCCGTGCATTAGACAGGGGCCAATCCCAAGAGTTGGATTTGGATATTCACAGGGCACCCATCTGTGTAGCATCTTCCCTTCCCTAGGGGTCAGGGGAAGATTTGGTTCAGACCCACCCCTATTTTGGTGGGCCCTTATAATTCTTAATGCTATGAAAACATTTCCAATAAAATTCAGTAAATAGAAAAGCATGAGGCAGAGCTTTTGCAAACAAGCTCCTCGCCTCCTGCTTACGTTACCATAACACCTGCTCCCTGAATTTTGTTTTTAATTTCCCATCTGCGGCAGACCAATTAGTTTTCCTGGCCAAGAGTCCCTCCTACCCAGGGATAAAGCACAGCATTCCCTGTACTGCACTAGAGGAGATCTGGCTTGCGATCCTCTTGCCTCAGTCTGAGCAGGATTGGGCCTGTTGTCAGGCAAATTGCTAATTATACTGCACAAGGGGAAAGGAGAGTGAAATAACCACATGTAAATATTCTGCTTGAATCTAAGCTCACGGAACCCATAGCTCATCAACGCTTTCTAAGAGAAAACCAATGGAGAGCTAGCCAAGCAAAACTCTGGTTTCCCATTGCCATCTGCAGGCATTTCTGAACGTCCATCACGGCCCTTTCCAGACCAGATATGCCCAGAGGCACTCCTGGGCTAAGATATGCTTGGTGAAGGAGGGGGTGGGGTGTCCCCCCATAAGCCAGGTGCGTTTGCACTAACCCTGACCCATTGGGCTAAGTTAGCGCAGCCCCCAACCTTCTCTAATGTATGATAACTGACTGATAGCTATGGGACTTATCACCATGTTGAGATTTGGTGAAGTGCAGGTGTAACCCACACACCACCTGGGTGTGGTGTTCTGTCCCAGATTCAGTGCCCTAGTGGCACTGAGACCACTTAGAGAGAAAGATAAAATGAGTCTGCTCTACAGCCTTAGCTAACAGCCAGTTGGCTTTTAGCTCATGTAGTAGAGGCTCATGCTTTAAGCTCCGGAGACCCCAGGTTGGATCCCACCTGCCGACAACCAGGGTCTGTTGGTGTTACACAAGCATGTTTTGTCCCACTTCCAACACGCACCCAGTTGGCGTAGGAGCCAGCTGTGCCACTTCATGACAGTGGAGACTACCTTATGCTGGAAGAACTTAGAGCCAGTGTCTGCCCCATTGTACTGCCTGAGTGACAGAGACCAGTGCAGGAGAATCTGGGCCACTACGTTGAAAGGTGCTCGACCTCAGACCAGTTTTAAACCCAAAATCTAGTCTGAAGAGAAATGTTTTCAGGATCTTTTCAAAATAGCAATAGAAATAATTTCAAAGTAAAAAAAAACTTCCTTTGCAGAGCTGTGAATACCAACAGCAGCTGTGTGTGCTGGTACATCAGAACCTGGCAGCTGAACTGACTGGAAACTGAAGAGAAGCTGTTGCCCCTTTTGCCTTAGCAGAGAGCCAATATCTGGGGCCTTGCATGTTTGTTTCCGTTAGGATGAGAAATTTTATGAATCAGGTGTATTCTTGGTGCATTCTTGGTGCAATTGTGTTTATCTACAAATAACATACACATGCAGTCCTGTTTCCCTGAACACAGTGGAAACAAACAGCAGGCATCTTCTTTGCTCAGAAATCCCCATGTCTGCCACTCCACCGAGCTCTGTGCCCAAGAAGCTCTGTGCCTCTGCTTCCACTCAGAGTCAATGCTCGCAACTGCTTTTGGGCTTTCTCTGCCTCCAACGCGCACAGCCTGCCACCAGCCTGGGTTTGCAGCCAAAGGAACCCGTTAATCTGCATACGCTAGCTCTGACCTATTGTGTGGCCTAGTGTGCTGGAAGATCACCACCATTGTCTGCAGCTGTTTTTACTACATAAAGGAGACTGCTCCTTCTGCTGAGCCTGGAAGAGAGTGCTTGGCATACCCATTTGTTTTACAGAGGTCAATGATTGTCACTTTAGATCCCCAAAGTGAAATTGACTAGCCCAGTTTGCCTGCCCAACCAGAGCGACCCAAGCAAGGAAAACAAGAGCCTGGTTGGAGAAAGGGGAATTGAGTATTACAACTGAATCTCACAATCTGAATCTAAGATGGTGTTAATAATATAGTAAAAAAATAATGATCAGCTCCTCAGCTGCGTGTCGCTCCACTCAAGTTAGGCCTGAGAATACAGCAAGGGTGCAGGAATACATGGGTGAGGGGGAAATGTATGTCACATCACTGTCAACTCCAAGCATTCAAAAACCGCAAATCAGATCTCAAAAAATCCTGTGCTTGGTTTAAATATCCCAAGATTTAAAAAGTAATAAAAGTGGGGCTCTTTATTTGCCTTCTGGTTTTTGAGCTGTTAGGGTTCACGTTTTCAAGCTTTTATCTTCAACCATGAGGGATAGGAACTTGCTTTGTTTTTATTTGAATGAACGCTCAGATTCTCATGTAATCACCTGACTCTGGAAGCTGAGGCTTGAAGCAAAACACCAAGTATTGTGAGACTTGTGATAAAATCACGAGAATGGGTGTCATGCCTGAAGCATGGCACTTTGGCAGTCCTAGCCACCCCACCCTGCATCTATTCTGCTATCTCTGAGACCTTCCATGTCTGCTAAGAGAAGGGCAGGGTTTTACCCTCTGTGGCAAGGATCAGGGTGCAATTCAGACCAGTGAGGGGTTATGTCACTGCTTGCCCTGCAACCTTGAGTGCCTTAGAATGCTTAACTATCCTACAAGCATGCAGGTTACATCCTAGACAGCCCGGGTTCAGCAGCTCTGACCCCAGCAGCCTGTTTTCAGCCCTACAGCTTCACTGTGGCTCCCACCAACCTTGATTACTACTTTCAGGGTGATCCCAACATACTCCTAATCCTGAATTTCCCCAAAACCGTGTACTCTGCGATGTCCAGCCCTCTCCTGGGCAGTTCAGAGAGATACTATGGTTCATTTGTTCCTCTAACAATACAAAAGCTACCAGCTTGACACATTAACTGGAGTTTACATTCACTTTAATTCACACAGCACTGGTGGGTTAGATTAATAGTAAAACAAATTAGTTAACAAAAGAAGACAGGATTTGAAGTGAGTTCAAGTATGAGGGATAAAGTTTGAAAGGGTCACAAGCAAACAAAAGTGAAAACACGCATTCAAAAGTCTAAAACTTAATCTAGCCAGGTACAGGCTTGTTCAAGATGGTTTCTTGCCTATATTCAGTTCCCAGATACTTCAACTCCCTGTGGCTGAAGGACCCATCTTTCTCAGCTTGTTAGAACATACATTTCACAGTGATATTAATCACCAGTGTGTCATTAGCTCTCAGAAAAAAGCTCACACTACACACTTTTATAAGACAGTAATATTATACTCAATCAGTTGATTCAACTGTTCATTACCTAAAGTTCAGCTCCTCCCAACCCCCTGTGCTTATAGCTCAGTGAATCTTTGAAATGGATTCTTCTGAGGGTCACCCCTCAAAATAAAGTTTATTCAAGCTGCAAGGAAGGTGACAAGGAGGCTGGTGATGAAGGAAGCTCTATGTTCTTTCTTCCCCCACATGGTAGCTTAATAGCTCTTTTTACCTAATATGTAAAAATGGCTCTTCATTGTCTTTGCATGAAGATCGGGCTGGTCAGAGAATCAAATATATATAATGCCTTTGAGTTATTAGTTTTTGAATCAGCTCTCACAGGCATATTTTGTACAAAGATTATTACAATAGTGTGTCGAGTGTGGCAAAAAAGCCAGAGCCGGCCCTGGGTACCAAGATGGAGTCCAAACCTTTCCTATCATATGCGCCATCTTGAATTTCTAAACTCCATTTTGAATTGCAACAACATTCATAACAGAATATAACCATGTAACAAAAACACCTTACATAGTTGTATAAAATTAACTGAAGTTACTCAATTAACCAGAGTTCCCATACTGTGACACCAGAGTGCTGCAGAAACCAGGGGTCATTGCCACAGCATTGCCATCTGGCTTGCTGCAGAATACGCAGGAGCCTGACTACAAGCCCTTAGGACACTCTTAATTTCCAGTGTGTGGTGCGTTCAAATCAAAATCAGGAAAAGCAGAAGTTAAGGAGCAAGATTTTCAGAAGTGACTAGTACTTTTGGGTGCCTGACTTGAGACACCTTGTAGGGGCTAGATTTGCAGAAACTGCTGCACCTGCCCTCTGATCATTTGGACTCTTTCAGGTTTCTCACAATGGGCACCCAAAGATTAAGGCATCCCAAATCACTAGTTGCTTTTGAGAATGTTGGCCAAAGTTCATAGTGCATCAACAGTGTGATGCCGCACAGCCTGGATAGTTTTGGGTAAATATCTAACAATATAAACTGAAGGCTGCACATTTCACAGGAAAAACAGGGACAGAACTTTACATGTGTGCAAAGTGGCTGAACTAACATTCCTGGAGGAAGCTTAACTTCTTTGCATTTTCTACCCCTTTCTCGGCAACTTTAATGACATCATTGCATTTAGCTCTATCTGAGATATTTTTATTGCTATTCATCCAGTTCTTTGCTGTCTTAGGGCCAGACTGTGACTGTCTTACTGAAACTGGGGAGCTCAATGGCACTCACTGTGTAGGTAAACATTCCTCAATGTGAGTAAGGGATCACAATTTGGTCCTTAGTTTTAGTTGCTCTGCTTCTGCCTCCCATTTTTCCCTACTCTCCTCTGCTCCTTTTACTTCCTCTTTCTTTCATTTTTTCTTGGATGGATACACGTAGCAACATGAGCTGCGTGGGCTGATCGCATTGCTTGGTCCTCTGTGGCTTTCCTTTCTGGCATCTCTTCTGCCTTCTCTTCCACCTTTTCCTTCAAGTGTCCTTTCCCATAACTCTGTCACGGGCACTGCTTTCCCTTAACAGACCCCACGTGCACTTGTGGGCTGGCACAGCCTCTTTAGTCGTTTGACACTGACCAGGGCCTGACCTGCTGCTCATGTGAGAGGCAGAGCTCAGTGTCCTGTCAGCCTCCAGCTGCTATGCAGACATCATTAGCTCCTTTCTCAGCTGTGACACAGGCTGCGACAGGAGAATAACTTATCCAGTGTCATAGGCCCATGACTGATGTGTCCAGCCAAGGCCATTCTCACTACTTCATTAGGTGCCAGGAAGGTGTAGCAGCAAAACATATCCCTTTCCTTCATCTGTTTTCTTTCTCTCCCCATTCCCATTCTGGGCTGTGTCGACTCACATCTTGTCTGGTCCTCTCTGCTGTTCACATTCTGTTTTCTCTGTCACCCCCTCTATTGTTTTGTGCAAAGTGAGATTTACAAGGATCCTGGAGTCTGATTATCTTTTCACTTGCACCAGTTTTGCTCTGCTGTAAATCCACTGATTCCAGTTGACTTATTCTGGATTTGTACTTGCACTAGTGAGCAGAGAACCAGGCCCTTGATCTCTAAAACACTGTGTTTTAGAGATTATGTTGCCAGTGAGTTTCTCTGTTGCTGGGTTCAAGCACAGATTGGAACTAAGGTTCCAAACTGCGAACTGTGAGGAACTCTTCGTCTCCAGTGGGAACTGAGCATCAGTACCTCATAGGAGTGGGCCTAAAGCCTTTGTGATGTTGGGAATGTGGAGATCTTGGGGACAGGGAGAGATTTTTATGCAACTTGATACTGTGGTTCTTCCAGAGTCTGAGTTTTTAGACTGAGGATGACATTCTGGTCATTTACAAAGCTGGGCTGAGGCTCTCACTAAAATTAATTATTTAACCTCTTGTGGCAAATAATGGGAAGCCATCTTTGTCTGAACAATTCTGGGTTGGTTGTTTTTAATAAGTCTGTAGTTTAAATGTCTATTTTCTCTACATCCATTTGGATGCCAAGGCGAGCTGGCTCTGATTTTATAACTCTGTTTGGGACACTTACTTCAGTGACACCTAATTTCTCTTGCAAATGCTAAGTGCATTTGGAAAAACCAGATTAACATTATCAGATTTGCTATGGGAAGCTGGTGCTAATCCTGCAGCTATTATGCTGAAATCAGCCAGAGGTTTGCCAGAGTAAGGGCTGCAGGATTGGACCTTCTGTGTCTATCCTGGACTAAAGTATCAGAGGGGTAGCCGTGTTAGTCTGGATCTGCAGAAGCGACAAAGGGTCCTGTGGCACCTTATAGACTAACAGAGGTATTGAAGCATAAGCTTTCGTGGGTCGATACCCACTTCTTCGGATGCAAGCAGTGGAAATGTCCAGAGGCAGATATAAATGTGCAGGGAAGATAGCTTGAATCTTCCCTGCACATTTATATCTGCCTCTGGACATTTCCACTGCTTGCATCCGAAGAAGTGGGTATCGACCCACGAAAGCTTATGCTTCAATACCTCTGTTAGTCTATAAGGTGCCACAGGACCCTTTGTCGCTTATCCTGGACTAGAGCAGAAATGCTCTGTAAATCTGTCACTGTGGAGCTGCATACTCATTAGGCCACATCGTACTGTTAGCGTGACCAGACAGCAAATGTGAAAAATCGGGACAGGTGGTAGGGGGGTGGGGGGTAATAGGAGCCTATATAAGAAAAAGACCCAAAAATCGGGACTGTCCCTATAAAATCGGGACATATGGTCACCCTACACAGTACTGTGACTCTAGAGCAAGCTCTCTATGGGTGTCTGTGAATGGCAATATCTTAGCATCAGAAAATTTTAAACATATGAAAAATCAAACACTGGCTCCTCATAGACCATTATTATTTACTATTAGGAGTCAAAGGTCAAGGGCCATACGTTATTGGAAAATCCACTTCACTGAGATTTACCATAGTCCCAGATTTGACCCATGACCTCAATTATACAATAATTTGGGCATTCTTAATAACACACTCCTTGACTGGGTGCAAACTATCTGAGTAGCAATATTTAGGCAGAAAGGAATAAATTACCAATAGGATTTTAGCTCTAACTTTGAATTGCCTTGTTGCTGTGGACTGCATATATGGCAAAAAGAGGTTTATCTGTCTCTCTCTTAGGTCTAACTTTCTTGCCTCTTTTTCAGCATGGCCCAGGGGATACTAGGTGTAAATATTGCAAGTTAACACTCTTGTATTCATTTGAAACATCTCATCCTCCCTCAGAAGGTGTGAGAAATAAAAGGAAACAGTCTTAGGAACAAGCAGCTGAAAGTAGGAAAGACCCTTTGGGCCACATTCACAGACGCTGATGCATAGATGTGTAAATTACACCTCCTGTCCCAGTGGGTATGTGGTATTTTGGATTAGAACTGGCCCACTGTAGGGGCTACATCAGCAGAGACTGTTGCTGAGTGGATGCACAGGCAAGTTGCCTTGGCCACATGCCTCCTTGGGAAGTACCAACCACTTGTTGGGTAGCTCTTGTCCTCTATGCTCCCCCATCAGTAGGGAGGCCATAACTTCCCTCCACTCCCCACCCCTCAATTCCTAGTTAAGCAGTGTTTCCATCACTGGGAACCTGCATGTGACTGCTAAGGGAAGCACCAGTGTATAAAGCAGCAGGACTCCAGAAAGGCTCTGCAAAGGCAACACTGTGAGATACACCTTTTGTTGTAGTGAAGACACAGCCTGATTCTTTTCACTACTAATACAGATACAGCTCTCCACATTCTCACAGCATTTGGCTACAAGAATTCATCCAGGATCATTCATACACACAAGCCAAGTAATGGTTGTATGTAAAGATATCAATTACAGCAAAATGTTACCTGCATTCAGCAAAGTAAGTTTCAGGTGGACATTCTGTGCTAAATTCAACCCCAGGCATATGCTGTTTAAATCCATGGAATTGGCCATGTTCCTCTCTGGTGTAACTCCATTGATTTAAATGGGTCACACCAGGTTGAGCTGGGCCTTCTGCATTACGGGCTTGATCATCCAACCCTTACTCATGTAAGTAATCTTTTCTCAGCCATTTAAATTGTTCATGTGAGCAAGGACTGCAAAATCAAGCCTCATAATTGGAGAGAATTGTAACTTCTGAGCGAGGAAGTGTTAATCAGTGGGATCCAGTGCAAGTGGAGTTGGATTTATTATGATTGCATTTATAGCAAAGGATGAAAGTTCCCAATTGTTTCAATGCATCGTACAGTGCAAGCAACAGTTCAAACTGTAGGACCTATTGTACAGCACCTGCCTGAACTGCAGAAAGCAGGGGACTCAGTTACAAAGCAGTTAGGGTACACCTACACAGCAAAAAACCCCCAAACAAACAAAAACAAACCCTGCTGCGAGTCTCAGAGTTTTGGTCTACAGACCTGGGCCAAATAGCCGTGTAGACATTCTGGCTCAGGCTCTGAAATCCTTCCGAGCCTATGCTTCATTGAAAGTCGACGGGACATGGGCTTAAGGTACTTAAATGCTTCTGAACATTTTATACATTATAACCCAGGTGGAGGGCAGGTCCCTAAGTCAGATATTTTTGTGGTGTAACTGAGCCCTTAGAATGACCCTGTACTGTGAGAAAGAAAGTCATCAAGGCCACATCCCATTTGCTTTACTCATACAAGTACTTCTCTTTCTACCTCACATGGATGTTTGGATAAATTCATCAAAGATGGTGAGGTACTACAATAATGGGGACTATGTATGTACCCAAGATAGACAGATATCCACAAAACTCCCACTGACTTCAATGGGAGCAGGAGCAAGATCTTTGTTTTCAAGCAGACACACTCTGGGACTTCATTCTGTGGGCCATATGTTGTGTCATTGGTTTTAAATGTTGTGGCATCCATTTCAATATTGAAATCAATGCGGAACTCGGCTCAAAAACCAATGGCACACCATGACAGTGTGTGTTGTGCAAGATGATGCAGGAATCATCTGATGAAATAAGTTAATTATCATTTGGGAGTTTTCTTTGCAACTTTAAAAAATAATACTTGTGTACTCTTTTCTTTCTTTCCAAGGCTTGGCAAGCATATGGATACAAAGGTTAACATGCAAAGCCTTCAGCTGCTCTTTTAGCAGCACACTGTACGATACTGAGTTCACTGATGCTTGCCGTGTCAATGATATCTGAAAAGAGTAAATAGCAGGGCTTGCCTCCATCCCTCCCCTTCTGCTGGTTAAGCAGATTTAGTGCGGGCTGTTGCACAGCTGGTGCCCAAAGATTATGAAAAGGGAATGATCTCTGTGGTCGAATATGGTCAGAGTGACCACACAAGATGACTGAAAGAGCAGAAGTCTTAGCTTTTACAATTAGCACAGAGATCATAAAAAGAGAAAACCAGGAGTGCTAAACATATAGGCAAAGACATCTCGCTAGGCAGCTAACTTCAGTGTGAGGCAAACCCTTCCCCACAAAAGGCCATAGCTGCCATTTCACTTCAATTAATACTGAAATATAATTAGTCAATCATTTCTAGTCTGATTGTTTTTTTATGGTCTAATATTGCTTTAACGGGATTGATTTTTGTTGTCAGGAATAGGCTTCTTGCCCAAAGCAATGGTGACCATTGAATACTGAGCAGCAGTGAGACCATCTGCCACCTGTCACTGTAGCCTTTATTTATGATTTGTCTTCCTGTCACCCCAAAGTTGAATAGGGCGGAGCAATAGAGAAGCTTCTATTAGGCAGAAATGCCAGGCGCTCTCCGTCTGGAACCCTTCAGCAATTAAACTGTCCCGTAGGGCTACTTTTAAGCTGGTTTTGCAGGGATGTAACAAAGAAAACTTCCTCCATGAGGACACAGCCACCACAATGTTGTCAGGGATCTCATAGGCAGCCTGGCAAAGGGAAGCGCCAGATGCACAGTCAGATGCTTTACGCTCACGCTGCCTGTGCTCCGTGGGCATCGAAGGAATGTCAGGATGGGCACTGGGGCCCTAATGGGTGGTGCCAGTGTAACCCACACCTCCTGGGTGTGGTGTTCTGTCCCATCTAGTGGCACTGAGATCACTTAGAGAGATAAAATGAGTCTGCTCTACAACCTTAGCTAAAAACCAGCTGGCTTTTAGCTCATGCGGTAGAGGCTTATGTGCTAAGCTCCAGACATTCACGATTCAATCCTTCCTGCCGGCGACCACAGTCTGTTGGCCTTACAAGTCGGGGCTCATCCAGGATTTCAACTGGGAAGTCTCTGAAGCTCGGGACGTGCTTCCTCGGCTAGGGGAAGTATGTAACCCACACAGCTCCTGGGTGTGGTGTTCTGTCCCATCTAGTGGCACCGAGAACAGAGGTGGGCAAACCATGGCCCGCAAGACTGTCCTGCCTGGCTGTTAAGCTCCAGGGCGGGGGAGGCTAGCCCCTGGCCCCTCCTCTGCTGTCCCCCCTCCCCCGCAGCCTCAGGTCACTGTGCTGCCAGTGCTTTGGCCCGCCGCTCCTGCCGGGCAGTGTGGTGGCATGGCTGGCTCCGGCATGGTGAGGGGGTGGGGAGCAGGGAGTTGGATAAGGGGCAAAGGGTTCCAGGGGACAGTCAGGAGACAGGGAGCAGCCAGGGGCGGTTGGAGGTCCGCGGGGGGGGGGGGGGGGGGCAGGCAGTCAGGGGGACAGGAAGCAGGGGGATTGGATAGGGGGTGGGATCCCAGGGGGGCAGTTAGGGGCAGGGGGTCCTGGGAGGGGGTTGTCAGGGGACAAGGAGCAGGGGTGGTTGGATGGGGCGGAGGTTCGCAGAGGGGGAGCAGTCGGGGGGAGAACAAGGGGGGTTGGCTAGGCATGGGAGTCCTGGGGGGCCTGCCAGGGGACAGGGAGCAGGGGAGGGTTGGATAGGGGGTGGGGTCCGGTCCAGGAGAGGTTAGGGGGTGGGTGGTCCCGGAGGGGGTAGGGCGGTGGACGGGTCGAGGGTTCTGAGGGGGGCAGTCAGGGGGGCAGGAAGTGGGTGGGGGCAGAAAGAGGGTGGGGGGCCAGGCTGTTTGGGAAGGCACAGTCTTCCATACCCAGCCCTCCATACAGTTTCACAACCTTAATGGGCCCTCAGGCCAAAAGGTTTGCCCACCCCTGCGATAGAGGCTCATGCAGTAAGTTTCAGAGGTCCCTGGTTCGATCCTGCGCGCTGGCGACCGGGGTCTGTCGGCATTACACCAGCAAGAGCATGTGTGGCTCCATAGGCACCCACAGCTGCCCTGGGCTGGAAGCGCCACAGCAACCTCGGACCACACGCTGCTGTTGTCGGTGGAGCCCTGGCCCAGGCTGTCAGCCCGAGCTAGAAAGCCCCTGCTCAGGCTTGCATGCAGGGGATCACGTGTCTGGCGGTCTCAGCGCACGTGTCCTGACCGCATCCACCGGGGACACTCCCCCCGGGAGGGGCCGGGCGCGTGGGTGTCGGGGTCAGAGGCAGCCTCGGCCACGGAGCACCCAGCAACCAAGGCAGCGTCAGCTAGGCCTGAGCTACAGAAGGGGCGGGGCTAACAGTCTCCGAGGGCTAGGCTTATTAGAGCGGGGCGAAAACCTCCGGTGGGCGGAGCACAGCGAGTCAATGCGCCGATCTCTGATTGGTGGCCCCGGTCACGTGCGCGGGGGCCGAGAGGAGGTGTTTGTGCGCGCGATCGGCAAGGGCTGTGGAGCGTGCGCAGTGAGAGGACTAGGCTTGGGGCTCAGGTAGGAGCCGAGTGGGGTGGCCAGGAACTCCCCGTCCATGAGGGGTTGTGGCAGGAGGGGGCGCCGGGCCTGTGTGACGTAGGGCAGATTACAGGGTGCCGCCGGCCTTCCTGCCTTGTCCAGACGGCCGAGAATCTGTTGTCCGCAGGCGGCGCCTCGCGCGCTCCTCAACCGCCACTGCTATCCCCCTCAATGTGCCCGGCTCCCGGCGTGCCTTGCGCCTCTTCCTGCTTCATGTGCCCAGCCCCGGGCGTGCCTTGCATCCCACCTGCCCCGTTGCTACCCCCCCCCCCCCGCCCTCTGCCTTAATTCTGCCCTGGGGAGCAGGTGATGGGTGTGTGGTGTGATGCCCCATCCCCCTGTCCCTTGCAGATGAGGGGGTGCAGCAGGTAGTGTGTCATTGCGGTCTGGTATAGGGTTGCCAACCCTTCAGGTTTGTCTTGGAGTCTCCAAGAATTAGAGTGATCTTCAGTTAAAGATTATGTCATTTGATGAAACCTTCAGGAATTTATCCAACCAAAATTGACAACTCTACTGTGGTGCAGGGCCAAGTTGGCCTGGCATGCAGCATGGCCCCTGTCCAGCCTGCCTGGCCCTTCTAGCATGCATTAGCCATGCTTTCCTCCCAGCAGAAGTAAAGGGCACTGGTTGGTGATGCTCTTCCTTGAGCTGAGCCACTCAGCTACGTTGTGGGCTGGGACTTGCTGTATGTGGCCATGGGAACCTTTATATTTCAAAATGGGGAGCTATATGCCACACAGTTGAACTCCTTGGACTGCAATTTGTGCAGCTTGGTGTAGGGGCAGCAGTGGAGTTGCCAACTCTCTGGGATTGTTGTGGAGTCTCCAGGGATTGAAGATTAATCTTTAATTAAAGATTGTCATGTGATGAAACCTCTAGGAATATGTCCATCCAAAATTGTCAATGCTAGGCAGTTGTGGTAGTCTCATGCTTATGGATACAGTAGTGGGTGATATGCTACCCCTTCCCTGCTCTTATGTCCTGGGATGGGTTACAGTTTTAACACTAATTGTTTCAGTCCCATCTCTCTCTGCCTCGTTGACTTGCATTCCATATCTTAGCTGACAACCTCTTTTCTCTCCTGCCTGTAGCTCTTACTACTTGTCTTCCTATGTTGTTGTTAACTGTGAAGCTTTGTGGGATACAGTCTAAGTGAGAGAATATAAAATAGAGTTGTTTTGCACTGTTGCTTTCCATGAAATTCAGGGTACATTGGGTTCGGCTGAATCTTAGGACTGTTTTTTTGTGGGTTTGAAAACATCCAGCGAGAGATGCCTTTCATTTTTCATATCCAGTAGCTTAATCTTTTAAAAATGGCTTTAGTGTAAAGGGACACTGTCAAGTCAAATTTGACTCAAAATTTAGATTTTGCGAAACTTCAAACTGATGTTTCCATGAGTTTTTATTCTGGTAAAAACAGATTTTTATACTAAATTTTGTAATTATTCTGTTTTGTTAGAGATGACATGAAGAAAGGAAGCAATATAATACATTCTAAAACAGTTCTTGATTTTTATAATCTGTTGTAAGGAGTTAGTGGTAAGGAAAGTAAGAAAATGTGTTTTTAAAGGTGACCTCACAATGAAAAAAATTGGCCTTGTGTCCTTTTAGCTACTGTTGTATTGTATATTGTAGGTCTGGAAATGAAAGGCAGCTTCAAAAAGAGCTCCTCCACCAATCTCTTTTTTTACATTAGAAATCCTGGTCCACTTCTGGAAGATTCTATGGGCTTGTTTACACACAAACTTGCACAGAAAAAACTGAATTACTTGTAGTCTGTACCTTTTGTTATTATGATACTATTTCTGAGTGTGGACACTCTTACTTTTATTGTAAAGTGTCCTGTTTTGATTTAAAGTCACTAAAAACTGACTGGATCAGGAGCACTCTTAAGAGTGTCTGAAGGGTTTCAGTGTCATAGAATCATAGAATATCAGGGTTGGAAGGGACCTTAGGAGGTCATCTAGTCCAACCCCCTGCTCAAAGCAGGACCAATCCCCAATTTTTGCCCCAGATCCCTAAGTGTCCCCCTCAAGGATTGAACTCACAACCCTGGGTTTAGCAGGCCAATGCTCAAACCACTGAGCTATCTCTTCCTTCCCCCCCCCCCCCAACATCTATTAAAATAACAAACTGTGTGGGTTAAAACTGAATCAGTTATTTTGGGACAGTTCAGATACTTTGTGAAGCCTTTGTTAAACATTCAACACACTCATTCTTTCTGTTAGGCCAAGTCTACGCTTAAAAGGTTTGCAGATGTCAGTTAAGGGTGTAATCTATTCATTAATTTTATTAGGTATAACTATGGTTGCAAAAGCCCTAGTATAGACACAGTTACACCAGCAAAAGCATTCCCCCCCCCCCCTTTTTTTAACCTAGTTTGCTCGCTGAACTGGAACAAGCCTTTTTTTTTTTTTTTTTTTTTTGCTGATGTAATTGCATTTACACTAGTTAGGCTGGTGTCAGTATAGCCATACTGGCAAACCTTTTATGTGTATGCAAGGTCTTAAAGTGTGAGGTGGGTGGCAAGACCCGCCTTTTACAATGGATTCTACAAGTCTTTATTTCAGCTATATAAAATGCAGCTCATATTTGCTGTGAGCACATGTTGACTTTGAAACAGTTGCATTGTTAGATGTGGAATGTTTAATATACGTTTTGTTTACCGTACCCTAAAATGGCTGTATTGGACCCTGCCATTTGCTCTTCTTATCCAGTCCCAACATGATGGCTGCATAACTGCATCCAAGGCAGAAGTATCCAGAAAGTGGCCCCAGGGAGTTCTACAATGCAAATGCCACCATCCTTAATATGGAAGTGAATCTAGTGGAGACTTTTTTCAGAGTAGTAGCTGTGTTAGTCTGTGTCAGCAAAAAGAAAAGGAATACTTGTGGCACCTTTAGAGACTAACACATTTATTTCAGCATAAGTGGAGACTTGTGTAGCTTCTCCTATGAAAAGTAAGTGTTGCATGTTGGGTCCTGTTGTTTATGCAGGCCCACATCTCACTAGTAGTTGAAGGGGATGTAAATCTACTCTAATTATGGAAACTAACTGTGATGTGTGGATTCCTGGCAAGTTGCCAGCATAGCCAGTTGAATGTACAAAGCATGGCTCCACCCTTGCTATAAGGAAGTGACAGGTGACAATGATTAATTTTGATATACTACTACATTACCTTCTACTCTCTCATTGGTCCAATTCTGAATTTATTTACGTTTAACAATAAAAATGTCCTCAACAAGCCTCTTTTTATCCATCCTGTTGAGGAGCATATCCTCATCCTTCCCCCAAAATTTCCTCTTACTGTTTTTGTGTCACAGTGAAGTTGAGGATGAGGCTTATTTAAAAGGTGACTGGCTCAAGATGAACCGATATGATAGCATGTTAAATATACCTCACATTGGTCTGTGGAGGTTTTGTGAGGTAGTGGGTCAGCAGGCTGAACTTGAGGATGAGAGCTAGAAGCTTCTGAGTTCTAATCCTGGCTCCACCACTGACTTCCTCTTTGACCTTGTGCAAATCACTTAAACTCACTTAACTCAGTTTTCCCATCTGGGAAATAATACTTACCTCCCTTCTGTGAAGTAGGTGAGTCAGCTTGAATTAATATTTGTCAAGCACTCTGTAGATCAGGAGTGCTATATAAAGCTAGCTGTTTATTAACACAAAGATATTCTTAGCACCTGAAATGAGTGATGATAGAGAAAACAGATTCTGCTGGGATATAGCCATGTAAAACAAGGCAGTACCACTTTGTGAAGTTTTGAGTAAACTTCTTTTACGTCATTAGAATTTTCACTCTCAAAGCCTCTGATTCAAAAAATCCCCAAAAGGCAAAGTGAAACTCAGCCCAAACTGAGGCTTTGGCTACACTTGCAAGTTAGGGTGCCCGGGGATGATTTAATGCGCTCTAACTCCTGAGGTTGTCCACACTTGCAAGGCATGTAGAGCACCTGGACTCTGCAGCTGGAGTGCTTCTGGTAATCCACCTCCACGAGAAGCTGCGCCCTGGCTGAAACGTCCAGGTGTCAGTGTGGACGACATGTTGCATTACTGCGCTGTGTTTGGCCTCCTGAAATGTCCCATAATCCCCTGAAATCAAGTGGCCACTCTTGTCATTGTTTTGAATTCGATTGCAGGCATGCGGATATCCCCTTTCAAAGCTCCATTTTTGACAGCCGGCATGTTTATCTGCTCTGGGACAAAGCAAACCATTTCTGTGGAATGCTGCTGCTGCGAGTGTGTGAGAGAGAGAGGTGGGGAGGGGAGGAGGGTCTGCTGCTGTCTGAACTTACAAGACAGCATGCTGACACTCTGTCCCCAAAATACACTGTCTCTCCCTCCACATACACACAACACACTCCCTGTCACACTCCACCCCCACCCATTTAAAAAGCACACTGCAGCCACTTGTACATTGGGATAGCAACTACAATGTACTGCTCTTTGTGGTGTTGCAAGAGCGTCTAATGTGGCCACACCAGTGCGCTTGCAGCTGACAGTGTAAACACATGGCAGCGTTTCCCCTGCTGCGGTCTCCGAAGGCTGGTTTAACTCCCAGCGCTCTACATCTGCAAGTGTAGCCAGGCCCTAACTGTGTTTTGTTTGGAAACCCTAAATAGGCTTGCTATCACTTGAAATTCAGCCCAAGATTCACCAGAGGTCTGCAAAGGTCTCGAGGGACATGATCATTCCCCTCTATTCGGCACTGGTGAGGCCTCATTTGGAGTACTGTGTCCAGTTTTGGGCCCCACACTACAAGAAGGATGTGGATAAATTGGAAAGAGTCCAGTGGAGGGCAACAAAAATGATTAGGGGGCTGGAGCACATGACTTATGAGGAGAGGCTGAGGGAACTGGGATTGTTTAGTCTGCAGAAGAGAAGAATGAGGGGGGATTTGATGGCTGCTTTCAACTACCCGAAAGGGGGTTCCAAAGAGGCTGGATCTAGACGGTTCTCAGTGGTAGAAGATGACAGAACAAGGAGTAATGGTCTCAAGCTGCAGAGGGGGAGGTTTAGGTTGGATATTAGGAAAAACTTTTTCACTAGTAGGATGGTGAAGAACTGTAATGGGTTACCTAGGGAGGTGGTAGACTCTCCTTCCTTAGAGATTTTGAAGGTCAGGCTTGACAAAGTCCTGGCTGGGATGATTTAGTTGGGGTTGGTCCTGCTTTGAGCAGGGGGTTGGACTAGATGACCTCCTGAGGTCCTTCCAACCCTGAAATTCTATGAAACCTTGCCCTCTGTTTCAGGTTTGCATATTCTCACCAGCAACTACACACCACACAACAAAAACACTACCCCAGGAACCAATCCCTGCAACAAACCCCGTTGCCAACTCTGTCCTCATATCTATTCAAGGGACACCATCATAAGACCTAACCACATCAGCCACACCATCAGGTGCTCGTTCACCTGCACATCTACCAATGCCATATGTGCCAGCATCGCCCCTCTGCCATGTACATTTGCCAAATCGACAGTCTCTATGCAAAAGAATAAATGGACACAAATCAGACATCAAGAACTGTAACATTCAAAAACCAGTAGGAGAGCACTTCAATCTCCCTGGACACTCAAAAACAGATTTAAAAGTGGCAATTCTTCAACAACAAAAACTTCAAAAACAGACTTCAGTGAGAAACTGCAGAACTGGAATTAATTTGCAAACTGGACACCATCAAATTAGGCCTGAATAAAGACTGGGAATGGATAGATCACTACAAAAAGTAATTTTTCCTCTGTTGATATTCACCTCTTCTTGTCAACTGTTGAGAATAGGCCACTTCCACCTTAATTGAATTGGCCTCGTTAGCACTGACCGCCCCACTTAGTAAGGGAACTGCTATCTTTTCATGTGCTGTACTATATATACTGCTTACTGTATTTTTTCATTCCATGCATCCGATGAAGTGGGTTTTAGCGCACGAAAGCTTATGCCCAAATAAATTTGTTAGTCTCTAAGGTGCCGCAAGGACATCTCATTGTTTTTTGCTGAAACAGAGTAACACGGCTACCACTCTGAAACCGGTAATTTTAGTTAGGGCTGGTCTACACTAGCCCCCAAGTTCGAAATAAGATACTTCGACTTCAGCTACATCTTATTTCGAACTTAAAAGTACTTACCCCTGGTCCACACGGCGGCGCGCAGGCTCCCCCGTCGACTCCGCCTGCTCCGTTCGCAGAGCAGGATTACTGGCGTCGACGGGGGAGCACTTCCTGGTTCGATTTATCGCGTCTAGACAAGACGCGATAAATCAAACCCAGAAGATCGATCCGAAGCCTCCGACGCAGCTGGTAAGTGTAGACTAGCCCTCAGTTTGAGAACCAGTGAGATAACTGTGGTCAGGACCCCAAAATGGGTTGGGAGCGCATTTTAATGTGGTCACCATCGCTGGCATGAGAGTGATGGGTGTATATCAGTGAGTTCTGAAGGATTAGAGAAACACTCAAAAGTTCAATATTTATCCAAGCTATCTGAGCTTTGATGGGGCTGAATGGGTGTCTGCCAAAGTGACATCCACCAGAATCCTGGTACTACTTCTGCTGATTGGGCTTAGGGTGACCAGATGTCCCGATTTTATAGGGACAGTCCCGATTTTTGGGTCTTTTTCTTATACAGGCGCCTATTACCCCCATCCCCTGTCCTGATTTTTCACACTTGCTGTCTGGGGTCACCCTATTTGAGAACCCTGTATAAATTTAAACTGATCTGGTTATAACTGATATGGTTATAATGTAACCTGCCTGCATAGACACTCTTAAACTGGAATATGAGTACTACTTTTTTGTTTAGCTTGGTAAGGGGTTTAAGCTATGCCCCCGCAAAAAGCTGCTCTTACACTGGAATAAGAGTGTCCACTTGAGGCATGTGTGTTATATTGGTATAACTGATAAAACTTTCCTGTGTAGTCAAGACCTAATGCACCCCTTCTCAAGACATAGTTGTTTTTAAAGGACACTGGCATTTTGAAAAGTCAACACAAACTGGGATTTGTCTGTTGCAGACAGGGTGTTCCTGGGCTCTGCTATGAAACCTCTCCTAGGCTGGTATCTGTCAGAGGCTATTCCCTATAGGCAGCATATCTCAGCTATATCACTTTGTCAGGGTCACCGTCCATTGGACTCAGCTCACGACAGTTATAGCTGGTCCCCCAGTGAAGTCCTTGCTCAGCTGTTTTCTACTGGGAAAATTCTCTCTGAGGACCTTTATTTTTGTTCTGTGGTCAGTCCCAAGTTTGGTCCAGCTGCTCCCATTATCAGGTGGCCACTCAGGTGGTAAGGTATTATCTGACACCCCCACAGCCAGTATGGGCCTGCTATGCCCTTACCCTAACTGTTCAGTCCTGAGATCCACTTGTAGTCCGCAGAGTAGGTCATGTGGAGAGCTGCATTACAATGGCAACAAACAACTTCCAGGTGCTGTTTCCAACTGTCAAACAGTAAAAGAGAGGAAGAGGAATTGAAATGAGAGGTAAGCCCTGAGCATCTCCCTGGCTTTAAGCCAGGCTCCCCTGTGTAAATTCATTTCAGCATCTGCACTCTAAGTGCAGTAATCTATCTTTAGTTTGATAACCTGCTCACTCTTGTTCAGTATGTGAGTTGGTTTCTAAACTCCAGTTTAATAACTTTTAACTCTGGTCAGTGGGAAAGTGCATGAGCTGCATTCTGTTAATGTTTGGCCCATTTTTCTACTTGGTACAAATGTATAACATCTGCTAGCACATAGAAAAGAGAATGTGCACTCTAATATTCTGCTTGTCTTTATTGCTTCTATTATAACCCTCACAAAGTGAGACTTTGGTCTTGTGCACACGGGGAAATTGACCTAGCTGTGTTGGAATAAGCTATTTTGGAATAGCTCTCTGTGCAGTGTGATGCTTCCCAGGGTTGAGGCACCTCCCTCCCACTTGCCCTTAGCTTGAGGAAGCCGTGTCTTTATCTCCCAAAGGTCAGCTCCCCATCTCCATGGGCAATACAAGCCCTCCCCTCTAGGCCTGTGCAGGCCTCACTGCCTTTCTTCATGTTA
Source organism: Chelydra serpentina (assembly GCA_037349315.1). NCBI lineage: Eukaryota > Metazoa > Chordata > Testudines > Chelydridae > Chelydra > Chelydra serpentina. The sequence goes on along the minus strand of JBAIAC010000035.1, from coordinate 33,039,698 downwards.
GGGAAAGGCACACTCTGCCTTCTGCTTAGCTCCCTGGAGTGTCCAGCCACTGTTCCACTAGACAGTTACAGTATTCATAGATCTGTTGCTTCCAAAGAAACAGTACACCCCAGTTTACCAGTTCCATCTCCGATCACAGTTCTGCTTTCACACACAGCACTTAGATATGTTCATAGTGAAATCAAGAATGAATCTCTGTGCTTTGTTTTGTTTGTGACAGGTAGAAGTAGTGGAAACAAATGGTTACAGATAAAATAAAATAATAAAATGCATTCCAGAGCCTAGACTTAATTAACATGGTACTGTACTCTGATGTTTTGTGGAGTATTGCTCACCCAACATCCTTCCAGGCTGGCTGTGATCCTGCTTTTATAAGACAAACATGCTGTTAGCTTGTCTCCTTGGTGAAGAATCCAAAGTGTCTCTTGGTGCTCCCTAGATATAGCAGAACAATCCTTTGCCATTACTCATAAACCGGACACCCTCTGCTCACTGTTCCTTTCCTCTCTTGTTGATTTTGAGATCTCTTGATTATGTCTGTTTGCATACTGAGCCTGATGCTAGATTGTGAGGTGGGCAATACACTTATGACCAGATGGAGATAATCATCTATTACCACGTGCCGAAATAAACGTTTTTGAGGTATGTCACCTCCTGGTGACCTGCCTTAATCCCAAATCCTTAAGAATATAACTTTCAGTATAGGTATATAACTTAAATATTATCTGTGTATATATTTTGCAGTGCTTATGATGATCACATGTCACCCTTTGGTGAACTAATATGCATATATCTGACCCAGGGATCCCTGTGCATCCCTATACCCTCTGCCAGTTGGCGCGAAGTGGTCTCTGGGTTACATATGGACACTATTCCAGAACAAAAGTGACTTTTTTCTGGAATAATATTTTGCTATAGCTATGTGAGTCAATTTTCCTGGGTAGATTAGGACTCAGCCTCTCTGTATTAATTGATTTAATTCAGAGTAACTGCTTTAATCCATATACATTTAACCAGAGAAACTATCAATGCCTGGCTCTGACTAGTCCCCTAAATGCCCTCAGCACTACTTCCTACAGTCCTGAATTTAAAGCAGTCAGTGCCTTTGTGAAACACAGTCCCATCCTGTCACATTCTGGGATGCAGTCCAGATGCCTGAAATGCCCTGTTGCTGTGGCTTGCAACCTGGACACCAGCAACCAGCAGGTGAGCATGCAGGTCACACCATGAGTGTCTGTCTGTGCACTGTACATCCATGGATCAGCAACTCTGACCATAGCAGCCTGCCAGCAGCACAACAGCTGCTTGTGGGCTTCTACCAGTTTTGGTTACCACTTGCAGGGTGACCTGGCCCAACACGCTCCCAGTCCTGAATTTTCCCCAAACTCTGTGCCCTGAAGCATCCCATGTGCTCCTGGACCACTTGGAGAAATAATTAGGTTTGTTTGCTCCTTTTAAAGAGACAAAAGCACATTCATTTATTAATTTAACTAGGGTAAATACACCCTTTCCTTCAAACATAGCCCTGAGTTCCTTATAGTAAAAATAAAACCCATTTATTAACAATAGGACATAAGTAATGTCAAGTAAAAAGAATAAACATTGATTTGCCCGTAACCCTTTCTAAGTGGAAAATGTATATATGAAAGTCAAAAACTTAATCTAGCAAGCTACAGGCTTTGTTCAAGATGGTGTTTTTTCTCACCAGTCTTCCTTCTTCCCAGCCATGACTGACTTTCCTTCAGTCAGAACCTTCCACAGAAGTACAAGGTGCAGGCTTCCCGTGTCTTCCTAGGTGAAAGTTCTTTGCTTAAGCATGTTTCTCACCTATATTCAGTTCCCAGAGACATCAGCACCTCCCCTCGGTTGAAGAATCCATCTTTCTCGGCTTGCGAGAGCTCTAGCCCTTTGTGCCTGTCTAGTGATGGATGCCAAAATGGCTTTCTGTCTCTGCTTATAGCTTCCAAAGTTAAATGACCTAGTTTAAAGAGGGCAAGATAACCTCACGGTGGTCTTCCCTTCCTGTGGTCTTCCTATTCCTCCTGCTGATTTTTTGTATAGATGGGGCTTCCATATTTTAGGTCACACTTTGTGCTTAATTTCTTTGGAGACAGATAGCTGTCTTCCCTCCTGTCTGGGGAAAACCTGTTTTTATGTTTATTTGGTCACAGAGTGTAAAGCATAATATCAATGAGTATCTATACCAAGGATCGGCAACCTTTGTCATGTGGCTCGCCAGGGTAAGCCCCCTGGTGGGCCAGGCTGGTTTGTTTACCTGCTGCGTCTGCAGGTTCGGCCGATCGCGGCTCCCACTGGCCACAGTTCACTGCTCCAGGCCAATGGGGGCTGTGGGAAGTGGCATGGCCTGAGGGATGTCTTTTTATAACTCAGATAAAATTTCTCTCTCTTGCAGAGGAAGAGATGCCATGCTGTGTTCTCCCCACTTGATAACTTTGTTTACCTTATGTGTAAATGACCCTTCATTGTCTCTTCCTGACAAGCACGCTGGTCAGAGAAGCAAACACATTCCTTTGTTTGGGGCATAGCTGTTTACCAGCTGCCCAGACATGCCTGGCTTACACATTTTTTAGTCAAATTCCACTATATGTCCAAAACTCTTAATACACACCCCCATGTACATTATACAAGTATATTAATGGTCAGTGAGTTACTAGTTTTCCAATGGCCTATTACATGACACCTTTTAGATCAGTGGTCCCCAACACGGTGCCCGCGGGCGCCATGGCGCCCGCCGGGGCATTTATAGGCGCCTGCGCTGGGGACGACAGGCCGGGGCAGCGCGGAGAGAAGCCGCAGCCCCGCGCCTGCCGGGGACAGAACACTGGCGCCCGCAGCCCCGGAGTTCTCTGTCCCCGGCAGGCCGGGCTGCGGGCGCCGGTGATCTCTGTCCCTGGCAGGCGTGGGGCTGCGGCTTCTCTCTGCGCTGCCCCGGCCTGCTGGGGACAGAGAACACCGGCGCCCGCAGCCCCGGAGTTCTCTGTCCCCAGCAGGCTGGGCTGCGGGCGCCGGTGATCGCTGTCCCCAGCAGGCGCGGGGCTGCGGCTTCACCCCATGCTGCCCCGGCCTGCCGGGGACAGAGAACTGCCGGGGCAGCGTGGAGAGAGAAGCCGCAGCCCCGCGCCTGCAAGGGACAGAGAACTCCGGGGCTGCGGGCGCCGGTGTTCTCTGTCCCCGGCAGGCGCGGGGCTGCGGCTTCTCTCCGCGCTGCCCCGGCCTGTCGGGGACAGAGAACACCGGCGCCCGCAGCCCCGGCCTGCCAGGGACAGAGAACTCTGGGGCTGCGGGCGCCGGTGTTCTCTGTCCCTGGCAGGTGCGGGGCTGCGGCTTCTCTCCGCGCTGCCCCGGCCTGCCGGGGACAGAGAACACTGGCGCCCGCAGCCCTGGCCTGCCAGGGACAGAGAACACCAGCGCCCGCAGCCCTGGAGTTCTCTGTCCCTGGCAGGCGCGGGGCTGCGGCTGCTCTCTCCACGCTGCCCCGGCCTGCTGGGGACAGAGAACTCCGGGGCTACGGGTGCTGGTGTTCTCTGTCCCTGGCAGGTGCGGGGCTGTGGCTTCTCTCCACGCTGCCCCGGCCTGCCGGGGACAGAGAACACCGGCGCCCGCAGCCCCGGAGTTCTCTGTCCCCGGCAGGCCGGGGCAGCATGGAGAGAAGCCGCAGCCCCGCGCCTGCCGGAGAGACAAGGGGCGGCTTGCCCTGGCTGGCTGCTCCTCGTCTCTCCGCTCAGCAGCCCAGCGGGGAGACAAGGGGCAGCCGCAGAGAGAGCCGCCCCTTGTCTCCCCGCTGAGCTGGTGGTGGCGCGGGAAAGCCGGCGGTGGGGCACATTTCTAGGGGCAGCATGGCCCGTGCCGCCCCTAGAAATGTGCCGCCCCAAGCACCAGCTTGTTTTGCTGGTGCCTGGAGCTGGCCCTGCTCCCCGCTCAGCAACTTAGCGGGGAGACAAGGAGCAGCCACGGCAAGCCGCCCCTTGTCTCTCCGCTCAGCAGCTCAGCCAATGAGCGGGGAGTCAGCGGGCAGCTGCCCGCCGCCCCCCAAATCTTGGTGCCCTAGGCGACCGCCTAGGGTCGCCTAGTGGGCGTGCCGGCCCTGCCAGCTGCTCGTGCCGCTGGGGAGCTGCGCACAGGCGCCGACTTTCTGTGGCGCCGGTGGGAGCTCACGCCCAGCGTCGGGGGCGGGGCCCCACTCCCGACACCGGGCCCCGCCCCCGACGCCGGGTGATGTTGCGGGGCCCCGCCCCCGACGCCGGACCCCGCCCCAACGCTGGGTGACGTTGTGGGGCCCCGCCGCCGACGCAACGTCGCCCAGCGTCGGGGGCGGGGCCCCGCAACGTCTCCCGGTGCTAAGGGAAGATGGCGGTGGGCACCGGGGTTGGCGGGGAGCTGGCCGCGGGTCCCGGGGATGGCGGGGAGCTGCCGGTGGGTGCGGAGCACCCACCAATTTTTCCCCGTGGGTGCTCCAGCCCCGGAGCACCCACGAAGTCGGTGCCTATGGAGCTGCGGGCCTTTTAAAGCGCTGCCGGAGCCCCGCTGCTGGAGCTCCGGCGGCGGCACTTTAAAGGTCCCGGGGCTCCGCAGCGGCTGGAGCCCCAGGCCCTTTAAAGCATCCCAGGTTGAGTACGGGGGAGGGGGAGGCGCCTTTTTATAGCGCCGCTCCCCCTGTGCTCAAGACCTGGCTACACTACTGCAGAGAACTCCGGGGCTGCAGGCGCCGGTGTTCTCTGTCCCCGGCAGGCGGGGGGCTGCGGCTTCCCTCTCCACTGCCCAGAACTACTCCCCCCCCCCCCCCCCAAAAAAAAGGTAAATAAAAAAAGAGCACATTCACATAGTAAGGTGAAAGAATAATTGTCGACTAATTTAATTAATACCTTTTACATGTAAAATTACCTTTTGTATCTTATGGATTCATATATTATGTAATATTAAATATGATGGTTTTCATATTATTTAATGTACAAATACAAAATAAGTATTGAAAAATTGTTGGCGCCCGCCACACTCTTCTGAAAACATGAATGTGCTCTTGGCCACAAAAAGGTTGGGGACCACTGTTTTAGATACAGATTATTACATGGTGAGTTGGGGTACACCAAATTGGTCAGGCCAGCAGAAACTCATTACCTGATTCCAGTGGGCCCTCTGGCACTGGGATGCTCTTAAGGTCGCACATCCACTTTATCTTCTTTTTTAGCTGGCAACTGCATGGCTGAGCTCTGTCATTTTATTGTAGCTGTGAGGTTAAATCCTCACCTCATTGAAGTCCATGGCAAAACTATTGACGAAAGTGCAGTCAGGATTGACCCTGTTTTTCACCACATTCATCTATTGACACTGGTTAGCTTAAGTATGTCAACCATAATTCTGCTTCCTCTCACAAAGTTGCACTCGAGGAATGTTGGGAAAATGATGGAGGACTAGTGAATGGCACCCACTCCTTGTAATTCAATACTTAACCAATGCCAAAGTCTGGTGTAATGTGAAGAATTGTGCTGCTGTAGGGGGCTGTATTTCCAATGAGATGTAAAAGCAAGTTCTTGTTCACTTGTCTTTAAGGTGCCCATAGTTCTTATACAAATATGGGGTGCCTTGACCAAATTTTAGTCTAGGCAATTAGATTCTGCTTCCCTAAATTATCTCTATGGTTTCTCTGATTCTTCTTGTCTCAAAGGGCTGTGTAGTGTAATTAATGCTACATAGAAGCTTAAGATACTCAAAGATATGGCTGTATCTATTGGATGAATGTACACATATGGGTGTTGGATGATTTGGGTCCCAAATATAGTTTGTAAAACACTTGGCTTCATGAGATGAAAGAATCAATAATTTATTCTAGGTGTGTGTTGATAATACTATAGGATTTTCAGTGAGCAGGTTAGAGCAGTCCTGAACCATGAGTTTGTTGTTTGCCTGAACAATGAGAATCTTTGCCAGTAATTCACAAAGTCTGCTACTAGTGTCTGAAAAAGAAGGGGAGATGCTTTCAAAACCTCTGGGTTTCAAGGGAAGAGTCCCTGTACAGATGTGTGCGCTGTTTTGGGGGAGAGGCCAGGTATCTGCTTTTAAATTTCCAAAATACATTTATTTTTAATAACTGCCTATTTTAAACACAATGTTTTGTTTAACAGGAGTTTTTAAAAGGTTTCACTATTAATTTTAGAACTTTAATTTCAAGCATGTTTCTGTAAAATTGTGTTTTTCAGTGTCCGTTGCATTGTGCTATTTTGCAAGAAATCTCTGCATAATTATTTCTTATGTGCTTGTTGAATCTATCAGCCAACAGATGTCAAGTGTTGCAAAATGCTATAATAATATTATGAACTAATAATAGTTATAATGCTTCTAATTGCCTGGCATGGCTTTTGATAAAGGCAGACTCAGAAATTAAAGCGAGTGAATGCATAACCTTGAACCACAGAAGCATAAATGAGCACTTAATCTTGCTCTAGGTGTACTATACTTGCAGGTGTTTCAGCTGCACCCACCTATCTCTAATCAAGTGGCCCGTTCCCTTAATTTCCTCAAACAGACCAGGAGTAAAAATCATTTAAATTAGTTATTATAGGAAAAACCTATTATCAGTATGTTCAGAGATGCAGAACAACTCTGGCAAACTCTGTTGATGAGCAAGTTTATTGAAATGGATTATGCATACCAAAAACTGAAGCCTGGTTATTTTAAAACTAATTTGGCAGTTGACCACTTGGGTTTCAAAGAATTCTTGTGTCTTGATTATTACAACAATGCACATAAATTGCTTCCACAGTGGAAAGACTAGAGAAAATGCAGGAATCCTTTATCTTTTATGCAAGTTGATTGTGCTGCTTATAAATGCCAGGAAGTCTTTCTGACACAAGCTGAAATGTGTTTTTGGAAGTTGCCTGCTGTCTTAGCTATTAATTACAGATAAAATTCACCCACCCCTGCACAAAGACAGAGTAAATCCACTTTAGGCCTGTTCTTGAGTTCTTGTGGCTCCCATTGAAGTAAAGGGAAGTTGTGGGTGTTCATTGTTTCTCAGGTTCAAGCCCTTGGTGTAGGGAAGCTAAGCAGGGATTTGGGGGTGGGTGTTATGGAATTGACTGCACCCTTCAAAGCCAGGGGTAGGATGCTGGACTGCAGGATAGACCCTCATTGGCCAGTATTCTAGCATTTGGACTAGAATAGTGACTGCAGCATTTTTCACATAGCATGTGACTACCCAGCAATGTAAGCCCAGGGTTAGTAGAACTTGAGTTAGCAGACCATGGGTTTGTTTACCTAGGGCTAGAGCATCATTTGTAACCCCACATTAGGAATTATTGAACCCTTGGTCCCAACCTGTCTTATCTTTGTTATGCGGGCCTGAATCCACCACCCATATCCCAGATTTCCTGCTGCCCTCCCAAAATGTGGCTACTTTGGCCCTTTGTGGTGCAGTGTGAGAAGACTTGACTGTTCAGAGTACAAAGCAAGTGAGCCCATGAGATTGTGGAATACTTTTGGTGGACTCCCAGAGCATGAGTCTGATGGGCCTGTGTCTACACTGCAAAGCCACTGGGCTTGAACTCTGGGTCCTGGCTTGACTAAGGCATAGACTGTCTACCCCCAAGGGGTTCTGGGACCAGGGTTAGCATGACTTGTCTGTATATGGAAGTGGGATTAGGCTTGTTCCTAAATTTGAACCGGGGGTTTACATTGCAGTGTAGACGTACACTTAGAGGCTCACTACCCATAAATCCACAAAATTGTGGATCCAGCGGTATTGCCCTTTGTCCTACCTTCAGCAGCTTCACTCCACTCCAGGCTAAATGGAGACAGAGAGGTGCTCAAGGGATGCTCACTTTCGTGGTGCACAACAGATGCTCTGTGTGTCTGCTCTTATGTTTCTACCACAGGGTTTATCCTGTGTGAAGAACCTTCCACCAGACCCTCTCTGCTTTCCTGACTTTCACCCAAGCTCACTCCAGACAGAATGGTAAGCTTGTTGTTGTTGTTAGCCCTTTTTCCTGTCAAGGCAGTGCATAATGGATCAGCGAGCATAGCTGTGCTCGCTTTACTGCTCATTTCACTTTGTGTTTTATTCATTTAATGTGAATTTAATGCTGGTGAAGAGTCCTGGATTCACAGCCCTAGAGACAGAAGTCCTCCGTTTCACCACAGAGCAGGTACGGCATAGGCAATGGCAGTGCAAGCTTCCTCACACGTGTGCCTCAAATTTAATGTGTAGGCACTACCCCAGAGGATATGAGAAGGACACTTTCCATCACATGGCCTTGGGGTTGAAGATGCTGCTTGTGATAGTTTGTATCATAATGCTTTAGATGGTGGAAAGGAGCCGTATATATTATTCCTTTGCACCCTTACTGAGCTGGGTTGGATTTGAACTGGTGACCTAGAAGTGAAGACTCTGTTTACCATTACCAGTGTCTTGACTAGTCCCCTCCCTGCATTTTGCTTCCCTAACCATCTCTAAACCCAAAGAGTTCTGTTTTAACATAGCCATTGGCCAGTTTTGCCATATGCTTGCCTGGCACATAGAACCTAACATTTTTAACATTTGGCTTAGTGCTTGTAATGAGCTAGGACTTCAGTGTTCTCTGCTCAACTTGCCACTTCCTTTAGACTTTTTTTTACTTTGGAAGGCTTGAATGCTCATTCAAGGTGTTACTTTTCTAGACCCTTTCTGGCTGCAGGCCAGTTTATCACCATGGACACCATGCCTCAGGAACTGCAAGGCACACACCTTTTCCAAGACATTTATCAAGAAAGATGCGGTAACATGCAACTTTTGTTTAGGGAGAACGATTTCTCTAAGCAAATAAACAGTTTGTCAAAGAACTCTTGTTGTCACACTAGACACTATTAAGAAATAGACACACCTCGGATCTCTTCAGGCTCAAAGTTATGAGGCTCATTTAATGTGCTAATTTTCCTTCGCTCTGCAGTTTCTCAATGGCTATTAGCCAGGATGGGCAGGGATGGTGTCCCTAGCCTCTGCTTGCCAGAAGCTGGGAATGGGCGACAGAGGATGGATCACTTGATGATTACGTGTTCTGTTCATTCCCTCTGGGGCACCTGGCATTGGTCACTGTCGGAAGACAGGATACTGGGTTAGATGGACCTTTGGTCTGACCCAGTATGGCCATTCTTGTGTTCTTATATTCTTAGGCATTCCAATTATGTCCTGAGTTAACTTGTTAACCTGCTTGTGTTTTATTCACTCCATAGAGTAAGCATCCTCTTTATCTTTTGTTCTGTTCAGGTACTTGTACTACATTTCTCATTGTGGCATTACTTTTTGCTTTTCTTTTTGAGTTTATATTGCTAAGATGTAAAAGCAACTTTTTGTTTCAGGTCAAAAGTTACTGGAGCAAGTCATAAACTTGTACCTACTTGAGGTCTCAACTATTACTCTAATTTTCTTGCTTGTTGTAAGGAGATGACAGCCTGTCATAAGTTCCTTAAATTTATTTCTAGTATGTTGAGAGAATGTAAGCAGATGAATGAGAGCCAGCATGGATGTGACTAGATCACTACCTATTTAAAAAAAAACTGCTTGGGCCTATCTTGGACATGTAATGCCAAGAGCGGGCCCCATGTCAGTTTATGTGAGATGGAGGCGTGCAAGGTGGATTTGATTTAAATCACTAGTCAGGAAGACTCAATTTAATCATGGATTTCTACATAAAAGTGCATTCTTGTTGGTTGTTATAACCTTTAATACGTATTCTTCACAACTCAGAGATAGATGTAGGTTTCATATTTAGAAGGTACACACTATATATTTTTAAGTGATTTATTTTGAAAACTTTTCAGATTAGTTTTACAGTTATATCAGAAAATGATTGTTTGTTTGGTTATTTCATTTACCAAAGGTAATTGAAGCATATATTTATGAAGTCATTGGGAGGTGAACTATCTCCAGTTCAACAGGTTTATCATTAATATTTGGAGGATTTTCTTGCCATGCTGTATTAGGAGGAGAACATCACCAGACAGACATTTAAATTGTTTTATTTAAGTAAAACAACAACGTTATGTATTCTGGATTTTTTTCTTCAACAGCAAACATAATATTTTAACAAAACAAGCATATGTATTTTTGAATGTAGTTAATCCAAGTTTTTTAAAATCAGGTTTGTTTTTGTTAAAATAGTAAAATGAATTTTAAAAAAACAAAAATTAAATTGACTGTCAGCCAGGTCAACATGAGAAACTTAAAATATTGGCTTCTGCAGCTAACTCAGTCGTCTTCACCTTCATTTTCCTGTTTGTTCATAATCTGGAAAAGAAAAAACAAACTTTCCTGCTTTTTCAGGTCCCAAACGATTTCTCAATTTGGAATGAATTAGTCCAAAGGAAGAAAATATTCTTTCTACACTGGCAGAAGAAGCTACTGCTGTTAAAAGTGAGAGTATCACTTCATCAGTCTCTGAATCCAAGTGCTTAAGTGACGTCCACCAGTTCACTGGTGTGACTTTCTTTAAAACATCATCAGCAAACATGTATTTCTTGAATGGTTCTTATTCCCAAACTGGGTCTCTTTTATGGCTTGCTGCCATTATAGGTTTTCCATTCTAGTGAGAGAATGGTATGGTAGATCTCAAATCAATGAAGGCTACGCTCTGAAAGATCTCTAGACTTCTGGAATATGCTGCTCAAACAGTTTCACTTTTGTTTCTACTGTCTGTCACTATCTTCTCACATTTATCTCCAGACTTCTTCTCCTTGTCCAGATCTATTCTGTCTCCAACACAGTAGCGTAGCCAGGGGGGGAGCAGGGGGAGCGGCCGCTCCCCCTGTGAAGAGAAGCGGCGCTAACGCGCCCCCCCGAGCCCCGCTGCGCTAGTCGGGCTCAGGGGCACTTTAAAAGGCCCGCGGCTGCTGCGGGAGCCACAGGCCCTTTGAAGCCGCCTCCCCCGCCCCCCCCAGCCCCGCTGCCGGACCCGGGCTGAGGGGGGAGGGACGGACGCTTTAAAAGGCCCCCGGCTCCTGCCGCTGCGGGCCTTTTAAAGTGCCCCCCTGCCAGCCCCTCTGCCGGAGCCGGGCTCAGGCGGGGATTTAAAAGGCCCGGGGCCCTGCAGTGGCTGGAGCCCTGGGCCCTTTAAAGCGCCGCCGGGGTGAGTACAGGGGGAGCGGGGAGGCGCCTTTTTATAGCGCTGCTCCCCCTGTGCTCTAAACCTGGCTACGCCACTGCCCCAACAATCTTCTATTCATTGAACTTTTTGAAACTTTGCACTTTTAGAGAGAGGTAAAGGATTGACTCTGTGTACACACTTTTGCAGAGGGACAATAGGGTTGAGATCTGTTATTTCTCACCTCTATATATTTATTTAAAAACATTTTTGCTGTTAACAAGCATGTTATCTCTGGAGACACAAATCCACGGTTTGAGAACTGCAAAACTAAGCATCTCTGATTGTATCTTCTAGTCTGAGCACTGATCCAGCAGGATCCTAGTATGAGTTAGATCCTGCTGTAAATTGTGGGTTTAAAAACTCCAAAGGTTTAGGTGTTTGGGTCCCTTAACTCAGTTTCAAGCGACAGCTGGCACAGGCTCAAGGGAGGCAGGTCTCCTTCAAGGTTATGGAACTTTGAAGTGATTGTTAGATATTTTGTTAAATTTTAATCCAGCAGTGAAAGCATTGTATAGCTCTAAGGGTTTGTCTATACTACTGGGTGTTGGGTTTGTTGTATGTTTTTGGTTTTTTTCCCCCACTCTAGCTGCCCCTGTGCCAACCCCCTGTGCAGATAGGCTGTACTGGTGTAAAAAGTGGCTTGCGTTGGTGCAGTTTACATCAGTTTGAATCTGGGGAAAGCTGCACTCATGCAGGTCACTTGTTGCGCCAGTGTTGTGTATCTACGTTAGAGGTTTGAGCCAATACTGTGCTAGTGCAATTACATCAGTGCACCCTGCTCTCAGTTTTGACAAGCCCTCTTGTCCATCCACTCTCTCCACCTTAGTGGTTTCTTGTTGATTTTCTACAGTGAATTGCCCCAAAGTATAGCATCAGTGACAAGGGATGGAATTTAATTTTTTTCTAGCCCAGCTGGCCCATGTTTGTCTGGTAGCCAATATTATAGGGGACATTTTACAATCAAAATGGCAATAAGATGAACCTAGTATTCCTGCCAGCGAAAGGCACCAACTCCCCACCCACCAAGAGCCATAGGGCTGCCTATCTAAGGATAAAGGCTGTATGCTAATGCTACAGGTTGGGGAAATAGAAGCCTCCAAATGTGACTGGGAGTTGCAGTTTATTGAAAGCCACTGTTGGCTTCCCCCCACAAGAAATATTTTAAAATTTTAATTATTTTTCCTAAAATAAAACAAAGGAATAGTAAATGGGAAACCTCTCAGGATATGCAGTATTCGGGAAACACGTTCATTTTGATGATATTAATTTTGCCCCAAAGGCTAAATGTTCTCCATCTGCCCAGATTGGGTTTTAGATTAATTTTGACCAGATACTCCATCCCCAATTAAATGGAGAATCCCTAAATATTTCATGTTTGGGATTGCCACCTAAAATTCCAATTATCATAGATTTCCCTATGAGCATGTTTGCTTATGTCCAGAAATTCCAACTTATCCCAATTGATTTTATATCCTGAGAGGTGTCCAAGTGCATTTATTAGGTTTAATAGTTAGGAGCAGACTGAGGGGTGCTGAAAACAAGAGTGTCATCAGCATAAAGCATGATCTTGTGTTCTGCTTGACCTCTCCTGATGTATGTACATGTTGATTTGTACGGATAGCAATAGCTAAATCTTCTAGGGGTTGGTCTAACAGCAGAGGTCAGAGGGGGCAACTCTGTTTTGTACCCCTGTAAAGTGGGAATGGTTTTAAAATAATGCCGTTTGTTACCACTCTGGAAGAGGGATTCATATAAAAAGTATAATCCATGAGATAATTGACTACCAAATCCGAATTTAGCAAGGAAGTAAAAGGTAATCCCAGGAAACAGTCAAAGGCCTTCTCCCCCTCTAAGGATATGGCAGCAAGAGGCTCCTTTGACTCCCTTGAAGCTGCAGTTATGTCGATCAGTTGGCACAAGATCATTAGTTATATTTTTCCCATCATCTAGGGTAAAATCCTGAGAATTTTGCTGAGACAAAAGTCTTATGACAGTGGGAGTGTGGGTATTGCCACACTTAAAATGCTACAGCAACACACCTGTAGGGCTTCAGGTTAGACACTCATTACAGTTACAGGAGGGGTTCTCCTGTTGCTGTAAGTAATCCATCTCCCAGAGAGGCAGTAACTGAGATGATGGAAGAATTCTTCCATCATCGACCTAGCACTGTCTACATCACAGGTTAGGTGAGCATAACTAGCTCTCTCTGGAATTTTTCACACTGGCATAGCTACATCTTTCAGGGGTTAAATTTCCAGTGCAGACCAGCTATGAGTATGGGCTGAGTAAAGATTTGGGATTTGGCTCATGATTTATGTACATGAAGTGTATACAAAGACTGCCCAGAAATGACAGATTTGTATCTATTACACCTCTACCCCAATATAATGTGGTCCGATATAAAGCAAAATTCGATACAACATGGTAAAGCAGCGCTCTGGGGGCGGGGCTGCGCTCTCCGGCGCCATGTGTCTGGCTCCCATATGCTGCTCTGAGCGGCATGTTAAGGGTGCCAGCCGGGGCAGAGGGGTTGGATAATGGGGCCATGGGGGCAAGGGGAACAGGGGCCGGAGGGAGCAGGTCCCTGCTGCGGCTCTGCGCCCCGGCCCAGAGCCGCAGCCCCGGCCACAGCCCCAGCCTGGGTGCCTGCGGCCGGAACGAGTGGGTCTGCGCCGCAGCCCCAGCCTGGGTGCCTGCAGCCGGAGCGAGTGGGTCTGCGCCGCAGCCCCAGCCCGGGTGCCTGCGGCCGGAGCAAGCGGGTCCGTGCCCTGGCTCTGTGCCGCAGCCCCAGCCCCGTGCCGTGGCCCCAGCTCTGCGCCGCAGCCGGAGGGAGCGGATCTGTGCCGCAGCCCTGGTCCTGGCTCCACGCGCCAGCCCAGGTGCCTGTGGCCAGAGGGAGCGGGTCTGCGCCACAGCCCCAGCCCCGGCTGTGCGCCGTGGCCACAGCCTGGGTGCCTGCGGCTGGAGGGAGCGGGTCCGTGCCACAGCCACAGCCCGGATGCCTGCGGCCAGAGGGAGTGGGTCTGTGCTGCAGCCCCGGCTCCGCGCCGCGGCCCCAGTCCGGGAGTCTGCGGCTGGAGGGAGCGGGTCCGTGCCGCAGCCCTGGGCCCGCGCCCCAACTCCGCACCGCAGCACTGGTCCCAGCTCTGCGCTGTGGCTGGAGGGAGGGGCTCCGCACCACAGCCCCAGCCCGGGTGCCTGCGGCCGGAGAGAGCGGGTGCGTGCTGCAGCCCTGGCCCTGCGCCGTGACCCCAGCCTGGGTGCCTGCGGCAGGGGGGAGCGGGTCTGTGCTGCAGCCCCGGGCCTGGCTCTGTGCTGCGGCCCCAGCCCGGGTGCCTGTGGCCAGAGGGAGTGGGTCCGCGCGGCGGCCCCAGCCCAGGTGCCTGCGGCCAGAGGGAGCGGGTCCGTGCCCCAACCCCGCGCCCCAGCTCCGTGCCGCAGCCTTGGCCCCAGCTCTGCGCTGTGGCCGGAGGGAGGGGCTCCGTGCCACAGCCCGAGCCCAGGTGCCTGCGGCCGAAGGGAGCGGGTGTGTGCTGCAGCCCCGGCCCCAGCTCCGTCCCGCAGCCCTGGCCCTGTGTCGTGGCCTCAGCCCAGGTGTCTGTGGCCGGAGGGAGCGGATCCGCGCCGCGGCCCCAGCTCTGTGCCGCAGCCCTGGCTCCACACTGCGGCCCCAGCCCGGGAGCCTGCGGCCAGAGGGAGCGGGTCCATGCCGTGGCCCCGGCTCCCCTTCGCGGCCCTGATATAACGCGGTTTCACCTATAATGCGGTGAGATTTTTTTGGCTCCCGAGGACTGTGTTATATTGGGGTAGAGGTGTACTTTGTTCTTCATGATTTGTGATATTTACCAGAAGACAAGAACTTTGTTTCAGATGAGGACACAATCAAACATTTCTCATATTTTTTTTTAAATGCCAGTTTTACTCCCTTTTGGAAATGTAATATTGAAACCCCAAATACTTTAAAATTCCTCTGTCACATGCACCTAACTGATTGATTTTGTGTGTATGTAGTGTGGTGCAGTTAATGTGTTCTTAGGAAGCAGTAATCCTACGTGAGCAGGGACTACATCTGTGTCCTCTGCTTTGATGCCAGTACCCACAGCTGAAAAGAAACATAGATACAGACAAAACTGTGTCTAAATATAGGTTTTTCGTGAGGCATCCAATGTTCTTTAAATAAATTTTGAAAAATAGATGCTGAGCCTGGCTTTGGTGCTAAGAACACTGAATGGAATGCAGGATGACACACTTGCCTCCCCCTTTCTGTGTTCCTCCCACTTTGTTGGCGTTAATTTTACTTCCCCCCCCCCCCCCCCCCTTTGCTTTTTTAGGGAGAGTGATTTTCAGGCCGCCTCTGCTGGTTCCTACTCAGTTTAGTTTTTTAGGGACTGCCTTCTGCTTCTCATTCTTCCTTTACATTTCCCCTCTTTTTTTTCTCTTCCTGTCTCTCTAATGTTAATATATTCCAGTCCTTTGCAATTCTGTCACACTTTTCCTTCAAGCATCTCAAAGCACTTACAAACTTTAAAATCTCATGGGGATATTTATTCCAATTTTAGAGAAAGAGAAACTGCCTGGCAGCTGAGATCAGCTGAATTGTTCCTGCTAATAGATTTGGGCATCTGAGCCCAGGGCTACACTCGGGGAGAGTGGGTCGATCTACGATACGCAGCTTCAGCTACGTGAATAACGTAGCTGAAGTTGGCGTATCGTAATCGACTTACCTGGCCATGAGGACAGCGGCGAGTCGATCGCTGCCGCTCCCCCATCGACTCCGCTTCCACCTTTCGATGAGGTGGATTTCCGGAGCCGACGGGGAGTGCTTTCGGGGATCGATTAATCGCGTCTAAACGAGACGCGAAAAATTGATCCCCGAAAGATCGATTGCTACCCGCCAATCCGGCGGGTAGTGAAGACAAGCCATCAGCCTAGGCTTTGGAATTAGCTTCCCCCACCTGTCCAACAGAGCTCAAGTCTGAATGTTAAGTCACCATGTAAGGCCTTGGCTGCATTTGATTTTTCACCTTGAGTTAATTTGAGGGCTCTGCCTAGGGTAAATTGCAAACATTTGTGTTTTGGGACAAACGTGTGAGTTTATTGGTAATCAATTAACTCATAGTGTCCACGAGCCCGTAGGCCTTATTTTAAAGGTGTGATGTTAGAACCTGCTAACTGCGTGTTTTAAAAATGTAGGGTAGACAGGGCACGCTTCCATTAGCATGTGCTAAACCAGTCAAGTTAAATCCTAGTCTGTTTAGGCCTAAAACTCGTCTGATTTCACTGGCTTTTCCTTGAGGCCTGGCAGTGGGGAATATATCTGGCCTATCTTGGTAGGGAGGGAGTTTACTGAAGATTGGATTTGGGCAGCATGGTTTGTATTTTAATTATGCAGATATGCCCAGAGAATTTTGATGGGCTCATTCTCTATCACTCTTCTGTGTCATAATTTACTTAAAGTGATTTGCTTAGAGGCAGAGCTAGGTCTCCTGACTCTCAGGCTGTCTACACTACAGACCTTCCAGCGGCACAGCTGTTCCGTTGCCGCTGCGCCGCTGGAAGGTCTCCCATGTAGCCACTCTATGCTGAGGAGAGAGAGCTCTCCCGCCAGTGTAATTAAACCACCCTTAAGGATCAGCAGTAGCTATGTTGACGGGAGTGTCTCCCACCAACATAGCGCTAGCCACACCGGCGCTTTTTTCGGTGAAACTTACGTTGGTCAGAGGTGTGGGTTTTTTTCACACCCCTGTCGGACAGAAGTTTTACCAACAAAAGTGCTAGTGTAGACAAAGCCTCACTCTTGCACTTTAACCAATGAGGTTCCTCCCTCGATTTTAAGAATAGAAACTGTTGGTACCTGTGTTGAAAGGGCCAGTGATTTAGGACTGTTTTATGACTCTGCTGCTGGGGAAAGCAATCCTGTTCCTCAGAAAATTGGGGGGAGGGATAGCTCAGTGGTTTGAGCATTGGCCTGCTTAAACCCAGGGTTGTGAGTTCAATCCTTGAGGGGGCCATTTAGGGATCTGGGGCAAAAATTGGGGATTGGTCCTGCTTTGAGCAGGGGGTTGGACTAGATGACCTCCCAAGGTCCCTTCCAACCCTGATATTCTATGATTCTATGAAAGCAGTCCCTCTCTAATATACTTTGGATTCTGTATCAGTCCCAAAAGTTATACATTGCATTTCAGCAGGAAATTGCAGAAGATCTTGCAGAAATGCCCGTGAAACAGGTGATTTCCAATCTATCTATCAAATCATAGAATGTTGAAAACTCCTGAAAAGGAGTGTTGTAATACATAAAATAAAATAACTAGTTTTAACCCAGTGCCTCTTTCAAACCACCGTATTTTGTTCTATTGTTTTTCCCCCAGTTACCTCATCTTCCTGAGAGGAGGTTGGTTGCATACATGCACCTTCCTATGTAAGATTCCAGGAATTGGCCAGACTCCTGCTGGGGAACAATGGGTGTACAGAAGTTCTGGTCTACTTAAAAGGTTTTTGCAGTGTAGCGTAGGAATGTGAAAAAAACACCCTTTTAACTGACATAGCTATGCCAGCAAAAGCCCTAGTGCTGACAGTTAAACTGGTGGAAAAAATCCTTTTACTGGTGTGACCAGGGTCCCAGCCAACTTATGTCACTCAATTAGGGTGAATTGAAAAGAATGGGGGCAGGCAATCACCAAAGCTGGTGGATATTCCAATACTTAGATTTACCAAGCCAGCACAAAACAGCTTCTATAATACCTCTCTGGTTACCCAGAAGCCAACAACACAGTTCCCTTGAAGTAACCCAGCCATAGGCTTCCACCCAGACAACCAAGTCAAATATGATGAGGATTACTGAAGATCTTATTCATCATATAAAAAAGTTCTACCAATCCCAAAGGAGATCGGACACATTACCTCCCAGTATATAACCGTTTGTATAGGTTAATGAATATTCCAAATTTTACCCAAATACATTCTTACAGCCAATTCTTATTAACTAAACTAAAATTTTATTAAAAAAGAAAAGTGAGTATTGGTTAAAAGATCAGTATACATATAGACATGAGTACAATTCTTGAGATTCAGAGCTTTGTAGCTGCAAAGAGTTCTTTCAGAAGTGGTTCATAGGTAATAGTCCAATGTGTATATTCAGGGTGCTCCAGGCAGGACTGGGATCTCAATCTTGTGGTTTAAGCTTCCCCTGTATGAAGCATCAAGCAGATCTGAGTTGAAAAGGATCAGGACCCAAGAGTCTTTTGTAGAGTTTTCTAGCAGCTACTTGACCATACAGTCCTGGGTGAACAATAGGCTTTTTGATGTAACTGTCTGTTTCCTAAACCCACTGGTAATTAACTACATGGATTAACATAAAATAATTTATCCATTATGCAGTTTATCACAAACTTTAAAGAGACATATAGACAATGACATTATTGCACCCAAGATTCATCTAAATGTTAATATTCCCCTTTGATCTCTGAATCAATAGATATAGTGACGGACAGGAATTGTCTGTTTACATGGCTAGCATCTAAGATATAAGTAAACAGACACAATTAGTATCACTTCTAATTCTCTAACAATACAGGTTTGCACTTCAAAATTCTAGCCTATCTAGCATTGGAATGGCCCTAATTACCATTTCTAACATGTGTCTATAGCAGTGGTTCCCAAACTCGGTCTGCGGCTTGCTCAGGGTAAGCCCCTGGCGCGTTGGGCCGGTTTTTTTACCTGCCGCTTCCGCAGGTACAGCCGCTCGCAGCTCCCATTGGCCAGGAATGGCAAACCGTGGCCAGTGGGAGCTGCAAGCGGCCGTACCTGCAGAGGCGGCAGGTAAACAAACTGGGCCGGCGCACTGCGGGCTTACCCTGAGCAAGCCGCAGACCAAGTTTGGGAACCACTGCTCTTATAGGTTGACTCTGGGTCAATTAGCCTGCAGGATGCGTAACCCTTTCTGGCCATGTGTTACACTTTGTATAACATTTGTTACAATTACATAACAGTGGTAGCAATAATGATTTGCATGGTCATATTTTAATCAGATAACGTCACAACTGGTGTAGCTTTTTTTGTTCGAGGAAAAGGTATAAGCTATGCTTTTGCTGGTATAAACTGCACCTCCTCTAGGAAGGTTTGGTATAGCTATACTGGCAAACCCTTTCTAGTGTAGGCAAGACTTTTGCAAACCAAACTAGAATGATGATTTTATTAGTGTCTGGGATAACCACCTCTGATGTGGGACACAACATTTGTTTAACAACTCACAGCAATAATACACAATGATAGAGGGAAGGCATCAAAGAATACAGTATCCTGTTGAAACTTCAGGGAGTAGCTAGGGAGGCAGAATGTAATTATTGGAGTTAAAATTTGGCCAGAAAACTGGGAATAACATCCCCTATTCTTGCAAAAAGTACTAGAGACTCTTTAATTATCACAAGAGCTTGGTTTTGAAACTCCTGTAGCATGACACGTCCAGCACAACAGTGTCCCCTAACACTGTGCTGGGATTTAGGTTCATCACTGACTCAGTGGGGAATGTTACCTACTGGTTTTATAACACCACTTCTTGCAGTATCTAGGTGTTCTGTAGTTTGTTAGATGTGACAGGATCCCAGCACAGCGGGATATGACTGCAGGTACAAGCAGGAAAAAGGACAGGAGGAACGAAAATACAGAGATACTGAAAACATGGAAGACAGGGCGGTGGCAGTGGGGTGAAGCAAGAGATGGACAGAAGCGGGGCTGTGAAGTGGATGAGGAGATTCTACCCATATGCAGTAGCAGTATTTATTTATTTGTATTGTGGCAGTGCCTACAGGGCCTAGTTGGGGATTGGGGCCCTGTTGTACAAATATAACAAAAAGGCAGACCCTGCCTTATAGAGTTTTCAATCTAAATATCTTGTAAATTAGCTCCTGTCCCATACATGCCCAAATGATTGATTCTACTGTTCCTTCTATACCAGAATTTAACTGTTTAATTCCACAACCAATAGTTGTTTAAAGATATTCAGGCTAAAGAAAAGATGCAGTGGAAAGATGGTGATAATCCTTAGCAGTTATAAAGCAGTTTATATTGTAAACTCTTCTGAATGTCTCCCAAGAATGAGCGAGATACTGTTCTGTTAGTCCAGAAACTTCACATTCTTTATCTGTCGTGTTTCAGCCAAAGGGTACGTCTATACTTACCCGTCGTGTCGGAGGAGTCCAATCGATCTTCTGGGTTCGATTTATCGCGTCTTGTCTAGACGCGATAAATCGAACCAGGAAGTGCTCCCCCGTCGACGCTTGTAATCGCCTACTCCGCGAACGGAGTAGGCGGAGTCGACGGGGGAGCCTGTGCGCCGCGTGTGGACCCCCGGTAAGTACCTTTTCATTCGAACTAAGCTCCTTCGACTTCAGCTACGTTATTCACATAGCTGAAGTTGCGTATCTTAGTTTGAATTGGGGGGTTAGTGTAGACCAGCCTAAAGAGTAATAATTTAAACCTCACCTTTTTTTAATAATAGATACTACTGATGACCATATTGCACAGAAGCTGCTACATGGGAATAGATTGTATTGTAATGATAGGTTTCAGAGTAGCAGCCGTGTTAGTCTGTATCCGTAAAAAGAACAGGAGTACTTGTGGCACCTTAGAGACTAACTAATTTATTTCAGCATAAGCTTTCGTAGGCTATAGCCCACTTAATCGGATGCATAGAATGGAACACATGGAAGTAAGATGAATATATATGCACAGAAAAGGTGGAAGTTGCATACCAATTCTAAGAGGCTATTTAATTTAGATGAGCTATTATCAGCAGGAGGGAAAAAAACCCTTTTGTAGTGATAATCAAGAAGGCCTATATCAGACAGTTGTCAAGAAGGTGTGAGGATACTTAACTTTGGGGAAATAGATTCAATGAGTGTATGACCCAGCCATTCCCAGTCTCTCTCTCTCTCTCTCTCTCTCTCTCTCTCTCATTGTAATGATGTGTTTTTTAAAATGAAAAGTGTTTTGGTTCATGTAAATCCTTGGGTTTAACAGTTAGGCTTCTTGGATTTTTCCTTTGGAGTTTGGCTTCCTTCCGCTTAAGGGAGCGCAATGGTCTATTAAGTGTTTATTTGATCTGACACATGACAAATTGTTTCTAGTGGTGGGTACTTCAGGCAGTCTGTTAGCTGGCAGCCCTGGTGCGGGCACTGTGGAAGTCAGGAGAAGCAAGTCGATTCTTCACCTCCTCTTAAGCGTTAGTTGAGATACTATCGCTTCATGCTTTATCCCACCAAATGCCCTTTTTTTCTGTTTGTTAAATTGTGTCATTTGCATGGATTATATTGTTGATATGCTGTCTGTGCTTACAGATGCCATTTGTGTTTCTTGTCGTGCTTTGGTGTGCAAGGCATATCGGGGTGAGTCTGGCTTTTTGGAGCCAGACCCAGTTGCCTTTAAAGACACATTGCTCTGTTACTCATTTTATATGTGCAATGTTAACTCCATAATGAAGGGTGGAAGAATATTATTTTCACAATACATTTTAGTATCTAATAGCTATTAGCTAAAAAGTACATCTCCGCTGTGAGACATTTTATTTATTCTGTTACCTGCGGTTTCAAGAACATGTCCCTCAAGCATTTTAATCTTGTTTTTCAGGCTTGTCTCAGAACGAGAAATCGCTCTTATTTGCAACATTGGGGATAATTACCATGTTCACTCATTTCTTTTCTTTCTTTCCATCCATATATTATTGTTTCCAAGAGAGAGAGTCTTTCAGTAAATCTCTGCTAAAACGAGACAGACTGCTTGATTAAAGGGAGAGCCTGACTGGTCTGGAAATGGGTCTGCAATGAGCAAGAGAGCCTCTTCTGGCTCATGTGCAGAGATATGCTCTGATGCAGTTGCTCTCAACCTTTCCAGACAACTGTGCCTCTTTGAGTAGTCCGATTTGTCTTGCGTATTCCAAGTTTTACCTCACTTAAAAACTACTTGCTTAGAAAGTCAGACATCAAAATACAAAAGTGTCAGCACGCCATTACTGAAAAATTGCTTATTTTCACATTTTTACCATATAATTATAAAATCAATTTAAATATAAATATTGTACTTACATTTCAGTATATAGAGGAGTATAAACAAATCATTGTATTCAATTTTAGTTTGTACTGACTTCACTAGTCATAGAATCATAGAGTATCAGGGTTGGAAGGGACCTTAGGAGGTCATCTAGTCCAACCCCCTGCTCAAAGCAGGACCAATCCCCAATTTTTGCCCCAGATCCCTAAATGGCCCCCTCAAGGATTGAACTCACAACCCTGGGTTTAAGCAGGCCAATGCTCAAACCACTGAGCTATCCCTCCCCCACTAGTGCTTTTTATGTAGCCTGTTGTAAAGCTAGGCAAATATCTAGATGAGTTGGCGTACCACCGGAAGACCTCTGAATAACCCCAAGGGTATGCATACTCCTGGTTGAGAACCACTGCACTAGTGTACTGGCTCCTTCAGACCCATTATAAAACACTTAGGCATGTGGAGCCAATCAGATGCCTGGACTGGCAGAATGTTCCTAACCCTATAATTAAACAATAAGGCACCCTAGGCAGTACATCTCTGGGCAATTATACATCACCTCAGGCTTTGTGATAAGGCATGTGGCTGAAGGTCAGATCTACTTAACTACCCGGGAAATGCAATAATCATCCTGAAGTGCTCTGCCTGCAGTGCCTCATTGCTGTTATGAAATGGAACTGATACATAACAATAAGAAAACCAGCTCATCAGAAAGTCCTATTTTATCCAGAGACTTTAAAAGTCAATTCAGAGTTTCCGTAACAATGCCTTATGTTCTCTCTCCAGCTGTTTCTTTTAAATACAATGTTTCTAATGCTTATGACAGACTGACAGTGTTGGAGACCAAAGGTCACTCTAATTATTATTTATTATATAGCAACATGAATGTGCATCATACTTGATACACAAATTACAGGGTCCTTGCCCTGTGAAACGTAGGCTTTGGCTACACTTGCAGCTGTACAGCGCTGTGAGTAATTAAACCCGCCTTCGTACAGCTGAGTAGGGAAAGCACTGCAGTCTGTCCACACTGACAGCTGCCAGTGCACTGTCATGGCCACATTTGCAGCTGTATTGGGAGCGGTGCATTATGAGCAGCTATCCCAGCGTTCAAGTGGCTGCAACATGCTTTTCAAATGGGGGGGATTAGGTGGAGTTTGACAGGGAGCATGGGAGGGGAGAGAGTGGGTTTTTGGGGTACCCACAGACTGTCAGCTCGCTATCTCCTAAATTCACAACCCTCCCTCCCCCGCCTCTCTCACTCACTGAAAGCAAACAGCAGCTGTTTGTTTTTTTTCTCATAGACCAGATAATCAGCCGCTTGCCGAACGGACCCCCCCACCCCTTCTCCCCACCGCCTCTCTCTTCAAGCAAACGTTTGCTGTCAGCACTCCAAACAGAGCCCCCCTGCCTGCCTCTCACTCATTCAAAGCAAACAGTAGCTGTGTTTGTTTTTTGATAAGCAGCCCCCCCGAAGCGGCGCTCTGAACTCCAGCCCCAGAAGTGCTGTTTCAAAACAAAGGGAGCTTCCGGAAGTCAGTGAGTGCATACTAACGTTACTCCCCGACTACACTGGAGCTGGAGAGTCTCAGCCAATACACAACAGCTGTTAGTCCTCTCGGTGAGGTGGAGTACCAGCAGCTCTGTAGCCACGGAGACACAGCGCTGTAAGTGCCGGGGAGTGAGGTACAGCACTCTGGGAGGCTTTATTGCCCTGTAACTTGCAAGTGTAGCCAAAGCCTTAGTCTGACCCTAATTCTACAATCACTTAAACATGTGAGTAACTGTACATGTGAGTGGGGCCACTGAATTCAATGGGATTATGTACATCCCTAAGTGTCTGCAGGGTCAGGGCCTAAACTGCAACATAGCTTGATGAATGAGATGTATAATTGCCCAGAAGCGTACTGCCTGGGTTGGAGTGGAGGATGAGGGGAATAGCCTTGAGTTGTGTGGCTTTAGCTGCAATTCTAAGGTAATGTTCTAAAATGTTATCCTATGTCAAGAGTGTTTGATGACTTTGATGCTCCTGACGTTCTTTCTGACAACATAATGTTCAATTAAGTGCCTCAGACTCCTCCCATAAATCCAAGCGGAGGATGAAAAACACTCATCATCAAGCTCAGGTTCATCCCTCAGTTTGTCCCTTTCTGAATCTGAGACTACCAAGCCTCTGAACAGAGCACTTATTAGGATGAGACAATCGCAGAGACCAGCTGCTGTGGATAGTGTCTCTGTGTTCTTTACTCTCAGCCTGTTTTTGGGTCCTCCTCTCTGCTCCAGTCCCTGGATTGGCTGGGACTCAGAGCTTTTCCGAACCGTCGCAGAGTGAAATTAACGACATTACTCCAGTTCAGAACCCTGTAGCGGCAGTCACTCTTCTGCTACTTTGGGTAGATCTGAGCAGGACCAGAAGTTCTGGCACTGTCTGTCTGCAGACTCAGAAATTATTCTGCATCTGGTCATGCTTGGAAAGTTTTCATTGTATGTAGGCTAGAAACTTACTCTTTTTAAAATGAAAATTTAAGCCATCAATTTCTGC
The DNA here is from genome assembly GCA_037349315.1 of Chelydra serpentina. Classification (NCBI taxonomy): domain Eukaryota; kingdom Metazoa; phylum Chordata; order Testudines; family Chelydridae; genus Chelydra; species Chelydra serpentina. Next base: position 33,014,987 of record JBAIAC010000035.1, on the reverse strand, counting down.
AGATTTTAGGCATTGCCCTCCCCTGTCATGCACCAAGGAAAGCTTCCCATTCATTGACCAGTGTGTCACGGCGTCCCCGGGCAATGCTCTGGAACTACTCCATATGAAGCCAGTCAGGACTCTGGGGGAGCCTCCTCTCTCCAGGGCAAGAAGCTTACACAGCTTCGACCTTCCTGGGGCTGACCTCGGAGCATTCAGCATCCCCTGCCCCACCGCGCGCTTCCCACAGCAAGTCTGCACAGGCGTGGGCTCTGCACCCCAACTCCGCAGTCAGACGTGACTCTCAGCCAGCCAGTAAAACACAAGGTGTATTAGACGACAGGAACATGGTCTAAAACAGAGCTTGTAAGTACAGAGAACAGGACCCCTCAGTCAGGTCCATCTTGGGAGGCAGGGCGCCCAGAGCCCCATCTGGGCCTCCCTCCATTTCCCCAGCCAGCTCCAAACTGAAACTCTCCAGCCCCTCCTCTGGCCTTTTTCTTTCCCGGGCCAGGAGGTCACCTGATCTTTGTTCTCCAACACCTTCAGCTGGCACCTTGCAGGGGAGGGGCCCAGGCCATCGGTTGCCAGGAGACAGGGTGTTGGCCATTCTCTATGCGGACGCCATCACACTGGCCCTCCCAGGTTCTGCAACAATCACACACCCTTATCCCCCCACCTAGATACTTAAGAAATGCATAGGGGAAACTGAGGCAGCCACACAGAATGCAGAGAAAACATAAAGAACATTCCCACTTCGTCACACTGTGGAAAGCAGATATTGTCAAGCCTTGTACTAGATTTTTTTTAATGGGGCCCTTTGATGAATTAAAAGGGGGGTAGCTCCCTTTTATGGGCACCCAGCCAGACAGTTAGCTATAAAATTCCTCTTAGTAGCTGTTCTCTACTTGCTTTACTTGTAAAGGGTTAACTTGTATAGGTAAAAGGAAAGGAGTGGGCACCTGACCGAAAGAGCCAATGGGAGGGCTAGAACTTTTTAAAATTAGGAAAAAACTTCCCTTTGTCTTTCTGGTGTGTTCTCTGGGAAAGAGGGGCAGTTATGCTATGAGAAGCTTTAAGCCAGGTATGATCAAAAATCATCTCATCATATACCTAGAATTACTTATTTGGAACTCCCAAATGTGTAAGTAGAATAGGAATGTTTAGAAAGACGCGATGAGGTTTATTTTTGTTTATTTCTTGGCTTGTGGGCTCCTCGGTGCCTTTGTTTTGTTTGTAACCTTTAAGCTGAACCTCAAGAGAGCTATCTTGATGCTTAATTTTTGTAATTTTTTCCTTTAAGATCTAGCAAAAAGCCTAAGTTCTTCTTCGAGTGCTTGCTCATATGTATTCCAATTAGGTGTGCGTGTGCGGCGTGCACGATTGTTGGAAGATTTTTACCCTAGCAACACTCGGTGGGCCGGCTGGCGCCCCCTGGAGTGGCACCGTTGCGGTGCCCGATATATATACCCCAGCTGGCCCAGCGCCCTCTCAGTTCCTTCTTACCGCCCGTGACGGTGGTTGGAACTGTGGAGCGCAGCTTAGCTGATCTCCACCTCACTAGCGTAGTTAGCACTTGTTTATCTTTGTTGATAGTTTTAAGTACTTCTTAAGTAGTAGTTAATAGTTTGTTTGTTGTAGTTAGTGTAAATAGTAGTGGGAGATAAGGGGTTTCTCCCCTGTCTCCCTCCCGGTCTCTCCGGGATTCAAGCCGTGCTCGGCCTGTTTGAAGCCGATGCCCATGGGGGACCCACACGACTCTTGTCTGAAGTGCCTCGGGGAGTCCCACCTTCCAGATAAGTGTCGTATCTGTAAGGCTTTCAAGCCACGAACCAAGAAGGAGCAGGACTGTCGTTTGAAGCAGCTCCTCTTGGAAGCGTCTCTTAGCCCGATGTCGGCCCTGCACCGCAACCCGGTACTGACCTCCGCTGCAGGTGCGACGCCAGCGGCCCCGGAGCATCCGAGCTCCAGCAAAGAACCCCGGCACCGAACACCTCAGGCCGGGATCCCTCAGAGGCGCCGTTCGATGTCTCCAAGAGTGAGAAAATCGGGTCCGGGACCGGCTCCGACACCGGCGCCGCTGCATCCGCAGCCGGTTTAAGACCGTGCGAAGCCTCCCGGCACGGCGCCAGCACCAATGACTCTGATACAGCAAGGACCGTTGAGCTCGGTGCCTTTGGCTAAGACGCCTGCACAATTGACTCCAGCTCCACAGGGGCCGTTGAGTCCGGCGCCGCCAACAATGCCGGCACCAGCCCTGTCGACTCCGGTACCACAGAGACCGTTGAGCTCAGGGCCGCCAACTAAGGCTCCGGTACCGACGACTCCAGTACTGCAAGGTCCGTCAAGCTCGGTAACCACCAGCTCCCTGGTGCATGCCGACGTAGAGCTTACGCTGCCGTCCACTCCGGACACTTTCTCGGCAGCATGGGACCTGATCGCCATGACGGATCCAGCACCGACCCCATCTTCGGTACTGCCGTTGAGAATCATCACGTCCCGTGGCAAACCGGCCATGCTACGTCCGGTGCCGCATGTGGAGATCAGCCAACATCAGCCTAGATCTCCTCCTCGACGCCGCTCGCAGTCCCGGCACCGATCACCTTCTCGGCGCCGGTCGTACTCGTGTCACCGCTCCAGGTCGACCTCTGGACATGGTCGACGGTATTACGATTCCCGGTACTGCTCCCGGTCTCGCGGCCGGTCGCAGCGTAGATCCCGGACGATTGACCTCTCTACTGCTCGCCGAGGCGTACGCGATCCAGGTTGGGCTCCCGGTACCGAGACAGCTGTCGGTACCGATCCAGGTCCCGGCACTGATCCCCGGCGCCATGGCACAGCACAGCTCCGCGGACCGGCGCTCAAGGACACTCTGCTCCACCTTGGCCCTCCCACTCAGTCTCTCGGTCCTCTAGGGCCGGTAGTGCCCATATACGGACCAGGGACAGGTGGTCGAGGGCCAGAGCCACTGGCCAGACGAGGGACAGGATCTGTCTCAAGCCTCGACGCAGTGGCCTTTCTGGACTCCGATGGCGTACCATCAGTCCCAAGGGGCCCCCTCCAGAGCCTCCCAGTCGGCTCATTCAGAGTCCCGGGCACCGGAGGCGACAGTGTTCCGCCCTCCTCTGAAGGCCCCAGGCCCTGCAGCCCAGTCATCGGCCGAGATCCCAGACCCGGAGGGTTTGGGCGTGGAGGCATCAGAACATCCGGACCAGGACCTACCCCAGGACCCTCTAGTCCCGGGATTGTCGTCCTCCTCCTCCCCGGACGAGACAGTGGCAGGAGCATCATCTTCAGGCCCGCCTCCAATCGATCTCCAGGACCACCAAGACCTACTATGCATATTGGCTCTCAACATGAATCTGCAGGTCGAGGAGGTCGTGGAACTTGAGGACCCGGTGGTGGACATCCTGACAACCAATGCCCCCACCAGGGTAGCCCTCCCTTTTGTATGGACTATATTTACCAACGCCACCTCAATCTGGCAATCTCCAGCTTCGGAACCCCCCACTGCCAGTGGGGTGGAGAGAAAATATATGGTGCCCCCAAAAGACTTTGAGTAGCTCTACGCTCACCCCCCACCGTGCTCCCTCGTCATTCAATCTGTGAATGAGAGGGAGAGGAATGGCCAACAGGCACCTGCCCCTAAGTCCAAGGACGCCAAGAGCCTGGACTTGTTTGGCAGAAAGATCTACTCAGGGGAGAGCCTCCAGCTCAGAGCGGCTAACCAGCAAGCACTCCTGAGCCGATACGGGTACAACACCAGGAACTCCATGCAAAAATTCAAAGAATTTGTACCCCAGGAGTCCAGGCAGGAGTACTCAGCGTTGATTGAGGAAGGCAAGAAGGTGTCCAGAACGTCGTTGCGGGCCTCCTTGGACATAGCCGACTCAGCCGCCAGGACAATAGCTTCAGGAGTTGCCATGCGGTGTATCTCCTGGCTTCAGTCCTCCACCCTCCCTCCGGAGGTCCAGCATACCATCTAGGACCTACCTTTTGAGGGGCGGGGTCTGTTTTCAGAAAAAACTGACGCGAGGTTGCAGACCCTAAAAGACGGTTGCACCATCATCCGCATGCTGGGGATGCATACCCCAGACATGCAGCGCAGACCCTTCCGGCCCTTCGCGCAGCGCCCCTACACCGTGCCCGCGCCTCGGCAGGACTTCTCGAGGAGACCATGTGGCCGGGGCGGTAGAAGGTGGCAGCCCGGTCGCCAGACTGGCCAGAGCCGGGGCCCAAACATAACTTTTGAAGGGGCGCCCAAGGGCGGAGTACCAGTCTCAGTTCACGATCCTTTCCGAGACCGCCTTTCCCATTTCTTCCGTGTGTGGTCGAATATCACCACAGACCGCTGGGTCCTACACACGGTCTGTGGTGATATTCGATACCACCTTCAGTTTGTCTCCTCTCCCCCCCCCCCCCCCCCTTCCCTGTCCTTCTTCAGGGACCCTTCTCACGAGCCACTCCTAATTCAGGAGGTGCAAACGCTCCTCTCCATAGGGGCAATAGAGGAGGTTCCAAGGGAGTTCAGGGGCAAGGGGTTTTACTCCTGCTATTTCCTAATCCCCAAATCAAAAGGGGGGGCTACGTCCTATCTTGGACTTGCGGTGACTCAACAAATTTATGGTAAAGTTGAAGTTCTGCATGCTTTTCCTGTGTACCATTATCCCATCTATGGATCCTGGAGACTGGTACGCTGCCCTCGACATGAAGGACACGTATTTCCATATCGCAATCTACACACCACACAGACGCTTCCTCTGCTTTGTGGTAGACCAAAGACACTTCCAGTTTGCGGTTCTTCCCTTCGGCCTCTCCACAGCACCACGCGTGTTCAAGAAGTGCATGGCCGTTGTGGCGGCCGCCCTTCGTCGACGGCGAGTTCAGGTGTTCCCCTACCTCGACGACTGGCTTACCCGCGGCAACTCCAGCAGCCAAGTCCAGTCGCACATTCTGACGGCCTTGAGCATGTTCGATCAGCTCGGCTTGCTCCTGAATGTAGAAAAGTCCACTTTGGAGCCAACCCAAAGGGTAGACTTTATAGGGGCAGTACTGGACTCGACTCTTGCCCAAGCTTTTCTGCCAGAGGCACGCTTTCAGGCCCTCGTAACCATCATACGCGGCCTTCAGAGCTTCCCAACCTCGACGGCTCGCAGCTGCCTCAGCCTCCTCGGTCACATGGCGTCCTGCACGTTCGTGACCGCTCATGCCAGATTACACCTCCGTCCACTCCAGGCATGGCTCGCGTCGGTATACCGTCCACGCAGAGACAGCTTGGACTTGGTTTTGACAGTACCATCGCAGGTCCTAGCCTCCCTGAACTGGTGGCTAGACCCCAAGAAAGTGCTGGAAGGGGTGCCATTCCATCCGGCACAGCCTCCCTAGCCTTAACCACAGACGCGTCATCGCTTGGCTGTGAAGCCCATCTGAAGGGCCTTCAAACACAGGGCCTGTGGTCGGCGCAGGAATTAGCCCGACACATCAACGTCCGGGAACTGTGGGCAGTGCGCCTTGCCTGCCAAGCCTTCTCCCAGCACCTGCAGGGTCATTGTGTCGCCATCCTCACGGACAACACGACAGCCATGTATTACATCAACAGGCAAGGAGGGGCACGCTCCTCCCCACTCTGCCAAGAAGCAATGCGGTTGTGGGAGTTCTGCATAGCCCACTCCATCCACTTGGTGGCCTCCTTTCTCCCAGGGGTTCAGAACACCTTGGTGGACCGCCTCAGCAGATCCTTTCAGGTGCACGAGTGGTCCATTCGGCCGGATGTTATCCACTCTGTCTTCCGGAGGTGGGGGATTTCCCCACATAGCCCTTTTTGTGACTCCCGAGAACCGGAAGTGCCACGCGTTCTGTTCACTCCAGGGATGCTCCCCAGGCTCTCTGACGGACGCTTTTCTCCTGCCTTGGACAGCCCACCTGTCCTATGCCTTTCCACCGGTGCCGCTGGTCCAGAGAGTCCTGCTCAAATTACGCAGGGACAGGGCCCGCCTAATCCTGATCGCCCCGGTGTGGCCCAGGCAGCACTGGTACACCACTCTCCTAGAGCTCTCGGTGTCTGCCCCGATCACTCTCCTGTTGTGGCCGGACCAGATTACTCAACAGCACGGCAGGCTCCATCATCCCGACCTGCAGTCTCTCCACCTCACAGCGTGGCTGCTGCATGGCTGAACCCGTCCGAGGTACATTGCTCCAACCCGGTGCAGCAAGTCTTGCTAAGTAGCAGGAAGCCCTCTACCAGGTCCACCTACTTAGCCAAGTGGAAATGTTTTTCCTGCTGGTGCTGCCCTCAGGGTGTCAACCCTTCGCAGGTGCCGGTACATACCATTCTGGACTACCTCCTGTCTTTGAAGGAGCAGGGTCTAGCACTTTCCTCGCTAAAGGTCCACCTGGCGGCAATCTCGGTCTTCCACCCTGGTGAGAATGGACGCTCGATCTTTTCCAACCCCATGGTCAGCAGGTTCCTCAAGGGGTTAGAATGCCTATACCCGTTGGTTCGCCGTCCGGTCCCCACTTGGGACCTCAACCTTGTCATAACCAGGCTCATGGGAGCCCCATTCGAGCCTATGGCCACCTGCTTGCTCCTGTACCTCTCCTGGAAGATGGTGTTCCTGGTAGCCATCACCTTGGCGAGGCGCATATCTGAACTCCGAGCGCTCACCTCGGAACTCCCTTACATGGTGTTCCACAAGGACAAGGTACAGCTGTGACCACACCCGGCCTTCCTTCCCAAGGTAGTGTCGGCCTTTCATATTAACCAGGACATCTTTCTGCCCGTCTTCTACCTGAAGCCGCATACCTCTCAAAGGGAGCAGCAACTCCATTCCTTGGACGTCTGTAGGGCCCTCGCCTTCTACATAGAACGGACAAAGCCCTTTCGGAAAACGACTCAGCTATTCGTCGCTGTGGCAGACCGGATGAAGGGCCTCCCGGTCTCTTCCCAACGCATCTCGTCCTGGATCACGTCATGCATCCGGGCGTGTTATGACTTGGCTGGTGTTCCCACCACGCACCCTACTGCCCACTTCAGCCGAGCTCAAGCCTCATTCTCCGCCTTCCTGGAGCACATACCTATATAGGAGATATGTAGGGCAGCAACCTGGTCATCGGTGCACACCTTTGCCACTCATTATGCCGTAGTTCAGCATTCCAGGGAGGACGCTGCGTTTGGTTCAGCGGTCCTACACTCTGTAGTATCACAATCCGCCCCCACTTCCTAGGCAAGGCTTGGGAGTCACCTAATTGGAATACATATGAGCAAGCACTCGAAGAAGAAAAGACGGTTACTCACCGTAGTGACTGTTGTTCTTCGAGATGTGTTGCTCATATCTATTCCAAACCCGCCCTCCATCCCCACTGTCAGAATAGCCGGCAAGAAGGAACTGAGAGGGCGCTGGGCCGGCTGGGGTATATATCAGGCACCGCCACGGCGCCTCTCCAGGGGACGCCAGCCGGCTCACCGAGTGTTGCTAGGGTAAAAGTCTTCCCACGATCGTGCACGCTGCGCGCGCACACCTAATTGGAATAGATATGAGCAACACATCTCGAAGAACAACAGTTACTACGGTAAGTAACCGTCTTTTCGAAATGTATTTTAATAAATTTTAGCTTTTTTAAGAACAGGATTGGATTTTTATGTCCCTAAGAGGTTTGTGCATGTTTAATTAGCTGGTAGCAACAGCTGATTTTCCTTTTGTGTTTTTTCCTCAGGTCTTCCTGGGAGGGGGGAAGGGTTAAAGGGCTTGTGGGTACCCCACAGGAAGGAATTCCCAAGTGTTCCTTCCTGGGTTCTCAAAAGGGTGGTTGTTTTTTTGTTTTTTGTTTTTTTACACTTGGGTGGTGGCAGCATCTACCTATGGAAGGTCACTCCCAGTGCTGGTAGCTATTCCCCTCACGGAGGTGGGTTGTTTTGTTTTTGTTTGTTTTTTTAACAGCGCTGGGAGAGCTCTCTCTCTCTCTCTCTCTCTCACTCTCTCTCTCTCTCTCTCTCTCTCTCTCCATGCTGTGACTACACAGCCAGGTTAAAGCACTGCAGCATTATCTTGGGCACAGACCAACCTGGTTTCATATCCTCACACACGTGCATAAAGAAATTCTTACAGGCAGCAGAACTGTTGCATGGGTTTTCTGTCATGGAATCTGTGCTCCATATTAACATTTCTAGTAGCTTCACCATTTGAATCCCCGTTTGTTTCCTCACCATGACAGTCACATTTCACATAGGGATTTCATCTGCCATCAGGTTTTAAGAATGCGAAGGTCTTTTTATAGATTATCAATGCTGTATGTTCTACAGTGACCAGGTGGTGCAGAGAACTGATACGGCTTTTCCGTTGATCACAAGTCACTGCTCTACCTTCATTTTGTCTGAAGCATCTGAAAGGAGAAGAATGCCATAGACTAGATATCCATAGTACATTAAAAAAATCTACCTATGTTTAACTGAAACACTCAGGAAATCAAACTTCCTATTCATGTTTTATCTCTAAGCAATAAAAGGAAAGAAGGCCATTAAATCTTCAATAACGAGGTGGATCAAAGCTTTGCATAGTACAGGCTGATAAGGCATAAGGTGAGACTCCCACCTAAGAAGGTTACAGCCCCCACAACAAGATCAGTGGCCACCTCATGGATGGAAGGAGTGCAAGCCGCTTAAGAGATCGCCTATCAGCCTTACCTGATTTGTTGGCCTTGGTCCACACCTTTCCAATTAATACAAAGTAGACTTAGAACTTTCCGGAGAAGAATGCTGCAGTCTATGGTGCCTTAATAATTGTTTCAATAACTTTCCAAAAGAAACATAATGAGCTGTGTTGTAATGACAGTTGTAACTAAACGGACATTGCACAGATCGCATTTCTAATTTTTGTTTCCTTCTGTTGTTACTTGTAACACTTATAATTGTGAGAAATTAGAAGAAATATTTTTCTTTTGCATGTTGTTTACCTTGTGCATTTGTCAGTATGTTGTGTACAGTCAATTTCCCTGTTTCTTTTGTAATATTTTAATTATGGTAGTGCCTAGGGCCCAGCCAAGAATGGGGCCCCATTATACTGGGCACAGTAGAAACACAGCAGTATATAGTTAATAGTCAGTTAATCAGTTTCCTTTGTGTAGGCTTGTTACACAGCAACAAAATAGAAATAATATTTCTATACTGTAGAACTGGTACATGGGGGAATAAAGGAGAGGGAAGAATGTTGCCTCCCTTTTTTTGGTGCATGCGTCTGCCAATACAACCCACTCATTTCCTGACTCTGGAGTTGTGCTTAGCGCTGTTTTATGTTAGCAGTTCTAACATTTTAAAAAGGGTTTAAAAATTGTATCTTCCACTGGCTAACAGTTTTCACCTTGGTTTGTTTCAGCTTTAGGAGTACTCCTGCTTGCTGGGGAGGGCTCAGGGCTTATCTACGCTGAAACGCCACAGTGGCACAGCTGCAGCTCTTCAGTGTCTATGCTGACAGAAAGGGTTCACCCATTGGTGTAAGTAATCCACCTCCCCAAGAGGCAGTAGCTAGGTTGATCTAGTGCTGTTTACCCCTGGGGTTAGGTTGGGTTACCTGAATCACTCAGCAGTGGATTTTTTACACCCCTGAGCAATATAGCTGGGTCAACCTAACTTTTTAGTGTAGACCAGGCCTTGGTCTTTAATCTTGAAATAAAAGGTATGGCTAAAAGAGTAGGTGTGATCAAGAACGATATCCAGTTCTTATAGATTTTATACACCCCTTGTTCTCTTCAAGCTCATAACTGCCCATGTATTTTGTCAGTGACTTACATAAAGTATTGATCTCACTTTAAAGTTTGCTCATTAGTGAGATAAAAGAATAACACCACTTAACATGTATAGCACCTTTTATCCAAGGATCTCAAAGCATTTTACAGACTCCGAGAGAAGCCTTACTATCCTCCTATACATAAATATTTATCTCCATTCTACAGATGGAAAAACTGAGATTTGGGGTGGTGAAGTGAGTTGCCCCAGATCACACACTGAGTCAGTGGCAAAGCTAGTAATGGAACCTAGGACTCTTGGCTCCCAGTTCTCTAATCTAACCCCTGGATAACACAGCTTAATACTAAACATAATCAAGTCTTAAGAGAATGTTAATAGGGCTCCATTCTGGAATTTTGTGCTCCATTCCAGAAGTAGTTTATAGTGGAGAATTTGAATTATGTCTCTCTTATTATTCTTATATCCCGCAATTCAGTATCAATAGCTGTAAACAATGGCCTGCTTACTTGGTGGCATTGTATAGCTCTAACATGTGGTTAGCATAGTTCCTTTGTTAGATTCTAGCTTCTGCTGAGAGTTATGCCCATGGGTTCACTTTAAATAAGAACTGTCACCTTGGCCTCATGTACTGTAGTAGAGTGAGGGAATGCATTTTTCATAAACTTCACTGCTAACTTTTTCTCACAGATCAATAGAGCTGTCTTTGTGGCGGTCCTTTCTTTCCCCACTTTTGCAGGCGCTTTGAGTTGGTTCTCATCGTGACTCATGCAATTCTGTTAAAACAGTAGGAATCCTTGAGTTGAGAGAGAGAGCAATTTATAAAATAAATCTCAGTACTGATATGGTCCAGACAGTGAGGTGTTAGCTGGGAAAGACTGAAATGTAGGTGTTTAAGCATGGGTAGCAGGTAGGTTGTATTAGTGTTGTATATGTGAGAGCTATGATCTTCTCTGCTTTTTATCCTGTTTGCAGCAAGGAGCATTAGACTAATGGAAGTGCTACAACACTTAGTTGAATACACATGCTAGTGACATTTCAGGGCAATGTAGATGCTAATGATTGATAAACTTTATCTAGCATTTTTCATACTAAGGCCTTCTAAATTGAGCTACAAATCTACCATAGCTAGTTTGGCTGGGACCGTCCCTAACTTTAGAAATTGGTCCTGGAAAATGTCAGTGTTCTGGCTCCATACCTTCTTAATCCTAGCCAATGTCCTATTTCCTGGCACCAAACTTGCCTAACCACATTGAGCATCATATGTCCTGTCTCCATACCTGCTTAATGCAGACCCTCTAATTTTGTCCCCACTGTGACACTGTACCCCATATTCTTCACAGTGATGATATGATTATGGCATAATTATGATGGATTTTGTACAAGATGGGTCATGTAAGGTGTTGGAAAAGTTACGATTTGCTGAATATGATTATCCTATTTGTGTTGTGACAAAGTTCTGTCCTTGTCTCTGTGGGTCCTGCATTTCCTGGCAGATTTCACTAGCCTCAGAGGCTCACTGTGACCCTCCACGTAACCCTTTTCTCTCTAGAGACCAGGGTCACAGTCTACTGAGACATTATCATCATAAGCCAGCGAGGAAGATAAGAAGAAGCTATCCTCCCTTGCACAGTCTCTGTTGTCTCCCAGTCTTAGTGATTGATTAGGGGGAAAGGAGTGTGGGGAGCCCGGGCCCATCCTCTACTCTGGGCTCCAGCCCAGGGACCCTAATAGTATCAGCTACAGTAGCTGACCTTTTAAAAACAGGACACGTACAATTCTCTGGGCTACTTCCCCACTGCAGCCCCCATTTCCTCAAACTCCACTTCACCCTTACCTCGGGGCCTCCTTCCTTGTGCCTAATATGGTGTGTACAGCTCAGTCTCTCCAACAGCGCAACTTTCCTCTCACAGCTCCTGACATGCGCACCTCACTGACTCACTGGGAGGCTTTTAACTAGTTTCAGCCAGCCCCTGATTGGCTGCAGGTGTCTCAATCAACCTAGCATCCTCCCTGCCTTCTGGAAAGTTCTTAATTGGCCCCAGGTGTCTTAATTGACCTGGAGCAGCTTCCATTTACTTATCCTGGTACCAGGGATTTGTTTAGCCTGAGGCTAATATATATCTATCTCCCACTACTTTCCTATAGCCATCTGGCCTTGCCCCGTCACAGTATGCATGTATCATTTTTGTATTTAAAGTTAGAATATTGACTATGAACCTGTATTTTAAATAAAGTTGAACCTGGGCAACATCCACTAGGCAAAATGTTTCCAGTCCAGATAGCTGGAGGGGATGGTTTGATGGGATAACATGATCTTAGTCAAAGGTCAGTTAATTGCCATCAGTGGTAAATAGGACTAATGGTCAATGATGGGATGTTAGAAGTTACTGCAGAGAACTTTTTCCTGGGTGTCTGGCTGGTGAGTCTTGCCCACATGCTTGGGGTTCAGCTGATCGCCATATTTGGGGTCGGGAAGGAATTTTCCTCCAGGGTAGATTGGCAGAGGCCCTGGAGGTGTGTTTTTTTTTTTTTTTCTTGGCCTTCCTCTGCAGCATGGGGCACGGGTCACTTACCAGAGGATTCTCTGCATCTTGAAGTCTTTAAACCATGATTTGAGGACTTCAATAGCTGAGACATAGGTAAGAGGATTATTCCAGGAGTGGGTGGGTGAGATTCTGTAGATGATCATAATGGTCCCTTCTGACCTTAAAGTCTATGAGTCTATGAGCTGGCTGTGAAGGGCCTGTTCAAGGTAATGGGCCATTACGATAAACAATAGGCCTTAGGAGAAGCTTATGCCCCCCACCTGGTAAGCCTTCCTGAGAATGTTCCAGATAGCCTGTAAGTAAGTAATGGCTGCTATGACTCAGCAAGATATGCTAGGGCATGTGACCAGGCTTTTTCTGCCTTGGTCTTCACAGACAAGGCCAGCTCCCACACTGCTGTCCTGGGCAACACACTATGGGGAGGAGGTGAGCAGCCTTCAATGGTGAAAGAAAAGGTTAAGAACTATTTAAAAAAGCTGGACATGCACAAGTCCATGGGTCCAAATCTAATGCATCTGAGGGTGCTGAGGGAATTGGCTGATGAGGTTGCAGAGCCATTGGCCATTATCTTTGAAAACTCATGGCGATCAGGGGAGGTCCCAGACGATTGGAAGAAGGCAAATATAGTGCCCATCTTTAAAAAAGGAAAGGAGGAGAACCCAGGGAACTACAGACTGGTCAGCCTCACCTCAGTCCCTGGAAAAATCATGGAGCAAGTCCTCAAGGAAACCATTTTGAAGCACTTGGAGGAGAGGAAGGTGATCAGCAACAGTCAACATGGATTCACCAAGGGCAAGTTATGCCTGACCAACCTGATTACCTTCTATGATGAGATAACTGGCTCTGTGGATATGGGGAAAGTGGTGGACGTGATATATTTTGTCTGTAGCAAAGCTTTTGATACGTTCTCCCACAGTATTCTTGTAGCAAGTTAGAAAAGTATGGATTGGATGAATGGACTATAAGGTGGATAGAAAGGTGGCTAGATTGTCGGGCTCAGTGGGTAGTGATTTAACAGCTCGATGTCTAGTTGGCAGCCGGTATCAAGAGGAGTAACCCTGGGGTCGGTCCTGGGGCTGGTTTTGTTCAACATCTTTATTAATGATCTGGATGATGGGATAGATTGCACCCACAGTAAGTTTGCAGATGACCCTAAGATGGCAGATGAGGTAGATATGCTGAAGGGTAGGGATAGGGTTCAGAGTGACCAAGACAAATTGGAGGATTGGGCCAAAAGAAATCTGACAAGGACTAGTGCAGAGACCTGAACTTTGGATGGAAGAATCCCATGCACTGCAACAGGCTGGGGACCGACTGGCTAAGCAGCAGTTCTGCAGAAAAGGACCTGGGGATTACAGTGGATGAGAAGCTGGATATGAGTCAGCAGTGTGCCCTTGTTGCCAAGAAGGCTAACGGCATATTGGGCTGCATTAGTAGGAGCATTGCCAGCAGATTGAGGGATGTGATTATTTCCCTCTATTTGGCACTGGTGAGGCCACATCTGGAGTACTCTGTCCGGTTTTGGGCCCCCCACTACAGAAAGGATGTGGACTAATTGGAGAGAGTCCAGCGGAGGGTAACAAAAATGATTAGGGGGCTGGGGCACATGACTTGCGAGGAGAGGCTGAGGGAACCATACAATTTAGTGTGCAGAAAAGAAAAGTGAGGGGGGGGATTTAATAGCAGCCTTCAACAACCTTAAGGGGGGTTCCAAAGAGGATGAAGCTCAGCTGTTCTCAGTGTTGGCAGATGACAGAACAAGGAGCAATGGTTTCAAGTTGCAGTGGGGGAGGTCTAGGTTGGATATTAGGAAACACTATTTCACTAGGAGGGTGGTGAAGCACCGGAGTGGGTTACCTAAGGAGGTGGTGGAATGTCCATCCTTAGAGGTTTTTAAGGCCCAGCTTGACAAAGCCCTGGCTGGGATGATTTAGTTGGGTTGGCCCTGCTTTGAGCAGGGGATTGGACTAGGTGACCTCCTAAAGTCTCGTCCAACCCTAATCTATGATTCTATGACTCTGGACTCCATTTTGGGATGTCTGTATTTTTCCACAAACTGGTCTGGGAACTGGTTTTGGAACAAAGAGTTCCCGCCATATGCTAAAGCTATATAAGGCAGGGAGTGACATCTGTTGTTTTTCACTCCCCACACAAGAGTACTCCTGGAAACACCAAAGGAACAAAAGGCTGAACTGGGGGAACTGTTGGACCCAGGCTAAAGGGATTTCTAGCCTGTGTAGGAAACCTGGGGCTCCCAAACTGCAAGAGAGATACTTAACAGGACAATGAGTTCCAGTGCCTTCATGGTCTTGTGATCTCTGACTTATATGACTGCAGGTGGTGGAGGACCTTGGTGATACCACCTGATGTTGGCAAGGGTCTCTTGCAGTTTCAGACTGGTCAGGCTAACAGCCAGTGACCAAAGTCTTCATCTTCTCTTCCCCTGGGCCTAGCCTGACTGCACAGGGGAACTAAGAGGGGTACTTCTTGCAGATGATGATGGTAAACTGAGACAGCACTCCACCATTATGCATAGTATTGGCCATTATGGGGGCAACTCCACCTTACTCCACCACCTTGGGCATTACCTCAGTAGTCTAGGAGCCAATTAGGTGGTCCATCCACCCTGGATACTGTCTACATGGTCCAATCCTGTTGTAATGAGCAGGAAGCAGGCCTAAGGTCACTATGGAAAATCTCCCTCAGGATGAACATAGTCTGGAAAGATTCACTGTTGCAACCCTTGGCATATGTTGCCTCAGAGATGCAAAAATAGGAGCTGTGTGAGGCCAACTCTGAAGATGTTACTACAAGCCTCTAGAGAGGAGTGCTAAGTGGAAGGTTAAAACCCAGGAAATCTCTTGAGGGTAGGGAGAGAAAAGGAACGGCTTAGGACCTTGTAGGGAAGGCCTGAAACCACCCCTCAATACACAAAAAGGAAGTGGCGTAGGTGCATGTGTGGCGTGGTGTATAGGTGTTTGGTGTGCATTAGAAATCTGTCCATGGTGGGGGGTGTGTAGTGCATCTAGTGTGCATGTGCAGATGTGGTGTATATATGAGTCTGCAGGGCTTGTATGGGTGTATGTACAGTGTGTGCACATGTTTTGGTTATGTATTATTCTGTCTCTGTGTGTAGTTACATATATTTTTTAGAATGCTGAGACTTTTTTGCATGTCTTTTTATTCTAGTTGAGTGCCTTTGTAGTCCTAGAAACAGGGAAGCTACCTGGGAGGGAAAGGAAATCGTTATTTCAGTTTAAGAGCCACAAGTGAATGGTGGAAACTTGGGAAGTACAAAAAGCTCCACTTTCATATAGGCTATGATTATGTTAATTAAATCTCTTCGTCTTTGGTGGCCAATTGTAGGCAGTCTCCTGTGTACACACGACTCAGCTCTGTAAAGTGCATTTTTATTCATTTCAGAAGTAAGCTAAAATTCACCAGAATGCATACACAGCCATTGGATGCATCTTCCTACTTGGAGGAATGTCCCTTGAAAAAACTATTAAAAATGCTGGCTGCTCTGGATTTAATAAGAGTTGCAGCATCACCTCGTAAATAAAGACTAATGGAAATAATAGCTATTTACCAAAAAACCTCATGCAGTTCCAATGTAAAACTGCAGTGTAGCAGAAGGAGGAGGACATGAGGAGCTATATATAGGCAGGGGAGAGGGAGGTTTGCTCCCTGTCATTTCAAATCCCAGCTGTAGTGTTGAGCCTGAGAGAGACAGGAAAATTGTTCTAGATGACCAGTGGGTGCAGAAGGGACTTCTGTACCACAGTGGTCAGACTGTACAGAGGGGGCAGAGGAGGTCAGTGCTTGGTTTTGTGGGCCCTGTGCAAAGTAACATGTAGGGCTCCCATCTACATTCTCCTCCAGAGGGACCTTCATCCTAACCACACCTGCTTGTTACCTGTCTGCTCATTATCCCCATACCTGATCCAATTGCCAGGCCATGTAATAATTCAAAGTTGAACAAGCTACTTAACCTCAAAGTAAGGGGTTGCCTCCAGACACAAGGATGGCATGTGTGGATCAAAGATAGTGAAGGTTATAGAGCCCATGGGGGTGGCAGCAGGTTTAAAACAAACAAAAGGAAGTATTTTTTCACACAATGCACAGTCAACCTGTGGAACTCCTTGCCAGAGGATGTTGTCAAGGCCAAGACTATAACAGGATTCAAAAAAGAACTAAATACATTCATGGAGGAAAGGTTCATCGCTGGCTATTAGCCAGGATGGGCATGGATGGTGTCCCTAGTCTCTGTTTGCCAGAAGCTGGGAATGGGCGACAAGGGATTGATCACTTGATGATTACCTGTTCTGTTCATTTCCTCTGGGGCATCTAGCATTGGCCACTGTCAGAAGACAAGATAATAGGCTAGATCAGGGGTTGGCAACTTGCGACATGCCTGCCAAAGGCGGCACGTGAGCTGATTTTTAGTGGCACTCTGCTGCCAGCTGGGGTCCCAGCCGACAGCCCCGCTCAGCCCGCTGCCCGCGTGGATGGACGGAAGCCCGGGCCGGGACCCGGGCTGAGGGGGCCGGCGGCCGGGACCCCAGACCAGCAGCGGGCTGAGCCGCTCAGCCCACTGCCGGTCTGGGGTTCCGTCTGCCACCCGCGCTGCTGGTCTGGGGTTCTGTCCACTGGCCCCTGCCAGCCTGGGTCCCGTCCGCTGGCCTTGCTCAGCCCGCTTCCAGTTTGGGGTTCCGTCCGCTGGCCTCTGTAAATGTAAAGTGTATTGGCACGTGAAACCTTAAATTAATGAAGAGTTGGCACACCGCTTCTCAAAGGTTGCCAACTCCTGGGCTAGATGGACCTTTGGTCTGACCCAGTATGGCCATTCTTATAAGTACAGATCAATAGGAGGGTCCTCAGAGTTTTGAGGACAAATCTTAAAATATTCCATCTTGAGCTGAGTGGGAGGTTTCTTTAAGGTGAAGCATTGAATGTGGGACCTGTAGTTTTCATTGGCTGCTCCTCGGCATTAAAGATGTGGACATAGGATACCTGCACCATTTTGGGCAGATCAGCTGCAGTCCTCTTCCTCCTGGCAATTTTCCAAAGCAACTTGCATTAGGGCAGGATTTGGGCACCCCTGAGATGCATCTGGTGAGACAGGGCACAGACAGCTGCAGTATGACTAGACGATAGATAGCCGTGATTCTGCATCTCCTTTTCTGTGCCTGGCTCTCCCTCTCTCAAACAGCTCACAAATGTATAAAGCCATGTAGGTGCCCTCTGAAGAATCCTGTTTTCTGTGAATGTCTAAGGTTCTGAAGGAAATCATTAAGTTAGTTAATTTAATTTACTAAATGGTGTTTAAAATTAAACTGTGAGGTTGTTTGTATAAACATTATCTAAATAACTAATTAGATTTTTCATGTTACAGTCACCACCAGGCCTTTAAAGTAAGTGCTGCTGACGTGTTTGCTAGGAGTCTCTGAAAGAGAAAACATTTACAGCAGCTGAAGGGCCTGCATTAGACTCGCTGGGGCCCAGGGCAGAAAGCCGAACCCCCACCGCATGGGGCTGAAGTCCAGGTCCCTGAGCCCTGCCACCTGTGGCTGAGGCTGAAGTCTGAGCAATGTAGCTTCATGGGGGCCCCTGTGGCATGGGGCCCCAGGGAATTCCCCTGCTTGCTACCTCCTACTGCTGGCCCTGGTTTTTGTATGCAGGAAACCAGCTATTGTGACACAGGTGGGCTGTGGAGTTTTCTTAGCATGGGGCAGGGGGGAGGGGGGGGGGAAGAGCCTTCAGAAAGAAAAAGGTTGAGGGCCCTTACTGTAAAAGATTTAGCACATGCATAATTTTACTCATGTGAGTTGTCAATGGGAAATGCTTATGAGAGTAATATTACGTACATGCTTACATGTTTGCAGGGTTGGTTAAGCTAAGGTTCACAGTTTCATTTCAGTGAGTACTTCAGCTGGCTTCCAGCTTGGGGACAGAAGCAGACCTGTCAGTCACTGGCTGCAGGGGAATGCCCACCTCCTGAAGTTGCCCCTTTCTTTTTATCATATTCTCCCCTCCCCTCCTCCCCCCAACAGCAGGTGGCTCACTGAACCCTCCCTGCAGCATGTCTTTTCTGAAGGAAATTCCAACCTTATATTTCCAATTCCTGACTAACAGTTTGTCTCAATAATGTGTCTTTCTCATACCCAGCCATTATCCTAGGGCTTCACTTCTCCTTTGGGGAGATTGTTCACTCAGCTCTGTGGTGTTTTGTGGGGGCTGGTATCCCTGCAGGCT
The DNA here is from genome assembly GCA_037349315.1 of Chelydra serpentina. NCBI lineage: Eukaryota > Metazoa > Chordata > Testudines > Chelydridae > Chelydra > Chelydra serpentina. Next base: position 32,996,468 of record JBAIAC010000035.1, on the reverse strand, counting down.
TCAGGGAGTGAGATAGTCCCTTCCTTTTGCCTCTGGCTTTTCTTGGCCTATGTCTCCTGCTCCCTCTGAATAAATGTCTTGTTTGAGAGCTCAAGCTACCCACTGAAATGCTAGAATATGAATGAAACCATCCATCATTTACTTCAAATTAGAGTGATATAACCCATTCCCATCAAGGGCTGTTCCGCATCCTATTTCTAGCCTTAGAGAATCAGGAGCAAACAGATCAGAGCTCCATCTGAAACATTTGAACAAGTTCCTAAAGGGGACTCATCTTCACATTCCCATTTTTTCATTCCACAGAACTTTCATGTCATGGCAGCTTTCCCTCTTCCCCTTTCAGTTCTCATCATTACCATTTGATCTGACAAGTGCGTCCAGGATAATGGTAATATTAATACTGGTGTTAAGAAAGAAGGAATTTTGCTTCTTCCTGGGAAATTTTGCTAAACAGAGCTCTTTACAGAGCATGATAGAGCTGAAACAACCACACAGAATGATATAGCTTATGGAATATCTTGGGGCTGGTCTACACTGGGGGAGGGGGGGATCGATCTAGGATACGTAACTTCAGCTACGAGAATAGCATAGCTGAAGTCGACGTTTCCTAGATCGAAAGTGAAAGTACTTACATTGGGTCCATGCGGCGCAGGCTCACTCCCCCGTCGACTGCGCTTCCTCCTCTCGCTGAGCAGGACTTCCGGAGTCGACGGGGAGCGCTTCTGGGATCGATTTATTGCGTCTAGATGAGACGTGATAGATCGATTACTACCCACCAATTTGGCGGGTAGTATAGACATACCTTCACGATAAACACAGACATATGGGTGCCAGGGTAGTCAGTCAGAAGCCTGTGCTGAGGATGAATTCCATTAGGTATAAGATCTCCTCCCAGAAGAATGTTAACAAAAGATGAAGTTGGTCATAAAGGAAAACAAGTGGTGTCACAGAAACAAAAATCAAGGTTTTTTTAGTGAAGCCTATTGGGAACAATGATACAGTTTGTCTTTCTGTCTGAAGAGGTTATGGTTCTGAGGCTTGATTAAGCTAACATTGAACCTTCGCTGGCTCTACCTTGCAGAGGAAGTCTGCGATTGGCAAAACCCAGTGCTCCATCCAGCACCAGACAGATTCAGAATGGATACTTGGATGAAGTGATTATCAGTCTCATGGAGCCTAGTGAGACATCAACAGGGGGGAGGGATATCTCAGTGGTTTGAGCATTGGCCTGTTAAACCCAGGGTTGTGAGTTCAATCCTTGAGGGGGCTGTTTAGGGATCTGGGGTAAAAATTGGGGATTGGTCCTGCTTTGAGCAGGGGGTTGGACTAGATGATCTCCTAAGGTCCCTTCCAACCCTGATATTCTATGAAATAGAACTTATTCTACTGGCTGAAGCAGACTCCATGTTTCAACTACCCCATTAAAGGATGAAACATTGTCTCAAATTCCTCCAGGAGGATTCTAATGTCTGTGCATGAGAGTGTTAAAGCAAAAAGTCAAGTCTCTGTACTATAATGTTCCCAGCAAATTCAAGGAAATGGAAGTTTTGTGCAAAAATCCCAACATTAAAGGCTTTCTTAGGACAACTGTCCTGATTCCAGCCCTGCAGAGTTATAGAGCCGAGCCTGTATTCTGGTTCTTACAGCACTGCCCCAATTGCACCCCGGTGACAGGTGCCGTTCTACTTTAATGGATAGGAAGTATATGTCCTAATAACAACCCTCTCTGATCAGAGGAGTTGATGAAGATGGGAACTCTCTCTGAGACCAACTGTTGTATTTTTTAGTTTAGCCAAGTAGTCCTCACAACTGTCACAGCATTCATTCTGGAAGTAAATTCAAGAAACATTCTTCCTCCTTTCAGGTATCAAAGACCAATCTGTAGGAATGCTGACCATCTCAGATAGAGAAGTCATGTCTCTTGCATTGAGATTTGCCTAGGTAGCCACATGACCATCAATGTATAATATCACCAAATTCTGTATATTGGTCATCCAAACTCTGACCAGTGCCAATTTTTGCAGAAGTATTTTGTTCATGCCTCAGTGCCCAGGGGAAGAGACACAATTTCCGCTTTTAGGATATCTAGAAAACATGACCTATGAGGGAAGATTGAAAAAAATGGGTTTGTTTAGTCTGAAAAAGAGAAGACTGAGAGGAGACATGATGATAATTTTCAAGTACATAAAAGTTTGTTACAAGGAGGAGGGAGAAAAAATGTTCTTAACCTCTGAGGATAGGACAAGAAGCAATGGGCTTAAATTGCATCAAGGGAGGTCTAAATTGCACATTAGGAAAAACTTCCTAACTGTCAGGGTGGTTAAGCACTGGAATAAATTGTCTAAGGAGGTTGTGGAATCTCCATCATTAGAGATTTTTAAGAGCAGGTTAGACAAACACCTGTCAGGGATGGTCTAGATAATAGTCCTGCCATGAGTGCAAGGGACTGGACTAGATGACCTCTCGAAGTCCCTTCCAGTCCTATGATTCTGTGTCTGTGTTTAAAGGGAGATCCTGCTTCCTATCCTGGAGGCCCATTGCTGTGAAAATACCACTGTAACAGATCTGTGGACCTTATCATGATGATGAATAGAAAAATGTATCTGTGCTTATGCTAAAATGTACTTTCTTCAAGTAGTAATGTTCACAGATTGGGCCCACCCTGGATACAAATGTATCCCCAGAACAGAGTTGGAAATTAACAAAATAAACCTGACTTTGGGGATGTTAGGGGAGATTAGTCCCAGGCTCTTCATTAGGAGAAATTGCTATGCCTTTTCTTCAAAGCATAGTTAATACATTCTGTAATTTAGGAAAGTAGAATGGAATTATCTTGGCTGTGGATATTCTCAGCTGGAGGGAACCTCGGGTAGCTAGAGTGTTCCCTTGCTGCCAGGGACTGACAGGTCTGGTTCTGCCCCCAAATTGCGAGCAGGGTAAAGTACCTACCATTTGTAATAGATCTGTGGACCTTATTGCGCTAAGAGGAAATTTTCAGGTCAGTACAGATACATGTTTTCCTAGAATCTTCCTGTGAGATTATATACCACCTAACACATTAGGAGCCTGATCCTGATTGATTGCCTCTGGGTGCTATGGTATAAAAATAACATGAATAATTTTCAAGTAGTTTATTTAAAACATTTATTGAAAATGTTTTAAATTTTGCATTGCAATGTTGTTATTGATCTGGGATCTTAGGCAGTTGAAATGATTAACAAAATGCACATGCTTTACCTGTAAGGTAATCTTTTTACAGTATTCCTTTGGATGGCTTCCTTCCCTCCACCCCACCCCAAGTAAACATGTCTTTTTCAGATGCAAAGAATGCTTTGGTAAGGAGGCATCACTTCTATGTTTTCCTGAATGAGTTTAGCTTTGTTAAGTTTGTCGGTCATATCATAGGTTCATAATAGTTAAAGATAGTAAAAACTTTCTAGAATGTCGAATTAGTTTGTCTGGAATGACCGGATAGAGACTCCCCATTAAGCTGATATGTTTGATTTTGATCTTCGTAGCGACATGGAAACTAGTATCTCAAGTTGATACATAGGTGACCTGTAACATTCTGAGTAGTATCCATATTATGCATTCATCTTTTTTAAAACCTTTACTGTGTGTGTTGTTTGTTTTTTTTAACCACCATATTAGGGCCCTCATCCTGTCAGAATCTGCATGCTCTCAAATCCCATTGAAGCCAATGCAAGTTGAGGGTGCTTCGGCAGCTTGCATGAGGCAATCAGGATCCATGTCCAAATATCAGTAAAAGTTTTATCATTCTATAATGTAGCCTTGCAAAGTTCTACCTGACAAGAGTGAATCTTGCTGATGGGTGAGTAAAATATCATGAGTATTTTTATTATGACCAGCCATCTTGGTAAAGGGCAGTGGAATGGATTTTGTGCTTGGGCTGGTAAGCTTTCCTAACAATTTTGCAAGGCTGCTATAATCCCAGTATTACTTCCTTGATCTTTAGCTGAGAACAGGGATAGAACTATTATACTTTCTGTCATTTCTGTTCGCTGCAACATAGAGTAGAGGTGTCTGGCTGGTGATTCTTGCTCACATGCTCGGGGTCTAGCTGATTGCCATATTTGGGGTCAGGAAGAAATTTCCCCCTGTGTCAGATTGGCAGAGACCCTGGGAGTTTTTCACCTTCCTCTGCGGCATGGGTCACTTGCAGTAAACTAGTGTAAATGGTGGATTCTCTGTAACTTGACGTATTTAAATCACGATTTGAGGACTTCAGTAACTTCAGCCAGAGGTTATTGGGTCTATTATAGGGGTGGGTGAGGTTCTGTGGGCTGCAATGTGCAGGCAGGAGGTCAGATTACATGATCGTGATGATCCCTTCTGGCCTTTAAATCTATGACAAGGGCACAAGAGAAGTCAGTGGTATGTGCTCCTATAGCATAGCTGATCAAAATTCAGATAATGTTTCTTATAGAGTTATTGGAGACACGTAATACACACTGCACGTTTAGAGTTAAAACACAAAAGAATGGTGTATACCCAGCTGCAATAAGAATTCATGAAATATGTTCCTGTTACTGAATTCCTTTGAATTGTGTCACCTAGGCCTCTACTGGCTGCACTCACTGAGCTGTGCAGCAGTTACTGATGCACAACTAGTAACATCAGTAAAATGTCTCTGCTAAAAGAGAGCATGATGGAATCACTATTACTCTAGTCACCAATACAGATGAGGTTTTCAGAAGCTCTTGAACAGAACTTTCTTGTAGTGGAAACTCTTAGCCGGTAATGAGCCACACCACTGAAAACATTGGATACTATGGCTAGGTCTACACTACCCCCCCCTGTCGAACTAAGGTACGCAACTTCAGCTACGTGAATAACGTAGCTGAAGTCGAAGTACCTTAGTTCGAATGAAAAAGCACTTACCCGGGATCCACACGCGGCGCGCAGGCTCCCCCGTCGACTCCGCCTACTCCGTTCGTCGAGCTGGATTACCAGCGTCGACGACGGAGCACTTCCTGGTTCGATTTATCGCGTCTTGACAAGACGCGATAAATCGAACCCAGAACATCGATCGCGCGCCTCCGACGGGACGCGTAAGTATAGACCTACCCTATGACATGAGCACTTGATTCTTGGGAACAAAAGTATTTCTGGTTCTGGGTGTTTGTAGCCTCTTTAGCACCTAATTTTTTATGAGAAAAGGTAGAGGATAATTTAAAACAAAGGCCCTTTCTATGTTAGGGAAATTTACACTGGTAATTTATACCAGTGCAAATTTCCTTAATTTTTTATATTGTAAAACAACAAGTTTACTATTACAAATCATATCATCTGTTTGGAACCATATATAGATCCACATCTTTCCATTGTCACCTGTTACAAGGTATAAGAAACAAAGCAAATTTAACAGCTAAAACGTTTTAAAAATGCAGCAAGCTTTATGAAGTCTCAAACAAAGCCATGTTTGTGGACAGGGGAAAAGCTTCTGTTTTGTGTGTGTGTGTGTGTGTGTGTGTGTGTGTCTCTCTCTCTCTCTCTCTCTCTCTCACACTCACTCTCTCTCTCACACACACACACACACACACACACACACACACACACACACACACACACACACTTTTTATAATTTAGTCTGAAAATGTCTTACTACATCTGAATGTTTCTGTCCTGTAACAAGGTGGCAAGATACAGATGCCTTTCTATGAACATATCCCCTTGCATTTAACATCTAACTCTTCCTGCTTAACTGTAACCTACACAAGATGTTAAGTGTTTTGGGGCATGCAGCATTCCAGGCAGGCACAATCTTGTAGCCTTTAGAGAGCTGTATTATGATTTGTCACCAGCCTTATCAGTACATTTGAGTCTTATTTTTGTGAGCTGTAAGTTCTCTGTCACTGCTTTGGTGAACTTCTTACTTCTTCCTATCAGATTTTCAGTTTTTGTTTTGGGGGTAAATTAATTTTTCTGTGTTCAGTTGTGTCTTCTCTTTTTTATAACAGAAGAAAAAACGGTTTTCTGTATGGTGAACAGCAATTGCTGTAAGACTTTTGGGAGGGGGAAATTTATGTGTGGTTTTTGGTCAGCATTTCTGTCTTTCAGCCCATTCCTCTGAAAAGCAGATGGCATTGGCTGAAATCACACCAGTGTCTCCAGAGAAATTGATAGAATTAGGCCACAATAGTGCTGTACTCTGTGTCCCAGGTGAGAAACCAGTGGCATTGGCTATAGCGTATCGCTAAGGCTACAATTTTGTCACGGATATTTTTAGTAAAAGTCATGGACAGGTCACGGGCAAAAAAGAAAAATGAATGGAAGCCATGACCTGTCCGTGACTTTTATTAAAAATATCCGTGACAACATGGGGATCTGGGTCCCCACACCGCCTGAAGCGGGCAGCTGCACAGGGGTAGGAGCTGCCTGCAGCAGCTGGGGGCTGCGGGATACCCCTGCTGCCTGCAGCTCCGGGAACCTGCGACAGCTGGGACCTTGGAGGTTCCTCCACAGCGACCAGGAGCTTGGTTCCCCCAGTGGCCAGGAGCTTGGGGGTTTCCCTGGTGGCTGGGAGTTCCAGGGGCCGCCAGAGGCAGCAAGGGTACCCCACAGCTCCCTGCCCCCATGGGCAGCGGGGGACCCTGCAGCTCCCAACCACTGCAGGCTGAAGTCACAGAAGTTGCTGGAAGTAACAGACTCTGTGACTAAATCGTAGCCTTATGTATTGCATATTACAGTGGCCTAGTTCAGAAACTGAGGCATTGGCTAAGGGAACAGTGTCTCCCTTGCTCCCCTTCTGAAAAACGGACTTACTACTGTTTTATTTATTATTATTCATGTTAGGGCTGGGTTATGGGTTTCAGCAGGAATCTGAACCTTCCCCATTTGACTCGGCTGAACTGGGGCCAAAGGTTTTCAGTCTCTTGTTTGGAGACAGTGATGATGACCAAGGAAAGCCTTGTTCCCATACCCTGCCTTGTGGTTGAAATGCCTCAGTCTTGAACTCCACTTGAGCTCCTCAGCCACTTCTTTGGAGTTGCCGCAGGAAATAAAAAAGGACCAAATCTGCGGTGCTAATTCAGGCAAAACTCTTGTTGACCTCTGTGGATGTTTTGCTAGAGTAAGGGCTGTGGGATTTTGCTTGCAGATTATATCATGATACTTCACAGAAAGGTGCACCTTCCTTTGGAGGGGTAGAATATTGGTTACCTCATGTTAACAAAAACATAGCTGGGATGTGAAAAAGCCCTGGGATGTGAAAAGGCCCAAAGACGGGCCTTAAATTTGCTACCAGAGCTCTTCTTCAGGTCCAAGTCTATGTAGCTTGAAAGTGTGTTTCTCTCGCCAATAGAAGTTGGTCCAATAAAAGATATTACCTCCCCCACCTTGTGTGTCTAATAAATATAATGCTCAACTGCAGAATGTGGTATAGTAGATGTTGAAACTGTGAAGAATGTGTACTAACATATTGTATAATTGTTTTTGTTTCTTTGAATTCTAGACTGACTGCAATGTCTCATTGCATTGGACTCCTGTCCATTGCCTCTAAACTGAATTTGCTGGTTTTGCTACTTTCTGCAGTGTGCTTCTGTTCATGCTTAAGTGACCGAATTCCAGTAAGTATCTTCTAATCTAAGAGTGAAAGATGGCTATAAAAGGTCGTTGAAATAATTTGAATTATTTGGTACTGATGTGGTGAGCATAACCTTATTTATTTCTCCTGAAATTATGTATAGCAGTGCATCACCTCTCATCTTTGAAGCATTTTGTCTTTTTAAAATGTTTTATGGTATAAAATTTCAGAGACGTTTTAAGAAGTAAGCCTATCTGGATCACTTGATGCTGAGCAATAAAGAGGACATGGAAAAGGAAACATGCAATTCAGGCAACGTTCACATTTTGTCACATGCACCTTGTTTTATTTAAACAGCTGCAGCTAAAACTTTAATTTCGTTAGGACAAAAACTAAAGCTTAATGTGTGGTCTAATGGTGAGAGCAGGAGATGGAAATCAAGAGTATTCTGTTCCCAGCTATGCTTCTGATCACTGTGTAACCATGGGCAAGTCACTTATACCCACATTTTCAAAAGGGGTGTATGATTTTGGGCCCTTTGTTGTTTTTTTTGGCTGCCCAACTTGAGACACCTTGAGCCTGATTTTTCAGACTTCAGTTGAATGAGTGGGAGCTATGTGTACTCAGCATCTATGTAAGTTTGCAAAGGTGAACAACCAGAAAATAAAATACCAAAATTTGGGGACATAACTTCAGCTTTCATTTAAAAAATATGTATCTAGTTCTCTTGGTTGCAAAGGAAAGCTTGAATATGTGACCCTGAGTATAATCAATGCAGTGTCACCTGCCAGCATTTGCAGACAGCATGACACAGTAGCTCAGAGAAGTGCGAGCTGCCCCAGTCATCTTCATGGGCTCTGAAATCCACTTCTCTGGGACCCTTGACAACACCAATTCAGCAGAGGACACTGAAGGTATGTCTACACTGCACACTAAGCCTGTGTCTGTGTCACCCAGTGTATAGGACTCTGTGTTTCCAAGCTCATGCTTGAATGTCTGCATTGCATTGTAAATCTGGGTTTACAATTGCTGGACCTGGAGGTCTCAGCTGTGTTAATGCGTCCATACTGCACTATGCAGTCCTTGTGACTCAAGTATGTGGCTTGACTTGTATCCACACTGCAAAATGACAGGGCTAGGACCCGGGTCACAGCGGGATTCAGACTGTGACCCACCCCCCTAACAAGGTCCTAGGACCAGGGCCCTGTGTGCTTGCTGACCTGAGTCATACTGTTTTGTGTGTGGATGAAAGGGGGGCTTGGGCTCACACCTGAGTCAGAGCTCAGGCTTGGTGTGTAGTGTAGACATACCTTGAGATGGGAATGACCCTCATTACCACCACATTATCATGGCTTTGCAAGGCTCCCACCACACAAAGTCCTTTGCTCAGTTAGGAAGGGCTCAGTCCCTTCCCTTTCTGAGACAGATCCCAGCCTGTCTGCAGACTGGTAGTGGTGGCTTGAGGAGAGGCAAGGCCTCAGACTGGCCACGGGAGTGGTGATGGAGGCCGCCTGCCAGCCCAGAAGAGCTCATGTAGGTGGTCTCCCCTACTACTATTGTAAGGAAGGATGAGGCAGAGGGAACCCCATTTCGGGTGTGTCTAGTCTCCTGAACTGGGAATAATCTCAATTTTAACTCCAATTTAACATTATTATCTGGCTTTAAGGAAATGTCCATCTTTCTTTGTAGAACCTTTTTTGGTTTCTACCCTTTTGATTCTCTAAGCCAGTGTTTACCAAACTTGGGATGCCACTTGTTCAGGGAAAGCCCCTGGCGTGCCCGTCCGGTTTGTTTACCTGCCGTGTCCGCAGGTTCGGCCAATCACGGCTCCCGCTGGCCGTGGTTCGTTGTGTCCGGCCAATGGGGGCTGCGGGAAGCGGCGGTCAGTACGTCCCTCGGCCCGCGCCGCTTCCCACAGCCCCCATTGGCTGGACACTGTGAACTGGCACCAGTGGGAGCCGCGAGCAGCCGAACCTGCGGACGCGGCAGGTAAACAAACCAGCCGGGCACTCCAGGGGCTTTCCCTGAACAAGCGGCGTCCCAAGTTTGGGAAACACTGCTCTAAGCAAAACAAAAGTAGTTACCAATTATTGATGTACTTTATGTAAGTGTAAAATATAATGATAAACTTGCTTGTGTGCAATTGCCAATTTTCATTACTACAGCAAATGTTAATGGTATTTAGACTGTTAGTGAAAATGGGATAGTTATAAAGTGATCACAGGCCAAACAGCTGAAGCAACTGTTTAAATGAAGAAAGACACGTACTGTTACCCCTTACAGTACATTTAGATTGCAGCACTCTTACTGAACAGAGACCATTCGTAAACATCAGCTGTCTCCATTATGTGTTTCAACAGATATAAAATTAAGAGGCATGTTGGTGAATTTATTATTGGACTGTGTATCATTAAATCCCTCTTGGATAATAATCTAACAACATAAATAAGCAAAGTAATAACTAGTGGCTCATTTATATTAGCTTTGTTGAATCTTGGCTCAGAAAACATTAACACTCACTTTCATCATTAGAAGCTGACTTCTTATATTTATAATTGTAACTAAGCTTTAACCATTTGTCATAATTTTAACAATTCTAATCCTCTCATCATGTGCTAAGCAAAAGTAGGAATTAAGCTCTAGTTTCCCTGTACTTATCAAATTTCTGTCCTTTTGACATTTAAAATAAAAATGTTCTATAACTTTTCAATCATTATAATATATTATCACCATTGTTTTTAACTGCACACATGTTGCTCAGAACCACAGACTGATATTTCTCTCACACAGAAACATTTTTTAGAAACCGTGTAATATACACTTAAATGCAAACAATCCAAAATCTCCCATTAAATATGCATAGACACCTTCCATTGAAGTTGGTGGGAGAGGTGAATGCAGAATTTGGCCCAGAATTTTCAGTTAGTTCCTTTTTTATTTATTTTTTTAAAATATTTATTAGAAGAGTAACAACTATAAATCCTATTGTTTTGGGGAATGGGCCAAACTGCTTGAGAGGTATTAGGAAGAAACTTCCTTTACGGGCAGGTTATTCCAAATTGTCCACTGATAGATTTTTGTACCTTCCTCTGAAGTGTCTGGAAGTGGCCACTGACAGACACAGGTTACTAGACTAGATGTAGCACTGCTCTGGTCCATTATGACAATTCCTATGAAATCTGAGATGAAAAGACCTATTTGGTCACATCTGATTCACTGTCTCATCTCCTCTCAGTTCAAGATAGTTCCTTACAGCATACTCTTAATTGTTTTTTGTCCAGTGCAGTTTTAAATGACTGAAGTAATGGGGCTTCCACTGCTTTCCTTGGGAGACTGTTCCACACACTAATGGATCTCATTGATTGGAAGCTTTTCCTGCTTGTCATCCATTAGTCTTGGTATTCACACACTTCAGATATCTGTAGATAGTGATCAGATCACCACCTTATTGGTTAATCAAGATATAACTACTTAGCTCTTAATATAGTGTAAATGCTACAAATAAAAGCCAGCTTAAAAAAAGGTGCAAAAGGGATGAGAGGTTCTAAAACTGAGACTGTTTCTGCATTGTTACAAAATAGCCATTCCTTTCAACATAATTCATTTTTGTTACGGAATGGTCCTTCCCTATGAATATCCCAAAGAATATAAATACACGTGCACAGCTGTGCGTGCACCCTCCAGCTCCATGTTAAAAGAACAATAAGGTTGCAAAGTCAAGCACTCAAAAGTTAGGAAATGCCAGTCTTAAGGTTATCTGTGCCTTAACTCTGCCATTTCCCATTTTGTAAGGTGTAGATAACCATAATTCTGACACTGCCTAACTTCTAAGTGCTTGATTTTGCAACCTCAATAAAAGGTTCTGTTTATTTTGTGTGTGAGATTTCCTAGGTTTTTTGAAAAAGCAAAATGAAGAAACAAATTCCGTCATGTAGCATCATATTGACACCTACATGGTTCATCAGCAGGATTGGAATCTTTAGATCCACTGCACAGAACTGTGCTACTTGTGATTACAATGATAACAAATAGCTATAGTAGACTGTCATCTTGTATGTGGATGAGGATTAAAGGAGGATGAGATACTTTGCCAGTTGGTTTCACAGATATTTGGTGACAGCAGAGGAAAGTTTGAACTCTGGAATCTTGAGTTCCATTCCATGCTCTGAAGGGGAGTGTGTTCTAGTGGGCAAAGACACTTCTGCCAATTCCCTCCAAACTTGACTCTTTCTGCCCTGTCCCTTCCAACTTGTCCCTGTCCTATTCCTGTCTCTTCCCCACCCCAGGTCCTCATCCAAGTCCCATTCTCCTCACCTAGCCGGTCTGAGCCTAATCTGAGCCTCCAATCCTAAAATTTCTCATTCCAGTCCCAATCTCCTTGTCCAGCAAATCCTAATCTCACCCCTCTGGAATCCCTGTCCCAGCCACCCTCTACCCCATTCCCAGTAGTCTTCTTCCCCATCCAGTCCCAGTCTCTGTTCCCTGCCTCACAGTCCCACTCTCCTTCTCCTCCCCGGCTGCTTGACCAAATCTATTCTCTCCCCTCATAGGTCCGGCTCTTTTCTGATCTGCATTCAAATCAGGCAGCTCCCTTCACCGCCCTGTTTGGGCCCAGCAGCGGGGGGTGGGGGCATTGGGAGCATAGGAAAGCAGTAGCGTAGCCGGGGGGGAGCAGGGGGAGTGGCCGCTCCCCCTGTGAGGAGAAGCGGTGCTTTAAAAGGCCCGCGGGCAGCTCCTGTGGCTGCAAGAGCTGCGGGCCTTTTAAAGCGCTGCCCGAGCCCGGCTCCGGCAGCGGGGCTCGGGGGGCGCTTTAAACAGTCCGCGGCTCCCCCGAGCCCCGCTGCCAGAGCTGGGGTGGGGAGGCACTTTAAAAGGCCCGCGGCTCCTGCAGCCACGGGGAGCTGCGGGCCTTTTAAAGCTCTGCCCTCTGGTGGTGCTTAAAAAGGCCCAGGGCTCCTGCCACTGTGGGGAGCCTTTTAAAGCGCCGCTGGAGCCCCGCTGCCTGAGCTCCGCAGCGGCTGGAGCCCCGGGCCCTTTAAAGCGCCGCGGGGTGAGTACAGGGGGAGCGGGGAGGCGCCTTTTTGTAGCGCCGCTCCCCCCTGTGCTCCAGACCTGCCTACGCCACTGTAGGAAAGACTGACTCCTGGTCCAGGTCCTTGTGCGTAGCAGCCTGGAGTTGCAATTGCAGGGAAAGTCCTGCTCAGCACCAGGGTGGAGAATGGTCAGTGTGGATGGAATAGTCAGGGAATTAAACTGTAGAGCTCTAACAAGTCTCTACTGAGCATATGTAAACTCTGATTATTTTTTTTTCCTCTCCAGAGGATTTTAATTTGGCCAATTATGGGTGGATTTTCAAAGGGACAGTCAGAGGCACATTCTTGACTCAAATGGCACGCCTTTGCCAAATGTCAAGTCCCTGCTCCAAAGCATGGGGGCCGTTAGAAACTTCTCAAAGAAAATGTTGCCAGAATTTTTTATCATGGGCAAAACAACATATTCTTCTTCGAGTGCTTGCTCATATGTATTCCAGTTAGGTGTGCGCGCGCAGCGTGCACGATCGTCGGAAGATTTTTACCCTAGCAACACTCGGTGGGCCGGCTGGCGCCCCCTGGAGTGGCGCCGTTAGGTGCCCCGATATATACTGCAGCCGGCCCATCGCCCTCTCAGTTCCTTCTTACCGCCCGTGTCGGTCGTTGGAACAGTGGAGAGCAGCTCGCTGACCTCCACAGCCCTAGCTTCATTAGCACTCGTTTATCTTTTAGATAGTTTAAGTACTGTCAATTAGTTGTTAATAGTTGTTGTTAGCAGTTATCTTCTCAGTGACAATAGTAGCTGGAGATAAGGGGCTTCTCCCCTTATCCCCACCCCGGTACCGGGCCAATGCCTGGCTCTCCGGGATTCAAGCCTTGCTCGGCATGCCAGAAGCCGATGCCTACAGGAGATCCGCATGCCTCCTGTCTTAAGTGCCTCGGGGAGTCCCACCTTCCGGACAAGTGCCGCATTTGTAAGTCCTTCAAGCCGCGGACCAAAAAGGAGCGGGACTTTCGCTTGAAGCAGCTCCTTTTAGAGGCGTCTCTTAGCCCGATGTCGGCGCCGCATCGTACCACGGCACCGACCCCGGCGGCCTCAACGTCTGCGGCACCGGAACGCCCAAGCTCCGGAAAAGAACCCAGGCACCGTCCTTCTCTACCTGGGACCTCGCAGAGCCGCCCTCTGTCCCCGAGAGCCAAGAAGTCGGGAGGACCGACTAAGGCGCCGCTGCATGCGCAGCCAGCTCCAGATCCGCCTAGGTCTGTTGAGGCGCCCGCACCGCCAACTCCGGTACCGGAAGGACCGTTGAGTTCGGTGCCAGTGGTCTCCGTGCCACTTACTCCGGCCCTCCATAGGCCGTTGAGTCCGGCGCCGCCGTCAACACTGGCGCCGGCCCTGCCAACTCCGGCACCCGAGAGGCCGTTGAGTGCAGGTCAGCCTCTGCAGGCTCCGGTACCGACGACTCCGGTCCCGCGAGGGCCGTTGAGCTCGGTAACCGCCAGCTCCCTGGCACGCTCCGTGGTTGAGCTTCCGCTGCCGTCCACGCCGGACACCTTCGCAGCGGCGCGGGACCTGATCCAGATGACCGCTCTGGCACCGACCCCGCCTACGGTACCGCCGGTGCGGATCATCACGTCACGCGGCAAACCGGCCATCTTCCACCCGGTGCCGCAGGCGGAGACCAGCCAGCAGCAGCCACCTGCGTCTCCAAGGTACCGCTCGCAGTCCCAGCACCGATCTCGATCCCGGCGCCGTTCGTACTTGCGGTACCGCTCCAGGTCCCCCTCCACGCGGAGGTACCCTGACTCTCGACGCCGCTCCCGGTCCCGCGGCCGGTCGACGCGCAGATCGCCGAGACGATCCAGGTCCAGATCTGTGTCACGGTACCGAGATCATCGCCGGTACCGCTCCAGGTCCCGCCTCCGATCCGGCTCTCGACGCCGGTCCCCATCCCGGCGCCGATCCGGCTCTCGACGCCGATCCGGCTCCCGGCACAGGACACCATCCCGGTACCGATCCGGCTCACGGCACCGGACACCATCCCGGCACCGATCAGGCTCCCGGTACCGGATACCATCCCGGCACCGGACCCCACCAAGGAGGCAGACCCTGGCCACGCAGACGTCACTGCATGGCTACTCTGCCCCACCCTGGCCTTCGCGCTCTGGATCCCGCTCTTCCAGAGCTGGCAGCGACCTCTATGCGGAGGACCGCACCATCAGCGACCAGGGTCACCTGCCAGAGACCGGGCAGGTTCAGGAGCGGTGGCCATTTTGGACCCCCATGGCATACTACGAAGCCCAGAGGGTACCAACAAGAGCTCCTACCTCAACCACGTTGGAGCGTAGAGCGCCAGAGGCTACAGTCTCCCGACCTCCAGAGGCTACAGTCTCCAGGCCTCCGCCAGAGGTAGAGCAGCCAGAACCGGAGCCCCCAGCCCTGGGCTCCGAAGAGGTACCCGTCGAGGACCCGCTCGCCCAAGGCCTGTCCTCCTCCTCCTCTCCTGACGAGGCAGTGGCTGGAGCATCATCATCCGGCCCACCTCCCATTGATCTCAGGGACCATCAAGACCTGCTCCGCAGATTGGCCCTCAACATGGACCTCCAGATAGAGGAGGTCCCTGAACTGGAGGACCCCGTGGTGGACATCCTGACGACCGATGCCCCCACTAGGGTTGCCTTACCTTTTGTGCGTACCATCCTTGCCAACGCCACATCCATCTGGCAGACGCCAGCCTCAATACCCCCCACTGCCAGGGGGGTAGAGAGAAAGTACATGGCCCCCCCGAGGGACTTTCAATACCTATACACGCACCCCCCTCCGTGTTCGTTGGTGGTCCAATCTGTCAACGAGAGGGAGAGGAACGGCCAACAGGCCCCTGCCCCAAAGTCAAAGGACGCCAAGCGCCTAGACTTGTTTGGCAGGAAGATCTACTCGGGGGGGGCCTACAGCTTCATGCGACGAACCAACAGGCACTCCTGAGCCGCTACGGTTATAACACCTGGGTCTCAATGGAGAAATTCAAAGAGCTTATACCTCCAGAGTCCAGACAGGAGTATAAAGCCTTCGTGGAGGAGGGCAAAAAGCTGGCCAGGACGTCGCTGCGGGCCTCCTTGGACATCGCCGACTCCGCTGCCAGAACCATCGCCTCCGGAGTCGCCATGCGGCGCATCTCCTGGTTGCAATCCTCCACCCTCCCAGCAGAGGTCCAGCATACTATCCAGGACCTACCCTTTGACGGGCAGGGCCTGTTTTCGGAGAAAACAGACCCTAAGCTGCAGACCCTAAAAGACGGTCGTACCATCATCCGCACGCTGGGGATGCATACCCCCGCGACGCAGCGCAGGCCCTTCCGGCCGTTCGTACGACGCACCTACTTCCCTCCCCCACCACGTCAAGACTTTTACAGGAGGCCGCGTGGTCGAGGGGGTAGGAGACAGCAGCCTGGCCGACAGACCGGCCAGAGGCAGGGCCCCCACAAGCCATCGTCGGGGCCCAAACAAAATTTTTGAAGGGGCGCTCGAGGCCGGAGTACCAGTCCCTACCAATCCTGCCCTCCTGTTCCTGAACTGCCTCTCCCCCTTCTCCCCGGCGTGGTCGAATATCACCACGGACCGCTGGGTCTTACATACCGTCCAGGGGGGATACCGACTGCAGTTCGTCTCCCCGCCTTCGTCCCACCCTCCCACCCCGTCCCTCTTCAGGGACCCTTCTCACGAGCAACTCCTTATCCAGGAGGTGCACGAACTCCTTACTGTAGGAGCGGTGGAGGAGGTCCCAAGAGATCTCAGAGGCAAGGGATTCTACTCCCGTTATTTCCTAATCCCAAAGGCAAAGGGGGGGCTACGTCCTATCCTGGACTTACGGGGTCTCAACAAGTTTATGGTAAAGTTGAAATTCCGTATGCTCTCCCTGGGCACTATTATCCCCTCTATGGATCAGGGAGACTGGTACGCCGCCCTCGACATGAAGGACGCGTATTTCCACATTGCCATCTACCCACCTCACAGACGCTTCCTGCGCTTCGTAGTGGGACAGAGACATTTCCAGTTCGCAGTCCTGCCATTCGGCCTCTCAACAGCACCGAGAGTCTTTACGAAATGTATGGCAGTGGTAGCAGCCGCCCTTCGGCGTCAAAGAGTTCAGGTATTCCCCTATCTCGACGACTGGCTTATCCGTGGCGACTCCGCCAACCAGGTCCAGTCTCACATTCGCAAGGCCATGGACATGTTCAACCGTCTGGGCCTCCTACTGAACGTAGAAAAGTCCACTTTGGTGCCAACACAGAGAATAGACTTCATAGGGGCAATACTGGACTCTACCCTCGCCAGGGCGTTCCTCCCAGAGGCTCGCTTTCAAACGCTTGCAGCCGCCATACGCAGCCTCCAAGCCTTCCCAACCTCGACAGCCCGCTGCTGCCTCAGCCTCATGGGTCATATGGCATCATGCACCTTCGTGACAGCTCACGCCAGGTTACGCCTACGGCCCCTCCAAGCATGGCTGGCCTCCGCATACCGGCCACACAGGGACAACCTCGATATGATTCTGACGGTCCCACGGCAAGTCCTAGCCTCCCTCACCTGGTGGCTGGACCCCGCACATGTGATGTCAGGTGTTCCCTTTCATCCACCTCAGCCTTCCCGTGCCTTGACTACGGATGCGTCATCCCTCGGCTGGGGGGCTCACCTGCAGAACTTCCAAACGCAGGGCCTGTGGTCGGAGCAGGAGCTGACATTACACATCAATGTCGGAGAACTCCGAGCGGTACGTCTCGCCTGCCAAGCCTTCGCTCAACACTTACAGGGCCGCTGTGTCTCCATCCTTACAGACAACACGACGGCCATGCATTACATCAACAGACAGGGAGGGGCACACTCCCTTCCCCTCTGCCGAGAGGCAACTCAGCTCTGGGACTTTTGCATAGCCCGTTCCATTCACCCCGTGGCCTCGTTTCTCCCAGGAGTCCAGAACACCTTGGCGGACCGCCTAAGCAGGTCCTTTCAAACTCACGAGTGGTCCATTCGACCAGACGTCATCCACTCTGTCTTCCAGAGGTGGGGGTTTCCCCAGATAGATCTCTTCGCGACTCGCGAGAACAGGAAATGCCACGTGTTCTGCTCATTCCAGGGTCGCTCCCCAGGCTCCCTGACAGACGCCTTTCTCCATCCTTGGGCGGACAACCTGGCCTATGCCTTCCCACCAGTTCCACTGGTCCACAGAGTCCTGCTCAAACTACGCAGGGACAAGGCCAGAATAATCCTGATTGCTCCAGCGTGGCCCAGGCAACACTGGTATACCATGCTCCTGGAGCTGTCCGTGACAGACCCGATCCCTCTACCGCGATGGCCGGACCTGATCACGCAGCAGCACGGCAGGCTCCATCATCCCGACCTGCAGTCCCTTCACCTCACGGCGTGGCTGCTGCATGGCTGAACCCGTCGGAGCTACAATGTTCCAGCCCGGTCCAGCACGTTCTGCTGAGCAGTAGGAAACCCTCCACCAGGTCCACCTACTCAGCTAAGTGGAAACGTTTTTCTCTGTGGTGTGGCACTCGGGGTCTCAACCCCCTGCAGGTGCCGATTCACACCATACTGGACTACCTCCTCTCACTAAAGGAGCAGGGTCTGGCTCTCTCGTCGCTAAAAGTCCACCTAGCGGCAATTTCAGCTTTTCACCCCCGGGACGGGGCGGGTTCTGTTTTCTCCAACCCCATGGTCACCAGGTTCCTTAAGGGGTTAGAACGGCTACACCCGCTGGTGCGCCGCCCGGTCCCTACATGGGACCTCAACCTAGTCATTACCAGGCTCATGGGTGCCCCATTCGAGCCAATGGCCACTTGCTCCATGCTGTATCTCTCATGGAAAACGGCCTTTCTAGTAGCCATTACCTCGGCTAGACGCGTCTCTGAGCTCAGAGCGCTTACTTCGGAACCACCTTATACGGTGTTCCATAGGGATAAAGTACAGCTCAGGCCACACCCGGCCTTCCTGCCCAAGGTAGTGTCGGCCTTCCATATTAACCAAGACATTTTTCTACCGGTCTTTTATCCTAAGCCCCACGCCTCCAGGAAGGAGCAGCAACTCCATTCCCTGGATGTCCGGAGAGCCCTCGCCTTCTACATCGAGAGGACAAAGCCGTTCCGGAAATCGACCCAGCTGTTCATCGCCGTGGCGGACCGGATGAAAGGCCTTCCCGTCTCTTCCCAGCGCATCTCGTCATGGATCACTTCGTGCATCCGCACATGCTATGACTTGGCAGGTGTCCCCACCGTGCACACTACGGCTCACTCTACCCGGGCTCAGGCCTCGTCGTCTGCCTTCCTGGCACACATACCTATACAAGACATTTGTAGGGCCGCGACATGGTCGTCAGTACACACTTTTGCCTCGCACTATGACATAGTGCAACATTCTAGAGACGACGCCGCTTTTGGTTCGGCGGTCCTAAACTCTGCCGTTTCACAGTCCGACCCCGCCTCCTAGGAATGGCTTGGGAGTCACCTAACTGGAATACATATGAGCAAGCACTCGAAGAAGAAAACACGGTTACTCACCGTAGTAACTAGTGTTCTTCGAGATGTGTTGCTCATATGTATTCCAAACCCGCCCTCCTTCCCCACTGTCGGAATAGCCGGCAAGAAGGAACTGAGAGGGCGATGGGCCGGCTGCAGTATATATCGGGGCACCTAACGGCGCCACTCCAGGGGGCGCCAGCCGGCCCACCGAGTGTTGCTAGGGTAAAAATCTTCCGACGATCGTGCACGCCGCGCACGCACACCTAACTGGAATACATATGAGCAACACATCTCAAAGAACACTAGTTACTACGGTGAGTAACCGTGTTTTTTTTCCTAGTCTTAGTCTTGGAAATGACCATACATTTTTGGCTGAAATTTTAAAAACATTCAGTCTGAGGCAGAAACACAGCATGGAAACTTTCAGCTGAAACAGTTTGGCAAAGTTATAGGCTACTGAAAACAGCGTCTTTAGGATGGGAAGTGTCTCACAACCTTCCTAATAGGCAGTGCTACCAGCCTGGATTATAATATAGATCTGGCTCTGTTAACTCTTGCTTGAAGCTTCCAACCTGCACTAGAATAGGAAATAAGATGCACTGCTTTGTTCAACATAAATGTCATAACAGTTATGCTGGTTTAATCTTTAATAATATATTTTTAAATCCATGTAGAAAGAATTTCCGGTGTCAAAAAACAAACAAACTTGCTCAAGAGGGGAAAATTTTGTAACCCGAGGAATGTATTCTCTGCTGACACTACATAACCCAGGTGCAATTACTAATGCGCTGTATCTCGTGTATCCAACAGGAGTTTGCCCTCACAAAAACAGAAGAAAGTGACTTAAAAGAAGAGAATGGCAAAGAGTCAGTAGCAGAGGATGATCTTGATCCTGAAGACTTAGAAGTGTTTTACCCAACGTATCAGTGGCAAACAGTCCGTCCAGGTAACACATTGATGGTGAATTATTGTGTCCCTTTGAAACTACATCTGACACCACTGACAGAACCATCATAGAAACTAAAAATAACCATAAAATCCAACTGCATTTTTTGGTGTTTAAACAAAGAGGTGTCTGGTGTGGGAAGAACAGCTTTCTGCTTCAGTGAAAGGAAACAAGACTGCCACCAAATCTGGTGTTGTGTGGTCATTGTCAGTCTCAAGAACTTCTGCTAGTGCACCTCCAGGACTTTAGAACTAACTGAGCTTCTGTCAGTCAAATGGTAGATGATGTGCCTCCATTACTAGCTCAGAAACGCTTTCTTTTTCTCTATGCCTATCAAAAGACAGATTTTTATATGTTTGTTAGCACATGCTGTTCTGGTCTGCTGTGGTCTCATGTAGGTTGATTAAATATTGCTCGATGGCAAACTTGCTATTAAGAGTAGTAAGTGTAGTATTGTGCAGTTTTTAAAAGAGGAAAGCTTTAGCTAAATCCTTAGCTGTTTCAAGTCTAGTTTTATTCCTTTAAATCTAAAAGTTACATATTTCTCAAAAGTGTGCTTCTTAATTCTGGCTTAATGTGCCTGACTTTAATATCAAACTTTTAAAAGATTACCCCAGTATTTAGCTCTTCTGGGTTGCTGGCATTGTCCCAGAATGTAAGATTCTTGGCCATTGCACAGAGGCATCAGTAAAATCAACGGCTGCCCAAAGACTTATGGGATATAGCTAGCAAACCTGCAATAGTCAGTGGACTCCTACAGAGAATAAAAATATTTTTAAAACATATAAATGAATCTATTTTTGTGCTGGATGCCCTTCACAGCCTGGCTATAATCTCTGTGGCTAGAATCTGTGTTTCTGCCCCATAGTTAATCTTTGAATGTACGTTATATTTCAGACTTTTTAAATGCTTATGATAAAGAAAATGAAAGGTGGACTTCCTCATGTAAAAATTTTCATGCGTATTATTTCAGGAATCTAGTCTCCCCTTGTTTCATATGCTGATAATGTTAATGAAGGCTATGCATATCCACCAAGTGGAGACTAAACTCCTCAGAGTAGGGATGGCCAAAATATGCGACACTGAGGGATTCGTTGTCCGCTTCCCAAGAGCCTGAGGATCCCACCAGTTTGTATATACGTGTATTTGCAAGTATGCAGCATAAATGCCTGCAGGCATATTTGATTTGCTCCTGTATTCCATGATAGAACAGGTGGCTGATTGAGTTCACAAGCAATAACACAAGAACTAGGGGTCACCAAATGAAATTAATAGGCAGCAGGTTTAAAACAAACAAAAGGAAGTATTTTTTCACACAATGCACAGTCAACCTGCGGAACTCCTTGCCCAGAGGATGTCATGAAGGCCAAGTCTGTAACAGGGTTCAAAAAAGAACTAGATAAGTTCATGGAGGCTAGGTCAATCAATGGCTATTAGCCAGGATGGGCAGGAATGGTGTCCCTAGTCTCTGTTTGCCAGAAGTTGGGAATGGGCAACAGGAGATGGATCACTTGATGATTACCTATTCTGTTCATTCCCTCTTGGGCACCTGATATTAGCCACTGTTGGAAGACAGGATAATAGGCGAGATGGACCTTTGGTCTGACCCAGTATGGCCGTTCTTATGTTCTTAATAGAAAATTGCTGTTCATAGATTCATAGATTCTTCTTCGAGTGCTTGCTCATATGTATTCCAATTAGGTGTGCGCGCACGGCGTGCACGATCGTCGGAAGATTTTTACCCTAGCAACACTTGGTGGGCCGGCTGGCGCCCCCTGGAGTGGCGCCGTTACGGTGCCCGATATATACCCCAGCCGGCCCAGCGCCCTCTCAGTTCCTTCTTACCGCCCGTGATGGTCGTTGGAACTGTGGAGAGCAGCTCACTGACCTCCACATCCCTAGCATACTTAGCACTCGTTTATCTTGTAGATAGTTTAAGTACTTCTTAATTAGTTGTTAATAGTTATTCATAGTTCGTTGTGTAGTTAGTGTAAATAGTAGCGGGAGATAAGGGGCTTCTCCCCTGTCTCCCTCCCGGTACCGGGCCAATGCCTGGCTCTCCGGGATTCAAGCCTTGCTCGGCCTGCCAGAAGCCGATGCCCACAGGAGATCCCCACACCTCCTGTTTGAAGTGCCTCGGGGAGTCCCACCTTCCGGACAAGTGCCGTATTTGTAAGGCGTTTAAGCCGCGGACCAAGAAGGAGCGGGACTTTCATTTGAAGCAGCTCCTCCTGGAGGCCTCGCTTAGCCCGATGTCGGCCCCGCACCGGAACCCGGTACCGACCCCGGCGGCCTCGTCATCTGCGGCACCGCAACGCCCGAGCTCCGGGAAAGAGCCCAGGCACCGTACGCCTCAGGCTGGGACTTCGCAGAGGCGTCGCTCTCTGTCCCCGAGAGCGAAGAAGTCGGGCACCGCACCTGCACCGACTACGCCGCCGCTGCTCATGCAGCCTGTTCCAGACCACGCCAGGCCTGGTATGGCGCCAGCACCGTTGACTCCGGTACCGCAAGGACCGTTGAGCTCGGTGCCAGTGGCTCAGATCCCTGTGCCACCTACTCCGGCCCCGCAGAGGCCGTCGAGTCCGGCGCCGCCACCGATACCGGTGCTGGCCCTGCCAACTCCGGCACCCCAGAGGCCGTTGAGTACAGGACAGCCTTCTCAGGCTCCGGTACCGACGACTCCGGCCCCACAAGGCACGTTGAGCTCAGTAACCGCCAGCTCCCCGGCCCGCACCGTGGTAGAGCTTCCGCTGCCATCCACTCCGGACACCTTTTCGGCGGCACGGGACCTGATTGCGATGACCGATCCGGCACCGACCCCATCCTCGGTACCGCCGTTGCGGATTGTCGCTTCCCGCGGCAAACCGGCCATGGTCCACACGGTGCCGCATGCGGAGACCAGCCAGCAGCAGTCGGCGTCTCCTCGGTACCGCTCGCAGTCCCGGCGCCGGTCACCATCCCGGCACCGGTCGTACTCGCGGTACCGCTCCAGGTCCCCCTCCAGACGGCGGTATGTCGACTCCCGGTGCCGATCCCGGTCCCGTGGCCGGTCACCATGTAGATCTCCGGACGATCGGCATCATTATTGTTCGCCGAGGCGTTCCCGATCCAGGTCTGGATCCCGGTACCGCAGTCACCGCCGGTACCGTTCCAGATCCCGGTACCGATCGAGTTCCCGGTACCGATCTCCGGCACCGCGACATACCATGGCCACGCAGACCACCCTCCATGGCTACTCTGCACCACCTTGGCCTTCTCGCTCCATCTCCCACTCTTCCAGAGCCGGTAGCGACCTGTACGTGGAGGATCGCACGGTGGGTGAGCAGGGCCACCTGCAAGATGCCGGACAGGACCCGTCCCACGACCAGGGACAGTGGGCCTTCTGGACCCCGATGGCGTACCATCAGGCCCAAGGGGTCCCATCTAGAGCCTCCTTCTCGGCTCAATCCGAGCGTAGAGCACCAGAGGCTACGGTATCCCGGCCTCCACCAGACGTCTCAGAATTGGTCGCGGCTCCAGACTTGGAGGCCCCAACCCTGGACCCCTCAGTGGCCCCCCCCCTGAGGACCCGCTCGCTCAAGGTCTGTCATCGTCGTCCTCCCCTGACGAGGCAGTGGCAGGAGCATCATCTTCCGGCCTGCCTCCTATCGATCTCCGGGACCATCAAGACCTGCTCCGCAGATTGGCCCTTAACATGGATCTGCAGATCGAGGAGGTCCCAGAACTGGAGGACCCGGTGGTGGACATTTTGACAACTGACTCCCCCACCAGGGTAGCCCTGCCATTCGTCCGCACGATACTGGCCAACGCCACATCTATCTGGCAGTCCCCAGCCTCGATACCCCCCACTGCCAGGGGTGTAGAGAGGAAATATATGGCACCTCCAAGAGATTTCCAGTATCTCTACACTCACCCCCCTCCGTGCTCGCTGGTGGTTCAATCGGTCAACGAGAGGGAGAGGAATGGCCAACAGGCCCCTGCCCCAAAGTCTAAGGACGCCAAGCGCATAGACTTATTTGGGAGAAAGATTTACTCGGAGGGGGGGGCCTACAGCTCCGGGCTGCGAACCAGCAGGCACTCCTGAGCCGTTACGGCTATAACACCTGGGTCTCCATGGAGAAATTCAAAGAACTTATACCTCCGGAGTCCAGGCAGGAGTACAAAGCTTTTGTCGAGGAGGGCAAGAAGCTGGCCAGGACGTCGCTGCGAGCCTCTCTCGACATCACCGACTCGGCCGCCAGGACTATCGCCTCGGGAGTCGCCATGCGGCGTATCTCCTGGCTACAATCCTCAACCCTCCCCGCGGAGGTCCAGCACACGATCCAGGACCTACCGTTTCAAGGTCAGGGTCTGTTCTCGGAGAAAACTGACCCAAAGCTGCAGACCCTCAAAGATGGTCGAACCATCATCCGTACGCTGGGGATGCATACCCCAGCGACGCAGCGCAGACCCTTCCGGCCCTTCGGACAACGTCCCTACTTCCCACCTGCACCACGACAGGACTTCTACAGGAGGCCGCGTGGTCGAGGGGGCAGGAGACAACAACCCGGTCGACAGACCGGCCAGCGACAGGGCCCCCACAAACCATCGTCGGGGCCCAAACAAAATTTTTGAAGGGACGCTAGAGGCCGGAGTACCAGTTTTAATCGATCCTGTCCCCCTGTTCCTGGACCGCCTTTCCCTTTTCTCCCCGGCGTGGTCAGAAATCACCACGGACCGCTGGGTCATACGCACGGTGCAAAAGGGATACCATTTGCAGTTTGTCTCCCCACCTCCATACCATCCTCCCTCCCTGTCCCTCTTCAGGGACCCTTCTCACGAGCAACTCCTCATTCAGGAGGTACAAGAGCTCCTCTCCGCAGGAGCGGTAGAGGAGGTTCTGAGGGAGCTCAGGGGCAAGGGTTTCTATTCCCGTTATTTCCTAATCCCCAAGGCGAAGGTGGGACTCAACAAATTTATGGTAAAGTTGAAGTTCCGTATGCTCTCCCTGGGCACTATTATCCCCTCTATGGATCAGGGAGACTGGTACGCCGCCCTCGACATGAAGGATGCGTATTTCCAGATTGCAATCTACCCACCTCACAGGCGCTTCCTCCGCTTTGTGGTGGGCCAGAGACACTTCCAGTTTACGGTCCTGCCCTTCGGCCTCTCGACGGCACCGAGGGTTTTTATGAAGTGTATGGCAGTGGTAGCAGCCGCCCTCCGGCGTCAAAGAGTTCAGGTGTTCCCCTACCTCGACGACTGGCTTATCCGCGGCAACTCCAGCAGCCAAGTCCAGTCTCATATTCGCACGGCCATGGGCATGTTCAGGCGGCTCGCCCTCCTCCTGAACGTAGAAAAGTCCACTTTGGTGCCAACACAGAGGTTAGACTTTATAGGGGCAGTACTGGACTCCACTCTCGCCCGGGCATTTCTTCCAGAGGCTCGCTTTCTGACTCTTACAACTACCATACGCAGCCTTCAGGCCTTCCCAAAGTCAACGGCCCGCTGTTGCCTCAGCCTCCTTGGTCATATGGCATCCTGCACCTTCGTGACAGCTCACGCCAGGCTGCGCCTCCGGCCCCTCCAGGCATGGCTCGCCTCAGCATACCGGCCGCGCAGGGACAGCCTGGACATAATTCTGACGATCCCAGCACAGGTCCTAGCCTCCCTCAACTGGTGGCTGGACCCCAGGAAGGTGATGTCAGGTGTTCCATTTCATCCACCTCAGCCATCCCTAGCCTTAACCACGGATGCTTCATCCCTGGGCTGGGGAGCTCATTTACAGAACCTCCAAACGCAGGCCCTGTGGTCAGAGCAGGAGCTGACTCTGCACATCAATGTCAGAGAACTGCGAGCGGTACGTCTTGCCTGCCAAGCCTTCGCTCAACATTTACAGGGCCGCTGTGTCACCATCCTTACAGACAACACGACGGCCATGCATTACATGAACAGACAGGGAGGGGCACACTCCCTCCCCCTCTGCCGAGAAGCGATTCATCTCTGGGACTTTTGCATAGCCCATTCCATTCACCTGGTAGCCTCTTTTCTCCCAGGGGTCCAGAACACCTTGGTGGACCGACTGAGCAGGTCCTTCCAGACTCACGAGTGGTCCATTCGACCGGACGTCATCCACTCTGTCTTCCGGAAGTGGGGATTTCCCCACATAGATCTATTCGCGACTTGCGAGAACCGGAAATGCCACGTGTTCTGCTCACTCCAGGGTCGCTCCCCAGGCTCCCTGACAGACGCTTTTCTCCATCCTTGGACGGACCACCTGTCCTATGCCTTCCCGCCAGTTCCACTGGTCCACAGAGTCCTGCTCAAGTTGCGCAGGGACAAGGCCCGCTTAATCCTGATCGCTCCAGCGTGGCCCAGGCAGCACTGGTACACCACTCTCCTGGAGCTCTCCGTGGCCGCCCCAATCACTCTACCATTGTGGCCGGACCTGATTACGCAGCAGCACGGCAGGCTCCATCATCCCGACCTGCACTCTCTTCATCTCACAGCGTGGCTGCTGCATGGCTGAACCTGTCTGAGCTACGTTGTTCCAGCCCGGTCCAACAGGTTCTGCTGAGCAGTAGGAAGCCTTCCACCAGGTCCACCTACTCAGCTAAGTGGAAACGTTTTTCCCTTTGGTGCGGCCCTCGGGGTCTTAATCCCTTGCAGGTGCGGATACACACCATTCTAGACTACCTTCTCTCCCTAAAGGAGCAGGGTCTAGCCCTCTCGTCGCTAAAGGTCCACCTCGCGGCAATCTCGGCCTTTCACCCTGGTGACGGTGGGCTTTCCATCTTTTCCAACCCCATGGTTAGCAGGTTCCTCAGGGGGTTGGAGCGGCTACACCCACTGGTGCGCCGCCCGGTCCCCACCTGGGACCTCAACCTCGTCATTACCAGGCTCATGGGGGCCCCATTCGAGCCTATGGCCACTTGCTCGCTGCTGTACCTCTCCTGGAAAACGGCCTTCCTCGTAGCCATTACCTCGGCGAGGTGCGTCTCTGAGCTCAGAGCGCTTACTTCGGAACCCCCTTACACGGTGTTCCACAAGGACAAGGTACAGCTGCGACCACACCCGGCCTTCCTGCCCAAGGTAGTGTCGGCCTTCCATATTAACCAAGACATTTTTCTACCGGTCTTCTATCCAAAGCCCCATGTCTCTAGGAAGGAGCAGCAACTCCATTCCTTGGACGTCCGTAGGGCCCTCGCCTTCTACATCGAGCGAACGAAGCCCTTTCGGAGAACGACTCAGCTGTTCGTCGCCGTGGCGGACCGGATGAAAGGTCTCCCGGTCTCTTCCTAACGCATCTCGTCATGGATCACGTCATGCATCCGGACATGTTATGACTTGGCAGGTGTCCCCACCATGCACCCTATGCCCACTCCACCCGAGCTCAGGCCTCGTCCTCCGCCTTCTTGGCACACATACCAATTCAAGAGATTTGTAGGGCAGCGACTTGGTCATCGGTGCACACCTTCGCCTCTCATTATACCATAGTACAACATTCTAGGGAGGACGCCGCTTTTGGTTCGGCGGTCCTACACTCCAGTCTCACAATCCGACCCCACCTCCTAGGAATGGCTTGGGAGTCACCTAATTGGAATACATATGAGCAAGCACTCGAAGAAGAAAAGACGGTTACTCACCGTAGTAACTGTTGTTCTTCGAGATGTGTTGCTCATATCTATTCCAAACCCGCCCTCCATCCCCACTGTCGGAATAGCCGGCAAGAAGGAACTGAGAGGGCGCTGGGCTGGCTGGGGTATATATCAGGCACTGTAACGGTGCCACTCCAGGGGGCGCCAGCCGGCCCACCGAGTGTTGCTAGGGTAAAAATCTTCCGACGATCGTGCACGCCACGCGCGCACACCTAATTGGAATAGATATGAGCAACACATCTCGAAGAACAACAGTTACTACGGTGAGTAACCGTCTTTTCTAGGGCTGGAAGGGACCTCGAGAGGTTATCGAGTCCAGTCCCCTGCCCTCATGGCAGGACCAAATACTGTCTAGACCATCCCTGATAGACATTTATCTAACCTACTCTTAAATATCTCCAGAGATGGAGATTCCACAACCTCCCTGGGCAGTTTATTCCAGTGTTTAACCACCCTGTCAGTTAGGAACTTTTTACTAATGTCCAACCTAAACCTCCCTTGCTGCAGTTTAAGCCCATTGCTTCTTGTTCTATCCTTAGAGGCTAAGATGAACAAGTTTTCTCCCTCCTCCTTATGACACCCTTTTAGATACCTGAAGACCGCTATCATGTCCCTTCTCAGTCTTCTCTTTTCCAAACTAAACAAACCTAATTCCTTCAGCCTTCCTTCATAGGTCATGTTTTCTAGACCCTTAATCATTCTTGTTGCTCTTCTCTGGACCCTCTCCAATTTCTCCACATCTTTCTTGAAATGCGGTGCCCAGAACTGCACACAATACTCCAGTTGAGGCCTAACCAGCGCAGAGTAGAGCGGAAGAATGACTTCTCGTGTCTTGCTCACAACACACCTGTTAATGCAGCCCAGAATCAAGTTTGTTTTTTTGCAACAGCATCACACTGTTGACTCATATTTAGCTTGTGGTCCACTATAACCCCTAGATCCCTTTCTGCCATACTCCTTCCTAGACAGTCTCCTCCCACTCTGTATGTGTGAAACTAATTGTTCCTACCTAAGTGGAGCACTTTGCATTTGTCCTTATTAAACTTCATCCTGTTTACCTCTGACCATTTCTCCAATTTGTCCAGATCATTTTGAATTATGACCCTATCCTCCAAAGCAGTTGCAATCCCTCCCAGTTTGGTATCATCTGCAAACTTAATAAGCGTACTTTCTATGCCAATATCCAAGTTGTTGATGAAGATATTGACCAGAGCCGGTCCCAAAACAGACCCTTGCGGAACCCCACTCGTTCTACCTTTCCAGCAGGATTGGGAACCATTAATAACTACTCTCTGAGTACTGTTATCCAGCCAGTTGCGCACCCACCTTATAGTAGCCCCATCTAAGTTGTATTTCCCTAGTTTATTGATAAGAATATCATGCGAGACCGTATCAAATGCCTTACTAAAGTCTAGGTATACCACATCCACCGCTTCTTACTTATCCACAAGTCTCGTTATCCTATCAAAGAAAGCTATCAGATTGGTTTGACATGATTTGTTCTTTACAAATGCATGCTGGTTATTCCCTATCACCTTACCACCTTCCAAGTGTTTGCAGATGATTTCCTTAATTACTTGCTCCATTATTTTCTCTGGCACAGAAGTTAAACTAACTGGTCTGTAGTTTCCTGGGTTGTTTTTATTTCCCTTTTTATAGATGGGCACTATATTTGCCCTTTTCCAGTCTTCTGGAATCTCTCCTGTCTCCCATGATTTACCAAAGATAATAGCTAGAGGCTCAGATAGCTCCTCTATTAGCTCCTTGAGTATTCTAGGATGCATTTCATCAGGTCCTGGTGACTTGCAGGCATCTAACTTATCTACGTGATTTTTAACTTGTTCTTTTTTTATTTTATCTTCTAAACCTTCCCATTTGCATTCACTATGTTAGGCATTCCTTCAGACTTCTCGGTGAAGACCGAAACAAAGAAGTCATTAAGCATCTCTGCCATTTCCAAGTTTCCTGTTACTGTTTCTCCCTCCTCACTGAGTAGTGGGCCTACCCTGTCCTTGGTCTTCCTCTTGCTTATCATAGAATCATAGAATATCAGGGTTGGAAGGGACCTTGGGAGGTCATCTAGTCTAACCCCCTGCTCAAAGCAGGACCAATCCCCAATTTTTGCCCCAGATCCCTAAGTGGCCCCTTCAAGGATTGAACTCACAACCCTGGGTTTAGCAGGCCAATGCTCAAACCACTGAGCCATCCCCCCCCCGAAAAAAAATAATAAATGGAGATATGCCAATCTCTTATAACTGGAAGGACCTTGAAAGGTCATCAAGTCTAGTCCCCTGCCTTCACTAGCAGGACCAAGTACTGTCCCCTGACAGATTTTTTGCCCCAGGTCCCTAAATGGCCCCCTCAAGGACTGAACTCACAACCCTGGGTTTAGCAGGCTAATGCTCAAACCACTGAGCTATCCCTCCCCCCTCTTCTAATGTATTGATAACAAGTTTTCTTGTTTCTCTTTATTCCTGTAGCTAGTTTGAGCTCATTTTGTGCCTTTGCCTTTCTAATCTTGCCCCTGCATTCCCGTGTTGTTTGCCTATATTCATCCTTTGTAATTTGTCCTAGTTTCCATTTTTTATATGACTCCTTTTTATTTTTTAGATCTTGCAAGATCTCGTGGTTAAGCCAAGGTAGTCTTTTGCCACATTTTCTATCTTTCCTACCCAGCGGAATAGTTTGCTTTTGGGCCCCCGGCAGGCAGCATACCTCCTGAGATGAAATGTCAGGGCGACAGATGGGCGCCTCCGTCCACCATTACCCTAAGTTTCCTATTCGCAGTGGTGGCAGCAGACTTCCCAGCCTTAGGGGTACGAGGCTTCTCCTCCTCTGCTGTAGGGGGAGATTCCTTCTCTCCTGTATCAAGAAGAGCATAATTGTTTCCTGTTACCACGGCGGCAGGGTTTGGAGCAGGGGTGGAGCACTGCCTGCTGCCAGAAGTAACCAGCTGCCAGTGTCCACCCTGAGCCATTTCCTCCTCCACCAGTGGTGTGTCAGCAGTCCTGTGTACTGGAACAGCTACCTCAGCTGTCTCCACATGGACACTGTCCAGGAATTGTTCATGGACTTGGATGCTCCTCAGTCTAGCCACCTCCTCCTGTAGCTCTCCCACCTGCTGCCTGAGAGATTCCACCAGCAGGCACCTGTCACATTGGATGGTCCCCCCCCAGCCTGGATATCAGTAAGTGGGAATTGCAAGTTACAGTCCCTGCAAAACCACACCAGGATCTGGGCAGAAGCATCCATGTTCAGGCGCTCTGTCTGTCTGGCTACAGGCGCAGGTGGAGGAGACAGAAGCAGTGCTGGCACAGGTGTTGCGGGCCTTCCTAACCATCATAGGCCTCCCTCTGTCAAACTCCCCCTCAAAGAATCAAGGGAACAGGGTCAGTCCCAACTGCCACAACAGCTGAAACTGAAATCACCTGAAATCAGAATCAAAATTTAAATTCAAACAGTCAAACACACACACTCCCACCAACAGCTAGTACTCACTCTCACCTGGTAGCCTGTTCAGCCGCGGGATCTCTTGCTCTCCCTCTCAAACTCCCCTGTCTGCAGCCCCCTGTCCGTTCCGCTCCCCTGGTCGCTCTGCCTCTGGCTTTAGTTTGGGTTAAAGGTTTTGGGAATGGCAAGTATACCTTGCCCCCTTCCCACTCCCCTTCCAAACTCCCTCTCAAAACTCCCTGTTAGCAGCCCCTGGTCGCTTGCTCGCTGCTTTATAAAGCCCTGGCCTCCCTGATTAGCCCCGCCCCCTGATTAAGGCTCAGCCACTGAACAGAGGCTTCTAGGTTTCAAGCCTGGTGTAGAAGCTCACAGTTTCCAACTGCCAGCCACAGCACACGGTCCTTCAAACAAACAAACAAACAAATGAACAAACAGACACAAGCTCAGCACACAGCAAGTACCCCCCAACACACACTACAGACAGCCACTTACCCCAAGGGTCCTGTATTTGCTCTTGCTTTACCTGGAGAAATCCCTCTCAAAACTCCCTGTTGATCAGCTTCATCCTTGTCATGCTGTTACAGGGGAAAGGTGGTGTCTGTTAGGTCATGTTTGCCAGCTAGACAGTACTTAGAGATCCCCACTACAGTATGATGGGCACCTCTGCATAAAATTGTCATGTTTTGGTATGTGGTGAGGAATCCAGTTCTGAAATCTATTCTTCATTACTCTCACAAGTGCAGAACAGTCCAAAGTGAAAGCAACTACTTTCCATGATCTCCCTAGGATAGATCTCACTGTATTGGGTCATGAAAAGGACCAACGCAACACAGTATAAGTGCATTTGTACTCCTTGTTATAGACATATCATGGTTTTCAAATGACTCCAAGAAAAATGTGAGCACTGGGGCAGACTTCAGAGAGAAACCATCCAAAAGGAAACTTACTCCAAATTATTTTTGGATATATTTGGACATATTTTTATGTGAACTTTTCTCCCTCCCAGATCAGTGCCTCCTCTGCTTGATTCTGCAGTGGAGTTATATAACCTGATATTTGTCACTGGGTATGGATTGACTGAGATGACACACATCCAGCATTTTGAGTTCATGACAAGATCTCGTACTATAGGCACAGAAGGTGTGTTTTGAAGGGGACAGGCCCTCATTTAACATACTCACATTTTGGTTTATTGGCGGAAATAGCAAGCCTCCCACTGTGATCTTGGATTTATTTAGCCTCTCCCTGCCTCAGTTTCCCCACATGTACATTGGAAGATGCTTTCCCACCTCACAAGGGTGTAGTAAGAATTAATTTTATAGGATTTTTTAATTTTCAGAGCCACATCAGTACTCAATTTTATTGTCAAAAGAATAGTTATGGGATCCATTTGTCTTTCAGATGCTCTTGAGGTTTCAGCCTGCTATAGCTGAACAATTTTCCCATATGTAAATCTTTCTATAACATAAATGTCTTCAAAAAGCCCTTAAACTTCACAAAGCTGTGGTATATATTTATATTCAGCTTTTGCACCATTATGTATGGAAGTCTTGTTGTGTCCCTATTCAGTATTCAAGCTGGCAGATCACCACCTTTTGTTGAAGTAAAATATGTATATATTTGCAGTTGTTATAAATGTCATTGCTGTTTTTGTTTAGAAGTGACTTTCCCATTGCTTGGGCATTTTGTTATGCTTTATTTTTTAGCAGCTTCAAATTATGCAAACACAGTAAAGAGTTTAATAAAGTAGGGAGCTCATCAGCATTCTCTGCATGTCTTAAGGAAGGAATTTCAGGATACAGTTGTAAATGGCTTAAGCAGTGATTGCTCTTCAAGTTTTGTCCATGTAGAGCCTCACTTTGCAGATGAGCCATGTGCTGTTGGTGTTGAACTGTATAGAAAGCATTAGGGTTATTGTGACTTCCCCAACCTGAAAAGATCCATTAACATCCACCCACAACACCTCTTCTATCCCTAACGTTTTTCTGAAATGAAACACTTAATATGTACTGTGTGATCCACTTGTAGCATATTTATTCCTCAAACTTAAAAAATACACACCTTGTCTAAAATGAAAAGTTTGCACTTTTGCAAGTAAAACAGAACATAGTCAAGTTGTCAGTCTGACTAGCCACACTGCTCTTTTGTGTCAGCCCTTAGAGTCTGATTCCATTTTACCAATTTATTTGCTTTTCCAGCACCTACCCTACTATTGAGTTTTAACCTTGCTAAAGACATGCTCAATTGATGCTAAGATGGCTATACAGGTATGCAGTCTTTTAAAAATGGTCAGAGTTCTGCATTGTGCTGTCCTGTTCTCTGTAAATTTACTTCCAGTCTTCCATCATTTTGATGAAATAAACCAGGGGTCTCAAACAAGCGGCCCGCGGGCCACATGCGGCCCGCGGAGTTATTTCCTGCAGCCCGTCATAGGTGCCGACTCCACTGGCAGCCAAGCTCCAAACATTACTGCGCGTTTATATTTTATTAAAACCCCTCTTTGCATTACAGTTTTTAAAAAGTTAATACATTGACTTTTAATAGAATACTATATTACTCTTCATTTTTTTCATTTTTGACTATACTTTTGTATCATTGTATGAAAAGGTTTCAGTGATGCGGCCCTCGGGCCAATTTACTAGTTCTCATGTGATTTGAGTTTGAGCTCCCTGAAATAAACTGTGACACACTGTCCTTGACAAACAAACACTTTGATTCGAAATCTGGACCTTCAGTTTTAAATACTAGGGGGGAGAGAAGGGATTTGGGATTGTTTCATCAGCCATATTAGCATTTCATCGTCTTCTGTGCTGATCTTAGCCTGTGACTCTAGTACTTGGGGTCAGTCATGTTGACTAAATAATTGAAAGATACCAATGTTTCTCTGAGTTGTTTTTAAATGTTGTCCTTGTGTGATTCCAGTTCATTGTTGCTAATTAGATCAAATCGGATTTCTGCTGAGACTGTGTGACAGTGTCATCTGGCTGTAATCTGTTAAATCCCTCAAAATCTTTCTGCAGTTGCTTTTGTAAATTTAGTACCTCTCTGTAGAGTCAGTCCCTTGTTTGATCAAAACACAGCACACATTTTATACAAGTCCTTCTTTTGCTGAGTGCAAACTTCAGTGTGCTTCGGATAGCTGAATGTAAATGTAGAGATGGTTATCCTGAGAGTTCTGTTCTATCAAGTGTCATTGGGAAGCTGGAGCATCAATCTTCCATTTCTGTCAACAAATTATGAGGCTGATAATGGCTGCAGAAAAGTTTTTGAAATCCCAGTAAAATAGGTTAGCACTTTGCTAGGCATTGCTTCTTCCTCAATTAAGTTTAGTGTGCTGGACACCCATAAATTAGAAGTTTAAGAGACTTTCATGTGAGATCTCTGATCTTTTCACTTTATTTTTGTTTTCTGGGCAAACGGCGACAATATCCTTGCCATACTTCTGTCTGCATTCTTGGATGCTGTCTTCAGCAACCTGGCCACCAAATTCTATGACTTAATAAGTAGGTACACATATTTCACTGTATGGATGCTTAAAGTCTTTATTTATTCATTTCTCAGATTCAACTAACATTATTCTGTTAACGTCAGTGTTTAATTCTTTCAGATCTTTCTTTCTTGCTTTTTTCCTTTCGGTATTCACTATCAACATCTACTAGTGGATCTGTGAGTTTAAAGCTGTCACGAGGAGTATATCTGAGGTGAAGAGCTTCAATCATTTCTTTAAATGGATTGCTTTATGCTACTTTGAAAAGGATGATGTTAGCATAAAAGAAGGCTGTAACTTTCTTATGGTGTGCAAGTCTTTACCTTTCATTGTGTTAATGGCATAATCACAGATTGATATTTTTACCGTTTTTTGAGTATCCGAGACAGAGGCTACTGCTGAATGAAGCTGATACTGAAGAGCTGGTTAGAAGGCCTGAAACAATGGCTATGTCAGTGTGGTTGTGTTTTTATGACATTGATGGCATAGAAATGGTCTCACTTGCAAGATCACCAAACTCATCAGTGTTCTTCTCTTTTACTCCATGTGTGTGCGTGTGTGTTCCTTTTAGGCCTCTAGTCTGTTCAGTAGGTTTCCTAATAGGTAGAACAAGATCCTTAATGTTTGCATCAGTTCTCTCTTTTTGAATATTTAAAAATTTTCATTCAAACACGGAAACTAGAGTCTAATGTTTCTAGTATCAAAATTCTTCAAATGTATGTTTTAGGGCTGTGAGGCAATTAAAAAGATTAATCGTGATTAAACAATAATAGAATACCATTTATTTAAATATTTTTGGATGTTTTCTACATTTTTAAATATATTGATTTCAGTTACTACACAGAATGCAAAGTGTACAGTGCTCACTTTCTATTTATTTTTGAAAACAAATATTTGCACTTTAAAAAACAAAATAAATAGTATATTTCAATTCACCTAATACAAGTACTGTAGTGCAGTCTCTTTATCATGAAAGTTGAACTTACAAATGTCGAATAATCTACAAAAAATAAAACAATGTAGAACTTTAGAGCCTACAAGTCCACTCAGTCCTACTTCAGCCAATCGCTCAGACAAACAAATTTGGTTACATTGTCAGGAGATAATGCTGCACACTTCTTGTTTACAATGTTACCTGAAAGTGAGAACAAGCGTTTGCATGGCACTGTTGTAACTGGTGTCGCAAAATATTTATGTTCCAGGTGCGTTAAAGATTCATATGTCCCCTCAGGCTTCAACCACCATTCCAGGGGATATGAATCCATGCTGATGACGGGTTCTGCTCGATAACAATCCAAAGCGGAGCAGACTGTTGCATGTTCATTGTCATCCTCTGAGTCAGATGCCACCACCAGAAGGTTGATTTTTATTTTTTTTTGTGGGTGGTTCGGATTCTGTAGTTTCCGAATCAGAGTGTTGCTGTTTTAAGACTTCTGAAAGCATGCTCCACATCTCGTCCCTCTCAGATTTTGGATGGCACTTCAGATTCTTAAACCTTGGGTCGATTGCTGTAGCTATTTTTAGAAATCTCACATTGGTACCTTCTTTGCATTTTGTCAAATCTGCAGTGACAGTTTCCGTAAATCAAATAACGTGCTGGGTCATCATTAGAGACTGCTATAACATGAAATATATGGCAGAATGTGGATAAAACAGAGCAGGGGACATACAATTTTCCCCCAAGGAATTCAGTCACAAATTTAATTAACACACTATTTTTTAAATGAACATCATCAGCATGGAAGCATGTTCTCTGGAATGTTGTCTGAAGCATGAAGGAACATATGAATCTTTAGCGCATCTGGCACGTAAGTATCTTGTGACCCCGGTTACAACAGTGCCATGCAAATGCCTGTTCTCACTTTCAGATGACATTGTAAATAAGAAGCAGGCAGCAGTATCTCCCATAAATGTAAACAGACTTGTTTGTCTTAGCGATTGGCTGAACAAGCAGGACTGAGTGGACTTGTAGGCTCTGAAATTTTACATTGTTTTTGAGTGCAGTTATTTAACGCAAAAAAAAAATCTACATTTGTAAGTTACACTTTCACGACTGAGATTGCACTACAGTACTTGTATGAGGTGAATTGAAAAATACTATCACTTTTGTTTATCATTTTTACAGTGCAAATATTTGTAATAAATATATAAAGTGAGCACTATACACTTTGTATTCTGTGTTGTAATAGAAATCAATATATTTGAAAATGTAAAAAAAATCCATAAATATTTAATACATATTTAATACATTTTAATTGGTATTCTATTGTTTAACAGTGCAATTAATCGTGATTAATTTTTTTAATCACAGGTAATTTTTTTGAGTTAATTGCGTGAGTTTAATTGACAGCCCTAGTATATTTGGTTCATGTAAATACTTCAGAGTGACACAGCAGTTAAAATGTGCAATTATTGGAAAAAAATGTGTGATAGCTCAGTGTATTTTCCTTTCTTTAACTGTTCATTTCCCTGCTTTCAAATGGGTAGTCATTTATGGCCCAGATGTTGAGTTTTTATTTCTCTACTTAGATGAAAGCAAGCCCGTCCATGCATCTCAAAAACTACCTGCGGCTTATGTGGATAAATTCGATCACGTTGAGCCATATCCAAAGCAGCTTCCACAGTTTGCTAGAGAAATGTCTCTCTTGCAGAGATTTCCAGGGCTGCTGTCTGGGATTCAGTTCATATGCTTGTGCATTCATGTCTGGGTCTTTTTGTGAAACTTCTTCCTTATAATCTTGCTGTCTCAAGCTGAAGCCATTTCTTTAAAGGAGAAAATGCTGCTAGTTTAAGTAGGGGAGAAGGTGTGTGTTTGTATTCACACCCAAAAAGACCAATGTGATATCTAAATAGGCTGAACAGTATCTTGATCATACAGACTTGTATCCAAATTCTAGCACCATTTGAGAGGAACTTAACATAGCTCCTATGGAAAGGAAGGTTTTGTTTTGCTTATGTGATAGAGTGGCTGCCTACAGACTAGTAGGGTCCTTTTTGACTTTCCACTGTGGTAACAGACCATAGCAACCAGACAGGGATCTCCACTGATCTGTTAAGTTTACTTTAAGGTCTAGCAACTTGCTGGCAGACTCAGGGAGTCTTCCTCTATTCATGTTTAAAGTCTCACATCACAGAATCCTGTCCGATGTGAATAGAAATCATCAGTCTCTGACTATACTACATGGATCGTGGAATGTGTGATAAGAACTAGTTAATTTCATACTTGTGGCTATAGTTAGATTTTTTACTTTGTGGAGGCCCATATTGATACCTACAGTTACTTCAGAATGCTTTTCTCAAACTCTCTAATGTCTATTGCAGGTTTTTAAAAATCTGTGATTATTGTTGTTGTTTAAACTGCAGGGGGGAGGAGGCTTATGTGAGCCGCTTGCTCTGTTTGTAAAGAATGAAACCATTGTTGGTTCAGTGAGGGAGTTGATGATGCCTTGTTTATAGCCCAGGGCTACACTGGGGGGGGGGGGGGGGGTCAATCTACGATACGCAGCTTCAGCTACGTGAATAACGTAGCTGAAGTCGGCGTATCGTAATCGACTTACCTGGCCATGAGGACGGCGGCGAGTCGATCGCTGCCGCTCCCCCGTCGACTCCGCTTCCACCTTTCGATGAGGTGGATTTCCGGAGCCAACGGGGAGCGCTTTCGGGGATCGATTAATCGTGTCTAAACGAGACGCGAAAAATCGATCCCCGAAAGATCGATTGCAGTGAAGACAAGCCCATAGTGACATTTTCAAAGGGGCAGCCTGCCCTCCTGGTAGATAGCTATCTGATTTGTGTGTACTTGTCTGATTTTTTTGTGCATTCAGAAAAGGGGTCAGTAGCTGTCTGATTTGTGCATACTGGAGGTTTTACACAGGTGAAAGCTTGCATCTGAAAAAATGTATTCACGTAATGAACAGATTTCCAAGACGTTTTCTGAAAGTTCTGATTCCCTGTGACTTGATTGGAAAGAATGATTCATTGGGGATATAAAATACCCCATATGTGCTAATATTTAGACATCAGTCTTTATGGCGGGAGGATCGATCTAAGATGCGCAACTTCAGCTACCTGAATAACGTAGCTGAAGTCAACATACTTAGTGTGGTGAGTAGATCTGTCTTCACTGCGGTGAGTCAACTGCTGATGCTCCCCTGTCAACTCCGCCTGTGCCTCTCACCAAGGTGGAGTACCGGAGTCGACGGGAGAGAGCTCAAGGGTCGATTTATCACGTCTAGACTAGACACTATAAATTGGCACCCCCTCCTCCCGCCGGATCGATCGCTGCCTGCTGATCCAGTGGGTAGTATAGACATACCCTTAGTTTTGTGAGATCTTTCTGAAGTTCTTCACGGTCTGCTTTGGTCTTAACTATCTTGAGCAGTTTAGTATCATCTGCAAACTTTGCCACCTCGCTGTTTACCCCTTTCTCCAGATCATTTATGAATAAGTTGAATAGGATTGATCCCAGGACTGACCCTTGGGAACACCACTAGTTACCCCTCTCCTTTCTGAAAATTTATCATTTATTCCTACCCTTTGTTCCCTGTCTTTTAACCAGTTCTCAGTCCATGAAAGGATCTTCCCTCTTATCCCATGACAACTTAATTTATGTAGAAGCGACAAAGAGTCCTGTGGCACCTTATAGACTAACAGACGTATTGGAGCATAAGCTTTCGTGGATGCATCTGAAGAAGTGGGTATTCATCCATGAAAGCTTATGCTCCAATACGTCTGTTAGTCTATAAGGTGCCACAGGACTCTTAGTCTGGATCTGCAGAAGCGACAAACACGGCTACCCCTCTGATACTTAATTTATGTAAGAGCCTTTGGTGAGGGACTTTGTCAAAGGCTTTCTGGAAATGTAAGTACATTATGTTCACTGGATCCCCCTTGTCCACATGTTTGTTGACCACTTCAAAGAACTCTAATAGATTAGTAAGACATGATTTCCCTTTACAGAAACCATGTTGACTTTTGCCCAACAATTTATGTTCTTCTATGTGCCTGACAATTTTATTCTTTACTATTGTTTCAACTAATTTGCCCGGTACGGATGTTAGACCGGTCTGTAATTGCTGGGATCACCTCTAGAGCCCTTTTTAAATATTGGCTTTACATTAGCTATCTTCCAGTCATTAACACTAGACAACACTAGGTTCTGTTTATGGATTTTGTATTGTACTAGTCAAATGTGGATCTTGCCTGTGCCACTAAGTAGGGCATGTTAAGTTCTCTAAGGCTTTGTAATTACTTTTGCTGAAATAATGATCCATCTGAATCTGTGGCTTCTTATTAACCCAAACCTAACTGTAAAACATCATGCAAGTGTCTGAAATATTTATGTTAGCACTGGTAATAGCAATGGATGAAATACATAGTTAAACCACAAGGGTTTGTTAGTTTTCACAAAACCTGATGTGAGCAATCGAGGAAATAGAAAACTGTATCCATCTGGTCAGATCATCACAGATTTGCATGAACAATGGAAGCAAATTGAATTTTTAAAAAACCTCATTTATGCTAGATGACATGCTTCATTTGCAGGTACAGTATTTTAAAAAAAGAACCTGCTACACATCTGCAGAGGAAAATTTGTCGTGTCGAATTACCATAATCTGTTGTGGTAGGCCAACAGGAGAATGCTTCAGGCTAATTACAGAGGGTATGAAAACCCAAATCGTCTCCAGGGTGACTGCAAATGTTTAATGTTTGGAAGGTGAAAGATTTATGGCCACTGTCTGTTATCTCTGGTTTCATTTCCCCATATGACCCTGATGCGTGGGGCTCTATCCAGTCATCTCTCCTTAAGTTATATACCCTTTGTCTCTTTTAATTGTGACTGCTTCTGTTCATGCCACCTTCTATGTTTGGAACAGGCTCTCTTGTTTTGTGCACCAAGCAACTTCAGTCATTCCTTTCCCAAACTCCCCTTTTCCCCTTAACATTGAGTTGGCGGTGATCTCTCTAATGCTGACTGTTCCTGGTCTCATGCCTAATCCTTTATCACGTGTGCAAAGATAAGAGGGGAAGAAAGGCCTTGTGGCTGAGGTACTAGATGGGGTCTTGTGAAATATAGGTTCTGTTTCTGGTTCTGCTACAGACGTGTTGTGTGATGAGCTGCAGTATAAAATCCTAAAATACATAAACTCTGTGTGCCTCAGGTCTCCATATGTAAAACAAGGATGATGATACTTTCCTATCTGCAGTGAGTCACTCACGACACGGTGATTGTGGCTATATAAAAACTCTAATTAGCTAAACAGTGTTGGAACCGTCTAACTTACGTTGTAAGCTTTTTGACGCAGGGGTATTGTTTATAAAAGTGTTGTTCACCCTGTTGTGCTAAGTAAACGATATAAAGCTATGCAATTTTCTGTGCACCCAGTCAGTCCTCTGTGACATGCTTGCTTGCTTGCTTACTTTGATTTTTCTATAGTAGAAGCTCCTTTGTGAATGCCAGCAGCCCAGGCAGGACTGGTCCAAGTGCAGTCTGTGAAGTTCTGCACATGGCCCACATCTGCCCTTCTCTTTCGTATGGAGGTTTTAGAGAGTGCAGATGAAGGCATGTGCTACTACATCTTGATTAAAACAACCCATATAGTTCGGCAGCCACTCTTGCTTTTTGGGCCATACATTTTAAGAATCTGTCTGACCCTTGATACTAAGCATTTTTGAAATATCACCTTTTCATATTCCTCCTCCCCCCCCCCCCCGTCAGTAAGAGTTTGTATAATTTGAGGCATACACAATCAAGGAATAAGAGTTCCAATATGTGAAATGTATGTCTTTTTAACATTTTCCATATCAATCAATAACAATACATATATGAATAATAGCGGTACAGGAGGAGGGGGTTGTGGTATAGCAGTTTTAATTTGATACAGTGACCACCACTCTTTTTCATTCAAAAAATACTCAACAAAATTATAACACTTTTTTAACCAAATACTTCATTTTGGTATCATTATAATGGATTACTAAGTGATCCTTCTCATTCACGCTACAATTGAGTGATCTGTATATTCATATCAGGACACTCATTTGTAATCATAGTTTTCCTTTGCAAATGCTAAAGCTGATTTGATTGGGGAGGGAGGGATAGCTCAGTGGTTTGAGCATTGGCCTGCTAAACCCAGGGTTGTGAGTTCAATCCTTGAGGGGGCCATTTGGGGATCTGGGGCAAAAAAAAATTGGGGCTTGGTCCTGCTTTGAGCAGGGGGTTGGACTAGATGACCTACTAAGGTCCCTTCCAACCCTGATATTCTATGATTCTATGATTCTATGATTGGTCTGTTGCAACATACTAATACTCCTTGGCATGCACAAAATAAGGCACATAGCAGTTTGGCACTATTACATCCACATCTCATAAATGTATAGGGTACATTATGCTCACAAGAGCACTTGACTACTTCAGAATGTCTGGAGGAGCAAGCATGACGTGTGATAGTTCCAAGTCTCTGTTTCCAAAAACTATTGTGTATCCATCCATATTGCAGTGGATTAAGTGGTAAGGTATCTGGATTCAGAGCACTTTTCCACACATATGACTGACGATGTGTTCATTTTACATTCTATAAATGATTCAGTTGTTAGTGATAAGGTGCTGAGCTTTGGTGTTGACGTGGTATTTTTGCCAGTTTTTGCTGCCTGTGATTTTTGCCATGTTTCACCCATGGTGGCATAGTTCTGATTATTCATAGCATGCAGCCATGAATTTGGTTGCCTATTCAGTGTTATCAGGCTTTGGTGCACTGATGTTGTCCAGCAGACAGAAGGAGTATCCAGCTCGCAGAAACTTCAACACAGTGCCTTTGCCAAGGCCAGTATAGGAAGTTACTTTGTTGTCGGCTTCCTCGGATGAGGTGGCCATATTTTCTTTTCTGATGACCACACCTCAGTGGTTTATTTCAACTGGGGTGTTGTCTTTGCCTGTGATAACAAGCTTGTGCTTCAGTGCATTGGTGAAACTTCTTGTCTTTCATGAGTTGTGTACTGATGATGTCATCAACTGATTCTTATTTTTTGTAGCTGTCAAGACTACTTTCTGTTGAGGTAGTTTGTGTTCTTGTCCTTGACCAACGCTCTGTGCTTGCTTCTGTGACATTCCTTGTGCTGAAGTCTTTGAACCTATCAACGACAAGGTGTGTGCATACACCAGCTGTTGCTAGCTTGTGTTCAGTGTAGACTCTGAAATTTGTCACGAAGACTTTGATGATACCACTTGCTAGCCAGTATACTCAAAGAACTGTGGAATCATCAATGACTGTGTAGGTGACTTCTTTTGAAGTATGTCTAGTTGGCATCTCTGTTGCAGCTGCTTCTTTAGGTTAGACATAGCCTTCGCAATCCTCATGTCAGAGTCAGTGAACATGAGGTTGGTATGGGAGCCAACTCATGTCACAAAATATTCACAAGAGGTTGATATCAAGAACCTGCTTGTAGCCCTATCGCTCTTGAATACATTTAGTTACTGTCAAATTCCTTTGTTGGACCAACCTGTGAACGCTTCATCTCTGTTAGTGTCTCTTCTATCCTTGGTATTGGGTCAGAGAACCTTGTGGACCAGCTGTGTTCAAATTCTTGCATTTGGCAAATTCCATTTGTAAGTGGGTCATGTACATTGTCATAGACAGAGTGAAACCACCCCCAGTCGATGTTTACTATTGCCTCTGGGTGCTTAGTGATGGATGCACAGCTCTAGCTTCTTACTAGTGGCTTCTCTGTCCATTGCATCTTCAGCAATTCTGTCTATAATTGTCCAATATTTGAAAATTAATTCTCATGAGTGGATATATAAGAATTTGCTAAGTGAGCATACTTTGAGGGTACAAAAAGAATGTCTTGTGTCTTGGTTCTGCAGGGCGGGGGGGGGGAGAAAGGGGCATACTAACAAGATATATTGCTAATACAGGTCTAACATATGTACCTCTTTTTCTGACTGTATAAATATCTGTCTACTGTATGTTTCATTCCATGCATCCGATGAAGTGGGTACTAACCCACGAAAGCTTATGCTGAAATAAATTTGTTAGTCTCTAAGGTGCTACAAGTTTTTCTTTCTTATTTTCGTTTAGCTAATTGTGTTTCATAACAAAATATTAG
This sequence comes from Chelydra serpentina, assembly GCA_037349315.1. NCBI lineage: Eukaryota > Metazoa > Chordata > Testudines > Chelydridae > Chelydra > Chelydra serpentina. Next base: position 32,952,752 of record JBAIAC010000035.1, on the reverse strand, counting down.
TGTGAAGTTTTCATTAAAAAAATTGAAATTCAGTGAAAGTGGAGCCATTCTTTGTAGGTGACAAATCTGAAGAACTGTCGCAAATTGAGCTGTCATTAGAGGTTAGAAAAGGTTCAGAGAAGGACAACTAAAATGATTAGGGGTCTGGAACGGGTCCCATATGAGGAGAGATTAAAGAGGCTAGGATTTTTTAGCTTGGAAAAGAGGAGACTAAGGGGGGATATGATAGAGGTATATAAAATTATGAGTGGTGTGTAGGAAGTGAATAAGGAAAAGTTATTTACTTGTTCTCATAATAGAAGAACTAGGGGCCACCCAATGAAATTAGTGGGCAGCAGGTTTAAAACAAATAAAAGGAAGTTCTTCTTCAGCGCACAGTCAACCTGTGGAACTCCTTGCCTTAGGAATCTGTGAAGGCTAGGACTATAACAGGGTTTAAAAGAGAACTGGATAAATTCATGGAGATGAAGCCCATTAATGGCTATTAAGCAGGATGGGTAAGGAATGGTTTCCTTAGCCTCTGTTTGTCAGAGAGGGGTGATGAATGGCAGGAGAGAGATCACTTGATCATTACCTGTTAGGTCCACTCACTCTGGGGCACCTGGCATTGGCCACTGTCGGTGGACAGGATACTGGGCTGGATTGACCTTTGGTCTGACCCAGTATGGCCATTCTTAAGTTCTTATGTTCTTAGGTGGTTTTGGAATACATTGATAAATTAAGGAGTAATAAGTCACCAGGACCAGATGGTATTCACCCAAGAGTTCTGAGGGAACTCAAATGTGAAATTGCAGAACTACTAACTGGTTTGTAACCTATCATTTAAATCAGCTTCTGTACCAGATGACTGGAGGATCGCTAATGTAACGCCAGTTTTTAAAAAGGGCTCCAGAAGTGATCTGGGCAGTTACAGGCTGGTAAGTCTGACTTCAGTACGGGGCAAACTGGTTGAAACCATAGTAAAGAACAAAATTGTCAGACACAGATGAACATGGGGGGGAGGGATAGCTCAGTGGTTTGAGCATTGGCCTGCTAAACCCAGGGTTGTGAGTTCAATCCTTGAGGGGGCCATTTGGGGATCTGGGGCAAAAATTGGGGATTGGTCCTGCTTTGAGCAGGGAGTTGGACTAGATGACCTCCTAAGGTCCCTTCCAACCCTGATATTCTATGATTCTATGATAATTTGTTGGGGAAGAGTCAACATGGTTTTTGGTAAAGGGAAATCATGCCTCACCAATCTACTATAATTCTTTGAGGAGGCCAACAAGCATGTGGACAAGGGGGATTCAGTGTATATAGTGTACTTAGATTTTCAGAAAGCCTTTGACAAGGTCCGTCACCAAAGGCTCTTAAGCAAAGTAATCTGTCATGGGTTAAGAGGGAATGTCCTCTCATGGATCGGTAACTGGTTAAAAGATAGGAAACAAAGGGTAGAAATAAATGGTCAGTTTTCAGAATGGAGAAAGGTAAATATTGGTTTCCCCCAGGAGTCTATTCTGGGACCAGTCCTATTCAACATATTCATAAATGATCTGGAAAAAGAGGTAAACAGTAAGGTGACAAAATTTGAAGATGATACAAAACTACTCGGGAGTTAAGTCCCAAGCAGACTGGGAAGAGCTACAAAAGCAGCTCACAAAAGTGGGTGACAGGGCAACAAAATGGCAGATGAAATTCACTGTTGATAAATGCAGCATAATGCACATTGGAAAGCAATCCTACCTATATATATAAAATGATGGGGTCTAAATTAGCTGTTACCACTCAAGAAAGAGATCGTGGAGTCATTGTGAATAGTTCTCTGAAAAGATCGATTCAATATGTAGCGGCAGTCAAAAAAGTGAACAGAATGTTGGGAATCATTAGGAAAGGGATAGATAATAATCATATTGCCTCTATATAAATCCATGGTATGCCCACATCTTGAAAACTGTGCAGATGTGTTCGCTCCATCTCAAAAAAATATATTGGAATTGGGAAAGGTTCAGAAAAGGGCAACAAAAATGATTAGGGGAATGGAATGGCTTCCATATGAGGAGAGATTAATAAGGCTTGGACTTTTCAGCTTGGAAAAAAAGACGACTAAGAGGGGATATGATAGAGGGCTATAAAATCATGACTGGTGTGGAGAAAGTAAAAAGGAAGTGTTTACTCTTTCTCATAACATAAGAACTAAGGGGTCATCAAATTAAATTAATAGGCAGTTGGTTTAAGACAAACAAAAGGAAGTATTTTTTCACACAATGCACAGTCAACCTGTGGAACTTCTTGCCAGAGGATGTTGTAAAGGCCAAGACTATAATAGGGTTCAAAAAAGAACTAGATAAATTCATGGAGGATAGGTCCATCAATGGCTGTTAGGCAGGACGGGCAGGGATGTTGTCCCTAGCCTCTGTTTGCCAGAATATGGGAATGGGTGACGGGGTGGATCACTTGATGATTACCTGTTCTGTTCATTTCTTCTGGGGCACCTGGCATTGGCCATTGTCAGAAGACAGGATACTGGTCTTGGTGGACCTTTGGTCTGACCCAGTATGGCTGTTCTTGCGTTCTCATGGTTTCAGTGTCACCTGGCTTGTGAATCAGGAGGGGAATGGTAATAAGTACTCACCTTACAAAATGCTCAGTAGTGACCAGCAGTTTCTTTGAATTTAGTCCAGAAAGTCAGAATCCACAAAAAAACACTGTATAGACACTAAAACAAGGTATTGCCAAAAACTTGCGTTTGGCTACTGGATTAATAGTCTCTGTTGGTCGCATCAACATATAAAAGAGGTGGCTTCTGTCTTCTCCATTTTTTGCAAATTAGGCACAGCCTTTGGACTTCTGATAAGTTGCCAGTATAGCCGTTGGTTGGCATCTGCCTAGAGTGAAGCCATTCTGTCTGAAACATCTACTACAAGTAGGCAATTAAGCCCCAAACAGACCTTTTCCAGAACAGAAAATAACTATAGTTGCACCTTACTGATTCCCACTGTAAATTACCTTTTTCAAATGACTGAATTTTTTATGTTAGTAACTGAACACACACAATAAAAAAGCAAGGTTCCTGCATCATAAAAAGTACTTTGTTCATTTAATTTGACAAGTGTAGCTTAGTTTTAATTATTTATGATTTTTCATAATACTTCACTGTCTTCACTTTCTTCACTTTTTCACTGACTTCATTTTCTTCAGTGAGTTTTGGATTAGGCCCTAGGCATGGTCCTTTGCCATGAGCTGTAAGAAGTCTCCAGCCCCTGCAGCTCCCTTGTGCACCATAATTTTTTTTTAGAATCTAAGTGAGATCTCAGCACTGTGCTTTCTCTGCTATTAAACATTTTCTGAGAAGTAGTTGAAGCAACTTTTTTTTGGGGGGGAGCACAGATTTAAAGAGTTTGGATTAGCAATGTTTGGATTGGCAAGGTCCTACTGTGTGTTAATTTTGCCAAGTCTAAGCGTCAGCCTACTAAGCACAGTACTACCAGCATGGTATTGGTTTACCAGTCCATTGGAACACACTCAGCACAATTATGTACCAATAATGGCTTCATCTGACTGATTCCCTCTTCACCCTGTTTGTATTACTATACATCATTGCACTTGTCTATTATTCTTTGCTAATATTTTCCCGTTTGAATGGAGCAATGAGATCGATCAGTAGGAAGGTGAACCTATGACCAAATCCTGAAACTCTTACTCCGGTAAAGCACCCATTATATTCTTTCCCCTAATAGATTTTCTTCAGCACCAAAAGACTGTGAGTTGTTTAATTCTTAATCATTCAGTTTAACTTTTGCTTTTTTCAGTTGTATAAACTGTGAGGACAGTGTTTGAGTGGAAGTCAGGTGTGGGGTAGTGGTTGGGGAGGTTTGCCACTGCATCTGATTTTATAACCTCTTAAATTATTGCTGTGCCGCCCTTGTTTGGGATGACCGTTATTCCTGGCCCCAAAAAGGCTTTGAAAAAGGAAATGTTTTGCCTCTTAGAATGCACTAGATTGCACCAAAGGGGAAGGTATTGTGGGACACACCCCAGCATGAGCTTCATTCTTCCCCCTTCCAAATCAAAGCAATCATTTAGTGCACTGCTTCCAGGGTTGATATATTTTTCTATAATTATGTATTTTAGCAGAGATTATGGGTAAAAATTTCCAAATTACTAAATTCTAAATTACTTAGGGTAAAATTTTCAAAAGCACCTAATACTTTTTTCCTGGATTAAACGAATTTGTCTCATCTGAAAGCCTTCAGAGCATCTCACTGCATAGTTTCAGGTAGAACCTTTAGTACAGCCTTAACCCTGAAGGTCCTTGCATGGGGCAAAAGGTCTTTATATTCTAAAGTGTGATCACATTGAGCACATGAGGTCTGATCCAAAGCCCATTAGGAGTCATTCCACTGACTTCATTTTCTTCAGTGAGTTTTGGATTAGGCCCTAGGCATGGTCCTTTGCCATGAGCTGTAAGAAGTCTCCAGCCCCTGCAGCTCCCTTGTTTCCAAGTACACAGTGGTTTAAAGAAAAAGGTGAGGGGAAGAATGGGGGTGTCTTAGAAGACCAGAATTAAGTACGATTTTTAGCATGTAATAAAGCACTTAGCTTCATGCTGCCCTCTTAGACGTCGCTCGTGCTACTAGGCAGGAATAACTAGGTGACTACACAGAATTACTACTCATGTTAATGCAGGCTCAAATTCACCTGTTCTCAGTATTCTGCTCATCACTTATTAAGCCTATGTTTATATGCACAACAGCATATATCGAATTTTTTTCCACCACTGCAGTTGTATGACATAATTTCATCCATCAATATAATTAATAAGTGAATTCTATGCATCTTCAAATATATGTCCACTATTTTATTTAATTTTCTCACCAAAGTTTCCGTCTGGTTAAGGCTAGTCGTCTGTTCACCTCTGTTGGGGAAGCACTGTCTTTCCAATGCTTCTAAAATTATCCTCTCTGGCACCATTGATTCAGTCTACATCCAGATTGCCTTCCTTGATTAAGTATCCTGCAGAACAGAAGTATCATTTAGCCTGACATATAACCCATGTCCAGAATGATAATCTCCCTGTCGCCTTTTCCCAAGATGTATGTGTGACCACACACAGTCTCACAGCATGTTGATTAAATCTCACAAGTGTCAAAACCACATGGAACAGAAATGTGTTGATCTCAGACCTAATCTTTCATCTTCTGTAGTGTCCAATACAGATTATTAAAATTTCTAAAACACAGTTTAACATTTTTATGCCCACTATTCCATGATTAAGAACTGGATCTTTTCCTACTGAGTCACTGTTTCTTACTCTCATCTCTGAGTCTTAATTGTATTGAGTTGTCACTATTACACTGTATAAGAAATTAATGTAGATTAGATGCATGGAGAGCACAAAATCTGATTTTCTTCAGTAGCATGGTCCAGCTCACAATCAAATGATGTCTTCTGCAAGGAATATCTTAGCTTTGATTCACAAATCACAGCTGTGATTAATACCATAGTTCATATATGGTGTGATGCAGCATGGCCAGAGGGCAGCAGGAGAGTATTAGAGGGGAGATATGTAAGCCCCGGGGTGATGGGAGCCTTTATTCCCTGTAAAGGGAAGAAAGTTTGCTACAGATTAATTAGAGCACCTGAAGGCAGGAAGCCCCACAAGCTGGAGGACAGGAGAGGGAAGTAGCCCAGGGGAAAGTATCACTAGTGCAAGTGGTTTACCCGCTATCCTAGAGCCCCTGGGCTGGGACCTGGAGTAGAGGGCGGGCCCGGGTCCCTCCCTCTCCACTCCCCTTCTCTGGGATACTAGGGGGACAGCTGATACCCCAGTTTAGGGGCAAGAAATGGCACCCTGAAACCCACCACACGAAGAGAGAGTGCGGGACCCATCATAGTAGTGCCGGCAATTTGCCACAATGGCTACAGCTATGTTTTTCAGTTTATTCTAAATACATGCTTGTTGATTCAAACTTGCAACAGATCTCTTCCTACACTCCCCCCCATTCTATGCATTCTGCTCCATGTCCTCCATTTCTGCATGACAAAAAGTTTGTTGCTCTGGTGAGGGAAACTCTAAAATATCCATCACGCTCTCCTGAATTGGTAAACTTTCTCCTAATCTCAGCCCTTGGCAATGAATTCACCTCTGGAATCAACGGTGAATTTGTCTGTGATGTAAATTACAGTTTTTTTATGTTTTTGAGGTCTAGAACAGGGATCGGCAACCTTTGGCATGCAGCCCATCAGGGAAATCCACTGGCAGGCCGGGACGGTTTGTTTACCTGCAGCGTCCGCAGGTTCGGCCGATTGCAGCTCCCACTGGCTGCTGTTCGCCGTTCCAGGCCAATGGAGGCTGCGGGAAGCGGCGCGGGCCGAGGGATGTGCTGGCCCCCTCTTCCTGCAGTCCCCATTGGCCTAGAATGGCAAACCGCGGCCAGTGGAAGCTGCGATCGGCCGAACCTGTGGACGCTGCAGGTAAACAAACCGTCCCTGCCTGCCAGCGGATTTCCCTGACGGGCTGCGTGCCAAAGGTTGCCGATCCCTGGTCTAGAAGTTTATTTTGTCTTTATTCTTTCCCAAATAGACATTAGAAATAAATGTTCCTAACCTCTACAATAAGCTTTTGAAGGAGAAAAACATCTCTAGTTTACTAGCTGTACACCACAAGTGTAGGCTGGGGAATGGAGTTCAATCCCCATGAATGTCTTGACATTTTGTAGAGCTAAGATCCCAATTATCTCTACAACTATTATCAGTTCTATATTATCAACGTTAATTCTTTTTCTTTTTGAATGCTGTGAAGTATAGACATGGAGGAGTTTGTAGACTCTAATTCAGAATAAGGTTTCTGATTTAAAATAACTAACTTATACCCAGATATTTTTCCAACTTTCTCCATGACATTTAACACTGCAAGAAGTTTTGCATGGATCACTTACTTACAGTATGTCATGTGCATACAGAAGTAATTTATGCAGTCCGGCAAGTGATATTTCCCCTCTAATGCTAGAGATCTCCAAAGATTCTAAAGCCCTTGCTATGCTCCTCTGAATCAAGAGAAAGGGTCTTAAGTCCTTTGTCTGTACCATCTCTTACTGGTATGAATAAATTAATCTAATCAACAATCTGAAGTTTAACCCCAGACCTGATTATTTTTAAAGCTGTTTTAATCTCATATCACCATTCAACCCAGTCAAAGGTTTTCTGTATGTCTAGCGACACTCCCACAAGAAGCTTTAAATTATCCTTAAACTCCTACATAATATGCAATAGGTTTTAGATAATATCTGCTGTTTGTCTTATTTGAAATGAAACCTACCTTATCTTCATTAATTTCCTTATCATTTAATCTGTCAGCCATGACATTAGTAAATACAGTCGTTTCACTAATATCCACTTAATAGTCTGCAGAAACAATGGGCCACTCTCAAGGAAGAGTTAACAGCAGAAGAGAATGCTGTAGTGTTGTGAGATATTGTGAAGATTTTATTTACAAACTGACAGTACATTTTACTAGGAAAGTAAATCTCATTCAGTGCTCCATGGAGGGCTGCAAATCCAGATGGTGCTGCTGGGTCTTCCCTCTTGTTTACAGCTAGTAGAAGCTAGGAGGAACAAGTGCAGAAGCAGCCACTAGAAGCCATTATGAAGAGTTGTTGCAACAGAACCTGGGAACTGAAACGGGCTAAGAGAGACTTGGAGCTGTCCTCAGTGACTGTGGCAGGACTGGGGCCAGGAGCTGAAAGCCACCATGAAGCCCCCAGTGCAACCAAATCCTTTCCTGAAAGATATAGTGCAGGAGACTGGAGGTCTGGCACTCTCCTTTCCTCAGCCTGCTGCATCACCCTGTGCCAGGTTGCCGCCTCCTTTGACTGCTGCGCTGCCTTTCTCCAAGACCTGTCCCCAGTCTTGAGATGGAGGAAACCTGGCTCAGGTGGAGCAGGGCTGGGGAAAGGAAGGTACCTCACTTATCCTGTGTTACTTTTAGGAAATGCTCAAATCCCGCTGGTGAACCGAAGTGTGATGGCATCCCCGGGGTGCAGCTTGGGACTGTGAGACCGCTGTGCCCCCTTAACTCATTAATCTGTGTTGTCTCTCACAATGCTTTGCTAGTGACAAGGAGCAAACCCCTCCAGGTGCTGTTGTCACTCAGCACAACAACATGTTAGCTCAGTGGTTTGAGCATTGGCCTGCTAAACCCAGGGTTGTGAGTTCAATCCTTGAAGGGGCCACTTAAGGATTGGGGCAAAAATTGGGGATTGGTCCTGCTTTGAGCAGGGGGTTGGACTAGATGACCTCCTAAGGTCCCTTCCAACCCTGATGTTCTATGATTTTATGTGGAGCCCTATACCCACACTGCTCAAGACAAGCAGTGCAAATGTATTAATTGGTTCACCACTTCGTCAATGGAAAGTAGATATACACCAGCCTTTTCAAGACCTGAGCAGATTTACCACACATTTCAGGCAAACTCACTGGTAAAAATAAACAGTAAAACAAATGTATTGACTACAAAAGAGATTTTAAGTGATTATAAGTGGTAGGCAAAAAGTCCGAGTTAGTTACCAAAAGAAAAGAAAACATAAGCACGCAGTCTAAACCCTCATCCCTATTAGACCGAGCAACATCTAGATTAAGCAGTTTTTCTCACCCCACTGGATATTGCAGTTCATAGTGTACAGGTTTCACCCTTGAAACCTGGGCGAGTCCCCTCTGTTGGAGTCTTCAGTCTTCTCAGTGTCCTAGTTGCTTGCAGCATAGGTGGGGGCAGGAGGAAGGCCAAGCATGGGCCCCATGTGTTCTGTTTTATACCCTCAGTCCCATGTGCTTAGAGAGCACAAGTCCAGGCATATCTGGTGGGCATTGCTGAGTCTGCAGGCAAGGTTGAACAATTTCCCTGGTGTCATAGCCACTGACTCCGTGAGTGCATGTTATTAATTGTAAGCAGAGCACCATGATATGGAAATCATTGAGAAATGATAAACACAGAACCCTGCAATGTCATCTTACAGTTTCACTTTTCAATGTAGGTAATAACTTTAAGCAGTGATGGTTACAGCTAATACTAGCTGAGTCTAGCACTTTAAGTGTCTCTCGAATTTATTTTGACCATATAAACTTTAAAAAAAAAGAAAAGAAATATCTGAAGCACTTCTACGTTCTTCTTCTTTACTTTCTTTGTTGGGTGTTTCTTTGGTATAAACTCAGCTGTCTTCAAATTTGCTGACTATGCCAGAATTGGAGGGGAGAGCACACATTAGGAGAAGGGAACTGAACTGAAAAGGGTCTACAGAGATCAGAGCAGTGAGAGATGATTGCAGACAACAAGGTTTCCCCTTGTTGGTTTTAATTGGTCTTAATTGGTCTTAATAAATGTAAAGTCCTTCAGGGAGAGGATGAAACTAAAACAAAAAAGATACAAGTTTATATTCACCTTATCTTGCTTAATATTATCCTAATATTACTTTTAATATAAGCAGGGACTTAGATTGGTTCAGAGAAGGTGGAGGGTGGGAAGGTGGTAATGTGAACACCTTTATCTTTAATAATGAGAACCAATTCTTAAAAGTTGAGACCCTCTTGTTTTAAAGGACCATTAAAATCACAATCTACTACCATCTTCTCATATGCTTGTCCAATGTTAGGTAGACCCTGAGAGTGACCGAGGAATTTTTCAAGTGTTCCTCAATTTTTAAATGAAACTGTGCTCGTACGTCCCTCTCCCCTGCAATCTATTGAGCACAAATTACAGTACTATGGCAGTATGTTTGTGGATTGGGGTGACTACCCCCGCACTCACACAGTTTGATCATCCAGAGGGGAAGATGATTAGTTCAAACTTAGACTTGCAATAATTTATCACGTTCTTTGCTATAAGTGCTTCACTTGCAAAAAGCAGATGTTTACCTGCTCCATTTTTAGCTCTGAAAATACTGTCTTTGAGTTTGATTGATGGATGTCCCTGTTACATTAATAGTTGGGCTTTTTCAGAAAGCTGTTATTACCAGGAGAATTTGGTGTGGGTTTCAGTTTTTCTTCTTGCATTGAAATCTATTATTAATGTCTTTTTTCTTTTTAAAAACAAGTAGGGAGGATGTCTTCAATTCAAGCAACTTTCTTCGCTCTCTGAGCGTCCCTTGGAAGCTTCCTTGGTTAGGCACTTTTTAATGGTACAAATGTTTTTTTGTATTCAGTGCATGGTCGAGGTTTTCTGCTATTTGCTATTGATTTCTAATTTTATTGTAGGGTTTTTTGGGATGCACGCAAATTGCTGTGTGACAAATGGCTCTGTCTGTATCCCTCTAGTATTCTTTGAGGTGGCTTTTGCATGTTTCCACTTTCAGGATGCAATTTCTGATGCTGTTGAACTTTGAGAGCCTTCTGGAGAGCACTGATCATTGAGGCCCCATGACTACAGTCTTGTGGCACCAAACATTCTGAAATGGGGTTGAGTAAGGGCTTTGTGGCTCCAACCTCCTCTACATTTCTTGTCATGACTGCTTGCAGGTGCAAGGACTCTCTGCAACAATATTGGTGTTGAAGGGCTATCCCAAACTCCTTTATCTTTTACTGTTATACCATTGTATAGCTCAGTAGCTAGTATGACCATAAGTGTTTAGCTTGTGCTAACCTGCTAACGCCAGCTTTTTTATTCTGGACCCTAAGGGTATGTCTACACAGCAAAGAAATATCTATGGCTGACTTGTGGCTCTGGCTGTGAGGCAGTTTCACTGCTGTGGAGAGTTCTAGGGTTGGACTGGAGCGCGGGCTCTAGGACCCTGCTGGAGCCTGAGCCTCTAAGTCTACAAAACAGCCCCACAGCCCGAGCCCCGTGAGCTCGAGTCAGCTGGCATGGGCCAGCTGTAGGTGTCTAGTTGCTGAGTAGATATACCCAAAATCATACTTACTGGATGAGCAGCTTTGTCACTCTGGCTCTCTGACTAGGTCTCTAGTGGCATTTCCAGCTGAATTGCTAGCTGACTGTTTGTGCATATAAAGAGATTTTGTCTGTGTCAAGAAATATACTTCTGGTCAGGGTCTATTTTTGCCTGTGTGGTTTCTGAAGGTATGTCTGCTTCATTGTGGGCCATGGTTAAACTGACCGATGTATACCAGGTTTCTTTGCTGCTTCTCAGGAAGCTCCTCATAGTCCGCACATGTAGTGGGAGCATTACCGGAGTGTTGGTTTTGTTTTTTGAATTTTTTTTTAATTCTGCCACTGCTCTTTGGTGCAGCACTGGCATGTCTTCTGGAAGTACCCCTTCTGCATCTGCTCTGCTAGATCTTGACATTCCAGTGACTACTGGAAAGATGATACTAAGGCCTGGTCTACACTAAGGGCTGGTCCACACTAACCCCCCAGTTCGAACTAAGATACGCAACTTCAGCTACGTGAATAACGTAGCTGAAGTCGAAGTATCTTAGTTCGAACTACAAGGTACTTACCGCGGGTCCACACGCAGCAGGCAGGCTCCCCCATCGACTCCGCATACTCCTCTCGCGGAGCAGGAGTACCGGTGTTGACGGCGAGCACTTCCGGGATCGATTTATCGCGTCTAGACAAAACGTGATAAATCGATCCCATAAGATCGATTGCTTACCACCGAACCCGGAGGTAAGTATAGACGTACCCTAAGAGTTTGTCGAAATTAGCAGCGTTAAATCGAATTAACCCTGCACCCGTCCACACAACGAAGCCATAAAGGGCTCTTAAAATCGATTTCTGTACTCCTCCCCGACAAGGGGATTAGCGTTAAAATTGATATTGCGGTGTCGAATTAGGGTTAGTGTGGACGGAATTCGATGGTATTGGTCTCCGGGAGCTATCCCACAGTGCACCACTGCGACCTCTCTGGACAGCAGTACCAGCTCGGATGCTCTGGCCAGGTAAAGCCCCGGGAACATTTGAATTTCATTTCCTGTTTGGCCAGCATGACGAGCTCAGCAGCACAGGTAATGATGCAGAGCTCTTCAGCAGAGGTGACCAGGCAATCCCAGAATCGAAAGAGGGCTCCAGCATGGACAGAATGGGAGGTGTTAGATCTGATAGCAGTCTGGGGTGATGAATCCGTGCTATCAGAGCTACGATCGAAAAGACGTAATGCAAAAATCTATGAAAAAATCGCCAAGGTCATGATGGACAGAGGATACAGTAGGGATGCAACCCAGTGCCGCGTTAAAATTAAGGAGCTGAGACAAGCGTACCAGAAGACCAAAGAGTCAAACGGACGCTCCGGGTCAGATCCCCAGACATGCCGCTTCTACGCTGTGCTGCATGCCATCCTAGGGGGGGCTGCCACCACTACCCCACCCCTGTCCGTGGACTCCGAGGATGGTGTATTCTCATCAGTCGCTTCTGATCTTGTTTTTGCGGACGGGGAAGATGATGAGGGAGATGATGCGGACGAGGTAGTCGACAGCGCTCTGCAGGGCGATTTCCCCGAAAGCCAGGAACTTTTCCTCACCCTGACAGAGATCCCCTCCCAAGGCAGTATCCCGGACCGTGAAGCCGGAGAAGGCACATCAGGTGAGTGTATCTTTTGAATTGAAAAAACATGGTTTTAAAGCAATTTGTTTTTAATGATTAATTTGCCCTGAGGACTTGGGGTGCATTCGTGGCCAGTAGAGCTACTGGAAAAGTCTGTTAACATGTCTGGGGATGGAGCGGAAATCCTCCAGTGACATCTCCATTAAGCTCTCCTGTAGGCACTCTAAAAGCCTTTGCAGAATGTTTCTGGGGAGAGCAGCCTTATTCCGTCCTCCATGGTAGGAAACTTTACCACGCTAGGCCAGTAGCAAGTACTCTGATATCATTGCATGGCAAAGACTGGCAGCATACGGCCCCGGTGTTTGCTGGCATTCAAGCAACATCCGTTCTTTCTCTGTCTGTGTTATCCTCATCAGAGTGATATTATTCATGGTGACCTGTTTGAAATACGGGAATTTAATTACGGGGACATTCAGAGGTGGCCATTTCTACTGGGCTGTTTGCCTGTGCCTGAAAAGAAATCCTCCCCGCAGTTTCCAGCCACGCGGTGGGGGCGGGGAGGGGGGTGCTTGATGCTGAGCGGTTTGCGGTCGGCTAGCAGGGATCTTCCCTGATACCAGCCACGCGGTAGGGGAGGGGAGGGGAGGGAGGCCGTTCAGGCTGGGTAGTTGGCGTTCAGCTAGCAAGGATCTTCCCTGATACCAGCCACGCAGTGGGGTGGTGGCGAAAGCTAGCATCCCAGAGAACGGGATGGCTGGAGTTACTTTGTTTTGAGTTACTTGGCTTTGAGCGTGAGAGGAGGGCGCTGCTATTTAATTAAGGTTTCCGAAGCCGAAAGTCTATGGCTTACCATGGCCGTCCGCTAGCCGAATTCCGTTGCCCAGCCCTGCGTGTGTGATCTGTACACCAAAGCCCCAGGCAGTCAATATAAACATGCAAAATGCGACCTTGTACTGAAAGTATATTTGGTAGGTACTGTGGATGGTGCTATTCACTGCAAAAGAGTATATTCATTGTTCTGTAAAATGTATCTATTTTAAAAATTCACTCCCTTTTTTTCATCCCATAGCTGCAACTGTTCCTAGGCTTCCCCCAGCATCTCCCTCCCAAAGGCTGTCGCAGATAAGGCGGAGAAAGAAACGCACACGCGACGAGATGTTCTCTGAGCTAATGCAGTGCTCCCGCACTGAAGTAGCTCAGCAGAATGTGTGGAGGGACAGAATTTCCCAGTACAAGGAAGTGGCCAGCGAACGGGAGGACAGGAGGGATGAGCGTGAGGACAGGAGGGACGCTCGAGCTGAGAGGTGGCGGCAGGAAGACCAGAGGGTGACAGAGGCGATGCTTGGGCTACTGCGGGAGCAAACCGACACGCTCCGGCGTCTGGTGGATGTTCTGCAGGAACGGAAGCAGGATGACAGACCGCCGCTGCAGCACATCTGTAACTGCCCTCAGCCCTCCCCAAGTCCCATAGCCTCTTCACCCAGAGTCCCCAAACTCGAGGGGCAAGGCAACATGCGAACAACCACTCCACCCCTGCAGATTGCTCAAGCAGCAGAAGGCTGTCATTCCACAAGTTTTGAAACGGCCTTTCCTTCCCTCCTTCCTCCACCCCTCCGCCCACACCCCACCCTGGCCACCGTCCCAGTTCTCTCCCTTTCTTCCCAAATCTGGAATAAATTTTTTTTTGTGAAACAATGGTGCCTTTATTTCTCTTCAAAGCAAGGTGCTCTCGAAGGGGGGGAAAGGGGTTGGATGGGGGTTGGTAATTATAGAGGATAGGCAATATAAACAGAGTAAACAAATGGGGGCAGGTTCTCATCAAGGAGAAACAAACGTAAGAGTCACTGGTTACCCTGATCAATCTGGAAGCTAGTTTTCAAAGCTTCCCTGATGCGCACTGTGTCCTGCTGTGCTCTTCTAATCGCCCTGCTGTCTGGCTGCGCGTAAGATGAGGCCAGGCAATTTGCTTCAACCTCCCACCCCGCCATAAATGTCTCCCCCTTACTCTCACAGAGATAGTGGAGCACACAGCAAGCAGCAATAACAATGGGTATATTGGTTTCACTGAGATCTGAGCGAGTCAGTAAGCTTCGCCAGCGCCCTTTCAAATGTCCAAATGCACACTCCACCACCATTCTGCACTTGCTCAGCCTGTAGTTGAACAGCTCCTTACTACTGTCCAGGGTGCCCGTGTATGGCTTCATGAGCCAGGGCATTAGTGGGTAGGCTGGGTCCCCAAGGATCACTATAGGCATCTCCACATCCCCAACAGTTATTTTCTGGTCTAAACAGACCAGAGTTCCTGAAGACGTGAGCGTCATTAACCTTTCCCGGCCATCCGACGTTGATGTTGGTGAAACGTCCCTTGTGATCCACCAGTGCTTGCAGCACCATTGAAAAGTACCCCTTGCGGTTAATGTACTGGCTGCCCTGGTGGTCCGGTCCCAAGATAGGGATGAGAGTTCCGTCTATAGCCCCACCACAGTTAGGGAATCCCATCGCAGCGAAGCCATCTACTATGACCTGCACATTTTCCAGGGTCACTACCTTTGACAGCAGCAGCTCAACGATTGCGTGTGCTACTTGCATCAGAGCAATCCCCACAGTAGATTTGCCCACTCCAAAATGGTTCGTGATTGACTGAGCTGTCAGGCGTCGCAAGCTTCCAGAGGGCTATTGCCACTCTCTTCTCAACTGTAAGAGCTGTTCTCATCCTGGTGTCCTGGTGCTTCAGGGCAGGGGACAGCAAGTCACAAAGTTCCATGAAAGTGCCCTTACGCATGCGACAGTTCCGCAGCCACTGGGATTCATCCCAGAGTTGCAGCACTATGCGGTCCCACCAGTCTGTGCTCATTTCCTGGGCCCAGAATCGGCGTTCCACGGCATGAGCCTGCCCCATTGCCACCAGGATGTCTAATTTGCGGGGTCCCGTTCTCTGAGAGAGGTCTGTGTCCATGTCCTTGTCACTCTCGTCACCGCGCTGACTACTCTCCTGTTTTCTCAAGTTCCGATTCTGGATAAAGCGCACGATAATGCGCGAGGTGTTGACAACGGCCATAACTGCTGCGATGATCTCGCCGGGCTCCATGCTCACCGCGCTATGGCGTCCGCGTTTTCAGTCCAGGGAAAAGGGCGCGAAATGATTGTCTGCCGTTGCTTTCATGGAGGGAGGGGGGGAGTGATGGTTGAATGACGACATGTACCCATAACCACCCACTACAAATTTCTTGCCCCATCATGCATCGGGAGCTCGACCCGTAATTCCAATGGCAGCAGGGACTGCGGGAACTGTGGGATAGCTACCCACAGTGCACTGCTTGGAATGTCGACGCTTGCCTCGATACTGTGGACTCTCACCGCCGATTTAATGTACTTAGTATGGACGCACACGTTCGACTTCATAATATTGGTTCACAAAAATCGTTTTTGGTAAAATCGGACTACAGTCGTAGTGTAGACATACCCTAAGTGTTCTCTTCTGCCCAGGGGGCAGGAACATCTGACAATACCATTTGAAGCATAGACCATAGGGTGTAATGAACTTAGGGATTGTGAACTACATGAGTAGGCATCACAAATTGGTACACTTGGGGTATGTCAGCATTTAAACAGAGGAGCGACATCTAGCTAGATAATCCCACAACAGTGGAGAGCACATGGGTATCCAGACTGGTTAATTCAGATGTGAAGTAGTGCAGTGTTGAATAACAGTGGGAGGACTCCCAGAGGAATTATAGTTAATATGATATGGGAATGCATCCACAAGAGCCCTGTAGCAGTTTAACTCATTCTGAAGGGCAGCTATACTAAGTGGATTAATTATAACAGGATAAGACTCAAGATAAAGTGGGGGGGAAAGCATTTTATGTGTTGATGTGAGGCCATTTGTGCTGAAAAACCTAAAAAATATACAGAAGAAACTTTTCTGTGTACTCAAAGCCAGACCTGGACAGTCCTCCAAAAATCCAGCTGAGAGGGCAGCATGAGTTATATGTCCCCAGAGGCAGATGTGTGTGTTCCTGCTATTTGTCCTGCCTGGAGGAGGCCTATTCCCTGATCACTGCTCCGTAGGCAGCAGAGGCGCTATGCCAGGGGTCTCAAACAGACGGCCCGTGGGCATGCGGTCTGTGGAGTTATTTCTTGCTGCGCGCCATAGGTGCCAATTGCACTGGCAGCCAAGCTCCCCTCACCCCCTGTTTTCCCCCCCCCGCCCCCGAGTACGCTGAGTCCCCGCTCCTCCGCCTACCTCTCAGTGCTTCCCGCTGCCAAACAGCTGTTTGGCGGTGCTTAGGACTTTCCGTGAGGGAGGGACGGGGGAGGAGCGGGGACGTGGTGCGCTCTTGGGAGGAGGCAGAGAAGAGGCGGGGACAGGGCAGGGATTTGGGGAAGGGGTTGGAATGGGGGCGGGGAAAGGGTCGGAAGAGGCGGGGCTGGGCCTCATGGAAGGGGTGCAGTGGTGGCGGGGCCGGGAGCAGAGGGGGGGCTGTCAGGGTTCCCTCCCCACGCTAAACTCTAGGGTGAAGATGTGGGGACCCGCATTCAGAGCCCCTAAGCTTATTTTTACCAGCTTAGGTTAAATCCCCCAAGGTACAAAATTCCCTGCACCCTGAGAAATGCTTCTTTCACTGCCACCATCAAGTATCTAACAGGAATCCAGGAAAGGAATCACTTGAACTTCCCTCCCCCCAAAATACCCCCTCAAGCCGTACACCCCCTTTCCTGGGGAAGCTTGAGAACAATCTCCCAACCAATTGGTTACACAGTGATCTAAAAACCCACCCCCTGGGTTTTAACACCATAGAAAACAGTCAGCTTCTTAAAAGAAGGATTTTATTTAAAATAAGGTAAAATCATCCCTGTAAAATCAGGATGGTAACTATTTTACAGGGCACTATATTTCCAAACTCAGAGAGATTTCCCCCTCTGGACAAAACCTTAAAATTACCGAAAACCATGAATAACTCCCCCCTTGCCTCTTCTAACACAGGGAATACACCAAGCCGAAATTAAACAGAAATCTATACGCTATGCTATCTAAACTTACTTCAGAAAAGGAAGGTTTGATTTTCTGCAGGTTCCTTCTGTCTTCCAAGATCACTCTCTCTCAGACAAAGACACCCACTAAAACCTTCCCCCCTCCCAAAGTTTGAAAGTATCTTGTCCCCTTATTGGTCAGATGCCAGCCAGGTCAGGTGTCAGTCTGGCTACCTGCATTTCTTAACCCTTTACTGGAAAGAGGATTTTATAGCACTGCATCAGACCCTCTCCCCCTTCCCTTCATATTTATGACAGGGGCTTTAACCAAAGTAATTCTAAAAGTAAATGCGTGTTTTGTCATTTGAGTGAGGTGCATTACTGAGTGTTTATATTTTATTAAAACCCCGCTTCACATTACAGTTTTTAAAAAGTTAATACATTAACTTTTAATAGCATACTATATTACTCTTCATTTTTTTCATTTTTGACTATACTTTTGTATCGTTGTATGAAAACGTTTTAGTGATGCGGCCCTCAGGCCAATGTAGTAGTCCTCATGTGGCCCTCGTGATTTGAGTTTGAGATCCCTGCTCTATGCTTTCCTCACTGAGGAGATCTCATGAGCCCAGTCACAGGTCTGTCCTCAGATCAGCACCTCCCACTGTGGTGGAACAGAGTAGGATATTTTCAGCTTGAGAGGCAAGATATGGATGGATCAGGGACCAAAGGAGTCTCTGGTAAAGAGGCATAACAGCCATGCTCCACGATCTGCACTGGGCTTTAAGGAGTCATAGACATAAAGAATGCTGACTGAGATAGAGCCTTCTGGTGCTGAAACTTTATTGATGCTGAGGCCAATTTGGCATCTAATAAATTTGCTGGGTAGGTTCTTTGTCAGTGTTGTGACCTTTCTAGTTACTGTAGAATCAAGATTCTAAGCAGGCACCTATTGTGTGCAGGTGCTGGAAATTCTTTCAGTACCAAAGCGCTGTTCTTATGTAACAAGCTGATGCAAGACTCCCTCTCAGTCTGGGCTCTTGGAAAATTATACCATCACTTACACCCGTGTAAACCTGTGGTGTGGAGTGGAGTAGTGCAGTTGAAACTAAGATCAGAATTTGGCCTTGCAATTGGAACTTAGTTAATAATTCTGTTGATCTATAAGCCAAAATAGAACCCAGCCCACTTCCCCAGAGCTGACTCCAAGTACGTGCAGGGAAAAAATCTGCTGAATAATAAGGTACCATTTTCCCACAGTTAATTTTCAGGGTTGAACCGGGCTGTAAGGAGAGAATAGTTTCCTTGAACTTATTGGTTCAAGTGTACTTTGCATTAATAAATTTACATAAATTTCACTCTCATCAATAAAAATGTGTTCTGCAGTATAACATTATTGCCTCTGTACTGGGGTCACTTATATTTTACTTGCACTGTTTGATTTGTTGAGAGAGAGTTAAAATCTATATGCCAGATTCTCAGCCAGTGTGAACTGCTATAGCTCCATTGATTTCAGTGGAGCTATACTGATTGACATCACCTGGCCCTATAACTTTCCCAGCATTGCATTATTCAGCACTTGTCCTAAATGATACCTTGCACTTGTACAGCACTTTTCCATCAGAAGGTTTCTAAAGCACTTGCTGTTTCTGTGCATATGACACCACCGATATTTATCCAACTCTGGAGTAGAGAAAGCAGCTGGAACACACACCGAGAGAAGATGTATTTTGTGACAGAACCTGACGTATAAGGGCACCTTTTCATATGCAATGCTTTGCTTGACCTTTGATTCAGGATGGGGGACATTTGATGATGTTGTAGCTCTGCCTCTGTGACAGAACTCTTGGAATTATTGGCACTATAAATTGTCCTGGATATATACTAAAATTACACAAGATACTGGTATATCTTCTGAAAGGATTTCCTGCCCAGGGGAAGTTACTGGCCATTATGATGATTTAGTTCTGCTTTAAGTACAGAATTCTTAGTAGCACAGGGATGCTACCCTTTCCTTAACCCTCAAATCCATTCCAAAGCAGGGGGTAGGTGTATTTCTGATTTCAGAGTAACAGTTGCAAATACAGGGGGATTATTAATGTTACAGTTTTAGAGTCAAAGATTGGCATCTGTGCTGTGCGTGCAAAATTTATATGTACACACCGGTTACACATGTAAACCTCATGTTGCCACATGAAAAATGTGAAATTGTGCTAATAAGTATTCACTTAGTCCAAGTCCAATGTTGACATGCACAATAGGTTTACAGGCAATTCAAGAGTCAAAATTTTCAGATTGGCAGCTAATGTGCACATTTGCATTTTCTCAGCACTTGAGATGTGAATGTTTTTACAAGTTACGCGCCAAATCCTGCTGTCCTTGCTCAGGTATATAGTACTGTTTAAGCCATAAGACCTAATCCTGTACTTTTTTGCACATGGAACTCCCACTGAAGCAGTATTTGATCCCATCATAATACTGTTGCATATTATAAAGAGGGAAATAATATACAGTAATTTTTTTAAATACTTATGTGCTATATATCCTTCCATCCTGGAGGAGTTGAGACACTTTTATAATGTGCTGGTGAGTGCTGTAGAAAGAACTATACATTATATGTGGGGCTGGAAGCTCTGCCTATCAGTAAGGTTGTGAAATACATCCCATTTATAAGAGCCTGTATTCAGTTGCTTATAATTTTGCTAAATTTTAACCATTTGGGCCGAATATCTTCTATGCTGGTCTCTGCCTCAGGCTTTGTTTGAAAGTTTTAGCCAAAACAGTTCAACTGTTTCAGAAAATGAGGATAGGGGAAAATACATTGATTTTGTGATGTTTAAATTAAAAAAAAAAAAAAAAAAAGTCGGGTGACTTTCAGTGAAATGCTCTATCATGCTTCGGAGCAGGGACTTGGAAATTTTGCAGGGCTGTAATGTTTGTTTCAGAGATGTGCCTTTTGCTGTTCCTGTGAAAATCTGACTAAATTTGGCCAAGTTATAAGCTTTTGAAAAATCTCAGTTTGCACATGCTTAGTAGAGACTAGTAGGGCTTGTCTACTCATTTTGCTCATGGCAAGCTGGGGTATGGTCTAGTCCCATTTCAAAGAGGACTAGATCAGAGTGAACTAACAAACCGTTAATGCGTGTCAGCAGCGTTCACACTGACAGTCCGAGGCAAGTTAGTGTGGGATAGATTTGCACCCCAGCTTGTTATGAATTAATTGTTTGTGTAGATAAGCCCTTTGATTTTAGCGACTAAAATCTCCAAAGATTCTCTGCACCCGTAGCATGTTCAAGCCTCTCAAAGCTCTTAGAGTTGGCTAGACTCTGTATGTGCCATCTCCAATGAGTGACTGAGCATGCTGTCTCCAGCCCCAGGCTACAGGGGTGAAGCTGCCCCTTCTTTTTAATGGCTGCTCTTTTTTGAGTGCTTGTTCATGTCAATTCCAATCGTGTGTGCACAGTCGTCGGAAAGTTTTCGCTTAGCAGCTCCTGTCGGGTCGGCGGTGGAGCCCCCTGGAGTGGTGCCTTCACGGCGCTGGATATAGGACCCTGCTGACCCCATGCCTCCTCAGTTCCTTCTTACCACCAGTAACAGCCGTTGGAATGGCGATCGCTTGCCTAGCAAGTGCTTCCCTTAACATTGTTTTCAGAGAGTCGTTAGTCTAGTTTAGTTGTAGTTATTGTTAGTAGATAGTGTATATAGTAAGGTTGGAAGCGGAGTTTTCCCAATCCTTAACGTACACACACCCCCTTGGGCTCTGGGGGATGTTGTGAGCCCAAGGTTTTAAAACCCGCAGAACCTGCAGTAAGCCTATGCCAATGCGTGACCCCCATGACTCGTGTCTGAAGTGTCCAGGGGAGGCGCACCAGATAGAAAGGTGCAAGATCTGCAGGGCTTTCTGCCCCAGGACTAAAAAGGAGCGAGATTTCTGACTTAAGCAATTGCTCATGGAATCTGCTTTGTCCCCAGTCTGCTGTGGACCGCCAGGACCTGGCACCAGGGGATTGCCTGCAACATGGGTTAGAGGAAGAGGTCGAACCCGAGGACCGCATGGTTGACATCCTCACACCAGAAGGAGCATCCCGTGTAGCTCTGCCACTAATAAAAACGACCCAGAGCAATATTAAGACTCCGTGGGCGACCCCTACTTCAATGCCACTTACCGCCAGGGGCGTTGAGCGCAAGTACTTCGTCTCCTCTAAGGGGTACGAGTATCTGTTCTGTCACCCGCAACCATGCTCTCTGGTAGTGTCGGTGGTTAATGAGAAAGAGAGACAGGAGCAGCAGTCGAAAAGGATGGACCCTTTCAGCAGGAAGGTTTACGCAACTGGTGATATGCAACTGAGGATAGCTAACCAGCAAGCTATCCTCAATAGATATAACTTCCACTCATGGGACTCCGTGTTGAAGTTTAAGGAGCTGATACCACCAGACTCCAGAGCCAAGTTCTCAGCTATGAAGGGAAGGCAGTGGTGCAGACCTCTTTGCAGGCTTTTTTTGACTCAGCTGCCCGCACCCTTTCCTCAGGAATAGCCATGAGGAGGAGCTCATGGCTACAGGCGTCCAGGTTGCCCCCGGAGCTTGCAGCAAATCCTGTGTGACCTACTGTTTGAAGGTGTAGGGTTATTTTTGGAGCAAATAGACTCCAAGCTGCACAGCTTAAAGGACTCCTGCGTGACTATGATGTCGTTGAGCATGCTGTGACACAGCAGGGAGTGGGGCAGATTTGACCTGGGAATGTTGCCGGGGGAGTTTCATTGGCGATGAGATACCAGAGAGCCGGTAACCTGAGCCAGGAGGGGGAGGGGGAGAGGTTACACCTCTGTCCGGCAAACTGGACAAAGGCAGGAGGAGGAGGGGCTGGAAAGTTTTTGAGTTTTGGAGTTGGCTGGGGATACGGCGGGAGGCCCAGCTCAGGTGGGGCACTGGGCTCCCTGCCCCCCAACTTGGACCTGACTGAGGGGTCCTGTTTCCTGTACCTACAAGCTCTGTTTTAGACCATGTTCCTGTCCTCTAATAAACCTTCTGTTTTACTGGCTGGCTGAGAGTCACAGTGAATCTCAGGAAGTGGGGGTGCAGGACCCTGACTCCCCCACACTCTGTGACGCATGCACACCTTGGCAACCCAACGAAAACATTTCAAGCCCCAACCGCAACAGCAGCATTCGTATTCTACTCAACTGAGGCAGGATTTTTATAAGTGCAGAGGCAGGAATGGCAGGCATAAACCATCCAGTCCCCCTTCTTGGTACGGCCAAGGACCGACCAAACCTTCGTCGGGCTCTAAGCAGGCCTTTTCAAGGTGCGCTTAAGGATGGCACACCCACCACAACACTGGATCCTTCCCCTTGTTTTATGAATCGTCTATCCCACTTCTACCATGCTTGGTTCCAAATAACATCAGACCACTGGGTTCTTTGCACGGTAGAAGTGGAATATTCTCTCCAATTCTGCTCCTCCTCTCCTTCCCACCCCCCTTTCCTGACTCTTTTCAGGGACTCTTCTCACGAGCAACTCCTTATGCAGGAGGTACGGGTGCTCCTCGCCATAGGAGCGGTGGAAGAGGTTCTTCAGGAGCTATGGACAAGGGATTCTGTTCCCGCTATTTCCTAATCCCCAAGGCAAAGGTGGGTCTCAGACCCATTCTAGACCTGTGAGGGCGCAACGAATTCATGGTGAAGTTGAAGTTCTGCATGGTCTCCCTGAGCACAATCATTCCTTCCCTGGATCCGGGAGACTGGTACACCGCTCTTGACTTTCACACAGCCATTGGTCCTGCGCACAGACGATTCCTACTGTTTGTGGTCGACCACAAACATTATAATTTCACGATCCTCCCATTTGGTCTATTGATGGCCCCCCCGAGTGTTCACCAAGTGCATGTCGGTCATAGCAGTCTTTCTCCAGAGGCGGCAGGTGCAGGTATTCCCCTACTTAGACGATTGGCTGCTTGGGGCACACCAGGGAATAGGTGGAACCTCAGGTCCGTTTAGTCAGATCCACTTTTGAAAGACTGGGTCTCCTCCTCAACATGAACAAGTCAAACGTATCACTGACCCAAAGAATAGAGTTCAGTGGAGCAGTGCTGGACTCGGTACAGGCAATGGCATTTTTACCAGAAACCCTATTCCAAGTCATGTCAAATATTATTCAAGGTTTCAAGCGGTACACGACCACTACAGGGGATGCCTGAGTCTCCTCAGCCACATGGCAACCTGCACTTATGTGGTCTGGCATGCCAGACTGAGGCTCTGATCCCTGCAAGCATGGCTCGCGTCTATCGCCCGGGACACGACAGCTTGGACTCAGTGGTGAAGGTGCCAGAACACATTCTTGAGTCCCTCCAATGGTGGCTCGACCCTTGGACAGTGTGCGGAGGAGTCCCCTTCAATAGTCCCTAGCCATCCTTGTCCCTGGTAGCGGACGCGTCAGCTCTGGGTTGGGGTGCGCATTTGGGAGATCTCCAAATACAGGGCCTATGGTCAAAGGACAAGCTCCCTCTTCAGATCAATATCAAGAAGCCCAGGGCAGTACGACTAGCATGCCAAACTTTTCAGGCCCGACTGCAAGGACAGTGCATGGCAGTGATGACGGGCAACACCACTGCCATGTTTTACATCAACAGGCAGGGTGTAGCCTGTTCCTCCCCCTTACGTCGAGAAGCCTTCTGGAATCACGAGTGGTCCATCTGTCCGGATGTCATACACTCCATCTTCCAAAGGTGGGGGTTTCCCCAGGTCAATCTGTTCGCCATCTGGAGCAACAGAAAGTGCCCAGTGTTCTGCTCCTTCCAGAATCTAATCTGGCTATTAACTAGGATGGGTAAGGAATGGTGTCCTTAGCCTCTGTTTGTCAGAGGGGGTTGATGGATGGCAGGAGAGAGATCACTTGATCATTACCTGTTAGGTCCACTCACTCCGGGTCACCTGGCATTGTCCATTGTCGGTGGACAGGATACTGGGCTGGATGGACCTTTGGTCTGACCCAGTACGGCCTTTCTTATGTTCTTAATCACATCCCTGGCTCGATCACGGATGTGTTTCTGCTACCCTGGGAAGGCCACAAGTTGTATGCCTTTCCCCCGATCCCTCTTGTGCACAAGGTACATCTCAAGGGCCATAGGGACAGAGTGGAGGTAATTCTGGTGGTCCCAGCATGGCCTCAACAATATTGGTACACCACGCTCTTGGAGCTGTCAGTGGACACCCCGATCGCATTACCACTCCACCCCGACCTAGTCACTCAGGACCACGGTCGCCTTCACCACCTGGACCTCCAGTCCCTCCATCTCACAGCGTGGAAGCTTCATGGTTAAACTTCATGGACCTTATGTGCTCGGAACCAGTAAGAGAGGCCCTACTTGGCAGCAGGAAACCATCCACCAGGGCCACTTATCTAACTAAGTGGAAAAGGTTCGCTTGCTGGTGTACCCAGCGGCCCACACCTCCAATCCAGGCGCCTATACCACTCATTCTAGAGTACCTTCTGCACCTGAAACAACAAGTCCTGGCAGCGTTATTCATTGAGGTACATCTCGCTTTTATCTCGGCCTTCCACACCGAGGCATCTGGATGCTCTATATTCGCCAGCCCCATGGTAGATGTTTCCTCAAGGATCTGGAACGGCTACATCCTCAGATTAGACAGCCTGTTCCTGTGAGGGACCTTAACCTGGTCCTCTCCAGATTAATGGGGCCCCCATTTGAACCACTGGGGACTTGCTTACTCCTCTAATTGCCATGAAAGGTAGCCTTCCTGGTTGCAATCACATCAGCTAGGAGGGTGTTGGAGTTAAAGGCCCCTACCTCCGACCCACCCTACCTGATCTCCCGCAAGGATAAGGTGCAACTCAGGCCTCACCCAGCCTTTCTTCCCAAGGTAGTGTCACACTTTCATACTAGCCAAGACATTTTTCTACCTGTCTTTTATCCTAAGCCTCATGCCAGAAGTCGAGAGCAGAGGCTACACTCATTGGATGTTCGGCGTGCGCTCGCATTGTACATCGAGTGCACTAAGCCGTTCAGGCAGTTGAACTAGCTGTTTGTGGCGGTAGCAGACCTGGTGAAAGGGCTCCTGATCTCACCTCAAAGAATATCTTCCTGGATCACGGCATGCATTTGCACATGTTACAAGCTGGCCAAGGTCCCAGCCCCAGTGCTTATGGCACATTCCACCATTGTACAGGCCTCGTCAGCGGCGTTCCTGGCCCAGGTCCTGATACAGGAAATCTGCAGAGCAGCAACTTGGTCCACGGTGCTCACTATGCTATCACCCAGCACGCCAGAGATGATGCAGCATTCGGCAGAGCGGTGCTCCAATCAGTGATTCCTTAACTCCGACCCCACCTCCGGAGTGAAGCTTGGGAGTCACCTGATTGGAATTGACATGAACAAGCACTCGAAGAAAAAAGTTATTCACCTCGTAACTGTTGTTCTTCGAGATGTGTTGTTCATGTCCCTTTCAATACCCAACTGCGTTCCCCTCTGTTAGAGTAGCTGGCAAGAAGGAACTGAGGAGGTGTGGGGTTGGCAGGGTCCTAAATCCAGCGCCATGAAGGCGCCACTCCAGGGGGCTCCGCAGCTGACCCGGTGGAAGCTGCTAAGGAAAAACTTTCTGATGACTGTGCACATGGCGCACACACACCCGACTGGAATGGACATGAACAACACATCTTGAAGAACAACAGTTACGAGAAGGTGAGTAACCATTTTTTCCCAGCTGCTCTGTGATGGGGCTGGGCACTGAAACTGAGGCTAGGGAACCTCTCTTGTGTTCTCAATGATCCCTCTGCTGGGGCCAAGGCATGGAGAAGGAAGCTGCCTGTCTCGAATGCAGAGAGGATAAGAGCTGGATTTGATGGGGTTGGGAAAGTAGACTGGGATAAAGAGCCTGGAGCGGGAGACAAGAAGTGGAGACTGAGATTGACTCGGGTGATGAGCATGGCTGCTGGGGAAAGAAATGGGGAGTGGGTATGGGGAGACTGTAATTGGATGAGGAGCCAGAAGTGAGACTAGTATTGGCTGGGCAAGGAGACTGGGATGAAAAGCCTGGGGGGTGGAGACTGGAACTACTTGGGTGAGGCGACGGGGACTGGAACAAGGGGTCAGTGGTGGGGAAGGGACAGGTTGGAGGAGACAGGATAGAAGAATCTGTACCCACTGGAGCATGCTCTTCTCCAGAGCCTGGAATGGAACCCAAAATCCCTGAGTCTCACCATTCCACCGCTGTCAGCAAATATCTGTGAAATCCACTGTCCGTGTCTCATCCATCTCTAATGCTGAGTGACAGAGGATGGCAACCTACTGCTGCCATCAGTTACTCCATGAGCTAAAAAGGCAGAGGCCTGTGCAGTAAGTGGATCTAAAAGTTACTACCTTGCTGAGGAGACATGTGAGTGTCAGTATGATGCTGCATGATGGAATTTGCTTTTTCAGTTTACTTTTTTTAAAACTCTAGGAAATTACATACAAAAATATGTTAAAAGAATGTTAAGGATGCAAAGTCACGGACTCAAAAGTTAGGAAATGTCAGAACTATAGGACCTATTCAGTATATAGGATGGACTCTGCCCTTGGGATGAATCAGGGTTATATAGTAAAGGAGGAGGTTTGCCGTAGGACTCCCTGCCTCATTTGTTGGAGTAGTTGCAAGTGTACTCAGTGAGAAAGGTATTGCAAGAAGAGAAAGGATGGGCAATTGAATGCTTCCTTGGAGAATCAGATTCTAACCCTGTCTCTGATGCAGAGTTCCTGTGTGATGCGGGGCAAGTCACTTAAACCAAACTTTTCAGAGGTGGTTGCTAATTGTGTGTTCCTCATTTCCTGGGTGCCCAACTTGACACCTGTAAAATGGGGATAATACCACTCCCTCACCTCACAGGGGTGTGCGTGAAAATAAATTTATATTTGTGAAGCAGTCAGTAGAGTGCAGTAGAAAAGTCCCTGTTTTCAGAGCAGGTTTTGAAAAATATATAGTAAATAAGACCTGGGGCTGCACGTTGAACAATGAGGAGGAATGAAAAGTTTGAACAACTGCTCGCTAAGTGAGTACTGTCCAGCCTGAATACTGAATGAAGCACGGGTCCTGTGGTAAAAATAGTATGTCATCATATAAATTAAAGACAGTATCATAATGCATAAGCACAAGGGTGCTGAATTAAGGTTGCACAGGCAACTATGGTGTTTCCTAACTTTTGAGTGCTTGATTGCAACCTTAATAATAATAATTTATCATGGAGTTTTTGTGTGCAATAATTTAAATAATTTAGGTTCCTATTCTAAAGCGCTCTACAGACTGAGGACCAAGTTGAGGGTTGCTTTCAGTAGAAGAATTTTGCTTGTAGATGCCACTTCCTCTGTTGATATGGTAAAGCTCGGACGCTCACCTGTTGAGTTAGGGGTTTAGTTGTTTAATAATAAGGCGGTGATGGGACTTTGCATCATGTAAACCAAACTAATGAGTTCCAGAGTGGGTGTTTTGTCAGGCTACCCAGTTAGTTTAGTTCATGTGTTTCTGATTTTTAACACTGTAAAGTACTCAGACATGATGGAAGCTAAAGAAATGTATATATAAACAGCTAGAAGGTTGGAAGGAATGGGCTGGCCTCCTGGAGGGGAAGAGTACCTTTCATCATGATACAAGGCTGTAATCTCCCATCTCTTCCCTTTTGCCTACTCATTCATGGAAAGTCCCTAAAGAACAAGTCAGGCCATTTCGGTATGTCTCTTACATTGGCCATCAGGAAGGCAGAATAATCAAACCCCCTTCCCTCCAACTCTTCTACCAATCATGTCTCACACACATACATGATCCCCCATTCTTCTTGCATTCATAAAATCCTACAAATGACCAGTTCTATATGGTTGAACCGAAGTGTGTGCAGTATACATGCCTGGAACCTTCAGAATGAGAGGTAAGTGGTTAATTCAGCAAAAATTTCCAACCTCCAAGGAGTGAAATTGAGCATTTTCCTTAGAAGTAATGCACCTGGTATAAGAAGGATAAATAACAGGTTGTGTGTTCCCTGATACCTGTCTGCAAGACGCAAGTTTTGAAAATTACCTCCAAGTAGTCTCTAATATGTAGTGCATGAGCTTGAGTCAGACCTCAGCTACGAAACTAGGATATATAGCACTGTGTGATCAGTAAAATCAGCTGCTGTGCTTACTCACACATTACTGGGGGAAAAAACCACCCCATTCCATTAGTCCCTGAACGAGTAGGGCTTTATTTTTCTGTGACCCAAGAATGCAACATGACTAATTTCATTCTTTGTGATCCATCTTAGAGATGAAATAACCCCTTAGTGCCCATCTTAAGTACTGCAGTGTTGACAGGTTGTCCTGACAGAAATTAAGCTAATGTCCTTTATGACTGCATTAGCTATAGAAACAAGGCTTTAAATTGAAATTTAGAGAGGTACACCACCAACTCTCTCTCCAAAGTATCTGGCTGGCAGATGCTTTTATTCAGTGCAATCCGCTAGTCTCCAACCTGAATTTTCAGATCACTCACCTGTTCTGAAAAAGGAAATAGCTGTCCAGTGGGTTTGTCTGTGTGACTAGACTCTTTTTAGTTATCATACCTACTGTAGATGACACAGCTCAAGGTGATCTTGATGCTGGGATGCTAACATGACCTGTTACATAACAATTTGAAATAAGCCAACAGACCACGACCTACCAAAGCTAGAATTTGAGGCAGTGAGCTGTATGATTTCATTACTCTCAGTAAAGACTCCAACAGGTACAGCGTGTCCTGAAATGCTCTCTGCAATATTTGGAACCTTGAAGGGGGTCTGTTTTTCTCTCATCATTTTATATTACTTACCTGTGCTTTTTTTTTAAAAAAAAAAATCCTTTCATCCCAGGGTGCTTTACAAATATAACAAACCAATGTACAAACTATACATAAGCACTGCTGAAAAACATTCACCTTTGGGATGGCAATCCATTTGGCAAGTCACAGCAACATTATCCAGCAGTTTAGGACATGAAGTAAGAACACTTACAGAATTGAAGAGGAATTATATCTGGCTTTGGTAATACTGGCAATTTGGTTTGTTGTTGACTTGGCTATTCAGTGATGCATGGGGTCCACACAGACTGACATATGTTTTGATAGGCAGTTGAAATATGCAAAAATGTGCTGCATTAAGCCTGATTTTTGAGGTGCCGAATGCCCCAATTCTTACTTTGTTCAGGAGTGACTCACACTTTGCAGGATTGGGCTCACTTGAGCACCGGAGGTACACAACAATTTGCAGGATTGGATCGAATATGAGAATAAAACATAAGTTGTTGAAGTTCTTCGTATTTATTCACTAAGCACATGCATCATACTATAAACAAGGGAATGTTGGAATGCATAATAAGTGACTGGCTATAGAAGTCTGAGAAAAGGTTTCACCTGTAAAGTGAAAACCGATATTTTGTGAATTTCACAAAAGGGTGATCCTTTCTCCTTCTCCATGCTCCTTTTTGCTGGTTTAGTTTCTGTTTTCACTCTAAGGCTTAGTCTACACACTACAAAGTTAGGTCGACATAAGCTGTGTTAGGTCGATTTTAATAATGTATGTGTCTACACCAGGGGTCTCCAAACTTTAGGAGACGAGGGCCACATTATATTTTTCAAGGGGCTTCACGGGCTGGCCCGTTCTCTTGAGCTTACCCTGCGCCGAATTGCTGCCAAAGCCGCGGGACCAGCGGACCTCCCGCAGGCAAGCCACGGTGGCTTCGGTGGCGGGGGGCAGAGGAGGGGAAGGGCTTCCTGCAGGCAAGCCACAGCGGCTTCAGAGGACGGGGAGGACCTCCCGCAGGCAAGCCGCGGTGGCTTCAGAGGAGGCGGAGGACCTCCTGCAGGCAAGCCGTGGTGGCTTCGGTGGCGGGTTATTCTGGGACCGGCGGAGGCGCCCCTGACTTCTGCCCTCTGCGCCCCGCCGCCGAAGCGGCAGCAGCGTTTAAGCTGCCGCCGAAATACTCGCCGCCACTGATGTGTTGAGGCAGCAGCAGCAATTGGTTCGGGGGCCGGACAAATTGAAGCCGCGGACCGGATCTGGCCCCCGGGCCGTAGTTTGGAGACCCCTGGTCTACACTACTGAGTCCTTTCCGCTGACCTCAGTGATCTGAAAAGTCGACTTCTGTAATCCACCTCCACGAGAGATATAGCGCTTGATTCGACATCCACGGGTCGACATGGGGATAGTGTAGACACTGCGTTGTGTAATTCAAATTAATTGGCCTTCAGGAGGTGTCCCACAGTGCTCTGCTGTCATGCTTTGGAGAGCACTTTCAACTCCACTTTACATCAGCCAGGTGCACAGGAAACAGCCGCTCTCCTGTCAATTTCCTGTTTGATCAGCATGGAGAGTTTGCCAGAACAGCTGATCATGGAGACTCAAGGTCACAAACATGCTCTAGCATGAAGAACAAAGGAGGTGGTGGATCTTATTGCTGTGTGGGGAGAAGTCTTTGCAGGCAGAGCTCCGATCCAGGAGAAGAAATGCTGACACCTATACCAAAATTGCGCGGGGCAGAAGGACTACACCAGGAACACGCAGCAGTGCCATGTGAAAATAAAGGAGCTTTGGGAAGCGGACCAGAAGACACGAGAGGCGAACAGTTGTTCTGTTTCTGCCCCACAGACATGCAACTTTTATGAGGAGCTGCATGCGATTCTCGGCGGCACCCCACCACTACCCCAAAAAGCTCTGTGGATACCTCCCAGGAGCCCTGGGCAACCTCAAGCAACAACAAGGAGGACATTGTTGACAAGGAAGAGGAGGAGAATGAGGCAGGCAAGTGGAGGATCCATTCTCTCCGACATCCAAGAACTGTTTTGAACCCTGAAGCCCATTCTTTCACAGGACCAGTTGACGGCGGAGCATGATGCTGGGGAAGGCACCTCTGGTGAGTGCACATTTCCAATCAAACTCTAGGGGTTACATGCTATTATTTTTAACATTTAATCTGAACAAAAAAGTAGGTGTAGTGGCTATTGGTGGCCACTCCAGCTATGCAGAGATGCTCTCCAAAAAAAAAGACTGTTTATGTGCATGGGGATGGCCCAAGAATCCTCCATGGAGATCTCTAGGAAGCGTTCATGGAGTACTCTGCAATCCTTTGGAGAAGGTTTCTGGAAAGGGCTGCCTTATTTCGCCCACCACGTTAGGATACTTACCCACGCCACTCAAATATTAACTCTGCTGGCATCATTGCGGCACACCGAATTGTAGGATAAGGACCAGGTCTGTACCCACATGCTTGCAGAATCTGCTTCCTTGCCACCTCTGTTACCCTCAGGAGAGTGATATCGCATATGGTCACCTATGGAAAATGGGACGTTTTCAATGCTAGCCCTTAAATTGCAAACAATTCCACAAGTAATCCACCCCTATTTGGCGAAATCTGGGTCACACAACCATGCTTTCCCAAACATGCCTGGGTTTTGGTTGGAAGGGATCATCATGTATTGCAAACAGCATTTTTTTAAAAGGGGGGCAGCTTTCTGTTAGTCTCCCTACCCCCAACCTGGTGCCACTTTTGTAAAAAAATAAACTGTTTGGGGGGCTTTACACTGGTGCCTGTTCTCAAGCACCACCCAGGTTGCTAGAGGAAAGGGCTTTTCTGAAGTTCCAGCCAGTGTTCCCAAGGTTGTCTTCATAAAAGCTGTTGCACAAGACCTCTCGCCCATGCCTCGTGGCTTTACTCACCATGGCTGGAGTAACAAACCGACTCTTGCAGTAGCTAGCAATTGTAGTTATGTTGTGGCTTCCAGTGAAGTGTATTGAGGGGTGTTGGTTTTTTTTTAATAAAAAGAATTAACTTTGCACCAGAAATAATGTATGCACGGTCAATGCTACCCTTCTGCTTTGTATTCCTTGCAACTGAAACCTTGTCTGTCGGTGCATCCTCCACACTGGGCCAGAGACTTTCCCAGATTAGAAGGCGGAAATGAGTTCAATGAGTTAATGTGTGCCTCCGAGAGTGACAAGAGCATGGAGGATTACACTGTCTGAGAACCTGGACGTGGACAGGGAGGACAGGAGAGCATGCATGGAACAAAAGCATTCTTCAGTTCAGGAAGAGATGCTGCAGATTATGAAGGAGCAATCAGACATGTTGAGGCATCTGGTTGAGGTTCAAGAAAGGCAGCTGGATGCTAGAGTCCCTCTGCAGCCTATGCTGAGCCTACTGCCATCATGGCCAAATTCCACATCCTCCTCCCCCAAAGTCCTATGAGGCGGGCAGGGGGCAGGGCAGGGAGAAAGTTCAGTATCCCTTGCACTCAACACCAGGGGAGGGTACAAGGACCAGAAGGTGCCCATTTCCACACCTTTGATTGTTATTGCAGTGCATCAGTAAGCAAGCTGTCCATGTTTCTTTTCCTCCTCCCCCCCCTGCCCCCGCCATTGTTATCAGCCCTTTTGCCCCCGGTTATCTTTCTTTTCTTTGCTGTCTCTGTGTTTGTGTGCATAATAAAAAACAGATTGAGGAGAAAAGGCTCTTTATTGATTCAACACATGGTGGTTAGTGGGGGTGGAGTTTACAGGGGAGAAAATGCAATGAAGGGGACAGTTTAGTAAAGAACAACACAGATAAGTGTCGCATTACTCTGGCTCACTGCTGAAACTGGTTTTCAAAGCCTCATGGAGACGCAGAGCCCCTCAATGTGCTTTTCTTATTGTCCTGGCGTCTGGCTACTCAAAATTGGCTGCCAGGTGATCTGCCTCAACCCCCCACCCCACCGGAAACTTTTCTCCCTGTATCAGAGGGGTAGCCGTGTTAGTCTGGATCTTTAGAAGCGACAAAGGGTCCCGTGGCACCTTATAGACTAACAGAGGTATTGGAGCATAAGCTTTCGTGGGTGAATACCCACTTTCTCCCTTTGTTTCACAGATATTACGGAGCGCACAGCAGGGAGCAATAAGAAAGTGGTTACTTGCACAGCCTATGGTTCAACTTGTCCTTACTGCTGTCCAGGCTGCCTGTGTACAGCTTCATGAGCCATGGGAGTAAGGGGTAGGCTGCGTCTCCCAGGATCACAATTGGCATTTCAACATCACCAATGGTTATTTTGCGGTCTGGAAAGAAAGTCCCTGCTTGCAGCTTTCTAAACAGACGAGTCCCTAAAGATGCGCACGTCATGCACCTTTCTTGACCATCCCACGTTGATGTCGGTGAAATGGCCCCTGTGATCCACCAGTGCTTGCAACACCATTGAGAAGTACCCCTTTTGGTTTGTGTACTCTTTGGCAAGGTGGTCTGGTGCCAAGATAGGGATATGCATTCCATCTATAATTCCAGCGCAGTTAGGGAACCCCATCGCGGCAAAACCATCCACTACTTCCTGCACGTTGCCCAGAGTCACTACCCTTCTGAGCAGAAGTCTATTGATGGCCCTGCACACTTGGATCACAACAGACCCCACAGTAGATTTACCCACTCCAAATTGATTCCCCACTAAGCGGAAGCAGTCTGGCATTGCAAGCTTCCAAGGAGCTATCGCCACTCGCTTCTCCACTGTCAGAGTAACTCTTATTTTAGTATTGCTGCGCTTTCCAGGGCTGGGGAAAGCTCTCAGTTCCTGGAAAGTGGCCTTATGCATTTGAAAGTTCTGCAGCTACTTCTCGTCATCCCATAGCTACATAATGATGTGGTCCCACCAGTCAGTGCTTGTTTCCCAGGCCCAGAAGTGGTGATCAGTGGTGTCAAGGTGTTGAGTGACTGTCACCAGCAACTGTGAATTGCTCTGCTCTCTGTCTTCCGGCAGGGCTTCTTGCATGGCATCATGTTGTTCTGTGCGGTGGCTCCTGTATCGGCTGTGTAAATACTGTAGGATAAGGCACGAGGTGTTTGTAATGCTCACAGCAGCAATATACAGCTGAGCGGGGTCCATGCTTATTGTGCTATGGATTTAAATGAGAACATGGTGGGTGTTACTGACCAGGAAAAGTGAGGAATGAGATGCTTGTGGGAGAAATGGGCAAATGAAGTGTCAGTGCTGGCCTCACAGTCAGAGAGAAGGTGGTGGAGGTGTAAGTAGAACCCAAGGCACATGCTAGACCAGTTTTTATTCATAGTTTCTTCTCACTTGAAGGGTCCGTCATGTATCATTGTAGGCTTCACTGACTGCCTGAGGAAGAGAAGAGACAAAGCCAAGAAGGGCAGCCACAGATGCTTTGGCAAGGAAGGATGATGATGTTGGTCTTACTGAGCTATAAGCAGGCAGAGAGGCCAATACCTGTATAGCGCATATTTAAATAAACCAAACAACGCCCCCCCCCCCCCCCCCCCCAGCAATTGCAGGCCAGTCTAGAAAGCAGAAACAGCTTGGGGAATTGGGAGAACAGTGTGGTTTATTAAGCTGGCAGTTGTGTTTTCAACATAATTAGTTGTCCAACAGAGTGCCCAAATTTAGCAGATGCATTTGCATGTGTAATTAAGTATGCTGTATTGAAAAGCACTTTGCTTGCAATCCTTTGTTCTCTGTTTGCTGCAGATGAAATTACTGACGGGTAGATTTGATTTTGAAATCATTTAAAAAACATTTTCATTATATCTATTGGGGAAAACAAATTACAGAGGAGAAGGCCTCTTAGATGCCACTAGAACAAAAGGGTGACTTTAAAAACCTTTCCAGGTAAACAAGTATTTGAGGCATAGTCTGATGGACTGTATTTAAATAAATCTCCATTAATGCAACCATTAAAGTGACCGATACAATCGGAAAAGTCAGGTAATGCAAAAATACGAAATCCCGGTGACAACATATATCATTTGTTACATGTCCTGCAGGTTTTATGGTATGTTTCCCCCAGCAGAGAGTATGATCAAAGTCCTCTTTGCATTCCTGCTTGTGGGGCATGGTGCCCCTTTGGCACTGTGTTCATAGAATCCTCTTCAAAGCTGTCTTCACTGGGGGATTCCAACAGTGTGAATGCGCATACATGGCTCTGGTAAACAATATCTCTCTGTCTCTGTCTGTCCTTAATCTTCTCATTTAACAAGAAAGACAGTAGTGCATTATAGAAGAACCTCATGAAGGGTGTGATAGATAGGCGCCGACTCCATGGGTACTCCAGGGCTGGAACACCCACAGGGAAAAAATGGTGGGTGCTCAGCATCCACCACCAGCCCCCCTATGAGCTCTTCCCCCAACGCCTCCTACCCACTGGCAGGCCCCACTGATCAGCACTTTCCCCTCCCTCCCCAAGCCTCCTGCCTGCCACAATCAGCTGTTTCGTGGCATGCTGGAGGCTGGAAGGGAGAGGGGAGGAGCAAGGATGCAGTGCATTCAGGAGAGGGGGTGGAGCGGGGAGGGAAAGAGGCGTGGTGTGGCTAGGGCCTTGAGAGAAGGGGTGGTGTGGGACCTGGGGCAGAACCGGGGATCGTGCGCCCCCCCCCCCCCCCCCCCCCCCCGGCACTTTGGAAAGTTGGCGCCTGTGGTGTGATCTATCTCCCATTGCAGTCTTCATAAAGGGACTCCCATTGACTTCAGTGGCAGTTGGATGAAGTATTTATTCACCCTTTGCTATGCTGAATGCCTCCCAACTTGCACACTTTAAATTGTTTCTCTCTCTCCTTTGCCACAAATGCTGCTTAGCAAAAATAGCTGTGTAGTGTACAGTCTCATTTTACTTACATATTATTATTTTTACAGACTAAATTACAGAACATTGTCAAATGAACAAAGTAAAACAACTTTTGTGATACAGTATGCTTGGCTTTTTGAACTGTTCTCTTAGTAATTCACCAAATTAAATAATTCACTGAAATCACAGGTGTAAATGAGTGAGATTCTGTGTTGTTCAGTGTATTCATAAATGATCTGGAAAAGGGGATTAACAGGGAGGTGGCGAAGTTTGCAGATGATACAAAATTACTCAAGATAGTTAAGTTCAAAGCTCACTGCAAGGAGTTACAAAGGGATCTCACAATACTGGGCAACAAAAAGGCAGATGAAATTCAGTGTTGATAAGTGCAAAATAATGCACAGTGGAAAACATAATCCCAGCCATACATATAAAATCATGGGTTCTAAATTAGCTGTTACCATGCAAGAAAGAGATCTTAGAGTCATTTTGGGTTGTTCTCTGAAAACATCTGCTCAATGTGCAGCAGCAGCCCAAAAAGGGAACAGAATGTTACGAACCATTAGGAAATGGATAGATAAGAAGACAGAAAATAGCATAATGCCACTATATAAAATTGTGGTACGTCCACACCTTGAATATTGTATGCAGTTCTGGTCGCCCCATTTCAAAAAATGTATATTACAATTGGAAAAGTATAGAAAAGGGCAGCAAAATGGTTAGGGGTATGGAACAGTTTCTGTATGAGGAGAGATTACAAAGACTAGGACTGTTTAGCTTGGAAAGGAGATGACGAAGGGGAAAGGTCTATAAAATCATGACTTGTGTGGAGAAAGTGAATAAGGAAGTTTTATTTACCCCTTCTTGTAGCACAAGAGCCAGGGGTCACACAATGAAATTATTTGGCGGCAGGTTTTAAACAAACATAAGGAAATACTTCTTCATACAACACACTACAATCTGTGAAATGTATTGGCAGAGAATGTTGTGAAGGCCAAAAGTATAACTGGATTTAAAAAAATTAAGGTAAATTTATAGAGGATAGGTCCATCGATGGCTATTAGTCAGAGGTGGTCAGGGATGCAACCACAGGTTCTGAGTGTCTCCAAGGCTATGTCTACACTACCACAGAACTCCAGCGATGTGAATAACATAGCTGGAATCGACACAGTTTAGTTCAACTTACTACAGTGTCTACACCACGCTGGGTCGACAGGAGACACTCTCCCATCAACTTACCTTACTCC
The DNA here is from genome assembly GCA_037349315.1 of Chelydra serpentina. NCBI lineage: Eukaryota > Metazoa > Chordata > Testudines > Chelydridae > Chelydra > Chelydra serpentina. The sequence continues at coordinate 32,915,471 of JBAIAC010000035.1, read as the reverse complement.
TTTCATTCCCGGTGGAGTACTGGGGTTGACAGGAGAGCGCTCTGCTGTCGATTTAGCAGGTCTTCTCTGGACCCGCTAAATCGACCCCGGTGCATTGATTGCTAGAGTGTCAATCCCGCGGTAGTGTAGACATAGCCTAAGCCTTTGACTGCCTGAAGCTCAGAACTCAATAATTGCCCTGTTCTGTTCATTCCCTCTGAAGCACCTGGCCCTGTCAACTATCAGAAGACAAGATAAAGGGCTAGATGGACCATTGGTCTGACCCAATGTGGCCATTCTTATTCTGGTGTATGTGAAGTATGGTCTAGTTGCTGTTGCCAGGATATGGTCTGCTATTCAAAGATGCCACTCTCGTTGACATCCATGGGATTTGTTGGTGTTGAGCACTTCTGAAAATCAGGCTAATGACGTTTGCATTACTTAACTTTTTTGGTTTCTAACTATGCCACTTAATGACATATTATACTCCATTGTGTGTATTTTTGTTGCATTTTTTAAAATAAGAAAAGGGTCAAATATCTGGAACTATTTGAATTGTTCAAGTTCCTCTGCTTTTCCTGATCTATAGTGTGACAGACCCAGACTAGTGGGGTACAGAAGTCTGGTAGAAGGCAAATATACTGGCCATTGGATGAATAGTTTTCTGTTCCCTGAGTGACCAGAGCAGGGGGCTGCACTAGAGCAATGAGGAACCTGCTGGAACTAATTAAGATACCTGGAGCCAATTAAGAAGAAACTGCTAGAAACAATTAGGACAGGCTGGCTAATCAGGGCACCTGAGTTTAAAAAAGACCTCACTTCAGTTTGTGGCATGCATGCGAGGAGCTGGGAGCAAGAGGCACTAGGAGCTGAGAGTGAGAAGGCATACTGCTGGAAGATCCTATGGTGAGGATAAAGAAGGTGTTGGGAGGAGGCCATGGGAAAGTAGCCCAGGGAGTTGTAGCTGTTGTGCAGATGTTCCAGGAGGCACTCTACACAACTGCAGTCCATTCCACAGGCCCTGGGCTGGAACCCGGAGTAGAGGGCGGGCCTGGGTTCCCCCCAAACCTCCCAACTCCTGATCAGACGCAGCAGGAGTTGACCTGGACTGTGGGTTCTACCAGAGGGGAAGATCTCTGAGGCGAGCAAAATCTGCCAATAAGCGCAGGACCCACCAAGGTAGAGGAGGAACTTTGTCACAACAGCCACAGCCCTTTGAATCTAGTAAATCCTTGGAATGAACGTGGGCATATTTCCTATGCTATGAATGCATACATAGCACATCTCTCCTGAAATATGCACTTTGGGCTGATCCATTGCACACTGAAATAAATAAAATGACTCCCATTGAATCAGGCCCTCTGTTTTAACAAAAATTTATGTATGTTCAGTACACATTTTCATACCTCCAAACATCTGAAGGAGCTAAAGTGGGAAAGGTGCTGCCCTGGTAGGGCGGGGGTAGTGGTGGGAGGGTTGTCTGCTGACGCTGGTGGTAGGTTGCAGAGTAAGACTGCCCTTCACTCATCCTACAACAGTGGCTACAGCGGCTCATGTCCTGGAGGGGCTTGCTGGGCTTGGCTACCTCTCAGGGTGTTGTGACCTGGCCCATGGTTCACTTGTTCACTGTGCTGCTCCTGTTTGGCCTGTCTACACCTCCACAGATGATGAAGGGGCAAACGAGCCAAATTTGATTGGCATTGTGACTTCAGGCACTGCGATCCCGTGCATTAAATGGGGAGCCGAGCCCAGCTAGCCCTGCAGGAGAGGAACCATTTCAACCAGGACAGCGAGGTTTGGGGGTCAGAGGACAGTCCCAAGAAACCTGGGACTGTTGGGAGGTCTGCAGTTTTCAAACTTTAGTAAATCAAATAGATTATTTTTAAAAAATCACATCCTTCGCTGAGAGCTAGCTACTTGCCAAGTTCAAATTTTTTTTTTAAGGGTGGTTACAATTTTTTTGTAATGACAAAAGTATTTTGTGGGGGAGGTATAGCTCAGTGGTTTGAGCATTGGCCTGCTAAACCCAGGGTTGTGAGTTCAATCCTTGATGGGGCCATTTAGGGATCTGGGGCAAAAATTGGGGATTGGTCCTGCTTTGAGCAGGGGGTTGGACTAGATGACCTCCTAAGGTCCCTTCCAACCCTGATATTCTATGATTCTATTTTGTGTTTTCTACTCTTCCATAATTCAAAAGCAGCTCTTAAACTTTCAAAATAAAATCACTCTCAGATAGGAACTATGCATGGAAGATTTCATCTCCCAAAGTGAATTTTCAGATAGTTTATCAGCAACTGAAATAAGTAGGTTATAAAGAAAAGGTATTTTTCAACCTTAGTTATAGTAGGCTATCAGTGACTTCTGTAACAAATTATAAAAATCTAGAGAATAACAGAACTATGAGCAGTGAGTGGCATGTATTTTATGAAGGACAAATCTTGCTAGACAAGCATGGTCACTTCGTGGATACAATTACAAAATTAGTGGTTGCAGTAGAAGTAACATCAGAACTTTAGTAAAATATTTGATACAGTGTCCAGTTGCTTTGGATATGAGCCCACTGCAAACCAGGTGTAATGAGATCCTATGAATTTAGCAGCGCGTGTCTGGTGAGATTCTGCAGTGAAGTTATAGGTCTGATTTTATTAAACATTTTCATTAATGATCTGGAAGAGATGGTAAATAGTATGCTAATTAAAATTTCAGAGGGTACTAAATTAGGAGGAGTTGCGAATGCTAGTGAGGATAATGAAATAATATAAAAGGCGTTAGGGTAGAAAAGGATTAGGGAATAGCAAAATGAGATTCTCTCTCTCTGCTTCCTCTTTCTATCAGTAGTCTGTCTCTTGACCTGTGCCTGTTACATTTCTCGCGCTTTTGTATGTAAATATGTTCCAGTTTAAAATAATGAACAATCCGAGGAGTATATGACTCACCTTTATAAAAGTTGCTGGTGCTTTGACAACCTCTTCACCATTGTATGTACTATGCATAAAGTTCAGTCGCACAGTATATGTCAACCCGCTTTAGAATAAAACCTATCCATCTGTTTTCCTACTAACACAGCACTAAGCACAGGAAATAAGTTTCCTCTTCGTGCATCTGTAGCATGGGTGACAACAATCCACTCACATAAAATCATATCCTTTCAACAGCCTTGGCCTATTGGAGATGAAGCAGGCAGTCTGACAGTGTGGCAAGGGCATTTTTACAGGATTATGCCACTAGGGAATGTGCATGCACCTCATTATCTGGATAGTCAATATATAGGTCTAGAATAGTGGTCCCCAAATTGTGGGGCTCATCCCCTAGGGGAGCATGGAGGAACATTTGTGGGGGCAAGTTGGGGCCTGGGCCAGGCCCCGGGGGGATGGGGAGGGAGTGCCACCCACTCTGCTCTACCCCCAGCTCTGTTCCTGGCCCTGACCGTAACCCAGCCCTGGCTCTGACTCCACTCCTGGCCCTGGCTTGGGGCGGGGGAGGAAGATTACATTATGGGGGGGGGGGGGGGGGCACAACATAAAAAGTTTAGGGGCCACTGGTCTAGAGCCTTGGATAGAGCCAGGGGGAATGCAACACAGCTCAGGGGGAGGAGACTGTATCCTTTTCTTATGAAACTAATAAATACTCTGGCATCAGATAACTTTTGCAGGATATTCAAATGTCTATCCCATAGTCTTAGGTAGTTTTTTTTTTTTAATATCACGGTGCTGCTGTTTTGTTTTGCAGGTAACATACACATATTGACTTGTGTATTCTTTTGTTGCCTGTATGAAATAAAATGCCTCTATCCCCATTCGCCCACTCAAAAGAAAACAGAAAGAGGAGATAGATTTTATCAGACACTTGCTCATATTTTTTCCTAGATTATTATTTTTTCAGATTATTTCCTAGAACTGTAGAGCCATTTACTGAATCATAGCTGTGCTTTTCACACTATTAATAGATTTTTCAAGTGTCAAGCCAGGATACTTAGTCTGGGGAGAAAACAGAAGGGTAAAGGAGGAGGTAAAGGTGGATAAGGAGATGGTTTTGGTGCTTATCAGGGAGGTTGTGTGTGTGGGTTGGGGAGAGTGCCACCACCTAGCATCAGCCAAACAAATGCCTTTCCTTTACCCTATGGATTTGGCTTTACCATCAGTGGAGAGCTGGTTTAAGAATAGGTATGGGAAGTTCACTGGAGGTGTTGGGGTTGGGAGGGTACAATTTCATCGCGCTCCGTTGAGGAAGTGATCCATCTTGCACTAGTTTTAATATGACCAAGTTTGGGACTCAGTATATTTCTGGAGGGAATGAATTCCATAAGCATCCGAGGATGTTCAGCCTCCGCAGACCCATGGGCTTGTGAATTTACTTTTTATCGTTAGCAAGAGAACGTTGTTAAATGAAGAAAAAGTTCTTAACAAAAAACTAGTGGAAGAGGTATTTGTAGAAAGCAAATGTTACGGAGCAGGAATGGTCTCTCAAGGAAGCCAGTGAGCTTAGTAGGACACCTGCTCGCCCCCTCCTGTAGTATGTTGTTGTCCTTGTATGGGACTAGTGGAGCGCTCTCTCCAAGGAACTGATGTACACTATATGTAAGTTACATTATACATATGAAATAAGGTCTCCTGAATAGACTAGAATGGTATTTAGGCTAAACCATCTACAGAAAAATCATGCTTAACATAAATGGAGACCATTAATACCACATGACAAATGATATCCTATGTCTTATCGCAAATCTAGGGCAACAGACCTTTTTGACCATCTTTAACTCCTAAGTCTAGAAGGAATTCATACGTGTGTGTATATTAGGGCTGTTGATTAATCACAGTTAACTGACACGATTAAACAATACAATATCAATTGGAATTTATTAAATATTTTGGATGTTTTTCTATATTTTCATATATATTGTATTTGTTGTAATTGCAATCAGTGTATATTATTTTTTTACAAATATTTGCACTGTAAAAATGATAAACAAAAGAAGTAGTATTTTTCAGTTCACCTCATACAAGTAATGTAGTGCAATCTTTGTCGTGAAAGTGCAACTTACAAATGTAGGGGTTTTTTGTTACATAACTACACCAAAAACAAAACGATGTAAAACTTCAGAGCCTGCAAGTCCACTCAGTCCTACTTCTTGTTCAGCCAATTGCTTAGACAGACAAGTTTGTTTACATTTACAGGAGATAATGCTGCCCTCCTCTTATTTACAATGTCACCAGAAAGTGAGAACAGGCATTTGCATGACACTTTTGTAGGTATTTGCAAGGTATTTACATGCCAGATATGCTAAACATTCGTATGCCCCTTCATGCTTCGGCCACAATTCCAGAGGACATGTATCCATGCTGCTGATGCTCATTTAAAAAAAATCCAAAACTACAAAAAGAAGGATTCTGCGTGGACTCCTCCTGAAGGTCGAAACAACAAATTGGACTTCTACATAGACTGCTTCCGTCACCGTGCTCGAGCTGAAATTGTAGAAAAGCAAAATCACTTGCCCCATAACCTCAGCCGTGCAGAACACAATGCCATCAACAGCCTCAGGGACAACCCTAACATCATAATCAAAAAGGCTGACAAAGGAGGAGCTGTCGTCATCATGAATAAGTTGGAATATGAACAAGAAGCTGTCAGGCAGCTCTGTGACTCCACATTCTACAGGCCTTTATCCTCTGACCCTACTGAGGAGTACCAAAAGAAACTGCACCATCTGCTCCAGAAACTCCCTGGAAAAGCACAAGAACAAATTTGTACAGACACGTGCCTAGAACCCCGACCAGGGACATTCTATCTGCTACCCAAGATCCATAAACCTGGTAATCCTGGACGCCCTATCATCTCAGGCATTGGCACCCTAACAGCAGGATTGTCTGGCTATGTAGACTCTCTCCTCAGGCCCTATGCTACCAGCACTCCCAGCTATCTTCGCGACACCACTGACTTCCTGAGGAAACTACGATCCATTGGTGATCTTCCAGACAACACCATCCTGGCCACTATGGATGTAGAAGCCCTCTACACTAACATTCCACACAATGATGGACTACAAACTGTCAGGAACAGTATCCCCGATACTACCACGGCTAACCTGGTAGCCGAACTTTGTGATTTTGTCCTCACCCACAACTATTTCACATTTGGGGACAATATTTACCTTCAAGTCAGTGGCACTGCTATGGGTACCCGTATGGCCCCACAGTATGCCAACATTTTTATGGCTGACTTAGAACAACGCTTCCTCAGCTCTCGTCGCCTAACACCCCTACTCTACTTGCGCTACATTGATGATATCTTCATCATTTGGACCCATGGAAAAGAAGCCCTTGAGGAATTCCACCATGATTTCAACAATTTCCATCCCACCATCAACCTCAGCCTAGACCAGTCCACACAAGCGGTCCATTTCCTAGACACCACTGTGCTAATAAGTGATGGTCACATTAACACCACCCTATACCGGAAACCTACTGACCGCTATACTTACCTACATGCTTCCAGCTTCCATCCTGGACACACCACACGATCCATTGTTTACAGCCAAGCTCTAAGATACAACCGCATTTGCTCCAATCCCTCAGACAGAGACAAACACCTACAAGATCTCTATCAAGCATTCTTTCAACTACAATACCCACCTGCTGAAGTGAAAAAACAGATCGACAGGGCCAAAAGAGTACCCAGGAGTCACCTACTACAAGACAGGCCCAAAAAAGAAAATAACAGAACACCACTAGCCGTCACCTTCAGCCCCCAACTAAAACCTCTCCAGCGCATCATCAAAGATCTACAACCTATCCTAAAAGATGATCCCTCACTCTCACAGATCTTGGGCGACAGACCAATCCTTGCTTACAGACAGCCCCCCAACCTGAAGCAATTACTCACCAGCAACCACACACCATACAACAAAAACACCAACCCAGGAACCTATCCTTGCAACAAAGCCCGATGCCAACTCTGTCAACATATCGATTCAAGTGATACCATCACAGGGCCTAATCACATCCGCCACGCCATCAGGGGCTCATTCACCTGCACATCTACCAATGTGATATATGCCATCATGTGCCAGCAATGCCCCTCTGCCATGTACATTGGCCAAACCGGACAGTCTCTACGCAAAAGAATAAATGGACATAAATCTGACATCAGGAATCATAACATTCAAAAACCAGTAGGTGAACACTTCAACCTCCCTGATCACTCAATGACAGATTTGAGGATAGCAGTGTTGCGACAGATTAACTCCAAAAGCAGACTTCAAAGAGAAACTATTGAACTCGAATTGATATGCAAACTAGATTGCGTTGCCTCCGGATTAAATCGTGATTTGGAATGGCTCGGCCATTATGTTAATTGAATCTATTTCCCTTAAGTTAACGATCCTCATTCACACCTGTGTGACCATCTTGTTTATCACTTCAAAAGCTTTTTCTTCCCCTGCTGTCATGTTTCCTCTCAACTAATTAGCCTCTTAAGATTGGTCTATACACCTGGACCATCATGTTTCTCTGACTGTATAAATGTCTGTCTGAAGTGTTTCATTCCATGCATCCGATGAAGCGGGTATTAACCCACGAAAGCTTATGCTGAAATAAATTTGTTAGTCTCTAAGGTGCTACAAGTTTTTCTTTCTTATTTTCATTTTGCTGACACAGACTAACACGGCTACTACACTTAAACATTTCATTTTATAGCATTCTCGGCTGATGACCCAGCACATGTTGTTCATTTTAAGAACACTTTCACTGCAGATTTGATAAAACGCAAAGAAGGTACCAATGTGAGATTTCTAAAGATACCTACAGCACTTGACCCAACTTCTAAAAATCTGAAGTGCCTTCCAAAATCTGAGAGGGATGAGGTGTGGAGCATGCTTTCAGAAGTCTTAAAAGAGCAACACTCCAATGCAGAAACTACAGAACCCAAGCCACCAAAAAAGAAAATCAACCTTCTGCTGGTGGCATCTGAGTCAGATATGAAAATGAACCTGTGTCAGTCCGCACTGCTTTGGAGTGTTATCAAGCAAAACCCATCATCAGTATGGACACATGTCCCCTGGAATAGTGGTTGAAGCATGAAGGGACATATGAATCTTTAGCACATCTGGCATGTAAAAATCTTGCAACACCGGCTGCAACAGTGCCGCACTTTCAGGTGACGTTGCAAACAAGAAGTGGGCAGCATTATCTCCTGCAAATGTAAACAAACGTGTTTGTCTGAGTGATTGGCTGAACAAGAAGTAGGACAGAGTGGATTTGCAGGCTCTAAAATTTTACATTTTATTTTTGAATGCATTTTTTGTACATAATTCTACATTTGTAAGTTCAACTTTCATGATAAAGAGATTGCACTACAGTACTTATATTAGGTAAAATGAAAAATATGATTTCTTTTGTTTTTTTACATTGTAAATACTTGTAATCAAAAATAAATATAAAGTGAGAACCACACACTTTGTATTCTGTGTTGTAATTGAAATTAATATATTTGAAAAGGTAGAAAACATCCAAAAATATTTAAATAAATGCTATTCTATTATTGTTTAACAGTGCAATTAATCACGTGATAACTTTTTTTAATCGGTTGACAGCCTCTCTCTATATATCTCCATACAGTTATCTACTCTGTATGTGTACAAGTGTGTATGCATGTAGGAAGGGATGATGAGATACAAAGGCTTTAGCAACAGGAGCTTGGGGGGAAAAAGTCATTGAAGCTAATTTTTGTATCCACTGTAAATCCAGGTTCCTTAGTTACCATGACTCATTTTCAGGGCTAAGAGGGAGATAAGAAAAACCTCTAAAAATGACTGAAAATAGATTTTTCTTCATTAATGTACTACCTCAGGCTCTTCCATGGCTAGGAATCAATGGTGGGGCTCATTTGGAATCTGGGAATCTCCCCATGCCAGTGATATAAAGCTCCCATTTTTATCCCTGCAGGGGCACAAGATAACAAACTTGAACATCATTTACATTTTATATGTAGAGAGTTGATGCTGGTGCAGGACTGAATTTTGGCTGCCCTGGACCTCAGGCAGGTGTGATTATTGTGAGGAGAGTCGATAGGTAAGGGTGAGAGTGGCAATGTTTCTCTAGTGGGTTGGGTTATTGTTATTTTGTAAGCTGCTCAGGAATTTAGAAAATTAGATATAGTCACCAGGAGGCTGGTTAATGGCCAGAGGGTGGGAGAGATGGTCAGAGGTGCATAATTCATTTATCACTTGGTTGTCTGTTGCATCACATGGATATTATCTACATACCACATACGTGATATACATGAGTGTGCATATGATTTTCCTGCTGTCTTCGACTTTATTGCCTTAAAATTGCTGTAAAGTAATTTGTGGTTCAATCCTGTCCCTCTTATGCATGTATGCAAGGAGAAAGAAGGGCACAGGATAATCTGGTATATGTTGTGTGTGGCATAAAGGCAAGCAGCATTCTGCATTGATGCATAAGGGCGTGCTTACACATATGGCTCTGCAATGAGCCAGGGTGCAAGCCACAGCCTGGAGAGGTGTAGATTGGTGGAGAAGTGGCACAGCTGGGTCAGTAGCCAGTCGATGCACATGTTGCAAAATCAGCAGCCAGCCCTGGCCAGTAGCAAATCAAGTACCTTCTTTCACTGTACTTGCTTTTTTGGGTCAGGGCAGGACATAGCTCTTATTGTTTCAGATTGCAATGTGACCAGTCATACAATCATGGAAAATTAGGGTTGGAAGAGACCTCAGGAGGTCACCTAGTCCAACCCCCTGCTCAAAGCAGGACCAAACCCAACTAAATCATCCCAGCCAGGGCTTTTGTCAAGCCGGGCCTTAAAAACCTCTAAGGATGGAGATTCCACAACCTCCCTAGGTAACCCATTCCAGTGCTTCTCCACCCTCCTAGTGAAATAGTTTTTCCTAATATCCAGCCTGGACCTCCCCCACTGCAACTTGAGACCATTTCTCCTTGTTCTGTCATCTGCCAACACTGAGAACAGCCTAGCTCCATCCTCTTTGGAACCTCCCTTCAGGTAGTTGAAGGCTGCTATCAAATCCCCCCCTCACTCTTCTATTCTGCAGACTAAATAAGACCAGTTCCCTCAGCCTCTTCTCATGAGTCATGTGCTTCAGCCCCCTAATCATTTTCGTTGCCCCCTGCTGGACTCTCTCCAATTTGTTCGCATCCTTTCTGTAGTGGGGGGGCCCAAAAATGGACGCAATACTCCAGATGTGGCCTCACCAGTGCCGAATAAAGAAGAATAATCACTTCCCTCGATCTGCTGGCAATGCCTCCTACTAATGCAGCCCATGCTGTTAGCCTTCTTGGCAACAAGGGCACACTGCTGACTCATATCCAGCTTCTCATTCACTGTAATCCTAAGGTCGTTTTCTGCAGAATGGCTGCTTAGCCAGTCGGTCCCCAGTCTGTAGCACTGCATGGGATCCTTCTGTCCTAAGTGCACTACTCTGTCCTTGTTGAACCTCATCAGATTTCTTTTGGCCCAATCCTCCAATTTGTCTTGGTCACTCTGGACCCTAGCCCTACCCTCCAGCATATTTATTTTTTCCCCCAGCTTAGTGCCATTCATGAACTTTCTGAGGGTGCAGTCCATCCTATCATCCAGATCATTAATGAAGATGTTGAACAAAACTGGCCCCAGGACCGACCACTGGGGCACTCTGCTTGATACCGCTGCCGACTAGACAACAAGCCGTTGATCACTACCTGTTGAGCCCTACGATTTAGCCAGCTTCCTATCCACCTTATAGTCCATTCATCCAATCCATACTTTCTTAACTTACTAGCAAGGATACTCTGGGAGACCATATCAAAAGCTTTCATAGAATCATAGAATATCAGGGTTGGAAGGGACCTTAGGAGGTCATCTAGTCCAACCCCCTGCTCAAAGCAGGACCAATCCCCAATTTTTACCTCAGATCCCCAAATGGCCCCCTCAAGGATTGAACTCACAACCCTGGGTTTAGCAGGCCAATGCTCAAACCATTGAGCTATCCCTCCTCCCTGTTTGCTAAAGTCAAGGTCTATCACATCCACCGCTTTGCCCATATCCACAGAGCCAGTTATCTCATCATAGAAGGCAATCAGGTTGGCCAGATATGACTTGCCCTTGGTGAATCCATGTTGACTGTTCCTGATCACCTTCCTCTCCTCCAAGTGCTTCAAAATGGATTCCTTGAGGAATGATTTTTCCAGGGACTGAGATGAGGCTGACTGTTCTGTAGTTACCTGGATTCTCCTTCTTCCCTTTTTTAAAATATGGGCTCTGTATTTTCCCTTTTCCAATAGTCCAGGACCTCCCCCAGTCGCCACGAGTTTTCAAAGATAATGGCCAATAGCTCTGAAATCACATCAGCCAACTCTCTCAGCACCCTTGGATACATTAGATCTGGCCCCATGGACTTGTGCATGGCCAGCTTTTCTAAATAGTCCTTAACCTGTTCTTTCATCACTAAGGGCTGCTCACCTCCTCCCCATACTGTGCTGCCCAGTGCAGCAGTCTGGGAGCTGACCTTGGCTGTGAAGACAGAGGCAAAAAAAAAGCATTGAGTACTTTAGTTTTTTCCACATCATCTGTCACTAGGTTCCCTCCCCCATTCAGTAAGGGTCCCACACTTTCCCTGACCACCTTCTTGTTGCTAACATACCTGTAGAAACCCTTCTTGTTACTCTTCACATCCCTGGGTAGCTGCAACTTCAATTGTGCTTTGTCCTTCCTGATTACCCCCCCGCATGCTCAAGCAATATTTTGATACTCCTCCCTAGTCATCTGTCCAAATTTCCACTTCTTCTAAGCTTCCTTTTTGTGCTTAAGCTCACTGAAGATTTCTCTATTAAGCCAAGCTGGTCGCCTGCCATATTTGCTGTTCTTTCTGCACATCGGGATGGTTTGTTCCTGCTCCCTCAATAAGGCTTCTTTGAAATACAGCCGGCTCTCCTGAATTCCTTTCCCCTTCATATTAGCCTCCCATGGGATCCTGCCCATCAGTTCCCTGAGGGAGTCAAAGTCTGCTTTTCTGAAGTCCAGGGTCCGTATGCTGCTTCTCTCCTTTCTTCCTTTTGTCAGGATCCTGAACTCGACCATCTCATGGTCACTGCTGCTCAAGTTGCCACTTCTACTTCCCCTACCAATTCTTCCCTGTTTGTGAGCAGCAGGTCAAGAGGAGCACGGCCCATAGTTGGTTCCTCCAGTACTTGCACCAGCAAGTTGTCCCCAACATTCTCCAAAAACTTCTTGGATTGTCTGTGCACTGCTGTATTGCGCTCCCAGCAGATGTCAGGGTGATTTGAAGTCCTCCATGAGAACCAGGGCCTGTGATCTGGAAACTTCTGTTTAGTTGTCTGAAGAAAGCCTCGTCTACCTCATTCTCCTGGTCTGGTGGTCTATAGCAGACGCCCACCACAACATCACCCTTGTTGCTCTCGCCTCTAAACTTAACCCAAATACTCTCAACAGGCTTTTCTCCAGTTTCATACTGGAGCTCTGAGCAATCATACTGCTCTCTTACATACAGTGAAACTCCTCCACCTTTTCTCCCCCACCCGTCCTTCCTGAACAGTTTATACCCATCCATGACAGTGCTCCAGTTATGTGCGTTACCCCACCAAGTCTCTGTTATTCCAATCACATCATAGTTCCTTAACTGTGCTAGGACTTCCAATTCTTCCTGCTTGTTTCCAAGGCTTCTTGTGTTTAACCGATTGCCCTGCTTTCTCAGTAAGAATCAGGAGGCCTCTCCTGTTGCACCCTCTTCCCTGTGTTTCCTCCCAGTATCCCACTTACTTCAGGACTTCGGTCTCCATTCCCCGGCGAACCTAGTTTAAAGCCCTCCTCACTAGGTTAGCAAGCCTGCCTGTGAAGATCATAGAATTATAGAATCTCAGGGTTGGAAGGGACCTCAGGAGGTCATCTAGTCCAGTGGTTCCCAAACTGGGGTTCGTGAACCCCTGGGGGTTTGCAAAATGTTACAGGGGGTTCTCAGGAAAAAATTCCCTAATGGTGGACAGAGCTTTCCCTAGGGACCCCAGGCAGCACAGGGCCAGCAGCCCGGAGCCCCTGGACTTCCAAGAGCTAAGCAGATCAAAGCAAGCATCTCTGTCACACTGAGGAGATTTAAACTTCAAAACTCCTTATAAGAAATGGAGAGGGAGGTGGATATTTTTTGCTGTTTTTAAAATTAAATAGGCAGCTAGTGTTGTTTTTAAAATTATTATGAAGAACAAGTTTAAGCTTTGTTGTAATGTGCATTGTTTGCCTGGACTGCTCAAGACCTGAATGCTTGTGTAGGACGAAGTCTTTGAGGTGGCTTCTTAAATACCTTCATGCTGTTTCACATCTGATACTCCTTGATGAAACATAGGAGCCTTGTCTTATAACAGGCTTATTCAAAGTGATAGAAAGCTACGAAAGTGAGATCTTGGAAGAGTGTTGACTTTTTCATAATGTAATAAAAATACTGAATGATAAATAATAATAATAAATAGTGTATAATAAGCTTGTCGTAAAAACACATTTTATATTTCCAAGATCACTGCTGTTATAATTTATACTAAGGTAAAGAAGAAAATCTCTCGAAATATTCATTTTTAAGAGGGAGTTCGCGAGACTTGACATTTTAGTGAAAGGGGTTCACAGGTTGTTAAAGTTTGGGAACCATTGATCTAGTCCAACAGGCCCCTGCTCAAAGCAGGACCAACCCCAACTAAATCATCCCAGCCAGGGCTTTGTCAAGCCTGACCTTAAAAACCTCTAAGGAAGGAGATTCCACCACCTCCCTAGGTAACCTATTCCAGTGCTTCACCACCCTACTAGTGAAAAAGTTTTCCTAATATCCAACCTAAACCTCCCCCTCTGCAACTTGAGACCATTACTCCTTGTTCTGTCATCTTCTACCACTGAGAACAGTCTAGATCCATCCTCTTTGGAACCCCCTTTCAGGTAGTTGAAAGCAGCTATCAAACCCCCCTCATTCTTCTCTTCTGCAGGCTAAACAATCCCAGTTATGTGCTCCAGCCCCCTAATCATTTTTGTTGCCCTCCGCTGGACTCTTTCCAATTTATCCACATCCTTCTGGTAGTGTGAGGCCCAAAACTGGACACAGTACTCCAAATGAGGCCTCACCAGTGTCAAATAGAGGGGAATGATCACGTCCCTCGATCTGCTGGAAATGCCCCCACTTATACAGCCCAAAATGCCGTTAGCCTTCCTGGCAACAAGGGCACACTGTTGACTCATATTCAGCTTTTCGTCCACCATAACCCCTAGGTCCTTTTCTGCAGAACTGCTGCCCAGCCATTCGGTCCCTAGTCTGTAGCAGTGCATGGGATTCTTCCGTCCTAAGTGCAGGACTCTGCACTTGTCCTTGTTGAATCTCATCATATTTCTTTTGGTCCAATCCTCTAATTTGTCTAGGTCCCTCTGTATCCTATCCCTCCCCTCCAGCGTATCAACCACTCCTCCCAGTTTAGTGTCATCTGCAAACTTGCTAAGGGTGCAGTCCACACCATCCTCCAGATCATTAATGAAGATATTGAACAAAACCGGCCCCAGCACTGACCCCTGGGGCACTTCACTTGATACCGGCTGCCAACTAGACATAGAGCCATTGATCACTACCCATTGAGCCCGACCATCTAGCCAGTTTCTATCCACCTTACAGTCTATTCATCCAGCCCATACTTCTTTAACTTGCTGGCAAGAATACTGTCGGAGACTGTATCAAAAGCTTTGCTAAAGTCAAGAAATAGCACATCCACTGCTTTCCCCTCCTCCACAGAGCCAGTTATCTCATCATAGAAGGTAGTTAGGTTAGTCAGGCATGACTTGCCCTTGGTGAATCCATGCTGACTGTTCCTGATCACTTTCCTCTCCTTTAAGTGGTTCAGAATTGATTCCTTGAGGGCCTGTTCCATGATTTTTCCAGGGATTGAGGTGAGACTGACTGGCCTGTTGTTCCCTGGATCTTCCTTCTTCCCTTTTTTAAAGATGGGCACTACATTAGCTTTCTTCCAGTCATCCGGGACCTCTCCCGACTGCCATGATTTTTCAAAGATAATGGCCAATGGCTCTGCAATCACATCGGCCAACTCCTTTAGCACCCTCGGATGCAGTGCATCCGGCCCCATGGACTTGTGCTTGTCCAGCTTTTCTAAATAGTCCCGAACTACTTCTTTCTGCACAGAGGGCTGGTCACCTCCTCCCCATACCGTACTGCGGAGTGCAGCCGTATGGGAGCTGATCTTGTCTGTGAAGACAGAGGCAAAAAAAGCATTGAGTACACTAGCTTTCTCCACATCCTCTGTCACAAGGTTCCCTCCCTCATTCAGCAAGGGGCCCACACTTTCCTTGACTTTCTTCTTGTTGCTAACATACCTGAAGAAACCCTTCTTGTTACTCCTAACATCTCCAGCTAGCTGCAACTGCAAGTGTGATTTGGCCTTCCTAATTTCACTCCTGCATGCCTGAGCAATATTTTTATACTCCTTCCTGGTCATTTGTCCAATCTTCCACTTCTTGTAAGCTGCTTTTTTGTGTTTAAGATTAGCAAGGATTTCACTGTTAAGCCAAGCTGGTCGCCTGCCATATTTACTTTTCTTTCTACACATCGGGATGGTTTGTTCCTGCAACCTCAATAAGGATTCTTTTAAATACAGCCAGCTTTCCTCGACTCCTTTCCCCCTTATGGTATTCTCCCAGGGGACCTTGCCCATCAGTTCCATGAGGGAGTCGAAGTCTGCTTTTCCGAAGTCCGGGATCTGTATTCTGAAGATGCTCTTCTCTCTCTTCATTAGGTGGATCCCATCTCTTCCTAGCAATCCTTCTTCCTGGAACCAACATCCCATGGTCTAAGAATCCAAAGTCCTCTCTCCAACACCTGCGTAACCATGCATTTAATTCCATAATTCGATGGTCCTTACCTGGGCCTTTTCCTTCAACACGGATGTGAGGGGTTGGATTAGGGAAACCCCTTTGGGACTGCCACCTGATGTCTAGACTACCTCTGAGCCCATTTTCCCTTCAGCTTGGGACTTCAGTACCTTGCCTTGTTTGAGCCAGACACGCTGGCCTGCTGCAAACACAGATCCTAGTCTAAACCACATCTCCCACAAGCTGCAGACTTAACTGAAAACAGCTTAAGAAGTGCTCTTGTCTCCAGCACTGAGATACCCAGCTCCCAATGGGGTCCAAACCCCAAATAAGTCTGTTTTACCCTGTATAAAGCTTATACAGTGTAAACTCATTAAGAGTGTTATAGAGGGCAAACAATTTGAGAGCTATGCACAGCTGTTCCCTCTGCCCCCCCCCCCAGGTATTAATATTTACTCTGGGTTAATTAATAAGTAAAAATTGATTTTATTAAATACAAAACGTAGCATTTAAGTGGTTCCAAGTAATAACAGACCGAACAAAGTGAATTACCAAGCAAAATAACATAAAACACACAAGTCTAAGCCTAATACAGTAAGAAACTAAATGCAAGTAAATCTCACCCTCAGAGATGTTCCAATAAGCCTCTTTTACAGACTAGACTTCATCCTAGCCTGGGTCCAGCAATCACTCACACCCCTGTAGTTACTGTTCTTTGTTCTAGTTTCTTTCGGGCATGATTTAGTTCTTTACAGGCCAACGCCATTGTCCACATGCTAGTTTGAGTGTTTCCAGGAAAGCTCATGTGGATTGGCGTCTGTCAAGGTCCATTGTTAGCCAAGTACTCCCAATTACTTGAATAACCCTTTCACACTATGTTGACCAAATTTGCCTTAGGTGCTTTCTACAGCAAACACTTTAAATACAAGCATAGAGCCAACGTTCATAACTTCAGATATAGAAATAATACATGCATACTAATAGGATGGATACATTCAGTAGAACATAACCTTTGCAAAGATATGTTACATGGCATATGTAGCATAAAACATATTCCAGTTATGTCCTATTTACATTCATAAGCATATTTCTATAAAGCATTATGGGGTGAAATGTCACAAGGGAGTCATTTGATTCCTGTCAGGAAAAAAATGTTACAAGTGTTTGTTTAATCTTTTGCATGAGGCGTATGCAGTGGAAGGGTCCCATTGCTTTAGTAGCTCTGTGTATGATGCTTATGACTTTCACTTTGGTTGTCAATGTAATGGTAACCTATTCTGTTTTCCAGTTGTTTATTTATAATTTTGTTTTCAACCCCTGCAAAACTTGATATAGGTACAAAGCTTCAGAAATGTACACATAACAGAATAATAGATAACTGTGATTTGGTTACAAGGCAATAATTTAAGTTGACAGGTTTAGCTGATAACATAAAACACAAGAGTGAAATAGGATCAGTTTATAAATGTCAGCGGAACCCCTGAGAGTGAATTGCTGCCTTGAAGCTGACTCTGGGGCTGTTATTTTGTCTAATATATTATAAGAAGAAATAAACGGATGTCTGAAAAAATCTGGCTGACCAAGATTAAAAGAATAGGGCTATAAATTAAATTCTTCCTTTATGTCACTTTAAGTGACTTTCAAGACAGGCAAAATGTGACTAAACAGAAAGATGTTAATTCTCAAGAAAGACCTTAGAAGCACCACATAGTTTTAGTATGCCAATACTTTTGCATTCAGATAGGTTTAACATATCCGTGTCCGAAAAGATTTTGGAAGCCAGTCAGGTTAGATCTTGATTGAGAAAGCAGTTTGTCATAAAGCAGACATATAGGCTGGTCTCCAGTTGGTGGAAGCGCAGAAGAGAGTTGTTCGCTAAGCCCAGCTTGAATGCTGGAATGCACCGGGTCAGCAATAGTACAGCAAGCTACTGTCTCCATTGTAGCAGCAGCCATTAAGTAAAGCGATTAAATATACAGTGGGTATAAAATTGTAGTAACAGAACATTATCATTGGATCAATGTCTCTTGCTTTGAAAATATGTCTTCGCTTTGCCTTGACATTTATTTCCCATAAATGCCCCAGCGTTTAAGTAGCATCAGGAGTCCTTTATTGTGTGATAATATTTCTGTACGATGGATTTTATCTATTATTTACAACTAAGAGGCTGGGCACTGGTTGTTTCAGGGGATTGGATTAGTAGTGGGATGGAGAGCCTTGCTGTCACTGGTTCAAATCTGGTCCCAGAAATACATTACCATCAGGCAGATCTTGGTTGGCCTATGTAAAATGAATTGAGTTCTTAATCTGGTTTGTATTGAACAGATGACCACAACACAGCAAATAACACAACTCTGTGACCTCCTTGTTGACAGTCTCAGCAGGGAGGCCAAGGGCTAAATAGGCATGGTAGGTGAACTACCCTCTCATGCTAGAAGTAGTCCCTCCATGTCAGGGTCAAGGTGCATTGGCAGGTAGTGGGAAGAGCTTGGTTTGCTGCTCCCCGTGCTGTCTCTGTTCTTTTGCTAAAGAGATATCTGATGCTTTTCACCAGCTCTAAACTCATTGTAAAATAATAACACTAAATATGCCCCAAAGCAAAAAGAGAGTCCTTGCCCTGTGCCAAAGATCTGGGACATTTTAGAGTGAATGAATACTAAACTGCCAAAGATGAGCCTCAGTTTCAACAACAGTCTTTAAAGTGATTTTCCTTATACTACTGCACCATGAGACTTTGCTGCTGTCTCAAATGATAGGAAAAGCTTCTTAATGGAATGAATACTATTTATCTTTTACATACATGCAACCAGAGGTTTTCCTGGTGTGTTCTTAGTCAAACTTAGTTCAAGAAAGTGTGAAAACCCAGATGCAGAAATGTTTGTGACACATTTCTGATGGCAAAATCCTTAATTCAATTGTGCTGCTTTTGCAAGATCACATACCCTGGGATTCACATTCAGTTTCTATTTTCAGGAACCAGTAAATAAAAGTAACACGTGAGTCATTCAATCCTACCGTAGGCTGCTCTTCTTCTTCCTTCTCTTTTTTATATTTCTTTTAATTAAAGCACATCATCCTTGTTTGTGTCCCCTGGCAACATGGTGAACTAATGTGGCCAGATGCATGTGGAATGTGAAAGCTAGAGTATGCTGTACTGTTCTAACGGGGACATTTATTTCTGGCTACACTTGACAATTCGTGAATTACTTGAGAAAATACTGTATTGTAACCTCGTTATCTCCAGGTGCTTTTGACCTAGTGAGGTAATCCCGCTCACTTTGAGACTGGAAGAACCTTGCTTGCTCCTTATGCTTGTCTCAGTCTAAATGGTATTCATACCTAATGAACGCTAAGAGGCAAATATATTAATTTGTCTGGAAATCCCTCTATAATTTCATTTTACAATCAGTATGTTGTTTAAGAATCCTCAGTCTGATGTCTCTTGAATGAGAGAGTGGGGATCTGGCTTGTCTTTTTTCTCAAGACTTTACTAAAGCCTTTCTATTAAAAGCATCTTCTAGCTGCCCCCTGACTAGATTGCTGTCACGGGGGAACACAGAGTCCTTGCTATCACTGCATCTTTCTTCAAAGTTCATCTTCTAGAAATGAGAGAGGGAGAGAGAATGTACACTTTGCAACTTCTCTCTTTGCAAATGGAAAATAAGTCCCTCTTCCCCATCTGAGTCATGAGAGTCATGATGGAAGATCTATGGTGTGTGAGAGCGCGCCTCTCTCTTAAATATATAAATATAGGCATATCTCATAGAACTGGAAGGACCTTGAAAGGTCATCGAGTCCAGTCCCCTGCCTTCACTAGCAGGACCAAGTACTGTACCCTGACAGATTTGTATCCCAGATCCCTAAATGGCCCTCAAGGATTGAACTCACAACTCTGGGTTTAGCAGGCCAATGCTCAAACCACTGAGCTATCCCTCCCCCCTATGTGTGTGTACAGGTCTGTTGCGTCTTACGCGCATTTAACTTGCACGATTTTGGCTTTGCGCGGTTCGCGATTTTAAAAAAAAAAAAAAGTTCACTCGGCCGCCTATAGTGCAGCCGATTCCAGGAGCGTATGCCCCGGAGTGAGCGTGAGACGCGAATCTGCTGTTCCCAATGCATACTTAGTCCCCCTGTGCCTCTCATTCTGTGTGCATCTCGCCGCGCTGAGTGCAACATGGCCCCTAAACACAAGCCAGCTACTTCATCTGGTGCTCCACCAAAGAAACAGCGATCTGTTCCAACGCTGGAGGAAAAACTGGATGTGTTGGACTTATTGAAAGGCGGTATATCGGTTGCCAGTGTGGCACGTAAATACGGCCGCAATGAATCTAGCATCCGTGCCATCAAGATTAGAGAGACAGAAATTCGTGAAGCCGTGGCATCAAGTGCTCCAAGAACTGCTAAGGTGACGAGCCAAGTGCGTGACAAGGCTTTAGTGAAGACTGAAAAGGCATTAAACTTATGGCTGGAAGACACGAACCTTAAACGTGTGCCTATCAATGGCACCATGTTGCAAGAAAAGGCTCTTAGCATCTATGCAATGTTCAAACCTCCCACCGAAGAGGGACAGCCTTCTGACAAGAAGGAATTCAAAGCCAGCCAAGGTTGGCTTAACAGTTTTAGGAATCGCTTCAACCTCAAAAACATGCAGACTACTGGTGAAGTTGCATCTGCCAGTACACATAGTATTACGGGTGATTTGAGACCGTACCAAGAAATGTTTGGGGAGCTCAAGAGAGAACAGCGACAGTTGCCAATCACCATGTTTTTCAAGAAAAAACAACCAGCAGCAACTTCTCAAGCTGAACCAGAGCCAACCACTTCATCTATGACTTGCTCTCTGTCACCCGAGCCTGGCCCATCATGTCCTAGATCAACATCAAGCCATGATGACCTCCTAATAGTGTTGTCAGAGGAAGACTAATAATTGGATTGTGTACATTGGAGTGTGTACAGTAACAAGAATATCCAGGCTGACTGGTAACTGTTCAAGTTTACAGTACTGTACAGTACTGTACTGTTTTGATTTTTTATTCTTTCATTCTTCCATCTGTTATGTTATTAAAAATAAAGTACTGTAAAATTATATTTTGAGTGTATACTCTTTATTATATACTGTAATGTACATTTCTGTATAGTATATATAGTACTGTACAGGGTTGTATACACAAAACTACTTTATGGGCGATTTAAGGGTTTTTAACGGCTATACGCGGTTTTCGCTTTACGTGCTCAGCGCAGAACGTAACCCCCGCGTAAGACGCGACAGACCTGTATATATATTAATTTGAACTGTGACTGGATCCCCGGGGTGCAGCCTGGGAATGTGGGACCGCTGTGCTCCCTTAACTCTCTCTAGCCTGGGCTGTCTCTCACAATGCCTTGCTAGTGACCAGCAGCAAACCCTTCCAGGTGCTGTTATCACTCAGCACAACAGCATGTGGAGCTCCACAGCCAGCAAGATTGCATAAACGCTCCCAGAGCCACTCATGAATCACACAGGGAAAGGCACCAGCCAAATCCCCCCAGCTTCCAGCACTGTACCTCAGCGATATACAGCCTTGCGCTGTTCAAGATGGGCAGTGCAAATGTATTAATTGGTTCACCACTTCATCAATGGAAAGTGAATATACACCAGCCTTTGCAAATCTAGCAGCTTTGCCACACACTTCATACAAACTCACTGGTAAACAAATTTATTGACTACAAAATATAGATATTAAGTGATAGGCAAAAAGTCAGTTAGTTACCAAAATAAAATAAAATATAAGCACACAGTCTAAGCTCTCAACCCTATTAGACTGGGTAACATCTAGATTAGATTTTTTCACCCCACTGGATATTGCAGTTCATAGTAAACAGGTTTCACCCTTGAAACCTGGACCAGTCCCCTCTGTTGGAGTCTTCAGAGTGTCCTTGTTGCTTGCAGCATAGATGGGTTCAGGAGAAAGGCTGAGCATGGGGCCCCATGTGTTCTGTTTTATACCCTCAGTCCCATGTGCTTGGGGAGCACAAGCCCAGGCATGTCTGGGGGGCATTGCTGAGTCTCCAGGCAAGGTTGAGCAATTCCCCTGGCGAGGCCTCATGCAGGTGAGTCATTGAATTGTAGCTCCCTTGCTGGACAATGGCTATTGATGCGTTGTTTGAACCCCTCTCAGTCGTTGGTTACTCTCCTTGCTGTTGCCTCTGAGGATCTAATATCTGGCTGATTCCCCAGCTTACAGTGTGTTTCAGTGACAGACATACAACACAATTTTAATAACTTTATATATAGATAGATAGAAAAATGACTTTCAGCCGATCATAACCTTTCCCCTGATACTTCATACGGCCTGCTTTATATGCAATATTACAGTTTTATATACAGATGAGGAATGTGGGGTTTGCAAGACGCTCCTCCGAGGTATAGGATGCCACATGAACATTTTATCGTTGATCTGTTTTTGTCTGTTTTCCTTACTCTAGAGTGAAAGGACATGTTTGTCTCTTTGTTTTGAGACATGCAGCATTTCCTACTAAAGGGAATGTAGGAAAAGAGAACTTCTTTTTATCATAAATAAACCTTATTAGAATGGAAATCCTTTAGTCTGGACTTTCCCCCACCTTTGTACATTTAAAAAAAAACCTAAAAACAACTATAAACTTTGGACGTTCCTTGTTTAAGAATGTGAGACACACTCCAGGCTGATGATGGAGGAGCAGTTCAGGCACCAGTAGCTTTGACCAGTTAGATGCCTCTGTGTTCTTCTGTGGGTGGAGTCCACACACTAGTTCTCCAGAGTAGAGGCTTTCATATTATGAGAAGGCATATTTATAATAAAAATGAGTTATCTATGCCTCCAGTGCCCTTCAGTAGGAAATGTGTCAAATTCAAAAAGACAAACATACCCTTTCACTCTATATGACTTTTAAATTAAGGAAAACGGACAAAGAAAGACTAAATACAAAATCTTCATATTGTGGGGGAGAAAAAGGTGTGTGTGTCTGTCTGTCTGTCAGTCAATAAGGCCCATCCCCATCTATCAGGCAAACTTCTTGTTTTAAAATGGAATCATACCTCACAGGACATATTGCCATTTTCACTTCATCCATGGAATATAGGTCAATGCTGAAATGTTCTCAGTTAGCTGTAACCTCAATCTTGTGACTAGGCGAAAGCATTTTTAGAGGGATGTGGATGGTAAACTATGAATTTCCTTTTTTTTGTTGGCATTTAATGTTGATCAAATATTCCTTAAATCTGGCATCTCAGTACCCTACAGATCAGCAAAGTAACATAATATCCAGAATATACCTGTTGGAATTGAAAGGATCCTCTGCTGCATGCACTGAGCTTGTCTAGGCACCTATGGCTGTTACTGATTTTTAGATTGAGACATGAAAGTACAGAGAGGTCTGATTTCTAATGCTCTGACCCACTATGATAAAATTGGTTCTGTTACTGGCACAGTAGTAATGTCCTTAGCTCACTGGGAACTCTGCATAACCAAGTGTCACTATTTCATTGAGGAGTCCGCAATCTGGATCAAAGTTTGTAAGGTGGTCACAGAGCGAAAGGAGTGTCAGCCATGTTAACAGTTGTGTGTCCTGGGACTTCCTGGAGGTTAAATGGCACTTGTGTCAAGGTGCCATAAGAATGGCCATACGGGGTCAGAGCAATGGTCCATCTCGCCCAGTATCCTGTCTTCCGACAGTGGCTTCAGAGGGAATGAACAGAATAGTCCTAGGTTCTGGCAGTCAGAGGCTTAGGGACACACAGAGCATGGGGTTGCATCCCTGAGCATCCTGGCTAATAGCCATTGACAGACTTATCCTCCATGAACTTGTCTGATTCTTTTTTGAACCAAGTTACGCTTTTGGTCTTCACAACATCCCCAGGCAAGGAGTTTCATGGGTTGATTGTGTGTTATGTGAAGAAATACTTCCTTTTGTTTGTTTTAAACCAGCTGCCTATTAATTTTGGGGGGGCTGGGGAAATGCTCTGGCTATAGCAAATACCCTGTTCTTTGTCACACTGCAGACCTTCGCTTTTCTGCGTGACTCACTATCTTTGCTGTACAGTGTTGGAATAGAAGTATCTGACTTAAATACACCCAGCATGGTAAATCCTGAGAAGAATAAATGTGGCCTGAAATATTCTAACCTTTGTTTGTAGGTCAGGCTGTTCCTGCAGGGTTACATGTGCGGTTAAATCTTCAAACAGGGGAAAGAGAAGCCAGGCTTCCAGATAACAAAAATGAAAAAAGTGACATGAAAGACCAGAAGAAAAGGAAAAGGTACAGTAATATAAAGTACTTGCTGTTCTGCTGTACAGAAGTATATGGGCTTTTGATTTCATTTCTTTTATTAGGAGCCAGATTTTCAGAAGTGCTGAATATCCACAGGTCCCAGAGTCTTTAATTGGCATTTGGGGTGCTCAGTACTTCTGTAAACTGGGCCCTACTTCCTTTTAGCATGGGTACTAAAACTGCCCTTACTGTGCTTTTGGAGAGACTTTCATACCTTGTAAAGCCATGATTCTGAAACTAAACTTGCAAAAGTATGATTTCTTGTGAATGTCACTTGTTCTTTTGAAATTTTCTGTAGCAATGGGGTGCAAATTATTTTCTATAAATTAATGCAGCAGGATAGTTTAGGGAGGCTGTTTCCACAGTGGTTTGAGTCAGATACAACAAGGTCTTTACTTGCTGTTGCACTGGCTCTAAGCATTCATTTAAGTGTCAGTTTTTGCTGACACACACTCAAGATGTCACCAGCCTTCACTACATCTATTTTTAAATAATTGCCTAAAAAATACAACTCTCAACCATTTCCCTCCTTGTGCTTTCTTTACAAAGACAGGTTTTGTAACCATGGGGACTTTTATTTCTCAAAATACATGAGTACTACCTTTCTGTGCCCCCCTCCCACCTCTACTTATGATCCAGTGCATGCAGAAGCTCATTGAGATGTCCCAACTCTGGGTTTTCCTTTCGCCAGTGCAACAATGCTCACTGCCAAAAGTAATCCCCTTTACCAGTAGGATCAAGTTAGGACAACGCAAAAAGAAAAGCAGAGTTAGTTTCTTAGGCTGTAGGAACTACATGCTTCCCAATCCTTGTTTTGATATCATACTCATCAAAATGTCAGTTTTGGAACTGAATGGACCCATCCCAAGACTTACAAGTAAAAAATCCTTCTCAAAATTCTGGGCACACCTGTGCTCTTTTTTTGCTTATGAAATCTTTCCTGTTTTATACATCCCCAGATGATATATTGGGGAGATAAATTGAGCAGTTTTTATAGTATTAGGAATTGAGACTCCTGTGTTGCCATGAGGATTTTCAAACAACAACTTTATGACTGTCAAGATGGTGTCTTAAAGCCACACACCTAAACTGTGTACTAGATCTAACCTTACTTTGGAGCATTGATTTTTCTGTATGTCCTGTGCTAGATAAAGGGGAATTTAGTACTCAACTTTTTCTCCAGACAAAAGATGATTGTTGTATATTTTTAAGGATAAATTGTTCACCCATATAATGTTTTTTTTTTTCTTTTTTGTTTTTCTGCAAGGCTGGACGAGATGCATATCAACTCAAACTCATATACATCACAGGAACTCAAAGAGGCTTTGGCTAAAATGAAGGGAAAAGAAAAGACAGAAAACACAATGGAACAAAAGGTATTTCCTGTTTCTAAAGCACCCCATGAAAGGCTGGTGTAACACTGTATGAACCATGCATTTAGAAATAACATGGCTACAAGTGCTGGAAAATGTACTGTGGGGAACAATCTTGTAGGGCAGTGGTTTTCAACCTGTGGTCCATGGACCCCTGGGGGTCCGCAGAGTATGTCTAAGTTTTCCAAAGGGGTCTGCAGCTCCATTCAAAAAATTTTAGGGACCTGCAAATGAAAAAATGTTGAAAACCATCATTGTAGGGGGAACCAAACAGACCATTTCCTGCTTTGCCTATGATTATCAGGCAAATATAAATTTTCTTGGTAAAATCCTCATCCCATTGAAATTAATGGCAAAGTTTGCATTGATTTCAATGGCATGTCAGGATTTCCTCAGCTATGTTGCTAAAGCTGAGATTTCTATATAAATTGAAAGCTTTTGTAAAGGTAATTCTAAGCCTTCTTGTTCTAAAAAGCCTTTTATTGCACAGCTGTAGTTAAAATATATATATGTATATATTTTATATATATAGTAACATATTTGTTGATAATTGGTACACCATAAACTGTGGCTGGAAAAGGTGCCACGAGTGGTGGTGATCAGTGTGGACACTAGTGCACTTCGGAAGTGGACTCAGGTTACTGGTTCAGTGACAGAATAGCCATCAGGTGGCCTTGTGGTCACTAACAACCGGAGTGGGATTTGAACCACAAGTGTGGAAGTTTGAATCTCCATGTAATCAACCCCTGGAACCCCCAGGCCCCAGATCTAAATTTCTTACTGAGGCTCGTGTCATACAAGTGATGCTAGAAGTGCATTGGCAGATCTCTTCTGTGACCATGAAGTAGGTAATGTCAGCAAGACCTCTGGTGGGATGTTGTTTCCCTGTCTTTTTGGGCTGGCCATCATTATTAGAGCTGAATGAGTAATACAAAGAGTAATATGTGAACATTTTTGTGAATACATCTTACCACTGTTTCTTGTGTGGTCCTGTTGTTCATTGTGTTTGTTAATTTGGTTGATTGCTGGTTTGGTTCATGAAAACGTTGCAAAACCCCAAAGTTTAGTAATTTCTAGTATGAGGATTATTTGTCTAGTGTATTATTTGCTATTCATTATTCTCCTGTTTAACAGCCTTCACTCAGAATCAAGAAGTAGAAAAAATACGCTCTGACTCTAGGTAACCAATCACATGCCATGGGAAAGAAAAGCAAACCAGAATCTGTGAAATCCCCATAGTTTGTGACTACATTTAAGCCTATTTGGTGAGCACTTCCAAATAAGCTGATTAGTAGCAATCAGATTTGGTTCTTGAATGATTTGCAAACAAAAAGAGGGCTAAATCCATTAGGTGGTTTATTTACAGTGAATTATTGACCAGGTGTAATTACTATGTTTGGATCATTTAGCTCAGGAAGGTCCATTCCTGCTCATATTGAAGTCAATCGCAAAATCCCTATAACCTTAATGGGAACAGGATAAGGCCCCGGGACAGAAGTCAGTTCCAGAAAAGTCCTCACACAAAATAAATACACTTTAAAAGGTTTTTAAAAAACCCTCTTTCTGAAAAGAGACCTGCTCATTTATTTCTCTGCCTGCCAGCATAACCTAAACTTTCAACCAAGATTGTCAGCTCTTGGCTACTCAGTCAAATAGAGGCCACAATCCAAAGTAAAACAAACTACATTTGTGTATATAAGGCTCGGCAAATGGGATGCAGCTTTTTTCCCTTGAGCACCAGAGAGGATTCCTCTGGGTCCAAGTTTCATTCTTGTATGTGGCCGTTGCCTGAGTTGGATAGGAAAACTGAGGCAAGGGAAGTGAGTGAAGGTCCCCAAAACTCTATACTGCCATCACAGTCCCCATATATCACAAAGATGTTTAGCCTATCAGTTGATTAGAAATGTTATTCCTTCAGTCCAGTCCAGTCCAGAATGAGCCATGTGTGACACTCCCCAGAGGTACTCAGAATTGTGAGGTACCTCACCACCACCTGCCCTTAGTGTGAAGCAGTCTTGCCTGATGCCTGTTGTAGCTCAGCTTCCTGAAACCAAGAGCCTCTGGACACAGACAAGCACCGTCTTTCTGGTTTCCAGAGACCTAACCCTCTCCTGTGCAGGGTAGTGACAGACAGACACACACTAATCCCCGAGCCCCTCTGCCAGCATTCCCATCTGTAATATCCAACCCCTGTCACTGAACACTCACAGAAATAGCCTGGTAAGCTGTCTCCAAAGAGACCATGTACACACAGCTTGACTGGCACAACTCTGGATCAGGTCCTTTATAACAACACAGCACTGGAATCTGCTTATAGTGAAATCAAATGTATTTACAAAAAAATTAAGATTTGAGAGAGAGAGCTAGGATAATAAGAACAGGTTCTTCTTCAAGTGATGTCCCTATAAGTGCGCCACTGTAAGTGCGGCAGTGCCCCTTGCGCCTGGAATCGGAGATCTTCCTCAGCATTGCCTGTCGGACCACACATGTGCACCTCCCCCTTGCACTGTGAGTGGGATGTGTATATATAGCACTGTGTGTTCCAACTGCTCCCCAGTTCTATCTCTACGGCCTTTGGTCTGGGATGGAATCCGCAGCAAAGCCCCCTTCTCCTTTTCCCTCAGTAGATAGTGTCTTACCTGTCAGTTTTTAGTGTAGTTAGAGGAAAGGAGAAGTAGTAATAATACTATTTAAAAAAATGTTGTGTTTGTTTTAACTTTACCTTTACCGTTATTTCATAGTTTAGGTTTTCATTTTCCTGCTTCCTGACCTTCCAGGTTGGGAAGCTTTTTCCTTCACCCTTATGCCTGGGTCTCCCGGCTTTAAGTGTGTCTCTTGCCAGAATGCTTTCCCTGTAATGGATGGTCACCTGCGGTGTATTATTGTCCAGGAGAGAGACATATCCCACAAAAGTGTTCTCACTGCCATGAATTGACTTCCAGAGCCAGAAAAGACTGGGACATTCGGTTACGACTTCTTCTCATGGAGAAATCACTGAGTCCAACGTTGGACCTGGGCCTGGACTCTCCCCAGCAAATGGGATGCAGCCAGGTCATCCGCCGATTCAAATTCCCCGCATCCGTCTTAGAGAAAGTAGTCTCTTTCTTGCTCTGATGAGAAGAAACAGGCTTCTTCCTTACACTCTCTGAGCCATAGCCCATCAGAACACCATCCCCTGTGAGGTTAGTCGTCTCAACATCCTCTGACGGGACAGCTCCAGGGCCTGTTTGAGTATTACTGGTATGAAACACTAGTCTAAGGATCCTAACCGGGCAGATGTACAGCCCTCGGCATCGTCTCTTGGCTCTGGAGACCGAGACAGACCGACTTCAGGAGCTATGGCACTGATAAAACTGCCGGCATCTTTTTTAGCACTGCCAAATCCGCTAGCCCTGCACCCTCTGTTCCTTTTTACTGCCCGTGACAGTTGGATGAAGCACTTTTTCTTGCCATTGACTGGTTCTCTGTCCACAGGCATACCACATGCTTTGCTGACTCATAAGGTGTCTTCCCTGATTCCTTTCAATGGGTTCATTGTACAGTTGATGACCCTTGATGGGCCATCGAACAGGTTAGGCAATGCTGATGCCAATCTGTCTGGGGGTGTCACCCAGAAACATCACAAGTTTGGAAATACAGATATACCATACATATCTATAACTTTCCTTCTTACAGTCCTGTAAACCTTGAAATGTCACCTTTTCATAGAATCATAGAATCTCAGGGTTGGAAGGGACCTCAGGAGGTCATCTAGTCCAACAGGCCCTTGCTCAAAGCAGGACCAACCCCAACTAAATCATCCCAGCCAGGGCTTTGTCAAGCCTGACCTTAAAAACCTCTAAGGAAGGAGATTCCACCACCTCCCTAGGTAACCCATTCCAGTGCTTCACCACCCTACTAGTGAAAAAGTTTTTCCTAATATCCAACCTAAACCTCCCCCTCTGCAACTTGAGACCATGACTTGATTGCTATGACTGATCCAGCACCGACCTCATCCTCGGTACCACCATTGCGGATCGTCACATCCCGCGGCAAACCAGCCATGTTACGCCCGGTGCCACATGCGGAGACCAGCCAGCAGCAGTCGGGTTCTCCTCGGCACCGCTCGCAGTCCTCGCGCCGGTCACCATCCCGGCACCGGTCGTACTCGCGGTACCATTCCAGGTCAACCTCCAGGCGGCGGTATGACGACTCCCGGTACCGCTCCCGGTCCCGCGGCCGGTCACCGCGTAGATCTCCGGACGATCGACATCATTATCGTTCGGCGAGACGTTCCCGATCCAGGTCGGGTTCCCGGTACCGCAGCAACCGTCGGTACCGTTCCAGGTACCGATCCAGATCCCGGTACCAATCCCCGGCACCTCGACACACCATGGCCACGCAGACCGCCCTTCAAGGTTACTCTGCACCGCCTTGGCCTTCCTGTTCCGCCTCCCACTCTTCTAGAGCCGGTAGCGACTTTTATGCTGAGGATCACGTGGTTGGTGAACAGGGCCACTGGCCAGATGTTGGGCAGGAGCCACCCCAAGACCAGGGGCAGTGGCCCTTCTGGACCCCAATGGCATACCATAAAGCCCAAGGGGTCCCATCTAGAGCCACCCACTCGGCTCAATCCGAGCCCAGGGCACCAGAAGCAACGGTATCCCGCCCTCCCCCGGAAGTCTCTGACCCGCTGCAGTCATCGGTCGTGGTCCCAGACCTGGAGGCCCCTGGTTCAAGGTCTATCGTCCTCCTCCTCTCCCGACGAGACAGTGGCGGGAGCGTCATCTTCCGGCCCGCCTCCTATCGATCTCCGGGACCATCAAGACCTGTTACGCAGATTGGCCCTTAACATGAATCTGCAGATCGAGGAGGTACCAGAACTTGAGGACCCGGTGGTGGTGACGCCCCCACCAGGGTTGCCCTCCCGTTCGTCCTCACGATATTGGCCCACGCCACGTCTATCTGGCAGTCCCCAGCCTCGATACCCCCCACTGCCAGGTGCGTAGAGAGGAAGTATATGGCGCCTCCAAGAGATTTCCAGTATCTCTATACTCATCCCCCTCCGTGCTCCTTAGTGGTTCAGTCGGTCAACGAGAGGGAGAGGAATGGCCAACAGGCCCCCGCCCCGAAGTCCAAGGACGCCCAGCGCCTAGACTTATTTGGGAGAAAGATCTACTCGGGGGGGGGCCTACAGCTCAGAGCTGCGAACCAGTAGGTGCTCCTGAGCCGTTACAGCTATACCACCTGGGTCTCCATGGAGAAATTCAAAGAACTTATACCTCAGGAGTCCAGGCAGGAGTATAAAGCGTTTGTCGAGGAGGGTAAGAAGGCGGCCAGGACGTCGTTGCGGGCTTCTCTCGATATCGCCGACTCGGCCTCCAGAACTATAGCCTCAGGAGTCGCCATGCGGCGTATCTCCTGGCTCCAATCCTCCACCCTCTCCACGGAGGTCCAACACACTATTCAGGACCTACCGTTTGAAGGTCGGGGTCTGTTCTCAGAAAAAACTGACCCGAGGCTGCAGGCCCTTAAAGATGGTCGAACCATCATCCGCACGCTGGGGATGCATACCCCGGTGACGCAGCGCAGACCCTTCCGACCCTTCGGGCAACGTCCCTATTTTACACCCGCACCTCGGCAGGACTTCTCTAGGAGACCGCGTGGCCGAGGGGGCAGGAGGCAACAATCCGGTCGGCAGACTGGTCAGAGGCAGGGCCCCCACAAACCATCGTCGGGGCCCAAACAAAATTTTTGAAGGGACGCTCGAGGCCGGAGTACCAGTTTCAGTCGATCCTCTCCCCCCCATTCCGAGACCGCCTTTCCCATTTCTCCCGTGCGTGGTCGAATATCACCACAGACCGCTGGGTCCTACGCACGGTGGAAAGCGGATACCACTTGCAGTTTGTCTCCCCCCTCCCTCCCACCCTCCCTCCCTGTCCCTCTTCAGGGACCCTTCTCACGAGCAACTCCTCATTCAGGAGGTACAATCGCTCCTCTCCGCAGGAGCGGTAGAGGAGGTTCCGAGGGAGCTCAGGGGCAAGGGTTTCTACTCCCGTTATTTCCTAATCCCCAAATCGAAAGGGGGGCTACGTCCTATCTTGGACTTGCGGGGGCTCAACAAATTTATGGTAAAGTTGAAGTTCCGTATGCTCTCCCTGGGCACCATTATCCCCTCTATGGATCATGGAGATTGGTACGCCGCCCTCGACATGAAGGACGCATGTTTTCATATTGCAATCTACCCACCTCACAGACGCTTCCTCCGCTTCGTGGTGGGCCATGGACATTTCCAGTTTACGGTTCTGCCCTTCGGCCTCTCTACGGCACCGAGGGTTTTTACGAAATGCATGGCAGTGGTAGCAGCCGCCCTTCGTCGTCAAAGAGTATAGGTGTTCCCCTACCTCGATGACTGGCTTATCCGCGGCAATTCCAGCAGCCAAGTCCAGTCGCACATTCGGACGGCTGTGAGCATGTTCAAGCAGCTCGGCCTCCTTCTGAACGTAGAAAAGTCCACTTTGGAACCAACCCAGAGGTTAGACTTTATAGGGGCAGTGCTGGACTCCACTCTCGCCCGGATGTTTCTTCCAGAGGCTCGCTTTCAGGCCCTTATAGCCATCATACGTGGCCTTCAGACCTTCCCAACGTCAACGGCCCGCTGCTGCCTCAGCCTCCTCTGTCACATGGCGTCCTGCACTTTCATGACAGCTCACGCCAGGTTGCGCCTCCGACCTCTCCAGGCATGGGTCTCCTCAGTATACCAGCCGCGCAGAGACAGCTTGGACCTGATTTTGACGGTACCATCACAGGTCCTGGCCTCCCTCAACTGGTGGCTAGACCCCAGGAAGGTGCTGGAAGGTGTTCCATTCCATCCACCTCAGCCATCCCTAGCCTTAACCACGGATGCGTCATCGCTCGGCTGGGGAGCCCATTTACAGAACCTCCAAACACAGGGCCTGTGGTCGGAGCAGGAATTGACCCTGCACATCAATGTCAGGGAACTGCGAGCGGTACGCCTTGCCTGTCAAGCCTTCGCCCAGCATTTACAGGGTCGTTATGTCACCATCCTTACAGACAACATAACGGCCATGTATTACATCAACAGACAAGGAGGGGCACGCTCTTCCCTGCTCTGCCGAGAAGCGATTCATCTGTGGGACTTTTGCATAGCCCACTCCATTCACCTGGTAGCCTCTTTTCTCCCAGGGGTCCAGAACACCTTGGCGGACCGGCTGAGCAGCTCCTTCCAGTCTCACGAGTGGTCCATTCGACCGGACGTTATCCACTCTGTCTTCCAGAAGTGGGGATTTCCCCACATAGACCTATTCGCGACTCGCGAGAACCGGAAATGCCACGCGTTCTGCTCACTCCAGGGTCGCTCCCCAGGCTCCCTGACAGACGCTTTTCTCCTGCCTTGGACAGACCACCTGTCCTATGCCTTCCCGCCAGTTCCACTGGTCCACAGAGTCCTGCTCAAATTGCGCAGAGACAGGGGCCGCTTAATCCTGATCGCTCCGGCACTGGTACACCACTCTCCTGGAGCTCTCGGTGTCCGCCCCGATCACTCTTCCATTGTGGCCGGACCTGATTACGCAACAGCACAGCAGGCTCCATCATCCCGACCTGCACTCTCTTCACCTCACAGCGTGGCTGCTACATGGCTGAACCCGTCCGCGCTATGTTGTTCCAGCCCGGTCCAACAGGTTTTACTGAGCAGCAGGAAGCCCTCTACCAGGTCCACCTACTCAGCTAAGTGGAAATGGTTTTCCTTTTGGTGCGGCCCTCGGGGTCTTAATCCCTTGCAGGTGCCAATACATACCATTCTAGACTACCTCCTGTCCCTAAAGGAGCAGGGTCTGGCCCTTTCGTCGCTAAAAGTCCACCTCGCGGCAATTTCGGCCTTTCACCCTGGCGACAGTGGGCTTTCAATCTTTTCCAACCCCATGGTTAGCAGATTCCTCAAGGGGTTAGAGCGGCTACACCCATTGGTTCACCGCCCGGTCCCCACCTGGGACCTCAACCTCGTCATCACTAGGCTCATGGGGGCCCCATTCAAGCCTATGGCCACCTGCTTGCTTCTGTACCTCTCATGGAAGACGGCCTTCCTCGTAGCCATCACCTCGGCGAGGCGCGTCTCTGAGCTCAGAGTGCTTACTTCGGAACCCCCTTACACGGTGTTCCACAAGGACAAGCCGCATGCCTCTCAAAGGGAGCAGCAACTCCATTCCTTGGATGTCCGTAGGGCCCTTGCCTTCTACATCGAGCGAACAAAGCCCTTTCGGAAAACGACTCAGCTGTTTGTCACCGTGGCGGACCGGATGAAAGGTCTCCCCGTCTCTTCCCAACGCATCTCGTCCTGGATCACATCATGCATACGGACATGCTATGACTTGGCCGGTGTTCCCACCATGCACCCTACTGCCCACTCCACCCGAGCTCAAGCCTCGTCCTCCGCCTTCCTGGCACACATACCAATTCATGAGATATGTAGGGCAGCAACCTGGTCATCGGTACACACCTTCGCCTCTCATTATGCCATAGTACAGCATTCCAGGGAGGACGCCGCTTTTGGTTCGGCGGTCCTACACTCTGCAGTATCACAATCCGACCCCACCTTCTAGGAAAGGCTTGGGAGTCACCTAATTGGAATACATATGAGCAAGCACTCAAAGAAGAAGAGACAGTTACTCACCATAGTAACTGTTTTTCTTCGAGATGTGTTACTCATATCTATTCCAAACCCGCCCTCCATCCCCACTGTCGGAATAGCCGGCAAGAAGGAACTGAGAGGGCGCTGGGCCGGCTGGGGTATATATCAGGCACCGTAACGGCGTCACTCCAGGGGGCGCCAGCCAGCCCACCGAGTGTTGCTAGGGTAAAAATCTTCCGACGATCGTGCACGCCGTGCGTGCACACGTAATTGGAATAGATATGAGCAACACATCTCGAAGAACAACAGTTACTACGGTGAGTAACCGTCTCTTGTCCTTGTTGAACCTCATCATATTTCTTTTGGCCGAATCCTCTAATTTGTCTAGGTGCCCCACCACCACCAGACTCTTCTTCCCTGTTGTTTGTTGTCCCGTGTGCTCCCCTTGTTGGGTTCACATCCCTCTTTTCAACCTGTTTTTCCTGTTAACTTCACATGCAAATAGAGGTTCCATTGTGTTGGCTTTACAATGCTTAATTTACATCAGCAACAGGGATAGGTGAATAGACATGCTTTCATCTGGCAGAATCCCTGTTTGTCTGCCTTGTAACATCCGCAGCAGCCGCCATGGATATGAGCCGCGTGCAGCCCATCAAACTGGCCCGGGTCACCAAGGTGCTGGGCCGGACGGGCTCGCAGGGCCAGTGCACCCAGGTTCGTGTTGAATTCATGGACGACACCAGTAGATCCATCATCCGGAACGTAAAGGGGCCTGTCCGTGAGGGGGATGTCCTGACGCTGCTGGAGTCTGAGCGTGAAGCAAGGCGATTACGCTGATCTGCATGCTGCCGCTCGATGGCAAGCCTGATGTGACTACCATTTCTGACTTCCTGTAATGAAGAAGCAACAGTTCATACCTACTCTGCTTGACTTAGTGAAGAGGAATGTTGTTTCAGAGACTAAAATAAAGGATTTTTTTCCAGTAAAAAAAAAAAATAAAATAAAAAAAAAATAGACTTTTAAACATAATTTCAGGGTATATATGTATACTTTTCCTTATAGAGTGTCAGTACATGCATTTCTTAGTTATATTGATATATATATCATTGGCTTTCATTTGATAATGTACTGAGCACTTGTTGGATAAGTACTATGAAAGCAGTGTGTTAGGTATAGTGAGTTTGTCAGGCCTGATAGGAGTTGCTCACACAGAGTACTGAACCCTTTGCCATTGAGGGGATCCTAGGGTCACACCATGTCCTTCAAAAACTATTTTAATAGATATGTCAACAACTGGGCTAAAAACAGCTACGTCTAATGGATGTAAAATACTCCATTTTACATAATTTACTACTGTAAGGGCCAAATTCATCCTTGGGGTAACTCCACTGAAGTACAGTTGACTTAACACCAAGGATGAACTTTGCTCTATAACTCTATTGCTCATTTTCCTTTGTTGGGAGGAATGGGGGTAGTGTTCTGAATTTCCGTACAGTGTATATAGCAATTTAACCAAAGCAAACAGTAGCACAAATTGTACAGCTACCATTAGATTGACAGCGATTTAATTTTCATCCCTAAATTGTTCTCTTTGACAGCTTGAGCCCACGGATTTATTTTGCATGAACCATAAAGTGTGTTTGTGTGTAATACTTGGGTATGTTAGGTTGGAATGAGCAATGAAATTGAAAACCTTTTGGGCTCAGATCCTCTCACACCATTCTCTTCCATACAAAGACAAGTGATCACATCATTTCCATTCTCTGATGTCTCTGTTCATTCTGAAGTGGACCCTGGAATGGTCTTACTTGTTTTCATAATCTTCCTGGCCACGCTTCAATGCATCTCACATTACTCTTTTTTCTCTGCTTCCTTTTTGGCTTTCTCTATCTATATATCAGCATGTCCCGCCACACAGTTTATCCACTGTTAATGGAAGAACTTTCTTCTATGCAGTTCTTGCTACCTGGAACAACTTACCTGAGTGTCTCCACCTCGTTAACTTCTCATCTCCTTTCATATCTCAGCTGAAAGTATCTCTCTTCTTTCTTACCTTCCACATGTGACTTATATTCTCACCCTCTGCTGTTACTGAACTCTGCAAAACTTTTTATAGGGTATTGTTTGTATGAGTCTGGTGTATGGGTATGGTATAGGGTCTGGTGTATGACACCACCAGACTGAGTATTTAACACATTCTTGCCCATTTTAAAAATGAGTTTAAGGAGTCAGGGCCTTCATCACGGCAGCCTGCCCAAATTCAGTTTAGGGAATTACCTTGATGTTTCAGTTAAATACAATACTCTCTATTTCCTGTCCTAAACTGTTATGCAAGATTGCTGGATGCTTTTAAATAGCTGCTGCCTTCCTGAGCGTATACTAGGTGCCTGCATTTTAGTGGTTGGTGAAGTGATTCTGGAATTTGTCATTTGGGAGTCTTTGGGATGAAAGACACTATATAAAAATGTGAGAAGATGACGATGATGTTAGTATTTAATGTACTAAGTATTGTGGCACTTTTAGCCTTATGGCATATCAAGAGTAATGCTTTTTTATTTTGCTTGATCTTGAATGGTGTGTAGGAAGGGGATAGAGAGGTGATATAGAATTGTAGGTGCAGACAAAGCTATGAGGTAATTTCTTCTCTCTTCATATTAATATCTAAGGGCCAGATTTTAAAGGTATTTAGGCACCTAAAAATGCAGATAGAAACTTAGTGGAATTTTAAAAATCTCAAATTCCCCCTGGTTTCAATTGGAGTTAGGTATCTACACACTTTTGAAAATCACACTGAGTGCCTATTTACATCTTTAGGTGCCTAAATACCTTAAAGATCTGTCTCTAAATCAAGGGTCTCAAACTCACTGAAGGTTAAATTCCACTTTTAAGTTGTCTGTAGGCTGGGGTGTACCTTTAGGATGATGTACTCTTCCAATCCATTATTTTAACATCTCAATTTCCTTTGGTTTTACTTCTCTCATTTCTAAGGCTAATCTGGAAGATGTGAGACAAAGGTTTCGTCCCATAGAAGAGCTGAAGAAGGAGTTTGAAGAACTCAACATGAAGATTGAAACAGATTTTGAAGTTATGGTTAAATTAATCAACAAATTCAACAGTTCTACTTCTACTCTGGATGAAAAAGTAGCAGCACTGTATGACCTTGAATATTATGTTCATCAGGTGAGGTAACAAAAAACATTAACAGCTGCTGTGTAAAATCCAGGGACTATGGTATCATAAATGCGGTTTTATTCTTCTTTTCAGTATCAGATAATACAAATTACTTAATTATGGCAATCCGAGGACAATAAGCGATTTCACAGGACCACTGCAGGCTTATTTTATATCTGCATTTCTAATACATTATTATTCTAAACTGATAAAATATAATCGCTATTTCCCTGGAGGCCAAGTTTTCACAATTTGCGGTGTGCTCTCAGCCCTCTGTATGTATCTATCTTTTTGCATGTGGCTGATGAAGATGGGTTTTATTTGCCATTTGTGTGTATATTTGTATTGTTGACATTATTACTCAGTTGCAGGGTACAGGGATGGGTACTTTATAAATATAAATAAAATTATTCTTTTATTATTACATGAAAGGCATCTGTTGTCCTGTGTGACTAGGGTGACCAGATGTTCTGGTATTATCAAAACTGTCCTGATATGAGGGGCTTTGTCTTTTATATACACAACTATGCCTCTCCACTACGGAAAAAAGAAGTGTCCCAATTTTTTTCACACTTGCTATCTGGTCACCCTATGTGTAACACTTCATGATTATCTCTCCTCATACTTCTCCATACAGAAAACCATATCAAGAAAGATAATCCACGCATGCTCACACTCATACAGAAAGCCTATCTTTTAGACCACCAAACAGCTGTCTGATGGTACGTGAAATGAGTTTCAGTTCCCAGTGAACGGATACCCATGTCCCAAAAATCATTTTCAGCACCTATTTGCTTTCTTGTGTACAATCTCGGTGCAGAGACCGAGGACAGAATGGACCTTGTAGAGAAAAAGTACCCTCTTATATCACATGCAGATGTAGTTCTGTCATGTTTGGTTTGAAGCAGATTGACAGAGGCAATATGGGGAAGCTTGCACTGCTGTTCTCAGTGTTGAACCTTCTCTGGGGAGTTCAGTCTCCAGAGATGTTAATTTGGCACCTTTCACTAGCATGAAATGCATTTTAAAAAACAGTTTTTGGGAGAAGCTAGAAAAAAATGGTCTGATGAGAAGCAAAGTCCATCTGCCAATCTTCCTGCAAAATAAACATCTCTTTAAAGTATTATTTCCAGAGCTTTTCATCTCCTATTCCCATACTGAATCTTTCTCACAGACATTCAGAG
This sequence comes from Chelydra serpentina, assembly GCA_037349315.1. Lineage (NCBI taxonomy): Eukaryota > Metazoa > Chordata > Testudines > Chelydridae > Chelydra > Chelydra serpentina. The sequence continues at coordinate 32,876,977 of JBAIAC010000035.1, read as the reverse complement.
TGCAAACCTTGGCACTCTTTCCTTGCAATATTTTTGCTGCCATTTGCACCTAACTTACTCAAAGAACAAACGTGTACTGTCGATGCCCTAACGGCTGGTTATATACACTCCAGGATCAGGGGGAACCAAGTTCAATCCCTGCAATTCAGAAATGCTAGTGTAGATGGTAAGTGCCCACTGCTTCCTGTTCTGTAGGACCAGAGTGGTGAAGGGAATCATACCCAAACACAAACAGGTGGGACTCTGAACTACTAGAAGAGAGAAAATGAAGGGGAAGCTGGAATATGAATGGAGGATAGCTGTAGATTTATGGGCAGTCCCTCCATGTCCCACAGGCAGCTGATAAGAAATATGCCTGCTGAAGGGCAGGTAATAACTCTTCTCTTTCTTCCTCCAGCTAGTTGAGTGCACCGAGGATGTTATCTCGATTTAATATTAACTTTAGCAACACTTGCTTAGTGTAATTACTGAAGGGAAGCCAAATACGGTCTTGGAGCATGACACAGAAAAGAATTAGTCAGGAGTTCTCTATCCTGTGACTCAGGATCCAGTGCAGGCTGATGGATCTGAGTAGCAATCCTTAGCAGGACATTACAGAAAAGTGTGGAAAGCAAGAAGCCAGGGCTACACAGACCTATTGAGGAGAGACGTTGGTTCCATTCCCTCTTCTTTACAAGGTGATGGCCCAGCAAGTCTTTCAACCTCCAGAGTCTTTCAACCTTAAACCCTACTGCACCACTAATGCTAATACTCCAGCTCCTGTGTGCTACCCTGTACTGGCTCCTCAGTCCTCAGAATGCAAAGTGTACTGTTGATGGGAAGCCCTAGAGTGGAAAATCTTTTGTACTGTGAGGTTTCCTAGCAGAGTATTACTGTCTACTCTGAGGAACAAGTCACGGGGAAGTCCCAGATTGCTGGCATGTAAGCAGTGATTGGTCCTTCAGGATCTAGCAGAGAATCCGCTGGATGTGTTGAGCTCAACCTTAACAATTCATAGATTCTAGGGCTGGAAGGGACCTCAAGAGGTCATCGAGTCCAGCCCCCTGCCCTCATGGCAGGACCAATTACTGTCTAGACCATCCCTGATAGACATTTATCTAACCTACTCTTAAATATCTCCAGAGATGGAGATTCCACAACCTCCCTGGGCAGTTTATTCCAGTGTTTAACCACCCTGACAGTTAGGAACTTTTTCCTAATGTCCAACCTAAACCTCCCTTGCTGCAGTTTAAGCCCATTGCTTCTTGTTCTATCCTCAGATGCTAAGATGAACAAGTTTTCTCCCTCCTCCTTATGACACCCTTTTAGATACCTGAAGACCGCTATCATGTCCCCTCTCAGTCTTCTCTTTTCCAAACTAAACAAACCCAGTTCCTTCAGCCTTCCTTCATAGGTCATGTTCTCTAGACCCTTAATCATTCTTGTTGCTCTTCTCTGGACCCTCTCCAATTTCTCCACATCTTTCTTGAAATGTGGTGCCCAGAACTGGACACAATACTCCAGTTGAGGCCTAACCAGCGCAGAGTAGAGCGGAAGAATGACTTCTCGTGTCTTGCTCACAACACACCTGTTAATGCAGCCCAGAATCAAGTTTGCTTTTTTTGCAACAGCATCACACTGTTGACTCATATTTAGCTTGTGGTCCACTATAACCCCTAGATCCCTTTCTGCCATACTCCTTCCTAGACAGTCTCCTCCCATTCTGTATGTGTGAAACTGATTGTTCCTACCTAAGTGGAGCACTTTGCATTTGTCCTTATTAAACTTCATCCTGTTTACCTCTGACCATTTCTCCAATTTGTCCAGATCATTTTGAATTATGACCCTATCCTCCAAAGCAGTTGCAATCCCTCCCAGTTTGGTATCATCTGCATACTTAATAAGCGTACTTTCTATGCCAATATCCAAGTCGTTGATGAGGATATTGAACAGAGCCGGTCCGAAAACAGACCCTTGCGGAACCCCACTCGTTATACCTTTCCAGCAGGATTGGGAACCATTAATAACTACTCTCTGAGTACGGTTATCCAGCCAGTTGCGCACCCACCTTATAGTAGCCCCATCTAAGTTGTATTTCCCTAGTTTATTGATAAGAATATCATGCGAGACCGTATCAAATGCCTTACTAAAGTCTAGGTATACCACATCCACCGCTTCTCCCTTATCCACAAGACTCGTTATCCTATCAAAGAAAGCTATCAGATTGGTTTGACATGATTTGTTCTTTACAAATCCATGCTGGTTATTCCCTATCACCTTACCACCTTCCAAGTGTTTGCAGATGATTTCCTTAATTACTTGCTCCATTATTTTCCCTGGCACAGAAGTTAAACTAACTGGTCTGTAGTTTCCTGGGTTGTTTTTATTTCCCTTTTTATAGATGGGCACTATATTTGCCCTTTTCCAGTCTTCTGGAATCTCTTCTGTCTCTCATGATTTACCAAAGATAATAGCTAGAGGCTCAGATACCTCCTCTATTAGCTCCTTGAATATTCTAGGATGCATTTCATCAGGTCCTGGTGACTTGCAGGCATCTAACTTATCTAAGTGATTTTTAACTTGTTCTTTTTTTATTTTATCTTCTAAACCTTTCCCCTTCCCATTTGCATTCACTATGTTAAGCATTCCCTCAGACTTCTCGGTGAAGACCGAAACAAAGAAGTCATTAAGCATCTCTGCCATTTCCAAGTTTCCTGTTACTGTTTCTCCCTCCTCACTGAGTAGTGGGCCTACCCTGTCCTTGGTCTTCCTCTTGCTTCTAATGCATTGATAAAAAGTTTTCTTGTTTCCCTTTATTCCTGTAGCTAGTTTGAGCTCATTTTGTGCCTTTGCCTTTCTAATCTTGCCCCTGCATTCCTGTGTTGTTTGCCTATATTCATCCTTTGTAATTTGTCCTAGTTTCCATTTTTTATATGACTCCTTTTTATTTTTTAGATCTTGCAAGATCTCGTGGTTAAGCCAACGTGGTCTTTTGCCACATTTTCTATCTTTCCTACCCAGCGGAATAGTTTGCTTTTGGGCCCTTAATAATGTCCCTTTGAAATACTGCCAGCTCTCCTCAGTTGTTTTTCCCCTCAGTCTTGATTCCCATGGGACCTTACCTATCAGCTCTCTGAGCTTACCAAAATCCTCTTTCCTGAAATCCATTGTCTCTATTTTGCTGTACTCCCTTCTACCCTTCCTTAGAATTGTGAACTCTATGATTTCATGATCACTTTCAGCCAAGCTGCCTTCTACTTTCAAGTTCTCAATGAGTTCCTCCCTATTTGTTAAAATCAAATCTAGAACAGCTTCCCCCCTAGTAGCTTTCTCAACCTTCTGAAATAAAAAGTTGTCTGCAATGCAGTCCAAGAACATATTGGATAGTCTGTGCCCCACTGTGTTATTTTCCCAACATATATCTGGATAGTTGAAGTCCCCCATCACCACCAAATCTTGGGCTTTGGATGATTTTTTTAGTTGTTTAAAAAAAGCCTCATCCACCTCTTCCACCTGGTTAGGTGGCCTGTAGTAGACTCCTAGCATGACATCACCCTTGTTTTTTACCCCTTTTAGCCTAACCCAGAGACTCTCAACACTTCCGTCCCCTATGTTCATCTCCACCTCAGTCCAAGTGTGTACATTTTTAAGATATAAGGCAACACCTCCTCCCTTTTTCCCCTGTCTGTCCTTCCTGAGCAAACTGTTCCCATCCATACCAACATTCCAATCATGTGTATTATCCCACCAAGTTTCGGTGATGCCAACAATGTCATAGTTGAATTTATTTATTAGCACTTCCAGTTCTTCCTGCTTATTACCCATACTTCTCGCATTTGTATACAGGCATCTAAGATACTGATTTGATCTTGCCTCCCAGTTTTGCCCTGACCGTCCTATCTCTTTATCATTAGAGCCCACGCCCCCTCCTATTTCCGACCCATCTCCCAGGTCCCCATATTCTCCACTTACCTGTGGGCTTTGCTCACCTGTCCCCGTCGAACCTAGTTTAATGCCCTCCTAACTAGGTTAGCCAGTCTGTATCCAAATAGGGTCTTTCCCCTCCTTGAAAGGTGAACGCCATCTCTGCCTAGCAGTTCTTCCTGGATTAGCATCCCGTGGTCAAGGAAGCCAAAGCCCTCCTGGCGACACCATCTTCACAGCCAGGCATTCACCTCCACGATGCACCTGTCTCTGCCCGGGACAATGTAATCAGGGGAGGAAGCAGTGGTAAGGGGTCAAGGATTGGATTGGGATTGGGTGGTAGGACTGGATTGGGAGACTTACCCAACTTGATCTTTCACAGAGAATCAGCCCAGGGTCACAGGTCTTCTCCAGCTCTTATTTTGCCAGAATCAGTTGGCCCCTATGCTAATCAGGATTCAACTTAGTGTGTTTGGGTCAGCTCTTGAGAGATGGAGAATGCTGTGCTGTTTTCTGTAATGTGCAAAAAACAAAGCAAGTATAAAAAAACAGAGCATAACTCATTTATGAACAGAGCCCAGAGTGTTCACACCCCAGCGCACACAGAGCCCAGGCCCCTTTTCATAGTTTGCAATCTCATTTTTCTCTCTCAGATTATTTACTCTTCTTTCCTTGTCTTTCTACCTTCCCCCTTCAGAACTGCAACACCATTTCACGGTGTTAATTTTCTCTCCTCTCTGTCTTATTGACAGTCTTCTTTTCTCTCGTTTCTAATATCTCCTCTCTCTCCATTTTCTCTCTCTCCCAATTTAAAGCTGCTCCCTCTGTGACTACTGTCATATTTACTTGTTTCCCATACCCCCACCTCAGCCGCATGCTTGCTTTATTAGAGTGCTCTTTTGATCTTGGGCTTTCCTCTCTGCTGTTTTCAGTGGGCTGGAGCTAAGCATTAGGTATAACAACACTGAATACATTGCTCAGCAATGCATTCCCAGCTCTTCAGGGAAGTTAATGCTTATGTGCTTTTAAAAAAAAGAAAGGGAAAAAAAAAAAGAATGTGAGGAGTAGCAGTTTTCACAACAGATGCCAAGAAACAAAATAAGGTTAAAACATTTTTTAAAAAAGTTTGTATATTGATTTTACAGTTTATACTCCAATCTTGTGACTGGGACACCTTTCACTGGAACTGGAGCTAGACTATGGGACTCTCTCCCAGGTGAGAGAAGAATGATGACTGACCTCAGTGTGCCCTTGTTGCCAAGAAGGCTAACGGCATTTTGGGCTGTATAAGTAGGGGCATTTCCAGCAGATCGAGGGATGTGATTATTCCCCTCTATTCGGCACTGGTGAGGCCTCATTTGGAGTACTGTGTCCAGTTTTGGGCCCCACACTACAAGAAGGATGTGGATAAATTGGAAAGAGTCCAACGGAGGGCAACAAAAATGATTAGGGGGCTGGAGCACATGACTTATGAGGAGAGGCTGAGGGAACTGAGATTGTTTAGCCTGCAGAAGAGAAGAGTGAGGGGGGATTTGATAGCTGCTTTCAACTACCTAAAAGGGGGTTCCAAAGAGGATGGATCTAGACTGTTCTCAGTGGTAGAAGATGACAGAACAAGGAGTAATGGTCTCAAGTTGCAGAGGGGGAGGTTTAGGTTGGATATTAGGAAAAACTTTTTCACTAGTAGGGTGGTGAAGCACTGGAATGGGTTACCTAGGGAGGTGGTGGAATCTCCTTCCTTAGAGGTTTTTAAGGTCAGGCTTGACAAAGCCCTGGCTGGGATGATCTAGTTGGGGTTGGTCCTGCTTTGAGCAGGGGGTTGGACTAGATGACCTCCTGAGGTCCCTTCCAACCCTGAGATTCTATGATTCTATGATTCTATGATCAGTACTAAATGCAAAACTCATGTTTTTTGACTTGGCTTTCCCTCGTTAAGCTCTTTATATAGACATATCTGCAAAGTGTAAACTAACCAATCTATTGCTCCTGCAGACTGAGAGAGACTTGATATTTCTAGTTTTAAATATTATTAAATATTACGGTGATTGAGCATAATCAAGGAGATTAGATTAGATTTATATTGCAGTTAAGATCACTCTAGAGAAGGGTTGACTCCGAGAAAAGAAAGGAGATACATGAGGTCAGGTTTATAGAAAAGTTAAAAGAATGTGATCCAAAAGGACTGAGGAAAAAACGGTTGCTGCAAACGATAAATGATCTTACAACTGGACTCCAAGGTACCATTGATTCTTGCTGAGGAGCAGTAAATTGCCAAATGAATGTTGGGTACCCCCTCATAATGAATTATAGATAATGCATATAAACCTAAGCCCTGATTCAGTAGGATTCAGGGAGTGAAGTCAATGGGGCTGCTTATATTAAGCACATGGATCAGTGTTTGTATGATTGGGATCTTGCTTGAAGTATTTGACCCATAACCAATTTTGTTAAAGGGATACTGTCAAGATACAAATATTTTACTAATAAAAATCTAGATTAGTAAATCTGAACCTAATCTGCTAACTGTTGTATTCTGAAGCATTTTGTTACTTTTAGCACTTCAGTCAACTTAAGCAGGGAACCTAGACTGGTCAGTTTTACCTTGTTGACCCAAGAGTCATTTTTTTGTTGTTTTTCAGTGTTTCTGTCTCCATCACCAAACGGGAATGGTGGGAATTCTAAAAACAAAAAGTTCCATGAATATACAAAACAATTTTGAAAATTCCTTGAAGACTACTCTCTCTACTAGATTTTTGAAAAAAATCCTTCTTTTAAATTAACAAGCACTAAACTTTGCAATAAATAAGCCTGAACTGCTTGAGACTCTCCCTTTAGGTAACAATTGCAAACTACTTGCAGGCACTTTTCTAGTGTTGATTCAGATTTATTTTCCCCTCCTTTTCCCCTGTGGTAGCCCAAAATCTGTTTCAAGTCAAAGTGCAGCAGATGAATGTAAGAATATTAGAACATAGGAATTGCCATATATGATCAGACCACTGGTTCATCTACTCTGGAATCCTGTCTGAGTGGTCAGCCCAGTACTGGTTGCTTCAGAGGAAGACACAAGAAACCCTGTAGCAGGCACTTATGGGATAACCTGCATCCAAGGAAAGTTTCTTGCTAGCCTCTATTAATTTGAGGTTGGCTTCTACCTTTCAAGTTAACACAGTACCTTGGACTATACTAATGTAGAATGTCAGGAATAGTTTGTCCATCTCTTGCTTTAACCAGAAGCTTAGAATGTGAAGTTAGTGCATTATTATTGCTGCTGCTGACAGGCTGCTTGACAATTATTTCTAACACTTCAAGCCTGCCAATTACAGCTCACTTTGTGTATATGTATAACATACTATTCCCTATGTTCCCAATAATGGTCTTCTAGAATGAGAATAAGTGAGAATGTACTTTGTTTTGACAGTGTCAGGTTCCCTGAGTTAACAACACTTGTGTCAGGGGAAAGTTTTGATAGCTAATCAAATTATTTGAATTTTCAGTGCTGCGTTGTATATTTGATAATAGCCACCTGTCAGCATATATTGTTTCTGGAAGTGTGGAATGTGATGCTCACAGGGAGCAATGTATGATTTATGAGCCATGATTTTTTTTCTTTAATTTTTAGAAGCTTTCAAAACAAAATTCCAGATAGATTTGGAAAAGATAAAATTGATTTAGATGCTATGTTGGTCTAATTTACTCTGCTTGAAAACTTGATGGGAACCCAAGTGATGCATGTTAAGTTTTACATTAGTGTGGACTCTATTCTTTCATAGGTGGACAATGCAAAAGACTTTCTTTCCTTGGGTGGACTTCAGCTTGTGATTAATGGACTAAACAGCACCGAGCCTGTGCTAAAGGAACATGCTGCCTTTGTCCTGGGAGCTGCACTATCTAGGTAAGCAGTGTGTGTGCGCTCACTGGGAATGGGGGTTGGGGGAGGATGAATGGGAAAAAAATAGCTTTTTAAGAGATCAGATAGTCGAGATACTTTTCTTCACCTTTCTGAACAGATGGGTATTTTATCCTATTTGGTACACATGAAAAATTCCCAGGTTGGTGGAAATGAGACCAGAGAGATTTCCCTTCTCTTCTCCCTCCCTTTGTCTTTTCTTCACTTCTCCAGGAAATAGTTCATTTTTGAATAGTGAGATTGTGACATCAGATATACTTTAGTCTTCTGGGAGAACACAAGTCAAGGTTATGAATCCAGGGGCCTAATTTTGCCATTGAAATGCACATGTATAATTCCTAACATGTTAAGACTAAACTTGCATTGGAATTGGTGTCAAGAAACTGAATAGGCGACAGGCTGATCTGAAAGGTGTTTATAACTCACTTAAAGATGGCTACCACAGAAAGGAATCCATTTTTCCTCATGCTACACTGTGTTCTAATGTGCTTCAAATTGTAGGAATGTTGGCAGCTTGGGTTTTAATGTTGGTTTTTGTTTTAAAAGCTTTTATAGTGAGTGTGGTGGGGAAGGAGTGAATGTGAACAATACACAGAGAAGTCAAGAAACGCAGAGAGACGGCTGAAAGCCAAAAACCTTTTTTTTAAAAAAACAAACAACTCTGCTTGTTCTTATGCCTTGAAATACGGTCACACTTTACATCATTGTGAATTATTTGACATTTTTTATTATATAAAAGCTAGCATTTCTTTTAGAGGCTTACATACAGTGAGCCAGATCCTCAACTGGTGTGATTTGGCATACTCCAATGACTTCAGTGAAGTTGCACTGATTTACACCAGCTCACGATCTGGCTCACAGTTTTCAGACCGAACTTAAATTTTTGGTCTCAGTAAGATCTATCAAGTAAGCTAAAATAATTTCCAAACTCAAAATGAATTTATGTGATAGACTGGTTTCTTTATCGGACATTCTCTCAGAACAGAAATGCAATCCCTTCTCTATATTCTGATAATTTAGAGTACCATTTAAAACTACATCTTTAGTGGCTTTATTGGACTTTCTGCTAATGCGTAGAACCTTAATTGTAAGTTTCACATCTGTCATAGATGCAATGCAGGGAATTTGGAAACATTTAAGGGCAATCTGAAATATAAAGGGGAAAATTTTAAACCACATCTTCCCTGAAAAAGCTAAAGCAACAGTCATGACACAAGAAATGAATGATATTGTGATCTGAATGTATATCATTGGCTACTAATGCATGTATATTTTTTCTCACTAAATTGCAAATGCCTGTTGTGGGGAAGAAGTATTTCTTTTTCAGATATAGTACCAAAGTACTGTTCTTGCAGACATTTAATTTTTTTTAAAAGAGCTTTCTGACAGATGGTAACCTTCAGTGGTTCAGAGAATGTACTGTCTCATTCCTTTATTCCCATATTTGAGGAACTTTTTATTCTTTTTACCTGGCTGTGCTTAAACTTTCTTATTAAATAGACATTTACATGCCGACATGTTTAGTTTTGTTTTAGTTAGTGATATCTGGTTAATTTATTTGCTAAGTGATTTTGTGTTCCTTTTTAAACTTCCCTGGGCATTCACTCAACACATGTTTTTTTGCATTGTTTTTTTCCTAAATCAAGATTACTATTCCATTATTATTATTATTTATTAAGCCTGTGTTGTTCCATGGGTGTGACAGTTAAGCGAAGATAATCCACCTTCTGTGCAGTCTCCTTCATATAACCAATGAATTTGTTGCATGCACATTAGCGGTAGAATAATGGTGGTGATTGGGTGAGTTACCTCTGATATCACGGTGGTCTAGGACTCTTGTAATTGAAGTCAGAATGGCTGAGAACTTAAAAATTAGGTGGTAACAGACCCTGAATCCCAGTGATGATTGAACCTGGTGATATTCTAAATGAAAAGAGCTCTCAACCATGCTTGTAGCTGTCCATCACTTCACACTGACTCAGACATTCTAGGCTTCTGAGTGACACACAGAGTGGCAATCCTGGAATCTTATTTATTTATTTCTATTGCAGTAGCGCCTAGGAACCTCAGATATGGACCAGGACCTCCTAGACAAACACAGAACAGAAAGACAGTCTCAGCCCCAAAGAATTTACAATCTATTTCCTGGCCTACACACAGATTTTATACTAGTATAACTATTTCAGTTATGGAAGTGATTTTTTTTAACCAATTTAGTTTTACCAGTACAACGCCTGGTGTGGATGCAGCTATACTAGTATAAAAATCCTTATGCAGGTGTATCTTCATCTCCTTCCCAAACAGGAATGAGCTATACTGGTCTATGTACTTTTATACTGGGGTAACTGTGCACACACTTAAGTTACCCCAGTGTATGTGTAGTGTAAGTGATAAAACTTTTGTGTGTAGGCAAGGCCTTAGTATAATAAAAGAGACAATAAGTAGATACAGATAGACTGGTAGAGGGGAACAAAAGGAAGCCTGAGATAACAGGAAACAAAACTTCTAGGTTCTACTTCTGGCTGTGCCACAGACTTCCTGTGTGACTTTGGTCAAGTCATTTACTTTTGTTTGAAGGCATCCAGTTGAAATGGTTTTATTCCATTTTAGATTAATTGAAAACAATTGTGGTTTAGAACACTAAGTTGTCTCAGACTCTGCACAGATCTCAGACTGAAGACCTTTCAGCTTTAAACTGAATCAACTCTTTTTCTTCAACTTGGTTTGTCCTTAATCCTGGCCACAGAAAAGTATGTTTTTTCCAAACATACTCAGCTTTATTCAGAATGATGTCGCCACTTCCCCCTGAGATGCAGCAAAACCACAAACTTCCATACCTTTGACCCAGTGATAGACTGCCCTCTAGTGTCTGGGTTACAGTAGCTTTATGCTACAGACTTGTCTTTTTGAAGTAGAGGGTCGTGGGTTCTATTCCCCTTGCTACACATGTTGTTTTTATGTATATGGACAAGGTTTTTTTTACAAGTCTAATCCTACTTATGTACTAATCAAGTTGTGTGGAGAGAGTGTTGTTAGGAATGCAAGAGTTCGTCCATTGTTTTTTCTTCTAAACTGTTAGTTTTGAGGTTCTGGAAAACTGGGTTTAGCCACCTAGTCTGTGATCACATCAGATGTTGTTTAGTGTGGTTAGATCCCTTTAAATGGTACCATTATTGTAACTACTGCAACTTGTCACAGTCTTGCTGTTTTAAAACCTCAACAAAATGTTTTCTGTTCAGGAGTTTGCAGAAGTAAAGTTAATTTAAACAATTCTCAAGTGCTGTGATTGCAAATAAAAGTTAAATACACTAACAAAAAAAATTGTTAGGCTTGTGCTATCGTACATTTAGGTATCCGTAATTCACTAACAGTATATGCCAATACACAACATTATCTGGGTTGTCAGTGATTGCATTAGCATAAAAGCATGTTAACATTTATCCAGTGCTGCTGAAATTTAAATATATATAAGTATAAAATATTAAGATTTAGCATTCTGGAAGCAAGTAAAACTACTGTATGGAAAAAGCTTCTGCATACTTTTGATTGTACGCTGGAGTACCATCAGAGTGACAGAGTGTTAGAACCCAAAGGTAATCAGGATTCACACCACTGGGTCCTAAACATCACAAAAATGTTAATGTTTTATGCAAAGAGGAGCTATATTAAGCTAAGAATATTTCCAATGAGAGAAGAGTCTTCTGATGTCCTGAGACTATTTACAGCCCGTAAAATTTCTTGTTGTGTAAATCAAGTATAGGGAACCCCATGGACAAATTGCATCTATGTGTTTCACAATATCAGAGATACAAGTACAAAAATAATATTTTTGTGTAGTATCTCAATCTTTAAAAGATTTACATCAGAAAACATTTTTTTCACATTCGGTATTTTTAAAAATTAAATATTTGTAATAAAGGCATTTTCCTAAACAGTGTACAAGGAGAAAATAAACTATTTTAAATTTACAGTGCATATTTCATCCCAAGGGATCCCAAAGTGCTTTACAAACTTAACAAGCTGATAATAATTCACTGCTAAAATGCAGCCACATCTGGGATGAAGTACAGCGCATAGCAGTTTGACACAGTAGTTTAGGAAAGGAGTGATAATACCAAGCATATTTATATAATGCTTTTCCTCCATAAGTCTCAAAGTAAGTGTCATTGTCTCCATTTTACAGAGAAGCAAACTGACACAAAGAAGTGACTGGCCCAAGGCCACACAGCAAGGCATTGAGAGAGCCAGGATTAGAGCCTACATCTCCTGACTCCCAATCCTGTTCTCTGGGACACACTGACTCCATATCCAAAATACCTAGAAATAAATGTACCCATTTATGTTTGGGAATGCACAAAGTGTTCTCAATGTGTTTTGCCCAGTAGGCCTACTCCCCACAGCCAACATTTTTTTGCCTGTTTCCTCTCTGCCAGCTTTGTGAGAATCTCTCCCTCTCCCGAAGTATTCCTCATTCCAGTATTTTTCAGGGATGTTTTCCTCCTTCCTCTCCTCCGTGTGCCTTCGTTCCTTCCTTACACCTTCTCCTGAAGGTAGCTGATGCTGCACCTATCACAATGAGAACTAGGTGGTGTATGGGGTATCAGTTAATTAGGCTGCTTTCTCCTGTTTCTTCCTGCATTGAGAAATAGCTGAGGAATCATCATGAGAAGCAATGAAGGCAGCCAGGGGAATAGCAGGGGTTTAACAAAGATGGTTTATCTCAAGCAATTGTTTCGCTTCCTGTTAGTTTTTCTTACAGCCCCCCTATTAAACTAAATGAACATATACAGTAAATGTCGCACTAATGAAATCAACATCCAGTATTAATAAATTACAGAGCAGCCTGACATCACATCCATCACAGAAGGTTTTAGACCCTTCAGTGCTACTGTGAGGGAGGGGCGGGGGGGGGGGGGTGATAGAAGAGACATGCATATTTACTTTCCTAAAAAATACAACACAGAAAAATAAAATCCTTTTTCTCAAGGTCTAATGAATCTGTCTGCTGTGTGTAAGTATTTATTCTGTGCTCAATGCCCATCACCATGATATCTGAGCACCTTATCTCTAGACCCTAGAGCTTTATGCCTTCCTTTTTCCCAAAAGATGGGTCTGTTACTGCTGTCTGTCTGTCATTCAGTGATGTCAGTTCTCCATACTTGTATGATTTTCCTATTATATCCAATCTCAGTCTTTATTGGGGGTGAAGAAGTGAATAGTCAGCGCCTGCATCTGAATAGTTCACTTGTCAAGGGGGAAAAGTTTCTACTAGATTTCAATCATTTGAAATAAAGTCAAATTTTGCACTGAAACCAGTTGACAGTTGCTTCTGTTAAACAACATTAAGGGTCTGGCATAAAGCAATAAAACCCAGTAAAATTAAAATTAAAACCAGTGCATTCTTAACTCATAAGGACATAAGAATTTCTGGACAGGAAAATAAATCCACTTAACCTAGCAAGCACATCCCTATACATTTATTTCAAATCCATCTTCATGTTTGTCCCTGCATCCTCCAGCTTCACTCTATGTATTGCAACTGCTCGCTATCTCTTTATTCATTTTCACTATTTGCTTCAGTGGTCTTGTTTGACAATTTATTTCTGTGTACCACCTTTCAGATGAATTAATTCTAGCTGGATTCCCCATTTGCTCGTACTTTCTTGTTTTTTAGATTGTGTCTCCTGTTTTTGTTTAAACTCCTTACTAGTGTGGAATTATCAGCCTCACTGCACTTTAATTTCAAATTAATTTTATTGGGTCACCTTAAAGTTTTCTGTAATGAAAATGAACTCAGCCTGTTTAGCCTTTCCCCATAACAAATAACCTTAAAGGAAAAACTGCAATGCAGTATAAAACCTGGTTTAATCATTACATATAATTACACAGAAGAGTAAATCCCTAAACATTTTTAAGTGTCTGAAATATAATGAAAAAAGAGTAATTAACAATCAAATAGCAGGCTGCCATCTTCGTAATCGCATGAGACACAGTGGGACAGAGAGAATTCAGAATATTGGAAATGTCTAGAAATCAAGGTTTTGACATTTGGCTGTGTTTTTAGAGGTAATTTCTGTGTTTCATAAATACCTTTATTAATTTTTATTAATTTAAAACTAGGTGAGCCAATTACTTTTTAATGAAGATGATACTTGGCACTCCTGTACTATCTTTTAACTAAGGATCTCAAAGTACTTTGTCACTACCAGTGAATGTAACCTGTAGGGTTCCTCTGCAGCATGGGGCACGGGTCACTTGCTGGAGGATTCTCTGCATCTTGAAGTCTTTAAACCATGATTTGAGGACTTCAATAGCTGAGAGATAGGTGAGAGGATTATTCCAGGAGTGGGTGGGTGAGATTCTGTGGCCTGCATTGTGCAGGAGGTCAGACTAGATGATGATAGTGGTCCCTTCTGACCTTAAAGTCTATGAGTCCGAGTGGGGACTGGGGATGCTATTTTGTAGCTGGGAAAATGAGCCCAGATTAAGTGACTTGGCCAAGGCCATTAATTGGTAGGATGGAACCCTGACCTCCTAGCCCTCCACCGGGTGCTTTCACCCTTGGATCATGTTTCCACAACCAAATTTAAAATAGATATAATTTATCTTATAGGATATTAAACTTTGTTGATTTCCTGTGGCTTTTAATAGGACTTGAATTCTCTCAATCCTAATCCTGAATATCCCACTGGGGAAAATAGTGCAACTGGCTGGATATTCCCTTCGACATTCTCTGGCAGAGTGAGCAGAAGCCATCTGAAATTTGTATAGAAGACAGAAGGTTGGGGAGGGGGGAGTAGAGTCTTTGCCTCCAGCTTACCCACTCCTTCCAAGCATGCTCCCCTACAACCAGCAGAATTACCACCAGCAAATCCTGAGAGAGAATATGTTCTGTGCCATTCCCTCTGTGTGGGTGAGGTATGGCTAATGGGATCATAGCTCCTTAGGAGGCTATGCTTTCACAGAGGGAGAGGTAACATAAAGAACAAAGTTAGAGGAAGAAGACCACCTCTCTCTAGGCTCAAAACCTCCTTTGTGTCCAGATCTGCAGGGATTGTAGGGTGTACCCACTGCATTCATAACCCACCAATTCTTGAGGAAGGCATGCCTCTGGGAACTGTGCAGTAGTGTTTCCTACACCTTTCTCCCATTCCTGTGGTAAAACCTATATGATGCAGTCCTACCATGTATCACCAAAAAAAATGCTGGATTTAGAGGGAGAGCCATGAGACCCAGCTGCTGAAGTACTGCTGTGGTGTATGGGAAAACTCATTATTTATTCCCTCTTTTCTTTAGTGAATGTGTAGTGTGTGCAGTGCTCTAAGGTATTCTAATTACTGCTGTTTCCCTTTAAAATATGTATTCAGCCTGGTTACTTTAAGTTATAATTACCTTCATGAAGAATAAGAGCCTGAATGGTAGTCTAGCAAAGGCGTAAACAGTGTTTAATATAACAACGTGGATTCCATTGTCTCCTCTCCCTGTGTTTATTCCTCGTTCATATATTGTTTTTCTTTTTTACTACAGCCTCTACACTCAGCTAAGGGCTTCAAAGAGTTTTCTCCATAACACCTACATTATTTTCCTAACCTGCCGTGACACTTTAGTTTCACTTGTTCTCTGTATTTTGCAAACTAGTAGGTACAAAATGTTCCACAAATAAGAGGCAATTGGGCTACCCTTTAATCACGTTGCATGGAATGCTGGAAGGGGCTATCATTATTATACTTTAGTGACTAGGTTTAAAAAGTAAACTAAACAGACAAAGAAGGTCATAGCGGGGGAAAGAGGCGGAACAATGAAAACACCGAATGCATGACATCTCCTAAATTATGTACCAGTTCTGATTAGAGTTTGTCATGGACAAAGCTAGTTTAGAGAAGATTGCAGTCTGTTACCTCAGCATGTACAGGATCCAGATGACAGTTCCCTCTGCTTATGTTCCCTTCCCCACCTCCAATTTCTGCTTTTAAGAATTTAATGGTTGGACAAAGTATGTGCAGTGAGTTTTGGAAGTCATATTGATCCAGCTTTTTCAGTATAAACTTGAATGCCACAATCAGATTTTGTTAGTGAGGTATTTAGCTCTGACCTTACAATATATGGGATTCCAAGTTTTTAGAGCTGAGGATTTGGCCATGAGTTGCCTGTCCGTCCAGCTGTCAGGAGTTAAGGGGTGGGGCTCTGACAGAGAAGTGTCTCCTCCCCTCTTGTTGCTCTGCTGCAGTGGGAGATAGGGCTGGCCTATTAAATGCAGAGCTAGCCTGGGATGAGGGTTCCCCAAAAAATCAAGATCCTAAACAGCTTCTTGCTTTGATTGTGTCTAAGGCTGGTTCCTGCCTATATTGATGAGAAGAAAGGAAGAGATAAGAAATGTCAAGCTCAGCGATCAGAATCCACTTCCAGAGCCTAGCAGTGCCCCAATTTGTTTGCCCTCTATCGATATGATTTTGAATTGGGGATTGTGATAATTGGGGGACTTAGTCTATGTACAGCTTATGAATTTTGTCTCTTTACCTCCATCTCGGGCTGAAATTCCAAGGGGTAGCGGTACAGCAGGGTCGTTAAAACATGATGGTCCTCTATTCAAATGGAAGCACCCGTGGACAAAGGGTTGGCTACCACCCAAAAGAACCAGTCTGCCCAGGTGGGTGGGTAACTAAGCAGTGGATCAGCTGGTGGGGGACTATGATCACATGACAAGGCTGATGGCATGTGTGTGTGTGGTGGGGGGGGGGGTTACCTAATAAAAGGTTATTTTAAAAAGGTATTTTGTTCACTATTGTCGGGGGAGAGAGCGCAGAAGGAAGGTAGCTGCAAGACAGAGAGAGAGAGAGACTCTATGATTCAGATAAATCAGCTTCAGGTGGGGACCCTGGACAACCTAGTGGACTCTGACCAAATCTCAAAGAATGCCCATGAGTGGTGGGGGCACTGAGGCAGGGATGGGTGTTTTATTGTTTTGTCTAGATCTGTATATTTCTTGGGCTGTCTAAAGTAACAAGTGATTGGTTTTGGAACTATTTGCAAAGTCTGTGTGTGTTATGTACCTAGAGAGGTAAACAGTAAAACTGAGTGCCCACAAGAGTGGAGCTCTGGGAAAGAGTTTGCTTAAGCAGCCAAGGGGTCTTGGCAGGATTCCGCACTGGTCCTGATCTCACTTCCATGAAGAGGTAACAGACAGTCTGTGCCCAAGAAGTATGCCAGAGAGGTCAAACAAAGAGAGAGAGCTAGCACCTATGCAGACTAAGGGAAGGTTAAAACCACACAGTTCTATTGTGAGATACCCGAGCACAGCAGCCTGGTGAATATCCAACAGGGTAAACTTTACCATGTCTCTGATTCTCTCTACTCTTTTGTATGGAGTGTTTTAAAATGCTTTGAGAGGTAATTTAACCCTTCCCTAAAAAGTGTTGAATTGTTACTCTACAAGGATTGTTCCCTAGTTTTTCCTCCAATAGTGTCTTTTACACCATCTTTTTAGCCATTACTTCTTTCCTCCATTGAGACCTGCTGAGAGTTTTGTATTCTGTGTGTGGGATCTGTTGTGATGGGTCTTGCCAGAGAAGAGAGAATTACTTACCTGAAATTGTTGTTCTCACAGCCATTCCCCATTTGCCCATCCTTAAGGAGTTCAGAGCCTATGCCATTCTTGGGATACATATTGTGATCACTTTTTATGCTATATACTGCTTTCACTAAAAAGAAAGTGATTATCAGAGGCACTAGGCACTGCCTTGCATTTTTTGAAGGGGGCAACTTGCTTTACTGACAGCAAGACCAATGGCTCAGAATTTTGAGCTTCCGGAGTCCGTGCTGGCCATACACTAGGAGTACAGGTCCAGGGAAGTGAAGTGCTAAGGTGCATATCTCTAGAGAACATCTACAAGTAACTAATTCTCTCTCACACACATTAGATCACAGTAATCTCCTCATTTCTGGGAAAGCTTATCATATCCACTTCCCATAGTGTCTCAGCCCCTTGACACCGGACTCCATGAGATCTGAATACATTTTAAAACTAATTTGGTTCGCTAGATTCTCCATGCCATATGTCACTCTTCTTTTCTGCTGTATTTAATAAGTTTCCTGGGTACTGCGGCCCGTTTCATAAGCAGCCATCAAAGCATTCTGTCTTCACATCTAAGCCCTCGGCCTTCGATCAGAAGTGTCTAGCTATCCCTCCAGTGCATTTAATTTTTCACAGATTCTCTCTGTTTTAGTATCTAATGAATTTAACATGGAGTGCATTTGTATAATCTTTTGCAGCAGTCCTTTCCAGAGTTTCCTTTACTGAGTGTCCTGAAAATAAAGGGGCAGGGATGGATAAGGGATTCCAACAGCAGTCAGATGGTATTGGCTGGACCATAGGAATATGTGGCTGAAAAAAATCCTATTCACCAATGCTTATATTTTTTTCACTATTCGTTACAGTTGTTTCTGCCTCTACATATGGTCCTTCTGGTACAGTTCAGTTAGAGGTGAAATCTAACCTGAATTTTGAATGTCCTGAATCCTATCAATCTGAAATGGGGTGGGGTGGGAGAGAGAGAGAGTGTGTGTGCATGCGTGGGCCCTGGAGACTACTCACAGAACAGCTACAACACAAGCAGTGGCAGCACCGGCTTGCCCCCCTCCATGCTTGTCAACATGTCTGTGGCCCTGAGTCCTGTTCTGGAATGACTTCCTTGGGGAGTGACTCTCCATGGCCCATCCAGTTCTTGTCCTCCCCTTCTGAGACCAAAACATTTGCATTGAGAGGCAGTTATAGTGGTGGTTTTGTTTCGGTATGCTCACTGGGATCATGGACTCATTTTACCTAGGCCACTAAAGAGCCATCACATCAACATAGGAATTGCCTTATCAAATAATGCAAGCGGTCCCATCTAGTACAGTACCCTGTCTGACTAGATACTGCAGAAGAAGGTGTTAGAACCCCTGTAATGGTAAATTATACAGTAAAATGCCAATGAGGTACATTTCTTCCAAACCCCAAGCAGATTGTGACTAATGTAACAGAGCATATTTTAAACACCATTTCCAAATTCTAGTCCAGGCCCAATGTAAACAGGGTGTCTGAACAAGCAGGAACCTGTGTTGTCCACTTATGTACAAGTCTAAGATTTCTAACCTCCCTTTGTTGTGTTTCTCACCTTGCTTCAGAAAACGATTGCATTATTATCAATATGGTTTGAGTGTTTGTGAGTGTGAGCTGTAGCAAGCAGAAATTCTTCTTCGAGTGCTTGCTCATATGTATTCCAATTAGGTGTGCACACGCTGCGTGCACGATCATCAGAAGATTTTTACCCTAGCAACACTCGGTGGGCCAGCTGGCGCCCCCTGGAGTGGTGCCGTTGCGGCGCCTGATATATACCTCAGCCGGCCCAGCGCCCTCTCAGTTCCTTCTTACCGCCTGTGACGGTCGGATTTGTGGAGCGCAGCGTAGCTGATCTCCACCTCCCTAGCTTAGTTAGCACTCGCTTAGAATTGTTAATGGTTTTAAGTACTTAAGTACTTTAAGTAGTTGTCAATAGTTTTGATAGTCTTGTTAAGAAGTTTAGTGTAAATACTAGTGGGAGATAAGGGGCTTCTCCCCTTCTCTCCTCTCCAGTACCGGGCTCATGCCTGGTCCACCAGGATTCAAGCCGTCGGCTGGCTCCAAGCCGATGCCTACGGGGGACACTCCACGACTCCCGTTTGAGATGCCTGGGGGATCCCATCTCGCAGATAAGTGTCGGATCTCCAAGGCTTTTAAGCCTAGAGCTAAGAAGGAGCGGGACTTTCGCTTAAAGTAGCTCCTATTAGAACCGGCACTTAGCCCGATGCCGGCTTCGCCGTGACCCAGCACCGACAGCATCGGCACACAGTGCATCAGCGGCACCGGAGCACCCGAGCACTAGCAAGGAGCCACGGCACCGGGTAACTCCGGCCATGTTACCACAGAGGTGTCGTTCGCTATCCCCAACCTTGGGGAAACAGACCCTGGGGCTGGCACCGCCCGACGCCACTGCAGCTGCAACTGGTACAGGACCGCCCGGCCAAGACTTTTGGCCCGGCTCCCGGTACCGGAAGGTCCGTGGAGCTTGGTGGCCGTGAGCTCCCCGGTACGCACCGAGGTAGAGCCAACACTGCCGTCCGCATCGGCATCGTCTACTCCGGGACTGCAAGGTCCGTCGAGTTCCGTGCCCGACTGAGGCACCGGCACCGACGACTCTGGCACCGCAAGGGCCGTCAAGCTTGGTAGCCGTGAGCTCCCCGGTACGCACCGAGGTAGAGCTAACGCTGCCATCCACACCAGACACTTTTGCGGCAGCGGGGGACTTGATCGCACTTATCAAACCGACACCACATCAGCCTTCTGTGCCGCCGGTGCGGGTCATCCCTTCCCGAGGCAAGCCTGCCGTGCTGTGCCCACTACCAATTACGACTCCCGGCACCGCCCCTGATCCCGGTGCCGGTCGCAGCGCCGGTCCCTGGGAAGCCGGCCCCGCAGCCGATCGACCAGTCGTTCCCCTTCAGGGTCCAGGTCTGGCTTTCAGCGCTGAGCCATTCACCAATGGCACCGCGTATCAGCTGGCAGGAGCATTCCGCTCCACCCTGGACCTCCCGCTCCGTATCTAGATCCTCCTGGACGGAGTGAGGTTACCACATGGACCAAATCCACGCGATGGATTGTCCCAGCTGCTGGCAGGAGAACACACAGGGCTCTGCCCAGGGACCACAACAGTGGCCTTTCTGGACACCACGCCCTTATCACCAGGCCCAAGGGGTTCCCTCTAGAGCCTCCCAATCGGCCCACTCGGACCCCCAGGGGCCAGAGACCACAGTATCCCAGCCTCCCCCAGAGGAGCTGGAGGAGATAGTGGGGCTCGAGGATCCCGTGGTGGACATCCTCTTGGCTAAGGCCCCTGCCACGGTAGCACTGCCTTTCGTACGTACGATCCAGACCAACGCCACTACAATCTGGCAATCTCCAACTTCGATTCCCCCCACTGCCAGGGGAGTGGAGAGGAAATATATGGTGTCCCCAAGGTCCTGCGAGTATGTATACACTCACCCCCAACCGTGCTCCTTGGTTGTTCAATCTGTGAACGAGAAGGAGCGGCATGGCCAGCAGGCCCTGCACCTGAGTCTAAGGAAGCTGGGCGCTGGGACCTGTTTGGTAGAAAGATGTACTCTGGGGGAGTGCCTACAGCTCAGAGCAGTTAACTAGCAGGCTCTTTGAGGCGTAAAAAATATAACACCTGGAACTCAATGCGGAAATTCAGGGAATTTTTTCCCCAGAAGTCCAGGCAGGAGTACTCAGCCCTAACTGGGGAAGGCAGAAAGGTGGCCAGAACATCTTTGCAGGCCTCCTTACATCTCGGCGGCCAGAACACCTGCTTCGGGTGTTGCCATACGGCTTCTCTCGTGGCTGCAGTTCTCCAACCTCCCGGTGGAGGTACAATTCATGATTCAGGTCCTGCCCTTCGATGGGCAAGACCCCCTTTTTTCTCCCAGAAACGGACTCGAGACTTCAGACCTTGAGGGACGGCCGCACTATAATACAGTTGCTGGGGATACATACCCCTGCCACGCAGTGCCGGCCCTTCCGGGCCCTCGAGCATCGCCCCTACCCTATGCCCAGGCCTAGGCAGGACTTCGCTAGAAGACGCGGCTGGGTGGTAGCGGGAGGCAGCCTGGTCATCAGGCTGGCCAGAACCAGTGCCCCCCATAGCCATTGGCGCGGCCCAAATAAAACTTTTTAAGCTACGCCCGAAGGCGGATCATCACTCCCCGTCCCTCTTCAGGGACCCTTCTCACAAGCAACTCTTAATTCAGGAAGTGCAAAAGCTCCTCACTATAGGGGCAATAGAGGAGGCTCCAGGGGAGTTCAAAGGAAAGGAGTTTTTACTCCCATTGTTCCGAATCCCCAAACCAAAAGGGGGGTTACGTCCTATCCTGGACCTTCGCGAACTCAACAAATTCATGGCAAGTTGAAGTTCCGTATGGTTTCCCTGGGTACTGTTATACCTTCATGGGATCCTGGAGACTGGTACGCTGCCCTTGACATGAAGGATGCATACTTTCACATACCTATTTACCCGCCACACAGACGTTTTCTTCGCTTTGTGGTCGACCAAAGGCACTTTCAGTCCACCGGCCTTCCTTTCGGCCTCTCCACGGCTCCGAGGGTTTTCACGAAGTGCATGGCCATCATAGCGGCTTCTCTTCGGCGACAGCGAATCCAAGTATTCCCGTACCTTGACGACTGGCTCATCCCCAGCAGTTCCAGCAGCCAACTCCAGTCGCAGGTTCAGATTGCCATGAGCTCGACTCTCACTCGAGCGTTCCTGCCACAGGCACGCTTTCAGGCCATGGTGATCATCATCCAGGCCTACAGAGCTTCCCAACTCAACAGCACGAAGCTGCCTGAGTCTACTGGGTCACATGGCGTCCTGCACGTTCGTGACCAGACACGCCAGTTACGCCTCCGTTCGTTCCAGGCAGGGCTCTCCCCAGCGTATCACCCACGCGGAGACAACATAGTTGTGCTACTGAGGGTGCCATCGCAGGTCCTAGCCTCCCTAGTCTGATGGCTGGACCCCAAGAAGGTGTCAGAAGGGGTGCCCTTCCATACCCCACAGCCCTCCCTGGCCCTGACCACAGATGCGTCATCCCTCGTTTGGAGGGCCCACCTGGCAGATCTTCAAACACAGGGCCTGTGGTCGGCGCAAGAGTTGTCCCTCCACATCAACGTGAGGTTGCTGCGGGCAGTGCGCCTTGCCTGCCAAGCCTTTTCCAAGCACCTTCGGGGTTGTTGTCTTGTAGTCCTCACAGACAACACAACGGCCATGTTTTATATCAACAGACAAGGAGGGGCACGTTTGTCCCCGCTCTGCCAAGAAGCCATACGATTGTGGGAGTTCTGCATAGCCCACTACATCCACCTGGTGACCTCCTTTCTCCCAGGGGTTCAGAACACCTTGGCGTACCGCCTCGGTAGACCCTTCCAGGCGCAGGAGTGGTCCATTCACCCGATCACTCTCCCGTTGTGGCCACACCTGATTACTCAGGAGCACGGCAGGGTTTGTCACCCCAACCTGCAACCTCTCCACTTCACGGAGTGGCTGCTGCATGGCTGAACCAGTCTGAGTTATGTTGTTCTGACCCGGTTCAACAGGTTCTTCTGAGTAGCAGAAAGTCCTCTTACCAGGTCCCCTACTTGGCCAAGGGGAAACGTTCTCCTGCTGGTGTGCCCCTCGGGGTACCACCCCCTCGCAGGTGCCAGTGCATGTCATCCTGGACTACGTCTGGTCCCTGATAGAGCAAGGTCTGGCAGTCTCCTCTTTGAAGGTCCACCTGGCGGCGATCTCGGCCTTTCACTCTGGAGAGAGTGGGCACTCGATCTTTTCCAACCCCATGGTCAGTAGGTTCCTCAAGGGGTCGGAACGGCTGTACCCACTAGTCCGCCATCCGGTCCCTACAGGGGACCTCAACCTCGTGATAACCAGGCTCATGGGGGCCCCCATTTGAGCCTATGGCCACCTGCTCGCTCCTGTACCTCTCCTGGAAGACGGCCTTCCTTGTAGCCTCGGCGAGGCGCATATCTGAGCTCAGAGTGCTCACTTCGGAACTCCTTACATGGTGTTCCATAAGGACAAGGTACAGCTGCGACCGCACCCGGACTTCCTTCCTAAAGAAGTATCGGCCTTTCATGTCAACCAAGACATTTTTCTGCTGGTCTTCTACCCGAAGCCGCATGCTTCTCCAAGGGCGCAACAACTTCACTCCCTGGACTTCCGTAGGGCCCTCGCCTTCTACATCGAGCGGACAAAGCCCTTTCGGAAAACGACTCAACTGTTCGTTGTTGTGGCAGACCGGATGAGGGGCCTCCCGGTCTCCTCCCAACGCGTCTCGTCCCGGATCACTTTGTGCATCCGGGCGGGTTACGACTTGGCTGGTGTTCCCACCACGCACCTTACTGCCCACTCCACCTGAGCTCAAGCCTCGTCCTCTGCCTTCCTGGCGCATATACCTATACAGGAGATATGTAGGGCAGCAACCTGGTTGTCGGTGCACACCTCTGCCACTTACTATGCCATAGTCCAGCATTCCAGAGAGGACGCTGCGTTTGGTTCAGCAGTCCTGCATTCTGCGGTATCTCACTCCAACCCCACCGCCTAGGCAAGGCTTGGGAGTCACCTAATAGGAATACATATGAGCAAGCACTCGAAGAAGAAAAGACGGTTACTCACCATAGTAACTGTTGTTCTTCGAGATGTGTTGCTCATATCTATTCCAAACCCGCCCTCCGTCCCCACTGTCGGAGTAGCCGGCAAGAAGGAACTGAGAGGGCGCTGGGCCGGCTGAGGTATATATCAGGCGCCGCAACGGCGCCACTCCAGGGGGTGCCAGCCAGCCCAGCGAGTGTTGCTAGGGTAAAAATCTTCCGACGATCGTGCACGCGGCGCACGCACACCTAATTGGAATAGATATGAGCAACACATCTCGAAGAACAACACTTACTACGGTGAGTAACCGTCTTTTCATTTGTGTGCCTATTTCATAGTCTTGAGAATTTTGAATTAATATGGTGCTGCTCTGTTTATTTAATACTATCTTTATCCAGACTGGAAACTATAATGGCTCTGAAATTTTTCCTTCAACTAATGCATTTTCTTCTTGAGTGCTTCATACTGAAATTGGTCTTAATTTCAGTTCAACTAGTGTGTAAAAACACAGTGAGCAATTATTAATCCCCGAAGGAATAAAGACAGATGGAGCCCAAAATGGAATTGGCTTTATGATTAATTGAATCCTTCAAGAGTCAAACCGAGTCAGAGCTTGATCCCATTCAATCATTGTTGTGAGAGAGATTATTGTAACCTGAATCTCCGCAAGGTAGAAGTTGAAAACATAAATGTAAAAAATACAGATGTCATTTAATAGAATTGGTCCAATTTACTGTGTCATCTTCTTCCAGCTTTTAAAATGGAATTGGAAGAAACAAAGTAACATGAAGTGTAGTTTCATATTATTTAGCACAGACCCTTGAAAGCATACATGTGAAAGGCGTTACACAAAGCAGTAAACAAGGATAATAGTACAGTGTGCAGATACAGGTTGATGTGAAGAAAATCAGGAGGCATATCTGTGTCCATTGCACATAAAGGTAGGCTTTGTTAATGAGCTGCTTGATTTTATTTTGAAGCTCATCAGATGTATAGTTTTGCAGACCTAAAATTAATATAAAGCATTATAGAGCAGAGCGTGGAGATTAAGTGGTTTTTGAGGGGACATTTATGAGAACCCAGAACCCAAAACAGAGGAGGGAGAGATGAATGTATGCCTAAGGCATGGGACTGGGAGTCAGCAAATCTGGGGTTTGTTCCTGACTCAGCCACACATTACATGTGAGCTTGGAAAAGTCTCTTCATTTCCTTGTGCTTTAATTGACCATCTGTAAAATGAGGATTATTATCCTTCCGTACTGCATAGAGGGTGACTACATTCAGAAATGCTTGCCAAGTGCTTTGAGATCCTCTGGTGGAAGGTAGTGATGACATGCAAAGTAGTAGTATTTATTGATTGTGTTGGTCTTGTCTTAGGCATTGCCTGGTTATTATTTTTTTGAGTCCATAATGACATACCTTTAATAATCTCCCATCATAGGTTTTTCCTTGGTTTATTAAAATGAAGTATATGCAATGCAAGATGTGAAATGTAATACTGCGGCATGGGCTGGGGTCAGGTCTGTATCCTCAGACACTGAGAACACAGCTGTAAAGGTGGTTCTCTCCACCCAGAGGAGGAATATGGCTGATAGACCAGCCAACCCACCCTGCACAGAGATGGTGGGGTGAAGCTGCCATAGGGAATCCCTGATACATCTGCTGAGGATCCCACTGCTGCTCTCTGAGTAGGGTGCAGAGGAAGCTGGAATGAGATTTTCCCATACAGCAATATGCTCTGAAATGTGGTCACAGTGGTAGTGCAGTAGCAGCTTTCTGAATTTAAGAACTTGGTTAGAACCTTGCTCATTTGCGCAAGTGCCTAGGAGAGCTGCAGTGAATGTCCAGTTTTTGCAAATTAGCGAGTAGTCGAACAAACATGCTGAACATCAAGGCTAGTGCCTTGCAAAATGCACATTGTTCATTTGTTCTGACAAGTGCAATTTGATTTCCATTATTCATGATACCCCTTAGCATAGCAGCAAATGTGCCGTAGTGAATTTTGTAAAAGTAAGGAAGTCTTCGTAATGTGAGTAGTCTCTGCAGGATTCTGCCATGAAATCTTTGCTGAGAAATGATATGAGGTTACTGTGGGTTTTCTTTTTTCCCCTCTGGGAATTATCAGGTTTGTGGATTAGTAGACTGCGGATTAGCGAAGCAGGAGTTAGTGAGGTTCTATTCATTTTTACGTTACAGACTAATGAACTAACATGTTTTTTTTTAAAAAAATCTAGGTCAGCGGTTTTCACACTCCATTGCACCGCGACCCCCTTCTGACAACAAAAATTACTACACGACACCAGGAGGGGGAACTGAAACCTGAGCCCCATTGCCCCAGGTCGGGGGGACAAAGCCCAAGCCCTGCCAGTGGCGGAGCAAAGCCCGAGCCCCACCACCCAGGGCTGAAGCCGTCCTGGCCCCAGGTGGTGGGGCTTGGACTTTGGCCCCAGCAAATCTCTGGCAACCACATTAAAATGGGATTTTGAACCACTTTGGGATCCCGGCCCACAGTTTGGAGAACTGCTGATCTAAGTAGTTTAACTAGAACCAGTGAAATCTTTTTTTGTCTATATTTTGGTAACTCTGAAAGGGCTGAATCAAGATTTCTTTGGGTTTATATGTTACAAAATTGTTCAGGATTTAATGTATTCTTGTCATAAAAATATAGTGTAATTATTTGGGCCATGCACGTTCTCTAGGGTTTGTTAGTATGTACCACTCTCATTCTGGTCACAGAAGGAGCATTGGGCTGTGCTGTGAAGATAGCACAATGCATTTGCTTACAAAACACAGCATGCTACTAGTGGTGAACTGGTGTAATTGGCAGGGGAGTGAGAGACAGCAATGGGTGAACAGGGAAAGTGAAGGACAGAGAAATTGGCATTTTACCAAGCCTGGAGTATGGGTAATTACTGTCATATTCTATAGATGGAGGTGGGATTTTTATCCATTTAAATTTTTTAATATTTTTAATGCTTTTAGGGCAACTTAAAGTGCAGTCCTGCTCTGCAGAGTGACTCTAAAAGTGCTACTGTTGCACTGCAAGTTTGTCTGCCTCCCGATCAAATGAGTTTAGCTTAAAAAAAAACCACTTTTTTTTATTGTTGGCAGCCCTGCAAAAATTCTAGTAGGACTCTGAGGGTACGACTACACTACAGAATTAGGTCGAAATTATAGAAGTCGAGGTCCACGGACTATGTCCACAGTAGCGGGGCTAGCGCCAACTTTCGGAGTGTTGCATTGCGGGTAGCTATCCCACAGTTCCCGCAGTCTTCGCCGCCCATTGGAATTCTGGGTTGCGATCCCAAAGCCTGATGGGGCAGAAAACATTGTCGCTGGTGGTTCTGGGTACATGTCGTCAAGCCATCAAACGTCCCTCCCTCCCTCCGTGAAAGCAATCTTTTTCGCGCCTTTTTTCCGGGGTTTCCGGGTTTGCTACGGCAAGCATGGAGCCTGCTCAGCTCACAATTAGCGTAATCTCCAGCGTACGCCTGGACATTAGGTCTAGTGGGGGGATTCAGTCGCGCTGTAATACGGGCAGAGGGATAGCTCAGCATTCTGAGTGTTGGCCCGCTAAACCCGGGGTTGCGAGTTCAATCCTTGAGGGGGCCATTCCGCCTGAGGCTGGTAGTTGTGGGACTACACAGCATAAGCTCCTTGCCTTCTAGCTGCAGATGGTGCAATATGCCATAAATGGTCATAGTCGTGGGACTACACAGCAGAAGCTCCTTGCCTTCTAGCTGCAGATCGTACAATATGCTTGAAATTCGTGTGCTCCTGGCTGGCGGCCTATGGTGTGGCTGGCTGGGGGTGCTTGGA
Source organism: Chelydra serpentina (assembly GCA_037349315.1). Classification (NCBI taxonomy): domain Eukaryota; kingdom Metazoa; phylum Chordata; order Testudines; family Chelydridae; genus Chelydra; species Chelydra serpentina. Next base: position 32,849,134 of record JBAIAC010000035.1, on the reverse strand, counting down.
CATAAATGGGAGTGAGCAGAGTGACTCTGGTCGTTCTCTTTTTTACGTTTTGTTTAAGGGAGATTCAGTACTGCCTGGAACACGGGCAGAGGGATAGCTCAGCGGTCTGAGCGTTGGCCTGCTAAACCCGGGGTTGCGAGTTCAATCCTTGAGGGGGCCAGGAGATGATGATGGATATCAAGAATATTGTACCATCTGCTGCTAGAAGGGAAGGAGCCTAACCCTTGCTCCCCCCTCCCTCGGTGAAAGCAACTGAGGGGGGAGCCAAAATTCCTTTCGCGCCTTTTTTCATGCAGGCGCCATATTGCTGACACCATTGTTATCCACCTGCCGCTTCTGCTCCCACTCTGCTGTCCTGCAAACAGCATATCAGGGAAAGCATGGAGCACGATCAGATCACCGCGGCTGTTATCGCCGTTATGAACACCACGCGCATTGTCCAGGAGTATATGGAGAACGAGAACCAGGAGCTGCTACAGCTACAGCAGGCAAGGACACGACAGCAGCGCCCTGAGGACAGTGATGAGGACATGGACACAGACCTCTCTCAAAAAAGGCCCCCCCGCAAGGTGGACATCATGGTGGTAATGGGGCTTGTTGATACAGTGGAACGCCGATTCTGGGCCCGGGAAACAAGCACAGACTGGTGGGACCACATAGTGCTGCAGGTCTGGGATGAATCCCAGTGGTTGCGAAACTTTCGCATGCGTAAGGGCACTTTCATGGAACTTTGTGAGTTGCTTTCCCCTGCCCTGAAGCGCCAGAACACCAAGATGAGAGCAGCCCTCACAATAGAGAACCGACTGGCGATAGCCCTGTGGAAGCTTGCAACGCCAGACAGCTACCGGTCAGTCACGAATCAATTTGGAGTGGGCAAATCTACAGTGGGGGCTGTTGTGATGCAAGTAGCCAGGGCGATCACTGAGCTGCTGGTACCAAGGGTTGTGAGTCTGGGAAATGTGCAGCTCATACTGGATGGCTTTGCAGCAATGGGGTTCCCGAACTGTGGTGGGGCGATAGACGGAACCCATATCCCTATCTTGGCACCGGACCACCAAGCCAGCGAGTACATAAGGGTTACTTTTCAATAGTGCTGCAAGCACTGGTGGATCATAAGGGACGTTTCACCAACATCAACGTGGGATGGCCGGGAAAGGTACATGACGCTCGCATCTTCAGGAACTCTGGTCTGTTTCGGCTGCTGCAGCAAGGGATTTTCTTCCCAAACCAGAAAATAACCGTTGGGGATGTTGAGATGCCTATAGTTATCCTTGGGGACCCAGCCTACCCCTTAATGCCATGGCTCATGAAGCCATACACAGGTAGCCTGCACAGTAGTCAGGACCTTTTCAACTATAGGCTGAGCAAGTGCAGAATGGTGGTGGAATGTGCATTTGGGCATTTAAAAGCTCGCTGGCGCAGTTTATTGACTAGGTTAGATCTCAGCGAAACCAAAATTCCCATTATTATTACTGCTTGCTGTGCGCTCCACAATATCTGTGAGAGTAAGGGGGAGACGTTTATGGCGGGGTGGGAGGTTGAGGCAAATCACCTGGCCACTGGTTATGCGCAGCCAGACACCAGGGCTATTACAAGAGTACAGCAGGGTGCGTTGCGCATCAGGGAAGCTTTGAAAACCAGTTTCATGAATGGCCAGGATGCTGTGTGAAAGTTCTGTTTTTCCCCATTAATGAAAAGCCCCGCCCCTTCATTCACTCTACTTCCCTTTAACCAAACCGCCCTGCCCTCCCCCCCTCGGTCACCGCTTGCAGAGGCAATAAAGTCATTGTTGCTTTAAAATCATGCATTCTTTATTAATTCGTAAAACAAAGAGGGGGAACTATGGGAGTAACTGCCACGGTCGCCCGGGATGGGTGGTGGAGGAAGGGAAGCACCAGGATGGGTGGTGGAGGAAGGGAAGCACCAGGATGGGTGGTGGAGGAGGGGATGAGGGAAGGACAAGGACACATGGCACTTTAAAACTTATTGAATGCCAGCCCTTTGTTACTTGGACTGTTCTCTTGGCTTGAGTGGTTGGGTGCACGGAGGCCCCCCAAACGCGTTCTTGGGCGTCTCGGGGATGAGGTTATGGGACTCGGGAAGGAGGGCTGTTGGTTACACAAGGGCTGTAGCGGCGGTCTGGGCTCAGGCGGCCTTTCCTGAACCCTAAGCCTTTCCTCAGCCATAAGCCAGATGATTTCCGTTTGATCCTCCAGTAGCCTCAGAATTGCATCCTGCCTTCTCTCTGCACGCTGACGCCACCTACTCTCTTCATGCCGCCGCTGTCTCTCTTCATCCCGCCAGTCATTGTCTTCAGCACGCCACCTGTCCGCGCGATCAAATTCTGCCTTCCTGGACTCTGACAGTGTTTGCCTCTACGCATTCTGCTGGGCAGTTTCAGTGTGGGAGGATTTCAAGAGCTCTATGAACATATCTTCTCGATTCCTTTTTTTTTTACTTCTAATCTTTGCTAGCCTCTGGGACGGTGATGAAAGGGGTGGCGTTGAAACATTTGCAGCTGCGGGAGGAAACAAACGGGAGAGGAGTAGTTTAAAAGACACATATTAGAGAACAATGCTCCAAACATTACATATCATATGTGCATTTGGTCCAAGGTTGCACTTTGCCTGTTATATTGAGGGTCTGCCGGTTTGGTGTGAGAGATCACACAAGCAGGTCCGGCGGGCAACAGAATTCGGCTTGCAGGCAGCCATTGTAAGCCACAGTCTATAGGCTTCTTTAACCTTCATAACATGTGGGAATGTTTTCAAACAGCAACCCCCTCATTTCCCATAACAAACAGCCTTTGGGCTGGCAATTTAAAACTGGTTGGCAATTGAAAAGGGAGGGGCGGCGGTTTTCGGGTTAACGTGCAGCGCGAACCTAATCGACACCCCCACACACACACACACAGACACACACATCCAAGATGTTCGCTGTTCCCCCTCCCCCCACCGCGTGGGTCACAGCGGGGAAGTATTCCGTTCAGCCACAGGCAAACAGCCCAGCAGGGACGGACCCCTCTGAATACCCCCTTAATAAAATTCCCCTATTTCAACCAGGTGACCATGAATGATATCACTCTTCTGAGGATAACACAGACAGATAAAGAACGGATGTTGCTTGAATGCCAGCAAACACCGGGAATATACGCCGCCATGCTTTGCAAAGCAATGATTCCATACTACGTGCTACTGGCCTGGCGTGGTAGAGTGTGTTACCATGGAGCACAGGATAAGGCTTCCCTCCCCAGAAACCTTTTGCACAGGCTTTGGGAGTACATCCAGGAGATCTTTCTGGAGATGTCCCCGGAGGATTTTCGCTCCATCCCCGAATATGTTAACAGACTTTTCCAGTACCTGTAGCTGTACTGGCCGCGAATTAATCATTAAACACGCTTGCTTATAAAACATGTATTAATTTAACAGAGGTACACTCACCAGAGGTCCCTTCTCTGGCATCAAGCACGCCTTGGGTGTGTTCGTAGGGTACTGGCTCCAGGGTGACAAAGAGTTCCTGGCTGTCGGGGAAAAGGGCTTCTCTGCTTCCTTGCTGTGTCTGTGCGCTATTTTGAGCATCATTATCATCATCTTCCTCTCCCCGAAAATGCTCCTCTGTGGTTTCTGATGATCCACATACGGAGTCATACCACATGGGTGGGTCAGTGCTGGCTGCACCTCCTAGAATGGCATGCAGCTCGTCATAGAAGCGGCATGTCTGGGGCTCTGACCCAGAGCGGCTGTTTGCATCTCTGGTTTTTTGGTAGGCTTGCCTGAGCTCCTTAATTTTCACGCGGCACTCTTGCGCGTCCCTGTTGTAGCCTCTGTCCTGCATGCCCTTGGAAACTTTGGCGTATGTATTGGTGTTTCTTCTTTTGGACCGTAGCTCTGCTAGCACAGTTTTGTCTCCCCATACAGCGATCAGATCGCGTACCTCACGCTCGGTCCACGCTGGAGCTTGTCTTCGGTTCTGGGACTCCATCATGGTCTGCTGATGAGATCTGCACTCACCTGCTGCTCACCACTCTGGCCAAACAGGAAATGAAATTCAAAAGTTTGCGGGGCTTTTCCTGTCTACCTGGGCGGAGCATTCGAGCTCAGACAGCTGTCCAGAGCGGTCAAATGTTGCACTGTGGGATAGATCCAGGAGGCCAATACCGTCGAATTGCGTCCACACTAAGCCTAGTTCGAGTCGGCAATATTGATTTTAGCGCTAATCCCCTCGTTGGGGCAAACTGGTTAAAACTATAGTAAAGAGCAGAATTTATCAGACACATAGATTAACATAATGTATTGGGGAGCAGTCACCATCTAAGGTCCCTCTAAGCTGCACGGCCACGTGTCCACATATGCGTGTAGCCACAGGGGCGTGGAGAAGAGAGAGGTAGGGGGTGGGCGGGAGGGGAGCAAGTTGGGGCATGCAGGGCTGCTGTGTGCCTCCTCTCCAGCCCCGGAGCTGCTGCTGGCGGGGAGAAGCGCCTCTCCCGCAGAGCTGCTGCTGGCTGGGAGAGGGCTGGTGGGAGTCCTCTGGCCCCAGCCTCAGGGCAGCCTCACCCCAAACTCCTCATCCCCGGCCCTTAGCTCCCTCCCACACTCCAAACCCCTCATCCCGGCCCACTCCAGAGCCTGCACCCCCAGCCAGAGCCCTCACCCCCCTGCACCCCAACGCTCTGCCCCAGCCCTGAGCCCCCTCCCACACTATGAGCCCCTTGTTCCCAGCCCCGCCACACATCACCTCCATATTGGTGCACATAACAAAATTCATTCCGCACATGGATATAAAAAATTAGAGGGAACATTGATCAACATGGTTTTTATAAAGGGAAATCATACCTCACCAATCTACTAGCATTCTTTGAGGGGGTCAACAAGCATGTGGACAAGGGGGATCCAGTGGATATAGTGTATTCAGATTTTCAGAAAGCCTTTGACAGAGTCCCTCACCAAAGACTCTTAAGGAAAGTAATCTGTCATGGGATTAGATCAGTAACTGATTAAAAGATAGGAAACAAAGGGTAGGAATAAATGGCCAGTTTTCAGAATGAGGAGAGGTGAATAGTGTTGTCCCCCAGGGGTCTGTACTGGGACCAGTACTTTTCAAAATTCATAAATGATCTGGAACAAGGGGTAAACCATAAGGTGGCAAAATTTGGATGATCCAAAACTACTCAAGATAGTTAAGTCCAAAGCAGACTGCAAAGACTACTGGGCAACAAAAGGGCAGATGAAATTCAATGTTGATAAATGCAAAGTAATGCACAAAACATATTCCCAACTATACATGCAATATGATGGGATCTAAATTAGCTGTTACTCAAGAAAGAGATCTTGGAGTTATTGTGGATAGCTCTCTGAAAACATCCACTCACTGTGCAGTGGCAGTCAAAAAGCTAACCGAATGTTGGGAATCTTTAGGAAAGGGATATAAGACAGAAAATATCATATTGCCTCTCTCTAAATCAATGGTATGCCCACATCTTGAATACTGTCTGCAGATGTGGTTGCCCCATCTCAAAAAAGATGTATCGGAATTGGAAAAGGTTCAGAAAAGGGCATCAAAAATTATCAGGGGTATGGAACAGCTTCCATGTGAAGAGAGATTAATAAGCCTGGGACTTTTCAGCTTCTAAAAGAGATGACTAAGGGGTAGGTAGAGGTAGATGTCTATAAAATCATGACTGGTATGGAGAAAGTAAATAAAGAAGTGTTATTTACTCATAACACAAGAACTAGGGATCACAAAATGAAATCAATAGGCAGCAGGTTTAAAACAAATAAAAGGAAGTATTTCTTCACACAATGCACAGTAAACCCGTGGAACTCTTTGCCAGAGGATGTTGTGAAAGCCAAGACTATAACAGGGTTCAAAAAAGACCTAGATAAATTAATGAAGGATAGGTCCATCAGTGGCTGTTAGCCAGGATGGGCAGAGATGGTGTCCCTACCTCTGTTGCCGGAAGCTGGGAATGGGTGACAGGGGATAGATCACTTGTTGATACCTGTTCCGTTCATTCCATCTGGGGCACCTGGCATTGGCCACTGTCGGAAGACAGGATACTCCGTTAGATGGATCTTTGGTCTGACCCAGTATGGCCATTCTTACGTTCTTATTTTTACGCAGTCATTTTTCAGAGTGGAATTGCAATTTACACTGGAACTAAACAAAACGAGTTTCACTTTAAGACCATTTTTTAAGCTTGAAAATTTGTCTGAAATGTGGCTCAAACCTTACCCCTTTCTATATAAATCACCACTGTCCCACCCAGAGCCACAGTGCTAATACCTGTGCTTCCAGCAGAGCTCATGCAAAGGGATAGGAACAGCCCTCTCACACCAGCACTTGTATCACAAAGGAGAACTTGCATGAAGCAACCCGGAAACTGTAGTATAGTGCACCATTATACTAGTTACATCCACTTATTTATGTCATGTGCATTGTTTTGGTCTATAATATCTTGACTGTTAGGATGTATTCCACAGCCTCATCATGCTATTTCTACACCTGAATCCTACACTGCAGGATATATTCATTAGTTTATTGTCAAGCCTCATTATAACAGTCTGTGGTTGATTGAAAAGTGGAGGCTTTGTATAAAGAGAGACCTCTAATCTACTCTCATGTGATAAATGTTTTGTTCTCTTTAGGAAGCATTTATTCTTCTGTGCATATTTCCTAACCTCCACTATACTCTTGAACCTGGCATAGACCAGAAAGGAGATTGGATCAAACTAAAAATAATAGCAATTGTTGGCTTCAGTAAGCAATTTGAACCCATTATTCCTAACTGCAGCCACATAAATCACTGCTGCTAGAGACAATCCTGCATTCGCATCATCCCCTTGCTGAAAAGCATTGAAATGTAATAACCATGGCAACAGTTACTGAAGGCAGGTCATAGGAAGGGACAGAGCTGTGCTTTATAGAGAACAATGGACTCAACTTTACTAGCAAATGATATTGTAACATGCCAAGGAGATAATCCATGCTGAGATGAGCCAGTCAACCAGCCAGGATTCCTGGTTCCATTGCAAAATTGTGCCAAATTCAATTATGATTATTTTATTTATAGAATTCTTGGCGTGCAGAACTATTCAATAAAAATGGTGGTGTTAGAAAACGCCTCGTTTAAAGTTTTTAAAAAGAGAATAAAAATATAGTGGCCACAAAAATACCTTAAAATAAGAAAGGAGAAGCTGAGATGGATGTCCAGGAAAAGTACATCACCACCTTGCTCACGTCAGATATAATGGTGGGATCCCAAAAACACAGGTCATATCTGAATGCAGACACCCCGTATGACAGAGCACAAGGAGAAAATTCTGAATGTACTCCACATCCCCTCTTGCCATAGGCCTGGGCTGTCAATTGGGCCCATTTATTAGTTCCATGCAAGGCGAGAGGGTCCCAGAACTCAGGCTGCAGCCTGAGCCCAAACATCTATACCACAAATAAACAGCCCCTTAGCTCGAGCCCGAGTCAGCTGGCTCAGGTCAGCCATGGGTGTCTAACTGCAGTTTGTCCATACCTTAAGCCACTTAGCAGGCTGAGTCAGTCCCATTGACTTTCAGTGGGACTTCTAAGTAGGTTAGGTAATTTTGAAAACATTACCCCTTCTTCTTTCACAGAGAACATACATGATTTTTAAGGATAGGAGAGAGATTCGATCAGCAACTCAAATAACTCTGAACTGGTGAGCTGATAAGTTCTAGCCACCATTTTTCTTTTTTTAAACTATTTAAACGGTAAGCTGTCTGGAGTAGGGACAGACCAGCCCAAGGCCATGAAATGAACTCCCAAAGGATCTAATGGTCATCGGAAACCTCACCACCTTCTGCTCTAAGTGCAAGGAGCATTTCTTTGACCTTGCTGTCTCTAAGATAAGCAAGGAGGGGGAGAGTGTCCAGAACAAATCACTCACCTCCAAACAAATCTTCCCCTGAACAGAGACTGAGAGAACAAATACCTGACAGATGTTAGTCATGTTGTTTAACGTACGACTGGAAGGTGCTCAGATACTCTGGTGATGAGTGCTGTATAAGAACCTATATAGCAAAGAATAATCTCTCACTATGTATTCACTAAGTGCCTAGGAAAATGGGGCCCTGATCTTGTTTGAAGGTATTACTGTAGTAAAATACTGTAGGTATTACTGTAGTAAAAAAAAAAAAATTAATAAATATTTGGCCATCTGATTCCAGGCTTGGTTAATTTTAGACCTTTTAGACTGATTAAAACTTAGCAAAAATATACGATTCAAAATTGGCACAAAAGGAGGAGGAGTCAGTGAGGGGAGAGATGCTACTTTTGATCTGAAACCCCTTAAAGATTTGTGCCCTACCTGCCTCAAAAGCTGCTTTTCTCCGTGTTGGATGCTGCGGCATAAGGACAGTGGGAGTGGTTGAGCAAGCATAACCTACCTTTATACAGGAGGGGGGCTGGTGGGAGGGCATTCTTTGAGAGTGCCCTACCTCACTGGAACAGCTCCCTCTCCTGGTCCATTGGAGTCTTATTGTGTAGGGCAACAATGTGAGGCCTATCCGTTTATACAGGTGGTGGCCTCAGATAGGGAATGTCTTAAGTTTCTTTTTGGGGGTTGCGGATTTCAGTCCTTTAATTGACTTTGTGTCAGTCATTTAATTGTTTGGCTCTTAATATTCTTTTTAGTAGGTGTTATTAATTAGCACATTTCATATTCCTAAAAAAAGAGCAAAACCCCCTTAATGTTAACCATAAAAAAACACCCCAATGGATCAAACAGCAAAAATCTTATTGATTTAGAAGAAAGAGGCTGTAAATACAGGAACTCCTGACTTAAAGTCACCCCGGTTAACATTGTTTCGATGTTAAGTTGCTGATCAATTAGGGAACATACTCGTTTAAAGTTTTGCAATGCTCCCTTATAAAGTCGTTTGGCAGCAGCCTGCTTTGTCCACTGCTTGCAGGAAAAGCAGCCATTGGAGCTAGCTGGTAAGGGCTTGGAACCAGGGTGGACCGGCAGCCCCCCTATCAGCTGCCCGCTCCCCTAAGTTCCCTGTGTGGCAGCCACCCAGCAGGTTATCAACTGCTGGTGGTTCAGCTGTCCCTCCCCCCCACTGCATGTGCTGCTCCTTCCCTCTGCCTTGGAGCTGCTCCCGGGATCCTCCTGCTTGCTGGGGGGGGGGGGGGCGGGGAAAAGGAGGGACTAATGTGTCAGGGTGTCTCCCTCCCCCCTGCTGCATCCTGCTTATCCCTTCTCCATATAGAGCAGTGTGGGGACACAGACTGAGAAAGACAGAGAGAGCTTGGGGCAGCAGCTGCTGTCTCAACTTCCTGATCCACTTAAAAAGACAATGTACTTAAGAGTGGGGTCAGCATACTTAAAGGGGCAATGCGTATCTCTCACACACAGTGTGTGTCTCTGTCTGCCATGCTGCCTTTTAGAATGTGAGGCAACATTAACAACAATGTGTTAATCCTTGACGGTTCAGCCAAAAGCTAGTTCATCATTTATCAGTAAGGTATTCCCTGGGAAATATCACACTCTCTAACTTCATCACCTCGACCAAGCTTCACAGTCATCATTGCTGTGTACGGTATTAAATTGTTTGTTTAAAACGTATAGCGTGTGTGTGTGTGTGTGGTTGTGGTTGTTTTTGTCTGATGAAAAGAATTTCCCTGGAACCTAACCTCCCCTATTTACATTAATTCTTATGGAGAAATTGGATTCGCTTAACATCGTTTCGCTTAAAGTCGCATTTTTCAGGAACATAACTACAATGTTAAGAGACGTTGCATCCGACGAAGTGGGTATTCACCCACGAAAGCTTATGCTCCAATACCTCTGTTAGCCCAGGTCTACACTAACCCCCCCTGTCGAACTAAGATACGCAACTTCAGCTACGTTAATAACGTAGCTGAAGTCGAAGTACCTTAGTTCGAACTTACCTGTGGTCCAGACGCGGCGCGCAGGCTCCCCCGTCGACTCCGCCTACTCCGCTCGTCGAGCTGGATTACCAGCGTCGACGAGGGAGCACTTCCTGGTTCGATTTATCGCGTCTTGACAAGACGCGATAAATCGAACCCAGAACATCGATCCCGCGCCTCCGACGCGACGGGTAAGTATAGACATACCCTTAGTCTATAAGGTGCCACAGGACCCTTTGTCGCTTCAATGTTAAGAGAGGAGTTCCTGTACTGCACCTCTGCTAACTAATAATGCACAGTTTAAGTATCTCTAAAACAGCATAAAATTGTTACCCTATTTGAAACCATCAATATACTGATCAAGCCTGCTATAGTGTCTAAAGTAGGGGTGGGCAAACTTTTTGGCCCGAGGACCACATCGAGGTTGCAAAACTGTATTGAGGGCTGGGTAGGGAAGGCTGTGCCTCCCCAAACAGTCTGGCCCTGCCCCCTATCTGCCCTCTCCCACTTCCCGCCCCCTAACTGCCACCTTCAGAATCCCTGACCCATCCAACCACCACCCCCCTCACTCCTTGTCCCCTGACCGTCCCCTCCCGAGACACACACACACACACCCCGGCCCTAATCACGCCCCAGGACCCCACCCCCTATCCAACCCCTCTGCTCCCTGTCCCCTGACTGCCCCGGCCCCCATCCACGCCCCTGACAGGCCCACTGGGACTCCCACGCTTATCCAACCCCCCCCCCCCCCCCCGTCCCCCATTCCCTGTCTCCTGACTGCCTCTCCCCCCCCGTCCCCCGTCCCCTTAGCATGCTGCTCAGAGCAGCCTGGTCGGAGGGCGCAGCCCCGTCCCCACGCCCCAGAGCGCTGTCCACACGGCAGCGTGGCTCCAGGGGAGGGGGGAGGGGCTAGCCTCCCCAGCCGGGAGCTCAGGGGCCAGGCAGGACGGGCCCGCGGGCCGTAGTTTGCCCACCCCTGGTCTAAAGATTCTGGACATGATTTTCATTTGTATCTTTCTTTGACTTCAGTTTAAGTTGTGAGTCCTTGGAACCTCTGCAAATCAGCCCCTCTTCCTTTTTGACTCAAATTGGGTCTTGATTTTAAGTGAGATGAGTTTTCTTCTCCTGATAATTCTGTGCATCTGAAGTGATTACAGCTCCATGTGAGTGCTCTTTTCAGCAGATTTTGAATGCATTCTTTTCCTGTTTCAAAGATTCCTTCAAGTCTTGTGATGCTGGAGGAAGAATCTCCTAGTAGAAATTGCCACTTCTGCCCCTGCAGCTACGGACTAAAACTTTTATTTTTATAAAACAAACAGGGGCTAAATCCAAAAACTTCTGTTCAGGCAAGAGGAAGCCAGCTTGGGCAGCACCGAAGCCATCAAGAGCCAGAGCCAAGAGCTGAATAGTTTGGAGGGGGAGAGGGAGGATTAATAAAGAATGAGCTTTTGTGTTGGTTTTAACCTCTCTAAAAATAGACACCACCCTCTTTTTCTAATTGGCACCATTTGTCATACTTGATTCATTTCATCTCCCAAACTGAGCTCCTTCATGAATATTCATCCATGCTCTACAGGAATCTTTGCCTGTCTTCAAAAGTTGAGTTTATGGTGCTTGTGTCATAACAATGTCTTTTTCTTTTCAAAAACTCACCAAATATAGGGCCTGATCCGGAGAGGTGCTGCAGTATCAGCAACTCTCATTGATTTCTGACTTCACTGGGAACTGTGACTGCTCATTAGTTCTCAGGATGAGACTAGTAACTAACATCCCATTCCAGCTGTCATAGCAGCACCGTATGTACCAGTATTGTGAAGACTGTGTCACCTTGTTAATTGTAAGGCAGTGGTTTTCAACCTGTGGTCTGAGGACCTCCTGAGGTTTCGCAGACTATGTCTAAGATTTTCAAAAGGATTCACACCTCCATTTGAAATATTTTAGGGGTCTACAAATGAAAAAAGGTTGAAAATCGCTGTTGTAAGAATAAAAGATTACCTTAGGAATTTTCCTGATGTGGAGATCTGTCCAAGAGCTGTCTTTGGAGCTACAACGAGTGCTGTTTCCTTTCGAGGATCCTCAGACAGGCTAGTTGAAGAAATGCAGGGAGAGAAAGGTTGTCTTTGTCTTCTTCCTCGAGGACCCCAAGAAGAGAATACAAGCTCTCCATTAGGAACCAGAGCCTCTTTCTTTCTTATCCATCCTCCAGATTGAATTTAAAAAGATCTAGCCCTTGCTGGAGGGAAATACAGAAATAGAGGATTCATGGTCAGAAAGTTCAGTTGAGACCCCGCACCACCCAACCCTCGAGGTCCAAAGCATGCCACAAGTCTCTCAAAATAGCAGTGACCCTTCCCTTCCAGACATGTGACTCTCCAAATTCATGCTAGTGTGGGCGAAATCGATTTCTGATAAATAGGTTCTGGAGATTATCAAAAAGGGATATGCACAGAGCTAACAAAATTCTAAAGGATCCTTTTTGTCCAGTCCTAGGCATTCCAGATGCTAGTCAGAAATCTGAAATTGGACAAACACCTCCTCCACAAAGAGATGTGGTGTCTGCAGTAGGATCCTTTGTTCTCCAGTGAGATGATTCAGTGTGATACTTTTCAGTGACAATAAATAAGGCTGTGAGTTTGTCACTGAGGTCATGGCTTTCTGTGACTTCTGCAGCGGCTGGTGCGCCTGGGCCAGGGACAGCTTAGGCAGCCTCTGCACCAGTCGCACTGGCCGCTGCTGGGGCAGTCTCAGGCCACCTCCCCCAGCAGCAGGGGCAGAAGTGGCAATTTCTACTAGGAGATTCTTCCTCCAGCATCACAAGACTTGAAGGAATCTTTGAAACAGGAAAAGAATGCATTCAAAATCTCAGGCCACCTCCCCCAGCAGCAGCAAGAGTTTGGGTGTGGGAGAGGTTGGGGCACAGGATGGGGTGAGGCAGGGTCTGGGCGGCACTTACTTTGGGGGGGCTCCCCAGAAGCGGCAACATCCCCCTCGCTCAGCTTCTTGGTGAAGGTATGGCCAGGCAACTCTGCACGCTGCCTCCACCTGCAGGCACCGCCCCCATAGCTCCCATTGGCTGCGGTTGCTGGCTAATGAAAGCTGCGAAGCCAGTGCTCTGGGCAGAGGCAGCACGCAGAGCTGGCTGGCTACATCTCCGCTTCCGGGGAGGTGCATAGCCAAGTAGGGAGCCTGCCAGCCCCACCAACCCCCCACCCCCAGCGGGGTCGCCATCTGCCCGCCCCCCACCCTCAGCACCATTGGGGGTCCCGGCAGGGCTGCGTGCCGCTGCCCCCCCCCAAGCACCTGTGGCACCCCCAGGCTACTGCCACCCAGGACTCACGGCGCCCCCGGGTCACCCTCCCTCCCCCAAGATTTAGTCGGGTATATAGCAGAAGTCATGGACAGGTCACGGGCTGTGCACTTTTGTTGACTGCCCGTGAACTGTCCATGACTTTTACTAAAAATACCTGTGACTAAAACGTAGGCTTAACAATAAACAAAGTGATGATGGGGCAAACATTGCACTGATGATGCAGTGACCAGCTCTTGTCTGCCGCCCATTAGGTGGGCAAGAGTGGATTAGTAACCTATTTCCTGCTGCGGGGCCCTTAGTCACTCCAGGCTACAGACCTGCTTTGTGATAGCTGCTAAATAGTTTCAAAAATATGTCGTTGATTTATCCACTGCTAATTTTTAAAACAGTTCATGAACTAAGTGATTATCTCCCAGCACAATGTTGTCTCCTGGGCCTCCGAGAATCACACGGTTGGCAGACTTCTGCTGCCAGTGGCGTGTTTGCCAGCTAGGAAGATTGTGCAGTTTTTTAGCAGTGTACCATATAATTATATTATAGGGGTTGGTATGGTGCCGTTGATAAGAAATGTGTGTACCAAAAGGATAATGATCTTATAGCACCTTTCATCCAAAAAATCGTAAAGTTCTTCACAAACCTAACAGGTTCATGTGCAAACTATACAGAGCAATCACTGTGTTCATTGCTGACACTCAAACCATGTTGGAGTGAAATTTAGCTGCTATTTTAGAGTGCAGAGTAATGCTATCAGCAGTTCAGCACAGAAAGTGAAGAGTATCTTTTGCAATTGAAGATGCAGAAGTGATTTAGGTAGATATCAAAGTTAGAATTCGCCTAATTATATTTTAAGACACTGGGGTTAGCACTCTGCTCTTAATAAGAGTGTCACAGTATCTTGAATCATCAAAAGTAGCCTGGGCCTTGGTTTTATGTCACATCCTACAGCTAACACATTCCATGCATCCGATGAAGTGGGTACTAACCCACGAAAGCTTATGCTGAAATAAATTTGTTAGTCTCTAAGGTGCTACAAGTTTTTCTTTCTTATTTTCATTATATTGTCTGCTGACACTCAATACTGACTCAGTGGGAAGTGGTCCTGGCCTTCAAGGCCCTGCATTACTTAGCTGCCCTTGTCTCTTTTTTTCCGTGTTCCATCCCTTTTCATCCACCCTGACAGTGATGTAAGCTTCTCTTGTGTTTGTCTTCTTCCACACCACTCTTGAAGTCATCCACAAGACTTCTACTCTCTCATTCAAATTCTTTTTGAATACCCACCTCTGCTGCGATGCCTACAAGTAACTGACTGTCTCATTATCGCTAGAGTGTAGGTACTTAGAGACAATCTACACATTTTGTACATGCACACAAATTCACTGTCTTGCTAAAAAATACTATCTTAATGTGGCCATTTACCGCCTTGATCACTTGACTTGTATGTTATACCCACTTCTTGTTTGAGTGCTGGTCTCTATGTGTGTTCCAGTGTAGGTATGCATGTGTTGCATGTGCCTAAGAAAGGAAAACTTTTGGTAGCAGCCTCTGTGCATGTGCGCCTGCTCCCTTCTCCTGCTCCGAACTGAAAGTATAAGGGGCGGTGTGGACCAATTGCCACCGCATGATCTGAGATGGAACCTCTTCAGTGGCCACTGAGTTTGCTTTCTTCAGGATTCTTTCTGTAAATATTGTAAATAGTTTTAGTTTTAGTTTGTTCTTAATTCTAGTTAGAGTAAGTTAGATCTCTGGGTGCCCTCTCCTCCATACAGGGTGACTATTATGCCCAGGATCCTGTGGTTTAAGAACTGTGCTTCCTGCCTCCAAGCCTTCCCCATTAATGACAACCATCAAAGGTGCCTTTATTACCTTGGTCAGTTCATGTCCCTTCAAGGTGCACTATTTGCCAATCCTCCAGCTGAACCTACTAAGCACGTGCATATAGGCTTCAAAATTTTCTTGCTGATCGTGCTATGAGGCGTCAGTCAGATATGGGCTGTACAGATCCCCCCTGTGAAATGGTCAGAGGCACCAAGAAATGTGCCTCCTACCATGGTAGCCTCTGATCCAGGGGATGACAAGTAGAGTCTGGGACTACTACTTCTTACAAAGACAGGAGAATGAGAAACACTCTCATAAACAAAGAGAGAGATCCCCCTCTAGATCCTCTCCAAGAAGAAGGCTTCTTCCCCAGCACTATCCAAGTTGTGTGAGATTCTGTAACTCAGTACAGGAAGCTTAGGATCTCACAAGGGGCGTGGTACTGACCTTCATATTTCGAAGACCGAGGGTGCCTCTAGATCGGCGCCATCCCTCAGTACAGACAAAGAATAAGCATAAAGTGCATCTTGCACAGACAATTGCATTATAGTAAAGAAAAGTCAGTGGATAAATGTGTCACTAGACTGACTCTGCTGGTATGGATGGACAAGACCCTCCTCATTCTGCAGACAGATACGCTACCCATGAGTACATCACTATCCACCTGAATCTGGGATCTCTTATCTTGTTGGAGCAGTCCTTAGAAAAGAGATCCTGACACCATTGGTACAGGGATGGCGTGTAAGAGAGAGCCATTCTCCTATATCTTATACTAGCTAGGGCATCTCAAGATCCATGGTACCATTGGCACCACCCTTAGAGTTGGAGGCTACCTTCTCCTCCTCTGGAAAATCGGATGTTAAGGTGCGGGAGTCTTCAACCCCACCAAGACAAGAGGTTAGCCCAGGCAGAGGGTTCAGCATCTCTTGGGCACACTTACAGTCTCATAAATCAGGATATCATCCTTGGGACTGGTGGTACTCAGAATCTGTACATTCACAGAAGAGGAAGAGCAACTGGAACTGCCAGAACTGTTGGCTCCAGTGAGAGTGTCATTGCCATCCCCCATGAGGCAGTTGCACCCACCTTGCCTACTGTGCCTGATAATTACAGGCAATTTCAGGATCTGTTAAAGAGAGTAACCAACACACTCCTGCTAGAGCTGGCACAAGTGACACCTCACAAACTTTTAGATACTCTTCAGAGCACAGGGCCCAGCAAGGAGGAGCTTCCCCTTATCAAAGCCGTTTTGGAGCCTGCTAAGGTTCTCTGGCATCACCAGCAACATGTGTCTCCACTCCAAAAGGGACAGAAAAGAAATTCTATGTTGCAGTCAAGGGAGGAGAGTTCTTATTTACATCTCCTTCCCTGAACTCCCTGGTCACATAAGCAAATGCTGAAAGGAGTAGGCAACATCAACCAAGATCTACTCCATCTGACAAAGTTGCTAAACGTTTGAACTTGTTTAGCAGTTCCACATAGCCAACTGTCTGGTGTTAATCTTTGTGACAAAATATACCCCTCTTCTCTTTCCCTGTCTGTGTCTGTACCTAAGAAGACAAAGGAAAACAGCTGTTAGATTCGGACTGGGGGTGGATCTTGACCTGAGAGTTTGGGCAGTAATCTGCTGGAGTATGTGGTGAGAAACTTTGCTTGTATCTAATACAGTTTAAGTTGGGCACTAGCAAATGTTTTATCTTTATTTTTCTTGTAACCATGCCTCATTACTTATACTCACTTAAAATCTCTTTGTATTTAATAAACTTGTTTTACTGTTTTTATCTAATCCAGTATGCTTGAGTTGGAGTGTCTGGGTACTCTGTTTAAAATAATAAACTGGCATATTAGTCTCTTAAAAGAATAATGGGCTTAATATATTTGTACTGTCCAGGAGAGGGCTGGGCATACGTTTCTGGGGGAAGATCTGGGAGTGTGTTGGGGTCACCTTGCAGTATAAGTAAGGCTGGTAATAGCCAAGGCGTGGCTAGCTGGCTGCAGCACACACAGACGTAGCTGGGAGTGAGTGACTTACATGCTGGAGGCTGTTTGTGAGCAGTCCAGGATGGTGGCTACAGCAGCAAGGCATTGTAAAGGGCAGCCCAGGTTAGAGCAGGGGTCTCAAACTCAAATGACCACGAGGGCCACATGAGGACTAGTACACTGGCCTGAGAGCCGCATTACTGACACTTCCCCACCGCTGCCCTCAGCCCCGCCCCCACTCCACCCCTTCCATGAGGCCTCATCCCTGCCCCGCCTCTTCCCACCCTTTCCCTGCCCCCATTCCAACCCCTTCCCCGAAATCCCCACCCCAACTCTGCTGCCCCCAGGGGGGGCAGTGGAGGTGTGCTGGGGGCTCAGGGCAGGGAGTTGGGGTGTAGGGTGCAGGAGGGGTGCAGCAGGGGGTCAGGGTGTGGGGTGCGGCAGGGGGTTGGGGTGTAGCAGGGGCTCAGGGCAGGGGGTTGGGCTGGGTGCAGGAGGGGTGCGGGGTGTGGTAGGGGGCTCAGGACAGGGGGTCGGGGTTCAGGGTGCGGCAGGGGGCTCAGGGCAGGGGGTTCGACTTAGGATGAGACTAGTAACTAGCATCCCATTCCAGTTGTCATAGCAGCACCGTGTGGTCCTGATCTCTATGCCACTACCCACTCTCCTTCCTCACTGCTTTGGATCCTTCAAGCAGTATTCACAGTAGAGAAAGAACTGGAGGGGAGGGTGGTCTGCACCATCCTTTATACCCTCGGTTCAGAGCATGAGGAGGAGAAGGGCATAGGCACAAACCAGCCGACACTGCTGACAACAAATCTTCCAGTCTCAGGCACATAAAGCACATGTGTACTGCAGTGTAATACAGATCGGGACCACACATCTCAAAGAACTCCAGTTACTGGACAAGATAAGTAACTTCTCTGTTCTATACCCTTTGTGTGTTTGTCTTTTAGCTTGTGTTTACACTAGAAGTGTAACTTCCATCTTGAGTAGACATACCCATTCTAGCTCTGATCAAACTAGCTCACTAAAAATAGAAGTGTAACTGCAGTGGCGGGAGAGGCTAGCCACCTGAGTATGTACCTAGTGTCACGGACAGGATCATATTTGGAGTGACTAGCCCCTGTCACTGCTTGCACCGCTGTGGCTACACTTCTATTTTTAGCATTCTAGCTCAATAAGAGCTAGGCCAAGTATGTCCCCTCGAGCTGAAAATTACACATTCAAGTTCCATAACCTTAGGTAATGTTTACACTGTAGTCAGAGTGTTAGTGTTGCTTCAGTGTTATTGATAATCAGGCTAGCTCAGGTATAACAACAAGTGCTGTGGTGACACCCCTGATTGCAGTGTACATAGATCCATAGAATATAGACATTTTGGGGCATAGATTCTGCCTCCAATGTTTAGAAAGTACAAGGTATATTGTGGGTGCTACCAAAATAAGAAGTAGTAGTAGTAGTAATAATAATAATAACAGCAGCAATTTGGGACAAAGTAAAATATTTCTTACCCATTTGTAACAGAAAAAATTATTGCTGTGTTGGCTAGGACATTGATGTTAGCACCATTACTCTTGTGAATAATGCTGTGAGATTTTTCAATGACAGTCGGCAATTAGAACCTTGATTTTAAGACTCATCCAATGAATGGTAACTCTAGCACCCTCTACCACAATGTGTAACTGTTGGAACAGGGATGACTCAGAGGGCAGAATCAGTTGCCAACACCTTGTGCAGCACCAGGATTTCCTTGGTGAATTCCCCCAATAACTGACCGGGGTTGTCTGTGCTTTACCTACACATCACAGTTTCAGGTGCTGTGGCTCTAAGCATACTTTTTTCTTTTGGAAAAAAAATGCTTCTGCTAACTCTCTCCTACCCAGATTACAGGATAGGATTATTGCTTGGCCCGGAAATACTTCTGTGGGTTTGTCCAAAAATTGAGGCGAAAATGGTCATACTACGAACTTGTTTTAAAAACAGTTTTGTGGGTATTGCAAATGGTTTTTGTTATAGCTCCATTTCCGCTAGCTGATCACTTTCTGCAATATTCTCTATTGGGACTGAAATTTTCCATGCTTGGTCTCTCTAGGATATTTATTTGCTTTTGTAATTGAGCAAAATACTATTTTTTTAGTTATGAGGAAAGAAAACAGATAGACTTTTCCAATTTAAAAAGATTTTCACCGTGTTCTTTTAAATACAGGGAGAGCAGCAACAGCCAAAGTTTCAAACTCAAAGCTTGCACTGAATGTAGTTCTCTTTGAGCACTATGTCTATGGATAGTTTTAAAATAATTGCCAATGATTGAAACAAATGCTTAACTATTTGAAACTTGTGTGCTAGGCATGGTCAACAGAATATTTGCTTATGAGACAGCCTTCCTCTAAAATTTGTAGTTGCTATATGGCACATCCGTTAACCAAATCAGTGGTAAATGATAGAACAGTTTGTTTTATGCAATGTAACAGCTTTCTCAGTTACAAGTGGAATGCAAAGAGAGTTGAGAAACAGATGGCAGGGTTAAAATGGGACATTGCATTTTGAAGACACGGCTGGAAAAGTGAAAAGTGGCACGCGTATTCTCATGCCATGTTGTGTTTGTCACACAACAGCCAAACAGTCTCTGAATTCTTTTTAGCTTTCCAAACAGAGAGACTCAAGCAGAGATTTTATTTTATTAGCACTTGTATTAAAAAGACAAAGTCAAACAAGCAAGCAAACAAATGGATAGAATGACAAGCAAAAAGGTCTCAGCCCTAGGCTACCTTTTAACATCTCTCAAGAGTATTAGTGTTGCCTTAATCCTTTATATAGTCATTCAGTATCACTGAAGAGTATTAGGCAAAGTACTAGAATTCAAGCACTCTACACTAAAGCTTAATTCCTCTTGCAGTACATTCAAATAGCCATCTTTTTACCGTGCTTTAGGTATTATGGTGACTAATTTTGAAAGTAAATAAATATATCCAAGCCAGAATGGGCATATCCTTGGGTGGCGTGGTGCTACTTTATGCCACTGTTGGCTGCAAAACCTGCTTAAGTACCTCAGAGAGGCAGTAGAAGAGGGATTCTGCAGTGGCACAGAGCAAATGAAGTGGCTTCTCTCTCTCTCTCTCTCTCTCTCTCTCTCTCTCTCTCTCTCTCACACTCTCTCTCTCTCGTAGTTGGGAAAAGGGAATGTGATTAGAGAGAAGAGGGTATGGTCCTGACACCCCTGCCTCATGATGATCCTAACCTATGTTTTCAGGCCCTTGTTGCCATTACAGGCCAGTTTAAGAGCTTGTCTACACTGGCAATTTACAGCGCTGCAACCTTCTCACTCAGGGGTGTGAAACCCCCCCCCTGAGCGCAGCACGTTTCAGCGCTGTAAAGCACTACTGTAGACAGTGCACCAGCGCTGGGAGCTACACCTCTCGTGGAGGTGGTTTTTAGAGCGCTGTGAGAGAGCACCGCCGCAACCACACAGGCCACGTTAAAGCACTGCCACAGCAGCACTTTAGCGTTGCTAGTGTAGACTAGCCCTAAATTAGGGCAATCTTCAGGTTGCTTTAGCACAGCGCAGGGAGGATGTGGGCATGTACAAAGCAGCACCAGGATCAGGACAGTGCCAGGAAGAAAGCTGATTTTGAACACTTGTGCTCAGTGTTTGCAAATTCTCCATGCAAAAAGATTTCCTCAGGCTGTGCTGAGGCCTGGCATGACCCTGTAGAGGTTCCTGTTGCTGGCCTGCTGAACACACAGTGTATTTATTAAGAATGAGCTGTACAGCAAGAGAGTAAGAGCATGAGTCCAGGGGAAAACATTTAGGGTACATCTACACTACAATAAGACCTGCGGCACAGCTGCGATTGGCCTGGTCAGCTGACTCCAGCCCATGGGGGCTTGGGCTGCGGGGCTGAAAAGTTGTAGTGTAGACATTTGGGCTCGGGCTGGAGCCTGGGCTCTGGGACCCCTCCCCCTTTGCGAGATCTGAGCCCGAATGTCTACACTGGAATTTCATAGCCCCACTGCCCAAGCCTGAGTCAGTTGGCGCAGGCCAGTCACGGGTCTTTTATTGCGGTGTAGACATACCCATAGATGCTCAGTGAGGCCCTCCTATGCATAAGTGATTGGTCTGACTACAGGTGGGGGAACCAAGAATTCCTGACTTCCAGTCCTGGTTCTGAAACTCTTTTCTGGTGAGGGCAAGATGCATAATCTCTCTGCTTTCAGTTTCTCTGTCTGTGAAATGGGAGTAATACTTACTTGCCTACTTACCTCACAGGTGTTTTGTGAGGATTAGTGATTTATAGCAGGGATAGTTCCCTCCTTGCACCCTATGGGGTATAAGACACCCCAAAAGAGGTGGGGAGGAGGTGGCCAGGTGCCACAGGGGAGTGGCTACAGGAATGCACCTTCTGTGTGCTGATGGGCTCTGCACTAAACCCATCATGACACTGTGCCATAAAGGGACAACAGAGTCTTGTATTATTATTACTGTTGTTGGGGTCACCATTTTGGAGAGAGGCCAACAAAATGATTAGGGCTTTTGCTCAAACCTCACCTGAACAAATGAATTCTGCCTTTGTGCAATGTACAGATAGGCTTGTATTTTCATAATACATATATCTGATGAAGCAAACGCCATCTTTAGACAGGGAGATGAATTTGATCTATGGCAGAATAACCACCTTTTTGAAATGCATATTGAACATTTGATAAGCATGGCACATACAGTCTTAAGGTTGATTTACAGCTTTACATAAAGCACCATTTTTTGTGATTTGTTTGTGAAGGGAGTTTATGTCCTTCTGCATGGACCAGGGAGTGCTTGTTCATATCTTTCTAGCAAGAACTGCATTTAATCACTGTTGTGCTAGAAAAGAGCTAACACCGTTTCTGTGATCATTGTAGATGGGGCATGAGTCATCTAGTCCATTCTCTTAAATCATAGCAGGTTGGCAAAACATTCCAGAAAAGACTGTAGGGAACAATCTCTCACTGTCGGGGACAGATAAGTAGGTCTAACATTTATAGTAGTATTTCTTATCATTCCTTCTGCATGCTGCCCCTCTCTCTGTATTTACCTGATAGTACAATGCCTATAGGTCCTGAGAATCCAAAGAATCTTTGTTTTTAATCATCACAGCAAGGAGCAACAAACTAAAAATGCAGATATACATTAGAGGCCTCATTTTCAAAGGTGCGGGGCACCACCCACTCACTCCCACTGAAGTTAATGGAAGCTGCAAGTGCTCACATCTTTGGAAATCAGTCCATCAGGTATATGAATATATAGGCTCTTCCTAAGCATTAGCATTTGACTAGCACACAGGAGACACACACAACTCATTAAACATGCAAAACCTAGAGACAAAATAGGGGAGACTCCCAGGTATATTACCGGAAGTTGGAGTGTTTGCCAAGAGGTTGGATTTCCTGTCTTTGTTTGGTTTATGTCACCACCATATTTTTTGTCCATTATAATAATAATTTTTTTTTGTCTGCAGACATAAATGCAGTCTGACAATTTGCTGTTCGCATGCAGTTAGCAGGACAATCTGGCATGGCTGGTTTTATTACACCACCTAAGATTTTATTGCCCAGATCTGGTGTTAACATTTTAATCTGCTTTGGGGCGGGGTGAGAGGGAACGCCTTTTGCTGTTTAGCTACAACTCTTTTTTGCCACAGGCATTGTTTGCCTCTTTATATCAGACCTAAATTAGTGCTGTGTTGGCTCTATGGTCCACTCATTTGTTAGTCGGATGTTGGATGCCAGCTGCAGGATCTTCCTGGGGCTTCTGGCAGGTGTCTTTCTATGACAGATTCATTGTTCCATATTTTTATTTAATTACTTATTTTACAGCTCTTAGTATAAATCTAATTATCCATCTGTTATATTACATTATGGCACTGCCGTTTGTGTCATTCTTTCTCATCCTGTAATACTAGCCAGCTTGACTTTGCCCTCTTGAATATACACTAACTGCACTTTTCTATTGAAGGGCTGGAAGCTGTCAAACAGAAGAACCATGGAAGGTGTCTCTGCTTTGCAGTCATGAAATTACTCATGATTCTAGAGCCCCTTAGTGATTACCAGATGTATGAGGGATGCTGCCCTACTAGCATCTCTGGTGGAGGAAATGTCACTCTGCCCTTGTTTGGTTGCTGTATTTGGATATTTTGCTATTAAAAATTAGGGACTGGCATGACCCAAACTCCGGATATGAACACTGAACTTAGGGAAGGTTTGTCCTATCACACAGGAATGAGTTCCTCTGCAGTGAACTACACTAGGGATACTGTCTCTACAGCAAGCTGGCCTTTCTGTTGGATATGTCAGCTTCTTGCATACCAGGCTCTGAAGGTGGAAAAAGGTTCTGGTTGCATTTAATCCAAGGTCCTAGCACCATTGTGACAGCACACCCCCAGTCCCCCCCACCCCACCCCTTGGACAATGCAGCATTCTACCCTACAGTTTCCCCTCTCCCTGTTCTTTCTAGTGCTTTTACCAGTTTAGTTATAAATGTCTCAAGTGATGGAGATTCTTCTACTTCCTTTAGAACAGTGGCTCTCAAAACTTTCCAGGTAACCATTCCCCTTTCAGGAGTCTTTGTCTTGCGTAACCCTCAAGTTTCACCTTACTTAAAAACTACTTGCTTACAAAATCAGACATAAAAATACAAAAGTGCCATAGCTCATTACTACTGAAAAATAGCTGACTTTTTCATTTTTACCTTATAATTATAAAATAAATCAATTGGAAGATGAATATTGTACTTACATGTCAGTATATAGTATATAGGGCAGTATAGACAAGTCATTGTATGAAATTTTAGTTTGTACTGACTTAACAAGTGCTTTTGATGTAGCCTGTTATAAAACTAGTCAAATATCTACATGAGTTGATGTACCCACTGGAAGACCGCTGTGTACCCTCAGGGGTATGCATATCCCTGGCTGACAGTCACTGCTTTAGAAGACTGTTCCACTGTCAAAAGGCCAAATGATGCCCTTTATCACGCACAGGTAATTCCCAGTCAAGTCAGTGGGAGGTGGGGATATATATCTGAGGATAGGATTTGTCCCAACAGATGTCAATGTCAGGATATTTTTGTGGTTTTGAGCAGCCCAGAATACTGGGGATATATATATATATATATATGTTGTACATCTATGTCAGAGAAACCAACAAGGCACAAGTCAGCTTGTTACAACAAGTCCTGAAACGTGCCTATTCAAATCAAGATGGTCCTTGGGACGGACGGACGGACACACACACACACACACACAATTTGAATTAGGCATGTTTCAGGACTTGTTGTAACAAGCTGACTTGTGCCTTGTTGGTTTCTCTGACATAGATGTACAACTGATATCAATCCAAGGTTTCTCTACTTTTTGCCAATCTATCCTCATGCCATTTGTCCATTTGTGGTGTGAACTGTGTTTCCATGGTTAAATTGCCTTCTGTATAACATTAGCCCATCAAAAGCACAGTCATTTCCTCTGCTCAAACTTATTCTCCCCAATTCTTTTCTCTTAGCCGCAAATACTCAATAACTTAATTGCTCATTTTAAACCAGACTTACATCTATGTAATCCATTATGTCACATTGAGACGTGCTTCTTCTCTCATAGGAGCACTGCTGCTCCCCTGCTAGTGCTATCAGTTGCATGGCTTGATAGCAAGCAGGAAGGAAGTATTGCATTGATGTGGAGATTTTCATCTTTCTTCCAGCGTTTTTTATGTCTCTCCTACATTCTGCCCTTTTGAACATCTAACATCTCTTTTATGCTTCACATCTTTCATATGAAATTGTTGTATTTTGTTGCCCATCGAAACCTAGTTTTCCTTTTGTCAGGTTTTTCCACTTTCTTCCTTATTGTATTTTGATCAGCACAGCTACGTAGGGCTCCATTTTATTGGGTGGTTTTTAATCTTCTTAGTTGTAGCTCACAAGGCCTTTGTCTATGATAAACTTGGTTTCCACAAGGTGTTCAGAGAATAGTCTTTTGTAGGCCAACGCTGCAATGCTGACCTTGTGGTGGGCCCTTGGTGTGTGCCCCTCACGTCTCTCCATTTCAGATCTGATTAGCAGGAGTTGGCCATGTTTGTTTTTATTTATTTATTTTAAGCAATAGCTCTGTTATATTTAACAAGTGCTTTTTTTATTGTGTGTATGAGCCACCTGTTTTTCTTTTTGATACCTTATCTTAAAGTAATTTAAAGCCACGTGGTGTGTTTTTTTTTAAAGGGGATTTACTAACTCCTTGTTTTAGCTAGGCTTCTGTGGTCATTGTCACATCACAGGATGATACATTCTGGGATCGCACACAGAGATGGAGTCTGATGGAGGATAGTTTTTGCAAGACCTAAATGCAAGGAGGAATGGTCAATTTTTAGTTGGGTTAAATATCCTGTTTAGTCTATTAAGTGGGACACTGAGAACATACTGCTGAGGTCGATATCATTTTCACATTTCCTGTGCAGTTCACCTTGAAAGCCACTGACACTGAATTGGTTGTGGGTATTTCCTGATTACTTGGAAGAATGGAAACTTTTCACATTCAGAAGGCAAGAAGGAAAGTTGTTATGGTTGTATATGGAATTGACCTCTGAGTGTTTACTTTCACACTCTTCAATTTGATGGACGTAACCTTTACTTGGGTTCCATGTTTGAGATTTGTAGTGTCAGTCTAAATATGGGGCTTAGTTTTTATGCTAGTGCTCACGGCACTGCTAAGCAATCATTCACGTTAGTAATATTTCATATTGTATCTGTGCTTCGTTTGCATGCCACAGAAAAGCATACTCTGTGCATATGTCACTTCTCAGTTGAACTATTGTAATGCTTTTCTTAAATCTGCTATCTAAAATTCAGCCACACAAGTATTAACAAGCACTCAATCGTCCAGCTTCTTGTTTCCAGCCCTATTCAAATCACATAGATTTACAGCTGTTTAAGAATGGAATTACTGAATCCCTTTCAAATGTTGCCATTTTAATTATCTGTTTTATCATTGTATCTTTATTATTGGTGAGAATAATTTGATCATTAGTACATTTATATGGCCTATCAGAAATTCAACAAATATAGAAGCCTCTGTTCAAAAATTCTTGTCAGTTTCATGGGTAGCTCCATTGGTGTGTTGCTTCCAACTTCTTGAGTATTCTAAAAAAGTCCTTTTGCAAGGATCTTTTCAAATTCCTATTATGCAGATATGTAATTCTGCACACCACTTATACTCTCAATAAATTGTAAATATGTTTTAGGGACTCGTATATTGCACAGCCAGACAAACTTAAAGCATAAACCACTTCTCATTTCTGAGAGCAGAGCATCTGTATGTTGTCATTTTCAGTCATAGATCTTTCCACGAACATCACATTTTTCTTGCTGTTTTAAGATGTGCCTCAGTCATAACCATTCCTTATACATAGATTATAGCAAAAGCTAAATAGACTGTACTAAATTTTTTAGTATGTTTCATGGATTCACAGAATTTGATCACATTTTTGATTTCACATATTGTATCTCTCCTGAAGATAGATAGAGACCTATTAAGTCCTATCTAGTCTAGTGGTTATCAGTTTTTTTACCAGCAGCTCCTGCTTTCATCAAAGCAAATGAGCTTAGGCCCCACCTTCCCATATACTAGACAGAAGATTCATATAGATCAACCGTTAATGAAATATGAGGATACTAACATATATACAGTGATAATAGTCCTTTACCTAGTGAATTTGAATGAGAGGGAGGAGCTTGTTTCTGTGCTCAGAGCTTATCCAGAGAGGGAAAGAGTGATCCAAACTGAAACTGGAGAGCGATTGTGAATTTTGCCAGGGGATCAGAATGGGGTTGAGGGGGTCAAATGGAAGGTCGAAGTTCCATGGGAAGAGAATAGGGGCATAGGGGTTCAAAAGGGACATGGGTGGGGGGACAGAAGAAAAGAACAAGTTGAGGGGATGGAAGTTCACCATTCTGTTTCTCCAATTTTCATCTCCCTGCCAGTGAGGCCCACACCACTACTTCTTCTTCCCCAGGGGACTCTGCCCTGGCTGGACCTCTTCAGGGGGTATCGAGAGCACAGGAAGAGAGGCAGCCCCTAGAAGCCATAAGGGGTCACTGCTGGGGAACCCTGCAGCCCTGCTGGGTGTAGGAAACGGGGGGGGGGGGTACTTGGAGCTGAGCCAAGCACCCAGGGAATCTCTCTCAGCATCCCAGGCAGCTGTTGGCACTTTTTTATTTTCCAATGTAAATAAAACAAGACAGACAAGAGTTTCAGGCCCCAGTCTGAGAGCTTGACCTCATCCACTCAGTGGGCGCCAGTGCAGCGCAGCATGGCTCTCTGCAGTCTGCCCTACTCTCCAGCCTAGTTTCACAAGTCTCAAATGATGGAGCTTCTGCAATTTTCTTTGAAAGATTATTCCACAGTCTGAGGGCCAAACTCAGCCCCAGGCACTCACAGATAATTCCCATTCGAACCAATAGGTCTGAAGGCAGAATTTGCCCCAGTAGATCTCAGTGTCAGGGTGTTTTCTTGATACTTAGCCTAAACTTATTTCTGTCCAATTACTCTTAATAAAACCACCTCCTACCATCCTAAACGTTTCCTCTCCCTTCCCAGACACCTCTACAGTTCGCATGGTCTCCAGCCCTCTTAACTAATATGCACATACCTATTGCCTTCAATCTTTCCTCCTAGGGCTGTCCCTCCAACTCTAATCCTTTCCCTTGCTTTTGTCTCAGTACTCTCCAGTTTGTCTCTGTCTTTCTGGTACTGAGGTGCCCAGAACTGAACACAACATTCTGGGTACACTCTCAGTAGAGCTGTATATATAGACAAGGGCAAGTGCCTCTCTGCTCTTTTCCATACCTCTGAGTATGCATCCCCAAATCCCATCATACCACTGTAGCTTTTTTTCAATTTAATTTAATTTTTTTACTGCCATATTGCTTTGCAAGCTCATATCTAATTTGTGATCAACTCTTGCCTCAGGGATCTCTCTGTTACTCTTTTCCATACTTCCCCTTCCCATTGAATATGTGTGGTTCTGATGTTTCTTTACCTAAAAGTATCCTAAATTTTGAATTTTAAACTTTGGATCATTCTAGGAATAAAGCCATAAAAGTCAATGATGCTGTGAAAATCCATTTTTCCCTTTCAAAAAATAGGATACATATAACCTTAGATTTACAACTAGTACCACTCCTTCTCTTAGTAATTACTATTATTAGTAATAATAATCATGAGTCATCTCTTTCCACAATCAGTGCCACTGATTTCCATGAAACAATTTTGGCAGTGAAAATAGCAAAGGAAAAGCAAATGTGGCTGAGTCACTAATTTGAATGTGACCCAGGCCAGGAGTGAACCAGAAGTTCACACAAAGGCTGCTTGGTGGCATATGTGAAATGAGCTGGTGGGTCTGCAAGTGCATAATAGACAGATGTCCCTGCCAGAAAACTAGATAAATTCATGGAGGTAAAGTCCATTAATAGCTATTAGCCAGGATGGATCAGGAATGGTGTCCCTAGCCTCTGTTTGTCAGAGGGTGGAGATGGATGGCAGGAGAGAGATCACTAGATCCTTACCTGTTAGGTTCACTCCCTCTGGGGCACCTGGCATTGGCCACTGTCAGTAGACAGGATACTGGGCTGGATGGACCTTTGGTCTGACCCAGCATGGCCATTCTTAAAACCACCATCATCATGACTGCCTTATTGGCAATCTTAGTTGTGATCTGTAGAAACCAAATTATCTTCCCTACCATAGAGGTTAGCCTCATCAGGATTAAGGCACACTGATGGGCAGTATAGGTTGAGCCTGTGCAGTAACTGTTCTGTGGATAACTAGAGAGCTTGTAGTTAGCCTAGTATCTTTCATCAGCATTAAATTCTTTCACAGTCTGGGATTGGAAATGCATCTGCTCCCAAAATGTGTGGCTCCTATTCTGCATGTGTCCTGTCCCTATTAGATCTGTTTTTCAAGTAAGTTGAATAGAAAGTTCGTGTAATATGCCTTGCCCTTGCAGCCCACATAAAGGTAGGATTCAGCAAGGCAGGTTACTTGGGGCACAGTAGGAACTTATTTTATTTCACTTTTACTGCATGGTACAAATTACAAAGTTATCATATCACTGATCAAAGTGCTTCACCACTTGTTTTTATTACTTCGTCTCCTCTTTCCTTGTGCTGTTGAGGTTTGCAATGTTCTGACAAACATGCCGTTCATTCCTCAATTTGTAATAATCTCTAACCTCTTGTGGAAAGTTATAGTTATAACATAGTGAAATCTAAACTGGCAGAAAATGGAATGTTCCCTTCCGCCAGTTCTGTGAGCTGCAATAGTTAGGTTCAGATGTGGGTTTTCTATTTCTTTCTTTTGCTGAAGGGCACACTCACTCTCTTGCAGTCCCAAAATTAAAAATGTGCAGGGCTTGTAAAATGACATGTTAAGATTGTCCCAGGCAAAGTTACAAATCCAGAAGGTTAGAAAGGGTGATAAAAAAATATGTATTTTTCTTATGGTCAAAATTGTCCATTTAAAAAATGCAGCTGGAAGCTTGGCAGTGCATCAGTCTGGTGGCACACACTGCAGTTGCTGTGGAGTGTAATGTGAGCTCAGTGCAAGAGACAGGAACATGGAGGAGACTGTGCACTCAGCTCCTGGAGCATGGAGTACCCCCGTCATGCTTTTGCAGAGCCACCTTTCTCTGTCTTTCAGAGGACCACTAGCAGCTCCACAGGATGGAGCTATATTCAGTTCTTCTTGGATGTAGGGAGAGTCACCCCAGTGCTGGACTTGAAAATATTGTTAAAAAGACCTAGATTAGATTTCCCATAGACTATTGAGTCATGTTTAAGGTCTCAGTCCTGATCTTCAAGACCCAGTGCCCTCTACCCAGAGTGTTTAAAAGAGCCTAAAGCTCCAGGATGAAGATTGTGGTCAAGAACTCTGCTCCTCGTGCATGGTGGAACTTTCTACCATGAGGATAAAAAGCTTGTCTGCGCAGTAGATAGGGGCTGGTTCGAGGCTGTGGAGCAAACACCCACAAGAACTAAGCACCATTGCAAATCTCATCATCAGAACTTCTTCACATTTCTTCAGCCTCCCTTCTCTAGTATAAACCCATAGCAGTGTGTACATTCAATCTACCAAAATAATCCACTGTGCACACAGCTGTTCCCCTGGGGACCATCTGAGAGAGAGAATGAACTATGCACGACATATTTTAGTCAGACCACTTAATGCACAATTGGAATGCACTCAGATAATCTGATGATGATAAGAGACTTAGACCATGGGTTGCAAAGTGTGGCCCCAACTCAAATGTGGCTGAGTTCGTCAATGCAGCTGCCTTCACCTTTATTGCGGTAGTGCAACCCACTGAAATTACAAGTCTTCACATGCAGTGCTCTGTCAGAAGGCCATTTGAATCAAGATGGAGCATTGCATGTTGAGATCCATAGTTTGTGTGCTACACCTCAACCAAACAGGAGTCTGATTAGAGCTGTTCCATTTTATGCAAATTAAACCATGGGCCTTAGAATCCTGGTAAGGTGCCAGTGTAGTCTTTATTTGGGAAAAATATGTATGCTTGTAATCTAATCCTTAAACTATCACTAATCTTTCATGTTGGCAAGAGATTTCAGATGTTGGCATCCCTCCGTATATTCATAGACTCATAGACTTTAAGGTCAGAAGGGATCATTATGATCATCTAGTCTGACCTCCTGCACAATGCAGGGCACAGAATCTCACCCACCCACTCCTGCAATAATCCTCTCACCTATGTCTCAGCTATTGAAGTCCTCAATTCATGGTTTAAAGACTTCAAGATGCAGAGAATCCTCCAGCAAGTGACCCCTGCCCTATGCTGCAGAGGAAGGCGAATAACCTCCAGGGCTTCTGCCAATCTACCCTGGAGGAAAATTCCTTCCCGACCCCAAATATGGCGATCAGCTGAACCCTGAGCATGTGGGCAAAACTCACTAGCCAGATACCCAGATTAATTAATAATTAGTGCCTGTTGAATTTCCTTTCATTGTAAATCAAGATCTGTCTAATCATATTTATGTTGCTGTCTAGCCGACTCATCCCCTTAATCAGGATCATGCAATTTATCTGTACAGAGATGCTCTGAGTTTTCAGAATTCTCAGATGGACTTTCTGTCATCGAGAGCACTGAGATATCTCGAGCAGAGGCATTTTCATTTAAAAAATAGAAATGTTGAAACACTGAAAGCTGCATTGTACACCTTCAATCCAGTAAAACTTCCTAACCTCTAGAGTTTTTCTTTAGCCATGGTTCAGAGATTGTAATTAGATCTAATTCTCTCGGTGACCAACAAAGCTTCAAAAGACATACTAATTTTTCAAGTAGATCCTTTACTGCTGAGTTTTCATTATTTATTTTAGATAGATGTGACAAAAGAACTTCAATATCCCAGACTTATGTTTTGGTTGAATGACAGTAACAGGTCTCTAGCATAAGAGATTTCATTCAGTGCTGTTACAATCAGAAAAATGCCTCTACAAATTACTCCATGGGGTTGCATATTTACTGGGCTCTGGTGCTCTCAATGACTTTCACAGGAAATTGGCTCAAATTTACAAATCAGAAGTTTAATGTTCTAACTACCAGGGTTGCAAACTCTTCCTGTGATCTGAAAATACAGCTAGGTTCTTTCTGCCTTATTTATCATCACCAGTAATAAAGATTCTCCATTTGGAATTTAGTTGACAAGCATTGTTGCTGATGCACAAGACAGAACAGAATCTGAAATTATGTAGCTGTGTAGTAAATTTCACTGCTGCTTCCGGGAAAGCACTGAGCAGAACCCGAAGAGGCAAGGACTTAATTCTCCCCTGTTGGAGACAGGAAAGGGAGAAGAGTCTCTTCTTTTCCTCTTCCTGTAGTTCCCAGCCCACCTCATCATAGCAGTAGAGGACTTAGTCTGTGCCTCTGCTACAGCTGTTATAAGCATTCTCCAGCAGCACGACGTGGTTCTGTAGGCAGTATTTACACTGACTAATACCTTGTCTTGTATATTTCATGCTGCTGCTATATTAGCAGTAACAGTGGCACTAGCACAGGTCCCTGCACTCCATCAGTTACTATGAGTTTCCGACTACACCATTGGTGAGTGGGCAATTATATTTTTCACGTCACAGTTAATATACTCCATAGAATTTTTGTATTACTTCCCACCATTTTATTAGAAGAAAACCTTCCAAAATATTTCATCACTATGTAACTGTGGACTCACCAGTAAGTACAAACACGCTAATCCTAAATATCTAGATCTGTTTGTAAATATTTGATAAGAGAGGAGATGCAGGGCATGAAGTTTTGCATGGGCAGATACCACTAGTACCTGGCTCTTTGGCTGGCAGGGACCACACTGTTACCTTTAAATCCAATGGGATATGTCTTAAAGATTCTTCATCTAAACCCTGGATCCTCCAGATTCTTGAGTTTCATGGCATTGTTTCTTACAGTTCTACGAGGTCACTTATACCAAGTCTACCTATGAGAAACTTCCGAGGCTGAACAACGGAAAATGGACACGCTTTGTGTACTGATGCGACTATCATTGCCATGTTGTATGAGCAAGATTTTGTGATATCATTTGACCATGAAATACTGTCCTTTTATACTCTTTAGTCAGGAAAACCCGAGGACTGACCCTCTGGGTTAGAGCAAGCAACTAATGACATGTCTACACTTGACAAGTGTTGTGTGAGTACGCCCTTCTCACCGTGGTATTATCCCACAATTAAAGTACTTCTACCTCATAGCATTGCAGCCACACAGCACAGCAGTCTTTTGAAGTAAGCATTCAGCATTCTGGTCAGACATCCCATGATGCATTTCTCTGCTGCAGTGCTGTACATGTTCCTGCATTTTTTTGTGTTGCGCATTGTGTGATACCTGCCATAAGCCACCAGAATTCTGGGGTTTGGAATCAAGTTTAGTAATTCCCATATTTCTTCTTGTTTCATCCCATCATCCATCTCTTTTTTGTGAGCCAGCTGGTACTATTTTCAAAGCACTCTTAGGCAGCATGGAGAAAACATTTGCAATTGCTGCAGTCCTCACTGTGATGAACATGAACAGCCTGCTGCTAGCATATTTAAAGTTACGCAGTGACTTCAGGACCAAGATAATAAGGCCACCTGAGGAGGCTGAAATCAAGCAAATGCTTCTACTACACTTGGTGGAGTGCCACTTTTGGGCTTGCCAGTTCTTTGTCCCCTCCACCAGGCCTCCGAGCTTATCATTAGGAAAGGGTATTTCTCCATAGTACTGCAAGGCCTAGTTGATCACCATGGAAGATTCACAAATATTTATGTGGGGATGGTCTAGAAAGGTCCTTAAAGCTAAGATTGTGAGAAATATGGACTGTTTTCTGCAATGGCAAATGGAAATTCTGCTCCCATGATTTCTGTGGACATTGATATTGTTTCCATTCCACCACCCATTCTCGGAAACCCAGCTAACTGCTTGTTTGGTTTATGAACCCTTTTGGATAGGATGGTCATGTTTAACTATACCTGGAGTAGTTTCAGAATGACTTGCATGTTCATTTGGAAGATTGAAAGGATGGAGGATCCTGATGATGTGGCTGATGAGCAAAATTGTATTCTAGTGATAGCTGCTTGCTGTGGTTTGCACAACCTTTGTGGGAGCAAGGGAGATGAGCACAGGACAGAGCCTTGCACATGGATGGGAGCAGGAAGTGGGCAGACTTGGTGATTGTTTTGAACAGACAGATTAGATTGGAGGCCTCTGTGAAGTGATACAACTACTTTGGCACAGAGTGAGGAATGCATTGTGCTCATGCTTTGAGTCTAAGGGCCACTTATGAAGAATGTATATGCTTTTGTATAAGGCATTTATCAGGATTACTGAATATGTCTTCTGGTGTATGTGTACTGGTGTAAGGAATTAATCATATTTGATGTGGGCGTGTTATCACCTTTTATGTAGAGTTTCATTGCACTTTGTGTAGTTTGTAATACAGAGCTTCTATTACAGTACCTTTTTAGATGTTGTTTTGTATGTTGTGACTATGATGCTGTCCTTAAATTGCCTTAAAATATCTTCCTTTTTTGAAATGTAAGCGTAGCATGATTTGAGCAATTTACCTCGTAATAGCTCATGTTGGCTCAAAGCTGAGGGCATTAGAAAAAATTGTGAGTCAGAAATACTACTACTTTGCTTTTTCTTTTCTGTGTGCACTGCTACAGTAAGTGCTATTCCTTCAGTCTCCTGGTTAACACACATGGTGTCTCCCTACCATTCCACCCCCCATACAGTCCTATTTTAATGTGTCATTCCAGACATATTGGAATTGGTCCTTTGCAGTTTGGGCCTCCGCCTCTGGTTCAGGTTGATCCTCTGGCTGTGTTGTGTGGTGGTCCTGGACTCTGAGACTGTCTGCCTCAGGGTTTACTGGGTTGACAAGATCCTGGTTTTGAGGTTCAATCAGAGCCCACAAAATGCTGGAGTTGAGTGGTATGAGCTCTGGCGAATAGACGGTCCAGCTTCTCATGGTACCAGCAGACTGTGTTTGCTCTCCCACAGATCCTATTGTACTCAGCAGTCTTGTACTCCAGCCAAAGCTCCTTTGTCTTACTGTGGCACTGGAGGGTGTCCCAGTTGTGCCCTATCCTGCATTTGTGGTGATAGCCACCTGTAGTTCTGTGCTAAGGGGCTGCTATTCCGATAGGCCTGATCATGCTCCTCTCCCCAGAAAGCAATAAAGTCCACAGTCTCAGTATGGGACCATGGCAAAACACAAGGCATGGCTGATCAATAATAATCAATAATCAGGATTATGCAAATTTCACATGAGATGGAATCCAAAAAACAGCATCTGGTTGCATGGAACTATTTAAATGGAAAGGTGACATCTGGTCAGGATGATCCTGGAGCCATAAAGGGTATGCAGGTAGACAGGGAGGACGACCCAGGTAGCCAGCAAAGCAGTGCAGGATACCAGTAGGACGGCTTGCAGATGTACAACAGTGGTTTCAGGAGGGGGATGTGGCCATACGTACTTTGCTCCAGGTAAACTCATCCCACATCTCCATAAGCCTGGATCCACAGTGGGTTGAAAAACACGAATTAAAATGCCAGATGATTCACTACCAATATTTTGTTTGTGGATGGAAGGCATTTTAATGCAAAGTAACTCAAGTTAACCCACAACAGATTTCAAATGGAGACAAGCCCTAAGATTCCAGAACAGTTTGAGATGTGAGTCAACTTTATTTATAGGATCAACAGCAAATACAGTTTCCTTCCAGGCACAAAACAAAAAACAAATGAAGATGGTTAAATGAACACACACACACAAAATATCCAGCCATTTAAAGATCTCAATGCCAGGTCACAGCACTGACTGGATTTCACTGGGTACCAAATAAATCAGCCCCTGGCTTTTCTCAAGCTTTTAAAAATATAATTAGCACTCTGCAGTCCCCTGGCTTATTCACAGCCTATTTTTGGCTTGCTCCAGGAACTGGATTTCACCACACAGCTAGTACTTAGCTGAATTTTATTTTTCTGAGCAGTTTGTGCAGCAGAGTGTCACTTTGGTCAATGAAGGATGGCTGGGTCAAAGTGTACCTACCTCTCTGGCCTAGATGAGTCCTTGGTTGGTGGCCTTCTCAGCATTCAGATGGTGATTCCAGAATAAGTCACTTTTCTTATCTCTTTATTGCCAGACCTCTCTAATGCACAAATGTTCTCTGACCAGATAACCATCCTGGATCTTGATCCAGAGTCTAAAAATGTAATCGATCATCCTTCTGAGCTTTCCAAGGACTGTTCTGTGCACATTTGTCATTCAAGGTGACTTTTCCTCTGTCTGTCACCTCTCTGTATAGGGTAAATGAGCTACAGACTCCCTTCTGGGTGCTCCATAAGGAGAACTGACCTGTTTCCACAAAGTTGGGATTTCATTGTTCTCTCTTGGACCCCATTCAGCCGAAGATGAGTTTTTGCTTCACAAACTGGATGAGAGAACTCTAAGCTACTTCCTCAGTGGCCCAGCTGCCGTTCCCAAGCCCCACTACACTTTGTAGCATAGGTGAAAAAGTTCAACACCGTAGAGCATTTCCCAGCATGTTGAGATGACGAAAATTTGTCAAGCAGCTGCATGGAGTTCAGCTCACACGCCCTTTCAGACCGATCCCTGTTAGATATTGATGCCAGAGAGTGGCTGCTCTGTTTTGGTAGGGCAGCTTTGCAGAACTTGTTCTCATTAATTTAGATGCCAAGGTTAAAGAGTGAAGCAGAGGCAAGCAACTCAGGCTTCTCTGCTGTGTTGAATTCACAGTGGTGTCTGAAACACATATGGAGAAGCTGGACATAGAAAAGCTGTGACTGCTGAAAAGTTGTCTCTCTGAGATTCTGAGACACACCTCTCTGCAACCAACTGCAGCAGCCAATGTGCTATAGGGCCCTGCGAGAACTTTACTTTTCAGGAGACTTCAGTGTGCCTCTTGAAACGGTGACAGAGGGGGCTTGCATAAAAGAACTGAACGTATCTGTTGTATGCATCAAGAATTTGCCCTGGCCCCCAGGAAATAGGCCCTGCTGTAAGGCCTATTGATACGCAAATCAAAGGATATCTAAAACATTTTTTTCTGTGGTTGGCAGAGCCGTCCAAACCCTGATGTTCTAGTTCTGGTGCTTGAACTTCTCTCTCAATCAAACATTGGACTGCTCATCTTTAGGCCGGCGATTACCTGTATGTAGTGCAAAGGCCAGATTCCGTGAGGCTTGAGCCATAGCGTAGGGACTTTACAAACTCACATGACCTTACAGGCAGTGCTTCGCATTTACAGACCAGTGATATGGAGGTCTGTACTTGTGCATCTATAAATGCAGGAACACAAACATTATGGCTTGTAATTTGTGCACCAGCTAGACCAGTGGGAAAGTTTGTGGACCACTGTGTGAACTGGCATTGGGGTGGCTGGCAAAGCCCTGGGACTATGACAATTGCTAAACTGGGTTAGACCAGGGGTCCAGCAAGTCCACTGTCATGTCTCCGAGCCGAGTGACCAGTACCATATGCTGCAGAGGAAGGTGTAGAGCACGCCACAATGGACAATTAAAGAATAGCCTTCTCATAGGGGAAGGTTCCTCCTACTCACTATAAGGTAGTGCTTGTCCTGTGCCCTGAAACATGTGGCTTTATATTCCTTATATT
Source organism: Chelydra serpentina (assembly GCA_037349315.1). Classification (NCBI taxonomy): domain Eukaryota; kingdom Metazoa; phylum Chordata; order Testudines; family Chelydridae; genus Chelydra; species Chelydra serpentina. The sequence goes on along the minus strand of JBAIAC010000035.1, from coordinate 32,811,905 downwards.
TTTATCCTGTTATCCACATCAATGTCCCATCCCTTTCTTGAATCCTACTAAGCCTTTTGCCTCAGTGATATCTTAAGGCAGTGAGTCCCACAGGTGAATTATACATTGTGTAAGGCCCCTTGCCTCACACAAAACAGCTTAACTGATGTTTATAATGTGCTGTGGTATCTTTGGAATGGAGGGATTTGTTACATCTTCCAGTACTATTCCCTCAGGGTTACTTATTCTTTGCCTCTTCTCTGCTTTGACACTGTCGCTTCAGTCTTCATTACCACATCTCAGCCATTATTCAATCCTGGTTGGCCATTCATTTTTCACAACCCCCTGGATGTGGATAGAACTCTCCTTGTCTTGAAGAATTTGCTGTCTTCAACTCCTCCACCCCCAAAATCCTCCAAATGGAGGCTTCATTTCCTCAAAAGCTTTGCAAGTGGAGAGCTAGGCTGGAAAGAGAAGCAGCTGGACACCTTGACACCTTGTATAGTACTGCTGCTGCTTTATTGTGCTTCTGCTGTTCAGTCCACAAAATATGGCTTGTTATTAATAGAGTCTCTTAGTATCTCAGCTATTGAGTGAGGAAAAGAATCAAAGGAAGCCATTAGTAGGTGGCTTTCACAATCTTTGTGTTTTTCTATATTGAGGTCAACCTGGTAATTAGAATCTGGAATCCGCACACATCAGATCTGCCATCGCTGAAACACGGAGTCATTATAACGCTAAAAGCAAAACCCAAACTGATCCTGCTTCTAATCTCCCTGCAGAAATGCTTTCTGATAGATTGCCTCGCACCCTGATTGACACAGGAAAGCTTTGTGTTTGCTTCATTTTTATGAGCTAATATTAAGCCATTGGTTCAATTCGATGCTTCTCCCTGCCCAAACCCATTTGTCTTTCTGTTTTTATGACCTCCTTTGCCTGTCTCTCTCTTTATCTCGTGTATGTTTCTTGGCACTGGCTGCTCCAGCAGCTTTCTCGTAATCGTAACAACTCTAAATGTTCTGTTGTAGCAGAGACATGTGACCTTAGTCTAACTGCAGCACAAGTGCTGCTTCAAAGTCAAGAAAGGCTGATGCACCGTATTCTTTCCTCAGAAAGCAAGCGCCCAAGGGGTACTGAGTGCTGATCACCGCTTGGGATCAGTCACAAAGGCAGCTAGACATTTTGGTCCAAATGTGCATATTCATTTCTCACCGCCAACCGCACCAACGAGGAACCCTTCAGCATCTAGACACTTCCATGCTCACCTCCAAAGAAGCACGCTGCAGCACTAACATTAAACCTCTGTAAAGTATTTGCAGGAGATTGAAAAAGGCTGAGACCACCCCCTTACCCCTCCCAATGAGAGCTCAGCACTCAGAGTACAGTCTGACTAGAATTGCTCACAATAAAAGGGAGAGATAACATGTCTTCATGTGCTGTGGTATAAACAGGACTCTGCAACCCGCTTTATGTATGTCGGCCTCTTTGTTGTCCAGGGTTTTTTATTAACAGTAATACTCTGAACTTATCTCAGACGCTGAAAGTCCCTATCTGCCCAGGCTGGCCAAGCACTTCACAGACATTAAAGAAATCACCCTCCCAGCACCCCTGTGTTAATGGTACTAACCCCATTGGGTAAAATGAGCCACCTATTGGTTAAGGGCTGGATTTGGCCACTCGAGCTGAGCATACCCATACCCATTCCCATTCCCATACCCTGGGAATAGCCCATAATAAGGCTAGCAGGATCTGACTCCAGGTGACTTTCCCAAGATGGCACAGTGAATTGGTGACAGAATAGTGAATACAGCCCAGAAATAGTGATTCCCAGCCTCCTGTACTAACCCTGGAGCCTCCCTGCCCTTTTATTGTTATCACAGTATGTAAATTTTGATCTGCAAATCAGAGCACATGAAGTGTGTGCCTAAAATATTGCCTGGAAAGCAGCAAGCTTGTATGGTTAGGCCCCCAGCTGGCAGGCTGCAGCACACATGCCCGCCAAGGGTTTCAGAGAAGCAGTAAAATGTGCCCAGCATCGCATCTTCCCTGGCCTAGCCAGATCCAGTCTGCCCTGCACTGGATGGTTCATATACCCCCTATGTATATGATGGGCACACTTTATTCAAACCCCCACTCTCCTGTGCAGCATTATCTGGGAAGAGGCCATAAGGAATGTGTTGCCTTCTTTGATACCCTCTTGTGTGAATAGCCTTACCAGAAGTGCGCACATGCACCACGAAGTATGAGAACTCCTGAAGCCAAGGTGTTAGCTGGACCCAAGACCCACAAACTATGGGGCAGTTCAGGTCCAGAACTGGATACAGCTCCAGCCCATCTGTACAGTGGACGGTGGTTGTAGCCATTTATAATCCATAAGGAAAACTCTGTGTGTGTGTGTGTGTGTGTGTGTGTGTGTGTGTGTGTGTGTGTGTGTGTGTGTGTGTGTGACCCAAGTCATAATTTATAATTCACGAGCTTTGGGGACAAAGGTCCCTTCGGCAGGTGTGGTGAAAGACGGGTCCTACAGTACAGGCTGGGCAGTGACAGAGAAGTGTTTAAATAAATCAGCATGTTAATAGAAACTGAGGAACAAGAGAGAGGTGGAAAGTGAGAACTGGAATAAAAGGCCATTAAGGAATAGATGGAATATAAAGTGAAAGGGATTAATGGAGCAATTGGTGTGAACGAAAGGTGAGGAATGGTGATGGGAGAGATCATTGCTAGGTTAACACCCGTGGTAACAAAAAAATATATTTACTAATGAGAACCTAGTACACCCAGAAGGAACAGCACAGAATGCCTAGCATGTCCCTTATGTGTTGTGCTGCCATCACTTCAGGTTATGTCAGTCACATTTCACTTTCTGTTGCACTACTGATTATATTGATCTTTTCGGTGCCAGTCTGTCAGTTACATGGCACCAGAACTGAAACGTTTCTTATGCCTCCAGATGAGGCTAGAGTTTGAGCACCCCTGAGAGACAGTTATACCGATATAGGGTCAGTAGTGTAGATCAGACCTTTGGTAGCCAGCATGGTTAGTTAACTTGCAAAACCACATTTCCCTCTGCAGGTACGTTTTAGATGCCCCCCTCAACCAGGCCAGTCAGTTTGAAATTGACTGGGACACTGACTTCACTTTACAGCCAACCAAGGAGTATGATGGCCTTTACCCCATGTTAAATATGTTATTGTACCATACATGCCTCCCTTTGCCTCCTAAGGGTCATATGAAGGAAAAGATTTAGAGTATCTGTCCTGGACTTAACAATGCGGGCTAACTTTTGACAAGCACGATCCTGCTTGTCAATAAATAAATACATACCTACACAAAAGAGGAGAGAAGCTTCTGTAAAGGGATCCACCAGCAGGAATCACCCAATCATCACAAAAGCAGCTGTGATGTTTCTGGGCAACCTGCTGATATCCAGCTGTTAGAGTAGTCCCCACCACCCCACAACCAGCATTGGCTATCTCAGCAAGATGAGGTTATTGAGAGTCAGACTGGGAGAACCCTCCCAGTGGCGATGCAAATAGGCGCTCTTCAGATCAGCATGGCGGCCCAGCTGGGTGATGCCAGGCCTGTGGCAGCTTAGCTTCCATTAGCACAGGGCAGGTAAATGAAGGAGGTGACTCACCGAAATCACAGATCTGCATTTGTGAATTGCCCTGGTCTAGTAACCGCACCTTCTCTGCTGCAACCTTTTGCAATGCAGGCCACAAGAAGGAGTAACAGAAACTGCAGAGGGAAGATATCTATTATTCTGTCCCATGCTCAAATGTGTGCTAGTTGGCTAATTAAATAGCACAACTTTAATTAGTTATTAATGAAAGCAATTAACAGAAGCCATGACACCTACATGAAAATAGATGGTAGTTTATGTAAAAATGTGGTTGCAATTTTCCATGTATTGAGTTTTCAAATTGGGATCTCAGATGGTTTCATTGTTGATTCTGCCATACTTAGGGTATGTCTACACTACGGCAATAGTCCAATTTTACCAAAACCGATTTTTGTGAACCGATATTATAAAGTCGAACGTGTGTGTCCACACTAAGCACATTAATTTGACAGTCTGAGTCCACAGTACTGGGGCAAGCGTCAACCTACCTGTGGGTAGGTATCCCACAGTTCCCGCAGTCCCCGCTGCCAATTTGAATTCTGGGTTGAGCTCCCAATGCCTGATGGGGCAAGAAATTTGTTGCGGGTGGTTATGGGTAAATGTCGTCATTCAACCCTCACTTCCCCCCTCCCTCCATGAAAGCAATGGCAGACAATCATTTTGCGCCCTTTTCCCTGGATTGAAAGCGCGGACGCCATAGCGCGGCGAGCCTGGTGAGATCATCGCAGCAGTTATGGCCGTTGTCAACACCTCGCGCATTATCGTGCACTTTATGCATAACCAGAACGTGAGAAAGCAGGTGAGGAGACTACAGCAGCGCAGTGACGACAGTGATGAGGACATGGACACAGACCTCTCTCAGAGAACGGGACCCCGCAAATTGGACATCCTGGTGGCAATGGGGCAGGCTCATGCCATGGAACGCCGATTCTGGGCCCGGGAAATGAGCACAGACTGGTGGGATCACATAGTGTTGCAGGTCTGGGATGAATCCCAGTGGCTGCGAAACTTTCGCATGCATAAGGGCACTTTCCTGGAACTTTGTGACTTGCTGTCCCCTGCCCTGAAGCACCAGGACACCAGGATGAGAGCAGCCCTCACAGTTCAGAAGCGAGTGGCGATAGCACTCTGGAAGCTTGAAACGCCTGACAGCTACCGGTCAGTCACGAATCAATTTGGAGTGGGCAAATCTACCGTGGGGGTTGCTGTGATGCAAGTAGCCAACACAATCGTTGAGCTGCTGCTGTCAAAGGTAGTGACCCTGGGAAACATGCAGGTGATAGTAGATGGCTTCGCTGCGATGGGATTCCCTAACTGTGGTGGGGCTATAGACGGAACGCATATCCCTATCTTGGGACCGGACCACCGGGGCAGCCAGTACATTAACCGCAAGGGGTACTTTTCAATGGTGCTGCAAGCACTGCTGGATCACAAAGGACGTTTCACCAACATCAATGTCGGATGGCCGGGAAAGGTTCATGACGCTCGCGTCTTCAGGAAATCTGGTCTGTTTAGACAGCTGCAGGAAGGTATTTACTTCCCAGACCAGAAAATAACAGTTGGGGATGTTGAAATGCCTATAGTGATCCTTGGGGACCCAGCCTACCCACTAATGCCCTGGCTCATGAAGCCGTACACAGGCGCCCTGGACAGTAGTAAGGAGCTGTTCAACTACAGGCTGAGCAAGTGCAGAATGGTGGTGGAGTGTGTATTTGGACGTTTGAAAGGGCGTGGGTGCAGCTTACTGACTCGCTCAGACCTCAGCGAAACCAATATACCCATTGTTATTGCTGCTTGCTGTGTGCTCCACAATCTCTGTGAGAGTAAGGGGGAGACGTTTATGGCAGGGTGGGAGGTTGAGGCAAATCGCCTGGCCTCAGCTTACGCACAGCCAGACACCAGGGTGATTAGAAGAGCACAGCAGGACGCGCTGCGCATCAGGGAAGCTTTGAAAACTAGCTTCCTGACTGGCCAGGGTACCAAGTGACTCTTATGTTTGTTTCTGCTTGAGGAGAACCTGCCCTCATTGTTGACTCTGTTTATATTGCCTATCCTCTCTAATTAACAACCGCCCTCCCCCCCTTCGAGCAAACCTTGCTTTGAAAGGAAATAAAGGCACCATTGTTTAACAAACAAATATTCTTTATTCAGGATTTATTAGCAAAGGGAGAGAACTGGGACGGTGGCCAGGGTGGGGTGCGGGTGGAGGGAGGAGGGAAGGAAAGGCTGGTTCAAAACTTGGGGAATGACAGTCTTCTGGTGCTTGGGCAATCTGCCGGGGTGGAGTGGTTGGTCGCACGGAGCCTCCCCCCCTCTCCCCCCCCCCCCCGTGTTTTTGGGACTCTGGGTGAGGCAGCTATGGGACTTGGGGAGGGGTGAGGGCGGTTACAGATGGGCTGCAGCGGCAGTCTGTCATCCTGCTTCTGTTCCTGCAGAACATCCACCAGACGCCGGAGCGTGTTGGTTTGCTCCCGCAGTAGCCCCAGCATCGCCTCAGTCACCGCTGGTCTTCCTGCCGCCACTTCTCATCTTGAGCGTCCCTCCTGTCCTCATGCTTGTCCCTCCTGTCCTCCCGTTCACTGCCCGCTTGCTTGTATTGGGGAAATTGTGTCCCTCCACACATTCTGCTGAGCTACTTCAGTGCGTGAGCACTGCATGAGCTCAGAGAACATCTCGTCGTGTGTGCGTTTTTTTCACCGCCTTATTTGGGATAGCCTTTGGGAGGGAGATGCCGGAGGAAGCCTAGAAACAGTTGCAGCTGCAGGATGAAAAAAAGGGAGTGAATTTTTTAAAAAGATACATTTTACAGAACAATGCATATACTCTTTCGCGGTGAACAACACCATTCACAGTACCTAGCACATGTGCTTTCAGTACAAGGTTGCATTTTGCATCTTTATATTGAGTGCCTGGGGCTTTGGTGTACAGATCACACAAGCAGGGCCGGGCAATGGAATTCAGCTAGCAGGCAGCCATGGTAAGCCATAGACTTTCAGCTTCTGAAACCTTAATTAACAGCGGCACCCTCCTTTCCTGTTCAAAGCAAAGCTCCTTGAGTTGGCCAGTTAGTGCTGCGCTTTGCGGGTTAATGTGCAATGGCAGAAACCAAAGTAACCCCAGCCATCCCATTCTCTGGGATGATCGCTTTAGACTGCCCCCCACCGCTTGGCTGGTATCAGGGAAGATCCCTGCTAGCCGAACGCAAACTGCTCAGCATGAACGGTCCCCCTCCCCCACCGCGTGGCTGGTATCAGGGAAGATCCCTGCTAGCTGACCGCAAACCGCTCAACATCAAGCACCTCCCTCCCCGCCCCCACCGCGTGGCTGGAAACTGCAGGGAGGATTTCTTTTCAGGCACAGGCAAACAGCCCAGTAGAAACGGCCACCTCTGAATGTCCCCGTAATTAAATTCCCGTATTTCAAACAGGTCACCATGAATGATATCACTCTGATGAGGATAACACAGACAGAGAAAGAACGGATGTTTCTTGAATGCCAGAAAACACCGGGGCCATACGCTGCCAGTTTTTGTCGTGCAATGATACCAGATTACTTGCTACTGGCCTGGCGTGGTAGTTTCCTACCATGGAGGACGCAATAAGGCTGCTGTCCCCAGAAACCTTCTGCTAAGGCTTTTAGAGTACCTACAGGAGAGCTTCATGGAGATGTCCCTGGAGGATTTCCACTCCATCCCCAGACATGTTAACAGACTTTTCCAGTAGCTCTACTGGCCACGAATGCATCCCAAGTCCTCAGGGCAAAGTAATCATTAAAACCACTTGCTTTTAAACCATGTCTTTTCAATTCAAAAGATACACTCACCTGATGTGCCTTCTCCGGCTTCACGGTCCAGGATACTGCCTTGGGAGGGTTGGTAGGGTATCTCTGTCAGGGTGAGGAAGAGTTCCTGGCTTTCGGGGAAATCGCCCTGCAGAGCGCTGTCGACTACCTCGTCCTCATCATCTCCTTCATCATCTTCCCCGTCCGCAAAAACATCGGAGGAAGCGACTGATGAGAATACCCCATCCTCAGAGTCCACGGACAGGGGTGGGGTAGTGGTGGCGGCCCCCCCTAGGATGGCATGCAGCGCAGCGTAGAAGCAGCATGTCTGGGGCTCTGACCCGGAGCGTCCGTTTGACTCTTTGGTCTTCTGGTACGCTTGTCTCAGCTCCTTAATTTTAACGCGGCACTGCGTTGCATCCCTGCTGTATCCTCTGTCCGTCATGGCCTTGGAGATTTTCTCGTAGATTTTTGCATTCCGTTTTTTCGATCGTAGTTCTGATAGCATGGATTCATCTCCCCATACAGCTATCAGATCTAACACCTCCCATTCTGTCCATGCTGGCTCTTTCGATTCTGGGATTGCATGGTCACCTCTGCTGATGAGCTCTGCATCGTTACCAGTGCTGTTGAGCTCGCCACGATGACCAAACAGGAAATGAAATTCAAATGTTCCCAGGGCTTTTCCTGTGTACCTGGCCAGAGCAGCCGAGCTCAGACTGCTGTCCAGAGAGGTGACAGTGGTGCACTGTGGGATAGCTCCCGGAGACCAATACCATCGAATTCCGTCCACACTAACCCTAATTTGACACGGCCATATCGATTTTAGCGCTAATCCGCTCGTCGGGGAGGAATACAGAAATCGATTTTAAGAGCCCTTTATGTCAAAATAAATGTTGTCCGTTGTGTGGACGGGTCCATGGTTAATTCTATTTAACGCTGCTAAATTCAACATAAACTCTTAGTGTAGACCAGGCCTCAGTTTGACTTTGGAAATGTCACTGATTTCAGAGCAGGTGCATTGTTCTCCATGTTCAGATTGCATAAAGATGGCTACTATATTGCTTCCTTCACTGGCCCTCCCTCTCATCCTCCAGGTAGCCTCAGAAGCTCATACCCATAGTCATGTGGTGGTGGCACTGATGCCAGAGGCACTCTAACAATCTCCTATCAGGGATGTATTCATTCTGATCAGGAGAAAGAAGGAAAATGTTTTGCAATGTGATACTAGGATCTCCAAAATCACTCACATTTAGATGCCCCTGCCTTTGCTAATAGTTCTCTGTGGAGTAAATAAAGTACATGGCAATTGTCAGCATCTGGTTGGCTTTTAAAAATAAGTGTTTCTGTTTAGCTTGAGGTTTTACATACACAAAAACATGTGCTTGCCGTAATGACAAAAACAGTTCCTAGATCAGTTATGCAGTGCCAAATTTCACCAGCAGGTGTCACGTTCATAGACAGTCCCTCATAGGGAGGAATTGAGGCAGATTTTGTTAAACAATCCAATTTGAAATAGGTGCTTTATATTCATTAACACCTTGCAGTATATCTTGAAAGTAAAAAACAAACAAAAACCCCTTACCTAGAAACAAGCCTGCAGCGAAGTGTGTGCTAAACTGTTTAGTTTCCCTGTGATCTAATGTCTGTTCCGGATGTTTATTTTGCTTTTTCCCTCAGCAATCCCAAAGTTCAGGTGGAAGCAATTGAGGGTGGTGCTCTACAAAAACTGCTGGTTATTTTGGCCACGGAACAACCATTGGCTGTGAAGAAAAAGGTAAGTTGGCCAAAATGTGTGTATTAACGTTTCCTAAATATGACACCCAGGTGTATAGTCTTGTATTGGCACCATTACATAGTGATGTGATCTATGTCGCCTGTTCATGGATATGTGGTGCTTTATAATGAGGCGCATTCACAGAAGCAGTATCAGGCTATGTTCAGAGGGTCAGATTCAGCATTTCCCCCCGCCCCCTTCCACCTAGGCTGATGGGGTTCTGTTCTTCTTTCAGTGCACTCAAGATGACCCACGTTATAGTTAACAAGCTGTAGTTGTGTACTGACAGGGAAACCTTGTCTCTCTGTTGTACAGTGCCATTAGCCAGCCCACAGTTGTCACCTCATGGCAGCAATAGGCCTTGCCCTACTTAAAAGAAAACTCAGATCACACAGTGAGTTCATACTATTGGGCCGGCAGTGCTGTGTGTTAGATAGTCTGGGAGGGAAGGAGCAGATCCCAGCATGAAGATCACAGGCTAATGAATAGGAGTCGACGTTCTGGAGAAGATCATTGTTGCATCCACGTTGGCATCCTGCCTCAAGCAGGGGCCAATATCTGATGCTTCAGAGGAAGGCGAAAAGCTCTCCTAATGCCCCTAGCTAAATGTGCAGTGCTGTATGTTGGGGTATGGGATTCTTCACGCTCCCCTTCAGTGATCAGTTTACTCACTCAAGCATGAGATCGGATTACCCTTACCTTAACATGCAAAGCTACAAATGGTTGTTGTTGGCCATAAAATTATCTAGCTCCTTTTCAAATCCAGGCTCAGCGTTTGACTCAGTGACCTTCTGGCACAGTGAATTCCACAGGAGGAGCAGGAAAAGTAGCTCCTGTTATTCAATCTTAATGCACCTGCCATTAATATCAGTGATGTGCTGTCAGTATTTTAAAAAAGGATCCCATGAAAGTGTTCCCCTCTAGCCTGTGATAAACTCTCAAGGAATGTGTGGGCCACAGAGAGGAGTGGAGAGACTGAGGAACGTACTCACTTGCATGAAAAGGTTCCCTCCTTGTCAAGGCTGGGGAGGCAGGCTTGTGTAAAGCTGCACTTGCTCGAAATGTTTACACCATGTTCCTGAAAATGACACTGAGCATCCTGCTGGCCTAGCCCAGCATGTGTGATGTGGGGAGTGTGATTACCTCACAGGGACACAGGTATCTAGGGAGGAGGTATCTAGGGAAGGGTTTGAAAACCAGTGCCTTGGAGTGCAGTCTGCTTCATTTCAAAAGCAAAACTTTTGCCTTACCTCTGGCAGCATTCAGAGACGAGGTGACCTCACCAGAGAAATCACCCCAATATTTTATTTTATTTCATTTACTGGACTCCAGAGAGCCCTTTCAGCATGGCATGGAGTTTAATTGAGTGACCACTGTCCTTGTCATAATTTGAATGCTTCTGTCTAGTCTCCTTATCCGTCCCCTTTCCAGGCAAAATACTCCTAGTTGTGACAGTCTCTCTTCAAATCTAAGACCCTACCATCCAGTATGACAATCTTTAAGGCCTTTTTCTGAACAAAGGGGATGGCTCTGATGTGTAGTGCAGGAGGACTACAGGCTGATGTGGTCCTTCAGCATCAGCTGCAATGCATGTAACATTTGTGCATGACAGGGAGAGATTTTTACTCCCATTAGAATGAAAACATGGTGAGTGCAGGAGAGTCATATTTCCCATCCAGCCATGCTTGGGTGGAGGAGGAGGCAGCATGCCAGCACATCACTGTTACTATGGACTGTGGTGAGGAAGAGACAGAAGCATCCACTAAACTACTGCAGGCAACTAAGAGATTATAAAATAGAAATATATTGGATTGGGGAAAAAATAGCTGTCTGTTCTGATCTGCCCACAGTGAGTGCAGGAAACGTCCCACCATTGTGCACTAAGGAGTCAGTTCCCATTGTTGGCAGGCTCTGAGATGGATGATCTCAGTAATAGTTCTCATTTCAGCAGCAGCCTTTCCTGAGGGGCAGAATGGCAGCCTGGGCGCCTTTCTTAACACTTAACGTATCGCCTCAAGTAACCATTTTTGTGAATATCAGAGAGGTGTAAAAATCAATAATTTAGCCACAGATTGCCTCCTTCCTCAGCCTCAACCACAGGCCTATAACAGCTCTGAAAGGGAGAGAGCACCTAAACGTCTCCATCACTAGCCAAAGTAATGCTTTATATTAGGATGAGTTATCTGTACTGCGATAGCACCCAAAGAGCCCAAGCAGAATTGGGTCTGTATTCACACAGAATCAGAGTTCATAATCCAATTTAAGACAAGATGCACTCAGTGAGTACAGTGAACAGGGAGGTGAGAGTGATGGGTGTATATCAGTGAGTTCTGAAGGATTAGAGAAACACTTAAAAGTTCAATATTTATCCAAGCTATCTGAGCTTTGATGGGGCTGGATGGGTGTCTGCCAAAGTGACATCCACCAGAATCCTGGTACTACTTCTGCTGATTGGGCTTAGGGTGACCAGATGTCCCGATTTTATAGGGACAGTCCCGATATTTGGGGCTTTTTCTTATATAGGTGCCTATTATCCCCCACCCCCTGTCCCGATTTTTCACACTTGCTATCTGGTCACCCCAATTTGCCTGGAGTTTTGAGCATAGGCTTTCTCGGGGTATTTGGGCACAGAATCCAAACTGCAAAGCCCCAGGAGACAATCTTTGGCTTGGGTTCAGTTCAAGTGATGGGCATAGGTCCAGTTTAGCTATTTTAACAGACCTACTGCCTGAAATACAAGTTAACAAAGCTCAGTGAGAGCAGAACCCATCTTGATCTGCAACCTGCCTCTCTCATGTTACTCTGTTTCAGTGCTTCAGTATTGTGGTGATTGAGGCTATATAAATACCATAGACTGAGTTAATATCAGCAGCTAAACCAAATCAAAGTAAAAATCTCATTGGCCCTACATCTATCCCAAACCTTGTATCTAGTACAAGAAAGATTCAGAACAATGTCTTTGCCATTAGTTTCCACTCTCATTTGGACTGGTCACCTGCTCCTTCCTACATATTCAGGCTTATCCCCACCATAGCATGGCTACAACAGCTTTAAGCACAGAGTATTTCCCCATCTCAGTTCTGGTATTTAGAAAGAGCCTCTTGTGCAACTCCACGCTCTAGCGCTGCATTTGTTTATCACGCTCCTTGGGGAACTGTAGCAACAAAAGACAGCTTGCTGCAGATACAGACAGATGTAACCCTTGCCTAAGCAGCAGCCTCAATCAATTGTCCTGGGTGATAAAAAATATAAATCCTTTGCGCTTCTAGACTCTTTCACCCGGGATCTCAGGCTCTTCCTGAACATCAGTTAGGCCTCACAGTACACCTGTAGGGTAGGCCAGTGATGTTCTCCTCATTTCACAGAGAGGACACAGAAAGGTAAAGGGATGTGCCATGTGTCACACGGTGAATCAGTAGCAAAGCCAGGAACACAGCCCAGAAATTCTGACGCCCAGTCCTGCGATTGAACCACTAGACAAAACTGTTTGGAACCTGCTTTAATAGGGAGGCAGTGCCATGAACTGTATGCTGTATCTGATACCATTTAAAGTAATTTCTCCAAAGTAAGTTCTCTTGGAAGATCCTGTAAAGCTGAGATAATAAAGTTAAGCTTTTCATTCATGACCCTGGCACAAAAAGTGGGAGTGTGCTAATAAAATTTGTGGATGATGCAAAGTTGCCAATATGGAAGAGGACCGGAATATCATACAAGAAGATCTGGATGACCTTAAAAACTGGAGTAATAGAAATTTAATAGTGAAAAGTGCAAGGTCATGCACTTGGGGACTAACAACAAGAATCTTTGTTATAAGCTGGGGATGTATCAGTTGGGAGTGAGAGAGGAGGAGAAATACCTGGGTGTATTGGTTAATCACAGGAAGACTATGAGCCGCCAGTTTGATGTGGCTGTGAAAAAGGCTAATGCAGTCCTAGGATGCATCGGGGAGGTATTTTCAGTAGAGACAGGGAATTGCCGTTATACAAGGCACTGGTGAGACCTCATCTGGAATACTGTGTGCACTTCTGGTCTCCCATGTTTAAGAAAAAAGAATTCAAACTGGAACAGGTTCAGAGAAGGGCTGCTAGGGTGATCAGAGGAATGAAAACCTACCTTATGAAAGGAGACTCCAAAGAGCTTGGCGTATTTATCCTAACCAAATGAAGGCTGAGGGGAGATATGATTGCTCGCTATAAATGCCAGGGAAGGAGAGGAATTATTTAAGTGCCAGTGTGGACACAAGAACAAATGGCTATAAACTGGCCATCGGCAAATTTAGGTTTGAAATTAGATGAAGGTTTCTAACCATCAGAGGAGTGAAGTTCTGGAACAGCCTTACAAGGAGAGCAATGTGGGGGAAAACTTAACTGGCTTCAAGACTGAGCTTGATAAGTTTATGGAGGGGATGATATAATGAGACTGCCTACAATGGCAGGTAGCTGATTTGCGACTGCTAGCAGCAAGTATCCCCGATGGCTGGAGATGGGACACTAGGTGGGGAGGGCTGTGAGTTATTACAGAGAATTCTTCTCAAGGTGTCTGGCTTGTGGGTCTTGCCCACATGCTCAGGATCTAACTGATCGCCAAATTTGGGGTTGGGAAGGAGTTTTCCTGTGTGTCAGGTTGGCAGAGATCCTGGGGGTTTTTGCCTTCCTCTGCAGCAGGGGGCACGGATCACTTGCAGGTTAGAACTAGAGTAAATGGTGGATTCTCTGTAACTGTAGTCTTTAAATCATGATTTGAGGACCTCAGTAACTCAGCCAGAGGCTGTGGGTCTATTACAGAAGTGGGTGGGTGAGGTTCTGTGGCCTGCAATGTCCAGGAGGTCAGACTAGATCAGCTGTTCTCAAACTGTGGGTTAGGACCCCAAAGTGGGTCGTGACCCCATTTTAATGGGGTCATCAGAACTGGTGTTAGATTTGCTGGGGCCCAGGGCTAAAGCTGAAGCTGGAAGACTTCAGCCTTGGGCGGTGGGGCTCAGGTTTTGGCTTAAGCCCTGGGCAGCGGAGCTCAGGTTACAGACTCCTCCTCTCCCCCTTCCCCCCATCTGGGGCTGAAGTCCTCAGGCTTTGGCTTTGGTCCCCCTTCTCAGAATTTTGTTGTCAGAAGGGAGTCACGGTACAATGAAGTTTGAGAACCCCTGGACTAGATGATCATGATGGTCCTTTCTGGCCTTAAAGTCTGAGAGTATATAAAGTTGATGTGGGCAGTCTCAGTCTGTGAGAGCTGCATTGATGTGTTGACAGCATCTAACCTGGAGAAAGGTCAAAGGGCATGATCCTGAAGGGTGTTCAGCACCTGCAGTACCCCCTGAAGTCAGAAGAGGTTGCAGGACACTAGCTTTAACTGGGAGAGCTTGAGCAGTGAAACTGCAGCAGCACAGGCTTCATCAGGAGTAATTACCCAGGGTTATGGGCAGGCTTGTACAGCCTCACCTGAAGCACATGGTGCTGCAGCTTCAGTGCTCTGGTACCTGAGCTAATGAGATTAAAGCTAGTGTGGGTAGGTCTGCACAAGCTGCAATCACATTTCTGACCACAATGTGGACATACCCATGGTCTTCGAGTTCCTGGAAAACAAATATTTGTAAGAAGAGAGTTGGGGATCAGACACCACACTCAGGTTCCATGCAGAGAGGTTTAAATTAACGAGGGCAAGTGTTTGCAGAACAGCAAGTCATGAGTGAACACAGTTGTGTTTGTCTCCCCTGATTAGAAGTCATTAAGTGAGATTGTTGATGCACTTTTAAATCGCACCCATATTATGTAGCATTAATCAGCTGCCTTTTGTGGCAATCCGTAAAGGAAGATGAAGCCAGAATGCTAGGGCTCTTCAGAATACAGATTGCTGAGCAAGAGTTCATTCAGAAATGGCAGCTGTCGCTGGACTAGGAGACTGATTAACTGTTATGCTTGCCAGGCTCTCTTTGCTTTGTCTTCGATGCTGAGACACTTCCCCTATGCCCAGCTGCAGTTCCTCAAGCTTGGTGGCCTTCAAGTACTTAGAAATCTCTTCAAAGAAAAAGGCATGGAGACGCTCTACATACGTGTTGTGACGCTGCTCTACGACCTGATTGTGGAAAAGGTAAGAGGGCTGTGGGGCAGTTTGCTGGAGCCCATGTTCACTGGATGGCAGTGAAGATGTGAGCTATACTCCTGGGAGTGAGGAAATGCATGTGAATTGGGAACAGTTATAGCGATGCAAGACAGTTCTTAAAATCTTCATTAAAGGGCAGTTGTATCAAGGCCAAACAAAGAGGCATGGTACCAGGGAACTCCCCAGGCAGAGACAACCTGTGCCTGCTGATAGTGGGGTGGGGTTGCAGGGGGTGTGGAGATTTGGGTTCAGCTGGCTTCAGCAGTGTTACTGAGCATGCTCAGTACAAGACAAGCAGTAAATCTGGAAGGGCATGTGACCCTGCATTCCCCTCCCCGCCCCCCGTCACCTCCCGTGTCACCTCTATCTCCAGGGGATGGGGAGCCCGCTCTGCACCGACACACCTCCCTGCAGCACTGCAGGAGAAGCCCCTGTGGAGCTGGGTTCCATATTGCATAGGCAGTTTGTACTCCATGGGTTGATCTTGTGTCTGAACCTTGAAAATATTGTGTAGCCATTAAAGCATCTTTTGTTGGTGGTGGGTTATTTACCCTGAAGTGTTAAAACCAAGAACATGTGCTAGGGTGCAGGAGAGCTAGGAAACGAAACTGATCATTCTGGTTTCATTGTCCAAAGTGAATGAAATGCAAAGAGAGTTACGAGAGTATCGCTGTGCAAACTAGCTAGATTTTTGTAATTCTTTTAGTTTTATGAGGCACTGTCCATTTGCAAATCTTAGGTTGTAACGAAGCAAACACCTGTACCTATTTTACTTAGCACCACCTTTGATTACACTGGTCTACAATTTTTGAGAAGTCATCTGCTTCAGAGAAAAAATGTGCTATTTAGTATGTATTTTGATGTGCTGAATTCAAATATGACAATTAAAACAACTGATTGGCTACTGTTTCTAAGATATTTAAGTTTTTACATTTTATGTCTATGTATAGATAGTAGAGTTTTAATCATAAATTGTAAACCTAGGTCTTTTCATGTGTTTATGGTTGCTTTACATGATACTATTTCACCTGTCCTGTTTATGTAACACTTTAAAAATCAGCAAAGGGGTTATATAAATAAAATTTATTATGAAACAAAAGGCAAAAAACTATTATGTACATAGTTTAGTCCTATTCAGTGTCTACTCGGCACTTCTTGGCTTGTCTCTTGTATTCATTAAATGGAGCATCTCTTGTCACTGTCCAGCAATAGTCTGCAAGCATTGATGGGCTCCATTTGCCCTGATAGCGTTTCTCCATTGTTGCAATGTCCTGGTGAAATCGCTCGCCGTGCTCGTCGCTCACTGCTCCGCAGTTCGGTGGAAAAAAATCTAGATGAGAGTGCAAAAAATGTATCTTTAGTGACATGTTGCAACCAAGGCTTTTGTATGCCTTGAGGAGGTTTTCCACCAACAACCTGTAGTTGTCTGCCTTGTTGTTTCCGAGAAAATGTAGTGCCACTAACTGGAAGGCTTTCCATGCCTTTTTTTCCTTGCCACGCAGTGCATGGTCAAATGCATCATCTCGAAGAAGTTCACGAATCTGAGGACCAACAAAGTCACCTTCCTTTATCTTAGCTTCACTTAACCTTGGAAATTTTCCACGGAGGTACTTGAAAGCTGCTTGTGTTTTGTCAATGGCCTTGACAAAGTTCTTCATCAGACCCAGCTTGATGTGTAAGGGTGGTAACAAAATCTTCCTTGATTCAACAAGTGGTGTATGCTGAACACTTTTCCTCCCAGGCTCCAATGACTGTCGGAGTGGCCAATCTTTCTTTGATGTAGTGGGAATCTCTTGCACGACTATCCCATTCGCAGAGAAAACAGCAGTACTTTGTGTATCCAGTCTGCAGACCAAGCAAGAGAGCAACAACCTTCAAATCGCCACAAAGCTGCCACTGATGTTGGTCATAGTTTATGCACCTCAAAAGTTGTTTCATGTTGTCATAGGTTTCCTTCATATGGACTGCATGACCAACTGGAATTGATGGCAAAACATTGCCATTATGCAGTAAAACAGCTTTAAGACTCGTCTTCGATAAATCAATCTGGATCGTGATCGATGTTGAGGGCTGCCATCACACCATCGATGTTGTTGCAGGCTACAAGATCACCTTCCATGAAGAAGAATGGGACAAGATCCTTTTGACGGTCAGGGAACATGGAAACCCTAACATCACCTGCCAGGAGATTCTACTGCTGTAGTCTGGAGCCCAAAAGATCTGCCTTACTCTTGGGTAGTTCCAAATCCCTGACACGGTCATTCAGTTCATCTTGTGTTATGAGGTGTGGTTCAGAGGAGGAGGATGGGAGAAAATGTGGGTCCTGTGACATTGATGGTTCAGGACCAGAAGTTTCATCCTCTTCCTCTTCCTCGTCTGACTCAAGTGAGAATGATTCTGGTGCATCAGGAACCGGCAGTCCTTCTCCGTGGGGTACTGGGCGTATAGCTGATGGAATGTTTGGATAATGCACAGTCCACTTTTTCTTCTTTGACACACCTTTCCCAACTGGAGGCACCATGCAGAAGTAACAATTGTTGGTATGATCTGTTGGCTCTCTCCAAATCATTGGCACTGCAAAAGGCATAGATTTCCTTTTCCTGTTCAACCACTGGCGAAGATTTGTTGCACAAGTGTTGCAGCATATGTGTGGGGCCCACCTCTTGTCCTGATCTCCAATTTTGCAGCCAAAATCAAGGTGATAGGCTTTCTTAAGCATAGTGGTTATACTGCGCTTTTGTGATGCAAAACTCACTTCACCACAAACATAGCAGAAGTTATCTGCACTGTTCACACAAGTACGAGGCATCTCTGCTCACTTTGGCTAAACAGAAATGTGTCCTTTTGCAAAATCAAACACTGACAAATATGAGAGCACGACACTGTATGATTTCTAGAGCTGATATAGGGCAATTTGTTCAGCAGAGTGATGTAAGCTTCGTTATGATTGCATCATCCATGACTTCTAGGAGTAACATGATGCAATTCATATCATGTATGACGCAATACCAGCTTCAGATTGCATCATTCATTGTTTTGCCTAAAAAGCAAGTACTGTCCAAACCCAGTCATAGATTTATTCATAGATCCAGTCAAAGATGTATTTTAGTCATTTCTGGTTTAAATTGAGATCCCTTCCCTTTATAACTCACTTATCCTCCGCCATTCCCAAGTCAAGGGGTATATACTGACCCAATAGCATGTCTTGAAAACTAGAGCCAATCAACAATTTTAAGCATCATTTTCGTTCTCAGTGACCCAGAATTAGTAAAGTTTGACGACATTTATTTCAGAAGCATTTTGGCTGTAGAGCAGTGATTATTACTGTCAATGTTAGTTTAAAACCCTATTTACTAGCCACTGTTTGATTTGTTATTTATTTTCTGCATTTCTATTACATTGGAGAATGAAAATCAATTAAGTCAAGTTTCACTTCTGTTTATAGTCAGTTTCACCTGCAGATTTTTATTGCTGTAGTGTTTGGGTTTCAGACCTTGAAGACAAATAATTACAGGGCTTTAAAAGTTGTTTTCAATCGACTTTTTATAAGAGATGGAAATATTTTTGTTACTCTGAAGTTTTATAAAATATAAATATTGGGTCCAATATAAGTTAACCCTGTCTCTTCAATGGCACAAATAAGGAATTTGTATTTATGACTTGTCTTAACATTGTCCCATTAATCCCATTCCATGTTTTAATACTATATCTTTAGCAACTCCATCTGTTCACAGATTCAGTCTACCTTGAGATAATCTGCACACCCTACAAATTCCAAGTTTTATACTAAAACAATGACATTTATAGCCCTTTTGAGTGTGAAAACTACTTTCTCTTGTTCCGTCTGTAGACAAAATGGGGAAAAACAGCACCTGCAAAGGTGCTGGATCAATCTGAATAAGTGGTGATGTCACAACATGCTGTGAAGTGCTAGCTTCAGGGTGATAGACTGAAAAGCAATAGGCTATTTTTTTTTTTTAATGAAGCAAAACTAACTCCAGCCCATGCCAGTGCCAGCTCAGTGAAATGAAGCAGAAGAGAAGATGGTTCTGAACTGCTTTTCCTGCTTCATTGCCTCTGTTTAACCCTGAATAGATGGACAATCTGTGTGCACTGAAAATAAAGTTTTCCAGGTGGTGGAAATGGCTTTCCTGTAGGATTGTGGGAAGGGAAATCTCACCTGAGTTTTTCTTCCTTTTCTTCCCACATATGGTAAATCAAAGTATAAATACAATGCCGTGAAACATGCCAGAAGCAACCACCCAAGGGATCAACAAATGTCAGTTACACGTAGCAGAGGTGGGCCCTTAACTAAAGGTCAGATAAAATGTTACAGGAAACCTTGGGGAGACTCCAGTGGTCCCTCCAGACAGGGGGTTGCTTATTAGCAAGGCTCATCCTTTGTGCGAGTTTCACTGTATCTCTGCTGATTTCCAGCCTTTTTCTTCTGCAGATTTGGATTTGTTCTTATCAGACCTGTAAAAGCCCTAATCTTCCCTTAATGATAATACCCTAGCAAGCAGACTTGTGCTATTCAGATCTAATTAATGAAGCGCATACATAGTAATTATCACAGGAGGCCACCAGCCAAGCCAGAGGAATAGCTCTTAAAGGGAAACAGACCCCATATTGCTCTTCTTTGGGAAATGGTGGCGTGAACAGCTCCTTCTGGCACACAGACTGTCAGATGCATCTAGGGTCACATTCCCGCCTGTGACACATGCGTGGGATTCCTATATATGTCAATGACAGCTTCTCGCATTCACCTACCAGCTCTACTAGGGCCAAATATTTAACGTCAGCATTTAGTATTGAAGCCAGCTGTAAAAGGATGTGCAGGTTCTTCACTGTGACACCTGCCCTGTGAGCATCTTTACTCAGAGTATGCTAAGCCTTCTCATTCGCCACTGCAAAACCCTAAACATGCCAGTCGTAACTGAGACCGTGGGGTGGGAATCCACGTCTCAGCTCACTCATGGCAAGGCTGTTGAATGTCCATATAACTGCACTGAGCAGAATGGACACCTTTTATTTAGGGCTGGCGTAAGGTGAGCATTGGGTTGGGCCATGGCACAATCAAGATTCTAGCTCATACCCTCGCTTCCTGGGGCAGCAGGAGCTGGGAGCACTGTGGAGCCACGTGCCTGGTCTCTGGATGTGGGGAACAGAGCACTGTGGCTTGTGCCCAAGTATCCCCTTCTGGCTGTTAGCTCATTGGTGCAGCTCTGACAAGTTCAGCTAGGGAGAGAGAGACCTTGTGATGATGTAGAGCTTTGAGTATGGTGCCGCTGGCGAACCACAGGGTGAAAGATGTAGGGGAAGGATCCTGGACGGACCCCCACCTCCTAGAAAAGGCAATGGAAAGCAAAAATCAGGCCTGAAATGCCAGCAGGCTAAAAAGTCAACTCTCTGCCATTTGCTGTAGACAGCAGCACCAAGGCCACGGGCGCAGTGAAGCCTTCAGGCAACTGCTTCAAATAAGCACAGTTTAAGGAATTGACTTGACAGTGACTTTTTCTGCCCTTTTCTCCTTTATTAAAGGAAATGGTGGGGCGGGGGGGGGGGTCTCTTGTGGAACAACACAAGGGCTCCACCAGTGTCCAGCGCACCTCGCTGTCCTCTGGATTCTAGGAGCTCTACCCTGTTACAGGTGTATATTGTATGTAGGAGGATTTATCATGCAGTTCAATAGGGCTGTGCTCGCTTCCCTTTGGTATCTCACTGGATTCACCTGAGGCTTTGCTTGCTTGGTCCTGGTATAACGTTGCCCCACAAAGGATATTTTATAAAATTGAGCTTTGTTTCCCATTTCCCTCTCCCCCACTCAAAAAAAAAAAAAGTTGTGTTGTCTGCTTTGTTTTAATCATAGAAATATCAAGAATGGCAACACTGTCCTCCCTAGCTTTGCTGGAGCGGCCTCCAGTGGGAATTGGGAGCACTCTTAAATTAAGGATGGGGATGTGCACAGTGTTTAACAAAGAGGTCTTGTATCCAAAGTGTTTAGTACGTGCCAGAGTTATATAGGTGATCATGAAAATAAATAATAAAAAATGTTTTAAACAGTCTCACCTCACTCCCTTCTCCTTTAATCAGATTTTTCAGTGTCTTGCAATATCATAATTCTACTCGTTCTCCAATCAACTAGAGTTTTCTAGAATAGATAAGACCTGAATTTCTAATGCAAAAAAACCCAGCAAAACAAATCTTTCAGGCTAACTTCATGCACCATATAAAGAAATAAAATAGGGTACAGTGCTGTCAAAAGCCAGGAGTCGTGGGATGTCTGGATTCACCCATGGGCACTGATATACTGTATAACCTGCTGGAAACAGTACTAAGGGTAGTTGTTGTTCTTGGATACAGATAATCAATTTCACATGGTTTCTTGCAGATGCTGCTTGAGGATTCTGAGAACAAGGAAGACCAAATGGAAGAGAAAGTTCAGCAGTACAAACAAGTGAACCTGGTGCCAGCTGTGGTGGAACAGGGCTGGTGTGTGATTATTTCTAACCTCCTGGCATTGCCGGAGCATGACACTCGAGAAAAAGTTCTAAAAACAGTGCGCATTCTGATGGCCTCCTGCAGGGACGGATACCAAGGGGACTATGCCCTCAGCACCACGCTGAGCATGCTCCGCACCGAGTACGAAGAACTGGCAGCAGAAGAACAAAGGGAAGGGGACAAAGATGGCTATTTTAAGGAACTCCTTAGCTCTATAAATACCATTATTCAGGAGTTAAGAGCAGGATATCTGTAATCTGACTGAGCTTTAAAAAAAAAATTCATGACAACCTGGTGAATTTTGACGGACATGCATAAACAAACTATTGAGTAAACTGCTGGTCTAAGCAAAATCCCTCCACAAGGCAAGTGAGCCAACAGCTCCATTATTAAAGAAAGATACAAACATTTTGGGGAGTGTTTTCATTTCACATCTTGGTCCATACTAATATACCAGGTAATGGGAGTATGTGTGTTTAAGGAATATTGCATCTTGTCTTCAACCTCTAATATGTTTGAAACATTCTGTCACTTACATTAATGTGTTTAGTAAAATGCAGAGATTCTTCAGGTTCCAAAGAACTGATGCATTTTTGATCACGTATTTGCTAATTCAGGCAACTATACATCTGTTCTTTGTAAAGGAAAAAAACTTTCCCACACAACTGTGATCGGTCTTCAGTCTTTTTTTTAAGGGTGACCCTTTCTTTTGCTGCTTTACAATTTATGCAGAAGGACTGAAAACTGTTGTTAGGTTTTTATTTTTAAGTGTGCTTTCCCTCAGAAACACCACAAATATCAACACTTGTCTTCCCTGGGTTTGCTGGAGGTCTGCATAGAGGACTCATAGATTCAGATTAGGAGCCTTCTCAGACCTTTGTTGAAAGATGTTGAATATCCAACAAAAAATAACCTTTCTTCCAGCTATTTGTTAGGGTTTTGAGTTAAATAGATGTTAACAAACCCCCCCATAAAAACTCAGGCATTCTAAACACAAAAGAAATAATTAGAAATCATTTCCCCTGCCAATTAATCAGGTTTCTCTTGCTTGGTATCTGTGATGTCATGAACATACTTGTCCTCCGGTTTTTGATAGAGCCTGCTTAGAAAAGAAGAATAGCCAAGACCTGAATTTCTAATGAGGGGGAGGGAGCGAAAGGGAGCTATTGGCAGGGAACTCTTTCAGGCATTCTTTATACATCGAAAGAAACAAAACAAAAAAGGTACCAGTCTGTCAATCGATGAATTTCCCAGCCCGTGGTAACCAGGCCTGGTAGCTTCCATGTATCATCTTCCCTGACTGGCAGCAGCAGCTAGTCAAGCACAGGGCTCGACTCAGCTGAGCCAGTGCTGCCAGTTCCACTCTCTGATGCTTTTACTCTTCAGATAAATGTCCATTAAAGGCTGGATTGAGGCCACCACTTCCATTTCCCCTGCAACCCGAATCCAGACCCTGACACAGGATACAGCCTAGTGCATTAACCCAGGGTACCACCTGCCCCCTTCATCACTCCATTTTAGAATTGTTATCCACAGAAAGCCCTTTAACAACACTTGGGTTTCCGGTAGCATTGCTGCTATGGAGTCACATAAGTGTGTCTGATCTAATGCTGTGTCAGCCCAAAGGCAGTTTCTCTAATACAGCGGTGGGAGGAGGGAGAGATGGTTTGGTCCCTGGGCCATGCAGACGTGGGCTAACCATGCCCTTTTAGAGTCATGTTGTTATCTTCAATGCCTGGATTAGGTACTCAGCTGAGGGGATCCCCCTGCTTGGCGTGGCGGGCTACTCTTGTAATCCTCCTCCCGTATGCCTCCTGCAGGGTTTCCCCAGTGGGAGTCCCTACTGACGATATAATAAATAGTTGTATTTATATGGCAGCCATCTGCCAGTGCTTTGTAGGGACTACACAAAACTGTCTGCTTACAATAAAATGAGGCACTAAACACAAGGTGTCCTCCGGACCTTTCTAAAGCTGGCAAAATCTATGCAGCTGGACAGGCCCTTGCTCCAGCACAGGGTTGCTGCAGAAAAACTAGGGGTTGGATCTAGTTTGCCCTTAGGGGTTGTTAGCTGGGGGACAGCTGCCCAGGCTCAGGGATGTGCAAATATGGCTTTAAGCCATAGGCGTTGCTCTATACATGTTTCTGCCCCAGCTGAGGTGTGGGGCCATGGAGTTCACCAAATCCTGTTAACTGCCAAAACTAAACCCTCCACTATAGTGTCTGCCTGCCAACAGGCAGCAGCCAGGTTACTTCCGCCCTGCCCCCTCGTAATGATACCAGTGCACTTGGCATGAGCGCTAAGCCAGCGATCAGCATCCGCCCTAGAGAGCAGGTGTCAGATAGCCAGGCTTGCTGGTGAAGAGGCCTACCATGGAGTTGCTGTACCAGGGAAGGTTACTCTCTGGCACTATACCAGCAATTTGAGAGCTGGGTTCACAGCGGTCCTTGTAAACCAAGACGGGCAGCCAGCAAGGGGCTTAGCAAATTAGGGACTGAGGGTGGTTGATTGTCTCTGTAATGGGGTATTGGGCTCCAAGTGCCCATCCTACCTAAAGCAGCCTTGTTTCATGGTGTTAGTTGGGCCCCATTCTTTATCATTTCTGGAATCACTTCCAGAATTGCGGTCTACCACTCCCAGGTATGTCAATAATTGTTACTCCAGCTTTAGGGGCATCAGCAAGGAGAACCCTACCACTGGAAGAGATACACAATAGCAAAAAAATCTGCAGCCATCTCTACAGTCACTACCTGGCAATTTGGACCTGCTTAGCCATCTTAAGTTTGTTATGCTCCTTGTATTTATGAGTTCAGCATAACAAATACTGTGCTCCTAGATGTGCTTGTCTAGGGCAGGTCCATCAAGCCATAACTGGCTCGCTGTTCACGCTGTAGAATCACAGGCTCGATGACACCCACCTACGTGAATGGGCAGCAAATACCAAAGTACTGTCAAGAAGGGACAAACAATTTATACCTGTCAGGCACAAAGTGGACAACCTCCCTCTGATGCAAGCCCACTGAGCTTTGTATTGATTGGGCTGTTTCAAAGCCATTAGTCCTTCCTTCTTGATGCTAAAATATTTCTGACTAACTTTCACAGCCTGTCAAGTGTCACCTATTCAGTAACAGGTATGTATGCATATTGATTTGCCTTTGTTTGGATTAAAAAATATTTAAATGTAGTTACAGAAATCCATTCCGCAGCTAACAGCACATGATTATTAGCAACAGTACAATAAGAGAGTGCCAGAATGCGTCTGCCTCCTGGGCACATCAGTGAGGGAGTCATGGTTTGGATCTGTTTTTAAGTTCACACCCTTTATTTTAGGTAGGACCTGCTCTCTGGATGATGTAAAACAAGCTTGTGTGTTCTAGGGGTGCTGTGCTGGGCACAGCCCATGTTGGAGCAGTAGGCCCCAGCTGTTCCGCACTTCCCTTTTCAGCAAGGGAAATGAGCAATCATAAAAGGCTGAAATTCCGCAAACCAGCCCTGAGCTGTGACAGCAGTAAATCTAGAACAGGGCAGCCAGCATCGTGTACAATTTTGATGTGCAAAAAAGCCAAGGTGACAGCTGCCAATTGAGCGAGTCTGAATCCAATTAATAACGCCAGCCAGAGAAGTGGAGAGGAGCATTCCTCATTGCTCAACATTTCCCTTTGCAGACCTGGCACACCTGTGTGCTCTCGCTGGCACACAGACAAACCATCCTTCCTCCAACCCGTGCCACAACTACAGGATTAATAGAACTGATTGGCTTGTTTAAAGTGTTATCTTACAAAAGAAAGTGAGAGTTGAAACAGCCTAAGCCCCTACGCCGCAGCACCAAGGAGAGAGAGAGAGACACACACACACCACCACCCCCAATCCCCCCCCCCGCCTGTGCTGGCATTCAGGAGGTAGGTGGGCACAACCTTGGGGTCCAGCTCTAGGAAACATCTGTGCCATCCTCCTCTATTGTACAACGTACGTACCAGCCTCCTTAAACCTGCAGTGTACGCCTCTGGCCAGTTCCCCCAGCTCTCTCCATTGAAGGGAGTGTTAGCCTTAGGCACAGATGGGCCAGCCCTTACAGGCCTTCTATGCATTGCTGAGAAGGAGGCAGCTCTTATTAAAAGCAATGGTAATTAAGGCCTTGGCTACACTTGCAGATGTACAGCGCTGTTAGTTAAACCCGTGTTCGTATAGCTGAGTAGGGAATGCGCTGCAGCCTGTCCACACTGGCAGCCACCAGCGCAGTTACTACCACTGACGTGGCTACATTTGCCGCACTTGCAGCGGTTTTGGGAGAGGTGCATTATGGGCGGGTATCCCACAGAACACCTCTTCCAATTCTGGCGCCGTGGGTTGTGGGAAGGGGGCGTGGGGTATGGTGCATTCTGGGTCCTGTCCCAACGCCCCGTGATGCATCGCTTCGCATCCCAGCAATCCCTGTGTTTCCGGCCACAATGTGCGCCATCTTTCAACGGTTTCTTTGTAGCGTGATCTGTGCTCCGTTTCTGTCAGCGGGAAAATGGATCCCGACCTGGTGAGCAAAATACTGATGAGTCTCGCCAGCACGTCACGTTTGGCAGTCGAGCTGTTCCTTAAGATCCACAGTGACAGCGAGGAGTCCGACGATGACGATGAAATTGTCACTCAAAACACGTACGACACTAACTTGCTTGTGGCATTCACGGACATGCTATGCACCGTGGAACGCCACTTTTGGGCTCGGGAAACCAGCACAGAGTGGTGGGATCACATTGTCATGCAAGTCTGGGATGACGAGCAGTGGGTGCAGAACTTTCGAATGAGAAAAGCTACTTTCATGGGACTGTGTGAGGAGCTTGCCCCTGCCCTGCGGCGCAAGGACATGAGATTGAGAGCTGCCCTGACGGTGGAGAAGCGGGTGGCTATTGCAATCTGGAAGCTCGCAACTCTGGACTGCTATCGATCAGTAGCGAACCAGTTTGGAGTGGGAAAGTCTACCGTTGGGATCGTGCTGATGCAAGTTTGCAAGGCCATTAATCGAATCCTGCTCAGAAGAACCGTGACTCCGGGTAACGTGCAGGACATTGTGGCTGGCTTTGAACAAATGGGTTTCCCTAACTGTGGCGGGGCGATAGATGGGACACACATTCCTATTCTGGCACCACCCCACCTAGCAGCCGAGAACATTAATCGGAAGGGGTATTTCTCCATGGTTCTCCAGGCGCTTGTGGATCACCGTGGGCGTTTCATTGACATCAACGCAGGCTGGCCCGGAAAGGTGCATGATGCACGCATCTTTCGGAACACTGCCCTGTTCCGGAAGATGCAGTCCGGGACTTTTTTCCCAGACCGGAAGATCACGGTAGGGGAAATTGAAATGCCCACTGTGATCCTTGGAGACCCCGCGTACCCTTTAATGCCGTGGCTCATGAAACCCTACACAGGGAGCCTTGACACCAGCAAGGAACGGTTCAACTACAGGCTGAGCCGGTGCCGGATGACTGTGGAGTGTGCTTTTGGCCGTTTGAAGGGCCGCTGGCGATCTCTATATGGGAAGCTGGACTTGGCTGAACACAGCATCCCCGCGGTTATATCCGCTTGCTGTACCCTCCATAATATTTGTGAAGGGAAGGGTGAAATGTTCACTCAGGCGTGGACCTCAGAGGTTCAACACCTGGAGGCTGAATTTGCACAGCCAGAGAGCAGGGCTATTAGAGGGGCCCGGCGTGGGGCTGCAAGGATTAGGGATGCCTTGAGGGAGAAATTTGAGGCTGACAACCACCACTAATGTGTGCTGCCCTGCACGACCCTGAAGTAAAGTGGTTCCAATGTTATCAATTATCTGTCTTTGCTAAGCTGATTTGTGTTTGCTCAGCTCACTTGTGTTGCCTGTTTCTTTCCTGGGCTAAGGTTTTTCTTTTCCTTTTGCAATAATAAAGATTGTTTGCACATCTACAGAATCCGTTTATTACAGAGAAAACACATGTATTAAAAAGAAACACAACTGCTTGTGAGACAGAAAGGGCAAGGGGGTGGTGGGTGGTGTGGGGAAGGGTTCGATCACAGGGTATGGTATGTCCTGCTTTCATACTCGGGATTCCTGTCTGGAGTGATGTGCAGTGACTGCTGGACCTCAGGATGTCTATAATTCGGGATGGGAGTAGAGTGCAGTGGGTAAGGTTTGTAGTTTCCAGGGCTGTCTGGTGAAGCTACAGGTGTTGGGGGCATCTGCTGTGGGCGATAAGAACCAGTATGTTGGGTGAAGTGGGCAGGTGGTGACATGGGGGCACAAGTGTTTTGGGACACTGGCTGCAGGGGGGGGCGGGGGCGATACTGCTCCGCCTGCATGGCGACGAGCGCCTGGATAGAGTCCACTTGGCGCGCCATGATGCTAATCAGCTCCTTTGTGCTTTCCTGCCGGAGCTTCATGCTTTGCCGCCGCTCCGCTGCGTTTTCCTGGCGGAGCCTGCTTTCATTCTCCCTCCACTCCCGAGCCTTTTGATTCTCTTTAAGAGACTGGTTCATAACTTCCTGCAGCATGTCTTCTTTCGTTCTTCTGGGCCTCTTCCTGAGCCTTTGTAGTCTCTCAGCCGGTGATAAGAAGGATGGCTGAGATCTCAAGGTTGAATCTGGAAGGCAAAATGCAACATTTAACAGAGGCATCATTGTTTTATGCCAGACAGAGCAATGATTCCCCCACAGTTAAGGAGGGCACACACAGTCTCCAAAACAGCACAATTTTCCCATCCCAAACAGAGCGCACAGAACCCACGGGAGCCCCAAAATGGTGAGTAAGCACAGGGTAAAGGGGGACTGATTGTTTCACGGATGTACTGTCCGACGGGTTTCTGTGCCTTGGGGAGAGCCAACAGCTGCAGGGGGAACCTACACTGAACACTATCCCCACATTTTCCACAGGAGTTCATCCTGGAAGATATCTCGCTGCTGAGGGTGTCCGGGGAAGCAAGGGAGGGTCTTCTACTGCAATGCGGCTTCCGCCCTGGCCCATATGCAGCTTGCCTGTGTGCAGCAATGGTCCCCCCGCCCCTCGCGGCACAGTGGCGCGGACACGTTACCCTGACTGGGACAAGGACCACGGCGGCTCTCCCAATGAACCTGCGCAAGCACATTGCCCACGTCCTGGCTGAGACTTTCGAAGAGATTACAGTGGCCGATTTCTCCGATGTGATAGACCACATCAATGCGCTCTTCCGCATCTAGGCATGCATGCAGCCCAAACCCTCCTCGCCCAAGGACCACACACCGAAAAAACGCCTTCCCGAAAATAAAAGCTGCTTACCGCGAACCTGTTCTTCTCTTTCTCTCCCAGCGCGTACCGGCTGCTGCGACTGGCTCTCTTCCTCCTGGCTCGAGAAGAGTTCCTGGCTGCATGCACCCAGGGAGTCAGGGGTGTCTCCCCCAGCCACAGCACCCTCGCTTCTGTTTTCTTCAACCCCCTCCTCCTCCTCCACCTCTCCCTCCTCCTCCTCCTCCTCCTCTCCCGTGTCCACGGTGGTGCTCGGAAGAGTACTGGGGTCAACACCAAGTATTGCATCCAGCTCTTGGTAGAATCGGCAGGTTGTGGGGGGAGCACCCGAGCGCTTGTTTGCCTCGCGGGCTTTGCGGTACGCACTCCGCAGCTCCTTTACTTTTATCCTGCACTGCATTGCGTCCCGGTCATGGCCCCTTTCAATCATGGCCCTTGATATCTGGCCGAAAGTATCGAAATTCCTCCGGCTGGATCGCAGCTGGGACTGGACAGCTTCCTCCCCCCAAACAGCGATGAGGTCCAGCAGCTCGCCATTGCTCCATACTGGGGCTCGTCTCGCACGTGGAGGCATGGTTACCTGGAAAGATGCGCTGAGAGCACTCCACGCCTGGCTGAGCAAACAGGAAGGGGATATTTAAAATTCCAAGGGAATTTAAAGGGTCGGAGTGGCGGTTGGTCACCTGAGGCCAGGGCAGTAGAGTGCTAATTGATGACCAGAGTGGCTAGAACAGGCGTTGTGGGATACTTCCGAATACTTCTGGAGGCCAATAACAGCGCATTGGGTGACCACACTGTAGCCGCAGCGCGGCAGCAGCAGCGCAACGAACGTTATTCTTCTCGGAGAGGTGGAGTACCTGCAGCGCTGTACCTGAGGAGATGCAGCGCCGCACGTGCCTTGCGAGGGTAGACAGTTAGTGAGTTGCAGCGCTGCAGGCAGTTTTATTGCGCTGTAACTCGTGAGTGTAGCCAAGGCCTGAGTTAACAATAGCCTCCATGCCTGCTCCCTGTTGAGCAATGGCTCAGTAATTGGTGCTAGGGCTTGGGCACAGATTTCTTCAGGTCTGCTTGTGTTTAAGTTAACAGATGTCTTAATGTGACCTTCTTTGTGTCTTACAACAATGCCTGCGCTGCAATTAGAAAACACTGAAAATAAGGAGAACAGAAACCCAAGGTTGGCAGCCTCGAACATTCAAAACTCAAGCTTAAAAAACACATGAGAGTCTTGGTACAAATATGCATCTTGAGTTCTTTCATTTGGCTTCTAGTTCCTGGGCTTTCAGGGGGTGGGGAGGGGGAGGGGGAGGGGAGTGTCACATTTTCAAGCTTTTCCATGCAGCAGAGGGCTAAAAAAAGAGTTTTGTTTTTCTAAAATGAAAGTTGAGATATTTCCATATTCACAGAATTCTAGGAGCTGGGACACAAAACATTGCCAGGTAAGAGTTGGCAGCACTAGAAGGAAGTGCGCACACGTGTGTGTCTGGAATTTGGATCCAAAGCTGCTGCTTCATGTTTTTGGGGAGGCACAAATTCCTACAGTTTCCCCAGAATTCTTTGCAAATTGAAGGATCTGAAGCATGTGGTGGCCCCCTGAGGGTAACCATATAGGGGCGAAATGAAGCAGAGAGAAATGTAGACCGCCTATCCGGAGAAATATCCTGATAATGAGATCTCTTGGGGTATAGCATTGGTGCCCATGGGTGGTGATGCAAGCACTGGTGCATGAGGCATTTAAAACAGGACCCGCCCTAGCACGGAGCTTTAGTGTCAAGCCCAAGTGCAATGGAAAGGCTAATCCGTGCCTGCGGGCTCTATGCCCCTTGATTCTCTGCTGCTGCCTCTCTGTGACCAAGCAGAAAGGCTCAGCAGGGGCAGAATGTGCCGTCCTGGGCATCCGTGCTGGTGCTTTTTGCAGCCAAAATGATCAAACCAAAATATTACAGTTAAAATAATGAACTCGGACTCTGCTTCTCCGCGGAGCTAAAAAGGCTGCCAGGGCAACTAAGGAGCTGTGGGCAGGTGCTGCAGGGCTTCTGCCAGGGGAAGAAGGAGCAGGCTCAATGTGAGGCATGGCTCTGCAAACCATAGGGACAAGGGCAAGTGAAGGCAAAGCTGTGTCTGTGATGGGTGGCAGGGGAAGGAGGGGGATGTACCAGCTGAGGGTCCTGTCCAGTCTCATTGCTCAGTGCAAGCTGATGCTCCTAAATGGAACAGTCAAGTCCAACTTTCAAAGGATGTTCCCAGAGCCACCAGTCAGCTGCCTTTCCTAGGAGCTGGCTAGTGGTGTGAAGTCAGCTGCAGTCAGCATGGAGCTTGATGAATAGGTACTGAATTGGGGCACAGTCTGCCCCTCGGCTCTCTACCAGAGACAGTCCCGGTGAGAGCTCAGGCTTTCCCACTTCAGATTAAACCTTCAGGACCTGTGGATGGATACACACGGGCACCATCTGACAGTGATCATCAGGCTGGCAGTCTGTGTGAAAGGGGCAACGTAACAGAACCAGGGTCCCCTCTCACCTTTTCAGGGGAGAAAGGAGCTACAAGTTTGGGGACTTTAGGTGCCTGCCAGGTCCTTGACTGGGAAGGATTACTTTGCCCTGCACACTCCAAAAGACAGGGTAGCGCAATCCATACTGTTACAATGCCATAGCCATGGCTGGCCCAGCAGTGCCCTTCAGGGCTCCACCCTGACAGCTGGGACACAACACCGACCGGCCTGCTCCCACCGATCAAGAGGGAAAGTGCCACCTGGCCTGCACAACTACCCAGGTGAATTATGCATGTATCACTACAATTGGCAAGTGCACCTGCATTGGATGGACACAGACCCACACAGCCTAATTCCACTTGTACAGCAGCAGCACCTCCAGCGAAACCAATGGCATGACATTACTGGTGTAGTACCAAGCTAAATGAAAAGGTGATTGGCACACTGAGTGCGAGTGAACAAATGCCATCTGCTCATTCCCGCTCCCTCAAAGCGGCAGAAACACAGCAAGAAATGTCAAGTCGAGAGCCACGCACCCAAAAGGCTCCCTTCTACCGCTTTCTGCTGCGTCCGCTCACGAGCAGATGTTACTGTTGGAACAGGCAGGGGTGTAAACAGGAGTATGGCAAATCAGCAGGGCAATGAAAATCAAGCCAGCTTCCCAGAGGCTGTGTTCAGTTTAAGGAAGGCTGGTGTGGCCATTTGGTTTTCCCCTCCACAACCTGTGCCAACGCCAGACAGTTCTGTCTGTACCCACCATACCAACTGTCTCTCACCCAGGATGCCTTCCACAGTTAGCGAGGAACAGCAGGGAGATCAAAGAAGAGGGGCAGTAGATAGAGCCCAGGGCCAGGAGCCAGGATGCCTTACGTTCTAATCCCGTCTATGGCTGAATCATTGTGAGACTTGGGGCAAATCAAGTATGAAGTTTTCAGAAGTAGCCATTATTACTGGGGCCCCAGCCTGAGATCCCCTGGGCCTGGCTTTCAGAGCTGCTGCATACACCATCTCCCACTGACATCAGCTGAAGTTGTGAGAACTCCGCCCCTCTGAGAATCAGGCCTGAAGATGGAGGTGTCCAAACTCAGGGGCCCCTTTGCAAATGTTGCTCAGGACCTCACTGTCTGTTACGCTGGACTGTCCCTGTCTTGCAGGGTTCCGGGGTGGGCTGGGCAGTCAGTGGTTGGGAAGCACTGCAGGAAAACAAAGCTCTGTGGAAGGCTAACTGTGATGTGAAATTAGTGTTCGAGGCTATGACTTCCTGGACTCAGACACTTGTTTGCATGCTTTAAAAGTCTATGATAGCCAAAGCCATTGCAGACCAGTGTAGTGCTGCCCCCAGCTCCGGAAGCAGCGGCTGGGTCTGTGGCTCAATGGCCTCAGTTGCCTACTCTGGATGGCTTTGTCTAGAATAAAAACGAAGGCACATCATAGAGTCGCTTGGTCAGGTTACAAACATGGCACCTCGCGTAAGTGAGAAGACTAAAGGCAAAATTCCCCCTTACACCCTCATGGCAAAATCTCGGCTTGGCTATTTGAGAACCCGCGTTTCCATGTACCAGAATATCAGAGCCAGACTCTGGGGGTCTGAGAGGAGAATTGACTCAAAAGTTGTTCCTTGCATTTGTCTATATATATCTATATATTGTGCATGACAACCCATTGGACCCCACTACGCACACGGTACAAATGCAAATGAATCCTGCCAGTTATTTGTACTGTAACAGAAAACCACTAGAGAAAACCAGCAGGAAAACAAATCAGAACATCGGATGGATAATTACACCCCCAGGCCTTTTCCCTTAGACTGTCAGAGTAACACACTGTACAGAAAGAGCAAAATCTTAAAAGGAAAGGAGAAAAAAATTCCTGGAATTTCTTATCAAAGAAAACACTTAGAAACCCTGATGAAGATACTTTTAGATCTAAAGCTGCCTAAACTGTGTTTGAATGGCTGACGGCTCACGCACTATGCAGCTGAGTTTTACATTTTTGTGCACCCCCCAAAATTAGAGCTTTTTACCATTTTTTTCCTTCAAAAAGAGTTTAAAGGTCTTTGCTTTCCACATCTAGATAGATTGTGACAGTAGTGAATGGGTCACTCACCAGAGTTGCCAGATGCCCCCAAGGTAGAGCCAACTAGCCACGTTTGCCTAGTGATATAATGTTTAAAACTTGAGCACCGGTGGGGCAGAGTTTCTATAGAGCCAGAGAAAACCAGAATTCGCATGCGGGCTCCTGTAGTTTGAGTTTCACTCAGCTAAATTAACCTCTTACTCTGCACGCAGGCAAGCGTCGTCTTCCTGCCCCACTCCGCTGGTCGTTATTAACCTGGGCGGCAAACACCAGAATGACGGA
This sequence comes from Chelydra serpentina, assembly GCA_037349315.1. Taxonomy (NCBI): domain Eukaryota; kingdom Metazoa; phylum Chordata; order Testudines; family Chelydridae; genus Chelydra; species Chelydra serpentina. Next base: position 32,778,063 of record JBAIAC010000035.1, on the reverse strand, counting down.
ACCTGAGGAACGTCTAACATTTTAATGGAGCTCGTTCCGGTGCTGGGCTGACCGATCTGGAGAATGAAGGGCTCTCTTTAGCCCTACAAAAAGCAGAGTGCAGACAGTGGCAGTGCAAACTTCCCCCACCAGTCACCCAGTAGGGACCTGGTGGCACCACCGTAGCTCAGTCTCCCTGGACCAATTCATCTGACTTCTGCCAGCAGAGTTAGCCTGGATGCCCATCCACCCCAGCCAAGAGCAGTCAACAGTTTTTGGCCACTCCTGAAGAAAGGGCTGAATTTAAACCAATAACCTAAAGACTAGAGATACTATAATCTGCTGCTAATCCTACCTCTTTGAAAAGGACTTTGAATAAACTGTGTTACTGGAGCAGTCAGAGTACGTAGTCATGGGGCAAAAGATTTCCAGCCGAATCCCTCAAAAACAGCGGTAGGTTCTATCAGAACCACACATAATGTAGACACAAGAGGATAGAAGCAAATACACCTTGCTGCCCCTTCAAGGGCCCATCATCGTGATGCAAACATCTCAAGTAGGGAAGGACATCTGCAAAGTAACTAATAGCCCAGAGAGCCAGGGCCGGCAGATGAGGACATCTGCAGAAATCTGATGACGCAGGAGATTGCTGATCAGGGGATGAGTAAAGTTTTATTGTGTCTAAGGTGCGACAAACGCTTCCAGGACAAAATCCTCTGCTAGCAGCTATGGGGGAATGGGAAGGAAATTAAAAAGTAAACAATGAAAGGATACTTTGGACTGGAGATTTTTGGGGGGGCGTTTTACTAGGATCTCGGTCTCCCCTCCCTTCCTAAAGCTCCAAGGCAGACTGACCCATCGTCTTTCTGGACTGGAAGGGTAGGATTTACATCGCAGATCAAGCAGCTGAAAGCAAGATGGCCTTCAAGGTACTGCCTCCATAATGCTTCCAGGTCTTCCCTCCCCAGAAAAAGCGGTCAGTGTTTTTAGCTCATTCTTTGCTGCCACACCCGCCCAGATCCATAGGTAACTCTCCTGCTTAGAGTGGATAGTTGCTAATAGCTTATAAAAGAGCAAGAGGGCTGAGAGGCAAGCCCTTTTCTCCAGCAACATTACATAGCTTCATCACATCTACATTGCCATATATTTTTAGACAGGTTGATATTTACAGTCCGTGCAAGGTTTATTTTTAAATCCCAGTGATGGAATCATGAGTAACATGGGAATGTATCAGGGAAGCAGAGACTTACTGATTATGCAAGCTGTCCTGTGAGTAGAGAAGGTTATGTTTATAATATCCTCTCTTTAGCAGCTCACTAGGGAAGTGTTCTGACTAAAACTGGGTCACTACAATCATATCTGAGGAACATCACATGTAGGCCTCTATTTTCACTTTGTCTTTCCCTGTCACTCCATCTTCGCAAGCCTGGAATTTTCAGCTTCCTTGTTTGCTGAGGGATAGTACTTCCGTTGTTAAATATCATGCGTCCGGGTCTGTCGAATCTCGATTTACATCTTGGCCAACACCCTGAGCCTAGGAGGCCTAGCAGATGGAGGGGCCCATTTGGACTACTGACAAGCTGCTATCGAGGCTCCTGTCACAGGGTCTTCCTGGTGACACAAAAATACACCCCTCATCCATGTCAGGGTTCTTTTGCAAAAGAGGTCAAGCTATAATCAGCCAGCAGGGTTAAGGGATGCTGAGACTTCAAGGTAATTCATCCGGATCCCTATCAGCCTGTTTTCAGGCCTGCTTGTGCACCAGAGACTGTTTCTTTCCTTTTGCCAGGGAGGTAAGAGCAGGTGTCGGTGCTGAGCATGTTAGCAATGTTGGCAGACATGTCGTCCCTGATCCTCCCTCAGGACGTAGCAGGGGTTGTTCTTCGATGGCTCAAGTCCTCCCTTTCTGAGCGGGGCGCTCTTCCCCTCATACAGGGTCCATCAGAGGGTCCATTTTCTTGCCCCTCCTGTGCCCTGCTGGAGGCTGCAAGGGAAGGCCTTGAGACAGAGTGGGCCACGGTGCTGTTGGCACAGGTGTGATGCTCAGCTCTGAGTATCCTTTCCCTCAAGTCTAGATGTTGCAGGCTCCTTCCTGCTACAAGAACAAGATGGCTGATGCTCAGTCTGGCTGAGATGGGGTGCTGGGGCTGGTGGGACAAAGCCACTGGTTCAGCATTTCTCCATCTTTCCATGCTGGCATTTCTCCATCTTTCCTTATTCAAAGCCAAAAATGTTTGCAACCCCCTTAGGGTACGTCTACACTACAGAATTAGATCGAAATTATAGAAGTCGATATTTTAAAACCCGAATTTATGGAATCGATTGTGTGTGTCCCCACTAAAGAGCACTAAAGAGCATTAAGACCTTGAGGTCGACGGACTGTGTCCACAGTAGCGGGGCTAGCGCCGACTTTCGGAGTGTTGCATTGCGGGTACCTATCCCACAGTTCCCGCAGTCTCTGCCGCCCATTGGAATTCTGGGTTGCGATCCCAAAGCCTGATGGGGCAGAAAACATTGTCGCTGGTGGTTCTGGGTACATGTCGTCAAGCCATCAAACGTCCCTCCCACCCTCCGTGAAAGCAATCTTTTTCGTGCCTTTTTTCCAGGGTTTCCGGGGTTTCCGGGTTTGCTATGGAAGCCTGCTCAGCTCACAATTACCATACATCTCCAGTGTACGCCTGGACATTAGGTCTACTGGGGATTCAGTTGCGCTATAATAAGGGCAGAGGGATAGCTCAGTGTTCTGAGCGTTGGCCCGCTAACCCCGGGGTTGCGAGTTCAATCCTTAAGGGGGCCATTCTGCCTGAGGCTGCTAGTCACGGGACTACACAGCATAAACTCCTTGCCTTCTAACAGCAGATGGTGCAATATGCCATAAATGGTCGTAGTTGCGGGACTACACAGCATAAACTCCTTGCCTTCTAGCTGCAGATGGTGCAATAGGCCATAAATGATCGTAGTCGTGGGACTACACAGCTGCAGATCATACAATATGCTTGAAATTCGTGTGGTCCTGGCTGGCAGCCTATGGTGTGGCTGGCTGGGGGTGCTTGGACATAAATGGGAGTGACCAGAGTGACTCTGGTTGTTCTCTTTTTTACGTTTTGTTTAAGGGAGATTCAGTACTGCCTGGAACACGGGCAGAGGGATAGCTCAGTGGTATGAGCGTTGGCCTGCTAAACCCGGGGTTGCGAGTTCAATCCTTGAGGGGGCCAGGAGATGATGATGGATATCAAGCCTATTGAACCATCTGCAGCTAGAAGGGAAGGCACCTACCCTTGCTTCCTGGCATATTGTACCATCTGCTGCTAGAAGGAAATGAGCCTAACCCTTGCTCCCCGCTCCCTCCGTGAAAGCAACTGAGGGGGGAGCCAAAAATCCTTTCGCGCATTTTTTCATGCAGGCGCCATATTGCTGACACCATTGTTATCCACCCGCCGCTTCTGCTCCCACTCTGCTGTCCTGCAGACACCATACCAGGGAAAGCATGGAGCACGATCAGATCACCGCGGCTGTTATCGCCGTTATGAACACCACACGCATTGTCCAGGAGTATATGGAGAACGAGAACCAGGAGCTGCTAGAGCAACAGGAGGCGAGGAGGCGACAGCAGCACCCTGAGGACAGTGATGAGGACATGGACACAGACCTCTCTCAAAAAAGGCCCCCCCGCAAGGTGGACATCATGGTGGTAATGGGGCTTGTTGATACAGTGGAACGCCGATTCTGGGCCTGGGAAACAAGCACAGACTGGTGGGACCACATAGTGCTGCAGGTCTGGGATGAATCCCAGTGGCTGCGAAACTTTCGCATGCGTAAGGGAACTTTCATGGAACTTTGTGAGTTGCTTTCCCCTGTCCTGAAGCACCAGAACACCAAGATGAGAGCAGCCCTCACAGTAGAGAAGCGACTGGCGATAGCCCTGTGGAAGCTTGCAACGCCAGACAGTTACCGGTCAGTCGCGAATCAATTTGGAGTGGGCAAATCTACAGTGGGGGCTGTTGTGATGCAAGTAGCCAGGGCGATCACCAAGCTGCTGGTACCAAGGGTTGCGAGTCTGGGAAATGTGCAGCTCATACTGGATGGCTTTGCAGCAATGGGGTTCCCGAACTGTGGAGGGGCGATAGACGGAACCCATATCCCTATCTTGGCACCAGACCACCAAGCCAGCGAGTACATAAACCGAAAGGGTTACTTTTCAATAGTGCTGCAAGCACTGGTGGATCATAAGGGACGTTTCACCAACGTCAACGTGGGATGGCCGGGAAAGGTACATGACCCTCACATCTTCAGGAACTCTGGTCTGTTTCGGCTGCTGCAGTAAGGGACTTTCTTCCCAGACCAGAAAATAACTGTTGGGGATGTTGAGATGCCTGTACCCACTAATGCCCTGGCTCATGAAGCCGTACACAGGTAGCCTGGACAGTAGTCAGGACCTTTTCAACTATAGGCTGAGAAAGTGCAGAATGGTGGTGGAATGTGCATTTGGGCGTTTAAAAGCTCGCTGGTGCAGTTTATTGACTAGGTTAGATCTCAGCGAAACCAATATTCCCATTATTATTACTGCTTGCTGTGCGCTCCACAATATCTGTGAGAGTAAGGGGGAGACGTTTATGGCGGGGTGGGAGGTTGAGGCAAATCGCCTGGCCGCTGGTTATGCACAGCCAGACACCAGGGCTATTACAAGAGTACAGCAGGGTGCGTTGCGCATCAGGGAAGCTTTGAAAACCAGTTTCATGAATGGCCAGGATGCTGTGTGAAAGTTCTGTTTTTCCCCAGTAATGAAAAGCCCCGCCCCTTCATTCACTCTACTTCCCTTTAACCAAACCGCCCTGCCCTCCCCCCCTCGGTCACCGCTTGCAGAGGAAATAAAGTCATTGTTGCTTTAAAATCATGCATTCTTTATTAATTCATAAAACAAAGAGGGGGAACTATGGGGGTAACTGCCACAGTCTCCCGGGATAGGTGGTGGAGGAAGGGAAGCACCAGGATGGGTGGTGGAGGAGGGGATGAGGGAAGGACAAGGACACACAGCACTTTAAAACTGATTGAATGCCAGCCCTTTGTTGCTTGGACTGTTCTCTTGGCTTGAGTGGTTGGGTGCACGGAGGCCGCCCAAACGCGTTCTTGGCCATCTCGGGGATGAGGTTATGGGACTCGGGAAGGAGGGCTGTTGGTTACACAGGGGCTGTAGCGGCGGTCTGGGCTCAGGCGGCCTTTCCTGAACCCTACGCCTTTCCTCAGCCATAAACCGGAGGATTTCCGTTTGATCCTCCAGTAGCCTCAGAATTGCATCCTGCCTTCTCTCTGCACGCTGACGCCACCTACTCTCTTCATCCCGCTGCTGTCTCTCTTCATCCCACCAGTCATTGTCTTCAGCACGCCACCTGTCCGCGCGATCAAATTCTGCCTTCCTGGACTCCGACAGTGTCTGCCTCCACGCATTCTGCTGGGCAGCTTCAGTGTGGCAGGATTGCATGAGTTCTGAGAACATATCGTCTCGATTCCTTTTTTTTTTACTTCTAATCTTTGCTAGCCTCTGGGACAGTGATGAAAGGGGTGGCGTTGAAACATTTGCAGCTGCGGGAGGAAACAAATGGGAGAGGAGTAGTTTAAAAGACACATATTAGAGAACAATGCTCCAAACATTACATATCACATGTGCATTTGGTCCAAGGTTGCACTTTACCTGTGATATTGAGGGTCTGCCGGTTTGGTGTGAGAGATCACACAAGCAGGTCCGGTGGGCAACAGAATTCGGCTTGCAGGCAGCCATGGTAAGCCACAGTCTATAGGCTTCTTTAACCTTCATAACATGTGGGAATGTTTTCAAACAGCAACCCCCTCATTTCCCATAACAAACAGCCTTTGGGCTGGCAATTTAAAACTGGTTGGCAATTGAAAAGGGAGGGGCTGCGGTTTTCGGGTTAACATGCAGCGCGAACCTAATCGACACCCCCCCCCCACACACACAGACACACATCCAAGATGTTCGCTGTTCCCCCTCTCCACACCACGTGGGTCACAGCGGGGAAGGTTTCCATTCAGCCACAGGCAAACAGTCCAGCAGGGACGGACCCCCTCTGAATACCCCCTTAATAAAATTCCCCTATTTCAACCAGGTGACCATGAATGATATCACTCTTCTGAGGATAACACAGACAGATAAAGAACGGATGTTGCTTGAATGCCAGCAAACACCGGGACCATACGCCGCCATGCTTTGCAAAGCAATGATTCCAGACTACGTGCTACTGGCCTGGCGTGGTAGAGTGTGTTACCACGGAACACAGGATAAGGCTGCCCTCCCCAGAAACCTTTTGCACAGGCTTTGGGAGTACATCCAGGAGATCTTTCTGGAGATGTCCCCGGAGGATTTCTGCTCCATCCCCAAACATGTTAACAGACTTTTCCAGTAGCTGTAGCTGTACTGGCCGCGAATTAATCATTAAACACGCTTGCTTATAAAACATGTATTAATTTAACAGAGGTACACTCACCAGAGGTCCCTTCTCCGGCATCGAGCATGCCTTGGGTGGGTTCGTAGGGTACTGGCTCCAGGGTGACAAAGAGTTCCTGGCTGTCGGGGAAAAGGGCTTCTCCGCTTCCTTGCTGTGTCTGTGCGCTATTTTGAGCATCATCATCATCTTCCTCTCCCCGAAAATGCTCCTCTGTGGTTTCTGATGATCCACATATGGAGTCATACCACATGGGTGGGTCAGTGCTGGCTGCACCTCCCAGAATGGCATGCAGCTCATCATAGAAGCGGCATGTCTGGGGCTCTGACCCAGAGCGGCTGTTTGCATCTCTGGTTTTTTGGTAGGCTTGCCTGAGCTCCTTAATTTTCACGCGGCACTGTTGCACGTCCCTGTTGTAGCCTCTGTCCTGCATGCCCTTGGAGACTTTGGCATATGTATTGGCGTTTCTTCTTTTGGACCGTAGCTCTGCTAGCACGGTTTCATCTCCCTAACCTAACCCTAACCTCACGCTCGGTCCATGCTGGAGCTCGTCTTTGGTTCTGGGACTCCATCATGGTCACCTCTGCTGATGAGATCTGCACTCACCTGCAGCTCACCACGCTGGCCAAACAGGAAATGAAATTCAAAAGTTTGCGGGGCTTTTCCTGTCTACCTGGGCGGAGCATTTGAGCTCAGACTGCTGTCCAGAGCGGACAAATGTTGCACTGTGGGATAGATCCAGGAGGCCAATACCATCGAATTGCGTCCTCACTAAGCCTACATCGATTCGGCAATATCGCTTTAAGCGCTAATCCCCTCATTGGGGGTGGAGTGGCGAGATCGATTTTAAGAACCCTAGAAGTCGATGTTAAGGGCTTCGTCGTGTGGACGGGTGCACGGATCAATCGAAATAACGCTAATAAATTCGACCTAAACTCGTAGTGTAGACCAGGGCTTAGAGAAGTCAGAGTATCACACGTGCCAGTGCTAGCAGCAATATGCTGATAGAACTCTTGTGTGTTTCTGGAATGGGGAATACCTGACCTTGAAGGGTAAGGGTGGGCGGGGAGCAAGGTGGTGGGAGAGGGGCGCTCGCATGGACATGAAAGAAGCAGAGCTACAGCTACTAAATTTGGCCTCACAATCTCTGAAGCTTTTGGCTGCCCCTGAGCTACTCTGCAAATATTGTTTTCTTTGCTTTAGAATTGGAATAGCAGCTTCAGTGCCTCGGTACCCTCCAGGATTGCCTGCTGTGACCTTGCTGGGGGTCGTGACCCACCGGGAAACACTGCCCTAGGTGAACTGAATATGCCATCTGCAGGCAGAGTGCTTGCCAAGGAGAGTCTCTTCATCCAACTCCTCCAAGGTATTTAGAGAGTTTGAGGACCTAGGACCCATCCCTTTGCCACACTGAGGAAGAATTTCTGGATAAATGCACGCACAAAAAACCAATGCTATACCTGAGATACATTGATGATGGGGGGAAGGGATAGCTCAGTGGTTTGAGCATTGGCCTACTAAACCCAGGGTTGTGAGTTCAATCCTTGAAGAAGGGGCCATTTAGGGATCTGGGGCAAAAATTGGGGATTGGTCCTGCTTTGAGCAGGGGGTTGGACTAGATGACCTCCTAAGGTCCCTTCCAACTCTGATATTCTATGATTCTATGATATTTTTATCCTCTGGACAGATGACCTAAACTCCCTCATAAATTTCTACCACAACTTCAAAAACTATCACCCATCTATCAAACTCTCTCTAGACTACTCCCACACCAGCATCAACTTCCTGGACACTAGGATCAGCTTCAGCAATGGAACCCTACAGACAACTATATACAAAAAACCCACAGATCACCACACCTACCTTCCCAGATCCAGTAACCACCTCAAACACAGCAAGAAATCTGTTTTCAACAGCCAGGCACTCAAATACCACAGAATATGTTCTGAGGAGAAAGTCTGGGATATACACCTTAACACACTTAAAACCACCTTTACCAAATAAGGATGCTCCACCAGAGAAGTAGATCACCTCATGGAACTGGTCACTCAAATACCCTGAGAGAACCTGCTTCAATACAGGGGAAAAAAACCTCCAACTGCACACCCCAAGTTGTCACCTTGCACCCCACACTGGAACCCATATGGGGTATCATTAAACAATTACAACCCAGATGTGATGGGGACCACATCCTGAAATAAATCTTTCCTGAACCCCCTCTTCTATCCTTCAAACAACCCCCCAACCTCACTAAGCTCATCATCAGAAGCAAGCTCCCCACAAACCAGGACACACCAACTTAAAGCGGCACCAGCCCCTCCCAGAACAACAGACGCAAAACCCGCAGACATAGCTCCACTACGGCAATGATCAGCACCCCCACAACACACCTTTCAAGACCCGTTGGTCCTACACATGCCGATCACAACATGTGCTGTACCTCATCCAGTGCCCTAAAAGCCCCAACAACAACTAGGAGGGTGAAACCGACAATCACTATGGTCTCTAATGAGCTCACACAGAAAAATGGTAAAAGATAAACTCATGGACGAACAATTGTCACAAAATAATCACTCCATATCTCACCTCTCAGTCCTCATCTTCAAAGGAAACCTGCACAACACGTTCAAAAGATGAGCCTTGGAGCTTAAATTACTAACTTTGCTAGACACTAAAAATCATCGTCTTAATAAAGATGCTGGATTTATGGTTTATTGCAACAGTCTGTAACCCATCAACCTCCCTTTTTTGTGTTATGACTGCAGAGGTATTAATGAGCCACTTCACTTTGAATGGCCTTTCATAATGTGTGTTAAGTACTTATGCTAAACAATCTGTTCCACTTTGTATTTAGCTGTGACACTGCATGCGTACCTTTCCCAGGGCTTGTCTTCACTACTGGGGTAAGTTGACCTAAGTTACGGTACTCCAGCTAAGTGAATAATGTAGCTGGAGTCATAGAATCATAGAATCATAGAATCTCAGGGTTGGAAGGGACCTCAGGAGGTCATCTAGTCCAACCCCCTGCTCCAAGCAGGACCAACCCCAACTAGATCATCCCAGCCAGGGCTTTGTCAAGCCTGACCTTCAAAACCTCTAAGGAAGGAGATTCCACCACCTCCCTAGGTAACCCATTCCAGTGCTTCACCACCCTACTAGTGAAAAAGTTTTTCCTAATATCCAACCTAAACCTCCCCCTCTGCAACTTGAGACCATTACTCCTTGTTCTGTCATCTTCTACCACTGAGAACAGTCTAGATCCATCCTCTTTGGAACCCCCTTTTAGGTAGTTGAAAGCAGCTATCAAATCCCCCGACTCTTCTCTTCTGCAGGCTAAACAATCCCAGTTCCCTCCGCCTCTCCTCATAAGTCATGTGCTCCAGCCCCCTAATCATTTTTGTTGCCCTCCGTTGGACTCTTTCCAATTTATCCACATCCTTTTTGTAGTGTGGGGCCCAAAACTGGACACAGTACTCCAAATGAGGCCTCACCAGTGCCGAATAGAGGGGAATAATCACATCCCTCGATTTGCTGGAAATGCCCCTACTTATACAGCCCAAAATGCCGTTAGCCTTCTTGGCAACAAGGGCACTGTTGACTCATATTCAGCTTTTCGTCCACTGTAACCCCTAGGTCCTTTTCTGCAGAACTGCTGCCCAGCCATTCGGTCCCTAGTCTGTAGCAGTGCATGGGATTCTTCCGTCCTAAGTGCAGGACTCTGCACTTGTCCTTGTTGAACCTCATCAGATTTCTTTTGGCCCAATCCTCTAATTTGTCTAGGTCCCTCTGTATCCTATCCCTACCCTCCAGCGTATCAACCACTCCTCCCAGTTTAGTGTCATCTGCAAACTTGCTAAGGGTGCAGTCCACACCATCCTCCAGGTCGTTGATGAAGATATTGAACAAAACCGACCCTTGGGGCACTCCACTTGATACCGGCTGCCAACTAGACATGGAGCCATTGATCACTACCCGTTGAGCACGACCATCCAGCCAGTTTTCTATCCACCTTACCGTCCATTCATCCAGCCCATACTTCTTTAACTTGCTGGCAAGAACACTGTGGGAGACTGTATCAAAAGCTTAGCTTTGCTAAAGTCAAGAAATAGCACATCCACTGCTTTCCCCTCATCCACAGAACCAGTTATCTCATCATAGAAGGCAATTAGGTTAGTCAGGCATGACTTGCCCTTGGTGAATCCATGCTGACTGTTCCTGATCACTTTCCCCTCCTTTAAGTGGTTCAGAATTGATTCCTTGAGGACCTGTTCCATGATTTTTCCAGGGACTGAGGTGAGACTGACTGGCCTGTAGTTCCCCGGATCTTCCTTCTTCCCTTTTTTAAAGATGGGCACTACATTAGCTTTTTTCCAGTCAGCTTAGGTCGACTTACCCTGATGTCTTCACTGCGCTGCGTCGACGAGAGATGCTCTCCGGTCAACTAACCTTACTCTTCTCAAGGAACTGGAGTACCGGCATCGACCAGAGAGCGTTCTGCCATCGATTTTTCACTAGACCCGCTAAATCAACCCCTGCTGTATCGATTGCAGCAGCATTGATCTCCCCGTAGTGAAGACCAGCCCCCAGACCTGAAGAAGAGCCTCTGTGTAGCTCAAAAGCTTGTCTCTCTCACCAACAGAAGCTGGTCCAGTAAAATATATTACCTCCCCCACCCTGTGTCTCTGATATCCTGGGACCAACAAAGCTACAACACTGCAAACACGATTATCCCTTTACAGTTATACATCCCTTTACGTGTTCTAAGTGCTTCACAAATATTAACTAATTGAACTAGGCTAATCTTGTGCCCTCATTTAACAAGCAAATTCCAAACACACGAGGTATTTGGGGAGTCATTTCAAATTGGTTCACTGAGACAAACTGCTTAACATAGAGGAGAAAATGAGCTGGATTCACACAAAGCATAACATTCAAGAGAATGAAGTAGAATAGCTTCTGCAGCCTCCATCAGCTCCTACATTCTGTATGACCCAGCCAGCTCCCCATCATCTCACTGTACTTACAATCCACTTCCCCAAACACATGGCCTTTTCCATATTTCCATGAGGGTATTTTTTTTTTATTTATCTTACGCACTGTCCATAAAACTCCAGATGCAGGAACAATCAATATCCCAGCACACAGTATGAAATTAATCTGAGCCAACACGTCAACATAAACATTGCCATTCTCCCCAACCTTCAGACACAAAGGACAAAGCTGCCTTTGACTCCAGTGTGGGCAGGACCAAACCCTCGCCATTCAGCTCAACCCCTACAACATCATCTGGGGTTTGCAATACGTCCTGAAGGTCAGTGCATGTGGCCTCCATAGGACAAAAGGGGATAAAGTCCTGGGTTCAGTGTCCTGCACTAGGCACACCCTGTCAGCACCTCCAGATGTATAAATCCAGGGCAGGGCCGGCGCAGTCGCCTAGGGCACCGGGAGCCGGGGGTGGCTGGCGGCAGCTGCCTCCAGCCCTCCTGGCTCCGGGGCTGAGCTGGGAGCATGGGGCGGCTGGCTGCAGCTGGCCGCGGCTGCCACCCGCCTGCCCCGGCGCCGGCGGGGCAGGGGGAGGCTGCCGCGGGGAGGTGGGGGGGGGGAGGCTGAGCTGCAGGGGGAGGAGCCACCATGGGGGGGACTGGCTGGGGGGTGGGATTAGCTGGCGGGGGGCGCAGGGCCAGATTTTCTAGGAGCTCCACCCACTCCCATTTAGCCATGGAATGAAGCAATCAGATTTTCAAGCATGCTTTTACCCAGTAACTCCTATGGAGAACAATGGATCTCTCCCTCCATGGAGTAGAATAGGAGCTGAGCAATTCTGACAATCTGCCCCCTTAGGGATCACACATGTGAGCATGCCAGCTGTGACAGGACAAAGTGAGACGGGCAGATCTCCAAGATACACAGTCCAACCCATAAGGAGCTATGTGGTTACAATTAACCCCTGGGGCTGCACCCAGAAAAGAGACCAGGTCCCAATGCAAATAGCACAGGTGCAGTGTACCCCATGCAAGACACGCTGCCAGGCATTTCGACAGCTGCATCCCTGCACAGAGTGCATCGCAATGGCCCACTAGAAATCCCATCTGCCACTCACCCACTTCCCACACACAACAGCTAACCACGTCCACTGCAAGACCTGTAGCCAAAGCCCCTGAGGCTGCATAGTTACGGGGTGACTGACAACAGCACCTTTACCAGATAGCTGCGAGAGAGGATTCCTGAAAGACAAGCTCAGCCTGCCACAAAGCCCTGGCTCAGCATCAGCAGGTCACAGTCTGACCTCCACAGACCAGGATATACCTGCCTGCTCCATGACACACCTGTTCCCCCCCCCCCCCCACACACACACACACACCTACTATTGACCAAAATGACACTGACCTCAGCCATTTGGTCATAGAAACCTCATTGGAGCAGCCCGTCGGGGATCTCCAGCGCTTCCTGGTCCGAGGTTCTGTCTATACTGGACAAACCCGAGTGCAGGGTGAACACTTACACTATGGGATAAGGATGTCGCTGGATGCATTTTGACACTCATGGCCAAGTCAGATTCACATGGCCTTTGGGAGGAAGAGGGGAGTGTTAGAAGTGTGAGGCTCCCTTGTATTGTCTCTGAATAGGGTGACCATATTTCCTAAAGGGAAAATGGGACACTGCGGCGGGCTGGCCCAAGCTCACCCATGCCACCACCTCTCCCACGTGGGGCTGGGCTGGTGTCGCTGTTCACCTGAACCCTGTCTCCCCCTGCGCCCACTCATGCTCCCGCACGTTCCTATGCACTCCACTTTTGTTTAAAAAAAATAAAAATAAAAAAAAAGGGAGCATTTGTCCCATGCAACTGATCAAATGGGATAAATGCTGCTGTTGCCAAAAAAGGTGAAGGCAGCCGGGACAGGGCTTAAAAAAGTGACTCGCCCAGCCAAACCAGGACATATGGCCACCCTCGCTCTGAATCCATTTGCCCACCTCTGATGCCCTTTGCAGCATTTCCAGTGGGCCAGGTGGAGCAACAGCATTCATCAGGTCCCTGGGGGGCTCCACTTAGTCATGTCCCTCTGGGGCTTTGCACGTGAGCATTCAGATGACACATCTCGATGCTGCAGGGGTGGCATCAGAGATGGGCCTGAATCACAGCATCTGACCCACACTCCACTGAGCTTGGGAGCTGCATCCCAGCCCTGGAGCAGGGAGCAGGCTCTAGCTCCCTTCTTTCTCCTCCCACAAGGTGCCCTCGTTTTCCCCTCCAGTAACTTACTTTGATGAAATGTGAAGTGCCATGCAGCCGCGAGTATGGGGCTTAGTGCAGTGCACAGGGTCCCCACCAGCGCTGGCGGGGAAATGGTGGGTTTGCTGCAAAAAACGTAGAGAAACTAGGTTTTGCAGAAATCCAGTTTTTTGATGACAAACATTTGCCCCATTGCAAAACCAGAACATTTCGAAGAGGAACAAATGTCCCATTTTGAAAGAAGACTGTTTTTCATTTTAAAAAAGTGTTGACTGGGCAATCCTGACAGGTCTAGCCCTCACTAACCAATCATGGAGTCATTCAGATGAGAAATAAGCTTGAACTTGTCTCCTTGGATTTGAAACAGCGCCAAGGGTCTCTATCCCATGTTTTAGATGGATCCCAGTGCATGGTGGGACAGGACACAGGGGCATAAGCCAGTCATATCTGTCATCATGATCTGCTGTCAATGAAGAGAAGGCAGACATCCATTCTCATCCACCTGGACCTCTCCTGCAGCATTTGACATGGTCAGTTGTGTGATACTGCTGCCTTGTGAGAGAGCGGTGGTGAGGGTCCAGAGGAATGCACTAAAATGGTGACTCCACTGATGAGTAGTGATGGGAAACCGCACCTCCACCACTAGTCCCCTCCATAGGTGCTGGAACTACATTGCTGGGGGAGACTGCCACACCCCCTGGCTTGAAGTGGTTTCCATCATATGCAGGGTTTACAGTTTGGTTCAATAGCTCTCAGCACCCCCACTGTACAAATTGTTTCAGCACCCCTGATCCCGTCTTATGGAGTCCCACAAGGATGAATCCTCTCTCTGATCCTATTCAACATTTACTATGGGAACTGGTCAGATGTCATGGAGTCAGGTGCCAGAAATATGCAGATGGACACTGTAACGATGCTGGTTCTGGCGGGACCCAACTGAGAGTGCCAATTCAGGACAAATTGCTTCAAGCAGGGCAGTTACAGCCCAAGGCTGGGGTTTTTCCACCTCTAAGGCAAACCAAATCAGCCAAACAGAGAGGACTTTGGTTTTACCCCACTGGCTAGCCACAGGTCACCCTAGCAATTCCCTTAGACACTCCAGTTTCCCAGTATCACCACCAGTGCCACTCGTTATGGGGACAAATGGTTATGAAAACCAATGCCCCAGTAAAAGAAAAAGGGTCCTCCCGATCCCAAAGTACCATGCCCCAGACCCAGGTCAATATACAAATCAGATCTTACCCACAAATCACTTTAGAATCTAAAATCTAAAGGTTTATTCATAAAAGGAAAAAGGTATAGGTGAGAGCTAGAATTGGTTAAACAGAATCAATTACATACAGCAATGGCAAAGTTCTTGGTTCAGTGATGGAATAAGCTGCAGGTTCAAATCAAGTCTCTGGAGTACATCCCCAGCTGGGATGGGTCATTCAGTCCTTTGTTCAGAGCTTCAGTTTGTAGCAAAGTCTCTCCAGAGGTATGAAGCAGGATTGAAGACAAGATGGAGATGTGGCATCAGCCTTTTATAGTCTTTTGCCATGTGGTCTCTGCTTTCTTTGTCCCAAGGATAAGCTACCCAGCACATGGCATAGAAAAACCTTACAGTTCTGTTCATAGGCAGGTCCCTGCATACCTTGCTGAGTCACAAGGTGGGTCTGCCTTCTCTCAATGGGTCAGTTGTGTAGCTGATGGTCCTCAATGGGCCATCAAGCAGCTTAGCAGAGCTGACACCAACTCATCTGGGGTTTCACCCAGAAGCATAGCATAAGTTTGAAATACAGACAGTATAGAGCCAATATTCATAACTTCAACTACAAAAATGATGCACACATACTGATAGCATAATAACAACCAGCAAACCAGAACCTGGTCTTAGACACCTTATAAGACCCCCTTTATATAAGATTTGGTGCCATTACAGGACCTTGGTTGCAACAATGATCTATACGGTCCCAGCTTATGTCAATAACGTCACAGACACACAGCTGTACTTCTCTGTACATTCAACCACTCCACTACCACCAAGACAGCCAGTGCTTGGACGAGATCAGCTCAGGAATGAAGAACAGCTGGCTGAAGCTGAACCTGAACAAGAGAGAGGTAATGGTGCTGTGCAGAGGAAAGTATTGTGAGGTGTTTGCAGCCATGGTGAAGTCTCCTTTGGTTGAAGGGTCACATCCACAGCTGGTCAATGCAATTTGTAGGTTAGGACAAGGGTGACAGAGCCTGCCCAAAAGTGGGGAGGTCAGGGGCCACGGCCCCCCGCCCCTCTTCTTCTGCCTGAGGCCCCACCCCCAGCCAAGCTGGAGCAGGCTGGGAGCTGTGGGCCTTCCACCTGCCCAGGGTGAGGGGGGTCAAGATCAGCCCCCAGCCCGTGTCCCTGCCCCTGGACTCTTGCCCAGGGCAGGTGGAGGGTCCAAAGTGCAGCTACCCATAGCTGCCTGTGTGGCTCTCACCCTGGCTGGGCTGTGGCCCCCCAGCTGGAGCTGGGTTCAGGTAAGAGTCGTGCACAGGCAGCGGTGGGGCACTGCAGACCCTCCTGCCCTGGGCAGGGTGGTGGTGGAGGGAGGACCATGGGGCAGGGGCTGCTCTCGACCCCCACACCCGAGGCAGGTGAAGGGTCCATGGCACGGTGCCCCACAGCTGTCTGGGCTCCAGCTGCCGGCCTGGCTGCGGGGGTGGGGAGAGGCGGGGCCCCTCACAAAAAGTGGACAGGCCATGGCCCTCTACCCTTCCCCCGCATTGAGGAGCACTCATGGATTCCTCACTGCCAAAGAGCATCTGCAATGAATGCTTTTTATCATCTCCGGTTCACTCGGAGACTCGGTCTCATCCTAGCCTCAGTTATACATGCCTTCGTCACCTCTCACCTGCGCTACAGCAACGCGATATACCCGGGCACAACCTACCTTCAGTGCTTGGGAAACTCCAGCTAGTACAGAATGCCACAGCGCATCTCCTCTGCAAGACAGGCTACTGAGAGCACATCAGACCTGTCCTCCACTGTCTACAAGCTCAAAGTCCCAGTCTTATCTTCAAGGCACTCCATGGCCTGGGCACAAGGTATCTAAAAGACAATCTAATGCTCCGAGCTGAAGAACATGGTTGACAAATCTGCTTCTCTGTCACAACAGAACTCACAACAATAAGAGCAAAGCTTCTCTGTGTGAGAAACAGAACTTTCTCTGGGGCCTGTCCAAGGCTGTGGAATTAATTCCTCCGGGAACTAAGGAGCACCCCAAACCTCCCCACCTATTGCTTCAAATGCAAGCCCTTCTCTGACACAAATAGAGATCAATCTCTCTGCATGTGTCTATATTATTTATATATGGTATATATAATCCACAAGACAAGATTCGCCAGCACACACGCCTCTCCTGGGGAGAGAAGGAGAGCACACACACAGGACAGATGTTAGTTGTGTCATTTAATTCCCTGCTGGAAGGCGCTCAGATACTCCGGTGAGTACTCCCTATAATGGAATGGAATAGAACTATGGAGTCTTGGTGCCTTGATTTGAGGAGTTCCCCAAACCTAGAGACACAGCCCCTTAGCCCCTCCTTCCCCTGTCTGGCACAGGCTCTTGGTTCTTCCTGGGTCCCTGCTGACATCCAAGAAGCAGGGCCGGCGCTTCCATTAGGCAGTAGTGTAGCCGGGGGGAGCAGCGGAAGTGGCCACTCCCCCTTGAGCAGAAGCGGCGGAAGCGGCGCCTTTTTTTAGCAGCACTAAAAAAAGGCGCTGCTTCTTTTTAAGCGCCGCTTCTTGCACTCACCCGGCGGCGCTCCGGGTCTTCGGCGGCATTTTGGCGGCGGGTACCACCGAAGACCCGGAGTGAGCCGCCGAAGTGCCGCCGAAGACCCGGAGCGCTGCCGGGTGAGTACAGGGGGAGGCGCCTTTTATAGCGCCGCTCCCCCTGTGCTCCAGACCTGGCTGCGCTACTGCCATTAGGTGACCCTAGATGGTCGCCTAGGGTGGCAGGATTTGGGGGGCGGCATTTCGGCGGCGACTTCATTTCCCGGCGGCAATTCGGTGGCAAGAAAAGCTGCTGCCGAAACGTCACCGAGAACACAGCCTCAGAGGAGCTGCCGCCGAAGTGCCGCCAATTACGGAGGACCACATGTTGTTACAGCCAGTGAAGCACAGAGTGGGAAGCAAGGAAATGGTGAGCAATGTCTTCCCTCTGTGCTGAAGCAAAGGCCCCAGCCATGCGGGGAGTGGGGAGAAAGGAGCACAGAAAACCCAGGCTTAACACTGTTTGCACGTTGCTTTGCAGTTCAGCATCACCATTTGCCTTGCAAACAGCCAGAGCACTAACATGCCACCCTAGCACCATCTCACTCCTCTGGCCTCCAGCTACTCTCCCTTAAAACATAAGGCTTCTTTCTTCATGCCTCACATGCTGCTACTTGCATTGGCTGGGTGCTCACTCCTGGTTAGGATCACTGACGGTGTCAAATGCTCTCTCCCCTCGGCAGACGATTCTTGTCTCTGTCCTTAACTCATCACCTGCCACAGGAGCACAACAAAGAATTGTGGCCCAGTCATCTAAACCCTGCTCCTGATTTTAGCCTGCCCTTTCCTGTCACCGCTGGACAGCCACCTCCCTGATTGTATTGGGCAGGTCAAGCAGGCTAATAGCTCAGAATGCTAATGAAACCAGAACCAATACTTTAAAAGAATCCACCCGTCCACCCTACATGGCATTGCACAAGCAGACAGAGCTGGGCATGCCCAGACCAACCCCAGTAACCCAAACACCTGGACTCATACAGCACCTAGAATCAGAAGAGTTCCAGGTGGCTGGTGGGTCCCATCTAGTTAGGGTGACCAGATAGCAACTGTGAAAAAACGGGACAGTGGGTGGAGGGTAATAGGCGCCTATATAAGAAAAAGTCCCCAAAAACGGGACCATCCCTATTAAAACGGGACACCTGGTCATCTTACATCTAGTCCATCTCTCCCCAGCATTCCCCAAGCCAAGGACCTTCCCCCACTTCCGCTGGGGAACTATACCCGCATCTAGCACAGCTCATAGCCAGGATGGATTTCCTCATTTGGGGCCCAATCCAAGCCCATTGAGTTAAATAGAAACACCTCCCATTGGCTCTTGTGACCAGGCCCTAAATCTTACCTTCCTTAACATCCTCCCAGGACTCCGGCCCCAGTGCACTCCTCGAAATGACCCCCTCTCTCTTTGGTGTTTGCATGGTATCTGCAGACTGCAGCTGTAGCCCATAAGTCATCATTTAATCACACAATGCTTAGCTCTTCTCAGCTCTCCTTGTGAGCCAGTCCCTCCTGCCTCTGAGGGGTTTTAATGCTCCTCTCTGAACTTCGCCCACGAACGAGCTGCCCAGGAGCAAAATCCCACCGGCCCATAATGCTCCTACTTTGCCCTGACATGTCAAAGCTTCTGATCAGGGTCAGCCCACGCAGGCGAGGTAGCATCTGGCGACTCCTGCTTGGAGCAAAGCAAGACTGTCGCCCCATCACAGGAGCTTGCTGGTAGTCACTGTCCCACCTAGCCCTACTAGTGCTGCAGCCAGACACTGCCTCCTTGAAACGCAGCTGACAGGGGCAAAGGGAGGCAACCCACGGAGTTGTTACAAATAGGCTGCAGGGCCCCCCCCCTTGCCCTTATTACAGAGGTGCAGCCCGCAGAGACTACAGACAGCTCCCAGCATGCAACACTCCAGCTGCCTTCTGGAGGCAAGGGGCTGGAACAATGTACCTGGGAGCTGCAATCTCTGAGGACCCCGCCTTCGAAAGGAAAGCCTTTCCCATCTGATCCATTTTATACCCATCCCATGGATGCCTCAGGTGTCTAGCAAGTTGCCTGTGCAGCCCAAAATTGGGGTACCTCGGGTGTGAGGAGAAACATAACTGACAGCAAGTTCCAGTGCCTCTGGATTCTGGTCCCGCTGACCCACCAAGGAGGTTCTGATTCAGCTGCCGTGAAGGCATTTATTGAAAATGAAGGTGTTGGAGGGAGAGGTCTGATTTTCCAAGGAATCCAGTAGTATAAAAAGTGTCTCTAAATTATGCACGAGGCTGTCTGCAAAAGGTCTAGAAGTACTTTTGTTTACATCTTTCCCAGGCGATGAGAAAGGATGAAGAGATGCGCACAAATGAGAGAGAGAGAGAGAGAGATGGGGGTGGGGGGAGGCGCCTTTTTATAGCGCCGCTCCCCCTGTGCTCTAAACCTGGCTATGCCACTGACTTTGAAATGTGCTTAGACAATACAGAACACACTGTTCTAGGCTATGTAACAAGACTGGCCAAAGCCCCCCTCCAAGTCAGATTCTCCGGCCCCTGTGAGTCACTCCAGCAGCACCAAGGGGCAGGAAATTGGCCAGATCTCACCAGCTGAAAATTGCCCAGGTGTGAGAGAGTCCTCAGCTCACAGAGCTCCTCTGGTGCCCCCAAAGTACCACTGCACCCTGGCTAGTCTATCGATTACAGCAGCCTCCAGGCTGCTCAGACCTATGCCGGGGCCAGCATAGCTCTGGGTTAGAATTAGGGAGCTGCAACTAGCAGCCCTATGGTTTCCGCAATGTCACGGAGTTCAATCATTTTGAGGCTCCCAGTGCCTGGTATTGTTCCATATGTTACATGTTATCAAGCATGTGGACAGATACTTAACCCTGGGGTTAACATGGAGATGGATACCCTCCCTTTCCTACTCCCCCAGATCCTTAGTCTAGAGGGGATTCCAAAGCTACAGCAAATGGTTTGAAAACTGCAAACCTATTGTCCTTGCTGGTGACAAGAAACACTAGGGAAAGCCTATTTAGCCCAGTCTCTGATGGCTTATTGCCTAGGGTGACCATACATCTCATTTTGGTTGGAACAGTTCTCTTTTCTAAGCCTGTCCTGGCCATCCCGACTTTTTTTGGAAAAAGTGGGCATTTGTCTCATTTCCTCTTGCCAACTTGATCAGTTTTCAAGAGCAAACAGGACAAATGCCCGCTTTTGTGTAAAAAACAAAAACACAAAAACAAACAAAGGGGTGCGGTGCAGTCGGAGGAACGTGCAGCAGCAAATGGAGATGCCAGTCCTGCACAGGGGGAAGGCAAGGCTCTGTCGCAGTGGGGGCAGGCAGGGTGCGAGCAACCAGCGGCAGCCTTGCGTGGGAAGCCAGCAGGGTTCGAACAACCACCGGCCGGGGCCAACCCTGCGTGGGGAGAAGGGGCTTGGGCGAGTGGCAGGGGTCAGCCCCGTGAGGGGGGGGGAAAGAGGGCTCGGGCGGGGGGCCGGGGCATCTCCGTGAGGAGGGGGGGGAAGGGCTTGGGCCAGGCCCATACAGTGTCCCATTTTTCCCTTTGGGCAATATGGTCACCCTAGTCCTGCCAAGCTCTAGAGCAGAGCCGGAGTAATTCAGCTAGAACTTAGCAGTGTGGGCTGGGTAATGTAGGGGCGTTGTGGTTTTGGGAGAGGATGGGGAGTGTTGAAGGGTGTCTGAGCATGTGTGAAAGTTCACACTACAGTGCAAACCCCAGAGACACACATGCTACCCCTGGTGATGCACACCTGTTGGGGATGAGTGGGTATGTCTCTCATGCCTGCCCAGTTCAACCATTAAGTAGGAATAAATAAATAAACCCTCCCACTTCCCTGGTTCTGGTCACGCAGACAGCAAGCAGCAAAAGACCAGAAGTACAAAGTACAGACAATGCGATGTTTCTTGGGGTTAGTTTCAAGCAAACATGTCCATAGCTCTACACGCCGGCAGAGTCTGTTTCCCAGTGTTCCGTTCCCAGCTCTGAAGCCGCAGAGCCTAGCCTGTGTCCTCATTCCCTACACCCTCCTCCTCCTTAGCAGGCCCAAATATAGCGGCAGTGCATGCCTACAGTCCCACCCCTTACAATTTAGGGTCATGTGTCATTTTGGGTCTGGGATCCTCATCCCACCCCTTTTGTACCCCATGGGAGGCGAAAGGAGTGAGGCTGTGCTCTGGTCGGCATTTCTTTGGTCTTTTAGTGTTTTATGCCCCCCCACTGGTCGCTTGATTTTGCCTTGAGATAGAGGTTGAGGCAATCTTAAAGTGTGCTCCGAGTAACACTTTAACTGCTCTTATCTGTTCCCATAGTACTAACAAATCCAGCTGACTAGGCAGAAGCAACATCACAGTGTCTTTGCCCCTTGTTTACACATATTAGTATAAGAATATCAAAAAGTCAAACCCAAAATTCTATCCCAGGCGAACAAATGGACCTATATACTAACAGTGTCCCCCAGAGGTCTGTCCTGGGACCAATGCTATTCAACATATTCATAAATGATCTGGAAAAAGGGGTAAACAGTGAGGTGGCAAAATTTGCAGATGATACAAAACTACTCAAGATAGTGAAGTCCCAGGCAGACTGCAAAGAGCTACAAAAGGATCTCTCAAAACTGGGTGACTGGGCAACAAAATAACTGAAATTCAATGTTGATAAATGCAAAGTAATGCACATTGGAAAACATAATCCCTACTATACATATAAAATTATGGGGTCTAAATTAGCTGTTGCCACTCAAGAAAGATCTTGGAGTCATTGTGGATAGTTCTCTGAAAACATCCACTCACTGCGCAGCAGCAGTCAAAAATGCTAACAGAATGTTGGGAATCATTAAGAAAGGGCTAGATAATAAGACAGAAAATATCACATTGCCTCTAAATAAATCCATGGTACATCCATATCTTGAATACTGCATGCAGATAGGGTCACCCATCTCAAAAAAGATATATTGGAATTGAAAAAGGTTCAGAAAAGGGCAACAAAAATGATTAGGGGTATGGAACAGCTGCCCTATGAGAAGAGATTAATAAGACTGGAACTTTTCAGCTTGGAAAAAAGACGACTAACGGGGGATATGATAGAGGTCTATAAAATCGTAACACAAGAACTAGGGATTGTTATGCTATACAAAGCACACGAGATCTTTTATAGGGGAGAAGGCAAATATTCCGCATTTATTGAAAATACAACACTTAGCATATGCTTTTCACACACACACACACACACACACACACACACACACACAGTCCTGCCAGTTGATGTTTATAGTTACCAGTCTATTGTAGCTCGAGTCAATCTAATGGCCAGTTAGACTGAGCACGAGTGAGGAGCTAGGCTCTGTCAGTCACGATCCGATGCTCCGAGGCTTTGCAGGACTGAACCCAGAGTTCCATGGCAAAACACCCCATCTTTATAATTGTAAATTCCCATTTGAGTCCATGCATTTTGCAATGTCATCCTGTAATCATTAGTCCTTAAGTGGTGTTAATCTTGGGGTTTTCTGCTGTTATTATTTGATGGTTATTGTCAGGCTTCCCCTCGTTATCTCACCTTCAGGGGTGCCTGCCTCACCTCTGAGGTTGTCAATGCTGCTAACATGTTTAGCATCCGATACAATGGATGTTTTCTGATTGTCTCCTGGTGTTTCCAAGTCTCTCACTTCTTCTTCCTTGATCATCTGGCTATAACAATGGCCTTCACGCCTTATCTTTTCCTGATGCATGCGTTCCTCATTCACACAAACAGTCTCTCACAGAAACCTTCAGAGGTATACAAACAGCAGTATTTTATATTCAGCAAGAAAGGCATTGTAAATTAAACTTCACTAAATCTTGTGGTCAAAACAGTTTACATTGTGGCCCGGACCTTCAACATTCCTTTAATCTAATTAACATACACAAGATATTAACAATACAAGATCCAGTCTCTTACTTACTAGACCTTAAAACAAAGAAATGACTAGAAGGAAGTTTATAATACATATAGGAAACAAGACCCCATCTTTTATAATACAACTTATCCTAAAACAAAGGGTGACCATAATCAGTCATAGTCATAAGGACTGTTTTGTAATACATTTGGTACATACTACATTATGACCTTTAATGGAAATATAAAATCTTACCCCTACAGGATCACCAAATGAAATTAATTGGCAACAGGTTTAAAACAAACAAAAGGAAGTATTTTTTCACACAACGCACAACCTGTGGAACTCCTTGCCAGAAGATGTTGTGAAGGCCAAGAATATAACAGGGCTCAAAAAAGAACTGTGGGGGAAGGCAATCCTTCCCCCACAGGGCTTACAGGCCAGAGTTTCTCAAATGTGGGCACATTTGAGAAACTCTGGCCTGTAAGCCCTGTGGGGGAAGGATTGCCCCTCATTGTGTATCTGGGCAGCACTCAGCATAATGGGACCCTTATCTCAGGCAGGGCCTCTAGGCCCTACCGTAATGCAACAGGCCTGGCTAGCGACTGTGCTGCTGATGCATGAGGCAGAATTGCATCCAGCCCAATCTCCTGTAGCTGGGAGGGTTCATGCTGCTAACAATAATACCAGCATTGTTATACAGAAAGCAAGACAATGCTCATTAAGGCATACTGTTCAATCTGCAGCACAGGGTGATAATCACTATTATTAGGCAGTCACTGTTTATTACTTAGTGGTATTGCTGTGTATTATTTTCTACATTAAAGGGAAACTGTCATGATACATCTCATATAGTTTAACAAGCTATGCTAACAAAACCTTCCCCTAGCAGAGCCTGTGCAGCTAATCTGCAAGGGTCTGAGCACTCACAGCTCCTATCCCCAGGAGCTCAGTACCTTTGAAACATCGGCCATTTAGCTCTAATTCACAGAAAGAAGTGCTGCTCTGAGCAGTTTCAGAGTCAAGGTGAGAGAGAGAGAGAGAAATTTCTCCTAAAATGAGAGAGACCAGAAATGGCTCCCTACAGTTCATTACAGATATGCTCCACCTAGGCGGAGTTTGTCACTGTTAGGATTACAGAGGGCCTGGAGGCCCCCATTGTGTTGGGTGTTGCACAGACACATAGCAAGAGACTGTCCCTGTCTCAAAGAGCTCACACTCTAAACACACAAAGCAGTAGCATAGCCCGGGGGGGGGGGGGGGGGAGCAGGGGGAGCAGCCGCTCCCCCACTGAGCGGCGCCTTTTTTGTGCTCCGACCCTTTTGCTCCTATGCTGCAGCTGGAGCGGAGCATTTTTTTTTGCTCCCGACGCTTTTTGCTCCTGGCGCCTTTTTTTAGCTCCGCTCCCCCTGTGCTCTAAACCTGACTACGCCACTGACACAAAGTGTGGGAGAGGCATGGGGGGGCGGGGTGAAGTGACTCAGCCAAGATCACCCAGCAAGTCATAGGCAGAGCTGGGAAAAGAACCCTGCTCAGAGTCCCAAGCCAGCATGCTGCCTGCTGGACCATGCTGCTGCCTGAAGATAAGTTGGCCTGCTTTTCTTCCCGTTAACTTACACTGACTGGATCGTACAGGCCAAGCTGTGATGAAGCTACTACTCTGGCATGATGGAGAGGGGTTTGGCAGACCACTTGGGAGGCTAGTTTGAGCCAGGTTTTGTAGGAGAGGTGCATGGATTTTGTGCCATTGTAATAAGTGAGGTCATGTTGCTGGTTTGTGGGCCGTAAATCCAGACACACACCCAGCAAGGGAACCAATGCTCTCTTATTGGCAGAGCTCCAGCAGCTGCTTCCCACACTGCAACAGCTTGTGCTCGGTTGACTGATTCCACCAGCCTTGCTGGTGTGCTCAGGTGACAGCTTTATGGTGGTCTTAAAGGGACATAACATCCCAGGCAGGCCGAGGAGTTCGGAGCCGTGCCCATTTGTATGCTGCTGCCTAATTCACCAGCCTCACATGAGAAAAGGGGCTGATAAATCACCTGTTTTCCCCACCTGTAACTCTGCCATATTAACTGCTCACATAAAAATGGACAAAAGCATATAACTTACCAGTGTCCGGATTACAACAGGCTCAGGTCTGCGCACCTGCTAGCATACAGAGGCCTCTGTTCCACATGGATCCTCTGGCTCTGATTTGGGCCATCCCTGCTGTATTGCACCCTCCTGCTAGTCTGGTCTCTGCCAAAACACCTGCAGCTGCCCTGCTGCATATGTGGCAAGGCATATGTGTGGACTGAGGGCAGGATGTGGCCCAAGCTGCCGCCACATTCAAGTAGCATTATTGGCAAGATCGCTTTTCCCTATAGCAGGTCCAGAGTGAAATGACTGGCTCAAGATCACATGGGAGCCTGGGGCCACGAACAGAACTCAGAATTGCTTTGTCCTCATCTGGTGACTTCCATAAGCTCCCCTTCTTCTAACCACTGTAGCTTGAGATTTAATGGATGTTCCCCAGCTTGCTGCTCTTGTACGGTGAAGAACAAGAACGGCCATGCTGGCTCAGACCAAAGTAGGGTGACCAGACAGTAAATGTGAAAAATCAGGACGGGGGTGGGGGTAATAGAAGCCTATATAAGAAAAAGACCCAAAAATAGGGACTGTCCCTATAAAATCGGGACAACTGGTCACCCTAGACCAAAGGTCCATCTAACCCAGTATCCTGTTTTCCGACAGTGACCAATGCCAGGTGCCCCAGAGGGAATGAACAGAACAGGTAATCATCAAGTGATCCATCCTCAGTCGCCCATTCCCAGCTTCTGGCAAACAGAGGCTAGGGACACCATCCCTGCCCATCCTGGCTAATAGCCATTGATGGACCTATCCTCCATGAATGCAACTATTGGGGGCTTTTCTTGTAGCCACTGCCTCCTGGTCTGCGGGGGGAGGGGCCCAATATAGCAGCCTCTCCCTCTCCCTGTTGCTCCTGGATGCACCACGTTCATATTGATTGCTGGGGCTGCCAGCAGGGTTGGGTCCTGTCCCCCTCTGGAGCCACCTGGGGCAACACACTGGAGGAGCATGCAGCCAGTGAATTTTCCACCTTGCCTGGGGCAGCGGGGCTCAGGCTTTGGGCTTCAGCCCTGGGGTGGAAGGTTCTGTCCAAGGGGCTTTGGGCTCTAGTCCATGGCTACCTCCATTGCCCCTTGGAGGGCTTAATTTGTTCCCAGGCTTGGCAGGGGTGAGTAAGTCTGCTGCTGTGAAAAATGATACTTGTGTGTTGTGTGAGCGGCCCCCAGCAAGAGTTGGTGGCCATACGCTGAGGCCACTAGAAAATGTGTCCTGAGAACACCCAGGGAAGGAGGGTGCGGCGGCAGAGTGGTGAACTGACTAGTCCGAGGTTACAACAGGTCTGCACAGGTCAGTATAGCCTCCTGGCTGCTGTGAAGTCCTGCCTGGCTCCAATGCTCAGGGGACAACTGCCCAGTTCTAGGTGTGTGTTTGATTTGTTACACCAACAGGGCAGTACAGTCAGTCAGTGACAGGGTGAGCTCCCCTCACTATGTCCTGCCAGTGCTCTCTGGCACCAAGCACAGCTGCATCAGTCTCCACCAGCCTCAGCAACTCCCCTGAGAGCCAGCCAGGTGCCCATTAGTGCCTTCCTGTGCAGGGGGCAGAACCACGGTGGTGAGGGGTGGGAGATCTCTCAGTGACTGCCGACGTCACTGTTCAGAGTTTGTGACTGGGCCAGAGCTGGGGGGCAGAAGCTGGCCACCAAACCATAGGTGCCGACTTTCGTCAGCGCTGGTGGGTGCTCGCGCCCCAACTCCACCCCCGGCCCCTTCCCCAAATCCCCACCCCCGCCTCCTCCCCCGGGGAAAAATTGGTGGGTGCTGAACACCCACCGGCATCTCCCCGCCAGCCCCCCCACCCACGCCCAACTTACCTTCTGGGAGGCGCCTCCCGCTGAAAAGCCGCAGCTTTTTTTAGCCCGCCACCCGCCACCCAGCTGTGTGACGGGGGGCCGCAGGGGAAAATGTCGGAGGGACGTGCGGCATGAGGTGGCCCAGGCGGGCAGAGTGAGGTCGCGCAAATGGGCAGGCCGAGGCAGCGGGGCCGGTGGCTGCCCCACGTCCCGTCCCGCCCCCGGCCGGGAGCCCAGCTCCGGCCGCTCCGGATGCGATGGCTGGCCGGGCAGGGGGAGAGCGCTGCCCCGTGCCTGCGCAGCGCCTAGCGCGGCCTGCGGGCCGGAGCCCAGCCCGCATGAGGAGCGGCCAGCGCCGGCCAGGCGAGCCGAGGGCAAGCGGGGGCCGCCTCCTGGCCTCTGAGCACAGCGCGCAGCCCCGGCTACCGCGCCTGGGGGGAGCGGCGCCGCGCAGCAGGGCCAGGCCGGCCTGGGCCAGGAGGCGGCCCCCGCTTGCCCTCGGCTCGCCTGGCCAGCGCTGGCCGCTCCTCATGCGGGCCGGGCTCCGGACCGCAGGCCGCGCTAGGCGCTGCGCAGGCACGGGGCAGCGCTCTCCCCCTGCCCGGCCAGCCATCGCATCCGGAGCGGCTGGGGCTGGGCTCCCGGCCGGGGGCGGGACGGGATGCAGGGCGGCTACCAGCCCCGCTGACTCGGCCTGCCCACTTGCGTGACCTCACTCTGCCCGCCTGGGTCACCTCGTGCCGCACCAGGGCCGGCTCTAACCTTTTTGTCACCCCAAGCAACAAAAAAAAAAACCCCACCACACCGAGCACCACCCCCGCCCCAGGGAAAAAAAAAACGAGCGCAGCCCCACCGAAATAACCCGTCCCCGAGCCACCAAAACAACTCCCCGCTCCCCGAGCGGCCGAAACAACCGCGCCGCCGCCGCCGCCCCCCCCAAGCCCCGAAACACCCCCCTCCGCCCCATCCCCCGAGCCCCACCGAAACAACTCCCCCTCCGCTCCCCTCCCCTCCTCTGAGCCCCACACCCGCCCCGCTGAAACGACTATGGGATGAGCCTGCTGACTAATCCTCACAGAAATTCTCTCTGTCCATGCAGGGGAAACATTGTCCGAGTGGAGTCTGAGGTTGTGGCTTTGTGCTTGTCTCACTTTCTTAGCAATATTTTATCCCTTCCCCCGAGCCCCACCAAGCCGAAACAACCCCCCCTCCTCCAAGCCTCCCCACCGAAACAACTCCCCCACCCCAAACCCCATGCCAAAACAACCCCTCCCCTCCCTCGCGCCGCCCCGCTGAAATAACCCTCCCCGCCGTCCCTCGCGCCTCACGCCGCCCCGCTGAAATAACCCTCCCCGCCCTCCCTCGCACCTCGCGCCCCCCCGCTGAAAAAAACCCCCACCCTCCCTCACGCCGCCCCGCTGAAATAACCCTCCCCGCCCTCCCTCGCGCCGCCCCGCTGAAATAACCCTCCCCGCCCTCCCTCGCGCCGCCCCGCTGAAATAACCCTCCCCGCCCTCCCTCGCGCCGCCCCGCTGAAATAACCCTCCCCACCCTCCCTCGCGCCTCGCGCCGCCCCGCTGAAATAACCCTCCCCGCCCTCCCTCGCGCCGCCCCGCTGAAATAACCCTCCCCGCCCTCCCTCGCACCTCACGCCACCCCGCTGAAATAACCCTCCCCGCCCTCCCTCGCACCTCACGCCGCCCCGCTGAAATAACCCTCCCCGCCCTCCCTCGCGCCTCGCGCCCCCCCGCTGAAAAAAACCCCCACCCTCCCTCACGCCGCCCCGCTGAAATAACCCTCCCCGCCCTCCCTCGCGCCGCCCCGCTGAAATAACCCTCCCCGCCCTCCCTCGCGCCGCCCCGCTGAAATAACCCTCCCCGCCCTCCCTCGCGCCGCCCCGCTGAAATAACCCTCCCCACCCTCCCTCGCGCCGCCCCGCTGAAATAACCCTCCCCACCCTCCCTCGCGCCTCGCGCCGCCCCGCTGAAATAACCCTCCCCGCCCTCCCTCGCGCCGCCCCGCTGAAATAACCCTCCCCGCCCTCCCTCGCGCCGCCCCGCTGAAATAACCCTCCCCGCCCTCCCTCGCGCCTCGCGCCGCCCCGCTGAAATAACCCTCCCCGCCCTCCCTCGCGCCGCCCCGCTGAAATAACCCTCCCCGCCCTCCCTCGCGCCGCCCCGCTGAAATAACCCTCCCCGCCCTCCCTCGCGCCTCGCGCCGCCCCGCTGAAATAACCCTCCCCGCCCTCCCGCGCGCCTCCCCGCCCTCCCTCGCGTCTCCCCGCTGAAATAACCCTCCCCGTCCTCCCTCGCGCCTCCCTGCTGAAATAACCCTCCCCGCCCTCCCTCGCGCCTCGCGCCACCCCGCTGAAATAACCCCCCCGCCCTCCCTCACGCCGCCCCGCTGAAATAACCCCTCCCCGCTGAAATAACCCCCCCACCCTTCCCCGAGCCTCGCGCCGCCCCACTGAAATAACACCCCCTGCCCTCCCCCAAGTCCCGCGCCGCCGCCAAGAAAAAAACTCCAAACAAACCTCAAGCGGCACCCCATCTGTTAGCCAAATGGGCTCGTTTCCCCCTGGAGCTACCCAATTACCCCAAGGAGGCACGGGAGTCTAGAAGACGGCTTCAAGTTCTTTATTGACCAGTCAGCTGAACGGGTGGCTCTCCTCGACTAATGCCAGAGAGAGAGACACACACCTTACAAGTGCAAAGCAGGCCTCTTTATACCCAGTAACAAACAACTTAGCGTGCATACATTCTGTTAACCTATGGAATTTTTAGATTCCTTTCTAGGGGTAAACAGGACACAGCTGTTGGACTCCCTTGATTGATTATCGTTTTAGGGGTCGTCAGGATACATATGTCTGACTTCCTTGACTGATTGTTTTGTGTACGTGTATGGGAAAGCAGCTTCGTGGATGTGGGAAGCAGCTAGGAATATAGGCAAATAGTTGACCTTTGCTCTAACACATCCAAGGTGCCGGCCCTGCGCTGCACATCCCTCTGATGCTTCCCCCCCCCCCCGCCACCCGCCGCACAGCTGAGAGGCGGCTGGGCTAACAAAAGCCGCGGCTTTTCAGCAGGAGGCGCCTCCCGGAAGGTGAGTTGGGTGTGAGTGGGGGGGCAGCGGGGAGCTGCCGGTGGGTGCTCAGCACCCACCAATTTTTCCCCATGGGTGCTCCAGCCCTGGAGTACCCACGGAGTCGGCACCTATGCACCAAACAACTTGCAGCACAAGCAATGGCTCAATTAGCTGTCTGCCCCCTGCTCCCACCTCCAGCCCTCATTACTATGCTAAAAACACGGGGCGGGGGGGGGGCAGCACTGGTAGGGAAAGGCAGCAGCTCAGTCTGCAGAGAGTGTGCTGGGGGCTTAGCGGGGGAGGCCTGCACTGTGTCCCAGGGCATGGCCCCAAGGCTCAGAGTCTAGGAGGGGCAGGTAAAGTCTGATCTGATCTGGGAAGATGCTCCAAGGGCCAGGGGAGAGGCTGAGAAGGGGCCAGCACAAGCTATTTTTATTGCTTCTGTGAGATGGTGAATGTGTGAGTGACCCACCTCAGCCATGCACCTCGTGACACCAACCCACCCCCACACCAAAGAGGCTCCCCTGCCCCCCTGCGGGCAGGAGGGGAGGAGGCCAACAGACCTGGCAGGATGGGGTTTTAATCAGGATATTGGTGACTCTCGATTTCTCCCTCCAGCCAAAATTAACGAGAAAATGTTTCCATGGTTAGCAACAGATTGTGCATCTGCAGCTATGTGAGTACTTGGGCTATATGCAGGGGCCACCAATGGACGGGGTGGTGGGGGGGGGGGTTGTTGGCAAATGCTTGCAACTCAGACATGGAGGTGTAGAAGGGTAGAATTGTTTATGAGTTAGGAGGAGGATGGAGCAGGATAGAGTGCTTGCTTACAAAACCATGGTAGTTTTTCCTGATTCGACCCTGCCCTGCTGCTCCCTCGATGGGTAAATTACACTGACCAGGGTGTAACTTACGGCAGGTGGGAGGGCACCTCTCTGCTTTTGTCTGTCTGTCTCTGCCTGCAATGCCATGACTGCAACAGCTCGAGGCTTCACTCAGAGCTCTCCAACCAGGGCACGACTCCCAAGTTTCGGGACAGTTCGGTCCCCCCAGGAGACAGGGCCAAAAAGATTCCCAAACCCACATCCCAGGCCGAGTTTTACCATTTCCAAACCTGGCTCTTCCGTAGTGTAGCGGGGCCTTGGGGAAGCTCAGGGCCTGATTTAAAGTGAAGTTAATGGCAAATGGCTCTTATTCACTTCAGGGGACTTTGGACTAGGGCCTACTTGAGGAGACAGGATTCCTCACTGGAGATTAGAAATGAGGTCTGGAGAAACCGCTGCACTGCAGCCAACCCCCACAGCAGCAAGGCACCACACCCACCATCACCACACACCATCAGTCCCCGCTCCTCTCCCTTCCTGGATTGGTGCCACTAACTGAACATACTGGCTCCTGGAGGTCAGGGCTCTTACATACTACAGAACGGGAACACGTTAGGAATATCCGGTTCCACTACAGCAGCACTCAGGATTCCCCACAATTAGCATTGCAGCTTTTAGTAAGTATCCTGGTAGGACAAAACAGCTAGGTGAGCATGACACCTGTAAACCCTGCTACAGCCCTGTTCAGTGACACTGGCACGACCCACCTTGGCAGTGGATCACAACGTACTGAAATCACCGCAGGACATTTATTTTCTGATTTTTAACCTTAGCAATATTAGATCTTGACTCTGCTTTTGCTGCAGGACTGGAGCAGGCCAGCATCCAGAGCTGGGTGAAAAACAGATTTTTCAGTTCGCTTGTACTTCTGAAAACAATTGTTATGAAAAAGTTTTTTTGGCAAATCACAAAATGGAAAAAAAATCATTTTGATTTTGAGCATTTTTAAATGTTTTTAATTAAAAAAATAAAACCAAAGGAAATTTTGAAACAAAAGATAATTTTGAGCCAAATAACTAAACTTCTTGATTTTTCCAGAATTCGTACTATTTTTTTAATCAAAACTATTTGGCAAAAATCAACATGGATTTATGAAATGTTTCAGTGGTGCAGAATCTGAATTTTGCACCAAAAAAGTTGTGGTCATTTTTTTTTGCCCAATTCTTGTAATGACATCACAACAGGCAATCCTGCACAGAAATTCTCAGGCATCTAGTGAGCAGGGGGCAAATACAGCAAGTCTTTAGTTTTGTCTACTCCTATATGGGAAGGGAAGATAAGCTACGCCAGTAAAAGGCACCTGTAGATCAGTGTAAATTCATTCACGGCTTAGAAAACCCCATATCCCTAACCACCATAGTTAAACTGTGCCTAGACCAGACCAAGCACTATTTTGATTTATTTTGGTATGTTCCAGTTTACCTTTAACTTGATAGAAAAAATATTCTTGGAATTCATATTGATATTATCCATTAACTTTTTTTTTTTAAATGGGAATTCTTCACTGCCCAGGTCTAACTGGAGCAGAGTTAACATAACCCAGCCCCACCCAGCAGCTCTAGGGGTCCAGCACTATGGAAGGAGGCAAGGAGAAGAGGAAAACTGGATGTTGGCTTATAACGCGGTCTGTTCCATTCATCCCACTGGCAAAATGAAATGACGCCAAGGCAGAGGGATTTGTTTCATTAACTGCTGAGCATGATTGACAGGGTCTGTCCATCATGTGACTGAGATATCATAAGCAGCCCCGGGACAGACTCGAGAGCTGGATTTGTACACAGACCTAGCCTCACATTTTCAAAAGGTTTCCATATCAAAACTAACAAAACACTCATGAGTCAGCCACAACTCATGGCCTTGTGTCCGGGTTGGATCTACAGGAGCAGGACTCTCTGGCCTTAGAAACAGGATTTTAAACATTTTTTTAAACAGACTTGAATGGGAAATTTAGCATAATTACTAAACCATATAGTTAGCAAATTTCCTAGATTTGAAGAAGCCATGTTAGTTTTATTCCCTCTGCAGCATGGGTAAGTTAGTGCTGAAAAACAAACCTAGTTGTACATAGAAACCCCAAGAGGAACATGTCCTAAGAACATGTATAGCCTTAGAGTCTGAACACATAGCTATGGGCTGCCCCTCCCTGTTTCTGCAGGGTGAAGCCAAGACGGGCTGGCTACTGGGAGTGATGACTGCTGAACTCCACTAACTTCTGTTCATCCTGCCAAGGAGATAAGTAACTGAGTAAATACCCAGCTCTCTAAGTGCCTTACAGAGGAGGCAAGGAGCATTCATTACACAGATAGGGAAACTGAGGCACAGGGAGATGCAAGTTAGTAGCAGAGCAGGGAACAGAACCCAGGTCTCCTGACTCTCAGGCGAGCGTCCCCTCCATTAGGCGAGGCTGTTCCACGGAAGGAGAGCAGCATGTATTAATTTCTTCTGTGAAAAATTATAGCCCTGAACCTGCACTTCTTACTCAGGCAAAACTCCCACTGAAGCCAATGTAGGTTTTCCCTGAGAGGAGCAGATCTGGACTGGGCCCTATGTGAAAGTACATGGCAACGAGGCGTGGCTCTCAGGAGCCAGGCAGATAGCAAGCATAGCTCTCGTGTATCAACGTTTGGTCATCGCATGGCCTATTTTGATACCTTAAGAGACTACAGTACCCAGTTAGACAGAAAAGATAAGTCAGGTTAGACAGGATTGGCCCTCAAAGGCTCACTGGCATGCTGAAATCTCTGGGATAAAATACAGCCATCACAAACTGCTTACTCCAAGTACAAGTAAGTCAATCAGCTCCCAGACAAGGCAATGATGCTCAGCTGCATTAGGAGCGGCAAAGGTGCGTATTACTGGCCCTTAGTACATGCCTTGGGTGCCTAGTGAGGCGAAGGGATACTGCACGTGCTGGAGTCACAGCTCTGACTGCAGGCTTGGCCTCTCACCATTAACTATTCTAGCACTGGAAGTCTCATTCCCTATATAAATGTCCAATCCCCTCTGACTCTCCGAGTTGTAGGCCTCAGTGACTGCTGCCCCCACCTCTCCTGGCTTATTCAGTGTGGCCAGGCTCAGAAGTTCAAAGATCACAAGATTGGTCCCAAAATAATTGAAAACCAGATGATATAGCGGCTTTGCTCATCCTTGCCACGTTTGAACTTCCCCTGCTCCCCCAACTTGCGTGCAGCTGCTGGGGTCTAAGTCTCCCAAGTGCACAGAGCGAGGTGATTCCAGCCCCACTGCAGCTCTCACCAGCCCCAGCTGAGATCACAACACACACCACCTAACTGTGCAGAGCTTCCAGCTTCTCTCCCAACTTCCAGCCAATGAATTCTGTGCTCCCCACACGAAGCCTCCATCAGTTCATCACTCACCCCCAGCCCTGCCTCTGCTGCTCTTGCAGCTCCAGGGAACCTTCACCCCTCTCTCCCCGTGCCCGGCCCCGCTGTCATGAGGAGACAGGCTCCAGCAGGGGCTGGAATCCCAGCACTGGGACTAAATTGTGGGAGCTAGAACACCATAATAGCTGCCCCTGCATCCACCAACAGGGAATCACATGGGCTCAGTGCTTCTGCTACCATGAGAAGCAGTGCCCTGGGGGGCAATGGCCATGCTCCCTTTGCCTGCCCGGGGTATCAGTGTGAGTGCATCACACAGCTGAGGGGGGCAGAGCCCACCTCCCCACTGACCCAGGCTGTCTGCAGACTCAGGCAGGTCTCCCTGTGCTTGTCACATTTAGAAAGTTTCCTTCACAAGAATGCAGGTGAGAAATTTAGCTATTTCCTCTTAATGAAAGTGGAGAGTCTGGAGCTCTTTTTGCTGCCAGTCTCATTCAATGGGAAATTACGTAGCCATTTACACAGTTCTGTAAGTGCATTGTGCCCCAGGGCTGGGCTGGAAGCGTGCTTCGCCTGTCCACAGCTGGGTGAGCAGAGACCTCCTGAAAGGCTTACAGAACAACTTGCAACATGCTGCTTCAAGATTTTTGCTACCTCATTAACTCTGGAGAGAGAGCAGCCCCTGCGGCAGCTTCTTCAGGAGGGGTCTCTGCCTTTTTGCAACGCAGAGTGCTCCAATATGGGCAGGGTCACAGCAGCAGTGATGGACAGGAACGGCGACAGCGGTGGTGGTGGCGTGGGGGTGGCCTGTCTAGCTCAATGTGGGCTGAAAGCAGCAGCGGGGTGGGGTGGGGTGAGGGGGGAGGTAAAGACAGTTCTAACCACCAGGGAATACCTGACAAAGCCACTAGGAACTGTCTGGATTTATAGAACTGATCCCACTTACGGCCAAATTCAAATCTCACTCATTAGCGTAGAGGCGATGGAGTTCCTGTGACCTACGCTGGGGACAGAGCCGAACGTGGCCCTGTGCCTCAAGGTGCACTCACGGCTTTGAAGAGGAGCCACACGCACGTGGGGCTCTTGACGACGTTGTTAGCGGGGGTGCATTGGTGTGACACAGCAGATCCTGTAGGGCCTATGGAGGTGGGGTATGGCAGACATTGATCTTTGTTCGCCCCCCATCATTCCTCCACTGGATTTGAGTCAATGGGGGCATGATGGCAGGATCCATTTTGGTCAATTTCACAACCCTAAGATTTGAAAATAAGCCACTTTCATGTTTTCAGATGTTTACACTGAAATTGCAGATGTTGTAATAGGGTCATGGGGGGGGCGTGTCACAAAGCTGTTGTGGGGGAGGGGGGGGGTCATGGGATTTCTCCCCTCACTTCTGCACTGCAGCAGCTCTGGAGCTTCCTGCAGCCATGGGAGGTATCCAGAGGTAGGTCTGCTCTCCCCCCGCTGACAGCAGCAGTGCAGGAGTAGTCGTCCTGTCCCTCCCTAGCTCAGCTGGGACTAGCAGCTAGGAGCCCCGGGCTGGGGCACTCCCAGCAGCACAGGAGAGATCAGACCCACCTCTGGGAACCTCCTCTGGCTGCAGGAAGCACCGAAGCTGCTGCCTTAAGAGCCCAGCTCTAAAGGCAGAGCAGCAGTGGAGCTTCCTGCAACCGTGGGTGTTACCCGGGGTGGATCTGATTTCCCCTCGAGAATGGCCGTGCAGGGGAAGAGGAAGTCCAGTCCCTCCCCAGCCTGACCAGGACTAGCAGCTGGAGCCTGGTGCATGGTAGGAGCCCCCAGCTAAGGTGCCCCCAGCCCTACCCCTTCCCCACCCCCCCAAGAGCTAGATTTCACAGGGGAGGTCTAATTTCACAGCCATGAATTTGGTAGAGCCCTATACATGTGTACTCTCCTCCAGCATCTGTGCCCTTGCGGGACGAGCATATAGGCCTTGCTGCTCTCCTCGAACTCCAGGCCCCACTGAAACCAATGGGGTGCCTCAATAAAAGACCCCCATTCAGTGGTTAAAATGAACATGCTATAACAATGAACTCTCACACATTATGTGGAAATATTGAACAGTAGAGCACGTTAAATAAAAACTGGACAATCTCCCTGCAGATTAGCTCTTGCAGAGGCTGTCAAATACATTCCAAGCAAAGACTTGCAAAGCTAGCAGAGTCCCTCCAGGCACTATATGGAGCCCATGTGCCGTGCACTAAATGGCAACATGAAATGGTCAATGGCTATTTACAGAGATTGTAAAACAGTGCCATCTTTCGCCACAGATCCACTCCCTGGGGCTACTTGGACTCCATCTGCTTAGCTGGCCAAGGTTTGCACTCCATTAGCATGAAACAACCACTCAAGACGGGAGAGCAAGCTGGATTCGGTTCTGGCTCCCGCATCACCAACACAAAAACGTCTGCTGCTTGTATTCCAGTGACACCCCAGTGTGCTCGACTCTAAACACAGAGTGAGAGACAGTCCCTGCCCTGAAGAACTTACCCTCTAAATAAATGAGACAGACTAGGGTGGGCAGAAGGAATATTTCCTATTGCACAAATGGGGAATGAGGTCCAGACAGACTAAGGCTCAGCTCTTAACTTCCACTGAAATCAGTGGGAGTTTGGCACCTACATGCCTTTGAGAAAACAGGCTTAAGTGACTGGCCCAAGGCCACACAGGGAATCGGTGGCAGAACTAGGACTTGAACCCAGCTCTCCTGAGACCCACACCAGTGTCCTGACACCTAGACCATCATGCCCTCTCAGCTGGCCTCCCTAGAGGGTGCAGTCCTCCAGGTACAGAGCTCACAGAGGCAGTTCAGGCTTGCCCCTCCACACTGCTCCACCAGTGAGCCTCATCTCAGCACCTGAGAGACCATCTAGGGGTAAAGAAGTCACCTGTAATCCCAGTCGATCCTTGACCTCTGCAAGGACGGTGGGGGTGTGTGTGCATGTGGGGAGATCTTACAACTTCATGGAGGATCTAGACTGGCTGCACAGCAGGGATTCCAGCTCTTTGCTATGTACGGAAAATGTAGCACACTCATGGCTCTTAACCCATTCTGTGCTCAGTAGGTTTCTGAGAATTCACAAGGACATTGGTGATTAGTTAGGAGTTAAAATTAATTTACCAATGGGTCCTTTAAGAAACGGTCAGATGTTTTTGGTGCCCAATGATCTTAACAGAAGGACACAGTTTTCAAACTCTCCACATGGCAACTCCCTGGAAATTTGGCTATAGGCTACATTTGAAGACATTAAGTTTTAATTGTCATTTCTTTTGCCATCATTCCCTCAGCACAGACTGAACAACAATTTCCTTCAGAATTCAATGAAGAATTGTCCTCTTGTCCCAGTCGCTCTGCTACGCCCATCCTGCCCCACTGGATGGCTTGAAGACACTGGAGTGGCAGAAACTTAATTGCAGAATTGATTCTATCGCAGGGTTCTATACTGCTGTCCATCACTGTAGTAACAGATTAGACATGGAAGGAACTCAATAGCCAGATCCCTAGAGGACTCCATGCAATCACAAGCTCTTCTCCCTTTGGTGATCAAAACTCTGCTTGGGGTTTGTTCTTGGTTCTTGTTAGATTAATTTTTTTTTAAGGTTGATTTGTTTTCAGTTCCTTTTGTTGGTTGGCTGGTGTTTGTGTTGCAAATCAAAACTACCATTGATTTAAACTCTGGAACCTCCTATGGCCTTTTGTTAAAGCAGAGTTCTCCTTAGAAACATGCCCCTGGTTTATATAAGATGACTTAGATGTTTCCAGGAGTTAAGATCAGGGATATCTTATAGGTGTAGATGTATTGATTGAATGTGTTAGATTGTCTGACTCCCCATAATACATACCTGGGCCATTCACATGTGCACTATAGAAATTTGCATCCAAATTCATACATGAAAACTGGGGAGTTGCAGCGTAAACAGCTGTTATGGTGCAGAGATGAGTGCTTGCTGCAGTATTTCTACTCTCTCCACCCAAGGTGATTCTGTGGCACCCATCACAGCAATATCTAGTACACAATGTTGCATTGTAGGTCAGGAAAAGGAGAACATGCTGGATAAACTTCAAAAACAGACTCCA
This sequence comes from Chelydra serpentina, assembly GCA_037349315.1. Classification (NCBI taxonomy): domain Eukaryota; kingdom Metazoa; phylum Chordata; order Testudines; family Chelydridae; genus Chelydra; species Chelydra serpentina. The sequence goes on along the minus strand of JBAIAC010000035.1, from coordinate 32,739,414 downwards.
ACAAGAAAGTGCTGAACTGGAATTAATTTGCAAACTGGATACCATTAACTTAGGGCTGGTCTACACTAACCCCCCAATTCGAACTAAGATACGCAACATCAGCTACGTGAATAACGTAGCTGAAGTCGAACTATCTTAGTTCGAATGAAAAGGTTCTTACCCGGGGTCCACCCGCGGTGCGCAGGCTCCTCCGTCGACTCCGCCTACTCCGTTCGTCGAGCTGGATTACCAGCGTCGACGGGGGAGCACTTCCTGGTTTGATTTATCGCGTCTAGACAAGACGCGATAAATCAAACCCAGAAGATCGATCCAGCGCCTCCGATCTATCCGGTAAGTGTAGACTAGCCCTTAGGCTTGAATAAAGACTGGGAGTGGCTGGGTCATTACACAAATTGAATCTATTTCCCCATGTTAAGTATCCCCCTACTGTTACTCACACCTTCTTGTCAACTGTCTGAAATTGGCCAGCCTGATCATCACTACAAAAGTTTTTTTTCCTCCTGCTGATAATAGCTCATCGTAATTAATTAGCCTCTTAGAGTTGGTATGGCAATGTCTACCTTTTCATGTTCTCTGTGTATGTATCTATATCTATATCTTCTTACTGTATGTTCCATTCTATGCATCTGATGAAGTGGGTTCTAGCCCACGAAAGCTTATGCCCAAATAAATGTGTTAGTCTCTAAGGTGCCACAAGTGCTCCTCGTTCTTTTTGTGGATAAACTCTGTGCACAGCAGGAAGTCAAGAGCAGATGAAAGACCAGACCAGCACAACACAGAACCCTGTTCTGAGCTTCCTTTCTGGGCGGCCTCCTGTCACTATCTTGTAGTCCATATGGACACCTTGACTCTAGAGGAAGGACTGTAAGCATGTCCTAGCCTGTCCCTTGTTTGCTGTGTCTCTGCTTGTTAAGCTCGAAGAACTGACAGGCAATGAATTTCCAGATCATTGCCTGCCCTGGGTGCCCAGCGGACCCAAGGGGGAAGCGCCACAACTCTTCCATCAATGCCCTGTGTCGTGGTGAGTCACTATTACACGGATCTTTCAATCCAGGACGATGCTTTGAAATGTACCCTACAACTCGCGCTGGGCCAGCTGTGCTGGCTATTTGCAGTGGTGGCAGTAGGAAACCAACCCCACTAAGGCATCCCCTTTGGATCTGATGCTGGGCTGTGCTCACCCAGTGCCGAGCATGCTGGCCTGAGGCACGCTTAGCGGCTCCAGGGAGTCGAGCAGAGGCCCAGGGGCAAGGACTGGCTGTGTTCTCATCCCCACTCTGCCCCCACCTGTTGGGAGGCCACTGGCCAGTCCTTGGGCAGCTATTAACTGGGGATAATTTACCCCCTCTCCCACCTGCACACTGGGGAGATCAGTTAACCCAGTCCTACAGTAGTCTCTCTCCCACTAGCCAAGAGCGAGGAACTGTTTGGCTGGGTGAGCAAATCGTACCTGTCCTACTGCAGCACCCAGAGACCTTGCTCTTGGCCCCAGGCTGCTATAAGGTACATGCCAGGCTGAGCCAGTGGCTCAGGAGGCCCAATTCTATGACCTTTTCCAGCCACCAGCTTCCTGCAGTGCCCTGGGTGACTGGCTGCCAGCACAGGTGCCAGGCTTGTGGTCACTCAGGCCCTTGGGACACGGAAAATAGTTCCTGAGAGAGGGGAAACTGCTTCTCCGAGCTCCCTAGAGCAGGTGAATCTTGGCACAGGCCAGCAGGAGTCAGGGGAAATGGATGGAGCCAGGCCCAGAGCAGTGGAGAAGGGCTGGGGAGAGAAGAGCAACTGGGCTGGAACAGGGCAAGGAGGGGACAGCGGGAAAGAAGGGAGCAGAGGCTGGGGCTTGGCGTGGTGGAGCCAGAGGAGAGAAGCAGCCTGTGACTGAACTGGGACCAGTGAACATCTGAGCAGATGGGAAGGGAAAGCTCGAGAACAGAGGCAGAGCTATGGGAGTGGGCAGGAAAACCGAGCATCATTTGGGGATGGAGCAGGAGGGGGACGTTCAGGGAGCAGTGTGTGGCCGGCAGGGCCGGCTCCAGGCACCAGCAAAACAAGCTGGTGCTTGGGGCGGCACATTTCTAGGGGCGGCATTCTGGCGCCGGCCATGCCGCCCCTAAAAATGTGCCCCGGCCGCCCTAGCTCACCTCCGCTCGTGCACCGAAACAGCTGATTCGCGTGCTGCTGCTCCCCCTCCCCCCCAGGATTGAGAGCCTGGGAGGGAGGGGGAGATCCCGAGCGCCTGCGGCGTGCGAAACAGCTGATTCGCGCGCCCATGCTCCCCCTCCCTCCCTCCTAGGCTTGAGAGTCTGTGGGAGGAGGCAGGTCTGGGGATTAGGGGAAGGACGGAGTTGGGCCGGGGGTGGGGTAAGAAAAAAAAAAGGGGGGGGGTGGCCAAATTTGTTTTTGCTTGGGGCGGCAAAAATTCTAGAGCCGGCCCTGGTGCCGGGCAAGGGAGGCGCCCTGAGCAGAGGGGTTCAGGAGAGCTAGTTCCTGGGGCTCCAGGAGCCTCACTGCTTCTGCCTGGCTGGATTTCCTCTGCCACAGGTGGGCTGGGTACACTGAATTTCCAAACGTGTCAGTAATTCTGAGTTGGGAGAGTCACTGATCTTGGTTTGGGAACAGTTTCAGGTTTAATGAAATGCCATTTTTGAGGGAAAAGTTAGTAAAAAAATTCCTGATGGCTCTAGCTGTGCTGTAACTAACCATCTGCTTTCCCACTGCTGCCACCCATGTATGATACCTTGGGGGCTGCTGCTGACTTTCACCCACCCAAAACTGCATCACCATGGGGCTCACGTGTACCCTGGAAACCAGCAACATTAATGCACAACTTGTGCACCGACCAATCCAGCACCACTAACGGTCTTCCTTTTGTTGGGCACCTGGGCCATGCTTTTGCAGGCTTTTAAGGAGGGCAAAACCAACAGCCACCCCCACCCACCCACCCTGGCATTTGTTCCTGTCAGATCTCACCAGCTAAGCAGGTTCTGATCTATCCTAGGATGGGAGACAAGAAAACCCAGAGGCTGCAGCATTTTTTTGCTGATCCCTGTGATACACGTCCCTGATGACTTGTTTTCTTAACTCATGTATTCCGAGTGGGTTTTAAATGGTCCCAAACCTGCTCCCCCACCCACTCCTGCCACAAGAGAGCTCACCACTTTGGACACAGTCTGATGACATTGGCAAAGCAAACCAGGAACAGCGAGGCATCCTTGCTCACAACACTCAGATGACAGCAAGTCCATAGCAGCAGCAGTTTTCATGCTGTCAACAAGAGCACAAGCTGCCCCCCACATTCAGCATACAGTCATGTCTAAACCCCAGCTGAGAGGCAGATTGTCATTCGGCGCTACCCACTAATTGACAAGGAAGGAGCAGGTCAGTGTTAATTTCACCTGTCTACAAATTTAATAAATGGATCCTGGGCTGGGCTACAGCTAGCACCAAGTATTAATTACAGGCTTGTTTCAGAAACGACAGGACCCCTTCCATTGGAGAGCAATGCATGTTAATTACAGAGCAGCTCACCCCAAGTGCCTGCTAAGTGTGCAATTAACTCCCATCACTTCTGAAATAGTCCTAGCTTATTTCAGTCGCTTGCAGGACACAAACCATCACCGCATTGTCCTGCCAACACCCCATGACAATCAGTTTGTCCAACCAGAAAACATGGACCCACTGTTCTCTCCAGTCAGAGCTTGTGGGACTGTTGCCTTAGCACCTAGGACTGAACATCCAAGAGGGGGAAGCCTGGTCAGTGGGAGACCTCCAATGAAAACGCAGGTGTTACAGGCCATGGGGGTGTGTAGCAGCCTTTCCTCAGCCAAGGCCCCAGCAGGATGGGCACACGAGACTGTCCTTCCCATCAAGCCTAGGTCCTGCTCAGCTGCGATCACTCTGTTGGCACGGTGCTTTTCACAATAGCGGGGGGTTAGGGGGGGCACAAGTGCACCAGGGGCCCTGGACAGATCCCAGGAGGATACGCACATTGCTAAATCCTGTCCCCAGTTTTCAGTACAGATGATATTCTTCACTTCCTGTCCTAAACTGTTGGGCATGTTCTTGTAGACTGTTCTTCCGGCTGCTGAGCCTCACGAAGTGGCTGCATGGAGTGAATCCTGGCTGTAACAGATGTAAAGAACTTTATGATCCTTTGGCCCGAAAGGTGCCTATAAGCACAGGTATACTGATGGGAAAACTGCTGTGGAGATGAGCACCCCCCGCCAGTCTGGAATCCTAACCCAGCTTGGCTCCTGTAGCCTCCCTCCCCAGCCAGGGAAAGCACAGTCTGACAGCTAAGGAGCAGCCTGCTCCGGTAGAACAACTGTGGCAACAGGGGCTGTGGTCCAGGCTGGGATGGATCCTGCATGATCCCCTCCCACCCTGTCCCCCAGTTAGTATTTGGTCTATCTCAGCTGTGCTCTTCCTGGGCAGTCCTGCCATTCCCAGCAGCTTCTGGCCAGTGTTACCCTGGGGGTGGGGGGCAGTTCCACTGGGAGCCTGGGGCTCCAGAGACATTGGATTCTGCTTTTCACCCTCCCCTCCTGCCACTTCCTCAGCCGCTGGGCTCCCCAGCCAGAGCTGCTCACTCCACGAGCCCAAGGGCTCTGTTTGGCAGAGTGAGACAGCCCCTCAAGCAGGACCTTCTGCAGCTGCCAGGCTGCAGTGAAGCCCCCCGCTTTTCTGGCTGAGCAGTGGGGCTCCTGTCCCCAGGGGTTTGCCTCAGCCTTGCATCTAGCCAATGGAACCCCTCTAAGCCCCCTTCTTTGGCAACTCACCCCACAGCAGGGTTCCTGTCTCGTGGGGTTGGGCCCGGCTCCCCATGCTAGCCGCTCACAGATTTGGGGGAACCCACCAGTCTCACTTGATGCACATCAACATGAAGTTGGGGTCCTCCCCACACCCCACAATGCCATCCCACCGCTTCCTGCCTTGGTGCCTCTGGACAGGGGCAGCAAGATCGACCCTGCCCTGGCACTCTTCTTTCCCATTCCCCCCCGCCTCCAGGGAGATCTTCTCCAAATGGGCCGGGCTACTCCGCTTGACTTGAGTCGGAGACCTAGAGGACGATGGGGATCGAGGACTGCCCAACATGGGTCTAGCCACTGCCCCAGTTTTACTCTGGTACCTCAGCGAAGAAGGCTTTTTAGCCTTCTTGGCGTGCCCTGTGGGCGGGGAGAGGTGGCTACTAGTAGATGGCACCGGAGGGTTGTCGTGCACCGACACCATGGTGCCCGGTGCCGACTTGGAGCGGCGTGCTGGAGTCAGGGTCAGCACTGACTCCATCAGGATGGCCCGGAGCCTAATGTCTCTCTCTCTCGGTCTGAGGCTTAAACAACTTGCAAATCTTGCAGCGATCACGGAGATGGGTTTCACCCAAACGGCGTAAACAGTCTGCGTGCGGATCACTCACTGGCATCGATTGCCTACAAGTGTCGCACGACTTAAAACCCAGGGCGCGGGGCATGCTAGCTAAACTAAACTAATCAAACGACCAACTACAGGTACTATACACTAAACGAACAAGAGTTCTTGGGACAAGCTGCAGCAAAGCTGGAGCGGAGCAGTTCCGAAGCACCTTCACTGACGGCAAGAAGGAACTGAGGGTGGGGGGGAGCGCGCAACGCCCCTTATACTGAGGCGCCACTCCAAGGGCTGCTAGGGGTGCTCCCCTACGGGTATTGCTAGGGGAAAAACTTCCGACACCGGTGCATGTGGTGAGCACGCACACCTATTGTGGAATACACAAGAGCAATCACTCAAAGAACAAACATGCTTGATTAGCAGGGCGCTTGCTCAGTGTCTGCTCCCACGTTCCTTACAGAAGCCATAGGCGTGTCTGAGCTTCCATCCCCCTTCCCACAGCACCTTGTGCTGAGGGCACTGGAGATCGAGCTACTCCGTAGGACCAACAGCTCCTAGAACATACAACACTGGATAGCAATGAACCAATCATGCAGTCTGTGGTTCTGACCACCACCACCAGTCAAACATCCAAAGGCCAGGCCCCACCCTCTGAACAGCTGCATACCTCCCATGGCACAAACACCTGCTGTGCCACTTCTCCCCGCCACAGGGAGCGAGGGCAAAAAGAAAACGTACTCTGCCCACGGCACAAACCTGCCCTAATCCCAGCCAATCGTAAGGGAAACCCAGAACTGCAGAAGCCTGCCAAGACACCGTATCCAAGTACAGCAATGACCCTTACCTAGGCAGTTGCACTAACAAGCTAATGGAGACCAACTGCCAATGGATCCAAGTCCCCGAAGGAGGGGGCTTCTCAGGGACAGAGGGCCATGGCCAAGAGGGATTCAGCAGCCCTGGCAGTGATGCACGGAGAGGCTTGGGTGCTCAGTGATGCTGGTCTTACCCCAATGATCTACCGCCTGCATACTCGGTGGGTATGTTCAAAGCTGGCTGCCACCTAGACCAGGGGCAGCATTTTCAAACTCCTTTCACAGAAGCCCCGTGCACACAGGCTGACACAGGTGTGAAGCCAGGGGAACTGGAGGGCTGTGCCACAGGCTCCAGGCTTTGCAACCAAAGGAGAGCTCTTTCCCACACCCCACTCCACCCAGGCTACGGGCAAGTGGCTGGTTTTCCCCTTCTGTTCCAATGCAGCCCTGCTGTTCTCTCAGACCTGACAGGAATAGCCCCTGGAGCAGGAGCAGCCTCCAGATTGCTCTAACTTCCACTGGGGGCTGCATGGGCCCAAGAATACAAGTAGTATAATGGGTGCTTAAAGCCTTCTTTGTCCCCCACCAGTTTGCTCCTGCCCCAAGCACTGCTCAGGAGGAATGGAGGATCTGGCCCAGCCCATAGCACCTCTGACAATGGCTGGAGCAGAGGAACACGTGGTTTTAAAATGCCTCCCTCTATCTGCTACTCCCCCAAGTTCCCACCTTTCACACATCCCCTTCTGCATCTGCTCCAGTTTGCACATTCTGGAAGACCTATCCTTTCAGGAGTCACGGTATGCACATTCCAGATGTCACTGTGTTGTATGAGCCAGCCAGCATGAGAGGAACGTGCCAGGAACATCTGTTTTATAAACATATTCCAAACTCTCCTATATCAGAGAAGAAGAGCTTGCTCTGCATTTCATGTGGAGTTTCTCTTCATAAAAAGAGCTTTGCGGACATGCTGCATTGAAAACAGTTAAAATTGTAGGCTGTCACTTTATATTTCAGGGGTTTTTCTTGGTTCTGCTTGCAAGCGGGGGCTCAGTAGGGAAGACTGATGTGTGATGTGGAGCTAGAAGCAGAGAGTATAAAGACAACCTAGACTAAAGTGGGGTGAGTTGTGTCTTTGTATTTTAGGGAGCAGCCTGCTTTGTCGCTGTTTTATTCTGAATTCTACGAAACAATGTTAAGCTGCAACCTTCCAGAAAGTGTTTTATATTTGTATCTAACTTCTCTGTGCGTATGTCATGAACGTAACAGTGGCGTCACCAGGAGCTCCTGTACCAAGTGGTGGGCTTCGTATCAGGTGGAGAAACTGATCTCTACAGCATCAAGGTTAAAGTGAACCTTCCATTATAGCACGAGAGTGGAGCCCCTTCCAAACGCTCACATCCAGAGCAATGCACCTGGCGCGTCACAGGCACAAACGCAGGCTGCGTTTGAAGTGTCTTGCTAGTGGGAGAGGAAGGTTTAACAAAATAAAGGATTTGGGGAAATTTTCCTTATTTCTCTGTAGTTTGTAATATCTCAAGCACAGGTTAGCCTAGAAACGGCAAATTGGTTTAAATGGTGCTGGCTTTTGCAAAGACAGGGGCTTTAGCTAATTTGCTGGAAGACGTGTGTAGTTATTAAATACAATTGATTCATGCGCTAGGACACTGGAGAGTTTCCTATGGTAGCATGGCCTATACCCAGAACATAAGCTGTCAGGGCTCTGCTCACACAAAGCTCCAGATCCACAAAGGGACTTAGACTCCTGAAGTCCAGATATAGGCTCCTCTATGAACCACAAAATCCCTGTTCGGCTTCCACCGGGGTAGGTGCCTAAATGTCTGCTGTGAAAGTACCCCAGGTATCTAAGTTCCTGCCTCAGGCAGAGTGAGGCCACAACATGCATGCCTCAAGCCCAGTGAGACCCACAGACAGGGGTATAGGATAGGTGTTCCTGAGGGCCTGATCTGGTACTGGTGCTCAGAGGCTGCCTAACTCCACACAAAACAGTGGATATAAACTGGACATCAGGAAGTTTAGACTTGAAATTAGATGAAGGTTTCTAACCATCAGAGGAGTGAAGTTCTGGAACAGCCTTCCAAGGGAAGCAGTGGGGGCAAAAGACCTATCTGGCTTCAAGATTAAGCTAGATAAGTTTATGGAGGGGATGGTTTGATGGGATAACATGATCTTGGAAATTATTGACCCTTGATTATCAGTGGTAAATAGGTCCAATGGTCAATGATGGGATGTTAGAAGTTACTACAGCGAAGCTGTTCCTGGGTGTCTGGCTGGTGAGTCTTGCCCACATGCTCAGGGTTCAGCTGATCGCCTTTTTTGGGGTCGGGAAGGAATTTTCCTCCAGGGTAGATTGGCAGAGGCCCTGGAGGTTTTTTGCCTTCCTCTGCAGCATGGGGCAGGGGTCACTTGCTGGAGGATTCTCTGCATCTTGAAGTCTTTTAACCATGAATTGAGGACTTCAATAGCTGAGATATAGGTGAGAGGATTATTGCAGGGGTGGGTGGGTGAGATTCTGTGGCCTGCATTGTGCAGGAGGTCAGACTAGATGATGATAGTGGTCCCTTCTGACCTTAAAGTCTATGAGAGGAGGCCTTCCTTGTAGCCTTTAACCCAGTGGTTAAGGTATTCACTGGCATATGGGAGACCGCCATTCAATTCCCCTCTTTGCCTGATGAGAAGGGATCTGAACAGGGACCTGTGACTTCTCAGGTGAATGCTCTAGCGAGTGATCAACACTTTTTCTTGTCCAATTAATAGTTACATTTTTTAATTAAAGTGGAACAGCTTTAACAGGAAAGACCGAGACCACATCAGAGCATGCCACAGCCTAGTGGTGGGCACTCTTTGAATCCCTTTGTGAGTCCAGGCAAACAGCGAAATTGACTATCCACAAAGCAAACACTGAAAACCCAGAGCTTCGAGGAAGACACATTTCCCTTGGTCATTCAGAGTCATCACGGGTGTGGTTTGTAAGCACAGTAGCTAAAGAGAGACGGGTGATTTCTAAGTTGACCGTCTCCTTAAGCAGCCACTCAAAGGATGGACCATAATCGTAGCTGCGGTGAGCTGTCAAATAAAGGGGGGGCCAGAATTGTGTTCAGTGTATATAGCTGGGGATACTGGAGTCAGTCTCTTAAGGTAGGGGTTGCCTTACTGATCTCATGGCTTTTGTTTTCCTTAAAGCTCCAGTTCCTGGAGTCCAGTGATTACTGGAGCCTCGGCTTCCAGTTAAAAAAGGATGTTTCTAGCCCACCTCTCTGCAGAGAAGTGCTGAAAAACTCAACCCATACAAGCTCAAGAAATAGACGGCAAATAAAAATCCAACATTTGTTATTTTTAGAATCTCTGGTTTTGGGGGCCTGACCCATGATTTTTGAATGCTTGGCTTGGTACTCCCATGGGAGCTGGTGCCTAAATACCTTTGGGGACCTGGGCCACGCCCTTCATAAATCAATGACAAAAAGCCACTGAGACACTCCTGTACCAATGGGACAGCTGTGCTGTGCATTTGGTATGTCCATGGGGCACACCAACCCACAGGTGGCGAAATTGCCCAAGTCCTGTCTATGCTACTTTTTCCACTGATGCAACTGGAGTATTACAGTGATGACTTTTGCTCTCATAGACAAGGTCCTCTGTTAGGAGAGTGCTGCAGGATGGCTTCTGCTCCTAGTCTAATCAGACGTCTCTCTCAGGGACACCCTAGTAATCCTTCGGCATCTGGAATGAGATTCTGCCCAGCAGTCATGTTGGTACAAGTGAGTGAGTGAGTGTGTGTGTGTGTGTGTGTGTGTGTGTGTGTGTGTGTGTGTGTGTGTGTGTGTGTGTGTGTGTGTGAGTGAGTGAGTGAATGTGTGCGCGCACACACCTCTAAACAAATGAGCTCCATTGCCAATAACTCAGTTAGCACCAGGCATAGCCATCAGCGCATCGGGGCTGTGGGATGCTGCTCCATTGTCAGAGGATTCACATTTAAAGGGTTCCTTTTCACTCTGGTACTGCCTGATCTGGGTCTGGGGTTCAACTTAACAGAATTCTCAGCAGCACGGATGAAGCATCAACATTTACCTGTTGTCAAATCAAATATTCCACTCTGCCTATGGTCAGCCTCCCTTGTTAGTGGCTGCATCCCCAACTGCACACAATATATTCTGAAAGGAATGCAGGAAAAGCACATCAGAGGGATGCAAGCAGATCAAACCACAGGTGTGACACACACATACGGGAATGCTCCTTGGTCTGCAATAGCATCTGTGAGTTTAAAAAACAAACAAACCTCAATCCTCTACAGATTCCTTCCCATTTAGTAAACATTTTGCTGTATTTTTAGTGCTGGCTGAGGCACAAACACATTTTGCTTTGTTTGATTTCCCTCTGCTTGAGCACCGAACTCATCAGTATCAGAGAAACATGCAGAGAACAGGAGTTCCACATGCCTATAATGCAAAGTGATAGGGTCACTAGTACTTGGGGTGAGGTTGGGAGGGGTGCAAATCAGTTTATTTTAAAACAGATTCACTGGTCAAGGAAATAGGTTACTTACCTTATAGGAATGAGCTCGAGATGTTTTGTCCCCATGGGTCCTTCACTGTAGGATGCATGTGCGCCTGGGCACTCAACCAAAGAATGCAAAGCAGTGTCTATGGGCCCACCCCTGCTAAGAGCAGCACCTCGCGCCTCCAGACAAGGGAATACGGAGGCACAGGCCCACTGCCACTCAGTTCCTTCTGGACAGCGAAGCAGTCTCCACTCCTGAGGGGCAGAAAGGTGGAAGGTGGAGCAATTATATGGACAAAACATCTTGAAGAAGGACCGTGTCGCCAAAGGTGGCAGCATCCTTGGAAGCAGGGTAGATGGTGTAATGCTGGGCAAAGGTGCAAATGGAAGACCAAGTTGCAGTCCTACAGACGTCGATTATGAGAACATCATTCAGTACAGCTATAAATGTGGACTGAGCGCTAGTGGAATGTGCTATCACTCTGAGGGGGCTGCATCCCAGTGGATTCAGAGCAGGTTAAATGCACCTTGACAGTCTGAGTGGAAATAGGTTGTCCTTTCACTCTCTCTGCAAATGATACGAATCATCTGGGAGAGGCCCAATAAGGCTTTGTCCTGTCAAAGTAGAAGGCAATAACCCTTTTGACATCTCGTGTATGTAGGCTGGCCTCCTCTCTGGAGCCATTAGGCTTTGGGTAGGACACTGGTAGATGGCTCTTGATTAGTACGGAATTACAGAGACCTTAGGGAGGAAGCAAGGATGGGGACACCATGTAACTTTATCTCTACAGAAGGTAGAGAATGGTGGGTCTGCCATGAAAGCACCAAGCTCTAATTTGTCTAGCTATAAGGAACAAAGTATTGAGGGAGAGGTAGAGGAGAAAACAGGTGGCCATGTGTTGAAAAGGGGTTTCCTCAGGGCACCAAGAACAAAATTAAGATCCTGATGGGGACCATATTGGGGGGAAAAATTGTGTAAGACCTTGAGAAATCTGGCCGTAGCAGGGTGGGCAAAAACTGGGAAGCCCTCAAGCGACTGGAAGGTTGAAACAGCGGTCAAATGTACTCTGAAGTCAGTGATGGACCTTGTGTCTTCTAATCCAACAGGTAGTCCACGATTTTAGAGTGGAACCTCCCATACTTAAGTGTGATGAGAACACCAGGACTGGAAGAGTTCCCACTATACTTAAGTGTGATGAGAACACCAGGATTGGAAGAGTTCCCACTATACTTAAGTGTGATGAGAACACCAGGACTGGAAGAGTTCCCACTATACTTAAGTGTGATGAGAACACCAGGACTGGAAGAGTTCCCACTTTTGAAAGCAAGTTTTGTGAGTACTAGGTTTCCAGATAGGAGAACTGACTGGACCTTATCTGAACAGGTAGGTTCCATGCCCAAGAACTATCTAGGAACCTTGCTCTCAGGTTCAGGGTGGAGAGGCTGGAATGGAGCAGGGTCCCAGGATTTTGTGACAGGAGAGCCTTCCTGAGATGAAGTGGGAGAGGCATTGCCACAGAGAGGTAGAGGAGGTTCAAAATCCATACGTTTTGGCCAGGATAACCCTCGCTCTCTGTTGTAGTCTGATCAAGGTTTGAAGGATCAAATACAAGGCCACAGTCTATTCTTCCACATAGCAGGAGCTGCATGGCAGCAGGTCCCTGCCTCCTTACATGCCATCATTTGGAGGCACGAGGTGCTGCTCTGCACAAGCAGACACTGGTCTCTGCTTTGCATTCTCTGGGCAAGAGCGCAGTGGAGCACCCATAGGGACATGCAACTTCAGGTTCTGCGTGAAGTATACCAGCTCACCGAAGAAACTGATTCAAGGGAATTACAAAAAATTCTTTCAGTAGATAACAGCTGCCTCAGAGACATGCAGAATGTTACGAGAGCTCAATTTAGAAAGCTTCTCATGTGCACAGGTTTAAAAGGCTAGGTTGCTTTTTCAAATGCTAATTTAACCAAACCCCGGTTGTTTTAACTGTGATTTGTCAGAAACAACGGTGCCAAAACAAACTAAATGATTTGTTAACCAGCTATCAACAACACATAGGACGGTCTTAAAAGGGCAGTCAATTTGAAATCTAGTTAATTAAAAACAGCAGTTTCAGATTTTGCACTTGCTCACTTAAGCCCCAGCCAATTTCTATGGCTCTGCGATCATTTCCCCATCTTTAAAAGTATTGGTTTCTCCCCTGGTGCTGAAGGAAAAACCCACACAAACAACTGACCGAGCAATTTGAAAGGGGAAAAGGAGTACTTTTTGTAACGTCTCACTTATCTTGGATGCTTCTGGAACCCGTTAAAAACAGAGATACAGAGGGGTGATGTTTACCTAAGTCCTTGCACTTCTATATCATGCTTTCCTTTACCAGTCTCAAAGCACTTTATGAAGCTGAGCAATGTTATTGCTACCATTTTACAGATGCTGCACTATAGAGGTGAGGGCAAAACATTTGTAACAAGTGGTCACTGGGTGAAGGTGGCCAACCTGAAACTCCTTGGGACAGGTTTTCAGTGGTGCTGAGCACCCAGAGCTCCCATTATCTTGGGTACTCAGCATTTCTTGAACAGCAGGCATTAAATTAGCTACTAATCCTGAGGGGGGAACCCCCTGAAATTGGGGGACATTTTTAAAAATGTGGAGTTGTAGTGATTTCCCTGCAGTCACCTACACTGACTCAGTACAAATCTGGAACAGGACCGAAGTCAGCCCCATGGCCTGTGTTTGGTCCACTTGGTCTAGCTGGCCCTTGCTTGCTGCGCCTGTACAGAAAATAAATTGCACTTAAAATTCTCTTCACATCAAAAGATGTTTAAATGTCAGGCTGGCAGGAAAACAAGAATTCCATTTAGCAAAAAAAATGTTTGGAGCCAGAAGGAACCACTACATCACCGTGTCGGACTTGCTGGGTATCACCAGTTCTGAAGTTTTCTTGTTCTGCATCATCATGAAAACAAGACCTGAACATTTTCATGAAAAAAAAAAACCCCAAAACAAAACATGACAGACACCCGCCCCCCCCCCCCCCCCCCAAATATCCAATCACCCAGTGGTTCGGGCACTCACCTGGGACATAGGAGATCCAGATTCAAGTCCCTTCTCTGTCTGATTCAGAGCAAGCAGAGACCCACCCCAGCATAGCCTGGTGGCTAGGTTTGTCCATCCAGGGGTGAAATTAAGTTAAGGGACTTACTGGTACGCAGGGCGGACGGGGTCCTGAGCAAGGTGGGGGGCCTCAACCAGAAGGGGGGGTCTTGGGCGGAAGGGGTGGGGCTGGGGCCAGACTTCCCCAGCCAGCCCTTCAGTGCCACCTGACAGTGATGTAAAGGGCCTGGGGCTCCCGGTCACTGCCGCCAGTGCTACCCTAGGGCTCTGGTCGTGATTTAAATTCTGGCAGTGGTAGCCGGGAGCCCCGGGCCCTTTAAATCACCACCGGAGCCCCATGGCGGCGATTTAAAGGGCCAAGGCCTCTGGTTGGTGTCGGGAGGCCCCGGGCCCTTTTAAATTGCTGGACCCTGGGGAAGCAGCCCCCTGCCAGTACGGTCGGCTATGTACCGGCTCTTACACTGTACCGAACCATACTGGCTTACTTTCACCTCTGTGTATGTCTCAACTCCATCCTAGAACTGAGAAATCTTCCAGATGAAAGTTTTGTTGAAATGTTTCAATTTTGAAAAAATTTGGTGTTTTCCAACAAAAAATGTTTTGTCAAAGAGATTCCTTATCTGGTCTACATAAAAAGCTACCAGAAGTCTGTGCAAGCCAATTTGGAAATAGAAGTTCCATGGGCAACAATTTACAATCACTGTGGTGATTGTGGCTCAGTGGTTTGAGCATTGGCCTGCTAAACCCAGGGTTGTGAGTTCAATCCTTGAGGGGGCCATTTAGGGAACTGGGGCAAAAATTGGGGATTTTTTGCTTTGAGTAGGGGGTTGGACTAGATGACCTCTTAAGGTCCCTTCCAACCTGATTCTATGATTCCTTCTTGTGGGGGAATAAAGTCGAGGAAGCACCCATGATAGGAACAAAGCTGACTGGCTGGCAATTAAATGGAGAGGTGAAAGAACGAGATAATTTCAGCCATAACCCAAACCTATTGAGTGAAGCTAGCATTACTTCAAGAAAGGAGTAATATCTTACCTCTTGTTAGGATGTCAAGATGCAAGCCTATACATTTAACACAGAAGTCTAGCTATAACTTTATTAGAGATTCAATTGAAAAGAATTACAGTAATTACTGCTTGATGTAATTAAGTGTCGGGGTAAGGATTTCAGCAATGTGTCTCATCCACTCCTGCCAAATGTGAGGAATATTCCTCTACCAAGATAAACGAATCAGCAGAACCAATGCAAGCTAAAGAACCAGTATGCAAGTATAAGGCTTCCAATCTTCTTCCCACATGGTGCTGAATGAAATAGAGGCCGTGTTGGATACTATGGTATCAGGTTTATTGGTGTACATCTAGCTTCCTTAGCATAGCCAGCTTGATACTTACTCACTTACTAGAAAAATTTCACTCATATCCAGGATTTAAAAGATATGAGAAAGGTAGCATAGAAACAGCAGCTATCTGAAGGAAAGAATCATTTGGTCATTGATGCTATGTGGAAATTTGGGCTACACTATATCTTCTAACTGCACATGGAAGTACTTTGCAGCATTGTTGGTGTCCGTTAGTCTCGAGAGACGATGGATATGCGCCCATGGGGAATGTTTAGTTGATGGTTGTGCAGCGTCTGTTGTGGCTGTAGAGCCCCACACGAGAGTGGCAGTCTCGATTGCATTTGCTGCATTTGAAGGCGGTGTCAGCTGTGGGTTGGAGCCGCTGCTACCTTTCTCGTTGAACCCGCTTTTCCTCGGCAAGCTGTCACAGCTTGTCTTCACCAGTTTTCAATCCAGTAGTCAGAGCGTGTCTCCATCTGCATCTGTCCTGGGCGAGCTCTTCCCAGCTGTTGATGTCGATTTGAACAGTCTTCAGGTCCCTCTTACAGACATCCTTGAAGTGAAGGTGGGGCCGTCCTGTAGCTCTGTTTCCGGAGGCAAGTTCAGCATACAACAGGTCTTTGGGGATCCGTCCATCTTCCATGCGACTTAGATGGGTGACTCTAAACATGGTATGTGTCCAAACACACCATAACTATGTCCGCTAATCATGACACGATCAGTCTCAGCTGGCACTTGGCTCTCCGCCTGTAACCAGCTCCCAAACACTTATTGATGTGTAGAAGAGACTGGCCAGCTTCCTCCCTTCTCTGAGTGCATTGCTCCTAGGGGGACCAGATGTCCTGATTTTACAGGGACAGTGCCGATTTGGGGGGCTTTTTCTGATATAGGCACCTATTACCCCCCCATTCCCTGTCCCGATTTTTTACACTTGCTGTCTGGTCACCCTAATTGCCCCCCAATGGTGCTGAGGCTGCCCCATAGCCCCAATTTGGTACTTATGCAGTACTATCAATCCCAAGTGTAGCAACAGCCTGCAAGGAATGTAGAGGGAGGAGCATGGGTTGCAGGAGGCAACAGCGTAGAGGAGGCACACGGCTAGAATATTAACTGCTACTGAATCAGCTCTGTAAATAAAGCTTGCTTTAATAAGAACATTTACTTTAATAAGACTGGACTCCTTATGTTACTACTTAGCAGGGAGATGTACCTCGCATTCAGAAATCACGAGATGAGTCTCCAGGGCTTACATTTTCAAGCTTTTCTTCACATTCATAAGGGCTAGAAAAGAATGAATAAGACATCTCGATGAATGTAAGCTGTTCATGCGCAGCAGAAGTGAGATCTGAGACAGTCATGTAATCCCCTGACTCCAGGAGCTGGGACTCTTAAGAAAAACACCAGGTATCAGAAGGGAGTACTTATGTGCTTAAGAGATCAGCACATGCTTAAGCACCTTGCTGAACTGGAGCCTACCTGCTTGTCATGCAGGCTCTCTATAGACATCTCAGTATGTGCAGCTAGCAGAGGGAGCATGTGTTGTCATTCACTAAACCCATTTGGTTTTCTAGACCAGGATATCCTCATCTGCTGCCTGCGTTTCATTCATTGCTTTTGTACTGGATCTCTCCTATCAACTGCATCCCAAAACTCTTTACAAAGCCAACTGCAACACCATGGAGTGGGGAATGCAGAGGCATAGGCGAGCAAGCTGAGACACTTCAGGTAAGATCTGAAGTGAGATGGAGTGTCGATAAGACAGCTATCCCTGCAAGGGTGTGACACTTCACAGAAGCTACCCATGAGAAGGCACTCAGACCCACTGAGAATCAATTATGAGGAAGCAAGAGGATGCCAATTTAAGGAGCTGAAGCAAAGAGGGGGAGGAGAGAGCACCAAAATACTTGAAACCAACTGGAGAAGTTTAAAAAAAAAAGACATGTGAGAAACCAGAATTCTGGAGTCTAAGGAGCTGGCTGGGGAACTCACAGCGAAGTGGGCTGGAGTAGTCAAGAGATAAAAGCACACAGAGAAATTAAGGCAATGCGCTATTACAAGGAGCAGTGACAGGGGTGGCTGAATTTCAGTTAATTTGCCAGCGAACAGTTTGTAAAGTGCTTTGGAATCTTTCAGCAGAAGGAACTTAAGTGTTACTTGATTCAGCCCCTCAATTTGATTAACTACCAAAGCATATAGTAGCATAGGCAGTTTTGATTTCAATACAAAACTATTCTGATATGCTGCGTTTTCAGCAGCTGAATTCTAACTTTGTACCTTAAAATACAGGGGGCAGCATCAACTCAACATTCCCTCTCAGGGTCCAGGGTAAGGGCAGCTGGCTGTAATCTCATCTGTGTCTACCCCTCAGAGCGTTTGAGATTTAAGCCTGATCAGTGTATAAAAGTTGCATCAATTTAAAAGGATTTAAAAGCTGATTTTAATTACGTGTGTCCCAGAGGTTTTGCATCAGTTTACAACTGGCCAATATCAATTGAACTGAATTAACCTAAGTTAAATTGATGTAAATCAACTTGTGACTACACAGGAATTTGCACTGGCTTAACTAAATTGATTAAAAACACAGATCTTTGTGAGGCTGGTGGACATTTGTGTTTAGACAAAGCTTATTAGGGTGAACAGTGACCATATGAGAGTAAAGCCATGTAAACAAAACATTTAGCTGTTTATCCAATAACAAAAATTGAAAACCAGATTAAATACAATATTAAACCAAGTCATCCAATTACTTCGACATGTTTTTCTCTCACCAACCAGTGAGAACACTTCAATTTAATTGACCTGTTCTTTAGAAGTCATGTCTATTTAAGTGTGTAGCCTTAAGTAGTGAAAGGATCATTATCTCGTTTAAATTTGGGGACAGAGGTACAAAGATAAAGCGACTTACCAAAGGTCATGCAGCCATTCAATAGCAACTGGGATCAGGACCTCACAAAACTTCCACTCAGGTGCACCATCCACTGAGATAATGTTGCCTGTGTCAAAATTCAGCGATGAATCCAGGTTGTGCGCCACCCAAGGCACGCTATGCATACGCTGAATCATCAGTCCTGCCTTAGATAACACAGTTGAATAGACTACAGCATATGATGCAGCTCTCTCAGAAAGAAGGTATGCATCAGATTTTAACAGCAGGCCACTGGTTACGCAGTGGGCTAGTTCTGTAAATCTCGCAACCAGGAACAAATGTGCTCATGAGGCACCTCATCACCATGCTGTCTGAGCCCTTTAAAAGAACAGACTACACTACTTGAATGGGGCTCACCTCCATTCTTGTCCCATTAGGTATGTGAAGAGCTTGTGTTCGAGATCAGCCAAAAGCAGGACATTGCTAGAGGATTATACTGCTGCAGAGCTAAGCCATCGATTCATTAGAGGCCACAATGCTCAGACGGATATTAATACTCAGCACCGCAATGCCTGGTCAGAATCATACACATGGGGTCTAGGCCTCAGAGTACAAGAAACTAACCTTATAGGGGCTTTGTGCCCTCTTCCATCAATGTCTGGAGCTTCACAGTAGTATAAAGAGGTTAGTGCAGGCCAAGACTGCTGGAATTGTTAGTGCTGAGCCTGGGTTTGTAAAACCTGGGTGAGTCCTGAAAGAAATGGAACTAGTGGAATCCAAATCTGTCCACACTGGCACTCGCTCCATTCCTATCCCCACTCAATTCTTCTAAATTGCCCTCCAAACTGGAAGCTCCAGTAGGCCTCATTATAATCCTTCAGCTGGTCTCCATTGGCTTCTACTGGAGGATGAATCCCCCCACTGATCTACTGCTCTGTTCCAAAGAGCTGGTGGCCAGCTGGAAAAGCCTCGCTGACATCTGGCACTTCATGGACTCACAGCTACTGAAGAGGCAGGTGATCGGTGTAGGTCCTCACTAGCTACCAGGATAGGCAAACAGCTTTAGAAACTGGAAAAGTTGGTTCTTCCATGTGCATTTTATCACATACCTCCACTTTGTAGATAAACTTTGTGTCTATCTGGACTTCAAACTTTTCCCTTTCTCATTTCTCCCTCATCCTGTACCTCTAGGAAGAGGGCCGAGGTAAGTTTCACTTTACTCCAGGTCTGCTAAAATCCTTTTCCTTGCCTCAGCCTCCTACCTTCACTATTAGAGCTTTATATGATCCAGATCTCTTTGGTGGGCCTCCAGAATGCTATGGGTCCTCAACACACATTCCAGGAAGCAATTCAGCCCTCTCAGATTTGCCTGCTTTGGGGAGGTGAGGAAAATTTCCAAAGATGATCCTTCAAACAAGCCAGGATCCTGAAAGCTACTAGTTCCCAAGGAATCAGAAGGATGTGCTTATGATGGAGAATTGTAGATTTTAGACCATAATGTGGGGCTTCAAGAGGGTTGGATGTTATGAGGTTTGTATAAAATCCTGTAATCCACCCTGCCCCTCCTGCAAAAGGCACCCCCCTACCTGCCCTCACCTTTGTTTTTTTAGGAGGGAGTTGAAGGGGGCAAATGGGAGAGACAGTGATCTGCTACATTCCTCTACCATGTTCCATGGGGAGGATGGAAAGCCCCACTTCTTGGAGGCAACTCACCCTCTTGTGAAGTGGAGCATACAGGGCATATCCTGTCTCTTCGTAGGCCTCACTCCATCTTTGTATAGCTGGTAATGGCTCCCTCCTCTGCACGCTAGCAGCTGGGGATGCAACTGAGGCACGGAGAGAGAGACAGGCAGTTCTAAACCTGCTTCCCAACTGCTCGATGTAACAGCCTCTACTGGTTAGAGGCCCACACTGCTTCTGTAGAAGCCCTCAGGCAGCAGATGGCACAGTCCCCATGATACTGCTGGGATTGTCAGTGCTGAGGAGGCTTGGAAGTCATGCCTATCCACACAAGCATTCAGATTCCTATCCCTACTCAGTTCTAAATTGCCCTCCAGTTTTCATAGCGCCTCTCCTCTCTCAGAAGTCATCCCCCACACTAACTTCAATAACTGTCGAGTTCTCCCCTACACCCTCTCCATGAGAAATCCCTGCCTTCTTGCGAGGTGTAACCCTTAAACCATTCTAGCTTGTTTTAATTCTCCGCATGAAGGACTAGTTCAGTCTCTTGCTAAATTTGGCTTCATGGCATTTGATTTGGATTTTCAAATTACATTTAAATCAATTGTGGCTATATTGTAATTTGTTGCTACCTTAATGACTTATAAGTTCTGCATACAAAATACAATAGCTAGCCAACTTTTAAATAAAACTAAAGATTACTACTTTAAATGTTGCTGAACATCTAGAGCAGGGATCTCAAACTCAAATGACCACGAGGGCCACATGAGGACCAGTGCATTGGTCCGAGGGCCACATCACGGACCCCACCCTCTCCCTGCCCACACTCCACCCCTTCCATGAGGCCCCGCCCCTGCCTCACCTCTTCCCTGCCCCCACTCCAACCCCTTACCCAAATCCCCGCCCCTACCCCGTCTCCTCTGAGCACGCGGCTCCCTGCTCCTCCCAGAAAGTGCTAAGCGCCGCCAAACAGCTGTTTGGCGGTGGGAAGTGCCTGGAGGTAGGCAGAGGAGTAGGGATGCAGCGCGCTGGGGGGCGGGAGGAGCTTGGCAGGTCACAGGAAATAATCCCGCGGCCGCATGTTTGAGACCCCTGATCTAGAGATATAGTTTTTTTTTAGCTAATCAGATTTTTTTAAACTAAGGTAATGTGCTTATTTTGGTGAGAGTCACTGAATAGCCTAGGACAGATAACCTTTAAAATAATGTTATTTTAACCCTAGGAACAAAAATGACTCTTCCAACATTGTATGCAAAGAAACTAGCTCTGTAAAATGTAATTACCGTCAAAAAGATTAAATCCAGAACAGGTCATTTTCCTTTTTTAAAAGTGTTCTTTTAAATACAGCAAAGCAAACTTTGACCTGTACAATTCACTAACATTTTAAAAAAACAAATTCATAAAATTTAAATAAGACAGCAAAATTATACCGTGTAGCTAAAGTTATCACAAATAATGTAAAGTCTAACTTGTAGCCTGAATAAACACTATTTGCTGCATTTCTTTGCAAGCCCAAGGCAGGATGCATAGCAATTATCAGAAATGAGTACAACGATGAATTTGCATTTGAATGCTGGGGGGAAAAATGCTAAATTTACAGCACAACAACACACCAGCTGATAAAGCAACTTTATTAGTGTCCTGCGGCAAAGTACATTAGTAATTTGTAACCAAGCATTAAAATTCTCATTTTGTGTCATAAAAAAAATGTAATCAGTTTCCTCCATGATGCATTATACGTTTTACTGAATTTCTTGTGGGTTCTCCTCCTGGAGAGACATACATGAAAAACTCTTAACAAAAGGCCTATTGCAAAGTAACCAGAAAATAACTTTACCCTCAAGATGCTTTAATGGGCATGACTCACCATTTTCTGTCAAATAGCTCTAATACCCACAGCTCAAGTAGTGTCTTGGAAAACAGCAATTTTAAACAAATGCAACAAAAAGCTCTATTCCAAATTAAAAAAGAAAAATCAAACCCACTCAGGTTAGAAAAGTGTGTAACAGTGTATTACTTTCCCAGATGTTTTCCCACTGCTGCCTTATTGTATAAGAAGCACAGCTAGCATTTGCTATCCTCATACTTTAACACACAAAGTTTATCCCCTACACACACACCATGTGTGAATAAACGAATGCATCCATTAGTAATTTCATTCTCTCTTTTGAGTGAGGTTTTCCTCTTGATCACAATGTAAAACTGCAGTCACTGAAAGGCGTAACATGATCCAGCTACTAAGGTTAATGATTAGTGTTACTGTAAGATTCTTTGGTTATAGGATATATTCTAAATTTAGCGGAGTTATACAAAATAATGGTCACCTAGAAATATGCCCCTGAAGTCTAAAAGCAACCTAATATTAAAACATTTGCAGACTGAGGTTGTATTGATAGGATTTATAAATTTGAGTATTTCCCCATGTAATCTAAACAAAGTTATTCAAATTATATTAAGTAAATACATTTTAATGAATAGTAAACTTTTGAAATCCTTAGAATATTAAAAGTAAAGTTCTGGAAGTAGCAGTAGTGGTCTGAAGGAAAATCTTCTCTTTAAATACTCTCCATTGCCTTGAACTCGCTGAGAGCCTGCACAGGATTAACATGCTTCTTCTGGGATGCTCTTTTGATTTTGGTTTGAGTTTCATCCTGTTTCTCTCTCTTGACCAGAGGTTTCTTCTCTGGAGCCTTCATTTTCCAAGACACAGCAGGAAGGTTCAGGGAAGCCATTCCTTGGGACTTCTGATATTTAGTAGATGCCACATAAGAAGCCTTCACAGTTTGCACCACTGCATTCATCAGGTTCTTTGCAGCCTGGATCAGAGACATAGCACTGTCCACCTACAATAGATATCATAATCATCATTTGTGTTTGGCAATGCTCCCCCCCCCCCCCACACTTTTTTTTCTTTAGGCGGCAGGGGGTCATGCATAGGGGGCGCCCTGGGGCCGCTGCGGTTTGCGCTGTCGGCCGCTGGGGACACTCTGGCTTGGGGCTGCCCGGTGGGGTGCATGGAGCCACCTGCAGGTGCCACAGGGCGGCCGCCCCCCAGCACCGCAGCCGGGGCTGGGCGAAGCCAGAAGCAGATGCCCCGCAGTGCCGCCCAGGGGCAGCAGTAGGGCGGCCAGAAGCAGCAGCGGGGCTATAGAGGGCGGGGCGCTGCCATGCGGGGCCTGGGCTGCGTCCCGTTCTCCAGGGCTCCGCTCCCTCTGGGGCTGCTCTGCCCCGGATCCTCAGGCCCCTGCCGGGGCAGTCCCCACGGCTCTGCCCTCCTGGGTCCTGGCTGGTTCTGGAGGCGGAAGCCCCGGCTGGAGGGACCCTGGGCTGAGGCGTGGCCCTGCCAGTGCCGGACCGGCTGGAAGCGAGGGGAGAGTGGGCGGTCAGCACTGGTAGGGGAGAGTTCAGGGCTGAGGTGGCAGGGGGTGAGGGTGGGGTGAGGGAGAGCCCAGGGCTGGGGCGGCAGGGAGTGCGGGAGGGCACTGGTGGGGGGCGGGGAGAGGGAGGGGGAAGCCCAGAGCTGGTGGGAAGGGGGGTGGGGTGGGGAGGGGAGGGGAGGAGCCAAATATGTTTTTTTTTGCTTGGGGTGGCAAAAAACCTAGAGCCGGTCATGATGCCCAGGACCTTCTACGCACTGCAAGAACTAAGCAAATGCAAGATGTTTCAGAAGCTTTGTGGCGGTTGATGACTGGAAAAAAAGCTAATGTAGTGCCCATCTTTAAAAAAAGGGAAGAAGGGAGATCCGGGGAACTACAGGCCAGTCAGTCTCACCTCAGTCCCTGGAAAAATCATGGAACAGGTCCTCAAGGAATCAATTCTGAACCACTTAAAGGAGAGGAAAGTGATCAGGAACAGTCAGCATGGATTCACCAAGGGCAAGTCATGCCTGACTAACCTAATTGCCTTCTATGATGAGATAACTGGCTCTGTGGATGAGGGGAAAGCAGTGGATGTGCTATTTCTTGACTTTAGCAAAGCTTTTGATACAGTCTCCCACAGTGTTCTTGCCAGCAAGTTAAAGACGTATGGGCTGGATGAATGGACG
Source organism: Chelydra serpentina (assembly GCA_037349315.1). NCBI lineage: Eukaryota > Metazoa > Chordata > Testudines > Chelydridae > Chelydra > Chelydra serpentina. The sequence goes on along the minus strand of JBAIAC010000035.1, from coordinate 32,715,681 downwards.
GTAAGGTGGATAGAAAACTGGCTGGATGGTCGTGCTCAACGGGTAGTGATCAATGGCTCCATGTCTAGTTGGCAGCCGGTATCAAGTGGAGTGCCCCAAGGGTCGGTGCTGGGGCCGGTTTTGTTCAATATCTTCATCAACGACCTGGAGGATGGTGTGGACTGCGCCCTTAGCAAGTTTGCAGATGACACTAAACTGGGAGGAGTGGTTGATACGCTGGAGGGTAGGGACAGGATACAGAGGGACCTAGACAAATTAGAGGATTGGGCCAAAAGAAATCTGATGAGGTTCAACAAGGACAAGTGCAGAGTCCTGCACTTAGGACGGAGGAATCCCATGCACTGCTACAGACTAGGGACCGAATGGCTGGGCAGCAGTTCTGCAGAAAAGGACCTAGGAGTTACAGTGGATGAAAAGCTGAATATGAGTCAACAGTGTGCCCTTGTTGCCAAGAAGGCTAACGGCATTTTGGGCTGTATAAGTAGGGGCATTTCCAGCAGATCGAGGGACGTGATTATTCCCCTCTATTCGGCACTGGTGAGGCCTCATTTGGAGTACTGTGTCCAGTTTTGGGCCACACACTACAAGAAGGATGTGGATAAACTGGAAAGAGTCCAGCGGAGGGCAACAAAAATGATTAGGGGGCTGGAGCACATGACTTATGAGGAGAGGCTGAGGGAACTGGGATTGTTTAGCCTGCAGAAGAGAAGAGTGAGGGGGGATTTGATAGCTGCTTTCAACTACCTAAAAGGGGGTTCCAAAGAGGATGGATCTAGACTGTTCTCAGTGGTAGAAGATGACAGAACAAGGAGTAATGGTCTCAAGTTGCAGAGGGGGAGGTTTAGGTTGGATATTAGGAAAAACTTTTTCACTAGTAGGGTGGTGAAGCACTGGAATGGGTTACCTAGGGAGGTGGTGGAATCTCCTTCCTTAGAGGTTTTGAAGGTCAGGCTTGACAAAGCCCTGGCTGGGATGATCTAGTTGGGGTTGGTCCTGCTTTGAGCAGGGGGTTGGACTAGATGACCTCCTGAGGTCCCTTCCAACCCTGAGATTCTATGATTCTATGAATTTTTAGAATATTTTAAGGTATTTCATCCTCTTATTAAAAGGAACCCTCAGCAGGATTTCCAAAAATGATGCTATGTTTTCTGACTTTTGGTGATGAGAAACTGACTCATGCCAGACAAATGAGCAGTATTTGTGTGCACTCAGTGGTGCCTTTTCCATATTTATGACTATTTACTATATCTGTACTTAGCTGCTTGCTGTCAGTCTTGTGGCTGCCCTATCACAGCAGCTTCCACTTCAATTAAGTGTATTATAGCTATGATGATATTTTAATCGCTGACTGATAAATATTTAAGTCACACTGGCTATTAAATCACATTAAGAGGAAGGTACTATTAAGCAGTTTCAGCCAGTGATGAAGTCCATGCAAGCAAGATTAAAGATTAAGGAAAGATGCATTAGAGAAAACAAAGTTCTTTCAGAGTAAGGAAAAGATTAAGGGTAAAATTATACTCTGGGAGACCGAACTTTAGCTCCTGCCAAATTCCCAGTGTAGAGATGAACCAGTGGAGTAGATGGCCACCACACCCAATTTGCACAAAATTGAGCAGATGTCAGCTGTCCTCCTCTTTCATATGGGGGTGTGGTTTACAGAGACTAGAGATGCCCGCAAGCAATGCTGCAGTTCAAACAGGTATGGCATGAAGGATTAACATGCTAGGATCTCAAGTTTCTGCTGGATGTATCTTCATAGAATCATCATAGAATCTCAGGTTGGAAGGGACCTCAGGAGGTCATCTAGTCCAACCCCCTGCTCAAAGCAGAACCAACCCCAACTATATTCATATGAATGGTAATAGCATGGGGGAGGGATAGCTCAGTAGTTTGAGCATTGGCCTGCTAAACCCAGGGTTGTGAGTTCAATCCTTGAGGGGGCCATTTAGGGATCTGGGGCAAAAATCTGTCAGGGGACAGTACTTGGTCCTGCTAGTGAAGGCAAGGGACTGGACTCGATGACCTTTCAAGGTCGTTCCAGTTCTGGCATATCTCCATTTTTTATCTCTCTCTCTCTCTCAGGGCTGCCTTTGGGCTGTAATTTGGGCACCCAAATGTAGTTTATTTACCTAGCAATTTTTGTTATGGAAAAAAGGAGAGCTTAAGGAGAGGAATGGAACCCAGCTTCTCTGTTGCTTATCCCAAGGTCCTTTTTAAAGAGAAGTTGAAAGGAAGGAAGGGCAGTCTGAAGGAACTGCATTTATGGCAAGCAGGAGCAGAAGGAAGAACATGCAAAAATGCAAAGGAGAAAGCAAACAGTGGGGCAGATGAGAGCTGAACTAGGGAAGGAAGCTGGACAAATGTCTGAGCATGATCTAGGGCATGAAGACTGTTATAAGAAGAAGGTAGTCAGCTGCGAACCAGCTGAGCAGCGAACAGCTGAGAAGCAAACAGGGGGAGTTTGCCGGGGAGTTCGCCTGGAGTGAGCCTACTGCAGCATCCCTCTTGCAGATTCCTCTGAGTAGCTTCTGCCACAACTAAGGAAGCTCTTAGAAGGAAGAGACTATGGATGCTGAGCGACGGAGAGACTGCCGAGACTCCTCAAGCCCTCAGATCGCTACCCCGTCCTGCTTCTCCACGTGGGCACCAATGATACTGCCAAGAATGACCTTGAGCATATCACTGCAGACTATGTGACTCTGGGAAGAAGGATAAAGGAGTTTGAGGCGCAAGTGGTGTTCTCGTCTATCCTCCCTGTGGCAGGAAAAGGGCGGGGTAGAGACCGTCGAATCGTGGAAGTCAATGAATGGCTACGCAGATGGTGTCGGAGAGAAGGGTTTGGATTCTTTGACCATGGGATGGTGTTCCAAGAAGAAGGAGTGCTAGGCAGAGACGGGCTCCACCTGACGAAGAGAGGGAAGAGCATCTTTGGAAGCAGGCTGGCTAACCTAGTGAGGAGGGCTTTAAACTATGTTCACCGGGGGAAGGAGACCAAAGCCCCGAGGTAAGTGGGGAAGTGGGATACCGGGAGGAAGCACAAGTAGGTGAGTGCAAGAGGGGAGGGCTCCTGCCCCATAATGGGACAGCAGGACGATCGGTGAGTTATCTTAAATGCCTATACACAAATGCAAGAAGCCTGGGGAACAAGCAGGGAGAACTGGAAGTCCTGGCACAGTCAAGGAATTATGATGTAATTGGAATAACAGAGACTTGGTGGGATAACTCACATGATTGGAGTACTGGCATGAATGGATATAAACTGTTCAGGAAGGATAGGCAGGGCAGAAAAGGTGGGGGAGTTGCGTTGTATGTAAGAGAGCAGTATGACTGCTCAGAGCTCCAGTATGAAACTGCAGAAAAACCTGAGAGTCTCTGGATTAAATTTAGAAGTGTGAGCAACAAGGGTAATGTCGTGGTGGGAGTCTGCTACAGACCACCAGACCAGGGGGATGAGGTGGACGAGGCTTTCTTCCAGCAACTAACAGAAGTTGCTAGATCACAGGCCCTGGTTCTCATGGGTGACTTTAATCACCCCGATATCTGCTGGGAGAGCAATACAGCGGTGCACAGACAATCCAGGAAGTTTTTGGAAAGTGTAGGGGACAATTTCCTGGTGCAAGTGCTGGAGGAACCAACTAGGGGAAAAGCTCTTCTTGACCTGCTGCTCACAAACAGGGAGGAAATAGTAGAGGAAGCAATAGTGGATGGGAACCTGGGAGGCAGTGACCATGAGATGGTCGAGTTCAGGATCCTGACACAAGGAAGAAAGGAGAGCAGTAGAACAGAGACCCTGGACTTCAGAAAGCAGACTTTGACTCCCTCAGGGAACTGATGGGCAAGGTCCCCTGGGAGAATAACATGAGGGGGAAAGGAGTCGAGGAAAGCAGGCTGTATTTTAAAGAATCCTTATTGAGGTTGCAGGAACAAACCATCCCAATGTGTAGGAAGAAAAGCAAATATGGCAGGTGACCAGCTTGGCTTAACAGTGAAATCCTTGCTCGTCAAACACAAAAAAGCAGCTTACAAGAAGTGGAAGATTGGACTAATGACCAGGGAGGAGTATAAAAGTATTGCTCAGGAACGCAGGAGTGAAATTAGGAAGGCCAAATCACACTTGGAGTTGCAGCTAGCTGGAGATGTTAGGAGTAACAAGGAGGGTTTCTTCAGGTATGTTAGCAACAAGAAGAAAGTCAAGGAAAGTGTGGGCCCCTTGCTGAATGAGGGAGGGAACCTAGTGACAGAGGATGTGGAGGAAGCTAGTGTACTCAATGCTTTTTTTGCCTCTGTCTTCACAGACAAAGTCAGCTCCCAGACAGCTGCACTCCGCAGCACGGTATGGGGAGGAAGTGACCAGCCCTTTGTGGAGAAAGAAATAGTTCGGGACTATTTAGAAAAGCTGGACGAGCACAAGTCCATGGGGCCGGATGCACTGCATCCGAGGGTGCTAAAGGAGTTGGCCGATGAGATTGCAGAGCCATTGGCCATTATCTCTGAAAAATCATGGCAATCGGGGGAGGTCCCGGATGATTGGAAAAAAGCTAATGTAGTGCCCATCTTTAAAAAAGGGAAGAAGGAAGATCCGGGGAACTACAGGCCAGTCAGTCTCACCTCAGTCCCTGGAAAAATCATGGAACAGGTCCTCAAGGAATCAATTCTGAACCACTTAAAGGAGGGGAAAGTAATCAGGAACAGTCAGCATGGATTCACCAAGGGCAAGTCATGCCTGACTAACCTAATTGCCTTCTATGATGAGATAACCGGCTCTGTGGATGAGGGGAAAGCAGTGGATGTGCTATTTCTTGACTTTAGCAAAGCTTTTGATACAGTCTCCCACAGTATTCTTGCCAGCAAGTTAAAGAAGTATGGGCTGGATGAATGGACGGTAAGGTGGATAGAAAACTGGCTAGATGGTCGGGCTCAACGGGTAGTGATCAATGGTTCCATGTCTAGTTGGCAGCCGGTATCAAGTGGAGTGCCCCAAGGGTCGGTGCTGGGGCCGGTTTTGTTCAATATCTTCATTAACGATCTGGAGGATGGTGTGGACTGCACCCTTAGCAAGTTTGCAGATGACACCAAACTGGGATGAGTGGTTGATACGCTGGAGGGTAGGGATAGGATACAGAGGGACCTAGACAAATTAGAGGATTGGGCCGAAAGAAATCTGATGAGGTTCAACAAGGACAAGTGCAGAGTCCTGCACTTAGGACGGAAGAATCCCATGCACTGCTACAGACTAGGGACCGAATGGCTGGGCAGCAGTTCTGCAGAAAAGGACCTAGGGGTTATGGTAGACGAAAAGCTGAATATGAGTCAACAGTGTGCCCTTGTTGCCAAGAAGGCTAATGGCATTTTGGGTTGTATAAGTAGGGGCCTTTCCAGCAGATCGAGGGACGTGATTATTCCCCTCTATTCGGCACTAGTGAGGCCTCATTTGGAGTACTGTGTCCAGTTTTGGGCCCCACACTACAAGAAGGATGTGGATAAATTGGAAAGAGTCCAGCGGAGGGCAACAAAAATGATTAGGGGACTGGAGCACATGACTTATGAGGAGAGGCTGAGGGAACTGGGATTGTTTAGCCTGCAGAAGAGAAGAATGAGGGGGGATTTGATGACTGCTTTCAACTACCTGAAAGGGGGTTCCAAAGAGGATGGATCTAGACTGTTCTCAGTGGTAGAAGATGACAGAACAAGGAGTAATGGTCTCAAGTTGCAGAGGGGGAGGTTTAGGTTGGATATTAGTAAAACTTTTTCACTAGTAGGGTGGTGAAGCACTGGAATGGGTTACCTAGGGAGGTGGTGGAATCTCCTTCCTTAGAGGTTTTTACGGTCAGGCTTGACAAAGCCCTGGCTGGGATGATTTAGTTGGGGTTGGTCCTGCTTTGAGCAGGGGGTTGGACTAGATGGCCTCCTGAGGTCCCTTCCAACCCTGAGATTCTATGATTCTATAAGACTATGTGCATCAAGACAGACCAATACCACACAGTCTTGCTGAAATAATGGCTTATCCTTTCCAATTCTAGGAGTCTACTTGGAGCCCAACACTATGCAGCTTATGCTTCTGTCCTATTATAACTCACTGCCATTTAAAAACAATATATTTTAAGTCTACTTTATTGCCACCAGTGCCCATACATATAACAAATGGAATAGTTACACACACTTGAGAGTTCACATGCATAAAGCCTTGGGCAAACTAACAGTCAGATTGATCGGGACACTCATAACAGGCCGTTGACCACATTACTGATCTTTAGTGACCCTTGATTTTGTTAATTTTTTTGTTCTAACTGAAAACCTGGGTATTAAGCAGATATCATACCACTTGTTACCTTTTGGCAGCCCACTGCACTAGTAAACGTAAGCTGATGTTTTTGCCTCATGGTAAATTACTACATTTTTAAGAACTGGTTGGCACAGCCAGTCTTGTGGTTGTGCAGTTGCACTATGTGCTTCCTTTTCATAGAACTGCTTATTGGCTGCTTTGCCAGCAAACTGGTGTACCCACTAAGCAATTCTTGGAGTATCTTGAAAAAATAAGACTGTCCTGGCTTTGAAAGAGACCTAACCATTGACTAATGTGACCCATTATATCTGCATAGACTGGCCAACTACATCAAGCACATGTAAGGGCACTTCAAGTGCACAGATCAAGTATTCTCTCCCTAGAACTCAAAACATTTTAGGATAATAAATTGCATAGGAAGCAGGTTTCAGCACTTGGATTCTAACCCAAGCTGAAGATTCACTGATTAGATTGTTTCAGGGAACTGCTAACAGCAAAATGGCTATTTCTTTTTCATAGGGCCTGCTGTTCTAGGGTCTGTGTCCTTTAAAAAAAAATTACAGCTTTTCAAAAGACTACTTGTTGTAGGTCCTAGAATGGTCTGAAGCAGTTTTTAGCCTTCATGATCCAGAAGGGGTATAAGTACTTTAGGCTCCCCCAATGATTTATATAGCTCCAGTGTGCTTGATGCTTTACAGATTAAGAGAGCGCTTGCCCCCAGGAAGCTCACAATTTGGTAGCTAGTGACCAGATCTGAATGACAAGTCTGTGCTGGGTCCTGGTGTGCTCCCCTCCATTCAATCAATCAATCTAACCTGCTTTCCTTAACCTAACCATCAATTTGGAAAATATGTTTTTATCTTCACTGCTCTTTACAGAATTTTTCCCACTGTGAAGAAATCTGTATTATGCAAAACGTGGGAGGGAAACAACTAAATTCCTGAATTTTCCTGCTTGAATTCTCTTTGCCATAGTTCATTCTAGTTGCTCAGTGATGCTTTGCCAAATTCTTGCTATGGAATTGTGTATTTTTAGTTCAGGGTACAAAGTGTTAATATTTATTTTTAAAGACCGTGCCAAATTCAATGGGAGGCAGTGGACTCTCTTTTACAGCAGATTTTCATCCAATAATCTGCTAGATGCCAAAATGTGTTGGGAACATTTAGCCATGTTCTTATTCAATGAAAAGAGATAAAAATAAGGAGACTGTAGTAAAGATACTAGCCTACTAATATGAACTAATTTATGTCTGAAGGGTATGTAAATTAAAAAGGAATTTTATAATCACAGTAAAACCCTAGAGCACAATCTTGTATAATGACGTATCTAGTATTTTGACACCACAATGCCTTCAGCCTCACAGATAACAGCCATGCATCACAGATACATAGCAACACATGTTCTGCTGCATCTTATCGCTCAGTTCCTCACTTCTGGCAGTTTGAGCATGTCCTGCTGCCAGTAGTGAGAGGGTGGCAGAGAAATATCTCTCTGGCATAAAGGTGCTAACATTATGTAAAAGTATGTTATGTTGCCAGAACTGTTTCTATTACATTTTGTTTCCTACTTTGCTCAGCTATTATGCAGCACTCACTATTCCTATATTCCTTTCAGCAGCCACTTGTCAGTGCAAAAAGCAGTAAAGTAAGAAATTGTACAAGATACTTGCACAAATGAGAAACTGTACAAAGGTTTCTAGTATATGAAACACCTTAGGAAAGATCAGATTTTAAATTTACTTCTAATGACTCAACTGTTAGTACTGAGTTACCAATCCCTTTTGTCCCTCCATAGACTAAATCCTGTATTAACTCCCCAGCATCATTGCTGCTTTCACCCAATTAGAACGTAAGTGACTATGGTAAACAAGTTAGAGCATGGCAAAAGATCTCAAATTTAGCTGTTTCCCTCCTATGTAATCTACAGCATGCAGATTCTTCTCAGTGAGGAAAAAAAAGTGAAATACAATGAAGACAAGAATGCATTTGCTAAATTGATGTCCAGAGTAAGGAATGAGATTGGCTTCACAGCAGCTTTCAGCTGTCACCAAATAGTGGAGCAACTAAAAAAAGTTTAACTTCATGGTATAGTTATTTTGAAATAAATACCCCTAGATAATTACAAGGCCACCCTGTTCAAATTGTCTATGAAAACATGGGGCAGATTAAGAAATATACATAAAATTACGCTGATTAAAATGATTTAATCCCACTGTATGTAAAATCAATAGCCTGTGGAAAAAGTGGTAGAACATTACAAATTTATAGTGAAACATCTTGCTGAGGGTTATTGGCTAGTAATGAAAACTGAAAAGTAGTTTGAAGATTATTAAGACGCCGATTCTGCCTTCAAGTAGAGGCAGTTATAAAATTTGCAAGGGTTTAAAGTTTGGACATAAACCCATGTGCCTTTCATTTTGTCTATAAGCCTTTAACACAAAAGCTTAAACTGGGAAAACTGTTCAACCTAGAAAGAAAAACATGAAATGGAAATATCAGATCTGACATACCCCAGAGACAACCAGTTCTCCTCCAAGGTTTTGAACTTCTGCTTTAACTTTGCTACAGATGTTCAACTGATGGCAGTATAAAGCAATACGCTGTAGATAGGCTAGAAGGTCTTGTTTGCAGGCAGAATCTGGGCACTGAAAATAGAAAATTAATATTTCAGAATTTTGAAAAGCAGGAATGCTAATTTTTAAAGCTAACTACCCTGACACCAGTAAATCCAAAAGAAGCTTAACTTGTTCAGCTATGTATCTATCACGATGAACACACTCAATTTATGTATTTATAGACATCCAACCATCTACTTTCACTGACAAATGGCAGTAAAAAAGTGAAAGTGCAGTAATGAGTGACCATATTAAAAATAGAACACACATTTGTAATATCTGTACAACAGTTCTGACATACCACTAACTCCACATAATATTTCTAGTAATGTAAGGCAAATGCTAATTCTGAAGAATTTCTTGCATTTGAGTTCAAACCCCTTATTTAAGCCTAGGTTAACTAGCAGCAAAATTTGCATTTAGAAGTCATTAAACATTAGTATCTGCTAAATGTTGAAATTGTAGGATGAGAAGTCATTGACTTGCAAGAAATGGTAAATCCACTGTGCAATCAAAACGTGTTCTCAAAAGTTGGCATTGGGAGACAGGATTTTCATGCTCTCATCTGCTCTTCCACTAGCCTTGCGGTGTGATTTTGGGCAAGTTTCCTAGCCTTTCTACACCAGTTTTGCCAACAGGTATAGTATTTGCACACCACATGGATACTGAAGATGCATTTGTGAAGCACTGATACAGCACTTTGCATCCTAGGATCTCAAGTTAGCACTTGTAAATCCTTCTTGCAACTCTTAATGAAGAATAGTGTCTTTGTGCCTCGGATGCTGATCTTCTATTTTAAATGAGATGCTTGCACTAGTGAATGACGACCCCTGTAATTCCTCTTAGTATCTCCAAAAGAACAGATATGTGGTCCTGACTACCTCAAATCTCTTATCAGTGTGGTAACACAATTCCTGGCAAGGTGTGAAAGTGCTTCAGCAAATGCTATTGCATCAAATCACATAGATATACATTTTTTAGCTGTGTAATAAACTGAATACTGGACACAGTACTGCAATAGAGAAGCCCATTTGTTCAGCACTTGTGGTGCATTGCGGAAGGGGAACATGCTCCCCTGATAGAACAAGGTGGTAATATGCTGAATGACCTTAAAGAGTCAAGTGCTCTGGTGTTTCTCAGCCTCATTCCCATATCAAAAATAGAGGAGCCCATCTGAGTGGCAGCCACTGTCCACAATATGCTCTGCACATTTGAGATGAAGAGGATATATACACAATCACCTAGTGTATAGGAAGATGGGAGTTTAGCACGTGTTGTAGTTATCTTTAAAAATTGCAGTAGCATGGCTAACAGGCATGGCTTCTGCAAAGAAAAGTGTCTCTCTCTAACCTATTAGAGTTCTTGGTGTGTGTCAACAAAATAGTGGATAAAGGAGAACTGGCTGACAATCTGGAATTTCAAAAAGCGTTTGACAAAGTCCCTCAAGAGAGGCTGGTAAGAAAACCATGTCACAGGGTGAGAATTAACATCCTGTCATGTTAGCAACTAGAGAAAGGGACACACAACAAAGAAAGAATAAATGGTCAGTTTTCAACATGGCAAAAGGTTAGCAGGAAAGAGTCACAAAGTTCAGTACCAATACTGGAGTTTAGCATATTTATCAATTACATAAACTAGAAGGACGTTAAGGTTGCAGGGTTGAGCACTCAAGAGTTAACTGCCAAAATCCAAATGATCTGTATACTGAGGCCAAGAGAGATTAAGCCCAACATCAAGAGCTGTCTCCACTAGTTCTGGGTACTAAGTGACTCAAGTTTGGCTGCAGTCACCTAAAGATCTGCATCTTCCAGAGCATTTAGCATTTTTATAGCACTCAGCATATAAAGCACTGTACAGACAATTAGTCCTCCACTTCCTGGAAGGTAGGCAGCTACGCACTTGTAGTAGAAAGAGAGCTTGAAGCATGGGGCCTGGTATGATGCCTGGGGCCTGAATTAGTGTCCAAAAGTCAGGCCCTGCTGATATTAAGCAAAGTTTGCAAGAGTCAGGCCCTGTTACAAGGCAGATACCTGCTTGCAGGTTCACTATCCGATACATGAACTTGGCAAAAACAGGGCTGGCATTTCAAAGATACAAGCACTCCTAAGCACTATGTATTCACATAGATACATTCCAGAAGGATCGTGCCAGAACACCCCAATATAAGGTTATGAACATGATAAAGGACACACTGACCCTTCCTAAGGATAAGGTCAGGATGACAGGGTAACGGCTAGAGATGTTTTGATTGAACCAACATGTACAAAGTAACGGGCAGTAACTAACCACACCAGAGGGGCAATACATAACCTGTTTATAACAGTATATAAAAGAGGGGTCACTGACTGGGTGTCTCTCTCTGTCCGAGGGGGGAGCGGAAAATCCCGCCGCTCACTAAGCCAAGTTAATTGTGATGGGAATACATGTATTAAGTGTACCTATAGCACGTATAGGGTACTAATACTGTGTTTTGTTGGCAATAAACCTGGCCAAGTACCTTTGCCACTGAACAGAGTCTCTGGTCTTCCTGGGCAGTTCGATCGAAGTCTGTGGTATGGGCTATCTGGCCAGAGCCAGTGCAGCATACAGAGAGAATGCATGCAGCCAACAATTGACAATAGATGGAGAAACAGAGGAAGACTGATTCGGTGTTTGAGCCTAGACTAGAAATCAGGTCCTCCTGACTCCTACCACTTAACATTCCTTCAGATTACACTGCCTTGCTATCAGAGCTGCTGAGTAGGCACAGGTTACACTGATTTCAGTTGTAGCTGTGAGTGTCAGCTTTTAAGATACCGTAAGCCTGATTTTCAGGATAGGCACCAAGAAAATGAGGAACACACAACTAGTAGCCAGCTGTGAAAAGGTTGGTTTAAGTGATTTGCCCAGTGGCACATACGAAGTCTCTGACAGAGGCAGAAATAGAACCTAATTCTTCTAGGTGGCATTCACCTGCCTCACAACTACCAAAATCACAGATTGGAAGGAATAATTGGAACTACTTAAGCATTTTATTGAGTTCTAATGTAAGGAAATAGACGACGGCCTCACTATGGATAGCTCAATGAATGAGGGCTGCTGCATGTTCAGCAATGGTAAAGAAAGAAAATATTGTTCAGCTGCATAAGGAATGGGATAGAAAATAATGTATTATGGTGTTATTCCACCATACAAACCAATAGAACATCATCACATGAAAACTGTGTTCAGTTCCGGTCACTCTACTTCTAAAAGCTGATTGCAGACATGAGGGTGGGGATGGGAGGTTTGTTTCAAGATTGTTTAGTTCACAGAGAACGATGAATGAAAGGGAACATGATGAAGGTATACAAGATAAGGAATGGTATCAAGAAGATTAAATAGGAGCACCCAATGTATTGCTGCCCCTTCATGTTATGGCAACTAAAGGCAACATTTAAAACTGCTAAAAAACAAACACTTCTTTATCAGTAAATTAACTTGTGAAAGAAAGAAAATTAAGTAATGTTTCAGGGTATAAGTCAGTCATTAATTGATGGGGTGGGGGGAGGGGGTCAGGAAGAAATGGCCACGATGAGCAAGTTATTCTGGACTCCCATGACATTTTTTGCAGCTCCCTCAAAGGATCTTGTATTGGCCATTGTCCAGTATCCTGGCTCTGACTAGATGGAGCATTAATCTGCTGTGGTATGGCTCCCATCAGTGAGGTACCCATCTCTGTGACTGTTAGAGGAAGTCAATGTCATTCACATTCATCAGTTGGCTTCCAATAGCTCAAAACTTTCTTAAAGAAAACGAGGCCTCTCTATTGGAATTTGCTTACTAACAGAAAGCAATTGATAGGTTCAAGTTGGCAGGCAGAGCCATTTTCCTTTCCAGCACGATACCCCCATTTTAGAATCTTAACATTGTAATTTTTGTGGGTTGGCAAACCTTGACACTGTGCCAGTGACCCAGAGAGCAAATTCCACTACATGCATAATACATGAGTTTTGCATCATGCAGTTACAAAACCTGTAAGAGGACATTTAGTGGAGAAATATTTTTTTTATTGCTACTGGATAATCATTTGGGCCCCACACAGCAGCAGCAGCAGTCAAATGAGAAAGCACTAATCCTGCATCAGAATACAGTTTTCCAAAAGCAGCCTTACATTGTGCGAGCAGTAGGCATAATCAAAATCTTGCCTAATGTAAGGGTGCTAGGAGAGGCTACTATTATTACTTTATTGGAAAGCTGGGGAAATGCATACGCTTTCCCTGCCGGTTCACTGTGATTTCACAAATTGGCAATTGATGTACCTCCTACAACTATCAAAGATTGGAAGCAATAGAAATGTTGTCAGAGTGATTTGTAAGTGTTCTCGTAGAGACAGGAGAATGAATTTTATGAGAACCTCCATTGTGCTGCAATCATTTCAATTTCTTGAGGTATTTGGAACTTACTAATATTTCCCTCCATTCAAAAGAATCCTGATATTTCAAGTGAAAGATGAAACACCTTTGGGAAAATCTGAAGCTAGACACTTTTCAGCTGACTTGAAATACCTTAGATAATAGCACATTTCCTTCGAGGCCATAAAAGCTATAAAACTATCTGAGAGCAGGAGTTAGGCTTTCCTGACACACTAACATTAGGGGCACGATTCACCTACTGCCATGTGGTTAACACAACATGACAGTGCACCCCTTAGTTCCTGCTCTTGGCATATGAAGGCATTAACACGTCATTGAAATGGCTGTATTACAAGTCTTCTGTAATTGTCAAATAGTTCTACATTAACAAATTACTGCACCCGTTTCTATAGGTACATCCACACTTATGGTGGCATGCAGAGCACAGCCACTACACACACAACTACCACGGGTATTAATAGCAGCGTAGACTGAGAGGCATGGCCTAGGTGACAAGAACAGAGAGTGTCCCCGCTGCTGAAGCCTTTCCCTCCTGTCCGAGCCTCTCCCTGCCATATGTAGTCACATTTACCCTACATGCTGCTGCAAGTGTAGCCAAAGCCTATGAGTATGCAAGCAGACTCAATGAAATATATAAGCAGAAAGCAAGCTAATTCTGAAATCTTGCCCTACTTGGCTGAGGAGGGGGCATCTCCCCATTCTTCACCTTAATGCCATGACTTCACTCACTGCTGACAAGTTGGGGGCGGGACCATTTGAAGTATTTCCACACCACTGCATTGAGTTGCTGTCAGTTTAATAATATTAAACATTCAGTAAAACTAATACATTTATATCGGTCACAATAACTGTCCCTGGAAGCGGGATGAAACAATTAAAACATCTGCATTGTTTTTAAGAGTTAATGCTTGTTTAAATAAAAACATGTCTCATTTTGAACCACATGCTGTGAATTTGTATTCAGAGAGAGAGAGAAAGAAAACTACCTATAGCTGTGCAAAAGTAAAGCTTGGTTAATCACAAACCTAAGCTACTTGTATTTCGGGGCCACTCAGGAATATTGACCATCATGACCACCAAAGATTTCTTTAGCCTTAGTTAGATGTCTGTGCTTATCTGATAAAGTAAGATTTTTGTTTTATTGTGATTGTCACTGTGGTATGAACACTTTGTGTAATGACATGAGCACTTGGTCCATTATATGACTGATCAAGCTAAACCCTGTTAACATTTGCAGTGACAAAGCAAAGCTCCATTGATAGTCCTCTTGCCAATGGGCTTTAAGCAGGCAAGTTCAACTACAGAATAAGGGAACAGCTGCCTACCCTGTTGACACTGTAGTGCAATATTAGTGGGAATGGTGGCCCTCTTTGGATAAAACACGAACAATAAACCTATTCTGCCCATCTCTCCTGTATATCCATATAGAAGATAGAGATCCTGTGGAGCATTTCAAATATAACTCACTGATAACTCTACTCTCAAGCATCTCCACAGAAACAGGAAGATTAAAATCAAGGCTGTGCCTGATCTATTGCTGGGAGCATAATGATCTTTACTGTGTTGTCTACAGAGTCACATTGTTGCTTTGCAAAGCACTCTGGGGGGGCAGGGGGAAGGGGGTATCTTGAGTACGACAAAACCAATTTCTATTCTTTTCAGCTAATGTAAAGAAACTAGGTGTTTGATTAAAACAATGAGCTGTTAAAAGTATTTTTGCTGTATGCATTCAGGGGTTTATGTTGATGGGTCAGCAAAGCAGTTGGGAGAAACAAGGTCAGAAGAGCTGTATTCAGGAAGTGATTGTAGAAAACCAGATAAGTAGTTAAGCCACCAAAACCAAACGCTCTCAAGGATCCACACAGAACAATTACTTAGTTGTGATGGAGGCTTATGAAGATGAATGACGACTTACATGGTCAGCGATAGCCCGTCCCAGCTTGTCCATCCTTGACCCAGCCTCTGCAATTTTCTTGGCTGCACTAATCACATCTGATGTATTTTTTAGTGGTCCTTTACCTCTGCAAAACAAAGCAGATTCTACTTTTTGGTACCAAAAACAAGCGTGTTGCTTCTCTCTCATACTCTATTTTCCAGACTCCCTAACTGAATTGTATTCACATGGGTAAGGTGGACTCGCATAATAAAAATAAGCAGCTTACAGGAAAGTTATCAATAGCTCTCTCATTTGTAAGTCAAGTTTCCCCAATGAGTTCACAAATAATCTGTGTCAAGTTTATAAAGGGCCCATGTTTTGTGGGAAAACCCCCTGCTTTTTATTAGGCTATTTATACCTATTGTTTCAAGCAATGTAATACACTATTATATATGGCAATATTTCAGAAGTTCAAGATAGTCACAGAACATATTTTTTTTATGGAATGTTGAATCAATGCCTGAGAAAAACCTTATCAGCTTAAATAAAACCTTTACTGTTAAATTTCAAAAGACAAGAAAAGTTTAAACATGTTCAGGAAAACTACCCTAGTCCAGATTTGTGAACAGACAAACCAATTTATTATCTGGTTAATTAATGACAATATGTAAGGGCTAGTCTACACTTACCAGCTGGATCGGAGGCGTCGGATCGATCTTCTGGGTTCGATTTATCGCGTCTTATCTAGACGCGATAAATCGAACCAGGAAGTGCTCCCCCGTCGACGCTGGTAATCCAGCTCGCCGCGAGGAGTAAGCGCTGTCGACGGGGGAGCCTGCGCGCCGCGTGTGGACCACAGGTAAGTTCGAACTAAGAGACTTCGACTTCAGCTACGTTAATAACGTAGCTGAAGCTGCGTATCTTAGTTCGACACGGGGGGTTAGTGTAGACCAGCCTTAAGTTCTGAAAACTACACATCAGTAAGTGTACTATGTGTAGTTTTTAAAATTAAAAACACACTAACAAAACTGTTATGTTTAAAGCTAAAGTTGTAAAAATGCAGGAATTTCAAATATTTGCACTTATAAAAGTTAGGGTTATATTGGCCAGGGTATTTTACTGAGAGAGAAGCTGAACATCTGAGAAAGTTAGCACCAGTACAAGTTTAAGTACATGAAAGAGGCTCACCTGGTGAAGTCTGTCATTTCCATCATAATCATACACATTTGTTTTGCCAATACAATAATATCATTACCGCTGTCATCCCATTTTGATACTTCAGCATCCAATTTACTCTTCTCTTCCTGGAAGCTTGCTACTTGCTCGGCAATTTTAGCTTTTTGCTCTTGAGGGAGTTGAGCCATAATAGCCTGAAATAAAGTGATTTTCCATATTTCCTTATTCAGTTATTTGTAAAAAGGACTTTTTAGAATAGTGTCACTAATAACCAATCTAAGTGATGCACATAGAGATAACCTTTAATAGGCTTCTTTTGACCTAAAGGGCTGATAAGACCATTTCTTCTCATCTTGAACCAAAGTTTACGACTATATGATTATCTACCAACATTACAGAATAAGGGCTACCTAGAAAGAAAGCTGCTGGGTTGATTTTTCAAGAACTGTAATCATGTCTGTTTAATAAAATTGCTAGACTCCTTCAAAGAAGTTTAAGGCGTAAGACAATATTTTCTCTTCCCTTTTTACAAAGGAAAGTTGTGTGAATGAGGACAGATTATCTTTTTGTGTGAAATACAATAGTTTCACTATTTTTCATTATGAAAATAAACCTGTTTAAAATGAAATCTGACCTAAACTTATCTAAATGTTTCAAAAGATTATAATAAATCCATAAGCCTCTATTAAAGATCTCTGAGTTAAAGGCTGCTCTTCTACATAAAGAAAGAATTGAGGAAAACATCTAACTTTGGAGGCCAAGCTTTATAAATATGACCCAATAGGCTGTGTTAAGGCTTGATCCTGGGGGAGGGACCAAGGGGCTGTGCTACTGGCTGCAACAGACTGGTAAAGTCATCACAGGTGTTGGGACCCAGCCTCTGACTCGAGGAGACACCATTATACATCTCATCAGAATTATCCACTGAGCCAACCTTGGTGGTCTCACACTCGTATTTTATAGCTTCTCCCTACCTGAGCTCTGACTGGCTCAGTTCTCAAGTTGTGAATATTTATATATTTCCTATCGCACACATGGGAAAACACACATCTGCCCCGTGACTACCAACCCTTGCTTCTGGATAGTTCTGGGCACTTCAAGTAAATGACCTTGGTCTCTCCTTGTGTGTGTGTACACACAGAGATACAAACAGAAATCCATTAACTTCTCAACTGCCTCCCTCCATCTCTAAACAAATAAGATACTGCAGTGCAAAAGGCATGTGGGTTACATGAGCAAAAGTCTTGGAGTGCTATTTTGTTTTTCTGAGGATAGGAGTGGTGGGAGAGTTGGGGAACAAGGGAGAAGGAGCAGAGCATGCAACCAGAAAGGAGAAACACTGGTGTCAAAGCAGGACACTGCGGGAAGAAGGGAAAACATTCTTCAGAGTGCAGACTCTAGTGTTGATTTTAACACCAGGGAACTGGAGAAAAAATTGTCATGGCTGCAGGTCATAAAAAGAGAACCTATTTGGAAATATTTTCAAGAAATTCCTCTACCTCTCTGTAAAAAAGGAAAATGTGGCCAAACAGTGCAAACAAAGATGCAAGATACAATCTGGATCAACTGGTGAATAAACTTTTTGCACTATTCTTATGGACTACCTAGGCCTTACTATGCTAGTAAATGATAAAATAGACAACATCAGACTAAAGAGAAATGTAGAAGATATATTTCAGTATAATGAGTATACTAATTCATAGAATCATAGAATCTCAGGGTTGGAAGGGACCTCAGGAGGTCATCTAGTCCAACCCCCTGCTCAAAACAGGACCAACCCCAACTAAATCACCCCAGCCAGAGCTTTGTCAAGCCTGACCTTAAAAACCTCTAAGGAAGGAGATCCCACCACCTCCCTAGGTAACCCATTCCAGTGCTTCACCACCCTACTAGTGAATTCCATAGCCTAGGACAAATTGCAGAAAAATTGCTGCTGTATTGCTGATGCTGTTGAAACTTGGAAAATTTCAAGGAGATGTTGAAAAAATACTCAATGACGTTAAATTGCAGGCAGTAAAGCAGATGAATCAACAACCTTACTCCACTTCATTTTCTTTCCAATATTCTCAACCCAACATACCAGGGTAGATGCCTAAATGCTGAATAAGAAGATGATGCTATGACGTGCATAACACGATCACCCATCAATCATGCCAACCAAAACAAATTTCAGGGCTGGAGGTGAAGCATTGAAGCAGTACACGTTTGCTGCTGCTATTTTTGAGAAAGTCACTCCACTGAACTGGTGGAAGTCACTAGCTAAGCACCTGGAACAGAGTCTGTTGAAGTGCTAGGCCAGCTTTTGACAGCAGTAGCCTCTTCTGCAGTCACAGAAAGTCCAAATGAAGAAAATATTCTAATTAATTTGAAGTTGAGAAATTAACTGGAAGTTGAAAAAGCAGGAAAACTGGTCTCTCCCTTACAGACTATGAATAAAATACATGGCTGGAGGGGATGAGATCTATTAGTTTTAAAAATCTGAAGGACAGGTTAAGTAACTTAGGAGAGTGTTGCCTCATTTTCAAGAGATTTAGGCAAGCAGGAACTTAAGATCCAGTTGCTTTCACTTAGGCATATTTGAACATTTACCCAGGCTGAACTGAAATAATCAGTTTAATTCACTGACTACAGTTAACCCTTCTTTTCCTTTAATAAATAATTTAGTTGTAAACACGAAATATGTTTTGATAAGAGAAGTTTACTATCCAAAATATTTAAAGTTGTTTTGTTTAATAAAAGTTTTATATCTATATCTTATGTGTTTGTTTAAATTCCAGTACCATGCTGATGCAAGACAAATCATAAGAAAAAAGTTAAGTATCTAGTAAATAAGCAATATATCCTTCACCATTTTCTAATACTAAAAATGTGCAATTAAGAATCTGAAAATATTAAGCTACATATCTGCTTAAATAAAAGTATATAGTTATAGTGTACCCTCCTAGATAGCAAAAAGATGTGTCAAGTCTACCATTAACGTTGTATGTAGTTGTAAATGAACATGTTTTCATGGTTATATCAACCAATGCGAACACAGCTTTCTTTAGAAAATAACTAAATACAAATGGAAAAGTTGATTAAAATGGATGATTTAAATCAAGACTTTCCACTTGGTGATTTAAATCAATCCACCCTGCAAGCTACACATGGGTATTTCCAATTACCACAGAGTTCAGAACGAAGATTACAATGTGAGCCTTCCAACAGATAGCTGAAGTGGCTTATTAGGTTGTGTTTACCCCCAACATGTAAGATAGCAACTCAAATCTACCGTTCTTACAGGAAAAGTAGAAACACCATAGAGCTGAGTAGCAGGGTTTCCATTACAATAGCAGGAGAAAAGGAATTCAAACAATGACAGACACCTGGTATCAGGCTGTACCCAAAGTACCCTACATACCTGACAACTTTTTTTAGTTTGGAGTGAGTCGGAGAGGGGAAGTGGAGAAAATGTTTACAGGGAAAGAACACACTCCCTGCAAGTATGACTCCAAAGCCAAGTGTGCTAAAAATTTGATAAACAAGGACCAACTGCTCTTGTATGGCTTTAGGTGACTTAAAAAGAGTGTTGAACACCAGAAATCTTTTGTGGCATCATCCCAAGAGCATAAAACACTATTGATCTAAGGTACAACTGTGGAAATAAATGCAACAGTAAAGGCTGTATTACTTTAAATATACCATTTCTAGTTTTTCAGTCATTAATTATTCAATATTGTACATCGGTGCTTTCATTTTTAACTGTCATAGGAAAGGAAGTTGGCTTGAATAATTTTTTTGAGGCTGCTGTCTTTCAGCAGACCCTTTGTTAAAAAGTCTAGTGGACTTTCTAAAAGGCTTTTTGTAGAAAATGACTAAGCTTGTGGCAGTATCTATTTCTAGTCTCCAGTTCCAACAACCAGGAAAAAAAGAACACATCAATTTGTTTACCAGCCAAAAAATTCACATGCCTAAAAAAAATGGGAGCAACTATTTCAGATCTGTGATGTGAAAGTCTACAGTAGTTTATCAATATCAAGAGGATTCTGGTCTTTCAGAATGCCCAAAACAAAGCAGACACTGATGTTTTTAAAATGTAATGTTTCTCTTAGCTGCCTTTTGAGGCAGTGGAAATGGAGATTAATGTCAGTTTTCTGACCTAGCATTTTCAAGAGAGAAATAGAACCTAAGTGGCAGATTTAAAAATTGGATTTTCAGAACAAGTTAAGCTGTTTCTTGTAGAAGATGCAACATTTAAAATGTTTTCCTTACTCTTGCACTTTGCCCAGCAATGAGCTGATCATCTTCAGTTTGAACACTTGTTCTGCTTCTGACATCAAAGTCTTCAGTCTCAAAATCAGAGTCATCCAACTCTTCAGGAGTCTAAGAAAAGAAAAATATAATTCATCACAAGTCAATCAAGATCAATAGAAGTGAATCCATCTTTCCACAACCAATAAAAAGTACTTTCTGGTCAGCTGTTTAACATCAGGGGTAGGAGGAGGAGACACAGAATAACTACAGTGCATTATTTAGACTTTCAACTGAGGGCAAGTCAGAATTCTCTCCAGTTTATGTTATTTGTATGACTATATATGTCTGACTGCTCAAACCTGAAGTTTACAGTTAAGTAATTGCAGAGGGCCTTAAAATGTGTGCTAAAGATGGAATACGGTTACAGCAATGTACTCAAGATTTGGACTATATGAAAAGACAGTTACACGAAATACAAATTACATAAGGTATACCTTGTGCTTAATTGCTTTATTCAGAGAGCCCACATCAAAACTCAAGTCCTAACCACATATTTTAAAGCCTATTTCAGAATAGCAGCTGTTCTACTGTTTAGGACAATTAAAAATCAAAGCTTCCACAGGGTTAACAGTAGCTACAGTAAATCAAAATTTATTCTCAACATCCTCCAGGCAAAGCTTAAAATTTGTAGTTAATAGGGTCCATTTTTATGCTATAGGCTAAGCTCAGCTGACCTAATTCCCATTTGGAGTTTATTTTTGCTGCTATCGGTATACAGATGAAACTGCAGGAAGTTTTTTATAAAGCTTAAGTTTAAACAATATCTGCTTATATTAAAATACTACATCTTTACCTAGGTTGCCACATTTTTATGACAATTTTGCAGGGCTGTAGTAACAAGGAACTTGACTGAAGAGTGCAATATTTACTATTAATAGGTTTAAAGATGTAAGTAGCTCTTACCCGCTCCTTTCCTACATTTAATTTTTATAATATGTTTTCGAATACAGGCATCTTTCAATACAAAGGAAGATTATGGATGATTGTGTTAACCATTTAGCCAAAAATACAGGCTGGTCAAGTAAGCTTGTACTGAACCTCGTGCCTTTCCCAGCCCCCGCTTTAAAGACGAGA
This sequence comes from Chelydra serpentina, assembly GCA_037349315.1. Taxonomy (NCBI): domain Eukaryota; kingdom Metazoa; phylum Chordata; order Testudines; family Chelydridae; genus Chelydra; species Chelydra serpentina. The sequence goes on along the minus strand of JBAIAC010000035.1, from coordinate 32,693,968 downwards.
TTTCCACATACGAATATGAGAACGCATGTGAATAACTAACTCTCTTAGTGTGTCAGTGTAAAAACATGTAAGGTACTATTCTCTAAGCTAATGGGGAAATATTCTTGTGTTTGTGTACTGGTTTTGGTTACCAAAACACCTGGAGATACAACTGAATACTGACACAATATTAAATGCAATTGATTATCTGAAGGACTATGTACAAAAGACTTATCACTCAGATGGACTGCTCTGAGTATGTTCACTCATCTCTGAATACTTTCTTAATTTACCTTATTATTTACTCCTGTTAGAGCCTCAGATATAACCCAGATAACTGGATTCTTTTCTAGTTTAGGTACCAATAATGTTAACTGTGTGTTAACAGAACCTACTACGATCAAAGCCTGAGCCAGAAAGAATGCAGCCCGACTTTCAGAATCCAGGTCGAGACTCTATGGTTATCTTTCGACTCTAAAATGGAGCAAATCTGATATGAAGACAGAGAACATTAAAACAATGGCCCTGAAAAAACCTTCAATAGTTGTCACAGATTAACAGTTCAGTGGAGAAATTGGAGTGATGGTATTTTTGCCCCCTTACAAGCTCCTTTGTGGGTTAATTTTAGTCTTGGAATTAACTGAAAATATGAGATACAAGGCAACTAGCATTTGACATCTCATTCTGTTATCACTGAATAATACTGTCAGTCAAAACTAATGAACTTCTTCCATTGAAATGGTGGAGATAATGCACACTAACAGGACAATGACAGCTGTGCAGCTTTATTGTTTCAGATCATAACTTTTTCTCCATGTTCCCACTCTTCACCAATCTCTCAGTGATTTCCTGTACTCCAAATTAAAGATAACAAATCCAAGTGAATACATGAGAGGTTTCTGAGGTGTAGTTTTGTGTTGCAACATGGACTCAAGAAGGGAAGTATTTACCTTTATAGAAGAAAAAGGGTTCTGCTCATGCACGAAGATCTTAGCTTTGAAAAAATTATTACTTAAAAGAAACCAAAAAACCCTATTAGGTTTTTCAGTGACTTTTCCTCCAAGTATATGTGAAGCATCAGTCAACGGATTTCCCCATTTAGACCCTAGTTTCAACTTGAAATGGCTTGTTTGCGTGGACTTTGCTCAGCAGCATTCCTTTTCAGAGCAGGGTTGCTTCTGAATTCCAATTTGAAACCGAAAAGCCTGTAAAAATGGTGCTTCTTCTGTTCTCTCAGTTTTGAGGGCTCTATTTTATTCTAAGGAAGTTCTACAACTCAAGCCCTTCAGCAGACAAACACTCAAGTGTTTTAACATTTTGACTTTTTTTAGGTCACTGATGTGTCACCACTGAACTGCCTTTAGCTACTGGCAGTTGCAATATAGCCACGGAATCCTGACATCATAAACGTGGCTTCTCCCCAGCACAGATGAGCAGCATGAGGGAAAATGTCAGGATTCCTGGCACTGCAAGCTCTGCTGATTACCGCAGGCATAGAATTAGCAGCTGTACCTCCTTGTCCTGAGAAACAAGACTCATAGAAGGGGGTGAATAAAATTAATTTGTAGCATGTCAGGGAAACAGGATCCCACCTAATAATGGTGCTCCATGGAAAAGGGGTATATATTAAAGTTTTTAAAACTGCAATAGTTTCTCACCTTTTCTCTGCCCTCCCTTAGGTTTTTGTTTCAGCAAGCAAAGGTAACACATGAATATTATGCTACTTGTTACAATCAGTGATGTGCTGGGGTTACATACCGCAAATTTACTCACCACCAAGACATGTGGACACTATGAAACCTCTACAGGAAAGGCTCATTTCCAAACCTTACACAAATTGTCTTGGGTAGAGAGACATTCACTGTTGAGGCATGGGAAGAAGGGGAGAGGGCTAGAATACCTTACATCCATTTTGTTATCACTAAGCCCTGGTTCATATTAAGGTCTGAAGAGCCCACATGTAAGCCTGATACTTCCTTTTTGCGCCTTCAAATCACTGCAGGTGCCCTTTTGCACCTTCAAGTAATACTATTTAGATGACTGCCTCCTTATCAGGTAGGGAGACATCCAAGTTTAATTAATTGCATTTACAAATTGCAGACACAGAAAAGGAAATGAAATTCTTACAAGCTAGCCCCCATTTATCTATGCCGCCTGGTTTCTCAGGTTCTCTGAAAATAAGGTGAATTTCAATAGCCAGATCACCTAACCTCATCTTCAAGAAACTGGTATGAAATTTTTGTAAAGTTTACAGGAATTAAATTGGAGGTCTCTTTTCCTTAAATAAAATATAACGTCAAACCACGGCAAGAGTTAATTTGCTATTGTCTAAACCAAGGGTCATTCGTTTTAGCATATGTATAAGTAAGGCAATATTGCATTATGAATAGATGCATTATTAAGGATGTTTAGCACTTCAGCTCTAATCATCAGTGATGCTCAGACCTATTTGGTGAAGTTTGCGTTTTAAGATTAAAACACACAACAGACATTTTGAAGTCCTCTATAAAGTGATTAACAGCTTTTAGCTTCATAATTTTAACAAGTTATCAGTGAAAAATCTTATACTCTTCACTCTGTGTAGGAACGATATATTTTCTTAAGTTCAATAAATGCTTAGTAAAGTAAATGAAAGTAGAATGCTGTAAAAATAAGTGAAATACAAAGTCACTCACTCTGATCATCAATACAGCTTTTCTGATATCCCGAATTCCATCATACACCAATCGTGAAGCATCAATAAATTCGTTTTCATCCATTGGCTGAGCAGGGTCAGAACTAAGTGCTTCCACAGCAGCTTCCACTTGCTCAGTAAAACGGGGCATAACTGAATTAAGAAAAAAAGCAAGTCAAGCACATTTGGCAATGGTGCCCCTACTCCCCCAGCCCCAATGTCCTCTAATGAAAGATGGGCAAGTTCTGTGGTACTCAGGTTGAAATTAGAAATTCTGGAGCAGCTTCAGTTAATTTTAAAAACTGAGGTTATTAAAGATAGAAAAGCTAACAATCAGTGAATAGCTCAGGTTTTCTTTTGATATTAATTGCAGTTTACTTTATGATGTCACCACATTTTTAGTTTCAAATATGCTTCACATCTGCATGGCAGAGGATGTTGGGGGAAAAACCAGGAGATTTATAGGTCGTATGGGAGGTAGTTGGGGATTGTGGGATAAGAAGGAAGTATTTGCTAAAAATGATCAGTAGGGAAATATTTAAGAGCTAACTTAAAACTAAACCTAAAAATGACAGTTTAATACTCCACTGAAACGAAGGGCGTTCATAACCTTTAACAGCTTTTGTTTCAGGCTCTACATGGACTCAGGAATAGAACATTGGATTGTTTAGCATCCGTTTTTTCAGTGCCCTCTTTGGTTTTTGGGTTTGTTTTTAAGTCCATACCATAAGCACAAATTCAGAAGTGGCACACAAACAGCATATATTTTTCTACAACAATTAAGAGACAGAGAACAGAAGTTTTATAGGGGACTTCACCTGAATCAGAATAGACTGAATAGACAAAGTTTAATGCCCACTGGGATTTTTGGTATAGATTGAAGAATTTTTTTTTTAACTCAGTTATTCCTTTCCAAAGTCAGGCCCCTCTAATCTATCTTTACACATCACTGGTAACCAAGGACTGCAGCACTTGGCCAAAGTGACACAAATAGTCTTTGGGGTGGCAATAGCAGTAAGGAGATCTGTGTCATAATTCAACATGGATAAGACCACCTTTTAAATCTTTGCTCATTGGTTGGGACTTGCATCCCCTGACCTCTTCAAAAAAGATTAAATATTTTCAGCCATTGAGGAGAGATGAGTGATCAATAAGACATTTGTTCATCATTAAGTAACTTCATTATTGACTTAAGCCAGTCAATTCAACCAAAATAAAATCCTGATTGGGCAGCCTCTTTGCACAGAGCTCTCATTGACTTTAAATTGGGGTTGTCAAGTGGTTAAAAAAATTAATTGCGATTATCGTGTTAAACAATAATGGAATACCATTTATTTAAATATTTTGGATGTTTTCTACATTGTCAAATATACTGATTTCAATTACAACACAGAATACAAAGTGTACAGTGCTCACTTTTATATTTATTCTTGATTACAAATATTTGCACTTTAAAACACAAAAAATAGTATTTTTCAATTCACCTCATACAAGTACTGTAGTGCAATCTCTTTATCATGAATGTTGAACTTACAAATGTGGAATTACTTACAAAAAATAACTGCATTGAAAAATAAAACAATGTCAAACTTTAGAGCCTACAAGTCCACTCAGTCCTACTTCAGCCAATCGCTCAAACAAACTTGGTTACAATTTGCAGGGAATAATGCTGCCCGCTTCTGGTTTACGTCACCTGAAAGTGAGAAGAGGTGTTCACATGGCACTGTTGTAGCCGGCGTTGCAAGATATTTACGTGCCAGATGCGCTAAAGATTCATGTGTCCCTTCATCTTCAACTACCATTCCATAGGACATGCGTCCATGATGATGGGTTCTGCTTGATAACTATCCAAAGCAGAGTGGACCGATGCATGTTCATTTTCATCATCATGAGTCAGATATCACCAGCAGAAGGGTGATTTTCTTTTGTGGTGGTTCGGGTTCTGTAGTTTCCGTATCTGAGTGTTGCTCTTTTAAGACTTCTGAAAGCATGCGCACACCTCATCCCTCTCAGATTTTGGAAGGCACTTCTGATTCTTAAACCTTGGGTCGGAGAGTTGTAGCTATTTTTAGAAATCTCACATTGGTATTTTTGTGTTTGGTCAAATTTGCTGTGAAAGTGTTCTTAAAAACAAACATGTGCTGGGTCATCATCCGGGACTACTATAACATGAAATATATGGCAGAATGCAGGTAAAACAGAGCCAAAGTCATACAGTTCTCCCCCAAGGAGATCAGTTACATTTAATTAACACGTTATTTTTTAACGAGCATCATCAGCATGGAAGCATATCCTCTGGAATGGCGGCCGAAGCATGAAGGGGCATACGAATACTTAGCATATCTGGCACATAAATACCTTGCAACGCCAGCTACAAAAGTGCCATGCAAACACCTGTTCTCACTTTCAAGTTACATTGTAAATAAGAAGCAGGCAGCAGCATCTCCTGTAAATGTAAGCTGAACAGACTTGTAGGCGCTAAAGTTTTACATTGTTTTGTTTTTGAGTGCAGTTATGTAACAAAAAAAATCTACTTTTGTAAGTTGCACTTTCATGATCAAGAGATTGCACTACAGTACTTGTATGAAGTGAGCTGAAAAATACCATTTCTTTTATCATTTTTAAAGTGAAAATATTTGTAATAAAAATAATATAGTGAGCACTGTACACTTTGTATTCTATGTTGTAATATAAATCAATATATTTGAAAATGTAGAAAAACATCCAAAAAATTTAATAAAGTTCAATTGGTATTGTATTGTTTAAAAGTGTAATTAATCTAATAATTTTTTTTAATCGTGATTAATTTTTTTGCATTAATCGTGTGATTAATTGACAGCCCTACTTTGAACAGAAATTCCGCACAGACAGGTTTTATGAAATTGAACCCTTATTCTTGTAAGTTGCACGAATATGTTTGTACCCATTTGCCATTGTAGTTGTATGCAGTTTGAACCCATACATCAGTATTGAGCACGGTTTATATTCCTACCTGTATTGGACAACAACTTTGTTGCTTCCAGCACCTTTTCTGTGTAGACTCCAGGTTCATAGTTATCCATTTCGGAAGTTACAACATGAATGACTCTAGCTGCACGTCCACGAATTGCACCAGCTGTTCGGTCTAAACCATCAACATCTTTTTCTTGGAGCGCAATGACACATTTGTTTACATCTTCTAAAATATGATTCTCTGGTGGCAAAAGTAGTAGTATTTAGAGTGAGTGAGTGTGTGTGTGCGCGCACTGCGCCCCCCCCCAATACAGTTTTTCAGCAGATGAAGCTTCAACACCTTCTCTTTAAAATAAGCTCCAGCCACACTTTCTGAAGCATTAACAATATTTTAAATCAAAACGAAAATAAGAAAGAAAAACTTGTAGCACCTACAAGTTTTTCTTTCTTATTTTCGTTTTGCTGACACAGACTAACACGGCTACTACACTGAAACCTCTTTTAAATCAAGTTTGTTGCAATCAGTGGGCAGATGCCTCTCCAAACTGGCTGTCAAAATCCTAGTCCACATGCTATGTGGAATCCAAATTTATCCCAATCCTAGGGCTTGGTTGTATCAACACAACAGCTGAGAGTTCAGCTCACGTCTACCCAGCCTTGTCTGCTCTGAGATTCCTTCCTTTGGACTGCACTAGTCCACACCCTTTCCACTTGCCTTGTATGTGGATGGGATAGTGAGCCACCTTGCCTTTGACTCATCCAACCCTTTTAATTTTCTAACAGGATCAACATCTCTTAACAGGATGAGGTGTTTCTAGTATACATTACCAGCTTTAGACAATCCTGCTATACAAGTCTACAAATACAAATCACAATTTTACTACATAAAATCTCCATCCTATTTTGAAATTAGACAATCAAATGGACAGTATCTGGAAGATCTCACTTTCAGGCTCCTTCATTCTTGCAACAAAAACCTCAGTTATGAATACCAGAGTTATGAACTGACCAGGCAACCCCACACCTCATTTAGAGCCAAAAGTACACAATCAGGCAGCAGAAGAGATGACCAAAAAAAAAAAAGAAAAAAAAGAGCAAATACAGTACAGTAATGTGTTAAATGTAAACTAAAGGGAAAGTTTAAAGAAAGATTTGACAAGGTAAGGAAACAGGTTCTGTGCTGGTTTCATTTAAATTAAGATGGTTAAAAGCAGCATTTTTCTTCTGCATAATATAGCTTTGAAACTTTACTAAGTTAATGTGTAATTGTAAACTTTTGAAAGAACAACCATAACATTTTGTTCAGAGTTAGAAACAGCCTCCATTGCTGAGGTGTTTGTAACTCTGGGGTTCTACTGTAGATATTATTCACTGGTTCATAAGAGAATGAAAGTACTCCAGTTTTGTGATTTTTGTATTTGCTTTTAAAGTAAGGAATCTGAGATTAACTTTATTGATTGAAAAAGTTACAAAATGCTCAAAGAAAAACAATAGTGAAACATGTAGTTACTACTCCTGAGGGAATTCTGCACCCCAAAAATAAAAATTCAGCCAGCATACAATATTTTAAAATTCTGCAAAATGCTTCAAATTTTATTCGTCAGTAAATGTGTAGGCTCCAAGGTGGCAATGGGAACCACAGGCCACTGGCTGCATGGAGGTGGGAGATCACCCTGCAGCCCTTCCTGTCCTCTCCCACTCCCCGGACAGGGACTCAGCAGTGATGCTGCACCCATGACAGTGCAAGGGCCGGGCCTGCCCCAGAAACATCCTGGGGCCCTGCTCCTCTGCATCAGGTGCACCAGGTGCAGGCAGACAGGCTCAGCCCAGCAGAATCCAAGAGTGGGGCACAATCTGGGTGAATGTGGCTCAGTGAGGGATCTGGATGCACTGGGACTCATGGGGGGTGGGGGGGATTCGGGTGCAGGGACAGTGGGGCTCTGCAGGGGGTCCAGGTGAAGGTGGCTGGGGCTCAGTGGGGGAGTCTGGGTGAGGGGGAAGTGAGGCTTGGTGGGGTGGGTCCAGGTGCAGCTGGTTGGGGTTTGGTGGAGTGAGGGTACCCGGGATCTCCAGCTGCTGCCGAGGGGCCGCCACATGCTGGGTTACCGCTTCCCCCCCCCCCCAAACTCCATCATTTCCACATCCCTCTCCCCTATTCCATTCCTCTTCCTCCCTGCCACTTGCCCTGCCCCACCGCAGGCACTCACCATTGTACAGAAAACAGGGTGCCCAGCACACTGACTGGGAAGACAACCAGCAATAGGACCCAGAAAGAATCAGCGAGCCAGAGTTGTGAGGCAGCTCTTCGCTTGCAGAAATTTGGGGGCAGGGGGAGCCACAGTGGCACGTGACCCCATGTACCCTCCCACACCTTGCCTCTGGGGACACAATGCCCTCCCAACTACACCCATGGGCATCCCCAGCCTCCCTGCAGTGATTTAGCCCTCCACAGCAGCTCTGGACACCGGAAACAAGGTGCCCGTGCTGTTGGGGCATGGGCATGTGACCACTCTTACTGCTTACCTTTGCTTTCCTGTCATTTTCTGCATAGAAGCAAAGAAATCTGTGGGCGACATGAATTCTGCACACGCAGAGTGGCTCAGAATTCCTCCAGGAGTAAGTTATAAAAGCCTATGCGGAGATTTTCAAAACTGCCTAAAATTTGGATACCCAGCTCAGAGCCTTAGCTCTAATGTTCTGATATTGTTAGATATCAGTTTTGTACACTTGTGCCATTTTTACCTAGCATTAACATTTGAACATTGTGCTGCTAGCCAGAAAAATAACTAACTCTGAAACACCATACTAGTAAGGCATTTCTGCCCTGTCGCTTTCTATAGGTTCAATTGTTTCCTACCATTGTCCTAATCATATTATACTGCCAACTCACACCTGCAGAATTCTCTCATTTCTAACACAGATCGTTAAACAGCCATTTTGCAAGAGTCTAACAAAGGTGAAAAAGATATTGAGTTGACTGGTAAAAGATTTGTGTAAACTAGTGGAAGAGACTTGGGCCTGGTCTACACTAAAAAGTTACACCGGGGGTTAGACCAGCTTAGACATAAGAACAACCACTCTGGGTGAGACCAATGGTCCATCTAGCCCAGTATCCTGTCTTCCGATACTGGCTGATACCAGAGCTTCAGAGGGATTGAACAGAACAGGGCAATTTATCAAGTGAGCCATCTCTTGTCATCCAGCCCCAACTTCTGTCAATCAGAGGCTAGGGACACCCAGAGAATGGGGTTGTATCCCTGATCATCTTGGATAACAGCCACTGATGGACCTATCCTCCAGGAACTTATCTAGTTCTTTTTTTGAATCCAGTTACAGATTTAGCCTTCACAATGTCTCCTGACAAGAAGTTCCACAGAGTGACTATGCATTGTGTGAAGAAGCATTACTTGTTGTTCGTTTTAAACCGGCTGTCTATTAATTTCATTGGGTGATCCTTGGTTCTTCTGTTATAAGGGGTAAACTTCCTTATTCACTTTCTCCCCACCTTTATGATTTTATAGACTTCTATCATATTCCCCCTTAGTTGTCTTCCCCCCCACCCAAGATGAACAATCGGGTGAACTTTCTATGGAAGTTGCTTCAGACCCCCAACCATTTTTGTTCCCCCTCTCTCTGTACTTTTTCCAATTCCAATATACATATTTTTAGTTGGGGCGATTAGAACTGCACACAGTATTCAAGTGTGGGCATACTTAGATTTACAGAGTGGCACAATGATATTTTCTGTCTTATTATCTATTCCCTTCCTAATGGTTCCTAACATTGTTAGCTTTTTTGACTGTCGCTGCACATTGAGTTAATGTTTTCAGAGAACTATTCACGATGACTCCAAGATCTCTTTCTCGAGTGGCAACAGCTAATTTAGATCCCATTATTTTGTATGCATAGTTGGGATTATGTTTTCCAATGTGCATTACTTTGCATTTATCAACACTGAATTTCAGTTATTTTGTTGCCCAGTCACCCAGTTTTGAGAGATCCCTTTGTAACCTAGCTACTGGAAAACTGGATCCCTAATTCTCCACTGGTAGCTGCAACAGTTGAAATTATAGTCGTCAGGACTCGAGTGTTTACATGGAGGTAAAATGCCTGCATTATGGCTATACTGTAACTGTTGGTGGAGCTACACTGGTGAATTATGGGATTTTAGTTTCGTTATTGTAGACAAATGCCTCAGCAAGTATTTGAGACATCTGGTAAATAAGAAATACATTTACTGAACTCTTTCAAAACAGAATTCCAATTTATTATAATGGGATAAAGAATTTCATTTGACAAACATTGTTTTATGTGAGTGTCATTTACTGTGCCTATTAGTTTGTGTTTACACACGGAGAACAATTTTTATGAGGCAAATTAAATGGATTTATTTTTTGCTAGTTCATAGCTAATTTGCACTTAATATTTATTTTCTATTTCTTTTATCTGTTAATGTACAGGTGAGTCTTTAGTGGCTAAAGTGATGATAATGTGCGTTCCAAGCCAAGTCTCTGAACGAGAGTAAAGATTAGGAGACTGGATCATGGAGCAATTTCACAACCATTTTAGCATCTCTAATGTGCATACCAATTACAATATATATTTACAAACATTAAACATCCTTTATCACTTATGAATTGCTGTATCTGCCAAATGATATATAGGAAAAAATATATTTACATATAATATGGTACCCACTGAAATTAATCTGCTTCATATTTTATAACTCAACCATGCCTTGTTCTAGTTGCATCAATAGCCCACACTTCACATTTTTACACCTTACACTGCTGAACTTTCATGCTTACTTGCTTAGATATATCACAGCTTCACTTCTCCAAAAAGGTGGAGAAAAATAATTTCTGGAATATCGGAACAATTACTGATTTCCTGAAATAAGCCCCAATATACAGCTGATTGCCTCTTTGCAAGTAGGAAACCTGGTTGTTACCTGAAACAGCCAGGAAGTCATCGATGGAAGTGATGTCATCTACAGCATCTGTCAATACACGGACTTGCTTTTCCCATTGTTCTTTGAAGAGATCCATGTTTTCTTGCGCTAGTTTACTTTGTGGTTTGGCAGCCAGAGCCAATGCAGCATTGATAACCTGCAAAATGTGTTACATGTTCAAAATTTACTCTTACTTCATGCAGTTAAAGCAGTAAGTTACATTCAGTCAGTCAATATAAGTTACATTCAGTCAGTCATCAGAGCAGGGCTAATAAAATATCCATCTGTTTAATTTAAAATTAATTCAGCCATAATCATGTCCAGTTTGTGTTTACTTCCATGTATATAATGAGCAGTTAATTTTACATGCATGTATACTTGCAGAAAGTTGAAGCTAGCTTGTTTGATTATTCACATCATAGTCCTGAAAGAGTTCTGTCCCAAAAAAATAATTCTGCACACAATACTTTAAAATTAGGAAAAATGCTGCAAATTTTATTTGTCAATAAATAAGTGTGGATGCTCCAGCATGGCAGTAGGGAGCACAGACCACTGGCTGCATGGAGGCTGAAGATAATCCTGTAGCCCCCATATTCCCTGCAGCAGTGAGGCTGCACCCAACCCTGACACAGCACAATGGCCAGGCCCGCCCCAGAAATACCCAGGAGCCCTGCCCCTCTGGGCCAGGAGCACCAGGTGTGGGCAGGCAGGCTCAGCCCAGCAGGATCCAAGTGTGGAGGAGCTTAGTGAGTGTGTGGAGGGGGAGGGGATCCAGGTGTGGGGAAACCTGGATGCGGGCAGCTCAGTGAGGTATCTGGATGCACAGGGGCTCATTGGGGGATTCTGGGTGATGGGGCACTGGAACTCTGGAGGAGGGTCCAGGTGAGCACCAACCACCTTCAGTGGGGAGGTCCAGGTGCTGGGCTAGTAAGGCTTGGGGAGTCCAGGTGCAGCTGTTTGGGGCTCAGTGGGCTTGGGGGCCAGTGTGCCTGCTTAACAGGAGAGCTCCAGCTTAATGCTGAGGGGATGCCCGAGCGCTCACCATTGTACAGAAAACATGGCATCCAGCACAATGGGGAAGATGACCGGCACTAGGACTCAGGCAGAGTCAGTGAGTTGTGCTCACAGGAATGGGGAAGTGGGGGGCCAGTGGCACATGACCCACATGCCCCGCCTCTGGGCATCCCCAGCCCCATACTTCAGGGATTAATCTCTCCACTGGCTGTTCCAGTCGCCGGAAACAAGGTGCCTGCTGCGGCTGGGGAGGGGGCATGTGACCACTCTTGCAGCTTCACTTTGCTGCCCCATCATTTTCTACGGAGTAACACCAGAACTGGTATATTTTAGATGAGATAGGGTGTGCTTGACACATCTGGAGGCAATGTTCCCTAAATACCTTGGCCAGAATACTGACCAAGGGAATGAAATGCGCCACAAAAGGTGACATTTTCCATAATTAGAACTACACATTATCTGGAAATTTAATGAATTAAAAGAAAATCTACTCTGTATCCAGCCACTAAATCTTACAGCGGCCTAATTGTTCTAGGAATTAACTGTACAAGACCTTGATAGTCCAAAAATGAAAAGGCAGAAAGTTTGTTCATGCTGTTTTATCTGCTACCTCTCCCAAAACTGCTCCCACTTCTTGAATCAACCCCCTAGAAGCTTCTTCAAGCCTGCCTTCTAATTACTTCCATCTACTCAGGAAAAAATACAATGCGACTTCAGTAAATCCCAACAGCTTACGTTTTGAATAGAGTATAGAGAGAGACTATAGAGTACATATTACACAAGCTATTCAGTCAATTTCAAGAGTAAAAAGCCTCTGGAACTTCAGTAAGAAACACTGATCTTAGAACCCTTCCTTGATTCAGCATTGTCTCAAAGTTTTATTTCCCATATTTTAGGGAAGCTAGTTGGAAACATTATCTCGCCATATTGCCACCAGAGGCCAAGAGAAATGGAAATTACTACATATGACACTAAAGAAAAAACTTAGTTTAATGCACCTAAATGGGGTGGGGGATAATTTCCATCCCAGAATACTGAATGAATTGGCACATGAGATTTCTATCCCAGTAACATGGTTTTTACTAAGTCTATCTATTCAGTATATCAGTCAGCATTGGAGGGCGAACAATCTCAAATCTTCGGTTCGCTGATGACATTGATGGCCTGGCAGGCAGCGAAGATGAACTTGCCAACCTTGTGAAACGATTGGATGAAACCTCCGCAAAATACAACATGGAAATCAGTGCAGAGAAAAACAAGCTGATGACAAACAAATGTGATGGGATTAGCTTACATATCAATGTCAGTGGACAAGAGCTGGAGACAGTGAAACAGTTCAGGTATTTGGTGGCAATCACAGGCAGAAATTCTGGCAAGAACTGCACAAACATCTACAGCAGTGGCAAAGCTAAAGCCAATTTGGAGGAATAAGAACATCTCTCTGCGATCCAAACTGAAACTGCTGCACGCACTGGTCATCTCCATTTTTCTGTATGCATGCGACACATGGATCCTTATGGCAGAATCTGAACGGAAAATACAGGTAGTAGAGATGAGATACTTCCGTAAAATCCTGGGCTTCTCCTACTTCGACTATGTCACTAACGAAGAGGTCCGCAACATCACCACCCAATGCGCTGGGTCACATGAAGATCTCCTGACGACTTGAAGAAGTGCAAGCTGAAGTGGTATGGCCATGTAACAAGATCATCTGGGCTTATCCAAGACCATCCTCCAAGGGACAATACAGGGTAAGAGAAGAGGTAGACAGAAGAAGAGATGGACTGACAAAATAAAAAAGAGTGGGCAGGAATGGACTTTGCGAAGACTCAAGCACTGACAGACAATTGTCAGGGATGGAGACAATTGGTTGATTGCTCATCAATGATGGTGCCCCAACGACCAATGCGGTTATGGGAGAGATGATGATGATCTATTTGGGGAGGAGATACAAGACTTGAGTGTAGCTAACATTATACCTATATTTAAGAATACCTCTTCTTACTGCAAATCCAATAAGATCCAAAGCAGAGAGGAAGGAGGAGCAGAATACAGATAGACATCACACAACTCGAAGAGCTTTTAATTAAATGTAAGGAACTTCCATTTCTTCTTCGAGTGCTGGTCCCTATGTGTATTCCATACATGGGCAGCAGACAAACAGTATTCAGACCAGAGGGGAGGTGCAAATATGAAGTCAGAAAAGATACTTGAAGAACTGTAGACCCCGCATTAGCAGCAGAGGCCCAACTAATGCATAATGTTTTGTGAATGAACTCTGGGTTGACAGATTCCTACTGCATTAATAGCTTAAAGCCACTTAAAAACAAGCCCACAAGTAACCTGACTACCCAAATAATGACAACATTGATTACACGAAATAATTTAAAGAAATTTAATGTAGTTGGTAACTAATTATGTGCTTTACTTCCTGCATTTCTCTAAGCATAGACAATGAAAAAAATCCATTCTACTACTTAATTCTTTTCACTTGCAGTATCCTAGTGCTCCAATGTTTGGGTTTCAAACATTGCACAGGAATCTGTGCTTACGAGCTATTTTCAGTCAGATACGTAGTCTTTTTTAAAAAGGTTTTGGCCAGCAGCCACGAAGCCTTCTCCCGACCTGTCCCCTAGACACTCTCAGAGGGGAAGGAGCTGGGACAAGGAGTGTGCTCTGCCCACCTGGGTACATGATGGGAGGGGGAGGGACACTCCGACATCAGCCCTCACATGGCTCTGTGCTGATAAGGAGGTTCGTGGTCCTGAGCAGCTATGACCAACAGTGGCTCCATGAAGGAGCAGAGGCAGTACAGTAGGAAGCAACAGAGGAGATGCATAGATTTGGGTGTATGGGTTGGTCAGAGGATGACTATGAGACACCCGTGTGATATAGCTATGAAAAAGGCAAATACAATCCTAGGATTGTATTAGCGAGGCATTTCCAATACAGATGAAGCATTAATGCCATTGGACAAGGCAGTGGTAAGACCTTATTTGGAATACTGTGTACAATTCTGTCACCCATGTTCAAGACTAATTTAAACTGGAATAGGTACAGACAAGAGCTACTTGGATGATCAGGGGAATGGAGGCTCTGTCTTATGAGAGGAGACTGGAAGAGCTTAACTTGTTTAGACTAGCAAAAAAGGCTGAGAGGGAATATGTTTGCTCTCTATAAATACATTAGGGGTAATTTTAGGGATGGTGAAGAGCTATTTAAGCTAGACGACAATGAAGGCACAAGAACAAATGGATATAAAATGCCCATGAACAAGTTCAGGCTGGAAATTAGGAGGTTTCTAACCTTCAGAAGGGTGCTATTCTGGAACAGCCTCCTAATAGGAGCTGTAGGGGCAAACAAGTTAACTGGTTTTGAGAGCACGCTGGACAAATTGAGTGAGATTGTATGACCGGGTTGCCTGTGATAGTTGGAGGAAGGGTTCAACAACCCTGGGGCTCACTTCCAATTTACGTCTGTGTTCCTAAAGCTCATGCTTCAGGGTTTCAGCCAGCCACTGGCAGGGATCAGGAAGGGATATTCCTCATCCCCACCTAATGTATTTTGGCAGTGTTTTGTTTTTTTAAAATCTCCTTCCTGTGAAGAATCAGGGATGGCCACAACTGGAGAAGAAACATTGCGCAGCATGGACCAGGGCTCTGAAGTGCCATCGAGCACATTCGTTTGGTGCTTGACTGGCTGGTTCTTGCTCACATACTTAGGGTCCAACTGATCGCCATATGTGAGGTCAGGAAGGATTCCACCCCCCCCCCCCCCCCGGGTCTGATTGGCAGCGACCTTGGGTTTGTTTGTTTTTTTGCCTTCCTCTGCAGCATGTGGGTCACTTGCCAGGATTATCTGGGTGTCTCATTTAATCATTTTCCTTCCATTACAGGAGCCTCAAGCACTGAGGCACCTTGGTCCTTCCTATTTTCTGCCTGGGGCACAGAAGAGACTAGTCTCCTGAGGGCTTTAGTATTTCGGTTTCATTTCAGTTGTTGGGTTTAGTGTTTGGCTGCTGGGTGGTGTTGGTGTCCTATGATATCCAAGAGGTCAGACTGGATGATCTACTGGTCCCTTCTGGCCTAAACTCTTACAGCCATGATAAAAAACAATACTGATTTTTGTTTTCAAACACAAGCTTTGGAACAAATTAACTTAAAGTTTACTTTTTCCACTGTGTCTTTTTAAAGCTGTATATCATTTCCCAAAGCTGTGAGCAAAACAGTGTAAGCAACAGATGCGCCTCCTTTTATAAAATCAATTTTTTTCCACCTATCTGATTCATTCAGAAGTGTCACAACCCATTCTTTAAATATAACTCACTAATTACAGAGTGATGGTGATGTTAAACATGTCATAATGGCACTGAATGAATCAGACAGGAGAAGCAGGCTGACTTACTCAAGGGATCTTGGAAATTAGTAACGATTGGGGAAAAAATGCAGAGAAGTTATATTGGGCTAGGGAGACTAGTATGTTATGTTACTTTTTCAGCCCTGAAGATTTGGTCTGAAATCCTAATTTAAGTCACAAGTGAAAATGAGCTTGATAAATTCTGTAATGTAAACAAATAATGACAATTTAGCACGCGTGGCAAGCTGACCAACAGAGATGAAGGGCTGAAAAATGGCACTGAAGGGACTGCACTCTGTCTGGTGTGCTCAGTCCCTTGCTTTCACAAACACAACTTTTACTTTCCCTCCACCCCAGGAAAGTAATGAAGGCAAATTTACACTTGAGCGTACTGAATACACTCATTTACTAACCTGTTATGAACATGGCTCTCTAGAGTTTTGAAAGTTTCTGAGGGAAGCTTCCTATTGCCTAAGAAAATGGATTTCAAAGACATTTGGGCTCCCAACTATTTTCCTACCTCACAAACGTTCAGCAATTGTTTTTAAAAGGAACAAGTTGTAATTCATCACCCTACGACTATTACGGTATGTACTAAATCAGAGATTCATCACAGCCAGTGTTGCACTGGATGTTAAATAGGAAGATGCAAGGTCAGTATGTCCTATGTTTAGGATCCTGTTATTCAGGCAGAGATGGAAGCAGAACCTCTCTCTCTCCAAGACTCTATACTCATGGTCTAGTACAGGAACTGCTGGACCTGTTCCCCCCCAGCCTAGTTTATTTAACGCATTATCAGCCTGTCAGTCAAAAGAGCAGGATCTAGACACCCACAACTCTCCAGACATGAATCTCAGTAATGAGAACCCTAGAAGGGACGGATAAAATGGGCAACCCTCCAGAAGTTCTCTCAGCCTGTATTTTGCTAGTAACCATGACTACCAAAACAGAGGCTGGTACTGTAGAGCTTTGGAATCCTGAATTTATCCTTCTCCTAGTTCCCTTTGCAATTGCAAGCATGGAAACATACTTCAGGGAGTATTAAAACCAGTTAACATTAATGCCAGTGACACACATGCTGCTTGTATCTGCACAGTATATGCTCTGAAAAAGGAAACTGTCTTGGTATTTTTTCTTAGAAAAAAGTATAGCCACCAAATCTTGCACCCTGATCAGCTACCTTTCCCTGCAATGATGGAGGTAATTACAGTTATCAAAGCAGGCCCTATATTCCCCTTCATAAAGCATTTTCTCAAAAGCTACAATTTTTAACATACTAATGCTGTCAAAATTGAACACAAAAAATTAACTATACAAAAACCCTTCAGAAAAGGCAGAGAGTTTTACTGGAAGAAAAGTGATTTTGGTTTTCCACATTCCACCACAGAAAGAGAGCCAAGTCTCATTAAAAGTTGAGAGGTAAGATCATCTTTCCAACAAGTAGGTATGGCTATGAACCCTTATACTTGGGAAGTAGCCAGCAGCATGAAAGATGAAAGAAAAAACAGATAAAGAAAACTTAAAGGCTGACTATAGGATCAGTATGAAGCTTAAGGTGAAACCCCACCAGGAAGACGCTCTGTGCCAAAGACTTTCTCAGCTGAAACACTGGAATCCAGCTTGTAAGGTTTGGCAAAGATTAGTGCAGGGCCCGGTAATGGCTTCACAACTGTCTTTTACTGAGGCATATTCCATTTCCACTCACAATGTGGCTGCCAACCTGGAGTAGTAGTATGTACAAATTCCACTGGGCTATCAGGCCTTTAACTCTGTACATACAGTTTGTGGTCTAAGCAGAATACCTCTCATGGCTTCTTGGCTTTTTCTTTAACTATACACATTTTCTGGACTGATTGTGGCTGTATCGATTTCAAGCATGTACATTTGCAGTTTTAGAACCTAGACACACCCACAGAACAATCAGCCCAAGAAATCAAATTAACTTTCCATCAGCCACCCACCTCAAAGGAGAAGAAAATGGGCACACAGAGGAACCATCTGTTACCTGGGACAAAAACTATAGATTTATTTTGGGGGGCTCAAAGAGCAGGCTAACCAGAAGGTCATAGGTAACTATTTGCTGACCATGGGAATTGGAGCATGTGTTAGATAACAGTGCACTGGGCTGAGCAGCAGTTGGAGAAGCAAGGATCAGCATTCCTCTTTTTGGAATAACCTGTGGTGGACTTAACCTTTTTGCGCATACAGCTCTCCTTGCACAGTCTGTTTCCCTGCAGCTGGAGACCAGTTCAAGGAGTACAGCTTTTTTGTGGCCCTGAGCCAAGTTGGCTGCTGGAAGCTAGAGATACAGTATGAGAGGGAGAAAGTCAGTAGAGGTGGACTGAAAGATTGTGGGGGAGAAAAAATAAGGATGGAATGGAATTTGGGAGGAAGAAAAGGCTAGTTATGTTAGTATTTGGGGACTGCAGAAATAAGAGCTCAGAAGCGGTCAGTCACCATTCCTGCAGGAGGACTCCTCCCAGGGCGCGCGGAGACAGACAGCTGCCTGTTTCTGCAGGGAAAGGGATCAGAGCGAAGTGTACAGGTTAGTGGAAGTGTCTAATTCAAAAAAGCTGTAATAAAGTTGGGAATTGCATTACATCCTCACTCCCTATTTGTTCAATTTATTTTTATTGCTGCTTGACAGGAAATAGAGTCAATGGAGAAATGACTTTCCTGTTTTGCAATCAAAGTGACTGAAAAAGTAAAGTGTTCAGCTCAAGCCAAGAGAGAAAAAAATGGGTTTGGGTGACAGCCAATGGCCAACATGTTTACTTCTGAGAAAAAATGTGCAAAGCAAGAACAGCTTAGCCTTCCTTCTGAGGTGCTTTTAACACCTGCAAAAGCGTAACTTCAGTGTTAAAATCTCTGCTTGACAGAAAATGTAGGTGGTTTACTGAGGGGTGGGAAAAAGTGTTCAAAAATTTAAAACTCTGTATGCTCTAAATGTGGACAAAGCCATCTAACATTCCATGACCAGAACCCCTCCCCCCTTCCACAAAGGCACGCTTAACTGGTGCAACAGATGTGCATATTAATGACAATTAAGTCACCTCCATTTACATCCAACTACAGTGTCTGATTCATGTGCCTTGATGTGCTAACCTTCAGTGTACTTCACTATGACTATGACTTGAGGCATTGAAACTGAAGTGCCTCACCTGGAAGCCAAATGTAAGAAACAATGAGAGGTTTTGTCTTTTCTAGATGTGCTGGAAGTGATCAGTAGAAAAGTTAAAGTTATGAGCAAAAAGATTAATTACTTTAATCTGTAATTCATTATCTGTCCCAATGGGCTTAGAGTAGTCAATATCTTCCCGGTCACACTAGAACGTTTACTCTGGTAATGTTACAGCAGTTAAAAGGATGCTTAGGGTTTGTCTACATAAAAAAAGAAATTTACTGCTATAATTTCCCATGAAGATATACTTACTTTATAAGTAGACAGTGCCTTTTTCTGATTTAGCTTATACTTCTTTAAAAGGCATATCCACAGGGGGTGTTATTCTGACATAACTACACCAGTAAATAAACAAGCCCTTAAATTTATGTGTCCCAGTTAGTATAAGAACTGGAAGAACTTTTAAATAGACATTTATTTTTCAACATTTGTGCTGTTCCCACTTTGCATTTCACTGAATTAGAACAATGAAGACAAACAAAACCTCTGAAGCACACCAGTCTGTTTTTAACTAGCAGCTGTTCTCATACTACAATCAACAGAGCAAGTTCTGCCCACGATAAAACATTCAGTCTTCCAACAGTAACACTTCCTGCTACTTGCCACCTTGATTTTCAGCTCCTTCCTCCCTACCCTCTCTTCTAGGCCTAGGATATCAAAATGGCTGGTCAGGATTCTTGTGCTGTCCTCTTGACTTCATCCCATTTGTCTCCTGCTGGTTCCCTTCTAGAGGCAGTCTGCCTATTGACCCGTGACCTGATCTTGGGAGGTTCGTACCTGAGATCAAACTATAAGCTATATGTTAGGAAATGCTAAGGTGCTTAAGCAAATTCTAATAAAAACAATTAAAGCTATAATGCACAGGAACAGAAGATGTAAAAGTATTTGAAATAGGCTTTGCAAGAAGCTTGAGGCCTAACAGGACCCCACAGTTAGCATAAGACCTGAATAGTTAGTCTTGGGGCTCATCTACGCTTAAAATGCTACAGCTGCATCGCTGCAGCTGCACTGCTGTAGCACTTCAGTACAGACACTGGCAGTGCAGGCAATATACCTCCCCAAGAGGCAATAGCTAGGTCAACAGATGAATTCTTCCATTGACCTAGTGCTGTGTACATGGGGACTTAGGTTAACTACACAGCTCAGGGTTGTAGATTTTTCACATCCCTGACTGAAGTGATTTAACCAACCTAATTTTCTTCTGTAGACCAGGCCTAAGTGTTTGACCTAGGGCTTGTGAGAAAATACAAAACACTGATCTTAAAATGAGCAGATTTTAGGGGCTTTTTGGCACACAACCATGAAGTGAAACCACATTTATGTATAGAAATGTACTGATGTAAATAACTTCCACGACCAGTCAGAACCCTCATTACTGTTCCCTGGTGTAACAAACGTGGGCAGGAGGCAGAAACCCAAGCAAATATGGTCCCAGATGCGTGGGGACTTGAAGTAAAAGGGTTGTAAAAATTGTCAGAACCACCCCTAGCTTGGACATTAGAATGACAGTGTCAATCGCACTTACTGTGCTTCTGCTGAGTCTTTCTATCCTCACACCTGATGGTTTCCATAAGGTTGCGATATGCACAATGCAGAAGGCCATTCTGCTATATTTATCTTACTTTTACTATGGTTGCAATTATAGTAGCTTGTATTTGGATACTAAATAAAGTCTGCATGTATCTAGATGTGACTCAATCTCATGTCCTATAACAAATTTCAAGGAGCTACTGAGTAAAAGAACCTGAATTAATCAAATGCTACAATATCAGTTTCTGTACTGTCTAGATACATTTATGTTTGTATTTAGCTTATACTTCAGATTCTCTATTTCGACAGAAGTGCCATTAGAATACTTCAAGACTCCTGAATTAGGCACTGGAAGGGTTAGGTCATGTATTTGGCTGCTGCATTTGGAGGAGATGCACTAACCTTTCAAAGGGGAGGAGAAAGGAGCACGTACTACTTGGGTAACAGTCTCTGGCACAAAGGAGGGAGGAAGCCTCCTTCCCCAAATAGGACTACCAGTGGGCTGGAGATGTAACCATGGGCACAGAGGCAGCTGAAAAACCTGCAGCAGGGTGTGTGTGATTTCTTTTTTAAAACCATTAAAATTTTAAAGCTTTCTTTAGGATTTGCCAGCCTCTGCATGGGATTTTTCACACTAATATCCTTTATATGCTGTGTCAGTAGGTGTGATCAGCATATGTTACCATCTGTTTCGTTAGATATCTATAAGCAATTAGTTGCTTTTCAAGCATTTCAAAAATATGAATGTAAAGATGTGGAACAGGAGTTATTAAAAACAAGATGTTAATATGATAACAGGGCCAATTTATTTTGAAAGTGTTACTTTACCCAGGAATTAGCTAAAATCTGGTTAATAGGCCCGATTCATTCAACTCTGCAGGGAGGTGCAAGGTATGCCCAGGAAGGCCCCTTTGCACTAATACAGGGCTGGCATTGATCCCATGGAAGGGCAGGTGATGTCACCTCCTGTCCTTTCAGGGTTTCCTCAGAAGTAGGGAAGTTTTAATACCACCAGGGATCCTTAGGATCCCTGCCTGCAGAGGCCATAAGGAGATGTGTTGAATCAGCTCCCGTGACCCCCAACTTTTGGGTTAAGCCAGTCACCTAATGACTCTCAGCAGAAGAGAGATCACAAGTGTTTTCTGTTCCTAGTGAATTTTCTGGCAGGGGGCTTTCTCCAGCAGGTTCTTTACTGGCAAAAACTGACACAGCCTGGGGGAAATTTAGCCAGATACAGTGAAAACCCGCTATAACGCGATAATTGGGGTCCAAAAAATTCCATCGCAATAAATGTGGGGGTCACATTATAAGGGGTTACGAAAATTTACCGTTTCAAGCCGGTCTCTTCTCGCCAAAGCAGAGAAGTCTGACCAGCTTGAAACTTCTCTGCTTTGGGGAGAAGAGAAGAGACCAGCTAGAAACTCAAGCTAGTCAGTTTCAAGCTGGTCAGTTTCAAGCCGGTCTCTTCTCTTCTCCCCTCCCCAAAGCAGAGAAGTTTCAAACTGAACACTTTCAAGCCGGTCTCTTCTCCCCAAAGCAGAGATGTTTCAAGCTGGTCAGTTTCAAGCTGGTTAAACTTCTCCTCTTTGGGGAGAAGAGAAGAGACCAGCTTGAAACTGACCAGCTGGATAATTCTCTGCTTTGGGAAGAAGACAAGAGATCGGCTTGAAATAGACCAGCTTGAAACTGACTAGCTTGAGTTTCAAGCCAGTCTCTTCCCTTGTTGCCAAAAGGGGAAGCGGGGGCACGGTGGAAGGGGCGGGGGGGAAGGAATGGGGGAGATGGGGAGGAGATGGAGCCAGGGTTGGCTCCAGGCAAGGAAGCGCGCTCTGGAGGTCTTTTTTTTTTTTTTTCTTGGGGCCGCGGGAGCCACCTTATGATCACGTTATAGCCAAATTTGTGTTATCGCGGGGCGCGCTATAGGGGGGTTTCACTGTACTTGTTTTATAAAATTTCAATCTATATGATTAACATTCAGATAACAGTCTGCAACTGAGCTTTACTTGGGTCTATTCAGGCCTCTTTCCAAACATAAGTTTGGGAGGGAGGGATAGCTCAGTGGTTTGAGCATTGGCCTACTAAACCCAGGGTTGTGAGTGCAATCCTTGAGGAGGCCATTTAGGGATCTGGGGCAAAAATCTGTCAGGGGACAGTACTTGGTTCTGCTAGTGAAGGCAGGGGACTGGACTCGATGACCTTGAAAGGTCCTTCCAGTTCTAGGAGATTTTTTTTTTTTTTTTAATGGAGATATGACAAAGTGAAGTGAGAGTAGTCAATGTCCAGCCGTTAAACAGCAGCACATCACAACATTGCAAAGTATCTCCAAAACTCTACTTCCTTTCAAGAGCCATACAACATCAAGTTCCCCTATTCGCTTTCTGCGCACCTGCCACGTGTGTTACGCATGTTATTCTTATCAACATTTGACCTCTATCAAAATCTTCTACTCAAATATCCCTAATTCAAAATGCATTTTAAAGTCTCCAAAAGCAGATTTTTACTTTTCTAAACAGAGTTGAATTCCAGGAGGATTGAGTTTCTTATTGAAAGAAAGATCTAACCAACTTCCACGAGCTACATTTTAGTTTTATTTTAACCAATAGAATGCTGCCCAGTATCTGAGTCAGGTGGATAAGATGGAAACTGGTGTTGGGGGCTGAGAGAGGCTCAGGCGAAGGACATATTTCCAGGGTTTGCGTGAAGGCAGCAGAAACTGGATGTCAGGAGGTTCCGGAAAGAAGTGAGAATATTAGATTGCAGGAAAGCTAGTGAGATCAGTGTCATGGGTGGTGGTGGAAGAACTTGCAAAGGGGGGTGAAAGAGTTAGGAGGTTTGCCAACCCCAGGATTAGTATAACTGTTTAAGAGCTAAGTCATTAAAAAACAATCTCAAAAGTCTTTTAAACTTCAAAGTACCAAAGCAACTCTTATGTGAAGAAGTGCTTGCCATTCTATCCAATAGTAAGTTTACAACCTATTTAAAAGCTTGGAGAAAGCAGAAAACATTTATCCCAGAATGTGTGGGTTGAGTTAGTGACATTACAAAAAACTCTCTGTTCCTCAAAGTCTCCAAGTTTTTAAACTTTTATGTACTGGAGATCCAAGATGCAGCACTCTGCTGATTCAGCCCATAGCCAGACTCTCCTATCACCTCTCTCCAAAGCCCTGGGGATTAGTTCTACAGAACGTGTAAATTATTTGCTTGGTGCCTCAAAGTCTTCACTAACATTGTAATTTTACAACCTTTAAACCAAAAGTATCTTTAAAATGCACACCAGTTCTGAGGCCTGAAGTTGGAGATGTAAACACAGTGGAAATTAAGAAACTTTCCATTCATTTACCCCAGATCATCTACATTTAAAGAATTCCCATTTTTACAGCAAATTGTCCTTTCTTACATTCCATTTTGGTCTCATACATTTCAAATGCAAATGGATAGAAACATAACTTTATAACCAGCACTGATTATGCACAGGAGTATTTAGAATATTCCACGATGTGCTGCTTCCTCTCCCAACATCTTTCTGAAGAATGTAATATACTCTTAAGTATAGTGCAGGGGAATTCAGCTGACCCAATGTATGATTGTCCTAATGTTTTTTCCTGAACCAATAAAGAGTTCAATATTGCAACTGGTCTCCACTGGCTTTAAATTTGGCACTGATTAACTGGAGACTCATACATTGGAAACGAACATGTTAATCTACATCTATGACTGAAAAGTCATTAGGAAGACCTGATTTTTGCCAATTTGTCTAGATTTAGCAAATTTTACTTTTCTTATTTGTAGGACGCTTTTAAGTGAACTATCTTCTTGCTTTTAATGTAGCCAAACTGCCTGACTGAGAGCCTCTGAGCCCATGTAGTAAGCCAGTGGTCCCCCAACTTTTTCCATCACCGCCCCCTTATCCATAATGGAACCTGTCCATGCCAACCCCCCCACCTCTGAAACTGCGGTTGGGAGCCAGGGCTGGGAGCAGAGCCATGATTGGGACTGAGACACGAGGCCAAGAATGGAGCTGGGGCTCCAGCTGGGGCCAGGAGCAGAGCTGGGACCAGGGCTGGAGGCAGAGTGGGGTTGGGTGCCTCTCCCTCCCCGCCCCCTGTGGGGGCTGGCCTGGGCCCTGACATTTCTTCATGCGCCTCTAGGGGGGCGCGCCCCACAGTTTGGAGATCACTGTATTAAGCTGACAGACAATTCTTTGTCCATATGCAATTTTTCCACGCTTGTCAATCAAATACTATGCGGGGGGAGGTTGTCTTTACACTGTGTGACTTGTATTTCCTCATTTCTATTGCATTGGTTTAGAAAGGCAAGTCTAACAGCATATTGACAAGTGTCAACTACTTAAGATGCAGCTGCTATGATTAAGCAATTGTTTGTATAGATCTGACAGGATCTGTCATAAATAAGGGGAAGGGGGAGAGGGTCTGATGCAGATAAAATCCTCTTACCAGTAAAGGGTTAAGAAATGCAGGTAACCAGACCAACACCTGACCTGGCCAGCATCTGACCAATAAGGGGACAAGATACTTTCAAATCTTGGGAGGGGGAAAGCTTTGTGTGTGGGTCTTTGTCAGACTCAGAGTGATCTTGGAGTAAAAAGGAACCAGTCATCTTTTCATCAAATCCTCACTTTTCTAAAGTAAGTCTAGTCAGCATAGCGAGTAGATTTCGGTTTATTTTGCTTGGTGTGTTTTCCCTGTGTTAGAGGGAGGGGTTATTCCCTTTTTTCCCCTGTAACTTTAAGGGTTTGTCCAGAGGGGGAATCTCTCTGAGTTTGGAAATGGAGTACCCTGTAAATTAGTTACCATCCTGATTTTACAGAGCTGATTTTACCTTCTTTGTTTTAATAAAATCCTTCTTTTAAGAAGCTGACTGTTTTCTATGGTGTTAAAAACCCCGGGGGTGGTTTTTTTTTTTAGATCACTGTGTAACCAATTGGTTAGGAGATTATTCTCAAGCTTCCCAGGAAAGGGGGGTACGGGCTTGAGAGGGTATTTTGGGGGGAAAGAGAAACTTCAAGTGGCTTCCTTTCCTGGATTCCTGTTTAGAACACTTGATGGTGGCAGTGGAAGAAGCATTTCTCAGGGTGCAGGGAATTTTGTACCTTGGGGGTTTTAACCTAAGCTGGTAAAAATAAGCTTAGGAGCTCTTCATGCGGGTCCCCACGTCTTTACCCTAGAGTTTAGAGTGGGGAGGGAACCCTGACAGGATCCTTTTGGAATTCTATAAGAAGCAGCTTTTTAAACAGGAACTCCCTATGCTCAAAATGGTCACTACATTGCCAAGCTATTCTAAGATAATGTTGTTAGCTAATACCTTAAACTTACTATACACTCTTAGATTTCAGCCTTTCAGCCATAGCACTGCCTTTAAAAAATTCACTCTTTCCTACAACAATCATCGAGGTACTTCCTCAATTACTCTATAGGGGTCCCCAAGTTGGGTCATCCTCACATGGTATTAAGAAATCAATCAGGGTACATGCAGCATAGCAGTGTGCTCTCTCTAGGGCCATTACTAATCTGACAACTGCATCATAATTGGGGGGTGGGGGGAGAATAGCATGTTGAAACATCAATTTTGTGGCATAAGCTTCCAGATAAGGTATTTCAAGGCCAAAAAAGTGCTCATTTATGGTCTATTATCTTATTGGTAACATCAACTCAGTGTTTCTAATACATGTAGGATGTATAATATGTTTCTTCTGTCCTTTACAAGCAAGATTACAATGATCTTGTTTAAGCAGTTTCTACCTGTGACTACTGTATGTTGAACTGGTTATTGGGATGTTTACCATATGAATATATAGGTGTAGTTTAACAGGGCTAACAGCTTCCTGTTAGAATGGCTCAAGATAAGCCATTTTTCTGCAAACATTTGAGGGTTAAGAGACAGTGTTAGTACAGGCAAAGGCCCCAGACCACAGGAGAACAAAAGAAATGACAGGTTTTAAAAAGAAACTCAAGAGAGAAGGATAGTTGTTCAGGAGAACCAGGTTGAAATGCAGGCACCTGAGAGTGTGTATGAAGTAGTTAGGCCTGTAAATTTGTTAGTGTCTAAGGTGCCACAAGTATTTGATTTTCTTTTTGCTCACACAGACTAACACGGCTACTACAGTGTAACTAACCATCATGGGATGGTAAGTCATTAGATAATACAGATGTTTACATAGAGTGTATTTTAAACAGTAGGAAGAAAGCATTTAGAGAAAAAGGACTTTAAAACAGACAATAACTTTGCTTTTAAGAATGCTGTCTGATCATGGTACTTTACTGGTCAGACTCCCAAAGATAACTTCAAGTTCCTGAATTCAGTCAGACCTGCTGGGTAAACACAATTGATACAGAGTACTGCTGCCCAGGGTCTAGTCTCAGAGTGGGAGAACTGCAGAGTTCCACTCCAGGACAGGTAAAAGGCATCTGAGGGGTAGACTCAGACAAGTAATGGGACAGAAATGCAGCCAGCCCTGTAATAGTGACATTACCTATTTATTGCAACAGGCTCAGAAGAATTACATGCAGAGTTCTGTCTACATATATAGTAAAATGAATTGAACCAGTTTTACAGAGCATCTATACCTAGTCTAGTTGTATCTATTATCAATTAGAGATGCAAAATTAGAGGCTGTTCTAGAAGTCTGATTTAGTATGCCCATTTTTACAAATAACGTAATATGAAACAGAACTACTGTTTCATATTATGACTAACCTAATTGCCTTCTATGATGAGATAACTGGCTCTGTGGATGAGAGGAAAGCAGTGGATGTGCTATTTCTTGACTTTAGCAAAGCTTTTGATACAGTCTCGCACAGCGTTCTTGCCAGCAAGTTAAAGAAGTATGGGCTGGATGAATGGACGGTAAGGTGGATAGAAAACTGGCTGGATGGTCGTGCTCAACGGGTAGTGATCAATGGCTCCATGTCTAGTTGGCAGCCGGTATCAAGTGGAGTGCCCCAAGGGTCAGTTTTGTTCAATATCTTCATCAACGACCTGGAGGATGGTGTGGACTGCACCCTTAGCAAGTTTGCAGATGACACTAAACTGGGAGGAGTGGTTGATACGCTGGAGGGTAGGGATAGGATACAGAGGGACCTAGACAAATTAGAGGATTGGGCCTAAAGAAATCTGATGAGGTTCAACAAGGACAAGTGCAGAGTCCTGCACTTAGGACGGAAGAATCCCATGCACTGCTACAGACTAGGGACCGAATGGCTGGGCAGCAGTTCTGCAGAAAAGGACCTAGGGGTTACAGTGGACGAAAAGCTGAATATGAGTCAACAGTGTGCCCTTGTTGCCAAGAAGGCTAACGGCATTTTGGGCTGTATAAGTAGGGGCATTTCCAGCAGCTAGAGGGACGTGATTATTCCCCTCTATTCGGCACTGGTGAGGCCTCATTTGGAGTACTGTGTCCAGTTTTGGGCCCCACACTACAAGAAGGATGTGGATAAATTGGAAAGAGTCCAACGGAGGGCAACAAAAATGATTAGGGGGCTGGAGCACATGACTTATGAGGAGAGGCTGAGGGAACTGAGATTGTTTAGCCTGCAGAAGAGAAGAGTGAGGGGGGATTTGATAGCTGCTTTCAACTACCTAAAAGGGGGTTCCAAAGAGGATGGATCTAGACTGTTCTCAGTGGTAGAAGATGACAGAACAAGGAGTAATGGTCTCAAGTTGCAGAGGGGGAGGTTTAGGTTGGATATTAGGAAAAACTTTTTCACTAGTAGGGTGGTGAAGCACTGGAATGGGTTACCTAGGGAGGTGGTGGAGTCTCCTTCCTTGGAGGTTTTTAAGGTCAGGCTTGACAAAGCCCTGGCTGGGATGATCTAGTTGGGGTTGGTCCTGCTTTGAGCAGGGGGTTGGACTAGATGACCTCCTGAGGTCCCTTCCAACCCTGAGATTCTATGATTCTATGATACTGATTTTGAAAATCATCATCTGAAACATGGGCACGTGGCGATGGGACAATACATAGCAATTAGGAGGTTTATCAAAAAAACATGATCTTGTTGACTAAGACTTATTGAAAAGAAAGACTGATACACGTACCTACATTTTTAATGTGCTTATACCAGAGCTGGGCAAACTTCCTACAACTGCCAAAATCATTTCATTTCTGAACTGCAAGATCTTATTTTCCCCTTACAAGATAATAATGGACATTCTCCATTAGGGAAATGTGTGAGAATGGTCAAAGTTATTTTAGTGTTGGATGAAACCTGATTTTTTTCTCTTCTTCTACTCTTAGATAATATTGTCACATAAGGCACAACATTCCTTCTGGTGGGAGAAGGAAACAGGGTTGCCTGTCTCTCTGAGACTTAACTGTGTGTATGGCATTCAGGTGCATGTATTTGCTTATTTAACTAAACGTTGCTGGTTTTCTAAGAATGATACAAAAAATAAATATTACTACCATTCATATCCCCATTCACTCACACTCATCCCATATAAAACAAAGAAACCCAGAGGCGCAGTGACCTGAATTCCTAAGGGGAGGATGGTAGAGGGGAAACCTATGTAAAAACACAAAAAGCATCTAAAGGAAACAGATCGCCTTGTCACAGAAGGTGAAGTCTGACAATGGATGAGCAGGACAATATATATTTCCTATTCATGCTTATCCTCTTGCAATGGTTTATTTCTGTACTTCAGATCTCTGAATTTGTCACTGGCATTCCTTTAAGCCATCATGAGCACTGACAAGCACCAATGTCTTCAGTTCACTCCTACTACCTAGTCATAGGCAATTATGATATCAAGACTCAGGTGATTAAATAGGACAGTCTAGCGCTTTATCGCTTTCCTGGTTGCAATAAAGGACTGTGAATCAAAAAAATGTGATTGTAACCAAAAGTTGGATTAGTTTGATCTTTTTTTCCTCCCTATCAAAGAGGATCTTTTTTTAACAAGTTTATGCAATCTACTACTTGGACAAGATAATTTTATAGCAACTTAGCAAAGGGCATGTAAAGTATTTAGCATTTCATATTATGATCATATCTTAAACCTACTCATTTTGATAGACACAATGGTACTTCCTTCATACCACACTCTTCTGCAATATGAGCATGCATATATACTGCATATCTTCACTATTTACTGTCTAGCAGTTTGTCTAGACATAACTATTTGAGTCTAGTGGGTCACATATTATGTACTAGTAGATGTACCTAAAATCACAGGCCAACTCTTCTGGCATATGTTTTTAGGGAAGTTCCTATCCCAATTGTTCATCCTTCAGTACCGAGTCCACTTCCACTGCTTCAGATATTCCCTCCTCCCATGCACAACTATGAAATACTCAAGCTTGCAAGTTACCTGAGGACAGAGAGTTTCAAGCTGGCTTGCTGACATGCGAACTAGTTTCACACCTTCTTCATTGTTTGAGATGGAACAGGCCAAGTTGGCAACCTATATTGGAGAGGGGGAAAAAAACACGTTTTAGAAAAGCAGTTTTTATTTCTGTTGTAACACGCAAAAATTACAACCTCTTTGTTCTGTGATCAGGAAGCCTTCAAGAAATGCTCTCCTAGTTCTTACAACTCAATCTAATACAGCTTTGTAATTACCAGCAACATCTGTTTTGTCACAAGCCAGCAAATCATAAAATAGTCATTCAAATAAGAAAGGTTGTTATCAGTGCTCCCATTTACTCAACTGAGAGGTTGCCACAAGGGCACCATTAACGATACTTGAAGTCACAGTTAAATGCCCATTCCTACTTGTAAACTACATAGAAATGAAAAAGCTGTAAGCCGACCATTTTATTTTAAAAATGTAGGGATGAACAAATTGCTGACCATCTGAGGGTTAAGCCTTATAGCACTTATTACTGTACCTAAACCCTCTTCCCTGAACAATCACCACATGAAAATGCTAGAGCATACAAAGTCAAAATGTTTGAAGATCCAACATACACATACAGGGCATAACTGCAATAGTACCATGAAGCTTAATCTACTTTTTAAAAAGAGTACTGTTGCACAGAAAGTGGCTTAGCTACTGTATATGGAAACGTAATGAGCTATTATTGCATAAAAAGCATCTCAGTTTAGGCTAACAATTTGACCTCCCTTAAAACTGCAGTATTCTGGGAAACGTCCACCACCACCACAGTGCAGAGAAAAACACTGACGGAAATTACGGGATCTATTCAAGACAGTATTTACTGGTGCAGACGGAGCTCAAGAGCACCTACTCTTCCCCAAGATTTGCACAGAGTCTTGTGATACTAAAACAGTCGATCAAATTTTTAGCCTAAAGCCTGACAGTTTCTCTTTAAGTGGGCCATCTTGAAACAAAGACCTTTTTGTTTGCAACCACTTTTTGAGGATGAGGGGAAGAGAAGGGGCACAGAATATTTTTGTTTTGTTTTTTTAGCAACTGAAGATATTCTGCATATTGGAGTTGCTCTCAGGGGAGGAAAATCTAAATTTGAATTATGTTCTTTATTTGACGGGTGACTGACAAGCTTATTTTGAGCTCCAATACAGTTACATTTGAGCCTTGAAAGATGTAAAAATAGCACAAAGACAACTGAACTAAGATGAACATTGTGTACCATCCTACTAGAAATGGCAAAAGGCACCTGCCCAAAGTAGTGACAATCTCAAAAGAGATAACTCACGTTATGCTCAGTAAAGCCAACAAATGCACCAGATATCTAACCAAACAAATTTTTAGAGAAAATTTGGGATAGTTATCTTATTTAATTGAAGTATACTACCTATTCATACATAACATTTTAGATTAAAAAGTTAACATGAAACTACAGCCAGATATTACTTTTTTCAATGCCTTTCATTATTCACCATAAGTCTTTACCGCATCTAGAAAACATTCCTGGGGTAGCGACAACAGATACTAATTACATATCAATAAACCTAAGAGTCTTGCCACTTCCATTAGTAATACTACAGCTCAAAGTAAATTCATGATGCAGCGACTTCTCACCCCATACCTTCAGTTCCTAATTGAGTTATGAATGATATAAGATCAAACAGCTCTCCAGATCAGTGGTACATTTCAAACTCTAAATGGCTGAGTACACAATGGCGGTGGAATAATCTCAGATTATTATTCATCCAAGTGCATAAATGTACAAGAAAAATGATCATGTAATAGAGTTGCTTTTCCCAATACTACAGTTTAGGTTCTATCAGCTTTTAGTAATATCACTGGTGTATTAGCCTTATAGCTTTTATTTAGTTTAGTTTTCATAGATAAAAAATAACAATTTAAAATTGAGCTAAGAGTACATCTTCAGTAGACTGTCAGGTGGGACAGTGGTTTTTATGGACTGTATGGTTTCAAAGGGGCATAAAAAGTTCCTGATTTAGCAAAAGCTCATTTTTATTGCGCTGCAGTGAGTGTGAAAACAGCGCACTGAAAAATCCCTTAAAACTGCAGTTCTGCTCTGAAAAATGACTTTGTATGGTTCAATGTTTTTCCTCTCCTTATCAAATTATGCTCAGTTTTGTACATAAGGATCTTCTCCCTAAACTACCGTGCCTGCATACTAAGAATCTGAGAATCAACCTGAGCTCTTTTCCATCTTGCATATCATCAGCAAAAGAGATTCTGGTGGCCATTTACACCCCTATGTATTATACCTATCAAAACCCAATGAAGATAAGACAACTGCTGAACAGACAATTCTATTGATGCATAAAATGGAGCAGAATCACCCAGTGTTAGCTGTGTCGGTAGCAAGCTAATGATAGTAAAAAAAATACACAGTAAAATTTTTACTTTTGTCACTAAAATAAGTGGTTGTGACTTTGAATGCTCACAGCTGGCAAATTTAAGTAAAGAGTCATCCTTTTTACACAATTTCCAGAGTTGCTAGAGAGTCTATTATCCCTAGCACATGCTGAAATTAGTGACCACTGGTCAATGTAAACCCTACACAATGTGTCCAACTCTTGTGTTTTTACTGTGAGTGTCGTGATAGGATACATTTTTCTTAAAGCACCAGTTCGCAGAGTTCTGCAATTATGAGAATCTGAGCTTTCATAAAAAAAGCTTCTTGCCCTCATGGTTGTGGAGAAAGTCTTCAACCTTAAAGACTCAGAACACAAAGGCAAATAAGAAGAGCCCCCAGTGTATTTTTTGTAATTGAGATTTTTTTTTATTAATCCCATGATTTTTAGGACCTTCACTGGATTGGCAATATGCCTACGGGCTACATTTAAACGTGATTCAGCTTCTAAATCTGTACCTAATTAAATGACCAGATTCTCAGTAGTGTCCCCAAGACCCCAGAACCCCCATGGCACACTAGCACCACACACACAAGCGGATACTGAATGAAAGCTGTATAGAACTGCCTGGAGAGTGGCGTACAACAGTCAGATGGGGAGACTCTGGCTTCTCCAAGCACAACTTGCTGAATTAAGAACAGCGTATCCAACTTGAATGCAAAAAAGAAAATCAAATTAAAAAAAACTGATGCTTAGTAATATTTTAAGGAATTTATTTTGTATTGTACATTCATTTCTTCCCCTTAGCTCCTTGATGCTGGTAATCCTTCCTTGATAGCTATCCTGCCGGGACTGCAAATAACTACAGGAGAACATAGGTTACCTGTTGCAATGGAATTTCTTAAGTATATGGTTTCAAATGATTTACACAACAGTTTGACAAAACCTCAATTTTGTAAATGATGTACTAAGCTCCTAATCAAGAAGGAAACTGCATTATAACGTGCATTTAAAATTTTTCAATATTTCGTAGGTGTATTGTGGCAGATATACTCAAAGATCACGTAGCAGTTGAGGGAAGGACAGTCTTGTAGTTATGGCAATCGAGTGACTCCCCAAAGAACTAGGTTTTGTTCTTGGCTCTGCGAGAGTTCCTATGTTACCTTGGACAAGTCACTGTCTATGCTTTAGTCCCCCATCTGTAACAGGAGGAAAAAACCTCAAAACGATTGTGTGAGGATAAATTAATATATAACGATAAAGTAGATGAGTCAAAAATCTATAAATACAACTAATTACTACGCCTCCTTTAAAACCAAATCAAATTGGTAAAGTACATAAAAGACACCATCAGGGGATCATTCACCTGCACATCTACCAATGTGATATATGCCATCATGTGCCAGCAATGCCCCTCTGCCATGTACATTGGCCAAACCGGACAGTCTCTACGCAAAAGAATAAACGGACATAAATCTGACATCAGGAATCATAACATTCAAAAACCAGGAGGAGAACATTTCAACCTCCCTAATCACTCAGTGACAGACTTGAGGGTAGTAATTTTGCAGCAAATAAAGTCCAAAAACAGACTACAACGAGAAGCTGTTGAACTCGAATTGATATGCAAACTAGATACCATCCATTTAGGATTAAATAGAGACTTGGAATGGTTTGGCTATTACGTTAATTGAATCTATTTCCCTTAAGTTAGCGATCCTCATTCACACGTGTGTCAACTGTCCACACTGGCCATCTTGTTTATCACTTCAAAAGTTTTTCTTCCCCTGCTGTTATGGTTCCTCTCAATTAATTAGCCTCTTAAGGTTGGTATTCGCACTTCCACCTTATCATGTTTCTCTGACTGTATAAATATCTGTCTACTGTATGTTTCATTCCATGCATCCGATGAAGTGGGTTCTAACCCACGAAAGCTTATGCTGAAATAAATGTGTTAGAAATAAATACTTGTGGCACCTTAGAGACTTTCTTATTTTCTTTTTGCTGACACAGACTAACACGGCTAATACACTGTAACCTACATAAAAGACAGTTACCTTTTCCGTAGCTGGTGTTCGAGATGTGTTGCTCATGTCCATTCCACATTAGGTGTGTGTGCTGGCCACATGCAAAGGTGCCAGAAGTTTTTCCCTCAGCAGTATCCGTAGGCTCTGGTTCCTTCTGGAATGGCACCCACAGAGCGCGTGGTATAAGGTGTACCGCCGGCTCCCCCCACCCTCAGTTTCTTCTTGCCGGAAACTCCAACAGTGGAGAAGGAGGGCGGGTTGTGGAATGGACATGAGCAACACATCTCAAAGAACACCAGTTATGGAAAAGGTAACTGTCTTTTCTTCTTCTAGTGCTCTCTCATGTCCATTCCATATTAGGTGACTCCAGAGCAGTACCCCTAGACATGGGTAGGAGTTCACGGACGTGTAGATTGCAACACAGCTCTGCCAAACCCAGCGTCGTTTCTGGCCTGCTGAATGATGGCATAATGAGCGATAAATGTGAAAACAGAGGACCACGTTGCAGCTCTACAGGTGTCCTGGATAGGGATGTGCGACAGGAAGGCTGCCAAAGATGCCTGTGCTGTCAAGTGGGCTCTGACAATCGGTGGTGGCGGAACCCCTGCCAGGTCATAAAAGTCCTTATGCACAGAGGTAATCCAATTGGAGATGCTCTGCGAGGTCACCGGGTGACACTTCCTCCTATACACTATAGTGATGAAGAGTTGAGAAGATTTTCGGAAAGGCTTGTTACGTTCTAAGTAGAAAGCCAAAGCTCTCCGGACATCCAGGGCATGAAGACGCCTCTCCTCACCGGTCTTGTGCGGTTTGGGACAGAACATGGGAGGACGATGTCCTGGTTCATATGGAAGGTGGAGACCACCTTTGGCAGGAAGGCTGGGTGGGGCCGCAACTGAACCATATCTTTGTAGAAGAGTGTACGGAGGTTCTGAGGTCAAGGCTTTTATTTCCGAGACCCATCTTGCTGATGTCACTGCCACCAGTAACGTGACCTTCCATGACAGGTAGAAACAGAGCAGGAACCCAGCGGTTCAAAGTGTGGGCCGGTGAGCCTAGAGAGGACCAAGTTAAGATCCCACTGCAGGGCAGGAGTCTACCTATGGGAAGAGTCTCTCGAGCCCTCTCAAGAATCTGACCGTCATGTCATGGGAAAATCGTCTGTCCTTGGATCAGCGGGTGAAAAGCGGAGATGGCCGCTAGATGCACTCCAATAGAAGTGTGCGCCAGGCCCTGGTACCTCAAATAGAGCAGGTAGTCCAGGACAGCCTGTATGGAAGAACGCAAGGGAGAGATGCCATGCTTGGACGCTCAGCAGGAAAACCTTGTCCACTTGGCCAGGTAAATCAGTCTGGTTGAGGGCTTCCTACTCCCCAGGAGGACCTCTTGGACTCCTTCTGAACAGGTCTGTTCCTCTGGGTTCAGCTACACAGCATTCACGCCGAGAGAATGCTAACTATGTATAACTATTTTACAAGTATCAGAGGGGTAGCCGTGTTAGTCTGGATCTGTAGAAGCGACAAAGGGTCCTGTGGCACCTTATAGACTAACAGAGGTATTGAAGCATAAGCTTTCGTGGGTGAATACCCACTTCTTCGGATGCAAGCTATTTTACAGGATTTCAAAGTTCGCAAGAACAGAGAAGGAATCAATGCTAGCTGAAGCAGTAGATGTCCCAGCACGGTTATAGAATCTCAGGGTTGGAAGGGATCTTAGGAGGTCATCTAGTCCAATTCCCGGCTCAAAGCAGGACCTAATCCTCAACTAAATCATCCCAGCCAGGGCTTTGTCAAGCCTAACCTTAAAAACCTCTTAGGAAGGAGATTCCACCACCTCCCTAGGTAACCCATTCCAGTGCTTCACCACCCTACTAGTGAAAAGTTTATCCTAATATCCAACCTAAACCTCCCCCACTGCAACTTGAGACCATTACTCCTTGTTCTATCATCTGGTACCGCTGAGAACAGTCTAGATCCATCCTCTTTGGAACCCCCTTTCAGGTAGTTGAAAGCAGCTATCAAATCCCCCTTCATTCTTCTCTTCTGTAGACTAAATAATCCCAATTCCCGTAGCCTCTCCTCATAAATCATGTGTTCCAGCCCCCTAATAATTTTTGTTGCCCTCCGCTGGACTCTTTCCAATTTTTCCACATTCTTCTTGTAGTGTGGGGCCCAAAACTGGACACAGTACTCCAGGTGAGGCCTCACCAATGTCGAATAGAAGGGAATGATGATGTCCCTCGAACTGCTGGCAATGCTCCTACTTATATAGCCCAAAATGCCATTAGCCTTCTTGGCAACAAGGGCACACTGTTGACTCATATCCAGCTTCTCGTCCACTGTAACCCCTAGGTCCTTTTCTGCAGAACTGCTACCCTAACCCTAACACTTGGTCCCTAGTCTATAGCAGTGCATGGGAATCTTCCTTCCTAGAGTATAGGATTTTGAACTTGTCCTTGTTGAACCTCAGATTTCTTTAGGCCCAATCCTCTAATTTGTCTAGGGCCCTCTGTAGCCTGTTCCTACCCTCTAGCGTATCTACCACTCCTCCCAGTTTAGTGTCATCTGCAAACTTGCTGAGGGTGCAATCCACGCCATCCTCCAGATCATTAAATGAAGATATTGAACAAAACCAGCCCCAGGACCGACCGTTGGGGCACTCCGCTTGATACCAGCTGCCAACTAGACATGGAGCCATTGTCACTGGCAGCAAGAAGGAACTGAGGTGTGGGGAGCCAGTGGCACCCTTTATACCGTGCCATGCGGGCGCCATTCCAGAGGGCACATAAGCCAATCCCCTATGGATACTGCTGAGGGAAAAACTTCTGGCACTGAGTATGTAGCGAGCACATACACCTAATATGGAAAGGACATGAGGCATTCTCAAAGAAGAATATGCATTTCCAAAATAGATTTAAAGGGTACCTGAAACAATACAGAAGTCTTATGCAACAAGATTTAGTTGAATAATTCACCCCACTTTTCCAAAAGACAGGTAGACAGATGGCAGAATGGCTGACACCACAAGAGGGTTAAAAAATTAAATTTAAAAAGAACACTTGTGTTTAAAAGCAAAAAAAAGCAACTGAATTCTTACAACTCAGTACTGTCAAACCTCTACAATTACCCATGTCACAAATGTGATGATACAAGAGAGGAGATGAATGTAACCAAACCCTATGATATTGTTAGTTTGTACATTCTGGGAAAAATATGCGCCAAGATGAGAACTCAGACCAGAGAAAAAGTGGCTCAGTTTAGAAAGACAGTTACCTTTTCTGTACCGGGCATTCGAGATGTGTTTCTCATGTCTATTTCACAATAGGTGTGTGTGCTCGCCATGTGCACCGGTGTCGGCAGTTTTTCCCCTAGCAGTACCCGTAGGGGAGCGCCCGTAGCGACCTCTGGAGTGGCACCTCCATGGCACGGTATAAAGGGCGCTGTGCGCTCCCCCCATCCTCAGTTCCTTCTTGCCAGACAACTCTGACAGAGGGGAAGGAGGGCAGGATGTGGAATAGACACGAGCAACACATCTCAAAGAACACCAGTTATGGAAAAGGTTACTGTCTTTTCTTCTTCGAGTGATTGCTCATGTGTATTCCAAAATAGGTGATTCCAAGCTATATCTGTTGGAGGTGGGTAGGAGTTCACAAACTCTTGGGGCGGAGTATGGCCCTGCCAAACCTGGCATCCTCCCTGGTCTGGGAGACAATCGCATAACGCGAGGTGAACGTGTGAACTGAAGACCATGTGGCAGCCCTACAAATGTCCTGAATGGGGACATGGGCCAAAAAGGCAGCCGATGAGGCTTGCGCCCGAGTCAAGTGTGCCCTCACAATCGGTGGCAGAGGAATTCCTGTGAGGTCATAACAGGAATGGAGGCACGAGGTGATCCAGTTGGAAAGCCATTGAGTGGAGATCAGCCGACCTTTCATGTGCTCGGCCGAGGCGGACTGTAGTCCACAAAAGCTTATGCTGAAATAAAATGTGTTAGTCTCTAAGGTGCCACAAGTATTTCTTTCTTATTTTCTTTTAACTAACTACAGGTACCACACACTGAATGAAGAAGCAGTTTTGGGGACGCGCTACAGCAAACCTGCAGCAGAGCAGTTCCGAAGCACCTTTACTGGTGGCAAGAAGGAACTGAGGGTGGAGGGGGAGCGCACAGCGCCCCTTATACCACACCATGGAGGCGCCACTCCAGGAGTCGCTAGGGGCGCTCCGCTATGGGTACTGCTAGGGGAAAAACTTCTCACACTGGTGCACGTGGCGAGCATGCACACCTATTGTGGAATACACTTGAGCAATCACTCGAAGAATACCCCTAGTAGTACAGACAGATCAAATTAAAACCCTTTTTGATGCAATGTTAAAGCACTAATGTTTTGGAGAGTACGTAACCATCTCCAAGAGACTGCCCTGTATATGCTAAAAGGCAGGACTGATTTGAGGCTGACTACTGTTGCGGTCAACATTTGGATTAATGAGCTTTAGTTTTCCTCCCAGTGTCAGTTCTGCCTGGACGTGGCAAGTGACAAATGCGCAAGTACAAACACTTCAATATAGTTCTTTGCTACATGCTGAACTAACCTACTGGTGCAAAGTCAAACTTTTGGGGAGGGAGTGAGATAGCTGAGACATGCTGTAGCTTGCTGCGAATGGAAAGCTGGCTGGTGTGAACGGTAGGGATACCATATTTTAACATAATAAAAAAAGAAAAAAAGAGGACACTCCATGGGGAGGGGTTGCCCCGCCCCCCTCCCACTTCCTGCCCCCTGACTGCTCCCCACAGAACCATCCATCCAACCCCCCCTGCTCGTCCCCTGATTAGCCCTCTCAGGACTCCTACCCCTAACCGCTCCCTCGGGACCTCACCCCCTATCTAAGCCTCCCTTCTCCTTGTCCCTGACTGCCCCCTCCTAACTGATCCCCTAGGACCTCACCCCCTAC
The DNA here is from genome assembly GCA_037349315.1 of Chelydra serpentina. Classification (NCBI taxonomy): domain Eukaryota; kingdom Metazoa; phylum Chordata; order Testudines; family Chelydridae; genus Chelydra; species Chelydra serpentina. Next base: position 32,654,647 of record JBAIAC010000035.1, on the reverse strand, counting down.
CTGTCCCCTGACTGTCCTGACCTCTATCCACACCCGCTACCCCCGACAGACCCGCCGGAACTCCCACATCTATCCAACCACTGCCTGTCCCCTGACTGTCCCCCCCAACCCGTCCCATCTAATCCCCCTGACTGACTCCCCCCCCCCGAACCTCTGCCCCATCCAACCCCCCGCTCCGTCCCGATTGCCCTGACCACTCTCCACACCCTTGCCCTCTGACAGCCCCCCCCCAGAACCCATCCAACGCCCCCTGCTCCCTGTCCCTTGACTGCTGCGACCCCTCTCCACACCACTGTCCCGACAGGCCCCCCCCGCCCCGACCCCTGTCCCTTGACTGCTGCAACCCCTCTACACACCACCACCCCCTGACAGGCCCCCCCAACCTCCGACCCATCCAAGCCCCCCGCTCCCTGTCCCTTGACTGCCCCCCAGGATCCCATGCCCCTTCTCCAACCCTCCGGCTCCCTTACCGTGCGGCTCAGAGTCAGACACGCTGCTGTGCTCCCCCGCGGAGCACGCAGCCCCGTCCCCCCAGAGTGCTGCCGGCGTGGTGTGCTGAGACTGCAGGGTAGGGGCTCTGGCTGCTAGAGGCCCCGATGTGAGTGGCTCAATCCGGCCAGGCCGCCCTGTCAGCCATGCCATGCTCTGCATTGGGAGGGAAATCCCGGACCTTTTGAGAGTTTTACAAATTTCTCCCAGACGGCTATTTAAAACCCCAAAAGCTGGACATGTTCGTGAAAATACGGACGTATGGTAACCCTAGAACGGGGAACAAGTATGCCCAAGAAGTAGAAGGCTTTGGCCCAGATATCCCCTTCAGAAGACATCCCCAGACTGGATTAGGGATAATCCAAAGTGTGACCTCACCTTGCAGCCCCCAAAGAAAGAATTGGGTGGACTAAACGGACAGTGCATTTCTCTATCTGACGCCTAGCAAGGGAGGTAGGTGGATCCCACTAGAATTTAAAATGAAAAGTAAGGGAGGGGAGGCTCTACTAGAGGACCTGGGCAGCTTTATATACTGTACCAGGCACGTAGGAGGATTTCTACTTCTGAGCCATGGAAGCAGAAACTGACTTTTCCTTTCCAGATTTAGCTAATATTCAGAAAGGGAATCTAGCACCTGCATTCCAGATTTGAACATCCTCAAAATTCAGGAGTGCTCAAGCTCAATTTGGGCAGCTGTTACTTCATTTCTCCCAAATCAAATATACTGATCCACTGTAACTTGCTGTAGAAAAAGTAGGATAAAATTGAGCAAGAAATGCTTTCCAGTGGTTATTAGGACTGGAATTGCTATTTTCAACAGACGTTATCTTTTTTTTTTTTTTAAAGTTTTATTTCTTTAAAAGGAAGACAGTGATATTGCATTGGCAAATTCCCCATAGAAACAAAGAATGGAACAAAAGAATAATAAAGGCACCTCAACTTTTCCTCATTAATGTAGGACAGTCTTGTAATATGCACCCAGATATCCTTCAATCACACAAGCTGAAAATTGTTCCACTTTACTGCAGTTCTGTAACGATATGGGAACCAATCCTGTCTGTGTTCTGTGCACTTCCAAAATTCCTACTCAATGACCTGCCCTGGGACCGAGTTACCAGTGACCCAAGGCTGGGGCGGCAGGAGGGTGCAATTGGGGTGGGAGAGCCCAGGGCTGGGACAGTAGGGGGTGCGGGTGGGGAGACCAGGGCTGGGGTGGGGGGCAGCCAAATTTTTTTTTGCTTGGGACGTCAAAAAACCTAGAGCCGGCCCTAGTTATTAAAAAAACAGTTGGAAGAAAATCATGGATAGTTGCTAGAAGTTTGTGATTTTTCAATGAAAACAAAATTTTAATCATTTAAGCCTGAGCCTAGATAGGTAGCTTGCTATTCTACAAGTACTGATTTGATGTTAAAAAGACTCATCAACCAGCCTTTAAAGGAGATCTGTATAAGGAACAATGAATTAAGTTTCCAATGCATAAAGGGGCCCAGATTATGTGTTACCTTAGAAATATCAGGTATGTCAAGTCTTGCTTCCATATTTTTATTGGAAGACTGAGGTCTCGGGTGTGAATTAAGCCTTCTGAAAACACTTTGGGCATTCATTAGAAAGCAAAGAAAGGTATTACCCCCCTGATTTCTCCTCCCTTTGCAGGTCACTTTTAGAGCAGGTTCCGTAAAGAGCCACACTGTAGGAAGAAGTCTAGTCAGATGGTTTAGAAAAATTATATCTAAATCCTGAAAAAGGTAACTGCAATGTGTTTATGCTTCTTTAAAAAAATAACTTAATTGCTAGATTTTTCCCTTACTGCACTTGCTGGTACAAGTGGGGATTTTTAGTAATTTGTTTTAATAAAGATGTCGGAGCCAAATGTATCACTAAGAGTTGTCTGAAAAATATTTGATGGAAAGTTTTCCATTAAAATATGCAGTTGCATTGAAATCAAAATCTTTAGTGGGAAAATGCCCACTTCCATATTTGTTGACAGGAATGATTTAATAGCATTTATCTGTATACTAAAAACTAGAGAAGCTAAAATTTAAGAGTTTTAACGTACAATAATGGTAGCTCTATCTGTGCAAAATGTGTGACAATCTGCTTCTGTCAAAAACTAAAATTTCGAAATAATTATTCCTATACTGGAATGGGCTGGTGAAAAAGAAAGTCAGAGAAAGCATCAGCACACTAACTCTTGTCAACTACAAGAGCAAAAGAAGTGCTACTTCTAACTCTTTAGCTCCCCCTGCTCCATTCCCCCCCCCACTACAAAAAATGAAAAAGAGGGCCTGAACCCTGAAAATCCAAAATGAAACAAAATTAATTTCAACTAGACTTTTCCTGCATTGTTCACAAATGTTAACAGAATTCATCCCCAACACAGCATCCTTAACATAACTTAATTTACACATCATACAATAAGTTGCAAAGGGGACAAAGTTCCACAGTGGATACCTTTGAGAATTTGTATTTTAAGTGTTGAAGCCAAGAGACAGTTACTAGCCTATTAAACATTTAGGGTTGTGATGATTTAAAAACAAACAAACAAACAAACAAACAACAAACTGCCAGGCATATAGAAAAAAACTAGTCAAAGGTACACTGAGTGGAACTTTGGTCTAAAGCTAAAATAAATGCTATTCTTAGGGCTGTGCACAGTTGATTATGCTGGTGCAAAACCAAGAGCAATTGTAATTTCAAGCTTCATTTTAAACAAGGGATAAAAATTGGTAGGCAAAATGTTTTCAGGCTTCAAAAGGCTGGAGACAGAGTTTAAAAAGGTTCTTGATTGCCTTTAAGAGAAAGTTAATTGGGCAGGTGACAAATGCAAAACAGGGAAACAATGAAATTAGTGCCCTAGGTACTCACATGCCACCTATCAGTGTAATACTCAATCATCTCCTTAGTATTTAAAATTAAAACGCCACCCTTTCTCCCAAGCCTGTAGGAGATAACTTTACTCATTTATAAGTTGAGTTTGCATGTGTAGAATTTATCAAGGGAAAGGAAAGTTGAAGAAGAGTTTTTCATTTAGCTCTGAACATGACCAGGCTTGTGGTGATTTATTTCTTCAGGTAAGGAGTTTCATAGTCTAGGTCCAGCTCCTGTGAAAGCTCAGTGTCTTACACTGATAAGCCTCCCCCATACTGGAAGACAATTTCTTTCTTCAGTGGAGCATAACTATCATGTGAGCTCAGTCATGGAGTGAGGAAATTTCCTTAACAAGGCAGGGCCAGAGACCTTCCAGCTCCTGGGTTATGATCAATGGATCAAAGGAAAGACAAGTGATCCTGATTCAACCACGAAGACTCACTGATTTCAACAAATTCCAGGCCAAGAGAACCTTCTTATTGGCCTCAACTGAAGCTGCCAAAACCTGCCCCAAGGAGCTACTTAGTGTGGTAAACTGCTTCATTCTCGAGCATCTGCAACCTGCATCAGAACTGAGCACCACATGCAAGAACCTCCTACTTTGCTGAGATCACACTTATTTGGGAAGCCTTCTCAGACAGCATGGATCTGCTCTACCTATACCCATCAACCAACAGCCCACCTGCATTCCCAGATTTCAGTACATTCACTCATCAAGAAGTTCTGGACACTCTTAAGGAATTTCAGCCTAAGACTTGTGAATCTGACCCTGCCCTTCCTGGGCTTGTGAGAGAAAAGTCATGAATTGGTGCCACTCCTGAGCAACGGAGCCAGCACATCATTCAGAAAAGGAATCTTCCCTTCCTCTCTTTTTCACATGCAAGAGCCCAACCAACTAGAAGAAACTGACCAGGGATATATATCTGTTCTGGTCAACTATCATGCATCATCATGTCTCCCCATTCCTGAGCAAGCTCATAGAGAAGCTAGACACGGGCCAATTATAAGATCACCTACTGAAGCGAACATTCTAGACCTAGCACAATCCAGATTCAAGCCAGGTCATGGAAATGAAACTGTTTTAGTGAGGCTCACAGATCTCCTCCTGTCAACTGATAAGAGGGCAGACATCCATTCTCATCCTCTTGGACCTCTCTGCAGCATTTAACACCACTGATCAGGAGATACTGTTGTCTCAGAGGAGTCCAGGATAATGTGCTAAAATGGTTTGAGTCCTTCCTGGAAAGGCACACCAAGTGAGTGGTGATGGAAACTGCACCACCACTAAACCCCTCTCATGAATCCCACAAAGATCAATTCTCTCTCTGGTCCTATTCAGCATCTACTAAGTGAAGAGGTCAAATGACATGGACCCAAGGCACCAGCAACATGCAAAGCTCTAATTATTCTTTACCACATATGAACACACCACTGCCACCAAGATTGGACAAGATCAGTTTACGGATGAACAGCAGCTGACTGAAGCTGGACCTGGGCAAAGCAGAAATGATGCTAGTGGACAAAGTAAAGTATTTTGAAGAGTTTGCAGGCTCCTTTGATGAACGTATACATCCACAATTGGTTAATTCAGTCCACAGTTAGAAATCCGAGAGTATGTCTAAGCTCTCACATAAACAGTGTTACTTGCAGATGCTGTCGTCATCTCCATTTACTAGGAGACTCCATCCCCTTGTGGTGGATGATGACCTGCCCTCGGTTATTCACATCTTCCTCATTGCTCAGCTGAGTACAGCAATGTGATATACCTGAGCACAAAGCCTTTAGATCTTCGAAACTCCAACCAGTACAAAACTCTGCAGTGTGTTCTCTCAGCAACATAGGGTACCACGAGCATACTGAACCTATCCTCTGCTCTCTACACTGTTTTCCAATAGAATTTCAAATCAAGTTCAAAGTCTCAGTCCTTATCTTCAAGAGGCTCCATGGCCTGAGTCCAGGGCATGTAAACAACTGCCGAAACTCCAGGATGAAGACTGGTCATCAACCACAGCTCTCTGGCACAACAGTGGCACAGCAGAACTCTCTACAATAAAGCTCATCTGTGCAGGACACGGGACTTTCTAGGTGGCCGGTTCCAGATAGTGGAATCAACACCCCGAAGAACTAAGCAGCATCAAAAACCAATATCTTCCACTTGAAGTGCAAGCCACATTTCTTTGACCTTACTTTCTAACAAATACCAATATCTATTTAAAAACTCCCAAATCTAAAATCCTACCGAAAGGAGACACTTCAAATGCACATGCTTCTCCTGAGGAGAGGATGAGAAAACACATGAGATGTTTAAGTCATGCTGCCTTAATGCACTACTCAAAAACAATCAATCAGATAGTATGGTAATTAGCATTGTATATGACCCTTCATAGAATAATAGGTCAATACACAAACAAACATTTTGGCTTAAACAAAATGAACTGGACCGGGGAGCCAGTGCAGAAAGCAGTATTTCATTTCGGATCACATCTGTGCTCTATAGATTTTCTGTTGAAAGAAAATGACTTCTACTTTCACTTGTTTTGAATTTTTGTCAAAGTGCTTCAGTACGCGTGCTTTAGCTTATATATTTAGAATGGTCTCTATGGCACTCAACACTTGATTCTACTTTGGCTATGCCAGGAAGTCCCAACTGCTGCAGTCTATACATCTCTCCATATGAGGAAATGGGTCAAAAGTGCAGGTAGTCATGAAGATTAAAAATGCTGTGATCTTTTCTGTTTACAGCCAGGTGAGACAGCCAACATTTTATCATGTACCTTACCTAGTCTTAGCTATGAACACACCTTGTGGTCCTAAATTTACATTTTTCAGTAGTTCCTTGTATTGGAACTGTAAGCCAGTTACTTGTACTTGGCTGGGATGTCCATCCTTTCTCTCCACTGCCATTATTTCCCACTCAATTGCTTAACATTTCTATGGTACATGGGGGCTGATTAATGTAATTTAGGACACATTTCATAATGTATGAAGGATAGCATACAAGAATTCAAAAGTTAGTGTGTTTTACTAGAGGCAGTCTTTCAGACATCACTTTCACCAACAAAACCTGTCTACGTTTTGTGGCTACTAGATCAGGTGAATTGGATACCAGAATTCTCTCTCCCTCCACCTATGAATAGCAAGCAAAGATTATTACGTTTATGGACTTCAGCCAAAAATTTCAAATGTGGTGCCTATAGTTATCTAATTGACCCAATTTTCAGTGATGCAGAGCACCTCTGGCTTACATTAAGTTTGATAGGATTTGTAAGTAAACAGCATTTCTGAAAAAAGGGACAAAGTAATACTTACTGGAGGAATTCCTTCTACAAATGAATCTGATGACATTACTTTTCTCAACTCCAGTACTGTAAGTGATTAATAAGATTAAAATTCAGGTACTTGCCAACTGTAATAAGCTATTGTTGGTAACTTATACATGAAGAATTAAAATGCTATGACCCAGGTATCTATTCATGAACCATGCAAAAAAGCTATTTAAAGTGCGGTTGGGATGAAAAGATTGAGATACCTAGAGTAGAAAGTAATTTAGCCTTTTACTGCTTTCCACCTATCTTGACTTAAAAAAAAAAGTCAAACACTTTTACACTGATAAGACAAGTACAATTGTGTAACACCTTATAATGACTTTTTCCTACTCATTGTCTCTGCCTGTCACTGAAGAGAAGAAGTGCTTCTATGGAGGAATGGGAGAGGGAGACACTAATACGCTCAATCAATGCCAGCTCCTCTAATTCACATTTGCCTCCACTGTCGATAACCTTGGCATCTTCCTTTGGCCTGAAAGCTTAAAATTTGTAATTCTATCAATTGCCACCTCTTCAGCAATACTGTCATGACTCTGCTCTGCTGAAAAATATTCATTCAGGTTTATCTCCATTTATTTTGACTACTGCAGCTCCCTTGTATGGCTGGCTTCTAAGACCAGTGAATAAGCAGAATGCTCAAAAGCACTACCAGCTGCCCATTCATCTCAAGATGCAGTTCAAAGGTGCATCATCTATTTCATTTCAAACTCTCCATTAGCTTGTTCCGGCTCAGACAGTTTCTCTCCCTCCATTTTGGTCTTTATTTCTTTTCAAATTTTATCTTAAACGAGTCCTTTGCTTATGTCCAGTTTTTCTTCTCCCTCTGCTTATTGCCCTCATGAATTAGTGAACACTTTCAGTGCCCATCCTTCATACACCAACATTTTATGAAACCTGCTATCACGTACGATTCTGTGTAGTGTTCAGATGCTGTGTAATATGCTATACAAAGTTTGTACTATAAAAAGGACTTTTTTTCATTTGTGTATGCTGTGCTGAGTTTGTACATCTTGTTTTGTTGAGAAATACAAGAGAACAACGCTTTGATGAGGTTTTTCTATTTTGCTTGCAATTATGAAGCTGTGAGAAGATAGTGTTCTAAAGATACTAAAGATCCAAGGATTAGCTGATTATAATTAGCTTGCTGAGTGAGGTTAGCTAGGTCTGAGAGATGTATCAGATTTTAGATGGTATATTAAAGAAATGTTGGTCATTTATTGCACATATTTGTTTTAAACTGCTATCTGGATTATCTATAGCTAAATAAGTTAAAGAAAAATGGAATGGGCCTCCTGTATGATTGAATACAGACTTTACATATTTTGCTCTCCAACATGGGAAACACAAATTAAGAAAGATTATTGAATTGTGCGTCTCAGCCTTTTCCTCACCCTGAATCTGGGGCCATTTTTTCCCCTCTAACACAAACTTATATTTGAACTCAAAATCGCAAATCAAATAGGGATTTTGGTTTTCAGAAACTTCTGATAAAGTAGCTCACTGACCAGAGAAAGTAGGGGTTCAGATACCATGGTAAGGACTGTGGTACGAGCCTAGATAGATTAAAATACAAGAATTCAGAAGTACATCGTTTCATGTCAATATTTGATTGATGCCAAATATGTTGCTTCTTTTCAATATGACTTTTCATCTGTGACTTAAACTTCTGATTTTCAGTTACAATGGGCCTGATACAAACCAAACAACAACAACAAAAAACAACAACAGAGTCTAAGCTTTGATTTTAGAAACAAGTTATTTTCTAGCCCTTCTGGCTAAAATAACTTTCAACTTCAGCAACTAGATTCAATTGAGATATAGCACTGGCTTATGCATAAATCATGAAGTTTTTAATAAGATGAGTATATACTAGTATATAAATTACCACATTTAAGGCTTTTTGAGGCAGGAATTCTGGGACCAAGTGTGAAAGTTACTGTAGGATATGGGAAAAGAGTGAATGAGTTTGAGGTCACAAAAGAAAAATTTTACTAATCCCTGAAATAGATCATTGATTGAGAAGGAAGCACCAGAATTTCATTCTCACTAAAATCATAATTTGTAATTTGATTCTCACTAAATCCTCACTGACAATGGGGAAATAATCTCTACATGTGAGAAGCTAATGCCCTAAGAAAAGCTGCCTACGTAATCCCTTTCAATAATCAGCATAGTCCCCCCTTCAGCTAAGAAGCTGATGCCTGTGAAAGAGCACAGAGAGCTCTGCTTCCTGGTCTTACATCAAGGCTTCTTTGAAGTAAAGGCTTTAAGGTAAAATCTCACCTAAGAGCAGAACACACTGAAAACAAAAAGGTGCTGGCAGAAAAATATTAAAAAAAAAAAAAAGCAAAAATTATTCAATGTTAAAATATTAGGAACATCCCCATCACAAAATACCATTTAGCAGATCTTGCGGTCAAGTCCATGGCATTTCTAGGTGACAAAGGCCTACTGCAAGCATCAAGCATCCATCAGGGACTTCTTTCTAAAGTACCTTTTTGGAACTGCACCATTACAAATCCCTTTTTTAAAGCTAAAAAAAGTCTTCCAAATTAAATTGCATAGTACAAGACAGTTGGCAAAAGTAAAAAAAAATTAAGGTTTTGTTTTTCTGACGTACTAAAAATGTTGTGGACACAAGGTCTTTCTTTTCTCAATATTTACTGGTGTTTCACTTTTGAAATAGGAATTGAAACACTGAAGTAGTCTCCTGACATTTAGTGGCGTGTGCCAAATGTTATGCTGGTCTAAGTCCAGCTGTTAAGGTAACACATGCATATAAGGCCTGGTCTACACTAGGACTTTATGTCGAATTTAGCAGCGTTAACTCGATTTTACCCTGCACCCGTCCACATTACGAAACTATTTATTTCGACATAAATGGCTCTGTAATTCGATTTCTGTATTCCTCCCCGACGAGGGGAGTAGCACTAAATTCGACATGGCCATCGAATTCGTGGTACTGTGGACAGAATTCGACGCTAATAGCTCCGGGAGCTATCCCACAGAGCACCACTCAGTGGACACTCTGGACAGCAATCCGTACTCGGATGCTCTGACCTGCCACTCAGGAAAAGCCCCGGGAAAATTTGAATTCCTTTTCCTGTCTGGCCAGTTTGAATCTCATTTCCTGTTTGGACATCGTGGCCAGCTCAGCAGCACTGGCAACGATGCAGAGCTCTCCAGCAGAGGTGACCATGCAATTGCAGAATAGAAAGGAGGGCCCTAGCATGGACTGATCGGGAAGTCTTGGATCTGATCGCTGTGTGGGGCGATGAGTCCGTGCTTTTGGAGCTGCGATTGAAAAAACGGAATGCGAAGATCTACGAGAAGATCTCAAAAGCAATGACGGAGAGAGGATACAGCCGGGATGCAACGCAGTGCCGCGTGAAAATCAAGGAGCTGCGACAGGCGTACCAGAAGTCCAAAGAGTCCAACGGACGCTCCGGATCGCAGCCACACACATGCCGATTTTACGAGGCACTGCATGCTATGCTCGGAGGTGCTGCCACCACTACCCCACCAGTGTCCGTGGACTCCGACAACGGGGTCTTATCTACGGCCACGTCGTCTGAAGTTTTTGCGGACGGTGAAGAAGAGGAGGAGGACGAGGCAGTCGACAGCGCTTTCACCGCTGATTTCCCCGACAGCCAGGATCTGTTCATCACCCTCACTGAGATCCCCTACGAACCCTCCCAAGGCAGCATCCCGGACCAGGAACCAGGCGAAGGATCAGCAGGTCAGTGTTTTCAACATTTATTTGGAATACAATAGGCATGGTGTATAAGCACTGTGTTTGTATTGCTTAATTGGCCACAGGCGCTTTAGTTTTGAGTCGTTTCCAGTGCAACTACTCGAAAAGTCTGTCAATATGTATGGGGATAGAGGAGAAATCCCCATCGGAGATCTCCGTGAAGCTCTCCTGGAGGTACAGTGAAAGCTTTTGCATCAGGTTCCCAGGGAGAGCGGCCTTATTGTCTCCTCCATGGTAGGATACTTTCCCACGCCATGCAAGCTGCAGGTACTCTGGTATCATTGCCTTGCATAGCATGGCTGCATACGGCCCTGGGGTTTGCTGGCATTGACGCAGCATGCGGTCTTTCTCTGTCTCCGTAATCCTCATCAGAGTGATATCAGTTTGAATGAGTGGTTTTTTTAGTATAGCAACTTCTTGATTTTTCCTTTAAAGAACGACACCCAGCGGTATCCATCCACGCGGGGGGAGGGGGGGGGCGGGAGCAGGGAGGCTAACCATTGAAAGTTAGCAGTGCGCAGGCAGGGAGTTCCCGGGACCGGCCACGCGGAGGGGGGGAAAGGGTAGGTGAGCCGTTGTAGATGAGTGGTTTTGGCAGCAGCAGGAACTGGCCACCGCTAGGAACTGTGCTTCAAACATGGGAGTAGAGCACTGCTGTGAAGTAAGCTCTCAGCAGTCGCAAGGCAACGGCTTACCATGGTCTCCAGAGAGCCGATTTCCAGTGTCCAGCACCGCTTGTGGGATCTGTAAACTGGGACTCCAGGCACTCAGGATAAAGACATAATATTTGACCTTGTAGTAAGTGCACGTGATAGGTACTGTGCTTGGTCTTATTCACAGGGAAAGAGTATAGGCATTGTTCGGGAAAAAGTATCTCTTTCAGGAATTCACTCCCTTTCTCCCATCCCACAGCTGCGAGTGTCTCCTGCCCTACCCGTGGATCACCCTCCCAGAGGCTTGAGCTGATCAGGCGGCGCAAAAAGAGAACCCGGGACGACATGTTTTCAGAATTGATGGTCTGTTCCCGAAAGGAGGCAGCACAGCGGAGAGAGGACGTCTCAAGGTCCGAGCGAGCAGTCAGCGAACGGGAGCAGAGGGCTGAAGCTTGCAAGGACAGGTGGCGGCAAGAAGACCAGCAGGCGACTCAAACGCTGCTGGGACTAATGAGGGAGCAAACGGACACGCTCCGGCGCCTGGTAGACATTCTCCAGGACAGGAGACAGGAGGAAAGAGCCCCTCTGTATGTTATTTCCAACCGCCCTCCTCTGCCATAAAGTCCAATCCCCCCCTCACCCAAAGTCACTAGAACGAGGGGAGGCAGGGGCCGTGGAAATAATCACTCCACCCCTGCGGACTGCTCCAGTAGCAGAAGGCTCTCATTCCCAAAACTTTAGATGGGTCCTTTCCTTCCCTCCAACCGCACCCCACAACAGTTCCGTGCCCAGGTTTCATCTCAAAACTATGCTCCCCTTAATAAAAATGTTTGTTCTGTACAGTGCTGTTTCCCTGACTCTTTCACAGGACGGTTTGGTTTTGGGGGAGGGGGTAAGGGGGTTTGTAATTTGAGACGACAGGCGCCTGAACCAGGGTACAGACAGGGGGAAAGGTTCAAAAGAAAGTCACAATCACATTGCATTCACTAGGCACATTTGTCATTCTGGGAGGGGGTTTTCATGTTCTCTATGGGGGCGGGGGGGGGGGGGGAGATCTGTGACTTTCTGGTGGGGGAGGGTGGCTGCAGATCTTTTGCGGCTGGCAATAGGCTGCATGACAGATCCATGCAGCAGGGGACCTGTGGCCGCAATCCACGGTCAAAAAGTCACACAGGCCCCACCACACACAGTTGCGAATAGGAGGCGTTGCATGCTCCCTTGAAACAAGCAGTCGAGCACTGCGGACTGCTCTGGGAGCAGGAGCCTGTCATTCCCCGAGTTTGGAAGCGTCCTTTCCAACACTCCATCCGCTCCCCAATCGCAGTATGCGTCCCAGGTTAAACCCTTAACCAAGAAATCATTAATAAAGACGGTTTTAATAAACAATGTTTCCTTTATTATACTTTTAAAGCGTTGAATGAAGGGGGAGAAGGGGGTTGGTAATTGGAGAGGATAGGCAACAGAAACTGGGTAAAGAAACGGGGGCAGGTTCAGCTTCTGTTTAAACAAGCGTAACAGTCACTGGTTACCCTGGTCAGTCTGGAAGCTAGCTTTCAAAGCTTCCCGGATGCGCAGCGCGTCCCGCTGGGAACTTCTAATCGCCCGGGTGTCCGGCTGTGCGTAATCAGCAGCCAGGCGATTTGCCTCAACCTCCCACCCCGCCATAAATGTCTCTCCCTTGCTCTCACAGAGATTGTGGAGCATACAGCAAGCTGCAATCACAATGGGGATATTTGTTTGGCTGAGATCGGAGCGAGTAAGTAAGCTTCTCCATCTCCCTTTCAGACGGCCAAAAGCACACTCCACCACCATTCTGCACTTGCTCAGCCGGTAGTTGAAGAGCTCCTTTTCAGTGTCCAGGGCTCCTGTGTATGGCTTCATGAGCCAGGGCATTAGCGGGTAGGCTGGGTCCCCGAGGATCACTATAGGCATCTCCACATCCCCAACACTTATTTTGCGGTCCGGGAAGTAAACACCCTCCTGCAGCCGTCTAAACAGACCAGAGTTTTTGAAAACACGAGCATCATGAACCTTGCCCGGCCATCCGATGTTGATGTTGGTAAAACGACCTTTATGGTCCACTAGTGCTTGCAGCACCATAGAAAAATAGCCCTTACGGTTAATGTACTGGCTGCCCTGGTGGTCCGGTCCCAGGATAGGGATGTGTGTCCCATCAATAGCCCCGCCGCAGTTTGGGAATCCCATAGCGGAAAAGCCATCTATGATCACCTGCACGTCTCCAAGGGTCACTACCTTTGAGAGCAGCAGGTCAACGATTGCATGGGCTACCTGCATCACAGCAACCCCCACGGTAGACTTGCCCACTCCAAATTGATTCGCGACTGACCGGTAGCTGTCAGGAGTTGCAAGCTTCCACAGGGCTATGGCCACTCGCTTCTGGATAGTCAGGGCAGCTCTCATTCGGGTGTCTTGGTGCTTCAGGGCAGGGGACAGCAACTCACAAAGTTCCAGGGAAGTGGCCTTACACATCCGAAAGTTTCGCAGCCACTGGGATTCATCCCAGACCTGCAGCACTATGCGGTCCCACCAGTCAGTGCTTGTTTCCCTTGCCCAGAATCGCCGTTCCACAGGATCAACGTGACCCATTGCCACCATGATGTCTATGGGCCGGGGTCCTGTGCTTTGCGAGAGGTCTGTGCCCCTCTCAGAGTTCATGTCCTCCCGGAGCTTCCGTTGCCTCCTCGCCCGATTTATCTGCATCTGCCTCTGGAAAAGGTGGACGATAAGGCGCGAGGTGTTGGCTACGGACAGAACAGCAGCGATAATCGCGGAGGGCTCCATGCTCGCTGTCCTGTGGCGTCCGAGCTGTCAATCACCAGAAAAGGGCGCGAATTGCCCGCCAGCGCTTTCACGGAGGGAGGGCGGGAGTGTGGGTCGAATGATGACATTTACCTATAACCACCCTCGACACATTTTTGGCCCCAGAAGGCACTGGGGGCTACACCCAGAATTCCAGTGGGCAGCGGGGACTGCGGGAACTGTGGGATAGCTACCCACAGTGCACCGCTTGCAATGTCAACGCTTGCCCCGTTAGTGTGGACTCTCAAATTCAATTTAATGTCCTTGGTGTGGATTCGCACGATCGACTTTGCAATATCGGTTTCACAAGTTCGGTTTAAGAAAAATCGAACTAGTCTCGTAGTGTAGACATACCCTAAGAACACTTCTCAAGAAGGGAAAGGAAAAGTCAACCAGGGAATGACAGACAGCTTTGGTTGGAATGGAAACCATGTTTCAGGATAGTGTAGTGAGGGGACTGAATAGTCACACAGTAAGCCTGAAGATTCTGCTGTCTCCCCTAGGGAGTAAACAGCAGGTTCTGCCTTAGGCACAATAGAGAAAAATCAGTGATTAAAATTACAAAAATTTACGTTTTGGGGGTATTAGTTGGTGAGTGCTACAGACCACCAAATTGCTCTAAGGAACAGGATGACTGCCTCCTTATGCGCCTATCTATGCTGTGTAGGAATAAAACTTTGCGATCACGAGGGGACTTTGATTTGAGTGGCATATGCTCAGGTCTCATGCTGCCAATACTAAAGCATCGCTGGAATTTCTAAACATTATAGATGACAATTTCCTACCTAAAAAAATGTTGCAGCCAACACAGAGGAATTCTTTATTAGACCTTGTCTTAACATATAAAGAGGACCTGATTACAGAATAAAAAAATTAATGGTAGCTTAGGTACAAGTGATCATAGCTTGATCACATTTATAATGTGCAAGCAGAATAAAGTCTAGACCAGTAATATTACACATAGCTTAAAAGGGCTAATTCCACAAAGCTAAAAACAATTATGAATCAAATCAGCTGGGAGAAAATGTAATCAGAAAAATGTGAATGAGAATTGGGAATCATTTAAAAACACCTTACTAAAGGCTCAAAAAGCCACCATCACACAATTGAGAAAGGCAGTTGGGCTGGTTAAAAAAACCGACCTGGTTTAGAGGGGAAGTGAAGGCTGCTATACAAAAATGAAAATTAAAAAAAAATTAAAAGAAAGGAGAAGTCGATATTAACTGTGATAAATGAGAGAGAGGTGGGTCCCTTTTGTGGGCTCCGAGCCAGCCAGCCAATTAGCTATAAAATTCCTCTGAGAAGCTGTTCTCTACTTGCTTTACAGGATTAACAAATCCACAGGTAAAAGGAAAGGAGTCGGCACCTGACCAAATGAGCCAATGGGAGGGCTAGAACTTTTTAAAATTGGGAAAAGACTTCTTTTTGTCTGGGTGTTGCGGTTCTCCAGGAAAGAGGGGAACAGGGAGCAGTTATGCTGTGAGAAGCTGAAGGCCAGATATGAAAATCATCAGATATCTTAGAACTACTTATTTAACAACCCAGCTATGTAAGTAAATCAGGAATGTTTAGAAAGCCACGATTAGATTTATTTCTGTTTATTTCTTATTGGCTTGTGGACTCCTCTGTGCTAACCCCAAATGCTTTTTGTTTTTCTTGTAACCTTTAAGCTGGACCTCAAGAAGGTTATTCTTGATGTTACATTTCTGTAAGTGGTTTTTTTTAAATCTAGCAAAAGTCTAAGTTCCAGATGTATTTTTTCTTTTTCTTTTTAATAAAATGTACCCTTTTTCTTAAAAAAGATTTGATTTTTGGTGTCCAAAGAGGTTTGTGCATATGATGTTTAACTGGGGCAACAGCTAATTTCCTTTGTTTTCTTTCTCAGCTTTTCCCCGGAGGGGAGTTGAAACAGCTTGAAGGTACCCCACAGGAAGGAATTCCCAAGTGCGCCTTCCTGGGTTACAAGGGGTTTGCGTTTGGGTGGTGGCAGCATCTACCCATCCAAGGTCAGAGAAAAGCTGTAACCTTGGGAGTTTAATACCAGCCTGGAGTGGCCAGTATTAATTTTTAGAATCCTTGCGGGCCTCCACCTTCTGCACTCGAAGTGCCAGAGTGGGGTATCAGCCTTGACAGTAACAAATATAAATCAGAAGTTAGGAATGATAGAAAATTGATAGGGAAGCAAAGGCACATCAGGAGAAATCTATGGCCAGCAGAGTTAAGGACAATAAGGAGTTTAAGTATAATAGGAACAAAGAGAATCCTGACAATGATATTGGCCTATTTCTAGATAGAAATGGTAGAATTATCATAATACTGTAGTAGGAAGAGCACCTGAAATATAAGCCCTTGTATTAGAGGCTTGGTAGGAGGCAAAACCTGCTCACAACATTTGGCAAAAACAGAGCTAATATTGCAAGTACACACTCCTAAGAAGTGCTCGTCAAAAAGTGCTCACGCAAGCACATCCCAATATTAAGTACCAGAACATCCTGATATCAAGGATGGTACAAAAACATTACCCAAGGATAACAGGAACACACTGTACCCTCCTAAAAGATAAAGGTCAGGATGACAGTACGTAATAAAAGTGTTTTAATCAAATCAACAGGTACAAGATAGTGGGTGATAACTAGCGACATCAGGGGGCAGTAACTATGTCAAAGGGCAGTACTAACTTGTTTGTATCGGGGTATAAAAATGTATCTCAAAGAAAAGTATCTTTGTCTGGCCTTAGAGAGGAATGAAAAGTCCCGCCGTTCACTGAGCTGGTCCGTTTTTACAGGAATACATGTATTAGTGGTACGGTAGAGTCTGCGGAATACCAGTACCATGCTTTGTCAACAATAAACCTGGCTGGGTGCTTTCATCCCTTAACGGATCTTGTTGTCGTTGTGTGGCTCGCTTGAGGTCTGCCATGCCAGCTGTCTGAGCAAGGCTAGGGTGGCACACGAAGAAAACGCGCGTGCACACACACGGAGGCAAACATCTGTCAACATCTAACCACAAATGCAAGAAAAGCCGAAGCATTCAGTATTTCTATTCTATATTGGGGATACAGTCTCATCATATGAGGAGGATAACGCTATTTCCATTCCACTAGCATCTCTGAAGGATGTTACATTAGCTACTAAAGTTAGATATTTTAAAGTCAGCAGGTACAGATAAAACTTGTGTCAAAGAGTTTTAAAAGAGTTGGCTGAGGAGTTCGTTGGACCATAAACGTTGATTTTCAGTACGTTTTGGAGTACTGGGATAGATCCAGAAAGCTAATATGCCAGTTTCTAAAAAAGGATAAACAGAACGACCCAAGTAATTATAGGCCAGTGAACCTGACATTGATCCCGGGCAAGATAATGGAGCAGCTAATATGGGACTAGATTAATAAAGAATTAAAAGAGGATAATTAATGCAAATCAGCACGTTTGACCTGGTACTGCACAACAGATTAAAAAACTAGAAAGAAAAAGTAACATGGCACACATTAAATGGATTACAGTCTGACTAATTGATGGTCTCAAAATGTAATTGTAAACAAGGAATTGTCATCAAGCAGGTATTTTTCCAGTGGGGTCCCACAGGGATGAGTTTTTGGCCTTATGCTATTTAACATGTTTATCAAGACCTGAAAGAAAATCACCACCATTGATAAAGTTTGCAGGAGACAAAAACTGAGGCAAACAGTAAATAAAGAGGACAGGTTCTGAGATTCTGAGCAATCTCAATCGCTTGGTAAACTGGGCGCAAGCAAACAAATGTGTTTTAATGTGGGTAAATGTAAGTGTATACCTCTAGGAACAAAGAATTAGGCCATACTCACAGAATAGGGTACTATCCTGAGAAGCAGTGATTCAAAGATTTGGGGGTTATGGTGGATAATCAGCCAACCATGAACTCCCAGTGTGACACTGTGACCAAAAGAAATAATACCACCAAATTTTGAAGTGAGGCAAACCACTGAACAGGTGGATGTCACTGGCTAAGTACCTGGAACCAGGGTTTGTTGAAATTCGAAACCATCTTTTGACAATAGTGTCTTCTGCACAGAGACAAGTTTAGTTCATTCCACTGGACTGAACTGATCATTGAACTGAACTAGTCTTGTGCAGAAGATACTACTGTCAAAAGAATTAAGAAACCAATAGGAGAAAAAGCAAGAAAGTGTCTTTTCTTCCTCCAATCTATGAATAAAACCTAAATGTGCAAATGAGATACACTAGTTCCAAAAATCGTGACCTACAAACAATCAGTTCAATTCACTACTACAACTCCTTTGTTTAATAAATCAGTTTTAAATGCAAAACAAACTTTTTTTTCTTGTGTGTCCAGCGTATTTAAGGTAGTTTTATTTAATAAACAATTCAAGTGCTATTTTTGTGTATTCTTAACTTGAATTTCCATCAGAATAGAGTTTGACACAAATAGTAAAAAAAATATAACCTAATGAATCATTTTCATTTTCTAACAAAAATGGAAAAGTTAACTTACATTTATTCAGATTCTTAAGCTATATAATTGCTTAAAATGAATATGCATAGATAGTATATCCTCATCATTCGCAAAAAAAGCACCAAATTTAGTGCTACAAGTTTTTCTTTCTTATTTTCATTTTACCAAATTTAGTGTAAAGGCTATATTTAGTTGCAAATCAACATGTTTTATTGGTTACTAAAGAAAATCAACTTTTCTTTAAGAAAATAACTAAAAATTATAACTGGAGAAAATGATTAAAATGATTGCTTAAATCAGGGTTTCTTGCTTGCAGATTTAAACCATGATTAAAATTGGTGCTTTAAATAAATCCACCCTGGCTGTAGGTTTGACTGCTGAGGCTACTGAAGATGACGGGAAAAGAGTAACCACTTACATTTTTAGTCAGGGACATTAAAATTTATAATTCAACTTAATTTCTGCACGACTTCTCCTATATCACCTTAACATATCTGTTCTCAAAATAACTTCTTTTGATACTCAATTTTTTGTATTAATTCCATTACAGCACAGGGTAATAGATAGCTAATTTAATGGATTAACAGTGATTTTGAAAGTCATCTGAAGCATGCTATTCAGTGTTGTAGGAGGAAGTGAGGCAATCCACACATAGCTCTCAAATTAATAAAACGTAGTTAGTTTTCCCCTCTAGTGAAACTGAGTCACCAAACTCAATTGGGCATCCAACTGAAGCTCTTTGGGACATACATGGAAACTTTTGTTTATCTGTGATTCACAGACCTCTCAAGAGTGCCAGATTTTTGTAGGATGTTCCACATTTTGGTTGCACAGTTGCACCACAGGGCAGGTGACATTCTGCCGGGAGGACAGAAGAGCGTGCAACAAAGTAAGTTAAGCCTAGGGAGCCAGAAGGCATAGAGTTCAAATCTCATCTCTACTGACGTGTATTTTGTTACTGTTCACTTCAAAACCCTTCTTACTGAGCAAGCATTTGTACCCTCTGCCACAGAAGGCAGCCAATTATCTTTCCCCCATTATAAAAAGAAGTTGAGAGAAAGGCTGCAGAGTCACTTCAGGAAGAGCTGAGACTAGAACCAGGTCTCCAATATGAGAGACTCAAGTTTCATCCACATTGCTTTTCAAAATGATCTTGCCAAACTAGTGTGCTCACTTATATGAAACTACTGCTCTAGCTCCTAGAATACTTCCATCCTGGAGCCAAGAAAAAATGGTCACTCACCTTTCATAACTTGTTCTTTGAGATGTGTTGTTCATGTCCATTCCAATCAGGTGTGCGCGCGTGCACGTTGGCCGGAAGATTTTTCCCTTAGCAGCATCTGTTGGGTCGGCCTGGGTGCCCCCTGGAATCGCATCCTCAGGGGGCCTAAAATATAGCCCTGCCGACCCGCCACCCCTTCAGTTCCTTCTTGCCGGCTACTCCGACAGAGGGGTAGGAGGGTGGGTATTGAAATGGAGATGAACACCACATCTCAAAGAACAGTTATGAAAGGTGAGTAAACATTTTTTCTTCGAGTGCTTTTTCATGTTGATTCCAATCAGGTGACTCCCAAGCAAATTTAGGAGGTGGGGTCGGAGCTGTCCACTGATTGGAGTACTGCTCTACCAAAGGCAGCATAATCTCTGGGCTGCTTAGTAAGCTGTTGATGAAGCTTGCGCCCTTGTAGAGTGTGATGTTATCGGGGCCGCTGGGACCCCTGCTAGATTGTAGCACTCGGTAATGCAGGCCACAATCCATGATGAAATGCGCCGTGTCGAAACAGGCTGGCCCTTCATCCTGTCTGCTACTGCGACAAAGCTGTACCGACTTCCTGAACGTTTTGTCCTCTCGATGTAAAAGGCCAGAGCTCTGTGGACATCGAGAGAGTGGAGCCTCTGCTCCCTGCTTTGGGGTAGAAAACTGGGAGGAAAATTTCCTGGTAGATGTGGAACTGCTACACAACCTTCGGGAGGAAGGCCAGATGGGGCCTGAGCTGAACCTTGCCCTTATAAAATACGGTGTAGGGCGGCTAAGACGTTAGGGCCCGAGCTCAGACACCCTTCAGGCTGAAGTTATCGCCACCAGGAACGCAACCTTGCAGGAAAGGTAGAGCAGGGAGCATGTTGCTAAAGGCTCAAAGGGATGTCCCATGAGTCTAGAGAGGACCAGGTTAAGGTCCCAAGCCAGAACCGGTTGGCGGACGTGTGGGTACAACCCGTCAAGGCCCTTCAGGAAGCGACTGACCAGGGGGCAGGTGCTGCGCCTGAGTGAGACAGCCCATCTCGTATGTGGTGCTCAGTAGCTCTGGGGGTGTGGCAAGCCAGTGACATTGCTATGGGGGGATGGGGGACGACACGGGGTGCAGATGACACCAATGCCGGCCTGGAGCCCTGACCCTGGTGGTAGGCCCAAGGGGTCCAAAAGGGCCATTGGACTGGGCCCTGCCACTGGGGTGGCCAGGCAACTGATGGTGCTGATGATTCCACTGGTCTGTGGTGCTGGGATTGGGAGCAGCAGTGGTTGCGTCGAGAGACAGAAGACTTGGCGTCTGACTCCAACGAGTACTCTGTGCCCGACCACAGGGGGGGCAGAACTGGACGGTGCCAGGGAGTGAGATGGTGAGCGGCACCATATCATAGGTTTTCCATGATGACGAACCAGAGGTGGTGCCGCCATCAGTGCCGCAAAGGGTGCCGGAGCCACATGCGGTGCCGGGCTAGACATTTCAGCTGGTGACGCTGACTGTGCCTGGGCTTGCAGTGCGGGGCTAGGACTGCGCCGTCATGGCAATGAGATCTCGCACTGCCTCAAAGGTGTTCGGCATGGAGGGAAGGTCAACCTCTTCCTCCAAATCCTCCTGAGTCGGGGAGTCCATCAGCACCAGACTCGACGGGCCTCCCGTTGGGGCCAGAGTCAACGGTGCTGGGTCTGGAGACCCAGACCGTGGGAGTCCCCCCGGGGGATGCACCCCACTGGAGTCCTCTTGTGGCTTCTTGACGGGGGAACGACCTGTCTGCCTTCTTTTTCTTATGTGGCACCGGGGACTGCGAACGGTGCTGGCTCGTGGCACTGGCCTTACGGGTTGGGGAGCAGTGTCAGTGCTCCTTGGAGGAGTCCTTCCTCGGGATCGGGACATCCCATGCCGGGGTGCTGCGCACCGATGATATCGCTGCCGCTTCTGGTGCCGGCTGCGGGCGGAGGGCCGACTCCATCAGGAGGAGCGTCAAACGATAGTCCCCGCTCTCTCTTAGTCCTGCGTCTGAAGCTCTTGCAACTTGGGCACTTATCTGTCCGATGGCCCTCTCCTAAACACTTGAGACAGGCAACGTGCGGATTGCCTGTGGGCATAGGTTTCACACACCTCTCCCATGCCTCATGCCCCGGTGCCTGGGGAAACTAGGATGGGGGGCGTGTGTGTGTGGAAGCCCCCCAAAGTAACTCCAAATCTACAAACTTATACTTGCTAATTCATTATATATTTACAACTAAAAAAGGGAACCACTAGGTAGGAACTTGTGAATGTAAGAGACGGAGCTGCACCAACGACCATCACTGCGGGAAGAAGGAACTGAGCAGGCGGTGGGTTGGCAGGGACCTATATACACTGCCATAAAGGCGCCACTCCAGGGGTCTCCACATTCGACCCAACGGGTACCGCTAGGGGAAAAACCTTCCGACGATCTTGCATGCGGCGCATGCACACCTATTGGAATGCACATGAGCAATCACTCAAAGAAGAAAGTTAAGTTTCTTCCTTCACAGGCAAACTGACACTATGTATGATCCGGCAAAGGCACTTTATTCATTCTAAGAAAAAGGAGACACAGACGGTTGGAAGCTAATGTTTCTAGTATAATGCACATACGCTCCTGGAAGAGGTTTGTAAACATCTAGGCTATGCCTACACTGCACTTCAGTGCAGAGTAAAGGGGTGTTAACTGAAGAGTGCCCCAAAATGTTGCGCTCTCAATGCCCTCTATGGACTCTGCTGTAGCAAACTAAAAGTTACCTACTAGGGTTCATGTTAACATGGTCCTCCTTCAGAAGGACTATGTTAACATGAGCAAAGTACCTTTTAATTCACGCCAGATGCATGTCCAGTGGCACAGTTAGAGCACAACATTTTGGTGTGCTCTGCAATTCATACCCCCTGTAGTTCACACTGTGGTGCACTGTAAATAAGTCCAAGAGATCATGTTCCTCTATAGGCATAGTTACACTTCTGAAAGCAAGTGATTACCAAAGATCTCTGAAGAGTTGCTGTATGTAGCTCATCATATTAGTAGTGTCGGACTCCAGTTAGCAGTGTTCTGTTTAATGCATACTTGCACAAGAGCGTTCTTTCTTGAACAGAATGTATGACTGCACAGACTCTCCAAAAATTTAATTTGCAGCTTTGTGTTTAAACACAAGCAAGATCAATAATGCCTCATGTGCTGAGAATGACAGTTGCTCAGTGCTCTTCAAGTCATACATATCTAGAACTAGTTAGTAGCAGCAGAGGGCTCGGTCTACATGGAGAAACTGACTGGCATAACTGCAGTGGTATAATTATACATTTATAGCTATGCTGGTATAACTCCGTGTGGATGCTATTCTGGAATAGAAGTGACTATTCCAGTACTATCTAGCTAAATAGCAAAGGCAAAAAGTTTAAATTATTTTATCTTTTTATAAAAATGCCATTAAAACTACATTAAAGCTACTACACTGAGTATATAAAAGTCAAAAGCCAAATTTAAAAGTTGCATACAGTAACTGCTTTTGATTTCTCAGTGTTTCAGCCACAACACAGTCCCTATTCAGCTTCTTTGTTGGCACCCGTTGCCTTAGACCCTGAGTGTCCTCTATAGTTTGCATTTGACTTCATATCCAAAATGGGCGAATATATTGAGGTAAATGTGAATTATCTGCAAGGTGTACTTTAGAGAGCTACGATGCAGCATGTTTTGCCTATGACATGCATGATTTGGGGACATTTTGGAAAGCTCTCCCAAGTTTCTGAAACCCCCCATACCATTATTCAGATGCATGTGTCTACAGTTAGCTCTGGCCCCAGAAAAGTATCACAGCATATTTATCGAAAGCTTATCAATTTCCTTTGACATACATCATAAGGTGATTTCCAGATTCCAAAACTGCATAAGAAGTTCCACACTTCAGGAAGAATGCGATTTTATAAAGGATATTGCCAGACAATTAGAGTTAATTTTTCACACTTCCCATATAATCAAATAAGCATAATGTATGAGAAACCAAAAGGCAGAATCGCTTTACACCAAGTACCAACCAAAACCAAAAGAGGTTTTTGGGGCACTGAGGACACTGAATAAGCCAATTAAATCAAAAAATATTAGGCGTAGTCAGGGAATCAGGTTGTCCTGGCAGCCTAAATTAATTCCCCTTGCTTTATTTATGAATTGTACCTCCAAACTGTTTAACTATATGTTAACTATTTAAAGGAAAATATTACCTAGCCTTATGTGATTCCTGTGCTGAAAGACCTTACAGTCTCTCTTATGTGTATGTGCGATGGTGCCAAGAGTCCTTTAAACTAGTGAGAAAATGGCTTGCAGAATTAATGCAAGAGTCATATCAATGAAAGATTGACAATTGCCTTGTTCCTGAAGAAAAATAAGAGTTGTGTGAAAGACCCAAGACTATTCTAAAAGTCACATGGACTCATATGTAGTTCAACATCAGAATAGCATTATTATACATTTTGATCAGCATTTGACTTTTTAGACTGCAATTGAGGTTAGTGGTGAGAATTAATCATTCAACAGACCACTTGACAGTATATATAGAACAGAACGTTTAAAGATTTGGCAAAAAACTAACTATGCACAACAGTAAACAACTATAACTGTAGATTTATGTTCCTTTATAATTTTGTTTGCAATACTGCACAAAACTAAGTGTGAATAATAAGGCAGCAGATCAATATTATTAAGACATATGCAGTAAGACCTGGAATGAACTTGAATTTTTTTCTTAACTGCAATACCAGTTGCCAAAGACATGAACTTTTATGGTAGATTGACTTCTCTTATGTATTTTAAACAAAACTGGTAAGTCTCCCATTTAAGTTAGTGTTCTTAGAAAACAGTCTTACAGACAGGAAAAATTTCCATTTGACGACTTATGTTTTCAAATAATATTAAGTTGACCTTATCTAAGGTTTTTGTATAAAAATTCTTATTTTTGCACAGAAGTTTGTAGCATTCATTCCACAAGCCTTTGCATAAAGACCAATTTCACCTAGCAATAATAGACGTTTCAAATGACATTTACATTAACATATATTTTGGACTCAATACACCAGCATGAAGGAGACACTGATTACTTATGTCTCTGCTTAGAATAATCTCCATTAGTATAGTATACCCAGACAAACAACAAATCCACATGTTGAAACAACAACTTGACAGAACATTCAAAGTATGGTTTGAAAATACGACGCATCTCTTTATGCTGTATGTGATCACTAAAAAACCCAAGTTATGGCAAAACAAACTGTTGGATCACCACTTACGTAAGTGACAGTCTGTAGAAAACTGTCAGCATGCAGGTTTATACCTAGGCTTGGCAGGATTCGATCTAAAAATCGATGTCGGTAAACATCAATTTCTGATGACATGCTGAAATTGATGAAAAATATCGATCGGTAACAGTGGGCAGTAATACAGCCTCTCCCATTTGTGCCTGCAGGAACTGAGTGTCACTAGTACTGTGACAGCACAGAGCGTACACAGCAGCCCCACCGTCATGAGAGTGAGTCTATGACAGATCTTCTACAACTCTGCTGTCAAGGCCCCACTCCCTCACTCGCCAGCCACTGTTTAGCAGCAGCACCCCGTGCCTAGGGCTCATCATCCTCCTCGCAGTCCTGGCTGAGAGGTCTCTGCTCTGCCAGGCCAGGACTGCAGCCTCCCCTGCAACTTGAGCCCAAGTGTCTTGGCCCTCTCGGCTAGGCAGGAAGCCCCTGCAACACAACTTTCCACACTGCCCTAACCCTAACACCAAATCGCTTCCCCTTGATATCTAACAATTGTAAAAAAAAGATATAAAACAAAATTAATATTAATCATTGAAGTTAGAAAAAATCAAATTATGCCAAGCCTATTTATACTATAAAATGTGTTAACTGCTAGAATACAGTTTGAAAACAAATTAGAAATTAAACTAAAATTAGTAAAACTGGTAACTTCAGTTGGTTTGTATGACCTTACCTCAATCAATTTATTGGCATGTTCACGGAAAACCTGTGCATACTCCTTAACTTCTTTTTCATTCCCATTCTTGGCAGCTTCAATCAATACTAAAAGTGGAACGTTGGTTTCCAGAAAAGAATCTGACACATGATCCATAACAGCTTTGCGGAGCTAAGAATTAAAATGAAAATTAGTTGGGATTTTTGGCACAGAGTTCAACTGCTGTTTTCTTGCATCTTATTAACAAGAAACTGTTTGCCACAATAAGGATCTTGAATATTTGTTTAACAATTGCTCCCTCTGTTGCTATGTGAGACCAGGGCTTTCTCTATTGGGGTTGGCCATGCAGTTTTTGCGCCAATGTAACCAAATTGGTTAAGTCAGTGCAACCCCTCCTTTGGGCACATTAATATTTATTTAAAATGTGGAGATATTGGCATAGTTTCAGTGACTAAATCTGCGCTTTTTTTCTGCTGAATATTAAAATCAACACACCATTATTTTTGTATTTAATTTAATGTAAGGATTTTGGAAAAGATACAATACACAACTCTCCTATATAGTTTAAACCCAAATGTGGATGTAGCAAAGTGAACTTTCCCCACTTAATAGTGAACTGTCCCCAAGTGTTACCATTATATAGGGTGACCAGATGTCCCGATAAAATCGGGACGCCCGATTTTCCGTCTTCCGGATGCAGAGGCTCTTTTTTTTTTTTTTTTTTTGCTCAACAAGTTTGGTTGAGCTGTTTGTTTGTTTTTTGAGGTAAGTCCCGATTTTCGGGTCTTCCCATCTGGTCACCCTACCATTATACACTCTTGCTACAGATGTACTTGTTTGTAATTTGAGTCCAAAATGTTTTATTTTAATTCAACATCCAAAATATCTTCTCTGTATGGTTATCTATAGGGGATTGCAATTCAAACCCTAATACTGTCACCCAAACAAAGCGCTGCAAGCGTCTAGCTTTCAATGAACTACACAAGGAAAAAAAGAAGAGCAAAACTACTGCCATTACAGAACGTAAAGCACTCAGATAAACAAAACATTTCCAATAGGGAACATTCAGAATTGCATTCATTTCTATAAACACTATTACTACATTAATATTTTACTCATTCTGTACCTGTCTACGCAGGTCCCTCGTCTTTTTAGTCATTTTGTCTATTGCAGAATTCAGTGCATCACTTCTTTCTTTGCGTCCAGCCTGTAAAGCAAGAGGGGCTAAGGTAAATACAATATTCTGTGTTGGACAGGAGACAATATTAACGTCTTTAAATAGTAAGGAAAACAGCAGGTTATACCAATGCAAAGCTAAAAATGACGTTTGGATTCACCTCCTTATTCAACAAGACTATTGGTGTTTCTTCCAATCTCATGCTTTCCTTTCTCTACATTTTCTTCTTAGAGCAACTATGGGGGAACTTAGAGTGGTTTTCAGAGGTCTAAGCTAGAGACTGACCCCCCCCCCCCCCCCCCCAAAAAAAGTCTTCAAATACAAAGTCTTGGATCCCTTCTTGATCGATCTGACAACCACACAGTTTCTTGTGCTGGATCCACTCTGATTCAGACTTGCAGCACGTCCTGTATGAGAGCTCTGCTAAAGTCCTGAAACTCTTACGAATCCATCAGAAAGCATGAAAGTCCATGGCTCTGATTCTCACCTTGGTATAAAAAGATGCAGACAGTACACACCCATTTGATGGCTGCCCTTCACCCAAACATTTCAAGTATTAAAATGGTTAGTCTAAGTGGTCACTCTTGGGACAAGAAGCATTCCCTAAAGAGTTTTGCATTTCACATCAAACCATAGTGGACAATTTACATGTAGCCAAAACCATAAGCCACAATTTAAGTACTTTTAAATTCAGAAAGCTTAAAAAAGCACTTAAGTTCAACACAAACATCAAGCGTAAAAATCCAACACCAATCTCAAAACCAAAACCCATGCAAGGAAGAGCAGTGGATTCCATGAGCCTATGGTATGGTAGAGAACTAGGCAGTGTTGCGAAGAAGAAATAAGGTTACAGCTTGGCTTTGATTAAGCAGACATGAGGCTAAGAGAATATTGAGCTCAAATATAATAATTTATATTAAGAAATTCTAACAATTATCTTAACACACGTGGTTAGTTTCTAGTTCTGAAGATACAGTATATAGCTTTAAACTAGCCTTTAAGCAACCACAAAGCAATTTTATGAAGTTCTGCACTATGCTCAATGTAATTATACTGCTGAGAGAAGAAGAGATTAGCCTCCATTAATGTGGGTGTACGCTGAGAAAAGAACACATTAACCACCATTAATGTAAGTGTATGCTAATTATCAAATGATAGGTTGATTTGGAAGACTTGGATTGGCAACTTTGAAATCTTAATCAAAGATTGGAGTTCTGCATAAAACAGATGTTACGGGATTAACCTCAATTGGGAACAGCAAGGCTGGGTTTATTTTGATCACTATTAGGCGCGTGTCCACACCACAAAAGTTTCAGAGTGGTAGCCGTGTTAGTTTGTATCAGCAAAAAGAACGAGGAGTACTTCTGGCACCTTGGAGACTAACAAATTTATTTTGGCATAAGCTTTTGTGGGCTATAACCCACTTCATCAGATGCATGGAGTGGAAGATACAGTAGGAAGATTTTTTTAATACACAGCACAGATAGATACATACACACACATACCATGAAAAGATGGAGGTTGCCATACCAACTCTGAGACTAATCAATTAAGGTGGGCTATTATTAGCAAGAGAAAAAAAAAAAACTTTTGTAGTAATAATCAGGATGGCCCATTTCAAACAGTTGACAAGAAGGTGTGAGTAACAGTAGTGGAAAACTTAGCATGGGGAAACAGTTTTCAGTGTGTGTAATGACCCAGCCACTCCCAATCTTTATTCAAGCCTAATTTAATGGTATCCAGTTTTTTTTCCCCTCCTGCTAATAATAGCCCACCTTAATTGATTAGTCTCAGAGTTGGTATGGCAAGCCCCATCTTTTCATGTTCTCTGTATATATCTATATCTATCTTCCACTCCATGCATCCGATGAAGTGGGTTTTAGCCCACGAAAGCTTATGCCCAAATAAATTTGTTAGTCTCTAAGGTGCCACAGTACTACAAACAAGGTGACTTATGTTAGGTTGACTTACATGTCCACACTGCCCTCCTTCTGTCAGTGGTGCATGTCCTCACCAGAAGCACTTCCACCAACCTAAGAGTGGCCCACTCTCAGCTCCCCACTTAGCTATTCCCTCTTCCTGCCAGGAGCCTCGGTGCAGGGCACTGGGAGCCCAGGCAGCAGCCAGGCTCTAGTGGGAGCCCTCCACCCACTCTGGGGTGACAGCTCAAGCTGGGAGTGGCTTTCTTGTCAATTTCACACATGAAATTGACAAGAATCACAGCCAACAGCCAATGAAAGTAACCCAGAGTGTCTACACCAACACTGCATTGCCTAACTACAATGACATAAGCCCTTCGCCGCTCGTGGAAGTGGAGTTATGTTGGTGTAGTAAGGCACATCGGTGGAATCAAGGCTGTAGTGTGTACATTAACATAATTAGGTTGATGTAAACTGCCTTACGTCAACTTAATTGTGTAGTATAGACCAGCCTTAGTTACCAACCATGATATCCAAGAGTTGTCATGTTCATGGTCAACTGAACTGATTCTCTGTCACATAAAATGGTTCCAACGCAAAGAAGCACTGCAGATTGAAGTTACTATTGGAACAAAAATTAGCTTAGCTATTCCCTCTTCCTAGCATCACAATGCAGCCCATTAAAATCTCACCCAACCCCTGCCAAAAAAAAGTATACAAAAGAAAAACTAATGATTCTAATTACTAGACACTCAGGTTTCCTCATGTTTAAAACTTACGTGTAGAGAGAGAGTTCAACCAGAAAAGCATCAAGTTCAAACAGCTCTGGTTTACTGCTTATGACATTATATTTACTTCACCTAAAGCTTTCAGTTGATATTTATGACAAGTTTAAACAAAACTGAAGTGATTAACAGAAAAGTCTGTAAAAGCAGATTCATGTGCTGTGATTCAGTTTAAGATGAAACCTAAACTCTGAACTTACTAATTGTCGTAGGCCAGCCAACCTAAAAAATAATCAATTTGTCTGTGTTAAACCTAGGGAATAGATGTTTATGGTTCACTAATCAAAAGCAGACATCTCAGTAGCAGTTATTTACTGAAATCTGCATGATTTCACTATGCTTTCCAAGTTACAACTGCTGTCAGTTGGCTGCGCGAGGGTTCTCTATGTGCTGCACTGGCTCTGGCCAGTTAGCCCGTACAGCAGACTTCGATTGAACTGCCCAGGAAGACCAGACTCTGTTCAGTGGCTAAGGCACTTGGCCAGGTTTATTGTTGACAAAACATGGTATTAGTGCCCTATATGTGCTACAGGTACACTTAATACATGTATGCCCATGACAACGGACAGCTGAGTGAGTGGTGGGACTTTCTGCTCCCCCCTCGACCGGACCTTAGTGACCCTTCTGATACACTGATGCAGACAAGATGCGTATTGTGCCTCTGATGTGGTTAGTTACCATCACTTGCCTTGTATATGTTGGTTCGATCAAAACGTCTCTAGCCATCACCCTGTCATCCCGACCTTATCCTTAGGAAGGGTCAGTGTGCCCCTTTATCATCTTTGGGGAGTGAGTTTACACTCTAACTTGGTATTGGGATGTTATGGCATGATCCTTCTAGAATGTGTTTATGCAAGTGTCCAGTGCCTAGCACTTAGGAACATTTGTGTTTTTGCAACATTAGCCATGTTCTTGCCAAGTTCATGTTCCGGACAGTGAACCTACAAGCAGGCATATTTTATAATCAGGCCTGACTTTTGCTCATATCCTGACTCTTGCTAACTTTGATTTATATCAGCAGGGCCTGACCTGTTTGGGCCTTAGGCCTTACACCACGTCCTTTGTCTCAGGAGCTCTCTCACTACACTACAGCAACATGATCAGTTCAAAAATGTAGTTCAAAATCCAGATTTTCAGCAGTTCTCAAACTGAATCAGGACCCCAAAGCGGGTCACGACCCCATTTTAATACAATCGCCAGGGCTGGCTTAGACTTGCTGGGGCCCAAGGCAGAAGCCTGAGCCCCACCTCCTAGGGCTGAAGCCAAAGCCTGAGGACTTCAGTCCTAGGAAGCGGTGCTCAGGTTACAGGCCCCCTGCCTGGGGCTGAAGCCCTTTGGCTTCAGTCTCCTCCCCCGCTCCCTGGGCAGTGGGATTCGGGCTTTGGCCCTCCCCCACCCACGATGGCAGGGCTCAGGCTTCCGTCTCCCCTCCTAGGGTCATGTAGTAATTTTTATTGTCAGAAGGGAGTTGTGATGCAATGAAGTTTGAAAACCCTTGTTCTATACTATTTTAACTTGAAGATAGGAACCCAAATATTTGGGTATTCCAGGAAGTAAAATGTAACTTATGTATAGCCTCAAGTTGTTCCAAAATTAAAATGAGAAGCTGTAATTTATTTCCAGTTTGTTAGCTTTACAAAACACTCAAGTGACAGTACACAGGCTCTATACAACACTGAATAAGACAGCTTCCACAGGATTTCTCAAATTTCTCTACATTTTGCCCTTCTGAGAGCTGCACTGGAGGGCTGTACCTACTTTGCATAAAATGAAGCATATTTCAGCTGTCTATATCTTTAAGTATGCGGTGAGGCTTGCAAAGAGTACAGGTCCCAGCAACCAATGCATCATTTTACCACAACCAGTGAAAAATGGAACCCTAAAGGTTGGGACCCATAGTCTTGTTGGGCCATATTTGCATCAAAGCCACAGGCTACTCTGGCAGAACTCTAGTGCAGTTTAGACTACATAAATCTAGATTCATACATTTTAAGGCCAGAAGGGACCATGACGATCATCTAGTCTGACCTCCTGTATCACCCAGGCCATAGAATTTCACCCAGTGATTCCAGCATCCAGCCCAACAGTTTGTGGTTCAACTAAGAGCATGTCAAGGGTATGTCTACATTGCACTTTTGTTAGTCAGGGGTGTAAAAAAAAATACCCCCCTGAGCCACAAAAGTTTTAACAAAAAGCGCTGGTGTGGACAGCACTGTGTCAGCGGGAGAAAGCTACTGCCCCTCGTTGGGGGTGGCTTTATTTGGTCAGCAGGAGTGCTCTCTCCTGACAAAGAGCGGCTACACTGCGTGCCTTACAACGGCAAGGCTTTAGCGGCATGGCTGTGCTGCTGCAAGCTGTGCAGTGTAGACATCACGATTGAATGTTTTAGGTTATTTAAAGACTCCGAATTAGAGAGTTTACCAGACCTGGGTAATCTATTCCAGTGGCTGATTATCCTCACTTAATGCACTTTATTTCTACTTTCAACTTTAAGTGAAAAACAAGCGTACTGATGACACTGCAGCACAAGACATCTCTGCCATTAGCTTCACTTATGCATTCATAAGAGGATTGACAAAAGTGAATCCTGCATATTACAGCCCCTCTAAGATCATTTAGCCAGAGCTAACCTGTTGTAGCTCAGGAAAGCATGAACTTTGTGGCCAACAATATCAAAAGCTGCTAATAGGTCTAACATTCAATATGGAGATGTTGGCCATGTCCATCATTAGATTAAATGACCCACCATAGACCTGTCTAGTTTCACAGATCATAAACTGGACTTTTGCATGATTTTGTTTTGGATTAAATCAGATTAAAAAAACATGTCATGATTAATCAGAGTTAAAAATTGAGTGGGTGATCTCTGGTATTTTGGCAGAGAGAGGCCTATCCTGATAGAACACAGGTTTAAGATTATTCCTGCTTCTGAAGAAATAGGAAAAATAGTAAGTGTGGCATACTGCTGTTTACACAAGGTTAGGGATATTTGTGTAAGATACAAGTAAGGATTTCAGCTAGTGTATGCAACAATACTCCCATAAAGGAACAACAAAACTAGGTTTCCCTTCAATCCGCTCCTGAAATCTCCCATTAGAAAAAATAAAAGCAACATCAGTGTCTAGAATCCTTTGAGTTAAGAGTACACCACCATGAACCCATCATCTATTCTGGGTTGGGAACAAGAGTTTGATATTTGTGGATGGTTTGACTTTGAGAAATCAACATCCTCTGACAGCTGTGGGTCTGCCAACTTCATTCAAGAGGGGAGTGTTTGTCATCTTTTTAGCTTTAAATGGGGGGGAAGGAAAAATTCATTAAAACTTTGAGGGGAATAATCCATTTTGCTCAATTACAAAGCGTTAGGTTTTTTTAAAGCTCTATTTGGATAAAAAAAGGTAATTAACTGCTTTAGAAAAACCTGATCTCACAAAAATTTATAACCAGACTAAGCTAAAAGTAGCACAGAAATTAGATGGTGGTGGCGGCCAACGGAGGGATGACCATTTCAAGCAGCAAGGATTGGCAACGCGCATTAATATATGGTAATTACCCAGAAACTCATCTATTTCCTGACCTGAGTGTAGCTGTGGTTCTTTAATGAGAACTCCAAAGTAAAAGAAGAGTTGGTTAAATTACAAAAACCTACAAGTAGTACAGTAGAAACTCACTAGTGAAGCTGCTTTGGTTAGCACACCTCATATCTCAGCTATTTAACAGATCTGTAGTGAGAGCTCACAACTAAGATACCATTGCTTTTAATATTTGAACTAAAATATTTTGACTGGTAGACAAACATCAATTAAACTAAAACTATATTTACTGGAATCTATTTTGAGAGAGGGCTTTTCTTTTTTAGAATAGATAGCTTGTCTTGTGAATTGTAGAATGAGCAAACTGCGTAAATGTCCCAGTCAAAATTAGTGAGGTTCTTTTTTGAGATTAGTGTTTAGCACACCTTCCTTTTGGCCAGCCAGTTTTACATAGAAGCACACTGCAGGTGCAGCAATTTCACCATGAAATGCTTGGACAGCTCATTACTCTGGGAGTGCTCAGGCTATCGTGGTTTAGCAGACACTTTTCTAGAAACCTGAACAGTTTCCTTAGCACTTCACTTACATCTGGGTCTAAAAAAGATAACCTTCCACACTCCTTCACTATTCTAGCATACTGATTGTAAACAATTCCAGATTGTAAAATAGTGCTTGGACCTGACTGAAGTTGCAGGTTGCATGTGTGGAAGGGATGACACGTAAGAAAATGCAACAGTACTTTCAAAACTGGAGTTTAAAGGTTCTGTATTTTTCCATACACCTCCAATTTCTTTATACATTACATGTAGGGTATCTACAGCTCACCAAAACATACTTCAGAGACCTCCTGCATTCCATCATCTCTTTGCTCCAGCAAGAATCTCACTTCAACAAGTATAATTGCATCTTACTTCTTGTATGACTACCCCCAAAGTCTCTCAGTGGTACTCTTGCTCCGTTACAGATGTCACCCCCTTTGTGGAATTAGAGCCAAAATGGCTTTATAATTCTCCAAGAGCAGTATAAAGGAAGTCTTTGCCTTTGGTTACTCTTGAACCGGTATAGTGCAGAATGAATGGTTTAAAATTTACAGCTCTTGCCCAGTAAAATAGGTTAAAAGCACAGGTGACTATAGATTCACTACACAACCACCACCATCTTCACACATTTTGTACATAGGAAGTCAGTTAAAATAAGACTGCATATAAAGTTAGTCTTCCCCAGCTCCTCCCTCCCAACCTCTTCATCTGAATAACCCTTTTATGTAGCCAGAATAAGACTAGAACCAGATGTGCTTTCAGGAAGATGATGCGTCAGCTTAGGTTTGTGTTTCTGATTTTTGCACATGACCAATGTCCCTTTCCTTTTAATGAGCTCATCACTAACCCATTTCACTGTAGTACATTTAAGTGACACCAGGGCCACCAGCAGAGGTTGGGCCCTGCCCCCCTCCAGAGAGACACACTCTGGAGGTGCAGACAGCTGATGAAGTCCCCACTTTCCCAGGTGTAGGGGAGGCAGGCTTTGGCCACAGGGCTTCGGGCCCCATCCCCAGACTCACCACCCCTGCCATCGTCCCTGGGCCTTGCCCACCTCCCCATTCAGCACTTAATTTGTCCCAGAGCTTCCCAGGGTTGAGTAAAACTGTTGTGAAAAGTGATTTTAATAAACATACAAATATTACTTTTCACAGCAGAAGACTTACCAGGTAACAAGTTTTAGAAGGGGGAAAAAAAAAAAAAAGCGCAACCAAAAAGGCAAAAGAAACTACAACAAAAAGACAAGAACATGCAACGTGCCTTATTTGTGTTTCTATTCCGTTTAGGTCCAGTAAAGAATAGAGACAACTGTAAATTATTTATTACTGAGTCTGAAAAAAACCTCCATAAATAAATTACAATAATTTGGACATGTATATGTGTATATTTATTTGTTTTTCCTAAAGTTAATTTTAGGGGAAATTGTCACCGCGGCCACCAGAAAGAGTTGGTGGCAACACTGAGGCCACCAAAATTTTTGTTGAGAACCCCTGCAGAAGACGTTACTTGCAAATAAATCATAGAAGCTTATTAAACATGGAATTAACTATTTTTAATATTTTGACTAGCAAAAATATAAGCACTGAATTGCCTTTTTCCTTAAGGAACCGCTGTGAAAGTATACCTGAAGTTACATATGACAGAGCAACTAGTTAGATTAAAAAAAAATTCTGTTTTTGACAGATTTTTACCTGTAATCTTTGTAAAATTCATACTGACATTGCAAGAATATGGCATTCTATACTGAGTTGACTTATGGCAAAGAATTTATATCTTGTGTAACTCTTATGAATGTTACCAGTTATTCAAACTGCAGAATTTCTTTCAGATCAGTTGTGTTGCTTCTCCTATTGGTATCACGTTGCTGGTGGTACCTGTTAACATAGATGAGAATTACACAATCCCAGTGTGGTGTTAAACTAATGCTTAGGAGGGTTACTGTTCAAAAGCACTAAAGCAGTTTTCTTTTTCTTCATGGAGCATGTTGCCCTTCTGCCATGTAGTGGCTGATGTTTGGCACACTGCAGATTGGCTTTTTGTTTCAGAAATCAGTGACATGGAGTCTCTAGGTATGCAGGTAGTCCCTTCTTTCAGGAATCTCAGCCCACATCCCAGGAGTCCACTGTGCTTCCAGAATTGATTCTAGTTAAAAGCTGAGAATAAGCTCCTGCTGCTTGCAAAACTAATACAGCACTACTTTGTAAGCGTGAAAACTTGCTTGCACGCTCAGAACATTTTTTAAGGCTGAGTAGCATTGTCATCTACTAGTTTCTCCCATAACAAGAATTTTGCCGCAAAGATTGAAAGGGTGTGTATTTGGGAAGGGGAAAACAGCATTTCTCTCCCAGTAATACTAGTGGTACCAAAAAGCCCTCATGAGAATTCTGTTTCACCCTTGATTTTTTCAGAAGAACTGGATGTTATGGTAAAGGAATCCACCAGAAAAGTACATAGACTCAGACTTTAAAGTCAGAAGGGACCATCATAATCATCTAGTCCAGGGGGTTCTCAACAGATTTTTGGTGGCCTCAGAGTGTGGCCACCAACTCTTGCTAGTGGCCACGCTGACCATTTTTCCTAAACTAACTAACTAACTTTAGGAAAAACAAATAAATATACACATATACATGTCCAAATTATTGTAATTTATTTATGGAGGGTTTTTTCAGACTCCTTAATAAAAAATAATTTACAGTTGTCTCTATTCTTTACTGGACCTAAACAGAATAGAAACACAAATAAGGCACTTTGCATGTTCTTGTGTCTTTTTGTTGATTCTTTTGCTTTTTAGGTTGCCTTTTTTTTTTCTCTTCTAAAACTTGTTACCTGGTAAGTCTTCTGCTGTGAAAAGTGATATTTGTATGTTTGTTAAAACCACTTTTCACAGCAGACTTACTCAGCCCCTGGGACAAATTAAGTCCTGAATGGGTAGGTGGGCAGGGAGGCAGCAGGGCCCAGAGATGGTGGCAGGGGCAGTGAGCCTGGGGCCGGAGCCTGGAAACAGAGCCTGCCACCACGTGGACGGAGCCTGAAGCCCCCGGGGCCGAAGCCTGCCTCCCCTACCCCTGGGAAAGTGGGGGATTCACCAGCTGCTTGCACCTCCAGAGTGTGTCTCCCCAGAGGGGGGCAGGGCCCAACCTCTGCTGGCAGCCGTGGGAGAAGGGCCACTGCTTTCTCCCCTCACCCATCAAAGCCCAGATGGCCGTGGTCACAAGAAAAGGCCCTGTGGCCGCATTTGAGAAACACTGGACTAGAGCAAGCTTGGAAATATTTAGACAGTTTAATTTAATACACAACTAGGACACTTTAATTTTCTTAATTATGGTCAATTATAGTGTTCATATGGCTCTCCATCACAATCAAACTTCTACTTGATGCCTCAATGAAGTCATAGCTCTGTTTAGGACAGAACAGTCCGCAACAAAATTACAACTTCACTACAGGATCAAAGAGAATGAAGAGTTAGGGAAAGAAGGCACAAAGCGTTGTTTAAACACAAAACACTTCAGAAAGCAGTAACACCGATTATAAAGTGTGGAAAGACATTTTTGTTTTTAAGTCCTGTATTTGAGTTTCACACCATCCCTATCAGTATGAAAGTCCCTTAAGGCCATCTTATAACATGAAAGGTTTTCCTTCTCTGCGATCCATGCATTGAAGACATTTCCATGTCACTGTGTGGGGCTCAAAATGAACATGCTGTTATAACAGTTTAAAATGCACCTCATTTCATTATAGCTCCAAGTCACAGGGTAAAGGAATAAAAAAGAAATAGCACACTCAAGAAAACAGAAGAGGAAAGTTAGAAACAAAAATTATCTGGGTTAAAGCAGCCTTACAAAAAATAGCCATGAAAATTCATCAGCTCATTTACCCTGTATTATCAGTTATCAGGGAAAATAAGTGGTATTTGTGTGTGCCCTAGGTGCATACAGCTAGTTAAGAGTACAGCTCCTCTAAATCTGGTTGAATGTCTGAGCTCTTGATGAGAGACACTGACTGGGCAGCAACAGTGCAAGCAGACAGCTTTACAAGCTTTCCCAAGAACACAGTTCTACCAGTGCATCTTAATTCTAAAACATGCAACATCACTGTTGTTCTGGCCTGGACGTTCTGTTGCAGGGATTCCTAGCAAAACTAATGTGAACTTCTATTCACAGAAAGAGGGGGTGTGGGGGGGGGGAGAGAGGAAGAGAAGAGGAGACGATACACTAACTAATAGTGACTAAAGTGAACCATCAAACTCCTCATTTGACCTCAAACCTGATTTGAGCTCCAGCCTGAAATGCAGAGCACACAGCATTGCCTGCACCCAATCCCCAGGAACAACAATCATCATCTTCAGTTTTGTTAAAATTGAGAAAAATATGATTTTGAAAGTGGGGAAAATCTAATCAAGGGTTTTCCCCCCCAGAGATTTGTCATTCTTAATTGTAAGTTTACTACAGTATTTTCTTTGTTACTTTGGAGATGTGAACAACTTAGCTTCACTTCCCCATATTCCAGCAATATCTAAGCAAAATGTTTTCCTGCTTGTTCATTCTAAAGACAAAGGAGGAATGTAGTGGTATGCAGCTCTAAAATGCCAGATAATTCACTTCACTGTACCAGTTGGTGCTACTCAGCCTTCTCCTATTACTATTCAAACAATACATGTGCATTCCCTAGTAAAGTTCTTTATGTGCAGGAAAATACAATACAAAATGAGCAAGAGCCAGCATTAAAAGACCGTTCACAATTCTAGCTGTACACTGCTTGAGGCTGTCTGAAGATAGCAAGCAAAATGTACTACAGAAAAAACTGATTACAAATCATTCTTATGCCTTGAATTGTATGGATGAAGTATTCTTACAGTTGATTTTTCCTCTATCAGTAGTTGAAAAGGATCACAGTATGCACCATAATGCTTTAAAACAGAAAAGCTTCTGGAAAACCCAAACAAAAGGAACGTCACCAGGTGACGTCAGCCTATATACAGTTCTGTGTGGTCGCAGCGCATAAGCAAATCCATTCTTGTACCGTTTCCCTGAAAAGCTTTTCAGTAAATGCACTCATGCTACTACAGGAGCTTCTCTCAGCAATAAGCCACCCATCTGCCATCAACAAGTTAAGACTAAAAGAACCCACAGCCGCGGAAAAAGAACGTGAGCTTCAATAAAACCACTGAGCAGTCACAGGAGGAGGGAAAAAAACCCAACTTATATTCAGCATTGATTCCACAATTACAGACCTGTCACATGAAATCAAGCCAACGAATTTAAAAGGAGTATTTTGAGAGAGCATGGTGGATTCAGTCTTACACTAATATCGAAGGACTCTAGAAAACAGTAAATTATTCAAAGGCTGTCTTACATTAGAGCCTTTTACAGACTCACTGCGTTGAGTCTAAAACTACGACTGAATGCAACCTTCAATGTACTCAAAAGAATGGGTAAGTTTACACATTTATATATACCTTTTATGATGAAAGAACAGCAATGCTTTAGAAAAATAGAGGTACTAAAAATAGATTTTCTGAACTGAAGCTTTTTAAAGGCATATTCAGATTGTCACTTACTGAAGATTATAATGTAGATAAAGATTTGTATCAAAGACAATATCTAAGTACTCTGTATTTAGTAAGTTTGTTAGTTCTTACATTCAGAAGTAGCTTTTTATAGATGCATGAAAGTAATCCGCAGTGAAATCTTTCACCATAATGTTGTAAGTGTACATGATCTGATAAGAATATCCTATCTTGTTGTTTCCCTAAATTATATTCTGCAGGCTTACATTTCAAGTGGCCATTAGGGGCTCCTATGCTGGCAGCACTATATGCAATGAGTATGGTTTTAAAATTGCTGCCTGCCTTGGGCATGGCTTGTCCACCAAAATGTCGCTGTGAGAAGCTGCTCTTTTACTGTGACTCTCAGGGGTTTCACTCAGTGCCAAACACCACTGACAAGGGCTCTCTAGGTTTGTCACTGAGGCACAATTATATTTCTGAACTTGAAAGGGACCAATTTGCAAGCTTCAGTCAACTTACTTGGCTTCACTTAGATCATAATCAAATTGCAACAGTAAGAGAAGATTCTTTTCAAGGACTATATAAACTTAAGGAATTAATCCTAAGTTCAAACAAAATATTTTATTTGCCAAACACAACTTTTAGCCAACTGCTGAATCTACAAAATTTGGACCTCTCTTTTAACCAGTTATCCTCTCTGCATCCTGAGTTGTTTTATGGACTTCGCAAACTGCAAACCTTGCATTTACGTTCCAACTCCCTGCGGACTATCCCAGTCCGCCTTTTCTGGGACTGTCGTAGTTTGGAGTTTCTGGATCTGAGCACAAATCGCTTGCGAAGTTTGGCTCGCAATGGATTTGCAGGATTAATCAAACTGAGGGAGCTTCACCTAGAGCACAACCAGCTGACAAAGATTAATTTTGCTCATTTCCTACGGTTAAGCAGTCTGCACACGCTCTTCTTGCAATGGAACAAAATTAACAACTTGACATGTGGGATGGAGTGGACCTGGGGCACCTTAGAAAAGCTAGATTTGACTGGAAATGAAATCAAAGCCATTGATTTGACAGTTTTTGAAACTATGCCTAATCTTAAAATACTCCTAATGGATAACAACAAGCTAACCACTCTGGATTCCAAGATCTTAAATTCACTTACATCCATAACTACAGTGGGCCTCTCCAGCAATCTGTGGGAATGCAGTCCAAAGATATGTGAATTAGCCACATGGCTGAGTGGTTTTCAAGGTCGGTGGGAGCACTCCATACTGTGCCACAGCCCAGACCACACCCAAGGAGAGGATATTCTAGATGCGGTTTACGGTTTTCAGCTTTGCTGGAATTTATCAACTATTGTTACATCCATGGTTACGAGTTACAGATCTCCAACTACTGAGTATACAAAAAGAATAAGCTCATCAAATTTCCATATGGGAGACAAAGAAATTCCAACTACTGCAGGCATAGTCGTTACTACTGAAGAACATTTCACTGAACCAAACAATGCCATCTTCACTCAGCGGGTAATTACAGGAACAATGGCTTTATTATTTTCTTTCTTTTTTATCATTTTTATAGTGTTCATCTCCAGAAAATGCTGCCCTCCCACATTAAGAAGAATTAGGCAGTGTTCAATGATTCAAAACCACAGGCAACTCCGATCTCAAACACGGCTACATATGTCAAACATGTCAGACCAAGGACCATATAACGAATATGAACCCACCCATGAAGGACCTTTCATCATCATTAATGGCTATGGACAGTGCAAGTGTCAGCAACTGCCATATAAAGAATGTGAAGTATAATATCTACAAGTCATCAAAAATTAAACCAGATAAGTAACCTATTTTAAAATTGATGGGGACCTATATATGATTCTAATTTTTACAGATGTTGACAAACCCTAATTTTCCAAACTATTTAATGGAAGCATTGTTTTTGAAGTGGTGCAGTATTTTAAAGTTTTTTTTTTAAAATAAAACCATATTTTCAATGTTGAAGCAATGATTACATTAAATTTGCACTCAATGTTTGAAAGTCTAAAAAGATGCTCACCTCAAAACATGTAAAATGTTTCATGTTATGTAATTATATGACTATGTGTAAACATTTATACTTAAGTCTCCATAGTCTACTTTTTCTAATGAAAATAGTCTGAATGAAAGGAAGTTGTATGTACAGAGATCTGTGAGGGAACATGCATTACATTTGTTCCATTGTAGCTATGTGATCACAAACATTCCAGTTGGCTCAGTTCACTTTTCAAGGTAGACTTGCTGGAAGATTTTCCTTCTGTGATAATCTGACTCTTAAATCTACAATCAGAGAAGAATGGGAAGGGGATTTTTCAAGTGGATTAGAGACTGGTGATTTTAAATACTGTTTTCCTACCTCCATATTGATAGTCAGCCTTGCCTAAATGTACCTTTGCTAAAGCTCACAGCAAATTTACAATACAGCAGTTTTATTCAGTTACAAACTGACTCTCCAAATGCTTACAAAGTACTCAAGTGCTTATGTAGGAAGGCTCGATACAATGCAATCAATTCTAAGTATTAAATGTGTTTAACTCTTATTAGACCTCTGGTTTGACTTGATAATTGGCACAGCTTTTAAAATAATTTAGGCAAATTATTTGGGACTATGAATGAAGGGTAATTCAACAGCTTCTCGTGTGTAAATACCCTGAACGCTAATTTTAATTAAAAGTAAGTATCAATTTGGGGGTAAAAAGGGACTAGGGAGGGAAGAAGCCTCTCCTCTCCTCCTCCCCACAGCAGTTTCTTCATCTTGCCTAGAAGCTATTTGCATGCACTAACCCGACTGGTTTCTCTGGAGACAGATTTAGCCCCTACAAGATAAGCTTTCACTTATCCTATTCTTGTGAAACCCCCAATCTTCCCAAAGTCAAAGTAGTTCAACATTTTTTTTTAATTGTTCAGTTGATAAATAATTAGCTTAGAAAGTATTTAACTGAAAAATGTTGCATTTTATACTTCAGTGATATGAGATGGGATTTAAGGTCGTATGCTATTTAATTTAATTTTTTTTTTTAAATGCACTCACCTTGGAAACTCATTTTCTTTTATCCAGAAGTAGCATGTTCTATAAACACTATTATGAAATTACATGTAAATATTTGGAGATCTATGCAGCCACAGTGGTATCAGACACCACAAATAAATATAAAATTATAATTTTTAAGAAAATTGCTCAAATATTGTAAACTTTTACCAAAGTTACTAGACCAGGGGGGAATTTATATATATAAATATGTATATGTATTTAAAATGTGCTCTGTGTCAAATGCTGCAGTGTTCAACAATTAGCAGCAGCACACAACAGGAGAAAACAATTCCTCAGTGTTGACATACCTTGAATAAATCAGTAATTACAGTATGTTAATTATGTGTTGTACCAAACTTCTAAACTTTTACAACAGATAATCACTGCACAAGTCTGTTTGCTTGCTTATCACTCGGCATTATGTTTACACACACACACTCATTCAGGGTACAATTATATA
Source organism: Chelydra serpentina (assembly GCA_037349315.1). Lineage (NCBI taxonomy): Eukaryota > Metazoa > Chordata > Testudines > Chelydridae > Chelydra > Chelydra serpentina. The sequence continues at coordinate 32,612,086 of JBAIAC010000035.1, read as the reverse complement.
ACATTGCAATGTTTTACTGTGAAAGGAATAGGTCTCAGATAAATATATGGGGCTTCAGATAATATTTTTCATAAATATTTTTAAATTACTCTTATACTATCCACATGCTTCCCATTACCTTTATGTTACATTAAACTGCAATGTCCCAAATTAGCTAAAATATATATATTACATACACACACACTTTCTTATTCTCCATGATTTTGTTCTATTCAGTAAAGACTAGTTTCCCATAAATTTTTTAATGAACCCATTTACTGTTAGAACCCGAATACAGACTGATTATCTTGCATTACAACTATCCCAACTACTTTCAGCCATATAGAGTACCTTCTATGCATACAGAGGAAGTGGTAGGAGGAGGAAGAGAAGGGGATGTTCTGATAATTAAATCCCACATGCAGTGAGAGGCCAAATCTAAGTTCAAAAAGTAGATTTATTGGCACCAAGTATATTGAACCACTTGTGATAAAAGATTTATTTAATCTTATACAGATATTAAGTGTTCGTGGCCCTTCATTTACATATAAGCTTCAGTCTTGCCCTCCGATATGTGAGCAGGCATCATTTCATATCTTGTTAAAAATCTGTGCATGTCTGTGAAAGCACAATAGCTTTACTAGCTATAGTGGTGTAAATTATTGGGTATTAGCAGGCAGGTTCAAGCCCTTCAAGCGCTAGCTTTCTGAAAAGTCTTTGCAAGTGCAGCCTTAGGTGCAAACAGATATGCTCAGGAATTAGAATCACTGATCATTCCAGCAATGGTGGGTAGTCAACTTCTTTTGCTGTGGTATCCCCACTCAGGAAGTCAGGGCTAATTTCTGCTGCACCCAGCCCCTAACATAAGAGTATGTCCTCTCCTTATCCAATAAGATCCTACTGTTGTAATATGGTCCAAAAGTAACTTGAAATACTTCTCTCCAGTGTGGAGAGGGAAGTAGTGGGTGGGGCTATGGCTGTCATGTTACCCCCAGGAGTATGTGGCGATGTTGCATTTGCAATTCTAAACAAGAGCCCTTATTAGCAGTCATTTTTAGCATAGTTTACAGTCATGATTAAACGAAAATAAGAAAGAAAAACTTGTAGCACCTTAGAGACTAACAAATTTATTTCAGCATAAGCTTTCGTGGGTTAATACCCACTTCATCGGTATTTCGTGGGTATTAACCCACGAAAGCTTATGCTGAAATAAATTTGTTAGTCTCTAAGGTGCTACAAGTTTTTCTTTCTTATTTTCGTTTTGCTGACACAGACTAACACGGCTACTACACTTAAACCAGTCATGATTAAGGAAGGCTAGCAGGCTTCCAGCCTATCTTGTCAACAGGGCTATGTCTAAACCCATTCCCTTTGTTTACCATGCCCCCAACAGAACAATGTTTGTCCCCAACTATTAGTAGCCATCCAGGTCCTTATCCTCTCTAGAATTTCAGCACACTCCCCTCCCTCAGACCTCCAAGAACCAGCTTTCAGCCAATGCACCGCCCCCCCTTTTGAACCAGTACTCTAGGCTCAGCCTTGCCTAGAGATGGTAAAGCAGTACGGCACACACAATCTAATGCCATGTAAGATGTGGAGGCAAGATAAGATTTAACAGCTTCTGCATCACCCATCTTACACAAAGTTGATTTCCCAACTGCCTCAGAACATAATTGCCACTCCGTTGCAGTATTTAGCCTTTAACTTGAGAAGTCACCCAATATTCAGTGAACGACTGTTGGACGTTCACACATTAGACCCCAGCAGTGAATATTGCATCCAATGTAGCATGCGTCATGTAATCTAGATCAGGGGTCTCAAACATGTGGCCCGCAGGACTTTGGGGAAATGGTTTGAATGGGGACAGGGAAGGGGTGAGAAGAGGGGGAGCAGGGGTGGAGTGGGGGCGCAGCCCAGTACAGGGCGGGAGCTTTAACAGAAGTAAATCTAAGTACGTGTTTTGTCCTTTGAGTGAGGTGCATTACTGAGTGTACATATTTTATTCACCCAAGGCAGGGGTCTCAAACACGCAGCCCGCGGGGTTATTTTCTGCAGCCTGCCAAGCTCCCCACACAATTTCCTGGGGCCACCAAGCTCCCTGTGTCCCCCGCCACCTCCTGCCTACCTCCAGGCGCTTCCCGCTGCAAAACAGCCATTGGCAGTGCACAGTGCTTTCCAGGAGGGAGGGAGAGGAGTGTGCTCAGGGGAGGAGGCGGAGAAGAGGCAGGGCATGAGCAGGGCCTCATGGAAGGGGTGGAGTGGGGACGAGGGCAGCGAGGGGAGGGTGTCAGTGATGCAGCCCTCGGGCCAATGCACTAGTCCTCATGTGGCCCTCGTGGTCATTTGAGATCCCTGATCTAGAGGATGTCAAATGCTGCCAATGAAAATTTAACCAGGTTTCCCTAATAATAAGCAGTAAGTAGTGAGCTATGCGAGTGTCCTATGCAAGAACTCATTAGGAAGAGCAATTCCAAGTGACTTTTAAAAATTGTTTTCCAGTCAATTGTTCGTGGCTCGACCACCACAATAATTTTATTTCATTTAGCAAACACTTATTTCTTGTGTTTCTTAGTGATCGCAAGCCAAGGCGGCTTGGTTTAACTTGCGTTCCAGGAGCAGGACTAATGGCCACAATCTACGTTCCTTCTTTTGGTTGCTGAGTCTATGTTCAGATGCACTGCATGCAGTCCCAGCTCCTATCAAGTTTAGTTGGAATTCTTGGAGCTTAGCACTTCTACACACAATTAACGTCTGTAGACAGTTCAAGAATTGCTTGCCATCCGCCAGAGCATTCTCCCAAGCCCATTCACCCTCTGCTCCATTCTCCACCCAATTTGCTCATTTCCCCCCCCCCCCAATCCCCCACACCTTCAGTCTCAGTGATATCTGAACCCAACACCTGAAGCCAGTTTAAATCGTAGTACTTGAGTAGACCAGAAATGAAGAACGAGCTCTCGATTCCACCCCCCCCCCCCCACTTATTTTTAACTTTGAAGAACTGCCTGATAAGGCATTGGGTGAGTCAAGTCTTGTTCCTGTACTACTTGATTGAGCACTATCAACTGTTATCAGATGCAAGGCTACCCAGGCCCACAACCATTGGGGGATTCAGTTAGTTTTCAGTGACAAACTAGTTTATGTGCAAATCCAAGTGTTTGTGTCCACATTGAGCTACAGCCCTTTGAAGACAGCCACCTATGGCCAACACTTAAATATCATCTTGCTTTGTAAGACAAATCTGCACTAACACTTGTTTCCTAATGTGCCTAAGTTAATTTTTGTACTAGTTTAATTAAATGAAAGTTGATTGAATTTTGTAATTTGAGTAGTTTAAAACTCATCTGTTAGATTAATGTAATCAATTCAGAAAACTAGATTTCACCTTCCACAGAAGTGGATTTCCACACAATGATGACACTTCAGAGAGGGATGGAGTCTTCCTTCTCCCACAGATAAAACAAAATCCAGTGAGGTTTATTAGTAGTGCCAAGTCATTCATGTCAATTCCCCTTTCCACAATTAGAACTGAGATTTATCCATAAACTGAGGCTGCCAGTTTTTTGTGTTTTTTTTTAAACAATCATCCACTGACTGCTAGTGGTACAGTTAAAGGCCATTGTGTAGTCAAGTTGGGGGATCATACATTTCATATTTTGTATTAAGCACCTTCTTTAGAGAGAAGTACTAGGGAAAGATACTAGGATCTAATCAAATCTTATTTACTATCCAAGATAGGCAAACTCATACTACCTAAATAAAGTCAAAACAACAAGCTTTCAGATCCGCGAAGCAAGCATATGAAAGGCTCCATCTGCTACACTTTCAACTAAACTCTTTCATGATGGTTAAAAAACAGATTTTAAAACATTAGTGAACTTTTTCTACCAACATTGAGACCAGAGATTAAAAAGCAGAGTCCCGAATGCATTGTATTCAAGTCATGCTTAAGAGCCATTTTCTGGTGGGGATGAAAATACAAAATGGAGTAAATTGAAGTGCAGTGTACAGAAAGATTTTGTTATTAAAACTGTATATACCGTAAAACTGAATTTGCCTCTTTTTTCCTGCCTTCTCAAACAAATACCTAGAAATGTCGAGTTTCATGGTAATGTAAAATTAGTCATACCAACTGTGTTCGTAAGAGTCACACCACTTCAAAGCAGACTGCCTAGAAATCTCAATAATGAAGTTTGTCAATGTTTACTGTACACCAATATGTTGCTTTCAATTACACTTTATGGTCTGAAAAGGTGAGTATCTGAACTCTTCATGCAGACTGTTTCTTTATTGAGTCTAGAAAGTTTCTTGCAGAGCAAATATGAGTTATTGCTCATGAAGGGTGACCGATTAATGGCTCTGGAGACTGAACCCTTTGTACTCATCTGTTTAATATACAGCAATACCTTCCACACATCACTGACAGTATGACTCAACCACGACCTTGGAGTAGCCATCTACAAGATTGAGAGAATAGTTCCTTCCCTATTCTTGTTCAGTCCTTAGACTCTCTAGTGCCACAATCAACAATCAATGGTGCCAATTGGGGTGGTGGGTAATTCAGACAGGGCCACCTATGAATTCAATAAGGATAACCCAAATCATTTAAAGATAGTATGTGTTGGTGGTTTGGTCTCAACTTTGAATTATCACCAAGCAGAACCAGATATGAACTGCTGACCTCAAAGAAAAAGTTCCATTGCCCATTATCACGGTCTTGAATTATCCAGTACAGTTTTCAGTACAGGCTACTTGGGAGTGATATTCTCAAACACTGGTTATTAAATTAACAGATGCTTTTCTTCCATCATTTAAAGAGATTCAGAGTTAGAGGATGTTAACTTACTTTTAAAGAAATTTTAGTACTTGTCTAACTAAATCAAGCGAACTTAAAACAGATAATAAAATTTAGATTTGTTTGCTTGTAAATTAAGTAAATAGTTTAATTGTAGCTACATTTACTATAGAACATTTCCTTAAAGAAAGGTTTGTATGTGCAAAACAATGAATAAAATAACTACTTTTTAAAAATGCAGAATATCAATGTTTACTATAGCGTGTGCTAACACCCCCCTAAATTCCTTTCAGCCTTCAAAAAACTGCATAACGTTTAATCTAAATCAATACAGAAATATAAATGGGATACTTAGAATTTTCCATTTAAATCCTCCTATATGTGACTAGTAAACAATTAAGGAAATTTATGCACAGTATGATTAATGCTGTTCCTAGTAATTTTGACAAGAATACTGCAGAACACCAAACCTCTGGCCAAAAATTCTTGACCAACACCTTAGAAAGAGAACTTCAAAAGTGATTTGAAAACTCAGGCAAGTCTGATAATATGCTGAAATTACCCCACCTCTGTTTAGTGGGGTACGTTCAACACAAATCTTCCTTAACATTAAAAGCTCCTTCCCCAAGCCTTTAACATCAGTTAATTAAAATATGCACAGAATAAACTGTTAATGATGCTAGGAGTCAGGCTTTGCTATCTGTTATACAGAAAATGTATTCTAGGATGTATTTTTTGAAAAAGGGCCACATGACCACACAAGAATTTATTTTAGATGAATTCCGCACAAAAATAACTCAAGAGTCTGGCTACTTGGGGCATTAAGCATGTATTTTTACAATTAAAGGCAACCTTCAATATTGTGGAAGGGTAGGGAAGGCTACAAATAACTACTTGCGGCCTCTTCTATTCTTTCTGATGTATAAAAATCTAAAAACTGAAGCTTTCTCCTGCCTTAGCCTTCCAGACAGGACCTGATTTTTCCATGTGAACAGAGATGACTTGGGAAGTACTGAAGTGATATTGCAAGAGAAAAAAATGTGAAAGTTGATCAATTAAAACAAGGGAGTTTTGCAGGGAAAGTGGATGAAATATCTTTTATTGAACCAACTTCTGTTGGTGTGTGAGAAGCTTTCGGGCTCCACAGAGCTGCTCTTCTTCTGAGCAAAATGAATAGGATATGACCTCACCTACCATGTGTCTCATGTTCTGGCACCAATATAGCTACAACACAGCAAGCAAAGGAGTTTTAGTCAGACTATTTAACTTCAATTATTAATTAGCATTTTGGAAAAATGACCCTTTATTCAAGAGGTTTGAAACCTAACAATACACATCTTGAGACTTCCAGTAGGTCTGTCAAAACCAGCTGACATTCCTGATTACCAAAAAATGTTATAAACTTTCAGGTCCTCTATGTAGCATACAGAAGCACCAATGGGTACACGCCCATTTCAAAAAATTATTTGTAGGTCACTTTTAAATCAGTTCAAGTTTGCTTTGAGATTAACTTTTCAGGTATTTTTCTTCACATTTATTTTACTAATTGAATACTTGGGATTTTTCAAAGCCAACAACTAAAGAAAAAATTGTTTCCCTCCCCACATTTTCCATCCTGTAAGTTAGGATCAGCACACTCACTTAGTCATGTAGGACATGTGCAATTGTTTTATACCAATTCAATGCAGCTTAGTCCTCTAAAAGAAGTCAGCAAGAAAGAGTTCATTCATCAAGAAGCATCATAAACACTGAAAAGGTCATAATTCTTAACAGGGCAAGAACAATTAATTCTGTATTATAAATCAAGAATATAAATCTGAGAAGTCCAACCTAATTGCTCAGAGTCTGAATTTCAAGTGTTACAACGGCTACACTATTTTAAAACAGTGTATTGAGGATTTTTTCTCAGTTTGAGCACACAGCCTTCTAATAAAAAGTACAGGCATCTTACATTTGGTAGGTAGCAAAGGTGGGCCAATACTTCCCAGATACTTTAAGAGTCCGCAGATTTTCCTTCATATCTAAAGTTCTATTTGGACAATGTTAAGACTACCATGCAAATAAGGAATATGCCAGTTCTGAGAACAGAAATAATGATATAGATAAGACGGAGGGATGTATTTCCTGAGGAAGAAGGCAGATATAGTTCTAAGGCACACCTTACAATGATTAAAAAAGACCAAGAGTGAACAGAAAAGGGTTGCTAATTCACTCACTCTATGGATACTCTTCATTACTAGCAACACTGTCTTTAGATTTCAGAACTCTAAGGGCTGGTCCACACTAACCCCCCCCGTGTCGAACTAAGATACGCAACTTCAGCTACGTTAATAACGTAGCTGAAGTTGAAGTATCTTAGTTCGATCTTCAAAGCACTTACCGCGGGTCCACATGCGGCAGGCAGGCTCCCCCGTCAACAGCGCTTACTCCTCCCGGCGAGCAGGAGTACCGGTGTCGACGGTGCACACTTCCGGGATCGATTTATCGCGTCTAGACAAGACGCGATAAATCGATCTCAGAAGATCGATTGCTTACCGCCGAACCTGGAGGTAAGTATAGATGTACGCTAAGAAGATGGTAGCCACAATAGGCTTAAAGGGTAGCAGGTAGAGAAAAGCACACCTAGTTTAAAATTAAGGCTCTGAGAAACATGTAGCTCTGGGCTATTCAGGGTATGTCTACACTACAATTAAAAACCCACAACTGGCCTGTGTCAGCTGATTCAGGGTAAGAGGCTGTTTAATTGAGTTGTAGAAGTTTTCTCTTGCTGGAGCCTAGGCTCTGGGACACTGCAATTAAAACAGCCCCTTGGCCCAAGTCAGCTGCCATAGGTGTTTAATTGCAATGTAGACATACCCATATTGGCAGTACAGCAGCAGTGAATCCTGGAATTAAGGGGATGGTGACCTTGATAAAATTGTCACTCATTCATTTAGGCTCAAAACCAACACCAACCCCTAGAGCTTTTGGAGGCTATAGCCAGGCATATGAATAGTCTACACTGAAGAGATCATATGCTGAACAAGATGTGGCAGATCTTTCATCTTTGACCTGACAAGTTAACAACAACAACAACAACAAGACAAGCAACAGCATGACCATGAGGTTCTCCTTTTATGAGTTACTTTTATACCAACTCAGTCTTTATAACCACCATCTCTTTTTAACAATTTTCTAGGTCAGAGTTTCTCCCTGAGATGCTAAATAGGAAATTCCCTGCTCACAAGAATCCCTGTCTGTTTGCATACGAACACACCAGGGCTCAAAGGACAATATGAGGTCATTTGGATGATTTCTCACTTTTAAAATGACCTTTAGGTTCATGGAGAAGAGTGAGAACAGCCATGCTGAAGGCATCCATACTCAAACTGAACTGGATACCAAAGGTAATAACCCCTTGTCTTTTGTATGGGGACAGGAAATAAAATGTTTAAACCCAATTGCTTTCACCTGTTGGGAAGCAACTAGAATACCCTCAGAAGAAGGGTCCACTTCTCCCAGGTGGATGAATTATTTGCTCAAGTCACCTGCAAAGGTGCATTTCCTTGCAATTAATTGGTAACAGAGCTTTATTTTCAAGCCTTCAGTTTGAAATTCAAGCTTCTACGGTTTTTGGACACACCTTTCTTAATTTCACTAGAGACAAGTAGATAGCCCTCTTCCCTCCTGTCTGGGAGAAAATCAGTTTCTCTGTGTTCATTCACAGACTTTAAAGCATAATACCAGTGAGTATCCACAATTCCTCATATTGTGTTAATACAAGCATTTTAAAATAATATTGATCAGTGTGTCATCAATTTTCATAAAAGACCTGACTTGATAAGCTTTTGTAATACAATTATATTGTATATAATCAGTTGATTCATTTACTTATTTAAGGTTCAGACCCCTGTATTTAAGAGGCTCTCCCCCCAACTCTCCTTTTACCTTTTATGTAAATGTGCCCTCATAGTCTAACTAGCCTGATCGTCAGGCAGAGACGAACAAGTACACATTCCTTTGTCTAAGGCTGATGGGGCTTCTGCATGACTTGGCAAACGCATTTTAAAGAACATAATTCTAGCACATACCCGTAATTTTTAGTATACAACCTGTACAGACCTCACACAAGACAAGAATATTATGAGCCGTGAATTAGTTTTCCAATGACGTATTACATGCCACTCTTTGGGTATCTATCATGACAATAGCATGTTAGGTTTGGTGAATATGTCAGGCCCGACAAAAGTTGCTGACACAGTAGTGAACCACCAGCATGCCTCTGAATCACAGCCAGTTGCTTGCTAATATGGAGAATGAAGACAGACTGACCCATCCAGGAAAAAATTGCTCAGATGCCTGTTTTACAATTAACCACTTATCTTTGAATTTCAAACCCAAGAAGTCTAGATTAAAAACAAAGAAATGGTTAGTGAATTCTGAAGTCTTTCTAGATTATTTCTTCTTTTTCATGACAGCCTATTAGACTGCATAAGGTGATCAAAAAGTTGTTGACCTGAAGACAAAGATGGTGGAAGCCAACAGATCTCCATGAAAGATGTGAGCTGTTAGAACTAAAACTGCTTAAATAGTCCTAACTAGCACAGCACCCAGCCCTGGCACCAAGGTTTTCTGAACTTCTATGTAACCGTTGAAGATAACACATTCATTTGGATACGTCCTGTCATAATATCCAGGTAATACCTAATAGATTCTCTAAACATATCAGACAGTTGTGAGTAAACTGCTGACTAGAATTTTGTCAGACAGTCATTAGTGATGTCTACTTTACTGGCACACTGATCTCAGTAAGCACATGTCCAAGTGCATAAGAATCGTACTACATGCTAGATTAAAATGAACCAATGCTAGCAGATTAGATATTCAATGTATAAGGGAAATCTACTCAATTATGAAGAAAGTAAAAACACTATACCTCACTATTGGCCCAAGAATGGCAATGCTGGACAACTATTTCACAGAGAAATAGCTCAAATATTAGTTTACTTGGTGAAGCTAACAAATGCTTACCGGACACAGCAATCATATTTCTCTTTCAATATTTGAACATCAACTACATTTAGTTAAATTCTTTTTTCAGTAACTCCACTGACTTTGGATTTATGCCATTATAATACAAAGTAGGGGATAAGCTCTGCTTTCTAAGTATTCACAACGGTGCCTACTTCTTCACACATTACAAAAGAACCTTATTACAAGGCTTTATTTGCAGCTCTTTTCTTGTACTGGTATAAGATCATTAATGGCTTCACTGTTTGAGATCTAGAGTGGAGCTGCTGTGCTATTGTTAGAAGTTGTAGATTATGCCTGTCAGTTTTATTTAAGTTAAAACAGTTTTAGTTTCTACTTCCTATTTGAAATGGGGGGGGGGGGGGGGGAGAGAACAGGACAGTCTTGTTTTAAATTTCATAATTGCTAAAAAGACAAAATAGTGTCAGTTTAATATTTTGTGCATTTATCAGTCTACTGTAGAATTTAATAGTCTTTTCTTTCCAAATGCTTTTCTACAGGTTTATTAGTCATTAGTTCACATTTCTGCTACTTACCTGTATCAGATTTCTTAGTGCAAACTATTCCACTTACCAAATTTTCACAATTAAGAAAGCAAATTCTCCATCTCTACCAAACCCACTATTCAGGAACCCTGTTCACCACCCTTCCCTCTTCTCCTCATGCAAGTTTCTATGGGGCACTCATCTTATCTTATCCTATCCTTCCCTCTCTTTTAGGGTCTCTAAATACCAAGGACTCTAGATGAGGCTGGTAATTTCTTTGATTTGTTTCCTGTTTGCTGGAAACTTGTCTTAAATAGGAGTGCCATAATTTTTTTACTTATGATGCAAATTTTAAAAAACCAAACCCACCTAGTTTCTGGCCTTAAATGATCATTCATTCCAATGTAGCAAGGTGAGGGAAGATTGGTAATGAAACCAAAATTCATAGGGAAATGCATCAGAAACAGTGAGTCCTATATTTTAACAGCGTAACTCGATACTAGCAGTAAATAAACAGTGAAAGCTCTGCAAAAAAAAGTTTTCATAATTCAAGGAAGGAATTTTCAGAAGAGGCTCCACTATTTCATACTTATGCTTTGTTATAAACATCGGCTAAGAAGAGGACAAAATTATGTTGAAAGCAAAAAGACTTAAGTATAGCATTTTTACCAAGTCTTTGTTATACTACAATTATCCACTATGGATTTGGAAATTGCATCTTCCCCCCAACAACTAAACACTTTAGGCTCCCAGCACCAATGTACTAGCTATTTGTGTCAACAGTTTTGGACTCTACACCATAATGTTAAATGGAATATAATCAGTATTTCTTGCTTATTCTTCAATAAGATTGCCTCCACATGCATCTCCCTTGGCAAAAATGTGCTAACATTAAAATGAAACTAGGTCCATGGCAATTTCCTATTAGAACTCAGTAATCATGGACAGTCTTGTAGAAACAGTATGGTGTCACTGACAGGAAGTACTTTAAGTACCTCAGGATCACTCCTAGTCTAATTAAAGCATTTATATTCCCTCAAGATCCTAACGGGTAACCCACAGAAGGCTAGACTAGAAGGGTGAAGTCACAAAGACAGAGGCACTGCAGACAAAAAACAAAAACAAAACAAAAATCGAAGTTCAAAATCTAGGATTTTTATTTAAAATCAGATGTTTTTAAGTTACGCATTTTGTTAAAATAAACCAATTTAAAATTAAGTCTGAAATTATGAGTGCCAAAGTCCTAAATTTATTATGATGTATTAAAATGATTAAAGTTAAAGAGCATCAGAGGGGTAGCCGTGTTAGTCTGGATCTGTAGAAGCGACAAAGGGTCCTGTGGCACCTTATAGACTAACAGAGGTATTGGAGCATAAGCTTTCGTGGGTGAAGGTGCCATAGAACCTTTTGTCGCTTCTAAAGTTAAAGAAAATCAAATTGTGTATGTTTGCTGCTGACATTTTAAAGAAAGTCAAACCCTGAACTGGCGAAATTTATTGGCTAAGCACATGGAACCAGAATTTGACAACAGCAACCTCTTCTGCAGGTAACTTCTTCATTTCAGTTTATTCCATTAGTTCAATTCACTCAAAATTAAGAAATGGATTGGAAGCTGAAAAAGCAGAAAAGCTTGTTTTTCTCATCTAATCTATGACTAAAAATGAGGTGGGAGAAAGGAGATCTACTGGATCTAAAATCTTGAAGGATGTCTTGGACAGAAATAAGCAGTTCAATTCACCAACTACAGATAAACACTTCCTATGTTTAATAAAACAGATTCAAATACTAAATATATTTTGATAACATTATCTTATCCAGCAAGTTTAAAACAAATTTAAAATGTTGGATTTTACATTTAATTAAATTTTAATTTCCATTCAAAAGCAGCTCCATACAAATAGAGTACAAAAAATTTAAAAAGATGGAAATGCATCATCCACCATTTTGTAACAAATGTAAAAATTAAAACTCAGAATAAATGTATGTTAAGCTATATAATTGCTTCAATAAATGTGTATTGATTAGTGTATCCCCCTGATTATCAAAAAGTAGTACCATATTTAGTGTAAAAGCTAATTTAGTTTCAAAACATGTTTTAATGGTTACCAACCAATGAGAATCTACCTCTCTTTAGGAAAAGAACTAAAGTACAAATGCAAAATAAAATAAAATTTTCTTTAAATCAAGGTTTCTTATTTGCTAATTTATATCAAAGTGATTTAAATCAATCCATCATGTACAGAAGTTGAAGTGGAAATGGCAAGATCCTCAGGGATATGGATGCCTCACTTCAGAAAGTCTAGCATAATTTTCAAAAAGAAAAACAGCAAGAATGCCAAAGCCTTTTAATGGCACAATTTACCCCAGTTGTTTGGACCCCAGTATGAAATCCCTAACATCAAACGGATGAAGTCCAGGATTTGCCACCTAACTTCTCAGGAAATACTGGGTCCTAATTGTATTCCAATATGAGTTCTTGGCCTAAAAGCAAAGTGCCCTGTATGAGGCAGTAGGTTACACCACAGGTCCAGGCATGAAATCAACAATATCTGCAGATTTCTCAGATACCCAGGCATCCCAACACAAGTAAACATCCACTGTAAAGAAGCCCCTTCAACTTTCAGCATAGAACTCTGGAATGAAAGACCATACTAGGAAGGCTCCTGCCAGATCCAATGGCGCAAAAGCTACTAAAAGCAGTTGTTCGGTTTCAGAGGTTAGTTAGATTCTCTGGAGAACAATCCAGAAGTCTAATAATGTGTCCAAGTTCAAACAGAACGGGCAAATTAGAACCTTTGCCACAAAACAAAAAAAATTATAACAAGTATGAACATCAACAATGGAACTCTGACAAGCATGCTGAAACCATATTACATGGTTACCAGGGGACAAGGATACAAATTCAAGAGTCCTGAGAAAGTAGAGAAATTTGGAACAAGAATTTCCTGAAGCTATAGGTAGATCTTGCCAGCTTTTACGTTAGTGAACATAAGAGAAAAGCCAATTAGGGGTTATTTTAATTGAAACTGTGAAATTTAGCTACCAACAAAAAATGACACAGGTTTTAAACCTCGCTGAGTAGCTACAGTAATGTCTTCCTCTCCTTTGCTCTCTGAAAAAGAAGCCAAATGAATCAATGACAGACCTTCTTCCCACACAGTGTGGGTAAACTAGGGGTTTGATCCTATGTCATCTTCATAGACAACTGTAAAGAGAATTATAGTTCAGTTCATCAAGGTGAACCAGACTACCAAGATTACAGAGACTATATTGATAGCACCTAAACAGTAAGAGTGCTAGCAATATTTTGTTTCACAGCCAAAAAAGCCTTCACACCTATTACCAACCAGGAAGTCAGAGACTACAAACTGTATTTCAGAAAACCTGAACATGGCAGCTGCCACCAGAATCTCAGATCACCTAAAGTCATTTAATATTTCAATATTTAGTTTAACAAATGAAAAAGAGTTCTCTTCAATCTTAATTGAATTGTTGGGTAATGGTATGTTTAAAAGCAAGAGTGCATTGAACCCTGAAACACCATTCCTATTAGTGAAGAAAAAAGGATCTGGTTATACAATGAAAAAAACACTAACGGGGTGCCAGAACACAGAGAAAAACCTCAAACATGAGATTCTAAAATGGGCATTGAAGTTCTTCTTAGCCAGAAGGCAAATGCTTTTAAAGATTAAAGCTGTCCAATCCAAATTTATAATGCAGTCATGTTGACTTTAATATGTACTTGTTGCACCAAAATAAAGCCACCTATTACAAGCAAGGTTTTGACCCTGATTTGCCAAAACAAAACAAATCAGCTTAAAGTCTTAAACTATCAAAATGAAACCTGGGGCATTTTGCCTGTGAGGCAAGTCAGACAAGACCATTGGAAGAGGTGATCTCATCTGAAGTTTTTCCTCACATTCTTTGCTCAGAACTCCAGAAACGCTTGCTCTAGAAAATAAGTTGTGTTAAAACTATTGATAACAGCACACACAAAGGCCTTCAATGACCTTTTTGGGGAGGAAGGAAGAGAGAAGGAACATGTAAATGGCAACAGCTTATAACTAAGGCTATGTTTGTCACAGAGGTCATGGAAGTCACAGAATTAGTGACTTCCAGAGACCTCTGTGACATTCTCTGCTTCAGCCCCAGGGCTGCAGGAGCTGGCAGCCAGCAAGGGGGGGGGGGGGGGGGGCGCACCCTGGCAGGGTTCTAGCAACAGGGGACCTCCTGCAATGTTCCAGCGACAGGTGACAGACTCCTACGGCAGCCCTCTCAGGGTTCCAGCAATGGGCGACCGCCTCACGCAGGGGAAGAGGGACGCCTCGGGCAAGTGGCTGGGGATGTCCCGTTTTCTCTTTGGGAAATACAGTCATCCTGCAGCTCCTAGCCGCCGTGGGCAGAGGGAGAACCCCACAGCTACCAGCCACAAATTGGGGGGGAAATGGGACCATGGGGCCGCAGCAGCAAAAGTCACAGACAGGTCACGGCTTCCGTGAGTTTTTGTTTATTGCCCGTGACCTGTCCATGACTTTTACTAAAAATAACAATGACAAAATCTTCACCTTACTTATAACTATTATAAAGGTTTGAGAGTTGAGGAAACCTGAATGGCTCGGAAGGAGGGAGAGATGGAATCCCGAAGACAGGTTCTTACGGGTTCAGTATTAGAGAATCAAGTTCAATGGTTCCATCCTTCAGGTTCTAAATATTTAGAAGATACTGAACTTTATATTACCAAATCTCCCACTACCTCCCTTCAAGAAATATGCTTCTTTTAAATCATTCTTCCAGCGAGCTGTTTCTCCAGTTCTCAGCTTGCTCCCCTCCGGAATGGAATCAGCAAGAGAGTGAAGTAAAACACCTTGTGTATGTTGGAGAATAAATCTTTCATGGAGAGCTGAGTTACCCCACATAGGCAGGCCAGTTGGCAGCCCTGAGAAGTGGCTAGGCAGGGAGAATAGGGTCTTCTATAGCTTTAACAGAAGAGAGCTACAGAGATGGAAGTGGGGGAAAGGAAAAAAAGGACAAGAAAACAAGGAGAATTACTCTGTACCTGTCCCTCAAATTAAAACCCTATAACAGAGCATGCTTGTTCTCAGGGTTAATTTAGGTAGTAAGTACAAGGTTGCAGAAGGAGACCATTCATATTGAATTGTCAAATCAATGGGAAAACAAATGCAGACAATCTATAATTGGAGTTTAAGACACAATCCTATCTCTTCCCATACTATAATCAGAATCTGATAGCAATAGAAGAATCCCAATAATTCAAAGGGGTTATTTTTCAACATGTCCAATACCCAGTACTTGTTTGTCCCTCTGCCATTTTACAGCTCTACTCTTCCTTTTATCTCCCTCCACTGTTTTATTCTTGGTCAATCTCCACCATCGTGCCCCAGTCAGCCCACTAACTCTGCACTTCTCTGTGCTGCAGGAAGTTTACGAATTCAGAACCGTTTCACTGCTGCTACATTTAGGGTTCTGAACAGTGAACCTGAAAGCTGACCAGATTTTTTCCACGTAACTATTCAGGAGCACATAGACAGCAGAGTGGGATGTGGGCTTTGAGTCCACACACAGTTTTCAACATGTGCCTAATCAACTCCTGTGGCCAAAGTAGGCTGCAACATGGTTTTGATCTGCCCCTGTGGACAGGCATTTTTGAGCCCTTAATTACTCCAGACAAACAAAAACCAGACATGACCAGAGTCTGAAAGTGATAGCTCAATTAGCAGAGGTTCCCAAGTTGCAGGTCACAAATCACTCAGTATTCACAATTGTGCAGACTACAAGATGGTCTAAAAGAAACCCCAATTAGGATGTAGTGGTACATGCTAGAAAAGAGTTTGACAATTCCTGAATTAGGGCAAGAAGGGTTAATGCCTGCTTCTAAGGGCTTGGCTACACTTACAAGTTACAGCGTAATAAAACTGTGGCAGCGCTGTAACTCATTAACTGGCTACACTTGCAAGGCACGTGCAACGCTGTATCTCCTCAGATACAGCGCTGCATGTACTCCACCTCCCCGAGAGGAATAACAGCTGCTGCGAAGTGGGTGCAACGTTGGTCTTTCAGTGTAGCCGAGGAACAACGGAGTTAATGATCTTCCGAAGTTGCCTTTGTTTTGAAATGGCACTTCCGGGTTGGAGTTCAGAGCTGCATTCTTTAAGCTGCTGATCACAGGCTCCGTTTCCTCTCTTTTATCTGCTCTTTAAAAACAAACAAAGCCCCTGCTGTTTGCTTTCAGTGATTGAGAGAGAGGCAGGGGATGTGGAGGTGTGGAAATAATGAGCTGACACTCTGTGGCTATTCCAAAAATCCACTCTTTTTCCAAAAACGCTCCCTGTCAAAGTCCCCCTCACCCCCCCCCCCTGATTTGAAAAGCACGTTGCAGCTACCTGAATGCCCATAATGCACCGCTCCCAATACAGCTGCAAGTGCCGCAAATGTAGCCACGTCAGTGGTAGTTACTGCGCTGGCCGCTGCCAGTGTGGACAGGCTGCAGCACTTTCCCTACTCAGCTGTACGAACACGGGTTTAACTAACAGCGCTGTACATCTGCAAGTGTAGCCTAGGCCTAAGAGAGGCTCAACATAAGCCATTCCAGAGTAGGCTATTTTTATTTTCTGTTTCAAAGTGGCAGGAGCCCCATGGTGTGATTTCTATTCTAGTGAGTGACTACATACTGTAGGTTTAACAGGTAGCCTAGAAATATCTAAAAAGGTCTATGGGATGAAACCTCAATAGCTTATTCCTGATATAAAATATATCGAAGTCTGACACTGGCAACAGAATCACAGTTTACCAAAGATTTTCACTGAACATCAAATGTAAACTCCTGGGCAATTAACCATCTAGACCAGTGGTTTTCAAACTTTTTTCCTGGGGACCCAGTTGAAGAAAATTGTTGATGTCCACAACCCAACAGAGCTGGGGATGAGGGGTTTGGGATGGGGGTAGGGGGTCGGGGTGTGGGGCCAGGGATGAGGGGTTCAGGGTGTGGGAGGGGGACAGGGCTCTAGGTGCAGGCGCTGGGATGGGGCCAGGAATGATGGGTTTGGGGTGCAGGAAGGGCTCTGGGTTAGGGAGCTCAGGGCTAGGGTAGGGGGTTGGAGTGAAGGAGGGGCTCAGGGTGCAGGCTCTGTGGTGGGGAGGTTTGGGGGGGTCAGGGGTCTGGGCTGGGGGTGCAGGCTCTGGGATGGGGTCAGGGAAGGGGTTCCAGGTTTGGGGGGGGGGGGCTCAGGGCTGGGGCAGGAGATAGCAGTGCAGACTTACCTCCGGCGGCTCCCAGTCAGCAGCCCAGCCAGGGTGCAGAGGCAGGCTTCCTGCCTCTCCTGGCACTGTGGACCGCACTGCACTCCAGAAGCGGCCAGCAACAGGTCCGGCTCCTAGGCAGAGGCATGCAAGTGGCTTTGCACAACTCTTGCCTGCAGACATCACCACCCCCTAGCTCCCATTGGCTGGTTTCTGGCCAATGGGAGTGCATAGCTGATGCTCAGGGTGGGGGCAGCACGTGGAGCACCGTGGGCCCCCTGCCTAGAAGTCAGACCTGCTGCTGGTCGCTTCCAGGGCGCAGCGCAGTGTTGGAAAAGGTAGGCACTAGCCTGCCTTCGCTGGGCAGCACCGCCAACGGGACTTTTAACGTCCCAGTAGGCAGTGCTGACCAGAGCAAGGCGACCCAGTGCCTTACACGCTGCGACCCACAGTTTGAAAAATGCTGGTCTAGACTGACATGTCTGTTCCATGTTCTTTAGCACAACAGAGAATTGTGTTTATCTACTAATTTTGGTAAAATGTCCTTTAAAAGATGCTAATGTTGGATCTAATCAACTGGATGGCATAGGGTGGGGAAGAGTTTAATGACTAAAAATATGGATCAGAGAAACAAGTAGGCACTGTAGAAATAAAGTTGAACCAGGGTTCAAATCATAGGCCTGATTTTTAACATCTGTAACACAGGAAGAAGATGATCACTAAACATTTTAGGGATTACTTGAGATGTAGAGGGAGGTGGGGAAAGCACCATTATTCCACCCTAAAAAGTAGTTTTGTAAAATGGCTTTTATAGCTGGTTTAAAAATCAGTTCCTAACTCTTTGGCTCACGTTTATTTCAAAAACAGAAAAAAGAAGTATACGTATACGGATCTGTAGAGAAGCTCACATAGAGGGCATATTACAAAGTTTTTCATGGAGACATCCACCCATCCATTTTAGGCATAAAATCATCAACTACAGTATTTAAAGAACCAAATACACATTTTTTAAAAACTGAAATTGACTTGGAACAGGTTCTGTTCTTGTCATAATAGAATTAGGCTGACTGTCATCCTCTGTACACAAAGTTTTCCAAAATATACCATGCTTAAAGTAACGTTCATTATAGATCCTCACATCTTTCACTCCAAACAAAAGAGCCAACGCTCCTCCCAAAGATACATATGCCTTACAGCAGGCTTTGAAGGTAATCAAATTGGGGCCATCACACCAGACATTCTAGAGCAGAGGACAGTAGCGTAGCCGGGGGGGAGGCAGGGAGAGCAGACGCTTCCCCTGTGAGCAGAAGCAGCGCCGCTTGAGCCCCGCTGCTGGAGCCAGGCTCCGGCGGGGATTTAAAAGACCCGCGGCTCCTGCAGCCACAGGCCTTTTAAAGCGCCGCCTGAGCCCAGCTGCCGGAGCCGGGCTCGGGCGGCGCTTTAAAAGTCCCGTGGCTCCAGGAGCCGCAGGCCTTTTAAATCCCCACCCAAGCCTGGCTCCGGCAGTGCTTAAAAAGGCCCAGGGCTCCTGCTACTGCAGGGAGCCGCGGGCCTTTTAAAGCGCTGCCCAAGCCCTGCTGCCAGAGGCGCCACCGGGTGAGTACAGGGGGAGCCGGGGAGGCGCCTTTTTATAGCGCTGCTCCCCCTGTGCTCCGGAGCTGCCTACACTACTGGCAGAGGACCCAACACAAGATACTCTACCAATAGTCCCCTCCCTTTTAAACCATAGGATTGTTAGTGTTAGCATCTCTGCTAATCTCAAATGCTGCAACATCACTTAGAGATGCAGACTGAGGCAGCCGGGTTCCAAACCATTTTGGGCTTTATAGGTCAAAATCAGGATCTTGATGTTTACCTGGAAGTTAGACAGAAGCCAGAGTAGCCTCTGAACTGTTGGTGTAGTGCACTTCCCATGCAAAGCACTTAGTAAGCAAACTGCTGCAGCCTTGACTACTGATATTTCTAGAGCACTCAAGAGCAGCCGATGATCCAACAAACCCTAAATTACAAACATAAGTAACAAGTGGCAAGCACAAGAGGGCCAATACAATATCTGCCAAATCTACAAGCATTACCTTAATTTCACTGTTAGCCAGCCAAGCCCATATCCAAATTCTAGTCTAATTCAGCTATGAAGCAAGCCATTCAGTTCCAACAGATGGGAAAATTCAGTATACTAAGTGAGTGACAAACACCCATGAGACAACAAGTAGTTGCTCGGTATTGTCGAGACCTTTCAAAGAATGGAATGACATCAGTCACAAGCAACTCTTTTCACCTCTAACCAAGGACTGCAGATTTATCCAACTATATGTCAAAAGCTATACTGACGATAGGAAAAGACTAAAAATGTGGTTACCTGATCAGTTACTGTCCAAAGGAGATCTACCAATGCAACTAGTAGGGTTTACCATGCTCAGACCTGAAAACAGATTTATTGGAGGAATTAAGTTGAGGACTAAGTATTACCAGCATTGCTTTGCTATCACCTTCTCAAAATGATCGCTCTCAGAAAGTGAGGTTTGAAATAGATTGACAGTGAGCAACACTGTAAATGTTTGGGACTGTTTCTTGGTCAAACACTTAATTGCTTCCTCAAATACAGCAGCACACTCTTCTCCTGAAGGGAGCCATAAAGAATGGCCTCTAATAAAGGACCTAGTACTTCTCCTTAGCCTTCACCAGTCAGGAGTATAGTTCAGATTTTGGAAGTTAACCAATACTTCCAAAAGATTTATGTAAAATGCTAGCTGAAACTCAAACTGAGTTCTTTCACTTTTCACATCAACACATTGGTACAAGATTCTTGGTAAGATGCAATCTGCTGTGGTCTTTTGGTGACAGTGGGAAGTTGGGATGGAGAGGAAAGAATCTGATCAATTAATGGAAAAGAAGAGGCAAGATGTTGATATCTTTGGCCCATAATGAGCAAGTGAACTGGAGGATGTTCATGGCAGCATAAATGATAGGAGTACAATGGTTTGTAGTGCATACTTCAAATGCAGCATAAGTGGCTGTAAGTGTCTGTAGTTTCCATTTTGAGGCTGGGTGGGGAATTCCAGACCAGTTAAAAGGTGGTTTTTCGAATGGGAAATATTCAGAGATTGTGTTAACTATGAGAATACTTGAATATTTACCTTTCGTCTACTGTTGATTTTTATACTTTTAAATGTGTAGGCATTTTTAACCAGCGTTTCTTCATACAATGAAGTCTTAACACTAAAATCTTCATTTTAAAGTGAATTAGTAGCCTGCACTAAAAAACAGCTCAAGGTTTTCTTCTTGAGTTATTTGAATCACTAGCAAGAAATATGAAAAGCAAGTAAAGCCTTGAAGTTATAAGAATGCCCCAAAATATGTTACTGTAGATATTACATGCACATGAGCATTGCCCATCATGTGAAGCCTAGAGAAAAGTTGTCTGAAGTACTATAATTGGAGTATCACAAGACCCCTCTAATGCAAAAAACTCATAGAAGTAAGCCAGGCCCACGCAGAATGTTCACGTCGCAAACGGAAGAGGATACATTATGAATCTGGGAATAAAGTCATCAAATTCCTGGCAAGACAGGCCAGACAAATGGATAATAAAACAATACCAGCAATACAATCTCACTAAGCCAGAGAAAGTTAATATAGTCTTTACTACAAGCATGTACATAAACCAACCACAAAAGCTATTTGAATATATCCTTTAAAGAAAGGGAAAAAAGACCAACAGCTTCAACTCAGATCAGAGTGAAGAGAAAAATGGAAACTGAAGGGGTCTTCAACAGGAAGCCCAAGCAAAGATTTGGAAGTAGCATCACCAACAGATGGCTCATTATCTGGGGAGTTTGCTAACAAGCATTTCAAGATTTCAAGCCTTAATGCTATCACAAGACAGTAGGGGAAAAAATACCCTCTCTCTTTCACAAATGAAGTCATAACTTACTCCAAAACCAGATTTTAAAATCATGTGAATAATAAAAATCTTTACCATCAATCCAAGAATCGACAACAAAAGATTGAGAATATGCATTTTCATTTAGAGGAACCAAGCATGAATGTCCCTCACTCCGAACTCCTTTTACTGTTAGACCTACAACAAGCAATTAACTCACTGAGGAATTGTATGGGATTAAAAAGGAATTAAGATGCAAACTGTATAGCATTGTACTTTAGAGACAATATCCTGCCATTATTTACAAAGCCAACTAATGACACCACTATTGTTGCAGCTAAAGAGAAATTAAAATATTTATCTAATATAAGCTTGACACACCTGAGGTAGTCCCCATTGTTTAAAAATCAGAGTAGCAGCAAAGCAGCTAACCAATTTAGGAATTAAGTTACACTTGGGATGGAATAGCAGTGTAGTAACAAGTGTAATGTAAATGTGCCTATAAGGGAAACTAGGGAATACTTGCTATTTACGGTGCAGAAGATTGAATTTATACAGAGGCAAGTGTGTTTTAATCAGTATTTTCCCTTTTACCAATACAAGTTTTTCTTGTCAAAGAAAGCATTCAATAGGCAACCTGGAGGAGGAGAAAAATAAGCAACCTTTGTAGAAAAGGCAAATAAAAGATGGGAGATTACAGGTATCTAAGACTGCAACCTGATGAAAATCTTCCTGATGACATCAAGTGTGGTAGATCATGGAACAAAAGAATTGTAACTGAACATGAATTTCATCTCAGCCTAATAAGGATGCTAAAGGCACTAAACATGAGCAATATGGCCAGAGCAAGGCTTCAGAATGCACATATTAGCAACGTTTGTCTGTCCAGGAGAGAAGTTGAGGGGAAAAAAAAATTCTGATGTGTAGGTATAATATACTCTTGCCCTTTTACAGAATTTCCTAAATGTCATATGGAAGAGCCCATATTTTAAAAATAGTCACATCACTTTACAATCAGCAACAGTAGACATTTTTACAATCGTGTGAAAGTTGTTCAAGATGAAACTTTAAATGAGCTTGGCCAGTTCAAGGCTTGTAGCCAGAAATGCAATTTTAGACTGTATTGTGAATGTCTCTTCAGGATATGCAAGACCTAGTGCATAATTGCTGCCATTTCTATGTATGCTTACTTTTACCACGTTCTTGATTTCCCCCATTTATTTCAACAGTACATTCTAGGAGTTTCACTCTGTAGGAATTGTATATCCAGGAACGTGCTTTTTCTTTCATGAAACCTCCCTTTCTCAATATAGCGGCAAGAGTCACAGTCTATTGAGTTACTTTCATCACCAGCCAGTATGGGGGATGGGAAGGGGGAATACCCCACAGTCTCTGTTGCTCCGTAGAGCTCAGTGGGTGCAGTTTGGCCTCCTGACTGGACCAAGTCCTGCTTCCCCTCTCAAGAGGATCTCTGTAGAGGGGGGTGGGAGGGAAAAAACCCAGGGCCACCCTCTACTCCAAGTTCCAGCCCAGGGACCCTAATGGTAGCAGCTGTTGGTGGCTTTCCATTCACCCCGATGCCTCTTTGCTTCCCTGGGCCACTTCCCCGTGGTCCCCTTTTCCTAGTTTCACCCTTACCTCAGGATACCGAAATGCTTCCTCTCCTCCAGCTCCTTTCACCTAGGCTCTCTCAAGGAAACTGGAAAGGAGAACTTTTAAGCAGTATGAGTGAGACCTTGATTGGTTCCAGCTGTCTCCATTAGCCTAACAGCCTTAACTGACCCTTTGCCAATTAATTGGGGTCAGGTGCCAGCATTAGCCTAACAAACTTAACTGGTTAATTGGCGTCAGGTGTCTTGATTGGCCTGGTATAGCCTTTGTTTGGCTATCCAGGGAACGGGGACCTGCTCATCCTGAGGCTGATATACCTTCTCTTATATCCTTCTGGTCTGACTCCGTCACATCTCATATGCAAGGACATGTGCCTGGGCTGCTATGACACTACAGAAATATTGAAAGGAAGGGAGAATGAGGACATACTAATTCATCATCTCCCAATTCAATGAAGGAATTCTAATCTTAAATCCCTTCCCTCCCCCCAAGAATTTATATCTACTGAGTAAAGTTTGCTAAAATTTAACTATTGGTATATAGTATCGCATCTCATAAGTTTTTTGTTTTTTTTAATTGCTGTTGTAGCCACCCCCGTCCACCACCACCTTAGCCTTTTAGTCTAATTAAGGTAAGAGGTCCAATATGAAGCAGAATGGTTGCACTTTAAAATAAGCTTTGGGGGCCAATAATCTAGAACATCTCACTGCCCTGGGGCAACAAAGAACAGCTTGGAGCACTGCTCTCTTGGCTCATTGCAATGATTTCTGCGCTAACTTTTATTTTCTTTGCTCTGTTTATTGACTCTACAATTAGGGAGATGTCAAAGACCAACCCTGCCTCGGCATGAGACAGACAACCTGATCAAATAGCACAGATCTAGAACAGTAAACTGAAGTCATGTTTTTGAACTTCCACCAATTAGGTTACCTATCTCCTCTTGTCCCAAAAGAGCCAAGGCACAATTCATTGAGTGTCTTCATAAGCTCTCTCCTTTCACTCAAGGCAAACTTCCATCACAAAAAGGATGGAGGAAAGCACACAGAAACCTCAAAGTACTAAAGGAATCCATATGGCATGCACTATCCTGCAATGAGACTCAGAAAAGTTCCCCTACATATAAAACAGAAGAGGGAGTTTCTGAGATGAGGAAGATGCATGTGTGATGGGTTTTCCTGGGGTGCAGCATGAACTGTGGGACCGCTGAGCACTCTATTCCACCAACCTGGGCTCCCTCTCACACTGATGCTGTTGGCAAGCTACAAACCTCTGGCAGGTACTGAATTTACACAGACATCCACAGGCAGGGACATACCCAACTGAGTTACATTAATGCTTCTCCCAGCCACTCATAAACCAACAGAGAGGCTCCAGCCAATTCCCTCCAGCTCCCCAGCCTTGCACCCCAGAACTGTACTGTCTTCCCAGGTCAGAAGCCTGATCAGCGTAAGTTTATTACCCAGTCTGCCCCTCCCTCAATGTGGAGAGAACATACACAAGCCTTTGTAAACTGAGCTGAGATTTCCCAAGCATTTCAACCAAAACACTGTTTTAGGTAAAATATAAAACAGACTTATTAAGTACAGAAAGATAGATTTTTAAGTGATTATAAGTGGTAGGCACAAAAGGTGAGAGATGGTTACCAAAGAAAATAAAAAGTTAAGCACATATGCTAAATCTTAAACCTTATTACGCTAGGCAGTATTTAGATCAAGAAGTTCTCACCCCACTGGATGTTACAGTTCTTATTACACAGGCTTCTCCTTTGAAGCCTGGGACCAGTCTCCTTAGTTGAAGTCGGTCTTCCCAGCGTTCTTGTTCCTTCCAGTGTAGGTGGGAGGAGAGGAAAGGCAAAATCATGAAGCCACGCCCCCTATTTTGATATTTAGGATGATTTAGTTGGGGATTGGTTCTGCTTTGAGCAGGGGGCTGGACGTCCTGAGGTCCATTCCAACCCGGATATTCTATGATTCTATTTTATACGCTCAGTCCATATGCCTGGAAAATACTAGCTCAGATACGTCCTGGTGGGCTTTGCGGAGTCACAGAGTTGGACAATCCCCTATTGCGTGATGCTTGGCCAGGCCTCTTACAGTATTGTAAATCCCTTGATTACAACTCTCCTGCTAATGGTCATGTAATACACTCCTGGGAGTGGCTCACCTCCTTACATTTCAGTAACAACCATACAACAAAATTTCATAACTTCATACACACTAACAATATACATATTTGGACAGAACAATGGGTTTCAGCAGATCATGGACTTCTCATATGACCTCTTACATGGCATGTTTTGTATGAAATGTTTCAATTATATGAGAGGGTGAATATGGGGGTTCCAGGGTGCTGCTTTGAGGTACAGAGTGGCACAGTATGTAAAGCTCCTAGGAAGTACAAATCCAGGCCAGCTAAGCAAACAGCAGCCACCTGGCATTGAGGGCCTGCTCAATAAGGCACCAAGGCCAATGAAAGTAATTGTTCAGCTACCTAACGAACAGACTGGATCATTTATTTTAATTGGCACAGTGCAACTCCCTGAATAACAAAGCCTACTGAAGAGAAGACTCCCATTACTATTAGCTGGCTCTTCCTAATAACTGGGATTCCCTCCCGTGGAGGGAAAAGGATGCCATGACATCATCTAGAAGGAAGGTCTCAACTATGGGATTGTTTCCCTCTGCTCCACCTTGACGTTCTCCTTGCCTCAGGCCTTGGCTACACTCACGAGTTACAGTGCAATAAAACTGCCTACAGCGCTGTACCTCACTAACCGTCTACACTTGCAAGGCACGTACAGCGCTGCGTCTCCGCAGGTACAGCGCTGCAGGTACTCCACCTCCCCGAGAGGAATAACGTTCGTTGCGCTGCCGCTGGTGCACTGTGGCTCCAGTGTGGCCACCCAATGCGCTCTGATTGGCCTCCAGAAGTATTCGAAAGTATCCCACAATGCCTGTTCTAGCCACTCTGGTCATCAGTTCGAACTCTACTGCCCTGGCCTCAGGTGACCAACCGCCAGTCCCACCCTTTAAGTTCCCTTGGAATTTTAAATATCCCCTTCCTGTTTGCTCAGCCAGGCGTGGAGTGCTCCCACCGCATCTTTCCAGGTAACCATGCCTCCACGTGCCAGACGAGCCCCAGTATGGAGCAATGGCGAGTTGCTAGACCTCATCACTGTTTGGGGGGAGGAAGCTGTCCAGTCCCAGCTGCGCTCCAGCCGGAGGAATTTCGATACCTTCGGCCAGATATCAAGGGCCATGATAGAAAGGGGCCATGACCGGGACGCAATGCACTGCAGGATAGAAGTGAAGGAGCTGCAGAGTGCATACCGCAAAGCCCGCAAGGCAAACAGCCGCTCAGGTGCTCCCCCCCACAACCTGCCAATTCTACAAAGAGCTTGACGCAATACTTCGGGGTGACCCCACCTCCATTCCCAGCACCACCGTGGACACGGGAGAGCGGCAGGAGAAGGGGGTTAAAGAAAGCAGGAGCGAGGGTGCTGTGGCTGGGGGAGACACCCTGACTCCCTGGGGGCATGCAGCCAGGAGCTCTTCTCGAGCCAGGAGAAAGGAAGCCAGTCGCAGCGGCCGGAACGTGGTGGAGGAGAAAGAAGAGCAGGTTCGCGGTAAGCAGCTTTTTTTTTCGGGAAGGCGTTTTTTCGGTGCAGGGTCCTTTGGTGAGGAGGGTTTCGGCTGCATGCATGCCTAGATGCAGAAGAGCGCATTGACGTGGTCTATCACATTGCGGAAATCGGCCACTGTAATCTCTTCGAAAGTCTCATCCAGAGTGTGGGCAATGCGCTTGCCCTGGTTTATTGGGAGAGCTGCCGTGGTCCTTGTCCCAGTCAGGCTAACGTGTCCGCGCCACTGTGCCGCGAGGGGCGGGGGGACCATTGCTGCACAGAGGCAAGCTACATATGGGGCAGGGCGGAAGCCGCATTGCAGTAGAAGACCCTCCCTTGCTTCCCCGGTCACCCTCAGCAGCGAGATCTCTTCCAGGATGAACTCCTGTGGAAAATGTGGGGACAGTGTTCCGTGTAGGTTCCCCCTGCAGCTGTTGGCTCTCCCCAAGGCACAGAAACCCACCGGAAAGTACATCTGTGAAACAATCAGTCCTCCTTGACCCTGTGCTTACTCACCATTTTGGGGCTCCCTTGGGTTGTGTGTGATCTGTTTGGGATGGGAAAATTGTACTGTTTTGGAGACTGTGTGCCCCCTCCTTAAGTGTGGGGGAATCATTGCTCTGTCTGGCATAAAACAATGATGCCTCTGTTAAATGTTGCATTTTGCCTTGAAGATGCAACCTTGAGATCTCCGCCGTCCTTCTTATCACCGGCTGAGAGACTCCAAAGGCTCAGGAAAAGGCCCAGAAGAACGAAAGAAGACATACTACAGGAAGTTATGAACCAATCTCTTAAAGAGAATCAAAAGGCTCGGGAGTGGAGGGAGAGTGAAAGCAGGCTCCACCAGGAAAACGCTTTGCACCGGCGGAAAAGCACGCAGTTCCTGCAGGAAAGCACAAAGGAACTGATGAGCATCATGGCACTCTATCCAGGCGCTCATTCCCATGCAGGCAGAGCAGTACCGCGCCCGCCCCCCCGCAGCCATTGTCCCAAAACTCTTTGCCTTGTGCCCCCATGTCACCTCCTGCCCACTTCCCCCAACATCCAGGTTCTTATCGCCCACACCAGCGGCCTCCAACATCTCTGGCTTCACCACCAAGCCCTGGAAAGTATGACCCTTACCCACTGCACTCAACCCCCATCCTGAATTAGATATCCTGAAGTGCAGCACTCACTGCACAGCACTCCAGACAGGAAGGCCGAGTATGAGAGCAGGACATACCATAACCTGTGATTGAACCGTTCCCCAGACGACCCACCACCCCCTTGCCCTTTCTGTCTCACAGGCAGCTGTGTTTCTTTTTAATACATGTATTTTCTCTTTAATAAATGGATGTGAAAACAGTCTTTATTATTGCATCAAGTAAAAGATACCTTAGCCCAGGAAAGAAACAGGCAACGCAAGTCAGCTGGGCCATGCAGGACAGCAGACATTACTGGTGGTTTTCAGCCTCAAATCGCTACCTCAAGGCATCCCTAATCCTTGCAGCCCCACGCTGGGCCTCTCTAATAGCCCTGCTCTCTGGCTGTGCAAATTCAGCCTCCAGGTGTTGAACCTCTGAGGTTCACGCCTGAGTGAACATTTCACCCTTCCCTTCACAAATATTATGGAGGGTACAGCACGCGAATATAACCGCGGGGATGCTGTGTTCAGCCAAGTCCAGCTTCCCATATAGAGATCGCCAGCGGCCCTTCAAACGGCCAAAAGCACACTCCAGTCATTTGGCACCGGCTTAGCCTGTAGTTGAATTGTTCCTTGCTGGTGTCAAGGCTCCCTGTGTAGGGTTTCATGAGCCACGGCATTAAAGGGTAAGAGGGATCTCCAAGGATCACAATGGGCATTTCGATTTCCCCTACCGTGATCTTCCGGTCTGGGGAAAAAAAGAGTCCCGGCCTGCATCTTCCAGAACAGGGCAGTGTTCCGAAAGGTGCGTGCGTCATGCACCTTTCCGGGCCAGCCTGCGTTAATGTCAATGAAACGCCCACGGTGATCCACAAAGCGCCTGGAAAACCATGGAGAAATACCCCTTCCGATTAATGTACTCAGATGCTAGGTGGGGTGGTGCCAGAATAGGAATATGCGTCCCATCTATTGCCCCTCCGCAGTTAGGGAAACCCATTTGTTCAAAGCCAGCCACAATGTCCTGTACCTTACCCGGACTCACGGTTCTTCTGAGCAGGATGCGATTAATGGCCTTGCAAACTTGCAGCAGCACGATTCCAATGGTCAATTTTCGCACTGCAAACTGGTTCACTACCGATTGATAGCAGTCCGGAGTTGCAAGCTTCCAGATTGCAATAGCCACCCGCTTCTCCACCGTCAGGGCAGCTCTCAATCTCGTGTCCTTGCGCCGCAGGGTGGGGGTGAGCTCCTCACACAGTCCCATGAAAGTAGCTTTTCTCATCTGAAAGTTCTGCACCCACTGCTCGTCATCCCAGACTTGCATGACGATGTGATCCCACCACTCTGTGCTGGTTTCCCGAGCCCAAAAGCGGCGTTCCACGGTGCATAGCATGTCCGTGAATGCCACAAGGAAGTTTGTTTCGTACGCGTTTCGCGAGTCTATTTCATCATTGGACTCCTCACTGTCACTGTATCTTAAGGAAGAGCTCAACTGCCAAACGTGACGTGCTGGCGAGACTCGTCAGTATTTTCCTCACCAGTTCGGGGTCCATTTCCCGCTGACTGAAACGGAGCACAGATCGCGCTACAAAGAAACCGTTGAAAGATGGCGCCAAATGTGGATGGAAACAGGGATTGCTGGGATGCGAAGCAATGCATCATGGGGTGTTGGGACAGGACCCAGAATGCACCATACCCCACGCCCCCTTCCCACAACCCATGGCGCCAGAATGGGAAGAGGTGTTCTGTGGGATACCTGCCCATAATGCACTGCTCCCAGAGCCGCTGCAAGTGCCGCAAATGTAGCCACGTCAGTGCGCTGGTAGCTGCCAGTGTGGACAGGCTGCAGCGCTTTCCCTACTCAGCTGTACGAAGACGGGTTTAACTCACAGCGCTGTACATCTGCAAGTGTAGCCAAGGCCTCAGATTCAGAGGCTGTCAGACTAGGGGTAGGACTGTTCTATTGTGTACCTGAAAGTCTCATCTACGTACCTCTGGCTATGCCTATGCTGAAAATGCTACAGCAGCACAGCTGCAGTGGTGCTGCTGTACTGCTCCAGTGTAGTCACTACTTAAGTCAACAGGCAGGGTTCTGCCATCAGCATAGGTAATCCACCTCCCTCAGAGCAGGTAGCCAGTGACCTAGCACTATCTACACTAGGGATTAGGTCAGCATAACAAATTCTCTCATCTGAGATGTATTCACATCCCTGAAAGACTTAGCTATGCCAATATAAGTTCTCATGGTAGACCAGCCCTAGATCTCTCTCAGCTCCTCTAGTTCAGCTACTCTGGCTTCAAAAGCCTGCACTGTGTCTGAGAGCGATGACCTGCTTGCACCATATGCACACATACGTCACCTGCCCACAAGGCAGGTAATCATACATGCTGCATTCAGTACAATCAACTGGATAGTCTCCATGCTGCTGCTGGACTTCTGCTTTTTTACTCTTGCAGTTTTTTTGTGGAGCTGGTGTGGTTACTGGCCTAAGTTTATAGTATGTTTATTAGGTGTAGTTCCTGCACAAAACTCCTGTTTGATTAATGTGTCTTTTTTTTAAAAAAAAACAAACCCCATACTAACAGGTAAACATCCCTATTTTCCCTCCTTTAATGGAATTAAAGAGCCCCAATCCTGCCAAGCGCCAAGCATCCCCTATAAAAAGGTACAGAATACCCTTCAATTTCCATCAAACCAAAGGGAGTTGAGGGCACTCAGCACCTCACATGGTCAGGCTCTAAATCACCACATGTCAAATAGTAAACAAGAATCTATCAGAACCATAACTGATCACAGTGGGAGAACCACATTTAAGAAGCCATTCAATAATGAGTCTGAACAATGCTGTAAGCAGGATTAGTTGGATAATTTGCTCTGAAAAAAGCTGTTCATGGACTCTACTTGGGGTAGTCCCATTTACTGAATACTATGATTAACTTCATGAAACCACATATTTGAACATGGCTACAGAGTCAGGCCCACATCACGCAAGTTTCAGATTAACTTCCATTTCATTTTACTAGCATGAAGGTCAGACACTAACTATAAGAACTAGCAAACTACAATCTATAAAGGCCACTCTCCAGTCTGCCTCAACTGTCTTTTAGCTGCAAACTCATTTGGTGAATTCTTGACTGGCACATTAAACAGCACCACATAATAAACTAGGGTAGAGTGACTTATAAGGTATCCTATAGAAGATTCCTCTATTTCAGAAATGTAACTGTTTGAATATGCAATCATATTACAGTAACAGAGGTTTTTATATTTTTATTTTTAAAGAAAAAAGTTTGCTGGGTCACTAGTGAGGTGTAAAATACATGCACAACTCCATCGTCTTATCACAAAACAAAAACAGACGTAGCGCAACTTGTGCTAAGTAGCTCTATGCCCCCACAGCTGATCACCAGCCCAATGCCTCAAAGCATGTTATGCATGTCAAACTTATTCACTTAAATTTAACCCCCCACCATCTGAGATTACAATTCCTCATCACATTTGAGAAACATTTGGGCTGAAACAAGCCATGTCAATGGAAGTAAAAGAGCTGGAGATTATTATGAGCAAACAAAAACAGCGAATTTAAAAGTTAAACTGCAAGTTTGATCTATCATGATAGACAGTGGGGGATCATTAAAAATTTTCAAGTTTCACTCAACACAATTTCTGCAGTACTGCCAGTATTCCTTTGCATTTCCCTATACTAACAATAAAAATACCAACACAATCACCAAGGTTATGTTACTGCAAGGAGTTAAATAAAGCAGTTGGCTTTTTATTATCATTAAACAAACCACTACTATAGGTATACAAAGCCTGACAGCTGGTCAGAACTATCACATACCAAAATAAGCCATAGTAAGACTTAAAACATTAACATGTTAACATTTTTCTATATTTCCCCTTTGAGTAACATACTTGCACAATTTTCCATAGAAAGTCACCTGTTATGCAGTCAGAACTTAATGCTCTGAAGCTACTGAAGAGATTAATATATGTTCGCCCCCACCCCCTCCGGTGAGTTTTGGACCAGAAGTCATGCAAGTGAGCATTATTAAGGGAGCTAAGCATTTACCTTCCCTGTCTAATGAAAACATTCTTTTCCCCCATTTAACATAGGCACCATGTCCAATGGAATTAAGCATGTCCACTATAGGTTAAAACAGCAGGAAGACAGAATATTATGGTTTATTCTCTTTTGGAAGAAAGACTGAGGCAATTACAATTTGTCACTAGATTTGTCAGATGGGTTCTTAAATCATTTTAACATTGCTCATTCTCTAAACTGCTTCAGCAGCAAAGCTTAATTGCTAGTCCTGGAGACACTTTGTGCATCATGATGAGAGATATTTAGTTAACTTCAAAGCCTTTTGGTCTGCATAAGAGCTCGAATACTGCATTTTAGAATTCTTTGGGTTTCCTGTCAATTTTCAGTATAATCTTCTCATTTTAGAGTACAACGTGGGTATTTCAGGAATGTGTGCGCACGGCATCAAGATTTTCATGCTGTTTTTCACAATCAGAGGGCACAGAACACTGAGATTCACTTTAACGAAGTGGGGAAAAAACCAAGTGCCTTCCAGAGCCTCAGACTGGAGTCTACACTTTGAGAACTGGCCCACCACAGTGAAGCAAAATGAAATGTAGCTCAAGATAGCCTATTACTACAGCCTTCAGAACAATGTGTGTTAAACTAATCTGAAATCAACTCTGTTAATCATCCAAGGAACACAGGCATCCAGTAATTAACTTGTATATCACACAGAAATCAGATGTCCTGCCTCAAGCCAGTTGAAAGTAGAAAGGGACAGAAATGCAGGCAGACAAGCCAGAAAAATTCCAGACCTTAAATCCTTGCATCCTCAGTCTTCCAGAGTTACTTACAGAACTGCTCCACTAATAATGCAGAATCTAACTTCGGATTGTATCCACAGGAATAGTACCTCAACTACAAAATTTTCTATGTCCATAGATAATTCTCCCCCCACCCACCCCCTCCTTTTTTAAGACTAAAAATCTTTAGTCTGAAAGACTCCTACAATAGATAGGACCATAGAATTGAAAGTGTAGTAACACAGCCATTTATATCACGGTATAGCATTCAAAGAGAGTTGCAAAAACAAAGCCACCACAGGATTTTGGCATGTTAGCCATTAACCATTTGTAAAATGACAGTACACCTACCCAAATGCGTCTCCCACTAAATGGCTTCCAAGTGACTACTGGGTCTCAGTTTTGGAGTGATTCCAAAATGGCAGCCATAGTTGATTGTGGGAGCTTCAATGATGCCTGGTCCTTGGAAACTTGCAGGCCAGCAACACTAAATAAAAGCACTATATTTGCTAGTATCCTAGAACCTTAAGTTCCCCTCCGATATTTTCTTTTTCTCTTTCCCCAACCCACCAAAAAGTTTTTCAATTCCATCAGAACAATGAAATGAAAATAAAAGTATGGTGAAAATTCCTGCTTAAATGCCATGAAGTCCCGTTATTGCTGGACTCTCCATTCAACATCTTAGGCATTAGGAGACTCAAGGACCTAAAAATGGGGAGGAGCAGAGGTGAGAGCAAGAAGAGATTGAATTTTTGCTATCAGTTTCAAAGTAATTTACATTTACCTTCCAGTTTTCCCAGTGTGGAAAACATGGGGCATTATTGCACTATTTTCATGAACGTTATGCAAGACTGAGTCTACCCACCTACTTTTGTAATGTGAGCTAGCTAGACTCAAAGGGTTAACTCTGGCACAGAGCTCTCCACCAATGTGACCAGGAAGATTATCTGAATTGACTCAGTGACCCAATACTTCACCAACCATAGAGGTGATAAGGATTTCAAGTACTGTCTCTGGCCCAGCTGGCACCCCCCTCTTTGGAAAAGGATCCTCCCGATCAATCCTTAAGGTGGGACAGCTGAAGCAAAAAGGGCTTGGTTCTGTTAACTACAAGCTCTTTGGTAGAGATGCTCTGGAGACAGAGATAGGAGCAGCAGACATGCAGTTTCCCTCCAACTCAAGGCGGAAGGCAGCCTGGACAAAGCAGAACCTGGTTAGGTAAGAGTCCTATATATAGGTCTGCTTTGCTATTTTAACTCTTCCTTGACCACTGTGTTCCTGTTAATTAAATTGTTTGGTTTTTTTTAAAAAAAACACTGAATTGTGTCACTGAATATGCTTTCTGGTTACAAAGCTCCTGAGAGCGAGACTACTCCTCCAGGGAACCAAGTTAATCTGGCTCTGCTTAACAAAGCATGGTGAGAAACGGGTTGCTGAGGCCTAGGGGCCCAGTCTGAAGGTATCGGGTCACAGGAATCCCTCTTGAGTGAAGTGGAGGCTCACTGCCTATCACTAGGAGGTTACACTCATACAAGATTGCAGAAGGGTATGAGCCATAGCATGCACCATGATCCATGACATCCAGCATTTTACTTAGACCACATCTTCATGAAATACAAAATTTTCCAATGTGTAAGTGTTAACTTGGATCCACTGTTTTATATTGTCAGATAGTTTGTCAGTGCTTTTACTGCACAGAACCCTGAAAAATGCTTAGCAGTTGATCAAGTTAAAAATAAGCTTATCTAGTGAAAAAAATTTTTTAATTGTTTGGTAAATTCTTTCCACACATTGTGTAAATGTCACAGATATTGATAATGTCAACTCAAATTACCATTTTCAATAATGCACAAATGACGGGACCTCAGGTGTATACCGTGCAGACAAAAATTTAGAATAGGCAAGGCAATATTTTTCCTGGTTGCGTATGAAAACAGAGCACTTAGTCAATAGCAAGAACAGTTTGTCTTGACATTCAGGTTTTAGTGTGTATGCCACATGAGTCAATTCCCAGGATATAACCTGAACAAATGGCTACACATCACGTAATATTTGAACTTCAATCTGAAGTTCAGAGGTTTTTTTTTAAAAAAAAAAAGTGTTGTAAGTACAGTTCGTTTATGAAAAACTTAAGTTTAGAGCAGTGGTCACAAACCTGTAGGATCAGCCAGTCAATCGTAATCAAGACACTCTCCCAGATGATTGCGATCTCCGGTGGTGCAGCAGGGCTGCCACTAAGGCAAGCTTCCTGCCTGCCCCGACCCCACACTGCTCCTGGAAGCGGCCAGCATGGCCCCGCACCACTACAGGAAGGGAAAGGGGGGGGCACGCAGGGGTCTCTGCATGCTGCTCCTCCCTGCAGGCACCACCCCCACAGCTCCCATTGGCCAGTAATGGCCAATGGGAGCTGCGGGGACGGTGCCTGCAGAGGAGGGCAGTATGCAGAGCCACGTGCCCCCCTTCCGCCCCTTCCCATGGGCCACAAGGGAGCGGCGTGGGGCAGGCAGGGACCCTGCCTTAGCCTTGCTGTGCCGCCGACTGGGAGCCACCAGAGGTAAGTGCCGCCCGGCAGGAGGCTGCACCCCAACCCCTTGCCCCGAGCTCCCTCCCAGAGCCAACACCCTGTACCTCCCCTCCTGTACCCCAACACACTGCCCCAGCCTGTGGCCTCCTCCTGCACCCAAACTCCCTCCCAGAGCTTGCACCCCTCACCCCCTCCTTTATCCCAATCCCCTGCTCCAGGCTCAGCCTGGAGCCCCCTCCCACACTGCAAACCCCTCAGCCCCAGCCCAGAGCCCACACCCCTTCCAGTGAAAGTGAGTGAAGGTGGGGGAGAACAAGCGACGGAGAGAGGAGGGAATGGAGAGAACAGGGTGGGGCCTTTGGAAGGGGCAGGGTAGATCCTGGGTTGCCCTTAAATTCAAAAAGTGATCTTGGGCATAAAAAGGTTGGAGACCACTGGTTTAGAGGGACATGTTGGAGAAGAATTTGGCTCATAGTCTGCTGATATGCAAATTAAGAAACAGGACCTAGGTAATATTAGCATTTGAGGAAATAGAATGTCTAGGCAGGGAACACGTCTCTGTATGTATCTGCATGGCATTAGCACAACAGGACCTCATCCCTAATTGGAACTACAGGCACTCTGTAATAAGTAGTAGTTTTGGGGGTTTGTGTGTTCTACCATGAGCATCAATTCAGTGAGAGTGTTCTTGAACTTTCAGTAATGCATGTTTTTTAAAGGTCAGAAGATCGTAAACGTTTTCAAATAACCTTGAATTAGACATTCAAGAATCTTAGCAAAATGTTCTCCATTTAACTTAACCCAATAAAGAACACCACACACACAAAAAACCCGCAAGCACCTTTCTGAAATGTGAACTATAAAATGGGCATTTTATTTCCGTGAGCCTAGACACTACTGCGGTTTGGCACATTAGAAATGCAAAGGATGGAGGTATACTGAGCTAAGCTATCACTCAAGCCATTTAACTAGGCTGGAGCACAAAGTAACATTCAATTATTTTCTGGTGCAACAAAACTGCCTGTGGTCATAGGATATACTGTTTTCTCTGCTCTCCCCCTCCTGCCCCTGTTGTCTGCTTCCTTCCCCCCCCATCGCCCCTCCCCGCAGGCTCCTTTTCTTACTCTAGGCCCTCCCTTCTATATTCCTTTCAGTCACTACCTGTTTAAACAGGACAACCAATGCTTTTAGTATTCATAAACAGATGTAACCACAGTTAAAGTTGAAGAACAAGAAGCCACCCTAGCATGGACTATGGTTCCAAGTATACAAGGATACATGTGCACACTAAACATATGGCACCCCTCTATGCCAACAAGCAAGAAATTCTGCCCTGATCCAAACCCTTCCGCAGGTGGTTACTGAAGGGATTATTATTTCCCTCCCTGCAAAGAACACAGTTGGGCCAGGAATCTTTGTTCCATTTGGTTACTCTCCCAAAGATGCTCCACCCTTCACCCAGTCGTCAGGTCATGAGAGGAATGTGTCCAAGATTTCCCTCCCCATTTC
The DNA here is from genome assembly GCA_037349315.1 of Chelydra serpentina. Taxonomy (NCBI): domain Eukaryota; kingdom Metazoa; phylum Chordata; order Testudines; family Chelydridae; genus Chelydra; species Chelydra serpentina. Next base: position 32,575,457 of record JBAIAC010000035.1, on the reverse strand, counting down.
CCCCTCCGAGTCAGTATTCCCCCTTAAATAGCCTGTTTCTTTGTTCAGCTGTTTTGTTCAGTCATTACTGGAAGTAGCAAGAAATGCTGATTGTTCCCTGCACTGTGTGAGCTAGGCGAGGAGATGGGATCAGAGTAGGTTTGGAAGCCTGGGACATAATACCACACTTTGAAGTTAACCCAGAATATTCATGGCATATCAGCACCATGGAAACAAGCTACATATGAACATTCAGTCTAAAAAAGTATAAAAAGAGCATGTCTAATGGTCAGAGCATGGCACTTTGAATCAGGACTTCCGGATCAGGGTTCTACCCCAGACTCTTTCACTGACTGCATTATCTTGTTCAAGTTAAAACTCTGCTTTATTTCCCCCTCATGCCCAGCTGCAATAGGAGCGTATCACTTGCCTACCAGCACTAAACCTCCTCACAACTATAAAAAAATGCAAAAAGAGTGCCAGAACTCTTCTCCACCCACCCACCCCAATCTTCTAGTCAGCAGTTTGCGGGAAGACACATGAAATTCATAAGTTTCAGAGTGGTAGCCGTGTTAGTCTGTATCTGCAAAAAGAACGAGGAGCACTTGTGGCACCTTAGAGACTAACACATTTATTTGGGCATAAGCTTTCGTGGGCTAGAACCCACTTCATCAGATGCATAGAGTGGAACATACAGTAGGAAGATCTACACATACACAGAGAACATGAAAAGATGAGGGTTGCCATACCAACTCTAAGAGACTGATCAATTAAGGTGAGCTATTATCAGCAGGAGAAAAACTTTTGTACAGTAACTCCTCACTTAAAGTCATCATGGTTAACGTTGTTTCATTCTTACGTTGCTGATCAATTAGGGAACATGCTCTGCCATGTGCTGCTCCCTGAGACACCTGCCTGCTTGCTGGGGGGGGGGGGGGGAGGGGAAGAGAAATGGGGGGCTAATGTCAGGGTGCCTGCTTGCTGTGTGAGGGGGAGGGGAAGAAGAGGGGGGCTAATGTCCCCCTACACCTTGGTTACCCCATCTTCCATAGAGCAGGGTGGGGACACACGAGGGAGGGAGCTGCTGCCTTAGGCAGAAGCTGCAGCTGCCGGGCTTGCTGATCTAATTAACAAGGCAGTGTACTTCTGACCCCACTCTTGATACCTAATTGGAAATGCCCATCTCTATCTCTGAAACACATCTGTCTGTCTGCCGTCCCTCCTTTCCTGCTGGCTTGTAGAGAGTGAGAGTTAACCCTTGACAATGGACCTACATGCCTCCAGCTTCCATCCAGGATCCACTGTTTACTGCCAAGCTCCAAGATGCAACCGCATTTGCTCCAATCCCTCAGAGACAAACACCTACAGGATCTCTATCAAAGCGTTCTTAAAACTACAATACCCACCTGCTGAAGAGAAGAAACAGATTGACAGAGTCAGAAGAGTACCCAGAAAGTCACCTACTACAGGACAGGCCCAACAAAGAAAGTAACAGAACGCCACTAGCCATCACCTTCAGCCCCCACCTAAAACCTCTCCAGCGCATCAAGGATCTACAACCTATCCTGAAGGATGATCCCTCACTCTCACAGATCTTGGGAGACAGGCCAGTCCTCGCTTACAGACAGCCCCCCAACCTGAAGCAAATACTCACCAGCAACCACACAACAAAAACACTATCCTTGCAACAATGCCTGGTGCCAACTCTGTCCACATACCTATTCAAGTGACACCAAAGGACCTAATCACATCAGCCATGCCATCAGGGGCTCATTCACCTGCACGTCTACCAATGTGATATATCCCATCATGTGCCAGCAATGCCCCTCTGCCATGTACATTGGCCAAACCGGACAGTCTACACAAAGAATAAATGGACACAAATCTGACATCAGGAATCATAACATTCAAAAACCAGTAGGAGAAACACTTCAGTCTCTCTGGTCACTCAGTAATAGACCTAAAAGTGGTAATTCTTCAACAACAAAAAACTTCTAAAACAGACTCCAATGAGAAACTGCTGAACTGGAAGTAATTTGCAAACTGGATACCATCAAATTAGGCTTGAATAAAGACTGGGAGCGGCTGGGTCATTACACAAACTGAAATCTAATTCCCCATGCTAAATTTCCCCCTGCTGTTACTCACACCTTCTTGCCAACTGTTTGAAATGAGCCATCCTGATTATCACTACAAAAGTTTCTCTCTCCTGCTGATACCACCTCACCTTAATTGATCAGTCTCTTAGAGTTGGTATGGCATCTTTTCATGTTCTCTGTGTATGTGTATATCTTCCTACTGTATGTTCCACTCTGCATCTGATGAAGTGGGTTCTAGCCCATGAAAGCTTATGCCCAAATAAATTTGTTTAGTCTCTCAGGTGCCACAAGTACTCTGCATTCTTTTTATGAAATTCATAGTCTATCTTTGACGGGGTAAAAGGAAGAAGGGGAGTTATGGCTTAGGTTTAATGTATTTGTCAGATTCTTGTTTTTCCATCCAAGAGGGAAATTAAAAAGTCAAGTTGTGTGTGTGTGTGTAATACTTTTCCAGGATGAGAGCTTGATCATGCTGGAGGCTAAAAATCCTATTTATCTACAGATCAGTAGTCACTGTGAAAATTGTTTTATTCCATCCATGCTCCATCATTTTGCCTTTGAAAGACCACTCAAGTAGCACTATTTACAGCTTCATTAATGAGTGCAATTCTATTTTACAGATATATTTAAGAGGATTGAGGATTTAGCATTTTGCATGAATTTAAGATTTTCTTTCCAAAAGATTCATTCACAGAATAGAGAATTTTAAAGAATCCAAATTTAACATTCTAATTTTTATTTTTTTTCGGTAAAAACAATTTACAGCTGTGACACAAAGCAAGTTAATTACTCAGGAAGCAGTGGCATTTGTCACACTTCATTATCAGAGACCTGCACATCAGCCCGTTACTTCAGAAGAGGTCTTTCTCCCCAAACCCTTAAAACTTGCTCAGCTAGTATGAAGTTATGAGCCATGCCAATTGTTTGTAGGGGTGGCCAACCTGTGGCTCCGGAGTCGCATGTGGCTTAAGGCTCCTTGCATAGGTGCTGACTCTGGGGCTGGCGCTACAAACATTAACTTTCCAATGTGCCAGGGGGTTCTCACTGCTCAACCCCCTGTTCTGCCCCCACTCCACCCCTTCTCCCAAGGCCTCTGCCCCTTCCCCCGAGCCTGCCATACACTCACTGCTCCTTCCCCTCACCCTCCCAAGCCTCCTGCAAATGCGAAACAGCTGATTGCGGCAGGTGGGAGGCGCTGGAGCGGGGGGAGCTGATGGGGTGCTGCTGATGTATTACTGTGGCTCTTTGGCAATATACATTGGTAAATTCTGGCTCCTTCTCAGACTCAGGTTGGCCACCCCTGGTGTTTGCATTTTATGTTTTGAGAAAAGCCTCACAAAACTACTATACTGCATTTTTCCAAAAAAGACTGTAAAGACTTCAGCTAATAAAACTTCTTGCTCACAGCTGAATGAGGGGGAGGGGAGAGAGAAGGTGGCAGGATATGGGCAGAGGGATTGAGCAGTTTGGCAGAAGATCTCCTCTCCTGGACGTATAGGCAACTCTTAGCACTTAAGTCTGATCTCCTTAATGCCATGATCTTTGTGGCCACAGGCATACACTCATTGTACAACCGTTCCAAGTGAGGTGAGTGGGAACAGTAACCCAGAGACCCCAGTTATTTCAATTTAATCAGCGTGATTCTATACTAAAAGACTAAGAACCACAGCTACTATTAAATAACGTCTCTCTCATTCACGTACCATCAGCCTTGAGTCCCATTCTTTCAAGAATATGCTATAATAATTTCCAAAGAAAAGGGATCCAAGATCTAGGTTGATTGCTGAAGTGCATTCCTAAATTGGGCTTAAAATAAGGAGCATTAATTTTGACTTGCCTTCCATACGCCTCCACTGACTGCCAGGATGCAGCCTTGTTTCTCTGCAATAGTCAGGCATTTCTGATATACACTGAAGACACTGCTTTGGATCTGATGGAATGTGTTCAAAGACTTTCAGGTACTGATACACCTGCATGGTCAAAGATTTGGCTGCAATAAACTAATCATTTACAGTCTCCACGTGCCACAAATAATCTAAAGTATCAGAGGGGTAGCCGTGTTAGTCTGGATCTGTAGAAGCGACAAAGGGTCCTGTGGCACCTTATAGACTAACAGAGGTATTGGAGCATAAGCTTTCGTGGGTGAATACCCACTTCGTCGGATGCAAGCAGTGGAAATGTCCTGGGGCAGATATAAATATATAAATATTTATGCGGCTCCGGAGCCACAGATTGGCCACCCCTACAAACACAATTGGCATGGCTCAACTTCATACTAGCTGAGCAAGTTTTAAGGGTTTGGGGAGAAAGACCTCTTCTGAAGTAACGGGCTGGTGTGCAGGTCTCTGATAATGAAGTGTGACAAATGCCACTGCTTCCTGAGTAATTAACTTGCTTTGTGTCACAGCTGTAAATTGTTTTTACCGAAAAAAAAAAAAAAATTAGAATGTTAAATTTGGATTCTTCAAAATTCTCTATTCTGTGAATGAATCTTTTGGAAAAAAATCTTATATATATTTATATCTGCCCCTGGACATTTCCACTGCTTGCATCCTACGAAGTGGGTATTCACCCACGAAAGCTTATGCTCCAATACCTCTGTTAGTCTAGAAGGTGCCACAGGACCCTTTGTCGCTTCAAATAATCTAAAGGAATAGTCATGCTGGACAGCACTACACACACTGGCAGTGAATGTTTTTTCACACAGCAGTGCTATTTGTCAGCACCTGAACCACTTGTGGGGGGTGAGGGGAGAAGACAGGTGGGAAAGTGGAGATTTGAAAAGCTTTAAATACCCAAACAAACTGCACAAAGATCCAATACATTTGTGTACATTCTAGCTTGTCAGTTTCCTCAGGGCTCCATGTGTTAAAGAGATAAACTTCCCAACTCTTGTGAAGACATCCAACACTACCATCTCTCTCACACAGCTCAAGGATAGAATGGCACATATTCTGGCTGAATCCATCCTCAAGTTTTCAAATTCCCTCTCACGGTGGGGACTATTGTACTGACTGTCTAGCTGCAATAGACACTCAGCCTTTCCTCAACCAACAGGACTGAGGCTTGATCAGTGATTATGGTAAATAACTTCCTATATGTTCACTATCTCTAAGTTTAAGAGGCAGCAAACTGTTTTGTGTCAAAAATTTAATTAGTGGCTTGCACCAGCATAAAAAAAATATGTATGTTCCATGGGACATATGCTGTGCCTGTTACTGAACTGATAACTCCTATGAAATCATCCCCCCAACACCTCCTTGGGATGAGAGTCCCTGAAAATAACAAAGTAATTAACACAGTAAGGCAAAAATCAGTGCATTGTTGTTTATTACAAGCTCAGTGTAGTCAGAAGAAAGAAGACTGATCATATTGAGTGAAAACCTGTGTTTAACATAAGGGTTTCATCTAACATCCCATGGCCTATTTTCCAACATAAGAGATGTCATACAATCAGAACAATGGTCTACTAGGCCAGTATCCTGTCTGACAGTGGCCAGTGCCAGAACAGGGCAGTTGGAGTGAGCCGCCCTTCTTCCCCTCTCAGTTTCTTGCAGTCAGAGGTTTAGTACTGCCCCAAGAATGGTGTCACAACCCTGACCATCTTGGGCTAATAGCCAACGATGGACCTGTCCTCCATGGACTTGTCTAGTGCATTTTGGTATATTGTATATATTTTTGATAACCTCCAATCACAATCATAATCCCCAGCATTTATCCTGAACGGAGCAAGCTAAATGGATGTCAGCCAGGTTTAAGTCTACCACAAGAACGTCCACACACAAAGCAGTATTGAGTTACTTAAACTGATGCAACCCCCTTCCCTTAAATGGAGTGCAATTTCTGCATTTAGACAAGGCCTATATGGTGTTGGTGTGGAGTAGCAGCACAAAATCCCATCTTGCCCTTTTCGGTCCATTAGGAGGGCCAGTGAGGACACAAGAGCGAGGGTACTTTTGGTATAACAATACCCAGTCTCATATGCCTATTTTACCTATTCCAGCTAATATTAGTGCATGCCGGGCAAAGGCAAGAGACACCGAGATATGGATGAGAACTACCTGTCTGAAGATCAATCTGGATAAAATTCAGGTGATACTGGACTATTAGGAAGAGATTGGCAAGAATTATATGTGTCTCTGGTATTGTGAGCGTTTCCCCTCACAGTTTGTTACTGGAGTTCAGTCAAGGGAAGTGATGTCACAATCACAGTTGGTTCATCCTATACAGTGTCTGGTTAGGACAAACTGAAGGGCTTCAACTTATTTTTGTCTCTAGACACCTATGTATTAATTTCGGCAATTGTGAATAAGTGCTTTTTTTGGTATATCATAAAACACAATGACTTAAATATGTGTGTTCTGCATCTTGCTTAATATGATAAAATTAAAATTGACGTTCACTTGAGCATCATTCAAGGGGGTTCTTGGAGGTAGAGGAAACAATATATAGCACATTGATACAACTAAGTGACAGTTGGACGGCCAAACTACATACAAACACTTTAGCATTTTTGTTTTCATTTAATAAAATCCTTCCAGGACTCAAATACTTGGAGTATTTGAATGATCTACCACAGTTAACTGTTAAGAAACTTATTTAAATCTTGAGACAGTTGTATGTTATAGATGGAGTTGTGGTTGCCAATGTTTTTTGAGAAACTCAATTTCAGTTTCTCGCATCCAAAAACAACCTGAACTATTATGCTCCTCCCCAGTCAGTCAGGCTGGACCAAAGCTTTCGGTCCTCCTACTGCAATAGCAGAGTTTTTAGCCCTCTTCTTGCTCTTCCACTCAGCACTATTACTAAAAACTTTTAGGTTTAAGTGTAGTAGCCGTGTTAGTCTGTGTCAGCAAAACGAAAATAAGAAAGAAAAACTTGTAGCACCTTAGAGACTAACAAATTTATTTCAGCATAAGCTTTCGTGGGTTAATACCCACTTCATCGGATGCAAAAAAACTTTTAGTTAATTAAAAGAAAATTTCAAAGGGGAAAACTATTTCACTATACAGGTGTGAGAGCACTCCCATAAAGTCAGACATCAATATCATAAATCCCAGCCTTGAAGTTTAAAAAAAAGAGTTACTTGTAGAGCCCTGCGCAGATATAAAATATGTACCCTCAACCGATCCACGATTTGCAAACATGCTCCGCGGATATAAAGCAGATATCCGCAGATTTGCAGGGCTCTAGTTATTTGCTGAATCCTGCAAATTGGACTAATGATAGCGAGTGTTGAAATCCCTCTTAAGAAAAAACGGTTAAGACTTGGAAGAAAATGCCTCAAAAACAAAAGGCCTTAGCCTTAGAGAACCTCTGAGCAAACAGCATATATATCAAAGAAAAATACAAACCCTCGGTGTCTTTTGTGTACTTCCTTAAAGTCCACATTATCCCTGGACAGTCTCCGGAGACTTCACCACCAAAGAGCAAATTCTAAACTGCAAGTGTGAAACAAGCAGCCTGATGGATTATTTTACATCAGACACTTGTGTCTGTAAATTTGTTATGTAAACTAATGAGCAATTATCCCCCACCAAGGCTGGCATTGAGGTTATATAACGCAGTGGCTACTGGATTACAGTGAAGTGGAGAAACCAAGCTTATGGAAGATGATGTTGATAGCTTAGAAAATATGTCAGTCACTGCGGATAAAGGACACCTGCTCTTCAGGGATAAAAAGGGAGAGAAAATATGCATGGAACTAAGTGAAGAGGCCCCAGTTTTGAAACCAGCCACAGGGGGGCAAGATTCCCTCCTCAGTTTAGTGCAACAGTCACACCTTTAGGACAGGGATGGGCAAACTTTTTGGCATGAGGGCCACATCTGGGAATAGAAATTGTATGGTGGGCCATGAAAACTCACAAAATTGGGGTTGGGGGGTACGGGCTCTGGGGTGGGGCCAGAAATGAGGAGTTCAGGGTGCAGGATGGGGCGCTGGGCTGGGAGGAGTGGGGTGCGGGGGTGAGGGCTCTGGCTGGGGCTGAGTTCGGGCTGTAGGAGGGTGCTCCGGGCTGGGACCGAGAGGTTCAGAGGGTGGGAGGAGGATCTGGGCTGGGACAGGGGGTTGGGGTGTGGGAAGGGGTGCAGGCTCTGGCTGGGGGTGCAGGCTCTGGGGTGGGGCTGCAGAGGAGGGATTTGGGGTGCAGGCTCTAGGCTGGGATCGATGGGCTTGGAGGGTGGGCGGGGAATCAGGGCTGGGGCAGGGGGTTGGGGCACGGGGAGAGTCTCAGGGGTGCAGGTGCTTACCTCAAGCAGCTCCTGGAAACAGCAGCATGTCTGGCTCCTATGTGGAGGCGTGTCCAGGCAGTTCTACATGCTGTCCACAGGCACCGCCCCTGCAGCTCCCGTTAGCTGCTGTTCCCAGCCAATGGGAGCTGCAGGGGTGGTGCTTGGGGTGGGGGCAGCGTGCAGAGCAGAGGCCCCGGCTGTCCCTATGCGTAGGAGCTGGAGGGGGGCCATGCTGCTGCTTCCAGGAGCCATGTGAAGTGGCTCCTGACCCTGCTCCCCAGCTGGGATGCTGGAGCGGGCAAGCCCCAGAACCCGCTCCCCAGCAGGAGTTCAAGGGCCGGATTAAAATGGCTGGCGGGCCGCCGTAGTTTGCCCACCCCTGCTTTAGGACCAAGTTGGGAACCTTAATGATGATGCCAGCAGGTGCTAAAGACACTGGAGACGCCTCAGACAAGTCTGGTGAATACACCTCTTGCTGCTTAAAACTCTGCACTTCTAGCACATGGAATCAAATGGAAAATGTCATGCCACATCACAGTAAGAGCTTGATGCCCATAACCTTTCACAGAGCATTTAGGGGTGGAACCCAAGGGATCAGAGAATTAATCTGCTTATCCATTGTCCTCAAAACACAAACATTTAAGTCAGAGTACACACTATTTAGGAGCAGCTCTAGTATGCCTACAGCATCTGAAAAGCATCCCAGAAGCTATAGAAGTCTGTAGAAATAAAGTCTCCAAGAGTGGAAGTGTGTCTACCTAAAGACACTTCTATCCCCAAACACACAATTTCAGTATGATCCTATCTCAGTCTTCCATTTCAAAACTTGGCACTTTTCAATACCTCTGCTTCTATCACTCAAATCGGATTTATGATGCACAATTAGTATTGTGCAATTCAAGGAAAGACTTAATGCCTGATCACGGTCTTATGCCAACTTAATGTCCTTTTTTTCATAGGAGACTGTGGAAAAACAAGTCTACATCAACTGGAGAAAGCTGGATTCTGCAGCAGTTCTTCGTTCCTTTTTCACCATTAAAAACTATCTATATGATTCCTTTCACTGAGCTTCTAATCTCATTTTTCCAAGATAGGCTACCTATAATCACAGTGTGGCGGGGATTTAAAAAAAAAAAATTCATTCTGCATCACTAATTTCACAATGTGTTAAAAATAAAGATACATAAGAATACATTCTTCCCAGCTCAGAAGGTATGTATACCTTTAAATAGCATACCACACAGGTTAACAGTACACAGCTAAACAAATAAGATAGCCATCCTGGCAGAAAGAAATCCACAGCCTTGAAGTCTTATACTGACAGCTGACCAAATTTCAACATCCTCATCCTTCCCCCATCAAAAAATCAGGACATTTACCTCTTGCTACAGCTTTAGCTATCAACTGGTAGGCTATATCCTCAAATCTAGCTGCCATCCTACATGATTCACATGAAGGTGTAATACACCCTGTAATAGAATATATTGCCCACAAGGTGAATTTTTTTCCCCCTAAGTGTCATAAGTTAGTGGTTTGCTTCTGACCTGCAATACAAGGGTTTATATGCTGTTTAAAAAAAGTCAGAGCTACTGTAACCAGGGATGTTCTCATTTTCCATATAAAAAGACAGTTATCTTTTCCGTAACTGGTGTTCTTAGAGAGGTGTTGCTCATGTCTATTCCACAATAGGAGTGAGTGCTCGCCCCATGCACTGGTGTCGGAAGTTTTTCCCCTAGCAGTACCCGTAGGGGAGCACCCCTAGCGACCTCTGGACTGCCACCTCCATGGCATGGTATAAGGGGCGCTGCGCGCTCCCCCCACCCTCAGTTCCCTCTTGCCAGACAACTCTGACAGAGAAGGAGGGTGGGGATGTGGTATAGACATGAGCAACACATCTCAAACACCACCAGTTACGGAAAAGGTAACTGTCTTTTCTTCTTCGAGTGATTGCTCATGTGTATTCCACAATAGGTGATTCCAAGGTATATCTGTTGGAGGTGGGTAGGAGTTCACAAATTCTCGGGATGGAGCACAGCCCTGCCGAACTCTACATCCTCCCTGATCTGGAAGACGATCGGATAATGAGAAGTGAATGTGTGAACTGAAGACCATGTGGCAGCCCTGCAAGTATCCTGAATGGGGACATGGGCTAAAAAGGCAGCCAACGAGGCTTGCGCCCTAGTCGAGCGTGCCCTGACAATTGATGGCGGAGGGATTCCCGCCAGGTCATAACAGGCACGGATGTACAAGGTGATCCAGTTGGAGAGACGCTGAGGGGAGATTGGCCGACCCCTCATGTGTTCGGCCGAGGCGATGAACAGCTGAGAAGACTTCCTCAACGGCTTAGTCTGCTACAGGTAAAAAACCAGCCTGTCTCACATCCAGTGTGTGGAGGCGGTACTCCTCGCTGGACGCATGGGGCTTGGCACAGAGGACCGGCAGGAAAATGTCCTGACTCATGTGGTAGGTGGAGAAAACCTTCGGGAGGAACGAAGGATGTGGGTGAAGCTGGACCTTATCCTTATGGAGGTCAGGGCCCTGAGTTGCGAGACCCGCCTAGCTGACGTGATTGCCACCAGGAAGGCCACCTTCCACGAGAGGTGCAATCAGGAGCACGTAGCTAGCGGCTCAAAAGCAGCCCCCATCAGCCAGGCCAGCACCAAGTTCAGGTCCCATTGCAGGACTGGGGGCCTAACGTACGGGAAGAGACGATCCAATCCCTTAAGGAATCGGCCAGTCATAGCATGGGAGAACACCGTGTGCCCCTGAACCGGCAGGTGGAAGGCTGATATGGCCACCAAGTGCACCTTAACGGACGAGGACTCCAGGCCCTGGGCTCTAAGGTGAAGGAGGTAGTCCAAGATGAGCTGGATCGGGGCAGCCACAGGGGAAATGCCCCACTCAGCCACCCATCGGGAAAACAGAGACCACTTTGCCAAGTAGGCTCAGTGCGTGGAGGGTCGCCTGCTTTCCAAGAGGACGCGCTGGAACCCCTTCCGAGCACGTCCTTTCCTCCCGGCCTAACCACTGAGCAGCCACGCCGTGAGGTGGAGTGCCTCTAGGCTGGGGTGGAGGCAGCGGCCCTGGTCCTGGGAGAGGAGGGGGGGGGGGGGGGGAGAGAGAGAGAGAGGAGAAAGACAGTAACGGCAACGGCAGGGCAACCGCCAGGCTCATGAGGGTCTCGTACAAATGCTGCCTGGGCCACGCTGGGGCAATCAGGAGGACCCGGGCCCTGTCCGTCTATCTTTTCCAGGACCTTGCCGATCAGCAGGAACGGGGGAGGGAAGGCATAGAGAAACTGGCCTGACCAAGACAGGAGGAAGGCATCAGAGATAGCGCTCTGTCCCAACCCCCCCCTCAGAGCAGAACTGGGGACAATGACAACTCTGCCGAGTCGCAAACAGACCACCTGGGGAGTTCTCCACTCTTGGAAAAAGTCTGTGCACCACCTCTGGGTGAAGAAACCACTCGTGCTGAGAGGAGAAGTCCCTGCTCAAGCAATCCGCCCACGAGTTCCAGGCACCTGGTAGGTGGTAGGCCTGTAGGCAAATGGTGTGGGTTATACAGAAGTCCCACAGCTTGAGGGCTTCCAGGCAGAAAGCAGAGAATTGGGCCCCGCCTTGCTTGTTGATGTAAAACATCGAGGCCGTGTTGTCCGTGAGAACCCTGACCACCCCTGCCTTCCAGGTGCGAGCGGAAGGCCATACATGCCAGCCAGACGGCCCTGAGCTCCTTGACGTCTAAGTGGAGGGCCAGATCCTGTGCAGACCACAGACCTTGGGTCTGAACGTCTCGCACATAGGCGCCTCACCCCAGGTCCGATGCATAGGACACCAGTTCCATTGACGGGGGCCAGCCTCTGAATGGGATTCCGCATAGCAATCACCGGTAGGGGCACAGTGAGGACCTTATCCATCCGGTCTCTGGCCTGGGAGAACACCGAGGCCAACCAGAGCTGGAGGGGCCTCATACTGAGTCTGGCATGACGAACTGCATATATGCATGCCGACATGTGACCCAAGAGTTGGAAACACGCTCCGGCTGTTGTCACCGGCAACCTTGTGACTGTGTCAATGAGCCCTTTCAGGGTTTCAAACCTGTCCAGTGGGAGGGAGGCTCTGGCTGACGTGGTGTCCAGGACTGCCTCGATAAACTCTATGCGTTGTACCGGAACTAACGTGGACTTGGTGTCGTTTACCAACAAACCCAGAGTGGCGCACGTGGACAGAAGTAGCGCCATGTGGTCCTGCATCTGCGACCGGGAGCTGCCCTTGACCAGCCAGTCGTCCGGATAGGGGAAGATCTGGTCCCCACAGCGCCTGAGGTAGGCCGCCACCACAGACATACACTTTGTAAATGTACAGGCCAAACAGAAGACCATAAATTGGTAGTGTTCCTGCCCAACTGTGAAACAGAGGAAGCGTCTGTGCCCTTCAAATATATATATTTATCCTGCAGATCGAGGGTGACGTACTAGTCCCCGGGATCCAGGGAGGGGATGATGGAGGCCAGGGAGACCATGCAGAGTTCAAGCTTCACCATGTACTGGTTCAGGCCTCGCAGGTCCAGGATGGGCCTGAGCCCCCCTTTGGCCTTTGGGATAAGGAAATAGCAGGAGTAGTGCCCCTTGCGTTTGAACTCCGCTGGCACCACTTCCAGGCCAAGGAGCCACCCCACCTCCTGCTCAAGAGCAGAGCCTTGTGAGAGGGGTCCCCCAGGAGCAACTGGGGCGGAGGGTGGTTGGGCGGGATAGAGGTAAACTGGAGGGTGTAGCCCCGAGAGATGGTGCTGAGTACCCATCGGTCCAGGGTCAGCCGCAACCACTCCAGGAGAAAAAGCACACAACCGGTTGGAGAAGGGAAGCTTTATTGTGGGTGGATCCCTGATGAGAACTGGTAGGTCACCCCCGGGCATCCCGTCAAAACTGCCGTTTCCCTGCCTGTTTGCTTTTGCAGGACCCAGGCTGGGGGGGGGGGGGGGGGGGGGGGGGGCCCAGACCGAGACAGTCTCTGCGGGCGTTTCTTATAGTCCCGCAACTTTTTATAAGGGGGGCTCTAAATACGAGTGGGTGGCCTGGGTGGGAGCCTGCTGCAGCTCAAACTTAGGTCTTGCCAGAAATGGAACATAGAGGTCAAGAGTCTTCAGTGTAGTGTGGGAGTCTTTCAGGCCATGCAGTTTTATGTCCGCCTGTTCCGTAAACGGAGCCTTGCAGTTAAACAGGAGGTCTGCGCCTCACTGGATAGCCCAGATAGCGGGAGACACAACGCCCTTCTCATGGACACCACGGAGGCCATGGACCACGCGGCCATGTCCCTCGCATCCGACGCTGCCTGCAGGGTTGCCTTGGCAGGTGCTGTACCCTCCTCCACCAGAGCTTTGAACTCCTTCCTGTCATGTTCCTGGAGGAAGTCCTTGAACTTGGGCAGAGCCCCACAGATTGAACTCATACTGGCCCAGGAGAGCCTGATGGTTCGCCACCCGCAACCGGAAGCTCGAGGACGAATAAACTTTTCTCCCAAATGAATCCAGCGTCGAGTCTTTATTTTTCGGAGTAGGGGCTGGTTGGCCCTGCCGTTCCCTGTGGTTGACCGACTCAACCAACAGGGAGTTAGGAGCAGGGTGGGTGTATAGGTATTCATGTCCTTTGGCGAGCACAAAGTACTTGCGTTCTGCTCTCAGAGATGGGGGCCAATGAGGCCGGGGTTTGCCACAAGGCATTTGAAATTTTCGCCACCCCTTCATGGAGTGACAAGGCCACCTGCCCGATACCAAGGCAGACAGGACATTAGAAAGAGGAGGTGGAGAAGCCTTCGGACTCCCTGCCTGAAGGTTGAGGTTCAATGCCATTCTTTTCAATAGTTCCTGGTGGGCTTTAGAGTCCTCCTGCGGGATGGAGGCAGGAGGGGCCGTAATAGGCTCATCAGAGGAGGGCGAGAAGGCAGGTGCAGTACTTTGCGTGTCCACCGGCACTGGAGGATCCACCACCTGGTTGCTCTCCGGGCATGGCACCGAAGATGCACGTCCCACCGACTCCTTCCTCAGAGGCCAGGAGAAGGAGGCAGATGGCTGTTCCAACGCTCTGGCCACCGAGCGAGCCCCCACTGGTGGCTGCGTTGGGGGGGGGGTCACGGTGCCCACTGGTACTACTGTGCCAGCCACGGTGCCCGGTGCCACTGCACCTGCTGTGGCACCGGCAGAGCAGGCTGTTTTGCCTGGCTGGCCTGACTCGACCCATCGATGGACTACAAAGGGAGGCCGGGCTGCCGTATGACCTTCCGCTGTTCCTGGACCGGTGCTGACCACGAGACCCCGACCCGGAGGAACGTACCGCGAGTAGCAGCTGCTCTGTGATCGGCTCCGGCGGTCAGATCCGCGACAGGGAGGCAATCGACGCCTGGGGCTGCATGAGTGGTGCCTTGGCAGGGTCCTGGAGCGAGATGACGAACAGGAACAGCGTCGACATTCGTGTCATGACTGGCTACAATAGCCCCTCTGAGACGAGGGCCTTCAGCAGCGTCTGCGTCAGTCCCGTTGGTGTCCGCTCCTTGAGGCTGAGCGGTGCCTGGAGTCTCTGTCAGACAGAACCCAACCAGACAATCTGGCGGGGGTCGACAGCGACCTACGTGGAGTATGCATGGGACGGTCACTGAGTGGTGAATGGTGTCAGGAACCTTCCCTCGACTGTGACTGAGTCGCGGACAACTGTGGAGATCCCAGCAGCGGCTTGCCTCTGGACCACAGGGCCAACATTGGCAGTTCTCCTGGTACCAGAATGGACATAATGTCCCGGGCCACTTGCAGGGCCTCTGGCATGGAGGATATCCGGACATCCAGGGAAGTCTGCTCCGAATGGGCCAGGCTACTCCGCTCGACCTGCGTCTGAGGCGGAGAGGCCAATGGGGATCGAGGACTGCCCAACACGAGTCTAGCCTCTCCCCTAGTCTTGCCCCGGTGCTGCGGCAGAGAAGGCCTCTCAGCCTTCTTGGCATGCCCCAGAGCAGAGCCAACTAGTTGATGGCACCGGGGGGTCGCCGCACACCAACAATGCGGTACCCAGTGCCAAGGTCAACGCCAACGCCATCAGCATGGCCTGGAGCCTAATGTGTCTCCTCGGTCCGAGGCTTGAATGACTTGCAAATCTTGCAGTGATCGCTGAGATGGGTTTTACCCAAACAGCGTAAACAGTCCGCGTGCAGATCACTTACTGGCATCGGTCGCCTACAAGTGTCACACAACTTAAAACCTGGGGCACAGAGCATGCCCCGGCCTGAGCGCACTAACTAAACTAAAACTAATCAAACTACTAACTACAGGTGACATACATGGAACGAACAAGAGTTATGGGGACGAGCTGCAGCAGAGCAGTTCCGAAGCACCTTCACTGGTGGCAAGAAGAAACTGAGGGGGGGGGAGCACGCAGCACCCCTTATACCACGCCATGGAGGCGCCACTCCAGGGGTCACTACGGGCGCTCCCCTACGGGTATTGCTAGGGGAAAAACTTCTGCCACCGGTGCAAGTGGCAAGCACGCACACCTATTGTGGAATACACATGAGCAATCACTCGAAGAAGAATACTTAATTTTTGAATTCTGTCAAGCATTTAATGTCTAGTGGCAATGAGTTTCAGTTTAAATGTACATTGTAAAAAGTATACCCTTTTAATAGTTATAAGTTTGCTGCCTTTCAGTTTTGTTTGACTGTCCTTGTTCTATGTTGTAAGACCACGTTCCTATTTACCATTACTTATTTTGAAAATCTTCACTAAACAGTCCTACCCTTTTGTTTTCCCACAAACACTAGGAGGTGTTTCCATGCCATTGATCACTTGTCATCTGTCTATTAATTCCTTCTACTTCAGCCTTTAGATGGGTTGGTCAGAAATGACCACTCCCCACCCCAATACAGTGGTTCTAGTTAGTTAATTTTTAACTCAGAAATGTGCATTCCCTTGTCTTTATTGTCCGTAATTAATTTCATCTGCCACCCTACATCTAGTTTTGTAGGGTACTTAACAGTCCCTCAAGAAATTCACTTGTTTTTATTTATTTACATAAATTCTGCCATCTGCAAGTTGCCATCTCAAGTCCAGTACCTTCTCCAGAACATTTTATTAATAGGTCCAGGGCTTAATATTGCAGAACATGGAGACGTTCCATTATTCAACTTTCAACATGGCAAAAGGCTACCCTCTATTCCTACCTAGTTTGGTTTAAGTAGAGAAAAGTTAGACAGTAGAAAAACATTAAGAGCCACGTAGGCTGATCTAATCTTCAGAGTGACATAACTGAAATAAGTGTATCCAGATTCTTTACAAAGAAAAAAAAACAAACAGCAGATATGTTAACCATTTTAGACAGCCTAAACTTCAATTCCTTGAGGGCAAACTGCTCAGAATCCAATGCTAACAATGGCTTTTTTTTTTTTTTGGCCAGAAAAGTAGTGCAATTCTCACTGTGAAATTAAAATTAAAGCATCATCGTTGATCAAGTTGAGTGAAAGTAACTCACAATCAATCCTGCAATGCAGACATTTGGTTAAAAAATAATTATGCATTGAAAGATACAAGGTTAATTGACAAGATATTGGAAAAACACCTTCCTGCCATCATCCCCAAATTATCAAAAGTTCTGCTAATTATGTATTACATTCTAATTCTTCTTTATGTTACTAATTAACTGGTTAAGAATGCATTCAAACATTAAAGACAATTTCTGGAATTAGGATTTTAAGCAGTTTCTTGGAAGAGCAAGGGGGGGGAAAAAAAAAGAAAGAGGCCCACTTTTCATTTTCAGTATTATAATTCCCTTCATGCAAATAAGATGCTGTAAGATCAAGGAATAGTTTCATTGCTAGTTTTAAAGTCCTCATATATAGAAGTTAAAACAACAACCTTAAAATTAGGATGTCTAGAATACTTACATTCCCCATGTACTCTGAAAGTAGATCCTGCAAGGCCTGTCGCACTGCATTACACTCTGCAACTATGCGTTCCCGTCGGTCATCACGTGTGCAGGATGAATCAGCCATTAGGGCTGCTCCACTAATGATGCTCTCCAGGCGCTCTTCCAGGGAAGGCCTAAAACGTTCCTCACTGAAGCTCAAAGGATCCACAATAATTTGTTTCTAGGAAAGGAAAGTTTACAATAATCAGTAACTGACATCACTTGTTACCATTTTTCATCAAAATGAGGCAGTCCTGGAATAGTTACAGCAAATCCATTCTCCGTCCTGAAAGACAACCAAAAAAAGTGTGCTTGTGATAGATGAGAACAAACTTTCCTAGGTAGTTTAGTAAATTTTTAGAGGCTTCCCCAATGGATTACATTACTGCAAGAAATGACTAGCATTGTATGTTGACAGCTAAACAAAATTTGACCACAAGAAAGCATTTACAGGAATTACAAATTAAAAAATGCCAGGATAAATCAGGTTCATGCTACTTAACTCTAGGTAACTGTTTCAATCTGTACAAGACTTAGTTATTTCAGCTGCCAAATGCAATTACCCCCATCATAAACAAGATGATTTTGGAAGTTTATCTAGTGTAGATTAACTATGGTGATACTCTGCACGATTACACAGAGGGGGAGGGAAGGGACTGGATAAATTGGGACAGCTTACAATGCAAATTCTCAAAAGCAAAAGTTTTGATGTGAAATATTTACAGTAAGATTTAAACATTACAGAAGTCAATATCTTCAAGCAAATCACTGGATTATATTAGAGTTACTGCAGCACAGCTCATACTGAGAGTTAAAGCTGCACCAGCTGATCTACTTTCAATCCTTTGGGCGGGGGGGGGGGGGGGGGGGGAATTTAAGGGTCAATGTCATCACAGAAATTCATTTCAGTCTGAAACTGACTTTCCATAAACATTTCTGCAGTTTTATTTGAGTTGTTTTTGGGGGGGGGAGGGGAGGGGGATTTTAGGCGCTTTAGAAAGAGTGCTAAAACTTCTGAATTGACATTCTGACAGTCAGTTCATAACATGGACTAAACTCCAGGAGCACTCACTTCATGTAGCAGCCACTTTTTCCTCTTCCAAGACACCACAGCTACTTATAGGAATTCTGAAGCATTGCTTTAGAGCACACTACAGCGTTCTTCCTACACATTTATAGTGTTGTTACTGCAAAACTGAACCATCAATACAAGCTATTGACATGCTACTAATCCGGTATGGCAGTGGAGCAGGGTAGATTTGATTTAAATCAAATTGATTTAAATTATTTAAATCACTAGTCAGAAAGACTCGATTTAATCATGGATTTCTACATGAAAGTGCATTCTTGTTGGTTGTTATAACCTTAATACATATTCTTCACAACTCAGAGATAGATGAGACCCAAACTGGGTCTCTTATGGCCTGCTGCCATTAAAGGTTTTCCCTTCTAGTGAGAGAATAGTATGGTAGATCTGAAATCAATGAAGGGTACACTCAGAAAGACCTTAAGACTTCTGGAATATGCCGCTCAAAGAGTTTCACTTTTGTTTCTACTGCCTGTCCCTCCCTTCTAAACATTTATCTCCAGACTTCTTCCATTTGTCCAGATTTATTCTTCCCCCAACAATCTTCTATTCATTGCAAAGTTTCAAAAACTGTTCACTTTTCTTTTAGAAGAGGTAAGAGACTGACTGTGTACACAAATTTGCAGAGGGACAATAGGATGGAGGTCTGTTATTTCTCACCTCTACATATTATTTATTTAAAAACTTTTTGCAGTTAACAAGCATGTTATCTCTGAAAACACAAATCCACAGTTTGAGAACTGCAAAACTAAGCATCTCTGATGGTATCTTCTAGACTTAGCACTGAGTCCCACTGGGTAGATAGAAAGATTAACCTAAATAATCTATACAGAAGCCCCTGGAACCCCATAAAATAGGATCCCTAATCCATGAACTATTGGAACTCATTGACAAAGCTTTTCTTAAACATTACATGAATACATTGTCTCATACGATAGGGATTATAAATTTTAATTCTATTCCATGATGATATCTTTGAGCTATAATGTATCTTAATTAAAACTATCTTTAGATAGGTTTTTTCCTCAAAACAAAAAAATCCAATATAAATTTAAAAAATCCAAAATCATCTATTTTTATCACCCTGCACTGGAGCCAGATATAGTTAACCAGAATTCTAGATATCTTTTGGTACTTATTTAAAATTATATCATAGTTCTAACCACGGTGAGCCAGAAGCACAGTCTATACAACAAGAACTCACTACTACTTGGCTGTTAGCAGGAAATTATGTGGCGAGATGAAGGTCTGTATAAATGAACGCCTATTCTCTTTCGCCCCCTTCTTCTAGTGGGAAGTGAAGGCATGCAAAGGCCTTATTATAGCTACTCACACTGGCCTAATAGCCACTGACTACACTGCAAGAGAAGACTCACTAGCTGAAGTCTGAGGGCCAGAAAGCCCACCCATGTAACACTTGAGCCACTTCTATTTAAATTAGCAGAACAAAGCAAGTAGGTAATTGGTCCTACTAGAAACACCACATTAAGGGCTTGTCTTCACTACTCGCCGGATCGGCGGGTAGCAATCGATCTTTCGGGGATTGATTTTTCGTGTCTCGTTTAGACGCGATTAATCGATCCCCGAAAGCGCTCCCCGTCGGCTCCGGAAATCCACCTCATCGAAAGGTGGAAGCGGAGTCGACGGGGGAGTGGCAGCGATCGACTCGCCGCCGTCCTCATGGCCAGGTAAGACGACTACGATACGCCGACTTCAGCTACGCTATTCACGTAGCTGAATCTGCGTATCGTAGATCAACACCCCCCCCTACTGTAGCCCTGGGCTAAGTGATTGGAGCTAAATCAGCAATGCCAAAGGCTGAACTACAGTGCAGTTCTACCATCATCATCTCCCCAAACCTACTCTTTAATACGGAATGCTTTTATATAATAAAGCTTAATCATAAAATTGCCAATCTCATGTTAGCACCCAGAAGTGTCAGTCAAGATGGAGGATTCCATTAGGTTAAGTGTAGCATGGAAGACAGAGTCCAGAAGAGGATACAACCTAAAACACCTGTCTGGAAATTTCTCTGAAACCTCTTTAACCATTGCTAACCTTGGTTCAGATGCATAAATGTTAGCAACATTGGGAACCTTAGTGTAGATGGCTGACTCTGGCAAGCTATTTTCAAGCACTATGTCAATTAAACTTACTCAGAGCAACTATAAATCAATATGGTGCCAAAAGCAGCTGCTAGAACCTGAAGTCTATATTAGGACTTCTAAATGTTGCAAACATTGATTCAGCTGACCCAGCTACAGGTGGAGTTGTCTGTAAAAATTCCCTAGTTTAGGGAAAGCCTAGAGATTAAGTGTATGGGAAAAGATTTAATATACAAGCAAAGTGAGCAAGATGGCTGCCACATGTCTATTGCATATTTATATATGCATTTTTTTAAAGATTAATTTTGTTTTCCTTTTTTTGGAGGGGTAGGAGAACAAGTGTTCAGAGAGGAGAGTGGGTAAAGAAAAAGAGGTAGGAACAAAAGGGGGAGTAACAGTTGCCAGTGTGAGGCAGGCTAGCTGAATAGTGGGAAGTCTGAGAGACTTAACAAAAACAGCTGTATTAAATGCTTCCCAAACTAGGTTTTTATGAAGTATATTACTAAACACTTCTTTATTATTCAAAGGTCATTGTAGCTACAGAAACCAAGACCAAGGCTGCCATCAGTAATAGTTTTAAAGCTAATCTAGTATCCCAAATAATCTCTCTAATAAGCATGTAATGAAGTATGTGATTGAGGTGACTTCCATCTAGTAATACAGGCAAACAAGTGCCATACTGAACATTCTGAACGAGTTTCCAATAAAGTTTCATCCCAATGCACCCAGATACCACATCGAGTCATATTAAATAGGCACTTGGACTTTTGGAATAGTAGTTTTCTACTAGTGTCTCAGAGAACTTGTGGCATACACCCTTCCTCCCTGAATAATCTCCAAACTGACTAATTCTCAAAGGTCATGATACAACATTTTTCAGCAGAGAGCTAGTGGTATTGTAATGAGAGCCCATGCTATTAAGAGCACATTACTTATTACTACACTACAAGAATGTATTAGATAGTAGAGAATATTTACTGTCATGCTAAAGTGTATTAAATCATTAAAGCTATACTAAACTTCAAAATAAAGACCAGAAGATATTGTGATTAAGTCTCTTTATTTTGTTTGTACAAGGCTAGTTTGCTCTTAATTTGGCAATTAACAAGTCTCCAGTCAGAATCAGTGTGGCTCTTTTTCGCCTTCCTCGCAGCATGGGGCAGGGGTCACTTGCTGGAGGATTCTCTACATCTTGAAGTCTTTAAACCAGGATTTGAGGACTTCAATAGCTGAGACATAGGTGAGAGGATTATTGTAGGAGTGGTTCTGTGGCCTGCATTGTGCAGGAGGTCAGACTAGATGATCATAATGGTCCCTTCTGACCTTAAAGTCTAGGAGTCTTGTGTGTATTTACTGTCACCATACATTCTAATTTTATCAATATCAATGTAAAGGTTTCAATGACAACAAAAATAGGAGGCCTTTAATACTATCTGAAAGATCACTTTGTACTGAAGTACAAGTAGTCTTTATATAATTAAACAGATTATCCTCCCTCAAAATACAGTTTCGTGGTTGTCAAAGTTACTCCCATGAGCTTTTCTCGCCTTTAACTGATTTACAAGTAGATTTAAGCTATACTTTTTCCAAAGAGGTTCAATACTTACATCAAAGTTGTTAAGTGCATAAGCCAGCTCTCCCCCTCCACCTTGCTGTTGGGCAGCATCATCAGATGCTGTGGCTTGGGCTGCATTTGAGATGCCTGTGACCGCCTGCTGCAGTTGTTTGTAAATCAAGTCCCTGTTGGCTTTGTAAGCGGCTACGTCTGGGTGCTGCAGACAGGCCTGAGAAGCAGTGTAAAGTATAGGAATGTTCTTCTGCAGAATTCCTCTAGCTGCAGCCATCTGATCACGATGACCCACATCTTTCAACTCCTGCGAAGGAAAATGTAATCAATATTGAAAGACATTTCTGATACTCAGTATCTAAATACTTTCCCCTGAAGAGGCATAGGAGCATGATCTTTGCTTAACATGAGGCTACACCTCAGCTAAGCAACATTACTTCCCATGCATGCAGTTAATAAAAATGTGGCTACCTTTAGAATAGTTGCATAAAGACTGATGTTATACAGCCGTTCATAATTCTGCTTTCTAAAATTACAAGCTAAGATATTTATTACTTGACATAAGAGCAGATAATTGTTTTCAATGCTGACTGACAGATACAGCAATTTCCTGCAATATCATGAACAAACCTTAGTGAATTAATTGTAAGTATCTTATGAGTTCATTCTATTAAAAATGCAAGTATATGTATTATTATGGGGTTGTATTTAACTTCTAAGGGAAAGAGAGCACTAACGTCAACACTGGGTGGGAAGCGTAACGAGCTTCAAAAGACTTAAAACAATGGGTCAGGCAGGTGAGTGAGTTTCCAGGAAAGTTGAGGAGAACACTAGCTACCCACCTCTGAAACCAGCCTTTATCCAGCCGATTACTTATTCGCAGTCTCTGCAGAGCAGAGTCTCTAATTCACAGATATGCTTGTTCTGAGCCAAGGCAGTCACGAACTTGTATCCACAGAAAGCCCCTTGGTAAGGTTAGAAGAACCATTCACCTGCCAGAGCCCTTGCTGGAGTTGGGGTGATCTCTAGTAAACTTGTTAGCACATGTGTAATTTAAAAACACCACCATCCTGTTTTCACTATAATGCTTTTACCTTAAGAATAAATGTGCTTGCTTAGAGCTGTGATAACTTAACGGTAGCAGTTACACTGTGTATATGCTCTGAGGAGAGAAGCAAAGCGGGTCTGCTTTAGGCAGTCCAACTTTGCTGGGAATTCAGTGTAGACAGGGAACTGTGCAGCCTCAAAATACTCTTGTCAAAAAGGAGAGAGCTGCATCTCCCTACCAAAACAGGTGACTGCTGGAGAGCCGGAAGCCTAGAAGTGGGTGCCTCTGTAGGACCATGAGGGAGAAATACAGGTGCAACTGCCCTGACCTGTGATATTGACAATAAACCTGGACATCATCCCTCATATTGCATCGATTCCTAATGTTTAGAAAAGCAGATAAACTTTAACAGCAGGATAAAGTGGTTACATAGGCACTGGTTTTGGATTGTTAAGTGTCAACAGGCTGGAGTGACAAGTTTCATTTTCTTAACCTAACTCTACATTCAAATAATTACAGAGTATTTCCTCTTAAGTATTCAAAGGAGGTAACATTTATTCTTTTAGATTAGTGGTAACAGCCAAGTTAGTTTTTATTGCCAAGTGTGAGATCAGACTAAATTCTGGATACTTTCCTTTCCCAAGATGTCGACACATTTATCTAATATCTTTCACACAATAGCAATGTATAAACACAGAAATCAAATTATAAATCTGATTTTTCACTGTCAATTATTAATTCAAAGGCCATAAAGCTCTCACTTTGGGTTTTTCATTTGTAATTTCAAGATGTTTTAAAGGACCCACACTTGGTTCTCAAAACATTTTTGCTGTACATGAGCTTAAATAACTTTTAGAGCAGTAGTAATAAGTTTTTATAATAGCAGCTTACAGAATACAAAGTCTTCCACTCTAAACCACATTGAGCCAAACACCTTAGCATTGTAGTTAAATATTTCCCTTCTCCCTCCCTTCCCCAGTGCTGAAGTTCACTAAAGACTGAAAGGGGAAAAAAAATCAGAGTGAAAAGCCATGTTTTATTTGAATTAATCTAAATGTATGGCCAACTACATTCCAAGGAATTGAGTCTGTACACTAGATATGGAAGTGCATTTTGCATTACATGTAATTGAGGTGAAAGGTCATTGGCATACCAGTAATCGAAGCGTTCTTTTCCAAAGGAAAAGTAGTAATAGTACTCAAAGAGAAGAACTAATGGAACATGAAAAAGGCATGTTTTCCTTCCATGAAAGGGGACAGGTAACTCAGACAATAATGCCTCACTCTTTCCTCTTGGGCATGTAGTCTATGAAAGGGTCCCACTGCCATTGCATAAAACATCTAGGATAGGGTCACACCATTTATTAAAAAACAAAAACCACCACACACACAAAATGGAACACAAATATTGGTCAAGAACCTAAAGATGCCATGCACATTTGTCCGCGACTATGGTTTAGGATCAGATTCTATTTTTAAATTCTCTGGCTGTACCAAAATCTATCAGATCATCCTTTGGTGTTTTCCTTTTATGCATGCACATAAGAAAGAATGGGAAGACTAATCAACTGTGAATTGCATGGAGGAGGAATGTATTTAACTACTCAAGAAATGCTCTGTATTTTCTTCAGTCTCATTTAAGAAACTGTTTTGGGCATTTAAAAATCTTCCCTGGGTATTCCAATATTGAGTCTCTCCTCTCCCACATCTAGTCAAAGTGAATCCTGTCTGTCTCTCTAATGTTTGCATATATTTAGGCCTTGCCTACATTTAAAAGGAGTTGCTGGCATAGCTATACCTCCTTAATGGAGACAATTTCTTTGGCTTGGATAGCCTAAGCCAGTTTCCTGAATGAATAAACTATAAAAAAAATTGCTAGCATCTACACCAGGGCTTTTGTTGGCATAGTTATATTTCCTTAAAAAACAGGACCTTCCCCATTTAAGAGAAGTGCTGTAGAAACATGCACTACCACACCCCTGAAAGCTAAGGCTTATCAGGGAAGCTAATACAGAGATTACTGACAATGAAGATAGATGTCTGCAGAGTAAGAGTGAAAATTATTACTCTTAGGCCTGGTCTACACTAGGACTTTATGTCGAACTTAGCAGCGTTAACTCGATTTTACCCTGCACCCGTCCACATTACGACGCTATTTATTTTGACATAAACGGGTCTTTAATTCGATTTCTGTACTCCTCCCCGACGAGGGGAGTAGCGCTAAATTCGACATGGCCATGTCGAATTCAGGTTACTGTGGGCGGAATTCGATGCAAATAGCTCCGGGAGCTATCCCACAGTGCACCACTCTGTGGACAGTCTGGACAGCAGTCCGAGCTCGGATGCTCTGAACAGCCACACAGGAAGAGCCCCGGGAAAATTTGAATTCCTTTTCCTGTCTGGCCAGTTTGAATCTCATTTGGACATTGTGGCGAGCTCAGCAGCACTGGCAACGATGCAGAGCTCTCCAGCAGTGGTGACCATGCAGTCGCAGAATAGACAGAGGGCCCCAGCATGGACTGATCGATCAGTCTTGGAACTGATCGCTGTGTGGGGCGATGAGTCCGTGCTTTCGGAGCTGCGATCCAAAAGACGGAATGCAAAAATTTATGAGCAAATATCCAAGGCAATGACGGGGAGAGGATACAGCCGGGATGCAATGCAGTGCCGCGTGAAAATCAAGGAGCTGCGACAAGCCTACCAGAAGACCAAAGAGTCAAACGGACGCTCCGGATCGCAGCCCCACACATGCCATTTCTACGAGGCACTGCATGCTATGCTCGGTGGTGCTGCCACCACTAGCCCAGTGTCCGTGGACTCCAACGACGGGGTCTTATCTACGGGCACGTCGTCAGAGGTTTTTGCGGACGGTGAAGATGAGGAAGGAGAGGAGGAGGACGAGGCAGTTCACAGCGCTTTCAACGCTGATTTCCCCGACAGCCAGGATTCTCTTCATCACCCTCACTGAGATCCCCTACGAACCCTCCCAAGGCTATAACCCGGACCAGGATTCAGGCGAAGGATCATGAGGTCAGTGTTTTAAACATTTATTTTGAATAGAATAGGCATGGTATGTTAGCAATGGGTTTTTATTGCTTACTTAGCCATAGGTGCTTTAGTTTTGAATTGTTTTCAGTGCAACTACTCGAAAAGTCTGTCAATACGTATGGGGATAGAGGAGAAATCCCCTTCGGAGAGCTCCGTGAAGCTCTCCTGGAGGTACAGTGAAAGCTTTTGCATCAGGTTCCCAGGGAGAGCAGCCTTATTGTCTCCTCCATGGTAGGAAACTTTTCCGCACCATGCTAGCAGCAGGTACTCTGGTATCATTGCCTTGCAGAGCATGGCGGCATACGGCCCTGGTGTTTGCTGGCATTGACGCAGCATGTGGTCTTTGTCTCCGTAATCCTCATCAGAGTAATATCAGTCATGGTGCCCTGGTTTGAATGAGTGTTTTTTTTTTAGCATAGTGACTTCTTGACTTTTCCTTTAAATGACGCTATCCGGCGGTTTCCAGCCACGTGGGGGGGCGGGAGCTGGGAGGCGAACCATTGAAACTTAGCGGTGTGCAGGCAGGGACATTTCCCGGGACCAGCCACGCGTCGGGGGGGAAACGGGGCCCGCGAACCGTTCAAACTCAGCGGTTCGCGGGCAGGGACATTTCCCGGGACCAGCCGCGCGGTGGGGGGGGTGGCGGTTAGGCGAACCTTTGTGGCTGAGCGGTTTTGGCACCAGCAGGAACTGGCCACCGCTAGGAACTGTGCTTGAAACATGGGAGTACAGCACTGCTGTGAAGTAAGCTCTCAGCAGTCCAAAGTGAACGGCTTACCATGGTCTCCCGAGAGCTGAATTCCAGTGTCCAGCCCCGCTTGTGTGATCTGCACACCAAGAACCCAGGCACTCAATATAAAGACAGAATATTCGACCTTGTACTGAGTGCACATGTGATAGGTAGTGTGCATGGTCTTTTTCCCAGGGAAAGAGTATAGGCCTTGTTCGGGAAAATGTTTCTTTCTGAGGAATTCACTCCCTTTCTCCCATCACACAGCTGTGAGTGTCTCCCGCCCTAGCCGTGCATCACCATCCCAGAGACTTGCGCAGATCAGGCGGCGCAAAAAAAGAACTCGGGACGACATGTTCTCTGAATTGATGGTCCGTTCCCAAAATGAGGCGGCACAGCGGAGAGAGGACATCTCGAGGTCCGAGCGAGCATCCAGCGAACGGGAGCAGAAGGCTGAAGCTCGTGAGGACAGGTGGCGGCAGGAAGACCAGCAGGCGACTCAAACGCTGCTGGGACTAATGAGGGAGCAAACTGACATGCTCCAGCGCCTGGTAGACGTTCTCCAGGACAGGAGACAGGAGGAAAGAGCCCCTCTATGTTATTTCCAACCGCCCTCCCCCGCCACAAAGTTCAATCCCCCTCTCACCCAAAGTCACTAGAACGAGGGGAGGCAGGGGCCGTGGAAATAATCACTCCACCCCTGCAGACTGCTCCAGTAGCAGAAGGCTCTCATTCCCAAAGATTTGATGGGTCCTCTCCTTCCCTACAACCGCACCCCACCCTAGCCCCCGTCCAAGTTTCATCTCATAACTTTGCTCTCCTTAATAAAAAATTTTGTTCTGTAAAGTGTTGTTTCCTTGAGTTCCTTTCACAGGACGGTGTGTTTTAGGGGGAGGGGGAAAGAGGGTTTGTAATTTGAGACGATAGGCGCCTGCACCAGGGTAGAGACAGGTTCACCAGAAACTCACACTCACATTGCGTTCACTAGGCACCCTTGTCATTCTGGGAGGTGGTTTTCATGTTCTCTATAGCGGGGGCTCTGTGACTTTCTGGTGGGGGAGGGCGGCTGCAGATCTTTTACAGCGGTCAGTAGCCTGCATGACAGAGTCATGCAGCAGGGGATCTGTGACCGCAATCCTCGGCCAAAAAGTCACACAGGCCCCCCCTCCCAGAGCTGCGAACAGGAGGGGTGGCAGGCTCCGTTGAAAGAAGCAGTCCACCACTGCGGACTGCTCAAGGAGCAGGAGCCTGTCATTCCCCGGGTTTGGAAGCGTCCTTTCCATCACTCCACCCGCTCCCCAACCGCAGTAGGCGCCCCAGTTTAAACCCTTAACCGAGAAATCCTTAATAAACAAGACGGTTTTAATGAACAATGAGTCCTTTATTTTCTTTTTAAAGCAGTGTATGAAGGGGGGGAGGGGAAGGGGTTTTGGAAATTGGAGAGGATAGGCAACATTAACTGGGTAAAGAAACATAGGCATTTCCAGGTTCTGCTTACAGAAAGGTAATAGTCACAGGTTACCCTGCTCGCTCTGGAAGCTAGCTTTCAAAGCTTCCCGGATGCGCAGCGCGTCCCACTGGGCTCTTCTAATCGCCCAGGTGTCTGGCTGTGCGTAATCAACAGCCAGGCGATTTGCCTCAACCTCCCACCCCGCCATAAACATCTCCCCTCTGCTCTCACAGAAATTGTGGAGCACACAGCAAGCTGCAATCACAATGGGGATATTGGTTTGGCTGAGATCAGAGCGAGTAAGTAAGCTTCTCCATCTCCCCTTGAGATGCCCAAAAGTACACTCCACTACCATTCTGCACTTGCTCAGCCGGTAGTTGAAGAGCTCCTTCTCAGTGTCCAGGGCACCTGTGTACGGCTTCATGAGCCAGGGCATTAGCGGGTAGGCAGGGTCCCTGAGGATCACTATAGGCATCTCCACATACCCAACAGTTCTTATGTGGTCCAGGAAGTAAATACCTTCCTGCAGCCATCTAAACAGACCAGAGTTCTTGAAAACGCGAGCGTCACGCATCTTGCCCGGCCATCCGACGTTGATGTTGGTAAAACGTCCTTTATGGTCCACCAGTGCTTGCAGTACCATAGAAAAGTAGCCCTTTCTGTTAATGTACTGGCTGCCCTGGTGGTCCGGTCCCAGGATAGGGATGTGAGTTCCATCAATAGCCCCACCGCAGTTTGGGAATCCCATTGCAGCGAAGCCATCTATGATCACCTGCACGCCTCCCAGGGTCACTACCTTTGAAAGCAGCAGGTCAACGATTGCATGGGCTACTTGCATCACAGCAACTCCCACGGTAGATTTGCCCACTCCAAATTGATTCACGACTGACCGGTAGCTGTCTGGCGTTGCAAGCTTCCAGAGGGCTATGGCCACTCGCTTCTGGATAGTCAGGGCTGCTCTCATTCGGGTGTCCTGGCGCTTCAGGGCAGGGGACAGCAACTCACAAAGTTCCAGGAAAGTGCCCTTACGCATCCGAAAGTTTCGCAGCCACTGGGATTCATCCCAGACCTGCAGCACTATGCGGTCCCACCAGTCAGTGCTTGTTTCCCTTGCCCAGAATCGCCGTTCCACAGGATCAACGTGACCCATTGCCACCATGATGTCTAGGGGCCGGGATCCCGTGCTTTGCGAGAGGTCTGTGCCCCTCTCAGAGTTCATGTCCTCACGGCACTTCCGTTGCCTCCTCACCCTATTTCTCAGCATCTGCCTCTGGAAAAGGTGGACGATAAGGCGCGAGGTGTTGACAATGGACAGAACAGCAGCGATAATCGCAGAGGGCTCCATGCTCGCTGTCCTGTGGCATCCGCGCTGTCAATCACCAGAAAAGGGCTCGAATTAATTGCCCGCCGGCGCTTTCACGTAGGGAGGGCAGGAGTGTGGGTCGAATGACGACATTTACCCATACCAACCCTCGACACATTTTTGGCCCCAGCAGGCATTGGGGGCTAGACCCAGAATTCCAATGGGCAGCAGGGACTGCGGGAACTGTGGGATAGCTACCCACAGTGCACCGCTTGCAATGTCGACACTTGCCACGTTAGTGTGGACTCACAAACTCAAATTAATGTCCTTGGTGTGGATTCACACGCTCGACTTTGTAATATCGGTTTCACAAGTTCGGTTTAAGAAAAATCGAACTACTCTCGTAGTGTAGCCATACCCTTAGAAAGTATTAGACAGACAGAGCTACAGTGAATGGTGGGACAGATAACATACTACTCCTCTTCCCTAAAAGGACAAATGCAGTGAAATAATCACTGCACTCCAGCCATAAACAAGACAAAAAACTAGTGATTTTAGTAATAAGGCAGGTAGCGGCCATCAGCAGTCGGATAAGAAATAGTTTCTGTAGAACATTTTCCAGGCATTGGGCTAGAATGCATGCAGTGAGGGTGGGAAGTCTGCAATTGGAGTGGTTTTCCTCCTCTTCTCTTTTAATGTTCAGGGAGGCAGCTGCATTTGTTTTTTATTTTTCTCCATATATGGCAAAGGCACTCAGGGCACCGGATAGATGCTTTTTTAATGTCTACATACATTTAAAGGAAACAGTGAGAGGTAGGAAGCTTTTCAATTTGCTAGAAAAATAAGCAATTATGCCCAATGTACTTTGTTAGCCTCATACAGAATTCACACATCTATTCCCCAAAACAGCTACTAAATTTTTTCTGAAAAGTTTACGTATTT
Organism: Chelydra serpentina; assembly: GCA_037349315.1. NCBI lineage: Eukaryota > Metazoa > Chordata > Testudines > Chelydridae > Chelydra > Chelydra serpentina. The sequence goes on along the minus strand of JBAIAC010000035.1, from coordinate 32,544,925 downwards.
TTATTAGTTTTACTAACACCTATAATTACAACTTCTCTTTCAACATTTATACTGTATCTTTGACTTAAGTAAATGCAGAGTACAAAGCAGTGCCTATCCTGGGCTCTACAGGCAAAGGCCTTAATCTAGTGTTACCATATCTGAACATTCAAAAAAGAGGACACTCCACCGGTGGGGGGAGGGGGGAAGAGGGGGAGGTTGAGGATATCCTGCCCCACCTGCACCCCTTCCCTGCCCCCATTCCAACCCCTTCCCCAAAGTCCCGCCCCAACTCCACCCCCTTCCTGCCCCATTGGACCCCTTCCCCAAATCCCTGCCCTGGCCCCGCCCCTTCCCCTGAGCGCACCACGTTCCCCCTCCTCCTCAGCCGTGTGAAACAGTTGTTTCGTGGCACAAGCGCTGGGGGGAAAGTGGGCACTCTCCCCACTCCGAGTGATCAACATTCACTTTCTTTCTCCAATGATCAACTCTTCTTTGGGGAAAAACAATGGCAAAATCCCAGATGTTTTCAGATATTTAAAAATTCCTCCTGGATGGCAATTTAAGAACCAAAAAGCCGGTCATGTCCAGGAAAATACGGCTGTATGGTAACCCTACTTAATCAGATTTGTAACTCTTGGGGACAGACTTTTGTCAAACTAGAAAAAAACCAAAAGTGGAGTGCCCCAAGGGTCAGTGCTGGGGCCGGTTTTGTTCAATATCTTCATCAACGACCTGGAGGATGGTGTGGACCGCACCCTTAGCAAGTTTGCAGATGACACTAAACTGGGAGGAGTGGTTGATACGCTGGAGGGTAGGGACAGGATACAGAGGGACCTAGACAAATTAGAGGATTGGGCCAAAAGAAATCTGATGAGGTTCAACAAGGACAAGTGCAGAGTCCTGCACTTAGGACGGAAGAATCCCATGCACTGCTACAGACTAGGGACCGAATGGCTGGGCAGCAGTTCTGCAGAAAAGGACCTAGGGGTTACAGTGGACGAAAAGCTGAATATGAGTCAGTGTGCCCTCGTTGCCAAGAAGGCTAACGGCATTTTGGGCTGTATAAGTGGGCATTTCCAGCAGATCAAGGGACGTGATTATTCCCCTCTATTCGGCACTGGTGAGGCCTCATTTGGAGTACTGTGTCCAGTTTTGGGCCCCACACTACAAGAAGGATGTGGATAAATTGGAAAGAGTCCAGCGGAGTGCAACAAAAATGATTAGGGGGCTGGAGCACATGACTTATGAGGAGAGGCTGAGGGAACTGGGATTGTTTAGCCTGCAGAAGAGAAGAGTGAGGGGGGATTTGATAGCTGCTTTCAACTGCCTAAAAGGGGGTTCCAAAGAGGATGGATCTAGACTGTTCTCAGTGGTAGAAGATGACAGAACAAGGAGTAATGGTCTCAAGTTGCAGAGGGGGAGGTTTAGGTTGGATATTAGGAAAAACTTTTTCACTAGTAGGGTGGTGAAGCACTGGAATGGGTTACCTAGGGAGGTGGTGGAATCTCCTTCCTTAGAGGTTTTTAAGGTCAGGCTTGACAAAGCCCTGGCTGGGATGATCTAGTTGGGGTTGGTCCTGCTTTGAGCAGGGGGTTGGACTAGATGACCTCCTGAGGTCCCTGCCAACCCTGAGATTCTATGATTCCCCGTTCTTCCAAACATGTGAATTTACGATCCCCCAAGACTAGGTAAACGAGCAGACTAGGGATGTAAAAGGTTAATCCTGGGACAGGCCGCCCCGGTTGCCGCGCCCAGATGATATTTTTAATCCTTTAAACAGTTAACTTTTTAAACAGTATTTACATCCCTAAGACAGACCTTGCAGCAGGCCCTGAAGCCCAACCAGTTTAGGTTATTTTGGACTGGGTACATAGGAAGTGTGGTGAACTCTAGCTCAAGCAGCTTCACTGACTGTGGTGGTGGCAGCAGTACGGCAAAGGAAGGAAACATCTCAGGTAAATCAGTCCCAAGCCATCATTTATTGAGCTAGATGCAGCACCTAGCACAAGAAGGTGCATTTGTATGTCAGAAGCAAAACTTTAAAACTCCACCACGCATAGAAAGCCAGTACACACTAGCTCAAACTCCCAGCCCACGGGCCGCAGACCACCCCAATGTGGCCCGCGGGGCTCCAGGAGTTTTGGGGCCAGGTCTCTCCCTTGGCCCCACCTGCCACCCCCGGGCGCTCCCCTCCCTCCCCCTTAGGGGCCCTGGCAGAGCAGCATCTGCCTGCTCGCTCCAGTGGCTGCTGGACTCTCTCTGCGGCCCCGGGGCGGGACTTTGCTTTTGCGCACTGCCCCTGCGACCAATGGGAAGCTGCGGGGGTGGTGCCTGGGGGCAGCAGCGCATAGAGGCCCCACAGCCCACCCTGCCTTGGAGCCCCAGGTAAGAGCCACACTCCCGACCCCCTACCAGAGCCTGCACTCCCACCCCAAACTCCCTCCCAGAGCCTGCACCCCCCTTCCCACACCCCCTCCCATCCCCAAACTCCCTCTCAGAGCCTGCACCACCTCCCACCTCCCCGAGCCTGCAACCCCACCCCCTCCTCCTGCACCCCCACCCCAGCTCAGAACCTGCACTCAAATCCCCTACCCCAGACCTCCTCCCCCATCCACTCCCTCCCAGAGCCTTAGGCTGGGGCGGGAGCGGGGAGGGTTCTGGGCAGCATGAGTGACATTATTTGCCCACTGGGAGGATTTGAGGACTGGCATTGGCCCTAAGGTAAACTGAGTTTAAGACCCTGATGTAGACAGCGTTACAGGAATCTGGGCTTGAGATGATAGTAGCAAGGTCTGCATCTGAAAGAATCTTCAAACCAGACTGAGGAAGTAATAAAATCTTTACACTGCTGCCAAGCAGTTGCTTAACAGCACTTTCTGGATTGCTAGCTTTAATACTTGATGGGCACAAACAAAACAATGAGAGGGGGCAGATAATTCTTGACGTATGCTCTAGCAACCAGCTTCACTTCAGTTTTATTTAGATTGAGCTTCCACCAGCTAGCTCTCACCCATGCATCGTTTCATCTAGACACTAAGCCAGTGACTACAACTTACAGCTAATTGGATTTAACTATGCCTGCATGAGTTTTCCCCCCCAAACACTCTTTTTGGAGTATGACCATCACAAATAGGAGGTCCAATATTTGTGAGCATCATTCATATGAGGAACTTAATGCAGTTTAGTATGTTTTGCCTTTCATAAAATCAATGAAGTTAGAGTAGTGCCTAATTGGTAGCTCAGTGGAAGAAATTAAAAAACAGTCATCGGCCTCGTATCACAGTTTCTATTCCCAGCTTTGCCACTATCTTGTTAAGTTCAGAGTCCCAAAGCTCTAGTCACATCATGCTCAGAGGAACAATAAGCACTTGACAGAGAAATATTAAGTTTAATAGCCATACCTTACAGCAAAGGGGAAGGTGAAGTAAACATGCCAAGCAGAAATTTAAGAGGCACTGAAGCCAAGACAGACCTACAACTAAGTGGAGGCGGCATTATGAGCACAAACATTGCTCATGTGGCAGAAGACAAACCTTTCACATAGCAGATTGTCTAGCAACACAAACCTCCACCTATCTCAATTGCAGGTTTATTATAATACATATACACACTGTTTTCATGCAAATGTCTTGCACTTCACTAATTACATTTTTAAAATATGCATTATCCAATTGTCGATTCATATAAAGGAATCTAGAATAAGAGAGTGTCAGGGATATGCTAGAAGTTTTACTTCATACAACTAACATGAACACTAATGCAATAGTTAATTTAGAAAGACCACACCATTTCAAACTGATAAGACTATTCACCCATCTTTACTTTTCAATGTAACTGACATTTATTAATCTATAGGAATGAGTCATGACAGCAAAGGCATTAAGCAAAACAAAACACACATTTAAGATTAAGCCAGAGTTCACCAAGCTAGTCAGATGTACAGATATTGACTAACAAAAAAAAAAAAAAAAAAAGTCCTTTAAAGGAGGCTGCATAGAAAATAGTGGAGAGATTGCTGAAGCGTTTCTTTGCTCATGGTAATAAGACAATCCAAAACAAACACCCTAATTAAATGCAAATACCTATAATAATGCAACACTGTTGTTTAGACTATACCCTCTCAGAAACTCAATGTTGTTATTTATCAGGAACCATAATTCTGCTCCCTTACTTATATGTATTGTTTTGCACAGAAGTACCAAAATGTTAAAGCATTAAGATTGTGCAAAGTTGCCAAGTTACCGTTCCTGTGGGAACCATACATTTGCATCTCTCAACTTACATTTAAAATCAAGTCTCCAGTATTGGGGGGAGGGACGGGGCAAGCGGGGAAGAGTGTTGCATTAGTGCCTGTTCCATTAAAAATAAACGTATCTGTCTATAAATTCATTATAATAAGTACTATACTACATCTGAACAGAGTTATTACTAGAATGCAGATTCAATTTTTGAACACTGTGGGTGCAGTGCATAGCAACCAACAGAACAGGCAATGTTTATTAGTAGTGCCTTGGGCTCAGAAGTCATGCAGAGGGGCCCAGTCAAGTTTCCGAAAGGTGGTTTTGCTTTGTTTTTTGTTGTTGTTGGGTTTGTTGGTTTGTTTGTTTGTTTGTTGTTGGGGTTTTTTTGGGGGCGGGGGGGATGCCTAAGACACTGAAGACCAAATAAAAAAGTACTGTTACTGTACCTGCTGTCTTTTGGCTGCCATTATATTAAGCTTATCCACTTCTGGTTTGAGCGCTTTGTACTGTATTCCTAAATCCTGTTCAGTACCAGCATTTCTTAATTTCAGGATACCTTCTTCCACCTACAAGAGTGTAGATATTTTTAACCATCTAGTGCACAATTTGCAGAAAAATCTAAGACATTTTATAGCTTACTTAAGAAGCAGGTTTTAAAAAAAACAAAACACTTAAGATATACTTGAAAGGCTAGTAGACTAAGTTTGGACTGCTTTTTCTGATGGGTTTTTCCTCCAAGAAATATGCTTCCACATATTTTTCTGTATTTAAAAAGGCAATTCCAGAGCACAGTATGATAAAGCAACATTAACACTAGCATGTACATATGGTATTATGGGTGGGCACACCAATTAAAATAAATGTCTGTTTCAAACCACAACAAACCTATCAGCGACCCACTTTTTTCCTGGATGTTAGGCCTAGTTTTTAGTTACTCCTGTCCTCAAGAGGTTTGTGCAATTTCCCCCCATCCCCCAAAAAACAGTACTCAGCAGTCATTTAGCAAAACAAAACTACAGATAGTTACTACAATCAGAAGTGTCAGAATATTCCAATAATAAGGATGGAGCTGGGGAATCATAATACACCTAATTACCAGCTCATTGTATCCTACATTTGAGTTCAATATCTTCTGTGTAATGTTTAGAATGACAAACATCAGTCAAATACAGAATGGTAACAGACCCAGTTTGCACTGGGAGCACTGTTCCCTCTAAGCTGTACGTGTGCGCGTGCGCACACAGATCCTAAACCCTGCGCACACGGCGGAACATTACGCGCACAAAAATCTGCACAGAAGACACTTTTTGCGCACATGGCCTGTCAAAAATTAGAGGGAACATTGATTGGGAGCAACAGACTTGGGAACAGAAGAACAGACTAGTAGTAGGGACAATACACACACAAAAAGACAGCTTGTCAGAATAAGCCTAATGTATGTTGGACAATGGAAAATGAAATACTGAGTTATAGATGGAAAACCACACTTACAACTTTAAGCTGAACAAGTAGCTTGTAGACATCCGCCATGTCAGCCAATATAAGCAGCCGGGTAACAGCAGACAGGAGAGCACGGGCTGCTCGTACCATGTTCCCTCGTTTCACTGAAGAGCAGGGATCATCTGCAAACTCTCCTGAGGCACTCTTCATTGAGTCACCTGCACAAATATTAGCAAGAATGTCTTCTCAGGTTTAGAATGTTACATACTTACACTTTGAAAGATAAGGGATTTATTTGAATAGATTCAATCTTAAAAAGTATCAGAAAGTGTTCAACTCCTGGATTACTGCACCCAGTGATTACTATAAAACTGAAGGTACCTGCACTTCATTCTTCCCAGTGTGGACAGGAAGCATTACAAATGTCACTAAATCACTAGATCCATATATTTTGCGCACAAGCTCAGTTTTAGCCTTTGTTTCAAACTAGAGGAACTAGAACCTTGAAAAAAAACCTACCAAAGTTTCAGCAAGCAGGCTAAAAGCATCAGTAAAAAAGGTACTGCAAGGGTTCAACTTACAAAGTTTACAAACATCACACAACATGAAGCCTCTAATTATGTTGTTTAAATATGCTTACAATAACTTGAAGTGAACTTAAATACACTTGTGGAAATTTTACTCCCTTACAAATTCCTGCAAGTTACAGGCACGATTACTAAGCATTTGAATAAACAAAGTGACGCAGAGGAGACATTTTTCTCTAATCTCTTTCAAATACTTTGTGTATAGTCAGAGTCCCATGTTTGCATGGGTCTTTCACAGAGCAACAAGGGAGAAAACATTTAAAATCCATACAAAGAAGTGCTGTTTTAAAAGTAGAATATAATATCTGAAACTAGTTGGCTCAATTTCAAGTTGACTATCTCTGAAGAAAACCCTGGGGCAGGGGGCGCCAGGGAAGACAGGACTATAAATTTCCTGGCTTCCAGTTAATGCTAGGGCTACATCTACACTACAGCACTTACATCAGTAACGCTTGTGGTGGAGATGCTCAAAGTTGACGGGAAAGATGCGGTAGCTATGGCAGCAGGAGAAGCTGACATAACGCTGTCTATGCCAGAGCCTTAGGTCAGTATAACTTACAGTGCTCAGGGGTGTGGATTATTCATACCCCTGAGCAACAAATTATACCAAAGTAACCATTGTAGACAAGGGTCTAGGTTTTGAAAAAGCCAATTATATTAATTACCTGGAAACACAGAAGTGAAGTCCCTCAAACAAAAACTTTAATTTCGCTCTTATATTCCCACCAACCTGTGCATCTTTCATACACAAAGTAGAAAGGTACGGGAGGGCCTAACCCTAGGGAATTTCTGCAACAATCCCACTAGTGCCGCTATTAAATTCAGCTGCACCAAGCTTAACATAGCTCAAATGCAGTCTCTAGCAACTTCCAGTGTTTTTAAACCAATCTCTCAAACCTGTATGTGTATATATTCTAGAAAGAGGCTATGTGCCAACTGAGTGCCCAAGCTTTCTACTTCTAAATACCTAGAATCCAAACACAACAGCTAAGTGCTTGGATCTCTCAGTCAAGACCCAATGCGGTTATTTATAGTCCTTATAAAAATACCACCACCAGTTTAGGCAGTTGAAGTTTCCCACTGAAGAAAAAGGAGGTATCCTGGCTATTTTCAATGCTAGCCACTAAATACTGCCTCAAACAGAGCTGAAAAGATTGTTATAAGTTAAACTGTGAATGGTCCTGAAGATGTACCACACAGCTTATTGTTAAAAAGTATGCCAATTTGTTTTCACAAGCTAGAAGTGTGTTTATTTTGTATGTTGGGTATCACACCTTATTTCTATGTATTACATCATACTGATGTAAAGCTTCTTATAAACTACCTCTGCAGGGAAGTTAAAACCCAAAATGTTTTGATATTTAGACCAAATATGCTACAAAGTAGTTCACGGTATAAAGATGAAAAAATGATGCAAACAAGTTGTTTAGTGAAGAAACTGAATTATACTGTGATATTCCTACTGTGCTTTTTGAACTGTAGTCTATGGATCTCATTTGTTAAGTAAAACAAATCTGAACTTCAGCTGGTATCTTATTACAATGCAGAGGCAAGTGCCACTTTGGTGATTAGACACCCTCATTCAGTTTGACTCCATAGCCATTCAGAAGTGAGGAAAAGTCAGTTCATCCACATTAAGAGGAGCAAGTAGAGTCATTTAGATTTCTCTCCCTGTGCTGCACACTACCTCTACTGAAGTAGTTCAGATCACAAAAATACTTTTGGAATCACGAGGGATAAAAGCGGTTCATGAATCTTAGTATTTCAAAATTTCAACTGTCCTCCTTTCCTCAAGCCCCTACAATTGCTTCAGGTCAGAGTATGCCAGAGATTCTCAGACAATGGCCTGTGGATCACTGGGGCTCAGCAGAAAATGTGCTCGTCTATTTCCAGGTGATAAATCACAAGACACCTAAAGATGCTGTGAATTTTCCTAATATCACTCTTCCACATATTCAATTGTTATAACTGACACAGAAAGAACATGCAATTGTGAATGTTCAGGGAGGTGTTTTTAAAACAGCCTCTACTTTTCATTACATTTGAGATAAGAGAACAGTTACTTGGGAATCAAAGAGTATCAAAGGCTGCTTCATTTAACACAAGTCGTTTATAGAAAGGTATTCAGTACACATGAATGCTTTATGTCTTTCTACATAAAACTTCATTTTACAGCTAGATACAATCAGTTAACTTTAACAAATAACTCAGAATCCTCTAGCTGACATTTAGTTAAGACTAAGGATTTTTATTTTCTATATCCACTCACCACAAAGTTTATGGGAGCTTTTATGAGGTTGACCAAGTGTGCTTTCCCCGGTGTGCTAATACTTCATATTGCCATATGTTGGTGCAGTCAGTGGATTTGGGACCACCATGGATATTCTGTTCTGTAGACTTAGGACTTGGCTACACTTGCACTTTATACCACAATAAAAGCCTCCTAGAGTGCTCTACCTTACTCCCCATCCACACTGGCAAGGCATGTAGAGCGCTCCTGGTACTCCACCTCCCTGAGAGGGATAACGGCTGTTGAGTCTTGGCTGAGACGCCCCAGGGCTAGTGTGAACGAGGAGTTAAGTTATTGCACTCTAATTGACTTCCGGAAACTGTCCCATAATCCCATTAAGCCAAGTGGCCTCTCTTCTCTTTGTTGTGAAATCGGCTGAGGAATGCGGAAGTGCCGTTTAAAAGCTCCGGTTCAAACAGCGGCTGCTTATTTGCAACAGTAAATGTTTGCTTGAGTGAGTGAGTGAGTGGCAGGGGCCTGAATTTACAAGATAGTGTGCTGACACACTGTCAACACTCCAAAAACCTACTCTCTCTCTCTCTCTCTCTCTCTCCCCCCCCCACATACACACAACACTCCACCCCATCCCCTCATTTGAAAAGCACATTGCAGCCACTTGAACGCTGGGATAGCTGCCCATAATTCACCGCTCCCAATGCCGCTGCAAGTGCTGCATATGTGACCACACCAGTGCGCTTGCAGCTGTCAGTGTGGCCAGACTACAGCACTTTCCCTAGTGTGCTATCCGAAGGTTGGTTTAACTCAAACCGCTCTACAGCTGCAAGTGTAGCCAAAGCCTAAAATCAGTGACACAGCTAGTCCCAAAGGTTGGATCCCAGAATGTACAAAAGACGGTTAATCACCGTAGTAACTGTTGTTCTTCGAGATGTGTTGCTCATATCTATTCCAATTAGGTGTGCGCGCGGAGTGAACGATTGTCGGAAGACTTTTACCCTAGCAACACTCGGTGGGCCGAGTGGCGCCGCCTGATATATACCCCAGCCGGCCCAGCGCCCTCTCACTTCCTTCTTGCCGGCTATTCCGACAGTGGGGATGGAGGACGGGTTTGGAATAGATATGAGCAACACAACTTGAAGAACAACAATTACTACGGTGAGTAACCGTCTTTTCTTCGAGTGACTGCTCATATGTATTCCAATTAGGTGACTCCCAAGCCCTGCCTAGGAGGTGGGGTCGGATTGTGATACTGCAGAGCGTAGGACTGCTGAACCAAACGCAGCGTCCTCCCTGGAATGCTGAACTATGGCATAGTGAGTGGCAAAGGTGTGCACCGATGCCCAGGTTGCTGCCCTACATATCTCCTGTATAGGTATGTGCGCTAGGAAGGCGGAGGACGAGGCTTGAGCTTGGGTGGAGAGGGCAGTAGGGTGCGTGGTGGGAACACCAGCCAAGTCATAACACGTCCGGATGCATGACGTGATCCAGGACGAGATGCGTTGGGAAGAGACCGGGAGGCCCTTCATCCGGTCTGCCACGGCGACGAATAGTTGAGTCATTTTCCGAAAGGGCTTCGTCCGCTCGATGTAGAAGGCGAGGGCCCTACGGACATCCAAGGAATGGAGTTGCTGCTCCCTTGGAGAGACATGCGGCTTCGGGTAGAAGACCGGCAGAAAAATGTCCTGGTTAATATGAAAGGCCGACACTACCTTGGGCAGGAAGGCCGGGTGTGGTCGCAGCTGTACCTTGTCCTTGTGGAACACCGTGTAAAGGGGTTCCGAAGTGAGCGCTCTGAGTTCAGATACGCGCCTCGCCGAAGTGATGGCTACGAGGAAGGCCGTCTTCCAGGAGAGGTACAGGAGCGAGCAGGTGGCCATAGGCTCGAATGGGGCCCCACCATGAGCCTGGTTATGACAAGGTTGAGGTCCCAAGTGGGGACCGGACGGCGAACCAACGGGCATAGACGTTCTAACCCCTTGAGGAACCTGCTGACCATGGGGTTGGAAAAAGATCGAGCACCCAGTCTCGCCAGGGTGAAAGGCCGAGATTGCCGTCAGGTGGACCTTTAGCGAGGAAAGCGCTAGACCCTGCTCCTTCAAAGACAGGAGGTAGTCCAGAATGGTATGCACCGGCACCTGCGAAGGGTTGACACCAGCAGGAAAAACGTTTCCACTTGGCCAAGTAGGTGGACTTGGTAGAGGGCTTCCTGCTACTTAGCAAGACTTGTTGCACCATGCCGGAGCAATGTAGCTCGGACGGGTTCAGCCATGCAGCAGCCACGCTGTGAGGTGGAGAGACTGCAGGTCGGGATGATGGAGCCTCCCGTGCTGCTGCGTAATCAGGTCCAGACACAACGGGAGAGTGATCGGGGCGGACACCGAGAGCTCTAGGAAAGTGGTGTACCAGTGCTGCCTGGGCCACACCAGGGCGATCAGGATTAGGCGGGCCCTGTCCCTGCGTAATTTGAGCAGGACTCTGGACCAGCGGCACCGGTGGGAAGGCATAGGACAGGTGGCCTGTCCAAGGCAGGAGAAACGTGTCTGTCATGGAGCCTGGGGAGCATCCCTGGAGCGAGCAGAAGGCGTGGCACTTCCGGTTCTCGCGAGTCACGAACAGGTCTATGTGGGGAAATCCCCACCTCCGGAAGACAGAGTGGATAACATGCGGCCGAATGGACCACTCGTGCGCCTGAAAGGATCTGCTGAGGTGGTCCGCCAAGGTGTTCTGGGCCCCTGGGAGAAAGGAGGCCACCAGGTGGATGGAGTGGGCTATGCAGAACTCCAACAACCGCATTGCTTCTTGGCAGAGCAGGGAGGAGCGTGCCCCTCCGTCGTGTTGTCCGTGAGGACGGCGACACAATCATAGAATCATAAAATATCAGGGTTGGAAGGGACCTTAGGAGGTCATCTAGTCCATGACCCTGCAGGTGCTAGGAGAAGGCTTGGAAGGCAAGGCGCACTGCCCGCAGTTCCCTGACGTTGATGTGCCAGGCTAGTTCTTGCGCCGACCACAGGCCCTGTGTTTGGAGGCCCTTCAGATGGGCTCCCTAGCCGAGGGATGACACATCTGTGGTTAGGGCTAGGGATGGCTGTGACGGATGGAAGGGCACCCCTTCCAGCATTTTCTTGGGGTCTAGCCACCAGTTCAGGGAGGCTAGGACCTGCGATGGTACTGTCAAAACCAAGTCCAAGCTGTCTCTGCGTGGACGGTATACCGACAAGAGCCATGCCTGGAGTGGACGGAGGTGTAATCTGGCATGAGCGGTCATGAACGTGCAGGACGCCATGTGACCGAGGAGGCTGAGGCAGCTGCGAGCCGTCGAGGTTGGGAAGCTCTGAAGGCCGCGTATGATGGTTACGAGGGCCTGAAAGCGTGCCTCTGGCAGAAAAGCTCGGGCGAGAGTCGAGTCCAGTACTGCCCCTATAAAGTCTAACCTTTGGGTTGGCTCCAAAGTGGACTTTTCTACATTCAGGAGCAGGCCGAGCTGATTGAACATGCTCAAGGCCGTCAGAATGTGCGACTGGACTTGGCTGCTGGAGTTGCCGTGGATAAGCCAGTCTAGGTAGGGGAACACCTGAATCCGTTGCCGACGAAGGGCTGCCGCCACAACGGCCATGCACTTCATGAACACGCGTGGTGCCGTGGAGAGGCTGAAGGGAAGAACCGCAAACTGGAAGTGTCTTTGGTCTACCACAAAGCGGAGGAAGCGTCTGTGTGGTGTGTAGATTGCGATATGGAAATACACGTCCTTCATGTCGAGGGCAGCGTACCAGTCTCCAGGATCCATAGAAGGGATAATGGTACTCAAGGAAAGCATGCGGAACTTCAACTTTACCATAAATTTGTTGGGTCCCCGCAAGTCCAAGATAGGACGTAGCCCCCATTTTGATTTGGGGATTAGAAAATAGGGGGAGTAAAAACCCTTGCCCCTGAACTCCCTTGGAACCTCCTCTATTGCCCCTATGGAGAGGAGCGTTTGCACCTCCTGAATTAGGAGTTGCTCGTGAGAAGGGTCCCTGAAGAGGGACAGGGAAGGAGGGGGGGGGGGGGAGACAAACTGAAGGTGGTATCCGCTTTCCATCGTGGGTAAGACCCAACAGTCCGTGGTGATATTCAACCACGCACGGAAGAAAATGGGAAAGGTGGTCTCGGAAGGGGGGGACAGGATCGTGAACTGAGACTGGTACTCCACCCTCGGGCGCCCCTTCAAAAGGTTTGTTTGGGCCCCGGCTCTGGCCAGTCTGGCGACCAGGCTGCCGCTTCCTACTGCCCCGGCCACGTGGTCTCCTCGAGAAGTCCTGCCGAGGTGCGGGCACGGTGTAGGGGCGCTGCGCTGCGCGAAGGGCCAGAAGGGTCTGCGCTGAGTGGCTGGGGTGTGCATCCCCAGAGTGCGGATGATGGTGCGACAGTCTTTTAGGGTCTGCAACCTCGCGTCAGTCTTTTCTGAAAAGAGACCCCGCCCCTCGAACAGTAGGTCCTGAATGGTATACTGGACCTCCGGATGGAGGGTGGAGGACTGAAGCCAGGAGATACGCCGCATGGCGACTCCTGAAACTATTGTCCTGGCAGCTGAGTCGGCTATATCCAAGGAGGCCCGCAATGACGTTCTGGCCACCTTCTTGCCCTCCTCAATCAACGCTGTGTATTCCTGCCTGGACTCCTGGGGTACAAATGCTTTGAATTTTTGCATGGAGTTCCAGGTGTTGTACCCGTATTGGCTCAGGAGTGCTTGCTGGTTAGCAGCTCTGAGCTGAAGGGCCCCCCCCAAATAGATCTTTCTGCCAAACAAGTCCAGGCTCTTGGCGTCCTTGGACTTAGGGGTGGGGGCCTGTTGGCCATTCCTCTCCCTCTCGTTCACAGATTGAATGACCAGGGACCACGGTGGGGGGTTAGTGTAGAGGTACTCGAAGTCTTTCGGGGGCGCCATATATTTTCTCTCCACCCCCCCCTGGCAGTGGGGGGTACCGAAGCTGGAGATTGCCAGATTGAGGTGGCATTGGTAAATATAGTCCGTACAAATGGGAGGGCTACCCTGGTGGGGGCGTCGGCTGTTAGGATGTCCACCACTGGGTCCTCAAGCTCCACCACCTCCTTGACCTGCAGATTCATGTTGAGAGCCAATCTGCGTAGTAGGTCTTGGTGGTCCCGGAGATCGATGGGAGGCGGGCCTGAAGATGATGCTCCTGCCACTGCCTCGTCCGGGGAGGACGACGACAATCCTGGGACTAGAGGGTCCTGGGGTGGTTCCTGGCGTGGAAGTTCTGGAGTCTCCACGTCCAAGGCCTCCGAGTCTGGGATCTCGGCCAATATCTGGGTTGCAGGGCCTGGGGCCTCCGGAGGAGGGCATGACACCGTCGCCTCCGGTGCCCGGGACTCCGAATGAGCCGACTGGGAGGCTCTGGAAGGGGCCCCTTGGGACTGATGGTACGCCATCGGAGTCCAAAAAGGCCACTGCGTCGGGGCTTGAGACAGATCCTGTCCCTCGTCTGGCCAGTGGCTCTGGTCCATATAGTAGGCACTACCGGCTCTAGAGGACCGAGAGGCTGAACGGGAGGGCCAAGGCGGAGCAGAATGTCCTTGAGGGCCGGTCCGCGGAGCCATGCTGTGCCGTGGCGCCGGGGATCGGTACCGGGACCTCGATCGGTACCGACGGCTGTCTCGGTACCGGGAGCCCGACCTGGATCGCGTACGCCTCTGAGAGCGATAGCGAGGTCGATTGTCCGGGGATCTACGCTGCGACCGGCCACGGGACCGGGAGCGGTACCGGGAATCGTAGTACCGTCGACCGTGTCTGGAGGTCGACCTGGAGCGGCGCCGTGAGTGCGACCGGCGCCGAGAAGGTGATCGGTGCCGGGACTCCGAGCGGCGTCGAGGAGATCTAGGCTGATGTTGGCCGATCTCCGCATGCGGCACCGGACGTAGCATGGCCGGTTTACCCCGGGACGTGATGATTCTCAACGGCGGTACCGAAGATGGGGTTGGTGGTGGCTCCGTCATGTCAATCAGGTCCCGTGCTGCCAAGGTGTCCGGAGTGGACGGCAGCGTAAGCTCTACCTCGGCTTGCACCGGGGAGCTGGCGGTTACCGAGCTCGACGGACCTTGCGGTACCAGAGTCATCGGTACCGGAGCCATAACAGGCTGCCCTGAGCTCAACGGTCTCTGTGGTACCGGAGTCGACAGGGCTGGTGCCGGCATCGGCGGACTCGACGGCCCCTGTGGAGCCGGAGTCAGTGGTGCAGGCGTTTTGTCCAGAGGCACCGAGCTCAACGGTCCTTGCGGTACCGGAGTCATTGGTGCTGGCGCCGGGCCGGGAGGTTTGGCGCGGTCTTGAACCGGCTGCGGATGCAGCGACGCCTGGGTCGGAGCCGGTCCTGGACCCAATTTTCTCGGTCTTGGAGACATTGATTGGCGCCTCTGGGGAGTCCCGGCCTGAGGTGTTCGGTGCTCTTTACTGGAGCTTGGGTGCTCCGGGGCCGCTGGCGCCGGCTGCGGAGGTCGGTACCGGATTGCGGT
This sequence comes from Chelydra serpentina, assembly GCA_037349315.1. NCBI lineage: Eukaryota > Metazoa > Chordata > Testudines > Chelydridae > Chelydra > Chelydra serpentina. The sequence goes on along the minus strand of JBAIAC010000035.1, from coordinate 32,529,914 downwards.
GCGGGGCCGACATCGGGCTAAGAGACGCTTCCAAGAGGAGCTGCTTCAAACGAAAGTCCCGCTCCTTCTTGGTTCGCGGCTTGAAAGCCTTACAGATACGACACTTATCCGGAAGGTGGGACTCCCCGAGGCACTTCAGACAGGAGTCGTGGGGGTCCCCCGTAGGCATCGGCTTCAAACAGGCCGAGCACGGCTTGAATCCCGGAGAGCCAGGCATTGGCCCGGTACCGGGAGGGAGACAGGGGAGAAACCCCTTATCTCCCACTACTATTTACACTAACTACAAACAAACAAACTATCAGTAAACTATTAACAACTACTTAAGTAGTACTTAAAACTATCAACAAAATGAACGAGTGCTAACTACGCTAGTGAGGTGGAGATCAGCTAAGCTGCGCTCCACAGTTCCAACGAGCGTCACAGGCGGTAAGGAGGAACTGAGAGGGCGCTGGGCCAGCTGGGGTATATATCAGGCACCGCAACGGCGCCACTCCAGGGGGCGCCAGCTGGACCACCGAGTGTTGCTAGGGTAAAAGTCTTCCGACGATCGTGCACGCCGCGCGCGCACACCTAATTGGAATACATATGAGCAATCACTCGAAGAAGAATAAATGGTTAAACACGAAGACAATTGCTAAACTTGGATGTATGAGGTGATTGGTACCCAAAAATTGGCATACGCAGCTTTATAAACCACGTATGAATTTTGGGTAGTGGTAGGGGACAGAAGAGCTTCAGAGATTTGATAGTCATACCTAAAATATAACTCTGGCTTATTTTTGCAAATTTGAAGAAATAAAGTGTTACAAGTTTAGGGCGGGTGGAAAGGGTGCTCAGTATTCTTGCAACTGACTGAAGTTCTTCTGGAAGATAAAAGTCTGGTGAACTCTTGGTCCCACGGAAGTCTGTGACAAGTCTCAGACTTCAGTGGAGCCAGGATTTCAGCCTATGGGTCTATGATACAGAACCTGGAATAGTATACGGAGTTTCCTCAGTGAAGATGTAGCAATAGTAATCTAACCCAAATAAAATTCTCAGACAGGAGCTTAATCAGCTATTCCTTGACATGGCTACTAAAGAAAAAAATTCAGTAACTGATGAAGAGTTTAACTTGTAGGAATGTGTAAAAAAAAAAATATCTTGAGACTAAAAAGCTTAGAATTAGTTTAATTCTAAACTCTACAAAAGTTCAGTAGTGTTATATCCTGGGAAGAGTCTCCAAACGGTAAGCAGTTCTTTGGAATTGAATCTTTAACTTTAAAGTTAGATATTTCATTAAATGATGTAAGGTTGGACATCTCTTTTGAATAAGTGGGCTATTAGATCTTACATCAAGGCACTCAACTGCTACCCCTGCTCACTCCCACCCAGAATGGTCCCTAGAATAGGATGCTGTCTGATCACTAATGAGAATGAGGTCCCACTGTGTTCTTCACAACCATATTTAAGATGAGCAATATGCTGCTTTCGGTGTTTTGCCACTTGAAGCATCTTTGAGTTTTTGTAAAACAAAACCAGTTCCAAATATCAAGTCACAGCTGCACAGTTACAGTATTTCCAACTGGAGATGTTAAGGATAGAAAACAAATCTTAAGTTGAGACACACGAATTGCAAAACTATTGGATCACCGGTCCACCTAGTTTGGCCTCCTGTGGCTCCAAAAGCAGCCAGTACAAACTTACTTCAAAAGGTGCAAAAATCTCTGCAGTAGGAAGCTATGAAGTTTAAGCAAGCTAATTCTCGGTTCTCCTTCCCTGTCAAACACAAATTGCTTCATCTAGTGTTTTTGTAAAGCAACAAGGAGGTAAAAACTGATAGGGTGGGGGTGTATATTTCTCAGGGGACTGCCACACACACAAAACATTAGTTATGCCATCTTGACATAAGAGTTGCAGATTTAGCATTATTAGTTAAATACCATAGGGTACAAATCTCACCCAATTTGAGTCCTGCAGGGGACTTTCAGGGCTAGGAAGAAATCAGACTCACTACGTATGCATGAAAGCACTAACTCGGATTTAGGCATATTTCAGTCTCAACATTAAGATGTGCAGTTACATTCAAGCTTTCATAGTATGGCCCACTAGCAAGACTTATTTTAGCCTCTATCTTAAAATTGAAGAGCTTAAGTAACAATCTCTTAAATGGAGGAGAAAAAAAAAGGAGAGAGCAAGAACTTGTGTATGAGATCTACCAAATGTTAGGTCGTCTTTTTTGGATGGATGGTAGGAGAGGAAGAAATTTAAGAGTGTGTACCTCTGACGCAAGTAAATTACAAAATCATTTTCTTCTGTCAATAGTCTGCTTTTGCCATCTCTGCCTCTGACAACTAAAAACTCAAACCATGCCCCAATTATCCCCCACCTTGATTACTACACTCCCCAAGGCACCTTCTCTCACACTCCATATTCCTCTCAGACTGTTCACACCTCTCCCCTACCACCGCAATCTGTTCCTCTGCTTTCCATCCTGTCAACTTTCCCCAAACATCAAGGTCCAATGTAGTTGGGAGGTCACTCTGCTGTATGGTGCTGTCTCAATTTGCTGATTTACTTAAAAAGGCAGTGCACTTAGAGTGCGGTCAGCGTACTGAAAGGGACAATGCACATCTCACACATGGTGTCTCTCTCTGTCCACGGCTGGTGCAAGGAAGTTTCGCGCCCTAGGCGAAACTTCCTTGCACCAGCCCTGCACCCGCGCCCCCCCAACACCAACCCCTCCCCAGCGCCCCCCCCCCCAGCTCAGCCCCCCGCCTGCGGCAGCCTCCCAGTTCACCCACGGAGCCGGGAGGGCGGCAGGCAGCCACGGCCAGCTGCCCCCCAGCTCCCTAGGCGACCGCTTAGGGTCGCCTAGTGGGCATGCCGGCCCTGTCGGGGACACACACACACACACACACACACACACACACACACACACACACACACACGGTGTGTCTGTTTCTCTCTCCCATGCTATGTCTCCTCCCTCCATTTGTGCTGCCTTGTAGAGTGAGGCTACATTAACAACGTGTTAACCCTCGAGGGCTTAGCCGAGCGCGCGCGCACGCACACACACGGTCTTTTGTCTGGTGAAAAAAAAGTTCCCTGGAACCTAACCCCCCTATTTACATTCATTCTTATGGGGAAATTGATTCTCTTAAAATAGCATTTTTCAGGAACATAACTACAAGGTTAAGCGAGGAGTTACTGTATCTGAATGGGGTCACAGCTGAAACTAAAAACTCTACCTCTCTAGCAGAGATCAAGCAAGCAGCAAGAGATAGAAGACCATCTTAAAGCAATCACATTTTTGTTTAAACCCCCAACACCACATTAGCCCCTTTTAAAAATTATGCTGCAAATGAGATTCTCAGTCAACCAGTTTGATCCAAAACTTCAAGCCATTTTCAACGGATACTTTTAGTCAACTTCAGCCACAAACAAGTAAATGAAAAACAAATTCTAACAGCAGCCATTAATATCAGTTGACTGGACATCACTGAACTGTACAATGAAGACTCAGGAGTGAAGTGTAAATCATTATGAGTAACAAATTTACCAAAACAAGTTTTGTGGTGACTGGTTTCAGAAGCTTTTCTTACACTTCCTTGGAGAAGACATGATTTAAAAAAAAAAACCCCAAAAACCAAACCAAAAACTGCTGTCTCTTTTGGTTAAGTCTTATGTTGTGAACCAACATTTTTTCACTAACTTAAAATTCAGCTTGTTACTACTTACGCATCGTTTACTTTTAACTAAGTCTCTCAGCTCGGACACTTGGCAATGTTTCGTTTTAAACATTCCCCATGTTTAAAGAACTGTACTTCCTAAAACTAATTTTACAGAAAACCTCTTCTAAAGAAAGTTTATTTTCGGAGCAAAATTAAGTTGAAAATGCCCTTTAAAGACTGTAATCCATTTATCTCTTCTGTAGTATAGAATATTACTTGTGGCATCTGTGCTGTTTAAACTACTAAAGCGATATTTAAGCTGAGGGAAATTAAAGGACAAAGTTTGGAACCTAAGTGCACACAGATAAAAATTATGGGCATTAGAAAGAATAGCTAAAAGACAGACTTGAGAGAAACTCAGATTTAAAGTTATCACAAAAATACACCACCTACCTTGCTTGCGAACATCTTCCACGGCTGCCACTAGTTCCTCTTTAAGAAACTGACTCTCTTTTGCAATTTTGTCTCCCTTCTCCAAGAAATTCTCTGTTGCTTGTTCAACTGATGCTGCCAGAACATGGGCCTTCTTAGAACGTCCTCTTTTTTTGTTGGAAGGACCCTTGTTACTAGTATTAACTAGTGTTGTAACCTGAAAAAAGGGATCATTTATAGTTGAGATGTATACCGAATAAGTATATGTAACATGAAACAAGATACAAGTTTATCAACTTAATAGCTTGGATTTTCTGAATCAATAGCATATTTGGAATACCTGACTTCAAGTAGGCAGTACTTAATTGCCAGTAAATTCATTTTTGAGCGGTTTCCATGGTTCTTTAATCAAGAAGCATAGCAACATTGTAATTAGACAAGTATGATAACAAACCCCTCACTAAGCACATAAGCTTAAGGTTGGTTGTTTTTTTTTTAAGAAGCAGACAAAAATTGATTTAAAAAGTTAGGTGCATCTTTTTCTGTGCTTCATTAAGCTGCAATTTCAGCAAGAGACCAGGGCTATTTTGGATTTGGCTTCACGTAAGAATCCAAGTTTGAAACAATTAGCTCAGGACAGTTTAAGACTTTAAAACATGTCAAAATATTAACAGGATTGAAGTGGCACATCTACAGAAAGCTAGTTTCACAGCCTTTCTTCAGTCCAAAACAGGAATGAGGGACTTTGCAAGCAATGTGATTTTACAGCCAAATTAGATGGCTGCAACCTGTCAGCAAGTTCTCATTTAATCACTTTTCTAGGTGCAGTTGGCAACACCTGTAAGTTTAAGGTTGACTGACACTTCCCATTTTAAGACCCTGTTTTCAGTTGCTTACAAAACTTCACTGCGTTTTAACCACTTTGGCTGAATTTTTCCATGATCAATGTCTGGAAATTTTTTGGAAATTTCCAGCAAAAAAACAGGTCATTTCAGAGAATGAGATTAGGCGAAATAATAATTTCCCCTCCACTTGTGGTGGTGGGGGGGTGGGGGTGGGGGGAGGGGAGGGGAGAGGGAGGAGGGGAAAAAAAGGCAGTCTTTTTACTTTGAAATTCTAGTGCTCCATGCTGTGGAGCAGAAATCTGAAGTTAGGTAGGAGTGAAATGTTGGTCAGGTATGTGCCTTTTGCCATGCCCCATAGAAAACTGTCCAAATCTGGCCAGTTTATAAGATTCTAAGCAGTCTCTCCAAGCATGGGTGAACAGAGACTGAGATTTGACAGCTAAATTCTCCAATTAGTCTGTTGTCACTGAGCATATTCCAGCCCAGCAGAGGCTGAGGAGGACTTTTTCTACATTTACTGCTCCTGGATGCTGTAGGCACCAGAAATGAGAGTAGGAAGCTGTCTCTCCTGTGCTCCCAATGTCTCCATAGCTGACACCCAGGTAACAGGTAGGAGGAAGAGACCTGACTGAAATGCAGATGGGACAACAGCTAGACTGGTGGTGGAGGAACCAGATATGAACAAAAAGTTTTGGGGGAGAGTACTGGGACTGGCTGGACAAGGAGACCGGAAAGAGCAATCTGGGGAGATGGCGGAGCAGCAGCAGCAGCAGTTGGGGCAGAGAAGGGTCTATGATTGTCAGAGTAGGGTCTATGACTGTCAGAGCACAAGCATCTCCACAACTTTGAACAGAAGCCAAGATTCCCAAGTTTAACCTTTCCTCTGCTAGCAGAAAATATCTGCAAACCCAGAGAGAGTGGTCATCTCTCTAGTAGCTGGTCCACAAAAAGGATGACAACCTACTACCGATATCAGTTCCTCCATTAGTTAAGTGTAGTGGCTCTGAAAGTTCCAACCCTCATTGCATCATAGAACCATAGGGCTAGAAGGGACCGCAAGAGTTATCTAGTCTAAACCCCAGGCAAGATGCAGGATTTGTTGAGTCTAAACCATCCAAGACAAATGGCTATCCAACCTCCTTTTGAAAGCCTCCAGTGAAGGAGCTTCCATGACCTCCCTTCGCAGTCTCCTCCAGTGTCCTACCTATAGTTAGGAAGCTTTTCCTGAGATTTAATCTAAATCTGCCATGCTGTAGTTTGAACCCATTGCCTCTTGTCCTGCCTTCTGTGGCAAGAGAAAACTTTTTCAAGTATTTAAAGACTCATCTCCCCCTCACCCCCAATCTCCTTTTCTCCAAACTAGACATACCCAGTTCCTTCAGCCTTTGCTGATGTGACTTGCATTCCATCCCTTTGATCATCCTTGTCACTTGCCTCTGGAGTCTTTCCAGTTTTGCTACATCCTTTCTATACATTGGTGACCAAAATTGGACACAGTACTCGAGCCTGGGGCCTAACCAGTGCAGAGTAGAGCAGTACTATCACTTCCCATGACTGGCGTGCTATGCCTCTGTTGATGCAGCCTATAGTTGTATTTGCCTTTTTTTTGGGGGGGGGGGGAAGAAGAGAGACAACATTGCATTGATGACTCAGGTTGAGGGTGTCATCCACCACAACTCCCAGATCCTTCTCAGCAGTGCTGGTGCCAAGCCAGCCAGTTATCCTCCATTCTGTATTTGCGCATTTGGTTTTTCTTCCCTAACTTTAGCGCCTTACATCTGTCTGTTGAATTTCATTTTGTTGTCTATAGTGCAGTTATCCAATTTACCAAGCCCCCTTTGAATTTTAGCCCTAGCCTCCAAAGTATTTGCAACCTCCCCAGCTTTGTGATCAGTATCCTCTTTATTCCTACATCCGGATCATTAAAAAGACACTAAACATTGGACCCAGAACCCTTGGACTCCTGTGGAACCCCACTCGAGTCTCCTTCCAATCTGGCATCATTCTATTAATAGGTATTCTTTGTTTGCAGTTGTTTAACCAATTATGTATCCACTTAATAGTAGTTCTGCCGCGCCTGCATTTCTCCAGCTTACATATCAGAATGTTATAAGAATGGCCATACTGGGTCAGACCAAAGGTTCATCTAGCCCAGTATCCTGTCCTCCAACAGTGGCCAATGCCAGGTGACCCAGAGGGAATGAACAGAAAGGTAATCAAGTGATCCATTCCCTGTCACTCACTCCCAGTTTCTGGCAAACAGAGGCTAGGGACACCATCCCTGCCCATCCTGCCTAATAGCCATTGATGGACCTATCCTCCATGAATTTATCTAGTTTTTTTTAAAACCTGTTACAGTCTTGGTCTTCACAACATCCACTGGCAAAGAGTTCCACGAACTGACTGTGCATTTGTGAAGAAATACTTCCTTTTGTTTGTTTTAACCCTGCTGCCTATTAATTTCATTTGGTGCCCTCGAGTTCTTGTGTAATGAGTAAATAACACTTCCTTATTTACTTTCTCCACATCAGTCATGATTTTATAGACCTCTATCATATCCCCCCTTAGTCGTCTTTTATAAGATGAAAAGTCCCAGTCTTATTAATATCCCCTCATATGGAAGCCGTTCCATATCCCTAATCATTTTTGTTACCCTTTACTGAACCTTTTTCAATTCCAATATATCTTTTTTGAGACGGGGCAACCACATCTGCATGCAGTATTCAAGATGTGGGCTTATGATGGATTTCTATAGAGGCAATATCATATTTTCTCTTATCTATCCCTTTCCTAATGATTCCCAACACCGTTTGCTTTTTTGACGGCTGCTGCACATTCAGTGGATATTTTCAGAGAACTATCCACGACTCCAAGATCTCTTTCTTAAGTGACTCAGTTTTGAAAGAGCTTTTTGTAGCTCTTTGCAATCTGCCTGGGACTTAACTATCTTGAGTAGTTCTGCATCATCTGCAAATTTTGCCACCTCACTGTTTACCCGTTTTTCCAGATCATTTATGAATATGTTGAAGACTGGTCCCAGTACAGACCCCCGGGGGACACCACTCTACCTCTCTCCATTCTGAAAACTGACCATTTATTCCTAACCTTTGTTTCCTATCTTTTAACCAATCCATGAGAGGACCTTCCCTTTTATCCCATAACAGCTTACTTTGCTTAAGAGCCTTTGGTGAGGGACCTTCTCAAAGGCTTTCTGGAAAATGCAAGTACACTATATCCACTGGATTCCCTTATCCACATACTTGTTGACCCCCTGAAAAAATTCTAGCAGATTGGTGAGGCATGATCTCCCTCTACAAAAACCATGTTGACTCTTCCCCCAACAAATTATGTTCATCTATGTGTCTGACAATTTTGTTCTTTATAGTTTCAACCAGTTTATCCGGTACTGAAGTCAGGCTTGCCAGCCTGAATTGTCGGGATCACCTCTGGAGCCTTTTTAAAAATTGGCATCATGTCACGTGGGACTGTGTCAAAGGCCTTGCTGAAGTCTAGGTATATTATGTCCACTGCATCCCCCTATCCACCAAACCAGTTACACTGTCAAAGAATGAAATCAAGCTGGTTTAGCATGATTTGTTCTTAATCAATCCATGCTGGCTGCTAGCGATTACCCCTTCATCCTCCAGGTATTCGCAAACTGAATGTTTTATACATTGTTCTACCGGCTTCCCAGATATTGGAGGTCAGAATGACGGGTCTATAAATTCCCCAGCTCCTCCTTTTCCCAGTTTTTAAAGATGGGCACTATGTTTGCCCTTCTCCAGTCTTCTGGGACCTATCATCCATGACTTTGCAAATATTATTGCCAATGGTGCAGAGATTTCTTCAACTAATTTCTTCAGCACGCTGAGGTGACTTGAATTCATTCAAAGCAGTCAGAAGATCTGAAGTGTTCTTTACGTATCCTGATCTGCATCCCTTCCCCTTTACGGACTATGGTAACTTCTCTAGTTGTCCAGTCACATGTTTTTTGTGAAAAGACTGAAGCACAGTAGGCATTGAGCAGCTCTGTCTTCCTATCATCTTCCATTACCAGCTCACTTTTTCCATTGAGCAATCTGATCTTTGTTTGACATTTGTAGAATCCCTTCTTGTTGTCTAACATTTCTTGCCAGCTGTAACTCATTCTTTGCCTTGGCTTTCCTGATTTTGTCTCTACATGCTTGTGTTATTCCCATGTATACCTTCCTTGGTGACATGCCCCTCCTTCCAGCTTCTTGTGAGCCACATTGGCCTCCTGTAGCTCTTCTTAGCTTTCCTCTGCATCAGAATAGCTTGATGTTGAGCATCCAGTATTACATCTTTTAGGAACTGCCAACCACCTTCAACTCCTTTTCTTCGTAATTGGTCTTTCCATGGGACCTTGCCTATTATTTCTCTGAGTTGGTTGAAATTTGCCTTTTTAAAGCCCAGTGTCCTTGTTTTGCTGTTCTCATATCCTCCTTTCTTTAGGATCTTGAAATCTATCAGATCAATAACACTTTCTTCTAAGTTCCCGACCACTTTCACATTTGCAACTAATTTATCCCTGTTGATCAACACCAGATCCAAAATGGATGAACCCCTAGTTGTTGCCTCAATTTTCTGAATCAGAAAGTTGTCCCTGGCGCAAGTAAGAACTTGCAGGACATATTATGTTTTGCTATAATAAGCGTCCAACAGATATCAGGGAAGTTAAAATCCCTCATTAATATTATGTGTGTTAGCTTGTCACCTGCTTGTAGAATGCCTCATCCACTTCCTCTTCTTGATTTGATGATCTATAATAGACCACCCCACCATAAGATCGGTGCTATTCTTTTCCTTTTTTATCCTCACCCAAAGACTCTCAGTAGGTCCGCCGCTCACTTTCTCTTAGACCTTGGAGCAAGTGTATACATTCTTGATATACAGCACAATCCCTCCTCCTTTTTCTCCCCCATAACTATCCTTCTGGAACAAGCTATATCCCTCAGGGCTGGTACTTCAATCATGGGAGTTATCCCACCAAGTCTCTAATACCAATTAAGTCACAATTTTCTTTATATACCATGGTTTTCCAGTTCATCCTGCTTGTTCCCCATATTTGCATTGGTAGACAGACATCAAGTATATTTTGCACTGTCCTGTTGCTTTTATTGTTGCCTCAAGATGACCCACGTGGAAGTCAAAATTCCATGACGGAATTTGGTTTTTGTTTCCCCCGTCCCCACAATTTGCTTTTGTAAAAGCCCCAGTAAGGCACATGTGAAAAAGCTACTTTGCAGCCTTAATATTCTTCTAAAGTACTCAAAAGTCAGAAAATGAAATAACTGAGGTTGTTTGTGCAGCCTTAATTTGGCCCCCTTGTGCATATGCATTATGAGAGTTTAGTTATGTAACCACAAACTCCCCTCTTCTCTCCCCCGCCTCCCCAAGAGAGGTTTAATTTAAAAGCCAGTAGGGAAGTGTCTACCTGAAAATTCACTGTCTTCCAATAGCAATGTCTGCAGATCCTACAAATGGGATTCTATCTGTAGTGTTACTACAAGGTGGAACCTTAACTCTGGACAAAGCCATTTACTTGGTAGTGCTCCAATAAGAACAGATTGCATCCACCACTGCTTGTACATCTAGTTTTAAAAAGACCAAGAATTTAAGGATCATTCCAGGATGAAGAAGGAAGCATCTGTGAAGTTCCATGTGCTGCTCACCTCCTATGAACTGATCACAATTGGAAAAAAAATAAAAAAATAAGAAAAAATTTTTTTTTCCACTCCTTGCATCTGAAGTGGGTATTCACCCATGAAAGCTTATGCTTCAATACCTCTGTTAGTCTATAAGGTGCCACAGGACCCTTTGTCGCTTCTACAGATCCAGACTAACACAGCTACCTCTCTGATACTCAAGAATTTACGGGGTGTCTTACACTTTTTTATTGAGAGATTTGTAATCTTTCTTAGCCATTGCGCTAAGAAAAATAAGTCTTGGTAGGCACTGGCAGAAAGCTACTATTTGATCTACGAAGCACATGACTCTGGGGCACAGGCACCTTGATATAGACAATTGAAGTTTTCTTGCCTCTTACTAATAGACAAGACAAATACCACTGTTGATTTATCCCTATATTATGCTTTAGTAGCATTCTGAAACGTGCTTAAAAAGAGGAATGAATTCTGGTTCTCTTTATACTTAGGTAGTCTCAGTAAGTAGCTTCAAAATGTCAAACTGAAGCGGTACAAGACCTGCCATTTGTTTAGCTTCTTAAATTTTCAATAGGAAGTTACCAAAACTGATCGCTTAAGAGTGGTAGCCGTGTTAATCTATATCCGCAAAAAGAATGAGTAGTACTTGTGGCACCTTAGAGACTAAAATCTCTTTGGGCATAAACTTTTATGGGCTAAAACCTACTTCATCAGATGCATGGAGTAGAAAATACAGTAGGAAGAAAGATACACACACACACAGAAAAGATGGGGGTTGCCACACCAACTAACGAGACAAATCAATTAAGGTGGACTATTATCAGCAGGAGGGGGGGGGAAAACTTTTGTAGTGATAATCAGAATGGCCCATTTCAAATAGTTGACAAGAAGGTGAGAGTAACAATGGGGGGGGGGGGGGATTAGCATGGGGAAATAGTTTTCAGTTTGTGTAATGACCCATCCACTCCCAGTCTTTATTCAAGCCTAATGCCTAATTTAATGGTGTCCAGTTTACAAATTAATTCCAGTTCTGCAGTTTCTCATTGGAGTCTGTTTTTGAAGTTTTTTTGTTGAAGAATTGAGACTTTTAGGTCTGTAATTGAGTGTCCAGGGAGGCTGAAGTGTTCTCCAACTGGTTTTTGAATGTTATAATTCTTGATGTCTGATTTGTGTCAATTTATTCTTTTGTGTAGAGACTGTCCGGTTTGGCCAATGTACATGGCAGAGGGGGCATTGCTGGCACATGATGGCATATATCACATTGGTAGATGTGCAGGTGAATGAGCCCCTGATGGCGTGGCTGATGTGATTAGGTCCGATGATGGTGTCACTTGAATAGATATGTGGACAGAGTTGGCACCAGGTTTTGTTGCAAGGATAGGTTCCTGGGTTAGTGTTTTTGTTGTGTGGTTGCTGGAGAGTATTTGCTTCAGGTTGGGGGGCTGTCTGTAAGCGAGGACTGGCCTGTCTCCCAAGATCTGTGAGAGAGGGATCATCCTTCAGGATAGGTTGTAGATCCTTGATGATGCGCTGGAGAGGCTTTAGTTGGGGGCTGAAGGTGACTGCTAGTGGCATTCTGTTGTTTTCTTTGTTGGGCCTGTCCTGTAGTAGGCGACTTCTGGGTACTCTTCTGGCTCTGTCAATCCGTTTCTTCTCTTCACCAGGTGGGTATTGTAGTTTTAAGAACGCTTGAGAGATCCTGTAGGTGTTTGTCTCTATCTGAGGGATTGGAGCAAATGTGATTGTATCTTAGAGCTTGGCTGTAGACAATGGATTGTGTGATGTGGTCTGGATGAAAGCTGGAAGCATATAGGTAAGTATAGTAAGTCAGTAGGTTTCTGGTATAGGGTGGTGTTTATGTGACCATCTCTTATTAGCACTGTAGTGTCCAGGAAGTGGATCTCTTGTGTGGACTGGTCCAGACTGAGGTTGATGGTGGGATGGAAATTGTTGAAATCGTGGTGGAATTCCTCAAGGGCTTCTTTTCCATGGGTCCAGATGATCAAGATGTCATCAATGTAGCGCAAACAGAGTAGAGGTGTTAGGGGATGAGAGCTGAGGAAGGGTTGTTCTAAGTCAGCAATAAAAATGTTGGCTTACTGTGGGGCCATGCAGGTACCCATAGCAATGCCGCTGACTTGAAGGTATACATTGTCCCCAAATGTGAAATAGTGGTGGGTGAGGACAAAGTCAAAGTTCAGCCACCAGGTTTGCTGTGACATTATCAGGGATACTGATCCTGACAGACTGTAGTCCATCTTTGTGTGGAATGTTGGTGTAGAGGGCTTCTACAGCCATAGTGGCCAGGATGGTGTTTTCTGGAAGATCACCAATGGATTGTAGTTTCCTCAGGAAGTCAGTGGTGTCTCAAAGATAACTGGGAGTGCAGAGCTTAAGGAGAGAGTCTACATAGCCAGACAATCCTGTTGTCAGGGTGCCAATGCCTGAGATGATGGGGCGTCCAGGATTTCCAGGTTTATGGATCTTGGGTAGCAGATAGAATACCCCTGGTCGGGGCTCTAGGAGTGCATCTGTGCAGATTTGTTCCTGTGCTTTTTCAGGGAGTTTCTTGAGCAGATGGTGTAAAACACCATCCTGGCCACTATGGATGTAGACGGCCACAAGTACTCCTCATTCTTTTTGCTCATCACTTAAGATTCATCGGTAACAGTCCCACTTCTTGACATGTAGCTTTAAAACAGTCGCTACACAAGTGAGGCCAGGCCATTCTTGACTTGAACTGGTACAACTAGTGGGCTTTTTGTTTTAGTTTTTAGGATTTAAGTTCAGTTTTTTACATAGTGCATAAGTATTCACTTATGATAACAGGTCACAGGAATCTTCCTCATCTGCAGCTACATTTCTGTGGCATAGCTCCAAGATCAACACCCCATTCACTAGCTCACTTTTCATAAGGGAACCTCCAGGATGTAGAGCACACTTATCTCCAGTGGCAGAACCTCTGACACATTTCACCCATGCCAGGTCTCCCTTTGTGAAACAAAATGGATGCTCTAGAAACTTCAAGGGCTAATGAAGTGGCTCTGTAGCTCCTCAAAGTTCAATCTACTTGCCTATCAGTGGATCCATGGCAAGTAAGAAGCCCTCTTTGGTGATGACTGTCCTTCACTAGGGACAGTTTTCACCAACGGATAATCTCAGTTCATGCACTAAATTTACTGCAAGAGGAAGTTTGCTTTACCTTCTTCTGGTTATTTTCCCTGTCACACCACTTAGAGTACCTGGAACTGCAGGTACAGGCTGTTGCTGCAGTACCTCATGAGAGAAAATTACCCTGAACTTGGAATGCCTTGACAAAAAGTTTGTTCTTTTGACGTTGTCAACTGAATTTCCCTGAAGGGAGAAATCTATGAATGACTCTAAATTTGCAAGGATACGGAACTAAACGGTAGGAACTCCAACTGTGTTTTACAACTTTAGAGATAGAAAATAATGTTTCTAGAGAGAGTCTACTTCTTGCCAATGAATGATGGGTATTCAGCTTTTGAGACGGAACCTGACTGATAGCAAGGTCTGCAGACCTTGACACATTGAAGAAAGTTTTTCAGATCTCTAGAAATGTGACATTCTGTACAAACTGGCAAAAGTTCCATATTCTTCTTTCCCCCAATGCACTTTAAGAGGTCTGCATGAGAAACCCTTTGCTGCAAATCTTCAGAGTGCCCAAAGTATCTTTATTGAGTGTCATCCTGTAGGCCTTACAAGGTATGCACCCACCCTCTCCATCTCCTTCATTACACGTTATTGTGTAATTAGTCACACACACAGAACAAAGTCTTGAGTGGCTCCAACTATACAAGTTTAGTGGACACTTTACAAGTATAAGCATGCAACTGTCAAAGACTTGTGTCAAATGAAAACTAAATTTGACCAAGGCATTTTTTCTAAATGAGAGTTTGTTCCTTTACCTATTTCGACTTTCTTACTCCTCCCAACTAATTTTGGCTATAGACGTACAAAAAGGGCTTCTACTATTTTCAAATAGGAAAATATCTAGTTGCCTTGTACTCCAGGCAACAACCATTTGTGCTCAAAATTTTCACTGTTTGGCTGCTCTCCCCAAAGTGAACTTTTTGCTTATAAACTTTCTATCTAAAAAGGAATTCAAATGAAAGTTGTTATGCAATCTTTACTATAGCAGTTGCTGCTGTTCCCACTGTAAGTAAGGGCTTTTAGTCCAGAGTTCTAATGCAAGACAGAACTTTCTACACCATCTCAGTTTCTAATGACAATTGTAAAGAAAGAACAATTTAATAAGTCTTTCACCTAAAGGATTCTTGTTGGAAAAAAATTGTACCACAAAGAAGAGAACAAACAGAGTAAGTACAATAAAACTTCAGCAGCAATGTGATATGTGCTTTTTGCACTTCTGATTAAATGATGGATTGTGTTATATTAAGTTGTGACAAAAGCAAAAAGAGTCTTCTAAGATTCAGGCTAGAAGCATGCTTAACACCAACAGACTGAGCAAAAACCTTTTATTCTTGATCTCCCCCCGCCCATCTATTTCAGACCAGGTTTTCATTTCTGGAGTTCAAACTTCAAGGTATGAGGATTAATTATCAAATTGAAACTTACCAAAACTTGAGAGCTTGATATATAGATTTCTTACCTGTGTTACCAGGGGCTCCAATAGTCTTTCAACTGCCAGTGTTCTGATCTCTAAACTTTTGGGGTCCCATTTGAAGTTAACACTGCCTGCATTAACAGTAGTCATTTCTGAGAAAGAGAGAGAAAGGAAAAAAAAAGGGGGGGGGAGGGGGGAAGTTAACTTCAGTCTTACCAACATCACTTGTCAAACTGTACAAAGTAAATATCCTTAAATCACACACTAAGCTCTCAAGTAACATTTTTCTGCCTACTAGTAAGATTCAATTATCATTCGGGAAAAAAATTGGTGTGTGTGTGTGTGTGTGTGTGTGTGTGTGTGTGTGTGTGTGTGTGTGTGTGTGTGTGTGTGTGTGTGTGTGTGTGTGTGTGTGTGTGTGTGTGTGTGTGTGTGTGTACACTGTGAAATCCTTTACCAATAAAAACCTAATCCTTCAAAGTTTGAGATATAGGCCTTGTCTACATTGGGAAGTTTCTACGCAGTAAATCAGCATTCTGCGTTGTAACGCCTGAGGTGTACACACTGCCAAGCCACTTAGTGTGCAGAAAAGGCACAGTTGCAGCACTACAAAAGCAAAAAACCAAACCAAAAAAACCCCACCACACAGCCCGACAAAAGGCATACAGCTTTCTGCACTGGGGGTACAGCACCACGGTGCCAGTGTAGACACCCTGGTCAATTACAGCACTGCGATTGGCCTTTGGGAGGTGTCCCACAATGCCTGTTCTTGCCTCTCTGGTCATCGGTTTGAACTCTGCCTGCCTACCCTCAGATGACCAACCAACATCCCCACCCCATAAATTCTTCTGGAATTTTGAAAGTCGCCTTCCTGTTTGCTTGGTGATGCATGCAATGGTCTCAGCGCATCTTTCCAGGTGGCAATGCCTGCTCCACGCACCAGGCGATCCCCCACTTGGAGCAATGCCAAGCTGCTGGACCTCATCAGCATTTGGGGAGAGGAGGCTGTCCAGTCCCAGCTGTGCTCCAGCCGTAGGAATTATGATACCTACGGACAGATTTCACAATGCATGACAGAAAGGGGCCATGACCGGGGGACACAGCAGTGGAGGGTCAAAGTGAAGGAGCTGTGGAATGCCCAGCACAAGGTGCGGGAGGCAAACCGCAGCTACGGTGCTGTGCCCATGAGCTACTAGTTCTACAAAGAGTTGGACACGATACTCGGTGACAACTCCACCCCAACTGCAAAGGTCACTGTAGATACTTTGATAGCTCGCGTGCCAGTCGAGAGTGGACCGAGCCAGGAGAAAAATCTTGGATGAGGATGTGGAGGGGAGGGTGAGGCAGAGGAGGAGAGGAGAACTCGGAGGTCAGAGATGCATACAGCCAGGAGCTATTTTCTACCCCAGAGGAGACTAGCCAGTCACAGCTGTTGGATCTTGGTGAAGCGCAAACAGGAGGGGAGGCTCCTGGTAAGTGGATTTGATTTTGGGAATCGCTGAAGCGAGTTGTTGGGGCAGGAGGGTTGCAGAAAGCAGGCTTGTGTCTGTATGATGCGCATACCACCATTAACTTTGTCTGAGCAGCAGAACAGGGTGTTGATTGATTCCCTCACTTCATGGGAATCTGCCTCAGAGAACTCTCATGGAGATACTGGGCAATCTGCTACTGAAGGTTCTTTGGCAGAGCTGCTTTGTTTCTTGTCCCATTAATGGTAACTTTCCTGCGCCACTCTGCTGTCACTGGTGGGGTGGGGAGAGAAACCATTACTGCACATGGGCAAGCCGCATAAGAGCCAGAGCGGAAGCCGCAGACTTAGAGAAGACCCTCCCTTGATTCCCTGCTCACCCTCAGCAACGAGGTATCTTCCATAATGAACACAGCCTGTGGAAAATGTGGGGACAGTAATGATTATCAGGCTCCCACTACAGTGCTGGCTCTCCCCAAGAGCCACATGCCCAGTGTACATCAGGGTTCAGGAACACTGATTTACCCTGCCTCTGCGGCTACTCACCATTTTGGGGGTCTTGTGGCTCATGTGTGGTTGCCTGGGGTCAGACAGTTAGTAACAGGTATGTGAATAGTGGTGATGTTTTAAATCACTGTTGGTGTGTGTTGTCAACAATATTGCTTCTGTAAAATGTTGCGTTTTGGCTTCACAGAGATGACCTTGGGAGGACAGCCTCCCTCTTTGTTATCGCCGGCTGAATGGCTGCGCAGAATTAGAACGCAGCCACAAAGAGCTAAGGAGGACTTTCTGAGAGAGGTTATGATGCACACTATGGCCAAAAAACAGGAACTGAAGGAGTGGCGGGACAACGAGAAAAGGGATCGAAAGGAGAACGTGGCGCACTAGAATGAAACCACAGAGCGTCTCTTAAACGTTATGGAGTGCCAAGCGGACATGCTCCAGGCAATACTAGCACTGTAAACCGAGCAGCTCCGCGCCCGCCCTCCCCTGCAGCTGCGGTCACACAAAACTCTTTCCCATGTGCCCCACAGACACTGCAACAACACTCTTATCAACCTCCTGACTGCAGTCTGTACCCGCGGCATTCCACTCCTCCCTCGTCACAGTCCAGCCCTGTGGACTCCCAGTACCCATTGCTCTCAACACCCGTACCTCTGCAGTTTAGCCCTGTTCAAGTACAGTACCCGCTGCACTGTACTCCAAAGGAGGACGTTGGATATGATCCCTGGACATACACAAATCTTTAACCATCCCAGAACCCCTCCCCTCCCCTCCTCCTGGGACTTTCCCTTTCCCCATCCCCCTCAGTGCAGATGTGTTTTTTTCGTCTCTCCCCTCCAGCTGTTTTTTAATAAAAGAATTGTGCTGGTTTGAGTGTAATCTTTATTCTATTAATTGAAAGCAAACAGAGCCCTGCACAGCAACAATTATCTTAACCCTTCATATTGCATCATCTGCACCAATCACAATTACATTTAGCATTACAAGCACAGCATTCCCGAGCATAGCAACAAATTAGTGGCTTTCAGCTTCAAATTACTGCCTCAAGACATCCCTGATCCTTATGGCCCCCGCCCTGTGCCCCTCTAATAGCCCTGGTCTCTGGCTGTTCAAATTCAGCCTCCAGGTGCTGAGCTTCAGCGGTCCAGCTCTGAGTGAAGCTTTCACCCATCCCTTTACAAATGTTATGGAGCGTACAGCACACGGCTGTAAGCATAGGAATATTGTCATTGGCCAGGTCCAGCTTCCCATATAGGAAGCACCCACAGACCTTTAAACGGCCAAAAGCACTCAGTCATTCTGCACTTGCTCAGCCTGTTGTTGAACCGCTCCTTGCTGCGGTCAAGGTGCCCCATGTATGGCTTCATAAACCGTGACATTGAGTAGGCGGGGTTTCCCAGGATCACAATGGGCATTTCGACTTCCCCTACGGTGATCTTCTGGTCCGAGAAGAAAGTCCCTGCTTGCAGCTTCCTGAACAGGCCAGTGTTCTAAAGACGAGTGGGTCATGCACCATTTCGGACCAGCCTGCCTTCATGTCTGTGAAACACCCACTGTGATCCACAAGTGCCTGGAGAACCATAGAGAAATACCCCTTCCGATTAACGTACTTGGTAGCTAGGTGGTCTGGCACCAGAATCGGAATATGCGTGCCATCTATCGCTCCTCCGCAGTTAGGGAAACCCATTTGGGCAAAGCCAGCCACAATGTCATACACGTTGCACAGAGTCACGGTCTTTCAGAGCAGGATGCGATTAACAGCTCTGCACACTTCCATCAACACCACTCCAATGGTCAACTTTCCTACTCCGAACGAGTTAGCGACCGTTGTGATCCTACCACTCAGTGCTTGTTTCCCCAAGCCCAAAAGCGGCGTTCCACTGTGGTCAGCACCTCTGTGAATGCCAAAAGCAATCTCGTGTTGAACCTACTATGTGTGGTGAGATCAATGTTGCACTCCTCTTGCCTCTGTAGTTTAAGGAATAACTCCACTGCCACTCGTGATGTGTTAGTCAGAGCAAGCAGCATACTGGTCAACAGTTC
The DNA here is from genome assembly GCA_037349315.1 of Chelydra serpentina. NCBI lineage: Eukaryota > Metazoa > Chordata > Testudines > Chelydridae > Chelydra > Chelydra serpentina. The sequence goes on along the minus strand of JBAIAC010000035.1, from coordinate 32,510,700 downwards.
GGGATCCATTCCTGCAGACCCAAGAGGCAGAGAATGGTACAGAAACCGTTGAAAGATGGCACCAAATGTGAACAGAAGCACAGGGATTGCTGAGATGTGAAGTAACGCATCACGGGGCATTGGGACAGGACCCAGTATGCCCCACAACCCCCTCCGCCTTTCCACAACTCTTAGTGGCAGAAGAGGATGCTCTGTTGGATAGCTGCCCAGAGTGCACCGCTCCGAATACTGCTGCAAGTACAGCAAGCGTGAACATGCTATTGAGCAGGCAGCTGACTGTGTTCACACAACAGCAGTTTCCCTTCAATGTTCTCATAGCCCTGGTCTACACTACGAGTTTAGGTCGAATTTATTAGCATTCTCGATTGATCTGTTCACCCGTCCACACGACGAAGCCATTTACATCGACTTCTAGGGCTTTTAAAATCGATTTCTCCACTCCACCCCCAACGAGGGGATTAGTGCTAAAATCGATATTGCCGAGTCGAATTAGGCTTAGTGTGGATGCAATTCGACGGTATTGGCCTCCTGGATCTATCCCACAGTGCACCATTTGACCGCTCTGGACAGCAGTCTGAGCTCGAATGCTCCGCCCAGGTAGACAGGAAAAGCCCCGCGAACTTTTGAATTTCATTTCCTGTTTGGCCAGCGTGGTGACCTGCAGGTGAGTGCAGATCTCATCAGCAGACCATGATGGAGTCCCAGAACCGAAGACGAGCTCCAGCGTGGACCGAGCATGAGGTACGCGATCTGATTGCTGTATGGGGAGATGAAACCGTGCTAGCAGAACTACGGTCCAAAAGAAGAAATGCCAATACATATGCCAAAGTCTCCAAGGGCATGCAGGACAGAGGCTACAACAGGGATGCGCAACAGTGCCGCGTTAAAATTAAGGAGCTCAGGCAAGCCTACCAAAGAACCAGAGATGCAAACGGCCGCTTTGGGTCAGAGCCCCAGACATGCCACTTCTATGACGAGCTGCATGCCATTCTAGGGGGTGCAGCCAGCACTAACCCACCCATGTTCTATGACTCCATATGTGGATCATCAGAAACCACCGAGGAGCATTTTCGGGAAGAGGAAAATGATGATGCTGAAAATAGCGCACAGACACAGCAAGGAAGCGGAGAAGCCCTTTCCCCCCCCCCCGACAGCCAGGAACTGTTTGTCACACTGGAGCCAGTACCCTACGAACCCACCTAAGGCGTGCTCCCGGACCTTCAAGGCGGAGAAGGGACCTCTGGTGAGTGTACCTCTGTGAAATTAATACACGTTTTCTAAGCAAGTGTGTTTAATGATTAATTTGCGGCCAGTACAGCTACAGATACTAGAAAAGTCTGTTAACATGTTCGGGGATAGAGCGGAAATCCTCCAGGGACATCTCCAGAAAGCTCTCCTGGATGTACTCCCAAAGCCTTTGCAAAAGGTTTCTGGGGAGGGCAGCCTTATCCTGTGCTCCGTGGTAACACACTCTACCACGCCAGGCCAGTAGCACGTAGTCTGGAATCATTGCATTGCAAAGCATGGCGGCGTATGGTCCCAGTGTTGGCTGGCATTCAAGAAACATCCGTTCTTTATCTGTCTGTGTTATCCTCAGAAGAGTGATATCATTCATGGTCACCTGGTTGAAATAGGGGAATTTTATTAAGGGGGCATTCAGAGGGGTCCGTCCCTGCTGGGCTGTTTGCCTGTGGCTGAACGGAAATCTTCCCCGCTGTTACCCACGCGGTGGGGGGAGGGGGAACAGCGATCATCTTGGATATGTGTGTGGGGGGGGTGGGGGGTGTTGTCGATTAGGTTCGCGCTCCATGTTAACCCGAAAGCCGTCGCCCCCCCCCCCCCTTTTCAATTGCCAACCCGTTTTAAATGGCCAACCCAACGGCTGTTTGTTATAGGAAATGAGGGGGTTGCTGTTTGAAACCATTCCCACATGTTCTGAAGGTTAAAGAAGCCTATAGACTGTGGCTTACCATGGCTGCCTGCAAGCCGAATTCTGTTGCCCGCCAGCCCTGCTTGTGTGATCTCTCACACCAAACCGGCAGACCCTCAATATAACAGGCAAAGAGCAACCTTGGACCAAATGCACATGTGCTATGTAATGTTTGGAGCATTGTTCTCTAATGTGTCATATAAACTACTCCTCTCCCATTTGTTCCCTCCCACAGCTGTAAATGTTTCAACGCTCCCCCTTTCATCACCGTCCCAGAGGCTAGCGAAGATTAGAAGTAAAAAAGGAATCGAGACGATATGTTCTCAGATCTCCTGCAGTCCTCCCACACCGAAACGGCCCAGCAGAATGCGTGGACGCAGACACTGTTGGAGTCCAAAAAGGAACAATTTGATTGCGAGGACTGGTGGCTGGCTGAAGACAGTAGGTGGCATCAGCATGCTGAGAGAAGGCAGGATGCAATTCTGAGGCTACTGGAGGATCAAACGGAAATCCTCCAGCTTATGGCTGAGGAAAGGCGTATGGTTCAGGAAAGGCCACTTGAGCCCAGACCGCCGCTACAGCCCCTGTGTAACCAACAGCCCTGCTCCTCGAGTCCCATAACCTCAACCCCGAGATGCCCAAGAACGCGTTTGGGCGGCCTCCGTGCACCCAACCACTCAAGCCAAGAGAACTGTCCAAGCAACAAAAGGCTGGCATTCAATAAGATTTAAAGTGCTGTGTGTCCTTGTCTTTCCCTCATCCCCTCCTCCACCACCCATCCTGGTGCTTCCCTTCCTCCACCACCCATCCCAGGCGACCGTGGCAGTTATCCCCCTATTTGTTTGATGAATTAATACAGAACGCATGAATTTTAAGCAACAATGACTTTATTGCCTCTGCAAGGAGTGACTGAGGGGGGGAGGGGAGGGCGGTTCGGTTACAAGGAAGTAGAGTGAATCAAGGGGCGGGGCTTTTCATTAATGGGGAAAAACAGAACTTTCACACAGCATCCTGGCCATTCATGAAACTGGTTTTCAAAGCTTCCCTGATGCGCAACGCACCCTGCTGTACTCTTGTAATCGCCCTGGTGTCTGGCTGCGCATAACCAATGGCCAGGTGATTTGGCTCAACCTCCCACCCTGCCATAAACATCTCCCCCTTACTCTCACAGATATTGTGGAGCGCACAGCAAGCAGTAATAATAATGGGAATATTGGTTTCGCTGTGGTCTAACCTAGTCAATAAACTGCGCCACCGTGCCTTTAAATGTCCAAATGCACATTCCACCACCATTCTGCACTTGCTCAGCCTATAGTTGAAAAGGTCCTGACTACTGTCCAGGCTTCCTGCGTATGGCTTCATGAGCCATGGCATTAAGGGGTAGGCTGGGTACCCAAGGATAACTATAGGCGTCTCAACATCCCCAACGGTTATTTTCTGGTCTGGGAAGAAAGTCCCTTGCTGCAGCAGCCGAAACAGACCAGAGTTCCTGAAGATGCGAGCGTCATGTACCTTTCCGGCCATCCGACGCTGATGTTGGTGAAACGTCCCTTGTAATCCACCAGTGCTTGCAGCACTATTGAAAAGTAACCCTTTCGGTTTATGTACTCGCTGGCTTGGTGGTCCGGTACCAAGATAGGGATATGGGTTCCGTCTATCGCCCCACCACAATTCGGGAACCCCATTGCTGCAAGGCCATCCCCTATGACCTGCACATTTCCCAGAGTCACAACCCTTGGTACCAGCAGCTCGGTGATCGCCTTGGCTACTTGCATCACAACAGCCCCCACTGTAGATTTGCCCACTCCAAACTGATTCGCAACTGACCGGTAGCTCTCTGGCGTTGCAAGCTTCCACAGGGCTATTGCCATTCACTTCTCTACTGTGAGGGCTGCTCTCATCTTGGTGTTCTGGCGCTTCAGGGCAGGGGAAAGCAACTCACGAAGTTCCATGAAAGTGCCCTTACGCATGCGAAAGTTTCACAGCCATTGCTGATCGTCCCACACCTGCAGCACTATGCGGTCCCACCAGTCTGTGCTTGTTTCCCAGGCCCAGAATTGGCGTTCCACAGCATGAACCTGCCCCATTACCACCATGATGTCCACTTCACAGGGGGGCCTTTTTTGAGAGAGGTCTGTGTCCATGTCCTCATCACTGTCCTCAGGGCACTGCTGTCACCTCCTCGCCTGCTGTAGCTGTAGAAACTCCTGGTTCTCGTTCTCCATATACTGCTGGACAATGCGCGTGGTGTTCATAACGGCAATAACAGCCGTGGCGATCTGATCGGGCTCCATGCTTTCCCTGGTATGGTGTCTGCAGGACAGCAGAGTGGGAGCAGAAGCGGCAGGTGGATAACAATGGTGTCAGCAATATGGTGCCCGCATGAAAAAAGGTGCGAAAGGATTTTTTGCTCCCCCCTCAGTTGCTTTCACGGAGGGAGGCGGGAGCAAGGGGTAGGCTCCTTTCCTTCTAGCAGCAGATGGTGCAATATGCTTGCTATCCATCATCATCATCTCCTGGCCCCCTCAAGGATTGAACTCACAACCCCAGGTTTAGCAGGCCAACACTCAGACCGCTGAGCTATCCCTCTGCCCGTGTTCCAGGTAGTACTGAATCTCCATTAAACAAAACATAAAAAAGAGAATGACCAGAGTCACTCTGGTCACTCCCATTTATGTCCAAGCGCCCCCGGCCAGCCACACCATAGGCCAGCCAGAAGCACACAGGGGATGATGGTGATTCAGGCATACTGCACCATCTGCTGCTAGAAGGAAAGGAGCTTCTGCTGTGTAGTCCCACAACTACCAGCCTCAGGCAGAACGGCCCCCTCAAGGATTGAACTCGCAACCCCGAGTTTAGCAGGCCAACGCTCAGACCACTGAGCTATCCCTCTGCCCGTATTACAGTGCGACTGAATCCCCACTAGACCTCATTTCCAGGCGTATGCTGGAGACGTACGGTCATTGTGAGCTGAGCAGGCTCCATGCTTGCCGTAGCAAACACGGAAACCCCGGAAAAAAGGCGCGAAAAAGGTTGCTTGCACGGAGGGAGGGAGGGAGGGAGGATGGCTTGACGACATGTACCCAGAACCACCAGCGACAATGTTTTCTGCCCCATCAGGCTTTGGGATCGCAACCCAGAATTCCAATGGGCGGCGGAGACTGCAGGAACTGTGGGATAGCTACCTGCAATGCAACGCTCCGAAAGTCGACGCTAGCCCAGATACTGTGGACACGGTCCGTCGACCTAATGGCCTTAATGGTCTTTAGTGGGGACACACAATCAATTCCATAAAATCGGGTTTTAATATATTGACTTCGACCTAATTCTGTAGTGTAGACGTACCCTGAGAGGCCCTGTAACTGCTGGTGCTGTAACTCTGCTAGTGTAGACATACCCAAACTCTTGCTGCTTCTTATGCCTGAAATGTCTTACGTTTGGACTAATCACCCTCTAAAAAGGGGGGTTATAGGAAACCATTTTGCAACCCTGCTGTAGCTTTTGCTACTAACAATAGCATTAGTACATGCTGGCCTTCTTGAATTCAAAGGATATCTGCAATAGAATCAATGTGTTTTGTTTCTACCATGTGGAAACGCCCAAATGGTAAAATCATATAGTGTAGACAAGGCAGTTGTCTGTTTTCACGTTAGGTGGTTAAAATAAACCCTCTAGTGTTTACCTTGACCAGTTTAGGTGGGGGGAGGGAGGGGGGAAGAATGATAGACCACATTGTCTACACTAGGATGTTACTACATGTTAGTTAATTCTTGGTAACCAACATATGGTGAGACCTTTTTTCCTAATTAAGACTAGACTGCACTCTCAGGAGCAGGGACTGTAAAGACACCAAACATGTCACTCATAAAATAGAATCATGATTGCTGGCAACTCTTGTGAAACTGATTCCAAACTGATACAGAAAGCTAATGCATCAGAGCAACCAGAAGGATAGCTCAGAGTGGTGTGAACTGCCACATTCATCTCAGAGGGATGTTGACATCAAATTCTACAAGTAACAGTTAAGCAAACTATTGCATTGCTCATCATTTTACCGGAACTTCCAAGCCAATGTAATTATGCCTTGCTGGATGTAGTTTGGTATGCAAGAGCGGTGGGGAGAAGGAAAAGGAGAGACCCAAGTCCAAAAATCCACTCCAACCAGAAATTTCTGTGCTCACTTGAAATTTTCTTTAGACTAGCAGCAAGCAAGATTCACAGATTTATTCTTACAGAGAAAACTCATTAAAAACAGAAGAACCTACCCACATGCTAATAAACTTAGAGACCACCACCACCCTACAACTCCAACAAGGGCTCTGGTAGGACTTAAGCCTTACCCCACCAAGAGTTTGTGGTTACAAGTTCATGACAGCATCAGTTTAGAACTAGCACACCCTTGAATAAATTAGTCTTTCCTTTATACAGCTTGGGCCTTTGACAGACTCTGGAACAGGTAATCAACAGAGAATGGTCCTCTCCTCAGGATGCAGCTTCAAAAAGCTGGAGTTTTGCATAACTGGAGAAGGGGAATTTGCCTTCATTTCTCCCTCAACATTCCCCAGGTGGCCACTTGATACAGTTTGTTACAAAAGTCCATTCCTGTCTGGTATGTTATTCAAAAGTAAATCACACTTTCCAAGGTTCACATCCCATCTTACTCAGAGGTTACATACAATCCTGGCCCACAATAATACATAACCCACTCACTTACTCCAAACATACTTAAAAAAAAAAAAAAAAAACTCAACTCAATAAGGTCTCCCAAGGATACTGTCGGAAATTGGTGTGTCACATTCAGCCCCTGGAGAATGTATCGCCTTCTAGGAAGGAACATGCTCCAAATGCCAAAAGAGGGACTTTACTCCATGCTTTGTATGCCTCAGACACTAGATAATCCCATCTGGAAGTCAGTGAGAGGCTTTTTTGACCCTTACTAAAGGATGGGCATAAGAGAAAGAGCTGTAGATCTACAACATTCTGCAAGTTAGATGCATTTCAGTTGCAATACACACATCTAGCATATGCCATAAGCATTTTCCCTTTGAATGTAGATTAAGACCAGAAGGGATGATCATTGTGATAGTCTAGTGTCTGACCTGCTGTATAACAGACTTTCCTCAAACAACTCCTAAAGCAAAATTCTTAACAAGACATCCACTCTTGATTTAAAAAGTTACCAGTGATGAAGAATCCACAACAACCCTTGGTAAATTGTTCCTATGGTTAATTACCCTAACCGTTAAAAATTTACATAATTCTCAGTCTGAATTTGTCTAGCTTCAGCTTGCAGTATTTTAAGCCAAAATAAAAGCAGCACTACCTCTTGAGCCCAATAACAAAGTGAATTCATCTTAAGGAAAAACAGTTGGTTCCATTCTGAACACTACTTTATACATGTGAATAATGCAGTATGGTGGGGGGCGGGGGAGAGAGAGAGAGAGATCACTGGATAATGCCCTCAAAATACTTATCTGACTACAGTTATAGCCACCAGGAAGTGTTGCGCTGCAAATGGCTTGACTACCTGTTAGGCAAGGGGAGGGGTGGGCAAACTTTTTGGATGAGTGGTTGGGGGTGCAGGACAGTGCTCTGGGCTGGGACCAGTAGGGGCTCAGAGGGAAGGAGGGGGATCAGGCTAGGACAGGGGGTTGGGGCACAGGAGGGGGGTCAGGGTGCAGGCTCCAGGTAGTGCTTACCTCAAGCAGTTCCCAGAAGCAGCGGCATGCCCCCCCCGCCCCCCAGGCTCCTACGCAGAGGCGTGGCCAGGGGGCTCTGCGTGCTGCCCCATCCACAGATGCCACCCCTGCAGCTCCCCATCCACAGACACAACCCCTGGTTCCTGGCCAATGGGAGCTGCGGGGGCAGCATTTGGGACCGGGGGCAGTGTGTGGAGCCCCCTGGCTGCCCCTACACATCGGAGCCAGAGGAGGGGGACATGACGCTGCTTCCAGGAGCTGCACGGAGCGAGGCAAGCCCCAGACCCCACTCCCCTGTTGGAGTTTGAGGGCCAGATTAAAATGTCTGAAGGGCTGGATGTGGCTGTAGTTTGCCCACCCCTGGGGAAGGGTGTTTAGCATAAACCAGGCTCTTAAGGACAGGTTTAAGCTGTTCTGAATGATTGGAGGCAGAGAGATCTAGCATTGCTACAAGCAGACTGAAAATCCAATATTAAGATCTGTGGACCTGACCCAGTTAAAGGTCACCTGTCCAACCCCAAATTCCCTCTACCAATCTGTCAAACTCTTCAGATGTTCCCCTTGCTCCGATCCTATACCCTAGCATAGATACAGTGAAGTTGCTTTCTCATTACAGAAATCCTCAGTAGATAGATTTAGGGATAGCACAAACTGAAATATAAAAAAACCCCTAAGGATATTGCACTAACTATTCCTTTTAGTACTTGAATATTTACATCAAATTGCTCATAGAGACTACAGCATCCATGTCCTGCTAGACAACTCTAGTCAGTTTCAGTGAGTGGTTGAAAGTTTCAAGTATTATACCAGCCCTTGAAGTATACCCCTTCCCCGCCCCTCCACACACCCAGTTTGTCTTCAGTCACAATTTTGACTTTTACATGCTTCTTTCTCCATTGCTGATGAGCCAAAGGCCCATGTGGAACTATGTGAAGTTACTAATTTGAAGTTAAACTAGAATACAGAAAAATGTTTCTCTAATTCAGGGGCGGCCAACCTGTGGCTCCGGAGCCACATGCGGCCCTTTAGAAGTTAATATGTGGCTCCTTGTATAGGCACCAACTCCGGGGCTGGAGCTACAGGTGCCAACTTTCCATTGTGCTGGGGGATGCTCACTGCTCAACCCCTGGTTCTATCACAGGCCCTGCCCCCACTCCATCCCTTCCCGTTCCCTCCCCAAGCCTGCCATGCCCTGCCCCCACTCCATCCCTTCCCGTTCCCTCCCCAAGCCTGCCATGCCCTTTCTCCTACCCCCACCCTACCCCCGAGAGCTTCCTGCACACCACAAAACAGCTGATCGGAGGTGTGGGGAGGAAGGGGGAGGCACTGATTGGTGGGGCTGCCGGTGGTAGGGAGGCGTTGGGAGCGGGGGGAGCTACTGACGTATTACTGTGGCTCTTTGGCAATCTACATTGCTAAATTCTGGCTCCTCCTCAGGCTGGCCACCCCTGCTCTAATTAGTTAGAAGCAAAAACCCAAGATTACCTAAGTAATTTTCTAAAAAACTGATATTACTTTTTTTTAAAAGGGAAGCTATTATCACAGTTCAGGGCAACTGTGCCTGTATTCCCCCTCTGTGGGCCAACAAGGGCACCAACTTTTAGGCTTCTGGCTCTCCAGCCATCCCCTCTCCTGGGCTGAGACTCACGATTTTTCCCAAACTGCACAGTTCCTTGCCTACTGAATTCCCCAACAAGTCAGACTGCCTAAACAGGCCTGCTCTGCTTTCTCCTCAGAGGCTATAAACAGCATAATTGCTCGCAGCTATCAGTTACCACACAGCTCTTTACAAGCAACCACATCTCTTGTTAAGCATTACAGAGAAAACATTAAAAACAAGAAGTCAACCTACATGCATGCTAATAAGCTTACCAGAGATCAGGCCCCTCCCCCAACAAGAGCTCCAGCAGCTGATCAATCCTTCAAACCCCACCAAGGGATTTTTGTATGGTTACAAGTTCATAGCTCAGAGCTAGCACCCACATGAATCGGTCAGTAACTCCTCTATGGAATGTTGTTGTAGCTCTGTCAGTACTAGGATATTTGAGATAACATGGGTGAGATAATCTCTTATTGGACCAACGTCTGTGAAACAGAGAAGTTTTTGAGTTACACAAGTTTGGGAAAGACCCAAGAGCTCTGTGCAGCTCCAAAGCTTGTCTCTCTGACCACAGAAGTGATCCAATAAAAGATATTACCTCACACACCTTGTCTCAGGGCTAGTCTACAATGGCAACGCTAAAGCACTGCTGCTTTAGGTGTAGTGGTGCAGCTCCACAAGATGTGTAGCTCCCAGTGCTGGAGCATTGTCTACACTGGCACTTTACAGCGCTGAAACTTGCTGCGCTCAGGGTTTTTTCACACCCAAGCAAGAAAGTTGCAACGCTGTAAATTGCCAGTATAAACAAGCCCTTAGTCGCTCCTTTATACAATTTGGGCCTTTGATATTGTGACCCTGGGAACAGGTAATCAGCAGACAATTCGCCTCTCCTCAGGGCACAGCTTCAACGGGCTGGATTTTTATATAAACATGAGGCAAAGGGGGAGAGGGGTAGATTTGTTTTCACCTCTCCTGTGATATTTCCAATTAAATACACTTCACACGTCTTGTCCCAAAAGTTCATTCCTGTCTGCCCCATTCTTCAGTAAAGGCCTTTGATCATCCAGGCTCACAATATGTTACCTTTGTATTTAGGACAATGGACTCCAAAAATACTTAATTCAGGCTGTCTACACTGGCAAGTTTCTGTGCAGTAAAACAGCTTTCTGCACTGTAACTCCCGAGGTGTACACACTGCCAAGCCACTTAGTGTGCAGAAACTGTGCAGTTGTAGTGCTCTAAAATCAAACCACCCCACCGAGAGGTGTAGAGCTTTCTAATGCCTTGGCTACACTCACGAGTTACAACGCAATAAAACTGCCTACGGCACTGTAACTCACTAACCGTCTACACTTGCAAGGCACGTGCAGCGCTGCATCTCAGAAGGTATAGCGCTGCTGGTACTCCACCTCCCCGAGAGGAATAACGTTTGTTGCGCTGCCGCTGGTGCGCTGCGGCTCCAGTGTGGACACCTAATGCACTCTTATTGGCCTCCAGAAGTATTCAGAAGTATCCCACAATGCCTGTTCTAGCCACTCTGGTCATCAGTTCGAACTCTACTGCCCGGGCCTCAGGTGACCAACCGCCAGTCCCACCCTTTAAATTCCCTTGGAATTTTAAATATCCCCTTCCTGTTTGCTCAGCCAGGTGTGGAGTGCTCTCAGCGCATCTTCCCAGGTAACCATGCCTCCACGTGCGAGACGAGCCGCAGTATGGCACAATACCGAGTTGCTGGACCTCATCGCTGTATGGGGGGAGGAAGCTGTCCAATCCCTGCTGCGCTCTAGCCGGAGGAATTTCGATACTTTCGGCCAGATATCAAGGGCCATGATAGAAAGGGGCCATGACCGGGATGCAATGCAGTGCAGGATAGAAGTGAAGGAGCTGCGGAGAGCGTAGCGCAAAGCCCGTGAGGCAAACAGCCGCTCGGGTGCTCCCCCCACAACCTGCTGATTCTACAAACAGCTGGACGCAATACTTGGGGGTGACCCCACCTCCGTTCCGAGCACCACGGTAGATACGGGAGAGCGGCAGGAGGAGGAGGGTTGAAGAAAGCAGGAGCGAGGGTGCTCTGGCTGGGGGAGAAACCCCTGACTCCCTGGGGGCATGCAGCCAGGAGCTCTTCTCAAGCCAGGTGGAAGGAAGCCAGTCGCAGCGGCGGTGGAGGAGAAAGAAGAGCAGGTTCGCGGTAAGCAGCTTTTATTTACGGGAAGGCGTTTTTTCGGTGCAGGGTCCTTGTGCTGCATGCATGCCTAGATGCGGAAGAGCACATTGATGTAGTCTATCACACCATGGAAATCGGTCACTGTAATCTCTTCGAAAGTCTCAGCCAGAGTGTGGGCAATGCGCTTGCGCAAGTTTATTGGGAGAACCGCCATGGTCCTTGTCCCAGTCAGGCTAACGTGTCCGCGCCACTGTGCCGCGAGGGGCCGGGGGACCATTGCTGCACATAGACAAGCTGCATATGGGCCAGGGCGGAAGCTGCATTGCAGCAGAAGACCCTCCCTTGCTTCCCCGGTCACCCTCAGCAGCGATATATCTTCCAGGGCAAACTCCTGTGGAAAATATGGGGACATTTTCTCCCCAAGGCAAAGAAACCCGCCAGACAGTACATCCGTGAAACAATCAGTCCCCCTTGACCCTGTGCTTACTCACCATTTTGGGGCTCCCTTGGGTTCTATGTGCTCTGTTTGGTATGGGAAAATAGTGCTGTTTTGGAGACTGTGTGCGCCCTCCTTAACTGTGGGGGAATCATTGCTCTGTCTGGCATAAAACAATGATGCCTCTGTTAAATGTTGCATTTTGCCTTCAAGATGCAACCTTGAGATCTCCGCCGTCCTTCTTATCACCGGCTGAGAGACTCCAAAGGCTCAGGAAGAGGCCCAGAAGAACGAAAGAAGACACGCTGCAGGAAGTTATGAACCAATCTCTTAAAGAGAATCAAAAGGCTCGGGAGTGGAGGGAGAGCGAAAGCAGGCTCCACCAGGAAAACGCTTTGCACCGGCGGAAAAGCATGCAGCTCCGGCAGAAAAGCACAAAGGAACTGATGAGCATCATGGCGCGCCAAGTGGACTCTATCCAGGAGCTCGTCGCCATGCAGGCGGAGCACTACCCCCCCCCCCCGCCACAGCCATTGTCCCAAAACTCTTTGCCTTGTGCCCCCATGTCACCTCCTGCCCACTTCCCTCAACATCCAGGTTCTTATCGCCCACACCAGCTGCCTCCAACACCTGTAGCTTCACCACCCAGCACTGGAAACTATGACCCTTACCCACTGCACTCAACCCCCATCCTGAATTAGAGACATCCTGAAGTGCAGCACTCACTGCACAGCACTCCAGACAGGAAGGCCGACTATGAGAGCAGGACATACCATAATCTGTGATTGAACTGTTCCCCAGACCACCCACCACCCCCTTGCCCTTTCTGTCTCACAAGCAGTTGTGTTTCTTTAAATACATGTATTTTCTCTTTAATAAATGGATGTGAAAACAGTCTTTATTATTGCATAAAGTAAAAGATACCTTAGCCCAGGAAAGAAACAGGCAACGTAAACCAGCTTAGCAAGGACAGATTACTAACAACATTGGAACCACTTCACTTCAGGGCCGTGCAGGGCAGCACACATTACTGGTGGTTTTTATCCTCAAATTCCTCCCTGAAGGCATCCCTAATCCTTGCAGCCCCACGCTGGGCCCCTCTAATAGCCCTGCTCTCTGGCTGTGCAAATTCAGCCTCCAAGTGTTGAGCCTCTGAGGTCCACGCCTGAGTGAACATTTCACCCTTCCCTTCACAAATATTATGGAGGGTACAGCACGCGGATATAACCGTGAGGATGCTGTGTTCGGCCAAGTCCAGCTTCCCATATAGAGATTGCCAGCATCCCTTCAAACGGCCAAAAGCACACTCCACAGTCATTCGGCACCGGCTCAGCCTGTAGTTGAACCATTCCTTGCTGGTGTCAAGGCTCCCTGTGTAGGGTTTCATGAGCCACGGCATTAAAGGGTATGCGGGGTCTCCAAGGATCACAGTGGGCATTTCAAATTTCCCCAACCGTGATCTTCGGGTCTGGGAAAGAGAGTCCCCGGCCTGCATCTTCCAGAACAGGGCAGTGTTCCGAAAGATGCGTGCGTCATGCACCTTTTCGGGCCAGCCTGCGTTGATGTCAATGAAATGCCCACGGTGATCCACAAGCGCCTGGAGAACCATGGAGAAATACCCCTTCCGATTAATGTACTCAGATGCTAGGTGGGGTGGTGCCAGAATAGGAATATGCGTCCCATCTATCGCCCCTCCGCAGTTAGGGAAACCCATTTGTTCAAAGCCAGCCACAATGTCCTGCACGTTACCCGGACTCACGGTTCTTCTGAGCAGGATGCGATTAATGGCCTTGCGAACTTGCATCAGCACGATTCCAACGGTCGACTTTCCCACTCCAAACTGGTTCACTACCAATCGATAGCAGTCCGGAGTTGCGAGCTTCCAGATTGCCATAGCCACCCGCTTCTCCACCGTCAGGGCAGCTCTCAATCTCGTGTCCTTGCGCCGCAGGGTGGGGGCGAGCGCCTCACACAGTCCCACGAAAATAGCTTTTCTCATCCGAAAGTTCTGCACCCACTGCTCGTCATCCCAGACTTGCATGACAATGTGATCCCACCACTCAGTGCTGGTTTCCCAGGCCCAAAATCGGCGTTCCACGCTGCATAGCATGTCCGTGAATGCCACAAGCAAATTCGTGTCGTACGCGTTACACGAGTCGATTTCATCGTCAGACTCCTCGCTGTCACTGTGGATCTTAAGGAAGAGCTCGACTGCCAAACGTGACGTGGTGGCGAGACTCATCAGTATTTTTCTCAACAGTTCGGGGTCCATTTCCCGCTGACTGAAATGGAGCGCAGATCGCACTACAAAGAAACCGTTGAAAGATGGCGGCAAATGTATATGGAAAAACACAGGGATTTCTGGGATGCCAAGTGATGCATCACGGGGCATTGGGACAGGACCCAGAATGCACCCATACCTCACGCCCCCTTCCCACAACCCACGGCACCAGAATGGGAAGAGGTGTTCTGTGGGATACCTGCCCATAATGCACCGCTCCCAAAGCCACTGCAAGTGCCGCAAGTGTAGCCACGTCAGTGCGCTGGCAGCTGCCAGTGTGGACAGGCTGCAGCGCTTTCCCTACTCAGCGGTACGAAGACGGGTTTAACTCTCAGCGCTGTACATCTACAAGTGTAGTCAAGGCCTAAGCCAGGGCTACAGCACTGTGGTGCTAGTGTAGATACCGTGGCGATTACAGCGCTGTGATTGGCCTCCGAGAGGTATCCCCACAATGCCTGTTCTCATCACTCTGGTCATTGGTTTGAACTCTACTGCCTGCCCTCAGGTGACCAACCACCATCCCCATCCCGTACATGCCTTTGCAAATTTGAAAGTCCACTTCATGTTTGCTCAGTGATGCGTGCAATGGTCTCAGCACATCTTTCCAGGTGGCCATGCCTGCTCCACACACCAGGCGATCCCCTGCTTGGAGCAATGCCAAGCTGGTGAACCTCATCAGCATTTGGGGAGAGGAGGCTGTCCAGTCCCAGCTGTGCTCCTGCAGTAGGAATTATGATACCTACGGACAGATTTCACGATGCATGATACAAAGGGGCCATGAATGGGACACATTTCAGTGTAGGGTAAAAGTGAAGGAGCTGCGGAATGCCAGCACAAGTCGCAGGAGGCAAACCGCTGCTCCGGTGCTGCGCACACGAACTACCGGTTCTACAAAGAGCTGGACACAATACTCGGTGGCGACCACACCTCCCCTGCGAAGGCCCCTGTGGACACTTTGTTGGCTCGTGTGCCAGTCGAGAGTGGACCAAGCCAGGAGGAGGTAATCTTGGACGAAGAGGGGGAGGGGAACCCAGAGGCAAAGGATGACTTGGAGGCCAAAGATGCATGCAGTCAGAAGCTCTTTTAAACCCTGGAGGAGCCTAGCCAGTAACAGCAGTCGAATCATGGCGAAGCGCAAACAGGAGAGGAGGCCCCGGTAAGTGGATCTGATTTGGGAAACTGCTGAAGCGAGTTGTTGGGGACAGTAGGGTTGCAGAAAGCAGGCTTGTCTCCCACCGCATGCCTAGTCTGAGCGGCGGATCAGGTTGTTGATAGACTCCCCCACTTCATGGGAATCTCCCTCAAAAATCTCCAGGAAATGCTTGTGGACATCCTGGACAATCTACTGCCACAGATTACTCAGCAGAGCTGCTTTGAAGAAGACCCTGCCTCGATTCCCTGCTCACCCTCAGCAGCAAGATCTCTATAACCATCACCTCCTGTGGAAAGTGTGGGGTCGGGAATGATTATCAGGCCCCCCCCACAGCGCTCTCCCCAAGAACCACATGCCCAGTGTACAGCAGGGTCCGGGAAGAGTGATTTACCTTGCCCCTGTGGCTACTCACCATTTTGGGAGTCTTGTGGCTCATGTGTGCTTGCCTGGGGTCAGCCAGTTGGCGACAGGTGTGAGAGTAATGGCTGTGTTCAAAAGTACTGAATCAGTGTTGTCTGTGTTGCAAACAATACTGCTTCTGTAAAATGTTACATTTAAACTTCACAGAGATGACCTTGGGAGCCCAGCCTCCCTCTTTGTTATCGGAGGCAGAATGGCTGCGCAGAATTAGAAAGCAACCAAGAAGGGGGAGGGATAGCTCAGTGGTTTGAGCACTGGCCTGCTAAACCCGGGGTTAGGAGTTCAATCCTTGAGGGGGCCATTTAGGGATCTGGGGAAAAAAAAAAAAAAAAAAAAAAAAAAATCTGTCAGGGGACAGTACTTGGTCCTGCTAGTGAAGGCAGGGGACTGGACTCGATGACCTTTCAAGGTCCTTCCAGTCCTAGGAGATAAGGCATATCTCCATTTATAAAAACTAAGGAGGACTTTCTCCGTGAGGTCATGATCCACTCTGCTGCCGAGAAACAGGAATTGAAGGACTGTCAGGACAGCAAGAAGAGGGACCGAAAGGAGAATGTGGCACACCAGAAAGCCACGGAGCAGCTCTTAAACGTTATGGAGTGCCAAGTGGACACGCTCCAGGCAATACTAGCTCTTCAAACCAAGCAGCTCCGCACCTCCACTCCCATGCAGCCGCTGTCACAAAACTCTTTCCCATGCGCTTCACACACACCGTTATCAACCTCCTGGCTTCACTTTCTACCATCAGCATTCCACTCCTCCCTCCTCAGAGTCCAGCACTGTGGACTCCCACTGCACTCAACACCCATCCCTCTGCAGTTTGGCCCTGCTGAAGAACAGCACCATTATACTCCAAACGAGAAAGTTGGGTATGATCCCTGGACATACACAAATCTTTAGCTGTCCAGGGACCCTTCCTCCTATTGAGACCTTTCCTTTCCCCATCACCCTCCCCACTAATGAATTTTTTCATTTGACTCTCTACTCCGGTTGTTGTCTTTTAATAAAAAAATTCTGTTTGAAAGAAAGCTTTATTCTATTAAGTGAAAGCAAAAAGAGCACTGCAAAGCAACATACAATTAAGTTAAGGCCCCTTCTTGCATTATGTGCACCAAATCACTTCCTAGCATTTCAAGCACTGCAATCCTGAGCATAGCAACAAATATTAGTGGCTTTCAGCTTCAAATTGCTGCCTCAAGGCATCCCTGATCCTTATGGCCTTGTGCTGCACTCCTCTAATAGCCCTGGTCTCTGGCTGTTCAAACTCAGTCTCCAGGCGTTGAGCCTCTGTGGTCCAGTCCTAAGTGAAACTTTCGCCCTTCCCTTCACAAATATTATGGAGCTATACAGCTCACGTACAGCACCTATAAACATAGGAATATTGTCATCGGCCATGTTCAGCTTCCCATACAGGCATCGCCAGTAGGCTTTTAAATGGCCAAATACACACTCATTCTGCACTTGCTCAGCTTGTTGTTGAACCGCTCCTTGCTGCTGTCAAGGTGCCTCGTGTATGGCTTCATAAGCCACGGCTAAGGCTACACTTGCAGCTGTACAGCGCTGTGAGTTAAACCTGTCTTTGTACAGCTGAGTAGGGAAGGCGTTGCAGCCTGTCCACACTGGCAGCTGCCAGCGCACTGTCGTGGCCACATTTGAGGCATTTGCAGCTGTATTGGGAGCAGTGCATTATGGGCAGCTATCCCAGCGTTCAAGTGGCTGCAACGTGCTTTTCAAATGGGGGGGGGGGGGGGTTGAGGTGGAGTGTGACAGGGAGCGTGTGCGGAGAGAGAGTGGGTTTTTGGGGTATCCAGAGTGTCAGCTCATTATCTCTTAAGTTTACACACACACACACACACACCCTGCCCCTCTCTCAATCACTGAAAGCAAGCAGCAGGGCCTTTGTTTGTTTTTAAAGAGCAGATAAACGGCCACTCAGGGAAACGGAGCCCAACCCTTCCCCCTCCTGCCCTTCTCCCCGCCCCCTCTCTCCAAGCTAACTTTGCTGCCGGCACTCCTAACGGAGCCCCCCTGCCTGCAAACAGTAGCTGTGTTTTTTTGTAAAGCAGCCCCAGAACGGAGCTCTGAAGTCCAACTCGGAAGTGCCGTTTCAAAACAAAGGGAGCTTCCGGAGGTCAGTCAGTGCGTGTCTGCCCAACTACATTCCAGGAGCAGCGTAGCAGCCACTACGCAACAGCTGTTATTCCTCTCAGGAAGGTGAAGTACCAGCAGCACTGTAACCACAGAGATACAGCGCTGCACGTGCCTTGCAAGTGTAGACGGTTAGTGAGGTACAGCGCTGCAGGCAGTTTTATTGCGCTGTAACTCGTGAGTGTAGCCAAGGCCTAAGGGGTAGGCAGGGTCTCCCAGGATCACAATGGGCATTTCGACTTCCCCTACAGTGATCTTCTGGTCCAGGAAGAAAGTCCCTGCTTGCAGCTTCCTGAACAGGCCAGTGTTCTGAAAGATGAGTGTGTCATGCACCATTCTGGACCAGCCTGCCTTCATGTCTGTGAAATGCACAAGGTGATCCACAAGTGCCTGGAGAATAGAGAAATACCCCTTCTAATTAATGTACTTGGTGGCTAGGTGGTCTGGTGCCAGAATTGGAATATACGTGCCATCTATCGCTCCTCCGCAGTTAGGGAAGCCCATTTGGGCAAAGCCATCCACAATGTCATGCACGTTATCCAGCGTCACGATCTTTCGGAGCAGGATGCGATTAATGGCTCTGCACACTTCCATCAACACCACTCCAACTGTCAACTTTCCCACTCTGAATGGGTTAACGACCGATCGGAAGCAGTCTGGAGTAGCCAGCTTTCACAGCGCAATTGCCACGTGCTTCTCTAACGTCAGGGCAGTTCTCATTCTCATGTACTTGCACCGCAGGGCTGAGGCGAGCTCATCACACAGTCCCATGAACATGGCTTTCCTTATCTGAAAGTTCTGCAGCCACTGCTCGTCATCCCAGCCAATGCGATCCCAGCCAATGTGATCCCATCACTCGGGGCTTGTTTCCCCGAGCCCCAAAGCGACTTTCCAATGTGGTCAGCACCTCTGTGAGTGCCACAAGCAATCTTGCATCAAAGCTTCTATGCGTGACGAGATCAATGCCACACTCCTCTTGCCTTTGTAGTTTCAGGAATAACTCCACTGCCACTCGTGACATGTTGGTCAGAGCGAGCAGCATACGGATCGGCAGTTTGGGATCCATTCCTGCTGCCCGAAAGAGGCAGGGCACACAATACAGAAACCGTTGAAAGATGGCGCCACATGCAGACAGAAGCACAGGGATTGCTGGGATGCGAAGCAAGGCATCACAGGGCATTGGGTCTGGACTCAGGATGTCCCGGGATCCCCTCCGCCTTCCCACAAGTCTTAGCAGCAAAAGACAAAGAGGTACACTGTGGGATAGTTGCCCAGAGTGCACCGCTCCGAATAGTGCCGCAAGTGTGAACATGCTATTGCACAGGCAGCTGTCAGTGTGAACACACAACAGCTGTTTTCCTTCTGTGCTCGGAGTGGGACTGTAACTTTGCTAGTGTAGACGCACCCTCAATAATATCTCCCAAAGAGAGTGCAGGAAACTGTCGTATCTGTCACAGCAACTTTTTACATTTAATTTCCTTTTAAAAAATAGGTCTTTAACCTGACCCCCCTCCCAGCTGCCTTATTCCCTCATCATCAAAAGGTACAGCCATCAATTTCTTCCAGCTACAAATCCTCCAGTGACCCATGAAAATCCTGTCACATTCTTCCTTTGAGTCAGGTGCCCTCACACAAAGAAATTTTTTCAACATGTGATCCTGTCACACAAATACCCCTATGCACATTCTGGTGCATTACCCCTCCCCATCAAGGCACTTCTCAATAGGACAGGGATAAGGCCCAACAGATCTTGGCAGCTTCTCTACTATAATTCCTTTACAGGTCCAAATTACTTACAATTTAACTTTACTTTAAAATATTATTTTTCACCCTCCACTTTAAGAGTCAGAAGCTTGGCATTTTATTAGGGAAAAATAAGTACAATCAAGTTTTCTAAAGTTAGATATCATGCACATGATGTATAATTCTTTCATGAGAGAGATGGAAAACATGCTCTCCTCAAACATCTAATAAGATGCTCTCGAGACCGTAACAATGATGATTTCACAAAAAGCAAGCATTTTCATAATCAAAATGCTTATACAATAGCCTGATGCCTTTACTTACACAGCTTTTTTCATTCTTGTTTGGCATAAACATGTTATCTCAAAAGAGTTAAAGGAGCTGTGTGAAAGTCCAATTGCAACAAATACAGGAGATACCTTATTAGTTTATCATTCGGTTACAATAAGCCTTAAATTGATAGATGACATCCTCAGATTGAATAATTAAAAGGATACGAGCATGGTTCTTGTGCTCAAAATATTGCAGTCCTTCAGACTAGCGGTCTGATTTAATCTCTGAGCAGACTATTGGTTGCCAAAAGTTAGTCAAGCAGGATTCTAGACACATGCAGGGAAGCCTGACTTGGTGTGAAAGCATTACTTGAGGTAAAAAAACATGCAACAAGATTTTATTTATGTATTAAAGAGTGCCTAAAGTTAAATAGCTATTTAGAAGCTTAAGTGAAGACACCCTACTTCTTGAAAGATCTAGTTGCATCACACTAATTTCGGGAGGAGGGAGAAGAGGGGTGTTTCAATGGAGTATTTAAAGTGATTAATAGCTGACAATAAAACACGCTACACATAACGGAAGGAAGAAGCATGCTACTTTTACCTTCAGTTCTACCAGTGCATTTTGATCCTACACTGCAATGCTAGAACCCACACAAGCCTCAGTGCCACAAGTCTTCTAACACCTGAGACAAATCAACACATTTCTAATAATTGAAGTACCTCATTTGGAAGAGGTACCAGGGGATCTGCAACCAAATCAATTTCCCCAGAAGTATGTTTTCACTGCGGAGTTAGCCCATGCTCTTACTCAACTGTTACTCCCAACACCCGCCCCCCCCCCCTTCCATTCACACACAAAACCCTCTCATCTGAGTTTAGTGGTGCTTTCAACCCAAGCAAGCTAGCTCAGCTAGTTAAAGCCAAGGATGGTCTTTCACTTGGGCTGGTAACCCTCCCACTTTCCAGTGTGAAGAAAGGTCAAGACACTTAAGTGTGACAGTCCAATGCCTTCTCATAATTCCCCTCAGGTTTGCAGACCAGATCAACAGCTGCGACAAACAATTGGCTGCACCCAGTTCAGTCTGTAGCCTTATCCTGGAGGGTCAGCTCTGTTTCTTTTTTTAAACACAAGAAAATTGGAACAAAAAGCAACAGTCCTGTTCTCCAACTAAGAATGTCTGATAGCTTAATGTGCTCGTCCTTCCTCCAACACAGGTCTTTCCTGCCCTCCCTCAGCCTCCCTCCACAGGCACAAGAAAGAGTGCTCCCAGCCCTCTCCTAAATCCTGCCTCTCAGAGCTGGGGCATTCATTTCTAGCCAGGGGATTTAAAGAATAAGCCCCCATCACTAAATGCTTCCAGCTGGGTCACATGATTTCCAGCACCTGCCAGCTGGGCTCCTTTCCAGAACAGGGCCAGCTGCTCCCTGGCACCCCAGCCCTTAAAAGGAGTAGGCCACCCTGTTACACACATGCCCATGTACCCAGAAGTACAGACAAGCTCTCCCATAATTCACTGGGAAGGAATCAGAGCAGCTTAGCTTACTTCAGCACAAAGAACTATGGGAGGTGACCCC
Source organism: Chelydra serpentina (assembly GCA_037349315.1). Taxonomy (NCBI): domain Eukaryota; kingdom Metazoa; phylum Chordata; order Testudines; family Chelydridae; genus Chelydra; species Chelydra serpentina. The sequence continues at coordinate 32,489,276 of JBAIAC010000035.1, read as the reverse complement.
AGAAGTCAGAGCAACACACACTGGAAAGTGCAGCACTAGCGAGGATACAGTGGACTTATCTTCATGTAGAGCCATGCAGCTGCGCCACCGCAGCACTTTAGTGAAGACACTCCCTATGCCGAAGGGAGAACTTCTTTCATCAGCATAGTTAAACCAGCTCCCCAAAAGGTGGTAGCTATGTCAGAAGAAGCAGCTCTCCCACTGTCATAGTGCTGTTTACACAGGGGGTCAGGTCAGTATAACTAGATCGCTCAGAGGGTATGGATTTCACACCCCCTGAGCAACATCGTTATACCGATACAGGTCTGTAGTGTAGACCTGGCCAGTAGCTTCGGGTATGGCTTTGCAGTGTGGCTCCTCACACCTGAGCTAGGCTAACCCTGGGTGCTGATCAGCCAAGTTAACTATGCACTAAACACATATCCTAAAAGAAAAGGGCAACCTCAAACAAGCAAAGTTTGGGCTATGTCTACATTACCACCTATGTCGGCATTACTTATGTCGCTCGAGGTGTGAATAAACAACCACCCCGAGCGACATAAATTACACCAACGCAAGCGCTCGTATGTACAGCGCTACGTCAGTGGGACAACTTCTCCTGCAGACCTAGCATCTGCCGTTTGTGGAGGTGGTTTTATTATGCCAACAGGAGCGCCCTCTTCCATTGGCATGGAGCATCAGTAGCGTAGGCAGGTCCGGAGCACAGGGGGAGCGGCACTATAAAAAGGCGCCTCCCCAGGCTCCCCCTGTACTCACCTAGCGGCACCTCCAGCGGTGCACCAGGTCTTCGGCGGCACTTCGGCAGTGGGTACTCACTTGCTCCGGGTCTTCGGTGGTACCCGCCGCCGAAATGCTGCTGAAGACCCGGAGCACCGCCGGGTTAGTGCAAGAAGCGGCACTTAAAAAGAAGCGGCGCCATTTTTTAGCTCTGCTTCCTTTTTAAGGCACCACTTCTGCTCACAGGGGGAGCAGCCGCTCCCCCTGCTCCCCCCCGGCAATGCTACTGTGGAGCATCTTCACCAGACATGCTGCAGCAGTGCAGCTATGCCACTGTAGTGCCATACGTGTAGACATATCCTTGGACACCCATAGAGTAGCAAGTTTTACCAGCAAATATGCATTCAAGTTTCTACTACAAATTAGCCAACTTTATCAGTTGGTACAAGAATCTGTCAATGCTGCAAGATGAATTGTTGCTTGGCTTTCAAAAAAAAAAAAAAACAAACACACAAAAACACACCCCCTGATTACTGGCAATAAGAAAAGAAATCCTGGTACTTTTGTTTTGATCTTCCTAAGCATTCAATCTGCAATAAAAGTGCAATCTATAAGTCATGCAGTTAGAAATAATGAAGATTGGCCTCACTCATATCCTAAAGCTACATTTTTGTTCCTAAATTACTATGAATGTGTAGTATACTGCATTCTTTGGCCGAACAAAGTCTTCTAATCCTGACCTTCATTAGAAGTTTTAAATACAGAAAGAAATACTAACTGAAATTATCTGGTTTGTTAGAGCCAAAAGACAGCAAATCTTTAGTTAAGATCACCTCATTCTTCAAAATACTACTGTAATTAAAGGCTAACCTCAAAGCCTTCCTGAGGCAGACATGATTTTAGTACATACAATATAGGAAAGATCCTTTCTTAAAGTTCTAAATTTGAAGTCAACATGTATGGGGAGCCAATTTCATTCCTCCACTGCAATAATGAATTTGGCTAGTCCACGAAAATGGTTCAGCACAGTTGTGAAAAACCCAAACTTCAAGGGAAATGAGCAACTGGGTGACATTTTATCTTTAAAATTTCTAATTTGTAAACAACTTTCTATTTTTTAAACTTCTGAAGTATTTAAACAAGCAGAACATATTTGAAAGTGGACATCAGAAACACTAGATTCTAATTTCAGTCTGTGAATGAAAGCTAACTACTCTGACAAGAAAGGAGTGATCAGATTAAGGTTTGTGTTATGTCTATTAGAAGACAATACGAAAATTAAATAACTCTGCAGAAACTGGAAGAGAATAAAGAGTCATTGGTGATCGGAGAAGGGCACTGCTAGTGTGCAGTCAATTGTAATTGTCGACTATTAATCGATTTGGTTTGCTGGAATCTAGACACTTACATAAGGTACACACAGTGCAGTGCACCTAATAATGTATCCTATGAAGAGATAGATAACTTATATTTCAATCTTGGATTAAGCCCTCACCTAATGAATTCAATGCTAATGTCTAAAATTGTGAAAGCTGCTGATTTATGTAGTAAATGAGTGATTAGTATTAATGATTACTAAACATCAGTGTATGTTATTTGACTCGCATACTTAGCATGGTAGGAAACAACTGAATGGCCTATAGCAGTGGTCCCCAACCTTTCTGTTGCAGTAACATATTCATGTTCCCAGGAGAGGGTGGTGGGCGCCGGACGACCAGCCGCCAAAATGCCACCGAGAAGCAGCGTCATCGAGACGCATGACCGCCGAAATGCCGCCGACAAGCGGCAGCGACGCTTCTTGGCGTTGCCACTTCTCGGAGGCATTTCGGCAGTGGTTGTTCACCATGCTCCTCGGCGGCGGGTTGTCTGATGGAAGTGCTCCCTTGTCAGTAGGCGGGCGCACATAAATGCCATGGCGCCCGCGGGCACCGCGTTGGGGACCACTGGCCTAGAGAAAAAGGTAACTTATCCTGGGTTGTTAAATAGCAAGACAAAAGGATTCATGGTCATATTAAGAGTGCAGAAAAAAGTGTCCAAGATCAATTGTGCTACTGAATGAAAGCATCTACTGAAGCAAAAGAGCAGATCAGTGATGTTCCTGCAAGCAAGGTATTTTCTATGCTATTGTCATAATCAAAACAGTCACAATGATGATTTAAGGCCCTGTCCAGGACTTTAGCAGCTCTTTGTAAGCTTCATTCAGAAACAGCCTGCTATGTCTTACCCAAAAAGTGGCAGAATTTAGTGATCAAGCCATAAAAATGAAAATGCAAAGACATGAACTTGTAAGTTAAAGCCTTCTCCTACGCGAAGAATATCAACTTCAATGAAACATAAAATTAGTTATTAACTGAAGCACTTCAACATGACTGTTCTCCTTCCGGCAGCTTTAGACTCACAGGTTCACTACTAGCTCTTTGCTTGCAACATCTAGAAGAACCAACACTAATATAATGCAAGCTGGCTGGCTCAACATAAAATGTGACATTATTGGCTACAAGTATTCATGGGGGGGTGGGATTTTACATCTGAAGAGAAAACCACAAAATATAGCACAACAAATTGCTCAAAGATGGGGGGGTGGCGGTGGCATGACAGAGGTCTTCACAATTTGCGTATACAATGATAAAACTAGCAAGAGAACTTTTCAGGTTTATTCACCTTGAACTTCTGATGTATGCGTGATCACAATATTAAAGCTCTGTTAAAAAAAAAAGTCACTAATACCCAACAGTCCCACAGAATTTTTCAGCTTCAGCCAGCTTTCTCTCACCCCATAAGCCTTATGGGATTTTTTTGATGACAGCTCCCCAATGATATGAAGAGGAATTTTCAGACTCTATATTTGAATCCAGCCACCATTAAATAAGTTGACATTTGCTTTAGAGTGAGGAGGACTGAGCAAAACAGCACACATTTTATATGAAGACTCTACACAGGCATTGAATTTGCAAAGCAACTGAAGGAGGTTTTGGAGCAATTTGATTATAAGGTCAATTACACAGCTATAGACTTAATGGAAGCCTAGATGATCTACTTAAAGAACTCAAACTACACAAATAAAATAGAAAATTACATCAAAATGGAAGTAGAGTTATGACAGAAAACACAGTTCATTCGGAAGACCTAAAATCTTGTTCAGCATCAACAGCTTGCACAGGTATGTCACTCCCAAGATTTTGGTTAGACCCCCTTCAACATTAAGCAACAAGTCTTTACAAAGAAGTTAGATCTTACTAACACTGACTTGTGCTCCTCACAGGAGGCATGCAAAAGGGCGGGTACAGGAAAAGTACCTCAAACCCATGTTAGTAGATTTTATAAGGGGACTAGGACATGTTTAATTGTGCTTGTATTCTCAGGGAGGTGTGTGATTTGGAGAGCATATCAACTGCCACCTTGCATGTTGTACATTATAATAGGAGTTTCTACAGCACCTATCAATGCAGTATCCAAGCTCTTCCCAGCATAGATCTAGCCCAAATCCATCTTCCACTTTTCTACTCCATACCACCACATACAGAGACAGCTTTTTAAGCCTTTAAATACTTCACTGTTTTTACAGCAGCTTCTGAAGTCCTCAACGATACTTTACAAACAATAACTGAGGCCTTGCCTACACCTAAAAAAACCTAGACCAACCTAACTGCATCACTCAGACCTTGGCTACACTCACGAGTTACAGCGCAATAAAACTGCCTGCAGCGCTGTAACTCAGTAACTGTCTACCCTCGCAAGGCACGTGCGGCGCTGCATCTCCTCAGGTACAGCGCTGCATGTACTCCACCTCCCTGAGAGGAATGACGTTTGTTGCGCTGCTGCTGGTGCGCTGCGGCTACAGTGTGGCCATCCAATGCACTGTTATTGGCCTCCAGAAGTATTCGGAAGTATCCCACAACGCCTGTTCTAGCCACTCTGGTCATCAATTAGAACTCTATTGCCCTGGCCTCAGGTGACCAACCGCCACTCCGACCCTTTAAATTCCCTTGGAATTTTAAATATCCCCTTCCTGTTTGCTCAGCCAGGCGTGGAGTGCTCTCAGCGCATCTTTCCAGGTAACCATGCCTCCACGTGCGAGACGAGCCCCAGTATGGAGTAATGGCGAGCTGCTGGACCTCATCGCTGTTTGGGGGGAAGAAGCTGTCCAGTCCCAGCTGCGATCCAGCCGGAGGAATTTCGATACTTTCGGCCAGATATCAAGGGCCATGATTGAAAGGAGCCATGACCGGGACGCAATGCAGTGCAGGATAAAAGTAAAGGAGCTGCGGAGTGCGTACCGCAAAGCCCGCGAGGCAAACAGCCGCTCGGGTGCTCCCCCCAAAACCTGCCGATTCTACAAAGAGCTGGATGCAATACTTGGGGGTGACCCCACTACTGTTCCGAGCACCACCGTGGACATGGGAGAGCGGGATGAGAGAAGGAGGAGGAGGGGGTTGAAGAAAACAGAAGTGAGGGTGCTGTGGCTGGGGGAGACACCCCTGACTCCCTGGGTGCATGCAGCCAGGAGCTCTTCTCGAGCCAGGAGGAAGGGAGCCAGTCGCAGCGGCCGGTACGCGCTGGGAGAGAAAGAAGAACAGGTTCGCGGTAAGCAGCTTTTATTTTCAGGAAAGAGTTTTTTCGGTGTGGGGTCCTTGGGCGAGGAGGGTTTGGGCTGCATGCATGCCTAGATGCGGAAGAGCGCATTGAGGTGGTCTATTACATCAGAGAAATCGGCCACTGTAATCTCTTCGAAAGTCTCAGCCAGGACGTGGGCAATGCGCTTGCGCGGGTTTATTACGAGAGCCGCTGTGGTCCTTGTCCCATTCAGGGTAACGTGTCCACGCCACTGTGCCGCGAGGGGACCATTGCTGCACACAGGCAAGCTGCATATGGGCCAGGGCGGAAGCCGCATTGCAGTAGAAGACCCTCCCTTGCTTTCCCGGACACCCTCAGCAGCAAGATATCTTCCAGAACAAACTCCTGTGGAAAATGTGGGGATAGTGTTCAGTGTAGGTTCCCCCTGCAGCTGTTGGCTCTCCCCAAGGCACAGAGACTCCAAAGGCTCAGGAAGAGGCCCAGAAGAACGACAGAAGACATGCTGCAGGAAGTTATGAAACAGTCTCTTAAAGAGAATCAAAAGGCTCGGGAGTGGAGGGAGAGTGAAAGCAGGCTTCGCCAGGAAAACGCAGAGCAGCGGCAGCAAAGCATGCAGCTCCGTCAGGAAAGCACAAAGGAACTGATTAGCATCTTGGCGCGCCAAGCGGACTCTATCCAGGCGCTCGTCGCCATGCAGGCGGAGCAGTACCGCCACCGCCCCCGCCCCCCCCTGCAGCCAATGTCCCAAAACACTTGTGCCCCCATGTCACCACCTGCCCACTTCACCCAACATCCAGGTTCTTATCGCCCACACCAGATGCCCCCAACACTGTAGCTTCACCAGACAGCCCTGGAAACTATGACCCGTACCCACTGCACTCAACTCCCATCCCGAATTATAGACATTCTGAAGTGCCGCACTCACTGCACAGCACTCCAGACAGGAAGCCCGAGTATGAAAGCAGGACATACCATACCCTGTGATTGAACCCTTCCCCACACCACCCACCACCCCCTTGCCCTTTCTGTCTCACAAGCAGTTGTGTTTCTTTTTAATACATGTATTTTCTCTGTAATAAACGGATTCTTTGCACATCCAAACAGTCTATTATTGCATAAGGAAAAAAAAGATACCTTAGCCCAGGAAAGAAACAGGCAATGCAAGTGAGCTGAGCAAACACAAATCAGCTTAGCAAAGACAGATAACTGATAACATTGGAACCACTTCACTTCAGGGTCGTGCAGGGCAGCACACATTAGTGGTGGTTGTCAGCCTCAAATTTCTCCCTCAAGGCATCCCTAATCCTTGCAGCCTCACGCTGGGCCCCTCTAATAGCCCTGCTCTCTGGCTGTGCAAATTCAGCCTCCAGGTGTTGAACCTCTGAGGTCCACGCCTGAGTGAACATTTCACCCTTCCCTTCACAAATATTATGGAGGGTACAGCACGCGGATATAACTGCGGGGATGCTGTGTTCAGCCAAGTCCAGCTTCCCATATAGAGATTGCCAGCATCCCTTCAAACGGCCAAAAGCACACTCCACAGTCATTCGGCACCGGCTCAGCCTGTAGTTGAACCATTCCTTGCTGGTGTCAAGGCTCCCTGTGTAGGGTTTCATGAGCCACGGCATTAAAGGGTACGCGGGGTCTCCAAGGATCACAGTGGACATTTCAATTTCCCATACCGTGATCTTCCGGTCTGGGAAAAAAGTCCCAGACTGCATCTTCCGGAACAGGGCACTGTTCTGAAAGACACGTGCGTCATGCCCCTTTCCGGGCGTTGATGTCAATGAAACGCCCACGGTGATCCACAAGTGCCTGGAGAACCATGGAGAAATACCCCTTCCAATTAATGTACTCGGATGCTAGGTGGGGTGGTGCAGAATAGGAATATGCGTCCCATCTATCGCCCCTCCGCAGTTAGGGAAACCCATTTGTTCAAAGCCACAATATCCTGCACGTTACCCGGAGTCCCGGTTCTTCTGAGCAGGATGCGATTAATGGCCTTGCAAACTTGCAGCAGCACGATTCCAACGGTCGACTTTCCCACTCCAAACTGGTTCGCTACTGATCGATAGCAGTCCGGAGTTGCGAGCTTCCAGATTGCAATAGCCACCCGCTTCTCCACCATCAGGGCAGCTCTCAACCTCGTGTCCTTGCGCTGCAGGGTGGGGGGCGAGCTCCTCACACACTCCCATGAAAGTAGCTTTTCTCATCCGAAAGTTCTGCACCCACTGCCCGTCATCCCAGACTTGCATGATAATGTGATCCCACCACTCAACGCTGGTTTCCCGAGCCCAAAAGCGGCGTTCCACGGTGCACAGCATGTCCGTGAATGCCACAAGCAAGTTCGTGTCGTACGCGTTTTGCGTGACAATTTCATCATCGTCGGACTCCTCGCTGTCACTGTGGATCTTAAGGAAGAGCTCGACTGCCAAACATGACGTGCTGGCGAGACTCATCAGTATTTTGCTCACCAGGTCGGGGTCCTTTTTCCCGCTGACCGAAACGGAGCACAGATCGCGCTACAAAGAAACCGTTGAAAGATGGCGCAAATTGTGGCCGGAAACACAGGGATTGCTGGGATGCGAAGCGCTGCATCACGGGGCGTTGGGACAGAACCCAGAATGCACCATACCCCATGCCCCCTTCCCACAACCCATGGCGCCAGAATTGGAAGAGGTGTTCTGTGGGATACCTGCCCATAATGCACCTCTCCCAAAACCGCTGCAAGTCGCAAACGTAGCCACGTTAGTGCTCGTTACTGCACTGGCGGCTGCCAGTGTGGACAGGCTGCAGCGCTTTCCCTACTCAGCTGTACGAAGACGGGTTTAACTTACAGCGCTGTACATCTACAAGTGTAGCCAAGGCCTCAGGGTTGTGAAAAATTTAACACCCTATGCAACATAGTTAGGTAAATCTTACCCCCATAGTAGACGCAGCTAGATCGAAGACAGAATTCTTCCATTAACCTAGGTACTGCCTTCAGGGTGAATTTACTACAGCAATGGAAAAACTCCTTCCGTTACTATAGTATCTACACTATAAGTGCTACAGTAGCATAGCTGAAGCTGTGCCCCTGTAGCGCTTGTAGTGTAGACATAGCCTATGCCTTAAGTCAGTATCATCATCATTTTACAGGCACATAGTAAGGACCTTCTCTCCATGGGAAAGTTTTCTGTATAGCCAAAGGTGTAATTTAAAACTGTTATGCTGGCATAACACCCCACACCCAACCCCTAGTGTAGACACTATTATTCCAGCTCTTTTTAGTTTGTGTCACATCAGAAGGGATTTAAACTAAGGGTTTGGCTACACTTGCAAGTTAGAGCGCATTAAAGCAGCCCTGGGCACCCTAACTCCTGAGGTGTCCACACTGGCAAGGCATGTAGAGCCCCTGGACTCTGCAGCTGGAGCGCTCCTGGTAATCCACCTCCAAGAGAAGCATAAAGCTTGCTGCAGCCCGGCTGAAACACCTGGGCGTCAGTGTGGACGAGGTGTTGCATTACTGCGTTGTGATTGGCCTCCGAAAACGTCCCATAATCCCCTGAAGTCAAGTGACCACTCGTCTCATTGTTTTGAAATCGGCTGCAGGCATGCGGATATCCACTTTCAAAGCTCCGTTTTTGACAGCCAGTATGCTTATCTGCTTCAGGACAAAGCAAACCATTAGTGTGGAATGCTGCTGTTGTGTGTGTGTGGGGGGGGGGGGGGGGGGAGGAGAAAGAGTGGTCTGCTGCTGTCTGAACTTACAAGACAGCATGCTGACATGCTCTCAGCCCCCGCAAAACACACTGTCTCTCCACCCACATACACACAACACACTCCCAGTCACACTCCACCACCACCCCCATTTGAAAAGCACGTTGCAGCCACTTGCACACTGGGGTAGTACCACAATGCACTGCTCTGTGGCATTGCAAGAGCTGCTAATGTGGCCATGCCAGTGCGCTTGCAGCTGACAGTGTAAAAACACTGCAGCGTTTTCCCTGCTGCGGTCTCCAAAGGCTGGTTTAACTCCCAGCACTCTACATCTGCAAGTGTAGCCATGCCCTAAAACAAAAAACCACTCATACTGGAACAGTAGGGGTTATGCCTGTACACTGCTAAACCTTCCCGAATATAGACAAAGCTTAAGTCACTTGATCACTTGAGCCTTGTCTACACTGGAATATTGTTATCCACCTCTGATTATTAATTTTTGGCCTCAGTGACAATTAGGCATTCAGTAAAAATGAGTTCCTTTCATCAGTTACTAATTACTCTTTCAATTCACTGAATGTCCCATTGTTCTTGTGTTGAGACGGGGAGGACACAAGCGCTAGATCTACATTCGCTATGTCATTCATCACTTTCATACACACTTATGTCCCCTCTCTATTCACCTTAAAAAGGAGATGAATAAATTCCAATTTTTTCAATTACTGTTCATGTGAGTTTTTCTACGCTTCTAATCATTTGTCACCAGTGTCTGAACACCCTTATATTCTGCAATATCCTTTTTGAAATGGGCTGACCAGTACTATACACCGTTCTGAAAGAGGGTATGCTACTATTTATCTAGTGATCTTGTGACATCTGTATTCTCCATCCTATTCCTTGTGCGGCCTACCACCTTGTTTGCCAGTTTTGATCTCGGCAACATATTGAACAGAAGTCTTCATCAAGTGGTCTACAATGATACAAAAGGTCCCTTTCCTGAGTTGCCACAAATAATTTAGAACTCTGAATGGCATATGAGTAGCTCAAATTTTAATACAATAAGCATTACTTTGCATTTATCAACACTGAACTTCTATCTGCCATCATGTTGCCCATTCAACAGCTATAAATCCCTCTGAAGAACTTCAGTCTTCTTAGTACCTCACTGCTCACCTCCTTTTCAGATTATTAATAAATATAGACAGACAGACCTACCGTGGAACCTTGTGGCACCCAGCTGCAGGGTCTGGGATGATGCAGTGTTCTCAGCTGCTCCAGGATATCTGCAGCCATTGGGGATCACATTTAACCTTTTGCTATGATGAACATTAGTCATTTATTCCTACTCTGTTTTCTCTCTCCCAGACAGTTTGATTTATGACAATACTTTCCTCCTCCATGAGCACTTAGTTTTAGCAGCTTCTTGTAAAAGACCTTGTCAAAAGCCCTTTGAAAATCTAAAATTAGATCAACTGGTTTTCCTTTATCCACTCCTTTTATCAGAATTCTTTGAACACATCAGTAGATTAGCAAAATGCAATTTCCTTTTGCACAAACCATGCTTGTTAGACCCTACCATACCTTTCAGGTGTTTAATTCTATTTTTAATCATTACTTCAACCAGTTTACCAGGTGCAAGTGTAAGGGTTACTGGTCGGCAATCCCCTGGATTACCACTAGGGCCTTTTTAAAATATAGGTACAACATTTACTATCCTCCAGTCTTCTGATAGAGAGGTCATTTTTAATGAGACTGTGTATTTTGTTAACGTTAATCATGCCTTAAAATGTTGTCATTTTATACACAACTTGTCCTTGCCTATGCTAAGTTATATTAAAATGTGTGTAAGACATTTAATAGGATGCATTTTCCCAGTGTAGACAAGACATTGGAGAGTTGCTATCCATTCTTCAACATCCCTGTCACTGAAAGCATAAGCTCTCATGAAAGGCAGGGTGAGACAGTGGTAAAAGCCACACTATCAATAGCTAAGGTGCATAAGACAACCTAGAAGAAGTGGGAAAAAGCATTTCTCACACTACCCACTACAAACCTTGCCTTCCTTCTTAAAGAAGTCTCTCTACTTTAGCTGTGTATCTGGAGAGTGGGCACTGTTACCAACACAAGTACCCAATCCTGCAGTTGGGCCTGCTGAGCGGCTTATTCTGCTCTCACCCAATATTTTGGGTCACTGACTAAAGAGGGGAGCAACACAAGCAGCTCCTCATTTCTGGACTGCCAGCTGCTAGGTTTATTGACTGGACAACTGAGTTATCCACTCGGCAGGATTGAGCATGCATACCTACACTTTCATTGTTGCATTACTTGCCACATCCTCAACCGAGACCTGGAGTGAGCAGAGTTAAGTCCCTTCCAAACCCATCCATGTATATGGCCCCTCCCTTCCTAAGAACCATAGAAGCACAGGAGAGGCCAGTTCTGGAGCCTACCTTCTCTAGATCGGTGGTTCTCAAACTTTTGTACTGGTGACCCCTTTCACACAGCAAACCTCCGAGTGCGACCACCCTTATAAATTAAACACACACTTTTTTTACATTTGACACTATTACAAATTCTGGAGGCGAAGCACGGTTTGTGGGTGGAGGCTGACAGCTTGTGACCCTCACATAATAACCTTGCAACCCACTGAGGGGTCACGACCCCAAGTTTGAGAACCCCTGCTCTAGATCTTAGCCAGTCACTATTCAGAGTCATGCCGTATTAAATGAGTGGAGAATTAGATTTGAATACGTAAGTTAAAAATTCTCCAAGATAGAAACATAACAGAAGGTTCCTGCAATGGCCTAGCCCAATGGGTCTGAAACTTCTATGCCATAATGCAATACAAATTAATAAGTGGCACAGCAGAAGACAGATCAGGGAGAGACAATAAGGCCAAGGAATGAAGAGACAACGTTTCCCCTATGCCTTTAGAATGCTTTAAAGCCCTAAAGGAGCTACGCATTTCTACAGTACAAAGCTATACAAAGACCACAAATAAGGGCTTGTCTACACTAGGAAGTTTCCCCATCATGAATCCCCATCTGGGCCCTCTTTTACTCCAGAGTAAGAGTGCCTTTTTCCATCTCATCTTATGTCACTTTGAAAGCAGTATAAGCTAAACTGGAAAAAAGCACCCATTCCAGAATAAGAGCATCCACATGGAGACAAATACCAGTAGATTTATACCCATAAGTGATCCCACGTAGACAAGACCTCAAAACCCCCACGCAAGCCATTTGCATAAAGCAACCCAGAATTACCGATCTTCTACATCCTACAACCCAATTTCTCACCAAGAGAAAGCTTCGTAGTAGGTCTACATCTACAAGTCAAATGATCACTCAATTTTTGTCATGTGTCTGATTTCCTACATACTCCTCTAAACACACCTGGTTCCCACCCACATTTTATCTTGCTTTGGCAAATCAGGGAGTCAAACTTAGATCAAGATGCCCGCTTGCTTCTGCTGGAGAACGGCAAGGTCACATGCACACAAGTAGGAAAGCTATTCCTATCTTATCAGTACTGCATGCAATACAGAAAGTCAGTTTACTATTGACCTCTTTCCTTCTTCTTGAGGGGCAGAAGAAAACAAGACTGCCATTCTATTACATTCCCTGTTCATCCTGGAACAAGGCTGATGTAGCCTCATTTTCCAACCAGAAAGACTCCAACCTGCAGCTGGATCTGAAATTTTGTTTTTTATTCTTCATCTGTTAAACTCCGTGCTCTACTTTTATCATTGCTTTATGACACAAAAAAGTGATCCTCAAAAGCTTCCCTGTTTAGTTAAGTTCCTCCAATAATAGGTATTGGGATAAATAACCACCCACAGAATTGTAATCTTGTACTTTGGGAAAGCTAATTACTGTACTACTTTTAAAGCTGTACTATCAAACATCTGCAACCTTTCTCCAAAACTGAAAATAAATGCTTGAGAAACCCATTGAATGGAGCTACTCCAAACTAGCTATAACACTAAATTAGGGTACACTCCCAATGTAGTGAGTGTTTCAAGGTAAGTATTCAACTTGTTCTTTTAAATCATCTTGGCTGGCATATAAACTATACACAGCATTAGCATAAGGCTGTTATAAAGAAAATGAAAGTAATAATCTCCTACCAAACTTCCACATGACAGAAGTACATTTTGGAATCAACAGTCCAGGCATTTAAAAAAGGATATTCAGAATAAGACAATTTTAGCAATTCCAGCATATACCCAATTTCTTAGAATGATTCTTTCCATCACTGCTCAGCCACTTAAGTATTGAAAAGTAACAGGGTGGATAAAAATCAATGATTTTTTTTTAAAATTGGATTTTGTTGATAAAATGCTTTGAGGAAAAAAATCATCTAAAGATAGTTTTAATTAAGATATATCTTTGAGCTATGTCGTCTCATCATGGAATAGGAATTATAAATTCCAATTCTATAGTATAAGACTATATATTCATGTAATGTTTAAGAAAAGTTTTGTAAATGAGTTCCAATAGTTCATGGATTAGGGACCCAATCTTATGAGGTTCCAGGGGCTTCTGTATAGAAAGATTAACCTAAATAATCTATCTACCCAATGGGACTCAGTGCTCAGTCTAGAAGATACCAACAGAGATGCTTAATTTTGCAGTTCTCAAACTGGATTTGTCTCTCCAGAGATAACATGATTGTTAACAGCAAAAATGTTTTTAAATAAATAATATATGGAGGTTAGAAACAACAGACCTCAACCTTATTGTCCCTCTGCAAATTTGTGTTCAGTCAGTCGGACTCCTTACCTCTTCTAAAAGTGCAAAGTTTCAAAAAGTTCAATGAATAGAAGATTGTTGGGGGTGGAATAGATCTGGACAAGACGACGTCTGGAGAAACTGAGCAGCATATTCCAGAAGTCTTGAGGTATTTCTGAGTGTAGCCTTCATTGATTTGAGATCTACCATACCATTCTCTCATTAGAAGGCAAAACCTATAATGGCCACAGGCCGTAAAAGAGACCCAGTTTGGGAATAAGAACCATTCAAGAAATATATGTTTGCTGATGATGTTTTAAAGAAAGTCACACCAGTGAAGTGATAATCTCACTTTTAACAGCAGTAGCTTCTTCTGTCGGTGTAGATGTAGAAAGAATATTTTCTTCCTCTGGACTAATTCATTACAAATTGAGAAATCGTTTGGAACCTGAAAAAGCAGGAAAGTTTGTTTTTTCTTTTCCAGATTATGAACAAACAGGAAAATGAAGGTGAAGACGACTGAGTTAGCTGCAGAAGCCAATATTTTAAGTTTCTCATGTTCACCTGGCTGACAGTCGATTTAAATTTTTTTAAATATTTCATTTAACTATTTTAGTTAAAACAACAAACAAAATCAAACCTGATTTTAAAAAACTTGAATGGTTAACTAAACTCAAAAATTCATATGCTTGTTTTGTTATAATATTATATGTTTACTGTTGAAGAAAAAAATCCAGAATACATAACGTTGTTGTTTTAGTTAAATAAAACAATTTAAATGTGTCTGGTGATGTTCTCCTCCTAATACACCATGGCAAGAAAATCTACTAATGATTAATCCGTTGAAATGGAGACATTTATGAAGTCATTGGGAGGTGAACTATCTGCTTCAATTACCTTTGGTAAATGAAATAACCAAACAATCATTCATTTTCTGATATAGCTGTAAAACTAATCTGAAAGGTTTTCAAAATAAATCACTTAAAAAAAATATATAGTGTGTACCTTCTAAAAATGAAACCTACATCTATCTCTGAATTGTGAAGACTATGTATTAAGGTTATAACAGGTTTTATGTAGAAAACCATGATTAAATCGAGCCTTCCTGACTAGTGATTTAATCAATTTGATTTAAATCAAACCCACCCTAAAACATAACATAAGGCTTGTCTACACAGGAAAGTTGTATCAGCTAAAAATTAAATCTGTATAACCGGTCTTGTGGACATTTATTCTGAAATAAGAAAGGCTATTTTTGGTTTAGCTTGAACTCCTTGCACAGCAACCAAAGCTAGACCACACAAGAAAGTATATCCACATTGGAAGCTTCACCAGTATCAATTCACTTCTTAGTGTAAGGGGACTGTTATCCCCTTACTAACATTCAGAGCTCCCAGTACCAGAAGGGGAAGGGTCGATGGGACTGACAGTCCCCAGGGGCAATGGGGAGAGGCCAATGCTCCAGGTCAGCTCTGATTGACAGGGCGGGCAGACGAATCAGGGAGTCAGGAGGTCAGGGTGGATCCCGTCCTCCGTGTGAGCTGAAGTTGCCTGAGTCAGAGTGAGTGGGGCCAAGCTAAGGAGAGGGCAGAGGCCAGAGCTGAGCTGGGCCAGAAAAGCAGCCCAGAGAGACAGACCTGCCCTGGGAGCAGAGGTGCAGCCCAGAGACACAGACCTGCCCTGGGAGCAGAGGTGCAGCCCAGCGAGACAGACCTGCCCTGTGGGGAGAAGCTGCAGCAGCCAGAGCCAGAGGGGCCAGGGCAGCAGCCCAGGCAGCTGGAGACAGAGCAGCAGCAGCCGTGCTGAGGCAGAGGAGCTGGAGCTGAGGCAGAGCGGTGGAGCTGGGGCTGGAGCAGTCCGGAGCCGGGTGTGGTGAGCAGCTGCGGAGAGCGAGGGGGACCCTGGGCAGTGGCCCCAGCGCAGGGAGATGCCTCAGCCAAGAGGCCCTGCGGGCCAGACTTGCAGGGGGATCTAAACCCCGACAGGGCGGGGGCGACGCTGGGAAGAGGGATCCTGCCACCCAGAGCCTGCGAGCGTGTGGCCACCGCCGGAGCAAGTATCCAAGCCACAGCGTCCCTGCAGCACAGCCAGGGCCTGAGAAGGGGCCTGGGACTTACACAGGAATAGACTGAACTGCCCTGACATTGCAGAGACACTGTTGTGATGTTCCCTGCCACAGAGGGGGGTGATGTGTTTTCTTTAACCTTTCCCATTTTTCCTTATTCATTTTAAAATTAATTGTTGATTAAATAATTTGCATTTGCTTTAAATTGTGTGCAATGATCTGTGGGTTAGGGAAGTGCAGAGAGAGTACCCCGGAGTGGGGACACCCTAGCCCCTGACCTAGGTGACCACAGCAAGGTTGGGGGTCGAGCCCCACCAGGAATCCTGGGCTCAGCCTTGTTGAGGTTACGAGGACTCTGCCAGACAGAAGAGTGCAAGGGGAGTCCTCAAGGGCAGGGAGGCCTCTGGGTAAAGGAAGTGGGAGCGAGGACTCAGATCCTTCCGCTAGCCCATTTCAGCGGGGTAGTGCAGAAGCCAGGAAAGTTCCCCACAATAGCGGGACTATTCCCCCACTTACATTAGCTTATATTGGTATAACTTTCCTATGTTGACAAACCCTTAAGCGCATACATTTTCAAGTTCAACGGAATAAGCATTTGGGGCTTTCCAAAGAAAAAGGAATTGTGTTACAAGAGAAAAGAACACAAACATTCATTGGGCCTACATTCCAGTTTCAAGTTAACACCTCAGTAAGTATTCTACCAGCCATATTCTATTTGATGTCCAGTTAATTCAAAAGATGTACCAACCTCAATTTAATATCCAAAATTGTTTTACTGATATAACAAGCATTTTCACAGCATTTTAGTCAGTCACCCAAGTCCTTACCCCAGGCGTATCTTAATATCAATGGATTACTTCAGTTTCATCACAGATGGTAAGTAACATTTCCAATTAATTCTTTGCATGAGAAAAGAATTTAAGAAACTACCATCACTGTTTGACAACAGGATCTAATTTCAATTCATGCTAAAAGTCTACCTAAATATATTTCCAGTTTAAACATTGCCATTGTTGAGTCTTTTGTAAGATCAATTTCTCAATGAGTTGCAAGAAGGGAGGCACTCAAGTAGTTGATCTATGCAAAAGACTTATCCTCCAATTAATTTATTAGGACTATAAAACGTCTCTGAAGAAACATAACTGTATGAATTTCTTGTTATTACCCATGTCAAACAACATCTCAAAATTCACAGGAAGAAACCAAAGTGAATATACTAATTAACTTTTTTTACTTTCTGGGCATCCAGATGCTTACAAACTTTACATTCAATATTAAAATAATTTTGTTGAATATTTTAATTATTAGTCTCAACTCTGCTCACTTTACATAAAGATTTACTCCACTTCAGATTCCTATTAGAATTGGCTGAAAAATAAAACTAGACAAGGTTTTTAATAGCATGAGATAGTTTGTTTTGGTTTTTAGTTTGTGTCTGTATTTAAGAGAAAGGGCACAATGATTCTTCTTAAGAACATTTATGGAAAGTGTTTCATTTTCAAAAGAGGCCTTTTTTAAACAAAAAAAAACTTTGTTCAAAGATATAGGCAGCTCATTATTATGTATTGACATTATGCTAGCACCTAGAGATCAGCCAAATCAGGGGCCTATTGTGCTAGATGTTGTACAGACACAGTAAACAGTCTGACACCAGAAACTTATAGCTGAATAGACAACATAAAACAGGTCAGAGAGACATATGAGGGGTGGGGGGAGAGAGACAAAAGGGAGGAAGAGACTGGGAAACAGACAGGATATGCAAAATTTTGGGGAAGACAAGGACTGCCATTACAAATCACTGCCTGCTTAGAAATTTTCAGACTGTGGTTTCCAGTACCTACTAGGACACAGGTATGTTTTGAGGAATGACGTGGAGGAAAATAAGGTGATTTTACAAGTTTGGACTGGAAGTTTTGCTACCCCTCATGAATGAAGATGGGATAATTCTTGTGGTATTAAGGCTAGAATCATTGGTTAAGTAAAGATGAGCAAAACTGAGAAGAACTTTCAGGGTAAGTTTGTATATGATGTGATTGGAGATGGGGAAGCCAATGAAGAGACTTAAGAGTGAAGTGAGGAGGGGAGAATGACATTCAAGCCTTTGCTCTTCATCTTGATAGGTCCATCAACGGCTATTAGCCAGGATGGGCAGGGATGGTATTCCTAGCCTGTTTGCCAGAAGCTGGGAATGGGCGATGGGGGATGGATCATTTGATGATTACCTGTTCTGTTCATTCCCTCTGGGAAACTTGGCATTGGCTATTGTCGGAAGACAGGATACTGGGCTAGATGGACCTTGGTCTGACCCAGTATGGCCACTCTTATGTTCTTATCTTTGCACCCACATTTTGAATGGGCTTGAGGGGAGCCAGGCAGCAAGCATCAAGGCCAGTCAGGAAACTAGTGCAGTAGTCAAGTGATAGACAAGGATTTTGGCAGCAGGTGACCAGTGGGAGTAACTGACCAGAAATACAAGTGTTCAGAGGGATCACCAAGTAGCTGTACAGATATTGTATAAGTAACTTTGGAAGAGAATTACATCTTGTATCAGGTTCCCTACACTCGACACCCACCCAGAACTTGTTGTGTAACTTTACTATAATAAGTAAAGTCACCAGAGTTCTCATGTGTTTTACTGCTTTTGCAAGTCAGAGGTAGACTACACAACAAGACAGCCTTAAAATAAAGCTATTCATGCCTAATCTAGTGATGGATTCATACCAATCCAGTGATGTAGCCATTCTTCTTTATAAAATAAAGTGAGTTTCAGGCTTTTCTTATCTAACACTTTCTCTCGTTCCTTACAGTGTTACAGTATAGAAACACCACTTCACAGTTACAAGACAACACAGCAATGTGTCGATTTTGGCATGAAGCCTACATGACGATTAAGCTACTGCATTAATGGAAGCACTGTACTTGTCTGGCAGACTACAGGCCTAACATTACTCATTCCAGCCACACATCTTCAACTACAAAACAAAGTCCACTAGACAGAGTTCTCCACAGATAATGAAAGAGAATGCCAACACATTCCCCTTACAGCTGCTGCCCTTGAGAGCTAAGGATATAGGGCTAAGTTCAGTCCTCTTATTAGCTAGCACAACTTCCATCAGTGGGAGTACGGACCAAATACAGCTGTGGTGTAAGTGGATGCAGAGTACTAGGCCACCTGCCACCCCACTAAAAAGTCAGGGACTACTTGTGCACCAACAAACTATTTTCTGTACATGGAGAATTTAAAGCAGGGATCTCAAACTCAAATTACCATGAGGGCCACATGAGACCTAGTAAATTGGCCCGAGGGCCACATCACTGAAACCTTTTCATACAAGGATACAAAAGTATAGTAAAAAATGAAGAGTATAATAGTATTCTATTGAAAGTCAATGTATTAACTTTTTAAAAACTGTAATGCAAAGAGGGGTTTTAATAAAATATAAACACTGAGTAATGTTTGGAGCTTGGCTGTCAGTGGAGTTGGCTGCATGTGACCCGCAGGCCACATGTTTGAGACCCCTGGTTTAAAGAAACAATGTCAGTTTAAACAACAAGTCAAAGTTATACTTGTCTGAAAACTTTTCCCTACTAATGTTACTGTAATATCTAAAAGTCACTATAACTGAAAGATTAAGGAAAAGTATTTTTCTATTTTGTTAACTTGTGCTTTGACAGCCCTTCACAAGAGTCAGTTTCCTCCTGTTTGTGCAGGTCTTTCATGCTCCAACAGGGGAGTTGGCCACAGTGAGGAGGGACGTGTTGGTAAAACAAAGAGAAGGTGGGTGGGGTGAATCTCTTTTTCGGCCCTATTGCTGTTGGTGACAGAAACAAGAGCTGTGTGCGCTCTTTCGCCAACAGCAGCGGGGCCAATAAGAAATACTCCCCCACCCAACTTGGCCCGCTCACATCTAGAGCCAACGCGGCTACAACTTCCTAAAACAAAACCAGCGGCTAGCGTTTGGGGGCAGCGCTAACGCCCGAGACTCCCGGGCTCTCTGGCTGAGGCGGCGGGCCGTTCCCGGGGCCCAAGCCCAGGGCCGCACCGGCGTGGGGCGAGGAGCAGCTTCCCCCGCCGGGAGCCCGGCTGTGCGGGCCACTTCACGCCAGGCCGGCTGCGGCGCCGGGCCCCTCCGACCCGGGCGGGGCTGGGGCAGCGCGGCTCCCGCGGGGCAAGGGGCCCTGCTCAGAGCATGGCGGCCCGGCCTGGGGCCGCCGCACCGTGAGGGGCCCTGGGGCCTAGCGGGACATGGGGCTCCCCAGGCCGGGCCCGCTGGCGGCGGGGGGCGCTGTCCGGCCTGGGCCCATTGGCGGGGGGAGGGGTGACCCGGGGCCAGACCCCGTTAGCGGCAGGAGGAAAAGTTTCCAACTCGGCGGGAGGGAAGGGGATCCGGGCCGCGAAGTTACCTGCGGGTCCCGGAAGGGAAGGAGGCGCCGGTGGATCCTGAGCCCGGAGCCGCCTCAGCCGCTTTGTCTCTGCGCCGCGCCCGTCCCGACTGGAGAGGAGGAAATGGGCTCTTCCGGGCACCTCCCCCTACGGCCTAGCCGGCTCTTCCGGGCACCTCCCCCAACAGCTCCGCGGGCTCTTCCCGGGACCGCCCGCCCCGCGCAGGTGAGAGGCTGGGAGCTCTGCCCACGCGGCGGCGGGCGGAGCGGCCGCTGCGGGAACAGCTCGGGGGGAGTGAGACTGAGTCAGAGTTTCAGGTGAGAGGAAGGTGCCTGAGCCGCTGGCAGCCGGGGAGGGCCCGGCCTGGGAGGCAGAGCCGGGGTGTGTGTGTGTCAGATGGGAAGATTGGGGGAGGGGTAGAGAGCCGGGATGGGGTCTCAGATGGGGAGAGGGGGGCAGTGGACTGGAGGGTGGGGTGAGTTCGGGGGCCTGGAGAGTGAGGTGAGGCCTGGGGGGCAGAGGCCAGGGGTGTTAGGTGGGGAGATGTGGGCCAGTGAGTGAGGTGAGACCTGGAGGGGGAAGAGGACTAAGGGGGTGGGGTGAGGCTTGGGGCGTGGAGGAGGGGCAGAGGGCCCAGGCTGAGGGATGGGGGAAAGAGAATGTTGGGTGGGGTGAGATTTGGGTGGTTAGAGGGCCTGGTCCTTCAGCACAGGGATTTGGAGCTGCTAATAGGGTCTTCCCTAGGGGAATGAGGTGCATCATGGTGCCTAGCTGCAGAGGGATAGGGCAAAGGAGGTAGAATGAGGCTGAAGGGGGACAGGTCAGGGACCTGCCCCACAAATCAGTGTTCAGGTCTGGATCTCAACTCCCAAGACAATCAGGCTAGGCATTGGATCTGGGATTTGGTTCAGCCTTTCACAGACTCATGCTCAATCATGAAGTTGGGATCTAATCTGGGTTCAGATTTCAACCTCTCATTCACTGAAGGAGTTTGGATCTGGAGTTTGGCCCATTCCAGTAGGAGGGGCACCAGAGGAGAAATTCAAATCAGGATGCAGGTCCAGATTCCAACCCACCTCCTAAAGTTTGGAGTGTTTGGTTCAGGCTCAAAACCCACCACCTCACTACTACAATGATGGGCATTGCTTAGATAGATAAACCTATACATAACACACTTGCACTCCTCAAACACCTGCTCTGACCCAGGATCACTGGAGATTAGTCAAACCCAACTACATTCCATTATTGAATGAGCTGGTCATACTCTTTTTCACTCTGCATCTTCATATGGGCAAAGAAAACTCAAGGGCTTCATTTCACTTTCTCAGCAAAGGCATGTACAATATAGTGTGATTTGTTTTGAATGGATTCACCTAAACCTCCGTTCCTATTTTGGTTGCTGTGGTTTCACAGCACACTCTCTGGAGTTTCACATTTATATAAAGCTAAACTCGGTCAAAATCAGTCTTACTGTAACTGCTTTCAGATGAGCACTGGGCAAAAGAGTGCATTTTTCGTGTCTGATCTGGGTTTGAGGTTTTTGGTTCAGGCCCATCTCTACTTTTGAGTGAACCTGATCCCATTTTCCAGAAAACTTGGGTCAATTTAAAATTTCACATCAAATACACGGGAAACTTGCCCTTTTACCCAGTGCTGATACAAAAGCAGGTACAGTAAGACTGGTTTTGACTGAATTTATCTTTATTTAAATGTAAAATCCAAGGGAGATGGGTGCAAAACCACAAGAACCAAAACCAGAAAAGAGGTTTAGGTGAACGTTGCAGATGTATAGATGCAGCAGGTCCTCAAGGAATCAATTCTGAAGAACTTAGAGGAGAGGAAAGTGATCAGGAACAGTCAGCATGGATTCACCAAGGGCAAGTCATGCCTGACTAACCTAATTGCCTTCTATGATGAGATAACTGGCTCTGTGGATGAGGAGAAAGCAGTGGATGTGTTATTCCTTGACTTTAGCAAAGTGTTTGATATGGTCTTCCACAGTATTCTTGCCAGCAAGTTAAAGAAGTATGGGCTGGATGAATGGACTATAAGGTGGATAGAAAGCTGGCTAGATCGTCGGGCTCAACGGGTAGTGATCAATGGCTCCGTGTCTAGTTGGCAGCTGGTATCAAGAGGAGTGCCCCAGGGGTTGGTCCTGGGGCCGGTTTTGTTCAATATCTTCATTAATGATCTGGAGGATGGAGTGGACTGTACCCTCAGGAAGTTTGCAGATGACACTAAACTGGGAGGAGTGGTTGATACGCTGGAGGGTAGAGATCAGATACAGAGGGACCTAGACAAATTAGAAGATTGGGCTAAAAGAAATCTGATGAGGTTCAACAAGGACAAGTGCAGAGTCCTGCACTTAGAACAGAAGAATCCCATGCACTGCTACAGACTAGGGACCGAATGGCTAGGCAGCAGTTCTGCAGAAAAGTACCTAGGGGTTACAGTGGATGAGAAGCTGGATGTGAGTCAACAATGTGCCCTTGTTGCCAAGAAGGCTAACGACATTTTGGGCTGTATAAGTAGGGGCATTGCCAGCAGATCGAGGGACGTGATCATTCCCCTCTATTGGACATTGGCCAGTTTTGGGCCCCACACTACAAGAAGGATGTGGAAAAATTGGAAAGAGTCCAGCGGAGGGCAACAAAAATGATTAGGGGGCTGGAGCACATGACTTATGAGGAGAAGCTGAAGGAACTGGGATTGTTTAGTCTACAGAAGAGAAGAATGAGGGGGGGATTTGATAGCTGCTTTCAACTACCTGAAAGGGGGTTCCGAAGAGGATGGATCTAGACTGTTCTCAGTTGTAACAGATGACAGAACACAGAGTAATTGTCTCAAGTTGCAGTGGGGGAGGTTTAGGTTGGAAATTAGGAAAAACTTTTTCACTAGGAGGGTGGAGAAGCACTAGAATGGGTTACCTAGGGAGGTGGTGAAATCTCCTTCCTTAGAGGTTTTTAAGGTCAGGCTTGACAAAGCCCTGGCTGGGATGATTTAGTTGGGGATTGGTCCTGCTTTGAGCAGGGGGTTGGACTAGATGACCTCCTGAGGTCCCTTCCAACCCTGATATTCTATGATTCTATAATGGCTTTGGAATGGTTCAGACCAAGTGTTCAAAATCCACACTGGGACTTTTGGATTTGGGCATTTCTCCACTTACATGGTTTCTGAACTTTAGTGAATTGTTTGACAAACATAGGCAGAGGTTTGAACTTGTCTTGAAGCCTGATACCAGGCATGATTAATGTGTTTCAAATTCCATAATAACAGTTTGGTGTGTCTTTAGTTCTTACGGTTTAGGACAAAGTGGAAAGTAGTGAGTGGTGGTTTTAGATATAGATATAGATAGATAGCTTTTTTTCCTTTATAAAATCCAAATGTTATAAGTTAATATTTTTGACAGTGTTGCTTTTACAAAAAGATCCTGTTTTCATGCAAGTATTTTAAATAAGGAAAATACTGGAAATCTGTGTCATAAAAGGGCTGTCAAGCTGTGATAATGCAAACAAGGAAGATTTCAGAAAATGATGCATACTATTTTAAATGTTTAATTGAATCACATAGAGCAAGAGTCTTCATCAGAAGAAAACAGGCTTTTAAGAACTGAATTAATCTAATTGAGGTAGGATTGGCAGGTTTGCGTATGAGAAGAGTTGTCTTTAAATAGCTTTTTTTCACAAAGTTTTTCACAAAGTACCAGTACTGTGTGGGAAACTGACCCTTTTTATGCCATATTCAATGATTTTTGGATTGCTTTTTGTAGCGCAGCTTGAGATGACTTTTGATATGAACGTTTCTGTAGAAATTATGATTGCATTGTAATAGTGACTAAATTAAATTAAATGTTCATATCTCAAACATGTCAGTGACTGAGTCATCTGAATCTACTTGCTGTTTCTATTGCCACGCTGATGTCAATCAAAACAAGAGAGACACTTGAGTATAGCTGTGCTCTGTGTGCTTTAGCAGGGGGACATAAAGCATTTCTCATCCAGATGCCCATGGGAGCCATGCTGTGGGGCCAGGAAGCATCACAGGGGAGGCACCAATCCATGCTCTGCAAGGATGAAGGTAGATTTCCCCTTAGATCGTAGACCACCACCACCCCATATTAAGAAGTCCCTGGCCCTGGAAGAGAGAATGCACCAGGCAGAGTTTTCAGATTTTTCTCCCCTCTCATAGGTTTAACCAAGAGAGGGGAGGAGCATTTAGTCCCAGGACAGAGAAAGGAGCACAGGCCATCATTCCAGAGTCCTCAATGAAAACAGACCCCATGCACCAAAGGACCAATCCTGTTGCTATTTAAGTCAATTTGAGTTTTTCCATTGAAGTCAGTGGGGAGAAGATCAGGTTCTAATTCCATGACTGTAACCTTGGCTGAGAGACAATTTATTAAGATAGCATGATCTGTTCATTGTCAGTCCTCTTAACAAACAGGCTCTTTAACAGACAGATTTTTAAGGGCTTTGATTATTCAGTTTGCACCAAACCATTAATATTTGCAGTGTCACTGGCAGTAGGGAATCCAATCACTTATTTTTGATCTGTAACATATTCTCAATAAAATGTAGTCTATACTTCAATGGCTTGCTCTCTTTCATTAATTCTTTTAATATTATGTCTTGGCCTCCTGCGGTGGCTTCTTCTTTCAGCACTTATCGCACATGCTTTTGGGGACAAAATGCTGGATAAAAATCAGCACAACATTGCAGGCAACAATCCCTTTTAGCTAACTAAGGATAGAAGATTAAGTGGCAGTTCTGTTGGTTCATGTATCACAAGTTTAAAGATACAAACATCAAAGCAAAAGATATAAAAATAGTCACCTCAGGGACTAGACTGGAGTTTGTCTCCTGATTAATAGCTCTCCCTGGATTACGATAACAGGGAACTCTATCAATCTGAATAAAACAGAGTGTGTTGATCAAACAAAAGACCCATAACAACAGCAGAAACTCCCAGAAGAGAAATCATCATTAAGAGTGAAACAACACTAGCAACTTGAAACCAGTCAATGTTTTTAAAAAAAAACAGTTAAAAGTTAAAAGTTGTCTGAGATGGTACATTTGCTCCTGAGTTCCCACTGCTAAGACTTGTGGTTTTGTAATCACATTTTCCTTTTTCTCCTCTCTTCTTTTTGCTATATGAAAAACACCCAGAAAGAGGGGGAACTGATTATTACATAATGGAAGTGAAGTTGACCATGTAAAGAGTGAGGTCAAAAGCATAAACAAATACTTTCATTCTCCAGCCTCTTTCAGGTACAGTAATTGTAGGTGTTATAACAATATGTAAAACATTTCTAGACCTAAGTTTATTTTTAACTTGTATTACAGTAGAATCCCAAATGTGCTCGGTATTTGACACCTTTACCCTGAAGAATTTACAATTAAAAAAAAGAGACCATATAGTAGTAAATAGGTACAACATACAGTTAAAGTGGTCGGGTGCATAGTAAGCGCCCATTAGTTGAATATACATTTGATCTTTTATTTATAGTATAAATGTTTTCATTTTGTTGATTGGTGAAGGAGCTCAGTGTTGAAGTACAGGAGAGGAAAGGTTGGGTTGAATGAGGGGGATGGGAAAAGGAAGAAGGAATCAGATGGAAGGAGGTAGAAAGGAGAGAGGGGAGGAAAGAGAGGGAGGCAACCGTAGTGGGTAACATGGAGAGAGGGGCTGGGCAGTTGCTGAGTTGCAGCACTGGGGGAGAGGTGGGATGGAGATCAGTTAATGGCAAGACAGCAAATTAGGAGGGGTGGGGGATCCAGAGTCCAAGTTTCAGAGGTGAATAAGCGATGATGGCTAGAGGCACTCCCCTGATCATGGTGCTGCTCTGCACTATGTTAGAGTAGCCTCAGGGTTTCTCTAATGTATCCTGGACCGCAACAGCTGCAGTGGGACAATAAATTCAGCCAAGGAGTTGCATCACATAGAGGGATCCTTGCCACCCCTCTCCTTTCTCTTCCCAGGTTCCTTTTTCCCTGCCATAGCAGCAGCAGGGGTGGTGAATCGGGTAAGAATCTCTGGGTTGGTTGTGTACTGCTAGGAGAGGGATTACACTAGAGGGGATGATCCTCCAAAGGCAGCTTAGATGGCTTCAGGGCCTGATGATGCCCTCACTGTGGTATAGAGTGGCCACACCTGAGATTCTGGTCCATGCTGCGTAGGGTGACCAGACGTCCCGATAAAATCGGGACCGTCCCGATTTTTGACCATTTGTCCCGCGTCCCGACCAATGGTCGGTTGGGATGCCTTTTGTCCCATTTTTCAGTGTTCTTCCGTTGTTGTTTTTTGCTCAACAACTTTGGCGGCAGAGGCTCTTCCCATCCAAAAAAAAAAAAAAACGGAAGTCCCAATTTTCGGGTCTTCCCATCTGGTCACCCTAATGCTGCGTGTGTTCACAGTATCCATGGAACAAGTGTCTGAGTGCCTCACAGGCATCAATGAATTTATCTTCACAACATCCCTGTGAGGTAGGGAAGTATGAACATTCCCATTTTGCAGAGGGGGAATGGACATACATACAGATGTAAGTAATTTTGCCCATGATCACAAGGGGAGGGAGTCTGTGACAGAACCAGGAAGAGAACGCCGAGTCCCTGAATCTTAGTCCAGTGCCTCAATCACAAGAACATTCTTCCTCTTGATGATACTTGCTGATACAAAAAGGCCTGGTTAGCCACCACCCCATAACTCTTTACCTCCACCCCCAAGAAAGGTAGACTACTAGAAATAAGCCATAGTGAAAATTCAAGGAAACAACTGGATACTGATCCAAACAGACTGCATCCTCCTCAGCTGCTGAATATTCACAGGGGAAAAAATAGTACACAAATGCCCAGATGTGATCTATAATGCTAATTCAATAGCATCCACCTCAGCTTCCTACAGAATATTCGTCCTGAAGGAAACAAGTGAAAACCAAACAAGGACAAATTATCATGCCATTCTAAAGGGCACAGGGGTGAGCCTTAGTGCTGCCTTACCAACTACTGAAGAGTGTAGCTGGAGCAGTTAGCATTCACCTCAGGTTCACACAGCTTTAGTATAATGAATCATCATAGCCACAGAGAAGGGAACATTTTAAAAAAAGACCTGAGGCAATACATAGCAAAAGCCTAAGAATACTACTATATGAGTTGTTGGCCTCCACACGGTGCATCTACTCGGCCTTCTTATTAATACTTTTTTTTCATTTCCATGGCACCTATCTGGAAAGATCCCAAAGAGCTTCATGGCCTAAGGACATGCAGCATCATTGAAGTGAAGCCACCAAAGTTGTGGGACACAGTAGCCAACTGCGGAGAAGAGGAAATTTTGGCCAAGAACAGTAAGAAAACCTCTAACTTTTACAAGTACCATAGGATCTTGGAATATTTCATATCCATACAGAGCAGACAGGATGGTTTTGGTTTTCCAAGTGTCATCTAAAGAACAAACTTCATGGCACTGGGTTATTTGTCTACTTCAGGATGAGTTAATACACCACTGCTAGGATGTGAACCTGACATATCAGGGAATGTAAGAATCCCAAACCAATGCCATACAATTGATTCATCACCTCATGACAGCTTGTTTCCTTCCTAAAAGGATGACCCATGTACAAATACAAGTTGCTAGGAAGCAGAAGTCAGTGGAAGAAATAGCAGAAGTCAGTGGAAGAAATCCATATAATTTATGTCCTTCCATTTAAAGCGCCCACCTCCAAGTTTGTTTACATTCTGTAGCATGTTCCATGGAACTCTGTCAATAGAGTTGCACAGGAGCTAAGCGAGGTTAGAAGCTAGCCCCAAGCATTCAATGCAGCAATGGGTAACAATACATGGAAACTGACATTCTTTCCCAAGGTGCCACATGGAAGTGATTTGCCAAGTGATCCCACAAGAGAGTTAGGACAACTGCTGAGTCAGCCTGAATCCCTTCACTCTTACATTAAAAGATTAAATCCCTAAACCATTCAAATTGCTCTGTTCTTCTGCCTTTTGATTATATGAAATGTTGGAGTCGGGGAGGAAGGCAGGTCTGCAAATGAGTGTGATCCGATCCACTGTTATACCAAGGATGAAATGAACCTCAGCTGCAGATTTAGTCTCTCATTAAGCACTTCCCTGGAAATGCTCAAAACACTTGGATGCAAAAAGGCTTCAGAGGAATGTCAAGATTCTCTTGTTCTCTGTGCAAATCCAGCCTCTTTTCCTCTACCGCCTGATAGAAGAGATACATGGGCTTTACCATTGCTAGTCGTAAACTTTCATTGCTTCCCTAGGAGAAGTTTCAAGCAAATCACAGACTAGTGCATTTCTCTTTATGTCTCTTACTGCTTTCTGCGTCTCACTTCTATTGAATTCAATTCTAAACTCCTCTTTTCTAACACTCCTTGCCACTGTATTACACACTGAAGAATATTAATGACATGCCTCTGTAATGCATACATATAGCTGCCTCTTGTTCACGGTGAGGCAGATCTTTAGTTTAAGTAGCTCAGTTGGGTGCTGGGGAAATGCACTGAGGGAAGGAGTCCTTCCCACCCAGGTTTCAGAATAGCTGTAAAGCCCCAACATGTTCCCTCCATGGGGGAAAGTCAGGAGAATATACATAGCAGCAGATCTTCTTGCCCCACTACATCCCTAAATGCTGCACAAATGCGGACTCATAGGGAACCTGTAAAGAGTTGGATGGATGCACCTGCCCCCCACACCCACCTAATCTCACCTTTCCTTGCACTTCCTTCGGGAGCTCTGTGTAGCTCAAAAGCTTGTCTCTCTCATCCACAGAACATGGTCCAATAAAAGATATTACCTCACCCACCTTGTCTTTTTGATTATTCTTATTTAACCAAGAGGGAAACTGAGGCAGAGAGGTTCAATGACATGCCCCAAACCACACAGCAAATCAGTTAGAGCCAGACTAGAATTCAGGTATTCTTGAGTCCCAGCTCTGAGCTCATTCCACTAGACCATGGTATCTTACTGGAAGGTGCCTGGTACTGTGGACAAAAGCAATCGGCCTCCCGCTTCATCAAAGCTAGAAACCTGGGCTCATGCAGCAATTTAAGAATCAAAACTTCATCTAAAGGGAAGAATAACCCTGTTGCCAAGGTGAAAAGAATTGCTACCAAAATGTGATCAGAGAGAGAATTATCAACATAAGTACACTCTGGAGCTCTTGCTCTCAGACAAGAGAATTATCAACAAGAAATCTATCCTATAAGGTAGCTGCTACTGATGGGGAAGTAAAAGGAATGCGGTTGTTCTTATCAGACAGACCTAGGTTGCTCCCAATAGCTGTCAGGTTCAAATATCTTGCTGATAATTTGTCTTAGAACTCTTTCTCATTTAATTTGATTTGTCTTTGTATAGTGGAAGATGTATTCAACACAGAATCTAAAGAAAATTCCTGTTGCCCTCCTGCTGTATTGTTTGTGATCTCTCATTTCCTGAGTTGGAAGCAATATTAAAGGGACACCAACAACTTGATAAAAATGTTGTTGTTGTTGGCGTCCGTTAGTCTCGAGAGACGATGGATATGCGCCCATGGGGAATGTTTAGTTGATGGTTGTGCAGCGTCTGTTGTGGCTGTAGAGCCCCACACGAGAGTGGCAGTCTCGATTGCATTTGCTGCATTTGAAGGCGGTGTCAGCTGTGGGTTGGAGCCGCTGCTACCTTTTTCGTTGAACCCGCTTTTCCTCGGCAAGCTGCCGCAGCTTGTCTTCACCAGTTTTCAATCCAGTAGTCAGAGCGTGTCTCCATCTGCATCTGTCCTGGGCGAGCTCTTCCCAGCTGTTGATGTCGATTTGAACAGTCTTCAGGTCCCCCTTACAGACATCCTTGAAGCGAAGGTGGGGCCGTCCTGTAGCTCTATTTCCGGAGGCAAGTTCGGCATACAACAGGTCTTTGGGGATCCGTCCATCTTCTATGCGACTTAGATGGCCAAGCCATCTGAGGCGGCATTGACGGAGGAGAGTGAACATGCTGGAGATCTTGGCACGTTCCAGCACCTTGTTGTTCGTTATTCGATCACTCCAAGTGATCCCGAGTATGCGACGAAGGCAGCGCATGTGGAAGGCATTCAGTCTCTTTTCTTGCGAAGCGTAGGAGGTCCAAGTTTCGCTGGCGTAGAGAAGAGTGTTTAGCACACATGCGCGGTACACAGCGACCTTTGTGTTGATGGTCAGCATGTTGTTGTTCCACACACTCTGTGACAAACTGGCCAAAATTGTGAAGGCCTTGCCGATTCTACGGTTGATCTCAGGGTCCAGTGAGAGGTTGTCCGTGATGGTAGATCCGAGGTAGGTGAACTGACTGACCACCTCTAGCACATAGTCATTGATGGCAATGCTTGGATGTTCCGCATCCTGGGCCATAACTTTGGTCTTCTGAAGACTGATTGTCAACCCGAACTCTTCGCAAGCTCTGGAAAAGCAGTCAATCAGACGCTGGAAATCGATTTCTGTGTGGGTGGCCAGGGCAGTGTCGTCTGCAAACAGCATGTCTCTTATTGTTGCCTCCCGTACCTTGCTTTTGGCCTTTAGTTGAGCCAGATTGAAAAGTCTCCCGTCAGACCGGGTGTGGAGAGAGACTCCCTCTGTGGAATTTCCAAAGGCATGTTTCAGCAACGCTGCGAAGAAGATGCCGAAGAGTGTGGGAGCGAGAACGCAGCCTTGTTTTACTCCACTGTGGATATCGAAGGCATCGGAGGATGAGCCATCATACAGTACTGTGCCTTTCATGTTGTCGTGAAAAGACTGGATCACGCTCAGCAGCTTCGGTGGGCAGCCAATCTTTGCCAGGATCTTGAACAGCCCATCTCTGTTCACAAAGTCGAAAGCTTTGGTCAGGTCTATGAAGGCAAGGAGTAGCGGCTTATGCTGTTCTCTGCATTTCTCTTGCAGCTGCCTTAAGGAGAAAACCATATCAGTTGTGGATCTCCCTGCTCGGAACCCGCACTGTGACTCTGGGTAAACTCTGTCAGCAAGCTTCTGCAGTCTGTTCAGGATCACGCGTGCGAAGACTTTACCCACAACACTCAGGAGTGATATGCCTCTGTAGTTGTTGCAGTCGCTTCTATCACCCTTGTTCTTGTAGAGGGTCACGATGTTGGCGTCTCTCATATCCTGAGGTACTGCACCTTCATCCCAGCGCTGACAGAGGAGGTCGTGGAGGTGTTCTAGGAGGACATTGATGCCACACTTGATAACTTCTTGTGGGATGCCATCCTTTCCTGGAGCCTTTCCTGTGGACAAGCTCTCAATGACTTTCTTCAGTTCTTCCATGATGGGCTTCTCGTCCAGCTCAGTTTCAATGGGAAAACCATCCACGGTATTGAGGGCAACTTCGGTGACGGTGTTTTGCCTGGAGTACACTTCAGAGTAGTGCTCCACCCATCTATCCATCTGCTTGCTCTTGTCCTGGATGTTTTCGCCTGTTGCAGACTTTAGTGACACTCTCCACTTCTTTGTGGGTCCCATGGCCTTCTTGATGCCATCATACATTCCCCTGATGTTTCCAGTGTCAGCAGATAGTTGAATGCTCCGGCAGAGCTGGAGCCAGTAATCATTTGCACACTGTTGAGCTAGTCTCTGTACTTTGCTCCTGGCAAATCGATACTCTTGTAGAGTCCTATGACTGGGGGAACGCTTATACTCCAGGTGAACAGCGCGGCGTTCTTCAATGGCTGAAGTGAGTGTGGCGGAGTTGGCCTCAAACCAGTCATTGTTCATTTTTTGTTTCTTTCCAAAAACTTTCATGGCTGTGCTGTGTATTGCGTACTGTGTACCACTCTGATGTGGTCCCATCTCTCTTTGGTGCAGCCACCGGGAGGCATGTAGTTCAGCACCTCGGAGAGCTCATGGGTAAATTTCTCTGTCTTGTCTGGGTGTGCGGTCTTGCTCACATCAATGCGGGGTTTGCCCTCTGGCCTAGAGCGATGAATCTTCTTTGGCTGTAGCTTCATCTTGCTGCACACCAGCGAATGATCACTGTTGCAGTCAGCAATGTGGAGGGTCCTGAGTAAGCAGGACGCACTTCAAGGCAGACCGCCTGATGATGATCAGGTCGAGCTGGTGCCAGTGCATGGAGCGAGGGTGTCTCCAGGACACTTTGTGTTGAGGCTTTGTCTGGAAGAATGAGTTGGTGATGCTGAGGTCATGGTACGAGCACAGTTCCAGAAGTCGTTGTCCATTCTCATTCATTTCTCCAACGCCAAACTTTCCAAGACAGGTTGGCCAAAAGTCGTGGTCAACGCCCACTCTGGCATTGAAGTCACCCAGTAGTATCAAGTGCTCTTCTTTAGGGATACTCCTGATGATCGTGTCTAACTGGTCGTAGAACTCGTCCTTGGTATCCCTGGTGGTGCCGAATGTTGGTGCATACACGCTGATCAGGTTGACGGGTCCAGTGGATGTGTGGAGTCAGAGTGATAACAGTCTTTCAATTCCTTGTTGACCAGGTTCCACCATCCCCAGTAAAGAATTTCTTACGGCAAATCCAACACCACATTCTCTGATTTCTTCAGCACTCTTCCCTGGCCAGAAGAACGTATAGTTCTTTTCCCTGAGAGTCCCAGCGGCTGGCAGCCGTGTCTCCTGCAATGCAACTATGTCGATTTGGAGTCGTGCTAGCTCATCGTTGATGACTGCAGTCTTCCGAACATCGCTGATTGCCTGAAGGTCTTGTGATAGGCCAGTTGTCATGGTCCGTACATTCCAGCATCCTAACTTGAGGGCTGGTTTCTTATGTTGGTTTTCTTTTGTTGTTGCCTGGTGCATGGTTCGCAGTCCACTTATCAGGTACTCACATACACTAAGCCCCACGCACCCAGTGAAGCAGGTGAACTGTGGCGGGACAACACCTTATTGGCTGGGGGCTTCCCAGCTTGAGGCGGGCAATAGTTGTCCAGTGAGACGTGGTGATCCCTCCCACCGTCGGAAGCAACCCCTGGTGCCAGCTCTACGCCAATTGAGCAGGAGGCTTATAACCGGTAAACTGTTGCTTCCCGTGTTGTATCGACGCTGTGAGGCAAAGCTGCAGTGTCCTCTCCAGGGCGCAAGCCAGGGCAGGGTGATATGGAGGAACAGCTGTTGCCCATGCAGCAGAACCCCCCTCTCCACGCAACTGATGGATCCAAGGGAAAGACAATGTCGATACAACTTGGCAGCAGTGGCGTTGCAGGAGTTGCCGGAATGACGTTGAGGACAATGTCAGACCGCCATCGGGACTCCGACACCGGATTTGGTTTCAGGGTTGACTCCCTTAGCCTTTCCCATGAGTGGGTATTGCCACAAGGCAGCGGAGGTTTTAAATCAGAGTTTTCCTTCTCCTAGGTGGGCTGCCTTCCAAGGCTAACGAGCCCCACCTGCCCAAAAAATATTTTTATTGATAAAAATAATAATTAAACAACAACAAAAATTGCACTGTCTGAAAACGTTGTACCTGCTATTGTTCCGTGTAACACCTCCAATTACTAGGAGTGAAAGCAATTAACTAACATCTCCTCCCTGTGTGTTTTTTTTTTAAGTTTGTCTACCTTGTGCATTTGGCAGTACTTTGAGTACAGTCTCTTTTGCTGTATCTAAACTAGGGGCTCTGGGTAACAATTTCCCACCTCTGATAATACTTGTGCAGCCCCATTGGTGAGAGCACTAGTGTAGACAAAGCTCCAGGGGGCTGCCAGTCATCTAATGTTGTGTCATCTAACCTTGCTCAGAGCAGATCTGAACAATTACATAGACCCTGCTTCCTGCTGGGTGTTTGGGGCCCAGAGTAGGAAAAGGTGATACTAACAAGTAGGCACAGCAGAGATCGGGTGCCATATCCTCACGTGACTTCTGAAAGTCCCAAAGGCTGAGTATGCAGTTGGATCCAGAGCACTCATGCAACTTCCATGTCCAGAGCAGGAAGCAGATTTTCAAATCTCCAGTGCTGTCCATCCCCAGCTTTCAACTATCCTGAGAATGCCCATAACTCAGTGCCCAAGATGCCCCATTCAAGGTTCCTCTGTCCACATGTCTTCCAAGTCTCAGAACATGACAACCCTGCGTGTTTTGGGGAATGTCCTGCATATGGACGATTTTGGTGCAGAGATGTAAAAGCCAACCTTTTTCTTGTTTTAGAAGAGGCAGAAGCAGTTTGCCGAAACAAGGCAAAGACAGGTGCACCTGATTTAAATACTACCTTAGTGCACAATCTCTGTATTGGTGGCTTCATTAAGCTCATTAAGATTTCCGTTATTGATGCCATGCAAATATGTATTGTAATTTCCTCCTCTGAAGAATTGCGTGCCTGGGCTCCCAACCACCCTCCTTCTTCTGAGGGGTAAAACAAGGTTCCCCCTTACACTGGGCTTGTGCCCCTCCTTCTATGTCTTGCGCTCACTAGACATTCAGGCTTGCCCAAAGAAATCAGCCGGGATGACAACTTCCTGTACAGATTTTAAAGATTTATCCCATTGCGTCTCTGATCTCCTCAGAACAGATGCTTAAGAAACGTCCTTGAGCAAAGAGATCAAACAATTGGTCATAGTTCTCAGCCGCTTTTCCCTTTTACCCATTTTCTCATTAGGTCACACATTTTGTAGGCGTATGATTTATGCCAACACTTTTCTTGAGATTTCTAAATTTCAACTGTACACTTCAGGGGTAACATGAAACCTTTGCAAGACAGCTTTTTAAAACTCAGCATATATCAAAGCTTCTTCAATCGGCATTTCATTAAATACATTTAAAGCTTTAGCCAAGAGTTTTTCAAACAGTGTGGGGACTTTCTTATTCTCTGGCATTTCATGTACTTCACATAGCCTTTCAAAAGTGGTGAGGTATTCTTTAATAAACTCTATTATTATTATTATTATTTAATAAGTCTTTGTATGCAAGGTACAACTTATCCCAGCTTGGTGATCCTTGGATGGAGGGAATATGGGGGATGGTGGATTCTGACCCTGCCTGTCCATTATGCTCTGGGCATGCAGCCTTTCCTTCTCTTTTTTGGGGGATTCCTTCTGTTTTGGCTCCATGGCCCACTGGTGTGCTGCTTCTTGCTGCTGCCTTTCTGCCCCCCTCTCCTTGGCTCTCATCTCTGCTTCCCACGTTTGGGGTTCATGCTCTTTGTCTTTCTGCTCATTCTCCAGCCTGGACAGCTCTAACAACATGGGTGCTTTGCTGACGCTCATGTTTCTGCTTTACTTTTGTTCTCTTTGCCTTATCCAAAGCTGTAACTATTATTTTGACTGTTCCGAGTCACCACGCTTGAGAATCACTGAAAACTGTTCTACCAGTGCTTCCAGTGTAAATCTCAGTTAAAATATCTAGCTTTGAATAAATCCTGCTTTGACTACACCACTGTCACATTCTGGGGTGCAGTCTAGACCAGGGAGGGGTTGTGTTGCCACCTGCCTGGCAACCCTGAGTGCCTCACAATGCTCTGCTGTTGTAACTCCCAACCTGGGATGCTCACAAACAGCTTACCAGAAGGCAGGTCACATCCTGAGTGTCTTGTGTATAGCTACAGCCTGGTCCAGCAGCTCTGACCCCAGCTGCATGTCAGCAACACACTAGTCACACTCTGGCTTTCACCAACCTTGGTTACTACTTGCAGGCATAGGCGGAGCGTTATATGGGCCCATAGTGCCCGTGCTCCACCAATATTCAGGAAAGTGGGCCCAGCTCCACCAATGTTTGGGCTTATATTTTCAGAGCCATCCCGTCCATAGGAAGGACTGGGGCAACTGCCCCGGGACCCACGCTTTGGGGAGATGCAGGATCCAGGGTGGTTTGGGGGCTTAGCGGGGGGCCTGGTGCTGTCAGCAGCAAGTGACCTGGCCCCAGCCCGCCCCATTCTGCTCTGCTCTGCCCTGCCCCGCCTCTTCCCACCCCTGCTCTGTCCATGCCCCACCCCCACTCCACCACTTCCCCCAAGTCCCAGCCCTGCCTCTTTCCATCTTTTACCCCCTCCCCTGAGCAAAGCCAGGAGCTGGCTGGGCGGAGCGAAGCAGGGTGGGCTGGGGCTGGGACCCATTCTGGGCACCACCAAAAATTATACAAACCTGGCGCCCACGCTTGCAGGCCTTCCCCCGGGCAGTCCAGATATTAAGATCCGTTGATCTAGTAAAAAGACAATATTCAATAATTTGCTACTTTTATTGGCGTTACCAGTTGAGTTTAAACACAGCACTGGGTTGCTTTACATTAAAAAATAAAGCAGAACAAAAGAAGACAAGCTATTAAGTGAATTCAGGTATAAGAGATAAAGTTAGAAACTATTACAAGCAAATCAAAATGAAAACACACATCTAAAAACTTAATCTAGCAAGTTCGGTTCAAGGCTTTGTTCAAGATGGCCCTTCTCACCCACACTATTTCAAGCAGTAAAGGCAGCAACATGGAGTCTGGTGGTGAAGGAAGTGCCATGCTCTTTGTCCTCACCTGTGTTTGCTGAAATGCAAATTTGTTGTGTCTCCTACCATCTCCTCTCCCGCTGTCTAGAGGACACTGTTTACTACATACATTCCTTTGTTTAGGATACACCCGTTTAATAACTTTTGCCAAGGCAGGGCTGTGTGGTTTTGAATATGTGATTGGGCAAGAAAATGGCAGATGAAATTAAATGCTGATAAATGCAAAATAATGTTAATTGGAGGAAAATAATGCACTCTAAATTAGCTGTTACCACTTAAGAAAGAGATCTTGGAGTTGTGGCTAGTTCTCAGAAAACATCTGCTCAGAATGCAGTGGCAGTCAAAAAAGCTAAGAGAATACTAGGAACCATTAGGAAAGGGATAGATAATAAAACAAAATATCATAATACCACTATATAAATCCGTGGTACACCCACACCTTGAATATTGTGTTCAGTTCTAGTCATCGCATCTCAAAAAAGAGATATTAGAATTTTTAAAAGTACAGAGAAGGGCAACAAAAATGATTAGGTGTATGGAATAACTTCCATATGAGAGTGATTAAAAAGACTAGGACTGTTCAGCTTGGAAAAGAGATGATAAGGGAGGAGATGATAGAGATCTATGAAATCAGGAATGGTGTGGAGAAAGTAAATAAGGAAGTGTTATTTACCCCTTTGCATAACACAAGAACTAGTGGTCACCCAATTAAATTAATAAGCAGCAGGTTTAAAACATAAGGAAGTACTTCTCCACACAACACACAGTCAATCTGTGGAACTCATTGCTGTGGGATGTTGTATAGTCCAAAAGTATAACTGGGTTTACAAAAAATTAGATAAATTCATGGAGGATGGGTCCATCAATGGCTATTAGTCAAGATGATCAGAGATGCAACCCCATGCTCTGGGTGTCCCTAGACTCCGACTGCCAAAAGCTGGGAATGAATGACAGGGGATGCCCTGTTCTGTTCATCCCCTCTGAAGCACCTGGCACTGGCCACTGTCAGAAGACAGGATTCTGGGGTAGGTGGACCATTGGTCTGACCCAGTATGGCCTTTCTTATGTTCTTAATAACATCCTACACAGGATTTCATAACTTTACATATAATGTTGCTACATACATTTCACCATGATAATATTGACCAGTGAGTTATTAGTTTTCAAATGATACCTCACATGGCATGTTTTGTATAAAGATTATTACAATAGTTTGTAGAGCATAAATACAGAGGGGTTCTTAGTGCCACACAGAGTCAAGAGTTAAGCCAAGGATCAGACCAGGTATAAGGATCCAAGTTGGGGTTCCAGGGGTCAACTGGAAGTCAGAATCCATATCAGAGCCAAGGTCAGTACCACGAGTTCAGGCACAGAGGAGTTAGGGATACACACTGTTATCTGGACATTTGTAGGCATGTCCCGTGGCTTTATATAGAGACAAGAAGCCAATCAGGGATCGCTAAGACCACTGTCAGTCAGATCACTGGAGGAGGAACGTCGTGTGGCATTGAACCTCTGAAGATTGTGGGTGGCAGAAAGTGACCCCAGTACAACTACTGTTTGGTGGTATTGTGGGTGTGTAAGTTCCCTGGTAGTCCTACAGGCCTGGTTCAAAACATACTGAGCCTTACACATTTATCTCTAACTGTAAATTCCCAGATTTCCTAACAAATGTGGTGGTGTTTTTTCCAAAAAACTGCAACATTCCCTTAGGGGGGAAAGTCTTTACATAACAAATATTTGCAACCTTTACAACTTATTGATATTTTGTGCCTGGGAAATTAGGTTTTTAAAAATATTTACAAATTCTTCAATAGAACAGCTTGTAAGCAGAGCTAATGATAAACCAAGTTCCATTTTCTGAGCCTCCCAAATGACACTTTCAGTTACAGGCAGGGGTCAGATGAGAACAAAAAAGGTGGTGGTACTTATCAAAACTCCACCCACAAATTAAGCTTCAGCCACATGAATCGCCAAAATGAGACACCAATTACACTAAATTATGCAGTGTAAAAGGGCACACCTGCCTTGTAGCACCTCCTTCTGGCCAGCTGTGACTCTGCTGAGGCCTGCTTACATTTCCCCTTTAACAATCCAGGCAAGGAGAAGTGAAACACTCCAATTAACATAAGTGTGGCTCCATTTAAGGAAGCCCCCTGAAACAAGTCCTTGAACAACCATTTTAAGCTCTTACCTCAAAGCCCAGGTGTAATAGGGTGGACTAGGCCCTCAGGCCCCCTGCTGGAGGCCTGCCATGCTTCCTAGAGCGGCTGTGTGGGAAGCAACCAATCAGGGCCCAGCAAGTTAGTATAAGAAATGCTGCAGGGCTAGACTGAGCTCAGTTCTTTGCTAGAGCTAGAGAAGTGTGTGGCTGACTGGGGAAGCTGTAAGCCCTTGGATGAAGTAGTACTGCCAGAAGCTGGGGAGCATGAGAAGGAGCCCTGAGCTGGTTGCAGGTACTCCATCAGGACAAGGCCCTGAGATAAGGGTGAAGATAGCACAGGGCTCCAGGGAAGTAGCCCAGGGAATTAGAGCAGCAGTGTGACTTGGATCAAGGGACACAGCAGACATCTGCTATCTACTGGGTGGGCCTGGGTCCCCCCCACAACCTCCATTAGCCACAGTGGGGAAGTGGTTGGCCTTGGGGGGAGGGATAGCTCATTGGTTTGAGCATTGGCCTGCTAAACCCAGGGTTGTGAGTTCAATCCTCGAGGGGGCCATTTAGGGATCTGGGGCAAAAATTGGGGATTGGTCCTGCTTTGAGCAGGGGGTTGGACTAGATGACCTCCTAAGGTCCCTTCCAAACCTGATATTCTATGATTCTATGGACATTGAGGCACAACTGAACTGCAGTGGCCAGCTGGAGAGTTGTGGCCAGAAAGGCCTTAAGAGGATGAAGACATCGCCTCCAGGGAAGGAGCCCTGGGGCACCGCTCTACTCTGGAGCAGGGACAAACAGAGAGAAATTACAGAGGGCACTCAGAGAGGCCTCGGTTGGATGTGTACCCCAAAAGGGGTTTTGCATTACTTTTATCTCACAGATAGACTGTGTATGACTTAGCCAGAAGGCTGAGTCAATGAAGACCCACCACAAACAAGTAGAACAGGGGTCTCAAACATGCAGTCCGTGGAGTTGTTTCCTGTGGTCCATCATAGCTCCCCTCACCCTCTGCCTCTGCCCCCAAAAGTGTGCCATGTCCCCACTCTTCTGCCTACCTCCCAGTGCTTCCCGCTGCCAAACAGCTGTTTGGCGGCACTTAGGACTTTCCAGGAGGGAGGGGGAGGAGCGGAGACACGGCGCGCTCAGGGGAGCAGGCGGAGAAGAGGTGGGGTGGGGATTTGGGAGATGGGTTGGAATAGGGGCAGGGAGGGGGTGGAAAGAGGTGGGGCAGGGGTGGGGCCTCATGGAAGGGGTGGAGTGGGGGTGGGGGCAGAGGGAGTGGCTTTTGTATCTTTGTATTAAAAGGTGTCAGTGATGTGGCCCTCGGGCCAATGTACTAGTCCTCATGTGGCCCTTGTGGTGGTTTGAGATCCCTGGAGTAGAGAGAGTGCAGGCACACACACTTGGCCGGGTGTGCTCGCAAGAGGTGAGCACACCCCTGTTACACCAGGTTTGGACTACTCAAGACTTAAAAGTCCCAAAACAAAAAGTCTCTGGGTCTAGTCAGAACAATCCTCAGGGAGCCTCAGGGGAAGAGCTCACCATCCCTTGCTAGTTACTAGTCTCCACGCCCCCACCTGTTCTGTTTCTTCTTCCTGTTTTAAATAGGGCAGACATCAGGTGAAGCAGTAACCCTCCTTGATTATATGCAGATTGTTCTGACCGCAGCTTCTGGACAGCTCTTAAAAAGTTGTACACCCCATTACATGCAGGTATTCATTTCAGAATATGATTGTGCAGTTCTCTGAGCTCCAGTGGGCTCCTTGAGCTAGGCTCCCCATCAGCGGGACTTGAATACATCCATGGGCTCTGCTAGGCCATTGGCTCTGTTTTGACGGGGGGAAAAATAAGTGGTGGTATCTCCCATATGCCATCCACTTGTCACAAAATAAGCATCACTCACAGTAAGTTGGGCAGATCTGTGACCCTCCTTCTCCTTACATGAGGGATAAAATAGCTAAAAGAGTTAACATATATCTCAAGTTATCACAGCATCTGTGTTAACCCCTCATTGAGATGCATAGGGTTGTTCACACCACTCAGAGCTATTGTTCCAGGCTCTCTGTAGACTCATCATTGCATTGGTTACAATCAGCTCACATTTTTGAGGCTTTTGCTGCAACCACAACAGCTAGAGATTCTGGAATAAGGTAGGGTGTGAATTTAAAGTGGAATACCTAAACTGGAATAACTTGATGTGTGGATTCTCGTATTCTGACATCAGAATGCCTTTTTTGGGGTTAGCTTACTTTACTTCAAAAATAACTATTTTGGAATAACTCTGGGTGTAGACAAGGCCTGCCTTCTTATGTGAAGTGAAAGCTGAGATGCTAGAGGACAAGATACTAGCATCACAGAAGTGCTGCTGTGCTGTTTGGATATGGAGCCGCTGTTTGCAAGTTCTGGATACAGGTGCTCAAACTCTGCGGTGCCAATGGCTCACAATACCTTCTTCCCACTTATTTTTCCTGTATGTTTGTATGACATTAAAAAAATAATTGCACAAAACCCTAATATTTGCTTATATCTGGATCTTCCTTGATAGAGGATTAGCAAAAGAGTCTTCGTTTTGTTTGCAGCTGATCAACTTTGGTTTTAGGTAGCAATCCTCTAGAGAGGATAACCACAGACTGTAATTTAGGACTCACCAGGTCACCTTTGTCCCTTGGGCTGCACTTTGGAGAATATTGTTTTGGATTAGGTGTCCACATATTGAGGCTATCAAGAAATGATGGGGGAATTCACACTGCCTCCTAATCCACTCCAGAATAATAATCTTTTCAAATGCTATTGAGAGCAGGAAAATTCAGTGCTAATTCGGGTTGCTGTAATTTTGTGACACAATATATTCTGACATCACTGCAGCGGAAGCTCCACTTAACATCACTGAAATGAACAACTAGGCACAAAATGAGAATGAATATAAACCTCCCACTATCCTTGTTTGCTGAAGGAGACAATAGGAAGGTCCAATGAAGCTCAGCCCAAAGCATAAGGCCTTAAGACTCAGAGCCATTAGTATTCCAATCAGATATGGGCCTCAGTTAAAAACCCAGAACCAAATACCCTGAGCTCTGGGGAGTTCCCAAGCTTCACAACTCATGCTCATTTCCGCTTGCAGTGGCTTAAAACCCTGATGCCCTATGGGCCAAATCCTCAGTGCTACAAAACCCCTTCCATGCCTCTGGGCTCCCTTGATTCTGCCCTGCTGTTCAGGGAAGGGATCCCTATGTGCTGTGTAGGGTGTCAGTGCCCCTACTTGGGGAACAGAACTGCACAGGTGTCACTCTATGACTGGCAAAGTGTGGGTGTGATTTGCCCCTAAGAGCTCAGTTATTGTAACCAGACTTGCCCCCCTCTGAATCAAAGGCAACAAACTCATAAGTGTCTGGGAACTTTTCTTCCTCTGCAGCATCTGAAGAAATGTGCCTCGTTTTGGTGATTAAATATGGACCTTACCCTGGGTAGGAACACCACACATTAGATCCCACAGCTTTTTTTTAAATTATTTTTTTGCAATCAGATG
Source organism: Chelydra serpentina (assembly GCA_037349315.1). Taxonomy (NCBI): domain Eukaryota; kingdom Metazoa; phylum Chordata; order Testudines; family Chelydridae; genus Chelydra; species Chelydra serpentina. The sequence continues at coordinate 32,447,021 of JBAIAC010000035.1, read as the reverse complement.
AAAAGCCTTTCTCCAGAGTCTTGTGGCATAAGTGGAGTGAGTGTGAGAACTGTAAATTATTTATAACTGACATGCTGAATCAAGAAACAGTCTTATTTCTATTAAAGCAATGGTGCCTACATCATGCTGTGCTGCTGTTTGTCGTATGCTCTTCAGTCTGGGTCTCACTTCCCCCACATCAGGCCTCCATGGATCGAGATGTTTGCCTAATGGCTAGGCAAAGAACTAAATCAAAATGAGACTGTGAGGAAAAAATGAGCAAGCCCTCGGGAATGCTCTTGAGTAACAGAGAGGATAACTGGGCTGGATAATCACAAGCCTCCCCCCTCTGTTCCCAAGAGGCAGGAACAGTGTAATATCAAACAACCTGTCATGAGATCGCAAATACTTACAGTGTTACCCAGGTAAAATAATACAAGCGATCAAATAATAGTCTTCATGCAACTCCCCCTATGCCAACCAGCACAGGAAAGCCTCTGGTTGGTTTCCTACGACTCCAGCTTGTGCGCCAATCTGAGTGTGGGATCTTTCATAGAGTTTTTGCCCCAACTCCCCCAAGGAAGAGAGAGAGAGAATTTACCATTGCAGTGTTTGCTGGAGTCCTGCACTAGGAAAAAGGGATGCTAAGGGATAGCTTCTCTTGTGAACTAAGCAGAAGCATTGTGCTACAGGAACTGATCAAATGGCTTCCAGGACTCGGCTGGAGAGCTGGGCCATTTGGGCAGACGGTATCGAGCACCCCAACTCTATTGGGTCAGGGCCCAAGCCCACGCCTGGTGCACTGTAGGGGTCCAGCACAGTCCAAGAAGGGGATGGCACTGCCTTCAAAGGGCTCCTGGACAGGAGAGCTGTGTAGCATGTTCTCCCCTGATGGGAACCCCAAAGGAGATAGTAATTGTAACCCCCTCTGCTCTTCGTCAGGGTGCATGGCCCCTGTAAGTCCCTTATAGACAGTAGCTGCTCTGCCCTGCCCCACAATGGATTGTACCACAGCCTTCCACTGCACTTCCAGCATGCCTGGGAAGCACATGTTTGTGACTGCAGTGGGAGGGGAGCAGCATGCCCTTCCACCCTCCTGCACATTGGCTGCTGTGGGAGGGGTGGGACTGTGGCTCTGTCCTTCCCCATCCTTTCCTGTACCCTTTGGGGTGGCTTAAGGCCCCTGAGTGCTAGGGGGAAGCAGCCTTGCATTTGGGGGGAAGTGAAGTGACTGCGATTGTGTCTGGCAGGCAGCTTGTCAGGGAGGCTTCCTGTCCCACTCCCCACCTTTACGCAGCAGCTGGGCACACTCTGGCCCCAGAGCTCAGCCATAGGGCTGATGTGGCTCACTGTTGTGCATGTTGCCCCATAAGGAAGTCTGGCATTTACAAGGGTGCTTTGGTAGATCAGTAGCCTAAACTCAGCATGATTTGAAAAACCAATGCTTCAGCTCCAGCTGGGAGAGTGACCATTACAAATCAGAATAACTTTTGGAGCTAAAACATAACCAGTTCCCTTCCATCCTCCCTCTTCCTGGATCTGAGAGAGGGATACAAAATGCACCTGCTCTGAAACAGCAGCTAGAGAACAGGATTTCCACATTCCCCTTTGATGAACTAGCTGGGCCTGCAGCTAGCTAGTCACCTATGCTCCTCTGCAGCTGGACATGGCTATTGCCCAATGCCCCAACATCTCTCCCCCTGGGGAGGAGAAAGCAGAGGAATTCATTGCTCATCTCCTTGCTTTTTTAAGGGGGAAGCGCTGCTGGCCTGACTGCTATGGGGATTTGGAGAGACAGCCAGGATGAAGGGGTCACCCATAGTTGCTTGCTTGCTGTCCACTAACCCGCTGCAGGCTTCTGTTCCAGAGATGACCTGATGGCCCTGACTGTGCTGTGTTTGCGAGAACCTCAGGGATTCCCATGCAGTGACATTTGCATGCAGTGAGGCGCAACGAGTCCTTTAGGAAACAAGAGCCTCGGGTCTAGGATTTTGCTTGCTACAACCCTGAACTCAGCCAAAGGCCTTGCCTCAGAGTTGGAGCTGGGTTTGAACTGCTCATCTGGAGGAAGCGCCAATCTTGCTGTTCCCCTTGTCTATATCTTCTACTGTTGTGTGTTTAACACTCTCACCATCACACCCACACAGCTGCCTATGGCAATCTGATAACCCTGCTAACGGTTGTGTGTGTGTGTGGGGGGGTGTCCTTGGGCAGAGGGCTAACAGCAAGTCCACTAGTGTCGCTTTGTAAGGTCATAGGGACTTTGGGGACTGGTGGCAGTGGGGGTGGGGTGGATACGCTTCATTGTGTGTTTGTTAAATAATCTGATTAGGGTCTTGTTTGCTTTCCTGATCATTCCCTTTTTTCTCCCTTCTTCCCTTCCCCTCAATAAACATTGTCCCTGGTGCCCACTTGTAATTTCTTACGTATGTATCCTGACTGGCTCAATGACTCCCTGCAACATTACGTTCTCAGAGGCAGGGCACCACCTCCTGTGGAAACAGCCTCATAAAAGCTGAAGGAACGGTCAAGGCTGATTCCCCCCTCTGACACGTGGAGTGCAGAAGATGGGGGCCCGCAAGGATTCTAAAAATTAATACTGGCCCCTCCAGGCTTGTATTAAACTTGCAAGGTTACAGCTTTTCTCTGATCTTGGATTGGTAGATTGTTATACCAATAAAATAAAAACCAGCAGGATCTTATTAAAGGGGATAAGACAAAATGTCACATTTATTGTGAATACAAAAAGAATCATAGTAAGCAGTCAGTTATAGCTATAACACTTCATTCAGTTTCACATTCATTCATACACACACACAGGTTCTGCATAGATGTCATAGTTACTAGCCTAGAAGTTGCTCATGCCAAGTTACTGGCCAGGTAACTTAGGCATGAGGGTGGAGTCGAGCCCTTGTCAGATGCATCTGATGGTCCTGGAGGGTGGTAGCAGAACCAGACTCAAAGTCCTCAGTCTTAGCCCAGGTCTACACTAACCCCCCCTGTCGAACTAAGATACGCAACTTCAGCTACGTTAATAACGTAGCTGAAGTCGAAGTACCTTAGTTCGAACTTACCTGTGGTCCAGACGCGGCGTGCAGGCTCCCCCGTCGACTCCGCCTACTCCACTCGTCGAGCTGGATTACCAGCGTCGACGACGGAGCACTTCCTGGTTCGATTTATCGTGTCTTGACAAGACGCGATAAATCGAACCCAGAACATCGATCCCGCGCCTCCGACGCGACGGGTAAGTATAGACATACCCTTAGAGTCCATTCTTATAGGAATTAATTCCTATGTTAGTCTATGGGCATTGTTTCATCCTGCTGTTGCTGACTCAATCAGCAGATGTCACATTCCTGATGTTTGTGCTGTCAGATGTTATCTTGTTTTTCCTATCCTTTGAGATGGTCGGGTGGATCCCAGTTTACCCTCCGGGGGTTGTCTGGTCATTTGATGCCTTCTTCAGCCCATGGTCACTGAATTCCTAGGCTGGCACCTCCCTAACCATTCATGTACACCAAGCATTCATCAGCAGACATTCTGTATCTTAATCACATTTTACTGTACTGTCTCCACCACTTTCGGGGTGTGTACTAATGTATTTGAGACTCCCTGCCCTTTAATCACAGAGGGTGGGGGTCTTTCTATGCTGTTTCTAGGTACAAAGCATGCATAAAGAACAAAGTCAAATAACTTGTTTGCAAGTTTCTCATAGCAATACAGTATCTTTCTGAGAACAGATACAATCAATGGTTTACACAGACAGTAGCTTGTAAGTTTAACAAGGGATCCAAGAGATCTTTTACTTGGTAATGCTATGAGGTTTAAATTGTGGGGGACAAATTATGGGGAGTTACTGTCACTTGGGGAATCACTTTCAGTACCTTCTTTAATATCCCTACAAGATGCCGCCACCACCCAAGTGCAGAACCCCTTTGAGAGCCGTGTGTGAAGAAGGCACACTTGGGAATTCCTTCCTGTGGGGTACCCTCAAGCCCTTTCACCCCACCCTACCCCACTCTGGGGAAGAGCTGAGAAAGAAAGAAAGAAAGAAAGAAAGAAAGAAAGAAAGAAGTTGTTGCCACCAGCTAAACAAACAACATGTGCACAAACCTCTTCAGACACAGAAATCCAATTCTGTTCTTAAGAAAGGTAAATGTTATTAATAAAAAGAAAGAAAATACATCTTGGAACTCAGGCTATTGCTATATTTTAAAAGAATAAGTACAAGGATTAAGCACCAAGAATAGCTTTCTTGAGGTTCAGCGTAAAGGTTACAAGCAAAAGAAAAGGACCAGGGGTTAGCACAGAGGAGTCCATAAGCCATAAAGAAATAAAAAGAGATAAACCTAATCGCGTCTTCCTAGAGATTTCCTGATCTACTTACATATCTGGGGTTTCAAATGAGTAGTTTCTAGGTATGATACTGAAGATTTTTCATACCTGGCCCCAAGCTTCTTACAGCATAGCTGTTGCCCTCCCTGCCCCTCCCCAGGAGAACAACCACAGACAGACAAAAGGGGAGTCGTTTCAATTTTTAAAAGTTCTTAGCCTTCCCATTGGCTCTTTTGGCCAGGTGCCCACCCACCTCCTTTTACCTATGCATAGCAGTAAGACTTTTAACCCTTTACAGGTAGAGCAATGAGAGAACAGCTACTAAGAGGGATGTTATAGCTACTGGCTGGGTGTCCATAAAAGGTAGCTGCCCCCCTCCCTTCATTTATCACAGGAACCATGCGAGAAAGAGACAAACAACTTTAAAGCCTGTTGTCTGTAAACTGAGGAGACCATGAACGTGCTCAATGCCACCCCAACTGAAGGACCTAGACCCCTCAGATACAAAGCAAGCACCACCTTTGGAATAGGGGTTTCATGCAGGCACCTATCTGGTAATGCAATCTTTAACAGTGCCCACAGTTGCTATTACCACTATGAGCAACTAACTAATGTCAGTTATGCTGGATGGATGAGTCCTTAATTACAGGCTTATTTTTACAGGTAAGAATGAGAGCATGGGGTTTTTTGACCTACAGCTGTCACGTGTAAAGGAGTTGCTTTCAGAGATTTAACAATTCAGAGGAGTGACTCTGTGGGAGTTTCTCCAGAGAAGGATTGTGAGGATAAACTTACCTTTTTTTATGTGTTAAATGTTTCGGAACAGATGGAATTTACCAGGGACCCAGTGCTTACTAATTAGACTACAGTATGGGGAGTAGGGCATTAAGGAATCTCTCACTGGCCAAGGATCAGGAAGAACTCCAAGGTCGAATAGCTCACTGTCAGCAAATGCAATTGTGGATTATTACTGATGCAGCTCCATGAATGTGCACAGCCCTTTAAAGAACAAATAAAAGACACAGCCCCCGTCCTGAAGAGACTACAGTCTAAGGTTAAGTATAGCATAATGAGAGCTAAGAGGAGATGAAAGGGAGCAAGGATCAGAGAAGGGAGGACAAGGATAATGTAAATAACATTATGTAGCTGCTGGAGTGGGTTTGGAGGGTTCTGGGGTTAGGGATTCTTTAATTTTGTTTTTCAATTTAAAAGCTGAAGTCATTAATTATTGCTGTAGAGTCAGTCTCTCTCTCTCTCTCTCTCTCTCCCCTATTCCTTTTGCTCATTTGTGTGACACACTGGGGTAGCAGGGGTGGGAGGGCTCAGGTGATGTGGGATTCGGGAAGAAGAGAGCGAGGAAAGGAGGGGCAGGAAGATAAGCCAAGGTGCACAGTTAAAGTAATTTGGGGACAGATAATGAGCAACTTAACAGCGATGCAGATGAGTCAGTTAATGGCCGAGGCAATAGCATCTACCGTCAAGAGGGATTATCCGGAGTCCTGGCAGAGCAGCAGGAAGGAGCTGGCCACATCAGCATGGTGGAGAGTTCAGAAGAAGTTGTCAGGGGGTTGGAGGCTGCAAAGAGGACCTGGCAGACCCTGCTTTTACCCCTGCTGCCAGTGCTCTACACAGTGGGGGATGAGGAGAGGGAGCCACTGGGCACCATTGTCCTTAGGCAGCCAAAGGCTGGTCTGGGCGGGGAGGTGGCAGGCTTGTCTTTCACCCCTGCTACTGCTGTGGCCTTAATATTGAGAGGCTGTTCTGATGGCATTGCTGGCTCTAAACCAGTGGTCGCCAAACTGCGGGGTGCATCCTCCTCGGGGGGAATGTTCAGGGGGCATAGGTGGGCCCAGCCCAGCCCCCACGGGGGGTGGGGACTGAGCATCACCCAGCCCCGCTCTGCCCCCAGCTCTACTATGGCCCCAGCCTCAGCCGCAGTCCTTGCTCCCGGCCATGTCTCTGGTTGCTGGCCCCAACCACAGCCCAGTCGTGGCTCCATTCCCATCCATGACCCCGGCCCCAGCCTCAGCCCCCACCTCTGACTGCGGCCCGGCCTGGTTTTGCTCCCAGCCCCCCCTGGCCCGGCCACAGCTCCGGCCCCAGCTTTGGCCCCCAGCGAGGGGGAACTGCAGACAGCGGTAAGGGGGCAAGGGGCCACGAGATAAAAAGTTTGGGGACCAGTTCTCTAAACTCATCTCCCTTGAACCCTGTGACTCATGAAATGATTCCAAAAAGATGGCCCCGAAGCAGGTCTCTCAGCCTGTACTCTCTTATCTATGTTTATGGTTGGCTTGCATCACCTTCCCTTACATTCACATTGCAAACTCCGACTAGGAGCTCCACTCCTTCAGCTAGGAAAGAAGGAAACTTCTTTCCCATCCTTGACAACATAGTCTGGAGCAAAACCATTTTAAGGGATTTAAATTCCAATCTCATTTATTGGGCCAGTTTTGCAATGCACCATCCTGAGCAATGGTATTAGCATGGGAGTATGCTCACACAGCGGCCTGTAACCATGGTAATCCTCTCTATGACCTGTGTATCTGCCTGCTTTCCTGCTGCAGACCACAGAGTCTTCACAGCTGTAGGAGAGGGAGCTGGACTCCATCCTGCCTCCCCTTTCCTCAGCAAGACTCTATGAGGCAGAGATAGCATTGCTGAATTTTCAGCTTCCACGCTGGAGTATGCAGGATACTGTTGTAACACCGACAAACCCTGGTCGTTGGTGAGCGGAATCGAACCTGGGACCTCTGGAGATAAATGCCTGAGCCTCTACTTCATGAGCTAAAAGCCTTTTAGCGAACGTTACAGAGCAGACTCATTAATCTCTCTCTAAGTGGTCTCAGTGCCACTAGATGGGACAGAGCACCACACCCAGGAGGTGTGTGGGTTACACTGTCAGGTAGGAAAAAACATCCCTTGAGTTGTAAAACCAAGCAATATTGATCGAGAATCACGGAGTCCCACATAGAACCCATCTAGGCCTGATCCTGAGTAACTCAAGGTATGTCTACACAAGAGCTGGAGATGCAATTTCCAGTTCAAGGAGACACTGATCAAGTAAGCGCAGTAAAAATAGCGGTGCAGCCACACCAGTGTGAACGGTGTGACAGGCTAGCCGCCTGACATTATCCCATCTGAGGCCCAGACTCAGATGGCACACTTGTATGGCTAGCACGCTGTTAAAATCGCTGGGTGGCCGGCTGAGGCAGGATGAGATGCAGGTTGGATCAGGCACATAGGCAGTCTGTCATAACTACTACACAACAGGAGAGTTCCTAGCCAGGCAGTGATGTGAAGTATACTGGAGAGACTGTCTGCTTCACTCAAGAGCCTATATACCTGCCTGGGGATCACCTGGGTGGGTCCTTGCCTGTGGACTGGCTGAACCTTGGCCGAATGGCATGGGGCCTATCACAAGAGCTACAGATAATTGCGTCTGATGACTCATCCCGCCATCTGACTCAGGGATGACTCACTAGTATGGGCCCTACCAAATTCATGGTCATGAAAAACAACTCACAGGCTGTGAAATCTGGCCTCCCCCCGAGAAATCTGGTCTTTTGTGTGCTTTTACCCTATACTATACAGATTTCATGGGGGAGACCAGCATTTCTCAAATTGGGAGTCCTGACCCAAACGGAAATTGCAGGGGGGTCACAAGGTTATTTTAGGGGAGGGGCAGAGTATTTCCACCGTTACGTCTCTGCTGCCTTCAGAGCTGGGTGGCCGGAGAGCGGTGGCTGGCGGCCAGGCGCCCAGCTCTGAAGGCGGCGCCCTGCCAGCAGCAGTGCAGACGTTAAGGGCGGCAATACCACACCGTGCCACCCTTACTTCTGTGCTGCTGCCTTCAGAGCTGGGTGGCCAGAGAGTGGCGGCTGCTGACTGAGGGCCCAGCTCTGCAGGCAGCAGCACAGAAGTAAGGGTGGCAATACCATACCATGTCATCCTTACTTCTGCGCCATCCTTATTTCTGTGCTGCGGCTGGCAGTGGCTCTGCCTTCAGAGCTGGGCTCCTGGCCAGCAGCCACCACTCTCCAGCTGCCCAGCTCTGAAGGCAGCGCTGCCAGCAGCAATGCAGAAGTAAGGATGGCGATACTACAACCCCCCTACAATAACCTTATGACCCCCCCCCCCCCCCAACTCCTTTTTGGGTCAGGACCCCGACAATTACACACTGTGACATTTCAGATTGAAATAGCTGAAATCATGAAATTTATTATTTTAAAAATCCTATGACCGTGAAATTGACCAAAATGGACTGTGAATTTGGTAGGGTCCTTCTCCTTAGGCTTAAGCAGGCTCAAAGCTACCTCAGGCTTAGGCAGCCTCGTCACACATGCAAGCTCGATCAGAGCTAGCATGGCTATGTCTCCTCGAGCTGGAAAATACACCTCCAGTTCCAGTTTAAACACATTCACTGTTATGGACTAGGATGTAGGCAGTCCAACCTAGTGGTCAGAGAAGGAGTCATGTCTAGGGGGCGGAGCAGGCATCCAGGTTGGGGAACTGAAGCCAAGGGTAGGCAGCAAAACCAACTACCAGTTATCAGAGCCAGGGGCCAAGCCAGAGTCAGAATCAGGAATTGAAGTGGAGGGTCAGAGCTGAGGTCAGATACAAAATGCCAGAGCCAAGGGTCAAGCTGGAGGCAGGGGCAGAAGTTGAAGGCCAGGGTCAGAGCCAGGACTGGTCACTGAGGATTGGAGATGAGGCATAAGGGCAGGAGGAGAGGCAAGGATCAGGCACGGAGAAGAAGCCTGGTGGGAACAAGAGTGAAGGCAGGAGCCAAGCAGGAACCAGGAATAGGGATGGGTGCAGGAGGCAGGCACAAGCAGGGTCCAGTGCAGCCACAACAGGAAACTTCCTGGTAGCTCAGACAATCTTCCTGTGCCTCCTTCTGGCTTAAATAGCATAGCTGGACCAGTCAGTGGAGCCGGATGATCCTCCAATCAGAGCTCCCATGGGTGGTGCCTTGGCTGGGGCTATAGACCTAGTAGCTTCCCAGCCAGCCCATCTGGTTTCAGTAGCCATTGGGTGGACCCCAGGATGTGGTAGCTGTCTGGGGACTCCTAGGCTGTGACTCATGAGTTGTGATAACACACCCTCCAAGGGAGTGGCTGGGGCTCAGAGTTTCTCAGGATCAAGCCCAGCACCATCTCTACAGTGTTACTTTGTGAGCTGGAACCACATTTCTGCTGGAGTCATGGGCAGGAGGCAGAGCAGTCCTGCTGCTGCTGCCTTGAACACTGGTCTCACTCACCATTCTCAGTGTAAAAAGGAGAAACCGGGGGAGGATGGGACTATTTCTAAACCATCCAAGCTGAAACAGTCACCCATAGCTTGAGCCAACCATCAACTGCTCAGGGGGCGTTAGGATGAAACATCTTCTGGGAGCAGGTTTTGGCACATGGGTGAGATTCAGCCCTGCGCAGAGGCCAGCACAAAGGTGTGGCACCTCCTAAACTTCACTTCAGTCCTATTTTGAGCATAGACCTTGTGCTGCCCCTATCTAAGGGGTGAATCTCAGCCTGATTGAACATCATGGGCTTTCTTGACCTTTCCTTCACAGCATCTACCAGACAGGATACTGCACGAGATGAAGTCTGGTTCAATCTGGCCTTGCCATTCTAATATTCCTGTGAAGGGGAGACAGAGAGAGCTAGGGCTGGTCTACACTACCCGCCGATTCGGCGGGTAGCAATCGATCTTTCAGGGATCGATTTTTCACGTCTAGTATAGACGCGATAAATCGATCCCCGATCGCTCTCCTTTCGACTCCGGTAATCCACCCCGAAGAGAGGCGGAAGCGGAGTCGACGGGGGAGTGGCGGCAGTCGACATTGCAGCGTCCTCACGGTGAGGTAAGTCGAGCGAGGTACGTTGACTTCAGCTACGTTATTCATGTAGCTGAAGTTGCATACCTTACATCGACACCCACCCCGCACCCCCCACCCCCCCGTAGTGTAGACCTGGCCGAAGAGGCCATATAAAGCTCTGTCTAGCTCCACTTTCCCATCTTTCATTTTACTGGCAATTTGGAGATTTCAGGTCTGGTTCTCAGCTGTAAAGTGGGCAGGATACTGGGCTGAATGGACCTTTGGTCTGACTCAGTACAGCCTTTATGTTCTTATGTTCTCTCTGGCTGGGCAGGTCTGAGATGCACCTTCAAGGCTGGCTAGCCCCCAGGACCTTCTTTGGTGGCTTTGATTTCTTTCCAAGTCATTGGGACAATCTTTTCTAGGGCTCTCTGAAAGTGATGTGGGAACTATTTAGAGCAGGCAACTCAAAATAATCAATCTACTTGCAAATCTATATCCGCTAATAGCTGAGAGAGCTTAGCAAATATCAACTCTCTCAGTCCTGTGGCTATTGATGCATTGTGCAATTCCTACAGTAACTGCTTCTGGCTTTGTCTCCGCCTAGATCTTTTGATCGTGTCTAGATGAAGTAGCCCCTTGTGTTGAACACAAAGGACTGATTCTTGATGACACATTCCAAGGCAGTGAATGAACACAAAATAATGGAGTCATTCTGAGTGTCACTCTGTATAACATATCCCTCCAGGAGCAGTAAGAAGACTGGCCAATCGCTGAACTAGAGGGAAACAGTATGCCGTGACAGATACCCGAGGGACAGTAAGAATCTATTACATGGAACTGACCTACTTGAGACAAATTGCAACCAAGCAATAGCCACAGGTATCTCCTAATTAAGGTACTAATTATTATTTATTTGTATTACAGTAGTGCCTAGAGGTCAGGGGCAAAGCCCCATTGTGGAGGGTGCTGGACCACCCTAGAGTAAGAGACAGTCCCGGCCCCAAAGAGCTTAAAAAAAAATGAACAATTTAATTTGAGAGTTGGCCCAACAAGCAAGTACCACAAGCAAAAGGAAGAAAGGGATAATATAAATCAGATCACCTGGTGCCACCATAGGGAGCGACTGCACAGCTTGGTTCCAAAAGCATCCATTCCAATTGAAGCACAATCCACTGGATGTTATTTGTATTACGGCAATGTCCAGAAGCCCCGTTTGAGATCAGGGACCGTGGTGCTAGGTGCTGTACAGACCTATAGTCAGAGACAGCACCTGCGTCAAAGCACGTACAGCCTACATAGACGAGAGAGAAGGGAAGTCAAGCACTAGAGGTAAGAAGGCTGATTAGGAGAGGTGATGAGCACACACAACTGTAACTGACGTCAATGAGACATGGAGGTACTCAATACCTCTGAAAATCCAGCCCAAGTAACTTTCCCAAGGTCACAGAGGAAACCTGTGACAGATCCAGGAATTAAACCCAGGTTGCTTGAGTCTCAGTCCAATGCCTTAACCATGCAGCCATCCCTTCCTGTCCGTTACTGGTTGGCTGTAGAATTGGGATAATACTTCACACCCACCTCACAGGTGTTGCTCTCTGAGAAACAGAAAATCAGGATCCCTATGACCATCAGAGCATTGTTATAACTTAGCCCTAGGTTAAAAACATGAGGCCATATTTTGTTCTTGATGACACTCACATTCTTTTACAGAAATAGTAAACAAATAATCTGATAGCAGAGATTGTCCCCACCTTATTTAATCCCTCACCCCACCACCAGCCCCACTGCAATATAGGAAATAATAATAGCCCCACCAAGTCCCAAGAGAGCTAGAACTGACTAGCCTGCATGCAAGAACAGATGTTCTGATCTGCAGATGGGATCTCAGCAGCAAAAACGAGGTGCTCTGAAGTGGAGGAACCTTCTACTCTAGCCAGAGATGGATCCCTGTGAACGGGCCTGGTTTGCACAATTTTATGCTCAGACTGATCTTCCTCTGGCAACATGTGGGACCTGCCCTCAGCTACCTGCCACTTGAGCTGGTTAAGATGTACTCACAGCAATCTGGGGAAGAGTTGTACTCAGGGCCAGCTCCAGGCACCAGCTTTCCAAGCTGGTGCTTGGAGCGGCATCGAGAATGGGGCGGCAGTCCGAGTTTCGCAGCAGCAATTCAGCGGCAGGTCCGCTCTTCCCGCCGCCGAATTGCTGCCGCCGGACTTAGACTGCCGCCCCATTCTTGCCCGCCGCCGCAGCAATGGGGGCGCCAGGTCCGCTGCTCTTCCCTTGCAGCCGTGGACTGGGACTGCCTGTGTCGCTCCCGATGCAAGCAGACGTAGTGGGCCCCCGCCCCAAGCAGGTATCGGGGGCGGGGCCCCACTACGTCTGCCTGTGTCGTGGGTGGGCCCGCGGCAACTGCATGGGGCTGCAAAATTGTGAGAGCCGCCCCTGGTTGAACTTCCTCCAAAGCCAGCAGATAGTTAAGCCTCGATGTGCTAAACACGGGGGTAATGTAGCTTTCTGGTAAGCGTAACTGACAAGAAGCAAATCCACCTTGAATCAATTGTGCTAGAGCAGAATGTTAATTTTCATAGCACTCTAATCACCTGTCTGTGTGCACCATCAGAAACATGACAAAAATTGAGCTGCATGTCAGAGATGGTGGGGGTGGGGGAGGGAGGAGGAGGATTCACTAGCTGCTTTCTCTCTGCAGAGAGGGTCTAGAAGGAAAGAAATTCATGAGGGTTGTTACTAACAGTGAGTCCTGCTGCAAGGTACCCTAAAAACTACGTCCAACCTGTTGTTTTGCTATATAATGACAGTAATACTGGCCACCGGGGTGAAGTTACCATGCACTTGGGCTTAGCCTTTCAGATAACAATGGGAGGGCAGGGTAGCAATTAATGCAAAGAATGAGTTAGCACTGTGTCTGATCCCAGCTCTGCCTCTGATTCACTGCTGGGCCAGTCACATAGTTGCTCTGTGCCTCAGTTTCTCCATTGGTAAAATTAGGCGAATACTTTGCTGACAAGGGCATGGTGACGAATGCAGTAATACATCCAATGTGCTTGGCAGTCACAGAGTAAGGGGCAGTAGAGTGTGTTATTGTGCTTATAAGGACAGACAAACCACTTTAGAACATTTAAGTAAAACATATTGATTAAAATCTAAACCTGCCAATGAAACCAGTTCCATTGGGCTGTAGTAATATTAACTGATACCACTGCAGACTCTCGGCCTCACTTACAATCAGGAGTTATTCCAGACAAGTCACCAGGGCAATGCTGGCCCGAGTGAGAGAAGCATCAGATCCTCTGTGTTTTTAATGAGCCTTTCACCACCTAGGTGCCGTAGTTAGAGGTGTAAAGTGATGGACCCTGTAGACAGTGAAATGCAGGATTTCTCTTATCCAGAATTCTGCAGTTATAACTAGACTTGGATATATCTAGTGTGATGGGGCAAGGCCAGAGGGCTATAGGAAAGTGGTAAGGAACCAGTATGTTCTTATTGGGATCCGGGAAGTGGGCGGGTGAAGCCCGCCCACTGCTAAAGGATCCCCCCCTGCAGCCTAAGGGGAGGGATCCACAGGACCTGGATACCAAGTGATTCCGGGGGACAAAAAATGAAAAAACAGGATCGGGAGTGCGGTCAAAGGGTCAAACGAAGTGAACCAGATGGGGACGCCGAGCAGAGAACCCCGGACAGCGCCCACTGCTCCTCAAAGGCGTCGAGGGAGCCAGTGGACGCAGCCCAGAGGAACTCTGCCCGGATACGTGAACGAACAGAGGATCGAAAATAGGCCCCACAGTCACAGGAGCCTCCATCGGCCAACCTCCTCCCCCTGGTTTTGTAGATGGCCAGTTTAGCTAGGGCCAGGAGGAGGTTGACCAGGAGATCCCGTGACTTCGTGGGGCCGCGGATTGGAAGTGCATAAATAAAAAGGTGAGGGGAAAAGTGCAACCAAAACCTCAACAAAATGTCTAAGAGGAGCCGGAACAGGGGCTGCAGCCTGGCGCACTCCAGATAAATGTGCGCCAGGGTCTCCCTCACGCCGCAAAAGGGACATGTGTCGGGGATAGGGGTGAACCGCGCCAAGTACATGCCCGTGCTCACGGCTCCATGAAAGAGCCGCCAACTGACATCCCCGGCGGGCCTTGGGACTAAGGAGGAGTAAAGGCTGGCCCACCGGGGCTTCTCACCCTCTAGAGGTGGCAGGAGGTCCCGCCATTTCGTGTCGGGGCGGGACGTGAGGGTGAGGAGATGAAAGGTGTGGAGCACGAGCTGTTATAGATGTTTCCTTCGCGCGGTCTGGAAGCGGACCGGCTGCAGTTCGTGCAGCCGGCTCACCGTGAAGGGACAGGGGACCCGGTTGGGTCCACGGGGCAGGGGCACAATAAAAAGGTCCGGAGGGCTTGGGGTGAAGGGAGGGTGGGACGTACCCTCTCGCAGGACCCGGTCGAGGTAAACCCGAGCAGCAGACGGCAAAGCGGCCTTCACCTCCTGAAGTACGCGCCGGGGACTACGAGGTCTGGAGAGCCCCATGCGCTGAGCGAGCGTCAGGGGATCCAGCCAATCTCCCCGGTCGTAGTCCAGGAGGCCTCCGACCCTAGTGACGTCTGCCAGGACCAACCTCTGGCACACCGAGGGGGACTCCGCCACCTGCACATGTAGCTGGGGGTTGTGTAGCAGGGGCTCCGCGAGGAGATCCGCCCCCTCGGTGGCCACCACGGACCTGGTCGCTGAGAACAGTTTCCAGCTCCGGAAGAGGTCCTGGTAGAAGACCGGCAGCCCGTAGAGGTCTCGCGGAAGACCTCTCGGATGGAGATAAAGGAGCTGCCGGTCGTATCGGAGCCCTCGGAAGCGGCGTAGGAAGGCGTGCGCCAATATGCTCCACGCCGGACTACCTGCACCATAAAGGAGCCTTTGCAGGGCCTGGAGACGGAAGACATGGACCTGAGTGTGTGGACACTTCAGGCCCTGCCCACCCTCCTCCAGAGGAAGATGGAGAACCCCTGCAGAGACCCAGTGCAGTCCTGACCAAAAGAACTCCAGAATCGACGTCTGGAGGTTGGCCAGGAAACCCGGGGCCGGGACCAGGGTGTTGAGCCGGTACCAGAGCATGGACAGGACTAATTGATTGATTACCAGTGCTCTCCCTCGAAAGGAGAGGCACCGGAGCAGTCCTGTCCATCTCCGGATCCGCTCTGTCACCCTGCCCTCTAAACCTTGCCAGTTCTCCAGCGGGGATGGATGCGTGGCGGAAAGGTAAACGCTGAGATAGAGCAAGGGACCCGCGCTCCACCTGATGGCCTGAAGCGCTGGTGGGAGGGAGCTTGCCTGCCACCCGTCCCCTACCACCAGGCCAGAGCTCTTGACCCAGTTGACCCGGGCAGAGGAGGCCACCGAGTAGATCGCCTGGCAAGCCTCCACCCGCACCAAGTCGCCCGGGTCCTGGACCACGAGGAGCACATCGTCGGTGTATGCCGACAGGACCAGCCACAGCTCTGGCTCTCGGAGCACCAACCCCGTCAACCTCCTGTGGAGAAGACAGAGGAAGGGCTCGATCGCCAGAGTGTACAGCTGGCCCGAGAGGGGGCACCCCTGCCATACTCCTCGCCCAAAGCTGACCGGCTCGGTCAGGGTCCAGTTGAGCCTGACCAGACACTCTGCGGAGGCGTACAGCACCTGGAGAAAATCCTCAAACTGGGGCCCAAAGCCAAATGCTCGCAGAGTGCTCAGGAGGTACCCGTGATCCACCCTGTCGAACGCCTTCTCCTGATCCAGAGACAGGAGGGCGAACGACAGACCATCCCTACACCCAAGCTCCAAGAGATCCCGGACCAGATACAGGTTGTCGAGAATGGTGCGGCCCGGGATGGTGTAGGTCTGGTCTGGGTGGACCACGTCCGCCAGCACGGACCCAAGCCGCAGCGAGATGGCCTTTGCTATGACTTATTAGTCCATGCTGAGGAGCGAGACGGGACGCCAATTCCGTAAATCGTGGAGGTCCCCCTTCTTCGGCAATAAGGCGAGCACGGCTCGCCTGCACGAAAGAGGGAGGACCCCACCCTGCAGGACTCGGCCCAGACGGCGACAAGGTCTGGGCCGAGGACGTCCCAGAACACGCGGTAGAACTCCACGGTCAGCCCGTCCAGTCCCGGAGATTTATTAGTTGGCATGCGACGGAGGGCTTCCGAGAACTCGGCCAGAGTGAGAGGCAGCTCTAGCCGGTCTCGGTCGCCCATGCTGACCGTAGGGAGTTCGTCCCAGAGCACTCTGCAAGCGTTAGGATCGGTCGGATCCGGGGAGAAAAGGCTCGCGTAGAAGGCCTTGGCCCTCCCGCACATCTCCGCCGGATCCGTGAGGGGGGTGCCATCTTCTGCGAGGAGGCAGGTGACGTGTTTCTTAGCCCCCCTCTTTTTCTCCAGGGTGTAGAAGAAGCGGGAGCCGCGATCCATCTCCCGAAGGAGACGGATGCAGGATCGAACGAAGGCGCCCCGGGCCCGATGATCTTTGAGTTCCCGGAGCTCCTCCCGCTTCTCCCGGCACGCCCCACAGAGGGATGGATCCTCAGGGCTGGCGGCCAGACGCCTCTCCAGGTCTAAGACCTCCCGTTCCAACTGCTCTATCGTCGCATCCCTCCGTCGGCTGGCGCCCCGGGTGTAGTCACGGCAGAAGAGCCAGGCATGTACCTTCCCTAGATCCCACCATCACCGCGCCGAGGGAGAGGCATGCCGCTGCCCTCGCCAGGCCAGCCAGAACTCCCTGAAGGACGCCACGAAACCCACATCCTCCAGAAAACTGTTATTAAAATGCCAATAGGCTGGCCCCGGCCTCTCCGCGCAGAGAGAGGCCGTCACGGTAGCGAGATGATGATCAGAGAACAGGGCCGGCCGGACGCTGGAGGAGTGGGCCCGCGAAAGGCGAAAACGTGATAAATAGATGCGGTCCAATCGGGAGTGGCGCGACCGATGGGTCTCCACCCGGACAAAGGTGAAGGTTGAGCTGTCGCTCGGGTGGTGGTCGCGCCAGACCTCCACCAGGGAGTGATGTTCGACAGTCTCCCTGAGGACGTCCGTGGTGGCTGGGCACTGCTCGATCCCCGAGCGGTCCCGTTTCTCAAGGGTGCCGAGGAAGGTGGACGCCTGCTGATAGAAATGAAGTTGTTCCGGGCCCGGTGTCGGGGCATAGATGTTGACGAGATTGACCACGAGCCCCTCCATACGGACCCGTAGGTGCAGCAGGCGGCCCGGCACAGCCTCGGCAACCCCCAGCACCTCAGGCCGTAGGTCGGGGGAGAACAAGGTCGCCACTCCGGCCTGGCGAACAGAGAGATGGCTGAAGTAGACTCTGTCCCCCCATTCCAGCCGCCAGCTGTCTTCAGCGGCTGGATCCGTATGGGTCTCCTGCAGGAATACTACAGAGTACCCCCCCTCCCGAAGGAAGGAGAGCACCTGGCTCCTGCGGAGACCCATCCTACAGCCCCAGGTGTTTAATGTTGCGAAGAGGAGAGATGCCATGAGGAGGGCTGTGGGGGATCCTTGCTGGCAGACTCACTCACGGCCCCCATCGGGCCGCGTAACAATCCGTGACCCACCCCGTAGCTGAGTAGTGAGTCACGGAAAAGGCGGACCCGTTGGTAGGCCGTGGCGGCCTGCTTCCCAGTCCCTTTACCCTCCCTCATGAGGGCCCTCGCGGCCCGGAGGATTTGGTGGAAATCCCCCCATCACTGGAGAGCGAGCTGTACTTTGTTGCGGGAGCCCCGGACGTCCTCCAGGAACTCCCGCAGCTCCTCTCGCAGCGTATGGGGGGCCGGGGTTACTGGCTCCCGGCTATCGAAAGAAGGGGCCCCTGACACAGCCCTATGGCCCACTGAAACAGACAGGCAAGGGTGGACCCTCGACGCAGCTCCCGCTGGGCCGGCACCTTAGGGCCCAACCCAAAATCCGGCTTAGTTGGGGGAGGTGCTGGAGGGAGGAGAGCAGACTCTGGTGGTTCGGGACGAGGAAATACTGGAGCTGCTCCCTGGGGGTCATCCTCTGTTAAGGGGAGGGAGACAGCCCCAGGGGCGGCAGTGTCACCATGGGAGGTGTAGGAGAGTGGGACGGCATCAGGGGCAGGGCAGGGATCAGAAGTAGGGGCAGGGAAAGGGACATGAGCAGGGCCGGGCTGAGGAACGGGTAGAGGATCCTGAGCCGCAGGAGCTGGGCCACTGGGAGGTGGCCTCTCTTGGTGTGGCTGAGGGATCTGGGAATTGGGAAGGGGGCCCCCCACGATGCCGGGCTCTGGTATGATGGCTTGTGTTACAGCCACGGCATCGGGAGGTGGACAGATATTTGTGGGGTCCCCGCCTGGGAAGGAGAACCGTTGTCCCACCCCAATGAGGGGTACCCCCTGGGATTCGGGTCCCGGCCGCAGGGCACTGGCCGTCGCTTCAGGAGGCTTGGCGGCCGTCAGCGAGGTGTCACTTGCGACCGGGCAGGTGGAAGAGCCCAGGGGATCCTCGGAGGTGGGAGCGGAACCGGCGGTCAAGGGGAGGGAGCATGGGGAGAGGGGGGAAAGGGGCACCGGGGTGAGGTCATTGAGATCGAGGCCTGCTGGTAAAGGGTCGTCCTCCCCCTGGGTGATTGGGGTCAGACCCAGGGCCTCGATCTCCTCGTAGATGGAGGGCAGGTCACCTTCTGCCACCCTGGGGTTCTCTCCGCCGGCACCTGAAGCGATGCTCGGGTCAGGGCGCGCAGGGTCGACAAAGGGGGCAGAAGGGGCTCTATCGGGGGCTTCCGAGGGAGGGGCGGTAATACCTTCCGGTGCTGCCACGTCTTTCCCAGCCGGTTCTGGCGGACAAAAGCCGCTCGGGGGCAAAGCGGAAGGCTCGGCATCAGTGCCCCCCTTCCTGGTCTTCCGGGGGGCTTCCGCATCGGTGGAAAGGAGCGGGGCTCGAGCCTTCCGCTTGCCCCGCTTCCCCTGTACTAAGGCCCAGTCCTCCATGGCTTCAGCTGGGGGCTGGCTAGTAAGGGTCGGGTCAAGGGGGAGGGGCAATTTCTTAGGGACTCGGGGAGGTAATGGTGGGGTAGCATAAGGGAGAGAGAAATCTCACTGGGGCGGGCCCTCTCCCACGCCCGGCGGTATCCCTACCTCACCCTCCTCCACAGGCCTCAGCAGACTGTTTGCGGCGGGCCTCTCCCACTTGTCTGGGCACACTGGGGGAGGTACTCCCAGGGCCCGAGTGGGAGCAGCGGTGGACTGGGAAGGAGGAGGGGTGGCTCTGGGCACCGGGCATTCAGGGGCGCCGGCGATGACGGGGCCGACGCCCTGCCAGGGCTCGGGGGTCTCGGATGCTCCTCCTTGCCGGGCCAAGGGACAGTCCCTCCGGACGTGTCCCATCGCCCGGCAGAGGTAGCACCGAGCCTCCCCCGTGGAATAGTATACCCAGTAATGGGCCCCGTGATAGGGGACCATAAAGGACCCCTCGAGCGCCTCCCCGTCACGTGCAGCCGGCGGCATTTGGAGCTGCACCTGCCGGCGGAACGAGAGGATGTGACGGAGGGCAGGGTCTTTGCAGCCCAGTGGGAGAGGGCTGATTACAGAGATGGGTCTCCCCAGGGCGGAGAGGTCAGGTAACAGGGTGGCATTGGGGAGAAAGGGAGGAACGGAAGTGAGGACTAGGCGGACACCCAAGTCCTCCAGCGGCTCTAATGGGACGAACACGCCCCCCACCGCCAGGCCCTTCTCCACAGCCTCTTGGGCCGCGGCCTCCGATGCGAGGAAGAAGACTACCTTTCCGTACATTTTGGAGGCCGCTACGATGGCTGTGGGCCCCACCACCCTCGCCAACGCCCGCACATAGGTTTCTACGTGGGGCGAGGCGGGTACCAGGAGGCAACGGATGCCATGCCTCCTGGCCAAGGTGGGAAAGGGGCCCCGGCCACTATAGATGGTAGCTGAGGCGGTGGGCGGGTTAGATGACGTTGCGGCAGGTGGGGGGGTTGCTGCCACCTGGGCGTAAGCTCTGGGGGCCAGGGGTGGGACACCCGCAGAGCTGGTAGAGGGAACAGCAGGGAAGGATGCCGTGGCGGTAGTGGCTGCCTCTGCCATGGAGGGCTTGGCCTTTGTTGCGGGGCTCTTACCCTTCTTTTTACCCTGGCCCTTCCTGCCGGCTGGGGGGGCTCCCCCAGGATCATGGGGGGCGAGGGACGTGGCAGCAGCGGAGGTCTCTTCAGTGTCCGCCGCTGCTGGTGCCCCAGCGGGGGCGAGAGCAGGTGGTTCGGCAGTGGCAGTTAAGGTAGAGGCTTGGGAGGGTGACGGGGGAACAGGCGGAGGAGGGGAGGCCGTGCAGTCTGGAGGGGCTTCTCCCTCCATATCGCCTGACACGATGAGCAGGGGAGGAAGGGAAAACTCTTGAGAGGGGGGATGGGGAGAGGAATTGGGGTGACCGCTCCTCCCTGCTAGGCTGCAGGCAGGGGAGGAGGGCACTAAAAGTGGGGACAGGGTTCAGGGTTATCTTGGACTAGTGCGGGGGTAGGGTTCAGTTACCAACTCAAGATGGGAAATCCAGCTCTTCTTGTTGCACTAGGGGAGGGGATGACATAACAGCATGGGGGTGCAGTGAGATAGGGTCAAAATTAAACAGGGGAGGGGCACAAGCGCATGGGAGGGGGCGTGGGTTCACGAAAGCGGGGGGCTAATCAGGGCAAACAGAGCTTCAGGGGGAGGGAGACAACCAACTAAGAATGGGGCAGAAAAAACAAGGGACTAGTTTCAGGGCTAGGGTAGGGCAAACAAACAAGGCTGTAGATGGAGAGGGGTGGGGCAGGTAAAACTGAAAATAGCAAGGGGCTGAGATCAAAAAAAAGGGGGGAAAACAACTGCAAGGGATAAATGGGGCAGGTGGCAAGGGACAAAGCAAGGGACGTGCTGCTGGGGGGAAGAGGGTCAGTCCAAGGGGTATGGGAGGGGGCACGTGCACCCACGTGCGCTTGCACAAAGTCAATGGGTGGGGCTGGTTGCCGCTGCTGGCCCAAATGATGTTAAAAGGTTGTGGCGGGCCATGGAAGCAGCTAAGTCCAGAGGCCGTAGCACAAGGCAGATGGTGAGCAGCCAGCAGAGGTGGTGGAGGGGGCAGCGGTGGCGGTGGGGGTTATGGGGGGGCACAGGTTGACCAGGGGGCAGGCTCGGCGCCACACCCCCTGTGCCCCTACAAACACAGTCAATACCCCCACCACTAGAGCACAGTTCGAAAAATTACTCAGTTCTTGGAGGCCCCCTCCACGGTGGTCTGCAGAGTCTCCGCCGACTGTCTTCTGGGTCTTCCTCCTCTGGGTACCAGAAGCTTCCTGGCAGCAAACGGGGCAGCAGCAGCAGCTCCAGCAACTCCAGGCGGTGGTCCGGTGGCCAGGCAGGACCCCTCACAGATGGTGGTGGTGGTGGTCACAGCAGCGGCTGGAGCAGGGGCCCCTCACACCCCTCCTCTGGGGAGAGGGCCAGCAGGCCCCCCCCGCAAGGGGTTGCTGCAGCAGCAGGAGTAGCAGCAACCAAGGTGTTGGGGGGGAGGGGTTCAGCTGCCAGGCAGCCAGCAACCAGAGAGTAGAGTAATGGGAGGGGTGCCTGGCCCAGCCAGGGGAGAAGCTGGAGCAGCAGTAGCAGCAAACAGCAGCTGGGAGGGCCCAGGGCCTAGCAGCAGCCCCAGCAGGAGGAGCAGCAGCAGCAGCAGCCTTCTACCTCCTTCCCGGCCAGAGGGCTATAGGGAAGTGGTAAGGAACCAGTATGTTCTTATTGGGATCCGGGAAGTGGGCGGGCGTAAGCCCGCCCACTGCTAAAGGATCCCCCCCTTCAGCCTAAGGGGAGGGATCCACAGGACCTGGATACCAAATAATTCCGGGGGACAAAAAATGAAAAAACATGAACGGGAGTGCGGTCAAAGGGTCAAACGAAGTGAACCAGATGGGGACACCGAGCAGAGAACCCCGGACAGCGCCCACTGCTCCTCAAAGGTGTCAAGGGAGCCAGTGGACGCTGCCCAGAGGAACTCTGCCCGGATGCGTGAACGAACAGAGGATCGAAAATAGGCCCCACAGTCACAGAAGCCTCCATCGGCCAACCTCCTCACCCTGGTTTTGTAGATGGCCAGTTTAGCTATGGCCAGGAGGAGGTTGACCAGGAGGTCCCGCGACTTCGTGGGGCCGCGGATTGGAAGTGCATAAATAAAAAGGTGAGGGGAAAAGTGCAACCAAAACCTCAACAAAATGTCTGAGAGGAGCCGGAACAGGGGTTGAAGCCTGGCGCACTCCAGATAAATGTGCGCCAGGGTCTCCCTCACACCGCAAAAGGGACATGTGTCGGGAATAGGGGTGAACCGCGCCAAGTACACGCCCGTGCTCACGGCTCCGTGAAGGAGCCGCCAACTGACGTCCCCGGCGGGCCTTGGGACTAAGGAGGAGTAAAGGCTGGCCCACCGGGGCTTCTCACCCTCTAGAGGTGGCAGGAGGTCCCGCCATTTCGTATCGGGGCGGGACGTGAGGGCGAGGAGATGAAGGGTGTGGAGCACGAGCGTGTATAGACGTTTCCTTGGCGCGGTCTGGAAGTGGACGGGTTGTAGTTCGTGCAGCCGGCTCACCGTGAAGGGACAGGGGACCCGGTTGGGTCCACGGGGCAGGGGGCCAATAAAAAGGTCCGGAGGGCTTGGGGTGAAGGGAGGGCGGGGCATACCCCCTCGCAGGACCCGGTTGAGGTAAACCCGAGCAGCGGGCGGCAAAGCAGCCTTCACCTCCTGAAGTACGCGCCGGGGAGTACGAGGTCTGGAGAGCCCCATGCGCTGAGCAAGCGTCAGGGGATCCAGCCAGTCTCCCCGGTCGTAGTCCAGGAGGTCTCCGACCCTAGTGACCTCTGCCAGGACCAACCTCTGGCGCACCGAGGGGGACTCCGCCACCTGCACACGGAGCTGGGGGTTGTGTAGCAGGGGCTCCGCGAGGAGATCTGCCCCCTCGGTGGCCGCCACGGACCTGGTCGCTGAGAATAGCTTCCAGGTCTGGAGGAGGTCCTGGTAGAAGACCGGCAGTCCGTAGAGGTCTCGCGGAAGACCTCTCGGATGGAGATAAAGGAGCTGCCGGTCATATCGGAGCCCTCGGAAGCGGCGTAGGAAGGCGTGTGCCAATACGCTCCACGCCGGACTACCTGCACCATAAAGGAGCCTCTGCAGGGCCTGGAGACGGAAGACATGGATCTGAGTGTGTGGACACTTCAGGCCCTGCCCACCCTCCTCCAGAGGAAGATGGAGAACCCCTGCAGAGACCCAGTGCAGTCCTGACCAAAAGAACTCCAGAATCGACGTCCGGAGGTTGGCCAGGAAACCCGGGGCCGGGACCAGGGTGTTGAGCCGGTACCAGAGCATGGACAGGACTAATTGATTGATTACCAGTGCTCTCCCTCGAAAGGAGAGGCACCGGAGTAGTCCTGTCCATTTCCGGATCCGCTCTATCACCCTGCCCTCTAAACCTTGCCAGTTCTCCGGCGGGGATGGATGCGTGGCAGAAAGGTAAACGCCGAGATAGAGCAAGGGACCCGCGCTCCACCTGATGGCCTGAAGCGCGGGTGGGACGGAGCTCGCCTGCCACCCGTCCCCTACCACCAGGCCAGAGCTCTTGACCCAGTTGACCCGGGCAGAGGAGGCCGCCGAGTAGATCGCCTGGCAAGCCTCCACCCGCACCAAGTCGCCCGGGTCCTGGACCACGAGAAGCACATCGTCGGCGTACGTGTTTCTTAGCCCCCCTCTTTTTCTCCAGGGCGTAGAAGAAGCGGGAGCCGCGATCCATCTCCCGAAGGAGACGGATGCGGGATCGAACGAAGGCGCCCCGGGCCCGATGATCTTCCAGTTCCCGGAGCTCCTCCCGCTTCTCCCGGCACGCCCCACAGAGGGATGGATCCTCAGGGCTGGCGGCCAGACGCCTCTCCAGCTCTAAGACCTCCCGTTCCAACTGCTCTATCGTCGCATCCCTCCGTCGGCTGGCGCCCCGGGTGTAATCACGGCAGAAGAGCCGGGCGCGTACCTTCCCTAGATCCCACCATCGCCGCGCCGAGGGAAAAGCGTGCCGCTGCCCTCGCCAGGCCAGCCAGAACTCCCGGAAGGACGCCACGAAACCCACATCCTCCAGCAAACTGTTATTAAAATGCCAATAGGCCGGCCCCGGCCTCTCCGCGCAGAGAGAGGCCGTCACGGTAGCGAGATGATGATCAGAGAACGGGGCCAGCCGGACGCTGGAGGAGTGGGCCCGCGAAAGGTGAAAACGTGATAAATAGATGCGGTCCAACCGGGAGTGGTGCGACCGATGGGCCTCCACCCGGACAAAGGTGAAGGTTGAGCTGTCGCCCGGATGGTGGTCGCGCCAGACGTCCACCAGGGAGTGATGTTCGACAATCTCCCTGAGGACGTCCGCGGCGGCCGGGCACTGCTCGATCCCCGAGCGGTCCCGTTTTTCAAGGGTGTTGTTAAAGTCCCCGCCCAGGACCAGGCACTCGCGAGGATCCAAGGTGCCGAGGAAGGTGGACGCCTGCTGATAAAAACGAAGTTGTTCCGGGCCCGGTGTCGGGGCATAGATGTTGACGAGATTGACCACGAGCCCCTCTATACGGACCCGTAGGTGCAGCAGGCGACCTGGCACAGCCTCGGCAACCCCCAGCACCTCAGGTCGTAGGTCGGGGGAGAACAAGGTCGCCACTCCAGCCTGGCGAACAGAGAGATGGCTGAAGTAGACTCTGTCCCCCCATTCCAGCCGCCAGCTGTCTTCAGCGGCTGGATCCGTATGGGTCTCCTGCAGGAACACTACAGAGTACCCCCCCTCCCGAAGGAAGGAGAGCACCTGGCTCCTGCGGAGACCCATCCTACAGCCCCGGGTGTTTAATGTTGCGAAGTGGAGAGATGCCATGAGGAGGGCTGTGGGGGATCCTTGCTGGCAGACTCACTCACGGCCCCCATCGGGCCGCGTAACAATCCGTGACCCACCCCGTAGCTGAGTAGTGAGTCACGGAAAAGGCGGACCCGTTGGTAGGCCGTGGCGGCCTGCTTCCCAGTCCCTTTACCCTCCCCCATGAGGGCCCTCGCGGCCTGGAGGATTTGGTGGAAATCCCCCCATCGCTGGAGAGCGAGCTGTACTTTGTTGCGGGAGCCCCGGACGTCCTCCAGGAACTCCCGCAACTCCTCTCGCAGCATATGGGGGGCCGGGGTTACTGGCTCCCGACTATCGAAAGAAGGGGCCCCTGACGCAGCCCTATGGCCCACCGAGACAGACAGGCAAGGGGCGGACCCTCGACGCAGCTCCCGCTGGGCCGGCACCTTAGGGCCCAACCCAAAATCCGGCTTAGTTGGGGGAGGTGGTGGAGGGAGGAAAGCAAATTCTGGTGGTTCGGGACGAGGAAAGACTGGAGCCGCTCCCTGGGGGTCATCCTCAGTTAAGGGGAGGGAGACAGCCCCAGGGGCGGCAGTGTCACCATGGGAGGTGTAGGAGAGTGGGACGGCATCAGGGGCAGGGCAGGGATCAGAAGTAGGGGCAGGGAAAGGGACATGAGCAGGGCCGGGCTGAGGAACGGGTAGAGGATCGTGAGCCGCAGGAGCTGGGCCACTGGGAGGTGGCCTCTCTTGGTGTGGCTGAGGGATCTGGGAATTGGGAAGGGGACCCCCCATGATGCCGGGCTCTGGTATGATGGCTCGTGTTACAGCCACGGCATCGGGAGGTGGACAGACATTTGCGGGGTCCCCGCCTGGGAAGGAGAACCGTTGTCCCACCCCATTGAGGGGGACCCCCTGGGGTTCGGGTCCCGGCCGCAGGGCACCGGCCGTCGCTTCAGGAGGCTTGGCGGCCGTCAGCGAGGTGTCACTTGCGACCGGGCAGGTGGAAGAGCCGAGGGGATCCTCGGAGGTGGGAGCGGAACCGACGGTCAAGGGGAGGGAGCATGGGGAGAGGGGGGAAAGGGGCACCGGGGTGAGGTCATTGACATCGAGGCCTGCTGGTAAAGGGTCGTCCTCCCCCTGGGTGATTGGGGTCAGACCCAGGGCCTCGATCTCCTCGTAGATAGAGGGCAGGTCACCTTCTGCCACCCCGGGGTTCTCTCCGCCGGCACCTGAAGCGATGCTCGGGTCAGGGCGCGCAGGGTCGACAAAGGGGGCAGAAGGGGCTCCTTCGGGGGCTTCCGAGGGAGGGGCGGTAATACCTTCCAGTGCTGCCACGTCTTTCCCAGCCCGTTCTGGCGGACAAAAGCCGCTCGGGGGCAAAGCGGAAGGTTCGGCATCAGTGCCCCCCTTCCTGGTCTTCCGGGGGGCTTCCGCATCGGTGGAAAGGAGCGGGGCTCGAGCCTTCCGCTTGCCCCGCTTCCCCTGTACTAAGGCCCAGTCCTCCATGGCTTCAGCTGGGGGCTGGCTAGTAAGGGTCGGGTCAAGGGGGAGGGGCGATTTCTTAGGGACTCGGGGAGGTAGTGGTGGGGCAGCATAAGGGAGGGAAAAATCTCTCTGGGGCTGGCCCTCTCCCACGCCCGGCGGTATCCCTGCCTCACCCTCCTCCACAGGCCTCAGCAGACTGTTCGCGGCGGGCCTCTCCCACTCGTCTGGGCACACTGGGGGAGGTACTCCCAGGGCCCGAGTGGGAGCAGCGGTGGACTGGGAAGGAGGAGGGGCGGCTCTGGGCACCGGGCATTCAGGGGCGCCGGCGATGACAGGGCCGACGCCCTGCCGGGGCTCGGGGGTCTCGGATGCTCCTCCTTGCCGGGCCAAGGGGCAGTCCCTCCGGACGTGTCCCATCGCCCGGCAGAGGTAGCACCGAGCCTCCCCCGTGGAATAATATACCCGGTAACGGGCCCCGTGATAGGGGACCATAAAGGACCCCTCGAGTGCCTCCCCGTCACGTGCAGCCGGCGGCATTTGGAGCTGCACCTGCCGGCGGAACGAGAGGATGTGACGGAGGGCGGGGTCTTTGCAGCCCAGTGGGAGAGGGCTGATTACAGACATGGGTCTCCCCAGGGCGGAGAGGGCAGGTAACAGGGCGGCATTGGGGAGGAAGGGAGGGACGGAAGTGAGGACTAGGCGGACGCCTAAGTCCTCCAGCGGCTCCAATGGGACGAACACGCCCCCCACCGCCAGGCCCTTCTCCACCGCCTCTTGGGCCGCGGCCTCCGATGCGAGGAAGAAGACTACCTTCCCGTACATTTTGGAGGCCGCTACGATGGCTGTGGGCCCCACCACCCTCGCCAACGCCCGCACATAGGTTTCTACGTGGGGCGAGGCGGGTACCAGGAGGCAACGGACGCCATGCCTCCTGGTCAAGGTGGGAAAGGGGCCCCGGCCGCTATAGATGGTAGCTGAGGCGGTGGGCGGGTTAGGTGACGTTGCGGCAGGTGGGGGGGTTGCCGCCACCTGGGCGTATGCTCTGGGGGCCGGGGGTGGGACACCCGCAGAGCTGGTAGAGGGAATAGCAGAGAAGGATGCCGTGGCAGTAGTGGCTGCCTCTGCCATGGAGGGCTTGGCCTTTGTCGCGGGGCCCTTACCCTTCTTTTTACCCTGGCCCTTCCTGCCGGCTGGGGGGGCTCCCCCAGGATCATGGGGGGCGAGGGACGTGGCAGCAGCGGAGGTCTTTTCAGTGTGCGCCGCTGCTGGTGCTCCAGCGGGGGCGAGAGCAGGTGGTTCAGCAGCGGCGGTTAAGGTAGAGGCTTGGGAGGGTGACGGGGGAACAGGCAGAGGAGGGGAGGCCGTGCCGTCTGGAGGGGCTTCTCCCTCCATATCGCCCGCCATGATGAGCAGGGGAGGAAGGGAAAAACTCTTGAGGGGGGGGTGGGGAGAGGAATTGGGGGTGACCACTCCTCCCTGCTAGGCTGCAGGCAGGTGAGGAGGGCACAAAAGTGGGGACAGGGTTCAGGGTTGTCTCGGACTAGTGCGGGGATAGGGCTCAGTCACCAACTCAAGCTGGGAAATCCGGCTCCTCTTGTTGCACTAGGGGAGGGGATGATATAACAGCATGGGGGTGCAGTGAGATAGGGTCAAAATTAAACAGGGGAGGGGCACAAGCGCATGGGAGGGGGCATGGGTTCACAAAAGCGGGGGGCTAATCAGGGCAAACGGAGCTTCAGGGGTGGGAGACAACCAACTGGGAATGGGGCAGAAAACCAAGGGACTAGTTTCAGGGCTAGGGCGGGGCAAACAAACAAGGCTGCAGAGGGAGAGGGGCGGGGTGGGCAAAACTGAAACTAGCAAGGGGCTGGGACTATAAAAAAGGAGAGGGGCCCAGATAGCTGCAAGGGGAAATGGGGCAGGTGGCAAGGGACAAAGCAAGGGGCGTGCTGATGGAGGGGGAGGGTCAGTCCAAGGGGAATGGGGAGGGGCACGTGCACCCACGTGCGCTTGTGCAAAGTCAATTGTTGGGCTGGCTGCTGCTTCAGGCCCAAAAGGTGGAAACAGGCTTGGCTAGCCAGGCAAGCGGCTGAGTCCAGGGGCAGGAACCAGGGCAGACGGTGAGCAGGCAGCAGAGGTGGTGGTGGTGGAGGAGGGGGCAGCGGTGGTGGTGGGGGTTGGAGGGGGCACAGATGAAGCAGGGGGCAGGCTCTACGCCACACCCCCTGTGCCCCTACAAACACAGTCAATACCCCCACCACTAGAGCACAGTTCGAAAAATTACTCAGTTCTTGGAGGCCCCCTCCACGGTGGTCTGCAGAGTCTCCGCCGACTGTCTTCCGGGTCTCCCTCCTCTGGGTACCAGCAGCTTCCTGGCAGCAAACGGGGCAGCAGCAGCAGCTCCAGCAACTCCAGGCGGTGGTCCGGTGGTCAGGCAGGACCCCTCACAGATGGTGGTGGTGGTCACAGCAGCAGCTGGAGCAGGGGTCCCTCACACCCCTCCTCTGGGGAGAGGGCCAGCAGGCCCCCTCCCCCCCGCAAGGGGTTGCTTCAGCAGCAGGAGTAGCAGCAACCAAGGTGTTAGGGGGGGAGGGGTTCAGCTGCCAGGCAGCCAGCAACCAGAGAGTAGAGTAATGGGAGGGGTGCCTGGCCCAGCCAGGGGAGAAGCTGGAGCAGCAGTAGCAGCAAACAGGAGCTGGGAGGGCCCAGGGCCTAACAGCAGCCCCAGCAAGATGAGCAGGAGCAGCAGTCCTCTACCTCCTTCCCGGCCAGAGGGCTATAGGGAAGTGGTAAGGAACCAGTAGGTTAGCCCCAGGCTAAACAAATCCCTGATACCTTATGGCAGTTGCTCCAGGTTAATCAAGACACCTGGGGCCAATTAAGAACTTTCC
This sequence comes from Chelydra serpentina, assembly GCA_037349315.1. Lineage (NCBI taxonomy): Eukaryota > Metazoa > Chordata > Testudines > Chelydridae > Chelydra > Chelydra serpentina. Next base: position 32,417,635 of record JBAIAC010000035.1, on the reverse strand, counting down.
AGAAGGCAGGGAGGTTAATTGAGACACCTGCAGCCAATCAGGGGCTGGCTGAAACTAGTCAAAAGCCTCCCAGTGAGTCAGTGAGGGGCACATGTCAGGAGCTGTGGAAGGAGGTTGAGTGTGAGGAGCTGGGAGCAAGAGGCACTAGGAGCTGAGAGTAAGAGGGTGTACTGCTGGAAGATCCTGTGATGAGGATAAAGAAGGTGTTGGGAGGAGTCCATGGGGAAGTAGCCCAGAGAGTTGTAGCTGTCGTGCAGTTGTTCCAGGAGGCACTCTAAACAGCTGCAATGCACAGGGCCCTGGGCTGGAACCCGGAGTAGAGGGTGGGCCTGGGTTCCCCCCAAAACTCCCAACTCCTGATCAGACACAGGAGGAGTTGACCTGGACTGTGGGTTCTACCAGAGGGGAAGATCTCTGAGGCAAGCAGAATTCGCCAATAAGCGCAGGACCCACCGAGGTAGAGGAGGAACTTTGTCACACTAGGTAATTGCACACCCCACCACATAGTACTGGAGGGTATCAAATCAACACTCTACAGCATGTGTGTCTGAGGGGTGAGTGTTTAAATCCTCATAAGTCTCCCCTCCTCTTTCCCCCGCACACCCTGCCCCTTTGCTTCTCCTTCCTTTATCCTCCCCATCCTTCTGCCCCATGTGTTTGGTATTTGCCACTTCACTACTGCCAAGCAGCTAAGCCGAGCAGGGCCTGTGGAACTGGCTTCTCATCTGAAGTCCCATTGGAGCCCACTAGAAAAGAGGGAAAGAGTCTGGGATGAGGGAGAGCAAAAGGGCAGGCAGCCCCCATGTATTTGATCGAACCCAGTGGTTCCCAAACTTGGTCCGCGGCTTGCTCAGGGTAAGCCCCTGGCACCGCCGGGCCGGTTTGTTTACCTGCCGCCTCTGCAGGTATGGACGCTCGCGGCTCCCACTGGCCACGGTTTGCCGTTCCTGCTTATAGCAATGCTATAAGCAGGAATGCTGTGTAAGGCTTGAACCAGGTATGAAAATTCATCTTCCATACCTAGAAGAAATTATTGGACAAGGAATATTTAAATAGATGCAATCAGGTTTATTTCTTTATTTTAGCATGTGAATCTCCTTTGTGCTAAACCCCAGTGCTTTTGTTTGCTTGTAACTTTTAAGCTGGACCCCAAGAAAGCTATTCTTGGTACTTACATTTTGGAATTGCTCTTTTAAAATCTAGCAAAAGCCTAAGTTCCAGATGTATTTTTTTCCTTTTGTTTCTAATAAAATTTACCTTTTTTAAGAACAGGATTGGATTTTTGGTGTCCTAAGAGCTTTGTGAATTTTGTTTGATTAGCTGGTAGCAACAGCTAATTTCCTTTGTTTCCTTTCTCGGCTCTTCCCCGGAGGGGGATGAAAGGGCTTGAGGGTACCCCACAGGGAGGAATTCCCAAGCGCTCCTTCCTGGGTTCAAAGGGGTTTTTTTGCATTTGGGTCGTGGCAGCGTTTACCAAGCCAAGGTTAGAGAAAAGCTGTAACCTTGGGAGTGTAATACCAGCCTGGAGTGGCAAGTATTAATTTTTAAAATCCTTGCAGGCTTCCACCTTCTGCACTCAAAGTGACAGAGTGGGGATTCAGCCATGACAAGGGCCAGTCTCGTTAAGGCTTGTGTCTGGCTGAGGGGCATCTAAGGCAGCTAGCAGCTCAGGTTATGTATTTCAATTAACCAAAGTGCTGGCATGGCGCGAGAGCTATGGTGCCCCTAGTAGGTCTAAGGGATCTGTACTTTGTCTACACTGGCCCTTTCCATTTCTGCTAGATAGCCCAGGGACACACGAGTGATGGTGAAAAGGAGAGCTCCTGATCATGAGCTGGAGTACAAGAAGCTTAAGTAAGCAAAACTGCATACACAGAGCCTGATTTTACCAAGCGCTGCGCGCCCTGAGTGCCCCACGGCACTGGTGGGAGTGGAGGGCCCTCAATGTCTCAGCATCAGGCCCATCATTGTCACAGTCCTTAGAAAGCCTTAACCGAATAAGGACAGAATCACAGCTTTGGGCTCTCGTGCACCAGCCTTATTTGTGTTGTGTGATATAATTGTGCACTGGAAAATAACACTCTTTGAAGGGGGCTGTGATAGGGATGGAGAGAGGAAGTGGAGAAGGAGATGCGGTAGTGTGGCAGGGGAGCTATGATCAAGATGGTGGAGCCTGAGAGTGAGAGATCTTTCCGGGTACAAATCTTCAGGGAGGTTGTTGTTGTGTGTGAATGTGCTCTGCCAAGTTTTCCAACGGGCAGTAGCAGGAGTCTACATTGTTTGACCTCCAGAGACTGATTCCTTCCACCCCAACTTGTTAGAAAGTTCTTTCTTTCCTTGCTGCTAAAGAAGCTGGATTAATTCTGATGGTAAAACACAGAGTCAGCTGGGCAAAGTAATATGCAAAATCTGTATCCCCTGAAGTGTTTGCTGAGTGCCTCTGCAAGGCTGGTGGGCTAGCACAGGGCTTGGGGAGGAGAGGAATCATTCATGTGGAGAGCCTTAGCTTTCAGTTCCTGGGAAGCTCTCCTAGTGTTTTGTCAGACTGAAAACAGCCAGGCATTGCCCAAAGGGTCATAGATATCAATCAAAAATCTGCAGCATGCCCAGAAGAGCCATCTGACCAAGCATTTCAGAGCATTACACAAAAACATGGATTTGAATTTTTTGTTATATTTATGTTGTCGCGTGGCTGATACAGCCCGTCACTCTTTGGGGGCAGGAGCTAGGTGCATTATGGCCCCACAGTTGAGTCTATAGGGCTGCTCCTGCTCTTGGGGCTGCCCCCAGTCTCAGGGCTGCGGGCCTTGTGGCCTTAGTCCACGATACAGCCCTTGCTCTCAGGGCAGGGCAGCCTAGCGGCCCGAGTCCGCAATACGGCCCTTGCTCTCAGGGCAGGGCAGCCTGGCGGCCACAGTCCACAATGCGGCCCTTGCTCTCATGGCAGGGCGGCCTAGCGGCCAGAGTCAATAGTGTAGGTGAGCTGGGCCACCGTACCGGACAGGGAGACCCAGGCCTGCCCTCTCCACCGGGTCCCAACCCGAGACTCAGTCAGTGGCAAGGTTGCTCGCCACCAGCTTGGTGGGGATTCTACCGAAACATGCCGAGTCTATCTCCACTTCTACCACGCTTTCCCGCAAAGTTTCCCTTGGTCACGTCCTACCCGATCATTTGCAGTTTGCTGCCTCCAGGTCTCCATGGTCTCCCCCTGATCTGCGGTGTCCCAAGACTGTATTTCAGGGTCTGTCTCCATCTGGCTGGCTTCCACGTGCTGGAGTGCAGGTGTTCATCCCCCAGGAGTCAACAGCACACCTCGCCGATGGTCAGCCCAGACTGAGCTGCCCTGCTGTCTTTTATAGCCTGTCTCCAGCTGGAGCATGCTCAGAAGAGCGGAGGGGCGTGGCCTCCTTGGCCAAGAGAGAAGGGTTAACCTCTGCTGCACTAGTGCGGGGCTGATACAAGCCGTCACATATATATGTTATGAGCAAAACATGAGCCCTGTTAAATGGACTGTTTGGAAGCACAGCATGCCTGATGTTTCAACTCTGTGCTTTATCTCCTGGATGGCTAGAGCACAATGGTAGATTAATAGATTTGAACCATTATGAGCATCTACTACGATCGCCTGCATAACGCAAGCCAGAGAACCTTGATAACAGACACAATAGGTCACAGGATTATTGGTTATGCATTGGATAGAAAACACCTCATGGTTATATGATTAATTCAAAAGGTAACAGTTAAAGAGTTGTATATTAACGACTTGCTGAGCAATGGGAATTAGTTCAGGTGCTATACACTTAGGCCATGTCTACACTATGAAAATACTCTGATTTTACAGAAGTCGATTTTTGGAAACAGATTGTATAAAGTCGAGAGCGTGCGTCCCCACTAAGCACATTAATTCAGCGGTGTGCATCCACAGTACCGTGACAAGCGTCAACATTCTGAGCGGTGCATTGTGGGTAGCTATCCCACAGTTCCCGCTGCCCATTGGAATTCTGGGTTGAGCTCCCAATGCCTGATGGGGCCAAAATTTTGTCACAGGTGGTTATGGGTAAATGTCGTCAGTCAGTCCTCCCCTCTCTCCTTCCATGAAAGCAATGGCAGACAATCATTTCGCGCCCTTTTCCCTGGATTGCCCGAGCAGATGCCATAGCACGGCAAGCATGGAGCCTGGTCAGCTCACCACAGCAGTTATGACCATTGTAAACACCTCGCGAATTATCATGCAGTTTATGCAGAACCATAACCTGAAAAACCAGGCAAGGAGGCGACGGCAGTGCGGTGACGACAGTGATGAGGACATGGACACAGACTTCTCTCAAAGCACGGGCCCCGGCAATTTGGACATCCTGTTGGCAATGGGGCAGGCTCATGCCATGGAACGCCGATTCTGGGCCCGGAAAACAAGCACAGACTGGTGGGACCGCATAGTGTTGCAGGTCTGGGATGATTCCCAGTGGCTGCGAAACTTTCGCATGCGTAAGGGCACTTTCCTGGAACTTTGTGACTTGCTGTCCCCTGCCCTGAAGTGCAAGAATCCCAAGATGAGAGCAGCCCTCACAGTTCAGAAGCGAGTGGCGATAGCCCTCTGGAAGCTTGCAATGCCTGACAGCTACCGGTCAGTCAGTAATCAAGTTGGAGTAGGCAAATCTACTGTGGGGGTTTCTGTGATGCAAGTAGCCAATGCAATCATTGAGCTGCTGCTATCAAAGGTAGTGACCCTGGGAAATGTGCAGGCAATAGTAGATGGCTTCGCTGCGATGGGATTCCCTAACTGTGGTGGGGCTATAGACGGAACGCATATCCCTATCTTGGGACCGGAGCACCAGGGCAGCCAGTACATAAACCGCAAGGGGTACTTTTCAATGGTGCTGCAAGCACTGGTGGATCACAAGGGATGTTTCACCAACATCAACATGGGATGGCCGGGAAAGGTTCATACGCTGGCGTCTTCAGGAACTCTGGTCTGTTTAAATGGCTGCAGGAAGGTATTTACTTTCCAGACCAGAAAATAACAGTTGGGGATGTTGAAATGCCTATAGCGATCCTTGGGGTCCCAGCCTACCCCTTAATACCCTGGCTCATGAAGCTGTACACAGGCATCCTGCACAGTAGTAAGGAGCTGTTCAACTATAGACTGAGCAAGTGCGGAATGGTGGTAGAGTGTGCATTTGGATGTTTGAAAGGGCGCTGGAGCAGTTTACTGACTCATTCTGACCTCAGCGAAACCAATATTCCCATTGTTATTGCTGCTTGCTGTGTGCTCCACAATCTCTGTGAGAGTAAGGGGCCTCACCCCCCGTGTTTTTGGGACTCTGGGTGAGGAGGCTATGGAACTTGGGGAGGAGGGAGGGCAGTTACACATGGGCTGCAGAGGCGGTCTGTGATCCTGCTGCCGTTCCTGAACCTCCACCAGATGCCGGAGCATGTCCGTTTGATCCCACAGTAGCCCCAGCTTTGCCTCCTGCCTCCTCTGATCTGCCTCCTCTGATCTGCCGCCACCTCTCATCTCGATCATCCCTCCTGTCCTCACATTTGTCCCTCCTGTCCTCATGTTCATTGGCCGCTTTCTTGTACTGTGCTATTGTGTCCCTCTACACATTCTGCTGAGCTCTGTCAGTGCGGGAGGAGTGCATGAGCTCAGAGAACATTTCATCGCGCGTTCATTTTTTTCACCGCCTTATCTGAGATAGCCTTTGGGACGGAGATGCTAGGGGGAGGTTTGAAACATTTGCAGCTGCGGGAGGAAAAAAAGGGAGGGATAGCTCAGTGGTTTGAGCATTGGCCTGCTAAACCCAGGGTTATGAGTTCAATCCTTGAGGGGGCCATTTAGGGATCTGGGCAAAAATTGGGGATTGGTCCTGCTTTGAGCAGGGGGTTGGCCTAGATGACCTCATAAGGTCCCTTCCAACCCTGATATTCTATGATTCTAAGTATTTAAAAAGGTACATTTTACAGCACAATGGGTATACTCTTTCATGGTGAACAACACCATTCACATTACATGGCACATGTGCTTTCAGTACAAAGTCACATTTTGCATCTTAGATTGAGTGCCTGTGGCTTTGGTGTCACACACGCAGGGCCGGGCAATAGAATTCGGCTTGCAGGCAGCCATGGTAAGCCATAGACTTTCAGCTTCTGCAACCTTCATAACAGCAGCGCCCACCTTTCCCATACCAAGAAAAGCCCGTTGAGTTGGCCATTTAGTGCAGTGGTTTTCGGGTTAACGTGCAGCAGCAGAAACCAAACTAACCCCGCTGCATCCAATTCTCTGGGATGATCGCTTTACCCCTCCCCCCCACCCCGTGGCTGGTATCAGGGAAGATCCCTGCTAGCCAAACGTGAACAGCTCAGTGCCAATGCCCCACCACCACTTGCCAAACTGCGAGGAGGATTTCTTTTCAGGCACAGGCAAACAGCCCAGTAGGAACAGCCACCTTGGAATGTCCCCTTAATTAAATTCCCGTATTTCAACCAGGTTACCATGAATGATATCACTCTGATGAGGATAACACAGACAGAGAAAGAACGGATGTTGCTTGAATGCCAGCAAACACCAGGACCATACGCTGCGAGGCTTTGTCATGCAGTGATACCAGATTACTTGCTACTGGCATGGCGTGGTAAAGTGTCCTACCATGGAGGACAGAATAAGGCTGCCCTCCCCAGAAACCTTCTGCAAAGGCTTTTAGAGTACTTCCAGGAGAGCTTCATGGAAATGTCCCTGGAGACTTTCCGCTCCATCCCCAGACACATTAACAGACTTTTCCAGTAGCTGGACTGGCCATGAATGCATCCCTAACCCTCAGGGCAAATTAATCATTAAAAAACGCTTGCTTTTCAACCATGTATTTTATTTACAAAAAGTACACTCACCAGAGGTGCCTTCTCCGGATTCACGGTTCGGGATACTGCCTTAGGAGGGTTGGGAGGGTATTTCAGTTAGGGTGATAAAAAGATCCTGTCTGTCGGGGAGAACGGTGTGCTGTGTGCTCTCCTCAACCTCCTCCTCCTCCTCCTCCTCATCTTCCCCGTCTGCCAAATCCTCAGGCATGGCAACTGCGAGTACCCCATCCTCGGAGTCCACAGACAGGGGTGGGGTAGTGGTGGTGGCCACCCCAAGAATGGCATGCAGCTCAGCGTAGAAGCAGCATGTCTGGGGCTGTGACCTGGAGCATCCTTTTGACTCTTTGGTTTTCTGATACGCTTGTCTGAGCTCCTTAATTTTCATGCGGCACTGTGTTGCGTCCCTGCTGTATCCTCTGTCCATCATGGTCTTGGAGATTTTTTCAAATATTTTGTCTTTTGGAACGTAGTTCTGATACCATGGATTCATCTCCCCATTCAGCGATCAGATCCAGTACCTCCCGTTTGGTCCATGCTGGAGCTCTTTTTCGATTCTGGGATTGCATGGTTACCTGTGCTGATGAGCTCTGCATGGTCATCTGTGCTGTAAACCTGGCCAGGGCATCCGAGCTCAGAGCGCTGTCCAGAGCGGTCACAATGGTGCACTGTGGGATAGCTCCCGGAGGCCAATACCATCGAATTGCGTCCACACTAACCCTAATTCGACATGGTGATATCGATTTTTAGCGCTAATCCCCTTGTCGGGGAGGAGTACAGAAATCGATTTTAAGAGCCCTTTATGTCAGGAAAAAATGGCTTCGTTGTGTGGACGGGTGCAGGGTTAATTTAATTTAACGCTGCTAAATTCGACATACAGTCATAGTGTAGACCAGGCCTTAGGGTGTGTCTATGCTTCAAGATGGGGAGGTAAATCCCAACTCAAGGAGACGTACCTGTGCTAGCTCCGATCGAGCTAGCGTGCTAAAAGTAGTGTAGCCAGGGTGGCGCGAGTGGCGATATGGGCTAGCCACGCCGAGTACATGCCTAGTATATTGGACATATCCTTAGAGGACATACCCATATCCTTTCCCTGGTTGCTTTTCAAGGCATTGGGGGTGATTTCATGTACCTTACACAACTCAGCTTCAGGGAAAACCCAGGAACAGAAGCCAAGTTAGGGAAGAAGCTGCAGATCAGTAGAATCTGGTAGATCCAGAGATGGGCATAGGGCTTGTGAGGAAGGACAAGGAATTAGAAACTCATGTGACTGTGACCTGGTCTACACTAGGGGCGGGGATCGATGTAAGGTACGCAACTTCAGCTACGTGAATAACGTAGCTGAAGTCGATGTACCTCTATCGACTTACCGCGCCGTGAGGATGCCGCAGGGTTGACTGCCGCCGCTCCCCTGTCAACTCTGCTTCCGACTCTCGCTGGGGTGGATTACCGGAGTCGACAGCAGAGCGATCGGGGATCAATTTATCGCGTCTACACTAGACGTGAAAAATCGATCCCCGGGCGAAAGATGGATCGCTACCCGCCGATTAGGTGGGTAGTGTAGACCTGCCCTGTGAGTAACTGTTTGTGTAAATCCTGGATCGCTTGACCATGTCTGTCTCCTTTCTCGCTCTTTTATACACAAGCAGTCCTCAGTATTCAGGAGCTGTCAGGTAATGAAATGTTATCTCACAAGAAGCAGGATTGCACTTGAATGCACAGAGGACGCACAGACGAGGTGGGTGAGGTGATATCTTTCTTGGACCAACTTCTCTTGGTGACAAGCTTTCAAACTCCACAGAACTCTTCTGTAGGTCTGCAAAGACATTTGTTAATGATCTTTACTTTGTCGTCAGTACTGCTGACCATCATAAGCAAAGGACCAACCTCGTTGGCTAACTTTTGCTGGTCCATTTTCAGAGAAAGGGCCAGGAGATGCTTTGTTTGCTCTCACAGTTGGGAATCTTCTAGGAGGTTTGATTCTAGCTCAGGAGCCCGTAAGGGGGATGTTGAAATGGATCTTTAATGGCCAACAGCTGGGCAGATTGTTACCGGTACCAGTGAAAATTCGGATTCAACTTGCTCAATGCACAGAAACTTATTTCAGAGAAAATCACACAAGCAGGAAAAGGTTATACAATGCATCTTCTTAATAAGCCTTAATTTCCCAAGCATAAACCCTCAGTAACTATGTTGGCCCCACACAGTATCCTGATTGGCAAACAAAGCAGGTATAGCTACCAGTCCTAAATGGAGACTTCTTCTCTTCTCTGCTCAGGCCCTTGGTCTGTCTCATTTCCCCCGAAGCAGGGTCTTGGTTACCCTGAGGCCTTCTGGTCCTAGAGTCCCACACAAAAGTCCCTTGTAGCAAGGTGTTGGCTACCCTGGGTCCTTTGTCTCACAGCATTACAGGCCTCTTCAAATGTTAATTGGAGTAGGAACTGAGTCTATGATATTCCCCAATATTTATACTCCTTTTGTGAAGGAGTCTCATGTTCCCAAAATATGCTGTGTTGGCATTACATAACTTGTTTTCTGGCTAATAATTTTGAAAGGGGCACTCTGGACAGACCAAAGGCCTCCTGACATTTACTCTCTCATCAATCATTCACTCATCAATCAATCACTTTCTTAAAGCAGCTCTTGTGGTTGTGCAGCATTACAAGGTCTTGTATCCAGCTCATGATCAAGAGCTCTCCTTTTTACCCTCACTCATGTATTCCCGGGCTATCTAGCAGAAATGGAAAGGGCGGTGTAGACAAAGTACAGATCCCTTAGCCCTACTAGGGGCACCATAGCTCTCGCACCTTGCCAGCACTTTGGTTAATTGATATACATAAAGAGAGCTGCTAGCTGCCCTTGGATGCACCTCAGCCAGACTCAAGCCTTAATGAGACTTGCCCTCCTAAAGGATCGTTCGCTCAGGGATCTCAGAGCACTTTTACAAGCAGTCGCTGAGTTTATAGAATGGGTTAGATCAAATACATGGGGGCTGCCTGCCCCTTTTGCTCTCTCTCGTCCCAGACTCCTCCCCTCTTTTCTAGTGGTTTGAGACGTGGCTTCAGATGAGAAGCCAGTCCCACAGGCCCTGCTCGGCTTAGCTGCTTGGCAGTAGTGAGGTGGAAAATACCAAAGAGATGGGGAAGAAGGATGGGGAGGATAAAGGAAGGGGAGGCAAAGGGGCAGGGAGTGGAAGGAAAAGGGGAAAGAGGTTATATGGCCTGTCTGATGCTAAAAGAATCTTGCTCCCAGGATCCTCCAGCACATGAAAACTCACCAAGCTTTACCACATTCATGCCAACCCCGTGGTTCATAGTAATAATTCAATAACACCCCAACAGGGGACAGCGCTGGTATGTCCAAAATGACCTTGCAGTGTCCCAAGGCTTCTTAATTAGAGCAGATACAAATGCCTTTGACATAGATTTTGAGGTTTTTGTCCTGTCACTTATGCCCCAGACTGACAGGCGTCAAAAAGGCAAATGAAAGCTCAATTATAACCTTTAGGAGATGCCTTGTTGACTCGTTTATCTTTGTATACCTAGCAGAAGACCACATAACTTCTATTGAATTCCTATCTCCTTCGGTTCAGGACTGCTGTACGAGTTACCAAAGCAGGGTCTGGTTAAGTGGAGTTGTGATAGGACTCCAAGATGTATGGAGCACGGGCCCCTCCCAATATTCTAGACTGTAGAGTCCCTTTGGATGTTCCATTGTGATATGAGTTGCACAGAAACCAGAACAAGACAATTCTGATTTGAAACATTTGTTGGTAAGCACACTCAGGGCATCATATCTGCCAGCTGGGAGCAAATCATTAGCTCTGATGTCACACTCCTGTCAGTATAAGGCAGCTGCTTTTGGTCTCTGAAAACGTGGCTAATTTATGTTCCAGTGTGAACAGCACCTAGGGATGATTTCCACCTGTTGCTAGGCAGCAGTTTAGAAATATATGTTCTTTAAATTTTAAGTGAATTTAGTGCAGATAGAAGGTGACAAATCGACAGCCCTGGAGCCTGGTCTCCTCTCGGTATCCATAGAAGAGGTGAGGTGGCATCTGGAGCTGTCCCCCTCAGCTCTGTGCCTCAATCTGGAATTGGAGAACTCCCCTGTGAGGGCAGTAATTCAGCCTCCTTGCTGAGAGTGCCAACAAGCCGGTATTCTACTATGTGAGTACTTTTGTGACATGGAATCTCCAGCCCTCCACTCACTCCATATGCAGGAGCAATAACTGGAGTGGGTGGTAGCATTGCCCAGAAGTGGGTGACCTAATGAAAGCCTGTGGCAGGGTCACAGTCCGAGCAGCTGGAGAGACCTTAGAAGAGGCCATGGCTAAGCAAATTAATCCCTCTCTGGGGTTTCCGGTTTATTGACTGGGTTCTCGTGTCCCCAAAAGAAAACAAACCAGCGGAGTAGCAAGCCTCACCCCAGTCACTCTCACCTCTGGATCAACAGCACAAGACCGAACAGAGTAATGCTTGTGGTGTCCAGGATTCCTGTCCTGGTTAGCAAGCCCCTATCTCTCCCTCTTGTGAGAGCATCCAGCCCACCCTTTGGGTGTGAGGCTAACTTGACCCACCTACACCTGCTTGCTTCCACTCAGGGTGGGAGGCCCTATCAATGGTGTCTCTGAAGCCCCTGCTGGGATTTAACCCCTGTCTGGTCTGGCAGGGGTTATCTTTGTGGGGCACCAGGGGGGGAGGGAGGTGGCTGTGGCACCCTGTAGGGGCACCATTCATTCTGTGTGCCCCATCACAAAGGGTCACACACAGCAGAAAACTTAGACACAAGTGAGCCAATTCAAAAGACAGTATCAAGATTTGGGGCCCAAGAAACTTGTAAGAAAAAAAATTGGTAAAAATTGTGGGGAGTTTGTGTCTTTTTAATGGCAAAGTTGCAACAAGGTTCCTACCTCTGCCACACACAGTGTGCGCCCCTCACTCAATAGGCACACGCTTGGCCTTTACACTGTTACACCATTTGTTTCCAGTCATGTATGATGACAGGGGCCACAGAAGCGTACAGAGAAAATCCAGCTCACTCTGTAGAGACTGTCACCTTTTCCTTCTCACCCATGACTCCAAATCTGTTCAAGGTCCAGAGGATTAGTTTACAGACAGTGATTATTGGATTGCCTCACCCACTGCTGAAATGCAGCCACCTCTGCTGTGGAGCAGAGCAGCCATAGTGCATCAACAAACCACAGCAGGTTTTTTTTTTAAAGGGGTAGTGAAAAGTTTGTGATGGGTTTGGTCACATAGACCCCCTTGGGACTGTCACCTGATGTGCTGAAATTACCTCTAAGCCCATTTTCCCTGCCAGTTTGGGACTCCAGAACCCTGCCTTGTTAAGCCAGACACGCTAGCCTGCTGCAACAGAGACTCAGGGTCTGGGCCCCACCCCCAAAGCTGCAGACTTTAACGAAAAACAGCTTATCAGGTTACCTCTCCAGCACCCAGACACCCAGTTCCCAATGGGATCCAAACCCCAAATAAATCCGTTTTACTCTGTATAAAGCATATACAGGGTAAACTCATAAATTGTTCATCCTCTATATCACTTATAGAGAGATATGAACAGCTGTTTGCTCCCCCAGGTATTAATCACATACTCTGGGTTCATTAATAAACAAAAGTAATTTTATTAAGTATAAAAGTAGGATTTAAGTGGTTTCAAGTAATAACAGACAGAACAAAGTAAATCACCAAGCAAAATAAAGCAAAAACATGCAAGTCTAAGCCTAATACATTAAGAAACTTATTACAGGTAATATCTCACCCTCAAAGACGTTACAATAAGCTTCATTCACAGGCTAGACTCCTTCCTAGTCTGGGCCCAATCCTTTCCCCTGGTACAGTCCTTGTTAGTTCCAGCAGACATCTGAGGTCTTAATTAGCAGTTTTCTCATGACTGGCCATCCCCTTTGTCCTGCTCCACCCCCTTTTATAGCTTTGGCATAAGGCAGGGATCTTTTGTCTGTGCTTGCCCTCCACCTCTCCTTCTAAATAGAAAAGTACAAGATTTAAGATGGATTTCAGTATCAGGTGACATGATCACATGTCCCTGTGAGACCTCATTCTTCATTACCCATGGGCTGGCCCACACCTACACAGGAAGGCTTGCAGGTAAATAAACCCATTCACAGGTCATTGATTCTGAAGCACCCTTAATAATTTCCACTTAATATGTTTACATCAGTAATACAAGTTCAGATCTTATTCTCCTAACTCCAGACATAGAAATAGTACATGCAAAATAAGATGAACACACTCAGTAGATTATAAGATTTGTAATGATACCTTACAAGAGACCTTTTGCATAAAGCTTATTACAATTGCATCATATTCACATTCAAAAGCATATTTTCATAAAGCATATGGCGTGCAACGTCACAAAGTTCTGCTGACACTACAGAGAAAATGAAGTCAGAGGGGGCCATAATGACTCTTGCTGAAAGGGGTAGCACCAGGGGGATCATTAATGACCATGAATAGTCAGGATCTTGTTTTTTGTTACGCCTCTGAGAAAATGCCAGGAACAGTGCTGTGAATGAGTCTGGGGGCAGGATGCAACCTAGTGGAGCAGATTAATGTCTCCTCCCCAAGCTGTGCTGACCCGCCCTTCCTGGTAATGGTGTTTAATCAGTTCATAGCTGTACAATGCTGTAAAACAGTAATCAAGTTCTCAGTCTGATTAATATTATTACCTGGGTTGGATTATGGTCTGTTGAGATCAGAGCCCCAGGTGGCATGGCTGCTCATGAGCAGGAGACAATGGGCCATATGCAACTCAATGAGATTACACCAAGGATCAAACTGGGGAAATGTTTTGAGAAAGTGCCTGGCCTCCAGCTGAGTTGCCTTTGGTTTTCATTGCTTATCAGCATTAGCATTGAACTGCTCCTGACTAGGCTTGGAAGCGGACATCTCATTGAGGGGCATGGTGGGCTATTGTTCACGCCCATCTTTGTCTTTGGATAGAGATATTTATTCCCCAAAACTGGGATCACAGTGTAGCCCTGCATCTTAGTGCATGTCTACACTACAAAATTATGTCAACCTAAGTTACATTGGCATACAGCCGCTGCAGTAATTAAATAGCTTTTGCATGTCCATACTATGCTCCTTGCATTGGTGGTGCGCACCTTTACCAGGAGTCCTTGTACCGATTGTACTGTCAGTGTGGGGCATTGTGGGACAGCTTCTGAAAGCCAGTAACAATCGACATAAGCAATGCAGTGTCTACACCAGGGGTGAGCAAACCTTTTGGCCCGAGGGCCACATCTGGATATAGAAATTGTATGGTGGGCCATGAATGCTCACAAAATTGGGGTTGGGGTGCGGGAGGCAGTGAAGGCTCCAGCTGGGGGTGCGGGCTCTGGGATGGGGCTGGGGATGAGGGGTTTGAGGTGCAGGAGGGTGCTATGGGCTGGGACCGAGGAGTTCAGCGGGCAGAAGAGGGATCAGGGCTGGGGGAGGGGGTTGGGATGTGGGGGGTGGCTCAGGGGTGCAGGCTCCGGGCAGTGCTTACCTCAAGTGGCTCCCGGAAGCAGTGGCATGTTCCCCCCTCTGGCTCCTATGCTGAGGTGCGGCCAGGTGGCTCTGCTGCTTGCTGCCCTGTCTCGAGGCACGGCCCCTACAGCTCCCATTGGCCACGCATCCCAGCCAATGGGAATTGCAGGGGTGGCGCCTAGGGCGGGGGCAGCATGCAGAGCCCCCTGGCTGCCCCTACTCATAGGCGCCGGAAGGGGGACATGCTGCTGCTTCCGGGAGCCGCATGGAGCAGCCCCCGACCCTGCTCCCCGGCTGGAGCGCCGGAGCGGGACAAGCCCCAGACCCCACTCCCCAGCAGGAGCTCGAGGGCCAGATTAAAATGGCTGGTGGGCCAGATCTGGCCCCTTCCCAGACTTCCAGACTTTGCTGTGTTCAATGCCCCATTGTCCCTACTGGTGCAAGGGAAGGATATTCTCTGTGATCAGCATCAGACCCACACATACTTAACACATGCCTTTTGCATTTATTCCCTTGGCCTTTAAGGGAAGTACAGCTTTCACTGACATTGTCTCATTTCATTCTGACATTTTGCTTTGACACTGCAATGTGCTCTCCATAGACTAGCACTGACATTCTGCCTGAAGGTGTTAGACCCAGCTCCGGCAATATAATCCCAAGGCTGCACAGATGAGACTCCAGAGCCTAAGGCTGCCAGACACTTGCTCGGAGGAGTCACCATGCCTTCCCATCCTAAGCAACTATCAAAGCAGCTGGTATCAGTGTCCAGCTTACTGTGGGCCTGGTTCTCGGAAAGAGGCTGCCTTTTGTGTCTGCTGATCCCAGAGCACACACACGTGTGCACCCACCTAACACACACCCACACCTGCATGCACAGTGGATAGATTCCAGAACCTGTGTGGGCTCAGGAGTCCTGGAAAGGTGTGTTCACAGGCGGTCTGCACTGGCAGATTCCAACAGCTACAGGAAGCTGGGCTGAAGCCCCTGGAAGATTATGGCTTATACGTCTGTAAAACAGGCACTTGGAGATTTAGGTGGCATAATTTTATTTAAACAATGCCCATCATTCATGTGCCTCCTTCTTCCCACTGACTTCACAGGATCAAGCCCAGGGTGTGTCACTTGGTGGGCTCGGGAGCCTGTGTAGCATCGAGAACCCATAATGGAATGCAGAGAATCACAGGCAAAGGCCTGATTCTGCTCCCATGGACACAGCAAAACTCCTTCGGTTTCACTGGAATCAACCCTAATTTACACCAGTGTGTGTGAGCAGAATCAGGCCCCAAGACTCATTCTGCTGCCTATTGGCTGTGCTAACTCCTTATCTGAAAAGCCTACCACTGTGACAAGGGCTAGCATAACCTGAGGTATCCCAGGCAGCCAGAAGTCTCCTGGGATGTCCAGATTCAAGTATGCAGGTTCCCCTTCCTTCCATGACAGTTGCTCTTAGTGCAATCCCTACCCTGTCTCCAAAAACAATGCCTGGAGAGCAGCCTGGTCACCTCCCTAGTGTACAAACAGGTCTTTGTAGCCCCCTAGAAAGTGAGCAGCCCCCTAGGAAATGCTTATCAAGGAGGGATCCACCTGCCACAGGATAAATGGGGTGCCCACGGGGCTGCCTGAGGACTAAATGCGGCCCAGGGAACCTCAAGCTATGACTTGCAGCGACGTCCCTTGTAACCACAGGACAAAGGAAGGCAGTTGCCAAAGGCATTTTGCTGCTGAGCTCAGCCAACAAGCAATTTCTATTCATTTGCTATAGACCATACAAATACCAATGAATCTGAAGGAGATGTGCAGGCATGAGCCCTTGCTGCAGTGCTCAGACTGGGCTTGGAATCCAAGTTCTCCTGGCTGAGCAGAGCTAGAAGTTGGGTTTGGGTCCATCTCTATTCATATGTCCATTTGTAAACCCCTGTGCAGCATAGGGGCAGTGCCCCAGCTCCTGGCAAGTTGCCAGCGAAGCCCTGTGTCCCTCAGAGTCAGGGCATTGCCCAAGCATGAAATTAAAGAAGCTAATGCTGCCCCCAAGGAGTAAAAGGTGACAGTATTCACCCCCCCAAAGTGAGGTATTCCTGGGGAAGCCCTCCCCAGCCAACAGGGGCAGTGCCCAGCCATTTGCAGTAAATCACTTGACAAGCAGGCGATCGAGTTGTTCCCTCCAGTAAGGAACTGAAAAAAACCCAGCGAGAGCACAAGTGGCCACCTTCAACCAGATTCCTCTGCTGTGGGGCTGAGCCGCCAGGATGGGAAAGGCTGAGAGCTTCTTGGCTTCTTCTGCTGTACCACCTCTGCACTGGATCACTGGGCAGCAGATCAGCAATGGGGGGAGAGAATACGAAGTCTGATAGCAGTGGAAGGAAGGGATTCCTCCATCTCCTCCTCCCCCTACGTGTATTACTACTCCACCCACACAAGTGTTATTGACAGTCACTAATCAGAAAAAGTCCCAACCAATACCCTGCATCTCATCTGAACATCTCTTCACCTCAAGCCTTCCCAGCCTGGGCCAGGCTCTGAATTTTGCAGGTGGTCCCTAGTTTTAGGATGTGCCCAACTGAGAGCCTATATGTGAAACCCCTCCCTCAAGGAGACCTAGGCCCTGGTCTATACTAGGGGGAAGGTCGATGTAAGGTACGCAACTTCAGTCACGTGAATTACATAGCTGAAGTCGACGTACCTCGATCAACTTACTGCGCTGTGAGGACGCCACAGGATCGACTGCCACCGCTTCCCCATCGACTCCGCTTCCACCTCTCATGGCGGTGGATTGCCAGAGTCGACGGCAAAGCGATCGGGGATCGGTTTATTCGTGTCTACACTAGACGCGAAAAATTGATCCCCGAAAGATAGATCATTACCCGCCAATTCGGCGGGTAGTGAAGATGTACCCCTAGAGAGATGGAGGAAGTGGAACTTGCAAGAAGCAAGGAAGGAAGACACCCAGGCTCCGATGACATCTGCATCATGAGCAGCAGCTCTGCATCTAAAAGATTATTCTGGTCAGAGATACTCAGGTTATGGAAACAACTTTGCTAACGTACGGAAAAACCTCTAAAGAAACAATTAATGCCACAGCATTTTCCAAGATCTCATTGCCTATATATTCATTTAAGAGAAGATCTAAGGCAGGCATCGGCAACCTTCGGCATGCGGCTCACCAGGGTAAGCCCCCGGCGGGCTGGGCTCATTTGTTTACTTGCTGCGTCTGCTGGTTCAGCCGATCGCGACTTCCACTGGCCGCAGTTCGCTGTCCCTGGCCAATGTGGGCTGCAGGAAGCGGTGCGGGCCGGGGGATGTGCTGGCTGCCGCTTCCCGCAGCCCCCATTGGCCGGGGACGGTGAACCACAGCCAGTGGGAGCTGCGATCGGCAGAACTGGCGGGCGCAGTAAGTAAACAAATTGGCCCGGTCCGCCAGGGGGCTTACCCTGGCGAGCCGCGTGCCGAAGGTTGCCGATGCCTGGTCTAAATCATAATGCGCCGTCACAATGCTCCTTGTCTGATCAATTTTCATAAGTAAGAGAGGTGACTAGCAACAAATAGCCAAGTCCAGACTAGTGAGCCAGGGAGTAGCTTCAGAAGTGGCTTGGTGTAAGTCTGAGATGATCGAACCAGGCACTGATTTACAATGTGGTCCATAGTTTGCAACTGGTGTCCATAGTCACATTGGGCGCTTTCTCATCTTCCAGAGAGGAGAGAGATGACAGCATCTGACATGCAGTGTTCTGAAACGGTTCAATGCAGATCATTGTTTCTGGTGTTTGTTTGGGACATCAGCATTATCCCAGCATTTTTTCCATTGTGCCCCAGGATTGAATGAGGATGCTTTAAGAACTTTGATGAGGGGCTCTTGGAAGTGACGTGACTTGAGCCAGTGCCTTTATTAGTCATAGAATGGACCCATTGATTCCAAAGTCCTATTTTCTCAGTGGTTTAGGTTTATAACTCACTTGCCTGTAAGAATGTAAAAATTACAGTCTCAACCCCAAAAACATTTTATGTTAAATAAAAAAAATGTAAGGGATGTGAGTAGAAAAAATGTAGCTCTTTTGGGTGCAGAAAAGTAGAAAAAAATATAGCTCTTGCCAGCTTCAGTAACTAAGGAAAAGAACAAGTTTAATTGCTTTTCTAAATGAAACATACAAGGCTTTTTATCCAGATCATGTATGAATGTTGCTCTTTTTGCTATTTGAGGAAAGTTGCCCTTTCAGTATTTTGAAATATATATATTGGTCAACTGCCTGTTCTTGCAAATGTATAAATAAGTATATCTGTATTAAAGGGACACTGTCAGGAAACATGGGACCATTACTTAGGTTCGGTTTGGTTTGATGAGAAGTAATAGTGGCAAATGTTTTTGTGACTTTTAAAGCTAATTTAATACAAGCAGTTTTATGTTTGGGTTTTGCTATTCTGCTGCAGTGGTCCTCATAACCCAACCATTGCCCTGCTGTGCTAGCATATGAGAGCTAGAAAGTGAAACTGATTAGACTCACACATGAAACTGACAGGCTCGCTTCTATTGCCCAGGGGGTGGGAGTGCAGAAAGAAAAAGGATTAAATTCACCTTCGTTCAGAGTGGTAGCAAAAGCCCTTGGCACCACTTAAGTCAGCCTCTCAAGGGTACTGTATTATGTTATGCAGGTTATTCTTCATGTGCTAAATCAATCTCCTTGTTCTGCTGCACCAGCAAATCAGGCAGTGTTCCAGGGCCAAAAGAGAACAGCCCACCACCACATCCCTTAGCTTAGGGGAAAGCACATAGGGTTAAGAACCCTCACATCATAAACTCAAATCTCACTTTTTCCACTCACTGCTACTTATATTTCTGTGAACTCCATAGCTCTCATTACTGAGCAACAGCATCTGCCTGAGGATGAAGTCAAGGATCAACCACCCCATTTTACAAGAAAGCTACCTCAGAGATTGCTTGCGCTACTTGCGCTACATCGATGATATCTTCATCATCTGGACCCACGGAAAAGAAACCCTTAAGGAATTCCACCACGATTTCAACAATTTCCATCCCACCATCAACCTTAGCCTAGACCAGTCCACACAAGCGGTCCATTTCCTAGACACTACTGTGCTAGTAAGCGATGGTCACATAAACACCACCCTATACCGGAAACCTACTGACCGCTATACTTACCTACATGCCTCCAGCTTCCATCCAGAGCACACCACATGATCCATTGTCTACAGCCAAGCTCTAAGATACAACCACATTTGCTCCAATCCCTCAGACAGAGATAAACACCTACAAGATCTCTATCAAGCATTCTTAAAACTACAATACCCACCTGCTGAAGTGAAAAAACAGATTGACAGAGCCAGAAGAGAACCCAGAAGTCACCTACTACAGGATAGGCCCAACAAAGAAAATAACAGAACACCACTAGCCGTCACCTTCAGCCCCCAACTAAAACCTCTCCAGCGCATCATCAAAGATCTACAACCTATCCTGAAAGATGATCCCTCACTCTCACAGATCTTGGGAGACAGGCCAGTCCTCACTTACAGACAGCCCCCCAACCTGAAGCAAATACTCACCAGCAACCACACACCATACAACAAAAACACTATCCCAGGAACCTATCCTTGCAACAAAGCCCGATGCCAACTCTGTCCACATATCTATTCAAGTGGCACCATCATAGGACCTAATTACATCAGCCACACCATCAGGGGCTCGTTCACCTGCACATCTACCAATGTGATATATGCCATCATGTGCCAGCAATGCACCTCTGCCATGTACATTGGCCAAACCGGACAGTCTCTATGCAAAAGAATAAATGGACACAAATCTGACATCAGGAATCATCACATTCAAAAGCCAGTAGGTGAACACTTCAACCTCTCTAATCACCCAATGACAGATTTAAAGGTGGCAGTTTTGCAACAGAAAAACTTTGAAAACAGACTCCAAGCAGAAGCTGCGGCACTGGAATTAATATGCAAACTAGATATCATTACCTTAGGTTTGACTATTGACTGTGAATGGCTCAGTCATTACGTTAATTGAATTTATTTCCCCCCGTTAAATACCCTTAACACCTTTGTGTCAACTGTCTGTAATGGGCCATGTTGATTATCACTTCAAAAGTTTATTTCCTACCGATAACAGTTCCTTCCAATTAATTAGCCTTTTACAGTTGCTACGGGTACTTCCACCTTTTCAAGTTTCTCTGAATGTATAAATATCGTCCCACTGTATGTTCCATTCTATGCATCCGATGAAGTGGACTGTAGTCCACGAAAGCTTATGCTGAAATACATTTGTTAGTCTCTAAGGTGCCACAAGTATTTCTTATTTTCTTTTTGCTGACACAGACTAACACGGCTACTACACTGAAATCAGAGATTGCAAGCGGTCATAATTTTAGGCAGAGGAAGGAATAGAACCCACATCTGTAATAGAGCAGGGCTAACTCTCGTCCACTCATCCTTGCTGCCTTTCAAAATGCTTAGGTGAAATCTGTGTGCTTGGCTATTCTGTCTCTAACCACTACACTTCCCTCTCAGAACCAGGGAGAAAACACAGGATTCCTGCTCCCCCAACATTCTACAGCCATCTGGAAAATAGTTGTGTGACTCACTGGCTAAGTATATGTTGTGTCCCCTCTAATAACTTGTCAACCAAAAGAATAGCATTTACTGCCGTAGTTCTAGTGGTAGCAGTCTGTGATGGGGAGCTGAAGGGTCAACGTTCAAGAAATGCCGGTGACTCAAGGGAGAGTGTCCTTATTGTGGTATATATGGGAATTTCTGCTTTTCCAGTTTTCTTTTTTGATAAATGCTTCATTTAACTCATACAGCGAGAAAACATCCTTAAAACTAGTTTTATAGATAAAAGTCCTTATGATTGGTCAATGATTGTGTGACACGCAACAAAACACAAGTGCTCTACATTTCAGTCATTTGTCACAAATTTCAATGGCTCATGTCACACATTGGCAGGTTTGAAGGCTGAGAGGTACGAGTTAAACTCTAGCTCAGTTAAGGGGTGAATTTCACCTCGAAAGCATAAATTATGCAAGGTCCATTACATTTTAAAAATTATCTCACTTTTAACAACCTGAGGCACTTGTAGGAATTTTCATCTCCACAGTGTCCCTTTCACACTGTGCCAGTCCAGCCCACAGCCTGAGACAATGCTAAATGCAAATGTGCACAACAGATGTCAGCCACTCATGAGTTAGCGTTTGTAAGAAAGGGTACTTTCTTCCCCCCACTGTAAAAGGGGCCCTGAGCTCCCCCCCCCCATGGGCCATGGAAGGCCCCGACTCCTCATGACACATCTCTTTTCCTAGCAGAGAACAGCTCCTGTGCTTGCTGTTAATATACAACACACCAAACCTACCAAATGCATTTATCTTAAAGAATATCTTAACCCCTTCTCATATTGCAAATTGAGAGTGCTGAACAGAGGACCCCTGGTTGCTGTTAGTAGATACCCTCTCTAAAAAAAATAAACCGTGGTTTGAGGACTTAAACCATGATTTGAGGAGGACTTCAATAGCTGAGACATAGGTGAGAAGATTATTGCAGGAATGGGTGGGTGAGATTCTGTGCCCTGCATTGTGCAGGAGGTCAGACTAGATGATCATAATGGTCCCTTCTGACCTTAAAGTCTATGAGTCTATGTAACAGCCACCAATACATGTCCAATACATGTATTTAATTCTGTGCAATGCTAATCTCCAGGCATTTCAACTATTGCCTTTGAACAGGCCCTCAAACTATGAGGAATCCCCATCTTCCAGCATCGTCTAGGGCTTTCGTTCATGCCCTAAAAGATACCAAGAAATTGCTCTATTTGCAGCTAAAATCCTTCAGCTCCTTGAGGGACAGAATGGCCTTGTGACCCAGCTCTTTTAATTTTCTGCAGCCTTACCACCCTGGGCTGTGATCTTGTCAGATAACTCAACTTAACAATGGGCTGCACTTGTCAGAGAAGCCTCTAAAATAAACGCTTTGACCCCGATCTTGCCACAAGGTTCATGTGGGTGGATTCCCATGACTGCACAGAACTCTCTGCAGGACACAGGTGTTGCAGGAACTGGGGGTGCACATTCAATAGGTGTCACTCCATCTTCCTAGGCTGCACTGAAGCAATGCCTCAAAATGGTGTCAGGGGGTCCTGTGCGCAAATTCCAAAAGGAGACTCACTTTCTTTCTCCCTTTATATGCTACTCTTCTTCTCTTCCTGCCCCCAGATGCCGAGCAGAGCTGCAGTGCAACATTAAACAGCTGGCATGTATTGCACTCCAGGAGAGGCTGAGTTTTGCTAGTGGATAACATGATTTGTTTTTTTGGGATTCCTGAGGATGAGCAGGATTATATACATTGTTAGGCCTTATTTTAAGTAGTGATTAGGTGTTCCACGTTAGCCATGAATTATTTAAGAAAGCCCCACCGCATCCAAGTGAATGGGATACTGCCTGTACATACTCCATTTGCTTTTCCTTTGAAGACACTTTTACGGCTTTTCCCCCTGACGTTACTGATATGTATTTTCGACTGAACTTCAAGACAAGTTTTTTGCTATGGAATTGCCATAGATTAAAAAAACCGCATAGAAATAAACACCATTTCTCAAGAATTGTTCTGTGACAGGAGGCCGTGCAGAGGTTATCATCACTGTAATGAGCAGGCAGGGTTCATAGTCCCCAGAGCAGGAAATGCAGGACTAGCACTCCCTGAACTGAGACATGCAGGCTATAGAAACCCCTTATTCACCCTTCACTCTACTGCTGTGTGTACTCACACATGCCCTCACCCCCTCACTCCGTAAACAAAGAGAGATTCCATCTACCAAACACACCAATAGATCATTCTCATTGTTAATGAAATGGCAACATTTAACCCCAGTAATGGGATTCCATTCTAACGTGTCTCCACTTTCATATGTGATCAGATCTTTTTAAAAATAGTCTGTCATAGATTAGAGGTGGGGCTAGTAGCACCGCCTATTATCAAGGCTGCCTGAAACTTCCCATTATAAGACCCTGTTTTCAGGTCCTTAGAACTTTGCCAAACTTTAATCATTTGAGATGAAATTTTCCAAGCTGAGTGTCTGCCTCAGGCTAATTTTTATTTTTGGGGGAAAGATTTCAGCCAAAGAATTTCAGCCTTTTTTGAGAATGAAACATGCAAAAAATGCATTGTTTTACCCATGTTCAGGTCTGGTAGCCTTTTCCTTGAACACCTTTAGCACCACTATGCTTTGAAGCAGGGACTTGAAATTTGGCAGAGGAGTGGTCTTTGTTTAAGGAATGTCTTTTGCTGTTCCTGTGAAAATCCACCCAAATAGGGCCAAGTTATAAACCTTTGAAAAATTGCAGTTCACACATGCTCACTAGAGAGAGATTCCTAGATTCTAATAGCTAAATTCCCCAATGATTCCACTCCAGCATTAGCAGGATTTTCTCTGCAATTGCCGTTCTAGGCTGTTCCAGGCCATGCTGGGTCCAGGCACCTGAACTGGAAGCTGGGAGCCTGTCTCTCCTGTGCTCTCAATGATTCAATGGTCCCCTTACTGGAGCCCAGGCAGTGCTGGGGTAGAAGCTGCCTGATTAGAATGCAGAGGGGTCAAGAGCTGGTGGGGATTAGCGGAAATAGATTGGGACAAGGAGCAGGCAGGTGAGACTAGGACTGGAAACTGGAAGAGGAAAACTGGGACTGATTGTGTGTGTGTGGGGATTCTGCGACTAGCCGTGCAAGAGACAGGGAGGGAAACGGAGCTAGTAGGTGCGGGGGAGAGACCGGGATAGGCTGGGCATGAAGACTGGGACTGAAACCAAGTAGGATGGGGGAAGGAGAAACATATGCCTCTTGTGCATATGTCTTATGATGCAGTCTTTAATTACAGTATCATATATTATTTATTCCACAAGACC
This sequence comes from Chelydra serpentina, assembly GCA_037349315.1. Lineage (NCBI taxonomy): Eukaryota > Metazoa > Chordata > Testudines > Chelydridae > Chelydra > Chelydra serpentina. The sequence continues at coordinate 32,393,367 of JBAIAC010000035.1, read as the reverse complement.
CCTACCTCATTCAGTGCACAGGATAGACAAGCTAAGGGGGTGAAGCAGGGTTGTGCAGTGAAAGAGGCTGTTGTTTGTAGGATCCCTGCCTCTTTTGTTCCAGAAGTTGCATGGTGTCTAGTGAATGAAGCAGGGGGTTGCAGTAAGAGAAAGGATAGTTGCATGGTTAATGTTGCCCTGGGGAAACTGATTCTATCTCTGCCTCTGCCACAGAGTTCCTGTGTGAGGGTGGGCAAGTCACTTAAACCAAACTTTTCACAGGGATCACTAATTGGTTGGTCCTCATTTTCTGGGTGCCTAGCTTGAGCCTCTAGGGTCTGAATTGAGCATATGAAGTACCATACAATGCCATGCACTCTGGAAAATCAGGTCCTCAAATTGGACACCCAAAATTAATGTACAGTTTTTACCTTAATGTCTAGGCCTCAGCTCTCCATCTGTAAAATGGGGTTAACACCACCCAGCCTCTAATCTCATAGGGGCGTTGTGAAGATAAATTCATTAGTGGTTGTGAAGCAGTCAGATATTTTAGTGATAAGCACCATAGAAAACACATGAGGAATTTAAGAATTCTGTCTTCAGAGCAGGGTTTGAATACTGTGCAGTAAATAAGGCTTGGGACCATGCACTGAACAATTAGAAGAAAACAAAACACTGACTAGTGTGTGATCATGTAATTAAAAGCTGTATTGTAATGCATATGCACAAAGGGGCTGCATTAAGGTTGCACAGACAACCTTGTTTCTGGCATTTCCTTGTTTTTCAGTGCTTGACTTTGCAACCTTTAATAATGTTATTTTAACATAGTTTTTCTGTGTATCATTATTAATAATACCCAAGTGAACATGCAGCTTCTGAGTATAACCTGTGTCTATGTCTAGGATCTTTTCTTCCTATTGCCCTTTGATTATATCTCAGGGCAATTCCATAAGCTATTTTTGCAATTGAGAAAACACATCACAATCTTGTGAGGCACCTGGACTCTACTCAATGCATTACTAGTTACATATAACTGGTGCGGGGAGGAAAGATGATCTTTTAAGTTTTAATTCACTTAATCCAATTTTATTACTCTTTATTAGCTCTTTGAAATGCTAATGGCACTGTCTAGTGATCCTGGGATTTTAGCTATTTACATTCTAAATCCGCTATATTTTGCAATTAATGTTTTAAGAGAGGTTTTTAAATGGTATGTTGTGTATGTTGGAGTGTTTGTGTTGTATTGTATTACACAAGACTCTGAGCAGCTGTACAGTGAGGGCACTTTAAGAATTACATTAGTCTCATGGTTATAGTAACCATCAATAATAAAGTGCTAGGTGACATTCAAACAATGGGCCCGAGCTGCAAAGTTTGCATCTGGGTCCAGGTCCAGACTTCCCCAATCTTCCAGGGGATGCAGATCTGGGTTTAGTTCAGGTTGAACTCTCAGTTCAAGGGAAATAGGTCTGTTAAAACTCACATCCCCAAGGGGAGAGAGGGGGAGAAACAGCAGTCCAGTGAAGAGGAGACCTGTCCAGTCCCATCCCCCTGGAAATGAAATCTGCTGCCAGAGATGTCCAGCTGTTTGACCCCAGAAAGACCTGTTGGAGAATGTTGCTGGTGGGAACTGTCTGCTAAGAGGGTTCAGCTTCCTTCTGGATTTGGGGAAAAGCTCTGGGTCAGCAGATTCTTCTTTTATCCAAGCTGTTTCATCATCTATCCCTAGTTTACATGCTCTGCATTAGCTGCTTGAAATGTCTGTTATCTTCTTAGCCAGTATTAATGTCTCTGTGGTATCGCAATGTGAAATACACGAGTTATGGGTCACACTGAAATTGTTCTTGACACTCTGTCCCTTTGCTATTTGTTCCTTCTTCTCCTCTTCTCTCGCTCTTGTTATCCAGCTGGTTCTTTGCTGGGGAGAAGGCTTTGTGCTCTGACAATTGCCAGGCTTGGGCTTATACTGATCTGCTGTGCCTGGAACTCCACAGCCTGGGAGAGCAGAGAAGGTGCTAAACTCATCCACTGGGTGCTGCCAGCCTCAGTGCACCAGTGGAATGCCTGTCCTGGTGGGGCATGAAGTGGAAGGAGAGTCTCTCCACTGGCCAGGCCCTAAATCTTTAAGAGCTTTTTCGATAGAGACTGGTGCTAGAAGTGAGTGGGGAGCCAAGGGATCTATGCAAAGCATTAGTGTTGAGTGTTCTTTACTGCCCTTCTTGCTCAATAGACTGGCTGCTACATGGTGCATGAGTTAGAGTTTCCCCATCTGGCCTTCCCCCTCCTCCCCAGAGTGAGTGAGTTGCAGGAATCTAACCTGAAATCATGGAAGGTTGGATGTCTGGGTGCTCCTGGAGAAGGAGAGGATGCAACCTCCCACCATACTGAAGGCAGAAGGCATAACTCACTGCTGTTGTCTCTGTCTAACGCAGGGGATAACAAGGGAGGCCTTGAGATAACTGTAATATAGTACAATATTAGCGTATGATGCTGTGACTTTGCCATCTGAGAAACTAACCCACTCATCCCTGCTCTTCCCAGTAAAGGAATGCTAGGCTGGTACGTGGACAGCGCCATTCACACCCGGGACCCCCAGATGTGACTGAAGGGGGAAAGCTCCCTACGCTTCAATGGAAGCTTATATATTCTGAGTGGAGCTGAAAGAGGCCTCCTTGGAGATGATCAGATCAGTTGTACTGCAAGCATATTCAGGGGAATGGCGAGCGATATGTCTGATCCTATCTGTCAGTGCATGGTTGACACATGCTCAGGAGCTATCCCAGGGAAAAGAGCTACATGTCTGGTTATTTTAAATCACAGGCAAGAGCACCAAAATAGGTTTAACAAATTGCAAAATTCCCCAATGTCACTTCTGTGCAGCGTCTCAAAGTGGAGTTGAAGGGCAGAACTGAACAGCAGGATGTGGAAAATATTAAGAATCTCTCTGCTCCACTACCTTAAATATCCCCTGATGTAAATGCATCTGAACCTTCACTCAGAAGGCCCGCACTTCCGAGACACAGCGTGGAACTCTTCATCCCTCCCTGTCTCCCTTGCTTTGAGGAAAGGTATAGCCCTTTATAACAAGGCTTCTTTGCTTTTTTATGGTCCCTTCCACTGGAGTGTTTCAAAGTGCTTCGCAAATATTAATCAATTCCCTTCCCCCCACTCCTTATGAAGATGGTAGTCATCATTAATCCATTTACAGTTTGGGAAACTGAGGCACAGGGTGGCGAAGGGGCTTGTCAAAGATCACAGCTCATGCTTTAGCTGCAAGACCATCCTTCCCCTCATACATGTGAAGAGTTATTAATTATTATTGTAAGCAGAGTCAGGATGAGCTCTACCCTGACATCTGGTGGTGAGTTGTGGAAAGGGATGTCAGGGGCTAATCTTGTTTGCATGGACACACCCACCCTGCAAAGCATGATGGACCACTTGCCCAAATGGTCACTTTGGCTGCTGTGGGAGCCCCAGTTTCTCTGTTATTGGGGCAGGAAGAATAAAGTGTTGTTACCCTGATTATGTGAATCAAGGACAGTGAGCTTTTGTTATGATGAAGGGACTTGCCATTAGCTAAGCAGCACTTGCTAGGCGAGGGACATGGATTCCAAAACCCAGTGAATTGAGTGAGAGCAAACATGGTCCATGCTGTTCCACAGCATGGTATGTAGATCTGCGTGGAGGGGATGGCTCCCAGCAGGAATGCCACTCAGATCAGGATGGTACAGTGCATAAGGTTCTGTCGATGGCCTGTAATATTACAGATAAGGGTGGCCATAAGCTATGGCAGTGTTGTAAATGGAGGCCTCAGTCCTGTGCAGATGTAAGCATGTGTGTCACTTTATGCATATGAGTAATTCCAGGGATGTTAATGTTAAACATGTGATGTGCATGTTTCCAGGCCTGATGGGGGCTAAGTGTGACCCGTATGTTTCCAGCGAGATGCCAGCATGGCCCTCCTCACCTGGACTGGGTCTGGCTGCTCTGGCATTTGTTTCTGGGACCTTTGATGATGCTCAGTAGAAAGGCAAAGGGTTCGCTCTCTTTTCAGCTGCTTTAGTATCCTGAAGTTGTTGTTTACAAAAAGCAAACGTTTTACTGTTAGCTAATCCAGCTTGTTGGCAAAAGCTCTTAAGGCTCATTTTAATTGCAAGTAAATGATTCTTAATGACATCAATCAGACCCAGCAGAGGCTGAGTGCGTTCCTGATGTTTTGCATTGTAACCAGGAGTTAAGAAATGAAGTAATCTCAGAGTGAAAGGGGGACGGTTTTAATCTGAAATTGGGCAAATATGAGACACCATCAAGGAAAGATAATCACTGTGCAGGATAATAATGAGGCACCAGCTTATCGGTTTTGCATGGTGAATCCTTAATATGCCTCTAGCAGATTTTGCTGGCTTGAATTGTTGAAGAGAAACTCAATAAGAAAATTAATGAAGAAAAGAGAGATGGGCCTGACCAAAATGTCTCTCTGTTATTGCTGCAGGGACACAGACGCTGGTGGTAAGGGGTGTTTCTGCTATGATTGGATTGGTCTGACATCATGCATTCCTGAATCTGAACGGCTGTACAGGGCAAGTTTCACTCCCATGCAGAGGACCAGCACAAAGCCTATAAACCCTTTAAGACCTCAAAATAGGGCTTATGTGCTACATAGCCCTTTTGCTGGCTCCCTGCACAGGGATAAATTTCACTCACAATCTGTAACAATTTCCTTGCTACAATTATGCCTTTTTCTCCTTTTACCATGTTGGTCTCTCTATGATATGTTTCAGGCTATCATCTTGTTCCCCTTCTACGCTAAATGCAGCTACTCATCAGTGTACATCCTGCTCTTGTGCTCTGGGACAGCTGATGCATTTGTGATATATTTTCCTGGACACTGTTATTGTTAAGCACCCATAGACTGTTAGCCCTCTGGGGCAGGGACTGTGTCTTTCTGTATATACAGAGTACCTAGCAGACTGAAGCTGCTATCAGAATACAAATCTGAAATCCCAAATGGAGAACTGACCAGTGGTGGGGAAAAATACTCAAAGCTATAGTTCAGTTGAAAAAGAGCTTCTTGAAGTCTGGATGTTTATCCAAAATACCTGGGTTTCTTTAGTCTCTAACAGTGAGCTTGATTTCTCAAGAGAACAGGCTTTCCCTTGAGAATTGTGGTATTTCCTGGTACTGAAATGGGCCCAAGGGAAGTAGAAAGGATTTTTTAAGTTGTAAGCTCTCAGGACCCGGGACCGTGACTGTGTGTTTGTGCAGCTCCCAGCACAGTCAGGTGCTGATTTTGAGTGGGACCGTTGGGTGGTTCTGAAATACAAGTAGTAATTAATACGTGAAGAAGAGACTTTTACTCCATGTTATTTAATTTTTGGGTACATGCCAGAGTTAGAAGAGCCCGCAGAAAAAATAGATCTTTGAAGTATAATAATAAATAATAATAATAATTAATAATGTTTTCTGGTTATTGTGTCTTTCACACAAGGATCCCAAAGACACTTTTCGAAGATGAGTAAGTAGTATTGTTCCCATTTTACAGATGGATAAACAGAGGCACAAAGAGGTTAAATGACTTGTTCAAAGTAATCCAATTCAGTGAGTCACATCTAAGAATAGAACCCAGCCATTCAGCCTCTCATTTCTCTGCTCAGTGCTTGCTAATCATGATACAGACTCGTTATGCCCCCTCCTCCCCGCTAAACTACAAATTCCAAGTCAGCACTCTTTTCAGTAACTACTGTAAGATGTCAATTCCCTGCCTTGGTGTTCTGGGCTGCCTTTCACACATACCAGGTAGATAAATGATGAAAGTGTATTTTTGGAAAAGCTTCTCATCGCTATTTAGAATGACTTTTATGCATGCAGCTTTCAAAGTGCGCTGCCACTGAAGAAATCTGAAGTCACAAGTGAAAATGTGTCACATCTGGACATTAAAATACTTTCTAAGCAACTCTTTCTCCAGATCCCATCCTGCTCCTACAGAGATCAACAGGAGTTTTGCCCCTGGCTTCAACAGGAGCTGGATTTGGTTCATGTTTTTATCCTCTTCAGAGGCCCAATTTTCAGACAGTGCTGTCATAGAATCATAGAATCATAGAATATCAGGGTTGGAAGGGACCTTAGGAGGTCATGTAGTCCAACCCCCTGCTCAAAGCAGGACCAATCCCCATTTTTTGCCCCAGATCCCTAAATGGCCCCCTCAAGGATTTCCCATGTGAATGGGAAAGAAAGGAAAGGTGAAATTGTTCAGGTGAGATTGAATTTTGAGGTATTTAGGTATTTAGGATTCAGTGCCAAAACCTGCAATTAGCCCCACTGAAGTCTGAGGGGATTCTCATGTAAGATAAATGGGGTTTAAGTCTCTGAAGCATATAGGGGATGCAGATAGGTCCCTTTCCTCCACTTCACTCTCTCCATAACAAGAGAAGAAAGTAGCATTTGGGGCCCAGCCCTGCCCACACTTCCCCCCACGGTTTGCACTTACTACTGCCAATACTTCCATTGACTTGGAAGCACTATGCCTGGACGTGTCTGCAGGTATTGGGCCCTGGCTGCAATTAGTAGCCAGTACACTTAGAATCAATAGAAAATGCTTCTTCACCCAGCAGGTCGTTAGCTGGAGAAACTCACTGCAGCAGTGGCTGATGGAAACAACTGCTGAGGGTACATTATTAAAAAGGGTTGAATAACTGTACGGTGACTAACGTCTGGAGCTATAAAGCCAAGAAGGAGCTAATGAAATCTCATGCTCCAGGCTGCAGGGTGGTTCCTGCAGAGGTCAGGCAGAATGCCCCCTGCCCCACAGTCCACAGATGTATCATTAATTCTTTTTTCTTCAGAAGCATCAGGTTCTGACCACTGCTGGAGGCAGGATGTTGAGCTCGATGAACCAATGACGGGATCAGATGTGGCAAGTCCTATTGTTGCTGCTTTACTTGGGAGTGACATAGTGCATGCAATCTATAATCACTAAAGCTGTTCTGGGCATATGACACAGTGTCAGCAGCAACGGTAGCTAAGTCTCATAGTTCAACCTGCTGTTTAAAGTGAGCTCAAGTTTCCGATATCTGGCACGCCAGCTTTCAACAAAAACTTCTCCAAGTCTTTTGACTAAAAGTGAGCTGATTTCCTGGAGAAGTAGGCAAGAGATTAATCCTGCTCTAAAATGAAAATAAGCCCCAAGTAAATATCACGTTCTGCTCCGAGGAGCTCACTAATGAGGGGAATAAGCCTTCTGTTCCTCAGAAGAGCTGCTAATCCTAAAATATGGGGAATCTGGAAGCAAACTGTCAGCAAGAACATTTGTTAGAACTCACGCCCAAAAGGGTCAAAGTAAAATATTCTGGACTGGCTCCAGCCTATTTCATCGCTAATTTAAGCGCAGCCTTTCATTAGTACGTGTCATGGCAAACAAGAAGGCGAAATATCAAACGCTGAATATAGAACTGCTCCCACAAAGAGGCCACCGAATGAGCGAGAGAGATTTTTGTGGGTGACTGCTTGGGATTTGTTCAAACATGTCTAACGCCCATCCAGCCATCTTAGGCACTTGCCTATTGCTTTAGGGGGAGGTTTTCAAAAGTTTCCAAGGCAGTGAGGCACCCAAATATCATTGACTTTCAATTGGAGCTGTGTGCCCAAATCCCTTAGGCACTAACGGTGAGATTTGGAAAATGGCCAAAGCCTCTCTCCTGCCTTTACTCAATGCTGGAAAATGGCTTGGAGTACATCTTTTTTCATTGTCTCCTGACCACCTCTCTCTAGCTGTCCTGAGGTTCTTCACCACCACTGGCTAGCCACATAGAAGCAGCTGTTAAAAACAGCTTCTATCCATTGTGGGACCAAGTCTGTGCCTATTCCTGACAGATGCAGACTGGACCATGCTGATCCAGGCTTGCTTGTCCTCCAGGCTTGGATTATTACAATGCACCATACCTGGAAGTGAAATTGGGGAAAGGGAGGCCTTTGAAGAAACTCCAGCGGGTCACACACACATTGTCTCTCTTGCTAAGATGTCTGTATAAGGTTCTGCGAGACCCTTAGCCCAGAGTTCCAGGCAATACAATGGCTCCCCAGCTATCAAATTCTAGGTCCTAACCTTCATCTCCAAAGTCTGGAATGAGCTGGCCCAGGACTGTCTCACTCTGTGCTAACAGGATCCTTAGCTTGTAGGCACCTAGAAGATAATAAAGTGATAAGGAAAAGTCCACATGGGTTTGTCAAGAATAAATCATGTTAAGCCAACATAATATCCTTCTTTGACAGGGTAACAAGACTTGTGGGTGGGGGGAAGCAATAGATGAGCTATAGCTCAACTTTAGTAAGGCTTTTGATACTGTCTCACAAGACCATCTCTTAAGCAAATTAGGAAAATAGAGCCTAGAGGAACCTACTATAAGGCAGGTATACAACTGTTTGGGAAACCATACTCAGAAAGTAGTTAATAGTGGTTCAACAGATGGCCGCTCAGTCAATGCCTCCTTCTAGCGCAGCTGCTTGTGGTGTACATCCATTCATGACTGCTCACTGGGATGGATGGGGCCATCCCACAGGCCATGTTAGGTGAGCCGCAGCATGCTCAGACTCAAGGCAACTTGTGTAAATATTTCATGGGTGACATTTGAATCAATGCACATTTGTGTCAATGGAAGAGGCTACTTAAGCACTCAAAGTGATTAATTCAGCAGAATATGATACTTTCCCTGCTATCAGCAGGAGATGGAAGGAGGGGACAGTCTATGAAGAAGATGGACAGAAAGCTTTGGTTTCTAAGCAATGGACAACATTTCCTTAGAGGAAGGGGAGCATGTAGCATAATATACAGTGCAAGATACTCTCATCATGGCATTCCGTTATGGAGCAACCTCGCGTACTCCTGCTGAGCAAGGAGATGCCTTGGGTGGGAACCGGAAACTGGCCCACTGACCAGTAGCGTAGCTGGGGTGAGCAGGGGGAGTGGCCACTCCCCCACTGAGCAGAAGCAGCACCTTTTTTGTGCTTCTGTCGCCTTTTGCTCCTGTGCTGCAGCCGGAGCGGAGCATTATTTTTTGCTCCGGCGCCTTTTGCTCCCGACGCCTTTTTTTGCTCCCGACGCTTTTTGCTCCCGTTGCCGGCGCCTTTTTTTAGCTCCGCTCCCCCTGTGCTCTAAACCTGGCTACGCCACTGCCACTGACATGGAGCCATGGGAGCTATTGTACACTCAGCGTGTGGGTGGGTGGTGCCACTATGGTAGCAGGGCTGCCTTGCTTCTTCAGCTCGAGGCTACCACAAAGAGAAGATGGGAACAGGGGCCAAAACCAATGAGCTTCCAGAGCCATGCAGTCACCTGGACTCCTATAGGGCCTGAATGGATTTTGGATAATTCCCATAGCTTTGTACATCAGCCTGGGGCTGTGGATATGATGAGGAGCACATGGCATAGCTGGTATGCCCTTCCCAGGGCCACACAGTTATTATGCCCAACTAGGACCTTGCATACATTATAATGTGGGCATGAAGCCATGCATGCATCTAAAACACTTATTACTCTTATTAATAACTCATAGCCCAACCTTGCAAGGGAACAGGGCTTTTCCAGAGGCTGGCCTGCTGCTACGGAAGTCCCTGCCAGGAGGGATTAGGATGACCATCCATATTTCAGCCTGAAAGCAGTGAGATAAGTCAGTAGGAGTTCAGGGTGTTCAACACCTTATGGAACAGGGCCCTACATTACGAGCTAAGCCACCCTCACAACCGTACACGGATCTGCTCAGCACAGCCTACTGGATGCTTGCAGGCAGAACAGCTCCTAGAGACAGAAACAGGAACCATTGGGAGACTTCTCCATGTGTCCCAACAGGTATTTGTGGTATGTGTTGGGGAACCCCTTGATCTTGGAAAGTTTTTCTGGTTTTCCTTGCACTTCCCAGGAGAATTCTACCCTGGCAGAGGACCCTGCGTGGTTAGATCAGTCTGGGTCAAGTCAAAGGGTAGGACAAAATTGGCACCTCTTTCACTTGACTCTAGGAAACATATATCTCTACCAGAGAAATACCAACAGTGTTGATTCACTGGATGTAGGGCTGAGAGGCCAAGCAGATGAGAACAGTAGGGGCTATCATATCTCCATAAAGTCTATGGAACAAACCAGCCCCCACTGAAGCTAGTCTTTCCATTCACTTCTATGGGCTTTGGATCAGGCCTTAAGGCGGGGTGGGCAAACTACGGCCCATGGGCCATATCCAGCCCACCAACCATTTTAATCTGGCCTTCAAGCTCCTGCTGGGGAGTGGGATCTGGGGTTTGCCCTGCTCCGGCACTCCAGACGGGGAGTAGGGTCGGGGGCTGTTCCATGTGGCTCCCAGAAGCAGCGGCATGTCCCCCCTCTGGCTCCTACATGTAGGGGTAGCAAGGGGGCTCTGCACACTGCCCCCACCCCAAGCGCCGCCCCCACAGCTCCCATTGGCCTGGAACTGCAGCCAATGGGAGCTGCAGGGGCAGTGCCTGCGGACAGGGCAGCACACAGCAGAGCTGCCTGGCCGTGCCTCTGAGTAGGAGCCAGAGGGGGGAACATGCCACTGTTTCTGGGAGCCGTTTGAGGTAAGCACTGCCCGGAGCCTGCACTCCTGAGCCCTTATCCCCTCCTGCCCTCCGAACCCCTTGGTCCCAGCCCGGAGCACCCTCCTACATCCCAAACTCCTCATCGCCAGCCCCACCCCAGAGCCCGCACCCCCAGCCAGAGCCCTCACCCCCTTCTGCACCCCAACACCAATTTTGTGAACATTCATGGCCTGCCATACAATTTCCATACCCAGATGTGGCCCTCAGGCCAAAAGGTTTGCCCACCCCTGCCTTAAGGAAACCATATTTAAACAGCAGCAAAGTGTATCAACCACGGACGGTCTCACAAGTACAAGTCTGGCATCTGCTGATCAAAGTACCCAGTCCTGTCTGCGTGTCCATCCATGCGTCCAGACTACTACAACCATCCCTCGCTACCCTCAGTCACTCACACTGGCTGATCACTATAGCCAGACAGGTTCCCAGCTATTTCTGTGGATGTGTTTTAAGAATCTGTGGCCAACATTTTCAAAAGAAGGTTTCAGTTTAGGGTGCCATAATCCAGCACTCAGGTAACCTCACTTTTCAGCACTGAAAGGTGACCTGGAAGGTTTTCGTTTTTGTTTGAAATTGGTTGGGCTTGTGTCTTATTTTTTGCTTCTTTATGGTATATGAAGGCAGCCTGAAAGTTTTAGTTTTAAAAATCCAACCTTCCCTCCCTTATTTCTTTAGAGATATTATGAATGCCATGTCTGATCTTCCCTGATTTTACCAGAGGACATCCAGGAGGCCTCAGCAATGTTCATTGGGAACTCTAACCTTTAATTGCATAGGTTGGAGTGTTCAGTCTTTAACAAAGGCTTCCTTTATCCAACATGTCAATTAGTCATTGAACTTACAGTAGGTATTAACAATAAACAGAGTTTAAGACTGTCTGGCTGAAAATCCCTTCCCCTCCCAATCATTTGATTTTAACTATCTTCTTGTGATGTCATCATTTCCCTACTTGTCTAATTACCATAGAATCGTCCAGATTGGACACACAATTACCAGCACTAAGTGTTCAACAGTCAGGAGACAGACTCAGAAAAAAGAGTCTCAACCCCCTTCCTCCCTCAAGATTTTAAATAAAATAATAATAAAAAATGTTGGGCTCTTTGTATTTGCCTTCTGCTCTCTGAACCTCTAGCTCAAGGTCAGCTCATGTTTTCACATTTTTCCTCTACAGCCAAAGGTCTAGAAGCTTACTTTAAAAAAAAAAAGCTGAGATTCTCATGTGATCACTAGACTCCAGAAGCTGGAGATTTAAGAAATATACCAACTATACCAACCCTTGCCAGAACAAGACCCAAGTTTCATAGAAATGTAGGGCTGGAAGGGATCTTGAGAAGTCATGAAGTCCAGGCCCCTGAGCTGCAGCAGGACCAAGTTTGTCATGTAAAAAGCAAGCAGGACTGGTGGTGGTGTGGTTTTTCTGTCTGTTTTTTTTTAAAGCAGGGAAACCGCCCCTATAACCCAGGCTGCCTGTATCTACCTGTCACAGGTTGGGTTTCCCACAGCACCCCTTTGGGATGTGACAGAGTCTGTACTCACCCAGCCTCCAGTTTTCAGTGTCCACGCAGTCAGCAGCAGAGGTCAGGGTGTGGAAGGTTCAACCCTCTAGGCCAGTGCTACAGGAGTTTGCCCCTTCCAGGGTTATCAAAGGTCCAAAAGGAAAGCAAAGTGACAGGAGCCAGCCTCCCTCCCTCAAGGGGCCGTGGCAGGTTGTAGCCCAGCTCAGCTCCCTCAGGCATGTCACTGGGAAGAGTTCCAGATAATCATTGGGGATCTGGCCCACCTTCCCCTCGGGTGGCAGCAGTCAGGTGAGCAGGCCCTGTTGCCACTTCCCAGCCACACCCTTCTCCCGGAACTAGGGACTGAAAGTCTGCTCCCCTGCCAGGGGAACTGCTGCTGACTCAGCTGGGGTTCCTCTTTTGGGGCCCTCTCCCCAGGGCTGCTATGCCTTGCAGGTGTGGTGGAACAGGGCTCCTGGAGCCCATGGCAACTCATTAACCCTCACACCAGCATAATGAAGCAAAAAGAGCATTATGCTGTGTGGTGTGTTTCATCACAGCTCATCTGGGGCCTCTGCAATTCACCCGTCTTCCTAGTTTGGAAATACCTCAACTGTCCCTCAGGTGACTTCCAGAGCAGAAGCAAGGAGCAGGTAGATGGCAAGCAAATATGGCCCAGAAGCATTCTGGGCAGGCATCAGAGGGCTAGCAGCACTTGGGTGGCTTAGGCCTGTGTCTACACTGCAGAGTGGTCATGTTAGCAGCACTCAGGCTTTAGCCAAAACCCCTGATGGGCCAGCCAGCTTAGGTGTAAAGCACCCCCACACTTTAACGAGAGGTGTGTGTGAGGATGGGACTTGGGGGGATGGGCAATAGTTCTCCCCATTGTGCAGCCACTGTGTGCTTAGATCGGGGGCTCATTTTGAAACTCCCATGAGTGTCCAAGTTCCCCGGTTGTGCTGGCTCTCACAGCTGTCCATTCCTGGGGGTAGGGGCACCCAGGCAATTTGGTAATTGTAGTCTGAATGAGGATCTCAGGAATGGGACTTGGCTTTGGGAACATCTGCCAGTAGGCTTCTTCCCTCTGCTCCATGTGAGAGCCCCGCCAGCATGCTGGAACGCAGAAGAGGAGCGTGAACAAGTTTGTGAAGACAGGAAGGGAGGGAGGGAGGGAGAGCTGTCTTAGCAGAGCTGCATCTCCAACTCCAAACCAGCAGCGAGGCCCAGGGCCCCACCAAGGGAAGAGGCTGGTGACTCCTTGGATTACTGGAAGATGGGCTGGCAGCTGCAGGCTGCGAGCAGTCGTCACTAGCAGGAGTCTAGGATGATAAGGCAGATAATGCCTAACCCCCAGGATTTAAGGCAGTGGTGCACATCCTTGGCAGTGCTTGGTGACTTGCCAGGAGCCCAGGAGCAGCCCCAGATTTGCATACACATTTACAGAAGACTGGAGTCACATTAGAGGAAGTTAAAGAGATGTGACATCTCTTCCCATCACGTTTGCATACAGACAGGTACGGTGATTGCCATGAGGCGTTCGGCAAGAGTGGAAGGAGAGGTGTCCAACATCAGCCTGCAGGCTAGTCCCTGACAACGTGTGAGTGTCCTCTGAGCAGAATTCGTTCCAAAGGGATCGTTTCCAAAAGGATTGGCATAATTTATGATTTACAGTACTAGTAAGAAGGGGAAATTCTGTCTGTGAGTTTATTTTGCTTGTGATCTTCTCTAATATTTGCACTGTGCCACTAATACGATGAGTGAAATAGCAGGGGAACTAACCCAGCTGGTTCTGGGATGGGAATTCCCATAGCCCTGCTTTATGTAACAGGTGGAAATGTCATCCAAGTTCAGCTGTCATTACCAGCATCAAGTGGTCTGTAAGTGAGCACCCTCTACTGACCTATAGGAATTTAGAAGCCAGCAAGTGCAGATGCTACGGTGTTTAAAAGAGATGTTCACTCCTCCTAGCCAAGGATGGTGTGGCAGCTTTCTTTCCACATGGCGCCCCCTGCCAATGTCACTGTGACAGTCTCCCCGTAATTCACAGTCCTTTCTCTTCATGACTTGGCCCTACAGCTAGGTCACTAGACAGTCCTTCCTTCTGTAGTATCAAAGTCTCACCAGACCCTTGTCTGGGTGGGGCCTCCAACAGTCCTGTGCCACTGCCCAGTGGCTGGTGGCGGAACCTAGGCCCTCTGTCTAAACGGGGTTCCAGCCCAGGGACCCTATAACCAGCAGCCTCATCCTATCCTTTGCTGCTGTTTCCCTGGGCTTCTTCCTGCCCTGCCTTTTCAGGCTCTCTTTCCCCACAACTCCTCTGGATTGACCCTTCTTCCAGGGCTAGGATCCCAGGGCTTACTCGCTCCCCACACTTCTTCCTTCCCACCCCTCTTCTCTCAGAGTGACTATAAACTCTCCCTGCAACCCTCTGTTACTGCTACATCTTCTATAATGTTTTCCTAGCTTCTCCCACAACTGGGTTTCATCAACAGTTAGTATTTATAAATCCTACCGCCTCCTGTCAGGCGCAACTGCGTAGGTTAATTTTCTCCTTCTGGGCCATTTTAACCCCATCAGGGCTGGTGTGAGGTGAGCACCCCATCCCATCACACCATACATTTTCTATGTGACATTAAGCAAGTCACAACCTCTTTGTGGCTTTCCCATCCCATTAGTAGTGAGGATAATGGTACTTCCTTATTTCACCAGTGCACTGTGGGCGGAGATGGTTGGGAATTTTTTGGCAAACCATTTTTTCATCGGAAGAGGCTAATTCCAAAACATTCTGTCGAAATGTATCTGTTGTGATGTAACTTTACCTGGCAGGATTCTCACCCCCCCAGAGGGAATGTCTGGTCCAAACCAGAGCAAGGGAGTCCCAGCCCAGCATAGCCTGAATCAGGCAGAGCAGGGCATTGACCTGGGTTTCCCACATTTGGGGCAATGCCTGAACTACCAGGCTATTCTGGGGTGGCTCACACAAAGGTCTTGGTTTCGTCCCAATGTGGAATGGGGAAAGGTTTTGAATTCTCAAAATTTTCATCAGGTGAAAAACTTCTTCCCGCCCAGCTCCAGTGGTGAGGTTTATAAAGTGATGAGGGAGCCTTGTATGGCTAGTCCAGAGTACATGGCCCCATCTCCCTGTGGGACAGCAATACAAGGAGCAGATGGGCGTATAGGAAACCAGTTATGATGATCTGGTCTGAAAGTGATGCTTTCCTATATTACACATATTATACACACACTCACCCACCTGGGATAACATGGAGTTTCCCAGCCATTGGTGGGGGGGCACCTATATCAGTTCTCAGGGCCGGCTCCAGGCACCAGCCTACCAAGCACGTGCTTGGGGCGGCACCTGGAGGGGGGCGGCGCTCAGGGTTTTTTTTATTTATTTTTTTTCTCCCTCCAGCCGCCGGGGAGAGCGGCGCCGCGGCCGGGCTCCCTGCCCTCCCCTGCCGCGCTCCCCGCCCTCCCCTGCCGCGCTCCGGCCGCCGGGGAGAGCGGCACCGCCACCGGGCTCGCTGCCCTCCCTCCAGCCACCGGGGAGAGCAGCGCCGCCGCCGGGCTCGCCGCCCGCCCCGCAGCGCTCCAGCTGCTGGGGAGAGTGGTGCCGCGGCCGGGCTCAGCGCCCTCCCTCCGGCCGCCGGGGAGACCCCCTTTTAGGTAGTTGAAAGCAGCTATCAAATCCCCCCTCACTCTTCTCTTCTGCAGGCTAAACAATCTCAGTTCCCTCAGCCTCTCCTCATAAGTCATGTGCTCCAGCCCCCTAATCATTTTTGTTGCCCTCCGTTGGACTCTTTCCAATTTATCCACATCCTTCTTGTAGTGTGGGGCCCAAAACTGGACACAGTACTCCAAATGAGGCCTCACCAGTGCCGAATAGAGGGGAATAATCACGTCCCTCGATCTGCTGGAAATGCCCCTACTTATACAGCCCAAAATGCCGTTAGCCTTCTTGGCAACAAGGGCACACTGTTGACTCATATTCAGCTTTTCGTCCACTGTAACCCCTAGGTCCTTTTCTGCAGAACTGCTGCCCAGCCATTCGGTCCCTAGTCTGTAGCAGTGCATGGGATTCTTCCGTCCTAAGTGCAGGACTCTGCACTTGTCCTTGTTGAACCTCATCAGATTTCTTTTGGCCCAATCCTCTAATTTGTCTAGGTCCCTCTGTATCCTATCCCTACCCTCCAGCATATCAACCACTCCTCCCAGTTTAGTGTCATCTGCAAACTTGCTAAGGGTGCAGTCCACACCATCCGCCAGGTCGTTGATGAAGATATTGAACAAAACCGGCCCCAGCACCGACCCTTGGGGCACTCCACTTGATACCGGCTGCCAACTAGACATGGAGCCATTGATCACTACCCATTGAGCACGACCATCCAGCCAGTTTTCTATCCACCTTACCGTCCATTCATCCAGCCCATACTTCTTTAACTTGCTGGCAAGAACGCTGTGCGAGACTGTATCAAAAGCTTTGCTAAAGTCAAGAAATAGCACATCCACTGCTTTCCCCTCATCCACAGAGCCAGTTATCTCATCATAGAAGGCAATTAGGTTAGTCAGGCATGACTTGCCCTTGGTGAATCCATGCTGACTGTTTCTGATCACTTTCCCCTCCTTTAAGTGGTTCAAAATTGATTCCTTGAGGACCTGTTCCATGATTTTTCCAGGGATTGAGGTGAGACTGACTGGCCTGTAGTTCCCCGGATCTTCCTTCTTCCCTTTTTTAAAGATGGGCACTACATTCGCTTTTTTCCAGTCATCCGGGACCTCCCCCGATTGCCATGATTTGTCAAAGATAATGGCCAATGGCTCTGCAATCACATCGGCCAACTCCTTTAGCACCCTCGGATGCAGTGCATCCGGCCCCATGGACTTGTGTTCGTCCAGCTTTTCTAAATAGTCCCGAACTACTTCTTTCTCCACAGAGGGCTGGTCACCTCCTCCCCATACCGTGCTGCGGAGTGCAGCCATCTGGGAGCTGCCCTTGTCTGTGAAGACAGAGGCAAAAAAAGCATTGAGTACACTAGCTTTCTCCACATCCTCTGTCACAAGGTTCCCTCCCTCATTCAGCAAGGGGCCCACACGTTCCTTGACTTTCTTCTTGTTGCTAACATACCTGAAGAAACCCTTCTTGTTACTCCTAACATCTCCGGCTAGCTGCAACTCCAAGTGTGATTTGGCCTTCCTAATTTCACTCCTGCATGCCTGAACAATATTTTTATACTCCTCCCTGGTCATTTGTCCAATCTTCCACTTCTTGTAAGCTGCTTTTTTGTGTTTAAGACGAGCAAGGATTTCACTGTTAAGCCAAGCTGGTCGCCTGCCATATTTACTTTTCTTTCTACACATCGGGATGGTTTGTTCCTGCAACCTCAATAAGGTTTCTTTAAAATACAGCCAGCTTTCCTCGACTCCTTTCCCCCTCATGTTATTCTCCCAGGGGACCTTGCCCATCAGTTCCCTGAGGGAGTCAAAGTCTGCTTTTCTGAAGTCCAGGCTCTGTATTCTACTGTTCTCCTTTCTTCCTTGTGTCAGGATCCTGAACTCGACCATCTCATGGTCACTGCCTCCCAGGTTCCCATCCACTATTGCTTCCTCTACTATTTCTTCCCTGTTTGTGAGCAGCAGGTCAAGAAGAGCTTTTCCCCTAGTTGGTTCCTCCAGCACTTGCACCAGGAAATTGTCCCCTACACTTTCCAAAAACTTCCTGGATTGTCTGTGCACCGCTGTGTTGCTCTCCCAGCAGATGTCGGGGTGATTAAAGTCACCCATGAGAACCAGGGCCTGTGATCTAGTAACTTCTGTTAGTTGCTGGAAGAAAGCCTCGTCCACCTCATCCCCCTGGTCTGGTGGTCTGTAGCAGACTCCCACCACGACATTACCCTTGTTGCTCACACTTCTCAATTTAATCCAGAGACTCTCAGGTTTTTCTGCAGTTTCATACTGGAGCTCTGAGCAGTCATACTGCTCTCTTACATACAGCGCAACTCCCCCACCTTTTCTGCCCTGCCTATCCTTCCTGAACAGTTTATATCCATCCATGACAGTACTCCAATCATGTGAGTTATCCCACCAAGTCTCTGTTATTCCAATTACGTCATAATTCCTTGACTGTGCCAGGACTTCCAGTTCTCCCTGCTTGTTCCCCAGGCTTCTTGCATTTGTGTATAGGCATTTAAGATAACTCACCGATTGTCCTGCTGTCCCAGTATGGGGCAGGAGCCCTCCCCTCTTGCACTCACCTACTTGTGCTTCCTCCCGGTATCCCACTTCCCCACTTACCTCGGGGCTTTGGTCTCCTTCCCCCGGTGAACCTAGTTTAAAGCCCTCCTCACTAGGTTAGCCAGCCTGCTTCCAAAGATGCTCTTCCCTCTCTTCGTCAGGTGGAGCCCGTCTCTGCCTAGCACTCCTTCTTCTTGGAACACCATCCCATGGTCAAAGAATCCAAACCCTTCTCTCCGACACCATCTGCGTAGCCATTCGTTGACTTCCACGATTCGACGGTCTCTACCCCGGCCTTTTCCTGCCACAGGGAGAATGGACGAGAACACCACTTGCGCCTCAAACGCCTTTATCCTTCTTCCCAGAGCCACGTAGTCTGCAGTAATACGCTCAAGGTCATTCTTGGCAGTATCATTGGTGCCCACGTGGAGAAGCAGGAAGGGGTAGCGATCTGAGGGCTTGATGAGTCTCGGCAGTCTCTCCGTCACATCATGAATCCTAGCCCCTGGCAAGCAGCACACCTCTCGGTTTTCCCGGTCAGGGCGGCAGATAGATGACTCAGTCCCCCTGAGGAGAGAGTCCCCGACCACAACCACCCTCCTCCTCCTCTTGGGAGTGGTGGTCGTGGAACCCCCATCACTAGGACTGTGCATCTCATGCCTTCCAGTCAGTGGAGTCTCCTTCTGCTGTGTTACCTCAGATGCATCATTCACTCCACTCTCTGCACTAGTGCCTGTGGAGAGAACATGAAAACGGTTGCTCATCTGAATATGCGTTTCTTGTACATGGACTTGTCTCATACTCTTTCCTCTTCTGGAGGTCACATGCCGCCAATTATCCTCGCTGGTCTTCTGTTCCCGCTGCGCAGCCTGCTCTGAATCCTCACAACACTGCGCCCGCTGAAGCCTATCCTGACGTCTATCCAGGAACTCCTCATTTTCTTTTATGGAACGCAGGTGACCAGACTTGCTGTCTGGTCACCCTAGCTCTAACCTACAGGGCATTTACAGGGCTATTACAAATGTCAGCTTTGTGAGTGCAGAACAAGTTCCTCTGGGGAAGGTCTGTAACCAGTGGGAGATGGTGGGGAACTGCGGCGGTGCACTGGAGATTATCATTACAGGTGAGGTGCTGAGCACTTTCATCTCCCAGTAAAGGCAATGCAGGTGGGGAAACAGCACTTCCCAGGATCAGGCTCCAAGTTAGGAAGGGGGGTGCCTGCAAAGCCTGGAGGAAACCTGGGGCGCACGGGTTGCATCTCCTGTCAAATTCTGCTGCTCCTTACAACCAGGCCGGTGTGAAGGGAAGAAGAGACAGCAGGGAGAAAATCATTAAGCCTCTTTCCACTCTTCATTTTTTAAAAAGGCAGCTCAGCAGAACACATTAGTGCCTTCAGGGCAGCGGAGCAGCCTGCAGCTTGCAGAGTCTAATGGAGTTTGTTTTTTTGCCCTCTTGCTCTTTGCTGTGGCTGATCCTGGTAGAGACGCTTCCCCTCTCTCCCTCCAGCTTTTTCCCGGCTGCCACTTTCAACATGTTTCACCAACAGCTGAGCCGTTTTGAACTTTCATTTCCCATTAAAGACAGAGCAGCATGTAGGGGAGGAAAGGGCCTGCTAATTACCTCCGAAACCACCGCTACCTACTTCAAACTGCTGGGGATTAAAGGTACTTGAAAGGGGAGCGGGGGTCTTGGTTTCCATGATCTGTGTGTCTCAGGGGAGGCTTGTGTGTGCAGGCATAGGCGCCGACTCCATGGGTGCTCCGGGGCTGGAGCACCCATGGGGAAAAATTGGTGGGTGCCCCGCCAGCCCCCCCGCGCCCAGCTCACCTCCACCTCCCGAGGCGCCACGGCAGCCAAGCCGCTTTTCCTGAGCTCACAGGCGCTCCAGCTGATCAGCGGCGGCATGCCTGGGAGGGAGGAAGGGAAGGAGGGGGGAAAGCGCAGCGCGGCGCCTCGGGGAAGGGGGCCTCCCCATACCCCTCCCCTGAGGCGTCGCCCCTGCGCTTTCCCCCCCTCCCTCCCTCCCTCCCAGGTGTGCCGCTGCTGATCAGCTGGAGCACCTGTGAGCTCAAGAAAAGCGGCTTGGCTGCCGCGGTGCCTCGGGAGGCGGAGGTTAGCTGGGCGCAGGGGGTGGGGGGCTGGCGGCAGGGGCGGCTCTAACGTTTTTGCAGCCCCAAGCAAAAAAACAAAAAAAACCCTAAACGCCGCCTCCCCCAAACAAAAAAAACCAAAACCCAACGCCCGCTGAAACACGCCCCCCCCGACTCTCCCACTGGGAGCACGGGCGGCATGCCCATGGCCCCCGCTCTCCCCGGCCAGCGGGGAGCAAGCGCGGCATGCCAGCTGCCCCCGCTCTCCCCGGCCAGCGGGGAGCAAGCGCGGCATGCTGGCTGCCCCTGCTCTCCCTGGCCAACGGGGAGCGAGCGCGGCATGCCCATGGCCCCCGCTCTCCCCGGCCGGAGCACCGGGGCATGCCTGGGAGGGAGGGGGAGACGCGCGCCACGGCCACTCGAGTTCTCTTCTCCCCCTCCCTCCCAGGCTCTTAAGCTTGGGGAGAAGCCGCCGGTAGCCATGCCGGCACAGAGTGGAGGTGAGCTGGGGCGGCCGGCCAGGGCACATTTCTAGGGGCGGCATGGCCGGTGCCAGAATGCCGCCCCTAGAAATGTGCCGCCCCAAGCACCAGCTTGTTTTGCTGGTGCCTGGAGCCGGCCCTGGCTGGCGGGGAGCTGCCGGTGGGTGCTCGGCTGCTTCTCCCCCCTCCCTCTCAGGCTTGCAAGCCTGGGTGGGGGAGGGGGAATGCAGCGCGCCCGGGGGAGGAGGTGGGGGCAGGGATTTGGGGAAAGGGTGGAATGGGGGCAGGGCTGGGGGTGGAGTTGTGGTGGGGCCGGGGGCGCGAGCACCCACTGGCACCGACTAAAGTTGGCGCCTATGTGCGCATACGAATGTTTGCGTGCATACTGGTGTGTGTGCCCATGAATGGGTTATATGGGGATGTCTGCATACATGTGTATGTAGGGAGGGCCTTAATAAATCACCTCCCTCGCTAACCTCAGTATTCTCCAGCCCTAACCATTAAATCATTTCCCAGCCAGTGAATGTGATTCCCTGGTCCTCTCTGTATGCTCTTGTGTGATCCTTTCCTAGCTGTATTATGACATGGTGTGCACCATGGTTTATGGCTCCAAGACCTTTGTACGTCCCTCCACAACCCATGTTACTAACAGTCTACAAAATAAACTGGTTCCCATCTCCATAGCGAGATACGGGGGACACAACACTGGAGAGGTTCCTGTCTCCCAACTCCCAGTGATAGGCGAACATACCCTTCACTTAAGATAGCTGTAAGAAACACTGAGAGGCCACACCTCAAAGAAGGCCTAATAGAGTCTTCCCAGAAACTAACAGCATATGGTTTGGGCTGAGTATTATTTGCTCTCTGTGTGTGTGTGTGTGTGTGTGTCTGTGTGTGAAAGAGAGAGAGAGGGAGAGAGAGAGAGCGCGCAAGCAGAACACACAGAAACCAAGGGTATGCCTACACTAGAAATGGTTCAGTAGTACAACTATAGTGCTGTAGTGTAGACACTTACTACAATGACGAACGCTGTAGTAAACCCACCTCTCCAACAGCTGGAAGCGAGGACAACGGAAGAATTCTTCCATAGACCTAGCAATATCTATGCTGTGGCTTACGTTAGCTTAATTACATCTCACAGGACGTGACATTTGTTGCAGCCCTGAGTGATGTAGTTAAGCTGACCTAACTTTGCAGTGTAGACCAGTCCTGAGAACGCAGAAGACCAGAGAGAGAGGGAGAGGCAAGAAAAAGGCCAAGCAGCAGCCTGTAAGGACAATGTGACCCTGGAACAAGCCAGAGTGAGAGCTTATAGATCTGTTGGCTAAAGAGGCTTGGAGCGGTAAGCTAAGAAACTGCTCCTTTTGTTCTTGGTTCCTCCTGGGTTTGGAGGACGGGTTTGTACATGCTTGCAAATAAACAAGGCTGCATCAAAGAAAATGCCAGAATCCATCAATTTCTGCTCCCAACTGGAACACCCCCAAGGTCCTGAACTTTGACTCACCATTTGGGTCAAAAAAGGTCAACAATATTATTGCACCAGAATTATAAAGATATGGGATAATAAAGCCATCCTTATGCAGGAGGAATTCAAGGCAGTTATACTGGGGAAAGAGAGATCCCTAAGAGAGCAGTGCTGTCAGGTGCTGAGCACATCCCAAGCAATGCTGAGATCCCTCAATGACCACTAGAGTCACTAGGAATCGAGAGCACCTGGTATTTCCCTGCACTGCACAGTATCTGGCCCTAAAGGCTGCTAAAGGTAGTGGATGGGAGAACACACTCAACGTACATAATAATCTTTTATGGGACAATGTGAAAAGAAATATGTGCTGGGAAATTGAAGGTAAAGAGATAGTATTTTAATGTGGGAAAGATAAACTGACAACTTTTCCATACTTGTAGGGGAAGTATCGTGCTTAATAGCGTTCATTGATCACTTAAATAGAACTTCTAACTCAATGCAGGTGGCAGCGAATGTCAGCAACACAGCAATAAAGAACTCATTTATTGAAAACGTGGCTCCCAGAGCCAGCCTTGGGAGTTTGTGGGAGAATCTGAGGGTACTCAGCTCACACAATCCAACCGGAGTGCACCTCAGATACACTGTCACCTAGGATGCTTAAGGCCACATCCTAAGCTGATGTAAATGGCATCAGTGAGGCTATATCAATTTACACCAGCTGAGGATCTGGCCCTTAGTCTGAAACACAGAAGCCAGCAGCAGCTCGGCAGCTGGCATTCCTGGTCATTTTATACAGGTGAGGCTTCTCAATAGACGCAGGGGCCAGATTCTGATCTCACACTTGTGGAAATCAGGAGTCACTCCAGTGAAGACAAGGGAGTGACACGGGAACAACAAGAGGACAATCCGACTCAATGGAGTAGGCGCTCACTGGAACTGGTTGGGGTTGCAGCCCCAACACCACGAGTCCATAGGCAGCTTTAGCTCTAAGCCCTTTAAAATAAATGGGGAGGCTTGAGCCAAGGATGTATTTGCCATCTGCATCGTGTAGGAGTGAACAGCACTAGGCTGGTGCCAAGCTAGAGACAGAGCTACACCAAGGACAAGCCATCCACACTGCCTTCACCCACCATAGATGTAATGCACAGCTGCTAAAAAGAAGGGACAGAGTTCATGGAGGATAAGTCCATCAATGGCTATTAGCCAAGATGGTCAGGGATACAATCCCATGCTCTGGGTATCCCTAAACCTCTGACTGCCAGAAGCTGGGAGTGGAAGAGAGGGGATGGATCACGTGCTGATTGCCTGTTCTGATCATTTCCTCTGAAGCACCTGGCACTGGCCACTTTCGGAAGACAGGATACTGGGCTAGATGGACCATTGCTCTGACCCAGGATGGCCGTTCTTATGTTCTTAGAGACCTAGAGACGGTCCCAGATACTGACAGTCAGCTTGCTCCCCAACATCACCAGCAGCCTCTCAGCAATGCTCCAGAAGGCCCTCTGATCCAGCTCCACAGGAGGGGCTGGAGGCAATGGAAGCCAGCTGCAAGAGAAGGAATCGAGGCTGTTCCAATGAGCCCTGCAGAGCCAGCCTGGCCATGGGAAAGGCAGCTGGAGTCTCTTTCTGCTTGTCCATCCTGATCAGAATTGTTTACTAATTTCCAAATCATTCTGCTCTCATGTATCCCTGTGCAAACCTACAGGCCTGGTTCTCCACTCCATGACACCTGTGTTGGGGCAATTCCAGGCCCAATGGGTCTGCACTGGGGAACCCTGGGGGACAGGTCCTGACCTAGAGGATTTCACCAGTGTGAGGACGGCACTTAGCCTGCAAGATCTCCAGCATTGGTGATTACGCGTGAGCTACAAGAAGCCCAGCTTGACTCTCAGCATACAGCATGAGGCCTGCGGGGCTGGTACCCAGAAAAAACGTCCTTTCCCCTACAAACAGCAGAGCTGACCTGGAGTTTGGACAGGCACTGACTATGGAGCCTGTGCTGCAGGGTCACTCTCAAAGCAAAGCCCCATCTTAATAGGGTAGATGATGATGCATCTGAATTATTCAGAATTCAGTCATTTCACAGAGACCAAGGAAACGGATCCATCTCTCTGTGCATGGGACCGTGAAGCTGGGGATGGGATGCATGTTGTAGCAAATCTGGAGGTGGGTGAACATCTCCAGTGTTTTTGCTGGCATGTGGGGGTTTGGAGGGCATCATTCCGAAGGCAGATTCTGGCAGTGGAGCTTGCTGAAGACTGGCCGCGCTCTGTCTGCATCTAGGGAACATGAACAGGTCTTTGATTAAACTTTCAGGAGAGCAGACTGTTTTGATGTATAATGGAGTGAATGCTACTGAAGAAATTGTGGGTGAATTGTGTATTTTTCTCTCTAGTTTTCTCTTGCAAATGATGAGCCCAAGACCTGGGGTAACTCTAGCTGCTTAATCAGAACGCTGCCCCAGCAAAAATAACCAGGAGACATGGATGGATGGGACGTAAGGAAGAGATGGAGTCTGCTTGATTAAAAAGACAATGTAGCGATGCAGTTAGAGATGAATAATAGCGACACTAATGTGCTGCCCTTACGGGGTGCTTCCCATCGGAGCATCTCCATGCACTTTAGAAGTGTCATTGGCCCCATTTTACCAGCAGAGGTAGGGATTCCGCCAAGTTCCATCAGCCAGCTTAAAACCTCTTAACGCCTTGCCCAGTGCTGCATCCACTAGAGCACGCTGTCTCCACAAGTGAGAGCTTCAAGATATGGCAGTGATGTTCCTTTCCTCTCTCTCCTTGGTCTCCTCCTCCACCTCCTTGTCTCCTTCCATGCTTTCCTCCCTTCTGCCTCTCTCTTTTCTGCCCTTCCCTCCTTCACTAGTCTGTGCCCCCATCTTTTGTCCCTATGGTTCCAGCCCATCTGGCAATGGTGGCTGTAGCGGGGTGATTACCCCGCTCAGGCCTGAAGGGGTTAAAAAGAGCCCTGGGAGAGGGCTGAAGCTGGGAGAGGGCGGCTGCTAGGGAAAGCAGCAAGCCTCGGCTGATTGGTCCAATCAGGGCCCAGCTAGCCTTTATAAGAGTACAGTGGGCCAGGAGGACACAGTCTCTCTCTGAATGTAGAGAGGGAAGGACCTGGCTGCCTGGGAGATAAACAGGGATCTGAGGTGGGGCAGCGCCGGGGGAAGGCAAGAGGAGCTGGGGAGCTCCCGCCTGGAAACCTCCCAGGCTGCAGGGCCTCGTGCGGGGCCTAAGCAGGTTCTGGGGCTGCGAAGGGGCAGCCCGGGGCTAGGTAAAGGCAGCAGGTCCAAACCTCCCCTGCCTGTTATGACTGGCTATTACAGAGTGCAATCTGCCCCAGGGAGCGGGGGCTTGATGATGACTGGCAGTAGCCCAGTCTGAGGGAAGGTGGGGATAGGGGTTGGGGGTTCCCTGGGAGGGAAGACCCAGAGCTGTGGGGGTATTGCCAGGGGGCAGCACCCCAGATAAAAGGGCACCAGAGTCCGGGAGGGACATGGAGGCCAATGGTGAGCCGGACAGCGGCCTGCAGAGGGAGCTCCGGGCTGGAAGAAGCTAATTCCCTGGACAACCAGCAGGTAGCGCTGCTGGGTGAGTCCCACACCGCTGCAGGGGCCCTATCAGATGCCTGGGCACAGGACTTGCAGATGCAGATTTTACAGGTCCAAAAGAGTCTGATGGCAACCGACGAGGTAGAAGCACAGAAGACCAAGGTGTGGTTTGATGACAAAGGGACCTGACCAAGCAGCAAAAGGGATCTAGAGTCACGATCCAGATGCTACAAGTTTTTCTTTCTTATTTTTGTTTTGCTGACACAGACTAACACGGCTACTACACTGGATCCAGATTCAGGATCCCTACTGCCCTTTCCCACAGGGAAAGTGGGGTGGGCTGTGCTTACTGTTAAATCGACTTGGCCCCGCCGTATACTTGATAGACCTAGGGAATAAAGGGCATAGATGTTATGTATGTAATACAGGGAATAGAAGAAATAAAGTAGGAGGAATGGTTGAGATTGTTAAACAGCCCACTGATCTGGACCACAGTGGTGGGGAAGGGAATTAAGAATGCTGGAGGGGAAAATTTGCAATTTGCAAGCCCAAAAAGTCCTGGATCATAAGCACCACATGAAATTAATAATTCAACGGTGCCAATTATGATTGCTGTTGTGAGATGGACAGGGAATCCTAAAGAATTGGTGTATGTTAACAACATGGGTAGAGACTGGGGCTTATAAACAGCTTCATCCCAGTGTGAAGATGGTGACACAAGGAGGAGAGGAAGTAAATGCAATCTGCTGTAAAGGAATCAAGCACAGAGGGTTCTGCGAGTGCGTGGCAGGAATGAACCTGAGGTTGGGCCTGACTAATCGTTAAAGAGAGAGCGAAGGAGGTGGTATGGCTTGGGTACCCAGTATGGGCTCTGGGATCCCACAAGACTATACCAGGGGAGGCTGGATGGATTTTGTCTGAACCTCACCTCCCTGGCTCAGTGTGGGACCCATGCCCTATGGCCAAGTGTGTAGACTGAGGAAAATGTAACAGAGGCCATGACAGACAACACTGAATGGGAGTCACTGG
Source organism: Chelydra serpentina (assembly GCA_037349315.1). Taxonomy (NCBI): domain Eukaryota; kingdom Metazoa; phylum Chordata; order Testudines; family Chelydridae; genus Chelydra; species Chelydra serpentina. The sequence goes on along the minus strand of JBAIAC010000035.1, from coordinate 32,366,434 downwards.
TGGCCAATCTCTTTGCACCCATACCTCCTTTGTCCATTAATATCGTGGATTTGGTACAAAGGAAATAGAACAACTGGTGCCCATTGCATGCTGCATAAGGAGTAGTTCCTACAAAGTAACCAAGCCACGCCAAAGCACTGTGATGCAGTGTATAGTAAATGCAATGAAATGTGTGATGTACATAAAGGGAGAGGGTTTCTGTGTAACTTTGGAGCTGTGCTGTACCCTGCAGCCATGCCCCCTGCCTTTGGGTCTGATCAGCTCAGCAGAGTGTTGCTGGATGCCAAATAAAGATACCTGAGTTGCGGAGTCTGACTGAGTTCTTGGGCAGCTGAGTGGAAAAAGGTCTCGGAGGGAATCCCAACTTGGCCAATCCTCTCTCTCCACCCCAGCTTCCTCTCCCCATTGCTTCCTCAGACTCTTTCATCTCTCCCCCTTGCTCCCCATTTCTGTTCTTTCCTTCTCTTGGCTCCCACATCATCTTCCTCACATTCCCCATCTGCCCTGGGCTATCCATTCTCTTTGGACTAGAACCTGGTTGGACTTCCATCACTTCCCTACTGGTGCTGCAGTCTTAGGCGTGGGGTCCAAGGCGAATGTGAATGCCCACCAGGGTAGGTCAGGCCCCAGACATCCCAGTTGCCCTCTGTTGCTCTCACGCCTGGGGGCTTGGGCATGATGCCCCACTCTCCTCTCTGAGCCACGACATCTCTCTAAATCCCTAGGAGCTGAACTCTGCTCTCACAATGGCTGGCAGGGATGCACGTCAAGGAACGAGAGTCTGTTAATGCTGGTCTAGCTGCTATGTCAGACTAGCAGGGAGATCTGGGACCATGTACTAGCTCAGACTGAGCCCTGGGAGAAGGTCATTGGTCATTTATGGCTTAGATTGATACCTACGTCTCTGAGCATGTTACATCTAATACAACAAACAACTCCCTAAATTGGAAAGGCAGATGAAAGCCAAGGACTCTCCCCACCCCATTACTCAACCCCCAATTTCTCTGGCCCTAAAGTCCAGGCCATTCAGCTTCTCAGAGGGAGTGAATTCCACAATGGGTCGTGCTCTACTGAGAGCACCCTGCCAGCAGTATCCCTTATGTTTGAATCTGGGGATTGTAGTTTTAGTGCCTCAGTCATGCTGGTGGTTTCAGGTGCAATGATCAGAGGCTAAAACGGTTAGAAGCATCTGGGTTAATGGGGTGCCAATGAGGGAGTGGGTAGGGAGCCAGAGCTGGGTGTGTGGGGGCAGTTTGACCATGAAAAAGCAAGGCAAATATTGAGCTTTGTTATCTGGAATAAATACAGAAGGAACTTCATGCTGTGGAGCTGCAGCATATGCTAGAGGTGTAGCACAACAGAGAAGTGCAGTTTAGTTTGATATAATCCCAATGGCACTAATTTGTCACCTCCAGTGTGATAAAATGGGAGAGCAAAGAGGATAGGATAGCTGCAACGCACTGCAATTCCTGTTTGCTCCAAGCTGCTGGCATTTCCATGATTGCCTCTGTGATAGTGTGAGCCTCTAAAATGCCTTGTTCAGATAATCCATTTCCCAATTACTTTAGCTCTAGTGTTGCTATCTGACATTTTCTTTGATTAAATTGCATATCTTCTTTTCAGCTCGCAGTCAGAATTCTTTGTCTGATCGTCTCTGGGTTTGTGCCAGCCCAAGACATCATCAATATATTGGACCCTCTATTCCTGCTAACATTCTGCTTCCTTCTTGAGATAGTGGGCATCCGAGCTATTCACAGGCAGTATTATTTGCCAAACAATGTGACCATTGTGGTGTACCTGGAATCATCTTTATTTGGGATTATGCACCTGTAAGGACAATCAGCTTCCAACACTCAGACACATTTCGTTCCAGCCTGTCTGCTACTCATTTCTTCCAAGGTTGGGAGCTGCTAAACATTATGATTTTATGAAGCTGTCGGGTCGAGGGATTGTCTCAATGGCTTGTTTGGTTTTTCTGTTTCCTCCATAAAATGGACTCGTCCGTTTGGCTCATTGATTTCCTTCCTAACTTTGAATTTGCTTTGTGTGGAAATTCCTGAAGAACCGAGACTCACAGTACAAATTGATTGTACCCAGGAGGAGGAATAAGTGCTTCCCTGAGTGATTTGCAATTGAGATGTGTGTCCTTAATGCAACTCATTTCATCCAGCACATCACAGAGTTCTTCTGCAGTATTATTTACATCAGTCACATAAGGCCTCTATTATATGTTTGACGAGTATTTATTCTTCACAATAATGTGAGTTGAGCTTCCACCCCCACAGTCACAATCCCAGGTGTCTTAGCAGTGCCCCTGCACATCGCATATCCCAATAGCCAATCATTTATTTCAACTATATAGAGCAGATTTTACTCATTTTTTTAATCTGTCTATGATTCATTCCTCTTCTGGCAGTACATTGCCCTCAATTCCTCTACCAAGGTCACTAGCCTATGGCAGCATATTCACTCAGCTCTAGGGTTATTCTCTATTCTCTGCTTTCCTCACTACTGACATTGTTCCAATATACAGGTCATCCAGCCCTGAATCAGTAGCCTATCCCTGTTCATCAAAGCGCATAAGCACATGCTTACATTTAGGCCTATGCTTAAGTCCCCATTGATTTCAATGGGAAGCATGTGCTTAAGGGCTTTGCTGAATTAGGGATGGCTGTAATCATGCATCTAAATTCTTTCCTGAATTAGGGCCCTAGTGACGCTCTCACACAAGTCACTATGGGGACTGCAGGCATGTTCATTGTGGTGCATATTTTTGCAATCTGGCCTTTTCTATTGCAGTTTCTACAGAGTTCCCCATATGCAAAATGTTTCTGGGCTGATGAAGACAACAATGACGATGATGATTTGCGTTGCTATAATGCCCTAGGAGCACATTGTGCTTGGGACTGTACAAAGATCAAAAGGGCAGTCCCTGCCCCAAAGAGCTTGCAATCTAAGTAATTATCTCTCACTGACCTGGCTTTGCCTTAGGCCTTGTCTGTACTGGGCGTTTGCCTCAATTCCAGCAATCAGTGGTCAGCCACTGACATAGCGCAAATCCCAAATGTAGAGAAGGAACACTGGTTTTGCACCAACTGGAAACTGGAGTAAGTTCTGCTGGTGCAGATCTTGGCTTTCCTAGTCTTGACCAGTGCTTTGCACTGGGGCTGAAATCAATCCAGTTGAAGTCAGCGGGAGTTAAGTGCCTAAATACCTTTGAGCATCTGGCCTTAGTTGCCCATTGTAAGATAAATATAATAGCACCTCTCTACCCCACAGGGGTGTTGTGAGGATAAATGGAGAGCAGATCAATGTACTTGAGACAGAATATGCTAGTTCTCCAAACTCTCACATTGTATTTGTAGTGTTAAGCTCTGTTACATATTGATCTCTTGCCCATCCCCACATCCTGTTGGACACAGGTGAAGGACCATTCATACATTCACAGATTCCAAGGCCAGATGGTACCATGATGATATTTTAGTCTGACCACCTGTATCACACAGCCATAGAACTTCCCCAAAATAATCCCTAGAGCGGATCTTTTAGAAAAACATCCAGTCTTGATTTAAAAATTGTCAGTGATGGAGAATCCACCATGACCCTTGGTAAATTGTTTCTGTGGTTAATTACCCTCATTGTCAAAAATGTACTCTTTATTTCCAGACTGAATATGTCTAGCTGCAACTTCCAGCCATTGGATTGTTACACCTTTCTCTGCGAGATTGAAAAGCCCAGTATTAAATATTTGTTTCTCATGTAGGTATTTATAGATTGTAGTCAAGTCACCCCTTAACCTTCTTTTTGTTAAACTAAATAGATTGAGCTCCTTGAGCCTATCACTCTAAGGCAGTGGTTCTCAAACTGGGGTGCACTGCCCCCTGGGGGTGCACGAGGGTACTCCAGGGGATCAGCAAGTCATGTCCGGGGCCACCAGCCCCACTCATCAACTCCTCCCCCCTCCCACCCAGTGCCTCCTGCACACTGTGGAACTGCTGTTCAGCAGCGTGCAGGGGGCACTGGGAGGGAGGGGGAGGAGCGGGGATGGGGTGTGCTTAGGGGAGAGGGCGGGAAGAGGTGGGGCGAGGGTGGGGCCTTGGGGAGTGGGGGCGGGGCCTGGGGCTCAGTGAGGGTTGAGCACACCCAAGGAAAATTAGAAGCCAGTTTGGGGGTCCACAAAAATTTTAAAATCAAAATGGGGGTCCTCGGGTTGCTAAAGTTTGAGAACCGCTGCTCTAAGGCATGTTCTCTAATCCTTTAATCATTCTCGTGGCTCTTCTCTGAACACTCTCCAATTGACACCTTCCACATGTTATTCTCTTACTTGGGCCACAGAATTCAACAGCATTTTGCCAGACAACATTTGGGTCACTTCATTCAACCTCATCCTCTAAGGCAGTGGTTCCCAAACTGGGGTTCGTGATCCCCTGGGGGCTCGTGAAATGTTACAGGGGGGTCTTGAGAAAAATTCCCTAATGGTGGACAGAGCTATCCCTAGGGACCCCCGGCCAGCAGGGGCCAGCAGGGGCCAGCAGGGGCCAGCAGCCCAGAGCCCCTGGACTTCCAAGAGCTAAGCGGATCAAAGCAAGCATATCTATCACACTGAGGAGATTTAAACTTCAAGACTCCTTATAAGAAATGGAAAGGGAGGTGGATATTTTTTGCTGTTTTTAAAATTAAATAGGCAGCTAGTATTGTTTTTAAAATGATGATGAAGTACAAGTTTAAGCTTTGTTGTAACGTGCATTGTTTGCCTGGACTGCTCAAGACCTGAATGCTTGTGTGGGATGAACGCTTGAACTGGCTTCTTAAATACGTTCATGCTGTTTCACACCTGATACTCCTCGATGAAACACGGGAGCCTTGTCTTATAAAAGGCTTATTCAAAATGCTACAAGCTACGAAAGTGAGATCTTGGAAGAGTGTTGCTGTTTTCATAATGTAATAAAAATACTGTAATGATAAATAATAATTAATAATAAATACTGTCTCATAAGCATGTCATAAAAACAAATTTTATATTTCCAAGATCACTGCTTTTATAATTTATACTCAGGTAAATGAGAAAATCCCTGGAAATATTCATTTTTAGGAGGGGGTTTGCAAGACTTGACATTTTAGTGAAAGGGGTTAACAGGTTGTTAAAGTTTGGGAACCACTGCTCTAAGGTGAGTTTGTGAAACCTCCTCTGCTCGTTTCCCTACAACATGTATGACCAGAAAAGTCTTAAAGGTGACTTGCAATGGAAACAAAAATGGGGTTTATGCCCCTTTTTTAATTCTTTACAGTGTAAGAAGGCCTTAAAGGGATTGTTAAAATGTTTCCTGCTTTTCTGTTGTTTCCTGTTGACATTCAGATCTTGTCTACCCTGGAAGACTCTACGCCAACTGTAGACATAGTGAAATTGAGACATCACAAGACACAGAGTTGAGCAATTGAGGGGAGAAGGGATTTTTAGTAAAACTATCTAAAACTCTGGGGTCTGTTTGCTTTTGTAAACTCCTATTTAACTCCTATGTTTAAAAGACACTTGGGTGACAGAACATCTCTGCTAAAGTTCCAATACCTCTGCTCTTTCACATAAGGTAGGAGAGCCACCAATAAACATACCAGAGAGGGTCCCACCCAAACCAGGGAAGGCCAGAGGTGACATTCCTTCTCATATTTCAAGGCAAAAACCCAGCTTTTCAATCTCTCTTGCAAGCTCCCTTGTTATCCACTCAGGCCACCCCCTGGAATTGTGTAGAGTGTGGGAGGAGCGCTGGTGGTTGGGTGCTGTATGAACGCAGCAGTCTGCCTATTCTGTGCTATACAAAATGCGGCTCAGGGCCTCATTGTCTCCCACTGTGTTGTAAAATTACATCACAGTCTTTCAATTGGCTTTATTTTTCTAAAGAACTATTTTCTCTTGCGCAGTGATACACCTCAGAACAATTCTTCCTTTTTTCCTCCCCTCATAGTGAATTATTTTGAGTGCTCCACCCAGACAGCTGTTATGGTTTAACACACCGTAGCGATAGGCCGTGACAGGTGAGGCATTAATCGCTACTGTCACACTACCTGGCTTATTGAGGGCACTGGGCCAAAAATATCACAACACATCTGAGGCATGCACTGATAGCCAAGTGATGCACATCCTGATGTGGCTTATTGCTTAATTGGTCCATTCCACTACGGCAATTCCTATCTTCCTAAGCCCTGATGAAGGTGCTGCTAATGCTGTGTCACTGACGTTTCACAAGTCATGGGCATTAGAGTGATGAGAAAGGAAAGCAGCTGGTAGCAAGGTCAGGGATAAGGGGCACACACTATGGTGTCACTCTGAAGGGCGGATCTATTAATTGAAAACTGATTACTATACATACATGTACACGTACACACCGCACATATACACACGCTCATGTACACCACACCTACACCCCAGCTGCTCCAGAACGTCTCTCCTAAATGAACATACTTGTTGTTTATTCCATTTATACCACGATTCCAATGGTATCGTGGTATACCCCAGGATGAATTTAACTTTGTCCCAACAAGAGCCGTGTTGGCAGTTTACCAGCTGTCCAAAGGCCACACCTCACTTGCATGGACATGTTCAGACATTTGAAAATAAAACATAATTGCCCACAACCATAATATTTGCTGTGTTTGGGAGAATAAAATGCAGTGGTTGTTGGATGAGTTCGCCAGCAAGAACAACCTGCAATTGATCAGTTTTGTCTTTACACTTCAGTTTCCATTGAGCGGGAGGCCGGGGGATATTTTTAGGACATCAGGATCTGCTCTTGGTTCAGTGGGCTGCATCTTGAGCCCATCTGCTGTGCATGGATATTTTAGAGAGCTTAGGCCACAAATGTACTTTAAAACTCTGCTTTCCTCCAAGACTGACTGGGGGGACTATGACTGCCCTGTCCATCTCCACCGTAATGCGCAAGCTGGGAGCTTACTTCTTGTAACCCAGCCCCCAGATCATGTGTTGTGAATCAGCCAATCAATTTCAGTCTTTAAATGAGTGCTTGTCAGGCTCAGTATTTGTGCCTGCTGTCAGGAAAGAAGTGATATTATTGTGGAGTGGCAGAGGTCACTGGTTTGCCTCTTGGGAATCTAACTGAGCAGAGAATGGGAGGGAGTGATTTCAATGTTTCTAATTCTTCCTAAATGCAAAAATCAAAGCGATGAAAGCTTCTACATAGCTGCACAGGACAAACCTGATCAAGGGCAGCCAACATTCACAATATGGGTGGGATTTAAAAAAATGCCCAGGACTGATCTAACTCTGCTTCTATTTACTTCAACAGGAGTTTTGCCATTGGGAGCAGAGGATAAGCCAATACTGAATGTTTTTGAAAATGAGCCCTGTATTTCTGTCCTAATCAAATGAAGGTATTTACACTGTGCTCATTACTGCAATATCTGAACTCCTTTGTGGTATCACAGGAAGAACAAAGGAGGCTCCAAGATAATTAATAGTGCTAGGGGACTGAAATGGAAGGGAAATATATTCCACAGGACACCACTGGGAAGGTCTCGAGCAGAAGAAACCAGACAAGATGAGACAACCAATCACTGTGCTTCCGTGCTCTGCCATGAAAGCTGGGTTATTATTAATTAATTATTAATTGTCAATTTTTTATTTGACAGTGAGGTTCAAGCAAGGTAGGCCAGCAGAAAAATCGCAGCTGCCTCTAAGAATCAAGCCTTGTTGCAGCTATAGAGAAGATATAGCTCCATATGGTAAGATTCTGTGCAAAGGAAGTTGTGTCATGAGGCCTGACATGCCGTGTATAATCCACAGGGCACTTCTGGGCATTGAGACACATGAATTCAGAGCCAGGGATGTCCTGTTTTGGTCAGGCATGAAGCCTGCAATTATATTTTATCCAAGTGTGAAATATGTAACGAACAACAGAAGACAGAATACAAAAGAACAGTGCAAAGCTCCTGAGATTCTGAGGGTCCCTTGGCAACGCTGGTGAGATCTGTTCAAATCAAATGGGAACGATTAGCCCTTCCTAGGGATTGTTCTTTGGCTGATTCTGAAATTCAGATGCTGCCCTACACATCCATGTGGGATACATTGCAATTTGCTTGCTGTAGCACTCCAGATGAGTTAATCACAGGCAATGGGTGATAAGTCACCAGTGAATCATTTCGACAAATGTCTTTGAAATATCAGCTCAAGCTCAGCATGTCAAGCCTCTTATTATGGCCAGTCATCTGGATTTGCTGCACAGCCAGTTCAAGCAATAAAGGACTAAATAAACAAAAGCTCTGTCTAGATTTAGCATGGGAGCAAGAGTGCACTGTGGCCTGCTCGATTCACCTGTGGAGATAGCAAGGGCAACAGCTTACGAGCCTACTTCACATCAGCTCCAATGACAGTTAATCCTGGAACAGTCACGACTCAGATGTAGAGCTAATTGACAGGTTTTGAATGAACATTTCCGTTTAAAAATTATTAGGAAATGGCAAATGTTTGCAAAAAATTCACAATCTTTTAAAAAATTTTCATTTCTTCAGTGAAATTGGAAAATGAAAAAGGTAGCCCCCCCCCCCCACTTTTCCCCCTAACCACCTCCCCTGAGTTTTTTTTGTCATTGATCAAATGAAAAAAGAAAAGAAAGAAAAAAGGGAGGAGAAAACAGGAGATTGGAAAAGCTGAACAAAAGTTTGGAATAATAAAATAATAATTCATTGTCAAACCCTGTGGGACAAAAATTTCTCTGCCATTTCCTCCTTATTTTTCAACCAGTTCTAGACACAAGACAATTAACAATCGCTCAGGGAAAAAACGTTTTGACAAAAATGCCATGTGGTTATTCCTTTTGAGAGGGCTGGGCAACCGTCCAACAGAAAAGGATAGACTAGCAGGCATCAGACTGGAACTCAGGAGACTTGGTTTCTAGTCCTGGCTCTGGCCTACCAGGTGACTTTGATTGAGTGACTGCACCGTTCTGTGCCTCAATTTCCCCATCTGTAAAGTGGGGATAATGACTCTAAAGTACTTTGTGATTTACTGAGGAAAAGGTAAAGATTAGCAGAGTATTTCACCAAGGTTATGCTGTGCTACAAGAGATTTGCTGGGCGCGTAGTTTTGGAGGGTATTGACAAGACTGGTGTGTGATCATAAGTACTGCAAGATATCTCGACTGCCAACTGTGCCAAGAACCTGGAGCTGCATACAAAGGCACCAAGTGACAATCCAACAGCTGAAAAGAAGTGGCTGAGATATAAGAAAAGCCATTGAAGCTTAAGGTCAATGGGTTTTGACAGATGTCCAATAAGAGACAGGAGAGTTGCTATTACACATAGGGATGACAAGACTATCCAGAGTCACAGTAGTTACAGAGGATTAAATAATCGAATAGCTAGAATTTGGGAAGGATAATAAACCACTCTGCTTCAGGGCTTGGGATGTGTAGAGTCTGCTGCAGATTGGGAAGCCAGACCAAGTCATCAAATAAATGGAAATTCCAATATAGACATTCTGGTATTAATGACTGCAGGTGGCCAGGCACAGATCCATCACAATGAAAATCCACCATAAAACTATAATTTACTCACGGACCCCAGGTGGAGGAAGAGCTGGAGTTACATTGATCTTGATGCTACACAAAGCCATTTTAGACTGGGAACCAGTTAATGGCTGAATTATGCAAGCAAGATTTCAGACACACTATATGAAAATGATCATCCTTCATGCTACACCCCAGCGAATGACTATGACAAGGAAGAGAAGGATACTTGTTATAACATTCTGCAGGACCTCATCAGCAATGTTCCACAACATGATATTGTCGTTGTTATTGGTGATCTGAATGCTATGGTGGGGCCAGGCAATCATGGATGGACACAATGGGCAAGGTTCACTTAACAACAGTGCTGAGCATATTCTTGAATTATGTCAGTTGAACCATCTTATTGTCGGAGGGACACTCTTGCTTCATAAACAGATCCATGAAACCACATTAATCTTGCTTGGTGGCATTACCAGAAATCAAAGAGATCATTTCTGTGTATGAAAAAAGTTCTGATCATCACTTCAAAATGTCTATCTATGCAGAGGGGTAGATGTAGGCAGCAATCATCAATTATGCATTACCACTGTGAAAATGAAATTGAGGAAATTACCAGCAAAGAAGATTGCAAGAAAGATTAACATCTTTAAACTTGAGGATGAATAAATAAGGAATGATTCTGAATATGAGCTTTCAAGCAAGCATTCAAATATGGCTAAAACAATCTTTTATGATATAGAAAAGTTATGGGAAGCCATTAGCAAATCTTATATTAATACTGCAGAGATCATCCTTGGATTTAGCAAATTTAGTAGGAAGGAAGAGTAGATTAGCAATGCTCCATCTCAGAGGCTATTACAGAAACAAAACAAGCTAAGTAAAAGCTACTCAACATCTTAAGGCAAGGGGAATGGTAAACAAGGAAAAGAGGAATACAGAACTAAAGATAAAGCAGTAAAAAGATGATTGGGAAGGGTATATATCTATAGATAGACGATGCAGTGATAAGGACACATGATGACACTTAAATGACTTCTTGGAGATTTTAGCTGCAGCAGAAAGAGCTCAATAAAAGGTAAACAAGGGAAACCCCTTATGACTTTAGAAGAACAAAAGAAAAGATGGGCAGAACTTTTCCATGACTTTCTCAATAGACTCCCACCAGAAATAACAATTCACTTTGATAATATAGAGAAGATCGCAACAGCTTGATGTTTGCTGGGAGAAAATTACTCTGGGTCAATTTAAAGTAGTCACTCAAAGATTAAAGGACAATAAATTGCCAGGTGAAGATCAAAACACAGCAGAAATGCCAAAGGCAAGTGGACAGGACAACATGAAAATCCTGCTACACCTCTTCAGTTTGGCATGGGAGTAGGAACACACTGCAGAAGAATGGAAAAGATGCATTATAATCAAACTCCTCCAAAAAGGAGATTTGAGTGATTGTAACAATGGGTGCAGGATTATGCAGCTTTCAGTCCCACGGAAAGTTTTCTATGGCTATGGCTACTGTGACAGACCCAGACAAGTGGGATACAGAAATCTCATAGAAGGCAAATATACTGGCCATTGGATTAATAGTTTTCTGTTCCCTAAGTGACCAGAGCAGGGACTGCACTAGAATAAGCAGGAACTTTCTGGAACCAATTTAAGGCAGGCAGGCTAATTAGGACACCTGGAGCCAATTAAGAAGAACCTGCTAGAATCAATTAAGACAGGCAGGCTAATCAGGACACCTGGGTTTAAAAAGGAGCTCACTTTAGTTTGTGGTGTGGCGTGCGAGGAGTTGGGAGCAAGAGGCATACAAGGAGTTGAGAGTGAGAAGAGTTGAAGGACTGAGGAGTACAAGCATCAGCAGACCATCAGGAGGAAGGCCCTGCAGTAAGTGTAAAGAAGGTGTTGGGAGGAGGCCATGGGGAAGTAGCCCAGGGAGTTGTAGCTGTCACGCAGCTGTTACAGGAAACCCTATAGACAACTGCAATCCACAGGGCCCTGGGCTGGAACCCGGAGTAGCGGGCGGGCCCGGGTTCCCCCCAAACCTCCCAACTCCTGATCAGACACAGGAGGAATTTGACTGTGGGTTCTACCAGAGGGGAAGATCTCTGAGGCGATCAAAATCCACCAATAAGCGCAGGACTCACCAAGGTAGAGGAGGAACTTTGTCACAACTGGTGTCAGGGGTGGGATCGTGGTGTGCACAGTGCGGCGGAAGAAGAGGGGTGTTTAGAAAACAAAACAAAAAAAAAAACAACAACAAAAAAAAGGGAGCGGGTTTATTTTTTTTTTCACCACAATGGAAGACGTAGTGCGGGCACTGATACAAGCCACAGCTGCCCAGCAGGAGGCTCCCCGTGTCCAGGCAGCTGCCCAACAGGAGGCAGTGCGGCTGCAGCAGGAGACCAATCGCCTGTCCAGGCCGCTCAAGACCGGACTATGTTGCGGGAATTAGTAAACCAAGTGAAGGCCCTTACGGAGATGAACCATGGCCATGATGGGACGCGGAAGATACAGGCCAGCAATTGCCTGCAGAAAATGACAGGGAAGGATGACACAGAGGCATATCTCCTGGCCTTTGAGAGGACAGCCCTACGGGAGGCCTGGCCTCGAGATCAGTGGTCTGGCATCCTCACCCCATTCCTGTGCGGGGAGGCCCAGAAGGCCTACTATGATCTGCCTGAAGAGGCTGCAGCAGACTACCCACAGCTGAAAGCAGAGATCCTGGCCAGATCTGGGGTAACGACCGCAGTGCGGGCCCAGTGGTATCACGAGTGGAGGTACCAGGAAGACAAAACCCCGCGGTCCCAATTGTATGACCTCATCCATCTCGCACGAAAGTGGTTGCGAACTGAGTCCCGGGGTCCAGGAGAGATACTAGAGGTTCTGGTCATTGACCGATACATGAGGGGACTACCGCCAGACCTTCGCACATGGGTAAGCCAGAATGAACCCTCCACCTATGACGAGATTGTTGCACTGGTAGAGGGGCGAAGGACGGCAAGGGGGCTGACTCGACCAGTTAAGGAAGCAGAACCCCGAGTTAAACTAGCAGCACCAAACCCAAGAGCTCGAGTGACTGGGCCACCAGGAGGGCCCAGGTGGAAAAAGAGAGGGGCTGAAGGCCCACCAGAGGCCATAAAGAGTTGGCGCACTGAGGGGGAAGAAGATCGTGAGGTTAGACTGCCCAAACCAAGAGACCGGGGAACGCCTAGGGTTCCATACAGATGTTATGCCTGCGGACAGTGGGGACACATAGCTGCACAGTGTCCCAATGCCGAGGAGCCTATGCAGTGTAACCTGGGAAATTGGGCAGACCCATGCTCCCTAATCCACCTTGTGGGGGTCTCACTAACCCCACATATGTACACCAGACCAGTGAAACTAAATGGGGTAGAGACCACAGCACTGGTTGATTCAGGGAGTGCTATCACGCTCATCTCAGGGAGGCTCGTGAAGCGTAGTCAGCTGCTACAGGCTAAACGTACGGGGATAACCTGTGTCCATGGGGCAGTTAGTTACTACCCCACCATCCCAGTAAAAATCAAAATCCAATGAAACACTACTGAGGTAGCAGCAGGTGTAGTCCCTAAACTCCCATACCCAGTGCTCATAGGGAGAGACTTCCCAGGGTTTGGAGACTTACTCCCAGTAGGGGGATTGGAGAAAGAAGGAAAACCTGAAATTAGTGAGGCATCCACAGTAGACTGTCAACCCCCAATCTTCTCTGAAATATCCCCAGATTTGTTCTCCACTCCCAGACAAGGTAGAAAGACGAAAAGGGAAAGAAGGGCAGCTAAGGCCTTGGGAACCCGAATACTGACCCAAAGCCAGAGGGTCGCTCTCATAGGGAGGTGGACCCGTGCAGCTGAACAAGAGGCCACCCAGGAGGGAGAAGCACCTGAGTCTGACCCCCACCATAACGCCTCTGAACCAGCAGAGGCAACAGAGACTGGCCCCCTAGATCTTGGGCAGATTAGCCCCGGGAGAGGAAATTTTGGACGGGACCAGGCTGAAGACCCAAGATACGACAACATTAGGAAAGAGGTGACTGAAATAGATGGGGTTCCTGTGGAAGGGAAAATCCAGGGACCAGGACCCTACTTCATAATGAAGAAGGATCTCTTATACTGGGTTGCACCAGTACAGGGGCAGAAGGTACAGCAGATCCTAGTACCTCAAAAACACCAGAACACTGTATTAAGTCTTGCCCACAGTCATCTTTTTGGGGGGCATTTGGGGGTAGAGAAGACCCTGGCAAGGGTTCTGCGACGATTCTTCTGGCCCAGAGTACATGAAGAAGTGTGGAGGTACTGTGCATCCTGTCCAGAGTGTCAGCTGCACAGTCCCCGTCCCCATTTGAGGGCACCTTTAGTACCCCTTCCCATCATAGAAGTCCCCTTCAAGCGAATAGCCATGGACCTAGTGGGACCCCTGGAGAAGACGGCCCGGGGCCACCAATATATACTTGTTGTTTTGGACTATGCTACTCGCTACCCAGAAGCCGTCCCCCTACGGAACACAGCCTCTAAAACGATAGCCAAAGAGCTGGTGGGGATCTTTGCCCGAGAAGGGCTACCGAAGGAGATATTAACAGACTAATGAACTCCATTTATGTCAAAGCTAATGAAGGACCTCTGTACGCTGCTCCATATACATACCCTGAGAACTTCAGTCTATCACCCCCAGACTGATGGGCTGGTAGAAAGGTTTAACCGAACCCTCAAGGCTATGATAAGGAAGGTGGTAAGTCGGGACGGGAAGGACTGGGACACCCTACTACCTTACCTTATGTTCGCTATCCGGGAGGTACCTCAGGCCTCAACTGGGTTTTCCCCCTTCGAGTTATTATACGGGCGCCACCCCCGTGGCATACTAGATATCGCCAAAGAGATCTGGGAAGAGGAACCCAGTGAGGGGAGAAATATAATAGAACATGTATTGCAGATGCGAGACCGGATAGCCCGGGTCACCCCTATTGTACGGGAACATTTAGAAAAGGCACAGGAGGCCCAGCGAACCCATTACAATCGCCAGACAAAAGTCCGACAGTTCCAACCAGGGGATCGGGTGATAGTGTTGGTACCCACAGCAGAAAGCAAGCTTCTGGCCCAATGGCAGGGGCCCTATGAGGTGATTGAACCTGTGGGAGAAGTAACCTACAAGGTGCGGCAGCCAGGACGCCGGAAACAAGAACAGATTTATCACGTCAACCTTCTGAAAACCTGGCATGCGCAAGAGGCATGCGCAGCTGTCCGAAAAGACCTACCCCAGGAAAATAAACCTCCCAAACAGGTGTGAGTGTCTACTGATTTCACACCAGACCAGAAGAATGAGGGGTCTGAGATGATCTTCTGGAACCAAGACGTGTTTTTGACAAAACCGGGCCGAACAACCGAGACATATCACCACATCGTCACAAACCCTGGGGCCAGAGTAAAAATGAGGCCCTACAGGGTGCCAGCAGCCAAAAGGGAAGAAATAAAAGCAGAAGTAAAAAAAATGCTGGAGTTGGGGATCATCGAAGAATCCCACAGTCAGTGGTCCAGCCCCAGTCGTGCTGGTGTCCAAACCTGATGGCACCACAAGATTTTCCAACGACTTCCGGCGACTAAACGAGGTATCCCAGTTTGACGCGTACCCCATACCTCGCATAGATGAACTAGTGGACCGTCTGGGCAATGCCCGGTACTTGACTACCCTAGACTTGACAAAGGGGTACTGGCAAATTCCCCTTGCCAAAGACGCAATGGAAAAGACTGCGTTCTCTACACCAGAGGGTCTTTTCCAATATACTGTCCTCCCTTTTGGACTACATGGGGCCCCAGCTACCTTCCAACGCCTCATGGACAAGCTATTACACCCCCATAATCATTATGCTGCTGCTTACCTGGACGATGTGGTCATTCATACCCCAGACTGGGAAACCCACCTAGAGAAGGTGGAAGCAGTCCTCGATACCTTCAGGTGAGCTGGCCTTACAGCAAACCCTGCCAAGTGTGCTGTAGGGTTTACAGAGGCCAAATATCTTGGCTACATTGTGGGGAAAGGTCTCGTAAGACCCCAACTGAACAAGTTAGAGGCCATCCAAAATTGGCCCCGACCACGTCGCAAGAAACAAGTCCGGGCATTCCTAGGGGTGGTGGGGTATTACCGATGATTTATCCCCCACTTTGCCACAAGGGCAAGCCCCCTGACAGACCTAGTGAAAGCCCATGGACCTGATCTGGTGAGATTGTCTGATGGAGCAGAGAGAGCGTTCACAGACTTACGGACTGCCCTCTGCAGTAACCCCGTACTGATAGCCCCGGATTTCACCAAGGAATTTATCCTGCAGACGGATGCATTGGAAGTAGGGTTTAGCGGCCGTTCTATCACAGATGGTTGGGGAAGAGGAACATCCAATTCTCTACCTCAGTAGGAAACTCCTTCCGAGGGAACAAAACTATGCCGTGGTGGAGAGAGAGTGCCTCGCCGTAAAATGGGCTATGGAAACGTTGCGCTACTACCTGCTCGGGTGCAGATTTGTCCTCGTGACCGACCACGCCCCTCTTCAGTGGATGCAGCGGAACAAGGAGAAGAACACAAGGGTGACCAGGTGGTTCTTATCCCTCCAACCTTTCCAGTTCCGCGTGCAACACAGAGCAGGGAGCCGTCATGGCAATGCTGATGGCTTGTCACGTGTCCACTGTCTGGCGTCCCAAGCTGCCCAAACCCTTGGTGTTGAGCAGGGGGGAGGGATATGTGACAGACCCAGACAAGTGGGATACAGAAATCTCATAGAAGGCAAATATACTGGCCATTGGATTAATAGTTTTCTGTTCCCTGAGTGACCAGAGCAGGGGCTGCACTAGAACAAGCAGGAACTTTCTGGAACCAATTTAAGGCAGGCAGGCTAATTAGGACACCTGGAGCCAATTAAGAAGAACCTGCTAGAATCAATTAAGACAGGCAGGCTAATCAGGACACCTGGGTTTAAAAAGGAGCTCACTTTAGTTTGTGGTGTGGCGTGCGAGGAGCTGGGAGCAAGAGGCACACAAGGAGTTGAGAGTGAGAAGAGTTGAAGGACTGAGGAGTACAAGCATCAGCAGACCATCAGGAGGAAGGCCCTGCAAGAGCGTAAAGAAGGTGTTGGGAGGAGGCCATGGGGAAGTAGCCCAGGGAGTTGTAGCTGTCACGCAGCTGTTACAGGAAACCCTATAGACAACTGCAATCCACAGGGCCCTGGGCTGGAACCTGGAGTAGAGGGTGGGCCCGGGTTCCCCCCAAGCCTCCAACTCCTGATCAGACACAGGAGGAATTTGACTGTGGGTTCTTCCAGCGGGGAAGATCTCTGAGGCGATCAAAATCCGCCAATAAGCGCAGGACTCACCAAGGTAGAGGAGGAACTTTGTCACACTACACTTGCAGATGTACAGTGCTGTGAGTTAAACCCGTCTTCGTACAGCCGAGTAGGGAAAGCGCTGCAGTCTGTCCACACTGGCAGCTGCCAGCGCACTGTCGTAGCCACATTTGCAGCACTTGCAGCGGCATTGAGAGCGGTGCATTATGGGCAGGTATCCCACAGAACACCTCTTCCCATTCTGGCGCCGTGGTTGTGGGAAGGGGGCGTGGGGTGCGATGCATTCTGGGTCCTCTCCCAACGCCCCATGATGCATCGCTTCGCATCCCAGCAATCCCTGTGTTTCTGTCCACATTTGGCACCATCTTTCAACGGTTTCTTTGCAGTGCGATCTGTGTTCCGTTTCGGTCCACGGGAAATGGACCCCGAACTGTTGAGGAAAATACTGATGAGTCTCGTCAGCACGTCACGTTTGGCAGTCGAGCTATTCCTTAAGATCCAAAGTGACAGCGAGGAGTCTGACGAGGATATCGAGTCGCGTAACGTGTACGACACGAACTTGCTTGTGGCATTCATGGACATGCTGTGCACCGTGGAACGCTGATTTGGGGCTCGGGAAACCAGCACAGAGTGGTGGGATCACATCGTCATGAAAGTCTGGGATGACGAGCAGTGGGTGCAGAACTTTCAGATGAGAAAAGCCACTTTCATGGGACTGCGTGAGGCGCTTGCCCCCACCCTGTGGCGCAAGGACACGAGATTGAGAGCTGCCCTGATGGTGGAGAAGTGGGTGGCTATTGCAATCTGGAAGCTTGCAACTCCTGACTACTATCGATCGGTAGTGAACCAGTTTGGAGTGGGAAAGTCAACCGTTGGAATCGTGCTGATGCAAGTTTGCAAGACCATTGATCGCATCCTGCTCAGAAGAGCCATGAGTCCGGGTAACGTGCAGGACATTGTGGCTGGCTTTGAACAAATGGATTTCCCTAACTGCGGAGGGGCGATAGATGGAACACATATTCCACCCCACCTAGCATCTGAGTACATTAATCGGAAGGAGTATTTCTCCATGGTTCTCCAGGCGCTTGTGGATCACTGTGGGCGTTTCATTGACATTAACGCAGGCTGGCCCGGAAAGGTGCATGACGCACGCATCTTTTGGAACACTGCCCTGTTCTGGAAGATGCAGGCCGGGACTCTTTTCCCAGACTGGAAGATCATGGTAGGGGAAATCAAAATGCCCATTGTGATCCTTGGAGACCCCGCTTACCCTTTAATGTCATGGCTCATGAAACCCTACACACGAAGCCTTGACACCAGCAAGGAATGGTTCAACTACAGGCTGAGCCGGTGCCGAATGACTGTGGAGTGTGAATTTGGCTGTTTAAAGGGCCGCTAGCGATTTCTATATGGGAAGCTGGACTTGGCTGAACACAGCATCCCCACGGTTATAGCCATGTGCTGTACCCTCCATAATATTTGTGAAGGGAAGGGTGAAATGTTCACTCAGGCATGGACCTCTGAGGTTCAACACCTGGAGGCTGAATTTGCACAGCCAGAGAGAGGGACCCAGCGTGGGGCTGCAAGGTTTAGGGATGCCTTGAGGGAGCAATTTGAGGCTGAAAACCACCAGTAATGTCTGCTGCCCTGCACAGCCCTGAAGTGAAGTGGTTCCAATGTTATTAGTAATCTGTCTTTGCTAAGATGATTTGTGTTTGCTCAGCTGACTTGCATTACCCGTTTCTTTCCTGGGCGAAGGTATCTTTTACTTTCTGCAATAATAAAGACTGTTTTCAAATCCAAAGAATCCATTTATTGAAGAGAAAACGCATTTATTAAAAAGAAACACAACTGCTTGTGAAACAGAAAGGGCAAGAGGGTGGTGGGTGGTGTGGGGAACGGTTCAATCACAGGTTATGGTATGTCCTGCTTTCATACTCGGCCTTCCTGTCTGGAGTGCTGTGCAGTGAGTGCTGCACTTCAGGATGTCTATAATTCAGGATGGGGGTTGAGTGCAGTGGGTAAGGGTCATAGTTTCCAGTGCTGGGTGGGGAAGCTACAGGTGTTGGAGGCAGCTGGTGTGGGCAATAAGAACCTGGATGTTGGGGGAAGTGGGCAGGAGGTGACATGGGGGCACAAGGCAAAGAGTTTTGGGACAATGGCTGCAGAGGGGGGGCGGGCACGGTAGTGCTCCGCCTGCATGGCAACGAGCGCCTGGATAGAGTCCGCTTGGCGCGCCATGATGCTAATCAGTTCCTTTGTGCTTTCCCACCGGTCCACTGCGTTTTCCTGGCGGAGCCTGCTTTCCCTCTCCCTCCAGTCCTGAGCTTTTTGATTCTCTTTAAGAGATTGACTCATAACTTCCTGCAGCATGTCTTCTTTGGTTCTTCTGGGCCTATTCCTGAGTCTTTGGAGTCTCTCTGACGGTGATAAGACGGACGGCTGAGATCTCAAGGTTGCATCTGTGAAGGGAAAATGCAACACTTAACAGAGGAAGCATTGTTTTATGCCAGGCAGAGCAATGATTCCCCCACACTTAAGGAGGGCGCACACGGTCTACACAACAGCACAATTTTCCCATCCCAAACAGAGCGCACAGAACCCACGGGAGCCCCAAAATGGTGAGTAAGCACAGGGTCAAGGGGACTGATTGTTCCACGGATGTACTGTCCTGCGGGTTTCTGTGCCTTGGGGAGAGCCAACAACTGCAGGGGACACCTACACTGAACACTGTCCCCACATTTTCCACTGAAGTTCATCCTGGAAGATATCTCGCTGCTGAGGGTGACCGGGGAAGCAAGGGACAGTCTTCTACTGCAATGTGGCTTCCGCCCTGGCCCATATGCCACTTGCCTGTGTGCAGCAATGGTCCCCTGCCCCTCGCGGCACAGTGGCGCAGACACATTAGCCTGACTGGGACAAGGACCACGGTGGCTCTCCCAATAAACCTGCGCAAGCGCATTGCCCACGCTCTGGATGAGACTTTTGAAGAGATTACAGTGGCCGATTACCGCGATGTGATAAACCACATCAATGCACTATTCCGCATCTAGGCATGCATGCAGCCCAAACCCTTTTCTCACCAAAGAGCCCGCACCGAAAAAACTCCTTCCCGAAAAAAAAGCCGCTTACCGCGAACCTGCTCGTCTCTTTCTCCTTCACCATGTACCAGCCGCTGCAACTGGCTCCCTTCCACCTGGCTCGAGAAGAGCTCCTGGCTGCATGCATCCAGGGATTCAGGGGTGTCTCTCCCCACCCCAGCATCCTCACTCCTGCTTTCTTACACCCGCCCCTCCTCCTCCTCCCGCTCTCCCGTGTCCACGGTGGTGCTGGGAATGGAGGTGGGGTCACCCCCAAGTATTGCGTCAAGCTCTTTGTAGAATCAGCAGGTTGTGGGGGGAGCACCCGAGCGGCTGTTTGCCTCGCGGGCTTTGCGGTACGCACTCCGTAGCTCCTTTACTTTTATCCTGCACTGCAGTGCGTCCTGGTCATGGCCCCTTTCAATCATGGCCCTTGATATCTGCCCGAAAGTATCAAAATTCCTCCATCTGGAGCACAGCTGGGACTGGACAAGCTTCCTCCCCCCAAACACTGAGGTCCAGCAACTCGCCATTGCTCCATACTGGGGCTCATTTCGCACGTGGAGGCATGGTTACCTGGAAAGATGCGCTGAGAGCACTCCACGCCTGGCTGAGCAAACAGGAAGGGGATATTTAAAATTCCAAGGGAATTTAAAGGGTGGGTCTGATGGTTGGTCACCTGAGGCCCGGGCAGTAGAGTTCGAACTGATGACCAGAGTGGCTAGAACAGGCATTGTGGGATACTTCCGAATACTTCTGGAGGCCAATAAGAGCGCATTGGGTGGCCACAGTGGAGCCGCAGCGCACCAGCGGCAGCACAACAAACGTTATTCCTCTCGGGGAGGTGGAGTACATGCAGCGCTGTACCTGCGGAGACACAGCGCTGTACGTGTCTTGCGAGTGTAGTCGGTGAGTGAGGTACAGCGCTGTGGGTGGTTTTCTTGAGCTGTAACTCGTGAACGTAGCCAAGGCCTATGCAATCATCCTTGGCTACACTCGACACTTCAAAGCAGTGCCGCGGCAGCGCTCCCGCAGCAGCGCTTTGCAGTGCGAGTGTGGTTGCGCGCCAGCGCTTGGAGAGAGCTCTCCCAGCACTGCAGGCACTCCACCTCCACGAGGGGAATGGCTTACAGCGCTGGGAGCGCGGCTCCACTGGCGCTTTACAGCGCTGTAACTTGCTGCGCTCAGGGGGTGTTTTTAGAGCTGCCATTAAGAGCACATCTGTGCATGTCTTCACTAGCAACGTTAAAGCACTGCCGTGGCAGCACTTTCCCGTGGCTGTGTAGTGGCGGCACCAGCACTGGGAAAGGGTTCTCCCAGTGCTATAAAAACCCATCTCCAGAAGGGGAGTAGGAGTGCAGCTCCCAGTGCTGTAGTACTGTCTACACTGCCGCATTACAGCACTGAAACCTGCAGCGCTTGGGGTGTGTTTTTCACAGCCCTGAGCGAGAAAGTTGCGGTGCTGTAAAGTGGCAGTGTAGACAAGGCCTTAGAGAACAACAAGCTGTTTTTCACCCAAATCAATCTTGTGTAGATCAGATCTTCATCCTGTGTAATACTGTAGCACAGGGCAATGAATGGCAGCTGCCAGTGGGCATGAATTTTGTAAATTTCCAAAAGGAATTCGATAGTGTAGCTAGAGAATGACTGCGGCAGATAATACAAGTCTATGGAGTCCCCAACAAAATCATTCACATTATTAAACATTGGTATTAGAATGCTCAATATTCCAATAAACCATGGGACTAATGCACTGGTTTAATGCTAACAATGGTGTCAAGCAAGCATCTTATCCCCCATCTTGTTCCGAGTCGCTGTTCACTCTGTTATGCAACAGACTGTCAGTATGGAAAACAGGCCTTGCATGGATAGATGGCGAGCTTGGAGACTCAGACTTTGCAGATCACATCTGTCTTATAAATAAATAAATCGAAAATATGCAGCAGAAGACAGATGGTCTTGCAAATTCTGCCAAGCAAATAAGTCCTATTATTAATAAATCAAAGATGGAAGTTATGAAAATTAATTTACCTACTGATGATTTTATTGACTTGGAAGGTGAAGCCTTGAAAACCATTAATAAATGTACTTATCTGGGGAGCATCATTCATGAGACTGGTGGTTGCATGTTTGATGTATGGTCCAGAATAAGTAAAGCAAGTGCTGTATTTCAAAAATTCAGTGCAGTATGTGATTAGCAAAAATACCAGACTTAAGATCTTTAGATGCAACATCCTATGAGTCCTCCTTCTGCAGCAGAGTCCTGGAAAACATACTAAATGGATCCAACACAAACCAAACAGCTTTTAATGCAGGTGTCTGCATAGTATTCCAAGTAAAATGGACTGATAGAATCAGAAATAAACAGATCCTAGAATAGACATAACTGCCTACAACAGTACCAGTTGTATGGAAGAAGAGATGGACATATTTGGGACATCTTTTAAGAATGCCTGATTATAG
Organism: Chelydra serpentina; assembly: GCA_037349315.1. Lineage (NCBI taxonomy): Eukaryota > Metazoa > Chordata > Testudines > Chelydridae > Chelydra > Chelydra serpentina. The sequence continues at coordinate 32,344,034 of JBAIAC010000035.1, read as the reverse complement.
TATGTCTTTGGTGACCCCCCAGGGCAAGAAATGGAGAGGCTGATTTTGAAGCGCAATAATGGCTGAAGCAGCATTACAATGGAATACAGGCAAGTCGCATCTTAGGCGCATTTAACATGCGCGAATTCAGCTTTGCGTGGTCAGCAAAAGCAGGGAAAAAAAGAAAAAAAACAATTTTAAAACTGCATCTGTAGTGCGGGCGATTTCGCCCGCCATTCAACTCAATGAGCATTTCACTATACGCGGTTTTCGCTTTACGTGCTAAGCGCGGAATGGAACCCCCGCGTAAGATGAGACTTGCCTGTATAAAAGACTTGGAAACATGAGCCCAGGACAGGGATGACTGGTGTCATTTGACTTCTGCCTTATGCACCTAAAGGTGTGGAAAGAATGATGATGGTGATTGATGATACAGGGCTTGAGCCAAATGCTAATGCATGGGGGAGAGGAAGATTCTTTCCCTGGGGGCAGGTGATTCCATAACTGCTCTCCTTAGGGTTACTTGCACCTTCCTCTGAGGTATCTGACCACTGTCAGAGACAGAAACCTGAGCTAGATGGAGCACTGTCCTGCTCTGAGGTAGCAGCTCCTATATTCTTGTGTATGTCATTATTTCTCTAGGGCCATAAGGGTGCGTGATGTTTTACAGACAAACTAGAGACAATGTCCCTGCCCTGGAGAGCTTACAGTGAAGACAAGACATAATGACGGATAGTGATGAACAGGTGGGTCCTAAGTGTCTTCCTGCATATAGCGAGAAGAGAGAGTGCAGGAAGGAGCCGAAAAGATGTACCAAAAAAGTGCATGGGAGAAAATGATGAAGGGTAGGGGGCTAGACCATGGCATGAGAGCCACTGCTGTGCCAAGGGCAGAGTGTGCCATGACAATGAGTGGAGGTGTTGGGCCTGAAGAGAACAAAGGCAAGCAGGGTATCCCAGTGTGCTGTGCAAGCTACAGCCTGCGCAAATGCCAGACAACTATGCACCCTCTGTCAACTGAGATGCCATTTTGAAGGCACAAATGATTGCATTTAGCTTGCTAATAGCACCAACTGCAGAAGCGGCAGGCAGAAAGCTCGGGGCCATCGTTTGTGCCTGCCCAAAACAGATTGGGGATGCAAAACTGCAGGGCAAAATTAGATGCCAGCATTAAAATCATTTGCTCCAATGCATGCAATGCAGGCATCTTAACATCACTCAGAGAGCCACAAGAGCCAGTCGCTGCTCCTGTGCTTGGAGCAGGGACGGGTGTGGGAGGGGTGGGTTTTAAGGCACTTTTGCACTCCCTATATCCTGGGACTGTGCAGGGGTCTGCCCAGCTCCCAGTGAATGTTACAGCCACCTCAGGGCTGCTCTAATTATTCTCTGCTTCCTATAGCCCCTGTAGAACCTGGAAACAGAGACTAGGAGTAGCCCAGTGCCTGCCCCTGACATGCCCCAATCCACCTCTATGCCAGCGGCTGGGAGCAGGGATGACACAGAGCCCTTATACTAGCTCCGCACTGGCTGAGGAGGCCTCATGCATAGTGCGGATTCTCGGGGGCCATTTACATTCACTTCAAGGCCCCATATGCTGCCAGAGAGATGTAAAGGGGTGTGAGTATGAGTGAGACTCAGGGCTTGTCTTCACCGCAGAGTTGAGCTAGAACTCAAGAGTTGCCTCTAACTCGAGTCCGGTACACACACAAAATCCTTTCACCTGAGCGTGCTGGTGCTTTAACTCCGGCTGGCCAGCCCCTCAGGGGGTGTAGGCTACAGCTCGAGTGAACATAACTAACATGGCCAATCTCTGTGTTGCTAATCCAATTACTCTGTGCAGCGTGGACATTACTTTGCTATGTGGCTGCTCCCAACTCGAGAAGAATAAGTCGATAATTCAAGTTAACTCTGCTGTGAAGACAGACCCACAAACCCTATCACTTTTTCTGTTCCTGACCATTGTCTGATTTAAGCAGGTTTTGGCACATGACCGTAGCTGTCATCACTACGTGGGAAGTTTGGAAAAATGAAGATGAGCGAGAGAGAAATTATAAAGTCAAGGAAATGAAAACCATTTTTTTTCCTTCTAGTATTTTCCACCAAGGGACTGGTATTTGATAGTGAAAATGAGATTCCTTCGGAGAAGCCCTTCTTAAACTGAAGATAGCCAGGCTATCAAAATAATGCAATACAAAAGATTGTAATACCTTTTCTAAACAAATGGAAGATTGCATTACTCTCTAGCGTAGATCCAGTTTCCACCGTCGATCAGATGCACTCTTCTAACTCTTAAACTACATCATTAGGTTTCCCCCCTACAGAATACCTCTGATAGAGAGTGAAGTGTCCTACTAGGACTTAATAATTAGCCTCCAGATATTAAGGAGACACTCAATTACAAGAATGGAAGAAGAGAAATTTCATGAAAATTTTGCCCTCATCATTGCAATGCACTGGATTCTTGGGAGCAAATTGATTGCAGTACCATGAAGTGGTGCCGTAAGGTAAGCAGTATGATCCCTGGACTAATTTAGGCAGGAGGAAAAATCATGCCCAGATAGGAAGGTGAAGAATTTGATTTGGTGGAAGTTGCATTTCTGAGCTAGCAGCGGGGTCCCTCCTCACAATGTTGGAAAAACCAGACACAACCTGGAAAAAATATCATTACCAATAGGGAACAGACGAGTTTCTTTCTGGGAAAGTGTATTGGTCTGTCTGGTACCCAATCTCATACAGCAGTCAGTTGTGATGCTTCAGAGGAAAGATGCATTCTGTGAGTATTACTCTAACTGTGTGATATTATACCATGGGTCTGGGAACAGGATTTCCTCCTGACCCCAGCTGGCCACTTGCTCACGCTTTGAGGATGCAGCATGTGGATTGTTCCCTCAGTGTTTTCATCTGCCTGTTAATGCAGCATTGCTGACAGATCTGCACACCGTCCGTCTCTCACATGTTCTATATCTCACCATATAAAAGAATGCATTCACAAAACAAGATCACAAGTGGCCTGTTCTTGAGAGTAGGTGATGTAAAGTCACTGACCTACCTGATCCTACAGGTGTGAAGTGATGAAGTCTGAGGATTTGCAAACTTTCCTGCTATTTTTGGCTGGCCCTGCAGGTGGACAGTGAGAGGCATTTTGCAATGTAATGGAGGCTCTACCATGGGGCACAATGTCCTCTCTGAATTACAGGGAAACTCAAACAAATGCTTCCCAATTTCTAGTAAGATTTTCGAGTGTCCCTGGCTGTAGCTGCAGTTTCCAGTAGCTGTATGCCAGACGCTGCTGTAATCCAGAGACCTGGAATGAGGAAGCAGCATGTATTTATCAGCAAAACATTTCAGAAATAGGGCCAGCTCTGGCTTTTTTGCCGCCCCAGGCCAAAAAAATAAGCGTCCGGAGAGCCGCCGAAGCAAAAAAAAAAAAAAAAAAGCGGCCAGAGCTCAACCGAAGCTAATTTGCTGCCCTAAGATTGGCCTGAATGCCGCCCCTTACACTGTGCCACCCCAAGCATGTGCTTCCTACGCTGGTGCCTAGAGCTGGCCCTGTTCAGAAACATGAGAGCCAGAAAGCACTGAAATTTGTGGATTCTGGAAAACTCCTGGACTTCTGCCAAGTCCCAATGGGAGAAGCCATTCATCTCTGCTCTCTGATCATAGATCTGCATGCACATGGCCTGCGTATTAGGGGCTTGATTCCGATATTGCTCACACTCATGCAAACGGGGAGCAACGCTGTAAAAGTTGTGTGTGTGTGTGGGGGGGTGCATCAGGCACATCGAGTTTTAATTTCCCTGATTTTGCTATGAAATCTGCTGGGAGACAAATCCATGAGCAGTGCCGTACTGTTTAAACCAGCAGGCAGAGCAACAGGTACAGAGAGGACCTTTGTAGGGACTTGTGCATGCGTCTGTGGCAATGTGTTATATGCACATGTAGCAGCTGTGTTCATGTACCATATGCATGTATGTGCGAGTTAGTCTGGCATGTGTTTGTGTGTGGGCCTGGAACATATGTGCGTGCGTGTGTTTGTGTGTGTGTGTGTAGATGGCCGATGCGGTTTGTATGTGGTTTGCATGTGTCTGTATCTGTTTGGCATGGCTCTGGGCCGAGTAAGAACATAAGAACAGCCAGACTGGGTCAGACCAAAAGTCCATCTAGCTCAGTATCCTGTCTTCCTACAATGGCCAATGCCAGGTGCCCCAGAGGGAATGAACAGCAAGGTTCTGGCAAACAGAGGCTAGGGACACCATTCCTACCCATCATGGCTTATAGCCATTGATGGACCAATCCTCCATGAACTTATCTAGTTCTTTTTTTAACCCTGTTATACTCTTGGTCTTCACAACATCCTCTGGCAAGGAGTTCCACAGGTTGACTGCGCGTCGTGTGAAAAAAGACTTCCTTTTGTTTGTTTTAAACCTGCTGCCTATTAATTTCATTTGGTGACCCCTAGTTCTTGTGTTATGAGAAGGAGTAAATAACACTTCCTTATTTACTTTCTCCGCCCCAGTCATGATTTTATAGACCTCTATCATATCCCCCCTTAGTCATCCCTTTTCCAAGCTGAAAAGTCTGTCTTATTACTCTCTCCTCATACAGAAGTCGTTCCTTATCCCTAATAATTTTTGTTGCCCTTTTCTGAACCTTTTCCAATTCCAATATATCTTTTTTGAGATGGGTTGACCACATCTGCACACAGTATTCAAGATGTCAGCATACCGTATGTGACACTACACCCCCATATTCTTCATAAAGATATTATGATATGATTATGGCATAACTATGATGTATTTTATACAAGATAGGTCATGTGACATATCAATGAAAAGCTTCTGATTTACTGAATATGATTATCCTATTTGTATGCATGTATCATTTTTGTATCTAAAGTTAGGAATATTGTCTATGCATCTATTACAAATGTGTTACATCTGGGGAAACCCCACTAGGCAGAATGCAATCAGTCTAGATGGCTGGCTCGGAAGAGCCATTAGGGAGAACAATAGGTCTTAGAAGATGCTAATCTCCCACTGGGAAGCCTTCCTGGGGATGCTGCAAACAGCCTGTGAGTCATGGCTGTAGTGGCCCTACAGGGACTTGTGACCAAGTCACCTGGTACTGGACTCCATGACAATACTAGTATTTTTCCACTGACCACGCATGGGAATCAAACGGTTCCCACCATATGCTAAAGCTATTTAAGGCAGGGGAGTGATATCATCGTGGTTTATTCTTCATTGACTCCCCGCCCAAGAAAGAAGACTGCTGGAAACACCTGAGAAACAAAAAGACTAAACTAGGAGAGAAGGGCTGAACCCAGGCTAGAGAGCTGTCTAGCCTGTGAAAGGAATAACTCGAGTTTTAAGCTGCAAGCAAGTGCAGCTTGCCTTCAAGAATCTCTGCAATCTGCTTACAACAACATTTAGGGTGAGAATTTGCTACACATATCCAATTTCTTTAGTATATTAAGTTTAGATTGCATGTTTATTTACCTAGCAAATAAATCTGCTTTGATCTGTTTACTATCTTTATATTCACGTAAAATCTATCTTTTGTAGTTAATGAACTTGTTTTGTATGGTCTAAGACCAGTATGTGGAAAACATTACCGGGGGGCAAAAAGTTGTTGCATATCTTCCTCCATATTGAGGGAGTGGGCAAATGTCATGAGCTTACACTGTACAGATCTCTGTGCAGTGCAAGACGGTATAATTTTGGGTTTACTCTCTAGAGGGGTGTGTGCATTGGGTATTTCTGGTCTGACTCTGGGAGCAAGTCGTAGTGTGAACCTCAAAGAAAGCCTGTTCGGAGACATCTAGCCCAGCTTTACAAATCCAAGATGTGTGGATACATTTTTGGCTGCTGATCTGAATTTCCCATATTTTAGTGTACCACTCATCACCAACCCTGTTACAAACTTCCCATTCTGGAGCACCCCCTCATGGCGAGTCCCAGCACTGCAGCACTCCTGCCTCAGTTTCTTCACAATGATCTTCAGCCCGGTGCTTAATTTGTAATGAAAAAGGTGCCAGAGCTCAAGCATAACAGACACGGCAAGCCCAGAGGTGCCAGGGCTATGAACTGTCAAGCCTAGAGGTGCCAGGACTCAGCCCTGGCACAAATTAAGCACTGTTTCAGCCTACTCCCACCATAGAAAAGATTTGACCCTCTGGCCAAACCACTTTAAAGAGCTCCACCCATTCCAGGGTAGCAGAGTCCCTTAGTCCAAGACCAAGTCCAAAACCACATAAAAACAAGAAAGAGTCTTCAGCCCTGCTGGGCTCAGCCTGCAGCCTCCTCCTGTAGGCCAGCTCCCAACTACAACGGCCAGCCTCATTGTCTTGCCACCAGCTTCTGGGCTCCAGGTAACCCAACCATCCAGGTCAGGTCTACCCTCCTGCTCAGGGTGCCTGGCAGGTCTCAGCCACTTCCTAGCTCAAACACAGTTTCAGCATCAGAGCAGCCTAAGCACCCTCCTCCCCAGCTGCTGGGATTTCCTTCCCTTGGGTCCAACACTTAGCACAGGTGTAGCAGGGCAGGGCTAACCAACTAGGGCTGGCTTGTTCCAGGCCCCCTGGCCCTTAAAGGAGCAGGGTGCCCTGTTCCAAACCCCCATATCTCTCAAGACATTTCTGAGAGTCCTTTTCCACAAACACTTCCGTCTGATGAAAAATGCCTGAATCTGACCCTCCCCACAACTTCCAGGGAAGTTCTGACCTAGATCTGCATCCCAGCCTCATGGTTCAGGCCCTTGGCTAATTATGAGAAAGGACTCACTCTTTGCCAGTTTCCAGGCCCAAAGGCTGTCAAACTGCTCTATAAAGGGAGAGAGTTTTTTTCCCACATAGCAATCAGGCTCTCTCACACCAATTGCATTGTGTGAGTTCCTCTTTCCACTCCATTGTTGGCTCTACCACTTCTACTTCACATAGTTTTATACCTTCCAGATCAACATACAACAAACTTAGTTTTACGGGAGCTGGAAAACATAGTAACACTAATGTTGGGCCTGGGACCTGAGGACCTGTGGGGGAGGGATAGCTCAGTGGTTTGAGCATTGGCCTGCTAAACCCAGGGTTGTGAGTTCAATCCTTGAGGGGGCCATTTAGGGATCTGGGGCAAAACAATTGGGGATTGGTCCTGCTTTGAGCAGGGGGTTGGATTAGATGACCTCCTAAGGTCCCTTCCAACCCTGATATTCTATGACTGCCACCCATGTAGCATTGTATGGCGTAGCAATCTAGCTTCTTGGAGGCATTGCCTGCCAGCCAGCATTTCAGGTGCCAGATCTTCAAAGCTTTTTATTTTTACAGGGTTTAATGTAATTTATGCAGGGCTTCAAAATGCATAAATTCCTCTTTTGCCTTGGCAAAGAGATCTAAGTTTTCTTCAAGTTACTGAACTGAATTCTAGGGTCCTTCCACAGACATAAGTTAATGGGAATCTTACTTGATAAAGAACTTAAGGAAAAATATAGATAATTAATTCTCTGTCCCACTCCTCTCCAGAGCTACAAGCAAACACTTTGGTTGTCGGGATGTAGGTGATATCCGAGATCTTGCAATCCTGGCTGAACGACACCTGGAGCTGCTACACTGACGTTTCATTCTCTTTTAGATTTTGTAATATGTAAAAATTCAGTAAACAACATGTGTAAAAAACATTTGAAAGAAAGAAAACTATGAATTCCCACCCCATCAGGCCCTTCTCCAAATCTGAGCTCAGACTGCATGTCTGAACTAGAGCTGAGGCAAAAATTGCTTCTCTGATGCGCCAACCACAGCCATTAACCAGTGCAAGGATTTCCTCTCATTTTGGCTGCCATGAAGTTAATTATGTAAAACCTTTTTAAGTTCCTCATTTTCCCCATTTCCATAAAGTCTGAAGAGTGAAAATCAGATATTGGAGTCTCCTTTCAAAAGGGAGAGTATAACAACATAAGAATGGCCATACTGGGTCAGACTGAAGGTCCATCTAGCCCAGTATCCTGTCTTCCGACAGTGGCCAATGCCCGCTGCTTCAGAGGGAATGAACAGAACAGGAAATCATCGAGTGGTCCATCCCCTGTCATCCATTCCCAGCTTCTGGGAAACAGAGCAAAGACCAGTTACTTATTTTAATTTCTTTTTACAAATGTTTTCCTATATTTTTTGTATGTGTCTGACACAGTAAGAAAAGCTTTGGTCACAATCGCTGTGATTCTGTGTACATAATAGGAACATCTTGATTCTTAGATATTCCCTTTTAACCCAAAGGAGCATGTGACAGGGGACACTAACCTTTCATGAGCGCCTCCTGTCAGCCAGGTGTGAACCTGCACTCTCTCTGCTCACGGTGTTCTCTGTCAGCTGCTGCCCTCATCAGGTGGGTCTTCAATGGCTCTGCCCAAGTCACACACAGCCAATATGTGACTGAACAAACCCCTTCCAGTGTAAAAGGTCCAACAGGGCCTATCCCTGTGCCCTGGTTGGTATCTGCAGCCCAGTCTCTGGACTCAATTCTCAGCCCCTCCTGGGCTAGCTTTAAGTCTATGTCTGCCCTGGAATAGGGTAGTGCCCCCAGGGCTTTCTCCCTGGAGACTCTTTAAGGCTTGCCCTTCTCTTGGGCCTCTGAAGAAGCTTTATCCCTTTCTCGGGGCTTAGGCCACCCTGCCAGTGAGGAAGCCACCCCCACTCACTACTATGGGTCCTGACCCAGGGATCCTACAAATAGCAGCCATATGCGGCTTCCTGTAATAGTTGCTGCTGCTGTTCCCTGGGGCCGCTTCCCACATAGCCCCTTCCTCTTCACCCTGACTTCAGGGTTCTCTGTCTCTTTCCTATGTCAGCAGGGCCTCGCCCAGGTCACTTTACCTGGGAGTTTCACAGTCTTCCAGTCTCCATTACCCTTCTGGTCCCAGCCAGCAACTGATCTGCAACCATGCAGCTCCTTTTATGCTGAGCTCTGATCGGCTGTTTCCCTGCAGCCTTTCTAGGCAAGCCTGGAGAACCCACCTTCACAGCTGCTTTTCTGGGGTGTGGTGTGGTAGGACTGAGGCCTCCAATAGGGGGCTTCAAAGGGTGGTGTACATCCTGTCCCAGAGTACATATACAAGCACTGTATGCACTATGCTATGGGGTGCCAGAACAGGGAGGGCCAAGGGGCCAGGGCTCTCCCACTTTTCACCCCAGGCCTCACCCCCTGCCCCTCCTCTTCCCCCTAAGGCCCTACCTCCTGGCCAGGCAGGAAGATAGAGCCCCAGTAAGAGTGACCTGGGGAGCCTAGGCAGCTGTGCGGAGCCCTGGTTCCTCCATCTGCTGGGGCGGGGGCTGAAAGTATCCCCTAGCCCATGTCCCCCTCCCCAGGGCAGATGGAGGGTCTGCGGCTGCCCACAGCTGTCTAGGTGGCTCTTACCAAGGCCTGGCTGTGGCTCTTCAGCCCCCGGGGCCTTACTGCCAGGCCAGGCCAGAAGCCAGGTCGGGGTAAGAGCTGCGCAGGCAGCTGTGGGGAACCACGGACCCTCCACTTGCCCTGGGTGGGAGGGGCAGAGACACAGCCTGGGGGCTGCTCTCGGGCCTCCCCCCTCGGCACCTGTGTTCATTACTGACCCATGATAAATCAACTCCATGTCCCACTGCAGCACAGCACAATGCCTCCTGACTTTTAACTAGCTTTTGCACTCATAGAGCTGTGTTGTCTTTCCTATCACCTGAAGTCTTTACATCAAGACTAGATGTCTTTTTAAACGAGATGCTCCAACCTCTACCACTAGTTATTAGGCCTGATGCAAGAATCAGTGGGTGAAATTCCCCGCAAGAGGTCAGTCTAGATGATCATTATGATCCCAATGTTCCCAATAATTTATCCTTCAATGTTTAGTATTTGTCTTGAAGCCCCAGCTCCAGGAGTTGTCATTACATGAGATTTTCAGCTTTCATTAAAAAGAAAAAGCAAGTTTCTAGACCTCATGGTTGTGGAGAAAAGCTTGAAAACTTGACTCAAGTGTAGGTTAAAGGTTCAGATCCAGCAGGTAAATAAAAAGAACCCAAAATGTATTGTTATTTTTATAATCTCATGATTGTTTAGCCAATCTCATGATTTCGGGGGTGGAGGGGGCGACTCATAATTTTTGAATTGGCAACACCGAGTCACTCCTGCCCTGCAGATCTATTACTATGAAGCCTTCTCTGACCATCCTCATGAGTCTCACTGACCTGTAATGATGAAAACTAAATCAGAGAACAAGCTCCATACATGGACCCTCAGTTTGCGCTGTCTAATCTGGGAATCCCATGACTGCAACTAAACTGAGAAGCTCATACATTCTAACTTTTCAAGAAGCTGAGACAAGCCACAGGGAGCAGACGATTAGAAATAAAAAATACAATTTTGTGTTAAAATGTTAATCTTAATTATATTAATTTCCTTCAGTAGTGACAATCTGCTCTGTCTCCTAAAAGTCTTCTTTCATTTCATCCAAGGGAGGATTTAAATTGCATGCATTTACCGTCATTTAAGTTCTCTTCACTTCCAGATGGCTAAAGTATGCATTTACTAAGTTAACAACAAGAGGCTCCGGGTATTTCCCCTGATTGACAGCTAAGAGAAGGCTGTTCACTTTTGTCTGTATTATTTTTGTAGCATGATGAGCAATTAATTCTATCCCTCAATTACTAATTGGCCAAATCCTGTTCTTGCACAATTTTTACTCAGGCAAAATTCCTATTGAAGGGTCAAGGGTGATTTTGCCTGAATAAGGGCTGCCCTGTTTTCTTATAATTTGATACAAAGAAATTGGCTTCTGTTGGTACTAAATAAAATAAAATGCATTATTAATAATGTACATTTATATAAGTCGTAACAATATCAGTCATCATACTTTGTCCTTGTATAGCTTCTTCACCTAAGGATTTCGAAAAGTTTATACAGAATCATATAATGTAGGGCTGGAAGGAACCTGAAGAAGTCATCAAGTCCAGCTCCCTACAATGAAACAGACCAAATAAACCTAGACCATCCCTGATGGTGTTTGTCCAACCTGTTCTTAAAAACCTCCAATGATAGGGATTCCCAACCACCATTGGAAGCCTATTCCAGAGATTAACTACCGTTATAGCCAGAAAGTTTTTCCTCATATATAACCTAAATCTCCCCTGCTGCAGATTAAACCCCATTACTTCTTGTCCTATCTTCAATGGACCTGGAAAACAATTTATCACATCTCTTTAGAACAACCCTTAATATATCTGAAGACTATCAGGTCTCCCCCCAAGTCTTCTTTTCTCAAGACTAAATAGGCCCAGTTTTTTAACCTTTTCTCCTAGGTCAGGTTTTCTAAACCTTTGATCATTTGCTCTTCTCTGGACTCTCTCCAATTTGTCCACATAAAGCAAGTATGATTACCCACTCTTTTATGGATGGGGGAATGAGAGATTAACTGATTTGCCCGAGGTCACCGTCACACAGGGAGTCTATGGAAGAAACAGAGACTGAACCCAGATCTACTGAGTGCTCAATCACAAGGCCATCTATCACAGCAGAGCTGGTCCATGTGAGCAGAGCTAGGCCCAATGCCTTTGTATCAGAGTAGGTGAATCCAATCCTGCCAATTAAAGGGGGCTGGGCTACACCTGGGCCTACAAAGTGGGAGGTAGAAGAGAGAGTGATTGGGACAATCTGTGCTGGGGAAGGGATGCCATGGTGGTAACTCCTGTGGTGGGTCTCTGAAGCTGCCAGGAGTAGGAGCTCCAGAGGCATTCCCCGGCCCCGCAGGAGAGGTGGGCCTAAAGCCTGAGAGGCAAGGAGAAATCAGAGATTGTTTTCTGTCTGTTTTAAGAGAATAAACCTTAAAGGAGAGTGGGTGTGGCAGTCAGTGTTTGGAAGCTGGGGAGAAGCACTGCCTGGTGACACCATCCTTCCTCTCTTCTGATGGGAGTGGGCAATTGTTATTTATTGTCCCCATTTTACAGATGGGGAAACCAAAGCCCAGGAAGGTTCAGCATCTTCCCCCATGGTCTCACTTTGAGACAGCAGCCCAGCTGGAATAAGAACCAAAGCATTCTGACTCCCAGCCCCCCTGCTCTAACCACTAGACAATGTTTCCCCCATGCTTCCTTCTGTAAGGGATCCTGCAGCTTGTGGAGTGCCCTGGAAGTCTGTTGAAGTCAGTGGGGCTGAGGATGCTCTGCTCCAGGCAGGATTGCACCCTTATAGAGCTGTTCTCCAGAAGGATCTTGAAATGCTTCCCAGTGATCAGTTCCGCCTCCACTACCTGTGAAGTGATTCCACAACAACTGTTGGCCAGCGCACAGCAACACCCACGGCAGTTTGGGACAGGAAATGAAGATCGTTGTAGCCCAGTGAAATGGCAGAATCTGCCGAGGATGCTGTATTTAACCTTTGTTGTCTGCAGTGGCCCTCAGTTTCCTCTAAGTCAGAAGAGAAAAGGAATGATTAAATATCATTATATGATTCACCAGCTGTGCCATGAGTCACCACTTCTCCTTGTTTTCATACTTTTCCTCCAGGGATGAGATCTTGTTTGTTATGCTAAAGAAGCTGCTAAGATGGAAAACAATAAAGAAGGAAAGGGAGCTCTTAGCTTGTCTCTCTGTCAGGGATCCAGTGTCTTTCTTTTGCAGATTTGATGCTGCTACTAAGATTTTCTAACTGACATAAAAAACTGAAATAAGCCCAGTCAGACGTATGCTCCTTTGAATCTTCTGCCAGTTTCACAAAACCTGAAATGGTGGCTAAATTAAAACCATAAGAAGATTATTTCTCTTCCACAATACACTTATTGCTCACATACAATCTGCTTATAATGGAAGCTCTTTAGCTCTAATAGGCCTTGTGAAATGCAATAGTTTATCTGTCTGATCCCTAAACTTTATTAGCTCTTAGTCCCATCATACCATATGATATCTCTTCTGCTCAATGGGACTTTCTAGAGCAGTCTTTGCTTGGGCTGAATTACTGGGAAGATCTCTACTATATATTTGAAACATATTGGTATGGACATAGTGCTGATAAAAGGATCCAGACTGTCTGCTCTGGTAGATTGAAATCCTTTAGCCACAGGCAGTGATGGTGCAAGAGTCTCCCATTCTGCTACAACAAGGGCCACCTCAAGGATTGCGGAGAGGAATTCAGGGTCCATGATTCACTCAACGTCTGCTCTGTCTGTATATTTATCCTTCATCTCTCTAGTATTAGTAGAGCTGGGCAAAAATTTTCACCAGATGCATTTTTCAGGGCACTGAAGCTGTTTGCGAATTTAGGTCAAATTCAGGAAATAGTTCTGCCCCCCGCCCCCCAAAAGGGAAAAAAGTCAGAAACGTCAAAATGGTTGGTTTTGACATCTTCTAAACCGTTTTGACATTTCGTTTCAAACTGACATTTTGAATCAACATTTGAGACATTTTGTTTGATCCAAATGATTTTTTTTTCATTTTAGTGAAAAAAACTGAAAAAATTCAGTTTCAGTTCAAAATGAACCACATTTTGGGGGGGCTTTTTTTCAGCTGGGCCAGCGAACTGACAAATGAATTATATGCTCAGATCTAAAGATTAATTATTATTTCAGTGCTATTGTACAGTATAGCCCAAAGGGCCAAAACAGGATGGGGTCCCACAGTGTTAAGGGCACCAGGCAAAGCCGTATCTATTGTATTTACACAGCAGCAACCACTTTTGTGCAGTAGCTACCTGTCCATTGACAACTGGACCAACAGTCCCAACTCATTTCAAACAGACCAAGTAGCCATTGTATAGTTACAGCTACCAGTCACTTCAGACCTGGGCTGTCTGTGAAATGGCAGCACGTGGGCTGAACTGCTCTGTGCCCTCTGAGCAATCCCCTGCCTCATGCAATTGCCCAGATCATTTGTTAGATAAAGTCCAGATTCCCTGACCGTGTCCTGTTTCCCTCATGAACGTTAATGTACCCTTTGAATTGGCAATACTGTGTTTTCTCTCCCATTCCAGCCCCTTAGCAGTGAAATCAAACAGGCAGCAGGGCTGATTCACCATTGCCCTGCATCCCCTTTGGGCCAGCAAGAGTGGCTAATGGGGCCTCAGGACAGGGGTAAAGACATCCCAGGGAGCACCACTAACATTAGTGCAGGGGGCTCCTATATCCATCCCTGCAGCCCCAAGTGCCAGAGGTTACTAGGGTGGAGTGGGCAGGCTGGAAGAGGAAAGGGGCTTGAGGGAACATGGCCAGGGCCTTGCTGATTCCATGTCCTTGCACGGCCTCCTAGGGGCTGTTGAAGCAGAGGTACAGGCCAAGGGGGATGCCCTAGTCCATGCCGAGGGCCATACTGCCCCCACACTGGTGCAGGGATGGATGTGGCTCAGTGCATTTGCATCTCCCTCCTGCACACACTCTCCTCAATGCTTATTTTGCTGCTTCACTCATAGGTTTATTTTTTCCCCATCTCATTATACATCTGAAATTAAACTCCTGGTGCCTCCAGCAAGCCAGGCGGAGTGCAGAGGAGGAGCCCTGGGGCTACACTCACATCTTCTCCTCAAATCAGTGCCAGGCGTGTAGTGTGAAATGTTCCCGCTTCACGGGTGACCTGAGAAATAGTCACTGAGGGGAAGAGAGTGAGCGAGACGCTGGGCGAGAGGCACCTCAGCCCCAGTGCCCCGCCACCACCTTCCCAGGGTCCCAGAGATTCACGCAGAAGCAATCGGAATACATCCAAGGATAATTGCAAAGGGGGATGCGGAGGAGGCCTCCCTGCTTAAGCCAGGCCCCAGGGGCCTTGAGCCACAGATTCTCTCTGCTCACTCACCGTGATTGGCTCAGGTTTTCTGCTGCTGTTTCCTCCTAGGTCTGTCTTTTCTTTTGCTGAACAGGAAAAAGCCATGGGGCTTAATGTGACTCGGAGAACCCCGCCTTTCCACTCCTGCCCCTGCCCCCTGGGTTCATTCCCTGTCCCTGGATCTTCCCAACCTCTGGATCCCTCTTGCCCCTACCCCCTGAAGCCACCCCCAGCTGCTAAATCACCCCCTTCCCTACCCCTGAGATCCCCCCTGCCCTCCTGAGTCCATTCCCTGCCTCCAACTTCCCCTCCCTGCCTCAGCTTCCTCTTTCATGCTGCCCCAGCCCCCTGGATCTCCTCCGTGCCTGCCCCTTTTGGCAAAGAGCTGTTGTGCTCCCATGAGATCTTTCTTCCTGCACCACCATTCTGACATGTTACTGGCATTGGGGGGGGGGGGGTGAGGTAGCAGGAAAGAGGAGGGATTCACCCCTGCACTGTGGTGATCACAGGGGCCCTGCCCAGCACTGCCCCACCAGTAAGTTCCCCCCAGCACACAGCATCCTCTGTCCAGCTGCAGAAGCCTCCGTTCAAGGTACTCCTAGCAAAGGCAAGCATGGGCTTGTTGGCTACACATGTGACTCTGATCCGAGTCAAAAGGCCCCATGAGTTTGTGAGATGACCATGTGTATTTGACTGATGCCACACCAATCCTATTGTCCTTTTTAACCCCCTCTGCACTTGGAAAGACAGGAGTTAGACAGTCCATTTGAGTCCAGGTGTGAAGTGTGCACTGTGCTTTGGGGACTATAGAAGTGATGGTTATCATGCTACATGGGGGGCATCAATTATGGCCAGAAGTTTCAAAGGAACCTAAGGGAGTTATGTACTGAAATTAAATGTGAGTGGGGCACCCAACTCACTTAGACTCCTTTGGAAATTCCAGCATTTAGATGCCCACTGCACACAAAAGTCTATATTAAAAGGTTAAAGTTGCGAAGTCGAGGACTGAAAAGTCAGGAAATGTCAAAATTAAGGTAGCTTGTGCAACCTTAATTCAACTCCCCTGTGCGTGTGCATTATGATACAGTCTTTAATTACATGATCACAGGCTATTTTTTCCACTGGACCCCCACTTCATTCAGTGCACAGGATGGACAGTGCTCGCTGAATGAGCAACTATTCAATATTTGGTTTTCTTTTTGTTGTTTGGTGTGTGGCCCCTATACTATTCAAACCCTGCTCTGATGACAGAATTCTTAATATCCTCATGGGTTTCCTATGGCACTCCCTCATTGTAGTGTCTGAGTGCTTCATAACTATTGATGAATTTCTCAACCCAATGCCCTTGTCAGATGAGGGAGTGGGATTATCCCAATTTTATAAATGGGAAACTGGAGCACAGAGAGTGTATTATCAAAGGGACATTAATTTTGGATGCCCAATTTGAGGACTTGATATAACAAGAGTACTTAGTATTATTTAGCACATCATATGTTCAAAGCACAGCTCCCGTTGACTTCAGTTGCAGCTGTGGGTGCTCAGCACTTATGCAAATCAGATGCCAAGTTCTCAAGCTGGAAACCAGAAAATGAGGAACACACAGTTAGTGGTCACCTGTGAAACGTTTGGTGTAAGTGACTTGCCCAGCATCACATAGGAGCTCAGTGGCAGAGGCGGGGATAGAATTAATTTCCCCAGGGCAGCATTCAACTGCCTTAATCACGGAGACCCTCCTTTTCCTTCCTACAACCTCCTGCCACAGTCATTACACGTTTTCCAGCTTCTACAACAAATTATTATTAATCATGTTTATTACAGTAGCGCATAAGGACCGAGCAAGAATGGGACCCCATTGTGCTAGATACGGTACAAACAGATTAGTGGAGTCCTACAGGCTCGAGTCATCTCCAGAGCAGGTCAATCCTGTGCAACGAAGAAAGCACAGGTTGGATGAACAAAACAGCATGTGAGGATGTAAATAAAGACTGTATCACAATGCATAGGCACAAGGGGTCAAATTAAAATTGCATGGGCAACCTTAATTCTAGCATTTCCTAACTCCTTTGTGTGTGGTAGTCTGGAACACATCAGCATTGAAGGGTTAATGTTGCAGAAACAGAGTTAAATGCCTTTGCTGTTTTATTTTTTAGCTTAAAATAATATTTTCCTGGGTGTTCCAGACCATTTGGAAAGGGACTCCAGGAATCCTTGGAGCGGCTCAGCTGGTCTGGTGTGTAAATACATTTAAAATATTTTTATGAGGCAGAAAAGTGACATGTCTGGAGAGTGCAGTACTTACCTGAGCTAATGGGTCAGCTGGAGCCTTTCCAGTCAATCTATTTAAGGAAATAAATAGGTAATTTTTTTTTAAAAAAAGCTTTTAAAATATATTTTATTTACCCCACTGTCCTGGTGCCATGTCTCAGTTAGAGAGACAAGTTTTACTGGCACAAAATTTTGCTCCCAGGTGGATACCTTAGGGCTGGAGGAGTCTTCAAACGGGCACAGTAATGGAAGTGCTGGCATCCGCTCGCCGAAGCAGTGGGGAACATCACTCCTCTGAGCCATGCATGATTTACGGGGGCTGACTGACAGCCTGAGCTGAGATGCTGACAGCATTGGGGTGGCTGCATGACCTCATTTGTTTCACATTTTCAGAAGTAGTTGGGAAGGGAGGGGGGCCTCCTCCCTGCTATTACTGAGGAAGCTCTGCGTATGGCCTAGGCAGCCAGTCAGTCTGTCAGAGACATGCACTCCACATGCTGTTTAAACACAAGTTGCAGGAGAACATCACTTTACTTTGGGCCAGACCCAAAACACATTGCAGTCAAGTAGAGTCTTTCCATTGGCCTCAATGGGGTTCACAACAGGCGCATAGAGCCGAATTTGTCAGCTTCCTTCAGCTTCCGTAACATCGCTCCTTCCACATGGCCACACCCTTTCTCCAGGAGCCATGTTTGCCACGTGGGCTATTTGGACTAACACTGGACTGGCTGATGTCCATCGGGACATCTTGGGGCAGATTGGTCCCTGCATGACCAAACGCCTGTTCATGAGCGTCTTCTTCTCAGACAGCTCTATCCCAGCGCAGAGCAGAGCGGGTCTTCACAATACATATGTTAGCTTACTGCTCTGAAAGGTGGTGCTGGCCCAAAGTCCCACCATGCTGGCAGTCCAACACTGTAAATGCCATTTTCCTACCCTAATTTTAAAGGACCATTGAAAGTCCCAGTTGTCCCATAAACCACAAGAAAGCATTCAGGGCCGTATAATATTATACATACAAAGCTTACGGCTGTATTCCCCTAAGAGGATCCTGACAAACAGAAGAATAGGGTGATGCAGGAGCATTCGGCTCTGTTCAAGGAACATCTATCTATCAGCTGGATGGTACCAGAATGATGATCAGCAGTGAAATGGTTAACAGTGATACGTGGTCAAAATTAGACTTCACAGTTAACTCCACATTGAGATGAAATGGGGAAGAGAGCCCTTCTGTTAGAACCCAGTCCTGCAAGGTGCTGTGCTGCTTGGACAGGAGTGGGGAGCTCTCTGCACCTTCTGGGGCTATTGTTTTGTAATAATGACTGCACCTGGAGAATGGGCCCTGGTTAGCAATGGTCAAAGATGGCCCCTTCCTTGCTTCCCACAGCCGCAATGCAAACAGGCTAGTTGCTAGTGCAGCCAGAGCCAATCCATGCTTAACACACATGATTACAGGTATCATGCTAGACCCATTGGCTGTGTCCCACCATTGCCCTAGCATCAGTGCAGCTCCCCCAGTGGCACCAACAGTGGGAGCACTGGTGTAGCTGGCCAGTGGGATTTTACTCATGGTGTCTTTGATCTCCCGCCAATTAGGGCAGATCTCTAAAACACTGTGGTTAAAATACCAGTATCTTGTCTACATTAAGGCTCTCACCATTGCTAACAGTGGAGAGGCCCAGGTGTTAGCAATGGTGAGAAATGCTTTTAGAGACCTGGCACTCTCTCCACCATGCTGTCTCTGAACTTCAGAGCCCAGCATGCCAGAACCATGAGCAGATGATTAATTCATAGAAGCCGGGTGTTTCCATGTCAGCCTGTGGGCTATTTGATATTCATTTTCCCCACGTAAATTCATTGTGAGATGTATTTTTAAGGCACGGGTGCAGTTCCTGGTCTCCTCTTAACTCAGATAAGCATCTTCCATCAGCCTGGCCATATGGTTTTATTACTCATTGTCCTTCTCACCCCCAGACCTTTCTCCTTATCTCCTTGGGTTTTCACACTTAACAACTGTATGCACTTGCAAAGATAATGTTTTTCAGTCATGCATCTCAAAGCACTTTGCAAGCATGAATTTACTAAGTCTTATGACACTGCTGCAAAGTAGGTGACATTTCACCTGTTCTGCAAAGGGGTAAACTGAGACATGGAGTGATTAGAAGCTTGAATTTGAGGCACTGACCATGATCTGGTGTGATAGCTATTGAAGTTGACTTCACTGGGCTTTGGATCAGGCCCCACAAGTTTTTTTTAAAAATAATCTCTCTAAAGCACCATGCAAAATTGTGGTGCCATATTAATGAGTCATGGTCATGTGCCTACTCTCAGAATCCAAAGTAACTCCATGGAACTCACTGAGGTTGCTCTGAATTTCCATCCGTGTAACTGAGAGCAGAAATTAGCTCAATAATAATAATACAAAAAGCCCACAAGATTTTTTGGGGGAAAAACAGCATTTCATTTTCTATGGCAATTCCTCAGCACTTTAATCAGCCACCCCAATTGGAATAAAGATGCTGGTGGCACAGAAAGGAAATTAGCTGTCCTTTCAGCACATCATAGGAATAAAGAGTATCCTATGCAGGAAAGACAGAGGTGGCTGATTTTTTATTTGGTCATCCCAAGATATGGTTCTTGCAGTGAGATGACAAATTTTACGACATTTTAGAGGTTGATTTGATCATAGAGAATTTGAGATACAGGTCCTGGCACCTTCCACAGATTAGAGAATTTGTCTTTTCAGATAAATTCCCCTGTGGGACTGTGTCTAAACAGCGTCAATAAACTTTACAGCACAACAACATGCTTTAAAATAAAATTCCCATGGATTTAAATAAGTGCGAGTGCATCTTTGCCCGACAGTGTGATTAAATAGCAATGTGCTGTCTATAGTCTCCATATTGCTTGGTCTGATGTTTCTTTCAGTTAGTTATTGCTTGTGTATGTATGGACAGGTGGGAGAGAAACGAGTGTGTTACTGTGTGCGTGTGTGTGTGCCTGCCGGGAACAGCTGCCCATGACCAATCTGCACTATTCCTGCCAGGCATCTCTGCTGCACAGCTTTCATCACGCCTGGCTGAGTGGCACAGGGGAGTCCTAGAATGCAGTGGAGCAGAGCGAATGCGCCGGGCTCTAGCCCCTTGTGCTCTCTCTCATCACAAAGAGCCCTTTGATAAGCTGAGCATGGTCTCCGCTAGCCAGGTGACTGAGGCAGACGCCCAGGGCAGTCTCCAGGTGCGTCAGAGGGTTAAAATAATAAGAAATGGCTTTTGAAGCCCGTTTGTAGCAGAGCATCCTGGCCTCCATTTCCTGCAGGGGCCTCAAGCCGCACAGGGAGAATGGGAGACGACAATGACAGTGCGTCCTGCTCACCATGTATCGCAGTGAATCTCCAACAGCCTTGGGTGGGAGGTTTACAGTGCCTACAACATTATGCACCACCGGGCATTCTGTGCACCGGAGAGACCAGGATGAAAGCTGCTTTTCAGGTGAGCGGTGGGCTGAGGCACACTGTGGGTGACACGGGTTGATTGCTATGCTATCTGTATTCTACAGTTGCAGGATACAGGTAACTCCTATTGACTTTAATGGGTGTTACTAGTAATCTGTGCAGGAAAACAGAGCCCTGGGTGCTGCACCTAGTTTAGGAATGCAGATTTTGCCAGAACAGAGCAGATCACGTCTGGTATCTGGCTTCCTGCAATAACCCGAACTTGGATGGGATGTATCTAGTCTCACTGCCCAAGCTGGTAGAAAAGCATAATGTAACCAACCAGCTTTGGTGGTGAAAAGGCAATCCACCCTGTAGCTTTCTCCCCTTTTAATGGTTATGTACGTCACAGACTAACGTAGGGGCACAACCCAGGATCAGGACCCCACTGTGCTAGGTGTTGTACAAACACGAGTCATGCCCCAGAGAGCTCACAGTCTAAATGGACAAGACCAGAAAGGGTGGGAGGGGAAAGAGGTGAAGGGACTTGTCGAAGGTCACACAGCAGGTGAGAGCCAGGACTAGAACTCTGCCCATTAGTCTGTCCTGCCTCTGACTGAAGGAGCCATTCGTAACACAGGAATTTAGGTGGCTATCTGATTTTTACCTGGAGGTTAATATTAAATGGGACACACACATGCTGATTGCCGAGGCAAGTGTGACAACCAGCTGCGAATAGGCAATGCACCTGTCACAGCCAGCCAGGAAGGAGCGGGAAGAAAAGGCCCCCGCTCCTCCAGGCTGAGATTGAACTGAGGTCTAGCAAGGAAGCAGAGCAAAGGGCGAGCCAGAGGGAGCCGTGCCTACTGCGGAAAGCAGACGAAACCTGCTCTGAGAAAGACAACATGCCAAGAGCAGGAACACAGCAGCGCAATTCCTTCCAGCTGCTGCGTGTGAGATCCTCACAGACACAGGCTCACCTCTGCGGGGGTGTCATCAGTCGCATAGCTGGGGGGGAGCAGGGGGAGCGCCCGCTCCCCCTGAGCACATTTTCCAAAAGTGGCGCCCACCAGGGGTCCCACCGCTGTCCTCACCAAGAGCCCGCTGCTGGCCTGGGTTCTTTCACCCAGGCCGGCAGCGGGCTGAGAGACCCCGGCTGGCAGGAGCCTGCGGAGGGAATCCTAGAGCAGCGGCTGGCTGAGGCGCTGCTCAGCCCATCCCGCTCTGGGATTCCCCCCATGGGCTCCTGCCAGCCAGGGTGTCTCAGCCCGCTGCCGGCCTGGGTTCTTTCACCCTGGCTGGCAGCGGGCTGAGAGTCGGGGTGGCGCCTTTTTTTATGTGTTCGCTCCCCCGGTGTTAGAACCTGGCTACGCCACTGGGTGTCATCATAACTACATGGGGAGGGCTGCAGCTCAAGGGTAAAGGAGGGGGAAACAACTGTGTCACCATTTGTAGGGCCATGTGCAATTCAAGGGGGACCCCCCCCCACAGCCGTGCAAGGGGTGGGCCAACATAGGAAGCCAAGGGGTATGTGAGGGAATGAACATTGCTGCCTGACTTCTCCAAAGCAGCACTATGTGGATTTGCTCTCACTGGGCCAGCACACTCACAGGATTCCCAGGTTGCTGTCCAGTTCAGCCAGTTCCCCTTGGAGTCACGCCCCAGCTATAAAGGCTGGAATTAGCAGGGAAGGGGTTAACCAGAGCATAGCGCCCCAGAGCAAATGGGATAGAGGTCTGTGACTCAAAGGAGAGGGAGTAGCTGGAGGGGAGAAATACTTTTCCAGGCTGGCTACCCCTCCCCCCGCATGGCTGTACAAGGGGAGCGCCAAACTGTCCTCTCTGCAGACAGGGGCCAATCATCACAGCAGTCTGAGTTCAGAGCCTGCCCCCAGAGCATGGGGGAGGTGGAGCCCCTGCACCCTGGGGAGCTCTGCACCAGCAGGGAAATCCTGCTGCAGCTGGCCCTCTGCCCTGGAGAGAGCTAACGGCCATTAGGTGCTCCTGTGAGTAAGGACACAATGTCCACCGTGGACAGGGAACCCATCCCCTTCATTCAGTCGTTTCCCTCCCCCCCAACCCCCGCTGGCCCGATCAGCAGAGAGGCCAGCCTCTGAAGCCGAATTCTCCTCGGGCCCTTGGAGATGTTCCCGTCAGCACATGTTTGGAGCTGGTGTGTGAGGGAAGCTCACCCTACTATTGCCTGGCCTAGACCTGTCAGCCTGTGCATGAGCAGAGGCCTCAGCCTGTGCGATTGCCAGTCTGGAGCCTTAGCTAGAGAAGAGGTGTGGCCAGTAGGCAAGGCACTAGGCTGGGAGTCAGGAGGCCTGGCCCTGCCACTGATTTTGGGCAGGTCACTGCTCTGCTCGACACTTGTTTTTCCACCTGCTTAGACTTTGAGCTCTTTGGCGTTTGTTCAGTGCCTAGCACAATGGGGCTCAGATCTTGGCTGGTCCCTGTAGGCGCTACTGTGAAACGAACGATCACAACACTCACGAACAATGAAGGACCAATAACCATGTGTCCGACTGGGAAGGAAAGCACATATACTTCTCGCAGCAAGATAATCCTGCCCCTAGCAGAGCAATCACGCTCCGGGGCCAGCTCCAATGGATGAGGCTCAGAGCCGAGACATTTCGGGGGGCAGATGGGAACTGGCTGCACAGATCCCAGGGAGGGCTGACCAGAGAGAATGTTCCAGAGGAACTGAAGCAGAATATCCCAACCTCCTTTCATCTCATTTCAATACACAACGCAAGTGAAAGCCAAGGATTTCTCTGCTGTCTCTAGACAGGAGGATGTAAGCGGTGCCTATTCATCATGGCACTCAAGTTCGTGCTCAAAGCTGAAAAGCAGTAGAAACAGATTAGTTTTCTCTCCGACACTTCCCTTCCAAATGACACACTTGCCAGATTCCTCGCCTGAGATTCCTCATGAAGAGCTCAGTCGTAGGCCTCTCCTCACCCCCACAGGGCATAAGGAGCCTCCTGACAACCCACTGGGGGTGGGGGTGGGGGCGCTTCCCGCATCTCCAGAGCCTAAACAGGGGTAGAACAGCCACTGAGGCAGTTACTCTCCATCTTGTGCAGGTAGGTGGAAAGGGCCTTGGCTACCCCCCACCCCCCCAGCACACGGGCCTGTGCCCAGAACCTGGCATGGCTTACTTCCCCTGGCAGCAACGGGCGGAAGTTCATGCCCTGCTACTCACTGCTCCTTATGCTGGCTGGATTGCTAGGCCCCAATGCAGCCCTAAGAAAAGAAGAGCAAACGGGGATGTGCAACGTGACTGAAAGTTACCACCCAACTGTGGTTTTTGGTGGCTTCTGTGCAACGTGTTGGTGGGTTTCAGTCTAGCTCCCAATGGACAAAGGTTCATGTAACAAAACCCAGCCTATGTAGGTGTAACACGGACTCTTTGCTGGCAACCAAGAGGCTAGGGGCTGAATGGGCCATGAAGAATGCAGGCATGGCCAGGCTTACTGGGAAGGTCACAGTGGGGATGTTTGGCCTGAACCTGTTTGTGGCTAAATAAAGGACTTCAGTCCCTAGGGCTGCTGTCTGCAACTTCCCCCCAGTAATCACCTTTTGTGTGTTCTATTCCTATAGACTCAGCCAGAAATGGTTACATCTCTTTGGGTTCTTACCAGGAGATTTTACTGTTGCCATTATAAGAAAAATCCCTGACTGAGTTTTATCTGTGCAGTGACTGGTTTTATCAGTTCGGTCTCATCACACACTTAATTTCCAAGGGCGAAATAATAAAAAAACCCTACACCTTTCTGTGGAATAAAGGAAAAGATATTGTGCAGTGGAGCTGAATTCTACACAGCTGAAGCTCAGCTGGTGTAAAACAGCATAGTAGTGCCATCGAAGGCAAGGGAGCTACGCTGATTGGTACCAGCTGAGCATTTTGTCCTAGCTCTATCAAAGGATTGTGGATGAAGGTCAATAATATAACTGAGTGCTCACATCTGTCTTTATGTCAACTCCCCTAGGCCATGGTTTCCACACTTCTAAGAGAATATTAGTGATCTCTTTGGGGATATGGCTGTCTTTATATTCACAACTGTCAGTCACACATCATTTAGGATTATATTCAAATACCTTCCTTGTCAGTGCTGCCAACTTCACACCAGCGCTAAGCTCTGTGTTTGCCCTCTTTGCACTTTTAAAAATACACCAGACCCTCGCTAGAACGCAGGGTTTGGAATCCATGCGAAGTACCACATTATAGCAGGGACTGCGTTAACATGAAATATGTACTGTATATAGACATTTTTGTAGCACTAATTACCTTCACATCCATAAAGTATAGAAAACCTTAGAAAATAAACTTCTACTTGAAGGAAACAATAAACGAGAAAAAAAGTGATAAATGAATGGGAGGAGCTCCCTTTTATGGACACCCACCCAGCCAATAACTATAAAATCCCTCTTAGTAGCTGTTCTCTAATTGCTCTACCTGTAAAGGATTAAAAAGTCTCACTGCTATGCATAGGTAAAAAGAAGTGAGTGGGCACCTGGCCAAAAGAGCCAATGGGAAGGCTAGAACTTTTAAAAATTGAAACAAGACTCCCCTTTTGTCTGCCGGTTGTTGTTCTCAGGGAGAGGCAGACAGGGAGCAGTTATGCTGTGAGAAGCTTGGGACAGGTATGAAAAATTTTCAGTATCATACCTACAAACTATTCATTTAAAACCCTAGATATGTAAGTAGATCAGGAAATGTCTAGGAAGATGCGATTAGGTTTATCCCTTTTATTTCTTTATGGTTTGTGGATTCCTCTGTGCTAACCCCAGGCATAGGCGCCGACTCTGTGGGTGCTCCGGGGCTGGAGCACCCAAGGGGAAAAATTGTTGGGTGCACCGGCAGCTCCCCACCAGCCCCCCTGCCCAGCTTACCTCTGCTCCGCCAAGAGCACCACCGTTCCGCTTCTCCCTCCTCCCTCCCAGGCTTGCTGCGAATCAGCTGTTTGGCGCGCAGCAAGCCTGGGAGGGAGGGGGAGAAGCGGAGCAGCGGCGTGCGGGGAGGCAGAGCAGAGGTGAGCTGGGGCAGGGAGCGGTTCCTCTGCACCCCCCCCAGCTCATCTCCGCTTCCTACGGCCCTCCCCGTGGCCCCCCGGCCCCGACCCAGCTCACCTCCACTCTGCCTCCTCCCCTGAGCGCACCGCGACTCTGCTTCTCCCCCCTCCTTCCCAGGCTTGCTGTGAACCAGCTGTTTGGCGCATGGCAAGCCTGGAAGGGGGGGTGGAGGGGAAATGTGGCGTGCCTGGGGGAGGAGGTGGGGGTGGGGATTTGGGGAAGGGGGCGGAGTTGGGGGGGGGTTCGTGAGCACCTATGACCCCCAGGTGCTTTTGTTTTGCTTGTAACCTTTAAGCTGCACCCCAAGAGAGCTACTCTTGATGCTTAAACCTTGTAGGTGTTTTTTTTTTAAATCTAGCAAAAACCTAAATTCTCAGATGTATTTTCTTCTTTTTTTTATTAATAAAATCTACCTTTTCTAAGAACAGGATTGGATTTTTGTGTCTTAAGAGGTTTGTGCACATATTGTTTAATTAGCTGGTGGCAACAGCTGATTTCCTTTTTTTCCCCTTTCTCAGCTCTTCCCCGGAGGGGTGTGTGTGAAAGGGCTTGAGGATACCCCACAGGAAGGAATTCCCAGGTGTACCTTCCTGGGTTCTCAAAGGGGTTTTGCACTTGGGTGGTGGCAGCATCTACCAATCCAAGGTCAGAGAAAAGCTGTAACCGTGGGAGTTTAATACAAGCCTGGAGTGGCAAGTATTATTTTTTAGAGTCCCTGGGGCCCCCCACCTTCTGTAATCGAAGTGCCTGAGTGGGGAATCAGCCTTGACAGGCTACTAACCAGAGATGGGCCCAAACAAAACGATAATAAAAATCACCAAACATTGGGAAATCTTTGAATCCACAGCCAGACATTTCAGCTGCCCTAATCTCTGTAAAGGACCTGTGAAAAGGGACGGGGGCACTTTCAGGTCCCCAGTAAACAAGGGGTTAACTCTATATCAGCTTCCCCTTCCCTTTGCTTTGGTATTCAGAGGAAGACAATGAGGCTCACTGCTTGGCAGGGCAGGTGGCCTAGTGGTTATGTCAATAAACAAGGGGCAGGAGATCTTGGTGCAATCCTTGGCTCTGTCACAGGCCTGCTGTGTAGCCTTGGGCAAATGGCTTGACCTCTCTGCGACTCATTTTCCCCATCTGCAAAATGGGTGTAATAATCTTTCCAGACCTGAGCGAGGATAAATTCATCAATATTTGGTGCTCAGGTATTATTGCAATGAGTGAGGTACAGTAACTTATATATATACCCAGGCAGCAGAGACAAGGAGAGTGTGTGTTGGAAGGGCAGGCTCCACAGCTATTGGTTGGAAGGCTGGTTTCCAGCTCCCCAAACTGGCAGCTTTTCTGATGCTACCTGATTTTACCTTCTTATAAACACTAACCCTCGAGGAAAGACCTTGCCAATGGCTGCTCTGTGTTGCAAGGAAGGGGTGGGGAAGGGGTCATTCCACCAGCTTACAGGGGGCCCTGAATCAAACCCATTGACATTTGGGGAAAGTTTGAGTGCCTCTGGATCTGAACTTTGAACCTGCTGTTATTCCTGGGAGGGGGCACAGGGGATTGCTGTGTGGCGTGAGCTCTGTGTTGGCAGATCTGGGTCCCCTTGCACAGATTTCACTAACGCTATGGACCGTTGGCGAGTTGCTGCAGATCCGTTTGAGTTAGGCTCATCCTGGGTGAGGTTGGGCAAGTTGCTTACCCTTTCTGTGCCTGAGCTCCCCATCAATAGAATGGGGAGAGTACACTCCCTTTCTCCCACACTTTGTCTGCCTTGTCTATTTTGAGTGTAAGAAATTTGGGGCAGGGACCAGCTCTCATTATGTGTTGTACAGCTCCCAGCACAATGGGGCCTGGGGTCAGTTGGGACCTCAGTGCTAGTACAACAGAAATAAATACTACTAATAATAAATGCAAACCCACTGTGCCAAAGCACGGGGCACAATCAGTGTGTTTTGCTGAGCCATGGGCATAGTGTTTGGGTCTGTGAGCTCTGGCTCAGCCCAACAACCCACCATGTGACTGACTGCCTCACGTTAGATACAAAGCCATGAATCAAAGGCACAATGACCTGAACCTGTCCCTTTCCCAGGGTTCAGCTGCCGTGTTCCATTATGATGCAGCAGTGACATGGAACAGATTGTCCATTCAGAGACACTGACAGGTGCTGAGGAGTTAGTTACCAGGGGCTGCAGTATCTGACCCCAGAACACCTCCAGCTGAGCACTCCTTGATGAGCAGCAGGTTTGAGAGGAAGTATAGAGTAGACAGGTTTTCTGTCTGGCTCTCCATAGTGGCCATGGCTGGGCTAGCTCAGTGCTGAACATGGTCCTGCCCTTGAGGGTCCAGAGGGAAAACGGCAGCAAGACAAGGCGAAAAGGACAGGAGTGAGTGAAGGGAGGCTGCTGATAAATGGGTTAGCCCTTGCCACTGCCTCCCATCCACTTCATCTCTCCCCTATCAACCACACTCGCTTCTTGTTCTCCCATCCAATCTCCTTTCTCTCCATCCATCAACCCCGCCCCCTTATTATCCCCTTTTCCTTTCACTCCTAATCTCTTCCTCTCCCTCATCCACTTACTCCATGATTCTCCCCTTCCGGCAGGCTCCCCCGTTCCTTTCTTCCATCCCTTTTCTCTCCCTTATCCAGCTTTCTTTATTCTCTCCCTTCCTCATGGGAGGCCCACAACCATGCCTGACACCAAGGACTGAATTGAGAATCTCCAATGCACACAAGCTAAAAGCACCAAGTGCTACAGCTTGAATTAAAGAGCTGGGCCCCCAAGATGTGGCTGTACCAGACTCATCTCCTGTGCAGACTGGGCACCAAGCTGGACCCTTGGACACACCTGGCCAGTGGGTTAGACTCTCTCAGGCCTTTTCTTCCCCCTCTCAATCCACAGCCTCTGTTCTCTCCTCCACTTCCTCCATCCCTCTTTCACCTAACACTTTGCTGTCCTCCCACACCCTCACTCCTGCACCCTCTGTTGCTCTCCCCAATTTCTCATCTCTTCTACCTCCCTTATTAATATTATTATTACCAGAATGCCTAGCAACCCCAGTCATGGACCAGGTGCTTGGTACTGTACCAAAAAGATGGGTCTGTGATGGGGTCTTCACTCCACACAAGGCAGGTTAAATTAGGATAATTATTCTTATAGGCTGCACCTGTGGGAAAGCCAGCAATTGAAAGACTGATTCACAATGGAGCCCAGCTGAGAAGGAATGGGTAGGGTTGGTATAAAGCCAGGAAGTTGGCAGCAGAAAAGGATTGCAGGGGAACTAGTCTGCAGTCACCCCCTGGGAGAAGGGAGGTGTGTTTGGGGTTACAGAGTTAAGTAGTCTGTGAGTACTCCCTGGGTGGAGGGAGTTTGGGCTGGTAAACCCAGAGTGGGGAGCCAGAAGGTATAGGAAGGAGTCTAGGGAAAGAAAAAACAGGTCTGAAAGCAGGTAGACCACAGTTGCTAGACATAGGATCCCTGGACTGGAACCTGGAGTAGATGGAAGACCCTGGTCCCCCCACCCTACCAGCCAGTGGAGAAAGAGGTGCAGATTGGGCAGTGGAGCAGAAGACTGCCTGGATTTTGATACCCTGGGAGGGGAGGATTATAGTGACCTGGCCAGAGAGCCAAGCCACGAAGAGAGAGCAAATTATCACAGGCAGCTCCAAATCCACCATAATTATCAGGGCCGGCTCTAACTTTTTTGCCGCCCCAAGCAAAAAAAACAAAAACAAAAACCAAGCGCTGCCCCGAGTGCTGCCCCCCGCCAGCAAAAAAAAACAAGAACAAAACCCAAGCGCCGCCCCATCGAAACAAAAATGAACTATGCCCCCAGCGCCGCCCCGCCGACACAAAAACAACCCCCCCCGCCGAACACGGCCCTGCCGAAGTAAAAACAAAAAACCCCGAGCACCGCCTCAAGATTGGCCGCCCCTTAGAAGGTGCCGCCCCAAGCATGTGCTTGGTTGGCTGGTGCCGGGAGCCGGCCCTGATCATTATTTCTCTTAGAATCTCCAGGTGAACTTCTCTGTAGCTAGAAAAGGGACAGAAAGCAATGCTGAATGGATCTGCAGCATGGATTGTTTGGAAGGACTGGCAGACAAGAAGAGCCTGTTTGTCCAATCTGCCTGACTCAGTAGTTTGGCTGGCGACTAATCCTGTTACCTTCTCAGATCTGCCAGATGAGCACAGGCAAAGGCAGGGCAGCCTCAAAGAGCAGATGGTGTATTCAAGGTGAACTTTCCTGGATAAATAAGTTATCCACAGGCACACCAAGGGAATCAAGACAAACCAGGTGAACAAGACAACCTCTCTCAATGGGCAGCCAAGGAGACAGCATTGGGGCCACAGGTGTTTGTTCTTTGTGAGCTTGTCACTATTTTCTAACAACTGTGTTCAGCATGGCATGGCCTTTCCGTGCTGCCAGAAGCAGCTGTTTTTTTCTCATGAGCCCATTGATGCTCTTTCTTTCTGGGTCCCTGGTTAATTACCCTTTGTGTGCAGTGAAATAACTCATGTGATGTATCTGTTTATTATCCTTTCTCTAGAAGAGCTTCGCCTGCCACCGTAGCTTTCTTTTTCAGCTTCCAAGGCTTGTCTCTCTTTCCGAGGCTGTAATTCATGTCCCCTTGTATTTGTGCTGTGTGATTAATACAGTTTACACAGATTAACTGTATCCACCAGGAAGGCCCACCACCTTTGGTGCTAGAGGAAGTTTCTGAGCAATCTTCCATGCAGAGCACTCTATAACAATCCATTCTGCAGATGACAAAGGCCTGGACCACTCAGCTGAGGCCCCGCACCTGAGCAACACAATGGCAATTTGCCAGCCAAGAACAAATGAAAGCAAATGCTCCAGACCGCTGCTGCTGCTATCAGCTATGCCATGTCTTCCTGCTGCCCCAGCCAGCATAACCTCAGTCCTGCCTGGATGGAGTTACAGTGACCCTGCCCTCATCCAAGCCCCCACCCCAGTGAGATGCTGAAATGCCTTCAGCGTCCTGGAGACACCACAAGCCACACCTCCTCACGTTCCCAGCTGCCCCACAAGCATGTTTGACAGTTGGAGTGATGAGACAGAGCCTGCTGCCTCCCATCTGGGACCCCTCACAGCAGGTGATCCTGAGCCTCCAACCAGGACTCCCTGTGGATCTTCTCAGCCAGAGAGGAACAAGGCCATTCCAACGGCCTCTTCCGTCCTGCAACCATATCCATAGCCTCCTGGAGTCAGTGGTATTGGACCTTATTGTGCATTATTGTGCTGGGAGGCACTGGGAGTGTGAATGGTTATTAGCAGCCTGTCACTTAAACCACCCCTGCAGGCTGCCTTAGGCTATTGCTGGTTGAGCTGATTAGAAAACTGGTGTCAAAACAGGTTGTTTTGGTCAGAAAAAGCTGGTTTGACAAATGCAACGTCTTGCAAAATTTTATTGATTTTGGACAAAATTTCCTGTGAAAGAAAAAGAATTTGAAATGAGAAAATCTCTGACTTTGGTTTGGTGGGAAGCTTTGAAAATCTCAGTTTTGTTCCTATTCAGAATGAAAACAAATTTGGAAATGTCACAGACCTGCTCTAACTGCAGCCTCCGGTTTATCCTGCACTGTACTGTGGGTGGTTTCCCTGCGGATTTCTCTTGGGTATGGCGCACTTTGTAATTATTAGCTCAGTTTCCTGCCAGGAGGCAGAGAGGTGGAATGCATCTAATTAACAGCTCGTTAAGTTGTTAATATCTATCACAGAGGCCAGCATTATAGTAAGTTGCTTTTCACAGAGATTCCCTGTTTAACGCTCACTTTCATGCCTCTTTTTCTCATGGCTCAATGAACAGTGGTTGGATCCCATTAGCAGGAGGCATCTCTCCAATGCACAGTGCGCTGATCGTCTGGCCTCTCCTGTCCATGCTGTTTTTACCCATTCCTCTCTGTGTGGACTACACTGGCACCATCCACGTCCCCTGTGACTAGTGCTGCTCACCTGTTTCCACACGCAAGTTGGCAGCATTGATTTGAACATCATTCTCAGTGAATTGCACTGATCCTGCAAGGTGCTGAGTGCCTTCAATTCAAACAGACTGGTGGGAGCTCAGGATGTCCAGCACTGCACAGGAAGAACCTAGCACCTCATGGGATTGGACCCATAATGCATATGAAATACACTTTGCCGAGTGCGTGTGATCATGTCGTCCTCTAGTGGCCGGTCCCAGTAGCTACCACCAAAAACACCAGCCCCAGCCACATGAGTCTTGGGTTGGGTCTGCACTCACAGCGCTGGTGTCTGTGTACAAGGCTGTGGCTCACGTTTGTTCCCATACTGTGCAGCATCTCCTCAGAGTACTGTAGCATTTGCATCAGATCATCCGCCACTAAACTCCCAATTGCTGCAAAGCCCTTTAGGAGCATGGGGTAGGGGGGGAGATGCTGGGGTGTCCCCAGGCGAAGTCATTTTTTCCAGCTCGTTTAACATATCAGATGTCTTTTTCTTGAAGAAAAGGAGCATGTGAGTTGCAGCGTGGTGCACACGCACGCAAGTGGCTTTGTGCTTGGGCGAAGCCCAGCTGTTCTTGTGCCTTGTTATTCCAACTCAGAGCCACCAAAAATCTCCACACGAACTAGGGGGTGAATGAGATTTGGCAGCCACGTTCTGGCTGTTGGCTTTGGCCAAATAATTGCCCTAATGCCTGCCTGGAGGAGGCCGGATGGCCAAAGGCCACCCCCCATGATTTGGAGTTCAGACCAACCACAGTTAGGTGCTAGGGACTGTGCTAGCAACTGGCCTTGTATTTCGGATCCAGAGAGGGCAGCGGGAGCCACACTGTGCCCAGGGGAGGGAAAAGGTGGCAGAAACCAATCCTGACCCTGGGCCGGGAGCCAAGGGAGCCCAGAACTCTCATGGCTAGTTGCAGAGGCTCGGTGCCAAAGGACAGGAAGGGACAAGGAAGCATTAGGTTCATGCAGGAGCTTACTTTGCTGCTCCTGTGACACTGTACCTGCCTTAGAAAGGGACTGTGCCTCCCAGAGCTCCCCTGGTGTGGAGTACCGGCACTGCACGAGCAATATGCCTGCTCAGCCCGATCCGTGACTGTGTATGGCAGCATGCTGGGGTGTGCAGGAGACGTGCCTCCCGCTCTTCTATTTTGTCTGCTTGTAATGCACGGCCCTGAATTTCACTCCCTGGATGGGCTGAGAGGATCCGTTACACATTCCCCTTTCCGGGCAGAAGGGAAGGCTCAGTGCCCTCCCATCCTTCTCATTTCCAATGCAGTATGCTGCCACCTGTCTGACTCAGACTTGCATGCAGGGCAGTCCGCTGGTGAATGAGGGAGGGAAAGTCTCAGAGAAGTGGGCTGCTCATCCTAATGTGCACACTGCTAATTCACCAGGCCCAACAGGCTGCCGACAGACCTGGAAATCCATCCATTCCTCATCACTCCACCTTCTCCCCACTCCTCTCTTCCAGCTCAAACCCCTGCTATCCCCTCATCGCCCCACCCCTTTGAGTGCCAGCTTACCCCCCACTCCTTTCCAAAGGCCCAACGCTGCCTGCTTCCTTTTACAGCACCTGACCTGTCTCCTTTGCTTTTTCAGCTCCACTGAAATGGAGTTGAAATGTTAAATGTATTTCTACTCTGAAAAGTGACTTAAATTGGTCTCCTGGGGGCTCCCTGTTTATTGATCTGGAGTCATGAGATAAATGTGCTCCATTTACAAGTGAAGTTGCTTTTCTAACTTTCAGATGTTATTTGCAAATTCCAGCCTTGTCTATCTTAAAAAACCAGTAACAGTGTCATTAAAATCCATCTAGTGATGACGGTGAAAACCACTAATAGAAACTCTGCCCTTCTTGGCCTGGGCTACCCAGCTGCCTACAAGCTATGTCCCAAATGAGGCCCATGCAATGTTAATGAGGTGCCACAGGTATTAATGAGGACAGGATTTTGCCTTGCCTTTGGAATGTAGCAATTATCTGGATGATGCATGAGAATATCCAGCTCATTTTCCCACAGTGATGGCTCTTACAGCAATACCCACTGAACTTTCCAGTTGTAGATCCCCAACTGTTACAAGGGTAAGTATCTTCATTATGACAGAAGGGGAAACCGAGGCACAGAGCGGGTAAGATCAACATTTTCCACTTGTTTGCGGTACCTGAGGTGCTCTGATCCTAAGGTGATGGGGCCATGTAAACACCTAGAGAGTGAGAACTTGACGCATTTCAGTCAGGATTAGAGCTGAGAGGTGCCCAAACTTAGCGGGCACTTTGGGGCCTAAGTATTTGCCCAAGATCACAGATCAAGTCAATGGCTGGACCAGGGATAGAATGCAGGTCTCCTGATTCCCAGGTCAGTGCATTTGCCACTGGCCTACGCTGCCTTCTGGGTGGCTCTACATTGCTTCAGAAGTGAAAACCATTAAAACCTTATTAATGTGTGTGTCAACGTCAGCAGCTGTGCCTGTAACACACACCCAGGCAGCAGATCTTCCAAGTGAGAAGAGGCTATTTGTTCATTGTCACTTTGCAGAGTAGAAACACGCTTTGTACAGCAGGGGGCTAGCCAGTCTCCTCTGGGTTTAAATCCCAGCCTGGAGAAAATGGGAAGACCAGGGGCTTGATTCTCCAGTGACTTCACCATGTATAGACATCTGTGCCAGTGCAAAGCGGACCTGTGCCACTGCCGTTCCAAGCTGGTGGGATCCCACACCCACAGGGAACTGGTGTGATTGCAGAAGGTGCACGGCAACAGAGGACCAGGCCTATTATGACTACCCTAAGGCAAAGGAAAGGCTTAATCCAGCATAGGCTAGGCTGTTACCTCACCCACTTCAGCCCTTCAGGTCCTGACTGGGCTCC
Organism: Chelydra serpentina; assembly: GCA_037349315.1. NCBI lineage: Eukaryota > Metazoa > Chordata > Testudines > Chelydridae > Chelydra > Chelydra serpentina. The sequence goes on along the minus strand of JBAIAC010000035.1, from coordinate 32,309,681 downwards.
CACTGACGTCAGTGGAAGAATTGCCTTTGGCTCCAATGGGAGTATGATCAAACCCACAGGGAAGGGAATAAAGATGCCTGCAGTTAGACAACAGCTTTAACTGCAGATCTTCACTCCGCTAATATACTCCTGCTGGTTATAATGAAGCCAGACACCCAAAGCCACATGCTCTGCTAATTCCAGATTGCTCGTGCTCACTCTTCTTGTAGCATCGCACATAGAGGTCCTCTGTATAAGTACAGTGAAAGATAGTCATCACCACAAAGAGCTTATGATTTAAGCAGACACACAAAGCACCTTGCTCCACAGTCAGCCAGTGGCCAAGCCAGGATTAGAAACCAAGTCTCCCAATGCCCACTTTACCCACTCAACCATATTTCCTCTCCTCTTAGTACAGCATCCAACACTCTTTTTGTTGCTAACGCACCAAACCAAAGCCCACTGAAGCAAATGGAAAGACTCCCATTGACTGCTCTGGGCTTTGGATCAGACCTATACTTCCAGCTGTATGGAACTTTCTTCCAACAAAAGAGTAGAAGAAATTCTGTTCAAGCACATCTGGGATGCTGCTCACCTCCCCAAGCTGGCTCGTGTTTGCCTGCTTTTAAGACAGGAAAACAGTATCTTGCGAGATGAGGGCAGAAAGACCAATTTTCCTTTCTAAATTGTCAATAAATACAAGTTCCACTCACTCCCAAGTTGACCTCATAATTGTAATTCTAAATTAAATATAAATGTATTGGCTGCTGGTAAAGGTCATTTCACGGAAAATGGTCTTGTTTGCCTCTTGCTCAGACGTATGAATACTAGCCATGTATAAATCACAGGATACTTAGCTGATACAGCCATTTCACACCTTCACTCCCAAATCTTAATGCAAACCCATTTTGTAAGTCAATGTACACAAGGAGAACTCAGTCTTAATGGATTTCTTTGTATTGAGTCGGTCTAAATCCTGAGAGGTATGGAGCATCTGAAATCAAGATGCAAGCGCTCAGCACCCTTCAGGACTTAGCCTTTTGGGAGTGTGGCATGAAGCTCTTATGGGAGCACACATGGTTGCATCTAATGATATATAGGCCTGCACAAAGGAAGTTCTGTTCTTCCAGGTTTCCATTGCATGGACTATACATGGAACTCCTGCTTAAATAGTGTGGCTCTCTGTCCCCCTCGAGTGACTGGACATTTAAACATGAAATCTGTCTTAAGGGATGTCTCAGGGGACTGCCCATAATCAGTTACTTAATGGATGTAAGTCTTCTAGTAAAGATGCAGCAGAATCTGTCTTTGGGGATACTTCAGGCAGGGCCGGTGCAAGGAAGTTTCGTGCCCTAGGCGAAACTTCCTTGCACCAGCCCTCCCCCCCCCCCCCCAGCTAACGCCACCGCCCCCCCACAGCGGCAGCCAGCTCCCCAACCCCCCCGCGGCAGCCATGTCCCCCGCCAGCTCCCCATCCCCCGTGGTGGCTCCCCACCCCCCTCCCGCTGCAGCTAACCCCCCCTCCTATGGCGGCTCCTCCCCCCCACCCCACTCGTGGCAGCTCAGCTTCCCCCCCGCCCGTGGCGTCTGGCTCCCTGCCCGCGGCAGTTAACCCCACTTCTGTGGCAGCCCCCCCGGAAGTCTATGGGTTTCCATGCTCATTTGTTCGCTGACTTGTTTCAGATTTGGCAGCCTGAGCTCAGATGGATAATGCCCAATGTCAATGGACCTTTTGCAGTGTGCGAGGGCAAAGACAATGTTCAGCTGCATCCGGGGGCCCCTGCTACAGGTGTATCTGCTCAAGTACTTGCTACTCAGTAGTCAACATTAGTTGTGGTTGGTCACATAAGTCACACGGTCTGTTTTCTGTTACCTGATTGGATAAGCATAATTTCTGCAACAAGGAGTGGGGGCTTGATGAGACCACTGGGGCTTTGAGTAGCTCAGGGAGTAAGAACAGATAAACGGGATTAGGGATTTGTATAAAATGTTAAACCTTTTCCTTTCTGGGCTGCTAAGCATTTGCCCGAGGCATCCTTCTGATAAAAACTGAGCTGCTGTCAGATTAATTGTCTGGGTGCAGAGTTTAATTTTGTCTTGTCTCATTCATACAATTAATTCCACATGCGCGTATGCAAAGGGTCTGGTCAGATCCTCAACTGACTCTTTAATTGCCTCAGTGCCAGGACTCCAGCTAGGGGCTTGGTTGGGGAACGGGTGCTGCCAGGGTGCTGGTGCTTGGGGCGGCATGTGGAAGGGGCGGCAGTCTGTGTCCCGTTTGGGCGGCAAGCACCGCCCGCTGTGGCGACAATTCGGCGGCAGGCCCGCCCTTTAGCCTGCTGCGGCGGCAATTTGGCATGCTGCTTTGGGTGGCAGAAATGGTAGAGCCGGCCCTGGGTGCTGCTCAAGTGGCTCCCCATCCCATGTAAAATATACCATTTCTGGTGCAAACACTCAAGCATAAGAGTTTCAGCTCCACCCAAGCTGCTGCCGGGAGAGAAGGGGGGTCCTGCTGCAGCGGGGACAGCTTGGGAGAGATGCCCCCAGACAGCACTTAATTTGTAATGAAAGAGGTGCCGGGGCGCAAGCAATTTTTTTACACTCATAACCAATGCAGCAAACCCAGAGGTGCTGGCAGGGCCGATGCAACCACTAAGCAACCTAGGGCGCCAAGATTTGGGGGGGTGCCAAACAGTGGCGTCCTGCCCTGGGGGCTGGTCCTGGCCTCCCCGCCCACTGCCCGGGGCGCTGAGAGCTGGAGCGTCACGCTTGCAGCAGCGGTGAGCCCCAGCCATGGAGGAGCTGGCGCGGCGCGCGCAGGGTGGGCAGTAGCCCTGCAAAAGCAGTGGCACCGCTAGTGGGGGGCAGCTGCGCTCCCCACAGCCCAGATCGCCATCCGTCCGCTGGCATCAGGGCCTCCGGCAACTCTAGAGCTCTGCCCCTCCCCACCTCCTCCTCCCCTGCCCTGCTCCTCGCTCCCCTGCATTCCAGCACGGCGGGGGAGCACGGGGTGTCTACGATAGCGTGCTGGACAGTTGGAGAAGAGGCAGTGAGTCTCTGGAGGGGGCAGTCAGGGAGCAGGGGGGTTGGATGGGTCGGGGGGGTCTGTCAGGGGGTGTGGGTGTGGAGAGGGGTCAGGGCAGTCAGGGGCAGGGAACGGGGGGGGTTAGATGGGTCGGAGCGGTTCGGGGGGGCAGTCAGGGGACAGTCAGCTGGATAGGTGTGGGAGTCCCGGGGGTCTGTCATGGGGAGCGGGTATGGATAGGGGTTGGGGCAGTCAGGGGACAGGTAGGGGATGGAGTCCTAGGGGAGCAGTTAGGGTGGGTGGGGGTCTCAGGAGGGGGCAGTTGGGGAAAAGGAGAAGGGAAGCTTAGATAGGGGGTGTGGTCCCGGAGGGCGGTTAGGGGCAGGGGTCTCAGGAGGGGGTGATCAGGGGACAAGGAGCAGGGGGGGTTGGATGTAGGGTGACCAGATGTCCCGATAAAATCGGGACTGTCCCGATATTTAGCCCTTTGTCCCGTGTCCCGACCGATGTATGATCGGGACGCCAATTGTCCCGATAATCAGGTAAGGATGTGAGCAGGAGGGGTGAGCAGGCGAGTGGCAGGGAGTGAGTAGGCAAGCAGAGGGCAGAGGCGAGCGGAGGGGTGGGGTGAGCCAGCAGCAGGCCAGCCAGTGGGCTGGCTGGCTGGCTGTCCGGCGGGGGGAGGCGGGGTGAAGAGGCGAGCTGGCGGGCGGGGACGGGGTGTGAGGAGCGAGTGGCCAGCCGGCGGGTGGGGTGAGGAGGTGAGTGAGTGGCGGGCCAGCACACAGGGGGGTGAGCAGGCCAGCGGCAGGCGGGTGGGCGAGGGTGAGCCAGCGGTGGGCAGGGAGCGTTGGGGGTGAAGAGGCGAGCGGCGAGCCAGCAGCTGATGGGGGTGCGAGTGGCGGAGGGTGAAGGGGTGAGCCAGCAGCCGGCAGGCGGGCGAGGGTGAAATGGTGAGCTGGAGGCGGGCGGCGGCGAGCAGGCGAAGAGGCAAGCGGCGAGGCAACGGTGGGCAGGGGGGACGAGGAGGACAGCAGCAGGCGGGCGGGCGAGGGGCGAGCCAGTGGCGGGGGGCGGTGAGGAGGCAAGCGGCAGGCAGGCGAGCGGCGGGTGGGGAGTGATTGAGGAGGTGAGCGGCGAGCCAGTAGCGGGCAGCGGGGGGGGGGGGGGCGGGAGGTCAGGAGGCGAGTGGCTGGGCAAGGGTGAAGAGGCGAGTGGCGAGCTAGCAGGGGTTCTCAGGGTGGGCATGGGGGTTTCTGGCAGGGGAGTGAGGAGGTGAGTGGCAGGTGGGATGGGGTGAGAGGAGGCGAGCGGTGGGTGGGGGACAGAGGAGGGACTCAGCAAGCCAGCAGCAGGCCGGGGGTGAGGAGGGGTGCGGTGGTGGGGCTGAGCAGGGAGGGGGCGGGACCTGGGGTAGAGTGAGGGAGGAGCCTGGGAGGAGCGGGGGTGGACTGTGGACAGGGCCTACGGCACCCCAATGTGTCCCGATATTTTACTGTTGTGATCTGGTCACCCTAGTTGGATGCGTTGGGGGTTATCTGGGGGGCAGGAAGGGAGTGGATAGGGGCGGGGGAGGGAGGACACAAAGTGAAAGTTTCGCCTAGGGTGCAAAATATCCTTGCACCAGCCCTGGGTGCTGGGGCTATGAACTGTCAAGCCTAGAGGTGCTGAGGCTATGAACTGCCAAGACCAGAGATGCTGAGGCTCAGCCCTGGCAAGCCCTGGCACAAATTAAGCACTGCTTGCCTCTGTCTGGTTCTAGTGCTGCAGAGCAGAAGGCCAGGCTGGCTTGTTTGCTGCATGTCTGCAGGAGGTCCCCAAAATCCCAGCACCCCAATTCATCATTTGCATTGCTCCTGCTTAACATCAGCCTTTGCCCAAAGCTGACAACACCGCTGTCCCTGTAGAGGAGTGGGCTCATAGTGGCTATACCCCCTCCTGACTGGGTATGTGAGGATGGGGACTGGCTCCCAGGACCCTCGCAGGTCCCTCTGCCCTTTGTTTACCCCATCTTCTCCCCCAGTTGGCAGTCTTTGGGGGAACCTCCCTGCAGGCCGCTGCCCACAGGCCACAGCTTGCTCTTGTTCCTCCCCTTCCTTATCTCTGGCTGGAACAAGGACCAGTCTCTCAGGCAGCCCCTAGCCTTGTAAGGGCTCAGTCCCACAGAGTCCTTTGCCCCTTCCCAGGGTTTACCTTCCTGGGGCGCATTGCTTACTGTCAGTCCGGATGGCTTCGGGAGCGGTGTGTCTTGCAGTTATCTCCTCTATGACAGAGCAACCCTCTTCCTATACACCACCCCTTCCTGAGGGAAGTTTTCCCCTTTTAAGTTCCTCTCCCTCCTGGCTTGCTCAGGGGTGCGGGGGGTGCATCATTGGCATGCAGCAGGCCCAGAGGAGCTCATTCGCCCCACTCAGACCCGGGTGAGGGTGTGTCCCTTCACAGCATGGCCACTGGGCTCTTCTCATCAGGCAGCCCCTGTGGTGGTCTGCCTCTTTCGGTGACTCAGCCCCCCGGTCAGGTCACTCACAATCCACCCCAGTCTGGGTAACAGTGTCCAGCAAACAAAAGCCCAGTGGCCTCACACCGAGGCCAGACTCACTAGTCTTTCCACTCCTGCTCTCTGGGGTCACCACACCACCTTCCTCGGGGGAGCCTGTAGGGGGAGCTAGGCCTGCCCTCTCCTCTGGGCTCCTGCTCAAAGATCCTATAGTGAGCAGGTAAGGTCTGTCTGTTCACAATCCTCCTGCTTCCTCCCTGGGCTAGTTTGTACCTCAGCCTGGCCGCAGGCCTTTTCCACAGCCCCTTCCCAGGCTCCATGACCTCTCAATCCTCCCTCCCCCCCTCCCCTCTCAAGATTCACCCTTCTTTCAGGGCAGGAACTCCCAGGGATTCCCCCTGGAGTCCCCCAACAAATCCCAAATGAAATGATCAACTTAAACCACTTCAGCTCTCCTCAGGCTCACATTCTCATCGTGTGTAAGCTTTCCCTGTGCTCCAGTCCTCAGTTAAACACCAGCTCCCATGGCTGCATCCGCTGGAGTCTTGCCGCTGTTTTGAGGCCCACCACCACTAGAGCTAACTCCCTTCCTGTGGCTTTCCCAAACTCTCCTACTACCTGACTCTTATCAGCCCTTCTGTGAGAGAAGAAATTCCCAACCTCCTCAATCTTTTCATAGAATCATAGAATATCAGGGTTGGAAGGAACCTTAGGAGGTCATCTAGTCCAACCCCCTGCTCAAAGCAGGACCAATCCCCAATTTTTGCCCCAGATCCCTAAATGGCCCCCTCAAGGATTGAACTCACAACCCTGGGTTTAGCAGGCCAATGCTCAAAGCACTGAGCTATCCCTCCCCCCTTTCTTTCTTTCTTTCTTTCTTTCTTTCTTTCTTTCTTTCTGTGTTTTATGGCAAAGCAGGCTCACTTGCGGAGCCTTTGGGGCACTGTAATAATCATGTATATGTAAGCGGGGGAATAGTCCCGCTATTGTGGGGAACTTTCCTCGTCTCTGCACTACCCCGGTGAAGTGGGCTAGCGGAAGGATCTCAGTCCTCGCTCCCACCTCCTTTACCTCCGTGCCCTCGAGGACTCCCCTTGTACTCTCCTGTCTGGCAGAGTCCTCGTAACCCCAACAAGGCTGGGCCCAGGATTCCTGGGGGGCTCGACCCCCAACCTTGCTGTGGTCACCTAGGTCAGGGGCTAGGGTGTCCCCACTCCGGGGTACTCTCTCTGTACAGGATGCTTCCCTGACCCACTGATCACTGCATACAATTCAAAGCAAATTATTTAATTAACAATTAATTTGTAACAGGAATAAGGAAAAATGGGAAAGGCTAATGGAAACACTTCACCCCGCTCTGTGGCAGGGAACATCTCAACAGTGTCTCTAAAATGTCAGGGCAGTTCAGTCTGTTCCTGTGTAAGTCCCAGGCTCCTTCTCAGGCCCTGGCTGTGCTGCAGGGACGCTGCTTGGACACTTGTTCTGGCGGTGGCCACACGCTCGCAGGCTCTGGGTGGCAGGACCCTTCTTCCCAGCGTTGCCCCAGCCCTGTCAGGGTTTAGATCCCCCTGCAAGTCTGGCCTGCAGGGCCCCTTGGCTGAGGCCTCTCCCTGTGCTGGGCCCACTGCCCAGGGTCCCCCTCGCTCTCCCCAGCTGCTCACCGCACCCGGCTCCGGACTACTCCAGCCCCAGCTCCACCGCTCTGCCTCTGCACGGCTGCTGCTGCTCTGCCTCCAGCTCCCTGGGCTGCTGCCCTGGCCCCTCTGGCTCTGGCTGCTACAGCTTCTCCCCCAGGGCAGGTCTGTGTCTCTGGGCTGCACCTCTGCTCCCAGGGCAGGTCTGTGTCTCTGGGCTGCTTTTCTGGCCCCTCCAGATCTGGCCCAGCTCAGCTCAGCTCTGGCCTCTGGCTTCTGCCCTCTCCTCAGCTCGGCCCCACTCACTCTGACTCAGGCAACTTCAGCTCACACGGAGGACGGGATCCACTCTGACCTCCTGACTCCCTGATTCGCCTGCCCGCCCTGTCAATCAGGCTGACCTGGAGCATTGGCCTCTCCCCATTGCCCCTGGGGACTGTCAGTCCCATCGACCCTTCCCCTTTTGGTACTGGGAGCTCTGAATGTTAGTAAGGGGATAACAGTCCCCTTACATATAGAATCACAGGGATTTGTTGGAACACTGCAACTAACAAGTCCAGCACACACAGGGAGGACTTGGCTTTTCAATACCTCTCCCTGACCTGATCAGCTACCACAAGATCAATATAATAACATACAAGACAGCAGCTCAACACTATGATAAAGATACGGCCCCATCTGTTGGGGCAGGTGCTGTCTACACTGATCACTATAGTACATTCAGGTCACGATTTCAAGTTTTCTCCACAATCCTAAGAGACAGAAATGTATTTTTGTCAAAAAAATGCAAGCTGGGATTCTCAGCTAATCATCTGCCTCCAAGAGCTAGGACATTAAGGCAAATCTAATGAGACCAGGTCTACACTACCTGCCGATTCGGCGGGTAGCAATCGATCTGTCGGGGATCAATTTTTCGCGTCTAATGTAGACTCAATAAATCGATCCCAGAACATGCTCCCCGTCGACGCCAGTAATCCACCCCGACGCGAGGCGGAAGCGGAGTCAACGGGGGAGCGCCAGCCTTCGACATTGCAGTGTCGTCACGGCGAGGTAAGTCGAGCGAGGTACGTTGACTTCAGCTACGTTATTCACGTAGCTGAAGTTGCATACCTTACATCGACGCCCCCCTTCCCCCCGTAGTGTAGAACTGCTCTTGGTGATAAAATCATCAGAGTTGACACTGCAGTCGGCTTCTATGTTCTGAGGATGGAACCCCTCCGCAGGTTTCAGTGCTCTTCTGGGCCTTGGCATTTGATGCTGATGAGCCCACCATGGCGTTTTGACATCACGATGCAATCTGTTTCTGTTTTACCTAAACTGGCAAACACGGGTTCCATTAACCTGGCTCAAAAGCAGCTTGTTCAGTCCCATTCCCACCTAAACTATTCGCCCAGCCCTCACATGATTTCCCGAAAGCATAACATTGACCAGCAGTGCTGGGCCACAGTTCGCACAGGTCCAAACACATCCCTGGCATTGCTACATGGACTGCAGAAGGATGACACCAAGCCTGAACTTGGCCCATGCTTCTTTCTAAAAGGCTTATTTACTCTGTGTCACATCTATTTACACAAAGGTGTTCTCTGCTTGTTTGGGTTTGTTTTGTGTTTGACTTATCACAGGCTCAGAAACTTGTACAATATTGAATTATAAATTGAGACACTGTCTCCGTGAAAGATTGCTCTTTGAGTATAGGCAGCATTCCCGGCTATGACAGACACAACAAATGCGCGCTATAAAGCTGAACTAAATATACTCTGCAACCCAAGATGTGCAAATCAAGCAAGGAGAAAAATAACCATATTTTTTCCCCGTTAATAAATGAATCAAGAAGCTGGGTGATGGATTTTGTTTAGCTTTATCTCTTGGCTTCTTGGTGAAATACTCATGCAGCTGATAATGAAATGACCTACTTTTCCCTTCATTGTTCATGACAACCCATAAATTAAGAATTATGTCCTTTCAAATTAAACTTCTTATTTTGCAAAATTAGAGCGAATCAAAACGGGGCATATGTTGTGGGGGGGGGGGGGGCGAACTGGAGGATGTGAGTTTTCCAAAGCAGGCTTTGGAATGCTTCTGACAAGGTTAGGTCCTCTTGCTTTACATATTCCCCATCAAGAGCAGGAGGCTAAAGTCAGAGATTGTGCCAAACTAGTGCATCCACACCAGCAAAACGGCTTTGTCCTCTAAGATTATCTGACTTATGAGACTTTACCTTCAGGTGAATTTACTGGAGGGCTTTGAGGCAACTTGATGCCATTTAGCTAATTATTTAAACAATGCTTTGAGTTTAAACATTGACTCAAAAGCTTGCTTTTTTTATCAGGATCCTATTATACCATAAACAAATGCAATTTTGGAAACGAATGCCCCGGGAAATCCTCTCTCTCAATATAGAATTGCTGTTCCTCAAAAATCCAATGCTTTGCAAACATTTAATGTATTGTAATTCCCTCCGGCAGGATGAGAGTGCAATAACATGTGCTTTAATTGAGTTTTTGAATTGAAATGTTAAATACACCATGCAATTTCGGGGTAAAGTTTAACTAAATATTAATTTTAAGGTAGGGGGCAGGCCCATACTGGAGTCTTGCTAGCACAGAGCAATGCTGGAGCCGATATCCAGGGAAAGCGTAATTATTTGTTAAAATGACTGTCACGTGCTCAACCGTGGTTTGTCTTGGAGGAGTTAAATGGTTGGGTCACAACAAGGTCATTTAATAACGTTCCATAACTTCCTGAGGATGCCAAAGGCATAAATAAAGGCAGAGCATGGCCCAGGAAATGCACACACGGCAGGATGGTGTCAGGTGTATGGTGACCCTGGTGGTGTCGTTCTCATAAAGGAGATGCAAGCTGGGCTGAGAGCTAAAGTTAGAAATCATTGGAAGGACCTGAATAGTCCTTTGTCCTTTTAAAGTGCACTACTAAAAACATGTAACGGTCTTTAAAAAATCTGTTACAAAACCAAAATAATAGATTTCTGTAAGCAATGACTCTGCTAAAGGCCTCTAACACTCAGTACTGCTATAGTGCTTTCCATCCCCAGACCCCCAAAGCACTTTACAAAGGCAGGGGATTCTCCCTGTTTTACAGCTGGGAAATTGAGGCATAGTGTGATGGGGGCCAGATTCTCAACAGAACTCAGCGGTAACAATGCAGAGAGATTTTTCCAAAGAGCTCACTTGTGCGTGACAAGCGCTGGAAGATCTGGCCCTGCAACACTTTCCCAAGGTTATAAAGTAAGTCAGAGTCTGCTGGGTCTCATTTTTGGTCTCCAGTTCTGCACATTGCTAACCCACTGTGCATCTGTCTATCTCTGCTCCAGAGATTGCTTTATTCAAAATAATAGACTGGAATCTCAGCTAGTAAAGACTGGTAGAGGTCCATTGAAGTCAATGACTCTATGCCCATGTACACCTGCTGAGAATCTGGCCCATTGCCTGCACTGATCACACATCTAGACTCTGCCAGCTGTGGACTTGAGCACTGCAATATGACAAGAGGCTGAGAAGAACTTAGATTTCTTTCTTCTAAATCATAACTCCACTGTACTCCAATTTCTCAGCTAGCTGCTCATCACAGATTATTCCTTCAAGTTACTGACTCCCAAAAAACAGTGAAAGCATTTGAGGCCGTGAGGGAAATTGGGTTTTGCCATCTAAGCCTTCATAGAGTAATGAGAGATGGTGATGCCTTCCAAGAGAATTGCTCCATCAGTGCAAACCATCATTGCATTATAATAAAACTCTCTGCGTTGAATCCAGGAACAGCTGCAACCCCCAACCCATTATATAGCCTACTATACACTAGTGCTTCTCAACCTTTTCCATGCCGCCACCCCATGCTACAACAGAGTTTTAGGATCCCTCTTTCCATCTAAACATAAAGAAAAGGGGGGGGAGTGATTCACCCTTAAAACTTGTTTGTGGCCCCTTTTGCCCCTCCACCCCCCACGATGCTCTATACCCTTGATCCCAAATGCCTATGATTCTTTTAGGATCTTCCCCATCATCAGCTTGCTTGCATTGTATGGCCTGTATCCCGCAAACACTTAAGCACATGCATAAGTGAGTAAAGTTAACACATCTCAAGGTCTCTCTACACTGCAGTCAGAGGTGGGACTGCAGCATGTGTAGACATACCCAAGCTAGCTTTGACCTAGCTAGCTCTAATAACAATAGAAGTGGAGCTCTGGCAGCATAGGCTAGCCATTCAAGTGCATACCCGGAGTCCTGGGAGGTCTTGTACAGTCTGTGCTGCTGCAGCTTCACTGCTGTTGTTATTGGAGCTAGCTAGATCAAAGCTAGCTCGGGTATGTCTACAGGTGCTGCAGTCTCATCCTGAGTGTTTGCAGGATTGGGGTCTATGATCTCTTTCTTCCATGATTTGCTCTCCTTAGCATCTTCCATATTGCCATAGTTTCCAGTCTGAAGACTTGCAAGTTGGACTCATGGATGGACTGTGATACCTTTTCTTTATACGTTTTTAGTTGGCCTCCTCACCTCCTCAGACTCCCAGGCGTTTTCTCTTTCCATTACGGAGCTGCTAATGACGGTTGGCAAGGTACACAAGTACATGCCTTTACCCCATTGACCTCAAAGGGACTAGTTACATGCTTAACATTATGGTAGGTCTACGCTGGCAGCATTACAGCGCCAGCAATTATAGCGCCACTCAGCGCTGAAGGGAAACCGCTGTTGTCAGCTGCCTGCACAATAGCGTGTTCACACTTGCGGCACTTGCAGCGATATTTGGAGTGGTGCACTCTGGGCAGCTATCCCACAGAGCATCTCTTCCTCTTCTGCCACTAAGAGTTGTGGGAAGGCGGGGGGGGGGGGGTTGCGGGGCATCCTGGGTCCTGTCCCAATGCCCCGTGATGCATTGCTTTGCATCCTAGCAATCCCTCTGCTTCCGTCTACATTTGGCTCCATCTTTCATCAGTCTGCGTACTGCCCGCTCTGCCTCTTCCATCTGCAGGAATGGATCCTGAACTATTGACCAGTATGCTGCTCGTTCTGACTAACACTTCACGAGTGGCAGTGGAGTTATTCCTTAAACTACAAAGGCAAGAGGAGTGCAACATTGATCTCGCCACACGAAGTAGCTATGACACGAGATTGCTTGTGGTATTCACGGAGGTGCTGACCACAGTGGAATGCTGCTTTTGGGCTTGGGAAACAAGCACTGAGTGGTGTGGGATCACATCGTGATGCACATCTGGGATGATGAGCAGTGGCTACAGAACTTTCCGATAAGAAAAGCCACATTCATGGGACTCTGTAATGAGCTTGCCCCAGCCCTGTAGCACAAGGACATGAGAATGAGAGCTGCCCTGCCATTGGAGAAGCATGTAGCGATTGCACTGTGGAAGCTGGTTACTCCAGACTGCTACCGATCGGTCCCTAACCAGTTCAGAGTGGGAAAGTTGACCGTTCATCTCGTGTTGACGGAAGTGTGTAGGGCCATTAATCACATCCTGCTCCGAAAGACCATGACTCTGGGCAATGTGCATAATATTGTGGATGGCTTTGCACAAATGGGCTTCCCTAACTGCGGAGGGGTGATAGATGGCACACATATTCCAATTCTGGCACCAGACCACGTAGCCTCCGAGTACATAAATTGGAAGGAGTATTTCTCTATGGTTCTCCAGGCGCTTGAGGATCCCCATGGGCGTTTCACGGACATTAATGCAGGCTGGTCCAGAAAGGTGCATGACGCACGCATCTTTCAGAACACTGGCCTGTTCAGGAAGCTGCAAGCAGGAACTTTCTTCCAGTACCAGAAGATCATCGTAGGGGAAGTCGAAATGCCCATTGTGATCCTGGGAGACCCCGCCTACCCCTTAATGCTGTGGCTTATGAAGCCATACACGGGGCACCTTGACAGCAGCAAACAGTGGTTCAGCAACAGGCTAAGCAAGTGCAGAATAACTGTGGAGTGTGCTTTTGGGCATTTAAAAGCCCACTGGCACTGCCTATTTGGGAAACTGGATCTGGCCAATGACAATATTCCTATGCTTATAGGTGCATGCTGTACGCTCCATAATATTTGTGAAGGGAAGGGTGAAAGGTTGGGCTGGACCACTGAGGCTCGGCGCCCGGAGGAGGAATTTGAACAGCCAGAGATCAGGGCTATTAGAGGGGCGCAGGGCCATCACTATCAGGGATGCCTTGAGGCAGCAAATTGAAGCTGAAAGCCACTAATTGTTGCTATGCTCGGGAGTGCAGTGCTTGTAATGCTAAGAGGTGATTGTGATTGGTGCAGATGATGCACTATGAAGGTGTAAGATAATTGTCTGTTGCTTTGCAGGGCTCTGTTTGCTTTCAATTAATAGAATAAAGGTTGCTTTCAAACCAACACAGTCTTTTTATTAAAAAACCAACAATCGGAGGAGAGAAACAAACAAAAAAACACATCAGCACCGAGGGGGAAGGGATGGTCCAAGGAGGAGGTGGGGTCCCAGGATGGTTAAAGATTTGTGTATGTCCAGGGGTCATATCCAACCTTCTCCTTTGGAGTACAGTGCAGCGGGTACTGTACTTCAACAGGGCTAAACTGCAGAGGGACGGGTGTTGAGTGCAGTGGTTACTGGGAGTCCGCAATGCTGGACTGTGATGAGGGAGGAGTGGAATGCCACGGGTACAGAATGGAGCCAGAAGGTTGATAAGAGTGTGTTGGTGGTGTCTGGGGAGTGCATGGGAAAGAGTTTTGCGACAGCGGCTGCAGGGGAGGGCGGGCGCGGAGCTGCTCGGTTTGAAGAGCTAGTATTGCCGGGACCATGTCCATGTGGCACTCCATAATGTTTAAGAGATGCTCCGTGGCTTCATTCTGGTGTGCCGCGTTTTAATAGAATCATAGAATCTCAGGGTTGGAAGGGACCTCAGGAGGTCATCTAGTCCAACCCCCTGCTCAAAGCAGGACCAACCCCAACTAGATCATCCCAGCCAGGGCTTTGTCAAGCCTGACCTTAAAAACCTCTAAGGAAGGAGATTCCACCACCTCCCTAGGTAACCCATTCCAGTTCTTCACCACCCTACTAGTAAAAAGTTTTTCCTAATATCCAACCTAAATCTCCCCCTCTGCAACTTGAGACCATTACTCCTTGTTCTGTCATCTTCTACCACTGAGAACAGTCTAGTTCCTCTTTGGAACCCCCTTTCAGGTAGTTGAAAGCAGCTATCAAATCCCCCCTCATTCTTCTCTTCTGCAGGCTAAACAATCCCAGTTCCCTCAGCCTCTCCTCATAAGTGTTCTGGAAAATTAACCACACGTTGTGTTTGGATCAGAATCGCCTGAGGCTCCTTTATTTTATACGAGCATATATGCAAGGAGAGTCAGCATTGCCCCATGCAAGGTGGCAAGCTGCTCTGCCCTCCTTAAACTTTAATCAGCTTATAAAGGTTAAAACCGCAGACAAATTACACATACTTCCGTATTAATTACCTTATTTGGAATACATTGCAAATTCAATGCAGGTCAAAAACAAAGCCAGTAAAATGAGCATTTTCCATATTTAGGATTTTCCTGTTATTCACTGTCTACCCTTTTTCCTAACTGTGGTTATCTATTTCTTAGACTTCTGCTATTTCAAATTGTTCTGTTTGGGGACTTTTCCACTTCTGCCTCCCCCTCCTTCCTCCTATACACAGACACAAGCTGAACCAAAGTTCAGCATAGCCTGGACACAAGCTTATCCAAAGTTTTAAGGCCCACACAGCTTGGCCAAAGTCTTGGGGCCCCCCAGATTTTGCTTCACATAAGTCATGTGCTCCAGCCCCCTAATTTCCTTTCAGTCCCTTTTCTTGCTGTCCCATCACTCTTTCAATTCCTGTTTTTTGGCCGCGGAGTGCATCGTGATCTCATGCAGAAAGTCTTCTTTAGTTCGTCGTTGACGCTTTCTAATTCTGCACAGACATTCAGCTGGCGATAACAAAGAGGGAGGCTGTGCTCCCAAGGTCATCTCTGTTAAGCCAAAATGCAACATTTTACAGAAGCAGTATTGTTTGCAACACACAGACCACTGATTTAAAACACAGCCACTGTTCACATACCTGTCACTAACTGTCTGACCCCAAGCAAGCACACATGAGCCACAAGACCCCCAAAATGGCAAGTAGCTACAGGGGCAGGGTAAATCAGTGTTCCCAGACCCTACTGTACACTGAGCATGTGGCTCTTGGGGAGAGCCAGCACTGTAGGGGGGGCCTGATAATCATTCCTGTCCCTACATTTTCCACAGGCTGTGTTCATTATGGAAGCTATCTCACTGCTGAGGACAAGCAGGGAATCAAGGGAGGGTCTTCTCCAAGACTGCGGCTTCTGCCCTGGCCCTTATGCAGCTCGCCTGTGTGCAGAAATGGTCCCTCCACCAGTGACGGCAGAATGACACGGGAAAGTTACGGTTAATGAGGCAAGAAACTAAGCAGCTCTGCCAAAGAACCTGTGGCAGTGGATTGCCCAGTATCTCCATGAGAGTTTCCTGGAGATCTCTGAGGCAGATTCCCGTGAAGTGAGGGAATCAATCAACACTCTGTTCCGCTGCTCAGACTAGGCATGTGGTGGTATGCGCATTATATAGACACAAGCCTGCTTTCTGCTACCCTCATGCCCCCAACAACTCACTTCAGTGATTCCCAAAATCAAATCCACTTACCAGGGACCTCCTCTCCTGTTTGTGCTTCGCCAAGATCTGACAGCTCCAGCTGTGACTGGTTAGCCTCCCCTGGCTGCATGCATCTCTGACCTCCAAGTTCTCCTCTGCCTCTGGGTCCCCCTCCCCCTCCCCCTCCCCCTCCACATCCTCATCCAAAATTTCCTCCTCCTGGCTCAGTCCACTCTTGACTGGCATGCGAGCCACTGAAGTATCCACAGTGGCCTTCACAGTGGAGGTGGGGTTGCCGCCGAGTATTGCATCTAGCTCTTTGTAGTACCGACAGCTCGTGGGCGCAGCACAGGAGTGGCGATTTGCCTCCAGTGCCTTGTGGTAGGCATTCCTCAGCTCCTTCACTTTGACCCTGCATTGCAGTGTGTCCTGGTCATGGCCCCTTTCTGTCATGCATCGTGAAATCTGTCTGTAGGTATCATACGTAAGTAGAGTTAGAATGAGCTCTCCCTTGACATCTAGTGGTGAGCTGTGGAAAAAGACTTCAGGAGCTGATCTTGGTTGCATGGACTCACCCACCCTGCCTACGTGCTCAGCATGATGGGATTGCTTTTCCAAATGATTACTTGTGGCTAGTGTTGGATTCCTAGTCTCCTTGTTATTGGGGCAGAAGTAATAAAGCGTTGTTATCTTTGTTGTGTGAACCAAGGGCAGCAGAACTGTACCCGGCATACCCCTATGGAGGGACTGACCCTCAACTGAACAGCACTCACTAGGCAGGGGACATGGGTTCCAAAGCACAATGAGTTGAGAGAGAGTGGGGAAAGGTATCTGTACCTGGTGGTGTGGGCCTTGCTTAAGGGTCCAAGACACCATTTGACCCTTCCTCTCTCCATGGTATAATAAAAGAGCTAATTTAGACTCAATTGAGAGTCTTGTTACATACTGCAGAGCTGAAATCACGGATACCTACTTTGGGACAGTGTCTCTAGTGCAAGAGACTTCCCAGTGTGCACCAGCAGTGAGGCTCCCCCACTAACAGCTGAAATCACTGAGAGCTGTGTTAAGTGGGGGGCCCTGAAGACATTTTGGTGAATGGCCAGGCTGGCGGAGAGGTATGGCAAGTGGCCAGCAAGGTGCTTCAGAGAGGCATGGTGAGTGGCCAGCACGGCAGCTGGTGGAGAGGCGCAGCCAGCAGGACAGCTGGTGGAGAGGTGCGGCAAGCCACCATCAGGTCGGCTGGTGGAGAAGGCCAGAGCAGAGCTTCACAGAGAGGCACAGCAATCAGTCGTTGGGGTGACGAGCGAGTGCCCGAGCAGTGGAGCACATAAGAGGCCTCTTTACACTCCCTTCCACACAGGGTGGGAGGTGAACTCTTCAGATGAACCTCTGAACTCTGGGGCTGCACTGGCCAAGGACAGCAACTGTGAGTGCAGTGCAGAGAAAGGACGGGCACGTTAAAAGGACTTTTGGGTTGCTGGACTTAAGAAACTGAGGGGAAAAGGACACTGCCCAACTTACTTGGGAGTGGGTCTTTTGCTCATAGTTTATGTTTATGAACCATAGTTGTGGTGTTTTCCCGAATTAATGCCGTGTTCCCTCCTTTTCTTAAAAGTTTTTGCTACACTCAGACTCTGTGCTTGCGAGAGGGGAAGTATTGCCTCTTAGAGGCACCCAGGGGGTGGTGTGTAATTGTGCCCAGTCACTGGGTGGGGGCTCGAGCCGGTTTCGTGTTGTATTGGTGAAAAGGAACCCCTAGATACCCTTGTTGCTGCTGGCTCCACCTGGCAGAAGGGTTACACATAATTTCTATGGCTGGAGCATAACTGGGACTGGACAGCCTCCTCTCCCTAAATGCTGATGAGGTCCAGCAGCTTGGCATTGCTCCAAGTGGGGAATCGCCTGCTGCGTGAAGCAGGCATGGCCACCCAGAAAGATGAACTGAGACCACTGCATGCATCATCGAGCAAACAGGAAGGGGACTTTCAAAATTCCAAAGGAATTTATGGGGTGGGAATGACGGTTGGTCACCTGAGGGCAGGGCAATAGAGTTCAAACTGATGACCAGAGAGGCAAGAACAGGCATTGTGGGACACCTCCCGGAGGCCAATCGCAGCACTGTAATTGACCAGGATGTCTACACTGGCAGTGTGGCACTGTCCCGACATAGAAAGCTGTATGCCTCTCGGGGTGGTTTTTTCACAGCGCTGCAACTACGCAGTTTCTGTGCACTAAGTGGCTTGGCAGCGTGTACACCTCGGGAATTGCAACACAGAAAGGTGCTTTGTTGTGCAGAAACTTGCCAGTGTAGACAAGGCCTCAGTCAGGTACCTTTCTGAACCAAAGCCTAAGACTTCTTTCTGGAACCCATTACCATCTTTGTGCCTGATGTCTTGACAACACTACTCATCATACTCTCAGTCACTGATGTTTTCTTGCGTTGGATTTGATCGCTTTTTCCACTGTGTGGGCTGGCTCCATTTCCTGCTGATTTTGATGCGTTACTGGCAAGGGTGTTTGCGCCTCTTTCTTTCTGTCTGTTACTGTGCAAAGATTTTTTTCCAGGTTCAATGAGTAATTTATAATGAGCTGTAATTTCTAAAATTAAACCCTGCAGATTAAAAAAGAAGACCTGAATTAATATCACTGTATTCCTTCACTGAGACTTCCTTTTCAACAAGAAAGATGCTTAGCATTCTTTAAATCATTTAAACACTGAGGCCTACAGCTAAGCGCCATCCAAATGTGATTTAGGGCTAGTGAAATGAGAGGGAGTTTGGCCAATACCATTGGCTTCAATGGAAGCTGGATGGGTGCGAAGACATTTGGACAAAATCAAACTAAAGATATTTTTCTTGCCATGCTCCCTCCCACCCTCCAGTGGGCTATGGATCATATTCCCCACTGCATCTGCCCTTCAGGCTAACATCGCCTCGGGAAAACATTTTATTTAGGTCAATCATTTAAAACATTTCTTTTCCCTCTCTTTGCTTAATCCGAGCAGTCATCTAATTGGGGACCCCTATGGCTGCTGAATGCACTTGTGGTTTTATTGAAGCACCTGTAGTCTTGTAACTTAATTTTTTTTCCCCTTTTTCATAGTGAATTGATTTTCCTGCCAATGTGATCTTTGCCCACAAGTTCCTATCACCGCTAAGTTCAATCTTCTCCTTGTTCTAATTAACTCAGTCTCCACACTAAGCGAATAAGGAAAATTCGCTGGTCTATTTTAAGATGTAACTGAGATGATAATGCTGAGCAGCTGGGAAATCTGCAGGAAGCCTTACTTCACAAAGGATCATCTTTCCTTGCTCAGAATAAAAGGAGTAACTTCTCTTTGCTTGAAACATGCAAGGATACCTTTGCCTTCTCTGGAGGATTCATGTGCCTCCTCTGATTTGCATAAAAACTCATGACAGGATTGCCAATGGTACTGAGCACCCTATTTACAGCAGTGGGAGCTGAAGGTGATCAACTCCTCTGAAAATCTGGCAGCTGATGCCCTCTGCTTTCTGTCATTGAGAGAGTCTCCCATCAGGATCAGGTGCACCAGGCATAGTTTTGATTAGATACTTCAAAGACATCCACATTTGTTTGACTTCCATTGGTTCTATGGATCTTAAGCACATGCTTAAAGTTAGGAATGTGCTTAAGTGCTTGCTGAATTGGGGCTCGAAGGGAGGAACCGGCCAATGGGAACTACGGGGGAGATGTTGCGGGCGCAGGCAGCGTACAGAGACCCACTGCCTCCCTGCCCGCAAGGGGTGTGCAGAGAAGTTCTAGCAACCAGAAGCCGCCTGTGGTAAGAGCCTCTTAGCCAGAGCCTGAACCTCGCACCCCTTCCTCCACACCAACCCCCTCCCCCAGATCAGAATCCTCTTCTGCACCCAAACTCCCTCCTAGACCCCACGCCCCTCCTGCACCCCAATTTCCTGCCCCAGCCCCCTCCTGCACCAAACTCCATCCCAGGAAAAAGACTTGTATACGGGGAGCCCACAAAATCTAATAGCCTTGGGCCCACAAGAGAGTTAATCCAGCCCTACACCCAGGGCCTGAAGCCAAAGCCTGAGCAGCTTAGTTACGCGGGGCCCCCATGGTGTGGGGCCCTGGGCTGTTTGGGGAGGTACAGCCTTCCCTACCCGGCCCTCCATACAGTTTTGCAATCCCGATGTGGCCCTCGGGCCAAAATGTTTGCCCACCCCTGGTGTAGGGTGTGGTCTGAGCAGTCCTGAGGGAGGGGGCCCTGGGGCGAAGGTCTGAAGTGACTTTTGTGTGTATTCTGTTTTATCTTAGTTTATGAAGATGAACCCTAGAAGGGGGTGAGTTTGTGTTATGGGGGCGGGGGGGAGAAGAGGTGTTGGGGAAAGGAGCCTGCTTATCCTCCTTTTCTGTAAATGTTTTTCAAAAATTGCTGTATTGGTTAAAACTAAAGTCCCTGCTTTTTTTTCCACATCAGATACAGAGACAGACACAGAGACCCAAAGCCACCCGGCCTGGCACTAAATCAAGTCTTGAGTCCAAATCACAGACCCTTCACCAGAGTCCAAAGCCCCAACCCCATCTGAAATCTGTCTTCGGGCCAAAACCATTCATGCTACTCCTGGGGCCTGGTCATGCTGCCTCCTAGGCCAGCGGGAGCAGGTAGCTGTTTGTGGGGAGGGCATTGTTAAGGTGGGCCTAGAGGTGACGCTATTCTATACTGCTGCTACTGCCTGACACTTTCTTTTTGGGGTGAGGAGATTTAGCAGTGGTTTGCCTCATCCTCTGTTCTCAGGCTTTTGAGCCTCAGCAGTTTCAGGGTCTGGGGTGTTGGCCAGGCCTGTCATCTCCTTCAGTCCTTGTCACCAGCAGGGAAGGTATGGGCTGATCAGTGTGTTGCTGGCAGACCAGGTGCCAGTTCATGCCATGGTCCACTGAACACTGACAAATACAGGGCTGGTACCAGTCGGGCTGGTACCAGTCTGGCTCATCTGTGTGCTAGTATTGTTAAAATAGGTATTAGGATTATGAGAATATGGTTGGTGTCTGTGCTTTATGGAATGCTTGTAAATTGCTGCGTGCATTAATCTCCCTGATAATCCTTCCTTATCCCATAGTGTAAGCCTCTGTAATGGTCTAAATCACCAGACAGGAGAGTGACAGTAGCTAGTGTGAAATGTTGCTCTCCATTAAGGTGTTATGTCCTGCCCACCAAAGAAGGCCAACTGACACCAGACAGACTAGTGTGGAACATTAAAGAGGACAAAATACTTTGTTTACTCTTTGCGCCCCCTCCCCCTCCATGAAGATGAGTCATGCAAGTGAATTCCTCCCATCAGCTGTGTATGAAGCTCAGAGCAGAAGCAGGGAAGGGAATAAAACCCCGCAATAGGGAGGAACTGTATCTTTATGCTGCTTGGACTCTGGGGAGCAAGGATGACTAGGTGTAAGCAAAAAATCCTGAGTGTGTAGCTTGGGTTAGTGCTAAAGGACATATAGAGCTTGCTTATTCAAGAAGTTTCTATTACTTTTAGAAATGTAAGAATAGAAGTGGTTTGTGTAGATAGCTCTTGTTTCCTTTTCCTATATAATAATCTGCAGATAGTTTATTATAGGATTGGCTACAAGTGGTGTTTTTGGTGTGAGATCTAAAGTGCAGTTGACCTGGGATAAGTGACTGGTCCTGTGGGACATGGAGTAACCTGAATATTGCTTTGATACTTGGTGTAAGGGACCATCTATCAAAAGGTAGGCTTGCCTAGGTGACAAGATAGATTGGAGTACCCAAAGGGACTGTCTGACTCCATGGTTAGGCTGTTAGGTGAAATCGAAGTATAGACCTCCTCGCCAATATGGGGTTTGTGCCCTGGTTCTTCACAATCTGTCCTGAGGTTAGTACTCATGCTCTTGAGCCACTGCAGGACAGCTTGACACAGTGGGATAAATGAGACATGCTCATACAAGCTAGACAGATTTCTAAGTCAGAGGAGTGGAGCATGGTGGTGTTTGTCTTTCCCCAGCATTCACATCGCATGTAGTCTTGTGCCAAAGCCTTTTGTGATTCCAAGGAGTTGCAGTCTTGATTTCCATCACTCCTGGGTCCTCTGTACATAGTGGACACATATGCAGGTGTTTGATTTATTGGTGGGTGCACAGTGCTAACCACCTCTTAATCTCACTGCCTCTGTGTAACTTTACTTTCTCTGGATGTGGTGATCTACTTGTGTTCAGATTCAATATTGGAGCAGTACTGAGCCCTGATATCTGGCATTCAATCCCACAATAGATTTGTCCCATCTTTGCTGAGAATGCAGCAGAGGTATCATAGGCCATTAGTCTGTCATTTGCTTCTTTCTGACAATGAGAAGGAATAAGTTGTGTGCATTGAAACTGTTAAAATTACAAGCTATCACTTTAAGTATAAGCAGGGCTGGCTCCAGATTTTTGGCCGCCCCAAGCAAAAAAAAAAAAAAAAAATGAAGCTGCTGCCGAAGCAAAAAAACAAAAACAAACGGCTGCTCCAGAATCCCCAGACTGCCGCCCCTTGCAAGGCGCCGCCCCAGGCACGTGCTTTGTTGTCTGGTGCCTGGAGCCAGCCCTGAGTATAAGGGATTTCCTAGTCCTGCTTGCAGGCTAGGGGCTCTGTAGGGAAGTGTGGGAATCTGTGTCTTCACTGTTCCTCACTCAATCTGCAGAGACCCAGCCTAGAACAAAGTGGGGTTGTGCCTTGCTGCCTCTGGGAGCAGCCTGCTTTGTGTCTCTCTGGTTTTGGTTCTTGGGTTCTGGATTCTCAGAGAGAAAGCAGTGTTATGCTGCAACGTTCCAGAAAGATAAAAACATGAAATACTTTAATTTCTCTGTGCGCTGTCAAGATAACAGAAATATAGCATGATAAAAAGATCAAGTGCTTCCTTGAAACGACCCACACAAACATTGCCAGGGATGCAGGATACCAGTCAAGATGGGTTTGTGAGCTGTCCTGGTAAGAATTTTTATGCCAATACTTAGAGCACTGGTGAATTAGAACCATGTTGTGAGTGAGAGGTGGCCCTGGAAAGGCAGGTGGGGTTGGATGTAATGTCCAAACATTCGGATGCTGCACCAAACTGCCTTAGTCTAGAAGTGGGGCATGACCTCTTTGCTCCCCTCTTGTTAACCCACGGATGGACTGGCAATGCCATGAAAACTCTCCTGTGACATTTCACTATTCCCACTCCCCATCCCCACAGCAAGCAGGGAGTGAAGGGATGCAAATTAATGAAAAACAATTTCTTTTAAAGGTTCTTCTATTTCAAAGCTTCAGGGACCACTTTGAGTTCTGGGCAAAGATTCTGATCCGTCCCTATTGAATCCAAATGGGTCCTGCCATCCAGTGGCGTAGCCAGGTTTAGAGCACAGGGGGAGCGGAGCTAAAAAAAGGTGCCGGGAGCAAAAAAAAATGCTCCGCTCTGGCTGCAGCGTAGGAGCAAAAGGCGTCAGAGCACAAAAAAGGAGCCGCTTCTGCTCAGTGGGGGAGCGGTCGCTCCCCCTGCTCCCCCCTGGCTACGCTATTGCTGCCATCCCCAATAGTGCATGAGAGCTAGAGACTGCACATGGCTGAGGTCCTGAAAGATGTCTTTAGTCTTAATTCTGTTTCCACCTTCTCTGTACATTGCTACTATGTATGTTTTCACTACTGGGCATTTGGTAAATCCCAGAACATTGACTGGTGCATTTAATTACTGCATAATGATAAAGGTATCATAGCCACACTTTGAGGAAGGCCCTCTTGCCATCCTGCCAGTCCTGCCTCATTGGTGACAGCACTTTTCCTTTGGCTTCATCTTCTAAGCAAACTTCCATTTGTGTTTGTGCTCCAGGCTGCCGTGGGGCAGGTGGAGTGTAATTCACTGCTGTGTACTAGCTGTACTTACCAGCATTAAGAAGGTTCAGTCACCCATTCCATTTGGATCTGTCTTGAGGTCTACATCATTTGGTGACAACACAAGAAGGTCACGACATTTATAAATAAAAGGCAACACGGGTTACACAAAAGTATCTGGATTCCTAGTCCCACTCTCAGTGAGTAGCGTTCTATCTTCTCACAACCCACTTACTCCTCTTACAACCCTGACTATGCAGTGTGGTCTGATCGTGGTACTAGGACCCATAAGCTACTGAGCTCAGATCTGCCACTGACTCACTGCATGAGGCCTTTCTCAAGGCACTTATGTGAAAACTGCCACAGAGGGGATTGAACTCCAGAGCTAAAAGCATGAACTGCTAGAGAGAGCTGAGACTCTAGCTGGGGCTGTAATAGACTCCTCTCCTGTGCACATCAGGCACAAGGGGGAGACCTGTAAGACAAATTCTCCAGTGGGTTACACTTACATTATGACAACATTTTCAAAGTCTCATTTGCAGCATTGGTGGCTTTTGCCAGCCCTCAAAGTCAGGCGATTAGCTGAGAACCTCAGCTTTCATTTTTATTTGATTAAACTACATGTCTAGCCCTCATGAGCACAGAGAAACTTGAAAATGTGACCCAAGTGTATCCAGAAGGCAAAAAGACCCTATGTCTTATTTTTTTAAAAACCCTCGATTTTTATGCCAATATTGTGATTCTTTGGGGCCTGATTCATGATTTTTGAACTCTTGAGATAGGCAACACTATACTAGTAGGCACTTGTTAATTTTTTTTACCATAACTTCTCTGAGCCTTGCTTTCTCCATGGGGATAATACTAAAGATGAATTAGTTAATGCCATCCAGTTCTTGGGAAATGTAAAGCACTATATACCAGTCAGAGCTATTTTTTGATTCTGATCTAGTAAAAGAAAATCTGTCCTTTTCCCAGAAGACAGTGCTTTGAGATTACGTTAGTCATGGATAACAATACCCGTCTTGCTTGAAAAATTTGCTTTAAATGGTTTGTAAGCTACTGTTTTTAATCAAAAAGACTGTAATAAACCACATCTGAAAGACAGCGAGTAAAATATAAGCTATTCTGCATCCACATTGTGTACAGCTCCATGAGAGCTCCTGGAAGCTAGGGTCTTGTCTCACATTCCAACAGCAGTCACGTCTCATTTGGGTGTAAGTGGTTTTGATTGGAGTGGGGTTCTAATGCTCTAGACTGGTCATCGTTGATTACTTTTGTGTGTGTGCACACAGTCATCTAGTGTTTGTCTTGCTGGTTGCCTGCTTTCTCATGGCAACTGTGGTTCATGTAACAGGCTCCCATTTAGTAACAAATTGCTTCCCTGTTTGTTTTGGAGGATTTTGTGCTTGCAGTGCAACAAACCCACAGTACTAATAGCTAAATCCCCAGCACACAACATTAAGATTCCGTCCATGTTTGAAGAAGCACCAGAGTGAGAGCACACACACAAATAAGGAGTTAATCTGCTCTGTTAATAGACTGGCAGCCTTCCCACTATGTGTCTTTGCCCTGATGTCCTTAGTGACATTGTGAGATTCACCGGCACCTAATTCAATAATGTTTGTCAGGTAAGAATTAGAAGTGCTGAGTTTTAGGGCAGGTCTGAAGCACAATAGACTGTCAAATAGAGGGATATCTGGGATAAATGCACAGGGTGCTGATCAGAATACAGGGCATTCCCTTCTCAGGCAACTAATTGAATGAATTAAGTTGGAGAAGCCAGAACTTTCAGAAAATTCTGTATGCATCTCTGCACTAAGTTATTGTGCCTGTGTGTGCAAATTACAGGTGGGAATTTCAAAAGCACCTAAGTGATTTAGGCATACAAGTCATCTTGAAAGTCAGTGGGATTTAAAAAAAAAAAAAAAAAGCATTTAAGTCCTAGCATAGCTGTGTAAATATGAGAGCAGTCTCTTTTGAAAATCTGACCCTAGCTCTCTTATTTGAACAATACTAAGAGAAGCCCCTATCATCTGTCATATCTAGCTGTGAGAAGCACCAGCCTTGACACAGGCACCTAATTCTCTGCCCCACTTCACTCCTACCTGTAACGGCTCAGACTCACCCGGAGGCACCTCCTGCTGGTCGTACAGGGTATTAGCTTGCCAGCCACCAGAGCACCCTCTGCAGGCCAGTGTCCCACTTGCCGCTGGCCCCCGTGTCCCTCCCGGAACCTGGTGCCCCTGGCAGTACCCCCTCAGTCTGGGTCTCCCCTCCCAGGAAGACCCTCACCCTCTATCCCCACCTTGCCTCAGCCTCTAGTCTACTGCCAGTCATCATCAAGCCCCTGTTCACTGGAGCAGACTGAAGTCTGTATTAGCCAGTCATCACAAGCAAGGGGGGGTTTGGACCTGCTGCCTCTGCCTGCCCGTGGGCTGTCCCCTGCAACCCCAGTACCCTGTATGGCCTTAGACTAGGTCCTGCAGCCAGAGGGTTTCCCAGGCCAGAGCTCCCCAGCTCCTCTGGTCTTCCCCCAGCCCTGCTCCACTACAGGTACCTTCCCAGGTCTCCTAGCAGCCAGGCCCATCTCCCTTCACAGCTAGAGGAAAGTCTACTTGCTCTTCGCTCATTGCCCACTTAAAGGGCCAGCTGAGCCTTAATTGGGGTGTGGTCCCAGCTGATCCTGCCTTCCCACTCACCCTGGAGCTGCTTGCCCCAGCCCTGTTCATTGCAGCTCCCGTGCCCGGCGTCGGTGAAGGCCCCCCTCTAGCCCCTATCCCGTCAGCCCCAATCCTTGGTAGAGAGGAGCCATCCGAGAGGTCTTCCGCAAGACCTCCCAAAGCTGCCGGTCTTCTACCAGGACCTCCTCCAGACCTGGAAGCTTTTTTCGGTGACCCGGTCCTTTGTGGCCACCAAGGGGGAGGACCTCCTCGCGGAGCCCCTGCTACACAACCCCAGTCTGCGTGTGCAGGTGGCAGAGTCTCCCTCGGTGCGCCGGAGGTTGGTCCTGGCAGAAACCACCAGAGTTGGAGACCTCCTGGACTACGGCACAGGGGACTGGGTGGATCCCCATGTGCTCGGCCGGTGCATGGGGCTCTCCACCCTTCAGACCCCCTGCGCGTACTCTGGGAGGTGGAGGCCGCCTTGGCACACCGATTCTCTCGTCTTCCTGCAGTGAGCCCTGCGAGAGGGAGCTCCCCGCCCACCCCTTACCCCGGGCCCTCCAGAGATTTTTCTTGGGCCCCTGTTCCGCGAGCCCCCCTGGCCTCCCCGCTCCCACGCTCCGAGCCAGCTGCACACCCTGCAGTCGGTCCGGTTTCGAACTGCGCCCAGAGATCACCTGTACACGCTCGTGCTCCACACATTGCATTTCCTCACCCTCGTGTCACGCCTCGACACCAAATGGCGGGACTATCTTCCACCAAAGGAGGGTGAGGAGCCCCGGTGGGCCAGCCTGTATTCCACCCTGGTTCCATGGCCCGCCGGGGACATTGGTTGGAGGCTCCTTCATGGAGCCGTGAGCACGGGTGTGTACCTGGCGCAGTTCACCCCTGTCCCCGAGGCCTGCCCCTTCTGCGGTGTGAGGGAGAACCTGGCTCACGCCTATCTCGAGTGCGCCAGGCTGCAGCCCCTATTCCGGCTCCTCCAGAACCTCCTGCTGAGGTTGTGGCTGCACTTCTCCCAGCACTTGTTCCTTTATGCACACCCCGTCCGTGGCCCCACAAAGTCGTGGGACCTCGTCAACCTCCTCCTGGCTCTAGCCAAAGTGTCCATCTATCACACCAGGAGGAGAATGCTGGATGAGGGGGTGCTCTGCGACTCTGGGGCCTATTTCCGCTCCTCCCTAGTGTCACGTATCCAGGCAGAGTTCCACTGGGCAGCGTCTGCTGGCTCCCGCGCCAGCTTTGCGGAGCAGTGGGCGCTGTCTGAGGTTCTCTGCTCGGTGTCCCAATCCGGTATCCTCATTTTGAACCTCTGACCTTCACTCCGATCCCTGTTTTTCATTAGTTGTCCCCCGTATTCACTTGGTCCCTGGGTCCAGTGGTCCCTCCTGCTAGGCTGTTTTCCCTCTCGGGTTTTCCAATAGGCACAGCCCTCTCCTGGGCTGTTTTCATGCCCCTTCAGGCCTGAGTGGGGTGCTCACCCCACTACACTACCATATAGTCATATCAACGAAATTGTGCCACCTCTACCCCCGACTCACCTCAGCAGGTCACCCACCTGTCTGGGGCTGTGTGCCAGTGGCCGCTCCCCCAAGGCTCTGCTGGTCCCTGGGCAGCTCTGACCGGCTGCCTGAACAGTCAGAGGGGGCTGAGGAACAGCCACAACCCTTGGCACCAGCAGCAGATGGGGGAATGTGATGGCTGCCCACTCCATGGCACCACCAGCCAGAGGAGCATCTGCCCCTCACTGCCTGGCTCCGGCTTCCAGTGTAGGACCTGGCCAGAGGATGGAGCCTGAGGGGGACTGGGGGAGAGCAGGAGGTGTGGGGTGGAGCTGCCCCCAGGACTGCCCCACTCTGGGTAAGGCACTTCAGTTTGTGGGGGGCAACACCATGGTGTCCCCTCAACTCTTCCTATGGGCTCAAGGTTTCTGCTCATGGCAGGGTTTCAGCGCTCCCACCCCACAACTCCCGGAGAAGCTCGGGGTTTCAGCCCTGTGCTGCTCCCGGCTGCAGCGGGGAGGGGGGTGTGGGTGTGAGGAGAGCTCAGGGCTTCAGCGCTGCTTCCTGCTTCAGCCCAGCTCAGGGCACTGGGTTTCAGCAGTGGGGCTTTGCACCCCCTTGAAAGGGCTCAGGTGTCCGCGGACCCCTGGTTGAGAACTGCTGCTGTAAAGGGTATGTGTGAAATTGAACATTAATTAGAATGGGGTAATTGAATTCCTGGACATGAAATTTGTCTTCATGTATTGGTGAAGGGGAGTAATCCAAACTCTTAGCCTACAGAGTCAATGGCTGGGCATAGCAGCGTGATGGAATTCCAGCCGTTTCACCTGACTGTAATGAGGGTATTAGCATGTTGGCACAGACATAAAGAACAGCCGTGGAATAAGAATATGCCTCAGTTTGATTCCTGCTTCTTATGTTTTCAAAGGCATTTACTCTTGAGCCATCCATTAGGAGATTACAACAGCTGGCCTCTGCATGGAGATGAAACTGGAGGCAGATGAATGGCTGCAGGATCTGATCTATGTCCATTTAACCTCCCTTGGGGGCTCACTGTGCACACAAAGGAGCAGGTGGGGCATCACACACCAGTTTGGGCAAAACAAAGGAAAATTTAATAAGCAAACTAATTTTTTCATGTTCTCCCAAACCTTCCAATCTGCACATTTAAGGGACGCACTGTCTGTGAAAGAACAAAATTACCCTTGACTCTATAATTTTCCTGCTCTCAACATCAGTCAAGGATAATCAGGCTATCTGGAAAGAGAAAATGAAAAAGAAATAAGCCAACTGTGGTATAAGCCTGTTGGATCAAAGCAGGGGTTCTGCTCCCAGTGAACAGAGGCCTGGTTTTTCATGATGCTATTGTCATGGATTGATTGGTAGGGGTCCACTTAAAAACTCAGAATTGTGTGGCCCTGACTCAGCCGTCAAAGTACTTAAGTGAATGTGTAAGTGTTTTGTTGAACTGGGGTCTTAGCTCTGAAGGCATCTCTGCTAACCACAATATCTGCTATACTTGGAAGAGGAGACATCACTTCACTGTGATTACTAGAGAGCGGTGAATATTGAGACATTAGTTTTTTCTCTAATTTCTATCTTTTTATTCTTCAGTGTTTTCAACCCTCCAAAGCACATTGCAGAATATGAACTAGAGCACACAGAGTGGTAAACTGACGAGGTTCAAGATGGAAGTCCAAGGAACCAGTGTTGTATAGTAGTCAGAGCAAGATGATATGGAGAGTTAGGGTTCCTGGATTCCTCAGCTACTGACTCGCTGGGTGACCTTTGGCAAGTCACCTACCCTCTCTGTACCCTGTTAATTGTCTGTAAAATGGGGTTAATAGTGCCCTGCCTCAGAGGGAGGCTGCAATGTGTAGCTAATGGGTGTCTGGGGAGCGCTTTGAGATCCTTAGCTGAATGGTGTGCTGGTGGTAGGAAGGATCATGGTTTATTATTTACAATTACATTGTGCTAGCACCTCCAGGCCCCAACCAGGGATTACCACTCCACTGTAATATGCACAGGACCTATCACCATGCACTGTGCTGTAGAGCTTACCTTCTTCTAGCAGGCCTGTTTCCTACCCCCCAAAAGGGTGGGTAAATGGAATTATTTCTTTGTTTGTTGAATAAGCAACTGCTGCTTATTACTGCAAGTGAGCCGAAGTCTGGTCCCATGTTCCTGTCCTTGCATGCCCCCCAACCCCACCCATTGCCTACCTGATGCTGTGAGGCCAAATGAGGGGGTGACTTTGAAAAGCACTAAGGACTGTTACGCATCTAATTTCCTTTGCAAGTCAATGAGAATAAGGCACCTCTCTTCAGTGGTGTGTTTGAAATTATCTGTGCAGTAAATGCTGTGGGGTGCGTACAATGCCAAGGGACTCTGTTTAGTAAATTAATAAGACCTAATTTAAAAAAATCAAACCCAACTTACCCCCGTTACTCAAGGCAACCCCCCCCCCCCCCCAGTTCACAGTGCAAATAGCAGTACACCAAGGCCTTGGCTACACTTACGAGTTACAGTGCAATAAAACCACCCACAGCGCTGTACCTCACTCACCGTCTACACTCGCAAGGCACGTGCAGCGCTGTGTCTCCGCAGCTACAGTGCTGCAGGTACTCCACCTCCCCGAGAGGAATAACGTTTGTTACGCTGCCGCTGGTGCACTGCGGCTTCAGTGTGGCCTCCCAATGCGCTCTTATTGGCCTCCAGAAGTATTCGGAAGTGTAGCGAGGCGGTCTGGTCCCCAGCCACCCCAGAGAGAGATGAGCCTCCCCGGACGCCCAAGTGGGCGGAACCAGAGAATCCTGGCCCCGCCCCTCAAGGGTCAAGGGGCGGTACAGGAAGTATAAAAGCCGGTCCTCAGGCCGCAGTTGAGCCCCAGCCAGCTGAGAGGCTGGACGCCGGTGGTGCAGCTCCCCGCTGGAAGGCCCCTGAAACCAGCAGCTGACCCAAGGCTTGGTTGGGCCAGCCCGGCCTGCCGCTCGCCTGCTACCCCGAGGAGCCGCCGGGCCCGCCGCCCGCCTGCTACCCCGAGGAGCCGCCGAGCCTGCCGCCCGCCAGCGACCCTGAGGTACCGATGGTCTGTGACCTCTTGGAGGACGCCCCCCTGATCCAGGTACCCGGAGAGGGGGAATCTGGAAGTAGCCTGGGGGCAGCTGACTCTAGTCTGGCTGCAGCACTGCCAGAGCCAAGGTCAGTGTGTTGCGGCCAGGATCCCCACTGACTCAGCAGCGGGTTTTTCTGCCGCTGCTAGGGCCCCGGGCTGGGACGCAGTGGAGTGGGTGGGCCTGCGTCCCCCCTGCCACCCAACGTGTGGGTAGCAGTCTTCCCCTCTCCCAGGTTCTTCAGACCCAGGACCTGGGCTTGCCACCACCAGTATTGATTGCTCAGCCCCTGCTTAAGGGCCTGAGCCTTGAACTGCTTATTGCCCTGCCCTGACCAAGGGCCAGGGCATACTGACTTATTGATTGCTCAGCTCCTGCATGAGGGCCTGAGCCCTAACTGTTTGATGCCCTGCCCTGACCAAGGGCCTGGGCTGACTAGTAACTGTCTGTTTGCTCGGCCTTCTCCAGGAGGGCCTGAACGGCTGACTCGGCCGTAGAACGACACTAATTCCCCAACACCTGACTGTATAGAGGGGCGGTCTGGTTCCCAGCCACCCCAGAGAGGGCCTGAAACGCCTACAGGAAGTATCCCACAATGCCTGTTCTAGTCACTCTGGTCATCAGTTCGAACTCTACTGCCCTGGCCTCAGGTGACCAGCCGTCACACCCACCCTTTAAATTCCCTTGGAATTTTAAATATCCCCTTCCTGTTTGCTCAGCCAGGCGTGGAGTGCTCTCAGCGCATCTTTCCAGGTAACCATACCTCCACGTGGCAAGCGAGCCCCAGTATGGAGCAATGGCGAGTTGCTGGACCTCATCAGTGTTTAGGGGGAGGAAGCTGTCCAGTCCCAGCTGCGCTCCAGCTGGAGGAATTTCGATACTTTCGGGCAGATATCAAGGGCCATGATGGAAAGGGGCCATGACCGGGACGCACTGCAGTGCAGGAGAAAAGTGAAGGAGCTGCGGAGTGCCTACCGCAAAGCCTGTGAAGCAAACAGCCTCTTGGGTGCTCCCCCCGCGACCTGCCGATTCTACAAAGCGCTGGACACGATACTTGGGGGTGACCCCACCTCCATTCTGAGCACCACCATGGACACAGGAGAGCGGGAGGAGGAGAAGAAGGAGGGGGGGGAAGAAATCAGGAGTGATGGTCCTGGGATGGGGGGGAGACACCCCTGAATCCCTGGAGGCATGCAACCAGGAGCTCTTCTTGATCCAGGAGGAAGGGAGCCAGTCGCAGCGGCCTGTATGTGGTGGTGGTGGAGGAGAAAGAAGAGCAGGTTTGCGGTAAGCAGCTTTTTGGGGGGGAAGGAGTTTTTTCAGTGCGGGCTCTTTGGGCGAGGAGGGTAAAGGCTGCATGCATGCCTAGATGTGGAATAGCGCATTGATGTGGTCTATCGCATCGTGGTAATCGGTCACTGTAATCTCTTCGAAAGTCTCATCCAGAGTGTGGGCAATACGCTTGCGCAGGATTATTGGGAGAGGTGGTCCTTGTCCCAGTCAGGCTAACATGTCCACGCCACTGTGCTGCAAGGGGCGGGGGGACCATTGCTGCTCACAGGCAAGATGCATATGGACCAGGGAGGAAGCCGCATTGCAGTAGAAGACCCTCCCTTGCTTCCCCGATCACCCTCAGCAGCGAGAAATCTTCCAGGATGAACTCCTGTGGAAAATGTGGGGAACGTGTTCAGTGTAGTTGCCCCCTGCAGCTGTTGTCTCTCCGCAAAGCACAGAAACCCGCAGGACAGTACATCCGTGAAACAATCAGTCCCCCTTGACCCTGTGCTTACTCACCATTCTGGGGTTCCCATGGGTTCTGTGCACGCTGTTTGGGACGGGAAAATTGTGCTGTTGTGTAGACTGTGTGTGCCCTCCTTAAGTGTGGGGGAATCATTGCTCTGTCTGGCATAAAACAATGCTTCCTCTGTTAAGTGTTGCATTTTCCCTTCACAGATGCAGCCTTGAGATCTCCGCCGTCCATCTTATCACCAGCTGAGGGACTGCAAAGACTCAGGAAGAGGCCCAGAAGAACCAAAGAAGACATGCTGCAGGAAGTTATGAGTCAATCTCTTAAAGAGAATCAAAAAGCTCAGGACTGGAGGGAGAGCGCAAGCAGGATCCACCAGGAAAACGCATTGCACTGGCGGGAAAGCACGCAGCTCCTGATTAGCATCATAGCGCGCCAAGCGGGCTCTATCCAGGAGCTCGTCACCATGCAGGCGGAGCACTACCACGTCCCCCCCCCCGCAGCCATTCTCCCAAAACTCTTTGCCTTGTGCCCCCCATGTCACCTCCTGCCCACTTCCCTCAACATCCAGGTTCTTATCGCCCACACCAGCTGCCTCCAACACCTGTAGCTTCACCACCCAGCACTGGAAACTATGACCCCTACCCACTGCACTCGACCCCCATCCCGAATTATAGACATCCTGAAGTGCAGCACTCACTGCACAACACTCCAGACAGGAAGGCCGAGTATGAGAGCAGGACATATCATAACCTGTGATTGAACCGTTCCCCACACCACCCACCACCCTCTTGCCCTTTCTGTTTCACAAGCAGTTGTGTTTCTTTTTAATACATGTATTTTCTCTTCAATAAATGGATTCTTTGGATTTGAAAACCGTCTTTAGTATTGCAGAAAGTAAAAGATGCAGTGCCTGTTTCTTTCCTGGGCTAAGGTAAGTCAGCTTGGCAAACACAAATCAGCTTAGCAAAGACAGATTCCTAATAACATTGGAACCACTTCACCTCAGTCCCGTGCAGGGCAACAGACATTACTGGTGGTTTTCAGCCTCAAATTGCTCCCTCAAGGCATCCCTAATCCTTGCAGCCCCACGCTGGGCCCCTCTAATAGCCCTGCTCTCTGGCTGTGCAAATTCAGCCTCCAGGTGTTGAGCCTCCATGGTCCATGCTTGAGTGAAGCTTTCACCCTTCCCTTCACAAATGTTATGGAGGGTACAGCACGCGGATATAACG
Organism: Chelydra serpentina; assembly: GCA_037349315.1. Classification (NCBI taxonomy): domain Eukaryota; kingdom Metazoa; phylum Chordata; order Testudines; family Chelydridae; genus Chelydra; species Chelydra serpentina. Next base: position 32,275,838 of record JBAIAC010000035.1, on the reverse strand, counting down.
GTGGGGATGCTGTGTTCGGCTATGTCCAGCTTCCCATATAGAGATCGCCAGCGGCCCTTCAAACGGCCAAAAGCACACTCCACAGTCATTTGGCATCGGCTCAGCCTGTAGTTGAACTGTTACTTGCTGGTGTCAAGGCTCCCTGTGTAGGGTTTCATGAGCCATGGCATTAAAAGGTAAGCGAGGTATCCAAGGATCACAATGGGCATTTTGATTTCCCCTACCGTGATCTTCCGCTGGGAAAAAAGTCCCGGACTGTATCTTCCGGAACAGGGCAGTGTTCCGAAAGATGCGTGCGTCATGCACCTTCCCAGGCCAGCCTGCGTTAATGTCAATGAAATGCCCACGGTGATCCACAAGCGCCTGGAGAACCATGGAGAAATACCCCTTCCGATTAATGTACTCGGATGCTAGGTGGGGTGGTGCCAGAATAGGAATATGCGTCCCATCTATCGCCCCTCCACAGTTAGGGAAACCCATTTGTTCAAAGCCAGCCACAATGTCCTGCACGTTACCCGGACCCACGGTTCTTCTGAGCAGGATGCGATTAATGGCCCTGCAAACTTTCATCAGCACGATTCCAATGGTTGACTTTCCCACTCCAAACTGGTTCGCGGACGATCGATAGCAGTCAGGAGTTGCAATCTTCCAGACTGCAATAGCCACCTGCTTCTCCACCGTCAGGGCAGCTCTCAATCTCATGTCCTTGTGCCGCAGAACGGGGGCGAGCTCCTCACACAGTCCCATGAAAGTGGCTTTTCTCATCCGAAAGTTCTGCACCCACTGCTTGTCATCCCAGACTTGCATGATGATGTGATCCCACCACTCAGTGCTGGTTTCCCGAGCCCAAAAGCAGCATTCCACGGTGCACAGCATGTCTGTGAATGCCACAAGCAAGTTCGTGTCGTATGCGTTACGCAACTTAATATCATCGTCGGATTCCTCGCTGTCAGTTTGGATCATAAGGACTAGCTCAACTGCCAAACGTGACGTGCTGGCGAGACTCATCAGCATTTTCTTCAACAGTTCAGGGTCCATTTTCCGCTGACCGAAACGGAACACAGATCGCGCTGCAAAGAAACCATTGAAAGATGGTGTGACAGGTTGGGATCACAGAAACTCCCTTGGTGCTGCCACCTGGTGTGCCAAGGCTACTTCTGCCCCTGCTTCCCTGCCCTTTCCAGCTTGGGACTCCAGAATCCTGTCTGTTTTGAGCCAGATCCGCTGATCTGCTGCAAACACAGACCCAGGTCCGAACCAAGTCCCTAACAACTGTAAGGCTATTGGAAGCGCTCTTGCCTTTGACACCCAGGTGCCCAACTCCCAATGAGGTTCAAACCCTTAATAAATCTGTTTTACCCTGTATAAAGTTTATACAGGGTAAACTCATAAATAGTTCGCCCTCTATTTCAAAGATAGAAAGATATGCACAGCTGTTTGCCCTTCCCCCAGGTACCCACTCGTACTCCAGGTAACTTAACAAGTAAAAAGTGATTTTAATAAGTACAGAAAGTAGGGTTTAAGTGATTCCAAGTAGTGACAGACAGAACAAAGTGAATTACTAAGTAAAATAAAACAAGCACGTCTTTGTCTAATCCAACTTAACACAGATATAAAGCCCTCACCAGCTCCAGCCTTCTTCCTTTCACAGGCTGTAAAACTTCTAGCCTGGTTCCAGCAGTCGCTCACACCCCCTATTGTCTTTGTCCTTTGTTCAGTCTCTCTCAGGTACGTCCTTGGGGGGGGTGGAGAGCCTCTTTCTTTAGCCAGCTGAAGACAAAATGGAGGGGTCTTCCAAGGGCTTTTATAGCCTTTTCCCCACTCCCTGTGTAGCATCATGTTGCTCTGGAGTTTTGGGATCACATGGGCAAGTCACCTGTCCATGCACCCTAAACAGTCCAACCAGTTGCATTCCTGACCAGGCCCAGATGTGGATTGGGGTCTGCACCTTCTTTTGTCTGTTAAGTGCTTGCACTTAACTTGCACATTCTTTTCTCCAGACCTGATCCCATGCTCTTACAAAGGCTATGTATAAAACCAGCAAATATAAAACCAGTATTCATAACTTCAACTACAACAATGATACATGCATACAAACAGGAGGAATAAATTCAGTAGGTCATAACTTTCACAGAGATGTGTTGCATGGCACTTGTAGCATAAAACATATTCCAGTTACATATATACATTTATAAGCATCTCCCCATAAAGTCTTATGGGGTACACCGTCACAGATGGTGCCAAATGTGGCCGGAAACACAGGGATTGCTGGGATGCGAAGCGATGCATCACGGGGCGTTGGGACAGGACCCAGAATGCACCGCACCCTATGCCCCCTTCCCACAACCCACAGTGCCAGAATGGGAAGAGATGTTCTGTGGAATACCTGCCCATAATGCACCACTCCCAATGCCTCTTCAAGTGCTGTAAATTTGGCCACGACAGTGCACTGTCAGCTGCCAGTGTGGACAGACTGTAGCGCTTTCCCTACTCGGCTGTACAAAGACGGGTTTAACTCACAGCGCTGTACAGCTGCAAGTGTAGCCTTAGCCTCAGGCCTTGTCTACACTACCGCTTTGGTATAATTTACGTCACTCAACGATGCGAATAAGCCATCCCCTAGCGCTTCTAGTGCCGACTAACCCTAAGTGAAATTAAAACTTCCATAGTTAAGTTTGGCAGCACTTGATGTAAATCCAGTAAAGTTCACTAGTCCTTGAAAAATCGAAAGAAATGTTTAAAAAAACAAACAAAAATAAATAGGGTGTGCAGCAGGCTGGGAGCAGGGGAGGCATTTCTTCATACTGTAAAGCAGAGGGTCAGAGCGTATGATGTCAATTTTGGTCCTGAGTAGAATAGGAAATGTAAATAGTGTGAAGAATATAAAATAGGATTCCAGCTCAAGTGTTGCTTGTATAACAAGCTATAAAGGGTGCATTTTCGAACGTGGCTGACTCAGTCAGGATGCTGTTGATGAAGTCAGGATCCGAAATGACTCCCCTGATATTTAGCAAGCTCTTGGCTAGTCGCAGCTGTCTATACTGGCTGCTGCATGGATAATAGCCAGGGATGGGGCAAACACCACAGTGTGTGCAGCTCTGCTGATTGGTGGGGTGAAGGAGAAGCACAGCTCTGTGCTCTTGGATGTCATGTGATCTCTGACCTGCTTGCTGTATCATTCCGTTTCCCTCTGTCATGTGCTTTGTAGTTCCTGGCTCACATGAGAATTCAACCAGAAAAATGTCTCGGGGGATCATTCAAACGCACACATTTCCCGTCTCGCCCCTTAGGTCTTGAGTGTGGCTGATGGCCTCCAAGACCACTAAGAGGGGCCAATGTACAGAGTCCTGACTCGATCACAATTCCCTCTGGAGCGCTTCCAGCAAGCACGTGCTGTACAGGCAGCGCAGCTGGCCATTGTGGAGAGGGCCAGGCCATGGGCCGCCTCTCACCCTGCCCCTCATCTCACCCTCTTGCTAGGGTGTGAAACTCTCTCTCTCAAAATGCCCATTCACTCTTTTTGAGGTTGGCCCGGGCAGCACATTTCTCCTGACCTTTCTGTAAGCCTCAGTGTTTGGGCCCAGGGGTTTGATATGCCTGTCACAGTGAAAGCAACCACCCCCCGGCAGAGCTCTGACGTGGGCAGATCTGGGGACTGTGACCATCTCTCATTTTTTCTCTCTCTCTTTCATTCTGATCCCTTTTGTCTTGCGCTGAGAATCATGGAGCGGCAGCGGCTGCTTGGAATTCCTCAGCAGAGCTCAGATGCTATTGAAAGCACTGGAAGGTTCAGAAGAATCCAGAAAAGCAGAATAACAGGCCAACTCTGGCCTACCTCATCCCATGGACACTGCAAACCTTGTAGGAAACTTAGCCTCCTTTGGCCAAGGAGCATGACAATTCATAACACAAATACTGATAACTCCTTGCTTTGCTGCTGCTCTTTAACATCAGTTTTAAACCATTAGCAAATTAAGCAAAACCTGGGCACTGAGGCCAACAGAAGAGCAGGACTCACATTATGATTAATAAATACTATTACAGTAGTTAGGGTGACCAGACAGCAAGTGTGAAAAATCGGGACAGGGGGTGGGGGGTAATAGGAGCCTATATGAGAAAAAGACCCAAAAATCGGGACTGTCCCTATAAAATGGGGACATCTGGTCACCCTACCAGTAGTGTCTAGAGGCCCCAACCAAGATCAGGGCCCTGTTGTGCTAGGCACTGAACATACACATAGAGACACTCCTTACCCAAAAGAACTTTCAGGCTGGGCAAGAGAGATGAAGCGATGGGCTCGAAGTCCCAGGGCAGATGAGCGGCAGAGCCACGGCTAGAATGGTGAGTCCATAGCCAGTTCTGTATTCATTGGACTACGCTGCCTCTTTAGACAATGGCTTTCTGCAGGAACTAAAATGTATCCCAATATCTTGGCATAATGGGATTTGTTCTTTGATCTCAGGTGGCCATTTACTGGCCCCAAATAAGGCACCATCTGGTGTTCCATCATCCAGGAGCCAAAATATCATGAGAAGCTCAGATCTGGTTATTTTTGCTTCCCTGAGGTATTAAAAAGTATGTGGAAAAACATCAGCAAAATTACAACTAAACACAAACATTTGTGCCACTTGTCTAAGAATGTGGCATACAACCCAGAGTTTGGTTAAACCTGGCACTGCTGCTCTGGAAAAGGGTGAGTCCTTTGCTGTCTGGAGTGCTGTGAGAAGCACACAAAGGAGACAGTCCACAGAGAAGAAAAGCAAAACTTCATCTTCTAGTCATGCTATTAACACATGATTACACTAAGTAAGTGACAAGGTACAATCAGCACTGGGATAATTTCTTCTGTACTTTGTGGCTGTCACCCAGAGATTATTTAGTTTCTCTGAGTCCTCCTTAGATCTCTGTTCAGAGTCACCAGCAAGGCAGGCATATAGGAATGTTTTTAGCTTCATCCTAATTGGAGGTGACATGTTACATTTGTCCTCTTCAGAATGTAAGTCTTGTCTACACTAGAAAATGTTTCTCAGCATAGCTATACTGGTGCAACTGCATCAGCAACCCACCTCCTAGTGTGGATGCAGATTGTACTGGAAAGAGAGTGCTTTTGCCAATATAGCTGCTACCAGTGCCTTGATCAAAACAAACTGTACCAGCACAAGCATTTTTATGCTGATATGTCTACAATAGCGTATTGTCCCAGTATAAAAATGTCACCAAAAATCACACTTCTAATAACATTTCTATACTGGAAAAGCTTTCTAGTGTAGACCTGGCTGACTCTCCATTGTGCGAGGAGCCTTGTGTATCCAGTGCCTTGAAATTCTGATTTCAAGGAAACCCACTGCCACCCGCCTTCTGGCCATGTCTGGGAAAACGACTCCCCGTGGGTTTCTGAAATGTGTTGTCCAATTTGTGTTTCCCAGCCTCCAAGACTAGGGCTCTGTAAGATAAAATCATGCAAATCATTCTTGTTAGCAGGGCATGCTTCCCATTTGCTGAAAGGCTTTCTCAGCCTCCATTAATCAAGTGTCTGGGTTATTTTTGCTACGGTTCTCTAGACTTCAGCTACTGATGGTTTTAGGTCTAGTTATAGCAAGCTAAATAAGATAGCTCAGAGGCCTTAACATCACGTTCCTACTGCCTAGATACATGTGACACACAAGTTCAAATTCCAGGTCAGCTCATCAGTGGCATAGCCAGGTTTAGAGCACAGGGGGAGCGGAGCTAAAAAAAGGCGTCGGGAGCAAAAAAAAGGCTCCGGGAGCGCAAAAAAAAAAGCTCCGCTCTGGCTGCAGCATAGGAGCAAAAAGCGTTGGGAGCAAAAAAAGGCGCCGGGGGCAAAAAAAAAATGCTCCGCTCTGGCTGGCTGCAGCATAGGAGCAAAAGGCGTCAGAGCACCGTAGGGGAAGTCGAAATGCCCATTGTGATCCTTGGAGACCCCGCTTGCCCTTTAATGCCGTGGCTCATGAAACCCTACACAGGGAGCCTTGACAGCAGCAAAGAGCAGTTCAACAACAGGCTGAGTCAGTGCAGAATCACCATTGTGTGCTTTTGGCCGTTTAAAGGGCCGCTGGTGCTGTCTGTATGGGAAGCTGGACCTGCCGATGACAACATCCCTACGGTTATATCCGCGTGCTGTACCCTCCATAACATTTGTGAAGGGAAGGGTGAAAGCTTCACTCAAGCATGGACCATGGAGGCTCAACACCTGGAGGCTGACTTTGAACAGCCAGAGACCAGGGCTATTAGAGGGGCCCAGCTGTAAGGGGCTGCAAGAATTAGGGATGCCTTGAGGGACCAATTCGATGCTGAAAGCCACCAGTAATGTTTGATGCCCTGCACGGGAGTGAAGTGCACTGGTTCCAGTGCTAGTAGGCATCTGTGTTTGCTATGTATGATGCACTGACTTGCAGTGCCTGTTGCTTTCCTGGGCTATGGTATCTTTTACTTAATTAAATAAAGAATGTTTTGAAAGCCAAAAAATGAATGTATTGAAAAAGAAACACAACTGCTGGGGAAACAGGGCATGACACATCTGTGCTGTGTGGGAGGAGGGAAGGGGGCAGTGTGGGGAATGGAACAATCACAGATTTGCATATGTCCTGTTATCATATTCGGAATTCCTGTCTGGAGTGCTGCACAATGAGTGTTGCCCTTCAAGCTGGCTAGTGATGGGGGTTGAGTGCAGTGGGTGAGGGTCGTAGCTTTCAGGGCTGGGTGAAGCTACAGGTGTTGGGCTGAAACCGGATGTTGGGTGAAGTGGGTTGGCGGTGACCTGGAGGCACAAGGGAAAGAGTTTTGGGACAGGGGGGAGGGGGTGGGCACGGATCTGCTCTGTCTGCAGTGCTATGAGTGCCTACATCGCATCCCCTTGGTGCTCCGTAATGCTTATGAGCTGCTCTGTTCTTTGGTGCTGGCAATCCACATTCTGCTGACGGAGCCTTCTTTCAGTCTCCCGCCACTCCTGCACTTTCTGATTTGTCAGTAAGGGACTGCTGCATGACTTCATGCAGCAGGTCCTCTTTGGTTCTTCGCGGACACTTCCTGATTCTTTGAAGTCTTTTGGCCATTGATAACAAGGACGACTGGGATCTCAAGGTTGCATCTGTAAAGCCAAAATGCAACACTTAACAGAGGCAGCATTGTTCACACTAGACAGAGCAAGGATTCAGCCCTACTTAAATACAAGTACAGTGTACACAATAGCAAAAAGTGCCCATCTCAAAGCAAGCGCATATAACCCACAGGAACCCCAAAATGGTGAGTAACCACATAGGCAAGGAGGACTGATTGTTTCAGGGCCGTACTATCCTCTGTGGTTCTGTGCCTTGGGGAGAGCTAACAGCTGCAGGGGGGCCGTATAATGAACATTGTCCCCACATTTTCCACAGGATGAGTTTGTCCTGGAAGATATCTCACTGCTGAGGGTGACCTGGAAAGCAAGGGAGGGTCTTCTACTACAATGCGGCTTTTGCCCTGGCCCCTATGCAGCTTGCCTGTGTGCAGCAATGGTCCCCCCGCCCCTCACGGCACAGTGGCGCGGACATGTTAGCCTTACTGGGACAAGGAACACAGTAGCTCTGCCAAGGAACCTGCACAAGTGGATTGCCCAGCTTTTGCACAAGACCTTTGACGAGATCACTGAGGTCGATTACCACGATGTGAGCGAAAACATCAACGCCCTATTCCGCATCTAGCCATGCATGCAGCCCAAACCTCCCTTACCCCAAGAGCCTGCACCGAACAACTACCTTCCCAAAATAAAAGCCACTTACCGGGCACCTTCTCTGCTGTTTGCTCTTCCCCAAGCACCATCTGCTGCGACTGGCTATCTTCCTCCTGGCCTGAAAACAGCTCCTGGCTGCATGCATCTAGGGAGGTCGGGCCGTCCTCTGGCTCTGGGCCCCTCGTCCTCCTCAGCACTCTCGCTCTGAAGTGTCCATCATGCTCTTCGGAGTGGAAGTGGGGTGTCACAGAGTGTGGGGGAGTCAGCGCCTGCACCCCTCTTCCCCGGATTCACTGGGAGTCTCAGCCAGCCAGTAGAACAGAAGGTTTATTAGAGATGCCAGGAACACAGTCCAACCAGAGCTTGTCAGTATATCCAGGACTCCTCAGCCGGGCCCTTCCGGGGGGCAGGGAGCTTAGACCCCAGCCTGGGGCTCCCTGCATTTCACCCCACAGCTCCAAATGGGGGCAGGGAGGTCAGACTCTCTCTGCCTTTCCCTCCATGTTCCCCAGCCAGCTCCAAACTCCAACTGTCCAGCCCCTCCTCCCCCTTTGTCTCTTCCCGGGCCAGGAGGTCACCTGATCCCTTTGTTCCAACACCTTCATCTCTCACCTTTGCAGGGGAGGGGCCGGGCCATCTGTTGCCAGGAGACAGGGCCATTCTCTGTGTCCAGACCCCTGTCCTAGGGCTCTGTAACAATCCTGCACCCTTGTTCCACCCCCCAGACAGTCAAGCACTGTATAGGGGAAACCGAGGCACTCACACAGCACCCAGGGAAACCTTAACAACAGTCCTAGTTCGTCACATTTCTCCCCCCTTTGAGATCGAACTGAGCGGGGTCACTTTAGCCAGTGACCTGGGGAAGTTCAAACCTGGTCACACCAGGCCGTTCCAGTTCCATGTCCTCCATTAGGTCGGGTGTGTTTCATGGCACCCGCAGGCCGCATGTGGGAAGGTTTATGCGGCCCGTGCCCTTTTTCCATTCCAAAACCCCTGGGGTTCAAGCTGAGATCGGATCTTCTCCCAGCGCTCCAGTCTGGAGGGCTGTAATTCGGGCTCTCTTGGTTAAGAGCCCCCCTCTTGATCTGGTCCCCTCTCTGACCACGTGTCTCTGTCACCAGCCACTCGGCATTGGCCCCTTTTCCTGGATGCAGCCACGTCGGGGCGGAGTGGTGACTATACCCCGTAAAGCGCCACCCACGTAGATCCGGCTGTCACTTCTTAAGGGCCTGCACCATGGCCAGGCATTCCCTCTCTATGGCCTGACCATTCTCCCTCCAGGGCAGCAGCTCCTTGCTCAGATACCCGATGGGGTGTCTCTCCCCCTTAGCATGGGCCTGCATCAGCACCACGCCCAGCCCTGTGTCTAAGGCTTCGGTGAACACTGTACAGGGCTTGGCCCGGTCTGGGTTTACTCGATCTATTGGTTCCTGGATTAGAGCCTTCTTTAGCGCACAGAGAGCCCTCTGGCCCTGCTCGGTCCAGACTGCCTCGTCTGGCTTCCCCTTCTTACATAGCTTAGTGATGGGGGAAGCTAGGGAGCTAAAGGGGGGTACCAACCTCTGGTAGTACCCCGCCATCCCGCTAAATGTCTGGACCTGTTTCTTGGTCTGGGGAACAGGCCAAACTCCGATCGCCTCCACCTTGGCCAGCCCTGGGCTGTTGAATGACTGGATCACCTCTAAAGCCAGCATGTCCTTGGCCTCTCTTTCCAGGTTCCGGGCTGTTTTCCCAGTTACTCTGAATGGGGGACACCTGATGGGAGGATTGGCTCCCATCTCAGGGGAGAGATCCACCAGGGGGTCTTCCCCCTTCTCCTCCCACTCGTCCCTTGCCGGTTCTAGGGGTCCCCTTACTCTCCTCCAATACAACAGTTCGACAGGGCAGCACCCTGGGGATTCCTGGGGCACTTCCCTGTGCCATCGGTGGGGCAGGTACTCGTCCCAGTCCTGCAGATGCCGATTTATACAAGTCCTCAGCATCAGCCTCACGGTCCCCTGAAATCTCTCCATCAGCCCGTTGGACTGAGGGTGATATGCAGAGGCCCAGGTGGGCCAGACCCCACCTTCCTCCCACACGCCCCAGAGCAGGGCTGACATGACCTCAGATCCCTTGTCTGTAAGGGCCTTGCTGTGGACCCCCACTCTATACAGAGCCACCTTCTGGAAAGGTTCCTCTCTGATGGTCAGGGACCTCCAAGGATCTTCTCCCTTACCCCGGGCCAGGTACAATAGCCAGGGATGATACTTCTGGGGCCCCACCCGCTGCCTCCTGATTCCCCACAGTTCTTGAGAAGCCCATTCCCGGCACAGGAATCCCTTCTTCCACAGGGGTCTGTCTCTGCAGCCTTCCCCAAGGGGTTTTGCAGCGCTGTGGCCAGCAAGTTCCCTCTGCTTCTCCAAGGAGGGATCCTTCTGCAGCTCACTGGCTGGGCCTGGGGTCTCCACTCCACTGAGCCCTGTCCCTGGTGGCTCCCTCCCTGCTGTGGAATCACTTCCCGGCAGCGCCTCTGGACCAGGCAAGCCTGGTTGGCAGCCGTCCTGCCCTGCCTGTGTGTCCCCCCACTCAGCTGGGGTCTTGGCTCCCCCCATGTTCAGCGTTGCCCTGGCTGTCCCTGTGGGGCCAGGCAGCGAGCTCCCTGCTTTGGTAACAGCATCAGAGCCAGTGTGAGCCACCTCTCCATTCTGCATGGGGGTGGGGAGCATCTCTCTGTCCCACCCCGCCCTAGGGGTCTGGTTACAGGCAGGCAGGTAACCGGGGCCTGGCAGCTCCTCCCCTCTGCCAGCCAGGTAATTTGCATTTTCACTGACCATTTCCCTCTTAGCCAATTGGTTCCCTGGGTTCAAATTCAAATCCTCGGCTGTTACAGGGCCAGGGCCTGGATCCTGTCCCAAAGATACACAGTCACCCCCCAACAGCACCTCACAGCTGATATCCTGGAGAACCCCAACCACCAGCCAGCCCGATCCCTCCTGGGTCTGCACAGGGATCTGGGCCATAGGCAGGGCGAATGGTTCCATCCCTGGGACCCTCACCCAGGTCACACAGCCCCTCAGCATCTGGTGGGGGGTGCACCACCCTGGGCCTGACCACAGTTCTCTCTGTCCCGGGGTCTCACCGCCCCAAGAATGTCTTTCCATTGACCATCACCTTCCGCTCCCACTTGGGGTCCGCAGGGCCTGAGCCCAGGCGAGTCCACGCAGACATACGGGTTGGGGTCAGGGGTGGAAATCCGTCCACCATCCCACCCATCTGGCTGACGGAGTTTACGGCCTTAGGACCCAGCAAGGGAGCTAGATCCCGGGGCCTTTCTGCAGGGTCTCCCTGGTTCCAATCACCAGCCTGCTCCAAGGCAGTGAGGTGGGCCTCCACATCCCCACCCTCCTTAACCAGGGGCAGCAATTTAGGATCGAGGTTCCCTGCGGAACTGGCACCTCGGGGTCTATTCCCACTCATCACTGGGAAGTCCCCTATGCCTCTCCGTTCCACCTCCGCCAGTTCACGCTGCTGCTGCTGCTGCTTCTCCTGTAGGTCTCTCTCGGGCTCTCGCTGTCTCTCACAGTCCTCTTGCTCTCTCGGACTCAGCTCTAGTCCCATCCGTCTCCGATCCCCTGCTGGGGAACCTGATCGTGAAGACCCCCATCTGGTTGGGGACCAGACTCTTGGGGATGCCACACTATCGCTCCAGCTGCTCCCAGATCCTGCTGTAGCCCCATTGGGGTCAGGAAACTGCTCCTTAGAGTGGTCATCCTCCTCCAGCTGCACAATTAGCTGGGCTTTAGTGAGCTTCCCAATGTATATCCCTCGCTTTTTGCACAGGGTTACAATGCTCTTCTTAAGGAGAAGGCGATAGGCCATCACTTCACTGCTCCCAAGTTGCTGTGGATTCGCAGGCCTGTGTGCTCTTAGCTCCCCACGGTTTCCAGGAAGAACCCCAAGTGTGCCAGCCCTTCTCCAGGTCACCGCCTCTTTGCCAGGGTCGAGCTGCAGCTCCTCCGCCCCTGGGTCCACTCACGGCACCCCCAGGGGAACCCTGTCACTGCAAATATCCTTCTCTCTCCCAGGGCCAAGCCACAGGCTCCTCCGCCCCGGGACTGCTCACTGCAGCCCCCAGGGGGACCCCATCATTGCACAGTCCTTCTCGCTGGTCACACACTCCCAGGGGTTAAGCGTAGCTCCTCCGCTCCCTGAAACCGCTCCTCCGTGAGCCTTCAGCACGCCTGGTCCTCGTTAGCCTCCCTTTCGTTCTACTGCTCCCCAGTTACTTACTGCAGGAAGTGCCATTCACGGGGTGCAGAACATCCCACCGCTGCCACCAGTTGTCACGGAGTGTGGGGGAGTCAGCGCCTGCACCCCTCTTCCCCGGATTCACTGGGAGTCTCAGCCAGCCAGTAGAACAGAAGGTTTATTAGAGATGCCAGGAACACAGTCCAACCAGAGCTTGTCAGTACATCCAGGACCCCTCAGCCGGACCCTTCCGGGGGGCAGGGAGCTTAGACCCCAGCCTGGGGCTCCCTGCATTTCACCCCACAGCTCCAAACGGGGGCAGGGAGGTCAGACTCTCTCTGCCTTTCCCTCCATGTTCCCCAGCCAGCTCCAAACTCCAACTGTCCAGCCCCTCCTCCCCCTTTGTCTCTTCCCGGGCCAGGAGGTCACCTGATCCCTTTGTTCCAACACCTTCATCTCTCACCTTTGCAGGGGAGGGGCTGGGCCATCTGTTGCCAGGAGACAGGGCCATTCTCTGTGTCCAGGCCCCTGCCCTAGGGCTCTGTAACAATCCTGCACCCTTGTTCCACCCCCCAGACAGTCAAGCACTGCATAGGGGAAACCGAGGCACTCACACAGCACCCAAGGAAACCTTAACAACAGTCCTAGTTCGTCACAGGGTTGCCCCCAAGTATCGCGTCCAGCTCTTTGTAGAAATGGCAGGTCGTGGGGGCAGCACCAGAGTGGCAGTTTGCGTCCCATGCTTTGTGGTAGGCATTATGCAGCTCCTTCACTTTATCACTGCACTGTGTCCCAGTCATGTCCCCTTTCCATCATGGCCCTTGATATCTTCCTGTAGCAGGTATTGTAATTCCTACAGCTGGAGCGCAGCTGGGACTGGACAGCTTCCTCCCCCCAAACACTGATGAGGTCTAGCACCTCACCATTGCGCCATACTGGGGATCGCCTGGCGCGTGGATGCATCCTGGAAAGATCCACTGAGAGCACTCCATGCCTGGCTGAGCAAACAGGAAGGGGAATTTCAAAATTCCCAGAGAATTTAAAGGGCGGGTCTGAGGGTTGGTCACCTGAGGGCAGGGCAGCAGAGTTCAAAGTGATGACCAGAGTGGTTAGAACAGGCATTGTGGGACACTTCTGGAGGCCAATCAGAGCGCATTAATAGACCAGGGCATCCACACTGGTACCACCAGGGTGCAGCAAGCTTTATGCTTCTTGTGGAGGTGGATTATCAGGGACACTCCAGCCATGGAGTCCGGGCGCTCTACGTGCCCTGCCAGTGTGGACACCTCAGGAGTTAGGGTGCCCGGGGCTGATTTAATGCGCTCTAACTTGCAAGTGTACCCAAGGCCTAGGAAACCAGGTCATGTTTTAAAACATGCTTGCTAACATGTTTTAACAAACTCAGTTTTTAACTGGAGTCTGCACCTGGTGTAGACAGAGCAGGTTGTGTTTAGAAACACACTAGATGCCAGTGTTGAATGTGTTTTCCTTTAAGGAGCTAGAGGGATGCTTTGAGTTTTGAGATCTCAGAGACTGGGCAGGGAGAGCAGGTGTTGTGTCTGTAAAGGCATTGGCCGCATTGCTTTTGAATAAGGACTGCCTGGGTTTAGCCAAAAAGCATGTGTTGTGTGCGTTATACCTTCACCTTCCCTTCCTTCCTTCATAATGAATCTACATGCTGCAGACACTAGACCCGTGCCCGCACCCCAACTCCGGGGAGGCAGAACTAGACTCCTTGCTTTTTAGCCCCCCAAAAAAACCACAGGGGGCTACCAACTGAGTTAGAGGAAAACTCCTTTGACTGGTCTGAGTAATAGTAGGTCCCTTATCCTTTCTTTGAGCCAGTCACCAGAATGTTAATGTGACTGGTACACACCCCACCCCACCCAATTTAGAGTTGCCTAATCAGTCCTTGACCTCTCCTTGATGCTGCAACAAGGGGTGGGGGCAATTAATGTCAATTGTAATTGTTTGTCATGCAAACACCCTGTGATGGGTTGGATCACAGAAACCCCCTTGGGACTGCTATCTGATGTGTTGAGACTGCCTCTATGGAGCTGGATTTTGTATAGAAGAGAGGAGGGGATCTCTACCCACAAGAGAGAGTATATTTAAGCCCCTGGGAGACCCCTCCATTTTGTCTTCAGCTGGCTCAAGAGATAGCCTCTCCACCCACAAAGGATACCTGAAAGAAACTGGAACAAAGGACAGTAACCACAGGGATAAAAGTGATTGCTGGACCCAGACTAGAAGGAGGCTAGTCTGTGAAAGAAGCTTATTGAAACTCTCTGAGGGTGAGATTTTTTCTGTATTCAGTTTTCTTACTGTATTAGGCATAGACTTGTGTGTTTTGTTTTTATTTTGTTTGGTAATTTACTTTGTTCTTTCTGTTATTACTTGGAACCACTTAAATCCTACTTTTTGTATTTAATAAAATTACTTTTTACTTATTAATTAACCCAGAGTATGTATTAATACCTGAGGGGGGGTGGCAAACAGTTGTGCATAGCTCTCTATCAGTGTTATAGAGGGTGAACAATTTATGAGTTTATCCTGTATAAGCTTTGTACCGGGTAAAACAGATTTATTTGGGGTTTGGACCCCATTGGGAACTGGGCATGTGGGTGTTGGAGACAGGAACACTTCTTAAGCTGTTTTCAGTTAAGCCTGCAGTGTTTGAGGGACGTGGTTCAGACCTGGGTCTGTGTTTGTAGCAGGCCAGCGTGTCTGGCTCAAACCAGGCAGGGCACTGAAGTTGCAAGCTGGCAGGGAAAGCAGGCTCAGAGGTAGGCTCAGCACATCAGTTGGCCAGTCCCAAGGGGGTTTCTGTGATCCAACCTGTCACACACCTGTGTAATAAGAAAAGGACCAAGATCACCTGCTTGTTATGCACTGGCCATCCAACAGTTAACAAATGTATGAATGAGTAGAGCTGGGCAAGAAGAGGGGAATCTGTTTTAGGGAGGATTTTGCTATTTGGTTTAATTCCGATTCATAACAAACCCCCAAAGTTCTGAAATTGTCCATGAAAGGCCATGCAGCCCCATTCCCAGAGCAGTCTGCCTGGCAGCTGGCCCAGAGCCATGGACTCTGGAAGCTCTGGGGTCCCTGACTGAGAGACAGTCTGCCTGCCAGGCTGTCTGAGAGCTTCACATATATCTACCCTGCAGCTGTGAGTGAGCCTCCCAGCCTGGGATAGACAGACTTGTGCTAGCTCCGCTCGACCTAGCACTCTAAAAATGGCAGTGTGGACGTTGTGGCTCAGGCAGCAGCTCAGGTTCTCAAGCCTACTCGATCTCTTAGGGTCTGGGCTCGGGTGGCTAGCCCGAGACTGCAGAGCCACAACATCCATGCTATTTTTAGCAGGCTACCTGGAGCGAAGCTAGTGTGAGACTGTCTACCTGGGCCGAGGCGCGCGCTCACTCCCAGCTGCAGTGTAGCCATACCCTTGAAGACCTGGGATCCCTGGTTCAGAGGCAGCCCACCTGGTGGCCACCCCTGAGTCATGGACCCTGGAAAGCCGGGTCCCCCAGCAACTTGCTAGGTCAGGTGCCGAGGAGCTGGGCAGGCATGTTGGCGAGAAACTGGGCAGGTTTCTGGAGCAGCTTCTTCAAAATCAAACTGTCTCCATGGAACACTTCAAGTTTGAGAACCCAGCAAGTGAAAAACTGTTTCATCCAAATTTTTCCGACCAGCTCTGCTAATGAGTTCTAGTTACAATAGATCTGGGCTGGACTCCAAGCCAGTGACCTAAAAGAACAAAGTCTCCATTGCCCATTACAAGTTCCATGAGCCAGCCAGTCCCCCTGCTGGATCCACAACTGCTGCGTAAATCTGAAGTAATGCCAATGACTGCAATGGAATTACTCTGGATTTACACCAGTGTCACCAAGTCTATAATTTGGCCCATTGTCTTCAATTATAGCAGCTATGTTTTTCTCAGATGACTTCACATCCTCTAAGCTTCACATTATGTTCTTTCAGTAATTGCAGCCTTTCTCCTATCCCTTTCGCTTTAATTTGCAGCCCATCAAAATGTTGGTTAAGAGAATCAATCTCTAAGGTCAGTACCTTGAACTGTTTCCCATTATGTTCTTTTGAAGCTTGTATAGCTTGTAGTGTTCTTCCTTCAGCTCTCTGTTTTCCTCCTCTGAGTCTGATTGAGACAAATTACCCATGTCAGGGAACATCCTCGATGCTACAGACCTCATGCAGACCCCTCGCCCATGCTGGCTCAAGTAACCACAAAAGCAACTGAGACACTAGTTTGCCCCCTTTGCAGTTTACTCACTGGATGTTTATCATAATATTTTGTTAGCAGAGTCTTTCATTTCTCCCTCACACAGGATTCACTTTATCTGTAGCTGAAGTGCAGCCACTCTTGGGTGGAATCAGGGCCGGCTCCAGCTTTTTAGCCACCCCAAGTGGTGAAGTAAAAAGAAAAAAGAAAACCCAGGTCGTGCCGCTGAAGAGCTGCCCCCAAAGTGCCGCCGAAGAAAGAAGGGGACTGAAGGAGCTGCTGCCGCCATGACGCCGAAGAAAGAAGGAAGTTGAGAGCCACCGAAGACCAAAGGAGCTGGAATGCCACCCCAAGGACGGACGGAGTGCCGCCCCTTCAGATTTGCCGCCTTAGGCACCTGCTTCCTTAACTGGTGCCTGGAGCCGACCCTGGGTGGAATCCATCAAACCCTCAGCAGCACATAGCAACACTGCATGATAGTTTAGGACAGGAAGTGTCCAAGTGCTGAAATTATTTAGAGAGACAGGATGTAACTACTCACACTTAAAACCGGATCGACGATAGTGGGCTTTATACACCTACCTTTGTGAAAAGCACCAGGGGATCGTTAAGAGCGAGTGCTGCAGGGCCTTGATTTTTACAGCTAGCACAAAAGACAGCACCCTTCAGCAGCACAGCACCCCCCAATGCTACACTGTGCAATCGGCTCTGTACTGAGTCAGCAGGTAAGATGACACCCCCTCCATCACCAGCCTCAGTGCCTGCAGCACTCTGGGTTTTTCCTTGAAGGTCTCTCATCCACCAGGCTCAGCTCTACCCTCTCTTTCTTGTGAGTTGCAGAAGGATAACAGCACAAGGCTGCATAGCAGCAACTTTCTGAGGTTCATTCATGTGCAGCCCATGTTGCTATGTCACTGAAAGGCATTGCCTTCATGCCATTTTTGGTGTGCTGTCCCTTTAAATGTAGAGGGATCTTATGGCCAGCTGGGTGGCAGCTGCCATTTTGTGTTTCAGATGAGATGCAGAATATTACAGAGCCAGTTGCAATTTGCAGGGGGAGATTTTCAAAGGCACAAAAGGCAGTCAGGCACCTAACTTGTATTTGTGCCTTGGGAAATCTCTCCCGCTGTTTGCTGTCTCTCTGGCGCATTGGACGTGTTCTTCCTCCTTACTTTAAAATAAAACCCAGCTAGACAAAAAATACACTTTGTGCATGGGAGAATCGATCCATGATCTCCTTTTTGGACCATTCCCTGTCTCCCACAACCATGGCACAAGAACGGAAAAGCAGACTAGAAAAACGTGTGGGGATGCTGGAGCAGCAGGGCAGCGTCTTGCAGCTGGGCTGGAATTAATATTCCCCATTATATATGCATTTCTAATCTGTATAACTATGGACCCTTTCTTTGCAGGATAGTTGTGGACTACGTGCATTAGGGGTAAAAATATGACATCACTGTTTTTTTCAGCCAGTTAGAAGCCAGACAGATTTATGTATTGCCAATGAAATGGTTTATCTTATTTGCATACTACAATCCCATTGGTTTAAAAAAAACCAAGAAGACTTTAGCTGTCATAGGTCAATTTGATTTGTAAAACTCCCTGGGCTGCTTCAGTCATATGTAGAAGTTATAGCACATGGTCCCGATGTCACGTCAATGTGTTATAAGATATGGGTGATGTCAGAAAAACGTGATATAGCTTTTCATTTCCACTGCCCTTCAGTGTGTAGCAAGGGCAGTTCGATGTAATATATAATTAGAGCTGCACAACAAAGCAGTACTCTGTGTGTATATATAAAGAGTTTTCACTGCTGCATGGTGTCTATAAATCACTTTTCAATACTGAATGCTCCCTGTAAATGCTTAGACTCTGAAGCCTCTCTCAATATCCAGGCCTCCCAGGTGTGTGATAACCCTGCACAAGGCCTCCTGTTATATTCCGAGAAACCCTCCAGAATTTCAAAAGTCGCTTATTGACAGTTTTATTTGAAGGGACTCAATCAAATTGTTTAGGGCTAAAATTTGACCTACCTTAATATTGTAAGAAATCCACAACCACCTGAGAATTTCTGTATGAGAACCCTCACAGTGAGAACGGGAACAGAACTGAGCTACTTCCACTGGAAAAACACAGCACTAGAATGAAAGAAGAGTCACCTTTCCCTTTTAGCAGTATAAGATTTATGACACACAGTTGAGCAATTTTAATGCCAGATGGTAGAGGGGAGTTGCCCACATACACATGGGTCAGCTCAGTTATGCTTTATTATTATAACATCCAGGGGTCTCACTCATGGCTCAGGCCCCCATTGTGCTGTGCACTGTACACAAAACAAGTCCCTGCTCCAAAGAGCTGGCAATCTAAATGTAAGACAAGAGCAAGATGGGAAATAGGAGGGTCAGGGTGTGCAAATGGAGAAGGATGAAACTGATAGAGGAGGAATAAAACCTCATGACTCCTCTAAAGTCTCTGTGATGGTTGTGGTACACTGAAACCTGTGTTAAAATTGTGATCTTTCGCTTTACATTCCTGGAGATTTTCCTGGTCCTACTAGCAGGCAGACGGCTCTGTATGGACACGTGATCTGGACCTAGCAACAGTCAATCTGCAGACACACAGCCTAGAGAAACGTGAGGTGAGTTGTGGCTCTCTGTTTTAGGGAGCAGCCTGCTTTGTCTCTCTGTGTGTTCTTGATTACTGTGTGTTATCATTCTGGCATCTAAGAGGAAAAGTATTGTTTATGTTGCAACCTTCCTGCAAGAGTATATATGTTTCTAGCTAACTTCCCAGTCTATGTTGTGAACATAACAGCGTTATAGACAATGGCAATGGGGCCAAGGTTTTCAGAAGAGGCTTGTGATTCTGGGTGCCCTGGGCCTGGATTTCAAATGTGCTGAATTCCGTTCCTGCAGCTGACATCAACTGCAGCTGCATGTTCTCACCTCTGCTGAAAATAAGGCCCTAGGTGCCTCAAGACAATCACCCAAAATCAATGGCTGGTTCTGATCATTTGGTTGCAAGTGACGTGAATCAGAGGCAAAGCCTGGAATCAAACTCAGCATTTCCGACCTCTGTATTTGCGCTCTGGCCATGAGACCGTCCTTCCTATTCACAAGTGTAGGCAGTTCTGTGCCCATACCTAGTTCTGTTTATCATCTCATCATGGCATGGTTACATTCCTTTGTTACTGTAGCTATGTAAGACATGGTGGAAGCATGGAATAAACTCCATTAATTGTACACCTCTGACCACACCTTCACTGTGCCCACTAATCTCACATGAGACCCCCCTCTAGACCGCTAGGCATCCTTCAGACAGCCATGAGCACTGAACTGGGACTCAGCTGGGGGTCTACTCCTGGCTCTACCCAGCCTGCTTGGTGACCTTGGGCAAGTCACTTCCTCTTTCTGTGCCTCAATTTCCCCATCTTGGAAAACGGAGATAAAGATATTGACCTCCTCTGTAAAGAGCTTTGAGATCTACTGATGCAAAGCACTATGTAAGAGCTGGGTATTATTTATTTATTTATTTATTTATTTATTTATTTATTATTATTGAAATAAATATGTTTCCTCCCAGATCTGGACCAGATAAAAGAATGAACTGTAAATCACACTTGTTCTAGGCGCTCCTCACTCAGTAACACTTTTCAGACGCAATATGTTGTGACCCATCAAGCCCTGAAAACACCTCTTTTATCCAGCTGAAATCTCCTGTGAAGGGGAGGATTTGGTCTCATGTCCTATTTTATTATTTGCTAAGCACCAACTAGGCACGGTACAAGGCGCAAATTTCCAGACCCTCAGAGGTGGTTAGGTGCCTAACTCCAATAGGAGTTAGGGGCCTAAATATCTTTAAGAATCTGGGCCAAAATGAAGAGAGTTGCTGCCCTGAGGGATTTTACAGTCGAAGGTCCCAATCCTGGAAACACTGCGGCACACGTGTAACTTTACACATGCGAGTAGTTCCATTGTACCCAGAGGCTTAAGTACCTGTAGCAACAGGGCTCCAGAGATAAATGGAGAAGGCAGGATGCACAGGGAGCCAGAGAGGAAGGGGTCACTAAGCCAGACGTTCCACTGGTGTGAATTGGCATTGGAGCCAGTGGAGCTATTCCCGTATATACCAGCTGCAGCCCACATTTACTTATTCTGTTATTTTGCCTTCTTGTTGGCAGCATAGAGGAAGGACTCACAGGAAGGCCTGGCATGCAGATGTCCCAAGGGGATGGAAATGGAATCACACATTGTTAGATAAGCTGATTGGCTGCTCTTTCTTCAAATGGAAACTCTCTTGACATTGTATCAGGGACTTTTATTATCTGTCTGTATAGAGATTTTGCTGCTTCAAACTGTTCTCCAAAGAGCATTGGCTGCATAACCCCTTACACACGACCCTCCTTTCTGACTACCCCGATATTAATAGCTACGATTCCCTTTCATGTGTGGGGTCTCGGTGCTTCTATTGCTAGCTAGAAACGGCTCCTTGCTGGTGTTTCCAGTTCTCCCAGCAACATCTCCTTTTATTTGAAATTTGTACTATTTTTATTTCTTTTTATCTCAAATCCCTTTTTTCCCACCCAGAAAGGATCCCGCCAGAGGGCGATTTCATTGTAATATTGCTTCACATTTCAGACTTTTCAAGGACTAATGAACTTTATTAGATTATAATGAATTTATTACTCAGTGCTGCTGACCTGGTTTCTAAAGAATTATTATTTGGGAACAGGCCTATTAAGGGAAGAGTATTTTTTACAGTGGAGGGTGGGTATATTAACTCTTTAGGATCAGGTTTTTATGCCTGACATTAGAGGCTGAAGAGCCATCAGAGAGAATACTGCTTTGCAGTTATATAGAGCTAGATCAGGTAAGTACAGTCCACCCCACATAAGAGCAGCACTCAGCAGTACCACCCCACGAGCACCCAGAAAAGGGGTAATCTGTGATTGGTCCATGACAGCAGTAAATTACCCCTGTCCTGTGCAAGCTCAGCTGCATTTCCACCCCACTTGCTCAGGGAGAGGGGAGCAGCGGGAATGTAATACACACTTACCCCCTAGGCACCCAGACCACAGGTCAGGGGAGATGACTCTGGTGTGGAGGGGGATCTTATTCCACCTTATGCCCCACACAGATGTACAGGTCCATAGTGTCTTCAATATGTTCTGCTATGCTCCAGCTGTTCTCTCTGTCACATGGCCTAGAGGGGGCCATATGACGTGGAGCATAAATTCAGAGTGGCTCTGAAGCTGCTTTGACTTACCACAGGGGCAGGAGGTTTCCCCCAAGGAGAAGGAATAGTGAAGATGCAAAGCTGAGTGCAGGCTCAGGGTCATGGAGAGGCGGACTAGACATACATCTGCAAAGCCCACTGCCATGTCGTGTGCTCTAAAAGGCTGTTCCCACAGCTATATGGAGCCCTGTTACAAAAGATGGGCCTGATTTACCAAGCTTTACTCACACACCCTGCAACTATCCTCCCCCACATCTAATGGGGAAACAGAGGCACAGAGTGATTGGGGGATTTGCCCAAAGTCATGCTGGGCAGGACTAGTACTAAACGCCAGGAGTTCTGTCTCGCAGGCCCCTGCTCCAATCACTAGGCAGTACTTCCCCTCTCCTCTCTCCCTCATGATAGCTGAATTCCCCACTTTATCTCAACAGGACTTTGTTATTGCTGTGAGGCTGAGTGGGAGACATGACAAAGAAGAGATGGGAGGAGGTGCCCTGCTGAGCAGCACAGAACCAGGAACTTCTGATCATACCTGCTGTGATGAATTGGGGCTATATCTGCACAGCTTATGAATTCTGACTCATATTGTGACGTTATCTTATGAAAAACTGCTATATTATGAATGCCTGTAGGTCATAGAATCTCAGGGCTGGAAGGGACCTCAGGAGGCCATCCAGTCCAACCCCCTGCTCACAGCAGGACCAACCCCAACTAAATCATCCCAGCCAGGGCTTTGTCAAGCCTGACCTTAAAAACCTCTAAGGAAGGAGATTCCACCACCTGCCTAGGTAACCCATTCCAGTGCTTCACCACCCTACTAGTGAAAAAGTTTTTCCTAATATCCAACCTACACCTCCCCCTCTGCAACTTGAGACCATTACTCCTTGTTCTGTCATCTTCTACCACTGAGAACAGTCTAGATCCATCCTCTTTGGAACCCCCTTTCAGGTAGTTGAAAGCAGCTATCAAATCCCCCCTCACTCTTCTCTTCTGCAGGCTAAACAATCCCAGTTCCCTCAGCCTCTCCTCATAAATCATGTGCTCCAGCCCCCTAGTCATTTTTGTTGCCCTCCACTGGACTCTTTCCAATTTATCCACATCCTTCTTGGGGTGTGTGGATCCACCATTGCTGACAGGTCCTGTAGCATGTACACCCCAGACAGATGCAAGGGGGAAGACATTAAGTTAATGACAGTACTTAGCCCTCACAAAGGCTATGCAAAAATGCAGCTGCAGCCTTAGAAAAGCCAGTTTAGCTGATTCCTGGGGGTGGGGAGTAGGAACAGTGGAAAGTTACCAGGAGGAGAAGAACAAAAAGGGCCTGGTGACCAGAGGGGTTTAAAATAAAGACACTCACAGGAAAAGGAGGGACTCCAGCAGAGAGAGGTCACCCAGCATATAGCAGGCTCCTGGGCAAGGAGGGCAGCTTGCTGCCTGCTTTCCTGAGCCAGATAGTCCCAAGGACTCCAAACAACCCAATGGACTTGGACCCCAGCCCAGAGAATGCCCTGGAGTGGTGAGGAAACTGAGGCATGGACATGTATTTAGTGTTTGTCTTGTATGATCTATATTTGCCTGTGCTTTACATGATTAAGCACAGAATAGCAGAAAGGTGTTAGAGTGTGCAAAGTGTGTGTGTTGATTGCTTCATAACAGCTGTATGCCCCGAGAGAGTTAAGCTGTAAACCCCTAGAGTTCTGGGAGAGGGGTATGTTTGAGTAACGGGGGCATCTTCAGGGTCAGCGCTGGTCCTGGGGCCTAGAGCAGATGGGCTAAGGAGCCCCACTTCCGAGACTGGATAAACAGATGGAGGATCAACGCCAAGAAATGTGCTAGAGATGTCACGGGAGGGACCAGCGCTGCAGCTTGCTGATGCTTCAGATGCTTCACGCACCTCAGGGGTTCCAGAGTGGCAGAGGCTTGGATTCTGCTCACAGCTGACCTAGTAGGTGGCCAGGAGGGGGCCTAGTAGGTGTGACACATTCACACACAGATTGCTTTGCACTGGCTGCTGCTGCATCTCACAGGAGACCACGAATGGCCACACCCTCAGAATTCAACCAGGCAGGAGTTTGGGAACCGGAGCCCCCCCAGGGGAGGCAAGGCAGGAAGGGAAAATTAGGGAGGCATGTGTGTTCCCTGCAGCCTCTTGCACCAGCCCTGTCCGTGCAGGCTCACTGTCGGCTGCACGTTGAATGGGAGCCCTGCCGACAGATTCAGTTGCAAGGACATGGCTCTGCAAGTTCCAACAACCCCATACCAATCAGTGGCAATAAAATGTTGCCATCCATTCCTTCACCTGGGGAGCAGCGGGCAAGTCAGCTGGTGTCAGGAGAGACAATAACAAGCCAACAAGCCAGAGGAGCAAGATCCAAACGCTTGTGCCAGTTAACTACAGACAGTGGGGCAGACTGATCTTGGCCCACCCCAGGAGCTCTCAATAGCAGATGCCTCCCCTTGCCCTGGGCAGGGAGGTTAAGTGGGCCAGACTAGTGTAGGTTATACCTTGCAGCCTCCCAGTGTGTGGACTCCTTTAGGCTCCCTTACAATTAGCAGCTCTTTGCACATCACTGTGAATTTGATCCAGACTATTTGAGCAACAAAGAGTATAGCGATATGTTTCCTTGCAGTGCATTATTCAACCACATGGTGCCTCTGTGTGCTGTGTAGCGTTCCAGAGAGGGTGTGCTGCCTGGTAAACAAAGGGGACACCGCTGGAACTCCAGATGTGTGGAACACCTGTGTGTTACTCTCTGTAGTTTGCAGTTGTTTTCTTTTTCTCCATTGTTGTGGTTCCATATGTCATGATCCCAGATTTTGATCAATTTATCACTGCATTGGCCTGATCCAGAATGGCATCTCATATGTTCCCATGTTTTTCTTTTTCATAGTGTGTTTTTGTTTCATCTCTTTGCCTTTGCTTCCTGCTTTCTGCTATATAAATACTTGGTATTCTCATCTCCCTATTATAACTTCTCATTAATCCAGTTGTGCGACTTGTTTTCATCAGGTTCTTTTTTCTTTTAAAGCTTCTGAATTTCTTTGCTCTCTTGGTTATGCTCTCTCCATGCAAAATCAGGGATGGAGTGTGAGCGGTGTGGGGAATGTATGCTGAGTGACTTGATGATTCAGGGCTTGGCAGGGCATCAGTTTGTTCCAAATTAATGTTCACCTGCCTGAAAGCTGGTCTACCAGTTCAGAGGTGGGGATGGAGGGAGAGAGGGCTAAAGAGAGCGCCCCAGAAGTACCAACAGTAAATCAGAATAAAACAGGAACCCTATCAGGTGTGGCAGGAGAGGAGAAGCTCAAGGAGTAGGGGAGAGACTGGGCATACCAGGTGAGTTTAGTATATCAAATGTTGCTTCTAGCTGATGGCTGAATTTTAATCTATCAGAGCAGCAAGTGCAATGTGGAGCTCTCTCGTGCTGGACACTGGGGATTTCCCCTGCTGCTACCTGTTCACCTTAAACTCCCATATACAGTCTTGGTAAATGGATGCTTAGTGGATTGGGAGAGACTTCCATCACAGGCCACGTCTACACCACAGCCTCCTACTGGCATCACTCTGTCGGTCAGGTGTGTGATTCCTGATAGACACAGCTAAGCCAGCAGAAGCCCCTAATGTAGATGCAGTTATACCAGCAAACCTGTACTTTTGTCACTTTGGAGGGGCAGTTGGGCAGGGACTGGAATAAACTATACTGGCAAAAGCACAGTTTTGCCCCTATAAGCTGCATCTCCACTAGGAGTGATTTTGCCAGTCCAGTTATACCAGCAAAACCTTCCAAGTATAGACTTGGTCTAAGGTACTTAGGTACCTTGTTACCATAGTATCTGAACAATGTATTGATCCTCACACCACCCCATAAGGCAGGGCAGTGCTGTTATCACTATTGGGAAACTAACGCACAGAGAGACTAAGTGACTTGCCCAAAGTCACGCAAAAAATCTGTAGCAGAGCAGGGCATTGAACCCAGCTCTCCCAACACCCAGAAACAAGACAAAAACCCGATGAAAACAATTTCAAACTTCCCGCATGCAAATCTTGCCAACAGCTAAGCAACCTAAACGCTGCAATGGGAGTCTCACTCTCTGTCATGCTTAGCGGATCTTCCTCAAATGATGTTTGCAAAGAGGGCTCTACCTTAATATTCCTTGCAGATCTTTTAAAATGAAATCCACAGGAATCTTAGGGCCAACATCATCTGTGATTTGTAAACTGAGTCACGGACAGGTCCTGTGGAGGGCAGCATACAAGCTCTTCCAACCCTCAGATCATCAGTGAGCTTCTCTTCTGAGCGCCTGTTGTTAGTGTTTGATCAGTTAAGGAAGAATGCAATAAACAGCTCGGGAGACCTCTAATATCTGAGCAAAGATAACAAGTGACCTTTCCTGCTTGTAATTATCTTTTCTCATAAAAACCACATGCTGAATTTAATAAAACACATGAGAAGGGAAGCTATGGGTTCAGATAAACAGACTAGATCAAATCAGAACTGTCTCCCAAAACTCAAGCTGAACTCGGATGTCTTTTAATGTTCAAAAAAGTTTGATTAAGCTGTTCACTGTTGGTTTTTGCTGGAGTTTCTTTGTGGTGCACTTTCGAGATGTGCTGGTGTCCGTTTGGATGCCGGGGTTTCATTTGAACACAATGAACATATTGTACTTAATGCTGGAGGAGCATTTTGCCCCAGTATCAGATATCTGAGGGGGAATTTAAGAGCTTACACTTTCCCCATGTGCTCAGCATTTCCTAGTTCTGAATGGTCCCAAAGTGGAAATACAGACAGAGTATGAATACAAGATCATCTCATGGTGTTGTCAACCAGGGAAGAATCAGCAGTACTAGAAACCTGAGTCGTGAGGCTGCAGGTCTGTTTGACAGATGTACAAAGTTTTGATATCCATGAAACTAGCATGAGTGTAAGGTGCCTACATGGGGAACAAATGTTTGCTAATGGGCTCTCCAATCTAGCAGACAAAGGTATAAAAAAAATCCAATGACTGGAAGTTGAAACTAGATAAATTCAGACTGGAAAGAAGGTGCACATTTTTAATAGTGAGGGTAATTAACCAGTGGAACAATTTACCAAGGGTCATGATGGATTCTCCATCACTGACAAGTCTGAAATCCAGACTAGATGTTTTTTTAAAAGGAATTCTCTAGTTCAAACAGGAATCAGTTCAGGGCAGTTCCCTGACCTGTGTTACACAGGAGGTCAGACTAATGATCACAGTAGTCCCTTCTGGCCCCATGTTGATAAAAGCATTCAGACTTTTGAAGTGTGTCCCCCATAATTGCTCTCAGCACTCCTGGCCCAGAACCTGAGCTGCACCTCCTAACAGGTAGAGTGGGTGGGGTATAGAGACCCCCGCTCTGTGAGATGTGACATAGCTGCATATACTGACCCCAGATTGTTGTTTTTTCTTTGCTGTCCTATTCCTTTGCAAACTGGATACTGAGTGACTAAATACCTCGGTCTTTCCAATGCCTTGCTCCCCCCTAGTCTCAAATGCTAATGATTAGAGAGGCCTGAATCAGAGCTCTAGCCTGGACCCCTTCAGCTCAGGGAGTGGATTCAGATTTCAGGATCCAACAACCCCCCGCTCCTTTGTGGTTTGGGGTGCATGCTGGATCCAAACTGGGAAGGGGTCTCCTTTCTGGATTTGGTTCAAATGTGACCCACGCTGGTGGAAATCTCACAAGAGCAGCTGACCTCACAAGACCTTTGCCATTATGGGTCAGAACCTCATGAGAACAGCTCAAAGAAACCTGAGATCTGCCTTTGCCTCACACTCCCATTCCATTTCCTAGTGCACACCAGACCTGGATCTGGATCCCGGTGCCACCTTCTCCTGCTGTCTGCTAACTAGCCCAGCCATCTGGAAAGACCCCCCCTGCCACGGCATTAGAGCTAGTTCCAGGGATTTCAAAAAGCTATCTGCAAAAGTGAAATGGCAGTGAATATTTCCTGTCTGGCTTCCCTTCTGCTGCTTCCAGCCTTTCCCTTAAGAGACTGGATAACAGGCATGCCAGTCACCTTGCTTGCGTCTCACTTGCAGGCACTGCTCTGAGAAGGCCAGATGGCTGAAGGCTGCATGTTGATACCGCCATTGTCACTCTGCAGTTTCTCCCTCTTTGGCTACGTCTCTACTACGCGCAAGGGGTGTGATTCGCAGCTTGCATGGACATACTCCTGCTAGCTCGATGAGAGCCAGCACACTAACGCTAGTAGTAGCTATGGTGGCATGGGCAGTACTGAGCGCCGACACTGGCTAGCCACGCCGAGGACGTGCCCAGGAGTTTCAGGCAGGTTTGTACTTGCCACAGCTAGCCCATGTAGATACTTACACACTGTAGTCAAGTCACCCCTTCACCTTCTCTTTGTTAAGCTAAATATAGATTGAGCTCCTTGAGTCTATCACGGTTTTCTAGAACATAAGAACGGCCATACTGAGTCAGACCAGAGGTCCATCTAGCCCAGTATCCTGTCTTCCAACAGTGGCCAATGCCAGGTGCCCAGAGGGAATGAACAGAACATGTAACATCAAGTGATCTATCCCCTGTCGCCCATTCCCAGCTTCTGGCAAACAGAGGTAGGGACACCATTCCTGCCCATTCTGGCTAATAGCCATTGATGGACCTATCCTCCAGGAATGTATCTAGTTCTTTTTTGAACCCTGTTATAGTCTTGGCCTTCACAACATTCTCTGGCAAGGAGTTCCACACGTTGACTGTGCGTTGTGTGAAGAAATGCTTCCTTTTGTTTGTTTTAAACCTGCTGCCTATTTATTTCATTTGGTGGCCCCTAGTTCTTGTGTTAGGAGGATGAGTAAATAACACTTCCGTATTTACTTTCTCCACACCAGTCATGATTTTATAGACCTCTATCATATCCCCCCTTAGTCATCTCTTTTCCAAGCTAAAAGTGTAAACAGAGAATTGTCATTGAAGGGGGTGTGTTTCTTCTAATCTGTTAATCATTCTTGTGGCTCTTCTCTGAACCCTCTTCAATTTATCAACAGTCTTTTTGAACTGTGGGCACCAAAACTGCAGTATTTTAGCAGCGGTCGCATCAGTGCCAAATCTACAGGTAAAATAACCTCTCTACTCCCACTCCCCTGTATATGCATGCCTGGATCACATTAGTTCTTTTGGCCACTTGCCCTGTATGCTCCACCTCCAATCAGCCTTTCCATCCCCAGATCTCCCTCGGGTGCAGCCTTTCATGTTAATTGGCCCGTTCCTCAGCCTCATTAACCCTTTTAAGGTTGGTATTGGGTGGACCTACCATCCCTGCAGGCCCCCTGGAAACACACCCCGTTCAATGACAATTCCATGTTTACACTTATATTTCTGAGACCTATTAGTTAGCCAGTTTTTAATCCATGTGTGCTACATTAATTTTATATTGTTCTGTTTTTTTATCAAAAGGCTGTGCGGTACCAAGTCAAACACCTTGCAGAAGTCTGAGTATTTTATGTTAGCACTGTTGCCTCTATCAACCAACTTGTAATCTCATCAAAAAAACACATCAAGTTAGTTTGACAGGATCTATTTTCCATAAACATATGTTGATTGGCATTAATCCCATTACCCTGCTTTAATTCTTTATTAATTGAATCCCACTTTATTATTGGATAGATGTCAGCCTGATAGGTCTATAATTATCAGGTCATCTTGTTTACCTTTTTAACAATTGCCACAACATTAGCTTTCTTCCAGTCTTTTAGAAATTCCCCAGTGCTTCAAGACTTATTGAAAATCAACATTAACTGTCCAGTGAGCTCTGCAGCCAGCTCTTTTAAAACTCTGGGATGCAAGTTATCTGGACCTGCTGAATTCAAAAGTAGCTTCTATTTAACATCATCCAGAGACACTAGTGGAACGGAAAGAGTATTATCACCATATTGTAAGATTATATCATCTATTTTTCCCCAGACACAGAATAGAAATATTTATTGAACACTTCTGCCTTTTGTTCATTATTATTGATAATTCTACCATTTCCATCTAATAATGGACTAATATCATTGTGAATATTCTTGTCTAATATATTTTAAAAACTTCTTAATGTTCTTAACTCTGCTGACCATAGATTTCTTCTTGTGTCCCTTTGCTTCCCTTATCAATTGTCTAACTTCCTAACTTCTGATGTGTATTCAATACTATCAACTTCCCCTTTCTATACATTATTTTTCAAAAAATTTTATAGCTGCCTTCTCTTCCCCACTAAACCAAGTCAGTTTTTTAACAAGTATGGCCTTCTTCCTCAGCTGTGGGATTGTAGCTTTTGGGGCATCTAATAAGGTGTTCTTAAATGATTCCCAATTATCATTAATTTTTCCAATTAAATGCTTCCTCCTAGCTGATTTGACTTAGAATGGTTTTCAGCTTTGGGAAATTGGCCCTAGTAAAGCACAAAGTATATGTATATTACTGGCAGGGACTTTATTCTGTTTGCTTATTAAAAGTGTGATCAAGTCATGATCACTTGTACCTAAACTACCATTATTTTTTGGATCTGTGATCAGTTACGCTTTGATAAGAGAAGGTCTAATTAAAAAAAACCCCATGTTGGCTGCAACACATTCAGGCCTTTATTGGGGTTTTTGCATACATACCTGGCTACAAGCATCTCTGTTTCAGCAGAGAGCTGAGCCTTCCAGGGGACCGGCTCTTTCAGCCTACCTTAGCTGACCAAGTTGATCATTTAAACGATTTTTCAGTATTCCATTTTGGAGCAGATGCGGTACCACAAACCTTTCCTGGTCAGCTGCTAACAGTTCCCTTACAGACTCCTGGGCTGCGATGTTTTTCATATAAACTGTAAACCACAGAATGAATTATATATAATATAATATAGATTTACATGATACTGTGGCTATAAAATCAATGGGAACAGTTAGCATGGGGGGACGGGGTGTGCGCTAAAAACTGTCCATTCTGTCCTTTTTGACCGTAATTGTTAGAGATCGTGCCCTCGCCCGGACCTGCTGCTCCTCCTCTTCCAGCTCTGAACCCATTTGGAGAGAGCTTCCTTCTGGTGCCAGTATTGCAACAAGGACAGGGGTGGTATCCCAGCGCTGGCACCAGTAAAAGGGAGAGGATTGTTTGGGAGGGGCAGGAGGAGAAGGGGTGAGGAGAAGTTGCAGAGAAAAGACTGAGGAGAAAGGCAAAGGAGTTGGAAAAGGATGGGTGGATAGAGAAGTAGGATGAAGGGATGCTACAGCCCGGGACAAGGGACAGGACAGGAGAGAGATGTTGCAAAGAGCAAACACAGGCCCCCATGAGGGAGAAGGAGAGCTCAGGGATGCAGTCAGTAACATTCGGTGTCTGATCTGAAACCCAACACGGCAGCTGGCTCCAGAGATGGGAGCCATGTTTCCACTGAAGACCAAGTTTTGTTTCAAACCCACAAGTCAGACAGACCTGGAAATTAGTGGGGGAGAGGGGGAGAGGGGAATGTACAGTCCGTGGAACAAGGGAATCCTGAGATACAGCCCCCTAAAAATGAGCTGTTCTAATGCTTTGGGGCCTGATCCAAAGCCCACTGAGGCCAAAGGGAGTCTTTTTAACTCAGGAAAAATCGGGGAGGGGGGAAGGGGAGGAGATGTGTGAAATGTATCACTAGACTCCCCTAGGTGGGACCCCAGGCAAGGGCCCAGGGAGCAGGGCCCTGACTAAAACTATGGAGTGTCATTAGACTTTCCTGCTGGGACTGCTGGGGGAGGCAGACATGCTGGGGCAGGCTGATGGCTCGCTAGCATCACACACAAATTCCTCAGCTGAACTGCTGCAGCTGAACTGCTGGCAGCACCTGCCCCCTCCAATGCTACCTGGCCCTGAGGAGAGGGCAGCAGAATGGGGCTTGCTGCTTTTTCCTAATATGTCATCTAACATTTCCCCGCTCCACCATAACCTCTATGAGGAACAAGGGGGAAGAAAAAAGGACCTGCAGTCACATAGAGGATCCGATCCATCTTTCCCTATCTGTGATACCTGCCTAACAGCGACTCCTGCTCTGTAGGAAACCAGCTCGACATTCTCCAGGTAAAACTGAGGTCTGCTTCATGTGCATGTGAGCAGGGCCTTGCTAGCTTTGAGACCGTGGAGCTGTGCAGATGTGCTGCCCTCATTCTAATCCATCTGTGATGAGCTGGGCAGTCTGTCTCTGTATAACTGATGAACTCCAGGTTGATAGTATGAACTGTCTGCACTATCCTTATGTCTTATCACTGCCTTTCACTGTGCATGGCTTATGCTTATGCTCCTGGTGCCATGGAGAGGGGAGTGGTGCCTAAAATATATCGGCTAGTGACCCAGACTGAACAAGGGGATGGATGAAGGCTAGGGGAAGACTATGAAGAGGTAACTGACAGTTTGCTCCAACTTCCCTGCAGTGGGCTGGAATTTGGAGCAGTGCAGTTTCCCTGGCAGCAGAACAAAGGAATGAGGTGTTAGTGGCAGGACTCAAGGGACTCTGAGAGCAAGAGCTAGGAAGCTTTGATCAGGGGAAGGATATGTTTTTGTGGCAATGGGGACTGAAGCCCCTGGCTCTGGTCCTGAACCCTGGTGCCTCCTGTAGGGCTGAAGTCTCAGTCCCAGCCCTGCTCCTCCCTCCCACAGGGCTAATGCCCTGAGACCTCCTGCCCCGCAGCTGAAGCCTGGAGCCCTGAATGGGGGGAAGTGGAGGGGGCTCCAGGAACTAAATCTCAGAGAATTGAAACCCTGTGATAATGGTTAATGTTTCAAAGGGCATAAGTGATTTAAGATCCCTGATCCCCGTTGCTAAAATGATTTATGCATTTAGGCTCATAAATCATGTAGGTCCTTTTGAAAATGTGACCTTGCATCACTAACGTAGTGTCACTGTTCTGATCCAGGCTAGAAGCCTGGAGCAATAGCCCCCTGTTCTCAGCCAGACTAATGGGGGGGGGGGAGGGGTGCTAGCCCAGCAGTGCCCTGTTCTCAGCCAGGATAACCCTGCTGGGAGTGCAATCCAGCATCTCACCCTGACCATGTTTCCAGTTTCCTTGCTCTGTCTGCTTGGAAGGAAACTGTCAGGCCTGACACCCGTCTCCTCCTTGCTTTTCAAGAACTCTGCAGCTGTCAGCTCCGGCTCTTCAATCTCCCCCATGCTGCTCCACCTGCTCCGTGCTGCTGCTCTCTGCACTCGCTGTTACGCAGAGAATTCTAGCCAATCATTTATTTAGCCAGGTTTAATAATGGAGTGTAGTCGTGCCACGCATGGACACAGGATTCAGCCTGTCTTCTCCCTGAACTTTCTCTCCAGGAGCAGCTGCCAGGAAACTCACTTCTGATTTCCCATTGCTTCTCTGGTCCTGCTGGCACTGGTACTGGCTATCTTCCTCTCCTGGCTCCCTGAAGCCCCGTTCACCCTGGCCTTATACAAGTGTAAACCCTACTGGGAGGGCCCCCACGTTAGAGAATCCACTGGTGGGGAGGTGGTTGCAGCCTTTTATCTGAGGATCTTAAAGGGCCAAACCCCACAGGCCTTGGTCAGACAAAACTCCCGTTGACTTCAAGGAGCAGGAGAGGGTTTGGCCAAGGAGCATTATGGACATTAACTAACCAACCCTCTCAGTCACTGAGGACATCTGCGCCATCCTCCCCATTTTCACCGTAGGTGGCCCACTGAGGGGATGGCAGAGCTGCGAATAGAAGCCCAAACTCCTGGCTCCTGCCCCAAGCTCTCACTAGACAATCCTGCCTTCCATAAAAAAAATCATGCATAAGTATCAATTCTTAATGCACAAGCCCTATCCCCCCTGCAATGTAAGTCAGCTAGAGAGCTCATTCCCCGCCACTTTTCATGGTTTATTTAAACCTTTCATTTTTCCTTAGCTCTGTTAGGGATAGAAAGCGTCTGAAAGTCTCCAAACACTTTGTGTTCCAATCCCTGCTTTCAGAAACCATTAAACCTCATGTAACATTTATTGTAGGGTAGCAATGGCATTAGAAAATAGCCAGAGCACAGGGTACTGAGATGAGAGAGGACACATGCTAAGCAGCACAGAGCTGCTGGGCTACAGAGAATGCCAGGTTTCAATCCCAGCATTTCCTTCTAATAGGCAGATAATCTTACTTGTTTCTTTTAAGCAAAGCTGCTTTAATTTGCTAATAGTCCTTACTGATCACTTGTCTTTTAACTCCTTAAACTCCCCCAAGGTCAAGGTTTGGAGTGGGCTGGCTCATTTGGGCACACAGATTACTGGGTGTGAAGTGCATCAGTTGGGAATGAGATGGGTGGATGACGTGGGCTGTCCCACACTGGCGAATGGTGCGCAGCACTGCCCATGAACCCAGATCTCTGCACGGCAGTACGTGCAGAGGTGCCATAAATCATGTGTGCTGGCCATGGGGATGGATGCACTGGGACTGGGATTTCTTGGCATTCCAGGTGGCTGGAAATACATCTCATGCATTAATTCCCTGGGTTGCCTTTAGTCACTGCCTACCTCAGTGATTGGTGCATTGGAATTAGGCAGCCAGGTGGCTAGACCATAACCGGAAACTAGTGAAGAGACTGTGCAAGCCAGGATGGGCTTGTGGTGAAAATTTCAGCAGGGCCCGTTGTTCTGGCTAGCAGTTGGGGAAGTGCTATGGCTTTGCAGTGCCCCAGTGCAATGAGTGCTCCATACTCTGGTGCAGCAGAGCTTTTGGAAGAGGGAAACTCTCCGTATTTCACCAGCTGGGGATGGTGCATGTGGTTGGGATCAAGGGCCATGTATTGCACTGAGGCTTTATTTTCTCAGTGGCACTGCCACTGCCCACAAAGTGGGGTCAGTTACGGTTGGGGTGGAGATCTCATGAGAACAAGCTACCATGTAAGATTTCCGTTCCTTGCAGCTAGTGGTCAGGAATTGGGCTAGATTTACCCTGGGAGCCCCTGCTCTTGGGAATGACTTGCTGATCCCCTGGAGATTGTCCATCACTGGGATCAGAGGCGGTTGCTGTGAAAGCGCTGGGGAATGGCTTGCTCTTTGCTTCAAGGTCAAGGTGGTTGGAAAAGAAACCTCTCACACCACATCTCTTATTCGCAGACAGCATAATAAAAATGATCTTGCATTAACCAAGGTCATCTTTGCTATGCTCCAAGCTCAAACGTGGCCACATGGGGGTGGCTAAAAGAGCATTAAAGGAACTCCTCACCTAGGAGTTCAGTTAGGTTGGGATTTTCCAAGTTGCCTATGGGAGTTAGGCACCCAAAACCCATTGCTTTTGAAAGCAATTTAGACAGCTAACTCCTGTAGTCTGCTTTGAAAACCTCAGCTTCCCTCAGGGCAGGGCAGGCTAGTGCCTCCTGGCATTGGGATTTTGAATTGCATGCTTTGGTAATTAATCAGCAAACTCATTTTCTGCAAAGGACAATAGAAAATGCAGCATAAATGCCCGGCCAGATTGGCTGCTGGCATAATTCCATCGAGTGAGTGAAATTACAGCAGAGAAGAACTTGGCCCATTGTCTTTTAATTGCAAAAATAAATGTGTTGGAGTGGAGAGTAGAAAGGTAAGCTGTGCAGAAAGCATTGCCGATTCCTGTGGAGGTGAGGGACTATGCACTGAGGAAGGGCTTTCTGGGCATTTTGCGTGAAAAGAAAACAACCCCTCAGATAGAAGGACCCAATTATTTTAGGCAATGGCAAACTGAGAGTAATGCTGCCGGATGTGTATTTATGGATGAATATTGCTGGCAATTATGATAATGGCTGGGATGTCCAAACTTGACATCTTGCTCACAGATGATGAATAAGCAGTCTGACTCCTGTTCATTTTTTATTTAAACCTTCAGCTCTGGCTAATCCAGAGCTCCCTGTGCTAAATGCTAATGAAAAATGTGTTCCTTGACTCCCATACAAAGCACAAACATAGTTCCTGGGATCAAGGGGGTTAAGTATTGAAATTGTCTCCTGTGTTAAATAATTAGTAGACAAACAGATTGACGGCTCCAGCCATCCCCACTCCCCGGCTGTTGCCTGCTCTCTTTATTTGCTTGATCAGATAATTGGGCAGTGTTTCACAGAGCCTCATGTCTCTTCATTTCGACTGTTGCAGTGTGTTCTCACATGGGGAATATGAAAGAGTGGCACTAATCAAGGGAGAACAGTATGGTGCTGATAAGATCAAACCTTCCCTTGCTTTTCATTTACATCTTCCACTGCAGTCAGGTGAACCGGTTCCTACAATGAACAAATGTAATTGGCTATGGTCCCCGTCCCCCCTCCCCCACCAACATCCTGCTCCCCACTCAGCTGGGCTGCAGCAAAGCTGGGTTCTGCCAGGCTAATGTAGGGTCCACGTTGGCCTGTATTGGGGGTGCCCCAGGGGGAGGCGCACTCCTGCCCTCAGGTCCCTAGCACACAGGGGAGGCACACAGTGCTGCCTGTTCCCTCCACTTTACCAGCCCAGCTTGGTGGGCTGGCATGAAGGGATGGCCATGGCCCCACTTCCTCCCCAGACTCTTTTGAGGTGATTTGCCCCTGTGGGGCACTAGGAGGGAACTGTTATTGTGTCTAGCCTTCATGGGAGGGGCACAACTGGGAGAAAAGCTTCTTGTCATGCTCTTTATACACCTTCCCCCCACATATCTCAACTATGTACCCATGCTAGGGTGAGGCATAATCTGACCTTAAACCATTTCCATGTTCCACCTGAGAGGTGGCTGCATTTAAGTGGTGGATGAAGCAATTCTTCTGTTTCATGTATAAAGCACATGAGTCCTTCAAGATGGAATCAGGGACTAGGGCGACCAGATACGAAAGTGTGAAAAATTGGGATGGGGTGGGGAGTAATAAGCACCTGTAGGAGAGAAAGCCCAAATATTGGGACTGTCCCTGTAAAATTGTCACTCTAGCAGGGATGGGTGAAAGAGATTTCAGGTTCTGTATGGACAAGTCCCCCAGTGCGCTGGTGCTTCTCCAGGCCTTGTGAGTTTGTGACCAGGCTTTCCAGAACTCCCTGCATCTGGCTGCACGGGTGATACTATGAGAACGGGTTCTTTCTTGGGCTCTATTGCTGCTCTGGGGCTGAGTCGGCACCCAGGCATGGCTGAGTTCAGGTACTGGGTGATGGGTCTGCTGGGGATCAGTCAGATTCCTGGGATCAGGTTTGGGTTAGATTCCAGCCACGTTCTAGACCAAGGCCCAGGTCAGTTCTTATCTCATCTGAACCAGTTTGCCTCGTGCTTTTCCCCAGGAAAATCCTCATTGCTCTTATCCTGGCCCCTGACTGCTCTTGGGGCAAATCCTGAGCCAGTGGCACACTATCTATTTACTAAGGAGTGAGTCCTGCCCACTCAGCAGCTTCCCTGAGTCCTCTGGCAGGGGAACTGGTACATTCCCCTACCGCCTTGCATGGTGTACAGCCCCATTCTGCTGCTCAGTTTCCTCATGCGGCTGTATGGCGATGAGATACAGGAAGGTAGAGGCAGGTGCATGGGACACACATCTTCCTGTCCTGCCCCGGTGTATGTGAGTGCAGGTAACTTCTGCAATTTGGCTACAATAACCCTGAGAAGCTGCTCATCAGGCTCCTCTCCCTGCCTTCCCCAAGACACGTGCCTGAGCATTTCGGCTGGGCACTGAGCCGACAACTGGCTTGGCCCTCGGAGAACAGAAAGCAGGATTGTGAGCGACTCTCTCTTTTGTGTATGTACTAGTGTCCGGCACAGTTGGGCCCTCATCTCCACTGGGAGCTCCCAGTGCTACTGTACTGCAAATAAATAACAATCATAAAACTCTGGAGCGCAGTGACAGGAGGGTCAGCAGTTTGACTCGCATACGGATCCAGAGGGGGAAACTGCAAATCTTCTCTGAGCCATCTGGATCTCCAAACCTTAGCTGTCTGCGGGGCCTCCAGTGCGCAGCCTTTGCAGGGATGGTTCAGAGCTTTTGGTCCACACATAAATCGAGGTGGGAGGTGAATGTGAAAAATGAGGAGGGGAAAGTGAAACCAGACTTGTTGGAAGCTCAGAAATGGCTTAGTACAAGACTCTGTGTGTGTGTGTGTTGGGGGGTGGGGGGGTTGGATACGTGGAAGGGAGAATACGGGCAGAAACAGTTCTTATTTGATTTGATCCCATCCAGTTTCCAGGAAAACACCATGAAATACAAACACGGCGCAGTGAATCCAAAGGGGAATCCTTAAAAAACCCATTTGCTGAATTCCAATGTTTGTATAAATGTTGCAATGGGCAGTTGCAATCAGGGGCGGCTCCAGGCACCAGCAGAACAAGCTGGTGCTTGGGGCGGCAACCTATTAGGGGCGGCACAGGCAGCGGCCGCCCCCACCCCCCCCGGAGCCGGTAACGCTGCCCTGCCCGGCTAAGCGGGGTCGCACGGCAGCGCCCTCCCCCAAGGGGGGAGGCACCCCTGGCTGCCCTGCCCAGCCGCAGCCGGGGCAGGGAGCGGGGTTGCGCCGTGCCGCTCTCCTGCAGCAGCGGCCACCCGCCCCAGGGAGGAGCTGCCCCTGGCTCCCCTGCCCCGGCTGCAGTGGGGAGCGGCATCCCACAGGGCTGCTCTTCCGCGGCAGGGCCAGCCGCCCCTGGCTGCCCTGCCCTGCCGCAGCCAGAGCAGGAAGCTGGCAGAGAGGGGAGCGGGGCCCCGTCGCTCCCACGTGGGCAGGGGCCGCCCCCGCCCCCCCCCCCCCCCCCCCGGCCCGGGAGCCGGTAACGCTGCCCTGCCCCGGCTGAGCGGGGTCGCACGGCAGCGCCCCCCCCCCAAGGGGGGAGGCACCCCTGGCTGCCCTGCCCAGCCGCAGCCGGGGCAGGGAGCCGGGGGAGCGGGATCACACCACCCCGCCCCCAGCAGGGAGCTGCCCCTGGCTCCCCTGCCCCGGCGGGGAGTTGCGTTCCGCAGGGCTGCTCTCCTGCTGCAGTGGCCAGCCGCCCCTGGCTGCCCTGCCCTGCAGCAGCCGGAGCAGGAAGCCGGCAGAGAGGGGAGTGGGGCCCCGTCACTCCCACACTGCCCTGCCCCGGCTGAGGGAGGTCGCTGGAGCACCGCTCTCCTGCGGCAGAGGCCAGCTGCCCCCCAGCGGGGAGCTGCCCCTGGCTGCCCTGCCCCACCACAGCTGGGATAGGGAGCCGGCTGAGCAGGGAGCGAGGTCCCGCGGGCCCCCCTCCCCCAGAGCTGCCCCTGGCTGCCCTGCTCCTCCGCCTGTGGCAAACAAAAAAGCGGGGGGGCAGCCAAATTTTTTTTTGCTTGGGGCGGCAAAAAACCTAGAGCCAGCCCTGGTTGCAATGCTTTTAGCCTTGTATTCCCTTTCTGTTGCTAATGCTTGAAGTTTCCCTATAATTGCTTCCCTGTTTTTACTGCCCTGTGGCTTTTCTGAAGTATTTTTGTTTTAATTACTGTATTGATTAGGTGCGGTACTATAAAGACCCCCCAAAAGTTAATGAAAAGCAATCACTAAAGAGCGCTCTGATGGAAAGGAGCCTCAGATGGGGCTCAGCCCAGAGCACAGCAATTATTATTATTTATAGAGCGCTGGAAACAAGCACTTGAAGATCCTGGCCTGGGGAGTTATGTAAGGGCAGGCTGTTATTATCAATAAAACAGCGTATCTGGCAGAATGCACACAGAGAAAAGGAGACTTGTCCTTCTTCGCCCACACTGGGTCTGATTCTGACAGCAGGGCTAGATTGCCCCCTCCCAGGGGAACATCTGGAGGAATGAAGGTGGAGGCAATCTTGATGGGGGTCCCCTCATAGAGTTCCTCCGCAGCTTCCCCTTTCGGGGCAGAGTTTACACCTCATGAAATGAGCCATAGATCAAGCCCCAAGCCCCCATCGAACCCGTGGATTGTCAGCTGTCCAGAGCCATCTATGTGCTTCCATACCAGGGGGAAAACCCTGGGCCCACCATGGTCAATGGGAGTTTTGCCACTGGTTTGAATTGGCCCAACTCTGTTTCCCCTATACCACTCCCAGTTCCTTGCTCTTTCACAGCGCGGCTCCCCTGGCAGCAGGCCTCCAATAGAACCATGGGTGGTTGGGCAGTGTGGGGAAGGACAACCACAGGAGGCCATGGCAAATGGACGACAGGCTGGCATTCTGGGCATTGCTGAAGAGGCATATTTCCTAGAGCATCCACTTGGCAGGCGTGGAGACGTGTGTTTGTCGGTGATGAAGGTGCTGGACGTGGGTGCTCCCTGACGTACTTGGTAGAGCCAAGGGAGCCCATTTCCTGAGTATATCCTGCATGCCTGATGGCCCCAGAGGAGTGTGCTTGCTGGACATGCCTCACATGCCGGCTAGCAATGAAGAGGTTTATTTATAGCTGTGCGTGGGGCGCTGGGTGCTGACCCTAGCATGCTGGGAAAATGCCAGCTGAGTGCATTTCCTGGGGGTGCCCAGCAATGCTGGAGGAGGAGAGTGCTACCTGCTCTGGTGTTAGGGTTCCCGGCTATTCCGGGAGTGAAATCTTGGCCTCATTGAAGTCAAAGGGAATTTTGCCATTGACTTCAATGGGGCCAGGATTTCGCCCCCACGTGCTGAGTGGCTCTAGAGCTGCTCAATTCTTGGACATTCCCAATATATCCCGAGGGGTGGGAGGGATTAATTAACATACCTTCCCTGCTAGGACCCGCTACACTTTCCCTTCCCCACCATCACGAACAATCATTCTTAATTCCTCAGCTCCCCCATTTCTCACCACAGCCTGGAGCAGTCAAATGCTCTGATGAACTATGGAGAGAAGGAATTGGGTGGTTACCTATCTGTCTGTTACCTAGGACAGTCCCCAAATTCCATTAAAAATGTGCTTGTATTGTGGTAGCACCTAAAGGCCCTAGTTGAAATCAGGCCCCCAGTGTGCTGTCAGAGACAGCCCATGCCCTGAGGAGCTTGCGGTCAAAATGGACAAGATGGAAAAATGCTGGGAGAAAGGCCATCTTATCACTGTACACAGGTGGAAACGATGCACAGAGAAATCACATGACATGCCCAAGGGCACAAGCAGAATCTTTGGTAGAGACCAGACCAGTCTGGGGCTGTAACCACATGACTAGCCTTCCTCATTTCCTTCCAGAAACCCCGTTTTACTGTGAGAACTAGCCCTGTTATTTTTGTGCAGCTTCGTTTGCTGCTGCTGAGCAAACTGTAACTTGGAAGCACATTAACTCTCTCAAATTCCAGAGCGGCAATAATGCAGTCTATAGGCAGGAGAAAAATATGTCCCTTCTTGCTCGGTGGAAAGGATAGGCATGCATTCAAAAATGACTTTTATGGCATAGCGAGATAGATTCAAATACATGAGAGGTCAGGAATGCAGCCACGAAGGCCAGCTGCATCAAGGTTAATTGCAACAAAGAAAATTTTAGCATGAAACCATTTAGAAAGTCTTAAAGAGAAAAACCCATCCAACCTGGCTTTTAAAAAGACCCTCCCGTAGGACTGTTTTCATGACAGATCACTATTCAGCTAGAATGTAGCACAAGGGCTACGTGGGCTGTGAAAAGAAAGGAACACGCTGAAAGAGGAGTAGAATGTTATCTTGTCAAGGTAATAAAAGGAATGTACCTCCCGCATACGCCATAAAGAGAAAGTTGGCTCATTCTGAAATGTAGAGTACAT
This sequence comes from Chelydra serpentina, assembly GCA_037349315.1. Lineage (NCBI taxonomy): Eukaryota > Metazoa > Chordata > Testudines > Chelydridae > Chelydra > Chelydra serpentina. Next base: position 32,234,813 of record JBAIAC010000035.1, on the reverse strand, counting down.
ATTGCTGGGAAATTTTGATTAAGTCTTTTAAAAGGTAAAAACCTTGCATCCGCTTGATTCCTGAGAAAGATTCCTCAGTAAAGAATGGATAAATAAAGGCATTTGCCCGTAGCTAGTCTAGCATGAAAGGGATGTCTTATGAATACTTACCAGATTAATGAGACAGAGGACTTGTAAATATGTCAGAAAAACACAACAGTTTGAGATGAGATCGATGCCTCGTTGCGATGCAAATTAATATTCATGTGGCTAAGCATTTTGTGAGTGGCTGCCCTAGTGGTGTGGTGGGCTATGTTGCCAGCCGGCATGTCCTTGGCAAACAGAGAAAGGTGTGAGGAGCAGGTCCACCACTATAGGGATGGTTGACAGTCCGGAGCGAGGTGTGACAATTAAGCACATCGGTCTGATAAGAGACTTGGCCTCCTGATTCAGGGCCTTGCCTCGCCAGGTGTTGTCTAGGCTGAGAGAGGTGATTTCCTCAATGGTTATCTGATCTTCCCCCCACATAACACTGGCGGACTCCCAGGGCCTGAGTCCTCCATGGCTGCATCCATACTGCAAAATGATAGGGTTTGAACCCAGGTCCTGGCTGGACTGGGGGTCAGACCCTGGGTCCAAGCCCACATCCTACAGATTTGTGTGTATGTAAGGGGACTGTTATCCCCTTACTAACATTCAGTGGGGGTGTTTTGATGGCTAGCTCCCAGTACCAAAAGGGGAAGGGTCGATGAGAAATCAGGACCCTGAGACTGACAGTCCCCAAGGGCAATGGGGAGAGGTCAATGCTCCAGGTCAGCCTGACTGACAGGGCGGGCAGGCGAATCAGGGAGTCAGGAGGCCAGGGTGGATCCCGTCCTCTGTGTAAGATGGAGTTGCCTGAGTCAGACAGAATGGGGCCGACCTAAGGAGAGGGCAGAGGCCAGAGCTGAGCTGGGCCAGATCCAGAGGGGCCAGAAAAGCAGCCCAGCGAGACAGACCTGCCTTGGGAGCAGAGGTGCAGCCCCAGATCCAGAGCACAGCCCAGAGACACAGACCTGCCTTGGGAGCAGAGGTGCAGCCCAGCAAGACAGACCTGCCCTGTGGGGAGAAGCTGCAGCAGCCAGAGCCAGAGGGGCCAGGGCAGCAGCCCAGGCAGCTGGAGGCAGAGCAGCAGCAGCCATGCTGAAGCAGAGGAGCTGGAGCTGAGGCAGAGCGGTGGAGCTGGAGCAGTCCGGAGCTGGGTGCAGTGAGCAGCTGGGGAGAGCGAGGGGGACCCTGGGCAGTGGGCCCAGCGCAGGGAGACGCCTCAGCCAAGGGGCCCTGTGGGCCAGACTTGCAGGGGGATCTAAACCCCGACAGGGCGGGGGCGACGCTGGGAAGAAGGATCCTGCCACCCAGAGCCTGCGAGCGTGTGGCCACCGCCGGAGCAAGTATCCAAGCCACAGCGTCCCTGCAGCACAGCCAGGGCCTGAGAAGGGGCCTGGGACTTGCACAGGAACAGACTGAACTGCCCTGACATTGCAGAGACACTGTTGTGATGTTCCCTGCCACAGAGCGGGGTGATGTGTTTTCTTTAACCTTTCCCATTTTTCCTTATTCATTTTAAAAGTTAATTGTTGATTAAATAAGTTGCATTTGCTTTAAACTGTGTGCAATGATCAGTGGGTCAGGGAAGCAACCAGTGCAGAGAGAGTACCCTGGAGTGGGGAAACCCTAACCCCTGACCTAGGTGACCACAGCAAGGTTGGGGGTCGAGCCCCCCAGGAATCCTGGGCCCAGCCTTGTTGGGGTTACGAGGACTCTGCCAGACAGGAGAGTGCAAGGGGAGTCCTTGAGGGCAGGGAGGCCTCTGGGTAAAGGAGGTGGGAGCGAGGACTCAGATCCTTCTGTTAGCCCATTTCACCGGGGTAGTGCAGAAATGAGGAAAGTTCCCCACAATAGCGGGACTATTCCCCTGCTTCCATGTAGATGGGTACGGGATTAGGGCTTGATCTGAGTCTGAGCCCAGCTTACATTGCAGTGTAGACATTCCCCAAGAAACTGGAACAAACTTTCCTGAGCGCCTGTCTTCTCAGGAAGAATAGAAGAAGTTTAAACGGAATATGCCAAAGGTATAATGGATGCCTGGAGGGGAGGGGAGGGTGGCCTGTGTTGTGAGGCAGCTAATTACTCTGCTGACCTAGTTTGATTAGCTTCAGGGAAGATACATGAATATGAGGCTTATGTGTGAGCAGCACTGACAATAAAAATGATTCATGCATGTTTCATTATGAACATTGCAGTGGAGACTTTATGTGGGAAACAGATTGGCTCCGTGGCTCATCTAATCCAGTTTCCTGTTTCTGACATTGGTCAGCACTAGCTACTTGAAGAAAAGGTGCAAGAAACCCTGCAGCAGGCTGTTAATGCCAGCATATACGCTGAATGGAGGTAGAAAGAATTTTAATGTCTCCCGAGGCCACCTTTGTTCACTTCACAAATATTTGTTTGGAAAGAGAAACGTCTCTGCTAGTACAGTGAAGTGAGCAACTTTATTGAGCTATCATCCCCCACCCTCCCCAAACATTGTTGCTTGTTGCTGTACCCAGGAACTCCAATTTGTATGCGGCAAAGCAGTAACACCACGGTGTGTTTAGTTATATAACTGGCTTCTGCATGCTGGTCCTTTACATCTCTAAGGAGTATTCTATCTGCAGAGACTAGCAGCCATTCTGGACTCAGGCTGGTGCTTACTGTTACAAAGGAGATGAAAGTGGAGAGCAAATCTTGTAGCCTGCAGCGATCTCTCCTGTATGCACAAGACAAGCATGGAATTGCAGGCGCCTAAATCATACGGGTCTGGATTTGGAGAAATTAGGCCTGGGCAACCTATGTACTCTAGGCAACAACACTGCATATCTCCCTCCTCCCCCTCTCCCCCCAGCAGATGGGAAAAATGCCATTTACAGGATTGCCGGGCAAACACTGAGCAGGGAGCCTTCCAGGAAGCTGCAGAAGGGAGAAGGACCCTAAAGTTTGCCTCTCCTGGATGCCTGACATACAGACAGTCTGTGGGGGCTGGGCTAGGGACGAGGAGGAGGAGTTACCAGGCAGACGATAGCTTGCCCATGGCTCAGGCTGCGGAGCAGATAAGAAAAGTTGCCTGTGTGGAGCCAGCTCCCAGCTGCAAGAGGAGATGCAGCCCCTCAGTTGCTCCTTGAGGGAAAGAGAGAAGGAACAAAAACCCCAGGGTCTCTTGGCCCTAAGGTGGGCCATGGAGGAGAGGAGAGTAAGGGCTAGTCTATACTGGCAACGCTAAAGCACTGCCGCAGCAACGCTTTAATTGTGGCTGTGTGGTCACCGCAGAGTGCTGGGAGAGAGGTCTCCCAGCGCTCTAAAAAACCCACCTCCACAAGGGGCACAGCTCCCAGTGCTGGTGCACTGTCTACACTGGCACTGAAACTTTCTGAGGTCAGGGGGGTGTTTTTTCACACCCCTGAGCAAGAAAGTTGCAGCGCTGTAAAGTGCCAGTATAGACAAGCCCTAAGTGAGCCCTGCTGCTCTTGGGAGCAGGCTGGTCCACGACGGGGCTGCAGTTACAGGCAGCCTAGGCTAGCTGCTGGTTTTGAACACCGTTCTCATGTGCTTTGACATGGTTGGCCAAACCTCTGTTAGAGACACAAAGGGGGTGAGGCGATATCCTTTATTGGACCAGCTTCTGGGGGTGAGAGAAACACACTTTGGAGCTTACAGAGTTCTTCAGATCTGGGAAAGGTACGCAGAGTGTCACAGCTAAATACAAGATCATATAGATTGGTTAGCACAAGTAGTTAGGACATATTCTAAGGGACCATTCAAGGCGCAGAGGCCCGTTAACACCCCTGCAGTCATAGGACAAAAAGGGAGGTTAGTGTGTTACAGATTGTTGCAATAAGCCATAAAACCAGGGTCTTTATTAAGACCATGATATTTAGCATCTAACAAAGTTATGAATTTAAGTTCCCAGACTCGTCTTTTGAAAGTGTGCAGGTTTCCTTTGAGGATGAGGTCAGATACAGGGTGGTCGCTTTGTGAAAAGCATTTGCCCACAGGCGATGTGGTGTCTTTGTCTTTTACCATTTTCCTGCATGAATTCATTTGAGAGCTCAGTGATCATCTGGTTTCACCTGCATAGTTGTTTTGGGGGTATTTAGTGCACTGGATGAGTACCTCAACGCCCTGATAGCAACTATGTGGGTGAAACCAGACAATCACTGAGCTCTTGAATGAACTCACATAGGAAAGTGGTAAAAGAGAAAGACATCACATCACTTGAGGGTGAACACTTTTCACAAAGCGATCACCCAGTATCTGATCATCCTCAAAGGAAACCTGCACAACACTTTCAGAAGATGAGCCTGGGAGCTTAAATTCATAACTTTGCTAGACCCTAAAAATCATGGTCTTAATAAAGACCCTGGATTTATGTCTTATTGCAACAATCTGTAACCCACCAACCCCCTTCCCTGTCCTATGACTGCAGGCGTGTTAACGGGCCTCTTCGCCTTGAATGGTCTGGTCCCTTAGAAGAATATGTCCTAACTACTTGTGCTGAACAATCTGTTTGATCTTGTATTTAAGTGTGATACTCTGTGTACCTTTCTCACATCTGTGTGATACGAAAGCTGGTCTCTCTCACCAGCAGAAGTTGGTTCAATAAAAGTTATTACCTCACCCACCTTGTCTCTCTAACATCCTGGGACCAAAATGGCTACAACACTGCAAACCTCTGCTAGACAGTCTTTTGGCATCAGTGTAGTTTTAACTGTGTTTAAACCTGTTTGAAAACCCAAGTGCTGGGCTCCCTCTGTGGGACAGAGCTTGCATGCACTTCTGCCACAGAAGGCTCATCACCCCAAGGAACGCTGGTGTAAACCAGTTCACCCAGGAGCTGCAATGACATTAACTTCCCTCTCAGTCAGTCTAGCCAGCTTGGGGAAGATGAGTCTCTGTTCTAATGCTAGCGTCACTGCCACCAGCAAGTGCTGTGAGGGCTGGCTGATGAGGAGGAGTGCCTGGACCTTCCCTGGCCTCACATGCTCTGTTGGAACGGCCGTGTGCTGCAGGACGTGCTGGAGAGGTGTGTGAAATGATCCAAGTGCTGCAGTTCGAGACCAAAGCGGTCGCGCCTAGAACTCAGCACCCTGTAAAGCAGCCCCCTCCCCAGGCTGGTGAGAGCAACGACTTCACACGTTGAAATGATTTCTGTGTTAAATGGAACAGCGGTAGAACTTCAGACTCCGTCTCCTGCCATCAAGCACACAAGGCAACCCTGCTCTGCTGTTTCTATGCAAGATTGTCAGTCACCAGAGCATAATAATAGTACTTGGGCTTCCTTCATCTGGTTTATAAGCACTGAAGGACCACAGCCAGCTCATTGCATTTCTGGCTGGAAATGCTGTGCCTACTTTTGTTACAAGCAACTCCTAAGGGAGCAATAACTGAAAGAGATTGGGGGTGGCAGGGGATGGGGGGGAAGGTACTTTGTAAGGTTTGCAGTTTGTTTACTCTGTGCATTTGGTTGTTGGTCCTTTGCACTTCCTGGCTCATGCCTCACCTGCTGACATCACTCTTGTGTAGGGTGACCAGACAGCAAGTGTGAAAAATCGGGACAGGGGGTGGGGGGTAATAGGCGCCTATATAAGAAAAAGACCCAAAAATCGGGACTGTCCCTATAAAATCGGGACATCTGGTCACCCTACTCTTGTGCCAGCTCCTGCGTGCTGGTGGGAGCATACAAGCCCTCTTTTCCCCAAAGCCTGCTAATGCTCTTCTGCAGCATTAGGCTCGGGGTCCCTGTACAAATACATAGTAATAATGACTAACAGCAAAGCTGCAACTTAAGAGGCAGCAGGTGGGCATGTGCTCAGAGGGGAAGAGGAGAGGGCGGAGGGATGGACCCGAGTCTGGTTGGTGTATTGCATTCAGCCAAAAACCCCTTGCAAACATCAGAAAACCCTTTGTCATTTTTTTAAAGGAAAATTTCAGGCCCTGCTCTGAGGGAACAGTAATTTTTGAAAATCAGTCCCTTTTTAAAATTACAAGTTGACAGCGTCCCTTCAAATAAGCCTCCCACACCCACTGGGTACGTTTCACAGGCCCTATTGTACAGACAGGGAGACTGGAACAGAGCGAGGGGAAGCGGATTAGCTCAGGACACAGAGCTATAGCTTCTCCCAAACCCTCTCCCCGTCGGTATTAGAGGAAGAAATGTGGGACAGAAGCAAAGAGGCCTTAAGGGATGAGGAACTTGCATCTGATGAATACCATTCCCACGTGTAGGTGTTTAATAGGACTATCACATTAAGAGACGCTGCATTAATCGTCATGGTAACGAGGCAGCGGTAAACAATCTGAAATCATCCCAGAAAATAGCTTGCAAGTGTTCACATAGGCTTTAATGTGAATTAACAACCAAGTTGGCAATGATTCAATGTAGCATAAAATGCAACAATCACATCCCAGAAGTTCCCCCGAAGGATAATTGCAGACTCTTTCCACAGAGCAGAGTAACAAACCGTACACATAACAGAGCCAGCCAGTGGGGAGCTGAGCCCTGAACTGTACAGATGGGACCCCAGAACTGAAGCCAGGGCCCTACCGCCTGTCCTGGCAGCCGGTTCTCCTGTCTCTGAAGTACAATGGAACGTGACTTGCTTTGCTCTGCTGAGAGCTGGTGGCTTCTGCTCTCATCCCCTTTCCCCTCTTCTCCATGTGCTGCTCTCTGGGGTGGGGATCACTCTGGAATGGAAGCCTCAGGGCCAGTCCCAGGGGCGTAGTTGTTGCAAGTCCCAGGCAGATGTGGAATCTGCCCCCCCCCCCATGCGTGGCCTGACTGGAGCTGCTCCCCCAAATATAGAAGTCAAACTACACCTATGGCCAGCCCTCCCTCTCCAGAGGGGAATCGCCCTCAGCACCCCCACACGGAGTCACTCTGTAGCATCCCTCTCCCCTGCAAGCAATGAGCTGTGGTTCCAGGCTCAGGACACAGGCTGGTGGTGTGGAGGACCTGGGTTTGTGGGCTGACACCGGGTCCTTACTGCCCCATCCCCCGGGCTCTCAGCTTATGGGTTTCCCCAGTTGTGGCTGCCCTGCCCTTCGCTAAAAATGGTGGGGGACAGGGACCAACCATTGCTAGGACCAGGAGCCATAGCATGATAATACAATCTCTGGCTGTATTACTTTTACCTGGTGAGTTCTGTGTGGAGGACAATGTGCATCCTCTGTTCTAACCCAACCTGCCAGTCCCTTTCCCTCCCCCCAGGTTGATTCCAACCTGTGAAAGGGCCACCTGCCTTGGCAGTAAAGAATTGCAGAGAAAAAGTGTGAGTGATGCAATAAATAGATATAGATTTTCTTTCCCTGCAGAATAAATACCAAAGCAGAAAGGGCATGAGGGAATCTCTCCCTGCAAAACACTAGCCTCCATGCTGGGAAATAGCTTTGCAGTCAAACAAAACACCATGGCACTAAATCCTTCCATCAGCTCAATGGGGGGAAACAAGTCGAAAGTGAGCTGCTTCCAAGAATCCAGGGACGGGGTATTAGGGAAAGCTCCGAGAGTGGCAGGACCCACATGCTGCCCCAGGCAGCGCAGACTGTGTAATGGAGGAGCTGAGTAAGTTTGTGCAGGATTGCTCCCTCCAGTGTATGGGCCACAATCCTGCTTAGCCTTTTATAGCCAGGGTTCAGCAGAGCTGCCCCACCTCCACCAGGTTATTTTGCTCTCTGTTTTGCCTCTGCTTTATTCAGAATTGTCCTTTGCTCTGTCTTATTCCACCATTCTTAGTTCTAGCCCCTCAGGCCCCCTTTAATGATTCCCCTTTCTCCTGGGCGTTTGCGCCCCTCCGATGCTGGATCAGTGTACAGGGGCTGGTGCGGGATACAGGTTAATTCCCAGGATCTATCACCTCCCTGCTAAGTGACGTCTTGTCTCTGCATAAGCAGCCCAGTGGTGTACTAGCTATTTTTGTTTCAGTGCCATGTCACCCGGCAAACCCCTCTTATTTGCTGCCTGTTGTCGGCTAGCACCTTTCCAGGTGCCTCCCTCCCATTCTTAAAGAAATAGCTAAGCTTAAAGCGGTGTGATGATTAAGAAGCAACTTTGCTCCTCAGCTGCATAAAGCCACATGGAGCCTAGTTTAAGCCCAAGGCAATACAGATACTGGTAACAACACTCCAGAGAGAGCTTTTGTCACAGAAAATAGCTACGTTTGTTCCTTGGGTGGGGGCAAGCTGTGCTTGGTGCAGGGCCTGAGCCAGGGAGGGTACAGAGGGCTGAGTGCCACCCGTACGCTCCCCGATCCCTAGGGCTGTGGGGAAACCTCAGGGCTACTCTTATTTATGCTGACTAATAATGACCAATAAGGGGCTGCCATATCAGCTGGGGCTCCCCTGAGTGCTCCAACCATGCCCCTTACCCTGGGCATGCTCCCAAGCCATGGGGCAATGGCTGGTGCAGAGCTGGCTGTGTGGCTGTTTCACTTGGGGATATCTCCATGTTGGTGGACATAGCCGCTCAGATTCCCCACTCCAGTGGCACAAAGGGGCTGGATCAGGGGCCAGGCTCTGGTCCCAAGTAATCTGAGGCTCAGATTAAACTAAAAGCCCCTCGTGCTCCTTCATAAAGTGAGCGGATGGCCTGGTCCAGGCTGCTCACTGACACTCTAGTCTGAGGTGCTGATCCAAGAGGGTTCGTTTCCTGGCAGAAAGCGGTGCTGGCGCAGGAGAGAGGCCCACATCCTGACAGTGGGAGTTGGGTGCCTAATGCCTTTGAGGCGCAGGACCTAACTTGCAGCTGGATAACTAGAGAGGCTCAGCTACCCAGGGCTTGATCCTGCCTCATTCAGCTGCTGAGGTCAGTGGGAGCAGGATTGGGCCCACTCCACATCCATTAGCACCGTTTCTAAGCAAGCGTGGGAAGGAATGTGCCAGTCAACGCCGGAGACAAACCATTTCTGTCAAACCTGTCCCAGTCTTTGCACAGAAATCCCCAACTTGACCTGATCAAATAGCTGCCTTTTCAGCTCCCATAGAAAGCATCACAGCTGGAGGCTTCTCCCTGCTTCTATTATTAAACAGTTGGCACATCTTAGCTGTCGAGAGCCTTCCAGTGTGGGCTCTGGGGTTTTGACTGCCTTAGGCAGTCTGGAAAACAGCCCTCTAGCCCACACCATCTTTTATATGTAGTTTGGGTCACAGACAGAAAATCGGCTTGTTGCACAACTTCACTGCTGCCAAACGGACTCCTGGGCCTCTTCCTCTGTAAGTGAGCAGTGGGGCACAGCTTTAGTAATGAGCCAGTCCTCTAGTACATTGCATGGCCTGCCCTGCATTGTGCCCCCAGGGTGTGTTCTGTAAGGCAAGGAGCAGCCTGGCCCAGAATTGGGTGGGGTCTGGTCAGCAGGATCCAGGGTCAACAGAGAAAGATGCCTGCTGGGCTGGTCAGTGCTGCTGCTGCTCACTGTAACCCAGGCCCCGTTGGGAATGCCGTTTTGGCTTGACGGGGTCAGTAAGCTTGGCCCACCTGGAATGAGTTTAGATGGGAGCTGGACGGGGTGATGAGACTGCAGCTGGTTTGCTGGAGGAAAATGTCCTGTTAGGCTTGGAAGAGCTCTCAGCATGTACCTGGTTCACACAATCAAGAGCCGTCTGACATTTCTGCTGTCCTTAAAATGTTGCTGCCTAAGGCACACACCTGTTCTGCCACAAACGGTCAGGCCAGCTCAGGTGGGTTCCCAAAATAAAACCTCCCTGGCAGGGGAGGGGCTGGACACTGGGCCCTGCGGGAGCGGGGGGCGGGGACGGGAGGCATGTAGTAGGAGGACTTGCATGGAGCACTAGATGTCAGAGTTCACTGAGCAGACGGAGCCCACTAGCACACACAAAGAGCCGAGGAATCAGTGCTAAGGTGGGAGATGGCAAGGACAGAGGGCTTGCGCCCGAATGAGCAATCTCATCAAGTGCTGACAACAAAATAGGAAAAGAGGATGCCTGAGAATTTGTGATCAGAGTCTAAACAAAGACCCTGCAGGCCCAGAGTGTTCCCAGGCACCAGCCTCCTGACGGTCCCTTTAGTAATGTATGGCTAAGCCTAATGCTCTGTCATCTGTGCTGACTTACCCGCTGAGTTTGACACAATTGACATGGATTTCTGAGACATCAGCTCCTGGCTAAATGGGGTCTGCAGGACTCGCCCCTTTCCTTGGCCTATCTCACTGATGGCCCCGTCCATGCCCCATCCTGCAAGATGCTGGGTTCCTGCAACTTCCAGTGAAGTCACAGCATTCTGGATGCTCCTGCTCCACACAGGCTTTCTCTGGGGTAAGGAGCACAGCTGGTTTGTGCCTCTTCCTTTGGGTGTACCTCTGTGGCTGTCTCTCCTAGGTCAAACCGTGTTAGGGCCCAAGCCTGCCCCTTTTGAAGTCGATGGCAAAGTTCCCTTTACTGGGAACAGGATCAAGCCTGTGACTCCTGAATTTGGCAGCAGTAGCAGATGTGGGGTAATCTTGCCTCTACATAGGTCTCATCCTAGTTAGAGATTGGCTCAAGCTGTGAAGCATGAAGGTTGACAGTGGATGAATGGGAGGTGAGATTTTCAGGCTGTCTGCTTTGGGGTCTCTGCTTCATGTCAGTCCCCCAGCCTGCTGAGTCTGACTGGTTATTTACCTAGCACTTCCAAGCTGTTATCCGATTGCGACTGGGCACTATTGCATTTGCTACATAGGTCCCTGAGTTGTGCCAGCCACGCAGGGCAGGCTGGGTAGCAGACAGGGAGTCCCCGTCTATTGTGACAGGGCCGTCCCTATGCTTGCGTTATTTCAGTCTAAACAGAAAGCATTTTCCTTTTCACATTGCAGCATTTCTCCATTTGATCCCCTGAATGTTCCAGCTGCTGTGGTTGGTTCATCTGAATAGTTTACTCCCCTGAGTTTGCCCTTTCTTCTTGGCCTTGATACTCCTGGAAGATGCTGAATAAATAGTTATGTCATCAACATAATAAGAGTGTGGCACTTACATGAGGCTAAAGGCTGGAAGCTTTGCAAAGCAGCCTCAATTTCAACCTGAGAACAGTGAGAGAAGAGCCCCTTAGGATTTGAAAGCCCTCCCATTCCATACAATAGGGTAGAGCTGAACAACAAACACCCTCGCAGTCTCCTCAAGCATCTCTCCTTTTCATTCCTAATGCATGGTGTGAGGCTGTGTTGAGATGGCAGCTCCCGCGGTATGTAGCTCAATAGCTCATTGGTTATGTCTACATTGCAGCTGCGAATGTGCCTCCCAGCCCACGTGGACTGACTCGCTCTAGCAATGCTCAAGCTAGCATGCTAAATATAGGAGGAGTGTGGACGTTGCAGCATGGGTGGCTGGTTAGATCTGAACCTCTTTGAATGTGGGGGCTTTGGATCTGAACCCACCTCTACGGTTTTGGTTCCAGGTTGGATCCAAACCCGGAATGGGGCTATTTTCTGGTTCTAATGTTCTGAAATCTCAGGAGAACAGCTTGTAAAATTCTAGCACTGTTGGACTCAAACCCTGGCCCTGGCTTGGCCTCAAACCTGAACCTAATCTAGATCCACATACCATCTTCTCACTGTATCTCTGCTCCTGCATCATATACATTCTGCCAGGGATGGGTCTGTAGGGCTTGGGACCTTGGGCTGAGCTACATGAAACCAGCAATGCAGTGAAGCTCACCTGGTTCTGGGTGTGGTTAGAAATGTGAAGATCAGCCCCTGTTAGTGAACCTGGCCTCCTTTATGGTAACATGCAAAACCCATGGCTCCACCCTAATATTTCACCCAACTGGAGGAATTCCTCTTTGAAGCACATGTACTAGCACCCCTGGGTAGGTCATCTGCAGGGACTGACCCTGAGATCTCTGGATTTAAAAGCTGCTTTTAAATCCAGCTACTGTTTGGGGTAAATGATGAGGTCCATCAGCTGCTAGATCTAGCCACAGAAGGGGTTAATGGGGTTACCCACAGACTACTAGAAACATCTGATCTGTTCAGACAATCTGGGAAGGGCTAAAGGGCTAAATGTGAGGAAGAATATGTTTGCAGCTAATATTCCATCTCAAACAACAAACAAAAGCGACTCTGAAGGAACCTCCCTGTGATTCTGGGCCAGACCCTCAGCTGCTGTAAATGGCTGTAGTATCGTGTGGCTCCGGTGTCCAATGACACACCCTGAACAAGGAGCAGTGGACAGTCCATGAAGACCTGATAGTCTAGAATTCGTTCAGTTTTATGCTATTCAGCAACTATCTGTTGCAAATATATTAGTGGGAGTCAGGAGAGCATCTGGACTGATACACAAACAGGGCTTAGGTAATCACATAACTTATTCACAATGAAACACACTAAGCAGCCCTGCTATGAAGCAGACTGGGACATTTTGACTTTTGTCGGTCACAACAACCACTATAAACCTTGCAAGAGTCCCAATGTAGCAGGCACTGTCATTTCTTGAAGAGGGACCTAGGTTTTTGCTTCTATTATAGAAACAGACCTGCCAATCACATGGGAGTGCTCCATAGATCACAACTTGGGACCCACTGGTGTAAAGTACGACTGATGTTCAAATAAATGGGAGCAGTGTGTTGGAAAAACGATACAGGAAACAAGGATATTTATTACTAACAACACTAGCCAACTTGCCAACAGCTCTCCAGCCACCATATGAAATATCTTTGACCTGAGACTATTCCGACACCTCTACTGCGAGAGAATTACTAACAAGGAAGATGGTTCTCTCCCCAGACTCGAAAATGAAGAGCCAAATGCTTGACTCACACAGAGGGCCTGATTCTGGCTGCATCCAGGTGTAAATCAGACATAAGGCCATTGAAACCAGTGACATTACCCCCTGTAGCACTGGGGTGTCAGCAAGAGGAGAATCAAGCCCACAGCATCTGTGTAAGTGGGATAACACTTGACTACAAACAAACAACTCTCCTTTAAGAAGCTATTGACTGGCCAGTGAAAACGTCACTAAGCACTGGTGCTTGATAGCACCCCGCATGTATCCTTTTCACATTTATAGACACAGCATTAGTCATTGTCATGGAAACAAGTCAGTGGTAAACAACAGGAAATGATCCCAGAAATTATCCTGCCACTGTTTGCACAGTCTTTATAATGGGACTTAACCATCAAGATGGGAATGATTCAATGTAGCATAAAACACAACAACAACAATAACCCAGAGGCTCCCCCAAAGGATAATTATAGTCACTCCTAGCAGAGCAAAGTAAAAGCTTACAATGAAAGAGTGAGTCTCTATCACTGTGGTCCCTTGTGTAGTCCTGGCTTGCCAAACAATGCCCCGAGAAGGGAGCTGAGGCTAAGGGAATCCAAGAAATGCAGTCAAGAAGACTGTTTTGTTCCTCCCTCATATGGGACAACTGCCACATCACCAGCCTGGCTGGTTAGAAATACGCTGCTCTCCAAATGGGAAACGGGATGCTGTGTTCCTTACACCGCTCAGCAGTGTTAAATAACAAGCCGACTGTGCAGGGATAACAGGAAACAAGGGATGCCGATGTCAGAGAGAGCTGCGAGTGGGAGTATCTTAGCTCAGCCCCGCTGTGTAACATATGATCCATCTTAAAAAGACAGAAACAGAGGGGATGCGCCCGGTACCAGAAACTATGTCCCTCTCTGGCTCTCTCGCTCTTATGGGATGAAATGAGAGGAGGACCTAGGGGAAAGACACATGCAGAACTGGCAAAGCAGCAACAGGAGTTAATTAAGTTTTAGGCCTAAACTTCCACCAGGTTCTGCCATGCACAGTAATGAAATAGCAAATGATCTCCCCCTAGTGTCTGTACAGAGCAAGGTGCTCTTCATTGCCAGAGCCTCCCCATAGAAAAGAGTTCAGACATGTGGCCTCTTAGTAGGGTGACCAGATAGCAAATGTGAAAAATCAGGACAGGGGGCGGAGGGTAATAGGAGCCTATATAAGAAAAAGACCCCAAAATCGGGACTGTCCCTATAAAATCGGGACATCTGGTCACCCTATCCCCTAGCAGCCAGATTGAACCCCAGGAGGCAGCGGATGTCAGAATCTGTGGCTCAGTTCAGAGACCTGGTACCATACAGTCATGCCAGGGGATACTGGGGATACATGCAAAAGGCAAAGATTTAAAACAGGAACATCCCTGCCATCTATATCTAGAAACTACTCCTCGGGAAAGGAACCCTGAGTTAATCAAATCTCTTCCTCCAAGCACCATTACAATCAAATGGAGCAGAGCAAGGAGAGGACACTCACAGCCATGTTATTTGGATATAAACCATGATGCATTTCAGAACGCCCACACCTCAAGTCTCTGGCCGCCTATGAGGGAAGTAGCAGTGAGAGAGCAAAGAAGCAATATCCTGCTAGACAGACAAAATGAGAAAGTGACGGATCAAAGCAATAAACCCTCTAGTAAAGAGGGAGGAAAGGTGAATGCTCCCAAATGCAGGGCAGAGCGCTCGTAATCAGAGAGGTCTGAAATGCAATGCTCTCGGCTGACAGGGTCAGTGTGCGATGCAATAACCAGCCCCTCTCCCCTGAGCACTTCACCTTCATTTACAACACCTTCAAATGATGTTCCCAGCCAGTGATTATCAAATCAAACGCTTTAGTACTGCTCTCATGGACAACACCCCCTCCACTCTGCGTCATGGACCTTCAAGAGAATACCAGCAGGGCAGATCAGCAGGAGAGGAGTGACTGTTTTCCCAGGAGGCACTATGGGTAGCCCTTTCCAGAGCCAAGATGTGTCCCTGATGCAATGGAGTCTATTGCTGGGCTCTCCGACTGCCTCTCCAAAGGGAATGTTCTCAAGACTGCAGTTCCCTGCCTTTGGGAGGACGGAGGGTGCTGGAAGGGCCCACCCTTCCAGAAGATGCCTCGTTTAAAGAGAACTAACAATCAGAATTCCCCACTCGGAGGGTCATTCACTATCTACCTGTGTGGTGGCCAAAGGGCAGATACAGTCAATGGAGTTCACCAGTGTACCCCATGGACTCCCTCTTCCAATGCAGAAGTGCAGCCCACTGAGACCATAGGTCCCATCATGCAATGTGCCTTCTTCATAAAAGTGGCCCTCTGCTGGGAAAAGTTTCTGCTTCTTCGCCTAGTCAGAGCAGACCAGATGTTATCCGCATGCCTTTAAAGTTATAGCTCCAGGTTCATCCCTCCATTGGGAAGGGCTGAAATCAAGGAATGAGAACCACAGTTATGTCCCCCGACCCAATATAAATGTTACCTGCTGTGTGTGATGGGGTGTCCACCCCACACCGGACTGGAAGGGGTTAAGGAGGCCCGGTAGGCCCATTAACTCCACAGGTTGCACCTGGAGGGAGAGCCAGGGAGCAGGGAATTGATTGCAATCAGGTTCAGCTGGGGAGGAACAGGCAGGGCCTATAAAGCCAGGTAACTGGCACAGGCAGGCTGCTGCTGGGAAAGGGCAGTCACTCCCTGGGAAGACAGAGGAAGGTTTGGAGCTGGTACACCTAGAGCAAGAAGGGGAAGCAGTCCAGGGAAGGAGCAGTGAAGGCTGGGAGAGGAAAGCCCAGAACTGCTGGGTTGAGGGTCCCTGGACTGGAACCCAGAGAAGAGGGTGGGCCCAGGTTCCCTTACCAGCCACTGAGGAAGTGGCACTGTCTTGGCAGAGAATGAGAAGACTGCTGTGTCTATGGAAAGACTTTGATACCCTGGAAGCGGGAAAACACAGAGGGCCAAGCCACGAAGGGAGAGCAACACGAGTTGCACAGAGTGGGCGAAAGAGGAAGCAGGGCATGCAATGGAGCTGCAGAGAAGAGGCATCATACCTGGAAAGAGCTAATCCCCAGAGCAGCCAGGAGGAGGCGCCCTAGTGGTGAGTGAATGCCGTGACACTTTGCTTAATACACGGTGTTGAGATGGAATAAGTTTATTAACTAAGAACATAGATTTAAGCAATTTCAAGCAAGAGTGAGAGAGCTAAGAAAGGGTTACAAACAAAACAAAACTAACATGCTTTCTAGTGTCTAAAGCTTAAGTCTAGCAAGAAAAGGCTCTGCCTAACATGGTTTCTAACACCAAGCTGTCAGCATTCTCCAGCCTGTTCAACAGTAGGACCCCTCTGTCATAGATACAGAGGGCTGGCTTCTTGGTTCTCCTGGGTGATGGATGATTTCAATGCCTCCATTATATTACCCCAAAGTTCATTGTCTCTGTTTCAAGAGCCAGGAAGGTTTCCTGGGGGTGCAGACTCCATCCCTAGTCATTGTTGTTAAGCGGTGCTCTCGCCAACATGCTAGCTTGATGACTTTGTTTACCTTAATGTAAATGTACTTTTCATTGTCCTCTGTGACCATGCTGGTCAGGCAAGTAAATACACATTTGTTTGTCTAGAGCAGGCTGGGCTTTATGCGCTGCTGGCCAAACACATTTTCAGAATATATTTCCAGCACAGTTGTAACTCTTTGTACACATCCCGTACATACATCATGCAATGATTGCCAGGACCAGCATGTTACCAGTTTGTAAATGATACTTGACGTGACACCTTTTAGATACAGACTATTACACATGTAAATCTGTTTTGCCTCCTTTCCAAAACATATCCGAGCATATCCATATTTTCACATACACTGTAGTTACCTATATTGCACAGTGATATTAAGAACCAGCACAGTGTTAGCTTTGAAATGATATATTACAAGATGCCTTTTAAATGAATATCATGACGTCAGTGTGTGAGGTGTATTGAGCTGGTCAGGCCAGCTGAGGTTTTCTGTTCCATACCAGGGAGCCCTGTGCCACCTGGCACTGGGGTACTCTCAGGGTCACAACCTGTAAAGAGCCCACCTCCATTAGGAGGGCAATGACGCTGTACTGAAGGAATTATATGGACTCATTAGCCCTACAGTGGAGCTACTAATGGACACATGGGGAAGGCCTGGGAGGTAGATCCACACTGCAGACAGAGGCAGTGTGGAATTGTGTCTAGAGTGCTAGTCTCTAACTAGCAGTCAGGAAATTAGGGTTCCCATCCCAGTTCAGCTACTGGCCTGCGGTGGGATCTTGGTCTAGTCACTCCCCTGCTCCATGCCTCTGTTTCCCCTTTGTCTGTCTTGTCTATTTAGATTGAAAGTTCTTCAGGGCAGGGACTGTCTCACTGCATGTCTGTGTCTAGGACAGTGGGGCATGATCTTGGTTATGTTCTGTAGGTGCCTCCATAATACATGTAACAATAAGCCTATATCTCAAACCAGGCAACATACAGAATACCAGGGAGATGTAAATGGGGCACTGACACAGACAGGGGCAAACCGAGTGTAGCTGTAGCCATGTCGGTCCCAGGATATTAGAGAGACGAAGTGCATGAGATAATATAGAATATGTGCCAACTACTTATGCTAAACAATCTGTTCCACCTTGCCTTTAGCTGTGACACTCAGAGTACCTTTCCCAGACCTGAACAAGAGCTCTGTGTGGCTCACAAGCTTGTCTCTCTCACCAACAGAAGTGGGTCCAATAAAAGATATTACCTCCCCGACCTTGTCTCTGTAATGTGCAGAGAATGTCACCTAATGTCCATCAAGCGTGCGTTTGTAATGGGAGGAATCAGTGGTTAGCAGGAGCTAATCTCCAGCTCTGAATATGTTTTAGTCTTGATGTTGAGGAACGGACCTGACACCAGGCAAACAACCATCACATCTAACGGCTGACAGCTCAGCCTGAACAGAGCGGGCTGTAAATGAAAGGCAAGGACTGCATGTAGACATGAGCTCTCTGGGACATTTCCTGTCAGATGCCCGTCACTTGACTGACCAGGGTCAGTGAACAGACACTCGGTCTGTCTAGCCAGCAATCAGAGGGGTGACTGCAGCACTTGTAGATTAGGATTGCCATCTCTGAGACATAGAAAAAAACAGCCACTGGCCACCCCCTCACTAGGACCAAAAAGGGTCCTAGTGCTGACTATGTTGAATTGTTACTAAGCTGTTATAGAGAATCACTTTACACGCACCTCCCCCACACACAATATGTATATTATTATTTTACCATTTTTCTTACCTTATCCTAACATGGCACCACAGTTCAGACTACAGGGGTGGGAATTGTAGAGCGCGCTCATGTGTACCAAGCGAAATAGAAAACAGCACATTATATCTCTTAGTTTTAACCAGCCTTGCCAGCTATGTCCAGGTGTCACTCCTCGTGTAGACATGCCAAAGCTAGCTTCGATCTAGCTGGCTGGAATAACTATAGCAGTGAAGCCAAAGCAGCACGGGCTGTACAAGTCTGCCTGAGACCCTGGGTGTTACTCTAGTGGCTACCCCATGATGCCATAACTTCCCTGCTGTTATAGGAGCTAGCTAGATGAAAGCTAGCTGGGGTATGTCTACACGGACTGCAGTCACGCCTCTGACTGCAGAATAGACATACCCGGAGAGGGCCAAACCTTCAGCTGGTGTAAATTGGCATAGCGCCATTGACACAAGTGGAGAGCTGCCCCTCTGTGGTGGATCTGCTAAGCAGGGGACTACAATGCCCATCAGCCTCCTTCCCACTGCACATCCCTTTCCCCTGAACAAGGACGTGGCTGCACCCTTTGGGAGGCAGCAGCCACGGGGCAAGGAGGGAGCTGCAGAGAAGCTGGATGCAGAGAGGAACCCCCAGGGACTGTATGCAAAGCTGTGTTTGGAGCAAACTGTGACTGCCGGACATTCCAGCTGGGTGCGGGGCTGTGTGAGACTTGTGGGGGAGCAGCAGTGCCCAGAGCAGAGGGCCCCAAGGAGAGACACCAGCTGAGTCTGGCCTGGAACCCCACCAGCTCCTATTTGCTGGAATAGAGCCTGGACTGGAGAGGGCACCGCAGGCACTAGCCATAAAGAGCCCTGACTCTTGCCTGGACTGTCCCAGGAGCCCAAACAGGAACTGCTATCGCTCACTGGGACTGTTTAAATCTCTCTACTTAGGTCATCTGCAGCCTTCCCCTTCCTGCCAGCCTAGGAAAACCCCCTTCCCATAGCCCTGTGTCTGAGTGGTTACTGGGACCCACCAGGGCTAGTGCCTACAAGGCCAGCTGCTGAAGCACCCCCAGTGCTTGCCGGTGAGGTGTGGTACAACTGGCACATTGCTGGCACCCTAGGGGGTTGGTGTGCTCTGGCACTGAGCAACCTCAGTAATTACACCCCCATGTCCTATCATTTAGGGCCAGCCTAGAGATGCTTGCCAGATCCTCTCTTGGGGTTTGCTCTCTGCCAGTTGATGGTTCACTCCCGTCAGTGAAGCTGCTGATCCGCACTGATTTATTCTGCTGAGTGACCTGAGTTTGCTCCTGTCCTGTAGCAGGGGCATTGGGTGGTTTGTGCACTCAGAGGAGATGGAAGAGGAAAGGGAAGGGCGCTCACTAGTTGTGCTCTTCTTCCAGAGTGGGGAAGGCTCTGTGGATTCATCCCTGCACCAGCATCGGGACAAAGAAGAGGCAGCTTGTACTTCTCCTATTCAGGGGTCACAGGCCAGAGCATCCCCAACTGCAGCTTTAATAGCCATATGGGCCACTACAGGAGTGCAGAGTCAGGGCTGGCTCCAGCTTTTTGGCTGCCCCAACCAAAAAAAAAAAATAAAAATGCCCAGCCGAACTGCCGAAGCGCAAAATATAAAAACCGGTCGCCCCAGAATCCCCGGACTGCTGCCCCTTACAAGGCACCGCCCCAGGCACGTGCTTTGTCGTCTGGTGCCTGGAGCCGGCCCTGTGCAGAGTCACCGGTCCTCTTGGACCACTCTCCCTCCTGCCCCAGTGCACCGTGTCTTTTCTCTGGCTTGTCCTCTTCCACTTCTGCTCTGCCCTGCTCTGGAATGCCCCTTCAAGAGAAGGACTCATGTGGCAGAGCTGGATCTATGCCGGGCATACAGGCCCCCTGTGCCAGTGCGGTCACCTGGGGCAGGCCTTATGCCTACCCCGTGGCCCCTTTGTGCCAGCCTAGGTGGTGCAAAGCGGCTGCAGGGCAATGGTAACTCAGGTAAAGAGCAAGTTGAATGAGCTAGCGGTACAAAGTGCCACTGCTAGGAGATGGGTCGCTCAGCCCTGGAACCTGGGTGCTGTCTCCTCTGGGCACCACTTCCCTCTTGCTCCTCCTTCCTCCTGGCTCCCATGCAGAAACTTTCGCCATTAACCCCTTTACTTCCCAAACGCCTTTTGTGATGTCGTGTGGCTAGTGGGAGGAGCTTCCTCCCTTTCTGGTTGCTGGGTTGAGGTCTCTCTTCAGGCTGCTGTACCCTCTTTCCTGGTCCAGCCATTCTGTGCTCTCACCTGTTTTTGCTGTCTGAAAGGGTGCCTGTTCCTGATACAGAGGGACACTCCCCCGGACTGTCCTGTCTTGCCTCATTCTGGGACTTCTCAGTTGTCCCCATCACAAGGCCTGTCACTTACTTAAGACCCAAACTCTCCCTCTCCCCCACACTTCTCCCAGCACTTCTCTTACTGAACATTCCTCCCGTCAGAAATACCGGGACAGGCTCCTGAGATCAGAGAAAACACAGTCCATTTAAGGTTATGTCTACATTGCAGTCCGAGGTGTGACTGCAGCACACGTAGGTGTACCTGAGCTAGCTTTAATCTAGCCAGCACTGCTAGAAATAGCAGTGAAGACGTGGCAGTATGGATACTGGCAGGGGCTAGCAATGTGAATGTGTACCCAGCATTCCAGGTGGGCTTGTGCCGCCCGCCCCACTGCATCTTCACTGCTGTTTTTAGCTATACTAGCTAGATGAAAGCTAGCGCAGGTTCATCTTCACGAGCTGCAATCACATCTTGACTGCCGTGTAGACACACCCCAAGAGGAATAAATTCCACATCATCCCTAGCTTCCTCTGCTATTAGATTTTTGCCATGTCCCCGCATTTGGGGCCTTCAGTCTTTGTCATGGAGTTTAAAGGCCACAAAGGCTTGGGAATTTGAGCCCTTTGGCCCTGGGTACATTTGGAATTTCCTCACTGAGTGTGAGAGAGGACCTGGGGCTGATGAGAACAGCAGCGCAGGGTTCTCCCCCAGTACCCTGACAACACACCAGCATACATGTCTGAGGCCTGACCCCAAGGCCAGGGGAGCCAGAGGAAAGTCACCCACTGACCTCAGCTGTCTGAGGTCCCAGGAAGGCCCACCACTACCTGTGGGAGAGTAGTTCACTCTGTGCGCCTGCAGTTCAGCTCCTCCTCTGGGGCTCCCCAGCAGGGTGATTTGTCACATAGATGCCTGACTGCTGAGAACTGGCCAAAAGCAGCAGCTCATTCCACACAGGCCACCAACCAGAGAGCAGTGACTTCCCATAACTTCTACCCTTGGTTGGATGCAGAGATGAATCCCTCTGTCTCCCATTCCCAGCTCCCTCAGCAAGCCAGTCCCCCTTTGTCTCACCTCTGTCAGTTATCAACCTGACAGAGGCTGACTCATGGAACCGAGGTTGTTGCAAATGGCACCCGTGAAAGCAATTAATCCTCCATCCTTCTCTGCCTCTTCCTTGGCTCTCTTTAATGCCCCTCATTCTGGGTCTTTGGCACTGGCTCTGAGAGCCAGTATCAGGCAGGTTGAGAGCTCTGGGAGCCCCAGATGCTTATCACCTCTTCTCTGCGCTTTCCCCCAAACATCTGCCTGACTTCAAATGGCTGACGGTATCTGTCTTGTTCGCTCACACCATGGACTCCCAGATGGCCAGAGATGCCAGCAGCAAAGATCAACCCTCCCCACATTAATTTTAGTAGGCCAGTGCATCGGACAGGACACTTTCCTATGGCACCGGCTCAGCAGCAGCCCATGGTGACATTCCCCAGTAGCCAGACTCAGCTCTACAAGGGAGCTGTGGAGTTATCAAGTTGTTTTTATGACTTAATGTTTTCAGGACACATCCTGCAAAGTGGCTCTGCTCTGGAACTCGGCTGGGCCTCCTGGGTTCATTTAAACCATTTGTCTCTCTTTCTTTTTTAAAGTGGGGCATGGTGCCAGATTGGCAGCTCTTGAGAGCAGCATCCTCTCCTTTCTCCTGACAGTGGATAGGCTGCAGGCAGGGCCAGGGCTATCTCCTGCCACCGCGGCTCATCCCTAGCCTGAAGGCAGCCACCCTTCCTAGGGACAGAGTTGTTCAGTCTGACCGCTGAGTCCCAGCTTGGCATCTCTGCGGAGAATGTCCCTTAGCACCACGGGCCGCAGGATGCCTTTTGATTTTAAGCAGCATTTGCTGTTGGCCTCCACGCTTGAAAATCAAGGGCACAGTGAGGATCCAGATGTGGCAATGGTTTCTATTGCTTTATTTCTTTTGCTGTTGTTCATGAATTTATTATTCATATGCAACATGAGTACATCCTTACCAACAAATACATTGAAGCTGCCAGCTCAGTTCCTACTGTGGGTCTCTGAACCACCCCCAAGTAATAGTGGCTCGCAGTCACTACCAGCTGGAACCCATTAAAACCAGTAGCCTAGGAGAGAAGGTCTCCTGATCCCTCTGTCAATCTCAGTGCAGTTGTCTGCTTAGCTGTATTAGGCACTTATGTGGTTTCCATCACTATAGCATCTCGCAGTGTTTAACGCCCCTGTGGGGTAGTATCCCCATTGCACAGATGGGTAAACCAAGGCACAGAGAGGCTAAGTAACATGTCTAAGGGCACACAGGGAGTTTGTGGCAGAGCCAGGAATTGAACACAGCTCTCCAGCTACTGCCCCAATCACTAGACCATCCTCCCTCTGGTAAAGCGGCTAGGTTGGTGTTAAGCACTGCAGGGACACAGATTGAGTTAGATGTTGTTTATCGTTTGCATTGCAGTAATTCTTAAAGGTCACAGTCAGTCCGGGTCAGTCCCCATTGTGCTGGGCCCTGGACAAACACGTACAATGATGCTGCCCTGAAGAGCTTATGGTGTAAGGCCTGGCTCCTGCAAACGCTACAAAGGTGCTTGCCTTTGTGCATGTTAGTAGCCCCATTGAAACCAATAGAATTCCTCATGTGCATAAAGCTATCTGCATGCTTCAGGCTTTGGAAGTTTGGGCCCAAATGTATTCGTAATCTCAGAACTAGTCATAAGTGACTAAGAGAGGGAAGGATTCCTGAGGATTTGTGGGAGAGCTGGCTTTTGGGGCTCACCAAGCCTACAGAGTGGTATAGGCCCTCTGCTCAGGGGCCCTTAGTATGGGGGAGAGTGCTATCTTCAACATGGGACTGGGGGGGTCTGCCTCTGTCTGCATGGAAGGAATAGGAGATTTAGGGCAGCGAGAGGGCAGTGGGGTGAGTAGAGGGGTGGGGGCTTGAGCAATGTTCCCTCTAATTTTTGACAGGCCGTGTGCACAAAAAATGTCTTCTATGCAAATTGTTGTGCTTCTGTGCAAATGTTTGTGCGTGCAGTGTTTCGCCGTGTGCGCGGGGTTTAGGATCTGTGCGTGCGCGCACACGCGCACAGCTTAGAGGGAACAGTGGGCTTTAGGCCAGTGGGTGTGTGGAGGGATGGATGGGGGCTGGTGAGCAGTGGAGAGGTGGATGGGGGCTGATGGGCAGTAGGGTGTGTGGAGATGTGGAGGGGGGCTGGAGGGCAAAGGGGGGATGGAGAGAAGTGGGGTGAGGGGAAAGGCAGAGGGAGGCTAGACGGGGGGGCAGAAAGCACCATTGAGGTATTGACTGGATTGTAAAGGTGCTTGGGGCTTGTATAGCTAACCACTGAGAGAGAAACAGAACTAGCTCCGCCTGCTCTTCTCCTGGGGCCTGACAGGCTAGTTGGAAGCAGACCACGATTCTTCCCAGGACCCGCTACCCCATAGCTTTGCAACTCGTGTGGTCACTGATCCCTGTGCAAAGCAGGGGAGAATCTGCTCCTGATGCCTGCGGGAGGAGGGGTGGGGGGAAATGTAATGGAAACTCCTCCAACTCACCCCCTGTGGAAGGAGGAGGCTGGGGCTTCCGTACTGATCGCTCTGAACATAGGCGGGGGGTGTCAGAGCCCACACTCCAGCCAAGCTGCAACTTCAAAGTGCTGGCAAGACGGTTATTAGAGCGCTAGCATGAGCCCTGCTAGCCCAAGTCTGTTGACCTAGTAGGTGATTTCTCTCCCCACTTTGCCATATTCACCTAATCTAGGCCCTGATCCAGCAAAGCACTTCAGTAAGTGCTTAACTTTAAGTAGCTGATTAGTCGGGGCTTGTCTACACTGGCAATTTACAGCGCTGCAACTTTCTTGCTCAGGGGTGTGAAAAAACACCCCCGAGTGCAGCACGTTACAGCGCTGTAAAGCGCCAGTGTAGACAGTGCACCAGCGCTGGGAGCTATTCCCCTCATGGAGGTGGGTTTTTTAGAGCCCTTGGACCACACGAGGCACGGTAAAGTGCTGCCGTGGCAGTGCTTTAGCATTGCCAGTATAGACTAGCCCTAAGGTACTTAAAGTTCAGCATGTTCTTAAGTGCTGTTGGATGAGTTTCAGTTGTCTAAAGGGTAGTGAGAATGTCTCTGTAGCGAATTCTTCCTCCTTCCTGACCCCTCCCCTTCCCCCCATACTTTGTTCCTGGGAGATTTCCGCACATTGACTTGATTTCCATTTTAGCTTTGCAGTTCATCTTTAGCTTGTGGTTCTCCCAACAGCACACCTCTGCACATAGTTAATCATAGCTCACTTCCCTTTATTTGTACGGGATTCTGAATCTGCAGTAAATCCTGCAGGGAATGGATGCAATGATAGAAAAATGTTTATTCAAAAGGCATTTTTGTGCCACAAAAACCAATATTGGGTCAATTGTCCTTTAGTTGTTTGCAATGTTGCCAGCTGCAATTTTTTCCTGCTATTATGTCCCAGATGTCAACATCCCCTGCTAGAATGCACCTTGGTGATGTCTCATGCTGGGTTTTATGTACAGCTATACTGAGCCTACAGAATTCAGCTGTTCTTCCTTCTCACTCTCCATCACGTGAGCAGAGATTCTTAACTTGTCAAGCAAAAACCTGCCACAGCCGTAAAGCTCCTGTAGCGAGGACTATTTTTGATCTTTCTTGGCTCATGAGTGTTTTGGTATTAATATCTTCTGCATGTGTCAGTGGGGTCAACAATTGAAAGGTGCATTTTTATTTTTTTTTATCGGTGATTTGTGGGTTTGACTAATGTGGCACAGGAAGGAGTCTGAGCTATTGAGTTGCAAACCAGCATTGCATTTTCCTATCTAACGGTCCCTTCTGGCTTTAAAATCTATAAAGTGAGGAATGCGCATAGGCCTTGCCATCTGAAAATCCACATTCCAGGCCTGTGATACGTTTATGTTCATTTTTGCTATACAGTAAAAAAACAGCATCAACAGCAGAGGGTAGCGTACAGGATGGGAAGGCAAGACTTCTAGTTTCTGCTTTGGGTTCTGACATGGACTTACTGTGGCTCAGTTTCCTCACCTGTAAAATAGATGTAATGGTGCTTACCTGCCTTTATAGCGCATGTTGAGATCTCTGGATGAAATGCACTATATAGATACAGTCAGAATGACTGTGCATTGAGACAGCAACAAAACAAGCATGAACAAATTGAGGTCTCTAGGAGAGCAGACAGTGTGACATCTCCTTGCAGTGTAGATCACCGGAAGAACATGGCCATATTTTCAGTACTGGTGTTTGCTTATGCAGGATATAGTGAGAGAGGAATTGTAGGAGTATTTTAAAAACAACGTTAAATTGAGTGGTGTGTTTAAAGTTAAAATGGGCGGGATAACAGCAGTGGTTGTGGAAAGGCAGCATGGTCCAATGACTCAGGACAGTAGGGTTCTAATCCCAGCTCTGACTTGCTATGTGACCTAGGGTAGAACACTTCGCCTGTTTTCACCCCCATCCTGGTGTGACGTTGCACCCCATAATGCCTTATAGAAATATGCTTATGACTGTAAATAGGACATAACTGGAATATGTTTTATGCTACATATGCCATGTAACATATCTTTGCAATGGTTATGTTCTACTGCATGTATTCATCCTATTGGTATGCATGGATCATTTTTATATCTGAGGTTATGAGCGTTGGCTCTATGCTTGTATTTAAAGTGTTTGCTGTAGAAAGCACCTAAGGCAGATTTAGTCAACATAGTGTGAAGGGGTTATTCAAGTCATTGGGAGTACTTGGCCAACAATGGACCTTGATAGACGCCAATCCACGTCTGAGCTTTCCTGGGAACGTTCGGGCTAACATGGCGTCAGCCTGTAAAGAACTGAGTCATGCATGGATGTATGACTTGCCCATGTGACTCTAACTCCATCTCGTAGCTGTAATTCTACACAGAGGGAGAGAGGGGTTTCCACCCACAAGAAGGAGGCTATATAAGCCCCTGGGAAACCCCTCCATCTTGTCTTCAGCCGGCTCAAGAGATAGCCTCTCCACCCCAAAAGATGTCTGAAAGAAACTGGGACAAAGGCCAGTAACTACAGGGGTGTGAGTGATTGCTGGACTCAGACTAGAAGGAGGCTAGTTTGTCAAAGAAGCTTATTGGAACATCTCTGAGGGTGAGATTTACCTGCATTTAGTTTCCTACTGTACTAGGCTTAGACTTGCATGTTTTATTTTATTTTGTTTGCTAATTTACTTTATTCTGTCTATTATTTACTTGGAACCACTTAAATCCTACTTTGTATTTAATAAAATCACTTTTTACTTTTTCATTAACCCAGAGTAAGTACTAATACCGGGGGGGGGCACAAATAGCTATGCATATCTCTCTATCAGTGTTATAGAGGGCAAACAATTTATGAGTTTACCTTGTATAAGCTTTATACAGGGTAAAATGGATTTATTTGGGGTTTGGACCCCATTGGGAGCTGAGTATCTGAGTGCTGGAGACAGGTGCACTTCTTAAGCTGTTCTGCAGCTTGTGGGAGACGTGGTTCAGACCTGGATCTGTGTTTGTAGCAGGCAAGCATGTCTGGCTCAAACAAGGCAAGGTACTGAAGTCCCAAGCTGGCAGGGAAAACAGGTTCTGAGGTAGTCTAGGCACATCAGGTGGCAGGCCCAAAAGGGTTTTCTATGATCCAACCTGTCACACCTGGGTCTTATCTATTTAGATTGTAAGTGCTGTGGAGCAGAACCTGTCTCTCTCTCTGTGTTTTGTACAGCATCTAGAGCAGTGGGGCCCTGCTCTGAGCTGGAGTAGCTAAGCCTGAATGTGATGCAAATAATAATTCCATCCTGCACCACTGAGGGAATTGTTCACAGCACACAGTCAACCTGTGGAACTCTTTGCCAGAGGATGTTGTGAAGGCCATGACTATAACAGGGTTTAAAAAAGAGCTAGATAAATTAATGGAGGATCGGGCCATCAATGGCTATTAGCCAGGATGGGCAGGGATGGTGTCCCTAGCCTCTGTTTGCCGGAAGCTGGGAGTGGACGACAGGGGATGGATCACTGATAATTGCCCTGTTCTGTTCATTCCCTTTGAAGTACCTGGCATTGGCCACTGTTGGAAGACAGGACATTGGGCTAGATGGACCATTGCTCTGACCGAGTATGGCCGTTCTTATGTTCTTACGCTCATTGAAACTCCTGTCCGGGAGGCCTGTGGTGCCGCTCTGGGAAGTGTAAGAGGGAGTGAGGTGCAGTGGCTTGTGAGGAGATGAGTGGAACTTTCAGCAGGACTGTGGGACTTTTCCCTTTTATTGGGTGAACTGTTGCACAGTCAAAGAAAGTCACTCAAAGGAGGTTTAGGGCAAATCCAGTCTGGAAAGGGCTCTGTACAGAAAGGACAGGCCTGGCCAGAGGAGATAAGGTTGCCCCTGGAGAAATTGCTGTTTTTGTCCTACTACAATACAGTTGTGTTCATTTCCCAACCCTCTCTCTTCCACTCTGAGGGCAACACTAGCAATGAGTGATTCAGAGCAGGTTGAAAGATCCCTTCAGAATAATATTCACTACACATGTAGCCCCTTTATTGGATAGTGGGTGAATCAAAAAACAAGTCCTAATTTTTGTGAATGTAATTATTACACCTAAGGGTATGTCTATACTTACCCATCGCGTCGGAGGCACGGGATTGATGTTCTGGGTTCGATTTATCGCGTCTTGTCAAGACGCGATAAATCGAACCAGGAAGTGCTCCGCCGTCGACGCTAGCAATCCAGCTCGACAGGCGGAGTCGACGGGGGAGCCTGCGCGCCGCGTCTGGACCACAGGTAAGTTCGAACTAAGGTACTTCGACTTCAGCTACGTTATTAACGTAGCTAAAGTTGCGTATCTTAGTTCGACAGGGGGGGTTAGTGTAGACCTGGGCTAAGTCTTTGCTCAATAGTTTGGACAAATGATTTTCAGCCCATTGGTCATTTGCAAACTGTTTGTCAGGTATTCAGGATTTCTCATTTGTATTGAGCAATTGGTCCATTAAGTCAAATGGTAATGCTGGGCATAGTCTGACTGGAGACGGAACCATGTTAAGCAGAAGAAAAATGGATGGTGCAAAACAAACTTTCTGTACTGAATGTTCAGACAGATATTCACTCTAAAGTCCATGAAATGGTTGCGATTTGCAAATGTTTTCATAAGTAAGCAAGCCATTCTCCAAATACTCACCAATAACCAATAAGATGGCTGCACAGTAATCAAGTTTGGTGCTTCTTGTCACAAATTTGAAAATCGGTGTTTCTATTAACTCTTTGACAAGCCCTTTAAATTACTTACAAAAATCCAGTGGACTGGCTTCTAAACCCCATCGTTCCCAACTCTAGCTGAGTTTCACTGACCTCATTAATTCTGTGTTCAAAAATCCAGGGCAATACACTTCAGTCATTTTGTCAGTGTGGAAAATTTATAGGTGTCTGAAAATGTAAATAGTGAAATAGGAGCAAGAATGAGGCTATTTGTATGATTTGTGTCAGCAAAATTGTCCACTGAATCTAGTGGCAAATACAAATGTGCATTTGGAGCGCTTGTTTTTGAAAGAAATAGTGTGGGATAATGATATGCAACTCACCTGAAAATTGACTCTTACAATTCATGTTTGGAGCACCCTCCCTCTGCTTGTTTGCTGTGCAAAGCCATAAACTGTGCTCTTGGAAAGTGCTCAGACAGGTTCTACAGTCATAAAAGGGAAAAGGATGCTAATCTCAGGCATTTTGGTCCCCATTGGAGCCTTCATAGCTCAAAGCAAGACAACTTGCAAACATCTAATTCAAATGGAGAAGAGGAATCGCATGAGAGGTCAGGTGCAATGCTAGGAAACAGACTGATGCAAGAGCAGCTAATTGCTTTAGATTCCTGGCAACTGAAAAAAGTGACGCGCTGATGTCTCGAATTCATTCTCATTGCACAGGAACAGACCTTGGTGTCCTACCAAGCAACTGGAACATAGGGAAAGGAGAAGATCTGATTTTTTTTTTAATGGCAAAATTAGCTTCAGCCTTGCCCACGGGCTTCCTACTTACTAGGCATTGATCATTTCCCCGCAACTCAAGGAATACTCTGTTACTGACCCTCACCAGAAGGGTATAAATAAATTACTGAAAGACGATCCGTCATGGTAGCAGGGTCTGCTTTGAGGCTGAAAGGGCTCTGTTGATAAAATGATGGACAGCCTCAATTAAGTCAGGGGGTCGGAGGGTGGGGAGAGAAATATTAACGCCAGGAATTAAAAGAAAGTGCTGGTCACAAAACAGAAGCCCACAAGGATGCTGGCTACATTCAGGTGGCTGAAAATAACCCACCCAGCAAACGTGGCTCTGACAGGAATGGAAACTGGCTCCAGGGCTGAAGGATGCAGCTGCAGTCACTGATCCCAAAGCTGGGGAGACCAGACCACACAGTATCTTTGGGGGCAGCAGGTCCATAGAGCACCAGAAGAAGGGCTGTTGGGAAACTGGGCTGGAAGCGGCAGGAAGCTGGCGGGATGCTCTCCCACAATGCCAATGAAGCAATTTGTTGTGCCAAGCTGAGAGCTGGTTGTGATATTTGTTTGGGGGGTGGGGAAGGGTAATCAGAGCACTCAATGTAGCAACAAGCCACCCATGTTGATCATCTGGGAAGGCTTCTCCTTCAGGGCTGATTCACACACAGCTTTCCCCGCTCCAAGGCCATTCATTGGGTTCCCACCTGCAAAGCTTCTCTCCTACAACTTACCTTGAACTGCCCTGCCGTGCCCCCTAGGGGATGGGTTTAGTCCCGTGGGTGGTGTGACAGGGCTGCCAGTCCCTTTCAGTTGCCCCTTCCTGTACCACACCTGGGCAGGGGATGGAACTTAAAAGAAAGACAAGCCCAGCAGTAGGAGGCTGAGTGGGGAGGAGTGTGGACTGACTGCTCGTTCCTGAGGGCCATTGGAGGCTGGCTGAGGGGAAGACCCGGGGAGAGCAGGAAGGTTCTTCACTGGAAGACCTGAGGGAAACCAGGGCGGGGCCCAATGTGGCTTGCCCAGAGCAGCCAGTCTCTCTATGGCAGCAAGTCACTGAAACAGCCTTGAAGGCATTGGCAGCTGGGTGAGTCGTGGAAGAACATGGGAAAGCTGCTGTAGTGCCCCACTGTGTTGTGAGGGGGTGTTCTGGGACAGTGAGTTTAGCCAGAGGTGGGGTTCAGGAGGGGAGGTAGCCAGAGCTTCCCTTTCTCCCCACCAAGCTCTGTTCAGCACTACGCAGCTTGTACCACCACCCTGCATGTCTCAAGAGCATGAGCAGCGAATAGTCCACTATCGTTTCCTCCTGTTCCTGGTCGGCAGGGAAGGCCCTCCTGCAGGTGCAGGTTTGGCAATGTTGTCTGAATCCTGCTTCCCCTTCTTTGCAGCTGAATAGAGACCATAACCAGAGATGACCTCAAGGGTGAGCCATGGGCTCTCATTGCAAGATGTGATCTAGAGATTAGCGGCTGCAGCATTTTTTTAATTTTATTTTAAAGATTGACCTGAGCCAGTGAGAACGTACCATTTATTACTAAGCCTTTGCCTTTATACCAAGCATCTTCATTAAGCTCCTTAGCACAACTAAGATTAAAGAAGCTGGCCAACCTCCCTGTCCTGACAGTCACCAAAGGACATTAGATAGAGCTGGGATTTTCAAAGGGAGTTAGGCACTCAACTCCCATTTACATTGGGAGCCTAACGCCTCTGAAAATCTCTCACTTCCTAAGGCTTGGGCGCGATCCGTAGGATACTTTCTGAAGACAAATGGGCAGATGCTGAGGCAGCTACACTGTATGGAAGGCCTAATTGATAGGAATCCTCCAAGATGGGAGTTCGGGAGTTCGGTGTGCACTTGCTGACAGAAAAGACCACAGCCAACTGGATTGATTGGGCTGCTACATTGGGAAGGGAACAGCAGGACATCTGGGAGTATATTCATCAGGCGGCTGTGTTCGGAGCATAATGCTCTCTGTCCGTCCTCCCCACTGTGCGCTCAGCCGGTGAATGCTAAGTGATTGTTTTCAGTGCCTTCCCCATGCAGCGTAACCAAGTCTCTCTCCGAGGTCCTGTTTATGAGATGAACAAACGGAGCGTGCAAAATCTCACTGCCTGCTCTTTGTGGGTTGAGTTCTCTGATCCAACTGTGCCTCCTGGTGGGACTGTCAAGCGGGGCCTGAGGTGGAACAGCTGGGTTGGAGCCTGCTGCACCCCCTAAGCATTGTAGAGAGGTCTCCAGGACAGCTCCTAATAGGCTGGCATAGAAGGGATAGGGCACTATGGGATCTGGGACTAGGTAGATGCATGCAAAATCTCCTTCATAGATTCTGGACTGATAACAGCTGCTATTCAGCGGAGAGGGTGGATTGGTGGCTGTTGGGGGTGGAGGGCTATGCCGCAGCCTCACAACCTCCCCTGGGGCTAGGAATGAATTCCCTCAACCCTTATTCCACAGAGACTGAGGTAGAAATAGCTGTTCTGCAACCCCTTCTTCACTGGGAGGGGAGAGAAGAGGGTCCCAGAGTCAGTGCTGAGACACAGGATCACCATGTGGATCCCAGGGAAGATGGGGACTTTAGGGGCAAGCCCCTCCCCTGGTATCTGATGGAATCATTTGAGGAAACACTGTTAATGGATCCTTGCAAAGCTTTCATCCCTGGGTAATTCCACACTAGAGTGTGATCTGCAGTGCTCCTTGGGCTCTGGGGTACTGTGCTTACTACGTGTATTGGGCTGAGGACTTCTCTTCATTTTCTACTAAGTCAAAGTCCCTTTGCTTTTATTTGTGATCACTGGAGATTATGCATTTAAGTCTGGGACAATGGCTCTGAAGAGAAAGAAACTGACTTCTTACCTTATGGGAACTAGAAGCAGGAGTCAGGCAGTCTAGGGTGAAAGGGGGATGCAAAGCCCTTCTGTGTGCTGGAATGGGGAGATGCAAAGCCCTCCCCAGAGATGTCTCAGGTCAGGGCGGTTACTGGGATAGTAAAGGAACCAGCCTTGGATGCGCCTACATTCTGCCCTGCTCCGAAGGTGCCACTCTTCCTGCAAACTGGCCTTTTTATACTGCTCTTAGTTACAGATTTGCTCCAGGAATTTGTGGTCTTTAGGTAGTTCTGCTTCCCGAGTACAGGTACCAGAACACGCCTTTTCCAGAGTGCCTTTCAAACAGCCTTTGATAATCCTAATGCAAGTGATCAGGCCTGGAGCAAAGGTAAAGAACATGGAACTGCTCTGAGGCCCTGCCTTCCCCAGGGTTCCAGTGACTGAAGACCCCAATGTGTTTGCTAACTTCCCAAGCCAAATCCAGTCCTTCCACATGTCCATCCATCTATACGGTGTCCTGCTTGGGAACTATTGCACATGGCAAACCAATATCTATAAGTGGCCCAAGATGTTAAGTTAGGGGGTGGAGGAGGAGATGCCCTTTTGCATTATGCCCAGAACAGGCTAGGAAACTGTAATTATGGTTTCATGTAGTTTGTTTCCTGACATAGGGTAATAACTGAGCCGAGGAAGAAGACTCTCAGTTGTGAGCACTGATCTCCCGACCTGGGTTTGAAACCTCTGAACCGCGATCTCTGCTGTCATGTCCCACACTCACCAGGTTAATCTGGGGTCTGGACTAGAATGCAGATGAATTCCCCTGGGCAGGTTGCCAGGATCATTAGCTTGAGGCTGCTGCATACAAGCTAATGGTTGCAGGTTGCCAGGCCAGCAGTGGAAATGCTTTCCAACCTACAGGAGCAGCATCGGCCCGTTGGCACAGTGTCCTGGGGATGTTTGCTGTCAGGGCAGCTTGCTCAGAGAGCCTGCCAATCTGCTGCTCTAATTGTTTTCAGCTTTAATTCCTCCATTTGCAATGCTAGGTGGGTTTTTTTGGTTGTTTTTTTTTAAGCACATGCAACGTAAAGCCAGTCTTGGGCGAGGGGACTGGGAACAAGGTGCAATCCCCATCCCAAACTTGAGCCCCAGATCTGAGGAGCCGAGTACACAAGGAAATCAATGAAGCAGCCTACATTGGCTTGTGCTGCATAAGCTAGGTCCCTCCATGCAAGCGGCACGTTGGACCCAAATTTTGCAGCAGGTCAGTCTCAAAGTGGGGGTGTTAACTGAATGAGCCCCAGGTGCATGAGAGGGCCAGGACTGGTTTATTTCACTCGGCCCCCTATGTGATCAGGACCGGATTCTGCACTGCGTCTCCAGACAGGCACAGCCCAAGGGGAAGGAGGGCAGAGGGAGCTTAATGTCACCTTTGCCCTGCCCAGATTCCACTCTGAAGCCACCCAAGGCCTGGTTTTAGAGATGCTGAGCTGTCCCAGCTCTAGTCAATGTCAGTGGGAGCTGCAGGCCCTCCGCCCCTCCAGATGTCCAGGCCAGGATGTTTCAAGCTGGGAGCCCAAAAACTGAACCACCCTAAATCTACTGAGACTGGGCTGTGTTGTTGTGTGTTTGTACAGTGCCTAGTACAATGGGGTCCTGGTTCATGACTAGGCTGCAGGTTGAGGCAGGGGGTTGGGGTGTGAGGGCTATGGGATGGAGGTGCTGGTTCCGGGGTGGGGCTGGGGATGAGGGGTGTTGGGGTGTAGGAGGGGGCTCCAGGCTGGGGGTGGGGCTGAGGGATTTGGAGTGTGGGAGCGGGCTGCGGGTTGGGTCAGGGGCAGGAGGGTGTGAGGGCTTTGGGGTTGGGCTGAGGATGAGGGATTTGTGGTGCAGGAGGGGGCTCCAGGTTGGGGGGGCTCAGGGGGTTGGGGCTTGCAGTTGGGGTGCAGGTTTACCTTGGGCAGCTCCCAGTCAACGGCACAGTAGGGGGCTAAGACAGACTGCCTCCCTGTCCTGGCACCGTGCTGTGCGTGCCCCAAAAGCAATCAGCAGGTCTGGGTCCTTGTCAGGGGAGCCAGGAGGCTCCATGCGCCACTCACCCACAGGCACCCCCACCCAGTTTCCAGCCAGTGGGAGTGCGGAGCCGGTGCTTGGGCCGGAGCAGCGTGCGCAGCCCTGTGCCCCCCCCCCCACAGTAGCCTGACCTGCTGGCTGCTTCCAGGGCACAGTGCAGTCATAGGCGCCGACTTCGTGGGTGCTCTGGGGCTGGAGCACCCACGGGGAAAAATTGGTGGGTGCTCTGCACCCACCGGCAACTCCCCGCCCGCCCCGGACCCGCGGCAAACTTACTGGCACCGGGAGACGTTGCGGGGCCCCGCCCCCGACGCTGGACAACGTCACCCGGCGTCGGGGGCGGGGCCCCGCAATGTCACCCGGCGTCGGGGGCGGGGTCCCGCAATGTCACCCGGTGTCGGGGGCGGGGCCCCGCAACGTCACCCGGCGTCGGCCCCGCCCCCGACGCCGAGTGACGGCACCCACGGGCGGAACCGGAAGTCCGCGTCTGTGAGTGCAGTGCCAGCCAGGGCAGGTAGGGACTAGCCTGCCTTAGCACTGCAGCAACCCCAACCGGACTTTTAACAGCCCAGTTGGCGGTGCTGACTGGAGCCGCCAGGGTCCCTTTTCAACTAGGTGTTGTGGTTGAAAACCGGACACCTGGTCACCCTATTCATGGCAATGCCAAGTTGGGCCCTTAGATGCTATTAGAGGACAAATAATAATTAAAAAGTCAGTGGTGGCTTTTGAAAACATAACTGTGTCTGTACTTCAGTCGGCAGGAAAGGCCAAGCCCAGGCAGTTGAGTAGGGATAAGAGCCATTGCGCCTGGTTCTTTTACTTAGCCCAGTTTCCATCCGCTGTGTTCAATGGCATGATTCACGCTGGTGTAAATGGCGGGGGATTGGGCCCATTGTGTTGTGGCGTATTTGGAGGAAGGCCATGTTCCCAAGACATTTTATGGGAGGCAGTGGACATTGTGTTTGCAGGAACAATATTAGACATGTTTAAAAGCTGTCACTTCCTGGAGTTTGTGTTTCATCACAAGCTGATTAAATTCCACCATTTAAAGATTTGTATCCTAGAGAAATCCTCCCAGGAACCTTTAATAGCAGAGCCAATCTTTATAAAACCTGGAACAAGAAAACGAGAGACCTTGGGTTTTATGTGGCTGCATGGCGCCGCTTGGTGCCTATCAGCTCCATTAGCTCCTAAAACCCAACAGGAATGATTAAATACGTATTTAAAGGGTTTTCGTTTCTAAAGAATGTAATGGAAACTTACCAAGAGTAAATGATGTTCATATTGAGCAGCATCAGGAAGGGAAGGGGGAAACGGATGGCTTGGGGGGTGGGTGGTTGGGATATAGAGGCTGCTTTCCGAGCAGTGCAAGAGGAAGAATGATATTGGTAAGGGAGCTCGTTCTCCGCAGCCTTGCCCCTTGTGTAACTTGTGACACCAGTGCTGAGTGAGTGCACAATGGTCCATGCTCAGCACTCAGCAGCAGCATGCTGCCCTGGCAGTGTTTTGCACAGGCATCCATGGCGACCCAAGGCAAAGGCAGTAGGGAATCAGGGTCTAGCAGGCGTTCTGTGGAGATGTGGCATCTGGCGTGGCCACCAGCTGGACCATTTACAGCCCCGTTTAAGGGGGTCAGTAGGGGCCTCTTGTTGACACTAAATGTTTGTAGGGCAGATGGACCCAAAGACACGGGAGCAAAACTGTTGGGTAAGGAGGTGCTTTTTTATAGAGTCCTTTTCCTGCCCTGGGCAAAATGACAGCACTGACTGCAGGGCAGGGCCGTAACGAGGGCGAGGGGAGTGAGGCACTTGCCTCAGGCGCGCACACCTCAGGGGCGCTGCCTCCTCCCTACGTTTGTTCTCGGCAGCGGGGCTTCCCCTGCTGCATCCCCTGCAGCTCCCTGCCACGCAGTCTCCAGCTGCTGCGCCCCCCCCCACCCCCAGGGCCCCCGCTGACAAAGCCCTTGGAGCTGCGCAGAGATGTGGGTTTATGCACCCCTCCCCCCCCGGGCCGTGGGGGGAAGGGGGTAGAACGAGCAGCAGTCTGTGTGTGTGTGTGTGTGAATGCAGCAGAGCTACAGCGGGGCTGAAAAAGGAAGCTTCGGGGACTTTGAGCTGGACACCATCCCCTGGGTCCTAGTGCTGGTTGGGCTCCCTTCTGTGTGCTGGGATGGGGAAGAAAAAAAGGATAGGGGAAGAGGCAGTGGGGAAAGAAGGGGGTGGGGTGGAATGGGGAGGAGATGGAGTGGTGGGGAAGGGGCATGGGATGGGGAGGAGAAGGGGATAGGGAAAGTGGGGGGTCCAGCATGCGGATCCCCTTGGCAGCAGCTGGGGCTCCCCTGTTAAGCAGGCCCATCAAACCCTCACCCTGAGAAGCCCCACCTCCCCTGCATCTGTACCACCCTGATGAGCTCCTGCAGACAGACACACCCTCCCCACTGAGCCCCAACCACCTACACCTAGACCCCCACCCAAATGAACCCCACCTCCCCTGCACCCAGACTCCCCCTCCCCCCCGCTGAGCTCCAACCACTTTCACTTGGTCCCCCCTGCAGACTCCCATTGCCCCTGCCCCTGGAACCTCCCTGTGCATCCAAATCCCCCACTGAGCTGCCTGCCCCCAGACTGCCCCACACAGAACCCTCTTTCCCCCCCCCCCCCCCCGAACCCTCTTACCCCCATCTGGATACCCCCACACAAAGTCCCTCTGCACTTGGATCCTGCTGCCAGGCTGAGCCTCCCTGCCCACATCTGGTGCACCTGGCGCAAAAGGGGCAGAGCCCCAGGGTGTTTCTGTGGCAGGCCTGGCCCTTGTGCTGTGACACAGTCAGGTTCAGCCTCATTGCCGAGTCCCTGTCCCAGGGGGCCAGGGGAGGCTGCTGGGTGATCTCCCAGCTCCATGCAGCCAGTGGCCTGTGCGCCCCACTGCCATGGTGGAGCTTCCACATTTACTTATTGTAAAAAAAAATTAAAAAATCAGAATTTTAAAATATTATGCACAGAATCTGATGCAGCATTCACTCAGGAATATGGGGCGCTCTACAGCTGTGATGCTGGGACTGTGAAGGGGGTGCTGGACAGTAGAGGATCTGTGGGTGGAGGAGCTGGGCAGGAGGTATGGTGTGCAGGGTGCCGTGCAGTTGTGATGGGAGGTCAGCGGGAGGGGTCTCTGGCCAGGGGGTGCTGGGCATAGTGAGTACAGAGGCATTGGGCATAGAGATCTGTGGGGGAGGTCTCTGGGCGAGAGGGCACTGGGCATAGGGATCTGTGGGGGAGGTCTCTGGGCAAGGGGTTGTTGGGCATAGAGATCTGTGGGGAAGGTCTCTGGGCGAGGGGGCGCTGGGCAGAGGGATCTGTGGGGGAGGTCTCGGCGAGGGGGCGCTGGGCATAGGGATCTGTGGGGGAGGTCTCTGGGCAAGGGGTTGTTGGGCATAGAGATCTGTGGGGAAGGTCTCTGGGCAAGGGGGCACTGGGCATAGGGATCTGTGGGAAAGGTCTCTGGGCAAGGGGGCATTGGGTATAAAAAAATAAAATAAAAAATGGAGATATACCAATCTCCTAGAACTGGAAGGACCTTTCAAGGTCATCAAGTCCAGTCCCCTGCCTTCACTAGCAGGACCAAGTACTGTCCCTTGACAGATTTTTTGCCCCAGATCCCTAAATGCCCCCCTCAAGGATTGAACTCACAACCCTGGGTTTAGCAGGCCAATGCTCAAACCACTGAGCTATCCCTCCCCTCTTGAGGGATCTGTGGGGGAGGTCTCTAGGCGAGGGGGTGCTGGGCAGAGGGATCTGTGGGGGAAGTCTCTGGGTGGGGGGGTGCTGGGCATAAGGGCAGGGCACTGGGCAGGGGGGCAGTGTGGAAGGGGCACGCTGGCATCGCAGGGCTGGGCAGGCCAGTTTGCGTCTAGCAGTTGTGGGTTTGTAAACAGTGCCCTTGTGCTGGGCTGAGTGAGACCACTCCCACTGCACTGCGCCTCATTGCCCCCAACCGGCCCCTTGCTCTGTGGACTGCCCCCTATCACATGCCCTATTTCCCCAGTGGGGGCCCACAAATATGTTTGGCGCCGGGCCCACAAAAAGTTTATCCAGCCCTGTCGTGTTGGTGGTACCCCCTGGCCCATCCCCCTGGGAGGCGTTAGTTGGTGGTACCCCCTGGCCCGGCCCATCTCCCCCGGAGGCATTAGTTGGTGGTACCCCCCGCCCCACCGGCCTAGCCCATCCCCCCGGGAATTGTTAGTTGGTGGTACATTTATTTATGTATTTTTAATTTTTATTCCAGTCCATTGAATAAGACCCTGCACTATGAATAGTATGAAGAATTCTAAATGTCCGAGTGAGGCAGAGTACCGTAACTAGGGCGGGGGGGAGGCGCAATTTTATTTTCTTGCCTCGGGCGCAAAAATAGCTAGTTACGGCTCTGCTACAGGGTCATGTGTACTCTGCAGCAATGTTCTTGGATTCTGCATCACTCTGGTGGAAATTCTGTGCAGATTCAGGTAAATTAAAGATTTTTGATTGAACGAAATAAGAAAAAGCATAATACTATCAGCGTAGTAGCCTGCATGTTAATTTATATCTTGGATTCCATTTATTTTATGCTTTTCCCACAGTTTCACTTTTCAGCCTGCGACAGCAATTCTTATCATAGATGTTGTCAGGGTTAGCAGATCAGTAGGGTAGGGGGCAGATAGGGTTGTTGGCACCTGGGAAGAAATGGGAGTC
The DNA here is from genome assembly GCA_037349315.1 of Chelydra serpentina. Lineage (NCBI taxonomy): Eukaryota > Metazoa > Chordata > Testudines > Chelydridae > Chelydra > Chelydra serpentina. The sequence goes on along the minus strand of JBAIAC010000035.1, from coordinate 32,195,836 downwards.
AGTTGGGATTGTGGGGAAGCTTGTTAGCTCAATGTTGCTTGTAAAATCATCAGCAGTGAAGTACTTAATGTTGGTTTTTGATTTGTTGGTTTTAGGTTTCAGAGTTAACATCCCATTGAGGTGAATGGGACAGTTTATACCTTCAGAACTATGGTGTTAGACTGACTGCAGACTCAGGCAGACATCACTCGGGGTCAGTTTTCAATAGTATCTTTACAAATGCGAGGGCTAGAAATGTAAACTTTGATAAATGAAAGCTGAGATCCTGGAACTCAGTTCTGGTGGATGGGCTGGGTTCTGCAGCAAATTCCCTAGCCCTGGGGTTGTGGAATATCCAGAGCCCTGAATGCCTGTAACTACACTGTTAATGCCTGCTGTGTGCCTAGACACAGGCATTTAATTTACACCGTTAATATCCATCCTAGTGTGAAGATTGATTAACGTGTTACAAGGGTCAGGTGGCCTTGTAAGAGAACAAGTCCCCTCTGTGTGGCTGTGGGGGCCATGCTGCAATCGAATGCTTGGCTGCTCCTGCAGGGATCCCACACGGGGCCTGTACAAGGTATGAATGCTGCTGATGTCCCTCCCTGGAGGAAGGAGGGCTGGCATCAGAGAGCCTGTTCATGGGGCAGGGATAGCTTCCAGCCCAGACCTTCCCCTTTGCTCCTCTCTCATCCCCTGCTCCATCCTTTGCCTTGCACCATCACTAATCCTGTTCTTCTCCCCCATCTTGGCTTTTTGCCTTGTTCCCAACGCTGTGCCCAGCACCAACGTGTGCCCCCTGCCACAGAGCTCCTAGATAGCAAGGTGGTTCGCTGTGATGGTAGTCAACATGCACTCCACCCCCCTAACCCCCACGGCTGCTGAGTTAGAGACGTCCTGTGTGTGTTAGTTAAAGCAGAGCAGCCTGGGGCGTGGAGCCTGTCTGCCAATCCTTGGCATAGGCAGAAGGAGTGCGCACCAGGTCAGCCACGTATGGTCAGAAGCACAAGTCTTAGTGCCAGTATCCACAAGGCTTCCTGAGCCAGAAGTGGTTACAAAAGTCGAAACAGGAGCCACTCATGTCAGCTGATATTGACCCCTGCTGTTACCTTGACTCATGTCATGTGACTGGTGCCAGAAAACAAAGACGGGTCTGTATCCAGCGCTCTCACCAGTCACACCCTTATTACACTCTTCATCTCTGAAAACCTTGCCCAAGCTGACTCAGGTTAGGCACCTCACCGCTGAGGCTCACCAATCAGAGGCCATTATTGAAAATATTGGCCCAAAACTCCTGCCAGGCTGAACTTCTCACTTCAGGGGTCCATTTCCCCAAAACTAAACCAGGCTGGAAGGCTTCTAGCAGAAGATTCCCAGCAAAACAGATGGTGGATTTTATTTTTTAAAATAGGCTAGAAATTCAGAATTTTTTTCCTTCCAAGCAGCTTCTCAGAAGGAACTTTGTATCTTTTAGTTGGCACTCCTGAACCTAGTGCTTTCTGCACAGTAATCTCACTAAATCCTGAAAGTATATCTAGGGCCCTACCAAATTAATGGCTGTGAAAAACGTGTCATGGACCGTGAAATCTAGTCTCCCCCATGAAATCTGGCTATTGTAGGAGGGTCACAGTATTACCACCCTTACTTCTGTGCTGCCTTTAGAGCTGGGGGGCTGGAAAGCAGCGGCTTCTGGCAAGACACCCAGCTCTGAAGGCAGCGTCACCACCAGCAGCAGTACAGAAGCGAGGGTGGCATGGTGTGTGTGGCCGGGTTGTCACTGGTGGGGGGGCAGGCAGGGCTGGCCTTACAGGTGGGCAACTGCCCAAGGCACTGTGGTCGGGGGGATGCTGTGGTCACAACCCCCCTTCTCCCCCAGCCAGCCCAAAGCCCCTTTAGCCCCTGAGCACTGGGCCAAGAGCCGGGGCTGGGCTGGGCTGGGATGCCCTAGGTGGGGGCATCTACCGTACACCAGGCTCTAGCTGCTATTCCTGGCCAGGCTGGGGAGGGATGGGACTTCCTCTTCCTCTGCACAGGCAGCTCCCGGGGTGGGTCATACCCACCCCCTGGTTGCAGGAAGCTCCACAGCTCCTGGTTGGGAGCCTAGCTCTGAAGGGAGCACTGCCACCAGCAGCCACACACAAGTAAGGATGGCAATACCGTGACCCCTATAATAGCCTTCTGACACCAGCTCACAACCTCCATTTGGGTCAGGACCCTCACAATTCCAACACCAGGAAATTTCAGATTTAAATAACTGAAACCATCAAATTTAAGATTTTAAAAATCCTCTGACCGTGAAGTTTACCAAAATGGACTGTGAATTTGGTAGGGCCCTAAGTATAACCATCCCACCCAGATCCTGTGGAAAGCATAAGTCTTCAAGTTATGCAAATGCCAATTTCCTCTGCAGTGTTAGGATACCTAATCTTTTCCTGCCACTCTCCTCAATAACATTTGCATTAAAATACTGCTCTTTCCTCTGAATACATGATCCACATTTTTCTTCTCACTAATTAAGCTGGAAATCTTCCACATTTGCATAAGTGGCCATTTTGCCTTTCTTTTTCAAGTCCGAAGACTTGCTCCTGCTTGTTCACTTTCTCTCAGCTGTGTGGGCCAGATCCTCAGCTGGTGTAGTTCAGCAATAGCTCCACTGACTTGAAGGGAGCTCTGTTGTATACCAGCTGCAGATCCTGCCTCTCTGTCCTTTTACAAAGTTGGAGACCAACAGCAATGCTGCAAGAATGTTTTAAAATTTTCAATGAAGATAGTTTGTCACTTGGGTTGAAATGTTCCGCTGTTTTAGAGACCCAAACAATGCTTCAGGAAAGCCAGGAAGCAAAACTGACTTGAAACAAACATGAAGCTAAGTAGTTTGTCTGAGCTCGGAGAACTGCAAAACACAAATAACCGGCCTTGATGATGGAAAGACATTTTGATTTGTTTTACAGCGTTTTCCATTTTAAACATCTAAGGCGCCTTGAGACAGACTCAAAACAGTGTGGGGGAAGAGTGGGAGCTGATGTGAATCAACATAGCTCCGTTAACAGCAATGGAGCTGCAAGGCTTTACAGCAGCTGAGGAACTGGCCTGGAATTCAGATAATCTGGAGTGGGATTCAAATTAGGCACATCACAAAATTCAAGTGTGCTTGAACCCAGGGTTTTGTTTCAATCCATTATAAAGATGAGACCCCTGATGCTTTGCCCACTTAATAGAGCTCTCCTGACTTAGGGCTGGTCTACACTAACCCCCCAATTCGAACTAAGATACGTAACTTCAGCTACGTGAATAACGTAGCTGAAGTCGAACTATCTTAGTTCGAATGAAAACGTACTTACCCGGGGTCCACACGCGGCACGCAGGCTCCCCCGTCGACTCCGCCTACTCCGTTCGTCGAGCTGGATTACCAGCGTCGACGGGGGAGCACTTCCTGGTTCAATTTATCGCGTCTAGACAAGACGCGATAAATCGAACCCAGAACATCGATCCGACGCCTCCGATCCAGCCGGTAAGTGTAGACCTACCCTTAGACTCATGTGTCAGTGACGTTTGTATTGGGCCCAAAGGCCAATTGATATGTGAATCTGGATTTTGAATCTCCATGGTTCTGGGTTTTTTTGGAATCCATTGGGTTGGCTCAGGTCTGTCTCTAGCTGCTGGGGAAACTGGTGTTTTAAAAATATATGGAGTCAAATCTTTTTTCCTTGTTTTTAGTAGGCTTGAAAGTGTGTAACTGAAAACAGAGCCCAGGCCTGGCTTTTAACCTGAGATCCCAGAACTGTGCTCTCCATCAATTCACATTCTTAGGGGCATCCTAGGATTTGCCCACAGCCATTGTGCTAGTGCCTGTGTGCACACGTAAAGCCCCATATATTTGTAACCCTTCTGCCAGGACGAGTTGACAGCAGCAAGGGCTGGGTTCAGTACATAGGGGTTCCCTTTTCAACAATACCATGTAAAACCGGCTTGAGCCCCCACCCAGTAACCTGGGAAAATCTTTACACACACCCCTGGGCGCCTCAAGGAGGCAATACTTCCCCTCTCGCAAGCACAGAGCCTCGGTGTAACAGAAAATCTTTAATAACAGCAGGTAAACGACACCAGTATTAAATTGGGAAAACACCGCAACTAGGATTCATAAACCAAACTGTGAGCAAGACCCACCCCAGCCAATTGGGCCATGTCCTGTCCCTTTGGTTCTTGAGTCCAGCAACCCAGAAATCACCCAAAGTCCCCAAGAGTCCAAGAACCCAAAAGTCCAGTCCCAAAGTTCAAAAGTTCATTGGTCTGGGCAGAAATGGGGAGGGGAGAGGTAAGGGGCACCTTACGTGGCTTGAAGATGACTTCCTCACCCCTCCGTGGGGCTTCGCTCCGCTCCGCTAGCCATCCTGCAAGCCGCTACAGCTGTCCCCACGAACTGCTCCGCTCCGCCAGCAGCTCCGCTCCACCAGCCGTCCTGCAAGCCACTACAGCTGTCCCCACGAACTGCTCCGCTCCGCCAGCAGCTCCGCTCCGCCAGCCGTCCTGCAAGCTGCTACAGCTGTCCCCACGAACTGCTCTGCTGGCAGCTCCGCTCCGCCAGCCATCCAGCAAGCCACTACAGCTGTCCCCACGAACTGCTCCGCTCCGCTAGCCATCCTGCAAGCCGCTACAGCTGTCCCCACGAACTGCTCCGCCAGCCATCCAGCAAGCCACTACAGCTGTCCCCACGAACTGCTCCGCTCCGCTAGCCATCCAGCAAGCCACTACAGCTGTCCCCACGAACTGCTCCGCTCCGCTAGCCATCCTGCAAGCCGCTACAGCTGTCCCCACGAACTGCTCCGCCAGCCATCCAGCAAGCCACTACAGCTGTCCCCACGAACTGCTCCGCTCCGCTAGCCATCCAGCAAGCCACTACAGCTGTCCCCACGAACTGCTCCGCTCCGCTAGCCATCCTGCAAGCCGCTACAGCTGTCCCCACGAACTGCTCCGCCAGCCATCCAGCAAGCCACTACAGCTGTCCCCATGAACTGCTCCGCTCCGCTAGCCATCCTGCAAGCCGCTACAGCTGTCCCCACGAACTGCTCCGCCAGCCATCCAGCAAGCCACTACAGCTGTCCCCACGAACTGCTCCGCTCCGCTAGCCATCCAGCAAGCCACTACAGCTGTCCCCACGAACTGCTCCGCTCCGCTAGCCATCCTGCAAGCCGCTACAGCTGTCCCCACGAACTGCTCCGCCAGCCATCCAGCAAGCCACTACAGCTGTCCCCACGAACTGCTCCGCTCCGCTAGCCATCCAGCAAGCCACTACAGCTGTCCCCATGAACTGCTCCGCTCCGCTAGCCATCCTGCAAGCCGCTACAGCTGTCCCCACGAACTGCTCCGCCAGCCATCCAGCAAGCCACTACAGCTGTCCCCACGAACTGCTCCGCTCCGCTAGCCATCCAGCAAGCCACTACAGCTGTCCCCACGAACTGCTCCGCTCCGCTAGCCATCCTGCAAGCCGCTACAGCTGTCCCCACGAACTGCTCCGCCAGCCATCCAGCAAGCCACTACAGCTGTCCCCACGAACTGCTCCGCTCCGCTAGCCATCCTGCAAGCCGCTACAGCTGTCCCCACGAACTGCTCCGCCAGCCATCCAGCAAGCCACTACAGCTGTCCCCACGAACTGCTCCGCTCCGCTAGCCATCCAGCAAGCCACTACAGCTGTCCCCACGAACTGCTCCGCCAGCCATCCAGCAAGCCACTACAGCTGTCCCCACGAACTGCTCCGCTCCGCTAGCCATCCAGCAAGCCACTACAGCTGTCCCCACGAACTGCTCCGCTCCGCTAGCCATCCTGCAAGCCGCTACAGCTGTCCCCACGAACTGCTCCGCCAGCCATCCAGCAAGCCACTACAGCTGTCCCCACGAACTGCTCCGCTCCGCTAGCCATCCAGCAAGCCACTACAGCTGTCCCCATGAACTGCTCCGCTCCGCTAGCCATCCTGCAAGCCGCTACAGCTGTCCCCACGAACTGCTCCGCCAGCCATCCAGCAAGCCACTACAGCTGTCCCCACGAACTGCTCCGCTCCGCTAGCCATCCAGCAAGCCACTACAGCTGTCCCCACGAACTGCTCCGCTCCGCTAGCCATCCTGCAAGCCGCTACAGCTGTCCCCACGAATTGCTCCGCCAGCCATCCAGCAAGCCACTACAGCTGTCCCCACGAACTGCTCCGCTCCGCTAGCCATCCAGCAAGCCACTACAGCTGTCCCCATGAACTGCTCCGCTCCGCTAGCCATCCTGCAAGCCGCTACAGCTGTCCCCACGAACTGCTCCGCCAGCCATCCAGCAAGCCACTACAGCTGTCCCCACGAACTGCTCCGCTCCGCTAGCCATCCAGCAAGCCACTACAGCTGTCCCCACGAACTGCTCCGCTCCGCTAGCCATCCTGCAAGCCGCTACAGCTGTCCCCACGAACTGCTCCGCCAGCCATCCAGCAAGCCACTACAGCTGTCCCCACGAACTGCTCCGCTCCGCTAGCCATCCTGCAAGCCGCTACAGCTGTCCCCACGAACTGCTCCGCCAGCCATCCAGCAAGCCACTACAGCTGTCCCCACGAACTGCTCCGCTCCGCTAGCCATCCAGCAAGCCACTACAGCTGTCCCCACGAACTGCTCCGCTCCGCTAGCCATCCAGCAAGCCACTACAGCTGTCCCCACGAACTGCTCCGCTCCGCTAGCCATCCAGCAAGCCACTACAGCTGTCCCCACGAACTGCTCCGCTCCGCTAGCCATCCTGCAAGCCGCTACAGCTGTCCCCACGAACTGCTCCGCTCCGCCAGCAGCTCCGCTCCGCCAGCCGTCCTGCAAGCTGCTACAGCTGTCCCCACGAACTGCTCCGCTCGCCATCCTGCAAGCCGCTACAGCTGTCCCCACAAACTGCTCCGCTGGCAGCAAGCCGCTCCGACTGTCTCCACGAAGTGCTCCGCTTCAGCAATAGATCTTCAGGCTCCCCCACTACTTAACACATTGCTCAGTGATTTCAGTTCATGAGACTTTTAGCTCTTTAGTGATTTCAGCTTGTAGTTAGGGGAGCCTTAGTGCTCATTTGCACCCTTAGCCCAGAGTGATTTCAACTCAGCAGCCTGAAATCAGACTCCCAATGAACTCAACATTAGCTCTGATACTCCACAGTGGAGAAAGGAAGAGGTGCAATTGGTGTCAAAAGGCCCAGTCAAAAAAAACCTGTCCCCAGCCTCTCCCCATACACTGGGTTTTGGAACCCATGTCCCTTGGCTGGTGAGCACTGCTTAGTTGATGGCGAGTTCCCCTTCATCATGACAAAAGGCCAAGTACAGTTCCACTGTCCTTGATTTACATAAGCAGTATAACAGCAGTTTATTCTTCCTGCCCTAATAACAGAAATTCCTGCCCCAATACAGAAAACGGGATCCTACAGCAGCCCAACGTGCCCTTTGGGCTATTATGGGTTCGTACTTGGTGGGGTGGATGTGCCTATGTAAATGGGATCAGCCCCTGGAGTGCTTTGCCACGACTCACCACCAGATGTCAGGGTGGAGCTCATCCTGACTCTGCTTACATATTTACACCTACATTTTCACATGGACAAGTGGTACAAATTGGAGTCACAGCTGGGAGCGAGTGCACTCAGGCCCTAACAGTCTCCTGCGGTAATGTGCACCAGAAGAGAGCTGGGTAAGCAGCGGAGAATGCAGTGTATAGGAGAAGCAATGAGGAGAAAGACATTTGTTATCCTAACTCCCACCTGACTGGCTGCTGCTCAAGAGAACAGGCAGCTGGCAATAGGGGTGAAGTGGTAGTGGAGACCCAGCCAGAGCAGAATGCTAGTCTTTCAGACAGTTACAAGTGAACCCCAATGCATTCCAAGCTCCAGTGGTTTCACCCTTGGGAGCACCTGATTTGAGGTGATGAGTCATCTCTGAACAAGAGCCTGATTAAGTCACATGAGGGAATGTCATCCTGTGCTAGGCTCCAGCCAATCCACAGGTCAGGAGCTGGGCTGGTACCTCTCAGAGTGGGTATATGAGCCACAGTAACTCAGTCTGCCCAACATCACTTCATGGCTGGGAGTGTCCTCCTCCCTGGGGAGGGGAGGTGACAGACTCCATGGCCCTGCCTTGACTACAGCCTGCCTCCCAGCACTACTTTTGCTTTGTTCCAACCCCCACTCTTGACTCCTGACTTGGGCTCCAGGTCCTGGCCTGATCCTCCACATCTCGGTTTCTGACACCTCCGCTGATGTTTATGGGAACCCTCTTGGAACCATTCAAGCCACTGGAGTCTGCAAAATTAGTCCAGTAGCCCCTCTGGAACAGGCTTGCTCGTGAGACTTCTGAAATTGAATGTCTTTCCATGTTTCACTGGTTCAGCTTCTAGCCACGGTAGCTTACTATCCTTTAGTGAGTGGTAGCAGGGAATTCCCCAGAAGAACAACCACTGCTCTGCTGTTCTCGGGTGCATTGTTCTGAGCAGACCCAGGGGTAGGTGTGGATGGACATATGCCGTGTATGTTACCCAGTGCGGCTTTGTAGTGTGTTCCCATATGCACAGTCACACACCACTGTGGCCCAAATAGCAGGAGACCAACCCCTTAACACACACGGGCTCAGATCCTCAGATTCAGCTGACTTGCAGTCTGTGCAGGATCCGAGGGGGTGGGGAGTCAGTAGGGTGACCAGACGTCCCGATAAAATCGGGACGGACCTGATTTTTGACCATGTGTCCCGCGTCCCGACCGATGGTCAGTCAGGACGCCTTTTGTCCCGATTTTCAGTCTTCTTCTGTTTTTGTTTTTGTTTTTTGCTCCACAGCTTCCGGCGACAGAGGCTCTTCCGTTTCCGGCAGCAGAGGTTTTTCCATTTTTTTTTTGGGGTGGGAAGTCCCGATTTTTGGTTCTTCTCCTCTGATCACCCTAGGGGTCAGTCCTGGGGCAGACGCAGGGGAATGTACCATACTGAAGGGCAAGGATATGACCCGTGGTGCAGGGAGAGGGAGAGGATGCAAAACCCACAGAGCATGCCCAGTTAGGGACAGGTCCCCTGGTACAATGTTCAGGTTATATCCCCTTAAGGGAGGAAACCCTAGGAGTTTCAATGCAGAGTATTTCCTTTTAATTCTTCTGTCAGGGAAGAGGGGCTTGGTCTCAGTGGCATGACTGGGCTTGACGTGGCTATTCTCCACAGAAAGAAAATACATAGAGCGCGTGTTTGGCACCTTGCTTAGTCATACTAGGGGCTAACAAGTCCCAGAACACAGGTCCAAGCCCAGGTACACTGCATCAGTGTCTGACCCAGCGTACAGGCTCAGAGACCTGCTAAGGGCTCCTTAGGGCAGGATTTCAGTGCCAAGAGCCCCAGTTCTCTTAGAAAAATCTGTCGATTAAAACACTCTCAGCCTCTAATTCGTCTCCTTCACCTTGTCCCGACCGTCTTAGATGGCTTCTCTAAAGCTGTCGATTTCACTCCTGGCCCAGTAGATGAATCTTTTTCTCATGAAAAATTACCCAGCACTTGTGGGGGGGGAAAAGACTTGCTGCCCCTCCCTCTGGAGTGAGATGGTATTCACCTTTCCACTGATCTCTGGCAAGGCAAGTGTCTGGAAGTTCCCCTTGCAGAAGTTATTTATTGTGTTTCCCTTCAGAGGTCTCTCCCTATTCATGAAGGAGACACTCATGATTCTCCCTAAATTGTCCGGCACAATTATTCTGCAAGGTAGCGTGTCTACGTGCATAAGTCTTGTGTTAAAGACAGGGTTCTGTTCCCAGCTCTGCTGCCTCTGTTACCCCGTCAGTAAAATGGCAATACTTACCTACCTCCCAAGTTAGGAGTATGAAGTTTTGCTTAATAATAAGAGTGGTGAAATGCACACAATTGTTAATGCCAGTCAGTCAAACCCAACACTGTTTCAATTCAAGCAATGTCATTAGTCCTTAGAGGACGACTATGTCCAGAGCAAGTCTCAACTTTCAAACTTCATCTGCTTAGCTCTGGAGAGAGAGACAGGCTAGAATTTTTGAAAGCTGACTGTGTGTTTTCATTTTCCTATAACTAATAGGAACATAGAAGTTATGAGATCAGATCCGTGGTCCATTCTTCAGACATTGGCCATATGCTCAAAAACTACAATTACTTTCAGGCAGAGACCCCAGCATGGAGAATTTCAGCCCTTTGGAAATTTGTGAGCATATGAAAACAAAGAGCTATAATGGAAAGTGCTTTTGCAACCTGAAATTTAGTGCTAGCTGCTCATGCAATTGTTGTAATTTTCACTCATCATTCTCTTTCCCATGCTATTGCAGAGGACAAAATTGGTTTGCCTTTTCAAATCCACATCAGCAGCTAAGAAAATGTATTCTAGCAGGCTTGGGGGAAAGCAAAGATGTTAAAACAAGACACATCCCATCCATGGACTGGATATAATATTTACCATATTTTATGGCATTATGTGCCTCTCAAAGCCTCACTTCATTTTAGAAACATAGATTTTTCTGTGTGATGAACGGGAGGGAGTTTGTCGGTCGATGTGATTTAATTATCCGACAAAGTGTTAAAGAGCTGAGCTTTCATTCCCGGCTTCCCACTAGAATCAGCTACCAGCCCTTCTTGCTTTAGGTCTTTTCCTTTCTCATCCACACACACATGTTGTCTGTGGTATTTATGGGCTGACTTTAACCGTTTTGCTCCATTCCTTCATGGGGAGAGAAGGCAGAATGGAATTTGGCCTTTCACAGGCACCTGTCATGCTGGTGCTATCCCAAAGCACTTTATGAAAGGCACAGGCTCAGATCCTAGTTCTGTGGGGACTTCTATGCAGGCAAACTAGGCAATGACTCATGCAGACACAGCCTAGCAAGTGAGAGGAGCCCATTGGCAAGGATGCTACCTGTTCCGAGATTAGAAGTTGTGGGATCTTTAACTTTGCTATAGACAAGCAAATTTCAAACCATACGCACAGTGATGGCTCTTTCTAGAGTATTACCAAACTTGGCTGGAGCTGGGGCTGAGCTGGTTTTCCTGTCTTGAGAGAATTTTCAAGTTTTCCCAAAAAGGTTCTTGTTTAGAATCAGGACAAAAAGTCGAAATCTCAAAACTTTGCTGTAAACCACCAAACTGAAAAAAAAGTCACTTGAGGTCAATTGAAATGTTTCATTTCAAAATGTTTTGATTTTTGAACACCCCCCCCACACACACACACTTTTAAAAACCTTTTTATAGCCTACATTTACTAAAATTTTCAAAACAAACTGGTTTCAACTCGAAAAAATGAAACTTTTCATTTAAAAAATGTCAAAATGGAACATTTTTACAATTTTAAAATCTTTTTTCCCCTCAATTTTCCAGTTGGGAGATTTGTCAAAAGTGACCATGTTTTGTGAGCAAATTCAAGTTTTGCTAAATAGGCATTTTTTGACAAAATAAATGTTTTGTTTGAAAAATACCCAACCAGCTGTAGCTTTAGCCCCTCTGTGTTGCAATAACCTGGTTTTCTTCTGACTTAGGTCCTTGTCTAGATGAGGAAATATCTCCCCAGCAATAGTGCAGCTGGTCCAGCATCTCACGTCATGTGAGCTCTAATGTAGCGTGGACACAGGTGTTTTTACCTGGCTCAAGACTCTGAGCAGCCAATGTCCAAATGGATCTTTCACCAGTGGTAACTCTGGAGCAGCTTCACCATTGCTGATGAACAGGTGAGACATTTCCTTGTGTAAACGCACCCTTTGAAAAATTCTGTAACGGCCGCGTTGAGGAACAATGTTTTGGCCTACGCATCTACAGCCTTGTCTGTAGCAGGGGCCCAAAATTCTAAAGTGTTTGTCACCCAGCCACCACTCTGTGTGACACTTATGGTCAGATTTTCCAAAGAGTCTAGGTCAGCTGAAAATCCAACCATTTCCCTTGGTGCCTAAATGGAAGCTGATCTCCCCTGAACATCTGAATATAGGACTTTCTTTCTAAAATTTTCCACTTCTGCTGGGTGAACTTTGCAAAGTGACTTGGGTTCTTATGCACATACGCTCCTAAGTCACTTCATAGAATCATAGAATATCAAGGTTGGAAGGGACCTCAGGAGGTCATCTAGTCCAACCCCCTGCTCAAAGCAGGACCAACCCCAACTAGATCATCCCAGCCAGGGCTTTGTCAAGCCTGACCTTAAAAACCTCTAAGGAAGGAGATTCCACCACCTCCCTAGGTAACCCATTCCAGTGCTTCACCACCCTACTAGTGAAAAAGTTTTTCCTAATATCCAACCTAAACCTCCCCCTCTGCAACTTGAGACCATTACTCCTTGTTCTGTCATCTTCTACCACTGAGAACAGTCTAGATCCATCCTCTTTGGAACCCCCTTTTAGGTAGTTGAAAGGAGCTATCAAATCCCCCCTCACTCTTCTCTTCTGCAGGCTAAACAATCCCAGTTCCCTCAGCCTCTCCTCATAAGTCATGTGCTCCAGCCCCCTAATCATTTTTGTTGCCGTCCGTTGGACTCTTTCCAATTTATCCACATCCTTCTTGTAGTGTGGGGCCCAAAACTGGACACAGTACTCCAAATGAGGCCTCACCAGTGCCGGATAGAGGGGAATAATCACGTCCCTCGATCTGCTGGAAATGCCCCTATTATACAGCCCAAAATCCCGTTAGCCTTCTTGGCAACAAGGGCACACTGTTGACTCATATTCAGCCTTTCGTCCACTGTAACCCCTAGGTCCTTTTCTGCAGAACTGCTGCCCAGCCATTCGGTCCCTAGTCTGTAGCAGTGCAATTCTGAAAATTTTACCTGCTACCATCAGTTCAGCTCTACTGGTGATGGACCCTGGGGAGCTACTTGGCAGCCACTGATGTGCTAACCACCATATTATGTAGGCATGATCTAAGTGGAGTGATACAAATATATAATGTTTGTAACGCCCCTTTACCTGTACACAGGGCCGCAGCTGGGAGTGGGACTGAGGCAGGGGGCTGAGGCCGGAGCTGGGACCAGGGGCAGGACTGGGTGACGCTTCTTCCCCAAACCCCATGGGGGCTGGCCTGGGCCCCCCATGCTCCCCCTGAACATTCCTCTGTACCTCCCCTAGGGGGTCACGCACCCCACAGTTTGGGGACCACTGATGTAGTTAAAATGCTGGCAGGAGCCTGGAGTCCTCTATCCATAAATGTTTCCAAGGGCAGAGCTGTGCAGGTGCGAGCAGTCATGGGGAATTTTAGACAGGGGGAAAGGCTACAACCCACTGCGATAAAATCACCTGCTCCCTAGCACAGGGGAGAAGACTCTCAGATGCAACTTGAATTGGTCGAAAATGGCAAACATTTTAAGGGGAAAAAATTGATTGAAAATTCATAACATTGGGGCGAGAAGGGGAAAAAATTGATTGAAAATTCATAACATTGGGGCGAGTTCTAGTGATGAGATGGGGCAACATTCATTTTTCACTATTGCTCTGACATGTTAACAGGGCCCACGATGCCTCTCCTGTTGCCCTTAGGGGTCAGCTCTGGGCATTAAGGACATGGGGAAGGGCAAAACTAACCAGCGGGTGGGTTTGGTTTTGCAAAGCTTTGCTGGGGAGGATTTTCTCTTTGCAAAACCAAAACTGGGGAGTAGGTCAGACCTGGCTCCCTGTTTTATCAGAGCCTCAAGAAGCAGGGCTCAGGGCTGCTGTATAATGGTAGAGAGAGGCCTGAATCAAGCCCTAGTTCAACCACAGAGCTCTGTGCTGCGGTGTGCAAAGGGCAAAATCTTGTTGATTTCACTGGCAGTGGAAGGTTCTCAGAGCCAGTCAGGATCGGGCCCGTAGCATGGTCTTTCTGACCCCAGCGTCATCCTTGTAACACGCTCTTCTCTGGCCCGCTCACATGAGTGACACAGGCTGCTCAGCTGCAACACTAACAAAAGCATTTGCTGCTGGAGAACACCCCAGTGCTTCATGACTCCCTTTCCTTGATAGTAATTAGCGGCACACTCGATGAAAAAGATTCATCTACTGGGCCAGGAGGCTGAAATCGACTGCTGTAGAGAATCCACGTAAGGCGGTCAGGCAAGGTGAAGGAGACGAATTAGAGGCTGATATTTACGAGAGTGTTTTCAGCAACAGATTTTTCTAAGAGAACTGGGGCTCTTGGCACTGAAATCCTGCCCTAAGGAGCCCTTGTTTATTCACAGCGGAATACCAGCCTGGGAAGTTTTGATACGTCCAATTTTCTTTCTCACTGCAGTTTAAAAGGCAATTTGCAAGCAGCCTCCGATGTCTCATCCTCCCTGAATCGAGTCTGTCCTCTGTCGCTTCTGCTGAACCGATCATTCTCTAGCATGAGCATCCTTTGCTGGCGGTTACTGCGGCACAGGGCTGAGCATTCCAAAGCTGGCCCAGGGGGTTGGATGGCCAGTCCCCTTTAAGATGCATGGGGGAACTCAGCCTTGGGGCTGACCCTGATCTACCTTCCAGCTTGTGAAGTCACCCGCCCCTGCGCAAAGTTAGTGCACAGTGGGTGTAAACGACACTCAGAGCAGCACGCCCAGATGGTGTCATTTTACACCCACTCTGCCCAGCTGGATGTGATGGGGAAAGGGCCAGGCAGTGCAGAAGGAGGCTCAGGCTAGGTCTATACTGCAGCCCTGGATCGGTATAACTATGTCTCTCGGGTGTGACAAATCCACACCCCGAACGATGTAGGTCAGTATAACTGAGGGTTTTTTCAGCCCCTGAGCGACGTAGTTATATCAACCTGAGCCCCGTGTGGACAGCGCTATGTCAATGCTTGCCCCGCCAGCATAGTTACCACCTCTGGGGCAGGTGGATTAACTTCACTGAAAGCGCTGCAGCAGTGCAGCTGCATCAGGGGAGCTGATTCTCATCCAGCTTTCACCCGCCTTACTGCTCTGTAACTCTCTTGGCTTTGGTGGGGTTTACACTGGGGTAAATGAGAGCGGAGTCAGGCACCTCCAGGAAGAGCATGTGCAGAGGGTGGGAGGGGGCGTGAGGAGGGGGTGGCGGCAGAGCCAGAACCCGTCTGTGACAGGGTGGATGGATCCTGCAGGGCCCCTAGCAAGCCAGGCAGTAAAGCTTGAGTCTCCACTGAAAGCAGCAATTAGGCTTGGCAGCATTCCCCTGAGGAACCTTCAGCTGGTGGGCAGATCCGTTCTCCCAAGGGGGAAGCTGACAACGCAGCAGGAAGAGGAGTCGGTTGTTGCAGCTGGGAGCTTGCATATTTAATAGCTCATGGGCAGCCTACCCTATGCACCAGACGCGAGGGCTGTGGCTACAAGGTGCTATCTGATCTGTGGCATGTTCTGGGACAGGTCTCCAGCCCTGGCCGAGTCCCTCTTGAATGCCACAGACAGCAGCACACGGGGCTCTTCAGGCTGTCCTAAAGGGGCAATGGCATAGAGGTTTTTTCCACCTGCCCCCCCTTCATGTAAGGGGCGGCCTGGGGTTGGTCAGGGTGGGGAGCGAGCATGATGGGGGGTGGGGAGGGGATTGTAGGTTGGCAGAAAGGTCCCCCAGGGCCTGTGCTGATCAAAACCCAGTATGACACTTTCCTAAATATGGGGGGGAATGTCCAATTTTTTTAACCAAATGCAAAATGACACAAATCTTTAAGCAGCCCAAGCACAGAAACTCCTGATGAGGCCAAGGGGAGTGGAGGGTGCTGAACGCCTGGCCTCCCCAGGGCTGACGTTAGCAATAGCAGCGTGTGCAGTGGAAGGCGGATTGAAAATCAAAGGACACTTTGAACGCTACAGAGCTGTATTTATATGCACCGCTCTTCAGAGGGCTCGAGATTTATCTCCATTCTGTAAGAGACCCTTATTAGAAGCTTGCGGATGCCCCACTCCTGAATAATGAGAACAGCCTTGTCTCTGCAAGATACATTCAAATATAATGATGACATTGTCCTTCCTTATTATAACACTCAGTGAGCTCCTCATCTCACTGCTGTTTTACGGAAAGATTTTGACACGATGCTTCAGTGGCGAAATGATAATACAATGTGTTTTTTTTAATTGCCACCAAGTCTAAAATTAGCCCTTTTTCATGTTTCTGGCGGACTGAAGTAAAATGCTTTGGGAAAAATATTCAGAAATGTAATCAGTGATTTGGGGTCTCTCAGTTTTGGGGGCCCAATATGAGGTCCCCAGGGCCCAATTTTCAGCGGCGTTGTGTGCTGTCATCTCAGATCAAAGTCAATGGGCACGGCAGGTGCTCAGCAATTCTGGCAGTCATGTTCCAGGTGCTGCGTGTTAAAAGGAATGCAGAATAATGGTCTAGAGATGCTGTTCCCCCGCCTCTGATAATACAAGAAAGGAGGGCCATTCAGTGAAAGTGGAAGGCAGCAAATGTAAATCTGATAAAAGGGAGTTATACATGTAACACAGGATTGGAGCCCCAGCGTGCTAGGCGCTGTACAAAGCCAGAAAGCACTGTCCCAAAGACAAGCAACATACAAAGGATGGGAGAGAATGAGACTGTTGGCTTGGTAAAATTTGTGAGTACACACACAGCCTGATACATTTTGATACGTTTAACATTTGCACTGTCCCAGGAGCAGACCAGCAGCCAGATTGTGATTCAGGGTCACCATCTGCTCTCTAGTTCCCTCCTTGTTCTGGGGGAGAAGTCACCTGATACCCAGCACAATTTACATCCCATTGTGCTGGGTATGGGAAGGGAGTCACAGCTCCACCCACTCCCTTCCCATGCCCACCCGCATGTGCGGAGCAGCGGCCACCCCATGGAGGCTGCTCTCCCCTGCAGTGTTGCTGCCCATGATGCGGGTAGCCTGTGCAGGGGAGTTGTGCTCTCTTTCTCCCCCCCACAAATGTGCAGAAAGGATCCTAAATAAACGTTTAGCTTTGCCCCAGCTGCCCTGCAGCCTGGCCATTAACTGCTGGCTGGCGTCCTGCGGCATCATAGCAGAGCTGGGCCGAGAGGAGATGGAGGGAAGGGAAAGGAGTGGTTTTACAGACCGGGTTGGGGATGGTGTTCCATGCTCAAGGAGCGGCACAGGAAAGCATGAAGACATTGGTGGGAGGAGAGCCTGGGTTAGTGTTGCAGGGGGAATGGAAGGGCCGGTGAGTCAGTGAGACAATAAGAAACCAGAGGCAATAAGCAGTGAATGGCCTTGGAGGTGAGGACAGTGGACTTGTTGCTATGGAAGAAGAGGAGCTATTGAGATGGGGTGGGTGTGGTCAGAGCTGTGGAAAAGGAAGAGGAACTTTATTTCTGCTGAGGTCTGTGCCAAGGACATGGCTTCACAGCCTGCTCTGTCAATAGGAGAGATGAGAAATTGGGGTCCTCTTAGAGCAGCTACGGTGTAGGGCCTGAGTCCCCGCTCAGGTGGACTCCATCAGGAGTAGCTCTATTGCAGTCAGGGTGAGGGTGGGAACTGAGTCAGGCCCCAGAGTCTATCCCATCGTGGGCCGTGATTGAAGCTGGTGCCGGAAACGCTCTCTCGTGCTTTGCCGTTGTGCTCGCTGGCTGGGCTCCTGCAGGGAGAAGCCTGTTGTGCTCCATGTTTAATTTTCTCTTTCTCTTTGAGCAGTGACATTTCTGTCATTTCTGCTCCAACCCTCTTTTTTCTTCCTCTTGCAAATGGGCACGATTGTTTTCAGGGGATAGTGTTTGTATAGCTGGCTGGGGCTGTTTCCTTGTATAAAAGAGGAACCCACAGCAGATTATGCACTGTTAGATTAGTTTGTTTGTTCATGCACGTCCCTTGTATGGCGTGAAATAAATACAAAAATCTCAAATCAATGAGAACATGTCAGGCAGCTGTCAGCTGCCCAGACGTGTCTGGTGAGGCGTCTGATTCAGTCACATGTCCCAGTTTCTGGGCCCTGCCAGCATCAGTATCACATCAGGCTAGGATGTACTTCTGTGTTTTGCCACCTTCTGGGCTGTGCAATGCCATGATGGGTATTAGGGGGTATTTCCGTCTTGTGCTAGATGAAGTACAGCGCTGGTTTCTGGGCTATGTGAACGCAAGTATTGTATAATGTCTCACTGAGTAATGCTCTGCCAAATGCCGTGGCATGCAATGCCATGCCACACTGTGTGATGCCATGGTGTACCTCCAGTGCCATGCAACACAATGTGATGCTGTGGTGAACCTCCAGTGCCATGCCACGCAATATAATGCTGTGGTGAACCTTCACTGTCATGACAGTGCCACACAATGTGATGTCATGGACCTTCAGTGTCATGCCAATGCCACATTGTGCAATGCCAAGCAGTACTCTCAGCTCCAGGGGCGGCTCCAGGCACCAGCACAGCAAGCGCATGCCTGGGGCGGCAAGCCGTGGGAGGCGGCGCTCTTCCCTGCCGGCGCTCCGGCCGGGGGAGCAGCGCGGCAGGCATGCCGCCCTCCCCGCGGCGCTCCTCCAGCCGGGGGAAAGCGGGGCATGCCACGCTCCCCGCTGGCGCCCCAGCTGGGGCAGTGGGCGGCTTTTTTGCCTGGGGCGGCAAAAAAGCCAGAGCTGGCCCTGCTCAGCTCCAGATCAGTGTCAGTGCAATTCCAATTTCTGTGCCATACAAGTCCAGACGTGGGGATTTGCACAAAGATAGGTAGCAATAGATGAACATCAAAAATTTAGGAGCATCATTTTGGGGGTATCCCTGAAGCTTAAAAGTTGTCACTTTCTCCATGTATCTGCTTCCTGCTGGAAGAATAACAAATGATGAATGACACTGGTGTGCAGCTTCATTTACAACGATAACACTGAAGGATATGCCTGAGCTGACACTGGCTGGCATGGCTAGAGAAGGCGCCCGGCTGCCTAGACATAGTCTGGAAGTATCTTTATCATCATGCCCCTGAATATTTAGAATCCATTTTCTGACAGTACCTATCAATCTACACCAGCTGCAGGGACTGACTTGAGTTGAACCAAGAAGTAAGGGACCTTATGGGCCCAGAACCGAGCCATTGCTTGTTAAATCAGTTACTAAAAGAGTCCACCAGCTGGCTATATAGTAAGAATGCTTTCAGGACTGGATCGAAACTAGTCCAGCGGCTATGGTTGCGGTTGGTTGAAGTGTTTCTGCTGAAACCCTTTTATTAATGGAAAACTGGGTTTTTGACTAGTGATTATTTTTGTGTTGTGTCCACTTTTGAGTTAAATTTAACCAACTAGTTAATCTTTGTATCTCCCAAATGGTACAAAGCAGCCTGTGTGTACAGTATGAGTAAATCTGGCCCTTTGTATCTTGCAGAGACCAAATTACTCCCTGGCATAAATAGATGGAACTTCCCTTGAAATGTATGGGGGTTACATCTGTTTGCCTGAAGGCTGAATTTGATCCTTTGGGCCTGACTCTCACCTCACTTACACCAGAACTGGGCCAGATTTTGCTCTGCTCTACTAGTGTAAATGCAGAGTAACTCCTTTTGCAGTCAATGGAGTTACTCTGGATTTGTACTGCTGTAGGTGAGATCAGAATCTGGCCTTGTATCTCTAATGGAAGCTATCATTGTCTTACAAGTGCACATTGAATGAAGGTGAGAAGAGACCCTTTTAGAAGGGGTTCCGTTGAGTTGGTGTTTTACAGAAATAAAATGGGACCTCTCTCCACTCAATAGTTTGAAATTCCCCAGGTTCCTAAGTCTGCAGGTTAAATTTCCCTCATGAACAGCCAGTGTAGAGGCTGGCTGGCTCGTTACCTGCACATAACAGAAAGATGTGCCTGCCCAAGTAGACTGTGCATCCCCAGCAGCTCCCTAATGCCCTCATCACACATCCATCCCAAATCATTTAAAACAATTGTTAAATAAGAGTAAATGGGCTGGTTTCATCCCTACTCTAACCCCACTGAAGTCAATGGAGTTACCCCAGGGCTGAATGTCACTGGATACCTTGACAGTCTAAACTGACAAATCATTGCCATCTGAATCCTCCCTCTTTCAGTTAGCACAGCCATTAAATTAAAAGGCCAGGCCGTGCGATGACTTATAAGTCCAGAGAGCAGTTTTATAGGCAGTAAGACCCTTAGCAGGAAGCTGGTGATGTGACTGCTCAGTGGGCATGAGGAGCTGGGATCTCTTAGCGTGGTTACCTCTCCTCTGGCAGCAGCAGCCTCACCGAAGTTACTGCAGAGCCTCACTGGGAAGGCCAGCAATCAAACCCACAAAAAGAGACAAAATCAGGTACTGGACTCTCCATGTCTTGTGCTATGTGAAAATCTCTTGCACTCGCGTGATGCTCGGGTTCTAAGAGCGGTGAAGAAGGCTGTGAAAGTAGCTGGGGAGAGTGGTGGTGTGGGGGTTAGGAGCAGTTGTGAGGAGAGCCAGCGCTGTGTTGGAAAATGTTTGGGGGGTGGGGCAAAAGAATGCCGGAGAGAGCGAGACGGATCCCAGGAGAGATCCGAGAGATCCAGGTGAACTGATGAGAGGGGCCACTGAAAGTCAGGGAAGGCTTAGAAGCAGCTGAGAGGATCCAGGACATTGGGGAGAGCTAGTGGAGCAGCAGGGAGGGTTTGTGTCAGTGGCATAGCCAGGTTCTAACACCAGGGGCAGCGAACACATTAAAAAAGGTGCCACCCAACCCAACATATCAAGTTACTAATTACAGCCTTTTAAATTCGTTATACATATTGATTTTGTACTTAAAATAAAAACACAAGAATGATATTGTTTTACAAGTATGTGTGTTGTTTTGCATTTAAAATATAAAAACAGTTTTACAGAATGACATCTATTTATATTGTTTATAAAATCAAAACATAACAAAAACATGTGTTATTTACTTATTTTTTTAATCGTATGTGCAGTATCCCTGTAAGGGATGAGTATAAGTGCGCAAGTTTAAATGAGTCCTGTGTGTCTCTCAGCCTGCTGCCAGCCTGGGTTCTTTCACTCAGGCCGGCAGCGGGCTCTTGGTGGGGCCAGCGGCAGGAGCCCGCGGGGGGAATCCCAGAGCAGCAGCTGGCTGAGCCGCTCATCCCGCCCCATTCTGGGATTCCCCCTGTGGGCTCCTGCCAGCCGGGGTCTCTCAGCCTGCTGCCAGTCTGGGTTATTTCACCAGGCCAGCAGCGGGCTCTTGGTGGGGCCAGCGGCGGGACCCCTGCATTATTTTATTGCTCCACCTCCATCCACTCCGTCTCCACCCTTTCAAAAATTAAAAAGGCGCCACTTTTGGAAAATGTGCTCAGGGGAGTGGCCACTCCCCCTTAGCTACGCTACTGGTTTGTGTGACAGTAGCTGGAGCCATTTGAGAGAGTTCTCTAAATATCTGCACAGCCCATTGGCCATTCTGGTTTTGCTGATGGCTCAGCCCAACATTTCGATGATATAAGAAGTTTTTCAAACTCAAATATTTACGGGAACACTGTTGTGCAAGTCATTTTAAACTTTTTTTCAGTGGAAAAAGCTTTGGTATCCCCCAGACAGGCAGCACTGTGCTAACAAATGGGAGCCAGAAAGTGAAACTGACGAGAAAGTGACTGTACTGAGGTGAAAATGATTAGTTCTATTTGTAATGCCCAGCCCCAATGCAAAACAAAAATAAAAAAAATAAACTGTGAAAATTAAATGTCCTGGGGGCACCTCAGCTTTGGAAAGTGGATCCCACATCCCAAGCCACATACCTAAGAGGATGCTACATGCCTCCCACGAGGCCCAAATTTCCTGCTTCCTTTCTACAGCCTCCTTGAGGAGGCAGGGATTACCCCGGAAACAAATGCTGCACTCAGCTATAAAGCAGCACCTGTGTCTAGGCAGAGACAGACCTGAGATTAGTGCAAGGGACTGATCGGGGGACTGATCGGGGGCCCCCCCCAGCACCAGCACAGCGTGTGGAGTCCCCAGCACCCAGATGGATAGAGGGATGCTCTGTGACCCAGTCCATGCAGCCCCCAGCCCCCAGCCCCAGACTGTTAGCCCCAACCAGGGGCCGTTCTGCCCCTTGTTGGTCATGGGTGCTTGGGTGCAGTGTGGGCTCTGAGGGTGAATCCCAGTCTCTGTGATGTTTGTCAGCATGCTGGTCAGGACTCCTGTTCTGAGTGGAGGCTGATCCTGCAGCCTGGCTGCATCCATACCCTTGGCCTGCTCCTTGGGCCAATTCCCTCACCCCAGGTTCCAGCTGTGTTTGGGCCTGCTCCCTCCAGCAGCTCCAGCGAACATGTGATCCAGCCTCAGCATGTGTGTCTCTGGTCCAGCCCCTATGCCAGCTGATTGACCCAGCACCAGTCACCTGGCCAGTAACCAATACCCTACTCCTCTTAGACAGGGCTGACATCCTGCTCCAGACTGGCCTCTTTCCTCCAGCGACAGGCAGGCTGGCAGCAGGATCTCAGGGGTGAGTTGTCCTCCCAGTGCTTTATCCAACATTGCTCTGGGGCCAGCTCCCCTCTCTGCTTGCCCCCTGTCAGCCAGGGCTCCTGGGAATGGGTCTGGCCCTTTCATACTGCTGCTGGTCTGTGCAGTGCGGGGCTCCATGCACAGTGCTGTGTGATAATTGTCAGTGTGAATATCAGGTAACACCCAGGGGAGGATGTTTGATCTGAAGTGTGATTTTTATGTTGACAGTTCCCTTGTAAAATTAAGGCTCTCTAATCTTAAACTTCCATGAACCCTGAGGTGTTTAGACAGGTTAATGAGCTTCAGGAGGAAACTAGGGAGCCACTCTGCATGCTTGGAGGCTGGGCACTCCTTTGATCACCCTCCCGTATCCTAAATTCACACTCGTCTTTTCCACCAGCACTAGAAGCCTCCAGATTCATCTCAACCCCAAACATCCATTGCAACGAATGGGGAAAATGGAATTCTTCACAATGAGCAAGGAGAACTTTCCACTGCAGAAACTGGCCAACTGCACTTGATTTTCAAAAGAGCCTAAGGGAGTTGGTGCCCAGATGCCACTGAATTTCAATGGGCGATGGGCATCCACGTCAAGTAGGCACCATTGAAAATCTCAGCCATGATTCATAAGGACCAGAAATGCACTGGACAATGCCAGGAGCAATTCTGCACTGGCAGGGAGATGGCCAAGCTGATCTAGTTGGTCTTCCCATTCCCTTAACATATGAAAGCACCAGGCTTCTAGTTAATGCTTCTCTTTGATCTGCTTCTCTGCAGAAAGTCTTGCTACCTGAAACCCTCTTACAGTGAACTCAGTGCTTTGGCTCAGTTTGCCTACACGGCTATGTTCCTGCTGTACTTTTCCAAACAGGGAAAAGGGTATATGTATGCTGCTAGGATTTTGGCATGCGCTTGAGACCAAAGGGACAAGGCAAGGGCATTGTGTCTGGCCAAAGGAGTTGAGAACAGCTACACAGATCATAAATAGGAGCAGTTTTGTTTTGTTTTGCATCATGAAGCCAGGAGTTCCAATGGAAAGATATTCCTTAGGTTGTGTGAATGGTTTAGAAACTTGTCCTGAATTCTTTCCTGGGTAATTATCTACAGTATTAACATTGTGAAAATGAACACATTAAAAAAAAAAAGAAGAAAACTCATTAATTCTGAATATTTGGTTTCCTGTTAAATGATTTGTCTTTTGATTTCCTCCAGTCTAAAAGCTCTCCAATGCCATCGGCTAGAAAGTGATAATCTGATTATTTAAATGAATAAAATGGCTGCATTTTATTTTATTTTAGTTCCATTTACAATGTTACTATAAAATATCTTTCAATGGGCCATTTTTCTTATGGCCTTTTCCCGCATGTTCCTAATTATGGCCATAATTAATTTTAATGAGTCACCCACCATCAATTCTACATTAATTTGTAATATGTTTTGCAGCTGACTTAAAACAAAACAAAACAAAAGAATGAAGAGAAATGCCCTCCTTAGGGTGCCTTTTTAATAAAACCAGTAGATTACTTCAGGAATTGGCACTCAGCCTGAATGGTGCGAAATTGCGTGGTCCTCAGTCAAAGTAGATTCTGTCTGGCCATTGATGGATTGCATCATTCATAGCTTTTATAATCCTAGTAAAAGAGGTCAATCTGTCTGTATTGAAAAATCAAAGTTTCTTGCTATATTTCATACTTCTATTAACCATATGCATGGAGCCAAAGCGATACTTTAGCTTCCTTGGCAAATCGCCCCTCCAACGCCAACAGCCCACACCTGAGTCCTTGGACAAACTTTGGCCTCTGGGGAGAGCAGCGGGGAGAGCACTGCACAAAAGAGCAGAAGGGAGAGAAAGAAATAACAATGGGGCCCAGGTGGCTGATCGGTTCTTTCTCTGTATTCAGAATAATGTGAAGGTTGAGGTGCAGAGGAAACAAAATGGTGTGTGCCCTTTATTGCTCCTCTAGCATGTGATGAGATGAGCCAAGAGCTTTGGCTATTTTTTCTTTCATTCTTTCTCCCTGTTTCCCTTGACAGTAAGAATAGCAGGTCTTGACCTGCCCTTTCCTCTTTGGAGCTCCTGGAGTAGGACAGTGACATCACAATAACCCGAGATCAAAAGTGCAGCTTGCACAGCTCTCAGCTGAGGTAGGACTGGATTCAGGGCTGCATCGGAGCTTTGCTCAGCAGAGCTGGTGTGTACAAAGGTGGCGTTAAGCTATTGTCATGCCATGATCTCAGGGCCAGCCAGCCTCACCACTTGGGTCCCTGACATAGAGTAAAGCAGGCTTTATGGGACCTACTTTCTTCTTCGGGCTCCTGAGGATGGCTGGAGAACAGTTCATGGGAGCCCTCAAACCTTCTCCAGGCAGGTGACTGGAACCTGATGGGGCTCGTGTGAGGAGAGACCTTCTCCACCCCAGTGCAGGCCGCTTCTGCTGGGAAAGGAAATTCTAGGGGCTAGATGCTTAGCTGGTATAAATCAGCATAACTCTACAGACTTCAATGGGGCTACGCTGATTTCCCCCAGCTGAGGCTCAGAGCCAGTCCTGGGAGGGCAGGCTACCCCTATTGGCGCAGCTGTCTCCAGTCCTGACTGGACCCTAGAAGTGCAGGTCTGAGTGAAAATGGAAAATAAGTCACATGACTCACCTTGGCTACCCTGCTCCAAGCTCTGAGGTGTTGCCTGCGGGAACTAGATGAGAGATGCTCTGTCTTCACTAACAGTAGGGGCTGCAGAAGCTACACATCAAGTCCATCGTTAGTCTCCTCCCTACTGCCAAAGGGGACCCATCCCATCTCGCTAGTGCCACCTCTCACTAACCCCCACTAAGCACCAGAATAGACTGCTCCTCCCCTCCTTTCCCTGCTAATCGGCCAACGGTTTTACCCCTCCTACTTCCACTCCACTCTCCTACAAGCTTCTTAGCGATGCCAAGCCTGCCCTGCCTGGATATTTTGACATGACCCATCTCCCCACTACTGCTTCCCAAGGGTCCTGTATTGCCCAGCTGCCGAAAAGTTGCTCTCCCTCCCTATTTGACACAGTCACCTTTTCCTGCAGTGGCCGCAAGATACCCTAGGAAGCTGGCCTGTCTCAGGTGATGCTGGCCTGGGGATTTGTCAGTTTCTCAGTGATTAAATAGCTACATGAGGGTTCTAATCCTGGCCAGCCACCAAATAGTATGGCTGTCTTAGGCAGTCACCAGAGAACCTGTGTGGTGTCAGGAATGAGGACTTGCAACTCCACGAGCCCAGCCTCAGGGCAGCCTATGCACATGGCTGAGCCACGGTGCAGTTGCCCGACCGCCCACATCCCGGTTCGTGACACATGGGAAGTAAGGTCACTTGCAAAGCAAAATAAAGCTTCTCAAAAGAGCCATGCATGGGAGATAAAGTGAGCCTGATAAAGTCAGCAGCAAATTTAAGAGCAGGATTGGCAGGGGGAACAAGAGGGGAGGGGAGCAGCAATGAATCCTAAAAGCAATCCTAGATTGTTGTGAGGCTAGCTGAGGACAAAGGGAGATACTCATGGGCCATGATATCAGTTATAATTGATTTGAGGGATGAGATATGTCAAGGAGAAGGGATGTTATACTGGAGTTGAGATGAGGCACTGAAATGAGTCGGGCCTTTCTTCCCCACCCACTGACAGCAGTGCTGAGATGTATGGTGTGCTTTGTCATTTGCTGCTTGAAATTACTAGCAGGATGGCTGGAAATATTGCTCCTGAACATGCCTCATGGTCCCAGTGTTGAACTGCCTCCCATCTGTAGGCTGTACTCATTAAAATCACTCCCTTGACAGAACAAAATCAAGTCTCATCAGGAGGGCTCCAGGGGTCAAAATGAACTAGCCCTCCACATTTCTCATCCCCACCCCAAAGCAGAACCACCATAGCTGACTGGATACATCTGCTTATCTCATCCTCTGCAGCGACTCCAGCATGTTCTAGAACTAGATGAGATAGACACATTGCACTTATCCCTGGTATAATTCCACAGCAGCCAGTGGAGTTTCTCCAGGTATGAATCTGAATCTCTTCTACTTCACTGTGCTGGTTTCCTGCGGAGAATCTGCCTCTTCCAACCTACTTTAAGTGACTGAAAACACCCTATTCTTCAGATGGGGTCTCCAGTGATGCATAAAGGGCACAGTCTCAGCTGGAATTGGACCCAGTTAAGCTCCAAGTAATCTCCGGTGACTTAGGTTCAGCCATTGTTGGTTCTAGAATCACTGTGCCTTAGAAATAGCTATTTGCCTGTGGGAAGGTATGGTGTGTGCCAGATCTGAATATGCTTTACTGAGACATCTGTTTTAATAAAAAGAAAAATCTCTGTCCAAAGTTTGATGCCCTGTCTTTTAGAGCTTTGATCCTCTTTTTCCTGTGATCAACAAGTGGATCCATTTTTAATCCCATTCATTTTCTGGTGAAAATTGCTGCTAAGGAAAGAGGAAAAACAAAACAAAATAGATGACAGCAAGTCCCTTTATACCAGGATTTCTTGATGCAGATCCTTAATGACAACAGCCAATGTTCTCCTTAATTCAGGTATGAAAATGTTTGCATAGGTCCCCCCTAGTAGTTTTCCTGTTTATGTGACTCTAGTTTCCAGCTCTTATAAGAGTTCTACAGTAATGATCTTCACCATCATACTGTGCGGCTGCAGCGGTTTGGGTTATGAATGCAGAATGCAGTCTCTTTCTTGCTGGCCTAACGTGGAAGTGCTAACCTACTACAGGAAAGGTAGTTGTGCCAATATTTCAGCCTTGGCTGTAAGTGCTTGTAGTGGGGTGATCACCTCACCCCAGCCCTGGAGAGGGCTGTGGCTGGGAAAGGCTGATTGGGGAAGCAGCCACAGCTGGGGCCACGCCCCCAATCAGGCCACAGCTGGCCCTTATAAGAGGGCTGTGTGGGCCAGAAGCTGAGGAGTCTCTCTCTAGTTGTACAGTGAGAAGGCCTAGCTGCCTGAGACCAAGGTACCTAAAGTAGAGCAGTGCTAGGGAATAGAGCAAGAGGAGCTGGGGAGCTCCAGCCTGGCAACTCCCCAGGCTGCAGGCCTTGTGCAGGGTCTAGGTACTGGGGTTGTAAAGGTGCAGCCTGGGGTTAGGCAGTGGCAGCTGGTTCAAACACCCCTTGTCAATGATGAGTGGCTATTACAGACTTCAGTCTGCCCCAGTGAGTGGGGACTAGATGATGACTGGCAGTAGCCATTGAGACAAGGTGGGGGTTGGGGGTTCCCCTAGGGAGGGGAGACCTAGAGTGTGGGGGTACTGCTGGGGCAGAACCCCAGGGTAAGAGGCACCGGGGTCCGGGAGGGACACAGGTGCCAATGGCAAGCAAGACATCGGCCAGCAGAGGGTGCTCCAAGGCTGGAAACCAGCTAATTCCCGGACAGCCATCAGGAGGTGCTGCGCCGGTGAGGCTTCGCTTCGCTACAGTGCTGTATATTGCAAGAGTTCCAGCCGGATTGGAGACCTCCAGGATGCTGATTGTTTGGATCATGAGGGGATAAGCATAATTTTATCTGGCCTAAATCACCCAAACTTTACAAAGTCAGCTTATTAGTCAAAGCTTGTATGCCTAAGCTCTGTGAGGAGTGGAAGAAGGTAGGAATAATTCCCAGGGCCCAGGCATATCTTTTTCTATATCTGGCTAATTAAAATAGCTCTTATACATGTATGGGAGCAGATCCTCAGCTAGTGTAAATCAGCACACCTCCACAATGTAGCTATGCTGACTTTCCCCAGCTGGAGGTCTGGCCTATTATCTCTGTTACGATGATGTATGTCTGGAGTAATTCCATCAGTTTCAGTTTAGCTCCTCTGGATGAAATTTTGTGTTGAGCATTTAAGTGGTGCAACTTGGGGGGAGGTGGCTTTAAGCCGCCTTTGTCCCCTTCCAATCTTGGGCTGCTCCTCGCATCTTTTCTGCAGCTCTGGGCTCTATTTAAATTATGGCAGCCACCCTGGGCTGCCCTATGAGCCACAGCTTCATCCAGATCCTTTGCAGCGCTGGTATGGGTCAGCTCCCTGAAACCTTGAACTTCTGGCAACGCAAGCACTGCCTTCCAGGCCTCCGGCGGCCTCGCTCTCTTTGTCCAGGTTAGCAATAGGCACACACCAACCCCCTGAGTCCTCGGAGCGTTCCATGTAGTGTCTAGCCCTTGTTCCATTGCATTCTCACAGAATTACCAGGCTGCTGTTCCCACAGGAACTGTACACCACAGCCTACTAGCTCTACCTTCAAACACAGCTCTGCTGAATACACAGCAGATAGGTATAGTTATAGTGACAACAAAAATAAGGTTACTATTACTCCGAGAACAGAGATTTAAGGAATAATGAGTAGGAATTTTGGAAACAATAAAACAAACCAGAATAAACTTTCTAGAGGTTAAACTTAACTAAGAAGGCCCACCCCCTAGCATGGGAAATCAATCAATAGGTTTTGTGAGTGAACTAGCTGTTTCTCTGGAATCCCAGATGTTCAGATTTTTCCCTTTGACACTTGTCCTGCCAAGTGCTTTCACTTTTTCTATTTTGCACTTCATACTCGGGTTTGCAACTTTCTGTTGACTGTCACTTTATCTTTCATTGCAGTTGTTTTTGTTGTGATTTCTCTCTATCGATCTGTTTGCCTCCTTACTGGCACTGTTCCCTCGCTCTATTTCTTGCTGTCTCTCCCTATCTAAACCTAACTTTGATGCACTGTTTTTTCAACTCATGCATTCCCAGAGACAGCGCTAAGTCCTGCCTGCTCCCAGCATGCTCTGCTTTGACTACATCTAAGATGTTGGTTAAATTTGTCTACAGCACCTAAGTGACTTAGGAGCCTAAAACTCATTTTCAGAAGTGTTTTAGGCACTTAGGTCCAGCTTTTCAAAGGTGTTTAGGCACCTTGTTGCCTGATCTATTGATTGTGTATTAATTATATTGATTACATAAGGATTCCCCATTAACACTCTGAGGTTTGGTAGGTTCTTGTCCCAAGATCATGCTCAGTATTACCAGAATTGGAAGTCTGATGTGCATGGTTGTAACACTAACATTTAGGAAAAACCTTCTGTATTTGTAATAGTTTTATTAAAGAGACAAGGCGGGAGAGGTAATATATTTTATTGGACCAACTTCTGTTGGTGAGAGAGACATGCTTTCAAGTCGTACCCAGCTCTTCTTCAGCACCTGTAGAGAGCACTGGTCTTTATATACCAGCATGGAACTTCCCATACCATGGCCAAATTGCTCATTGAATGCCTGATCCAGGAAGCAGAGAGTGCTGATGGACTCTGGTACAGAAAACTCCTGCAAAATGTGAAGCACTGCATTGTGGGATGGAGGTAGGAGGACTAGCTGATCCAGTGCAGTCCCCATGCATGTGCCTTACTTTTGACATTGGGAGGAAAATGTGCTTCAGCCAGAACTAAATTAACCCCCTCCTGCTGTCTGTTATTGCAATCAACCACTACCTACACGACAGCTATTGCATGCGGACATAAGCTGCTGTTCATGCAGGACCAGCCCCCCTTGTGTCAGCCAATGCCTGTTGCCCAAGCAAAGACAAACCCGTGGATGAAACTAAGTTTGTGGTTTGGTTTTGTTGTAAACACTGCAAAGAGGTAAAGGATGGACTTTTGGTTAAGGTAGAGGACTGGAACTCAGAAGATCTGTGTCCAGTTCTTGACTCTGCTAGAGCTTTCCTGTGTAAACTTTTCAGGCAAGTCATTTAGTCTCTGTGGGCCTCAAATCCCTCTCTGTAAAATAGAAATCATATTTCCTTTGTCTGCCTTGTCTATTTAGAGTGTAGGGTCTTGAGGGCAGGGCCTGTCTCTTACTATGTGTATATACAGCACCTAGCACAATCCAGTCTCCTATGGGGCCTCCATGCATTCCTGGAATAATCAGAAAAACAATTGGGAAAGCAATTTTGGAAATCTTGAGAAATTAGGATACCGCGGAAAGTATGGACAGAAGAGCCTCCTAAATAGTGCACTTTTTGCACTGCTGCCGGAGCTAGACGTGGTATAGAGTAGCAGCACAGTACTGTATAATTAGAGAGACTTTAAAAACACACAAGATAAACCTTGGCGAAGGAAGCGCTCTCTCTTTTCCATTGCTATTAGCTTTTCTGTGGGTCAAGGATGATAACTTCATTTTCCTAAGGCTCATGTATTAGCATTCCACACCAGACTTGGTTTCATAAGCTGTTCTTATTTCATAAGATTAAAAAAAGTAATAACACTGCTCTCTATTATTTATTAGCAGTCTTTATGCCTTTCAGCAAAAACGTTCCCTCCCCGGAGTTCCTTCTCCGGTTGCTCACAAATGAGGGCGCAATGCTGTGGTTCAAGAACACCCTGCTTCCCCTCCATTCCATGAAACACTGGTTTCCCAAAGGCAATGAGAACGGGAGAGAGGTGGGAATGGGCCTCATGACTTACAAGCTGGGCCCCAAACATCAAGCTCCAGCCTCGGGTGCCATCAAACTTTCATTGCCAAAAGAGTCACTCACGCTGATTAATCCCCTCCCTTTTTGTACGGCATGCAATTTGCTGAGTGACACCCATGGGAGGAGTAAGCTATTGGAAAAAGTGTCACCCCCTCAGGCTATCATCAGCCAATGAGAGAGATTGTTCTAAAGCCGTAGAGTGAAAATCTGACTCGCTTGAAGACAATGGTAAAACAAACTCCTGTTCATAGATTCATAGATTCTAGGGCTGGAAGGGACCTCAAGAGGTCATCGAGTCCAGCCCCCTGCCCTCATGGCAGGACCAATTACTGTCTAGACCATCCCTGATAGACATTTATCTAACCTACTCTTAAATATCTCCAGAGATGGAGATTCCACAACCGCCCTGGGCAGTTTATTCCGGTGTTTAACCACCCTGACAGTTAGGAACTTTTTCCTAATGTCCAACCTAAACCTCCCTTGCTGCAGTTTAAGCCCATTGCTTCTTGTTCTATCCTCAGATGCTAAGATGAACAAGTTTTCTCCCTCCTCCTTATGACACCCTTTTACATACCTGAAGACCGCTATCATGTCCCCTCTCAGTCTTCTCTTTTCCAAACTAAACAAACCCAATTCCTTCAGCCTTGCCTTCCTTCATAGGTCATGTTCTCTAGACCCTTAATCATTCTTGTTGCTCTTCTCTGAACCCTCTCCAATTTCTCCACATCTTTCTTGAAATGCGGTGCCCAGACCTGGACACAATACTCCAGTTGAGGCCTAACCAGCGCAGAGTAGAGCAGAAGAATGACTTCTCGTGTCTTGCTCACCACACACCTGTTAATGCAGCCCAGAATCATGTTTGCTTTTTTTGCAACAGCATCACACTGTTGACTAATATTTAGCTTGTGGTCCACTATAACCCCTAGATCCCTTTCTGCCGTACTCCTTCCTAGACAGTCTCCTCCCATTCTGTATGTGTGAAACTGATTGTTCCTACCTAAGTGGAGCACTTTGCATTTGTCCTTATTAAACTTCATCCTGTTTACCTCTGACCATTTCTCCAATTTGTCCAGATCATTTTGAATTATGACCCTATCCTCCAAAGCAGTTGCAATCCCTCCCAGTTTGGTATCATCTGCAAACTTAATAAGCGTACTTTCTATGCCAATATCCAAGTCGTTGATGAAGATATTGAACAGAGCCGGTCCCAAAACAGACCCTTGTGGAACCCCACTCGTTATACCTTTCCAGCAGGATTCGGAACCATTTATAACTACTCTCTGAGTACAGTTATCCAGCCAGTTGCGCACCCACCTTATAGTAGCCCCATCTAAGTTGTATTTCCCTAGTTTATTGATAAGAATATCACGCGAGACCGTATCAAATGCCTTACTAAAGTCTAGGTATACCACATCCACCGCTTCTCCCTTATCCACAAGACTCGTTATCCTATCAAAGAAAACTATCAGATTGGTTTGACATGATTTGTTCTTTACAAATCCATGCTGGTTATTCCCTATCACCTTACCACCTTCCAAGTGTTTGCAGATGATTTCCTTAATTACTTGCTCCATTATTTTCCCTGGCACAGAAGTTAAACTAACTGGTCTGTAGTTTCCTGGGTTGTTTTTATTTTCCTTTTTATAGATGGGCACTATATTTGCCCTTTTCCAGTCTTCTGGAATCTCTCCTGTCTCCCATGATTTCACCTGGATCGATCGGACTTCAGCTGTCATTAAGACTGCGCCGATCACAACACGTCTGCCATTCTTCTCGCACTCTTGCCTTTCTTCTCCACGTTCGTCCGAAACGTTTAACGGTGTCATCTTCCCATCTTCTTGGAGGCCGACCGGGGAGTCTTTTCTGTTCTCGCGGGTACCACTCAGCAATAATTGCGGTCCACCTGTTATCCGTGAGCCGTGCTGTGTGGCCCGCCCATCGCATCTTGTTATGTCTGCTTTCCACGACAATATCTTTCACACCGCTGCGTTCTCTGATGATTTCATTTGGTATACGATCCAGAAGGGAGATTCCCAACATAGCTCGTTCCATTGCCCTTTCAGCTACCAACAGCCGTCGTTGTTCTCTCTTCGTCAGTGCCCACGTTTCACTGCCATACAGCATGGCTGGCAGCACTGCTGAATTGAAAATATTTTTACGTGTGATCTTGTCAATTTTTCCTTTGAGGACGTCCTTGATGGAATTAAACGCACACCATCCTGCCCGAATCCTTCGCGAGAGTTCTCCGTTCAGGTCTTGGCGCATATTAACTTCTTGGCCCAAATATATGTACTGTTCCACTTCTTCGATGTCTTCTGTTACCGTTATTCGGGCTTTTTGTAAGACGTCTGATCGCATATATTTCGTTTTGCAGCGGTTCATTTTCAGGCTGACCTGACTACTTTTCTTGTCGAGTCTTCGTAGCATGCTCTGCAGTTGGTTGGTGCTTTCGGCAATTAGTACAATGTCGTCTGCAAATCTGAGATGAGATAATCTCTCTCCGTTTATGTTGACACCACTCCTCCAATTGATCTTGTTCATAATCATTTCGAGGCAGGCGGTGAATAGTTTCGGTGAAATTGTATCTCCTTGCTTTACGCCTTTCTCGATTGGGATGCGGAGGGGAGTTTCAAGGAGAGTAATGTCTGTTGTACATCCAGTATTCGCTTCCTTCAACAAACTAATGTACTGCGTGTTAATACCCTGCTCTGCGAGCGCCTTTAATATTGCGTTAAACTCAACGCTATCGAAGGCCTTTTCATAGTCGACAAAAGCAATGCACAGCGGGAGTTTATATTCCCTCGCTCTTTCTAGGAGCTGGCTAAGGGTAAATATATGGTCGATTGTACTGAAATTTCTTCGAAACCCTGCCTGCTCTCTCGGCTGTTGTTCATCCAGACTCTGCGAAAGTCGATTCGTTATCACCTTTGTGAAGAGCTTGTAGATGTGAGAGAGCAGGCGGTAGTTCTTAAGATTTTCTCGATCACCCTTCTTGTGCAGCAAGATGGTATTCGACTCCTTCCAGCTAGATGGTATTTTTCCTTTTTCAAGATATCGACTGAATCTTAAAGCGAGGGCCTTCCAAAGTTTTTCGCCTCCTGCATAAATCATTTCTGACGTTATTCCATCTTTGCCTGGAGCTTTTCCCTTCATCTGGTGTAGTGCGCTTCGGACTTCGCTGATGATTATTGGGGGGACGCGTTCTTCTGACTCTTCGAGGGTTGGGAGGGGGACGTTGATTCTTGATTTGAACAGTTCTGTATAGAAGTCCTTGCAGACCTCCTCCATCCCTGCTCTGTCGATTACTGTCTCTCCATCCTTGTTCTTCAATGCTGTTATGCTCAATCTATACTGCGTCAATTCCCGCTTGCATGTCCTGAGGCTCTTGCGTGATTCAGCTGTTTTAAGGAGCTTTTCTTTCTTTAAGGAGTTCTCGAAGTCATCCTTCAGTTTTCGCCGTATAAGCTTGCACAGAATGGAGTACTCGAGGTTGTTATCCGAGCTCCTTTTCATGTTTCTCCGTTTCTCCAACGAGCTTTTCGTTTCAGTCGAGATTCTTCCCTTCGCCTTCTTCAGCTTTTTAATTTCAGCTGCTTTTATGCAACATCTCAACTTGTCAGCAAAGATACTATAGTCCTCAGCACACTTCTCCATCTGGCTCCAGTCAAACCCAGAAATCGCTTTTTTCAGCTTTGCTTCATCGAATGTCTTCGGCTGCTGTTTCCTGTTTGCCATCTGTAACGCCTTCTTTTCCACCGCTTCGTCGAAAATCAACTTCGCTCTAAGCAGGCGATGGTCACTGCCGGTGTTGAATGGCTGCACCACAGAGACGTCTTGAACAATTCACCTTTTATTGACTAAAATATAGTTGATTTCATTCTTACTCTTCGCGTTTGGTGTGATCCATGTCCACCTTCTTGAGATCTTCTTTTTGTACCAGGTGTTTGCCACGTATAGTTCTTTCATTTCTGCCATCGCTACCAGCCTCTCTCCTCTTTCATTCCTTTTGCCGCTGCCATATCTCCCTATGAACTTTTCGCCAGCTTTCCCTTGCCCGACCTTGGCGTTGAAATCTCCCATCGTGACAGTGTAAGTGGACTTTTGCGCGAGAGCTCTTTCAAGCTCTCGGTAGAATTCTTCCACTTCTTCGTCCTCACTTGCACTTGTAGGAGCGTAGGCCTGGATGACCTTGAGGGTAGCTTTTGACTCCATCTGAAGATGTAGCACACCGATACGTGATGATGTTAGCTGGCATGATATGACTTTCGAAGACCAATCTTTATTGACGATAAATCCAACTCCTCCAACATTTCTAGCGCCATCTCCCTTTCCGAGCCTCACAGCACTTCCATCCTTCCAGTTGACTTCCAACTCCTTCTTTCTTCGGGTTTCGCAGACACCGAGAATATCGCATTTTATCCTTTTCTTCTCCTCCATTAGATGGTTTAAAGTTTCCTCCTTTGCCAGTGACCTACAATTGTAAGTACACACAGCGAGGACTGTCCTTTTCCATGTTGGCCTAGCACCTGACATTTTTAGCAACCTCTTATCGCTCAATTTCCGCTCCGCCATCGTAGAACATGCATTTACTCGTGTTGTTTTAGCCGTTAACTTCAAGCCATCCCACTGGCTAGGTGGGCAGGCATGCGTACCTCCTCAAGCTTAGCTAGCCTTCAACCTCTAAGGAGAGGGAAAAGCGCTCTTTCCTCTGAGAGAGCAACCCTCCTCCCTGGATTGGATAGTCCGACACCTTTGTAGCATGGTAAAACCTACCAGGGCATACGCCCCGCTACCATAGCTGTCAGACGGCCAGGGTCACCGCTGCACCACGTTGAGGTGCTGAGGTAGGATTTTGCAGCAGCTCCCATGATTTACCAAAGATAATAGCTAGAGGCTCAGATACCTCCTCTATTAGCTCCTTGAGTATTCTAGGATGCATTTCATCAGGTCCTGGTGACTTGCAGGCATCTAACTTATCTAAGGCTAGGTCTACACTAACCCCCCCATCGAACTAAGATATGCAACTTCAGCTACGTTAATAACGTAGCTGAAGTCGAAGTACCTTAGTTCGAACTTACCTGTGGTCCAGACGCGGCGCGCAGGCTCCCCCGTCGACAGCGCTTACTCCACTCGTCGAGCTGGATTACCAGCGTCGACGGGGGAGCACTTCCTGGTTCGATTTATCGCGTCTTGACAAGACGCGATAAATCGAACCCAGAACATCGATCCCGCGCCTCCGACGCGACGGGTAAGTATAGACATACCCTAAGTGATTTTTAACTTGTTCTTTTTTATTTTATCTTCTAAACCTTCCCCCTCCCCATTTGTATTCACTGTTAGGCATTCCCTCAGACTTCTCAGTGAAGACCGAAACAAAGAAGTCATTAAGCATCTCTGCCATTTCCAAGTTTCCTGTTACTGTTTCTTCCTCCTCACTGAGTAGTGGGCCTACCCTGTCCTTGGTCTTCCTCTTGCTTCTAATGTATTGATTAAAAAGTTTTCTTGTTTCCCTTTATTCCTGCAGCTAGTTTGAGCTCATTTTGTGCCTTTGCCTTTCTAATCGTGCCCCTGCATTCCCGTGTTGTTTGCCTATATTCATCCTTTGTAATTTGTCCTAGTTTCCATTTTTTATATGACTCCTTTTTATTTTTT
The DNA here is from genome assembly GCA_037349315.1 of Chelydra serpentina. Taxonomy (NCBI): domain Eukaryota; kingdom Metazoa; phylum Chordata; order Testudines; family Chelydridae; genus Chelydra; species Chelydra serpentina. Next base: position 32,159,465 of record JBAIAC010000035.1, on the reverse strand, counting down.
AGATCTTGCAAGATCTCGTGGTTAAGCCAAGGTGGTCTTTTGCCACATTTTCTATCTTTCCTACCCAGCGGAATAGTTTGCTTTTGGGCCCTTAATAGTGTCCCTTTGAAATACTGTCAGCTCTCCTCAGTTGTTTTTCCCCTCAGTCTTGATTCCCATGGGACCTTACCCATCAGCTCTCTGAGCTTACCAAAATCCACTTTCCTGAAATCCATTGTCTCTATTTTGCTGTACTCCCTTCTATCCTTCCTTAGAATTGTGAACTCTAGGATTTCATGATCACTTTTGCCCAAGCTGCCTTCTACTTTCAAGTTCTCAACGAGTTCCTCCCTATTTGTTAAAATCAAATCTAGAACAGCTTCCCCCCCCTAGTAGCTTTCTCAACCTTCTGAAATAAAAAGTTGTCTGCAATGCAGTCCAAGGACTTATTGGATAGTCTGTGCCCCGCTGTGTTATTTTCCCAACATATATCTGGATAGTTGAAGTCCCCCATCACCACCAAATCTTGGGCTTTGGATGATTTTGTTGTTTAAAAAAAGCCTCATCCACCTCTTCCACCTGGTTAGGTGGCCTGTAGTAGACTCCTAGCATGACATCACCCTTGTTTTTTACCCCTTTTAGCCTAACCCAGAGACTCTCAACACTTCCGTCCCCTATGTCCATCTCCACCTCAGTCCAAGTGTGTACATTTTTAATATACAAGGCAACACCTCCTCCCTTTTTCCCCTGTCTGTCCTTCCTGAGCAAGCTGTACCCATCCATACCAACATTCCAATCATGTGTATTATCCCACCAAGTTTCGGTGATGCCAACAATGTCATAGTTGAATTTATTTATTAGCACTTCCAGTTCTTCCTGCTTATTACCCATACTTCTCGCATTTGCATACAGGCATCTAAGATACTGATTTGATCTTGCCTCCCAGTTTTGCCCTGACCCTCCTATCTCTTTGTCATTAGAGCCCACGGCCCCTCCTATTTCTGACCCATCTCCCAGGTCCCCATGTTCTCCACTTACCTGTGGGCTTTGCTCACCTGTCCCCGTCGAACCTAGTTTAAAGCTCTGTTAATTCCAACAAGGTCAGAATTTCACCTCTCCTCTCAGTAGGTAGGACATCCTGTCTGGGCGATTTGCTGCCTGTGGTGGAATTTCCATGGAAGCAGGGAGGTCAGGAAGTAGCTTCCACCTGCTTTCTCAGCGCACTCAGTTGTATTCAACTTACTCAATAAATTCTGTTATTTCTCTTTTTTTTTTTTTTCCCCTCTCCAGTCTCTTTACAAACTGTTACTCCAACTGCACACACATTCCTCTTTATTCCTGCCAGGAAACGTGGGTGTTTGTCAAGACTGAACTCTGGATCATTTATAATCATCAATGGTCCAGAGTTCAGTCTTGTCAGACAGCTCTTGCTGTCCAACAAATTGTACCTGCACTGCTGGTATTTTGAAATGAGATCTTTTTTGTCTGTGACCTTTCATTTTTCAAACTGTATTCAGCCAGGAAACCGTGAGGGTAACAAGTCTGTTAACATGCTGAGAGATACAGTGAGGGCATAGCTGCACCCATAAATGACAATTAGATGGCTGTCTTCCCATTTGCTCCTGCAGTCACTGTGAATACAAGCATGGTTAATGGGTATAAATTTGGTGCACAAATGCACATGGAGTCCTGAAAATGTGGGTCTTCATGTTCACAATCATCTTTCCAGCAGTGATATAGCACTGGGCACTGTGAACATGCTCCTGCCATCATTCCACATGCGGACGTCTCAGGGAATTTAATGAGGGTTTTGCCTGCAAAAGGGTTGGGTTGAATGGTGTCATCATGCGATTATAACAGAGGGAACGTAGTTCTGTTGCTATGGTAGTAGTCATCTGGGGAACAGAGTGGTATGGAAACAACTGAGCAAAGGTATTCTGTAGCCTTTCTTCAGGATGTGGATGCTTCAATGGGGAACTCAGTCCAGGCCCAAGAATTAGTGGCAAAGCCCATCTGCCACTGGAAGTAGCTCCACTAGTTCTGGGTGTCTCAGCGTGGAGGGTGCAACCCACTGAGGGTTGCAAACAGGTGTTGACGGGATGATGTCACAGCCACCCTTGTCCTTCCAACCTAGCCAAATGGGAGGGGATTCTCAGCTGGGTCCTGGCTAGATGGGAGAGGCTGGGGATGGTGTGATATGGAAAAGACAGACAGTTACTGCATTAGATACTTTAGCTCAGGGGTTCTCAAACTGGGGGTCAGGACCCCTCGGGGGTCACGAGGTTATTACATGGGGGGTTGTGAGCTGTCAGCCTCCACCCCAAACTGCACTTTGCCTCCAGCATTTATAATGGTGTTAAGTATGTAAAGAAGTGTTTTTAATTTAAAAGGGGGGTCACACACACAGGCTTACTATGTGAAAGGGGTCACCAGTGCAACAGTTTGAGAACCACTGCTTTAGCATCTGTACTTTCCAGTAGGCTCTGCAGCCTCCTGTGTGGACCTAAATTTGCATGGGGCTGAGGGCCCTTCCTCTCTCCCCGCAGTCTGTGGGCATGAAAGGTGCTCAGCCCTTCTCAGGATCAGCCCCTTAGTGGCCAAGCTGCATCCCACTTACACAAAATCTTCTCTCAGATTCTTTGTGTATCCTCGCTATTGTTTTTTCCCCTCTTGGTTTAAATTAATCAAAATAGAGAAAGAGCAGAGCCCGGAGAAAGGATTCTAAGTATTCTAAATCATTGGGAGCGTTATGATTAATGCGGTATTCCAATGCCACCCGAGCAGAAGCAGCCTTCTGAAAAATGGATTTATGTTAAATGAGAAAATACAATAATGTCATTCACAACCGGAGAAAACACGAGGTATAAAATCTGCCGTAAATGACACTCAGGCTTGTGATGAACAAAAACTTTAACTTACTTCCCTAAGCCCTGTTTGTCCTGATTCTAAATTCATTCATTATATTTGATCACACTCAGTCCTCCCCAAGTGTAATGTATTATTTCATACTGAATTCATCATAGTTCATACAGGGCATGGTTTAATATTTCATACAGTTCATTAAATAACACATTCAGTTCAGATCACAATGCCTTATTCATAATTTCAGATACATCCCCGTGAAACCACGGAAAAGCAAAAGCATTGGTCTGAGAAAATCATGGGTGAATTGAAATATTTCTTTAATGAGAAATTCTTGGAGATCCCTGGCAGTTGGGGAGACCTGCAAAAGGGGAATGGGAGCAGAAATGGATCTGTGCCCTAGTGTTTAATTCTAGGGTATACAAAGGCATGAAAAGGTCTTTTAAGATTTTTATTTTATTTTATTATTTTTTTTGCTTAGAAATACCAGGAACATGAATTTTTGCTTGGAGGAAGTGTGGGCTACTGAATAGGGCATGAGAGTAGGACACCTGGATGTTCTGCTACTGACTTTGTGTGTAAGTTTGAACAAGTTGCTTATTGACGGTCTATGCCTCAGTTTCTCCAGCTGTAAAATGAGAGAGAGTAACTTTTATCCACTCATTGTCTCTTTTTTGTGATTATTGTTCATTAATTATCATAGCGAAAACAAACAATGATAAATCCAAAACCTCACAGCTTGTATATGTTACCACATTTCACAGGATAGCCAATAAAAAGATGCGCTTCAGGATTTGATGTAAAGTGCTAATATTTATTATTGTCTTCCCTTTTCTTGCTGGAAGACTCCCCGAGGACGATGAGAGAACTAAAATGGGAGCTTTCTCGGAATTCACTTGAGAGAGTATAGGTGTTGAGGGGGTTTTTTTATAGAGAGAGTTTTCTCCCTCCAGTTTTTTAGGCATTTGTGTTAAACAGATGTTAATACCGTCAAACAAAAAGAATTTAAGTTGGCCCAGAGTCCTTACCTGGTCTTTTCTATCTCTGATTAACTGTTTCTATTATATTATTATTGTAACTACTCTAAGAAAATCTACAAAATTCCATTACACAGAGAAGAAACAATATTGCAATACATATATTTATCAAAATACACAGCTGTAGCTATATGAAGGCCAGCTCCACATAGACTTCAGACTGGGTTTTCCTTACGATTTCCAAAACAACTCACCTCAGGCCAGAGGAAAAAAATAAATGAATTTCAGGTCCAGAAATGTGTTGGAACATTAAAAATCAACAACATGGGGCTTTTGAATGAAAGTGAGCCCACAACTGTAATAAGAACAGCTAATGAACAGAGTCTAACAGGACAAGAAATGGGGCTGAAATATGTTAAGTTCTCTTGAGGGCTGATTCATCAAAGCACTTCAGCATGTGTTTAACTTTAAGTATATGAGCAGTCCCATTGCTGTCAAGGGAGGCAGGCGCATGTGCTTTGCTGTATACAGATACACTTACATGTCTTGCGTACTTATATGACCCCCATTGCACTGCATAATTCATAATGGATTTACCCTCACAATGTGCCCGTGAAGTAGGGCAGTGCTGTTATCCCTGATTTACCAATGGGGAATTGAGGCCCTGGCCTCAATGGACGTTAGGAGCTTCTTTGTGGATCCAGGCCGGAGCGACATGGGGCTTGTCTACCCTATGCCTGCAAAGCACCCTTGAGGTGTGATTTGCAAAGCGCTCTAACTACTCCTGCTTAGTCCCTGCTGGTGTGCTCTAAACAGCACCTAGCTTGTATTAACATAGAGGGTTAACATGGGGCAGTTAGTGCCCTTTACAAATCACACCCCTTTGCAGCACAGTATCGACAAGCCTTTACTGAAGGTCCCACAGGATGCCTGCTGCAGAACAGGGAATAGAGCCTATGCTGCCTAAGTCTAAGGCTAGTGCTCTAACCACTGGACCGTCCTTCCTACTTGCTTAAAGTTAAGCATGTGCTTAAGTGCTTTGCTGAATTGAATTCTCATTTTGAAGGGGCCATGTTATCAAAATTGCTTGTTCTGAGTTAGATTATGGGTGGGCAAACTACAGCCTGTGGGCCGGATCTGGCCCACGAGCCGTTTTAAGCCAGCCCACAAGCTCCTGCTGTGGAGTGGGGTTGGGGCTTGCCCTGTTCTGGCACTCTAGCCGGGGCGCTGGGTCGGGGGCCACACCATGCGGCTCGGCCCCACTCCAGTGCTGTAGCCGGGGCGCTGGGTTGGGGGCCACATCATGCGGCTTAGCCCCGCTCCGGCACTCGCCAGGGCGCAGGGACACGAGCTGCACCATGAGGCTCCCAGAAGCAGCAGCGTGGCCCTTCTCCGGCTCCTACATGCTCCAATGGCCCCCTCCGGTGCTCCAATGGCCCCCTCCGGTGCTCCGATGTGAGCGGCAGGGGTGGTGCCTGTGGACAGGGCAGCGTGAAGAGCTGCCTAGCCACGCCTCTGCATAGGAGCCAGAGAAGGGACATGCCATTGCTTCGGGAGCCACTTGAGGTAAGCGCCACCCCTGCTTAGCCTGCACCCCTGAGCCTCTCCCCACAACCCCAACCCCTTGCCCCAGCCCTGATCCCCCTTCCACTCTCCAAACCCCTCAATCCCAGTCCAGAGCACCCTCCTGCACCCCAAACCTCTCATCCCCAGCCCCACCCCAGAGTCTGCCCCCCCCAGCCGGAACCTGCACCCCTGCCCCAGCCCCTATCCCCTTCCTGCCCTCTGAACCCCTTGGTCTCAGCCTAAAGCACCCTCCACCCCAAACTCCTCACCCCCAGCACCTCCCCAGAGCTCACACCCCCAACCAGAGCCCTCACCCCCTCCCACACCCCAACCCCAATTTTGTGAGTATTCATGGCCTGCCATACAATTTCTGTTCCCAGATGTGGCCCTCGGGCCAAAAAGTTTGTCCACCCCTGAGTTAGATGATCACTTGTAAAATACTCTTGAATGCCAACATTTCAAAAAGTTTAGCCTGATTGATGATTTGTCCAAAAATTCACAGTGGAAGCCTGTTATAGAATCATAGGCCTGGAAGGGACCTTAAGAGGTCATCTAGTCCAGTCCCCTGCACTCGTGGCAGGTCTAAGTATTATCTAGACCATCCCTGACATATTTGTCTAACCTGCTCTTAAAAATCTCTAATGATGAAGATTCCACAACCTCCCTAGGCAATTTATTCCAGTGCTTAACCACCCTGATAGGAAGTTTCTTCTAATGTCCAACCTAAACCTCCCTTGCTGAAATTTAAGCTCATTGCTGCTTGTCCTATCCTCAGAGGTTAAGAAAAACAATTCTTCTGCCTCCTTCTTGTAACAACCTTTTATGTACTTGAAAACTGTTATCATGTCCCCTCTCAGTCTTCTCTTCTCCAGACTAAAGAATCTTCCCTCAGAGGTCATGTTTTCTAGACCTTTAATTATTTTTGTCATTCTTCTCTGGACTCTTTCCAGTTTGTCCACATCCTTCCTGAAATGTGGCGCCCAGAACTGGACACAATACTGCTGTTGAGGCCTAATCAGCGCGGAGTAGAGCAGAAGAATTACTTCTCATGTCCTGCATACAATACTCCAGCTAATACATCCCAGAAGGATGTTCACTTTTGTTGCAACCGCATCACACTGTTGACTCGTATTTAGCTTGTGGTCCACTATGACCCCCAGATCCCTTTCCACAGTACTCCTTCCTAGGCAGTCATTTCCCATTTTGTATGTGTGCAGCTGATTCTTCCTTCCTAAATAGAGTACTTTGCATTTGTCCTTACTGAATTTTATCCTGTTTACTTCAGACCATTTCTCTAGTTTGTCCAGATTATTTTGAATTTTAATCCTATCTTCCAAAGCACTTGCAGCCCCTCCCCTCGTGGTGTCATCCAGAAATTTGATAAGTGTACTCTATGCCAGTGTTTCCCAAACTTGGGACGCCGCTTGTTCAGGGAAAGCCCCTGGAGCACCTGGCCGGTTTGTTTACCTGCCACGTCTGCAGGTTCGGCCGATCGCAGCTCCCACTGGCCGCGGTTCGCTGTGCCCGGCCAATGGGGGCTGTGGGAAGTGGCGGCCACTACATCCCTCAGCCCACGCTGCTTCCTGAAGCCCCCATTGGCTGGGCACAGTGAACCGCAGCTAGTGGGAGCCGCAATCAGCTGTACCTGCCGACGCGCTAGGTAAACAAACCGGCCGGGCGCGCCAGGGGCTTTCCCTGAACAAGCAGCGTCCCAAGTTTGGGAAACACTGCTCTGTGCCATTATCTAAATAATTAAAGAAGATATCAAACAGAACTGGACCCAGAACTGATCCCTGCGGGACCCCACTCGTTATGTCCTTCCAGCATGACTGTGAACCACTGATAACTACTCTTTGGGAATAGTTTTCCAGCCAGTTTTGCACCCACCTTATAATAGCTCCATCTAGGTTGCATTTCCCTAGTTTGTTTATGAGAAGGTCATGCGAGAAAGTATCAAAAGCTTTACTAAAGTCAAGATATATCACATCTACTGCTTCCTCCCTATCCACAAGGCTTGTTACCCTATCAAAGAAAGCAATCAGATTGGTTTGACATGATTTGTTCTTGACCAATCCATGCTGTTATTTATCACCTTATTATCTTCTAGAAAGATGTTTGCAAATTGATTGCTTAATTATTTCCTCCATTATCTTTCCAGGTACAGAAGTTAAGCTGACTGGTCTGTAATTCCCTGGGTTGTCCTTATTTCCCTTTTTTATAGATTGGCACTATATTTGCCCTTTTCCAGTCTGCTGGAAGATAATTGCTAATGGCTCAGATATCTCCTCAAACAGCTCCTTGAGTATTATAGGATGCATTTCATCAGGCCCTGGTGACTTGAAGACATCTAATTTGTCTAAGTAATTTTTAACTTATTCTTTTCCTGTTTTAGGCTCTTCTGATCCTACCTCATTTTCACTGGCATTCACTATGTTAGATGTCCAATCACCACCAACCTTCTTGGTGAAAACCAAAACAAAGAGGTCATTAAGCACCTCTGCCATTTCCACATTTTCTGCTATTGTTTTCCTCCCCTCACTGAGTAACAAGCCTATCCTGTCCTTGGTCTTCCTCTTGCTTCTAATGTATTTGTAGAATGTTTTCTTGTTACCCTTTATATCTCTAGCTAGTTTGATCTCGTTTTGTGCCTTGGCCTTCTAATTTTGTCCCTACATACTTGTGTTATTTTTTTATATTCATCCTTTGTAATTTGACCTAGTTTCCACTTTTTGTAGGACTCTTTTTTTTATATTTATTTATTTATTTTAGATCATTGACGATCTCCTGGTTAAGCCAGCATGGTCTCTTGCCATACTTCCTGTCTTTCCTACGCGGTGGGATAGTTTACTCTTGTGCCCTTAATAATGGCTTTTTGAAAAACTGACAACTGTCTTCAATTGTTTTTTCCCCTTAGACTTGCTTCCCATGGGATCTTACCTACCAACTCCCTGAGTTTGCTAAAGTCTGCCTTCTTGAAATCCATTATCTTTATTTTGCTGTTCTCCCTCCTACCATTCCTTAAAATCATGAACTCTACCATTTCATGATCACTTTCACCCAAGCTGCCTTCCATTTTCAAATTCTCAATCAGTTCCTCACTATTTGTCAAAATCAAATCTAGAACAGCCTCTCCCCTCGTAGCTTTCTCCACCTTCTGAAATAAAAAATTGTCTCCAATACATTCCAAGAACTTCTTGGATAATCTGTGCCCTGCTGTGTTATTTTCCCAACAGATGTCTGAGTACTTAAAGTTCCCCATCACCACCAAGTCCTGTGCTTTGGATGATTTTGTTATCTGATATTCTTTATTCACTATTTGTTAGTAGCTGGTTGTTCTACTTTTAAAAAAAACTTTAGTCAAGCATTCCAGGAGCAGAAACAACACCACGTGATTTAGGTTAAATTTGTTTGTGCAAACTATATGGTCCTGATTCAGGAAAGCACTTGATCTCATGGTTAACTTTAAGCACAAGCCCATGTGGCTTCCTAAAGAGGGTTGCTTTCCTGAATCCGGGTGTGATGGGGTGAATAAACCCCACACTGACAAGGGATTAACCATAGTCTGGGAGCTCTGTTGTTACACTTGGAGGGGTGTCAGACTCAATGTCTTATTAGACGTGGCTGCGGAGCAGCTGGGGCTGCTTCATAAAGGAAGGAGTGGAGAGCCAGGAGAAAGACCTGGGAGAAAAAGGCTCTAGCATTCTCTCTTTCTGGGGAAGGAATCTGATGTGAAGCTGGCCCTGAAGCAGGAGCAATGCTCCAGAGAGGTAGCCCTATAGGTTGGTCTTCCAGAGAGCTAGTGAGACTCCTGACGGACTACAAGCTCAAGACTAGGATAGGCAGAAGTGGCTCAAGTTGGTTTTGTTTTGTTGAGGGCTTTTTGTGTGCTGCTTGAGAGAAGCCTGGGGGGCAACTTGCTCCTCTGAAAGTAGAGTGGATTGGAGAGGAATCCAGAAGGGGTAGAATCGATGACCAATATTGTGATAGACGCTGTTTATCTGAGACACTGACAACTCCATCAGTGTGAGCAGAATCCTGTCCGGCTCCAACCAAACTTTTTTTCTGGTGACCCAGTTGAAGAAAATTGTTGATGCCCATGACCCAGTGGAGCTGGGGATGAGGGGTTTGGGGTGTGAGAGGGGCTCAGGGCTGGGGCAGATGGTTGTGGTGTAGGAGGGGGTGATGGCTGCGGGGTGGGGCCGGGGATGAGGGGTTTGGGTTGCAAGAAGGGGCTCTGGGTTTGGGGGGGCTCAGGGCTCAGCAGGAGATTGGGCCGTGGCTTTACCTCGGGCAGTTCCCTGTCAGCGGAGCAGCAGGGGAGCAGAGGCAGGCTTTCTGCCTATCCTGGCACCGCGGACTATGCTGCGCCCTGGAAGTGGCCAGCAGCAGGTCTGGCTCCTAGGCGGAGGTGTACAAGCGGCTCTGCGCAACTCTTTCCCACAGGCACCGCCCCGCCCTCCCAGCTCCCATTGGCTGAGAACCAGTGCTTAGGGCAGGGGCAGCGTGCGGAGCCCTGTGCCCCCCACCCCACCTAGGAGCCAGAACTGCTGCTGGTCACTTCCAGGGCGCAGCACAGTGTCGGAACAGGTAGGGACTAGCCTGCCTTAGCTGGGCAGCACCACCGACCAGACTTTTAACGGCCCGGTCAGCGGTACTGACCAAAGCTGCCATGACACAATGCCTTACATCCCGCAACCCAGCACTGGGTTGCGACCTGCAGTTTGAAAGCCACTGCCCTAGAGAGGGTGAGACGGTATGTCACCTGGCCAGAGGGCTGCGTCACTGGAAGAACCAGAGCACCACAGGGGCTGAAGGAGGTGACTAAGAGGAAAAGTCCTGCAATGCTGCGCCCATCCAGAAGGGGGCATGCTGACTGGTGAGTCAATGGGAGTTTTGCCATTGGGTTCAATGGATTTCACTCAACGTCTTTACATGTGAGAGAAGCTTTGTTGCTAAAACTCACATTTGGACAATTCTGAAATGGCTGAACAGACTCTTAACTTGCATAGGCGCTGACTCCGTGGGTGCTCCGGTGCTGGAGCACCCATGGAGAAAAATTGGTGGGTGCTCTGCACCCACCGGCAACTCCCCGCCCGCCCCGGACCCGCAGCAAACTTACCAGGCACCGGGAGATGTTGCGGGTCCCCGCCCCCGACGCTGGGCAACTTTGCGTTGGCGTCGGGGGCGGGGCCCCGCAACGTCACCCGGCGTTGGGCGGGGCCCGGCGTTGGGCGGGGCCCCGCCCCCGATGCCAGGTGACAGCACCCACGGGCGGGGCCGGAAGTCAGCCCCTGTGCTCTTAAGGGGCAGATTCTGCCAGTGTTATTCCTGGCAAGTAGCTCCACTGATTTCCACGTGCCATTCCATTAATTTAATGGTGGCAGGCTATGCCCAAAAGAAAATTTCCCCCAAAAAATCACTTCTGGGGAGAGAGCAGGCATGAAACATTTCAGCCAAATATAAATTTTTTTTCTTTTTGTAGATAATTATAAATAACACCAGCGGAGCAGAAATATCTTCTCCTCCGTAACTGTTGTGTGGCTGCTGGGGAGCTTTAATATGCCATACATACATACAGCGTGAATTACTCTAGCCATTAACCTCCTCAAGGTCACTCGCTATCTGACGAGCTCAGGCTAGCGTACAGCGGAGTCTATTATTTCTCCATGTGATTAAAATTAATAATTTATATAGATCCAAATTGACTTTCCCATAACTTCTCATGAGTAGAAATTCCTTATTGGCTGCAGTAGAGCCTCCAGCAGAGAAGGAATCACATGGCTATGAAATGTGAATCGACAAAAGGACCTATCTTTTTAAGAGTAAGGCCACTGAAAGATCTAAAATTGAACAGCCTCCTTGTCCTGCTGGTTCTCTACAAATACACTAGGTAGATAGTTCAGGTTAGATAATCACCCAGTAATGTCCTTAGCTAACTCAGCCATATCAAATTAAGATATTGTGTTACACCCCGACCCCTCAGTGATATCAAGATTAATATAGTCTGCTGTCCATTACCATGATTGTATGGTCCAAATCAGGAATCTTAGAAGACTTTGTAGGTTGTCCTACATTGGAAGGTAACTTCTGGGTGTCCCTTATACAATGAGTAGAAGACTGCATTCCAGTGGGTAACACACTAGATTGGGAATCAAGAGACTTGATAACTCTTTCACTGACCTGCTACGTGATCTTGGGCAAGTCATGTCAGTTCCCTGTGCCTCTGTTTTCTCCTCTTCCACCCTTTGACTGTCTTCTCTGTTTGGACTATAAGCTCTACAAGACAGGGATCACCTTTCCCTGGGTGCAGCATCCAGTATAGTGGGGCTCAAAGCTCAGCAGGGTTGAGTGAAAACTGATTTTTCCATTTTGGGGGCTGAACCAGAAAAAAAAACTGGGGTTGTTTCAAAGCAAAATAGTTTCTTTGGTTTTTATCATCAAAACAAACAAAATCCTTTTCAGTTGAAAAACATCCCCAAAACTAAAAACCCCAAACCAATCTTTTTTGGTTTTCACTTTGAGATGTTTTTACCCCTTTTTGTTTTAATATAGTTCAATTTCAAAACAAAATGTCATTTCAAAACATGTCACTTCAAAATGAACCATGCTGACCTTCTGAGAAAAAAGTTCACTTTTTCCAGAGGAAACTATTTGCCAGCTTGGATCTGGATTCATAGATAATTGTAGTGCCCCAGAAAATACATTTTTTGAAGAATTTAGTATTTGGTGAAAACATTTTACCTAGCTCTCAATCTCAGGGCATGGCTACATTTGTGAGTTAGAGCGCATTAAAACAGTCCCGGGGCCCTAACTCACGATGCATCCACGCTGGCAAGGCACGTAGAGCGCCTGGACTCCGTGGCTGGAGCGCTCCTGGTAATCCACCTCCATGAGAGGCATAACGCTTGCTGCGCCCCAGCTGGAGCACCACGGGACCAGTTTGGATGCCCTGGTCTGCAGCAACGCTGACTTCTGTCAGCGTCGCTGGGTGCTGACGCCGGGCGACGTTGCGGGGCCCCGCAACATCGCCCGGTGCTCTGGTAAGCTAGGTGCGGGCCCGGGGATGGCGGGGAGCTGCCGGTGGGTGCAGAGCACCCACCAATTTTTCCCCGTGGGTGCTAAGCCCCGGAGCACCCACGGAGTCAGCGCCTATGCTTGTCTGTTAATGTGCTCTAATCGGCCTCCAGAAGTGTCCCACAGTGCCTGTTCTAGCCATTCTGGTCATCACTTTGAACTCTACTGCCCTGCCCTCAGGTGACCAACCATCAGACCCGCCCTTTACATTCTCTGGGAATTTTGAAAATCCCCTTCCTGTTTGCTCAGCAAGGCGTGGAGTGCTCTCAGAGAATCTTTCCAGCTGACCATGCCTCCACACACCAGGCTATTCCCAATATGGAGAAATGGCGAGATGCTGGACCTCATCAGTGTTTGGGGGGAGGAAGCTGTCCAGTCCCAGCTGTGCTCCAGCCGTAGGAATTACGATACCTTCAGGCAGATATCAAGGGACACGATGGAAAGGGGCCATGACCAGGATGTACAGCAGTGCATGGTTAAAGTGAAGGAGCTGCGGAATGCCTACTGCAAAGCCCGCGATGCAAACCGCCACTCCGGTGCTGCTCCCGCAACCTGCCGTTTCTACAAAGAGCTAGACCCAATACTTGGGGGCGACCACCTCCACTCCGAATACCACCACGGACACTTCAGAGCCCAGTCCAACAAGGCAGGAGGAGGAGGAAAGCAGGAGTGAGGGTGTTGAGGAGGGAGACAGACTAGCATCCCTGGATGCATGCAGCCAGGAGCTGTTCTCAAGCCAGGAGGAAGGTAGCCAGTTGCAGCGGCCGGAGCTTGGGGAAGCACAAACACCAGAGGACGTGCCCAGTAAGCGGCTTTTATTTTGGGAAGGAAGTTGTTTGGTGCGGGCTCTTGGGGCGAGGAGGGTTAGGGCTGCATGCATGCCTAGATGCGGAATAGGGTGTTGATGTGCTCTCTCGCATCGCGGTAATCGGCCTCAGTGATCTCTTCAAAGGTCTCATGCAGAAGCTGGGCAATGTTCTTGCGCAGGTTCCTTGAGAGAACTACTGTGCTCCTTGTCCCAGTCAGGCTAACATGACTGTGCCACTGTGCCGTGAGGGGCGGGGGGACCATTGCTGCACACAGGCAAACTGCATATGGGCCAGGGTGGGAGCTGCATTGTAGTAGAATACCCTCCTTTGCTTTCCAGGTCACCCTCAGCAGCGAGATCTCTTCCAGGACGAACTCCTGTGGAAAATGTGGGGACAGTGTTCAGTATAGGGGGCTCCCTGCAGCTGTTAGCACTCCCCAAGGCACAGAAACCCAGAGGACAGCATGGCCATGAAACAATCAGTCTCCCTTGCCCCTGTGCTTACTCACCATTTTGGGGCTCCTGTGGGTTATGTGCACTTGCTTTGGGATGGGCAAATGCTGCTATTGTGTAGACAGTGTTTGTCTTTAAGTATGGGAGAATCATTGCTCTGTCTGGTGTGAACAATGCTGCCTCTGTTAAGTGTTGCATTTTAGCTTTGCAGATACAACCTTGAGATCTCCGCTGTCCTTAATATCACCGACTCCAAAGAATTAGGAAGAGGCCACGTAGAAGCAAAGAGGACATGCTGCATGAGGTAATTCAGCAGTTCCTTAATGAAAATCAAAAAGCGCAGGAGTGGCGGGAGAGTGAAAGGAGGGTTCACCAGCAGAATGCGGATCACCAGCACCAAAGCACGGAGCGGCTGCTAAGCATCATGGAGCGCCAAGCGGAGACGATACAGGGACTCGTAGCAATGCAGGCAGAGCAGTACCGTGCCCCCTTCTCTCCCCCGAAATCCTTGTCCCAAAATTCTTTCCGTTGTGCCCCGATGTCACCTCCAACCCACTTTCCCTCACATCCAGTTTCTTATCGCCACCAGCTGCCTCCAGCACCTGTAGCTTCACCACCCGGCCCTGCAAACTACAACCCTTACCCGCCGCACTCAACCCCCCACCACCATACATTTTAGCCAGCCTGAAGTGCAGCACTCATTGCACGGCACTCCAGACTGGAAGGCTGAATATGAGAACAGGACATATGCAAATCTGTGATTGAACCGTTCCCCATCCCTTTCTGATTCCCCAGCAGTTGTTTCTTTTCAATAAATGGATGTTTTGGCTTTGAAAACATTATTTATTATTGCATTATGTAGAAGATCCCTTAGCCCAGGAAACCAACAGGCACTGCAAGTCAGTGTAGCAAACACAGATTCCTACTAACGTTGGAACCACTGCACTTCACTCCGGTGCAGGGCACCAAACATTACTGGTGGCTTTCAGCCTCAAATTGCTCTCTCAAGGCATCCCTAATCTGTACATCCCTACACTGGGCCCCTCTAATAGCCCTGCTCTCTGGCTGTTCAAATTCAGCCTCCAGGTGTTGAACCTCCAAGTTCCATGCCTGAGTGAATCTTTCAACCTTCCCTTCACAAAAGTTATGGAGAGTACAGCATGCAGATATAACCGTAGGGATGTTGTCATCATCCAGGTCCAGCTTCCCATACAGAGAGCACCAGCAGCCCTTTAAATGGCCGAAAGCACACTCCACAGTCATTCTGCACTGACTCAGCCTGTTGTTGAACCACTCCTTGCTGCTGTCCAGGCTCCCTGTGTAGGGTTTCATGAGCCACGGCATTAAAGGGTAAACGGGATCTCCAAGGATCACAATGGGCATTTCAACTTCCCCTATGGTGATCTTCTGGTCTGGGAAGAAAGTCCTGGCTTGCAGCTTCCTGAACAGGCCAGTGTTCTGAAAGATGCGTGCGTCATACACCTTTCCGGGCCGTTCGGCGTTAATGTCAATGAAACACCCACGGTGATCCACAAGGGCCGGAGAACCATAGAGAAATACCCCTTCCGATTAACGTATGCGGAGGCTAGGAGGGCTGGTGCCAGAATTGGAATATGCGTCCCATCTATCGCCCCTCCGCAGTTAGGGAAACCCATTTGTGCAAAGCCAGCCTCAGGGTCGTGCACGTTACCCAGAGTCACGGTTCTTCTGAGCAGGATGCGATTAATGGCCCTGCAAACTTGCATCCACACGATTCCAACGGTCAACTTTCCCACTCCAAACCGGTTAGCGACCGATCGGTAGCTGTCTGGAGTTGCCAGCTTTCAGATTGCGATAGCCACTCACTTCTCCACCGTCAGGACAGCTCTCAATCTCGTGTCCTTGCGTCGCAGGGTGAGGGCGAGCTCATCACACAGTCCCATGAAAGTAGCTTTTCTCATCTGAAAGTTCTGCACCCACTGCTCGTCATCCCAGACTTGCATGACGATGTGATCCCACCACTTAGTGCTTGTTTCCCGAGCCCAAAAGCAGCGTTTCACGGTGGTGAGCATGTCCGTGAATGCCACAAGCAATCTCGTGCCATATGCGTTACGCGAGTTGACATCATCGTCCGACTCCTCACTGTCAGTTTGGAGCTTAAGGAGTAACTCGACTGCCAAACGTGACGTGCTGGCGAGACTCATCAGCATATTCCTCAGCACTTCAGGCTCCATTCCCATAGACCAAAAGGGAAGACAGAGCGGCAGTATAAAAAACGTTGAAAGATGGCGCCAAATGTGGACGGAAGCACAGGGATTGCTGGGATGCAAAGCGATGTATCACGGGGCGTTGGGACAGGACCCAGAATGCTCCACAAGCCACAGAGCCAGAATGGGAAGAGGTGCTCTGTGGGATAGCTGCCCATAATGTACTGCTCCCAGTACTGCTGCAAGTGCCACAAATGTGGCCACGTCAGTGCACATACAGCTGACAGTGTGAACACACTGCAGCGCTTTCCGTACTGCGCTCTCCTAGGGCTGGTTTAACTTACAGCGCTCTACATCTGCACGTGTAGCCATGCCCTCAGTCGGAGCCTCTATGCCCTACACTAATACAAATAATTATTAATAACAATCTGCTAAGCAGCAGACAGGTTGAATACTGCAAAAACAGAGTTTTCAAAAGATCATTTGCAACCAGGTTCATGCCCAGTTTTATTCACTATTTCCAAAGATCTGGCTGTGCCCAAACCAGGCTTGTGGTATGCAGTTAGGAGTAGTAGTCACTTGTATTCATCAGAACTTCTATAAAAGCTTCTGTCCTCCAGTCAGAGAGCAGAAACAATATCATGTGACTTAGCTTGCCATTCGCATACCACCTGTGGCAAATAGGGGAAGCAAACCTTTCACAAGCATCCACTTGGCTGAACTCTTCACATTTGCATTTGCAGGAATCAGGGTCAACTTGGTGAAACAAGTACAAATAAAAGCCAGTTAATTTAGATTACAGTAGTGACTAACCACTCCCATTGAGGTTGTGCTAGGCATGGTATAAACACAGTGAGAAACAGTCCTTACCCCAGAAAGCTTTTCATGGACAAGACAGATAAAGGGGGTGGGAGAAAGAGAGGCACAGAGGGGCGAGGTGACTGCACTGAGGTCAGTGGCAGAGCCCGGTCATCTGACTCATGCCTTATCCACTAGACCATGCTGCCTCAGGCTAAGTCGTTCACAATGAGTGATTCAACATCCTCTGGTGAAAGTACAAATTAAACTAGCTCCATTATTGTGTAGCCATGTAATGGCTCCTGACCTCTCACTCACTTGCTTATAACAGTCCAGCTCCCATCACATTCATCTCATTCATTTTAGGCTGCTCAGCATTTTCCTGCTTGGCCACTCACTAACACCCCCTGGTAGAGATGTTTTCTTTGGGGTATTTTTAGTTCCTGTTTTTTTCTGTGCCTTTCAGTTGCTTTTCTCAGAGTGGGTCTCAACCTGCAACATGTTGATCTGACTCTAATTTTCCGCACTCCAGTGTCTCGAGTGGTCGGCTGTTGTGCTGTGTTTCCAATCCTTATAAGGATAATAGCCATACCCCAAACAGGGATTTGGTCTGGGGTCGGGTTTCCAACTCTTCCAAAATGTGGGAGCAGGGGGATGGTGTTTGGAGCTAGGGATTTAAATAAGAGATGGGTTTGAGCCACCACTTTCTAACGCTTCCCTTTTCTAGAGTACTAATCCGACACTCGCGCGTGGGTTGGATTTGTCTGCCTGGCTCTCCTTAATCCTCCTCCCACAAACCATGCCATAAAAAGTGTTGTCTCTAAATGCATCATTGCAAGAACAGAAGGTGAAGAGAGATTTTCTTTTGGGGGTGGGATAGGTTGACACCAGTCCCTTGCTATTTCAACCACCTTTCGGACTCCTTTTCCCTTTAGCGCCCACGCTGCCTCCCCGGCATGACCCAGAGTGGGCACCATGTGATGGGCATTCAGATCCGTTCAAAGCTTCATGCAAGACATTGAATGCTGACTGCCAGCTCCACCTCCAGGAGGAGGAGGAAGACACAGAAATACCACTCCCTCCCTGCAAGCGGGGAAGAGCATGTGCTGGTAGAACTGGCCTCAGGGAAGAGGTGAGCTTCCTACCTGTGAGTGAGGCTGAGTTAGAAGCTGATGCTCAGAGCTTTGCTTTAGGTGCTCCATGCATGAGCCCGCGAGGTTCTGCTCATCGGGCCATGAGCACTGCTCAGCTGCTCACATGCAAACCCACTGACGTCAATGGGTCTTACGTGCACTGAGAACAGTGTCCGAGCTACTCTGAGCGTTGGCAGCTGGGGGAGGCGAGAAGAGGGTCACCATCTGAACTCTGAATTACCTGGCTGTGTTCCAATCCATCCCTGGAACGTGTAGGGACTGGGAGAGGTGGGCAGGGGGTTAGTGTAGCATTTCCTTAATCCTTGGTTTGTTTTATGCTGCGGGTGTGGGGGAAGAATCGCTTCTCAGCGCAGATGTTTCCATGTCTCACTCTCTGCCCAACAGAGACCTGCGGTTTGATTGCCCATTCTGATTCGGTGGCATTTTGCAGTCCCAGCTCCCTTTGCACTGGTGCAAATGACTGCACTAGTGTAGCTGGGCCTCTCTTACTGCAAAAGAAGAATGTCCCTATTGCAAGCCTGCCTCAAATCCAGCGCAGAGGACTCAGTTTTTAAAAAGGAAGATGGAGGGGACAATGACATGTCTGTACTTCTTTGGCATGTACTTCATGCTGGGAGAAAATTGCTGGCTTGACATCCCAGACACTACCAAAAAACATCCTGCACATTTCTTAGACCAGATACAGCCTGCCAGTGGCAGTGGGGTGAATATGCTGTGAGGAGCTGAGACAGGAAATGGCTGGAGAAGATGGAGGGGTATGTGTGTGTGTATCAGTGTGTGTGTCAGGCACCACCTCTTCCTTTTCCTTGGGATTTAGGTGAGGGAAGCTCTGCTCAGTGGGTTGGCTCCTTCATGGGACAGACATTCAGTGTATTTACTGTTCTGTTTATCAGTAAGGCTCATTGCACAGGGTGTTTAACTCCACCAGTGTGAGCAGAATTCTGTCCCACTCCAACCAACCTCTCATCCTGCCAAGGAGGGGCCCAGAGAAAGAGTCAGATCCTTAAATCAATGGCTAAACTCCCAGGGGAGCCAGGATTTCACCCAAAATGTACTGGGCCAGCTGCTCTCCACCCAAATCAGGCCCAACTAACCCTGTCTCAGTCAACACTGATTTGCATTGCTCCTCCCTCTCAGACTGAAACCCCTCTTGATGAGGTGTTGGGGGACACCTGCTGGCAGGGGGGATGGAGGTAGTATAAAGGCCCAGGGCTGCTGCATGGATAACTCTATGGCTGGTAGCTCCTCCAAGGTCTGTGCAGAGGTTGGAGGACTTGTGGGCAGAACCTGCTGTGACTTCCAGAGGAGGGGCCGACCCTCCCTTCTCTGATAAATGGATCAGGAAGAATCTCTGCCAAACTGCATTAGCAGAGTTTGTAGTTCTCTGCCTGGCTCATTCCTGCAGAGGAAAGCACTGAGGCCTGTCTATTCACGGCTGTGTCTGCAGCCCAAGCAAACCACAGCATGTTAAACCTTGGTTGTGCAAGAGTGACAAAAATCAAAGCAACAGACAGTTGCAAGGATTACTTGTTTAAATACATCTCAGAGCTGCTAGTCACAGTCTGTTTGCTCCTCCAGGGAAACAAATGGAGTTTGCTCTAAAAAGGAGAGAGTTTTGGTGGAGGAGCAGCCTCAGCAGACAAGGCAGATACTGTGAAGTGCTCAGGATATGACTTTTTGCTTTTTATAGAGCCAGATTACTGATGCCTCTGCTGAGATCATGGCTGTTGTGCCATCTGGAATACAGATGGCTTTTATTTGTTATGTGTGTGTTCCCGGACTGATAAAGTGACTGCAAATCAGAGAGGAAATAAAGACCAGAATTCTTCTGCAGGTAGGGGATGCAAGCCAACATGGATGAGCAGGGAGGATGGATCGTGGGATATCTTAGGCACAGTGTGCAGTGCTGTGATGCGTCTAATTTATGAGCTGCAAATCCCTATGGGTATGACTGAAGTCAATGGGAGATTTGCGATTGACTTTAATAGAGCAGACTTGGAGAGATGCTAATAGCTGGGACCTTATAACCCATGTGAATGGTTTGGGTTACATTTTTCTCAAATCAATATGGGACATGTAGATACCGTTAACACTAGGGGAGCTCTTGCCTAGCACAGGGAGTGCGATGGGTGAGGTTAAAGGACGGGTGACTTGTCCTTTCCAACCCTCTGCCTCCATAGAAAATCCCCACTGACATCCTTGTAAATTCCATGTGTAGAATGGGAGTAGAGAATGGTCCTTCATTGTGACTCAGGGATAAATGTGCACAGATCAGGATCCAAATGGGAAGCCAATGAGAGTGAGAATTTGCATGTGACTGGCTCTTTATGTGTTTACAGGGCACCTACCATACACAGATGTTTGATCTGTGTATGTTTGTGACTTGGTCTGAAATCTCACAGTAGGTTAATAAATCTAATCACAAGGACCGTATGCTACCCTTGATCCGTGCGTGGAACATCACGGAGAATTAAGCCCTGGAGCAAGGGCATATTTTCCTCAGAGCTGATAGTCTTGAAGACAGAGAAAGGCAAACGGAGCACTGAGGAATTCCACTTACCAAGAAGGTGTATCATGGACTGATATTGAAAGGCATTTAACGTGACCCTAGCTATAAAGACCGAAAACTTGCCCTGAAGAAACTGCCATCAACAGTGAGCAGATGCTACACAGAATCAATACTCTCCAGGGACTTGTTCCAGAAAGTGGATGGAATGAAGTGATGCACAGTATTTTAAAAAAATAGAAAGAGAGACATCAGAGCTCCTGGAAGCTGTTCAGTTGGCATCTCAAGGTTTGCAGAATAACACGCGCCTGGGGGAACTAACCTTTTAAGCCAAAACAATTTGGGTGACAAGACAGGCTCAGGAAAACAAAAACCAAAAAAAATAAAAAAAATCGAACCAAAAAACTCCTCACCATTGCCAGATTTTGTATTATGCTGCACATCAAAGCTTAAAAATAGGCATGTGTGTTTTTAATTTAAAGACAAAAAAATCCGATTTTAGAATCATTGTATTATGTACAGAGTGGAATTATTATTAAGAACAACTAACAGCTTGTTCTCCAGGTAACCCCGTGGGACTCCCGTATTTATTAGACAGGTAGCTGCACAGAAAAGTCACGCCGTTGTATGCTTTAGCTGAGATTTATAAAGCTGCCTAAGGCCATTCATGCGTCAAGTTCCCAACAGGAATTGGCCATCTGAATTCCTTTAGTGGCTCTGAAAAACCCACTGGTAGGAGAAGGCTCAGGGGAAAAGCAGCAAGGAAGGGGAGTGCAGACCTTGGCTGCTGACTAGAGGGTCCCTGAGCTGGAACCCGGAGAAGAGGGTGAGGCTAGGTTCCCCTGCCTGCCACTGGGGACGTGGCATAGACCAGGCAAAGGACAGTGGATTTCTTGGGATGATTTGTTCTGGAAAGACTTTGCTACCCCCCAGAAGGGGAAACACTCACAGTGACCCAGCAGAAGGTCAAGTCACGAAGAGTTGCAGAGGGTGTGAGTGGACGATGGGAGAGAGCACCAGAGGGTGCAATGCCTGGCTAGAGCTAATCCCCAGAGCGACCAAGAGGAGGCACCCCTAGTGGTGAGTGGACCCCGTGACAGGGTCCTTCTCAAACATCAATCAAACCATCCCCTACCCAGTACTGCTACTTCTGGACATGTGAAATTAAAATAGAATCTCCCTGCTCACAGCTCCAGGCACTTTTCCCCCACTCCCAAGCACTCAGGAGACCTTGGGAATATGGAACCACAAATACCTTTCACTGGGCAGCGGGAGGGGGGAACAAACTGGAACACGATAACTAGAGAGAGAGAAAAAAAAAACCCTCTCGGAGCGGTGGCCAAGCCTATGGACATTCATTGTCCACTTTGGTGAGATCCAGATCTTAGTTACAAATAGGGTGACCAGATAGAACATGTGAAAAATCAGGACAGGGGGTGGGGAGTAATAGGCGCCAATATAAGAAAAAGCCCCAAATATCAGGACTGTCCCTATAAAATCGGGACATCTGGTCACCCTAGTTACAAAGCAATCCCTACCCATGAGTCTGATTAGACTGCCAGTCCAGACAAGTGTGCACTACCAAGTCCTGCTCCAATGTGCAGCGTCCTGGTTCAGTGCTGTGACCTCAGCTCTGGTCTGGCTTCACTGCAAAGTCAGCTCTGTGGCTGGCCATCTTCTCCCCCACAGGGCATGGTGAAACGAGGCCTCTGCTGCCATTGCTGGTCCAGTTGTGAACTCAGCTCTGCACTACTGGTCCAGACAAACCATGCTGTGAAGTCAGCTCTGCACAGTTGCTGCCAATCCCATCGCACAGAATCCCCAGCTGGAGAACCCACAGCAAAACAGAAGTTCCCTGCACCAAGTTCCTGGTCTCTAGGACAAAGCCCTAGGACAAATTCTCTTCTGGTTTGGCTTGAAGCCCATTCCCAAATAGTCCACTAAGTGTCTACTCAGAGTGATCCACTCATGCCAGGGCACAGCCTGTACGAATCCTATGCTTCTTCCTGAATCATTTATGCAATTAGACTGTAGACCAATTCCAACGACCATAACAAAGTACAATGTGTGGAACTATGGGTAAGCAACATTCTCATTCGTGTAAATGAGGCTGGCTTTTCCCCTTTCCCTAGAGAGGAAGCAGAGTTATATCGCTCTAGCTCTGGGGTCTGCACACAAATCCTCATTGTGAAGCCATTAGTGTTGCTCTGCGCTCCAGACACAAACCCCCTGACACAGGAAATGAAAAGTTCAGCCACTGAACAGCGCGTACCCACTTCTCATATCCCCACACTCACCATTACCCCAGACCCACTCACTGGAACATGAACTCTGCCCACCTTTTGGCCTTCGGCACACACCCCTTTACCAGGTTATTTTCCCTTCAATGCTAGCAGCTGTGGATGTTTGTTGTGTTAGCGGTTGGCTGTGTGGGAGTTTTATGAAGAGCTGCGTGTAGAAAGGCAGTTCAAGAGGTCAATTGAAGGCAAGCATCCCCAGAGTCAGCGTGAAGACTGTGGGGCATATCTGTGACGTATGGCGGCTGTGGTTATATGGGGTGTAAAATGCTACCTAATCAGATCAGTGGTGCATTACGCCCCCTCTGCTCTCATTTGGCATTAGCGTAACTGACTAAGAAACAGAGGATCAGGCCCTCTGGTTCTTAGGTTGGACTTGCATTAAAAAACCTTGAAAAATCTTTCCAGAAGGGCAAAGAGGCCAATGATGAATGATGTTGCTGATAGCCAGCCCTGAGTCAGCACCTTCATTTATAGTTTTCAAATTCCACTAGCCTTGTGTTTACTTCACATTAGTAAATATGAGTTTCAGCACGATGGCTCACCCTGTCAGCTGATAAGATGTGGCAGTATTTCCCTTTCAAAAGTCCCATCAGAGCTCTATAGAGTTTTGGGGGCAGGGAGGGTGGGGGCGAGAGTGGAAATACAAGGTATCTTGAGCTGACCAGCATCTAAAGTTCTGTATGCTAGGAGGAAAGCTGTCAAGCAAGTGCGAAATGATTGACGGCTGCCAACTTGTCCCACAGTTCTTTTATTACCATATTGGTCTCTCATTTGAGTGTAACATTTTTTTGCGGTGGAAGTAATAGAGTGGGTGACCTTTCCATATCTGATCACATTTCTGTCTCGAACACTGAGAAGTTTACTGTATTAAAAGTTGCAGGGAAAGTTTATTGGGCTGATCTCGTCGGCACTGCATGGAGCCAAGCGCCAAAGACTGAGTCACTGTATTTAGGCAATGACCTCATGTGCTCTGAGTGTGTGTATGGAGCTGTCTCTTTCTGAGTTTGGGGGGCAGGGCACTCTTAGAAAATAACTCCATATGAATGTGAAACTCGTCGTCACAGTGCATTGGGGACAGCCAGGCATGTAAACAGGCGCTTGCCGATGGATCACTGAGAAAGGACCTGTGAATGCCCAGACCTCTTGGGGGCATCCCTACCCTTCAGCTGAGAGTTGTGATTCCCAGTGCAGGGAGACAAACTCGCGATAGCTCAGCACAAGTTAACACATAAAAATAACAGTGTGGATGGTGCAGCCTGGGCAGCAGCTTGGACTAGCCTCTCGAGGCCAAGCTTGGACCCAGGAGACCAGGGCAGTGGTATTAGGAGACCCAATGATCATTATTCCCCTGTACTGGCCTCTTAGGGTAGGTCTATACTTACCCGTCGCGTCGGAGGCGCGGGATTGATGTTCTGGGTTCGATTTATCGCGTCTCGTCAAGACGCGATAAATCGAACCAGGAAGTGCTCCGCCGTCGACGCTGGTAATCCAGCTCGACGAGTGGAGTAGGCGGAGTCGACGGGGGAGCCTGCGCGCTGCGTCTGGACCACAGGTAAGTTCGAACGAAGGTACTTCGACTTCAGCTGCGTTATTCACGTAGCTGAAGTTGCGTATCTTAGTTCGATAGGGGGGGTTAGTGTAGACCTAGCCTTAGAGACTGGAATAGGAATGTAAAGACACTGTGCCTGGGATGATGACACCTTTTAGTCCTGGCAGCCCTAGGAAAGCCATCCCCAGTTCTTCCCAGGGTGCAAATGTTTATGGGAACCCCAGGAGTGCTAGAGCCTCATGCTTGAGCCACCTACAGCTACTGCCTCAGGGCTCGTAGTACCAAGTTTACTGCCAGACATCAGAGGGGACTGGTGGATCCTCTGCCGGGGGCTGGATAGTATGCTCCAAAAGCTCTGCTTGCTGATGTAAATTGATGCAAACCCATTGACCTTAATGGATCACTCCAGTTTACATCCGCAGAGATTTGGCTCTATACACATGTATTGAGATAGTGGCCAAAAAAATGTGCTGGATGATTTTTCAGAGCAAATCAAAGACATTTCCTGGTCCTTGCCCCAAAGGGCTGAGATGTGACCACAACAGACAGTGGGGGGTGGAGTAAAGAGGGACCAGGGTTGTGCTCAGAGAACCACATGGTTACCTGGCGTTGGTGCATCTGTGTTTGGGAGGGATTTGAATGAGGACAGGGGTAGTTTTTGGGAACGGAGACTGGGGTTCCATGTGCACAGCAGGTAGCGTGGGAAAAGCGGAGAGGACAGGAGGACGATAAGGAAGCAAAGTGGGAGAAGGTTACATTGGATCTGGTATTGTTGGCTGAGAGGAGGGTCCAGGGAGAGGTGCAATATAATTGGCTGGGCTGGAAGAGCTCACCACTGGGATTTTCAGCAATGCTCAGCATTGGCCCAGCTCTGCTCTCCTCAATGTCAATAGTAAAATGCTCACTGACTTCAAAGGGTTAAAGCCAATACCAGTCTTTTTGATCATTCCCCTCTTCTGTTTATGTTGGTGCTTCCATTCTGCAGGGCCCTGTGACTATATAAACTGCAGGTGGGAACTGCCTGCCCCACTCCATCAGACCTCACAAGCCAAACAAGGCTGGGGGCACCTCTAAGAGGAGTAACTGGTATGTAGCAGGGAGTCTTATCTCTGGGTCTGGGCGAGTACCAAACCAATTCCCCAGCAGGATGATAGGGGCACTGTGTTGCCAGAGGAGCACCTGTTGGATGAGATGTATAAGTGCAAAGCATTCATTCATTATTGGTATGTAAAACCAAAGGGTCACCCCGAGGGGTTGGCCATGTGTCTGAGAGCCTGGCCAGCCTTTCTGCTCAGAGCTAGGGAGGCTTGAGTACAGACAGTCCCTGTGGTGGGGTGGGCACCCACTCCTGCCTGGAAGGGCTTGAAATCAGCTCTGGGAGATGGCTGTGGCTGAGGGCAAGCAGCTCCCAGGCTGATTGGGGAAAAAGGCACAGCTGGGGCCACGCCCCAATGAGGGCTCAGCTGGCCTTATAAGAGGGCAGTGGGCCAGGAACAGGCAGTCTCCTCTAGCTGTGGAGGGAGAGAGGCCTAGCTGCTGGAGAGCTTAAGACAGTACCTGGAGTGGAGCAGGACTGCGGGAAGGCCCGAGGAGCTGGGGAGCTCTGGCCTGGAAACCCCCCCAGGCTGCAGGACTAGCGGAAGGCCAAAAGGGGTACTGGGGTTGCAGGGTGCAGCCCAGAGGCAGCAGGTCCAAACCCCCTTTGCCTGTGATGAGTGGCTTATATACTGCAGTCTGCCCCAGTGAACGGGGGCTAGACAGTGACTGGGCAGTAGCCATATACTGAGGCGAGGTGGGGATAGTGGTTTGGGGTTCCCCTGGGTAGGGAGACCCAGATAAGGGAGTAATGCAGGTGGCAGCACCCTGGCATAAAAGGGGGCACTGGGGTCCAGGAGGGACATGGGGCCCAGTGGCAAGCGGGAACCGGCCTGCAGAGGGCGCTCCAGAGGCTGGAATAGCTAATTCCCCATGTGAGCAGCAGACGGCACCACAAGGTAAATCTGCACACCGTTACAGTCCCACATCCAGCGGTGATGCCTGGCAAAGAGCTGCTTCCGGTTGGAGCACTGGTTTTGGCTTCAGTTGCTTCAGCTGATATCTTGAGACAGATGGAGGCTGGAGAAGGCCATCAGAGGAATGTCTCTGGTGTATTTTGTTTAAAACAATTTCAGGCTCATTAAACAGCAAGCAAAACCCATTGATCTGTGGCCATCTATGTGGTTGTTGTCACAATGCTGAATCCCACTTGGCACTTCACAGCTCCAGGGAGGATGCAACTCCAGATGTCCTGCTCTCAAATGCAGGCCTCGACTCTTTGAGCTAAAAGAAAATCTCCATTAGGTGTGAGAAATATAGGGCCTTTGACACACTGTTGAGCAGTTCTGATTCCTTCCAGTTTGAGGCCATAGGAACATATCCAACTAGCCAGCTCATCACTACTGGGTTTCACAGACCGGGGGCCTAGTGGAAATTCCACTGCATTCCAAGCAGTGCGGGGGTAGTGTTCAGAGAACGGAAGCACACTTCACCCCCTTCCCCTTCAAATGCAGGAATCCAAGTGTGATGCCAGGGAATGTGATGTCTCAGAGGGCTGCATGACAGCTTGGCATTCTATAGTCGTCCATAGCAACCAAACCACACTGGAATCTTGCACTGGGTGTGTGGGTTGGAAATTATGTGATTGTTTTTTATTCCATCTAGAAAAAGACAATCTGACTTGTGTGTAGCTCTGAATAAATTCCTCGTTAACCTTCACCACCATCTGGAGAGAGAGTCGCTCCTCTTATTGTGGTAGTAGGCATGAGCACTCCTTCAGAAGCCAGATTTGTCAGCCAGATTTACCAACGAGAAGTTGGTAGCAAGATATCTGGAGGCACAGCTGGGGGTGGGGGATTATTTAACCCACAGTCGGTGAGCTAGGATGGTGCCCCATCCTGAGGCTTTGCCATGGCACTACTGGAGGAAGGCCTTCAATGAAAAGGGCAATAGGAAATTTGGCTTAGATAGAAGAACCAACTTGGGCCTTCACCCAGAACTCAGCCTGAGCAGCTACCCACCTTTAGGGAGGTTCAAAGATGCCTAGATACATATTGCTCTAGAAATGTGTTTATTTGCACTTCTGGATTCCAGCTCACCCTGGAAATAGAGTGGGAAAGACTCCTCTCAGGATATGTTTGGCCCAAATGGAGACAAAGTATTAAAGATCTCATGAGGGAGCCTGTTCTGGTGAGATGTCCATCCTAGGCTTGCTGACCCCAGTCTAGGGAAGCATGGAGGCTTTGAGGACCTAGCCAAGTAACCATGAACCTCCAAAATTGAGAGCAGCGTGAACGTGAAGTTTGGATATGGAACCCAAGTTCAGAATGTTCAGATCCAGGGTTTGAGTTTGGTCCATTCTATCTATCCTATTATCCATAGGATTAACATTGCACCCCACCCCATAGAATCTAGCTACCTTCAACCTGCTACAGAGACTGGGATAGGGTGTTTACATTTGAGGTGTTGCTTTGAGTCCATCTCTACTCTAAATCTTTTGAGGTTCTCCTCTCTCCCCCAGTCAGTCAGATTGGGCCCAGCATCCTGAATATGGTAAAGTTCAAAATGGTTGATCCACCATCCCCTTTTACTATGTTCCCTTGCCAAAGAAATCTCCCCGGTTCAGGTATCTGAGAAATCCCAGACGCATGTCTTGCTCTGAGCTTGCTGTCCAGCAAGATGTTAATACAGCTCCTAGAGCATCACACTATTTAATACTCTCAGCTGCAATGGCACTGGGTCTAGCGATCATTATCTGCCATAGAATCATAGAATATCAGGGTTGGAAGGGACCTTAGGAGGTCATCTAGTCCAACCCCCTGCTCAAAGCAGGACCAATCCCCAATTTTTGCCCCAGATCCCCAAATGGCCCCCTCAAGGATTGAACTCACAAACCTGGGTTAGCAGGCCAATGCTCAAACCACTGAGCTATCCCTCCCCCCCCCCCATCTTGGCTATTCTCTCAACTTCCTGGACTGATGAGACTGGAAAGTTTGCCACCATTTCAACTGGAACCACAGCATCCAACTGGGTGGGGCTGCATTCTTTCTGAGCAAGTCTGACACATCCTTTGATAAGTCAATTCTGTGCCACCTCTTCCTGACACAGAGCTTAGCATCTGAGCTTTTGCGGCACACAGGCGATATCTCTTGAGGTCCATCTTGGAGTTGCCTACCTGCTGTGCTTAATATCTAAATCCACGGCTATCACTAATAACCCAGACCTGACCCGCATGTTCTTCCAACCATGCAATGCATTGCACCACTCAATTTTCATCACATGCATTTTATGAGGGAGGAAAACATACACTGGGTCAGCATTTCCTAGAGCCTCTAAAGCCTTTACACCCGTTATTTATTATTTCTATTACAGAAGCACCTAGATGCTCCAATTGTGCTCAGTGCTGCACGTGCATATATTGAGAGAGTCCCTGCCCTGAAGAGTTGACTGTCTATTACTCTAAGCTTGCGACAACTCACCCCTGCGGCAATTCCTGCTGGTTTCTCCGGGAATTTGCTCATCCAGCTCCGGAGCGCCCTCTGCAGGCCATTGTCCCGCCTGTCTCACTGGCCCCCTGTCCCTCCCAGACCCCAGTGCCCCTTTAACTGGGGTGCTGCCCCCTTGGCAGTACCCCCTTGGTCTGGGTCTCCCCTCCCAGGGGAACCCCCAACCACTATCCCCACCTTGCCTCAGCCTATAGGCTACTGCCAGTCATCATCACACCCCTGTTCACTGGGGCAGACTGCAGTCTGTATTAGCCAGTCATCATAGGCAAGGGGGTGTTTGGACCTGCTGCCTTTGCCTACCCGTGGGCTGCCCCCTGCAACCCCCTGTTTGGCCTTAGTCTAGGCCCTGCAGCCTGGGGGTTTTCCAGCCTTCCCCCAGCCCTGCTCCAGTATAGGTACCTACTCAGGCTTCCCCACAGCCAGGCCCATCTCCCTCCCCAGCTAGAGGAGAGACTATCTGAGTGTCTCGCTAGCAGCCCTTTTATAAGGGCCTGCTGTGGCCTGATTGGGGCGTGGCCCAGCTGCGGCTGCTTCCCTGATCAGCCTAGCTTTCCCAGTTGCAGCCCTCTCCAGGGCTGTTTCAAGCCCTTGAGGGCAGGAGCGGGTAACCACGCCACTACAATTACTCTCTTCACTCTAGCTTCGGAAATGCATCTGTCACGTGAGCACGGCAGGAGCCCTCTTTTTGGTGTATGTTTGTACAGCACCTGGCACAATGGGGCTCCAATCCTCCAATCTAGGTGCCACCATAAAATAAATACTACTCTTGACAATCCTGTCTTCCATTGATGTCCATTTGAAGTGGGCAAATCAGAAAGGCAGCATTGTGCATTTGCTCTGTGCTGTGGTAAATTCCAATGCAAGGTGCAGGGCCATAGAGAGCCGAGCCTTTGGTCATCTTTTGTTTGTTTATTCCCTGGCTGCTTTTTGGATTTTCCAGCCTGTCCCAATGAACTATCACCACAAGGCACGGGCTGGAGTGCAGTGAGAGAGTCCCTAACACTTGCTGCAAGGGATCACTTTCCCACAGGATTTGATAAGGTAGATCCAGTCCTGCTATGTACTCTGCAACCTTAGTTGATATGGAAGTCAATGCAAATCTGAGAAGGGAATCATCTCTCAGGATCAGACTCTGTCCTTATTCCAGGATCAAGGCATGCATCATGCCCCAAGGCTGTGCTAACAAGGGAGAGGCTGCCATCTTGAGCTCTGCTAGTGAGTGTGGGGCAGAAGGCAGGGTTGCCCTTTAGCCCCTTGTATTATTTTCCTTGGAAATGGAATAGTTGGTGGCTATTGTCATCACATGCTCCCCTAGCTGTGCATCTGGATCCATGACCTAACTTGCCTTCACTAGCTGACTGCCACTAGAGTTCTGTTCCCTCCAGTAAATGCTCCTCGCTCTAAAGCTCAGACAGAACAATGCCAGAGCTGAAAGGGGAAAGAGACTGGATGGGTGTGGGCGTCAGAGCTGATTGAGGTTGTGACCCAGTAAATGTGACCCAGGGTGCAGTAGCATAGCTGGGGGGGAGCAGGGGGAGTGGCCGCTTCCCCTGTGAGCAGAAGCGACGGAAGCGGTGCCTTTTTTTAGCAGCACTTAAAAAAAGGTGCCGCTTCTTTTTAAGCGCCGCTTCTTGCACTCACCCGGCGGCGCTTCGGGTCTTCGGCGGCATTTTGGCGGCGAGTACCACTGAAGACCTGGAGTGAGTGAGGACCCGCCACCGAAGACCCGAAGCGCCGCTGGGTGAGTACGGGGGGGGGGGGGCTTCTTTTTATAGCGCGCTCCGGACCTGGCTGCGCTACTTCCGGGGTGCCTGGGGCAGCCCTCACGGAAAATGCCACAGTCAGGCCAGGCTGCAAAAGGGAGAGCAAACACTCCCCAAACTGGAGGGTAATGCTGAAGTTAAACTTACCAACCAGTCACAAACTGTGCTTCTGCTCCCCCACACTGGTTATCAAGAAGCTTAAAAAAATAAAATAAAAGAATCACGCAGCCCCCTTAATTGCATTCCAGTTCTCTGGCTCCCAGTCAGCACCTAGGTCAGGTACAGTGAGAAGTTATTTAAAAACTTTTCTCACATATACAAAATGTTCTTCTGACCCGAAAGGGTCAGCCACATTACCAAGTCAATATTAGTTTGGATCTTACCAAAAATACCACACTGCCAGCCAATCCTTTAGTGTCTAAAACTAAAGGTTTATTATAAGGAGAAAAGAAGAGAGTTGTTAAATGATAAAGCACTCAGCTACATGCAGAGACTTCAAAGTCCATAGATCAGGTTCTTAGCAGTATTGGTGGGTTTGCTGGCTTGAAAGTCCTGGAACACTTCCACAGATTGGATGGGTCATTCAGTTTTTTGTTCTGAGCTTCAGTTTGTAGAAAAATCACTCCGGAGGTAAGAAGCAGGATTGAAGACCAAATGATGATGATGCAGCTGCCTTTTATATTATTTTGTCATGTGGCTGGTACTTCCTTTGTCCCAAACACAAGCTTCACAGCACATGGCATGGAAAAGCCTTAGAGTTCTGTCCATAGGTATGCCCTACATGTCTTGCCAAGTCATAAGGTGTACCCATGGCTCCTTACAATGGGTTCATTGTACAGTTGATGACCCTTGATGGGCCATTGAACAGGTTAGGCAGTGCTGATGCCAATCTGTCTGGGGGTGTCTCCCAGAAACACAGCAGAAGCTTGGAAATACAGATATACCATACATATCTATAACTCATAATACAAAGGTGATACACACATATACACAAGATTATCATACTTGGCAAATCATAACATTTTCACGGATGGAGGGACCGTCCCCTCCTGCATGCTAAAGAACCCAACTGTACATTGGAGTATAGCATGTAAGGTGGGAGGGACAGGCTGGAGAGTGGGAGTTGGGCTGGTGGATCTGCTGCTATGGCTTACATGGCTTATCTGGTCAGATTCCTTGCAATTTTATAATATTGGTATCAACAATATCATAAAGTGTCTCCCAGATTCCATACAGCATCACAGAGGTCACCAGCAGTTCTGTGTGGGCTCTGCTGCTCACAGTCTCCCTGCAGCGTGAGCAAGCCTGTTGTCCTGATGCTGACTGATGACAGCTACTGCACAAGGACCCAGTGGGATGTATTCTGCATGTGCCCAGGACCGAGCCTTCCCCTCATGCGCAAGAGGCACTAGTTAGAATGTGCTTCCCAGTGAACATTGCAATCCCTCCCTCCCTGTGACCTCTCTAAGGGCTAGTCTACACTTACCAGCTCTGTCGGACGCGTCGGATCGATCTTCTGGGTTCGATTTATCGCATCTTGTCTAGACGCGATAAATCGAACCAGGAAGTGCTTCCCCCGTCGACGCTGGTAATCCTGCTCCACGAACGGAGCAGGCAGAGTCGACGGGGGAGCCTGCGCACCGCGGTGTGGACCAGGGGTGAGTACTTTGAAGTTCGAAATAAGATACTTTGACTTCAGCTACGCTATTTACGTAGCTGAAGTCACGTATCTTACTTCGAACTTCGGGGCTAGTGTAGACCAGCCCTAAGACTGCAGGTTCCAACTCTTGTTCTTGATGCCCCATGAACACGACACCTACCTCCCGTGGGGAACAGAGCTGGTGGGGACATTTTTGACAATAGGGTCATCAAAACAAACTTTTTGCAGGAAAAGGTCAGATTTGACTAAACTTTAATTGGGAAGGTTTCTTGTGTAAGCAGAGTCTGAATGAGCTCTCCCCTGACATAAAGTGGTGAGCTGTGGAAAAGGACTTCAGGAGCTGATCTTGTTTGCATGGACACACCCACCCTGCCTAGGTGCTCAGCATGATGGGATTGCTTGCCCAAATGATCACTTGTGGCTGGTGTTGGATCCCCAGTCTCCTTGTTATTGGGGCAGGAGTAATAAAGGGTTGTTATCCTTGTTGTGTGAACCGAGGGCAGAAAAACTGTACTTGGCATACCCCGAAGGAGGGATTCACCCTCAACTGAACGGCACTCACTAGGCAGGGGACATGGGTTCCAAAGCCCAATGAGTCGAGAGAGAATGTTTGCTGGCTGGTTGAGGACAGCTTGATGAGTAATTGGTCTGGCAGCTGATGAAGAGGTGTGGGTGGCTGGCAGAGTGAGGTATGGCAAGCAGCCAGCAGGATGGCTGGCAGAGAGGCATAGTAATTGGCCAGTGGGGTGATGAGTAAGTACCTGTGCTGTGTATGAGGTGCCTCCTTACCCCACCTTCCACTCATGGTTGGAGGTGAACTCTGCGGATGAATCTCTGAATGCTGGGGCTGTACTGGCCAAGGACAGTAACTGTGAGTGAGGTGCAGAGAAGGGATGGGCATGTTAAAGGGACTTTTGGGTTGCTGGATTTAAGAATCCAACTTACTTGGGGGTTGGTCTTTTGCTTATAGGTTATGTTTATGAACCCTAGTTGTGGTGTTTTCCCAAATCAATGCTGAGTTACTTCCCTCCTTTTATTAAAAGGTTTTGCTACACTCAGACTCTGTGCTTGCGAAAGGGGAAGTATTGCCTCTTAGAGGCATCCAGGAGGTGGTGTGTAATTGTCCCAGGTCACTGGGTGGGGGATTGAGCCGTTTTTGTGTTGTATTGATTAAAAGGAACCCCTAGATACTGAACCTGGCCCTTGTTGCTGCTGATTCCACCTGGTAGAAGGGTTACACTTGGGAGAGAGATTGAGAGAGTCTATGAATGCATCCAGATGCTGGGATACTGGTTCTTATTGGTGTGTTCTTTCCCTGCTTTGCAACCTTTTGAAATCTTGAAAGTGTTCCCTGGCCACGAAGGGGAAACCATTTCCTGCTGGCTGTAGTGGCGATCACTAGAGACCACCTCCAACTTCCATTGCGATCGATGGGAATTGTGTCATTTGCTTTAAAGGGAGATGGAGGGGTGTCCCTGCTTGTTTTCCAGCAAGCAGGGAGTTAACTCTCTGCTAGACTTGCCCGGGAATACAAGGCAGAATCCCAAGGCCGAGGACCCAGTGATGCGCTTGGAAGGACAACAGAAAATCATCAATCAGGTACTTGGTTTCCAGTTGTAGGGAAGGCAGAATTCAACACCAGGCTCTTACAGAGCCTTGATTGCAGCTATGATAAGAGAAAAAGAGACTGGTATTCACAGATTTTCAGCAAATGAGTCTCAGCAGGAAAAGGCCCCAGAGCTGCCTCTCTCCTGATCACATCAGCAGCTAGGATTTCCAGCCGTTCTCCCAGAAAGCAGGGGTGGGAACTAGCCTTAAAGTTTAGATCCACGGTAATAGTCCTTAGAATTTGTTTTCATCGTGGATCCCAGGTATCTCACAAAGCAGGCTGAGTATCTTTACAGGTGGGGAAAATCAGGCCCTAACTGACTTCTCGTGACCCAGAAGTGGAGTAATGGACAGAACCCAGGGCTCCAGCCTCCCAGTTCAGTGCCTAATCCACTCATTCAGGCTGTCCCATGCCCCTTGACTTATCCTATGTGCTGGCAGCCACCTAGGCAAAGCAGTATGGTCTAGTGAGTAGGGCCCCAGATTAGGATTTGCGACACCAGAGTGCTTCTTCTCAGATCTGCCTGTGCCCTTAAGTGACTCACTTCACCTCTCCATCCTCTCCATCATTGGTTGGTCTTGTTTCGGAAGGGTATGCCCACGCTGGAGCCAGGGCTGTAATTCCCAGTGTGGGTAGACATACCACGCTAGCTCTGATCAAGCTAGTGCACTAAAAATAGCAGTGTAGCTGCAGTGGCCCAGGTGGTGGTGGCACGGGCCAGCTGCCCTGAGTACGAGCCTGTCTGAGACTCAAGGTGCATACTCTAGTTGCGAGCCCCGCCCATGCTATTTTTAGCACACTAGCTCAATCAGTGCTAGTGCGGGTATGTCTATCCAAGCTGGAAATTACATCTCCAGGGTACATCTACACCCCTCGGGGTATGTCTACACTGGCCTGGATCAGCTGACTCGGGCTGAGGGGCTGTAAAATTACAGTGCAGATGTTTGGGCGGGCTCTGAGACCCTGTGAGAGGGGAGGGGCTCAGAGCCCAGGCTCCAGCCCAAGCCTGAAAGTCTACATTGTTATTTTACAGCCCCGCAGCCTGAGTTGGCTGACCCGGGCTCTGAGACTCAGTGCTGTGTGGGTTTTGTATAGCCATTTAAACATACCCTTGTACTGTAAACTCTTCAAGGCAGGGACTGACTATTACTAGGTAATGCCTAGCCTATTGGAGCCTCTCGGAGTGACTGTACTAATAATAATCCATAGCCCCAAAGATACTAAACTCAGATGGTCCTTCTGTATATTGAAGAATCAGGGTTTGGGGAGCTCCCGGAAGGGACCGTCCACTCCTGCATGCTAAAGAACCCAACTGCACATTGGAGTGTAGCAAGGAAGGTGGGGAGGGACAGGCTGGAGAGTGGGAGTTGGGCTGGTGGATCTGCTGCTATGCCATGTCCTTCCTCAGTTATTTGGGATTGGCATGGAGAAGGCACTGGGGGAAGGGCAGATTCAGAGTCAGCACTGCAAAAGGCTGAATGGTGGTGGCCCAAACAATGGAATTAATTGCAGCTCCCGCAGATGCGAAGAAGGGGCGAGTGCAATTCAAATAACCACAATACAGCTTTATTTTCTTTCTTCTCCTGCTTTTTTAAAATTTATAAATATTTTGAAAACTTTCCAAAAAAACCAAAACAAAACTAAGTTATGCGTCAGTGACTCAACCCAGTCTCACTCTGTTCATTAAAGAAGAGAATCAGATTGTTACTGGAATTAATACAGAAATATCCTTCGGTTGACTAGGAAAGTGGAAAAAATATACTTTAAACAAATCAGATATAATAACAGCACTGCTGGTATCCAGCCATGCTGAGATCTGTCTGAAAGTCTTAATTATAAACTGCTTTAAAAAAAAAGCCAAAGAGAAAAAGAACTTACAATATAAAAGAAATAAATTAGATCTCTGATGCCATGTACATATTTAATCATTCGGCTTCAGATGAAGAGGAATATTTAATATCTTCCATAATATAATTTCATTTGTGGAGAGTTTTCCATCCAGGCTGTTTCCAAATGCCATACAGAGCTGGGTGATGTTCTTCACTGGTAACTCGGCACCTGGGTCTCAGCAGCTGGTTTAACCTAGCCTGGGTCTGAGCAGCCTCACTGCAAAGCCCTCCCACCTTACTGTATCCTCACTCTTCCTCTAGTTGCCTGTGTGTGTCTGGGGCATAGCCAATGGTTCTTTGTGCTGAGACGCGCTAGGATTCTTTCCTGATCGGTTGTGGCAGGAGTTGTCTGTCCTTCAGGGGGAATTGTGGCAAGGCGTTGGAAGGCTATCAGCACTCAAATGCTGTTTGCCTGTGTCCTTACTTCCAAGTGGGCAGGTTCCAACCCTAGTTAAAGCAGCACTGGGTTCTGACCTACATCCCCCTTTATCCCCCAGCCAGGTAAGCTAGCCCAGGCTTAAAGCACCTCCAAACCCAAGTCAGAGGTTTTTCTGTGTGGACAGTAGTGGGGGCTGGGTAAAACTCAGCTGAGAGCCTAGGTTAACTGTACTGTGAAGACGTACCCTTGGAATGATAGAAAGTTAGTCCCTGATTCTGCAATTGACAGGGTCTAGGCAGAGTGCCGGGTTGCAGAGCCCCACTGAAGTCCATGTGGGCACAGCAGTCCATCCACACATTGTCAGTTAGCATTGAGACCTGAGGTAGTAAACAGCAGCACACACAGTGAGAAAGGAAGAGGCAAAGCCAAAGGAGAAAAGGTGGGGTTGGTTCATGTAGCTCAGCTGGAATATCTCTCCGGGCAGAAGCATCTCCTGAATGAGAGCGACCCTTTGCTTTTGCCCCAGACAGCTAGTGTATGATGATGGTGGTAATAATAGGCCTGGTTTTCAGCAGAGCAAAGCGCTCAGCATTTCAGCTGAAGTCAGTGGGAGGGTACCCGTTCATCCCTGCTGAAAATGCGCCTTTCTTTTATCTGGCAAGCACCAGCATCAGGGCTCCAGTGTGCGCGGCGGGTGGGGGAGGGTTCTTCAGATGCCTATTTACAGGCAGTGCCTTCCCCAGAAAGTGGATAATCGATGGCGTGGAGGAGAGAAGCATCATACAATGATCATGTTTGTTGTATTGCTTATAGCTATTTTTGTGTCTAAAGGGATGCAGGAGAAGGGGAGGGGATGTGCTAGGAGAGGGAAAGGAGGCTGTATTTTGGACCATTACTGTAGAATACTGTAGTCCTGCTTTACAGAGTCATTCGTGTCCAATCTGTTACTCTGAAACACTTGGAGAAGCTATTCTCACCAGACATTTGAAAGAGGAAGAACAAAATGAAATGCACAACAGCCACCTGTATGATGATGACAGTGACCTAGGTGAGATTGTAAGTGATGAAGGCCATGTTTACACTGAGTTCTTTCCCAGTATAGGAATATCCTTATGCTATACTGGCACACCACTCCGAGGGCTGGTCTACACTGGAAACTTACATCGGCATAGCTATATCTCCCAATGGTGTGAAAACACCTGAAAGGCTATGCTGACCTAATCTCTGCTGTAGACAGAGCTATGTTGATGGATGGAATAATTCTTCTGTCCACTTAGCTATCATCTCTCGGGGAGGTGGGTTACCTAATGCAACAGGAGAACACCCCTGTCGCTGTAGTGAGTGTCTACACTGAAATGGCTCAGCTGTGCCACTGTAGCATTCTGAGAGTAAATATAGCTCTAGCGTGGTTGTAGCTTCTACCAGCCAAGCTGCGCTTTTAGGGGCATAGCTTAATTCCTGCTCCCCAGCCCTGAGCGAAACAAGCTATACCAGTAGAAGTACACTTTTGCTTCTATAACTGCGTCCTCACTAATGGTTTCTGCCGGCACAGCTACGTTGGTCAGAGATCACATCTGTGACCCGATGGAGCTGTGCCAACAGAAATCCACAGTGTAGATGTAGCCTATCATAGAATCTCAGGGTTGGAAGGGACCTCAGGAGGTCATCTAGTCCAACCCCCTGCTCAAAGCAGGACCAACCCCAACTAAATCTTCCCAGCCAGGGCTTTGTCAAGCCTGACCTTAAAAACCTCTAAGGAAGGAGATTCCACCCCTCCCTAGGTAACCCAATCCAGTGCTTCACCACCCTACTAGTGAAAAAGTTTTTCCTAATATCCAACCTAAACCTCCCCCTCTGCAACTTGAGACCATTACTCCTTGTTCTGTCATCTGCTACCACTGAGAACAGTCTAGATCCATCCTCTTTGGAACCCCCTTTCAGGTAGCTGAAAGCAGCTATCAAGTCCCCCCTCATTCTAGAGTGACTTTTGTGAGGCTGTTCTCTTGTGGTGACTTCCAGATCCAACTCTTGGTAAGGAGCAGGGGGGACTAGAGGCTGGGGCTTTTCAGGTGCAGAGACATAGAACCCCTCTTCACCCTGACCAAGGAAGGGGTTGTTTTGTGCAGCAGTGAAGCCGAGGGCTAGGCAGGCATCCAGAGGAGGAGTGGCCATATAGCTAGGGATGAGCTGCTCTTTTACTCCTCACAAGAAAGCAGAGTTAGTTTACTTTCACCTCTGGGATTTGCTGTTTCTACCTGCAGGCAAAGCAACTATGCTGGGGAGATATTTATCTTAACCAAGGAACTGGTTGCTGCCAGCGGTCAAAGCACTGCTCTGTGTAATACCCCACGAGCCTGATTTTCACCTGCTCTGGAGGGTGAAATAAACCCTGCTGATGCCTGGGACTGGTGCTCTGGTGTTCTTTGAGGTGCAGAGCCAGCTGGGATGACCTGCCAGCTGAAGACTCTCCCAGATGGGGAATGGTGCCAAGGTGATGCCCTGAGTGTACCAGTCCCCGATGGGTACAGCAAGGGGCAGTGCAAGCTGCCATCTGTCACTCAGCACTGCCTACGCAGGCACCTGAGAGAAGCACTTAGATCCAGAGCAGCTGTATGTACCATGGCCAGCCTGGGACAAGATGAGGGAGTAGAGGTGTTTTGGTGCAGAAGCCCCAAGTGCTACAGTCTACGTTACCTGGGCCATGTCTACACACAGAATTTATACCTCTTCAACTAAACTGGTCTAGTTAAAGGGCTATAACCCCACTGGTGTGGATGCAGTTATAGTGGTATAAAAGTGCTTACACCAGTACAGTTTATTTCTGTATGAGAAGGGGAATAAGACAGCATAAAGCACTGTGATTCCAGCATCTACAATCCTCACTTCTACATTAGGGATTGTACTAATAGAACTATATGTAAAACATTGCCCGCCCTCCCCCTCCGCCCCCAAGAATCGAAATAGCTATACTAGTACAAAATCTGTGTGTTCACCAGGCCTGAGATTGTAAACTCCTTAGGACAGCAACTGTCTGTCTGTTCCGTTTGCATAGTACCTAGCACAAGGAGGTCCTGATCTAGGTGCTACCATAATACAGATAATACATGATAATTCTGGAGAGTGGTGCAGTTGGTCAATGCATGGTATTTATAAAGCTAAGGCTGGGAGTTTGTGCCTCACCTGCAGCACAAGGGTTAAGGGTGCTCAGATACTATGGGGATGAGCATAATATAAGAACCTATACAGAACAGCAAGCTGGCTGCTCATCCATCTTCATCTGATAAAAATTTCTCTTGTCGTCTTTGGGCATTTTTCCCTGTGGGTAACAACTCACTGCCCACTGATGCCAACTCTTATGATTTTGTTGGGAGCCTTGCAATAATTGGTGTTTTTCTTAGAGCCCCAGCGGGTGGAGCCAGGTGACTGAGAATCTCAGCTTTCTTTAGAAAAAAATAGCTTTTATCCCTCATGGTCATAGAGGAAAAACTTGAAAACGTGAGCCGTGAAGGAGCAAAAGCTAGAAGACAAATGTAAGCAGAGTCAGGATGAGCTCTACCCTGACATCTGGTGGTGAGTTGTGGAAAGGGATGTCAGGAATGTCAGGGGCTAATCTTGTTTGCATGGACACACCCATCCTGCAAAGCATGATGGACCGCTTGTCCAAATGGTCATTTTGGCTGCTGTGGGAGCCCCAGTTTCTCTGTTATTGGGGCAGGAAGAATAAAGTGTTGTTACCCTGATTATGTGAATCAAGGACAGTGGGCTTTTGTTATGATGAAGGGACTCACCATTAGCTAAGCAGCACTTGCTAGGCGAGGGACATGGATTCCAAAACCCAGTGAATTGAGAGAGGCTGGGGGCAGGTGTTTGTATCTGGTGGCATGGGCCTCTTCTGAGGGTTCTAAATGTCAATTGCATCTCTCTCTCTCTCTCTCTCTCTCTCTCTGCGCTGTGGAATATCAGAGCTAATTTTGAGTTCCTTAGGAATCTAATCACAGGCTGCTGAGTTAGAATCACTCTGGGCTAAGTGTGCAAATGAGCACGATGGCTCCCCTAACTGCAAGCTGAAATCACTAAAAAGCTGAAATTGTTATGAGCTGAAATTACTGAGCACTGTGTTAAGTAGTGGGGGAGCCGGAAGATATATTGTTGAGTGGCTGGTGGAGCGGAGCAGTTGGCGGGACAGCCGGAGTAGCTGACGGAGTGGAGCTGCTGGCGGAGTGGAGCAGTTGGCAGGACAGCCGGAGTGGCTTGCGGGACGGCTGAGTGGAGTGACTCGTGGGATGGCTGGCGGAGCAGAGCAGAGCCGAGCGAAGCCCCACGAAGGGATAGGGCAGTCAGCTTTGAGCCATGTAAGGTGCCCCCTTACCTCTCCCCTCCCCATTTCTACCCAGACTTGGGGGGGTGTAAACACTCTGCAGATGAACTTTTGAACTCTGGGTCTGGACTTTTGCATTGTTGGACTTTTGGGACTTTGGGTGATTTTTGGGGTTGCTGGACTCAAGAACCAAAGGGAAAGGACATGGCCAATTTGCTGGGGTGGGGTGTTGCTCACAGTTTGGTTTACAAATCCTAGATGTGGTGTTTCCCCAACAAAATGCCGCATTGTTTCTCTCTGTCATTAAAAGGTTTTTCTACACTCAGACTCTGTGCTTGCGAGAGGGGAAGTACTGCCTCTTAGAGGCGCCCGGGGGGGGGGTGATATATATTTGTCCCAGGTCACTGGGTGGGGGCTCGAGCCGGTTTTGCATTGTGTTATTGGAATGGAACCCCTAGATACGGAACCCGGCCCTTGTTGCTGCCGACTCTGACTGGCAGAAGGGTTACACAAATACAAAGGACCCCAAATGTGGCGGGGTTTTTAAAAACCCTAATGATTTTTAAGTCAATCTCATGATATTTAGGGAACCTGACTCATAATTTTTGAACTCTTGGTGTTGGCAATACTGCTACACAACAAATTTTATTTTGCAATTTGGGATCTTTACAACAGGAAAAAAGTGTTTTCCATAATTCAATAACAAATTCTAAAACTCCTGGATCACCAAATCTACCAATTTTCCCCCAAACCTCCTGGACAACCCTTACTGTTGTACTCATTTTAGCTCGGCTTTTCTTGTTTCCAGTTACATTTACATCACTATCACTTCATTAACTGATATGTCGTATAAGAAGCTGTATTCCTCAAGGAATTCTTTTAGGGGTTTGTTTACAGATGTTGGGTTGGCAATAAATTTGGAGAGAAAAAATGACCTTTCCCATACGTCTTTGTAAATCTTTTTTATTTTTACCTGTTTCCAAATTTTTGGTTTATTGCTCTATTTTTTTTAATCAACTGCTTTCAGACTGAGAACATTAATATAGATACAGTATAGAACAGGGATCTCAAACTCAAATCACCACAAGGGCCACATGAGGACTAGTAAATTGGCCCGAGGGCCGCATCACTGAAACCTTTTCATACAATGATACAAAAGTATAGTCAAAAATGAAGAGTAATATAGTATTCTATTGAAAGTCAATGTATTAACTTTTTAAAAACTGTAATGCAAAGAGGGGTTTTAATAAAATATAAACACGCAGTAATGTTTGGCGCTTGGCTGGAAATAACTCCGCGGGCCGCATGTGGCCCGCAGGCCGCGTGTTTGAGACCCCTGGTATAGAACACACTTTGGTTATATCATTTTAATGAATCATTTCCTGTTTCTCATTAACTCATTAGCTGTTTAGCTAAATTGCTGACTTGGGAATTCTTATGAGTTTATATATAAATTTAAATAAAAATATTATTATTTGTATTGCAGTAACATGTAGGTCCCCCAGTCATGGCCTAGGACCCAATTGTGCTAGGCACTGTACAAACACAGAATTTAAAAAATGGTCCCTGCGCCAAAGAGCTGTCAATCTAGGGATATGTCTACATTACAAACATTACAGTGGTGCTGTAGCTACACCACTGTAGTGTAGACACTTGCTACAGCAACAGAAGGGGTTTTCTGTTGCTGTAGTCAATCCACTCCCTGGAGAGGAAGTAGCTTGGTCCAGGGAAGATCTAGCAGTGTTTACCCCAGGGCTTAGGTCACCTTAAGTTTTAGGTGTAGACCAGGCCTAAGAAAAATAGAATCTAAAGTTAAAAATTACAGACAGTAAAACAAAGATCATTGTAAATAGTTTATATAATGTTGAAATGAATTCTACATAGGAAATAACTTAATGACTTTATAAATCACACTACACTAATTGAAGGCTTATCACATCCTGGTAAGTTTACCCTGATTCTATGCTATTCTAGTTAGAGATGGCCAAAAGTTGAGAAGTTTGTTTTCATAAGAAATTCTGAAATTTGTTTTAAAGTGTTTGAAAGGGAACCCCCTTTTTTTTTTAATGAAATGGTTGGATTATTTTTAAAAAGTTTAACAAAAACATTATAAAAATGTTGCAATATTGTTAATAACATCAATATTGTTACTAACATCTATAAAAGTTTGATATATTTTTAAAAATTGAGGAAAGGGGCAAAACAATTAATGAAAAACAAAACGATGATGACTTCTTTTTTTTTCAAGAAAATTTTCTCTAAAAAAAGATTGTAAAGAGAAGCACGTTTTTGTTCAGAAAATTGGGACCAGCTCTGGTCCCAGGTAAGTAATTTTGCTTCCAAGAATCCTTAATATAGCTCCTTGGCAATTTGCAACTGAGCAATCAAAATTTGTGGGACTGCCAAGGACAATTCAACCCAAAGCAGTTCTGACATTACAAATTTAAATAATCACTTAAATTACTAAAAATGTCAGTTCAATTCAAAGTTGCCTTCCCAGATAATAATGATAATTCACAGACAACCCTCTTCCTTGCATACACACAACACATTAACCCCAAGTAAGCACTTAATGATTCAAATCACTTCTAGTTTCTCTGGAAATCCACTGGAATGGTTTAACCATCTGTAATGTAACCCTAATATTATGTTATAGGGTTTGCTATAAACTGTTAATCCTGTTCTTTTTATAAACTGTTAAGTGACTTTAAATTATGTTAAAACCAATGTTAAATTAATCATCTTATAAATCATACATTAATTGATACAGGCTTCTATCTCATCTTGTAAGAAACTGTCAGTTTCATGTGACACCAGAAATTATGTGTTATCTCTAGGTTGTAATTGCTTAGGGATACATGCTTTCTCTCAGCTATTGTTTCCCAGGATATAAACACTGGTTTTTTGTTACAGTTGTGCTGTACTGAGCAAGAGTAATTAATTTTCCAGTCTCAGCACTCGTATCACTTACTGACTCAAGATTACTTCCAGGCATCTAGGCAGAAACTTGTTCAGGAAACAAAAGCACATATGATACATCTAAATCATTTGCAGGCTTTGTAATTCAGGCAGGTACTCTGAAAAAATACTTGATTTACAATAACCATGTCATTGTATACGAGGAAATTCATGTCTCAAAGTCTTTGTCATTTATCAGGTGACACTGGTGGGTAGATATATTGTCCAGCTCAGTTTCACAGCTTGCAATAGCTGATCCATTGATGTAGGTAGAAAGTTCACTTCAAGGTAGTTTTGTTCTGTTACAGCTGTGGTCTTCCTTTAGCACCTTGCTAACGCTTTCTTTTATCTATGGTAAATGAGAGGTAGAAGAGTTATTGGAGGTTAACTGATGGATCTAGCTGGCTCTCTGCCTCTCATCCACGTATTTTTGCCTTGCAAGAAGCAATTTGTTGAGAGCATTAAATGTCTCTAATCCACCCTGATGCAGAAAGGTAATTAAATAAGCCAGACAAGGATCTGGCCTCGCTCATGGCTGGTATTGCAAATGCCACACATGGTTACTTTGTATGAATGTAACGAGAGAAGACCTGCTATTAAAGCTGATGCTAAGCAATTACAATGGCCGTGATGTCTCAGGCAAGCTCTAACTCAGGTGAGCCTGAAAAGAAATGTATTCTAAAATTGCCTGTCAATCATAGAATCTCAGGGTTGGAAGGGACCTCAGGAGGTCATCTAGTCCAACCCCCTGCTCAAAGCAGGACCAACCCCAACTAAATCATCCCAGCCAGGGCTTTGTCAAGCCTGACCTTAAAAACCTCTAAGGAAGGAGATTCCACCACCTCCCTAGGTAACCCATTCCAGTGCTTCACCACCCTACTAGTGAAAAAGTTTTTCCTAATATCCAACCTAAACCTCCCCCTCTGCAACTTGAGACCATTACTCCTTGTTCTGTCATCTTCTACCACTGAGAACAGTCTAGATCCATCCTCTTTGGAACCCCCTTTCAGGTAGTTGAAAGCAGCTATCAAATTCCCCCTCATTCTTCTCTTCTGCAGGCTAAACAATCCCAGTTCCCTCAGCCTCTCCTCATAAGTCATGTGCTCCAGTCCCCTAATCATTTTTGTTGCCCTCCGCTGGACTCTTTCCAATTTATCCACATCCTTCTTGTAGTGTGGGGCCCAAAACTGGACACAGTACTCCAAATGAGGCCTCACCAGTGCCAAATAGAGGGGAATGATCACGTCCCTCGATCTGCTGGAAATGCCCCTACTTATACAACCCAAAATGCCATTAGCCTTCTTGGCAACAAGGGCACACTGTTGACTCATATTCAGCTTTTCGTCCACCGTAACCCCCAGGTCCTTTTCTGCAGAACTGCTGCCCAGCCATTCGGTCCCTAGTCTGTAGCAGTGCATGGGATTCTTCCGTCCTAAGTGCAGGACTCTGCACTTGTCCTTGTTGAACCTCATCAGATTTATTTTGGCCCAGTCCTCTAATTTGTCTAGGTCCCTCTGTATCCTATCCCTACCCTCCAGCGTATCAACCACTCCTCCCAGTTTAGTGTCATCTGCAAACTTGCTACGGGTGCAGTCCACACCATCCTCCAGATCGTTCGCAAATCATGGGCAAATCATGATGTAGCTCCTCCTTTCTCCAC
Organism: Chelydra serpentina; assembly: GCA_037349315.1. NCBI lineage: Eukaryota > Metazoa > Chordata > Testudines > Chelydridae > Chelydra > Chelydra serpentina. Next base: position 32,114,476 of record JBAIAC010000035.1, on the reverse strand, counting down.
AAACTAATCCCACTGACTTCCTTATAGAACCACCTTACATGTGACTTCTTTGTTACAGCAAACCAATCCAATTGGAATTACTCTTCCAATCAGGGGTCAGAAACAATACCACATGACCCATCCAGCTGCGCTAATAACTGGTATTGAAAACATACCAGAAACTCAATTTGCAAAGCAACATGTTGGCTGGAATTTGTCTGCATTAAACAACCATGAGTATCAAATTCATAAATGCCTGTCGGTGAACAATCAGCAAACAGAAAAACAAGTCTGAAATGGGCTGAATGAATTGTTTGCAACAAATAGTTTACCCAGCTCTAGTCAGGACATTGGCCATCTGGAGTTTGTGCTAATCTAGCCTGGGTTTCTGTGAACTTGGCAGGAGCTACTCTTTGCCATTTCCCTGGGGCAGCATTCACTCTGGTGATGGGTTTATTTAGCTATTTCAGAGGTAGACAGATGCTAATCTTGCTTCTCTGTGACTTCTCTTCCAAGACAGTAGAGCTCCCTTCAGGCCCTTTCTTGCAGTCCTTGCGCATGCGAAACTCCCGGCCAAATCGCTGGGAGCTTTGTGTGAGCAAAGCCTATAGACTTGGGCCCCCGGCTGTGGGTTTTTACCCCATGTCCATTTCCATTCATCCTTTCTGTTGTCTCTGAAGTAAGGTCGTTTCCATTGAGGGGACATGGCAACTCTTATTGTAGGGCCTGTGTGACAGCAATATTTATCATAGTCCTTTGAAACCCTCCTGGTCTGTTAATATTTCTTGACCCTTTGTGTCTACAGAAGAATCTTTAAAGATGAATGGCAACATGAGGCAGTGTTGTCTAGTGGGTAGGGTGCTGGGCTGGGACTCAGGAGGTCTGGAGGTTCCCAACTCTGCCACTGACCTGCAGTGTGACCGTGGGCAAATCACTTCACCTGCCTCTCCCCTCCCACCCGATGTCTCTCTTGTTCATTTGGACTGTAAGTTCCTCAAGGCAGGGATTACTTTTTGCTATATGTTTGTATAGTGCCCAGCACAATAGGGCCCTGATCTTGGCTGGGGCCTCTAGGTGCTGGTTTAATTCAAAAAATAACATTCACTGGTCCATTTTAAAGTCATAGGTACCGACGTAAAATGTCTAGCAGGTTTGTGGAGGCCTTTGCTGGGTTCACCGTGTGGGAGGCCTTTCCAAGTACTGCTCAGCTCACTGTTTAATTTTAGGTTTATTTTTCATGAGAACTGAAATGCTCCATTTACTTGTGAATTGCCCAGGAAAATTCGAGACCCAACAATGCCCCTCTTATTTACATAGGCTGCATCTCTCCAGCATTCCTGGTGCTGCTATCTCCACTGGTGTGCGGACCATACAAGTGACCCCTGCTATTTTAATCACTGTCATCTAGCCCTGCTTAGTGCAGCTACAGGCCTCACAGTGGTTAAAATGCTAGCGGCCACCAGGAACTTGTCTACACTAACACTCCCACCACGCAGGGCACCAATGAGGCCAAACTCTTTGAAGCTTCAATGGCAGATTTAAGGCAACCAAATCCTGGTGTAGACAAAGACCAGATGCTTCAGCACCATGGAGGGGGACTCCAGGTGAGGGAAAGCCCCCTGGCAGCAGGGCTGAGCTGCTGTGCTGATTCAGACCATTTTGAATGAGCCAAGAACTATAACTGGGCAAATTCATTCTAGTTATAACTTCAGAGAAGTCTAAAGGATACACCAGGGGCTCAGCTCGACCCATGGAGCTAGGAAGTTGTCTATCAGGTGGTGTTTAATGAGATCATTCTACCTTAGGGAAGACTGGTGATGAACTGGGACCCTGGGGGGTTAAAAGACAAAAGAGGACCCCCTCCCAGAGAGAGTGAGAGAGAGGGAAGGAGGAGGACAGTGCATACCTAGTAGGTTTTCCCAACCAAGATCATAGTGAGGGGGTAATAATTCTTGGAGGCTGAACTCTGTTTCACATTTGTCTTATGAAGCAATGACATCTCTCTTATTAATCATGTTCACAGGGATGGATAACCTTAGAGATCTGCTTTCCTTGGATTCCCGTCTAGCGTGTTTGTATGCTGTTGTGAGTTGTGGTGTTAAACCCCATTATAACTCTCTGATGACATTGCATGTAAGGGTGTTGCGCTCCCATGGTACATTACCAACTGGAGTACCGCACTCAAGTGCTGATCCAGCTGTCTGGTACACTGAGTGGGATAGGCAGAGAGAGTGTGCAAAACACAGAGCCCCACAGTGGCACGTAGCAAAACCTCCACTGTCATTGCAGCCAAGCAGGCAGGCTGTGGCCTGAATGTCCCTGGGAAATCTGCCTTTTGGGTTTGTGATCAGTGTGACTGGACACTGTGTCAGGGATAGGAGTCAATGAGAAGGTCCCCATTTGAAAGTGATAAGAGAGAAGGCAGTGTGTCATTGGAGGCTCCTAGGGAATGGGATGGAGATCGTCCCCTAGGATTGATGCACATTTTGTTAGGAGCTCAGATCATGGTGACAAATGAGCTAAACATGTTCAGCGAGTAGAACAAAAATGAGTCCCCATTTGGGTCTGGAGAACCTGGTGGTGTGTTTGGGTTTCACAAAACTTCTCAGCATTTGGTGAAACACCCCCCCCACCACCACCACCACCACCACCCCAAATGTAAGCAAATCCTTTCTCCCAACCTCCGGCATAACTGTAATTTAAAAAAAAGCAAAATCACATTTTTCAAATGAATATCTAGCCTTTTTGCATAGCACCTTATACATTAAAAGAAATGACAGTAAACACCAACATTTAGCTTAGGGTGCATTGTGCCAACAGTGAGGGTTCTTGGATGAAAGGAATTCTTCCCTTCCTTTTAGGAAAACCAGGGGAGTAAAATAAAATAAAATAAAACCTGCATCATGACAGAACTTACTTTCTTCTGCCAGAGCCACATGGGACATGAACCTTAAGTGTTGAGTTGAGTTCTAAGTCTCGAAACCAAGGGCCAAATGTATCCTGGCATAACTCCATTAACTACTCTAGTGTTACACTAAGGGTGACCCTATGATTTTTTTTATGGTGCTTCTAAATTTGGCAAAACAAGTTTTCTCTTCCCATCCTTTCCCAGAAATGTATTGCAAGCTAATCACTATCTCAACATGAAAAGCCCTGGATCAGAACAGTGGGGTAGCTCAGAGCCAAACTTTGCGAATAGTGCCAATCTCTTATTGAAAATAACAATACTCACAACAAAATGCCTTCCTTCCCTTTTCATCTCTATTCATCTTGTGCAGGGTAGTCTCTTGGCTGATATATGGAATTTTGCTTGGAATGACAATTCATGTATTTGCTTTTTTGGACCCTTTCTTCATAAACAAGACAAGTTTGCATTCAGCCTCTAACTCCTCAGTTCATACAGGTGCAGCAGCATCTGATGGCTGAAAGGCTGTAAAAGCAAAAATCTGCAGATGTAAAACTGCAGCAAACTGTTCTGTGCATGCCGGCCCCTTAGTCAAGAACTGTTAGCAGTTCTGAGGAAAGTGCCTGGAACCGTAAGTTAGGATGGTAAAAATAAAATCTTATCTCCCAGGGTAACGATCGATACAGGGATGATCAGACTAGTGAACGATACATTGAACATTCCCTGGAGGAAAGTGCACCAGATAATGGGACAGTGCAGGAAAAAGAGGCTTAGTGCGTGGGATAAAAGTCATGCTATCATCTGCTGACAGCTCTGCATGGGATCAATTGAGCACCAACTCTGTACTGGAGCAGGAAGGCAGACTACCCAAGGCTATCTTCAAGTGAAAGGCTAGTGTAGTAAAGTACTGTGTCCACCTCCAGGCCCGACTGCCATCTTATTGTTAACAGAGCAGCCATCTGATGAGTCCGAGTGGCTCTGTGGGGCAGATGGGGTATTTTTTTAGTTGGCCACTTTATCAGGGAGAGGAGGAGTTTCCAACACTGGAGAGGGGTCTGCCATGCCAGCTCCTGCGCCTGTTGAGTGAGAAGGTCTCAAGCCCACTGGGGAAGCAGGGGGTGTGTCTTGGAATTGGTGTAGGGAGTTAAAGGGGCAATGCAGGGACGAATCTGCTGTGTGTCCCAGCAAGGGCTGTGATACAGGGGGAGAATTCCTGCTTCCCCAGAGGGCTCAAGTTACCCGCATAGAGGTCCCAGCTTATCTGCAGCACCCGACAGCTCACATCACAGGGCAGCGGAACAGAAGCACAGTACCTCCTGCGAGCATTGTAATTTGCCCCTACTGGGATGCCCTTCCCCCCATAAGCCAGGCACCACCTGCAGCTGTGGGTTTAGGGGTACAGATTGAAATGGCCATGGGAAGCAGAGGCCATGCTCAGGCACTCCAGGAGAGCGTGGCTGCCTTTACGCCAGGCTTAAAACCAGCTGCTGTTGGGGTGATGCCTCCATCTACAAATTCTTGAGCCCGAAGGAAGAGCAGCCTCGTTCTCAGTGACTCCGAGTGACCCAGCTGCAGCTGACTAAGCTCTGTGAAGCAGAAATTTCTGGAGGGAATGTCTCTCTGCTCTCCAGTCACAATGAACAATGGGCCTGGTTCTCAGTGATGCTGAGGCCTTTTTAGGTCACATCCGCAGTGTAAAGGGGGCAGACCTGGCCACTGACATTACCTTCCTGCACAGGGGCCTTCCCCTGATGGCATGGGGGGAGGGGAGTTAGGTGCCTAAATACCTTTTGAGGAGCTGGGCCTTAGACCTTTGTCACCAGCTCCAATCCTGTGAGCTTTGTTGGTCATACTGATTGAGTCAATTTAAGCTAACAATCTCACCCCAGTGCTGGTAAAATGCATGGCAAGGGGCTATATATGCAGATCCAATTCCTTCCCCACGCAACCTTAACTCTGACCTCAAAACTGAATCAGGTAGAGCTAGCACATGATTATAGGTAGTACAGGTCTGTCTAGGGGTAAGAGCTGCATATTGCTGTGTTCAGAGTTAAGGTGACGTGTCTGACACCGTGGGTGTGTGCATGGGGGGGGGTGGTTTGTATGTTAGAAATGAAAGTGTTTGTTGTGGCACACTGAGATCGGTGAGTTTAATGTGAGAGTCGTGAGGCTTGTGAATTGAGGTGGACCTGGGTGTGAATGTTGCCCTAATTGCCAAAAATCAAGAAAGCCACCAGTGGTGTTGAGTTGAACAACCTTCTCTGTAAGTGAGTGTGGCTGGTGCTAATGTTCAGGGACTGGAGTGGTCTGTAAACAAAAGCATGATAACTGGTGATGTCTCTCTTACAGATTCTTCTCTGAAGGGGATGCTGGAATTGTGGGCATGTATCTGAGGAGAGAGCTGGGATGGCATGGGTTTGCTTTCTGCTGTTTTTCTTCAGGTAATAAGTTTGAGTAATATAGTCAGAAAAACTTCAGTCCCCACCACACATCACCTCCATGTTGCTGCACATAACAAAATTCATCCCACGCGTGCGTGGGAAAAATTAGAGGGAACCCTGGTCCCCTGCAATTAAGTTGTGGTCAGTTGTGACTGATGCGTTAGAAATGGAGTGTGATCTGTAGGGGTGGCTTTATTTGGTGCTTCTGGATCTTCTAATTTCTTCCTTTGTTTGAAATGTTCTTTTTCCTAAACAAACAAAGTGGATGTATTGTCCCTATTATGCTGAAGTTCTACCCGCATCTCTCAGAGTATGGGGAAAACGTCTTACAATCCTTGAGGCAGACTGTGATCTCTTACTTTGGATTTACACTGGTGTAAAAGAGATCAGAATCTGGACCGAGGAGTTTCAAGATGAGGGACAAATGTCTGCTCTCTAATAAACGAATTTCACACAAGCATTATAAAAGATGATGAAGAAGAAACAGGGATGAAAATTAGTGAGTTGAGAACCTCAGAAGGCCACAGATCCAATTGACACCAGCTCAGAACTCGAGAGAACCCAAGGAAAGGGAACTAGGCATAGGCTCCGACTTCCTGAGTTCCCGGGGGGTGCTTGACCTCCGCCCCAAGCCCCCACCTCCCCTCTTCCTGCCCCTACTCCTCCCCTTCCCTCACTCTGCACTTTCTGTGTGCCCCTGGACAGATGATCCGTGGCAGGCAAGAGGCACTAGAGAAGAAGGAGATGAACTGATCGGCAGGGCCTGCTGGCGAGCAGGAAGCACTGGAGGGGAAGGAGAGGAGCTGATTGGCGGGGCTGCTGGTGGGTGCTGAGCACCCACTATTTTTTCCCAATGGGTGCTGTAGCCCCAGAGCACCCATGTAGTCAGCACCTATGGAACTAGTCATGTGCCTTACACACCATGCTGTGCAGATGTCACAGATGTTTACCTATATTTATTTTGGTACCCGAATGATCATAAGGTCAATGCCTGCCCCCACTCCATCTGTGCATTCTGGGTGTCCATCTTTAACCTTAATTGTTAATATTAACCATTTGCATCAATCTTTTCTCATTTATTCCCTAACAATTCCTGTGTGTGAATGTGGTCTACTTTCCTATTGCCTAGTGATCTAGCTGCCAAAACTCCTTTCTTACAGAATCTTGCAGTATACTTTCTTTCATGGTCCCCTATTGACCCTCTCTGAATGAGTGCAAAATTGTGACCTAAAGTTATATTTCTTTAGGCCTATACTATTATGACTAAACCCAGCCCTTAGCATAACTGCTTCTAAATAAGCTTCCTGCTAATACAGCAAATCCACAATATAGCAAGCCTAATAACCCAATTACTTATGTTCACCTCCTTGTCCCCATTCCTGTTTCAAAGTAAGAAGCAACACCTTAAAATCAGTCATAGACCCCCAATAATATCATTACCCTTATTGCAAACAGCTAATGCAGGGGAAGCTGGGGAAAGGTCATAAGTCAAGAGCTATAAAACCCAAAGTGTTTTCTGGCTGTAGGTGATCTCACACTGGCGAGCAATGACAACATTACAAATGTAATCAAACAACATGCTCCAGGGCCTAAACCAATCATCTCTTCTCCCTCCATACAGAACACTGCACAGTTTCCAGGTGCATTATTAGAAACTTTCACTTGTCTATGAAACAAGCACAGGCCATTAAACAAAGCCTGGATACCCCACGTGATGAACCAATGGCCTGATCCACTGTAGCGACCCTTGAGCTGGGCTGAGGCATGGCCAAACAAAGAAGTGGAGCCTTCTGACATAAATTTAGAAATAGCCAACCTCCAGTCGTATGCATTGGGTTGAAAGAGTGTGTGAGTGCGTGAGTGCAAGTGCAACTTTCCTCTAAGTCGGCACTGTAAGCTAGGGGCGTGAGTCCATAAGCTCTCATCAAGCTAACGTGAATGTCCGTAGCAGTGCAGCCGTGCTAGCTTGGGTAGTGGCAGCGGAAGCATGGCTTAGCCGTGCCAAGTATGTACCCACCAGTTTCAAGCAAGTACGTACTCGGCATGGCTAAGCCGTCCATCTGCTGCCACTGCCCATGCTACCTGTGCTACGCTGCTCTCAGAGGTGAAAGTAAGCCAGTAAGCAGCTGGAGCACCGGGCCCTTTAAGTTGACACCAGAGCCCCGGAGCTCCATGGGCAATGTAAAGGTCCCAGGGCTCTAAAGGCCCCAGCCCTTCAAGTTGAGGCCCAGCCCCCTGCTCAGGACTCCGGAGTACCGGTAAGTCCTGTAAGTTACTTTCACCCCTGACTGCTATGTATACTCATGCTAGCTCAATGAGAACAAGCTCGAGTACGTGTGGGGATCCCATCCCCAGCTAGTCGTGTAGATAAAATGCTGTACTCAGTACATTGGAGAAAAGCAACTGAAATTCACAAGGCAACTAGCTACATCTATTTTGAGATCCCAGGGGTCTCCCCTACCTTTTTTGGTTTATTAACCCTTCTAGTTTACGGAAGAGTTCTGAATTTGCTGGAGGTTGGGCCCATTCATGCAGTCAAGCAGAATCCACATAACTGAAAATTCCCATTGCTAATACACACATCTGGAGACCAGAGATCAAGGCCAAGGCCCTGGCCATCTAATGCCACTCGCATCCAAACAGCTGCTCTGATATTTCAGATCTAAGAACTTCGGCTTCTTTTTTGGGGGGCTTTTTAAGGTCAGGCAAGAGGATGCTCCAGACAATCTCATATGTTACAGGCTTATCTAGTAATTGAACTGTTGACAGAACATCATCAAGCATTTCACATTTTTAATAAGCTTTTGCAAGAAAAATGGTCAGCGAAACTTCCCAAGGTTTCCGTGAGAACACATAAAGCAGAGGATGGCATGCCAGCCCTTTCAACTCGGTGCTGTGCATTCCAGGGGCTTAGAATGTGCCTCTTTCACTGGAGAGAAACCCAATCAAAATGGCATCAGCAGCAATTTCAGTATAGTGCCAAAAAGCAAATATTGGGTCATCCCACTACGTTTTGGCCCGTTTAGCTTAAAAGCAGGATAATATCAAGGGTTTTGTTTCTTGGAAACGCCCAGCACTGACCGTACTAACATGATAGGCCCTGATGTTCTCCCTGAACATGTGATAATCTCCCTTATGTAGAACTTCTCTAACTCTGTGTCAGGCCTTGTGACCTGCATGATGTTCCTGCTGCATTGTGTGTTCATTGAGTATGCAAATGAGGGTCTCGTTCAAGCCAGGCTGGATGCTGGAGAAGGCGATGACCTGAGAAGTTCACTGATTTTTTGCTCGTTCAATTTTAGTTCATTCCTCCTCCATGAGATGCTTCCCTCCCGCCTAATGTTCTCATGAGTTCAATGGCCTCAGAGGGTCTTTATAGCTGATGGGTTGCAGCATTGCCAACCCTAAGTGTTCAAAAATCACGAGTACAAACCCAAGAAACCATGAGATTGGCCTACAAATCATAATATATTTTAACGAATGGTTTTGAACTCCCTCTGCCTGCCCATTCCCTACCCCCAGTGGCCAGGTTGAGTGGATGACAATTACAGGTTGAATTCCATATCAAAGGTGTGCCTTCTTGCCCCCTTCCCTCCCACTACCCAGGGCCCTCCCTGATTGCCTGCTCTCAGTTGGTTTACAAAGTGAATATTGTGGCATAAAGCCACCTTTACTGCCTTGCCCTCAGGTCCTGCACTCACCCAAGCTTGGGTGACCGTGACAATTGGCCCTATACTCCTCTTCCTCTATCTAATTCTGCATCTGAGTTCTCATGGAGTGTTGCTAGGAATGGCTTGGTTTCCAATCCCATTCAGCCAGGGTTGTTTAGTTTGTGTATTTCTTAAGAGTGATTGGAGCTCTTTGGTGAGCTTCCCCAGTTCGTTAGGAAGGAAGGATCTGAGAGGTGTGGTGGGGTTTCTGACTCACATCCACACGACTTGGCAAGGCACAGCTTTTTCAATCTGCCCCCCCCATGAGCCAGGCACCTGCTGCAGCTGTGGAAGTCAGAGATCTAGACCTGTGGGGGGGTGGGGGAGGAAAGGAAACAAAATCAATTTACAACTAATCTCCGTGCCTCTCTCACCAACATTACTTGGGATAAGAAGCAGAGCGTTCTAAAATCATGGGACTTTTCGGCTGGTATTTTCAAAGAAGCCTAAGGGAGCTACGCACCTAATCCCAGGGGATTTGAGCACATAACTTTCTTAAATCCCTTTAAAAATCACAGGCTGAACACTCAGTTTGAATAAATGCGTGCTGCTATGACTTTATATACCTCTTGATAGGGCATCCCTAACATTATTTTGAGGTCACTGCTAATTGCCAGCTGCCACAGCTGCAGTAGTTAAACAGGTTCACGAAGAGTATGCAATAAACAGCGTTCGGTCGTGTTGGAGCGGTTTTTGGTTGTTTTTTTAAAGCGCTCTGTCTAAGCTGAAATGAGTCCCGCATGTTCTCCAGGAAGAGGCAGGGGACTTGATCGAGGTATTTGGCAAGAAGTACACTGGCTTTCAGGAAGCATTTTTGCTACAGCTGATTCCCAAGGAGACCCAGGAGGCAGAGATTTCATTATAATACTTCTTCTGCCAGGAACTCAAATCCTCCCTCCCCAGATCCCTGCGGGGGCCTTGAAAGCTGATTTTGGGCTGCCAAAATTAACCCCACGCTAGCCCGGAGTATCCAGTGTACAGATTGCTCCCCTTAGGTGCAGAAGCACTGCAGGAACTGCTGTTTGAACATTCCTGAGCAGACTTGTACCCATCATAAACTCACAACTGATGCACATGCTGATTCCATTGAATGTCGGCATTTATGCCCATCTGTTAGAATGGCACCATGCCCACTAGGGTTTGAACATGGCATAGGTGCCAACCAAACAAGCATTTAGGGGAACAGCCTGCAGTACATGGAGAGTGACATCTCTGCTGCCAGGAGATCCTCCTGTTTTGCAAACAGTGCCAGCTTTGGGTGGCATGCTTCATTACATAGAGCGCATCTGCAATTGCTTGTGGGCATTATACAATCGACAAATGCCTTTATGCTGCCATTCTTCTGTCCAGCTGCCACAGTGCTCGAAATTCCGCATGTGGACAAGAAGCTGGGAATGAAAATATACTTGTTTGCCTTTTGAACCCAGGACTTGCCCGGAGCATCTCAAACTCTTTTCTGCTGAGAGCTGGCCAGTCACATGATACAGCTGCTCCCCCTTATTTCCAGATGCTCAACTGTGTTCATAGCTACTAATACTTTCCCAATTTTAATTTTTTCCCATGCAGGCAGTTGCTGTAGTTGCCACAGGGATGTTGCATGATTGTGAATGAATGGAGAAGTAAGCCATGCAGACCTGGAAGGACAGGCAGGTGTCCACAGAACAGGTGTTGTATGAAATCTGATCCATATTAGGAAGCGATCTGAGAAGCTGATGCCACAATCAACAGTTGGTTCAAAGCCCCACCCTGCTTCTCCCTCTGAGGCAAAGAGTGACCAACCATATGCGTAAAGTTCACCTCCCCTGAACTACCTCTGAGGAATGTTGGCTGACTAAGAACAGCAGGAGGTGATGCTTTGTGAATACACACAACTAAAAAAAACCAAGGATCCAGTGTCATGCAAACACACTTTGTCCATTTGTTTGAAAACTGTAGTTGAGTTTACCTGTTTCTGACAGTAGCGTAGGCAGGTCCGGAGCACAGGGGGAACGGCGCTATAAAAAGGTGCCTCCCCAGGCTCCCCCTGTACTCATCCGGCGGCGCCTCCAGCGGCACCCCGGGTCTTTGGCGGTGGGTCCTCACTCGCTCCGGGTCTTCGGTGGTACCCGCCGCCGAAATGCCGCCGAAGACCTGGAGTGCCGCCGCTTCCTTTTTAAGGCGCCGCTTCTGCTCACAGTGGGAGCGGCCGCTCGCCTTGCTCCCCCCCGGCTATGCTACTAGTTTCTGATGCTCCATAGCAGGCGAGTACATGTTCTGCAGTAGTCTTTATAAAGAGGAATGAAGCTTCGCTAACAGATCACACTGGTAAGCACTGTGATCTTAAATCTGTGTAAATATGGGCACAGTCCAGCCCTTTGTGAGTGGATTAACCAATACAAAGAAGTGAGGGTCTACAGTGTCCTAGTCTTCTATCTCCTAGGGCCTGATCCTAAGCCCACTGAAAGCAACGGGAGCCTTCATTTTGGGTCACACCCCTAGTGTGCTTGCTGTGATAGTACTTTAGCTATCATCTTTTGTCCAATATTTAGGAAATTTCTCAGCTGAGGCTCAGATTTCGTTCATGCAAACTATACATCTCTGAATTCAACATTTGACTCAAATGTAGCAACCACAGCAGAATCCCCACTGCCAGCAACCCCCCTCGGAAATCTCCTTTTTACAGTTTGGAAGAAAATCAAACTATTTTGTGGTCTTACCTCCCATTTAGGAAAAACCATAAGGCATTTTCTCTTGCTATTACCAGGTGTGTGCACCATTCGCATCTGCGGGCCTCACCAAGTTCAAGTTCCATTGTGCTAGGCTCTGAACATACAGTCCCTGTGCCAAATAGTTTACACTGTACAGCGACACGACAACCAGAGGAGGGATCGTTGTCCCATATTTACAGATGGGAAACCAAGACCCAGAGAGAACACCTGCCTTGTCCAAAGCCACGCAAGGCTGAGAAACAAACCCAGATCTCTCGAGTCCCCGTCTATTGTCTTAACCACAAAGCCAACTTTTCTGTTGTCTTCCTGATTCTCTGCCATCCCACTGCACCCTCCCTGGGTTAATATTCACACCCATAATGACCTCTGAACTCTTATTGCCATCCTTTCTGGGACAGAAAAGGAAAAAACAAAATTTGGGGGAAGAAACTTTCCCCCTTCTCCACTGTGTGGTTCAGGTAAAGCTGCTTGAGGTGGTCAGCAAGCCATAAATGTTATGTCTGGATATGAACACAACTCAGCTTTGCTTCCCATCCATCATGCAGCCTTGATTAAGTGAGTGGAAATAAAACCACTGTGCAATCTGATAAAGGCAGCATCCTCCCAGACTAGGCGATATGGAGAGGGCTCATCCATCAAGCTGTGCTCCGCATCTCTCGCCTACGGTTCTGAAATAGGACAGCTTGTACAATGGCTTTCTTCCTTGGCTTTTGTGGAGTGAGTTACCCCCATGAAAGGGTTAGTCTGCCTGAAGCTCCTGATTCCAGAGGCAGCCAGTAAGGGTACCCTGCCTTGAGGTATGATCAGCTAATGAGGATGTGGCCCAATGATATAACATTTGTACTTTGACAGCATGCTGGAGGTGGAACCAGGGAGAATTGGAATTACTCCTCACCTGCTGATTTTAATTCAGCTGTTTTTAACAGGAACTAATCTCCTTGGGTGAAATCCCAATTGAAGTTAATGACAAAACTTTAATTGGCTTCAATGGGGCCAGGATTTCACCCTTTGTCTTCATTAATTCAGTTGTTTACTGCAGAGTTTCTTGAGCTCTTACTTAGATGTTGCCCCAACCCCCTCCTGTTCACACACAAACCCAAGTGGGGTGCTACTTTCACCTCTGGCTAGCCAGGCTATCCTGGGCTATAGGCTAAAGCTCTAGTGAGGCTTTCACTGGGACTGGCAACTCACCTACTTTGCAGTCTGGACACAGGCCCAATCACTTAAATGCTAATAATCTTCCAATTCCTTCCCAGATTTCCTGCCATATGCCCAGAAGAACAGACAAGTTCTGCTTTGCAATGTGGCTGCCTACCCCTGGGCTAGGCCAACCTGGGCGCCAATCACCCAGGCTAACTCTGAAGCGAAGAAATACCAAAAATGTGTGAACTCTTCACAGCCAATCACTGAAGTGATCCATTCTGTGCTGTTCCCACACTCTGTACCTCTATGGCACCATGGTATCTGAGTGCCTTCATCACCAGACCCCCTACATGGCCATAATGTGGGGCTTACATTACACCAGTTGACTTGCACAGGTCTGCACTGTGTTGAATTTCATCCTAAAAGAAAATAAACATGGAACCGTTCAGCAAAGCACATGCTTAACATTAAGACCCATGGAACTAATGTCACAGTTTAGCACATGCTTTACTGAATCAGGGCCTAGATCGTGCATATTCTCTCGGAGGACTTGATTCAGTAAAATATTTAAGCATATGTTTAGTTGTAAACATGTGCTTATATCCACCTCTATTCAGCAAATCATCTAATCACATGCTTAAGCCCCATTAAAGTCTATGGGATTTTTCACTGGCTTCAAGTTAAGCATGTAAGTGCTTTGTTGAATCAGGGCCAGAATGAATGAAACCCCCGGTAACAAATCCCTCCTCCTACCCTATTTATTTTCTAAATGATTTTTTATTGGTTAGGAGATGATACCTTTATTTTCTTCTATCATTGTAGTGGGCGTCAGGGAAGCTTAGCTCAGTAACACTGCTTAGTTATCTCTGTTGTCATCTCCACAAAGAAATGGGCTCTCCAGGGAAATTTTTCTATTCATTCCCTGTTGTAATCCTGTTGGGTTTGTCATTCGACTCTACCGATCTTTGATTATGGGAACCAAACCTGTGTCACAATAAGCAACCAAGATTAAAAAAATGTTCCTGAAAATGTCCATCCTTGTATTTTGCCAGTTATTGCTGAATATTTTAGCGTGCGCGCGCTGTCTCTTGTAGATAGGCTGCGGTAAGATTCATGGCAAAGGGAAATGACAGGCAAGTCCATTTTAGACAGCGTACAGCATCTAATAAAGCTGCAATTCCAGTGCTGCTGTTTGTCATATTTCACGTCTTTTCTTTTCTAGACATTTAATACCGGTGAAAAGCGCCAGCTTAGAGCTGTTTGAACAGTTAAAGGAATAAAAGCATGGAGTGCGAATTGCTGTGGATGTTAGGGTTGTGTTACTCACAACACCCAGCAACTACTTGTAATACCCTACATTTTAGAATAGCTGATAGAAAATTTGTTATATTCTATTCATTTGTTCTTTTGTCATTCATTGTTCTCTAGTTTTAAAACATTTCAGTCATATAGGACCCTATCTAACACCCATTAAAGTCAATAGCGGTGTTGCCCACGCTCCTGATTTTATCACAAGTCTAGGGATAATTGATATTTTCAGTCAAACCCCAGTACCTGGTGTCATGGGATTACATGCGAATTTCAACTTTCATTGGAAAAAAAAAGAGTTTCTGCCCTGAAAGTTGTTGAAAAAAGCTTAGAAATGTGACTTATAAAGGCTCAAAAACCAGAACGTAAATCAAAAGAACCAACCACTTATTATTTTCAAATCTCTTGATTGGCTGAAAAAAATCTCATGACTGGGGGGAGAGGGGGCTTGAGTCATGATTTTTTTAAGGGTTGGGGACACTGCAATGAAAGACTCCCATTGATCAACGAGGGCATTGGATGAAGCCCATAATGAGAACATTGAAGTTATACCAAGGAGCCTGATTTTGCACTGTGCTACACCATAGGTATCTGTGCAAAGTAGACATGAAATGCAACCACTCTGATTTGGTAGCCTTTGGCAATGGGGCAAGTGACTATCCCAATGTGCAGGGTAAAGAAGAGCCATGCCCCATGCAACTCACATGACCAATCACACACCACAAACAGGAAGCAGTTGCATGATGAGGGTTTGTAAAGAACCCTCAGGGTGAAAGTGATTCATCCAGACTGTGTGGCAATTCCTTGAATAGTCCAAGGAAATCACAGCATGTGCAAAGGATTCACCGATAGGGAAAAGGGGCTAAACCAGCAACAAATGGTAATCACAGTGAGTAATGTGACCCGCTATTGGATAACTATTGGATAACTGGGATACTGGATTGGCTGGATAACTATTGGATAACTGGGATTGGTGGGCAGTCCAGCATGGTACTGACAGCCCCACCCTTTCAGGTGAGTTTTTCAGAAGTCAAGAGATCATGGGGGCAAAACAATGAAAAATTAGGGACGGTGTTGCAGGTCACAGGGTCAAAATGAGGGAATTCTGGGCTTGATGGGTGGAGCTCACCAAAGCAACAGAAAGCCCACCCCCGCAGAGACAGGAGGCACAGGGGCTGACTTCCGGCCCCGCCCGTGGGTGCTGTCACCCGGCGTCGGGGGCGGGGCCCCGCCCAACGCCGGGCCCCGCCCCTGACGCCGGGCGACGTTGCAGGGGCCCGCCCCCGACGCAACGTTGCCCAGCGTCTGGGGGGGGCCCCGTAACATCTCCCAGTGCCCGGTAAGTTTGCCGCGGGTCCGGGGCGGGCGGGGAGTTGCCGGTGGGTGCGGAGCACCCACCAATTTTTCTCCGTGGGTGCTCCAGCACCGGAGCACCCACAGAGTCGGCGCCCCTGACAGGAGGTGCCACTGGACCAGGATTTAACTAAGTACAGGGGACTAAGAAATGAAAGAACAGGGGAAAGGGTGCAGGTCACGGGGTCAAAACAATGGACCCAGGCTGCTAGTGCCGGAGAAAGACATCCTCTGTCTATTCAGACACAAGAACGGCAAAGGCAGAGGAAGCTCACCCAACACTGACCTATCAAAGTCCAATATCCCAGACCAAAGAGGACCAGTGCTATAGGTATAAGGGCAGCTCAGGCCCTGTGCTTCTTGGAGAAAGATGCTGATAAGGTCCTGGTCGCACCATGAGCTGAGTTCTTTCAATCGCTGACCTGGCCTTGAAGGGAAAGGCTCCCGCTCCTGTGAGGAATTCTCTTGACCCATCTTGGTCTCTATTTTGCATTTTAACACCTGACCCTGAAATGTTGGCTGAAATGCTGAACTTTCCCCCAGAGTTTTCCTTCTCTCCTTGGCTGCTCAGAGGTCCCTAGACAGAGGAAAGTGAAGGTGGTGGCAGCCTCTGATCAGCTGGGCTGCCATGGGCAACTCATTGAGTAAGGAAGGTGCCTGGACTGAGGCTCCTATGCTGGGAACAAGAGTTCAGGACGTCCTGGACATGTTGAGAGCTCCCCTAGCTCCCAGGTATGACATTGGCTGCTTTGTATACTCAATATGATGCAGAGCTTTTAGACTGAATATGATTCCTCCTCTGTCTGGCTGGGGACACATCTTTCCTCATCCTCACACTGAGGGTTTTTACAGCTTGTTAGCACATTTCAAGCCCCCGGAGCGATCGGTTATTAAGGATGATGATGATGATCAGCCACAGACTGTATGGCAACATTCACAGGCCATCAGCACAAACAAAGCAGGTTTATAATTACAGAGAATAAATTGATGGCACAAACCTTAAGGACATTTCAAGCCTTTCCCCTCAGGAGATATTAAACAGCCCATTCACTGGGACAACAGCTGACACTTTGTCAGGCTATCCAAACAAATGCCTGAAATCAATCCAAACCTGCATCAGCAGAACCATCTATCTCTGGTTTTTATCTTTTCACTTATTCAGTGCTTTGCAGCAAGGCATCTGAATTCCGAGTGCTCACACCACGCTCCCAGAATGCAGATACAGGAGCTAACTTGAAAGTACCATGCAGTGGAATTAGTTGTTGAGGAAGGTACTATGCTTTGTCCCTATCTGCTGTTGTCATGCAAAATAAAAATAAAGCAGGCCCAAATCTCAGGCTGTATTTTCTGCCTTACTTTGCTTCCCAGGGACTCAGGTCCAAGCCAGATCTGTAACACGCCTTTATCCTGGGTTTCTGCAGGTGACTTTCCACTGAGAGTGCAAAGGCAACCTCCAGTCCTAATAAGAGTTAGCATTCTCAGTTCAAAGCCTGAGAGCTCACCCATCAACTCCCTTCAGCTAGGTGACCTAGAGATGTATAAAGCCCAATCCGCAAGCACGTACTCTCCTCCTCTTCCTGGCAGGCAGTCCATTCTGAGGCCATGTCAACACTCAGGGATCAATTCATTACTTTCAGTGTAGATGTTTCTCTCATTTTCACATCCGTGAGTTTATGCCAAATGACTTCATTCTTTATAGTCAGCAGTGATTTCCCTACACCCCCCCTGAATTTTCCCAACACCCCCCCCCCCAGTTTTGTGAACTAGTTAGTTACATGCAGTGTTGCCACTTTAGTGATTGTTTGGGAATTTGAGTTGAAATTGAAACATTAATACACACTTTAAAAGCATATAAAGTATATGATAAAATATGTGCATCTGAAAAAGTATAATAGATTTGAAAAGTTTGAACACTAGCTTCCTTATGCATCTTTTGTTTTTTGTGCCTGTCAGTGCATTCATTTCGTGATGTTGGCCAACCTAATAATTTCAAATTATGATTTGTAAGCAAAGTCTAAATGAGCTCTTCCTGACAGCTAGTGATGAGCTGGGGACTGGGGGGGAAAGGCTTCAGGACCAGATTGTATTTACATTCATACCTAATCTACCTACCTATTCAGCAAACAGAGCTGTGTTGCCCAGGTGATAGATTTTGGCTGGGGTTGAGTTACAAATCACTTGCATGCGGGGGGTAACAAAATGTTGTTTTTATTGTAAGAGTAAAGGGCAGTAGAACTGTTCTTAGCCTGTGCTGATTGAGGGCATCAAGAGATAGGGTGGTGGGGATAGGTGTTTTGCTTGATGGTCTGCCTGAGTCACAAGTACTATTTGACCTGTGCCTCTCCACTGTTTAAAGACAGAGCTGATTAGGCTTCATAGAGCGTCTTTTGGTTTGTTAAGTGACCACTAGAGCTGAAATCTCTGATAATCAGGTCTTAGTGCTTAGACCTGCTGTGGGACAGTGTTTCTATGGAAGAGATGCCCCAGTCTGCACTAGCACTGAGGTTCCCCCCACTCCAAAGAGCTGAAATTACTGAGAGTCGGGTGGAACTGCGAGAGACCGATTCACAGAGGTCACAGTGGCAGGTGGCAGCAGAAGGTGACAGTGTAGGGCTATTGGGGCAGAGCAATAGAGTGAACGGTGGCATGAAAAACAACAGCGGTCAGAGCACTGGACTTAGGATGACCAGATGTCCTGATTTTATAGGGACAGTCCCCATTTTTGGGACTTTTTCTTATATAGGCTCCTATTACTCCCCACCCCCCGTCCCGATTTTTCACACTTGCTTTCTGGTCACCCTAATTGGACTATGATTTCGTGACCTATCTCCAGAAGCTATATTTGTGACTGGGAAACTTATATAAATATATGTTTCCTAGTAGGCCAAGATTTTAAAAATGCATTATTTGCCAAGATCATTATCTCACATCATCGCTATCTCAAAAGGTCATTATCTTGGGGAGTTTCTGTACTAAACTTTTTTATTATTATAATTATTTTCTATGTAAGAATGGCTATATTGGGTCAGATCAATGGTCCATCTATCCCAGTATCCTGTCTTCTGACAGTGACTGTTCCAGGTGCTTCAGAGGGAATGAACAGAACAGGGAATCATCGATTGATCCATCCCCTGTTATCCACTCCCAGCTTTTGGTCAATAGAGGCTAGGGACATTCAGATCATGATGTTGCATCCCTCTCATCCTGGCTAATAGCCATTGATGGACCAATCCTCCATGAACTTACCTAGTTCTTTTTTGAACCTTGTTATAATTTTGGCCTTCACAACATCCCTGGCAAAAAGTTCAATGGCTGACTGTGCATTGTGTGAAGAAATACTTCCTTTAAAACTTTAAACTTACTGCCTATTAATTTCATTGGGTGACCCCTGGTTCTTGTGTTAAGTGAAGGGATAAACAACACTTCCTTATTCATTTTCTCCTCACCAATCAAGATTTTATAAGACTATCATATCCACTCTTAGTCGTCTCTTTTCCAAGCTGAAAAGGCCCAGTCTTCTCTCCTCATATGGAATCTGCTCCATACCCCTAATCATTTTTGTTGCCTCTCTCTGTACCCTTTTCAATTCCAAGATATCTTTTTTGAGATGATGTGACCAGAACTACACGCAGTATTTAAGATGTGGGCTTGTCATGGATTTATATAGTAAAAGTGAAGGAGCTTGGTTTGCCAGACTGATCAGCTAAGCCAATACTGACAACCTATATAAAAAGTCTGCAAAACACCATGCCTCTGGACTGCATCAACATGCTGAAAGCCTTATAAGCCAGTCACTGTCAAAGCCAATTTTAGAAGAACTTAATGAGGCTGTGAAGAATGCTGGAGACACAGCTCAGTTTATGTGAACCAACATTGCTATTGCATCACACTTTCTATTTAAGCAAGAGATACCACACACTACAAACTAGAGGCCTATGTTAAGTGCATTGTCCCTTGTTAATCCTGAAGTTGGACATTGGTTCCGAACAAGACTGGCAAATGCTCACTATCTTTCTGCAAAAAACTCAGCTGACTCTCTTGAAACATGTGGTGCAACAGTGAAAGACTCAGGAGTTGAAAAAGTGAAGAATTCTCTCACTATATTCAAAATATGTGCATACATGGCCAACAAATGCACCAATGCAAATGGGCATCAAGTATTAAGTCATACGTATGTTATCTTGATGTCCGTGGTAGGCCAGTAGATGCATTCTAGATGTTCAGGTTATAGAAGACACATCAGCTGCATCTGTGACATCTTAAGTGAGTTAAATGCTTGTAAATTGAACCCCAAACAGATGGCTGCTTGTGCATTTGATGGAGCTACAAAACGTCTCTGGAAGACATAGTGGAGTACAAGCTTTGCTCAGAGAAAAGTGTAACCGTAATCTTTCCTATACACACTGTAGAGGCCATCTACTCCAACTAGTGCTAGTACAAGCTGCAGAATCTTCAAAAGACATTAAAAAGCCATATATGTAATGGCTTTTTTATACTCTTTTTTTCAGCAAGAGTCCAAAAGGACTGAACGTTTTGGAAACAAATAGAAGATACACTGGGATTGAAGTTCAAATGAGTCCAACCTGGGAAAACCTGCTGGCTTTCTCATGAGTGATTCTTGGCAGTTGTCTTAAAATTACTGCAACCGTTATTACTGGCTTTAGAAAGTATCCACCAAGATAGGACAGATCTAAGTAGTGAGGCTGGTGGACTACTTTTGTTACTAAGTTCAGAGAAGACTATCGCTATTCTCTCTCTTGTAAGTCTACTGTTGAAACCACTTGGGTCATTAAACAATGTAATCCAGGCATCTCCTACAACAGTAGTAGATCTCTGTCCAGAAATAGAAGCTATCCTTGGATCAATCAGAGATATCCATTGAAAATGTACTGGAAGAAGCAAAGACTTCAGTCCAGAAGTTGACTAATGAAGGTACTTGTATTGACTCCATAAGTGAAGAGGACAAGAAGTGTTTGTTAAGCCATCTGAAAAAGTACAAAGACTTAATTCTTACAAATCTACAATAGAGATTTCTGGATTCTATTCAACCTTCACGTAGCTTTTACAGATGCCTGTCTTATAAAACACCTACAGTTGAGTGGAGTGAGGCACTACCAGCAATGGGGCTGCTATGTGATCAGGGCAGAATAGAGAATTTTGAACACAGAGTGGAATATCATACGATGAACGAATGAAGATTTAACTTCAACTTTTTTATTACTAATGGTTCGACCCAATCTTTGTGCTATGTTTCCTGGATGAAAGTAGGAATTCATCTCTTGCTAATCCCAGTCACAACAGCTACAGTTGAGCATATTTTTTCCTCATTGAATATAATTGTGTGTTCTGAAAGAAGTCACCTTCTGCCTGATCATGAGCATATCATGAAGGACCGGAAGTAACGGACACACAAGAGGACACTAAAGAGTGCAAAATTACAAGAAGAAACCAAGACTGATGTAGATGTAGTGCTTCATACTAGGCTTGAGTAGCCAACGTTAAGTTTTGTGATGGTTTTAAAACATGAGTTAAATCTAATGAAATGGTCGTGAAACATTTTTCAGTTTTTACTATGGTGCCATACAGCCCACCTTCACCCTCATCAGCCCTGACACCCCCCCTGTAAATTTGAACACCCCCCCTAATTTCAATTCCTGGGGAAGCCACTGTCAGTCTGGAATAGCTGGTGCCTGTAATGGGAACATTGATCTAACTCGGGCTGAGATAAACTTGGTTTTAGAATTGCTTTCTTACTTGAGGGGGACAGCTGAATCGCAATGGGCCAATTAGTGTTCACAAGTTGAGTGTCTTCGCGGGGAGAAGCTTTGGGTAGGGAGGCCAGCCTCCTTTAGCCACTAAGGGTATGTCTACACTGCAATGAGACACCTGTGGCTGGCCCCTGTCAGCTGACTTGGCTCACGGGGCTCGGGCTAAGGGGCCGTTTCACTGCTGTAGACATTCTGGCTCAGGATGCAGCCTGAGCTCAGGGACCTTCCCACTTCACAGGGTCCTAGAGCTCGGGTTCCAGCCCAAGCCTGAACATCTACACTGCAACTGGGAGCCGATTCAGCTGGCACAGGACAGTATCGGGTTTTTAATTGCAGTGTAGACATACCCTTGGTGCAAAGTATTCAGATGTTATACCAATAAAATAAAAACCAGCAAGATCTTTTTAAAGGGGATAAGACAAAATGTCACATTTATTGTGAATACAAAAAGAATCATAGTAAGCAGTCTGTTATAGCTATAACATTTTCAGTTATAGCTATAACATTTCATTCAGTTTCACATTCATTCACACACACACACACACACACACACAGGTTCTGCATAGATGTCATAGTTACCAGCCTAGAAGTTGCTCATGCCAAGTTACTGGCCAGGTAACCTGGGCATGAGGGTGGAGCCGAGTCCTTGTCAGATTCATCTGATGCTCCTGGAGGGTGGTTGCAGAACCAGACTCAAAGTCCTCAGTGTGTAGAAGCCATTCTTATAGGAATTATTTCCTATGTTAGTCTATGGGAACTGGTTCATCTTGCTGTTGCTAACTCAATCAGCAGATGGCACATTCCTGATGTTTGTGCTGTCAGATGTTATCTTGTTTTTCCCATCCTTTGAGATGGTCGGGTGGATCCCAGTTTATCCTCCGGGGGATGTTGTCTGGTCGTTCCCACTGGAGTGCCCCAAGGGTCGGTGCTGGGGCCGGTTTTGTTCAATATCTTCATCAACGACCTGGAGGATGGTGTGGACTGCACCCTTAGCAAGTTTGCAGATGACACTAAACTGGGAGGAGTGGTTGATACGCTGGAGGGTAGGGATAGGATACAGAGGGACCTAGACAAATTAGAGGATTGGGCCAAAAGAAATCTGATGAGGTTCAACAAGGACAAGTGCAGAGTCCTGCACTTAGGACGGAAGAATCCCATGCACTGCTACAGACTAGGGACCGAATGGCTGGGCAGCAGTTCTGCAGAAAAGGACCTAGGGGTTACAGTGGACGAAAAGCTGAATATGAGTCAACAGTGTGCCCTTGTTGCCAAGAAGGCTAACGGCATTTTGGGCTGTATAAGTAGGGGCATTTCCAGCAGATTGAGGGATGTGATTATTCCCCTCTATTCGGCACTGGTGAGGCCTCATTTGGAGTACTGTGTCCAGTTTTGGGCCCCACACTACAAAAAGGATGTGGATAAATTGGAAAGAGTCCAACGGAGGGCAACCAAAATGATTAGGGGGCTGGAGCACATGACTTATGAGGAGAGGCTGAGGGAACTGGGATTGTTTAGCCTGCAGAAGAGAAGAGTGAGGGGGGATTTGATAGCTGCTTTCAACTACCTAAAAGGGGGTTCCAAAGAGGCTGGATCTAGACTGTTCTCAGTGGTAGAAGATGACAGAACAAGGAGTAATGGTCTCAAGTTGCAGAGGGGGAGGTTTAGGTTGGATATTAGGAAAAACTTTTTCACTAGTAGGGTGGTGAAACATGTGGAAGCGAGTACCCTCAAGGGCCACCTGGCTGGGCGAGGGTATGTGTGCACCTGTTATCTACCAGGGCACAGTACTAAGATTCGCGTGGATGTTCGGAGGGAACCCCCCTGGAGTGGATGGGAACCACACAGACACCGAGGCAATAAGGCTAGAAATTTCAGCTTTATTGCAAATGACACTTATAACCTAGGTTTACAATACACAATTAATGCAAAAAACAAGGCTATTCCTATTAAAAACAGTAACAGTCCTTGGAGTTGTTCTAAGTCCCAATAATTACTCGGGATGAGCCACGGACTAGTAGAATTAGAGGGATAATACATAGAATGCTTCTGCAGGGATGAATTACAATTACAGGGAGAGGGTGATGCAAAATATCAAGCAATAGGGTATTAAAGAATACTTACAAATACAAACCCATACACGAACATCACAGCCGGCACACGCTGAGTCGGGAAAGGTTTCGGGTTGATCAGGCCCGAATTACGAATTAGTGACTTGTGTGAGTCTTCGGTTCCTCTCTCCTCCTGTTCCTTTGTGGAACAGGACAGATATACCCAGGGTGACGTGAGCACCGAAACTTGAAAAAAGGGGAGGGGGAAGAGGACAATGGGGAGAAAACGAAGGACTTGTTTGTGTCCCCGCTTGGGTGCTCGAGGGGAATGTGGCTGCCGCACCCCAACGGACTAAGGATCGGGGAGGCCGGTGCCTTCAGCGCAGAGTACAGGCTGGCTGTGTATCCTGTAATAGAGGCCAGGGCAAGCATGATGGAGCTAAATATCTTAACAAAGCACTGGAATGGGTTACCTAGGGAGGTGGTGGAATCTCCTTCCTTAGAGGTTTTTAAGGTCAGGCTTGACAGAGCCCTGGCTGGGATGATCTAGTTGGGGTTGGTCCTGCTTTGAGCAGGGGGTTGGACTAGATGACCTCCTGAGGTCCCTTCCAACCCTGAGATTCTATGATTCTATGATTCTATGATGCCACCTTCAGCCGATGGTCACTGAATTCCTAGGCTGGCACCTCCCTGCTCATTCATTCATGTACACCAAGCATTCATCAGCAGACATACTGTCTCCACCACTTTCGGGGTGTGTACTAATGTATTTGAGACTCCCTGCCCTTTAATCACAGAGGGTGGGGGTCTTTCTATGCTGTTTCTAGGTACAAAGCATGCATAAAGAACAAAGTCAAATAACTTATTTGCAAGTTTCTCATAGCAATACAGTATCTTTCTGAGAACAGATACAATCAATGGTTTACACAGACAGTAGCTTGTAAGTTTAACAAGGGCTCCAAGAGATCTTTTACTTGGTAATGCTATGAGGTTTAAATTGTGGGGGACAAATTATGGGGAGTTACTTTCACTTGGGGAATCACTTTCAGTACCTTCTTTAATATCCCTACACAGATGGCCCTACTCACATTACAAAAAGGGGGGAGCTTCTCAGGGGTATTAGTAAGTCATTATATATTCCAAATCAAGGGGTTGACCTGAAATATCATTGCTACAGTGGCTGTGGAGTGAGGTGGAGTGGCTTCTCATGGACTCAGAGGGGGAGGGGCCACTCGCAGAGGTGCCACTCGCAGAGGTGGAGTGGCTTCCCACAGGCCCAGGCTGTACTCGGTCTTCCCACTGGAAGTCAGTGAACAGGACAGGAAGTACAAAAGTCAGGTCTCCCAGCTCAGTTGCGCTGCAGCCACTGAAGGAGCCAGATGTCTTCTGCCTGCTCCCAAACTGGGAGACTGCCGCAAGCGCGTGAGGCACAGAGGACTAGCTGATGCTGCCGGAGCCAGCCGCTGACCACGCCACGGAGGAGTTACTGGGACTGCTGCGGGCCTTCAACCCTGATGACCCAGAGAACTCCCTAAGGACCCAGGTACACCCCAAGGGGGAGATAGGAAGTAGCCCAGGGAACTGACAACAATCTGGTTAAGAGCTGGCCTGCTACCTACCAGGTCAGCGTGTTGCGGGCGGACCCCTCCACCACTGTTAGGGCCCTGGGCTGGAATGCGGTGAAGTTGGGTGGGTCCGTGGGCCCCCTGACACCCCAACCCTTGAGTGGCAGTACTCCCCCTCCTTAGGCCAGGAGGTCTGCAACTGTCTGCAGTCCGCCGCGTGAGGACACTAGGCTCTACCCCTGCCTGAGCTCTCCCTAGACTGTGTTTGGCTGCTCTACCCTGGCCTGAGTGTACTGGACAAGGATATACTGGAATCCCATGTTACTCTTCGGGAATGGCCCCACCAGATTCAGTGCAACCTGCTTAAAGGGGACCCCCACTATAGGCAGGGGAACCAAGGGGGCTTTTGACACTCCTGGGGGTCCGGCACTCAGAGCACAAACTACAATAATCTCTTGCCTCACGATGGACCCCCCAGCCAGAAGAAGTGAGATAGGATTCGGGCCAGTGTCTTCTCTTGTCCTAAATGGCCTGTGGCGGGAATGTTGTGGGCAAGCTTCAAGACGGCCTTCCTATGACATCGGGGGACGACCAATTGGGTTCTGATTTCCTGGGGTTCCCTATCTCCTCCCAGACCTTGGGTCATGGTTTACAGGACTTTTCCGAACAATTGTTAAGTGTATTATTTTCCTTCTTTTCTTTCTATGTGCTAAGTGAGCCTAAGGCAGCCGCTGAGGGGCTCCTGGGCTGCTCTAACTTGTGCTGAGGGCCAGTTCAGCCCCCAGCAGCTTTCAGAATCAGGAAGAAAAGCAGAAAGGTGGCAGAAAACCTCCTCTGGCCACCCCTCCCCAGATGGATTAAGTGCTGCTTTGGTGCATCTGCGGAATTGACCTGATTTCTTATACTTAAAGAACATCCAATGTACATGGGAGTTTGGACCCACTTCCCCCTCTGGAAACTGGGGCATTTGCTGAGAACTCAGGACCAGACAGAGGAATTGATGGACTAGTTCAGCCTCCCTGATGTGCTGAATGCCCCACTACAGTGCAGTTAGCAGGAGCCTTCGGCACACACTCCATTACTGCGCTTGGCTCCGTTTCCAAGTTCGTTTTGCACGTCACCTTAAAGATATTTCCCTCAGGCCTACTCTCCTGATAGTCTCATTTGACACATTGTAGTTGTGAGTACAAAGTTTTTGCTAACAGCAAAGTACTGGCAGGGTTTTGCTGTAAAGGAGGCTTGCACTTTTCCTGTTCTGTGCTTACCCGGGAGGCTCTCCTTTGAAGGCCGCTCCTTGGGCGCGATCGGGGAGGCTGTGGTGATGAACAGCAGCAGCATTTGCAGGCCCTGTATGTAAACAAAGCAGATTGCAGCAACTGTCACTGGAAAGCAGAGTAGCCCACAGCAGCTCCATTCTTTGCATCTGATCCCTGGCTGGTAGGTTCGTCCCAGTCCGGATGCTGCAAACTGGAAAATAAGATGGAGCCCCAATGGCTGGAAAGGAAATGTGGACTGTACGAGAGCTGTGATACAACGGCTGTTGTTAAAGGCCGAATCCTGCTGAATGATTGCTATGAAAGCCGGAGGATCTGTCTATACTGCAGTCAGGAGCTGTGACTGCAGCCCACGTAGACATACCCAAGCTGGCTTTGATCTAGCCAGCTTGAGTAACAATAGCAGTGAAGCCACAGCAGCACAGATGACAGCATAGGTTACCCCTGCCCATGTAGGACCTGGGGTACAATTTCAAGTGGCTACTGTCTGTGCTGCCACAGCTTCACTGCTCTTGTTATTGGCGTGAGCTACATCAAAGCTAGCTCAGGTATGTCTACACATGCTGCAGTCACGCCTCCAACGGCAGTGTAGATACGTTCTTAGACTGAGGACTCACGCTAAGACTGCAATGCTGGAAGAGCACACAGCGCAACTCAGGACAGGGGCACAAGTGTGGGTTTAAACTACCTTTGCAGCACCCTGCCCCCAGGTCAGCTGTGTGCCAGGCCACTGGCATATGTTAGAGCAGACAGCAGGGATCAGCTGGGAAGTGGCAAAGTGCCGGGATATAGGGAAGCACTGAACATACACCCTTTTCTTAGCCACATCTCCCTACTCTGACAGCTGCTACATTGGCTCTATGCTTCTGAAGTATACCCTTCACAGGTAGACCTTCCTTTGGTGAACACATCAGCGGTGCAAAATGGCCCCAATGCAGCCAAGGATTGGGGCCTACAAATCCTTCCTTGGCTGGGAGATGGGCTGGATCATCAAATAAGGCATCTCTGTCTCCAACATCTCTTGGTATTGGTAGTTCTAAGTACCACAAGGCTGTGGGGTCTATGGAAGGTATCTTTGCCTTGGATGCTTCTTCTCGAGCACTTTGGAAAAACTTCTTAGCTGATAGTTAAAGAGGATGTTTCAGGAGATATCCTAGACCTATAAATGGATGAGAAACTGGATGTTTGTCCAAATCCTCCCTTCAGATAAGGAATAGAGCTAACGGGAATTTCAGGAGAATATCTGAGGACAGAATTTTTGCTCACTGTGTGAAAAGAAATAACTAAGACGGGAAGGGAGTAAAGTTTCCCTTTAACTTCCTCTTTCTATTGGATTTTTAGCAGGGCAAGATTGTGTGTTCTCCACAAAGCAAGGGAGCAATAACATCAGAGATGCCTTGAAAAGGAAATAGACATTGCCCGCTGTTATACTTAAGAGAAAAAAAGAACAGCCCCCAAAGATTTTTGATGCTCACTCTGACCTTATTAGAATCTGCGAGAAAGCCAAGTCATTAGTTACACAGCACAGCAAGCATTAGGTTCCCAGTTTCTCCAGTTCAGTCATCCAAAGCTAGAGAAGCATCATGTAATATGTTCCAAGCAAGATGTTTCTGTCACTGATGGCCACAGCATGCGATGGTCAGCACAGCTGGCTAACACATATTGTTTCTCTCATACTCTGCACTCTTACAGTTTGTATCTGTAAAATAAAGTTCACGCAAACAGTAACTGGTATTTTTCAGTTCTGCTGGTTTTCATTATAAAACTTCCAGTTTTGCTGGTTTTCATTATAAGGAACTGGCCGCTTCTTAGAGGAGATGCAAACAGAATTAGACATGATACTAGTGTGAGATCAGAATTAAGTGGAGAATTAGATGGAGGTTTTCAAAATCACCTAATGGGTTTAGGGGCACAAATCCAATTCATTTCAATGGGTAACATTTTCATAAGCACTTGAGTGACCAAGGCACCAAGCCTACTTGGAAATTGCTGGGATTTGTCCTCCTAAATCATGTAGGTGCTTTTGAAAATCTTTCCCATAGTGCCACCCTACAATCTGATGTCCAGGGGTATAATAAATATCTATACCTTTCAGGCTGTTATTTTCAAAGGAGCCTAAGGAGATCCTGTTGACATTCAATGGGATTCAGGTACCGTATGCTGTTCTTCTTCGCATGGCAGTTACAGATGGCAGAACTGGCTCAGATACAGTCTGAACCTGTATCCTGAACTATTATCCATTTCCTTTCACAATCAAACCTTTTCTGAGGTTCTGAAATGGCTGGATCTGTTGAGGTGTTTTCTGCTTGCTTTTCTCTCTCTCTCTCTCTCTCTCTCTCTCTTTTGTTTTGTTTTGTTTTGTTTTTTTAGTTGAGACTGGAAATATTCTGAGAAAAGTTCTGAAGGCATTTCTAGCCAATAGGAGAAGTGCCAGAAATTTTTGTTCCAGTGAGATTGCCAGCTGAATTGATCAGAATCAAAGGATCCTCCAACCTATATGGTGAACATTTGAGGGATTCCCCCATCTCTAATGCAAATGACCCCATTTTATATGGAGGGCTTCACAAATTCATGACAAAAATTTTTTTAAATGAGGCCAATAAATGAATAATCTGCCTGGGTTGAGTAACTAGGCTGAGAGACAGAAAAAAGTAAGAATGGAGGATTTTAGAGGGTAATTCCCTTTGTTGAATGGACAGTCAAGAAAAAATCCATCTTGCCTATGAGGCTTATAAAGGGAAGGTATATTTAGATCTCTGTTGTTACACTGCTGGTTCACCTTCTTCATGAAAACCCTGTGTGCTCATCTGATATAGATCAGGACTTCATTGATATTAAGGACCAAGGCCTCAGCTGCTGGAAGCTATGCTGATTTATTCCAGCTGAGGATCCAGCCTCAGGTCAAAGCTCAGCAAAATGGGTGTGCTGCAGAAGTGCGTGCATGCCGCCGGTCATGTTCACAGAGCCCCTCCGCCCCCCCGTTTTTCACATATACATCAAATATGCACACCAAAATGCCTCACTGCCTGTGCAGTTACCCAAGTGCAGGCATAATGGATGCATGTGTGGTTTTGGTGGGCTGTGTTGAACTAGGCTTTGAAAGATCACCTCACTACTGGCAGAGAGAACATCCGTTCTTCCATAAGGCATCTCATGTCCAGGTTTCCTTTAACCCCTAAACTTTGGCCAGTCATAGACCTTAGGTGATTTCCTGGGAGTTCTAGACAATGTTCCACCACTAACTCTTCCACAGGGTTCCATTCACCACTTCTCTGAGGAAGGAGTGGGACATAACAAGAGTTTTTTCCCCATAGATAGGGCATTGGCCTGGGACTCAGGGGACCTGTGTTCTATTCTTGACTCTACTACTGATCTCCTGAGTGATGGTGGGCAAGTCGCTTTACCTCTCTGTGCCTCTGGTCCCACTCTTGCCCATTGTCTGTTTTCTCTGTTGCAGGCAGGGACTGCCTCTTCCGATGTGTTTGTGCTGTGCCCAGCACGATGGGGCCCCAGTCTCCCACAGGGGATCTAGGTACTACCATAATCCAAATAATAAGTAACACTATCTCCTGATGCCCAGCTCAGTGTTGTGAGCACTAGTGGGACTTCCCCAGTGTAATAATAATAAGAGTTATGGCGGCTTCCCTCTGAGGATGCCGAAGCATTTTATGACCATTTAATCAAATTAGCCTCAGGGCAACCCTTTGAGGCAGGTGAATAACCAGGTGAGCCAGTCTCGGGTCTATCTAGCAACCACAACTGGCTTGTAGTAGGCTGCCTCGTTGGCTATGCCACCTGATTGATGAGAAGAGTCAGCAGATCAGCTCTTAAGTCCAGCAGCAGCTCAAAGCATTCACCCACAGTTGCAATAGCTCTTGTACTTGCTTGTTCCTAGCTTTGCTCCATCCTTGCCCCACTCCAGGCAACCCAGTTCTGCCCCTCATCTCTGATTCCTGACTTCCGACTCCAGCTCTGACCATGGGCTCCAATTCCTGGCTACTGATTGCTGCTCCAACCGCTAGGCATGACTGCCCGCATCCCAGGCATGTGACGTGACATATTATTAACACCAGCAAGGAAGAACGTGATGCACAAAAAGGTTACATGGCTTCACATGGTCACACAGGAGATGTACGACTGATCAGGGGAACAGAACTTAGATCTCCTGACTTCCAGATTTGAGTTTCAGCCACAAGCTCTTCGTCCTCTCCCATACTTCCCAGCTGTGTCAGTTCCTCTCTGAGTCCTGTAACAGGAGGCCTGTGGCTCATTAAACTTCCAAGGATTCCTGGAAAGTCATCATGCTGGGCGAGCTGTAGGAGTGTGTGAGCTGAAACAAGCCCTTATGGAGAGACAGATTGAACAGCCGCTACTGAGCACAGCACCCAGTTGCTGTGTCTCTGGCTTCGTTGCAGTATGGACTCCCATGGGCCCCTGTTCTACTGCAGAGAGTATTTTAATAATAACATCTCTTGTCTGCAGAACTCAAATGTGGGCATGTGCCATCGCTTCTGTTTTATAGATAGGGAAACTGAGGTACAGAGAGGGGCATTGACTTGCCCTAGGACCATGCAAAGAGTTGGCTGCAGATCTAGAAACAGAACCAAGGTCTCCCGAGCAGAAACTCCTTCTAACATGCGCACTTGAGTGGAGTTCTCACTCAGTGTGTTTCTCATCAGCGCTGGCACAGACAAGAGCGCCCATATCCCTAAATCAGCGTTCCCCAAACTTGGGCCGCCGCTTGTGCAGGGAAAGCCCCTGGCGCGCCCGACCGGTTTGTTTACCTGCCGCGTCGGCAGGTTTGGCCGATCGCGACTCCCACTGGCTGCGGTTCACTGCCCATAGCCCCCATTGGCCTGGCACAGCAAACCATGGCCAGTGGGAGCCACAATCGGCCGAACCTGCGGATGTGGCAGGTAAACATGCCGGCCGGGCGCGCCAGGGGCTTTCCCTGCACACGCGGTGGCCCAAGTTTGGGGAATGCTGCCCTAAATAACTGGGAGAACTTTTCTGTAAGTAGCTGTGGTGAAGTGTATGGCGGGAGAAGCAGAGGGCATGGACTGTGATGTGGATTAAATGTGTAAAGTCTTGCTCTTGGGGCTTTGTGACAGGGTGTGTTAGGTATGCGGCTGTGGCATAGCGCCATCTCATGGACACCACCCATAACTGACACAAAGGGCTGAAGCAACAAGACATGGAAACAGGTAGCATTTAGGGAAGTAGTGCACAAACTTTTCCAGTTGCCACCCCCTTACCAGTAATAGAATCTGTCCATGCCCCCCCACCCATTACTGCACAGCCAAGGCTTCCTCAGCAGTGGAACTTGGGCTGAAGGTGGAGCTGGGGGCGGAACTGGGGATAGGGAGGAGCTGGGGCTTGAGGCGGAGCTGGGCTGAATCGAGAGGTTATGAGGGCAGAGCTGGGCTGGGGACGGAGCAGGGGGCGGAGTGGAACTGGGGCTGGGGGTGGAGCAGGATGGGGGCGGCTGAATGGGATGGGGGAGGAGCAAGGTTGGGGGCAGAGCTGGCCTGAGGGTGGGGCAGAGCAGGGCTGGAAGCTTGGTGCTCCCTGCCCGCCCTCCATGGGGGCTGGGCTGGGCCTCGCCACACACACCTCCGAACATTCCTCTGTGCCCCCCTGGGGGTGCACCCCACAGTTTGGGACCACTGGTTATGGGGATTTCAGAGTCATACCCTGAATCCAGTTTCATCCATTATGTGGTTGCTATAATTGTTAAATAAAAGCTGAGCCTGGATACTTGCTACTTCCATGCGAACACGTATAGTGGCAATTTTAACTGTCTCATAGTGATTTTTATGTCTAAATTACATAGAATCAAAGATGTGCAGGGCTGGAAGGGACCTTGAGAAGTCATCTAGTCCATTCACTGGCGCTGAGGCGGGATTAAGGAAACCTAGACTATTCCTGATAGGTATTTGTCCAACCTGTTCTTAAAAACCTCCAATAATGGGGATTCCACAACCTCCTTTGCTAACCTATTCTAGTACTTAAGTAGCCTTATAGCTGGAAAGTTTTTCCTAGCAGGGGAGCCCAAAGAACAATCTCATAGGCCCTCCTCAAAATCCAGTGCTAGGTCTATATGTCCTGGTGCGGTTTTGGTGGACACCAGTTGGTTACATTAGAAGGAGACCCCAAAATGTTTTGCTGGCCCAACCCTGGAATGCTAAAGTGGGCTCTGCCTGTGAGTCACCTGAGGCCAAATGCACACGTGTGCAAAATCAAACAACATAAAAGGCTAAGTCTATAGTCTAAAGGTAAAGAATAACATAAGCTGAGCAATGTGACAGAAAATTGAAACAATACAAATGGCAAAGAAAAATCAGGCAGGATGAAAGGAACAAACACAATGATGTCAATGCAAATTCAGGCTGAAATGATGTGAATGAAATCCCCAAAGATGTGATGCCAAGAAAAATATAACCCAACAGAAAGCCAAAATGAAACAAACAACATGGGAGGGAAAAGAATAAGAAAAGGAATAATAATGCACACGAGACAGAAGGAAATGCAGGCAACTGTCAGAGGCAAATGGGCAACAACCCATGTGGTACAAATCAGAACACAGTCAATTCACAGGGGGGAAAAATCACATAAAGTAATAAATGATGCAACGTGAAACCAGAACAGAACAATGTCAGACAAAACTGCAATGAGGTGGTGCGAAGGCAAAACAGGATGGAAGTGACTTGCAAACCAAACAGTGATTCAAGGCCTTGAATAAAATCATCCAAAGAGCGGAAGGTAAAATACAAAGCAGACTGATCTAATGCCAAGTGCAAACACACATACAGTCTGGAAATGCAGCCACTAGAGAGATATCAGAACTCAGTGACAGAAAATGCAGAGCTGGGACAAGCCCTTCAGGACAACAAGCTGCTCACAGAGATGCACCAGGGATAACATCATGGGCTAGTACTTGTCCCTTGTGAGACACCTTTCTTCTAAGGACCTCCAAGCACTTTGCAAACAGCTCCCATGTGAGGCAAGACAACAGCATTAATCCCATTTTACAGATGGGGAAACTGAGTCACGGAGCTGGGAAGTGCTTGTCTCTTGATGCCCTCCAATCACTACTGGCTGGTGGCCTCTTGGGACTTCTGGGCCCACAGGGCTTATGAATGTATGCACATACACTCATCTCTACTCTTACCTTGTCCTCCTTCCATCTCTACTACTTGCCTGTTTAGCCACTTGTCCCAACATGTCTAAACCCTGGACTGGGAGCTCTTTGGGGCAAGAACTGTCCTTGTGCTATTTCTTTGTATAGTCTCTAGGATAACAGGGCCCTGATTCCTGCACTGGGTTCTTAGGGGTTACTGCAAAAACAGTAATACTAAGAGATTCCCAACATAATGCAGCAACTTGGAGGTGCTCATAGAACCGAGCTTTCCTGACTCCCAGTACTCTGTTGTCACCACTCCCTCCCTGTATTGTTAGTACCAATTACCATGCAGCCATAGCCTCTGAAGCACAAAAGAATCCGATGTTAAATTCATGCTGCCTGCACAACAATAAATGGAGACAATAGTGAGCTGGGTACAGTTGGTACATGAATAACTTTAAAATAGCAGTATTGTGCAAAGGAAATCTGTCATTTCACTGCAGTACTTTTCTCTCAGCTCTCTGCAGCATTCTTTCATATCCAGTTAGAATGGGTAGAAATGCACCTGGAGGGGGACATCTGCAAAGGCATAGGTGCTGGAACTAAGGGTACGGGAACTAACTCCCTGGCTTGAAGTGGTTTCTATTATATGCAGCGTTTACAGTTTGGTTCAATGGCTCTCAGCACCCCCACTACTGTACAAATTGTTCCAGCCCTCCTGTGCAAAGGAGGAAGGGACAGGCTTGCCAAATCCAGCTTGTGGGAAGGCAAGTTAGGGTATTGCACGTGCAAACTGGCACTGGGTGCAAATGGCAACTTGCACTGGAATGTGAGAGCTTTGGTGAGCACATGGGGGGTGCACGTGTCTGCTGCTTTCTCCTGCGACAATTGATTGGACCCTATTTACATTGATTTTCTTGTGATCTGCTTTTTCTGATCAGCGAATAAGAAACACAGGGAGACACCGTGGTCCCATTGAAGTCAATGGGAGTTTTGCTGTTGACTTCAGCGGGGCCAGGATTTCATGCACTGACTATATTGAGCGGTTTGCCACCTTAATGATTTGAAGTGAATTTTTGCTGGTGGAAGGTGCTTGTCTACACTGCCGTCGGAGGGGTGATTTCAGCCCTGGAGACTGACATCCTCTATCCACAGAACAGGTTCAGCATGAGCACCAACCCCACGAGGTTCCCTGTGCCACGAGCTTGCACTGGAGGGAACGTCTCCTAGGTTGAATGGCAACTCCAAAATCAGGGTATGTTGTTTGTCCTCTTTGCTGAGACTCCGAGACAGGGAGCCACTTACTATAGAGATGTGGAAACCAGTCACCTAGGAACTGGACTGAGACCCACCACACTCCTTTCTTGTGAATATCTATCCCCTGGAACTAACTTGGATCACAGGGGCTGACTTCCGGCCCCGCCCGTGGGTGCTGTCACCCGGCGTCGGGGGCGGGGCCCCGTCCGTGACGTTGCGGGGCCCCGCCCCCGACGCCGACGCAACGTTGCCCAGCGTCGGGGGCGGAGCCCCGCAACATCTCCCGGTGCCCGGTAAGTTTGCCGCGGGTCCGGGGCGGGCGGGGAGTTGCCGGTGGGTGCAGAGCACCCACCAATTTTTCTCCGTGGGTGCTCCAGCACCGGAGCACCCACGGAGTCAGCGCCCCTGACTTGGATGGAATTTAAACCAGTGCCCAAGAGGTGAAAGGGAACCTATCCCATTCTGAGTGTTTTGAGCCCTCTGCAGGCCCTGCTTAGTACTTTCCTGTTACATTCTTGTGTCAGTGAGCTGGGGAGCTGAGAAACAGTCCCTGACAGACACAGTTTCTGTTTCCCAGGTCATCCCTCTCAGCCTGCTCTGGCCGCAGTGTGGGACAAAGACTCAACGATACGGACACCATAAAATTATTCATGCAGGAAACTTAACATGCAGTTATAGGATTATTTATTTCCGGTACAAATCCTTTTCAGCAGGAAAAATGATGGCCTTTGGCTCAATCAAACGTAATGGTGGGACTAGGATGAGAGTCTGTCTACAATACAGTCAAGAGGTGTGATTGCAGCAGGTGTAGACATACCCCAGCTGGCTTTGATCTAGTTAGCTTGAGTGAAACTGCAGAAGCAGGGACTTCAGCGTGGCCTAACCACCCCAGTACATACCCAAGCTCCCAGGCACGGAAGTCAATGCTGCCACAGCTTCACTGCTATTGGCAGTTGCACTAGCTACATCAAAGCTAGTATGTCTAGATATGCTGCTATCACAGTTCCTGCTTTCGATGCAGACATACCCTCAGTACCAGGCTTTGCAGTGAGGGTCAATTGAGCAGGCCAACCTGAGGTATACTTGAGGAGCAGTAACAGAACACACAAAATGAACACAGCTTTTTAAGACGTCTCCTTTCCATGACGAGCTAGGCCATCTTTGTCTTTTGCTCTTACAAGAGGGTGATCATATAGGGACTTGCCTATATGATCACACAGGGAGTCTGTGGCAAAGCAGAGGATTGAAGGCCCATCTCTCAAGTGCCAAATTAGCGTCCTAACCACAGGACCCTCCTTCCACACTGAACATTATTCAGTGGCCTGGCAACTGGTCCACATTTTGTTATGCGAGTTGAAAAAGTCTTTCCCACAGACCTCCCCAAGTCAGAAAATGAGTGTGCCAGTATTTTTATT
The DNA here is from genome assembly GCA_037349315.1 of Chelydra serpentina. Lineage (NCBI taxonomy): Eukaryota > Metazoa > Chordata > Testudines > Chelydridae > Chelydra > Chelydra serpentina. Next base: position 32,078,479 of record JBAIAC010000035.1, on the reverse strand, counting down.
ATCTTGGCATTCAAGAAGAGAGCCCGAGGAAGGCACAACAGGATTGCAGTGAGGCAGGCGGCTCAGCAGCACCCTACGCTGTGAAATGCTCAGGGAAATTAGGCTATGAAAACAGAAGACCCAGTAATAACAGGGGATTTCAACTAGCCCCATATTGAGTGGGGACATGTCACCTCAGGACGGGATGCAGAGATAAAGTTTCTAGATTCCATTAATGACTGTTTCTTGGAGCAGCTAGTCCTGGAACCCACATAGGGAGAGGCAATTGTTGATTTAGTCCTAAGTGACACAAAGGATCTGCTCCAAGAGGTGAATATAGCTGAACCACGCCGTAATAGCAACCAAAATGTAATTAAATTTAACATCCTTATAGGGGGTAAAATACCAAAGAATCCCACCATGTTAGCATTTACCTTCAAAAAGGAAAACTACACAAAAATTAGGACACTAGTTAAACAGAACTGTCACTAGAGTGAAATGCCTGCAAACTGCATGGAAATTTAAAAAAAAACACCATATAGAGCCTCAAACTAAATGTATATCCCCCAAAATGCCACCATGACTAAACAACAAAGTAAAAGAGGTGGTTAGAAACAAAAAGACGCCCATTAACAATTGGAAGTCAAATCCTTGTGAAGAAAATAGAAAGGAATATAAACTCTGGCAAGTCAAGTGTAAAAGTATAATTCGGCCGTCAAAAAAAGAATTTGAAGAGCAAGTAGCAAAAGATTCAAAAACGAACACCAATTTTTTTCTGTAAGTACATCAGAAGCAAGGAGCCTACCAAACAATCAGTGAGGCCATTGGACAATTGAGGTGCTAAAGGAGCACTCAAGGAAAACATTTTGATATGTGAGTTGAAAAAGTCAAGGAAGACAAGGCCAGGTCAGAGAAGCTAAATTAATTCTTTGAATCAGTCATCACTGCAGAGGATGTGAAGGAGAGTCCCATACCTGCGCCATTCTTTTTAGGTGACAAATCTGAGGAACTGTCCAGATTGGGGTTTCAGTAGAGGAAGTTTTGGAACAAACTGGTAAATTAAACAGTAATAAATCATTAGGGCCGCAGGATGTTCACCCAAGAGTTCTGAAGGAACTCAGATATGAAACTGCAGAACTAGTAACTGATATGTAACCTATAGCTTGAATCAGCCTTTGTATCAGATAACTGGAGGGTAGCTAATGTAACACTGAATTTTCAAAAAGGCTCCAGGGGCGATCCTGGCAGTTAGAGACCGGTAAGCTGTACCAGGCAAAATTGGTTGAAACTATATTTAAAATAGTATTATCAGACACATAGATGAACATAATATGTTGGGGAAGAATCAACATGGCTTTTGTAAAGGGTGCCTCATAAATCTATTTTAGAATTCTTAGAGGGGGTCAACAAACATGTGGACAAGGGTGATCCAGTTGATATAGTATCTTTGGAGCTTGTCTTTCTAAAAGTCCCTCGTCGAAGGCTCTTTAGCAAAGCAGTCATGGGATAAAAGGGACTGTCCTCTCATGGATCAGTAACTAGTTAAAAAACAGGAAACAAAGGATAGGAATAAATGGTCAATTTTCACAAAGGAGAGGGGTAAATAGCGGTGTCCCCCTAGGATCTGTACTGGGCTCAGTGCTGTTCTGCATATTCATAAATGATCTGGAAAAAGGGGTAAACATGGACATGACAAAGTTTGCAGATAATACAAAATTACTCAAGATAGTTAAATCCAAAGCAAACTGCAAAGATTTACAAAGGGATCTCACAAAACTGGGTGACTAGGCAACACAATGGCAAATGAACATCAGTGTTGATAAATGCAAAGTAATGCACATTGGAAAATATAAGCCCAACTATACATACAAAATGAGTGTGGCGGGGGGGGTGTTAAATTAGCTGTTAGCATTCAAGCAAGTGATCTTGGAGTCATTGTGGATAGTTCTCTTAAAATATCGGCTCAATGTGAAGTGGCAGTCAAAAAAGCTAACAGAATGTTAGGAACCATTAGGAAAAGGATAGATACTAAGACAGAAAATATAATTATGCCACTATATGAATCCATGTTACGCCCACACTTTGAATACTGCATGCACTTCTGGTAGCCCCATCTCAAGAAAGATATATTAGCATTGGAAAAGGTACAGAGAAAGGCAACAACAATGATTAAAGGTATGGAACAGCTTCCATATGAGGAGAGATTAAAAAGACTGGGACTGTTCAGCTTGGAAAAGAGACGACTAAGGTCTGTAAACATATGACAGAGGTCAATAAAGCCTTGACTGGTGTGGAGAAAGTGAACAAGGCAGTGTTATTTACCCCTGCGCATAACACAAGAACCAGGGTTTGCGCAATGAAATTAATAGGCAGCAGGTTTAAAACAAACAAAAGGAAGTACTTCTTCACACAGTGCACAGTCAACCTGTGGAACTCCTTGCCAGGGACTGTTGTGAAGGCCAAAATTATAACTGGGTTCCAAAAAGAATTAGATAAGTTTATGAAGGCTAGGTCCATCAATAGTTATTAGCCAGGGATGCAACCCCATGATCTGGGTGTCCCTAAACTTCTGACTGCCAGAAGCTGGGACTGGATGACAGGGGATGGATCACTCAATAATCACCCTGTTTGTTCATTCCCTCTGAAACATCTGGCACTGGCCACTGTCAGAAGACAGGATACTGGGCTAGATGGACCATTGGTCTGACTTAATATGGACATTCTTATGTTCTTACTCATCAGTGGCAGCAACATTGAAGACGCAAGCAGATTTTAGATGGGAAAATAGATGTACATGCCAGCTTCTGTAGCAGCACTGAGACGTGGGCATGGGAGCACTGAGACGTGGGCATGGGATCTAAGATAAGCATGAGGCTGCTGCCAATGAGGGTCAGAATGTCATGGCTGGTGAGGTGATAGTACTGCAAAGTAAGAGCCACAGCTGCTGCAGTATGGTGCCTGGCATGCAACTGCATCTGTCTTCTCGTTATGTCTTCAAATGGGAGCTCCAGTTACAGCACTGTGAGTACAGAAAGTGCCTGATCGAGTGTACTATACAGAATATCTGACCGTAACTTGGGCAGTCGGGTGTGGGAGATGATTAAACAAAGCCGGGGGAGGTGTTTAACTACCCACAGACTGCAATGTCTTTCTTTTCTCACCAAGTCCCATGTGCAATATACCGCAAACCTCCTCTCCTCTTGTCTGCAATGAGCTCCCTCTCTTCCTCCTCCTCCTCACTTATGGACTCTGAAGCATCTTCATCAGTCAGAAGCATCCTCTTCTCCAAATATGGAAGCAGCTTCCTTCTCGGTGAAGCTGCCTCCCAGCTTTGCTCAGCATCTCTAGGGTGGCTTGGTGCTCCTGGTGAAGTTTGGTGAATTAGACATCAGTCTATGGCCGGCAGCTCTGGGATCTGCAGGCAGAGGTCCCTGGTTGGGAGGAAGCTACATTGAATGTGGCCTGGTCTCCCATAGCCAACTTGCAACTGCCCATTAATAATGGCCCCCCTGTTGGAGAGATGCCATTCTCTTTTGTGAATACAGAATTCCTGCTGCTCCTGAGGTCTCTGTCATGAACTCTATCTCTGATACCACAGGAGAGCCGGGGGCATTGTTCCTCTGCTCACATAGTAGCAGAAATGCAAAAGTGAGGCTTTGTTAGAGTCTCTAATGCCAGAGAAAGAACCAGCACCCAGGCTGTATTAATGATCAAGGTATTTAGCATACTGGACCAGAGAAGAGACATGGACGTTTTCTGACTGGCTTAGAGGCAATAATATTCTCTGGCTGATGAACTTCCTGAGCATGTGAGGTAGGCTCAGCCAATCAGGGCACAAGAAGAAATAGCATGTAACAAAACCCAACCAACTTAGCATGGAACTCAACAGTATCAGAAGACGCTCACCAATAACTGAAAAGTGCATATAGTCTCATGCAGTAAATTAGATGGAATTGTCCCCCATGCCAACATTCCACAGGCGTGGCTGTGTTTGCAGTGGGGCCCCAAGAACTAGGAAATGGGCATGTTTTTGGAGTCGGAGTTGGAAGGCCTGATTCTAATCTGCCTGGCACCTTGTGTTGCCCCTTACATCAATGGGTGTACAGTGGGTGAAAAATGTTACCAGATCAGGTTGGTTTAGGGTTTCATACCAACTTGGTGCTGTGTCCACCAGATGCAAAGCTGTGCAGTGGGTGAGGCCTAGAGTATTTTGCACAGTTTATTGATTCACCTTGAAGAACCACCCACAATTCTGGAGCGTTTTTGGAGCCTTTATAAACACTGTCCAGACCTAGTTTTGCAGAATTGACCTGGAGATCTCATAGAACACACTTTTCCACAAGCCTCTCAGTACATCCTGCACGCTGTCACAAGATAGTCCAGGGGAAATGGGCACAGCAGGATCCATACCAAGGAGTGGCCAATTCCATGGATCACAAGAATATCCAGAGTTACAATAGTAAGGATTTGGAAGCGTCCTTCCAAAGTCCTGCTTCTGTGCTTAATCCAACCTGCAGCTAGAAGGGGTTAGACAGAGATCTCTCTGGGGGCAGGATATTCCATAACTGCTCACTGCAGGGCTTCTTGTACCTTCCTCTGAAGCAGCAGATACTGGCCACTCTCAGAGACAGGATCCTGGGCTAGATGAACCCCTGCTGGGATCCAGTCAGGCAGTTCCTATGTTCCTACTTCCAGCTATACCAAAAGAAAAGCCTTTTTTGTGTAGTGAAGAGTAGCACAGAAATAAAAGAAAGGAGGAGGGGGAGTTTGCCAGCTTTCTGAAAAACATTTATTTTGGGGGCTGGGGACAAGGTTCAGGGTGGTTCTTATATTTGCTCAGCACCTGATTTAGGAAGGTATAGAAACAAGTGCATAACTTTAAGCACCTGAAGGTTTGTGGAATGAGGCCTCCGAATCCTACTCTTTTGGATCTGCACCAGCTAGGCCTATTCCACTGAAGACAGGACAAGGAGTAATGGGCTTACTGAAGCAAAGAAGGTTTAGGTTAGATACTGTGGAAAACTTTCTAACTCGGTGGAGTCCCCATCACTGGAAGCCTTTAAAAACAGGTTGGACAAACACCTGTCAGGGCTGGTCTAAATTTACTTGGTCCTGCCTCAGTGCAGGGGGTTGGAGTTGATGACTTCTCAGGGTCCCTACATTTGTATGATTCCCCACTGGGCACCATTCAAGGTGTTGCTGGAAGCTGTGGTTTGGGTCTTGACTAGCTGGAAGACCAGCTGTCTTCCCTTGGAGTCTGAAAGCACTGAGATCAGCTGAGGAGTAACAGTGCCCAGACTGGAACAGCCACCAGTTGGAGCCAGGGTGTGCTCAGTGCCAGGCCTTTGGTACCTGGAGCTTACTTCCTCCACTGGCCAACAGAGCCCCAATTAGGTGCCATTGGGGCACTAGGTAGGGCCTGGCTGTTTCTCCAGACATGCTGCTGAGAGGCTGGTGTGATGACATTTAATGGGCAGCAATTTCCTGTCTTTTAAACCTGGTACACTAATTTTTTTATAATTGGGTGTGTTTTGCATTTAAAAAGGAGAAAAGGGACAAATAATTAATCTGTAAGAGGCCCATTGACATTCTCACAACAATCCACTTCCTAAAGCATGTTCTTTGTGAGCAATTTGTCTCTCGATTCAATGACTGTGAACATGCACTAGCAAACTACATTCTTTGTTTATACCTCCTGTCACCACGTCACTAAGCAACCTTCAGTAGCTTTTTACAGCCACCTCCTAGCAAATCAACAAGTTCCATGGCCTACTAGGGTATGTCTATACCAGTGGTTCTCAAACTGGGGTCTGCGAGGGTTTTCCAGGGGGTCTGTGAGTGGTCTGTCCGGGGCCACTAGTCTTGCTGATCAACTCTTCTCTCTCCCTCCCAGTGCCTCTTGCATGCTGTGGAACAGCTGTTCAGCGGCATACAGGAGGCGCTGGGAGGAAGGGGGAGAAGCAGGGATGGGGCGCGCTCAGGGGAGGAAAGAGGAGGGGCAGGGATGGAGCAGGGCTGGGAAGATCTGGGATGGGGGTGGGGGCCTTTGGGGAAGGGATTGAGTGGGGGAGGGGTCTGGGGCTGAACGGGGGTTGAGCACCTCCGGGGAAAATTAGAAGCCAGCTCGAGGGTCCATGAAAAATTTAAAATCAAAATGGGGGTCCCACTCCTCGGGTTTGCACAGTTTGAGAACCAGAGGTTCTCCTGTTGGTCTACACTGCATCTAGGAGCATGTTTTCTAGCCTGGGTGCACAGACTTATGTTAGCGGGGCTTGCACTAGCATGCTAAAAATAGCTGTGGGGACATTGCTTCGAGGTTGTGGCTTGGACTGGAGCTTAGGCTTACAAGCCTGGGGGGCAAGGGGTGGACTTGAGAGCCCAAGCTCCAGCCCAAGTCACAACCTCAAAGCAACATGTACACAGCTACTTTTAGCGTGCTAGCGTGAGCCATGCTAACACGTCTGTGGAACTGGTTTGGGAGGCTTACTCCCAGATGCAGTGTAGAATATCCTTAAAGGTTGTAATCAGCTACCTCTGTGACTCATGGTAGCAGAAACACAAACACTGTGAAAGCCTTAGATGACCCAGTACTGAGCTCTAGGAGCCAAATCTCGAGCCTCACTAAGCTGCCTTCAACTTCCATTGAAAGCCAGTCGAACTGAGAATGCCTGGCAGTTCCTCAGCCCTTCCCATGTTGCCCCCTATAGCCCATGGATGGAGGGGACAAAGCCCCTTTGAAGGCAAGGAGGGAGGACACATCCCAGTTGCAGCACTCTGTGGACACTACTCCAGGAAGTCAGAGATCCACACGTGAGAGAGGGCAGGCTGAGGGTGGTGGGAGGAAGCACTCCATTGCAGGCATGATTGTCCCCTTGGGGAGAGGATAAGAGAGAACAAACCACATGTGACAGATGTTAGTGAGGTCACTTAATGCACTGGGGGAAGACACTCGGATACTCCAGTCCTGAGGGTGGGATAAGAACTGGAGGTAGAATAGTATCATAGAATCATAGAATATCAGGTTTGGAAGGGACCTTAGGAGGTCATCTAGTCCAACCCCCTGCTCAAAGTAGGACCAATCCCCAATTTTTGCCCCAGATCCCTAAATGGCCCCCTCAAGGATTGAACTCACAACCCTGGGTTTAGCAGGCCAATGCTCAAACCACTGAGCTATCCATTCCCATGCTCAGGATCTCAAAGTGCCTTACAAAGTTGGCTAAGATGTTCTTACCTCACAATAAAGAAGTAGAAGCTGAGACATAGAGAGGCTCAGTGACTCCCACAACATCACACAGGGCATGTCAAGACTGTAAACGCCTAAGGGTAAGGACTGTCTTGTGTCCATTCAGCACCTAGCACAGTGGGGCCCTACTAGACTAGAAAAATAGGCCATGTTCTAAAACAAGTTAGCTAAGATGATCTTTAGACTCTGCACCTCGCACACCTTGTGTTAACTGGTTGTGGTTACCCAGTAGGGCATAGGGAGTGTTAGTTAAGCATGATTGCTCACGTGTTTTAAAACATGACCTCTTTTCCTCCCCTGAACATGGCTGCAGAGCTGGGAACAGAGCCCAGGAGTCCAGCCTGCCAACCCTTGTTCTAACTGCTAGAGCGCTCTAATGGAAATGCTGGAGGACCAGGTGAAAGCAAAACAAGCCCAGTTTTAAGAATCAAAATGTGAGAGCCCATCGAGATTATGGGAAAATGTGCTCTAGAGATTTAACCATAGATGGTAAAGGTGGCCCTGTGTGTAGAAAGCCAGAACAGTGCTGCTGAGACCCAGGCCAGAATGCTGGAGGGAAGGCAGCATGGTACAACAAACAGGACACCAGACCAGGGGCCGGAGTCTCCATTGCCCTGCCCCTTCTGTACTCACCCCATGCTGAGTACTGCCAGTTCTCCCTGATGGTGTTTTACACCCACTGTGCACTGAGACACATGACTAGCCAAGGCTGTGGAGAGTCAGGCCTGGGGCTCTGGAGACTAGATTAACACAAAGTGTCTATGCTCATGTACACCAGCTGAGGATCCAGGCTGGAATCCTGGCTCCACTGCTGTTGAGAGGAGAGTTGCCATTGACTGGTCACTGAGTTCTATTTCTAACTCTTCCCTTCACTTAGGGTGACCAGATGTCCTGATTTTATAGGGACAGTCACGATTTTTGGGTCTTTTTCTTATATAGGCTCCTATTACCCCCACCCCCTGTCCTGATTTTTCACATTTGCTGTCTGGTCACCCTACCTTCACTCTTTGTGATTCCAGTTAACTCTCATCACCGCTTTGTGCCTCAGTTTCCCCCTGCAAGATGGGGATAATAATGACCCTGCACTTTTTGTCAAGTGCTTTTAAGATCTGTGGATAGAAATCCTCTTAAATGCTATGCACTATTATATTTTATTATTAAAGCAGTTATCACACTGCCCTGGCTACTAGACGGGACTCAATTCCGAAAAGCCAAAAGTTCCAAATGTAGCAATAAATAAACAGGAAGTAAAATATTTAATAGCTATTTCAGTGCATATGATATTTTCATATCTGGACCTGATCCAGACAAGGTGCCCAATTAGATACAATGATGTTGAGGACCATACTGTTAGAGAGAGAGACAAGAAGAAAAAAATCTGTGGACCCATCCACTGTTGAAGGATTAACAGCAGCAATGCTGCTTCCAGCCAAATGCCAAATGATGCAACATAATCAGATATATAACAGCCTCTTGGAAAAAGAAAGAAAGTTATAGTTCCCCCAGCCACTGTAACTCAGCCATATTACACACACACATGCATATATAAAGGCATAAATTTAACAGCATATATTTTAATACAAAATCCTAGCAATACACAAGGGGGACAAATTACAGTGGCTGAGGGAACCATGAGATTTGGACCTCCTGGCTTTCTTATGTCTGAACGCTCAATCCTTTCATTGCAATAAAGCAGCTTTTTGCATTGAATAGACGTAATCTTTTCTATTAGCCTCTCATTCCCCCCACACTCCCACTCACTCACATATGGATGCAAACACACACACATTCAGACAGACACACACACAGTCATGTATGTGCACATACATGTAGACACACTCCTATGCATGGGCACATACACATACACCCACACATGCACATTTATAGGTACAGTGGCACGTACACACACACTCATACATGTATACCCCGTGCACATACACATGTACATTCATGGATCCACTCACCCACTCATATGCACAGATACATGTCCATGCTCATGCACACACACACACACTCATGATCACTCATGTTATGTATGGAACAGTCCTGAAGAAGTTAATAATAATGACACCTCTATGAAAATGGCTCTGGAAGCTAAAGGAATTGTTCCAGATACCCATAGAATTGAATAAAGAATGAAATTCTTTCCAAAGGATTCTGTGGTTTCAATGATTTCATAGAATTCTGCAGCAAGGACACAATTATCAATATATTTGTATGGGCTGCTTCAGAAATATGTCATTTTAGCTCATGTTTCTCAGCCTGTCCTTGGGTTCTCGGAAGAGGCAGCATGTCTTGCTTTTCACACACACCGCGCTGCACAGCAACAACAAAAACCACAACACAGGCAACCAAAAATCCTGACTCCTCTACACCTGTTTTTGGTTCTCAGTCTGTCTGCAGAAACCCCTATCTTGCTGGTTAGATCACCAGCAAACGTACTGGGCAAAAGAGTGCAGCAAGTAGGAAAGTCACAGACTGGGGAGCACTGAATGTAGCCATTGCTCCATCTGCTGGTCTGACAGCAGCGCTAGGGATTCATCGTTAACTAGTATCAACAGTAACCTCTCTCCCACCTATTGAACCAAAATCTATTTTGGAGGAAATGACTTTGGACAAGGAAAGAGTGTGGAATTAATTCACACCATAAAATGTGACACAGCCGATGTGTATGAAAGACAACCTGATTGTTTATTGATCTGTCTTGCATTATCCAGGGCCACGCTGGAACGTTGAACTGGGGAATAAAGCAAGCGGGTGGCTGTATACAATCTGGAAAGTTTGGCCTTTATGAGGTACACAAGGCCCATTCCATTTGATGCTGCTGAAATTACACCTGAGCAGACAAGGTTATTCAAGAGCGACAGGGATCTGCTTAAAGGGGAAAGGCATAAAATCTCTCTCTGAAAACCTCCCAGCATAGCACTGAAAATATTCCTCCATTCTCAATGGCCAAGAACTTTTCAGATTCTTCCTTTGACTGTTCAATAAAGTCCTGCTGAAGTACCAGAGTGCTAGAGTTAACTGTTTCCTCCTGGGTTTGTGCTTAGAATAAATCTCTGCCGCTCAACAATGGAAGCTTCCTGTCAAGGCTCTGGTCAGTCCTTTGATATTATTACACACTCTGCCCCAGATTATTGATCCCTTCTTGCTCCCATGCCTAGAAGAAATTAACATGAAAGATGGATTAGGAGCTGGCGTGTAGAGTGGAGCAAAAGGTGACCTCCAACCGACTATGAGCAGGCAGCCAGATGTATAAGGAATGCAAAACTACAGAATTGGAGATGAGGGCATCAATCTTTCCTTCCTCTTCTTCCTCTCCTTCCACACATTCTGAATGTCTTCATCAGATATATCTGGACATCTTTCCAATCTATTAGTAAGCATAATATACGGTCAAATTGTTTTCTAAGCATAAGGCCAAATTTCCCCCAACATAAAACACCCACTTCATGCCAGAGCTGACTCTAATCCTTGAGCTTCACAACACCCCTGTGAAGTAGGGAATTCCACTATTTCCATTTTATAGATAGGGAAACTGAGGCATGGAGCACACCAATGGCAGAGCCAAGAGTAGAGCCTAGGCATTTCTGGCTCCCAGCTCTTTGTTCAGTGCACTTGTCTATACCTTGTGTTTATACGTCTAATGGTTGTGAATGTTGAAGGTGCCTTTCATTTTAAATTAACATTCTAAGAGGGAGATTCACGGAGTATTTTCAGAAATCCTACTACCATTGGCCTAGCATCACTGTGGCTCCCCTCATGTACAGGAGTGCTAAAGTAGCAGAACTACAGGGTGCTGGCAAGGGCTAGACCTTTTAGGGAGTTGGATGCCCAGCCAGGGCCAACCAATGGGAGTTACCCATCTGCCCCCCCTTCTCTGTAATTTGAAAGGGAATGATGATTTTTTTCCTTCCTTGCAACTGCTCAATTTCTGCAAAATATAAATGTCTTTTTTTAATTCTCCATGTTGAAAGGCCCCTGCCTTTCAAATGCAGTTATATAAGTGATGTGCTTTGATGGCCACTTCTTTTCCCACTTCCATATGTTCCTGAATCTGACTCAGTTTTAGTCATTTCAAAAGAAAAACTGTTTCCACTTTTCTTTGCAAGGGGCAGAAAGTAGCTACAGCGAAGGTGCACTTTGAAAATCCCTTTGTGATAAATGACGTGGGTCTGAAGCGGTGAAAAGTCTCTTCATCCAAAATAGGGCTCCAAGCCCTTGCTTGCTGTGAGGGGTGTGACCCCGCTCTGGGCTAGACAGAAATAGGGCATGTCTAAACTCCAATAGTAGCCGCCCAGGACAGCCCTGGCTGGCCCTAGTCAGCTGACTCAGACTCAGGGCTCAGGCTAGGGGGACATCAGATTGCTGTGTAGATGTTTGAGCCAAAGCCCAGGCTCTGAGACCCTGCAAAGGCTCCAGGCTCCAGCTCCAGCTCAAACCCTAACATCTAGGCTGCTATTTTTAGCCCTGTGAACCTGAGTCAGTGGAGCTGGGCTCTGAGACTCGGTGACGTGGGTGTTTTATTGCAGTGTAGATGTGGCCGGTATTGCGTTTGTCTTAAAAGGGGAAAGTCCAGCAGCTGAGGCTGGAGAGGGGGAAGAGTGCTAGGGTGACCAGATGTCCCGATAAAATCGGGACCGTCCCGATTTTTCATCTTTTGTCCCGTGTCCCTACCGATGCTTGGTCGGGATGCCTTTTGTCCCAATTTCTGGTCTTCTCCCGTTTTGTTTTGTTTTGTTCAGCAACTTCGGGCGGGAAGTCCCGATTTTCGGGTCTTCTCATCTGGTCACCCTAAAGAGTGCAGACAGGCTGCTTCTGTCAGGGACGAGCAGCTTCCTGGGAGGCGAGGAATCCTCTGGAGAGCATGGCTGGCCAGAGTTCATTGCCCAAAGGCAGGCTTAAGCCAGGAAGGCAGTTACTGAACCAAAACTGTCTGAGTGAGAGCATGGAGCCAGGGGAAATGACTGTCAATTATGTGCAGAAAAAGAGGCTGGAGGTAGAGCCTAGCAGGGAGGAAGACTTTTTTGTTTTGTATCTTTTGGGACTTTGCTTTGAAAGACTCCTTTACCCTGCAAGGAGTGGGAGCTTTTAGATCATATGGCTGGAGGATTAAGCTGATATTATGGCTGGAAGGGCTACAGGACACTGGGTGGAGACACTGACACAGTATGGTGCAGGACCACCTTGTGCCCCTTCTCTGAGGCCCTGCCCCTGCTCACTCCATCCCCTCTCCCTCCATCACTCACTCTCCCCCCACCCTCGCTCACTTGCTCATTTTCACCAGGCTGGGGCAGGGGGTTGGGATGCAGGAGAGGGTGAGGGCCGGGGGGTGGGGCCGAGGGGTTCAAATGTGGGATGGGTCTCCAGGCTGAGGTAGAGGGTGTGTGAGGGGTGAGGGCTCCAGTTGGGGGTAGAAGCTCTGGGGTGGGGCCACGGATGATGGGTTTGGGGTGCAGAATGGGGCTATGGGTTGCGGGGTAGGACCGAAGGGTTCAGAGTGCAGGAGGGGGCTCAGGTCTGGGGCAGAGAGTCAGGATACAGGAGAGGGTATGGGCTGTGAGCTCCAGGTGGCGCTGACCTCACGCAGTTCCCAGGAAGCAGCCGGCACGTCCCTCCGGCTCCTAGGCACAGAAGCAGCCAGCAAGCTCTACGTGCTGCCCCATCCACAGGCACCACCCCACAGCTCCCATTGGCTGCGGTTTCTGTCCAATGGGAGCTGTGGAGCCAGCACTCGGGGCGGGGGCAGCACGTGGAACCCCCCTGACTACCTCTGCACCTAGGAGCCGGAGGCACATGCCGGCTGCTTCCGGGAGCCGCACAGAACTGGCCACTGCAGCCAACCAGACTTTTAGCAGCCCAGTCAGTGGTGCTGACTGGAGCCGCCAGGGTCACTTTTCAACCGTGCATTCCAGTCATAAAACAGACGCCTGGCAACCTTACTCTCTGGGGCAAAGGCTGGGCCATCCTTTCTCTGCACAGTGGCTAGCACATGGTGTGGGCTTGATTGTGAAATCAACCAATCAGCATATGGAGTTATTTAAAGCACTTTGACTCCCACTTTAACACTGATTAATTCAGCTTCTCAATGCCCCTGTCAGCATTGTTACCGTGCCTGTCTTACACGCTGGTGCACAGATTTCAGAAGCATCTGCCCCTTTCCTGCTTACACCAATCTGCTTCGGATTCCTCAGAATACAAATTATTAAAACTGATTAATCATTTTAATAAGATCAGGAACATAATCTCCCCCAGGAGCCTAAATCATCTTAATTTCCCAGGAAGCCACTCGCTTCCCTGCCCTCTCGCTCTCCTCAGTGGTAGCAATTATGCTTGCTCTGCAAAACAGCTCTTTCCTCCAGATTTGTTTTAAATGAATTAATTTGCAGCTTTTTGTTGAAGAGTTCACAGAAGGCAGCTGGGGCGGCCATGTCTTATATGCACCAGCTCCAGCGGTTTAATTTCCTCTTCAAGGGCAACTAATTTCTTCAACAAGGTCTTTTCCTTCCCCTCCTGAGACACACAGTACAGTGTGTGTGCAATAGTCTGACCTCTAGTGCCAGCCTTCCATTTGTTTCAAAGGATAGTTGCTACAAAACCAATGGAAAAATGAATCACAAAAAATATATCCAGCGGAAAACATATGTATAGAGTCAATAACTACCTGATTACCTAAAATGGCTTGGAAATTACATTGCCAATTATCCATAGGCTCAGAGCAGGGAGTTCTGCTCTATATGAGAAATTCTGGAGAGTGATCACAGATCTCCGTGGGTACAACCAGGGCTGGTGCTATCACTAGGCGACCCTAGGCAGTCGCTTAGGGCGCCAGGATTTGGGCGGCAGGGCTTGGCGGCGGGACTGCCTCCTGCCTCCGCACTCGAGCCGGGAGGCAGGAGGCAGCCGCCTGCTTCCTCGTGAAGCCCTGCTGTGGCGAGGGCTGTTGCCCTGCCGCTGGGGCTCAGCAGGGCGGCTTGCCGCAGCTGCCTCCTGACTCCCCGCTCGGCTCAGCGGCTGAGCATGGAACCTCAGCAAGAAGTCAGGGGGCGGCTCACTACAGCTGCCTCCTGCCTCCGCGCTTGGCTCAGCGGTCAAGCATGGAACCGAGAGGCAGGGGGCGGCTCACCATGGGCGACAGGGAGGCTGCCGTGGCCCGTGGGCGGGGGGGGTGAGCTGCCTGCCGCGGGTGGGGGAACCGGCTGCTGCGGTGTGGGGGGTGGCGTTAGGGGGGCGGGGCAGGGCTGGTGCAAGGAAGTTTTCGCCTAGGGTGCGAAACTTCCTTGCACCGGCCCTGGGTACAACCCCAATTAACTTCATTGGGAGCAGGCTCATCGTGAATTCTGGTGTGGACTCCATGCAAAACTGAATACACAAGTGATTCTAGCTGGACAGGTTCTTCCGGATAGTGGGCATCCTCCCGACATCCACTTCTCTCAACTCAATTTTGGCTGTTATTGGGGAAATGTGTTAATGGGTGTGCTCATAATTTTGCCCACATGTCCAGCTCAAGTTGCCAGGATAGTGTTGAGCAGAAATCTTATATAGAACTTTCTGCTATATTGATTCTCCCACCATGGAGGGGCCACATGAAGTTCCTGGTTTAAAGCAGCTGTTAGATAGGGCTGCTGCCCTACCTTAATTCTAAATAGCTGTAAATTAAAAAAAAAAAAAAAGTTGTTGAAGAGGACTTAAGGTTTAAAGTTCATGGGCATCCCTCCACCCCCAAATGACCCATTCTGTACAAAAATGTGATGCCATTTAGAAAACCCCAAACTTTAGAAAGTCTAGAGATAACATCTTAGGGATTTAGGCTGTGTCTTCATGGCCACAAAGTGTGTGTTTTTACAATGCAAGGGGTCTCTCGAATTAGTTGTCTCACTGTGAAATCCTAGTGGGGAGAAGGCACTGGTAGTTTTTACTTCCGTATGAGGACAAAACCAACCGGGGTTGACCTTGACTAGTGAGTAGCTACATCAAGGTAAAT
This sequence comes from Chelydra serpentina, assembly GCA_037349315.1. Lineage (NCBI taxonomy): Eukaryota > Metazoa > Chordata > Testudines > Chelydridae > Chelydra > Chelydra serpentina. The sequence goes on along the minus strand of JBAIAC010000035.1, from coordinate 32,063,273 downwards.
CTAAGTATGGGGGGAGGGATAGCTCAGTGGTTTGAGCATTGGCCTGCTAAACCCAGGGTTGTGAGTTCAATCCTTGAGGGGGCCACTTGGGGATCTGGGGCAAAAATTGGGGATTGGTCCTGCTTTGAGCAGGGGGTTGGACTAGATGACCTCCTGAGGTCCCTTCCAACCCTGATATTCTATGATAACAAGCCCTGATCCTCAGAGGTATTTGGGCATTTAACTCCAATGGAAATTGCTGGGAGTTAAGCAACTAAATACCTTTTGAGAGCCTGGGCCTAGAGTACCTCGTCTCCACTAGGCTCTTACATCGTTAGCTATCTCACTATAAAAACAGACCCTCAGGCATTGCCCTAGTCAGTGCCTCACTGCCATATAACTCTGACTCACCCGCCCCACCCCATTTACAATGCACACACCAATTTAGTTTGTTCTCGGAACAATATTTGCATATGCAAAAGTGCAAATAACGATTGAGTAGGAGATGGTTGGCGGCTGACCACTTGAATAAGAACTGGGATTTTTATAATCTAGTCATCTGCTATATTGACTTGCAAATTTTACCCAAAGTTAGTGTTAAAGCTCAGTGGGCAATGGGAATGGGATGCAAGTGAGGAGCTGGAGTTCCCCTGCTCTAGTTTGCTCTAGTATGTCTACATGGCAATTTAAAACCCGCTGCTGGCCTGGGCCAGCTGACTTGGGCACTTAGGGCTCAGGCTAAGGGGCTGTTTAATTGTGGTGTAGATGTCTGGACTTGGGCTGAATCCCAGGCTCTAGGATCCTTCGAGGTGGGAAGATCCCAGAGCTTGGGCTGGAGCTGCAGCCCAAACATCTACACGGCAATTAAACATCCCCTTAGCCTAAGCCCTAAGAGCCCAAGTCAGCTGGTACAGGCCAGCCGCAGGTGTCAAATTGCAGTGTAGACGTACCTGTAGTTTCAATTAAACTCAGATGAATCAGCCTTAATGAAACCAGGATTTGCTTTGCTAACTTGCCTCTGGACTCTTAATTTCATTTTACTCCAAGCCCAAGAGAGCTCATCAGTGGCTCCAATGACCATTGCGAATCCCAGGCTGTGAGATCATTGGCGCAGTGTTTCCTCTACAGCAGTGGTTCCCAAACTCAGTCCGCGGCTTGCTCAGGGTAAGCCCCTGGCACGCCGGGCCAGTTTGTTTACCTGCTGCCTCTGCAGGTATGGCTGCTCGCGGCTCCCACTGGCCGTGGTGTGCTGTTCCCGGCCAATGGGAGCTGTGGGAAGCAGTGGGCTGGCCCGCTCTGCTTCCCACAGCTCCCATTGGCCGGGAACGGCAAACCACGGCCAGTGGGAGCCGTGAGCAGTCATACCTGCGGAGGCGGCAGGTAAACAAACTGGCCCGGCGTGCCAGGGGCTTACCCTGAGCAAGCTGTGGACCGAGTTTGGGAACCACTGCTCTACAGTTTAAACAGCTGAACTGGTATTCTACCCAAGGTGGCGCATTTCAGGTAACATCCTGCTGGGTGGCGTTTTGATAAGTCTGCTGCTGAATTATGTTCATTTTTAGTGTCACGGGGGAAGCCCTTACATTGTCTGCAAAGGCCTCACTACTGTGAGGAGGGCGTGTGAGAGTGAGAGTGAGTGTGTGAGAGAGAGATGGGGAAGGGTAGGAGCCTTGGCTCCACGTTCTTTACTCACCAGCCGGAGTAGATACATTGCCCTATGTGTACCAGGCTACGGTGCTCTGTGGAAAAGGATGACTCAGCACAGTCCTCACCCAGCGGGAGCAGGCCAAGAACTGAGAGTCTCCAAGCTGCAATTTGTACTCCAACCTCCTCCTTTGGCACTCAACTATAGGCTGCCCCAAGTGAGGGGCAGACTGTAAAGTTATATCTAGCCCTTAGTATTATTCAGGCAAATCTCCACCTCCTCCTCCCGTGCACTCTGTTCCTTGCTCTCATGGAAGGTTAATGCTTTCCGTGATTGTTTAGACAAATTCTTGTAAGGATGCCAGTAACTCTCTTCTTGTCTCTTATAATTACTGTCCTATCGTTATCCTTGAGAAAGACCATCTGTTCCTGTTCCATCACCAGTCATCCTCCCATCTTCTTGTCGTGTCGGTTTCCCTGGAGAACAACTCTAATCGTGCTGATGGTGTATTTCCTAAGGTCTCCTGGAAGTTGTCTCTCATTCTTGCATAGTTCGTTATGTTCAATCACATCAAAGTGGGTGGCTGGTCAAGTGGCTAAAGAACTAGCCTGGGACTCAGGAAATCTGTGTTCAGTTCTTGAATTTGCCCCATGCTTTCCATGTGACCTTGGGCAAGAAGCTTTGGCTGGCGTTTTTACAGAAATCTAAGGGAGTTAGGTGCGTGCTGCTAAAAGTCAATGGGTGTCGGGTGTCAAACGCCCTTAGGCAGCTTTGAAAATCTCAGCCTTCATCTCTTTGTGCCTCAATTTCCGTCTCTAGAATGAGAATAATATTTTTGTCTTTGGGTCAGGGACTGCTTCTTACCCTGTATTTATACAGGCTTTGCACAATGATGCCTCTAGGCACCACTGCAATACAATAACAAGAATCTCACTGGTGTTGCCTTCTTCCTTCTTATTGTAACCCTTCTGCCAGTCAGAGTTGGCAGCAACAAGGGCCGGCTTCAGTATCTAGGGGTTCCATTCCAATGACACAATGCAAAACCGGCTTGAGCCCCCACCCAGTGACCTGGGACAAATATATATCACCCCCCTGGGCGCCTCTATGAGGCAGTACTTCTCCTCTCGCAAGCACAGAGTCTGAGTGTAGCAAAAACCTTTTAATGACAGAGAGAAACAATGCGGCATTTTGTTGGGGAAACACCACATCTAGGATTCATAAACCAAACTGTGAGCAAAGACCCACCCCAGCAAATTGGCCATGTCCTTTCCCTTTGGTTCTTGAGTCCAGCAACCCCAAAAATCATCCAAAGTCCCAAAAGTCCAACAACCCAAAAGTCCAGACCCAGAGTTCAAAAGTTCATCTGCAGAGTGTTACACCCCCCCAGTCTGGGTAGAAATGGGGAGGGGAGAGGTAAGGGGCACCTTACGTGGCTCGAAGCTGATTACCCCGTCCCTTCATGGGGCTTCGCTCTGCTCTGCTCGCCATCCCACGAGTCATTCCGCTCCACCAGCCGTCCCGTCAGCTGCTCAGCAATATATCTTCCAGCTCCCGCACTACTTAACACAGTGCTCAGTGATTTCAGCTTGTAGTAAGGGGAGCATTTGCACCATTAGCCCCAAGTGATTCCAACTCAGCAGCCTGTGATTAAACTCCAAAGAAATTCAAAATTAGCTCTGATATTCCATAGTGGAGAGGGAGAGGCAACTGACATTTAGGGCCCTCAGAAGACACCCATACCACCAGGTACAAATACCTGTCCCCAGCCTCTCTCAATTCAGTGGGTTTTGGAACCCATGTCCCTCGCCTACCGAGTGCTGCTTCATTGATGGCGAGTCCCTCCATCATAACAAAAGGTCACTGTCCTTGATTCACATGATCAGGGTAACAACACTTTATTCTTCCTGCCCCAATAACAGAGAAACTGGGGATCCCACAGCAGCCAAAGTGACCATTTGGGCAAGCGATCCATCATGCTTTGCAGGGTGGGTGTGTCCATGCAAACAAGATTAGCCCCTGACATCCCTTTCCACAACTCATCACCAGATGTCAGGGTAGAGCTCATCCTGACTCTGCTTACATTATCATGTTATTTCCTTCAGTTTCTCCAAACATAGGTGATTTAACCAGAAACAAAATTAGGTATGGAGAGAGGTCAGAGGCAAAGTGGGTTACAGTGTTTCTCTTTAATTTCTGAAGACCACATTTCAAATTATGCCAGATCACTAGTAGAACTGAGTGGGAAAGTTTCACATCTGCTGACTGCACGGTCACATTATCGCAAAATCGCCACACAATTTGGCAGAGCGAAAGTCTGCTCCGGAGAGGCACCGGCTGAGAATAGCAGACCTGGATGTTGTAGCAAAGGACTGAAGTGCACCAGCATTAGAGAGGTGTTCCCAGGTGTGGGATGTTGTGGGTGAAGATTGTGCACTGTGTTTGTAGATGGTTTGGAAGAGCAGAAAATGCTGCCAAGCGGCATTCTGAGGTGCATTGGCAGAGTGCTGGGAAGGGGCATACTAAAATAGGTGCGTTGTGTATCTGGATCAAGGAGGCTGAATTGTGTGGCGAAGGTGAGAACTGAAACGGGAGGCTTTGCAGGTCAGGAGCAAGGTGCATTAACAGAGCCATGGGGGTGGGGGCGGGAGGGGGAGCCTTGGGACTGCAATAGCTGCGCTTTTGCAAGTCAATGCATTGACAAAGCTACACGTGGGAAGCTTCCACAATGCTTGCCCACACAACACTATGCCTAGTGCTATTAGTCTCTTGCTTTTAATCAACAGCAAATTAATCCCTGGGGCCCTGTTCTCTCACTGCAGGATACAAGTAACTTTCACTGAAGTCAACCGAAGTTACTTATACCCTGCAGCAGCAGAATTAGGCCCCAGAAACTTGAGAGACAGAGAGAAATGAGATTTATCCTCCATGTTACAGATTCAACCGCAGCTAAGGCCTGTCGCTCAATATAATTCAAAAATAAGTGAACGTTTATATAAAAAAAAAATCACATTTTATTAGAGGGGAAAATGCAATAAATTTTCTGTCAAAGCTTCCAGCAGCCAAAGATGAAAAGGATCATCATGAAAATCACTGGTATGGAGATAGACTTTCATCTTGCACTAGCAGGCGGCTCATTCATATTTTTAAGGAATCACATAACATTTAAATGATCTGTAAAGTGTAAACATCAAAACTCATTTTTCAGCGTCGATAGTCCCAACATGAAGGGCCAATCTTCAATGCACTACAGAGCAGAGTAGGTGCACGCCGCACAATGCTGAGAACAAACAATGCTGGCTCATTCTGCTTCTTAGAGCTCATTTCCATACCAACTTTACATCCAGGCAAAGAGCGCTCATTGTTTATTCATATCAGATCGTTCTGCTTAGAACTCCTGTAAAACTCTTTTTCTGTCTGTTTATCAAAATTGTCTATAAAATATCCTTATCCCTTTTCCATGACCCTTTAGATGTATATTTATATCTATCCTTTTTAGATGAGTCAAGGACACAAACCAACTGAGCATGGCCATGTGACCTCCCTTGTCTTAGACTCAGGTCGGTTTTTAATTGGCCCACTCTAGCTTTGCTTATTGGGGATTGTGTGCTGATTTACAACAGAACTCTTTTTGTGGTCTAGAAAAGAGATGTGCTGAGGTGGCAGCGTTTGTGTTTGGATGTGGTCTGGATTAGTTTTTGCTCAGGGTTCAAGCTTTGAGGCTATCTTGTGGGTTCGGTTTGGATTTAAAATGGCAGACTTCTCACAAGCTCAGCCAATGGGAAATCTCATGAGATTTTATGGAGATAGCACTGGGTGTGAGGACAGAAGATCTCGTTGTGACAGTGTCCCCATAAAACTTTATGGGGAGATGCTTATAACTATATATGTGTAACGTTTTATACTACATGTGCCATGTAACATATCTCTGTGAAAGTTATGACCTACTGAATTTATTCCTCCTGTTTGTAGGCATGTATCATTGTTGTGGTTGAAGTTATGAACATTGGTTTTATATTTGCTGGTTTTATGCATAGCTTTTGTAAGAACATGGGACCAGGTCCAGAGGAAGGAATGTGCAAGTTGAGTACAAGTACTTAACAGACAAAAGAAGGTGCAGACCCCAATCCACATCGGGGCCCCAGTCAAGGATGAAACTGGTTAGACTGGTTAGGGCACATGGACAGGTGACTTGCCCATGTGATCCCAAAACTCCAGGGCTACTGGATCCTACGCAGGGAGAGGAAGAAAGGCTATAAAAGCCCTTGCAAGACCCTTCCATTTTGTCTTCAGCTGGCTAAAGGGAGAGGCTCTCCACCCCCACAAGGACATTCCTGAGGGGAACTGAACAAAGGACAAGGACACTAGGGGGTGTGACAGTCTGCTGGGCTCAGCTGGACCCAGGCGAATTCTACAGCCTGTAAAAAGGAAAATATCCGAATCTGGTGAGGCTTTATCTGTGTTAACTTTGAATAGACATAGACGTGCGTGTTTTATTTTATTTTACTAAGTAACTTGCTTTGTTCTGTCTGTCACTAATTGAACTCACTTAAATCCTATTTTCTGTACTTATTAAAATAACTTTTTACTTATTAAGTTTCCTTGAGTACGAGTTAGTGCCTTGGGACAGCGATCAGTGGTGCATACCTTTCCATCTTTGAAATAGAAAGCGAACTATTTATGAGTTTACCCTGTATAAGCTTTATACAGGGTAAAATGGATTTATTAAGGGTTTGAGCCTCCTTGGAGTTGAGCAGCTGGGTGTCAAAGGCAAGAGCGCTTCCAGGGGCCTTACAGTGGTGAGTGGACTTGGTTCGGACCTGGGTCTGTGTTTGCAGCAGATCAGTGGAATCTGGCTTAAAACAGACGGGATTCGGGAGTCCCAAGCTGGAAAAGGCCTGGAAGCAGGGGCAGAAGCAGCCTTGGCACACCAGGTGGCAGCACCAAGCAGGTCTCTGTGGCCCCAACCCATCACACTCGTGGCCAAGGACAGCGCAAAGACAGTCCCACTAATCATACTGGACCTATCTTCTGCCTCCAACAGTCTGCTGAGAGGAACTGGCAGCCCATTTGTGGAACTGAGCAGGAGTTGAGAGGAGTGCTCTCATTCCTTCCAGGCAGATCTCAGAAGCTGTGAGGGGAAGCTGAGAGCACCTGTCTTATGGGAACCAACATCCTTCCTGCTGGTTCCATTTCCCAAGAGAACCAGAGCTGAGGTTTCCGCAGATTTTTAGTAGATTCCAGTCAGTAAACTAACAAGAATACCTGACAAATGTCAGATAAAAATGATACTTTGTCCTTCTATAGCACCTTGTGAGGATGCCAAAGCACTTTGCAGACGTTGATACAGCCTCTCAACATCCTGGGAGCAATACTATCCTTATTGTACCAATAAAGAAACTGAGGCAACAAACAGGAAAGTGCCTGGCTCAAGCCCATGCAGCAAGTCAGTGCCAGAGCTTGGAATAGAATCCATGGGCCCCAGTGACCAGTTCTGTTTGACATGCACAGGAATTTGGGGTGAAGGGCAAAGGTGCCTTTATGCTACTTTGCCATCTCCCATAGTTTCTGTCTGGTCTCAAACATAAGTTTATAGTAGCAATCTGACAACTACACCTTTCATCATGGCCTCCATAAGCCCCATGGCCATTCCAGCAGCTTCAAAGAGCTGGAATGCAGCAATGCTCGAGGCACAGCCTCTTCATGAGAGGCTCCCAGGGGGTGGGACAGAGCTGGCTCTGCTGGCTCCATGCCACCTGGGGAAGCCCTGGACATGGGTGTTTATTTCCCACTGGTGAGTTCTGTCTGATTTTACTGCCTCTTTACACAGCAGGGGCATAAAGGGGGTGAAGCAGAACTGACAATCAGACTCCTTATCTCTTGGCTCTCGCTCTCCTGTGTTTGAACCTCAAGACCTCCCTTCCTCCTTTCGTTAACTTCATTTCATCCAAGAACTCATTTCATTCTTCCCTTTTTACAACTGTCTGTTTGCCCATCTGTAAGTCTTTGATAAAACCTTCATGGGCTTTTAACAGTCCTTCTGTTCCGCTTCCTACATTTTCCTGTCTCTCTCCTCCCACTCAAGAAGCTCCTAATTTATTGTTTTATAAGAAGATTGGCTTTTACAAATGAACACTTTTTAAAGACATCCGAGCATATATCAGAAACTTTCCAACTACTCCAAGGCTGGAAATAAAATCTACATCTGAAGTCAAAGAAGTAATTTTAAGTAGCATTTAAGGTTTAAAGCCACGTCCGAGTCAGTGAGGAATGTTTAAGTTTCAGAAGTTAAGAGGCTCGCTGCATCTGAAGAATGGAAATAAAATGTTCCCCGCAGTTACAGATGAATGACTCTCTGGATATTTGTCCCCTTTTGGAAGCATTTCAAGGTTGCGCTAGTGCTACATGGACATCAGAACATCCAGTAACTGATTTTGTGAATGTTGAAGGCAAGAGATCCCTGCAGAAGATTCTGGAATGAGCTGACACAGCAAAAGAAACTCATACATCCGGGTGTGTGGAAGACTGATAGCAGCGACTAGGACATGGGTGGTCAAGCCTGGTAGTCAGTGTGATGTTCAGGAAGCTAAGGCTAATGAGCAAGTCAGGAGCCAGCATCAGACAGGAAAGAAGAGCCTAAGCCGAGGGTCAGTGCTGAGCCGGAAACTGAAGAGCCATAGCTCAGGGTTGGCGCTGAAGCAGTCAGAAACTAGGGCAACAAGGTTCATAGAATCATAGAATAGAATCATAGAATATCAGGGTTGGAAGGGACCTTAGGAGGTCATCTAGTCCAACCCCCTGCTCAAAGCAGGACCAATCCCCAATTTTTGCCCCAGATCCCCAAATGGCCCCCTCAAGGATTGAACTCACAACCCTGAGTTTAGCAGGCCAATGCTCAAACCACTGAGCTATCCCTCCCCCAAGGTTCATGGGCCAGAACAAGGCTGAGGGCATGGTTGAAGTCAGGAACTGGGGGCAAGGAAAGGAGTCAGGTAGCTCAGTGGCTCTCAACCTTTCCAGACAACTATACCCCTTTCAGGAGTCTTTGTCTCGTGTACCCCCAAGTTTCACCTCACTTAAAAACTTCTTGCTTACAAAATCAGACATAAAAATACAGAAGCATCACAGCACGCTATTACTGAAATATTGCTTACTTTCTCATTTTTTACCATATAATTATAAAATAAATAGATTGGAATATAAATATTGCACTTCCATTTTAGTGTATAGCATATAGAGCCATATAAACAAGTCATTTTCTGTATGAAATTGTAGTTGGTACTGACTTCACTAGTGCTTTATATGTAGCCTGTTGTAATACTGGGCAAATATCTAGAGGAGTTGACGTACTCCCTGGAAGACCACTGCATACTCCCCAGGTTGAGTACCACTGAGGTAGCTGATGGCAGGGTCTGTAACAGCAGCAAGCCAGCATCCACCTTGTGGTATGAACAACTGCCTACATCTGTTTCTGGCTTAACTAGTGTACCCAACCCAATCAGGGACTCCAAAGCTCCTCCAATCAGGTCTCTAGAGATGGTATCTTTAGTGGAGCATAAAGCCTTAGGGTTTCCACCACTCCAGTTACTAATAGAGCCTGAAATGTGACACAAGAGCAGCCTAAAGGCTCAGAAATTAGAAGGCAAGTGAAAGGAACCCTAAATGTATTTAGTTTTTGGCTTTAAAACCATGAGGACTTTTTTTAATCTCATAGTTTTGGAGTTCCTAACATGATTTTTTAATAAGTGGGGTTAACAGTAGTAGGAATATAGAGAGAAGTGATATTTGGTGAGATGAGCTCACGTCTGGGGTCTCCCAAGTCCTAATCACAGCCCTGACACTGACTCACTGTGTGACCTTGATCAAGTAATTTCACTTGTGTCCCAGCTTCCCCCTGGGAATTGAGAGATGTGAGGGGTGGACCAACCTCACACTCAACCAAGGCAAGAAGGGGTCTGCCCTGAACACAAGACAGAAACCAACCCCACCTTGCAACACCTGCCAGCGCTATCAAATCTAGAGGGAAGGACATACAGCCAGAAGGAAGGTTCCAGGCTTCAGATCCTTGGAGAGGGGATCTTGGCTGTGAGACAGAGGATTGTTGTGTTAAAAAGTGGGGGTGTCTCAGGCAATGTTCCCTCTAATTTTTGACAGGCCGTGTGTGCAAAAAATTTCTTCTGTAAAAATTGTGCTTCTGTGCAAATTTTTGTGTGTTCGGTGTTTCGCCGTGTGCGCAGGGTTTAGGATCTGTGCGCACGCACAGGTGCACAGCTTAGAGGGAACAGTGGTCTCAGGCCCAACAAGGGATAGAATATTAATCATAGAAATGCAGGGCTGGAAGGGACCTGGCTGAGGCAGGACCAGGTGAAGCTAGACCATCCCCGATCGGTGTTTGTCCAACCTGTTCTTTAAAACCGCCAGTAATGGGGATTCCACAACCTCCTCTGGAAGCTTGTTCCGGAGATTAACTACCCTTAGCGTTAAAAAGATTTTTCCAATATCAAACTTGTATCTCTCTTGCTGTAGAGTAAGCCCATTACTTCTTATCCTATCTCCAGTGGACATGGAGAACAATTGATCACCATCTTCTTTATAACAACTGTGATACAGGAGGGCCAGGGAGTAGTGGTAGAGTGTTAGAAGTGAAATGTATAAGCCCAAGGCTAATTAAGGAATGGTTCCCTGTAGACTAGGGAAGGTGGCTGCAGGTTAATTGGAGCACCTGCAGTCCATTAAGGCCCTGTTAGGAACCTAATAAACCCCCCTGCTTCAGGCAGACAGGAGGAAGGAGAAAGGACTGGAGCTTGGAGGTGTGCTGTGAGACTTGAGAACTGAAGACCAGAGAACTGAAGTAAGGGAGACCCTGCCCCAGGAGGGGAGGGAGACTCCCTCCCCCAGCATCTAAGGACCAAAGGTACCCCACCCAAGGGGGAAGAGGGGAAGAACCTGCAGGGTTTGAGAGGGGCTGGGGCTCAGAGTGAGGAAAAAACCCAGACCCCTCCCCTGCTTCCCCCTTTACCACCTTCCTGGACCACTAGCGGGGCCCTTGGCGCCTCAAGAGCAGGGGCAAGGGGTGGCATCTTAGCCCCCCACCAAGAAAAGCACAGGACCCAGCATACTAACATCAGCCATCTTGTCATACGTGGTGTTAGAGGTGGGATTTCTGCGCTGTGAACATAATCCAGGGGGAGTCACAACCACCCTGCCTCAGGATGGAGGGATGTGGTCAAAGCACTGGTGCAAGGCACGGCTTCCCAGCAGGAGGCTACCCGGGTCCAGGCAGCTGCCCAACAGGAGGCCATGGGGCTGCAGCAAGAGACCAATCACCTGCTGATGATCCAGGCCACCCAAGATTGGGCCATGCTGCAGGAACTAGTGAACCAGGTGAAGGCCCTTACGGAGCTGAGCTGCCTGTATGACGGGACACAGACCATATGGGCCAGCTACTGTCTGCAGAAAATGATCCGGGAGGATGATGTGGAGGCATCCCTCCTGGCCTTCAAAAGGACAGCCCTGCAGGAGGCCTGGCCCCGAGACCAGTGGTCAGGCATCCTTGCCCCATTTTTGTGCGGGGAGGCCCAGAAGGCCTACTATGATATGACCGCAGAGGAGGTGGCAGATTACCTCCACGTAGCCCAGATGAGAGAGCAAATAGCCTAAGTGACCCCCATAGTACGAGAGCATTTGGAGAAAGCACAAGAAGCCCAACGAACCTACTATAATCATCGGGCAAAAACATGGAAATTTCAACCAGGGGAACAGATGCTGCCTGTCCATGTGTCCCCCCCTTCCCCTTTAGTGACCCCCAAATACACAACGTGCAGGAAGGGGCATCAGCATCATCCTATTAACATAGGTGATTTCAACTATAAACATTTCCTCCTATTTCTAGACTTGCTTAGGGTGTTGCCACCCCACCTCAATTCATGACTCTACCTGCAGTCCCCTTATGCTACTTCTTCTAACCTGACCAATCCAGTCGGTTCCAGCTGTTGCTGACTTTTACACACGATTTTATGTAACAGGCTAATTTGGACTTTGTTACCTGGAACAAGCAAGGGTCCATCTGCATTGCAGTTGGGAGGTGTAATTCCCAGATTGGATAGATGTACACAAGCTAGCACCTAAAAATAGCAGCGTGGTTGCGGTGGCTCTGGCTGGCTGCCAGAGTATGCACCTTGAGGGTTTGTACAGGGTTGTATTTGGGTGGCTAGCCTTTGCCGATGCCCATGCCGCCACAGCTTCACTGTTATTTTTAGGCACTAACCAACTCAAAGCTAGTGCTGTACATCTACTCGAGGAGGGAATTACACCTTCCTGATGCTGCATAGATGTACCCTTAGAGTATAGGCATCTGCAGAACAGGACCTACTGGGTGAGCTGAGCAACCCTTAACTAGGAACCCTAAGAGCAACCAAGTGTGGGGAGAAGACTTGCACTGGGTCTGTCTTATTTGCATAATAAATTGAACCCAGGAAGGGGCTGTGTTCTGGCTCTGTATAGCGCGTGTTGAGTTACTGTTGACCAGTGAAGAGATGGCTGGTCCCACCCTGCTCCAAAGCACTTTTCTACCTCAAAGGGTGATCTGAGGATTAAATAATGTTTGTAAACTTCTTTGAAGGAGGAAAGTGCTGAATAATAATTAAGTTTCATTTCATGAAGACATCCATATAAATAAAGCTATAAACAAATGTTACTGCAAAGGCCCCAGAAATCCTGTAACACTATGTTCAAGTTTCTAAAGCAGGGATGTAATTCTGTGGAGTAAGCATTTGAGCGGGTGGGATGGTTTAAAGCTATGATTTGTTAGATGCTGGAGTAGCTTCCTCGCTCATAAGGGGCGAAGCCATCAGTGAGGCATGCAGGTTGCCCTTAAGGAGTGCCAGCAGGTGTTTTATACTGCCACACACATGCTCATATGTTCTGCTGATGCCACATAGTGTAGAACACATTTTTTACAGTTCGGAAAGTTTCCCTAGCATGTGGCCTAGGTGAGTGTGTACAGGTCCCAACGTGGCAGAGGAGTTTATACTAACATTTTTCCAAAAATCTAAACATTTTATGGAAAACTTACTTAAAAAATCACGTCACAGTTTTAAGGTCCAATATCTCACGTTGGCAGGGCTAGAAATGGATTCCGGATATCACTGGAGAGCCTAGGAAATCAGTTCTGCACACAAGAGAGCTCTAAGAGATTTTGGAGCTCGAAGGGTTGCAACTTGTAAGTAGCTCAGTGGCCTAAACTAATCTGCATATATTTACATAAAGATGATATTAGTTAGCATTTCCCCTGCAATGCTCATACATTGCTATAATTGCAAGACATTTTACTAAAGCCATCTCTTCTTGTTTTCTTTTCCATTTCTTAATTTCCACCTATCACTTTCCTCCTCCTGTATCTACTCTTTCCCTTCCATTATGTTTTCATCTTTTTCTGTTCCCCTCCCCTCCGCCCCTGATCCCTTATTACCGGGCTAGTATAGACAAGACATGTAAGATATGGCGGCTGTGGGGTAGCTGCTCAGGGATTTAGGTTGTTAGAAATTAGCTCTGGGAGAGATGGATGTAAAATAATTAAAATAGGTGGAGGAGTTACAGTAAGAGTGGTATGATTGCTCAGAGCTCCAGTATGAAACTGGAGAAAACCCAAAGACTCTCAACAGGCTAAGTTTAGAGGCAAGAGCAACAAGGGTGATGTCATGGTGGGCATGTGCTATAGACCACCGGATCAGAAGGATGAGGTAGACGAGGCTTTCTTCGGACAACTAACTGAAGATTCCAGATCACAGGCCCTGGTTCTAATCATAGAATCTCAGGGTTGGAAGGGACCTCAGGAGGTCATCTAGTCCAACCCCCTGCTCAAAGCAGGACCAACCCCAACTAGATCATCCCAGCCAGGGCTTTGTCAAGCCTGACCTTCAAAACCTCTAAGGAAGGAGATTCCACCACCTCCCTACGTAACCCATTCCAGTGCTTCACCACCCTACTAGTGAAAAGGTTTTTCCTAATATCCAACCTAAACCTCCCCCTCTGCAACTTGAGACCATTACTCCTTGTTCTGTCATCTTCTACCACTGAGAACAGTCTAGATCCATCCTCTTTGGAACCCCCTTTTAGGTAGTTGAAAGCAGCTATCAAATCCCCCCTCACTCTTCTCTTCTGCAGGCTAAACAATCTCAGTTCCCTCAGCCTCTCCTCATAAGTCATGTGCTCCAGCCCCCTAATCATTTTTGTTGCCCTCCGTTGGACTCTTTCCAATTTATCCACATCCTTTTTGTAGTGTGGGGCCCAAAACTGGACCCAGTACTCCAAATGAGGCCTCACCAGTGCTGAATAGAGGGGAATAATCACGTCCCTCGATCTGCTGGAAATGCCCCTACTTATACAGCCCAAAATGCCATTAGCCTTCTTGGCAACAAGGGCACACTGTTGACTCATATTCAGCTTTTTGTCCACTGTAACCCCTAGGTCCTTTTCTGCAGAACTGCTGCCCAGCCATTCGGTCCCTAGTCTGTAGCAGTGCATGGGATTCTTCTGTCCTAAGTGCAGGACTCTGCACTTGTCCTTGTTGAACCTCATCAGATTTATTTTGGCCCAATCCTCTAATTTGTCTAGGTCCCTCTGTATCCTATCCCTACCCTCCAGCGTATCAACCACTCCTCCCAGTTTAGTGTCATCTGCAAACTTGCTAAGGGTGCAGTCCACACCATCCTCCAGGTCGTTGATGAAGATATTGAACAAAACCGGCCCCAGAATCGACCCTTGGGGCACTTCAATCACCCTGACATCTGCTGGGAGAGCAATACAGCAATGCACAGACAAGCCAGGAAGTTTTTGGAGAATGTTGGGGATAACTTTCTGGTACAAGTGCTGGAGGAACCAACTAGGGGCCATGCTCCTCTTGACCTGCTGCTTACAAACAGGGAAGAATTGGTAGGGGAAGTAGAAGTGGGTGGCAACCTAGGCAGAAGTGACCATGAGATGGTTGAGTTCAGGATCCTGACAAAAGGAAGAAAGAGTAGCAAAATACAGACCCTGGACTTCAGAAAAGCAGACTTAGACTCCCATAGGGAACTAATGGGCAGGATCCCCTGGGAGGCTAATATGAGGGGGAAAGGAGTCCAGGAGAGCTGGCTGTATTTTAAAGAAGCCTTATTGAGGGTGCAGGAACAAACCATCCCGATGTGCAGACAGAATAGCAAATATGGCAGTGTAGCGGGGTGGCCACCTGATCCAGCCCTGACAGGGTCAGAGTCAGCCCTGGGGGAAGGACTAGAAAGCTGCAGCTCTGAAGGCTAGGCTGAGTGAGGAAGTAGCCTCAGCTGGGGGCCACGCCCCAAACAGATAAGCCTGGCCTTATAAAGCCCAGGGCAGTCAGGAGCTATAGAGACACTCACACTCACTCTCACTCTCTGCCTTTAGAGGGAGAAGGGCTTGGCTGCAGGGACCTGAGCAGGTACCTAGGGTCACAGGGGCTGACTTCCGGCCCCGCCCATGGGTGCTGTCACTCGGGGGCGGGGCCCCGGGCGACGTTGAGGGGCCCCGCGACGTCAGGGCGACGTTGCCCAGCATCGGGGGCGGGGCCACGCAACATCTCCCGGTGCCCGGTAAGTTTGCCGCGGGTCTGGGGCAGGCGGGGAGTTGCCAGTGGGTGCGGCGCACCCACCAATTTTTCTCCGTGGGTGCTCCAGCACTGGAGCACCCACGGAGTTGGCGCCTATGCCTAGGGTGGAGCAGGGCTGGGGAAAGGTCAGAGGAGCTGGGGAGCTCCTGCCTAGGAAAACCCCAGGATGTGGCCTAGGGTTAGGTCCATCTAGGTACTGGGGTTGCAGGGGCAACCCACGGGTAGGCCGAGGCAGCAGGTCCAACCCAACCTTGCCAGTGATGAGTGGCTTATACTGCAGTCTGCCCCAGGGCGTGGGGGCTGGCTGGTGACTGGCAGTAGCCTACAACTGAGGCGAGGTGGGGATAGTGAGTTGGGGGTCCCCTGGGGAGGGGAGACCCAGATCTGTGGGGTACTCCCCCGGGAGGGACTCGAGGGCCAGAGAGTGGTCAGGCGGATCACCACCAGAAGAGGGCGCTCTAGAGGCTGGTGAGCTAATTCCCAACTGAGACCAGCAGAAGGCGCCGCCGGGTGAGTCCGGACCCTGTTACAGGCAGGCAACCAGCTTGGCTTAACAGTTAAATCTTCGGTGACCTTAAACCCAAAAAGGAAGCTTACAAGAAGTGGAAATTTGGACAGATGATTAGGGAGGAGTATAAAAATATTGCTAGAGCATGCAGGGGGGTAATCAGGAAGGCCAAAGCACAATTGGAGTTGCAGCTAGCAAGGGAAGTGAAGGGTAACAAGAAGGGTTTCTACAGGTAAGTTAGCAACAAGAAGGTGGTCAGGGAAAGTGTGGGACCCTAACTGAATGGGGGGAGGCAACCTAGTGACAGATGAGGTGGAAAAAGCTGAAGTATTCAATGCTTTTTTTGCCTCGGTCTTCACCGACAAGGTCAGCTCCCAGACTGCTGCACTGGGCAGCACAGTATGGTGAGGAGGTGAGCAGCCCTCAGTGGTGAAAGAACAGGTTGACTATTTAGAAAAGCTGGACATGCACAAGTCCATGAGTCCCAATCTAATGTATCCAAGGGTGCTGAGGGAGTTGGCTGATGTGATTGCAGAGCCATTGGCCGTTATCTTTGAAAATTCGTGGAGATAGGCGGAGGTCCTGGATGATTGGAAAAAGGCAAAGATAGTACCCATATTTAAAAAAGGAGAGAGAGAGAACCCCGGGAACCACAGCCTCACTTCAGTCCCTGGTAAAATCATGGAGCAGGTCCTCAAGGAATTCATTTTGAAGAACTTGGAGGAGAGGAAGGTGATCAGCAACAGTCAACATAGATTCACCAAAGGCAAGTCATGCCTGACCAACCTTATTGCCTTCTATGATGAGATAACTGGCTCTGTGGATATGGGGAAAACGGTGGATGTGATATATCTTGACTTTAGCAAAGCTTTTGATACGGTCTCCCACAGTATTCTTGCCAGCAAGTTAAAGTAGTATGGATTGGATGAATGGACTATAAGGTGGATAGAAAGCTGGCTAGATTGTCGGGCTCAACGGGTAGTGATCAATGGCTCGATGTCTAGTTGGCAGCGGAGTACCCCAGGGATTGGTCCTGGGGCCAGTTTTGTTCAACATCTTTATTAATGATCTGGATGATGGGATGAATTGCACCCTCAGCAAGTTTGCAGATGACACTAAGTTGCGGGAAGAGGTAGATATGCTGGAGGGTAGGGATAGGGTCCAGAGTGACCTAAACAAATTGGAGGATGGATTGAGCCAAAAGAAATCTGATGAGGTTCAACAAGGACAAGTGCGGAATCCTCCACTTAGGAAGGAAGAATCCCATGCACCGCTACAGGCTGGGGACCGACTGGCTAAGCAGCAGTTCTGCAGAAAAGAACCTGGGGATTACAGTGGATGAGAAGATAGATATGAGTCAGCAGTGTGCCCTTGTTGCCAAGAAGGCTAACAGCATATTGGTCTGAATTAGTAGGAGCATTGCCAACAGATTGAGGGAAGTGATTATTCCCCTCTATTCGGCACTAGTGAGGCCACTAGTGTCATGCCTGGAGTATTGTGTCCAGTTTTGGTCCCCCCACTACAGAAGGGATGTGGATACATTGGAGTCCAGCGGAGGGCAACAAAAATGATTAGGGGCTGGGGCACATGACTTATGAGGAGAGGCTGAAGGAACTGAACTTGTTTAGTCTGCAGAAGAGAAGAGTGAGGGGGGATTTGATAGCAGCCTTCAACTACCTGAATGGGGGTTCCAAAGAGGATGGAGCTAGGCTGTTCCCAGTGGTGGCAGATGACAGAACAAGAAACAATGGTCTCAAGTTGCAGTGCGGGAGGTCTAAGTTGGATATTAGGAAAAACTATTTCACTAGGAGGGTGGTGAAGAGCATTCCATTGCTCTGGAATGGGTTACCTAGGGAGGTGGTGGAATCTCCATCCTTAGAGGTTTTTAAGGCCCGGCTTGATAAAGCCATGGCTGGAATGATTTAGTTGGGGTTGGTCCTGCTTTGAGCAGGGGATTGGACTAGATGACCTCCTGGGGTCTCTTCCAATCCTAATATTCTATGACTTAGATAAATAAGTGTTTATTCCATGTTTAGCATGGCTACATCTGTGCTGTAATAATGGATCTATTAAATTGTTTGGTATAATTAAGAAGGAATCATTTATTCTGTAATTTCATATTTGTCCATTCACAAAGTGTGATTTTTCTCAAGTTTATTCACGCTCAGTATTATCATTTGCCAGCAGTTCATTGTAGGGAGCGGAGCATCACTATTGACAGTCCAGCTGATTTGATTGGACACAAATCAGATGAGATATTTCTGTTCCCAGGAAGAGGTTTTCTGTGCTAATACCTGTGACTCCAAATTCACTTTCTGTGGATATTCTTCCAGTATAGACTAGAACATGTTTCTTCTTTGGACTCTGATCCAAAGCCCACCGAAGGCAATGGAAAGATTCCCATTAACTTCAATGGCTTTGGATGAGCCCCCTGATATATAGTCCTACCTCTATACTTATTTGCTACAAACTCATTCATACAAATCAAGCACAAAAGCAGTATGAACTCCAGAGACAATATGCGGGAAAATGTGTTGTTTTTTTTAAAGGGGCAATGTCTTTAAAATCAGGGACCATAAACATTAAAATACATTAATCTATAATTATATGGTTATTGCCCAATGTCGCTATAGAACACAGTTAAGGTTGGTTGGGTGCCTTACCTGTGCATGTCCATAACTTAACACGCTTAGGATTCATTTACGGTTAACCTTAACTTTGAGTTACTATTAAGTGCACGTTATTTTTATTAGCAAGGTGTCTCTCTGAAGGATGCCTCAGAGAAGGAGGGGAACATCTTAAGTGTGTTGTGAATATTTGCTCAAAGAAAAGATTGCATTTACTTTGTCTGTGTTTGTGACCTTGTGTTCATTTTCCATGGAATGAGTTTGCTGGCAGGAATATTAAGAGAAATGACACTAAGAGGATGCTGTTAGCAGCTACAAAGAGCCCAGCACACTGGTCACTTAGCCCTGGTCTACACTACGAGTTTCGGTCGAATTTATCAGTGTTATATCGATTGATCCATGCACCCATCCACACGACGAAACCATTTACATCAACTTCTAGAGCTCTTAAAATACATTTCTCCACTCCACCCCCCACGAGGGGATTAGTGCTAAAATCGATATGGCCGTGTCGAATTAGGGTTAGTGTGGACACAATTCGACAGTATTGGCCTCTGGGATCTATCCCACAGTGCACCATTTGACCGTTCTGGACAGCAGTCTGAGCTCTGATGCTCTGCCCAGGTAGACAGGAAAACCCCCGTGAACTTTTGAATTTCATTTCCTGTTTGGCCAGCATGGCGAGCTGCAGGTGAGTGCAGATCTCATCAGCAAACCATGATGGAGTCCCAGAACCGAAGACGAGCTCCAGCATGGATCGAGCGTGAGGTATGCAATCTGATCGCTGTATGGGGAGACGAATCCGTGCTAGTAGAACTACGGTCCAAAAGAAGAAATGCCAATACATATGCCAAAGTCTCCAAGGGCATGAAGGACAGAGGCTACAACAGGGACGTGCAACAGTGCCACATTAAAATTAAGGAGCTTAGGCAAGCCTACCAAAGAACTAGAGAGGCAAACAGCCGCTCCGGGTCAGAGCCCCAGACATGCCGCTTCTATGATGAGCTGCATGCCATTCTAGGAGGTGCAGCCAGCACTGACCCACCCATGTGCTATGACTCCATACGGGGAGCATCACAAAGCAGTGAGGAGCATTTTCGGGACGAGGAAGATGATGATAATGATGCTGAAGATCGCGCACAGCAAGGAAGCGGAGAAGCCGTTTTCCCCGACAGCCAGGAACTGTTTGTCACCCTGGAGCCAGTACCCTACGAACCCATCCAAGGTGTACTCCCGGACCTTGAAGGCGGAGAAGGGACCTCTGATGAGTGTACCTCTGTTAATATAATGCATGTTTTATAAGCAAGCGTGTTTAATTATTAATTTGCGGCCAGTACAGCTACTGGAAAAGTCTGTTAACATGTCTGGGGATGGACCGGAAATCCTCCAGGGACATCTCCAGAAAGCTCTCCTGGATGTACTCCCAAAGCCTTTACCTCAGGGTTCTGCCCCAGCAGTATCCCCTCCCTCTGGGTCTTCCCTCCCAGGGGAACCCCCAACTCTCTAAACCCACCTTGCCTCAGTGGCTACTTCCAGTCATCATCTAGGCCCCGCTCACTGGGGCAGACTGAAGTCTGTAATAGCCACTCATGATTGGCAAAGGGTTAGGACCTGCTGCCTTTGCCTATCCTCGGGCTGTATCTCTCTGCAGCCCCAGTACCTTTTGGCAGTAAACAAGGCCTGTAGCCTCGGGGTTTACCAGGCTGGAGCTCCCCAGCTCCTTTGCTCTTCCCCAGCACTGCTCCGCTTCAGGTACCTTGCTCCCAGGCACCTAGAGTGAGACTCTTTCAGCTTCTGGCCCACAGTCCTTTTATCAGGGCCAGGTGGGCCCTGATTGGTGTGGCCCCAGCTGTGGCTGCTTCCCCAATCAGCCTAGCTTGGCTGTTTTTAACTCTTTTTTCCCAGCCACAGCCCTCTTCAGGGCTGCTTTCAACCCCTGTTCTGTGGGAGTGGGGCACTACAGAAGGGCAGAAGGGATCAGTTACACCTGTAGGGAGCCAGATAAACTAAGGAGGTGATTAGCTCATCAAATGGAGAAGCCAGGGAAGAAAGCAAGCAGTGTAAAAGGCTGACCCTGGGGCCTCCGTCCACCTGCTGCTATACTGCATTGTACCTGAAACATATGGAAGAAACAATAATAAACACACTTGTTGAAAATACCCTGGTGGACTGTTTGCTGTATAATTCACCAGGAGGGCTTACTAACCAGGGTTTCCAGGAGCTGAAGGGGAGACCCATTAAGACCCCAATCCTGTAGAGAGAATCATGATTTCAATGGGGGTCCATGCAGAACCCCATTGAAATCATGGCCCCAAAGATGGATTGAGAAGCAAGTGAATATCAGAGAATATTTATGGAAAGTCAGATTTGAACTCAAAGATCTTTGCAGAAGGTACCAGATTCTAAGCATGATGCATATCCAAACAGTGGAAGAGAATTGGTGCCATCAGACCTCTGTGTCCAATCCAAATTAACCAGCACAGCTCAAATTTCCAATTCTGGACACCGACTACACACAGTGAACATCTGCAGCTCAAGAATTATTAGCGGAAATTATTCAGTGAATAATTCTGGAAAAGGAAGAAATTTGAGAAACTTTAGTACTTGTGGGCAATTCACAGAGAAAAAGAAAAATTATTGCTCCCTATGAGTTAGTTATTTCAACAAAGGATGAGCCAACTAGAGGAACTCCTCGCTTAACGTTGTAGTTATGTTCCTGAAAAATGCGACTTTAAGCGAAACAATGTTAAGCGAATCCAATTTCTCCATCAGAATTAATGTAAATAGCGGGGGGGTTAGGTTCCAGGGAAAAAAATTTCACCAGACAAAAAACCACACACACACACACACACACACACACACACACACACACACACACACAGTGTATACGTTTTAAACAAACAATTTAATACTGTACACAGTGATGACTGTGAAGCTTGGTTGAGGTGGTGAAGTTAGAGCGTGTGATATTTCCCAGGGAATACCTTACTGATAAATGATGAACTAGCTTTTGGCTGAGCCGTCAAGGATTAACACATCGTTGTTAATGTAGCCTCACATTCTAAAAGGCAGCATGGCAGACCAAGACACACACCGTGTGTGAGAGAGAGATGTGCACTGCCCCTTTAAGTATATGGACCCCACTCAAGTACATTGTCTTTTTAAGTTGAGACAGCAGCTGCTGCCCCAAGCTCTCTCTGTCTCTCTCAGTCTGTGTCCCCACCCTGCTCTATATGGAGAAGGGGTAAGCAGGGTGCAGGAGCATGGGGGAGGGAGACACCCTGACATTAGTCCCTCCCTTTTTCCACTCCCCCCCCCGCCCCCCGCCAAGCAGGAGGATCCCGGGAGCAGCTCCAAGGCAGAGGGCAGGAGCAGCACATGCAGTGCGGGGAGAGACAGCTGAACTGCCGGCAGTTTATAACCTGCTGGGTGGCTGACACACAGGGAACTTAGGGGAGCGGGCAGCTGATGGGGTGGCGGGGGGGGCTGCCAGTCCACCCTGGTTCCAAGCCCCCACCAGCTAGCTCCAACGGACTGCTCTTCCTTCAAGCAGTGGACAAAGTAGGCTGCTGCCAAACAACTTTATAAGGGAGCATTGCACAACTTTAAATGAGTATGTTCCCTAATTGATCAGCAACTTATCGAAACAATGTTAACCGGGGCGACTTTAAGTGAGGAGTTCCTGTATGTGGGAAATTATGAACATTTAAAATCAGCAGTTGGAACTTTCATCTTGTCCCTCCTCACACACCTAATTCAGTTTTGTCTTAGATCCATTCAAAATTAGTGTGATTTGGAATATTTGATTCCCTCAGACACTGGGTGAATCTCAAACTCAGGGTCATTCAAATTCAAAATATAAATACTGATAACTTAAAAACGATTCAACCAGTTTCTTTCAAACTTACCTTGTTTTGCAGATCTCACTTAGGCTTAAAAATCAAGCCCAGAGTGAAAAAGGTATGTATGTTGCCTTAATGCAAAGGAGGTGTTTTCACTCTTCTGCTCAGGTGGATGGGGCTGTCAGGCCACTTCCTGGATGACTCAAAATACTTTGGAGCAGGACAGACTGTTACCTTTCCTGGGGAGGTCCCCAGAAATAGAGCAGCCATACAATGCCGACTGCAGATTGAGCATGGGGGCCTTGAGTCAGTGAGAAAGGTAAAGAATGGCTACCAAGCTTTCTTGAAGACAGCAACAGTAAGTAACCCAGGTATATAGGCGTTGGGAGGAGTGAGGCTGGGGAGAAGAGAAATGTGATGCTCCCTTGTATGCTGAACCCAAACCTCCTAGTGAAATGGAAGGGGGTTATTCATTCCAGCCCCTCACGCACTGAATTGTGGGTTTCTAGCTGGATTCACACAGCTCTAACTTCCAGCCCAACCACAACCCACATATCTACTCCATCTGGACTTTAGTGAAGTATTTGATACGGTAACACATGGGAAATGGTTCATGAAACTGGAGAAGATGGGGGTCTGGTCTACAGACCTATATCAGTCTAACTATGTTGCTCAGAGGTGTAAAATCCACATGCCAGAGCTACATAGTTATACCGACCTAACGCCCTGTGTAGACCGCACTATACCAGCAGGAGAGCTTCTCCCACTGACAGAGCTACCACCTCCCAGAAAGGTGGATTAACTAAGCCGATGGGAGAGCTCTCTCCTGTCACCTTAGAGCATCTTCTTTAAAGCTCTACAGCAGCACAGCTCAGCTGCATCGTTGCAGCTTGGCCAATGCAGCGTTTTAAGTGTACTGTTGTCCGGAAACTAGTACAGGAATTGTAAGTATTGAACGGGCTAAAGAGGAGGCAGCAATTGGCTGTGCCAGAAGGAGAATGATCACATTAGAGGGAGGTTACTAGTGGCATTCCTCAAGGATTTATCTTGGGACCCATCTTGTTTAATATTTTCATTAATACCCATGGCACAAAATGTAGGCGTGCATTATTTGCTCATGACACAAAGTTGGGAGGCATCATCAATGCAGGAGAGGATCAGAATGTGATACCGGAAGCCTTGAGGACTGGAGTGATAGAAATGGGATGAAATGTAATAATATGAAGTGGAAGGTCATGCACTTAGGGACTAATAACAATTTCTACTATAAATTGGGGGCTCATGGGTTGGCAAGAACAGAGGAGGAGAAAGACCTGGATGTATTAGTTGGTCCTAGGATGACTATGAGCCACCAATGTGATGCAGCCATGAAAAAGGCAAACAAGATCCTAGGATATATCAGGAGAGGTATTTCCAGTAGAGCTAGGGAAGTATTAATGCCATTGGACAAGGTACTGGTAAAATCCCATCTGGAATATTGTGTACAATTATGGTTACCATATTCAAGGAAGATGAATTCAAACTGGCACAGGCTCAGCGAAGAGCTACTAGGATGATCAAGGGAATAGGAAGCCTGTCTTATGAAAGGAAGAGCTCGGCTGTTTAGCCTAGTAAAATGCAGGCAGAGGGGATCTGATTGTCTTAAATACATCCGGGGTGAACACCAGGGAGTCAGAAGAGCTACTGAAGCTAAAGGAAAACGTTGGCACAAGAACAAATAGGGAGAAACTGGTGATGAATAAATGTAGGGTGGAAATTATAAGAAGGATTCTGACAATCAGAGGAGTGTGTCTCTGGGACAGCTTCTCAACGGAAGAAGTGGAGACGAATAGCCTAACTGGTTCTAAGATGGAGCCTGATACGTTTATGACTGGGCTGATATGATAGGATTGCCTGCATTAGCAGGGGGCTGGACAAGATGACCCATGAGGGCCCTTCCAGTCCTATGTCCTATAATCACTATAAAGCCAGTTCCCCATGACATTTCCACCTCCATTTTGCAAATCCAAGAGATCGTGATAACCCCGAACAAGCATGTGGATGCTTATGCAAACCAAACATTCAGAGCTATGCCCATTGTGCCCTACAGCTACTTTACCTGTTTCTCTGCACACAGCAGTTGCAGTCCAAGCAGAGATCAAAAGCCTGTGGGGATCAGTGCACCTTTAATTAACATCAATTTCATGGAAAATACAGCATAACAAAAAACACCCGGCTAAGAGTTGAGGATCTCTTCTTCTTAATCACATGCATCAAGATTCATTGAGACATCCGAGTTGAATTACTGGAGCACTGAGACTATCACAAATCTACAGATTTTTATGTACTGGGTAATGCATTTCGGATGGAATTTTGAGACTAAAAAGAACAATGTAATTAGCCATGGATTCTTCAGGGCACAACTGCTTTGACCTACACAGGAAAAAATGGAGGTATATTTAAAAAATAATGAAAATAGCTATTTGTATCAACAATCAACGAGGATCACGTTTGTCTGTTAAACAACCACCTTGAAATTGGCCTGCCTCAAAGGACTAAGCAATTGCAGGCTACCTTAGCATGAATGATTTATGACATTCATGAACTTGGCAACTACATCAGATTTCCTAAACCTGGCAGCAAACACTGCCTGCATATTAAGTGAAGATTTATGATTTATAAAACTCACCTCATTATGCGGAGGTACATGAATTGTCTTATGTGCGCAGTCTATAACTCCCTGGACAGATGAAAAGGCAGCTGTGTCACACAATTTATGCATTCTTGCTGCTGAAGTTTGGGAGGAAAAAACCAGACAAAAATCACTAGTTCTCAGAAGAATATCTTAAAACTACATATTTCAACCCAAAATGACTAAATAGCTAAAATTATACAGTATCTCAGAGGAGGGGGGAACCGCAGAGGTTAATGGCTAAAGTCACTTGAATCACTGTACTAAACTATGGCCACATTTTGAAAGGCACAGTAATAGACAGTATCCTAAATGACTCCCTGGAAATAACAAGAGCTTTGTCAGTCTAATTTTCTTTATTTTCTGCCCACTTTTGTGTGCCTTGTGCAATTTTTCATCAGCAACCTCAGCCGGATTCCAGACTTGGTGACATGATCTTCTAAGAAGACTGCATGCAGGGAACCTTTCATGCCACTAATTCAAAGTGGCTATAAAAGAAAACATTGTACTTAAAGCAGCATGTAATTAACCCATGAAACTCACTTCCACGGGTTGTTGTTAAAGCAAATAACTCCAGCTTGCTTTAAAAATGGATTTTGCTCATCTTGAGCAAGACTAAAGTAGTGACGTTAACGAGGTTGAAAATTCGAAGAGATACCAAGGAGGCAGTAAGGGCCAGTGGGGAGAGCCGTGGAGTAGAAGTCAAGACAATATATTTTATGCCACTGATTTCCTGGGAGACCCTTGATGAGGAAACCAAGGCACGAGACTCTGACTCATCTGTAAAGATGGCGATAATGCTACTAATCCATTAGCAATGTGAGTGCTAAGAATTGCTATTTAAGAATTCTCTGGGTGTAAGTCGATTGCTGGCTGGGCTCAAGAATAAATCTATCAACCTCCTCCTAGCTGCACAAGTGGCCAAGTGTAAATGGATTTTCACCTCCCTCTGAAGCACCTGCTATAGGCCACTGCCCAAAGCAGAACAGCTGACTAGATGAATTGGGGTGTTCAGGTCTGGCAATTCCCGTGTTTGCCTCTAGGCTAGTGTCCATTGGTCTAAAGCAGCGGGGGGCGGGGGAGGGAGGGGAGGAGGTTAGACGGACTGCAGCATCACATGAGGTGAAGGAAAATTATTGGAAGGAGACAGGTTCTGCTGCCTGCCCCAAGTTAGATGGCCACACAACCAGAGGCAGATGCCCTTGAACAGCTGCCACCTCTGTCCACACTGTGCCTACTTTTTCTGTACACCAGGCGCAGCTGGTCTTGCCTAATTGGCGGTGACGATTCTGGATGCTTGAGGCATCTGACTCAGAAACAGCAGCAAGGTGTTAATGACAGGAGGAGCTATGGGGAAGAATGTGAAGTCCTTCCCCTCCCTTTTGTCCTTGCTGGAGCCATTCTCCTCTTGATTTTAAGCGGTTCCACTGCTTGCAGCTGAAGAAGTGGGTATTCACCCATGAAAGCTTATGCTTCAACACCTCTGTTAGTCTACAAGGTGCCACAGGACCCTTTGTCGCTTCTGCACAATCTTGGTGCAGGACTCCAATGCCTCTGAAGCCAGAACTGAATTTGTTAACTACACCCAGGGGTTTCAGTTACTCCGAGCCTACCGAAAAGAGGGGAACTTGCACAGATACACCCACACCCGTGCAAATGCCATATGCGGATAGTCTGCACTGGTACAAAATGGGCCTGATGCTCAAATAGTTACTGGGATAAGCTGCAAGCCTCATTTTGCACTGCTGCAGTGTGTCTGCATTAAGGGTTTGCACAGTACAAATTCCCTCCCAGAGACAGGCCCTTTAACAAAAAGTAGAATGTATAGGATGCTGAAGAATGCAGCAAAAACTGGGGTGAGACCCTAAAATCATGTTGCCTTTTTTTGCATAATGCCCCATTTTGTCCAACTGCACCCAGAGAAGGCGGTTAAAGGGAATGGGGGGAAAGTTGGCGGTGTGAACAGGCTGAGTCCTTAGCCCATCCTCAGCAGAACACACAGACTTTGAGTTAGTGTCCCAACTTACCCGCTCCCTGGGTGCTGGCTTTATTGGTAGCTGAAAAGCAATCACACAACCTACACAGCAGCTTGGCAACTCTTTGGGTTTCCCTCCAGTGCCTCCTCTGTCACCATCCTAAGAGCCACACTGACACTTCGCCTCCTGGGGGAGCTGTCTGGACCCCCACTGCAAGCATCACTCAGGCGTAGTTACCCTGAATCTCAGTGCAGGAGTTAGCATGAGCCTCGGGTGACTCTAGCACTGGGCCATGCTACCGTTACAGAGAGGTTTTTCTATTTGGGTTTCAGTGAAGCAGCAGCCCCTGTGCATGCAGGGCTGCTGGCGGGGGGTAGGGGTGGAGGCTGACTTTCTCCCTCCTCTCTACATGATGTCACAAATGGGGCTCATTAAACTCCACAAGCTGCTTGATTGTGCCTTAGGCCCTGCCCTCCCGCACTGGGAGAGCCAGGAGGCTCTGGTGGCACTTCAGGGAGATCCAGAGACTTGCTGTGCTCCCCTGAGTTGTTGCAGCTACTTCTATCCCCTCTCAGGGGTGCAGCACTCACTCCCCTCTGAGGGGCAGCCAGATTTTCTGGCACACACTGGGGAGGCAGGGCCAGGACCCTGCCTCCTTCCTGCTGCATTGGGATGGCCAGCACCACTTGCCTCCCGGCCTCCGCCATGGCACTTGGGCGAGACTGTGCTTGTAGTCAGCTCTGCGGAGGGAGGGATGCAAGACATGGAAATATCTTTGTTTGCTCCCTCCCCTCCCGGGTACCCACATTGGCGCAGGGCACCATATAGCCCACAGCAGATGCCCATGGAGCATGATCAGATGCAATTTTTCACTTCTTTAATAGCCTCTCCCCACAAAAAAAAAAAAAAATGTAGGGCCCAATCCTGAGGTGCTGAGCTGAAGGTGTTCAGCATGTCAGAGGATCAGGCTGTGTGTGTCCTCAGCTCCCCCTGAAATCAATGGGAGTTGAGGGTTCTCACTGACTTGGCAGGACTGGCAGCACATCTGTGATCTAGAATCATGCCACAAATTCCCACCAGCCTCAGTGGGAGTTTTGCGTGAGTAAGGAGTGGAGAACACCACTCTTAGCTGGGCACGACGGCTCCGCAGGTAGGAGGTGCCGTGTAGCACGTCTGAATATTGTGGTGGTCTGATATTTATGAAAAAACACTTCAATTTTGTGTCCCAGAAAAATCAATAGTGAATAGAAGAGGATCTGAAATTCTGATCTTTTTCTTCCCCACCCTCTAAGCACCAGGGTGGCTGAAAATGAGTGTTTGTTCTTTTTATGCCTAAACCAGTTTTTTTCCCATTCTAAATTTAAACCTTCCCTTTCAATGTACATGCATCTGTCACAGGGCTGAGCTCACTATAAACTGCCATAATCATTTGCATCAATTGCAAAAACAAGCAGTTCAATATCAGGACTTGGTGTGTCATTCGCAGGCTGACTCAGTATGTCACTCAGTGTATCCAGGCAGCAGACATCCTGGCTTGACACACAGACTCAAGTGGACCATTCCAGTCAGTTTGAAGTATAAATTCAAAGTGGCTGGGGTAGGCGTGTTCAGATACCATGGTGAGGGGCACAGCATCAGAACCTGAACAGAATAATAAATAATAGCAATATAGCATTGTTCAGCAGCAGATCTCAAAGCACTTTACAAAAGAGCTCAGAATTATTATCCCCTTTTACATGTGGGAAAACTGGGGCACAGAGGCAAAGGGACTGGCCCACTAGTGCTGTCATATGGACAGAAAACTGGCCAAAGGTGCAAACAAAGGGTACGTCTATAGCACAAAACTATATCGAATTTGTAGAAGTCGATTTTTTGGCAGAAATTTTATACAGTCGATCGTGTGTGTCCCCACTAAGCGTGTGAAGTCGGCAGAGTGCGTCCACAGTACCGAGGCTAGCATCGACTCTCAGAGTGGTGCACTGTGGGTAGTTATCCCACAGTTCCCACAGTCTCCGCCGCCCAGAGGAATTCTGGGTTAAGCTCCCAGTGCATGATGGGGCAAAAACATTCTCACGGGTGTTTCTGGGTGCATCAGTCGCCCCTCCCTCCATGCAAGCTCCGGCAGACAATCGTTTCACGCCTTTTTTCTGCCATCGTTAACCGTACACCACCGCTTCCACAGCCACTCTGCTCTCTTGCTTTCCTGCAGCAGACGGTGCAGTAGGTCTGCAAAACTCTGCTGTCCTGCAACTCATGCAATAGGCCTGAAAGCCATCGTAAACCGTACACCACCACTTCCACTCTGTTCTCCTGCTTTCCTTCGTTTCGCGCCTTTTTTCCTGGATTGCCCATGCAGGCACCATAGCACGGCGAGGAAGCAACGACAGCACAATCATGATAGTGATGAGGACATGGACACGGATGTTCCTAGAAGCACTGCAATGATTCCAGACTACTTGATACTGGCCTGGCGGGGTAAAGTGTCCTACCATGGAGGACGGAATAAGGCAGCCCTCCCCAGAAACCTTCTGCAAAGGCTTTCAGAGTACCTCCAGGAGAGCTTCATGGAAATATCCCTGGACAGAGTTGGCATCGGGCTTTGTTGCAAGGATAGGTTCCTGGGTTAGTGTTTTTGTTGTATGGTTTTGGTTGCTGGTGAGTATTTGCTTCAGGTTGGGGGGGCTGTCTGTAAGCGAACAGATGGACATCATACCAAAAGGACTAAAGGTAAAAAATCCATTACAATCTACATATCACACAGACTATGCTGAGAGAATGTGCCACACACTCTCAAAGAAACTGCGAAGCCACCTGATCAACATCCTATACAGCAAACAGGGAAAGATTAAGACTGAGCTCTCAAAACTGGATACTATCATGAAAAACCAACCTTCCACACAAACTTCCTCATGGATTGACTTTACAAAAAACTAGACAAGCCATTTACAACACAAACTTTGCTTCTCTACAAAAGAAAAAGGACACTAAACTATCTAAACTGCTACATGCCACAAGGAGCCACAACAGTAGTTCCCTTAACCCACCCAACAATATTGTTAATCTTTCCAGCTACACTCTTAGCCTGGCAGAAAGTCTGTCCTATCTCGGGGCCTCTCCTTTTGTCCCTCCAGGACCACGAACATGATACAGTTCTGCGGCGAACTAGAATCCTACTTTCGACGTCTCCAACTCAAAGAATATTTCCAACACACCTCTGAACAACATACTAACCCACAGAAACCTTCCTACCAACACTACAAAAAGAAGGATTCTGCGTGGACTCCTCCTGAAGGTCGAAACAACAGACTGGACTTCTACATAGATTGCTTCCGTTGACATGCACGGGCTGAAATTGTGGAAAAGCAGCATCACTTGCCCCATAACCTCAGCCGTGCTGAACACAACGCCATCAACAGCCTCAGGAACAAGGCAGCCTCTGACATCATAATCAAAAAGGCTGACAAAGGAGGTGCTGTCGTTATCATGAATAAGTTGGAATATGAACAAGAGGCTGCCAGGCAGCTCTCTAACTCCACATTCTACAGGCCATTATCCTCTGATGCCACTGAGGATTACCAAAAGAAACTACACCATCTGCTCCAGAAACTCCCTGGAAAAAGTACAGGAACAGATCTGTACAGACACATACCTAGAACCCCGACCAGGGGTAATCTATTTGCCACCCAAGATCCATAAACCTGGAAATCCTGGATGCCCCATCATCTCCGGCATTGGCACCCTAACAGCAGGATTGTCTGGCTATGTGGACTCTCTCCTCAGGCCCTACGTTACCAGCACTCTCAGCTATCTTCTAGACACCACTGACTTCCTGAGGAAACTACAATCCATCAGTGATCTTCCAGAAAACACCATCCTGGCCACTATGGATGCAGAAGCCCTCTACATCAACATTCCACACAAAGATGGACTACAAGCTGTCAGGAACAGTATCCCCGATAATGCCACGGCAAACCTGGTGGCTGAACTTTGTGATTTTGTCCTCACCCACAGCTATTTCACATTTGGGGACAATATATACCTTCAAGTCAGCGGCACTGCTATGGGTACCCGCATGGCCCCACAGTATGCCAACATTTTTATGGCTGACTTAGGGGACGAGAGCTAAGGAAGCGTTGTTCTTCATCATCTGGACCCATGGAAAAGAAGCCCTTGAGGAATTCCACCATGATTTCAACAATTTCCATCCCACTATCAACCTCAGCCTAGACCAGTCCACACAAGCGGTCCATTTCCTAGACACTACTGTGCTAATAAGCGATGGTCACATAACCACCACCCTATACTGGAAACCTACTGACCTCTATACTTACCTACATGCCTTCAGCTTCCATCCAGGACACACCACATGATCCACTGTCTACAGCCAAGCTCTAAGATACAACCACATTTGCTCCAATCCCTCAGACAGAGACAAACACCTACAAGATCTCTATCAAGCATTCTTAAAACTATAATACCCACCCGCTGAAGTGAAAACACAGATTGACAGAGCCAGAAGAGTATCCAGGAGTCCCTACTACAGGAAAGGCCCAACAAAGAAAACAACAGAACGCCACTAACCATCACCTTCAGCCCCCAACTAAAACCTCTCCAGCGCATCATCAAAGATCTACAACCTATCCTGAAAGATGATCCCTCACTCTTACAGATCTTGGGAGACAGACCAGTCCTCGCTTACAGACAGCCCCCCAACCTGAAGCAAATACTCACCAGCAACCACACACCATACAACAAAAACACTAACCCAGGAACCTATCCTTGCAACAAAGCCCGATGCCAACTCTGGTCATATATCTATTGAAGTGACACCATCATAGGACCTAATCACATCAGCCATGCTGTCAGGGGCTTGTTCACCTGCACATCTACCAATGTGATATATGCCATCATGTGCCAGCAATGCCCCTCTGCCATGTACATTGGCCAAACCGGACAGTCTCTACGCAAAAGAATAAACGGACACAAATCTGACATCAGGAATCATAACATTCAAAAACCAGTAGGAGAACACTTCAACCGCTCTAATCACTCAGTGACAGACTTAAAGGTGGCAATTTTGCAACAGAAAAGCTTCAAAAACAGACTCCAACAAAAAACTGCTGAACTTGAATTAATATGCAAACTAGATACCATTAACTTAGATTTGAACAGAGACTGGGAGTGGCTCGGTCATTACACTAATTGAATCTATTTCCCCGAGTTAACTATCCTCACTCACACCTTTGTGTCAACTGTCCGAAATGGGCCATCTTGATTATCACTTCAAAAGTTTTTTTCCCCCTGCTGATAATAGTTCCTCTTAATTAGCCTCTTTCAGTTGGTATGGGTACTTCCACCTTTTCATGTTTCTCTGAATGTATAAATATCTGCTTACTGTGTGTTCCAGTCTATGCATCCGATGAAGTGGGACAGTAGCCCACGAAATCTTATGCTGAAATAAATTTGTTAGTCTCTAAGGTGCCACAAGTACGCCTGTTCTTTTTGCTGACACAGACTAACACGGCTGCTACTCTGAAACCTGTCATTTGGAAAAAAGAGTAAGCAGCCCACTGTGTTCATGATGGGACACTGGGGCATGTTTCAAACACTGGTGAGAACAGCAAGGCCAGACAGGTTAGAAGTATGGGCAGAAAATAAGAGAATGAGATGCAGCACAGAGAAATGCAGGCTAGTTCATCTGGGAGATAACCATTCAACCCACATTTAATCCCAGGGCAAAATGTGGAGAGCAGCAAGGCTGAGGGAGAGCCAGGGGTGATCCAGGCCAGCAATTAGATCTGAGCTTGGAATGGCATAAGCAGTCATTCTCAAACTTTTTTTCCCGCGGACCACTTGAAAATTGCTGAGGGTCTCTGCGGACCACTTAATGATCTTTCTAAATGTTGTTTGTACCGTGAACTATTGTAAAGCGCTTTGGATAAAAGCACTATGTAAATCAATTATTCACTTTTTTTGTACTACAAATAAAAGCACACAACTCATAGTTGAATATCAGTAGTCTTACCTTTCTAATGCCATGGATGTGCCCTCTCTCCCCCGCCGCAGCAGCCCCCGAGCTGGGGTTGGGAAGGAGGGGGTCTCTCCCTCTCTCCCCCGCCGCAGCAGCCCCCGAGCTGGGGTTGGGAAGGAGGGGGTCTCTCCCTCTCTCCCCCGCCGCAGCAGCCCCCGAGCTGGGGTTGGGAAGGAGGGGGTCTCTCCCAGGCAGCTGCAGCCCTGGAGCTGGGGAAAGTCGCCTTTCTCTGGCCACCACAGTCCTGCATGTCCCAAATTCCCCCCACCCCCTTTCCTCACCCCACTTCCCCCCAAGACTCCCACCTCACCGTACATGTGCGTCTTCTCCAGGGTCCAGGCACCTAATTAGTGGAGCTATGCTGCCTGGCTCCACTAATTAGGTGGGTGGCCCTTCGTTTTCTCGTGTGTGGCCGCGCAGGTGCACATCTTAGAGGGAACTTAGAGCACCTGAATGGAGCCCGCGGACCAGTTTGAGAACCTCTGGCATATGGCAACTGGAAAAGCTAATGCGATTTTGGCATACACAGAGGCCTCAAGTTACAGAGCAGGGAGCGGACATTGCTGCTGTGTGAGGGCTCTGTCTGACAAGGTGCTGAGCGCTGTGCAGCCTTTGGTTTCCTGGCAGTAGATGAATTTCACAGAGTTTTTATGGGGTCTTAATATTGATTTATCAGCATCATCTTCCTTGGCTACTGTCAGCTTTTTACACAGCGGAACATGCCACGTACAGTAGCACAAATCTTCTGACAAACGTATATTCATTCTGAGCAGCACAAACTGGAAGTGTCAGCGAGATGGCCACGTGGGCCTGTACTATAGCAACGGCATCAGCAATACTTGTGCCGGGGGGCAACATGGGTCCAGTCCTACCCCCACTGAAGTCAATGGCAGAACTCCCCTGGGTTACAGTGCAGGGGGGTCAGAGCTGTTGTCTTACTCATCTGCAAGTGGCGGGGGGAGAGGGGGAAGAGCAGCAGAGCACCCACCGGGCCCTGCAGCTCCCCGCCAGCCCCGCCCCCGCCCCAGGCTGCTCCTGGGTTGGGCTGGCTTGCTTCCCCAAGAAGGCGCGCCTTCTTCGTCGCTCTCAGGCTCCTCCCTCCGGCTCCGGCGGCACAAAAGTCGGCGCCTATGGCACCAAGCATAGGCCATTGCAGGAATCCAGAGATATTGGCTAGTGTCATTCGGTTGCACAATCCAAGGAGCAGCTTACATGCCAGAGGCTGTGCGTTAACAGCCCAGGAGTGGGGGCTCTCACAGCTGAGCAGGGTAAGGCTGGCTCCCAGAGTCAAGGATTGGAGTGACCTAGCAGATCACTGGTCCAGATTACACCAGAGGAACGTCACAGTGGCAAACTGCAGTCTCTGGTCTAGCCACTCACCTCAGTGGCAAACTGCAGTCTATGCATTGGCCACTCACCTCAGTGAGAGGGGGGAGGGCAAAAAAAAAAAAGGGGGGGGGGAGACCCAGGCCCACCCACTACTCCAGGTCCTGGCCCAGGGACCCTATAGCCAGCAGCCACATACTGCCCCTTCTCCTACTCCATCGCCTGTTTCCCTGGGCCACTTCCCCACAGCCCTAGCACTTTCTCCTCCCTTGTATCAGGACCTCAGGCTGTCAGCTGTCAGGCTGGAGCGCCCTCTTGCTCCCCTGCCCAGCACTGCTCTGTCCATGGTGCTGTCTCTCTCAACCCTCCTACAGGGCAGCCAATCACTCTCCCTTGGCCTCCAGCAAGAGACTGCCTCTAAGGGTAGGTCTATACTTACCCGTGGCGTCGGAGGCGCGGGATCGATGTTCTGGGTTCGATTTATCGCGTCTTGTCAAGACGCGATAAATCGAACCAGGAAGTGCTCCGTCGTCGACGCTGGTAATCCAGCTCGACGAGTGGAGTAGGCGGAGTCGACGGGGGAGCCTGCGCGCCGCGTCTGGACCACAGGTAAGCTCGAACTAAGGTACTTCGACTTCAGCTACGTTATTAACGTAGCTGAAGTTGCGTATCTTAGTTCGACAGGGGGGGTTAGTGTAGACCTGGGCTAAGTTGCTCAGCAGCCCTTCTTATATGGGCCAGCCTGGCCCTGATTGGCTGCTCCCCTAAGCCTTCTCCCTAGAGGCTGGCTCAATAAGCCCTCTTCCAATTGGTTGGGTTCTGCACAGCGTCCCCAAGGCTGTTTTAACCCTTCTTCTGCCTGTGTGGGCCATTCGCCCCACCACACATGCTTAACTTTAAGCACATGAATATTCTCATTGACTTGAATATCTGTTGCTTATTATGGGCCATGTGATACAGCATGGCCAGAAGGCAGCAGGAGAGTGATCTAGGATGAGGAGAAGCCTTATTCCCTGTAGCTTAATTAAAAGCACCTGAAACCAATTAGAGCACCTGAAGCCAGTCACCTGATAAAATCCCCCTGCTTCAATCAGCCAGGGGAGGAGTTGGAGCAGATTGGAGGAGCTAAAGGAGAGTGATTTGGTGGTGGAGCAGAGAGCAGTTTGGAGGAGAGAAGCAGAGTGATTTGGTGGTGGAACAAAGAGCAGTTTGGAGGAAAACGGAGGAGAGTTTTGAGAAGTGCTGCGGTGGGCTAAGAAGACCAAGATCCTAGGTAAAGGGACACCTGGCTTGTGCAGAGGGAAGGCAGGAAGCCCCCCAAGCTGAAGGTCAGGAGAGGGAAGTAGCCCAGGGGAAAGAATCACTGGTACAAGTGGTTCACCTGCTATCACAGGGCCCCTGGGCTGGGACCCGGAGTAGAGGGCGGGCCTGGGTCCCTCCCTCTCCACTCCCCTTCCCTGGGATACTAGTAGGATAGCTGTTACCCCAGTTCAGGGGCAAGAAATGGCACCCTGAAAGCCCCCCCACAAGAAGAGAAAGTGCGGGACCCATCATAGTAGTGCCAGCAATTTGCCACGCGTGGTGTCAGGGGTGGGATCTCCGCGCTGGGGACTTAAACCAGGGTTAGCCAAAACAATCCAGTCTTTAGGATGGACGACGTGATCAAGGCCCTAATACAAGCCACCGTGGCCCAGCAGGAGGCTACCCGGGTCCAAGCAACCGCCCAACAGGAGGCGACTAGGGTACAGCAAGAGACTAATCGTCTGTTGATGAGTCAGGCTGCCCAGGACCGAGCCCTGCTGCAGGAGCTGGTGAACCAGATGAAGGCCCTTATGGAGCGAAGCCAGAACTGCGATGGGACCCGGACTATACGGGCCAGCCACTGCCTACAGAAAATGACACGGGAGGATGATGTGAAGGCATACCTCTTGGCTTTTGAGAGAGCAGCCCTGCGGGAGGCCTGGCCCCAAGAGTGGTCCGGTATCCTTGCCCCGTTCCTGTGTGGGGAGGCCCAGAAGGTATACTACGATATGGCCGCAGAGACTGCAGCAGATTACCCCCAGCTGAAGGCAGAGATCCTGGCCAGATCCGGAGTAACTACGGCACTGCGAGCCCAGAGGTTCCATGAGTGGCAGTATACAGAGGACAAGACACCCAGATCGCAATTGTTTGACCTGATCCACCTGACCCGGAAACGGCTGCGCCCTGAGGCCCTCAGCTCTGAGAAGATGATGGAGCTCCTGGTACTGGACCGGTATATGAGGGGGCTACCACCAGGCCTCCGGGCTTGGGTTGGCCAGAATGACCCCTCCACCTATGATGAGTTGGTCTCCCTCGTGGAAAGACAGCTAGCAGCCCGTGAACTGTTCGATACCCCAGCGGGTGAAACACGGCAATCCAGGAAGCCAGCCCCAAACACAAGGTCCCGGACCGCCGAGAACTACAGAATTATAACTGGGAGGAAAGACATTGAGGAATGGCCCGAGTCCAAGAAGGGACCTGGGGGTTTGGGAAGAGAGGGCTGGGGGGGCCGACCAAATAGCCCCAGGCACAGGGCTGCAACCAGGATAAGGGGTCGGTGTTACGAGTGTGGGGAATTGGGGCATATAGCAGCCCAATGCCCCAACAGGGAAGAGCCTATGTAGTGCAATCTGGGGGATCCTGGGGAACAATGTGGCCTAATTGGCCTGGTAGGGGTCACAATGACCCCACATGGGTATACAAGGTCAGTAAAAATGAATGGTATTGTGACCACAGCATTAGTAGATTCTGGGAGTGCTGTCACGCTGGTCTCGGGGAAGTTGGTGGGGCAAGACCAACTAACCCGGGCCAAAACCACAGGGGTAACATGCGTTCATGGCACCATAAATGTCTACCCCACAATCCCAGTACGGCTTGAGATCCAGGGAAACACTACCAGGGTAACTGCAGGGGTGGTCCCTAGGCTCCCCTACCCGGTCTTAATTGGTAGGGACTTCCCTGGGTTTGAGAACTTACTCCCCCTAGTACAGCCAAGGGAGGGTAGCAAACCCTGGGTTGAAATGGAGGCACCTACAGATAGCCTCACCCCAATTTTTGCTGAATTTGCCCCAGAGCTATTCTCATCCCCCGGGAAACTCCGAAAGTCTAGGCGGGAAAGGAGGGCAGATAAAAGGCTAGGGACCAGGATTCTAGCAGAGAACCAGAAAGCCTCCCTTGTTGGTAAGCGAACCCGTTCAGGAGGCCAAGAGACAATTCAGGCCAGTGAGGACTCAGAGGCAGTTCCTAGCCCAAGTAGGGGCAACCCAGGGGGCGGAGTAGAAATAGGCCCCCTGGAATTAGGTCAGATCGGTACTGCCCGTGAGAATTTCAGGCAGGACCAAGCCAATGACCCGCTATATTCGAATGTGAGGGAGGAGGTAGTGGAAGTAAATGGAGTACCGGTGGAAGGAAAGACCAAAGGCCCGGGGCCGTATTATGTGATCAAACGTGATCTGTTGTACCGAATAGTACAGATCTGAGAGGAAGAAGTAGAGCAGCTCTTAGTCCCACGGAAACACACAAGGGCAGTACTAGAGCCAACACACAGTCATTTATTTGGGGGACATCTAGGAATAGACAAGACACTGGATAGAGTCCTAAGAAGGTTTTATTGGCCAGGAATACGTGCGGAGGTCCAACGCTATTGTGCCTCCTGCCCAGAATGCCAGTTGCATAGCCCCCGATCTCACTTGCGGGCCCCATTAGTACCTTTGCCTATTATTGAAGTCCCGTTCGAAAGGATAGCCATGGACCTTGTGGGCCCGCTGGAAAGATCCGCACGGGGCCACCGAAACGTACTAGTCATCCTTGACTATGCCATACGGTATCCAGAAGCCATTCCTTTAAGAAACCCCACATCCAAGGCAATAGCAAAAGAACTACTCCAGGTTTTTTGCCAGAGTGGGCATCCCTAAGGAGATCCTGACTGACCAAGGAACCCCTTTCATGTTGAAATTAATGAAGGACTTATGTACCCTGCTTCGCATCCATGCCATACGGACCTCAGTCTACCATCCTCAAACAGATGGCCTGGTCGAGCGGTTTAACCGCACCCTTAAAGGTATGATCCGGAAGGTGGTAGCACAGGACGGAAAAGACTGGGATACCCTTCTACCATACCTAATGTTTGCAATACAGGAAGTCCCCCAGGCGTCCACCAGTTTCTCTCCCTTTGAGCTACTATACGGACGCCACCCACGCGGAATATTAGACATCGCCAAGGAGGACTGGGAAGAACAACCCAACCCAGGAAAGAATGTCATTGAGCACGTGACACAGATGAGAGAGCAAATAGCTCGAGTAACCCCTATAGTACGAGAACATTTGGAAAAAGCACAAGAGACCCAGCAGACATATTACAACCGCCAGGCGAAAGTACAGAAATTTCAGCCAGGAGAACGGGTGATGGTGCTAGTGCCGACAGCAGAAAGCAAACTCCTAGCTGTCTGTTACAGATGTCCCGCTACTGCATTGCCTTTTCCTCTCTCCTTTCTGTTGGTACCGGGTGTGGCCGCCCCTCCCGGCCATTGTGCTAACTAAAGTCATAGCCCTATTCATAGGAATGGCTTGTACAGACTGACTGGAGCCATTGCTCTGCCTAGGGAGGGGGCTTCTTGCTTCTTGGTTTGGTTCCTTTGTTCAGGCCTGGGCTCGGTGTAGGAGGCGCTGTCCAGGTATGCAAGACCTAAAGTGGCCACATAGCTGAGCATATGAGTCATACCTGTGGCTCAGAACATGCCCAGGCATGCCTATGCTTACCTGTAGTTTTCCCTGCCTTCTCTCCTCCCCTGTATCCAGAGAAACCAATCAAAAGTACTGGTGGGAAACTGCCTAAGTTTGCCATTAAAACCAGACATTTTCTGATCAGACCCCTGGAGAAGTTCCTTGCCTTGCCACCTGGTCTGATCAGCTAGGGGTCTTTGGGAGGCCCTCTCCCTGCTCTCGTTTGTTTTTTGAGCATACCCCCGTTTTAAACTCCCCTCCCACGAACAACGAATTTGTGCCTGGAGAGCTCCTGATTATTGAAAGCGAATCAAGTCTGATGCTAAACCTGCCGTTCCTGTTGCTGCTTTGGGGATTGGTAAGGAAAAAAAAAACCTCTTGCACACTTCCCCTTGTTTAAACTGCTGGCTTTCTTTCCCCAGCAGGCAGACGCAAGCTAACTCCTTGGTCTGTATTAGGTTTAGTCTTTAGTCTAGATAAATTGTAATTTCATTTTGCATAGCTGTGGTTAAGTAGGTTTAAAGAATTGTTTGTATTGTGTTCTGTTACTTGCTAACTTGTGTAGTCTTGGTTAAGTTAAATCATAGATAAGATTTTGCTGTGTTCTGTATAATTGTGGTTAAGTCTGTCTTCCCGCTGCCCAAACCCCCCCAACCTCGTTTCTCGACCACTCTCTCTCTCTCTCTCTCTCTCTCTCTGTTTAAACTTGCAGCCTGTCTGCTCTCTGTGTCTCCCTCGGTTCAAATCTCCCTCTGCAGCGCCTCTGCCTTTGGTCTCTGCTCCACCACGTGTCTTACCCCCCCCCCCCCTTGGAGCTGTATCCTGGGCACACACCACTCTGCCCTCTGGAACTACCCCTAGTATAAGGTGCACCATTAGTTTTAGTCTTTAGTCTAGATAAATTGTAATTTCATTTTGCATAGCTGTGGTTAAGTTAGCTTCTCTGTAAGTAAGTCGTTGCATTGTGTTCTGTTACTTGCTAACTTGTGTAATCTTGGTTAAGATAGATCATAGATAAGATTTTGCTGTGTTCTGTATAACCACCCCCCCCAACCTCATTCCTCTCTCTCTCTCTCTCTCTCTTTTAATCCCTTCCACCACGTGCTCAAACCCCGCCCCCCCATTCCTATAGCTGCCAAACCTCAATTGGTTACCTTTTTCTCTCTAACACACCTCACATTTTACATTTACACCACTGTGACCCATTTTTACCTAGAGTTGTTGGTTATTTAACACATTTTACCCATAACTGTTAGTTGGTTATATGCTGCTGTGACACACCCTTTACATAGAAATTGTTAGCTACCTGTTACATTTATACTTCAGTGTTAATTGGTTACCAACTGTATTGTACCCCGCTGTATTGTACCCCACTATTGAAACCCCCTATCCTGTTTACTAAAAGAAACCCCTCCCCAATTGTCTACCTTAACAAAACCCATACCCCTCACTATTGAATTTTCCCCTGTTTTTATATTTTCTTAATAAAGTTTATTTTACACCCCACCAGTGCAGTAATTGTCCCCCAAGATCCCCTACCTGCTGGCAGGGACACTAGCCAGCTGGCATGTGCCGTATGAGATAGTGGAAGCCATTGGGGAAGTGGACTATAAGGTCAGACAACCAGACCGCTGAAGGCCAGAGCAGATCTACCATGTAAACTTGCTGAAGCGCTGGCGTGACCGAGAGACGTGCCTGGTCATTCGGAGAGCTCCACCCCAGACGGACGACCGACAGGGGCAGGTGAAGATATTCCCTGAGTTAGCCCCAGAACAACGAACAGAGGTCATTGATATGATCCAACGGAACCAAGATATGTTCTGTACACAGCCGGGCCGTACGACACTGGTCCAATATCATATCGTCACCAGACCGGAATAAGGGTGACGATAAGACCATACCGGATACCGGAAGCTAAAAGAGAGGAAATTAGGACAGAAGTGAAGAAGATGTTGGAACTTGGGGTTATTGAAGAATCCCACAGCCAGTGGTCCAGTCCTATCATCTTAGCACCCAAGCCTGACGGCACCTGGAGGTTTTGTAATGACTTCCGGAAGTTGAATGAAGTATCCCAATTCGATGCCTATCCAATACCACGTGTCGACGAGCTAGTTGATCAGTTAGGCAAGGCCCGATACCTAACCACTCTGGACCTGACTAAAGGATATTGGCAAATTCCCCTGGCCAAGAACGCCAAGGAGAAGACTGCTTTCTCTACACCAGATGGCCTGTTCCAATACACTGTCCTCCCTTTCTGACTCCATGGGGCCCCAGCAACATTCCAACGACTTATGGATAAATTGTTGCGACCCCATGCCAGGTATGCCGCCGCCTATTTAGACGATATAGTCATCCATAGCCCTGACTGGGAAACGCACCTAGTAAAAGTAGAAGCGGTACTAGACACCCTGAGGAAGGCTGGCCTCACTGCCAACCCTCTCAAGTGCGTAATAGGACTAGCTGAAGCCAGATAACTTGGGTATGTAGTAGGGAGAGGTTTGGTAAAACCCCAATGGAACAAAGTGGAGGCAATACAAGATTGGCCTTGGCCAATCCGTAAAAAGCAGGTCAGAGCATTTCTCGGGTTAGTAGGGTACTATCCGAGATTCATCCCTCATTCAGGGCCATTGACTGACCTGATAAAGGCTTGGGGCCCCGAGATAGTAAAGTGGTCTGATGCAGCAGAAGGGGCATTCGCAGATTTAAGGACAGCTCTTTGCTGCCATCCAGTACTCATAGCCCCAGACTTCAAGAAATAATTCGTTCTACAAACTGATGTCTCTGAGGTAGGGCTAGGAGCCGTCCTTTCGCAGATGGTAGGGGAGGAGGAACACCCGATCCTGTACCTCAGCCGGAAGCTCCTCCCCAGGGAACAAAAGTACGCCGTCACTGAAAAGGAATGTCTGGCGATAAAATGAGCCATGGAAACTCTCCGTTACTACCTACTGGGGCGGCGATTTACCCTGGTGACACACCATGCCCCGCTCCAGTGGATGCAAAGAAACAAGGAGAAGAATGCAAGAGTGACTAGATGGTTCTTATCTCTGCAACCTTTTCATTTCCGAGTACAGGATAGGGCTGGAAGCCAACACGGCAATGCAGATGGCTTGTCACAAAAGCATTGCCTCTCGTCCCAAGTTGCCCAACCCCATGGTGTTGAGCAGGGGGGGAGGATATGTGATACAGCATGGCCAGAAGGCAGCAGGAGAGTGATCCTAGGATGAGGAGAAGCCTTATTCCCTGTAGATGAATTAAAAGCACCTGAAACCAATTAGAGCACACGAAGCCAGTCACCTGATAAAATCCCCCTGCTTAATTCAGCCAGGGGAGGAGTTGGAGCAGAGTGAGGAGGAGTTGGAGCAGATTGGAGGAGCTAAAGGAGAGTGATTTGGTGGTGGAGCAGAGAGCAGTTTGGAGGAGAGAAGCAGAGTGGATTGGTGGTGGAAAAAGAGCAGTTTGGAGGAAAGCGGAGGAGAGTTTTGAGAAGTGCTGCGGTGGGCTAAGAAGACCAAGATCCTAGGTAAAGGGACACCTGGCTTGTGCAGAGAGAAGGCAGGAAGCCCCACAAGCTGAAGGTCAGGAGAGGGAAGTAGCCCAGGGGAAAGAATCACTGGTACAAGTGGTTCACCTGCTATCATAGGGCCCCTGGGCTGAGACCCGGAGTAGAGGGCAGGCCCGGGTCCCTCCCTCTCCACTCCCCTTCCCTGGGATACCAGTAGGATAGCTGTTACCCCAGTTCAGGGCCCCTGAATCCTAGATATAGCTTGACTCCGTGTTATGTTTGATCAGCCAGTGTCTTTTCTGTTGGACCTCATTTCAGTGTGTAGGAAAGCGACTGGGGTGCAACTGACTCCAAAGGCTGCTCTTCCAGACCCTTTCGTAGTAAGACACATCAGCAATGCATGTACAACATACACCTAGGAGCCAGAGAGCAGCAGCTGCCTTAGCCCAGGTCTACACTAACCCCCCCGTCGAACTAAGATACGCAACTTCAGCTACGTTAATAACGCAGCTGAAGTCGAAGTACCTTAGTTCGAACTTACCTGTGGTCCAGACGCGGCGCGCAGGCTCCCCCGTCGACTCCGCCTACTCCGCTCGTCGAGCTGGATTACCAGCGTCGACGGCGGAGCACTTCCTGGTTCGATTTATCGCGTCTTGACAAGACGCGATAAATCGAACCCAGAACATCGATCCCGCGCCTCCGACGCGACGGGTAAGTATAGACATACCCTTAGAGTCACTGCTGACAGGAACTAATTACTGTGGAGAAGCTAACGCACAGCTCCCTGCAGAACTTCTCACATTTGTCTACGGATTTAAGTTGCCTTGGCAATGACAGATGTTTTATAACCTACTCATTTCACTGACGATTGCATGTAACCTTCTTGAACGCTGCCAGGTACGGAGGAATCTGCTTAAGATAACTGCGGGTTGAACTAACAAGACGTTTCCCCAAACAAATTGAAACTGACTTAAACCGCATAAAAAAACAGTTAGAACCCAATGCTGTCCCCACTGAAGTAAATGAAAGTTTTGCTATTAACTTCAATGGGAGCAGGACACGACCCTATGGCAGAATATTTTTGTGGAGTCTCTCCCTTATCTTTGCACTAGCCGACTAGATCATTTCAAGGCTAGAACACCGAGTGGCTCTGGAATAATTTGGTCCTGAAATGTTGCAAAGTGTCTTCACTAACCATACCAACTAGCATAAAACCGGTTAATTGTATCTGCACACACTACTCCCTCTGCCTATTTCAATGGCACTGCATTGTGGGTACCCACAGTTCCCTGCACAGCTCCTTAAAGAGGAGTTTGTGAGAGAACCTAAAGTGGGTCCAGAAAGGTATTCTGGGAGACTGAGTCAATGTCGCAGAATCCTCGGGGAGTCACACCAATGATGAAATGCACCCTACCGGCCCCCTTCTCTTCCTCATAGCCCCTCCTCACACCAGCGCCCTTCCCTAGAAAGGCTCAGATCCAGGAAACTGAAAATACAGCGTCCAATCCTGCAAGGCGCTGAGCATCCTCCATACCCTGATAACTCAACTGTAGTTGAGAACACTGGATATCTTTCAAGAGTTGCTTGGCATCTTGCAGGATGGGGTCAGAGTGACTGAGTGGTGAGGGGAATGCCACACTGTCTGTCAGGAAGTGTCTGTTTCATCTATTTTGCTACCTTGTGGGGAGGACAACAGTTAATAGGCGTCACAGCACAAGAGTGTTTTAAGGAGGTACTTGGAGGAGGAGAGATGGATAGGATCCATGACAGACAAGGTCAGGGAGGGAATCGCATAGACAAAGATTCGGCAGGAGACTGGACCAGGTCTGAGTAGGAACTGCATGGAAGAAGGGTTGGAGATGAGAACAGGACAAGGAAAGAAAAGAGGCAGTTAGAGGTGCATCAGTGGTGAAAAGGGGAGTGTAAAGAGACAGGGGAAAAGAGGTGGAG
Source organism: Chelydra serpentina (assembly GCA_037349315.1). Taxonomy (NCBI): domain Eukaryota; kingdom Metazoa; phylum Chordata; order Testudines; family Chelydridae; genus Chelydra; species Chelydra serpentina. The sequence goes on along the minus strand of JBAIAC010000035.1, from coordinate 32,018,852 downwards.
AATCCAGTAAGTTAATTCAGGGCATATTGAATTAACACAAAAGCTCTTGCACTTAGGGCGAGTTAAGAGTGTATTAAAGCAGCCCAGTGCGCTCTAACTCACGACGCGTCCACGCTGGCAAGGCACGTATAGCGCTCTGACTCCACGGCTAGAGCACTCCTGGTAATCCACCTCGACGAGGGGAATAACGTTTGATGCGCCCCCACAAAGCCTGTTCTAGCCACTCTGGTCATCACTTTGAACTCTACTGCCCTGCCCTCAGGTGACCAACCGTCAGATCCGCCCTTTAAATTCTCTGGGAATTTTGAAAATCCCCTTCCTGTTTGCTCAGACAGGCGTGGAGTGCTCTCAGTGGATCTTTCCAGGTGACCATGCCTCCACACGCCAGGTGATCCCCAGTATGGAGCAATGCTGAGGTGCTGGACCTCATCAGTGTTTGGAGGGAGGAAGCTGTCCACTCCCAGCTGTGCTCCTGCGCAGGAATTATAATACCTTCGGGCAGATACCATGGGACATGATGGAAAGGTGCCATGACTGGGACGCACTGCAGTGCAGGGTTAAAGTGAAGGAGCTGTGGAGTTCCTACCGCAAAGTCCGTGAAGCAAACCACCGCTCTGGTGCTGCCCAGAGCCTGCCGTTTTGTAGAAAACTGCCGTTTCTAGAAAAAGCTGGACACAATACTTGGGGGCGACCCCACCTTCACTCCGAAAACCACCATGGACACTTCAGAGGCAAGTCCAACAAGGCAGGAGGAGGAGGAGCAAAGCGGGAGCGAGGGTGCTGAGGCGGAGGAAGACACCCCGGAATCCCTAGATGCATGCAGCCAGGAGGAAGGTAGCCAGTCGCGGCGGCCAGTGCTTGTGGAAGGACAAACACCAGAGGAGGTTCCCGGTAAGCGGCTTTTATTTTGGGAAGGTAGTTATTCGGTGCAGGCTCTTGGGGCAAGGAGGGTTTGGACTACATGCATGCTTAGATGCGGAATAGGGCATTGATGGGCTCTCTCACATCACGGTAATCGGCCTCAGTGATCTCTTCAAAGGTCTCATCCAGAAGTTGGGCAATGCGCTTGCGCAGGTTTATTGGGAGAGCCACTGTGGTCCTTGTCCCTGTCAGGCTAACATGTCCGCCCCACTGTGCCGTGAGGGGCAGGGGGGACCATTGCTGCACACCGGCAAGCTGCATATGGGCCAGGATGGAAGCCGCATTCATAGAATCATAGAATCTCAGGGTTGGAAGGGACCTCAGGAGGTCATCTAGTCCAACCCCCTGCTCAAAGCAGGACCAACCCCAACTAGATCATCCCAGCCAGGGCTTTGTCAAGCCTGACCTTAAAAACCTCTAAGGAAGGAGATTCCACCACCTCCCTACGTAACCCATTCCAGTGCTTCACCACCCTACTAGTGAAAAAGTTTTTCCTAATATCCAACCTAAACCTCCCCCTCTGCAACTTGAGACCATTACTCCTTGTTCTGTCATCTTCTACCACTGAGAACAGTCTAGATCCATCCTCTTTGGAACCCCCTTTTAGGTAGTTAAAAGCAGCTATCAAATCCCCCCTCACTCTTCTCTTCTGCAGGCTAAACAATCTCAGTTCCCTCAGCCTCTCCTCATAAGTCATGTGCTCCAGCCCCCTAATCATTTTTGTTGCCCTCCGTTGGACTCTTTCCAATTTATCCACATCCTTCTTGTAGTGTGGGGCCCAAAACTGGACACAGTACTCCAAATGAGGCCTCACCAGTGCCGAATAGAGGGGAATAATCACATCCCTCGATCTGCTGGAAATGCCCCTACTTATACAGCCCAAAATGCCGTTAGCCTTCTTGGCAACAAGGGCACACTGTTGACTCATATTCAGCTTTTCGTCCACTGTAACCCCTAGGTCCTTTTCTGCAGAACTGCTGCCCAGCCATTCGGTCCCTAGTCTGTAGCAGTGCATGGGATTCTTCCGTCCTAAGTGCAGGACTCTGCACTTGTCCTTGTTGAACCTCATCAGATTTCTTTTGGCCCAATCCTCTAATTTGTCTAGGTCCCTCTGTATCCTATCCCTACCCTCCAGCGTATCAACCACTCCTCCCAGTTTAGTGTCATCTGCAAACTTGCTAAGGGTGCAGTCCACACCATCCTCCAGGTCGTTGATGAAGATATTGAACAAAACCGGCCCCAGCACCGACCCTTGGGGCACTCCACTTGATACCGGCTGCCAACTAGACATGGAGCCATTGATCACTACCCGTTGAGCACGACCATCCAGCCAGTTTTCTATCCACCTTACCGTCCATTCATCCAGCCCATACTTCTTTAACTTGCTGGCAAGAACGCTGTGCGAGACTGTATCAAAAGCTTTGCTAAAGTCAAGAAATAGCACATCCACTGCTTTCCCCTCATCCACAGAGCCAGTTATCTCATCATAGAAGGCAATTAGGTTAGTCAGGCATGACTTGCCCTTGGTGAATCCATGCTGACTGTTCCTGATCACTTTCCCCTCCTTTAAGTGGTTCAAAATTGATTCCTTGAGGACCTGTTCCATGATTTTTCCAGGGATTGAGGTGAGACTGACTGGCCTGTAGTTTCCCGGATCTTCCTTCTTCCCTTTTTTAAAGATGGCCACTACATTAGCTTTTTTCCAGTCATCCGGGACCTCCCCCGATTGCCATGATTTGTCAAAGATAATGGCCAATGGCTCTGTAATCACATCGGCCAACTCCTTTAGCACCCTCGGATGCAGTGCATCCGGCCCCATGGACTTGTGTTCGTCCAGCTTTTCTAAATAGTCCCGAACTACTTCTTTCTCCACAGAGGGCTGGTCACCTCCTCCCCATACTGTGCTGCGGAGTGCAGCCATCTGGGAGCTGCCCTTGTCTGTGAAGACAGAGGCAAAAAAGCATTGAGTACACTAGCTTTCTCCGCATCCTCTGTCACAAGGTTCCCTCCCTCATTCAGCAAGGGGCCCACACGTTCCTTGACTTTCTTCTTGTTGCTAACATACCTGAAGAAACCCTTCTTGTTACTCCTAACATCTCCAGCTAGCTGCAACTCCAAGTGTGATTTGGCCTTCCTAATTTCACTCCTGCATGCCTGAACAATATTTTTATACTCCTCCCTGGTCATTTGTCCAATCTTCCACTTCTTGTAAGCTGCTTTTTTGTGTTTAAGACGAGCAAGGATTTCACTGTTAAGCCAAGCTGGTCGCCTGCCATATTTACTTTTCTTTCTGCACATCGGGATGGTTTGTTCCTGCAACCTCAATAAGGTTTCTTTAAAATACAGCCAGCTTTCCTCGACTCCTTTCCTCCTCATGTTATTCTCCCAGGGGACCTTGCCCATCAGTTCCCTGAGGGAGTCAAAGTCTGCTTTTCTGAAGTCCAGGCTCTGTATTCTACTGTTCTCCTTTCTTCCTTGTGTCAGGATTCTACATTGTAGTAGAAGACCCTCCCTTGCTTCCCAGGTCACCCTCAGCAGCGAGATATCTTCCAGGATGAACTCCTGTGGAAAATGTGGGGACAGTGTTCAGTATAGGTTCTCCCTGCAGCAACTGGCTCTCCCCAAGGCACAGAAACCCAGAGGACAGTACAGCCATGAAGCAATCAGTCCCCCTTGACCCTGTGCTTACTCACCATTTTTGGGCTCCCGTGGGTTATGTGCGCTCGCTTTGGGACAGGCAAATTATGCTATTGTGTAGACTGTGCTTGCCCTCCTTAAGTACGGTGGAATCATTGCTCTGTCTGGTGTGAACAATGCTGCCTCTGTTAAGTGTTGCATTTTACCTTTACAGATGCAACTTTGAGATCTCAGCCGTCCGTGTTATCACCGGCCAAGACACTGCAAAGAATCAGAAAGAGGCCACGTAGAAGCAAAGAAGACACACTGCACGAAGTAAGGCAGCAGTCACTTAATGAGAATCTAAAAGTGCAGGAGTTGAGGGAGAGTGAAAGGAGGATCCGCCAGCAGAATGCGGAGCGCCGGCACAAAAGTATGGTGCTCCAGCAGCAAAACACGGATTGGCTGATAAGCATAATGGAGTGCCAAGCGGACTTGATCCAGGCGCTCGTAGCCATGTAGGCGGAGCACTGCTGGGCCCGCCCCGCCCTGCAGCCCTTGTCCCAAAACTCTTTCCCTTGTGCTCCCATGTCACCTCCAACTAGGGTGATCAGACAGCAAATGTGAAAAATCGGGACAGAGGGTGCGGGGTAATAGAATCCTATATAAGAAAATGACCCAAAAATCGGGATTGTCCCTATAAAATCGGGACATCTGGTCACCCTACCTCCAACCCACTTTCCGCAAAATCTGAGTTCTTACTGCCACCAGCTGCCTCCAACACCTGTAGCTTCATCACCCAGCCCTGAAAACTACAACCCTTACCCACTGCACTCAACCCCCATCACCATGCATTATAGCCAGCCTGAAGTGCAGCACTCATTGCACAGCACTCCAGACAGGAAGGCTGAGTATGATAACAGGACAAACGCAAATCTGTGATTGAACCGTTCCCCACCCCACCTCCTTGCCCTTTCTGTTTCCCAAGCAGTTGTGTTTCTTTTCAATAAATGGATTTTCTTTTCAATAAATGGATTTTTTGGCTTTGAAAACATTCTTTATTATTGCATAAAGTAAAAGACACCTTAGCCCAGGAAAGCAACAGGCACTGCAAGTCAGCATAGCAAACACAGATTCCTACTAACATTGGAACCACTGCACTTCACTCCCGTGCAGGGCACCAAACATTACTGGTGGTTGTCAGCCTCAAATTACTCCCTCAAGGCATCCCTAATCCTTGCAGCCCCGCGCTGGGCCCCTCTAATGGCCCTGCTCTCTGGCTGTGCAAATTCAGCCTTCAGGTGTTGAACCTCCGAGTTCCATGCCTGAGTGAATCTTTGACTCTTCCCTTCACAAATGTTATGGAGGGTACAGCACGCGGATATAACTGCGGGGATGCTGTCATCGGCTAAGTCCAGCTTCCCATACAGAGAGCACCAGCGGCCCTTTAAACGGCCAAAAGCACACTCCACAGTCATTCTGCACCGGCTCAGCCTGTTGTTGAACCGCTCCTTGCTGCTGTCAAGGCTCCATGTGTAGGGTTTCATGAGCCACGGCATTAAAGGGTAAGCGGGGTCTCCAAGGATCACAATGGGCATTTCAACTTCCCCTACGGTGATCTTCTGGTCTGGGAAAAAAGTCCCGGCTTGCAGCTCCCTGAACAGGCCAGTGTTCCGAAAGATGCGTGCGTCACCTTTCCGGGCCAGCCTGTGTTAATGTCAATGAAACGCCCACGGTGATCCACACGAGCCTGGAGAATCATAGAGAAATACACCTTCCGATTAACGTACTCGGAGGCTAGGTGGGCTGGTGCCAGAATTGGAATATGCGTCCCATCTATCGCCCCTCCGCAGTTAGGGAAACCCATTTGTGCAAAGCCAGCCTCAGTGTCATGCACATTACCCAGAGTCACGGTTCTTCTGAGCAGGATGCGATTAATGGCCCTGCAAACTTGCATCAACACGATTCCAACAGTCAACTTTCCCACTCCAAACTGGTTAGCGACTGATCGGTAGCTGTCTGGAGTTGCCAGCTTCCAGATTGCAATATTCACCCACTTCTTCACCATCAGGGCAGCTCTCAATCTTGTGTCCTTGCACCGCAGGGTGGGGGCAAGCTCATCACACAGTCCCATGAAAGTGGCTTTTCTCATCCGAAAGTTCTGCAGCCACTGCTTGTCATCCCAGAGTTGCATGACGATGTGATCCCACCACTCAGTGCTGTTTCCCGAGCCCAAAAGTGGCGTTCCACGGTGGTGAGCATGTCCATGAATGCCACAAGCAATCTCATGTCGTATGCGTTACTTGAGTCGATAATATCATCGGAGTCCTCACTGTCAGTTTGGATCTTAAGGAGTAACTTGACTGCCAAACATGATGTGCTGGTGAGACTCGTCAGCATATTCCTCAGCAGTTCGGGCTCCATCCCGCAGACCGAAAGGGAAGACAGAGCGCAATGCACAAAAAACGATGAAAGATGGCGCCAAATGTGGACGGAAGCACAGGGATTGCTGGGATGCAAACCGACGCATCACAGGGCGTTGGGACAGGACCCAGAATGCCCCGCCCCCTTCCCACAAGCCACAGCGCCAGAATGGGAAGAGATGCTCTGTGGGATAGCTGCCCATAATGCACCACTCCCAATGCCGCTGCATGTGCCGCAAATTGGCCACGCCAGTGCGCTTGCAGCTGTCACTGTGGACAGACTACAGTGCTTTCCCTACTGCACTCTCTGAAGGCTGGTTTAACTCAAAGCACTCTACATCTCAAGTGTAGCCATGGTGGTGAAAGAAGGACATGTGACATTTCAGCAGTGGTTCTTTAGATCATCCACTGGGCCTTGAGTCCAGCAGCAACCTAGGGCCCACGCAAGGCCACATCTGGAAATTGTAAATAGGGGCACTGACTTTTCAGAAGTATGCTCCCTGGCTAAAATTAACTAGATTCTGAAATATTAAACCACCGACATTCCAAAGGCACTGTACCCTAAGCTGCTGCAGGATACTTCAGCCTCTTACCCCTGAAGTGACACGGAGGAAATGTTTAGGCGCTGAGTTCAGCTACTCAAGAGAGCTGCTTTCTTCATTTGTTATTACAACATCCTTTTTGAGTACTGAATTGAACTGACTGACTGCTGCTTTGTTGATAGCAGCCTGTACAGTTAGTGCAACTAAACCAAGAATTAGAGGCTCGTTTTCGGCAGGATTGGATAGTCATTCTTTCTATCGTTGACTCTGTAAATAAAAGGAAAATAGGGGGGATTGTTGCAGACAATGCTTCAGGACAGCTCCCTCTGAGGGCACTTTTGCTTTAATTGCAGCCTTGCCAATACTTGCAAGTTATTTGTCAGTAATTTGAATTTGTCTTTCTCATACTGCTCATAATTCACAGGAAGAGTCTGAAAGAGATGCAACTTTAGCATGGCAGTCTGCTGCCCCCGTCTGGTAATGTGAGAGAGCAGCACCCACAGACAAGCTTACATGGGTATATTGTTTGTACTCCCTCCCAGTTCATTTATCTATTTATCTGAACCCCTCCGCCCGGACAGATTCAGATCCTACAGAATGCATGGTTTCAACAGGTGAAAATCGTTCCCTGCCTTTCTAGCTGTGACGATCAGCTTCCAAACATGACCTAAGGTAGTGTTTTGTTACCTTAGAGAGACTGAAACGAAAGCTTTTATAAATGTGTGAAATGCACTTGTCAATATCTACTATGTGCTAATGGGCAAGCCTGTGCAAAGATATGTGGAAATTGGGGTAACAAAATGTACAAGTGGCAGAGTTGGGAATTAAATGGTTAAGAGCACGACTGGGAGTCAGAACTTCTGGGTCTCATGGTGGGCTCCAACACTGACTCACTGGTTGACCCCAGGTCATGGGCCAAAATTTTGAAAAGTAGCCACTGATGGGGGGGAGGGATAGCTCAGTGGTTTGAGCATTGGCCTGCTAAACCCAGGGTTGTGAATTCAATCCTTTTAGGGGCCATTTGGGGATCTGGGGCAAAAATAGGGGATTGGTCCTGCTTTGAGCAGGGGGTTGGACTAGATGACCTCCTAAGGTCCCTTCCAACCCTGATATTCTATGATTTAGTGTGCCTCACTTTTGGATGCCCAGACTGAGACATCTTGGGCCCGATTTTCAAAATACTGAGCAACTAGAATCTCCATTGATTGCAGCTGGGATCAGCAGCTCAGAAAAGCAGTCCCCAAGTGGCTGAGGTTGGGCAGGGGTCACGTTTGAAAATGCTGATGTGAAGCACAGAGCGCACTGCACCAGTGTGTGGCGGCAGGGCAGGTTAACTGGATCAGCGCGAGGAGAGACCTCTCTTCAGGCCAGTGTGTCCCAGAAAGCAGCCTCATGGCCTTAGGGGCTCCATAGACAGCGCTACCATGGGCATGCCATGCTGGGCCGGGCAGGCCAATGTCCTGCATGGAGCGAACAGGACAGGGCGGGCAGGCGTGACCGTGTGTCACAGCCCTGTACTGCCAGCAGCGATAGGGGAGCAAAAGCGCGGAAGGCTGCGCGCGCAGAGCTACATCTCCTCCCCGGGGCCCTTTCCCCCCAAAACCCCTGCCCCCGCCGGGGCTGCTTCGCACACCCCTGCCAGCTCAGTAGAACCCTACCAGCCACCGCTGGGAGCAGAGCACACGTGGTCCCCCGGCAGCCTTCCGACTGCGCATGATCAGTAAAGTGGTCGGAAACAGCCACCTCCCTTCGGCTCATCTGCGCATGAGCCGTGCAGACCTCCCTGAGCAGACAGCGCATGCCCTGTTGCCTCTAACCGGCGCAAGCGTAGTGTGCAGTCGCCCTGACGCAAGGCCGCTGCAATTTTCCTGCGCTTCATCCCGTCCGACCTTGAGTACGCAGTGCCTGTCAGGACCCCAGCTGCCCATCACAGTGCCTGTGTGGAACTCCCCCAGGGTGTCAGCGCTTCGCAGGAGGCTTGTCGGCCGCAGCGCGGGATCGGGTAGCGCGCGCGGGGGGGTCCCGCGCGGAGCCGACTCGTAGTCTCCGCTGCGGCGCGGGGCGCTGAGGCGTTGGTGCGGGGTCAGGCCTTTGCCGCCGCCAGCCCCGTCGCGGTGCGCTGACCCCGGCCCACGTGGGTGGAGGTTTCCAGAAGAGCCGCTGCGCAGCCCGCACTCGCCTCCCCGCGTGAGAGTCTCCGGCCCCACCGCACCCGGACCATGCTGAGCGCCAGCCGCACCGCCGCCCGCCTTCACCTGCTGCCCCGCCGGGGCACCGCTCTGAGCCCCGGCCTCGCTCAGGTGCGGAGCCGGGCCCGTGGGGGGGGGGCTGGTGCGGGGGGCCCCTGCGCGTTACTAGTGGGAAGCGATGGGGCAGGCGTGGGGGGTGGCACCCTCCTCGTGGTGCGGGGTGCAGGGCGCCCGAGGGTGGGGGAGGAGTGCAGGAGCCGGCCTCCCCGGTGCGGCGGGGGACACCCGCGTAAGGCGCCCCCCGGGGGGCACGGCTGGGCTCTGCCGGCGAGTTGCGCGGTGGGGCCCCGAGACGGAGGGAGGGGGTGCCTAGGCCGGCGGCCCTGGTGCTCGCAGCCCCGTGCTGAGCTCCGGGGCGAGTCCAGGGCCCGCATCGTGCGGGGTTGTGTAACTCTAGCTTGGATCTCTGACTGCCCCGAGGCCACCTCTGGAGCAATTCCTGTAATCGCGGCCTCGTTCCCTATCCGTCCCGGCGGGCTTGTACTGCTGACGGGTGAGTTCATGGGTCCCTTAGGTGCTGAGATGTTAGTGATGAGGGAGCACCAGAGAAGTGGGGCAGCTGGAGGTGGGGAGAGCTCTTCTGGAATATGGGCGTTTAAAATGGATTTAACTGATTTTAACATCCAGACTGATGAGCCATCTTTATTAGATATTCCAGTTCAATACAGAGTCATTGGTACTTAGGAGGCAGGAGCTCTTCCTTTGACCTTCATTGTTGGCATGTGTTGACAGAGTTTAGTGCCAGAGTTCAGCTGTACTACTGTGTGGTTTTCAGCTAATCTCTAAGCACATGTTCTAGAAACTATTTTAAGTAGAAAGCTTTGTATCTTCTTTGTGCCCTCAAAACTTAAAAAAAATAAGAGACTCTTTAGTTAAGGAGCATTTGTTAGTTGGTATTGCTGGCAGACAAGAAAGATTTTAAAGGTAACTTGGTGAATTTGAAACTGAAAGACCCCCTTTGGTTTTAATGGGAGTTGTATCTGGCCCTGTAATGAGTCTTAAACTGGCTACGCATTTCTACTTTCCTATCGTAAATAAATATTATGCCCGTTTTACAGATGAGGCAACTGAAGTGCAAATGGTCAAGCAGTTCAAGGCTAATGCGGATCATATTGCAAGATCCTTTCAATGTTGAATAGCAACCTAGTTTCTGAACTCCTTGGTGTGTGTACAGAGATATACTCTCAAGATGTCAGGATGCTTTACAGTGGCACAGCTATGGTGCAGCAGCTGCACTGCTGTAGCACCATAGTGTAGATGCTTCCCTCATTGATGAAAGTGGTTTTTCTGTCAATGTAGTTAATCCCCCCTCCAAGAATCCTTCTGTTGACCTAGCCATGTCTACACTGGGTATTAGGTCACCCTAACTGCAGTGCTCAGGGTGTAACATTAGGTACATAATGGAGCTAGGTTGATCTAATTTTTAAGGGTAGACCAGGCTTCAGCCATTACTCTCCTTTTTGCCTCCTGCCTCTCCTCTTCTCTCTCATTCCCAGGTCAAAGTGTCTGCTAAGCAGGAGGGGCTTGTATTCTCCGAAGTATTAACAAAGCAGTATTATCTTCTCATTGTAAGCGGGGGAATAGTCCCACTATTGTGGGGAACTTTCCTCGTCTCTGCACTACCCCGGTGAAATGGGCTAGCGGAAGGATCTCAGTCCTCGCTCCCACTTCCTTTACCCCAGAGGCCTCCCTGCCCTCGAGGACTCCCCTTGTACTCTCCTGTCTGGCAGAGTCCTCGTAACCCCAACAAGGCTGGGCCCAGGATTCCTGGGGAGCTCAACCCCCAACCTTGCTGTGGTCACCTAGGTCAGGGGCTAGGGTGTCCCCACTCCGGGGTACTCTCTCTGCACTGGATGCTTCCCTGACCCACTGATCACTGCATACAATTCAAAGCAAATGCAAATTATTTAATTAACAATTAATTTGTAACAGGAATAAGGAGAAATGGGAAAGGCTAATGAAAACACATCACCCCGCTCCGTGGCAGGGAACATCACAACAGTGTCTCTAAAATGTCAGGGCAGTTCAGTCTGTTCCTGTGCAAGTCCCAGGCTCCTTCTCAGGTCCTGGCTGTGCTGCAGGGATGCTGCTTGGACACTTGTTCTGGCGGTGGCCACACGCTCTCAGGCTCTGGGTGGCAGGACCCTTCTTCCCAGCGTTGCCCCCGCCCTGTCAGGGTTTAGATCCCCCTGCAAGTCTGGCCTGCAGGGCCCCTTGGCTGAGGCCTCTCCCTGCGCTGGGCCCACTGCCCAGGGTTCCCCTCGCTCTCCCCAGCTGCTCACCGCACCCGGCTCCGGACTGCTCCAGCCCCAGCTCCACAGCTCTGCCTCAGCTCCAGCTCCTCTGCCTCTGCACGGCTGCTGCTGCTCTGCCTCCAGCCCCCTGGGCTGCTGCCCTGGCCCCTCTGGCTGCTGCAGCTTCTCCCCCAGGGCAGGTCTGTGTCTCTGGGCTGCACCTCTGCTCCCAGGGCAGGTCTGTGTCTCTGGGCTGCACCTCTGCTCCCAGGGCAGGTCTGTGTCTCTGGGCTGCTTTCCTGGCCCCTCCAGATCTGGCCCAGCTCAGCTCAGCTCTGGCCTCTGGCTTCTGCCCTCTCCTCAGCTCGGCCCCACTCACTCTGACTCAGGCAACTTCAGCTCACACGGAGGACGGGATTCACCCTGACCTCCTGACTCCCTGATTCGCCTGCCCGCCCTGTCAATCAGAGCTGACCTGGAGCATTGGCCTCTCCCCATTGCCCCTGGGGACTGTCAGTCCCATCGACCCTTCCCCTTCTGGTACTGGGAGCTCTGAATGTTAGTAAGGGGATAACAGTCCCCTTACATCATGATGGGGTTCTGTTTGTACTAAGATGTTACTTGAGGTTACACACACAAACATTGAAGTGTTTCATCCAGTATCTCTTAAACCTAGTAGAAAGAATGAAACTCTGAAGCACTGTGGTCTAGTCTACCCCTTGAGGAAATTTCAAGAAACTTGGTTAATGTTTATCTGCTGCTGCATGTGTCATGCTAAAGGTTCAGCTTTACTAGTTGCAGCATTTGCACCAAGTTTAACTTGTGCATGTTCATAGCAAGAATCTTCTATACCAGCAACTTGCTCAGCTTGGATAATGTGTCTTAGTGTTTACATTTCATATAAACAACAAATAATAAAACTTAAGGTAAATGGTCTGTGGCTGTATAATTTAAATATTTTCTTGACTCCTTGGTTAGTATTCAGTTAAGTAAAAGGAATTTTGAAGATTAAACACACAGCTAATGTGGTGGTAGAGGTGTATCACCTTTTATTGTTTTAAGGTAGCATAGCTACAGATCCTTTTAAAATACTGGATGTGAGGTAATCTTACCCGAAATAAGATGCAAGAAACCTCTCATTGCTGTAATATCCTGACTTTATTTTATAGGCAGTCTGGAATACTCTCAGTCAAGATGTTCTCAGAACAGTATCAAGTAGAAAGTATGCGTAAGTATGTCTCCCCGACCTCCAATTTTTTTAAAAAAATTTTTTTTAGAGGAAAAGGTTGAACTGTAAGAAAAATAAAAAACTGTAATAGTCTTGATACCTAAATTGACTCCAACTTCATAATCTGAAATCCTGGGTCAGATGTGTGTATGGTTAATTAAGGAGAAACAAAACGGCCTCTACTGGCACAGCAGTTCATAGATAATCAGATGCTAAGTATGGCAACAAATTTCCTGCTATACATAAAGTTTTTAGACCTAATACAATTCCAAACAAACCTATTTATTTCAACACAAAGAAGAAATGTAATAAAACCTTTAACTTCATCTAATCCATCAATTTGTTCCATAGATGCCCATTAAACTTCTTTTGAAGCAAAAACCTTTTGTTTTGTTGGCATAATCAGTACACACACAATTTTCCTCCATTGCTTTATATTGGATGGGAGAAGATTGGTGTATTAGAATTTGAAAAACTTGGCTTTTTCTCACGACTGACTGTCTCCTAATTTGTTTCCCTCACTTTTTCAGGAAACACTTAGAACTCTGTATCCCTGAAAAAGTTTATTCTGTTCAGGAATCCCCCTTTCTTATAAAATCAGAGCATTAAATGGGTGTGACAAATTACTGTCTACTAATCCTGATCGATTATCAGCATTGTCTTCTGTTGTTGTGTTGGAGAGGGTTCTACAGCTCTGCAGATTAAGTTTACTTCAGTTTTTTTCTTTGAAGTGGTTTGTGCTCCCTCACAATATATTCTGCAGATTTTCTTAATTTGTTAATCCAAGGTAAAAAATAAACCCAGGGATTCTGATCCGTTATCTAACTTGTTGAAAACAATATAGTTGATGCAACTCCTTTAGCACCGGAACCAAAAAGTCATGGAAGTAAGGTAGCTTGGGGCAGGGAGAGAATGGGATGAAACCCTAGAGGAAAAGCTCATACCTTGGCTGCCTCCCTATCTCTGCTCACTGCATGTCTAATAAATTGGTGTAATTGTCACTGAAGGCAAGTCTTCTCAAGTAAACTAAGGAAAAAGGATATTCAACCTCTCCCAAAAGCAGAGCCTCCCTGTAAATCATTTCATTCAGAAATACCACCCATCATGTTATCCCACAGTCAAGGCTTAAAAAATATCAGCATGTCTTATTTCAAAAAGAAAGCTAGCTGTAGCTCTAAATACTCCAGGTTCAGAGCACCTCAACAGGGCCTTAGTTCATCCTTTTTAGCTAGAGATATGCACTTTTCCATACTGAGAATTGGCTAATAAACTGATCTGAGCACTTTTTTCATAGTCTCTTTCCTCTAGGCAGCTGCTTTCAAGCAGGTGTGACTACTAACATCTGAATTATTAGATACAAATGAGGGGCTCTGACTACAAAAAACCTGGATTTCTGTATTAACTCTTTATAAATGTACTACAGTTTTTATGCTTGCTATATGAATGAATACATCTGTTACAGATTTTCCAGGTTAGAGTGCAGGGAATAACCTTTTCATGGGAATTTGTAATCAAAACTATGTATAGGGGAAACTATGATATATGTCAGATAATTCGCTTGGGACGCCGATAAATATCTTGCGACGCTGGCTACAGCAGTGCCATGAGAACGCCTGTTCTCACTTTCAGGTGACATTGTAAAAAAGAAGCAGGCAGTATTATTTCCTGCAAATATAAACAAACTTGTTTGTCTGAGCGATTCGCTGAACAAGAAGTAGGACTGAATGGGCTTGCAGGCGCTAAAATTTTACATTGTTTTATTTTTGAATGCGGGTTTTTTGTACCTAATTCTACATTTGTAAATTCAACTTTCATGATGGAGATTGCATTACAGTACTTAGGTGAATTGAAAAATACTATTTCTTTTGGTTTTTTTACAGTGCAAATACTGGTAATAAAAAATATAAAGTGAGCACTGTGCACTTTGTATTCTGTGTTGTAATTGAAATCAGTATATTTGAAAATGTAGAAAACATCCAGAATATTTAAATAATGGTATTCTATTGTTTAACAGTGTAATGAATCACGATTAATTTTTTGTAATCGCTTGATAGCCTTACTTATTTTAGATTAATTCTACTTGGGGAGAGGGAATAAGGCCTTTCATATGAAAGACTTGATGTCAAGTCAGTTCTAACATACCTAAACATCAGTCTTTGAAGGACCACATTCACAAATAGCATACAGACTCATAAGTATTTAAAGTGTGATGCTAGCCAATAGCAAGTCCAGAGACTTTCACAGTGGAACATAGAAAACAAGTAAGAATTTAGACACAACATATGCCTGGAATGACCAAATCTAATACAGAACCACAATTTGCTGATACTAAGTTGATTTCCAACATAGGCTCCTTTGTTCTCCAATTTCCTCTATTACTCTAGAATGGAAAATGGATTTGCTTCCCCACATCTTGCCAGCAGAGAAAGCTTTTTGGTTATTTCACCGGTTGCATCCTCCTTTAGCAGTAACCCTAACATTTGTTTTAAATATATTTTGCAGCTCAGAAGCAGTCAAAGGTGCTGTTATTGGTATTGATTTGGGCACAACTAACTCCTGTGTGGCAGTTATGGAAGGAAAACAAGCAAAGGTGAGTAACTGATAACTACTAGTGTGTAACAATCTGTATCTAAGGGAGGGACTCAGTGCTGCCACTTTTGCAGGTGGTTTTCCTGGGTTATAGCTTCTTACCATTTCTATGTAGGTGCTGGAAAACGCCGAAGGTGCCAGAACTACCCCATCTGTTGTAGCATTTACAGCTGATGGTGAACGATTGGTTGGGATGCCAGCTAAACGACAGGCTGTAACTAACCCAAACAATACATTCTATGCTACCAAACGTCTCATTGGACGGCGCTATGATGATTCTGAAGTACAGAAAGATATGTAAGTAAAACTAATTAAAGTTGTTCCCCAGTTCTGGAAAGAGAATTTGCAGAGTGCAGCGTGCTCGTGCCTGGCCTAAAACAAAGTGCTGTTTCCACATGGTGGGACTCGGTACTCGGTGCCTAGTATCCCAAATATTGATTGTTCATATTCCTCAAAAGTTTAGCCTGTGTTTCACTTCATTTATTAATGATGCTTTTTAAGCTTTCAGGGGCAGACTCATAATTGTAATTGGTTCTTGACAATGCAGTATAGCTGGTGCTGCCTGCATTGGCAAGAGGAATGGATCAAATGACAAAGTGCTGACTGTACTTTGTACTGTACAGAACCCTGAGAGCTCCTGCCCTGAGGGTTTCCTGCCTCTGACTTCTGATTGAGTCCTCGTGCTATAGAACACTGCACACATAATATTCACTGAATTACAATGAAGGTTATACTTTCTACATAATGTCTCATATACAAGTTCTGAGCAGATGCCTTGTGATTGGGATACTGAATAGCTGTTAAAAGAACAGGAGTACTTGTGGCACCTTGGAGACTAACAAATTTATTTCAGCATACAGTCCACTTCATCGGATGCATAGAATGGAACATATAGTAAGAAATTTATACACTCAGAGAAACATGAAAAGGTGGAAGTACCCATACCAACTGTAAGAGGCTAATTAAGAGGAACTATTATCAGCAGGGGAAAAAAACTTTTGAAGTGATAATCAAGAAGGCCCATTTCGGACAGTTGACACACAAGTGTGAGGATAGTTAACTAGGGGAAATAGATTCAATTAGCGTCATGACTGAGTCACTCCCAGTCTCTGTTCAAACCTAAGTTAATGGTATCTAGTTTGCATATTAATTCCAAGTTCAGCAGCTTCTCATTGGAGTCTGTTTTTGAAACTTTTCTGTTGCAAAATTGCCACCTTTAAGTCTGTCACTGAGTGATTAGAGAGGTTGAAGTGTTCGCCTACTCGTTTTTGAATGCTGATAATAGTTCCTCTTAATTAATTAGCCTCTTACAGTTGGTATGGGTACTTCCACCTTTTCATGTTTCTCTGTATGTATAAATATCTTCTTGTTCCATTCTATGCATCTGATGAAGTGGACTGTAGCCCACGAAAGCTTATGCTGAAATAAATTTGTTAGTCTCTAAGGTGCCACAAGTACTCCTGTTTGTTTTGCTGACATAGACTAACACGACTGCTACTCTGAAACCTGTCATTATGGAATAGCTGTTATTTTTCATGGGAGGGAGAAGAACAGTAATTTAATGGCCACTTCTCCCTGGGATTGCAATTCAGTTCTAGTGGCTTGTCCTACTCCAAAGCTATTTTTCTCACTTTAGAAAACTCTCATAATACAAAATCCTTTAATGAAAAGGAAAGCAGCATGCTTGCAATTTATTAAAGGAAATAGTTTCTATCTAGTGCATTAAGTAACCTGTGGAATTTATTGTCCCAGGATATCCGAGGCCAGGAGTTTAGGGATTCAAAATATGATTGGATATTTAAGTGGATGAGAAATATAAGACAACTACTAGCTGATGCGGGACTTAACCTTCACATATGGAAGTTTTTGGGTTTTTTTAATCTCTTAATTTTCCACAATTGGGTTTCCTGCATCTACCTCTGAATCAGCTGATACTGGCCACTGTTTGAGGATGGCTTCTGGACTAGGTGGACCACTTGTTTGATCTTGTTTAACATGATTTAAGTTTGCATAATAGCATTCATGGCACAGTTTGCTGGGATTCTTAAATGAAACTGTTCAGGTTCAGTGCTCATTGGTTTTATTGTGTGCCCAGAAATTCTTGTGTATTTACAACTTAATGTAGATCCTTAATCCCAGCACTTTCTGTAAAATATTGCAAAACGTTGTGTGTACCAGAGTCTAGAAAACTGAATCTTATGCAGGTGTTTTATGCAAAATTACTCTGTTCAACAGACTAGTGACAGCTTTTAAACATTCTTCTGTTTTTTTGATGATATAGGCTTTACATTATTTTGGATTTAAGCAAGTGAGAGGCTCTGATAGTTATTTTACAGCGCTCAGAAAACACTCTTTGCCCCAGAGATCTTACAAGTCTACTCTAAATAGTTGACATAACAAATGGATATAAGAAAAAATGAAGGAGCTGGGGGATGTGAAAGGACAGGTTACAATGAGACTGTGTTGCTGGATTAGAGTAATGTGCACACATATTGGGTTCTAATCGTGACTTCTGTAGCAACAGCACATTTTAGCACTTGTGTACATGATAAAAGCTGGGTGTTCTGGTAGGTACTCATCGGAGAGGAGAGTAATGGGGGAAGGGTGGCTGAAAGGAAAAGTGGGGAGGACAGCAGCAAGGAACTTAATGGGCAGTGAGGTTGGGCTGGGTAGCTGAATGGTTGCAGTGGTAGAAGAGTAGAGTGAAAGGGGAGCAACCACCAACTGCAATGTGGCAAATGAGAGCTCCAGAGTTCATATTTCAGAGTTGAGTGAAGAGTGGTGTCAGGAGGCTGACAGCCTGTATAGGTCCCTTTTGGAGGAAGTAGATTGGATGACCCTGAGCTTACTCAGGGTCCTTGGCTGTAACTGATGCCAGGATACATCAGAGATGAATCAAACTGATTGGTATTGACCTTTTCCAAGAAATGCAATGGTTTCCATCTGTGATCTTTGCAAATGGTATTTTCAGGTTCCTCCCTTACATCTGAGGCTGTTAGGGGAAGGTTTACTATAGGATCTCTCCCTTTAAAACAAAGGTGTCACTAAATTTCAGGTTTGCCAGCAATACCAGCTGTGTATTCACAGTAGGGCTTAGACTCCTAGACCAAAAGGCCAGAAGGGACCATCATGATTACCTAGTCTGACCTCCTGCAAGTTGCAGGCCACAGAACCTTGGCCACCCACTCCTGTAATAGACCCCTAACTTCTATCTGAGTTACTGAAATCGTCAAATCATGATTTAAAGTCTTGTGTGATGCATTCAGTGTTTTCTAGACAAACTTTACTCAATGTGAAATTCTTGTTTCAGTAAAAATGTTCCTTTTAAAATTGTCCGTGCCTCCAATGGTGATGCCTGGGTAGAGGCGCATGGGAAGCTGTATTCTCCAAGCCAAATTGGTGCCTTTGTATTAATGAAGATGAAGGAGACTGCAGGTTGGTACAGCAAGGTGTTTATTTACCTTGTTTGACTTGTTTGAGCACAAGTTTAACCTTGGTATTGGTACTAAGTGTCTGATAAATATATTGGGTGTACTACAGCCATAATAAAAACTGCCTTCTAGAACTCTTCTAAACCATGGCCTGAATCACGTCAGATTGTGTAGGGATAAGGTAGCAGGCTATGTTTTACTCTCTGGGAGAGTGACGGTCAAATGCACTGACCAAGTTAGGGTAAAATTAAGGGTCCAAGTTAAAGCTTCAGGCAAAGCTTTATCCTGATTGCTCTTATTCGAAGTCTCCATTTGCAGAGTCTTGAAATACATGAGCGTTTCAAACAAAATGTCAGTCATGTCTGCTGGCTGTGAAGTAGTGCACACTCCTTCCTCCTCCCAGGATCCTGTGCATGCTTATTAATCTCTTCCAGATAACTCTGCATATTGTGAAACTTGCCATTTACAGACTCCTAATACTTGCCTTATTTGGCGTAGCGGTTGCTGTCACAAATACCTGCTAGCCTTTGGTCTATACAGCAGCTATTTGGCTTCCTATTCAGACAGGGTTAGGTCCTGTCCCTAGCTAGCTGTAACATGTCAGCTTCCTAAACCTGCTGCTTTTCTACACGTGGAATTAAGCTCTGCCCAGTTGCATTATGTGGCAAGCAGACTGATGGGAATGATGATGGGTGGGTTGGTTCTTACGTGGCTAATTGATATCCATCAGCAAGAGAAGAAATGTTAAAGGGACCTCATGTTGAGAAGTACTTCACCCTAGCTAGTGGTGACTGTGGATTCCTGCCAGGGCAATGGGCCACAAAGCTGAAGATTCTTTCCTTTTCCATCCCTACTGTGATCTCAAGGAAATCCCCCAACTACAATGGGGTGAGGTAGTTTGACATTTAGTTTTGAAACCCTCACTATTCCTCACCTGCTGTCTGGGTTGGAGAGCACTTTTGCACCCCAATATCAAGTAATCAACAAGTAAGACTGTAAGTGGGTGTTGACTATACATGGATTGTTCAACCTTGCAGTAGCTACCAAGGCCTAGCAGGGATGGAAGGACAGGCCTAGAAAGAAGGCTGAGTTGCAGTGTGCAGAAGGTTAGAGATTGCCTCCAGATTCTGGAAATGGCAGTCTTTAACTTTGTGCAGCAGACCAACCCATATCCCAGATAGGCCAGTCACCACAAAGGCTGTAAATTAGATTGGATAGAATGCTGTAAGGATATTAAAGCAAACAAAATAAAGTACTGTGAAGTCTCTGGGATGGGTAGTATGCGTCCAAATACTTGAACAGGTTTGTTTGTGTTTAGTGATGACTTTCTACTTCCAATATTGATTGAAAGAGAACAGCAAGTTGTGCTATTGAATAGGGATGTGCCAGAAAACTAGGAGCTTTTCTGATTAACCATAAATTACATTTTTATTTGCCAACATTAATCTGCAGTATATCAACCTGCTGTGGAAAATATGTATACTGGACAAACAAATCATACAAATGATCGCAAACGGGTAAACCAAATAGAAGACACTCCAAAGTAAAGGCGTAGCCTCAGGATTGTTTTCTACTCCCTATAAAAGCAAAGAAGTCTACAAATGTTATAGGTGAATTCACACTAACCAGTTTTGTTTGATCACTAATGGAAAGCATAGAAATGTCTTGAGGTGACTGCTATTGTAAGGGGTCACAAGCTCCAGATTGAGGACCCCTATTCTGTTTATAGCTGAGGGAGTAGAAACAAAGTACCAACATTTTAGAGTCAGTCTGAAGTTTTTATTAACTACAATAACTTGCTGGTTTTTCTTTTCCAGAAAACTACCTGGGACACTCAGCAAAGAATGCTGTTATCACTGTCCCTGCTTACTTCAATGATTCTCAGAGGCAGGTAGGGTCACCAGCTCCTGGGTTTCCTGTGTCTGTAAGCAGAGATTTTAACTTCTTTCACTGGTCAACTTTCTTCTCTTTTTCAGGCTACTAAAGATGCTGGGCAGATTTCTGGACTCAATGTTCTGAGGGTGATTAATGAACCAACTGCTGCTGCCCTGGCTTACGGTCTAGACAAGTCTGAAGACAAAGTGTAAATGTCTGCTAGTAATCCCCACCCTTCTTAGCCAGAGAGTACTTTAGGGTTCTGTTTTGTAAATAATTCAAGACTTTGTGCTTCTTAAAATCCTAGTTCAGACCTAATTGCTAAACTAATCCCACAGTAATCTGTTATATGCAGTTGCTCTCAGAGCTTTATTCCATTCTTACCAGTTTAATCCCCCCCCCCCCCCCTC
Organism: Chelydra serpentina; assembly: GCA_037349315.1. Classification (NCBI taxonomy): domain Eukaryota; kingdom Metazoa; phylum Chordata; order Testudines; family Chelydridae; genus Chelydra; species Chelydra serpentina. The sequence goes on along the minus strand of JBAIAC010000035.1, from coordinate 31,998,334 downwards.
GAATCTTAGATGTTCATTCCAAAACTGTATCTTAAATTAGTTGGCACTAGCTCCACAGCAACACAACTGCACACCACTAATTTAAGCACACTTAACTGTGTTTAGTAATAAGTTTCTTAGCATGGTTCTTCAAGATGATTGAGAGGTTCCTTATATTTAAGCATAAATGTGGCATAAAAATCTCTATCCAGGTTCTGGTTTACTGGCATGTAGGCAACAAGATCTTTTCCCTGTAAAGCATTTGTTTCCTGATGTACATGTTAAGACAGTTATGTTTATTAACCTCTGCATGTCAGTATTACCGTAACGATTTTGCTGTGATAGATCTTACAAACTGTACATTCATGTTGAAAACAATGTTTCTTAGTTTATAGTGCTGTGTAATCACTCTGCTTCCCCCTGCCTTTCCCAAAAGCTGTCTCATAACTCTGAAATTCTGGGGCTTTAGCTCCATACCTTAATTTGCCTTAAGACTTTATGGGGGGCAAACTACGAATGCACTCTCGTTTTAATAAATGTTAAGGCTAGTTTAACTGCAGTATCCAGTTCCAATCTTTCTACGTTGGTCAGTGGTAGGCATTGAGCATTGGTGAATATGAAGGTCTGCTGGAGAAGCCTCCCCTAGTAAGGCAGGTAATAGCAATGACCAAGGTTACATAATGGCACAATTGTGCAGTCCATGTGTACCCAGAACTCTCATTTGAAGTCAGGAATTCCAGATGTGCATGGAATGGGCCTATTATGTCGGCTTGGTAACTCCCTTTTTAGAGAAGGCTTCTTCAGGGGAAACTTACTATTCAGCAGTTCTCCAGGAGATGAAAGAATTGAATAGTGCAGTAAACCAGGTGCTGAAATTGCATAATGGGCGTGACCCTGCATTCCTTGTGCACCACAACTCTCAGTTTAAATAGGAGTCAGATGTCTTCAAATGAGGACTTTTGGTGTGTAAGGAATGCAGCATCAGGCCCACTATCGGCCTTCACCTTTGTAAACAATAGCCTGTGCATGCAATGTAAAGGTTCACATGACTGTCTGCACCCCTGTCTCATGAGTTTGAAAGTGTTCAAGCCAAAAGACTTTGTCTTTAAAGGGTGTTGACATGTATTCTCTCTGTTTTCTGTCTTAGTATTGCAGTCTATGACTTGGGTGGTGGCACTTTTGATATTTCTATTTTGGAAATTCAGAAGGGAGTCTTTGAGGTGAAATCTACCAATGGTGACACTTTCTTGGGTGGTGAAGATTTTGACCAGGCCTTGCTGCAGCATATTGTCAAGGAATTCAAGAGAGAGGTAAATGAGATCTGTTTGCACAGATAACATGCCATGTATAATTTTGATAGTGTTACTAAGAATGCTTTGAAACCCAGTTCTCAAAGCTAGGGAATCTCAAATTACTGAAGGATAAGGATCCTCTTCTGTATTGGTATGTTTTGAGTTTTAGTTGACCATTAACCTAAATGCTGAAAGTGTAGGGTATTAAAATGACTTGGGGTGCTGTTTAGTATTCTGCCTCATATTTGGTTAAAGACAAATACGAATTAAAGAGCAGACTTCTCACAGGAGTCTAGGTCAAACAGAATAGCAAGACTTCTGCTCTTCTGTTCCTTTGGCATTGTCTCTGTGGGGTTGTCCTGCAGATAATTCACCCCTCTTTCATATTACAAGGGAATTGGCCACATAAATCCACTAGTGCTGCATGATGCTAGTAGATGGAGCACAAGGGTGGCAGCTGGGAAATTGTGCAGTTTAATCATAACTCAGTCATTGATCCAGTGTTACCTTCAGCAAGGCACGGTGTCTGCCCCAATTCTTCTAATCGTTAATGGATGTATCACTGCAAAACTACTTCACAAGGTGGTTAGGGCTAATGCATGTAAAATGCTAAATATATGTATTTATCATTATGGTTACAAGTGTGGGGGATAAGCAGACAAAGCACTAGGACTCAAATTCTAATTTTTACAGGTGTCTTTATAGTACAGTGGGGCAGGGGTGACTTACAGAAAATGTTAGCTGCAGGCTTCTGGGTTTTTGGACGCTGACAGGTTTTTTGTTAACACACATTTCTTATTGGTTAGACTGGCATTGACCTGACTAAAGATAACATGGCTCTTCAGAGAGTGAGAGAAGCATCGGAAAAAGCCAAGTGTGAGCTCTCTTCATCTGTGCAGGTGAGATGACTGGATAATAAAGTGCATTAGTAGGCCAGTTTGATGTCACTTCGCACATTTTATTTAACAGGTAAAGACCAGCCAAATGTGAAGACAGCAATTTCAGTTGATAAAACAAACTTAGAGTATGTGCAAAGGACATCATTCTGTGGGGAAATGCTTTGACAAGCTAGTATTGGTATTAACAGTCTGAGAGAAAATTGAACATCTGTTAGGTGATGCAAGGTAATTGCTTGAGGCTTAGAACAACAGCAGCGGTTTCTGCCTCCTGGATAGAAATATTAATCCTGTTAGCTTTGACCCCAAAAGATGTATTCTCTCTCCTGTAGGAATATCTGACCTTGTTCTCAAGTCTGCATGCTACTTATTCCAGTACTCTGGAAGGCATCAAGGAATTGAATTGCTGATAGTCCTGCTTCTGATACATTGTGGCTTTACTTCTAGCAATTCAAAATCTTATAGTTTTAAATGTAACCACTGACTAAACTACTTATTTGCATAATAATCTGTTTTAAAAAAACTACTCCTTTTTTTTTTAAAGCTGCACATAATGGGGTTAGTCACTAGACACTGAGAGCAGATTGCAAGGATCACTTCCCTCACCCTCTGCTTCACATATCAGATGCTTCCAGAACCCCCTCTTTATCTGCTGCTAATGATGAACCATTTTTCATTGAAGAGCGCAATCTCACTTAGGTGTTGTTGAAGTCAACTAGACAGTGTCTGAGTTCGAGTCTTTGTTTCCAATTTCCAGGATTTGAATAGTGTTAAGAACTGTTATTTCTGGGTGGGAGTTTTCTTTGGCAAAGTGGGGAGATCACAGGAAGCATGGTCCTTAGGCTAGTCACAGTGGATAAATAGTTCTGACAAGGGCATAACAGATTCTGGTTTGCTAGCTCACCAGAGAGAGAGAATGCACTTCATTAGAAAATACACTCCATTCTGCCAGGAAATGCTTCTGTACTGCACAGGTAGAGTTAAATAAGTGAGAGCCTTCAGGAAAGTCTTTTGGTATGACTTTATTGACTTTGCTATTTAAGAAGAGAGCTTGGCTTTAGTCTATAACAAGGAACCAGTTCTGATTTTGCAAACTTGCTCCATCAAGTGTGTGTGTTGAGGCATTAATGTTTTGCAGTGATTTGTGGTGTCAGCATGACTCAGCACTTTTGCCATTATTTTGCTGTGCCTTACTTCAAATTAGTGCAGTGGACTTATAAGCAGGGACACTGGATTTTAAACCTCTTGCATAAATAGTCAGAGAAAATGCGCATTTTAAGTTGTAATGCCTGGTGCTTAATTTTAAATGGAAAACTTTGTTTAAAATAGTCAATTGTCTTTGCTCTCAAGTATAAATGTTATAAAATTAGAGGTTTGGTTTGTGAGGAAACATTTTTAATTGCTGAATGTTTAACCCCAGTGAAGTAGGCTGTCTTGTATTTAAAAAAAAAAGAAAAGAAATGAGGGGTATTTGGTGAATTTTTCTATACTCTAACAGCAAATACACACGTGCTCTGTCTTTTTGTCACTTTCTTCTACTTTGATTTTTTTTTACCTCTGAGATGTGAAATGTGAAGATCTTGATCAAAAACATTGCATGCAATAAGGGGCTAGTGGATTTTTGTTTCTAGACTGCCATTCATGTGTGTTTACACACGTTGATTACAGCAAACAATTCACAGCTCTGCAAAGTTACTGTGAACAGGGCCTGACTCGGCTTATAAAATTTAAAAAAGGGTAAATGTACAGAAAAGTTCCACCACTGAAGAAACTGGGAAGAATACATGGGATTTGTCTTAACCATGGAGGATCTGTGCTTGCACTTAATGTTAAGTTTCTGTTTAGATGTAGTTTATAATGAGTTAATGATTGATATTTTGATAAATGGTTAATCAGTTGTTAGATTTTTAGAGCCTAATGGGTCAATGGATTGCTTATAGCCATGGTTATAAACATAAGCAGAACATGTCTGTAACCTGCTTATAATAATAATTTATCATTTATAAGCCATTTATAACTGGAACCTTAATATAAAATGTGACCAGCCTCCTTAAACTGAGGCTATAGGGGATGGGGTAAAGATGTACAGAAATATTAAAACGTGTGTGAAAACTCGGTATGGATTCTTACAAAAACCTGTTGGTTTCATCTGTAAGTGATCAGTTGTCACCGTTCAGTACATAACACTGAAAGCCACCTATAGTTGCTTGTCTTGATTTCCTGCTTCTGATAACCAGTGAATTATTGTTTTGCAGACGGACATTAACTTGCCCTACCTTACTATGGATGCTTCTGGACCAAAGCACTTGAACATGAAGCTGAGTCGTTCCCAGTTTGAGGGGATTGTAGCAGATCTGATCAGGAGGACAGTAGCACCTTGCCAAAAAGCCATGCAGGATGCCGAAGTCAGCAAGAGCGACATTGGTGAAGTCATCCTGGTTGGTGGCATGAGCAGAATGCCCAAGGTATGGCATGTTCCCCTGTGACACACACCACTTAATGTCTTTGTCCAAGGATTGAGTCACTTTTATTTGTGTTGCACAAAAGCATTTTATAGGAGACCTTAGTCCTAATTCCAGAAATTTTGGAGGTGCTGTAGGTGAAGGGCTGTCTATATAGTCAGCAGGATGAGTGGGGAGGGGGGACAGGATCAGGCATGCCTGCTCATGTGAGTAGAACAATTGCCACTCCCTGCTTGGGTTGATGTTTGATCCGGGGGCCTGTCTGGAGGATACTGCTGGTGGAGATAACCTTGCCAAGACCAGTGAGAGTTGGCAGGAGTTACAAATTTCTGTTCCTGGCTCCTGCTATCTGATGTGGACTGAACACAGGCAGTGCTGTTGAGATTTAAGAACTTAAGGCTTTTTCTCTCTAGCCTGGGAGAGCAGCTGTGTGTGTGATCAGTATGCCGCTGCCAGACTTGTGACCTTCGTAAAATTCACCCCTTCTTATCAACTTAGCTTTGCCATCTAGGGATCTTGTAGGTTCACTGTTCTCCTGGCTCTCAGCAAAGCCTTTCTGTCACCTGCCGTTAATGCATAATTGGGTATGTGTTTGCTCCCTGGCATGAGCAATGAGCATGTTTCACTGGCCTTATGCTCTTAGCACTGGCTACCCACATAGACTTGACTCTTGTATACTATGGTGATAAGCACCAGCAGGTGACTTAGACTTGCTTTGCTGACATGCAAAGTCTTGAACGTTAGGACCCGCCTGCTGTTGATTTAGTGTTCTCAGATTCCAAGCTCCAAAAAGATCTGTTCAGCTCCCCTGAAGTCAGTGGGGAACATGCTTGTGCAAGGGTGTCCTCTAGAACGTGGACTATGCTGCTACTTGAGGTCTCTTAGGATGTGTGTGTATACACAGCCCCCCCCCCCCCCCCCAAAAAAAAGACCCATGGCAGTGAGTATCAGAGCTCAGATCAATTGAGGTGGGCTTGTACTGCAGGGCTAAAAATAGCAGTGTAGAGACTCAGTGTGGACCCCAGGCCCTGAAACCCACTGGGTGGTGGGGAGACCTCGGAGACCAGGCTCCAACCCAAATCCAAATGTCTACACTGCTATTTTTAGTCCTGTAGCACCAGCCCAAATCAGTTCACCTTTGCTCTGAGACTCACTGCCATGGGTTTGTTTGTGGTGTAGACGTACCCTCAGTTATTCTCTCCCAGTCTGTGGAGAACAGTAAAGACTGCTTTACTCTGTAAGTGCTGTGGTACTCTTCAGATGTTATCACTATCTTACTGTGACTGACAGCCATCCAGGATCCAGAGTACCCTGCTGGGGAGAGTCAGCCTGGGAGTGATTACTTCAAAACTCTGTCTACACAGCTGCTTTCAGAGCACTAGCAGGAGCCCCACTAACCCAAGTGTGTTGATGAGGGCTGGGAGGCTGCTCCTGCAGGTGCTCAAATGCTGTGTAGACCTACTCAAAGGTTTCAATGACCGACTAAGATTTGCAGGACAGAAATCACTAAAAGCTGCTGTCCTGGCCAAAGTCCAGTGATTGCATCCCCCCTTGCTAAGGTCCCTGCAGTTTAAATTGGGTACAATATTTTCCTTGCCTTCTGTCTGAGTCTCTTATGTAGTGTTATACACTGTGACTTCATTTCCATGGTGGGGGAAGCCCTTCCTGAAACACTGAGAATCCTTTGGGGTTGGAAGACACTACTTAAATGTCAGTATCCTATTTATACCTTTCTAGCACCATGTGACCTTGCAAGGTTACATAACACTTCCCTGACTACTCACTCAAAGCTTTAACTGCAGGCTGAGTTGAACCCAAGCATACTGAAATCTGCGCCTGTGTATTGCACACAGTAATGTAGCTTTCTCCCTCTTGTACTTCGTATTGCCCAGCTCCCCTTCACACCACTGCTGGGGTGAAATTTGACATCTCACACAGCCAATACTCCGGGAAATGCCAGGGCTGTGATGAGAAGTAATGCTTCCCCTTGCACTGTAAAACATGCCCACTTAGGGGAAAGATTTCCAGTAAATTATATGGTCTTCCTGTATGTTTCACTTTATCAAGGGAGTGTTCATGGGCCAATGAGCTGGAGCAGTGCTCGCAGCTCCCCAGGAGCACAGTGCTCACCTGTGCAGAAAATGGCTGCTCCGCTTATGCAGCTTGGGATGCAGAGGAGCTGTGAGCATCAGCTAAAATCTCAGTGGTGAAGGTGGGCCCCTTGGGGTGGAATTGAGCCGTGTAGGGTGTTTCAAACAGCCAGCTGAGTTCCTGTCCTTATACTTCAGCCATGGATCTGATGTATTCATCAGCATATTGTTCTGAAAAGGTGGAGAGCAAAGTATCCGCTGAAACACCACATTAAATAAGGGGCTAGAGACATTGTTGCCCTTCATATGGCTTCATTTATTCTTTAATACACTAAACAAGATGAGGTGTGCCCCCTCCTTTCTGTGGATTTTCTAACCTGCCCCACGGTTCTTTTGCTTGCTATTGCTGGGATAAGTGATCCCTGTTCTGTTTGAGCAGAATGTTGCTGCGTTATTGCTGTGTGGTGAGCTAGGGGTCAGTGTAGGTGGGAGTATTGAACTCTGAGGGACTAGTGTTCTTCATCCCCCTCACTCACTGCTGGCTGTCTGGTTGGAAGCAGTACTCCAGGGGAGGGGGCTGTCTCTGTCTTTTGGCCTCCTAGATGATGTAGGTGTAGGGCAAATATGGGTGCACCTGAATCCATTCAGCTGGGTGCTCGGAGGAGCAAATTGAAGGATGGGGCGAGTAGGAGCCAGTCATGGGCCTGAAGCTTAGTCTCATCCATCACTGGATGGCATAAGTAGGCGGGGGGGGGGGGGGAGAGACAGCTGATTGGAGGACAGATAATGAGGGGTTCCTTCCTCATATAAACTTTCACTATACCATGGGGTGGATTGTGGCAGCAAGGCTGTGATACCAGGAGTTCCCTACACATGGGCTGTGTTTTGTACTCATTCAGGTGCAGCAGACTGTGCAGGATCTGTTTGGTCGTTCTCCTAGCAAAGCAGTTAATCCAGATGAAGCTGTTGCTATTGGTGCCGCTATTCAAGGTGGCGTGTTAGCTGGTGATGTCACCGATGTGCTGCTACTGGACGTGACTCCTTTGTCCCTGGGAATCGAGACGCTGGGAGGTGTCTTCACTAAGCTCATCAACAGGAACACAACAATTCCAACCAAGAAGAGCCAGGTGAGGGTTAAACATCTTGGTAACTGTCTGCTTCTAATGGAGTTCCTGGCTGTTCTCTTAGGGACAGCACAATAGGAGGCATTGGGTGCCCCATGTTCTATTTCTGCCCTGTGCCTGTATTTAAGTCCCATGGGGACACTATGATCAGTATTCCCTTTTCCCCCTATCCATGTTGCCCAGGAGGGTCAAAGTCATGCCACTCAGTGCTTTCCTTATGGCCCAGCCAACTGAAACTGAACAGCTTGACAGTTTTGCTCTGCTGCTTGTGGCAACATGACTGGAGGAGCACTGTGTGCAGAGGTAGCAGCATGGGCACGATCCTAGGGTTGTGGATGGAGAAGGTGGGACACCCCAACATGGGGAATAGGTATAGGGCATTTGGAATTGAACACACAGTGAAGGTCCAGCTGGCTTAGTAGTGGTCATGTGATAGCACTTTGGGGCTCAGGACTAAGATGAGTTCTCACTGCAGCAAGGGCTGGCAGCCCTCTGCCCCAGAGAGAGAGGATATGCCTTGTGTTGCTCTCTAACAACCATCCACGGCTGAGGGCTTCTTTAGCTAGCTAATGAAGGTCCCTGCAATATGCAGCTATCGGGGAGGAGAGCACAGGATCCCAGAAGAGTCTCGTCTCTTCTCCTTTCCACCCTAAAAACCTAGACGGATTTCAGCCTCTCCTTCCACTTGCAATTCTAACACAAAATGAGGCAGATTAGTGAGTAACTTTTCTTTGTCAGGGCAGAGGTAGCTTTCAACCCCATAAACTCAACTTCCCTCCCCTCTCTTTAGAAGCATGAGGTGAGAAATCCCTTGAGCTTTTGTCTTGGGACAGAACCAGGCCATGTGTCTGTGCTATGATGTTACTATCAACACATCATTCTGAAGAGAACTGGTGCAGAAACTTAATATAACTGAGCACAATGCATGGCCAAAACTGTCTCTGCTGGTCTGAACTGGTAGAGAATGCTCTCCCCCGTCTTGCAGGGATACTGAAAAGATTGGGCTCCAGCGCTTGTTTCCTTGTTCCTCTCTGACTCCCTGGCAAACACTTTGACTGCCTTTGTTGAAATCTCAACCTGGTGCCTGCTAATCTTTATCTTTTTGCCTTAAAATCTTTACTGTATTAAAAAGCTTGTGGGGCATGGAGGGATAATACACATTTAAAGTAGTTCTTTATCCCTTCCGCCTAATTTCCTAGTTTTCATTCTGTTCCCTGTCCTTTAGTCTCTGTGTAGTAAGTAGCTCAATTCAGGGGTTGTAAGTCGTCGAATGTTTGTTTCTCTCACTATTCTACAGGTGTTTTCTACAGCAGCTGATGGGCAGACTCAAGTGGAGATTAAAGTATGCCAGGGTGAGAGAGAGATGGCTTCTGACAACAAGCTTCTTGGCCAGTTCACTTTGGTATGTTTGCACTAAATGTTCACAACCTTAAACTACCTTTACTCAGTAAGTTACAAGCCTCCTCCCATTTTGTTTGACTCCCCCTTCTTTTGAAAGTGAGGACTTTAACAGAAGCCATTTGATTTTTACCTGCCCCACAAATGTAAAGCACCAAGTGATCCACGCTTGTAAATCAGTAGGCCTTACTGTCAGCCTGCCTTCAGTAGCCATACACTCTTGGAGGCATTGATTTTTGTACCCTTGGAACGAGGATGTTGGATCCTGTTGCCAAATATAACTCAGTACTTGGATCCCATGTTGCTTCACAGTTGTCCCTGAGGCAGCCAGTAGCTGGCCTATCACCCACTCCCTTCAAGACCCTTTGGAGCAGCCTAGATTGTGTTAGACAGCATTTACTATGCTCCAAGGGGTGATTGTGTATAGGACGTAGCTGCTGCAGTTCAGCGTGGCTGAGTAGTTGACTCTCTTCATACATAATCCGCCTGTACAGGTATTTGTCCTCCTGATCCGTATGGACGCTTCTGATTTAATTTCAAGAGTGGTTATGTTGAATAGGGCTGTACTGTATCGGGACCGCCTCAAGCTTATATGGGTTCTTAAGAGGCCTCTTCCTGCTTGACAACTCTAATATTAAATCCAGTTGCTGGAAGGAGCCCTCCAGTAAGGCAAGGCTTTGTATCTCCTGAAGCATGGTGAATATCTCACCATTTAAACATGGTAGCTTCAAGCAGGGCCTGGCTCTCCCAAGAATAGACCCAAGTAAATTAACTAAAGGAAATTGAACTTGCTGCCATGCATGGGAGGGAGGAAGTGACTTACTGGCATTAAGTTGTAAAACAGCATTTGCTCTTCTTGTGACATTTATGGCAGCTTCCCCAGCTTCGGGGTAGAAGTCTGCTGCTGCATTAAATTAAGTCTGTCCCATTAAGTCTGTCAGATACCACTAATTTGCCACGAGTTCTGACAAGCATATCATAGGATCTGCTTTGAGGTTGTTTTAGTTGAATTGGCAGTTCACCAAGATCATATGCACAACACTGAAGGCTTCTATACAAGCCCACATCTGTTGGGGAACTAATGGCTAAGCACTTCTGGTTTCCAGGTTGGAATTCCTCCAGCTCCACGTGGAGTGCCCCAGATTGAGGTCACGTTCGACATTGATGCTAATGGCATTGTTCACGTTTCAGCAAAGGATAAAGGGACGGGACGTGAACAGCAAAGTAAGTGCAGCTATCATTGGATCCCTTATAGTGAAGGGAAGGAAACGTATGGAATTATGCTTGGCCACTCTGTATGAATGTGAGTGTATGAACCCCAATAGTGTGCTAGATGTCTCCAATTAGATGTAATCCCTGCCCCCCAAAGTTTACAATCTAGTCAGACATGGCACAGCAGGTGAGGGTGATATGCAGGCAAATGGGGGGAAGGGGAGAGGTAAGACAAGTTATATTTGTTATCATGCCTCCTGGATAACTGGTATCAGCTCCAGTGTGTTAAACCCTGAGCACCAGGGATGGGCTGCTGGTCACCATATCCAGCCCACCAGATCATTTTATGTGGCCTGCCAGTAGGCAGCAGAGATTGAGCCACGGTCCACCCAGCTGGCGCCCAGCCCACTCAGATCTGAGCACCAGGCACTGTGTTTAAAGTGAGGGGCATCACAGGATACAGGACTGAGAGCAGGAGCTCACACTGCAGGTTGCAGTGCCACCTAATGGCCCAATCATCTCTCCATCACAGAAGCAAGGGCGGGGCTCCACCCTTTACCACCAGTCTCTGGTTGCTTCCTTAACATTGGCTCCTACCTCCCACAGCCAATCTAATTGTGGCCAGCCCTGAGTTGAGGCGAACTTGTGCCAGTAGGGAAGCATATCTAGAGCTGGGGTTGTAATGCTAGAGCCCCTTCCTTGCTGCTGTGAGGGGCATTGGGACCCGGACTGGATTTCCCCCCAGACTCTGCTTCCCCCATGGACACAGACTACATCCATGTGCCAGGCTCCCCATCAGCTCTGGTCTCCAGCTCTGTCCCAGGCCACCCAGCTCTGCATTCTCCCTACTGGCAGAGGTGTGCCCTGCCCCTGCTGCTGTTGGACCTCAGCTCTCAAACAGCCAGCCAATAGGAGGCAGTAATGAACTGGGTGGCATGGGGCACAGTCAGAGCCTGTGGTGATGGGGGAGCAGAGTGGTATGAGTCAGTGGCGGTGGCTTCAGTAAAAAAAACTGCACCCTTCAATAACCTGGCTCATTCATTAACTTTTATTTCTGCATGGACCATCAAAGGGTTTTAGTGGCTGTTGTGACCCTCATCTACTACCTTAAAGTTGCACAACTTCCATGTAAAGTGAGCCCTGTACATGAGCAGCCCCTGTTGAGACTCGTCACTGGTGGGAAATAGGACCAGCTTTTAAGTCCTCTTTTCAGCAGATGAAGTTGCATTGAAAGCAGCCTGACTCTTTCACTCTGTGAAATGCAGTGATGTAGGTAGGAGAGAAGTCCCCTTATAGTGACAGATGAACAGCTGTAGGTCATGCCCCCTTGCACTTCCAAGAAGCAGAGCTACCTATCCAGAGACATTTGGGGCAGAGACTGTTCTGTTCTTTTGGTTGGGGAGGAGGGAGGGGGCTGAACAGGGAGGTTGGTGACTGGGAACCCTGGACCAGGTAGGATCTCGTTTTCACTGGTCTGCTGTGCTATGCTCCTTGGCATACTGTCCATCTGAGAAACTAGTGTCATATGCTAATAGCCCTAGCAGCTTATTGTCTAGTCATGGGACAGCATCAGTGTGCCAAGCTCTGTTAGGGTGAGGAGGTTAATTAGCAAGACACCTGGCCAATGCCAAGCACCCATGGCATGAAGAGTACATCTGATCAGACAAGCACAGTATTAAGAATGTACTTTATTCCTAACTACTCTGCCACAAGAATTTAAAAACCCAGGTGCTTAAGACTGATTCCCCTGATAACCAGCTGATTCTGGTAGCCTAGAAACATCTTTAAACTGCAGGGAGTTTGGGGAACTGAAGCTGTCACTATGTTTATTTAATAACACAATCAAATATTAGAGGCAATATTGCTTCCTATTGTAACCACGAAACACTGTTTTAGACCCCTATAACTTTGGCTTGGAGAACTTCTTTAGCCTAGATTTCTACAAACCTTGAAGAAAAATTGTCATTATTTGACACTTACTTCCCTATCATGAAGATTTGTTAATTTCCGGTTTTTGTGCTTCATTCAGAAATGGCGTATTGCCGCTTCATTCCAGAGTTATGGAATTCCTTGAGGATTTTGCAGGTTATAGCTGAATAAAACATAATTAGAAACTTGCTTTAATCATCTTGGTGAATATTTTTGGGCTCAATCCTGGTGCTGTTTACAACAAAAAAACACCTTATCAACACCAAATTCATTTGGAGCAGGTCATTTGTTGCCTTGTATTAGTTGGTTGCAGGTGTTCAACAGGTACTCTTCTAGATTAGTATAGACATCTCCCTTTGAACATGGGGGACCAGGGTTCTCGACCCAGCCTTTAGCGATCTATAGCGTACAACAAAGGTTGCAACCGTGATCCCATTGTAAACCTCTGACTCGTTTGAAATTTTAAGTGCTTACTGAGCTGAAGACTTAAAATTGGTTCCCTTCCTGAAGTGTTATAAAATGTCCAATGACGTCTGTCCCTTGCTTTCCGGTGAAATTGCATTACGCCATCCCACTTGAAATGTAGATTGTAATGTTCGCTCAAACAAGGCAGCTTTCACAAGGTAGCAGTAGGAAAAAATAAGTTGCTTTCATTTGAAAGCTAGCTACAGTTCTATCACTGACGGAAATGGAGGGAGAGCATGGCTGGAAACAGTCTTGTAGCATGCTTCTGAATTGCTCTGGGCTGCTCTCCAAAAGTGAAAGGAAACTCCATGACCTGATCAAGACTCCTCCTGCATTCCAAGCCAGAATGCTCCCTTGGCCTGAGGGCCATATACATAGGCTCACTTTCCATGTGGAGTAACTGAAGAACAGCGTGAAGTGACTTGCAGATGGTTACAAAGGAAGTATCTAGCACAGCTAGGAACAGAGCTTTTATCTGAGTTGCCAGGCTATTATTTTGTCCATTATACCAAGCCTCTCCAAGTGCTATTCTGTCTTGGACTTTCCAGTAGGTCTCCGTAGATAGGTACACTAACTAGAATAATACAGACTACTAGCAACTTTGTGAGAAACTACAGCCGTTCAGCATTCTGTTGCTTTGAAGGTGTACAAGGATTGTTCTCTGTGCCCAAGAGTTGAATGCTGTCATGAGAGCAGAGAAGTGGTAAATGCAGCACTAGGAATGAATGTCATTGGGGATCGGCACTTTTCTCTCATCAGATCTCTTAGTTTGTTTACACTAAGCATTCTCAAGGCAGTGGTTTTTCAAACCATGGGTCACAACCCAGTACTAGGTCGTGGAATGTAAGGCACCAGGTTGCGGTGGCTCTGGTCAGCACCGCTGACCGGGCTGTTAAAAGTCCTGTCAGCAGTGCTGCCCGGCTAAGGCAGGCTGTTCTGACACCGCTCTGTGCCCCGGAAGCAGCCAGCAGCATGTCCGGCTCCTTGGCGGGGGGCCCACTGGTCTCCTCGTGCTGCCCGAGCACCAGCTCCACACTCTCATTGGCCAGTTCCCGGGGGGCCGGACGGTGCCTGCATGCGAGAGCTGTTTTCATGCCTTCACCTAGGAGCCAAACCTGCTGCTGGCCGCTTCCGGGGCCCAGTGTGGTCCACAGTGCCAGGACAGGCAGGAAGCCTGCCTCTGCACCCTGGCTGTGCCGCTGACCGGGAGCCCCCCGAGGTAAGCCCATGTCCACATCCCCTGCCCCAGCCCTGAGCCACCCCAAACCCAGAGCCCTTTCCTGCACCCCAAACCCCTCATCGCTGGCCCCACCCCAGGGCCTTACCCCCAGCCCAGAGTCCTGACCCCTTCCTGACCCCCTGCCACAACCCTGAGTCCCCCCCAAACTCAGAGCCCCCTCCTGCACCCCAAACCCCTCATCCCCAGCCCCACCCCAGAGCATGTAGCCCAGAGCTCTGACCCCCTCCTGCACTCCAACCTCCTGCCCCAGCCCTGAGCCCCCTCCTGCACCCCAAACTCCTCATCCTCGGCCTCACCCCAGAGCGTGCAGCCCAGAGCTCTGACCCCCTCCTGCGCCCCAAACCCCTCATCCCTGGCCCCACCCCAGAGCATGTAGCCCAGAGCTCTGACCCCCTCCTGTGCCCCAAGCCCCTGCCCCAGCCCAGAGCCCCCTCCCACACCCAAACCCCTCATCCCAACTCTCCACTGGGTCATGGACATCAATAATTTTCTTCAACTGGGTCACCAGAAAAAAAGTTTGAAAACCACTGCTAGAAGGTGTCATTATTGCACTGGCTCAAATACATGCTAGCAGCTCATTAGTACAAGGCAACATAAGCTAGCTGGTGTGGCTGGAGCATTAATGTAGGAGCTCTCTTCAATAGGACATAAGTATTTCGATCTCTGCTGTAGGGGAAGAGATTAAAGTGCAAAGCAGCTTTTTTAAATATTGTATTTTCTAACGCAGTCGTGATCCAGTCTTCTGGTGGCCTCAGCAAAGATGACATTGAGAACATGGTGAAGAATGCAGAGAAATATGCAGAGGAAGATAGGAGAAGAAAGGTAACTTGGTGGTGGTCATTGTGGTCTCTTCTAATGGGTTTACCAGACAGTCAAAAATCTCCATTCCTGATTATGAAACTGCACTCAGAGGACTTCTGGCTTGAGTATAAGGGCCTAATTAAGAGATAATAGGTAATTGTACTCATGCCTGTGTTTGCATATACAATGACTGCAATTGCATGTGCAAATGGGTGTTTAGATGCTTAGATAACCACTTGTCCCCCATTTACCAGATTTCTACATGCAGTTGGCTTTAACTGCAAGAAAATATAGACATATAAATACCCAGCTCATTCTTACCTTTACAGACCAAGTATTTTAAAATTATTTTCTAAAGTCCCATTAAAGGGACATGATTGTGCTATAAATAGACAAATTCCTCTACCTGTTACTAATATGTGAACTGAAATTTTAAAATCTGGTTGAGTCTACTTTTCACCACAGATGGAGTTTTGTAAATTTTACAAAACCAAAATGTTGGTCCTAATCCCCATGACACACTCCCCTTCAATGGGCAGTTGCAGTGCACATATTAAAAACCTGGTCTCCAGCATCTTGCGTACCAGATCTCATCTGAGTCTTGGTATTTATGCCTTCCATGCACATGAGGTCCCCATTCCCTCAGGGAATATCTGGCCAGAGTCCACATCGACTTGGTCAAAAAGGAGTGATGCTTTCTGCGCTCGAGTGATCTAATCTATAATTTTCATAAGGTTAATGGTTGGGACTAATTGATTTAATGAGCGTAAACTATAATGAATTGCACTACTAAATATAGAACATTGATTTAAGCAGATGATACTGTAGGATATGGCATTAGCATATGCTTACAGACTGCAGAAATTGACACTGTAGATGCTTTACACTGCTCTCATCTCCACAGAACTAGTGATCTTGTTTTGGCAACACTTTTAAATCTCTAATCCTCAGAAGGGTGAAGTTCTGATATAGACCAAAGGATAGAATATTGGAGTAGCTTTCTGTGAAAAGAGATGAGTTTTCTTAGGAGGAGTTGTAGCTTTTTCTTCTCTGCTTCATACCTCTGTTGAAACTCTGAGATTCTTGACCCTTTGGAAGTTACATGTGCAAAATACACTATTGAGAGGTGCCAGCTACTTGCATAACTCTCTGTTTTCCTGTATTGTCTGTCGGGTAGACTTTGTGGATACATAGGGCTTGTGTAGTGTTTTCTGAACATTCCCACCCCATCTCCTTGTCTTGTCACTGTTTGTGTTCCTAAGCCACTGAACTAGTGTTGGTGGTTTCAAGTGCTCAGATGACAGCCGTGAAATGGGAGAGAGACACCCTTCCACAGACAGCAGTACAAGCTTTCCCGTGCTGCCTGCTAACATGCTTAAACTCACTCACGGATGAGGGCAGTTCACTCTCCAGTTCCCATTTTTAACTGTTGGCCTCTGCAGAGTGTACCAGCTCAGGTGCCTGGGGGGGTGGTGGTTTCAGGTTAGGTGCTGTGAACTTTGAACCACTGACAAGAATCAATGGAAAATAAAGGAGGGTTTTTTGCTAACAACTCCATTGCACCTTGTAGCATTATTCTTGTGGGGCGCGCTTCCAAATGGGTGGAACATCCAGTCCTGCTCTGTTAGAGACTGCCATCAGTGCAATAGTTCATGCCGCCATGTTGATTAACGCACTTTAGCAATGGGCCACATAGTTCATCTGCCTGTAGTAAGGCAGTTCTGCAGCAGGTCCCATGCTGGTTATCTTTGCAACCAGGAAAGCTAGTAGGGATTTGCATTTCTTGACCAGCAAACCTGGTATGCAAAAATAATTTCAATTGCAGAAAGCATCAGGGATACCAAAAATCTGAAGGACCCCCCTGAATTCACAGAATGCGCAATGTTCCACACTGCTCCTAGTACCCTATCAGCTGAGAAACTCAGTAGCTGGGTCTGAAAGCTGAAGCTCTGGGTGTCTTCCCCAAAATATTGAAACAAAACCTATATTGCCTTCCCTAGTTGGGACAGTCCATGCGCAGAAAATGCCATGCCATGTGCTTGGCCTTGCCATCTGGGAACGCACCTGGGAATTTCCCAGGGGTATGAGGGTTGAGATGACTCACTTGGATTTTCAAACACAGATGTACCTGTAAGTGACTTGTTTGTTTGCTTACAGTGTGGGAAGGAAGTTGGTTAAGTGTTGTCTATCCATTGCCATTCCGCTAAGCCATCCAGTTCTGTGCCACTCACATCTGTTTACACTGTAACTGAGTTGTGTAGATCTGAATGTTATATTGCATAGACCATTACCCAGTTGTCAATTTGCCCAGGAACGTGTGGAAGCTGTGAACATGGCAGAAGGGATCATCCATGATACAGAATCCAAGATGGAGGAGTTTAAGGATCAGCTGCCAGCAGATGAGGTGGGTATTTTGTGATGCCTGTTAAAGGGACCAGAGTTCCCTAGGGTATCTTCCCTCTCGGGTGAAGCATTGGTTAGCATGTAACCTCTTAGGGATTCTTAACTGTTTAAAATAGCATGTGGCTGAAACTTGCTAGAGAAGCTGACTTCCAGAATACATGAAGGGTTCTTAAAAGTGGAAGGCAGGCACAGTCCTTGGCTGCTTTTCGTCCCACTTGGACGGTGGAGGTGATTGGCTGTGTGGGAGGACATTTTATTGTAGCAGAGAATTTTTCGAACCCTGAGTTGCAGGTTTTAGTAAGGTGTAGGCAGCCTGTGAAGATGTTAATGTGAAAAGCTTTTCAATTAACCATACCCTTGATCTGACTCCATAGAAACCTTTGCAATGGCTGGTTTCAGAGGGAATTTTTTCTTCAAAGACACTGAATGTATGAAACCAGTTTTATTTGTCTAAGTTAATAAGCATTAAGTGAAGGCTTCCATTCCATCCTGAGAGTCTCAGAACAGTGGGTGAACTTACAAGTATAGCACCCAGGAACTTGGGAGCAGCTTCAATGGTTTTAACTTTTAACTTAGTTCCCTTCCTTTACCTGGAGTGAGTCAGATGCTTAGTGTCAGGGGTTTTAATACTGTTCAGTGACTGCTTTATCTTTGCATTATTCTTCATTTCAAAAGCTAAGTTGAAAACTGAGTTCATAAGCTGCAATAGTAGTAAAGCATCCACTTCAAACAAAGAATAATTTGGGGTTTTAGGGAGGGGCCAAGGCTGGAGATTATTGGCAAATACCCTTAGATTAGCTTAGATAACGATTCAGTGGCTCTACCCAGATCACTGTTGGGCTTCTCTTTAAAACGTGGGTGTGGACACGCCAGGTGCTCGTGTAGCCCAGTGAGAGGGTAGAACTTGTTCTCTGGCCTAGCAGGGTCTGGGAAGACAAGAGACTACATACTTAGCCTCTGAAGGGAAGTTGCATGGGAAACATGTCTAACTCCATCATGACTTTGTGGGAGACTGGAGGAGCAGTGTTAGTGGGCACCGTAAGGAGCGTGGCCTGCTTGGAGCAGGAAAATTATAGGCTACAAAAACATAGTATTCCTTCCAACCTGTGGGTCTTAAAGTAAAGGACTGACAGTGCCTGCCCACATTCTGCCTCTAGACATTGGTGAGTGAGTGTCCCACGCCCTCGCAGCTCTGTCAGTGCAGCTGTCCCACAGTAACCTCACATCGCCAATCCTGCTCTCTTGAACGCACTCCCAGTCTGACAGAAGTGCCAGATTGTGTGGAGGGTTTGACAGATGGCAGCAGGGACTGGGATGGGACCATATTGCTTTTGTTGCATCCCCACTCCTCCCACACACAACAAAGAGGAAACTCTTTGGAGCTTCATGCATTGAATGCTCTGCTTTGTGGCTCTTTCTGGTGGAGTTTTAAAGAAGGGTAGATGAAGAGCAAGTCCACTCCTTTTGGCAAGAACTGAGAGGGGGGCTGTAGAAGTGAAGGAAAGGGCTCAGTTTTAATGAATTAAGTGCAATGTAACTATTGTTTGTAACTTGTTTCCAGTGCAACAAACTGAGGGAAGAGATTGCTAAAATGAGAGAGCTGCTGGCTCGTAAAGATGCTGAAACAGGAGAAAACATCAGACAGGCAGCATCCAGCCTACAGCAGGCGTCCCTCAAACTCTTTGAAATGGCATACAAAAAGGTGGGTGCGCAGGGCTTGTGGATTACGCTGGTGCTTGTACAGGGAGAGGGAGCTGGTCCAAATGAAGCCTTAGAGGATTGTCCATGCCTGGGTAGCTTGATGCCACAGGTCAACTCCCCCTAAATGACAGCTGTTGCACTAGTGACGACATCTCTGGCACAACGTCATGAGCTGTCCAGCCAGTCATAGAAGTTCTGAAGTCTGACCCTCAGTATTGTGTAGCATTTTGTTTGTGCTCCTGATCTGTGCCACCAATTACATATTGACAAGCAGTACTTGAGACTGTTTTTATACATCAAGATAAATGGGCATCAGGCAAACCTAGCAGAAGTATGAATGTAGATCTTTCAGTGAGCATAGAAAGGGTACCATGTCCAGATGTTCAAATGCAGTTATTAAAAACCACTAAAATGATGGCAAACGGTATTTAAACTTCTGTGCATAGTCACTGGATGCTAAAGACTTCTCATGGGCTTCCTGACTGCTCTGTCTAAAATGATCAGCTAGGGCCAGATTGTTAATGGTATTTAGGCCCTAATGAGATTTTTCAGAAGCACCGAGGTGCCTAACTCCTGTTGGTTTCAGTGGGTGTTAGGTGCCTCGGTGCTTTTGAAGTTCCCACTAGGTGCCTAAATACCTTCAATAATCTGGCCTTTAGGCTTTGTCTTTCAATGTGAGAAGAATCTTGTGATCAGTCTAGAAGAAATCTGGGCAGCTGCTTCCAAGCTATCAGGATATCTCTGTGGGAGTAGCATACTGTAACTAACAGATGGTGTCTTTCACAGATGGCATCGGAGAGAGAGGGTTCTGGTGGAAGTTCTGGGGACCAGAAGGAAGAGAAACAATAGAATGTCACTCTTATGCACAGACTGCAGCAGGAAGAGGGTGAAAATTCTGAAGCTTGGGAGCGAAGGGACCTTCCTGAGCAGAAATGAGCAGAATTCAGTCTTACTGTGTTTTTGCAGTATTCTATATATAATTTCTTTAATGTATAAATTTAGTGATGTGTCCACTAGATAAATCATCATTTCATGAAAGTTAATTCATGCTAGACAAAGTTCTAAATATTCAACCCTGTGGTGTTTTCAACTGAGCGGCCGAGGGATTCACTTATCATTTACTCCTAACATTTGATGCAGTGGTATACTAAATTTGTTTAAAGGTTCGAAACCATGTCTCAAATTCTGGAGTGGGAATGGGAGTCCTGATGTATCCTCTTCGTGGAGCCAAGTGCTTGTGAACGTATTTGTAAGAGGTCCTGGGTTCAGGAGACCTGGATTCTCTACGTTGCTAGAGAATGTTAAATCTGCAGCTAGCTTAGTATTCTTGTACTGAAGGAGAATGGGTTACTTTAATTTGGCTGTAATTTGATTCCTTTTAAATAGGGCCACATTGAAATTACATGCATAGCTTGTCTAAGCTTTCTGCTCCATACCGTGTCTGTTCTCTGCGTGTGGTAAAACAACCTCCATGATAATAAAATTGTTCTTATTGGCTCTATTCTGGATTTTTTTTAAATAAAAACGGAAAAGCGCCCAATTTCTGTTGAGTTTTTTGGCTAGTTGCATCCTGGTGAGGTGGCATTTGTTGGTAGACCCACTGCTGGGACAAAGAATGTGAGTAAACTGGAAACCTGAGCACCATATGTTTTTGAAGTAAACTAGCTTCATTGATGCTTTAGTCCTAGTTACATTCAGAAAGGTTCTTCCTACTTTTCTCTTACTTAGTGCTTGCATGCTCTTCTTGGAACATAGGAATTGTCCTGCTGGCTCCGACTAGTGCTTTATTTAGTCAATATCTTGCTTGGAGCCAGGGATCACTGGCTCCAGAAGAAATTGTGCATTAGAGGGCTTTTTGCACTTACAGAAGTTTCTTCCAGGCAGTCAGTTGGCTATTGTTATGAAGAATGAGGGTTTATACCCATCGTTACTACATTTATAACACAACTTTATTGAATGTGACTGGTTGTTCACATACATGTCTCCTCCTTGTCTGGGCTAGGTGCAGTTCTTGGAATTGTACAAACAATGGAGGACACTTCATACCTAGTGCAAAGTGAGGTAATGGAGAAGCCTTCATCTACTGAAACTTGGTCAAAAGTTCAGTTTCTATGAACAGGCAAGACAATTGTCAGTTGTGTATCAACTGCCTCCTGACTATCACAATCTATGCAAATTAATACTTTTAACTCCCCCAAAGTATGGATTACCCATCCCAACCTCTCCACTCCCAAACTTCCTTCCCCCTTCCCAAGTGCCCAGCAGTGATTTCACTTCTGTGGTAAACCTAATCCCTATTCTCATCCCAATTGCAAAACCCTCCCATTCTCTGCCTCCTCCAACATCTATCGATACTGACCCCAACAAGCATCTCATCCTGACGGTCTTCCCCCAAAATTGCTCTGTGCTCTGCATTTGAGTCTGCATTTGACCTTGAACTCTCCTTAAACTTCCCACTCTCTCAGCTGTAGACTTTTAGATTAAAGTGTCCGCCATCCCTTGCTGCTGGCCCCCCTTTTGCCCCACAAATCTAGATTGTTTTTCCTCTACTAA
This sequence comes from Chelydra serpentina, assembly GCA_037349315.1. NCBI lineage: Eukaryota > Metazoa > Chordata > Testudines > Chelydridae > Chelydra > Chelydra serpentina. Next base: position 31,976,789 of record JBAIAC010000035.1, on the reverse strand, counting down.
TAGCAAAGCCTGCCTGCTCAGCTACTCCACTTCTGAGCCGTGCTGCCAGTTTCCAGCAGGGAGCTTTGGTGCTATTGGGTTAGCCAATGTGAGCAGTCAGGTCAGCCGCTTACTTTCATCTCCAAGTGGGCTCATGTAAAAGCCTATACAGGTTTTACAAGATTCCTCTTGAGAGGAATTGAGAACATGCCTACTCTTACAAAGCCCCCCTTTGAATAGATTTAACAAACTCAGTGGGTCATCTGTGTGGAAAGGAAGTCATAAATAGCCCCCCACCAAATAGATCTGATCTATAGGTTCTACCTCTTTCCTGAAATAGTCCAGTGATGACACCTATGTTTGAGCTTAACACCCTGGGCTGGGATGCATTAAAGGCCCTGTTCTAATTAGTGAAAAGGAAATGGATTTGAGTAAAGCGCTTGCTGTGCTGTTTCAAAAGTCTGCCTGGAAAATAAGTGGCTTGAATAGGAGCCCTTGGCAGAATGCCGGTACAGAAGCTAACATGATGTTGTATCAAGGTATACAGTGGTGCCCCCATGATCAGAGGTTGATCTGATGTTGAACAACTTCAGCAGTGATCTAAAAGGGAGGGGGAGGCTAACCCGGGCTCTAGTGGTATCAAAGGGGATGCAAATTCCAGGGAGGACAGAGAGAGGCCTAGAGGGGGAAAAGATGGGCATGAAAGGATGAAATGAGTTTGAACTTGGAAAAATGCAAGCTCAGACCCTGGGCAAAAACTACTCACACAGCCAATGGGGAGAGGCCAGAAATGTATCACTGCAGAAAGAGAGAGAGGTGCAGGAGTTAGCATCACAGCTCTAAGCCAGGAGTTTCCAGAGCAGACTCAGGATTGTCATGGGGCAGGGGAGTTCTGTGTGGAGGAATGTAGCTGATCGTGATGCAAAGGGGATGTCTCTCTTGCAAGCTGGCTGCTCTTTGATCTGAATGAATTTTGTGTCAGTGAAAGTTGCTGTGATACTACTTGTGTCTGATTTTCTGGTGGCTTCAGTGGGGTATTTGTTTCTATCCTGGGATGAGGGTAATCAGTCTACTGGAGACGAAGGGCCTTTCTGTTCACAGCTGTCAGACGGACTGTAACTTGCAGGCTTTAGCTCTACCTTGACAAAGCAGCCCACAGGGATGGGGAGGTTTGGTCTCCATGGCCCATTCAGATCTTGGCAACACCAAAGGTCCTAACAGCGATAGAAATTTCTCTAATGTGGACACTTCTGTGCTTAAGAACTAGACAGACCTCCAACTCGTATCAGGGGAAAGATTTCGATTTTATAAACCCAGAGTATATAAGCTTTTTGACACAATCTGCCTTGACTGAGATTCAAGGGCTATTGTGCTGCAACTTTTCCAGGTTTCCTTCTAGAATCCGTAATCACCTGGTGTAAAAGGACCCTTGGTAGGAAAGGGTTGGACTTCCCCAGAAGCTAAGTACACAGTCACAGGCAAATGTCTGGCTGTGGAAATGTGTGCATAAAATTACCTACTTTGGAGTGGCACTTGCTGTAATTACATATGCAATTTAGACATGCAGGTGTGCATGCATTTTGCACATCCAGCTGTATGCTTAACATTTCCACAATATGGCACTAGATCATGGTCCTGTATGCAAGATCTGTTTCTGGCAGGCACTGCTTAGTAGTGTATTTCCTGATGAGAACAATCTCCTTTACAAACCTAGATTGCACACCAATGTGACGATCTAGTTGGTTTTCCCCACAATCTGTTGGCCTCATCAAAAGGGATTCTCCAACTAAAGTTGCTGATTGTCTGGAGAAGAGGATGGAGGGACTTTCCTTGACTAAGGGGTGTTTTGGGTGGTTCCTGGAAATGGTTTAAATAGAATCTGTGATGGTTTTGGCTACTTCCTGCCTTAACCCACAGGTAAGCAGCATGCACAGTATTACACACTGTCTCAGTAGCAGAGCCAGGAACAGAATCCTGGAGTCCTAAATACCAATCTCTTGCTTTTGGATCTAGTCTGCAGTTGTCAGACCATCCGAACAAAAGCATTGTCTGAAGAAGACTGCTCCTAAACAGTCTCCAGGGATTTTAATTATTGATCACTGCTGACCTTTACTTATTGAATGAATCTTTTCTTTTACTGCTTGAGCTCCCAGCTGCTTATATCTGTTGCAGGGAAAGGTGCTATTTTTAATGCTTATCATTAGCTCTGCCTTTTCTTTGGAAAACTAAATTATTAAAAGAGCCAACAAGGGGTGGAATCAGGGGATTTCTCTTTCAGGGTGAGAACAGCTCTCTGCTGCAAAAAACTGCTGAGCTGGCAAGAGATACAGCATTGCAGCTAGACAAATGGCTATTATCGCTCATAAAAGGAGTGGTTCCTGACCTAGCGATTACCTGCTTTAGCAACATGCTCCTGTGAAGACATCTGTCAGTGAGGGGGTACATTGTGTTCAGTCATTCTTAATGTAAGCTGATATTCATCTTGGGAAGACTATGGCCTGTGCAGTGCTAAGGGTTTTGAATAATATGTGCTGATCCCTGCATAATAATTCAGCACCTTTTGTGCAGCTACAGTGGGGGTATGGGGGGTTTACTGGCCAACATGAAAGAATTCTTCACCCAGAACTTAGGGCTGGGTGATACATATGATGTAAAGTCTAGGGACTGAAAACATGAAGCTAAATTGAACGCTTCAATAGAAGCTGAAGGCTGAGTGGGGGAACCTGAGAAAATCCGGTTGTTTCAAGTAATAGATAGTGCTAACAAAAGATTTGGGCTATTGAAACACTTGCTTCCAGGCTTAAGCAAATCTCTAATGATTAGATTTTAGAAAGAGACCTACTGTGAGGGGCAGATTAGCCCACATCTGCCTGCTGTGAGGTTCTTGCACCTTCCTCTGGAGAATGAGTGCTGGTGTAGGCAGGACACTGCACCAGACTGACCAGGGGGCTGATAGAGTCTGGCAATTCCTACGTTATCAGATCATATAAACTTGAGGAATGTGCCATTTGAACCAAAGGAGGGAAAATGCAGAAAAAGCTACCAAGAGGCTATAGGTTTGCACTGAAAGGAATGGTTTCATTCCGTAAGGTGCTCTGGATACCGATCAACTTTGTTCATTAAACATTAGAGACAGGTGTGAGCCAATACCCCAGGTCCACATAACCCTCAGCTACTGGAAGACTCAGAATCCCAGTCTGAGTCAGTTCTGCAGCTGGCCCTTCTCTGGATAAAGAGGTGAGCCAACCCTCAACTCCAAAGGCGCTTGTACTTTGGGAGCTTCAAAATTCTGAGCTAAATCTCTGTCTTGGACCCATTTCTAGCAATTGTTTCATTTGCCTTGGGCAGTGCAAGCACGTTGACCAACATTGTTCAAGGCTGATTCATGTGTGCACAGCTACTGTAACTATCCTTGGCTCACATGCAATATTGTAACGTTCTGCAGCAATATTTTACAGCAATAGCTGAGAGGAATGGGACTCTCTCTTCACTTTCTCCAGAGGTGCAAGCACACCAATGTTACACGGCTGTGTCTTTTTGTAAAGTGCATTTCTATGCTGAAAAATGACCTAGTGTGAAAGGATGCCTTCTTAATTCAACAACTCTTCTCCCTGAAGGCTGTGTCCAAACATAACTCTGAGAAAATTAGATGGATTGTAATCTGGCTCTTGCATTATTAGCGAGTTGTTAATTTGACTCTGATTGCAGTGGCCTTATTGATGGTTGTGATGCATGAGTTAAGAAAAAGTCCAGCTTGACTCTCAGATCCCAGGGTGAGTTTTTTATGGCTAGTAGTTAGAAACAAACTGTCTACTTTTATATTGTAAACTGAGCAGATCTGATCTGGAGTGTTAGAAAGATGAACATGGAAACCCATGATGATATTTTTGCACAGTCACTCTTCAGAGTAGAACCATTCCTTGATGTACTAACCTAAAATGGAGGGATGTGACTGACCTACCAGAGAAAATTGAAGGTGGAGCTAGGGGTGACACTGAATAATGTAGCCTTCCACCTATAAGTCACCATTTCAAATCCAGCCCACCTTGCCAGTGACTAATGGTTACTATGGTCTGAGTTCTGTTCAGGTGACCACATTGCTCAGGTGCTCAGACTCTGTGGTGATGGGGACCGTACAAGTGATCAATAGATAGATGATAGATGCACCAAATTGCGTGAAATGGCTGTGTTACTTCATGTCTCCTTGAATCAAGGTGTCTACACTGTAAAAACAGCTCCGTAGAGCTGCCAAGAACTGAATGGGTCATCATGACTCATCTCCACTCTCAGCTCTTGCAATGGTCCTGCTAGGTCAGGGTGGGCGGCGGCCTATGGGAGGAAGCTGGCAATGCGGCTGTACTTATTTAGTGGCCAGACAGTGGATTCCAGGCTCCCAGCCTGTCCATCTGGCACACTTCACCAACACTGGCCTCACCAAAATACTATGCGTGGGCTCCAGCTGTCATGCAAAGCCACGCTGTGCCAGCTCTCTTCAGCCCAGTCTCTGATAATGCACCCTGTGACTGGAATGCTACAGGGGATGGGCTTGCGTAAGCCAGGATTCTACCTGCTTGACCTCATTGACATTGTCACTTCATCCTGCTTCTCCTCTGAACACACAGTGCCCGCAACGGCTTGGCAGACACAGCTCCCTCAGCTGGTGTGAGTTGGACATCGCCAGAGCTATGATGACCTATACCAGCCGAGGGGCTGAGCCTACATGGTATTCCAGGCTTAGGAGACAGCAACGTGCTGCCATTAGCTTCAACTACACAAAGGATAGCTCAGTGAGGGGGAATTGTTGGACCAAAACCTCCTTCATCATTCCAGATGCCACGCCGGACGTCTGCCCTTAATTACGCTCAAGTAAATGGGGAGTAACTCCAGTGGAATCTGGCTGGATTTACATTGCTGTAACTGAGAGCAGAACCTTGGCCTCCTGCTTGTACTTAATTTACATCATTTAATTAACGAGACAAAAACTGCCCACAGCTAGTGCTTTCCCCTTGTAAATTGCACGTACATCCTCACATATGCTTCTCAAGAGGGGGTTGCCACTCAACTCCGCCACTCTGTGGCTTAGGGTGTAGGCAAGAAACTAGGTGGAACTAGCAGTGGGGAGCCAAAGAATCCTGGCTGTCCAACCCCTAGAGAGCATGCAGGCATTGGGGAGACACAGGCAGCAACCCCTGGACAGCAGGCTTCAATGTAGCAGCCAGCACTTGTGTGGCAGACGGCCAGCATCTTCAGTGACCTTGGCATCGCAACTAGAGAAAGTCTTTCATAGGGCAGCATGCTGCGCACTCTTTTCCTGCAGCGCCTTGTGCATGAAGGTACGGCGTGTCCTCCCTCTAGCCCCCGCTTGCCTCTGCTCTGTTTTGCATGTGCCACACATTTATTATCATGCCTTTGGCCTTCCATTCTCCAGCCCCTTCCCACCTCCCAGGCACTGTGTGAATGAGAATATCTTACATTGCTCTGCAACCTTCCATCCCAGAGGGCCTAACAAACTACGTGCCAGCGCTCAGCCCACCCTAAGGCCCCTTGCCCTGCTCCTGTAGCACAATGGGCTGAGGATTTCCAGGCATAGAAGAAGCACTGCGAGATGTAGGATCACACAGCCAGCTCTGCAATGCTCCTCAGTCCTGCCCTGCCATGGGCTGTGCTGAGAGGAGAGCGGGATGGCCAGAGTGCTGCTGTGCTCTGGCAAGCCCCAGCTGGCATAATGGCCTTTTGGGGGCTGTGACCAGCTAGCATCTGTGAGGGGAGCCCCAAATAGCATACAGTCACCTTTCCCTCCTCCACAACCCCTCGGGTCCTGCACAGAGTATAGCCCAGAGCCTAAATGTATACAGGAAACAAACTGCCACTGTTTAACGGCTGCCACCTCTGGGGTGGAACATAGCAGCTGTTTAACGGCACACAATATGGTCAAGGGATTTGCCCCTGTTATGAATTCGCACCCCCTCACAGAGGACATTCCAATACATAAACACTCCCTCCAAACAATGTTTCATAGCTTGTTTGCCCATTGGAGTCTCTTAGGGCTTGAGCCTACAAAACCCTACACACATGAGTAAGCACGTGTGGGATTGGGCTCTTATTCACATTGCCATCACTGCGGGGGTCAGAATGGAATTTCCCACAATGCACAGCACTGCGCCACTGACCCAGTTTTCCTCACCAAGATACCTCTGAGGGACGGCTGCCCCGGCCGCAGCCCCAGCAGGCTATCAGATGTGATGGAGCAATGGTCTGAGGCAGGTCCATGGCTGTGGATTCAGCCCAGGAGAAGAGAGCCTCAGTGTGCTTTGTGTTCCGTGGCGCTCCACACACAGTCTTGGGTTGTGTTTGCAAAGTCTAAACACTGATACACGAAAACAAAAGAAGCCGGAAGAGTTCCTCTTTGCCCCAGCAGGCCAGTGTGGCGCTGCCAGCTCCTAAATCTTCCCTGGCAGCTTTGCAACCCCCTGAACTGAGAACACACCACATTTGCTGGCTCCCATGGGCAGAGAGCTGGCCAACAGATGGAGATATTTTTCTGCCTGTCAGATTCCCTCAGTGCTAATGTTACGAGTCGTGGCTAGGTGCCAATTAACAAATCCTTGAGATACAGCATCACTGAAGCACCATCCCAGAGGGAGAGGAGCTGGGCAGGACTAGAGCCTGCCAGTATCCACCCCTGCAAGGCAGGGCACCCACCACACAGTTGCTCCTCTCCACCTCACATCTCTTCCTCTCCTCCCATCCTGGAGGTCCCACTGCCTGCTGACAGTCTACAGGGTAGAACTGGAGCTCTGCGTCTTTCTCTTGTGGCCTTCCTCTCCCCCGTCCCCCATCAGCAATGTCATTCACAGTGACTGCTGTCACTTTGGCCAACCACCTGGCATTCAGGCAAGGACCACCAGCGCTAAAAGCATGAGCTGCTACAGCTTCGGCTAAAGAGTCAGGCTCTCCAGCTGGGGCTGGCTCGTGACCTTTTGGGATCAGGCTCAGAGGGAGATTTATCACACACACTGAGCGGTGGCCTACACACATTCATGGCCTCAGGAACAAAGCTGATGCTGCAAACTCCTTCTCTCCCATACTGAAGCTTCTTGTTGGTGCATGTCTCTGAAATCTGCCCGTCCCTCTTCCTCGCCCCAGCAGAATTGCCCAGGACTTGCTCTGTGAAAATAAAAACATTTTTTTAAATTTCTTGCAAAGAATAATTAGTATTTTGGACACCATCTGATTGGCAGTGCTCAGTAACACCAACACAGCTCCAGAGGGAGGGAAGTACCCCTAGCCCTGAAGAAAAATTCCTCCTGAACATGGTGGTCATCTTAACACTGGGGGTGTGAGAGAAAATTCCCCTGCATACACTGTTAATTGGGTCCGTACCACGAGATATTGCGGGTGTCCACATTAATCGCCATTTCATTCCTCGATCCTGGTGATGTGGATTCGGCTGCTAGGTCTGGGAGCAGAGAATGCCTACCCCCGAGCACTTGCTGTGAAAAACAAGCCCCTCTGCAAACGTATTGTGATGATAAGGATGATACATTTATACTGTGGTAAATGTACCATAATCTACATACATACACTGTATATATAATCTGGAGAGCCAGTCCTAGCCCAAAAGACAGTTCTACCCATACCTGGCAAAGAGAACAACAACAACAAAAACCTGATGCTGGCAGGCTAGAACTGGCTACCCAGCAGCTAGACTGAGAGGAGAACAAGAGAGGAAACCAGCCAGGACAAGTGGCAAAGAAACGGCAGTGTCTCTTTCCAGGGCTGCTTGGGGCAGCAGCATAATAATCATTTCATTAACATACAGAGAGACTGCTTCACTCCTGTTTAAAAATAGTATTAAGTCACTGCAGGAGCTGGGATTAATGCTGACGATGAACCAGCCTGGGAAATGCAGGTAAAATAGCTGAATTCAGTGGTCCACGCCCATCAGACAGGGGGAGACAAACTCTTATCTGTAGCAATATTGTCAGGCCTATTTCCTAAGCACAGCACTAGATGCCATGGATGTCTGAGTTCTACTCCTACTTCTGCAATTGTGTTGCTTTGGGCAACAGTTCCATGTACTAGTTTCTGAGGGACTCTTGAGAGGCAGAATGGACAGGAACAATCATAGAATATCAGGGTTGGAAGGGACCTTAGGAGATCATCTAGTCCAACCCCCCGCTCAAAGCAGGACCAATCCCCAATTTTTGCCCCAGATCCCCAAATGGCCCCCTCAAGGATTGAACTCACAACCCTGGGTTTAGCAGGCCAATGCTCAAACCACTGAGCTATCCCTCCCCCTGCTATCCCTCATTAATGCTATTCCTCATTAATGCTTCCTAATGAATGAGAAGGAATTGGTTAATGGCTGCACATTATGTTGAAAATGTAAAGCAGGATGGAAGCACTATGCAGCACTGGATGAACACTGTGGAAAAATTATCTGTGAGCAGCTGTTCAAATGAACCTTGGCTGGGTTCATGGCTTTTTTCATGTTCATGCTTCATGGACGCTCGAATGTGAGTGAGTTACTAGCAGGACTGAGTGTGGAAACAAACCAGTTTCAGTGATTAATAAAGAATGTTGACAGGGAGCACATTTTACATTTGCAAAGGTGAATATTCACAGCCATAAACCGGAGTGTTTGGCTTTGACTAAGCCAGCCAGGGAACCAATGCATGCCTTGTGATCTGTGCATCCAGGCAAAAGTCACCAGCGCTACTGGAATTTTGAGTGTTGACTGGCGAATACTTACACAGACTTGCTCATCAACAATCTAGAGGCCCAGAATTGTTGGGTGAATCATTTCAGAGAATGAATGAATCTGAGAAAATCAGATCTGCTCACAGGCATCTGTTAACACAACCTCCTCTCCCCACACAATTCAAGGACCTGATTTGTTAGGAATTATTCATTCAGCTCTAGTGCTAAGGGTTATTGTTCTGAGCACCAAACCGTCCCCTAGCACCAGAAGAGACAAGCTAGGTAACAGGGATCTGAAATGCAAGAAACTACTTCCTTAAGTTTCTGGCTGTGTTTGTTTCTGAGCGCCGGAGAAATAGTGTCAAGAGCATGATGCGCCTAGGTCTGATGTGCAGCAGGTTACACAGAGTGGTATTCACATGGAGAGCAGAAATGACTCATTCATTGTGGTGAATTTCCTTCATCTGCTCCAAATGGGCTCTTTCTAAGCGCTGCTCCAAGTACGAGGACAAGCCACTGAGGAAGGACCACTGTGAAAAGCCCTGTGTTCGTTACACTCTTATTTTTTCCTCCACTGAGGCCCAGAGCTACACAGTGACTCTGCTGATGTCCAACTCACCATAATACCAGCCCTGCTTCCCTGACCCCTGACCCTGCCCTGTGTCAACAAGCAGTAGCAAGGATCTCAATCCTGAACTGTCTCTCTCCTACTGTCTCCATGGCAATGTGTCCTTCAGCGCTGGCTCTTGGCTTCAGTCCATGCTCTAGGTTGGGAGAGTGCCCCAGAAGCAACAGAGCTTCACAAACAGATGGTGTTGGAGGAGTTACCACTGGCTTGCTGGTAAGCAGGGATGGTCAGTGGGGGAGTGGGTGGTGGGTATGGGGTATTGAACAGGGCTCTGGCATAGGGTGGCTGGGCCCTTTCAGCAGAGATGGGCCTCAGTCCACCTGCCACATGCTTAACTCACCTCCACAGGTAGGGAGAATGATGTTCATGTGACTGGTGGGTCAGGTGAGTGAAGCCAGCCTGCAATAGATAAGGAACCACTGGGTCAGAGAAGGGGTGGCAGATGCCTGCAGACAGCAGGAAGATTTCTGCAGGGCCCTGCATCAGCTGGCAGAAGACTGGGGCTGGAGGCTGGTAGAGAAGGTTATATGCCAGACAAGAAGTGCTGAGCAAGCAGGAAGACAGACAGACAGACAGACTGCCCCATCCACCCTCTGGGAGCAGGGATTGTGCCTATCTTGGGACAGGGTGAAAGAGCGGAACTTCCAAAAGACAAGACAGACACCCCCAGGGAAGAGATGTTTTGTCCAGCGTGAGTCTCCCGCAGAGGAGACTTTGGTTTTGAGTTTATTTTTTTTGTTACTAAACTGGCCCCCAAGAAGGGGTGTTGTTATTGGCTGCATACCTTTGTGATGTAAGTGAGGAGCTTGAGTGAAGGGGAAACTGAGGCATGGTGCTGCGAAGCTACCCTTGGCCACGAGTGGGTGCTTGAGAGGTGGCTCACCCAGTTTCAGGCTGCTCACGTATCATCTTGCATAGAGAGCTGCCAAAGCTAGACTTAGCCCTGTGTGGAGTCAGGATGAGGGATGACGAGTGACCCAGCTGACTGCTCCGGTACCAAACCATGAGGAGATGCAGAAGGTTTTGCTCTGGAAAAGTTAATGGTCGAGGTTGGTTGTGGCCTCTAGGCACTAGTGTAATGCATTTACTGCTCCGTGGCGGAGCCGTAACTACGGATTTCGGCGCCTGAGGCAACATGGGCGGCTCTATGTTTTTTGCCGCCCCAAGTAGTCAGGCAGCGTTCGGCAGCGTTTCTGCGGGTGATCCGCCAGTACCATGCCTTCGGCGTACCCACCGCCGAATTGCCGCCAAAGCTGCCGGACCGGCGGACCTCCCGCAGCCACGCCGCCCTCAAAGCGACCGGCCTGCGCCCCCTGCGGCTTGCCGCCCCAGGCCTGGAGCTGCCCCTGCGAGGCAAGAAGGACCTTTCTGCGCACCCCTCAGGTATGTGCGCCCGAGGCGAGTGCCTCACTTGCCTCGCCCTCGTTACAGCTCTGCTCCGTGGGCACTGGAAGGTGAGAGACATGGGGAAGGAGGATGGGAAAGGATGATGGTGGGCCCAAAGGGGAGCACGCTTTTCCGTGGGGCAGCGTCCTGAGTGAGACAATAAGACACTGAGCAAACAATAACTAATGAGGTCAGGCCCTTCACAAGGCCATATTCCCCCGTGATCTTTGAGCAACTCTCCTGTTGATAGCAGTGGGGCACAGAGGGCAGTATGGTGTGTGAGCAGCAAACCCTGGCCTGGAGGCCATAACTCACAGCGGGACACGACCTTCTCCCCCAGACAACTCTGATGCCCCCAGGCCATGGACAGCACTGAGCACTGGAGCACTAATTCACTAAACACAAGTACTGCCGAGGCCCTCTGCATGAACCTGTCTCGCTCCCTAGCTCAATGAAATCAAATGCATCCAGTAAGGGCAAAATACCTGCTGGCAGAGAGAAAAGGGAGTTTGGGATGAGATGGGTCACGGGGCTAAGTACATGGGACTGTCTGGGGACCTACACTGGACCCACTGGATTGACCACCCAGCTTGTAAGCTAGACCTGTAATACCCTCAGTGATGCCTTTTGCTAGACTGGTTCATGCTTTAACGAGTTCATCTCTGGGCATTTCTATAGTGCTCCTCATCCCAGGGCTGGAGCACCCCAGAGATGGGGGGATACAGGTTCCCATTCATATTTGATCACTGTAGATCAGTATTGCTTATCAGGGCTGGGCGGTCTGTGTCAGGAATGGGGTGTGCAGCTAGGCCTGGGAGCAGCTGCTCACCACAGCTGAACCCCCAATGGGCCAGATCGTCTGATTGGCTGAACAGCATTGCTAGGACCCCTCTTAAGCCCAGCAGTAGCACTTGGCTAATGCCTGCAACTGCTCCTGCCTGGCTCTGACTGCCACTGCTCCAACCATTAGGCATGACCACCTACGCCCTGGTGGGTAGGGTGCTGGCTTGAGGCCTGTGTTCTGTTCCCAGCTATGCCCCTGACTGGCCGAATGATCTTGGGCAACTCCTGGCACTGCTTGGTGCTTCAGTCTCCCCTGTTGCATTTGTCTTTTCTAGGCTGATGGTGAGCTATTGGGGGCATGGCTGGGTCTGAACAGTTGCCAGCCTGATGAGGCCCTGCTCTCAGCGGGGTGGGGGTAGGGGCACTGCTGAAATCCAAATGCACCATAGTCATTGCGTAGGATGTAGCACCATACGTCCTCATGATGCTGTACTTGGGCTGCAGCCAGGGAGGAGCTGAAGACTTGTGTCCCTCCACCCATTTTTCCAGCTTGGTCTCATCCCTCCTCGCCCCTGGTGTGGTGTGGGTTTTTGTGATTTGGGTTGGGTTTTTTTCCACCTTGTCTCTCGCTCCAATGGAGGTTGCCCCATCTGAAAGTCAGGCAGGCAGGAGCTGTGTGCAACGTGGGGTGTGCGTGACTCTGCATTAGGCAAGGTAGCAGGGAGTCCCACAGGAGGTTAACCCCTGAGGACACTTTGGAGACGTAGTTTTTTTGTTTGTTTGTTTTTGGGATGTTCCAACAATATTTTATTTAAGAGTATACAATATGGCAACATTAAGATTAAAGCAAAAAACAAGACATATGTATAACTGATTTACCTAATTCCTAAAACAGACCCACTAACAAGAGGAGCCAATTATGTTGGTGACAGAATGGTAAACTTGGTGACCATCTTTCTTTAGTGCCCATACTTTTGGAACTCCCATTCTCTGTTGTCCAGCGGACACACCTGGCGAGTCTTAAGCCAACGAGAGATGCAGTGGAGGTGGAAAGCATGATTGCAGACACGCCATGCGACAGTGCACTCTTAGCCGATGCCTGGTTAGCTTGACATTCTATACACAGATCCATGATATGGTTCCTGCAAATGGCACAGTTATCAACCACAATGTCCCAGGCCCAGAGAGCTACTGCATTCCACATCTTCACTTCAAAGCGCTTCTTGCTGGCGCTGCTGTTGGCGCTGCTCGGGGTATCCACATCCATCGCCGCCGCCCGTTGGGTACAGAATGGTGGGCTGGGAGTTACAGCCAGGGCCCTGTGCATTCAGTGATGTGCAGTTTCAGCATTTGTAGCAGCACCGAGCCCTATGCTGTGTAAACTGACGCAGTAATTCCTGCTTGAGTCTGCAAACAGCCTGAAACAATAGCTCTGAGAGGGGTGAACTGCTTCATGCATCTCTATAGACTATTTGTTGTTCAACACTTCTATTGCAGTAGGGCCTTAGGGGCAGCCAATTGGGGCCCCACTGTGCTAGAGGCTGTACAAGCACATTGTAAACGTGTCCCTATTCCTCTGAAGCCCAAATATAACAATATAAATGGGCATATTAACTATTTCACTACTGATCATTTTGGCAGAACCATCCAGCAGCCAGAAGAGGGGGGATGGCACACACCATAAATTCTGCACCCCTAATTTTTTACAGCACCCCAGTCCAGGCTCCTGTACTCCCTGGGAAGCAGGCAGCATCCTGACGTGCTCTGTGAAACAGTTGCAAAGAGAAGTTCCCCTTCAGTGAAACAGTAAGTGTCTAAGCCAACCATCCCTGCTATGGGGAAAAGCACTAGACCCTCCTTCCCGCCCCCATTTCCTGAGGGCTCTGCTGAGCTCTTCCTTCCCACAGAATTCCCTGTTTGCCATTGAATGTGGCCCCCACTGTCTTGCAGACCATGTATGGGGGGGTCACCGCCTCTAGCAACCCTTCAGCACTGCCATCCTATGCTCAGTGATGCATAAAGGTTGCAAACTGCTGCGCCTTCCTCGTATCTATGACGATGAGACTGTGGCATGGTGTCACAGGGTCTGCGCAGGTTTCTCCCTCTCGTCCCTGCGCCCTGTGATTGGCTGGTGCAATTAAGAGTCCGAACACCTGCTGTTGCCGGTTCACCCAAGTGTCTTTATTTATAGTGCTTGTGCAGTTCCCAGATCCCGCAACAGTTAGTGCCCCACAGACCCTCCCCAGGGTCTCCTAGCCCTTTGAGGTTTCCTTCCACTGTAAGGAGACAGCTAAACCCCTCCCTGTCTCCTCCCAGGCTAGCCCCCTCCCTGAGGTTTGCTCTGGGCTTTATAGCCCTCCTGACTCCACCCGGCTGACAGCACTTAGCTCAGCCTGTTCCTCTGAGCTGGCCCTCATTAGGGCTTGCAGCTGGGCCGCCTGCTGGATACCTGCAGCCCTACCCCTGGCCAGGGAGCAGGCCGCAGCCAGCAGTTTGGCAGGGCTTTAAGGGGGATTTTACCCCTGCCCTGCCACACATGGTTTTAAGCTAATTAATACAACGTGTTTTCCGGCACAGCCGCCACCGCCGAGCAGATTTGTGGACGTGTTTGCAAACAAAATACAAGGCCATTTTGGGTGAGCTTTGTACATTGCAGCCACCTTCAGGAAGAAGCATAATGCAGCCTTAATATACTGCACTTTCGAAAGGGGGGTCTTCAGGCCTAATTTTTGTTTCTCGGGGTGTAAAAGTCCCACTGAATCACTGCAGCTAAACTCAAAAAAAAGGCAGGTGGGGGAGGGAAGAATGCTTGCAGCTCAGGTAGGATTAGTGCTGCAGCAGAGGGGCAAGAGGGGCAGCCCTTCCCCATCCCAGGGCTGTGTCCCACCTGCTTGGCTGAGCCTGTGGAAGAAGCATGCCAATCAGGGGGAGAGCACTTGGAGTGCCAGTCACTCTAATCTACCTCACTCATTCAGGTGTGATAGGGAACACTAGGAAACCAGACTTAGCGGGGTGTGATTTTTCTGGCTCCCCTTTGCAGGGGAGGAGAATGAGTGGTGATATTGGCTTTCTATTACCAGATGGCACTATTGCAAGCAGCCTATTTGTCCAGGCAATGGGACATTGGAGAAATGCTGTTGATTGGTTGTGGTGCAATTCCTTCTGGAAGCTGTGTACCATCAGTAAAAGTTTGCTTACTGCCTTACGGCGGGTAGCGAGCGATGTTCTGGGATCGATTTATCGCGTCTCATGTAGATGCGATAAATCGATCCCAGAAGCGCTCCCCGTCGACTCCGGAACTCCAGCTCGGCGCGAGGAGTAAGCGGAGTCGACGGGGGAGCCTGCCTGCCAGGGCCGTAACGAGGGCGAGGCGAGTGAGGCACTCGCCTCGGGGCGCACAGCTGGCAGGGGCGTAAAAGCCTGCTGCCAGGGGCGCGCCCGTCCTCCCCCGCCGCTGAAGCCGCCCCAGCTTACCTGTGGGTGGTCCGCCGGTGTGCGTGCAGGAGGCCCCCTCCACCGAATTGCCGCCGAAGCCGGCAGCGGCAGCGGCGGACCTCCCGCAGGTAAGCGGCAGCGGCGGACCTCCCGCAGGTAAGCGGCAGCGGCAGCGGTGGACCTCCCGCAGGTAAGCGGCAGCGGCAGCGGCGGACCTCCCGCAGGTAAGCGGCAGCGGCGGACCTCCCGCAGGTAAGCGGCAGCGGTGGACCTCCCGCAGGTAAGCGGCAGCGGTGGACCTCCCGCAGGTAAGCGGCAGCGGCAGCGGCGGACCTCCCGCAGGTAAGCAGCAGCGGCGGACCTCCCGCAGGTAAGCGGCAGCGGCGGACCTCCCGCAGGTAAGCGGCAGCGGCGGGCCTCCCGCAGGTAAGCGGCAGCGGCAGCGGCGGACCTCCCGCAGGTAAGCGGCAGCGGCAGCGGCGGACCTCCCGCAGGTAAGCGGCAGCGGCGGGCCTCCCGCAGGTAAGCGGCAGCGGCGGACCTCCCGCAGGTAAGCGGCAGCGGCGGACCTCCCGCAGGTAAGCGGCAGCGGCGGGCCTCCCGCAGGTAAGCGGCAGCGGCGGGCCTCCCGCAGGTAAGCGGCAGCGGCGGACCTCCCGCAGGTAAGCGGCAGTGGCTTCGGCGGCAGGTAGCAGCACTTCCGCCCTGCTGCCGAAGCCGCTTCCGCTTGCCTGCGGGAGGTCCGCCGGTGCTGTGGCTTCGGCGGCAATCCGGCGGAGAGGGGCCTCTGCACGCACACCTTCGGACCACCCGCAGGTAAGCGGAAGCGGCTTCGGCAGCTGCTAAAAATAGCCTCCGCCGAACTGCCGCCGAAGCTGCTTCCGCTTGCCTGCGGGAGGTCCGCTGGTGCTGCAGCTTCGGCGGCAATTCGGCGGAGGGTAAGAGCCCCTAGGAATTTCTGCACCCCGGCCTCAGGCACAGAAATTCCTAGTTATGGCTCTGCTGCCTGCGCCGCGTGGACCCGCAGTAAGTACTTTGTAATTCGATACTTCGACTTCAGCTACGGTATTCACGTAGCTGAAGTTGCGTATCTTAGATCGATCCCCCCCCCCTCCCCCTAGTGTGGACCAGGCCTTAGTCTCTATGTCTGAAATGATTTCTTAGATGCAGAACTACTGCCTAGGGTTATATGCACAGAAGCAGACAAAACACATTATAGGTGCCAAAAATTTCAGGAGCCACCTCTGGTTCCCCCTAGCTGTCCATAGAGAGGAGCTGAGATGCTTTGGGTATACATGATGTAGGCATTATCTAGTACTTCGCTATGGAAGGTGTGCCTGGGAATAAGATGAAAACATTCACTAAAGAATGGCTGGTGGCTGTCCTGCCTCTTGGAAGGTGATTTTTTTTTTCTTTTTTATTTTTTTGAAGAACTGAGGTAGGGTCTAGTGCAAATAGTCTCCACTCAGTTTCGTCTTTATATTTGGGTTTTTCACAGGAAAGCAGTTAATTTAACATCGCCCATCCTTCATCATGAAGACTTCCAAAGCAAGGAGCTGATCCGGACAGCCTCTACATGCATTGACATCTATAGGCGTTCCATGCACCAGAATCGGGCCCTTAAGCTGATAGATGAATTTGAGAGAGGCATCACTTTCTCCCCCTTTAAAATGCAGTCAGCCCTGGGGTGGAACATATCAATTGTTTACCAGTGCACAACAACACAAAACAACTTCTTAGCGCAAGAAGTGAAGAAGACTGTATCCTATTGAATCCACTTGGGGAAATGAGGGAGGCAGGATATAACTTTCCACACTAGAAAACACCAAGGTATTTACTATCATCTATGGAAAGTATATTTAGTTTGACCCGATTCAAGTGAAGCTGCCAACTGCATGAGCTTGGGCAGAATCACTCCTGTTTTATACCAGGGAACTGGGACCAAGGCACTTACAGAACTGAACGCTTCCATCTAGCAAAGCATCAGAACAGAACTTTAATCACGTGAAGCCATGGGGATTACTCAGGGCTTACATTAAGCATGTACTTAGGTGCTTTGCTGGATTGGGGCCACCAGTGCCATGCCATCATTTTAAAATATTAATTTAAAGTACCCGCATTGCTCCTCAACACCAGCTGACAATGATAAATAGTAACCCCAGATCTGTATCCCTGGGCCATCACCCAGCTGGGGGAAATGATGGGCTTTACATAATATAAAAGTGGCAGGGGGTTTATGGCTGTTGTCTTCAGGGTAAGAAGGTCTCTCACCGCTCAGCTCTGCCCCTACTTAGCTGCCAGGTGAAGGAACCACCCTGGAAATTAAAAAAGCTCTCAAACGAAAAGGGCAGCTTTAAAAGTGGGTGGGTGGGGCG
This sequence comes from Chelydra serpentina, assembly GCA_037349315.1. Classification (NCBI taxonomy): domain Eukaryota; kingdom Metazoa; phylum Chordata; order Testudines; family Chelydridae; genus Chelydra; species Chelydra serpentina. The sequence continues at coordinate 31,959,500 of JBAIAC010000035.1, read as the reverse complement.
AGCTGAATGGGCTCTTCTGATAGCACTGTCTGGGGGCCCAGAGACACAATCGGAGCTCTCTGTGCTCTAGACAGAGAGCTTCCCTGCTCTAGGCACTCAGCTGCTTGGAACACAGCCTGAAAGTCCCATGGCTTATCTTTCGCACGCATTAACCCAAGCTAGGGCCGGGTAGTGCTGGCAGCCGATTCAAGATCAAATGCTTGTGTTTGTGCCAGATGCATACTTGCGTTGCACCCACAGTGCATAACATGTGTGCTGGGGCTATTGCAAAGAAGCAAAGGGGAATGGAATTATGCAGAGGATACTTCCCTACATGTAACATCTGTCAGACCACGGAAGACTCTCATCCAGGCATGTGATGGAGCCCCTGCCATTAGAGGAATGGCAAGACGGACCTGGTAGAACAGCCTAGATTATTCTGGAGAGAATGGTCCCATACTGGCAAGGAGCAGGAACTGAATGACCAAGGAGATCTTCTCCAGCTCTAATGTCCATGAGTCAAAGTTTCTAATGCTGTCATTTCCTATTAGGGCAGAGGCCTTAACTGCAGGTGAGACAATAGTTGATCTAGCTCTAGGTCGCTCTGGTTGGACACCATTGTTAGGACTTGAGAGTGGGCTCCCACTGTACGAGATGCTGTTACATAGAGATGGTCCCTGCCCCAAAGATGTTACCGTCTGAATAGACAAGCTAACCAAAGGGTGGGGAAGTAAGGCCCAGAGAGAGGTAAGGCCCAGATCCATGAAGCTGCCAATGGGAGTTAGGAGCCAAAATAGCTTTGTGGGCCACTGGGCCAAAGTGACTTACCCAAGGTACACAGGGAGTCTACATCAGAGCTGCAAATTGAAGCCAGATCTCCTGAGGCCCAGTAGAGTGCTTTAACCATCAGGCTCTCCTTCCCCTTTCGTAGTCTTCTACAAAAGCTGTGTTGCATCCAGCCTGTGTCACTGGTTCAAAGCCAGCCCAGGGCAACACTGAAGTAAATGGTCATCGGCTTGTGGTTGCTCAGTGGCCTGTTGATGGACAAGGGCAGAAATTCAAATAAACAAAACACATGAAATGTCTTCTATCTTGTTTGCCGTGGGCTAGTGTCTGCCACACACAACACGCCATGAGCAGTGGAACTAACTGGCCCACTTGTTAGCTATTTCAGCCAAGAAGCCCAGGACTAGCTGGGGTGTGAGGTGAACTACCCTCTCAGCCCCTGCAAGTCCCAGCCGGGAGACGCAGGAGGGTATTGCCCCTCTAGGCAGCATGTGCTAGGTGTGCAGGGGGTTTGCTTTTATGGCCTTTCTCTGAAGCATTAAGAACCGGCATCTCTCTGCCCATCTATCCATGCACTTAATGAGCCCCACCCTCCACTCTGGTATTTGAGGCATCACTGCTGGAAGCAGAACAATGGACTGGCCCGGTTGGTTTTTATGCCAGATCCTACACTCCCAAGAGCCATTTCTTCTCCTCCTGATGCAGCATTGTAAACTGTGGCAGGAGCGAAGGTGTTGTGTGGCTCCTGTCACACTGCCAGCCAGGAGACAGACAGGAATGTGCTAGATCTCCTACTTCTCTGTATGCCACCAGCCCTGGGACAGCCTGGTATCCATTACCGTTCTGGGGTGAAACCTCCGCTGTTCTGCAGAGGAAGCCTCCAAACATGAACAGAATCGGTTTTACCTCCTTCCATCTGGCAGCGTGAATGGTATGGCCTCATGCTCCGGAGCTAGCGCTGGAGGCGACAGAATTGTTTTCCAGACAGCATTTCGGGAGGGGATGGCAGTCATTTGATGCTGAGGGGCCCAGTGCAAGAAGGCAGCCGCGCTGTCGTTAACGTGCCTGGTGGCTAAGGAGCCCAGGGGAGTTTGGACTCACTGGAGCTGAATTAAGTCGCTTGAGTTGCTTACGTTTTCGTTGGGAGAGTGAATGGAGACTCAGGGGATTTTTCCCTCCAAACTTGATTCTGCGGGTAGGAACGTCTACGCTGCTATTTTTAGCCCTTTAGCACAAGCCTCGCAAGCCTGAGTCAGCTAACCTGGGCTCTGAGGTTCACTGACGTGTTGTTGGTGTTTTTTGCAGTTGTAACCCTTCTGCAAGTCAGAATTGGCAGCAACAAGGGCCGGGTTCAGTATCTAGGGGTTCCGTTCCAATAACACAATGCAAAACCGGCTCGAGCCCCCACCCAGTGACCTGGGACAAATATATATATCACCCCTCCTGGGCGCCTCTAAGAGACAATACTTCCCCTCTCACAAGCACAGAGTCTGAGTGTAGCAAAAGCCTTTTAATGACAGAGAGAAACAATGCGGCATTAAGTTGGGGAAACACCACAAACAGGATTTATAAAACAAACCATGCACGAGAAGATCCCCGCCCCCCCGCAAGCGAGTGGGCTGTGTCCTCTCCCTTTGGTTCTTGAGTCCAGCGACCCCAAGTGTCACGCAAAGTCCCAAAAGTCCAACAACCCAAAAGTCCAGCCCCAGAGTTCAAAAGTTCATCTGCAGAGGGTTACCCCCCGCTCCCAGTCTGGGTGGAAATGGAGAGGTAAGGGGCACCTTACGTGGCTCAAAGCTGACTGCCCCACCCCTCCACGGGGCTTCACTCTGCTCTGCCAGCCATCCCACGAGCCACTCTGCTCCACCAGCCATCCCGCAAGCTGCTCCAGCTGTCCCGTAAACTGCTCGGCTCCGCCAGCAGCTCCGCTCCACCAGCTGGCCCGCCAGCCGCTCAGCAATATATCTTCAGGCTCCCCCACTACTTAACACGGCACTTAGTGATTTTGGGGAGCCTTAGTGCACATGTACCATTTAGCCCAAAATGATTTCAACTCAGCTGCCTATAACTAGACTCCTAAAGAACTCAAAATTAGCTCTGATATTTCACTGGGGTGGGGGGGGGGAGAGATGCAATCGCCATTTAGAACCCTCAGAAGGGCCCCATACCACAAGGTACAAATACCTTTTCCCCCCCCAGCCTCTCTCCATTCACTGGGTTTTGGAACCCATGTCTCTTGTCTAGCAAGTGCTGCTTAGTTGATGATGAGTTCCCCTCCATCATGACAAAAGGCCAAGTACAGTTCCACTGTCCTTGATTTACATAACCAGTATAATAACAGTTTATTCTTCCTGCCCCAATAACAGAAATTCCTGCCCCAATACATAAAAACTGGGGATCCTACAGCAGCCCAAAGTGACCATTTGGGCTACTATGGGCTCAGCTAGGCGGGGTGGGTGTACCTATGCAAATGAGATCAGCCCCTGAAGTTCTTTACCAGGACTCACCACCAGGTGTCAGGGTGGGGCTCATCCTGACTCTGCTTACACAGTGACATAACCAGTAACACAGGCAGGCCTTTGCACTGTGGCTGCTTGCACCCAGGCTAGGCTAACCCGGCACTCAGAGCCGACTACCAGTCACCCAATGCACTCTGCAGTGAAGACACAATAGTGTGAACAGCCTCATCACTATTAACCTCCTAAGGGTGGCAACTCTAAAGCCTGATGCTGACACTTTAATTATTTAATTGTTGATCATTTTAGCTCTTTGACATGGCTGGGAGCAAACAAACCCCATAGGGACTGGAAATTTCAACCTTAACTCAATTTACGCCCTCTGCTCCTGTTTGTACTGGAGAGTACCATGAACACACAGGAGCCAGGCCTGACTTTACCTGCTTTTCCAAGGGGTTAGCACAACTAGATTGTGGGGCAGTTAGGCTATGTCTACCCTGGCAGAGTTTTTTCCCCAGAAGTTTGGTCAATGATTAAAAAGCACTAAAAGAAAATCATTGTTGCATGTTCACGTTGTCTTCCTCTGTTGGCATAGTGTGTCCACACATGGGGCAGTAGCATCACCAGTGAGATCAATGCACTGTGGGAAGCTATCCCACAGTTCAGCTCTTCACCTTCTGCTGCTCGGTCTTGTGAGAAGGCGGAGAGGATTGCAGCACATCATGGGTCTGGGCTCAATGTCCCATGATGCATTGCTTTCTATTCCAGCATTCCATGTGCTTCCATCTTTGGTTCACGGCATTTTTCAATGTCCCTTGTTTTCTGCTTTCTGTCTGAAAGAATGGATCTTGCACTACTCTCCAATGTTCTGCTAGCTGTCAGTAGCACATCGCGAATGGCAGTGCAGTTAATCTTAAAGTTCCAAACTCAACAGGATTCAGTTGCCTGATGTGCTGTCCGACATGGATAGGAGCAACATTAGATTACTTCTGGCATTCACAGAGCAGTTGAACATGATGGAACGTCACTTTTGGGCTGGAGAAACTAGCACTGAGTGATGGGGGATTGTATCGTTATGCAGGTATTGAATGATGAGCAGTGGCAGCAGAACTTTCGGTTGAGGAAAGCCACCTTCCTGGAACTGTGTGCTAAGCTCGCCCTCTCCCTGTGGCTCAGGGACACCTAAATGAGAGCTGCCCTCACAGTGGAAAAGTGCATGGCAATTGCAGTGAGGAAGCTGGTGACTCTAGACTGCTACTGGTCGGTTGCAAATCAGTTTGGAGTCAGGAAGTCAACCGTTGGGGCTGTGTTAATGCAAATGTGCAGGGCCATTAATCGCATCTTGCTGCGAAGGACTGTGACTCTTGGCAATGTACATGAAATACCGAGTGGCTTTGCAGCAATGGATTCCCTAACTGCAGCGGGGTGATAGATGGCACACAAAGTCCAATTTTGGCACTGGACCACCTTGCGATAGAGTATATCAATAGGAAGGGGTACCTTTTCCATGCTGTTGCAGGTGCTTGTGGATTACCGCGGGTGTTTCACTGACATCCATGCTGGGTGGTTGGGAAAGGTGCAATGTATCTCCATGAACACTGGCCTGTACAGAAAGCTGCAAGTGGAAGCTTTCTTTCCAGACCAGAAGATTACAGTAGGGGATGTTGAAATGCCCATAGTGATACTGGGAGACCCGGCAGACCCCTTATTCCCATGGCTCATGAAGCCTTACATGAGAAACCTGGACAGCAGTAAGGAGTGGTTCCACAACAGGCTGAGTAGGTGTAGGATGACTGTAGAATGTGCGTTTGGCAGATTAAAGGTGTACTGGCGATGCCTTTATGGCAGGCTAGACCTCAATGAAGATAATATTCCCTTGGTCATAGCTGCATGTTGTACGTTGCACAATATTTGTGAAGGGAAGAGTGAAAAGTTTGCTCAGGGGTGGACTGCTGAGGCAGAACACCTGGCAGCTAATTTTGAGCAGCCAGACACCAGGGTTATTAGAGAGACACAATGGGAGGCTATTTGAATCAGGGAGGCTTTGAGGCAACACTTTGAAGATGAGAACCAGTAATGTATATTGCTATGCTCTGGACTACAATGCTTAATGAAATCGAGTTTTGCAAGGAAGCACTTGTGATTTTTGTGGCCTAGGATTCAATGTATATAAATTATGTAACTGCTTGTTTATTAGTTGCTGCCATCTGCTATCACAATTTGCAGGAGACAAATAAAGACTTCTTATCATTCAAAATTTTTTGCTTTTATTACACACAAAAACTACAGCACCACACACACACACAGAAATGCTTGTGGGGAGAGGAGGTATCAGGGAAGGGCCAACTTCTGGAACCGTGTGTAAGTCCAGCTATCATTTGTGGAGGTGGCGTGAATGGGATAGCGAGAAGTCCCAGACAGGGGAAAGGAATTTGTGGGTGGAGTTTGTGGAGGACATGGAAAAGAGTTCTGAATGTGCTGAAGGGGAGGGCAGGCATGCATCTCAGTCTGGAGTGTTATGAGGCACTGTAGCATCTCAGTTTGCTTCTCCCTCATTTTCTTGTCTGTCCTGCCTTTCGATTTCCCTCCGGGGTCCGCGTTCTCTGTTTTTGGCATCCAAGCATTGCATCACCTCCTGGAACATGTCATCTTTGCTCCGTCTTGGGCACTTTCATATCCAGCGGAGGTGCTCTGCCGGTGTGTAGGGGTGCCTTTCAAGGCCACATCTGTAGAAACACAAGGAACAATGCATAGAAGCATGATTCTTAAGCACACACACAGGATTGAAACAGTACAGAAAAATACACCTCTAGAAACATACAAATCACTTTCTCACTGACCCTTGACAAGCACACATGCCAGTGAACACCCCAAGCATGGTGAGTTTACCCCAGGGTGGGGAGCATTGTACAGGAGGAGATAATCAATATGAAAGAGTCGTGGTGCAGTCGACTAGGGACAATATTCTAAATTTTCCCACCCTTTTCCACAGGCAGGGGTCATTATGGCAGATATCTCATTCCTGAGGGTAACAGGGAAGAAAGTGCATCTACTACACACTTGCGGCTTCCCTATGCTGCTTGCCTATGTGCTGTTTTGGTCCCTGCGCAAGTGATTGCAGAATGGTTCAGGAAAATTTCCTTCAATGTGGGAAGGAACAAAGTAGCTCTGTCAACGAACCTCCGGCATGGAATTGGCAAGTGCATCCAGGAAAGTTTCCTAGAGATCTCTCTGGAGGATTCCAGTGAAATCTCGGTGTGCATCAACACCCTATTCTGCCATAGTGTTTAGCTGCATGGGGAAATGTCCAGCACACAGAAACACAGCCAGCCTTGTACATGTCTATGCCCTCAACCCACCTCCACGCTTCACAAAGCAAAACCACTTACCAGCGGTCTCCTCTCCTGCTTCTTGCTCGCTGGATTGCAACTGCCGAGATTGGCTAGACATCTGCATGGTGGAGAACAGCTCCTGACTGGACGAACCACCGGGCAATCCCACCATGGTCTCCACATCGTCATCCTCCTCCACCTCTTCATCAGTGACTTCATCCTCAGAGCCAGATCCACTTTCTGCCGGCTCCAGCCCCGCCGAAGTATCCATGGGGCTCTTGGCAGGGGAAGTGGGATCACAGCCGAGGATAGCATCCAACTCCTTATAAAAATGGTAGGCCTTCCTTGCCTTCTGATACGCCTGTCTCACCTCCTTGATCTTTGCTGTGCACTGCAGTGTGTCCCAATCATAGTCCTTTTTGCACAAGCTTCGAGAAATCTGCCTGTAAGTATAGAAATTCCTATGGCTGGAGTGTAGCTGGGACTGCACAGCCTCCTCTCCCCAAATACTGAGAAAATCCATCAGCTCCCCTTTAGTCCAAGCAGGAGAGCGTTTGCTGCGTGAAGCCAGCATGGTCAGCTGGGAAAATGAGCAAACAGGAAGTGGAATTTCAAAAACTCACGGGGCTTTAAAGGAGGGGCGAACAGTTGCTTACCTGGCTTCAGAGGAGCACTGTTGGAACTGCTGACCGCAGCAGTCATGATGAGCATTGTGGGACACCTTCTGGAGGCCAATTACAGTGATAAAATCAAGTGTGGTATCTACACTGGCACTTTGGCTACAAAACTTGTGCGTAAAAAGCCTTATGACTCTCGTCGAGGTGGTTTTATTTTGTCACCGAAACTGAGGAGTTTTGTCACTGAAAGTGGCATTGCAGTGTATACATGTCCACTGTTTTGGCGCCAAAAGCTGCCTTTTGGCAAAAAAGCTTGGCAGTCTAGACAAGGCCTTAGATATATGCAAGGTCTCAGCTCTCCCGGCCCCTGCTCTGATTTCTCTTACCTTAGAAAATAACATGGACACTCATGAATAAAAGCCTTCATCGGTCAATTGTTAAAGTGGGATTTAAACTCAAAAAGCCAGGAAATTCAGCAATCAATGGTGAATTCCTTTTTCTTTTTCCTTGGTGGCATCTCCATCACAGGAGGTTTCCAGCCATGGTGGCTCATTCGGTATGGTCCTCTGCTAATCTCTTTGTGGATGAATGGTCCTTTTGATCCACCCAGGTCACCACCTCATCCATCCAAGATCTTCTTTTTCTGCAATCCCTGTAATTGCCAATTTCACACGTCTGGTTCACACTGAGAGCCTGTCAGATTGCATGGCGGTTGCAGAATACTAGATCAGGTTATCACAGTATAAATTTGGGGTTAATCCTGCACAAGGACCCCAAGAATCAAGTGTAGCTAGTTTTTGGGGGGTTGAACTCTACTTGTCGCCAAAAGCCTTACCCTACAAGGCAGCACAGATTTTGCAGTGAGCTTATTGAGTGGCAGCCTGCACTTGCCGTGCCACAGGGCCGGCCTTGGACGTTTGTGCCATTTTATAGGGACAGCAGTGACATCGGTTGCTCCAGTGCTCCCTGTTAGTATTGGCGTCAAATTATCCATGACTGCTCATTTGACAGGTTTTTCTGCTTATGTCACAGCTAGCTGTCCAATCTGGGAGGGTTCCATGGAGGTGCTCAGTGGCAAAAGACACTGCCCAAAAGGACTGCTGTGCACTGGACTTTGCCACCCATGAGGCCCAGCCAAGGTCTGCCCTATGCCCACACAACGTCCATGCATCATGGTGCAAATCTAGGAGGAATGGGGGCAGTTCAATAACACGTGCAATATGGATGTCTGGGGAATAAACCCCACCATCCACTCGCTCTGCCACCCTGCACAGGCTCGGTGGCAGGTTTGTCTGCACAGTGCAATGGGAAGCAGTAGGCAGTGGCTAGTTCACAGGGTATAGTATAGTAAACTGGCCCCGCTGCCATAAAAGATCAGAAGCCTTGAATTTAGGATCCAGTGTTGCAGAGCTCAATCCCTATCCCAGGAAGTCTTTCAGGCTTCCAGAAAGAAGGGGGGTATTCTTTTGGCCTGGGCTGATGGCAGTTATCGAGGAACTGCAAAATCTGTAAGAACTGCAGAAGCAAGAGCATGAGAAAAGAGAGCTCATTAACATGAATGATTATGGGTCACTGGGCTGACTGAAAACGTGCTGGGCTGATCCCTTGACAAAACTCTTTGGCCAGAAATGGAAAGAATGTGCTCTCAACAAAATGGAATGGTGTGGCATCGACTTGCATTCGTAGAGGGATGGACTAGGACAAGCTGGACAAAGGTGATAGAGACTGACCTGTCTCCCGTGGAACTTTACAGCCTGACAGCAAAGATACCGAAAACAGTACTGTACTCTGACAACTCAGTAGCTTTAGTTGGGCTGGACCAGAGCTCTGGTGGGGTTTCTGTGGGGCTAAGGAGGGGAGCCTGTGGGAGGGACCGATTTGTAGAGTGGGGGATTGATGCTGGGGCTCCTGGGTTGTATTACCAAACTCCGCTGCAGACTCAGTGCACGAACTCATGCCTGATCTACACTTAAAAGTTCGGTTGCTATAGATGCATGGGTCAGAGGTATGAAAAAACACCCCCTGAGCACCCCCTGAGCACTATGCTGACCTAACCCCCAGCGTAGATGCAGCTATGTTGACAGAAGAATGCTTCCGTTGACGTAGCTAGTGTCTTTCGGGGAGGTGGTTCGCTCACCAATGGGAAACCCCCTTCCATCACTGTAGTCTGCATCTACACTAAGGGGTTAGGCTGGCATAGTTACGGAAAATTAGCTATGTCGATATAGTCTCCATAGTGTGAACATATCCACAGACAAACCTCGCCATCATTCATCACTGCATCCATCTGTGAAATGGATCTGACAGGATTGGGGTTGTGAGCCTGGTCTACACATATTTTGTGCATTGCTTTAAGTCAGCTGGCTTCTAAACTGATTAAATTAACTAAGTATGGACACTATTAAACCAGTTTAAGAGTGTCCACACTATGGGCCTGTCTACACTGACAAAAATGGTGAATTTTTCAGTTGAGTTAGCTGAATACCATTGAACCCCCTCCAGTAGTTTATCACTTTTAAAATACTTTGAGCTGGTTGTGATGTAACCTAGCTGGCAAGTATTTTGTGGACAGGACTGAGGGGGTTACACTGATTTAACTCAACGTAGTTAAAAAAGTGCACAAACGGGGAATAGAGCATCCCTTAATTATGATTGTTTAGATGTAGTTTTGAGATCCTGAGCTGAAAGGCAAAATGTGGTTCTTATATTTAAGCTAAGAATGCAGGGGTAGGGCCTGTAGAAATGGCTGAGCTCAATAGACTATTGGTAACTGCATGCGACCCCGCTATATGGATCTACAGAATAAAAAAGTCCATTAAGATACATGTTTGGCTCCAGTGTCCTGTATTGTCCAGCATCCCTCTTCGAGGACTGATGCTGGGTATGTTACTAAATGTACCAGGTTCTGAGCAGCACACATAGCACTTTTCCAGGGCTCTCATCCAGATGCTCTGGGGGTGCAATGTCAGGGCAAGCTGCTGTCATCCCAGATCTCAAGAAGAACATTGTCCCATCTGTCTATGGTCACTGTCCACACTCAAAAGCAGTGCCCAACCTGGCAGATATTAGCCATGAGTGCGGCACACCAGCGGCTCCGGCAGTGGTACTGGGAGCCTGACCAGCCCCTACTGGAGCTGTGACGAGCAGCTGACCTAAGTCTCTGGGTCTATGACACCTTGTGAAAGCCACCTCAGGCACTTCCGGATGGCTTTTAAAAAATTAGCAGAAATCCATTTTTTTTCTGAGCAATTAGTGAGCAACTGAACATTCACCCTGGCTCCCATTTTGAGAAAATGGTTTGAAAAGACACTGACACCAAGGGACCGATAAGAGTTCCCAGGGAATTTTGAGAGTTAGGCTGTTTCTCTCCCAGTTCTTGTTGTGTATTTGGTTGTCGTGGTAATAGCACCTTGTTGTTGCTATGGCAACGGAGTTAGATTATTAGGTGATAGCCCAGCCAGTTTTGGCTGGTTTGGTTAGTTCAGTGTGTGAAAATAAATGGCTGCTTTTAAGGATCACAGCTCTCTGTGTCTCAAGTGATTTCTTCCTAAAACTGCTGCCCCCAAGGATACAACAAAGTGGAGACGAGGATGGGATCCCTGTGCTGCCCCAGCAACAGAAGGAAGTAGAAGTCAAGGTGAAAAAAAAAGAAAAGAAAAAAAAACCTACCAAAATCTTTTAGCTGTTGGAAGGGGGTGAGAACTGGCTTGTTTGCACTGACTGTGAAACCTGAAACTAAAACCATGGCTACACTTACAGGGCCACTGGAACCCTTTGAGGAGAATATAGTGCAATGGCACGTGTATACTGAGCGTTTTGAGCTTTTTGTTATTGCAAATGACATTACAGAAGAGACGAAGGTGCCAATATTCTTAAGTATTGTAGGGGCTAAGACCTACTCCCTGCTACGCAGCTTACTACACCCTGTTAAGCCTGAGACCAAATCTTACACTGACATTGTGGAAATCCTAGGGTCCCATTTTTCCCCAAAACCACTGGTAATTGCTGAAACATATATGGTTCCACAAAAGAGACCAAAAAGAAGATGAAACAGTTGTACAATTTGTAGCAACTTTAAAAAGGCTAGCAGAACACTGTGAATTTAAGGAGATGTTAAATAATGCCCTGCGTGACAGGTTAGTGTGTGGCCTATACAGTGAAGCTATAGGGAAGCGCCTATTGACAGAGGCTCAGCTTACCTTACAGAAGGCTGTTGATATTGCAGTCTCCATGGAACTGCCTACAAAGGAGGCGCAATACATCGGTGCATCCCCTAGGGTGCATAAGGTGTCACAAGAACCTACCCACAAAACTGTGCAGAGTCAAGAATGTTACCGCTATGGTAAGCCGAGTCACCAGGCATCAGAATGCTGGTGTAAGGACCTGGTGTGCCGACACTGAGGTAAAAATGGAAACATTGAGTGTGCCTGTAAACAAAAGAAAAAGAGGCCTGTGGTCTGGCTGACCAAAAAGGGAAACCTGCATATCCTAGAGCAGAACCAGGATGACCAAGGTGATACCTCATCGCCACTGCACGTTTTGTCTTTGGCAGTGGGCTCCCATGAATACTGGGTAACCCCGTTGTTGGATGGCAAACTTATACGCATGGAACTGGACACCGGTGCAGCCATCTCGCTGGTCTCCGAGACTGTGTATAACGAAAAGCTACAGCATCTTCCTCTTAAAGCAACAAAAACTGTTCTGAAGACGTATACAGAAGCTGTGCCCATGTTGGGCACTATTGATGTTAAGGTGGAGCTCAATGGACAGGCTGCTAAATTGCCACTGTTTGTGATGAGAGGTAATAATTACCCAGCCTTAATGGGTAGGTCTTGGCTTGGGAAGATTCAGCTGAACTGGGCAGAAGTGCACCGAATGACTAAAGAGGAAACCGGTCTGAACACTATACTAAGGAAATATGCTGCTGTTTTTGAAGAGGATCTGGGAAGTATGAAGGGAATCACTGTGACATTGAACATTAAACCTAACAGTCAACCAAAATATCTGAAAGCCCGAACTGTGCCATATGCCATCAGGCCGAAAGTTGAAGCAGACCCGGAGCGCCTGGTCACCAATCGAGTCCTAATACCAGTTACCCATAGCCCATAGGCCACTCCTATCGTTCCAATAGTGAAGAAAGATGGCTCCCTCCGGATTTGCGGTGATTTTAAAGTCACTGTCAACCCAGTGTGGTATGCAGAGCAATACCCGCTTCCCCGCATCGATTACCTCTTCGTGGGCCTGGCTGGGGGACAAAAGTTCAGTAAGATTGATCTGAGTCAAGCGTATTTACAGATGCACGTTGATGAAAAGTCCCAAGAGCTGTTGACTATTGTGACTCATAAGGGGCTTTATCGATATTGTCACCTACCCTTCGGAATAACGTCTGCTCCCGCCCTGTTCCAGAGGGCTATGGATCAGATCTTGTGTGGCTTGCCAGGAGTTCAGTGCTATCTGGATGACATCCTGGTCACTGGAAGGAATGAAGAGGATCACTTAAAGAATGTAGAGGCTACCCTACAAAGACTGGAAGAATATAGCCTACAAGTCCGCAAAGACAAGTGTGAATTCTTCCAGCCCTCTGTTGAATATTTGGGACATATCATTGATGCTGCAGGTCTTCATCAGGCCCCTGCAAAAGTTAAGGCTATTGTGGAGCCTCCCCCGCCTCAAAATGTTAGCCAGCTGCACTCGTTTCTAGGACTATTGAACTATTATGGAAAGTTCATCTCACAGTTAGCCACACTGCTAAAACCGCTTCACGAACTCCTTGGGCAGAACGAGACCTGGAAGTGGACGGAAGCCTGTAATGTTGCATTTAACAAAGCTAAGGATGCATTGCTAAATTCTGAAGTTCTAACGCATCCTTTGAGCCATCCTTACCCCTACAATTGGCCTGTGATGCCCCCCCTTATGGAGTAGGAGCAGTCGTGTCACACATTATGCCTTCGGGGGAAGAGAGATCTATTGCTTTTGCTTCATGCACTCTAAGCAAAGCAGAAACTAACGATGCCCAAATCGAAAGGGAGGCATTGGGAATTTGGGAATCATTTTTGGAATTCAGAAGTTTCATCAGTACCTGTTTGGGCGGAAGTTTACTCTTCTCACAGACCATCGACCTCTGACGTCAATTTTTGGACCCTACACAGGCATTCAATCCCCATTAGCTGCTAGTCGTATGCAACGTTGGACATTGTTACTTAGAGAGCACACATATGAAATCAAATATTGGAAATCCACTCTGCATGGCAATGCAGATGGTCTCTCAAGGTTGCCTTTGCCAGTCAAACATCAAGATACTGCCCGAGAGGAAATCTTCTACTTTGAACACATAGAGAATACACCCATCACTGCTACTCAGATAAAGAAGGCAATTCGCGTTGACCCAGTATTTTCCCAAGTTATGGACCTGGTGATGCATGGAAAATCTCAATGAACCTCTCCGGTCTCACCCGCCTTTGTTACCTACATGTCCAGGAGGACGGAGTTATCAATCCAATCTGGTTGTTTGTTGTGGTGAAAACATGTAATTATCCCACCACTACTGAGATCACAGATGTTAGAACAGCCACATTCCTGTCACTGTGGAATATTGCACATGAAGGAAATTGCATGAAGCTATTTTTGGTGACCTGGATTAGACAGTGCTATTGAAGAGAAGGCAAGAGCTTGTATGTCATGTCAGGGTGTCAGGAATGCACCCCAGTGAGCTCCCCTACACCCATGGGACTGGCCTGAAAACCTGTGGCAACAAATCGGCAAGGGGACAACACTCCATTCAAAAGTATCTGGACACCTTCTTACTTTCCTAGAGAAACACACTTCATGCTACGACCAAGGCATCCCCAGCCTGGGACGACAACTGCACACTTGCTTTGATCTGCTGAAACCTTCTGAACCCAGACAAACTGTGCAACATCAGCAGCAATATCAAGTCATCAGACGTGCACCCAGAGCAAAAGACCGAACCTTTAGCTCGGGACAGCCAGTTTTGGCTCAGAATTATACTTCTGGAGCTAAATGGGTCCCTGCCACAATCATCACTCAAACAGGACCTGAACAGGGAGGGATAGCTCAGTGGTTTGAGCATTGGCCTGCTAAACCCAGGGTTGTGAGTTCAATCCTTGAGGGGGCCATTTGGGGATCTGGGGCAAAAATTGGGGATTGGTCCTGCTTTGAGCAGGGGGTTGGACTAGATGACCTACTAAGGTCCCTTCCAACCCTGATATTCTATGATTCCTACACAGTCCAGACTACAGAGAATCTCAACCTGGTGGCGACATGTAGATCAGCTGTTGCCAGGTCATGCCAGTCCTCAGGACACATCTTCTGTTGAGTTGTCTGACTTCACCTCTTCTGGCGAGACACCGAATCAAGAATCACCTGTTCCTGACTGTTCTCCTCCATTACTGCCAGCGGCTGAGATACCCCCTTGCCCGGAACAAGCTGATACCACCTGTTCGCACTACGCCCCCTGAGCCCATTGTCAGGGCTGTGCCCAAGGTACTTTTGGGTGCAACAACACCAGAAGTTCGCCATAATCCACCTAGAGACGGAAGACCTTCTCAATGGCTGGATCTTTAGCTAGGGCAAACACACGGTTTTGGCGCAAAATAATCCCCGGGGTTTAGCCAGGGATGGAGGCAGTCTACCCTCCTTCTCTAGTTTAATGTTTGTTTTATTTAGGGGATGTTCTTATTAAGGGGGGAGGAATATGTTGTGTATTTGGTTGTCATGGTAATAGCACCTTGTTGTTGCTATGGCAACTGAGTTAGATTATTAGGGGATAGCCCAGCCAGTTTTGGCTGGTTTGGTTAGTTCAGTGTGTGAAAATAAATGGCTGCTTTTAAGGCTCACAGCTCTTTGTGTCTCAAGTGATTTCTTCCTAAAACTGCTGCCCCCAAGGATACAACAGTTCTCACTGGTTCCTCAAAAGGCTAAATGAAACCCACTGCTTCTGGGAGCTGTAGCAGGAAGTGTGGAATAAATACTCACAGAGCATTGTGATTACAACAGTGTAGTGTAGTGTTACGATGAATGTGGGTCAAAACTGCAACCATCTGTCTCCCGAAGTAGATTATGTAGTGACAGTACAGTGCAGGGTTGGTACCTACAACATTGCTCTTTTACTGGTTCAGCTAGCAATGGTGCAGTTTTCCAGGGCAGACACAGCCTGATTTGCATGAGGTTATGCAGGTTGTCTAAGGCAGAGCCAGGAACTGAAACATTTCCTGAGTCCCAGTCCAGTGTCTTCACTGCAAGACCAAGTTTCCTCTTGCTCTGCTCAGTAACTTAACAAACTTAAGGGCCATTCCTGGACAAGGAATCTTTGAGTAGAACAGCCTTTTGTTGGTCAGCCAAGGCATACATCAGTTGAAATGCGCAGCTGGAAAATACAGGCCCCTTCTGCATATTCCTCTTACTCCTGCAATGGAGATGAATTATTGGGTGAAGTCCTCTGATCTGTATGATGTGGTGTCAAAGTAGATGATCATAATTGTCCCTCCTGGCCTTAATGAATCTGTGGAGCAAGGATAATGGTTTTCCAGCTGGTGTGTAGTCATTTTGACATAGAGAACTTGGTGCAACTATGTCCCTGTCAGGCCACATTTACTGTCAGACTAGCTGTTCTCCAAGTATCAGTGACTAAGTGGGTGTGTGACACGCTTCTGTAGATGTTTATAAACATAAGACCAGCCATACTGGGTAAGACCAATGATCCATCTAGCCCAGTATCCTGTCTTCCGACAGTGGCCAATTCCAAGTGCTTCAGAGGCAATGAACAGAACAGATAATTGTCGAGTGATTCATCCTGTTATTATCCACTACCAGCTTCTGGCTAGAGACAGCCAGAGCATGGTGTTGTATCCCTAACCATCTTGGCTAATATCCTTGATGGCTCCATGTGTGGGACACAGTAGCTCTGTATAGGTGGAGGAGGAGCAACAAGAGCTCCGTTTTTCTTGCAGAGGGCGCTGGGAAGAAATGATGGTAAATAATGACGAGTGAGAATGAGGTGGCATTCCAAGTATGTGCTCTGTGCCCGTGACAGCACGTTGCCTGAGCAGCGTCGTTCTAACACGATTCTGTGTTGGGAGTATGTGTGTGTGTATGAGGAGAGCTACATAGGCCCAGCTCCTCAAAGGTATTTAGATGCCTTGCGCTCGCTGATTTCCATTGGGCCGCATGGTTTCGCGGCGCTCAGCTGGGCACACATGCATGAGGAAAACAGGAGGGGGGAGGGTCCGATCCTGCCACCTGCTCTCAGCCCCGTGGCAGGGGAGGACCAGCCTGGCTCTGGCAGGATTGGACCCGCCTGCACCCAGGCAGGAGGAATGGCACTGTCCCAGCGGGGCGGAGCTGGCGTGCAAGGCTGCTGTGCCTTGGCTCTCTGCTCCCATAGCTCCCGCCACGTGGGCAGCACCTCACCCTGGCCCAGCAGCCCGTCCCTCCCGCGCCAGCTGATGCTTCCCCATACGTGCGCCTTGCCCTTTAAGAGCCACCGCTTGGCCTGACGCGGCATTGCTGAAACATCGCGAGATCCAGACCTCCCCCTCTGTGACCAACTCGGCCCCCTCCTGGCCCGGGGAACTACAAACCCCGAAATGCCCTAAACGAGGGGCGGAGGCTGGCCTGAGGAGCCAGCCAATAGCGATGGGGAGAGTGAAGCCCGGCAGAACCAGCCAATGGCGGATAGCGAGCGGAAAGGCGCCGATTGGCGGAACCTGAGAGTCCCGCCCCCTTTTCTCCTCCCCGCCCTCTCCGGGGTCCCTCGGAAGTGATGTCACAGGCCCCATGTGAGCGGATTGCAACACATGCAGCGCGGAGAGGGGGAGAGAAGCCGGTTTCCGACGTCAGAGCCGCCTCGAGCCCCGAGCCGCCCCCGCCGCCGCGCAGGGAGGAGCCGCCGTCGCTGCTGCCGGGGGGACAGGGCCTGAGGTGAGCGCCGCTCCGGGCGGGGTCGCGGGGCGCGCGGGCCGGGACTAACCGCTGTGCTCTGTGTCCGCCGGCCCGGCCGCCGCAGGGAGGAGGCGGAGGAGGAGAAGATGGCGGACGACCCCAGCGCTGCCGACCGGAACGTGGAGATCTGGAAGATCAAGAAGCTCATCAAGAGCCTGGAGGCGGCCCGCGGGTGAGCAGCTGCGGGGAGCAGGCGGGGCCGGGCCTGAGGGGGCCGGGGTGGGGGGTCTCCCCCTGTCTTGGCTGGGAGGGGGCAGGCGGCCGCCGCTGCCGCGTGTCCCCGGCGGCGCTGAGGCTCGGTCTTCTTGCTCCGCTGGTCCTGGGGGGCCAGGCCCCGCCGCTGGCGTGCGCGGGGCAGCGTTTGAACCGGCCCCGGGCCGGGTGCGGATCGCTCGGGGCAGAGCGAGCCCCACCCGGTTGGAGGGGGCCTCGCTGGCGCCAGTCGTCCCGGGCAGCGGGCCCCCGAGCTGCTCCGCCCTGGACGATGGGGGACAGGCTACTGGGCCGCCCTCCCCGTGCATGGCTCCTGCGGGTTGGGAGCGGCACCGCCGCCTCGCTCGGGGAGTGGGGCGGGCAGCGAGTGAGGAGCCGCTGGCAGCTCTGCCAAGGCCCGGTACCGGGGCAATTGTGTTATGCTCGTCGGTGCTGGAGCCCTGCTGACGGGCCGACGGCTTCCTAACTGGAAGGGCCACAGTGCTTGGCGGGAGCTGAAAATGAAGGTGTCCTTGTGTGAGGACAGCCAGGGTGATACAAAACACGAGGTGGAATTGATTAGGGTAATTAAATGTTCGTGTCTTGGGGTTTAAGTCTTCCCCTGTGGACAAATGACCCCATAATACTCCCTTACGGGTGTCCTGCAGCTTCCTCTGAAGAACTGAGTACTGAGCGCTGCTGTACAGGATGCCAGACAGGATGGCTCCATGGTTTGATCTCATGTAAATTCCATGTGTGTTGTGGGGTTCTCCCTTAAACATCTGCATAGGCATCTAGATAAAGTTGGGGATCTAGAACAGTGGGCTCTTCGAATTGCCCAGCAGTTCAGCAATGCGCAACATGTGGTACTTTGGGAGTCCAGATACAGAGACCATTTTGATGATAACTGAGGGGAAAGGAGGTTTAAGCTGGCTGAGATACCTTAACTAGCTGCTGGCATATACTTCTAGCAACTGGATACTTTCTTGGCAGAAAGTAAGCTATCCTAGCATTAGTAGCTTGTAACTCGAGATGTGCACATATCACTGAGTAAGTCTGGCAGTTGCCATGTGGTATGCATTTTGGTCAGTCGTGGTTTGAGATGAAATTCCCAAAAGCTGGCATTTTCTCAGCAGAGCTAAAATGCGGGGTAAATGTTAGGTGTGTATAGTGAAGTAACCATTACATACTCCCACTAAGCTAGAACACTGAATGTCTGTTCCAGCTCAGGGAGCTGTAAGATACTTTCCTTCCCTTGCAGTTGTTCCAGTATCACCAGCTGGGAAGGGTGAGGGAGGAGAGAAGCTTCAGCTTTCTTTAGCAGCCTCTAATAATCTGTCTAAACAGGCTGTTGAAACAAGCAGGTGCCTTCAATGTTTCAGTTGATTTTGGCTGAAAATAAAAACCTTTGTGTTTTAAAGGCTGGGGTATTTTAAATGCAAGCAAGTGGGTCTGGAAGGGAGAATGAAGTGCTCCCTGTAGAGAGACACTGATAAAAGTTTTTAATTACAAAAGCAAAGCATGGAATTGGGTTGTTGGCTTTTTTGTTTGTTTTGGGGGTGGGGGTAAAAGGGAAGTGCAGTGTCTTCCTCAAGGCACCATTGTGAACCTAGGAAATAGGTTTGTGTTGCAGTCGGTAGGTCTATGACTTGCTTCATTAAGCAAAAGCTCTTTATAGCTGTTTGCCCATGGAAACACCATGGGCCCTCTGTGTTTTTCAGCACTGAAGACTAATCCTGTGCATCTAAGGGAAGTGGGGAACCGTCTGAATGCTGCCTTACCTGGTGGCTGCAGAGCACCAAGCTAAGCATTCCAGGGGCGCAGCCCTCCTCTTGAATGGGGTGGAGTTGGGAACTCCTAATGGCCCAGTTGTCATGTCAGCTGGATGTTAAGAATGTCAGCTTCTAGTCTGTGGGGTTTGCAGAGGCTTGTGCAGACAGTCCTAATGCTGGGTTGGGTTTTACCCTACATGCAAGGGGAGGCTGGAGAAAAGTGGGCTCAGGGCTTGACTTTTGCTCAGTTCTTCTGTGGTCAGCTAGGTAGAGCTTTATATACTGCCTCTGGTGTGAGTGACTAATGGGATCTTTCCTCTTTACTACTACAGCCAAAAAGTGACTGACTCCCTGTGAAAGAACAAGAACCCCTGACTCCCCCAAAAGCTGGCAGCTAACCCTTCTCAGAAATGAATGGTCACGTTGCATTATAAGCCACTGAGGCCATCTGTGCCTCAGGCCCTTTCTCCAATGCTTTTCCTTAGCAATTTAGGTGAAAAAAAAAAGGAAAATTGTTTGAAGCTTCTTGGCCTAGATGTTGAAAAGAAGTCAGAGTTCTTCGCCCCTTGTTTGATGATCTTACAGAAACAAGGTGGGTGAGGTGATATCTCTTATTGGACCAACTACTGTTGGTAGAAGAGACAAACTTTTAGGTGTGTATAGTGAAGTAGCCATTACATACTCACAATCATCTAGAACACTGAATGTCTGTTCCAGTTCAGGGATCTGTAGGATACTTTCCCTTCCAGCTGTTCCAGTGTCACCAGCTGATATTGAGCTCTTATTCAGAGTTGTACTGATCTCATGTATGTTTACCTGGGGGTGGAGGGTTGTTATGGGCCTGGGTTAATGTGACTAACCAGCATGTTTTTGCTGATTAGCTCAGGCTCCTAGGGAGCCAGACGATATGTCTACACTGCAGCCTGGAGAGAGCCACCTAGCCCAGGGGGAGTCATGCTGGCTGTGTGAACATTGCAGCCCAGGCAGCAGCTTAGATGCTCAAGCCCACCAAACCCCTGAGTCTGAGCTCGGGTGGATAGCCCAAGTCTATGCTGCATTTTTAACGCACTAGCTCAAGCCCTGGGTGGTTGGGAGAGCTATGGGTATTAGAGCTCTCGTGTAGCTAATGAAGACAGCTTGTTTCTTTGAATTCAGAATGCAATAGGAAACTAAGCAGGTGTGGGTTGGTACAGGTGTGCGCTAGAGTTTCCTGTTAAACTGCTTGTGAAGTCAGCCACTGTGCTCTGAGTCCCTCACTGTTTAGAGAGATGCTGATGAGAGCTGGGCTTCATGGAACATTTACTAACCATCATGTACTACTAGCATTGTGGTGCTCAGTTTCAAAGGGTTTTGGCATAAGCAGGGTTAGTCCAGAGAGGTAGTTCTCTGGATTTTCTTTGTTTGCAGTAGATGGCTGTTGCAAGGGTCAGTAGTGAGAGAACTCCGCTAAGCACAGAAACCATGAGCCTCAGAAAAAAGTGTGGAAACAGAGTGACTGCAGTTAAGGGGAAAAGTTTTGCACAAAGGATAGATAATAAAGTGTTTGGTGCAAAGCACCAGGCTGTGGACTAGAGAAATAAGGGACGCAGTGGGTGGAGGAAGAGGAGCATGTTATGTGTTGGCTAATATATTGTAAAATCCTAGTGAAGACAAGGCAGTCTAATTTAAACTTGTGCTAGCAGGTCAGGGAAACGCCGGATCCTAGGATTCATCTAGCTCTGCAACACATGTTAGAACTGCAGCTACCATGTCTTCATTAGGATTTTACTTTGATTTGGTCTTTGCTTACAAGTTGTTATAGCTACCCTGGTCAGGCGGGTGGGGGGGAAACACACACCCTGACCAATACAGCTATGCCAACAAACCCTTTAGTACAGATGTAGTTGTGCTGGCAGAAGGGGGCTACATCTGTTGATGTAGCTAACACTGTTCAGGGATGTGCTGTTCCTATGCTGGCAAACTCTTCTGTGGGTGTAGGCTGCACATACGCTAGGGGTATGTTGACAGCTATGCTGGCATAAGCTCCATAGTATAGACCAGGGGTTCTCAAACTTCGTTGCACCACGACTCCCTTCTGACGACAAAAATTACTACACAACCCCAGGAAGGGGGACCGAAGCCTGAGCCCTGCCGCCCTGAGTGGGAGAGGGCCAAAGCCTGAACCCCCACTGCCATGGGTGGGCAGACCAAAGCTGAAGAGCTTCAGCCCCAGGCAGGGGGCCTGTAACTTGAGCATTGCTGTCCAGGACTGAAGTCCTAAGGCTTTGGCACTAGGAGGTGGGGTTCTGGCTTCTTCCTCAGGCCCCAGCAAATCTAAGCCAGCCTGGTGACCCCATTCAAATGGGGTTGCAACCCACTTTGGGGTCACGACCCACAGTTTGAGAACCGCTGGTGTAGACATACCCTTTGTGTGTGTTACCACATGTTAACCAGAGGGTCTGAGAGAAGTCTTTACAACGTGATGTTAGTTAACATGTTTTTAAGAGTCTAGGGTAGACAGGAGAAGTTATGCTCTAATGTGTTGGTTGCAGGAACCCATAAGTCGATCCCTGTTGAGCACATTATATCTTACACAGCTCCTCAGATGAGGATAGGCTCAGCAACTCTTCTCAACCTAGGAACGCAAAGTTCTTCAGCACAAGAGAATTGAACCAGTGGAACAGGCTTTTCCTGTCCTCAGGAGTCATTTCCTTTCCCTGTGAAGTTGGAGGACCAGCTCTGAGAATTCTAGGATGGGTAGGTGGCAGGCATAGTCCTGGAGAAACAGGGTGATGCAAAGGGCAGGGACTCACTCAGAAGCGCATTAGTAAGGAAGGGTGGAGATGCAGTAAACAGTAACCAGAAGCAGTGTCCCAGTTCCATGTGCTGGGTGTTACTGAGGTGGGTCTAGGTCTGTGCAGCACAAGGTAATAAGTAGCTTTGCCATCATGTGTCTATTCTGGCTCTTTTTTGACCACTTGTAAAATCTCAGTGAAATCTGCAGGGTGTTCCCGAAAGGGTTAACAAGTGAGTGTGATGCCAGGGAATACTTTTATCATGTCTGTGGAATAGATGAGGTAAGCAGCAGGGATGTGGCCAGAAAACTGCGGGAATGGAACAGGACTCCATATTTACCAGATGCTGACTAGGCAGAGGCCAGTACAAAAGAGGGGTCCCACCAGAGGTCTGGGACAACATTCCAGAGAATACCAGCTCCTGGGAAGGTGGTGGAATTCCTGTCAAGGTGCTGTCCCTGAACCCTGCTCTCTTTCTCATCAGCATCTGGCTAGTAAGTACCCATTGAATCAAATTTCTCTTCCCTTTGCTGCTGGAAGGGAACAGCTGTGGTCAGGGAGTGTCTGATGGTCCAAACTAGCCATGTCTTATTATTAGTTACTCCCCTTTCTCCCAAGTTAGATGAGCTGCAAACTGATCTTGTAGAAGTTAATGAGTCAGTCTCCTTAGGGAGTGATGAGGAAGGGAGAGTAGCTATCTGCTTCTTAGTGTGTGAGTGAGAGCACACAGGGCCTGAAAACCTAGGTACTTGTGACCCTGGTGACTAAACTTCTACTAGCCAGTGGCAGACGAGCTGGGGGCCAGTAAGGTGAGTGCAGTACCCTGGAGAGAAACCCAGCCCCATGTCATCTCCAGCTGCAAGGGAAGGGGAGAGTGCTGAAATTCTTACCAAGGTGTAGTGCTTGGTCATCTTTTTGGGTCATCTTTGTCTATTGCATTCTTGTATAACGGACTCTTCACATCCTCCATGTGCTGGGAGAGAAGCTCTCTTTGAGCCTCCTGGCTGCTGCAGCAGTGGGACGGTGTTTCCACTGCTCTAGCCATTCCTATCTACTGTGGTCTGGCTGCTGCAGAGAGGGCAGAAGAGAATTGGTATTGGCCACTGTACTCCTCCCTAGCCTCTTTTTATTTGGTTGGTCCTCTTTCATCCCTCCCCCTTTGAATAATTCCCTTGCCTGCCTCTGTTGAAGCCCACAGCTTTCCCACTAGCGGTATAAAGCTGACACGATCTCTGAATTTTCTTGGTGACCAGGGTGACTGAACTAGATAGCTGTGAAACTGCCAGACTCATTAACTTCAACTGTTGCTGCTTTGTAAACCTGAATAGTGGCTCAGTTTCTGCAAACCATCTTGATCACCAAGCCGAGGTGATGGGGGGCAAATGGATTTTCAAACCCAGAGTAAGGGAGTACAAAGGAGGACTGATAGAGAAGCTATCCTCCCTACAGAAAGCAGGAGCACTCTCTGATGGTGCCTGTAATGACATGAGCATGTTGGCCACCTGACTAACTGAAGGTATTGGGGAAGGGAGATGATCGTGAGGATGAACACTGACTAGCCAGCAAATCATCTCCAACAACTGCATTCAGGACTGCTGAGCCTGTGAGCCCATGTGTGAATCCATCCTTATAGGGCTGGAAGAGAAGGGTGATGGAGGGACAGCTGTAGTGAAATTGCTCCTGCAGGGCTTATATGTTCTGCTCTGGCCCAACATCTGTGCCGCTCTGCACCCAGGTAGAGGGTTTCCCTTTTAGGGGAAATAGGTCTTATTAAATGTTGTTGAAATGGGGGGCAAAGCAGATACATGGAAGGAGTGTCGTGGGGGCTGATATGGTCTGCAAACACAAGTAAAGCTGACACATGGGTGGGTAAGAGTTGAGGGCAGTAGCCGGTGAAGTGACTGTGGAATACCCCTGATTATAGGAGGGAAGAGGAGGGTTCATTTGGGAACTAAAGCAGACACTTCCTTTCATATCAAAAAGAGAAATTGACCTGTTCAGAAGCAATTCTGCACCTAATCCTAAGAACTAAACCAACCATGGAGCGGGTGGGGGAGGCTTAGTGAGCAGGATCATCCCTGTGAAGGCAGAGCAGTGCAGGCTCTTGCAGGGAGATGCATGCTATCCAGCAGGTCTCTTTACGTGTAGGAAAGTAAACACGGTCAATACAAAGTGAGGTTAAAAAGATTGAGGTTCAAAGGCGCATGCAGGAATACCTGCAAAATAGCACACTTAATAGCTGATCTGTTTCAAAACTGGTTATACTTGAACACTAGCTGGGTGACTTATAACTTAACAAAGGTGGTACCCAGTATGTGTAGCAGAAAGCTGCCATTGTTTCTGAATTTTCCTGTGGCCCGTCAGGCAACTTACTGACCCATGTGGAATGACCCAGATACAGGAGTAGCCTCAGGCTGCCATCACTTTCCAGCTCTGTGCTACACTAATTGAAATCCATTCTGGGTAACAGCAAACTGTCAAAGTTGGGAGGGCTTGAATTAGATCTACATGCATTGTTTTGGTGCATGCTCGTACCATGCCAGTCTTGTGAGCTGGTAAAACTGTGGGCCCTTTGCAAGTTCACATACCCTGCTTGCTCTCGAGAAAAGGCAGATTTTAATAATTGGTGTGATATTGGCATGATGGGCCTCTTAACAAATTACCAATAGCTTCTATTAAGTAGTGGGGATTTTGTATGCTGCATAGCACTAACCTTAACGGCTGACGTTACGCTCCTGTATGAATGAATGGGCACTCCGTTTTGAGTGAGATGTCCCTTTACACTTTTGCCTCGTTACTGTCCTGTGTGAGCACAGGGCTCTGGCTAAAGGAAAAGGTTCAGTAGGGGCATTTTGTTGGTGTGCACTGGAGAGACAGTCTTGTCTGTTTTGATTAATATCATAGAGAATATATCAAAATTCAGCAACACGAGTATTTAAACTACTTATTGAAACAGCTCTTCCTGGCTGTGAATGGCTCACTCTACCAATAGCAGACGTAGCATAAGGCCTTGTTAACACTGGGTTATGCTCCCTCAACTACATTTGTTTAGTAGTTAATGCAGTACAGCCCTCCTTAGTGTGGATACCCCCTGGCTATTCCTGTACTGGGTGGGTGGGTAGGAAAACTGGTATTAGGCACCTTTATATCAGTATAATTGCATCCACGTGAGGGTTTGTACTGGTACCGCTATTTCAGGTTTTTTTTTAAATCACCCCCCCCCCCAAGCCAAACAAACCCAAAACAACCAACCAAACAAAACCTGACAGTTACACTGATGAACGTTCAAATGGAGGCCAAGCCTAAGAAGGAACAAGCTGCAGTATCCTTTTGCGCACACTCTTCTGGCGATACACCAAAGTAAATGTCACTTAGTGCTCCCCCCCCGTAGGCAAAGCCCTTACAGCCTGAATTGGTATCCTCGTTTCCATCTTGGCCCTGCCCCACTTCTGGATCCTGGTGAGCAGGAGCTGGAAAACTCGCTCTGTCAGGTTGAATAGGAAACTTTCCCAGTCCTGAGTCCGCAGCTTTCCCTGAATGTTATCCACTTCTGCAGAATCTAAGCTTTCCTCTTAGCATCCCTTGTGGTTGTAGAAAAGCTCCCAAAGGTGAGCGGGAGTGTAAGCAGTTCTGTCTTCCTGAGCCTGCACTGCAGCCATCCAGTGCCTTTGCTGTTGCTGCTTAGAACTTTACCTTGCTGCACAGGGCAAACTCTGAGCAACAGAGGCCAGCAGTAGACTGCTCACTGAGGAGAACCTGAAATCTGAGACTAGAGAGGGCTGGGTTGACAGAGACCACTCATGCAGCCAGTGGAAGAGCTTTGGGAGGGGAGAAGATCAGATGGAACAGCAGCCAGAGGTGGGAGGGAGGTATCTGTGTCACAAAGGCTGCAAAATTGTCTGGGGATGGCACCCTAATAGGAATCCCAGCACTCCTAGGGCAGTGTGGTTTGGCTGATCACCTAGGCGCTGCCCCTGGTCTATATAGCCCCTTATTCTGATGTAATCCTGTGGACATTAGGTGACAAACTGTGCACACTGAGGGGTGGGTTTGAGTGGGAGATGGATGGGGAGAGATTAGCAAAGTTAGAAGAGCAGGGTTGAAAATTCAGGGGAGGGAGGTGTAGAAGGCAAGGGGTTTAAGGTGGTGGGGAGGAAGGATGGACACTGGAAATAGAAGAAAAGATAGTGCTGAGATGTGAAGGCAGGAAGGAAAAGCATATCTAATGGCATGGGGGAGGGGTGTGTGGAACAAGCTGCATTTTAAAAAATGCAGTAAAAAGTTGACTGCAAACAGGACACAACTGTCATCCCACAGCAGGACTTTGGGAGAGGAGTGTGGCAATATGCACATTAACCGAGGCTACTTTCCAAGCCCTCTAGTCTTCCCTGTCTCCTTCTCTGGGCTGGAGGGATTTGCAGCTCACATCACAATCTGTCTTGAGGCTTGGTGGGGTGGCGTGGAGGGAGCGGAGGAGGGAAACGTGACTCTGGAATGTCCGTGTGGCCAGAGGAGTGCAGAAAGGAGATAAAGGTACTCCCTCTGCACAGTCTCGGAGCATGTCTGCTTCCAAGCATCCAGCTTTAGGTGTTCTCACTAACTGAAACCCCTCCCATGCACTGAACAGAGGAATCTGGAATTGTAATATGGTGGGTTCACCTTTAATAAAACCCCTTTGCCTGTTCTAGCATCTGGGTTGGGGCAGTTCCAAAGTAAATGACTCCATATTCAACCTGAGAGAGAGAGAAGGCTTGAGTTAGGTCCCAAATATTAGACATTTATCCGCCAGGAATACTACATGAGATTTACCTTACTGAAGGGAAAATAAGTCTCTTGTTTTGGGCTGAGGGTCCCTTAGTCAAGTCTGTAGCATGTGAGAAGAGTTCTATGTTTCCTATTTCTCCTGAAGGCTCACCTAAATCTGTTCTTTAATAGAGATGTTGCTTAGCTTCTCTGAATATTTACTGCTCTGGTAGATGAGAGAAGTGCATTAAAAGTTGTACAATTGATGGTGATGTTAACTATTAACCTTAAGGAGAAGCTTTAGACTCTAACTTAAGTTGCATATCTTTATTAACCTATTTCCTGTCCCATCTGAGCTTTTTGGAGTCTCTGTAAATCTCTCTGCCTTTGCATACAGTGTCCTGTTGCTATGAGCTCTGTAGGAGGTAGAGCAATAGCTATTGTCCTGTTAGTGAAATGTTGCAGGTTAGCAAGAGACACTTTCTCCTTGAAGAAAACCTAGAGGACTAAGAAACTGACAGCCTGTGCTCTCCGTGTCAATTTCCCTTGTTCCTAATAAACTTGTCCTGTTAACAGATCCCTTCATGCTCCAAGCTAAGAGAGGCACCAATGAAAGTAGACTTCCTTACTTTATGGTTACTCCTGTGCTCTAATTGGATTGCTAAACAGCTACTTCAGTTACAGTGTATAAAGAGTGCTTTATGAAACCTGATGTTGGCCAAATTTGACCAGAGAGCCCATCAAACCTATGAGCTGTTTACCCCAGTCTGAAGGGAGGGCTAAATGTATGTTGTGAGAGCTGGCCCACACGTGGTAAGAGGGGGTGATTGAAGAAAGACTGTGTAGGGGATGGCCCTTTTTTGGTAGCCAGACTTCAGGTGAGAGCAGGGGTTCTCAAACTTCATTGCGCCGCAACCCCCTTCTGACAACAAAAATTACTACAAGACCCCAGGAGGGGGGACTGAAGCCTGAGCCCCGCTGACCTGGGTGGGCGGTCCAAAGGCCAAGGGCTTCAGTGCTGAGGAGGGAGGGCTGAAGCCAAAGCCTGAGCCCCGCTGCCCAGAGCTGAAGCCAAAGCCTGAGCCCTGCTGCCCAGGGCAGTGGGGCTCAGTCTTTGGCCCTGGACCCCAGCAAGTCTAACACCAGCCCAGTCCCGACCTACTTTCGGGTCCTGACTCAGTTTGAGAACCGCTGGGTTAGAGCATGGTTTTGCATCCCTGCCCTTCCCGACTAATAGGCATTGATGGACCTATCCTTCATGAATTTATCTAGTTTTTAACCCTGTTATAGTCTTGGCCTTCACAACATCCTCTGGAAAGGAGTTCCACAGGTTGACTGCGTTGTGTGAAGAAATATTTCCTTTTGTTTATTTTAAACCTGCCTCCAATTCATTTCATTTGGTGACCCCTAGTTCTTGTTATGAGAAGGAGTAAATAACACTTCCTTATTTACTTCACACAAGTCATGATTTTATAGACCTCTATCATAACCCCCCCCCTTAGTCGTCTGTTTTCCAAGCTGAAAAGTCCCAATCTTACTAATCTCTCCTCATACAGCAGCCGTTCTATACCCCTAATCATTTTTGTTGCCCTTTTCTGAACCTTTTCCAATTCCAGTATATCTTTTTTGAGATGACTACTGCCTGCAGATGTGGTCACCCCAATATGTGGGCGTACCATGGATTTATAGAGGCAATGTGATATTTTCTGTCATCTTATCTATCCCTTTCCTAATGATTCCCAACATTCTGGTCACTTTTTGGACTGCTGCAGCACAGTGAGTGGATGTTTTCAGAGAACTATCCACAATGAGTCCAATTACTCAGGAGTGACGACACACATTGAGAATTTTATTAAGATAATGTTAAAAATAAAAACAACGGTACAGAGTTTAAGCATAGAAGTTTCTGGTTGTCAGGGAATAAGGTACAGATTATCAAGGGGAGCGAAGTTTGGTTTAGGATCGGATGATGTAAGAAATACATAATCTGCAAAATCCTACACTTGCTCTTAGCTTATTTGGTCATGTGTATTATTACCCAGCTATGCACCTAGGTTACTTGGATGCTGGCCCTTGTGTTGTCTAGGAGTTAAATATGCAAATGATGAGTGGCTGCCATTCACCCCTGGGAGCTGGTTCTTTCTAAGGCAGCATTACACTCTTTTGTAAATGAGAGCTTGTCTTCTGCAGTCTGTCATGGAGCTGGATAAATTTAAATCCATGGGGTGGATGTCTGACACCCCTGTTCTAACTAGTCTTCCAGGACAGCAGTTTTCCCTGTGCCATGTGTTTATCCAGGAGGAACTTGTAACTGTAAAGGGGAGCTGGCCATTTGCCCATTGCCTTCCTTGCCTGTCAATTCCAGTAGTATTTCTTCAGGCTTTTTCCTTCCCCTGCTCTTAACTTTTCTTCTGTTGAACTATGCTAACAGTGCAGATGTGCTCTAGGACACCTTGCTGCACGTCTTTCATAGCTGATGCATTGGCAGTCAGTGTAAAGAACTCTCTGGGGTGCATCTGATTGCCAAGCTCTGATGCCTCTGAATTTGGGAAAACTACACTACATGATGTCAAGGAAAGCACTTGAAGAGAAACATTTGGAGTGACCTCTGTGCCCTGTAATCTTCCTTCACAACGGTGCATGAATCACTACCAAACAGCATGGTTCTTGCACCGAGCATCATTCACAAACAGATCATGACTGAAACTGACTTATCTGAAAGATAGACACAGTGAGAGGTGGGAGTGGGAAACTGAGAAGGGGACAACTTGCTGTGCTTACTGGTGAGTGCTTTGCAATCAGTTCGCTATTCCCTGTGTACCCCTGAGGCCTGAACATCTGAATATGCAAATCTGGCCTTCTTGCTTCAGTCATTCAGGATACATCTTGCACTAAACTGACTGGCCTAATAGTGTAGTGCAGCTAAAATCTTTTGAAGTTGGAAATTACAGTAATTGGCAGAGTATGGTGGCAGAACTAAATTTGCTAGTGAGTCATCAGTGTCTGAATTATAAAAGTGTTCACATGGATTACCAATATCTGCCTCACTGCCCTGGGAGAACCCTGGTGCTCCAGGCCTGCAAGATTCCACTCAGAACATGCCCTCACCTTGGTGCTTTGAAATCCTTGACTGAAAGGTGAATACTGCAAAGTGACAGTAACTAATTCAGCTTCTGCTCCCCTGTGTGGGAGCTGTGGGATATAGAGAGTACTTTACCCACCACTGAAGTGCAGTGACTGCGGGCGGATCAGTGGTTCCTTACCATCATACGTCAGTGCTCTGCAGCAGTACATGGGCAGCTAAAAATGCCATAACCCGCTGGAGCGGTAGGGCATTCAGGGCAGCAAAATGGAATTACCTGATTGGGATCTAGTGAGGAGACAAGCTGTAGCAGAAGTTGTCAGAGCAACAGTTGCAGCTTAGTGACCTCCAGAGGGGTGGGCGAAGGGAAGAGGCTAACCTACAGGCTGCAGAGGGGAGTTGGTGGGTCTGACACGTCACAAGAGCCCAGTACTGGCACCTGGCCTAGTTCCTGCCATTCGAGGAGGTACATGACCTGGTTCTTCTGTCACCTCTTCTCTCCTCTCTCTCTCCCCTCTCCCCCCCCCCCCCCCCCCCTCATGCATGCTGAGTGCAGGAGTCAATGCTGGCAGCAGGCCAACAGCTGCTCAGGGGAAGCATTGTCTCTGGGTAGCATCTCACTGAGTGTAAGCAGTCTCACCTCTGCTTCTTCACTTGACACCCACCTGTTGCATCCTTGTGGGGCTCTCTCCCGCAGGCTGGAGTGGGGTCCCTGCCTAGACAAGAGGTTGGGGGAGAAGAGCCTGGCCACTTAGTGTCTCTTGCTTGTCGATCTCAGTGTTTGGCTCCCCAGCTTGCATCCAAGGATTGTGCAGCAGCTGGTGACTGTTCCCCCAGCTACCCTCCAGAACTCCCCTCCATGGGGAGAGCATCTCTTCCCTGAGGCAGTCCTTGGTGGGACAGAAGAAGTGGGGGAGCTTGGACAATCCAAATGGTCCTCGGTGTAGCATCTTTGTTTGATGCTGCCTACTCTGGCACATGGGATTGAGCAAGAGCCGGGATTGAGTTTACAGGGCTGGGGGTGAGAACTCTGTTGTAGGAGACTGGGCCCAAGCTGTCACTTCAGTCCACAGTGCTGTTAAGCATTGCAACTCCCTTCAGTGCTTCTAAGCTGCTCCAGTACAGGGTGGAGTGGGGCACTACAGGGCGGCTGAGGTACTAGCTTTGCATAGATCAGAAGTGCCTTTCAGGGCAAGGAATTCCATTTCCTTCAAGTCCCAGTTCTCCCTCATTACACCCACAGCTACAGTTAGAGAAGGAACGGATCATACTCCTGCCACCACAGTCCCAAGCAGAGGGTCCTTCTCTTTCCCAGCTGCTATCAGATACTTGATCCCAACTTCCTTCCACCTAGCAACTGGCCCTTTTCTCAGTAGTTGAGCAGAGCATTCCATGTCATCCAATGAAGATGCTGCTCAGAACACTAGCACCTCCCGCAACCTTCCTTTGGAAGGACACTGTTCAGAACGTGGGGTGGTGCTCTGCATCTTGGTGCACTTGAGAAACCCACACAAACGGCAATGCAAGAGAACCTGGAGCTCTTACTGAGTCTATATTAATAGTTGCAAAACATTTGCTACTTACAGTGAATAAATGTTCCAGATAACCTGGGTTTGAGCTCAGCCTGCATTTAGGGCCCATCAGTTGCTGCTTGAAACTTGCCCTGTCCAAACTGTTAATCTAAAGAGAGCCAAGAAATTAGCTATTTGTGAATCATTTGTCTGCTGCTCAAGGGACGTTTCAAGATTCTGATTACTTGGAATGGATCACATGGCATTTTGCCTGTTCCTGATTGGCTGAGATCACCTCAGGAAGGGCCAGTCCTGTAGAAAGCATTTTCACTTCCCTTCTTGGAGGTTGTGTTACTCGCTCTCTGGCAGCAGATTATACCAGCTCTTTGAAGACTGAAACAGGGCTTTCAATTTTTGGGTGTGTTTCAAAGTGATGTTGGTCTATCAAGTCCTGAATGGGTTTGGGCAGTGGCTACTTGAAACTGCTTCTCCTTGTTTCTGTGGCAGTGCTGGTGCCTATCTGGGAAATCCTTGCCCTGTCTGCATGCTCCCCAAAGCATGACTTTCAGGGCGCCATGTAGGTAGGATAGCATTGTCAGGTACTCATTGTATAATGCTAGGTGCAGAAAACAGACTGAATAGAACTGGGGCATTGCCTAGTTGAGGGTGACTATCGGTATTCAGTAAAATGATGTATGTATATAAGACAGATTTAACAAGAAAATCGAGACTAGCAATGATTTTGAGATTTGTTTATGCAAAATCCACGTAGAACACCCATCCAGTGCTCTGAGCGTAGAGGTAAAGTAAAACTCCACTAGAGCGGCAGCAGCACCTCTTCCTCTCACCCTACCATAAATCCTTTGATTCTGAGCCACGTGGCCAGCATGTGTTGTACTTTCCCACTAAACACCAGTCCAACCCTCAGCCCTTGCTCACGCAGTCTCTACTTTGTGTCGAAGGTCAGTAAATTTGGGCTATTTCAGATCTTCGGGGGGCCAGAGCATTCCAAAGGAAAGGAGGAGGCCTTACAGGACTGCCAGCAGCAGCTCCTGAGCAAGGGGGTCAAGCTCAGGGGCCTCATTGCAACTGTGGCAGTATGGCATGGGGACAGGCAAGTCAGTGAGTTTCCAGATATTGTATATGTGCAGAATTCTGCCTTTTCTGAGCCTTCCTCCCCCACTAATGTAGCATTCCTTGTTTTTGCTGTATTGGATTCTTGAATTTCATGGACACTTGTTGAGCCTCAAACACCTGGAGGCCAGTGGTGCCTATTGATCATTCAGAAGTGTGGACATCTGGATGAATGTGCAGTACTGACTGAAACTTTCAGTGCACGGCTTCCATCAATCTCCCATTTGGCTATGGGATATGTGCCTCAATGAGGCATAATCTGTAAGTCAATTATGTATGGCAGTGGGGAGTTGTTCTTCCCAGCCTGTTGCCACCACATTAAACATGGAGGGACTTTGCTTGTATTCTCTAGTCACTTTTGGAGGGAGGCACAAGTACATCCAGGAAGGTGATAGCAGTGACTGGGCTCGACAGTTCCATAGAAAGTCTTCTAGCTACAGTATGTAGCTAGGATCACTTATCTGCACATCTTGTTTGTGGTCACTCTCTCTGCAGTCTCTTACAGTTAAAGAAATAGGGGCTTAGCACATTTGAGAACATTGCTTCCAACTTTTACTACCTTCAGCTAAAGCAAGCCAACTCTGCACTCAACTGCCAGCATTTAGTTATTGGAGAGACAAGGTGGGTGAAGGTAATATCTTCTATTGGACCAACTTCTGTTGGTGTAAAGGGCAATCTTTCGAGCGCCACACAGCTCTTCGCCAGCTCTGACTACTGACATTCCTTACGTTTGATGATATCTGCTCATTACACCTTGTGATACTAGAGTAAAACCATCTGTTGTGGAACAGCTACTGCTCAGTTGCTTTTTCTGTGCATCTAACACAGGTTCCTCTGATATTTCAGTGTAGGCCACTAACTCCTATTTATGTAGAAAGGTTGGTTATAAACAGTTATAATTCTCCTTTGCCAGCATCAGGTCAGTAAGGCAGCCTAGAGTGAGCCTTACTCCTCAAATTTCCACCTGTGATTGCTGCTGGCTCTCCTAGCACTCTGAAAGGTCATGAGGTAAGAATCGCTGTCACTACAAATGATCTGTGCGGTACCAAACCACATTGGAGTCTAGGGCAAGAGGCAGCCAGTTTGTTGAGGCGATGCTGTGTGGGAGGCTGTGCGCGCCCCTTCTGGAAGAGACTAAACTAATTGCCAGCTTGGCTTATCCGTTGAAACTTGAAAATGTGAACCTGTTCAGCTCTGCCTAGAAACCAAATCCCTTCTCAGCAAGATGGCTGCCTCTGGTAGGAAGCTCAATTGCCAATCGTAATGAAAGTAACCTTCTACAAGTATAGAAGGCAGCTCACTCCAATGCAATGTGCCATTTGTCTTGTGAACATTCATACGGTGGCTGTGCTCTTCCTTCAGACTGACTGGAAAAGACACAGACGAGCACAGCTTGGAGTCGCAGCTCCCTGGGCTGGACATTCAGCACAGCCATGCCAAACTAGTTGTCTAAAATGTCTTCTCTGGAAGTTTGGAAGTTCCACTATTGCTTCACACGAGAGCCCAGAGGGCATTTTTTCGGGCCCTGCAGATTCCACAACAGCCCCCAGAGGTTGCAGTGAGATGGATGAGGCACTTGGGGATACTCTGACTAGGAGGTGCAAGAGGATTTTACGGGGAACAGGAATATTTTTAAGTGCAAGCTGTTACTGAATGCCTCTGTGCCTGATCAGTGGGGCACAAATCTGTGCTGCTCAGTTTTCTATTTTTTCCTTTGCAGAACTTGGCTAATGACCCAATAGAGCACATCCATTATTGGGAGTGTTAACGCTAACCCTGACATCTTCCTACGGTTATTAGACTCCTTGTATAGCATCATGTGGCCATATAGAAATTCCATGATTGTAATAAGACTCCAGGATTAGGAATAAGACTCCATTGGAGTTTACCGTTTAAAACCTTAAAACAACTTAGAATAGACGACATGTTACACTGTCCTAGTGACTTAATTCGTGGCAGTTGTCATAGGATCATGTTGTAGCCTTAAATCTGTAATGATGGGGAAAGGGTTTCAAACTCTGGCCTTTCTCTGGCTTCTGCTCTGGAACTCCTTATGCTGGCATCTACTTAAGCCCTGGCCACACTAAATGAGAATTCATTGCTTATTGCTGGCATGGTTGGCACACCAGGTGGTAGGGTGCTATAGTTACTAATCAAGTCTTAAGTGTTTCCTCCTTGCCAGAGGCTGGCACATGGCTGCTTTCCTGCCATGTAGTGTGGACAGGAGCTCCCTAGTATGTGTCTTTGGCTGGTCCTCTCCTCCAGCTCTGCGCATCAGGGTATCCTGAGTTCATTGCCTCATCTGCTGCTTCGCTACATGCATCTTCCAGAGGGCGCTCACCTCGCCGAGCAAATGTCCCAGAGTACTTCAGACTGAGTGCAATATCATCACTGCTGAACTGTGACTGCAGATGAACAGATGCCATTAAGAGGATGACAGGAAAGCTGCTGTGTAGACAAGTTGACCTGCCAGTTAACAGAAGACACTGTTCCTCTAACATCTTACAAATGTCTGGTATAAAGGGCCTTAGTATCATCCTTCTAGCAGATCTAGTATAGGTTTTGTTGTGGCTCACTAAAATCAGAGGGGAATTCTTAAAATCACTGTCTTCAGTTAAATGAAAAGTCCCATGTGTAGTTAAGTAGGAGGGAATCTCTCTTCAGTGTTGGCCTTTCATGGGTGGCTATGAGGGGAAGGTAACAGGGAGAGTCAGCTGTAGTTTTAACACCGTGGTGCATGCTTAGTCTGAACACTCCATTAAATCAAACAATTTTCATGTCTCATGCCAAGGCATTGATGCTTAAATTTCACTGTATTGAAAACTTTATTGTGGCAAACACTTGGTGGAGCACAGCTATTCACAGCTATGGTAGGGGGTTCATGCCTTGCCGCATGCCACCTAGGTAGGAATGTAAGTAATTGGACTTTGTGCCCCTGTTTAGACAGCATTCCTACCTGGATTCACAATTTGCACGCTTTTCTGTACATAATTTCAAGAATAAATCTGTCTAGAACACACAATTGGTATAGCAGTCAGAGGCCCAGTAAGATATGGAGAAATATTTGTCTTCTAGTGCTGGGGCAGTCTGGCTGTGACAGTATAGGGGTTGCTAGCAAACGTGATAGGTCTGAGCCCAGATGCAGTGCATATCACTGCAGAAAGAACGGAGCTGATCTGAAGATGACTTATCTCACTGATATGATTTCAGATTTACAGGAATAGCTTGGCCATGTAGCAGCATGATGAGTTACAGATATGTAATCGCTCGGAGACAGGAAAGCTGCTTTCCTGTGGTAAGCTATTGCTGATGCAGGTGAGAGTTCTGCGTACTTTGTCATCAGGGTCTTATTACCACTGTAACAGCCACAGCTCTCCAGCCACCATGGGATGACTCTTAATACATGTTCCTTTGAGCTGGCATCTTACTGGATTTCTAGTTTCCTAGGTCCACTTAATATTAAATTACAGAAGCTGATGTCTCAAAAGCATTTATGGATCTCAGTTCAGGTAAGTGAAACTACTTCAGAGCAAAGAAAATTGCTCTGAACCCAGAATGTTAACACTTAGTGTGTTTGGGTTGGCTGTTGACCTTCCATGCCTTCCTTTTAATGAAAAAACTTGGCTGCTTTTACTCACTTAGCCAGTAGATGGCAGCAGAATGCTCAGCATAAACTGCTGAGTGGACCTGAATAGTCGTAATGTCTGGCAGAGATGGCTCAGTAAACTGGAAAATGACACCTGAGTAACTGAGCTGTCTGTTTTTTCCATGCCAGCTTCAAGCTCAGACAATGCAATGCCTTTCTAATGGCAAATCGCGAGCCTGCTATCTTACATGATTCTGCAGGGACCGGTTAACACTGAAATGACCTTCACTGTGTGAATGGTAGTGAAGCATGTCAAATCAGAGGAAAGCACCTAGCATGCTTTCACATGAACAGGGAAGGCAGAATTCATTGAAGTGCTGGGTATAAAGCAGAGTATTAATGCTAATCAAACTCTGGCTTGAGCAGAGCAATTCGATGTACATTCTCCCTCCTTTTTGGATGCCTTTGCTCTTGTATTGCTAACTGCAGTAGCAGACTACAAAGATCTCTGAAGCCGGCTGTGCCATTATGGCCAAAGATAGTGGGAAGATACCCACTGTCTCATATGTTCTAGTCTGTTTTGAATGTGTCCATGAGTGGTTCATTGCAATGGGGTTCCTTACTGATATGTTGAGATAGGATTTACAGGTGTCACGGTAGTTTGGCAATGTACTGTAGTTTTCCCTATTCCTTTAACCATGCGTTGTCCAATCTGTCACACTAGCGTGAATTTGGATGGATAATCCAGCATACAGCAATGACTCCTGTCTCGGGGAAGCCTGCAAAATGTGGGATTGCCTGATCTGCTTGCTGCCGTAGCTTACATAGAGCTGTGAGGGAATGGTAGCAGGAACTAGGCAAGCTATGCCAGTATGTATGTATCATAGATCTTTGTCTGAAGCTATAGTAGGAACAACAGCATGCTTTAAGATAGTGAGAGAAATTCTAGGTGGGGGGGGGGCTTGAGGAACATGGGTTGATGGGAAAGAATAATGAAGTTGGGATGTGAAGGCTGATCTCTGCCATTCACTGAAGAAGATCCATCAGTGATCGATAATCTCCTACTGGGCTAGGAGCACACTTATGGAACCTCCTAAGTGCTCTCTCCATATTTTGTTCTACACCAGGGCACTTTTCTGCATCAGCCTATGATCTCTTCCCATCACTGTTCTCAGTGGAGGAGGGAGAGAGAGACTTGTGCGAAATCTCCAGGGCTCTGCTGTGAGAAAGGAGTGCACAAAGTGTATGGATCTGCACATGGCAAAAAACCTTCTCCCCTGTTGGAGGACTATTCTTAATTCATGCCACAAATAAATTGTCTTCAACTAATAGTGTGAACTAGGGAGATTTCTAGTCTCCAGGTGTCTCGGTGCTTTCAGAGGAGATATCTGTAGCTGTTTTTCTAAAGGTAGCATTCACTGAAGTGAGCTCCTACCCAAGTCTGGAAGAGGGGGGCTTTCATTCGCATCAGTCTTTCTGGGAGTGTTAGACCATTGTGTCTCCCGCAAGGTTCATGCCATTCAGTGAGGTAGCTAACTGCTTGAAAGTACTCTGTGGCTGCTGTGACCTGGAAGGCAGAGTTGCACTTGCAGATCCCTCACTCATGTTCCCTTCAGGGAATAACTTGCATGCAAATGATTCTTCACAGCTGTTTGGTTCTGTGTGTGGCAGTTAGGGATATTTAAAACCAATTAGTCATATTTAATGTTGGGGACTTGTTTAAACTTATGCTGTTGGGTCAAACTTGACCCAAAATGTAGGTCTTGGAAAACACCAAGGACACTTGTACGTTCAAAGGCTAATGGAAATTATGCTTTTTTAAAACCTTCCCCTGTGTGTTTGTCGCTCCGCACTTTGGAGGACTGCTAGTGCTTGAGAATCTGAAGAGGAAACTGATGAGAAAATGACACGCCTACTTTCCCTCCCAAACTGAGTTGCCAAAACCAATCTGGCTCTTAAACTGTTCTTGCTTGGCAAAGTCAGCAGTAACACTAATTATAGTTAAAATAAAGGGCTGTCCAGATTTTCTGGTAGTCCACTCATTTAGACGCTGCATGCATCTCCTGTTTGTCCCAGGCAATTACTAATGGGAGTTTAAAAAAGAACAGGGGGATGGAGGTTCCAGAAAAGAGGAGCCCCCTGTATTTAGCACTAACTCTCATGATTTTGAATCTCATGATACTTGGTATCTGTCTTCAAGCCCCAGCTCCTGGATTCCTGTGATTACATGAGCATCTCACTTTCATTTAAAAGTAATTTTTCAGCCCTTGTTGCTAGAAAAGTTCAAAGTAAACCTCAAA
Source organism: Chelydra serpentina (assembly GCA_037349315.1). NCBI lineage: Eukaryota > Metazoa > Chordata > Testudines > Chelydridae > Chelydra > Chelydra serpentina. The sequence goes on along the minus strand of JBAIAC010000035.1, from coordinate 31,921,276 downwards.
GGGCTCAACCCAGAAGACCAAATAAAAAAAAATCCCAATCCCATTTAAAGCCAATCTGTGACTCTTTAGGGATCCTGTCTTTTTTTTTTTTTTTTTTTTTTTGGAACGCTTGGAGTTAGCAATGCTGAACTAGCAGACATGCTTGCAGTGTCTAGTAGCCACTTTGCAATCGCATACCTATTTGTTTAAAACTCATTCTCTTAAAATGGCTTCCATGGTTCTGTGCAGTGGGAAGGGGTTTGTAGTTACTCTGCGAACTGTTCTTTCCTGAGTCACTTTCACTTCAGACTTTTGTATAAAAATTGAAATGGAAAGAGGCGCTGAAACCGGCTTAGGCTCTTCTTGCTCCATAGCCTTTGTCCTGTGAGAACTGATTTAAAAGATGACCCTGCAGTGAGAAATGTGGAGGTGTGACATTTGTTTAGACAGTTCTCATTTGCCTTCCTATGTCCACATCCTTTAGCTGCAACGTGACCAGGTTGGAAAAGCATGCTTCTGTCAGATCTACGTTACTGACTCTACTTATTGGCAGGGGCTGATCCAAATACTGATTTGTTAGCACACCAGTCTGCTAGTAGTGCCACAGTCAGGGAGCCAAAATTCTTGTGTGACTAGTTTAGTCTAACCCTAACCCTAGTCCTATTAGACAACAAGCAGTGAGTGGTGGAAGGAGAATGAGCACAGTGTGAATGGGGAGGTGACGCGCTCATCTTGTCCTAGGGCAGTGGTTTTCAAACTATAGGTCACAACCCAGTACTGGGTCGCGGAATGTAAGGCACTGGGTTGCGGTGGCTCTGGTCAGCACTGCTGACTGGGCCATTAAAAGTCCCGTCGGTGGTGCTGCCGGGCTAAGGCAGGCTAGTCCCTACCTGTTCCGACACCGTGCTGTGTCCCGGAAGCGGCCAGCAGCAGGTCCGGCTTCTAGACAGGGGAGCCACAGGGCTCCACACGCTGCCCCTGCCACAAGCACTGGCTCCCGGCCAATGGGAGCTGGGGGGGACGGTGCCTGCGGGCGAGAGCTGCGTGGAGCCACTTGTGTGCCTCCGCCTAGGAGCCAGACCAGCTGCTGGCCACTTCCTGGGCGCAGCGCGGTCTGCGGTGCCAGGACAGGTAGGAAGCCTGCCTTAGTAGCGCTGCTGACCAGGAGCTGCCCAAGGTAAGCCTCTGCCCCACCCCTGAGCCCCCCAACCCAGAGCCCCTTCCTGCAGCCCTGACCCCCTCCCAACTCCCAGCCCAGAGCCCCCCATAATCCCAGAGCCCCCTCCTACACCCCAACCCCTCATCCCCGGTCCTGCCCCGGAGCCTGCACCCCCAGCCCAGAGCCCTGGCCCCCTACCGCACTCCAACCCCCAGCCCTGGACCCCACTCCTGCATCCCAAACCCCTCATCCCTGGCCGCAGCCCAGAGCCCTGACCCCCTCCTGCACCCCTGCCCCAGCTCAGAGCATGCACCCCCAGCCCAGAGCCCTGACTCCCTCCTGCACCCAAACCCCTCATCTGCAGCTCTGTTGGGTCATGGGCATCAACAATTTTCTTCAACTGGGTCACCATAAAAAAAGTTTGAAAACCACAGTCCTAGGGTGGTGTTCATACCAAAGACATTCCTGTATTCTCCCCACCCTAAGCAATATGTGCTGTCTTAATTTCTGTGATTAACCCAATTTTTTTCCTTCCTCAGCAATGGCACCAGCATGATTTCGTTGATCATTCCCCCCAAAGACCAGATTTCACGAGTGGCAAAAATGTTAGCGGATGAGTTTGGTACTGCATCAAACATAAAGTCTCGAGTGAATCGCCTTTCAGTACTGGGAGCCATTACATCTGTACAGCAAAGACTCAAACTCTATAACAAAGGTAACACATGGCCTGTATGGGACTCCTGCTTGCTAAACATTTCCCTAAGGCAAACTGTCCTTGCCACAATATTTGCTTGGGCTGTTACAGTCTACCTTGGCCAGCCTGCTGTAAGTTGCTGTTCAAGCAAATTTCCCCCCTGCCATCAAGATGTTTAAAGCAAGTTGTTCTGGGGGGGCGGGGGGGCTTCTCCAATCCACTGCTTTGAAACCCTAGCCCCTTTTGTAAACCTATGCAATCTCCAGCATGTTGGTACAATGGCCAGCACAGTGGGGCCCAGTCCTCACTGCGAGGACCTCTGAGCACTGTCACGAGTGGGCTCCTGATTGCCTTTTTCTTTGGCTGTCTTTGTGGTCCCAATTCTGAAACTTTAACAGCTTAAAATGGTAGGGATTCTTCAATGTTAAATCCATACTTTCATGCTTAACTTGGCCTTGGTTTATCTTTTAGCCCCTCTGTGTATGAAATGTGACACGGGTGTGGAAATCTGAGGAGGAAATAAAGCCTGTCATCAAGGTGTACACTGGAAAAGGGTCTAATTGTGCAGCTCTTATTCAAGCAAGTAGTCTGACTCCAAGAGGACTGTGCACACAAATAAGAGCTGCAGGATCAGGCCAGCTGTAGGAAAGCTGCCATGTAGGAATTGGTAGAGTCTTTATGCTTAACTCTCTTCCACACAGTAAATACTTTCCTTCTAGCTGGCTTAAGAGCTGGGTACATGTTCTTAACTTAATCCCAAGGAAGTCTTTGTCGCAATTCATTGAGTTGCCAATAAATAACTCTCCTGTTGGCAAGCTTACTCCTTTTAGCTAGCTTCTAGAAGTGCATTTCTCCCCATGTAGCTATGATGAGAACACACAAATTAGTCCTTCAGGTTTCTTGAAGGAACAAGTGAGGTGGGGGGTGGGTAGTGGGTGGGGGTGGCAACTCCTGTAGTGTGTGGGGAAATTTGAAATTAAATCCATATGTCCTCAGATCTTTGAAATCCTGGTGATCGTTGTAAGCCATACTGAATGTAATATTTGGTGATCTAAAATTATGGTACTTCTTGTCCTTTACAGTACCTCCAAATGGTCTGGTTGTTTACTGTGGAACAATTGTGACAGAAGAAGGAAAAGAAAAGAAAGTGAACATTGACTTTGAGCCTTTCAAACCAATCAATACATCGTTGTATTTGTGTGACAACAAATTCCATACGGAGGTAGGAGAGATCCTGTCCTGCTCGCAGGTCTTGCCAAAGCATGGTGATGCATTTCAAACAGCTGTGCTAGACTTACTAAATAATTCATATCATACTTGTATCCAGACTCCCCAGAGCAGTAGATCTTAACAGAGGAAACCAGACTCTCTGTGTAAATGCTGTGAGGTGACTTACAGCTGGCTTGTGTTCAGAAATGCATGATATTTGCTGATCGGTGTTTTCTCATGGAGAGATCCAAAGTTCTCGTGTCCTCAAACTCCGCTACAGCTAAACTTAATAACAGAAGTGGATAACTTGGCTGAGTTTGTATAATCCACAGTCTTTTCTTTGGAGTTGGTGGCAGGACTTGTCTAGCCCCAGAATGCTGTGACCTCATTCAGAGCCATGCTTGAAGTGAGGTTTAGTAAAAAAGAGTCAAGATACATCTGTGCTAATGTCACTAGTTCTCATACACATCTTGCTGCCAAGCTTTCCTAGCTCTTCTTGCTGGAGGAAATGGAGCAGCATGTTGGGTGAGGATTACCACACACTCGGGGCCGAGCCATTCAGGTTTATTAATTCAAATCTTTGTTTGAAGCAAAAGCATGGCTTTGCGTTTACAGTTACTATAAAAGCAATGAATGACAGATATATAGAAAAAGGTATTGATCAATTACCTTCTCTTGAGGCATAGGCAAGTCACAATGGATTCTCTTTCGAGGGTCCCTCTATCCCCCAATGTTTCATCATATTTATACCTTTCCACATTATCAGACCATCCAATCAACGTTAAGCATTATCTTACATAACCCATACTGTACACATGAACAGGCTTCAGTTTACATCACTCTTGCTGTCCATGCAATTTTCATGTCTCTCTCCCAATTGGTTTACTTACTCAGATCATACCATTCAATGCGGGGACTTTCCTGGTTTTCCCAATACAGGGATACCGACTTTTTGTCGGTATCTTTTGTGTTTTGTTGTACTGATTAACTTCCTGTTATCTATGGGGTTCAACACACTACAAAGCATCACCTTTATCCTACATAGCAGCTGTAATCATGACTTAAATAGCTTAATAAGGATGAATTTAGCAAGCAACACTCATGTCAAGCAAAGACCAGGCTGAAGCCAGTTAGCTTAGCATAAGTATTACCCTGACCTGTCTAAACTCTTTACACTTCTAGCAAGCACCACTCTATCCTCTGACAGCAGAGGGTTAATTACTACCCAGGCAGCTGCCCTACTGAGTTGCATCAGTAACTTAAGAGACAGATTGTAGCCACCTTGTGAAAACAGTGCTGGGGTGCCTTCCATCTGGACAAGGAGTGAGCATGGCATGCTGGAACTTGTAGTCCTTCCTGGCTGTGTTTTCATTTTGCACCAGCCTTAAAGTTCATGGTAGAGTTCTGACTGCACTTTGCACTTGTGAATTGTACATGCATCTTTCTGAGGTATACTTACCTAGCATCTACAATGAGATCATGCGTCTGAAGTAGGAAGTCAGTATCTGGGGGCACATACATATCAGTGGCTGGAGTCTCACCGCAGCTCTCCTCTGTGTTCACACTTGTCACATCCCAGTGGTGATAAGGTCCATTGCCACCCTCATAGTTGATTATAAACTCTCTGGGGCGGGGACTACCTTTTTATTCTGTTTGTACAAGACGTGAGAGACTCCAATCCCACTCCTCCTTTTGGGGGGGGGGGGGGATGTATCCTACTCCTGGGAGGACTCCCACATACCCGTTTGGCCTGCCAGGGGTTGCTGGCACTGGTGGCAGTCTCCCTGCCTACGTGGTACACCAGCCTGCTGTCCAGGAGGGACAGGGCTGCTAGAAGCTCCAACTCACACTCAGCTGGGAAAGAGACCATATGGAAGAAGGGGAGGGAAACCACAAAAGAATAAAAAGCAAACCCAGGGAAATGGGAAAGATCAGCAATACAAAGGCATGAGACATGGCAACTGCTCCAGCATACTGTGTGGGGATCCTGAGGTTTGAGACAGGAGCAGTAGTCTGCAATCTGTCACAGACATTAGGGGCTCCAACAAAGTTAGAGTCTTCAGCTTCAGTGAGCTAAACCCCTTCTGAAAACTGTAGCTGCAGCCCAACAAATAACTTCTTAGCTGGCGTTGCACTGGTCAGCAAGAGAATGTCATTTACTTTGGAAAAGTGTAATAGCTAGAAAGTGACGTAATAGCACCTTGTTCCTTGGCCTGTCTGCTTCGCCTGTCTCCACTGAGTAGTGCTTGTTCCAGTTTTCCCAGCTCTGCTTGTGGTGCAGAATCCATATACCTATGAAAGAGCATGTTATATTCTATTCTGTAATGCTGCCACTTGCGTCCAGATGCCACAATTGCTATTCATTTTGATGGGTAAAATGGAAGGTGCAATACTTGACTCCTGAGATCCCAGTTTGCAGCTGGGATACAGGAGGTGGCACCTTTGTCTTGACAAACAGAAGTGGATGGAGATCATGGAGCAGCAAGAGAGACCTGGGCTGAAGGAATAGCCTGAACAAAAGCAGCAGCCCTTCCATTAGGCTCTATAACTAGAACAGTAGAATCCATGGCAGAGCAGTGATGAAGGGGAAATCACTGGTGACCATTTGATACTTACTTTAAAATAAGAGTGAATTAAAAACACACAGATTTTAGTCACTTACATCTTGGCAGTCATGAGATCTGCTAAGATTTCCTCAAGCTATTTTATTGCATGTGTGAAATTGAAGTAACTTCCCAAGAGGGGCTTGAACTCTGAAATCTATGTCTAAGTAGTGGATTTATGATGACTTTTTGATACCTTGGCTGGAATGCTCTTCCTGGTCACACAATTCACTTGGCTCTGTCCCAGTTAAATAGATTGCAGTGTAATGGGCCACTCCTCCTCCTCCTCCTCATAAATTAATAACAAAATATTTAATTTGGCAAGGTCCTCCATTAAACCTTTATTTCCCTGATATTTACACAGGCTTGATTGTGTGGATTTTGGATAAAGGTGACTGATGCTTTTTGTTCCATCCATTCAGTCAAATAGTCTACTCTGGGAGACATGCAGACAGCTTAAGCCCTGTGATAGCAAGTTAACAGCATCACTTCTCCAGCATTCAACAAGTTGAGAACTTGTCAATTTAAAATTTATTTCAGGTACCAGTTACAGATTCTGAAACTCCTGAATTAGACCATTTCCTGCCCAATCTTAACATCAAATGCTAATCTTTGCTAACTGGCTACTTGAAATATTCCTCCCTGCTTTCCAGAAACTGGAAGTGCAAGCAGTTTTTGGAAGGAGGCAACTGATAAGGTCTAGCCAGTGAGCAACTATTATAAGGCTTGCTGGCTCAGAAGGGAACAGTCAACTCAGAACATGCTAGAGAATCAGACCCTGTTTAACCTTCACCACTGCAGTAGGAAGGAGGCTCGAGATACCTGATCTTCCAGTAGATGTTGTGGCTGTGTCCCTCTTCCACCCATAGCTAATAAATCAATAGAACTGTTATTGCTAATCACCCTTTAATCTGTAAAGCTGAGATTTTGTCATAGTTGTCATAGGTTTCATAATTATCAACATTGTGAGTCTCTTGCTGGTAGGCATGTGATAAAGTTGAAATTCCTTGATAGTGGCCGAGCTAAAGATTGGGCTGCATTGATGACTAATACAGTAAATCTAACAGCATTAATTGATGACTAATACAGTAAATCTAACATTAATAGAGCTAGATCAGAGGACTACATGAAACATAAACCCCAGACAGGAGTATTCAGAAAAGTACTTCAGCTTCCTCTCCACACATCCAAACAATATAGGATTTTAACTTGGAGAGCTAATTTGGATACACAGAGGTAACCCTTCAGTTTTCTCTCCTGCTAAACCTGTCCCTTTAAGCAATGAACAATTGATCAATGGCACTGCAAATGGTGGGGACAACTTGTGTCTGACTCAAAGTGTTAGCGTCTTACTCCAGCAGTGGTACCGGGTACAAGACAGTAACCAAGCATCAAGAGTTTTCTTGGGTATTTTTGTCAATTTCACCTTGACTGCTTCATAAAAATATCCATGATCATCAAACCATTGTTTCAGTGATCTGTACTGTGTCTGGTGTTCTCCCTTAATGAACTGCTGCTCTGCTTAGTAATCAGACCGAAGTGCTGATGTTGGCTGATAGTGGTTATTGCTGACCATGTTGTGTTCGCATTTCAGGCTCTGACAGCGCTACTGTCTGATGACAGCAAGTTTGGTTTTATCGTAATAGATGGTAGTGGCGCACTCTTCGGAACACTTCAAGGAAACACAAGAGAAGTCCTGCACAAATTCACTGTGGATCTCCCAAAGAAGCATGGTAATGCAGCAGCGAAGGTCTTAACTGCCTCCAGCAGAAAGGGAATGTGGAGGCAGGGAGAGGAATGTAAAGTACAGTTAGTGATGCCGAGGCAGTGTGTAATTCCACACTCAGGAAAAAATATCTAGCTGACGTAGACAATGAAATATTAAGAGACAGGTACATTTGAAAGAATGAAACCAGTAGCGTCCAAATCCTGCAGTCCATTTCCCTGCCATCTTCTGTTAGCAAATCAACATGACCCATATAAAAGGACACTTTCCAGTCAAATTTGACCCCAAACTTGGGTGTTCACAAATGAATTCTCCAAAACAAAGACCAGCATCTCATAAAATTGCAGTGGAAAGTGCCTTTGAATCATGCCTTGAAAGTGTGTGCATTTCAGACACTGACCTATTGGATGAGAACCACAGTGGAACTGACTTGGGCCCTTGCACTGTCAAAACACAAGAAATGCCAAAAGGTTTAATGGTACTGAGTTCAGTAAACTAGACTTCTAAATGTTCAGTCTGGTGTCTGTGATGTAAGCAAGGATATTTAACATAAATATCTTCCTTTTGTCTCTAAGTATTCGTGAATTAAGTACTTAACCAGCAGTTGCATAGTCTTAGTTAACTATATTTCTGTTTCATCTAATTTTCCCCCAACCATATCCACATTAAGGAAGTTTGCCCCAATGTAGCTAAACTCGTACAGACCCTACTGCAGAGGCACTGTGCTAGTATGTAGCAAGGCTTAAATTAGTACAGCATAGTCTGGTGATGTACCAAATTAAACTGCATTGGTGTAAGCCTCACATCTCCAGGAAGAGCTTGGGCAGGGGGAACTATCCGTTGTTACATTCCTGCAAATTGACTTAATGCAGGCAGATCTTTAATCATTCTTCAATATTTCCTTGTGACATACTTTTGTGTGGAAGACATGTAGAAAGTCACCTGATGGGTGGGTTCTGCCTGTTCACTCTTTGCTGTTTTAATTGAATGCCCTTATCTCTACTTGTTGTATACCAATTTGCATCATATCTTGGGTTCCGTTGCTCTACACCCAGTTGGGGCCACTTGCCAACAGTTTCTGTGGCAGTAGACCTCAATGGCTACATCCCGTCTCTTCTCTCTTAAAGGTAGAGGAGGTCAATCTGCCTTGCGTTTTGCTCGTTTGAGGATGGAAAAGCGACATAACTACGTGAGGAAGGTAGCGGAGACGGCTGTGCAGCTGTTCATTTCCGGTGATAAGGTGAACGTGGCTGGTCTCGTTTTAGCTGGATCAGCTGACTTCAAAACTGAACTAAGTCAATCTGACATGTTTGATCAGGTAAGCAAAAGTGGACTTCCTGTGCTAAAGGAAACCTACAGCCTGCCTGCTTAAGGACTGTGATTAATGTCCTCATGGTGCTAGTGATGGCAGTGGCTCATAGCTGACGCATGCTCTTCAGGAGAAACCCAACTAAAGTATCTTAATTTAAGAATACAATTCAAATGTTAAATTGTTGTATTCTATGGGGGGGGGCCCCTTTCTAGAAAGGAGCTAGGATTTCACTTAGTAATGGAGCGTACCTGATGGGATGCTTGTCTTTTCTGGCTAAAAGTGGAATTCATGTTTTTGTTGTATTCCAAAGTGAAAAGCAGGGGCTTTAGTAGAATTCAACTCCTCTAAAATTGATCTATCTGGCCTGGCACTCTGAAAGTTGTAGTTACACACTGAATGTTCAGAGCTGTTTTGTTTCATTTGCATTCAGAGGTTCTGAAGTCAGATTACCAGTGTAGCTTTTGTTAGGCATTTTTATTCTGATGGGTTTCTGAAGTAGTTTTATGGCAGTGCTCCTCAATAGCTTGGCTAACACTGACTTTTTATTTGTATGTAGCGGTTGCAGTCCAAAGTGTTGAAACTAGTTGATATCTCGTATGGTGGAGAAAATGGATTCAATCAAGCAATTGAGTTGTCCACAGAGGTCCTCTCCAATGTGAAATTCATTCAAGAGAAGAAACTAATAGGTATGAAGAGACCTACATCGCTAGCCTCTCAAGAGTTGGATACCCATCCTGCTTTACTACACACCCCAGTGCTGCTGCTGGATTCAGTGCACTAGCTCAGTCCTCATGTGAAAGTTGGGCAGAAAGGGATGTCACGGATGACCTCCATTCTCCAAGCACCACCTCAAACACTGCTTTCAGTGTAGAATAAATCTTCCACTTCTCTTTCTGCCTTGCCACGAAAGTGCCCTCTGAGCAGTTCCCTGAATGCACATGGTGTGAAGTGAGATATCTCAGCAGCTGGCCTGGTATCTGTCAGTTACATATGCTTCTGGTTGGGTCCGCTGACACACTGAAGCACTATCAGTTGCTGCTTTAGTCAGAGACCCCCAACTGTGTCAACATATGGAGCACTGGAGAGGACTGCGAGAGTTGTGGTTAGGGCACTGGACCTGGGTTCAATTCCTTGCCTGCTACTGACTTGCTTTGTGACTTTGGGAAAGTCACATCAGCTCTGCCTCAGCTCCACACCCATAAAACAGTCCCTTCTGGCTGTAACGCTTTGTTCATAGCGTCCGAAAAGGAGTCCCCGCCTGTACAGACTAAACAGCTTGTTGGATGTTACCTACCTTGATGATAATATTACAGACTGATCTGATATTGCAAATAGCATGCTAGGGAATGACTGGATCCTTAAATACCCAGGGAAATGCACTTGAGGAGCTGATAATGGAGATTGCTCTCCCTTTCCTACCAGTTTCCCTCCATTGCGATCTTTAGCTTTAGTTTCTCAGGCCTCCTAGTGCAGTCAGGGAAAACTCCTCTGCTCTGATCTCTCCCATATCCAAGTAAATGAGGATTAGTTCTTTTGCTTTTCTTTGAAATTGCAACAGAAATGATCCTCTCGTCACACCAGTAGGAAAGCTTAGTAAGACCCACTCTGGGGGACTGTAACAGCAGCCCCCTTACACTGAAGGGGAATAAAGTTTAGTGCCTGCTTGTTTGGTGGCTGGACGTCAGAGGTTAGCCTCTCAGTCTCACTTTGCAGTGCTCCCGAGAGAGCTGCCTAGCTGGCACTGAGACTGCCAAGCTAAGGGCTCTGAGTGACATATTGCCAGCTCCCTAGCTGGTGATGGGTCATTAATTCTGCCAGGCATACTAGTGAGTAACTTGTATAGCCAGGCACAAAATCATCTCACTTTACTGTAGCTTTTATTCAAACGAGGCTTAGTAAAATTTCATGTGACATGGTCTGTGTTCTCGAGTGTTTCTCTGGTGTCTCCCGAATGCAGGCCGATACTTCGATGAAATCAGTCAGGACACGGGGAAGTACTGCTTTGGCGTTGAAGATACACTGAAAGCTTTGGAAATGGGAGCAGTAGAGATACTGATAGTTTATGAAAATCTGGATATAATGAGATACGTTCTCCATTGCCAAGGCACAGAAGGTATGTCATACTTCAGAGCTGGACTAGGAGCCCGGAGGGGATTAGCTGCTCAGTGTTCCTTGGGAGAACTCTGCTGTTAGGCAGGTGCCTATGCTTTAAAACCTCCTTTTAAGGAGTTTTTCATAGAAATCCTATAGACAGTCACTAGCTTGTCACTTCCCTACTTGCATGATGATGTGGGAGGAGAATCTGAAAACAAGCAGAGACTGGATGGGGTGGCATAGCAATTCTGGGAGGGGCGCTTGGCTAAGCAGGCCTTGAAGGATACAATCACAACACAGGGATTATATTTACACTCCCATAATACAGAGGGAGATTGACTTGACCCTGCGGCATCTAGCCACCAGCCCATTTCCCACCACCACCCACATTCCTCCATCCTCTTGGCCTAATGCAAAATTATCTTCCTGCCCCAGCAAGGGTATTACATGCCCAAAGACCTTTTCTGACTTTGCACCTCACGTGCTCAGTGCCTCCATGTGCAGCCTTGCACTGTGCATTCCCAAACAGAAAGGAAGGGATTCAGAGACCTTTAGGACCCCTGTGTTGCACTGGCTTCTACAGAGTTTATAGCCTCCTCATAGTTGCATCAAATCTATAACTGTTTTTTTTTTTTTTCTCCTCTCAGAAGAGAAGATTCTATATTTGACACCAGAACAAGAGAAAGATAAATCCCACTTCACAGATAAAGAGGTATTTCAACTCCTGGTCTCGTAGTACACTCAAAGATGATTATCCTGTACTGGTGCTGGGCTTTGATGGACTCTATGCTTAATGCTCCACACTTAGCTAATACTCAAACGTTTTGCACCAAATTATGCTCTGACTCCTTACAAAGTCTTGATTTGATGGGTGCGCTGCAGTCTTTCCTATTCACCTTGAATGTTACTACAGATTCTCACCTTGTTGTTTTTTTCCTAATTGATTTCCTTGCTGCTCAGTCTTCATTCTCAGGTCAAATGAGCTTGAAAGATAAAGTAAAAGGAACTAGGTGAGCACAACTAAACCTAGCTCTTCTGCTTGAGCACATACTTTTTTTGGTCCATTCCTCACCGCCTCACACCTTGTGCCGCAGTTTACACCAGTGTGAAACATCACTATTCTGATTGGGTGGCATTTGCACTGGTCTAAATGACTGCACAAGATGCAGGGCAGTGGAGAATCTCCCTCTAGATATACTAGGGTTGATGGACCACTATCCACTGTAGTGTGTGCATTTGGGGATGCCTCCTCATCCTTAACTAGAGGACCTTAAGTGCTCTTCCATATAACTTTCCCCTTTCCTTGTTGTGAAAGTCAGGCAGGACCCTGTCCCCTTGGAAAGGACAGCACTGAAAAGACACTGAGCTGCCGCAGTTGACCACATGGCTAGTGTAGACACTTCTGTCTTGTTTTGTTTTGCTGTCACGGTTGCTGTTCAGAGTGCGTGCCGAGGGCCCTAATGGTAATGGTGGCACTAGGCTCTCAACTGTGGTGAGTGGTCAGCGCTGGATAGACACATTACGCCTTTCCCACCTTTAAACCACTGATCCCTCTGCCTTAGTGCTCATCTAGGACACACTCTCTGTTCAAGGCCCTCAAAATGAAGAGAGTTCATGGGATGCTTGTAGGGTGTCTGGTTAAAATGTTTCTCTTGTCAGATTTTACAAGAGGCCATTGCTGAAGATGGGCTTGTTCATCCTGTTGCCTCAGATTCCCTCCCCTGCACTCACTCCCAAATGTGGAAACTAACCGTAGACAAGACCTTCCAAAACTTCCCTTTTCTGAGTTCTCACTAGCATGCCCAGCACTAGAGCATCTCTTCAGGCCTGTCCTGTGGGCATGCCTGGATGCCCATCAGCTACATGCTTAAACAATGGTGTGCCTACAGAGCCAGGACTCTGACAGCACCAACTGTCCTTGTGTTTGTGAGACCAAAGAGTGCTTATGAAGTTAATGTGAATTGGGAAGAAAGTGACCCCTCCAGTAGATGCCGTGATAATTGAAGTCAAAGAAACATCACTTAAGCCATGCCTGCTATAGTGGCACAGCTACGGCGCCGTAGCTATGCCACTATAGCACCCATAATGCAGACGCTTCCTAGAGTGATGGGGTTTTCTGTCGCTGTAGGAACTCCACCTTCTTGATTGATGGTAGCTAGGCTGACGGAAGCATTCGTCTGTCAACATAGCTGGGTCGGTGTCACAGGTTAGATCTGCATAGCTGTGGCTCTCAGGTGTGTGGATTTTTCACCCCGGAGTGCCATAGCTGTTGAACTAACTTTTGAGTGTAGACCAGGCCTTACTTTTTTTTTTTCTTTGTCTTTAGACCGGCCAGGAACACGAACTGATAGAAAGTATGCCCCTTCTGGAATGGTTTGCTAACAACTACAAGAAATTTGGAGCAACGTTGGAAATTGTTACAGACAAATCACAGGAAGGATCCCAGTTTGTGAAAGGATTTGGAGGAATTGGAGGTAAATTGCAAGAGGAAAAAGTGGGCTAAACTGAAAACATTGGCCCTATGTAACCTGCTGTTAATCTGGTTCTGAAGCCAGAATAGGAGAGGCTACATTCCCATAGTGTCGTGTTTCTCCCTGCTCAGTGAGTCAGTGACTGTCTTCAATTACCTATGTAGTAAGGGCCCCATTCAGTAAAACAACTTTGTGTACGTTACATCATGTAGCAAGGGATCTCAAACTGTGACCCAGGAACAACTAGTGGTCCACAAAGCGCATTTCGGTTCTCAGTGGAGAGGTGGCTGGTCACATGATGCTGGCTCCCCTTGTATCCAGCTGAAAAATGATATTACTGCCCTATCACTCAAAGCAGCTGCTGTAGTTGCATGGGAATGTTATGCCCTCATGAATGGGAAGGGAGGTGTCTGAGACAATGGAGAGATTTTCAAAGGCACACCTGCATTTTGAGTATCTGCCACTTTTTTCCTTTGAAAATCTGTCCCCTATCTATCTTCTCAGTCCTCCAGCTCCTGTGCGAAAGAGGCAGGTTTTCTCTCTGGGTAAGTTTGGAGTGCTGTAGAAGTCCAGGACCTCTTAAAAGCCTGATGGACCTAAAGACTTAACTCCCTGGGGGATTTTATTGCCCACTGACTGCTGTGCTCTAGTGTCCATAGTCTTAGAAGGATGGAGGGGGGAGGGATAGCTTAGTGGTTTGAGCATTGGCCTGCTAAACCCAGGGTTGTGAGTTCAATCTTTGAGGAGGCCATTTAGGGATCTGGGGCAAAAATTGGGGATTGGTCCTGCTTTGAGCAGGGGGTTGGACTAGATGATTTCCTAAGGTCCCTTCCAACCCTGATATTCTATGATTCTATGATTATTGTTCACTTAAGCAAGCATTGCTAAGGATCAGGGCCTTCAGAGCACTTGCGGGCAGGAACTACTGTGTCAAATAGAACTCTGCTCGTGATCCCCAGTGTCAGGCGTTTTACCTAGGCCCTCCTTCGGGGGAGATGAATTCAGAGCTGATGGTTCACTCTCAGGTGAAGGCCTAATCTAAATGATTTGATACTGCGATAACGGTCAGGGTGACTTCTTTTATAGCTAGTCACACCTTTGCACCCCACCTCGTGGACCTATTTATGCCAGTACAAAGGTTTTTTTATACCCAGTATAACTTCTTCCCCTTTCTGTATGGGAACAAACTATCCCAATATAACTGCATCCATGCCAAGGAGTTGTACTGCTTTAGCTATACCAGTGCAACTTGTCTGTGTATACCCTGTCTTTTAGCTGTAGAATTGATAGTGGGCTCACTTCCACACTAGACTCCCTGCCCTGTACAGTCTACCTGAGCCATATGCTGGGTGTTGGATGGGGGAGAAGATCAGTCTCCCTAGCATTGGGTGGGGGAGAAGATCAGAAACTGCCAGCAATAGTGCTAAGTGGAGTAGGGTTTGACAGTTGTCTGTCCATCTTGGGACTACCAAGTCACTTCACGTTGCCATGAGTACTGACTAGCCCAGTGTCTTTCAGTTACGGGATCTCCAGCTGTACTTACAAGGAAGGTCACTCTGCTCTAGCTGCTTCTCTGTGCCAAGAGTTCTGTTCCTGGAAGTCTAGTGACTTGGAAGCACATCAAATATTTGGAAGATATAAGTGTGACAGGTTGAATCATAGAAAACCCTTTGGGAACTGCCAACTGATATGCTGAGACTATCTCTGAGCCTGTTTTCCCTAGCAGCTTGGGATTTCAGTGCCCTGCCTGGTTTGAGCCAGAGACACTTGCCTGCTGCCAACACAGACCCATGTCTGAACAACGTCCCCCAAAAGCTGCAGGCTTAACTGAAAACCGCTTAAGAAGTGTACCTGTCTCCAACACTTAGATACCCAGCTCCCAATGGGGTCCAAACCCCAAATAAATCCGTTTTATCTTCTGTAAAGCTTATACAGGGTAAACTCATAAATTGTTCGCCCTCTAACACTGATAGATATATGCACAGCTGTTTGTGCTCCTCCCCTCCCCCTATATTAATACATACTCCGGGTTAATTATTAAGTGAAAGGTGATTTTATTAAATACAAAAAGTAGGATTTAAGTGGTTCCAAGTAATAACACAGAACAAAATGAATTACCAAGCAAAATAAAATAAAACACGCAAGTCTAAGCCTAATACAGTAAGAAAACTGAATACAGATAAAATCTCACCCTCAGAGATGTTTCTATCACAGACTGGACCTCTTCCTAGTCTGGGTACAATTCTTTCCCCTGGTACAGCCCTTATTCCAGCTCAGGTGGTAGCTAAGGGATTTCTCATGACTGCAGCCCCCTTTGTTCTGTTCCACCCCCTTACATATCTTTTGCACAAGGCAGGAATCCTTTGTCCCTCTTGGTTCTCACCCCTCCTTCTAAATGGAAAAGCACCAGGTTAAAGATGGATTCCAGTTCAGCTGACATGATCACATGTCACTAAGACTTCATTACCCACTTGTCAGCACACAGATATACAGGATGACTTGCAAGTAAACAGCCATCTACAGTCAATTGTCCTGGTGAATGGGAGCCATCAAGATTCCAAACCGTTAATGGCCCACACTTTGCATAATTACAATAGGCCCTCAGTTCTATTTCACACTTCTAGTTTCAGATACAAGAATGATACATTTATACAAATAGGATGACCACACTTAGTAGATTATAAGGCCTTGGCTACACTTACGAGTTACAGCGCAATAAAACTGTCTGCAGCGCTGTAACTCACTAACTGGCTACACTTGCAAGGCACGTGCAACGGTGTATCTCCTCAGATACAGCGCTGCATGTATTCCACCTCCCCGAGAGGAATAACAACTGTTGCGAAGTGGGTGGAACGCTGGTCTTTCAGTGTAGCCGAGGAACTCCGCAGTTATTGACCTCCGGAAGCTCCCTTTGTTTTGAAACAGCACTTCCGGGTTGGAGTTCAGAGCTCCGTTGTTGAGGTGCTTTACAAAAAACCAAACACAGCTACTGTTTGCGGGGGGGGGGGGGGGGGAGCGCCGTTAGGAATGCCGGCAGCAAAGTTGCCTTGGACAGAGACGGCCGGCGGGGGGGAGGCTCCGTTTCCCCAAGTTCTCTTTTATCTGCTCTTTAAAAACAAACAAAGCCCCTGCTGTTTGCTTTCAGTGATTGAGAGAGAGGCAGGGGATGTGGAGGTGTGTAAACTTAGGAGATAATGAGCTGACACTCTGTGGAGATTCCAAAAACCCACTCTCTCTCCCAACACACTCCGTGTCAAAGTCCCCCTCGCCCCCCCTCCTCCATTGAAAAGCACGTTGCAGCCACTTGAATGCCCATAATGCACCGCTCCCAATACAGCTGCAAATGCCTCAAATGTAGCCACCTTACTGCGCTGGCAGCTGCCAGTGTGGACAGGCTGCAGCGCTTTCCCTACTCAGCCTGTACGAAGACGGGTTTAACTCACAGCACTGTACATCTGCAAGTGTAGCCAAGACCTAAGCTTTGTAATGATACCTTACAAGAGACCTGCATGAAGCATATTTTAGTTGCATTATATTCACACTTATTAGCATATCTTCATAAAATCATATAGAGTGCAACATCACAATAAGAATTTAAAATTTCTGTAGCAGGGGTAGGCAATTTATTTTTTAAGAACCAGATTTCTTGGTCAAGGTCCAGACTCCAGAGAAATATTTTTCACACTGCAATAATAAACAGTAAATAAAAATATTTCATGTTCCATTGGCGGTCCGGATTGGCCTGTGGTCTATAGCGGGGGTCTCAAGCCCGTGGTCCGCCTGCGGGGTTATTTTCTGAGGCCCGCCAGCTCCCCGCAGCCCCCCCACCCGCCTCCCCACATTTACCTAGAGCGGCTCAGCGTGGCACACACTGGGGGCAGGGCAGGCTCCCTGTCTGTGTGTTGCCTTTGCCTCCAGGCACCGCTCCCCGCAGCTCCCATTGGCCGGAACAGGGAACCGCGGCCAATGGGAGCTTCGGGTGAGGTATCTGGAGGAGTGGCCAGGGCAACACACAGACCCCTGTGTCCCCCTTCCCCCAGGTTCCAGCCGCTTCCCAGAGTGGCGCGGGGGCAGGGCGAGCCAGAGCCCACCCTCCCATACCCCTCCTACAGCCGAACCCCCTGCCCTGAGCCCCCTGCTGTACCCTGCACCCCAGCCCCCTGCCGTGAGCCCCCTGCTGCACTCCATACCCCTTCTGCACCCCAACCCCTGCCCTGAGCCCCCTGCTGCACCCCTCACCCCTCCTGCACCCCATCTCCCTGCCCTGAGCCCCCTGCACACCACCTGCACCTCAACTCCCTACCCTGAGCTCCCACCACACCGCAGGGATGGGGCAGAGTTGGAGTGGGGATTTCGGGGAAGGGGTTGGAATGGGGGCAGGGAAGGGGTGGGAAGAGGCAGGCCAGGGGTGGGGCCTCATGGAAGGGGTGGAGTGGGGGCGGGGGGGTGGTGTCAGTGATGCGGCCCTCGGGCCAATGTCCTCATGTGGTCCTCGTGGTTGTTTGAGTTTGAGACCCCTGTTCTATAGCATCTTAATTCCACACAGACCAAATACTAGACTCTCTTACAAATCATGGTCTCCATCCTCCATGGTGCAAGTCAAAGTTTGAGATGATGTGATCCAGAAATTGCTGACTAGCACATATGTTAAATAGATCCACAGTGCATTGTAAGATATATTTGGTACTAAGCCGTTTCTAGTACACTGAACTAGGAAGAAGCTAAAAAGTGTCTTGTTTTTACTAGGTATCTTGCGGTACCGAGTGGATTTCCAGGGAATGGAATACCAAGGAGGAGATGATGAATTTTTTGACCTTGATGACTACTAGGTAGTCGACCTGGGTCCGGCAACATGTGCCTCGCCCCTCCAGCATCCAACCCAAGGAGCAAATGGTGGAAAACACAACAGATCCCTGCCTTAGAATTGGAACATTTCCAGAACTTGATCCATAAGCATTGGATTTAAAAAAACAAAACCCTACACTTTGATTTGTCATAGTGTCAGTACAGCAGCAAACTACTAAGTTCCTATATGCCACTTTGGACTAATTTAAAAGAATCCCAGTTTTTACTCTTACTCGATGGTGAAATTGGTTGCTCTTGTATTTTATGAAAATGATTTTTTTAACCGTCATGATACATTAACTGCTGTAAACCTTCTTCCTTCAAAAATTAATAGAAGTAAGATCATACTGGTTTGTTTCTTTTATTTTGATTGGAGAAAATCAATTGCTGCATTTTGCAGTGACATGACCCATTTACATGGCATTCTCAGCTTAGACTGCACAAGAAGAAATGTAGTGAGATATTGGAGCCACTCTATTTAATATTGGAAGAATAAGAGAAAAGGCACTCTTTGAGTGCCAGCTGACAAGGTGTGGCTGGAAAATTCAGATAGCTTGGGGAGCTGCTTTGACAAGCCAAACTCTCACCTTAATCCATTTTGCAAAAGCGCTACTTGTACAAATTAGGAAGCACACTTCATTGATTGCAATGGAAATGCTGCCAGAGTCTTAGCAGGCTTAATTCGGGAATTGAGTGATGTGGCCTTCACTCTTTTCAGTCTTGACAGAAATAAACACATGATGTAAGGGAAGTAAGGTGGAACCCCTTTGGGTCTCTTTTTTGGTAAGATTTTATTATTTTTGCTTTAGGACTGCATAAAATTTCCTTGATTATGTGAATTTGATTGTTGGTGAACCCATAAATGGAAGCAGGTATTTCACAGGAGCAACTAACAAGATGTGACTGTGATTAAACCCTTGGCACTGGTGGATTTGGAAAACTTTACGCTACTGTTGAACACTAAGGTACCCCATTGGGAAATCCCAGCTCCCCAGCACCAAGGACTTCATAATGGATCAGCAGGTGGTCATGTACATCTGAGACTGAAGTCTAGTCTAGCCTTAGAAGTGGGTTTAAACTTCTGATTATACCAAGACTCTCAAGCAATGTCTTTGTAATGCCTGTTAATAGAATGCATTGTGAAACTGTAGAAATGATTACTTTTACCTAGAGCCAAAGGTTAAAATCGGCATTGGCACGAGATCTAATGCAGAGCTGACCTTTCTGTTCTCTTGGGATAGTGGGTTTTCTGATGGGTACTCTGACGTTTTAGTGCCTAACTTCTGTCCTTCACTGATTCTTCCTCAGTCACTTTTAGCATGTTGGTTGGAAGCAGCTTTTTGTTCCCAAGTGGCATACTTGCATATCGTTCCAATAATCCTGTTTCACTTGAATGGAGGGGAGTGTTTGTCTTAAAACATAGCTTCTGACTGTCACACTGTACTCCTAGAGGTCCAAAATGACTGTCAATGTGAGCAATATAACTTGTACTGCTGTTTTATAACTCAGCAAACAGGCAGTGTTTGCCATTGTCTACAACAGATGTTCCCATCAAAGCTGGAGTCTCCTATGAAAGTTTTGCAGTTGGGTCTGCTATAGATTTGCACAAAACCCAAGCGCCAGTGAGTTTGCGGTCTTCGAAGCAGTATGTTTGGATTTTGCCATTGTAAATGGGTCTAATGTGACATGACAAGACCAGAAAAATTGGATGTAAATTTACATTTTTGAATATACTGCTTGTTGTTTCACATGATACATTTAGGGTATGCAGCTCCTTTTTGTAGTTTTTATTTTTACTATTTAAGTTTGGAAATGATGCCAAATTTTTGTATTTCTTTAATCAATGTGTTCTCTTTGGTGATATATATTGCATTATATATTGATGTGTATATCAATATATACTGATATGTATTACACTTACACATACAAACACATTAAAAGGTGGGTGAGAAATCCTAGCCTTCGCATACTATATAGCCTCTGCAGAGAGATCCCAAGCAGTGATATCTTGGTGTTGTGATGTACAGAAATGGAGAAGAGTATTAAACCATATTTAAGAATATAGCATGGACTCTTGATTTTCTTTTAGTACAGTAATTACTCTTACAGGGGGCGATGTTGCTTTACTGGCCTCATGAACTCTCAGCAGAGGCCACTTAGTCAAACAACCTTGTTCAATTCTCAAACCTAGATAGAGAGCATCTTGTTTCCATTTAGCTTCCCTGACTGGCAGCCCAGAGTGCACAGGTCTTTGGTTTCCCTGTTGTTGAGCTGAAATGTAGAATATTAGAAGCATGAGAGGAAAAAACAAATTCAAGCACTCGAACACTGAAAAATGCCGTTCTTAAAGGTTAGCTGCTTGTCTGTGAACCGAGCATGGTAAGTGTTGGGCAGTGCCTGGGACGATTGCAGAACAGTTGGTGGTCGTTTCGTTGAAAGAGATGCAGAAATCCTATTCCTACTAGTCTTGTATCAAAGCAAACTATCAATGCTTTCTAACTGCCTCTTCCTCTTTCCCCTGTCTTAGTCTGGATACGGTAAATTCAGTTCAGGATAGTGCCCAGTGCTTGTGGGCCATCCTGTTCCAATGGTCAGCGGAGTTCACTTTCTGTCCTAAATTGTTACATTAAACAGGACCTCCCCAGTAGGTGATCACATTTTCAGTAGAGGGAAAAGAGCATAAGTACTCTTGGTTGAAAGGTGCTTTCATTTAAGCTTCCCTGTTTATGATGAAATGCAGGGGTGCACCAGGAGTTTGTGTTATACTCTGAATTAAACTCTTTTGAGTAACTGCAATTGAAGTTGGCTAGCATTGGTCAGCTTTGTTTTGATATTAGGCTGCATTGTAACTTTTGAGTAGTGCTGTTGTCATGGGTTAATTATCGTACTGAAATGTGCTTTCCCTATGGAAGATGAGTTGGCAGGCTGGGGTTCATTATCCAGGACTGCTGTCCTGTATGACTGATCTCATCACCTACTACAGATCTCTGGATGAGTGAGGCTTGTTTTCCTAGCACAGGAAGGGTTTAAGGAACAGATACCAAGTCATTGACATGGTAGCTTGGAATAGTGGAAAATACGATCATTTTTTTTAATAGAAGATGATGGGGAGAATGCATCACTGCTGTGGAACTTGTGTGATGGTGGAAGGAGACTGCGAATTATTATACCTTCAAGGAAGGGAAAGCAGCATGAGCTGAAACAGCACAAACAGCCTTCATTGTCAGGCATGGCATTGCAGCAGCCAGTTGGGTCTTCCCCAGCTGTTCATTGACACACCTCTGGCCAGGTGCGGGATTGGGCATTTCACGACTAAGCAGCTGGCTGTACTGGCCCTGAAATGATTCAATAATGCATTGTTGAGTGAGTGTCTAATGTTTAAGTGCATTGTAGTGGTAGCCTGAAAATTCTGGGGGGCTTACATTGGAAATAAGAGATGACGTAATTCTTAGTGATTCCTTGTCATAGCGCGTATTTTTATGTCTCTAAGGGAGCTAGGGCTGGCGTCTGAACTCCAGCTTGGCAGTAACTTTTCCTTTACCACTAACAGCCATCAAATCTGGTTGCTAGATCAGCCTCTTGTGGCAGACTAATAGTGACTTCAGACTACTGGCGCCATGGTTCCTTTATATCAACACTCCAAACTATGCATGGCTGATCCAGCTAATCTCACTCATCCAGCTTTGCTGTTCTGCAGTGGGCTTTTCCTCTGCTCTCTAATCTGAAGCAGAGTCAGATTTGAGAGTTGCCAGTAAGGGCTTGGCTCCCGCTTCTGGAGAACTCTCCAGTTGGATCCTCTTGGTGGTGGTAGGTAATTTCCAATCCCCTGATCCCAACTCTAGAGCAGCAGAGAGCCTATTAAACTACCAGCTTGGCTACAAAATGGCTTCCTTCTCTTCCTGCAAAGAAATGTAACCCTCTGACTTGCCGCGCTGCCTTGTTCGTCATGCCGGGCAGACAAGCCCACCATGAGGCACCTCTTTGTGCTTATGGCCTGCTGTGCTCCCAGCAGCCTTGCCAGACAAGGAGACTTGCAACTTTTCTTCTTCTACCAGCTTATTTTAGCCTCTGCTCATTCTTCCCACCCACTCTGCTGGGAGCAATTTCCTGGCCTTTGCCACCTGCGTCTGGCAACTCCGTAAGACGATGAGCACTATACCTGCTTCACCCTCGGCTACCCAGCAGAGCAAAAACAAGCAGGGGACAATGTGGCTGAGATCACAAGTGCAGGCTGATCAGTGCTGGATCAGCAAGAGGACTTGGTGGCCCAGTCAACACCAACTGCTCCTTGGATCCTAGCTCTGGTAGGCCACCAACCTTCTTCTGTATCACACATTCAAATGAGGTTCCCATAATCCATAGAACTCAAACCTGTGCCTCAAGTGGTGCCGTGTCTCACCCTTTGGTCATGCTGCTGCTGGCTGCCAATGCATCTCTGGCTGGGGATACGTGCTGTTCTTTACTGGTCCTCTCCCCATCAGCAGAGGTGACTGCAATAGCTCATGGTCACCTCTTACAGGCAACAGTATGCCTACAGCTTTCCCCTACTCCCTTCCAGCTGCCTTCCCGCCACACATGTGCAGGGGCCACAGGTGGCCTACTCAAGCCAAGCTGCCTCGTGCTTCCTTGTGGGAGCTATAAAGATGGACTCCTACTTCACACATTCACCCACTCTTAAGGCAGTATCAAAATCCAATTCTGCCTGCATCCCACGTTCCACTAGTGCCCTGGAGAACTTGGTGCTTGGGCCTGATGGCAATGTCCTTAAATCAACCACTTATCTTCCAGCTCAGGGATGATTTAAGTCCTTGTATTTTTCAGGTATGTGGGTCTAGGGAGATTCTGGCAACAGCATGGATATTTGAATGGAAACAAATAAGACAGGCTGTTCCCCAAGGACACCTGGCTATGCTAGTCTTGATGTACGAACCCTGAGTAACACTTGACTTCATAGCACAGAGTAGAAGAATCAAGATGAGATCAGCACAAATCCATCAGATCCTAGAAAATGTGGATGAGCTATTGCTCTCCAGAAGAAGGCTCCAGAGTTTGTACTCCACTGCAGGTGTCGACAAGATGCAGTACATTTCATCTCATCTGTATGTCACATGGTTCCCGAAAGTGGCAAGTTTGCAACATGACCCAATTTGTTGTCTGTGACGCCTGTTACTCTGAAATTCGTGAAGACAATTGTGCAATGCAGAGGGGAAATAGCTAGTGTGGCTGAGCCAGGTATCCTATCTAGGTTGGCACTGGGTCACAAATGATCCATGCCAGGCATATTCTGAGTATCTAACTTATTCCAGCTATGGTTGCCATTGCTTCCCCCCAGCACTAATTCAGTTGGCAGAGGGCATCATACTCTTCACCTTAGCACTTCAGTGAAAAAGCAAAAATGCAGCTCTATGGAGCTGGGCAAAGGTCACTTCTATACATACATCTAGCAGCCCTCCAGCAGAATAACAATAGGAAGGTACGTGCTCCTTGATACAAACTTTCCAGAAGCAATTAACAAACCAGCAGAATCAGGATGTTGTAAGGGGTTGGGGATGGAATCCTTTTCAAGTGAATGTGTACTACTGTGCTGACACAAGGCCATGACTCCTGTGACCCACAGTGATTGTCTCTACCAAAGGCAGGTCCAGAGCAGATTTGCTGATCTCCCATATGCTGGGGGTAACTTGCAGCAATCAATGCACTTGCATCCGATGAAGTGGGTACTAACCCACGAAAGCTTATGCTGAAATAAATTTGTTAGTCTCTAAGGTGCTACAAGTTTTTCTTTCTTATTTTCATTTTGCAGCAATCAATGTCAGTCTTGCTTAGAGCAAGATTTGCTATAGCTTCAATGCAGCTTTGTTCTACAATCCCTCTGAATCTGTTGGGTGGCACGCTTTGTTTAGCTCAGGAGTTCTCAACCTTTTTCTTTGAGGCCCCCTCTCCCCTAATGCTATTAAAAACCTCCACAGACCACCTGCGCCACAACTATTTTTCTGCATATCCAGTAGATTAAAAGCCAGGGCTGGTGTTGGGGGTAATAAGCAGAGCAAAGTTGCTCAGGCTTTGGCTTCAGCCCTGTGCAGCTTGGGCTTTGGCTTTCTGCCTTGAGCCCCAGAGCATCAAATACTAGCCCTGCTGTCTGGTTTATTTTGGCAGACCCCCTGAAACCTGCTCATGGCCCCTACAGGGGACCCTGGACACCTGGTTGAGAACTGCTGGTTTAGCTCACCAGCAAAGCAATACTCAAAAGTTGACTGTCCTCAGACTTGTGATCACTAGCATATTTAATCTGCAGAGCTGACAATGCTTTGGAAAGGGACCCAGACTTGAGTCTGATGGAATGCAGGTGTGTGCGCACACTTCCGGACAAAGCTGTGTAGAATCCTAAAGCTTAAGGTCACAAGGGACCATTAGACCCAGTGTAGCCTCCTGTATATCTCGGGTCACTAAAAGTCACCCAGTGACTCCTGTACTGAGCCGAACATGTTTGACTAAAGCATAACTTGTGTTTGCTGAAGCACATCTTTCAGAGAGACTAACACATTTATTTCAGCATAAGCTTTCGTGGGTTAGAACCCACTTCATCGGATGCATGGAATGAAACATACAGTAGACAGATATTTATACAGTCAGAGAAACATGGTAAGGTGGCAGTGCGTATACCAACCTTAAGAGGCTAATTAATTGAGAGGAACCATAACAGCAGGGGAAGAAAAACCTTTGAAGTGATAAACAAGATGGCCACACTGTGTTTCTTCCCCTGCTGTTATGGTTCCTCTCAATTAATTAGCCTCTTAAGGTTGGTATACGCACTGCCACCTTACCATGTTTCTCTGACTGTATAAATATCTGTCTACTGTATGTTTCATTCCATGCATCCGATGAAGTGGTTTCTAACCCACGAAAGCTTATGCTGAAATAAATTTTAGTCTCTAAGGTGCTACAAGTTTTTCTTCCTTATTTTCATTTTGCTGACACAGACTAACACGGCTACTACACTGAAACCTATCTTTCAGAGAGGCATCCAGGCTTGATTTGAAGCCATCAGGAGATGGAGAATTCGCCACGTTTTGTCCAGGATGACTAGCAGAGTGATTTACCTCTTGACATGTTGGGAACTTCTTGTAGAGCATCCTGAGAGCATTTTAATCCACTGTGAAGGCAGTGCAATCAGGCTGGGATCCAAAATCCTGTTTCTATCATTTTTTTGCGTGGATACCCTGTTGAGATAGAGATTTGAAAAAATAATTCAATAGTCTGGCTCAGATCTTCCATCTGACCTTAAAGCAGGTGTTGCTTATTTGCTTCTTCTAGGGCTGCCTCAATGTGCAGAGAACTAATTTTGTGCCTAGCTGGGAATGCATCCTGATAATTCAGTAGCTAAAATTTGTGAGGGGCTTTAACTCTAATGTGGTATGTGCCTTCTCATCACTCATCAGGTACTGGTTCCTTTACAGAATAGGTTAGTAAAGGTGAGTTCCTCACACTGTTTTAGATGGGGTACACTGGCTCCTTTCCCTGGCTGGGTTTGAATTGGTTTAATTGGGCATCAGGTGAGAAACATTCAGTTTTTTTGCTTTAGTATACTTTCAAACTACCTGAACTAGTCAGGAAAGAGGTCCAGGAATTGGATTAGTCAGCTAGTCTGCCTACCATTGTTTAAAAATGTCCTGCATTTCAACTTCTTGTCCATCTGCACCATCGCAATTAACCACCTTATGTCCCTTCTGCTAAATCCATGTCCTCGTCTGATATGTTGCAACCTGGAAGTCTAAGAACACTTTCGCATTTGTATGTATGTATGTTGTATGCTTTGGGGGGCTTTGAATTGCGAATTCAATTGTGCATTGCGGCAGGTTCTGGGAGGTGCTGGAATGGCATTAAACTGTAACCCACTTGTGAGACGGAAGAGGGGTTGGACCTGTCTAGGAAAGAGGAGCCAGCTGCAGAGGGGATCACTGGAGAAGCTTCCATTAAGGACTGGGGTGGAGGGAAGCACATGGTACCTTGAGGTACTGGGTTACTATTAGGAGCAAAAGGGCAAAAAATGAGGGTGTTTTGGGGGTGGGGCTGTTTCTTGGGGTGTTTGGGATGGCGGCGGGGGGAAGTGTTATGTATATGTGGGAACAGTTGCATCTTGGTAGGTGAGGTGTTGAAATGTTGGCAGCACAACCCTGGATGATATTTAGGTGATGTCAGTTACTGGGCTAAATGCACCCCTGCCCCCTCCTTGGTCTCAGGCAGGCATCTCAATAATTTTCCAGGAGTGGGTCTTGGTAGGTCTAAGCTGCCTGTGGCCACCTTGCACCCCTCCCCCCACACCCTGCAGGGTTCCTAGAAGTCTGGCTGTTATTCACAAACCATTTCTCCCTCCCCCTCTCAAGGGCAGAGTCAAAAGTTGTTTTGAGTCAAGTCCGAGCCTGGCAAAGCAAAGTTTGCCTCTTCCTCGGATATAAGGGCCTCAAAATAAATAGTTTTTCCTATTGCCTGGTACCCCTAAGTGTTTCTCTGAAGGTTGCTTATCTAGATCCACTGTGCTGCTTCCCTGTTGGCTTTCCCCACAGCCTCCTACTAAGCAAGATTAATGAAGTCATACAGGCATGTCTTAAATCCGATATATACTCACTTCACCTCCCTGCCCAGGTCACATACCATGTTCGTAAAACCATTACACCTTCGTATGCTTAAATTATTACATAGCCTCACCACCGCTGGCCCAGGATGCAGTTCTGCATTAAGGCAGAGCACATCCTTAGGCATCTGACTGCCCAGGGCAATTCCTGTCCAAGAGGTGGATACATGTCGTGACTGGTTGCATAGACTTTGCAGCTGTTACTGGATCTGCACATCGGGGTTGCAGTGTACTTGTTCTGAGCTTTGCCCATGGGAAGCAAAAGTTCAATGAAGATGCACCCTCTCTGATTCAGCAGCTGGGCACAGGTTTGGTTGCACACTTGTTTGAAACCCAGCAGAGTTTTCATACCCAACCCTATGCCAAAGCAGGTCTGCCCTTTGGGGCAGCAGTAACCAAACTAGTGCAGTGCCAGTGTCTACTGGCTTTATTTCACTCAGAAGCTGTCTCTTGCCCTGTACAAGAACAGGTGCTAGAAGAGAAATTGGGAACATTAAGAGGGAGACATAAGGGGCAAAGCTCTGAGTCTAACCTGCTTTGTGGCAGCCTTATTCTGGGATGAAGTTCAGTCCATCTCTGAAACTACCCCCTGCTGGAAGACTGTCTAGGACAGAGGTGGGCAAACTACAGCCCACGGGCTGCATCCAGCTGATCAGACCTTTTAATCCAGCCCTCAAGCTCCAGTTGGGGAGCAAGATTGGGGACTTGCCCCACTCCGTGTGCGCCGTGGCTCTTGGAAGCAGTGGCATGTGCCCCCTCCAGTTCCCACACATAGGGGCAGCCAGGGGGATCCGCATGCTGCCCCCACCCCAAGCGCCTGTTCTGTGGCTCCCATTGGCTGGAAACTGGCCAATGAGAGCTGCAGGGCAGTGCCTGCGGACGGGGACGCGTGCAGAGCTGCCTGTCTGTACCTCTGCATAGGAGCAGAGAGGCGACGTGCTGCTGCTTCCAGGAGCTGCTTGACGTAAGCGCTGCCCAGAGCCTGCATCCCTGACCAGCTCCCGTGCCCCAACCCCCTGCCCCAGCCCTGATCCCCCTCCTGCACCCCAAACCCCTCATCCCCAGCCCCCCAGCTGGAGCCTGCACCCCACCCCCCTGTCCCAGCCTGGAGCCCCCTCCTGCACTCGGAACCATTCAGCCCCAGCCCAGAGTCCCCTCCCACACCCTGAACTCATCATTTCTGGTCCCACCCCAGAGCCCGCACCCTCAGTTGGAGCCTTCACCTCCTCCCACACCTCAACTCCATGAGCATTCATGGCCCGCCACGTAATCTCCGTACCCAGATGTGGCCCTCAGGCCAAAAAGTTTGCCCACCCCTGGCCTAGGAGCTAGATGGCAGAGGTGGAATGGGGCAGCACTGCACTGAGCAGAGGCAGCTGGGAGCGCAGGTAGAAGGGTAAGATTTAAGCAGCCAGAGGGAGGAGAAGAGAACATTCCTTTGTGGCTGAGACAGCTGGCAGGCCTCTGTCTATTCAAGGGCACTGTTCCCTCTCCAGTCCCAGCCCTCGTTGAGTTTTCTCGTGTTCGTGAGGCTGCGTGAGTTGCTTGCAACGGCCATAAAGCAATTTCCCTTCAACATTCCTGATCCCCACCCAATGGCAATTCTCCAGTGCTGAATACCGACCAACGTCCAGCCTGAATACCAGCCAATTTCAATATTTTCTTCTCCAAATACTGAGCAGGTAAGTAGGGCAACACTGCCTGGTTAGGTCCGGTATCCTCCCCTAGCTGAGCAGAGGGGAACTCCCACGAGTCATCCAGGTGGAGTCTGGACAGACTTACCTTTGTGGCAGCTGGGAAGTACCGTCATAAGTGTCAACACCTCAGCAAGCTGCACCGGCGCATGCCAGCTGTTGCTCCTCTGCTAATCGCTTCCTGGCCACAGAGAGAAGACCTAGTGCTCCAGCTCCTGCCGGATAGTGAACGCCCTACTGCTGGTTTGACCTGGTTGTCAGGCTAAGTGGGGGATGAGGTGCAATGGCTGGGAGTGTGAGGCAGCACCTACTCTACATAAGAGTCTCAACCCATCCCAGCAGCAGTCTTCTTTGACCCAGATTAATGCTCCATAAACACCCTTGGAACATCCCCCCCCCCCCCCCCCCCGTGCCTTTTGCATGGAAACTTGAGTGTTCTTGGGCTTTTGCTCCTGTTGATTGTATTTCTGTGATATCCACGTTGTCACAGAGGGGGCCATGAAATGACTTATGGACCTACAACTGCAGCTGTAGAATGCTGCTCTGCAGATGCCATAGGTGAGAGAGAGAGAGATTGCATTTCTAAATCACAGAACGAAGGGTATTAAACTCTCTGCTGTGTGGGCACGCATCCTCCCGGCGTGGCTTTTTTCTTGTCTGAGTTGCAAAGTCTCCAGTGAACCCAGGTGTAACCACACTGGAAACAATGGGTGGGGGAGACCTGGGTGTGAGACTGCATAATTCTGCGCCGCAGCGAGGGGCATCAACAGCAAAACAATATGGGCGAGAAGGGACGTTCCCTCTCCCCACACCTTGTAGTTGCACCTCCTGTGGCACACAATCTGTGGCAACCGAATGCCACAGTGCTGGGCCTGATGTAGACAGCTCTCCTTGGCCCAAGCCTAATCCTGAAACAAGGGTCTCTGACCTCCATGCCTTGGGAGCAGATGGGATGTGGGGGCCATGCTGCTGGCTTCACTTCCCCCAAACACAGCTTAATGTGGAATTTCCCTGAATTTCAGAGGAATCACTTCCTCGGTCTTGATTCAAGCCCCTAGAATGAAACTGAACTTATGCTGGCCCTTGAAAATGTGTTCTGGTCATCACATGCCTTCAGCGGGTGTAATGATCTGACCAGCTGAGGGGTTTTGTGAGCACCAAGGAAAGCAGAGATTCTGAATCACAATTCAGTATGTTAGCAGCAGTAATTACTTGTACTGCAGGAGCAGCCAGAGGCCCCTATTTTGCAAGGTACAGTACAAAGCCAGATGAAAATATGGTCGAGCCCCAGAAGAACTTAACTGTTTGTCCTTTATCAAATCAGTCTGCTCCTTATTAGTCAATTTCTGGATTGTCATGTTAGCTCAGATTGTGGCCAGTGCATTTATATTGTAAGTTAATACGGGATCCACTGGATTTAAGTATTATGCAGAACTGCCAGCATGCTTTGGTCACTGGAGAGTGCATGAAATATCTTGCAGGGCACCAGAGGGAGTACTTCTTTTATGAACATTCAGAGCTAAAATGTTCCCTGCAATACGCTGGAACAGGATATTGAAATACCTGATTTAAAAAAAAAAATGTCTACATGCTCTTTTCACTGCCGGTGTTCCTGTTAAGCCAATCCCTTTAATGCTCCACCTTCCTTTTCCATGTCCCCTGCTCATAGATGAGCTGGGAGTAGGTGGTGGTCAATGGGGTTTGGTCTGAGGCTTGGTTTTTAAATGATCTAGAGCAGTTTAGTGAACCAGGACATGAGCGTGTACATGCAAAGCAACGAGCAGTAGCAATAACCTGGCTGGCCTGCTCTCTAATCCCTTCTGGGAACATGGGGTAAAGGGAAAGGCAGATTCTGTCCTCTGTTGCAAAAGGCTCTTCGGGTCAGGGACATGAATGACTGGTTCTCCAATACAGACTGAGTAGCAATTTACATATCAGCCAAGCCTTGCCATCCTAGCTCCCCCCTGCAAGAGGCCTTGGCATCCTCTCAATCCACTCCGCTTTTATTCCCCCCTCCCCCCCCCCCCCCCCCCGAAGTGAACAGCACGTCCTCCTGACACTCAGGAGAGTCTCACTGGGGCTCAGTTAAGTCCAGAAACTGCTGGACGGAGGTACTGTTGGGTCGGTTGTTACCACAGAAATATAAGTTTTATCTCGACTTTGTCGCTCTGGATGACAGCTGAACTGGTGGGGTTGTGCCAGCAGAGCTGCCATGCAATTAAACCTCTCTAATACAGAGGGCTTAATTTGTTATGAGACTATTTAAAACTCTTTTGGTCTGATTCTCATTTACACTAAGGCCCCTTTACACCACGGTGGGAGTGTTGAGGGGCCTAGTGTCACTGCGAATCAAGCCCTTTGTCTTTGGTTTGGCTAGCCCCTACTTCCTCAAATGCCTGACACATTGTTCTCCTTTGGCCCTGCAAGGGAGGCTGTAGGCCGGGGTGGGCAAACTTTTTGGCCTGAGGGCCACGTCAGGGTTCCGAAACCCTGAAATCCATAGAGGGCCGGGTAGGGAAGGCTGTGCCTCCCCAAACAGCCTGGTCCCCTCCCCCTTCCTACCTCTTGACTGCCCCCCTCAGAATCCCTGGCCCATCCAACCCCTCCTGCTCCTTGTCCCCTGACCGCCCCCCCCCCCCCGGAACCCCAGCCCCTATCCAACCCTTCCTGTCCCCTGACAGGCCCTTGGGATTCCCATGCCTATCCAACCGCCCCTGTCCCCTGACTGCCCCCTATCCAACCCCCCTCCCTGCCCCCTTACCATGCCACTCAGAGCACCAGGACTGGCAGCCGCGCCGCCCCACGGTCTAGAACATGGGAGCAGGCTGGTGGCTCTTGCAGGCGTGCTGTCCGGCAGGAGCTTGCAGCCCTGCCACCCAGAGCACTGGTGGCACAGAGAGCTGAGGCTGCAGAGGAGGGGGGACGGGAAGGGCTGGGGGGCTAGCCGCCCTGGCCGGGAACTCAAGGGCCAGGCAGGATGGTCCCGCGGGCCAGACGTGGCCTGTGGGGTTTGCCCACCTCTGCTGTAGGCTCTGCCACACAAGCAGTGCTGAAGACGTTGCATTTGGGCAAGTCAGTCCCTAATTTGGGAGGCTCTTAGGTTCCTTATTAGGGTGACCAGATAGCAAGGGTGAAAAATCGGGACAGGAAGTGGGGGGTAATTGGTGCCTATAGAAGACAAAGCCCCAAATATCGGGACTGTCCCTATAAAATTGGGACATCTGGTCACCCTATTCCTTATTAACAATTTAAACTGACATTTGACTGACTTGAACTCAGTATTCTGAAAAGACTAAATAATTGTGAAGTGGGAGGAGTCCATGGAGTGAGGGTTTTGTCTTCAGTTGTTGTGTATATGTGTTTAATATAGTGCTGAGGGTTCGGACAGGATTTGTTGTTTTATCATTCAATTTCTTGGTGTCTGTGGTTTGTGATTTGATAGTTGAATGTTGTTGAAGCTCCACTGGGCAACTACAGAGCAGGGGCATTATGACCAAAGACAAATGAAAAGGTGGGAACAAGGAGACAGGTAAGCAGCCAGCTCTCTGCAAACCACACCAGCAAGTGGTCGGCAGAGCCCCGGTTGGGCATGGGCTACAGTTTGGAATCGTATGGTAGGGTGTGAGCTAGTCACTTGCCAGGCTAAGGAAACTGTTTCCCCACCATGTAGATAATTGTCCCCGCTGACTAGCTATAATGTGGGTTAGTGCTGGTTTTGCAATCCCCTGAAACAACAGATACTGGAAGCTGCTGGAGACAGGAGCACCGCCTAGACGACCTGACCTGGTGTAGTAAGTCCAAGGATCCTATGTAAATAATAACCATGACATAAAAACAGATTTGTCTTGAGACTGAATGGTTCCAATTAGCTGCTCTCATAGAGGAAGTGCCTCTCTCTTTTCGCACCAGTAGGCAATTTTTGAGCACTTAATTTGTTTTGCTGCATTCCCAAGGGCTGCTAAATTGGTCCTGGTCTCTTCACTGAGATGTAACATTAGTGGATATGACTTTGATAGATTTTGATGGATTAAGCCACTTTGGAAAGGCTCCATGAAAAGCAGCATCCAGGATACAATTAAATGAAGGGGTATAGAGGTGGATGGGGCCAAAGATACGGCTCTAAAAACAAGGTGTTTCAAAGTGTGGACACCCACAAGAGAAGTGTCTCCTTTCCAGGAAGCAGGTGTCTGTCCCACAAAGCTCTCTTGTTCTACAGCACTCCAGGTTTGCTAATGTTGCAAGATACAAGCTGAACAGGGCAGGGGCGGCTCTGCTGAAATCAATCAAAAGAACTGGGCCTGCTCTCTCCAAGCCAATTTAGCCCACAGCCTTGCGTTACTATTATAAATGATGGGACCCCCATGCTGGCCAGTCAGTGCCTGGTATTTTCCAGACCTCTGATGCTCTTTCCTTTTGCTAACTCTTCGTGTGTGCAGCTTTCAAACTGCTGGGATTCCTGTTTTTCTGGTGAGGAGACGAGTCCCTCACCTGGTGGAATGAATGATCACCAATGGGGGTGTTCTTGCTCTCTAGATGGGCTCACTGGGGCCCCTTTGAGCTGCTCCTGTGGTGTAATGGGGCCCCATAACTAGTTTGTCAGCAGAGGGAGGGAGTGGCTAGGGAGCATGCTGCAGTGTGGCTCTTCTTGGCTCGCTCAATAGCCCCAAGATGGAGCAACTATAAGTAGGGTTGCCAACCCTCCATGATTGTTGTGGAATCTCCATGAATTAAAGATTAATCTTTAATTAAAGATGGTCATGTGATGAAATCTCCAGGAATTTGTCCAACCAAAGACGGCAACCCTAACTATGAGCAACCCTGACTCATACATTCACAGTTCCTGGACTCATGCTGATATCACATAATTGTATATTCCTCCAATGTATTTTAAGCCTGAATCTCCGCCTGGACTAGGTGGTAGTGACCAATCCTTCTACAAGGCGAATAAGCTAAGCTCTGTGAAACCCTGCTCAGTTGATGCTTCCCCAGGTGAGCAGAACCAGTCACAGCGACTCCTGCAAAATCTCAGCTTCCTTTGAGTTTATGCCACTTTCGGTTGCAAATTAAAAAACAAACAAACAAAAACCCCAAATGAACGGAGTACAACCAATGCAGCAGGTGCTGTGGTTATGAGGCTTGACCAATAGCGGGAGCTTCACTCACTCTGTCTCCACTCCCCAGCAGCAGGGAGGTGCATCTACCATTACCTTGGCTGCATCCTCCGGGTTCCATCTACCTTAGACTGATGTAAGGGGCTGGGCTCCTCTGAACTCCCGTTTCCCGCCCCCAGCCAGATGAAGGCAAATCCCAGAAAGCTGCTGCTTTGCCACGCTACAGCCTGCATGTCCAGCTCCAGCATCCCCCACGCAGGCACAGGGAAAGGAAAAAAAGAGATCCCAGCAACTCCCGTGACCCCCTCCATAAGCAAGGAATGGCTAGAGCAGCAGAGCCCTGGGCTTCTCCATGGCAACTGTGGCTGTGGTCAGGGCCGGCGCTTCCACTAGGCGACTGTAGGCAGTCGCCTAGGGTGACAGGATTTGGGGGGCGGCATTTCAGCGGCAGCTCTTCCCGGCGGCGATTCGGCGGCAAGAAAAGCAGCCACTGAAACGCTGCCGAAGCGCCACCGATTACGGCAAAAACCCAGGTACCACTACTGGCTGTGGTGCTGCCTGAGGGGTCCGGGGGGAGCATGGAGGCGCCTGGCACAGGGGAAGAAACGAGGCCTGGCTGGGGAAGAGGAGGCAGCTGCAAAGAGCTGCTGCTGGTCTGAGGGGAGAATAGGGGAATTTGGGGGGGGGGTGACTGGTGACTCAATCAGGGTCTGGTTGAGCAAGGGGATTGAGTAGTGTGTGCACGGCAAGGGTGTGTGTGTGTGTGTGTGTGTGTGTGTGACACAGGGTCAGATTTACCTGAGCCCTCTCCCTTCAATCCTTAAAGGTCTGCTGAAGGGGTCAAAACGGGCATCTCTGATTGCAGGAGCAGAATTGGGTGTGCTCCAAGGGTATCTCTACCCTGCAATTAGACACCCGCAGCTGGTGCGTGCCAGCTGACGGGCTCAGGCTAAGGGGCTGTTTAATTGTGGTGTAGACATCTGGGCTTGCCTTGGAGCCTTGGCTCTAGGACCCTGTGAGAAGGAGGGTCCCAGAGATCTCCCAAGCACTACACTGCAATTAAACAGCTCCTTAGCTGGAGCCTGAGTCAGCTGGCCTGGGCCAGCCGCGAGTGTCTAATTGCAGGGTAGACGTACCCTGAAAGACCTGAGAAGCAAAGGGGCTTATGCAAGATGGGTGTGTTTGTTTTCAAACTAAGTTAAATAAAACTACAAATTTAAAACTGCCCTTGGTCTGGGAGTGTAATGTGCATTTTAACACCTATTGAATTGTGTGCATGTGTGTGCACATGCTTGTGAGAAAGTCAATGTCTGGGTATGCATGTAGTTTGTGTGTGTTGATGTTTGGGATGGGCTAGCAGATTTTTGCCCTGGCTAGTACATTTTCTTGACAATTTTGAAAGAATTTATATTTTATTTCTATAGATACAGTGGATGCTGATAAGGTGACCAGATGTCCCAATATTTGGGCCTTTGTCTTATATACATCAACTATACTTGCCTCCACCTCTCCCCCTGAAAAAAGGTGTCTAGATTTTTCACACTTGCTATCTGGTGACCCTATATGCTGAAGCTTATCTTCGGTGACCAGCAAAAGTTGGGTTTCTACTTGAGGCTGGCTTTTAAAAGTCAAACACTTGTACAGGAATTCTTGGGATACTTTATAATAGCTACTTAAGATTATTGCCTATTGCAGCTGATGGTTACTGCAGATTTTACTTTTATATAAGCATCCTCTGGTGATGTGGCACACAGGATTCACTTGTCTGGAAGGGAGGTAATTTGGGGGGGCTAGCCAGGTTGATTTGGGGTCTCTTCAGGGTCAGAGATCTGCAAGACAATTTAGCAATTGCCAGTTGTGTTCCTTGCTCACAAAGTATTTTGTGCTTCCTTCAAATGTTCAGATAAAACAGGGTTTCCAGCAGATGCTCGCTTTTGAGTTTTGGGTTTTCTCCCAAGCCTGCTCTTCCTTGGACAAGTGGCATTTCCCAAGCAAACCTCGAGGGGATCATTCGTCTGAGTTTGAATCCGTCAGCAGCTGCCTCTAGATCTCCTCTTTTTTAACATACGCAGCAGCATATTTTTTTAATTCCACAAGTTCAATAAGCTGCTCTGTTGGTTCGCTTCCAAAAGCAGGATGCATAGCACTAGATTAAGTCTCCACACTGCTCTTGTCCTTTGTTTTATATCATTTCAAGGAGGAACAAGCCCCCTCTGCATCTGCTTTGTAAGTATTGGCCACAGTTTCTTTTACAAGCAGTTCTTTTAATAGTTGTATATTTATGCCTTTTGTGATCTTCTGCATGGGGATTTAACCATCTCAAGAACCAGCCCAACAGGTGAACTATCCAGTTTCTCAGCAACTCAAGAAAAACTAAAGGTCATACGTTTCCGTGGCTTACATGCCAGTAAACTTTCTACAAAGCCTGCCTCAGTTCTGTGCATGAGTTAAAACCCGTGATGAGGTGTAGATGCTATAACAATGGTCCCACACAAGATAGGCAGTGTTACAAAAGTGGTCTCTGTGTAGAACTGAGCTGCCCTTCAGGAAGATGAAACCAAGAGCACTCTGCTTCAGCCTGCCCTGTGTTAATAAAGGCCCTATCTTAAATAAGCAGTCACTTAGAGTAGATTGTCTCCATCTTCCTAATTCATCAATCATAAAGCCAGAAGTGACCACTGTGATCACCTAGTCTGACCCATATAACCATAGAAATTAATTAATTAATTCCTGTTTGAACTAGAGCAGATTTTTTTAAAAATCCAATCTTTTTAAAAAATGGCCAGTGGTGGAGAATCTATAACAACCCTTGGTAAATTGTTCCAATGGTTAATTACCCTCACTGTTAAAAATTTGCACCTTTATGTCTAGTTTGAATTTGTCTAGCTTTAACTTTCAACCATTGGATCTTGATAAATCTTTGTTTGTTAGACTGAAGAGCCCATTATCAAAATTTTGTTCTGCATGTAGGTACTTATAAATCCTTGATCAAGTCACCCTTTAACCTTCTCTGGACTTTGGGAAACACTGACAAAAGATTCTCCAGCTCCAAAAAGTGGGTGTATGGTCTGAACAAATGTGTGAGGAGTAAGGTCAGGCTTGACAAAGCCCTGGCTGGGATGATTTAGATGGGGTTGGTCCTGCTTTGAGCAGGGGGTTGGACTAGATGACCTCCTGAGGTCCCTTCCAACCCTGAGATTCTATGATTCTATGACTGCAAATGCTATACTCAAAAAAAACCAAAGGCAGTTACTATCAGAAAACTGATAAGTTAATGCTGCTCTGAGCACCATGAGCTCTGCCAAGGTCTATCCTCAATGTGGCAAAACAGAGGATATCTAAGAGCAAGACTAGTGATTTTGGGTACCCAAAATTAGATACATTAAAGAGCCCTGATAAGGAGAGAGTGCTGAGCATCTGCTCTCTGAAGATCAGGCTCCTTACAGGGGGTCTCAAGTTGGGCACCCAAAATCACCAGTCACTTTTGAGAATCTTGGCCTAAGTACAGTATTCATCAGCAAATGGTGGGGGGCTGTGGGCAAGAGTGAAATGCTTGCTGTTCGTTTCCAGACTTTCATACTGTTGAGGCAGAAGAATTGTTCTATAGAATGAGATTGTCTGGGGCTAGAAGAACTCCATTGTTACATCAACCTTAGCTGCTGCTTAACAAAGTTTTTGTTTACTAATTGTCTTGAGAATGTAGCAGTCTAACCATCTACACAATGTTCCTTAGCGTAATATGTTGTGTATGGCGTACTGTATAATGCACTTGAACTCTAGCAAGGAAAGAGAGAATGTGTTGGTTGACATGGTTGTCAAGGTGGTGTGAAACTTACCATACATAGTTGGGAGGAGGGCTGCTGGGACTAGAACACTGATCCTTCAGCATCACAAACACAGGCTAGAGGGGCTCAGGTGACAGTAGCAGGCCCTTGATTCTCTCTGGGGTGGGAGGGTGGGGGGGGAAGAAGGTGGCTGAATGCTGCCTCAAGTGTCTGGCCATTGGACTTTTCTCACCTTGACAATTTGAAGTATAGTCAAAGCTTCAAATAAGTAAAAAAAGAAACTCCCCAAGAACAAACAAACATTGCCTTAGTGCAGTGGCATAGCTAGAACAGGAAAACTGGGTGGGCCTAGCTTTCAAGTGGGCAGGCAATAACAGGCTATCAAATTCCATGATCGGATTGTTATCAACAAGAGGGTAAAACCTGGAATGGAAACAATTGTGAAATAAATGCAGGAGAGTGGCCTAGTGGGTTAAAGTATGGGTCAGCAGAGTGAAGCAAAATTTTTGTCCTGGTGGTAATTTGGTTTTTGTCCCAAATTGGGATGAAACATTGAAATTTTACAGAAAACAGAAATTCCAAACAGTTTAGATTGGGAAATGTCAAAACATTTCATTTTGCTTAAAACAAAATGAAATGTTTAGACATTTTTGAAATTTAAATGTTTCATTTCAGTGTGTTGAATTGAGCCCAGAGTCTTTATTTTAAGTCAGATCAACATTAAAAGCACCATTTTTCCATTGTGGTGCATTGTCTCATGGGAGTATAGCACAGGTGCTGGCTTCCTCCGGGCCCCAGGGGTGCTCAACAGCCCGGTCTGCCACAGGCCCCGCCCCCCACCCTTCCCTTTAGCTCCCCACCCCACCTCTTCTCACCCCTGCTCCGCCCCAGGCCCTGCCCCCACACCACCCCTTCTCCCAAGCCCCTGCCTGCCTCCTCCCACCTAGTTCCGCCCCCAACCCCAAGCATGTCACATCCCTGCTCCTCCCCCTAACTCCAGTGCCTCCTGTATGCTGTGGAACAGCTGATCACAGGGGGCAGGAGGCGCTGAGAGGGAGGAGTTGATTAGCGGAGCCACCGGCGGCCGGAAGGTGCTGGGGGCAGAGGGGCAGCTGGCTGCCAGGGGGTGCTAAGCACCCATTAATTTTTTCCTATAGGTGCTCCAGGCCTGGAGCATCCACAGAGTCGGCGCCTATGGAGTATAGTTCAAGAGTCTGATTCTCCCTATGGGTCAGGCTCCCTGGCTGGACTACATCACCCAGGATGCACCACGCAGCTCGGTTAGAGAATGAGGGCCTGAACTACAACTCCCATAAGGCAATGTACTTATAGGAACATGGATTAGAAACTAAACCTTTTGGGTCAGTTTCAGAGAACAAAATATTCTGATTTGGTTCAAAT
Source organism: Chelydra serpentina (assembly GCA_037349315.1). Classification (NCBI taxonomy): domain Eukaryota; kingdom Metazoa; phylum Chordata; order Testudines; family Chelydridae; genus Chelydra; species Chelydra serpentina. The sequence goes on along the minus strand of JBAIAC010000035.1, from coordinate 31,882,561 downwards.
CGCCACAGAACAATATATTTTTAATTTGCCTAACAGAAAAATCAAAATATTTCAGCAAAAGTTTGCAGAAACTGCATTTACTGACAGAAAATCATTCAGAAGGAACATTCCCAACCAATTTTAGTCAAGAGTCATGAATCGTGGATTCTTCTTGGAGAGTACCTGAACGGGCTGCACACGCATGGTGCCTGCCTCACGCGCTGCTGGTGCCTTAACAGCACGTGCATGGCCGTGAGTCCTCAGTTCCTTTTCTACTGCCCTGGCCTGAGATGGAGCTCAGTGGTCCTGTTCAAAAATTTTTCACTTTCACATACTCAGTTTGTTAGTACAGTTAGTATAATATTTTAGTCAGAAGTTTTATTTTCTACCCTTTCTTAAGACCTATTTAAAAGGGTAGCTAGTGAACTCACGATCACTATGGAGGAGGTGTCAGACTCAACATGATGTGACAGACATCTTGCAACCTGCGGCCTCCTCCAAGATTGCCCTCCTGATCAATGGAGCTATCATGGACCCGGCCAAGAATATCTGGCAAACTCTAGCCACTATACCCCCGACCAGCAAGAGGGCAGGTCGGCAATACTATGTCCCTTCAAAGGGCTCAGAGTTTCTTTTCACACATCTAGCACCAAATTCACTGGTAGTGGAAGCAGTGAACCAAAGAAACAAGCAGCAGCATTTCCAGTCTACTCCTTCTGACAGGGACAGTAAAATAATGGGTTTATTTGGCTGCAAGGTTTATGCATCCTCCACACTGCAATTCAGGGTGGCAAACTATGCCACCCTCCTAGCCAATTATGAGCATAGAACTTATGGGAAATTAATGGAATTTATTAATGATATTCCAGAAGAAAAGAGACTGCAATTTAAGGCAGTGGTCTCTGAAGGACAAATAATTTCCTGCACTGTACTCCAGGCTGCCCTTGATGCTGCGGACACCACAGCCAGGTCCACCGCAACAGCTGTTGTTATGCATCAGGCTTCATGGTTCAACTCTTCCTCTTTCCCACGTGAGATACAGAACACTATGAACGATCTCCCCTTCGAGGGTGAGAAATTATTTGCAGCAAAGACCAAAGAGGTGCTGCACACCATGAAGGATTCCAGGGCTACGCTGAGATCTCTAGGCATCCATACACCAGCCTCTAGAAAGAGACAATGTAGGTATCAGCCTTACCAATGCCTGCAATACCCAGCATCTCACACCACCACCACCAGTAGCCATACAATCATCAACAGCATCAATGCCAGAGACCTAGGTCTCAATGCCGTCTCCCCCTACAATCAGCAGCATCCCAACCCCCTCCACCTAACAAGCAGATTTGAAGCCCTGGTCGAGGTCATAGAAGACCTCCCACCCACTCCTGCGCTCACACTAATTACTCAACCCTTTGGTCACCGTTTGTCCATAGTGATGGCTCGCCAGTTGCCGTAAAATGGGAGCAGATAGTCCCTAGAGGTTATCCGATCGGGTTATACCATCCCTTTTTTTTTCATACCCCCTCTTCCCTGTCCCTCTTCATGGACCCCTCTCATGACCACTTGCTCCACCAAGAGGTATAACATCTTATGCAAATAGGAGCAGTGGAGAGGGTACCCGATCAGCACTGGGGAAAGGGTTTTTACTCCCATTATTTTTTGACGGAAAAGAAAAGTGGGGGATGGTGACCCATTCTCGACATCAGGCAACACAACAAGTTCGTCAAAAAGCAAATATTTAAAATAGTTACCCTAATGACCATTATTCCAGCACTGGAGCAGGGAGATTGGTTTTCAGCTCTTGACTTGCAGGATGCTTATTTTCATGTAACAATACACCCTGACATTTTCTCAGATTTGTACCACCACGTGCCAATACAGGGTTCTACCCTTTGGCCTCTCAACAGCGCCCTGTGTCTTCTCCAAGATCCTCGCAGTGGTTACCGCACATCTCAGGGAAAAAAGGAATAATCTTCCCTTACCTGGATGATTGCCTCCTCAAATCACAAACTCGCAAGGATGCCATCTGATCCACACAGATGACCACTGACTGCTTTCAGGGCCTTGGTCTGCAAATAAACACAAACAAATCCACATTAATTCCTACTCCACGTCTGGAGTTTATAGGTGCACACCTTGACTCCACAACTGGCATTGCATCTCTTCCAACAGATTCATCACCATAAAGAATCTGGTCGCCAAACTGTAGAACAGCCCAAAGGTCATGGCTCACGATTGCCTACAACTTCTAGGCCACATACACTTGTGTGGTCAAGAATGCACACCTGTACTTGCAATGCCTAAATGGTTGGCTAGCCACAGTCTACAAACCAAATGTACACAGACTACACAAATGTGGACTGCTGGGGGAATAGGAGGGTGTCTCTTAAATTCCTCTATAGCAGTGGAAAATGCAGCTTTGGGAGCAGGAATGGTCCTAACCACTTCCTGTTGCCCCAGGGCTCAAGGCAAGTCCCAGAGGGAGGGGCTGGATGAAGACAGCACCTATCCTGTAATCATCTGCCCGGGGGAGGGGAATGTTCCACCTTGTAGCAGGGAGGCCATCCCAGCTGTTGACTGCCAGAAAGTTGCAGGTCAGCAGGAGACGGGGCCTGCCCTGGGGTGTACAGAGACATGTATCCCAAAGGTGGAAGTTGGGGTCCTGGTAACAGCTGTGGTGGGAACACACTCCAGGGACTCTGTAGCTGGAAGCAAGCCCAACCTGAGGGAAAGTGGGGGGATTGTGCTGGCCAGTGAAGGATCTGTCATAGCTGGTAGCTGTGAGCCCACAGCTGGACCAGGGTCACCTTCCCTTTTGGGGGACACAGGAATGTCTGGCCCAGTGGGGAGCCCAGAGAGGGAAGTCCAGATGGAAGGTGAGGGGAGACCGGATAGTCTACCCACCTTTTGTAGGGAGGCTCTTCCCCAGGAGGAGGGTGAAAAAATCTGTATTTAAGATGCCAGACCCCTTTCCTGTAAATCAGGTTTTAAGGGAAGACTAGGGGTCAGATCTCCAGGAGGGGAACGCCTCCCCAGCTAACCTTTTGGGAACAGAGAGTGGGGTATCCCAGGGGGTCTTACCAATCCAAAGCACTCCAGTGAAAGATGTTCCTGCTACGCTTGTAAGAGATAAAACTGTCTCTTCAAGGCAGGAGGAAGAAAAACTGCCTTAGGGAAACTTCACAAGTGTGCGGGGTCCCACCCAAAGAATTTCCAGAGGGCGGGGCCAAAGCCTTCTCCAAAGAGGCAGAAGAATCTGCATCAGAGCACCTATCATGGTACACAAAGAAACTGGGAAATGCAATAGACACTAGACAAGCTAAATTGCGTGAACAAAGCCTGTCCGCCGTAGATTTGCTGTTAATCTTGTGTCTTTTACTACTTCATCTATGGGTCAAAACAAAGGAGTTAATACTAGTGGTAAACCCTTTAAAGATGTGGCGCATACCTGATTTGTGGAAAAAACTTTTGTACATGCTAGGAATGGTGACAACTTTTCAGCTTATAACTGTAAACAGGCTGGAAGCTTGGCACAGCAGCAAAAGCATAACAGGCCCATGCTGCTGTGTGGAAGGGGAAGCTGAGGCACACCACCTCATGGCATTGGTGGCTAAATGCCAAGACACCTACACTTTAACGGATATTGCTGTCTGCATTCTGTTAGCAATACTACACTCCAACCTGTTTTCAGGCACCCTGGGGGGACCAGGAACCCCAAAACTTGCTAGAACACTTAGGAATGACATCATATAGTTTAAAGGTACTAAAAAGGAGGGTGACCAGGGGATTTTACATGTACTGCCTCCACCGTGGACAGTGTCCAAGTCTCTAGCAGTAAGTTCAGGAGGAGGGTGTGATGTTGCACCCCATAATGCTTTATGAGAATATGCTTATTCATGTATATATGACATAACTGGAATATGTTTTATGCTACATATGCCATGTAACATCTCTGTAAAGGTTATGATCTACTGAATATATTCATCCTATCTGTATGCATGTATCATTTTTGTATTCGAAGTTATGAATATTGGCTGTGTACTGGTTTGAGTTTAAGTAGCCTTAGTAAAGCATTTGGTCAGCTTCTTGAGAAAGGAATGTGCAAATTAAGTGCCCAGTCAAGAAACACTTAATTGACAATGGATCTTAGAAGACTTCAGTCCACATAAGAAGTCTTCCTGGAGACATTCAAGCTAGCATGTGGGTAATGGCTGCTGCTTGTAAAAACTGAGTCATGCGTGGACATGTGACTTGCCCATGTGAATCCAAAAAAACATCTTGGAGCTGGATTTTGCATAGGAGAGAGGAGGGGGTCTCTACCCACAAGAGAGTCTATTTAAGCCCCTGGGAGACCCCTCCATTTTGTCTTCTGCTGGCTCAAGAAATATCCTTTGGAGGTGGAGAGGCTATCTGAAAGAAACTGGAACAAAGGACAGTAACCACAGGAGTGTGAGTGATTGCTGGACCCAGACTAGAAGGAGGCTAGTCTGTGAAAGGAACCTACTGGAACATCTGAGGGTGAGATTTCATCATTAATCACTTTTACTGTATTAGGTTTAGACTTGCGTGTTTTTTATTTTGCTTGGTAATTCACTTTGTTCTGTCTGTTATTACTTGGAACCACTTAAATCCTACTTTTTGTATGAATACAATCACTTTTTACTTAATACATACTCTGAGTTAATTAATGATACCGGGGGGGGGGGGGGGGAGGCAGCTGTGTATCTCTCTATCAGTGTTATAGAGGGTGAACAATTTATGAGTTTACCCTGTATAAGCTTTATACACGGTAAAATGGATTTATTTGGGGTTTGGACCCTATTGGGAACTGGGCATCTGAGCGTTGGAAACAGGAGCTGTTTTCAGTTAAGCCTGCAGCTTTTTTTGTGGAATGTTGTTCAGACCTGGGTCTGTGTTTGTAGCAGGCAAGTGTGTCTGGCTCAAACCAGGCAGGGTTCTGAAGTCCCAAGATGGCAGGGGAAACAGGCTCAGAGGTTGTCTAAGCTAATCAGTTGGCAGTACCCAAGGGGTTTTCTGTGATACAAACCTGTCCCTACAGAGACTTCACTACATATAAATCTTCTAGCGTTCCGAGCGGTCCGCAATGCCTGCTTCCACTTTCTCCCACTCATCAAGAACCAAAAGATCAGGATCATGACTGACAACATTGCTTCTATGTTTTATATAAACAGGCAAGGGGGAGCCCGATCCCATTCACTTTGCACCGAGGCTATGAAACTTTGGAATTGGAGATATCAATATTGTGTTGAAGGCACCGCCTCGTACCTGCCCGGTGCACAAAACACCACAGCGGACGAGCTCAGGCAATCCTTCCCACTTGACCATGAATGGGAGATAAACACCACCATCCTACACAACATCTTCAAAACCTGGGGTTATTCACAACTGGATCTCTTTGTGACCGCAACCAACAAGAAATGCCTCAGATTCTGTTCCAGAGCAGGTCTGGGGAAACACTCCATGGGAGACGTGTTTATGATCAGATGGAACGACAACCTACTATACGCATTCCCACCGATACCACTCCTACACAAAGTAGTATTAAAGGTACGGACAGAGAGGGCCAGGATTATACTGATAGCTCCTACATGGCCCAGACAGCTGTGGTACCTACTTCTAACACGAATGTCCACTTGTCCGCCAATCTCCCTTCCCCCTGCTTCTGAATTTATTGTCCCAATGCAGGGGCCATCTACACCACCCAAACATAGGAATGCTCCACCTCAAATCATGGCTCCTCAATGGTTCTCCTATGAAGAACTAGGCTGCTCTGAGCAGGCACAAACTGTACTATTACACAGCAGGACACAATCTACACACATCACCTATATCGATAAATGGTCTAGGTTCATGGCGTGGTGTTCTGCCAGGCAATCCGCTCCTACTTCCACACCTCTTCCAGTCATACTGGACTACCTTCTGGAGTTCAAACAATCTGGGCTCTCCTTCAGCTCCATAAAGGTACATCTGGCAGCAATCACAACATTTCACCAGAAGATCAGTGACACTGCTATCTTCGCCCACCCTATCACAAAAAGATTCCTCAAAGCCATCCAGACCCCGTACCCGGACATCAGACCACCCACTCAACCATGGGACCTCCACTTGGTCCTCACATGTTTGACACAAAAGCTGTTTGAACCACTAGCATCCTGCTGTCAACTACACCTATCTATGAAAGCTGCATTCTTAGTGGCAATTACATCTGCCAGACTCGCAGGAGAACTTGGAACTCTCATGGCTGACCCACCCTACACTATCTTTTTTAAGGCTAAAGTCATGCTCCGAATGCATCCCAAATTTCTCCCGAAAGTACATTCATCCTTCCACCTTAATGAACCTATCCATCTACCAACCTTCATTCCTAAACTGCATGCAAACTCTCTTAAATCAACAATGCACACACTTGATGTGTGCAGAGCAGTGTCTTTTTATTTGGATAGGACTAGGCCATTTAGGGCTTCCCCTAAACTTTTTATCTCAATCGCAAAGAGATCTAAGGGCAAATCGATATCCACCCAGAGAATATCCAACTGGATATCAGATTGCATTCGTTTATGCTACCAACTAAAGAAGATACATCCTCCAGCTTCTGTTAAGGCACCCTCTACCAGATCTGTGTCAATGTCTGTTGCATTCCTACGTAACATTCCCCTCATAGACATCTGCAAGGCTGCCACCTGGGCTTTGGAGCCCACCTTTGCCAAACACTACGCCCTTCCTCAGGGACCCTTGACTGACACTCGAATGGCTAGAGCTGTGCTGTCCACGGCTTTCTTACCAGATCTGAAGTCCCTACCATCCTAGAGATACTGCTTTTCAGTCACCTGGAGTGGAGCACCCACAGGGACATCTCTCTCTCAAAGAGGAGGTTACTTACCTGTCCACTACCCATCCTCCTCCCCTCTACTTCAGAGTTTGGAGTGGTCTCCATCAGTGGCGTAGCCAGGTTCTAACACCAGGGGGAGCAAACACATAAAAAAAGGCGCCACCCGACCCGACATATCAAATTACTAATTACCTAATTACATACTTTTAAATTCATTATACATATTTATTTTGTTCTTAAAATAAAAACACAAGAATGATATTGTTTTACAACAAGTATGTGTGTTGTTTTGCATTTAAAATATAAAAATAGTTTTACAGAATGACATCTATTTATATTGTATATAAAATCAAAACATAACAAAAACGTGTTATTTACTTATTTTTTTAATCATATGTGCAGTATCCCTGTAAGGGATGAGTATAAGACCTTGGCTACACTTACGAGTTACAGCGCAATAAAACTGCCGGCAGCGCTGTAACTCACTAACTGGCTACACTTGCAAGGCACGTGCAACGGTGTATCTCCTCAGATACAGCGCTGCATGTACTCCACCTCCCCGAGAGGAATAACAACTGTTGCGAAGTGGGTGGAATGCTGGTCTTTCAGTGTAGCCGAGGAACTCCGCAGTTACTGACCTCTGGAAGCTCCCTTTGTTTTGAAACGGCACTTCCGGGTTGGAGTTCAGAGCTCCGTTCTTGAGGTGCTTTACAAAAAACCAAACACAGCTACTGTTTGCAGGCGGGGGAGGGGGGAGGGAAGGGGAGGGCTCCGTTAGGAATGTCGGCAGCAAAGTTGCCTTGGACAGAGACGGCCGGGGGGGGGGGGGGAAGGCTCCGTTTCCCCAAGTTCTCTTTTATCTGCTCTTTAAAAACAAACAAAGCCCCTGCTGTTTGCTTTCAGTGATTGAGAGAGAGGCAGGGGATGTGGAGGTGTGGAAATAATGAGCTGACACTCTGTGGAGATTCCAAATACCCACTCTCTCTCCCAAAACGCTCCCTGTCAAAGTCCCCCTCACCCCCCCATTTGAAAAGCACGTTGCAGTCACTTGAATGCCCATAATGCACCGCTCCCAATACAGCTGCAAATGCCTCAAATGTAGCCACCTTACTGCGCTGGCAGCTGCCAGTGTGGACAGGCTGCAGCGCTTTCCCTACTCAGCTGTACGAAGACGGGTTTAACTCACAGCGCTGTACATCTGCAAGTGTAGCCAAAGCCTAAGTGCGCAAGTTTAAATGAGTCCTCTGTGTCTCTCAGCCCGCTGCCAGCCTGGGTTCTTTCACCCAGGCCAGCAGCGGGCTCTTGGTGGGGCCAGCGGCAGGACCCCTGTGTTATTTTGTCGCTCCACCTCCGTCCACTCCGTCTCCACCCTTTCAAAAATTAAAAAGGTGCCACTTTTGAAAAATGTGCTCAGGGGGAGCGGCCGCTCCCCCTGCTCCCCCCCAGCTATGCTACTGGTCTCCAGTGTAGAGAAGGAACTGAGGAGTCATGGCTGCGCACGCGCTGTTAAGGCACCAGCAGTGCATGAGGCAGGCACCGCATGTGCACAGTGCGTGCAGGTATTGCTGTACAAATCTCCAAGCAAAGGCGCAGGGAGTGGGACGCACCAGCACCTGGAGTGGAGCACTGTAACCATGCGACGAGACTCACCCCTGAAGCGCCTTCTGCTGGTCTCTCCGGGAATTAGCTCTTCCAGCCTCCTGAGCATCCTCTGCAGGCCAATGTCTCGCTGCTGTCAGCCCCCGTGTCCCTCCCAGACCCCGGTGCCCCCTTCATGCTGGGGTGCTGCCACCTGCAGTACCCCCCTAGCTGGGTGTCCCCACCCAGGGGAACCCCAACCCACTATCCCCACCTCACCTCAGTCGTAGGCTACTGCCCAATCACCGTCTAGCCCCCGTGCACTGGCGCAGACTGCAGTATATAAGCCACTCATCACAGACAAAGGGGGTTTGGACTTGCTGCCTCTGTCTACCCGTGGGCTGCCCCCTGCAAGCCCAGTACCCTGTTTGGCCTTACACTAGGCCTGCCGCCTGGGGGTTTCCAGGCCAGAGCTCCCCAACTCCTTTGGCATTCCTCCAGCCCTGCTCCAGTCTACATATCCTGTTCAGTTCTAGCAGCCAGGTTCCTCCCTCTCTGGAAGCAGAGAGAGACTGACTGAGCTCCTAGATCACAGCCTTTCATAGCCCCAATCAGCCCAGCTTTTCTCCCAGCCCCAAGCCCTCTCCCAGGGCTGGCTTTAACCCTGTCAGGGCTGGAGCGGGTGACCACTCCACTACAAGCACCCACAGGGACACTTATCTCAAAGAACGTCAATTACTGCACAGGTGAGTAACCTCCTCTTCTACTTCCATCTCTACTACTGACTTGCTGTGTTGACTTGGGAAAGTTATTTAACCACTCTGTGCCTCAGTGTTTCCATCTGCACAAGAAGGATAAGGCTCATCTCCTTCTCAGGGTATTGTGAGGCTTAATTAATGTTTGTTCAGCACTTTCACATCCCTGGGTGAAAACTGCTATGGAAGGGCCAAGTATTATTATTGTCTGAGGGCACTGCAGGCTCCTTGGTTGGGAGTTGTAGTGAGAAGCCATGGATTGTGGTGCCTTCGGTAAGCCCATGACATCCATGCCTGTCTTATCTGAACCAGATGTGCTCTACATGGGGCTACAGCTTAAGACTTCAGAGACTTGGACTAACATGACTGCTTGCTTGTGAAGTGTGGCATCTCCATGAACACTGTCTGCCAGTTGATTTCCTGGTGGAGTGCTGTTTATGGGTCTTAAATGCTTTGTGTCCTATCTACTTGGGAGGTCCCCTCTTCCTCTGTTTGATATTGGTGTCAGCAGAGGTTCCTCTAACAGGGAGGTGGCTGCTGCTAGGTATTTTCTACATAGAGCCCAGGACTTTGGAACTCATTCTTGGCTTAGTTCCAAATAAACCTGAAACTCCTGCCATTCAGGACGCACTGTAAAGCCCATCTGTTTCCTCCAGCTTTTGAGGAAAGGGGAGAGGACTTGGTGTTGAGATGTGGCGAGAGAAGAGAATTAATTGTTTCCTATATTGTGTGGTTTAGCTGATTAGCTAAGTGGGTTGAGGTTGGGGCTTTTTACATTTTTATGCCCTTTGGGCCAGATTTTCAAGGACAAAGATGCAGATAGGCACCTAGTGTGATACTCAAAAGCACCTAAGCAGGTTAGGTGCTTTACTCCCATTGATATCTATGAGACTTGGACACTTCTCTAAATCTCACTAGGTACCTTGCTGCATCTTCAGGCACCTAAATCCCTTTGTAAATCTGACCCATTTGTGACTATATATTTTCTAAGTTGTGCAAATGCCTAGAGCTCTGAGAAATAAATGAAAATGGGAAACATTCAGACAAGAGCTTGTTTAACATTAAGGGCTAAATTCATTCTTGGCATGACTCCACTAAAATCCATACAGTTGCACCGAGGTGAATTGGGTTTAATGTATTTCCTCAATTGTTTGGCTATCATGATGTCTCTTTTTTGTAACTTGCCCAGCTTCATCATATGTTGAAATGCCCTCTGTCTCTTCCATGCTGTTCTTTACCTCCCTACTTGGCCACATAAGCCTCTAGTCCCTTGTTAGGTTTTTGTTTTATTTGGCCGGGTTGGATTTTGATTTCATCTTCCCCAGCTGGATCATAAACACTTCCCTCTTCTGCACTTCATGTTTCTTGCAGGCATGAAATTCCATCCAATTTTCTGTAGCTCACTTTGCATTCCTTAAACATCTGCTTTCTTTAAGTCCAATATGTGTGACTGACCTTTCTGCAGACCCTTCTTTACATTTCAATCCTGATATGATCTGATCCTTGCTGATCTTCAGCTTCTACCTTGTTTATTATACCTGGCTCATCTCCATTTAGTGGACAAAATTCAGAGGCGATGTGTAAGGTGATGTTACTGAAACTTACCAGTGTGTCTACACTTACGGGGGCATGTAGAGTACAGGCACTACACATGTAACTACATGCTGCAGTGAAAGGCAAGCTTTGTCCACACTGGTAGCTGCATACGGCAGTGACACCCACCAGTGAAAAGATCCAGCACCAGGGAAAGGCTTCGGCAGCCCCCTTTGCTGTTGTGAGGAAAGGCTGTGGCAATAGGGAGGCAGCAAGATGCTACACTGCTAAAAAATAGCAGTGTAGATATGGGAGGCACCGCTTGGGAGTATAGAGAGCCATGTAGGGAATTACACTCCCAGCTAGAAGTGCAACCATACCCGATGTAACAAAGGCCCAGATTCTCTGTTGTGACAGTTTGGTGCAGCAGAGGGAGGTGTGTGTGTGTGGGGGGGTGGGGGATGTATTAGCCAGTTAAGGCTACCTGACATTCTGGCCATTTCTGCACCAGCCTTGGCAAAAATTGGAGCAGCATGGGGGCTGCTCTAAATTCTTTTAACTGGCAATGATCCTTCACGACCATCCTCCAGCTGGGAAATACAATGCTGTGGCCACAGCTCCACTTCATCCCCTGTGTTGGGACTGAAAGGAGGGGTAGCATAGGAGCTGATTACCAGCTCTACACCTGCTGGGAACTTCCTGATCCTACTCCACATGGGGGAAATCCTGAACAGGGGAGATAGAAACAGTCTCTGACTCTTTATATCTCCAGAGTAACACAAAGGGGACAGAGCAGGGCAGAGGATGTGGCCCAATCTGTTAATTAGGAAATTAGTACCTCTCCAGTTCAAGTGCAGATCGTGTAATCCAAACAGACACTGAGCACTGAATCCATTCCAATGATTTGGGAATCCAAACCCCTCCTCTTTACACCAGCCATACAGTCTTTAATCTCTTTCTTCATAATACAGGTTATTACGGAAATTAAAGAGATGCTATAAATATGTAAAAGTACACCCAAGACTGCTAAAAGAACTGGCATTCATTTCCAAAGTTTCCATCTGTTTGAAGGTGAGTCCTGTGGTTGCATGCCAAAAGGGGCAGTGGGGATCTTATGTCTCAAACTGCCTTGGATTTATTTCACTCCCTGGGCATTGGAAAAAGACTTGATGTAATCCATCTTGCATTTGTTGCAACAGAAGAGATGTCTGATGGACTTGGTTGAACACTGCCGGGGTCTGAGAGCAAGCATGTGAACAAATCCAGGGCAATAATCCATTGCAAAGTTTAATAGATGAAAATAATAACCTGAAAAAAATAGCTCACACTAAGGGAAAAAATTGGCTGCTGGTTTTTCTTTCATTTACCAAGCTCCACAGGTGGTTTAATCCATCATTCTCCTGGTGCTCTAACTAAAGACTTCACATGTTAAATTGCATTTGTTTTTCTTGTGTCCTTTTTCACCTGGCATCTGAGCTACTCCCATGAACTGTTACTGTTTTGCTTCGTAGGGTGGATATGCCTAGTGGGGGGGAAATTGGCATATATTCTTCCAGTCAGTCAGTGGAGCCTCTCTCAAGAGGTGGGTCACATAGACATCTTATTATAATCTGCCAGGATGTCTTGTCCACCAGCTACACAGATGTTAAGTGGTAGTGTGTGGCATTAGAGGAATGGACTACCAGTGCTGCAATATGAAGGATTTAGTACCATTCAACATTCTGACATTCATTGGCTTCAATGAAACTATGCTGATTTATGCCACCTGAAGATTGGGTTCCCTGTTTGTGCAGCGAGACCATACAAACTGCACTAGAGGAGTGCCTAGCAAAAAGAACAAGTGTTTTGAGGAGGGGCCTGCTCATAGTTGGCAACAGGTAAGACATACAAATCCACATACTCAGGGTCATTTAATTTCTAGCTTCCAACAAATCTTTCCCAGTCCCTTTCCAGGTATGTCATGCCCAAATCTTGTTCAAATGAGCAAAGCAAGGATAAAAGGACTTTGTGTCCAGGACCTACACAGGGGCTGACTCCTTTCTCCTAACATGCGGGCAGAATCCTGAGTGAAGTAGCATCATCTACATGCTGACTACACACATAATTAGGACCCTACCAAATTCATGGTCCGTTTTGGTCAATTTCAGTTATAGGATTTTAAAAATAGTCAATTTCACCTTTCAGATATTTACATTTGAAATGTAATGGTGGGAGTCCTGACCCAAAAGGGGATCATAGGATTGCCATCCTTACTTTTGCCCTGCCTGGGGAGTGCAGCGGCTGCTGGCCTGGTGCCCAGCTCTGAAGCCAGCGCTGCTGCCAGCAGCAGCGCAGAAGTGAGAGTCGCAGGGTATGGGGGGGGGGCAGGGCTGGCCTTATAGGTAGGTGACCACCGGAGTCTCCATGGTCGGGAGAGCCATGGTTCCCTCCCTCTCCTCGCCCCACCTCCCAGCCTACCAATGGCCCCTTTAACTCATGAGCACTGGACCCAGAGCTGGGGATGGCCAGGGCTGGGCGCATCCCAGACGGGGGCTTCTACCATGTGCCCGGCAACAGCTGCTAGTCCCAGCGGGGCTGAGGAAGGATGGGACTTCCTCTTCCCCTGCATGGCCACTCCAGGGCTGAGTCAGACCTACCTCCGGGAACCTCCCCCAGCTGCAGGAAACTCCAGGGGTGCGCTGCCTTCAGAGGTAGGTCTGACCTGGCTACAGCAGTGGCCCCTGCAGGGGAAGAGGAAGTCCCAAACTCCCCCCCCCTCCCGCCCCCAGGCTGGCTGAGACTAGCAGCTGGAGCCTGGCGCACGGTACAAGCTCCCCTTCCCTACAAAAGTCAGATTTCACAATCTGTGACATGTTTTTCTCAGCTGTAAATTTGGTAGGTCTCTACACATAATGTGACCAGTGGATCCCACATAAACATAAACTCATTGGCTATATTCTTGTCTCCCCCATGCTTTTGTCAAGAGACCCCACCGTGGCCTGCAAGGGGGATGTTATACTCATGTATGATCTCTCGATGGCTGAAGCTACCTCACAGAGCACAATGGCGCTGGTTCCACTTATCCAGGTCTTTTGTGACCCTTATTCAAGCTGAAGCAGCAAGCAAGAGCTTTTGTTTTGAGCTTTTACCAACAGTCTCTTCTCCACTCCAGAAATCCTGGCTCTGTACTGTAAATTCTTGTGTGTGGAGATTCCTTGTCAGAGAGGGATCAGTTAACCTGCAGGAGCTCCATTAGACATCAGATAATGTGACACAGTTGGAACTAGCAAGCACTGTTGCATTGGCTATTGTGTGCACTATCATGTATTTTATATAATTTCAGTTTTGCCTTGTAAAGATAAGGAAAATGTCAAACAACTGGTCACGACTCATTTTCTGCCAGGCTTGGGCTTTGCAGATTTATGCTAGTAAAGTCCAATGTTCTTTTGATTCCTCCTCACTCGCAGTAATCTGTCTCCTAATCTAGTTATTTTATATCATATGAGATCTGTATGAGGAACGGTTATTTATCCCTTAGTGTCTGGCTGGAGTTACTGTGTCTATTTTTAGGCACTAATAAGAAGAGTTATTAAAAATCTGTTCATTTTTTCAGTGCTTTAAAAATCCATCAGCACCATCACATTTCAGATAAAACATATTTCCCCCTAAAGTGGAAATAAACATTTTGATCCTCAGAGTGCGCTTGCCTCTGCCGTTACAATAACATTTATGATATCATCCTTTCACCAGCTATATGTTTAAACAATTCTTTTTCTAAACAGACTTATTTGCTATGTAGCTGCCCTTGTATTCTAGTGTGGTAACTTGTTACTGCCCATTTGGTCTCTGATCCTTATCCAATCAGCAATGCATGCAATAAAAATAGTGTGGGCAGAATTCAATGTTTATTTTTGTATAATTTTGATGGATAATATCTATATTTATTTTTAAGCTTTTTTCTGATTTTTATCCATTTAAATTTTCACAGTGGGGGAAATTCTGAGGGTAGAGTGAGACAATAATTATTTAATGGCAGTAGACATTGAGATTCAAAAAGATATGGTTTATACCTGTGAAAATACAAGTTCTCAACATCACATGTGAAAATATACAAAGTAAATATCCTTAAATCAAACTCTAAGTTCTCAAGCAGCATTTTTCTTTCTTTGCCTATCTGTAAATTTTGCTTTTTATTGATGGAAATATTTTTTCATTGGTTTACGTGCGTACAGTCATCAATGTTTATCACCATTTACCGATAAAGATCTAATCCTTCCAAGCCTAAATACAAATCATAGGGCCTATACTTTAGAGGGTGAAATAATTAGGCTGGGATTTCCAAAGGAGCCAAAGGAAGTTACGTATCAGCCAGTGCCCATTGAATTTCCATGGGATGCTCCCAGATTAAGCCTAACTGCATTTCTATTCTCTGCAAAAGAGTTTTAGATCCTTCTAGAACCTTAATTTCCTGCACCAAGAAAGCTACTTAAAATTCCATGGACGAACCACTTCGTATCAGTGTCCACATATACTAATGAGGATTGATATGAAAAAAACAGGTGAATTGGCAGATAAAGTAACTGTGCCGCTTAGGAATGACAAGTCCCTGATCTTTAGCCATGAGTTCCATTCTTTCCAAAGTACCTGCATGGAGTTTCACCATCATTTTGGTCACTTTGCCGCACTATGTAGAGGTAGGTAAAAACCATAGAAATAGCTGGTGGGCCATGCACTGGCGAAAAATAGCTAAGCAGGGTGCTCACCATTTCCATAACTGTCCTTCACCCATTTATTACAATCTGCACAGTCCTTTGACTGGCCTGGGGATGGACAGTGATGGGGGCAAGGCCTGTGTTGAGGGAGGAGACTCCTAGCCACTAGTATGCTATGTCCAGAACAAGTCCAGTAAAAGTTATGCAAAGTTGACAGGGCTTTGAAACCACATTTCCTTCCTTAAATGGTTTGAGATGAACATTTCCTTCCTTAAACAGTTGGAGATGAACATAGTGAGTCCTTCTGTGTGGTTAGCTGGGGATCCCTTGCTTTCACTAGTTTTGCTAGTCCCT
This sequence comes from Chelydra serpentina, assembly GCA_037349315.1. NCBI lineage: Eukaryota > Metazoa > Chordata > Testudines > Chelydridae > Chelydra > Chelydra serpentina. The sequence continues at coordinate 31,866,821 of JBAIAC010000035.1, read as the reverse complement.
CCTCCCCACACACACTGCTTGCCCTGTTTCTGTTTTTGTTTGTCCTCTCTGCATGTCTTTGTGTATGAGGGAGAAGGCACAAATAATGATAGCGGATAACTGAGCTGGTTGAAAAATTTCCGATGCATCGGTTTTCCTCAAAAAATGCTGATTTGATAAAATCAGTGTTTTGTTGGAACATATTGATTTTGTCAAAATTTTTGACAATTACCTAAACATTTTGTTTCAATAATGTCAAAGCGCTGTGTTTTGACAATAGTGTTTGAACTTTACTGTGATATAGACACAACACACTGCTTTGACTTTCTCAAAATATGATGTTTTGATAGAATCATAGAATCATAGAATCTCAGGGTTGGAAGGGACCTCAGGAGGTCATCTAGTCCAACCCCCTGCTCAAAGCAGGACCAACCCCAACTAGATCATCCCAGCCAGGGCTTTGTCAAGCCTGACCTTAAAAACCTCTAAGGAAGGAGATTCCACCACCTCCCTAGGTAACCCATTCCAGTGCTTCACCACCCTACTAGTGAAAAAGTTTTTCCTAATATCCAACCTAAACCTCCCCCTCTGCAACTTGAGACCATTACTCCTTGTTCTGTCATCTTCTACCACTGAGAACAGTCTAGATCCATCCTCTTTGGAACCCCCTTTTAGGTAGTTGAAAGCAGCTATCAAATCCCCCCTCACTCTTCTCTTCTGCAGGCTAAACAATCCCAGTTCCCTCAGCCTCTCCTCATAAGTCATGTGCTCCAGCCCCCTAATCATTTTGGTTGCCCTCCGTTGGACTCTTTCCAATTTATCCACATCCTTCTTGTAGTGTGGGGCCCAAAACTGGACACAGTACTCCAAATGAGGCTTCACCAGTGCCGAATAGAGGGGAATAATCACATCCCTCGATCTGCTGGAAATGCCCCTACTTATACAGCCCAAAATGCCGTTAGCCTTCTTGGCAACAAGGGCACACTGTTGACTCATATTCAGCTTTTCGTCCACTGTAACCCCTAGGTCCTTTTCTGCAGAACTGCTGCCCAGCCATTCGGTCCCTAGTCTGTAGCAGTGCATGGGATTCTTCCGTCCTAAGTGCAGGACTCTGCACTTGTCCTTGTTGAACCTCATCAGATTTCTTTTGGCCCAATCCTCTAATTTGTCTAGGTCCCTCTGTATCCTGTCCCTACCCTCCAGCGTATCAACCACTCCTCCCAGTTTAGTGTCATCTGCAAACTTGCTAAGGGTGCAGTCCACACCATCCTCCAGATCGTTGATGAAGATATTGAACAAAACCGGCCCCAGCACCGACCCTTGGGGCACTCCACTTGATACCGGCTGCCAACTAGACATGGAGCCATTGATCACTACCCGTTGAGCACGGCCATCCAGCCAGTTTTCTATCCACCTTACCGTCCATTCATCCAGCCCATACTTCTTTAACTTGCTGGCAAGAACACTGTGGGAGACTGTATCAAAAGCTTTGCTAAAGTCAAGAAATAGCACATCCACTGCTTTCCCCTCATCCACAGAGCCAGTTATCTCATCATAGAAGGCAATTAGGTTAGTCAGACATGACTTGCCCTTGGTGAATCCATGCTGACTGTTCCTGATCACTTTCCCCTCCTTTAAGTGGTTCAGAATTGATTCCTTGAGGACCTGTTCCATGATTTTTCCAGGGACTGAGGTGAGACTGACAGGCCTGTAGTTCCCCGGATCTTCCTTCTTCCCTTTTTAAAAGATGGGCACTACATTAGCTTTTTTCCAGTCATCTGGGACCTCCCCCGATTGCCATGATTTGTCAAAGATAATGGCCAATGGCTCTGCAATCACATCGGCCAACTCCTTTAGCACCCTTGGATGCAGTGCATCCGGCCCCATGGACTTGTGTTCGTCCAGCTTTTCTAAATAGTCCCGAACTACTTCTTTCTCCACAGAGGGCTGGTCACCTCCTCCCCATACCGTGCTGCGGAGTGCAGCCGCCTGGGAGCTGACCTTGTCTGTGAAGACAGAGGCAAAAAAAGCATTGAGTACACTAGCTTTCTCCACATCCTCTGTCACTAGGTTCCCTCCCTCATTCAGCAAGGGGCCCACACTTTCCTTGACTTTCTTCTTGTTGCTCACATACCTGAAGAAACCCTTCTTGTTACTCCTAACATCTCCGGCTAGCTGCAACTCCAAGTGTGATTTGGCCTTCCTAATTTCACTCCTGCATGCCTGAACAATATTTTTATACTCCTCCCTGGTCATTTGTCCAATCTTCCACTTCTTGTAAGCTGCTTTTTTGTGTTTAAGACGAGCAAGGATTTCACTGTTAAGCCAAGCTGGTCGCCTGCCATATTTACTTTTCTTTCTACACATCGGGATGGTTTGTTCCTGCAACCTCAATAAGGATTATTTAAAATACAGCCAGCTTTCCTCGACTCCTTTCCCCCTCATGTTATTCTCCCAGGGGACCTTGCCCATCAGTTCCCCGAGGGAGTCAAAGTCTGCTTTTCTGAAGTCCAGGCTCTGTATTCTACTGCTCTCCTTTCTTCCTTGTGTCAGGATCCTGAACTCGACCATCTCATGGTCACTGCCTCCCAGGTTGCCATCCACTATTGCTTCCTCTACTATTTCTTCCCTGTTTGTGAGCAGCAGGTCAAGAAGAGCTTTTCCCCTAGTTGGTTCCTCCAGCACTTGCACCAGGAAATTGTCCCCTACACTTTCCAAAAACTTCCTGGATTGTCTGTGGACTGCTGTATTGCTCTCCCAGCAGATATCGGGGTGATTAAAGTCACCCATGAGAACCAGGGCCTGTGATCTAGTAACTTCTGTTAGTTGCTGGAAGAAAGCCTGGTCCACCTCATCCCCCTGGTCTGGTGGTCTGTAGCAGACTCCCACCATGACATTACCCTTGTTGCTCACACTTCTAACTTTAATCCAGAGACTCTCAGGTTTTTCTGCAGTTTCATACTGGAGCTCTGAGCAGTCATACTGCTCTCTTACATACAACGCAACTCCCCCACCTTTTCTGCCCTGCCTATCCTTCCTGAACAGTTTATATCCATCCATGACAGTACTCCAATCGTGTGAGTTATCCCACCAAGTCTCTGTTATTCCAATTACATCATAATTCTTTGACTGTGCCAGGACTTCCAGTTCTCCCTGCTTGTTCCCCAGGCTTCTTGCATTTGTATATAGGCATTTCCCATTTAAGATAACTCACCGATTGTCCTGCTGTCCCAGTATGGGGCAGGAGCCCTCCCCTCTTGCACTCACCTACTTGTGCTTCCTCCCGGTATCCCACTTCCCCACTTACCTCGGGGCTTTGGTCTCCTTCCCCCGGTGAACCTAGTTTAAAGCCCTCCTCACTAGGTTGGCCAGCCTGCTTCCAAAGATGCTCTTCCCTCTCTTCGTCAGGTGGAGCCCATCTCTGCCTAGCACTCCTTCTTCTTGGAACACCATCCCATGGTCAAAGACTCCAAACCCTTCTCTCCGACACCATCTGCGTAGCCATTCGTTGACTTCCACAATTCGACGGTCTCTACCCCGGCCTTTTCCTGCCACAGGGAGAATGGACGAGAACACCACTTGCACCTCAAACGCCTTTATCCTTCTTCCCAGAGCCACGTAGTCTGCAGTAATATGCTCAAGGTCATTCTTGGCAGTATCATTGGTGCCCACGTGGAGAAGCAGGAAGGGGTAGCGATCTGAGGGCTTGATGAGTCTTGGCAGTCTCTCCGTCACATCACGAATCCTAGCCCTTGGCAAGCAGCACACCTCTCGGTTTTCCCGGTCAGGGCGGCAGATAGATGACTCAGTCCCCCTGAGGAGAGAGTCCCCGACCACCACCACCCTCCTCCTCCTCTTGGGAGTGGTGGTCGTGGAACCCCCATCCCTAGGACTGTGCATCTCATGCCTTCCAATCAGTGGAGTCTCCTTCTGCTCTGTTCCCTCAGATGCATCATTCACTCCACTCTCTGCACTAGTACCTGTGGAGAGAACATGAAAACGGTTGCTCATCTGAATATGCGTTTCTTGTACATGTACTTGTCTCATACTCTTTCCTCTTCTGGAGGTCACATGCCGCCAATTATCCTCGCTGGTCTTCTGTCCCCGCTGCGCAGCCTGCTCTGAATCCTCACAACACTGTGCCCGCTGAAGCCTATCCTGACGTCTATCCAGGAACTCCTCATTTTCTTTTATGGAACGCAGGGTTGATACTCGTTTCTCCAGACCTTGAATCTTCTCCTCCAATATGGAGATCAGCTTGCACTTTGTACAGACAAAGTCGCTTCTTTCCTGTGGAAGAAAGACAAACATGGCACATCCTGTGCAGGTCACGACAGCGGATCGCTCAGCATCCATAGTCCCTTCCTTCGAAGAGTTTCCTCACTTGTGGCAGAAGCTACTCAGGGAAACCTGCAAGGGGGATGCCGCAGTAGGCTCTCTCCAGGAGAACTCCCAGGGTAACTCCACCTGTTTGCTTCTCTGCTATGCACTGCTCAGCTGGTTCGCAGCTGACTGACTGTCTTTTTAGAAGAGCCTGGAACGAAGCACTCTCAATTCACACTATTCAAACAGGAAATCAAACAATCAAGCACACGGATAAAGTTGTTTTGATGTTTCTGAAACTAAATTTTTTCAAAATTTCTATTTTGATTTTTTTGTTCTAATTTGGGATGAAAGGAAATTTCAAAATGTCTTTCCTATGGAACGAGTTTTCTGAGTTTAGACCAGCTCTAGTGAATAATCAAGAAGATGCTTAGATAAAAGGTGATTCAGGTCAGTTTGGTGATAAAAGAGTAATGGTTCTCTGCCCAATCTCCAGCCACCACTTCTTAGCCACAGTCCCAAAGTGGCTGGATATTTCTGCAGCAATGATCAGTATGAAAATGAGCTAACAATATCGACATTCCAATTGTCATTATTAGACTCCAGAGTTATACACCCCATTAAGATGAAAGGAGCAATTCAAATCTTATATAGTTGTTTCTGTCTATTTGATTATTAAGATGATATTGCACTGGTTCATATCCAGAAGATTATCTCTGAATATGTAGCTGTATTCTGAAAAATAACTGTGTAAAATGGCATATCCTTAGTCAGCAGATCTGCCCACACCGTATATAAAGGATTAAATCAGCTGATTTTAATGGCAAAAATATGTATCTACTGACTCCTGACTTCTGTTAGCCATGTAGAGTGAACACAGCACAAAGAGAGATGAATTTGATTCCATCTTGTGCTTCATAAGCAGAATCTCAGTCAGTTACGCCTTTGCAAACTTGTTGAAGTCAATGGCATTACACACATGTCATTGAGGGTATAATTTGGTCTGTAAATCCTTAGTTACTGGTTGTGATGTGCAAGAAGGAAAGAATCTGGCTCGGCTGTCAGATTCCAAGCTGAATTTCCAGGTCTGGCAGCTAGAATAAACTCCCACATAGTTTGACTTGTAAACTGAGCATGTCTGGATAGCAGTCGGTGTGCTGCTTATACTGCCAGAGCTGACATCAGCAGAGGTGTTTGAGCTAGAACTTTGTTGGTATAAATGAGAGGGGCTGCTGGCCAGGTACTTTGTGAATACCCACGGTTTTGGAATTCGCTTTCAACTTGGTTTGAAATAGCTCAAATCTAATGACCTTCAGGATACATTGCTAGGCTCAGCTCTTTTCCCAGGCAGTTGAAAATAGGAGTGGGTGTCTGAACCTATGTGTGTGAGATTATAATTTTAAAAGTGGGAATTGTTTGAAGGAAGGGGAATTTTTTGCTGCATTTAGGATGTATTTTCGTTGTGCATGACTAGGCACCTTTAGTAGCATTTTTATGCATCTAATTCCTCTTGGCACCTCTTGTGGACTAGAAGCAGGCACTTACATCACTAAGGAAAAGAGTCTGCACATGCTATTTTCACTTGTTCATACTCTATTAACCATTTAAAAAAACATTAATATAGTAAAGCACACATTCCTCATTGAGGATTCTGCACTGCACTGTCCAAGAGTTAGATCAAATCTCTTTGGGGGTGTTAGTCAAACAAAACTAGGAGGGGATAAAAGCATCTGAAAAGAACTGTTGACTAAAAACCGCTTTTCCCCTCACACCAATAACTCAAAGAACACGGAATAGTTTTTGTTTAGCATTTTTCACGCACACCACAGCACCAAAAACGACTTTCAGAATTAAAAAGAAATATAAAAACATTCAGCCCCAAAGATAATTGTTAGGAAAGTACTTAGTAACTTTCTTTCTAAGTCAGTTGTCACCATGGCTACAGTGTCATTAATGGTACACTGTTATAGCAGATTGCTATTTGTGACATTTTTTGCCCCTGATTTCCAATGCTTACAGCTGCACTGTGTCCCTGCTGCATCATCCTATTTCAGCCTGTGTGACCTTGGTAACCCAAAGCACCTGAGATTTAATCATCACTGCTTTGTCTCCAGACTTATTAACATACTGTCGCTCCAACCGCCTTTTCTCAGCCAAAGTCTGCAGATGCTTGAGCTGAATCTGTCACTCTGCATCACCACGATGGAACTGGTAGAGGATGATCCTGGCTCTTTGCGAGCAGGCTGGCTGCCTGGAAATGGAATGCAGGCACTAAAGAGTTTGGCAAATGTTTGAAAAAGCAGCTCACTGCTAAGAATGCAGATTGCAGTTATTTCGATGGAGCTGTCTGGGACACCATCCTGCGGTCAAGCAATTTAATCATTCCTTGTAAGTGTGGTTTGTGCCAGGGCACTGCACCTCCTCTTTTTTTTGATCTGTTGTGTTTGTCCCATTCTATCTGTCTGCATTTAACCTAGATTGAAAGTTTCTCAGGGCAAGGATCAGCCATTTGCTTTTAGACGCTGAGCACAATCTCAGTACTCAGTCAATAATAATAATATTGTAACAAATCTCTGGCCACCTAGATCTTTATAGTTGTCCCTATGCTGCATACCAGGGTCGCTAAGAACGTAAGAGCAGCAATGGGAATAGAATTTAGATACACCTGCTCCAAAAGTACAGGCCGCTACCACTTGAGCTAAAGGAGAATCTCCATTGGATGTTAGCAATATAAAGTCTAAGACACATATTTAAGCATGCCTCATTTCATCCAATAGAGGGCACTGGTATACACACACAACAATCAATGCATTATGTACTGCCCTAATCAGACAGTTTGTCTTCAAGAACAGGCATTGCACAGGAGTTCAGTTTTCAATTCTGACATAAGTGTAATAACTTCATGTAATCTAGGACTTTGACAACCATGGTGACTTTGAATTTCATGGCAAGAGCAGGGATCTAATTCAGAATGTTCTCCTCCAAAAGCACAGGTTTCTACCATTTGAAGGCAGTTTAGAGGGCATCCAGTAGAAGGCAGTGCTACACATACATACTAGCCTGTATGTTACTATATGTAAAACTTGGGCTTTATCACTGTATGTTGTTTAGTTTATGGGGAATCACCTTTCATATCTATATTTGGTTGTGGTGGCAAGAACTGTTTTATTTAAATGAGACAAGTTTTAGGGTTTTCTTTTGTTTTTGTTTTGACTTCTGAATTACAGGGTGAATTGAAATGGAAAGCATTATTACTAAGGGTAGGTCTATACTTACGCGTCGCGTCGAACGCGTCGGATCGATGTTCTGGGTTCGATTTATCGCGTCTTGTCAAGACGCGATAAATCGAACCAGGAAGTGCTCCGTCGTCGACGCTGGTAATCCAGCTCGACGAACGGAGTAGGCGGAGTCGACGGGGGAGCCTGCGCGCCGCGTGTGGATCCCGGGTAAGTGCTTTTTCATTCGAACTAAGGTACTTCGACTTCAGCTACGTTATTCACGTAGCTGAAGTTGCGTACCTTAGTTCGATAGGGGGGGGTAGTGTAGACCTAGCCTAAGGAAGCAATAAGGATGACAATGAAAAGGTTAAAAGAATGTTGGGAACTTAAACATGACCTCCTCCCCCCCAGTTGCATTTTGTAAAAATAAACTTTTATTAAAACCTGATACCAATAGATTTCTAGGTCCAGGTTCAAAACTCTGTATAGAAATGACAGATATCTCAACCACTTTCACTGCAGACCTGTGGAGGAAATTCATCCCTAGGCAGAGGCCAGCAAAACATCTAAGTCTAAGGCTTGGTCTACACTAGGAGTTTATGTCGAATTTAGCAGCGTTAAATCGAATTAACCCTGCACCCGTCCACACAACGAAGCTATTTATTTCGACATAAAGGGCTCTTTAAATCGATTTCTGTACTCCTCCCCGACGAGGGGAGTAGCGCTAAATTCGACATGGCCATGTCGAATTAGGGTTAGTGTGGACAGAATTCGATGCTAATAGCTCTGGGAGCTATCCCACAGTGCACCACTCTGTGGACACGCTGGACAGCAGTCCGAGCTCGGATGCTCTGACCAACCAGACAGGAAAAGACCCGGGAACATTTGAATTCCTTTTTCTGTTTCGCCAGTTTGAATTTCATTTCCTGTTTGGATATCGTGGCGAGCTCAGTAGCACTGGTAATGATGCAGAGCTCTCCAGCAGAGGTGACCATGCAATCCCAGAATAGAAAGAGGGCTCCAGCATGGACTGATCGGGAAGTGTTAGATCTGATAGCTGTATGGGGAGATGAATGCCAGCAAACACTGGGGCCGTATGCCGCCATGCTTTGTCAGGCAATGATACCGGAGTACCTGCTACTGGCCTGGCGCGGTAAAGTTTCCTACCACGGAGGACGCAATGAGGCCGCTCTCCCCAGAAACCTTATGCAAAGGCTTTCACAGTACCTCCAGGAGAGCTTCATGGAGATGTCCCAAGAGGATTTCTGCTACGTTCGAAAAAACGGAATGCGAAAATTTACGAAAAAATATCCAAGGCCATGACGGACAGAGGATACAGCCGGGATGCAACGCAGTGCCGCATGAAAATCAAGGAGCTGAGACAAGCGTACCAGAAGACCAAACAGTCCAACGGGCGCTCCGGGTCCCAGCCCCAGACATGCCGTTTCTACATGGCACTGCATGCAATCCTAGGTGGGGCCGCCACCACTACCCCACCCCTGTCCGTGGACTCCGACGATGGGGTATTATCAACGGCCACTTCCTCGGAGGTTTTCGCGGACGGGGAAGATGAGGAGGACGAGGCAGTCGACAGCGCTTTCAATGCTGATTTCCCCGACAGCCAGGATCTCTTCATTACCCTGACGGAGATCCCCTACCAACCCTCCCAAGGCGGTAACCCGGACCGTGAATCAGGGGAAGGATCAGTGGGTGAGTGTTCAAAACATATCTTTTGAAAAGAATAGACATGGTATTTTAGCAATTGTTTTTTTAATGATTAATTTGACCTAGGCGCTTTAGCTGCATTCGTGGCCAGTGCAGCTACTGGAAAAGTCTGTTAACATGTGTGGGGATAGAGCAGAAATCCTCTTGGGACATCTCCATGAAGCTCTCCTGGAGGTACTGTGAAAGCCTTTGCATAAGGTTTCTGGTGAGAGCGGCCTTATTGCGTCCTCCGTGGTAGGAAACTTTACCGCGCCAGGCCAGTAGCAGGTACTCCGGTATCATTGCCTGACAAAGCATGGCAGCATACGGCCCCGGTGTTTGCTGGCATTCACGCAGCATACGGTCTTTGTCTGCGTAATCCTCATCAGAGTGATATCAGTCATGGTGACCTGGTTGGAATTAGGTGAATTTTATTATGGGGACTATTTGCCTGTTCCTTTAAAAAAATCTACCCGGCGGTTTCCAGCCACGCGGTGGGGGCAAGGAGGGGGAACGTTCCTGCTGGGCAGTTCACCAGCAGCATGCAGGGATCGTTCCCGGGAACAGCCACGCGGTGGGGGGGAAAAGGGGGACAGTTCATGCTGGGGGGTTCGCCGGCAGCATGCAGTGATCGTTCACGGGAACAGCCACACGGTGGCGGGGTGGAAGGGGGACAGTTCATGCTGCACGGTTCGCCGGCAGCATGCAGGGATCGTTCCCGGGAACAGCCACACGGTGGGGTGGGGAAGGGGGCAGTTCATGCCGGGCGGTTCACTGGCAGCATGCAGGGATCGTTCCCGGGAAGAGCCACGTGGTGGGGTGGGGAAGGGGGCAGTTCATGCCGGGCGGTTCACTGGCAGCATGCAGGGATCGTTCCCGGGAAGAGCCACGCGGTGGGGTGGGGAAGGGGGCAGTTCATGCCGGGCGGTTCACTGGCAGCATGCAGGGATCGTTCCCGGGAAGAGCCACGCGGTGGGGTGGGGAAGGGGGCAGTTCATGCCGGGCGGTTCACCGGCAGCATGCAGGGATCGTTCCCTGGAACAGCCATGCGGTGGGGGGGAAAGGGGGACAGTTCATGCTGGGCGGTTCGCCGGCAGCATGCAGGGATCGTTCCCGGGAACAGCCACGCGGTGGGGGGGAAAGGGGGACAGTTCATGCTGGGCGGTTCGCCGGCAGCATGCAAGAATCGTTCCCGGGAACAGCCATGCATTGAGGTGAAGGATAAACCGACCATCCCAGAGAATGGGATGGCTGGGGTTTCTGCAGCTGCACATTAACACGCACAGCGCAGCAGTAACTGGCCAACTCTAGGAGCTGTGCTTGGAACGGGAAAGGAGGGTGCTGCTGTAAATTAAGCTTTCAGCAGCCAAAAGTCTACGGCTTACCATCACCACCTGCTAGCTGATTTCCATTGCCCGGCCCCGCTTGTGTGATCTGCACATTCTGGAAAATGTATCTTTGTAAAGAATTCACTCCCTTTTTTTCATCCCATAGCTGCGAGTGTCTCTCGGGCTCCCCCGGCATCTCCCTCCCAAAGGCTGGCACAGATCAGGCGGCAAAAGAAAAGAACACGGGACGAGATGTTCTCCGAACTCATGCACTGCTCCCGCACTGAGGCGGCACAGCAGACTCAGTGGAGAGAGAACATGTCGCAAGCAACCAGCGAATGGGAGGAGAGGACGGAAGCTCGTGAGGACAGGTGGCGGCTGGAAGACCGGCGGGTGACTGAGACGCTGCTTGGGCTAATGCGGGAGCAAAAGGACACACTCCAGCGACTTGTAGATGTTCTGCAGGACCGGAGGCAGGAGGACAGAGCCCCGCTGCAGCAGATCTCTAACCGCCCTCCCCCGCCACAAAGTCCCATACAAGCCTCACCCAAAGTCCCAAGAAGGAGGGGTGGCAGGGTCCGTGGAAACAACCAGTCCACCCCTGCGGACTGCTCAAGTAGCAGAAGGCTGTCATTCCCCGAGTTTTGAAGCGTCCTTTCCTTCCCTCCACCCGTACCCCACCCTAGCCTCCGTCCCAGTTTCATCCCTTTACTGAAAAATCCTTAATAAAAAAGACGATTTACTTGAACAATGTTTCCTTTATTTTAGTTTTAAAGGTGTGTTTGAAGGGGGGAAAGGGGGTTGGTAATTGGAGAGTATAGGCAATTGTCAGGGTTCCCTCCCCACTCTAAACTCTAGGGTAAAGACGTGGGGACCCGCATTAAGAGCCCCTAAGCTTATTTTTACCAGCTTAGGTTAAAACCCCCAAGGTACAAAATTCCCTGCACCCTGAGAAATGCTTCTTTCGCTGCCACCATCAAATGTCTAACAGGAATCCAGGAAAGGAATCACTTGAACTTCCCTCCCCCCCAAAATACCCCCTCAAGCCGTACACCCCTTTTCCTGGGAAGCTTGAGAACAATCTCCCAACCAATTGGTTACACAGTGATCTAAAAACCCACCCCCTGGGTTTTAACACCATAGAAAACAGTCAGCTTCTTAAAAGAAGGATTTTATTAAAAATAAAGAAGGTAAAATCATCTCTGTAAAATCAGGATGGTAACTATTTTACAGGGCACTTAATTTCCAAACTCAGAGAGATTTCCCCCTCTGGACAAAACCTTAAAGTTACAGAAAACCATGAATAACCTCCCCCCCTTGCCCCTTCTAACACAGGGAATACACCAAGCAAAATTAAACAGAAATCTATTCGCTATGCTATCTAAACTTACTTCAGAAAAGGGAGGTTTGATTTTCTGTAGGTTCCTTCTGTCTTCCAAGATCACTCTGACTCAGGCCTAGGCTACACTTGCAGATGTACAGCGCTGTTAGTTAAACCCGTGTTCGTACAGCTGAGTAGGGAAAGCGCTGCAGCCTGTCCACACTGGCAGCGGCCAGCGCAGTAACTACCACTGACGTGGCTACATTTGCGGCACTTGCAGCTGTATTGGGAGCGGTGCATTATGGGCATTCAGGTAGCTGCAACGTGCTTTTCAAATCGGGGGGGTGAGGGGGACTTTGACAGGGATTGTTTTTGGAAAAAGAGTGGGTTTTTGGAATCTCCACAGAGTGTCAGCTCATTATTTCCACACCTCCACATCCCCTGCCTCTCTCTCAATCACTGAAAGCAAACAGCAGGGGCTTTGTTTGTTTTTAAAGAGCAGATAAAAGAGAGGAAACGGAGCCTGTGTTTAGCAGCTGTGTTTAGCAGCTCAACAACGGAGCTCTGAATTCCAACCCGGAAGTGCCGTTTCAAAACAAAGCAGCTTCCGGAGATCAGTAACTGCGGAGTTCCTGGGCTATACTGAAAGACCAGCGTTCCACCCACTTCGCAACAGTAGCTATTTCTCTCGGGGAGGTGGAGTACATGCAGCGCTGTATCTGAGGAGATACAGCGTTGCACGTGCCTTGCAAGTGTAGCCAGTTAATGAGTTACAGCGCTGCCGGCAGTTTTATTACGCTGTAACTTGTAAGTGTAGCCAAGGCCTCAGACAAAGCCACACACACACACAGCCTCCCTCCGTCCCAGATTTGAAAGTATCTTGTCCCCTTATTGGTCAGATGCCAGCCAGGTCAGGTGTCAGTCTGGCTACTTGTATTTCTTAACCCTTTACTGGTAAGAGGATTTTATAGCACTGCATCAGACCCTCTCCCCCTTCCCTTCATTTATGACAGCAATATTAACAGGGTAAAGAAACGGGGGCAGGTTCACCTCCTGTTTAAACAACTGTAAGAGTCACTGGTAAGCCTGGTCAGTCTGGAAACTAGCTTTCAAAGCTTCCCAGATGCGCAGCGCGTCCCGCTGGGCTCTTCTAATCGCCCGGGTGTCTGGCTGCGCATAGTCAGCAGCCAGGCGATTTGCCTCAACCTCCCACCCCGCCATAAACGTCTCCCCCTTGCTCTCACAGAGATTGTGGAGCACACAGCAAGCTGCAATAACAATGGGGATATTTGTTTTGCTGAGATCTGAGCGAGTAAGTAAGCTTCTCCAGCGAGCTTTCAAACGTCCGAAAGCACACTTCCAGCACCATTCTGCACTTGCTTAGCCTGTAGTTGAAGAGTTCCTTTTCACTGTCCAGGGCGCCTGTGTATGGCTTCATGAGCCAGGGCATTAACGGGTAGGCTGGGTCCCCAAGGATCACTATAGGCATCTCCACATCCCCAACAGTTATTTTCTGGTCCGGGAAGTAAATACCTTCCTGCAGCCGTCTAAACAGACCAGAGTTCCTGAAAATGCGAGCGTCATGAACCTTGCCCGGCCATCCAACATTGATGTTGGTAAAACATCCCTTATGATCCACCAGTGCTTGCAGCACCATTGAAAAGTAGCCCTTTCGGTTAATGTACTGGCTGCCCTGGTGGTCCAGTCCCAGGATAGGGATGTGCGTTCCGTCTATAGCCCCACCGCAGTTTGGGAATCCCATCGCGGCGAAGCCATCTATTATCACCTGCACGTTTCCCAGGGTCACTACCTTTGACAGCAGCAGCTCAACGATTGCGTTGGCTACTTGCATGACAGCAACCCCCATGGTAGATTTGCTCACTCCAAAGTGATTCGCGACTGACCAGTAGCTGTCTGGCGTTGCAAGCTTCCACAGGGCTATCGCCACTCGCTTCGGGACTGTCAGGGTTGCTCGCATCCTGGTGTCCTGGCGCTTCAGGGCAGGGGACAGCAAGTCACAAAGTTCCAGGTAAGTGCTCTTACGCATTCGAAAGTTTCGCAGCCACTGTGATTCATCCCAGACCTTCAGCACTATGCGGTCCCACCAGTCCATGCTTGTTTCCCAGGCCCAGAATCGCCGTTCCACAGCATCAACATGACCCAGTGCCACCATGATGTCCACGTTGCGGGATCCCATGCTTTGAGAGAGGTCTGTGCCCCTCTCATAGTCACTGTCCTCACCGCGCTGCCGTAGCCTCCTCGCCCGATTTCTCAACATCTGCCTCTGAATAAGGTGGACGATAAGGCACGAGGTGTTGACAACGGCCATAACTGCAGCGATGATCGCAGCGGGCTCCATGCTCATGGTGCTGTGGCGTCCGCGCTGTCAATCAAGGGAAAAGGGCGCGAAATGATTGCCTGCCGCCGCTTTCACGGAGGGAGGGGGGAAGTGAGGGTTGAATGACGATAGTTACCCAAAACCACCTGCGACACATTTTTTGCCCCATCAGGCATTGGGGGCTTGACCCAGTATTCCAATGGGCAGCGGGGACTGCGGGAACTGTGGGATAGCTACCCACAGTACACCACTTGGAATGTCGATGCTTGCCCCGTTACTGTGGACTCACAAAGTCGAATTACTGTGCTTAGTGTGGACACAGGTTTCAAAAAATAGGTTTAAGTAAAATCAAACTATTCTCGTAGTGTAGACATACCCTAAGTTAAGGCTGATTTTGAGGGCGTCAGTGGTATTTATGTGATCCATAGTGTGGTGAGAAATTTTGCCTCAGTTGCCTGAAATGCCTTATAATACTTTAAATTGAAGGTTTGCAGAAAAACCTTGGGAAGGAGTTTAAATTTGTGAAAATTATCACTTGCTTAATTGGACATACAAAGAGTGGTGATAGTGTCAGGACCCTTTGGGATGCTTAGAGTAGTGATTAGTTTTAAGAATAGAGCTTTAATTTTTTTAAAAAAATTAAAAATAGTTTAAATTAAGAAATTCAGCAATGGCGGCTATATAGTGATGTAATATCAGGGGAGATTCCATTTCTAGGGCACATAGGGGGTCCATTGCCTATGATGTAACAATCTCACTTCCTGTAATGCCATGGTAAATTCCACTTCCTGGGGAAAATGAGTAAGCATAACTCCATAGAAATACATTTAGACAGGAAGCAACTAGGGTTCATCTAAAGGTCAGCTAAGAAAATCCTCACAGGAATGCATTGAAGCCCATAGGAATGAAAAGGGATGATGTAATCAGGAGATAGAATTGCATCATTTCCTGTGGAGGATGACTCATCACAATCCCATAGAGATACATTGTAGCCCCATAGAAGTCTATTGAGTGGGCAGAGCTACAGAAAGCTGAAAGCTGACTGGCTGAGTTTGGGAGAGCAAATTGTATATAAGGACGACAGCCAACAGGCTAATGCTTTATAGGGAAGGGACCAGCAAGAGAGTGAAACACTGGTAGATATCTGTAAGAAGATGCCTATACAGAAGAAGCTAGCTAAGAAGAAACATTGGAACTCTGCAAAGAAGGAGCTGCCTGCAAAGTAGCAGCAGCCCACCTAAGGTTCCAGGGTTGCCCCTGGCAACAGCTGCTTCTGCCACCTGGCCAGCAGAGGCCAGGGCAGCAGCTACCACAGGCTCCCGCAGTTTCTGCCTGAGGAGCCACTTTTACCTCAGCAGCAGGAAGCCTCATCAGACTGCAGCCATTGCAGGAGATTGCTACCAGCGCTCCCTAAACATAGAGCAGAAGGACTTCTAAGAGGGGTCAGAGGGATTGTTAAGAAAGCCCTTGTAAGTCCAACCTTTTTTTATTTACCATCCTAGCGTGTATGGGTTTTGCTTTTAAATCAAGCTGGCTGCCTGTGGTCTGAGTTAGAGCTCTCCCTACTCATTTAGTAACTGCCAGGCCCGCACTTACTAGATGTTTAGTTTTACATGTTTACTATTTAATGTTAATTAATATATTGTGTTTAATTGCTATATTTTTATAAGGTATAGAGTATGTATTGAATTATTATATTATGCTATAGAGTTAATTGAAACTGTAATTGTAATGTCATTTGCTGCGCTGCTTCATTCCCTTTTTAATTATAACTCTGTTACCTCTATCTCTACTCCTTTACTCTATCCACTCACTTCTAAATAAATATTTTTGTTTTCGAAGAATTTACTGCTTGTTTGCCTATTCTTGATCAGAGGGCTGTATCTGTGTCCTTTCAAGGGAAAGTTAGCCAACTGCAGCTTTTCCTGGAAATTCTTTTAGGTGGGCCACAACCTTAATTACCGGAATAGATTAATTAAAAATAAAAGATTTTGAATTAAAAGCAGCATTTGTAAACAAACATCATTAGCTTAATATAATTTAATAGAAATCTTCAGGTAGCAATAGACCCTGTGCTAGCCCTCTCTGCGCACACATGAATTTCACCCACTGTTGGTGGGATGCCAAGAATACTGCAATGGATATGAAAATGATGTTAGCAACAAGTTTGCACACATGGTGAAAAAACTTATCCTAAGTTTCTGAGTGGATTTCTAATGCAAGCCCATGTGTGACATCTGGAAACCTACTACTTGCAAGGGTAACACATTTTATGCAGACTGTCTCCATCCTGAGGACTAAACTCAATCATCACTCACCCTGTAGAACCAGGATCATGCAGAACTCAAATGCATACAGCGGGGATGAATATAAAAACACACTCACAGAATGGGACATACCTACCATAGATTTAGAGGACCGTTTCCTTCACAATGTGGATGTATAAGGTAGACTGAGTTAACTATTCATAGCTTTTAGCCCTTCATTCCTGACTCTCAAATATTTCTGTATATTTTTGATTGTCACTGGTAAAAGGTTGCAAAGCTCAGCCAGTAGTACCTATAGTGTAGTAGTATTTTTTTCTTCCTTGTATATTCTGTCACTACTTTCTCTCTCACTATGGACTTCAGTTGTTTTACATGGTAAAAGTCAATGAAAACAATTGCCTTTAAACAAACAGATATTATAGTTAAGAAATTGAAAGTGAAACTCACTCTAAATAAAAAGTGAAATTGGTTTTTAAGGGGTATAAATGAGAAGTAACATCCCTTTACTATGTGTACTGATGGAACTAGCAGTAACCTCAATTTCTTAATCTCATATCTTAATACTTTCCAGCTGTACTTCTGTGTACTTAAAGTCTTTAAGGAATCTGGACGTAAAGCTCGATTTGTATTGTTTCAACTGTCATTTTGGATAGAAGAGAGAACATTCAACTGTACCATTAAGATGAATATCAGTCAAAACCCTTACCTGAAAGTTAGGGTTGCTAGAAAGATAGTGCAAGACTTATAAAAAAGAAATGCCAGGAATGTTACAATTAATAAACCGTACATTGTCAAAAGGTATGGAAGGTAGTAAGTGAATTCAGCAACTAGGGATAATAGGCCCTAATTCTCAGTTACACTTTTTATCCCTCTGGCAGTGGAAAGGGCTTTAAGTGGGCAGAAATGGCATCTAAAACCACTCCTTTGTTTAGGGGCTTCCCTGGCTGGCATAAAGCTGCTCTTAGACCACAGTAGAGGGGGCTTATAGTCATTTTTGTGTTCTCCATTGCTGCCCCAAATGCAGAAAAAGGGAAACTGGGACTCAGGCCAAATATACCACAATTCTGAATTAAATACTAGAATATTAAACTGTGAAATTATAAGTATGATGGGATCCTCCTGGGGTGCAGCCTGGGCGTGTGGGACTACTGTGCCCCCTGAACTCTCTCCAGCCTGGGCTGTCTCTCACAATGCCTTGCTAGTGACCAGCAGCAACCCCTCCAGGTGCTGATATCACTCAGCACAACCACATGTGGAGACCGTACACCCAGCTAGATTGCATGAATGCTCCTAGAGCCACTCATGAATCTCAGAAATGGATTTTAAGTGATATTAAGTAGTAGGCAAAAAGTCAGAGTTGGTTACCAAAGTAAAATAAAATGTAACCACACAGTCTAAATTCTCAACCCTATTAGACTGGGCAACCTCTAGATTAAGCAGTTTCTCACCCCACTGGATATTGCAGTATACAGATTTCACCTTTGAAATCTGTGTTATTCCCCTCCATTGGAGGCACAAGTGTTCAGCATCCTTGTTGCTTGCAGTGTAGGTGGGTGAAGGAGAAAGGCCAAGCATGGGGTCCCTGTGGTCTCTTTTATGCCCTTAGTCCCATGTGCTTGGAGAATGCAAGTCCAGGCATGTCTGGGGCCATTGCTGAGTCTCCAGGCAAGGTAGAGCAATTCGCCTAGTGTGGTCTCATGCAGGTGAGTCATTGAATTGTAGCTCACTTGCTGGACAATGGCTGTTGACACCCCGCTCAGGCGTTGGTTACTCTCCTTGCTGTTGTCTCTGGGAAGTTTAAATATCTGGCTGATTCTCCAACTTACAGTATGTTTTAGTGACAACCATACAACACATTCACATAACTTCATATGCATTGATGATATACATATATGGAGAGAGAAATGACTTTCAGAAGGTCATAGCCTTTTCCTTGGTACCTTACAAGGCATGCTTTATAAGTAAGATCATGATTATATAAAAATGAGGAATATAGGGGTTACAGGGGCTCCCCCAAGGTATAGAATGTTACAATAAGGGCCTTATATCTTTGAGTGAACTGGATGAGCTTTTATCTGTTCATTTTATCCAACTTCCAAAAAAGGGGCTAAGGTTGGGAGAACCAAGGTAGCTAGTGCAGAGCAGAATACTGGAGGGACTTGAGGCAACCTGGGGCAGGAAGGGGAGTGGAAGGCAGCCAGATGGGGTGGTGGTTGGAGGTGGTGGGAGAGCTTTAAGGCATAGAGTGGGAGGCACATGAGAGTAGCCTCATCCATTTTATTTCCCATTGTAAGCAGAGTCAGGATGAGCTCCACCCTGACATCTGGTGGTGAGTCGTGGCAAAGCACTCCAGGGGCTGATCCCATTTACATAGGCACATCCATAATAGCCCAATGGGCACGTTGGGCTGCTGTAGGATCCCCAGTTTTCTGTATTGGGGCAGGAAGAATAAACTGTTATACTGCTTATGTAAATCAAGGACAGTGGAACTGTACTTGGCCTTTTGTCATGATGAGGGGGAACTCGCCATCAACTAAGCAGCGCTCGCCAGCCAACGGACATGGGTTCCAACGCCCAGTGAATGGAGAGAGACTGGGGACAGGTTTCTTGACTGGGCCTTTTGGCTATAGCTCAAGCACAGTACCTGGTGGTGTGGGCTCCTTGTGAAGGTCTGAGACACCAATTGCACCTCTTCCTCTCTCCACTGTGGAATATCAGAGCTAATGTTGAGTTCATTGGGAGTCTGATGTCAGGCTGCTGAGTTGAAATCACTCTGGGCTAAGGGTGCAAATGAGCACTAAGGCTCCCCTAACTACAAGCTGAAATCACTAAAGAGCTAAAAGTCTCATCAGCTGAAATCACTGAGCACTGTGTTTAAGTAGTAGGGAAGCCTGAAGCTCTATTGCTGAGTGGCCCACGGGGCGGAGCTGCCAGCAGAGCGGAGCAGTTCGTGGAGACAGTTGGAGCGGCTTGCAGGACGGCTGGTGGAGTGGAGCTTCAACCTATTCCCCTGTGACACTGCTTCCCTCATTCTTTTTCCCAGTCAGTAGAGGTTAAAGTAAGGGGGGCAGTGAAGGGAGCATAGATCATTCTCTCCTCGATGGTTGGTGCTACTGAAAGTCTAAGGAGAATTCTTCCTCCTGTTTCAACCTACTTTAACCCCTGCCCCTTTTAAAACACTTTTCCTGTTCTGTTCCTACCCCTTGAGTTCCTATTTCTCTTTAGCTTCTGTATCTACAATAGTGTCCCCTTCTGGCAAGGATTGGAGTAACAGTTGGATGTTGCCATCTCCTTTCTCTATCCTTGTCGACAGATCCATGCTAGCTGGGCACCAATACTAGGAGCACTGAGAGCGATGTGGAGGTGCTACACTAGCCCTGACACTAAATTGCAATCCTGCTCAGTTCCTGAAGTCCTGCTGGGTGCATGAAAAACACTGCACTTGAAACTGGAGCTAGCACACAGGGACTATAACAGAAAACCTTATGCAATAATTTGAATGTTCTCAAATGTAAGAGCATATAACTACACTAATACAGGAATTTCAGGTCCCACCCAGAAACTGTTCAGGCCCGAGTTTGAGAAAGTCTGATGTAATTTACACTTCATCTACCCATGACCCCCTCGAGGCTATATCCAACTGAGAAAAGCCAGAGCACAGCTGTGCTCTGGACCTACCCAGTTCCTGCTTCCCTATGCCAGGTGGCTGCATGGAGGCAGTTTCTGAAAGGATCAAAGTGAGGGAGATCTACTGTGTTTAAGTTGGTGCCAAGGAGATTTAGGGCAGCAGAGAATAGGCCTATGTGAGGATAAAATACTATTATTTCTTATTACTTATAAGTAGAATTGTATATTGCCATTTAACACAGTTATATAGAGTCTGCTATTCAGAGGAATTGAGCATCCAGAACTCCCATTAACTTCAACTGCTAACCAGGTCCCAAGGTCCAAAGCACTTGCTATATAGACTGATTTGAGTACCATGTGAGGGAGTGACATACATAGGGAGGGTTAGAGTAATGGAACGAACCCTATGACAATCATGTGGCAAGCAAACAAGTTTTAGGGCTTGATATTGGGGATTGGGGATTGGTCCTGCTTTGAGCAGGGGGTTGGACTAGATGACCTCCTAAGGTCCCTTCCAACCCTGATATTCTATGATATTAGGGTTGCCAACAGGCCCTTATGACAAGGGACATCCCTTATTTTTTCATCTCTGTACAACAAGATCCGGAGTTGCTGAGTGTTGCAAAAAGCAGCAAGAAATGCAAATATAGGTGAGTACTGCTTATTATTAATACTAATATATCAGGAGGAGTGGAGCGGGGTGCTAAGAAAACAGTCGCTTATTTCTAAAGTATGTTTGCAACCTTACTTGGTACGGCCATAGGTTGTTAACCCTGACCCAGAAACAGTCAGGGATCCTGCAGCCTCAGCCTAATAGCCTCAGCCCTGGGGGTCTCTGTTATGGAGTGTCCTGCAGGTTTCTCTCACCCAAGTGCTGGGCAGGCGGGTCTGTCTGACCTGCCCTGGGGTTGAGAATGCAAAGGAGGCATTTCTGGTGGGTCTCAGGGAAGCATGCACAGGTGGGTGAGAGGGGAGGGTGCCCTCAGGCCCCAGGCATAACCCTCATCACCCCCACTCAGCCTAGGGAGTGCCCTGCAGGCCCGGCAGCCTGGATGGGGTGAGGGCACGGGAGGCTGTGACCCCCCACCTCATTCTCCATGATGGCCCCTGGCCCTACTTTCAAAAGACTCCAACTTCCGGCATACACTACGATGACCTCCTGGCCCAGCTTTCCCGGACAGCCTCTGGGCGCGATACCTGCTGGGCACTGTAGTCCTTTCCGCGCTGTGCGGGGAAGGGGCCGCGGAGCTTGCCGGGAGTTGTAGGCTCTGTGGGCGTTCCGGTTCGAGGTGTAGGGGACGTTGGTGCGGCGCTTCCTGTTCCGGGGACGCGGCGCGGGTACGCCGCGGCGGCTACAGCGTGCGTCCGTCCGTCCGTCGGGCGGAGGGAGGGAGCAGCTGGCGGCGCGGCGGCCCGAGATTGGAGCCAGTGGGGTTTCGGTTCCGCGCTGCGGGAGGCAGGCGCGGGGGGTGGGGGAGGGGACGAGGAGCCGCCCGTCGCTATGGAGCCCGACTCAGTGATCGAGGACAAGACTATCGAGCTGATGGTGAGTGACACCCCCCCCCCCCCCCCCTGGAGCGCCCGCCGACCGGAACAGCCCTTCCCCCACTCCGGCGGTTGTCCCTCAGGTTTCTCTCTAGGCCGGGCCCCCCCTTCGTCCCGCCGGCAGGAGAGCGGCGGGGCGGAGAAGGCTCCCAGGTTCCGCGCTGAGCCGGGAGTAGGCCCCGCCGTGGTGTGAGCGGGCCTAGGCCTTGGGAGCGGAGGCTGGCCTCAGCCCTTGCAGCCGGGGGCGCTGGAACTAAAGCCCGCCGCGCGGGGGGGCCTCCCTCTTACCCGCCTCGAGCGAAGGTGACATTTGAATTCGCCCGGGCCTTGTGGAAGGTGCGAGATTGGGCTCATCCCCCTACCCCTCCCGCGTGGCGGCTTGGTGAGCGGGGCTGGGCTTTGGGAGCCCCCTGCCTTTCTCAAGGCAAGACCCCTAGGGTCAACAAACGGGCCTCCCGCACCCTTCCTGGCATCCCACTCCAGTCCCGCTCCTGTCCTCTGACCCCCACATTTCCCCCATTTCCATTCATTGTTCCCCAGAATAACCTCGTCCTGTCACTCAACAAATAAGCCACTCCCCTCCCAAAAATATGGAACCCCCCCCCTCAACCACACTCTCAAAGCCTTCGTTATGAGAGCTATTGAAAAGGGCCTGTGATTGATTTTACTTTTTTAGGATTTGACAAGTAGTTTAAAAGATTCACTGAATTCTACAAATAATGCTGATCTGCATGGATTATGTGGGCATATATTAAAAAAATGCTAAACAAATGCTTTTTTAAACAAGATGACATTCAGATTTTAGTCATTGTCCTGTTTTGTTAGTGGAGATCCTCCTGAGATGCAGCATCTTGTTTTTTTAACTTTCTCTTGAGTATAGGTTATACTGAAACAGTCTTTGCTACCCAGTATTTTTGAATCACTTGGTTACATTGATTACCAAGTATTTAAACGGGTTTGTCGTAGAATGTAAAGAATTTATACCTTAGCATTCAGGTCTGTTTCAGTCAAATATATTTTGTAATTAATACTGTATTTTTACAGTGACTAGTATATATAAAATCTTTTTGGAATTATTTTTACTGCTTAAGCCTGAAGTTTGTTTGAAGAGATTTTTTTATTTCAGTGAGTAAGCATTTTCGGAGTTAATTTATATTTTACAGCAGCAGTACAACAATTTTGTGAACTGTTCAATACAGTAAATAATTCTCCAGACTGTGTAACATAACAAAACCTGGGTACTATAGTTGATGTACCACAAGACTAAATGTTTATGCCAATAATTTTAGGTTGCCAGTTGGCTTTGGGGAAGATGAAGGGAGGGTGTTTTTATAGAAGTAGTAAGAGCAGTCCCACAATGTTAGAGGAATTACAATAAGATAATTTTAAGGGGGGGGGAGAGGGAAATGTGTTTTTCAATTAGTGGCTAGTGAAGATTAGAATGGGTGATCAAGATTAATATTTTCTGTGTACTAGTTTGCCTGCACTAAGCATTATCTATTAATTAGAAATTTAAATGTGATGGTGCACAGCTATTCTTGTTCTGTTTTTGTACAGTGCCTAGCACAATGGGGTCTTGTCCATGAGTGGGGCTCGTAGGTGCTACACTTAATAATTGCCTTGTTCTGCTCATTCTGTCTGAAGCATCTGCACTGTCCACTGTTGGAAGACAGGATGCTGGACTAGATGGACTATTGGTCTGAGCCAGTATGGCTAATCTTCTTTCAGCGATACAAATAATGTAGATCATAAGATCTCTTGCATGCTTTAACTGGCCTTTGGAATTGTTAGGTGCTGTATAGGCATAAGATGACACAAATTGGCCTTTTTTAGGCACTTCCACATGTTGTTAGTAATATAGTCTGAGCAAACTACCTGGTTTGAGAAGCCTGTGAACTCCCTTTATAAAATCTCACATTATGGCTGAGCACTGTTGTATCTTGTTCTTTTTACTAAGTAGCAGAAATTCAAGAGCTTCTCTGAAAGTCATTTTACTGTCAAGCTTTCTACATTTCATTAACTCATTGTTGCAGATCACGGAGGTCTGTAGCTAAATAGCTCTTCTTAATGAACTTACTTCCTTGATCCTTACTGATTTCGTGGTGCCACATTTTAATGTTGATGACATCAGAATCGCCTTCATGATAATGGCTTGTAATGTTACAAACAATAGCTGGTGATACCAGTAAAGGCATCAGTTGGAGGAAAAATCTAGTTGTTCAGGAATGAGTTTTATGTAGATACAAGTAACAAATAGCATTGCATATAAAATATGCAAAAGCTGAATTCTAGTGGCTATTTTGTGTCATATAATGAGTGGTTACTCATGGTGGTTGTCTGCTAAAATTTAATGGGTGTGTATGCCAGGTAGGTAGGTGTTTTTCTTAGCTTTTTTGGCGGTCTTTTGACCGCCTCACCTGCATTTTAATAATTTCTGTTTTTGCTGTGTTGCTAACTAACAGAAGAAAATAAAAATTTTGAATGATTTACTTATGGCAAACCTAGCTATGATCACTTCTGGGAAATGGGGAAAAGAAGCAATGATGGGATTTTAAAAAAATACTTTAAAAGATTTTGGATCTCTTTAAAGAACAAAAATCAAAGCTGCTTTGTGTTATGCAATAGGAATCCAATAAAATGTAGTTACTTTGGCTAATGTATGTATAGACTTGCAGTGCTTGTAAAGAGTGAATGTGTGGGGCTAAAAGCCAGGGCTGCTGTTTTCTATAAAATTAATAAAAATAAAGTTTAACAAGATGAAAGGGGAAAAATATTTATTATATAGAAAATAGTTTGTAAATATGGCTATATTTTTACACTTCCTTTCAATGCAAATCAAGGCAATATTAAAACATACTTTTGTTCCTGAGCTAAAAATTATACTGAATCTACGCAGTCTTCATAAACACATTTTTTTTAACAACTTGATAATGTTTTGCCTTGTTTCTCAAAAGAGATATTAGACTTAAGAATCTGGAAAACTGGGAACTGTAAAGTAAGCACAAATAAAAAGCACTATGTACAAAAAGAAGAATAGCCAAGGCCATTTGAATAGAATATGTAAGCTTTTTTTGTCAACTGTTCTTAATGTTAGCCAGCATCTTTAAAATGGAGACCATTTTAAAACACAAGCTTTATTTCAGCACTTTTGCATTTCAGAATGTTTCTTGTAAGTGAAATAAGATACAAGAATTAAGATTATAAAGGCAAGCTTTTTTGTGCCTCCCTGTTTCGTATAGCAATTAGTGTTTTGGTTATTGCATCTACAGCATCAAACGCTGGGAATGAATATGTATTTGATTGTGTGTGACTCTTTTTTTTTTTTTTTTTTTGCAAATGTGTGGTGAGTGTTCTCAGTAGCAACTGGAATGTAATTCTGAGTGACTGAATTCAGGGATAAACAAAAGATAATGTATCAATATGTTAATAGCATGAGAGTTTCAGAACATGATGTTCTAGCTTTCAATTGTTCCTTAGCTTGATTGCATTTATTAAAAAAAAATCTTAACACTGGTGTGATAATGGTCCTGATTATAAAGCTACGTGTGAAATATTTTAAGGTTTCTAAGTTGCATCTGTTATGCTCCAAATAAGCTTTAGTGAGTGTGCTATCTATACTCACTTATTTAAACATTCTATAGGACAGTTTGCATTTTAGATAATCTTATTTTACTTTTGAAAATCTTTCCACCTTGAGTTATTAACGTTACTAGTACTTAACCTCTTGTGAAGAAGGTTGATCATCTAGCAATGTTACTTTGGGGCTTTTATGTGGTAGTAGTAGCTAAGGTTGAATAGCCTCTTTTGCAGGCATGAAGTACATTGTTTGGAGAACATACTCTGGAAATATGAAACCTGGAAGTCAAACTTGTTTCTAGACTGTAGCAGATGTGCCATCTGGACTATGAAAATGAATCTGACACAATTGCTATGACTTTAATATCAAATATCATAGTAAAGTAGTAGTTACCCAGTTTTGGTGAAATGCATTGTATAGACTAGACAAATCACTAAAAAATACGCAGTATGGAAGTAACCAGAACAGATAATTGACTAGAGTGGTCCAAAAGGCTTTTTCTCAATCCTAACTTTCCATGAGCACATAAAAATAACACTTTTGAATTACACTTTGTAAAGTTAGGTAAACTTAACCTTCATGCCACTCTCAAGAAATCAAATTATTTTCTGCACTTCATCCTAAGAAGATATGAAAATGAGCAAAATTTTCACCCATCCATTTTGATAAATGGTATTTTGGGCTCCAAGTTCTGAATGGCATTTAAACTCTGAATATAATGTAACATTTAGTTTCATTATCCTTTCAGTAAAATCGGTTCTGTGGTATTTGACACTACTAGAAATATATATTTATCAAAGATGATTAATGACCACTTGTATTTTGTTTTCTATTTTAAAAGTGTCCTTTTCATTCTGCTGACTGTTTATTTTATCACCATGTTTTTTAATTGGTAGCAGAAAATTTATTGGCGACTTGTGATTTGCATAATGAGTGGTTGTGAAAGGGGACACTAGAGGGGAAAATATTGTATATCTAATATAAAACAAAGTACATATTTGTAAGATTAATGGTGCACCATAAGATCTGGTTACGGGTGGAAATGCAAATCCTTATTCTCAGGCCTCAGGTGTCTTGGTGGATCCATAAGACTTGTTTATCAAGGTAGGAATCCAAGCGTGTTCAAAGATTTTTCAAGTGCTGAGCTTGGTATCTTCAGTATTTCTACAAAACTCTTGATGTGCATGTCACTTTACAAACACAGATTCCTGCCCTGAAGAATTTACAGTCTAAATTAAACATAAGACTGCAGTGGAGTGGGAGGGTTATAGAAGGACAAGGACTTGAAGTAAGATTAATTTAAGATTTGAAAAGCACGTGTTTATACCCTTATTAAACATGTATTTTAAAAATGCATCGATGAAACACATCCTCCTTAACAAATTACTTTTATTGCCTGGAGTTTCTGCCCATCTAATACAAACAGCCCCGCATTTAAGTGCCTCAGTGTAAATAATAAATGAACTATAATTGAAGCTCCTGCCAAAAACTCTCCACCTCCTCCTGGAAAAGCCATGCAATGTGTGTTGAAGATCTTCAAACCAGAAGGCAGCTGAATTCCAGAATCAAGTGTTTCACATGAGCACATCTCATCAGCAACTCCTTCCCTAGTAAACCAGGTGGGTGCTAGCTTAAGGTACCTGGATGATCACAATTGGAGGAGGTAGCTTTGACCCAAACAATTTAGGACTTAAAAAATAAAAACCCTTCAAGATTCCACCTGGAAACTAATCTGCAATTCAGGCAGCTCTCAGAACAGCACTGTAATAAACTGTCTGTACGAAACACTGCTAAGCAAGTGGGTAGTTGCATTCTTCACCAGCTTAAGTTCCTAAATGGTTTTAAGGTGCTGTCCAGTGTACAGTTTACTATAATTAGTCCATCTTGAGGTCAAAGATGTATGGATAATGGTTATGTCTACATCTGAAAGAAAAGGAGGTACTCTTCTTGCCAAATGTAGCTGATAAAATAATCTTGGCAATAGCTCTTACCTGGAAGTCCCCAAGCAAATGCGTAACTAACAAGACTTCTAGGTTGTGAACTTGAGTAATAACTGGTGAGTGTGCTCTCTCAGTGGGATTAATACCTACCAATCTTGTCTATTGCTTCTCACAACCTGGAGTCATTACTTTGGCAGAATTGGTGGGTCAGCAACATGGAGATTGAAACCACTTGTGATTGTGTAGTGGACTGGGATGAAAGGAAGGAGAGCAATTAAATGTCAGGGGAAAAGGCAAATAAGAAGACTGCAGGATAGTAGACAATCACATGCAGACGAAAAAGGAAGGAGCGGTGGTGTGTGCTGGAGTGAGTGAGTGGAGAAAATGGCTTAACGTTGCAGGAGAGAGGAGTTGTCTCTGGGGCAGGAGATGTGAGAAGAAGACTGCAGCTACAGACTCTTTCAAAGACTGTTACGAGGTGGAGGTGAGTGTTTAGAGCACACAGATTTCTGTGACTGTCAGTATCAGGAAGGGGAGGGATTGAGTCAGAAGATGAATAGGAATGAGACTACTTAGATTGGAGCCAGCAGAGTGTGGGTGATTGTCCATTTCCCTCACTCCATCATCGAGAGGGGAGGAAGGCGAGATGTTGGGGAAAGACAGTGCCAGAAGCTGAAGTGAGGAAAAGGATTTGCAAGAGTAAGAAGGATGGGAGGTGTGCTGGAATTTAGATCTGTGGAGCTTTGGAGGGGAGGTCAAGAGAAAAGAAAAGGATTAGGGAAAAAGGAAGAGTGAATCTTTAGGCGGTGACCTGTATTTTTATAGTAGCAGCCATACAAGTCATAGAGAGGAAGACATAACAAATGCTGCCTTTGTGGGGACAGCTATGAAATTATCACTTTAAATTGCCCAATCCCAGTTGGAGGCAACTTACCTAGTACACTCAAAGCTCTTTACTGTATGCAAGACACCAGTGAGGTAGTTGCCTGACAATTGATTTGAATTTTCTAAATAGGGTAGTTTGAGCCAGAATACTTTTAGATTGAAGCTCTAACATCTAAAACAGGGGTCGGCAACTTTTGACACTCAGCCCGCCAAGGTAAGCACCCTGGTGGGCTTGGCCGGTTTGTTTACCTGCCGCGTACGCAGGTTTGGCCAATCGCAGCTCCCACTGGCCGCGGTTCACTGCTCCAAACCTATGGGGGCTGCGGGAAGTGGCGCGGGCCGATGGATGTGCTGGCCGCCACTTCCCGCAGCCCCTGTTGGCCTGGAACGGCGAACCGCTGCCAGTGGGAGCTGCGATTGCCCGAACCTATGGACATGGCAGGTAAACAAACTGGCCCAGCCTGCTAGGGTGCCCCTGGCGTGCCAAAGGTTGCTGATCCCTGATCTAAAATATTAGTTGTAGACCTGATGGACACCACCACAGTGTTGCTAGAACTATGGAGTTACATGCCAATGCATCCCTATGGTCATCTTGCACTTGTATGATCTGTAACTTTTAGTTGGGCCTCTCCTATTTCTAAAACTGATTAGAAGTGCGTGGTATATCCCCTGGTACCTTGCATATTTCACAGACAATGTTGATTGTATCAGCATCCTTAAGCTGGATTATTCCAAGTATTACTGCAGACTTGAACTTTTGGTATTCATTGCATGATCTTTCCTGGTTATTTCAGTAAAATGGCTCTGCAGGTTGTGCCATGGATGGGGCTTGTGGATATGTTTTGAAGGTTGGATGCCATACCCTTTTTTTCTTCCCTCCTTTCCTTCCCTGTCCTCTGAAACACTCTTGCTACCTGATGTATCATTCTGGCATTTGTTCTTTGATGCATATTGTACTGCAGTAATGTTACCGACTTCAGAAGTCACTGTTGCACTGGCATCTTGACCTTTTAATCTTAGACCTCTTTCCTACAGTGGTACATTTCTTACTGCTTTTAAGCATTGTGGCATGGTGTGCAAAGTGAAACTGCTGTTGCTTCTTACTTTGCAGTCAAAGGTTCTAAATGAAGTAGATGGTATAGTAAGGATGCCAACAGGAAAGGAAAAGATTGGGGAGAATAAAGAAGTATAGAGGTAACTATACTCTAACATGATTTTTTTCAAAGAAGGGAGTGAGGAAACAAATGGAAAGGGAGAGAAATAGGAATGTACACAGAGTACTTTTAAATGAATGTTTATTAATAACATACTTCATTATGTTCCTGCTTTTTCCTATAGTGACGTTCTTTTATACTGATGTTACTATCTATGTTTTGTTATATTCTATAAGTTCCTCAGCATGATGTTTGCACATATGAGTATCAGTAGCACATTACTTGTAGAAAATATCTACTTCTCTGAACTTTCCAAATTTTAATGGAGAAAAGATTGTATTAGTGGGCACGACTATACATTTCCACTTTGTTCTTTCTCTGATTTGGGGACACACTTCCCAGATGCACCCATGTTAGCATTAAGGACCTTTTATTAAACTATGGTAGATTGTAAAATTTTTGTAAGCCTGTGGCATAACAAAATCCTTCTGCCCAATTTGTAACCTCCCTGGTGTGACCACTCTGGTTAACCTGCTTTGCTATATTGTACAGCGTACCGTGTTCTATGTACTGTTTTTTACAAGTTATCTCCCAGTGTTTTAGTAGTAGATGACCAATACCTTCTGGTGCTAAAATACTGGAATGCATGTCATACTTTAAAAAAAAAAAAAAAAAAAAAAAAGTTTGAGAAAGGAGTAACTTAATAAAAATCAAGTAAATTTGCTTCCAGTAAAAAAAGCTGGGGAAATCAAAGACACTGTTTATTCATTCACACACAGCTATAGCCCTGGCAGTAATGATCCAAGTTTTTCCACACAGTTTCACTTGTGCTTCAACGTTCATCATTAGGGGTTAGAAGGTATTTCAGCTACCGAGGCCTGTTTTTTACAAATCAGGGTGAAAATTGTGGTGATCTTTTGATGTAGGCACCTGTTCACTAGGAATTGAGAACAAGGCTCTTTTTACATAAGCTGCTAAATTGCTGTTAAGGGTCAATTTTAAGTAACCTTTTTTTTTTTTTTTTTTTTTTGAACCAGTGACCTAGAGATGAAAGGCTCACTATATTATGTCAATCCTTTGAGCCATACCACTGCATCAGTAATTCTAGTTTTGATTTTCTATCCTTGAATATTAAATTCTAGTCTCTATGGATCTTTACATCTTGTATGTCATTTATGGAGTGTACCATTTTCTGCGGTGATAGCTGAAATGACTTCATTTTATTAAGAATTTACTGAGCTTTTAATTGCTAATATGCTAATTGAATATAGAATTTTTAGTTTCTGACAGCAATTTGTACAGCATTTTAATTTTAATCTTCAATCTTTGTGTATGGCAAAAAGCTTATCAGTTTGGTTCATTGAGAGTTTATAGTTGATTAGAATTGTTAAACAGGAAGATTTCTCTGCCCAGGCAACTAAAATTAACAGGAAAATTTGACATTCAAGTTGGGTCTCTATGAAGCAGGTTTTCACTTCCAAAGAAATTGAGACCTATGCTGCAGCATATTTCCACAGAACTTTTTGGCGATGCTTTCATGGTGACTTGGTCATTCCTTCTCATGACCTTCTGACTCTAGTGTTGCTTGGAGAAATGGTTCATTTAGGTATTTCGGGTGCCTTTCTTACTACCTGAGAAACTATGTTGTGCTCTTTGTGTGAGTTATATGTCTAGACATCTTGTGGATTGCTTAGTTGTGATGTATATGGCAACTACTGCGGTCCTTTTGAAATCATAGATTGAACTTAATGTCACACTCTCAAGTCCATTTGTCTTCTTGAAATGTTATTTTGCAGAACACTTATTGATATGTCTGCAATAAAGTAACAAACGAACACAAAGGTGCAGAAGATCCTTTCCCCAGTTGGTTTCAGGCAGTATCAGATTTGATAAATTAGTGGTACACACAACTAATGTGAATGGCAGTTATTTTTCTCCCATCTTTCTCCAAAGTCCCTTTGTTTTGATGTATGTGGCACTTCCTGAGGAAATACTAGAACAGTCAATACACTGGCTTGTGGGAGGGGTTGATGAGGAAAGCAGAAGTATTGGAACATGTGGTCCTTCTGTGGCCCTGACAGTATCTTCCCAAGTTCTAGAAAAAGTTTTATTTTCCTAATGTGAGGATACATAGATACTCTAAAAAATTATCTTTGAAACTTTACTTTTTTGAGCAATATCTGGACAAAGGGAGTTCAGTCTCTTTATGATACATATCTACAGTCAGTAGTGCAAGAGGCACAATAAGAGATCTGCAGGATTCATCTTCTAGTGGTTGTGTTCTTGAAGGCTTCCTCTAACACAGTGGTTCTCGAACTTTTTGTGTGTGTGGCCCACTTGCAAATTGCTGAGGGTCTCTACGGACCACTTAGTGATCTTTTCAAATGTTTGTACCGTTAGCTAACTATTATAAAGTGCTTTGGATAAAAGCACTATATAAAAAAACCCCTTAAAGTTTTTTTGTTCTACAAGTAAAAGCGCACAACTCATTTTAATATCAGTAGTCTTACCTTTCTAATGCGATGGATGTGCCCTTTCTCCCCTACCGTGGCAGTCACCGAGCTGGGGCTGGAAAAGAGCGGGGTCTCCCCCCGCCACAGCAGCCATAGAGCTGAGGCTGGGAAGGAGGGCCGTCTCTCCCCAGCATTCACAGCCCTGGAGCTGGGGAAAATCGCCTCTCTCTTTCTCTGCACATCCCACATTCCCTCCACCCCTCTTTTCACCCCACTGCCCCCTCCCACCTACCCCCATTCCCTCCACCCCTCTTTTCACCCCACTGCCCCCTCCCACCTACCCCCTATTCCCCTCCCTTACATGTGCATCTTCTCCAGGGTCCAGGCACCTAATTAGTGGAGCCACGCCTGTGCGGCTCCACTAATTAGGTGGGTGGCCCTTCATTCTCTCGTGTGCGGTTGCCCAGGCGCGCACCTTAGAGGGAACTATCCGCGGACCACCTGAATGGAGCTCGCGAACCACTTAAACCTACTTTATAACCTGAATATACATCTAAAGGTAGCATATGAACTGCTTTTGATTTTAGGCTTTATTTGATTTTGGCAGTACAGGTGAGTCTCCTCTTACACGTATTTAACATGTGCGAATTAAGCTTTGTGCGGTTGGCAAAAACAAAACAAAAAAACAAAAAAAAATAGAAAAATAATTTAAATACCGTACCTGTAGTGCGGGTGATTTTGCCCGCCGTTACACTCAATGTAATTTTGACTATACGCGATTTTCGCTTTACGCGCTGACTGCGGAACATAACCCCAGCGTAAGATGAGACTCGCCTGTATAAAGGACACATTTTTCTAATTATCTTGGCTAAGAGAATGGTTTATCTTATCTTATAGTCTTCTAGGACTAGTTTTTCTGAAAGACAGTGATACTACAAATACACTGAACTCTGGCATGATTCAGATGAGAAAAACTGATAAGGTTACCACCCCTGTTACTAGGGGCACTCAGGAAAAATTGAATTTGTTTTGGGACTCAGAAAAAGGCCAAGAATCATTATTGTAAAATGGTTCAAAGCATGTATGTTGAGGCAGTTTAGTAGAGCAACATTTTGAGAGAGAACCAGCATCATGAGTTAAAAAGTGATGTCTGTTTTGGAAACCTGTAAATTAACCTTCTAGTAATTAATGAAACATATTCCCTAGGTGTAAACGGTGGTTGAGGCTTTAGCACATGCGTCATTCTCTGAGTTATAGTTTGTTCTCATCCCTCTTAATCTTGGTAAAGCGATTTTTTGACCTAAAAGCACTTGTTCTGGATTGGTTGATTCAGGGCATGGGAAAGAGCAATTTCTTCTCTGTAAATTAGTTTCTTTGTCTTAGATCCACCAATCCGGTGACCCCTCTAAATTTAGTTGCTACTGGAGTCATGGTAAGCTGTATAGGTTGCCTTGTCTTTCTAACAGCATTAGGAGTACGTAATTGGGATTTCGTTCAAGAAAGAAGTAGGTACACCAAGCTGAAGATGATTGGCTGCTCTCTTTTGACAGACAAGTCTGAGAAGGAATCCCCATTCGAATCCCCATTCATTCTGGATTGGTGGATCTGGAGCTCAGAAACAAAGTTTCAGGTAAGAAATTATCCTGTACTATATCTTACTGCTTCTGCTTAGTTGCATTTGTCTGAAAGTTCAACACTTCGCTTTTTCTGCATTATCTCCCTGAAAATATTAGAGGATGAAAAAAATGTTAGCTATTTACCATGTGTGTTTAGTTTAAAAACAATAAATATGTTCAGTATATACATGTATAACTTTTTAGCAAGTTACTTTTCCTCATGGATACATTTTTAGAACAGACTACAATCCATAAACTTTGTATCTCCCGGTGAAATAGAAAACAGTATTTAGGCATGCATGGATGTTCACAGTAGGTAGTATACAAGACATCAGTTGGAGGAAAAAATAGGCTGGCTCTTTTGGAAGGGCTAAAAAAGTTCAGACTTTCATGACAATTTTTGTTAGGCTCAGCAATGTAACAATTAAGGCTTATCTATCCTATGATTTTTTTTAACTGTGTACTATGTGTTCTCTACAATTTACAATTGTTAATTTATACAAGGAAGAAATGTTTTTCTTTGTCTGCAGTACAGTTTCTAATTGTGCGTGTATTGACGAGTTAAAACACAATTAGAAATCCTAGTGTAGATAGCACTTGGTGTATGACATTTTTAAACTCTTAATAAAAGTTATATTTAGAATGTAGTTAGTTTATAAAACATAAATGAGCCAGTTTGAATGATTGTCTTTCATGAGCAATTTTTGTTACAGTAGGTTGATTTTACAGTAGATTGGTACAAATTGCTTTTGCTCAGTTGTAGTTTTCAAGTGATCTACAATAGATTTCTCTCTGAGAGAGATTGAAATATCTCTAAAATACTACAATGTTACTTTTTTTTTTTAAACAACCCTGAAAGGTATTTCTGTGTAGTAGGGAGGTGGGGATCTGTCTTAAGTACACAGGAGATTGCTGGACAGAAAAAGGATACTTGTTTTAAGTTAGCAGAGGGCTATCTAGGCCTTCTACCTGTGCTGCCATCCAGCTTTACTCTCACTTAAATTACTTTAATGGACTTCTCTTTACAAGGTATTCCATATATTTCCAATGCACTTCATCCTCTGTCCTCTCATATGCAACAGATTAGTGTATAATTCCTAATGGTAGTAACACTAAACTCAGCGTGTTGAGGACAACACCACCCCTTGTTAGCTTTTCAGGAGTCTCCCATTTCCTGTATTTTTAGATTTACATCTGATTTAATCTTAGCTACCATCTAAGTTTGATATTTCTGGGGCATCTGTGTGTATTCTCTTCAGAAGAGAATAATTATTTGTATTTAAAACAAAGTTCTTAAGATAATAAATTTTTAATATAGAAGTAACTTTTGTCATTAGGTCTAGTGCTCTTGTGTAATGTTTCTTGTTTTGCTAAATTATACACTCATTTCCTTGGTCTGTAGTCTTTTATTTTTGTGAAAAATTGTAGTTAGGTTTAACAGATTAAAATATAAATTAATGATTTTCCTCACTGGCGTCTGCAGCTTTTGGGTTTCATTTTATTTTGGCTGCCTTGGATCTTATTCGGTTAGGATGAGGGAAGTCCTGGGTATGTTTCTTTCTGTTGTATCTTCAATTTCTGAACCATGGAGGACAATTGGAAACTTTCAGGCTAACCTGAATTTAAGAAATATTTGCTGTTGTTTGAAATTGGAGAAGATCACATGTTGTGGGTTTTTTGGGTCCCATATACCTCAGTGGTTGAACCTAGTTCTGGAATTACAATGGGGAATATGCTACTGATGGCATATTTGGTAGTTGTCATCTGTTCTTTTTTTAAAACCATGAAAATTCAGCAGTGAGCTTGACATGGTTTTTGAAAAATGAAGAAATCAAAATAGGAAAACTACATTTCTGGTTGCCTTATGCAAACCATTTAAAATAAAAATTTAAAAATTGAATCAGAAAATGAGCTACTCTTGCAAATCAAGAGTAGTTTAGTCACTTGAATGTATAGGATTTTAATACACATTGGTTTGTATGAAATTATATTCAATTTTTGAAAGATAAAGGAAAATTCATATTGAAGTGAGTGGCTCTACTTGCTTTGTAAAGTTAACCACATATACATGTGTTTGAAGGTTCAGGGCCTAAGTTTTGTCCAGTATTTAAATCTTGTAAAAATAAGTGTTTGTAAAACACAACACCAGTGGAAATGCTTTTACAATTTTTAAAAATTACAATGTGTTTAAACGTTTTACTGCATTATTTGAAACCTGAAAGTGAAACCCTACTTTGCTAAACTGAGGCTTTAATTTGACCAGTTTTGCACATGTTAAATTACACTCTACCTTGTCTGCAAGACCGTTAGAACATGTTAGTTATCAAATGTTAGCATACCTTTAAATCCTAACATAGACAAGCCCATTGAGAGATCCTGAGCCTGCTCTTTAGCTCTACCATAACTTCTAAGTCCATTTCAAACATAATTTTCTAATTGCCTAACTGCTATGCAGTAAGCCTTTGCTAGGTCATCTGACAACTCCCCACTTCCACTTTCCATCTTTCATCCTTATTTCTCAGACCTGATACACTATTAGCATGATGTGCTACTGTTTCCAGACAGGTAGGCGACACCACTCTTTCTGGTGTCTGAGAGAGTAAGATACTGCATTTCATTTTGTCATTCCAAAAGGACTATTTTAATGTAGGACAGCTGATTTGCCAGTCTAAAAGGGAACATAACTTTTTTTTGAATTTTCAGAACACCATTAGAGTTGGGATGCATGTGTGTGAGGGAAAGTAAGTTTAATTTAGATGTAATATATGTTGGAAAATACAGCTTTGTCTCAAGATTCAGTTAATACCACTTAGTGACATTGATGTAATTGTGTTAGTGTTTTCTATGGTAATCCTCTTGGGTCTTTATGAAAACAAGATACTGCATCTCATGAGTCTTTTCCTGATGAACAAATTAAAATGGAGTAAGATTTTTTTACGCTCAAGGAAAAGCACTTAAATGTCTCCCCCACTGAAATTATACTCCTTTTGTAGTAAATATGTACTTTGATCTTAAGGAACAAAGTGGGACTGCAGTATTGATCACCCTTCTGTGAATTCATATTGTCCTGTGTAGAAGAACTGTTTGGTAATAGGGAAAACTTGTCTAATAGACCAAATTACTTTTGATTTATGGCTTACTTTAAACTAACTTATTAATGTTTTTGTAAGAATCTTCCCAAAGTTCAAGGAAATTATTCACAGGTCTTGAATGACAATTGGAAAGCTGTATCACTGGGTTGATTTTTGAATGCCTGTCATTTGGTTTAACTGGACTATTATATAATGAATGAGAGACTCCGTTTCTTGAATTTTTTTAGCACTTTAAACAATAAAGAAATGACCAAAACTTTCACAAAGTCTTTACGATGAATTTGGTTTATTGCAACAGAGTAGGTATGCATTGACTTCTGAGAAACTCAGTCTTAAAGTATTTTAGTTAATCTCAAGTACTAAAATGGAAAAGTAAATTGACTCTATTGTACAAAGAGTTTTCTTGGCGTGTGAATAAAATGAGAAGGTAACTAAATGCCCTTCCTGAGTTGAACTAAACTTTGATTTCATAACATGTGTTTGGTACCTCACATGTTTTGGAAATATTGTCTGAATACCATGTTTACTACATTCAGAATGTAGACACTTAGGACTGCATTTTGTTTAGGAGTGGGTGGTGATGGGATGCCACTATTCCAAAAAATACTTTCTGGGGGCTGTGTGCTTACACTGCATGTGCACAAGAGAACTTGGTTTTTATATTAAAGGGGGAAGAGGTACTGTTGGTACCAAAGTACTGTTGGTCTGACATAAATTGTCTTGGATTTAGAATATTTTAATAGAAATAGGTTGCACAGGACATTCTGAACTTTGTGTGTGTATTTAAGTGCACAGCATAAAAGAATGCATCATTATCAAGCCAAGCTGCTACTTGTGAAACACAATTTATAAGCATACTTTTCTAATAGAATTTGCACTCTCCCACCACATGCAAATCTTCAAAATACTTCTTCTCAATACCTACTAGTTCTGCTTATGACTATATTGGGTGAGTCATGTAAGTAAGGTAGAAATGTGAGATAAGGTCTGCGTGATACCTCAGTTAGCTGAAGGGGATTGATTGACTGCAGCTGGTGACTATTCCCTGCTGGGTGTAAAATACTGAAGGCCCTTGAATAACATTATCACTTTGAATCACAGAACAAATTGTAGTCTGCTTTTTTGGGGTGGGGGTCGGGGAGGGTGGAGAGGGGTCTAGAACCTAAATTAAAATTTGACTTATGATCATGGAATTTCTTTCAGAAATGGTTATATCTTGTTTCCATTCACTAGGACAAAGATTTCTTTTTAGCGTCCCTTGTTAAGAGGACTAGGTGTAGACTACCAGTGAAGATGTCTTCTCTCTATCCCAGACCTAGAACAGCATTTTAAGTAGCAGCAGTTAATCCATGAGTCTTAATTTTCCAATGCTGAGTGCTAATGCACATATATGCATTAAAAATTTGCAGAGGCAGCTCCAGTTCCACTAGTGTTGAGGTTAAACCTCACCAAGTTACAGAAGACTGTGATAACGTGCATCTCTTTTGTATCCACAAATCAAGGGAAAGCAAAGGCTTAACTTTTCCTACTGTAGCCTAATGTTGCAAATATGGATCTCTATATGGGGAAATCCAGAATACTAGCTATTATTGATTGACTAATTCATTGGCACAAGAGACAGGGCTAGGGATGGCATTTCAGACTTGGTTTTAAATTGGACTCTTACAATAACTGGATTTTTGGTTTAATTTTCTTTCTTATATTAAACTGTAAAAGAAATTGCCAGCCCTAGAATGTGGATATATTGTGTATAGACTGTTCATGTACCTCTACCTTAAAAAACCCAACCTTCTAAACATGAGGTAGTGTGCTTTAGCTACTATTTAAATCTCATTTGATTTGTTGTATCTTTCTTTGTCATTCTAAAACACGAAAAGATCATGTCCATATTGTACTAAGTCAGTAAATTCTCATTTTTAAAGACAAAGCTGTTCTTTTTGGCATAGAATCAAATGTCCAAAACGCTAAATATTTTTCAGCACTCTGGTACCTTGAGAGCTTAATTGATTAAAGTGTGTGTACTTTAAAAAAATCATACCCAGGTTGGGAACTTCAATGCCAAGTTTATAATACTTACAAAATCTTCAACAAAAAGGAATTATAATAAAAATGTTGATACCCTTAACTATAGCAGTATAATGTTACCACTGTTGGATACAGAATGAGTATTGGTTCCACTTTGGGGGACACTTTTTTATATAGAGCTTTCCTAGGGGATGTTATGAAACAGTCTGATAGTCACAATTGAATGATTGTAAAAGTTTCAGAAACATTCTGATCTCCCACTTTTAGATGAATTTTAATTTTTGACTTTTGAATCCAAAGGTTTCTTGACTTGGAGAGTTCTTAAACAAAAATAGCTGAAATCAAAATAGCAACACTGTTTGCATATAACTGCTCTAGAACTGTTGGTGCCCTAAACAACAAAGCTTACAAGGGAAGCAGTTTTCATCCTTCCCCTTAAGGATGCCACAGACAAATTCTGGTATATATGGAAAGAGAGAAAATTTCCACATCATGAATCCTCATCTGAGAAGTCCTAACTGCCCACCTTTCAAGACATCACAAGATTTTCCTATCCTATTGTTTGCCGTGACGGGTCGTAGGGCAGCAAACACTTCTACAGGTAGCCTAATTTTATATTAAAAAAATTAAATATTAAGATCTTAAAGTGCCCTTTCTGGTGTCAGACAGCCAAATTAGTTGATGATTGTTTATAGGAGGTTAACTGATTTTAATCACAGTGAACTGAATGTAGATCATTTTAGGAACATGAGACTTCTGAAAGATCAGAATAATGGTTGAGCAATGTATTTTTCTGTCTCTGATACTGATCTATACCTGATGCTTGAAGAACAGTATTGAGGAAAAGGGAACAATCCGTAAGCCCTATTATCCCCAAATAAAATAATTCACCTGTAAAATTATGTGACACTGTACTTAGGAGTGTGTGACTTCCTGACCAACCACCCCACACAAAGGTAATCATTTTATGCCTTGAAGCATGAGATTTGATTAGCCTTATCTTAGCCTACTTAACTCCAAGTGTTGGTCATCACATCAGTTTCATTTATAAATGCATTTACAATTTGATTGTGATCATCTGTCAGTGAATTATGCAGAGGGCCTATATCCTGTTAAGTATTTACTTGAACATTACATTTTTCAGCCATTAACTTTGATTTATAAGCATAAAAGTGTCTGATCAATTTGTGGTGTTGCTTTATAATAAATTATTCTATGAAGACCTATCAAACTGGTCTCCTTTCAGTCTAGTATCCCTAGTTTTTTCAGTCTCTTCTCTTGTGAGCTTTGCAATTGCTGTGCTAGTAGCGAGGAGTATGAAACTATATTTTCTGCAGTAAGAAACCTGAGTTGACTCAGCTGTGGAAATTTCCCCCCACACTCTGGCCAATGATCCTGTTTTAATGTGCTGTACCTCTGCTATTGTGTTTAGTGTCTCTCTTGTAGAGATGACTTGTTGCCACAGATTTTGGGGTGCATTTAATGGTTAGGTATTTTTAATAAGTACAGTGTTGTACTATCTGGGCACCAAATAGAAAAGGTCTATGATGAGCTCTGCTCCTGACCCCAGAAAGGAATGTTTACTTCTCCTTTTTTTCCTGTGGTGGACAAATCTGACACGGTCTGAGATAAAGCCACCAAATTCACTTTTACTGTCAGTTATGCATCTTCCTCTTCAGTCCTCCCTTTCTCCATCTCGGTTTGAGATCATCAGTTTTAGATCATCGCAGCTTTCTAAGGTCCTGTTGGGCTAAAATGTGGAAACTACCAGCTTAGATCCAAATTCTTACTAGAAAGCCAAAGGTAAAACAACTTCATATTCATTACATTGACTGTGATAGGTCTTCTATGCCTCCAGTAGTTGCTAGTGGGTCGGTACACCAGATCAAAAACAACTTTTTTGTTCTTTACTGAAGTGCATAAATATTTCACTTGCATTTTCCTATTTTATTGTGAAATCTTATGTGCACTATTTGAAGCTGTCTCATGTTTAGTAAAGCATAATACTGCTATAGCTAAGAGTCTTAGTTTTTCCTTCATAAATCCCTTTATTCTGGAGTTTGGAAGAAAAGGTTCCCATGTGGCTTAAGCTTGGCATGAAAATAAACAATGTTTCTGCCGAATGGTTTAGCTAACTTGAAAGTTTATGAATTGCATGTGGCTCTCCAAAGCTTCATAGTCTTTCAGTCATTTAATTAGGGCATTTTACAAACACAAATGTAGTAAATGATCTAGAAACTGAACTGACTCTTTCTTCAAATTAGTCGAGACTAAAGTGATCAAAATATTTTAAAACTTTGTACTATACCTGAGATGTTTACAAACTTGCTTCAGTCACTAAGATACAGTGACATGCTTCGTGACGGGGGGGGGGAAGGATAGCTCAGTGGTTTGAGCACTGGCCTGCTAAACCCAGGGTTGTGAGTTCAATCCTTGAGGGGGCCATTTAGGGATCTGAGGCAAAAATTGGGGATTGGTCCTGCTTTGAGCAGGGGGTTGGACTAGATGACCTCCTAAAGTCCCTTCCAACCCTGATATTCTATGACATTGAAGTATATATGGATATATATGCCAAAAATCAGTATTTGAATTAAGTTTGTTCCCTCATATAGGATCAGATATATAAACCACTAAATATATGTCCACGCTGTGATTAAAAAACGTATGGCACCGAGTCTCAGGGCTCAGGTCAGCTAACTC
The DNA here is from genome assembly GCA_037349315.1 of Chelydra serpentina. NCBI lineage: Eukaryota > Metazoa > Chordata > Testudines > Chelydridae > Chelydra > Chelydra serpentina. Next base: position 31,825,729 of record JBAIAC010000035.1, on the reverse strand, counting down.
AGGCTCATGGGGTTTGCTCTGAGGAGCTATAAAATTGCCGTGTAGATTCTCAGGCTCTGAGACTCCAAGAGTGGAGAGGGTCTGAGAGCGTGGGCTCCAGACCGAACCTGAATGTCTACATTGCACTTACATAGTCCTGCAACCTGAGCCAGCTGACATGGGCCAGCTGTGGTTTTGTGCAGTTCACCAATCTACCTGAGAATTTTTTGAGAAACCACTAAGCCAGAGAGTGGAGTTTCAGGTGAACTGAAAACTTTGTGTGTTAAGTTTAATACCCTACATCTTTATTAGAATGAGTATTTAGATTTAAAGATTACACATTTTTATTCTAAATTATTTTTGAAAATTTTAACTCACTTGCCAATATTTTCTGAGATTAGGATTCTGAGCTTCCCCTACTACAGCCAGTGAATTGCTTAAAACAGTTTGGGAAGTGAAGCTTTAGGTTGGGGGTACATCAGCTATTGTTGGGAAAAGATAGGCTTCCAGACTTGAAATTTGGTAGGTAAGTGAAAATCATGTTTTTTTTCAAATTTTAAATATGAACTTTCCAAAAACGAATACGAGGTTATATGATTATGCTTGAGTATTGGAGGCAAAATTATTTTAACTTCTTTGGAGTAGTAACATTATAGTTTTACATCTGTAAATGAGATGTATGTCATGTATGCTCAGTCATAGCTTTTCAGGCACAGCTCAAATACATTCAGGCTCAGAGTAGAAGAGAAAATTTGAATAAATTCTGAGATTGGCCATAATCATGGTCTTTTTGGCTTTTATAGTTTTTATTTTTTAGCACAGTGTAAAACATTTTAATTTTGAATGGAAAAACATAAGGGAACTTATAAGAAAATATGCTTTTAACATCTCTTGCTCTGGATCCCCCTTCCAAATATTGGCGCAATAACTGCTTTTCAAAGGTTTTCATCTGTGGCCCCATGCTGCTTTAACTTTGATGTACAAACTAATTTGGCAAGTTTTTAAATGCATTTGACTTGGTATTTATAATAAAATCTAAATAGGGCACTTGTGAATGTGAAAAGCCATTGAAAACTAGGACTGTGCCAATCTTAGAGTTGGGTTTACCTGCTGCTCAGTAGTGAATAACTAAATCCATTTTGATTACTTTTTCGGTATCTTTAGTGTACTGCTAAATCCTGAAAATTGACCCACTGAAATATGGCATAAGATTCCAAAGTTTTGTGTGACTTTCACATCACATGTTTCCCCAGTTTGCAAATAAAAAGACTCTTTTTTCTAACCACCAGTGCCAACAACTTGGAATCTGGTAGCTGAGCTTGTTCTTTCTGGCTTGTCTTTACCAGTAATCTTCCCTCACTTATGCCTATGGTGGAACACTATTTTTTGTCAGTAACTCATTCAATGAGTAGCAGCACATGTATAACTGCGAGCAGAATTTTGCCCTGCAGTTTGTACTTTTGTTTAAAAAAATATTTATATTTTGAGGAAGAATAAAATTCAGTTCTTTTCTTGGGCTTCTTTTTATTAGAAAATGCAGTCAAATTGGAACATGATCTTGAGTGGTTGTATTAACTAACATGATGTTTAAAGGAGACTTTGCAGTCCAGTATAAACAGGGGGAAGTCCTGTTTGACATAGTTACATGGGAGAACCTAAAGTCTGACTTAAGTCTTGTGTAATACCATGTTAGTTTAATTCAGCTCCTCAAGTTTGTATTTTAATGACTCCTCCTTTTCTAGTGAAGACAAGCCCATAGTTCTTTGTCCTAGGAAATGCAAAATTTAAAAAGAATTTGTAAAAATTTACACTAAAGCAAGTATGACTGAATACACACATGAAGCAGATTAAGAAGGTCCCACTTTTATGTAGTCACTTTTCTGACAATAACAATGCTTGAATGCAAGATTCTGAAGTAATTCCAGAGCAGAATATGTTGAAAATGAATTGTGACAATTCTGATACTGTGTATTGTATGCTATAATCGAGTAAGTGCTAGGAGTGAGCAGCTGGGTAAATAAACTCAGGCTTTATGTGGCAGAGGGATAACATATTTTAAAAGAATCTCCACTAGTTGTTTTGCTGTTGGCTCCTAACCGTTGATTAACATAGAAGTAAACAAATATGTATCCACTTTAACGTACTAATGAGTTGCCTGCATTAAGTGATTTGTTGTGGCATCTAACTGCTTCTTCTCTTCCTTCCTTTTTGTCACCCTGCAGTGTTCTGTGCCAAGGTCTTTGTGGCTAGGCTGCTCCAACCTGGTAGAGAGCATGTGCGCACTGAGATGCCTGCAGAGCATGCCCAGTGTCAGATGTCTCCAGGTGCCTTTCTTCTTTCTTGTTGTAAATGTGTTATGCGTATACTGTGAACATTGTTAAACTCTCTCAGGGCTCTGTTTAATCAAATTGTTAAGTCTGCTAAACGTTTTTTGTGCATCCTTCTCTGAAATCTTCTACCTAACTATTTTGTAGGAGTCATTAAGAGAGCATTGTGTGAACTTGATTATTTTTTCAGTGGGGGGGTGGTGAGCGTTTGTGTTTATTGCCTGAAGTTGTGCAAATACTATACAAATACTATAGTTGTGCATGTTGCCTGTTACATTTTGCTTTTTCATTTTTGGTTTGAAAACTTGTTTTAATGAGCTTTGCCAGTTATTTAAAAAAACTACTTGCAATGTCCTAAATGGCTTATAATACAATTTTTGATTTTTCATTTAGAGGAAGAGATTTTTACTAGTGTGGTCCCGGTTACATCATTAAGTTACCATCATTGCACATGTTTGAATACAGAACAGTTTTGTTAGCAGAAAGTCCTAGAGCTGTTTTGACTTATTTATAGAGTTCTTGATTTAAAAAAAGATAATATGGTAAAGATGGGAGCTCCTATAAATGCAAGACCAATAAATCTTAAATTCCTTTGCGCTTCATTTGTAGTAAATTGTGCAAATCAATCCTGCCTAATTTATAGGCAGTGACTGGATTGGGGGGAGGGGGAGAATTTCTGTTTACAATTGTTTGGGCAGAGCAAGTTTACATAATAGCAAATAATAAAAAAAGTATTTTTGGTATGAGTGAAATGTTTTGAATCCACAAGAAACATAGCTTGGAAAATAAATACAGAGCATATGTAGTAATTATTTGTACAATATTTTCTTAAGTACTATACACTAATACATAAAATGTTTAACAGCGCAAATATATACTGACACAGAACTCCTTGTCGCATATACTGACAGTATCTCCCCTCTATCTGTATTTTAAAAATATTAAATGGTAGCAGAGTTCAGTGGTACAACCTGTTTCATGTGCACAGGAATTTAAGCATGGAAGGAATTGCTTTTGTGAATAGAAGTCTTAGTAGTTCCGGTTCTGTTTGAATTTAAGTGAACCAACCAGCTGTGAACACCCTTCAGTGAAATAAGAATCTTTCTGAAAATGACCTCTTATTTCAAGAAAACATCTTTTTTTCGTTCTGGTAGATTTGAGGTTCTCATTTTAAAGTTTTGGAATGCTTCTATCTCAATACAAATGTAAACAATAATAGGAAAACTCAAGTATTACTTTATTTCAGAAGACTTGTGTTTGAAAGCATTGCTAATAAACCAAATGTAAAAGTGAGAGAATTTTCTTCCCTGCTATGTGTCTAGGGTTGGATAGCATAATCTAAAATGGATTAACATTGTAAAACCTAACCATAGGTTGACTGAAATGGAAATTCCAGTCCATAGTGTTATGGTGCTTGGGTTGTTGTATTCATGATTTGGCTTTAATACAAGCCAGTCTCCTCCACCTTATCCCATACCCATGACACACCCTGAAGTAGGAGGAAATATTTTTTGTGCTGTAATGTAAAATGAGAGGTTAACAGCAAGGTTTCTCAGTCTTCCCATGTGGGACTCCAAAATGAGCTGCAGGTTTTTGTCATGACCATGGGCCTTTAGTCACAGCCACAACGGATTGTGGGTGTAAAGTATTGTGGAATTTGGTTCACAGCAAGAAATCTTGGTTGGTTTTGTGAAGGGGCTGGTAGGCATTGGTGAGGGAGATGAAATCTGCTGGGTGGTGTAAGGTAGTGGTGGGTTCTGTGGCCTAGTACTGTTGTTTTAAGGCTTGTTAGAAGGTGGTAATGAATAGGGTTTAGGACAGGGGTCTCAAACATGTGGCCGTGGGGTTATTTCCTGCGGCCCTCCAAGCTCCCCCAGTTCCCCAACGTTATTTCCTGTAGCCACCAAGCTCCCCCCGCGTTATTTCCTGTGGCTGCCAAGCTCCCCTCCCGCACCGCCCCCACCCAGCGCGCCGTGTGCTCAGGGGAGGAGATGGAGAAGAGGCAGAGCAGGGGCAGGGATTTGGGGAAGGGGTTGGAATGGGGGCAGGGAGAGGGTGGAGTTGGGGTGGGGACTTTGGGGAAGGGGTTGGAATGGGACGGGGAAGGGGTGGGAAGAGGCAGGGCAGGGGCGGGTCCTCATGGAAGGGGTGGAGTGGGGGCGGGGCAGCGAAGGGGGGGTTGTCGTCAGTGATGCGGCCCTTGGGCCAATGCACTAGTCCTCATGTGGCCCTAGTGGTGATTTGAGTTTGAGATCCCTGGTTTAGGAAGTGGTTGACTGCTGTGAGCAGTGGGGCTGAGGCAGCTGCCTGTGTACCACCTTTAAATAGTATTCCTCATAGTTGGTAGAGCTGCTCCTCTTCCCTTAGTTCACCAGCTTCTGAGAGGCCTTTGACGTCACAACCCTCAGCCACCCTTGTGACCCACTTTGAGAAGTTTGGGTTTCAGAATGGGAAGGTTGTCTAAAGGAACACTTACCCTACTGGACCCTTTAAGATATCAGTTTGCTGGGCTGCAGATCTCAAAGAGAAACTATTGCAGGATCCCCACATGGTTGCAGAAGTAAACTTTCAGAAATACAGCCAACCTAGCTGATAAGTTCAAATTGCATGTTATTCCACACAGGGTCTACACCCATTCACTCGTAACAGACCTAAGGTTCAGATACTATAAGACATCCTTTATCATTGAATCTCAAATAGCTTCAGGGCTTGGCTACACTTACAAGTTACAGCGTAATAAAACTGCCGGCAGCGCTGTAACTCATTAACTGGCTACACTTGCAAGGCACGTGCAACGCTGTATCTCCTCAGATACAGCGCTGCATGTACTCCACCTCCCCGAGAGGAATAACAGCTGTTGCGAAGTGGGTGGAAAGTTGGTCTTTCAGTATAGCCGAGGAACAACGGAGTTAATGATCTCCCGAAGTTGCCTTTGTTTTGAAACGGCACTTCCGGGTTGGAGTTCAGAGCTGCATTCTTTAAGCTGCTGATCACAGGCTCCGTTTCCTCTCTTTTATCTGCTCTTTAAAAACAAACAAAGCCCCTGCTGTTTGCTTTCAGTGATTGAGAGAGAGGCAGGGGATGTGGAGGTGTGGAAATAATGAGCTGACACTCTGTGGCTATTCCAAAAATCCACTCTTTTTCCAAAAACGCTCCCTGTCAAAGTCCCCCTCACCCCCCCCGATTTGAAAAGCACGTTGCAGCTACCTGAATGCCCATAATGCACCGCTCCCAATACAGCTGCAAGTGCCGCAAATGTAGCCACGTCAGTGGTAGTTACTGCGCTGGCCGCTGCCAGTGTGGACAGGCTGCAGCGCTTTCCCTACTCAGCTGTACGAACACGGGTTTAACTAACAGCGCTGTACATCTGCAAGTGTAGCCTAGGCCTTAGAGCTATCACAACCTCTTTGTAATCAACTTTTCAGAAACTTCAGTCATCAGTTAGTATGTTCAAAAAATCAACTTAGCCAAGTGGTGTTCCCCATAATTTAATTGTTATTAAAGCGATTCACTATATCAGTACAAGAATACAAATGAGATGTCCCGTGGATGTTATTACTAGTAAATATACAAAAGAGATACTGTAATAGCTCTGATTTTTGTAACTCCTCACTTAAAGTCATCCCGGTTAACGCTGTTTTGTTAAGTTGCTGATCAATTAGGGAACAGGCTCGTTTAAAGTTGTGAAATGCTCCCTTCTAACATCGTTTGCAGGCTATCAATTGCGGCAGTTCAGCTGTCCCTTCCCTCACTGCCATGTGCTGCTCCCCAAGATTTCTGCTTGCTGTGGGGTGGGGGTGGGGGAGAAGAGGGGGGGCTAATGTCCCCCTGCATCTCGCTTACCCCATCTTCCATAGAGCAGGGGGGACACACAAGGGAGGGAGCTGCTGCCTTAGGAAGAAGCTGCAGCTGCTGGGCTTGCTGATCTAATTAACAAGGCAGTGTACTTCTGACCCCACCCTTGATACTTAAAGGAGAATGCGCATCTCTATCTCTGAAACAGATCTGTCTCTGTCTGCCCTCCCTCCTTTCCTGCTGGCTTGTAGAGTGTGAGAGTTAACCCTTGAGGGCTCAGCCAACTGCTTAGTTCATTTAGCAGTAAGGCATTCCCTGGGAAATATCCCACCCTCTGACTCCTCCATCTCAACCAATCTTCACTATCATCATGCTGTGTACCGGTATTCAATTGTTTGTTTAAAACTTTGTGTGTGTGTGTCTCCCTCTCTCAGGAACATAACTACAACGTTAAATGAGGAGTTACTGTACTAGATAACCTTTCACAGTATCATCTGACATCGAGATGGTATGGTGCTCTATAAATTCTATAGATAGAAATTTAGACTAGAGAAGCGTGTGTATTAGTTTGTGTGCAGTACATTCATTATTTTTGACACTTTGGCCATGTTTCTTTATATGCTATAGTTCACCACTGTAGGAGCATGTTAAGAAATATACTGTATATTGCCACATTGGGATCTGGAAATCTGTGCTATATCATTGATGTGACATGCTATAATTATGCAGGATACTAGCTAGTGAATCTGTGATGCCTGGACATACATCATGAAGCACTGAAAAAATTCTCAATTTGTGATACTTAGTGTTTGTGAACTCTCATCTGAGTTTGTTTTAACTTTAGCTGCCATGTGAAATAGTCATTACATGTAACTGCAGTGAAATGTTAGTGTCAGAGCGCAACATGCACAATGTGTGTTAAGTATCAGTTAGTCTTAGCAGATGACACTAATAAGATCCAACAATGTGTGAATGTTCAGTTCCATCTCCACTGATGGAATTATTGTGAAGTTGGCCAGAGTGGGTTCAGCATTGTATGCAGGGATAGAAACGTTTTTACAGTGCATGATTCCTGTTTCAACTCTGGAGATCTACTCTGTAGAAATTCCTCCCTGGCATGTTGCAGCTTCTGAGCTTGAGCATTCACTCAGTATCTTTCTGTTCTGGATGAGCTCTGTTGACAATTTGTGTAGAAAGTGTGTAGTGTAATTTAGTGGGAGCTGTAAATGGCGTAAGCTTTGGCAGGATCCTGTTCAAGGATCACTGACGATTCATATGTGACTCAAAACATAAATTTCTGGAAAGGCAGCTTTTACAAAATCATGACCCCAGTGGTATGCATCCAAAATAACAACAATAATAATAAACAATACATGGACGTTTGTTTTTAAAGAAGTAATTCCCTCTGATGTCTGCAACCGAAATACTGCCACACTGGGAATCTGAAAGTGGAACTGACTTTTTGTTCATTCTTAGATGATGATAGACGCATTAATTGTCCTTCACTTTTTCTAGGCTAGATGTCTAAGTTGTTTTAAAAATCACTGTTCAGGTAAAACGAATTAGAGTATGTACACTAGCCATGCTTCATGTCCCCAGAGGACAAATAAAAGTAGGGCAGCGACTAACTGCAGTTTCAGAAGGAGAATTAAAAGGTTCCTTCATTCATTGATATTCACTGAGAGACTGCACATAGGAGTTACCTGTGTAAATCCTATTTGCATTATGTACACAAAAACCTCCTGCATTGATGAGAGAATAGACCAGAATGAGGAAGAAGCGAATACTCAGTGGCTTTGGATTTAAGAATGACTTCGGTGAGCCCTTGTTGAATCTTTGACCTTTTCAAATTGTGTAACGCTTCAAGAGTGAAGTATGATCAGCTTAAACAATGAATCCTGAGATTAGATTTACTCTGACCTTAGTTTGCATAATGAAAAATGTCATTAGCATTCATAAAATTAACCAGACCCTCTTCAAATTCAGCCATAGGATTTGACCAAATGTCTTCTGAAGCCTGTGAATTGGATATTATTCTCTAAATGAGAGCTGACCATTGTTCATCTACTTGCTGTGCTTTTTTCATGCAGGCAAATGGCTGTGGCATGCTAGTTAGGCATCTTCAGCCTGTCATTATGGATTTTCCAAGTTGAATCAATCAGTGTATATGGAAAAACATATTTTTTGCCAACATGCATTATTTGCATTTCTGCAAGCTGAATTCTGTACCATTCTATTCTATTGCTCAGTGCATTTGAAATCATTTGGAGATTCTCAGTCACATTTGCTAACTGAAATATTGTTATCTGGTGCTTATTAATAAGATGGATATATTAGAAATGCCGTATGTAAGTAAGTACTTGCTTGTCCGTTATAAATATTGGGGCCCCATTTTCTTGGGCCAATTTACAAGCTTAAAATAGACTGTCCGTGCACTCAAAATGTTTACCATCCAGGGGTGTTATCCTGGAATTGAATCCACACAGGTGGACCCTTGCACCTGTGCAAAAAACCATGGACTTCAGTTGTTCCTCTGGATCTGATTGCAGTATCCAGGACCTAAATGAGAGATCAGTAAACTTGACCTACTTGTGTTGAGCCTCTAGTTCTGTTTCTGGTGGTATAACATAATAGTTAATGGAAGAACATCCAGAATTTTGGGAATTTATCTGTGTCTTGGAAATTTTACCTGATGCCTCCCAGACAGGGTGAGAAAAAGCTGATGCCATGCTTCTCCAAAGCCATACTCCTGCATTGTAAAGCATAAAATATTGTGTACTGTATTTAATTGTAACTCAGTTTTCTATTTAATTATTTTAAAATAATCTGACTTTACAAGGGCTAGTACAACAGCAGTAAGACATCACAAGTATTGAAATTTCAAGAAATATATTTGTAGATTAGCAAGAGCTGGTCAAATAACACAAAAAGTACTTAACTATTTGATCGGTATTCCTTCCCACTCCTATGCTCACAGTGCATCCACACACAAGGCTTGGAAACTTAAACAGATGCTTCAGAGGGCTAAACTTACTAGCGATGAACAGATAAGGAATCCAAGGAGGGCCAGTGCCCATGTGAAAAACCAGCTTGCCTCTCCAAGATTCCAGAAAGGGGAGGGTGGTAGGATCCTATCTGGGGACTTGGTGTGGGTCCTGCTCAGGTGCTCCAACTTTTATATCAGCCTTCAGTGTCTCCAGAATTTTATCCCTTCCAACAGGGGATCTCCAATACAGTACCCTTCCCCATACCTTAATTTTTGGGTTTTCCACCCCCTGACAATGGCTTAATTGCCTCACAATCTGTGGGACTCATTACCACGGGATGTTGTGATGGCCAAAAGTATAGTTGGGTTAAAAAAAGAACCATAGTTCATGGAGGATAGGTCTATCAATGGCTATTAGCCAGGATGGTCAGGGATGTAACCCCATGTTCAGGGCGACTCTAAACCTCTGACTGCCAAAGCCAGGAGGGGAAGACTGGTGGATCTTTCCAAAATTGCCCTGTTCTGTATACTCCCCCTTAAAGCTTTGGGACAGGCCAATGTCAGACAGGGCTAGATGGAGCATTGGTTTGCCATATCAGATCAGTTTTATGTTCTCTGCTATTAAAGCTTTCCCAAGCAGCAGCAGAATAAAACTGACTCAATTCTCGTCAGTTTCATTGCTGTCCAAGGGGGTTCTGAATATCCATAAACACTGGCAAGGCCGATTAGAAAGTTACGAGCAGCTAATGGAAAAAATTAGGTGTATTGTGAGGAAGATGACACTATATTGATTTACACTCAGTTCACATTTGGACGTTTTCTGCACAGTAGTAAGGTCTAGAAAGCTAAATGGATTCTTAAATTCTGTAGAAGTTAGTACTTTCCTGGTAAAGCTTCCTACTTGCCCTGAGCAATTTGGGTTTTTTTTGTATTTAATACATATAATTTATTTTGTAAAGCAGATGAAAGCTTAGTAGTGTGAAGATTCAGCACCATCACTCTTAAAACAAAGTAGAGAGAGACTGCGTTTTTGTTAAACAAAAAAATGTAATTCAGTATTCACTTGCCTAAGCTCCCCTTTGGTATTCTTTCATAACAAAAATAGCTTCCCAAAATAATAATGTGGTATTTGGGTCTATTATTCAAACACCAAATGTTAGTGCAAATAATGGAACTTTTCATATATTAATCATAACAAATATTCTTTCAGTTAAAAATGAAATACTGAGCCTTTTGTTTGTGGCTGACAAAGTTTTATGAACATTAACTCTCACAACACACCTTTGAGCTAGAGGTATGTTATCAAACCAATTTTAGGCAGACCAGCTGAGGCATAGAGAGGTTACTTGGCTTGCCTAAAGATACACAGTGGTAGGTGGGGAACAGAAACCAGCCCTCTTGACTCAGTCCCTTACAGTGTCATTAGACAGTCTGCTTCCATACAAACCCTCCTTCCATGCTTAATATCACAAGTTGGAAAGTGATAATTGGTGGTCTGTCACAGCTCAGTTTGTGTGCCTTTTCTGAAGGGTTATTTTTGTGGTTGTGCAGTTTTAAGAAATAGGTTTCTGTGAACGTCCAGATAACTGAAGGAAAACTTTTTAAAAAACTGCCAGAGGCAGTTTCATGTTTAGATATTGAATTAGGACATGAAGTTCAATCCATGTCATCACTCAGCATTACATATCCTGGCATCATCTTCTGATCTTAGTTGATAAAGAACCAGTCTTGTAGCAGCAACAAACCAAATCTAAAAAATGCTTAATCCGGTGGATTGAATATGCGGTTAGAAGCCAAGCACTAGTGAGAAGTAATTTTGACTCTGCTAATGATTCCCTCAGTGGCCTAGAGCAGATCATAAAGTATTTGTTTTTCTTTCTGATAGGTGAGAATTATCATTCATTTTACACATCTTGAGGGGTTTGTGAGAATTAATATTGAAATGCTGATTATCATTGTTTAATATTGATAGCAGGAAGATGTAATCAAATCTTAATAGAATGTTCAAATATAAATCTTAATTAGAAGGCCAAAAACTAAAGCAAAGCTGCATGACCCTCCTAAAGTTGATGTAGCTATTGTCTCGCTAGAGGCAGTTATTCCTTCAAAAGGCAGATTATTAGATTTTGTGACTATAGCGCCTCTTTTGCATCTACCTGCTTTTCATCTGAGCCTGGATGGAAAGGATTTAAACACCTACCTGTCAGTAAGAATCAGACCTGAAGACACCGCTGCTTTAGATTTTTTTCAGCTGCTGCTTCTGTATCCAACTTATTCCTAGACTCTGTTTCACTTCCAGACCAAGAGTCGTTAATGAAGCAGCCGGAAGACAGCTCTGAGATTAGGATCTGATAGGTATGCATCCAGGTAGAACATCTGTTTTGTTTTGTTTTGTTTTGTTTTTTTTAAAAATAGGCTGAGGATAGGATTACCGGGGAACTCTTTGACAAAGTAGTGTTTTGAGGTGGCAGATGAAGGTCTGTCCTCTTTTTCCAGGCAACGGGAGAATTTAGATCTTACAGAAGTAAGTAGCCCTTCTAAGGCTGTTTCAAAATTCCACAGGTCATAGGTGCTGTTCCTGAGGACAGTAGACTAGGACAGGTGTCAGACCCACTTCAACAGACAACCATTTTTCAACAAGAATAGTGGGTAATGCCCTCCAACTTTCAGATGACTTGGGGCCTTTCTGGAACAGATTCTTCTGGTATTCAGAAACTGTGCCTTCACCTTTTTGATAAGATGGGAGATGTACAGCCTTTGCTGGCCATTTCCCATAAAATTTCAAAAATCTGTAAAACAAACATGTTCCGTTTCCCATCTTCCCAGATAAATACTTCCACATGGGTTTAAATTAATCAATCTTGAAGAGGGAATGCTACCAAGAGACCTATTCATCTTTCTTTTGGTGCCCAGGCAGTCTGGCAGAATTGAGCAGTTGTGGTCCTGAAGTCAATGAACAAATATTGCAGGAAACTAAATTTTAGAATGGGGAGACTGAAATTCTGGAATGGATGCTGTCTCTCGGGACATATATCAAACAAAAACAACGAGGAGTCCGGTGGCACCTTAAAGACTAAGATTTATTTGGGCATAAGTTTTCGTGGGTAAAAAACCCACTTCTTCAGATGTATGGAGTGAAAATTACAGACGCAGGCATAAATATACTGACACATGAAGAGAAGGGAGTTACCTTACAAGTGGAGAACCAGTGTTGATAGGGCCAATTCAATCAGGGTGGATGTGGTCCACTCCCAATAATTGATGAGGCGGTGTATAGACTATATTATCATAGATCAAAGTCCACAGATAATGGGCAGTAGAAATCTTTGCAGACACCTCTTTACATTCATAAAGCAAGATTTGATTTGACCTGCAGTTATCTCCTGAGATCTTCGAAGGACCTTTTCAAGTCAGGACTTCTAACTCGGATCTGGTCACACCTGGCCTGCACGTTTGCATGGGGAGTGCATTTCTCTTAATTTAAGCTGCAGGGCTGCTGGTTTTTAGAAAGAGGCATCCTGGAATATAGATTCACTGGAGCTTGGGGCCATCTGTCTGGCATTCCCTGAAAGATCACTTGAAACATCACCATCTTTTGGTGATAATGGGCAATCCTTCTTTATGGCCTTTGAATGAATGAGGCATCAGATCCTCTTGTCTGCACAAGAAAGCACTTTTCCTGTTCAAATAAGCTAAAAGATTTGTCTTACACTTGGAAGAAAAGCTCAGTTCTACAGATGATTGTTAAGTAGGCAGGAGGTAGAACCACCTGAGCCTTCCCTAGTGACATTTTAAATTGCTAACCTAGGAATTCTGAGCTCCCAGTTATGCACCCAGTCATGCACCTGTTATGCACCTGATGCACCTCCATCCAAGTAGTCCAGCATAATTCACAGGTTCTGCTCCGTGAACAAGAACAAAGGAGGCGGTAGCTCCATATATCCTCTCACAATGCTGGCCCAACAGTACTGCTTTATGCTTTATTCCATTCACTGTCCTATCCAGAACAGTGTGGAAAAAGTAAGGTCTCGGTGATTATAGTGATTATACTGGGCTTGGATTTCAGACATATTGCCATAATGCTGCTTTTGACGGTCTTCCACAAGGAAGCAGAGACTACTGTTATAGTAGCTGTCAGTCCATTAGGTGAAATAAGGAGCAAATTAGTGAACATAGTATACAGTTTTCTTAGAAATTGTAATTGAATTAATCACAGGTCTTCCTATGAGAATCATTTTATGATTAACTGTAGGAATAGCACGTGGAATTAGATGATACATGCGTCTTTAGTACATTTTCTAGTGCTTTGCCCAATAGTACATCCACCATTTCTCTTGAGAGGCTGTTCAACAGTCTAATATCTCACAATAAGGATATCTATTTTATGTTCAGTTGAAATTCAGAATTTCTCCTAGTTTCTCCTTGTACTGACTTAAATCTTCCTTCTTGGACTATACACCCTTCAAATAAATTGGCTATATCCCTGTCCCATGATAATTGTTTAGCCAAGATCTAAGTAGTTCTCCTAATCTTTCTGCCTCAGTTCCTTTTGGTCCTTTGTTTTGAACTTCATCTAATTTGTCTGCATCTTTCTGGGACAGAGATATCCAGAACTAAATGTAATGAAGAGGCAGTATCACCAGAGTTGTGTATAGAACTGTTTACTTCCATGCCCTGTGACATGCTTGCGTTTATATGGCCCCAAATTGCATTGGCCTATTTTTGGCTAGATCAGGTTGCAAGCTCATGTCTAATTAGTCCACTATTGTTTCCCAGTCTTCAGCATTATTACTTCTCAGTTCTCTCACTCCCAGCTGTACCTGTTTGTTGATTCCCCCGCAACCCCCCCCCCCACCTCCCCATCTGGATTTGCTTACCTTATTCTGAGCAGAAGCTTTTTTTTTTTTTGGTACCTGTATTTCTGATCTCAGTAGGCCTCTATTGTACTCTATCTGTCCTCCTCATGTTTGTAATACAGATTTCATTAACATGCATTCCATCTTTTAAATTGTTGATGAAGATGTTAAATAAGTTGGGATCGCTCAATGATCTCTGATAAAATACTAGACAACTCGCCCAGATTTGATATATTGCCATTTACTACTGCTTTCTGTTTACTGACCATTCAGTTTACAGTTCATGAGTATGTTTGTGCCAGTCAACTCAAACTAATTTTGCATGTAAGATTTAATGAGGTAGTATCAAATGCTTTATGAAAATCTAAAAATATGCTGCATCTTTGGCAGTCCCTTGTCCATTGACTTTAGAATTTTCAAAAGCAGTCAAGTTTGAAGTTTAAGAATATCTGCGTATATTATTTATCCAGAAAAACTATTTATTATGTACACAGTGCTGACTCCATTTTCTTGTAGTTGGACAATTCACTTTTAGTGATTTTGTGTGTGTGGAGGAGTTGGAAAAAATACAAGTGACTAAACATCAGATTATTCTGGGGCTAGGGTTTCTGTAATAGAATATATGTTGTAATTTTGCATCTTCGGACACCATCTTATTTTTACTATAAAAATGGTGAAGTAGTCTAATTGCAGCCCTTGCAATTTTCGGTTACCTTTGCAACCTCTTGGGTGGGATGGGAGGGGAATTGCTTCCTGATGTGTGGTGTAATTGTCTCTTGAGCCTAATCTGTTACTGTGGGTCGATACTTATTTAATAAACAAATATGTAATATAGGACTAACAAGCTCATATTATTCCTTTGCCCTTGGTTTCAGACAGTAGATCATACTAAGTGTTGTCAAAGCGCTTCCTTCAGTGATTCTTTAAACATTTGTGATTCTTTTCTCTTAGGACTTTAATTAAATACATCTGTTTATTTTTAAGTAGAGAATGGTTATTTGCTCTACTTGTCTTAACATGTACCTAGTGTGTCCTCCTGCCCTAGCATCCTATTGTGAACTAAAGCATCCTCTTCAGTATATTTCCTGACCAAAAGAGCAGAGGTGCTCTGTGATTTTTGTCTTAAAGTTAGGAAGCCTTTTGCATTAACACTTGTATAAATTTTATAACTCAGTGTTTTCTCCAATGCTCTTTAAGTTTACAAATATCCTTACTGGGACAATGGCCAAATTTTGACCATTTGAGGGGACTGCGTCAGTAACTCGTTAGGCAGCTGAAAATCCCACCTAATTTGTAACAAATGGAGCAGATTGCATTCATCACCCTCTGTAGTATGCAGATGCAGCAGGTAGAGACAGCACACTGGGACATGAGATGTGGCTAGGTTGATAAATATGAGCATTTCTGGATGATGTGTAGTCTTCACTGTACAACCATCTGGTGGTGGTAATTGCAAAGGGGTGGGGTTTTTTGTTGCCTGGCAAACTGCTAATTTGTAAATTTCTGGGCAAAATCTACCTATCTCACCTGATGTAAGTAGTTGTAAATTTACGAAGAGTAACACTTGCACAGACAGAACCAAGGATCTCTCAGTGGCTCTTCAACCTGCTTGCAGCTTTGAGAGCCAAACCAGTCCTGTCAAGGACTTAGCTGTCTCCCTCTAAACAGCTTTCCAGTTTGCGCTGCCTTTGCAGCTGTGAGTGTGCAGACAGAGACCTCTTTGCTGCCTTTGAATTCTTTAAAATTTTTAGTAAATTCATTTACTAATTCACTAGCTGTTTTGTCATCTATTAGCATGTAGGGCTGCTTTGTGTAGAGTTGTGTGCCTAGGGCAAGACTGTTTCTTTGACTCCCTACTGAGAAACTTCACTGAACTTCTCCTTTCTGCACCAGCCATTTTTCAATGTGCCAGGCCAAACAGAAGAATAAAAATAAACCGAAGATCTGCTCCTCCAGCTTATCCCCTTTCATAGAATGGGGTTCTGTCCACTTTCTTGCTACTAAGATCCAGGGCTTTCACCTTCTCTCAGCCTGGAAAGGGCATGTCACTGAATCTGGAGAAGGATGCCTCTACAGAAAAATGTACCCCTGTTACTTTTTCAAGCACAGATCAGTGATCCATGGGTAGTTCTTCAAAAGCAACACAAACTACCATAATGAGCTTCCGCAGCACCACTCCCATTGATTGCAGCTCCAGCAGATCTGTTTTCTCAGTTCCAGCAAAAACCCGTCCCATCCCCCAAAAGAAGTTATTACAAAGCAAAACTAGCCCAATAGACTTAACAGCTAGTGGGGAAGAGGCATTTCAGGCCTGTCAACTCTCTACCAGTAGTGTGCCAGTCACTGTATTGCTTAGGATCCTCTCAGCCAGACAGTTAAATCTCTGGTGACCTGACTTTGAATTTGAAGGACCACCCACCTAAATCTTCTGACTCCATTGAGGAAAAATTAGTGCATCTTGTATTTCTCTCCCCTTATGAATCCAGAAAAAAGAACCTTCAGGCACCCCAAAATAGTAGAAATAATTACAGGGCTAGTTGCCAGAGAAAATTGGTATAATGCTGTTTCAACCTTGGCATTCCACAGTCTGACTGGGATAACTAAAACTGAGGCATTAGCCAAAGAGGAGAGTGCAATTTATAAAATCCAAAGTTAGGTTATCATTGTCCTTTGGGGTCGTCTTGTGACTAACTGCTGTGCAGGTCACAGAAAGGAAAACCAAAAGTAAAAGCACTAGGAAAAATATGCGTACTCACCCTGAGAGGAAGTACAACTCTGTCATGAGAGAAGGAAGAAATACAGAACAGACTGTTTGCAGGTGTATTTTGAGACTGCTTTGCCTGAGAGGCTATCGCTGGTCTGTCACTTCCACAGGAGAAATCAAGAAGGAGCAGGAAGATAAGGCAGTGAAACAATGAAAGAAGAAATTCCCTTAGGACTTGAAATTGGACTCATACATTACCCTGCATACATGCTGGCGGATGTCCTACCAAAAGAACCCATGAAAGAAGGATGGAATGCTCACTTGGGAGAAGGTAGGAAGCAGCCTTGATGGCCCTACGAGCATTAATAGTGTCAGCTTGTCATTCTGGGGCCATTCTTGGATGGACAGATGCTTTTTTAGAAGCCCTACGTTGTAAAGCTAAGAAAACTCAAAGGACTGTAGTCTGGTCCAAAGTTTTCTTTCAACTCACTGGATGCACCGCAGTTCTTGGGAAGGCCTTGCTATCCTGTATGAGTGATTGATTAAGATCCTGGGAAGGAGGCAACTGTACACAATAACTCCTAGCTGTATCAAGTATATTAAAGCGGAGAGGTCTTTGAGGAGCTGCTTGACAAACTGGTGGTGGAATCCTTCAATAGGTTCAGAGATCTCTTTCAACCTAATAGAATATAACAGACAACTGAACCAGACTTTTGTGGAAACCCATCAGCCAAGTATGGTAAAACTGATAGAGTAGAGGAAGGTTACTCCAGACGTGAATTTTCTGGACAGAGTGCTTTCTTGACTAAACAGTCTGACTCCCAAAGTTTTCACTACAAAGTGGGAGAACCACCTGTTCCTCATGGAAAAGAAATGGCCTCTCACCACATCAGGCAAGTGAGTTTTTGAAACAATCCAAAAAGATTTAATAGAATTAGTCAGGATCCTTAACATTTGTTTCTGCCTCCATCCTAAAAAAAATAAAACCACACAGAAGTGATCAGATGTGTATCAGCTTCCTTCACACCACCTTCAGATTCTTCATAGATGAGTTTCCTCAGCATAAAATAGTCTGTAGTCTGCATCACATCCTGTTTTAGTGCCCTAGTGATCAATAGAGCAGTTCATTACCTCACATTTCTGAACAAGCGTGTCCCAAAACCTTGAAATGCAAGATGGAAACACTCCAGACTATCCTGGTGACCATTGGACAGGAGTCTATAGTCTCTGTGCATACCCATCTTAGCTTCCATAGATTTCTGCCATATGCCTTCAGGAAAAAGCATTTCAGGTCAGGGCTGTATCTTTTGGATTATTTCTTATCTCAAAACTTCTATATAAAAGACCTCACTGCCCTAGTGGTCTTCCTAAGAAGTGGTTAATATTAAACCTCCCCTGACTGAGGAAAGGGAAGTGTGTAAATGGGGACATGATCCACACTTTGAAAAATAGTTGCTTTCTAATAAAAGCCAACTCAGACCCTTGCAATTATCCATCTGGAAGCCTGGACAGACATGATAATTCCGTCTTAATGCAAGCACATATGTTTCTCGGTGCAAGAGAGGCTGTGATCTGCATCTCATCCTGTTTCTAGTGACTATCTAGGAATTCTCCATTGGGCCAGCTGGTATCTCCATGGCCTTTACAGGCGTTCCTTCTATTACCATCCCAGTGTATGCTTACTTAGCTCATAGCAAGGATTAAAATTCCTGCAGAGGTAACTAGATCCCTGTGCTAGTGGACATGACCTGGCCAGTCACTGTGATATCAGTCTGGAGAGCTGAGGAGCTTTTTTTTTATGGAGCAGGGCAAGGGATATGCCTCCCTGAAAGAGGAAAAAGATATTAGTGTATACTGTTTATAAAATCCCATTGTAGAACTTGTGTGATTAACTGTGTTGAAGAAATTTTTAATTTTCAATAGATATTCGGGAGGAGCGGAAATAGTTTCACATGTATATCCTTTCTTCAGTTACTTTAAAAACAATACATTCCATTACTGTTTGATGCTGTCACAATAGGCATCTTAGAAATACTTTGTATAAATTCATATTTTTTCTTTTTTATTTCTTATGAAGTGTTTTTCTAGCTGTAAGTTTACACGTTTTGGAAAAACATGTTAATGTATCAGACCTGCTAATAAAAATAATCGAAGAACACGTCTGCCGAGAAATGCCCTGTAAAGAATTCCTTATCTAGTCAGGTGCTTGTAGAGGAGGAAACAGAGTAAAAATGAAGTCAATAAGGAAAAACATCATTCTGCTCTTTAAAATCAAGGCCTTTTTATTTAGTTAATAAATAAGAAGATAATCTAACAAGTGTCTGTGGGGAATATGATCTCGGTGTTGAGGGGAAAAAATTACATGTTGCACTTAGGTTAGGATACTGAACACGCAGATTTATTAATTAATTATTATTCTTGCCAGCAAGTTAAAGAAGTATGGACTGGATGAATGGACTGTAAGGTGGATAGAAAACTGGCTAGGTGGTCGGGCTCAACGGGTAGTGATTAATGGCTCCATGTCTAGTTGGCAGCCGGTATCAAGTGGAGTGCCCCAAAGGTCGGTGCTTGGGCCGGTTTTGTTCAATATCTTCTTTAACGATCTGGAGGATGGTGTGGACTGCACCCTTAGCAAGTTTGCAGATGACAGTAAACTGGGAGGAGTGGTTGATACGCTGGAGGGTAGGGACAGGATACAGAGGGACCTAGACAAATTAGAGGATTGGGCCAAAATAAATCTGATGAGGTTCAACAAGGACAAGTGCAGAGTCCTGCACTTAGGACGGAAGAATCCCATGCACTGCTACAGACTAGGGACCAAATGGCTGGGCAGCAGTTCTGCAGAAAAGGACCTAGGGGTTACAGGACGAAAAGCTGAATATGAGTCAACAGTGTGCCCTTGTTGCCAAGAAGGCTAACGGCATTTTGGGTTGTATAAGTTAGGGGCATTTCCAGCAGATAGAGGGACGTGATCATTCCCCTCTTTTTGGCACTGGTGAGGCCCCATTTGGAGTACTGTGTCCAGTTTTGGGCCCCACACTACAAGAAGGGTGTGGATAAATTGGAAAGAGTCCAGCAGAGGGCAACAAAAATGATTAGGGGGCTGGAGCACATGACTTGTGAGGAGAGGCTGAGGGAACTGGGATTGTTTAGCCTGCAGAAGAGAAGAATGAGAGGGGATTTGATAGCTGCTTTCAACTACCTAAAAGGGGGTTCCAAAGAGGATGGATCCAGACTGTTCTCAGTGGTAGAAGATGACAGAACAAGGAGTAATGGTCTCAAGTTGCAGTGGGGGAGGTTTAGGTTGGATATTAGGAAAAACATTTTCACTAGTCGGGTGGTGAAGCACTGGAATGGGTTACCTAGGGAGGTGGTGGAATCTCCTTCCTTAGAGGTTTTTAAGGTCAGGCTTGACAAAGCCCTGGCTGGGAAGATTTAGTTGGGGTTGGTCCTGCTTTGAGCAGGGGGTTAGACTAGATGACCTCCTGAGGTCCCTTCCAACCCTGAGATTCTATGATTAATGATGACTAATACATAAAGTTTAAAGAAATGGACCTGATCTTCCATACTTTTGACATGGCTGTGGGATCTTTAATTGTAGGATTGTGTCATAGTTGCAGGATTTAAAGTTGGAGGTTAATGCATTTATATAGATCATCTAGAATTGGTCCTAATTGACAACTTTAGAGTATCAGAACACCATTATGTGGGGTGCGTTAGGGGCCCTGTTTTTAAACTGAAATTTTAAGTAGACAGAAAAATTAAATTCTGAAGATTGCTTGTATCAAAGAAAAATTAAGGTTTAATTAAATATTTTGAAGTGGTTTCCTTTGAGAATATTTCATGGAACTCATTGCTGAAAATATTTGTTAATGAATAACAGTGGATTTAGGTTCTCTGGTTTTATAAGATGTTCAGTAGTTATTACTTAGAGGCCTGTTCTAGTTGAAGAATAAAACTAGTGAGACAATGGGCTAAATCCAAATAGCTTGTCATTTGTGTGTATGACTGTGGTTATTGCATGCACAGTTGTGCACACATTTGGGAAAATCATACCCTCTGTCTCCAGCATATAACAGTCTGTTGAAGAGATGAGCGACAATAGGAGTGAAAAATGCATAAAATCCTGGAAGGATATTTCTGTAATATCACCAGAATCCAAAGAACTGTGCAGGACACTAAGCTCAAGTGAATGCATCAAAAATTTGGTCTATTTGAACAGTTTCTCCATACCTTTGTAACAGCAGTAAAAGTGCCATAGAGACAACAAAGCCATGCCCCACAGAACTTTTCCAAATGTAAATCACTCTGTAAACCCAAGCTGTGTATATTCAATCCCAGAGCACAGCGCCATTTACTGAAAGGAATAACCCTATTTCACAGAAGATCATCCCTCAGATCAGGAATGATCTCCTGGTCCATCAAGAATAAGCTAAGAGCAGGACTAGCAATCCTTTCAAGAAGCTGCTCTATTCACAAACGTAGTAGTTGTGGAAATAATGACACAATTGGGACAGCCACCTGTGACTTATGGCCGTCATCCCTGGATGATAAGAGTATAGCCAATACCTAGAACTCCTAACAGGTAGTCAGTACATCCTATGAAAGTTGCCATTCACTTTTAAATATGCAGTCCAGTCATTCAACATGAGACTTTTGCAGACCACCCTGCAGTCACTACTCTCTCTTTTCTAAGATGGTTAATGAAGAAGCTGGCAAAAATGCTTGATTGCAACCTATTAGAGCGGTTATTTTGGATCTCTGTCAGACTCCATGGCACAGACAGCAGTTGATCTAAATGACATCCTCCTGTTCATAGACAAGAGAACTGTATCCTTCTTCATCTTGTTGGACCTCTGTGGCATTTGATACCATTGTCTTCAAAAAGCTCTGTGACAAATACAAGCTCCTTGAAATCCAGAGAGAGGCTAACTGTTCATCGACCTCCAGAGCCTTCATCTCCAGAGTCTCTCAGTGCTGACTTTCCCCGTATTATTCAACATCTGTCTGAAACTGATGCAAGATTTGGTGAGCTGACTAGTGCTGAAGGGCCAGTAGTATGTGGCCCCCCTTCATCTAGTTTGTATTGCATCTAAAGAGTCCAGTCACCCAGTTTTAATACCTAGCAAAAATCTTCACTTGAATGACGAAAAACCAGCTAAAGCTGAACCCAAGCAAGACTGAAAAAAGCACTCTGAAGAATTAGGAGCCTCTGTAACATCTTCCACTGTTGGCATCTGGGTTAAATTGTCAGTCCACTGCTTTAAAGTCCTCTAGGAATTCTCAGTGTTTTTGGATGCCCAACTAGCCATGACTAAAAAGTACACTTACATTGGTGACTGGCCAGAAGGCTGTGGCTAAGAGGAATATCATGGACTGGTACAACTCAATGAGTAAGCTGTCAAATCTATAATAGACTAACATAAAAAGGCATAAAACGCTGAAAATATTTGCTCTAACCTTGTTACAAGAATCCAAAGAATCATGCTGGACATGAAGCTTAAGTCTAAATGTGTCTTTAGAGAAAAACGGGATTTATAGGAGATATGGCCCTATTTTTGGAACAGACAACTGTTTCTAGTCTTTTTATTGTGCATTATTCATATTTCACTCTTGATACTGTTGCATCTTTATATAGACTTTCCTGTCCACTTCCATTCCCACCCTTGTTTACTCTAACAAAAGACATTTTTAAAATGAACAAAATTCAAATGAGTGTTAGCAAAGAGGATTTGCATTCTGGAATTTGGTTGATTGTATTGGCTTCGCCAGTTTCCACAATACACCCCAAAGGTTGGATAAAGTAATTATAGATTCTTATCTCTTTACATTACCAATTAAAACTATCAATCACTGGGAGGAGGGAGAAGGAAAAAAGAACAAATATCAATGGATGCAATTTTGCTTCATAGGGAGATTGAGGGGGATTGTGGAGTGCAAATATCTGAGTCTGAAAACTGGGAAGAACAAGTTGGGGGGGTCTGTAAAGAAAATCTTGAATATATAGTTAAAACTGCAGCTTCTTTGACTTTTCAATCCAGGAGTATTAAGTACTACAGTGAAATTTTGACACTGCAGACACTTGGTAGTTTTGATGCGACTGTGAATCACTTAAATTATCTTTTGTTCAGCTGTTTTTTTCATAATGCAGTGTATGTACTTGTCACTCAAGTCATTTGCTTAGTATATGCATGTACTCCTCTTTTATTTGTATTTTTCTCCCCTAAAGCACCATTTTGTTCATGGGAATAATAATAGTAACTGCTTCAGAGATCTTGCCTTTTAGTAAATTTTATAAAATGGAAGAACATGATCAAAAATATTTTAATAGTAGATATACAGAGATTAAGAGAATCCTAAATTAGGAAGAAGGAACTGCTTAATAGTGATCTGGAATATATATATATTTTTTACTTTGGTGAATTTGGTGCCTGTGTAATTGGGGAATTTATAGCACGACCTTAATACAGGCAACAACTGTTCAATCTTCCTTACACAGCATTCCTAAGAACGCCTGTATTCTATGCTGGACCATTCTTGATTGTGTATTTTCTGCCAGTTGGCAGAGTGGTGGTTTTGTGGACAAGTGGGGTTTAAAATGAGATCACTAAACTCATTTTCATATATTAACCATGGATTCAGTCTACGTCCCCCAAAAGGACCTTTGAAACACTGCTCACATCTTCAGCTAAGGCCCCTTAGCTTGCAAATATATTTACCCCTGATCCCGATCAATATATTTCCTAAATTCGAGGACTTATTTACTTGCCTTTCTGCCTCCAAGAGAGTATTAGGAGGATGTTGAACTGAAACTCTGCTTCGACAGATTTATGTATTGCGTAGGAGGGACTGCCTGTTCTTTCTGCCTCTTTGGATTTAGGTATGCCTTAGTATGGAAGTTCTAATACAATTTAGACTTAAAATATGGAGGACTTTTGAAAAGCAAAATAATCTCTCTAATAGAGTATATCTATAAATGCACGCGAACTCCTCCAAAGTTTGATGTTACTTTTGCCACATGTATTGGTAAACAACCAATAAGTATAATCACCTTTTAAACTAATCTAGTACTTTCCCATCAGATTTCTACTCTGCCCTTTATTTGATTATAGGGAAATTAAAAGGTTGCTGAACACTCTTAAACACACTTCCTCTTGTTATTCAGAAAGCATTTATTATAAAATCCTAGTTTTAAAAACTTCCATTTAATTTTTAAATCTTTTTTGACAGATAAATCTTAATCTCATCCTACAGAATACATTTTAATTTCAAGCCAATATTTTAAATAGGTGTATATAAATGGGCCTGAAACTAGGAGGAGGAAAAGTGTTCTTATGGAAAGGAGGCATAATTGGCAATCCATTGCTCAAATCCCATTTCATAGAATCATAGAATCTCAGGGTTGGAAGGGACCTCAGGAGGTCATCTAGTCCAACCCCCTGCTCAAAGCAGGACCAACCCCAACTAGATCATCCCAGCCAGGGCTTTGTCAAGCCTGACCTTAAAAACCTCTAAGGAAGGAGATTCCACCACCTCCCTAGGTAACCCATTCCAGTGCTTCACCACCCTACTAGTGAAAAAGTTTTTCCTAATATCCAATCTAAACCTCCCCCTCTGCAACTTGAGACCATTACTCCTTGTTCTGTCATCTTCTACCACTGAGAACAGTCTAGATCCATCCTCTTTGGAACCCCCTTTTAGGTAGTTGAAAGCAGCTATCAAATCCCCCCCCACTCTTCTCTTCTGCAGGCTAAACAATCCCAGTTCCCTCAGCCTCTCCTCATAAGTCATGTGCTCCAGCCCCCTAATCATTTTTGTTGCCCTCCGTTGGACTCTTTCCAATTTATCCACATCCTTTTTGTAGTGTGGGGCCCAAAACTGGACACAGTACTCCAAATGAGGCCTCACCAGTGCCGAATAGAGGGGAATAATCACGTCCCTCGATCTGCTGGAAATGCCCCTACTTATACAGCCCAAAATGCCGTTAGCCTTCTTGGCAACAAGGGCACACTGTTGACTCATATTCAGCTTTTCGTCCACTGTAACCCCTAGGTCCTTTTCTGCAGAACTGCTGCCCAGCCATTTACTACACTAGTTTGAATTCATCCTTTATGCAGCTGATGGATTGAAAGTCTTTCCTGAAACTAAATTGCCACATGCATCTACTGGAAAGATTGTTTTCCACCATAGTGCTTTGCTTAATACTTAGGCCTGTAATTTTCTGTTTCTAAAGTTTATTGGAAATTGTATAGAAAAATTAATTAGATAACCTGGCTTCCTGTGGTTCATCAGATTTTTTCACATGGGAAAACTGGGAATAGTATTTTGAATTCAGTAAAAATAATTCAGGGAACTAAATCTTGAAATAACTTGAATTTTTGTAAATTGCGATGTCCTATCCTCTCCCCTTCTAAAATGTAGTTGTGTGATGTGTGAAGGTAGAAAATTAATTTCATAACTAAATATTCCATTTATCTTAGATACCCTTGGTGTTTACTCTCAATTGTAAAGCTAATGCTTTGCTTTAAAACATTTTATTTTATGTGGAGTATGATACATTTTTCCATTCTAGGCAACAATGGGAAATTGTTATTAATTTGTACATCCTTTTATGGAAACCTTTCTAGATAATTTTGTGGTGTCCATATACTGTGTCTAAGGAATTTAATTCCAGAGATAGCTTGACTGTCGATCATTAGACAGTAGTAGTAAAGCTTTCACAGGGTGAGTTTATGATTATTAAATGTCTTGTTTGGATAGCTGATTAGAAAATAATCTTTATCTTTCCTTGGAAGTATGCATGTTCTGTATGTGACAGGCTTTAGTCACATAAGAAACAATGAGAGTGTCTATGAATTTGATAACAGAGAATTATTGCTTAGAGTTGTATTGGAGAGAAACTGCTGTGGTAGCTGCTGATGCAAAGCAAATGTGACCTGTTGAGATTCTGGTACAGTATTGTGAGTTTCATAGATTGGCCATTTACAGCTGGATGCTATTAGTATTTAAGAGTTTTCTGTGTTGAGTCAGCTCTTTTTAACCTTCAGTTTGAGCTGGGCAGCAGGCACTATGAAAAATGTTAGAACTAAGCTTAAAAAAATTAACCTTCGATATCTGGTAGATTTAAAAAATAATTTTCCCTTTGGGAATAAGGCAATTCTGCATGAGACTGTATGCTTTGTTTTGAGAGGCAGGGATGGAAAAATACTTTTTAAAAGGTAAATTTGTGGTCAAATGTGGGCAGTATATGAAAGTGTATGTAGTCTACAAGTTTTGCAGATCTTCATGGTTTAGTAATCAGAATGATGCAGGGATGACTCATCAACTGCTACAGTTATATGTATAATACTGATTGTCCTTGTGCAAGATAACACCATATTAATGTGATAGAAACAAGCAGTTTGAACCCTGATCTCTCTACTCAGCCACCCTGAATATTGTGTGTTAAATCACAATTCTTGTATATCTGAAATACTGTTATGTATTGAATGTGTTAGGCTTGATCCTGCAGTTCTTATTCAGACAGATCTCCTATGGGAAGTAATTAGGAGGCCATTTTTAATCTGATATTTAAAGAGACAGGGTCTATTTGAATTCTGATTTTTTTTTTTTTTTAGAAAATTAAAAAGTAATTTCAGGAACTATACCTGTTTTTTGAACTACCTGCTACCTCCTGTGGTTTTAATACCCATGTTTCCCTATCTTTTTAAATGCTCTCTCCCCCCCTCGTTACTGAGTGAAAAATGGAGGCAAGCTAGAAACTAACAGAATATATAGGGGAAAGAGTGAAACTGACTATATAAAGTGCTGTAAAAAGCGCAACGTTAAAAAAAAAATCTCTAATGTTAAAGTAATCGTAGAAATGTTGAACTGGAAAGGGCCTCAATAGGTCATCTTGTTCAGTCTCCATCTTAACACTTGAAACAATAGTAGACAAAAAAGTTTCTTTCAAGTTGACCCTGCCCCTGTTTAAAGCCATTTACCCACTCTATTACTCTAGTCTAGGAGTCGGCAACTTTTGCACGCGGCCCATCAGGGTAATCCACTGGTGGGCCATGAGACATTTTGTTTAAGTTGACCTTCCGCAGGCACGGCCCCTCGCAGCTCCCAGTGACCGCGGTTCGCCGTTCCCGGCCAATGGGAGCTGCAGGAAGCTGCGGTCAGCAAGTCCTTGCGGCCTGCGCTGCTTCCCGTAGCTCCCTTTGGCCTGGAACGGTGAACCGTGGCCACTGGGAACTGCGGGGGCCTGTGCCTGCGGAAGGTCAACTTAAACAAAATGTCTTGCGGCCCGCCAGCGGATTACCCTGATGGGCCGGCCACGTGCCAAAGGTTGCCGATCCTGCTCTAGTCTAAGGGTCTGTATGCATTTTGATATGCGTCCCATTTCTGAAGTTCCATAAGCTGTAAAGTACATCGTATCATTAAAATTGTTACTTTACAGGTTAGCATGCTTTTTACCTTTAAAAATTCATACTCCAAAATCTCGAGCTTACTTCTGTTGTGGCTTTAAGTGGGACACAGACAGTGAGGTGTCTGTAATCTTTTGTGTGAAAGTTTCCAGTCTCCGGAAATGGACTGAACACCTTTACTGAGAATTTCTTAGTTTAAGTGAATGCAGCAATAGAGGTTCCTGGCTACTTAAAAATAAAGTAAAACAAAACAAACACAGTTGTGCCTTTTTACCACCAAAAATTTCTGCACTAATCAGCTAAGGGGAACTCTTGCTCCAGTATATCTGAAACTAACTGGGGGCAATATTTGAAAGCTTTCCACTCAGATTTTTAAAGCACTAAATTTACCTGTTGCTTAGTACAGTAACTGAAACTTACATGTGGCAAGAAATGATCAAGTATGTTTTAAAAAGTTTTTAATAGACCCAAAAATGCCAAATATAATTTATTGCTGGCAGCAACAATTCTTCTAAAAAGGGACAGTGGTGAAAAAATGCAGTCATCTGTTTACAGGACTTCTGAAATGGACAGTGAGGCATCAGGCTTACTAAATATTGAATCAGATCTGCAAATTTGAATGTTTACAGAAAATATGCACATTACATTTAGTGACATATGGCAAGTGCGGGTATTCTAGAAGCAAAGTTAAAACATACAGTGCTAATTACCAGATATTAAATCTCAGTGAAATTAAACAGAAAACTTGTTAACATTTAAAAATGTGTAAGTTACCTGCCCACATCCCTTTGACTTTGGGTATGTTAGGATGAAGAGAGGGCTTACAGAAACCAGACTCAGCTAAGCTCAGTTCAGAAAGATAAATGACTTTTTCAAAGCAGAGAAACATAATGGCCAATATTTTGAAGGGCCTGTTGATTTTGAGTCAATGTATGGGTGCCCAACTTTTGAGACTCCCTAAAAAGGTCTACTTTTTGGAGGGCGACTGCTCAACAGAACTTTCTGAAAATCGGGCCCTGTTAAGATGTCTCAAGTTGGGCTCCTGAAGGTGTTCCTGGCTTTATTGATTTTGTTCCAGATGTCCTGGCTTGTTCCACCGTCCTGGCTGATGGTGCTGCCCAAGTATGTGAATGTTTCTACATTGGTGAGAACGTAATCCTCTATCCATACTGGTGATGGTGAGGCAATATTAAAGGTCATGATATCTGTCTTATTGCGGTTGATTTTCAGTCCCAATTTGCTGGCTGAATGCGTTGAGTTGAGGTGTCTTTTTTTAATTTTATTTATATGGTGTTGGGTATGTGATAGGAGAGCGACATCATCTGTGAAGTCCAGGTCTTCAAGGGATGAGAAGTGTCCATTTAATGTGTCTTGGTATTTCTTTTATTGTACGCCGCATTACCCAGTTGATGGCAATGTTGAAGAGGATTGCAGACATGACACACCCCTGATATACTCCTGTTTTGACTTCAAAACTGAGCTCGGGGTGCTCAGCACTGCATGTAAAGTTGAAATAGAAGCTTTTGATGATGATGATTATATGGAAAGGAATTCCATGTGCCATAGGCTAGTCCTGTGAATGCTATCAAAAGCCTTCTCAAAGTCTATGAAATTTATATAGAGTTGCTGTTGCCATTCTAAGCACTGTTCTATTCTGTTTCATAGAGTGAAGATATGGTCTGTGCATCCACGCCCTTTCCAAAAACGAGCTTACTCTTTTCTGTACCATTAACTGCCTCTGATATACGCTGGACTATGATCTTACACAGTACTTTGCTTGGCACAGTTAAAAGTGATATACCATGCCAGTTATTACAATCACTGAAAGTTCCTTTCTTTTAATTTTAAGTGATTATAAGGGATAGCAAACAGATCAAAGCAGATTACCTAGCAAATAAACAAAACATGTCAGCTACGATTAAAATACTGCACAGATCGGATATGAATAGCGAATTCTCACCCTAAGTGATGATACAAGTAGGGTGAAGATTCTTAAGGGGCCAGCTGCACTTGTTTACAGCTTAAAATCCCCAGGTGTTCCATTCACAAGCTACAAATCCCCTTTAGCCTGGGTCCAGCACATCCCCCAGTTCAGTCTCTCTGTTCTTTAGGTGTTTCCAAGAGTCTCTTTGGGTGGGGAGTCGGTGAAGAACCATAATGATGTCACTCCCCTTCCTTAAATAGCTTTTGCATATGGTGGGAACCCTTTGTTTCAAAGCTTGGTTTCCACACCAGTCAGTGGAAGAACATTGGTCTCCCAAGATGGAGTCCCGCACAAGGTGACCTGAACACATGTCATAGAATCATAGAATATCAGGGTTGGAAGGGACCTTAGGAGGTCATCTAGTCCAACCCCCTGCTCAAAGCAGGACCAATCCCCAATTTTTGCCCCAGATCCCCAAATGGCCCCCTCAAGGATTAAACTCACAACGCTGGGTTTAGCAGGCCAGTGCTCAAACCACTGAGCTATTTCCCCCCCCCCCCCCGTTATGTCCCTGTAGCCATAACTCGGGGGCTGTTTGTAGCGCCCTCAGGAAGTTGTCCCACCCCACCCCACCCCATGGAAGATAAGCTTCTTCTAAGGCCTATTGTTTCTCTAGACTGAGTGCATTCTGCCTAGTGGGCATTCCCTATGAATAAACACATTTGTAAATATACATAGATAATATTCTTAACTTCAGATACAAAAATGATACATGCATACAAGTAGGATATTCATATTCAGTAAATCATTCTTTTCAATGATATTTCACATGACCTGTCTTGCATAAAATACATCATAATTATGTCAGAGTCATATCATAATATCACTATGAAGACTATGGGGTACAGTGTCACAACCTCCATTTGAAATATTTTAGGGGTGGTCCACAAATGGAAAAAGGGTTGAAAACCAATCACTGAATTAGAATATTGCTTTCAGAAAGGCATCCAGTTCTGATTTAAAATGTCATGTGACAGAGAATCTATCCCATACCTAGATAAGCTGTTTCAGTGGCCAGTTACTTATAAAAAACATAAAATAAGATTAAAATTGTGCCTTATTTTTAGTTTGTTTTTCTAGCTTTCACTTCCAGCCATTGGATCTTGCTATGTCTTTGTGTGTTAGATTAAAGAACCCTGTAGTGTCACATACCTTCTCCTTTGTGGTATGAAAGACAAATTGCGAGTCTGAAGTATAACTTTTCCATAGCCTGCCTTTGGGACAAATTGTATGGTTGCTGAAAGTTAAGGAGCCGATAACTATACTGAAATAGAATAGATTGCCAACCAATGCTACAGGATGGCATTCATTCCTGAGGAAATTCTTTGCCAAAACATTACAAATTCTGCGCCAAAAAAATAAAAACTCTGCACACAATATTTTAAAATTCTGCAAATTTTATTTTTCAACGAATAAATGTGCAGACTCCAGCATGATATTGGCAAGCACAGGCCACTGGCTGCCCGGAGGTGGGAAATCACTTTGTATTCCTCCTCTCCCTCCCCCCCCCGTGGGACACAGACTCAGCAGTGCGGCGGCACCCGGCCCTGACACAGCGCAAGGGCCAGGCTTTCCCCAGAAAACACCCCAGGGCCCTGCACTAGGTGCACCAGGTGTGGGCAGGCAGGCTCAGCCCAGCAGGATCCAAATGTGGGGGATCCAGGTGTGGGATGAGAGGGTTCTGTGTGCAGACAGGCCAGTGGGATCCACGTGTGGTAGGGATCTGGATGCAAAGAGGCTCATTGAGGGATTTCAGGTGCAGGGAAAATGGGACTCTGCAGGGGAGTCCAGGTGAAGGTGGCTGGGGCTCAGTGGTGGAGTCTGGGTGTGGGGGGCTCAGCTAGGGGATCTGGCTGCTGGGGAAGTGGCCTGTGGTGGGGTGGAGGGCTCAGTGCAGCTGGTTGGGGCTCAGAGGGGTGGGAGTCTGGGTGTGGGAGGGCTCCTTGGGGTGGTCCGGGTGCGGCGGGGATGGAGCTAGATAGGGTGGGCGTTTGTATGTGAGGGGCTTGTTGGAGGGTGGCCTGGGTGCAGGTTTGGATGTGGTGGGGGGGGGGCAGACCTTGGCGGGTGGGTCTGAGTGCAGGGAGTGGGGCTTGGCAGGGGTGTCTGTCTGAAAGGGGGTCTCCGGATGTGGGGGTGAGGCTCGGTGGAGTGGAGGTTTGGGTGCAAGGGGCTTGGTTGGGAGGGTTATGGGTGCAGGGTTCGGGAGGGATGGAAAGCTCAGCAAGTTGGGGTCCGGAAGTGCGGGATTAGGTGGAGGGGGGAGCATCTTCCCGCATGGTAATCCTTTTCCCCGCAGCTGAGGAGCGATGACAGGGAGGGTGCGGAGTTTCCTGCAGCTGGGGAAGGTTTCTGGGGGTGGATGTGACCTGGCCCTGGCTGCTCCTTTCAGGGGAGGAACGAGTCCTTTCCTCCCCTAGCCCAGCCAGGACTAGCAGCTGAGCCTGGCGCAGAGTAGGAGCCACCGGTCGGGGTGTCCCCCACTCCTTTGCAGTGATTTACCTCTCTGCTGGCTGCTCTGCGTGCCCGAAATGATGCACCTGTGCTGTTGGGGAGAGTCATTTTTCTGCGGAGAAGTAAAGAAATCTGTGGGGGACGTGAGCTCTGCGTACACGCAGTGGCACAGAATTCCCCAGAAGTATAAACTTCTTGCGTTCTTGCTGTTCATTGCTCTGAGGAAGGATGGGGGGGAGGAGGGGAGAGACAAGGGAAAGAGTGGAGGAAAAGATTTTAAAATATAATGTAAACAAAAAGGACTGATTACAGCGCTGGGACTAAATATTGCCATGCAGCATTAGGGTGAGAGGGAAGGGGGTGGGAAGAGGGGTTATTCCTCAGAGGGTTGGGAGATCTAGGGGCAATGGAGAAAGAGCTCAGAGTACAACTTGATAATGATCTTTAACTGATTGTATCCTTTATTTAGCCCAGGAATTGGGCCTCGTCTGTGAGAGAGAAGCTAACTAATTAAACAAACAAGAAATTCAAAATTTTGATCCAGTGAAGCCAGTGTAAACCTCTAATGCACACTTAAACCCATTTGCATTTGCTTATTTCAGTTTAGGATAAGTTGGCAACTAACTTAAGTGGAAGATATTAACTAGGGTGGATAAAAATCAAGTATTTTTAAAAAAATCCTTTTTTAATTTAAATCGGATTTTTTGATAATGCTTTTTGAGGAAAAACCTATATAAAGATAGTTTTAATTAAGATACATTATAGCTCAAAGATATCTCATCATGGAATAGGGATTATAAATTCTAATTCTATAGTATGAGACAATATATTCATGTAATGTTTAAGAAAAGTTTCGTAAATGAGTTCCAATATTTCATGGATTAGCAACCTAATTTTATGGGGTTCCAGGGGCTTCTGTATAGATTATTTAGGTTAATCTTTCTATCTACACAATGGGACTCAGTGCTCAGATTAGAAAATACCATCAGGGATGCTTAGTTTTGCAGTTCTCAAACTGTGGATTTGTCTCTCCAGAGATAACATGCTTGTTAACAGCAAAAAAAATTTTTTTTTAAATAATATATATAAGAAATAAGACCTCAACCCTATTGTCCCTCTGCAAATTTGTGTACACAGTCAATCCCTTACCTTTCTCAAAAAGTGAAAACTTTCAAAAAGTTCAATGAATAAAAGATTGTTGGGGGCGGAATAGATCTGGACAAGGAGAAGAAGTCTGGAGATAAATGTGAGAAGGGAGAGACAGGCAGTAGAAACAAAAGTGAAACTGTTTGAGCAGCATATTCCAGAAGTCTTGAGATCTTTGAGTGTAGCCTTCATTGATTTGAGATCTACCATACCATTCTCTCACTAGAAGGGAAAACCTATAATGGCAACAGACTGTAAAAGAGATCCAGTTTGGGAATATTTTAATGAAGTTCCTCTACCTCTGGATTAAGGTTATATTAAGGTGTATTAAGGTTATAACAACCAACAAGAATGCATTAAATCGAGTCTTCCTGACTAGTGATTTAAATCATGATTTAAATCAAATCCACCCTGATATTAACCCAGTGAAGTTTAATACTTTTATCTTCAACGTGTCCTATAACCAGTAACTACAAACAAATGAATGAATAGAAATAAAATTTTAAAAACAATTACCATTGACTTATTTTACACCTTATATTTTCCCCTTCTCAATGAGGGTGTCTTATCTTAGTCTTCACTGTGGTTTTTCTACAAGATAAGTGAGAGACAGGCTTGGAGTTTTTACTGCAGCATGGCCTAGGAGAGGGCCGCACTCCCACCCCCACTGTCCCCCGTTTGACCTTACCTAGCTATGTTGCTGTTAAAACCGCCTGAACCTACTTACTCTCCTCTAGGATTTTACAGCAAGATAGCTAGTGTGCATGTGATTTTGCTGTAAAAACGCCGTCTTTGGCAGTGTAGATGTAGCCTTATTACTTCATTACTGATTACTGCTAATTGGATAATTCCTCGTCTCTTTCCCCCCCTCCAACTGTAACTAGGATGGAATCTGCCCACTTCCTTCCACTGTAGCCGGCCATCAAATGCAGGAGTAAAATTCTTTCTGCCAAGACAGCAGGCGAATCACTTCATTGATTGGTATAAACCAGGGGTCGGCAACCTTTCAGAAGTGGTGTGCCGAGTCTTCATTATTCACTCTCATTTTAAGGTTTTGCGTGCCAGTAATACATTTTAACATTTTTAGAAGGTCTTTCTATAAATCTTTAATATATAACTAAACTATTGTATGTAAAGTAAATAAGGTTTTTAAAATGTTTAAGAAGCTTCATTTAAAATTAAATTAAAATGCAGGGCCCCCCAGACCGGTGGCCAGGACCCGGGCAGTGTGAGTGCCACTGAAAATCAGGTCGCGTGCTGCCTTCGGCACCCGTGCCATAGGTTGCCTACCCCTGGTATAAACAAATACTGGCACATTTCCATTCATGCCTGTAGTTACCTATTTCTAACCTTGAGGTTGGAGCTACTGCAATAGTAGCATTTCTCTGCAAGGTGGCATCTGTGGACTTTGATGCGGGCAATTACTCTAACCATTATTTGTTGTAAGAAAAGCGAGTTGATTTAACATCTCATTGTGCCGTGTAAAACTAGTGGTTCTTCAATTTTTTATAGTGCATCTTACTTATGTCTCATGGACACCTCCCTCAGAGTTGCAAGACTGTCTCCCATTCATGATCATGTAACATCTGTGATCCTATCAGGATGTCATGCCTGAACCCCGCTTAGCAAATTATCTAATTCTGGCCACTGCTTTTGAAACAGACTTTTATATTGTTAATTTTTAAGATTGTTTGAATCCATCCACAGCCCCCACCCCCTTTCAATACATTAAAACAAAAAGCCATGGAAGGACTTTGACATTTTTTAGTACAATTTCCATTGAATTAGGGGTCTGTGGGGGGGACTTAACTAGCTTTCTGTAGAATAACTTTTCTGTTTTTGTCTGGAGAGAGAAATTACAAAAGTTGACTCTTTAAATCTAATTGGAATTAGAATGGTATACTGTCCAGGGAAGCTAAGAATTTCCCACTTACTGGTTTGTCTTTATGGGTGGATTCTGATTCAGGTTGAGTTAGTGCAGCTCTTTCATTAGTTGTCTAGCTGCAGCTATGTAAAAACAGATCAGTCTTGTCAACTTTCACTGCTGTTGTTCAGAAGAAACAGTGAAACTGATGATATTCCAGTCGATTTCATTCTGCTGTTGCCTGTGAAAAATGAGTGCCAGAAGTTTTTACTGGGAAGGAATACCCAAAAATTGAGGTTGGAGAAAAGTACAGAAGGAGCCTCCTCTCACTTTTGCAGGATGCTCTGGGCTGGGAGTAGGTGGGGAACAGAATGTTTGTTCTCCCTTCCAGCAATGAAAGGGGAATAGGCTGGAGGGAGAGCTTCTAATTTCAGGCACCTAAATGCATTTATATATAAAAGTTGGAGTCTTTACCAAGCATGGTCTAGGAACAACTGGTAGGAGTTCCAAGAGCCTTCTTTTGCCCAGTAGATTAGATGTTTTTGCTGAATGGGACCCATCCAAAGCAGTGAGTGCTATGCAAATTTAGCTCCCTCAAGCAGTGGCTGGCGGTTTAAGGAAATATAGTAACAAAAAAATAAAATAGGACATTTCCTCTTCCCTTTTTTTCATATACTTGAATTAAGTGACTGCTTTAGTCATCTAAAAAACAAATGTCTAGGGCCTTGTGGGCCTATTTTCCTGTGCCTGAGGGAGTTCATTTCTGTGATGTTAGATGAGTTGAGGTTACTCACCAAACACTCCTAAAGAACTTGATTTTATTTTTTTACTGAAAGATAAGACCATACTAAATCAGCAAATAAATTTATAAATGCAAAACATCTTGTAGAAATACACTTTTCATCTAGCATAGATATTTAGTGTCTTAAATGAATAGTTGAACCAGCTTACTGTTGGTGGTTCGCACAACTGTTAGTCCTCTAGGTTATTTGAACAGTTTCTCCTATACTTAAAGCAACAACAGCAGAAGCTATGAGTATGCAGAACTGTAGTGATGGGCGCTGCATCTCTGGCTTGAAAAAATATATTTTGCTGTTGTGTTCTTTCCTAGAAAAAGCCAACATTAAAGTTGCAAAGTCAAGTGCTCAGAAGTAAGGTGGCCTTTGAAGTAAGATGGGATAATCCCCATTTTACAGATGGAGACCTGAGACACAGAGACTACGGTTAAATTAGAACCTGTGAAACATTTTATTTGTAACTTTTCCAACGTCTTACAGAAGTGCTGTGGCAGAGGCAGGGTTACAATCCAGTTCTCAGGGTAGAATTTAACTGCCTTAACCAGAAGACTATCCTTTCTTTTCCAGCATTCCCCTGCCCTGTTCAAATTACACCTTCTAACTTCTGCAGCAAATGACACAGGATTCCTACAGGCAACAGCCCAATACAGTACACAGTCCTGTGTCCGTCCTTTGTGCTAACGTTGCAATCTTACTGCTCTTTTAACAAAATGGTTTAAATGTAATTTCTTCATTTTTAAAAAACAAAGTAAATTGAAAAAAACACATTCCCATTTTCTGGAACCATATTGACTCTCATATAGGTCACACCTGGTTGGGATCTTTAAATCAACAGCCCAGACCTCGGGCCAATGGAGTTACTCGTAGCAGTAACAGCTCTTATCCACCATGGGGACCAACCACTAGAGGGAAATGGGACATTTTGCTAGTGGGATTTACGGCTATTTATGGACAACCGAGGAATGGTAAGACTAGGTTTTTTAGAACCTTTTGCTCCTGTCTCCTCAACCTGTTCCTGTTCTCCCTTCTAACCCCAGGCATCATTGCTTTTATCTCTCCCAAATTACCCCTTGTCCTCACACACATGGCACCTGCCCACCCGTTTGCACTTGAGTCAGGCTGCTTCCTTCTTCCATGCTGCCTTAGTCTAGTGAGTCCACTTTCTGCCTGGTCAGGTCTGGTGCTGCAGCAACCCCTGGCAGACTGGAGGTTCAATTGAAGGGGAAATTGTGTTCAGTGCATGTAGCTCAGGGATGGAGCATGCTCATTCATTACCTGAGGATGAATCATATTCAATCCAGTTGGCATGTAGGAGCTGTATGGGGATGGATCATGCTCAGTGCAGATGGAATATTTGGTGCCTGTAAGCCTCTGCTGATCATGTTAAAAGCTTGCAATTTTTCAGGGTCTCATAATGGCTAAATTTCAGAGGAATTTCATGACTGCAGAATGCATGTCTAGGACACCAGGGTGGCCCCCTGCTAAATTTCAGATCCCTGCTCTAAAGCATGGAGGTGTTAGAGCTACTCAGTTTTTAAACTGTTGTGTTTTTTGACAGGAGCAAATCATCTTCTTTCCTAACCTCCTTCTAGGAAATAGCTGAACCATTTTTTTATGAGACTTTCCATAAAACTTCAGACAAAGACACCTGACATAAAAGACTTTTTAGTCAGAATAATTATTTTGGCAAAATTACAAACAATTGAAGACAGGATTTTGTGATGGAAAGTATTAGGCAACCTTAAATTTAGGCATTGCTATCAGCACAATCTGTAATTACATACACAAAGCTATGTTAAAAGAATGTTAAGATTGCAAAGTCACACACTCAGTAGTTAGGACATGCCAGTATTACGTTTTGAGACACCTTTTTTCTGTCCCCTTGTGTATGTTATCATAGTCTTTAATTACATGATTGCATTCTAGGTTTTTTTCTACAGGTCCCCCTTGTCTCCATCTGTGCATGGGATGGACAGGAAATGGGATGCATGGGATGGGTGCTTAGAAACTATAGTGACTGTACAATATTTCTTATCTACTTTATTCCTTGTGTGACACCATGCACTCTTTCTTGTACACCATCGAAGCCTTGCAACATACACAATTATTAATTTCTTCATGAGATTTTCTGTGGTGCTCCTCTCTGGAGTATCTGAATGCTGATATTGTTACCCTTGTTTTAGAGACAGGGACAGTTGAGTTCCAGCACTTCTGAAAATCAGATCCCAGGTATGTCAAGTTGAGGGCACAGAAAATGAAGACTCAGTGGCCACCTGAGAAAATGTTGATCTGTGTGTCTTGCTTAGTATCACATAAGAAGTCTGACAGAGTAAGGTTCATTTCTGGGTGGCATCTGACTGCCTTACTCACAAGACTATCCTTTCTCTTCTTGTAGTCTTCTGCCCCATTCTCTTCTCTTTCCGACTTCCAGACCATTTGTGGCAGGTGTCCTAGGACAGAAGCCAGGTTCGCCCCACAACCCTGATTCATTTGCTGAGCCCGTGCAGCTTGTGTAATGAATGAGGCAGGGGTCCGGTGGGCGGGGAGACAAATAAAAGATTTTCATAATGCATACATGGGAGCTGAATTAAGGTTTCATGGACAACCTTAATTCTGATATTTCTGAACTTCCACGTATGAAACTTGCTAGGTGTCTTAAAAAGGAAAAGGCATAAATTTGATTATGTTCAGCTCCCATACACATCATGTGTCAGCATGATTTGAAATAAAACAGTGGATTGCCTATGCACGAGCAGCACCATTTTACAGGCAACAAAGCTGATGATTGAGAGAGAGGTTGTTTGAGAGGCAGTGTGGATAGGCAAGTTGGATTTGGGTCTGTCATATTGGAGATCTGGGTTCTAGTTCTGTCTTGCATAGGGTGACCAGCCAGCAAATGTGAAAAATCGGAACGGGGGTAGGGGGGTAATAGGAGCCTATGTAAGAAAAAGACCCAAAAATCAGGACGGTCCCTATAAAATCGGGACATCTGGTCACCCTAGTCTTGCATAACTTCTCAGTGGGGTATGAGGCCTTCCTCAAAAAGAATTATGAGGGTTCAGAATTATTAGCTCTAGTCAGAAGTAGTGAGCCTAGAACTCACGGTCTTCTGGTTTCTAGTGCAGGCCAAAGAATATTTTGATGGGGTGTAGCAACATTAGGATCTGTTTTGTCTGTGTCCTGCATGGAATGAATGCTATCTGAAATGCTGAAGTGAGGTACGCAAGCAGTGCTGTAGAATGTGTGTGTGGCATGTTACCCAAAATGGCACTTCCTTTACCCCAGGTGTATCATTCTGTACATTTCAGAGTTCTGGTGGTGGTGGAGCTCTTCAAAAATGTCACAAGTACATCTGTAATATAAAGTGTCAGGAACCCTTAATACAGGGGTTTCTGCCATCCCTCTTACAATAAATTGGACTAACCACGTGGTTTAGATGAACATAATCAAGATTTTGGAACACTTTCATTTCCAATTATTTTAAAAAATTAGTCTTAGTGTGTTAATCTCAGGGGGAAAACAGGTTGGAAATCTATATGCAACTTTGACATATGTTGTACAATATACACTAGGAAAATAGTATTTTCTTATGTAATAGGTACTTATGTTATGCCTACTGATATAATTACTTTTGTCACCAACAATGACTGATTATGTTGGGATGATTTATATACCCAGGATAGATATAAAAGAAAATGGAAGATGTTCTGAAATCCAAATTACGTTTAATGATTGCTTTTCCTGTTAATCTATGCAACATGGTTAGAATTAGTCCAATTGATTGTAAGGGAGATGGCGGAAACCCCTGTATTAAGATTTCCTAATACATTGTTACAGACATTATTGTGAAGCTTTTCCAAATGTATCTGGGAAGTGAATTGGCTTTACAATTTTGGCACATTCAAAAAGTTCTATATTTAACTAAAATTCAGTTTTATGCTATACTAGGTTTATAGTATAATTCATTACTGTGCTTTTTATCTGCATTGGTTTTTCTTTGTTTCTCCCTTTTCTGTTTTCTTCCCCTTCTCTGTATACAGATTCCCCTTATATATTCCCCTTTTTTCTCTCTCGTCTATAAACAACTCCAGTTGGTTAACTTGTAATTTTATGGCATCCTCTTGTAGTTGTACCAAGGGCACTCAGTTGCATGTTTCAGGGCATAATTTAATTGCTGCATGGGGCTAATGACTCTTGTATCCAGCTATACTCTAAACATTGTTCAATTGGTTGCATGCATTATGGGGATTTCACCAGTTTGTGAAGCATCTGCTATTCCCACAGTTGGAATTTCTGGCTTGATGGGCAATGGGCTAATCCACCTGTAACTTTAGCGCCCGCGTGGCGAAGATGGAGTCTGCTCTGCAGGCAGCTCTGGCCAAGAGAGCGCGCGTGCAGGAATGCAGCAGGAAAAGTCCCTTCCACCCCAGGGGCACCTGTTCCAAACCCCTCAGAGTGAACACACACCCACAGGAAAAATACAATGGATATAAGAAAGGGAAATATTTATTTACAGAGGGATGAGAGGAGAAATACAACAAGGGGAGATATAGGGGGAGCAGTAAAACAGGGTTGCATCCAAACAAAGGCCCCACAGGCCCAGTGGTAGCACAGGCTGAAAGGGCAGATGCTGAGCAATGTGTCTGCACACAGAGTTCAGGAGTCCTGAGCAAAGTTCCAGTCCAGGGGTGAGTCTTGGGTGCTCCTGGTCGTCTTCGGCGCCAGTGAACTTTCCCCAACAAACCCCTCCAGTGCCCTCTTCTGCCGCTCTCTGCAAAGCCACACAGAGCGACCACTTCCTCACTAAACCAGCTAACAGCTTCCCTCCTTATTCCCAATGCAGAGTCACCAGCCCCAGTACTCTCAGCCCCATGCAGCTCTGGGCAGCAGTGATACAGATCCTGGGTCCAGCTCCAGCCTGTCCTTCTCGGGCAATGCCCCCCTGGCACAGTGCTCCTCCTGGTTCCTGTCCTGGGGTGTCCCCGATCATCTGCCCTGTCCTTCTCGGGCTTCAGGCAGGTTCTCTCCGCTTCGCCTCCGAGGGCCTGCAGACTGCAGCCTTTCTCTCTCCTCAGCTGCAGACTCACCCCCTGGAGTTTTCCTCTTTTTTTTCCACTGCTCCCCCATTAGGAAAAAGATGTAAAGGGGCCTTGCTCTCTAAACCCCAAAGGGGTTACACACCTGTACAAAATTTTTTGCCACTTATCTAGGCGTTGTAGTTTTCATTAATTCTATGTAGGTTGTCAACTTTGTGGGAAGGGATGTATTTAAAATGTTCATGATAAATTTCATAGAATTTGTCAATTTTCTAAAGCATGTTCCTTTCAATATGTTTCCTGTGTCCTTTTCTCTCGTTATTTATGTTCCTCCTCTTCCTTTCCATATAATATTCTGGGGAGTTCCCACACCCATGACACATTAAAGTTCTGCCTTTCAACTCAATAACTCTTCCATTTCACCTGTCTCTCTTGTTCATTTGTACAGTTTGATCCTTGCTGCTTAGCTGTGTGGAACTCAGAACCTAAACAGTCAAGACGTGCCCTAGGATACTTGCATGCTGTTGCAATTTCTGCGTTAGGGGCCTAGGGATCCATCTGAGGTCTCAAGGCTCCACAAAGTTTCTGTAAGGATTGAAGACCATAGGAATTAAAGGGATAGATTGGAAAACTAGGAGTCAGAGCAGGGCAAGGAAGATCAGGATTATGAGGGAGGATGTAAGTATATGCATTAACGCCCTATTGTGACAATTCCACACGCATTCTAGTGATTTAACCAAAAGATTCATAGAGAATATTATGTATATATTAATACTGGGATATTTTCTAGATTCCAAAGGAACTCAGTTGTATCATTACCACTGCCTATTAGTCCAATTAGTTAACACATTCCAATAACAGACTTCTATGAATACAACATATTAGCTAGTGCATTCTAAACCTCTATCCTAATAGACCAGTCACTGTTTATTTTTAACACATGCTAGCTGATGGAGTTAAAGCCTAGAAATTTCCATGTAATCAACTCTCTCATATTAAAATACACTCTTCCTGGGCTCTACTAAAGTTTATTACGTTAGCTAACATTCACATAACATACACCCTTTTGTCCTAGATAAACTCTCTTATAGTGTATAGGCTGAAAAGTAAACAAACTGGCAGTGCACCATTGAAGTGGGGAAAGGCTAAATGTTAGCCAAGTGAAAATACAAAGCCAGGGAGAGAAACACAACTTTATATGTCTTTAAGACTGTATTACAAACTGATTGTTTTGAAGATGGCAGTGTCCTTGAAAAGGATCTGCAAATTAAATACATCACTTACAGCATGCTCCACATTATACAAGAGACAGGTGTCAAGACAGTCTCTGCTTTGGGGAGTGTACAGCCTAGAAGATTTATTACAACTATAATAATTTTTATTTCTTGAATAAATGGGGCTGTGGAGCTACTGGTTCATTTTATGGAAGATAAGGAGTAAGTGAGCAGAGCAGCCTTTTAGTCACTGCTCATTTTTCTTGGTAAGGGGAGTGAGGAAAATGACCTGAGTATTTTGCGTTGAGATGGGGAGGGAGCAAGAAGCAGGAAAGTAGTGGGAGTCGAGTCCAGGTGGGATGGCAGCTCAGAATTCAATTATTTGGGGAAGCAAGACTGATTCCAATATGCTGGACTTTTTGAGGGGAGTGGCAACATTTTATCTTTCACTTGGGCTGGTCTGCTGAATATACCAACCCCACTTTATTAGATTAAAAGAGCATTCAATCTACTTTTCATTTCAGTTGTTTGTGGTCTGTTACCAGTGAGGTTTTTTTACTATGCTAGCATGTAAAACTAACTGTTCTTTTTTTACATTTATATTTCACCTTTAAAGGGAGATGATCTATACTCTTCTTTTAACAGATGCAACTAATTTATTCCATTGTTAGTAGTTCTTAGGCATTTGCACCTGTACTTCCTGCAAAATTTTCACTTCACGAATATTTTTTGGCTTTCTGGTGTTATCCTTGACAACTCACTGGGCTTTTGTTGGTATGGATGGGCAGAGTACCAGTAGTTGTTAATTAATTTGTGCTGCTTTTGGATGGCTGTGCAGTAGCAAATAG
Organism: Chelydra serpentina; assembly: GCA_037349315.1. NCBI lineage: Eukaryota > Metazoa > Chordata > Testudines > Chelydridae > Chelydra > Chelydra serpentina. The sequence goes on along the minus strand of JBAIAC010000035.1, from coordinate 31,783,330 downwards.
AATCATGCATAAAAAGAGGTGTTTACATTGGTGACAGTGTTGCTGCATTTAAAAACCAAATAACACAATCCCAACCAGAGGATAATTTTAAAACATGAGGCAAAGGTGTGTACCTTTTTCAAGTGTAATTGTGCTTAACATATGTATAAGTCACCTCAAAAAAGTGTGTGAAAATTTTAAAATAATATAAATAGTACTGCCTTTGTCTGTATTTGGACTCTCCTCCACTTTTTGCTGTATTTGCCTCTGCTGCTTACATCATAAGCAGATGAATTTGCTTTTTTTCTTCCAGGGATATTCCTCTTGCTGGCAATTCACAATGTAATTCTTCAAAAGTGTGATACGCCATTTCTCTGTAACAGAAAGCCAGGCAGGAGGGACTCAAATATGTTTTAGAGGGAAGTTCTACAGTTAAAAGGGAGGTCAGTGAGTGTAGCTTTATGGGTAATGCTGTTTTATTTTTCTAGTAAGCTTCCTCCTTTGGTGTTGAAATAAAGCTGCTTTCTGTGATTCGCTATTATCACATGACAAAAACTGTGTGGAGGAGGAGGGAAGGGTGGTAGATGTGTTCAGAACATAATTAGAAGGGGGAGTGGCTCCTAAGCAGTTGTGTGTACAGTTTCTATCAGAGAGAGCTCATAATGGAAGAAGACCCCTCCACCCCCCCAAAAAGCTCATCTTAACTCTAAGTTTTTCCCCAGAACAAGTGATATATAAAGGAGAAGGGAAGCGGGATAATATCAAATATACACATCTGTATAAATATCTATAATTTTCATTTTAAAAAAAAAATACACAGCTTTCCCTGACAGCCCCTTTACCAATCCATTATCAATTGGCCAGTTTCTTGTAGGTATGAGTGATGGAGGGGAGGAGAGGGAATGGGTGTGTAGGGTGAGTTCAGTGAATAGTGATAGCAGAGGTATGAGGGGAAGCAGTGAGCAAGTTGGGATTCATGAGTATGATTTGTGGAGAGAATGCATGACTGTTTCAGTTTTAGTGGCAGAATCGAGTGAATGAATGTGGGCAAGTAGTGGAGAAAAGATGATTTGAACTGAGAGAAAAGGAAAGTTCGAGGGGAGAATGGAGGATGGATGTTGAGGGAGGAGGTTTTCCATTAAAAATGGAAGGGAAGAAAACAGGAGAAAGTAGAAAGGGAAAGAGGGAGAAGAGAAGTTTGAAGCGAGATACATACTGGTAAATATGGAAGGGAAAAATATATCAGAATTCTTGAAAGGAAAATAGAAGTAAAAGGAAATGGCAGCTGCCAAATCTTTTGGGACACGAAAACTGTAAATGGCAATTGGCTACAAAATAGTCTCTTCTCGAGAGAATAATCCTACGCTCTTAGTAGGCTGGATGACCTGATAGATCTTTTATGTCTAATATATGATCCTATTACATGTGTAAGAAGGTGTACTAACTGGATTTTTTCACCCTAGATGTATGTATTTTGACTTCACATCAGAAGCAGCTTGTTTAATCACTTCAGCAATTTTCCTGTTCACCCGAGGGAGTTTTATTCTAATTCATAAATGAATTTATTTCCCATTGAGATGATCATTAAAAAAGCTAGATGAGAACCTGTTGATGGAAACTGAAGATGGGTCAGAAATGGAATTATCTTTACTGTAAATGGAATCAGTGAACATACTCTAGTTCATTGGAAATCTTAACATTACAGTATCTAGATTTTATGTGACTAGAAATCTCTTGTAATGTTCAATAGGAAAATAAGGTTTTATTTTTTTTAGATGTGCTTTTCAAAATGTTTGCACAGGCATGGAATTGCCACAAAATTTAAACACATGCAGCGGAAAATTCAAATAATATTTCTGTTTTTTCCTAGAACACATCAGTAATGGAGGATCAGAATGAAGATGAATCTCCAAAGAAAAATACCCTGTGGCAGGTATGACTGAAGTTCCCAAGGGAAGGCAGTAAATGATATATAGATAGTTGGCATTATTTTCAATATTTCTGTCTTTGAGAAAGCTTGCTCCTGCAAATTGAATGTCCCTCTTATACATAGTAGACTTGATGCCATTGTAGATTTAGCTCAGAGTGGAGTCCTCAGTTAGAAGATGACAGTGAACGACAATTTATACATGAGCTGTTCTTTCCAGATTTTTAAATCTTTCTTCACTCTACCTTGAAATGAGACTATTTCAGCATCAAAACATATGTTACAGTACAAATTCATAAAATAGAGAGACAGTGCAATGGCTGCAAATGGAAAGAACAAGGTCCAGCACTGTCCTACCACTGCAGGAAAATTGACTGTGGTGAAATATGCATAACATATATTGTTCTATAGAGGAAGGTGACTCTGTATTCCAAGCTTGCTGCCTTTGTGTTCTGAAACACAGTACCAGCAAACCTCTGGATTTAATTTGATCAATTATTGCCAGATAGTAATTAGTCATCTCTCCTGAGAAGTTCAACCTGCTATATGGAATGCGGCTTAGACTAGAGTTGACTCTAAAACCAAGGAGGAAGCCTTGTGTAAAAACAAATCACATGGTCTCGGCCTGAGAGACCAGCAATACGTAAATCTATGGAATTATTTCCAGTAAAATAAACAGTCAGAATTGCCTGTCCATAAAATGTTGTCCTTAAAAAAAACCAAACAGATTATAGGGCCTTTTGTGCTGATGTTTTTATATTTAAATGGTCATCTCCCTAGCTATGAACTTTACTCCCTATACAAGAGGAATAATCCAAAAGATGGTGTAGTGTGTAACTATTGTCATGTATAAAGAAGAGGTAGATGAATAAAATACGGAATGTCAGTAACAAATGCTTCTTGAGACATAACTGCTCAAACCGTAACCTTTCAGACCTGGTCTCACACCACATGTGCAGACACGTTACACTTTTTTTCTGTGAAAAAGTAAAGGGAAGAGGAAGAAAATCTTTGTGTGGCTGCTTGATTACATGCTCCTCTTCAATACTGTTCTCTTTATTTTTCCCTTTCTGGGTGGTGTTTGTAGCCATGTTTGTATCAAAACTTCCCTGAAAGCAGTTGGTGTTACAGACAATCCCTTACTTGTTTAGTTCTGTCCTCCCTTATATTTACTACCTGTGCAATTTTGGGGTCTTGCAAATTTGAGGTTTGCTCAACTTGTACACCAGAGCAACACCCTGCAAAGAAAGGCATGAAACAACCACTCTGCTGGTTTAAGTGCTATTTATTCTTTAGTTTCAAGAGACTTTTGGAAACTTAAGGAATCCTAGAGCAAACTGAAATTAGCAGTAAGTATCACTGCTTTCCCCTCAAACTCTGCAGATGTACCTTGAAATACTCTGTGGATCAATTTGCACATCTAAGGGTATGTCTACACAGTCGACATTAAAGCGCAGCTGCGGCAGTGCTTTAATGTTGCTGTGTCGTCACAGCTCCAGCTCTTCCAGCGCTGTAATAAAACCACCTCAGCGAGGGGAATAGCTACCAATGCTGGGAGCACGGCTCCCAGCGCTGTAGCACTATCTACACTGCCACTTTACAGCACTGAAACTTGCATCTGTCAAGGGGGTGTTTTTTTCACACCCCTGAGCGAAGAAAGCTTCAGCGCTGTAAGTGGCAGTGTAGACAAGGTCTAAGTGTCTGCGTTTAGCATAGTGGATTAATGCGTAACGGTTTCAGATCTGGAAGCTCTAGTTTCACATTTTCATGGTACAAGTGAAGCTTAGCCTGGTGTCAATATACTGTAGTTCCTAGTGGAGTTGCCCTGTTTCTAGCTATCACTCTTTCTGCCTAAACTCCAGGATGTCTTGTCATCCTATAATAGTGTTTGAATCACATAATAAGCACTAGGTGGCGGTGTATGCACAGTGATGGTTAGAAATTCTTACCAAATATTGAGAATGTTTGGTACCAAGAAGTATCATGAAAGTAGGCAGTATTTCCTTGAACTATTTCTTCTACTCTTGAGTGAAAAATTTAACATCTGTATTCTGTAGTGGTGTGTCATCCATGGCAAGATATGTTATGGCACTCAACTGGAAAATTAAAAACTAAGGTCCCATTTAATGGTCTGAGGTGTTGGCATTTGCACACCCTCAGGTGGCAGGAGTGGACTGTAGTAAGGAAAGAATATATAATTTACAAATTCCTGTCAGTTTTAAATGATGGGGCAAGAAATGGGCAGTGCAACTTTAAATTTTATATTTTTAATTATTATCGGCACTTCATATCTTTTTCCTGATTTGTGTTGTATAATTACATCCATTGAAACCAATGGAAGTTGTGGAAGGAATACAGCAGTAGAAAGTAATGGTGTGAATAGGAGAGCCTTTCCCCTATGTTGAATGAGCACGTCAGTGTTTCTTTAAATAATTGTAAATGGGAAGAGATTTTTAGTTTTTCAGTGTAATTGATGATTTATAATTATATAAGAAAAAATAATTTCAGTAGTCTCATCTATGAAAGCAGAATGTTAATCTTTCTTGCATAGATAGCTTTTATTATAGACTTTAAAATTTCATTCTAAGATGCACTTCCTTGCATTCTCAGCCCCTTTTTCAGAGTTCAAATTACTCTTACTTGACTCTGCATGTTGATATACGAGTATTAACTTTTATATCTTTTCTAAAAATAGATAAGTAATGGAACTTCATCCGTGATAGTCTCAAGGAAACGACCATCGGAAGGAAACTACGAAAAGGAAAAAGACTTGTGTATTAAATATTTTGACCAGTGGTCTGAATCAGATCAGGTTGAATTTGTGGAACACCTTATTTCACGAATGTGTCACTATCAGCATGGACATATTAACTCTTATTTGAAGCCCATGTTACAACGGGACTTCATCACTGCTTTACCAGGTAACACACGTATCTATAAGAATTGGAAGATAAGTGTATATTTTGCTATAGATAGATGTAGATTATAAATATTGTACATTTTTCTGGACAGCCACCATATTTTTATTTTCTCCTATTGGGTAAATACATACTAGAATAACTTGTCAGCCATTTCTGTGATTAATTGAACTGGCCACTGGATGCCAGTATTGTTCCACATAAATACAGTTTAACTAGTATGTTTTAAAGAACAGTCTGTGTTTTACTTGGATCTGAATTGTTGTAAAAGTTGCTTCTCAGCTGCAAACTTTATCCTAGATTTCTTTTCCATACCAAACCCTTTAATGTAGAAAATACCATTAGCTTGCATGGCTTTGATTTGTGAAGCCTATACTGTATTTTTTGTTTTGTCCTAGGTTTCTCAAATATTTTTTAAAAGTGAACTCAAATCTTAAATCTGTCGCTTTGATAAACTAGTCTAGACATCTGGGCTTTCTTGCTACTGACTCTTAATCAAAAGAGTTTACTGTAACATTTTTATACAGTTGAAGTTTGGTTCCTTTCCTCAGTATCTTGTATATTAACAGACTGATCATACCCATGCATACTCTATGCAAGTCCACAAAGAAGATGGAGCACTACTGTTCCAGGTGCATATAATCCCTCTAGCTTTAGACTTTTTTCTGCTTGGCAGGCAACTTATATTTCAGTCGTCTGAGCAAGAGCAAAAAGGAGTTGGTTCCCTGGATTTTGTTCTGATTTCTGATAGTGAGAAGCAGCTACCGTTTATAAAAAAAATGAATTCAACATGTGGTGATTTATAATAATAAAAAAGTAAATACAATAAAACCACTGCAGGATATGTTGGATATGAGGAAAAACCAGTTGTCTTTTAGGAATTCAATAAACCACCTGATGGAGGGGTCCCTAATAGTTGATGTAGTTTAACAGTAGCTAATGAAACATTGAGACACTATCCAGAGCCTGGTCTACCCAGCCATTGGAAAAGCCTGCTAATTTAAATCCAGGCAGTTATGATGAAAGTGACACGAGTCAATCACTCAAAGAAATTTGCTTCAAATGCTCTTAGTATAAGGTTAGGAGTTGCTCTACCTAATAGCTGTCAGTTTTCTTTCTTTATAATCTTGTGCCTCTCCCAGCCTTTCACATTCTCCTGTCTTCCCGTATTTGTATATTCTCTCTCCCTTGTTTGCTTTGACCATCTCTTGTTCTGTACTCTGCATTGAACAGTCATAGAAACAATAGCTCGAATACCAGATTGTTATACACATCATTGTACTTACTATTTGTCAGATGACACCAGCACAACATACCATGATTTCTGATGTTTGAATCAAACAGGCCCGAGCTACTGAGAAACTCTGAGAGTGACAGACAACTGATTTAATTGATGCAATGCTGAGGGGGCGAATCTGTCAGAGCTGGATGACTATAAGAATGCAAGCAGCGCTATTCTTGTTTTCCTTCTGTCTATCCTTTTCCCAACTAAAATTGTAACTGCTTCCCTCTAGGCATGCAGAATATTGTTAAGACCTCAGCACCTCTGGGAAACCTGAAAACCTAGTAAGGGACACCATAGAAACTGAGAGGAAAGGAGAAGAGAAAAGACGCTAGGAGCCAATGATGTATTATGAGATGGAATCTAGTTTTGATTATAAACATTCATGTTGGTATTTTACTTAGTTACTTATACATAATTCACTTCAAATCTTCATATAAGGGTTCACTACCGAAGTGGTGGTGTTTTGTATTACAGTAGTGGCTAACAGTCCCATTTGAGATTGGTGCCCCATTGTACATACACAACAATAAGAAACAGTCCCTATCCTAAATCATTTGCAGTCTTGAGACAAGACAAACAAAGGGGTGAAAAAGCAATATTATGCCCATTTTACAAATGGGGAGCAATGTAGTGAAACCAACCAGGTACACGTCAGTTTCACTCTGCTGTTGCCTGCATTTTTTTCCACTGGGCGGAGAGAATTTTCTACTTGTCCCAGAGGTGCCAGCTCATATTTAAAGTGGACGCCATTCCAACAGGCCAGGTGAGGGTCTGGGCTTCAGCAGTTGCGGACAAAGTGGGAGTGAAGGAAAAAAGGGGGCAAAAAACTGGACAAGAAAAAAATACAGTAGGAAAAAAGGTAGAATAGGAAGGGAAGGGGGAAAGATGAGATCGATATTATGAGAAGTTAGCTTTATACAAGATTTTTCAATCTGATTTAATTGTGGGTTGCTTCTTTCTAGTGAATTTCCTAGCTTTTTCTGCAGAAATTACACCGCTCGGCTTTTAGATACTGTAGATCTCCTGCCCCAGTCTCCTTTTTTAAAGTGGATATCTGCCTTATATTTTCCTTGGAGATATTTAAAAAGTGTGCAACTTAAAAATCAGGCCTGCCTGGTCAACAGATTTATACAGTGTGGTCTTCAGTTAAGAAAGTGGATTTTTGAACACAAGTTTGTTTGCAGCTGCTTTATTTTGAACTTCAGTGTGAAATCTAGATACCTATTACCAAGATTTGTAATGATCCAGATCACTTATTCATATGAGAGTCATATAAGTCCTCTTATTTACATATACACATTTATATTTATTATATATATTAAATACATTAAAATATGTCCTCCTATGTTTGACTTTCTATTTCTCATTTTCCCCTACCTTGCAAAAAATGGCATACCAATGCTTATATTTTCTGGTCAGTTGCAGCCAAAGTTATCCTGTAAGTTAGTTTGTTGGATTGTATTAAGACAATTTAAAACGTTTGCTGCCAGCAGCTTTTACTGTCAATAAAACAATGTACTTTAAAAAAAAAAAAAAACTTCCTATCAGGCAAATATTGACCTTGTGAGCATGAAAATTAATGTACATTTTGGATTCAGACTTCTGTTGGAAAATGCATGACATTTTCAGAAAATAAAGGTGGCAATTACATTCAAAAATGTTAATAAAACGATAACTTCAAGTCCTGTTTGTTTGAAGATAAATTCCTCTAAGGAGTTCAGTGTCTCCACACACACAGCGATCAGCTTTGCATGGTTACTCTTTTGTTCAAAAAATGATTGTTGATGTTTCTGACAGCAGTAATGCAGACATGACATTGAATGAAGCAGCTTTATGGTATTAATTGGGTTTGTCCTAGGTTTTAGCTTTTTTTAGTGTGATTGGAGAAAATCTCATATTTTACGTATTTATTTTTAGATGCATCATAAACACTGAAAGCTTTATTGGGAAAAAATAGGATTGTTTTCCTTCTTGACCTTGCATTTGGCCTTCCTTTCATCCTGTCAAATCATTTTTGTATATTGCATTCACTATAAGCTTCTTATATGAAGTTTGTTTTGTCATGCACAGGAAAACACTATCTTTTTACTCTAGCAAACTTTCCTTTTTGAAAGGATATCAGAATAAATATTGGGGAATAGAAGAAATGTTTTTATACTAAATGTATATGGGGGTGAGGGGGAGTCATCTCCACTTAAAGGAATCTAATGGAGATGGCATAGAGAATACCCACCCCAGATATATTGACACAAATGTTGGCATCCTCTAGCTTTATAAAAGGCAGGTTTGACATAATCCACACCATGAATCATTAAAGATCTGGTTATTAAAGATATTTAGGCACCATACCTAAATACCTTTAAAAAGCTGGTCCTAAATTTTTAGGACTGTTTTTTAACTTTGTCGTGTAGAAATGTATTCTCTATGTAAAGGGTTTTTGCTAGCTAATTAAAGTGTTGTGGTTTTTTTTAATTTCATGACAAACTAAGGTTTATTTTACTCTTATGTATTGTGAAAATGCCTAGCATTATGATGTTTGTTTTACTCAGCTCTTCAGGAGATATTTTAAAAATTGTGTACTAAGTGTATGTGGTATTTGTCTTGGATATGTGCAAACATATTTTTTTATTGTCTCATCTCTGCGTGAAGGTTCTTATCCACTCATTCATTCAGAACAACTTGCCATTTTAAAATTGGATAGTTTTTGCTTATTAGAGCCCCAATCTTGGAGATTTCAATGTGTGAGCAGATCCCTACATCCACAAAGATCCCCACTGAAATTTGTGGAACACATGGAGCGCAAGGGTTCGTTTTATGCATTGTAATTTGCAAGATCAGGGCGTATATGCTAATTAGTCTGTGTCTGTTAAAATATAGATTCTTCTTTATGCAATGTTCCAGCTGTAACATTTTACATTGCTATTCCTTATGCTTTATAGTTAGAGGTAAGGATGTTGGCTTAGAGAGCTGCAATTATGAGATCTTGCCATGCCTGAACCTGTGATATGTGAAAACTATTGATTCAAACCATTTTAATACTTTCTGCAAGATATAAACTGTATGGCATTGTTCAATGCTAGGGCATATATTGTATGATGTTTCTTCTTTTAGACAAATTTTTATTTTTATCCTAATTCTTGGAGACGGATTAATTCCGTAAGAATTTAAGACATTAATTCCTTTATTTCTGTAATTATTTTAAAATAGGAAGTTACTATACTGAATACTTATCATTTAAGACATTGAAGTCTTTAACTTTTTGCAATTTGTAGTAGACTAAGAATCAGAAATAACAAATACAAAATATTCATTTTTATCTTGTTTAATTTATCCAAACAAGTCAAACTAAGTGCAAACCTCTTTGAAACTTTAAGTCTTTCTAATCACTTACCAATGACTTTCATAATAGAAGTTAATCAGATCAATTACAGACATTGCCATTTTAGTTTCAGTTGTACAGGAAATGGATTAAAAATGGCAGAATTTCATAAGGGATTTAGAGAAATTACTTGAAATGTATTGCAATTTCTGTTGTGCCTAGATACCAGAGTATAAGGAGTGAATGGCTTGAAATAAGTATTAAAATTATTCTGGGTCTGTGATGTGCATGTTCAGATCTTCAGAACATAGTTTGCGGTGCACAGCATCTTTTGTAAACCTTTGCTCTCTGGGAAGAGCTGTAGCAAAAGGCTCACTGAAAATTAAGCGTATCAAAAAGGGCAAGTGTGCACTCTTGTCTCATCCATATTTGTAAGGGAAGGTTTTCTTGCAGTAGGGTTTGGATTAAAATGAATATATTTAACAAAATTAGAGCCTAAGATGGAACTGACCTTTTATGTTGAGTGGAATGGTTGCTTTATAGAAACATTCTTTGCATCCAGAAAAAACGTTGCTGCTGTGGAGAGATGAGAATAAGCTAAACAAAGATGCACAATAATTTAACATCTGTGCCAAATGCTTTTGGGCTCTGATATAATCATTTGAAAAACATATCTATACTAGAACAATTACCAGATATATTACAAATAAATTGTGAGACCCTTAGGATAAAGAACATTTGGTTGATCATGTTACATACGGATATATTTTCAGAGTCCCCCAAAGGGTTTTTACCTCTATTTATCACTCGTATTTGTTTTCTGTAAAGATACCCATCATAACCTATCCCTGCTCTTGGATGTGATCAAGTTAGAAATTCTCCAGGTTCAAAATTCTAAAGCTGTTGGCTCAAGGAGACGTCTTGCATCAGTCCAGCAATAGAATGTAGAAATTCATTGTGCTCCAACTGCAATTAGAAAATCACTAAGCATATACATTTAGTCTGGAAAAGAGAAGATGGAGGGAACATAAGTTTTTAAGTACATAAAAGATTGTTCTTCCTAACCTTTAAGATTAGGACAAAATGCAATGGGCTTAAATTACAGCAAGGAAGGTTTAGGTTGGATGTTAGGAAAAACTTCCTAACTGTTAGGATGGTTAAGCACTGGAACAAATTGCCTAGGGAGGTTGCAGAATCTCCATCATTGGAGATTTTTAAGAGCAGGTTAGACAAATACCTGTCAAGGATGGTCTAGTAAATACTTAGTCCTGCTATGAGTGCACGGGACTAGACTAGATGACCTCTCGAGGTCCCTTCCAGTCCCATGATTCTATGATTTCAGTTGGCTGTTTGAAATCTGAGCCATGCTACAAGTCAGTGATGTACAGTTGGGACCTTTGTTGCTCATGTATCACTATATGCATTATATTTAATGGTCAAATGCAAAAATGATAAACTTCTCCCCACTTCAGTTTTTTAAGAAGTCATATTAAAAATCCTAACTGCAGAGGCTACCTAAACTTGTGGTCAGTCTCCCATCTCAATTTTTTGTCTAAAACTGCTTTTCCTCCTAATTTTGCTCAGTTATTCTTGAATTGAAACACTGTATAAGCCCGTACAGTTCAGGATAACTTTTTGGGGCTGTTAACAGGGTTAACAAAACGCTTACCGTAAAAACTAAGTTTTAGTCATCCAGAACCGAATGTTATTAAATGGGAAGTAGGTTCCAATTGTGAAAAGTAGAACTGGTGGGAAAGCTCAAACTACCCTTTGGTTTTGACTGAAAAAGTGATTCTCTTTAAAATCAAATTTTAAAACTAGCCCTGCTTGAAATCACCTTTTCAGTCAAAATCAGAGAGTTGCTTGTTCTCTCTCAAGGGGTGTTGACTGTTTGGTTACCACGGGCTGTGATCAGGTCTCAGTAGCTCCTTAACTCGGGGGTGGGCTGACTTTTTGGCCCAAGGGCCACATCTGGGTATGGAAATTGTATGGCGGGCCATGAATGATCACGGATTTGGGGGTTGGGGTGCAAGAGGGGGTGCGGGCTCTGGGGTGGGATTTGGGATGAGGGGTTGGGGATTCAGGAGGGTGCTCCGGGCTGGGACTGAGGGGTTCGGAGGGCGGGAGGGGGATCAGGGGTGCAGCCTCCAGATGGCACTTGCCTCAAATAGCTCCCAGAGGCAGTGGCGTGGTCAAGCAGCTCTGTGCGCTGCCCCGTCTGCAGGCGCCGGACAATGGGAGCTGTGGAGTCGAGCAGTGTGTAGAGCCCTCTGGCTGCCCCATGCATAGGAGCCAGAGGGGGAACATGCCGCTGCTTCTAGGAGCCGTGCGGAGCAAGGCAAGCCCCTGACCCCTCTCTCCGGCTGGAGCTTGAGGGCTGGATTCAAACTTCTGGAGGGCTGAATGCGGCCCCTGGGCCATAGTTTGCCCACCCCTGCCTTAGCTGCTTCCTCACTGAGCAAGACTGGAAAGAGAGAAAATAATACTGAAGAAACTAAAGCAGTTTTTGAGTTTTTAAACAAATACATTGTGTCCTAATGTGGATTACTTTCCACAAATCACCCTTTAATATTTTAATGGGCAAAACCATGGAAGAGATTGCAGGCCATGGCCTGCACTGTTTAATTAAAATATTTGTAATTCTTCAAACTCTTTTATGATTTATAAAAGATAGTTCATCCTGAATAGATAGGGATGAAAAGATGTGTGGGGGAAGTGAGTAGATGGAGTTGGAGGAATGAGAGGTTGAAAGTGGCAGCTTTAAACTGTCCCCTCACCAAGGTGCCAAGCTGCATTGTGGCCATTTCAGTCTCTTAATTGGGAGCTACTCAGTATTGCTAATTTAACTCACTTTCTTATCTACAAATTGACTACTGGTTGACAAACTGCAGTAGGGCTCAGATGGGGGCTCAGATAGTTCACAGAACTTACTTTGATGGAGTGGAGGGGGAATGCTAGCAAAAATAACTTTCAAATTTGTAGAGTATTTAACTTTTTCCCTATTTTCTCATTTTCAAGGAGGTATCCATAGAGGAAGGAGAGAGTTTCATGGGGTTTTATGCACTACTTTTTACGTCTAATAATTGAGCCATATTGTCACTTGGGTGACACACACTACAGGTGTCCTGCAGTGGCAAGAAACACCTCTCCACTGGGGAGGGAAGCTCATAAGCATTTGCTTCATTACTTCTAGTTGTAAGAGTCCTGACTAAGCTGAGCAGAAGACAAGGGTTCTGCAGTCTCATTAGTCTCCTGCTGATCAAGATGCATGTGTAGCCATATTTGATCACACAGAACTGGGGGAACTTTTCTACATTCTAGCTTGGAATTGCTCTCCCTATTGGCATGGCTTCTAAGAGACTAAAAGCTGATAGGCTTGTTTCTGAGAAGATGTCTTGAGTTCTTGCTGCACAGGAGCCTATAAGAAGAATGTACACATTCGAGTGGAAAGGAATAGATAACTTTATATGCCCCCAATAAACTGCTTGATAACATTCCTCACCTCTTATCCTGTTAGATTCCTTCAGAGTGAGGTAATATCTTTTATTGGATCAACTTCTGTTGGTGAGAGAGAGAGAGAGAGAGAAGCTTTTGAGCCACACAGAACTCTTCTTCAGGTCTCTGTCAGAAGTTGGTCCAATAAAAGATATTACCTCACCCATTGTGTCTCTCTCATATCCTGACACCGACACTGCTACAACTACCCTGCGTCCTTCACTGAGTGTCCTCTCTTATCCTTGCTTGAATATATCAAAAGATTTAGTTAATTAAAAAAAAAAAATCTAAAACCCATCTGTAATGGGATGATGGAATCTTTATGAAGTTTATAGAAACAATATTTGGCTCTTGTGCTTGTGAACTCACTTTTTGGGACATGGAAGACCATTTTTTCAGGTGATATGGTGACAAACTTTCAGTGAGTTTCAGGCTCCAACTTTATGCTAAGCTGTTGAGTGCTATGAACACCACTTCAGGTGGCATTAGTTCCTGCTAATATTTTCTCATGCTTGCATGCCTGTCCTAACTACGGCAACAGTCTAATCTATTTTCATCTAGGTAGTGTAAATAAATTTAATCCACTCTGGTGTAAAATAAATTTACTACAATTCAACTCCCTCCCACACAAATCTTTATTTTTACAAACCATGGTACTTACACTTTGTTTACACTTTATACTGCTTGCAGTTTCTCATTGATGTTGCATGTGGTTTCATAGAGAAATTAGAGCTTTGTCATTCGTTGAGTGTCTTTAGAGAAAAGACAATTACTTGTAATTGTTCTGCTTAAGATAAACATCCAAAAAGATTATCCATCTCCCACTCACCTTTCTGTAGAACTGAAGATTTGTTGTAGTTTCGTTGTTGTGAAGAGGCTGGTGCTTCATACCCCCTGCTGGATGCAGAGTGGCTTTTTAGTACTTTGAGGTTGTCTTAAATTTCATTTGTATGCAGGTGCACAGAATGATCTGTATGAGGTATACCTTCAGAGTACAATTACAAAGTATACCTTTTGTCCCTTGAAAGATGTACATTATGTCTGACAGGATCATGTAGTAAAACTAGAAAGTGCTAGTTTACTTTCTGGATCTTAACTAAACTGTGTTAAAGCTTGATGAATTTCTCTGTAAAGAGTGATTACATATAAAAGTTCCAGGCAGCTTACTCTGAGCTGTTATCAATTAATTCCATATTTGGCTAAAATTGTTAAAGAACTCTTAAAAACTACCTGTTTTTGAAAATAAGTTGTCTGAAAGAATTAAGCTCCCCTTTTCAGACTTCAAAGGGAGAAGTTTAAGTAGTCTTTGCTTGGTACTGTCCATTCTGAATTTTACACCTGTGCGAATGCAAGGAAAATGGAAAATGTTTGCGGTCTCTGGCTTCGTTTCTCTTTAGTGGAAAAAGTGATAATTATGGTATGCTTTTCAAAAAGCAGTGGTAGAATGTTTAGTCTACAGGGCTTGTTCTTACAGGGTTAGGTTGTGGTTAGTAAGTACTGTTATTAAAGGGAAAATGGTATATCATTCAAACTAAAGGCAAATCTTTACTATTTCACAAAGGTGATAGGATATTGCCAGAGACTGTCAAATCAGTTTTGTTGCAAATACCATGTTACAGTTTTCAGACTGATTAAGAAAGGCTTCTGATTCTTCTAAATATGCTGACCATGTTTCTTTTAGTATGTCAAACATTATTTGTTCTAAAAAGACATGAATTCATAATAAAAGGTAATTTAATTGTAAGAGTAACTGATTTCACCTTTGTGCCTTAATTAATAAAGGTTAAATGAATTTTACAATACTTTGCATGTTCTTATGCAAATCATGGATTTTTTTGTCAGCTTGCAACTTTGACCTTTGTAATAATATCTTATGTTGCCTTTGCCTAGAAAAATAAGGTCCCTTCTGCAGCTGTTTTGTATGTAAAAAAGCTGTACACTGTATTGAGCAAGTAAAATCCTGCCAAAGTTCTTTGAAATTTGTTTCTAAAATAACAAAAATCTGTGCAGTCTCATGATCTAAGCTACTGTTTCATATCCAGCTTGAGTCAGTTGCATGGAATTGACATTTGGGTTTCATTTTCATACAAAGTGATATTTACACATTGAGCTTTGAAATCTCTCTGCATTTTAATTGTTTTAATTTATTATTGAAATTAAACCAAACCTCCTTCTGGTACGTATAATCACCAGCAGCTGTACCCTTTCACTGTTTTATATAAAACTACCAGAACACACTCTGAGGGGGGTGGTGATGTTGTTTTGTTTCTCTGAAAAGTATACTAATAAATGCTAGACAGGCTTATTAAGGAAAATGTTTAGTTTATGGCCTCTTTCAGTTCCAAGTGTGTGTTTTTAAAAAAAATATATAAACAGACTTGAAGTGTAAAATGTGTATTTGTAGCCTTTTGATGGTATTCTGGATCTGAACTACATATGTTTTAAAATATGAGTTGAATGAGAGATTCCTGTTTGCTGTCTGAGGTACTTCTAATGGGCCTGTTGTAGTAGCTAGGCTTTGGACGGGTTACTGCTGAATTCATTTGGATAAAGCACACGTCCACATTTTTAGTTTATTTTGATATAACTAAATGCGGACATCACATTTATGATGTGAATTACCTGTAGAAAAACTCAACAATCAAGACGACATACTGGGCAAAACATTTCTGGGTAATTACACTCTACAGGTGGCTTTCCAGAGTGAAAGCTTGATGTATTTCAGTAACACCAAAGAAATACTGCAGTTCTTTCCCCTTTCTTAAAAAGAGTTAATTGAGTTTCATTGTGTGTAACATCAGTGACAGTTAATCAGTAAACTCTTATATGTATCTAGTTTACTTTCATAGTAGATCCATAGGACACAGCACTATGTTTTATTGGTATTGGTCCATTAATACACATCTCAGGTTTGTTGCAGCTGTGTGCTTTCAGTCACCTGAGATGTGGATTAATGGACCATGAAATATGTATCCGTGTCTTAATTTTGCTATTGGAAAGATGGTAGCTGGTTCAATCTAACTCCCATTCTAACATCTTATTTTTAACTTCTTTAACTTTGGGTTGAAAAATAGTTTTGACCTAATTAGTACCACAGCTACTCTGCAAGCAAAAGAGAATTCTTGTTAAGTCTGAATAAAATTACTAATTTGTACTTGAAAACATAGTTGGCTAATTTTTTTTTAAAAAGTTGTCTAACATTTGTGTGTCAGCTCCAAAATAACTTATTACTGCCCCTTCAAACTTTTTGTATAGTCAACTCTTCATGAAAACTCATGCTGTATAAAGTTACGATTGGACTAAAATATTAGCAATGTATTGATAGGTTGGATCCTCCTTCTATTGAGATAAATAGAAGTTTTTTGCCTCTGACTTCAGTGGTAGTAGGATTGCACGCTGTGTGCAAGAGCATCTTCCCCTGAGTGTTCATTTTACAGCATAGGAAACGTGAGCTTGGGGAGACTTCACTGCAACGGTTTACAATCAATTCATATATGGAAAGTTCTCTCTAAGCTACAATGGCTAGAAACGTATTTGTTTACAATGAAACCTAGATGTTGCAGAAGATAACACCAACTAGGTGGTGCACCCATGCCCAGGTTGCAGCCAGAGGTTCCATCAAAAGGCTGCTTGTTGGTTTTTCTTTGTAGTTCAAAATCTAAAATATCAGGCTGTCTGATTTTTAGGGTTATATTTCTTTGACAAGTGGAATGTGTTGAAACTTTTGAATAATTTAAGCATTTTTGAGATTAAGACAACATTTCAGGAAGGAGACATTTTTTATGAAGCTTATAATGATTTTTCTTTTTCTACCCATTGAAATATCATTACTCTACCAAATTTGAACATTAGGTAGCTTTGGACATTGGTTTGTACAAGTGACAGTTTTCAAAGGTTCATTGTCTTTTAATCACCATCATTTGAAAACTAGTCATGAGTTTCCATCATTCAAGTTGACGTATTAAAAATGAAGAGAGATGGATGTTGAGATGGAAAGATGGTTTTTTTTACTACTGTTAGTTCCATCAGCTCACTTCACTCTGATTTAATAATCTAATCTATTCATCACATTTAATTTTTTTTTAAATGTCTTGCTTTCACAAGAAAATGCAATTAGAAGAAATTGCAAAACCAAAACCATTGTTTTAAAAAAGTTTAAATGGGTAAATATAGTGTTAATATGACATCACTTAAAAACCCCAAGTGATTAAAAGAGAGAAATGTTTAAGGACCTCACCAATATCTGTCTATATAATTAACATAAACATGTATTCTAATAAAGTACAAGGAAATGCATATTTCATCACTACATAAATTCCCTATGATCAAAATGCTGTTCCATCTTTAACCTAAAAATTTAAACCCATCACTCTCATCTGAAAGTGCATGCTTTCAGAACCTGAGGTGCATTCGCAACCCCATTCTCTGGGAGTCTCTAAACTTCTGCCTGTTAGAAACTGGTACTGGATGATGAGATGGATCACTCAATAAATTGCCCTGTTCTGTTCATTCCCTCTGAAGCATCTGGCACTCGCCACTGCTGGAAGACAAGATACCGGGCCAGATGGACCATTGGTCTGGCCCAGTATGGCCATTCTTATATTCTTATATATAAATTACATATGCACATACTACATATGAGATTCGGCTATAACTAATTTTAATGTACATCAACAGTTTAATACACTTTAAATAAATATACAGTTTTCTCAGATGAGTTTTTATGCTTGATTATGTGGGCAGTGTAAAATCTATGAGGCTTTCGGTTTTTATATGCTTTGAGTTTTTGAGTGATAAGTCCACTGTTGTCATTTAACAGCCTTCACTGATTTTGAAAATCAGGTGTTTTTTTCCTTTTGGAAAAAGGCTCTTTGAGTTTGTTCAAGCTCAGTTTTAAAATGTTTGTGCCATTGAGAAAATAACAAAAGTGGCACTGGCCCCTTAACCATGGAAGGGGCTTCAAAATTAATTCATACTTACATTTATTCAGTGTTTTCATGTACAAGACAGCATAAGCACATTGGACTAGTAATAAAACATTTTCACATTTGCTGAGCTCATGCTATTAAAATATAATTTATTTCAGTAGCTAAAACAGTTAACTATAGCTCTACAGAACATAAAATAACAAAGGCAAATACTCCAGTTTATTTTAGGGAGGATAATTATTTCGTTTATTACCAGGAGATGGCAGTAAAAGATAAATTTATAAGATTTAGCTTTTATGCTAACTTAATATGAACTTTTGCAATATATTTGCCCTGTTGCTTTTTCCATTTGGAATTATTTCTTTACGTTTGATATTTTGAAGGAAGATATATTTCATGCCATGTTTGAAAGACTGGCACTTGATTACATTGCTCAAAAATGTAAAGTAAATCAATATCTGCAGTATGTCTGCTCTTAACTTTCTTCAGGTATATGGTTGAATAATTGCTGGATTAACTTCAGTTATACATGTTAGTTTAAGGTTAATCATAAAGTTACTAACACCCTTGCATCCCAAAGAGAAAAATGCAGTGTTCAAATGGAACAGATGTAAACCTTTACCTTTTTATTGTTTAATTTACGAAGTATTGCCTTTTTTCTTAAACATTCAATCAGGAGAGAAACTCTGATCCATATCTGTTCCTGCTTGCATGTAGATTTGGTTACAAACTCCTCAGACTGTAAGAGTTGAAGTCAAGATAAGTGGTGTTCTGTCTGCAGACAGCTCCAGTGCCTCTGTTCTTTTGCAAGCTGCAGTTGGTAGAAAGTACCCTTATGGTAGAAGGGAAAGATAACATTTCTATAGTTTACACTGGGAGATAACTGGAGTTTTGGAGGTACAGATTGACAAATTCAGAATTTGCAGATCTGCTGTTGCTGTAAAAAGCTAATTATGTGGGCACCAGAATCATTTAGCTCATTTTAAAAATGATTTCTAGAGGCAAGATTACCTCCTGGTCCAGCAGTTGAATGTACTTTTGCGTTATTATAAGTTTAGTTCCTTCAAAACACTAGGTTATGCACTTTGTGGTCTATTACAAAGAATGTTCTGTAGACTTTTTTTTATAGTTAATCCCAAAGTTTTTGTATTTAGTGTTGTTGCAGGGTGTGATAATTTAGTTGTATCAGCTAAACAGAGCTATATCACCTTTTAATTGGTATGTGGATTCATTGCTTACCTAACCATTTATCTAAATACCATCACTGTTAGGTGCGTTAACATCTTTACCCTGTGCTTTTGTAGAATTACAGGTGTAGAGAAAACTAAGCCTGTAGTTTGGAGAGGCAGATTAGTGAGTGGGACCTAGAGCAGGGGCTGTATAGAGGCTTTTGAGATGACAACTATACAGCAGAATGGGAGCCTGGGAACCTTTTTGTTTACCCAGTAATCCCTATGTTACAGTATCAAGGTAAAAGGATTAATTGCCATATCCAGCGCTCCATTCACTTTGAGAGCTATTAATGCTAATGTAAAAGGATTTTATTTTTCTTTTGTCCGATGTTGATGTGCTTGTCCTATGTGTTGGGGAAGGTTAGTATCCTGCACTGAGAATATGGCATTGCATTAATTTATTGGACACTAGATGTAGTTGTTCTGTATAAGTACTGTTAAAGCTGTTGATCAAGGCTTGTTAAAAAGTCGACTTAATGTTTAACTAGCAGTTTTCTGCTGAAATGTCAAAAAAAAAAATTTTTTTTTACAACTATATTCAATGTTTCCCTTCTAAGATATGGGTATATTTCCCTTTTCCTCCTCTATCTCCTACAGCAACTAAATCTGAAAACGTTCCAGTCAGTACAGCTTTATTGCCTTCCTTATTTTTAGATTGTGAAGGTGTTCTTACTGTTTGCCACAAATGACTACATTTGATTTCACTATATCAAATCAGTTATTTTAAAATAACTTAAAAAATGACCACTTCATGATTGAATTTTCTCAAAAAGCTAATGAAGTAAGAGTACAATCAAATGAGAGAATGGCCTTTTGGCAAAATTGTCCTAAAGAAAAGCAGGATTTAGAAAATTAGAATTGCAATATGTACTAGAATTAGTGGGACAGGTTTACCATAATGTTTACCATAATGATCATGCTTATACAGAACACCTCAAATGTCTACTTAAATATGCTGACATACCTGGTGATATTGGTGCAGTCCTGATAATTGATCAGTGAAGATCCATAATCGGAAAGGGAATTGCCATTTTGGAGGCAATGAAAGTTGGGAACCTCCGACTGAAAAAGGCTTGCTTGTTTGAACTTGGTGATATAGGAAAGATAGAACAAATAGTAAAAGGCCAGTATGGCTGCGTCAGGAATTCTTTAATGATTTGAAAATCAAAATGGAATCCTACAAAAAGTGGAAACATGGATGAATTGCCGAGAAGTACAAAGAATAGCACAAGCATATAGTGACAAAATCAGGCTACGGCACAAAATGAGTTACACCTAGCAAGGGACATAAAAGTTCTTGAAATACATGAGGACCAAGAGAAAGATGAAGGAAAGTGTAGGTCCTCTACTTAGCAGGGAAGGAGAGCTAATAACTGATAACATGAAGATGGCCAAGATGTTTAATGCCTCTCTTGCATCAGTCTTCACTAAAATGGTTAATGGTGACCAGATACTCAACATAATTAATATTAACAACCGGGGGAAGAATTGAAAACTTCAATACCTGGAAAGACACTGGAACAAATTATTAAACAATCAATTTGTAAGCACCTAGAGGTTAATAGGGTTATAAGGAACAGCCAGCATGCATTTGTTCTTGACAAATCCATGCCAAACCAACCTAATTGTCATCTTTGACAGGATTACTGACCTAGTGGATGAAAAAAACACCCCCCGAGTGATGCAAGTTGCATCGACTTAAGGGGTAGTGTAGACAAGCCCTTTGTAAATTAAGAAAAGGCAAATGAGAATTATTTATCCTACTCCATTCATTTGAATGACATTTTTAAATACAAGACAATTATAACTGCTCATGGTTCATTGTCTTGAGCCTGTAAAGCAAATATTGAATGATTTACACTAGTAGCAATATTTATAAGAAATCTCTAAAGCTAGATCAAATGCAAAAGCAGTCCATGTTCTTAAGACTAAGTTAAACTCAAATGTTGCAGTAAGATTAATTGGACCAAAAATAAATGCAATGTTGAGGAATTTGATCGTTTAGTTTGAGAACCAGTTGAGAAACTCAGCATCCTGTCTCCAAGGATACAGGTAACTAGCCACAGGATGTCACCGAAGAATCACTTTGCCTTAGCTACTGTATCATAAATCTCAGAACTGGGTAACCCTCTTTATCTTGGCTTTATAAAGGTAATGTAATATTACAATTTAAGTACCTCTAACTACAGAGAGAGAGAACAGATACTACTCCAGCATCATCTCTTCAGAGATAGTTGAATAAGCTTGTACCAGTGCTCCTGATGGCAAAACTTGTACTCCGTTAGCAAGGTTATGTTTTTGTCAGTTATTTTTAGTAAAAGTCACGAACAGGTTACAGACAATAAACAAAAGTTAATGGAAGCCAGTGACCTGTCCATGATTTTTACTAAAAATAACCATTGGGGGGTCCCTGACTGAGAGCCCAAGCACTGGGGGGCAGGGGGAGGGAAGGAGAGAATGACACATGACTGACCGTTCCTGCTGCTGCTGTGGGGGAGGACAGCTTCAACTCCAGCCCTGGCTGCTGGTCGGGACAGCTCCAGCCATTGGGGAAGAGGCAAAGAGCAGCTCCGGGCCCAGGCCCAAAGGGGAGGGGAAGTACATACAACACAGCTCTGGCATCCGCCCACAGCTGCGCACGGGAGGGGAGCTTCGGCCCCAGCCGCAGCCACTCCAGTGGGGGGATGAAGCCAAAGAGTTCACCAAGGTCCATTAAAGTCACAGAATCCGTGACTAAATCATATCCTTTACCATCAGATTCTGACAAACCTAAACTTCCGGGGCCAAAGAGACTTTAGAAATGCCATTTTGTGACAGTGGAGTCAAGAGAGACTCACAAGTAAAGCAAAGTTATACCAAATGAGAGCCCATTGGTAGAGCTCCCTTCTTTGACTGCAAGAGATGCCAGAAGTGATATCAAGAAAATATGTTTAGCTCTGTATTTCTCAGTTTGTTCCCTAGAGTTCCAAGTTTCCAGATCAGTTACTCAAGTATTGGCTTGACCAAGGAAGTTAATGCATTTAGTCAGCAATTGAGAGAAGATATTCTTCCAGGTGGTCGTTTTCTAATTACATTTCCTGCTGTCATGCACTCTGCAGCAGATGTAATTATATTCTGAGAACATTAATTTCTAGCTTGAATGCTCTGATTACTGGAAGAGACATATTGAAATGGCTGCATTTTTAGGCCATTGTTTGCTTGGACACACCTTGTAGATCAACTTCATTCTCTTGCCCAAGTCCAAACACACACATCCAGAATGTAGCCCAACTACACAGGCAGATGCAGGTCATTGTTTTGTACCAGGTTTCCTCATAACAGAACCATCAGATAAGGTAATCTTTATTCAACAGCTGGACTACTATGTTAAACTTGTAGGTGTTTTGGGTAATGTCAGTGATACATGCAACTCCTTTGAAGTCAGTGGAGATGTACCCAATGGTTTTCCAATACATCAGTGTATTTGATTATTTATATGGGGTGCTGCATGCATTCCCTTATGCATCTTATCTTTAGTCTAGATATTAATTTCTATCAAGAGTACTAGCTAGTAAGCAGATTGAGCTCATTTAAAGTTGAACAAAGGTAGAAACAATTTAGACAGCAGGTCAGGGATATATATTCAGATTAGCCTTTACAAGAATTAAAGATCCAACTTTCAGAAAAACATACACACTTAAGCATCATTGGTGGGTTGGTGAAAAGGCCTACTGAGAAATGTCCATCACTTGTCCACTGGGAAATCACTATTAGGTCTATTACTCATTTCAAAGAGCCTGGTTTTTTGCCATATTAAAAATAGCACTAATCAGAGAATTGCAATATAGATACCTTAGATTTTGCAGATAGTATATGTCAAGGATTTCTTTGCCAAGTGTAAAAGCTTCTGGGTGACAACTTTTCACTTGCTACTGTACCTCTTGATCGTCTAGTTTAAACCTAGCAATGTTGAAGAGCAAAGAAAACAGATCTCTTCTTAAATTAATACTATTTTAAGAATGTTTTTATAGAGTCCTTCACTGAACTGCATATTAATTAGGCAAGCTTTGTGGAAATTAATGAATAGTGAAGGGAAGAGAGGAAATTGCGGAAGAAATGGCTATTGAGCAGTTTTAAATTATATCCATGCAATCCAGAATCAATAACAAAGCACTTTCTAAAGCTGATGATGCAGATTTTGCAACTACCAAGTCAAATTAGGTTTATCAAATTTTTCTATATAAATTATAGAATCATAGAAATGTAGGGCTAGAAGGGACAAACAGAGGTCAAGTCCAGCCTCCTGAGCTGAGGGCAAGACTAGTAGCCCTGGACCATCCTTGGCATATTTGTCCAACCTGCTCTTAAAAACTTCCAATGAGGGGATCCCACAGCCTCCCTTGAAAGCCTAATAAGGAAGTTTAACTATCCTTAAACTTAAAAGTTTTTCCTAATATCTAACATAAATTTATTACTTCTTGCCCTACCTTCAGTGGGCATGCAGAACAGTTTATCACCATCTTTAGAACAGACCGTAACAAATCTGAAGACTTATAAGATCCCCCCTCAATACCTCCTTTCCTAAAGATTAAACACACCCAGTTTTTTTGTAACTTTTCCTCATAGGTCAGGTTTCCCAAACCTTTTACCATTTTTGTTGCTC
The DNA here is from genome assembly GCA_037349315.1 of Chelydra serpentina. Classification (NCBI taxonomy): domain Eukaryota; kingdom Metazoa; phylum Chordata; order Testudines; family Chelydridae; genus Chelydra; species Chelydra serpentina. The sequence continues at coordinate 31,759,605 of JBAIAC010000035.1, read as the reverse complement.
CTCTTTTGGACTCTCTCCAATTTATCCACATCTTTCCTAAAGTGTCATGCCCAGAACTGGACACAGTACATCAGTGCCACTGCAGCGCAGTAGTGAAGACAAGCCTGAAGTGTGTGCTCTCTTTAGTATACAGTTAAGAACCTTTAGCTTCTGAAGTAAGTTCAGGAGTGGTCATGGAGCATGGTCTCAGGTTGTGGTAACAGGGCCCAACCCCTACTGGTGGTCCCCGGGAAGGGGTGAATGCTTTGCCGCTCCCCCATCCCCAATCACTGCCCAGGAGGCTGTAGCCACAAGAAAAACCTCTGGTGGCCACATTTGAGAAACGCTGCTCTACAGCATCCTTTCCAATACCTCTCCTGACCATCTCACAAGGATATGTCTGCATTTGCTCAAGAGGAATCTGATCATATACTGTATTCACTTACTCTATATTGCGAGGGTAGTAGTTAATCATAAAAAGGAAGAATGGTAAGAGAAGAGAAATATGAAATGTTTCATTTGTGTTGTCATTTAGCAAACTATAATATTCTGAAAAAGAGTTCAGCATTCCTGCCCCACATCTGTGGTGGAATTAACATGGAGCAGAAAAGACCCATGATTTGAAGTCCAGGAGCTGCAGAATAATTGTCGTGCTATTAATGCACTGTGCTGAATTCTGGTTTACTCTCATAGCCCAGCTTTCATAGAGTGGAATTCTAGTATGCAAAGGATGCTAGAAATAGTGGATAAAGAATTATTAATTTGTTCAAAATGTTGCTTCTTGTGTCAGTTTGAATTCAGTGCTTCCTTACTAGTAGTTGTATTTTCTTATCTAACTCCTGTGCTTGATTTTCAGTGCAGTTGGAGTGTTTTTCTCAGGTTATCAGTACTTCATTTTCAAGTTTGATTTGTTAGATCATAATGCCACTTTATTTTCTTGTGCAGTGTTAGGTAATTTATCCATAATGATATAGCAATAAACATTTCTATAAAACAAATATTTGTGTTGGTACTGCTGTAGTACCTTAAGTAGAACCACGGTATCTTTTTCCTGAATGTACCATACAAGCTGAGATCATTTAGTGGTTTACTGTCAAGACTGACGTTTTGATTGTCTTTATTTTTTGTAGAGCAAGGCTTAGATCACATAGCAGAAAATATCCTTTCCTATCTTGATGCCAGATCGCTCTGTGCAGCAGAGCTGGTGTGTAAGGAATGGCAGAGAGTCATCTCTGAGGGAATGCTATGGAAGAAATTGATTGAGAGAATGGTACGCACTGATCCACTGTGGAAAGGGCTCTCTGAAAGAAGGGGTTGGTAAGTACCACTTCAATATGTAAACTCATTCACCCAGCTTTGTAGGCTATTGGTAACAAGTGTTCCTAATCCAGTGTTCTGCAAAAAGGTACATTTATGGTATTGTTAGTCCTCTTAAATCTTCTATGGAAAAGTGTGGGGGTGGAGGGTGGTGGTTAGGAAGGGAGGGGATCATAAATTGTATTAAAAATCTGTACTGTGTTTAATCTGCTCCCTTTTTTTGTCAGATATCTTGCTCCATTTCCCTACCCGCTGCATTGCTTTTCACTTTTTGAGTTCTTATGGTAAATTTTACTCTGCAAAGTTTCACTGTAGCAGTTTTTTGCATATTTATCCATATTACCTCTGAACTGTAATGTGCAACACAGAGGTATAGAAAGCTACTCAATATGCTTGTTGGGTACTTTGTCAAGTGAAATATTGCCACTTAAACTTTTGCGAAATGTCTAATTAGAATTCAAAATTTCATTTTTTCCCCCTGGTAATACTTTGTTTTGGATTTGGGAAAACTGGGTTTTTCCATATTTTGCAAGTCTCTGAAAGTAGAGGGGGAGGTTCCTCAGTGTGTTTTTCCTTTCTAGCATCTTGCTTTACTGCGCTCTGTAATAGCATGCCTATGAAACTGCAGACTCTGACTCAAGACTTGGCAAAGGTGGGAAACCCTGCAATCTAAAAAGGTCTGTCAAAATAGCAAATCCCTATTTACCGAACATAATGAAAGAAAACAATTTCCTTTTTTGAACCTCAAACATTTTTAAATACAGCTGTTATTGAGGTGTATAGCCGTTTAGACATGGTCTTTTGCATGGGTTAAGTGACTTTAAGGTATCAAAAGTATTGTAGCTTAGTGCAGTGTTTAAAATGTCATACTGGAAAATATAACTCTTTTTTGTTCTTTGTTAGGGATCAGTACCTGTTTAAAAACAGACCCACAGATGGCCCCCCAAATTCATTTTACAGGTCATTATACCCAAAGATAATACAGGATATAGAGGTATGTTTTCTAACACAACTTTTTCAGTGCAAATAACTTTTTCAAGCTAGTACATTTTCCTGATAGTTTTACTGTGATATATATTCCTGAACAATATGTTTTTAAATATAATGTATTATGTAATTGATTACACTATTTCTAGTACTAATTCTCGTTTACCAGGAAAATGCGGTAAACATGTGCAGTAATTTATTGGATAGAGTAAATACACTATGAAGGTAACTTTGCTTCTAATAAAAAGAAAATAAGAAAGAAAGAAAGACTTGTGGCACCTTAGAGACTAACAAATTTATTTCAGCATAAGCTTTCGTGGGTTAGAACCCACTTCATCGGATGCATGGAATGAAACATACAGTAGACAGATATTTATACAGTCAGAGAAACATGATAAGGTGGAAGTGCGTATACCAACCCTAAGAGGCTAATTAATTGAGAGGAACCATAACAGCAGGGGAAGAAAAACCTTTGCTTCTAATGTTGACATTAACATGTTTCTTTTTCTGAAAGATTTTGGGACTTTTCAGAAATGAATTGTGAAGTCTGACTTAACGGAATTATAATATTTAATGGTCTCGTTCACCCCCAGACAATCACATGCATACTGTATAACCAGATTTTCTATATAATTTGATTATCCTAACTTTTTTTAAAGTCCAGATTTAAACTTCTAATATTAAACATTAAAATACCAAGATCTATTTAATATTTTCATTTCCCCCCTTAATTTTAAGAGACTCAAGATAACAAATACAGCTTTTCTTACAAGGAGTGCAGAATTTTGTCGTCTTTCTTAAATGACTGTAGTAAGAGTCTACAGTATGGTTATAACATAAAGTGCGTTTTAGGCATAAAGATGAGGCAGAAATGACTTTCTTTTGTTTTTACAATGTGATATTTTGCTTACCTTGTAAAAGAGCTACAAAGTTATGGCTCATATACTTTTCAACATATGTTTTTGACAGATTAGGGTCATCTTGGTGTTCTCATACTAGAAGAAAAGCTTAGTCTTATCCAGTTAGCTATGTATCTGCCATAAAAATGTTAGACCAAAATCTGTAATGCATTTATTTCAGCCAGGTGATGGACATAAGTTATTGGTCCAAAATTCATTAGTGAAGAAACATGTGTTTGTTGGTTAAGGCAGATGTGAATCATAGAATATCAGGGTTGGAAGGGACCTTAGGAGGTGTCATCTAGTCCAACCCCCTGCTCAAAGCAGGACCAATCCCCAATTTTTGCCCCAGATCTCTAAATGACCCCCTCAAGAATTGAACTCACAACCCTGGGTTTAGCAGGCCACTGTTCAAACCACTGAGCTATCCGTCCCACCTAATGGAATCATTCTATTATAGCAAATGTGACCTTGTATGGCTGGCACTTCATGAACAAAATTACTCAAAACTCCAACCTGTCTGTAAAATATATCTGCCCCACAAATCAACTGTAACCCTCATTTTCAAATATATATTTTAATAAGCTACTGTTAACAATTCAAATGATTTTTTCAAGTATAAATCTGAACATAAAATAAAGCCTAAGCAAAACAAAATGAGCCATGATATTAGTACTTGTTGGTTGTGCACCAGACACCTTTACATACTTGTGTGGTGAGGTAGCTTGTTTTATCCTTTTCTCTTCTGCATACAAGTTCTTTCAGCATGGTTGAAGTTGATTTCCTGAAATAAGATCCTTCTGGTATTGGTCAACCCTTGCTTTGCTGTGATTGGCACCTGGTTTAGGCAGCAGGCTTCCCTCCACTGCTTCAGTTTTATTTCTTGCTGGAGCCCTCTTCTCCAGTAGTAAGAGCCAGATCCTGTTCTCATTCAAGTAAGTAGCAAAAATAGCAGGATTTGGGCCTAAAAATTATGTAAGTGATTTTTTGAGTGGAGTCATCTTAAGATTTGGGCTCATGTACGGATTCTTAGTTGGAAGAAGTGAGGGTAGATCTTGTGCCAGTACTCTAAGCAGTAAAACACCATGAAATGTATTGGGGGTATAGATAGAGGTAAACACTGAGATCACATTTGAAAGTGGGCTGTTGTTTGTTGAGCGCCCTTCTAAGGAGGAAGGGAAAAGAGTTTCCCAAAAGAGATTGGTATCTTCAAAGGAAGGAAACTTTTGGGTAGGTCTCTTTGATGACCCCATTGCAGCCACCAGATAAGGAGGGAAACACTCCACAGCTTGCGCCCTCTCTCTCGCGCCCCCCGCACCTCTCTCTCTCTGTTTGTAAAGAAAAAACAACAAAAAGCAGTGTGAAAATACAAAGTGGCTGAGGCTGTCTTAAATGATCCAATAATTAGACTGCTTTATAGTTCAGTTTTTGACATTCACTCTTCCTAAGTTGATCCTAGTGACAACTATAAATGGGGCAATTTTGTCGGAATGCCTTTGATCGTGGAAGTGTTATGGAGCATTACATGCAGGAAGTGCAGCAAGGGATCTCAGGCTATACACCTTTAAATACTTGTGTGGCGAGATGGCTTGTCATATCCTCCCAGCCTTCTCTTTATTACTTGCATCCTTTCTGTATCTTTGTTATTGGCCAGAGTTAGAGATATGAACGTTTTGAAATTGATTACCCTGACAGGAAATGAATGGCCATAAAAGCCAAAAAAAAACCACCCCAAAATCCCCAAAACCTATCTATGATTAAAAAATAATAATAATAATAAAAAATCCAGCCTTGCATCTTTTAAGTGATCTTACAAAGTGAGGGGGAGATATCAGTGAAATCTATAAGTTTGATGGAGCCATTTTCTTGTAACTGTACAAGTTTCCGAGAATATTAAACTTAAGATTGTAAATTCAAAACAGTATCTTAAAAACCCACCTTAATAGACCCCCTTTTCTCTGGGACTCCCTAGGGCTTTGAAGAGGCGGCTTGATTAGTCAAGGACTTTAAGTTAGCAGACAAAGATATGACAAGATCCAGTGTCTGGAATCCGAAGCTGGACAGAGTCAGACTTAGAAATAAGGCATACATTTTTAACAGTCAAGGCAATTAACCATTGAAACAGCTTTCTTAAGGATTTTGTGGCTTCTCCACCTCCTGAAATCTTTAAATCAAGATTAGAGGTCTCCTAAAAAAGATGCCCCATCTCAATCACAAGTTACGGGCTTGATGTAGGAATCACTGGGTGGAATACTAAGTCATAATGTTTATTCAGGTTGTCAGACTAGATGATCATAACTGTCCTTTCTGGCCTTAAGATCTGTAAATTTATAAAACACTAGTCTGTACTCTTTACTGGCTGTCAGCGACATCAGATGAATTCAAGGGGATGGCTACCACCCACCAAGCCCACATGAGTGTTGACTGCATCAGACACTCACTCCTATTAAACATGCCATCTTTATTTGTCTAGGACACTTAAGCTAATTACTCAAAGGGAGCCAGGTCTTTCAGTTACAGGCTCTCTCTCTGGAATTCTTGTCCATATTCAGGAAACAGACATGCCTTTGTCCAGACTTTTAAGGATATGAAGTCTCTCTTGTAAAGCCAACTCTCACTTCCAGAATCCCAAGCATTCAGTTTATACCAGCAAAATTTTCCTAGTTTTGGTCCTATGAAGTTGCTGATTTGGAGGGGAGAAGGAAGATGGGTTGAGGAGTTGTGCAACTTGGGACTTGTCTTCTATGCTCAAATATTTCTTTTCAATCTAAGCCCTGGGAAATGTTCCCATAGTCCAGGTGTTTCCATTCTGGATTAGGGTCGATGCTTTTAGTACCTCAAACTTCTTGAGCTAGTAGTCAAGGGTCGGATATTTTTTTCTTTTTTAAGGCCCCGTCATTTCTAATTCTTCCAATAAATGTCTCTCTAAGATATGATTCATAAAGAGCTCTCTCCTTGTGGACTCTCAGAACAAGTTGTTGAAACAGTCCTTCAATCGGAAAGTCTGCAACACAAAAAGCTAGCTACAGCACTTGGATCTCTTTTCTTTAGGTATTGCTAACAAAAGGGTGGAGGTAGAGGGGCAGGGCTTGATTTAATGTCATCCCCTCCATTCTTGAGTTCTTCAAAAGATCATGCAGAAAACTGCTGTAAAAATACCATACTTCATCTTAGGGGCCATTCAGGGTCTGAAGGATTTTCTATCCTTGCTGATTTCTAAAAGCAGTGTTGCTCTCTTACTTCAAACCTTGTTCTACAATATTTACCTGTAATATCCTTTGTAAGCTTTGTGATCCCTGCCTTTTCCACAGGGGAGTGGTGGGGGAGTGTTTGTGTGGAGATCATCTGAGTTGGTCCGGTTAACCCTGTACTTGGAAACAGTCCACAAATACTGTGGTGCAGATGTACTGTTTTAAATAGACTACAGTAATAGGCAGGTTTTTTAAAGGGTAGTTAAGTTTCCTTAAATGAAACAGTTGAGAAATAGGGGATGCTTGAGTGTGTTTTTAAGCACGTAGGATGTACTCAGACAACAGCGAGGGTGGCCAAATAAGTATCTAGTTCAGTATATTTCTAACTCTATATTTTTCATGGTATCACACAGTCACTTATTAAATAGTAATGTTAATCTCAAATGGAAACCAAAATGTGTAATATAGCCTATGTTGGATAGTTGTGTACTGTCAGCTGTTCTGTTTATTATTGATGCATATATCATTGCAGTAACTCACACACTTGCCCTCCGCATTTTCCTTGTCCTTGGGTTGTAAGGTGTGTTGTTTTTTTTAAATCACCCCTGGAGAGCTGGAAGGGATTGAATTATGTTGCTCAGGTATCACATTACCAATAAATAAATCAGCTATTGATCTCTCCCTACTGTCAAGATGGCATGACTTCTTATGTCTGGAAGGTGGCATGTTTATTTAATTTCCATATATTTGAGTTCTTAAATACAAGGATTCTAGAATTCTTGATGGGAAATACTTACCTTGATATCTGATTCTTCAAAAAGGTAGTTTGTGGTCTTTTCAGCTTGCAGTCCTTTCCAGGGACAGTATTGCATCATTTGAGCAGCTATCTTTATTTGGATGTAATTTAAATTATTTAAAAGTTTTTACACTGATAGCCAAGCAAAGTGAAATCTGCTTTGCCCCTGCTATCTGTTCAGTGATGTAAACAACAGACCAACAAAGAGTAGATTCATAGAAATGTAGGACTGGAAGGGACCTCAGAAGGTCACTAGTCCAGTCCCCTGCACTGAGGCAGGACTAAGTATTATCTAGACCGTCCATGACATGTTTGGCTAACCTGTTCTTAAACCTCCCATGACAGAGATTCCGCAGCCTCCCTAGGTAGTTTATTCTGGAGCTTAATTACCTTTACAGTTAGGAAGTTTTTCCTAATGTCTTACCTAAATCTTCCTTACTGCAATTAAAGCACATTACTTCTTGTCTTGTTCTCAGTGGTTAAGGAGAACAATTTATCACTCTCTTCTTTATAACAGCCCTTTACGTACTTGAAGACTGCTATCTTCTTGAGACTAAATAAATTCATTTTTCTATCTTTCCTCATAAATCACGTTTTCTTGACCTTTAATCATTTTTGTTACTCTCCTCTGAACTTTCTCCAGTTTGTCCGCATCTTTCCAGAAGTGTGGTGACAAGAGCTGGACACAGTACCCCAGTGGAGGCCTTATTAGTGTGAAGTAGAGTGGAAGAATTACTTCTTGTGTCTTGCTTACAACACTGCTGCTAATATATCCCAGAATGATGTTCACTGTTGTTTTTGTTTTGCAGCAGTATTACATTGTTGACTCATCTTTAGTTTGTGATCCACTAAAACCCCCAGATCCTTTTCTACAGTCCTGGGCAGTCATTTCCCATTTTATGCTTGTGCAGTTGATTATTCCTTCGTAACTGTAGTACTTTGCATTTGTCTGTATTGAATTTCGTCCTATTTATTTCAGACCATTTCTCCAGTTTGTCCGATCATTTTTAATTTTAATCCTACCCTCCAAAGTGCTTGCAACCCCTCCCAGCTTGGTATCTATCTGCAGACTTTGAGTGTACTCTCTATGCAATTATCTAAATCATTTATGAAGATTATTGTATAGAACCAGACCCAGGACAGATCTCTGCGGGACCCCACTCAATATGCCCTTCCAGCATGATTGTGATGGGGGACTTCAACTACCCAGATATATGTTGGAAAAATAATACAGCAGGGCACATAACCACCAAGTCCTGTGTTTTGAATGATTTTGTTAGTTTTTTTTTTGTTTGTTTTTGTTTGTTTTTTTAAAAAAGCCTCATACCTCACTTCATTCTGGTTAGGTAGTCTATATTAGACGCCTACCATGACATCAGCCTTTTTTACCCCTTGTATCCAGAGACTTTCAGCCAGTCTGCCTCCCACTTTTTTCTGAACCTCAGTGCAGGTGTATACATCTTTGATATTTCTAGCGCTCTTCTCCTTCCCAGAGGCCGGGGGTAGGTCTACTCACCAGTACACTGCTGGTGTTCTGCAGTCCCCCATATTACTATCTCTCTCTGGCTAATAGGCTGCAACCCTCTATCTTGTAGTTGTTTAGTAATTTTTTTCAAGCCTTCAGATAACAGATTTAATATTTAGGTCTTAAATTCTGCAGAATTTAATGACTTCGGCCCTGATACTCATAAGGTAAAGCTTTTCCACTGTTCTAGTGAGTTGATGAGTGAATTTTTCAGACTCCCTTACCTTTTGCCTTGTTTTGTCCTCTTCCGATCTTTGAATTTATAATGTAAGCGTGATTTACCCAAAATTGAACCAGGCACATGTCATACTCAGATCTAGCTTGGCTTTCAGCATTATCTCCCTAATTGCTAGCCTTGCTTGGTTGCAGACAGTTCTTGAAAGCATATCTTGATTATCCTGTCCAAGATGGTTATTAAAGAAAGACAGGAAGCCTTTGATTCACTCACAGTGAATGTTTTCTGGTACATTTTCAGCAAAAGTGACCTTTTTATGTCTTTATTAAAATTTTAAAAAAAATATTCTGAACCTAGATGTATTATCCATCTAGATAAGGACATAAGAACACACTAATAGAAATTCATTTTCAGGAACGTTACTAAGACACTTAATGAAGTTTTTTACCAAGCTGTTTTTCTAGCTCTTGTAAAAGTCATCAGCCTACCTAGCTGATTTCATACTTTTTTTTATTTTTAATTTAATCTTGTGTTCTACAGATTTACCTTTTTAATCTTTATACCATTGGAGATGTATTTCTTCAATTTATTTTACTGAAGGAGGCAATTGTGATAAAACAACTTTTCATTACTCACAAGGATAAAATGTTTGCAGTCATTTTTCTAAGCTAATCCTTCCCTCTTCTCCTTGACAGTCTCGCTTGTATTTTCAGTTAATGGTTTACTCATGTTAAAGTGGCAGCTTTCTTGATGAGTAGACCCTAAACCATCAATTTCTACAGAATATAAGCTGATATTTAAAAGTTAAACAAATTATCTTGTGCTTGTGAAGAGAACTTTATGAATGGGACCTGATGTATGCCTTTAATGAGGCTGCAGGCAGGGCTGTCCCTAGGAGGGTGTGGAGCCTGGGACATAGGCACTGAGTTTCTATCTGGCAAGGGGTGTTCCCCCTAGCTCTGCCCAGGCCCCGCCCTCATTCCACCCCTTCTCCCAAGGCCCCCCCCTCTTTCCAGCCCTGTTCCGCCCACTCCCCCGAGCACACTCGCTCCTCTCCCCTCCCTCAGTGTCTCAAGAAGCAGTGAAACAGCTGATCGACACTGCTGATTGATGGTAGGTGTTGGGAGGGAGAGGTGCTGATTTGCGGGGCCTGCCGGCAGGCAGGAGGTGCTGGGGGCAAGGGGAGGTTGGTAGGGGTGCTGTCCTTGCCCACCCCCTCATGAAGTGCCGGGACCTTTCAAAGCATGGGGCTTGGGGCACTCACCCTGATTTGCCGTACCCTAGGGACAGCTCTGGCTGCAGGCATACAGCTCCAGTGGCACAGCTGCTGCTTCTACCTTTCCTAAGCAGCAGCTGAGTGAAAGTGACAACTCTGCTCATTTTCTCTTCTGCTCTTCAGACTCCTGGGGGCAGTGATGCAGCAAGAATCATGTCAATTTAACTCTGCAGTTACATAGAAAATGCTACAGGAGAGGGAGACACCAAACCTACTCACAGGAGTAAGATCCAAAAAATTGAGGCTGGGGTAGAGTAGTGGAAAAATTCCCAGCAGCCATACGGTTCTTATGGCTCTAAGGCTTGGGGAACAGAGAGGACCCAGGGAATTATAGAGCACTCAGTCTAACTTCAATACCTGGAAAGATACTGGAACAAATTATTAATCAGTAAGCACCTAGAAGATAATAGGATAATACACATGCCAACATGGATTTATCAAGATACAAATCATGCCAAGCCAATCTAATTTTCATCTTTGAGAGGCTTAACTGGCCTAGTACAGTAACTTCTCACTTAAAGTTGTCCTGGTTAACGTTGTTTCATTCTTACCTTGCTGATCAATTAGGGAACATGCTCGTTTAAAGTTGTGAAATGCTCCCTTCTGATGTCGTTTGCAGGCTATCAGTTGCTGGCAGTCCAGCTCTCCCTTCCTCCACTGCCATGTGCTGCTCCCAGAGACTCCTGCCTGCTTGCTGTGTGGGGGGGAGGGGAAGAAGAGGCGGGCTAATGTCCCCCTGCTCCTGCACAGGGGCGGCTCTAACGTTTTTGCCGCCCCAAGCAAAAAAATAAAAAAAACATAAACGGCGCGCGGCCCCCCCAAAAAACCCCCAATGCCTGCTGAAACACCCCCCCCCCCCCCCCCACTGGGAGCACGGGCGGCATGCCCGCTCTCCCCGGCCGGCGGGGAGCGAGCACGGCATGCCCGCGGCCCCCGCTCTCAGTGGCCGGTGAGGAGAGACCGCGGCATGCCCACAGCCCCCGCTCTCCCCGGCTGGCGGGCAGCGTCTCCCCAGCTGGGGGAAGGGAGGGAGGAGAGACGGGCAGCATCTCCCCGTCCGGCCGGGAGCGAGCGCGGCATGCCAGCTGCCCCCGCTCTCCCCGGCCGGCGGGGAGCGAGCGCGGCATGCCAGCTGCCCCCGCTCTCCCCGGCCGGCGGGGAGCGAGCGCGGCATGCCAGCTGCCCCCGCTCTCCCTGGCCGGCGGGGACCGAGCGCGGCATGCCAGCTGCCCCCGCTCTCCCTGGCCGGAGCATACCTGGGAGGGAGGGGGAGACGCGCGCCCCTGCCACTTGAGTTCTCTTCTCCTTCTCCCTCCCAGGCTTAAAAGCCTGGGAGGGAGGGGGAGAAGCCAGCAGCAGCCATGGTGGCACAGAGCGGAGGTGAGCTGGGGCAGCCGGCCAGGCCACATTTCTAGGGGCGGCATGGCTGGTGCCAGAATGCCGCCCCTAGAAATGTGCCACCCCAAGCACCAGCTTGTTTTGCTGGTGCCTGGAGCCGGCCCTGACCTTGCTTACCCCATCTTCCATAGAGCAGTGGGGAAACAGGAGGGAGGGAGCTGCTGCCTTAGGAAGAAGCTGCAGCTGCCGGGCTTGCTGATCTAATTAACAAGGCAGTGACTGTACTTCTGACCCCACTCTTGATACTTAAAGGAGAAATGCGCATCTCTATCTCTGAAACAAACACAGGTGTGTGTCTTTGTCTGCCCTTCCTCCTTTCCTGCTGCCTTGTAGAGTGTGAGAGTTAACCCTTGAGGGCTCAGCCAATGGCTAGTTCTTTTAGTAGTAAGTCATTCCCTGGGAAATTCCCACCCTCTGACTCCTCCACCTCAACCAAGCTTCACAATCCTCATCACTGTGAACCAGTATTCAATTGTTACATTAATTCTTATGGGGAAATTGGATTAGTTTAACATCGTTTTGCTTAAAGTTGCATTTTTCAGGAACATAACTACAACGTTAAGTGAGGCGTTACTGTAGGTACGGGGGGAAGACAAGTACAAAGAGAAGGAAAAATCAAATGCAAAATGTGGAATAACTAGCGAGGCAATAGTACTGCTGAAAAGGAGTTATGGTGGATTATAAATTGAATATGAGCCAACAATGTGATGCAGTTGCAAAAAAAAAAAAGGCTAATTCATTCTGGGGTGGTTTAGCAGGAGTGTTGTATGTAAGACAGGGGAGGTAATTATCCCACTCTGCTTGGCACTGGTGAGGCCTTAGCTGAAGTACTGTGTCCAGGCCTGGGCGTGGCACTTTAGGAAAGATGTGGACAAATTGGAGAGAGTCCAGAGAAGAGCTACAAATATGATAAAAGGTTTAGAAAACCTGACCTGTGAGGAAGGGTTAAAAAAAACTGGGCATGTTTAGTCTTCAAAAAAGAAGTTATGGGGGCCAGGGTATCTGTTAGGTCTTCAAATATGTTAAGGGCTGTTACAAAGAGACAGTGATCAGTTGTTCTGCATGTCCACTGAAGGTAGGACAAGAATTAATGGGCTTAATTTACAGCAAAGGAGAATTAGGTTAGATATTAGGAAAAACTTTCTAACTGTAAGGATGGTTAAGTGCTGGAATAGACTTCCAAAGGAAATTGTAGAATCCCTGTCATTGGAGGTTTTTAAGAACACCTGGCAAACACCTGTCGGGTGGTTTTAGGGATACTTGGTCCTGCCTCAGAGTAGGGGGCTGAACTAGATGACTGTTCTCCAGCCCTACACTTCCATATTAATAACTTGATATAGAATCATAGAAGTGCTATGCCTATGCCTGTTAAGCCTCTGTGCATGCCCAGTGTAAACTGGATGTCTCCAGAAGCTTAAGCAGACTGTCTATTGAAATCTTGTACAGTTAATAAGTGCTGTGCTGTCTCTTGACAAACTTGCCTCCTGCATACTTACGTGGGGTGGAATGAGAGCGGGAGGGAGCTCTCTTCCATCGCAGGGAGCTCATGTGAAAAATGATGCTCCTAAGCAGGGCACAGGGCCAGAATCTTGGTAAGAATTTCAGGATGTGCTCTTCTTTTCTGAGGTATGCCAGGGTTTCTCACCAACGTTGTCTCTAGTGGGTATTTAATTTTTAATTAGTCAGTTAGCAGAAGGGGGAATGTGGGTGAGACGGCAGGTTTTAGGAGGAAAATCCCTAACATATTACAACCTTTTGTTGGCAAAACGTTTTAGCAAGTAAACTGAAGGAACTTAAAATGGTTCCCCTAGGGAAGCATGGAAATGGTACTGCTCCATGCCCTTCACCAGTGGGTGACTCCTATCTGTATTGCAGGAGATACAAATTCACTTCTGCCTGTTTAAGATGAGCCAAGTGCACTTTTTACTATAACATAATTGTATTTTGACCTTCATATAAGTCAAAGGTGTGCGTTATCAAACAAACAAACAGTAACCTAGCAAGTGGATAATCTATATTTTTAACACATTCCATTGTGATTCTTAACCAGGAAAAAGAACACTTCTGAATCCGAATCCTTTCCCTACAGTCAGGCGTTGCTTAAAGCACTAACAAGGCTCTATCATCCCTGTCTATCCTGGGCCGCTCTTTGCTTATCCTCTATGTTAAAGCCCATTTGTTTTCCCCCCTCTCTTTACTGTTCGACAGATGGATTCTTTCAGCCATCCCTTTTTTCATGTTCTTCTATCTGACCAGTCATACACCTGTCATCGGAGATGTTCTGGCTTCTTTCCTAGCATGTCCCAGATATTTCCATCTTCCTTTCTGGATAACTTCTGGAGATAACTTTTCTAGGAAATACAACCAGGATCCCAAATTACCTTGATTTAATTTCTGCTCTGGTTGGAGGAGATTCTCCTCTAGTTTATTATCCTGTGAGGGTACAGTGTATTTCATAGCTATTTTCAGCTAGGCCCGGTGTGGTGGCGCGTGCCTGTAATCCCAGCTGCTTGGGAGGCTGCGGTTGGCGGATCGCTCAGGAGTTCTAGGCTGCTGTGCGCTATGTCAATCGGGTGTCCGCTGCTACTGACAGCCTGGCCAGCGGGTAGTTGGAGGACTGGCTAGAGCAACACGTCTGACATGTTGTGATCGGCGCTCTCTCTGTGCGGGCTGATAGACCGATCGATGACAGTGACTTTCAGCTACTGATTCTCCTGTTTTTGACTGTGGTTATAGAAGTGTGTGAAACTGTGGGTGTGTATATGCTGTAGGAAACAGGTATTTCCCAGCATTTAAGTTTGTCTGGCTTGTAGTTCTGGGAACTGAGTTTAGAGGAGGTTTTATTTATAATTTGAAGCTTTATTGAGGGGATGTATATAAAAATTACAGGTAACAAGTGGCAGAGGTTTTGTAATTTAAGTGTGTGAGGAAACCTTGGATTTCTGTAGCATTAATTCCGTAATGTTTGCTGTAGTGCATAAAATGTAATAACGCCTTCCATACAAATACCTACCCACTCTGCATACACAGAATTTATTTTAAAATATCCGCCTAAGGAGGTTGCAGGTGAAATCTTTGTCAGCTTCACCTTTGAGTAACAACAGAAATTTCATATAGCAAGAATCTTTTATGTGGTTACAAGTACTGTATTTAACATGCTCCTTTGTATAGGGTCTTCCAAGTTGCCCACCCACTCAGCTGTATTTGTCATCCAAAATGTTATTTCTCTATACTCACATCTGTTTCCACTCTATTGCCAATTGTAATGCTGCTATATATTCTCTGTGTATCGTGGCTACTTTCCCAGTATATCGAAAATTTATGCCGTGTAAGGGGATTTTACAGGTTCTCAAAAACATGAAATATTTTCCCACAGTAGCCACATCACACAATGTCTAAATGAAATGACATCAACTCATAGAATTAAAATATACACCTGCACATTACTTACAGCTTCATAGTGTTCAGACAAATGTATAAATAATATTTCAGTTTCCTTCATTTGTAGCCAACATTTACATATGGTAACCTTATTAAGTAGCTTCCAATGGTGAAATTTTGAGCATTGAACTAAATAGAAACAGTGAATGATTTAAAATGAATGTCTTTTTCTTCTGTTTCCCAGAACATTAAATGATATTGCCCTGCAAGGGCAGGTGATATCACCTTTTAAAATAAACAAACATAGCTAAATACTGTAAACCAAAAATGAAATGACTCCCTCTTCCACCTGCAAAAACCCCAAACCAAACAAACCTAAACAAATATTATAATGAGCAATCTGATCTCTGCCAGGCACACTACAATAGAGTCCCAGGGCTGAATCTGGCATGGTGGTCAAAAATTCAATACACACAAGCAGAGCATAATTATTTAATGCTCAATGTACAAGTTGCTGACCAACAGTTTGAAAAACTTGGAAGCATTGGCTGACCAGTATTGCTGATCTGAAAATGAAAACTGGCTTCCTGCCTTAATTTTCTTGTAAATGTCACCAAAGGACAGGGAAAAAAGTGGATGATTTGATAGCATAGCTTGCTGTTTTGCTTACTGTCATCTCTTATCTCGTGTAAGTCAATTGTACCCTTCTGGCACTTCAGGAAGAGTGTTGGGTGGGGGGGGGGGGGAAATAGGTATGTGGTCTCCCTAGAGTGCCTTATGAGATACCACTGGACAGCAACATTTTTTTTAAAAATTGGGAAATAAAATTTGTCCTTAATTGGCGTTGAAAAATCAGTGTTTTGTTCTTGGGTGGTTTTGCAGGCTTTTGCAGGGAAACCAGAAGGAGGAACAAAACGTAGTTCAGAACTCTGATTCAGAGATGAGGTGCTTTAGTAGGAGTGCCCTGATGGGATAGAGGGGGGAGTGGAGATTATAAATTGAGTATAGCATCAAGATATCGATAAGTAAGATCTCCAGAACAAATCTTCAGTTCATCAACCGCTCGATTCCCATTCACCTGTTTTTTCTCTTTCAAACATTGCAATCTGTCATATGACTGATCTGTTTTTCTGTGTGTTAACAGAGAATGAGAAATATCCCAAAGTATCTAGGGATTCCATATGTTGTTCTGTGGTTTTGTTTGTTTGTTCCACTGCACTGGTTCTTTTATGATTACTATTATAAATCTTCTAACCAGGATTCCTGATTTCTTTGAAATGGCTCAGTATGTGTCCTCTCACCAATGTAAAGTTGATTAAAAGATAGAACGTAAATCTGCTTTTAATGTTGAATTGATTACAGCCTATTTGTTAAAATATACCAGATTTGAATTTTCTATTTCCCCAGCAAAGTATACACCACAAAATCGAAGTGAGAGGCTGAATTATTTCATATTTAAAAGAGAATTTTAGGAAGAACACATAGTGGATAACATCTGATAAAGAATTTAAAGGCAATTTCCCAATAGTTAATTTTCATTTTTTATAACAGTCCCTATTTCATGTTTTCATTTTATTTTTTTCTTGGTTTTCATGAGGGTTTAAAATGATATATATATATAGATATATAACAAAAACATTTCACAAAGTTGGGTCCTAAGAAAAACAGCATCAGTTACTATATTTTGCTATTTGACACGTTAGCTGAAGTTTTCAAAACAGACGTGACTTCCATTTTGGACTGTAAACAAATTTGTATTTTTGTTCACCCTCCCAAATGAGGCTGAGTGTAGTATGATGTCCCTGAATTATAAAAACAGAGACTTTGTAACCTATATCAGATGATGGGATTAATTAAATGAGCAAACTGAATTTTTCCCATTCTAGAAAGATATCTAAGTCAAGCATTAGAGATCCTGGTGCAAGATTGGTGGTTGTAACAATGAGGAAAAGTTATAGCTTTCTCTTGACAAAATGCGAAAGTTTTATAATTCTAATTAGTCCTATTTTACATATTTGCTATTGGAAATATGCTCGTGATTTAAAAGTGCGTAGCCCCAAAAGAACCAAATATGTCAGCGTTCATAGAGGAATTTTACTCCAGGTGAAAATCCAAGTCATATTTTTGTCCAAGAAATCATTCACAGCTTTATTCATCACTTGGTATAAATAGTTTTCCTGTCTTTCTAGACTATAGAATCTAACTGGCGATGTGGACGACACAACTTGCAAAGAATTCAGTGCCGCTCTGAAAATAGCAAAGGTGTCTACTGTTTACAGTATGATGATGAAAAGATCATCAGTGGCCTAAGGGATAACTCCATTAAGGTAATATACCTCCTTCCTCTTTATTTAGAGAGATCAGCCACTGCCTCGGTCTTGGCTTTAGACTTGGAAAGGAGTCTGTCAGGTGCTGCTTGTTTCGTTGGGGCCCATCTCTCCTGTCTTGTGTTTTGCCTCATGAATGATGTGGATTGCCAGTCATGGCAATTTTGACCAGATTGAAAATCAACACCTTCTATTATATCAGGTTTACTGTAAACAGATGTCTTGTGCCCCCTTGCTTGGCTGCATCCTATGGTTTTGTTAATGGTTTGGATTATTGCTAATTTCTGCTCTTCCCCTATGAAACAAAATGTTTCCTTATGGACGACAAAATTCTGTGTCATGGTTGGCAGTTTCATAGATCTGTCCAGCATGTGCTTGTCTCCTTGGCAAGGCAGGAGAACATAAAAAGAGAAGCGAAGCGAAGGCTCAAGGCCCACACCTGGAAATTGCAGGAGAATGTGCATGCTGGATTGCTTATGGATTCTCTTTGCCACCACTGGTCCTCTCTTCACAATAATGAAAGCCAAAAGGACTCATATCTTTGTTTTTGACAGATTTGGGATAAAACAAGCTTGGAATGTTTGAAAATATTAACAGGGCACACTGGGTCCGTTCTCTGCCTGCAGTATGACGAGAGAGTCATTGTAACTGGATCTTCAGACTCTACAGTAAGGTGAGCTTCAAGTATTAGCACAATGAACTCAAGTCTGGGGTAGGGGCACTCAAAACAAATAATCCACTGCAAGTACTAAAGTGTAAGGATCACTTCACAAAACAAATATAGTACTGTGCCTTTAAAGGCTAGGCACATGATACAGCAAAAGACCGTATGCAGTATTTTCTAGCATCCCCAAGCTTTAGAGTTGCATACTTGTAGGATTTGAATTTCAAAAGTTTTGAAAGACTATAAACCCTCATGATTCAGAGCATAAGCCAACATTTGACTGGGATAGGAAGAAACTTCTCTGCTGGGTGGGTTATTCCATGATTGCTCAATTTAGGGTTTCTTGCACCTTCCTTTGAAACATCTGACCACCACTGATGATAGGATACTGACATTGGATCGTTGACCATTCCTGTATTCTTAGGTTTAAAGTTTTATGTGATCTTAATGCTTAATAAAGGAGCTGTAGTGACAGCCCTGGAAACGGCAATGCTTGCCCCAGGTACAGCACAGTCAAAGACATTGCAGGTTTCTTTGGAGTGTTCTGTGTTGCCTTGACCTGGAGGAGACTTCATTCTCTATGTCCAATCAGTTCTTAATCTCTGAGAGAGCCATTTATGGTCTCTTTTGTGGTGTGGAGGCCATTACACTGAGAATTGAGGGGAGATTACCACATCTTCGTTTCACATGAGCTAGTGGACAGCCATGGTATGGCAGTAACTTCCAGTTGCTACTGACCTGGTCTTGAACCGGCATCCTTCATATAGGTGAAAGACTCGTATCTCGTTACCAGTCCTCTGTGTAATCCATTGTCAGCCTCTGCTTGATTTGTGGCTTTTATACATAAGCTCCTTTGTCTGTTAAAATGACTTCTGGAAGCAAGCCATGAGACTTAGCAACTTTGGGCAGCCAGAGAGATCAAATGGTTGAGGAGGGCTGTCCCTCAGACTAGCAGACCACTCTTCATTGCGAACATTTCCTGTTTGTAATGTGTGTAGTCATCTCAGTTAATTCAGGATAAATTTCATTTCCCTCCTTCCCCGCAGAGTTTGGGATGTAAACACAGGCGAAGTTCTGAACACACTGATTCATCACAACGAGGCAGTGCTTCATCTGCGTTTCAGTAATGGCTTAATGGTGACATGTTCAAAGGACAGGTCTATTGCTGTTTGGGATATGGCATCACCTACTGATATCACCTTGCGTCGTGTGTTGGTTGGCCATCGTGCTGCTGTTAATGTTGTGGACTTTGATGACAAGTATATTGTCTCTGCATCAGGTGACAGGACCATTAAAGTAAGTTGGCAGAAACACCCCTGCTCTGTTTACTCAGGAAACTACAAATCACAATGATTGTGTGCCCAAAAGTTTAAAAAATTCCACTTAAAAAAAACTTAGAGTTGTTGAATGTGTGCTTAAAATCCAATTCCCAAATGTGTATGTGAGCAGTTCTGTGGCTATTTCTTTATCATTCATCTATCACTTCTTGTTGGATGTTAAAGCCTTTATGCAAATAACTTGACTTGTAACATTTTTTGTGGCTTAAAATCCACTCACGATAGGTCTTGAAATTTGGCTAGAAAATTAAACATGGTACTTTTCTGTGCTTTTTCCCAAATGTTTTCTATAAATTGGCAATCCTATTCTCGACATGAAATTTATAGGCAGCCACCTTTCCCCATCATACCTTCTCAGCAACTAAACCAATTTTTGCCATGTTTGAGGGATTAAAATGCTGTGTTTGAAGACCGCCAGATTATCTTAGTTACCCCAAACTTACTATACAACAAAGATGTTTCCATCCCTCCCTCCCTAGAACCACAGCTGGTTTACACTGTGCCAAGAGCGTTTTCTGGCAAAGTTATGTCCGACACCTGCCAAAGGTACTGTATTCTTATGGAAAATGACCTATTAGACCCTTTACAACTTTAAATACAACTTCTTAAAAAATTACACAAAGATTCTAAACAATTCATTTAACATTGATCCCCATCTTTCCACCCCCAAACACACTTCTCTCAGCCTCAAGTCAAGTGCCCTGGTCTTGTCTTCAATAAGCAGTTGATTGTTGGCCATGTCAGTGGTAAAAATAGGCTAATGATATTCAGACTAGTCTCTTGTGTCTAGAAGCCTGTTATTTTGTGATCTGATTACTAACCAGCCAACATTTAAATTCAATCAGAATTCTAAAATTACTTAAGCAATGCTTACTTGCTTTACAAAAAGTTTAAATGTTTTTAATATTTTAAATTGAAGGTGATTTAGTCAATTTGAACAGATGTATGTATTATAGCAGTGCGGGGAGGACCCAGCTGGGTTTGGAACCCCATTGTGATGGCATTGTACAAATACAAAATATACCACGATCCTTTCCCTGGAAGAGCTTACAGTCTAAACTTTCATTCAGGTTTCCCCTCAAAGTTCTTCAGAGTCCTGATTTTTTTAATGAAGTTTGAATATAATTTGTTTAACTTATAAACCCTCGAGCTCTCTCAAAATGGAATGTTTTTAATTTTCTCCACAGGTCTGGAGTACAAGCACATGTGAGTTTGTTCGTACTCTAAATGGGCACAAGCGTGGCATTGCATGCCTTCAGTACAGGGATCGACTAGTTGTGAGTGGATCATCAGACAACACCATTAGGTGGGTGGAAGACAGTTGCTAACAGCATATTGGAGAGAATGTGCATTTGCAAATGTAAAAAGAAGGGATTTTTTTCTAAGTCTCTTGAACCTGCCCTACAGTTTAATAGCACAGTAATCTTTTAGCTTTTGATATGCCTTGTCAGCATTAGAACAGGCACCATTGCTGAGGAGGGAACAGGTAACATACAACATATACTCAAGCAAGTGCAGCTCACAAACTGTTGGGCTGATGTCAGCATCTAAAAATTTAACTTACAAATCCTACATCTTAATACAGTCTATTGATCTGAAGATCATTGGAGAAATTGGGGGTCCAGTTAAAGCACCAGGTTATTTCAGTTACTACATATACCTCTGATACACATGGCTTTATGTGCAGAATAAAAGGGGAGATGGATTTAGCAATAAAATTCATTTATATTGAAATAGTCACAAGCTTCCAGCCTTTACTTTTAAAATGCATTTCATTTGGAAAATGATCGATCCAATTCCGTGGGGCAGACTGACTAGGAATGTGTCTGAGTTGCATTATACTCCCTTCTGGGGACTGCATACAGGGGCTTCAAGTGTACCTTTTTGCAATGTAGTATGGTTTTAGTTTTCAGAGAACCAATAAAGATTGTATTAAAATGGAAATTGCAGCATGAGTAAGTGGATTGGAGCGCTAGTGTCACACAAGAGTTTCTCAAAGATCCATTTCTTCTATTTTCTTAAGGTTATGGGATATTGAATGTGGTGCCTGTTTAAGAGTACTAGAAGGCCATGAAGAACTGGTTCGATGCATCAGATTTGATAACAAGAGAATTGTTAGTGGAGCCTATGACGGGTACGTGATTCAAACACATTTTGAGAAAGTTATTCATGTATCTCCTAGTAAAGCACACTTTTAAAAGTTCTCATCCCTAACGCACATAATGAGGATTCTCTTTTGGTTTGCATCCTGCTGTCTAAGTGATCTGGTTATGACCGATCTACGTTTAACCTGGGTATTGCCCACTTCCTGTAGATTTCAATAATGCAGACTACCTATATCCTGAATGTCACTGTCACTGATCGGTCCATCAGCCCTCACCGAGAGAGCGCCGATCACAACACATCAGATGCATTGTTCTAGCCAGTCCTCCAACTACCCGCTGGCCAAGCTATCAGTAGCAGCGGACACCCGATTGACATAGCGCACAGCAGCCTAGAACTCCTGAGCGATCCGCCAACCGCAGCCTCCCAGCAGCTGGGATTACAGGCGCGCGCCACCACACCGGGCCATATCCTGAATGTAGCCTTTGAATATTCTGTATTCTGTTTTATTCTGCATCTCCTTCCAGTAACTTGTTCTTAAGACTCTTTAACTCTGTTCATAGGGGTAGGTAGGTAGCTCTAGCTCTCTGCAGAATTAAGTATTCTACTAATCAAGTTTATATGGCTTTGCTGTACAGCTCAAGCTGGTTAGAATGGACATATAGCTTGTCTTAAGTAGTGTCTGTTGTGAATAGACACTTCACTTTGTTTCCTCCCCCTAGACATCACTTCTTGAGCAACTCCCTACATCCCAACAGGTCTGGCTGCCTTTTTACTAGACACCAGCACTGAAACTCTTTGTATTCTGAGGCGCGCTATCTATATCTATATCTATTTTGAGCCTCAGAATACAAACAGTTTCAGTGTTTTTAAATATATATATTTTAAATATTTATTTATATATAAAAATATATTAAAAAGCCTTAAAGTTAGTGATGTGGGTGGGGCTTTTGTGAGGGCATCAGGAGCCACTTGTAAAGGAAAATGGCCTAACATTTAGTGAATTCAAGGAAACTGTACAGGGACATGGATTATCCCATTGCTTTTATTCTCCTTGTTAGCTTGTCACCTCTGGTATTGGGCTGAATTGTAGTTCAAGTGAACAGCATAGTTCTGTTGAAAGCAAGTCAGGAACTCCTTTCTACTTGAATTGGTTATTTTGATTCTATCCTTCTCCTGGGATCTGTAATCCTAAATAGATTCCCAGGGGCTGTTCTCCGTGCATTTCATCGGCAGTATGCTAGACTTTGAGGTCTTCTCAGTTTTAAGTTCATATGCAAAATATTCCCCAGATGCAGAAGTGAATAATTCTGTTTATGTATATCTGTGTGCAGCCAGCAGTGCCTAGACTCCCAAGCAGCGATCAAGGCCCCCTTGTGTTAGGTGCTGTGCTCACACAAGACGATCCCAGCCCCCAACGAACTTAGTCTTAGAATTTCTTTAGTCATATGCGAATATTGTCTTATTGCTAATAGGTTAGCATTGGGGAGATTCCAACATTTGCTTTCTGTTGATTCAAATGTTTTTGTAATGCTTGTAATTGAAGCAACATTTCTAGTATAATAAAATAACAAACATTCTTGTTTCATTTTATAGCAAAATTAAAGTTTGGGACTTGCAAGCTGCTCTTGACCCTCGTGCCCCAGCCAGCACACTATGCTTGCGTACATTGGTGGTATGTAAACATTGATACATTTGTGGTTTTTCACAATGATACTATTTTATATTTGGCAAAAGCGAACGTTTTAATGTTAAATTTTAGTGCAAATGCATCGAGTATCTTGGGGTAGATAAGAAATTTAGCACATTATGCAAATTTTGCTCAGTTCCCAGAGCTGGGAACAAACGAAGAGGATTGGGCATGCTGCATTGTGCACTGAATTCTTGTTGGCTCTGAGCATAGAAGAAAAATTGAGCTGTTAAACTCTTCTGGCTAGGTATCTTCAAATGGTCTAAAAATGTAATCAATATGACATTGCATCCAAATCATTCTGGTTCCTGGTGTGAGATTACCATAGGAATTCAAATAATTTAAAAGAAGACTACCATATTTTAAGTGGCTACCTTAGATTTTTTTTGTAATAAAGGCTTTGATTCATCGCAGTAGTAGGGAAATTAGTTAGCTCATTGTATGGGTCATTGAATATACAGAGTGTTTCATCTGCAGATTTAAAGCTTGAACCTTGTCCGAGTCAGTAGTGACCAGAAGTCATTGTTTACATGGTGTCTATTTGATGGCTTATGTGAAATGATCATGGCTTGTCCACTTTCTGCAGAAGAGCCTGCAGCACAACAACTGTAATTGGCTCCCTTATCAGCAGTCTTGGCATAGAGATCAAGTATTGAATGGGCAGGAGGACTCACTGATCTCTTATTCTTTGAGTATAATTCAATTACTGTGTGTGTTGATTTCAGACTCCAGTCACTGGGTTATCAGTATGGCATCTTTGGCCAGTCCTTTAAACAGTTTTTAAAAGGTACAATGCCATCACTTACTATGGTGGATCAGCAGGGCCAACACAGACCTTTGCAGGTTCCTGTACTAGTGCAAAGTCCTGATGCCATTTGGTGTTACTGTTTCTGCGAAGTTCCTAGAGGGGCCACTTTTAAAATTCTTTCTCAAGAGCACGTATTGAAACACTCCCTACTTTTACAAATCATTGGGCCTGGTATGGCTTAGGAAGTGGCTTATGGGGACTGCATAATACTTTAAGTAGCAGCACTGTTCAACATACAAAAAATTTTTTGTGCAGCAGATAAACCGTGACAGCTTGTCAGCACTAGCCAATCTTTTTTTGTTTAAGTGGCTTACTCTCAGTTGGCAGTCTGTCCAGCTGGCTTGTAGTTCTCTCAGCCTTTGTCTCTCTGGTTCTGAACTTCATAATAAAATTCCTACACAAACTTTATATTGAAGCCACTGTATTTGCTTCAATATTTAAATAGCAGTAATTCTTCTCAGACCTGTGTGTGAATCTTGACCAGCAAGTCAAAACTTTCCCCTCCAATTTTGTGTCCAAATGAGTGTTTGAGTGTGAAATTATTGAAAGATGATCCATCTCCTGGCCTACTAACTGAAATCTTACTGTTTATAGGAACATTCAGGACGTGTGTTTAGACTCCAGTTTGATGAATTTCAGATCATCAGTAGTTCCCACGATGACACAATTCTGATTTGGGATTTCTTAAATGTGCAACCTAGTGCCCAGAATGAGACACGCTCTCCATCCAGAACATACACTTACATCTCCAGATAACAGTCTGCACTTTACTAGCCTCATAAGGTAAACTCTTTTATATTAAATGTATTCTGTACTTGTGTATTCATTGTCATTTGCCTGGTGGTGGTCATAGTAATTTATACATCAGCAGTCACTGAGTTCTCCTAATGTATCTGCTGTTGATGCTGTGTGTGGTATTAGGCTTTGATTCTTAAAGCTTAAAACATCATAGTATCTAACTCATCTTCTATTTGTTCACTGTTGTTCCTCCTACCTCTAATCAGGTAGTTGATGTACTAACCACTATATTTTTGCAACATATTTACAATTGAGAAATGTAAGAATTTATAACTAGGTCATCGAAAAAGATACTCAGTTGTCATAAATCTCAAACTGAGAATCAGGGTGGATTTGTTTTAAATCATTGGGCTTGCCTACGTTACCCGCAGGCTCGATCCAGTGGAGGTCGATTTATCGCATCTAGTCTAGAAGCGATACATTGACTGCCGAGCGCTCTCCCGTCAACTCCGGTACTCCACCAGGGCGAGAGGTGCAGGCGGAGTCAACGGGGGAGCATCAACTGTCGACTCATCGCAGTGAGTAGATCTAAGTACTTCGACTTCAGCTATGTTATTCATGTAGCTGAAGTTGCGTAACTTAGATCGATCCCCCCCACAGTGTAGACCAGACCACTAGTCAGGAAGACTCGATTTAATCATGGATTTCTACATAAAAGTGCATTCTTGTTAATTGTTATAACCTTAATATATATTCTTCACAACTCAGAGATAGATGTAGGTTTCATTTTTAGAAGGTATACGCTATACATTTTTAAAGTGATTTATTTTGAAAACTTTTCAGATTAGTTTTACAACTATATCAGAAAATGAATGATTGGTTATTTCATTTACAAAAGATAATTGAATCAGATAGTTCATCTCCCAATGACTGCATAAATACCTCCAATTGAACAGGTTAATCATTAATATTTGGAGGATTTTTTTGCCATGCTTTATTAGGAGGAGAAGATCACCAGACAGACATTTAAATTGTTTTATTTAACTAAAACAGCAACATTATGTATTCTGGATTTTTTTCTTCAACAGCAAACAAATAATATTTTAATGAAACAAGCACGTATTTTTTAATTTAGTTAACCATTCAAGTTTTTTTAAAAATCAGGTTTGTTTTTATTAAAATTGTTTTGAGCTAAAGTAGTTAAATGAAATGGAAAAAAAAAATTAAATCAACTGTCAGCCAGGACAACATGAGAAACTTACAATATTGGCTTTTGCAGCTAACTCAGTCATCTTCACCTTCATTTTCCTGTTTGTTCATAATCTGGAAAAGAAAAACAAGCTTTCCTGCTTTTTCAGGTCCCAAACGATTTCTCAATTTGGAATGAATTAGTCCAAAGGAAGAAAATATTTTTTCTACACCAGCAGAAGAAGCTACTGCTGTTAAAAGTGAGGTTATCACTTCAACAGTCTCTGACTCCAAGTGCTTAAGTGACTTCTACCAGTTCACTGGTGTGACTTTCTTTACATCATCATCAGCAAATACATATTTCTTAAATAGTTCACCGTTAGCTCTGAAGTTTATTATAGTTGGCATTATGGAGGGATGATTGCTGGATGTTCATGTCATAGCCAACTCCTCTTCTTCAGCAGTTAAGGTTTGACCCTGGTACCGAGTATTGAGAATATTTGCAAGAAAATGAGCTGGAGATCATGCTTTTCCCATTTGTATTTTTATTGCTTGTAATTTAACTCTGTCTTGCATATTTCTCTCACTCAGTCCTTTCAGATTTCAGATGAAATCCTTCCGGATTTCAACAGCGTCAGCAATAAAACAGCTATTTCCCTGCATTTTGTTCAAGGCTACAGAAATAGGCTTCAGGGTACTCAGCATGTGTTCAACGTTTTTCTTAAACCGAGTGTTGAGAACTTTGGCTGTGACAGTGCCATCTATTTTTTCACGATTTTGTTCACAAACATCAGATTAGGCCAGTTCTTGATATAGTGCTCAAAACAGTCCACTACTGAGTTCCATTGCATGTCTTGTGGGAGAGTTAGCTTTGTTTCTCCCACTTTTTTCAGAGTAGCTGCCTCAAAATGATTGTTACAGAAGTATTTTGCAATTTCAACAACATTAGTTTAGCCTTTATTTTTCTGGAACACTGAAGTCTCAAATGAGCAGTGCAGCTGTATGTTATTAGCTTGCGACTCTCTTCTAAATAATTTCTTTACATCTTGGATACATTTGCAGCATTGTCTGTGACCAAGCTGCGTACTAGACATTTGAATTTTTTTTCAGTTTGTTATAGCTTTTTCTGCTACTTCTTGTAAGTATTCTGCTGTGTGTGCATTTCCTGATGTATCAATTGTTTCTGTAAGGAAGACATTCCCTTCTTCTGTTGTCACACAAGCACATACAACAGGGTCATTGTGGACATTTCTCCACCCATCAAGGCTCAGGTTAGCAATTTTACCCACTAGACCTTTTGCACACTGCTCAATTTCTTTTTCACACACTTTATCCAGCAGTTTGCCTGAGACATCTGCTCTGTTGGGTGGACTGTATCCTGGTCTTCATGACTGAACCGTGTTAACGAAGCGTGGATTCTCAATCATACGGAAAGGAGAGTTTGTTGCATTAACAAACCGGGCATTTTTTTAATCAGTTACCTCTTTTTGTAATCTGCTGGTTCTTATCACAAACGTATCTATAGTTGTTTCTGGATGATGGAGTTTTTTTCCCTTTTTGCTACAGGTGATATACTGTGGCTATGTGACATACTTGATGTGACTGAAACACTATAGAAAATGATGGTGATCTTGAAGGTGGATAGTCTTCAGAATCCTGTATGTTGAGGATGGATTCTCCTAAACAAAATAAGTCAATGCAGTTGTTTAATTATTACCACCATACTACTCATTTAGTATTACTCATTGCATTCACTGACACTCAGTACTACTTTAAAGGTGAAATTGTAAAAGGAAGATCTGCCTATTTCAGCTATTTATTTTTTATCACAACTGTGTCTAAAATGATAGTACCAGAGAGTAACAACTATATTTTTTATTCAAACATGAGAATTCAAGAATAGTCCAGAAGGAAGACAGGCAGTCCTTAAGAAAGAAGTATGAAATAAAAAAGTTTACCAACCTGAAGATCCTGCATGTTCAGACATGTTCCTTTCATCATCTTCAACGCAGCTTCCTCCTGAGAAGGAACACTTCTCCTGATGTTGTTTCATTCGGGCAACCAGGCCTTTCATTTCTTTGTGGCACTGTTTGTGTTTTGCACACATGCCTGTCTTACCCACAGGTAGAGAAACTTTATTAAACTATTCCCAAACTGGGTCTCTTTTACGGCTTGCTGCCATTATAGGTTTTCCTTTCTAGTGAGAGAATGGTATGGTAGATCTCAAATCAATGACGGCTACACTCAGAAAGACCTCAAGACTTCTGGAATATGCTGCTCAAACAGTTTCAGTTTTGTTTCTACTGTCTGTCCCTCCCTTCTTACATTTATCTCCAGACTTCTTCTCGTCCAGATCTATTCCACCCCCAACAATCTTGTATTCATTGAACTTTTTGAAAGTGTTCACTTTTAGAGACAGGTAAGGGATTGACTCTGTGTACACAATTTTGCAGAGGAACAATAGGGTCTCTGAGGTCTGTTATTTCTCACCTCTATATATTATTTATTTATTTAAAAACATTATTGCTGTTAACATGTTTTCTCTGGAGACACAAATCCACAGTTTGAGAACTGCAAAACTAAGCATCTCTGATGGTATCTTCCAGACTAAGCAGTGAGTCCCATTGGGTAGATAGAAAGATTAACCTAAATAATCTATGTAGAAACCCTTGGAACCCCATAAATTTGGGTCCCTAATCATGAACTATTAGAACTCATTTACAAAACTTTTCTTAAACATTACATGAATATATTATCTCATAGTATAGAATTAGAATTTATAATCCCTATTCCATGATGAGCCATTATAGCTCAGATATATATTTATTAAAACTATCTTTAGATAGGTTTTTTCCCCTCAAAAAGCATTTTATCAAAAAAATCCAATTTAAAAAAAAATCAATTTTTAATTTTTTTTTAAAAATCATTGATTTTGATCCACCCTGCGGAGAATGTTTGTTAAACCAAAGGTTCTAAAATGACACCGTTTAAAAGTTTGTACAATTTAAAAATAACATTTTTACCATTAATTTTAACCACTGTCCATCAGAATGTTTATTAGATACTTTTGGCAAGTATGCCGTGCTTCCTACCTACACATTTTCTGGTTAGAATGGGAAGATTCTTTGAGAGCCTAAAGCTTATCACGTATTGTGTGAGGAACCTCTGATCCAGTAACTAGACCAAGGGCACTGGGAATTGGGACTTTCAGAAGTGCTCAAAGCTGTCCTGATGATGCTGTGAGTTTAACCATTTATTTCAATGGAGAGCAGTGTAAGGCCAGCATGAAGCACTTTTCAATATTCCAGCCTCAGATTCTTTCCTGGGCTGTTCTGCTGGCTCTGTGTGAATTTGGGCATGTCACATAATGCCACTTTCTACATTAGAAGTATGGAGATGAGCAGGGCACATCTGTTGCAGAGCCGATCTGCCCTTTGTCAGAGAACATAAAGTGACCTGTACGCCAAGATTTTCTTTATACTTCTACCTTCTTTGGGTGCTGTGAGCCTTCATGATCTATAGCACTTTAAAATGCTTCATGTGGAAACTGTTATATAATGGAGGCATGCTTGTAAATTACTGTAAAAAAGTATTCTTGCACATAACAGGCTACAACTTTCTATGAACTAAATAAGAACCTTTTAGAGTTCAGTTAGATTGTGCTCCTCATTGAGGCTTTTATCTTTCTATTTCTAGGATTAGCCAGCACTGCCCATCAGTCTCCAGTAAACTGAGGTGTATGCCGTTTTGACTAATGTTCATCATAAATGACAATTCCCTGTGATAACCACAAGTAATAAAATGTTTTCAAAAGGAAAAAATACATTGTTAGGAAAAATGAGTTTGAAGCCATCAGAAGAGACTCACATGAACTTTGACTGTTTCCATTTCTCTGCAACAGTCAATATATATTTAGTTGTCTAAATATATTGAGTAAAAACTCTGCTGTAGATCCATTTGCTAGACCAGTGGAGTCTTTTTCTTATGTCATTCATGTGGTTGCCAACAGTTGCACTTCATACTATATATAGCAGTGAACGTTGAGACTTGGCAACAGAGGTTGCCTTACCAGGTCAGACCTGAAGCCCATACAGTCCAGTGTCCTGTCTCTGACAGTGGCCAGTACCAGATGCTTTAGAGGAAGGTCAGACACCTCACAGAGTACAATTATGGAGTAAGCTTGCCCATAGGGCAATTGTTTTTCTTGCCAGCGGTGATTAGTGGTAGTGTGGCTTATGCCTGAAATCATGAGGTTTTTTCCATTTTAAAAAGTATTTTCCTATCAAATGTAACTGGATAGTCTAATTGTCCATATAAATGAGAAAGATAAGGTAGGTGAGGTAATAACTTTTATTGCACCAACTTCTGCTGATGAGAAAGACAAGCTTTGAAGCTACACAACAGAAGTTGGTCCAATAAAAAAATATTACCTCACCCACCTTGTTTCTCTAATATCCTGGGACCAACACGACTACAACAACACTGCATTCCATATAAATGTCTATTTCTGCTTTAAGTCTTGTTAAGCTCATGCCCTTGATATTTTGTAACCATGAGTTCCACAAATTATTTCATTGTTTGCAGAAGACCATTGATATTTTCTAGGGGGTATTCATCTTGTTAGTAAAATGTCTTGTCTTTGCCTCATGAAATTCCATTTTGCTTTTGTTGAGATGTAAATCATAAATTGCAGTTCTTCTCACTTGCATGCCTCAGGAAAATGTGGGCAGTCTATTAAACTAATAACAGATCTCATTAACATTCCAGAGAGAGGGAGGCTGGTTTCTTCCATCAACCTGAACCCAGTGACTCATTTCCCTTCCTCTGGGGGTGTACCACACTGGTCTGGAGCTCCCTCAACTCCCTGAGTGGGGAAGGACAGAAAGAGGGCCAGGGCAGGCTGGGCTTCCACAACACCCAGGACCCAGCATTCCATCCCCTATAGAATAACAGCCATCTCCTGCTTCCTGTTACAGACCTGTAGCTCAAGGGGTAGCAGTGTGTTCTGCAATGTTGAAGGCCCAGTGTTCAAACTCCACTGACAATGCATGGCTATTAATTTAATTTTTTACCTATTTCCTTTAAAAAACAACAAACAAACAAACCAAAGAAATGACCAATTTTTTTTTAAAGGTTAGAAAATTAGGTTGCAAATCGGTCACTCGAATTAAGAAATGTCAGATTTATGGTTGCCCACACAATCTTTAATTATGCGGTCTCTAAATGGGAGTGCCTAATTTACCTTTCCTACACCATTCATTAATTTGAGTACATCTATCTTCTGTTAACTCCCACTCTAAATAATATGCATCATCTAAACACTCTAATATAGAAAAAGTAAAGTGTTGGCTAAAGGAAACTATAGAAGTTCATGAATAAGCTTTGAGAAATTAAGAATTGTGCTGCAAGACAGCTAAAGGTTGGCATGCATAAAACTCTTATTGGCTGTTTACATTCTCCTTAAAGGAGAAGACCAGAGGTCTGAAAATGACTATTAGTTTTCTCTGTCTGCTAAATTCATTGTGTGTACCAGGTAGGCAACAAGCTTAAAAGGAATGTCAGCCTGGTCAGGAGAATGGGCAGTTTCAGAGCCCCTATTAGCTAGTTCCTTCAGCACTGCCCACCTGTGGCTTACAGTGTTTAAAGATTTATGTTTGTTTGAATTGTTGCAATATTACTGCAGTGCCTTCGGTAATGGTGTTGGCCTACCTAAAGTTGCCACTGGTTGTGCCTCTAAGGATGTGATCTGACTCCTGTTAAAATGGATAAAGACTACCATTGGCTTTAATGAGAGTTGGATCAAGCCTAAAGGACTTGCATTCGCCATAAACAGGGCAACTTTCATATTACAGGTTTCATGGGTCAGTATTTGGGAGACAGCAAATGCTAACCATGTGATTTACACCCTGCCCAAACAATTTCCTTTTTTCTGATTGATTGAAGACTTTAGAACAATCCACCTGGTGGGAAAATCACACTTTCTTAGAAAAACAATCCACCAGTTGACATGTACCAATTACATATTTTCCCCCCAACAATGTATAGATAGTTTTAAATGGCTTAAAGGTTGTGCACAAATATGATTGGGAGGGTTATATTGTATTACCTTCCAATCATGGAAGTACTATCATAATTTTCATGCCAGTCAGAAGTATAAATACATAGGCATCTAGGAGTCCAGCATAGTTTATTTCAATCCACTCCTATGCATTTTACTCCATTTGGTCAGCAGTGCACCAGTCTCATGACTTATTTTCACTCTTTCTCTTGCCTCCTCACTTGCAAACTCACTTTGATTACGTTAAGATTTGTTGGTGCAAAATTAAATGTTTTTGGCACTGTTAGCAACTTCCCTGCAGATTCCGTACATTTAAGACATTGACGCAGTTTATATGTCTGACTTGTTCTATTACGCAGCGAACTGAAAACATGCAAAGCTGCATATCCTTGAAGGTGACTAGTCTTGGTAGTTATGTAATTGTTTCTTGGGAACCACACAGTGTCATTTTCCTGAATTTTTTTCATAATCCGAAATCAAAAACAAATCTACGTAAAATATCACTGTAAAATATCCAGTATTTTATTATGATATTTAATGGAACAATTGTATATGCTCCCAAACACTGTACGTCTCTCTGCATTCTCAAAAGAAGCTTTGTACCCATTTTTACAAGTCTCCGAATGTATATGCCTCTTCAAAGTGGATCATTTTTGACAGCACTGGCAGGGGGTTATAAGAAAGTTTTATTGCCTTCTGTTGAATTCCTTTTGTTTATTGTAACATGATAAAAATTGTTACCATATGATAGTCTAATATTCTTATATTTAAGCACTGGGGGAAAAAAAGATGTTTTAAACTTTCAGCTATGAAAGTCTCATGAATAGAGCAGTTCATCAAAGTCTGCAGCATGTTTTTTGGGAATGAAAAGTGAAATTTAACCTTAGATTTAATTATTTTAAGTTTAATTACAGTAAGAATTTTCAGTTTGGAAAAGCTATTTAATCAAATAGTGTAATCATATAACTGTGTGAAAAGGCAGCTCTTGTAGAAATATTCTAATTATCTGATTTGTGGGCTCATTTTTCAAGATCATGAAGTCTCATTTTCATGTATAAATATAACAAGTAACTGAACTTAATAGTCCTATTAAAATATAATAAAGGATAGTTTACGTGGTTAGATTGATTTTTTTAAAAAAGTGAATGGTTTCACAAGCCAATTTTCCCAATGCAACTATTTAGACCTATGATTACAAATTCAATCCAACCAGGTATAACCTATGCATATTTTTAATGAAAATGGATAATATTTAGGTCACTTCTGTATAGTGTTGTGTGGTGTGGTGAAGAAGAGGGTTGTAATTGAAATTCCATTAGATAAGTTTCGACCTTGAACGAGGCCTGTTGTGCCAACTACTACACTTTCTCCTCCTCCCCTGCCAGTCCGTCCCTAAAGACCTAGGACAGACTTTTGTTTTATATCACAAGTAAGGAAAAGGCCAGTTTAATTCAAAGTTGCTATGTCTATGGGACTGAATTTTCAAAAGCTTAAAAAGGTGCAAATCCCAATCCGTTTACAAATCTGATTTAAAGTATGGTCCAGGTTCCACAAGCAATAGAATTAAAATGATGCCCTATAGTGGTGGTATTGGCACCTCTTAGCCTCTAAGGGTATGTCTACTCTGCAATTAGACACCTGTGTCTGGCCCATGCCCTCTGTCTTGCAGGGCTCAGGCTAAGGGTCTCTTTAATTGCGATGTAGGCGCCTGGGACCCTGATCAATGGGCCACCTGTGGGTGTCTAATTGCAGTGTAGACGTACCCTGCAGTGTAGACGTACCCTGCAATGATTCATTGCATCATTCTAAATGAATCCTGGTCCCTTTAACACTTTTGTTCTAAGGCGTCTGTGCTATACTGATTAGCATATTTAGACACATTATTTTAGCAGGTTAATGCCTTCATGTGCACTCAGAGTGCCTAGAGGTGTTGTTCTGTGGTGGATACCAACTAACTTCTGCCATATGTCTACAAATAATAGATTATACTTGGCCTGATTATAGTTTCTATTGTTTCAGCTTGTCTTTATCTTTTTCAGGGTTCCACAATCTTGAACTACTGGATATCTGGCTACTACATGCCTGAAGATGTTGATTCACAGCTAAAGTCAGAATTGGTTATAGATGCTGTGTAGATGCAAAGCCGCGCAATTCTGTATCTCTCTTAATCTTTCCTGCTCCCCTTCAGTCCCCAGTGGTCTCCTCTAAGGAATTTACTACAAATTCACTGACTTCAAGTAGATGAAAATCAGAAGCCTGCCCTTCACTGCAGTGAAAAATCCAAAGCTTCATGTGTAAATTGTCCATATAAACTGAACTATGATGGCTTGTTTTCCAGAAATAAATCAGAAGTCAAGAAAGGACTTGGCCTAATTTATATTGCTTTGCACTTTTGTCTGACTTTAAAGAAAAATATTCTCCAGTGAAATTTGGGTGCCAAACACATACCCAGAATGTACAGAGTTTTGCTTTCAAAGTCACCATGCTCCTTTAGACTTCATGACAAATTCAGAGCCTGTTTTGTTTGATAGGGGTGTACGTTGGACTATTAAAATATTACTGATCCATTCAGAAATATTTCTTGGATTACAGTTTACTTGTTTCTGCACCAATAATTTCTTTTAATTTAAACATTACCTGTAAATCAGGCTAGATTATCTAAACTAGTTGTATAGCACCGTCTTTTTTTCTTTTAACTGTGCCCTGTAATACAACCGTCCTACTCTTCCTAATGTTTGGTATAGTAAAATCTTTCCATGTGTGCTTGCCTCATAATTTCAAATACTGTATAAGCATGTAGCTATAATGTACGTAACAGTTTAACCTCCAGGTGCTAGAGGTCAGGATCTCCTGACACTACATACTAATACAAAATGTGTTAGCACTTGGCAGCGGGACATTCTAACTACTGGTACTGAAGGGATTAATATGAATTACCTAGACATATTTCTCTGCAAAAGGAAGTTTTCAGTATTCATTAGGATTTTTTTTAATGGGAACTACATATTTTAAAATGTAATTTCTAAACTTTTTAAAAATTAAAAAAAGTTAAATTTATGTTCTGTATCTTATATTTTATGCCGCAGTATTTACAAAACATCCTCTTTTTTTTTTTTTTTAAATTGGTAGGTTGCCACACATGCCTACAGATGTCCTTCCATAGCATTAGTTTGGCTGCTCAATGGAAAAAATGCCATCAGCTAAAGTTAAATTTATTTAAATATGTAACTTGTAACAATTGAGGCGGGGTAGAGGCCCCTTCATGGAAGCGCTATGATGACCAGACTTAAAGTTGAATTTAAGATCACTTACCCATAGCTGTTACACTATGACCTTGTGATGCCATGGTCAATATTTCTTTTCGTTAGCATGTCTTTATTAGGAAATGTCTTAGTAGTTCCTTCTTATGTTGTCGTGGTTCTCCTGTCTCTAATTTATACAGTCACATTTATTTAATCATATTTTCCTTTGTGAAAGCAAGACCCTGATAAATGCCATCTTTATAGTATTGTCCTATTAAGTTGCCATGTATGACTACCGTTTTCAGTAGTTTTCTTTAATGCTTAGTTTGAAAATGCACTAAAACCAAGAGTGTGTAAGATATACCTATTGTCCTGGGGGAGAAATATGTTGTCACAGATATGTAGCCAGTCATTTCTCTATCATTTGTTGTGTATTTTGTTTTCTGTTGGCAGCACTTTTTGGTTTCAGATTTTCCCTTTTTTGGTCAAGGGGAGTTAAAGAATGTCGGTAACACTTTAGATGACCAGTGATTTAATACTAAACTTCCAGTGCAACAGCTATGGTTAGATGTCATCCACCTTCATGTCAGGCAAATTCAGAATGAAGCGCACATCAGATGTTACTGAAATGTTAGAAAAGTGCAACTTACAGTTAGTCCTCTATTCCACTGAGAGGTGTTGGGATCAGTGTTTGTTAGGAAATTCCCTTTAACTTGTTACTACAAAGATATTTATTTCTTCAAGATCATCAAACCTCATGAAGTACAGACGATATCATGTTTTGATAAGCATCTGTAAGATCACCTTTTGGTAAGCTTGACAGTAGTTTGTGAAAGTGGCTTACTTTACCCTTTTCATCTAATAGCTTTAATATTAAACTGTTTTTAAAAAAAGACATCAGTTGCAGCCCTGAAGAAAAAGCTATTTGTTTATGAAGAATGGAGTCCTTTTTTTGCATGTGTAAGATTAAATTCATGTTTTTCCTTGGGAGATAATGGTATTTGAACATGCAGTCTCACCTTTGATTGTGCTTTGTGTAACATAGCAGTGGACTTTGTGATTGGCACCCAAGGAACTTGGCTCCTGGGACTCCTGGCTGCACTCTGGACTTTGTTTTGCTAACCATAATTGAGCAATTGTACATTACTGCTATATTAATGTTTCAAAGCACTGGGATA
Organism: Chelydra serpentina; assembly: GCA_037349315.1. Lineage (NCBI taxonomy): Eukaryota > Metazoa > Chordata > Testudines > Chelydridae > Chelydra > Chelydra serpentina. The sequence goes on along the minus strand of JBAIAC010000035.1, from coordinate 31,723,348 downwards.
GTCTAATTCTAACTTGTAATTATGTTTGCCAATGACCCGTTTGGAAAGTTTGTGTATGAACAGCTGATTGAAACTGTTAAATTGTACAGATATTGTTCATGATCTAAAGCTTTGTACCGTGGAATGTGCTTAATAAAAAAAATTGAACTTCATTTGTCCAATAAATTGCTACGTAATGTCATCTAACCCAATGTCAGTATCATGCATTAGTTAATCCAAGCTTAATGCCCAGTTCCTTCAAATGCTAATTCAAAGCTAATGCTCTTAATACGATGTTCCTATACTTTATTGTATTATGTTATAAAAACTTTTCTAGCACATCAATGCTTCTAACCAATAATACAATGATGTGTAGTAATTCAGTGCTGGCTTTTGTGTGACGCATAAGACCGAAGGCCAAATAAGACCGAATTTGAAACATGCGTATGCGGGGGCAGAGCACAACTGCATGGCCTGGAATGTGTTAAAACATTTCTAAAATGTTTGTCTTAATTCCTTTTAATTGTTTTCTAGCTACAGATCAGAGTCTTACCTAGCTCAACATGTTTATATTCCTTGCCCAAACTGTTTCACAAGCAGTGCTTAAAGTGTGTTCATGATCAGAAAAGTGACTCAACATAATCTGCTTTACTAAGATTCTACTCTGCCTCGTGCATTTACAGAATTGTCAACTGAGTTCTGATGCGTTCTCCAAGAAGTTGGTGGATCCGTGGTGACAATCAGGGACTCTAATCTGTAGCACATTCTACTAAAGTTGTGATATCGGTAGAGAGATAGGAGTTTGCTTGCAGCCAATTCACAATGTCCAATTGTGGTGGCACTGTGGCCAAAAAACAACACAGAAGCCTTGTCCTGCTTTGAACCTCGTAAATTAGCTATGCAGTTTGGTGTGAGTGAGAAGGTGTGGGGAGAGAAGAGAAACCTGGAAGAAACTATATACAAAGTTGTGGAAAGTTGGAAATTTAACCTGTATGTCTGGTCAATATTGGGTGTTAGTTAATTCATCACTGACAGAGGTATCTGGGCAGTTGGCATAATACTGTACAAGTTTTCTACCTATACTTGCACTTAGTACTGGGGATCACTTTTCTGCGGGTGCTGCCATTTTTGGGGTAAGCCTGAAAAGGAGAAGCCATAACCTCAGTGGTTATTAAAGATACCATGAACCTTTTCCTAAAATTGGTGTCCTGGCTAGATCTCAGTTTCACTAATTACATACCATCTCCCTAAATTTCCCACTATAATTTCAGTTGGGTAACTTTATTCTTCATGTCCCATCTTGGTGACTATTGGATAATGTTCAAAATAACTCTTGACTTTCACTCTGAATATGGATGTCTTTCAGTGAAAGGGAAGTGATCCCTATGTATATAATGTTGAATGTTTTTAGCTCATTCTAGGTTAGAGGTTCTAAGTAAAAGGTTACAAAACACTAATTTTTCTAAACCAGTCTGAAAGTTTCAATGAGTTGCCTTACCTGACTAAGCCATTTAAGCTTGTGAGATTTCTTGTTTTGTTTTTAAAAAATCCTAGAATGTAAGACCTTCTAGGTCTAGATGCACTCAAGACTAAACTTCTTCAAAAAGTTTTATATCTGGTTCTTACTAGGGGGGCCTTTGATTTTCTCGGCAGTCAGCACTATTTGTGTTACAAAATAACAGATATTTCTGTGGAATTTTGTAATAATTTTGTAATAATTAGTCAAGACGTCATCTTTGCTTGGCACGCTCACACCCTTGAATGATCTCAGGATTCCTCTTGACTCCTTTTTCTTACCATAATTGAGAGTGATACGTTGTGCTATGCATGGTGCAGCAATAGTGGCCCAAAATATCAGGCTCAGAGCACAGGGCATCCTGCAGCCAAAAATGAGGAACATCTGGAGATGGGTAGAAAGGAGACTGAATATAATCCAGTTTCAAGGTCTGAGATAGCCTTGTATATTAAAAACAAACACACACTTCATAGTAGATGTGGACTCATTTCTTCCCCCTCCACTTGTTTCCCACTTGTTCCTTTGTCAAATTTCAGTGTTACTGGGTTCTGTGTATAGTTGCCCCTTGATAGCCTCTGGAAAAAACAAGTCTCAAATGTTGATCTGTTTTCGTAACTAGATCACTGTTAGATCCATCAGTTCATTGCTGGAAGGTTTTTTTTCAGTGCTGATTAGTCTAATGTAAGAAACACCATTGTTTCACAGGAGAAAAGAAGGGTAATGTACAGTTTACTGCGGGAGTTCTGCAATGATGGTGTGGGTTTAATCTTGAAAACAAGGTCCTATCTGCTGTGTACATATTAAAGATCTTCTGATACCTGAAGACCAAGGAGGTTTCCCTGATCTCCTTGGCCAACATTTTCTTTTCTACCTTGAGTGTGCTGTGCGCTAATTTATCTGCTGATCAGCAGACAGGCACCCTGAAGTTCGCTGCATTCAGAGGCAGTGTATGTACATAGTTTGTAAAGAATTTAGAGATGAAAGGTGATGTGTATATGTGAGTTATATTACAATTGAATTGCGACCCAAGAGATTTTTGAAACTTGCCGGTGAAAACATAGTGCCCTCAGTGTCTAGTCTGATGGTCTTGTGAATTGGAACTGTAGACTTCCAATTATAACATCAAACAATATTTGGTGTTGGTGACCCATGCGCCGATTGTTCATTTCAGTTTAATTCTCATAAATTATGTTTCAAGTCACCCCAAACTGAGGTTGGCTACTGGACAAGTGTAATTTTGAGCTAGATAATAGTGTACATCCCAGCAAGGTGCTAGGAAAAGGATCTTTACTAAGCTAGATTTATTTCAATGTGAGAGATTTTGATGAACCTCCCTTACTCGCAATGCAGATATAAATAAGTCAGGTCTCCCAGTGACTGATTAGTTGTTTTTTTTTTAAAAAAAGCATAAATGAAGTGATCAGAATGTTCATTTCTCCAGAAAGCTTTACTGGCATCTTCTAATTCTCACATGTGGCGGCACAGATGTTCCTGTCCTCTGGCCCTTTGGGACCAAACACAAAGGAAAAGATCCTTCAAATCCGGAGATCACTTATAGTGCTTATTTTCATGTGGAGAGGAGCTGTGGATCCAGTGAGATGTTCAGGGCAACTTGTGTATGAATATTTATTGTAAAGTGGGAAGAGGTAAATTATTCATTGCCTGCCTGATAGTCCTTCCTGCTCGTTAACATGTCCCTGTCCCTAACCCATTAGTTTGATCTGTGCTAAAACAGCATCAAGTCTTTGTATAGAATTTGATCAATGTATTTAATGTGACCCCCTTTCTTATCAGAACTAAATAAACTAAAACCAGCACTCAGGCTACATCTGCATGTGGGATTTTGGGAGATGATAAATTTCAGAGGGGAAACCCACAGCCAGGGCTGCCTCCTCAAACTCTTCTAGGTCCAATACATTGGTCTAGTGTTGCATATGTACATGGAAGATCTCAAGTGTTCGTATAGATTCATAAATTTTGAGGCCAGAAAGGACCAGTAAGTTCACATACCTGCATCCCATAGACCACGGATTCACTGAGTAATCACCAAGTAATTTCTGCCCATAACTTCTGTTTGAGCTATATTTTTCTTCTTCAAGTGCTTGCACAAGTCGATTCCATTCTAGGTGTGTGCGTGCCCACGTACACAGTTGTCGGAGGCTTTTGCCTTAGCGGTATCTGTAGGATCAGCTGTGGTGCCCCCTTGAATGCTGCGCTCATGTGTCTGTTAGGCGCCACTGACCCTATGCCGCCTTGGATCCTTCTTATCGCCCGTGACGGTTGGAGTATCTTGTCTTGCAGATCGCAAGAGCATTAGTGGTTCTTTACAGCCTTTATCTTTTATATATAATTTGTAGGTACTTAGCTAGCCATTAAGTTAAGTGTTAGGTTAGTTGGTAGTTAGAGTCCCGACTTCGTCCCGGAGCGGGGCATGCCCCGCTCTCTCAGCTTCAAACCATGCTCGACATCACCACAGAGGTCAGACTCTTTCCCCCCCCCCCCCCCACCCCTCCCAAGCCTGACCAGGGATCCGACTCCAGAGCAGCAGGGGATGCCGGTCTCTCCCAGGGCCCTCATTGCACAAAGCGGCCCTGGCAGCTAAAGAACAAGTTGGCCAACCGGTACCACAGGCACCGCACCAGGCAGCAGACTTGGTTAAGACCCGGGGGGGAGGGATAGCTCAGTGGTTTGAGCATTGGCCTGCTAAACCCAGGGTTGTGAGTTCAATCCTTGAGGGGACCATTTAGGGATCTGGGGCAAAAATTGGGGATTGGTCCTGCTTTAAGCAGGGGGTTGGACTAGATGACCTCCTAAGGTCATAGAATCATAGAATCTCAGGGTTGGAAGGGACATCAGGAGGTCATCTAGTCCAACCCCCTGCTCAAAGCAGGACCAACCCCAACTAAATCATCCCAGCCAGGGCTTTGTCAAGCCTGACCTTAAAAACCTCTAAGGAAGGAGATTCCACCACCTCCCTAGGTAACCCATTCCAGTGCTTCACCACCCTACTAGTGAAAAAGTTTTTCCTAATATCCAACCTAAACCTCCCCCTCTGCAACTTGAGACCATTACTCCTTGTTCTGTCATCTTCTACCACTGAGAACAGTCTAGATCCATCCTCTTTGGAACCCCCTTTCAGGTAGTTGAAAGCAGCTATCAAATCCCCCCTCATTCTTCTCTTCTGCAGGCTAAACAATCCCAGTTCCCTCAGCCTCTCATAAGTCATGTGCTCCAGCCCCCTAATCATTTTTGTTGCCTTCCGCTGGACTCTTTCCAATTTATCCACATCCTTCTTGTAGTGTGGGGCCCAAAACTGGACACAGTACTCCAAATGAGGCCTCACCAGTGCCGAATAGAGGGGAATAATCACGTCCCTCAATCTGCTGGAAATGCCCCTACTTATACAACCCAAAATGCCATTAGCCTTCTTGGCAACAAGGGCACACTGTTGACTCATATTCAGCTTTTCGTCCACTGTAACCCCTAGGTCTGTTCTGCAGAACCGCTGCAGAACAAGGTTGGTCCCTTCCAACCCTGATCTATGATCTAAAGGCAAGATAATATGCGCCTTCTCGTCTTGTCATGAATGGTCCCTCCATCCGGAAGTGGTCAGCTTCCACTTCCACAAGTGGGGAACTCCCCAAGTGGACCTGTTTGCATCCAGACAGAACAGGAAATGCCACTTTTTCTGCTCAATTCGGCGGATCGACAGAGGCTTTTCTGCTCCCGTGCTCGGGGGCTGTTTTATGCCTTCCTCCCAGTACCGTTAATTCAGAGTCCTCATGAAGATCAAGCAGGAGAGGGCGAAGGTGACCCTCATATCGCTGGCTTGGCTGCCTCTGCACTGGTTCAACAGTTAATCCTGGACTACCTGCCACATCTCAAGCTCCAAGGCCTGTCCCTTTCATCTATCAAGGTCCACTTGGTCGCTCTTTTGGCCTTCCATCCGCCACTTGAGGGTGTCAGTTTTTGCCCAGGACATGACGGCCAGGTTCCTCAAGGGCCTTGGGCACCTCTACCCGTATGTCAAGGACCCTGTTCCTCTGTGGGATCTGAATCTGGTGCTGTTGCGGCGCATGGGACCCCCCTACTCCTTCGAGCCTCTGGCTTCCTCTGTCTCCTTCTTCTGTCCTGGAAGGTTGCATTGCTGGTCACAGCAACATCTGCCCGCCGGGTCTCCGAGATTAGGGTGCTCACCTCGGAACTGCCCTGTGTTATGGTCTTTTACAAAGACAAGGTTAAGCTGAGGCTGCACCCGCCTTTCCTGCCCAAGGTGATCTCTCAATTTCATACAAGTCAGGACATTTTCATACCTGTCTTTTTTTTTTTCCAAAGCCACATTAGTCGGAGGAGGAGCATAGGCTGCATTCCCTAGACATCAGGAGGGCACAAGCCATCTACATTGAAAGGACCAAGCCATTCCCCAAGTCGACACAATTGTTCGTCATGATGGACGACAGGATGAAAGGTCAGCCAGTGTTCACTCTAAGAATTTTTTCTTGGATCACTGCCTGCATTTGCTACAGCTATGATCAGGTGAAGATTCCACCCCCAGTGATTGTCACCACCCAGTCGACCAGGGTGCAGGCCTCTTTGGCAACTTTTCTGGCCCAAGTGCCTATCCAGGACATCTGTGGAGCGGCCACCTGGTCATCTGTCCACACTCTGAGCCCACCTTGGAGGATACTACTTGTGAGTCACGTAGAATGGAATTTACATGAGGAAGCACTCAAAGAAGAAAAAATGGTTACCTACCTTTTGTAATTGTTGTTCTTTGAGATGTGTTGCTCATGTCCATTCCATTACCTGCCCTCTTACCCCTCTGTTGGAGATGCCACAAAGAAGGAATTGAGAGGGTGTAGGGTCGGCAGCACCTAATATACCAACGCATGAGCGCAGCACTCAAGGGGGCACCATAGCCGACCCTACGGATACTGTTATACCAATAAAATAAAAACCAGCAGGATCTTATTAAAGGGGATAAGACAAAATGTCACATTTATTGTGAATACAAAAAGAAGTATAGTAAGCTGTCAGTTATAGCTATAACATTTCATTCAGTTTCACATTCATTCATACACACAGGTTCTGCATAGATGATAGTTACCAGCCTAGAAGTTGCTCATGCCAAGTTACTGGCCAGGTAACTTGAGCATGAGAGTGGAGCCGAGTCCTTGTCAGGTGCGCACCTGATGCTCCTGGAGGGTGGTGTGGAGGGTGGTAGCAGAACCAGACTCAAAGTTCTTAGTCTTTTGGTTCTGTACTTAAAGGGATGTATTCCTATGCCAGTCTATGGGAATTGCTTCATCACGCTGTTGCTGAATCAATCAGCAGATGGCACATTCTTGATGGCTCCATGCTGTCAGATGTTATCTTGTTTTTCCCATCCTTTGAGATGGTTGGGTGGATTCCAGTTTGCCCTCCGGGGGTCCTCTGGTTGTTCCCACTTGACGCCTTCTTCGGCTGATCGACACTGAATTCCTAGGCTGGCACCTCCCTGACTATTAATGTAAACCAAGCATTCATTCACATACATTCTCTATCTTAATCACATTTACTTTACTGTCTCTATAACTTTTGGGGTGTTACTAATTTATTTGAGACTCCCTGCCCTTTAATCACAGAGGGTGGGAGTCTTTTTGTGCTGCTTCTAGGAACAGTTGCCCTTGCAATGTATCGCTTTGAGTGCATAGTAATTAGCTGTTTGCAAGTTTCACATAGCAACAAAGTATCTCTTTGAGAACAGAGTGAATCAATGGCTTACAAGCTCTATGCAGACAGACAGTAGCTTGCAAGTTAACAAGAGACTCGATCTTTTCCTTGGTAATGCTATGGGATTTAAATTGTGGGGGACCAATTATGGGGAATCACTTTCACTTCTGATATAGACCTTCTTTAATATACCTACAATACCACTAAGGCAAAAGACTCTGACAACTGTGCATGTGGGCGTGCACACACCTTGAATAGAATGGACATGGGCAACACAAAGAATCATAGAATCTCAGGGTTGGAAGGGACCTCAGGAGGTCATCTAGTCCAACCCCCTGCTCAAAGCAGGACCAACCCCAACTAGATCATCCCAGCCAGGGCTTTGTCAAGCCTGACCTTAAAAACCTCTAAGGAAGGAGATTCCACCACCTCCCTAGGTAACCCATTCCAGTGCTTCACCACCCTACTAGTGAAAAAGTTTTTCCTAATATCCAACCTAAACCTCCCCCTCTGCAACTTGAGACCATTATTCCTTGTTCTGTCATCTTCTACCACTGAGAACAGTCTAGATCCATCCTCTTTGGAACCCCCTTTTAGGTAGTTGAAAGCAGCTATCAAATCCCCCCTCACTCTTCTCTTCTGCAGGCTAAACAATCCCAGTTCCCTCAGCCTCTCCTCATAAGTCATGTGCTCCAGCCCCCTAATCATTTTGGTTGCCCTCCGTTGGACTCTTTCCAATTTATCCACATCCTTCTTGTAGTGTGGGGCCCAAAACTGGACACAGTACTCCAAATGAGGCCTCACCAGTGCCGAATAGAGGGGAATAATCACATCCCTCGATCTGCTGGCAATGCCCCTACTTATACAGCCCAAAATGCCGTTAGCCTTCTTGGCAACAAGGGCACACTGTTGACTCATATTCAGCTTTTCGTGCACTGTAACCCCTAGGTCCTTTTCTGCAGAACTGCTGCCCAGCCATTCGGTCCCTAGTCTGTAGCAGCGCATGGGATTCTTCCAACCTAAGTGCAGGACTCTGCACTTGTCCTTGTTGAACCTCATCAGATTTCTTTTGGCCCAATCCTCTAATTTGTCTAGGTATCTCTGTGTCCTGTCCCTACCTTCAGCGTATCAACCACTCCTCCCAGTTTAGTGTCATCTGCAAACTTGCTACGGGTGCAGTCCACACCATCCTCCAGGTCGTTGATGAAGATATTGAACAAAACCGGCCCCAGCACCGACCCTTGGGGCACTCCACTTGATACCGGCTGCCAACTAGACATGGAGCCATTGATCACTACCCGTTGAGCCAGTTTTCTATCCACCTTACCGTCCATTCATCCAGCCCATACTTCTTTAACTTGCTGGCAAGAACACTGTGGGAGACTGTATCAAAAGCTTTGCTAAAGTCAAGAAATAGCACGTCCACTGCTTTCCCCTCATCCACAGAGCCAGTTATCTCATCATAGAAGGCAATTAGGTTAGTCAGGCATGACTTGCCCTTGGTGAATCCATGCTGACTGTTCCTGATCACTTTCCCCTCCTTTAAGTGGTTCAGAATTGATTCCTTGAGGACCTGTTCCATGATTTTTCCAGGGACTGAGGTGAGACTGACTGGCCTGTAGTTCCCCATCTCGAACTACAACAGTTACAAAAGGTAGGTAACTGTTCTTGGTTTTTTTTACAAGCATATCCTGTCTTGATTTAAACATGTCAAGTGATGGAGATTTCACTAGGTTCCTTGCACCATGTGTGTCTTCTATGAAGTCCCGCTGAGCAGATGGTAGCACTGGGGTGGATTGTTTCTAGAATTCTATAGTATAGACGTGGCCCTGCAAATAAAAAAGGTTTTGTAGAAAATTAGGGTCTAAATTTTATATGCAGCAGAAAATTGGCTTCTGAGCCAGCGTTGATTCTCTGTAATGCCACGTAAGGGTATGTCTACACTACGGTACTAGTTCGATTTCTGTGAAACTGAACTTGTGAACCTGATATTTCCAGGTCGATTGTTCGAATCCACACCAGGGATCTTTTTTCGAATGTCCGAGTCCACAGTAGGGGGGCAAGCGTCGATATTGCAAGCGGTGCACTGTGGGTAGCTATCCCACAGTTCCCGCAGTCCCGCCTGCCCACTGGAATTCTGGGTGTAGCCCCCAGTGCCTTGTGGGAACGAAATTGTGTCAAGGGTCGGTATACGTAAATTTCGTCACTCGACCCACACTTCCGCCTTCCCAACGTGAAAGCGCCGGCGGGGAATGAATTCGCGCCCTTTTCCTGTGGCTGATAGCTCGGACGCCACTGGACAGTGAGCATGGAGCCCTCCGCGATTATCGCAGCTGTCCTGTCCGTAGCCAACAACTCGCGCCTTATAGCGCACCTTTTCCAGACTCTGATGCAGAGAAATCGGGAGAGGAGACAACGTAATCTCCGGGAGTACTTAAACTCTGAAAGGGGCATTGATCTCTTGCAAAGCGCTGGACCCCGGCCCCTAGACATCATGGTGGCAATGGGTCATGTTGATCCCGTGGAACGGCGATGCTGGGCAAGGGAAACAAGCACTGACTGGTGGGACCGCATAGTGCTGCAGGTATGGGATGAGTCCCAGTGGCTGCGAAACTTTCGGATGCGTAAGTGCACTTTTATGGAACTTTGTGAGTTGCTGTCCCCTGCCCTGAAGCGCCAGGACACCCGGATGCGAGCTGCCCTCACTATCCAGAAGCGAGTGGCCATAGCCCTGTGGAAGTTTGCAACCCCTGACAGCTACCGGTCAGTAGCGAACCAATTTGGAGTGGGCAAGTCTACTGTGGGGGTTGCTGTGATGCAGGTAGCCCGTGCAATCGTTGACCTGCTGCTCCACAAAGTAGTGACCCTGGGAGACGTGCAGGCGATCATAGATGGCTTCGCTGCAATGGGATTCCCAAACTGCGGTGGGGCCATAGATGGGACACACATCCCTATCCTGGGACCGGAGCACCAGGGCGGCCAGTATATTAACCAAAAGGGCTATTTTTCTATGGTTCTGCAAGCACTAGTGGACCACAAAGGACGTTTTACGAACATCAATGTTGGGTGGCCAGGCAAGGTTCATGATGCTCGTGTTTTCAAAAACTCTGGTCTGTTTAGACGCCTGCAACAGGGGGTTTATTTCCCCGACCACAAAATCACTGTTGGGGATGTGGAGATGCCAACAGTGATCCTGGGGGACCCTGCCTACCCGCTAATGCCATGGCTCATGAAGCCATACACGGGAGCCCTGGACACTGAAAAGGAGCTCTTTAATTACCGCCTGAGCAAGTGCAGAATGGTGGTGGAGTGTGCCTTTGGCCGTCTCAAAGCAAGATGGCGAAGCTTACTTACTCGCTGCGACCTCAGCCCTAAAAATATCCCCATTGTGATTGCAGCGTGCTGTGTGCTCCACAATCTCTGTGAGATCAAGGGGGAGACATTTATGCAGGGCTGGGAGGTTGAGGCAAATCGACTAGCAGCAGATTACGCTCAGCCAGACACCAGAGCCATTCGAAGATCACAGCGGGAGGCAGTGCGCATCCGGGAAGCTTTGAAAGCTCGCTTCCAGACAGAGCGGGTTAACCATTGACTGCTACACTTCCGTAAACAGATACTGGACCTTCCCCTGTCCCTTTACACATGTCCCGTTGCCCATCCTCCCATTACCAACCCCCTTCCCCCTCCTTGGTTCAACGCTGTAAAGTCACAGTAAAGGAAAGATTTTTTTGTTTGAACCTTTTCCTGTACTTCTTATTGGGTAATGATTATCACCGTGGAGGCATACGGCGGTTGGGGGGCGGTTTGGTTGGGGGACACTTCCCTTCAAAGGGGAAGCTCTTGATCCTGCCCAAAGCGCAGTGCCAAGAGGTGTTCCGCTTGCTTAAAGGGACAATCAACCTCTCCTAATCCCATGTGTGTGTGGTGGTGTCTATGTGCCTTTTACGTTGTGACTATCGCCTACGGATCCCACGGTGCATTGATCTATCCAGCAGGCTACTGTCAGCCACAAAAGATCAGCGACCACCCTCCCCAAACATACAGTGCACCACCCAACCCCCAATCCCACGTTTACAATGTATAAACCTGCACAACGAAGGACAGGTGTGCTTAATGCATGCAATGTGTACTGTGCTTGTCACTTCAGCAGTTACCCTGTGTGCACACTCGTTTCTGCTCCCATTATCTGCACTTACAAAACATGTTAACCACTACCCAGACATACAAACGGTCCCATTTAAAACACTCAGGGAAACATCGGTGAACCAAAAAACCAGATTTATTCAACAGAACAGTAACTTAACATGGGACCTGGGAAGGGAGGTGCTCAGGGGTGCTGCTGGATGGAGAGGAGGGAAAAGTCTAAGGTTTAGGGAATGACAGCCTTCTACTACTGCAGCGGTCTGCAGGGGTGGATTGAGTATTTCCACGCACCCTGGCTCCCCTTGTCCTAGTGACTTTTGGGGAGGAAGCCACTGGACTTGGTGGCGGGGGAGGGCGGCTTGAAAGAACATACAGAGGTGCTCTTTCCTCATGTCTCCTGTCCTGGAGAACATCCACTAGGCGCCGGAGCGTGTCTGTTTGCTCCCTCATGATTCCCAGCATTGTTTGGGTCGCCTGCTGATCCTCCTGCCGCCACCTGTCCTCGCGCGCTTCAGCCCTCTGCTCCCGTTCCCTGGCTGCTCGCTCGTACCGTGCAAAGTCCTCTCTGCGGTGTGCCGCCTCCCTCTGTGACAGCATCATTAATTCTGAGAACATGTCGTCCCTGGTTCTCTTTTTGCGCCGCCTTATCTGGACTAGGCCGTGGGTGGGAGAATCACGGGTTGGGCGGGAGACACTCACAGCTGTGGGATAAATGAAAGGGAGTGAATTCCTCAGAATGATACTTTTTCAAGAACAATGACCATACTCTTTCACCGTGAATAGGACCAAACACAGTGCCTATCACATGAACACGTACTACAAGGTCAAATACTATGCCTTAAGGCTGAATGAGTGTCTGGGGTCCCGGTATACGGATCCCAGAAGCCTTGCCGTACACAGAAAATCACCTCTCTGAAAACCATGGTAAGGTGCTGACTTAGGACTGCTGCGAGATTGCTTCACAGCAGTGCTCTACTCCCATGTCTCCCTCAGTGTTCCTGGCGGCGGGAAGGAAATGCTGCTGGCCAAACCGATAATCTACGGCGGCTGTCCTAAACCACCCCCCAGTCCGCGTGGCTGCTCCAGGGAACCAAAAATGCCCGCGAACCGCTCAGCATGAACGGCTCGCCTACCCTTCCCCCCCCTCCGCGTGGCTGCTCCAGGGAACCAAAAATGCCCGCGAACCGCCCAGCATGAACTGCTCGGCCACCCTTCCCCCCCCTCCGCGTGGCTGCTCCAGGGAACCAAAAATGCCCGTGAACCGCTCAGCATGAACGGCTCGCCTACCCTTCCCCCCCCTCCGCGTGGCTGCTCCAGGGAACCAAAAATGCCCGCGAACCGCCCAGCATGAACTGCTCGGCCACCCTTCCCCCCCCTCCGCGTGGCTGCTTCAGGGAACCAAAAATGCCCGCGAACCGCTCAGCATGAACGGCTCGCCTACCCTTCCCCCCCCCTCCGCGTGGCTGCTCCAGGGAATCTAAAATGCCCGCGAACCGCTCAGCATGAACGGCTCGCCTATCCTATCCCCGGTTTAGCGTTGCCGCTCCCTGGGACTGTCCCTACCCGCGCACCGATATGTGGTACTGGTTTTGCTCCCAACACACTACCACCACGCGTTAACGTAAACAGCCGGGTGTCTGTCTGTAAGGGGAAAAGGAAGCATGCAGTATACTAATTATACCACTCATTCGAACCAGGACCCCATGACTGATATCACTCTGATGAGGATTACGGAGACAGAGAAAATCAGCATGCTGCGTCAATGCCAGCAAACCCCGGGGCCGTATGCTGCCATGCTATGCAAGGCAATGATACCAGAGTACCTGCTGCTTGCTTGGCGCGGGAAAGTATCCTACCATGGAGGAGACAATAAGGCAGCTCTCCCAGTGAACGTGCTAAACAAACTATCGCTGTACCTGCAAGACAGCTTCTCTGAGATCTCTGCTGGTGATTACACCTCTATCCCCATACATATTGACAGACTTTTCGAATAGTTGCACGGGAAAGCGACTCAAAGCTGAAGCGCATAAGGCCAATGAAGCCACAGTTACAGAGCGCTATCACACCATAACTATTGTATTGAAAATAAATGTCTAACACACTGACCTGATGATCCCTCTCCTGATTCCTGGTCAGGAATGCTGGCTTGGGAGTGTTCGAAGGGCAGCGCAGTCAGGGTGAGGAATAGTTCCTGGCTGTCGGGGAAATCTCCAGGGTGACCACTTTCGATCGCTTCGTCCCCCTGCCCTCCTTCCTCTTCTTCGCCGTCAGCGAAAACCTCCTCCGATGTGTCCGTAGAATGGACCCCGTCATCGGTGTCCACGGATACTGGCGGGGTAGTTGTTGCCGCACCACCGAGCATGGCGTGCAGTGCCTCGTAAAATCGGCAAGTCTGAGGCGCTGAGCCGGAGCGTCCGTTGGACTCTTTGGTCTTTTGGTACGCCTGACGTAGCTCCTTGATTTTGACGTGGCACTGCGTAGCATCCCGGCTGTACCCTCTCTCCGTCATAGCCTGGGAAATCTTTTCGTAAATTTTGGCATTCCGTCTTTTTGAACGGAGCTCGGCTAGGATCGATTCATCGCCCCACACAGCGATGAGATCCAAAACCTCACAATCACTCCATGTTGGAGCTCTCTTTCTATTCAGTGATGGCATCGAAACCACCGCTGTAGAGCTCTGCATCATTGCCAGTGCTGCTGAGCTCGCCACTATGTCCAAAGAGGCAATGGGATTCAAAATGGCCACAGAGGAAAAAGCATTCAAATTTTCGCGGGGATTTCTCTGAGTGGCAGGTCAGAGCATCCGAGTACACAATACTGCCCTGAGCGTCCACCGAGTGGTGCACTGTGGGATAGCTCCCGGAGCTATTAGCGTCGAATTCTGTCCACAGTACCTCGCATTCGACATGGCCATTTCGAATTTGGCGCTACTCCCCTCGTCAGGGTGGAGTACCGAAATCGATTCAAGGAGCCCTTACTGTCGAAATAAACTGCTTCCTAATGTGGACGGGTGAGGGATTAAATCGAGTTAACGCTGATAAATTCGACATAAAGTCCTAGTGTAGACCTGGCCTAAGAAACTGCTTTGTTGGGTCTATCTGTTTCTCATATTTAATTACAATCCTCCTTATACCCTAAACTAGGTGCTTCTCAACCTTTTCCATACCAGCCCCTCTCCTTCCCCCACAAATGTTCGTTTGACAATATGGGACGGGCAAGGCACTTGAGACTCCCTCCCCTAGAACCATGATGGTGCTGCAGGTCTTGCTTTATTGGAGCTCTGTTGTCTTGTGAAGGTGACATGTGGAGGCATAGAATATGGAATGAGAGCTGCTTGCTCAGAGTCCTTATGCTAACGTGTCTTGAATATTTTGGCACTGAGAGTGTGCTGAGAAATAACCAAAAATAAAGAATTGTAACTAGCATGTTGGAAAGGCAGAGTGAGGGTAGGAACATCTGCTTAGGCACTAATGTGTGTGTCCACATAAACAAGTTATTCAAAGCAAAATTCAGCTGCCATAAGCATGTGCAATAGCTAGAAAAACAGCCACTCTCCAAAGAGGTTGGTTGTGTAGATAGTCAAATTAAATCACACATCATTTTGGTTTGGTTGGTCACCCTCTCCAAACCAGAGCTCTGTCGATGGGTTTAACTCTAGGAATGGGTCCCATTTTGATCTAATTATATGTGGCTTAACTTGATCATGCTCAATCAGTGGGATGTCTAGAATTCTGTTCTACAGGGTAGGTAGTGTATTAGGTTCCTGGAGATGGGTATGAGCTGAAGAATCAGTGGGGCACTTTAGGACACTGATGTATAATGTAGCAAGAGCAGGGGTTTTCCAAACTTTTTGCTGGCATGACCCCATTTTAATGAAATCTTTCCTGTCGGGACCCTAGACAGCATGGAGAACTCCATTTTGAAGAGCAAAATGGCATCCTCCGCACAACATAACCTCGCGCGCACCATAAATCTCAGTGTTGGAAGGGTCCTCAGGAGGTCATCTAGTCCAACCCCCTGTTCAAAGCAGGACCAACCCCAACTAAATCATCCCAGCCAGGGCTTTGTCAAGCCTGACCTTAAAAATCTCTAAGGAGATTCAACCATCTCCCTAGGTAACCCATTCCAGTTCTTCACCACCCCACTATTGAAAAAGTTTTTCCTAATCTCCAACCTAAACCTCCCCCTCTGCAACTTGAGACCATTACTCCTTGTTCTGTCATCTTCTACCACTGAGAACAGTCTAGATCCATCCTCTTTGGAACCCCCTTTCAGATAGTTGAAAGCAGCTGTCAAATCCCGCCTCATTCTTCTCTTCTGCAAGCTAAACAATCCCAGTTCCCTCAGCCTCTCCTCATAAGTCATGTACTCCAGCCCCCTAATCATTTTTGTTGCCCTCTGCTGGACTCTCCAATTTATCCACATCCTTCTTGTAGTGTGGGGCCCAAAACTGGACACACTACTCCAAATGAGGCCTCACCAGTGCCGAATAGAGGGGAATAATCACGTCCCTCGATCTGCTGGAAATGCCCCTACTTATACAACCCAAAATGCCATTAGCCTTCATGGCAACAAGGGCACACTGTTGACTCATATTCCGCTTTTCGTCCACCGTAACCCCTAGATCCTTTTCTGCAGAACTGCTGCCCAGCCATTCGGTCCCTAGTCTGTAGCAATGCATGGGATTCTTCTGTCCTAAGTGCAGGACTCTGCACTTGTCCTTGTTGAACCTCATCAGATTTCTTTTGGCCTAATCCTCTAATTTGTCTAGGTCCCTCTGTATCCTATCCCTACCCTCCAGCGTATCAACCATTCCTCCCAGATTAGTGTCATCTGCAAACTTGCTAAGGGTGCAGTCCACACCATCCTCCAGGTCGTTAATGAAGATATTGAACAAAACCAGCCCCAGCACTGACCTTTGGGGCACTCCACTTGATACCGGCTGCCAACTAGATGGAGCCATTGATCACTACCCGTTGAGCCTGACCATCTAGCCAGTTTTCTATCCACCTTACAGTCCATTCATCCAGCCCATACTACTTTAACTTGCTGGCAAGAATACTGTGGGAGACTGTATCAAAAGCTTTGCTAAAGTCAAGAAATAGTACATCAACTGCTTTCCCCTCCTCCACAGAGCCAGTTATCTCATCATAGAAGGCAATTAGGTTAGTCAGGCATGACTTGCCCTTGGTGAATCCATGCTGACTGTTCCTGATCATTTTCCTCTCCTTTAAGTGGTTCAGAATTGATTCCTTGAGGACCTGTTCCATGATTTTTCCAGGGACTGAGGTGAGACTGACTGGCCTGTAGTTCCCCGGATCTTCCTTCTTCCCTTTTTTAAAGATGGGCACTACATTAGCTTTTCTCCAGTCATCTGGGACCTCCCCCAATTGCCATGATATTTCAAAGATAATGGCCAATGGCTCTGCAATCACATCGGCCAACTCCTTTAGCACCCTCGGATGCAGTGCATCCGGCCCCATGGACTTGTGCTCATCCAGCTTTTCTAAATAGTCCCGAATTACTACTTTCTCCACAGAGGGCTGGTCACCTCCTCCCAATACCGTGCTGCAGAGTGTAGCCATCTGGGAGCTGCCCTTGTCTGTGAAGACAGAGGCAAAAAAAGCATTGAGTACACTAGCTTTCTCCACATCCTCTGTCACTGATTCCCTCCCTCATTCAGCAAGGGGCCCACACTTTCCTGGTGTCCTCTGCACAGTATGATCTCATACATATGGTGCACTGTGGAGGAAGCCATTTTCTAGAGCAAAATGGAATCCTCCATGCATTGTGACCTTGAACAAGTTCATGCAGGGTGGACCAAAATGGCATCCTCCACACTGTAGGGATTGCAACCCCATTTAGGTTTGTGACCCACCGTTTGGGAAGTACTGAGCTAGAGCATCTCCTTGTCTTGGCAGGTGCAGAACAGAGCACTTTTGTTCTTCATCGTCACTGACTTGTCTCCCCCACATCACCACTGCAGTGTATTTTTCTTCACAAATCTCCCTTTCTGCTTCACCGCCTTTAAATGTTTTCCCACTGAGCCACAATCATGCTGCTCCTCTCCAATTCTGTCCTGCTTTTTCTTTCACCATTAAAAAAACAAAACCTTTGCCAATGTCAGTCACATCAGCATGGTGGTTCTCATATCTAGGTGCAATGTCAGTCAGAGCAGTGCTGCGTGGACTACATGGACAATGGAGTGATGAGGGTGCTCTGGACATTTCAGCTGAAGGTGTCATCTGATATCTTTCCCAGGGCACCAGATCCATACCCTTCTGCCCAAATCTGGCTCACTACAGACTAGGGGCATGAAATAAATTTAAGAGAGCACTGCAGAAATGCAAAGAGAAGAAAAGGAACATAATTCTCTTTATTGCCAACACTCGCAGAGTGTGAAGGGAAGGAGTTGGTTTGAGACTTCATTGTCGGAGGAATTGCAAATTGTTTTGCTGAAGCATTCAATGTTGAGGGAGTGGAGATGAAGGCACACTCAACAAACTCTACTACTTCTTGCTATATGGAAAGAGGCTGCATATTGGTGGATAACTGTGAGACAAACTGGACCATTTTCCAGTACTGTGCTTGGCACCATGAGGTGACAAGAATATAACCAGTTAGAAATAATCCTTTTCACCTCATGCATGTAGTTGTCTACTGCCAACTGGTGATTGTACTAATACTCCTCACTTAACGTTGTAGTTACATTCCTGAAAAATGCAACTTTAAGTGAGACTATGTTAAAGGAATCCAATTTTCCCATAAGATTTAATGTAAATGTGGGGGGTTAGGTTCCAAGGAAATTTTTTGGGGGCAGACAAAAGGCATTATATACTGTACAGTACTGTACTGTGGTGGAGAGGTGCTCCTGGGGCTGGGGGTGCAGGGTCTGGGAGGGAGTTAGGGTGCAGGAGGGTGCTCAGGGTGGGGTCTGGGAGGGAGTTAGGGTGCAGGAGGAGGCTCAGGGCTGGGGCAGGCAGGAGGTGCAGAGCACTTACCTAGGGAAGCTCCTGTTTGGTGCAGGGGGCCTGCAGGTGGCTCTGCACAGCGCGGCACCGCCCCCATGGCCGCGATTCTGGGAGCTGCCCCCCGCCCCCTAGGCAAGGCCACCCGGAACGCAGGGGCTTTAGGGCCCTGGGCTAAGGGGGCCTTCGCCTGCAGCTCTAAAGCCCCTTTCGGAATGCGGTCCTGCGACCACGGGCCTGCGACAGCGGGGGGCAGCTGCACAGCCAACGGCCGGAGAGAAGCAGCTCTTTCCCCTTCCAAGCGCCGCTTCTCTCCAGCCAGCGTTTAGACTGTGATGATGATTTACATAAAGACACAATTCAAACCTAAGTTTTATATTTACATTTGACTTGGGGTAAAAGCTGGAACAAGCCATACCCAGAATGGCATTATACTTGTACTGCATTTAAAAACAGCAGAGAAAGTGACACACCCTTGCGAAGACTAGGGAATGAGAAGAAATAATTAATAATTGCTTGTCATCCCAAAATAATATTCTCTCGTGTGTCACTTCACTGAGCATGCTTTTGTCCAGAATTCTTGTTTAGCTTTGTTAGTTTCCACTGTTGAAAATGTTAATTCTGGCACGAAAGACAGATTGCAATCTAACGCTAGCCACCATGGTGGTTTTGATTTTAACCCTGCTAGCCTCATTCTGGATTGGCTCATGAATATTCATGAGACAAAATACAGAGTGGCTAATGAGAGACTCAGGTTATGCTACGTTCATATGAGCTTGATGTTATGTGGTGGTCAGTTTTTCATATCTTATAAATCTCAAAAGTTACAGCCATGAATTTCAAATTTATGACCCCAAAATGGATAAATATTTGAAACAATTTTTTTTTTGGCAATTCCACATCTATTTGCAGTGATGAAGTGAATACAGGACTGTGAAAGTGGTGAACCAATACTTCTGTGAGAGCTATCTGTAATATGGATTTTTCATCTACAGGAGAACCATCTTGCCCTCTTCCACAATGTCTTGTGTGCAGGGAGAATTCTCAAACCATGCCATGGTGCCAAGTAAGTTAAAATGATATCTTAGAAACAAATATTCTTCTTTGAGTGATTGCTCATGTCTATTCCACAGTAGGTGTGCGTGCTCGCCACATACATCAGCGCCAGAAGTTTTTCCCCTAGCAGTACCCGTAGGGGGGGAGCGCTGCTGCGACCCCTGGAGTAGCGCCGCTATAGCGCGCTATAAGGGGAGGTGCGCACTCTCCCCGCCCTCAGTTCCTTCTTGCCACCAGTGTAGGTGCGTCGGAACTTCTGCTCCAGCTTCATTCGCTGCAGCCTTTCCTAGAACTCGTTCGTTGTTCAATTGTTAGTGGTACTTGTAGTTAGTCTGTAAGTTAGTTAAGTAGTTAGTGTCTGGGCCGGGGCATGCCTCGGGCCCTGGGCTTTAAATTGTGAGAGTCCTGCAGGCGCTCTATGCCCAGAAGCGACCTGCACTCCGATTGTCTCCGCTGCCCGGGCGAGTCCCACATCAACGTCTGCTGCAAGATCTGCAGGTCCTTTAAGTCCATGACTAAAAAGGACAGAGACATTAGACTTCGGGCCCTTCTCATGGAGTCAGCGTTGGCTCCCACCCTGGTGCGCCGAGCAGAGTTGGCACCCGGTACCTTGTCTTCGGTGTGCGGCGATCCCCTGGCACCTTTGGGTGGCCGGCACCGCTCCCCGTCGAGGAAACAGAGGGAGGCACCGTCGTCTCATCGACGTCGAGAGAAGGGAAAGGGAGAGGCTAGACCCGCGTCGGGCAGCCCTAATTCTCCCCCAGGCCCCAGCGCTCCGACTCACGTTGAGCAGAGCAGCCCGGTCTTGTCGACGCAGGCCTCTCCGGAAACCTGGATGCCTTCGACGCCGGAGGCCTTCCAAGCAGCTAAGGACCTTCTGACGCTCCAGGTACCGGCAGCCCCGGCACCGGGAGTCCGCTCTAGAGGCAAGCCGCTGCTAGGTTCCAGGCCGTCGACCCCCACCAGGCGCAGGTCCAGATCAAGGGACCTCTCTTGGGACCGCTCGCCCCTCAGCGCCCAGTCCGGCCACAGCCTCCGCCATCGCCAGCTGCGAGGCTCTCGGGCAAGCAGATCAGAGCTCCGGGCACCGCTCCAGGCAGAGCAGGGAGTCGCGACACGGCAGGCGCCGTAGACACTCCCGGTCCAGTCGGAGCTACCGCAGCCGTTCCCGACATGGTCGCCGATGCTCCCTCTCCAGCTCCCATTCCTCAAGGATCGCCGACTCCGCATCGTCGTGGAAATAGGCATCGAGACGGTACTGCTCCTCAACGTCGGAGTCCCGGTCCTGAGGTAGACGTCGTTGTCGGCGCCGTAGATCTTACCGCTCCCACGGCACCGACAGGTCGACGTTCAAGCTGATGGTGAGCCACACAAGTGCCACTATGTTCCAACCTGACCAGCTGGTGCCGCCGGTGCCGCAGCAGGGTCAATGGCAAGGGGCTCCATGACAGGGACAGTGGTGCCAGTGCACCCTTTGGCCCCCGGGAGAGGTCCAACCGGATACTCGATCGGTTGCAGGAGCATCTGAGGCTCCCTTGGCTACACTATCCAGGGTCCCAAGGGACAGATCTGCGGACCAAGGGTCCTCGGCACTGCACACGGACTCCGAACAGGGTGTCGACCCCGCGGTGCCAGCAGATGCGCAGAGCTCCATACCGGCGTCCTCCCCCATGCCGGAGGACAAAGTCGCGGCCCCTCCGCACCTCAGGAGGACTTCAGGGCTCACCAGGAGCTATTAAAATGAGTAGCCTCAAACCTCCAGCTCCAAGCTGAGGAGATGGAAGGGCTTTCAGACTCGCTCTTCAATGTCCTTTTGTCTTCGGCACCGGGCAGAGTGGCGCTCCCGCTACATGAAGGGGTTGCTAACATATCAAAAGCCATTTGGCAAACGCCGGCCTCACTTGCGCCCATATCCAAGAAGGCTGAGCGCAAGTATTTCGTTCCCACGAAAGGGCACGAATTCCTGTATACTCACCCGGCGCCCAACTCCCTGGTTGTGGAATCCGTAAACCACAGGGAGCAACAGGGTCAACCAGGTCCTACATCCAAGAATAAGGACTCAAAACGGCTGGACTCATTTGGCAGGAAATTTTATTCATCCTCGAGCTTCCAGCTCCGGGTGGCCAACCACCAGGCCCTCCTCAATCGCTACGACTTCAACCTGTGGGGGGTCCCTGCAAAGATTTGAGTCCTCCCTCCCAGAGCGCGAGCGAAAAGAGTTCAAGGCGCTGGCGGAGGAGGGGGCTGCCGCTGCGAAGGCTGCTCTGCAGGCGGCATCGGATGCAGCTGATACGGCGGCGCGATCCATCGCCTCGGCGGTGTCCATGCGCAGAGCGTCGTGGCTCCTCCTGTCCGGGCTATCCTCGGAGGTGCAGTCCGTGATGCAGGATCTCCCGTTCGACGGCAAGGACCTGTTCGCGGAGCAAACAGACGTGAGACTCCATGGCATGAAGGACTCACGTACTACCCTGCAAACGCTCGGGCTCTACGTCCTGTCAGCCAAGGAGAAGCCTAAGCCGCAGGCTTCAGCCCACACGCCCCAGCCACGATACGAGCCAGCCGACAAGAGGTCCAGATCTCAAAAGAGGCAACCTCAGAGGCAGTCCTGCTCTGCCCTGCAGCCTGGGCCCTCCAGGGGCAAGCAGCAGGGCAAGAGACGGTTTTGACTGGGGGCAGGAGGGTATCCGGGTAACCCCCGAGAAAACTCTCCTACAAATAAAGTTGGCCTTCAGCAACCGCTTGCGTCCGTTCCTTGTGCAATGGTCCCGTATAACATCGGACGGTTGGGTCCTGAGTACCATTTCCCAGGGCTACTCTCTCCAGTTCGTGTCATCCCCGCCCCTGCCCCCTCTGCTGGGGTACAGTACAGTAGACCCATTACATCTACCCCTGCTGCAACAGGAGGTGGGCCGGCTCCTCAGTCTGGGAGCCGTAGAGGTGGTTCCAAGGGAGTTTCAAGGAAAGGGATTCTACTCCCGTTATTGCCTTATCCCGAAAGCGAAAGGTGGCCTCAGGCCTATCCTAGATTTACGCGGCCTCAATCGGTTCATGGTAAAATGCCGATTCTGCATGGTTTCCCTAGTACAAATTATACCCTCCTTGGACCCGGGCGACTGGTATGCAGCACTGGACCTCCAGGACGCATATTTCCACATTCACATATTCGAAAGGCACAGATGCTTCCGACGCTTCCTGGTGAGGCGGGACCACTACCAGTTTACGGTCCTCCCCTTTGGCCTGTCCACCGCAGCAAGGGTTTTCACAAAATGTATGGCGGTTATGGCAGCCTATCTCAGACTCCGAGGGGTCCAACTGTAACCCTTCTGCCAGTCAGAGTCGGCAGCAACAAGGGCCGGGTTCCGTATCTAGGGGTTCCATTCCAATAACACAATGCAAAACCGGCTCGAGCCCCCACCCAGTGACCTGGGACAAATATATATCACGCCCCCTGGGCGCCTCTAAGAGGCAGTACTTCCCCTCTCGCAAGCACAGAGTCTGAGTGTAGAAAAACCTTTTAATGACAGAGAGAAACAATGCGGCATTTTGTTGGGGAAACACCACATCTAGGATTTGTAAACCAAACTGTGAGCAACGATCCACCCCAGCAAATTGGCCATGTCCTTTCCCTTTGGTTCTTGAGTCCAGCAACCCCAAAAATCACCCAAAGTCCCAAAAGTCCAACAACGCAAAAGTCCAGACCCAGAGTTCAAAAGTTCATCTGCAGAGTGTTACACCCCCCCAGTCTGGGTAGAAATGGAGAGGGGAGAGGTAAGGGGCACCTTACGTGGCTCGAAGCTGACTGCCCCGTCCCTTCGTGGGGCTCTGCTCCGTCAGCCATCCCACGAGTCACTCTGCTCAGCCATTCCCACAAGCCGCTCCGGCTGTCCCACCAATTGCTCCGCTCCGCCAGCAGCTCCGCTCCGTCAGCCAGCCTGCTAGCCGCTCCAGCTGTCCCGCCAACTGCTCCGCTCCGGCAGCAGCTCCGTTCCGTCAGCCAGCCTGCAAGCCGCTCCGGCTGTCCCGCCAACTGCTCCGCTTCGTCAGCAGCTCCGCTCCACCAGCCGCTCAGCAGTATATCTTCCGGCTCCCCCACTACTTAACACAGTGCTCAGTGATTTCAGCTCATAACAATTTCAGCTTTTTAGTGATTTCAGCTTGTAGCTAGGGGAGCCTTCGTGCTTATTTTCACACTTAGCCCAGAGTGATTCCAACTCAGCAGCCTGTGATTAGACTCCTAAGGAACTCAAAATTAGCTCTGATATTCCACAGTGGAGAGAGAGAGAAGGAGATGCAATTGACATTTAGGGCCCTCAGAAGAGGCCCATGCCACCAGCCTCTCTCAATTCACTGGGTTTTGGAATCCATGTCCCTCGCCTAGCAAGTGCTTCTTAGCTAATGGCGAGTCCCTTCATCATAACAAAAGCCCACTGTCCTTGATTCACATAATCAGGGTAACACTTTATTCTTCCTGCCCCAATAACAGAGAAACTGGGGCTCCCACAGCAGCCAACGTGACCATTTGGGCAAGCGGTCCATCATGCTTTGCAGGGTGGGTGTGTCCATGCAAACAAGATTAGCCCCTGACATCCCTTTCCACAACTTGCCACCAGATGTCAGGGTAGAGCTCATCCTGACTCTGCTTACACAACTATTCCCGTACCTCGATGACTGGCTGCTCAAGGGCAACTCGAGGTCGCAGGTACAAAACCACCTGGAGCTGCTCTTGGCTACCTGTGCCAACCTGGGCCTCCTGGTAAACGAGGCCAAGTCGACGTTGGTTCCGGTTCATCGCATAGAGTTCATAGGTGCTCTACTGGACGCTTCCAAGGCCACGGCCTCTCTCTCCCTGGGCAGATTCCAGAGCCTCAAAGGGCTCATAGACATGGTCACGGAGTTCCCCGTGACCACGGCCAGGGCCTGCTTGCAGCTCCTGGGCCACATGGGCAAGTATGTGGTGTGCCACGCCAGACTTCGAATGAGGTCCCTCCAGCTCTGGCTAGCTTCAGAATTCTCCCAGGCTCGGGACAGCCTGGACAAGGTCCTAACAGTACCGGGTCAGGTATTAACCTTCCTCCAGTGGTGGACCTCCCTGGCCAATATGCTGCAAGGGATCCCCTTCCGGGACCCGCTTCTGTCCCTGGACCTAGTGTTGGATGCGTCGGACTTGGGCTGGGGGGCCCACATAGGAAACTCTCAAACCCAGGGAATGTGGTCGGCCATGGAGCTATCCCTACACATAAATGTCAAGGAACTCAGGGCAGTCTGCTTAGCCTGTGCGGCGTTCAGCTCGCGGCTGAGCAGCAGGGTGGTCAGGATCCTTACGGACAACACGGCTGCGATGTTTTACATCAACAGGCAGGGTGAGACAAGGTCCTCGGCTCTCTGCAAGGAAGCCCTCAACCTATGGGAGTTCTGTATAGCCCACAACATCTCCCTCAAGGCTTTCCACCTGCCGGGCGTCAACAACTCCCAAGCCGATCACCTGAGCAGGGTCTTCTCCTCCCAACGCGAGTGGTCGCTCCACTCGGAGGTCACGGGTCAGCTCTTCCGAGCCTGGGGCACTCCCCAAGTAGACCTGTTTGTGACCCGGCAGAACCAACGTTACCACCGGTTCTGCTCCGGGGGTGGGGCGGGCCTGGGGAAGGATGCAATCTCAGATGCCTTCCTCTTGTCCTGGTCGGGCCAGCTCCTCTATGCGTTCTCTCCCCCCCCCCCCTTCCCCTCATAGACAAGGTCCTGGAAAAGGTAAAGAGGGACAAGGCTCGCATCCTCCTGATTGCCCCAGCTTGGGCCAGACAGCATTGGTACGGGACCCTCCTGGGATTACTAGCGGCGCGTCTGTTGCCGCTCCGGCCAGACCTCCTGTCCCAGGACCAGGGCCGCCGCCTCCACCCCAACCTAGCCTCCCTACACTTGACAGCGTGGCTGCTCAGTGGCTAGATGTGAGGAAACAACGTGTTCGGAGGGAGTCAGGAGCGTCCTCCTAGAAAGTAGGAAACCTTCCACGCGCCGGGCCTACCTGGCGAAGTGGTCCAGGTTCTCTAGGTGGGTGGGTGAGCAGGGTACCTCCACTCTAGCTTATCCTCGAGTACCTCCTGCACCTTAGAATCCAAGGTCTAGTTCCCTCCTCCGTCAGGGTGCACCTGGCAGCTATATCGGCGTTCCACCCGCCGGTCCAGGGCCGCTTGGTCTTCTCTCATGCCATGATCGGGCGCTTCCTCAAAGGTCTAGACCGGTCCTTCCCATATGCTAAGACCCCCGTTCCCTAGTGGCATTTGAACTTGGTGTTATCTCGCCTCACGGGGCCCTCGTTCGAGCCTCTGGCCACATGCTCCTGGTCTCACCTCTCTTGGAAGGTAGCATTCCTAGTGGTCATTACGTCAGCCCGACAGGTGTCGGAGCTCAGGGCCTTAACCTCAGAGCCCCTCTTCACAGTATTCTACAAGGACACGGTCCAACTCCGACCACACCCGGCTTTCCTTCCTAAAGTGGTCTCTGCTTTTCACATGAGCCAGTATATCTTCCTACCCGTCCTCTGCCCAAAACCGCATGCCTCGGATGAGGAGCACCGCCGCCATACATTGAATGTGCGCAGGGCGCTGGCTTTTTACCTGGATCGGACTAAGCCATTCCGTAGGTCTCCGCAACTGTTTGTTGCCTCAGCCGAGCGTATGAGGGGTCAGCCAATCTCCACCCAGAGGCTTTCCCGGTGGATTACTTCGTGCATCCACACATGCTACGAATTAGTGAAGGTCCCCTCACCGCCTCTCCTGAAGGCACACTCGACGAGGGTACAAGTCTCTTTGGCTGCCTTTGTAGCCCATGTCCCTATCCAGGACATCTGTAGGGCCGCTACCTGGTCCTCTGTTCACACGTTCACCTCACATTATGCGATCGTCTCCCACGCTAGGGATGACGCTGACGTTGGTAGAGCTGTGCTCCGGCCAGACAGGTTGTGAACTCCTACCCACCTCCAGCACATATGGCTTGGAATCACCTATTGTGGAATAGACATGAGCAATCACTCGAAGAAGAAAGGACAGTTACCTGTTCCGTAACTGGCGTTCTTCGACATGTGTTGCTCAGGTCTATTCTGCATCCCGTCCTCCTTCCCCTCTGTCGGAATTGGTCCGGCAAGAAGGAACTGAGGGTCGGGGGAACGCGCAGCTCCCCTTATAGCGCGCTGTAGCGGCGCCACTCCAGGGGTTGCAGCGGCGCTCCCCCCCTATGGGTACTGCTAGGGGAAAAACCTCCGGCACCGATGCACGTGGCAAGCACGCACACCTACTGTGGAATAGACCTGAGCAACACATCTCGAAGAACGCCAGTTATGGAACAGGTAACTGTCCTTTCATCCTTTGCTGAGAAGGACTCAATTTTTTTAAGCATTTGAGGAATCCGAATGAAGAGGAAGTGCGATTTGATGGTAGACTGACTAACATTCTTACAAAGCGCTGGAAGCAACTATGTGGTTGCTGAGCTTGTAGCAAAGGCAAAAAAGCCACATATGATCACAAAGACGTGAATTTTACCAGCATGCAAAGGAATTGTGAGAGTAACATTAGATGTATGTGGAGGCAAGGAAATTGAAAAAGTTCCCCTTTCAGATAACCTAAGTTGCAGCATCGATGACATGTCAGGTGATGGTGTACCAAGAAAAATTTAAATCAAGCGGAAAATTTGCATTGTAGCTTGATGAATCAACGGATATCAGTGGCCATGTTCAACTCTTGGCTAATGTAAGGTACGTTGATGGAGATGGTTTCAAAGACAATTTTTTGTTTTGCAAAGAACTGCCAGGTCCTATGACTGGAGAGCAAATTTTCAGTGTGACCACAGCCTACCTTGAGGAAGGAGAACTTCACTGTTTGCATTGATGGGGCAGCCTCCATGACTGGCTAAGTGAAGGGGATTGTAAGCATGGTCAGTGACCAAAACCCAGATGTGTTGGTGAACCACTGTTTGCTGACCGTGAAGCTCACATTGCCAAAACACTGCCAGAAGAACTGTCTTTAGTGTTGGAGCAGTAAAGAGAGTGAACTTTATAAAACCGTGGCCCTTAAAATCATGCCTTTTCTCCTTTCTGTGTAAGGAAACGGGAACAGAGCACCAGAGTTTACTTTTGCACACTGACATATGCTGGCTTTCCCATGGAAAAGTTCTCTCATGCTTGTCTGAGCTAAGCGAGATCAAAATGTTCCTAACTTTGGAGAAATCCATGTACATAAACTTGATTGCTGATATGACATGGTGCGGAAAGCTTGCTTACCTTGCTGACATATTCTGCTACATCAACGAAATGAACAGGAAAATGCAAGGTAGAAATGAGCATGTTCTCGCCAGCATAGATAAACTGCACGGGTTTAGGTCTAAATTACCCCCCTGGTGTGAAAAAGTAGCAAAAGGAACAATAGAAAAGGTCCCCTTGGCAAATGTAGCAGATCCTACGATCAGTATTTTGGTCAAAATCATTTCTGAGAACTTAAAAAAACTGGAAGAAAAGTTCAGTTCAACTTTTCCTTCAATTAATATAGATTTCGACTGGGTCTGGGATCCTTGGAGTTCCTCTGCAATGCAAAGCGTTAAGAAGTCACAATAACTGCTCCAGGCCAGCTTGCTGAATTAAGGATGGACCGCACTTTGAAAATAAAGCTTGATGATACGCTGTTGGACTCTTTCAGGTTGAAGGTGGCAGGCAAATATCCTATAATCTCTGACCATGCTTTCTCCAAACTGTTGCCCCTTTCAACAACATTCCTGTGCGAGTTAAGTCTTTTCAAGCCTGACATACATCAAGAACACAGTGTCTGAGGATGGTGGAGTGAGAGCTCAGAGTGGCACTGTCAGCATTTCTTCCCAGGATTAAATGACTCTGCACATCAAGACAAGCTCAGATATTTCATTGCAGATTTTTTTATTTTAAAATTTTTTAATATACTTCATAGCCATTCATCACAGCCTGTAACTCACGGTGTGCAGCACTGCTCTGTTCATCAAATTCAGGGCAGCATTTCAGAGTTACATTCTGTGTCAGATAGTGCTAGGCTTGGAGACCGCGAGACAGCAGCTGAGCACATGCATCCCAACCAGACACTGCTACCGAAGATCTCCAATCAACGGCACTGGGATGCACCATCACCTGTAGTGGAGCACCCACAAGGGGACACATCTCGAAGAACCTCAGTTACTGCAAGGTGAGTAACTGTCTCTTTAGAGGTGCAAACCAACCTTATTTCTCTGAGTGTTCCAGGAGAGGGCAGGACACATCAGGGCAGACAGTATGGGGAAAATTTGGGACTGTAAGAGTGCTGGGGTCCTCTTGCCAGATGTAACCAGAGCTGGTGTATGCCAGAGTTTGAATGGGGTGTAACAAGTCAACAGTTGGAGTCAGAGTTGCTGACTCAGCGCTGCTTAATACACAGACACTCAGTGCGTGCGTTTTGGCAGGCCGTCAGTGTTCAGGCTGTGAGCCACAGCCACAGAGCATTTAAGACACCCAGGCTAAAGGGCAGGTGGTGACCCCATGCTCATCTGGATTGCACCCCAAAACGTGACAGAGGTTACAAAGCTTTTCTGGTTTCTAGTGCATAGGCCATTGTGTTAATATTTATTTAACGTCTCAGCCATATAAGTATCATTCTGGCTATGTGTAAGCAGACAGTACCCTAAGGTGCTACCTGCTTCTGAGCGCTTCTGACCTTCCTTTCCCTAGCAAGCCTTGCTAGGCAGATGTGCTCTTTGAGAAAAGAAATGTACAGCTAACCATTTCCCATTTAGATGTGTTAACCCTTTGCTGACTTGTCTCTTTTCCTGGCTATCCCGTTTATATTTAACTGAACTGCACTTCCCAACTATGCAGACAAAAATCACATGGACATTGGTGGGAATTCAGCTGGAGTAAATACTGCAAGATTTGGCCATAACTTGATGGTTTTTTTAATTCTTCTTTGTTCATATCAGATACTTTTGAATAGAAAAATTGTTTAGGCATCAATCAATCCTTTATCTGGCTTTCACCATACATTCATACCAAGCCAGCATATCAGAGGCAAATACAATACTGTAAAAATAACAACTGTTCCCTAATCCAATTGTAGATTGGATACAGCAAACTGGCTTCAGACGCAGTTGCCATCTTTCATGAACAAACACTGCTTATAGTCAAAAAGCACAGCTGTCATTTCATGAACTAAATTAAGGAAGCATCTGGAACAACCTGTTTGTCTCTTCCTCCCTAAATTGCATAGAAAAGTGTGCAAACAAGCTTACAGGAAACATTACAGAATCTTCCTGCGCTGAAAGGATCTACGGGACTTTCCTTTTATCTGTCAACCTATCCCCCTTTGTAAACAGAGATCAGTCCTTTTACTCCTAGCTCTGGAAATGCTGCGATGAGAGGAAAATATATAGGGTCAGGCTGAGAGCAAATTTCCTTCAGTAACTTGCAAATGTGAACTCCCCTAACTCCTGTACACAGAGTGTAAAAGTTTTGGAATGTGTTAGTAATAAGAGAATATCTAGGCAGGGGTTGTAGTCTGGTTTTTATCAATCATTACTCTGAGTTCATTTGCGCTTACAGAGTTCTGCCTCTTGCTTGCACAAGCCTACCTCTCTCCTGGCTGGCAGATTGTGACTATCGTGGGAGGCTGTGATCACAGTGAGTGAGGCAGTCCCTTGGGTGACTTGGGCAAAATCCATGGAGAGCTTGGCAGATGAGGACTGAAACCTGGACTCTGACCCGGTATTCCACAGGAAGCCAGTGAAGAGAGCAGAATACTGGGGTGATGTGGTCTTGGCATCCTGTGCTACTCAGCAAGCCAACTGGAGATTGTTTTTCAAAGGTTTAATTCCTAGGTACGGTGTATTAGTGACAGAGCCTGGAGATCATGAATGGGCAGATCACTATAGCCAAGTCTGACTAGCAGAAGGGGTGCTTTCTCCTGGTTTGGCATAAGGACACTTCTGCGGACAATGCCTATCTGTTTATCCAGAAACCATGAACACCGGAGGTGCAGTCCGATGGCAAATGGCCTTGATGCAGGTGGCAGGTTCTTCAAAGTGCTTTCCTCTTTCCCTGCCAGCATGTGCTCAGGATTCCAGTTCAGCCAGCTGCCCTTCATTCGTACTGCAAACAGGAGGAGGCTGCACCCATAGACAATGAAAGGTTTGGAAGAAAGCAGCGCAGATTTGCAGCGCTCATTGTGAAACTCAAGCTGCTGTGTCCAGGCTGCTCTATGCTCTTGCTCTGTTGCAGCTGGTTCATGTTAGGGGGCAAACGCTGTTTGAGTTCACCTCAGTTGTTTCTGTTGGACTACAATCTTCTGGATCCCTTGTTCAGGCACAAAGTAGTTGAAATACGGCAATTGGAATGCTAAGAGTGGGCCAGGAGTAGAGAGGACACTGACATGTATGGTCTTCCCCCTTGTACCAACCAAGTAAGAAACCCCAGAGAAAAGTGTTACTACTTTTGACCTGAGCAGCTAGCCACAAAGCTGGAGGTATTTGTGTGTGTGGCGGGGGAGTTCCAGCTGGGAGGAGAAATTGGTAAGGAAGGGAGGCGTACCTTTGATGCAGTTTTATTTACAAAAAATGTACAAAGTCCTGTTTCCCCGAACACAGGAAGCATCAAACAGGAGAGTTTCCTTGCTCACCTCTCCAAGCCTCTTTCACACACACAGGCCTGGTCTACACTAGAAAATTAGGTCAGTTTAACTATGTCGGATGTTGCTAAGATGACCTAAGTCCCCATGTAGATACTGTTAGGTTGACGGACACATTTTTCCATAGACTTAGCTATCACCTCTTGGGGGAGATGAATTACCTATGGCGATGGGAGAAACCTCTTCCATTGGCGTGGGTAGCGTCTACACTGAAGTGCTACAGCAGCATCGGCGTAGCTGCGCCGCCATAGCGTTTTAAGTGTAGACAAGCCCATAGTTAAAGTTCCTGAGTGTGCCTTTGTTTTTGGCAGTGACCTGCACCTTTTGGTTTGGATTGGAGACTACAATTATTCCTTAAAGGAGTTCAACTGTTTCTACCACCTTAAATTACCTACCAGCTTCTCTGAGGTGTATCCCAACCTCTAACAATAGTATGTGCTGCAGAACCAAAATGGTACACAGTGAGCTGCTTGATGAAGGGTGACTCTTGTGGGTTCATGAGAAGTAATGCATTGTGTAGTGTCTGTCATAATGGTCCAGACATGTCTCCACTATTACATGATCCTCCCTTTAAGAATGTTGTGTTACTAGGCTGGATGTCAGTGGTGAGGAAGGAATGGCCCAGACTACAGATTCTTGGAGGAGAAGATTGCATCATTTGGACACGAGTTACTGTGTCACTTTGGGCAAAAGGAACGTTTATGAGAAACAGCCAAGCAGTATATTTAAACTAGGGTAAGTGTGTTCACACTGACAAATGCGTTCCATTGATACATGGGGTGAGGAAACATACTTAGTTTGGTACCTCATAAAAGAGTCTCCTGGTACAGGGGTGCAGGAGAGGAGAACAGCAGGGCTCTTCCAGAACTAGGTGCATCACAGCTGCACATTAGAATAAAAAATAAATAAATTATAAAATGTCCCAGAGGTGAGGCAAAGGAGGGCTCTGCTGTGGTGTTCACTGAAACTGGAGGCACATCTCTTCATTAGCCACTGGTCTTGCAATGAGCATATTAGTGGAGATGACATGGTGACTATGATGTCAGAGCATAGTCATATACCAGGGCAAGATGATCTCTCTCTAATCCTCTTGACAATCATGCCCATGATGTG
Source organism: Chelydra serpentina (assembly GCA_037349315.1). Lineage (NCBI taxonomy): Eukaryota > Metazoa > Chordata > Testudines > Chelydridae > Chelydra > Chelydra serpentina. The sequence continues at coordinate 31,691,201 of JBAIAC010000035.1, read as the reverse complement.
TGTTCAGAGGCATCGCTGGGATTTTCAAAAAGAAATGAAGGGGTGGCCCTGAAGCTGAAAAATGTTAAGGTAAGAGCGAGACTCCCTGGGGACCTGCAGTGCAGGGGACTGAGAATGGGATGCAGAGTCCTTTAGGTCTAGATTTGAGTGTGCTACTCCACTCTAGGTTTGTTGGGACCAAGAGTGGTCAATACTATCTGGAGGCTGAGTGGTGGTATAACTCGCATGTTATCTTGCAGCATTGAATTTGTTTTTAAGTCGAAAGAAAAGGAGAGACGCAGTAGGGAGGAGACATGGAATGTAGTTTAATTTTCTGTTACCCAGCACACGTGCAGGTAGAGAGCAGGGTGAGGAAACATAATAAGAAGGGCCCAGAGACTTCTAGAAGGAGGGGGTGTGGCCGTTACAAAATATGCTGTGTACCTTTCCTCGAGCTATACAGAAAGTTTCCATTAAACGCAAGCAGTCCTGCAGGTTCTACACATTCACCGTCTGAGAGCTGAGCCAATCAGAGCTTCAGAGTGGGAGGTGTATAAAGAAGCTGGCGACAGATCTGTACATTCAGTGGGTGATTGACTAGGACTAAGAGACCTGTGCTGTAAAAGCTGCATCCCAATACCTGAACCACTTTGGATACAAGCTACTGATTCCATATCTCACTAGAACCGGAGGAGACAGTCAGCTATGAGCCAAGGAACTGGAATTGTCACTGGATGAAATGATTTTTGGCCTGTTGACTTGCAGAGGTGCTTGGGGGGGAAGTGAGAGACTGTCATTCTCCTCAGGCTCTGGAGAACCCCAGTGGATCTCCTTTCCTACACTCCTCTCCAAGTTCCTCATCAATGCACACATCTTCCACATGGCCTTTGAACACTTGTCTTCCCCATCATGGTACTGTTCCAAACCCATCAGGACATGTCTCTCACCAGACAAATCAACTGCATGCTGATGCTATAACCTGTAACCCTTTCCGCCATGCCCCCCCATTGACTGTTCGCCTTCCTTCATCATATAGTATTTTAACTTAGCTTTTGTCTCACAAATACTTGGCAAAAACAATTATTGCTCTGAAACAATTCATACTGGAGAGAGTGTGACTTGCCGTTTTAAAATGTTTCTGACATTCAATTAGGGAACAGAAGCAATACCAGGTGATTTAGGTGGTGGCTGGCAGTGTGTCAAAGCAAACCATTTGTGAAGAGACCCATGGTCTGAAAACTATTCTTCTAAATCCCTGGCAGCTACCTATAAGTAGTCAATGTGACTGAAGAAAGCAGGCTCAGTTTATGAAGAAATTGCAAGCCCCCAAAAGAACTTAATCTATTACAAATAATACTGGAAATGAAGAGTTCGATTGTCTTCAGTCTCAATGGTAAGGGTGAGCAACAAGAGACGCAACCATTCCGGCCATGCAAAGGATGGGTATTAACATGAATTTTGTGGCTTGCTTGCTGTGGGTGGAAGAGGACAATGTAGGAATTGTCGGAAGTGTTTCTGTAGCCATATTGGTCCCAGGATATGAAAGAGACAAGGTGGGTGAGTGAAGATCTTTTACTGCACCAAGTTCTGTGGGTGGAAGATACAAGGTTTTGAGCTTTGTAGAGCTCTTCAGGTCTGGGAAGGAAGCACATTGTAGGAATTGACTGTTACCCCATTGGGTACTCTTGACAACTGGGCAAGGCAAAAGGCTTTGTCAGATACAGGCAGGAGTTCTAAGGGGAAGGAGTGACAGTTGGCCAAGTGTATTCTCATAAATCCACACTCTTTAGGAGCTCACCCTGAAGCATGGCTAAGTGGCTGACATAATGACACTATTCTGAAAAAGGGGCCAGATCCCCAACAGGAAATTACAGGCCAGTTAGTTTTATAAAAGATGTGTGGAAAGCTTTAGAAACTATTTCAGGGATCTAATGGAAAACACCTGGGGAAGTGCAGCTAGGCTGAGAAAAACCAACGTAGCTCCAGAAAAGGAATGCTCTGATCCCTACTTTGCTGGAGGGTATTGCAGCAAGTTCGTACATAATGACTGGACATAGAGGCTACTGCCTGTTTGTCAGCTGGTGGGGAATTTTCTGACAATTATTTCTCAATGGAAAATGCAGTTTTCACAATATCAAAATGTTCTGCATGAAAATTTCTGTTCTTCGAGTGCTTGTTCACGTCATTTCCAATTAGGTGTGTGCGTGTCATGTGCGCGGATGTCGGAAACTTTTTCCCTTAGCAGCTCCCGTCTGGACGGAAGGGGAGCCCCATAGAGTGTGCCCTTATGGCGGTGTATATAGCACCCTGCCGACCCAACCCCCTTCATTTCCTTCTTGCCATCCGTGACGGTGTTGGAACGTACTCGCTCATGAGTGATCCCTTAGCTAATTCAGTTTTCTAGTTAGTGTTGTTCTTCGATAGTTATCAAGTTAGTTAAATACAGTTTGTACTTTCAGGTGTCTGGGAGTTAGTTCCAGCACCAGGCTTGGGCTGTGGGGAATGCCGCAGCCCAGGGTTTCAAAGCTGCACCACTCACCGCAAGTCTATGCCCAACAGCGACCCCCCACGACTCCTATCTCCAGTGTCTGGGAGAGGTGCATCAGGCTGAGCGCTGCAAGATCTGCAAGGCCCTCAAGCCGCACCCTATGAAAGAAAGAAACACTTTCATCTTAAGCAGCTGCTCATGGAAGCCGCGCCACAACCAGCGGCCCCAGACTGCCCAGTATCAGGCCCGGGTTCCTCTATGAGAAGTGCCCCGGCATTGGTCTGCAATCCAGCACTGCCCAGGCACCGTAAATCACCGGCACTGAGGTGCGCCGACCAACCCTCAGCACTGCTCGACCTCTCCGGCAAAGAATCATAAGAAGGGGGAAAGAGGACGCTCCCCTCACGCAAAGACAGGATGCGGGCCCCCGCCAGGAATCGGCACCATCGATCCCGGTGCCACAAGCCCCGTTGAGTCTGGCACCCAGCGACTTCAGTGCTGATGAGTGTCTGGAGGGAGGTCCTGGAACACCCCTCCAAGCCTGACACATTTGAGGCAGTGAAGGACCTCATCAAGCTGTCAGCGCCAAATCCCCTCCCATGCAGGGAGAAGCCTCTGGCACCGCCTAGGCGGGTGCTGTCCAGAGGCTAAACCAGCAATGATGTTCCCCTCGAGGTCACCGATCCGGCACCGCTCACGGCACCTTTCCTGTTCTAGCTTGGCGCAGTGCCACTCCCCGGCACCCACGACCCAACGTGAGGTTATGGCACTGGAGTCGGACATACCCATGGCACCCTTGTTGGTATCTAGACACCGTTCCGCGGCGCTAACTATGTCCCCGGCACAACATGAGGCACCGGTCCCAGTCCTGGGACACCCGGTACTGTTTGTGGTCCCAATCATCTCGGCACTGGTCTCTGGGCACTCTTTCCAGAGCGTCTAGGTCTGGACACTCTACGCGACGCCACTCTAGGTTGCCATATAGGCACACCTCAAGAGCAAGAGAGGCCACGCTCTCTAGACTGCCCTCGGATCCCCAAGAGCAGACAACACCGACAGGTCCAGTGCCTCTGCCTTTATCAAGACAGGCAACGTCTCAGGAGGTGACAGCCTCGTCAGGCCCCGATGCGGCCCAGGGCTATGGGGACTTACAGGAAGGTCAGGACGAGGGCAACCAACAGCTCACATCCTCCTCTTCCCCAGACAAAGCAATGGCGGGTACATCAGTTTCGGGACCGCCACCAATCGACCATAGGGCCCACCAAGAGCTTCTCCACAGGATTGCCCTCAACATGGGCCTCTAGGCGGAGGAAACTGTCGAGCAGGAGGATCCGATGGTGGACATCCTGGCTCCTGAAGGTCCCTCCAGAGTCCCACTCCCTCTGGTAAAGACCATACAGAGCAATTACAATACTATCTGTCAAATTCCGGCCTCCATCACACCGGGAGTCAGGGGGGTGGAATAAAAATACTTCACCCCATCCAACGGCTATGAGTTCTTGTTCTGCCACCCTGCTCCCTGGTTGTCTCATCAGTTAATGAGAAGGAATGCCAGGGTTAGCAAGCCTCGGCTCCAAAGGCCAAGGAGGCCAAACACCTAGACCTCTTCGGCCCAAAGGTCTATTCGTCAGGGGGCCTTCAACTACACTTAGCCAACCAGCAGACGATCCTTAACAGTCAGAATTTCAACTCTTGGACCGCTATATCCAATTTTAAGGATCGCCTGCCATAAGACTCACACTCGGAGTTTGCCATGTTAATCAAGGAAGGGAAGGTGATAGCCAAAACATCACTGCAAGCCTCCCTCCATTCATCTGATTCTGCAGCCAGAACAATAGCCTCAGGGTTGGTCATCCGGTGTTCAGCATGGCTATAGGCATCAGGCCTTCCTCCCAAGGTCCCAAACACCCTGCAAGACTTCCCCTTCGAGGGCTTGGGCCTTTTTTCTGAACAAACGGACTCCAGGCTACATGGCCGTAAGGATTCTAGGGCCACGCTGAAGTCGCTAGGGATGCATACACCAGCAACCCAGAGGAAGCCCTTCAGGCCCCAGCCTCCGCAGCAGAGGCAGTACCAACCTCGCCCCAGGCACGACCCATATTGCAGATGGGGAAGAAATAATAGGAGTAGGCTGCCAAATAACATGCCTAGCCAAGGCCAGAATAAACCCCAGCCAGGGAACAAGCAAGGGTTTTGAAGGCACACTCAAGGACTGCCTACCAACCCAGTTCCAGGATCCATTCCCCCGATTTTTAAACTGGCTATCCCATTTCTACCGTGCATGGTCCTGTATAACATCGGACCGCTGGGTTCTACGCATGATACAGGTGGGATACTCCCTTCAGTTCTTCTCCTTCCCTCCCTCCCACCCCCCTTCCCTGTCCCTCTTCAGAGACCCCTCTCACGAGCAGCTCCTTATGCAGGAAGTCCGTTCACTTCTCGAGATGGGGTAGTGGAGGAGGTTCCCCAGGAGCTAAGGAGAAAGGGATTTTACTCCCATTACTTCCTAATTCCCAAGGCAAAGGGGGGTCTCCGACCCATTTTAGACCTTTACGGACTCAACAAATGTATGGTCAGGCTCTGGTTCTGCATACTCTCCTTAAGCACTATCATCCCATCACTGGATCCAGGAGATTGGAACGCTGCCCTTGACAGGAAGGATGCCTATTTACACATTGCCATCCATCCAGCACACAGATGCCTCCTCCAGTTTGTAATAAAGCAAGAGCACTATCAGTCATGGTACTTCAGTTCGGCCTCTCCACAGTCCCCGTGTGTTCACCAAGTGCATGGTGGTGGTGGAAAAGGCAAATTCAAGTGTACTCAGACCTGGACAACTGGCTACTAACAGGTCATTACAAGGACCAGGTACAGTCCCAAGTGACAATTGTCGGGGACACCTTTCACAGACTAGGGCTCCTCCTCAACATACACAAGTTGTCATTCATACCTACCCAAAGGATAGAGTTCATAGGAGCGGTCCTGGACTCAGTACAGGCAAAAGAGAGCCTTCCAGAGCCCAGATTTCAAGCCATAGAGCACACTGTCAGGACAATGTTAGAATACCCCACCACAACCGTCAGGAGTTGCCTGCAGCTACTAGGACATATGGCAGCCTGCACATACGTGGTCAAGCATACCAGACTGAGGCTCAGGCCCATACAGGCATGGCTTGCAGCATCTTACCGCCCATCCCAAGACCCCCTGGAGCTGTTAGTGATGGTACCCGGACAAGTCCAAGAGTCCCTGCGTTGGTGGCTGGACCGACCAGTAGTCTGTGCTGGAGTCCCCTTCGCCAAGCCCCAACCTTCTCTGACGCTAGTAACGGACGCATCAGATCGGGGCACACACTTAGGAGATCTGAGGACACAAGGTCTGTGGTCGCAGGATGAGACACCCTTCCATATCAACCTGAAGGAGCTTCAAGCGGTTCATCTGGCCTGTCAAACCTTTCGCAGCACTTTGCAAGGTCACAGTGACACAGTCCTGACAGACAACACCACCGCCATGTTTTACATAAACAGGGTGGGTCTTGCTCCTCTCCCCTCTGCCGTGGGGCTTTTCTCCTCTGGGACTTCTGAATAACCCAGTCCATTCAGCTGGAAGCATCCTACTTCCCTGGGGTACGGAACGAGCTGGTGGATCACCTCAGCAAGTCCTACCAAGCTTGTGAGTGGTCGATCAGATTGGACGTCATACAATCAGTTTTCCAAAGGTGGGGTTGTCCCCAAGTAGATCTCTTCTCCACCAAGGACAACAGACAGTGCCCTCAGTTCTGCTCATTTCAAAACCACAGCCCGTGTTCGATTTCTGACTCGTTCTTAATACCTTGGGGCGAGGGGCTGAAGTATGCCTTCCCTCCAATCCCACTGGTCCACCGGGTCCTGCTCAAAATTCGCAGGGACAGGGCGATGGTAATCATGATTCCCCCATCTTGGCTGTGGCAGCATTGGTACACTACTGTCCTAGAGCTGTCCGTAGACGCCCTGATAGCTCTGCCCCTCTACCTGGATCTAATCACACAGGACCACGGGCGCCTTCTCCACCTGAGCCTACAGTCTCTGCACCTCATGGCTTGGAAGCTCCATGGCTAAATCCCATGAAGAGCCGGTACTCTCAGCCAGTGAGAGAGATTCGCCTTGGTAGTAGGAAACCTTCCACCAGGGCAACTTACCTGGCAAAGTGGAAAAGATTCTCCTGCTGGTGTGAACCCAAACATCTTCAACTGCTCCAGGTTTCTATCCTGATTATTCTGGACTACCTGCTACACCTCAAGTAACAAGGCCTGTCTCTTTCGTCCATTGGAGTGCACCTTGCGGCTATCTCAGCTTTCCAGCCAGAGGAATCTGGGTGTTCGGTGTTCTAAAATCCCATGGTGGTGTGCTTCCTTAAAGGACTGGAGAGGATGTACCCATATTCTTGTCCACCAGTCCCAACCTGGAATCTGAACCTGGTCCTCTCCAAACTCATGAGCCCACCATTCGAGCCCCTGGCCACTTGTTCCCTCCTCTACCTTTCATGGAAGGTAGCATTTCTGGTGTCCATTACATCGGCAAGGAGGGTGTCTGAACTGAAAGGTCTCACCTCTGAACCCCCTTACACGGTGTTTCGTAACGACAAGGTACAGCTTAAACCACACCATAAATTCTTCCCTAAGGTGGGCTCCCAATTCCACATGGGACAGGATATTTGCCTGCCAGTGTTCTTTCCAAAGCCTCACACGAGCCCGCGCACCGCAGCTTATACACGCTGGATGTTCGAAGAGTCTTAGTGTTCTACATAGAGCGCACGAGGCCTTTCCGCAAATCAACCCAACTGTTTGTGGCCACAGCCAATAGAATGAAGGGCCTTCCGGTTTCTGCACAGCGCATATCGTCTCAGATCACAGACTGCATTCGCGCATGCTATGAGCTGGCCAAAGTCCCAGCCCCAGCAATCACAGCCCATTCGACAAGAGTGCAAGTGTCTTCGACCACCTTTCTGGTGCAGGTATCTGCAAGGCAGCTACCTGGTCTTCAGTGCATATGTTTACAGCCCATTATGCCATCAACCAACAGGCCAGAGGTGATGCAGCGGTTGGCAGGGCTGTCCTCCAGTCAATTGTTCCCTGACTCCTACCCGCCTCCAATGGTCAGCTTGGAAGTCACCTAATTGGAATGAGCGTGAACAAGCACTCGAAGAAGAAAAGACGATTACTTACCTCTCATAACTGTTGTTCTTCGAGGTGTGTTGCTCACATTCATTACAACACCCACCCCCCTTCCCCTCTGTCGGAGTCAATGGCAAGAAGGAACCGAAGGGGGGTCGGTCCGGCAGGGTACTATATACATCGCCATAAGGGCGCCACTCTAGGGGGCTCTCCTACCATCCCAACAGGAGCTGCTAAGGGAAAAAGTTTCTGATGTCCATGCACGTGACGTGCGCACACCTAATTGTAATGGACGTGAACAACACATCTCGAAGAACAATAGCTACGGGAGGTAAGCATCTTTTTTTGCCAAAAAATTCTACTGTTGATAAAAATCAAAATGGAATATTTTGCTTTGGACTGTGATTCCTCTGCTGTCTCATGCCCCATTCTCCTCTATGACATGGACTCCTTGCTTGGACTACATCTCCTATGATGCACACTGTCTTCTTTCTGGATGAACTCATCAGTGGCTCATGGAAGTCATGTGACCACAGTGCATCTTGGGAGATGTAATCTGGCTGAGGAGCCTCATTCATAGAAGAAAATGAGGGCTTGAGGCAATTAAATTACACCTTCCATGGGGCTGTGTGGCAGCTAAAAGGGACACAGATTAATGTTGAAATAAGCCAAAATGAAATGAAATCACATTTTTTCAGAGCTTATGGTTCTGCAGAAGAATTCAATATTTAAACTTTGTCTCAGTTTGGGACAAAAAAAGTCAAAATATTGGAATTTCCTGAGTGACAAAAATTTTGCCAGGCTCTACTATTCACCCTATCCAGGATCTCTTCCGACACTACTTGCAAGTACTTCCTCCAGCACCTCTGGTGCATGCTCAATGATTCATTCTTCTCAGCTGATGGGCAGAGCATATGAGTTCACACCACTCTTTTATGTACTGACCCATTCATATCTAGGGATTTATAAGAGATGACAAGGAATTGGAGGGACAGGAATATTAAACTTGATAAGTGACTACGAGGTAAAGTGAGGCGTTACCAATGGCAGCCAAGGCTCTGCGCAGCTCTGCCTGTGTCTTAGCACTGATCTCTTGCCAACTTCCTGTTTGGACCTTTCACTCTGGCTATGCTACCTTCTTCTATGACCCTTAGTTCTATTCTCCTACAAGTGTCTCCACGCTGTCCTCACACCTGGAATTTTCTTTCTGATTCTGTGTGCCCTGCACCTCAGACTCCTGCAAATTCTTCCTCAAACCTTTCCCCCCAAACCATCAAATTCCTTTAAACAATAAAAATACCATACAAGCAAAAATCCTAAAAACATCCTGTATTCTGAACCAAATGTGGCTCTTTGTCTCCCTCTATTGGCTAGAGTACATAGAGAGTTTTAAATCTGCTACAGCTTTGAAAGTAAGGAGTCTGGTTGTTTAGCTCAAGCAGTAGAGATTAATGCTTTTTAGATCTAGCAGTCCCAGGTTCAACTTTACCAAAATCAATGTCCTTTGCAACATCAACATAAGAACGTAAGAACAGCCATACTGGCTCAGACCAAAGGTCCATCTAGCCTAGTATCCTGTCTTCCAACAGTGGCCAATGCCAACTGCTTCAGAGGGAATGAACAGAACAGGTAATCATCAAGTGATCCATCCCCTGTTGCCCATTACCAGCTTCTGGCAAACAGAGGCTAGGGACACCATCCCTTCCCATCCTGTTTCATAGCCATTGGACCTATCCTCCATAAATTTATCTAGTTCTTTTTCAGGGTGGATTTGAATCATGACTTAAATCACTAGTCAGGAAGACTCGATTTAATAATGGATTTCTACATAAAAGTACATTCTTGCTGGTTGTTATAACCTTAATCCATATTTTTCACAACTCAGAGATAGGTGGAGGTTTCATTTTTAGAAGGTACACACTATACATTTTTAAAGTGATTTATTTTGAAAACTTTTCAGATTAGTTTTATAGCTATATCAGAAAATGAATGATTGGTTATTTCATTTACCAAAGGTAATTGAAGCAGCTATTTATGAAGTCATTGGGAGGTGAACTATCTCCAATTCAACAGTTTAATCATTAATATTTGGAGGATTTTCTTGCCATGCTCTATTGGGAGGAGAGCATCACCATACAGACATTTAAATTGTTGTATTTAACTAAAATAACAACATTATGTATTCTGGATTTTTTTCTTCAACAGCAAACATATAATATTTTAATAAAGCAAGCATATTAATTTTTGAATGTAGTTAAACATTCAAGTTTTTTAAAATCAGGTTTGTTTTTGTTAAAATTGTTTTGAACTAAAATAGTTAAATGAAATTAAAAAAAACAACACCACAAAAATTAAATCGACTATGTCAGCCAGGTCAACATGAGGCACTTTAAAATAGTGTTTCTTCGAGTGCTTGTTCATGTCCATTCCAACCAGGTGTGTGTGTGTGTCTGCCCCGTGCATGCCAGCAGGAAGATTTTTCCCTTAGCAGCGTCTGTAGGGTTGGCCGGGATGCCCCCTGGAGTCGCGCCATCATGGCGCCCAATATAGCACCCTGTTGACCCCTCACCCCCTCAGTTCCTTCTTACCGCCGGTGACAGCTAGCTGGGACATTGCTCGCTCTTGCTGGCAAGCTCTTTGGCAGTGTCCTCTGTAGTTTTTGTACAATAGTATAAATAGTTAGTACCCCCTGACTCGCTGGTAGTTGATGCAGCCAATCAGCGTGAGCGCCAGGGCTTCCAGGGTGGTGAAATAGGGAGATGAAAAGACTCAACCTGTTCGACAGGAAGGCCTATTTGATGGGGGAACTACAGCTCCTCATTGCAAACCAGCAGGCCATCGTGAGCAGATATGCACACAACACCTGCGCTACGATGGCCAAGTTTGCGGAGCTCCTGCCGCAGGACTCTCGCACTGAGTTCTCCGCATTAGTGGAGGAGGGGAATCGGGTCTCCTGAGCTTCCCTACAGGTGGCATTGCATGCAGCAGATGCAGCCTCACGTACACTGGCCACAGGGGTTGTAATGAGAAGGGGCTCCTGGTTGCAGGTCTCTGGTCTGTCCCATGAGGTCCAGCAAACGATCCAAGACCTCCCCTTAGAGGGCTTGGCCCTATTTTCCAAAAAAAATGGATGAGACTTCATAGTCTGAAGGACTCTAGGGCCACCTTAAGATCTTTGGGGCGCCACACACCAGTCACCTAGCATAGGCATTTCAGGCTACAGCCTCCCTCCAGGTTTTACTCACCCCAGAACTGCCAGGATGCTCCTCGCAGGCGGAATAGGAGCGGTAGAAGGAGGCAGCACCCCTCCTCGGGGCAGAGCTCCAGCCAGCCCAAGCCATTGGCTGGCCCCAGACCCCCTCCCAACTTTTGAAGGTGTGGTTGAGAATGGCTCACCAGTACCAGATTTGGATCCATCCCCTCTTACCTTCTCGTCCCGTCTATCCCCTTTCTACCGTGCTTGGTCCCGTATCACCTTGGACCGTTGGGTGCCAAGCACAGTAGAGAAGGGGATATTCCATCCAATTCTGTGTCCTTCCACTCCCCTTCCCCATCCCTCTTCAGCGACCCCTCTCACAAGCAATTTCTAATTCAGGAAGTGCACTCCCTCCTCTCGGTAGGGGCTGTGGAAGAGGTTCCTCGAGCAAAGGGGCAAGGGCTTCTACTCCCAGTATTTTCTACTACCGAAAGCTAAGAGTGGCCTCAGACCCATCCTGGACCTGCGGGAGCTCAACAAGTTTGTAAAGAAACTCAAGTTCCGCATGGTCTCCTTGACATCCATTATCCCCTTGTTGGATCCAGGACACTGGTACCCTGCCCTCGACTTGAAGGACGTGTATTTCCACATAGCAATAGTTCCACCTCACAGATGTTACCTCAGATTTGTGGTGAACAACAGCCACTATCAGTTTGCTATTCTCCCTTTTGGCCTGTCAGCAGCCCTTGAGTTTTCACCAAATGCATGGCAGTCATTGCGTCGTTCCTGCACAAGCTCCAGATACAGGTTTTCCCATACCTCAACAACTGGCTGATCAAAGGCCACTCCAGAGCCCAAGTGGAGGAGCAGGTCAGTTTCATAAGGAGGACCTTCATTGAACTAGGTCTCCTTCTCAACAAGGCCAAATCCACACTGTCCTCAGTACAGAGGATAGAGTTTATAGGTGCAGTACTGGACTCGATTCAAGCCAGGGCATAACTCCCAGAAGCCAGGTTTCCGTCTCTGGGGGATGTCATATGGGACCTCAGACAGTTCCCTACGACCACAGCAAGGAACTGCCTGAAACCGCTGGGGCACATGGCCGCGTGTACCTATGTAGTGCAGCATGCCAGACTCAGACTACGTCCACTCCAGTCATGGCTAGCATCGGTTTATCGACCAGCTCGAGACGCTCTGGACAGCATTGTAACCCTGCCTCGCCCCATATTAGACTCCCTCCTGTGGTGGCTTGACTCACAGGTAGTTTGTGTGGGAGTACCTTTCACCAGACCCTAGCCATCCCTCTCATTAGTGACAGATGACTCGGATCTGGGATGGGGGGCACATTTGGGAGACCTCAGGACACAGGGCCTCTGGTCTCTGGCGGACCTCGCTCAGCATATCAATGTCAGAGAACTGAGATGGTGTGCCTGGTGTGCCAGGTTTTCAGAGCCCACATATCAGGCTGATGCATATCAGTGCTCACGGACAACTCCACGGCAATGTTTTATATCCTCTCCCCTGTGCCAGGAAGCCCTCATGCTGTGGGACTTCTGTGTAGAGCACTTGCTACACCTCCAGGCTTCATACCCCCCCGGGATACAGAACGAGCTGACGGACAGTCTCAGCCAATTTTTTCACGGCCACGAGTGGTCCCTCCGGCCAGACATAATGCGCTCAATTTTTCATCTCTGGGGCTTTCCCCAAATAGACTTGTTTGCCACATGCAGCAACAGGAAGTGTCAACTATTTTGCTCCTTTATGGCTCACAGCCCAGGTTCCATCACGGATGCCTTTCTTCTTCCATGGGGGGACTGTCTGCTTTACGCATTCCCCCCAGTCCCGTTGGTCCACAAGGTGCTCCTCAAGGACCACAGGGACCAGGACTGGGTCAGATTGGTAGCTCCGGCCTAGCTATGCCAGCACTGGTTCACGTCGCTCCTGGAAATGTCCGTGGTGACCCCAGTAACCTTACCACTGGTCCCGGACCTGATCACGCAGGATCACAAACTTAGTCACTCCACCTCGCAGCATGGTTGCTCTGTGGCTATATGCCATGGAACTGTCCTGTTCTGATCAAGTCAGCCAAGTTCTCCTTGGCAGTAGGAAGCCCTCCACAAGGGCAATGTACTTTGCCAAGTGGAACAGGTTCTCTCCCTGGTCAGAGCAGTGACATCAGTCGCCGACGCTCGCCCCGATCTCATTTATAGTGGACTTACCTACTCCATCTTAAACAACACTCTGTCTATGTCATAATTAAGGGTCCATTTGGCCACCATCTCCGCCTTCCATCCGGGTGCAGATAGCCACTAAGTCTTTGAGAACCCTATGGGCAGTTGTTTTCTCAAAGGCCTTGACAGACTCGACCCGCAAATGCGTCAGCCTGTCCCAGCTTGGGACCTTAATCTGGTCCTCGCCAGATTTATGGACCCTCCATTTGAGTCACTGGTGATGTGCTCCCTGCTTTATCTCTCATACAAGGTGGCATTTCTGGTGGCGATAACCTCAGCTAGTAGAGTGTTGGAGCTCAGGGCCCTTACATCTGAGCCCCCTTACGTAGTATTCCATAAGGACAAGGTTCAGCTAAGGCCACACCCAGCCTTTCTCCCTAAGGTTGTCTCCCAGTTTCACATCAACCAGGACATCTTCCTCCCAGTGTTCTACCCTAAGCCACGTTCCTGCGACAGGGAGCAAAGGCTTCACTCATTGGATGTTCGCAGAGCACTGGCCTTCTATATAGAGAGAACTAAGCTGTTCCGAAAGTCCGTCCAGTTATTCATAGCGGAGGCAGACGGATGAAAGGTCTCCCTGTCTCATCCCAATGCATCTTGTCGTGGATCACATCATGCATTCGGGAGTGTTACCGCATGGTGAAGGTACCCACTCCGCTGATCACCGCACACTCCACTAGGGCTCAGGACTCCTCAGCTGCATTCCTGGCACAGGTCCCCACCCAGGAAATCTGCAGAGCAGCAACGTGGTCCTCGATACACACGTTTACGATGCACTATGTGATCACACAACAGGCCAGAGACGATGCGGCCTTCGGATGAGCCATGCTCTAATCAGTGCATGACTCTGACCCCACCTCCTGAACTTTGGCTTGTGAGTCACCTGGTTGGAATGGACATGAAGAAGCACTCAAAGGGGAAAAAAAAAGATTACTCATCTTCTCGTAACTTTTGTTCTTCAAGATGGGTTGTTCATATCCATTCCAATACACACCCTCCTACCCTTCTGTCGCAGTGGCCAGCAAAAAGGAACTGAGGGGGTGGGAGGTCAGCAGGATGCTATATTGGGCGCCATGGAGGCGTGACTCCAGGGGGTGCCCAGGCCAACCCTATGGATGCTGCTAAGGGAAAAATCTTCCAGCTGGCGTGCATGCCGCTCGCACACACCTGGTTGGAATGGACATGAATAACACATCTCGAAGAACAACAGTTATGAGACGGTGAGTAACCTTTCATCTGCAGCTAACTCAGTCATCTTCACTTTCATTTTCCTGTTTGTTCATAATCTGGAAAAGAAAAACAAGCTTTCCTGCTTTTTCAAGTCCCAAACGATTTCTCAATTTGGAATGAATTAGTTCAAAGGAAGAAAATATTCTTTCTACACTGGCAGAAGAAGCTACTGCTGTTAAAAGTGAGATTATCACTTCAGCAGTCTCTGAATCCAAGTGCTTAAGTGACTTCCACCAGTTCACTGGTGTGACTTTCTTTAAAACATCAGCAAACATATATTTGTTGAATGATTCACCGTTAGCTCTGAAGTTTATTATAGTTGGCATTATGGAGGGATGATTGCTGGATGTTCATGTCATAGCCAACTCCTCTTCTTCAGCAGTTAAGGTTTGATCCTGGTACCAACTATTGAGAATATTTGCAAGAAAATGAGCTGGAGATAGTGCTTTTCCCATTTGTTTTCTAATGCTTGTAATTTAACTCTGTCATTGCATATTTCTCTTTTTAAGATCTCACTCAGTTCCTTTCAGATTTCAACAGCATCAGCAATAAAACAGCTATTTCCCTGCATTTTGTTCAAGGCTACAGAAATAGGCTTCAGGGTACTCCGCATGTGTTCAACGTTTTTCTTAAGCCGGATGTCGAGAACTTTGGCTGTGACAGTGCCATCTATTTTTTCACAATTTTGTTCACAAACTGTCATCAGATTAGGCCAGTTCTTGATATAATGCTCAAAACAGTCCACTACTGAGTTCCATCGCATGTCTTGTTAGCTTGGTTCCTCCCACTTTTTTCAGAGCAGCTGCTGCAAAGTGGTTGTTACAGAAGTATTTTGCAATTTCAACAACATTAGTTTGGCCTTTATTTCTGGAACACTGACGTCTTTGGTTAGGAGGTGCATCAAATGAGCACTGCAACCATATGTTGTTAGCTTGCGACTCTCCTCACTCTCTTCTAAATAATTTCTTTTCATCTTGGATACATTTGCAGCATTGTCTGTGACCAAGCTGCTTACTAGATATTTGAATTTTTTTTCACAGTCTGTTATAGCTTTTTCTGCTACTTCTTGTAAGTATTTTGCTGTGTGTGCATTTCCTGATGTATCAATTGTTTCTGTAAGGAAGACATTCCCTTCTTCTATTGTCACACAAGGACATACAACAGGATCATTGTGGACATGGCTCCACCCATCAAGACTTAGGTTAGCAATTTTACCCACTAGACCTTTTGCACACTGCTCAATTTCTCTTTCATACACTTTATCCAGCAATTTGCCTGCGACATCTGCTCTGTTGGGTGGACTGTATCCTGGTCTTCATGACTGAACAATGTTAACGAAGCGTGGATTCTCAATCATACGGAAAGGAGTTTGTTGCATAAACAAACCAGGCAAGTTTTTCATCAATTACCTCTTTTTGTAATCTGCTGGTTCTTATCACAAACCCATCTATTGTTGTTTCTGGATGATGGAGATTTTTTTCCCTTTTTGCTACAGGTGATATACTGTGGCTATGTGACATGCACGATGTGACTTAAACGCTATAGAAAATGATGGTGATCTTGAAGGTGGATAGTCTTCAGAATCCTGTATGTTGAGGATGGATTCTCCTAAACAAAATAAGTCAATGCAATTGTTTAATTATTACCACCATACTACTCATTTAGTATTACTCATTGCATTCACTGACACTCAGTACTACTTTAAAGGTGAAATTGTAAAAGGAAGATCTGCCTATTTCAGCTATTTATTTTTTATCACAACTGTGTCTAAAATGATAGTACCAGAGAGTAACAACTATATTTTTTATTCAAACATGAGAATTCAAGAATAGTCCAGAAGGAAGACAGGCAGTCCTTAAGAAAGAAGTATGAAATAAAAACGTTTACCAACCTGAAGATCCTGCATGTTCAGACATGTTCCTTTCATCATCTTCAACGCAGCTTCCTCCTGAGAAGGAACACTTCTCCTGATGTTGTTTCATTCGGGCAACCAGGCCTTGCATTTCTTTGTGGCACCGTTTGCATTTTGCACGCATGCCTGTCTTACCCACAGGTAGAGAAACTTCATTAAACTATTCCCAAACTGGGTCTCTTTTATGGCCTGCTGCCATTATAGGTTTTCCTTTCTACTGAGAGAATGGTATGGTAGATCTCAAATCAATGAAGGCTATGCTCAGACTTCAAGACTTCTGGAATATGCTGCTCAAACAGTTTCAGTTTTGTTTGTACTCCCTGTCCCTCCCTTCTCACATTTGTCTCCAGATGTTTCCTTGTCCAGATCTATTCCGCCCCCAACAATCTTTTATTCATTGAACTTTTTGAAAGTGTGCACTTTTAGAGACAGGTAAGGGATTGACTCTGTGTACACAAATTTGCAGAGGGACAATAGGGTTGAGGTCTGTTATTTCTCACCTGTATAATATAATTATTTATTAAAAACATTTTTGCTGTTAACAAGCATGTAATCTCTGGAGACTGAAATCCACAGTTTGAGAACTGCAAAACTAAGCATCTCTGATGGTATCTTCTAGACTGGGTAGATAGAAAGATTAACCTAAATAATCTATACAGAAGCCAGGGGCGGTTCTCACAATTTTGCCGCCCCAAGCAGGGGTGGCGGCCCCGCCCCCGACACAGGCAGACATAGCGGGGCCCCGCCACCTCTGCCTGCATCGGGGACGGGGCCCCGCCACGTCTGCCTGCATCGGGGACGGGGCCCCGCCACGTCTGCCTGCGTCGGGGACGGGGCCCCGCCACGTCTGCGGCGGCAGGCGAGAATGGGGCGGCAGTCCGAGTCCCGCGGTGGCAATTCGGTGGCGGGAAGAGCGGACCTGCTGCCAAATTGCTGCCACGGGACTCGGACTGCCGCCCCATTCTTGATGCTGGTGCCTGGAGCCGGCCCTGACGGAAGCCCCTGGAAACCCATAAGATTGGGTCCCTAATCCATGAACTATTGGAACTCATTTACAAAACTTTTCTTAAACATTACATGAATATATTGTCTCATACTATACAATTAGAATTTATAATCCCTTTTCCATGATGAGATATCTTTGAGCTATAGTGTATCTTTAGATAGGTTTTTTCCTCAAAGAGCATTTTATAAAAAAAAAAAAATCCGATTTAAATTAAAATCTATTTTGGGTTTTTTTTTTTAAATCATTGATTTTTATCCACCCTGTTCTTTTTTGAACCCTGTTAGTCTTGGCTTGTACGACATCCTCTGGCAAGGAGCACCACAGGTTAACTGTGCATTGTGTGAAGAAATACTTCCTTTTGTTTCTTTTAAACCTGCTGCTTATTAATTTTATTTGGTGACCTCCTCGTTCTTGTGTTATGAGAAGGAGTAAATAACACTTCCTTCTTTACTTTCTCCACACCAGTCATGATTTTATAGACCTCTATCATATCCCGCCTTAATCGTATCTTTTCCAGGCTGAAAAGTCCCAGTCTTTTTAATCTTTCCTCATAAGGAAGCTGTTCTGTATTCCTAATAATTTTGTTGCCCTTTTTCTGAGCCTTTTCCAATTCCAATATATCTTTTTTGAGATGGGCCTACCACATCTGCACACAGTATTCAAGATGTGGGCGTACCATGGATTTATATAGAGGCAATGTGATATTCTCTGTCTTATTATCTATTCTTTTCTTGATGATTCCCAACATTCTGGTAGCTTTTTTGACTGCTGCTGCACATTGTGAGTGGATGTTTTCAGAGAACTATCCACAACGACTCCAAGATCTCTTTAGAGTGGTGACGGCTAATTTTGACCCCATTATTTTCTATGTATAGTTGGGATTGTTTTCCAATATGCATTACTTTGCATTTTATCAACTTTTCAGTTCACCTTTAAAGAGCTTCTTTAAGTGAGAGTACAAGTTCTTGGTGCCAAGAATTGAGACATATGGCCACTGGAAGAGCAATAAACAGTAATTTTGAAGGAGAAATAAAAATGATGTGTATACTTGAAAGCTTATCCTTGGTGCTCATCTTAGGGTCCCATCCATAGCAATGACTGCAAGAATTGGCTGACCTTGCCAATGAGGGGAAGAAGACTGAGAGAATGCAGAAGGACTTGGAGAACAAGCTGTAAAACATGTTCCCACTACTTGTTTATAGATTCTTCTAGTAGGTGGTGAAGTTCCTTAGCTCCAGCACATTCATGTGAAATGTATCAATCTATTAATAACTTCCCTTTCATACAGCAGTGCAAACAAGGTGGCTTGCCTGCCAAGCTCCATAAACTATTCTCTGATCCCTTGCAGTAGCCAGTATGGTAAATCTGCCCACTAACTGGGTGGCCTTTTATCTTCAGACAGGTTTTAGATGGAAGTTTCTTAGTAGAAACAGCTTTTCTTGTCTGAACTCTTAGAAGAATTGCAGTTTCATCTTTTTCTTGGCAAAGTGTAGCACAAATAACAGGAGACGTCTGTATCTCTTGTGTCTATTTTTTCCCACAGTTTTAGATTTTAATTTTTTTTTAAAAAGCTTGGGGTATTTATTTTAATTTGTGGGAACATAGTGCTCATAAGAAAAGTGAATTCCTTCTATAATTCTTCTGTTGAGACAGGAGCTGGAACTACCCATTATGATGGAATTTAACATAAACATGCTCTCTCCTGCTTTTGCGATTTGATAATGAACGACGCTTTCTCAGTTGAAAGAGTTGGATAGGAAGAGCAAAGGGCCAAAGTGGGATCTTGTGGGGCCAGATCTGAGCGCCTCTTCACAGTGGGGTGCTTTAAATTTCATAGATGTTAAGGCCAAGAGGGATCATTGCAATCATCTAGTCTGACCTTCTGCATAATACAGGTCACGGAATTTCGCTCAGTGAGTCCTACATTCAACCCAACAACTTGTGCTTGAGTTAGCTCATCTCTAGCTTGCATCGCTTGCTACTGTTTCAACCATGGGGAATGTGTAGGTTCTCAAATGCAGGTGGCTGGCTGCTTCCCATTGCTCTCCATGGCAAGAAGTGGCTGATTTAATTTGGGAGTCCTTGAACCCCTCATTCATGCCAGTTCATCAGATGCTATAAAGGGGAATATTCTTGAGGGCTGCCTGTCTTTAAAAGGGTAGAGTAATTCAGTCCCTCTTCCAAACGAGTGAGTTGGGATTTAAAAGAAGTGGGAAAGAAGCCATTGTGAGGATTGTGTGAGCAGCATACTATCTTTGAGAAATGTTGTTACTTTTGTGATGCACTTTTGTGATGCACTTTTTCTGAGGGAGTTGTGGCAAGCAGCAGGGGAGTTTTTCTGCCTTAATCTCTCTAGCTGGAGTCAAATAGGGTAAAAAGTTGAAATCTTAGTGTTTTCTATAATCAGCATTGTCCAATGGAATAAAGTTCTGTTGGAAAAATTTTGACCAGCTTTCTTGAATAGATTCAGTCAATTCATGGAAGTTCATAACCTGGCTCTCCAAGGTGTTAAGTACTGTATATATTCTCTCCTTCTTCCATTCATGTTCAAGCAGGAATTAATTCAAGCCTGTGCTATCCAGGAGGTCAGATGAGATGATCACAGTGGACCCTTTGGCCTTATAATTTATGTACACAGAGGTACACATGTGGCTTTGTCTTCTCTTTGCTAACTAGCTAACATTGCCGAGTAGGCACTCCCCTTACTACAGGAAGCACTGAATACGGCGGTGATATTTATTTACAGAGGCCTCTGAAAAGTTTTGGAGGTTGACCACTGTCCATTGATCATTTTCCTAATGTACTGTCACCACTGTAAAAACTATCTATCCCAGGGGGTGGGGGAATCCAGTTTAAAATGCAGGATCTTGTTGTGGGTGGGGTTCTGATATCAGTACAATGAATGCACTAGCCAGTGGATGTGCTAGATGACCTAGCATGTCTTTCCTGTCTCTAAGTACGGCGTGTCTCTGATTAGTTTGGCATGTGTGTATATGAATTTCATCCTGCAGACTGATTGTCTGTATTTCAGCAGTTCTTTAGACTTGGGATAGGGGAAAACTGGTTGAGGGGAAGGGTTGGGATTGCTGGAAATGTGCACCATTGATCCCAGATCCCTTTGGACTGGTTTGGCCAGTTATATTCAAATACATTCTAACCGCCTCTCCCTGACGCGCACACATCCGTGGTTCTCTGCATGCACTCCAGGCCAGGACACACGCCCTTGCTGCAGCGTAGAGCAAACACCATGATAATTAAGAAGTGAAGGGAAAAGTCCAAACCACCAGGATTTGGCCTGAACTGCAAACATTTCTCCCTCGAATGGGAATGCACTGAGTCAGGAGTTAGGAAGCAAGATCCAGGGAACTGGTCAAGATGCTGTTGCCCTAACATTCTGCCTTCTGTTCTGTGGACAGAAAAACGTCGATTGTTTTTGTTTGTGGAGCCTCGATACTATGGTGATGGTCTCATGCTTAGCTGGATAGGTGAGCTTCTGAGCATTGAGTGCTGGGCTGATTGAGGTACATTAAAGCAGGTCACCTCTACTTGTTAATGCTTGCAACCCGGCTGCTTGTTGCTACTGCCCCATTGGAGTGTAACAAGCATCGATAGACACTCACCCATAGGTGACTTTCCCCACTATTTGCATCCCCTCTGAATTTGGTCCAGGGCAATTGGCCCAAGGAGCTAATGATCAAAAATCAGACCAAAAACAAAATGAAGGGAGCAATGGGTCATGAGAACGAGATGGAATCTGGTGGTCACAACCGTGGTATGAAGAAGTGGGAGTGCAGTTCTCTGTGGTGAGCGGGTTGTAAGCGTTTGCTTTGCAGAAATGCCATTTTCATCAGCAGGTGGCCCAGCGACTGCACCATTTCCTGTCCCAGGGAGAACTGACCATGGGGACCTTCAAGCTTTCTAATTCTAAGTGTGACTTGCCTAGAGCTCTTCCTTGGGGTGAAGGTGACTGACTACCATGAAGAAGTTCCAGATGGTTCCACAGCCCAACTTCTGTTGGTCTAAAACTGTCCTGCTTGCAGGGCCCCATCACCCCAATCTGAGCTACACAGGTGACGCAGGCACGTTGCCCTGGTGCTCTGCTTACTGCACTGGCTCCCTAGCCAATGCTGGCTCCAATGTAAAGGGCTGAACTGGACTTGAAGGCCCACAATGGACTCTCTCTCAGCCATGGGCAGCAGGTGAACCATTTCTAGCCCTGGCCTGCCCCTTCTGCCCAGGGCCCCACCCCTCTCACTCCCCTTCCCCCACCAGAGCCATCCCACCCCCCGGAGGGCAGGTGGACAGGCAGCATGGCCCCCAGCCCGAGCTCCAGAGCAGCAGGTGGGCAGGCAGCTGAGCACTGCAGGCGGGTGGGCAGCGCGGCCCCCCCACCCACCTTGGAGCGCCGGGTGTGCGGAGAGTCTCTGGCTGCAGGCTGGTCCCCATTAGCTCCAGCCCAGGGCAAGGGCACCAGAGCCCTCCCAAAAGTGGAGTGGGGAGGCCCACCTGAGGTGGAGATGAAAGCAGCTCCCTGCCCTTGTCCCAGGCCCCCCACCCAGGGCTGGTGGAGGGACCCAGGCTCCCCACAGATGCCTGCTCAGCTCCCCCCAACCCTGCTCTGGCTGCGGCGATGGGGGACAGAGCCGCATCCCAGCCATGTTAAGAGCCGGGCAGGCAGCTGTGAGGAGCCACGGTGGACCGTCTACTTGCCCGTGGTACAGGGGGCCCGAGCAGCCCCTGGTCTGTGTCCCTGCCCACCCGGCCTATGGCCCCCTGGATCCCCTGGTTCGGGCACCACTAGCCTGGGGCCCTGGCCACCTGGGAAGGAAGAGCTACAGCAGAGTGTGGTGGGAAGCAGGAGAGGGACTGGGGGTGGATTGTGGGTGGAGCCACACAGGCAGTTTAGGTAGTCTCAGCCTTCCCCTGCCTTTGATACCCGGTGCCCATGGTCTCATCTCTCGGTGACAGCTTCTCTTTCCACGACCATGATCAGTCATGTGCTGGAGCTAATTGTGTCTAAGGTGAGGTTCACCAGCTCAGGGTGACTGTGCTGTTTTGCCATCTGGTCCATGGCTGTGGAAGCCCATTTCAGTAGATTCACTGGGACAAGCTCCATGGTCAGCGACATGCAAGGACCAGTGGCGTAGCCAGGTTTAGAGCACAGGGGGAGCGGCGCTATAAAAAGGTGCCTCCCCGCTTCCCCTGTACTCACCCCGGCGGCGCTTTAAAGGGCCCGGGGCTCCAGCTGCTGTGGAGCCCCCGGGCCTTTTAAATCCCCACCCGAGCCCGGCTCTGGCAGCGGGGCTGGGGGGGGCGCTTTAAAGGACCAGCGGCTCCCTGCAGCGGCAGGAGCCACCGGCCTTTGAAAGCGCACCCTCCCAGCCCCGCTGCTGGAGCTGAGCTGGGCTGGGGAGGTGGGCGCTTTAAAAGGCTCCTGCCGCTGCTGAGAGCTGCTGGCCCTTTAAAGCGCCCCCCGAGCCCGGCTCCCGCAGCCGGGCTTGGGCGGCGCCTTAGCACAGCTTCTTCTCACTGGGGGAGCGGCCGCTCCCCCTGCTCCCCCCTGGCTACGCTACTGGCAAGGACCTGTCTCTTTACATCAGCTCTTTCCCTGTAACTGCCTTAGCCCCAATAGCATGGGCTCCTCTATGTGAAGGAAGGATGGAGAACAGTCTTCTCAGCTCCACAGTTGCTTTAATGCACATGTAGGCTCTTGGAGAACTCTCAAGGGGGTGAAAGAGACTTCCACGGAGGAGAGGAGCACCGAACCACGCTGTACAAATATAGACAAGCTGGAGGAAATAAGTTGGTTGAACTCTTTTTGAACCTTTCCATTAGGCCCAGGTTGAATTTGTGTTCTGGGGGAAGGTTTGGTGGTGGGGGCAAGAAGTTGCTTTATTTTCTCTGAGCTGGATTTCCAGTCTCTGGAGCCTGTTGTGAGCTGGGATTTGGGAAGTCAGGTCTAGTGGTAGGAGTCAGGAAGGCAGTAACTGGAGCCAAAGGGTTGGAGCCAGAGTCAGGAAGCCAGTAGGGCTGCAGCAGACTGTGTCAGGGCAGGAGCAGTGCTGGAGTGAGGCTGGGAACAAGGCAGGCACTGGAGAGCAGTCGCAGCTGTAGGAGTGCGCACTGAGCAGCCAGAGCTCAGTTGTTGTTGGGCTTAAGGGCAGGCTTGCTGACTTCCTTGGCCAGTAAGGCGGAGTGGTCAATCGGGCGGCCCTACTGTGACTCGGCCATGCTCATAGGCTGCCTGGAGACTGGGCAGGCACAGCTGCAAGTCCTCATTCCTGACAGAGCCCGTCCAAATCGTACATTCGGTATCATAGGTTTTCTGTGCATCGCTAAGAAAACTAACCCAGTGGAGACCGCTCCTGGTTTCAATTGCACCAACCTGAGCCTGTGTTGCCTGGAGAATCCATGCAGGGTGACTGCAGTGTAGAAAGAGAGAATTCATATCTACTCTGCTCGCATCACCGCCGAATCCTTCTCTCGGTTTAGACTTCCCCTGTGTTATAAATCAATCAATCTGCCTCTGCAGACGAGCCAAGAGGTGCAGCTGTCTGTGCAATCACATATGGTCATCCCAAGCCAGGCTGCTGCCAGCCCAGCTCCCTGGGGAGGTGTCATTGGCACACGCAATAGCTGGCTGGGGGTGATGACGCTTTCGTGGCCGGTGCTGGGCAGAAGCAGGCTAGACAGAGACCACAGACTTGAACCTAAAGAGGGATAGGCAATGGCCTTTCACCTTCTCAGTGTGGGACAGAGTGGAGCCCAGCAGTATTTGTCATTTCCTCATGGCGCACAACAGGATTGGTAAAGAGAATTGTGATACTTGCTGCAAACTAGCTCTTCGTTAGCCCATGGTGTTGAGCTGATTTCAGACTGGTTTTACCCTGACCAATCTCTACTTAGGTTACTCTGAGATCAGAAGCGGGCCCTGAATTTTTCAATGGCCTTTTTTTCCGACTGGGGCAGTTATTTTATCCTTTAAACGAAATAACATCACAGAGAATTCCCTGCTGCCCTGACAATCCTGGACCCATTCATTTCTCCACCAAACAGGGAAAGCATGGACAGTGGTAGGTAGCTAGCTGCTCTCATTCTTTTCCTTGCCCATATGCCTTTCCCTGACTTGAATGGGTATGGGTGAGCAGCATGTGTGCTGATGCCATCAGTGAAGAGAAAGCTGTGACTGTCATGTGTGAACACATGACACTGGGAGCTGAACTGAGAATTCAGCTGCTTCCTTCGAACAGGCCAAGTGGGCTCGTTGTACCCTATCCTAAATATTTGTTTTGTCAGACAAACAGCGCTGTATGCACGTTCTGATTGTCCAGTCTGCTGCTCACAAGACTGTATAGCACATGTTATTTTAGATTGGTTGCATGTGTGCACAAATGTATGTGTGGATTAAATCTGAGCTACAAATAGTGAGATGTTGGATCATGGCTAATTACAGCAAATAACACCTCCTTGGGCCCCATTCTGCACCTCTGAGGAGCTTGCCTTAACATCAAGGAGATTTCTGCACAAAAAGGCGTTGTGGGATCGGATCCATTATATAAAAGAAATACCAGCAATTGGCTGTAGGGCTTGGTTGGCCGCGACTCCCCTGTTGCACAGCTGAGGAAGCTGTGCCTTAATGTGATATTCATCCTATTGGACAGCAGTTGTAGACTGGCATATCGAGGAGGGGTGAAGTGAGAACCCATGCTCTTCAGTGCAACAACTGATCCCTGCCTCAAGGACTGGACAGGACAAATATTGTAAGAGAAAGTTCTAAACTAGATCTGCTGGAGTTCTAAGAGGTGAAGATCTATTGAAGTGACCCAGGTGTGTTCTGAGCACGGTCATTGTAGAAGCCATTTTCGTTCTGTCAGTCCCAGGGATCCCACCCCTGACACACGGTGCTTTCCTCCCGAATCACATTTCAGGACACGCAATCCTTCCTTCACACGTTTTCCCACACAGCAGCTTTCCAGATCATCTTAATGATTCCTGCTGCAATAACAAACAGGCAGCCCCGAGAATAACTTCATACTTAATGGCTTGTGCCAAGAATCTCGCCACTCGGTTCTTCCTTGGGTGTTTTCCCTCCAGTCCATCTGCACAAACAGAAGTGGGCCAGCTTTGCACCTCAGGAATGAGGAGATAAAAAGGCAATCATTTATTTTTCCATCAAAGTTAGAAGTATTTTATAGAATTTGCTAAAGTTTTTGTTTCAGGAAATTTCATCATGTCTCCAGGAAAAAAAAGAAAAGAAAAAGGTTTAATTAGCCTCAGATTTTCTAACTCCCTTTTCGTTTTTGTAATATGAGGAGGGTGAGGTCATCTGAAGGTCACTACAGTTAGTGTTGCTTTAGTGCACCTCTGTGCATACCTAGTTTCTGCAACAGTTTTTCCTTTAAAAACAGGCCTTGGCCTGCTGTTGTAGCAACCAGTTTCTTTGGCAAGCTGTGTGCATTCCTCTAGCATATGGAAATATTTTTTTAAACACGTACCAGCGTATGCTTCTTATAGGTGAAACTCTCCATCAGAAATGAAACAAATGCTTCCAGAGTAGTTTAGTGTTATATAAAATCCCTCCGTCTTTTAATGGAAGGCTGCTATTTCCCACTAGCTAGATTTGAGTTGTAGTTAATGTCAAATAAAATGCTGCTGGTTATCCAATTTAATAAATTGTTTTGCTTGGGACAAATCTAATTTTCCCTGCTCCCAAGACTTCCGGCTGGCTTTTACTTGATTTTTTTCACAGCATCCATTGACAAATAGAAGATGCTTTCTTTCAAACTTGGATTAGCTAAACTCCAAGTGCCAAATTGTATTAAAAATAATGCAACCAGCATTGAGCCAGGTGCTGTACAAACCCACACAGATGGTTCCTAGTCTAAACAGCTTATGATCTAAACAGACAAGACAGAAAACGTTTGAGAGAAAGGAACTAAGGCACAGAGAAATTAAGTGACTTGTCCGTTGTCTCATTGGGACTATCCCATGGCAGAGCCAGGAATGAAGCCCAGATCTCCCGAGTCTCAGTCTAGTGCATTAACCCTAAGGCCACCCATCTTCCCTATGCTAATAATAAATCTTTCCTTTATGCTGATCATTTTAGGGCAGCAGGACAAGGCGAGTCAATCACTGGTTGAAGTCAGTGCATCTTTTGCGTTGGCAAATTCTGCATGAGATGAGCGGAATAAAAGTTTGTGAGAAGTTTGTGTGTCATTCTAACAGGTGTCTAGACATTGTTAATGACAAATTAATGCCCTCAGTAGGATAACAAGGTCACCTGCATATTTCAGTCTGAGATGGGGAAGAACATGATTGAAATACAGTGATGGCTTTATGTTGTCTTAGTAAAGATGATTCGCTATTTGTAGTGTCTGTTTGCGCGTGTGTGTGTGAGAGAGACAGACAGCGAGCATCCCACCGATATCAAGAAGTGCTAGGGTTTGTAGACTTACAACCTAGAGACCAAAGCCAGAGAAGGGAGATTGGGCAGGTATCGTGGCCAAGGAGAGATTGAGACAGAGACGCACTTCTTAATCCAATGTCTGGAATACAGAGAAGTGCAAGCAAACTTGAAGACTGTCAGAAATCATACAAAACGTCTCATCAAAAACAAAACAAACAAAAAAAACAATGGCGAAAAGCTGCCTGGCCCTGGGAGAGATGGCACCAAACTATGGAAGATAGAAATGGAGGGATTGCCAGGACCTGAAGAGGTCATCTAGTCCATCCTCCTGTGCTGAACGAGGATTAAGTACACTAAGTGATACTATGTAGGAACCTGCCACTGGATCAGAATTAGACGCCGCTGATGTGGACACTGGCTCAAACACAGAGGGTACCCCTGTCCTGGGTGGACCTTACTGATACATGATGATGACTGATACTGAGGGTATACGTTGCCAGCACTTGCACAGTTTGCCACGCCAATACGCGCGTATTGAATTAGACTGAAATTGTATTTCTAAGAGACCTGAGATCTCTCAGAATGTTTCCTTCTAATCATCAAACCAAACTGGTCTCTGCTGCACATGTATTAATACAAGATCAGGGTTGAAATTTTAATTGCACAAACACCAAGATATTAAATCATGGCTCCCACAGCGGCTACAGCTTGTTCCCCTTGTAGATGTAGAATGTTTGCATTTATTGTGTATGGTAATGAACGTTCTACACTCTAGATGCAGTATATCTGAGGTGCTGCTGTTGTGGGACTTAAAGATCAATAACTTTTGGCCATGTAAAATCTGAGCTATGATGTTATATTAAACTAGTCAATCAATCTTCCTGCAATCCCATCTGGATGCTCAAATACAAGAGGAAAGTGCATCTGGAGAGATGTTGATCTGGAAAAGTCTTATCTTCTCCAATATATGGACTGAAAGGGATTTTATTCAAATTTTTAAAAACCTCATCTTCAAACAGATACTAAGTCTAGACTTTTTCAACCCTAAAAGTGACTTAAGGTAAATCATGACTGAATTCAATTCACCTTATACTGTATGGAGGTTAGGGTTTAAAATGTGGTTCTGTTCTAAAAAGTAATGATGCAAAAAAGCAGCTTCTTACTTAGCAGACCTGCCCTTTGTGTGTATGTGTATGCGCACGCACATGGGTATGCATTCATACCCAGATTGCCCCTCTGTGTGTGTACGTGTGTGCATGAATTCACAGCCAGACCTTCCCTCTGTCTGTGTACGCGCATTGTCAGACCAGCCCTTTGTGTGTGTGCACTCACATTTACAATCAGTCCTGTCCCGTGTGTGTACATTCACAGTCAGAACTGTCCTGTGTGTGTATTCACATTCACAGTCAGACCTGCTCTGGGCATGTGTGTATGTGCCAGCGCATTCACAATCGGACCTGCACACTCTTGGTGGATGTATTCAGACAGACTTGTCACTTTAGTGACAGAAATTCCACTAAAGTGACAGGTCTGTCTGAATACATCCACCAAGAGTGTGCAGGTCCGATTGTGAACAATCCTGGTAGCCTTGCAGAGCCAGTGCATTTAAGACTGATGCCTGAATTCATCCCTGTGCAGGGACTGAGAGAGACACCATGCGCCTCTTCTGCCCTGAAGCCACTGAGGCCAGTTTGGCTCCCAGCACTGCCCAGAGCCTCTCTGAGAGCTACCCTAGCATGGGCCTGGTGGCAATGACCCCTCCTCCCTCTCCAGAATGCTGCCTGCTGGGACAGGCAGAACCAGTTCTGTGTATGGGCTGGGGGTATTCCCAGAGGGAGCTTTATGGCACCGAGGAGGTGTAGGCCCATGCTGAACTTCTCCCTGAACGCGTGGCAGATTCTGTTCCATTTCATACAGCAACAGAATTGTTCACTACAGTCCAATCACCCACACCTGGGCAAGCCCACTGCAGGCAACAGAACTACACAGGCATCCCTGAGGGCACAATATAAAGGCAATGGGGTTGCACAGGCGTCCCTGTGGGCCTAACTTGGCCTGTGGAACCTGTATGATATTTGATGCATGGAAAGAGTCCTGTTTCACTGCCTGAGCCCACCTCGAGTTTGTTGGTTTGGCAATTAGAGAAAAACCTTTTACTTGCAAATTGAGCCCGTTTCACCTGTAAAAACCCAGACAAACAATATCCAGGGCCCCCCACCATGCCATTTTTTTACAGACTCGCTTTTTGGAGCAGGATGCAGGAATTGCTTGGAGTGTGGGAAGAGCCATATTTTGGGCTAGCAGGACATTGCTACATTGGTGATGGTGTGGTCCCCAATTTAGCTGCAACGTTGTGGGGCTGCATTATGCAATGACAGTCCTCCAGGGGGAGAGAGCACATAATTGTCCTGGGTCAACAGCAATCGGGAGATATCCCTGCATAAGTAACCTGACTCTCCACCCTGGAGCTGAAGCGGCAGGAAGGGAATAGCTGCTGTGGTCTGCACTGGTAACATTGCTGTTGGCAGATTCAGGAGCATTTCCTGTATCCTTTATACAGCTGTGGGGAACAATTCCCTGAGGTCACTCCCTGGGGTCCTTTCTGACGCCTCTTTCCAGGCTCTCCAAATCCCCCTAGTGTTTTCCTCTATCACAGGCGCAGAATCTGCCCTTTCCTCGCTCCTCCTCATGGCATGAAGTCTGCTCTGTGCTCAGGTCCCTCTCTTGTATCTACATCTCTCTGCTGCTGCCATGATCATCTTCCTCTCATGCCAGGCTGGCCGTGCCCCATCTTTCCTTGGCTTTCTATTCATGCTTCCCCTCTCCTCCCCTTTGCTCACAGCACTGCTTAGTACAGTCTGAACTGGCAGCTCTTCACCCATCCCCTCCTGCTGCCCACATCCCATGCAATCTTCTCATGTGGTGGGCCAATGTGCCCCGAGGGGGTATAGTCTGTGGCCCAGTCGCTGCTTGTACCCCTCCAGGGTAGCAGTCTTGAGAGGCACATTGGCGTGTGATTATGAATTGGAAATGTGCCCCCTGAGTGGGGCCCTGTGCTTTTCACCCTGAGCTGTCAATCAGGCCTTCCCTGCGGAGCAGAGATCAAGGGCCGCTTCCCCTGCGGCCCCAGCAGCAGCCCCCTGTGAGCCAGGGCTCGGAGCCACTCCCCCGCAGGGCAGGGAGGAAGAGCAGCTCTGGAGCCTTGGGGAGAGTGGACTTGGAGTGTGACTGGCTCTTCCTGAGCTTAGGGAGTGTCTATCAGCAGAAGGCTCCCCTCCCTCACAGCCACCTAGGGCAGCCCAAAAGGGGATGCTAAGAACCAACAACCAGCACATTGATTCCCTGCCCCTGCCAGCATCCCTCTCTCCCCTGCTAGGGATAGCTTTCTCCAGCCGCTCTCCCAGCTGCTCCTGAGTGGGCCTGGCAGGGGCTGGCACCTGAGGGGGACTCACCCACTCCAGGCAGCAGGGGACTTTTTTGCATTAATGTGTTTGACCTGTACTCATCGACTATACAAGCAAAAATACCTCTTCTGTGGTAGCAACGTCTCCCACCCTTGCCTCTCCCGCCCCTCGGTCAGCCCCACGCACAACCCCTTCCCTCACTTTCCCCAGGAATAGCCTGGCACAGCAGGCCTGGCACTGCTCAGTGGCTCAGCAGCCAACCCAATGGTCTATTACATGCCAGTGAGCACTCCCCCCAGTTCCCAAGCTTTGCCCCTCGCTGGGATGCCAGGTCCTCGGAGTACTGTGGAAGGGCATGAGAACAGCGGGCATTGCTTTGAAGTGATTGGTTGACTCATAGCAGCTCTTAGCCAGATGGAGGGTCTCCTGGACATGATATCTTTGTGGGTGAGTGAAATAGGAGATGACACTGGAAACCCCACAGTGAAGTGCCTGCATAATACACAGGTTAGTGCATGGGCCATGGGCTCCCCAGCGAGGTCAAGGGCCTGTTTTCTGAGCTCACAGAGTAGCTCCCCTAGCTCAGGTGACGGGGGCTGAGCTGAGGAGCCCTGGGAGGCTGTGTCATCTCAATGAGCAGAAAAAACCAAGGGCCACAACAGGAATATTTGCCAGCTAGAAAAGCAGGGGAAAGCAGCAGGCAGCTGCCAAATGGCTACTTTAAGGCTGCCACTGCTTGTGCCTGCCAAATTTAAAGGGCTGATTATCAGAGAAGCAGGTTGGGGAAAGGCCTGAGAAAGCAGGACTCACCACCGGGCACTTCCACGTGTGAGCCAGGAATTGTAAAGGAAGATGATTGGCATGGAAAGGGCTGAGTTCCTGAGTTTTTGATGCCAGGCAGGTGGTTAGCCAGCCTGGAGCCCGGTGTCTGAAGTAGCTGTTCTTTATACAGAATGTTTTTATAAAGGATTCTGAGAGGTGGTTTTGGCCTCTGTTGTTTGCTGCATTTAAGGTACAGTGCTGCAGCCCCATCACGGATCTGTCCCCCATCCCACCAGAGATCCCTTGTTAATATAGAGATGCAGCCAGAGGTTCATTACGCTTGGGTTCAGAGAAAGGTCTCCTTTTCGCTGTCACTGTGCTTATTGCTCTGTAAAACAATATCCCTCTGGCATGGTACCACTGGCCTGTGCTTACTGCATGGAATGGCTCGAGAACACTGAACCGGGCAGAAAGGCAGCAAATGTCCAACCATGCTCCAATACGATCACGTTTCACAGAGCATGGTAAGGCAATAAACTTCCAGGAGGACTCTCTCTTTACAAGGATTGGAAAGAAAATTGGAACAAAGGACGAACACATCAGGTTCATGGCAAGGACTAGGTGGAGCAAAGAAGTGTGTTAGTTTCCCCTCCACGTACGGGGTCTAGTTCTTCTCTGCAGATGCAAATTACAACAGGCTTGGCATTAAGAGTGTGGGTAAGAGAAGCACCAAGGAACATTGGATGCTGCTTTTAAAGAATCCAAACTGCTGGGGTCTGCAAAATGGGAGTGTAAATTGCAGAACAGCATCCACATGCACCACCCTTCCAACACCACTTCTTGGTCAGGTTTTTCTATATTTCTCCATGTACTAACTTATGTAGTTGTTGATGTGGAAAGTACCACCCTGGGAGGATGCAGGAGGCAAATATTCAGGAGCAGTTATTCAAATTCTGGGCCAACGTCTGCAAACTTTAAGCATGTGAAAAATGTGACTCAGGTGAGTAGTCCCACGGGGTTAATTGCATCAACTCAGCAGGGTATTTACAGGTTCAAGCCTTGTCCAGGCTTGTGCCTCTTTTGTATGTTCATAGGGAGTAAATATGAGTGTGAATTTTACTTGTGCCAGAATATACCCCTGTATTCACACCCTACACACGATTGTAATAATCCTTGTACAAAGTATGCCTTGTAAAGTATCATCTAAAAACTCATAATTTGCTCGTCAGTGCTGTCCTGATAAAATGTGTGGCAACATTGCATGTGAAGTTATAAGTTCCCCCTGTATGATGTTATTAACAAATGTTCCAAACTCCACAGCTCTGCCCAGGCAGAAGTTGGCAAACAGGTCTGTCCTAAACAAAGAAATATGTGCTTACCTTAACTGGCATTTAAGCAATAAACAGTCATCAAGTAGGAAGGGAAACAAAGGAAGCGCAAGCAGGTGAGAGAGAGAGCCAGCAGGGAACATCCTTCCACACAGCCTCTTTGTCTCCTAGTGCCCAGCTGGAAATATTTTTCCAGAGGCAGAGTGAAACTAAAAAAGAGGGACAAACACCCCAAGGCATCTCTCTCTCTCTCCCTCCCTCCCCGCCCCCCCGCCCATCGCATTCACTGCACCTAAAGAGACAAAGGAAGTATTCGTTGGGCTCTGGGGGAGGGGTCCTGACCTGAGAGTTTGGTCAGTAATTGGCTGGAGAATGTGGTGAGAAACTGCTTGAATGTATTATAGTTTGTTAGGCATTGTAAACATTATATCTTTATTTTTCTTGTAACCATTTCTGACTTTTATGCCTCATTGCTTGTACTCACTTAAAATCTATCTCTTTGTAGTTAGTAAACTTGTTTTGCTGGTTTATCTAATCCAGTGTGTTTAAACTAAAGTGTCTGAATAACTATTTAAGGTAAAAAACTGGCATATTATTCCCTTAAAGGAATAATGGACTTAATATATTTGTACTGTCCAGGAGAGGGCTGGGCAGAACAGGACATACATTTCAGGGGGGGAATCTGAGACTGGGGGTGTGTTGGGGTCACCCTGCAGTACAACCAAGGCTGGTGAGAGTCAGGGTGTAGCTGGCAGGCTGCAGTTACACACAGACACTCAGGGTGTGGCTTGGACGCTGGAAGGCTATTTGTGAGCAGCCCAGGTTGGAGCGACTTTAACAAGGCATTGTAAGGCACCCAAGGTTGCAGGGCAGAGGTGACACAGCCCCCCACTGGTCTCGACTGTACCCTGGTCTGTCACTAATACTCATGGTGAGCAAATGTTAACCTAGCATGCTTCAGCACGTGCAGCAGAGATGGTGTATTTCATATGAGATGGGACAGTGATTAACATGGCCAGTGGACAGAGTGCCACAGAATGCCATTGAATGAGCCCAGCAAAGACCTGGCTGCACCATTCCCAGCTAGGCCCCTCATGCCTGCAGAATGACTTTGTATGAATGAAATGAAGAAAATGAATTTAAACTGGGTATATAGCTCGTAACCCTTATAGTAGCCCCATTTCTCCAGCAATGATGCCTCTGGAAAGCAGCAGAGAGGCGAGGCTCAGTGCTGATAAATCTTTAATTTCTTTCTTCTGCCTGTTTCACCTAGTGTTTGGCCTTTGTTACTCTGGAAGTTTTGTGCCAGTCTCACTCTCCTTTCCGCATCTGTCTCCCTGACTGCTTGGGCTCCTTTGCCTGATCAGCCTGTTGCACTCGAATGGAAGTCATTTACTGAGTCTTGCTTCGTCGGGGTGTTTCCTTGGTGTAAAATGAACTTGTGTTCAAATTTCAAGGCGTGGTGTGTTCTGACCTGGATGTGATATGTCCGTAAAAAAGGCGAATGCAGTCCTAGGATGTATCAGGCAAGGTATTTGCAGTAGAAAGAGGGAAGTGTTAGTACCATTATACAAGGCACTGGTGAGACTTCATCTGGAATACCGTGTGCAATTCTGGTCTCCAATGTTTAAGAAAGATGAATTCAAACTGGAACAGGTGCAGAGGACTACTAGGCTAGAGTGATCAGAGGAATGGAAAACCTACTTTATGAGAGGACACTCAAAGAGCTTGGCTTGCTTAGCCTAACCAAACCAAGACTGAGGGGAGATATGATTGCTCGCTATAAATACATCGGAGGGAGAAATACCAGGGAGGGAGAGGATTTATTTCAGTTAAGCACCAATGTGGACATAAGAACAAATGGATATAAACTGGCCATCAACAAGTTTAGGTTTGAAATTAGATGAAGGTTTCTTCTAACCATCAGAGGAGTGAAGTTCTGGAACAGCCTTCCAAGGGGCAAAAAACCTAAGTGGCTTCAAGACTGAGCTTGATACCTTTATGGAGGGGAAGGTATGATGGAACTGCCTACGATGGCATGAAGCTGATCTGCAATTGCTATCAACAAATATCTGAGTTACTACAGAGAATTCGTTCCCAAGTATCTGCCTGGTGGGTCTTGCCTACATACTCAGGGTCCAACTGATCATCATATTTGGGGTTGGGAATGAATTTCCCCTCGAGTCAGATTGGTAGAGTCCCTGGGTTTTTGGGGGGGTTTTTTTTTTTTGCCTTCCTCTGCAGCCTGGGGCACGGGTCACTTGCAGGTTTGAACTAATGTAAATGGTGAACTCCCTGTAACTTGAAGTCTTTAAATCATGATTTGAGAATGTCAGTAGATCAGCCAAAGGTTACAGGAGTGGGTGGGTGAGGTTCTGTGGCCTGCTATGTGCAGGAGATCAGACTAGATGATCACGATGTTCCCTTCTGGCCTTACAGTCTGAGTCATCCCTGAGGCTGAGTGTTCTGAGCCCGATGAACCATGTGAAGTAATTCCCTACGAGTCCGAAGGGTTCAACCAGCCCACAAGCAAGGGTTTAACCAGGTAACCCCATGGCAGGTATATGAGCTCCTCATGAACACTGCCACTCCAGTCTGCTCATTGTCACTATGTGGTTGGGGATACGCCCAGCTGCCTGGCAGTTCTGACAGACTGTCCCTGCTGCTCCAGCCATGGCAGGTCACCCAGCTGTCCTGGCAGCAGGTGGTACTAGAAATGGTGGGGTAGTAAACACAATGATAGAGAAGAACTGAAGGTGATGGGGAAGGTATCCCACCTGTCGTGAGAGCTGTACACTTTTTCAGTTGAGAGGCAGTACGGTCTAGCAGATCGGACACTGGGCTGAGAGTCAGGAGGCCTGAGGTCTGTGTCCAGTTTGGCAATCGATCTGCTGTGTGACCATAGGCAAGTCAATTGTCTGTCACAATGGGGCCCTGATCCTGACTGGAGTCTCTAGGTCCTACCGTAATACAAGTAATATGGGCAGTGTTGTAGCTATTATTCCAGGGTTAAATTCTCTCTCTCGCACACAGACACACAGCATATATATATCTGCTGGCAAGCTGAAAAATACAAAATGAAATACCATTGTATAGGATCTATTTACAGCTATATGTGTGCTGGTGCCGATCCATCAGCAGTTCAGGCCATGTGCTGCTTGGGGTGAACTGGGAGGGAGGCCCAGTTAGAAAGCAAGTTAGCAGAACATCAATTTCTGACTGTTGTTCTTGGGCAGGATCTCCTTTGCCCTCACGGTTTCATTTTTCTCTTGCATCTTATGCCCACGAAGAGACAATGCTGGGTCCAAAGCCAGTTCGTCATTTTTGAGTGGTTAGGGCCAGGTTTTCAACCGAGCTCAGCTCCCATCTAGGAACCAAAAGAAGTGGCTGAATTTTCAAAAGAGCTCTACATGTTGGGTTCTGCTGGGTGCTTTTGACAATTTGGCCTAATTGTGGATGCCGAGTACTTGGAACCCTGGCCAATAGTGTGGATTCCAAAGAACTGAGCTAAATTTCTGCTGGTGGCTTGTGGGTCCACTAGCTCCTCAGAAACTAATAGTTTTCTTGTGAATGCCTGTTGCTAGTTATCTACATATTTCAATATATCCACACCATGTTCTACTAGATTTAAGATTCTAATTTTTGCTATGAGTGGAGCTGGCTAAAATGTTTGAAATTGTAATACATCGTTTATTTGACAAATGCAGACCTTTTTACTATTGGTGCATTTCCTGCAACACTCCAATTTGTGTGAATTTGTTGTTCAGAATTATCTGAATACTCCATGAGAAACTGTTTCAGCCTATAGGCTGTGGATGAACTGTTTGCTTTGATTAGCTTTTGACTATTTGTTGCTATTCAGTGTGTGCTATTAATGACTTAAGATGGGTGGTATTTTTTTCCTATATGACTGGATGACTGAATCAGCAGTGAAATCAGTGACACAGCTCGCTATGTGAAGACTTCCAGCAGGAATGTTAGTGCAAATACACATTGAAGTGAGACTTGGTGGGAGTTTTACTTCTTCCACCACCATCTCCACAGTTTGGAAGCTCCTGCACCAATGGGTGAATTTTAAATGTATTCCACATGAAACATTCCAATGCAGAAATTGACTGCACCATGCTCTTTCTTAGCCAGTGCACTGATGGAGACAGGACTCCTAATGAGATTTCCCTTTAAAGATGCTAGTCTGCCAGCCCAGACCCATTTTGGGAACTAAGGGGTAACACATCAACTAGAAACATTTCATTGCTACCACATGTTAGGCACATATCTAGTGGTCATGACAAGGGTGGATGTAGACATGGGAAGTGGTGCAGGTTTTCTGTATCATGTAATGTTTGAACATTATCGGGCATCCAATCTGAAAAAATCATAAAATCACAAAACGGGCCATAACTCCTAGAAATATAGTTCAAGTCTGACCAAAATTGTCAGGAAGCTTCTCAATGCAATTGATAATTCAACTATGTACTCAAAATAGTAGTTTGGGAAATATTTAGCCCCAGGTGATAGATATGCATTTCCCCCCACCCTTTTTGGCCCTTGGCTCAAGCAAAACACTGTAGTCACACAACAATATGAGCTTGTTTGTATCATGTAACACATCAAAATATTTGTCGTTATTTGTAGAATGGACTGATTTGAGAACGTTCTTTGTCTGCTATTTTTATGAAGTTCTACTGGTAGTAAGACCCTTACTCCCCAATTATAGAACATATATTTTTGATGCTGTTTGGCTGCAGACATAAGTCTAAAGCACACATAGTACAACTGTAATTATCGTCTTACTATCACTGAGAACTGTGATGTAAACTGCTTATATAACAGTAATAACTCTTAGCAGAAGGACCATAGAATATCTTGTGTGAATATATCCTGTGAATTACAAATTATAACCACATACTCTTATGTAACCTCCTACATATAACCGAGCTACTGAATGTCTAATGCAGCAACCCCTTTAAGCTATATTTACTCGCAAAAATAGTCACAGTAATTTGCAGGTGATTGAAACATTTCTCCTCCCCCTCCGATTCTGTGACTGACGTGTTCAATGCTCTGTTGCCACAGTGCCCCAGCTGCAGGCATCAGAGCTCACACCAAATCTTCCTGTGGCATTTGCATCTCCTTGTGGCCCAGGTATTCTCACAGCCACGCTGCACAAAGGTGAGGAGGGCTTCTGAAGTAGGCAGCAGAACCATCATGTGAGGCCCAAGCTGTCCCATGCTACTATCAGCCAACCATTGTTGACAAGGGACACTTGAAGTTGCTGAATTGTTGCATGATTCTATATGTACGACTGATGATTTGCACGTTTCAGATGTTGCCCGAAGGAGTCCATTGTTGGTGGCAGTTTCTCACTGGTTTTCTTTTTAGAAAACAACTTGTAGCACACATTATCCACAGTTTCTTACCATCATTGGTACAATAAAAATACCAGGCTGCCTCTGTCCCTTCCTCTAGCTGAGATGCACTGCTTCCAAGACCTTTCAAACCCTCCATGAACTGTGGATTCTCAGCTTTTGTCTTCAGGCATCTCTTTTTTCCCCCACACCACTGAAAGCTGAAGTAGAGTCACATCCACTGACAGCATGAATGTTTGGCAGAATGAGACACTTTGTTCCCAGCTCCATAGCCACTCTGTGCATGGGAATGAATCTCTTCTCTTTTGGTCAGTGCCAAGTTTTGAAATCGAATTCATCTATTCCAAGACTAGAACAATAACTTGGGCACAAAGATGTAACATCTGAGTCCAAGCTCTACATTAGTACCCTGTTTACTCCAAGAGTTTGCTTTGAATGAGCAACATGCATGACTCTGCTTCCTCGTGATCTGCCTCGAGGACTGAAGAATGTTTGCCAGGCACTATCTTCACTGCTTGTGCAATGTTGTGAAACCCTCCATCAAGGTATACTGCATGACCAGGTGATAATCTCAGTTCACACTTCACAATCCAATCACTCGGGAGAAAGTTGGCAATGTTTGATTTATTCTTGGAAGCTGATCTCGTCTTTAAGTGTTGCTTTGGTAATGGTGCTAACACAGTGGGGTTCTGAGCTTCTTGTGTTTGGACATTCCCACTGAGGGCTCTCTCAACAGATTTGATTTCTTCATTTGCATAATTGTCACCACCAACAGCTATGTATTGTCATTTTAGTCCAAGGCTAATGTTCAGCAGCTGATCAGACAGTGCCCTCAAAGTTTTGCACTTGACAGTTTCAGTGCACACCATCTGCAGATGCATCGTGAGGTCAGTAATAGCTAATGTTGGCTCGTCAGATGCTGGTAACTCAACAGTTGGCAGATTTTTTCTCCAGCTAAAACAGCGTGTTGCTCTTTTGGGTCTGTCTTAGAGATCCATCCAAGTTGAAGAGGGAAAGTGGACAGGTGCCAACTCATATTTCATCAAACTCTGGTTATCAACATCTGGACTGGACAATAATTGTCAGCTTGTTGAATATCTCATCACCAATAGTTATTGCTTGTGCTGTCTGCTGCTTCTTTTGTTCAACTGTTTTGTTGTGATTACCAAATTATTTGAGATTAAGCCTTTTTATAGGATCAAAGATTTGCAATCTACTGCTTCTTTTCTTGTGTGCCATTCTCTCTGATCATGCACAAACTTTCTGCAATTTCAGGCGGGGGCCCTAGTAGACATTGCAATGTTGACAAGTGGCTGTCTTGTTGTCTGGGCTGGTTCCAGGTTCAGTGCTCAGAGGATTTCCTATTCTTTCAGTCACAACTTTTATAATATCTTGGACAGCAGTTTCCTCTGCAGCCATCCACGTTGTGGCAGCTTCTTTGCAGAGATCTGTTGTTGAAGGGTGTATCCCACACACTTGTTTTGTCATTGCTGTTAACAGCTGCCTTAAAATATGCAGTCAGGTAATATTTGGTCAGAGCCTTATCTTTTGTGCAAAGATGCTGATGCTTCTGTTATGCCTGAGATGCCTGTTATGGCATCTCAAGCTGGGAACCCCCAAAAGGACACACCTGAAATCAGTAGTCATTTTGAAAGTCTTGTCTATAATATTAGATGCCCTTTATCATCGTATTCTGTATATCATAGGGGTGCCTGGAGGCCCCAACTCAGATCAGGTTTCCATTGTGCTAGGTGCAGAGTGAGAAACAGTCCCTGCCCCAAAGAGCTGACGTTCTAATAAATAAGACAAACAGGAGAGGCTCAGAGTGGTGGGGTGACGTACCCACTGTCACTTACTTGCCCTTTTCAGTCATTCAGTTACATTCAGTTAATTTTTGAAATAGACACCAGATTTTTTTTTTAACATAGAAGAAGTAACGGGAACACATTTTATTGCATGGTTTTTGATGGAGTGTGTGATTTCTTTTACTCGCCACTTTTTAACACACTGTCTCGGCTTCTGAGTGGTCAGCAAGGGTTTGGACTCTTGGACTGGGCTATTTCCTTGATAGGAGAGACAGGAGTGGAGACAGACCCTTTGTTCCTCATCTATTTTATTGACAAGTTATTTACACCCTCGAACAGACGTTTTTGTTGGCAAAGCTGCAGCAAATAACAGGTGCAGAACTATTTTCAGAACTCCAGCAAGAGCAGCTTTGTGTCTCAGCACCTCCAGCCAAGAGCAGGGTGTTTTCTGTCCAAAGTGTCCCAAGACTCTGAGAGTCTTAAATCTTCCCCAAACGCATTCAAGCCCCATGGTAGGAACACATGCTTGATTCATAACTCAGAAACCACTCCCCTCCCATGCTTTTGGCCACCTGGCTCTGGTGTTGAGTAAGTGGGTTGATCCCCTCATTTAGTTAATGCCAGCCCATCTGGGGTTGTCTTGCTAACACAGAGGGCCGTTTTAGCTTATCATGCCTGAATAGAATTCCTGCCATTTAGACAACTCAGGCTTAATTCAGCCCTGCATTGTGCAGTCATTTACACCACGCAAAAAGAGTGCATGGTGGGTATAAAACACGACTATATATGATGCAAGGCATTGGAGAATCCTAGGTGTTTAAATATTCCACTCAGGCCTTATGGGAAGGGGATGTTCAAAGAATGATAGGATCATCATAGAAGATTAGGGTTGGAAGAGACCTCAGGAGGTCATCTAGTCCAATCTCCTGCTCAAAGCAGGACCAACCCAACTAAATCATTCCAGCCAGGGCTTTGTCAAGCTTGGCCTTGAAAACCTCTAAAGATGGAGATTCCACCACCTTCCTAGGTAACCCATTCCAGTA
Organism: Chelydra serpentina; assembly: GCA_037349315.1. Taxonomy (NCBI): domain Eukaryota; kingdom Metazoa; phylum Chordata; order Testudines; family Chelydridae; genus Chelydra; species Chelydra serpentina. Next base: position 31,650,893 of record JBAIAC010000035.1, on the reverse strand, counting down.
CTTCACCACCCTCCTTGTGAAATAGTTTTTCCTAATATCCAACCTAGGCCTCCCCCACTGCAGCTTGAGACCACTGCTCCTTGTTCTGTCATCTGCCACCCCTGAGAATAACCTAAGTCCATTTTCTTTGGAACCCCCCTTCAGATAGTTGAAGGCGGCTATCAAATCCCCCCTCACTCTTCTCTTCTGCAGACTAAATAACCCCAGTTCCCTCAGCCTCTCCTCATAAGTCATGTGCCCCAACCCCCTAATCATTTTCGTTGCTCTCTGCTGGACTCTCTCCAATTTGTCCACATCCTTTTTGTAGTGGGGGGCCCAAAACTGGATGCAATACTCCAGATGTGGCCTCACCAGTGCTGAATAGAGGGTAATACTCACTTTCCTCGATCTGCTGGCAATGCTCCTACTAATGCAGCCCAATATGCCGTTAGCCTTCTCGGCAATAAAGGTACCCTGTTGACTCATATTCAGCTTCTTGTTCACTGCAATCCCGAGGTCCTTTTCTGCAGAACTGCCACTTAGCCAGTCGGTCCCCAGCCTGTAGCAGTGCATGGGATTCTTCTGTCTTAAGTGCAGGACTCTGCACTTGTCCTTGTTGAATCTTATCAGATTTCTTTTGGCCCAATCCTCCAATTTGTCTAGGTCACTCTGAACTCTATCCCTATCCTCCAGCGTATCTACCGCTCCCCCCAGCTTAGTGTCATCCTCAAACTTGCTGAGGGTGCAATCCATCCCATCATCCAGATCATTAATGAAGATGTTGAACAAAACCGGCCCCAGGACCAACCCCCGGGGCACTCCAATTGATACCGGTTGCCAACTAGACATCGAGCCATTGCTCACTACCCGCTGAGCCCAACCATGTAGCCAGCTTTCTATCCACCTTATAGTCCATTCATCCAATCCATACTTTTTTAACTTGCTGGCAAGAATACTGTGGGAGACTGTATCAAAAGTTTTGCTAAAGTCAAGGTATACCACGTCCACTGCTTTCCCCATATCCACAGAGCCAGTTATCTCATCATAGAAGGCAATCAGGTTGGTCAGGCATGACTTGCCCTTGGTGAATCCATGTTGACTGTTCCTGATCACCTTCCTCTCCTCCAAGTGCTTCAAAATGGATTCCTTCAGGACCTTCTTCCCTGTTTATGAGCAGCAGGTCAAGAGGAGTACGGCCCCTAGTTGGTTCCTCCAGCACTTTCACCAGGAAGTTGTCCCCAACACACTCCAAAAACTTCCTGGATTGTCTGTGCATTGCTGTATTGCTCTCCCAGCAGATGTCAGGGTGATTGAAGTGTCCCATGAGAACCCAGGCCTGTGATCTGGAAACTTCTGTTAGTTGTCCGAAGAAAGCCTCGTCTACCTCATCCCCCTGGTCTGATGGTCTATAGCAGACTCCTCCACCTTTTCTCCCCTGCCTGTCCTTCCTGAACAGTTTATACCCATCCATGACAGTGCTCCAGTCATGTCAGTTACCCCACCAAGTTTCTGTTATTCCAATCACATCACAGTTGCTTGATTGTTCCAGTTCTTCCTGCTTGTTTCCCAGGCTTCTTGCGTTCATGTACAGGCACCTAAGATAACTAGCCTATTGCCCTACTTTTTCAGTATGCATCAGGATGCCTCCCCTGTTGCACCCTCCTCCTTGTGTTTCCTCCTAGTATCCCACTTCCTCACTTACCAAAGGAGACTGAAGAAGCTAGGTTCCCAAATCTCACTGGTTTTCAATGCGGTTTAGGTGCCTAATTCCATTAGGTTCTTTGGAAAATCCTGGGCTGGGTCAGTATCCCTACCCTTTTTTAACACTGGGAGCCCAATTCTTGGTTGCCGTATGACCCTGTTGCATCAGCTGGCTGCCACAAAGGGATCACAGAACCCCACTGCCTGGGGAATACCCCTGGCACATGGAGCCAATACACTGGGTGCACAGCTGGCTCCACCATCTCTGGCAACCTCTGTAGGAGCTCTGCTAACAAGAGGGTACTGTCAGGCAGGTAAGAGTGAGTAGGGGGCAGGCTGAAGGTGGGAGCCTGCATGATTGGGGTAGCTCAGTGTCCTGGTGATTCTGTACCCATGCAGTGACCCAAAGGGCCTTGCGCTAGTTCCCACAGTCCACAAATAGGAGAAGCTTCTGTTCTATCCCAACACTGGCTCCAGCAGACAACTGGATCTGGCTGAGCAGGCCTCCCTTTGCAACCCAGATACCTAGTTCCTATTTCTACCACTGCTGTCACAATTCCCCCCTCCCCAGCTTTGTCCTTAATATCGGGAAACTATTTGTACTGTCTTCTAGAGCTGGTTGAAAAAATTTGGCCAAAGTTCTTTTTCTATGGGAAAATGATTCAAAATGAATATTTGTATGGCTTTTGGTCAAAATTTACCATTTTATGATGAAAAGTTTCAAAATGAACCACTTCCATTTTTTTCAGACTGTTTCCAAAATGTGGTGTTCCATTTCTGTGGGTAATAAAACACCCTCCCCTTTTTCCCCGCCAGTGGAAAAAAGTAAAGCGAGAGAGGTTCTTTTCCTCCTCCAGTAAAACAAATTTTTTTTAAAATTTGATTTGAAACTTTTCTTAGAAGAAAAGAGAAATGTAACTTTGAAAAGTTCAATCAAAACAAATTTTTTTAATGTCTGTCGATGTTTAACAATTGAAATATCCATTACCTTTTTGCAGCCAGTTCTACTCTCATCCTTTAGGATTTTGCCTTGGGTACTTCCATTCCTGTATCAGAGCCTTCCAAATGTTGTCAATAAGGCAAGTGTAGCTCTGGGAATTGGGTTTCTTCATTAGTTTGTGATTTCTCTGCTAGCTCGGCTGCAGAGTTGCAGAATAAAATCTCCTTGAGTTACACACAAACAGTGGTTTTTTGTGTGTTTTGTTTTGGTTTTTGGGGTTTTTTTGAGTTCGCTCATTTCACAAAATAAAGAATTCAGTGATAATTTTAGTTTAAATGATAGAAAAATAAACTGTTTGATTAAAAATGGTAACACTGTTTTCACCAACTGATGAACTCTGAGGGGTTACCTAGATACAAAGTTATGATGCCCTAGCTTCTCCTGTTTCTCAAATTTGGGCCAGAAGACAACCAAATCTAGAGCAAAATATTAAATCATGATTGCACACTTCAGGTAAGGTACAAAAAATAGAACCGGGAAGACCAAATCTGGTACTCAAGGGAACATGCCCAATCCCCCAGTCTAATTTGAATGATTTGTGAGGAGCAAAGCTCCTTACATAGGGGATTGCACAAGTTTTACATGCAATTAGCTTTTATTGCCTATACAAACTGCTGGAGTATTAACCCAAGCTTTGCCACGTAACATTCCAGATGCACATTCCCTTTGAAAAGGCCCAGAATTCAGGCACTTATTTATAGCTGAGTGAAAAACAATGCCTCCAAATAGAAGTCATAGGTCACAACAATTGGTGAGGACAGTACTTTTAGAGCCTACTTCTCAGCAGGCTATAAGACTGTGCAGAGGCCGTAGGGATGTTGAAATGTTTTTCTTTTTCAGACTTGGCAATAAATTCCTTGACATCCCATTATAACTTTATGAGTAGGTTCAGATTGACACGTCATTTTAATCCCCAAAAGCCAGGTGGGGAGGGAGCATAGCTCTATTATTTACAGTTCACCTGCTTGCAACACCATGGGTAAGTGAATGGGCCTTCGACTTTACTTACACATACAGGCTGGGATCTTCACAGGTGCTTATGGGAGTTAGGCATCTGCCTCTGGTAGAATTCCAATGGGATTTAGGGTGCCTACCTTTGAACATCAAGCTGCAATCTTTACTGTTGGTGACAGGTTGGTTTGCCTCTATGGGAGAAAGGGCTACAGAAGCCAAAACAAGGAATGAAAATGAGTGGGAGGCAACATCTTACTGTAAATGATGGCTATGCACAAAGGGGAGATTTCAGGAAGGTGGGTGTGGAGCCTTGACATCAGTGTGGTATCTACACTAGACTTTCTTTGCCATACATTTCCCACTATTGCTACCACTGTTTCAGTCCCACCACTAGGTGCACTAGTGTAGACAGGGCGCTAGGAAGCCACAAGGGGTTTAAGTACCTTATCATCTAACCTTGCTCAGAGCAGGCCTAGCAATATGGCTGCCAGCGCCAAGTCTACAGTAGCGTTGCCAGTGGTGGAGTTGATCCCATGGTGGAAGGTTATGGTCAAAAAACCCTACTGTTGACAAGGCCCAGGATGGAAGCTTTTTTGATACCTTCTTCAGTACAAACATGTTGTGCTTCTTCTGATCATTAGAACTGCCTGACTTCCTACTCCCCCTAACTGTGGTATCGGATCTGAGGGCTTCTGAGTTATATTTATCTTCAGAAATCCAGTGTGTTAATGTAGAGACTCCACTAGTTCCAGCTCGTGGAGAATGAGTTTCTCCATCTCCTCTGAAAACTATGGGCCCCAAACCTTACGGCGCTGAGTGCTCTCAACTCCTATTGACTTCATTTAGTGCTGGGGGTGGTCCGTATCTTCCCAGATTCAGCTCCTGTTGCCCCATTATGTGCTTTGCCTTCATGTCTTTGTCAGTGGCTGTGGCATCACAAAAGGAGCAGCAGGCTTAGTGAGATTCTGAGTTAGGCCTCAAGTGTGCAAGGCTGTGAAAACCCTTAGCTACAGTGTTAAAGCAGCTGATACAGCATCTTATGAAATATGCCCCTCAAGTATTGGGTGCAAAGTGCTATGTGATCTTTAATGACCAATTAGCAGTCAAAACCTTGATTTGATGCTTCATGACCACACGTGACAGACAGCTCCAGCGGCACAGTGACCCTTAACACTGTTATTAACTTACTGGGAAGAAAAAATACCATCCACTGAATAGTCATCCCAATTGCCTGGGCTTAGCGTGGAGTTCTCCCTACCAAACACTGACCTTTGAGCTTAAGAGATCACAGCTTGAGGTGATCTGACTGCAGACTGAACACAGCATTTTTCCCATGGAAACTTAATACTAAAAATTGATACTAAAAAAAATAGCATTCATAACCCACCCTCTGGACCTGTTTGTATAAACTTTACAGGCCATTTCACTTCATGTAAACTAAACTGACAAATAAATGGACAGGGTGAGAAGTTGGTATGTATCCAGCTACCATACAGAAAAGTCACATGCCTAGCCTGTTGTCTGGTTTCTTTTCCCCATTGAACTGCAAAATCAACACATGCAAATATGTTTATGGGAGCAGATCAGAAAAACAGCAGGTTGGTCCGATAAAAGAGGCATGTTTGGGTCAGGGAAGCTGAGCTTTTAATGGGACTGCATGCATTTAGAAAGGGAGAAGCTAGAGCATGTTTGAAAATGCAGGTGTATAAATATCCCCGTTGGGTTTGATGGAATATCTGAAGTCTCTCCCAGGCGACGGCTTTGACGTGCCACTTTTCAGCATGTACAGTATGCTGCCTTGTGCGAAGGAACAGTGTGTGATGTCTGACTGTGATAGCTGGTCCTGAAAAGGACTCTGCCTGGTGTATGTTCAATCAAATTGGGTTGATGAGAGTTAAGGACCTAATTTGGGCTTTTGTTCCTCCTAACCATAGGCACTTAATAAAGTAGGATCCAAGTGGCAAAGTTTGGTTCTGGATCTGAGCTTCACCAAGTATTGGGGACACTCAGCCATGGGTTTTAATTTGATATCGGCTCTAGTGCTTGAGTCGAATGTGGAGTCTGATTGTTCAGCTCCTTACCCTTCCATTTGTGAAAGAAGACTGCAGCTTGATTACATATATGGGAAAAGAGTCTCAATTCTTAGGTCTGGATTTCAAAACTGATCATCATATGGAAAGTCTCTCTCTCTCTCTCTCTCTCTCTCTCTCTAACAAGCCTGAGTGTTTGCGGGGAGATGCGGTGCACTTGACAATATCTCATGTGAACAGCAGATTCAAAGCAAATATTAAGTTAGATGCGACAAAGATGTTACGTTAGATGTGGCACGTTATAGACTAACAGATGCCTCCTAGCAATGTTTTCCTCTTGAGTCTTGGCACTGCTGCCCAAGGGAAAAGTAAATCCCTCCACAGTAAAATAGACGCACCTGCAGAGCCAAGACTAGAACCTCGGTCCTACAGCTGCATAACACAGGCTTTTACTTAAGCTGAAGGGAGAGTGCCATTGGCTCTGGAAAGATCCTTCTGATCTTTCTTAAGCCGCAAGCAGCCAACACAGGGCAGCGTTCTTCCCAAAACATAAATTTGCTGCTGCTCCTCCTCCTGCTGAAGTATGTGGCAAAAACCTCCCATTAAACACCAGTGGAGAAAAGGTCCATAACTAGAAGCAACAAAATTCTTTCATAGCTTTGTTTAATTACTACCTGTTTTCTTTGAACAGGGCTGGCAATTTAACTACATGGAAAGTCTGAACAAGTGACAAACTGTGTTTGAGCCAGAGGGACAAAAAGAACATTAGATCTGCGTTAACATTTCAAATCAGAGCCATTTTTAATGACCTGTCAGTGCAGAGCCAGTTGACCAATTTTCTTCAGACTTTACAGACACATTCTCCTTGACCTTCAGAGGAAATCTGACAATTTCGGGGCCCAAATAATTTTCTAAGGCAAAGACACTGAAAGGAAGGAAAGGGAAGCTAAAACCAGGGCTTTATAATGGAAATAGGATGTAATCTTAATGCCACTCCATAATAAACAAAAATATGTTAAGATACATATTTAAAAAAACAACTCCCACACCAGGAATATAAAATATTACACTTGAGAAAAATGGCTTCTCTAATATTGCTGTAGGAACCTTAACGTATGTGTTTCTTGACTCTTCCAATTTCACTTGGGCTGCCTGAACGCTGCATTAGCATAGGGTCAAAACTTGAGGGCTTTGCTACTCCCTTGCCTATATCTAAGCATGTTTGTGTGGGCTGGAGCAGGGCCTAAATAAGAACTTCAGCCTTTGTTCTGTTAGTATTTAAGACATGGTCCCGCTCCTGCTTTCAACGGGAGCTGGATCACAGGCATGGTATTTAGGCTGCAAGGTGTAAATTGCTTTGGGGGGCATGGTGCTGTAGAAAAATGAGAACGTTACTTCTCCTTGTTTTCGTCTGACACGAGGGTGCTTGCTAGCACGTGCTAATGCAGTGTTTCTCACATGGTGAGTCCCTACACCCCAGCAGGTCATGGTTGCAGGGCCCTAGGCAAAACTACATTTTTTCCTGGCTTGGTGAGGAGGGGAGGGAGAGTATGCCTCCATCCTCACTCACCAGGAAGCTCCTGTCCGGTGTGGCTGCCCCGGCTCTCCACTTTGAGTGTTGTGACCTGATGCACGGGGTCACAGTGCCACTCACGTTTGGTCCTGCCATCCTGAGTCATGAGGGCCAAAGAACATGGCCATGGTCAAGGGAGGAGCTGCTGCTGCTGTGGCTGGGCTCATGCTCCTCTCCCTCCCCACAGGACCTTGCCTCTGCACTGGGCTGGGTTCGTGTGCCAGGATAAAGGGTGCAAATATGTAATGATTGGTTACAGGGGGAAAAAAAGAGAAGAAAACTTGGTGGGTTGTCTTAATAAAAAGTTTAGGCACCAGAGTGCTAAAGCACATTCCTGCTGAGATCATAGAATCATAGAATCTCAGGGTTGGAAGGGACCTTAGGAGGTCATCTAGTCCAACCCCCTGCTCAAAGCAGGACCAGTCCCCTATTTTTGCCCCAGATCCCCAAATGGCCCCCTCAAGGATTGAACTCACAACCCTGGGTTTAGTAGGCCAATGCTCAAACCACTGAGCTATCCCTCCCACCCAAAATGAACAAAGGAAGGGAGCGGGCTGCATTTCACTTTGCTTGCCATAAATGGGGACTCGAGGAAAATTACAGCTTGTCATAGAATCATCGACCCCTAGTGCTAGAAGGGACCGCAATGGTCAACTATTCTAACTCCCTGCCAAGATGCAGGATTTGTTATCAGAAAATTCTAATGACAAATACTAATGAAGTCAAAGGAGCTGATCCAATTTCCATTAAAGCAAATGGACTTTCAACAATGGGATAACGTTGGAGCAGTCCCCAAATGCCCATAGTCATATTTCCCACCCCTCTGCCATGTACATTGGCCAAACCAGACAGTCTCTACGTAAAAGGATAAATGGACACAAATCAGACATCAGGAATGATAACATTCAAAAGCCAGTAGGAGAACACTTCAATCTCCCTGGACACTCAATAACAGATTTAAATGTAGCCATCCTGCAACAACAAAAAAAACCCCTTCAAAAACAGACTTCACAGAGCTACAATTCATTTGCAAACTTAACACCATCAATTTGGGCTTGAATAGGGACTGGGAGTCGTTGGCTCCCCACAAAAGCAATTTTCTCTCTCTTGGTATTGACCACCTCCTCATCAATTATTGGGAGTCGACCACATCCACCCTGACTGAATTGGCCTGCACCATTGGTTCTCCACTTGTAAGGTAACTCCCTTCTCTTCATGTGCCAATATATATTTATGCTTATATCTGTAATTTTCACTTCATGCATCTGAAGAAGTGGGTTTTTTAGCCACGAAAGCTTATGCCCAAATAAATCTGTTAGTCTTTAAGGTGCCACCGGACTCCTCGTTGTTTTTGTGGAAACAGACTAACACAGCTACCCCTCTGGTACTTATTTCCCACTTAGCCATTCATTAAGCTAACTACTAACCGCTAGATGTCACTGCTACACCACAGAGCGAAAGTTAAAATAATATTTATCTGGCAGTAAATATCCTGACTCATAAGGAAGCTGGGCTATAAAAGTTGTGGATCGTTTGGATTGCTTCCAGTTTAAAAAACATTTTTCTTTCTTTCTTTTTTTTTTTTTTTACTGAAAATATTGGATTCGAGTTCAAAACAGTCATTTAACAAATAACCTGGCCTTTTATTTTAGACAGGAAAAAATACTTTGAAGTTTTATTCCAAGTACAGAAACACAGTCTGCAGCCCTGTGAACTGAAATGATGGGGAAAGAATCCGATCCAAAGTGCTACAATGTTAGAGAGGAGCCATGACTAACTAGAGGACTGGGGACAGTCAGGAAGACCCAGGTTCTGTTGATCACCCCAGAATGTGAGGCAAAAGGCTGGTATGGAAGAATACTATTATTAATGATATCATACATTTATATGGAGCCTTTCATCTCAGAGGTTTCCAAATGACAGTATATATAGCTAAGTAGAGATACAAGAATTGCTTCAGTGGTAGGTGAAGTGTGCCCACCTCTGGGGTGGACCACTGCAGCTGTTCAAAAGCGCACAGCTGTTAAGTGATTAAAAATACTGGTTTCAATTTAAAATATGGTGGGAACATTTTTAAGGCAGGTACAATGTACTTTAAATTGGCCAGCTCTGAATTTGTCCAGGTCACTGGAGCTAACTCCAATTCTCTTGCAACTTGCTATGGCAGCTTTAAAGACCTTTGCCCAATTGGAAAGAGAGCAATTCCCGCAGCACATATTTTTTTAAACCGCTCTCAGTAAGCCAGCTCAGAATGGACTCAGGTACCAGCTAGAGAATCTTGAACACTATCTTAATGAGGCCCCTTAAGCTTTCCCTGGAGGGTTCTCATGCAAGTACCAATCAGGCTTGACTCTGGTATTGCTACAGACCATGGCTGATCCAAAATCCTCATTGTAGGGGGTGCAATAAATATGTGGAATGCCCCATTTTTAGGGAAGGGCTTAAATAACAAGAAAGCACAGTAAAGACTCCCACTGAGGGATGGTGCAGAAGTGTGATAATTCTGCATCCTTGCAAAGAGGTTTGGGAAGCACTTCGTAGGGACGGGTAACACAGGAAACACAAGCTCCTTCAGGATGAGGATGGGGCTGCGGGTGGGATGGCAGGGAAGGAAACTTTCCCTTCTAGTGGATCAGCTGACTCTTGGCTAACTGGGGGATCTGTGCACTTGCATGTACAGCAGGTACATTGTACATGTAAACTCATGCCTGCATGGGATGGGAAATACTGCAGCATATTAGGGGATCAACAGTTCTGACTGGTTGGGGCCCCAGCTTGAGCCACCCTAGAGTACATCTTCACTGCAGCATTAACTCGGGTAATTGGCACTTGGATCTGAGCATACGGATTAGCCTAGCTCAGGGTGAGCTGCTGTACTGCAATGCCATGTTGAAGTGTGTCCACTTGACTGCACCCACACTGGCACTGCACTCACTCGCTCCCTGTCCTGCATTTGGGCATGTTCTGCCACCCGCGCTGCTCTGGGCAACAGCCAGGTACAACCAGGGCTAGTGTCAAAGGGGACAAAGTTCTCCCACAATTCACTGGGAAAGCATCAGAGAGCAGCTCTGCCACTGCAGTTCTAAGAACTTGTGGCCTATCCCATGGTTTTGTTCATTCCAGTGAGCTATGATTCTTTCCCAGTGCACTGTGGGAGAACTTGTCTATCCTTTTTGGCACACTGGGGAAGTTGTGGGAAGGCACTGGAGCACGCTCAACACTTGAGTAGATTAGCCTGTGTCCTCATTGCAAAGTAGGCAGGTAACCAGCCTGAGTATAAGCAGCACCTGGGCTTTAGCCTATAGCCTAGGATGGGCCAGCTAGCCCAGGTGGAAGGCCTCGTGGTTTTTATGTATGGACAGGACTCGGTTTAGGGGCAACATGTGAATAAGAGCCCAAGTTAACTCTGCAGTGAAGACAAGGCCCTAATTCTGCATTCTAACCCAGAAATGGCTGTATTTCAGTGCTAATTGAAGTGATTTGTGTGTCTAAATATATCATTTGGAAAGCACTTTGGGATGAAAGGTGCTCTGTCATGGTAAGTTATTAGTAAAAATGAAATATGTAGCCCAGCACAAACAGTATCCAAGCCAATTCCCACACTGTAAATAACATGGGAGGGAAACTCACCAGACAGTGAAATGACCCCACTGCCTGCTCAGGTACTGCCTTGTAGGTTCTAGCTCAAGGTGAGACTCCAGCCAAGGAGAGAATGAGACAGAGAAACAAGGGAAGGGCAAGAATAACTCAGTTCTCTGGCTCGAGTTATTGACAAAAGCACGAAAGCCGCAGGCCTTAGTATAAATTACGACCTTTCAACTAGTCTAGAATCATAATAAGAAGGAAGGAATCAGATGAGTAAAGCAAAAGGGGAAAAGCAAATACCGTGAGTCATGGCAGAGAGAGGTTAGTTCCCTAAAAGTCGTCTCACCACATTAGATAGCACAGCTCAGTGACTGAATGTCTAGAGAATAAATCAAATGGGTTTTTTTGTTGATAAAACACATTTTCTCCACAGCAGTTGGATTTAATATTTCCTGGATCCATTGTATTCTAGACTTGGAGTGAGGATGCTTTTCCAGGACTGCATTAGGAATGGCTCAGCTACCAAAAGAGGCAAATGGCTCTCCTAGGACTTTTGGCAATAGGCTGTTCTGCCAGACTGTTTGCTTTCTGCCTAGTCCCCAGGTTTGCTCCCATTTTGCCCCAACCCCATCTCCCCATTTGCTCTCCTCTGTGTGCTCTGTCACTTACAGGCCTCTCAGCTGTTGTGGAATGTGGCAGTTCTGGGCTGTCCCAGGCTGAGGATAGCAGCTGCCAGCAAATGGGGGCTGCTCCCAGAGCAGCGTGGATGGTGGAACGCTGCCCAAATGCAAAACAGGGAGCCAGAATTGACTCCAAAGAGTGAGATGCTGCATATGGTTGAGAGCTCTGACCCCATCAACTGAAGAACAGGGCTAATACTGCATGGTGATTCCTGTGTCCACGTAGATGATTATTCTTCTATATCGATGAAGCTTTCACTGGTTCCTTTCCCCCAAATGTAGCTCCCAAAATAAGTTCCCCATTTTCTCTAACATGGTTTTATGTACAAAGATCCCCAGCAGGTGTAGATTGGCATACTGTCATTGATTTAATTGGAGCTATGCCAGTTTACACCAGCCAAGAATCTGGGCCCATATCTTGCCCAGGGTTCATGAAAGAAGCTATCGGAAGTTTCTAGACTAATCCATATTGGAAATATGGCATCACCAAAATGCTTTCCCCAAAGTAAATTAAAATACAGGCATCTCTTTCCCTACAACCTTATCTGGTGGTGTGGGCCTTTTGCTCTAGCAACCAAACCTTTCACCCAACAGTCCCATCAGGAGGATGGCAGAAGCTAAGCCATCGAAGTATAGATCTCCCCCCAGGTAGATAAAATGTGAATAGGAAGCAGTGGCTAAGATCAGGGTGTCTGAGCCTAGATGAGCTAATTACAGCTGTTATCATTCTTCCAAACAGAGTAGCACGAGGTTCTATTATTACTTGCTCTGATTTTGCCAGCAGTCATCTGAAGTGGCTGGCAGAAAGTGAACCCAGCCGCTGGGAGCAAAAGCCAACTTTTCACTGGGACAATGTATTTTTTTCAAGCTGAAATACAATCAGTCTTAAGTCCTCTAAAACTTCGCTTGACTTAAAAAAGTAATTGGCTCCCAAATGATATCAGCAAAATCCAAGTGGCTTCTTTGTATGTTGCAGGTCTCAGAGTGGCTGCTGCTGGGACATATATCAGATTCTTGCAGAGTCCTAAGGCCAATATTGTAATGACTTGTTAAAATATGTGTAAGCCCTGTGGCCTGAAGCCCTAGTGAGTAGGGAGCTAGCAATTGTCATCTCTTGGGGACATGAGAGAAGAGTGGCCCAGAGCTGCTTGAGAATTCTGGATGGACAGGAGCTCTGTTAATGATCAAGGGGAAATGATTGAATGGGTCAGGCCTCATTTGCATTTCAGTTACATGTCAGTTTGGGGCATTTTGGTTAAAGTTTGAGTTTGGAGGCAATCAAATGCCATTATCTCTGTTTGGAAATGAAAGGACAAGAGAGCTACCCCAAATGTGCCTGGGGTGAGACTTCACTCTGACCATCAGCATGGTTGGGCCCAGCTGGGTAATGGTGCCTGGACAAAGCATGAGTTGACTAGAAAGTGGAGAGAGTGGCTTCTATCTTCTGCTAGGAGTGCTTGTGGGGTGGTAAGCCACTAATTGTTCTCTCAAGACTCACTACAGAGGCAGCTTCAAGAGAATGGAGGGCTTTGAGGCAGTGGGCTGGGCTGAGGTAGCTGAAAGGTGGCAGATATTGCTGAGGCAGGTGAGGGTGCTGAGGTGATGTACTGAAGCTGCAGATAACAGCAGCCTATCCAGCAATCAAAGCTGAAATCACTCAGCTGGGTCAGGTGGTTGAGGCCCTAGAGAAGCCCAGGCAGCACTTCCCTTAAGAGCTGGAGACAGATGTACATGAATACTTGAACTCCACCAATACTTATGTTAGAGAAGCCCTAAGGCAAAACTGGAATGTCTTGAAGTGTGATCACTGTATTGTGAGAACATTCTTTGTCATAGTATTTTGGCCATTTCTGTTCCCATACTACCTGGAGCTCAGAAATACAGTGGCTGCACAAAATTATATATTATTAATAAAAAAATTCACAAAGCTTTTTCAGGCTTTAAACTTAAGCAGGTTCATTTTGGTTCAGTTCTTCCTGTTTCCAAGCCATTTTGCCCGACTTGCCAATCACACTGAGCATCAGATTAAAAATGATAACAGTTCCCAGGTACTTTGGTTGTCTGTGAACTCTGTTTCACCTGAGGAGGAGGCACACACAGTTGAATTCATTCAAGCGCCTACAGGACGCTGGGTTTGTGCCACACGACCTGCAAACCTCCCATTCTGTGACATTCTTAGAGGCCGACTCCGAAGGCAGACAGGAAAGCGAGAGTTCACTGAGAAACAACAAATGCTCATCAGTGCACAGGGACGCAGGATGCCAGGCTGAATTCCTGACATATTAGCATTAGAGCTGAAGGCACCTGCCAATGGCTGTCTGACCAGGCCAGACCAAACAAAAAGTTCCTCTTGAAAGTTAAAATTAGAAAGCAGATATTACTAAATTGGACATCCTATAGTAGCAGTTGTTCATACTCTCTCTAAATCCCACTGACAGATTTAGGACCAGCTTTTTTGTGGGGCGCAGTGCAACTAGAATCATAGAATATCAGTGTTGGAAGGGATCTTAGGAGGTCATCTAGTCCAACCCCCTGCTCAAATCAGGACCAATCCCCAATTTTTGCCCCAGATCCCTAAATGGCCCCATCAAGGACTGAACTCACAACCCTGGGTTTAGCAGGCCAATGCTCAAACCACTGAGCTATTCCTCCTCCCCCCACCCCTATAACCCTGGTATCACTTGTTACAATTCGTTCGCACTAATGGGGTTTCTACACTCGTGCATGGTGCAGAGTATGCATCTATGAAACTACGATGCCATTTGTTGCACCTAGTAAATCCCCTGGGCCTATTTCTTGCTTACATTAAGACTTTTACCTAGCTTTAGCAGTGCAATGAGGCCTTCAAGGGGGTGACTCCTTTATCCTGCCAGAGCGGTAGCAAAAGGGTCTTTGTGTCAATGAAAATCAGGCCTTTCATCTGCAGAACTTAGCAACCAATCCATGACAGAAGAGAGGGCTTTTTCATGGAGACTTGACTCTTGTTTTTGTTTTCCAGTCCCAACCTTGTTGCCAGAATTTTTCTTTCTTTATGTGATGGCCCCCAGTTGGCCAACGCTATGGATTAAACTGGGGACCTTCAGAGGTGAAGGCAAGTCTCTACAGCTTCAGCTAAAAAGCCAGGCTCTGAAGCTGGGGGCTGTAACAAACTGTGGATCGATCACAGAGGGGAACCTGTAACACACACGGATCAATGAGTTACACATACTTCTAGAGCAAACTATGCACTTCCAATGTGCAAACGACTTTTAGTATGGATCAAGAAAAAGCAACTGCAAAAAAGAACAAATCCTCCCCCCAGAGCTCTGTTTTTACAAACCTGCTTATATGTCACGTGGCTCTGGAGCACTGAGACGAACAGATCATTCTGTCATTTGAACCTGTCCTGGCTGGAGTCCTATGCAGCTGCAGATCTGAGAGCAATGTGGGAGTTTATAAAGTAGGGCAAGCTGATTTGTAACTTTAGTTGCATAGTTTTGGTTTGTTTGGTTTTTTTTCTCCCCATTTTCTTTGCATACTAAAAACCCAGGAATGTGGTCCCCATTGAGAGGCCTGGGTGCGTAGGGGAATGTGCCATCTGCCCATTGTGATAATTGCTCTCTCGTATCAGAGCAGGCATGTTTGTGCACAGGCATGCTCACCATCTCCTTAGTGGGTCAGATGTTCAGATCAAAAATGTTTATTATGCACAGACCCTCCAATGTGTTTGAGGTTTACCCATCACCGCGAGATACTTCCCAAGAGCATACACACTCATTATAAAGTAACCAGACTGGTTCCTGACTGCACTTGGGTTATTTTGGAAGGCTGCATTCAGAATCAGTGGGAGTGTGCTCTTGGAAAGTAACTATGCAGAGATGGGAAAACCTCAAACATTTTGGAGGTTCGGTTTGGAAACCTCTTTGGTTTGGAAATCCCTCAAAAGCTTGTCTGAAGCTGGTTAGAGGTCTGGGTGGGGTTTACATCTGGGGAAACATTGCAGAACTGGTGATTGCATCTATTAGTACTATTCAATATTTTCATTAATGACAGATAACGGAGTGGAGAGCACACTTACAAAATTTGCAGATGACACTAAGCTGGGAGGGATTGCAAACACTTTATAGGACAGGATGAGAATTCAAAACAACCTTGATAAATTAGAGAATTGGTCTGAAATCAACAAGATGAAATTTAATAGACAAATGCAAAGTACTTTTCTGAGGAAGGAAAAATCAAATGCACAACTATAAAATGGGGAATAATTGGCTAGGCAGTAGCGCTGCTGAAAAGGATCTGGGGATTATAGTGGATCTTGAATCAATAAGGTTATGCAGCTGGGAAAAAGGCGCGCATCAGTCTGGGGTGTATTAACAGGGGTGTTGTATGTAAGACACAGGACGGAATTGTCCTGCTCCACTCTGCACTGATGAGGCCTCAGCTGGAGTATTGTGTCCAGCTCTGGGATCTGCACTTTAGGAAAGATATGGACAGACTGGAGGGAGTCTAGAGCAGAGCAAAAAACTTTTCAAAAGTTTAGAAAACCTGACCTATGAGGAAAGGTTAAAAAAACAGGCCTGTTTAGTCTTGAGAAAAAAAGACTGAGGGGGAACCTGATAAGTCTTCAAATATGTTAAGGGCTGTTATAAAGAGATGGTGATCAATTGTTCTCCATGTCCACTAAGAAGTAATGGACTTACTTTACAGCAAGGGAGATTTAGGATAGATATTAGAAAATGTTTCCTAACTCTAAGGGTAGTTAAGCTCTGGACAAGGCTTCCAAAGGAGGTTGTGGGATCCCTGTCACTGGAGGTTTTTAAGAATAGGATAGACAAGCACCTGTCAGGGCAGGTCTGGGTTTCCTTGGTGTGACAGAGTTGTAGCACCTGATCACTGACATTGCTGCAGCACAGGTATGCGGGCAGACTCAGCGGGGAGCAATTAACCCTTTTCTGTTGGGGGATTAGGAACACCTGGGTGTTAATTGCTGGGCTGATGATCTGATTAGGGGTAGTTGGGAGGATATAATGGGGAGGAACAGGAAGCACAGGGAGGAGAGCTCAGAGAGCGAGCTGTGTAGAAGGGTCCTCCTGCAGAATGACCGTGTTATGTTTTGCATGCTGGAAAACTGAAGAATAACGGTACCTGTGGTGAAAGGGAAACAGTCTGGATGTGTTTGTGACTGAGGGACCATGGAATTAGGCTAGGCAGCAAGGCACTCTGGGTAGCTGAAGAAGTACCCTGTGACACTTGGTCTGGCCTCAGTTCAGGGGGCTGAACCTGACCTTTTGAGGTCCCCTCCAGCCCTCTATTTCCATGATTCCATGGTTGTTTAGCCTGGAAAAGGGAAGAGTTAGAGGGGGTGTAAGTGAGGTGCTTACGATTATGATGCCATGAAAACTGACCAATCCTCAAATGAACCGTCACAGAACATGAAAACAAGGGGTTACTGAACGAAATTGGAGCAAAGGAAATTCTTCTACAGACTGACTGCAGAGTCTGTGATGAAGTTGTGTTCTCAGGAGATAATAGGTAGGAGCAGGATAGGAGAAAAGGCACTGAACTAGGAGACCTGGCGTGTGCCCTTAGTCTAGTCTCTCTTATGCCTCTGTTTCCCCTTGGTCTGCCTTGCCTATTTAGATTATAAGATTTTCAGGATAGAACCTTACTATGTGTTTGTACAGCACCTGGTGCAGCAAGGCCCTGATATTGGTCCAGCCTCTAGATACTATCACAATACAAATATTAATAATCCTAACTCACACAAGGGTGTGCATTCAGCAGCCCCTGCAAACACCCTTGGATGTGCCAAAGGTCTGCACAAACACCCTGAAGTAGCATTATGCCTCTGAAATACCATTTTGCTTTTTACATAATGTATAATTAACCTGTGGAACTCAGTGCCCCAGTATATTACTGAGGTAAGTTAATTAGCTGAGTAACTTCCAGAAAAAAAAAGCTGCTATGTAAATGAGAATTTCATGTTGTGAAAATCACTGAAAAAAATTAAATTTCTCTCAAGCTTTATGTGTTTGAAAAAAGGCCATTTTTCAACAACATCAAAAAATCCTTCTGGTTGGAAAAATTGCAACCATCTTTATGGTGTTTAGATGCAATATGGCACTATATAAGTTTTCCTCTGACGTATACAGCATTGGTCAAGTCAGAGACAAATCACTTGGCCTCAGATCTTCAAAGGCTAGCTCCCACTGATGGATGTTAAGGACCTTTAAGAATCTGGAACTTGGATTCTACTGGTCCTCGGTGAAAGAAGACAATAGAAGGACACAAGAATGGTCCTACCAGAACAGTCTTATGATCTAATGTTTATTCTCTTTACTCCCCATGCTCCCCCTGCCTCTACAAAAATTCCTCATGGCTCACGTTGAGTGTTGTGGATCCTGTGCAATCGCACGAAGTATGTAATGATCGGTACCTGACTGGATGCAGTACTGTGCATTTGTAAGCGGGGGAATAGTCCCGCTATTGTGGGGAGCTTTCCTCGTCTCTGCACTACCCCGGTGAAATGGGCTAGCGGAAGGATCTGAGTCCTCGCTCCCACTTCCTTTACCCTAGAGGCCTCCCTGCCCTCGAGGACTCCCCTTGCACTCTCCTGTCTGGCAGAGTCCTTGTAACCCCAACAAGGCTGGGCCCAGGATTCCTGGGGGGCTCGACCCCCAACCTTGCTGTGGTCACCTAGGTCAGGGGCTAGGGTGTCCCCACTCCGGGGTACTCTCTCTGCACTGGATGCTTCCCTGACCCACTGATCACTGCATACAATTCAAAGCAAAAGCAAATCATTTAATTAACAATTAATTTTTTAACAGGAATAGGGAAAAATGGGAAAGGCTAATGAAAACACATCACCCCGCTCTGTGGCAGGGAACATCACAACAGTGTCTCTGCAATGTCAGGGCAGTTCAGTCTATTCCTTTGTAAGTCCCAGGCTCCTTCTCAGGCCCTGGCTGTGCTGCAGGGACACTGTGGCTTGGATACTTGCTCCGGCGGTGGCCACACGCTCGCAGGCTCTGGGTGACAGGACCCTTTTTCCCAGCGTCGCCCCCGCCCTGTCGGGGTTTAGATCCCCCTGCAGTCTGGCCCGCAGGGCCCCTTGGCTGAGGAGTCTCCCTGCGCTGGGGCCACTGCCCCGGGTCCCCCTCGCTCTCCCCAGCTGCTCACCGCACCCGGCTCCGGACTGCTCCAGCCCCAGCTCCACCGCTCTGCCTCAGCTCCAGCTCCTCTGCCTCTGCCTCAGCACGGCGGCTGCTGCTGCTCTGCTCTGCCTCCAGCTGCCTGGGCTGCTGCCCTGGCCCCTCTGGCTCTGGCTGCTGCAGCTTCTCCCCCCAGGGCAGGTCTGTGTCTCTGGGCTGCACCTCTGCTCCCAGGGCAGGTCTGTCTCTGGGCTGCACCTCTGCTCCCAGGGCAGGTCTGTCTCGCTGGGCTGCACCTCTGCTCCCAGGGCAGGTTGGTCTCTCTGGGCTGCTTTTCTGGCCCCTCTGGATCTGGCCCAGCTCAGCTCTGGCCTCTGCCCTCTCCTTAGCTCGGCCCCACTCACTCTGACTCAGGCAACTTCAGCACACACGGAAGATGGGATCCACCCTGGCCTCCTGACTCCCTGATTCGCCTGCCCGCCCTGTCAATCAGAGCTGACCTGGAGCATTGGCCTCTCCCCATTGCCCTGGGAACTGTCAGTCCCATCGACCCTTCCCCTTTTGGTACTGGGAGCTAGCAATCAAAACACCCCCACTGAATGTTAGTAAGGGGATAACAGTCCCCTTACACATTGCTCAAATGCTTCAATTCGGTGTTCTCTCTTCTGAGTCTGGTGTCACATTCATCCTATTCTTGAAGGATAGGTTTTCACCCACTTGGCTCATCTATACAGATTTCGCCATTGCTGCCAATTGTTTTTCCTTCCTTCAGGGTACAAAATTCTACATCAATAACAGTGATACGTTTGCGCTACTAAAGGGTTTTTCATTTACGAATCTCAAGGTGGAGAAGAGTCATTTGGCTTCCCAATGGGGCGCTGGCTCATGGAGAGATTAAGTGCCTTGCCTAAGGGCACAGAAAGCTATTCGAGCGCATGAACCTCTTAACCCTACTTAACCACTGCTGTAGCCACGAAACCATGCTGCCCTTCTTAGCCGCAAGTGGTCTTTTCCTTCATTTCTCTTTGGAGGGTTGTACAGTGGGTGCCATTATTAATGGCTAGAAAGAGATCTGCCAAGCCTGTTTTTCTCTGCCAATCTCCAGCTGTTTGGAGTGGTTACACAGCTCTTTGTGGTTGTCAGTGGGCCTTTACTGGCACGTAACCAAGGAGGTGTGTTTATACATCTCTTCAGGCAGGTGGCCAAAGACGACATCTGCTGGGTAGTTGGTTTGCTTGAGAGTTTTTGATCTTTTGACCTGTACGTTCCCTTCTGGTGGGGGGTTGGCCTTGCTTCTTGGAACCTCTGGCTGGTTAACCTGTGCAACGGTTGTCCTGTTAATACTTAATGAGACTATAATGATGATGATTTGCACTATTAATCTTCCCAGTGCTTTATAAACAATGCCATTTTCAATTAAACCTGCCCAGGCAGTCCTCACCTGAGGTTGGGAAGTATCATTATCCCCAATTCACCTTTGTCACCTTTGTCCGACTTGTCCTCGTCCGTGCCTCCATGAATGCAAGTTGAGGCCACACTGATCAGAGAATTCTCTATCTGTGTGTTTTATGATCGTCTTCTCATTTTTGAGGGTCACAAATATTCAATAGAAAATGAGAAGACTCATTAAAAAACTGTGGTTCTGCAGCATAGGAACCCAGAGTGCTATGAAAATTCAGAGATGCTCTGAGTTATCATTTTCTTTACTGTTGTCCTAAAAAAATCAACTCAGATTGTGACAAAACTGTTAAAGACTTAATTCAAATGATGATAATCATGAGGCAACCTTAACCCTGGTGGGGGCTTTCTTAGTAGATAGCAAAAGAAGTGCATTAGTATAATTAGATTACCCTGCTGCAACAACTGTTTGCTAGAAGTAAGTATTGATATTCTGGCCATGCCCCAGAGCTCCAGTTGGTGTTGAGGTCCCAGCTGGGATTATGGCCAATTGCTAGGAACCCAGGTTCACTTCCCTACCCTACCGCAGACTTCTTGTGTGACCATGGATGAGCCATTTAGGGCCAGCTATTTAAATGTATTTAGATGCCTAAAGGTGCAGACAGGTATCTGGGAGAATTTTCAGAAGTGCCTGGGTGCCTAATTCCCATTTGAAATCATGTGCTTTTATTACCCCCCCCCCCCAGCACCATCTTCATCTTCAGCTGCCTGAAGGCTGTGACAAATCTGGCCCTTAGGCTCTCTGCCTCAGCTCCCCATCTGTATAGTGTGAGTAACACCACTGCCCTGCCTTATGGGGGTGCAGTGGGGATAAAGACACTATAGAGTGTGAGGTACTCAGATACTCCAGTGACAGGGGCTTGGTAAGCACCCTAGATTGTGCTGGGTGCTGTACAAACATAGGAACAAAGACAATCCCAGTTGTGGAGGTAGTGGCTCCCACAGGCGCTTTCTCCTCCTTGATGACTCCATCCCACAGACATGGTTCTTCCTGCCTTACTGTATTCACATCTGTAGCAATACTGTGATCTGTTTACACAGACAGCAGCCGGGCTTTAAACTTTGTAAAGGTCCCATGCTCTCCTTAGCATCCTATGTGGATGGAGCCTGCATCTGTTGCAGAGGAGGGTTCTACCTTGGCTGTATGCTCCCACCTTGCCCCAGAAGTGGGAGTCCAGTTCAGTGGAGATGGCAAGACACCTGTAAGGGATCCCCTGGAATCTCCCAACACACAGCAGAGCATCATGCAGCCTGAGTGGGAATCATTTTTGCTCCCATTTTGAAAGGTTTGGAGGGAAGCCATGGCACCTACAGAACAGACAGGAGCCTGCACCTGACTGTGTTCCCCTTGCTTCATATAACTTATCTGGATGTAAGAGGGTGTTTCTTCTCTAGTGGGCAAAACCATTCTCTTAACCTTGTCCCACGATGGGAGAAATCTGAGGAAATGCCATACCCTGAAAGACATGGAATTTCCTTTCCTCTGTGTGGGTTATTCTCACATAGGGGAGAAAGGGGCCCAGATCTAAGGCACTGCTGAAAAGGGGTTGATCTATGGGAGTCAAGGAGAGGACGTGTCTCTGCCATACAAGATTAAACCCCACCTTAGCGCCTTAAAGTCCCATAGAGCAGGGCTTCAGAACTTCACTGATAGAAAAATGCAGACGCACTCAGCTGACTTGAAGCCAAAGTAGCAAGAACAGCTTCACAAATCCATAAGAGGTGGAATAATGCTGAACACAGAGTCAGGATGGAGGCAGCTTCTGGTACCTCTCCAAGAGCAGGTATGGACTAGGAAGGGCTAATGGAAAGCCGCTGTGATTAACATAACTGGCCACTGGATGTCATGATTTCTCTACAGAAAAGCAGCAGGGACTCTCTTATTTGGCAGTAAAATTGGATTTCTTTTTAAAACATAAAGAGCCTCACATATGGCTTTTCAGGTGTTTGGCACCTTTTCCATTTGGCTAAAGCAAGCTCTGGAAGCAGATGCTGCTGCTTGTTTTCTTAGGGTGGGGAAGGCTTACAGTCCAGAGATGAATATGGCCTATCCTGAAGTCTAGGGTCACTGGGCCAGATCTGCAGCTGATGGAAAGTGGTGTTAATGAAGTGACGCTCATTTACACCACCTGGGAATCTAATCCATTGTGGCTGCTTCTTTCCACTGCTGTTTGAATATAGCCTATACCCTCTTCTTTTCCTCTTCCTAGTATACCATTCTGCTCATCTCCCTATCCCGCCTCCATTCTCTTTCAATGCATTCATTTCCTTTGTTCTTCTTCCCAATTCAGCCCTGCTATGCTCTCCCTCTCCATCCCGATTCCTCTCTCTATTCGCTTCTCTTTGGTTTGGATTTGATTCATGATGAGCTCTGCTAAACTGGAAAGATGACTTCAGGGAGACATGGTTGACTGGAAAAGGAAACTAGTCATATAAACTCAGCCCTGGTCATGAATCTCTTTGTCCATTCAACCCAGCATCCTGTCCACGTTCCTGGTTGTTCTCAGTTTGCTCTTCCTCCCGTTCCAGTTCCTATTTTTTTTAATCCCTGGGCACATGTCCATAGTCAGTATACCCAACAGGAGAACTGGAACACAGAAGAAGCAAAGGTTCGTCTAACAGCTGTCTAGTGCCAAACAGACTGTATGGGATTTCAGTCTGGTTAGCTGTTATCAGCAGAGAGCAGCAATTCAGGGGACAATTATACTGAAATTATATATATTCCTTACACCCTGTTCCCACCCTCCTGGCAATTTCTTTGACACCTCCCCTGCTAAATCACACGCTAAATACTAGTTCCACCCTCAGCAATTTGTGCTTAGCTGCTGATCACGGTTTTTGCTTTGGTCTTTCAGTTTAATTTCCTTTCCTACAAACACAAGTTTAGTTAAGCTAATTAATACATTCTATATAGATTGAGATGACAATTTAAATCATCCCAACACAAAATCTAGGAACTTTAACAATTAACTAGATTTATAATCACAAATGATTACTAACCAACAGCAAAAAATAATCCCAGTCAAATAATGAATTAGCTCAGCCCACCAATAAATCAAAGCAGCCATACAGCCCACTCCAGGAAGAGGCTGAGGGTTGGTCAATCACACCACCTTGTTGGAAGGCAGCCATCATGCTGAAGCTTTAGGCTAAATGAGGGAGCAATTAAAAGGTGCTTTGTTTAGTGATAGCTGAAACAATGGAAAACCACCACCCAAGGACTAGGCAGCATGAAAGCCTGGGCAGTGGGTGGGCCGTGTGGCCCAAGAGGTGGTCTGATAACAGAGGCAGGGGATTGATGCAGAGGCAGGGGATTGATTTGATTGCAGCTATGTGTACATGAGACTCCATCAATTTCTCCTAACAGAAACAACCTGAAAGACCCCCAAATATTAGCTAAAGGGGTGACAATAGTGTCAGTTGGGTATATTTTGTGGGCCTGTTTGAGGGGGATAAGGAGGGACTGATCATAGGTTATCTCACAGATTCCTTGCCTCTTCCTACCTTATCCTCTTCAGCTCAGCTGGAACTTTGTTATACAAATTAAACTAAAGACCCACTCTTCTGACTGGGGTCAGAGGGAGGAGAAAGAACCTCCTTAGCCAAGTCAGTGACAATTTCTCTTTTCAAACAACTGCATTGCAGGCCTTCAATAGGCGGGAATACAATGGCATTTGCAATTGCATTGTGTAGCCTCTTTCTGCCTACCTGTGTCCCCAAAATGTTTTACAGAGCTAGCAGAGAGACAAGGCGGGGAAGGGAATGTCTTTTATTGGACCAATTTCTGTTGGTGAGAGACAAGCTTTCGAGTGAGACAGAACTCTTCCTTAGGTCTGGGACTGACCCGGCTACAACACCGCTGCATACAACCCTGGAGGCTACAGAGCTAAGTTGTATGCTAGGAAAGCACATTAACTGCACCATATGCAATGAATACTTTCAGTGAGATGTGAAAACAGAGGGAGCCACAGCTAGGTGGAAGGCAGGCTTGTGCAGCTACTGCAGTGGGATCATGTGAAGGGACTGCTGGTACTTTAGAGAGATGCTTATCCAAAGGCCCAAAATTCAGTCACCAATTATAGTGCCACAGGTGGGGATGGAGATCGGGCTTCACACCTCTTACTTCACCTAGGGACCTAGAACGGACAGAGGAGAGACCCTGACTATATGAAAGGAGGGAGTAGGGAGACACTGTGAGGATCCATGAGTCCCCAGGAAGCCTTCACATCCTGGCCACCATCTGGCAGCTTGTTAGTAACAGATGGGCTCAGTGGCTGATGGAACCCTGATCCCACCAGGGGCACTGCTCAGGGGAATCCTGATTGGAGGAGCACACATCTCCACAGATTGGTCCAGCTGTGCTATTTAAGCCAGAAGGAGGCACAGGAAGTCATCTGTGCAACTGGGTGAATTCTTGGCTGGCTGCTATATTGGACTCTGCTTTCTCGCCTGACTCCTGAACCCAGCTTTCCAGACGTTCCTGATCCCTGCTGCCCTTGGGCTCTAATCCTTGGCTCGACTCCTGACTCTAATTTTGGCTGTCCCCCTGGGCTCAGGTTACTGACTCCTGCTTTGACTGCCCCAGCCCTGGTTGTGACAAACAGGCTCTGTGAGACAGTCTAGATCTGAGAAGAGTGAAGACAATCTGCAAAGGAACAGGGAGTTGCTGTAGTTGTCTGAGGGAAGGGATGATGTGGTTGTGCTGATGGGAACCTCTGAAAATCTGAGCAGTACTATGCTCCTGGATGGGGAATTTCAGGGTGTTAGGATAGATCTTGCTCTGACTGAGGACATGGCTTCCTTTTTGCAATGAAACTCTCGTGTTCTGTTCCTAGTTTCCCTTTCAGAAGAAAAGACCTGATGTCTCCCTCTCATCTCTTCTATATAATCCCCAAACTAAAATCGGTTAAATAGATTCAAACTGCTGGTCTACTCTGAAAAGAAAGTGCCTAAAGTCCAGTGATTACCCAGCAGAGCTGCTCCTTGTGTCCAGGAGTTGCTTAGTTCAGTGACAAATCTGAGCGTTTTATATTTGTTATGTTGTAGAGCCAGTACAGCCATGGGAGAGTGAGCTGGGTAATAATTGTGTTTCCCAGGACTATTAAGAATGACAAACCAGGAATGGCTATGGGGTCAGGTAGAGTGGGGCAATGCCCCTGCATCCATCTGGGGAATATGGCAACATAGTTCCTGTGGTTACATGATACACTTGATGCCTAAGATGAAGATCTGAAATATCCAGCTACCTGGGTGAGAGAAATTCAGCATGTCTTCCTGATGATCACCACACTGGCAAAGAAGCAAAGGAGTCTGAGCATGTGATGCAGCCTGGCGTAAATGACTGGCAGGGGTTATAGGCTACAATCATCTGTGCCAGGGATTTGAAGATAATCTGCACGACATCTGCTGTCATGGGTACAGCCTGTTTGGCTGTTCATGACAATGTTTCAAACAATGATTTGGCTTTATTTTTTTTTAAAAAGAAATCATTTTATTTTGGGATTCTTGCTGAATAAGCACAATAAGGGCAAACCCAGAAAATGATGGAAATCGCTTCACCCGTTGATTGAAATCACTGATGAAAGACGTTCTAAAATGGAAACAGAAAGAGCTGGACAGTTACTCCTGGAATGACCATTTCAGATGCAGTCTAGCCAGAATGTACAGTAGGAGCCCAGCTTGTTGAGACCACTAAGTGAGTGAATAATTGAACTGAAAGGAGGTTCTGTACTACAAAGGTTATTATTAGCTACTGCTAGTCATTTGGGGTGCTGTGATTACCATTTCTCTGACCAAACTCAGTTACATCACTTCTATCCTATCGTCTCTCATTTATTTATTTTTCTCCAGCTGTTCTCTCATCACATGCTTTGCTCTTGTAGGGTAAGGACTGTCTTTTTAGTTCCCATGTACACTGTCTAGCACAACTGGGCCCTGATCACTGTGATAACCCTTAGAGGCCCCAGTCAGAGCAAATAATGAATAACAACACTGAACAAGGAAGATGGAGAATTGGAAAAATGGGCCCGAGAATAGGAAACAATGTAAGCCTCAATTCTGCAAACACACATATGCTTATGTTTACTCCCATTGACATCAATAGGACTACTCCCATGAGTCAAGTTACATGTGTGAAAGATTATGCAGGATTGGGGCCACCTTTTCCCAGTTCTTCTTGTCAAATCAATAACTTGGCATCTATTGAGTCTGCAGTGTCCCAAGTTGCTTTAAAATCACACTACACTACAAAAGTTGAAATGCAAGAAGATGTTGAGATTGACTTGTATAAGAGGCAGTTTCAAGGTCAGCAATAGGAAAATGATGAAACATGAATTACTTTACACTTGGTCAGAATAATGTACTTGTTATAAGGGTGGCCCAAGATTTAGGATATCCATAATTATTCCCTTCCTTGCTTTTAAGTGCTTGTGCACTTAAGTGGTAGATAATTAATTATGTGGCAGGGAAGGCAGTGTGGCCTAAAGGATAGCGCACTCCACTGGGACTCAGAAGACCTGGGTAAAGTCTGATCATGTTTGCAAGCTTTTCTTCAAAAATGAGGGCTCCTTTTTGTTTTTAATGAAAGCTGAGAGTCTCTCATGATCATAGGACTCCAGGAGCTGAAGGTTAAAGAAAAAACACCAAATATCATTAGACTTGTGATAAAGTTGTGAGAATTGAGTTCATATAAGATGATCATTTGTTTGAAAGTCACTGTACAAATTAAGGTTTCAGTGTAGTAGCCGTGTTAGTCTGTGTCAGCAAAAAGAAAATAAGAAAGGAATACTTGTGGCACCTTAGAGATAAATTTGTTAGTTTCTAAGGGTACGTCTACACTACAGAATTAAGTCGAAATTATAGAAGTTGATATTTTAAAACCCGGTTTTATGGAATCGATTGTGTGTGTCCCCACTAAAGACCATTAAGGCCATTAGTTCAACAGACTGTGTTCACAGTATCGGGGCTAGCGTCGACTTTCAGAGCGTTGCATTGCGGGTAGCTATCCCACAGTTCCCACAGTCTCTGCTGCCCATTGGAATTCTGGGTTGCGATCCCAAAGCCTGATGGGGCAGAAAACATTGTCACTGGTGGTTCTGAGTCAAGCCATCCCCCCTCCCTCCGTGCAAGCAATCTTTTTTGCACCTTTTTTCCGGGGTTTTCGGGTTTGCTACGGCAAGCATGGAGCCTGCTCAGCTTACAATGACCGTACGTCTCCAGCGTATGCCTGGACATGAGGTCTAGTGGGGATTCAATCCCGCTGTAATACGGGCAGAGGGATAGCTCAGCGGTCTGAGCGTTGGCCTGCTAAACCTGGGGTTGTGAGTTCAATCCTTGAGGGGGCCATTCTGCCTAAGGCTGGTAGTCGCGGGACTACACAGCAGAAGCTCCTTTCCTTCTAACAACAGAAGGTGCAGTATCCCTGAATCATCATTGTCCCCTGTGTGTGGCTGGCCGGGGGCGCTTGGACATAAATGGGAGTGACCAGAGTGACTCTGGTCATTCTCTTTTTTACGTTTTGTTTAATGGAGATTCAGTACTGCCTGGAACATGGGTAGAGGGATAGCTCAGCGGTCTGAGCGTTGGCCTGCTAAACCGAGGGTTGCGAGTTCAATCCTTGAGGGGGCCAGGAGATGATGATGGATAGCAAGCATATTACACCATCTGCTGCTAGAAGGAAAGGAGCCTAACCCTTGCTCCCCCCTCCCTCCGTGAAAGCAACTGAGGGGGGAGTAAAAAATCCTTTCGCGCCTTTTTTCATGCGGGCGCCATATTGCTGACACCATTTTTATCCACCCGCCGCTTCTGCTGCCACTCTGCTGTCCTGCAGACACCATACCAGGGAAAGCATGGAGCACGATCAGATCACCGCGGCTGTTATCGCCGTTATGAACACCACGCGCATTGTCCAGCAGTATATGGAGAACGAGAACCAGGAGCTGCTACAGCTACAGCAGGCGAGGAGGTGACGGCAGTGCCCTGAGGACAGTAATGAGGACATGGACACAGACCTCTCTCAAAAAAGGCCCCCCTGTGAAGTGGACATCATGGTGGTAATGGGGCAGGTTCATGCTGTGGAACACCGATTCTGGGCCCGGGAAACAAGCACAGACTGGTGGGACCGCATAGTGCTGCAGTTGTGGGACGATCAGCAATGGCTGCGAAACTTTCGCATGTGTAAGGGAACTTTCATGGAACTTTGTGAGTTGCTTTCCCCTGCCCTGAAGCACCAGAACACCAAGATGAGAGCAGCCCTCACAGTAGAGAAGCGAATGGCGATAGCCCTGTGGAAGCTTGCAACGCGAGACAGCTACTGGTCAGTCGTGAATCAATTTGGAGTGGGCAAATCTACAGTGGGGGCTGTTGTGATGCAAGTAGCCAAGGCGATCACCCAGCTGCTGGTACCAAGGGTTGTGACTCTGGGAAATGTGCAGTTCATAGTGGATGGCTTTGCAGCAATGGGGTTCCCGAACTGTGGTGGGGCGATAGACGGAACCCATATCCCTATCTTGGCACCGGACCACCAAGCCAGCGAGTACATAAACTGAAAGGGTTACTTTTCAATAGTGCTGCAAGCACTGGTGGATCACAAGGGACGTTTCACCAACATCAACGTGGGATGGCCGGGAAAGGTACATGACGCTCGCATCTTCAGGAACTCTGGTCTGTTTCAGCTGCTGCAGTAAGGGACTTTCTTCCCAGACCAGAAAATAACTGTTGGGGATGTTGAGATCCCTATAGTTATCCTTGGGGACCTAGCCTACCCCTTAATGCCATGGCTCATGAAGCCATACGCAGGAAGCCTGGACAGTAGTCAGGACCATTTCAACTATAGGCTGAGCAAGTGCAGAATGGTGGTGGAATGTGCATTTGGACGTTTAAAGGCACGCTGGCGCAGTTTATTGACTAGGTTAGACCTCAGCGAAACGAATATTCCCATTATTATTACTGCTTGCTGTGCGCTCCACAATATCTGTGAGAGTAAGGGGGAGATGTTTATGGCGGGGTGGGAGGTTGAGGCAAATCAACTGGCAACTGGTTATGCGCAGCCAGACACCAGGGCGATTACAAGAGTACAGCAGGGTGCGTTGCGCATCAGGGAAGCTTTGAAAACCAGTTTCATGAATGGCCAGGATGCTGTGTGAAAGTTCTGTTTTTTCCCCTTAATGAAAAGCCCCACCCCTTGATTCACTACTTCCCTGTAACCGAACCGCCCTCTTCTCCCCCCCCTCGGTCACCGCTTGCAGAGGCAATAAAGTCATTGTTGCTTAAAATTCATGCATTCTTTATTAATTCATCAAACAAATAGGGGGAAATAGGGGGGTAACTGCAAAGGTCGCCCAGGATGGGTGGTGGAGGAGGGGATGAGGGAAGGACAAGGACACACAGCACTTTAAAACTTATTGAATGCCAGCCTTTTGTTGCTCGGACAGTTCTCTTGGCTTGAGTGGTTGGGTGCTCGGAGGCCGCCCAAACGCATTCTTGGTCGTCTCGGTGAGGAGGTTATGGGCATCGGGGAGGAGGGCTATTGGTTACACGGGGGCTGTAGCGGCGGTCTGGGCTCAGGCGGCCTTTCCTCAACCCTACGCCTGTCCTCAGCCATAAGCCGGAGGATTTCCGTTTGATCCTCCAGTAGCCTCAGAATTGCATCCTGCCTTCTCTCAGCATGCAGACGCCACCTACTCTCTTCAGCCCGCCGCTCATTGTTTTCAGCAAGCCACCTGTCCTCTCGATCAAATTGTGCCTTTCTGGACTCCGACAGTGTCTGCCTCCATGCATTCTGCTGGGCTGTTTCAGTGTGGGAGGACTGCATGAGATCTGAGAACATATTGTCTTGACTCCTTTTTTTTTTTTTTACTTCTAATCTTCACTAGCCTCTGGGACGGTGATGAAAGGGGGAGCATTGAAACATTTACAGCTGCGGGAGGAAACAAACGGGAGAGGAGTAGTTTAAAAGACACATATTAGAGAACAATACTCCAAACATTACATAGCACATGTGCATTTGGTCCAAGGTTGCACTTTGCCTGGTATATTGAGGGTCTGCCGGTTTGGTGTGAGAGATCACACCAGCACGGCCGGCGGGCAACAGAATTCGGCTTACAGGCAGCCATGGTAAGCCACAGTCTATTGGCTTCTTTAACCTTCATAATATGTGGGAATGGTTTCAAACAGCAACCCCCTCATTTCCCATAACAATCAGCCATTGGGTTGGCCATTTAAAACGGGTTAGCAATTGAAAAGGAAGGGGCGGCGGTTTTCGGGTTAACGTGCAGCGCGAACCTAATCGACCCCCCCCCACACACATCCAAGATGATTGCTGTTTCCCCTCCCCCCACCTCGTGGGCAACAGCGGGGAAGATTTCCGTTCAGGCACAGGCAAACAGCCCAGCAGGGACGGACCCCTCTGAATGCCCCCTTAATAAAATTCCTCTATTTCAACCAGGTGACCATGAATGATATCACTCTTCTGAGGATAACACAGAGAGATAAAGAACGGATGTTGTTTGAAGGCCAGCAAACACCGGGACCATACGCCGCCATGCTTTGCAATGTAATGATTCCAGACTACGTGCTACTGGCCTGGCGTGGTAGAGTGTCTTACCACGGAGCACGGGATAAGGCTGCCCTCCCCAGAAACCTTTTGCAAAGGCTTTGGGAATACATCCAGGAGAGCTTTCTGGAGATGTCCCTGGAGGATTTCCGCTCCATTCCCGGACATGTTAACAGACTTTTCCAGTAGCTGTAGCTGTACTGGCTGCGAATTAATCATTAAACACGCTTGCTTATAAAACATGTATTAATTTCACAGAGGTACACTCACCAGAGGTCCCTTCTCCGCCTTCAAGGTCTGGGAGCACGCCTTGGGTGGGTTCGTAGGGTACTGGCTCCAGGGTGACAAAGAGTTCCTGGCTGTCGGGGAAAAGGGCTTCTCCGCTTCCTTGCTGTGTCTGTGCGCTATTTTCAGCATCATTATCATCATCTTCCTCTTCCCGAAAATGCTCCTCGGTGGTTTCTGATGATCCACTTATGGAGTCATAGAACATGGGTGGGTTAGTGCTGGCTGCACCCCCTAGAATGGCATGCAGCTCGTCATAGAAGCAGCATGTCTGGGGCTCTGACCCAGAGCAGCTGTTTGCATCTCTGGTTCTTTGGTAGGCTTGCCTGAGCTCCTTAATTTTAATGCGGCACTGTTGCGCGTCCCTGTTGTAGCCTCTGTCCTGCATGCCCTTGGAGACTTTGGCATATGTATTGGCATTTCTTCTTTTGGACCGTAGTTCTGCTAGCACGGTTTCATCTCCCCATACAGCGATCAGATCGCGTACCTCATGCTCGGTCCATGCTGGAGCTCATCTTCGGTTCTGGGACTCCATCATGGTCTGCTGATGAGATCTGCACTCACCCGCAGCTCACCACGCTGGCCAAACAGGAAATGAAATTCAAAACTTCGCGGGGCTTTTTCTGTCTACCTGGGCAGAGCATTCGAGCTCAGACTGCTGTCCAGAGCGGTCAAATGGTGTACTGTGGGATAGATCCAGGAGGCCAATACCGTCGAATTGCGTCCACATTAAGCCTAATTCAACTCGGCAATATCAATTTTAGCGCTAATCCCCTCGTTGGGGGTGGAGTGGAGAAATCGATTTTAAGAGCCCTAGAAGTCGATGTAAATGGCTTCGTCATGTGGACGGGTGCACGGATCAATCGATATAACGCTAATAAATTTGACCTAAACTCGTAGTGTAGACCAGGGCTAAGGTCTTCCTTTCCTTTCCTGCTACAAGTATTCCTTTCTTATTTTCTTTTTGTACAAATTAAGCTCATCCCCAACTTTCTAAAGCCTTCATGATGTCACTCAGTTCTAACTTTGTGCTGACCCCAAGATGGGAGGGGTTGCAAGCACTTTGGAGGACAGGAATAGAATTCAAATTGACCTTGAGAAAGTGGAGAAGTGATCTGAAATCAACAAGACAATACGAAATAAATACAAGTACCAAGTACTAGAGTTAGGAAGGAAAAATCAAATGCACAACTACAAAATGGGCTATAACTGGCTTGGGGTAGTACTGCTGAAAAGGATCTGGGGATTATAGTGGATCACAAACTGAATATGAGTAAACAATGTGATGCAGCTGTGAAAAAGGCTAATACCAGTCTGGGGTGTATTAACAGGAGTGTCATTGTCCTACTCTGCTTGGTACTGGTGAGGCCTCAGCTGGAGTACAGTTTCCAGTTCTGGGTGCCACACTTCAGGAAAGACATGGACAAATCAATCATTTTTGTTGCTTTCCTCTGGACCATCTCCAAAGGAAAGGTTGTTAAAACTGGGCATGTTTAGTCCTGAGAAAAGAAGACTGAGGGGGGCCCTGGTAACAGTCTTCAAATATGTTCAGTGCTGTAGTAACAAGGACTGTGATCAATTGTTCTTCATGTCCATCGAATGCAGGATGAGAAGTGATGGGCTTAATCTGCAGCTAAGCACATTTAGGTTAGATATTAGGAAAAAAATTCCAACTATAAGGGTGGTTAGGCTTCTGGAATAGGCTTCCAAGGGAGGCTGTGGAATCCCCATTTGGAGGCTTTTAAGAGATTAGATGAACACTTATCAGGAATGGTCTAGTTATACATGGTCCTGCTTCAAGAAGGGGGGGGTTGGACTAGATGGCTTCTCGAGGGCCCTTCCAGCCATACATTTGATTGTCTATAAAGCAGCAGGCTTTTGTCAGACTCCTTTGAACAATTAACCTGGCCAAATCTTCTCCCCTTATGCGAAATTTTTTGATTTTCCTACCTTTAACAAACCAAATCCCAGCATCAAAATATTTGACTAAAAATGTGGTGACTGGCTCTACCACACACAATGTATTATGGAAAGAGAGGCCAAAACTAACCAACTATTCCAAAACATCCACTTAGGCACAACTTAAAGTAACCTCAAATATTCTAAACAGTAAACTTGACTGTGCTGGCCACAGAGTTTAAATATGGGCTTTGACAGTGAACAAAAAAGGTAGTAATTCATGTTCCTTAAAACACGGAGGAATAAAAACCGCATGTCCCTTCAGGTTTCTGTGAAAATGGGGTTTAAGAAGTACCATGTGATGTGCATAGATTAGGTAATAATACATCTAACTACTCAATTCACATGCAAAATAACCATATATTACTTATATTATGGCACAACCCTAGATGTCCCAATATGGATTAGGCACGAAGGGCTAGGTCCTGTAGAAACACAGACCCATTTCCAGGCCCTGAAGAGTACAGTTTACGGCCCTGATTCTTCAAACATGTGCCCATGTCCTGTGTTTGATGCTCTATGACTTCAGTGGGACTGCTCACAGCACATGAAGTTAAGAATAATGTGTCTGCAGGCTTCGGGCCTAGGACTACTGTGTGCCCACAAAGAGCTGGGTTTGCAAATTTCGCACTTCAGAGGAGGCGATCTGAAATGTTGACCCAGTGCCTGTCCTGTCCTGTCATTCCTTTTCCTCACTAGCCGCTTCCTCAAACAATAATTTACTTTCCAAGCCCTCCTTTGGGAGGTAGTTGTTCTAAGTGCTGTCAGTGGAAAACCCAAGAAGGCAGTAGCAGCTGTGAACTTTCAGACATGCTTGAGGTAAGAGAAGCATTTTTCCCTTACTATGTTGTGGTTTCTTCATTCTTCTTTAGTCTTGTCATCCAGTGGGAGCCTTGTTCATGGGTTGGAGCTTATAGCTTCACTTCGGCATTTAATGTCCCACAAAAACCATTTAGGGACTCATTAAGTCCTTACTGTGAACATTATCCCCTTACACCAGAAATGGCAGGAGGTCTTTCTCTGCAGTTTTCCCTTCCAGAAAACACTGTTGGGCCAGATTTTCAAAAGGTTGTATCCAGAACTGCCACACATCTCAGCACTTTGCGTCAATGATTTTAGTTTCGTGACAGTGCTTTTTATGGTAAAATCATACTGTTGATTGGTGTCATGGTATATTGCTTGGTTGTTAAACTGCTTTCTGGGTCTTTTCTGGGTGTTCCACTAGAAGGATAACAACTGAAATCTGGTCCCTCGCCAGAGCCATTTTCACACTCTATTAGACTGAAATGGCAAGCTGATTCTTTGATTTGCTCCCCCCCCAAAAGCAGAGAACTTGCACTGCACATTTGCAGCAACTTGGGTGGGGACACACTCCACATGTTTCCAGGATCCCATCAGAGTTGGGGCCCCGGGTACTTCCCTGAGACCATCCTAGCTGGCATGACCAGCAGTTCTGATGTAATCTAAACTATGAAAGAGGCTTCACAAAAAGAACCTCAAACCCACGGTAATCAATGTTCCACTAAGCAGTGTTCCCTAACTGGCTTCTCTAACAGCCTCTGATGATGAAGGGGGGAGGGATAGCTCAGTGGTTTGAGCATTGGCCTGCTAAACCCAGGGTTGTGAGTTCAATCCTTGAGGAGGCCATTTAGGGATCTGGGGCAAAAATTGGGGATTGGTCCTGCTTTGAGGAGGGGGTTGGACTCGATGACCTCCTAAGGTACCTTCCAACCCTGATATTCTATGATTCTATGAACCCATAAACAATTAGTGGCTTGGTAATTGGATGTTAATTTATGAGTGGATTTGGTTGATTCAACCATGTTTTTCTGCATGCACCATCTACACACAGAGTTTCAGTATTACATGATGGAGGGTAGGGGGAAATAACTGGCTTCTCCTGTGTTTCAATCTCATTTACACAGGGGTGGAGGAAGGGAATGACTCTACATCTAGGAACAACAATGGAAAGAAAACTGGTAGAGAAGTCCCTTAGGCCTCTGTCTACATGCAGTTTTTGCACCGATTTAATTATTGTTTAATGGGTATAACACCTTGTGTGGATGCAGTTAGAGCAGTATAAATATGTTTATACTGATCTAGCTGATTCTGGTAAACTTACTAAACCAAGTGTTGACCAGCCCTTAGGGCTCAGTCCTCCACGGGTGGACAAGCTGTCTGCTCCAGTCCAGCAGAGCACTTGAAAATGTGCTTAATGCTGAACACAAATAGTTCCACTGACATAGCAGGACCCCTTGCATGCTTAAGCAATGTGTTGAATGAGGCCAGAGTGCCCATCACTTTGCAGGACTGAGCCCCTAATAAAGCTTCTATTTACTTGGTCGGCTGAGGCCTCCCAGAGGTGCACGTCCTTGTTTGTAGAAAGCTGCAGTGCCGTTTTTTGTTTTTTTTTGCTTCTCCCATGTGTCCTGATTTTTGGGTCCTTTAATCTGGTCACCCTAGTGATGCAGTTACTTCCAAATGATCATCCATTGGCCACATCTTTCAGTCCTCAGCTCTGCCTCTGAGCTGCTATGTGGCATTACGAAAATCAGCTTCACCTCTTCGTTCTTGTCTGTAAAATGGAGATGATAATATCACCAAGGAGATTAATTAGTATGTGCTATAAAATTAGTTTGAATATGGGAAGCTCTGAACAAATGCTGAGGATTATTATTCAATAGTTTCCAAAGCAAAGGGAAGGTCAGTGTTTAGGCTGAAGGTACAAGGCTGAAAACCATGAGGTTTGGGTTCTGTTTCCAGCGTTTGAGTCAGCATTAGTGTCTGAATGTGCAAAGCAGTATTATCCAGACAGCTCAGCCCTCCTCTCCCTGTAAGGGTATGTCTGCACTGCATTGTGAGCCTGCACCTGTGGAGTCGGTGTCTCCAAGTCCACACTTGAGGGTCCACACTGCATTGTAAACCTGGGCTTTCAATTGCTAGACTCGGGTATCTCAATCATGCTGACGCACACATTCTGGATTAGGCAGACCCGAAGCAGAAAGCTTGGGGGCATATCCACAGGTTCCTAGCACTCTTGCCAGCTATAATTGCTCCAGGGCTTGATTCCAGAGAATGTTCTAAAATCATATCTATGGTAGACGAGGAAACGTGTTCCTCTCCCAGTACTTCAGGGAGCCTCTCAGTCAGAGGAGGAAGTGAATCTGATAGTGGTTGGAGTGTTAATGCAAGATGCAACATTAGTTTTATTCCCAAAAGATAGTATTCAGAGTGGAATGCTGATGCACATCATGGTAGCTGTCTTGGCTTCAGCCAGGCTATGCTGATTTACGTCCGCTAAGGATCTGGCTGTCTGTATGCTGGGAGTGAAAAAGCCCTTGTTAGGTCTGGGTAATTAAAATCATGAATAACTTGATTCTCCCTTCCCCTGCCATCTATGCAGACGTTTACACCAGTGCACATCAGAATGGCAGCATTTTGCACTCACTTTGCCCTGGTACCCTTTGAACAAATTGCAGGGCAAGGGAGAACGGGGCTCTAAACTGTTGAAGATCAGAACAGGCGGAGTTAAGCTTCTGCAAATACCTTTAACTCTGCCACCTTATCCCACCACTCTGTCAGAAATATTTCAATTACCTAGCTTTCTGATGGGATTATTAGCAATTAATTATGAACTACACATAGCAATATGAGGCCAATTCTCCTGACACTTACTTTGGCATGGACCAGGAGCATCTCCATCAAACTCAATTGACTTACTCTGGTATGAAACCAATACAAGCAGGGTTATGTCATGACTTGCCCAGCTGATTTATGGTGGATAAGGTACTTTGGGATCGGACGCTTCAGTGGCTATGGTGATAGCCATGCTGCGTGTTGTTGTTATCGCACAGCACACACAATTGTGCTCGCTGACTCACAGGACAACTACAAAGAGAAGTTCCCTGCCCTGTAGACTGTGGATTTTAAGACCCGAAGGACCCACTATGATCATCTAGTCTGACCTGCTATGTAACACAGGCCATAAAGCCTCCCGCTGTGGGAGAGCAGCAGAGCAGTAGAGCAGCCAGGGTGGGAGCTTCCTGCACTCACCCGGCGGCGCTCTGGGTCTTCGGCGGCATTTTGGCACGGGGTACCACCAAAGACCCGGAGTGAGCCGCTAAAGTGCTGCCGAAGACCCGGAGCGCTGCCGGGTGAGTACAGAGGGTGCCTTTTATAGCACCGCTCCCCCTGCGTTCCGGACCTGGCTGCGCTACTGCAGCAGAGGGGCATTGATTCTCTCTTGCCATCTAAGACCTTGGATAAAATTTTCAAAAACACCTGTAAGACTTAGGCAGGGGCGGCTCTTACAATTCTGCCGCCCCAAGCAGGGGTGGCGGCGCCCCGCCCCCGACGCAGGCAGCCGTAGCAGGGCCCCGCCACATCTGCCTGCGTCGGGGGCGGGGCCCCGCCACGTCTGCCTGCGTCGGGGGCGGGGCCCCGCCACGTCTGCCTGCGTCGGGGGCGGGGCCCCGCCACGTCTGCCTGCGTCGGGGGCGGGGCCCCGCCACGTCTGCCTGCGTCGGGGGCGGGGCCCCGCCACGTCTGCCTGCGTCGGGGGCGGGGCCCCGCCACGTCTGCCTGCGTCGGGGGCGGGGCCCCGCCACGTCTGCCTGCGTCGGGGGCGGGGCTCCGCCCCCGACGCAGGCAGTCCCATTCCGGAGCGGCAAGGGGACAGCGGCGGACCTGCCGCCCCTTTGCCGCCGTGGCAGGCGAGACTGGGGCGGCAGTCCGAGTCCCGCGGCGGCAATTCGGCGGCGGGAAGAGCGGACCTGCCACCGAATTGCCGCCGCGGGACTCGGACTGCCGCCCCCTTCTCACCTGCCGCCCCAAGCACCAGCTTGGCAAGCTGGTGCCTGGAGCCAGCCCTGGACTTAGGAGGCTAAGTCCCGTTGTCTTTCAGTGACATTTAGGCTCCTAAGTATCTATGTCACTTTTTAAAATGGGACTAAGTCGCTTAGAGGCTTTGGAAAATGTGACCCTTTGCCTACATGGAAAGTTTCCCCAGTTTAACTGAAGGTGTCATTTTAAAGCAGATTTACATAAGCTAGAGAAATCCTTGCTGTGAACATTCACAAATCAGTTTCAACCTGGTGTCACAGTTTCAGGCTTAACTGCACATTTGATAGCCCTCCTGGCCTTCCTTGAAGGCATGCACTGAAGCTTTCTGACTTCCTAGCTGTCACCTTTCTCAAGCAGAGACCCATGTCTCTCTGCCTCCAGACTGGGGGTTTAGACTAACAGTCCTTCTACACCTCACTGTGATTTCCCCAGCAGGCCTGACTGGGGTCCAGCACCTTTGGGGACCCTTTCTCCAAGGGCTACAACAGTGCATACTAGTTACCAGACAGTCTTCACAAAGCCAAATGCACTTATTTCTAGGGCAAAACTACTACAGAGAAAACAAAAAACAGTACATTAATGCACATACAGTCTAAAATCTTATCCGGACTCACCCCCAACTCCACCATAGGGCTCTGGTAGGCATCAATCTTTCAAACCCCTCAGCTGGGTTTGCTCTCCTAGTTACTAGGTCATGTCAGGTTTCAGATCAAGAACTGGTCCCTTTTGGCACAGTGCATCCATTTCTTTATATGGCTAGGGCCTTTGATCTCTGGAGTCCTGTAGCAGGTGAGCACTAGTTAATGGTCCTCTTGGGGATCTTCAAAAGGCTTTTTGCATAAATGGTGATGGGGAATTTGCATTTATCACATGCTAGTGATTCCAGCTTCTGCAGGAATTGAGCCAGAAATGTACACATACACATCACCCGTGTTGATGCAAAGGACTGTGAATATTCTGAAGCTCATGCTGTCTGGCCCATCTCAATATTTGGAGGTTTTCATGATTTAGACAAAAAATACTATATGGTCCCCTAAAGTTCTGCATGTGTTTGCAATAGCTGTCACATCTGGCTTATATTGATTTGGATCAATATAATTGTTCGTTGAGTCAAGCTGAATCAGTACAAACCAGGTTTAAAACAAACTGTCCATGCGGGGGGGTTGCACATATTTAACTATATTTCTAAATCGATTGAAAGTGAAACCAGTGAACTTTGAATATCAACAAGGCCCAAGAGAACATTATTGAGCCCAATAATGTGGTTGAACCTAGAGAGTGTTATCTAGAATAACATCCAGTCTAGAATTACAGACTCCAAGTGATGGAGACTCCAGCATGTCACTGGGAAAGCTGCTTCATTAGTTAATTATGTGCAGGGTTAAAAATTTAAGTCTTAATTCTGATTTGCATATTTCTATCTTTGACTTTGAGCCATTGGATCGTCTTATGCTTGTGTTTGCTTTAGCAAAAATGCCCCTACTTTCAGATGTCTGTTTCCTATTTAAGAGATTACTTGATCACAGTCTAATCTTTTCTTTGATAAGCAAAATAAATTGAGCCCTTAAGTCTCTCATCGTCAGGCATGTTTTTGAGGCTTTGTATCTCTTTTGCAGACATGACTGATGTGTCGGACATAACGCAGAAAAAAAAATCAAACAGGATGAAAGAAGAAGGGCACCACAGACCTTAAATTAAATATTTGTAGAATAGAAAGGCTGAAGATGGAATTGGCTTGCAGGGGAATAGTCTTGTGGTTCAGACTCAGGAGATCTGAGATCAATTTCCATTTAGGGCATCAGACCGTAGGCACCTTATCTACTAAAAATGGACGGGGCAGGAATGGAATGACTCTATGGCACACAGGAGGTCTGCCACATGTGGACACATTGGGCTTCATGCTGATCAGGACAGATAAAGGATGGGGGATTGAGACTGTAAGCTTTTTGAGGAAAAGACTGTTCCTTACTGTGCGTGTGTACAGCTCCTAGCAAAATGGGGCCCTGATCTTGACCTCTAGGCACTACAAACCAGAAATAACAATGGTTTTTATTGTTTGGATAGTGCCCATGCTATGCCAGGCTCTTTACAGATAAAGTGGGGGAGACAAGTCCCTGCCCTGGAAAGCTTGCAGTGTGAATATCACAAAGTACAGATGGAGGAGAAGGAAGTGCAGCAGTAAGGACAGCGATAAAGGACTGTGGTTCCAATGGGCCTTGTCATTTCCACCATTTAAAAGCTATTTTGTGCGTGCGTGTGGTTGGTGGGGTCTGACCCACCTCAGAAGGGTCAGTAAGATGCAGAAAATCAGGGAGGCAGTGTGGCCTACTGGACAGGGTTCTGGATTGGGAGTCGGGAGACCTGGGGTCTGAGTCTCCTTTACATTAAGGGGGCTCTGGCAGGGTGGTATAAAGGGATTTTAGTATAAATAATAGACCCTGGTTTCTATTCTTGGCTCCAGCCGCTGACTTGCTGCGTGACCCTGGGCAAATCACTTCCCCTCTTTGTACCTCTGGTTCCCCTCCAACCCTGTGTCTATTCTCCGTTTAGATTGTCAGCTCTGCAGGGCAGGGTTTGTCTCTCACTGTGTCAGTACGATGTCCAACGCAGTGGGGCCTGTGTATTGGTTAGGGCCTGTAGGTGCTACTGCAATATGACTAATAATAATTAACAGACAATTTTCAGTCTGCAGAGAGGAGGCGATTAGATGTGGTTTTTACTCAAAAGGGAGGGTGGGAGGAGTGAAGATGTGGCTTTTTGACTTGTGGGAAATTGGGATTAAGGAAGCTGGGTCTTGTGGCTAAGGCACTGGACCAGGGGATGTGGGTTCACCACCCAACTCCTCCACAGACTCCTTGTGTGACATTGGTCATGTCACTCCTTCCTCTGGGCCTTTGTTCCCCTTTTATAAAACAAGAATAAGATGAGGGTGTTGGGCAGATAAATCTGTTAATGTTTGTGAGGTGCTCAGACACTAGGATGACAGAAGTACCGTATAAGCAGCTAGAGAGAAAGATGTTTGGTCTGTAGGAGCAGGGTAAGAAAAGCAGTTGGCTTTTAAGGTAAGGCTGAGGGTTTGTAGTCAGATATGTGGTCAGATATGGTGGCCCATATGACTCACCTCTCTACATACATTATGATGTAGAGAACAGAACAGTTTAGCCGGCGCATATGGTTCACTCATATTGGAAATGTATTATTGTTAGGTCAAGCATTTCCAAAGCAATCTGACAGTAGTATCTGAGGGCCCTATAATATTAGGGATGTTGTTTGCCCATAGAACGTGGAACCTGCCTCCTGCTGACTTGTAAGCTACTTTGTCACAGTGCTAAAGTTCCAGGAGGAATTTCCACCTCATATAGAATCATAGAAATGTAGGGCTGGACTTGAGAAGTCATCAGGTCCAGACCCATGCTCCAAGGCAGGACCAAGTAATTTAGACCATCCCTGACAAGTGTTTGTCCAACCTGTTCTTAAAAATCTCCAGTGATGGGGATTCCACAACCTCATTTGAAAGCCTGTTCCACAATTTAACCACCTTTATAGTTAGAAAGTTTTTCCTAATATCTAACCTAAATCTCCCTTGCTACAGATTAAGCCCATTACTTCTTGTCCTACCTTCAGGGCATCTGGAGAACAATTGATCACCAGTCTTTTTATAACAGCCCTTAACATTTTTGAAGACCGTTAGCAGGTCCCCCTTCTGTTGTCTTTTCTCAGGTTTTTTTAAACTTTCCTCCTAGGTCAGATTTTATTTTATCATTTTTATTTCTCTCCTTTGGACTTTCTCCAATTTGTCCACATCTTTCCTAAAATGTGATGCCCAGAACTGGACACAGGACTCCAGCTGAGGCCTCACCAGTGCCGAGTAGAGCAGGACAATTACCTCCCGTGTCTTACATATGACACTCCTGTTAATATATCCCAGAATGATATTAGCCTTTTTTACAAGTGCATCACATTGTTGGCTCATATTCAATTGGTGATCCACTATAGCCCCCAGATCCTTTTCAGCAGTATTATTGCCTAGACAGTTATTCCCCATTTTCTATTTATGCACTTGATTTTTCTTTTCCAACTGAACTAAGCATTTGTCTTTATTGAATTTCATCTTGTTGATTTCAGACCAATTTTCCAATTTGTCAAGGTCCTTTTGAATTCTAGTCCTGTCTTGCAAAGTGCTTGTGACCCTCCCAGTTTGGTGTCAACTGAAAATTTTATAAGCATACTCTCTATTCTATTATCCAAGTCATTAATTTTCTTCTTAGTGTATGTGCAACGTGCCTCAGGTGGCATGTGACTAGGATTCATCACCGAATTTGGTCCGCCGATTGGACCATTAGCTTCCATGGCCTGTACTGGGTACTGAGGGGGAGTTTGATGTGAATGCTGATCCATGTCATTCATGAAAATATAGAATAGTACTGGACCCAGGAGTGACCCCTGTGAGACCCCACTAGATACTTTCTTCTAGTTTGACAGTGAACCAACCATAACTACTTTTTGAGTACAGTCTTTCAACCTGTTGTACACTCACCTTATTGTAATTTCGTTTAGACCACATTTCCCTAGTTTGCTTATGAGACTGTCATGTGAGATTGTATCAAAAGCCTTGCTAAAATCAAGTTATATCACATGTACTGTCCTCCTCCCATTCCCCCATCCACTAGGTCAGTAACCCTGTCAAAGAAGGCAATTTTTGAAAAATCCATGCTGGCTATTCCTTATAACCCTGTTATCCTGTAGGTGCTTACAAATCAATTGTTTAATAATTTGTTCCAGTATCTTTCCAGGTATTGAAGTTAGGCTGACTGGTGTATAATTTCCCAGATCCTCTATATCTATATGACACAGCCCAAAGAAGGTTGCATTGCAGCAGAGCTGTGAAGCACTAAGGGGTTCTTCTGGATTGTAAGTACTATAGGAGTATACAAGAGGGATCTATCTTATCTATCCAAAGACCTCTAGCAGAATGACACCTGTTGCTGGAGCAAATCAAGTTGGGCAGCTACTGCAGTGAGGCTCTCTACAAAGTGGTGAGACACAAGAGTCACATGCCCTGGAATCTGTCCTTGAGCTTCAACACCATCAGCCTCCCTATTGGCACATTTAGGCCCCTTTCCCCTCATATGATCCAAGCCTTTCTCCATAGGCCCTTCATTAGGGTGACCAGATATTCTGGTTGACTGGGATTGTTGTAGTTTTGAGAGAGCAGGACAGGCCTTAAAACAAGGGATTGAGAAGTGGACAATGGGTCAGAATGGCAAAGTGCCCTGGAAATATTGTGACCTAGGCCTTTCTTTAATACTGAGGGCCAAATTGAAGTCAAAGGAATCAAAGCAAGGATGAATTTGGTCCTGTATCTTGCCACCCAGAACAGCCGACTCGAGGTGCAATCCTGTTTGACTCCGTTATCGCTGTATTGAAGGAGGATGGAGATGGAGTCCTGGGTGAGGAGAGAGCGTTTTAGCTAGGATTTAAATGGGTTTAAAACAAGTCATGACCAAATAAATAATGAAAGGAATGTGGGTTTGTAGCCATCCTGGCATCTCCCCAGATTTACATCTCCCAAGGCACACAGGCTGAGACACAAAATGAATAATGTGTTTTACTGATGCCACTCTGTCTAATGCATGCTCAGTAGGGATTTCATCCCCTTTTCCTTATTTGTATTTCCTCACCCTAATAATGGTGGGGTGCCCTTCTCTCATAGGTAACTAATCTATTTACCTCAAGGTTCATTAGCACATGCATCCATTAGTTACCATGGCATCCTAGTGGTCAGACATCCGCTGATGTTTCTAACTTAAAATATCCCAAGCTGATCTAAACTAGCATCCTGTGGTTACCAGCATTCTATCGTTAAAGCGTTCTATCTTGTTATAACTTATGATCTAGGGTATTGGAACAATTTTTGTAGGGGGGGTGCTGATGATGGAAACCATGTATTTGGTGTTTGTTATTACTACTTCAAGCCTGGGGGTGTGGCAGCACATCCAGCACCCCTAGTTCCAGCACCATAGCTTGGTTAACTTTTTTTGCTGAGTTTTTTTCGTCTTATGCCTTGTTTAGCTAAGGTACTGATTCACAGGTCTGAGGCCTATAGGCTTTACTAGCTTAACTTATGCCTATGCCTTACCTAGGAAATACCTATAGGCTACTTTTGAAAATCTTGGCCTAACATCTTAACGTGAAGTAGGTTAATATAACATTCAAATGAGTGAATTTCCTTGATATCACCTTTGGGACAGGGCTTAGGTGAATAATTAATGTTTTCAAGGCAGGACAAGCACATTGTGGATGGGTTTTACTTGGTGTAACAGGGTGGCTGCCCTGTTCAGTTAGCAGTTCCCCCCACTTTCCCGCTCCTCCACCTGTGCTGGGTTGGAATTAGGAATTGCTGTTCCCCGCAGAACGGTGGCCAGAATTCTCTGGCTGGGGAGGAAAGTCGATGGATTGCTCTGATGTGAGGTGAGAAGCTAGACTTGAGCTAAGAACTGGCTGAGGGCTGTGGCTTGCCAGAAGCCTTTGGTAGGAGGTTAGTAGTGAGACAGGCAGGCTCCCAGCAGCACTAGCCTATAAGGAGGGAGCTGAAGGCTG
Source organism: Chelydra serpentina (assembly GCA_037349315.1). Taxonomy (NCBI): domain Eukaryota; kingdom Metazoa; phylum Chordata; order Testudines; family Chelydridae; genus Chelydra; species Chelydra serpentina. The sequence goes on along the minus strand of JBAIAC010000035.1, from coordinate 31,606,565 downwards.
AGCTTAGCGAGGCCAAAGACCCTTTTGTATTGATATTGTGTTGAGCGTGGACTAAGAGACTCTGTTACCCTGGAAGGGGATGAACTCTTTAAAGTAGTGTGGCTGGAGGGAGTAGGAGTAGGCTGAAGATTGTAGTGGGGAAACTGAGGCAGGAGTGCCACATCTCTGGGTCTTGTCATAATGAGGCGCTCTGGTAGAGTAAGTTGTGTACGCTTGGGTTGTAACTATCTTCTGTATTGTTTTCAGTTTGTGGACAGGTCGCCATGGTTTCCAAAATGCCGCCTTCAAATGGACTAGGATACTCTGGGGCAGTGCATTCTTGTGCCACTGCAAAGACAGACCACAATCATTCTTCCTGTCAGAAAGGAGCACACCACAAGAATTCTCTTTAGAGTGTGGCCTTTCAGCACATTTCAAAATAGTGGACTCTGGCTGACATTTCTGCCTGGAGGAAAGAGCTGTGTTCCCTCTTATTGAATGAAATGTTTTCTCTTTAAGGATGTAAAGATCTACAATGGCTGCAGTGAGGGAGGGCGAGGGTTTCCCTCCTCTCCTCAGGGGGTGGTAACAACACTCCCTGCACTCCGCCTCTCCATACTTTCCATTTCCCTGCCCCATGGATTGGGAGCGTAAGATACATGAGGAGACCTACTACACTCTGAAGACCCAGAAGAGATCACCAGGCCCAAGAAACAGTGAGCATTGGAAAGAAGCCATAAAGGCCCTGAAGATGGAAATGATAAATAGCGCTTGTTGGTGAGGAGAGAGCAGCTGCTTAGGGGTAAGGTGTGAATAAGCAGAGGGACCCTAGGTAGAAAGAATGTAATATTGAGCTATTCAGAGTTAAGTAGTGTTATCCCCTGGAAAAACTCTCCCATGATTGACTGAGTCATGGAGGAAAACCTGTTAGCCCATGTATCTGGGAAGTGAATAAAATTGTATCATTATTCCAAGGTAATTGATTTTCTTTGTCCATGTTTGCAGAGTGGTTCCTAGCATGGGACACAGTCTATTTTGTTAATGAGCAAACTGCCATTGCCATAAGGAATAATAGGCTTCCTCAATGCTTTCTCATGTGGATGTATTTTGAGTTTCTGTAAAGTGTAATCAGTTCCAAACATTAAATTATAGCTGCCGAGCCACAGAAATTCCAGTTGGGTGGTTGATATAGCTTTTTTGTTTTCTGTCTTCCCGCCTTTAAAAGGCGAATTCTCTTTCCCTGCCATATACAACAGCCGCATATTCTATTTTTTAAAGTAGAAAAGTAGTAGTATTCTATTTTCTAAAGTAGAAGTACCAGTAGGACCTGTGGGAAGTACCACAGGAAGGACCTGTGGGACGCTTGAGGAAGGACCTTCATGTATATCAGGTTGTTGCAGCTCTACATGAATAATATTAGTGATCACATCTCTGGAGTCTTTATGTAGATATATTAAAGGTGTTGCAGATTCAGCATTATTAGCAGAGCTAGTCCGAAAATGTTTTCCTTCCCCGCCTCACCAGAACATTTTGACAAAAGCAGTGTCATTTTTGTCAAAACTCTCATCAGCATTTTTTTCCCAATCAAAACTGGATTTGTTTGTTTTTGGAAACTAAAAGTTTTGGCCCCAAACTCTTGAAATCCAAAAAAATTTTGATTGAAAAAACTGGCCTAAAATGATGAAAAGCTGACAATATGTCAATGTTCAGGTTTTAGGTTTTACAATGCGAAACCAAATTTTTTGGAGGAAAGCAGACATTTTCTGCAAAAATATTTGTTTAATTGAAAACTAAATTATTTGTTGAAAATAATTGATGGAACATTGTGGACCTTCCCTAGTTATGAGTTTAGTTAAATTGAATGAGATTGGTACCTTTTGGTATTTGAGTTCTTCTAGAGACTTTCATCAGGGAAAATTAATCAAAATCACTGAATGAATAATTAAAAGCATTGTTTCTGAGTTAGCCATGTTTATGTGGAAATCAGATGTAGTGCTGGTGGTCATTAAGACTTATTTAAGGCACGGAATGGAGGCTTGTATTTCACTGAGATAAAGCAGGATATCATATGCAAAAAGAGCAACACAACTGGTTATTATGGATTGTGATGCCTTGACTCTCTCATGGGTATTGTAAGTAGTTCAATAGATAGGACAAATGGATGAGGTGACAGAGGACACCCTTGCATTGTGCTGCTTTCTAAGGACAAAATCCAGGGCCAGTGCCTAGGCCTTGCCCCCCCGCTCCCCCTCGCCACACATTGGTTCATTGAGGGGCAAATACCAACGAGCCTTTATAGACCCCAGAGGCCAGCCTGTCCAGGGGCTGCTCCCCAGATCAGGTTCCCCCCTCCCCACCCCCATCCACTCCCTCCCACTTCCCACCCCCTGACTGCTCCCCTCAGAACCCCCAACCCCCCCCCCGCTCCTTGTCCCCGACTGCCCCCTCCTGGGACCCCTGTCCCTAACTGCCCCCTAGAACCCTACCCCCTACCTGTCCCCTGACTGCCCCCAACCCTTATCCACACCCCCACCCCCAGACAGACTCCCGGGACTCCCACGCCCCATCCAACCACTCCCTGACTGCCTCCCCAGAACGCCTGACCCATCCAACCACCCTGCTCCTTGTCCCTTGACTGCCCCAACCCCTCTCCACACCCCTGCCCCCTAACAGCCCCCCCCCGAACTCCCGACCCATCCAACCCCCCCGCTCCGTCCCCTGACTGCTCCGATCCCTCTCCACACCCCCGCCCCCTGGCAGCCCCCCCCAGAACTCCCGACCCATCCAACCCCCGCTGCTTCCTATCCCCTGACTGTGCCGATCCCTCTCCACACCCCCACCCCCTGACAGCCCCCCCCAGAACTCCCGACCCTTCCAACCCCCCTGCTCCCTGACTGCCCCCCCGGGACTCTCCTTACCATGCCCAGGCTGCTGGAGCCGCTGGCTCCACGTGGAAGCAACACGCTGCCGGGCTGCCGCGCACACAGCCCCTCCCCCACAGAGTGCTGAGGCAGTGGGAGGGGCAGTGGCAGCTCACACTCCGTCCCAGGAGCCGTAAAACCCGAGCGCAATGAGGGGGGAGCCGGGGGCGCACCTGCCCGGGCTGCGGCCTGGCGCCCGCCCCGGGAGCACCTGCAGCGGATGCATGCAGGTGGCGGCCCCGGTGCACCCCCCCGGCCCCTCCCTCGTCATGCTCGGGCTCTGTGGTTCCCGGGAGTGTGAGCCGCCCCCGCCCTGCCCCTCTTGGAGCAGGCTCAGGGCCCCGCGCCCTGGCGGCGGCTCACATGCCTGGGAGCTGCAGAGCTCGAGCACGGCGAGGGGAAAGCTGGGGGGCGCACGGGTGCTGGCGCCCGCATGCATCTCCTGCATGCGATGCAGGGGGGTGCCGGGCTGCAGCCTGGGCAGGAGGGGTGGGGGGTGCGGCTGCTCTCTGCTAGTGGCGCTGCCGCCTTTGCAGGGATGCTGCCCCCCCTGCACCGCGCTGGCTCCTCCATGGCTGGGGCTCGGCGCCCCCAACCACTTGGCTCCCTAGGCGACCGCCTAGTTCGCCTAGTGGTTGCACCAGCCTTGACAAAATCTCTAATTAGGAATCGTTCAGAAAAAGGAATGTTCATGTAGAATTGTAGAACAGTTTGCTGGAAATTATACATGGAAGTTCACTTTCAATTAAGTGTACTCACAAAATTGCTCCAATAAATAATTGTGTGTGCAAATTGCAGACCCAAAAAGTAAGGCTAACTGTGTTTTTCTTTTAAATCAGTCCCTTTTCCCATACAAAGAAATTTTGCTCTGAAAAGTAGCTTTGGCATCTGGTGGAACCATGCTGATTGTCTCTCAAGGCCAGATTTTTAAAGGTACCTGGGTGTCTAAAGATGCATATAGGTGCCTCTAGATGTCCATCTATATCTTTATGTGCCTAAATACCTTTAAAAATCTGGATCTCAGGAACTCCTAATAAGTAATTGTTTAGTTTCCAAGTAAAAAGATGCTTTTTCTAACTGCCAGCCCTGGAAGCTCAAACTGGAATCTGACAGTCCAGGAAGGTTCTTTCTGGATTGTGCATAATTTCTAGTAGCAGATTCTGCAACCCAAATTCTTCCATCATTTTATGTCTATGCAGCTACATTGGGCATGCAAATAATACTGATGCTGTGTGTGCCAGAATCGAATCCAGCTCATTCTGGCATAGCTATCTTAGTACTCCAGAGTCAAAGCTTATTTTTCTAACTGGAGTATGATTCTGAACATACGCACAGGGAGCAGATGTGCAGAGTAAGACGAGAAGTCATTTTTATAGAATCCCTTTTTTTCAGCCATATGGCACTTTAATATTTTTTTCTCCCCTTTAATTCCCTACATTGAGAACACTGCCAGTGTTAACTTGGGATTAATTGGCTTTTATCAGTTCAGGTTCATATAACATTTAAATGTGGTTTTCATATTTAATATTTCCTATACAAAATAATAATAAAAATACTAGCATAGGTATATTTAAAGTCTAGTAGTAACCTTCCTTCTAAAAGGATACTAACGTACTTTAAGGAACTTCACTTTAACTGTAAAGGACACTAGTTTATTTAAAAAGAACAATTTCCTATTTCTCGTCTTTTATACCCAGGGTATTTTTTTTAGACACTTCATACTGTGTCTTTGATCTACTCTCCATACTGCAAGTTTAGCTCTCTGCAGCAGTGAGGTTGCCAATAACTCCTCCAGAGGTTTGGAAAACTCTGCAAACTTTCCTGGTGGAAATTTTATCCTGAATTTTGAGTGTTTCCCAATATACCTTTCCTTTCTCTCAGATTCTAGATCTCTTCCATGGTATTCTGCAAATTTTGCACAAAGCTTTTTGACAAGGGCCAGAAAATGTAAATTATGGCACAATCAAGGGGGTGTATTTTCAGTTTTTGCTAGTAGAGTGGCACTAGAAGGGTGACACAACTTAGATATTGTTTAATACTCCAGCAGTGAAAAAGGCAAGGTGTTAAGGTCAATTCATGAAGGACAGTCAGCAATGTAGTGGATTGGGACTGATGATTAGCACTGGGCAACACTTTTCAGCCAAAACTCTTTTTGGTGAAAAATGCAGATGTGGCAAAATCAAAACATTTTGTGAATTTGTGTCAGTTTCGCCGAATTGTTCATTTAGAGAAAAGAAAAAACAATACAAAATTCTGAAAGTTTTGACATCAGGAAGGTTTGTTTAAAAAAAATATTTTTTTGCTTTGAAATGACTTTTCATTATGAAATTTTCTGTAATTTTGGGTGGGGGGGGAAGGAAACGTTAAAAATTGGTGAAATTGAAATGAAACATTTAGTCCGACCCCAAATGACATCTTTTTTGGGCTTTTTTGATTTGCTGAAAATTCCCAACATTTTGTTTTGGGTTTGATTTGAAATAATTTTTTTGGAATTGCCAGAAAACTGAAAAATGTGTTATTCACACAGCTCTGCTCGGGGAAGAAGAGTTCTGCCACTGACTCCCCATATGACCTGAGGTAAGTCACTTTTGTTTCCCCTCCCACCTTTTCTTTGTCTTGTATGTTTAGTTGGCAATCTCCCTTTGGGGCAGTTACTGTGTGTTTGTACATTACCTGGCATAATGAGAGCGTAATCTCAACTGTCGTCCTACCTTAATGGAAATAATAGAGTCCTATTGGGCTGCTCTTACTTTTATTTAGTACCTTACTCCCAGTGACATCAATGACGCTAATACAGAGTTGCCTCCTCTTGTCATTTTGGCCCCAGTGCAGGCAATTTGGCCATGAAGACAAAAAACTGCAACCATCTTCCACGCAGGGAAACTGCCTCAAGAGATCGGCCCCCTCAAGAGATGAAAAATGAGACGGACCTTGAAAAATCATGACTGGCTCCCAAATCATAAGACTTAAACACAAAATCTTTTTTCCCCAGTCTGTCTCTTGATTTTTGAACTCCCCTTGCCTATCCTGTGTGTGTTTGTGTATAAGGCCATTCTGGTCCCTTTCCAGGAACTAATCCTGTCTCCACCCAGTCCTCCCATCAGTTCAGCCCCCCTCAGTTCTGCCTCCCCAGCCTCACCTCTGCTCCTCTTGGGTACTTCAGCCCCTTCTCCCAGGCCTGAGAGGGCACAGCAGTGTCCCTTCTCCCCGTTCCCAGGCTGGGTGTGTGTGTGTGTGGGGGAAGTTGAAGGGGCTCTTTGCATCCCTCTGCCCCTTTCCCGGTCAGGTGCTGCCACGGCAGGGGAAGGAGTAAAGGTGCCATTCTGTCCCTGTTTCTCACAGGAGGGGAGGGGGGGAAAGGGATTGGAGCCAGGCTGGGCTCTTTCCTCTTCTTCTGTGAGAATGGTGAGCAGCTGAGACACAACCTGGAGCGTCTTGCATCATAGAATCATAGAATATCAGGGTTGGAAGGGACCTTAGTAAGTCATCTAGTCCAACCCCCTGCTCAAAGCAGGACCAATCCCCAATTTTTGCCCCATATCCCCAAATGGCCCCCTCAAGGATTGAACTCACAACCCTGGGTTTAGCAGGCCAATGCTCAAACCACTGAGCTATCCCTCCCCCCATCATCACAAGATGAGCTCCAGCACCCTCTGAAATCCTGCCATTTGTGAAAAATTGCAAGAGTTGGCAGTACTATCAGTGTCTATCTCTCTGTTTCACACTCACGTTGGGGGTTTCCAGAGAGTTCAAAAATCAGACAACAGAGCAAAACCATCATTTTACTCTTGAAAAAAAATCTCATGATTTTTAGGGGTCTGACTCATGACTTTTGGGAATGGCAAACACTGGTAAGACACCTATTTAAATTTATGTTATCATGGTAGCAGTATCTTCAAGGTAACACATCAGGGTCATTAACCATAATCCCTATCCATCCTTCATTGATTAGAGCTTTTCCAGGACATTCATCAACATATGGCAAACTTCCCCTGAAATTCATGTCAGTATTTTCCTGTTGTGAAAAATGAGACTATGTTTGGATGTATTTATAGCAATCTGCTATGTCCATTTTGCTTTGTGAGGGCTGTTTTGATTGTAAAACTGTTCCGTGCCTTCACCTTGGTTTGATAGTCCATACTGAGCTGAAACACACAAGAGAAATACTTGGCAGAGGGTTAAGAGTGGAGGATCATTACTTCTGTTCAAATGGAAGTACCCTTGAACAAAGAACTGGTTGCTACCCAGGGAGATCCCCTCTTCCAGGTGGGCTGCTAACCAAGCAATAGATCACCTGATTGGGACTTTGATCACCTGACAGGGGTTTGAGGCTGACCAGGGTGGTCACCTGACAGAACAAACTGGAAGTTATAAAAGGGACAAGGTCTGCTCTGAGTAACTTTCTCTCTGACCAGAACAGGAAGAGAATATTGAGCCAGTGGAGTGAGGTCCAGGAGAGGAGGTGCAGCAAAATTATGGTGTCCCTGAACAGACGTTGACAGAATGCTCAAGAATGGTGAGGAAACTGAGGCAGAGATTTGTGTGTAGATTTTGTTGTTTTCCCATAGATCTGTATATCTCTTGTCCTACCTATGAGTAAAGTGAGATTGGTCTAGAAATCCCTCTGTAAGGTTGGTATATTACTGGCTTCAACTATCACATTTTCCTGAAGGGCTAAACTATAAACCAGTAGTGGAGCTCTGAGGAGAACACAGGAATGGCCTTACTGGGTCAGACCAGTGGTCCATCTAGCCCAGTATTCTGCCTTCTGACAGTGGCCAATTCCAGATGCATCAGAGGGATCGAACAGGGCAATTATTGAATAATCTGTCTCCTGTCATCCAGTCCCAGCTTCTGACACTTGGAGGTTTAGGGGCTCCCAGAGCATAGGGTGGGTGTGCGTTAAGCTACTGGGGAGTCTTAGGGGTGTATGTTCAGCACTGGCCTTGGGGGCCTAAGGAAGCTGGAGTGTGAGGTCCCTCTTTTTAGAGAGGGCACTAGACAGAGTCTATGCCAGAGAGTGATCCTAGAGGCCAAAGAAAGAGCCAGGGCATGGAGCCTACCCAGACCTGGGGGATTTAAAGGCATATGGACCTAGCATGTGGTCCAAACATTGCAGCCCACTGAGTAGTCCAGCAAGGGGAAGCTCCATGAAAGCTCTGACAACCATCTTGACTCTTGGCTCTTTTTAAAATTAATGCTGCTAAATTGGGCACTTTCCAGCCTTTGGAGAGATTGGAGTCTAGTGGAATTAATCAAATAGTATTTGAAAGTTCACCAGTCTGTGCTTCCTTCCTTTAATGTTTGTGTGAGAAAGTTATCCAGGCCTGATGCTGTCTACTGTAAGTGCTTCTAATTCTGTATCATCACTTATTCTGTTATCTGTCCAGAGCTCTTTCTCCAGTGGTTAAAGTAGATATTACTGTTGTTTTTACGTATGATTCAGTTTGTATTCTGGTAGCACTTAGCGGCCCCTCCAAGGATGGGAGTCCCAATGCTCTAGGCACTGCACACACACATAGTAAGAGATGGTGCCTGGCCCAAAGAGCTTACAGTCTAAATCAGAATTTCTGAAATTGGAAGGAATTTGCATGGTACCAGCTGAGGAGGAGGGGGAGCTGTAGGAGAGTGCTTACCCAAGCCAAGGAGAAGAGGGGGAGTTGTGTTCCCCTGGCATCCCTTTATTTTAATGCTGGACTTCTCCTTCATCTCTGGAAACTTACCCATTATCTGGTGCTATTCCTTTGTTCCTGGATGCTAATACTCCATTCGCTTGGTGGGGTTTACGCAGATCTGCGGTGAGCATATATGTGCAGAAGCCCTTATTGCTGAGTAATGCTTGGCTTATTTCAAGTAGTTAAGCCCAGAATAGCCCTCAACCTTGTTTTCTTCAGTTTGTGTAGCACACAGAACTGTGACCTCCTTGGCTTTTTGCTCTGTTGCTTTCTCACATGCTATCTGGCACTTTGACCACTACAACCACCTGTTCTTTTTTCAAAAAAATATCCTGGTGTCCCTTCCCATCCTGCCTGAGGACCGGCTTTTCTGCTTTCCTTCTCTATTTAAATCAAATTGTTTCTATTGGGTCAGTAAAATCTCCTTTCCGCCCCCCCTCTCATTTTTCTGCTGACACAATGTTCTCCCTTCCCCCTGTTGTCGTTCCTCCTTCTCCTTTGTTTCCTTCATCCATTCTCTAGCTCAGTACTCTAGTAATTTAATCTCCAAGTCAATGTCTTGCTTTAATCAAGTCTCTATGGTGCCAGTTATAGCACACACTTCTCCCCTAACACATGTGCTTCTAATTCAGCAGTTTTGTTACATACCAGCTCCTAGTATTTCAGTGGAACACATTCAGGGCCCAGTCCTTCCTTGCCTGGCACAGAGAGCGGGGGGGGGAGCAGGATTCTCCCCCTTCCAGCCTTCCCTCTGCAGGTGCATCCTCTGCTATCAAGATCCTGCTGGCTGCTACAGAATTCTGGCCAGAAGGATCCTGGGTGGGCTCAAGGGACAAACACAGGACTGCACTTTGCTGCTGCCCTGACTGCAGGAAGTGTGTGCTCTCAGCTAGTGCTTCTCATTGACAGGGCTGTACGTGCTGCCTGCTTTGGGTGCAGAACTTATCTACACGACACAGCATGAGCCCATGGGGCTGGTACATTAGCCAGTCTCCATTCCTACTGTTCTCAGTGCTATGAAGAGATCGTGCACATGGTGCAAAAGTCCTCCTCTGGTCTCTTCCCCACAATTCCTTTGCTTACCAGTACAGCACTGAGCAACACTGTACCCTTAGGGTATGTCTACACAGCAAAGAAAAACCCATGGCTGGCCTGGTTTTTCTTTGCTTGTAGACATAACAGTAGTCTTTCATTCTTTATTTTCCTTGCTTTGCTCATTGCTGGGAGCACCGACTCTTGTGTTTTCCCCCTCGCCTTGCCTATGTTACTGTGAACAGCAGCAGCTTATTAGTCAACTGATAAGTGGGGGGAGGGATAGCTCAGTGGTTTGAGCATTGGCCAGCTATACCCAGGGTTGTGAGTTCAGTCCTTGAGGGGGCCATTTAGGGATCTGGGGCAAAAATCTGTCAGGGGATAGTACTTGGTCCTGCTAGTGAAGGCAGGGGACTGGACTTGATGACCTTTCAAGGTCCTTCCAGTTCTAGGAGATTGGCATATCTCCATTTATTTATTTTATAACTACCTCATGGCCATTTCCCCTGTACTAACTGATTTTACCAAACGAAGGGTCCCCATCATCTAAAGTCAACTCCCTGGCCTACTGTTTACCCCTGAGATACCACTCATGGGACCTGGCCAGCTCAAATACCACAGGCCCATCACCTGAACCTCTCTCTGGAGAGCAAATGCCAAATTTTCATCTTGGTTCCATCAGTACCACTGCCATTGACTTCGAAGCAGCTGCTGTGAAGTAGCTAAGAAGACACTTGGTGCCCAGTAGGGTTGCTAACTTTCTACTTGCACAAAACCAAATACCCTCACCCTGCCCCTTCCCTGAGGCCCTGCCCCTGCTCACTGCATTCCCCCTCCCTCAGTGGTTCACTCTTCTACATCCTCACTCACTTTCACGGGGGAGGGGGTTGGGGTATAGGGGTGTGAACGCTCTGGCTGGGACTCTGGGCTGGGGCCGGGGATGAGGGGTTTAGGGTGAAGGAGGGGGCTCTGGGTGTGGTGGTTGGAGCTTACCTCAGGCGGCTCCCAGTCAGCGGCACAGTGGGGCTAAGGCAGGCTAGTCCCTACCTGTCCTGGCTCTGCGCTGTGCCCCGGAAGAGGCCAGCAGGTCTGGCTCCTGGGTGGGGGGGCGGGTGGGATAGTGGTGGTGAAGGGAAGGCAGGAGGTTCTGTGCACTGCTGTCACTTGCAGGCACAACCCCCACAGCTCCCATTGGCCGTGGTTCCCGGCTAATGGGATTGTGAAGCTGATGCTCGGGGTGGGGGCAGCGCGTGGAGTCCCCTGGCTCTCCTGCCTAGGAGATGACCTGCTGGCTGCTTCCGGGGCACAGTGCAGAGCCAGGACAGGTGGGGACTGGCCTCCCTTAGCTCTGCAGCACCTTCAACTGGACTTTTAATGGCCCAGTCGGCGGTGCTGACCGGAGCCAACAGGGTCCCTTTTCAACCGGGTGTTTCGGTCGAAAACCGGATGCCTGGCAACCCTATTGCCCAGAGACCAGGAATTGAACCCATTGTACCACAAGGGGGTCCAAGACAGGATTATAAAGTCCACAAAACACATTTGGTACAAACCAGACACCTGGGATTCTTATCCCACTTAGTTGGGCAGTATTACACATCTGTATAGCTGGTAGTAATACTAAACTCTTATCTTAGTTCGTACCTATCTTTTCTTCCTCTCTAACAGTAGTGTAATAATTGATTTAATTACAAAGGGAGTTAATTGCCCATTTAGTTAATTCTTAATATAGTATTTGCTGTGCTGCTATTAGTCCAGAACTTTTCTTTCAATGGAAGTGAGCAGAGATGTTGCCATTTTGTATTTCTGTGCTGTGTACAGTTGCAGAGTATTTATGAATGAAGGTGAGGTGCACTTCCAGGAGTAAGAGGAACATGCATCACTGATGCAAGGCCTCACCCAAAATCATCAATGCCCTGTACAGCACTCGTGTTGCAGTGTACATACAGTCAAGTATGCTGTTCTTCTCTTTAATGCCAACCACCTTCACCTTCTTCACAATTAGAGCACAATGCTGCACGGTGTGTTGAGCACTTTCTTTGAGATACCTTCCCATTGAAATCAGTAGGAGCTAGGGATGCTCAGCATGTCACAGGAGGTACTCGGCACCTTTCAGGATTGGACCCTGATCTATTTGTTGTATAGCAGCTGGCTGTTCTAAACCCAAAGACCATTGATTCAGAGGAACTCTCATGAATTTGCTTCTGTGTACATTAATTCTGTTATAAAAAAGTATATTCATGCATTTGGTTCTGGGCTAATTTCTTCTGAATGAAAGAAGATGCAGGGGTAGCAAACAATGCTGGTTAATAAGCAGCCACATTACAATTTGGAAACCAGAGACTAATTGCTGGCATGTCTAAAAGTCTGATAATGTGAAATTGAGGTAATGACAGGCTTATCGTTGTGTTTGAAAGCCAATGCCATGTTTCATTTACAGTTTTGTACAAACAAGCAACATTTTTTGTGCCTGGTGAGCGGGTGTAATTGTTGGCAGATGTGAATTTTAGATTAGCATTGCCAATGCCAAATTACTCACCGTTCTCAGGGTTCCCCTGAAACCATGTTAGCACACAGGCCTCTCTAGTTCAGGGCCAGGAGAGTGAAAGCTGCACTGTTAATAATGGGAACTGACAACTCGGGCAGAGAAATAGCCTCTTTAAAAAGGCCATGGTCCGTAATACCCTTCATGCCTCACACAACTGGCAAGCATCCTCACAATTCCTTGTGAAAAGACGCAGCTTTGACAGTTTTTCTTATGACTTGATCTCCCAGATGTTAGGCTGGTTTAGAATAGATGCCATGCTGGTGTTTTTAATAGTTCTGGATTACTGTTAAATTTACAGTCTGTCAGTCTGCTGTCCCACGACCTTATTTTTTATGTAATGTTGCATCTCATAATATTAGACACATGACTGCACTAAAACCCCACCGAGAGTTTCCATCAAGCACAAAATCAAAAATGATCATACACAGCTTGACTTAGATCAGACGGCTTTGTATCCCTCCCACAACCATATGCAAATAATACCAGTGAGAAAAGCTTAAGGGGCACCATTACCCTTATGCACCTGTGACCCAGAATTGGTTATTTGTATTATGGTTGCCTGAACCTGATGGGATAGAATTAGAATCAACCTCTTGCCAAAATGTAACCCAAACCCTTTATGCACGTTTGATCTGCTTGGGCTTTTTCTCATTATTGTTCATTTTCATGAGCCTCTACGCTTCCCAACATGGAACAGGAACAGAATGGGAAGGGACAAAATAGATTCATAGATATTAAGGTCAAAAAGGGCTTTTTGTATCATCTAGATGGATACAAAGAACAGCTTCTCTCATGGTATTTACAGCCCTACTGGACATCTGATCTCATAAGGTTTGCAGCTCATTTTTGCAGACTCATAGCTGCAGCTTTCCTCAGTCTGTTACCTTATCTGTCCATGTGCCTCTATCAGGTCATGGCTGGACTGGACCCTATAATTACATACCTCAGTATATCCATGCTTCCCAATTTGAGAGCAATACACTGACCCAAAATGTATGCAGATGTTGGAATTCCCTCCGAGACCTTTTCCACTCACCTTATCCAGAACACTTTGTCCAATTCTGGGAGAACACTTCATTCAGTTTTCTGGGATCCAAAACCTCAGTTTGACTCCAGCTCATCATTCATATTATTTTATTGGCATGTAACAGCTCTGTGCCCCCACTCCCCAGGCTCAGATGCAGAAGGTTTAGGTACAGAGTGATACACAATTTCAAATCATATCACACACTGCACAGCTGATATACATTTTTCCTAGCTACTACTATCTCTACTTCTTGAATCTAATTGGTTTGGACATTGCATGGATCATGTAAGGACCAATCTCTCATGTCCTCACCTTAGCTACATCTCAAGCTTGTCAATTCAAAGTGTTTCAGCTTATCTCATTAGCCTGCAAACATAGTCTGCAGCGCTCACCCTGTCATGCCCTTGTTTTCAGTTTAATCTTGCGCTCAAATCAAGCTGTATGCAAGTTTACTCATGCCTGCCACTTTCTATGCCTACAGCAGGTTTCTTTAATAAAAGCGAGACTAGTTGTGCTTACGAGACCCAGTTTTCATGGGTGAGTAAAACAGATGCATGTGTAAGCAAACACCGATATATTTGCATATACAAGCTGGGTACCTACCTATAAGCACGCATTTAGCATATGCAGACTGGAAATGGGCCCAGACCATAATGCCAGATCTAAACACCCTTGATCTTAGCGGAAAATAGAATCTAGCTCTCATTTGTATAATAGGCTGAACCAAGGCCCCTATATCATAATGGCTGTGAATTTGAGGATCATTTAGAACCAGCTCTGAACTTTATTAGTGGGGTTCTTCTCTAGTGTAGATATGTGGTTTTGGGAGTATGACAGTTGCAGGCTTATTTCTGAGGGAGCATCTGTTTGTTTCTTTGGAAATTTGGCCTATAGGGACTCCAAAAATTTCCCAAGGAAATGGATTCTTGTAATTTTAAATGGAAAATACATGGATTTTTTGTGTGCAAATTAGTTAACCCCCATCTCCATTCCCCCCACCCCAACGTGTTCTGTTGACTGTTAGGCTGAGATCCTGAATGCCAAGGTCCGGAACACATTTTTATGTCTGAGTTCTAAATTCCAGGAAATATTGACATGCTTCTAACTCCAGTGGCTCTCGTTGGTGGGCACCACCACACTGAAGCACTAGTCAGACACAATGTGAAACTTGCTGCTCTAAATTAAGTTCTTCTTCCAAGCTCTCTGTCATGGGGACATTTGACTCCAAAGCACAGACCGTCAGCATACGTTTTTTGGAAATGAAATGTGACTCTCAGCCCTCGAGACAGCTTTGGCTTTTTTCACAGTTGATAGTTGTTTCACAGCTTTATTACATCACCTCCATTTGTGCCCCAAGATTGATGTAGGAAATTTTGTGTAAATACATTCAGTCAACAAGTCATTGTGTCACCATGTGCTCTTAAAGATGTTCAGTGCAATGTAGCATAATTGGCAAAGCCATTATGGAACAAACTTCCATGATTTATAAGTTACAAACATGATGTCTTTAGGAAAGTTGGTGAAGTACTTTATGGGTCACCTTTATTTTTCCTACCCTAGATGCCTTGACTCACACGTTTCCTTTATGTCAGTCTGCCCATATTCTAGGTATTATCGGAGTGGAATAAAGAAGTCACTGTACATTTGGCTGACTAGCAATATTGGATGTGGTTTTTGGGTTTTTGCCTCAAAGAAGGCAAACTGAAGAAGCACTGGGCAAAACAACACATCAACATTTAATTAGAGCAAATGGTGGCATAAACTTCACTGGAAAGAGTGCGTTTAATCAACTGATCTTTGGAATTAAATGTCAAGTTTTTACTCCCTCTTTATTCAGACCAATTCCCTTGAAGCCAGCTAGAGGTCTTGAGGCATTTGCCTGAGTAAGAACTTCAGGATTTGACCCTAAGTCTACTGCATAAAGAGTCGAGATTTATTATTTGTACTACAGGAGTGGTTAGAAGTTCACCAAGCTCAGGGCCCCACTGTGCTAGACAGGGTACGGTCTAAATAGAAAACAGTAGGGAAAGGAAGTATCCACTTATCCCCCATGGGCATATTTAATGATTTAGCCAAGGTCACACAGGAAGTTTGTACTAGATACCAGAACTGAATCCAGTTCTCCTGAATCCCAGCCAGTACCAGGATGGCATCCTTCCTCTCTATCAGTGCTTTGAGATTCTTGGAGTGAATAAACACTATAATTGCAAAGTATTTTTATTATGTACATTTCCTATGGTTAATGATTTAACTAAATGAGGTTCAAACCCCTAAAATAATCATAGAATATCAGGTTTGGAAGGGACCTTAGGAGGTCATCCAGTCCCAACCCCCTGCTCAAAGCAGGACCAATCCCCAATTTTTGCCCCAGATCCATAAATTGCCCCCTCAAGGATTGAACTCACAATCCTGGGTTTAGCAGGCCAATGCTCAAACCACTGAGCTATCCCTCCCGCTTATAACATTAAGACACCCTACCATTTCATCCTGTGCTCCATAAAGGTTTTTCCTTTCAGTCCCGCCCCTCTGTTTTACTTCAGAAATCCTGCAGATTTTAAATTGGGTAATTAGTGGACGCGGGGAGGGAAGGATTGGGGGGACGGAGCTCTTATTCTGAAAGTTGTAAAGGAAATAGCCCATGCAAATTTTTCCTGCACTGGATTGTTTTACATGCACAAAGGACACAATAAAACTCTAAAGCAATATAAATAAGGGGAGGTGTAGTACGAGATGGAGGGTAGTAATAAATAATAGCAAAATAGCAAAACCCCTGAATAGCTCTTGTGCTTCATGTTTCTTTGTAATATTGACTGCATTGTTTGGAAAGAACTTAGATCTTAAGAACATCTTTTCAAGATAGTTATGCTACATTTTGTGACTCCACAAATGTTTGAGTGTGTAACATACAACCTATTGAAGATGGATCTTATTGGAAAGTTATGAAACCATAGCATTGTAATTAATGGATTCCATGACCATTTGAGGCCAATGAAGCATACGCATTGCAGCAGCCTATGGAGAAAGCTAGAGATGTTGAAACATCTGCTATTTCACACATCCTAGTAAAAACTGTTCTGTGTGCTGAGGTGGTGACCTGGCTCATTATGAATTCATTTTGCTGTTGATTAAGGAGCCAGTTAAATTATAGTAGTAATAATCCTGTTGAAGTAGAAGGCATTGAAGAATGCAAAATAAAAACACCAAAACTTGAGCTGGCCAAAATACGCCAAATGTCACGTTTTCAAAGAAATGTTTTGTTGAAACTTTGAATCATGGGGGTTGGGTGGGGGAGGGAGAGAGCTGTTTGTTTTTGGCCAGTTCTAGAGTGGGCTGTAATTTTCCAAGTTTTGAAATTTCAATGATTTTTGCCAGAGGGGCTGAGTACTGCAGTTCCTATTGGAGTAAACTGAAAGTTGGGCCCTTAATCTCTCAGCTTCCCCATCTGCAATATATGGATAGTGCTTCTCCGCTGCACAGTTCGCTGCAAGGTGGAATGAATGAAGGTTTATAAAGTGCATTGAGACTGTAACTCTACAGCACCTTCCATCTGTGCATCTAAGTATTTATTACTTATCAAACGTATTTTAACAGCAGACTTGTTCCTCTGCAGCCCTGAGCAAGTATGGAGGATGGGGTAGGAAAGGTGATTCTACATCCATTTTCTGCCTCTCCCAGTCTTGGGGTGGCCCTGGGCTGAATATCAGTGCAGCTATGCTAATTCACTGGAGCTGAAGATCTGACCCACTGTCTACCAGAGTTCTTGCTCCTGCAGAATGAGAAGCTCAAGGAATGTCCTATGGTAATAAATGAGAAAGGAAAGCTGCAATAGACACTGCCATTAAAGCCCAGAGAAACAATGCCTATAGGAATTTTTCTGGATACATATATGAGGGAGGGGTGAGATACCACTCATCAGCGTCACGTGTGACATGGATCCTCACCAACCCTGCAATAAAACTGGCCAGCCCAAATACCGGATAGAAAAGCTTGGCCTCCTCTGCTTAGGGAATATGTTTGCTGTGACCGCAGTTTATTATGTTGTCCAGTATCCTTTTGTTTACACGTGCTCCCCTTGTCTGTCTGCATCCGCCTGTTGTCTATAGTTTTATACTTCGATTATAAAGGCTGTGGAGCAAGGACCATCTCTTTGCGATGTGTATGTTCGGGGATGGGGAGGGGTATGGCCTCTAGGTGCTCGTGTAATACAAACAATAATAAAAATGATCTGGACTATAGACACACCAAAATAGGTCCCCTGCGTGGCGGCTGAATCCTGGCAATAATGCTTTCTGAATGGGTGGCTGTCTTGCAAATGGCTGTGAAAGAAACATCCCTGAGGCAGGCAGTGGAGGCTGTTTTGCTCTAATGGAGCTGGACATGGCTGTCTAGTTCCATACCCATCCACTCATAGCAATGGGAAAGGCAGTTAGACATCCCGTTAGACATGATTCTCTTGGTAACAGGATTGCCCGGCAAATTGGTATCAAATGAAAAAGAGGGAAGGGCGGGGGCAGGAGGGGGTCCTTTGGGAAAGTAAAAGAATAGATGTAATCAGTTTTGTCCCTTTCATTTACTTTGAGGAGAGGCAGTGTGGCCAAGTGCAGGGCTTCTCAAACTTCATTGCACTTCGTTGCTTCATCTGACAACAAAAATTACTACATGATCCCATGAGGGGGACCAAAGCCTGAGCCCACCTGAGCCCCACCACCCCGGGCAGGGGAGCCCAAACCTAAGCCCCGCTGCCCAGGCAGGGGGGCCAAAGCCTGAGCCTCGCCACCAGGGCTGAAGCCCTCGGGCTTTGGCCTTGGCCCTGGGCGGTGGGGCTCAGGCTTCGACCCTGGATTCCATCAAGTGTAACGCCAGCCCTGGTGACGCCATTACAATGGGGTTATGACCCACTTTGGGGTCCTAACCCACAGTTTGAGAACTGCTGGTCTACTGAATAGGGCACTAAAGTGGAACCCAGCAGTGCCAGGTTCTATTCCCACATTGGCTGCAGACCTGATGTGTGAACTTGGGCAGGTCTCTGTGCCCTGTTTCCCCCCATCCTCTCCAGTCTTTGTCTATCCGCACTGTTTAGACTGTAAGCTTTTTGGAGCAGGGACCATGTCAAACTGTGTGTGCGCAGCGCCCATTGCAACAAGGCTCGAATTCTCATTGGGTCTTTGGGCTGTATGGCAGTGCTGTAACGAGGGCGAGGTGAGTGAGGCACTTGCCTCGGGCGCGCAAAGGAGAGGGGGCGCGCTGCCGCTGTCTTCGGCAGCATTTCGGCAGCAGTGCATCTTTAGCGGCAGCTCAAACGCTGCCGCCGGCTTCAGCAGCATTTTGGCGGCGAGGCTCCTTCTTGCCTCAGGCGCAAGAAAACCTAGTTACGGCTCTGCCCTATGGTAATACTCATGTTAATAAGACTAGCACGTAGAGCATTTCAGGGGTGAACATGGTAAAAATCACATGCAAGCAATTTTTGCAGGCAATCTGTCAGGGAAAAACTTTGCACAGTACTGGGTGGAAGGCTGGCAGACTTTTATTGACATACTGCAGCATGCAGGGGAGGTGCATAAAAGTGTGTGGCTACTAGGAGGGAGACGTTATATTCTGTTTTACCTGGGATGATGTCATGGCACCTTGGGTCCTTATGCTCCTTTTACACTCTTTCTTCCTTTTATCTCCTCTCCTCTTATAATTTGTTCTCAGTCTCACTACTTCATCTTTCTGCTGCATTTCAAGCTTGCTTCTCCCTCTGGTTCTCATGATCCCTAGATCTTCCCATCCTCCCAACTTCCTGCTTTCCTCTTCCACTCCCCTCCACATTCTTTGTCATAGCTGCTGGTTACATCTGATTCCGCAGTCTACTCCTGCACCCCTTGCTGTTTTTTCCTGCACCTCCTGTCCTCACTGGCCTCCCCATCCCGTCAGCAGAATTGGAGTAGCAGCAAGAGAAGAAAACAGTAGCAAACTCTTGGCTGAATTTGGGCCACTCTTAAAGACACAGTTTCCAAAGGCTATAGGGGAGACTATTCTAGCACATTGGGAGCTGGACCAATTACAGGTGATGTTAGCATGTCCCTGAGAGAGAGGACATTATCAACAGTGCTTACACTTGTGGTTTGCTGGCCCAGGCTGACAACAAAGATCTCAAGAACTTCTGCCCTGTCTCTCACCTCCCTTCCCTCCATTATTGTGATGGTGGTAACAGGCCAACTCAACAGCATCTGATGTCCTCCAATACCCAGAGCTTTTCAAATAATGAATTAAAAAAAGCAGTTACAAATATTTTAGCCCCAAGTTTGCTCTGCTTTGTTCATTAGGCTGCACTGTTCAGTAGTTGGGAACCCAGCCAACTTTTCATGAAAATGTTCTCCAATTCCCAATCTTCATAACTTTTAACATGGATAATGCCTCATTGTTTGTATTTTACTATTCTGTTTGAAATTTTTCGGGTCAGGGCTCCAATCCAGCAAACCAGCGTTAGCACATTGACCTCAGTCGACCTACTTGCATGCTTTAAGTCGAGCACATACGTAAGAGCTTGGCTGGACTGCAGCCCAGGACCATTATTATTATAATTATTTATTTTACAGTAGCTCCTTGAAGCCCCTGCTGAGCTCAGGGTTCTTTGTGCTAGGTGTTGCACCCAACCATAGTGAGATGGCCCCTGTCTTGAAGCGCTTACTATCTAAAGAGAGAAGACAGACAAAGGGCAGGAGAGAAAACAGGCACAGAAGTGAAATGGCTTGTCTGAGGTCACACGACAGGTCAGTATCAGAAGTGAGAATAGACCCCCAAGTCTTTGATGCCTAGTCTAGTGCCCTAACCAATGGACAACACGACCTCCCAATATCAGATTACTGGCATGTCCACGCTCCCCTGGGGGTACTGAAGAGGGACTAGTGGAAGTAAACAATTTGTAGAATAACCCTTGTTCGGACTGCTCAGTGGATGCATTTGAAGTAAATCATGAGCAGTTTGTGAATGATTCACTAGTTTAAAAAAGGGAATGTAGCAGTCTGTTCATTAGCAGCCCAGGGGGTTAATGCTGATGAGCTAATACTTGTTGTAATGCCATGTAATTATTTTGGAAACTTCTTTAGATATTGAAAATGTAGCCCACACTCTTCTGGGTCCCAGACAGGTCAGATGATTGTTACCCATGGTCATGGTTATGTTAGTGGTAGCTAGGAGGTAACCCCTGTTTCATTACATCTTCAGCTCTAATTATTAGCCAGTACTAGGAAATATATACAAAGTACTTTCAAATTAGTAGTTTTACAACAAATGATGAAAATAACTGGTTAAAGTATTAGCAAAATAGGAAGGATTATTTTAAGAGCAGGATTGTTTGAGAATGAGACAGGTGTGTAAATTACATCATTTGTTGTGTTAATAGTGCTATTGCCAGGGGTTGTAAGTTGAGCTGCCCAGGAAATGCTTTCAAACAAAATGGAGCCAGTTTGATACATTTCTCTGTATAACTGGTAAGGGCTGTGATGACAATGTAATCATTTTCTGAAAGCCCAAGGCAAGACTTTCCTCTTTTCACAGCTTCTTGTGTACTTAAATTAACGCAAAATAAAAAGAATGTTGTTATCAAAAGAACTCGAGTCTCTCTATAAATTACCCAGCTCTCCCTTGGGGCTAATAATGGCTCCACTCAGACAGAATCCGTGCAGTTCTCCCTCCCCTAATGGTGGTCATATTCCATAAAGAAGATTTTGCTAGGAGGGTTGTCATAGGCACTGTAAGCTACATTCCTACTTCAAAGGCTTTTAGAACTGACTTGGACTAAACCGCTATCTTGAATGTTCTCCTGCTGAAGAGCTCCATCCAGAAGCTAACAATGCTGGCCCCTTTATGTCTCTGAACTTAGTCCCTCAAAAATGGGAGAGTTAGTATATGCTGAAGGGTTTGCATAGCATTTCTGTTAAAAAGTTGTCCCTGTCTTGCTCCATATCTAAACCAGGCACATGTTCTTTCAAATTAAATTTCAGTTGCATGTGGTATTTTTTGTCACCTCCTCTCCTGAGCTAATGTTCCAGTGCTGTTAAACAGTTTTTTGAAAAGTCTGGTGATTGTTTCTCATTGGAACTAAAAACAAGTTCATCATTGACACATTCAGTGACTCAGGAAGCCCATTGATTTACCATCAGGACCTTTTCTGATTTTCTATTGCCACATGATACAAAAAATTGCACAAGAAAAAATGACAGTGAAGAAATTTCCTTCAGTCCTCTTCAAAATGGATTCCCAAGAAGAGCATCCTTCAGTCGAGTGAAGAACTAGCATTTTGTTCCAATAGTTCTTCCATTATTTTGTGTATATTTGTGCAGTATTTTTGGTCACTTCAGGTAAATCCATAATCTATGCATTAAGCATTTGTTGGATTAAGTTTCAAAGAAATCTGAATGTGATGGGGTGTCTACCCAACACAGGTGATTAAAGGGTTAATGTGGGCCTGATTGGCCAATTAACTGACCGGGTTGCACCTGGAGGGTGAGACAGGTCTAATTAAAGATGCTGGGGAGAAGCTGGGTGGTGCTATGAAGAAAGAAAGTCTTGAATGGAAAGGGAAGAACTCTGTAGTTTCTCCCTTGGTGATAGAATGGAGAGAGCTGAAGGGAATAGCAGGGTTGCTGCAGGCCAAGCAGGAAGCCCAGGAAGGGAAGATACCTGGAAGACACAGGACTGCAGCAAGCTCCTGTGACTGACCCTGGCTCAAGAGCAGGAACCGGACCTATGCGGAGAAGCCCTGGGAGATGCTGATTGTTACAAAGAGCCCAGGAAGGGGGGGCGGGGGAGGCCTGAAGAAAGGATAATGGTAGGAATGTATCTAGGGAGGTGCAGCAAGGTGTCTGAGGGAGAAGACCTTGGCTGCTTGCTTGTCCTAGGGTCCCTGGACTGGAACCCAGTGTAGAGGGAGGGTCTGGGTTCCGCTGCCAGCCACTGGGAAGGTGGCATGAAGCCCCTGATGTAAGGGGTAAGGAGAACTTGAAGTCCTGAGAGAAGGGAGTAAGGACCATGGGGCTGGGGATGAGATTTAAGGACATTGGATCGTGTGTTGGACTTTTTGTTACCCAGGAAAGGGTGGAACTAAAATGTGACCTGATTGCAGGGCTGAGTCATGAGACGAGACACCACCACAGGAATGGAGCAACCGTCTGCAGGGGGTACTAGATGGGAAAGAGTTGCTATGCCACATCCAGCCACGAGGACATGTGCCCTTGGTGGGTCTACTCTTCTACACTGAAATAGAAACACAGGAGAGAGAAATATTGGGGTTCAAAAGATCATGAATCAAAAAATAAGGCTATACATCTATTTAATACAAAATATAGCAATACATTCTCTGGGGAGAAGATAACTATGATTCTGGGGAGGCATTTCAATGGCTCTTGTATGAGTAGCTGCTCACTAGTGAGAGTAAGGGTTCACAATCTGGTCCTGGCTAAAAATACCCAAAGAGTTTCTAATGATAGTGAATTTGGGGGTGTGAAATCCTACTCCTATTGAAAGCAGTAGCGAAACTCTTGTTGACTTAATGGGGCCAGGAGTTTCACTCTTGGTGCTTATAGACTCTCTGGATAAGTCGAATGTATTTGCCATGGTTCTGAATGTTGGCTATTTCTGAGGCAGCCATACTTCAGGTTGTGAAACTGCCTCTTACAAACACTGCCAAAATACCCATGGCATTGACAATGTTTGTCAAGCCGTTACTGATGTTTAAATGCCAAAGCCCCCACTTGTCGATGCTTCTAGTGTCCTTCAAGTGTGTCACAAGGTTTATCATGTGTGCCAAGTGCTCGACAATGTTTGTCTCATCTGCCAAGTTGTTCCCAGTGTTTAATAATGTCTGCTAAACGCTGCATGATGTTAATGGTATATCTGCCCCGCGCTGAGCTCTATGTTGTATGCTGACTGCGTGACCACACTTAGGGTACGTCTATACTCACGCGTCCTGTCAGAGGAGTCCAATCGATCTTCTGGGTTCGATTTATCGCGTCTTGTCTAGATGCGATAAATCGAACCAGGAAGTGCTCCCCCGTCGACGCTTGTAATCCTGCTCGACGAACGGAGTAGGCGGAGTCGACGGGGGAGCCTGCACGCCGCGTGTGGACCCCGGGTAAGTACCTTTTAATTCGAACTAAGATAGTTCGACTTCAGCTACGTTATTCACGTAGCTGAAGTTGCGTATCTTAGTTCGAATTGGGGGGTTAGTGTAGACCAGCCCTTACACTTGCCATTGAATGGCTCACTGAATTTATAGAGCCAGATTCACCTTTTGGCATAACTTCAATGAGTGCCACAGAGTTACACTATGGCTGAATTTGGCCCATTGTGTCTAAAAGTGCTTCATGGTATCTTCGATGTCTAGAAGATTGTCTTCTTGTCCTGCTCTCAAGAGGAAAGATTGTCTCTATCAGTAATACCAACAGTTTGTAAGGAACCCCTAAACTAGTTGTCATTCCTCTTTAGAAGAGGAAGACAGGTCTTGTGGTTAAGACGCTGGACTAATACTCAGAGGTGGGTTCAGTTACTGGTTTATTTCCTAGGGGATCTTGGCCCAGTCATTGAATCTCTCTGCTTCAGTTCCCTTTATCTAAAATTGGGATAATAGCACTTTCATCTTGTCTATTTAGACTGTAAGCTCTCTAGGGAAGGAACTGTCTCTCTTTATGGGTTTGTACAATGGAGCCCTGGTTTTGGTTGGTGTCTCTAGAAATTGCTATAATACAAATAATAATCTGGGTTCCACTGTGAAAGTATCACTAAGTTGTTCTAGCTTTTCTGCCTACAACACATTCTTCCCACTGCAGTTTCAATCAGATACTGGACTGTTCATCCGAACTGTGTAGTGTAGCTGCAACTCTGTGAAACAGCTGCTGCATTTCACATCAGCGGTGGCTTCACTTCTGTAGTGGGTGAAATAATTCCCATGCCATTATACAGAATTTGTAAAGCGAGTTGAGATCCTTCTGGATGAGAGGCTGTATATAAATGTCAGTAGTTATTCGGATGTTCAATGGTGAAGAAACTTAGTGTGTTTAATCACACGGAGCTTACAAACAGGCAGAAGAGTCCTTCCATAAAATAGGAGGGGGATGTGAAAGCTGAGTCACTTAGGAGGACTGCAGATGACTTGAACAACACAACTGTTATTTTCTTACATTATTACACATATCTTGCAGAGAAGGTGCCCAACCAGGCATACCATAACTGTGGCCAGAAAAATAATCCTTGCTCGTTGTGATGGTGCACCCCATCATATTTTATGGGGAGATGCTTATAAATGTATATATGACATGACTGAATATGTTTTATGCCTCATAGGCCATGTAACATCTCTGTAAAGGTTAAGACCTACTAAATCTATTCCTCCTATTTGTATGCATGTATCATTTTTATAGTTGAAGTTATGAATATTGGCTGTATATTTGCTTGATTTCTAAATAGTCTTAGTAAAAAGATTTGGTCAGTGTCTTGAGAAAGGAATGTGCAGGTTATGTGCCCAATCAAGAAGCACTTAACAGACAATACAACTTTGGAGACGTCAATCCACATCTGAGCTTTCCCGGGAATGTGGCTTGGCTGGTAAGGAACTCAGTTGTGCATGGACATGTGACTTGCCCATGTGACTCCAAAACTCCATTTTGCAACTAGATTCTACCTAGGGGGGAGGGAGGGGTTCCACCCAGAGAAGAAAGTCTATAAAAATCCCCGGGAGACCCCTCCATTTAGTCTTCAGCTGGCTTAAGAGAGAGCCTCTCCACCCTTAAGGATACCTGAAAGAAACTGGAACAAAGGACAGTGGCTACAGAGGGTGTGAGTGATTGCTGGACCCAGGCTAGAGGGAGTCTGGTCTGTAAAAGGAAACTCACTGGTGAGGTTTTTATCTGTATTCAGTTTTTATCACTGTATTAGAGATAGATGTGCGTGTTTTATTTTATTGTATTTGTTAATTCACTTTGTTCTGTCTGTTACTACTTGGAACCACTTAAATCCTACTTCTGTACTTAATACAATCACTTTTTACTTATTAATTAACCTGGAGTACATGTTAGTACAGGGGTGGGGGGGCGGCGAAAAACAGCTGTGCATATCTTTCTATCAGTGTTATAGAAGGCGAATAAGCTATGACTTTACCCTGTATAAGCTTTATGCAGGGTAAAACGGATTTATTTAGGTTTTGGATCCCATTGGAAGTTGAGAATCTTAGGGCTGGTCTACACTAACCCCATAATTCGAACTAAGATACGCAACTTCAGCTACGTGAATAACGTAGCTGAAGTCGAACTATCTTAGTTCGAATGAAAAAGCACTTACCCGGGGTCCACACGTGGCGCGCAGGCTCCCCCGTCGACTCCGCCTACTCCGTTCGTCGAGCAGGATTACCAGCGTCGACGGCGGAGCACTTCCTGGTTCAATTTATCGCGTCTAGACAAGACGCGATAAATCGAACCCAGAAGATCGATCCTGCGCCTCCGACAGGACGCATAAGTATAGACGTACCCTGAGTGTTAAAGACAGGAACACTTCCTAAGCTGCTTCCAGGAAAGTCTACAGCTGTTAGGGGATGTGGTTCAGACCTGGGTCTGGGTTTGGAGCAGGCTAGCAGGTCTGGCTCAAACCAGGCAGGGCTCTGGAGTCCTAAGCTGGAAAGGGCAGGAAAGCAGGGGCAGAAGTAGTCTTGGCACATCAGTTGGCAGCCCCAAGGAGGTTTCTGTGATAGCAACCCGTCACACCCGTATCCCACAGCTAAGTGATACTCAATATGGTGTGAAATCACCATCAGATCTTCATCCTGCTGGATCTGCTGATAGGGACAGCTGTGAGTTTTTCATTAGACATTAAGACCTACCGGCGTCCAGTAGGGTGTGTTTCTCTCTGAAACAGGATCTTTGCTAAGTAAGTGCAGGGGGAAAATGGCTGCATTATGGGATATAAACATTGTTCTGAACTCTAGCATAGATAACTGTTATCAAAGTGAATGTAAGTTGCACCCATGTATATGATGGCTGAATTTTTCCCATAGGCTTTAAGGTAGCACATACTGAATATACGTCATGGTATTAAAACCAGAGTTTCCTGCTGTGGTGACAGGTGAAATATGGGGTTTTATTTAGTACTGTATTACAACAGAGGATCTCCAAGCCATACCTTCTAGTAACTGCTACATAAATGCCATGCAACTTTTTCAATTTTGCTTCTCAAAACAGGGACCAGGAAAAAAAATGGCTTTCCTGGGCTGCTTGGGGTTTTCTATCAGGGGTTTCTATTGTCTGAACAATGAGGAGTCCTTGTGGCACCTTAGAGACTAACAAATTTATCATCAGATGCATCTGATGAAGTGGGTTATAGCCCGTGAAAGCTTATGCCCAAATACATTTGTTAATCTCTAAGGTGCCACAAGGACTCCTAGTTTTTGCTGATACAGACTAACATGGCTACCCCTCTGAAACCTATTGCCCGAAGTGGCTCTAGAACTGCACCAGTCTAACAAACACTGGGCCTGATTTTCAGTCCAGCTTTTGACCAGGTCTGGCTTTTTGTGCTTGTTTTGCAGGTGTAAATTATTTCAGGTACAATTCGCATTAGTTAGTGCCTAGGGAACTGATTGCACCTGCAAGTCGCATGCTTGGACTTTCAGGGGGCATGAATTTTGTCATCTAAAGTGTAGCCTAATTCTTTCTAATGTCTTGGGACCAACATGGCTACAACACTGCAAAAAATCTAGCCCAATGTCATTATCCATTAATTGAACAGAAGCTCATCTACCTTCTAGTGTAGAACCAACTCCCAGTTCTGCGTAAAGCAATAGCTTCCAGCCACTCTAAAGATGTCAAAATGTGCCTTTTGACCCTTAACTTTCCATGTGTGTTTCAAACAGAACTGTTGATGCAATATTCTTTTAGCCTGAAGTATGCTAAAGGCTTTTGCAAATATTAATTTATTTAGGTAGAAAAATATGCCAAAATAGCACAAGGGAGTGAGAATGGAGAACACTGTAGCAAAAGCTGTTCTTGCATCTTTACATACTTAATTTAGCTCTGCCCAGCAGCATAGGCGCTGACTTCCCCTCTTTCCTGTGGGTGCTCGAACCCCCCCCCCCACTCCACCTCTTCCATGAGGCCCTGCCCTGCACCCATTCCCACCCCTTCCCCAAAGTCCCCACCCCAATTCCACTCCCTCTCTTCCCCTATTCCAACTACTTCCTCAAATCCCTGCCCCAGCCCTGCCTCTTCCCCGCCTCCTCCCCTGAGCGCGCTACGTTCCCGCTCCTCCTGCCCCTCCTGGAGTGTGCTAACTCCTCCAAACAGCTGTTTGGCGGTGGCTGGGCGGGAAGCGCTTGGAGGTAGGTGGAGGAGCGAGGATGCAGAATTAGGCTCAGGGGAGGGGGAGGAAGTGGGGCAGGGGGTGAGGGGAGCTTGGCTGCCAGTGGGTGCTGAGCACCCACTAATGTTTACCTGTGTGTGCTCCAGCTCTGGAGCACCCACGGAGTTAGCGCCTATGCCCAGCAGTGCTGCTGTGAGCTCTTAGGATCTACTTTGCCTGGAGGAGGAAACTATTGGCTAATGCTAAAGGCATAAGTAATTAGGATTTAAAAATACTCCCTTTTCATAAAGCTTCCTGTGATACAAGGTCACAGTTTCCTGGACCCCAGCTTGCAGAGTGCATTATAAAGTAAGTATTTATTGTACCTGTCTTGTGCTGATGCACCAATTTACTTGGCTTCCAAGAACTGTTTTATTGGGTTTATAAACTATTTTTCTCAACTTCATAAAACTAAGGTTTCATTGGCAGAGTGCTGGTTTTACAGTTTTAAAACTTGTATGATATAAAAAATGACACTTTTACCATGACATCCTCATTACACATGAGCTCCAGCATCTTATGTAATACAACTCCCAAGCTCTTTTTGAAAGTAATGATCCCCACCACATACGTATAAGAGGATTAAAGCAAACATTTAGACAGTGCTGGGATCCATTACATAATAAGAAAAACTTTTCAGTTTTGGTGACGCCAGTCTTTTATTTGGCTCTTAAAATTCAAGGAGATAAAGAGGTAAGAACTGATGAAACCGGCCCCTTCCTTCTCCTCCCAGGAGAACGCTATACAATTCAACAGCTCCCAAATGTCAGAAGCACTTTATGACCCAACAATGCTGTTGGTTTGTGAGTCGGGCTTTGAATCATGATATCTCACATCCCAGCTAAGTGCTCCCGGATAGTTCTCTGTTTTCTGAATGATTTCCTGAGAAGAATCTTAGGGATTTTATATGGTTCGGTGCTGCTGGTGGTTTCTCTGGTGAAAGGGGGAGAGCTAGCTCAGTGGTTTGCGCATTGGCCTGCTAAACCCAGGGTTGTGAGTTCAATCCTTGAGGGGGCCATTTAGGGATCTGGGGCAAAAATTGGGGATTGGTCCTGCTTTGAGCAGGGGGTTGGACTAAATGACTTCCTAAGGTCCCTTCCAACCCTGATATTTTATGATTCTATGAAAGAACAATGCCCAGGTTGATTTCTTGATTACATGGTAACTGGGATGTGCTCCCTTCCTGCTGCTTATTTACTGGGAAAACAAGGTTCTGAATTCTCTTCAGACTTTCAGCTAATGGCTGCCAATTAGAATGCTGGTGCATTGGCATGACCTGTGGTATGGTGTGCTGGCAGATGGCAGAAATGAGCCAAGGTGAAAAAGGCACTTTGGAAAACATTATGTAATTTCAACAGAGCTGTCAGATTCCTAAAGGGTTAGTCTTTGAGTTTCAGTGGCTCATCCGCCATCAAACCCAAGCATTGTAGTTTATGCTAAGGAGGAAGTACATATGGTTTTTGATTGTGCTTGTTAACAAGGGTGTCTATTGCCTCCTAAGAGCTGCATGTAAAGAGTTTTTTACATAAGAAGCCGTTTACTGTGCACAACAGTCTTTATTGGTCATGCAAGTCTGAGGAACGTCGCTGCGCTTTCCTGACTGTCATCTACTGACACCTTATATTTGCGTATATATAGGCACTTCTCTTTCACAGAGCATTCCTGTAACAACCCTGACAGATTTAAGTGTAGTAGCCGTGTTAGTCTGTGTCAGCAAAACGAAAATAAGAAAGAAAAACTTGTAGCACCTTAGAGACTAACAAATTGCATCCGATGAAGTGGGTATTAACCCACGAAAGCTTATGCTGAAATAAATTTGTTAGTCTCTAAGGTGCTACAAGTTTTTCTTTCTTATTTTCGTTTAACCCTGACAGAGGATCACAGAATGAAACTACCTTATGAGATCATCCATCCCATCTCTTCATCTCGGTCACATTTCTCCATAATCTTTCTTAGCTAAGGAGGGCCTATAGTTACTTGTGGCTTCTGTCTCTTGTGTCTGCCATGATTACCTTGTACGTCAGTGGTAGCATACCCTTTAGGACTCAACTCAGGACAGCCAGTGTTCTTGGTGAAGGACCCCTGATTAAAAAACTTGCTTTTGCTGGAGATCTAGGTATGTCGGAATGTCACTATCTTAAAGCTCTTTGCAAGCATTTTCCCAAAGAACTGTGATTGTAAAGCTCCTGATTCTGAAGGAATCCACCACCAGCAGCACCTCTTAGAGTACCTAAGTCACTTTTGAAAATGGGACATAGGGGCCGAAAGGTTTAGAAAATTTTCCACATAGACTGATCTATGACGGGTGTTACTACATCGATAACAAGCGACACTGGGACTTAGCCCTGGTCTGCACTACAAGATTAGGTCAAATTTAGCTGCCTTAGGTCGATTGTATAATCAATGCATCTACACAACCAACCCTGTTCCATCGACCTAAAGGGCTCTTAAAATTGACTGCTGTACTCCTCCCCGGCGAGGGGAGTAGTACTAAAATCGACCTTGCTGGGTCGAATTTGGGGTAGTGTAGACGTAATTTGACAGTATTGGCTTTTGCTCAGCCGCTGAGGTGGGAGGCAGCCGCGGTGAGCCGCCCTCTGCCTCCCAGCTCCCCGCTCAGCTCCCGCGGGTGGGGGGGGCTGAGATTCCGTGGGCGGGGGGAGGCTAGTTGGGGGGGGGCGCAGCTGGTGCAAGGAAGTTTCGCCTAGGGCGCGAAACTTCCTTGCACCAGCCCTGCCACCCTG
Organism: Chelydra serpentina; assembly: GCA_037349315.1. NCBI lineage: Eukaryota > Metazoa > Chordata > Testudines > Chelydridae > Chelydra > Chelydra serpentina. Next base: position 31,576,275 of record JBAIAC010000035.1, on the reverse strand, counting down.
GCTTAAGCAATGACGCCGCTATCACAAACCCCCCAGCAGGAGTTAAGTGTGATGAAGACCACAAATGGAGCTAGCAGTTCTTAACATTTATAAGGCAGCAGTAAGATTTAGTAGAATGCTTAGCTCCAGAGCAAATGTCTTTGAATTACATAAACTGAAGATTTTGGTTTTCCTACTGACTAAACATCAGAGTGCACTATAGTGAGATGCCTGTCTAGAGTCCAGCCTGCATGTATCTGATGCCATCATCCTGCTGAAAATTATAATGATATAGGACAGATTGTGACCTGCCTGACATGCCTGTGCAGGTGGGTGAGGTAATGTTAGGCTTCCTCTGTGCTGGCTACCTGTATAGTCGGGGCTCTATAGTCGGTGCTGGAGGGAGAATACCTTTGCCAGGTTGCTGCTCTCCCCTCACTCATGTGGGAGGCGACGATAGGCAGTGGGAGGAGTTTTGGCTCATTGGTGATGGCTGATGCACTGTGGGAAGCAATCTATACCAGGTATAGGTCTGGTACTGATTGTTTCTGCCCACCCAGAACAAAGGGGGACTGGAAAGCAGACTATGACTCTGAATCAGAATCTGCCTCCTGGTCTGCTCCTAGGGCAGCACTACTATAACAAAGCCACAATTAGCCCATCATATTTATACTGAGACAGATTCAAAGTTTAAAATGTGATTATAGTCAGAAAAGAAACTCTGTTCTCAAGGGAGTTGGTGTTTACCTTCTGGGACTTTCCAAACTCAGCCTGGGATCACCTTGTGTTATTGGCCCATTACATCAGCCTCAAGCAACGAAGAATCTCCAGACAGAATCTAGCTGACAATGTTGTGTATCCTGCATAAGTAAGAATAGAACCCTATAGACCCAAATGATATTTTTAGACCAAATTGTTTTTTGTTGAAAAGTTCAGCTTCATTGAAATAGAAAATTTCATCAAAGGAACGCTTGAAAACAAAAATTCAAAATGAAGCAAAATGGAAATTGTTTCATTCCCATTTGGAAATTGTTATTCAAATTGATAGAAAACAAAATGAAAGTATTGTTTCATTTCATTTTGGTGACTTTGTTGAAGACTCACAGTTTCCCATGAAAAGTTTTGAATGAAATTGTTTCTTTTGATATTTTTTGCAGAAATACAATTGGATTTGTCAACTGGCTGTAGAGCCCAACTCTCTCTCCCATTGCTGCGTTGGCTCTGCAAGGCTAACAAGATAAATACTTGTAATGTGATACTCCTGGGTGGGTTATCAGCTGTGAAGACTGAACCCGGGATTTCTGGATCTAAAAACGAGTCTTTACTGTGAGAGCCAGAAGACACAGCTCTGTTAACGCAAAGGTTGTAGCAGGCTCATCCACCTCTGTCCCCACCTACTCGCTGGACCACAGACAGCCACGCTGTAATTTGGGAGTTAAACATCTATGACCATGGTGTTATCAGGACCAATTCTACAACCATTTAAAACATCTTTTAGTCAGCAAAGTCAGCAGATAGGACATTGAGAGACACAGGGAGCAGTTAGGTTAAGAGGAAAGCATATTTTTTTACATTCTAATGATACCCGCCTAACTTGTAATTTACCTTAGAGCTGCCTTTGGCTTTCCTTACTGTTGATTAGCATAGGGTGTTTTTTGGATTATTTTTTTTAAATGAAAAGTTTGGACACCAAACCAATTTGATTTACTAGAACAGAAATATCTATTTTTGTTGAAGTTTCAACAATTCCTGAAGTCAGACAGGGTCCTGTTTCCCTCTGAATATTTGGAATGTGTCAGGCAGGTGTTTCAAAAGTCCTTATGCTGCAGGGAAATACACCCTGATGTAATCTGCCTAATTTGGCTCTTTGAATTACTTTCAAGAACACTTGCTGTTTGTAATGGAAATAGCTCCCTGACCACTTCAGAGAGGACTTTGTAATGTGAGCTGGTAAAACTCTGCAGGTGTAGCGGACTTTTTATTTTATTTTACATCTTGGGTTTGTTTACTTTAATGTGTTACTGAAAAAGTGACATAAAAGTGGCTTAACAAGTCATTTTTCATTTGAAAAATGTTTTCTTATTAAGAAAGTTAACATCCAACCTTCTGCTAAAGAACTACCAACTCCAGGAAACCACACTTTGCCCAAGAGTGTGTTTCCTGAGGCTTAAGTTCCCCACAGACATTTGTTCGGGATTGTACATACCTGAGGTGTTTTGGCATGAGCATCAATTAGAAAATGGGAAGCCGTGTTTTCCTTGCTAATTCTTGGCTACTGAACGAGGGTTACTGAAAGCTCTCTGTTTTACCAAAGTTGTTTAGTTCATTTTTTTTAAATGTAAATTTTTGAATTAAACTGTTTTTGACTCAGGAAAAAGATCCCAATATGCTGCAACCCATCGAGAGTGGAGCTGGGCAAAGTTACTTAAACATACCTTGGAGCAAGGGGTTAAATACGAGAATATAAAACTCCCTGTGAAGGGAACTTGAAGCTGTGTTATCCAATGTATTGTCAGCCTGATTGTACTAATCAGGACTAAAACCTACTGAAACTTAAAAGAAAATCAAATGAAAATACATCTTATCCAGTCAGGGCAGTCATTTGTCTTCAAACATCCAGCCACTGCTCCTTCACTTGCAATTTACTGGGCCTCCTGTAACTGATTCACCCTTTGATGCACTTATTCATCTGCTGTATCATCACATGACATTGTTACACCGCTAGCTTTAACCTTTTGTAAATCATTGCAAAGTACTGAGATGACAAGTTAAGGAAAGGTGCAGTCTTGGAAGAAAGCTTTTGTTGAGCTGTGCTCCGCCAAGCCATTTAGCAGGTGCATAAACTCCCAGAAGAATATAAAGGATCCTTCTCCGTGCAGTGCTTTGAATAGTTGTATGTTCAAATACAGAGACAGTGGGGGCAATCTTTCAGACACCTGATCCCGCACCTGCTAGCCTTCACGGAGCTGCTGCTTGGTATTGTGTCAGGCTCAGGAACTTATTTTCCATCACTTGGTTGTTTCAAAACCAAATTTCAAACAAGGCAAAGCACTCATTTCTCAATCAAGGCTACTGAATGAGCTTGCCAAGTCTGAAGTTTTAAATCAAAGCCATTTTTTTTGAATTATCAAAGCACAAAAAAGCATCTGAAAAACAAAGTTGACAGCTCTGAGTGTTTTTTTTCCACATTCATCTAACTCAGAAACAGCGGAATGGTTTTTATAAAACTTTCCAAAAACATCTCCTCCTGGGGTGAGACTAAAATAGGTTAAACATTGAAAAACAATGTTTGCAAACATATACTTGAATTCTGACCCCCATTAAGCTGACAGTCATGTCTCTTTGTTTATAGTGTGAATATTTGTGTAAACAGGCTGTTTGCATGAATATTTGAGGAACTGCTACACTTCACACAAGTACCTGCATTCGCAGACCAGCAAGGCTAGTGGCTGTTCATTATTCTGTTTTTTCCAAGTGTGTGATTCAGCCAGAGACCAGAGCAGTGACCAGAACAATAAAGTAGCAAGAATAATGGCTAGCTGTAAAGTTTGCAAGGAAGCCATAGACTATGTAGGCTGACCATACGTACCGTTTTAAACAGGAGAGTACCGTTTTTTTAATATTTCCCGACCGTCCCGTCGTTTTAATATAAATGTCAATTTTGTCCCATTTTTAATAAACTATATATAGTCTTTATTTTTTTGTAAAAAACTGAACGCTGGCTTGTTGCGGCTGCCCCTCGTCTCTCCGCCGAGCTGCTGAGAGGGGAGACGAGGGGCGGCTTGTTGCGGCTGCCCCTCGTCTCCCCGCCGAGCTGCTGAGCGGGGAGACGAGGGGCGGCTTGTTGCGGCTGCCCCTCGTCTCCCCGCTGAGCTGCTGAGCGGGGAGACGAGGGGCGGCTTGTTGCGGCTGCCCCTTGTCTCCCCGTCCCGTTTTTGCCATCCCAATGTCCCGTTTTTGTCTCAAGGAAATATGGTCAGCCTAGCCATAGACTGAAAATTGTTTGACAAATCTAAGTGAAGGACTGAATAACAAAGACCTTTGCAGAAATCAGGATTGGTTTGCAAACCATCTACAAAAAGGAAAGAAGGGCTACATTTGCAATACATATTTTTAAAAATGAATAAATCTACCAGCTCTAGCTGAATGCAAGCGAGACATTTGAGTCTCTATTGTTAATCAGTGTGAGGGCAACTGAAAACAAGGATTCAGGGCCTGCCCTTGTTCCTATTGATGCCTTGCATGTAAGATAATAGCTCACATGGGAGAGACAGTGGTTTACCATGATAGCATCATACATAATGAAGACTGTATACTCATGCATTGTGTCCCCTTTGAGGGAGCCATACTGATCTTGCATTCCATGATGATCACAGAGGTGATGAGCAACAATAAATTAGTTCCTTATTGTTCCTGACAGTGTGGCTTTCACTACTACAGCACATCTGGGGAGCACCTAGTGTTCTGCACCGTTGGTAAAGAAGGGCCTGCATTCCATATCATAGCTACTTTTGACTTGTAAATCTGTTTTTATGAGGTGTGTGCGTGCCTGATTCCTCATGGCTGTCCCCAGAGATTGAACACTCTTTCTAAATGGGCATTTGGATACCATATGCTTAGCAAATGCTGGCTAACATGCAGTGAAAGGCAAATCTCTCCTTTTGATAAATGTTGTTGCACTTTTTAGTGAAAGGTTTCACTCTTGAACACAGATTGAGAATAGATGAGCTGTAGATGAAGAGATTGCGTAGCCGTGTCGCATCTTCAGAGTTAATGTGGGTCTTCAGGCTTGGTTTCAGAATCATCCAATGTAGGACTCTTTCCTTCCCCCTCCCTCCCTCCGCTGGCCTAGTCCAAAACTCATGGAAGCCAATGAAAAGGCTCCTGCTGACTTCAGTGGCCACTGGGTCTGGCCTCCTATGCATCTATTGACTGCTTGGTAGCCATAACTTTCAATTTATGAAACAGAGCTAATACTGGTATTTAGTTCAGGTCTGGCATAATGGGGAATCAAATAGTCTTCTAAGGACATTGGGGGAATCTTTGTCTCTTGGAATACTTATAACTAGGCCGAATGAAACATCGAATAGTGTTCTGTAGGGAACAATGCTAAATAGGCAAGGGGCAGATTAGACGCTTTAATAGCGCTTTGTGTCCCCCCTATCTAGGATTCATAACACAGGGCACCCTGGCTGGCAGTGATGAGAGGGCTATAAGTGATGTATCTAGATTGTTATACGCTGGGATTGGGTCAACTGTCACACAGCTCCTCTGGTGGATTTACTGGTGTCCAAGCAGCAGGGAACATGTGCACTGGAAGCATTTTTATTTTTATGGGGTTTGGTATTTTGTTTTCTAAAACTTGTTGCATTTTTAAAAAAAAGGAAAATCATCAATTCCAACCAGCCCCAGTAAGTATCACTAGTTAAGGGTACAATACATCACAGGGATGATGTCCTTATCCCCAATCCAACTATTAGAATATACATATGAATATGAAAGAGAGAGAGACAATCTAAGGGTCTGAACAATCACATTCTGTAATGCTCATTCCTGCTTTGTTGTACCCAGTTAGGCCTGGTCTGGAGCTTTTGAGATGCTCCCTTATTTTATCCTTCCCACTGTAAGCAATGGACCTCTTAATGGTGTGATAAAGAAGAAGAGTCGGAGACCCCCCTGCAAACTGGATTACTGGGCATAGGGTTTACTCCCATGAGTAGAACTATTGACTGCTCTGACCCGGGGAGAAATGACGTTAGACAAGGGGAAGTGGAGATAGGAAGGGGATGTATTTGGGTCTGATACTCCTCTCACTGAATTACACTGGTGTAAATCGGGACTAACCTCTTCAAGTCAATGGAATTGCATTGGTTTACAGTGGGATGACACTCAGGTCCAGTAGGTCCAAGCAGGGCTGGCTCCAGGCACCAGCTTTCCAAGCTGGTGCTTGGGGCGGCATCGAGAATGAGGCGGCAGTTCGAGTTCCGCGGCGGCAATTCGGCGGCGGGAAGAGCGGCAGACCTGCCACCAAATTGCCGTGGCGACTGCTTGGGGCGGCAAAATTGTTAGAGTGAACCCAGTGCCAGGCCAATGCAAGGGACCTGTGCCATGCACTAGGCAGGTGCACAGTGGAGCAGGAAAGGACAGATCTTCCCCAAGGCCACAGAGCCAGAGTAGTCTCAGTTCAGCTGCATGCTGCCCCCTGATCATGAAGGCTGGGAGGGTCCGCACACCCTCACAGGAGGCACTTACATGAAGCCTATCAATGTAGTACCTACACACTTCCCAATCTCCAATGCATGTCTTCTCACAGCATCCTGTGAGGTTAGGGCAGGGCTGTTATCCCCACTGTACAGGTAAGGAACTGAGGAACAGAGACGGAATGACTTACCCCAGGTTCCACAGGCATTGAACCCAGGTGTCCTGCAGGCTGGGCTAGTGCTCTAGCCACTGAACCATCCTTCCTCCCCATAGCTTCTTTCAGGGATAAATCCAGCCCACTCCTCCATAGCAGCACCCTTTGCTATGGAACCGTTGGGGTTCTGCTGAACAGTGTGAGGGCTGGATGTGGGGAGGCCAAATAGGGGCTGTGCATCCCCTGAGCTACACAGAGCCCTTTCCCCCATGAGATCCCTGTACAAGAACGCACAGGGGACAGGAGGGGTTTGCTGTTCTGTTTATACAATCTCTTGATTTTTAAGCCAAATCCATGATTGAGGGATAGGGGGGCCTGATTCAAGCTTTCCGAGAGTCTGAGGTTGGAAATACTGCATCTGACGCACGTATGGAAGAACTCCCATGGAGACAGCAGAGCACGTAGCAGGAGTGCACAGAAGCACATGCCCGTGGGGTTATGTAACAGCTATGTTGGGATTTTTAGACATTCTCACAACAATGGAAAACCACATTGTAAAAAAAAAGAAAGTAAACCACATGGGCAAATGCAAACATCCTTTGAAATGTGTAAATATGTTTGTTGTCAGCCACAAGACAAGGAAAAATTCCCACTCCAGTCTCACCAGCTGACATGAGACAATGTTCAGCTCCAGGAATTTTTGCTGGTTCCACCCAGCAGAGTGACTTTTCGACTAGTCCAGCTCAGTAGCTGCACAAAGTTTGGGATAAACACATTCTCCACATGCTTGCAGCTCATGCTCATAGCTTGGTGCAAAGCACTGGTCTTTGTCTGGACATTGACAAACCTTGAGAAATTCCAATCAGTCTGGGAACAAGGGAAAATTAAGGATTTGTCTTCCATTACAATTTTTTTTGAAACTTTTAGCCACCACTGCATTCTGTTTCTGGGCAGCGACAAGAACCCAACTGGTTTGTGTTTTATACACAAACTTCTAACCAAATCAGTAGTCAAATCCACCCCTGGCAAATTGCTCTTGAGCAAGGCTAGTTCACTGACTCGTCACTGTTTTGTGACTGAAAACGTGTTCCAGAAAATTGTTCCTGTTTCTGATTATGAAAATATAGTCATCTAATTAGTGGGGCTCTTTTTACTGACTCTCCTGGACTTTGGATCAGACCTTAATTCCTTAAGCAGTTTTGTTGCATGTTAAAAATAATGTTGTTAAGAGGATCTGTTTATTTCAATTACTGAAAATAATTCTGTTTGCTGGTTCAGGAAGACCTTTATAGCAGAGGACCTTGGCTCTTCTGTTCTCAGAGGTGAACTTATCCATTTCCTGCACTCAGCAGGTTTATCCTGAATACTGCTGTACCTCTGCATGGCGAGAGCCTATAAACCACAGCACACAGAACGTTGCATGTTGTTCAGACGCTAACTGCATGACGCTTCCAGCATGTCTCACAAGCAGATCCAGACCTATAATATGCTAGAACGTTGCTCTGACACTGAATAGGTCGCTTAGGAGTGTGCTTGTGCTGGAGATTAAAATGGGATAATTAAACAAAGACAATCTGCAGTGGGTAACACTGCCACCTGGGAAAAAACCACACACACTTGTTTAGCCTGCTTCCAGCCCAGACACAAACAGAAATAAAACCAACTTACAAAACTACTGTCCTGGATTAGGCTGCAAGGTTATGAGCAGCTGGCTGAGTCCGGACATCTGGCAAATGCACGGCTTCTGGCTAGCACCCTAGTCAGAGTGATTAGTGTCACACTCAACAGCCATAATTGTATTTTGGAAGTGTTTTCCGTCTGTGTGAATCTTTGCATGCTGGGATTGTGTTGTGACATAGGTCATCCTCACCAAGTGTAAAATTTGCCTTTGTTTTGGTAGGCTCCCCCCATGTTGGGATGCTTACCTGAAATGTAGCATCCCCTCAGAACAACCTCTGCCCAGTTCTGTAAATCTTGCAAGAACAAACTCTCTGGTGAGAATGGGAAAGTAGGGTCTCTTGGTCACTGAGTTAAATAAAATAAATAAATAAATGGAGATATGCCAATCTCCTAGAACTGGAAGGACCTTGAAAGGTCATCAAGTCCAGTCCCCTGCCTTCACTAGCAGGACCAAGTACTATCCCCTGACAGATTTTTGCCCCAGATCCCTAAGTGGCCCCCTCAAGGATTGAACTCACAACCCTGGGTTTAGCAGGCCAATGCTCAAACCACTGAGAGAGCCAATTGCTTTGCACATGTTCTTTCCGCATAGTTGTGGTGTCTATGTATGTGCTTGCCTTGCTCATTTAGGTTATGTCCACACTGCAGTCAGAGGTGTGACTGTAGCATGTGTAGACATGTCTAAACTACCTTTGCTCTAGTTAGCTCCAGGAACAATAGCAGCACTGGTGGTAGCATGAGCTGTACATGGCTACCCAGGATTCTCTGTGTGTATTTGAGTGACTAGCCTGTGTTGTCACGGCTTCATTGCTATTGTTCTTGGAGCTATCTTGGTTATGCCTGCACATGCTGCAGTCACACCTCAATGCCCACCCATCCCTGTCCTGATGGCTTATTTCCAGCTAGGGTCACTGTTTCACCAGGCTGTCTGGACTTGCCTATGCTATGCCTTTCATCATGGTCAGATCACAGGCAAGCTCACCCTGAAGCTCTCTGCAAGCATGGGAGCCCTAAAGCACCTTGGGAACAACGTGCTCTAAAGCTTTAGTTTGCACTCAGGCCCACGTTCTCAGCCATGTCAGAAGTGGAAAATTCATCATGCAATGTCCTGCTTCTTCTGGCTGTGGTCATCTTTGGAATGTGCCCTATGGGATGTGAGCAGCTGCTGCACCCTACCGTCTGCAACTCGCTGCATAGAAAGGTCCACGTTCAAGAAGGCACTTAAATGCTTCAGTCCATCCTGCTTCCAAAGCACTTACACACATGCTGGACTACAGTGGGACAATAGTGGGACCTAAGCACAGACATGCTTAAAGTTAAGTATACTGTCCTGACTAGAGCTGATGCTCTGACTTCCGTATATACTACTTTTTCTTCATCAGTGCCTCTAGGAACACATGGCTTTTCCCTCCCATGCCTTAGACAGGACGAAGAGTGCTGGAATAGTGGAGTGAAGTTTAGTATAAAGAATAGAGAGGGAACGTATAGGAAAGCATGGTCCAGGACCAGTGGCTAATGTGTTAGCTTGGGAGCTGGCAGACCCCTGCTTTGCCGCAGACTTTGTTACCTTGGGCAAGCAGTGTTGCCCGAGTCCCAGTTTCGGGACCATTGAGATTCATAAAACTCTCTGAACCTGGAGGCAGCTAAATTCACTCAATTTTCAGAGTAAAAGTTCCCTGGGCACCTACGTTTTTGCTTCTGGGCCTGCACCTTGCTGCCTCCCTCTGGGCACCTGTCTCACCGAAGCCCCAGAGTGAGTCACAAGCTGGGGAAGATAGGCATTCATCTGCCTAACCCGTGTGTGAGGCCCAATCTGGTAGGTGCGCTCAAAGGGTGCCCAGCAGATGGTGTCGCAGTCAGAATCTGGCTGTGAAGGAGGGGACCTCACGTGATCGCTTTTATCCCAGTGGTTAGAACACTCCTCTGGAATGTTAGAGACCTGTGTTCAATTCCCCTCTCTGCCTGAGGGGGGTCTCCCACACCTCTCAGGACAGAGTGATCTAACCACTGAACTATGGCATGTTTTGAGGTGGGGTCCCTCCATCTCTCCTGTTGAAGCTGTATATAGAGTTATTGGAGGAGAGGGATGGGATCCTGGATCTCCCACGTGGATGCTCCAACCACTGGACTACAGGGTCATTCTCATGCGCACTCTCTGGCCCAATGACTCTTTAAATATCTATCCACTGTGGAACAGCCCAAGTCATTCTCATAAGCACCTTGGGCACCTAAGCCACCTGACTGCAGGGGAAGGGTTCCTGCTTGTGATTTGCTGGCGGAGAGAGGCGATTATCTCCCTGAGAGGAGTAGTGCTTAAGACAGTCCCCACTCACTGACCTCTCAGCTAATTTTGGCAATTCCCCCACCTAGGGGGATGGCTTTTGTGAATGGCATTCTGAGGTGCCTGTCTCTCCTCATTAATTGTATAGAGAACCCAGGCTAATTATACCTCAGCTTTGGAAATGTGTGTAGGTGCCTAGAAAAATCCCAGGAACAAATGCTAGGTCTTGTGACACTGAGTGTCACAGCGCCTAAGTTCCTTTGTGGATCTTGGCCTTAGTTTCTCTATTCCCCATCTGTAAAATGGGGATAATATTTCCCTATCTCACAGGATAAATGCATTAAAAATTGTGCAGAGTCCAGGTACTATGGTAATGCAGCCATCTAGGTACCTGAGATCAATACAATTATAGCAGGATTGGAAAATGCTTTTCAATAGCTTTTCTGCCCTCCTTTTTTTTACAGCCCCAGGGTTTAGAATATTTCCATGTTGAGAAAGCCATCAAAGTAGATTGATTAATGGAAATTTTTTATTTTTGTACACGAGTAAGACCATGTCATTAATGTCTGTTTCTCTCTGGCTAGCTGTGAGAGGATTTAGCACCATGCACTGCATTAAAAAGAGATTACCCTGCCCTGACCCTTTGAATTTCCCTTTCCACCTAAAAAAAGAAAAAAGGGAGCCAATAGGCTGCAGCTGAAATATAAACAGACGTGCTTCGACAGTGCTCTGGTATGCTTTGTAGTCTGTGTCTCTTTTCAATAGAATTAAAATTGAATGCAAAACTTCTACGTTTCTGGACCTTGTGGCCCTGATTCAAAAAAGCACTGAAGCATGTACTTAAGTCCCATTGACTCAGCATGTGCTTAAAGTTAAGTATGTGCTTCAGTGCTCTTCCTGAACAGGGCTGCTTTTCTGTGTCTAGACCTTAGAAAATAAGGGCTTGATTCCAAGCCTCTGCAAGTTGCTGAGATTCTTTCGACTGATTTCCATGGGCTTTGCATCTGGCCCTTTGTGAACAGAGATCAGGGAATTCAAAAGTCAGGCTCTCACAACAGCATAACAGAGCAGCATACACCTGGCCCTGTTGCTCATCAAATCCATGCAGAGATGGGCCTGAGCTGCAACATCTGTATTTGGATTTTGAATTCCTGCAGTGTGCAGGTGTCTGGCTTTGGGGCTTTGGTTCAGGCCCATTTCTAAAATATGCCTTGTACTAGTTCAGACCCGACCTGAGGTGTACTCTGCTCTGACTCACAGGGGTGCAACTCCCAAAGGACTGAGTTCTGTCATCAGTTGCCCGGGGGCAAGTCTTAGCGAAGTCAATGGAAGCTGCATCTTTGTGACTGAGAGCAGAATTGGACCAATATTTAGCCCAGGGATCAGGAGCTTGCTTTGTTTATGCAGGATTCTGGCATCAATTGAAATAGATTTTTTTCCTTTCAAAATTCTAAATCTTTGGGCCAGAGAGTCTCAGGTGAAAGTCAGCATAGCTCTGTTGACTTCACTGGGATGCCACCAACTTACGTTAGCTGAAGATCTGGTCCTTTTTTATTTTCCGCATACCATATGAGGAATGTCAGCAAATTCTGCATGACGATAACACAGATACAACACAGTACTTACTGTATGTGGTACAGATGGGTCTTCTGATTACTCCGATCCCCCATCTTTTTGTCCTGCATTGCTGGCCTGACCTCTGGAGAGACCATGCTTTTAGATTCCCTTAGTGAATGCATCTTGCGCAAATGTAAGTAGTAACATTTAAGTCAGTCATGGGAATTCTAAACAAATGAAACTCTTTCATATTGCTCCCCCTATCGGCATCTGGAGAGTTTTTTCTCATAACTTTTCTTGTATAAAAAGCAGCAATATTTCTGTCTTGCCTTAAGAGGGCCTTGATTTTTTGTTTTGAGCTGCCCATTTTGGATGTAAATTAAGGCCATTTAGACACGTAAGTTCTTGACTCAGGAGCACAGTTAAGAACTCTGCCACGTGAATCACCTAAATTGCACCTATTGGTGCAAATTGGCAGGCACTGGAACAGGGATCAGGTTTTAGACATGTGAGCCTTAGATATTTCCTCCCTCAGGAAGGGCACATCTACACTGGAGCTGGAGTTATCATTTCCATCTCAGGTAGACGTACGCGTGCTAGCTTTGATTGAGCTAGTACACTAAAACTAGCAGGGTAGCCATGGTGATGCAGGTGGCGGAACAAGCTAGCCACCTGAGTAAGTACCTAGCATCCTGAGTACGATTATACTTGAGCAGCTAGTTAGTCCCACTGACTGTGCTACCATGGCCACATTCTTTCTAAAGGGCTAACTCGATCAAAGCTAGCATGTGCTCATCTGCCTGACTTGGAAATTACACCCGCAGCTTGAAGTGTAGACATACCCTAAATTTGCATAGCCAGAGGGGTCTTGCTAATCCACACTTGCAGGGCCTGGAGAGTGGAGACCCCTCATGCTGGTCATCACTGTGATGTAGTATTTGGTGTGACTAAGAGTGCATTGCATGGCAAATCACACCACAAAAACAAAGGAAGGTGATTGCCTGCAGGGTGGGAGGTGAAGGACCAGAAAGGGGAAAAAAAATACCCCTCTGCTCTCCAGGAACATGGGCTGTGCGGGGCAGCCTGTAGTTCCTCAACTAACTTCACTCCCACCCCTGCCCATGCTCTTTTGGAGTCTATCCCAGGAGCGCAAGGCAACATAGGCACAGGAGAAAATGCTGTATGCTCTTTGAGAGCCAGCCTCAGGATGGAACTCAGGAGATGGCCTCTTATGAACCTCCACCTCTGACTGTGGAACAGCGCAGTAATGGGGAGAGGAGAGGAAGAAGGGAAAATTAAAGACTCATGGTGACCCAAAAAGGGAGGGAAAGAGAGATGGATCTATCTGTGTGTATCTAATCACAGGTATTTATAGAACCCCAGTCACAGTAGGTCTGGTGAATGGGGAAGAGTAAAGGGGGTATTGGGTCCATGTGTAGAAGGGGTGTGATGGAGGGTGAAGAGGAATGAGGGAGACTCTCAGAGTGAGAGGACAGAAAATAATAAAAGGGGGAGAGAAGACTAGGGAGAAAGGAGGACAAATGAAGACAATGTAACAAAGATGAATGAAGACACGAGAAATCTGGCGTTAAGGTTTATTCATGTTAGTGTTTTCTAGTCTGTGCTCTCTGGGCAGGTGGCTCTCCCAGGGATGATGAATAGATTACAGCAATATGTTGTCCACAGGGGAGGTGGCACTCAGTTCTTTGTCTTGGGCACTATACGAAACCCTTAAATCAGGCTCTTTTGGTATTGGCCTCCGAAGTTCTCCTGTAGCCATTTTTTCATGGCGCCAACATACTTCCCCAACCAGTTCCTTATGGCTGTGATGTATTTGTCTTCCGGCCCCATTTCTTGGGCCTCTTCAGACTCTTGCTCCTGTAAACACGTACTCTGCAGACACTGGACATGTTTGTCTGAGGGCCCTTCTTTGGCCCTGGCATGTCTTTCCAGCCAGTTATTGGTGGCTGTTAGGGACTGGTGCAGGAACTCGTCTAGGACTTTGACGTGGTTCTCCAGCAGCTTGACTTGAACCTCAGCATACTCTACCAGTGACTTGTCTGTGGTCCCATCATACTCCTCCAGCAACTTGTACAGGATCATGACATTCTCATCCAGCCACTTGTACAGGGTCCTGTTGTTGTGGTCCAGCCACATAACTATGTTTGCAGTGTGGTCTTTCTGGCACCTGTCTTGGACATGCTCATCTAGCCTCTTGTCAAAAGCCTCAATATACTCCTCATGCCACTCATTCAGGGTCCAAACATATCTGTCCAGCCACTTGTCCAGGGCCCCAATGTGCTCATCCAGCCACCCAAGCAGGTCCTCTGTATGCTCATCCACCCACTTGTCTGGGGTCCCCATGTGCTCCTGCACCCACTTGTTGAGGCTCCAGACGTGTTGATCTACCCATGTGCCAAAGGTCCCAATGTGCTTGTCCAGATGCCTGTCTACGGTCCTGATGTGCTCATCCAGCCTCTCCCCTACTGTCTGATGAACACAATGCAGAATAAACTAGTTAGAGAGAGTAGCGCAGAGGGTGTGCGTGAAAGAGAGAGAGAGTCCGGCACATTAACACACATGAAATTCAAACGGGGACCCTTCAGCACTATTGTTTCCCTTCTTATGCCCATCAGACTCATCTGATCTTCCTATCACACGATGCCAAGGATTTGCCACTACCGATTTACAGCCGTTCATCATAGCACTGGGGCTGCTAACTCTACCCTGCTCCGACTTCTCATTTCTGCCTACCTCCTCCCAGTTTTAAGCCTTCAGCATTTCTGCCCCAATCATAGCTACCCTTAGCTGGCTTTGCCCTCTTTGGTCCCCATACCATCCATCTGAACTCTCCTCGAGATAGTCAGTGACTTTCCCCGCTGCTGATTGCCTCCCTTTTACTATTTATTTCTTTAATCTCAGTGCAGAATCAGACACCATTGATCATATAACTGACTTTGAAAGCCTCACACCCTATGCATATGTCTGTGGCTCGCTCCTCACCTGGCCCTACCCTGCCTGCATCTCTTGCTCTAAGATTTCTTCCTTTTTGATAGTTGTAACTATAGGCACTGACTCCGTGGGTGCTCCGGGGCTGGAGCACCCATGGGGAAACATTGGTGAGTGCTCCGCACCCACTGGCAGCTCCCCACTGGCCCCGCACCCGTTACCGGAGAATTTACCTTTGCCCCCGATGCCGGCCAACATTGCAGGGCCCCACCCCCGACGCCGGACGACGTTGTGGGGCCCCGCCCCCGGCGCAGCCAGCGGAGCCGACGGAAGTTGGCTCCTATGGTTGTAACAACACTTCGCTGCTCCACCAAGTCCTCTCCTTTCTTTTTTTAAGCTATCTTTTACATTTTACAGTACAAATTTTACAATTACATCTTCTAATAACTCAAGAACTAGGGGTCACCAAATGAAATTAATAGGCAGCAGGTTTAAAACAAACCAAAGAAAGTATTTTTTCACACAATGCACAGTCAACCTATGGAACTCTTTGCCAGAGGATGTTGTGAAGGCCAAGACTATAACAGGATTCAAAAAAGAACTAGATAAGTTCATGAAGGATTGGTCCATCAATGACTATTAGCTAGGATGGGCAGGGATGGCATTGTGACGGTGTCCCCATAAAACTTTATGGGGAGATGCTTATAAATGTATATATAATGTAACTGGAATATGTTTTATGCTACATGTGCCATGTAACATATAGAATCATAGAATATCAGGGTTGGAAGGGACCTTAGAAGGTCATCTAGTCCAACCCCCTGCTCAGAGCAGGACCAATCCCCAATTTTTGACCTAGATCCCTAAATGGCCCCCTCAAGGATTAAACTCACAACCCTGGGTTTAGCAGGCCAATGCTCAAACCACTGAGCTATCCCTCCCTCCCTGTATCTCTGTAAAAGTTATGATCTACTGAATCTATTCCTCCTGTTTGTGTGCATGTATCATTGTTGTAGATGAAGTTATGAATATTGGTTGTATTTCTTGGAAAAAGAATGTGCAGGTAAAGTGCAAGCACTTAACAGACAAAAAGAAGTGGCAGACATCAATCCACATCTGATCTTGGCCAGGAATGCAGTTGGGCTAGTAACTTGAGTTGTGCATGGACATGTGACTTGCCCATGTGACCCCAAAACTCCATCTTGTAACTGGATGCTACACAGGGAGGGGGAGGAGTATCCGTCCATGGGAGAAAGTCTATTTAAACCCCGGGGAGACCCCTCCATTTTGTCTTCAGCTGGCTAAAGAGAGAGGCTCTCCACCCCCCAAGGACATACCTGAAAGAGACTGAACAAAGGACAAAGACAACAGGGGGTGTGAGCGATTGCTGGACCCAGGCTAGGAGTTCTACAGCCTGTAAAAGAAAGACTGGAACTGGTGAGGTTTTTAATCTGTGTTGAGTTTGATTAGACCTAGACTTGCGTGTTTTATTTTATTTTACTTAGTAATTCACTTTGTTCTGTCTGTTACTACTTGGAATCACTTAAATCCTACTTTCTGTACTTATTAAAATAACTTTTTACTTATTAAGTTACCTGGAGTATGTGTTAGTACCTGGAGGGGGGCAAACAGCTGTGCATACCTCTATCTGAAATATAGGGTGAACTATTTATGAGTTTACCCTGTATAAGCTTTATACAGGGTAAAACGGATTTATTCAGGGTTTGAACCCCATTGGGAGTTGGGCACCTGGGTGTCAAAGGCAAGGGCACTTCCTGAGCTGCTTCCAGGCAGGCCTACAGCTGTTAGGGGATGTGGTTCGGACCTGGGTCTGTGTTTGCAGCAGATACCAACCCGTCACAGGCGTCCCTAGACTCTGTTTGCCAGAAGCTGGGAATGGATGACAGGGGAAGGACCACTTGATGATTACTTGTTCTGTTCATTCCCTCTGGGACACCTGGCACTGGCTGCTGTCAGAAGACAGGATACTAGGCTAGATGAACCTTTTGGTCTGACCCCCAGTATGGCTGTTCTTATGTACCTCCTCCCACTTGGATGCCTTAGGTCACAATTAATTATCAACTAATTCTAATAGAGTTGGATGGCCATCATCATATGTCCCTTTAAATTCTTCTCTTCTTCTTTCCCTAGACACACCCTGGCTGTTTGTCATGACATCTGCCTCTAATTTAATTCCCTTCAGTTGAGTGTCTCCTTCTTGACTTACAACCAATGATCCAGGCAGGAAAGTTGCTCATATAATAGAATTTGGTGAAATTAATGTTTATGGGCTGGGTGAAACCTTGTTATGGAATGAGTGAAAACCTCATTAAGATTGATAGGTGTGAACTCACCCTTTAATTCACACAACTGTAAGATATGCCCCCACTTAAGGAAAAAGGAGTATGTGAATCCACCCATGAACTTTTGATGATGACTGCTTTTGGGTAGAGGTGTGAGTATGAAGGAAGACAGAACACAGAGGAGGAGAGGGATGCACAGACAGCCTGAAGGAGCAGCTGAAAGCACAGTGTATAACTCTGGAAGAAACCTGGGTAAAGGTTTTTGGGTCAGAAGTGCAGGCTGAAAAGACTGTTCTTGGTGCCATGAGCAAAATAAGCTGTTTCCTGCTCTTTGATTCCTCCTGTGATCAGAGACACAGGACTTTGTACATTCTTTTTAAATAAGCAAAACTCCATCAGAGACCTGATGATCACTAATTTCTACTCCCAACTGGAACATCCTCAGGGCCCCACACTTTGACTAGCTGCTTGGGTCGAAAAGGGGCAAAAATATTCCGCCTTTCACCATTGTCTGTCAAGTAATGTATTCCCATAATATCTCTTTAATGTATTTGACCAGCTCTGTTCATTGCACTGGTCCAGCACTATTTAGTGAATGTCAGTGAAAGTTGTCAATGTTTGATGCACACTTTGAGTAGTTGGACAAAGAGGTCTTGCTGGAAGACTGTTCTCCACACCGAATAATAATATAGCACATCTTTTCTCCCTCTACCTACATTGATTCTTGATTAGAACATTTAGACCATTGGCTCTGCTGTTAATTGGGAGATAGGGGTATGGATGACACATTATAAAACAAACTGCGTGAATGTAGTGCAATGTACCTTTGAAGAGTAATACCAGGAAAAACTATCATCCTCAGTCTCTTTCGCTGTCCAGAAATTCCAGCTTCTCCCTTGCTCCGATACAAAAGCATTCATTTATTAAAGCTATAGTCTATCACTGCCATTCCTGAGTTCCCAGCTCCCTGGCAGGAATTACTGGGCAGGAATAAATTGGGACAAGCTGTTCATGGGGGTAGGTACCTACATATCGTACTATGTCCACCTCCTGTAGTTGCCTTCTAAAATGTGCATTCAGGAGCATACATGCCCATTTTGCTTCTGACTTAAAACTGGCACCTGCAGTTGTCCAGCACCTGCATTTTGCACCCACAATGCTGGATGAAATTTGCATATATAGTTCAAGCAGCTAGATTGCTGCACATTATCAATTGCACCTGAAATATTATGGGCTCTGTCATAAGGTGGCTTGTCCCTTTAAGGAGTGATGGGTCTCTCTCCCACCTATGACACAGCCGGCTGTCCACCCCAAAGGAGGAAAATGAAGGTGATGTGGTGGTGGGTCTTGGGACCCAATTAGGCCTCTGGGCTGATAAGGGAGAGGCTTTGGGTGGAACCAGAGGAGCTGTTGAGAAGAATTCATCCAGCCTACAGTCCCTAGAAGGAGGGCTGTGGAAACTCTTATCTAAAGGGGTGAGTTTGCAGGCCAGGGAGGCCAGGACATGAACTATGCAGTCCCAGGACGGAGGGCTGTGGAAACCCTGAACTGGGTGTAAGGAGCCTTATGTTGGGAGCTGGACAATGTCAAATAAATTAAACCTGTGGGGGGGGGGGGAGGGGGGGGAGAGGGGATATTGTTTTAAAGATGTTTCTGGGAACTTCTGAAGGAAACTGAGGCAGGGTACCTGTAGGACCACCCCATGCCATAAGGGGGTGCTTTGGAGGTGGAAAGCCTGTACCAGGGGTCCCCACTTCCAAACAGGAAGTCTAATGAATCAGTGTAATTCCCATTACTATGGACAGGGCTTATGTATTAAGGAGGGAAGGTCTGACCTTGGTGATTATCAAGAGAGCATCTGCATTTAGGGTGTTATTAGTTCAAGTTAGTTTTCAGTCTCCCCAAACTCCCTTCCATTTTCCCAAAAATCCACTTACACATTCAGTCCAACCAAGTCCTGTACCTTTTTTACCCTGAGGGACACTGCAAGTACAACTAAGTTGCTGTTAAAAAAGACATTTGAGTCGGACTCCCACAGAATTCTAATAGGAGCTGGATTCCCAGCTTTTTTATGCTCAGCTAAAATTCCCACCCTCAGGGCTCAGGGACCATAAGTAGAAGCATTCTGCTGTGAAGACACCATTGTCTCCTGCTAATAGCTGGTACCAGCGCTAGCCATTTGGGGTTTTCAAAACTTGCCAATGTTCCTTTAAGAGTTCAAATGGCAACATCGGTGTGTGAGACACTCACCGGGAACGGGCATGGCCAAATGCAACACCAGAATCAGCAGCAACATGGTGGATGGAAGTCCCTGTAAAGAGTAGAGAAAGAGTGCAAAGTTTGACATACCAACCCCGGAGTTGTGCGGAAAATGTTGCCTGTGTCTTAGTGGTCTTTTCAGAGGGAGTCTCCGCCCACTCAGGAGAGATGAGATGGGATTTGCCAACTCCTTCTCTTTCCATCTGCCTTATGTCTGCTTGCCCCACAGCCCGTTAGAAGGTTCTTTGCTTGCTGTGAAGTCCTGGGCCCCTCCCCGGCTTTCTGGTGAAGAATGGGAGGACTTTCTAACCCCACTACCACAACTGGTTACTCTCTTGGCCTCTCATCAGAGAGGCCAAGGACTGAAATGTGCTGTGGAGACTGAATTCCACCCTGAACCTTAGCGCTGGATCCTCCCAAGTAGGGCTAGGCATGATGTGGAGCAGCATGTGGTGTGTTTACATCACTGTTGCTCAGGCTCAATGGGGGCGTCTAACAGGCTGTCATCTTTTTGCAACCACCAAATTGACTTAAAATGAGAGAAAACAGAGTGTGAGCTCTGTATAATTTGGGCAGATGACAGACAATGGGTATATCAGCTGCAAGTGTTTGATAAATATTTAAAAATATGCACCCCAGGCACAAGCCTCAAACCCTCACTGATTCCAGAAATCCTTCTGCCTACATTAGCTCTATGAGTGGAGGAATTGTCTATCACCATCACACCAGTGCAATGGCGGAAAGCAGCATCAGAAAATACACCTGGCCATATGCTTAGCTGGTGTAAATCAATCTAGCTTCATTGACATTGATGGGACTAGGCTGATTTACATTATCTGAGGATCTGGCCCACAGTGCCCAGTCTAGCCACCCTATAAGAAAATTTCCCCCCTTGGACTTAGCAGCTGCTTGAATGAACCTTAATGGACCAGCAAGGGGAGTGAGTTCCAGTTAAAACACTTTCTGTTCAGCCCTCCTGGGTCCACATCTATGAGCTGTCAACAAGGGTGAGGAGTGTAACACTCAAGGCCCAGAGCATTACTGGTCCTGGCAGAGGTGTGCAAGGGGAAGTGATGCAACCTGCCTCTCCCCCCTCCTTGGTCTGCCCCCTGTGTAAGGGCTAGTCAGTATGGCTGGGGATTGCAGTCTGTGCTCCTTGCTAGTGCTGTCCTGGGTGCGAGCTACTCCTCTGCACTGACCAGTGGAGATCCTCAGGCATGCAGCAGGCAGCACATGTCACACACTCCATTGCTGGGGTGTCAGCACTGACCTGCAGACCCCAGAAATAATTTTAACCAAGTCTGCCTGACTTCAGTTTAAATACCATGGGGGAGGTAGGGGAGAGTGTTTGAGCCTTCCTCTGCATTCTCTAGCATGGGATCTGTTAAACTGGTGCAGTCTACCAAGGAAAGCTGTGGAGATCTCATGGCTTGAGTCCTTCAACTATTCTTGACAAGCAAATGTACCTTCAGCACCCTGGAGTCTGTATAACCAGTGTAGGTTGTATTATGTGATGTGAATGGTTTGTCTCTTTTTTAATCTATCTGTGAAGTAGCCACATACAGCTCAAAGAGTTTACAAGCATTTTTGCTATTTGCCTTTCTCCCACTTGGCAACATGGGAAGGGCCGGGTGCCAACAACCCCCTGACACCTTGTGATAAATGAAGCGGGGGTGGGTAGCTCCCATTTATGGACACCCAGTTAGCTATAAAGTCCCTCTTGGTGGCTGTTCTCTGCTTGCTTTACCTGTAAAGGTTAAAAAGTCACCCTGGCAGATAAAAGAAAGGGCGTGGGCACCTGACCACAAGAGCCAATGGTACGGCTAGAACTTTTTAAAATTGGAAAAGACTTCTCTTTTGTTGTTGTTCTTCGGAGAGTGGAGACACAGAGCAGCAATGCTGTAAGCAGCTTTAAAATCACGTATGAAAAAGCAACAATTCATACCTTGAACCCACTTATCTAAACCCCAGATATGTAAGTAAATCAGGAAATGTCTAGGAAGACGCGAGTAGGGTTATTATTTTTTTTATTTCTTATTGGCTTGTGGACTCCTCTGTGCTAAGCCCAGATGCTTTTGTTTTGCTTGTAACCTTTAAGCTGAACCTCAAGAGAGCTATCTTGATGCTTAATTTTTATAATTGTTTCTTTTAAGATCTAGCAAAAAGCTTAAATTTCAAATGTATTTCCTTTCTTTTTGGGTTTAATAAAATTTACCTTTTTTAAGAACAGAATTGGATTTTTGTGTCCCTAAGAGGTTTGTGCATGTTGTTTAATTAGCTGGTGGCAACAGCTGATTTCCTTTTTTTTCTCAGCTCTTCCCCAGAATGGGGGTGAAAGGGCTTGAGGGTACCCCACAGGAAGGAATTCCCAAGTGTTCCTTCCTGGGTTCTCAAAAGGGAGGCACTTGGGTGGGAGCAGCATCTACCCATTCAAGATCAGAGAGAAGCTGTGACCATGGGAGTTTAATACCAGCCTGGAGTGGCCAGTATTAATTTTTAAAATCCTTGCAGGCCCCCACCTTCTGCACTCGAAGTGCCAGAGTGGGGAATCAGCCTTGACACACCCATTTATGACCCCTCCACTCAGGGGGTTGAGAATCCCTGTTCTAAAGAATGATCTTACCTGGTTTTATTACCAGTTCTGTGACTTGTTGGGAAGTTTAGTTAGAGACCATATCCTGTTTTCCTCCCCTCCTGTCTCTCTCTGGGATGAGTGTCACTGAGAGATGCTTGAATGTAAGCCCAGCCCAGCTTCTACAGCTTATTCCCCACCTGATGATGTGTCCCTGTGACCTCAGAATCAACTGCCACCTCCATGGCAACTGGTGATGTCAAAAAGCTTCAGGTGGGTGATTGAGAAATAATCAGCAGGGAGCTGGTGAGTCTAGACGGGAAAACTGAGATCTCATGACAGTACAAAACTCCCATTAACAAGAAAGATTGAAGAGGGGAGAAAAACACACAAGAAGCCAAAGGAGTGGAGCATTATCACCAATTTAAATGGCAGTGGGAATGTGTTCTTGGGTAACAAACGGAAAACCCAGGTTTGCCTTTGCAGTGCGAGTGGAAATGCTCCACTGATGGAGGAACAGACACTGTCCTTATTCAGGTGACAGCAGAGATAATGGGTAAGCTGATTCTCCCCCCTGGCACATTGTGTCTGTGTGAGGAAAAAAAGAAACTGAGGTTAAAATAAAAGTAGTCACACATACCACAGAGCAGGTTGGAGACTAAAACAATCAGGGAAAAAGCCAACATAGGGCTACTACCACATGCCTAATGACCCACAGCTGGTAGAACTGCCTCGCTAGAGTTTCTCTGGCTCATATCAAGAATCTGGGAAGATCTGGGGGATGCATACGGGGAGATGAGAGAGGACACTTTATTCTGAAAGAATGCAAACTCTGTTTTAGGATCATGTGGTTACATACGAGTCCGATAAGCCATTGAAATGCAGCCACCTGTGGGGTGGAATGCAGCAGTTGTTTAAATATATGGTGCCACAGCCCAGCAGTTTAGGAGAGGAACAGAAGAATGCTTTATCCATTTTAATAGTAACCATTCAGCAGATGGCCCTCATGTGCTGAGCTCAAAGGGGAAATGGCCCATCAATAGGGTTTGGCTGAAGCCAAAACCTGGGATCCAAACACCCTCGAATTATGGGGTGTTCAGAATCCAGTTCCCAGATGTGAATTTTGAGGTTTGACCATCTCTAGGAAAAATTAACTGTCAGAGTTCTTCCAGCAGAGGGGACATCTGTTTAAATCCTCCATGATTCTTCCAGCTGAAAGGTACTAACTACCTATAGATCTTTATTAGCATCAGATTTTGATTCTGCATTGTAGTACCATAAAGTCCCAAGCAAGCAGGGCCAGCTCCTCACAGTATGAGAAACATGATATCAGTGTAATAGCCACTGATAGTGGAAGCAAACCAGTATTTTTTTCCAATCCAACAGCACTTATTTGAATGTTATCCCCTTTGCTGTATGCTGTCTCATAATCCCGATCAGATTTCTTTGATGCAGGACCTCTGTGGTTATTAAACTCAGTATGGTTTGATGTTCTGCTGACATTTTATATCAATCACACCTTTTATTATCACGATGCCTCTATATTACATTTCAGAAAGGGATCCTGGGAAAAACAGCCTTGGATTTCCTTGCACATGGCCGATGTGAATTGTCTGTCTGGCTTTCTCAGGAAATGGTTTTTATCCCTGTTCTGATTGTCTTTATATGAGATCTGCCAGGAGCTTCGCTCAGCTAAAACATCCCCTCGAGTTGAAAGAAAATATGCCTACCAAACACTTACAAAAAAGATGCCTTCTGGCTTCTGTGTTTAAAGGAGCTCTCGATTTGTTGCACGCAGCTCTGAAAGCTACACGACAGCTTGCCACAAGTCGGGGCTACTTCAAGAGTCATTTATTGCAAGTTTGTGTTGTCTGTTCTTTTCTACACATTTACTTTTATCTGAGATTCTCAAAGCACTTTGAAAACCTCAGGTAAGCCCCATTTGCAATATGACTAAACTAATGGTCTAATTTTCAGAGGTGATGACCACCCACCTGAAGCTCTCTTTGACTTCAAATGGAGTTGAAGGTGCTCAGCACTTCTGAAGACCAGGCCGGAGAGCACATAGAAAATCAGGGGCAGAGCTGGGAATGCAAGCTAGCTGCCATGCTTCCTGTTTTTCTGGTCTCACCACTAGACCATGCTTGCCATATGTGAGCCGCAACATGCATAGTTTATTCCCAATGGAAACACTTGAAATGTCACTACCAATTAGTAGTTTGGTTACTAGACTTAAGGTAGTTACAGCCCGTCAACTACAGTAAAAAACAGATTCATGCAAATAGATTACAGCTATTTTCCCTCAAGTGCCAGACAGGTTCCTCTAATAACATACGGTACAGAAGTCAGAGCTTGTAAGAACCATTCTGATAGACCCTGTGGTCTAGCAATGTTGTAGGCAGAAGCATCAGCAAATGAGCGCATCACCTGCAAAAGGGTACAGGATCCAGATCTGAAAGCTAGCAAATTGAGTATTTTCTACATCGGGGCCAGCAAGTGTACCAGGAGCCAGAACGCCAATATGGGCTACTGGATGCCCCAGGAAAGATCTGGTTTCCCTTTTGTATTGGAGGGCATATCCAAATGGATTTCAATCTTAAATAAATATATGTATCCCCTGGCAAAGAGGTCTATGACCTCCACAAATCTAACAGTTCTCTTGCTCAATGCATCACTTTGTTTGATGCCGCTACAGCAGTTGACTATAGGCATTTCTCTCCCTTCAATCATTTGCTTTGGGGAATTCTGTGAAAAGAAAATTGTTTCGCTACTGTATGTGGCTGGAGGTTATGAAGCCAGGTGATATAGGCAGACTGGAATAATGTCATGTTCAAATAGGTTTGACTGAATACAGTAATTCCTCACTTAAAGTCGTCCCAGTTAATGTTGTTTCGTTCTTACATTGCTGATCAATTAGGGAACCTGCTCATTTAAAGTTGTGCAATGCTCCCTTCTAACGTCGTTTGGCAGCCTCCTGTTTTGTCCACTGCTTGCAGGAAGAGCAGCCCGTTGCAGCTAGCTGGTGGGGGCTTGGAACCAGGGTGGACCAGCAGCCTCCCTATCAGCTCCCCGCTCCCCTAAGTTCCCTGTGCTGCAGCTGCCCAGCAGGCTATCAATTGCCGGCAGTTCAGCTGTCCCTTCCCCTACTGCCATGTGCTGCTCTTGACCTCTGCCTTGGAGCTGCTCCCGGGAGCCTCCTGCTTGCTGTGCAGGGGGAGGAAAGGGGGTGCTAATGTCAGGGTGTCCCACTCCCCCCTGCACCCTGCTTACCTCTTCTCCATATAGAGCAGGGTGGGACACAGATGGAGAGAGACAGAGAGCTGGGGGCAGCAGCTGCTGTATCAACTTCCTGATCCACTTAAACAGACAATGCATTTAAGAGTGAGTCAGCTTACTTAAAGGAGCAGTGTGCATCACTTTCTCTCCCCCACACACAAGGTCTGTGTCTGTCTCTGTCTGCTATGCTGTCTCTCCTCCCTCTCCATTTGTGCTGCCTTGTTAATGTAGCCACTCACACTCATCAACAATTTGTTAACCCTTGAGGGCTCAGCAGAGTGCTAGTTCATTTAGTAGCAAGGCATTCTGTGGGAAATACCCCACCCTCTTCCACCCAACCAAGCTTCACAATCATCATTGCTGTGAACAGTATTAAATTGTTTGTTTACAATGTATACTGTGTGTGTGTGTATATATATATATATATATATATATATATATATAGTTTTTTGTCTGGTGAAAAAAATTTCCCTGGAACCTAACCATCACATTTACATTAATTCTTATGCGGAAATTGGATTCGCTTAACATCGTTTCGCTTAAAGTCGCATTTTTCAGGAACATAACTACAACGTTAAGTGAGGAGTTACTGTATGAGTCTGATTGCGCAAGATGCTTGAGGGACTCCTGAGAGGTACTGAGTGCTTGTAAGGCCCATCAAAGTCAACAGGAGTTAAGGGCACCCAGCACTTCACAGAAGGTGCTCAGTATTTTGCAGGATCAAGGTGGAATATCCCCAGGGGTTTGACAAGACTTCCCTCCATTCTTATTTTTTATGAGATGGCGAACCATAGAATACTAGAAATGAAGGACTAAAAAGGACCTCAATCGGTCATCTAGTCCAGTCCCCTGCCCTCATGTCAGGGCTAAGTACTCTCTAGGTCATCTCTGACAGGAGTTTGTCTAACCTGTTCTTAAAAACCTCCAGTGATGGAGATTCCACAACCTCCCTAGGTAAGTTGTTTCAATGCTTAACTACCCTGACAGTTAGCAAGTTTTTCCTGATGTCTAACCTAAATGTCCCTTGCTGCAATTTAAGCCCATTGCTTCTTGTCCTGTCTTTAGTGGTTAAGGAGAACAGCCTCTTTATAACAACCTTTTATGTACTTGAAGACTGTTATCATGTCTCCTCTGTCTTCTCTTCTCCAGACTAAACAAACCCAGTTTTTCCAATCTTTCCTCATAGGTCATGTTTTCTAGACCTTTAATCATTTTTGGGTTGCTCTCTTCTGGACTTTTTCCAGTTTGTTCATCTTTCCCAAAGTATGGTGCCCAGAACTGGACACAGTACTCCAGCTGAGGCCTTATCAGTGCTAAGCAGAGTGGAAAAATTACTTCTCATGTCTTCCCTGCTATTATGTCCCAGAATAATGTGCACTTTTTTTTTGCAAACGTATTACATTGTTAACTCTTATTTAGTTTGTGATCCACTCTCCCAGATGCTTTTTGCTGTACTTCCTCCTAGGCAGTCATTTCCCATTTTGTATTTGTGCAATTGATAAGGAGTGGAGGAAGGGAAGAGACAGGTAGTCTTCTATCAGGAGATGATACACAACCTTGCAGGGTTGTGTGGTGTTGATTCAGGGCCTGATTGTGCATGCCTAGATTCACTGGGAGTTTGGGTGCATGAGGAATGCAGTGTTGCCAAACTCAGTATTCAAAAATCGTGAGTCAGGCCTCCCCAAATCATGAGATTGTCTTAAAAATCATGAGATTTATTAAAAAGAATGAATGTTTGGCTCTTTTTATTTGCTGTCTTTTTGTTGAGAATGTAGGAGTCATGTTTTCATGCTCTTCTGTGACGATAAGGGCCAGAAATGGTATTTTTATTTTTAAAATGGAAGTTGAAATTCTTATGGAATCACATGGCTCCTGGAGCTGGGGCTTTAAAAAACACTGCTCATGATACAGTTATGAAAACTGGAAACACTGGCAGTGTGACAGATTTTGGTGGTTATTATGGTGTAGTCTAAAGAGATGGAACCTTTTGCTGTTGCCTTTACATATGTAACCTTTCTCTTAGAGCTAGTCTTGGGCTCATTGCATTCTGCTTTGCAGTGCTGCAGCACCGTCTATGAGCCCTTTGTGGGCAGGGAGAGGGGCACCAGTGTCCATCCTTGATTTAAGAGTTGCTCATTGGCTTGACCATACCCCATCTCCAGCACAGCTAATGGGTCTTCCAAGTGTGCATGGATCCCACCCAGTCTGCCCGTCCTTGGGACTGGTCAGACTAATACAGTGTCAGTATATGTGTGAATAAGGGGCCACCAAAATGTCCCTTTCTCCCTCATGAGAGAGGGTTGGGATTTGACACTTTGTGTGTGTGATCTCCAGCTGATTGATAATACTTCCCCTGCACTAATGCTGTGTAAGGTAATTGAACAGTGCTGGGGTGGCTTATGTTTAAATGGAACCCTTTTCCTGTATCTGAATATTCATATTGATGCAAGCAGCATCATGTCTTATGGTCTCTCTGTTCTCTGATCATGCGTGAGACCCTATTGTAATGCATCTAACCACAACAGATAGAAATAAGGGTGCTGTGGGAACTCTGAATTTCCCAATTAATGTCATTTGACCATCTGGTTCTGATCCAGCAAAGTACCTAAGCATGTGCTTAATTTTGAGCACATGAGTAATCCCACTGAGGTCAAATTAGGCACATGCTTAAGTGGTTTGCTGGATTGAGGTCTTAGACATCTAAATGGCATCTCTTGTACCCATAAAAATTTTGGGCACAAAACTGAGGCTATAAAACTGTGACATCTGTTTAAAAATCATTCCCTGATCTCAAGTGTACATTGATTGTGCTGATATAGATTTTTTGCATATGATACTCTCCTATTGTAGGAAGGAACCTATTGTATATTGTGATGCTCTGAGATCTCTCTCTTTGTTTATAGAGAACATTTGCATGGTCTACAAACTTCAAACTTTTTTTCTGGCAACCCAGTTAAAGAAAATTGTTGATGCCCATGACCCAATGGAGCTGGGGATGAGGGGTTTGGGGTGTGGGAGGGGCTCAGGGCTGGGTCAGAGTGTTGGGGTGTGGGGGTGAGGGCTGCAGAGTGGGCCCGGGAATGAGGGGTTCAGGATGTGGGAGGGGGCTCTGGACTGGGGCAGGGGTTTGGGGTGCGGGAGGGGGTCAGGGGTCTGGGCTGGGGGTGCAGGCTCTGGGGTGGGGCTGGGGATGAGCAGTTTGGGGTGCAGGAAGGGGCTGTGGGTTTTGAGGAGGGGCTCAGGGCTGGGGCAGGGGATTGGGGCATGGGCTTACCTTTGGCGGCTCCCAGTCAGCAGCACAGCAGGGGTGCAGAGGCAGGCATCCTACCTGTCCTGGCACCGCGGACCATGCTGTGCCCTGGAAGCAGCCAGCAGCAGGTCCGGCTTCTAGGTGGAGGCACACAAGCGGCTCTGCACGGCTCTCACCCGCAGGCACTGCCCCCCAGCTGCCATGGGCCAGTTCCCAGCCAATGGGAGTGCGGAGCCTCTGCTCGAGGCAGGGACAGCGCACGGAACCCCATGGCCCCCCGGCTAGGAGCCGGACCTGCTGCTGGCTGCTTCCAGGGTGTAGCACAGTGTCGGAACAGGTAGGGACTAGCCTGCCTTAGTCAGGAAGCACCGCCGACGGGACTTTTAACAGCCCAGTCAGCGGTGCTAACCAGAGCTGCCACGACCTAGTCCCTTCCATTCCATAACACAGTTCTGGGTCGCGACCCACGGTTTGAAAACCACTGGTCTAAACCTTTCTGGGAAGTTGAATTAGACATAGGCACTTAATTCTGTGTGTCTTATCTGGAAGGAACCTATTGTATATTTCTCAAGAGTCAGTGTATATATAAAATCAAAAGACTCCAGTACTGCAGAGCTAGGAACAATGGGCTAAATTCTGTCTGCTACACTACTCCAACCCAAAAAGTTGTATTGGCATAGAAGTGGGGAGAATCTGAGAATAGAGAAAGTTAAGGGATCAGGTTAAATGTCTATGTTTTTTCACTTGGCCAGATAGGTTCTTCTTGTTTGATTTTTCTATAATATTATAATAATCAGTCATACTGTCCGGTGGCTATATCCCAGGATTAGTGTCGCCAACAATTCATCACAAGCCCAACACACATTCTCGGGGGCTTGCCATATTTCTCTACTTTATGCACCTTCCTGTGCACACTAGTCCAAGAAAAAACTGTTCCCCACTAATATTTGGTTAAACATACTAGCACCAGATGTAGAATACTGGGGATATTTTCCACCAGGGACAAATCAATATTGAGAGCAGTTCCATTTTTTTAATGGACAGATTTTGAGATGATATTTTGCACTTGTTTAGACAGTGTTTGTCTCCAGTGTTGCTTCCTCATCCAATCTAATTGGTTGTCCGTGAGCAGATGGTTTAACTATCTCTATTAAGTGTCTTTGTTGGGAGATAAAGGGATATATTTTTAAAAACCCTTTATAGGGCAGGGAACAGGCACAAATCCCAGAACTGTGAAGGGAATTTTATGTCCAATCTGAAAGATACAGCAGGGGAGACTTTTGGGGCCAGATTTTCAAAAGAGATCAGGCTCAGATTTTCAGAAGTTAGTGCTGACCCAAGTCAGTGTGACCCAGCGTCCTGGGTTCTGAGCTCTTTGGAAAATCTGCCTCTTAATGCTAAACCTGTGGTACTCAACTTAGGGCCTTTGAACCAAGCATGACTCCTAGTAGCCTGCCATGCAGCTCTTTTCTTGAGTTTCCTCATGAACTTGCAAGTAGGATGTTATGAGCTGGATCTAATTCCCACCAGAAATCAGTCTAAGCTCTGGACTGACCATTTTCAGAGTCCGATCCAACTCCCTTAACTGAACGGTGATCAGGCCCTTATAGCGCTGTTCAGAAAATGGGTTTCTTTTCCCAAAAGAAAATTAAACAATTTTGGATAAAAACAGGTTTTTTTTGGTTTTTCATCCAAAAATGTTTAGATTTTCAGGTGGGTTTTTTGGATAAAATAATCAAAATTGTCAGAAAGCAGATAACTTTTAATGAAACAATTGTTTAGTCAACCCCTCAGTTTTCCATTGAAATGCAGTTCTGAGAATGGGTGACTCATCTTTTTCAGATCAGAGCAACAAGCTTTAAAACATGCAATGCTTTCTGAGGGAACTTGCTCCCACTGTTAGGCACCTGGGCCCACCTATGATTTCCCGCCAAAACTCTGAGAGACTGGCTCTAACTTTTTTGCCACCCCAAGCAAAAAAAACCCCAAAACAAACCCAAGTGCTGCCCCGCCGAAACAAAAAACAACAACCCCTCTGAGTGCCCCACCAAAACAACTCCCCAGAGCATCGCCGCTCTGCCGCAACAACCCCCCTGAACATCCCACTGCCGCAACAACCCCCCCCAGCGCCCCGCTGCCCTGCCGAAACAAACCCACCCCTCCCCCGAGCACCGCCCTGCTGAAGTGTGTTTAAAAAAAACAAAAAACTGAGTGCCGCCCCAAGCACGTGCTTGGTTGGCTGGTGCCTGGAGCCGACCCTGGATGCAACGCACCAGACAAAACATGATGGTTTCAAATGAGTATCCCTTTTGAGTTGTCAGCACTTCAGTGGTTTCTAGTGTAAATGAGGGCTGCAGCATGACTCTCAATGGGCTTCCAGAGGGGAAGGAGCAGTGAAATGGTGGGTGTCATCAAGGGCAAGATTGTCACAGCCCTTACTCAGCTGCATATGGGAATGAGTGGGAATAAGGCCCCACCTTGTTCTCAGCTCTGCTCAGGTTGAGACTCTGGCTGAGGAGGGGAAATGGGGTCTACACACCATATACCACCACAGATGGGCAGGGAGGAGATCGAGGAGCGACAGGAGTAGGAGAAGCTATGTTTCCACTTTCCTGACTCATAGGGCAGAATAACAGGTTGGGAGCGTAGAGGGGAGTAAGTTGCTCCATGAAAAGAGCTGAAGTAACTTACTCCTCCCCAGAGCAAGGTGAGGACAGGGGAGGAAATATGTCAGTTAGTTTGGTCTGTTTCTAGGTGGGGAAGGTATGCACTGCCCCTCACTCAGGGCAGACTGTAATGCTATTCTATTCTATATATACCACTACCTCCATAATATCTGTGACAGTCCATCCCTGAATGACCACAGAACTGCTTACCTGCATAGAGCATTGGTGTAGGAGACACTGCAAATTTCCATTGACCGGATCAGAGATGCGTCCATAAGCTGGGATGAATCCTTAGAGAACTGAAAACTCCAAGTGCTGAGAATGTTAAACCCACAGGAGGATTTCTATTTTAAACCAAGTACCACACGATCGATGGGTCTGAAAAATCTTTACTGCTTCCCTAGGTTAATGGCGGACCTATTTGTAGTAGAGCGGTAAATGCTGGAACAAGTAACAGCAGGCGGTTGAGTACTTTCACATATATTTTGTGAAGTATCTTGGGGCGGTGCTCAGGTTTTGTTGTGTTTTTTTAAACACACTTCAGCGGGGTGGCACTCGGGGGAAGGGTGAGTTTGTTTCGGCAGGGCGCTCGGCAGGGGGGTTGTTGCGGCGGGGCGGGGCGCTTGGCGGGGGGTTGTTGCGGCGGGGCGGGGCAGCGCTGTGAATGATGGTGCCTCTGTGCCAGGGGCAGGAGTGAGAAATATGTGAAGAGTCTCAATGAATTATGCCAGGGAACCTCCCTTACTCTTCTCTAAAGGTTGTTGTAACACTAGACTGACTAATGAAAGTGCTGATGTGACTTGCATTACTGCGGGGGCCTTTCTACCTTCCCATATGAAGATGGTGGTTCTTGCATGTGCCTTTTCTGGTATCCTTAGCCAGTCATTTGGGAGAAAGGAGGGCGCAAGTAATGACATGTTCACTTTACGAATCCAAGTAGTCCTGATTACTCATGGGTAAAGTTATCCTATGTAATTCCAAGAATAATTAGCAAGAGATCGTCTGAGATTATAGGTATAAACATAGCAGAGAAAAAAGAGTGGAGAGGGGAAAAGACAGAGGCCCTATTCAGCAAGATACTTGAGCCTACATACTACTTTAAGCATATGAGCAGTCCCACTGCCTTACTTTAAGCACAGATAACCCAGTGGAACCACTTGTGCTCAAAACAAAGGATCTGTTAAGTGTCTTACTGACTTGGGGCCAGGTATAAGGCCTGCTCCCGTTTGAAAAAAAAAAAAAGAAGGCAAAGCAAAAGCAATGGTGTATATACAGAACTAAGAATCTATGGGGCAAGATTCAGATACGCGGAGAGAAATCCAAAGTCACTATTGATTTTGTTGGAGTTACTCTGAATAAACACCACTCAAACTGAGATCACAATCATTCCCAGGGAGTTCTGCCACCAGTCTTTGTCAATTGCCACAGTCAGCATGCAAGCTAATTGTAGTGGGCAGGTATGGAAAATTGTGGAAGCAAGTTTTTCTTCCTGAGGAACTGAGATCATGAGGTCTACAAAGGGTCAAGGATCTATCCCAGTGTGTGTATATATAGTGGGTGGGAAAGGGGAACAGTGGTATCATTCTAATCCCCTTTCTGTTTTACTGTGCAGTATGGCTAAGACTACCAATGCACATGAAAACGTGCTTTGCTGAGTCTGGGCCCTACCAAGATGCAATTGAGCCTGCAATAATAGAAGCCAGTTTGAGGTTCAGCTACATTCCAGGGAAAATGTCTTTGTAACACAAATGGGAGGTGTGGCGGGGAAGAGGAAGATGCTCTAGATAATAGTTAAGTAGATGTTTGTTGTAATGAGCTTCAGAACAAAATGTAAAACCTTCTCCTTTGGCTTACCTCATCTCTGACTTAGTTTTTGTCTGCTTTTGTTATCCCTTGTGAAAGAACAGTATGTTAGAGCCATCCATTGTGAGTGGCCTTGTGTAATTGATCGTTAATATTGGCAAAATTTTGCCTCACTGCTGTGGCGATGATAGGTGCCTTAAATATAACTAATGAATATAATAATCGCTCAATAAAGTCCTGTTACACATAGCTGTACTTACAAAGTTCCAGATCTGACTGCTCTCTCTCTCTCTCTTGTTTATTACTGATCAAAACCAAAGTGCCTACAATTAGGCTTCTAAATCTAACATGAAGCTTCTAGGTAAGTTACTTCATTTTCAAAAGCACTCAGCAGCTGGTTGGAAGGACTCATGCACTTTTGAAAATCAGGCCATATAGGTGCCTAGACTTTGGGTAGTAATTGTAATTTTTTTTGACCATTTCTTTTATCTCTGAACAAATGAATTTTGCTCTAATACAATTGAGGTTATGCTTTCTCCTTGGAGCATATTCTATGGTATTTGAGTGCCTGGCTGTAGATAACAGATTTCTTGGTATGTTTGGGGGTGATCCACGGGTTTCTTGTATATAGTTGTCTGTAGAGTTCTACTGTTTAAAGCTGTTTGTGGTGTCTAGGAAGTGGTAGTGTTCCAGATAGAGTGTAATGGACCCTGTTGAAGTTGTGGTGGCAATATATGAGGGAGTTTAGGTTCTCTGTCCAGAGGATGAAAATATCATTGATGTTTCTCAGGTATATCACTGGATTCACGGTGCATTTGGGAGAAGAGTGGAGTGGTGGATGAGTGGCTTGTGGAAAGATGTCCCCGGGAAAGGCAGTGAAAAAGATTGTTTGGTTTGGAATGAAGACAGAGAGAAAACAGACTTTGCAAAAGATAGATGAAATCATGAATGGTGTAATGAGAGCCAATGAGGGGATCCAGTGTATTTTGTCAGCAGTGTGTGAACTGGAAAAGTAAACGCACTAGCATGCTGTCCATCATCTTTGTCTCAGCTGTAATTAGCTCATGGTCTCCTCTCCTGACCCTTCCAGGACTTTGATGGGCTCCTCCCTGTCATTTTTACCCACCCACCCCCTTCAATTTTACAAATAAAACAGTAGCATGAATGAATTAAGCAAAATTTACTCGTATTAACTTTTTGTTTTTCCTTTATTAATTTAAAATATTATTTTTCTCCAATATTTTTATTTTTTCAAACTTTATCTCAACTTTTTATTTCTTTGTTATGGTCTATTTTTAATTATTTTGTTTCAGGCCACCTTATGGTTTCCACTAATCATGCCAGTCCCAAACCAGCCAAGCACTGATTTCAATGGGACGATTCACTTAGTTAAGTGCTCTCCTGAACTGGGGTCTCCGTTTGATATGCACAGTCCCAGTTCTGCGATTCAGGACTGATCTAAAAAACCTGGGATCCCATACAAGGAAACTCCCCATCACCTTCCCAACTGACCCAAGCATTGGTGGGTCAGACCCTCAGCTGGTGCAAAAGGGCAGAGCTCCATCCAAGTATATGGAACTATGCCAGTTTATATGAGGAGCGAAATCCTGGGTCCATTGAAGTCAATGACAAAACTCCCACTGAATTCAATATTATGTATTATTTGGTCTAGGAACACCCAGCCATGGACCAAAACCCCAGAGTGCTAAGTGCTGTACAAATACAACGGGGCCAGGATTTTACCCCAAGCGAGGATCTGGCTCTGTGTATAAATTATGCATATATACTGGTAAAGAGCACAAATCTACGTCCTTTAGACCAGGGAGAAGTTTTGCCATCAACCTGAGTGGAAACCAGGTGTGAGCCAGACTGAGGGGAGGTGGAGAAGGATTGTGTGGGCTGTTCAGAAGGTAGACTCTATAGAAACTAAAAAACATACAATAAATGCATTCAAATATTTCTAACAGTTGTGACAGGGTCAGGCCAGATGGCTACAGGAGAGTATTCGAAGGCAGATACATTAGTCCCAGATTAAGTAGATCCCTTTTCCCTGGGTAAGGTAACAGGGGCAGTTCCAGAACAAGCAGGAACTTGCTAGAACCAATTCAGGCAGGCTAATTAGGACACCTGGAACCAATTAAGAAGAAACTGCTAGAATCAATTAGGACAGGCTGGCTAATCAGGGCACCTGAGTTTTAAAAAGGAGCTCACTTCAGTTTGTGGTGTGTGTGTGAGGAGCTGGGAGCAAGAGGCACACAAGGAGTTGAGAGTGAGAAGGCATACAGTTGGAGGACTGAGGAGTACAAGCGTCATCAGGAGGAAGGTCCTGCAGTGAGCATAAAGAAGGTGTTGGGAGGAGGCCATGGGGAAGTAGCCCAGGGAGTTGTAGCTGTCTCGCAACTGTTATAGGAAAGCCTATAGACAGCTGCAATCCACAGGGCCCTGGGCTGGAACCCGGAGTAGAGGGCGGGCCCGGGTTCCCCCCAAACCTCCCAACTCTTGATCAGACACAGGAGGAGTTTGACTGTGAGTTCTACCAGAGGGGAAGATTTCTGAGGCGAGCAAAATCCGCCAATAAGCGCAGGACCCACCAAGGTAGAAGAGGACCTTTGTCACACAGTTTAAAATGAAAAGTTACTCAGTCATTTTAAACATTGATGTGCTCTCCAGCCTCTCCTCTATCTTCCCTGTGCCCCTCCATTCAGGTTTGTTTCTCAGGTGCTGTCTATCTGCTCCCCTCCAACTCGAACACGTATCACTGACTTTCCTCTCTGGGCCCTCCCCTACTCACCTTTGCCTGCCCCCCATCACTCACTCGGTCTCCACCCCACTGCACACTCAGTTCACTCTCTCCCTCCCCTCCAATGGAGACAATGAAGAACAAAACGCAGCATGCAGAAGTGGGAGAGGCCTGACATCGCTTCTCCTCTTCAGGATCTGGGGAGGTTGTACGCTTGCTCCTTGAGGGAGCTGTGATTCTGTTCCCACACCTACAAGCCAGGAAACAAGCTCATGGAGGGCAGAGGGTTTCTTATGTTTATCCTGCCAGCAAGAATGTGGATCTTTTCTACCTCACCTGGCAGGGAGTTTGGGAACAGGGCTGTCAAGGGGCACCACTGGGTGGTTTGCCCCTGAGGAGAGGAGGCCATTCAGGCTGATCTGGCACAGGTCATTAGGCAGAGTCTACTGCGTGTAAGCTGAGCACTAATCAGCTGCTTTCACCTGAGACTGATGGGAACGGGAAGTTGATTATTTCAGTACTAGGCAAATTCAGCCTCACCAGTTCTTGCTGCCATGGCAGTACTGTCAGGGAGGGAGATGCTGGTGGTGGGCAGATAACATAAGGACAACTATTCTGGGTCAGACCAATGGTCCATCTAGCCTATTATCCTGTCTTCTGACAGCGGCCAATGCCAGGTACCCCAGAGGGAATCAACAGAACTGGTAATCATCAAGTGATCCATCCCATTGCCCTTTCCAAGCTTCTGGCAAACAGAGTCTAGGGACAGCCATTGATGGACTAATCCTCCATGAATTTATCTAGTTCTTTTTTGAACCCTGTTATAGTCTTGGCCTTCACAACATCCTCTGGCAAAGAATTCCACAGGTCGACTGTGCGTTGTGTGAAGAAATACTTCCTTTTGTTTGTTTTAAACCTGCTGCCTATAATTAATAGGTCATCAAGCCAAACAGTAACATCCCAAGACTCTGCTTTCTGTTCAGCATACAACTGGCAAATATGTTATAGAAGTACAGAAGTCAAGATGGCTTATTAGAAAATATAAAATATTCCATGGGTGATGAGTGAAGCTTGCCTTAGGGAGGCTAGCTCTCTGGCCCGCCTCTTCTGGCCGAGGCCCCACCCCCACTCACTGCTCTCAGCTCCACGTGGCCTGGGGTGGGGTGGGGTCACTGAGAGCTTGGCCCTTCCTCCCCATGGCCCTGGACGGGGTGGGGTGTGGGCTGAGAGCTTGGCCTCAGCCAGGATTAAGCTAGGGTTATTGATTTTGGTTGGCCATATTCCTGGAGGTTTTATCACACCACATAATCTTTAATTAAAGATTAATCTTTAATTCCTGGAGATTCCAGGACAATCCTGGAGGGTTGGCAACTATAGGTTGAGCTCTTAGCCTCAGATAGGACCATGGTGAAGCTCTTGGCCCTGGCCCTGCCCCTTCCCCCCGAGGTCCCATCCCCTACTTGCTCCTTTCCCCCTCCCCTGATGCAGCCCCGAGACCGGAAAAGCTCTGTGCCCCCACCATGACCCCAGAGCTCCTCTAGCCATGGTAGGGGGAGGTTTTATGGGGGCCCCAAATCCACCACTGCCCCCCCACAGCGGCTCAAGGTTTGGGGAGGCTTAGCCATCTCCAGCCTCCATGATGTGCTGCCCGTGAAATATTCTATACGAGGGTACAGAGACAAATTTCTGGTTTCCTGCTGGAAGGCAATATCCCAGGTAAAAGCAATACAGATTTTGTAGCCTGCAGCCCATGAGTATTCCTAGACAGAGTGATCTCCCTTGTGCTGTAGATCTCAGGACATTGGACGGGTAGTGTTAGAGGGCATATCATACCCACAAAGGTCTGCACAGTGCCTTCTCACTGGGGAATTGATTCTCATTCTAAACAAAATTATTATAAAGGGAAGATCTAGCAACTGTTGGGTTTTTTTCTCTCAAATGAAATGACACATACTAATGAAGAGTATCCTATAATCAGTTCTGCAATATGGGCTTTCTGTAGATTGCATTGCAATGCATTGTGTCTCTGCATTGTGAATATGAAACTGGAGTTCAGGCACTTCAGTACTATTGCTGATATTTCTCAGTAGTGAACTGTGAAAAGGGTAAGAGAGCACACAATTAACCAGGCACTCTGGTGCATGGTGAGCAGCTTTGGTGGGGTTGCTTCATAATGCACTCCTAGACATACCTAGCCATCCAAATCTCCTCTTTATAAGAAGGCCAAATGGTCTTTCAATTATTGTTCTGGGCATCTTATGTCACTGGGCCTGGAATATATTTCAGTTGGAATGGCAGGATCAGACATAAGTGTCATTATCCACTTAAAAGCTTAGAGAGGGAAAGAAAGAGGGGTGGGGGTGGGAAGCTGAACTGATATTTGGAAAAATGAAAAATGTTTAAAATATTTCTGAAAAAAAGCTCTCAGAAAATAGTCCTTCCGCTCTGCTTCTGGCCGGTCTCAAACACTTCTCTTCCAGAACGTCTGAGTATGAATGAATCATGACACGATCCTGGGAACTCTGCAACCACATCAGTTATTCTCCACATGGCATCACGCCCCACCTGCAGCTGAAGAGAGTGGAAAACTTTGCAGTTTCTAAGGCTCACCTCATTATGCCACGGTGCACAATTGGCCATGTGTGTGCATTTAATAGCTCCCCTGAGAGAGAGGGGGAAAAGAACCCAGCGATGTCGTCGAATTCACAACACTGCTCGCTGTTGATACTGAAGCTGTCTTGGAAAACTAATATACTAACTAGTTTTTCTCAGGGGTCGTGGCCAGAAAATATGGTTTATAGGAGGAAAGTGATGAAAACTAGCAGATCCTGGTGTCTGAAAAGAATCAGTGGGACAAAAGGGCAATCTGAGGCTGGAGTCAGTTTTGCTATTTCAGATGGGGATATGTCTTTCTGTAGACAAAACATTTGACTCTTCCTAAGAAGTTTCTCTCCCTAGCATTAAACTCTAGATCCTTGGGGGAAAGCTCTGTAACTACAACAGACAGCACTATAGGGGTCAAAATCTGTTCTCAGTTAAGCTTGTGTAAATCCAGTGAGTAAGCGGAATTTGGCTCCAGGCAGAGAGAGAGTATGGTCTATTGGTTAGAGGCTGGAATTGGCAGTCAGGGTTCGGTCCCCAGCTCTTCCTTAGTTCATGTACTTTTTCTAAGAATAAGGGCTCAGGTTCATATGTCAGTTACACTAGTTTAATCCCTCTGGATTTACACTGGTGTAAATGAAATCAGGGGCTGTCTCGTGATTTTGTTTATGTGACTGGACAGCATTAGCCCCTTTAAGAAGGAAGAAGCC
Organism: Chelydra serpentina; assembly: GCA_037349315.1. Lineage (NCBI taxonomy): Eukaryota > Metazoa > Chordata > Testudines > Chelydridae > Chelydra > Chelydra serpentina. The sequence continues at coordinate 31,537,294 of JBAIAC010000035.1, read as the reverse complement.
AGTGCACCTGCGACTCATCCTCAGGCGCACTCCCAATTAGGCTTAAAAGAGGGAATGAGGGCTGCAGAGGAGGGAGAAACCCAGTGAGTCGGAGCTGCCTGAGAGGAGGAGATTGGCAGATGAGAGCTGCTGAAGGCAATGAGAGCAGCAAGAGGGGTTTGTCTGCTGGAGAGGGTAGAAGGCAAGAGGGTGGTGGCTTCTAGCTCTAAGCTGGAGAGACGAAGCCAAGGAACAGAGAGGGCTGAAGGCAGGGGAGCTGCAGAAAAGTTTTCCACTGACACCTCCATACTGGAGAGCTGGACCAGGGGAACAGTGAGAGGGTCAGGGGGAGGGAGGAATGCTCTCCTGGTGAAGATGATCTCCTAGCAGAGAGGCTGTGGGGGTTCCTGCTGGGACAAGGGGGTTGCATTCCAGCTGAAATGGCCAGGGTTGCAGCCTGGCAGGATAGACAAGGATGAGCAAGGAGCCTAGGTGTGGCGGAAGACACCAGAGTATTGTAAAGATGCACTCCCAGCAGAAAGGCTGGAGCGGGGTTGTTCCCCACTGGGAAGAGCGGGGTTTAAAGGACACTGGGGGTAATATGGATTATGTTCTGGGACTTTTATTACAAACTGTTTATGTGATGTTTTGCAATAAACTGGCCCTTAGAAGGGGTATTATTTAAGCAAGAAAGCACGTCATAGAGTTCTTGGGTTATCGGAGGGGGAAAACTGAGGTAGGGCACTGCAGTGTCACCCCAGGCTACAAAGGGGCTCTCAGGAGACAGATTTATACAGTGACTAACAACTAAACAAGTGTAAATGAAGCATTTGGGTCAGGCTTTGGCACGCAGTAGAATGCTGAGATGGATGACATTTCTCTGATCCATATTGGAACAGGGTGTGCCATAGCGGTTTGACTTACTGATCCAGCAAGACAGGTATCCTGACTCTAGCCATGGCTAAAAACTGCTCATTCAAAAGAAGGTGAAAAAGTCAATAATACAGCTACCAAATTCATCACCATCCACTCCTCCCAGTTCATCTAACCATGCTAGATGTAGTGTGGGAAATAGTCATCTTACCCTTACTATTGCATGAATAACCACAAATGTAATTAATGGTCAGGAAACAGTCCAGCCCCCTTACAAATTCCAGCTGTGTGACCTTCTGCTGCATTGAATTCCATAGGTTGACTATACATGGAGGGTGAAGCAGTATTTTTTTATTTTGTTTGGAATTTACCAGACATTAAGTTCATTGATCTATGCAAATATTGCCACCAATCGGCCTAGACGTGCAGAGGGTTTGAAATAGCAGTGCTGTCCAGTAAAGGATTTTTAGCTAAAGTCAGAGTATGAACTAGGATGAGTTCTTTCATCAGTTATAGTCACTTCATGTGAAGACCTATCATTGTTGTCCTAATTGTCATGTTTATCACTGAATGAAAGTCTTGCCATGAAATTTCTGCTTTATCCCAGCATTTTCCATCAGAGAACTTACTTTATGAGCTCATTGATTTTTCTATTAATACATCCTTACTCTACCTATCATCTCTCAAACATTATTGAGATGTTGACATCAGCCTCTGACTGGCTCAGGATGCCCATCTCCATTGCTCACCTGTTGCATTTTCAAACAAATAGCTTTGTTCTTTCTCCCATGCTGTCTCTCACGCTTGGGAGGAGGTCCCCATAAACACCCACAGAACTAATGCATTATCCTCCTTCAAATCCCACCTTGAAATTCACATTTTCTGTGAGGCCTACAAAAAACTTGATACTGTTTAGCCCAGTGGTGTAATTATTGTTCCATTAGAGGTTTCCATCCTTGGGTGTGACTGGTCCAGGATCAATAAATGCCTTTTGATTGCTCTGCTGTGCTCTCCTATCAGCTGGTTTGATTTATTCTCCGATCTACTTTTCTTTCAGTTGCACCATGGGAATCACTAGAGACTATCTTCTTGGGTGATGCATTCTCACTTCCTCCTCATCCTTTCTCTTGGTATAGATTTCTGCTCGTGTTGGGAAAGCCTCCAAAAGGTCAGTTTGAAACTGGCTTTGGATGTTTATCCAGAGATTATCCAAACTGGGGATTACTTGAGTCTTCAAAACCTGGCTGGAAATCTTGTGACAACAGACTTTATCAATAAACGTTTGTCTCCACCTGTTGTTCCAGACCAGTCACAGAGCAGCTTTTCTCCTAGTGCTTTGTGATCCCTTCCGTTCCTGGTCCTACAAACACACATCTGAACATTGCTGAAACTCAGAAAAAGGGGCAGATTGAGTTCAGCTGTAAAACTGGTCAAAGGTCGAAAAAGGTTCATATTTTATTTGAACTGATTCACCTATCGTTAGTTTCTGCCTCATAAATCTCTGGAAAGTACATTCTGATTGATCAAACTACCTAGTTGTCTTTTCTGCTATGAACATGCACTTGTAGCTCATACTGCTTTCATGGGAACTGCAACAATGCTAGACTAGACTCCCTAAAATAGAGGGACAAATCACTTCTTAGATTAACTGCATGGACATCCATAGAGATGAACACCGGGGATGAACTTAGCCTGTGTATCTCAGAATGAAAAAGATACCAGTGATGTAACAGGTAGTGAGTGACATATTTGGAGTCTGTTCTGAGGTGTCTTTTGACATTGTGTAATGCTTATATCACATTGATCTTCCTTCGTAGTTGATCTCCATTGTGCATATTTCAGGAGCTAAATGTGAACTTGACTGAGGACATGGATAGATCCAGTATATCGTTAACCAAATAACCCTTCTTCATTTTTCTATCTAGACTCCTCCAAGTCCACCTACTCCAGTCACTCCTTGTATTAATTGAACTGATCACTTTCATGTCTCTTTTTACATTGGGGATGTGCAAATCTCAACTGGATAGAACAAGGATCCACCTGAATTTTTGCCTAAATATCAAATCCAAACGCAACTCGAACACAAATCAAACTCTTTCTGGGAGTTCAAAAGTGTGATTTAATTTTTTAAAAACTGTATAACTTTTATTGTGTGCTTCAGCATTTCCAGATGCTAAGCAAGGCTGGAAAGAAAAAACTGAAAAACCGTGGGAATGGTTGATCTTATAGTATTTCTGATTTGATTGGAAAATACACTAGGAACCACCAGAAATCACCCAAAGAAACCCGTTTTTATGATTTCAGCATAAATCTGTTTTCAGGACAAGACTATAAAGGCATGAATGAGAGGGTGGCTGACATGTAATCATATAAATGTCCAGCCAGAACTTGGGGTCTGATCCTACAAAGCATTGGGTGCCCTCAGTTCCAATTGACCACGAACCTTGTAGGCTCAGGCACTTATCCTGGACAAATTGTCAGCCAGTTCTGCTCTGTTTGTGTGTGGGATATAAGTGTACAACCCGCTTATGGCCTTGACCGGGGGGAGGGATAGCTCAGTGGTTTGAGCACTGGGCTGCTAAACCCAGGGTTGTGAGTTCAATCCTTGAGGGGGCCACTTAGGGATCTGGGGCAAAAATTGGGGATTGGTTCTGCTTTGAGCAGGGGGTTGGACTAGATGACCTCCTAAGGTCCCTTCCAACCGTGATATTCTATGATTCTATGACCAAATGGGCATTTGCATGTACAAATATGTATAGGCAGTAATAGTCTGCTCCAAAGCCCAATGAAAACCATGGGAGTCTTTCCGGTGGCCTTGGATCAGGACCTAAGGCCTCTTCAGCAAAGCACTTTGAGCATGTGCTTCAGCTAATGTAGTGCCCATCTTTAAAAAAGGGAAGAAGGAAGATCCAGGGAACTACAGGCCAGTCAGTCTCACCTCAGTCCCTGGAAAAATCATGGAACAGGTCCTCAAGGAATCAATTCTGAACCACTTAAAGGAGGGGAAAGTGATCAGGAACAGTCAGCATGGATTCACCAAGGGCAAGTCATGCCTGACTAACCTAATTGCTTTCTATGATGAGATAACTGGCTCTGTGGATGAGGGGAAAGCAGTGGATGTGCTATTTCTTGACTTTAGCAAAGCTTTTGATACAGTCTCCCACAGTGTTCTTGCCAGCAAGTTAAAGAAGTATGGGCTGGATGAATGGACGGTAAGGTGGATAGAAAACTGGCTGGATGGTCGTGCTCAACGGGTAGTGATCAATGGCTCCATGTCTAGTTGGCAGCCGGTATCAAGTGGAGTGCCCCAAGGGTCGGTGCTGGGGCCGGTTTTGTTCAATATCTTCATCAACGACCTGGAGGATGGTGTGGACTGCACCCTTAGCAAGTTTGCAGATGACACTAAACTGGGAGGAGTGGTTGATACGCTGGAGGGTAGGGACAGGATACAGAGGGACCTAGACAAATTAGAGGATTGGGCCAAAAGAAATCTGATGAGGTTCAACAAGGACAAGTGCAGAGTCCTGCACTTAGGACGGAAGAATCCCATGCACTGCTACAGACTAGGGACCGAATGGCTGGGCAGCAGTTCTGCAGAAAAGGACCTAGGGGTTACAGTGGACGAAAAGCTGAATATGAGTCAACAGTGTGCCCTTGTTGCCAAGAAGGCTAACGGCATTTTGGGCTGTATAAGTAGGGGCATTTCCAGCAGATCGAGGGACGTGATTATTCCCCTCTATTCGGCACTGGTGAGGCCTCATTTGGAGTACTGTGTCCAGTTTTGGGCCCCACACTACAAGAAGGATGTGGATAAATTGGAAAGAGTCCAACGGAGGGCAACCAAAATGATTAGGGGGCTGGAGCACATGACTTATGAGGAGAGGCTGAGGGAACTGGGATTGTTTAGCCTGCAGAAGAGAAGAGTGAGGGGGGATTTGATAGCTGCTTTCAACTACCTAAAAGGGGGTTCCAAAGAGGATGGATCTAGACTGTTCTCAGTGGTAGAAGATGACAGAACAAGGAGTAATGGTCTCAAGTTGCAGAGGGGGAGGTTTAGGTTGGATATTAGGAAAAACTTTTTCACTAGTAGGGTGGTGAAGCACTGGAATGGGTTACCTAGGGAGGTGGTGGAATCTCCTTTCTTAGAGGGTTTTGAAGGTCAGGCTTGACAAAGCCCTGGCTGGGATGATCTAGTTGGGGTTGGTCCTGCTTTGAGCAGGGGGTTGGACTAGATGACCTCCTGAGGTCCCTTCCAACCCTGAGATTCTATGATTCTATGACTGTAATAGGATTGAAGCATGTGTTTAAGTGCTTTGCTGAGTCAGGATTTAAATGCTATATTTTTGCCCACACTGAGGGATGTGCCTGCACATTTTGCAACAAAGGCCCATAGAAAATCTGGGCCTGAAAGTGTAGTGAGGAATGAATAGTATGAGAAGTAGGCCCATACAAGAGAATGACTGACCTTCTGAGCCAATAGGTTCTTATGTCTATGTCTAGACCAGAGATTTGGATATTTTCAGATTAGCTTTGGATAAGCCTCTGTACTTTTGGACATGTCTCCTAAACAGATCTAGCCTCTAAAGAGCTTGAGGCTCGTCCATCACTAATTTTCATATGAATTACATTAAAAACCCTTAAGCTGAAATATGTCTTATTTTAAAAATAGACTAATAAAACAATAAATCAGAAGGAAAGCAAGCTGAAAAAAATGTAGAAAACAGATGAAAAGCAATGGGGAAAAGTGAACTCCATAAGAATACCACACATGCCAAGCCCTTCAAATGTGATTTCCTGCATACTGCACTTTTAAAAAGCATGATATTACAACATGCTCTCACATCCAAAGGCCAAAAATATGAAAGAATAAAGCCTTGTTTGAACTTGAGAGTTGAATAGGTTTCATCTGACCCATCTGTGATTGGCTCCTAAACCTAGGACATGTCAGATGATTTTCCACTCAATGAGTGTCTGTACTACTCCCCTGTCTCTCTTCCCCACCCTCTTTGTGAACAGAGTGCTGACACACTTCCTGTTATGGACTATTGGGTACAGCTCCCGAGCAGCCTGGCACTGAAATGCATGTGGGTTGGGCAGAGGACTTCAAAAGCAACTTCTGGCACATGGAAAAAATATTTCGAAGTGAGCTTGGGTAGTTCCCAAAATGACCTGCTCCAAGCAAGTAGAAAGAGAGCTTATATTCGCTTGTGTGAAAGACCCAGATCCTTTAAAGAGCCTGCCAGAGATTTATGAAATACTATGTTATTGCTGAGAAAGACGGACAGTCGAAATAACCGCTGGCAAAAATAAAAGGGCATAAACATGATGCAAAGATACCAGCTGGAGGCTGCATGATTTTAACTGCCCAGAATCTAGAATATATGTGTGGCTGTAGTGAATATTCTGTGTGTTACAAATGCACTTGTTCCATATCCGATTAATCACAGTCAGAACAAATATTTGATGAAAGCTACTGAGGACAAGAATGAGGCTAAATGTCGCTAATGTGAATAAATTAGCAGGTTTAGCCATTGCTAATACAGCTTTTGAAGTCATCCAGTTCACGCAATTTTTCTCTGCACTGAGGAAGTTCGCTCCATAATAAGGGAAATGTTAGGAGCTAGGAAGGAAAAAAAATAGGGTGAAAGAGTACACATGTAGAGATATTAAAGAAGGTACTGATTTCCCCAAGTGAAAATAACCCCCATAACTTGTCTAAAATCCAACAGCTTCACCAAGTAAAAGATCTCTTGGATCCCTTGTTAAACTTACAAGCTACTGTCTGTGTAAACCATTGATTGTATCTGTTCTCAGAAAGATACTATGTGAAACTTGCAAGCTGTTGATTGTGTTAGTACATCCTAAGACAAAGAGCCTGTTCTCAAAGCAATACTTTAACAGTTGTGATAAAGAATGTATGTTGATGAATGCATGATATACATGAATGGCTAGGGAGGTGCCAGCCTAGAAAGGGAGTATTCATCGGCTGAAGAAAGGTTTCAGGTGGACCGATACAACCCCCGGAGGGTAAAACTGGGATCCACCCCACCACCTGGAAGGATGAGAAAAACACACTTTGGACAGCGTGGAGCCACCAGGAATGCCACCAGGAATGCCACCAGGAATGTGCCATCTGCTGATTGAGTTAGCAACAGCATGATGAAGCAATTCCCATAGACTGACATAGGAATAATTCCTATAAGAATGGCTTCTACATACTGAGGACTTTGAGTCTCTGGTTCTGCTGCCAACCTCCAGGAGCATCAGATGAATCTAACAAGGACTCGGCTCCATCCTCATGCCCAGGTTACCTGGTCAGTAACTTGGCATGAGCAACTTCTAGGCTGGTAACTATGACATCTATGCAGAACCTGTGTGTGTGTGTGTGTGTGTGAATGAATGTGAAACTGAATGAAATGTTATAGCTATAACGGACTGCTTACTATGATTCTTTTTGTATTCACAATAAACGTGACATTCTGTCTTACCCCCTTTAAAATGATCCTTCTGGTTTTTATTTTATTGATATAACACACATTGTACCTCAGCATAGGAATAGCACTTGCCAGCATCCCTGGGAAATTCGACAAATGTAGTGTTGAGACTGAATGGGGTGCCAACAATGCTTTGTGACCTATATTTATAAACAGATACAATGTCATGTGTTGAGTAAACTTACATAGAGGGCCAGAAGCCAGGCTGATTTATAACAGCTAATCGCCATTGGCCTTCAGTGGAGCTAGACTGAGTCTCATCAGCTAACACTATGGCCCAGTATGTTTCCTACACGTATCTTTTTCTTATCAGGAGCATCAAAGGCCAGCCATTTATTGCTACTAATCCATAAATGTGCGTGACTGTTCTGGCATGAGACGGTAAAGAAAAGGTGAAATGTTAATGGAATGTGGCGGCATGTCTCAGCAGGTTCCAATCTGCTGCCTGGTGTTTCCCTCCCATTTTCCACCTCTTTTGAAACTGTCAGGTTGCTGCTGGGCTGCACTGTCAGGGCGGTGGGAGGTATCGGGAATATTTGGGAGGACATAATATGACATTCTCTTCTGTAAAGAGCATGGTAGGCACCGTATCCATGAGCCAAAGTGCACTGATGTCGATGGAAATCCTCTTGTTGGCTCCAGGGGCTGTTGCTCAGGTCCCTTGTGTGCTGTGCTGGAGGAGACACAGGATTGTCCCTGTCAGAGCTGGGACACAGCATCTCATTTCCACTGGTGACATTTTTCCTCTCAAAATTGTGGTTTTGCTGGAAATTTCTGCATGGCACATCTCTTCCAGGAGTCAAAGTTCTGCAAGGCTGTGCTGGATGGCTCTGAGGACGGATAACTGGATAGGAACCGTTTACCCTGAGCTCACCAGTTTGAACTTTGGCCAACAGTGACTACGAGCTGTTACCTTACTCCATAGGCTATTTGGTGGCAGCCATCATTAAATGAGTGGGAATGCTGCAGTTTAGTTTCTTGTTCACTGGTGTTGACAATGCAGAAACTGGAACTCGTTGGCAAGTCTGGGCAGTGAGGCCACGGTTTGAGCGGGTGAGAGTCACAAGCTGTCATTTCATCCCCTAAGCATGGTCTCAAGGTGGGATTTGTGGGAGGGTGTGGGGATCTTGCTGCCCAGGCAGTGCCTGTTATGGGGGTAAAGAGGGGACTTCAGCCTCTGGGGCTGTCAAACCAGCACTTTTCATCCACTGTAAATCCACCCCTGATTTTTCTACTGTAAAGTCTCTTATTATTCAGCCAGCTCTAGCACTAGATAATCTCCCCATGTCAAAAACATTTACCCTGGTGGCCACTTGATGACCTCTCTTGCCAGCAGCTCTAATTAGAAAGTCTCTCTCTTTATTGAACCTCACTCCTTTAGCTTCAGGCCATTTCTTATAATACATCTTTGACCAACCTTGAAGAAGAGTTCTGTCCTCCTTTAAGCTATGTTTCCTCTCTCATATTTGCACAGAGCTATCATGTTCCCCATGTCCCTTCCTTGGCTAAAGTACCTTTAACCTTTTCTCATATGTCAGCCCCTCCAAGGCTCTTATCTTGGCTACTTTTCTTTGTACCTTTTTTAATTTGAATGGAGGTGTGTGGGTGGTATGGTGACCAAATTTGTATATAAATGGAACCTTGGGGGGAGGGATAGCTCAGTGGTTTGAGCATTGGCCTGCTAAACCCAGGGTTGTGAGTTCAATCCTTGAGGGGGCCATTTAGGGATCTGGGGCAAAAATTGGGAATTGGTCCTGCTTTGAGCAGAGGGTTGGACTAGATGACCTTCTAAGGTCCCTTCCAACCCTGATATTCTATGATTCTCAACAAGGCTGTGTCCAAAGGAAAACAGCACTCATTCAGTCTTGCAAACAATCACTTAAAATAAATGTATGGACTGTTTTTTCTGTGGGAATTGACATTTGGAACTCCTTAAGCCATCCACTTTATAAAGATTCAAGAAAAATATGCAGAGTTATTTAGAAGCCAGGGAAAAGATGCTTAACAATAATGATTCTTGCTCACATAAGATTGAACAGGGAGTGAGGGCGAGGTTTTCCCAAATGGCACATTAGCAGGATTCTTGGGTGGTTTTTCTTTTTGTTTTCATTTTTCATCCTCTGCAGCATTAAGTAGAGATCGTGCTTTGGATTCAAGGGAACACTTTGTGATGAAATTATTCTGTTAAGGGACGTATGTGCTCAGATGAGCATAATGAACTCTGCCCGCTGCTGCCGGACATGGCATGATTAGCAAGAAAGAGATGGTCCTGCAATAAGTCAGCAGCAAGAACTGTGTTCTCTGTTGGATGTGCTACAGCTTGTCATTTCCTGTATGCTTTCTGGAACCTTGGTGTTCTACACACCTACTTTAATATCTTTGGATGGTGACTGTGACCCGCTGTGCAACTCTAACCCACTATTGTAAGTGCTACAAGGAGAAGGGGAGACCTTTTTTTTTTTTTTTTAAGTGTCATTCTAATCTGAAAAGTGACTATAAAATGGCATAGCAGGGGAGAGGGTATCAGCATATATTGTTTCTTAGTGACTTCAGATCAGATTTGCTCAATTATGGATTTTCTAATTGCTAGCTCTGCAAACACAGCCTGGGCTCTCAGTCACACCAGGCTCTTTCTGACATATAAAGATTAAACAAGCCAAATTGTGCTCTCAGTTACACCTGTGCAACCCTATTGTCTTACAAAATAATTTCCCCTGCACAGCCAGGCCAGCTACAGGAGAGGGAGCTGCATTGTATTCTGGCTCGTGCATCACCAACAGTGTCATACATTCCACTGAATTCTGCTGCAAAAAACTTTGAATAACTTGGAGGAGGCCTCATTTGCAAAGTCAATGTCCTTACTGTGGCCACTGTGTGTCAGTAGAGAGAGGATTGTGTCAGTTGTATGGAATCCCTTGTGAATTCAGCCCTGCCACTTTACGGATGATTTATGTAGCAAACAAGTGCAGGGTGCTACGTACAAGCACTTAGTGGTTACAAGAGATAGTTTAGAGTTTGCAGGTGTTAACATGGCTGAGAAGGATTTACAATTGAGACATGCCGATGATATTTACAGTGCTGTCAGAAGATTTCCCGCTGCCAATCTCTGAGGTATTAATCTATACTCACGAGTTGTTCTTTGAAGTGTAACTGAGTTGTAAAGAGGGTTCCTCTAGTTAATATCTCATCGTTCTGTTAGCTCAGGTTGGCAGGAGCAACTCCCACCGTAAATTCAGTGCTGCTTTAAAGGGCCTTAAACTCCAAGTTTCATCTTTGCTGGTAATTTTGTTTGTGGTTTGGGGGAATTGATTTTCATCTTGGCAAGGCTACCCATCCCCATTTTGCTTATATACCACTTGGATAAAATATGGCTCTGGCAAGCTCACTGCCATGACCACAACAAACAGCAACCTTTGCTGTAGCCAAGGGAGCTGACAGATGTTCATGTTGTTGTTTGTGAAGAGAGACGACAGAGCCTCTCTTGCAAAAGGAGAGCTAACGTTGTTTTTCTAGACCATTTTCCATCTCTTTCTTGCAGCCATTGTGCAGCTGCTGTAAAGAGAGGCAGGGGCAGATTAAGACCAACATTCGGCCTGGGACGTGAAACTGACAGCTCCTCACATTGTGTGGCAGGAGGCCGAGGAGGAGCCGTTCATTTTTCTGAGGCACTTTTCCTGAGGCACTTGTTGTTCATAGATTCCAAGGCTAGAAGGGAGCATTGGGATCATCTAGTCCAATGGTTCCCAAACTGGGGTTCATGAAATATTACAGGGGGTTCTCAGGAAAAAATTCCCTAATGGCAGACAGAGCTGTCCCTAGGGACCCCGGGCAGCATGGGGCCAGCAGCCCGGAGCCCCTGGACTTCCAAGAACTAAGCAGCTCAAAGCAAGCATATCTATCACAGTGAGGAGATTTAAACTTCAAGACTCCTTATAAAAAATGGAAAGGGAGGTGGATATTTTTTGCTGTTTTTTAAATTAAATAGCAGCTAGTATTGTTTTTAAAATTATTATGAAGAACAAGTTTAAGCTTTGTTGTAATGTGCGTTGTTTGCTTGGACTGTTCGAGACCTGAATGCTTGTGTAGGAGGAACTCTTTTAGTTGGCTTCTTAAATACCTTCATGCTGTTTCACATCTGATACTCCTTGATGAAACATAGGAGCCTTATCTTATAACAGGCTTATTCAAAGTGATAGAAGCTATGAAAGTGAGAGCTTGGAAGAGTGTTGCTGTTTTCACAATGTAATAAAAATACTGTAATGATAAATAATAATTGATAATAAATAGTGTGTAATAAGCATGTCATAAAAACACATTTTATATTTCCAAGATCACTGCTTTTATAATTTATATACTCAGGTAAAGGAGACAATCCGTGGAAATATTCATTTTTAGGAGGGGGTTTGTGAGACTTGACATTTTAGTGAAAGGGGTTCACAGGTTGTTAAAGTTTGGGAATCACTGATCTAGTCTGATCTCCTGGGTGACGCAGGCCAGAGACCTGTCCCACAATAATCCCTAGAGCAGAGCCGTTAGAAAAGCATCTAATCTTGATTTAAAAATTGTCACTGATGGAGAATCCATTTTGCCATAGAAACTTTTATTTCAAGCCCCAACCAGACAGGTGACTGAGAATCAGGATTTCCTGTTGCTGTTAACCTGCAGCAGCTCTCAGAACACAGGGGAGTGGCTGTTGGCAGAGAGCTCTGCTTTCAAAGGTTGATGTGAAGGGGCACAGATCCGAAAGGGCTAGGCTATGACTGGGCTATGTGTCCATGCTAGGGAGTGAGAACCCCCCCCTTACTCCTCTCCCTAGATTCCCTGGATCCCAGGTGTGTAAACAGGTGTTATGTGCCTGATTCCCCAGCCACTGGCTCTAGGTGGGGGGAGTAACAGGCAGAACCTTGGCTTCTCTACTCACTGACTAGTGAACCTGATCCAGCATGGAGTTATCAAAATCTGCTGCTGGCCACCTTCCCCGAGGAAGGAAGAATCAGGAGAGTCGTTATAGCCCAGAGGGGTATGTCTGAGGCACAGAGAATCCCAAAGCTACTCTTTGGCTGGTATGGTTTATGTTTCACCCCTTCTCATGGCTCCGCCTAAGGGGACAGGCTAGCTCATATTGTATATTCTTTCCCCTTTATCCTTCATTCTTCTGCCTCCAAATACATTGAACAATTATTTTCTTTGTGTTGCTGACATTTTTTAAAGCACCAAAATGACTGAGGAGCTGAAGTCCCATTTTCCAAAGTGACTTAGTTCTCAGAAGTCTAAGGACCAGATTTGTAAAGGTGTTTAGGCACCTAACTGTGGGGTAAATGCCTTGAAAAATCTGGCCCAATGCCTCATTGAAAGTCAGTTGGACTTAGGCACCTAAGTAGGGTGACCAAATAGCAAGGGTGAAAAAATGGGACAGGGAGTGGGGGGTAATTGGCACCTATAATAGACAAAGCCCCAAATATCGGGACTGTCCCTATAAAATCGGGACATCTGGTCACCCTACACCTAAGTCATTGTGAAGGGCCTTTGCAAATTTTACTCTTAAGCTTTTTGTTCAGTTGTTCTGCTGCTTTTTGAATGAGACACTACCCCTTATACCCCAAAATAAAAATGTGGCAAACAACAAAGGAGTAGGACCAAAGCTTCATGTTGTACTCCCGTCTCTTCCTTTGGCCACTTAAGGTGCAGCCTTCCCAGTGGTACTCCTGTCCCCTGATTCTTTAAATGGCTCTGCTCTCCAATCAAACTTCACATTTTCTAAAAGCCCATGTCTCCCAAATTTACATTTGATGTCGTTAGTAGGCAGAACGTTTGAAGATTTGGATGGATAAAGCACTTGAAAGCCTGGGTGCTTATTCAAACTGTCCAAACCTTTGGAAATAAGAAAGAAAAACTTGTAGCACCTTAGAGACTAACAAATTTATTTCAGCATAAGCTTTCGTGGGTTAGTACCCACTTCATCGGACGCATCCGATGAAGTGGGTACTAACCCACGAAAGCTTATGCTGAAATAAATTTGTTAGTCTCTAAGGTGCTACAAGTTTTTCTTTCTTATTTTCATTTTGCTGACACAGACTAACACGGCTACTACACTCAAACCTTTGGAGATTCTCTTCCCATGCCCCTTACCTATGTTGCAGTAGCAGCAATCTAGGGGGATGGGAGGGGAGGTTGGCAACTTCCCTCTCTCCCCTATTGCCCAGGTAAAACCCTTGAGGGGAAAGACTTAAGGATGAGCCAGAAGAAGGGCTGATCAATCCTGTGCCACACTAATTGTATCTGCAGAAATTCTCTGTCCACCTTTTAGCACTGAAAACAGGTCTGTGAAATGTACAAATGCTAATGAAATTTTCTGGTTGGCTTGAAGTAAGAGCCTGATTCTGCCAGTTGTACTTTCACTGAGGTCTGGTCTACACTTGGCCTTGTCTTCACTACCCGCTGGATCGGCGGGTAGCAATCGATCTATTGGGGATCGATTTTTTGCGTCTCATTTAGATGTGATTAATCGATCCCTGAAAGCGCTCCCCGTCGGCTCCAGAAATCCACCTCATCGAAAGGCGGAAGCGGAGTCGACGGGGGAGCGGCAGCGATTGACTCGCCGCCGTCCTCATGGCCAGGTAAGTCGATTACGATATGCCGACTTCAGCTATGTTATTCACGTAGCTGAAGCTGCGTATCGTAGATCGACCCCCTCCCCCCCAGTGTAGCCCTGGGCTAAGAGTTTATATCGAATTTAGCAACGTTAAATCGAATTAACCCTGCACCCGTCCACACAACGAAGCCATTTATTTCGATATAAAGGGCTCTTAAAATCGATTTCTGTACTCCTCCCTGACGAGGGGATTAGTGTTAAAATCGATATTTCCATGTCGAATTAGGGTTAGTGTGGATGGAATTCGATGTTATTAGTCTCCGGGAGCTATCCCACAGTGCACCACTGCGACCTCTCTGGACAGCAGTCCCAGCTCGGATGCTCTGGCCAGGTAAAGCCCCAGGTAAAGCCCCGGGAACATTTGAATTTCATTTCCTGTTTGGCCAGTTTGAATTTCATTTCCTGTTTGGCCAGCGTGGCGAGCTCAGCAACACAGGTAATGATTCAGAGCTCTTCAGCAGAGGTGACCATGCAATCCCAGAATAGAAAGAGGGCTCCAGCATGGACAGAATGGGAGGTGTTAGATCTGATAGCAGTCTGGGGAGATGAATCCGTGCTATCAGAGCTACGATTGAAAAGATGGAATGCAAAAATCTACAAAAAAATCGCCAAGGCCATGACGGACAGAGGATACAGCAGGAATGCAACGCAGTGCCGCGTTAAAATTAAGGAGCTGAGACAAGCGTACCAAAAGACCAAAGAATCAAATGGACGCTCCGGGTCAGAGCCCCAGACATGCCGCTTCTACGCAGCGCTGCATGCCATCCTAGGGGGAGCCACCACCACCTCCCCACCCCTGTCCGTGGACTCCGAGGATGCGGTATTCTCTTCAGTCGCTTCCTCTTAGGTTTTTGCGGACGGGGAAGATGATGAAGGAGATGGTGAGGACGAGGTAGTCGACAGCGCTCTGCAGGGCGATTTCCCCGAAAGCCAGGAACTTTTCCTCACCCTGACAGAGATCCCCTCCCAAGGCGATATCCCGGACCGTGAAGCCAGAGAAGGCACATCAGGTGAGTGTATCTTTTGAATTGAAAAAACATGGTTGTAAAGCAATTGGTTTTTAATGGTTACTTTGCCCTGAGGACTTGGGATGCATTCGTGGCCAGTAGAGCTACTGGAAAAGTCTGTTAACATGTCTGGGGATGGAATGGAAATCCTCCAGGGATATCTCCATGAAGCTCTCCTGGAGGTACTCTAAAAGCCTTTGCAGAAGGTTTCTGGGGAGAGCAGTCTTATTGCGTCCTCCATGGTAGGAAACTTTACCACACCAGGCCAGTAGCAAGTACTCTGGTATCATTGCACGGCAAAGACTGGCAGCATACGGCCCCGGTGTTTGCTGGCATTCAAGCAACATCCATTCTTTCTCTGTCTGTGTTATCCTCATCAGAGTGATATTATTCATGGTGACCTGTTTGAAATATGGGAATTTAATTACGGGGACAGTCAGAGGTGGCCGTTTCTACTGGGCTGTTTGCCTGTGTAACCCTTCTGCCAGTCAGAGTCGGCAGCAACAAGGGCCGGGTTCCGTATCTAGGGGTTCCATTCCAATAACACAATGCAAAAACCGGCTCGAGCCCCCACCCAGTGACCTGGGACAAATATATATCACCCCCCCTGGGCGCCTCTAAGAGGCAGTACTTCCCCTCTCGCAAGCACAGAGTCTGAGTGTAGAAAAACCTTTTAATGACAGAGAGAAACAATGCGGCCTTTTGCTGGGGAAACACCACATCTAGGATTTGTAAACCAAACTGTGAGCAATGACCCACCCCAGCAAATTGGCCATGTCCTTTCCCTTTGGTTCTTGAGTCCATCAACCCCAAAAATCACCCAAAGTCCCAAAAGTCCAACAACCCAAAAGTCCAGACCCAGAGTTCAAAAGTTCATCTGCAGAGTGTTACACCCCCTCCAGTCTGGGTAGAAATGGGGAGGGGAGAGGTAAGGGGCACCTTACGTGGCTCGAAGCTGACTGTCCCGTCCCTTCATGGTGCTTCGCTCGGCTCTGCTCTGCTCCGCCAGCCATCCCACGAGTCACTCCGCTCAGCCGTCCCGCAAGCCGCTCCGCCAGCAGCTCCGCTCCGTCAGCCGGCCTGCAAGCCGCTCTGGCTGTCCCGCCAGCAGCTCCGCTCCATCAGCTGTCCTGCAAGCCGCTCTGGCTGTCCCACCAACTGCTCCGCTCCGCCAGCAGCTCCGCTCCGTCAGCTGTCCTGCAAGCCGCTCTGGCTGTCCCACCAACTGTCCCGCTCCGCCAGCAGCTCCGCTCCGTCAGCCGGCCTGCAAGCCGCTCCGGCTGTCCCGCCAAGTGCTCTGCTCCATCAGCAGCTCCGCTCCACCAGTCGCTCAGCAATATATCTTCTGGCTCCCCCACTACTTAACACAGTGCTCAGTGATTTCAGCTCATAACAATTTCAGCTTTTTAGTGATTTCAGCTTGTAGTTAGGGGAGCCTTCGTGCTCATTTGCACACTTAGTCCAGAGTAATTCCAACTCAGCAGCCTGTGAATAGACTCCTAAGGAACTCAAAATTAGCTCTGATATTCCACAGTGGAGAGAGAGAGAAGGAGCTGCAATTGACATTTAGGACCCTCAGAAGAGGCCCATGCCACCAGATACAAATACCTGTCCCCAACCTCTCTCAATTCACTGGGTTTTGGAATCCATGTCCCTCGCCTAGCAAGTGCTGCTTAGCTAAGGGCGAGTCCCTTCATCATAACAAAGGCCCACTGTCCTTGATTCACATAATCAGGGTAACAACACTTTAGTCTTCCTGCCCCCATAACAGAGAAACTGGGGCTCCCACAGCAGTCAAGGTGACCATTTGGGCAAGCGGTCCATCATGCTTTGCAGGGTGGGTGTGTCCATGCAAACAAGATTAGCCCCTGACATCCCTTTCCACAACTCACCACCAGATGTCAGGGTAGAGCTCATCCTGACTCTGCTTACACCTGTTCCTGAAAAGAAATCCTCCCTGTAGTTAGCAGCCACGTGGTGGGGGATGGGAGGGGGGCCGTTCATGCTGGGCAGTTGGCGTTCAGCTAGCAGGGATCTTCCCTGATACCAGCCACCCTTTTGGGTGATGGCGAAAGCTAGCATCCCAGAGAACGGGATGGCTGGAGTTACTTTGTTTTGAGTTACTTGGCTTTGAGCATGAAAGGAGGGCGCTGCTGTTAATTAAGGTTTCTGAAGCCGAAAGTCTATGGCTTACCATGGCCGCCCACTAGCCGAATTCCGTTGCCCAGCCCTGTGTGTGTGATCTGTACACCAAAGCCCCAGGCACTCAATATGAAGATGCAAAATGTGACCTTGTACTGAAAGTATATTTGGTAGGTACTGTGAATGGTGCTATTCACCGCGAAAGAGTATATGCATTGTTCTGTAAAATGTATCTATTTTAAAAATTCACTCCCTTTTTTTCATCCCACAGCTGCAACTGTTCCTAGGCTTCCCCCAGCATCTCCCTCCCAAAGGCTGTCGCAGATAAGGCGGAGAAAGAAACGCACACGCGACGAGATGTTCTCTGAGCTAATGCAGTGCTCCCGCACTGAAGTAGGTCAGCAGAATGTGTGGAGGGAGACAGTTTCCCAATACAAGCAAGAAGGCAGCGCTCGAGCTGAGAGGTGGCGGCAGGAAGACCAGAGGGTGACAGAGGCGATGCTGGGGCTACTGCGGAAGCAAACCGACACGCTCCGGCGTCTGGTGGATGTTCTGCAGGAACGGAAGCAGGATGACAGAGCGTCGCTGCAGCACATCTGTAACCGCCCTCAGCCCTCCCCAAGTCCCATAGCCTCCTCACCCAGAGTCCCCAAAACTCGGGGGGGGGGGGGAAGGCAACAACCTTCCAACAACCGTGCGAACAACCACTCCACCCCGGCGGATTGCTCAAGCAGCAGAAGGCTGTCATTCCACAAGTTTTGAAACGGCCTTTCCTTCCCTCCTTCCTCCACCCCTCCGCCCGCACCCCACCCTGGCCACCGTCCCAGTTCTCTCCCTGTCTTCCCAAAACTTGAATAAAAAATTGTTGTTTGTGAAACAATGGTGCCTTTATTTCCTTTCAAAGCAAGGTGCTCTCGAAGGTGGGGAAGAGGGGTTGGATGGGGGTTGGTGATTAGAGAGGATAGGCAATATAAACAGAGTAAACAAATGGGGGCAGGTTCTCATCAAGGAGAAACAAACGTAAGAGTCACTGGTTACCCTGGTCAGTCTGGAAGCTAGTTTTCAAAGCTTCCCTGATGCGCACTGCATCCTGCTGTGCTCTTCTAATCACCCTGGTGTCTGGCTGCGCGTAAGCTGAGGCCAGGCAATTTGCTTCAACCTCCCACCCCGCCATAAACATCTCCCCCTTACTCTCACAGAGATTGTGGAGCACACAGCAAGCAGCAATAACAATGAGTATATTGGTTTCGCTGAGATCTGAGCGAGTCAGTAAGCTTCTCCAGTGCCCTTTCAAACATCCAAATGCACACTCCACCACCATTCTGCACTTGCTCAGCCTGTAGTTGAACAGCTCCTTACTACTGTCCAGGGCGCCCGTGTGTAGAGAACTTTTTATTTAGAGGTTCTAGAGTTTAAAAAATAATGAAATAGCTGCTGAATATCACTTTAGTGAGTAGTTTTGTACCATGGCTATATTTGTCCAATTTTAATAAAGTGAGATAAATGCAAATGGTGTTTCCTTTATTTACTAATGCAATCACTACATTTTTGGAGGACTAACACCCCTTCAAGCCTCCAGTTGTCTACGGCCATGCTTACTCTACTCGGCCCACATTAATTTCACTGGGACCATCAATGGAATGATGGTGGCAGGCAGTGGTTCTGAACTGGCAGGATGAGATAAATAGGTTTTCAAATCTTCGTTCAGTGGCTACTTCATAAAACAGCAATCTTCTTAGGGTATGTCTACACTACGAGACTAGTTCGATTTTTCTTAAACCGAACTTGTGAAACCGATATTGCAAAGGCGATCATGCGAATCCACAGCAAGGACATTAAATCGAATTTGTGAGTCCACAGTAACAGGGCAAGCGTCGACAGTGCAAGCGGTGCACTGTGGGTAGCTATCCCACAGTTCCCGCAGTCTCCGCTGCCCACTGGAATTCTGGGTGTAGCCCCCAGTGCCTTCTGGGGCCAAAAATGTGTCGAGGGTGGTTATAGGTAAATGTCGTCATTCGACCCACACTCCCGCCCTCCCTCTGTGAAAGCGCCGGCGGGCAATTAATTCGCACCCTTTTCCGGTGATTGACAGCTCGGACGCCACAGGACAGCGAGCATGGAGCCCTCCGCGATTATCGCTGCTGTTCTGTCCGTTGTCAACACCTCACGCCTTATCGTCCACCTTTTCCAGAGGCAGATGCAGATAAATCGGGCGAGGAGGCAACGGAAGCTCCGGGAGGACATGAACTCTGAGAGGGGCACAGACCTCTCGCAAAGCATGGGACCCCGGCCCGTAGACATCATGGTGGCAATGGGGCACGTTGATCCTGTGGAATGGCGATTCTGGGCAAGGGAAACAAGCACTGACTGGTGGGACCGCATAGTGCTGCAGGTCTGGGATGAATCCCAGTGGCTGCGAAACTTTCGGATGCGTAAGGGCACTTTCCTGGAACTTTGTGAGTTGCTGTCCCCTGCCCTGAAGCGCCAAGACACCCGGATGCGAGCAGCCCTGACTATCCAGAAGCGAGTGGCCATAGCCCTGTGGAAGCTTGCAACTCCTGACAGCTACCGGTCAGTCGCAAATCAATTTGGAGTGGGCAAGTCTACCGTGGGGGTTGCTGTGATGCAGGTAGCCCATGCTATCGTTGACCTGCTGCTCTCAAAGGTAGTGACCCTTGGAGACGTGCAGGTGATCATAGATGGCTTTTCCGCTATGGGAGTCCCAAACTGCGGTGGGGCTATTGATGGGACACACATCCCTATCCTGGGACCGGACCACCAGGGCAGCCAGTACATTAACCGAAAGGGCTACTTTTCTATGGTGCTGCAAGCACTAGTGGACCACAAAGGACGTTTTACCAACATCAACGTCGGATGGCCGGGCAAGGTTCATGATGCTCGTGTTTTCAAAAACTCTGGTCTGTTTAGACGGCCGCAGGAGGGTGTTTATTTCCCGGACCGCAAAATAACTGTTGGGGATGTGGAGATGCCTATAGTGATCCTCGGGGACCCAGCCTACCCGCTAATGCCCTGGCTCATGAAGCCATACACAGGAGCCCTGGACACTGAAAAGGAGCTCTTCAACTACCGGCTGAGCAAGTGCAGAATGGTGGTGGAGTGTGCTTTTGGCTGTCTGAAGGGGAGATGGAGAAGCTTACTTACTCGCTCCGATCTCAGCCAAATAAATATCCCCATTGTGATTGCAGCGTGCTGTGTGCTCCACAATCTCTGTGAGAGCAAGGGGGAGATGTTTATGGCGGGGTGGGAGGTTGAGGCAAATCGCCTGGCTGCTGATTACGCACAGCTGGACACCCGGGCGATTAGAAGATCACAGCGGGACGCGCTTCGCATCCGGGAAGCTTTGAAAGCTAGCTTCCAGAGCGAGCAGGGTAACCAGTGACTGTTACGCTTGTTTAAACAGAAGCTGAACCTGCCCCCGTTTCTTTACCCACTTTCTGTTGCCTATCCTCTCCAATTACCAACCCCCTTCCCCCGCTTCATTCAACGCTTTAAAAGTATAATAAAGGAAACATTGTTTATTAAAACCGTCTTTATTAATGATTTCTCGGTTAAGGGTTTACCCTGGGACGCATACTGCAGTTGGGGAGCGGGTGGAGTGTTGGAAAGGACGCTTCCAAAGGAGGGGAATGACAGGCTCCTGCTCCCAGAGCAGTCCGCAGTGCTGGACTGCTTGTTTCAAGGGAGCCTGCAACCCCTCCTATTCGCAACTGTGTGTGGTGGGGCCTGTGTGACTTTTTGGCCGTGGATTGCGGCTACAGATCCCCTGCTGCATGGATCTGTCATGCAGGCTATCGCCGGCCGCAAAAGATCTGCAGCCACCCTCCCCCACCAGAAAGTCACAGAGCCCCCAGCCCCCTAGAGAACATGAAAACCCCCTCCCAGAATGACAAGTGTGCCTAGTGAATGCAATGTGAGTGTGACTTTCTGTTGAACCTTTCCCCCTGTCTGTACCCTGGTTCAGGCGCCTGTCGTCTCAAATTACAAACCCCCTTACCCACTCCCCCAAAACCAAACCGTCCTGTGAAAGAAAGTCAGGGAAACAGCACTGTACAAAACAAACATTTTTATTAAGGGGAGCATAGTTTTGAGATGAAACCGGGGCAGGGAACTGTTGTGGGGTGCGGTTGGAGGGAAGGAAAGGACCTATCTAAATTTTTGGGAATGAGAGCCTTCTGCTACTGGAGCAGTCTGCAGGGGTGGAGTGATTATTTCCACGGCCCCTGCCTCCCCTCGTTCTAGTGACTTTGGGTGATGGGGGGATTGGACTTTGTGGCAGGGGAGGGTGGTTAGAAATAACATATAGAGGTGCTCTTTCCTCCTGTCTCCTGTCCTGGAGAACATCTACCATGCGCCGGAGCGTGTCAGTTTGCTCCCTCATTAGTCCCAGCAGCGTTTGAGTCGCCTGCTGGTCTTCCTGCCGCCACCTGTCCTCGCGAGCTTCAGCCTTCTACTCCCGTTCGCTGACTGCTCGCTCGGACCTTGAGACGTCCTCTCTCCGCTGTGCCGCCTCCTTTCGGGAACAGACCATCAATTCTGAGAACATGTCGTCCCGGGTTCTCTTTTTGCGCCGCCTGATCAGCGCAAGCCTCTGGGAGGGTGATCCACGGGTAGGGCGGGAGACACTCGCAGCTGTGGGATGGGAGAAAGGGAGTGAATTCCTGAAAGAGATACTTTTTCCCGAACAATGCCTATACTCTTTCCCTGTGAATAAGACCAAGCACAGTACCTATCACATGTGCACTTACTACAAGGTCGAATATTATGTCTTTATCCTGAGTGCCTGGGGTCCCGGTGTACAGATCCCACAAGCGGTGCTGGACACTGGAAATCTGCTCTCTGGAGACCATGGTAAGCCGTTGCCTTTGGACTGCTGAGAGCTTACTTCACAGCAGTGCTCTACTCCCATGTTTCAATCACAGTTCCTGGCGGTGGCCAGTTCCTGCTGCTGCCAAAACCGCTCATCTACAGCGGCTTGCCTACCCTTCCCCCCCTCCGCGTGGCCGGTCCCGGGAACTGTACGTGCCTGCAAACCGCTCTGTTTGAACAGCTCGCCTACCCTTTCCCCCCCTCCGCGTGGCTGGCCCCGGGAACTGTACGTGCCCGCAAACCGCTCTGTTTGAATGGCTCGCCTACCCTTTCCTCCCCTCCGCGTGGCCGGCCCCGGGAACTGTACGTGCCCGCGAACTGCTCTGTTTGAACGGCTCGCCTACCCTTTCCCCCCCTCCGCGTGGCCGGTCCCGGGAACTCTCCCTGCCTGCGCACCGCTAAGTTTCTATGGTTAGCCTCCCAGCTCCCGCCCCCCCGCGTGGCTGGAAACCACCGGTTGTCGTTCTTTAAAGGGAAAATCAAGAAGTCACTATACTAAAAACACTCATTCAAACCAGGGCACCATGACTGATATCACTCTGATGAGGATTACTGAGACAGAGAAAGACCGCATGCTGCGTCAATGCCAGCAAACCCCGGGGCCATATGCAGCCATGCTATGCAAGGCAATGATACCAGAGAACCTGCAGCTTGCATGGCGCGGGAAAGTATCCTACCATGGAGGAGACAATAAGGCCGCTCTCCCTGGGAACCTGATGCAAAAGCTTTCACTGTACCTCCAGGAGAGCTTCGCGGAGATCTCTGATGGGGATTTCTCCTCTATCCCCATACATATTGACAGACTTTTCGAGTAGTTGCACTGGAAACGACTCAAAACTGAAGCGCCTATGGCCAATTAAGCAATACAAACACATTGCTAACACACCATGCCTATTCTATTCCAAATAAATGTTTAAAACACTGACCTGCTGATCCTTCGCCTGGTTCCTGGTCCGGGATGCTGCCTTGGGAGGGTTCGTAGGGGATCTCAGTGAGGGTGATGAACAGATCCTGGCTGTCGGGGAAATCAGCGGTGAAAGCGCTGTCGACTGCCTCGTCGTCCTCCTCTCCTTCCTCTTCTTCACCATCCGCAAAAACTTCAGACAACGTGGCCGTAGATAAGACCCCGTTGTTGGAGTCCACGGACACTGGTGGGGTAGTGGTGGCAGCACCACCGAGCATAGCATGCAGTGCCTCGTAAAAACGGCATGTGTGTGGCTGCGACCCGGAGCATCCGTTGGACTCTTTGGTCTTCTGGTACGCCTGTCGCAGCTCCTTGATTTTCACGCGGCACTGCGTTGCATCCCAGCTGTATCCTCTCTCCGTCATAGCCTTGGATATTTTTTCATAAATTTTTGCATTCCGTCTTTTGGATCAGAGCTCGGATAGGACGGATTCATCTCCCCACACAGTGATCAGATCCAAGACTTCCCGATCAGTCCATGCTGGAGCCCTCTTTCTATTCTGGGATTGCATGGTAACCTCTGCTGGAGAGCTCTGCATCGTTGCCACTGCTGCTGAGCTGGCCACAATGTCCAAACAGGAAATGAGATTCAAACTGGCCAGTCAGGAAAAGGAATTCAAATTTTCCTGGGGCTTTTCCTGAGTGGCAGGTCAGAGCATCCGAGTACGGATTGCTGTCCCGAGCGTCCACTGAGTGGTGCACTGTGGGATAGCTCCCGGAGCTATTAGCGTCGAATTCCGTCCACAGTAACATGAATTCGACATGGCCATGTCGAATTTAGCGCTACTCCCCTCGTCGGGGAGGAGTACAGAAATCGAATTACAGAGCCATTTATGTCGAAATAAATAGCTTCCTCATGTGGACGGGTGCAGGGTAAAATCGAGTTAATGCTGCTAAATTCGACAAAGTCCTAGTGTAGACCAGGCCTTAGAGACTGCCTCCTCTTCACATGTCCCAACGTCCCACCTTCCCCAAAGGACCAGCTCCAGGCAGCAGGGCTTGATAGTCAGAGGACTGCCGAGTGAGTTACTATCCTGTACTGGACCAACTTCTTTTGGTGAGAGAGAAGCTTACAAGCCACAGAGCTCTCCTTCAGGTCTAATACCCTTCTAATATCCTGGGACTGATATGGCTACAATGACATTGGATTAATCTCATTTTAGGAGGAAGAATAATATTGGTAGACAATCTTGTGACTTAGAACAAAGGAAATCGAGCCTCATGCTTCTGGGTGTAAATGTAGGAATCAGAATTCCTTGTTAGAATTTGTGATGTCCTTACACACTAAATGGACTAGAACATGCATATGCTGTATCCTAGATTACAGATTTCAAGGCCAGAAGGGACCATCGTGATCATCCAGTTTGACCTCCTGTATAACACAGGCCATAGAGTTTTCCCAAAATAATTCCTACAGTAGCTCTCTTAGAAAAACATCCAATCTTGGGGAAAAAAGCAAGCACAAGTGGGGAAGAATCACTAGGGAAAGGCATTATTTTGAAAAGTCTCAGATATCCAGTTGACAACTTCCTTTTTGGTATAAAAAGAACAGGAGTATTTGTGGCCCATCTCTCCTGGTAAGTGGGCTGAGTAGTTCTACTGAGGTGTTAGGCTGCAGTTCAGCTTTAGAAGAAAATAGTACTCTAGAGAGGAAAAAAGGGGATGGATAGCAGCACTGATCAGAAGCAAAAGGTGAATTTGAGTCTACACTGGCCATTACCCTCTCTCTGAAAACATAATCACTTCCTATCTCCACTGTACGCAGCTCACTGATGGGCAGAAACTATAGAATTATTCTATTTATTTTATAGTTTAAGGTCAAATTGGCTCTTCTGTAACACACTCAGATTGTTCACCTCAAAAGACAAGAAATTACACACGGCCTGTTCCCAGAGCCCATTGCCTTCAGTGAGTGCTGAAGTGGACCTCGAGAAAACACATTTTTCAAGAACATGAATGTGACAATAGAGCCATTATTAAATCTTGGGAATCTATCCAACAGAGACAACAGTACTACTGCCCATCCCACTAGTAACCAGTGGATTGGAGTATATTAGTCAGAGCACTAACCTGCTATGGTAAAATTGCCAGGATGACATATTTTAATACTAGTGTAGTTAGCCAGAGATAATTCAGCACTATTAACACATTTTACCATGGCCCTGTGCCATTATTCCCGATGAAAATTCTCACAATCCATACTCTCTGCAATGCACACATGCTGTTCACTGTGTGCTGTTCCCTACCACACTAAGTAGAGCTTAATTCTCATTCCTGAAAATTCAGGATGTCCTAGAAAGCAGCTGCCTCTGGCACCAGATCTGGGACAGATGTTGCTTAGAATGTAGCACATGGCCACATCGTCTGGTGTGGCAAGGTCATGCTTAACCCAGGGAAAACAGATGTGGCTTTAAGCTATGTCTATGTTCCCTTGAGCATGAGGCTGGTCCAATTCTTGGTGTAAGTAAGAATTGTTCTAAATTCCCATGGGCCATTCTAGGAAGCTGAGGCTTGCTGGGTTGTAATCACACCCTGGTCACTGGAAAATACCCTCTGCACTGTGGACTGGTAGGATGGCCATTCAGAGCACACCTGAAGGTCTGGCCCTGTCATAAATGAAGGGAAGGGGGAGAGGGTCTGATGCAGTGCTATAAAATCCTCTTACCAGTAAAGGATTAAGAAATACAGGTAGCCAGACTGACACCTGACCTGGCTGGCATCTGACCAATAAGGGGACAAGATACTTTCAAATGTTGGGAGGGGGGAAGGCTGTGTGAGTGTCTCTGTCTGGGTCAGAGTGATCTTGGAAGACAGAAGGAACCTACAGAAAATCAAACCTCCCTTTTCTGAAGTAAGTTTAGATAGCATAGCGAATAGATTTCTGTTTAATTTTGCTTGGTGTATTCCCTGTCTTAGAAGGGGCGGGGGGGTGGGGGTGGGGGTGTTAATTCATGGTTTTCTGTAACTTTAGGGTTTTGTCCAGAGGGGGAAATCTCTGAGTTTGGAAATTAAGTGCCCTGTAAAATAGTTACCATCCTGATTTTACAGAGATGATTTTACCTTCTTTATTTTTAATAAAATCCTTCTTTTAAGAAGCTGACTGTTTTCTATGGTGTTAAAACCCAGGGGGTGGGTTTTTAGATCACTGTGTAACCAATTGGTTGGGAGATTGTTCTCAAGCTTCCCAGGAAAGGGGGTGTACAGCTTGAGGGGGTATTTTTGGGGGGGAGGGAAGTTCAAGTGATTCCTTTCCTGGATTCCTGTTAGATACTTGATGGTGGCAGCGAAAGAAGCATTTCTCAGGGTGCAGGGAATTTTGTACCTTGGGGGTTTTAACCTAAGCTGGTAAAAATAAGCTTAGGGGCTCTTAATGTGGGTCCCCACATCTTTACCCTAGAGTTTAGAGTGGGGAGGGAACCCTGACAGGCCCTAAATATCTTTCCCTTAAGTGGCCCAGTTTTCATGTTGACACATGTGAAACTCATCAATACCTAGCTGGCCAAGGGTCAGTGCCATGTGGTCTAGTGATCCAACATGGGATGATTTCCTGCAGTCAGGACTAGTGGTGTATCATAGTTAATTGTGAAAAGGAAAAAAAAAATCCTTACAGTCCTGTTGTGTGAAAAGACAGGAAAGCAACCATGAAAGTGCCCAATGGCAGGGTTGCACTAGTCTAATTAGCATATCCTTTATTTTATGATAAAAGCCACAGACATATTTAGGATATTTAACTACAGTATAAATCCACTTTAAAAGACTGTAACTGGGTGAGATTCACTATTGTTCAGGGCATGTGAAACTCAACAATACCTACTTGGCCCAGGGTCAATGCTCTCTTCCCCCATGGTCTATCAATTCAGCCCCATAGCAGCAGCAATGCAGGGAGTCAGGGGAGACAGACTCTCAGCTCACTGCCTTCTTCCTACAAAAATCACAGAAATCACAGGCTGTTTGACTGCATGGACAACTCTTAATTAAAGCTATGAGGTTTATGAAATCTATGAATCCCGGGTCAGTTGGGATCACAATGCAGACTTACCCATGATTGCTTCTACTGTAAATCTCACCTAGGGTCTGACTCTGCCACCCTCACTCACCTACTCCTCTCATAATTCCTTGATTTCAGTAAAGTAGATTATGACTTGGACAATGCACTTATGCAGGGGAGCAATGGGGAGTAACTCCCTGCCCCTCCACGTATGCTCCATGCAGATACCTGAACCATGGGTCAGGATGAGTAAGAGTGTGCTGTAGACTCAACACTGCCCCCAAGTGGAGTTGGTGTGTGGAGCCTTGGGTCAGCATTCCCTCCCAACATGCTGTCTGGCGTCGCTGAGCCAGTGCAGCGAGTATTGTAATTTGCTGCTGATACTGGTCAACAGCATTATTGGCCAACAGCAAATTACTACCCTCCCGAGGCAGGGGGAGTCACTGGGGAATTGTGACTTGGAATGGGTGTCCCTTAGTCACAGCCATCCCAGGGCTACTCATGCAACAACCCTTCGTTAGGGCTGTGTGGAGGGGACTAGTCTAACCCAGTGGGACTAAACAAGGTATCAGAAACTGGCTCATACTCCTGTTGGATAGCACCAGACTCCACAAGCAGCCCTAAGGTCTTCAATGGTGCTACCTAACGGGAAGGAGAGTTGTACTATCACGCCCATCGTGATTGATTCATGTTGATTGTTCTATGCTATGCAGTGCTATTTGTTAAATTTGTGAATTTGTCTCCCTATTGTTACCTTTCACTTGCTGAATTGCTGAAAAGAATGACAAGCCTGCTAGTGCTTTCACAGCCCAGTGGTACTGAACCGCATTGGTTGAAATATTCTGCATATCTTTCCAGTACAAAAATCTCAGCCCTGTACTGTGTTATGGCTACTGTTCTGATGCTGGCTCAATTTGGCATGAAAGCAACTGCTTTAAAAGAGCACCGAAGCCAAAGTGTGGAGTGGAAAGGCAGCTCAGTGATGGTCTCTGAGCTGAGATGTTTTAGGTAGATAGAGCAAGTCAGACACTCCCACTAATCGAGGTGAGAGACCCCAGATTCTTCCGTGGAATGGATCTAGTTCAGAATAGCTGGAAGCCCTATCTTGATATAAGAGTTAATCGGGCATGAAGTTGCTTATCCTGTCACTCCTTTCAAGCGTTTTCATATCCAAGAACAGTAGGTGGACCAGCGAGGAAAACAAACACGCAAGAATGCAGAGGAAGTCTTATTGCCTCTCTAGAATGCCAAGCAGTGGGCAAATTATTTATGAATTATTTATAGATGCAAAATCTAACCACTTTCATCATATCCTGGGTTTCTGATATTTGTATCTGCTCTCTAGCCCAGTACAGCAAAGCACTCAGTCACATACTTCACTTTAAGCAATCCCATTACTATTCCCTGTCTAGCAAAGCATTTAAGCATGGCCTTCAAGTCCCTTGAAATCAATCAGATTTCAGCATGTGCTTGAAGTTAGATACATGTTGACATGCTTTGCTGAATCAGGGCCTCTGTACACCTACAACAGAGTGCCCAGGGTGCTCGTCTTCCCTCTTGGCTTTGGCCTGGTAGTGAGCTGGATAATAATAAGAAGCAAGTTAAATTGCACCATCCTTTGAGTATGATCTAGCTCACAGTGTCTTTCCACACCAAGCTGCTCAGGGTGAGATTGGATGCTCCCTTGAATAAGTACCTCTCACTTGATTATGGTTTGCAGAATCTGGACCTCCTGAATTGCATGATCCCTTTAAAAAATAATGTTGCAGCACACTTTTAGGGTCCATTGCAAGAGGGATGTGGAGCACTTTGCAATTCCTGTTGGAATCAGTCATGCAAACTGATGAACCCCATTAGTTCTCAGCACTTCACAAGAGGTGCCCATCTTTGAAAGAACAAGGACAATGGGAGTTACAGGTGCTCAGTACTTCTTCGGATTTAGTCCCTATTGAACATATTTGCTAGGAAAATTTTCCATATGGTAGAGGAGGCAGTGAGGGAGTTAAAAAACACACAAATATACATTGAATGATAGCAGGTCATAGTGCACGTTGCAAAGCCATCATCAGTGATCAGCAACTGAATTTCCATTTCAGCTGGCAGTTATTTTCTAGCTTTAACCTCTATAGCTTGTTTACATACATCCAAACAGTACAGAACCTCCCCAGCTGGTATGAATGGTCCCTGGTTCACATTTTATGAGTTCTCTCTGCATAATTTACAGAGCCTTCCAACAGCAGTCCTCTCCCACGCCAGATATTTGAAGATTACATGGGAGTGCGTAATCCATTGTGTTTATTTCACTCTTTCTAGCTACTATGTGTGGTATTATTATACAGTATACTGCTAGGATGCTAGCTACTCGTCATTATCTTACCGTGTAAGTTTGTGTCTTGCAAAACCTTTAGTTTTGTCAAATCAGAAAAGGAACAAAAGGCAAAATTCACTCCTGCCATAAGTGTTATGGTGTAAATAGAGGGATAACATGAAATGCAGGGATAAATTTTGGTTCATTGAATCTATAATTTTATAGGACAGACATCAAACAATAAACTCTTCCAGACTATCTTAAATACATGAGTCTAAACTCTGCAGTCTATTTGTAGGCAAAATTTCCATTGGCTCATTAGTAAGTAGACGTTCTTGGAACAGTGACCTTTTTTTCTTGACCATTAGCATTACCAACCAAGCTTCTTTTGCAGGACATGGTTATTATTGCTCTGATTCTTAAATAGCGTCCAATTCCTGCAGTAGGCTACTCTTCCTGATGGGATCATATACTTTTCTTCTAGCTATCCTGCCATTGCAAACACAGAATAATGCCCCACCCCCCCAACTAACAAACACAAAGCATACTAAAAGCCAATGGGAACAACACATGGCATTAGTCATCATGGGTATGTCGGACATTCTTTGACACTATTATGCTAATACGGACGGAAAAGCATATTGGGTTTTCTTGTTTTTCCCCTCGCCTAATGAGGCATAATGCACTCATGAGTGGTTGGCCCAGTCCCGTTTTAAATGGCTCCAGTGCAAGGACTCTACTGCTTCACAGAGGAGACTGTAAGCCCAATTCTCCATTGCCTGGCACCTTGTTCAGTTATATCCACCACTGCAAAGTGGGTCAGAATCAGAATTGCAATGTTTTTCATCCATGCTGTGCTCACATCACACTGGTGTAAATGACTGCACAAAGTGGATGGCAATGGAGAATGTGGCCCACTAGGATTGTATTATGTGTGATTTGAAATAGGCTAGTTTCAGCCTGCCCTGAGGATCTTCTACTGGAGCCATTGCATTGAAAATGGGAGTAGGAGGAACACTGTAACTGACAGTGTAATGGCCCTGATATTAATGAAGTGATGCAAGGGGTACAAATAACCTGAATTACTTCAGATAAGAATCTGACATTTCCATTAGCGCTGTAACTGTTCCTGCCATTATGATGTCGTTTGTGTAATGGTTACAGTAAGTACATGTGACACTTCCATGGACATTGTAACAACTTTGCCACCTCATGTAACAGCTGTGCAGCTGTAACAGCTTCACCACTCTGGATCCATATTTTGGGAAATAAAAAGACTGAAAATTAGTTCTTGCAAGTGTGCAATAACCAGTTTGGTTTTTAAAGTGAAATGCTGTTTGCAAGCATTTAATACAAAAAGCCCAAAGTCTGTGCCTGCTGACAAAGGCTAAGGACTACATTTTCACACTGGGTGTCTCAAGGTAGACATCTCCATCAATATCCCCAAATAAAAGTGGTCTGAGTATGAGATGTGCTAAGCCACCCCATCTACCATTGACTTCATTGACTTCTTACGGACTGTATTAAATTCTCTTGATTGTTAGAGTAATTTCTATAGAACGTTTATTTAATTTCTATAGAACTGTAATGGGATCTTATTTAGGAAATTTTATGGGACTTTTACATAAAGGAAGGAGTGGTGGATAATAAGTCCTTTGCAGACAAAAGTAGCATAATATTATTATTTGGTGCCCAGAGACCAGGGTGATGGGAGCACTGGAAATGCATACATAGGTTAGATGCCATTGGATTTGTTAGCTGTGAAATGGATTTAATTGAGAGAGACAGGCAAGCCATTTTCTGTGGTGGCTGAAGTCTTTAGCCAGTATACACAATGAGTAAATGCAGACTTCTGTATGATCAAGCTATGTTTCATATTTTTTCTCTTTTCATATTGCCTCAACACACCCTAGCCTGAGGTGGGATTGGAAATGAAACTTCTGGAATACTTCAAGAAAGACCATTCTTGTGGTATTTTCATCCCAGCCAAAACCAGGAAGCATGGGAAATCTTAGGGCGGGGGGAGGAGAGGGAATCAAACTGTTCTGGAGAGACTGCTAAGATAGTTTCCTGACCAAAGGGATTTGGAGAAGTATCTGACTGTTTTGGGGCTTATCCAAACTGAACTGCTAGCCCTTGCTTGTTGCTCAATGTACATTCAAACTACAGCCACTATAGTCGTAATGTCATTGAAGAGATTTACGTTTGAGTGCTTATTAACAGCCTCATCTGACAAACCATAACAAGCTACCACCTTAGCTGTGTGAAGAATTTGAGTCCTGCTGTTTTGCCAGTTGCTAACAGTGAGTGAAACAAACTCATCCTCAAAAAGAATGAATAAAAGGAAAAGCAGAAGAATAACATTCACGGTCCCAGATGTGGCGCCCATTGGTCACACTGTTAACACCTGTTCAGAATTCTTCTGATTCATCAATAAACCATGTCATGCTAACACTATACCTGTTATTTTCTGCTCTGTCCTGCTTGGGTAGAGAACCACCCACCATAGGGAAACCTCCTGCAGAATGGCACATGGATGGTGCTAAGGGTGACAGTCAGATCAACCAAAAAGCATCAGAGGAAGCAGTAGCTGCAGATAGCTTTCCCCCCACCCCTCGGGTTCTTTTCCTCCACTGAACATGTTGTTAAAGCACTAAAACCTGCTGCTGCTGTAGCAATCCCAAGAGTAACTCAGTGCAGACAGAGTGACAAAAGCAGAGATAGCAATCATTACTGTGCAGAAGTCAGTCAAAGTCCAGTGTGCTTGTGACAACAGCCTGATCCAGTTGCCATTGAAGTTAGTGGGAGTTCAACCACTGGTAGTAGAAACGGGGCTTAAACATGCATGTATCTCAATGCTGACTCAACTGCAGAATGTACCACCACTCTTCAAGTTTCTTGGCTTGAAAATGAGTGAAGAATGACTGTCTTCTAGGACCAAGCTTAAGCACGAGTACCGTCTACTCAGACATTTGTTGCTGTGTTGTTGATGATAGAATTACAAAATGTGTGAATGACGGGGACACATCATGGGACTATATCTTCAGTGGTAGCTCTGTTAAAGTCTGGGGCCAGATTTGAATCATAACTAGCTGACACAATGCTGAACGTCACCCGTCGTTGACTAACCTAGCTGCAAAGTTGTGACCAGCACCATGTTAGTTAAATCAGTCTTTCTAAGTTATACTCTAAGACGCTAAAATTTTGTAGCAGTCAGATCAGAGATTTTTCCTAAACACAACTTTACTTGAGGTGCTAACAGAGCACTGCCAGCAGCATGGATGTCCACAAAAGGTCTGGTGTTGGCAAAGAACTGCCTTTCCCTCCCTGTGACAAGCTAGGCACATACATTTGTTGCTAGATGTGAACATCATCATTGTTATCATGACAAATTCTTGCAGATGAAGCGCCACCAAGATCCATCTCTAGGGCAGTCTTGAAGATGGTCTTGCTGGCTATTCAGTTTATTTCCATCACTGGCAATCTTATCACACCACTGAAGCATTTGGTAAGCATGTGATCATCGATCATGTAGCAGCATTCCTTGGTACAGATGCTTTGGTCTTCCATTCTAATAATGTGTCTGTACTAAGACAGCTGCTGAAACCGAGCCTGTGCTGATGGAGGCAGTTGCTGGGATTGACTGAATATCCTCGTTGCTGATCTTGTCCTGCCAAACAAGCCACCATTAAATCATAGATCCATCAAGTTGTACAGTATAAAGCAACCCTGTGATAAAATAAAAGCGACTCTCCAGATTAGATTTTCTCCATTCTTTCCTCTTTTTTCCACCTCTGCACCTCCATATCCCGATGCCTCTTCTCTTCAGGGCCTGTCATTTCCCTCACCTAATTTTTCACCTCTTCAAAAATGTTTCATTTATTTTTCCCCTCTCCTTTCCCACACGATGTTTTTCCAATTTGACATTTCCCCCACTTTTATTTATGCTTTTGCTATCTTGTCTTTCCTTTTCCCTTCTTTGTTGCAATCTGTTCTTCACCATTGTCCTCTCTCCCACACACACCTCCTCCATTTCTATCCTGCTTCAAACGCAGTTGTCTCCTCCTTTCCATTCCTTTCCCCCTCCTTTTCTTCATCCCCATCAGTTTCTCCTGGGGGCTGGTGCACAGGTGAGCTTCAGTTTTCAAATGCAACTCTTGAATGAGAGTGAGCATGGTGAGAAAGGGAATTTGATGCTGTTGCCTTCCAAATGTTGGTGAGTTGGCAAGCGTAAGCATAGGAACATTAGTCCAGGACTTCTCCTTATTCAGCTGCTTGAAAGGGACTGTGCCAATAAACGTTCAGATGCTGTAGGAGGTGAGAGGCTTTGCGATTCCCTGAGCTGTGCAGTCCACAGAGTTTAAATTTTCTAATGTGCTAGTCACACTGGCACTGACTCTGAGAAAAGGCTTGTGATGGAGGAGAATGGCATTGGGGCGCAGTGTAACACCATTGTACTGAGTCCTCCCTGAGTGAAAACCTCATCATTTGGGCAAGCTTACTGACATCCATCAGCTGTTTGCGTTCAAGGTTCAGGAATAGACACTGCAGGCTAAAGGAAAAGGGAAAACAGACATAATTAGGCCTATTTAGGGGTGTATCTGACTGCTCTTGGTGGTTTTAGGCACCCATCATGTGCTGTATTCAATGTGTCCTACTTTGTCCATTAAAAACACAAACACATTAAGTGAATTTATCATTCATCACAACTTCAGTTGCACCAAGAACCTCTGTCTGGGCCAAATGCTATGACAAAGGTCCTATAAATGCAAACCGCTTCTCATCCTTTCTACTGTTGGCCCTAGCTAAACCTATTACCAATTGGTGTCCATTCAACTGTAGTGTAATCCAGCCCTTCTTCTTATGACATGGCAAGCCTATTGCCTCTGTAGCCTCTACAGTCTTTTGGGTATTTCACTCTTTCAGATTTGTTTCCCTCATTCAAAAAGAAACACCTTTCTGTTCTTCACTGCCCAGCGTTTCCCTTCTGTTTCATCTAGTTAATCACCTGTGTCTGATAGTACATAGCTCTCAAGATCCATATTGTTTAAGAAGAGAGAAAGCTGGCTCTTCATAACACTTTTTCCATCTTCCATAGGATCCCTGTCCATCCATCCTTCCTTCTTCTAGTCTCCTCACTTTCCCCAGGTAGAATATGTCTCATGTTCTTTGCAGATGTGCTCTTTAAGATCTCCTGATTCTTTCCTTTCTTTTCTTCCACATGTGCAATGGAAATGATTTTCATTTCTTCATAATCATCCTAAGTCCACATTCCTGCTTCGTACTTATCTCATGTTCAGGTGTTTGTCAGTGGCTTCTAGTCTGCATTTAGAAAGAATGAAATGTTCTACAAACTTTCATCCACTTCACCCTTCATTCATCTCACTGGTCTTCTCTTCTTGTGGAAATTTTCCTGAGCTTCATAGAGGCAGAAAGTTTTGGCATGCAAGGTTTAGGCCTAGGTAAGTAGAGGGTGACTTTTGAAAGAATATGCTCTTGTCTAGCACTATCCTTCAGCCCAATAACTGTTCCTTGCCACATTTAAAAGAGGCTCTGCAGATCTAGGGTAATTCAGTCTTAGCTATGCTAAAGGACCTATCATGATGTGCTTCTCTGTCTGAAAGAGCATGACACAACATCTATATTTATGGTATATTATGAAAGCGCTAGTTACAGTTCCATAGCTAAGGTTGCATTGAGTTTTGCATTTATAAGTAGTAGCAACTTTAACTTAAACAAAGTTACTTCTGACCAGTTTTAGCCAAACTGTGTGTCAGTTTTACAGACCCTGGGTGGCCATAAAGACAAGAATGTTAATGGTGCCTTCCTGTCAACTTAGTTTATGGCCTATGTTTTTAAACAACCAGCAGTGATAACTTTAATCTAAACAAATGTGTCTAACC
Organism: Chelydra serpentina; assembly: GCA_037349315.1. Taxonomy (NCBI): domain Eukaryota; kingdom Metazoa; phylum Chordata; order Testudines; family Chelydridae; genus Chelydra; species Chelydra serpentina. The sequence goes on along the minus strand of JBAIAC010000035.1, from coordinate 31,502,097 downwards.
CGAGACACTTCTGAATAAATGAAACATAGCTGCATAAAGGCTGGAGAAAATGCGCATGTTATTTGATCTTCAGCACATATCCTAAAATATAGAAGAGGCGTGTTTGTAAATTATCCTAAAGCCTGATGGTCCGGTATCTCCTCACACCTACCTGAGATAGGACCTTGATAACCCACATCATAAAATTCAGATGGGATGGGGGAGGGGAATAGAAATAAAACCAAGGCATCAAATGTTTATTGCAAACACACTTTCCCTCCGACATGTTTCAGATAAAGAAAATAAGCAAGCTGAGCCAGGAACTCCTGATAGACACCTCACATTTTTCACTTGTAACCCTAACATCTGGTCAGTAACCAAAGGAGGTGACCTTGTGCATTTTAAGAGTTTTAACACTTGAAGTCTATGATATGAGAATTGAATGATCAGAAAATTAGGTTTTCCTTCTGCACTAGAAAGATTTGGTTTACTATTGTATCATGTAAGTTTTGTTATTTATATGCATTATATCTCTCAGCACCCAGAATGCTGAATACAATTATTTTAGAAACAAATAAATAATGCTACCATGACAGTGTGCTCTGATTAATTAGGGCATGGCTATTATTCAGGCTAGAGCAACAAAAAAGAAGTGTGTTAGCATGTCTGGAAAACAAATACTAAACAACCTGAGCCAATATTGATAATTGAATTCATCGCTCCACCACCAACAAATTAATTTTTCTTAAATGGAAAAAAATAGTGGTAAAGCTAAATCAGTAAAACACTTGATCATGTACAAGATATTCATTAGGAATCAAATCCTGAACACCCTTATTCAGTTTTTACTCAGTCCTTGCTAGGACATATATTGTTGACTTCAACTGGAGTTTGCCCAAGAATGAAACCTGAGGCCATTAATTTGAAGCAGCATATTCCACACTGATTTCAGTAGCGGGAGCTGGTTAACACTTCTTGGGATGAGATGGGCTTGAGTAAGGACCTTAGTGTTGGCCTTACATCTTGGTATTGGAATATCCCTATTCTTTGATTTGAAGAACCCCCAGGAGAAACGCTGTATGATCTAGAGTCAGGACCTTTGTCACTGACTCACCATATGGCAATGGGAAATTGTGTTGGCTCCCTGCTTCAGATTCCCCATTCAGTACACTGAGAATAAAGATATGCTTTTTCTTGTCAGACAAGGGCATTGATGAGCATTAATTAATTTAATATATGGCCCAGGCCTTGTTCCCATTGCTGTGAATGGGAAAACTCTCATTGCTGTCAATGGGAGCAGGAGTGGGCTCAGGTGTTCAGTGCTTCCAATTTGCAATAGGCCATGTATGTGCCACCTATTGTTATTGTGCATTTATTCTCTCCATGTTATGTCACTGCAAGAAAGCAAAATGGGAAGGTATAAACTCCCCCTAGTAATCAATCTGCTTTATTAGGCAAGAAGGATTAGACCAAAACTTTAGTCAATGGCCTGAAAGACCAGCCCAATCTCAAACTCCTCATGTCTGCATGTCCTTGGCAGGAACGTTCACTGAAACAGTGGGGTTTAAGTGATTGTTAAATACACTCCAAAAAAGTGAGTTTTATAACAAGTATTCACACTGGATACATTATTCTAAGAGTAACACTCTTCTAATCAGGTAGCTGAACCATTCCATGTCACCCACATATGTCCAACCAAAGCAGCTTCAGTACTGAAAACTCAGTGAATTTTCTGCAAACAAGCTCCAGATCAAGAACTATTTTCAGCAATTACTCAGTGAACGACATTCAATAACACACGTATTGGCGAAAACGGTGATCCATCTTCAGACAATTCGCAATCAGACAAAGAGGCGAAATACATCAATTAAATGACCCATTCTGCATTACTCACCCTGATCTAGTAGCAAAGCTAAATCCAGCTCAGTCCCTAAGGCTATTAGGGGTTCTGTTGAACTTTCATAATGTTCTGAAGCAGAAGAAAGGACTGCCTTGGCAGGTGGTGCAATGAGATCACTGAGCTACAGAGCATTCTTCTGCTCAGAAGTTATACAGACACTAATGTGCTGGGAGAGGCAGCATGTTTGTTGCCCAGAGCACAGGGTGGTGGTTTCACCTTGTAGCCTGGCCTTGCCCTCTATGAATTTGCTGCTGTCAGCCCCAGAACCCCCTAGTCCTTGAGTGCCAAGAGTACAGATACAACAATTTAACCCATGCAGGGGCATGAGAGGAAAGGAAAGATCCTTGCACAGCCAAACAGCCTAGGTTCCAAGTCTGACAGATTTATGTTTTAACAATGGGCATTGCATTGAGCAGTGCAGGTATTAAAATTATTTCCCCTGCAAGGAAAAATGAGGATTGAATTAAGAAAGTGAAGATTAAGAAAGAATCACTGAGGGCCTGGAAAGCTCACGTGTTGATCATCCCATATCTTGCACACATCACCATGTACCCTAACTCAATCCTCCAGAACAGTTCGGTCCCCAGCAGCTTAATATTAGGGAGACACGATACCTCCCTAATGCTGTTCAGGACTGTGGTACCTTTTCCTTCATCCTGCACTTTGTCCATTGTCTGAGCTCACTAACTTTTGCGCCGATCGGGATTTCAACCATCAGTCAATTTATTGATATTATGATTTTATTCACTGGATAAAATATGTTTTCAGGTTAGCTAAGGGCTCATTCATCATTATCAACATCATCAATATATCCTTTCATTCCCTGAGGATCCCACAAACCAATAAAAAATATGAGCCAGATTCATCCAAACACATCCCCAGCATCTGGTGACATTGTTCTACCCTCTTGGCTAAACTAAGGGCTTGTGGATGGACAGAACCTCAGGCACCATCACTGAATTGCTCACTGAGCAAATGAGCAGCAGATAAACCCTTCCCCAGGGGCCATGTGGAACCTCCATAGTATCTGAAGGTTCCAGGCCTTGGAAGCAGCTGGCAGGATAAAGGGCCAGGATTTAGCTCTAAAAATGAACACGATGCATTTATATCATATCAAACAAACACTGATTTGTTCTGTTCTATGGAGGGTTTGAGGCTTTAATATGATGCTTTCCCTGTTCAGCTGCTTGGTGTGGCCTCCTCCCAATGCACTGATTTCTCTTCTCTCATTGCAAAGACAGTCAATATTTATTAAGACATTCTCCCATTCCAAGTTGAAACAGCAATATGCATCCCTATGTTGACTTTAGGGACCTTCTGCTCCTCCCACTAGCAGAGGAGGGAGGGTCCTGAGGGACCTTGGAGTGGTGTTGGTCAATGATATCACTCCTTTTCTCAAGCTGACATTCATCATTGAAGTCAATTATTTGTTGGCCAGCGTTCCTCTGAGTTAAGAAAATAGGCGGCAGGAGGATTTTGGTACAGCTTAGGGAAGATTCCTGGAAAGTTAGTTTGCTGAGTACACTATGTCAGTAGGCTGTCTGCAGACACAGATTTCCTTCCACTATGTTCATCATAGCACTAGGTTGCAGCGGCTCTGGCAGCAGAACATCACTAACTTGCATTGCTTCCTATTGTATTATCTAATTTCATCTCCACCTGTAGATTCTCGCAATCACATGCGCTCCCCACAGGAAGAGCAAGTTCTCTCACTAGTCCTCCTGATCCCATTCAGCAGAAAGGTGGGCTTGCTATCCTGCAGAATCATTTCCATGGAGCACTGTTCTCCAGTGAGCTCAGACAAGCTAATCTGGAGTGCTAATGAGGCAAAATGTTCAATGCCTAAAAAGAGAGAAGAGTTGGAAAGGCGTATCTCACATCACCCATTTGCAGCCTTTATGCCCTGTGATGGAGCAGTGCTGATAGACTACAAAGGAAGTCCTAGCCACTCCTCCTTGGCCAAAAGGATGGTGGATGCCATGTGAGGTTTTACAGGTGGGGCATGGGGAAAAGTTCAACAGGGGAGCAGAAGAGGAAAGTTATTTTTTCACTGTACTCACCACCTATCATTATTTTTGTACACCGACCCTCAATGAACTAGAAGTCAGAGTTTGTGCCTAGGTACTCAGTGACTGAAACCGTATAACTATCAGAGATAGCAATGATAGAGAGAGCTAATGACCTTGTAATTTACAAATCAAAAAAGACAAAAACAACAACTCTGAACTAAAACCAAACCCTGTTATATAGAAAGATGTCACTCTCAAATATATATTGTATAACACCTGTCACCTTACCTGACTACAAGTTCTGCAACATATACCCATGCACCTAGCAATAAGGTGCCACTTCATCAATTATTTGTGGCCTACCAACACATAGTGTTCCACCAAACACCTACATAGACACTTGTACATGATAATGCTGCCTTGAGCAGTTTCATAGATTTGTATGTAGAGTACATGACATTAGAAAAATTAACAGTGACAACCATTACCATGTATTTATCACAGATGCTTCCAATTCCAAGTACAGTGTTGGAGAAAACCATGGGATTTCAGATACAATGTGCAGTACTTGCTGTTAAATGCTGATTTTCCATAATGACCACTGTACAAAACGCCTCTCCAGTATCTATACTCTTATCTGTATGGAACAATGCCACTTTTAAACTCAGTCTATCTACCTATGTAGTTTATATGTACAGTAATTGCCATTAAAGGGTCAGTCTTTACCAACAGTTATCTTATTGGTGTTGGAGATGCTACAGCATTTCCTGACACTTAGAATAATTGAGACACTGCAGCGTGGTGGCTGTTGGTAAATCCTGACATTATAATGGAGACATCTGGATATTGACTTATCTGTCCTGTAAAGAGCCCTAAACAAATTTTTAAAAAAGTTTCCAAAATAAAATTTAGTATGTTCTACAAGGGATAATTGTTATTATAGATGTACATATATGCACAGGGATTTACAAATTTTGTCTGCCCCAAAGAGATTACAGGCTAAAGACGACAAGACAAACAAAGACAAACATTCAATTTTGGCTCCTGTACAAGTTGTTGATGTACCATTCAACCCCACAAATGCCACAATTAATTTTTTCCATAGTTGTTGTGAAAGTTGAGTCACCTAAGGGCCTTGTCTTGTAGAAATTAAGAGCCAAATGTGGATACCCTTATACTGTGAAGTATAAGGGAACCTCTAGAGGAATAATGGACTACTCAGTGTATCAGAATCCAGACCTATCTGTATGATTACAGCGGTCTCCATTGTGTGACAGGATATGAAGTGACAGCATGTTGTGGTTCTAGATGAAAATAAGTCAGCTGTTTTAATTGATAACTGCACATGAACATATATCACCAGAAGTATAGTTAGTGGGTTTGTGTCTTTAATTTGAACCATGAACCCTTGCAAGCAAAACCATTATGCACATGAAACCTCTGTATCCAATTGTATCTTATTAAATCTACATGGAGTCACAGTTTGGAAGCTACACATTATATATTGCACTCTGTAATAACCTTTTATAGCATGTTAGTTGGACTGATCTGGAATATTGATCCTACTTCGATCCATAATGTTTGCCCTACAGTTTTGCCTAGTTGTATGCATGGCAGAAGTCCGGTGTATTGTTATGTTTGAACAGCACATTTTTTAATACATCAGAAAGTTTTTCATCCTAATCAATTTTTGTGCCTTTGCCTTTCATTTCTGAAAAATAGCAATCATGTTTCCAGAGACCTGTCTGGCCATATCTTGCTTGCATTGGTCAGCTTTCCCATCAACATAATGTCTCATGTTCTCTCAAACCAGTCCTCAATGCTTTGGGCAACCTTCTTTTGCCAATTAGCAGCAGTTGTCCGCCCAGCTGTTTTTAAGTGAAAGAGCTCTAGAGTGTTCTAAATTAGAACACAGCATTCCACCCCAGTTAGCACATCACACTCCAAAGGAAATATGGTCTGCCTGTTTGGAGCATGATGAGATGCCAAGTTCCCCATGCAAGCAACAAGGAAAACTGACTAGCTATACACAGGAAAATACGAAGATGACTATACACAAAGTGCTGTCAAAGGTACAAAATAAAATTAAAAAAAAGAAAAAAAATTACTTTTCTCTCTAGTGTCTATCAGCTTGTAGCGCGTTCACACAGGTTCTGTCACCAACGTACTCTCTATGGGGGTCACTCACTCCTGCATCACAATATCTACTGGACAGCAATATGTTACACTGATTCATTCCTCGTTCTCACAATGTAACATTATTACAGTACATGTATATCCATCCGATAGGTATTAATTTATCAAATGTTGACTGGATGGCAATAGATACACCAATATACAGGTGGTTTTGAGTAGCAATAGTTGGGAAAAGAGGGTTTTTTTCCCCCTTCACAGAAAATGTCTACAAAAATTAGGTTTTTTCTTTTAAATCCACTGTGGCAAGGTATCTGACTTACTATTTCTAAATCAATTTTTCTTCAGGTGTTCAGTTTTTGATGAAAAAATCTAAGTTTTCCATGGAAAGCAGACACTTGGTGCCAAAATTTTCATTTTGTCTAAAGCCAAATTTTCCATCAAAAACAGTTTTCATGGGAAAAAATTTGACCAGGATTAGGCGGAGCAGATTTCCAAGTATAAGCCAATAGAGATTTCTGTAGAATATGAAGGAAGAGTCATTACTGCATGATGAGCAAGATAAATTAAAATGCATAGAATATCAGGGTTGGAAGGGACCTCAGGAGGTCATCTAGTCCAACCCCCTGCTCAACGCAGGACCAATCCCCAATTTTTGCCCCAGATCCCTAAATGGCCCCCTCAAGGATTGAACTCACAACCCTGGGTTTAGCAGGCCAATGCTCAAACCACTGAGCTATCCCCCCCCAAGCATGACAGTATCAAAGGGGGATAGGGTGATATGAAATTGTTCTCTCAGAATTAACTAGAAATTATAACACAGAAGAATATTATTTCTAACACGATGTTCAGCAGAAGTCAATACCTTTCATTTACAAACAGAAGGGACTTGTTATATTGCAGTGTGAAACCCTGGCCAGCAGTCATTTTTTTATGGTACTGATGAGAATCAGGAAGGGAATGTGGGGCTCATTAACAGGGTCCAGAGGATGATCATGGGTGTGACAAAATCACTAATTCCACAATGTTTTAGTCTGTTTTCTCCATCAGCATTGCACATGCCAGGGGTGTTGAAGTTGCTGAGTCGCATTTCTCTAGCAATGCTGAACAGGCACCTAGAGAGGTGAGGTCACACTGAGAGGAGGCACATCAGTAGCCTACAACACAAAGTGTCACATCAGAGCTCTCGAGGGGAGGTGAAGAGGAGAAGGTGAGGAGGAGGGAAAGAAGTGAGCAATAGAAAGAGACATGGGTGCAGGGGAGGAAAAAAGGGAAAAATGGAGAGGTGAAGGGGACTACAACCAGGATGAAGATTTTAGAGGGAAGGAAGGTATGATCATGTGTGACAGGATTTTATTTGGAAGAATTGGTCAGGTAGTGAAACTTACAGTATCTGGCCATGATATTTGGGGACTACTGTATTTCACTGACTCCGTCCAACAGATGCATTTGCTGCTTAAGTATGAACCCAGGAACATCCATGTCCATTAATACTTTTTCATTCTCCCTTCAGATTGAGAGAGAGAGAGAGAGAGAGAGAGAGAGAGAGATGTTGCCATCCTTATTCATGCCCTCATCTTTTTTCATTGACTTAATGAGTTTTGAGTACATTCTTACATTGTCTTCAGTGGGCTTTGGAACAAGCCCTCAGGTTTATAGCTTCATTGAAATCAATAGGACTGCTTGAGAATTCAGGTACTACTCATTGTGAGAAGGATGGTTGGATCAGGCTGTAAATGATTGGGGAAAGGGAGAGCTATTTGGGGCCATAAACCTGCGAGATCTGTGCTCTAGCTGGTAATGTCATACAACTGCGTTGTTCCTTTTTACACACACCCTTCTGTTATCTTTGAACTGAGGACAGCTCACGTCCTTCTAATTTCACTGGGAGACAAGTCTAACCCCAGAACAGGGGTAGCCAGTGTGGTCTAGCAGGTAGAGCACAGGACTGGACTCAGAAAACCTCATTTCTATTCCTAGCTCAGTCAGCTGGGTACCTTGGTTGAATCATGTCATTGCTCTGTGCCTCAGTTTCCCCATCTGTACAATGGATAAGGACCTGTGTACACTGACTTCCTTTGTAACGTGCTTTGAGCTCTATGACTGAAAAGCTCTATATAAGAGCTACATATTATTATGACTTGCTGCTTTTTCACTTTGGATACAATCCAACTCCCAATGAAGTCTTCCATGCCTTTAATGAGCGCTAGATCAGACCTATGAACACTGGACCTGTTGGAGACACCTCCATACCTTGAGACAGATGCTGTTTAGTTTTCTACCTTGTTTTCTACAGGCATTTGTATAGAACCTTTCATTCTGAAGCCTCATAAAAGGCTCGACTGGCTGCTAATCATATATCAATCATCCACCTGGCCACATATGAGGTGACTCATAGCAACCATTTTGTACCAGCAACACTAGACAACTGCCTTTAGGATTGGAAGTAAGGAATGAGTTCTCCATCTGGAGGAGAAATATTTTAGGTTAGCAAAATACCTGCTGTGACAAAGCTCCGGCCTTGTTTCAGTGGGTCCTGCACTTCCAGGAAGATTATGCTAGCCTCAGAGGCTCACTGTGACCCTCCACATAGCCCTTCTCTCTCTAGAGGCAAGGATCAGCCTACTGAGCCATTTTCACTTTCCACTTCCCCACAGCAGCCCCCACTTCCTCAACATCTACTTCACCCTTACCTCAGGGACTCCTTCCTTGTGCCTGATAGGGGTTATCCTGCCCAGTTCATCCAGCAGCGCAGCTTCCTCCTACAGCTCCTGACACACACCTCTAACTGACTAACTGGGAGGCTTTTAACTAGTTCCAGCTAGCCCTTGATTGGCTTCAGGTGTCCCAATTAATCTAGCTGTCTTCACTGCTTTCTAGAAGGATCTTAATTGGCCCCAGGTGTCTTGATTAACCCGGAGCAATTGCCATTTGGTTACCATGGTAACAGGGATTTGTTTAGCCTGGGGCTAACATACCTGTTTCTCACTACTTTCCTATAGTCATCTGGCCTTGCCCCGTCACACTACACACATTGGAATCAGGACAAGACAATAAAGGGAATGTCCCCTAATCTTGAAAAGGATGTGCCCTGGGCTCATTTGCAACTATAACTATGGATAGACTCGGTTTTGTGCCTCATCTCAAAGGCAGCATTTTCAGCAGCTTGGTGCCCCCAAAAGAATGAGGCTTCAGTGCTAACTCAGAAGGAAGAGGGATACTTACTGAACAACCAGCCAACACCAGCTAGGTGTTTGTTGGAGGTCTCCCCTCTCCAGCTTCACCCTATGCTGCTAGTGATAAGATATGCCGAGATCAGGTAGTACAGACACAGGCTGCATTGGATGCAAAATGAGAAATGAATACAGTTAGCCTGCTGAGACTGGCAAGAAGGCAAATCAAAACATGAATTATGTTACCTCTCTGACCTTTCATTATAGGAAGATGCCACCATGAAACCTAGAAAAGGACTAGGAATGGGGAAAACAGAGTTCTGGTACTGGAGAGGTTTGGTTTGCCAAAGAAGCAAAGAAATACTTCATTAGAGTTTAAATCAGATAAACCCTAAGTGTGCTTAAAACACACACACAAGAGAGAAAATAACCTAGAACAAATATTTATGTGATAGTCCATAATAGTTCCAAATGAGCCATTACAGTCTATCAGGTAAACAATGAGATTTAAAATATCCCCCCAAAACATACTTCTTATGCACAATAGACCACAGCGGCTCAGCATGATCTGTTATAGTCTCCTGGGTACATCCTTTCTCAGTTCATGCTGAAAACAGGCTTTCTGGGGAGCCATTGCATTATTATACTGTGTGAGAGAAACTGACAGAAATGTTACAATCTGTGAGGGGGTCCTAGAGGCGTGATGTCCATTAGAAGTCACTTAGCTTTATGACACGATATGATCTGGCACTTATTGCATTAGAATATGCAGAAAAAGCCAATGTGAATTACATTATGATGTGAAGGAGGACTCATTACATTAGGTATAGGATCTCAGGTAGATGCCAATAGGCATCAGATTAGGCTGTAGAAGGAGTTCATTACATCAGAATGCAAAAAGGTGGAGTGTTACATTTTGCTTTGTTAAAAAAGAATCCAAAAGGCATAACATAAAAGGGGCCCATTATCATGTTGCAATGTGCAATGGAAGCCAATATAAATTGTATTATGATTTAAAAGGGTGCGGCTCATTGAGTTATAGTGAATAATTGAAGCCAGGAGGTCTTCATAACAACATTTACAAACCAAGAGGCATTACATGGTAATGTGGAGTGGACTTGTTAGAGCTGAAGTGAGAAGGGGCCTCATCATATTAGGATATTCAATAGAAGCCAATATAAAAGTGTGTTATGATGTGTGGAGAAGGACACTTCTTAACCATATGCAACAGCAACAAAATAGACCTCCTATTCAAATGTCAGGATGGATGCAATATTAGCAGCACTGTACAATCTCAAGGTGTATTTGTAAATAGAGAATGGGGAATCATCATTAAATGGGTGTGTTTCTAGAGGGGTCCCGCAGGCATCAGTTCTTGGCCTGATGCTATTTACTGTTTTTGTTAATGGCCTGGCAGAAAACATACAATCATCACTGATAAAATTTGCAGATGACAAGAATTGAGGGAGTGGTAAATAGTGAAGAGGAGAGGTCACAGTGATAAATAATGAAGAGGACAGTGATCTGGATCCCTTAGTAAGCTGCGTGGAAGCACACAATATGCATTTTATTATGGCTAAATGTAAATGTGTACATCTAGAAGCAAAGCTAGTAGGCCATACTTACACAATGGGGGACTCTATCCTGGGAAGTAGGGACTCTGAACATGATTATCATGATTATCATGTTTGATAATCAGCTGAACATGAGCTCCCAAGTGCAACACTGTGGCCAAAAGGGCTAATGTGACCCTTAGACGCATAAGGTGGGGACTCTTGAGTAGGAGTAGGAGATTATTTTACCTATTTAGCACTGGTGTGACTGCCGCTGGAATACTGTGTCCATTTCTGGTGTCCACAGTTCAAGAAGGATGTTGATAAATTGGAGACAGTTCAGAGAAGAACCATGAGAATGATTAAAGCACTGGAAAACCTACCTTATAGTGATACGCTACGTAAATTGAGCTCCTTGAGTCTAACAAAAAGAAGGCTAAGGGTGACTTGATTATAGTCTATAAATTCTACATGGGGAACAAATATTTAATAATAGTTCTTCAGTCTAGCAGAGAAAGATAAATCACAATCCAATGGCTGGATGTTGAAGCTAGATAAATTCAGAGTGAAAATAAGGTGTAAGCTTTTAACAGTGAGAATTAACCATTGGAACAACATACCAAGAGTCATGGTGAATTCTCCATCACTTTTTTTTTTAAATCAATATTGGATATTTTTCTAAATGATATGCTCTAGAATTATTTTGGAGAAGTTCTATGGCCTGTGTGATACAGGCAGACAAATAAGATGCTCTCAGTGGTCCTTTCTGGCCTTGAAATCTATGAATCTATGACAATCAGGCATGAGAGTACAGTATGAAGACTGGGATTCAGCCGAGCTTGCTCTTCATTAGAGCAAGCAGGCAACATAAGAGAATAAGAACGGCCATACTGGGTCAGACCAATGGTCCATCTAGCCCAGTGTCCTGTCTTCCGACAGTGGTCGATGCCAGGTGTTTCAGAGGCAATGAGCAGAACAGGTAATCATCAAATGATCCATCCCCTGTCACCCATTCCCAGCTTCTGGCAAACAGAAGCTAAGGACACTTCAGAGCATGGTTTTGCATCCCTGCCCATCCTGACTAATAACCACTGATGGACCAATCCTCCATGAACTTATCTAGTTCTTTTTAGAATCCTGTTATAGTCTTGGTCTTCACAACATCCTCTGGCAAAGAGTTCCACAGGTTGACCAGTTTGTTTTTAACCTGCTGCGTATTAATTTCATTCATTCATTCATTCATTCATTTAATTTCATAGTCTGATGTGGAATTAATGCCATATTGCCACTCATTTTGAAGAAGGGTGACCAAAGGTCCAGATGATGATTTTATTTTGCATGCACTACATGTGTTTTCCTTAGCAAATGGCAATAAAAAAGATGTGCTAGCCCTCATTACATGGAAATGTATAGCTTGGAGGTAAGGTTGTGTTTTTCATTTACACTGATAAAAATCCAGAGTAACACCATTGTCTTTAGCAGAGTTACTCCAGATTTTCCATGGTGGAAATGAGAACAAAATCTGCCTGTAGTTACTGTATTTCTCCTAAGGATGGGCTCAAGCTGAAAAATTGAGCTCCAAAACTGAACATTCCCAGAGTTTTGAGGGGGTCCTGATCCAAGGTCTCTAAATTTCTAACCTATATGTAAGGGAGTTTAGTTCTCCAAGTTTGTTATGCAGCACCGAGCAGAAAAATCACAGATGAGTCATGGAAGTTGTTGGAAGACCAGGAATAGGATGCTCTTTAGTGCTGTACAGGAGAGTCCTGGGTAGAGCAGCAACTGGTCTTTCTTCATCCCTCTGTAGAGGGTCTTTATTCTGACTGGTGGGAAATCTCAACAGAAAATGAGAAGTCACAGAATCTATGAGCAAACTCACTGCCTTAGTTATTAGTAATGGATGAACCTCAACAATTTCAAAGTCCAGCATCAGCATAAACAACCAGCCAAATATCTGTGTGCTTACTAAACCCAGCTCCACTAGAAGCACACAAACGGAAAGAGCAACAACAATTAAGCCACCATCAAAACATCAGGGTGTTGTGCATAAGGCTTGAGGAAATGCAAGGGCTTTTAAATTGGTTTTTAAAAGGGGCTAAATCCTTGGCTCGCTTCCAGCGTGCACCATACTCTTCAACCCCAAGCCTTTATACCAGGAGCTGGAGATCTACACACAACATAAAACTCTCAAATGTGGACTGGTACGCTGGCAAATGCTTTGAAAAATCAGGGTCCAGACACCCCCAGGGGAGAACAAAGGATCTGAACCTCAAATAATAAATGTTTGAATCAACTGGTTGTATATAATTGTGTACAAAAATATGTTGAGTAAGATCTTTCATGAAAGCTTATTCTGGATGTGATGGTCATTATGAGATATGTATAGATTTTGGATATGAATCTATGAATTTATGTATTTAAAATACTATGCTCATGACCTGTACTTTAATTTCAAATACATCTCCTCCCAAGCCAGGTGTTCACACAAAATGAGATACAAGTAACAATACATGGTACGACTCACTTAAAGACAAATTATGGACCATTAAGTTAATGGAAAGTCACTGAGACACACCCCAGCTATTAAGAGGGAGTTCTTCCCCCACCTCACCCTCCAGCACCTTCCTACTCTGAATAATCATGAATAACCATAGAGATAAGGTGGGTGAGGTAATATATTTTATTGAACCAATGATAGTTGGTGAGAAAGACAAGCTTTCAAGCCACAGAGAGCTGTTCTCCACCCTCACAGGGTCCCAGGGCTCAGGCTCCAGCCCAAGCATCTCTACAGAGATGTTTCAGCCCCAGAGCCTAAATCAGCTGATGCAAGGCTGCCACAAGTGTGTAGACATAGTCCCAATCTGATCTCCAGAATAACACAGGCCATAGAATCTTACTGATTCCAGCACCAAGCCCATATCTTGTGGCTGAACTAAAGCATATCATATGGGACATATAAGACAAAGCATCTCTTGCCTTAGCATTAAGAGCAATAGTTTCAGAGAGCCAGCTCTGGTAGCAAAGGTTCCAGGGAAGAAAAGGTGCCACTTGTTGGAGGAATTCAACCTTCCAGAGAAAACCTGCATTCCGAGGCCATGTGTGTTTCTGCAGGGATCTGGGCTGCCACTAGCCCCCGTATCTCTAGTGCGGGGGATGAAGCATGTAGTAATCTCCCAATTATTTAAATCAATTAGCAGGCTACGTTTCCATTTAGACATTTAGCTACGTCAGGAGCTTTCCAAAAGTCTGTTTCTTCTCATGGTTCTTTTCCCCAGCATGTTTTTAATTATGGCTGATGCTAATTTTAACGAGTTGTCTGCCTTCAGTTTTGCGTGACTGTAATGTTCTCCAGCTGATTTCTAAAAATCAGAAGGTTTTAACTTTTCAGGCTGTCTTTTCAACAAAAACAGCCAACTGTTAAATGGCTTGGCAGCCAGCCGTGCTTCGCAAAATGCACTGAACTGCATTCCAGTCTGGCCCTGGCCTGTCTGCATCTCCTTGGATAGAATCATGCATGGGTTTCAGAAGGCCATGGACAAAGAAGTTAACTTGTTCAAATTAACCCTTTCCCTGATGCATTTTGCTGTCACAGAATATCAGTACGTTAACCTTATGTAGCAGCATCTTTCACCCCATTACTTTATGCGCCTTCAAGCCTCACAAGGGGGTAAACCCAGAAGGGCCCATTAGGATCATCTAGTCTCACCTCCTGCCTAACACAGGCCAGAGAATTTCACCTGCAACAAGCCCATATTTTGTTATTGAGCTATAACATGTTTTTAGAAAGCCTTCCTGTGCTGATTTCAAGCCCCAAGTGTTGGAGAATCCATCACAGCCTTTGGTAAGTTGCACTATTATATATGTTTGGCAGATAAGCCTAAAGAGGCACATGTGAATTAAAGGGAAAATCCTGACTTCTCTACAGCAGCAGGAGAGTGTGCTGGTCATGGAATTGGTATGGTTTCTAAAGGAAATAAAATGTGGAGAGCTCATACAGGGGCCTCCCTGCACAGAGCAGCAGCAGTGTTTTTGCTAGGGTTCAGGATGGGAGCAATAGGTCCAGTGGAAACAACTGCCATTTCTTCACCATAGCAACCCTAAATAAGAACTTCAGAGCTACCCTGAAGCCTCCTGATGTAGATTTGTTCCTCCCAGTCCCTGCAGATCTCCCTGGAACATAGCCCGTGTACTTGGCTTGCGCTCTAAGCTAAGAATTTGAGCCTAAATGCTTTGCTCAAGGTCACATAGGAATTCGGTGGTAGACAGAAATAGACGGCAGGAGATCTGGCCTCTCGGTCTTTTCAGTAGATAAGACTTCTCCATCGGCATGGTAGCACCCATAATGCATGTGGTAGCCTCTGATGCAAGGTACCAGATCATTTGGCATTGCTCCCGTGGTTACAAATCTAACTTACCCACAATCCTTTCACTTTTATATCTGCCCACTAGAAGAAATAAAGGGTAGGCAAGATGAACCAGCATGCACTTTGCATCAGGGTGAACTAAAGCTCTGAATCACTGCAAAGTTCTTCTGTCTCTAACAAAATCCAACTCTCCTATGTCTGATTTAACTCAGTCTGAAATGTATTTTGTCTTTATTTTTTCCCTACAACTTGATCCTCCTAAATTGACTTTTTCCATTGCTCCTTTCTGGCATGAAGAGAAATTTAAATGGTGCCGAAGTTTCAGGGTCAATTTCTTGCAGCCATTTTATATAGTTTGTTCATGCAGCTCTGAAGATGCTCTGGTTTTCACAGATATCCACATGCATTTGCATTGCTGTAGGAAGGGAAATGTTGATCACAGCTAGTGCTGAAGTGTACACGGTATACTCCACAAGAGGCCTGATCTTGCAAAGACCGATCTGCATTAGTAACTTTAACACAGGAGCTGTCATTGAAGTCATTTATGAGCGTAGTTAATCATTTCAGGCTCCAGTCTTTAACTTGGATGGCTACTTTATTGGAATCTCTCTCAGGGAACCAGTTTGGGCTAATAACAGAGACGACCACATAACTGGGACAGGACCAGCAGAAGTTCTGCTTAATGGGGATGTATTTACTGATGCCAAGTAGCAAAGGGTGCCTAACCACGTGTTAAATAGCTGTGAAATTCTAAGTTCTGGGCTTAAGACTGAAATTGCCAAATAAAATGAAACCCAATTTTGATGCAAGATTAGCCTCATTCAATATTGCTAATACACCATAGAACACACTCAGTGATGCTGATGTAGACAAGAAAATGGTCTGACTCCATAATCAGTTGGGTCTGACTGCACCTTCTTTTAACCAATGGACAGATTTACTGTTCTAAACTGGGTTCTAAATAAAGTTGTTGGCACTTTACAAAATAAGATGATATAAGATGTCACTGCCAATATTTGGTCTCCATTTTTAAGATGTCCATCTCAATGCTACACACCTATACAGATAAGCAATTGGATTAATTTTATTACTATATAATATAGTCCATATTTTCCCCTTCTCTCAACTCATAGTGTATTCTCCCAACAATATGCTAGGTCAAGGTGTTAGTCTGCATTAACATATTAGCCTTTGTTGTATTTGCATAATGTTTACTCAGCTGCAATATCTTGGGGAAGTGAAGTGACCTGTCACTTCCCAGTACAGTACAATTTTATACCAAATTTAATGAATATTTTCAATATTTTTTCCAGACTCAAGTTGAGCACACAATCTAAATGAAGTCCAGAGACTCAACTATGCCTACGAGGCATGCCATGTATAATGTGTCAATGTGCTAAGATATTAGAAAAATCTTTGAGTATCAAACAGTGCAGTATGTGAGCAATGCATCTTCCAAAGATGATAGAACTCATGAGGTTATTTTTTCCTGAAAACAACAAAGCAATTAGAGGGAAAATTTCCAAACCACTTACAGAGTTTAGAAGCATAAGCCATGCTGAGTTTCAGGGAAACTTGTGCTCCTAAATCACATAGCCACCTTGGAAAAAGCTCCCCCTTAGTCCCCATTAGGGCTAGTGAGCTGCAACGTTTCATTTTAAAGAAATAATGCTGTTTTTAAAGTCACAAGGGTGCAAAAAACACACACCTTAAAAATTATTTTTTTCCTGCTCCTGTTAGCTCACAAATGCATGAGTTTCCCACTTGTAGGCCAAGTTTCAGTCATATTTTTCATGTGGTTGTACCACCCCCATTCAGACATACAATCGTCTTCAAAATGGGGCTTTTTAATGGGAACTCTGACAGTCTTAATGGTAGTTTCATAAAACTGCATTACAATTACACTAGAAACAGACTGGGATTTAAAGCCCACTGAAGTCAATGGAGCTGAAGTCAATGGAACTCCCATTGACTCCAATGGGCTTTGAATCAGACCCTATGTGTTTATGACACATGTGTCTGTGTACATACATGCAGTATAGCCACATAATGTATCCTTTCTAAGCCATCGCTGTCTAAGACATCCTAGGGAGAAACGTCTAACATTACAAACTAATGAGTGATTTATATACCCTTGTCATTATTCATGGCTATAAAACATTATAATGCTCTAAATAAGTAAAAACATTTTTGCAGCTGCTGCAAATGTTTCATTCCTAAATGTAAACTTGGCTGGGAGCACAGGGATTTTTGCAGAAGTTGCCAAATTCATAGTGAAGTAATTAGCACTTTGAAAAAAATATATCCAATGTGGTGCACTTACTAAAGTTTAGTCAACATTCAATGTTAACAACACTAACACCTAACCACAAACATAACCATCTCTCATGCTGCTCTCCTCCAGATAGGTAACTTTACCTCTCAGCCCAAAATATATAGAAGAGCAAGGAAGAAGCATTATACAATTGGAAAGAAGTTCCATATTACAGATGTGTCCAACAGCTGGGTGAATGATGTCATTAAAAATGCTCTACCACCTCTGCCACCTCTGCTACTTGCTGTTGTTATTAAAAACAGACATTAACTTTCTTTACCTAATAGCACCATGTAAACCTGTTGTATCACATTCTCAAGTACGTGCTGTTCCTAATTAGCGAAGACAACCCACAGCTGCTTCCCATCAACTTCTCTGAGCTGCTTTGAACCTTGTCATGTTGTAATGCAGATGTGTTTTGCTTCTGAAATGCACATTTTTATCTGGATAGTAGAATCTTCCTCTGAACTGACCATCCAGGCTGTATTCACAAACCCACTCCCAGTGGAGCATACGCAAGCTAAAATGGACAAGAGATGGAATATTTTCTAATGCTCACTCTCTCCAGCGCACACACACAAGTATTAAAGTCCACAGACCAGATTCTCCCTTTATATCTAAGTCAATCAAAAGGGACTTCCCTGAAGGCACTGGGGTGTAACTGGCAGACCCAATGCCCATTAAAGTCAATGGGAGGCTTTCCACATGCTTCAATGGCCTCTGTACCAAGTCCTAAACCAGACACTTCTCTTTACATAGAGAAAACAGCTCATCCACTTTAAACAACAGAAGAATACTAATATTTTTAACAGCTCCCTGTTTTCCAGACAGTGCCATTAATATGCACAAAACACTACCCCATGGAACATATCACCTAAACTACATATTTATATCATCCTAGCCAGCTGAGTTGTCATGTCTACCATCTTAACTGAGTCCCAGGGCAGCTGATGGGATTACTCACCTGAGTAAGCATGAATCAGTTTGAATAAGGGCTCCCCAACCTGGCCTTTCGTTATGGTAACAATTTGCTTGTAGCGTTGTAGCTGTGCATGAGACTCCGGGGGGGGGATTTGCATTCAGCATGGCCTTGCTCTTGCTCCAGACTTAGGTCAGTGCTATGGGCTTTTCAAAAGTGCCTAAGTCTGCTCCCATTAAAGTCACTGGTAATGCTCCCATTAACTTCAGTAGGGAGCAGAACAAGGCCGCTGCTGAACACAAAGTCCCACCTAGAAGCCCCATGCACAGCTACAAGACTATAAGCAAATGTTACAATAACAAAGGACCAGTTTGGGGAGCCCTTATTCAAACTGGTTAGCACTTATTCAGGCAAGTAATTGCATCAGTTTCATTGGGACTCACCAGCATCAGTTTAGGTTACACAACTCAGCCCAAAACAATGAAAGCAACATAAAATAATTCCGTAGCAACAATATATTGCTAGTGGCAGCAAGAGTTGGGTTTGTATCATTGTCACTAAGGGTACGTCTAAGCTACAGTCACAGGGTGTGATTGCGGTTGAAGCAAACATACCCGATCTAGCCACATATTAGAGACAATACAAAGAGGAGCACTCAGACTGAATCGCCTTCCTTCTTAGGTCTAGCTAGCTCAGGGAGCAATGAAGCAGTGAAGCTGCAGCAGTGCATGATTCAGCACAGGTTGTACAAGCCCGCCTGGAACCCTGGGTGATTACTCACAGGGCTAGCTCACACCAAAGCCCATGCTGCCATGGTTTCATTGGTCCAGAACCCTGTGATCACAGTATAGACATACCTGAAGATATTTTGGCTGTCATTCCATACCAAAAGCTACTTGGGAAGAACACATAGGTTGCATGCACTCAATGTGTCAGGCAGTGTCAACAGTTAACATGATATGTGTAATCTTAACTCTCCTCCCTTGTGAAGGTGGGGCTACACTCTTGTAGTATTTGCAGGATCAGTCCCATCGCAACAGGTGGGTCTCATGTTCCAATTTCCTTCATTCTTTTCCACTCATTTTAATTGTATTATTACAATTGTCCACTATACGCTTATTGACTTTGATTATTTATAAGTTCCCAGTATACACCTTTGGTAGCAGTATAGGTAATTATCTGTTGAGTTCTCTTCTCTCCAAGCTCTGTATCTTAATAATTTAGTCTGTATCCATGTGTACTAAATATTTTCTCTCCAACCAGCAGCACAGCTTTCTTAAGGTGCAGTTGAAGTTATTAGGAAATAATCTGGCTCCATATTAGTAGAAAAGCAGGTATTTGACAATCATCTTGGAATTTAATAGTATTTAAATAGCTCCAGGAGGCAATGCCATGGCTGTGCATTCTATTAAACTATGCAGCAGGATAACAAGCCAAGTAAGCACTCAATGATCCAGTAAACCCCCAAAATACACATCTCAGAGAACGATGGGTAGTCTCTGGCTCTTGAGTGTGAATGACTATGTTGAGAATACTAACAAGTAATATAACTCAGAATGGTTACAAGAGGAGGAAGCAGGGCTATTCCAGATGCTTAAAAGTTATGGGGGAGATTTGCACCAGCACCTAAGAGACTTAGGTACCCAAGGCTCATTGAAAGTCAATGAGATTTGTGCCCTAAACCTGTAAGGCATTATTGAAAAATCTTCCACTCAACTGCCATCTCTTTCTTCTGAATGTTAATCTTTGTTTGCAGAGCCGTAACTAGGCATTTTAGCACCTGGGGCAAGCAAACATACTTGAACACACCCCCACCAGTCTTTTTTCGTCATTTTTCTGCCCCATATTTCCATCCCCATGGCTTTGCACATTGGGTGGCTGCCCTACTCGCCCCGTCCTGGTTATGGCCCTGTTTGTTTGCTGTAGGAGTGTTGCATCACACTGTAGAATTTTTAACATTTATGTATGTATTTATGATGCACATAAATGTCCTTGACCCCCATCACAATGGCCTCTGGGTACCTTAGAATAGTAAATCAACAAAAATGTGAACATACGGGGCCACATTTTCTGCCAGTGTACATCCATTGACTTGATTTATGCCAGCGGGGAATGCAGTCCCTATGGACAGCCAAGCAAACCCCTGCCAATTAACAAGTTCAGTTTGTCTCCAAAAATCAACCTTTCATCAGTGCTACATACTGGAGCGATGGTAGTCACTTCATGGCTAAGTTTCATAAACACAACCTACAGCCTCCCCCATACACCTTCCAAATCCCTCACTAAACAGATGAACCATACACTGTTCTCTAAAGGCTGCCACAGCCAGGCCTGAGCAAACCATCAAAGGAAGCCAATTCAACAGGCTAAAGCCCTCTGCTACCAGACTCAGAAACTTCTAGTCTTATCCATCCTGATGGAACACAGCCAAGAAGGCAGGATATCAGGGGGCTAGATCTCAGTCGATTGCTTTAAAGACCATTGTGACGGTGTTCCCCATAAAACTTTATGGGGAGATGCTTATAGATGTATATATGTAACTAAAATATGTTTTATGCTACATGTGCCATGTAACATATCTCTGTGAAAGTTATGACCTACTGAATTTACTCCTCCTGTTTGTATGCATGTATCATTGTTGTAGTTGGAGTTATGAAGATTGGTTTTATATTTGCTGGTTTTGTACAAAGGCTATGTACAAAACCAGCAAATATAAAACCAATCTTCATAACTCCAACTACAACAATGATACATGCATACAAACAGGAGGAGTAAATTCAGTAGGTCATAACTTTCACAGAGATATGTTACATGGCACATGTAGCATAAAACATATTTTAGTTACATATATACATCTATAAGCATCTCCCCATAAAGTTTTATGGGGAACACCGTCACACCCTCCTCCTGAACTTACTGCCAGAGACTTGGACACTGTCAATGGCGGAGGAAGTACATATACAATCCCTATTGTCCTTGTCCTTTGTTCCAGTCTCTTTCAGGTGTGTCGGTGTCGGGTGGAGAGGCTCTCTCTTTAGCCAGCTGAAGACATTATGGAGGGGTCTCCCAGGGGTTTAAATAGACTTTCTCCCCTGGGTGGATACCCCTCCCCTCTCCCTGTGTAGCATCTAGCTACCAAATGGAGTTTTGGGGTCACATGGGCAAGTCCCATGTCCATGCACAACTCAGTAACCAACCCAGTCACATTCCTGGCCAAGCTCAGATGTGGATTGGTGTCTGCAACTTCTTTTGTCTGTTTAAGAGTTTCTTGATTGGGCTCTTAACCTGCACATTCCTTTCTCCAGACATCGATCCAATGCTCTTTCAGAGGCTATGTATAAAACCAGCAAATATACAACCAATATTCATAACTTCAACTACAAAAATGATACATGCATACAAACAGGAGGAATAGATTCAGTAGATCATAACTTTTACAGAGATATATTACATGGCACAGGTAGCATAAAACATATTCCAGTTACATCATATATACATTTATAAGCATCTCCCCATAAAGTCTTATGGGGTACATCGTCACAGGGGTTACACCAAGTAGTATACGTGTCGGGTCTGTCCTGGTGGGAGATGATTGGTATGGCCATTATTAACCTGGGCTGTGACCAATCTGCTATGGACATGGTTGACTTGGGCAAATTTCTAACCTGGCGGAGCCCATCCCTCTCCAGGCAGCTCCCTTTTAGTCACGTCTTATGACATGCAGGAGGAGCAATGGGCCTATTCTATCCCTGAACCCACAGGGGATGACCCAGCGTTTCCGCAACGCGCTGGGTCATATGAAGATCTCCTGATGACCGTGAAGAAGCACAAGCTGAAGTGGTACAGCCATGTAACAAGATCATCTTCCCAGGGACAATACAGGGGAAGAGAAGAGGTAGGCAGAAGAAGAGATGGATTGACAATATAAAAGAGTGGACAGGAATGGACTTCACGGAGACTCAAGCACTGACACACAATCGTCAGGGGTGGAGACAATTGGTTGATCGCTTATTAATGATGGTGCCCCAACAACCAATGTAATTATGGAAGTGGTGATGATGCTGATGATGAACTGAGATCAGAAACAAGCTTCATGTATTGATCGCATATTGATCACTGTACAATTTCCCTTGTAACAGCTACTCAGAACTACAGCATCATGTGTGCCTTTTCTCTTTCTTAGCTCTCTCCCTTCCCCTACTTTTTTTCTTATTCGAAATCAAACAAAAGAAAATAATTGCCCTCACCTATTCTGAAGACATCATTCCTCCTTGAGAAAGTTCTTCAAACACATGAGTTACTCTCTTGAAATACTGCTGCAGGCAAATGTCCTTTATGCTAAAATATCCAAGCTGAAAACAGAAAAAATATCCAAAATAGTGTGAATGGTCCTTTTGTATGAGGCTTCTCACATTTTTTTTAAAATCACTCTGTGGGTCTCGCAAAAGGTGTAAAATGCTCCCTAATAGATCGTTTCTACAGTGAAGTCAAATGTCTCTCAGCATAAGGGCTGAATGCTTTTATTATTCCCGGTAGAGCTGCAATTAGAATGGAAAAGGGATGAGAAAGTCCCTTACCGGGAAACTCTTATAGTTAAAAAACACAAAACTCTCCACTAGGATACAGCTGCTGGGGAGTGAGGGGAAGGGGTAGGAATTCTCAGTGTATCACATTTATTCAACTGTAAAAGCATTAAAGGGCCACATTTTCTAAATTTGCCTCTAAAATTCAGGAAAATGCTCATGTTTTTGTACACACTAAAGGTCATATTTGCCTTGTCTCTCTCATACGGGACATAGCAGGTAGATTTGTCAGCAGTTTTTATATGCTTTTTTAATTTTATATTCTTAGATATGAGACTGTGGCTAAGACATTTGTTATAATTGTTTAGTTATCTGTACTGTGGTAGCACCTACAGGCCCAACCAAGGATCAGGGCCTCATTAGGCAAAACGCTGTGCACACCTGTAAATAAAAAGGCAGTTCTTGGTTCAGTGGGTTTACAATCTAAGGGCATGTCTATGCTGCCTCGCTGGTCCGACTAAGGGGTTGTGAACAGCAGGGCACAATAAAGTGCTGTGCTGTAACTTCCCCATGAGGACACTGCAAGGACAAACAAAGGTCTCTGTGAAGGATTTGGCTCACTGCTGGCACCTCCTCATGGCCAGACATGGCATGGCAGATTTCTCTCTGCTGGGGTCTGCTGCCTTAAGCTACTCTTTCTCTGTGGTGGCCTGCCTCTTCCTATTACTTGGCCCTCTGGCCAGGTCACTTCCACATGTCTCCCTTTCTGGAGTAGTCCACAAACAAAAAGCAAAGGGAGTTAACACAAATAAACTGAGTTGAGAGAAAGAGGGAGTGGGGGAATGTCTCCCGCTCAGGGTGTATCAGGATTGGGCCCTCCCTTCCCTCGAGTGGGATGTTTAGGCAGAGGTTGTCAGGGAAGTCCTTGCCTTCAGTCAGCCCTTTCCACAGGAGCTGAGGGGTGAAGGCCTGTTTGTTAACTTTTCTGGAAATCAAGAGCAACACACAAGGAGGAAAAACATAGCAGTTACATAGCTCCCCTCTCCGTCCCTTTGTCTCCACCACTGGTGCTGGCTTTGTCTGATCATCTATTGGCTTCTCATACACCTCATCTTATACACCTTCTCATCTGTTGGCGTCTCATACCGGGCTTCTCCCGGTGTTTCCTTCCTTGCTACCCGAGATGCATGGAATGGTTTTCCTGAGCTCATCTGCAAGGCCACTATTCTCTCTGCACTTAGGTAACTCCTAAAGGTTCACTTCTGTTGTGGCATCTCTGGGAAATGGAGCAGGGACTGTCCTTTCATTCTGTCTTTGTACAGCACCTAGCACAATTGGGTCCTAGTGCAGGACTAGGCCTCCTAGGCACTGTGGTTATACAAACAAAACAAACAAACAAATAAATAAATAATAAATCCTGGCTGAAAATGGCTGAGTTTAGGAATATGTGGGGAAGAGTTCACATATCCTGTTAAAAAACTGCACAATCACATACACATTGTACCCCTTCCCATGACCCCTTATCTGTCCACTTGCCTTTCCATAGTGGGTTTCTTATGACAGGGCTTGTGCCTTCTTCTCAGTGTGTGGCGTTTGTAGCACATGGATCCTTTGAGAAGTTGATCACCTTCACCCACTTTCAGGTGTTTCAGGAGTTTATGCCTGTGATTTGACCACTCATTCAATGGGAATTTGCCTGATACTTCTGTGGTGCCAAGACTCTCATTTATTACAAAACAGACACAGAACTCTTTTCATACAGTTTAAGCAAATTCATGTTTTTCCAGTTGAAGCAAATTTATTTTAAAATTTCAATGATAAAGCATGGACCATTGCTGTATTTACTCCGTGCTCCACCCAACTTTTTGGAGCCAGATCCTCAGCTGGTATAAATTGATATAGCAAGGATCTGGCTCTTTG
This sequence comes from Chelydra serpentina, assembly GCA_037349315.1. NCBI lineage: Eukaryota > Metazoa > Chordata > Testudines > Chelydridae > Chelydra > Chelydra serpentina. Next base: position 31,477,310 of record JBAIAC010000035.1, on the reverse strand, counting down.
GAAATCACTTTAGCTCCAATTGTCAGTCACAAGTAACCAACACACTGCTTTGTAAGTATGAAATGCAGCATAGAATGCTTTAGGAAATAAAAGATGATAAAGACCCAATCCTGCAAGATTCCTCCCAAGATATGCTGAGCACCCTGACCTCCTAGTGAAGCTAATGATTGCCAGAATCAAACCCAATTTGGTTTAAGAAGATTCCTTTAATTTCCCTGTGGAGACCTCTCTCTGGGCTTTAGAACATTCACGTGATTTGTTTTGTAATCTGTGTTAGATTTTTCTGTTTGATTGGCATACAGTGCTGTCATTAGACACAAATTTTGCTTCCTTGCCTTTGTATTAAATTAGACAAATTTTCACCCAAAATACTTAGTAATAATACTTAGTTCTTATATAGCTCTTAACATTGTCAAACCATTTGTGGAATAATCCTCACCACACCCTATAAGGTAGATAAGTAAGATAGCTCAGCTCTTCAGCTGGTATAACTTGGTCTGTTGAACTCAGTGAAACTATGGTGGTTTATACCTGCCGAGGATATGGCTCTTTTAAAATGCTATGATGGTCCAAATTGTACAGTCAGGGAACAAGTGACTTGACCAAGGTTGCCCAAGTCTGCTGTAGTGTCAGGAAGAGAATCCGGATCTCCTGAGTCCCACTCTGGTGTCTTAACCTCAAGGACATCTTTCTTCTTTTTGTTGCCTTATTTTACAGATGGAGATTGCAGAATGAGGCATAGTGAGGGTAAGGATCTGAGTCTCATCTTGTCTGCACCAGTGGTACCTATGGAGTAACTTGACTACCTCAGTGGTATTATTCCAGACACACACCAGTCTAAGTGAGATCATAATCGGGCCCTAATTTTTGCCCCTTTGCTGTAAATTGGTCTGAACAGTGCAAAATTTAACATCATTTTTTTTAATCTCACCAGTTACTTCATTTTACAAGCTGGAGAAATCTTCATGTGTTTGGTAAGTCTAGATAATGTATTTGCTGGACTCTTTTGGCTTCTCAGTTACTGAGCTGGTTCATATATTAATTCTGTTATAATAATAAGAAAGAGTAAACATCAACCTGTCCCTCAAAATGATAATGCCTTTTGAGATCTTTCAAGGATCTCTCTTTAAAGTAGAGTTATCACTTCAAAGCAATATGGAGGCATTCTCCTGAGATGCAAGAGAAGATAGGTAGTAGCTGCAGTGATGGTGGAAATCGGAGATCTCCATCTGGCACAGTTTGACTGGAAGAATCATGCACACAGTGATAAAAAGGGAAAGGTATTCTGTTAATTTCTAGGGGATCGGATTGTGTGTGTGTGTGTGTGTGTGTGTTAGGCCTTGTCTACATTGGAGACTCATACCATGTTTAATTAGAATGGTAGTACTGGCCTCTTCATGGTATCTACACCAGCAGTGTCCAACCTGCTCTAAATTGTGGCCTTCCAGGGTGACTGAGTGAAGAAGAAATGTTGTATTTCAGTGTTATGTGATCTGTTTGTATTGGTGGGGTAGCACATGCAGGCACGTTCACCAGAAGAACGATGCAGGCACGAACTCAGTAAGCCACAGAACCACCTGTTTATCCCTGGAGGCTACAGAGGCAGCTCCCCTCTTGCTGCTGGTGTTGCTCTTACCAACCAGTTTCCCTCTCTCCCAAAGAAAGGAAGACACATCCCTAACCTTCTTCATGGAATTATTTCCTGGGACAGGGTCCTTTCCCTCTGGGAGGAGCCCTACATGTCGAGATCTGTCAGTGGGTGTGCCAAGAAACTCCCACTCGCCAGCCAGCACAGTAACTCAGTGGCACATGAATTTGAACTGTGCCCTGTGGATCATCCCTTCTGCCCCAACTGACTCCCACTGCAAGCCCTACCACTCCACCCCAGAGCAGTTGTGCTCTAGGCGGGGCACACCCTGAGCAACTCCCCTTCCTGCTTCACTGCTCCCCCTTTGGTTGCCTGTTGTTTCACTGTGGGAGGGAGGAGAGAGTAGCTCTGGCTTCTCCAGGGCCTACTTTTCTGCTGGGTTGGGAGATGAGGATAGGAGCTCACACTGGCTCTTTCTCAGCCTATCAGTCCTAAGTTCTCTGCATTCACCCCATGCCCCCACATAGCATGCAGTAAAGCGACACTAGCATGTTGCCTGCTAGGAACTTCTCCCATCAAGTAAAGGCTTTTGGAGGATTTGGAGGAGTGACCAGCATTGTGGGACAGTGGTGGGAGTACCTAATTGTACTGTATGAGATGGATTTGTCAGTGCTGCTCATCTACACTAGCACCGTAACATTACAAGCTAATATGGCCTAAGAACTATGCTTAGTTAGAGTAGCTTGCAGCAGGGCTAACATAAATTGTATAAAGTCTCCCTTAGGGTAAGTCTACACTGCAAGTGAAGGTGTGATTGTAGCATGGGTAGCCATACCACTGTTAGCTTTAATCTAGCTAGCACGAGTAACAACAATAGTGTAGACATGGTGGCATGGGCTATGTACTCGGGTTGCTGGAGCCCATGCTGCTGCAACTTCACTGCTATTGTTACCTGTGCTAGCTAGACTAAAGCTTGCCCGGGTATACCTACTCATGTTGCAATCTCACTTTCACTTGCAGTGTAAATGTACCCTAGGTAGCACCATATTTGTATGTAGACATTTGGGGTATGTCTACACTACAGCTAAGAGGGTGCTTCGCAGCATGTGTAGATAGACACGCACTAGCTTCGCATGAGCTAGTGCACTAAAAACAACAGTGTGGCCGTGGTGGCAGGGGCAAGCCACCCAAGTATGTACCCAGGGGGTTGGTCAGGTTTGCACTCGGGCAGCTACGTAAGCTGCCTCCCATGCTGCAGGGGCCAGGCTGCTATTTTTAGCATGCTAGCTTAAGCAGAGCTAGCATGTGTCTGTCTACCCACACTGCAAAGCACCCTCCCAGCTGCAGTGTGGACATATCCTGTGTGCATTAGGGCTTATTAGTGTTGTTTAGTATTCCATAATTCACCAGGGTAGACAGCTTCAGAGGCAACTAGAAGAGATAATGTTTTAGATTTCACTTTGTCACATCCAAGGGATGTGGTGAATGAGATGACCACTGAGGGTAATTGGAGAAATAGCAATCACATTGTAATGAAGGTCCATGTTCAACCATTGGAGGGCTTTTTCATACAAATATAGGTACAATCAACTTTAAAAAGCCCCAGTTTGATCAAATGAGGAACATATTAGGTGGAATAGGCTGGCAATGTTTATTAAAAAATGGCCCTCAAAAGGAAAACTGGCTGAGCTTTAAAGAGGTGACGGAGCTGGCTCAGGGGGAGTGTATTTATCATTATGTAAAACTAAACATAAAACTTGAAAACCAAGGTGGATGAGTGATAAGTTGTTAAAGTTAATTGTGAGTGAAAACAGAGCTCTAAAAAATCACAGGGAGCTAGTGATTGTAGTGTTGTCAGAGGGATTTATAAGGAGACCGAATGGGAATGGTAAGGGACATTTAAGGAGCAAAATGGAAAAATTAAGAGCAAGCAGTTACAGCTATTAAGGTACATGGTACCCTGGAGGAGTGAAAAATAAGGGAGAGCTAGTGTGGCCATTGTCAGGATAGCAAGGAACATCTTTATTCTTTATTAAACAAAGGAGCAATAAAAGAGGCCAAAGCACAACATGGTTCCTTTGCATTAAGGGTGTGATCCTGCAAGGTACCATACACTTCCTGGAAATTATTGTTAATAATATTTCTTCCTCTTCTTTTCCATATAATTATAACATCAAGAGGCCCTAACGAAGCTCAGGACCTATTGTGCAGCGCATGTACAGACACGTAGAGAGAAGCAGTCCCTGCCCCAAAGGTCTTGTAATCTTAAATCCCACTCTAGCAAAGATTTATGCCTGTGCTTACATTTAGTGGACTCAATGGAACTAGAGATGTGATTCAAACCAAGCACATGCATTAGTCTTTGCAAGATTGTGGCTTAGACAAAGGGTGAGAGAACAAAAATATTATGATTGCCATTGTACAGGTGGGATATTTAGACACACATAAATTAAGGTTTGCTTTGGCAAGCTGCAGAGCACTTTGACCCAATCCAGCAAAGCACTTAAGTACATGCTTCACTGTAAACACATGAATAGTCCCATTGAAGCTCATGGGAGTTGAGAATGCTACTTGCTTTTTCCTAATTTAAGGATCTCAGAGTGCTTTACTGATCTGGATGTGATGTTTTATTCCCAATTTACAGATGGGAAATCTGAGGAACAGACACATCAGCCTTGTCTACACTAGGAAAGAGTCAGTTTTCCTGCTTTAGTTCAGCTCTGCTGGCAGTAGGAAGGATGGGAGACAGGGTGCACGTTTACCAGCATGCTGTATAATCTTGCACAGCAGAGAAGATTTGCTACAGGAAACATCCCAATACCATCACTCATGCTGAGTAGTACCTGGTTCCTGGCTGCTCACACTGTAGTCAATGAGACCCCTTAGGCACTAATTAGCATGAGAAAAGGTCTCAGAAGCAGGCTCTGTGGGAGTGGTGGCTGTTCACAAACACTTCTATTGCCCTGGTCAGTTTTACACCAGTCTCTGGACTCCCGGAGCTGGATTCTGGTCTGACACCAGCATAATTTTCAACCTGGTGATTCATTTATGTTCCTAATTCTATCTTCCAAAATGTGAGGCATCCCTCCATGTGTTAATTACTCATGTCAGGCCAGGCCTCAGCTACAATAAGTCTTGCTTCACCTATACTCCTCCTATGCTGTACATATAGATAAGACATATAGATAAGAACACAGCATTTGATCATAAATGACAGGATGTGTATCTTCTCCATGCCCCAGACCAGGATTTTGAAAGGAACATGAGGGAATTAGGCACCCAACTCTCACAGAAGAGACAGGTAATAGCAGTTGGGGTTCATTTATTAGAAATATAGATAGTTGTGTTTGTGGTGACTGGGAGAACCATCTGGTGAATTGCCTGCTGGGTTCAAAGATTGTGGACCTCTCAAGATGTCTGGATAGACTTATGTGCAGTGCTGGGGAGGAGCCGGTGGCTGTGGTGCATGTTGGTACCAATGACAAGGAAGGTAGGAGAGAGGTCCTGGAGGCCAAATTAAGGCTGCTGGGTAAGAGATTAAAGGCCAGGACCTCCATGGTAACATTCTCTGAAATGCTTCCAGTTCCATGCTTAGGGTCAGAGAGATAGACAGAACTTCAGGGCTCAATGCATGAATGAGCTGATGGTGTTGGGAGGAGGGATTTAGATTTATTAGGAAGTGGGGAACCTTTTGGGAAAGGAGGAGCCTATACAGGAAGGATGGGCTCCACCTAAACCAAAATGGAACCAGATTCCTGGCATGTAAAATTAAAAAGGTCATAGAGGAGTTTGTAACTAAGGACTGGGGGAAAGTGGACACATGTGGAGGAGCATTTGGTTCAGACAGACAAATTTAATATCCTTGTAGGGGGGAAACTACCAAAGAACCTGCCACAGTAGCATTTACCTTCAAAAAGGGGAACTACATAAAAATGAAGAAGTTAGCTAAATGAAAAATGAAAGGCACAGTCATAAGAGTGAAGTGGCTGCAAGCTCCATGGAAACTATTTAAAAACACCATAATAGAGGCTCAAACTATATGTATACCCCCAAATAAAAAACAAAACAAAACACTAAGAGGACTAAAAAAATGTCACCGTGGGTAAACAACAGAGTAAAAGAGGCAGTTACAGGCAAAAAGGCATCCTTTACAAAATGGAAGTCAAATCCTACTGAGGAAAATAGAAAAGAGCATAAATTCTTGCAAGTCAAGTGTAGAAGTATGAGACAGGCCAAAAAGAATTTGAAGAGTACAGTAACTCCTCACTTAAAGTCGTCCCGGTTAATGTTGTTTCGTTTTTATGTTGCTGACCAATTAGGGAACATGCTCGTTTACAGTTGTGAAATGCTCCCTTCTAAAGTCATTTGCAGTCTATCAATGGCAGTTCAGCTGTCCCTTCCCCCACTGCCATGTGCTGCTCTCCGAGACTCCTACCTGCTTGCTGTGTGAGGGGGAGGGGAAGAAGGGGGGTGATAATGTCAGGGTGCCTGCTTGCTGTGTGGGGGTAGCGGGCAAAGAGGGGGGCTAATGTCCCCCTGCACCTTGCTTACCCCATCTTCCATAGAGCAGGGGGGACACACGAGGGAGGGAGCTGCTGCCTTAGGCAGAAGCTGCAGCTGCGGGGCTTGTTGATCTAATTAACAAGGCAGTGTACTTCTGACCCCACTCTTGATACCTAATTGGCGATGCGCATCTCTGTCTCTGAAACACGTCTTTCCCGCTGGCTTGTAGAGTGTGAGAGTTAACCCTTGAGGGCTCAGTGGAGTGCTAGTTCATTTAGTAAGGCATTCCCACTCTCTGACTCCTCCACCTCAACCAAGCTTCGCTATCATCGCTGTGTACCAGTATTCAATTGTTTGTTTAAAACTTTGTGTGGTGTGTGTGTGTATGTGTGTATATATATATATATATATCTTTTTGTCTGGTGAAAAAAATTTCCATGGAACCTAACCCCCTTATTTACATTAATTCTTATGGGGAAATTGGATTCGTTTCGCCTAAAGTCACATTTTTCAGGAACATAACGTTAAGTGAGGAGTTACTGTAATTGGAAAAAGACAGAAAAACTAACAGGATTTATTTTTTAACTACATCAGAAGCAGGAAGCCTTCCCCAGTCAGTGGGCCACTGGGAGATTAAGGTGCTAAAGGAGCACTCAAGGAAGACAAGGACATTGCAGAGAAGCTAAATGAATTCTTTGCATAGGTCTTCACTGTAGAGGATGTGAGAGAGATTCCCATACCTCAGCCATTCTTTTTATGAGGAATTGTCCCAGATTAAGGTGTTAATAGAGGAGGTTTTGGAAAAAATTGATAAATTAAACAGTAATATGTCACCAGAACCAGTTGGTATTCACCCAAAAGTTCAGAAGGAACTCAAATATGAAATGACAGAACTACTAACTGTGGTATGTAGCCTATTGCTTAAATCAGCCGCTGTACCATATGACTGGCAGATATAATGTAACACCAATTTTTTAAGAAGGCTCCAAGGATCCTGGGAATTACAAGCCAGTAAGCTTAACTTCAGTATCAGGCAAATTGGTTGAAACAATAGTAAATAATAGAATTATTAGAAATAAATGGACACAGATTTTTTGGTGAAGAGTCAATACTGCTTTAGTCAAAGGAAATTGTGCTACACCACTCTATTAGAATTTTTTGAGGGGGTCAACAAGCATGTGTATAAGGGTGCTCCAGTAGACCTACCAGGTTTTGTGAACTCCACCAAACGGTAACCGGAGAACAGGGAAGTGACTAGAATGCATTAGCCAGTCACAGCTGTGAGGATGGGGCCAGTGTTAAGACATCCTCACTCCTTCCCAAACACAAAAGGAAGGTGACTTCAGTGTAAGTGAATTCATTTTAAAAAATTGAAACATTTAGTTGGAATTTTAGAGAACAAAATTTCTGGTTCTGGGAGCTGAAAGAAAAGGTGGTGTAATTTATTTGAACCTGAATATGAAGCATAGCAATGTACAATGCTACCTTAATTCAAGCATTGGTGGAGGAATGTTAAAGAGAAACAGCTTTATGAAATCCCCCAGCTGAAGACTAACTGTGTGAAATACAGAATCTATGGCCATGAAAATGAGCTATTTTCATATCTCACCTAGCAACTCTTTTCTTCTTAGAATGATTATAATATGGAATGAATAACTTTTGCGCTGCACTTAATTTCTGAAGCTGTTGCCAGGGGATACCACCCATTGGTAGTATATCTGCTCAAAATATACAGATCTGTAAAATGCAATTCAGCTGGCTGAGATGAAAATGTGCTTTGGCTAAATTTCTGCAGGTTGTTATATTTAGCAAGCTTTGCAAATATTTTTAAAAAATTAAACAGATGTTTAAAGTGAAGTTCCAGAATCAAAACAAGATGTTAAACTGACAGTCAACTAAGTATATTTCTGTAGTAGTACAACATGTTTTATAAATATATTACTGATTGAAACTGGATGGACTATGTTTCTATTATTTTGCAACGTTTTTCTATTAAATGACATTTTAGGTTAGATTTTGCCACGTCTACCATTTTACTTTTGTCTGCAATTATTAATTCTGATAATACCAAGAGACCCCATCTGAGATGTGAACCATTGTATTAGAAACTGCACAAACATACAGTGAGATACAGTCCCCACCATGCAGAGCTTTAGGGTAAGAGTTTCCAGAGCACCTAAATAATTGTAATGGGACTGGTGTTCCTGAATCACTTAAGTATTTTTTGAAAATCTCTCCCTGAATAGACTAGAGAGAGATTGGAATGGGGACCAAAGCATTGACTGATTTACCCCAGGTTGAGACAGGACTAGAACTCAGGTTTCTGTACCATTAGTCCATTGTTTTATCTACTAGACCATGTTGCTTCCCTTAGCCCCAGTGAAATTAATGGAACTACTTGTGGTGTAAGGTACTATTCAAGCGTATTTGTGAATAACCATTACATAAGGTAACAGATTTGTTTTTTTGGTTCTTCTCTTATTTGAAACCTTAACAGGAATTAAGCCACGTGATTCCTAATAAAGTTAGCAGACCAATTTCTTCTCAGTTATTTTCGTGCAACTGTATTGAAGAAAATCATTTCAGTGAAGTTTCCTGAATGAAAGGGACAATAGAATTAAGCCCCCTGTGGAACAGAATCCTATGTGAGCATTTGGTTATTTTAGAGTGTCTTACGTTTGGCTGTTTAACGATGCAACAGATATGTGCCATATCTATCTGTGTTCTCTTGCTATAGCTTGAGGTTTCAGAGGTCCTCTGCTCCTGTCAGCCTACTTGCTTCCTCCTAGCAGGGGTTACTTTCAATCCGTTCAGTTCCCAGGAGGTGCACAGCATGTAAACATGGTACCAGGGGTGCTCTCAATACAATGATAGCCGTCTTTTCCCATTGTACTGTGTCTCCACCCCACCAGCCCTTTTCTCCTGGGGATTAAACCTTGCTTGTGTATGAAACTGAAAGAGAAGGCAGGTCACTGCCATGGGTCAAAGTGAGGAAGCCAAATTGTTGCGGAAATTATACTCTGGGGATAAACACTTTATAAATGTGATAGAAATGGAAGGATATCTTTGGCAGATTTGACTGAATTAAATTTAAATGTCTTTGGGGTTCACTGTATTAAATTCTTAGTTTATGTATTATTGTGGACCGGGATTGCCTGGAACCCATCTAGGGGAGAGATGTGATCTGAGGCCTGGGAGTTCAAAGGACTATATCGAAAATGTGCAGGACAAGAGTGGACTTCTGGGACAATATATGTGAAATGAATTTCCTAGGTGTAGCGAGGCGGTCTGGTCCCCAGCCGCCCCAGAGAGAGAGGAGCCTCCCCAGACACCCAAGTGGGCAGAGCCGGAGAATCCTGGCCCTGCCCCTCAAGGGTCAAGGGGCAGCACAGAAAGTATAAAAGCTGGCCCTCAGGTCGCAGTTGGGCGGCAGCCACCAGAGAGGCCGGACGCCAGTCGTGCAGCTCCCCGCTGGGAGACTCCGGCGACCAGCAGCCGACCGGAGGACTGGCCGGGCCAGCCAAGCCTTCCGCTTGCCTGCTACCCCGAGGAGCCGCCCGGCCTGCCGCTTGCCCGCTACCGTGAGGAGCAGCCAAGCCTACCGCCGGCCTGCTACCCCGAGGTGCCGTCGAGCCTGCCGCCCGCCTGCTACCCCGAGGAGCCGCCAGGCCTGCCGCCCGCCTGCTACCCCAAGGAGCCGCCAGGACTACCGCCCGCCTGCTACCCCGAGGAGCCGCCAGGCCTGCCGCCCGCCAGCGACTCTGAGGTTCCGATGGTCTGCGACCTCGTCGAGGACACTCCCCTGATCCAGGTACCCAGAGAGGGGGAAGCTGGAAGTAGCCCGGGGGCAGCCGACTCTAGTCTGACTGCAGCACTGCCAGAGCCAAGGTCAGTGTGTTGCAGCCAGGATCCCCACTGACTCAGCAGCGGGTTTTTCTGCCGCTGCTAGGGCCCCGGGCTGGGACGCAGTGGAGTGGGTGGGCCTGCGTCCCCCCTGCCACCCAATGTGTGGGTGGCAGTCTCCCCCTCTCCCAGGTTCTCCAGAGCCAGGACCTGGGCTTGCCACCACCTTGTTGATTGCTCAGCCCCTGAGCCTTGAAATACTTATTGCCACACCCTGACCAAGGGCCAGGGCTTACTGACTTATTGATTGCTCAGCCCCTGCTTGAGGGCCTGAGCCCTGAACTGTTTATTGCCCCGCCCTGACCAAGGGCCAGGGCCTAGTGACCTACTGCTCGCTCAGCCTCTGCTTGAGGGTCTGAGCCCTAACTGTTTGTGCCCCGCCCTGTCCAAGGGCCTGGGCTCACTAGTAACGGTATGTTTGTCCGGCCCTCTCCAGGAGGGCCTGAACAGCTGACTCTGCAGCACCAGACTGCGCTAATTCCCCTAAACCTGATGGTATAGCGGGGCGGTCTGGTCCCCAGCTGCCCCAGAGAGGGCCTGAAACCCCTACACTGGGGAATAGCTAGGGTGAAGTTTAATGCAAATTCCCCACCTCCAGTTATGCAAAACCCCAGATATACTCTGAGGAGAGATTGATTGTCTGTTGATTAACTGTTCCCTGGGACTGGAGATCAAAGGCCTATTCTGTATAAAGAAATAGCTGAACTGCCCAGTTCTGACCTTGTTACCATGGGGAAAACCCAGTGTGTGGGGTCTGAAGGACTGACCAGATCACTTGCTGGAGTTGGGGGGGGGGGTGACCTTGGGTAAACTTGTTAGCATGAGGGTAGGTTTGTTTTGTAATATGTTTTCTCTGTGATGCTTTCACCTTAAGAATAAATGTGCTTACTTAGAAAGAGCTGTGTAATGACTTATAACTGAAGGTAATACACTGGTCATAGCCTCGGGAGAGAAAGCAAAACACAGAGGCTGGACTTTTCATAGTGAAAAGGGGATACCACAGTGTAGGCAGGGAACTGTGCAGCCTGGAAAAGCACCAGTCAGGAGAGGTGAGACATGGATCTCTGCTCAAGAGAGGTGATGGCTAGAAGCATAAAGTGGGCTGTTGGGATGGTGCCAAATTGGTGTGGCCATACTGAATGAATAGTGTGAGAACATGGCTTGACATGACTGAACTGCCAAAGAGGATTCTGGGAGCAGAATCCTTCTCTTAGCATCAGGCAGATGCCAGAGGTGAAACTGACTGGCTCCATGCTGCATGTATGATCAATACATACTGATCTTTGAGTCAGTAGATATGTCCACTTGAAAGCGAACAACACATGTAGAACATCCTGAGTAGAACATGGGCTTACTGGGGCATCTTGACCCTGTTGAAGGACATCACGCAGAGGGCTGAAGTGAATGATTGATAAGGGAGTGAATGTGGGGTAATTCTCAGTTGGCATCACTCTGCAGTCTCCTCCTAAAAATACAAATTAGGTAAAAATTAGTAACCACATGCTCACTGGGCATGCTTGTAAGACATGTGACTCCTTTGAGGAAAAAAGAGTAAGAATCAAGCAAATGAAATTACTGTTGGGATTCCTTAATTGACGCTTGAATAAGCAACCCTGCTAGACAGAGTAGCCAAAACTCTGCTCTGTGGGCTCGAGTACAACTGTGAGCCAGAGGGGTCTCAAGGCAGCCAAGGCCTTGCCTAGAGGGAATCTGAGACAGACCAGAGGGATGAGAAGCACAGACCAGGAGGGAAGAAGCCGTCTATAAAATTGGTACCTACTTTCTCTGTGTGCCAAGCGGGAATTGTGTGAGGGTAGCGCTGGGCCTGTTTGTGTATGTTTGTGAAAGAGAGACTCATTAAGGAGACTGTATAGCTCTTAATGTCTAACATAGGAGTTATGTGCTTAATATAACCCTTTACTGCTTGTGTAATTCCTTCTCAATAAACTGCTGTACATTGAAGATAATTACTGTGGACCTTTTTCACTGGTATGACAGTAATCTGCTCACTGGGAGCCCATAAAGATCCGTTCCAGGGGTAGTAGAACCCCTTGTTGTTAACGTTTGGTAGCAGAGGATGGTTTGCTGTTGTGTCTAAGAGCTAGTCTACACTTACCGGCTGGATCGGAGGAGTCAGATTGATCTTCTGGGTTCGATTTATCGCGTCTTGTCTAGATGCGATAAATCGAACCAGGAAGTGCTCCCCCATCGATGCTGGTAATCCAGCTCGCCGCGAGGAATAAGCGCTGTCGACGGGGGAGCCTGCGCGCCACGTGTGGACCACGGGTAAGTTCGAACTAAGAGACTTTGACTTCAGCTACGTTATTAACGTAGCTGAAGTTGCGTATCTTAGTTCGACAGGGTGGGTTAGTGTAGACCAGCCCATAGTGAATAGGTCTTTAAACTGAATCAAACTGTTTCTGAACTGGTTGTCTGTTAAGAGCTTGGTATCCTGAATCATTGGAGGTAACCGACTAATTTAAATATTGTTCTGACTTGTATTAATTCTAGCTCAGGGGCCAGATTTCATTACAGTATGAAGAGAGGGAAGTATACCGGGGAACGAGGCTGTATTGGCCGTTCTTGGAGTCAATGAAGAGTCACAAATGCAGACCGGGAAGGGTCATTGAACCAGAGGATGAGGGGGATGTCCCGAAGCCTCCATGTGTGATTGAGTGTTTGTTAAGACAGGTGTTTAAAAGCTTTGGGTCTGATCCATGTCTGGCTGATGCAGTACCCACACTGCATGGGAAAGTTTTGGACAACTTGCTGTTGTGGTATCAAAAGGATTACACTCCAAAGGAAGCCCAAACAGTCACACATGTCATCTGTGTTATGTATTGTGCTGTAGATAAACTGGTAAAAAAGCAAGATGTTCTGGAATGTCAGCGAGATGTTGTGCAAGAATGTTTGGAACAGGAACTGAAAAAATTAAAGTTGCAGAATGAAAGCCTGAAACGTGACTTCCAAACTGTTGTAGCACAAATTGTAACCAAGGCTCTGCAGGTAACAGCTTTAACCCATACGTGTTTGGAAAGAATAAATATACAGGAGGAAGAGGAGCCTCTCTGGCAGCCCAACCAGTAGTGATAGCAAAAATGCTTCAGCCTTCATGGCAAATACAAGAGGAAGTCAATCGTCCTCTGACTGAAACTAAAAAACATGCACTGGCTAAACAAATGGACTCTTTAACTAAGAGAATGTGTTTGTTTTAGCTGTTGGAATACCTGGTTAGAAAATATTTAATCTTGAAGATTAAAGAGAACCGTTAATAATTTGTGCTGGCCCTACAGAAGGAACAGCTTTGGTGGCAGAAACTGAGGCAGAGTTAAGGGTGACAGAGACGGTGTTATCCAGAGGGTAGCCCGATACTTTCTTATTTCCTCTGAATTGAGGACTGCTTTGTTGATACATCAGAAGGAAGGAGAATCTGTTATGGCTTATTGTACTAGGTTGTTGTTGGTATGCTCTCTGGCTGAAATTGAGGAGAAACAGCTAACAGATTTGATCTATGATGGTCTAAGGAACCTATTAAGGTGTTCATAGGATCCTGGATGGATTTAGATCAGGTTGAATTGATTAAGGGTACTAAGTGGAGCAGGTAGTTCTTCTCAGAAAGTGATTAGTGAGGCTCCCTACAGCAATGAAGCATGCTATAATGCCTCCAACCACACTGATATGGGACTTGGTAGTTGCAATGAAATAGGACAAGGCCGAGGATGGTATGGTAGGAGATGTGGAGTGTTTAGTGGGGGATCATTGCGAGCACAAGTATGGGCTCAACGTCAGGAAAGAGGGGCAGATATAGGCTGACCATATTTCCTTGAGACAAAAACGGGACATTGGGATGGCAAAAACGGGACGGGGAGACAAGGGGCAGCCGCAACAAGCCAAATTACAGCCCCACATAAATGGTCAATCTTACGTGGAAGAGGGGACAGAAGGAAACATAATGGTTGCTGGCATTAATTAATACAGGAGCAAAGGCAACTTTAAGTATTAAAACACCTGCTGTGTGTAGTAGATCAAACTAAATTTTAAATAAATACAGTGGTTTGTAACCACATAACTGAAAAAGCTATATTCAAAGTAGATACAGTACAACAGGAAAAGTGAATGATTAATTTGGCAGAAAGGTTGGTTGTGAAGAAAAACTGTCAATAACCAGGTTATTTACAAAGGATTAAGAAAGTGAGCCTGTCAAGATCGGGCAGTGCCACAGCTTCCATAGAATAAGTGCATAAGGGGATTTCCCATGGTTTGGGCTAGAAGGAAAAGGGAATGGTAAAGATAGTGGGGTGGGGGGGAATGTGTAAAGCCAGCTCCGCCGTATTCCTATCCAGCAGAAGCTGTTCCCCACATAAAAAACCCTGTCGCAGGATCTAAAAGCACAAGGGGTAGTAGTAAAGTGTCAAAGCCCCTGCTACTCCCCAATCTGGCTTGTACAGAAACCTGATGGCAGATGACATCCCATGATTATATTATAAAAATATAATTGTAAATCTATCCCTGTTGTAGCCAACCTTCCACCTATAATGGCCAGGGCTAAATGGTTCTCTGTACTGAATTTGTTGTTTTTCTTTGTTCTGTTGTTAACCTCTTTGAATTAATAAGAGGCTAAATTATAAGAACTCCTGAGTTCCTGTTAACACCAAATAAACAAATGCCTCAGCAGGTACAGAAGATGATCTGGGTAGCAAGTTTGATGCAAACATTGGAAAACATTTGGACAGAGAAATCAACACAAACAAAAGGAAAAGCAAAAGGAATAATTAAAATATCAATGAAAAAGAGAAAAAACAGTGATGCTTAAAATTGGTAAACAAAGGTAAAATAAACCCTATATAAAGGAAACCCTTTCCAGTTAACAGTTAAATATATGGCCAGTCCCTTGGCAGTTTTAGTAACCACTCTGGATGGAGACATATAAAAACATTCTGATCAAATCCAATTATACTTGCCAAGGGACTAAATATAATAATTTTCAAAAATGAATGCACAGTATGTACTAACCCAGTGGTTCTCAAACTTTTGTACTGGTGACCCCTTTCCCATAGCAAACCTCTGGGTGTGACCCCAGAGGCACTGTGTGTTTGTTTTTGTTTTGTTTGCTATGTTTTTGCAGGTTAATCTATACATTTATGGAAGCAAGAAGTATGCTGTGAAATTTGCTATGGCTTGTTGGTGATGTGATTACTAGACCTGTCTGTGCCACAGGATTCCATCTGAAGAATAAACAAGAAGAGTGTTAAGTTACTCCAATTTCAATACAATTTCTCAGGGGCACAAGCATAAAAACATGCTGGGTCAAATTAAAGTTCCATCTAGCCCAGCGTCCTGTCTTTTAACAATGACCAATGCCAGGTGTTTCAGAGAAAATAAATAGAACAGGCAATGATCAAGTAATCATTGCAGCCCATTCCTAGCTTCTGGCAGTTATAAACACCATGGTTATCACTTGTGTGTCTCATCCAAATATACTGATCTCTTTTTATTACTTTGTGTATGTGTGTGTTTACTTTTCTGTCCTGTATAAAGAAACAGACATGATAAGAATAAATGTATCCATTTTGTTATAATCAGTGAGACACAAAACTAAGTAATGGTTACCGTATGCATTATTGCATAGCTAGGTGAAGCTCTGACATGTTTTGGAGAGTTTCAGATGATTGGTATATTCATTACACCTTACACTTTGTGCTAAGTGAATTTAAAAAAAAAAAGGGGGGCGGGGAGAGAAATTCACTATTGCCAGTGATAATTACCTAAGACAACCTGTCATACTGCAGGAATGATAAATCAAGTCAGCTTCCTGCTACTGCCATGTGAGTCTGAAAATATCAATTTTTCATATAGTTGGAAATTGAGAATGTAGAGAGCTTTTTGTCAAAACTTGATCAAATTTGGGCATAGTTTTAACATGGATCCAAGCACTGGCTCATCTGCAGGCCTGTAAGGGTTAAGTTCTCCCCATTTCAGAAGGGCTATGGCAGGCCCTCCTCCATTTAAAGCTACATGTTAAGGATTAAGTGTGTATAGGACTTGGCACAGTCCTCTGAAACTCTGGGGTGACTTTCAGCTCAATCTAAACCAATTTTTACTCTTAATATCTGAGCCATAATTTTCCTAAAAAGGTATCAATGAAAAATCAGAAAATATAAAACCCAACAGTGGGAAAGTCTAAGTAAATTCTATGTGTAGCCATTATAACTATTAATGATTACTGAGCAGCAGCATAGTGTACATTTGCTTTAAGGAATGTGGAGTTTGCCAAACAGTGTATGGTATCCTTACTTCTAAGAGTGTACAGTCTAAAGGTGAGAATGGGTAAAACCCTGGAATGCTTTATGGTTGTCCTGATTGTGTCACCATCTTCCAAAAATAGAGTAGTTCTTCACTGCCCTCCATCTTGAATCTTCTTGAAGATTCTAACACCCACCTCTCTTTAGACGGGTGCAAAAGGTAAATGTCCAGTCAGGCCATGAAGCTTCTAGAAGTAAATAAAGAGGCCAGTCTTTCCCATCTCCTCCCTTACAGCAGGAGCTATCCTCTGTCTCTGTACAGTGACCCTACACACAACTGTACTCTTCCTCATCTGCCCTCCAAACCTTTGCAGAAGTTTGCAGAGTGCCCAAAGGAGGGGCTAGGTCCTGCCCTGCCAGGAAGGCCTACACTAATATCAGTGCATACATCTAGAATGTTGCCCTGGCATGTGGGGAAGGTCATTCACAAGAGACAGAAAACATGCTTAAATGAAAGATTAGAGATAGGAAATGGTGACCTCCATTCTCTGACTCAGTCACTCAGTTGCTGGTGAAAGCTCTGGTGGGTTGCAGTGTACAGGCTGAGGATGGCTGCCTGCATTGATAACAGTAACAAGAGCTGACCATCAGTTTACCAGGAGTCACCTGCATGGTCCTCACTGTTAAGATCTCCATTCCTTTAAAAATGTTCTCTTGCTGGCTTTCCTTTAAATTGAAATTGGAGTTTTGCTCCTAGTGAGTCAAACCTGATTTAAACCATAGAAAGAATAGCTCATATGGGTATCCTTTCATGTCTGTTGGATAAATGACAATGAGAACAGACCCTGCTGTCATCTATTATGCTGTTAATCTGGATTAAACCCTGAAGTCAGAGTTATTTTACATTTACACCAGTGTAATTTAGAGGTGAATTGAACCTAATAACATTTATTTCAGTTTCATAAATTCATAGATATTAAGGACAGAATAAGCTATGATGATCAGCTAGTCTGATCTCTGACATAACTCAGGCCATGAAATTTCAGACATTAACACACAATAAGAACATAAGAACAGCCATACTGGGTCAGACCAAAGGTCCATCTTGCCCAGCATCCTGTCTTCTGACAGTGGCTAATGCCAGGTGCCCCAGAGGGAATGAACAGAACAGGAAATCATCAAGTGATTCATCCCCGTCACCCACTTCCAGCTTCTCCATGAATTTATCTAGTTGTTTTTCGAACCCTCTTATAGTCTTGGCCTTCACAACATCCTCTGACAAAGAGTTTTACAGGTTGACTGTGCATTGTGTGAAGAAATACTTCCATTTGTTTGTTTTAAACCTGCTGTCTATTAATTTCATTTGGTGACCCCTAGTTCTTGAGTTATGAGAAACGAGTAAATAACACTTCCTTATTTATTGTCTCCACACGAGTCATGATTTTATAGACCTCTATCATATCCCCCCTTAGTTGTCTCTTTTCCAAGATGAAAAGTCCCAATCTTATTAATCTCTCCTTATATGGAGGCTGTTCCATACCCTAATCATTTTCTGTTGCCCTTTTCTGAACCTTTTCCAATTCCAATATATCTTTTTGAGATGGGACGATGTAGGAGTCTCAGTCTACGGCGGGGTGGTGGGGTGCCAGCCCGCCTTGCTGTACTCGTTCGATTAAGTTGGAGAATCCTTGGTCTTGGGCCCGAACACCTCTGGTCAAGTCCTGTAAGCGGTAGAGGCTAAGCCCTGGCCCTGAGTCAGGGTGGGCAGAAAGCAAGTGAATAGTCAGGGCTCAGGCCCTCAAGCAGGGGCTGAGCACAGAGTTCAATAGGCCCAGGCCCTGGGTCAGGGCGGGGCAGCGAACAAATAGTCAAAGGCTCAGCTCCTCAGGCAGGGGCTGAGCAATCAATAAGTCAGTGGGCCCTGGCCCTTGGTCAGGGCGGGGCAACAAATAGTTCAGGGCTCAGGCCCTCAAGCAGGGGCTGAACCCTCAATGGAGGTGGTGGCAAGCCCAGGTCCTATTTCTGGAGAACCTGGGAGAGGGGGAGACTGCCACCCACACGTTGGGCGGCAGGGGGGACGCAGGCCCACCCACTCCACTGCGTCCCGGTCCGGGGCCCTAACAGCGGCAAAGGATCCGCCGCTGTGTCAGTGGGGATCCTGGCTGCAACACACTGACATGGGTTCTGGCCACGGTGCAGCCAGACTGGGGTCGGCTGTCCCCGGGCCACTTCCTAACTCCCCCTCGGGCGGTACCTGAGTCCAGGGGGTGTCCTCGGCGGGTTCCAGCCTCATGGGCTCCTTGTCAGACTCGCGGTCACTCGGCAGGTCCGGCCACTCCTCCGGGCAGGGGCCGCTCGGCGGGCCCGGCCAGTCTAGGCGGGTACCTGGGGCCACAGGGGTTTCCCAGTCGCAAGCTAAGCTGGCCGCGTCTGGTCTCCCCGGTGGCTGCTCCTCTAGTGAGCTCCGCAGGCCTGCCTTTATACTTCCAGGTCGCGCTGGTCTACTTCCAGGTCGTGGCCTGTCTCTTGGAGGGGCGGGCCTAGAGCCTCCTGGCTCCGCCCACTCTGGCTACTGGGCTGCTGCTTCACTCTGCGGGGTGGTGGGGCGCCAGCCCACCTCGCTACAGACGACCATATCTGCATGCAGTATTCAAGATGTGGGCGTACCATGGATTTTTATAAAGGCAATATATTTTATCTATCCCTTTCTTAATGATTCCCAATATTCTGTTAGCTTTTTTGACTGCCGCTGCACATTGAGTGGATGTTTTCAGAGAACTATCCACAACAACTCCAATATCTATCTCTTGAGTGGTAAAAGCTAATTTAGACCCCATCATTTTATATGTATAGTTGGGATTATGTTATCCAATGTGCATTACTTTGCATTGATCAACATTGAATTTCATCTGTCATTTTGTTGCCCAGTTACCCAGTTTTGTGAGATCCCTTTGTAGCTCTTCGCAGTCTGCTTTGAGTAGTTTTGTATCACCTGCAAATGTTGCCACCCCCCTTTTCCAGATCGCTTATGTATATATTGAATAGTACTGGTCCCAGTACAGACCCCTGGGACACACCACTATTTACTGCTCTCCATTCTGAAAACTGACCATTTATTCCTACCCTTTGTTTCCTATCTTTTAACCAGTTACCAATCCATGACAGGACATTCCCTCTTATCCCATAACAGATTACTTTGCTTAAGAGCCTTTGGTGAGGGACCTTGTTAAAGGCTTTCTGAAAATCTAAGTACACTATATCCATTGGATCCCCCTGTGACGGGTTGGGGCCACAGAGACCTGCTTGGTGCTGCCACCTGGTGTGCCAAGGCTACTTCTGCCCCTGCTTCCAGGCCTTTTCCAGCTTGGGACTCCCGAATCCTGTCTGTTTTGAGCCAGATTCCACTGATCTGCTGCAAACACAGACCCAGGTCCGAACCAAGTCCACTCACCACTGTAAGGCCCCTGGAAGCGCTCTTGCCTTTGACACCCAGCTGCTCAACTCCAAGGAGGTTCAAACCCTTAATACATCCGTTTTACCCTGCATAAGGCTTATACAGGGTAAACTCATAAATAGTTCGCCTTCTATTTCAAAGATAGAAAGATATGCACAACTGTTCGCTTTCCCCAGGTACCAACTCGTACTCAAGGAAACTTAATAAGTAAAAAGTGATTTTAATAAGTACAGAAAATAGGATTTAAGTGAGTTCAAGTAGTGACAGACAGAACAAAGCGAATTACTTAGTAAAATAAAATAAAATAAAATAAAAAGCCTTTTTACAGGCTGTAGAATTAGCCTGGGTCCAGCAGTCGCTCACACCCCCTAGTGTCTTTGTCCTTTGTTCAGTTCCCCTCAGGAATGTCCTTGGGGGGGAGGAGAGCCTCTCCCTTTAGCCAGCTGAAGACAAAATGGAAGGGTCTCCCCCAGGCTTTTATAGTCTTTTTCCCCTCCCTGTGTAACATCCTGTTACCATGGAGTTTTGGGATCACCTGGGCCAGTCACCCTTCCGCAACCAGCCTAACCAGTTGCATTCCAGACCCAGCCCCAATGTGGATTGGGGTCTGCAACGTCTTTTGTCTGTTAAGTGCTCGCATTTAACAGGCACATTCTTTGCTCCAAAGATGATCCCATGCACTTACAAAGGCTATGTACAAAACCAGCAAATATAAAACCAATCTTCATAACTACAACTACAACAATGATACATGCATACAAACAGGAGGAGTAAATTCAGTAGGTCATAACTTTCACAGAGATATGTTACATGGCACATGTAGCATAAAACATATTTTAGTTACATATATACATTTATAAGCATCTCCCCATAAAGTTTTATGGGGAACACCGTCACACCCCCTTGTCCACATGCTTGTTGATCCTCTCAAAGAATTCTAGTAGATTGGTGAGGCATGGTTTCCCTTTACATGTTCATCTATGTGCCTGACAATTCTGTTCTTTACTATAGTTTCAACCAGTTTGCCCAGTACTGAAGTCAGGCTTACCTGCCTGTAATTGTCAGGATCACCTCTGGGGCCCCTTTTAAAAATTGGCATCACATTAGCTATCCTCCAGTCATTTGGTAGCAATAGAGACTCCTACAGTGACGTGCACAATCTATCTCCATAGGTTCCCTTGTGTCATAGGCCCCCCAAAATGCATTGTGTGTCCATGGAGCAGCTCTGGAGCACGTGGGATTTGAAAGCAGCCTCTAGCACAGGACTCTCCGGCCTATTGAAACTACCCATTCTGGATTGCACAAAATTGTTGTTAGTGCAGGCGGTGGGGGAGAGGGCCTTCTTGACCAGGGAAGGGTGGGGATGACTCACCCAGACCAATGTGAACCATCAGGGAAGTTCAGTTCAGTCATTAGGCTGAGGTTTTGGCCAGATCAAACTTTTTCTGTAACGGTTTATAGAATACTTTTAGAACTAGGTAAGTTAAATAAGGACTGATGTGTTCTGGCTATGTTTCTTGTGGCTAAGAAACACATTCTTCTCCACTGAACTCAGGGCTTTCTGCCCACTCATTCTTTGTGGCTGACCAGGCTATTGAACATTGTGGAATGCATAAAACATTCACTTCTCTCCTTGGGGACACCTACTATATTTTATGACATGGGCTTTACACCAGCTATTGCTGCCTGGGTCAAGCAAACCCTTCTCCAAAAGGTATTTCAGGAATTTGACTGGGATAAGAGAGGGAACGCAAATGTCCCCTTAAGGCTGAGCCACTGAATGGCCTGAGGGGTGGACACCAGTGTGTTTTAAGTTGGGTGCACTTTTGTTGCACTAAATGTTTTATATTTTGGAGCTGATGATGAAGAAACCATGTGGCTGTGAAAGACTTCTAATATAACCCACTTCAAAAACTGTGGAAGAAGTGAAAAAGCAGGGAGATTGTGAGGAATAAATGTATCCTGGAAGGGAGTGGGGTCTAGTGGTTAAAAACTTGGAGTTAGGACTCCTGGCTTGTGTCAGCCCCTGTGCCTCTGGCTTCATGCGTGACCTTGGACAAGTCTTTTGACCTCTCTAAGGCCTTGGCTACACTTACGAGTTACAGCGCAATAAAACTGCCTGCAACGCTGTAACTCACTAACTGGCTACACTTGCAAGGCACGTGCAACGGTGTATCTCCTCAGATACAGTGCTGCATGTACTCCACCTCCCCGAGAGGAATAGCAACTGTTGCAAAGTGGGTGGAACGCTGGCCCTTCAATGTAGCCGAGGAATTCCGCAGTTACTGACCTCCGGAAGCTCCCTTTGTTTTGAAACGGCACTTCTGGGTTGGAGTTCAGAGCTCCGTCTGGAGCTGCTTTACAAACACAGCTACTGTTTGCAGGCGGAGGGGGGAGGGGGCTTCATTAGGAATGCCGGCAGCAAAGTTGCCTTGGACAGAGACGGCGGGGGGGGGGGAGGGGGGGAGGGGAGGAGGGCTCCATTTCCCCAAGTTCTCTTTTATCTGCTCTTTAAAAACAAACAAAGCCCCTGCTGTTTGCTTTCAGTGATTGAGAGAGAGGCAGGGGATGTGGAGGTGTGTAAACTTAGGAGATAATGAGCTGACACTCTGTGGAGATTTCAAAAACCCACTCTCTCTCCCAACACACTCCCTGTCAAAGTCCCCACTCACCCCCCCCATTTGAAAAGCACGTTGCAGCCACTTGAATGCCCATAATGCACCGCTCCCAATACAGCTGCAAATGCCTCAAATGTAGCCACCTTACTGCGCTGGCAGCTGCCAGTGTGGACAGGCTGCAGCGCTTTCCCTACTCAGCTGTACGAAGATGGGTTTAACTCACAGCGCTGTACATCTGCAAGTGTAGCCAAGGCCTAAGACAGATTGTGATACTCTTTTTCTGTGTACTACCTTACTCCATGTGAGGCTTTATCAGTTAATGTTTGTGAAGTCTTTGAGATCTTCAGCTCTAGTATGCGGACAGAGAAGTCCTGAAAACACAGGAAATAATACTGAGTGAAGGAAATTAAAAAAATGTTCTACAAATACTTCCAGAAAGAGTGGAAACTGTAGAAAATAGCTGGCCTGCTACCTAAAGAGAAAAGCGAAGAAGCAAATGATGGGTAAGAATCAGATAAAACCTAAGAGATGGGGCCAATCTTGAAGACCAGACTCAATATTTACTTTAGTTGAAGTCAAAGAACCACTTTAGCATTCCTAGCGAGCCACTTGAGCATCTCCAAAGGCCCCTAGGAGCCACACTCACTTTTTACACTGTCTCCAGGAGGTGATGCATCTGTACTCCATAGACACCTGGTGCCTGGATGGGGGCAAAGGGGTGGTAGAGGTGGAGGAGTAGGTGCTGTTGCTGCAGCTGGGGTGGTATGCTTTGCACTGTCCTGAAGAGTTTTTCATAAAGCAATGAACAAGGACTTTAGGATTTGGCTCGCAGAAATCAGCAGGGCTGCACAAGAAGCCCCTGAGAGTTTTAAGGCCCTGATTCAGGATAACACTTAAGCACATGCTTAATTTCATGCATATGCTTAAATCTTGTACTGGATAGGTTGCTTTCTTGAACCAGGGCCTAAGGGGAGTACTTTTCCTAAACCACAGGAGCATGGTATGGAACTGAATGACTGGGAAAAGGAAAATATATTGCCTGTTGCCTTTTAGAACAGTAGGAAGAGAGAAACAGAGCTTTAAATGGGGGTGAGGGGAAATGATATTATTTCCCCACCCCCAAAAAGTGGTGTCTCTCTCCCAAAAACTGTGCAGTCAGTCACCTTTTTCCAATTACCTAGCGGTGAGAAATGACATGGCTACTAGGATGATCCAGTGAATGGAAAACCTACCTTATGAGAGGAGACTCAAAGAGCTTGACTTGTTTAGCCTAACCAAAAGAAGGTTGAGGGGAGATATTATTGCTCTCTATGAATACATTAAAGGGATAAATACCAGGGAGGGAGAGGAGTTATTTAAGTTAGGTGCCAATGTGGACACAAGAACAAATGGATATAAACTGGCCATCAACATGTTTAGGCTTGAAATCAGGTGAAGGTTTCTAACCATCAGAGGAGTGAAGTTCTGGAATAGCCTTTCAAGGGGAGCACTCGGGGCAAAAAACCTAACTAGTTTCAAGACTGGGCATGATAACTTGATGGAAGAGATGGCATAATGGGATTGCCTACAATGGCAAGCGGCCCATTGGCAACTCCTAGCAGCAAAAATCCCCAAGGGCTGGAGATGGGACACTAGACGGGGAGGGCTCTGAGTTACTACAGAGAATTCCCCAGCTATTTGCCTGGTAGGTCTTGCTCACATGCTCAGGGATGCACTGATCACCATATTTGGGGTCGGGAAAGAATTTTTCTCCAGGTCAGATTGGCAGAGACCCTGGGGGTTTTCTCCTTCCTCTGCAGCATGGGGCCCAGGTCGCTTGCAGGTTTAAAGCAGTGTAAATGATGAATTCGCTGTAACTAGAAATCTTTAAATCATGATTTGAGGACTTCAGTAACTCAGCCAGAGGCTAGGGGTCTATTACAGGAGTGGGTGGGTGAGATTCTATGGCCTTCAATGTGCAGGTTAGACTAGTTGAGCACGATGGTCCCTTCTGAGGTTAAAGTCTATGAGTCTATATGAGTACAGCAACCACTGCATACACATCCCTGCAATGAGAGCCCAGTCATCTGTAGTGTATTCCCGACAAAATAGTCAAGTGCATCATGGAGTCAATATATGCACTTGGGAGAGAAGCCAACGGCAAGCAACAAACAGTTCATTAAAATTATTGTGCCATAAACATCTCATAGCCTTCTTTAATTACTTACTCATTCAGTGCAGATAACTGGAATTCAATAGACTCTGTATTCTTGGATCTTAGCAAGCCATTTGAAATCATGCCATATGAAACTGTATTTAAAAATCTGGATACATACCAAGCAGATAAAAGTACCATAGCATGGTTTAAAAATTGGCTGACACACAGGCAACACAGAGTAATCATTAAAGCTGAAACCGCCAAGTGAAATACTACAAAGCAGTGCATTACAGGTAAGAACATTGGGGTTGTGACGGGTTGGTATCACAGAAACCCCCTTGGAGCTGCCACCTGGTGTGGCAAGTCTACTTCTGCCCCTGCTTTCCTGCCTTTTCCAGCTGGGGACTCCAGAATCCTGTCTGGTTTGAGCCAGACACGCTAGCCTGCTGCAAACCCAGACCCAGGTCTGAACCATGTCCCCTAACAGCTGTAGGCCTGCCTGGAAGCAGCTTAGGAAGTGCTCTTGCCTTTGACACCCAGGTGCCCAACCCACAATGGGGTTCAAACCCTGAATAAATCCGTTTTATCCTGTATAAAGCTTATACAGGGTAAACTCATAAATAGTTTGCCCTCTATTTCACAGATAGAGAGGTATGCACAACTGTTTGCCCCCCTCCAGGTACTAACATGTACTCCAGGTAACTTAATAAGTAAAAAGTGATTTTAATAAGTACAGAAAGTAGGATTTAAGTGATTCCAAGTAGTAACAGACAGAACAAAGTGAATTACTAAGTAAAATAAAATTAAACACGGATGTCTATGTCTAATCACACTAAATACAGATAAAAACCTCACCAGTTCCAGCAAACTTCCTTTTACAGGCTATGGTCCTCCTAGCCTGGGTCCAGCAATCGCTCACACCCCATATTGTCCTTGGCCTTTGTTCCAGCCTCTTTCAGGTGTGTCCTTGGGGGGTGGAGAGGCTCTCTCTTTAGCCAGCTGAAGACAACATGGAGGGGTCTCCCAGGGGTTTAAATAGACTTTCTCCCCTGGATGGATACTCCTCCCCAGTCCCTGTGTAGCATCCAGCTACCAAAATGGAATTTTGGGTTCACATGGGCAAGTCACATGGCCATGCACCACTCAGTTCCTTAGGAGACAAGCCCAGCTACATTCCTGACCAAGCTCAGATGTGGATTGGTGTCTGTAACTTCTTTTGTCTGTAAAGAGTTTCTTGATTGGGCTCTCAACCTGCACATTCCTTTCTCCAGACATGATCCCATGCTCTTACAAAGGCTATGTATAAAACCAGCAAATATACAACCAATATTCATAACTTCAATAACAAAAATGATACATGCATACATCCAGGAGGAATAAATTCAGTAGATCATAACTTTTACAGAGATATGTTACATGGCACATGTAGCATAAAACATATTCCAGTTACATTATATATACCTTTTTGTGACAGGGCAAGGCCAGAGGGCTATAGGAAAGTGGTAAGGAACCAGTATGTTCCTATTGGGATCCAGGAAGTTAAAGGATCCCCCCTTCAGCCTAAGGGGAGGGATCCACAGGACCTGGATACCAAGTGATTCCGGGGGACAAAAAATGAAAAAACAGGAACGGGAGTGCGGTCAAAGGGTCAAACGAAGTGAACCAGATGGGGACACCGAGCAGAGAACCCCGGACAGCGCCCACTGCTCCTCAAAGGCATCAAGGGAGCCAGTGGACGCTGCCCAGAGGAACTCTGCCCGGATGCGTGAACGCCCCACAGTCACAGGAGCCTCCATCGGCCAACCTCCCAACCCTGGTTTTGTAGATGGCCGGTTTAGCTAGGGCCAGGAGGAGGTTGACCAGGAGGTCCCGCGACTTCGTGGGGCCACGGATTGGAAGTGCATAAATAAAAAGATGAGGGGAAAAGTGCAACCAAAACCTCAACAAAATGTCTAAGAGGAGCCGGAACAGGGGCTGCACCCTGGCGCACTCCAGATAAATGTGCGCCAGGGTCTCCCTCAAGCCACAAAAGGGACATGTGTCGGGGATTGGGGTGAACTGCGCCAAGTACACGCCCGTGCTCACGGCTCCGTGAAGGAGCCGCCAACTGACATCCCCGGCGGGCCTTGGGACTAAGGAGGAGTAAAGGCTGGCCCACCAAGGCTTCTCACCCTCTAGAGGTGGCAGGAGGTCCCGCCATTTCGTATCGGAGCGGGACGTGAGGGTGAGTAGATGAAGGGTGTGGAGGACGAGCGTGAATAGATGTTTCCTTGGCACGGTCTGGAAGCGGACCAGCTGCAGTTCGTGCAGCCGGCTCACCGTGAAGGGACAGGGGACCCGGTTGGGTCCATGGGGCAGGGGCCCAATAAAAAGGTCCGGAGAGCTTGGGGTGAAGGGAGGGCGGGGCATACCCTCTCGCAGGACCCGGTCGAGGTAAACCCGAGCAGTGGGCGGCAAAGCAGGCTTCACCTCCTGAAGTACGCGCCGGGGAGTACGAGGTCTGGAGAGCCCCATGCGCTGAGCAAGCATCAGGGGATCCAGCCAGTCTCCCCGGTCGTAGTCCAGGAGGTCTCCGACCCTAGTGACTTCTGCCAGGACCAACCTCTGGCGCACTGAGGGGGTCTCCGCCACCTGCACACGGAGCTGGGGGTTGTGTAGCAGGGGCTCCGGGAGGAGATCTGCCCCCTCGGTGGCCGCCACGGACCTGGTTGCTGAGAATAGCTTCCAGGTCCGGAGGAGGTCCTGGTAGAAGACCGGCAGCCCGTAGAGGTCTCGCGGAAGACCTCTCGGATGGAGATAAAGGAGCTGCCGGTCATATCGGAGCCCTCGGAAGTGGCGTAGGAAGGCGTGCGGCAATACGCTCCACCCTGGACTACCTGCACCATAAAGGAGCCTCTGCAGGGCCTGGAGACAGAAGACATGGACCTGAGTGTGTGGACACTTCAGGCCCTGCCCACCCTCCTCCAGAGGAAGATGGAGAACCCCTGCAGAGACCCAGTGCAGTCCTGACCAAAAGAACTCCAGAATCGACGTCCGGAGGTTGGCCAGGAAACCCGGGGCCGGGACCAGGGTGTTGAGCCGGTACCAGAGCATGGACAGGACTAATTGATTGATTACCAGTGCTCTCCCTCGAAAGGAGAGGCACCGGAGTAGTCCTGTCCATCTCTGGATCCGCTCTATCACCCTGCCCTCTAAACCTTGCCAGTTCTCCAGCGGGGATGGATGCGTGGCGGAAAGGTAAACGCCGAGATAGAGCAGCGGACCCACGCTCCACCTGATGGCGTGAAGCGCGGGTGGGAGGGAGCTCGCCTGCCACCCCCTACCACCAGGCCAGAGCTCTTGACCCAGTTGACCCGGGCAGAGGAGGCCGCTGAGTAGATCGCCTGGCAAGCCTCCACCCGCACCAAGTCGCCCGGGTCCTGGACCACGAGGAGCACATCGTCGGCATATGCCGACAGGACCAGCCGCAGCTCTGGCTCTTGGAGCACCAACCCCGTCAACCTCCTGCAGAGGAGACAGAGGAAGGGCTCGATCGCCAGAGCGTACAGCTGGCCCGAAAGGGGGCACCCCTGCCGTACTCCTTGCCCGAAGCTGACTGGCTCGGTCAGGGTCCAGTTGAGCCTGACCAGACACTCTGCGGAGGCGTACAGCACCTGGAGAAAACCCACAAACTGGGGCCCAAAGCCAAATGCTCACAGAGTGCTCAGGAGGTACCTGTGATCCACCCTGTCGAACGCCTTCTCCTGATCCAGAGACAGGAGGGCGAACGACAGACCATCCCTACACCCAAGCTCAAGAGATCCCGGACCAGATACAGGTTGTCGAGAATGGTGCGGCCGGGGACGGTGTAGGTCTGGTCTGGGTGGACCACGTCCGCCAGCACGGACCCAAGCCGCAGCGAGATGGCCTTGCTACGACTTTATAGTCTGTGCTGAGGAGCGAGATGGGACGCCAATTCCGTAAATCGTGGAGGTCCCCCTTCTTCGGCAATAAGGCGAGCATGGCTCGCCTACATGAAAGAGGGAGGACCCCGCCCTGCAAGGACTCGGCCCAGACGGTGACAAGGTCTGGGCCAAGGACGTCCCAGAACACGCGGTAGAACTCCATGGTCAGCCCGTCCAGTCCCGGAGATTTATTAGTTGGCATGCGACGGAGGGCTTCCGAGAACTCGGCCAGAGTGAGAGGCAGCTCTAGCCGGTCTCGGTCACCCGTGCTGACCGTAGGGAGTTCGTCCCAGAGCACTCTGCAAGCATTAGGATCGGTCGGATCCGGGGAGAAAAGGCTCGCGTAGAAGGCCTTGGCCCTCCCGCACATCTCCACCGGATCCGTGAGGGGGGTGCCATCTTCTGCGAGGAGGCAGGTGACGTGTTTCTTAGCCCCCCTCTTTTTCTCCAGGGTGTAGAAGAAGCGGGAGCCGCGATCCATCTCCCGAAGGAGACGGATACGGGATCGAACGAAGGCGCCCCGGGCCCGATGATCTTTGAGTTCCCAGAGCTCCTCCCGCTTCTCCCAGCATGCCACACAGAGGGATGGATCCTCAGGGCTGGCGGCCAGACGCCTCTCCAGCTCTAAGACCTCCCGTTCCAACTGCTCTATCGTCGCATCCCTCCGTCGGCTGGCGCCCCGGGTGTAGTCACGGCAGAAGAGCCGGGTGCGTACCTTCCCTAGATCCCACCATCGCCGCGGGAAAGGTGTGCCGCTGCCCTCGCCAGGCCAGCCAGAACTCCCGGAAGGATGCCACGAAACCCACATCCTCCAGCAAACTGTTATTAAAATGCCAATAGGCCGGCCCCGGCCTCTCCGCGCAGAGAGAGGCCATCACGGTAGCGAGATGATGATCAGAGACGGGGCCGGCCGGACGCTGGAGGGGTGGGCCTGCGAAAGGTGAAAACGTGATAAACAGATGCGGTCCAACCGGGAGTGGTGCGACCGATGGGCCTCCACCCGGACAAAGGTGAAGGTTGAGCTGTCGTCCGGGTGGTGGTCGCGCCAGACGTCCACCAGGGAGTGATGTTCGACAATCTCCCTGAGGATGTCCGCGGCGGCCGGGCACTGCTCGATCCCTGAGCAGTCCCGTTTCTCAAGGGTGTTGTTAAAGTCCCCGCCCAGGACCAGGCACTCGTGAGGATACAAGGTGCCGAGGAAGGTGGACGCCTGCTGATAGAAACAAAGTTGTTCCGGGCCCGATGTCGGGGCATAGGTGTTGACGAGATTGACCACGAGCCCCTCCACATGGACCCGTAGGTGCAGCAGGCGGCCCGGCACAGCATCGGCAACCCCCAGCACCTCAGGCCGTAGGTCGGGGGAGAACAAGGTCGCCACTCCAGCCTGGCGAACAGAGAGATGGCTGAAGTAGACTCTGTCCCCCCATTCCAGCCGCCAGCTGTCTTCAGCGGCTGGATCCGTATGGGTCTCTTGCAGGAATACTACAGAGTACCCCCCCTCCCGAAGGAAGGAGAGCACCTGGCTCCTGCGGAGGCCCATCCTACAGCCCCGGGTGTTCAATGTTGCGAAGAGGAGAGATGCCATGAGGAGGGCTGGGGGGGATCTTCGCTGGCAGAGTCACTCACGGCCCCCATCGGGCCGCGTAACAATCCGTGACCCACCCCGTAGGTGAGTAGTGAGTCACGGAAAAGGCGGACCCATTGGTAGGCCGCGGTGGCCTGCTTCCCAGTCCTTTTACCCTCCCCCATGAGGGCCCTCGCGGCCCGGAGGATTTGGTGGAAATCCCCCCATCGCTGGAGAGCGAGCTGTACTTTGTTGCGGGAGCCCTGGACGTCCTCCAGGAACTCCT
The DNA here is from genome assembly GCA_037349315.1 of Chelydra serpentina. Taxonomy (NCBI): domain Eukaryota; kingdom Metazoa; phylum Chordata; order Testudines; family Chelydridae; genus Chelydra; species Chelydra serpentina. The sequence continues at coordinate 31,447,071 of JBAIAC010000035.1, read as the reverse complement.
GCAGCTCCTCTCGCAGCGTATGGGGGGCCGGGGTTACTGGCTCCCGGCTATCGGAAGAAGGGGCCCCTGACACAGCCCTATTGCCCACCGAAACGGACAGGCAAGGGGCGGACCCTCGACGCAGCTCCTGCTGGGCCGGCACCTTAGGGCCCAACCCGAAATTCGGCTTAGTTGGGGGAGGCAGCGGAGGGAGAAGAGTGGCCCCTGGTGGGTCGGGACGAGGAAATACTGGAGCCGCTCCCTGGGGGTCATCCTCCGAGAAGGGGAGGGAGACAGCCCCAGGGGCGGCAGTGTCATCAGGGGAGGTGTAGGAGATTGGGACGGCATCAGGGGCGGGGCAGGGATCAGAAGTAGGGGCAGGGAGGGGGACATGAGCAGGGCCGGGCTGAGGAACGGGTAGAGGATCCTGAGCCGCAGGAGCTGGGCCACTGGGAGGTGGCCTCTCTTGGTGTGGCTGAGGGATCTGGGAATTGGGAAGGGGACCCTCCACGATGCCGGGCTCTAGTATGATGGCTTGTGTAACAGCCACGGCATCGGGAGGTGGACAGATATTTGCGGGGTCCCTGCCTGGGAAGGAGAACTGTTGTCCCACCCCACTGAGGGGTACCCCCTGGGATTCGGGTCCCGGCCGCAGGGCACCGGCCATCACTTCAGGAGGCTTGGCGGCCGTCAGCGAGGTGTCACTTGCGACCGGGCAGGTGGAAGAGCCCAGGGGATCCTCGGAGGTGGGAGTGGAACCGGCGGTCAAGGGGAGGGAGCATGGGGAGAGGGGGGAAAGGGGCACCGGGGTGAGGTCATTGAGATCGAGGCCTGCTGGTAAAGGGTCGTCCTCCCCCTGGGTGATTGGGGTCAGACCCAGGGCCTCGATCTCCTCGTAGATGGAGGGTAGGTCACCTTCTGCCACCCTGGGGTTCTCCCCGCTGGCACCTGAAGCGATGTTCGGGTCAGGGCGCGTAGGGTCTACAAAAGGGGAGAAGGGGCTCTATTGGGGGCTTCCGAGGGAGGGGCGGTAATACCTTCCGGTGCTGCCACGTCTTTCCCAGCCGGTTCTGGCGGACAAAAGCCGCTCGGGGGCAAAGCGGAAGGCTCGGCATCAGTGCCCCCCTTCCTGGTCTTCCGCGGGGCTTCCACATCGGTGGAAAGGAGCGGGGCTCAAGCCTTCTGCTTGCCCCGCTTCCCCTGTACTAAGGCCCAGCCCTCCATGGCATCACCTGGGGGCTGGCTAGTAAGGGTCGGGTCAGGGGGGAGGGGCGATTTCTTAGGGACTCGGGGAGGTAGTGGTGGGGCAGCATAAGGGAGAGAAAAGTCTCCCTGGGGCGGGCCCTCTCCCGCGCCCGGCGATATCCCTGCCTCACCCTCCTCCACAGGCCTCAGCAGACTGTTCGCAGTGGGCCTCTCCCGCTCGTCTGGGCACACTGGGGGAGGTACTCCCAGGGCCCGAGCGGGAGCAGTGGTGGACTGGGAAAGAGGAGGGGCGGCTCTGGGCACCGGGCATTCAGGGGCACCGGCGATGATGGGGCCGACGCCCTGCCGGGGCTCGGGGGTCTCGGATGCTCCTCCTTGCCGGGCCAAGGGACAGTCCCTCCGGACGTGTGCCATTGCCTGGCAGAGGTAGCACCGGGCCTCCCCCGTGGAATAGTACACCCGGTAACGGGCCCCGTGATAGGGGACCATAAAGGACCCCTCGAGTGCCTCCCCGTCACGTGCAGCTGGCGGCATTTGGAGCTGCACCTGCCGGCGGAACGAGAGGATGTGACGGATGGTGGGGTCTTTGCAGCCCAGTGGGAGAGGGCTGACTACAGAGATGGGTCTCCCCAGGGCGGAGAGGGCAGGTAACAGGGCGGCATTTGGGAGGAAGGGAGGGATGGAAGTGAGGACTAGGCGGACGCCCAAGTCCTCCAGCGGCTCTAATGGGACGAACACGCCCCCCACCGCCAGGCCCCTCTCCACCACCTCTTGGGCCGCGGCCTCCGATGCGAGGAAGAAGACTACCTTCCCGTACATTTTGGAGGCTGCTACGATGGCCGTGGGCCCCACCACCCTCGCCAATGCCCACACATAGGTTTCTACGTGGGGCGAGGCGGGTACCAGGAGGCAACGGATGCCATGCCTCCTGGTCAAGGTGGGAAAGGGGCCATGGCCGCTATAGATGGTAGCTGAGGCGGTGGGTGGGTTAGGTGACGTTGCGGCAGGTGGGGGGGTTGCCGACACCTGGGCATACGCTCTGGGGGCCGGGGGTGGGACACCCGCAGAGCTGGTAGAGGGAACAGCAAGGAAGGACGCCGTGGCTGGTGGTGGGGCCGCAGCAGTAGTGGCTGCCTCTGCCATGGAAGGCCTGGCCTTTGTCGCGGAGCCCTTACCCTTCTTTTTACCCTGGCCCTTCCTGCCGGCTGGGGGGGCTCCCTCAGAATCATGGGGGGCGAGGGACGTGGCAGCAGCGGAGGTCTCTTCAGTGTCCGCCGCTGTCGGTGCCCCAGCGGGGGCAAGAGCAGGTGGTTCGGCAGCGGCGGTCGAGGTGGAGGCTAGGGAGGGTGACGGGGGAACAGGTGGAGGAGGGGCGGCTGTGCTGTCTGGAGGGGCTCCTCCCTCCATGTCGCCTACCATGATGAACAGGGGGGAGGAAGGGAAAACTCTTGAGGGGGGGGTGGGGAGAGGAATTGGGGTGACCACTCCTCCCTGCTAGGCTGCAGGCAGGGGAGGAGGGCACTAAATGTGGGGACAGGGTTCAGGGTTATCTCGGACTAGTGCGGGGGTAGGGTTCAGTCACCGACACAAGATGGGAAATCCGGCTCCTCTTGTTGCACTAGGGGAGGGGATGATATAACAGCATGGGGGTGCAGTGAGATAGGGTCAAAATTAAACAGGGGAGGGGCACAAGTGCATGGGAGGGGGCGTGGGTGCATGAAAGCGGGGGGCTAATCAGGGCAAACGGAGCTTCTGGGGGAGGGAGACAACCAACTAAGAATGGGGCAGAAAAACAAGTGACTAGTTTCAGGGCTAGGGAAGGGGAAACAAACAAGGCTGTAGATGGAGAGGGGCGGGGCAGGCAAAACTGAAAATAGCAAGGGGCTGGGACCAAAAAAAAAGGGGGAAAACAACTGCAAGGGGTAAATGGGGCAGGTGGCAAGGGACAAAGCAAGGGACGTGCTGCTGGGGGGAAGAGGGTCAGTCCAAGGGGTATGGGAGGGGGCACGTGCACCCACGTGCGCTTGCACAAAGTCAATGGGTGGGGCTGGTTGCCGCTGCTGGCCCAAATGATGTTAAAAGGTTGCGGCGGGCCATGGAAGCAGCTAAGTCCAGAGGCCGTAGCACAAGGCAGAGGGGGAGCAGCCAGCAGAGGTGGTGGAGGGGGCAGCGGTGGTGGTGGGGGTTATGGGGGGGCACAGGTTGACCAGGGGGCAGGCTCGGCGCCACACCCCCTGTGCCCCTACAAGCACAGTCAATACCCCCACCACTAGAGCACAGTTCGAAAGATTACTCAGTTCTTGGAGGCCCCCTCCACGGTGGTCTGCAGAGTCTCTGTGCTCCCTCAGCAGCCGACGGTCTTCCGGGTCTTCCCCCTCTGGGTACCAGAAGCTTCCTGGCAGCAAACAGGGCAGTAGCAGCAGCTCCAGCAACTCCAGGCGATGGTCCGGTGGTCAGGCGGGACCCTTCACAGCTGGTGGTGGTGGTGGTCACAGCAGCTCCTCTGGCCAGCAGGCCCCCTCCCCACAAGGGGCAGCTGCAGCAGCAGGAGTAGCAGCAACCAAGGTGTTGGGGGGTTGTTCAGCTGCCAGGCAGCCAGCAACCGGAGAGTAGAGTACTGGGAGGGGTGTCTGGCCCAGCCAGGGGTGAAGCTGGAGCAGCAGTAGCAGCAAACAGCAGCTAGGAGGGCCCAGGGCCTAGCAGCAGCCCCAGCAGGAGGAGCAGCAGCCCTCTACCTCCTTCCCGGCCAGAGGGCTATAGGGAAGTGGTAAGGAACCAGTATGTTCGCCCCAGGCTAAACAAATCCCTGATACCTTATGGCAGTTGCTCCAGGTTAATCAAGACACCTGGGGCCAATTAAGAACTTTCCAGAAGGCAGGGAGGTTGATTGGGACACCTGAAGCCAATCAAGGACTAGCTGGAACTGGCTGGAAGTATGGGCTGGATGAATGGACGGTAAGGTGGATAGAAAACTGGCTGGATGGTCGTGCTCAACGGGTAGTGATCAATGGCTCCATGTCTAGTTGGCAGCCGGTATCAAGTGGAGTGCCCCAAGGGTCGGTGCTGGGGCCGGTTTTGTTCAATATCTTCTTTAACGATCTGGAGGATGGTGTGGACTGCACCCTTAGCAAGTTTGCAGATGACACTAAACTGGGATGAGTGGTTGATATGCTGGAGGGTAGGGACAGGATACAGAGGGACCTAGACAAATTAGAGGATTGGGCCAAAATAAATCTGATGAGGTTCAACAAGGACAAGTGCAGAGTCCTGCACTTAGGACGGAAGAATCCCATGCACTGCTACAGACTAGGGACCGAATGGCTGGGCAGCAGTTCTGCAGAAAAGGACCTATGGGTTACAGTGGACGAAAAGCTGAATATGAGTCAACAGTGTGCCCTTGTTGCCAAGAAGGCTAACGGCATTTTGGGCTGTATAAGTAGGGGCATTTCCAGCAGATCGAGGGACGTGATTATTCCCCTCTATTCGGCACTGGTGAGGCCTCATTTGGAGTACTGTGTCCAGTTTTGGGCCCCACACTACAAGAAGGATGTGGATAAATTGGAAAGAGTCCAATGGAGGGCAACAAAAATGATTAGGGGGCTGGAGCACATGACTTATGAGGAGAGGCTGAGGGAACTGGGATTGTTTAGCCTGCAGAAGAGAAGAGTGAGGGGGGATTTGATAGCTGCTTTCAACTACCTAAAAGGGGGTTCCAAAGAGGATGGATCTAGACTGTTCTCAGTGGTAGAAGAAGACTGAACAAGGAGTAATGGTCTCAAGTTGCAGAGGGGGAGGTTTAGGTTGGATATTAGGAAAAACTTTTTCACTAGTAGGGTGGTGAAGCACTGGAATGGGTTACCTAGGGAGGTGGTGGAATCTCCTTCCTTAGAGGTTTTGAAGGTCAGGCTTGACAAAGCCCTGGCTGGGATGATCTAGTTGGGGTTGGTCCTGCTTTGAGCAGTGGGTTGGACTAGATGACCTCCCGAGGTCCCTTCCAACCCTGAGATTCTATGATTCTATGATTAGGAAAAACTTTTTCACTAGTAGGGTGGTGAAGCACTGGAATGGGTTACCTAGGGAGGTGGTGGAATCTCCTTCCTTAGAGGTTTTTACGGTCAGGCTTGACAAAGCTCTGACTGGGATGATTTAGTTGGGGTTGGTCCTGCTTTGAGCAGGGGGTTGGACTAGATGACCTCCTGAGGTCCCTTCCAACCCTGAGATTCTATGATTCTATGATAGTTAAAAGCCTCCCAGTTAGTCAGTGAGAGGGGAGGAGCTGTGGAAGGAGGTTGCATGTGAGAAGCTGGGAGCAAGAGGCACTAGGAGCTGAGAGTAAGAGGACATACTGCTGGAAGATCCTGTGGTGAGGCTAAAGAAGGTGTTGGGAGGAGTCCATGGGGAAGTAGCCCAGAGAGTTGTAGCTGTCGTGCAGTTGTTCCAGGAGGCACTCTAAACAGCTGCAATGCACAGGGCCCTGGGCTGGAACCCGGAGTAGAGGGCGGGCCCGGGTTCCCCCCAAAACTCCCAACTCCTTATCAGACACAGGAGGAGTTGATCTGGACTGTGGGTTCTACCAGAGGGGAAGATCTCTGAGGCAAACAAAAATCCGCCAATAAGCACAGGACCCACCGAGGTAGAGGAGGAACTTTGTCATACTTTATAAACATCTCCCCATAAAGTCTTATGGGGTACATCATCACAGGGGTCTATTCTGCTGCAACTTTTAATTAATGGGACACTCAGTTCAATTTTTTGTCTCCAAGTTTGGGTTTTGTAAAAATAAACTAGCAGAATATCTGATAGAAATGTTGCCATTTGTTCCACTCCAGTAGAAACCAACCAACCAATCAAACAAACATTTCCTATGGTCTTTGTAACCCAAACTCTGTAGTATTGTGCTTGTGCAGGAGATCATAAAAGTGATATTGACTAGAAACAATAGTGAAATTGACAAGCTTAGAGAAATGTTATAAAAGAGCATACAGAATAAATGGCAAAATAAGCAAATTGTGTTTTTTGACACTTCACTTTCAATAATCTCAGGCTTGTTGATAGGAAACATAAGGAAATGTCTTTTAACCTGACAGCATCTCTTTAGTGATCTAGAGCAGGGATTCGTATACTGGGATTCACAAACAGGTCTCAGTGGCTCCTTCCCACATTGCTACCTGTGAAGGGAATCCCAATTGGAAAACTGCTGTGGTGGTCCTGGCATGGAAAAGGGTGTTTTGGTATGGAACAAATTGTTAACCACTGATCTGGAGGGATGATAAATTTGCTGATGACCACACTAAATCCAAAGGGAAGCAACCGGGAGAGCAAATAAACAGCGCTGATACAGAATGAAACAGGGAGCGGGATAGTATTAAGGAGTAAACAATGTGACGCCAGTGCAATAAACACACAAAGCAGGTTATGCTATTCTCAGATGTACATACTGAAGGATCATGTCAGAATGCTACTCTAGAGCAGGGGTTGGCAAACTACGGCCCGGGGGCCGCATCCGGCCCTTCAGGCATTTTAATCAGGCCCTTAAACTCCTGCCAGGGAGTGGAATCGGGGGCTTGCCCCGCTCCGGTGCTTCAGCCGAAGAGCGGGGCCGGGGGCTTGCCCCGCTCCGCGCATGCCATGGCTCCGCCTGTTACCCGGGGTTCTTTCAACCCAAAGCTCTTGGTAACTGTTACTCTGTGTGAGGTGTCAGGAAATAAATCAGGGGAGACACGGCGGTCCGACCGATAGATGGCCGGCACAAACAGGACAACACAAGAGTGCTTTCACTTAAAGCTAAACTTTACTTAGTCTCAAGCACTTACACATATCCGCAACAGGTTAGTAAAACACCCCCAACCCTCGATAATTACTGAAGCTGAGTGTGGCTCTCGAGTGGCACAGCGGCAGCCCGTCTGCCAGTGGAGAACACAAGATGCATCCAGAGGGAGAGTACAGTCCTGAAGAGTCCCCCTACATCAAACTTTCCCCCCTTATTTATACATTAGTAATAGAATGACATGTCCCTTAAAGAAAACTTGTTAAGCAAGCAGTTCCAATGGTCAAGCAAGAGGCTTCCTTCTGATTATTGATTAACCAGGTGTGGGTTTTTCCAGAGTTTGCAGCCTTGATGCCCCAATAGACATTCCTGGGGCACACCTTGCTCTTCTAAAATGCATGTATCAGCAACTTCAACACAATTCATATCAGGAAGGATGCAGGGTCAAGCTGCCCTCTTGGTGGCACCCAAAACCGCCTCCCCTCCTGCCTTGGTCAAGCTGAGGCTGTGACTTGGCCAATTTACAGCCTGCTGACTTGGCTGCTTTTAGCAATAAGCCATAGTGGTTTCAGTGACTTTACTGGTTTGCTAACATCCCCCCGTACACGCATGGCTCCTGCAACTCCCATTGGCCAGGAACTGCAGCCAGTGGGAGCTGCAGGGTAACACCTGTGGACGGGGAAGCGCTCAGAGCTGCCTGGTTGTGCCTCCACGTAGGAGCCAGAGGGGGGACATGCTGCTGCTTCTGGGAGCTGCTTGAGGTAAGCGCCGTCTGGAGTCTGCACCTCTGACCCCTTTCAGTGCCCCAACCTCCTGCCGCAGCCCTGATCCCCATCCTGCCCTCCGAACCCCTCGGTCCCAGCCTGGAGCCTCCTCCTGCACCCCAGAGCCCGGACCCCCAGCCGGAGCCCTCATCCCCTCTACCTAATCCCTAATTTCGTGAGCATCCATGGCCCACCATACAATTTCCATACCCAGATGGGGCCCTCGGGCCAAAAGTTTGCCCACCCCTGTTATAGAGAGTGTTCTTTGGATTTGATTCTGCCAGTGACACCAGGTTTACACTCACTGGAGTCACTCCTGATTTACACCAGTTTGTATTTCTCAGAGGTAAGTAAGAATGAATATCTCCATTTCAGAGCTGGGGGCCAGATCATTGAAGTCAATGGAGCTACCCCTCAGTTTATACCAGGTGAGAATATGGCTCAGGGTAACTGAGGCTTAGTCTCAAATTTCCATGTACCTTTTAATTTTGAGTATTTTGATCATTAGATGCTCAAACTAAGATTCTTTGGGCCTAACTTTCAGAAGTGCTGAACACGAACTGTGCTTGCTCAGGACCTCCAAAAATCAGGTTCTAGGTGTTTCTAGCTAGTCACCTAAAAATTGAAGTATCCAGAATTAGTATTAGAGGCCTCAGTGAGCTACTTACGTTCACACACACAAAAAATTCTTGATTTCTCCCCACCCTCAGTTTGCTACACCACAGATCACAGCTGCCTCTCTGGTAAGATGGTATTTCACCACATGGATATCACACCCACTCCTGAAGTCCTTAGTCAGCTTTTATTCTGTCTGTACTCAGCACTCAAGCACACCCCAGTGAGCTTCAATGGGAATTTGTAAGTCTTTACTCAGGCAATTTTCTCCCTACAAGCTCTTGGAGATCTTTGGATAAAAGTCAGAGTATCAATGCACAGTGTTACTATGTATCAGAGGGGTAGCGGTGTTAGTCTGGATCTGTAGCAGCGACAAAGGGTCCTGTGGCACCTTATAGACTAACAGACATATTGGAGCATAAGCTTTCGTGGGTGAATACCCACTTGAGAGAGTAATTAAAGAGATATTTAAATGAAAAGATGCAGTTGAACGTAGACGTGAATCATACAGATGATGAAAAATAGACATTCACAGCTGTGTGACACAGGGCAATTTTGTATAAACCAACCTCAAATGCTTCCAGTGTGCTGAGTGATTAGAACTCACATACCCCAGTAGCTCTCTCCATGTGGGTGTCCAGACTGCATTCTTATGATAAATGTGTGATACAATGCTAAGTCCAAAAGCACGTCCAGTTTTGAGCTGTATTTCATTTCTACTTAGCCAACCGGTTTGGCTCAGTTACACAGCGCTGTCTGGATTTCTTGCTACCTTTAATGAAGAGCTCTGATCAGCCAGTGTTTTTTGCAGTCAATGCATCACTTACTCATAATTCAAGCTACCTTCCAAAATAAAAGGTAGATACATAAAATAAGGGCTGGATTATTGCCATGCTGAATGCTTTGGAAAATCTTGGTCTTCAGAAGTGTGACCTCAGTTAGAAGCCTGTCTCCTGCAAGGTGCTCAGCACCATCCATTCTTGCCCACTTCCCTGGGAGGCGAGAAGGCTCAGCACCTCACAGACTCAGACCCTTGGAGAGGAGGGTCCCATCACTGTTGTGAGGCCATGTGAGAATCCCCTTAGGGGTACCAGATGGTCAGCAATCAGCCAGAAAGCGATTTATGCCAAGAATAGTGGTGTAGCCAGGAAAAATAAAAGTCTCATTCTCATAGTTAAGCACTGGAACAGGCTTCCAAGGGAGGTCATGGAGTCCCCATCACTGGAAGCTGTTAAAAACAAATTGGATGAACACCTGTCAGGGCTGGTCTAGGTTTACTTGGTCCTGCCTCAGCGCAGGGAGTTTGACTTGATGACTTCTTGAGGTCCCGTCCAGTCCTACGTTTCTGTGATTCTATGATTCTCCCTCTCTGACACACACCCTTGAATGAACTGTAGGGAGATGATAAAAGCCATTCGCTCTGGGGTCCTATCAACTGCTCAGCCTCTCAGTGAAGCACAGATTTATCTCCTAGCAGGTCAGGAGCCAGTGAGTGAATTGGAGATGGGGTGGGAGGGTGATTGTGCTGCATAGTGTGTAGTTTATAAAGGATTAAATATTATCTCTTAAATGGTATAAAATAATAGCATTTATAGAATGTCCGTTTTAGCTGTAGTGGATTGTTTACCATTCCCTCCGGTCTCCCCCGGAAGGATCTGTGCCGCTGGCTTCAAAGGGTGTTATTCGTAGCCTGCAGTGAGAGCAGGCCCTCTCCCTAGGTCCCATCTTGTTATTACTACCCCAGTGAATGCATGGCTGGAGAGCTTCCGAGCCAGCAGAAACCTTGGAATCAGAGTAGCTGCCAGCGTGAAACAGACAAGACATAACATTCATAGAGCCATGCCCTGAAGTGCTGGCATCTTAAAGCTAATACGATCAGCCTTTTCCATCTGCTTGAAATGTGCACTTCGAAAAGCAGGGCCAGATCCCTAGCTGGTGTAAATCAGTGTAGCTACACTGACTTTGGTGTAGCCACGCAGCTCTACACCAGCAGAGAAACTGGCTCCTCTGTGTTTAATGATGTAACTTTAAGCCAGAAGTTGCCACTTATCAAATATAAGCACATCTTGGAGAAACACATGCAGAATAGATTTGAAAGCAAAGAACTCCCCACTCTAAAGAAGAGACACTGTGGCTAAACATCAGCCTGATGAATATACCAAGGAAGACTGAGCAGAAATATGAGTACATTTCATAACATCACTAGAATGAATAAGTGGCCCCTGACCTTGACCTCTGTGTCCTTGATTGGAAAACCAGAATGACTGGATAGCTGAAAAGAAATTGATATTTATAATAATAATAACAATAAGAAAAGGAATAATAATACTAAGGATAATTGTTAATAAAATATTGTTATGAAGCATCTTCACCCTTCACCTTCTATTCCTTTCCTGCTGAGATGATCAAGATCCAAGTCATACAATAGTATGCTAACCTCATGGGTTAAAAATGGGTCAGGGACAGATGCCAAGAGTAGGAAGGGTTAACAGGGATCAGATTGACAGGGAGACATGGTGGAATGGAGTAATTTGCTCAAAACAGTGAGGATCTGGGCCTTATTTGCTCAGCAAAGATATTAGGCACCTAACTGATTGAACTCAGAGGGAGTTAGGAGCTAAAATAAAGTTGAGGATCTGGACCTCAGTGTCTTCATGGAATTAGATCTCTCACTGTATAAACGCCACTCCCTGAGACACGCACTTTCTGTGTATTCGCCCTGAACGTTCGGACTAATGATGCTCCAGTGCTGCAAAGTTTGGTGCCTCTGGGTTTGTGAACTACAGAAATTGAATTTTTCCCATCACCCCACGGTGTTCTCCATGTACTCCTCCCAGTGTGCAGCTGGGTTCTAGCCCAGGGGAGGAGGGACATGGATCTTCAAGGGAATCAGCTTTAATGTTCAGGTTGGCAGGATCAGGATTCATTCATCGGCAGATACAAGTTGTATTCCCATATCCTTCCACTACAGTCATATTGCTCTATCTGCTTGGAAAACTGTTGCCTTGGAAATTGTTTACATAAAGCCTCTGGTGTGGATTTTTTTTTCTTCCTTTGTCTGATCCTGGCTGTGGTTTGAGTGGGTGTTTTCTTGCTGGCTCTAATACCAGATTCCCAGATCTTCCTAGTTCAGAAAAGATTCAGGTTAGTATCCTATGTTTTAGGTGATTGATCCAAACCAAACCTCCTGATCTTTAAAGGTTTACCCTCCACTAACTTGTATGAGGCCATGAAGATTCTTCTGTCCAGCCCAGGGCCTTCTAGCTTGGAAAGGGTAACATTACAAAATAGACATGCAGAAAATGACCACAATCACCTCTTTAGATACTATTTACATAGGTTGTGTAGCTTCATTCAAAGCTGAGTTAGAAAGGTGTTATAGTATTACACGAGTATTGCGAGTAATTCAACTGGCGCATTTTGCCTCATCTTGTATTTGTGGAAGGTTTGGAGAAGCTTTCCTCTAAATAATTAATTATTCAGAATTACTGGCCCATTAATTTCTATGAATTATTTTTGGTCTGCAGCTTGTTGGTGAATAGCTTATTATGCATATTTGATCGTTTTAATCCCATCAGACAGACAGCGTAGCTCTTTGTCCTCCTCTAGTGGCTTAACAATGTAAGAGGGTTAAGAGTCTGCTACTGCCTGTGAGTTAACAGACCTGGCCCTTTAACTCAATCTGTAGTGATTTGTGCTTTTTGCTCCAGAAGCCTCATGTTGAATTCCTATGGGCAACCCATCCAGGAATGTCATTAGAGTTAGCTTTGACTGGGCAGATAGCTGTTGTTTCTTTTCCATGACTGGATGAGCGTAACTCTTAGAATGAGATTTCTGGTGCATGAGTTCAAAACTCAATACCGAGAATATTAACTACATTTTTTCCGTTACAATTAACGTACAGGCAGGAAAACTCAAAATATTTGTAGAAAGCAGATACCAAAGAGGTATGAACACAAGGGCATCAAATTCACTTCCTTATCTGAATTTCTTGCTGAATATTTTATGATGTATTTCTCCAGATGTAGTGACAATGATTATCTCTGTTGCTGCATGTGGAATATTACTGCTAAGTTACTCATTGGCCAGCAAAACTTCACTGATTACACTAAAGAGCAAAATAATGAAACCCAGATTCCCAATCATGCAGATGCCCAATAGCATGGGATAAACATAATTACTGAATGCTACTTAGTATGCTTGGAGCTGTGCAAACATCTAGGAAGGCAGGGTCTCTGCCCCAAAGGGCTTGCTGTCCACATGAGTACAGGCAAAACAAATTCAGAGAGTAAGGGTCAGCTGGTGTAAACTGAAGTAGCTCCATTGTCTTCAGTAAAGATACCTTCCTTTGGATATGACTCTGATAATAAACAAGGAGAAGGAACATTCTTTGAGTGGTGCAGGCATTGACGTATTGCCCAGGCTAGGTGGAAGAGGTGTGTTTGAATGAAGAAAGGATGGTCGCTTGGTGCACAAGGAGTTGAGAGTATTTGTTGTCTCGCAGGAGGTGCTCTGCACCTTGCAGGATGGGGCTCTGATGTAGCTCTCCAGTGCTTGAGCTGGAATTCTCTGTAGAGATTGCCCTTAGTGGTTCCAGGTGTGATGTTGTGGCATGGACACCTGTCCACTAGGAACTGACCTGAGGGCCCCAACGCATTTCTCATTGAGGTGACTGAACAGCCTTTGGCTGACAATGGCTTTCAGACACTTCTGACCTGGGCTGGATTTGTACTGGTGATCTAGGAGATCTGGGTTTCATTACTAGCACTCTGAGCCACTCAGTCCCCCTGCCTGCTATGTATTCTTCTTGCTCGACAGTGAAGATGGCTAGAAGATCAGATCCTGGAGTTTCTCTGATTTATAGGCTCAAACCCAGTGAATTTAAACAACTCAGAACCTTTTTGCTTTCAATAAGTCAAATCACAAGGGATAACCCACTACTCAGTGGTATTTTTTCATTTTTCTTTTAATCAAGCAAAGGGATAAAGACCCAGATGACTTCTGGTTTGCATGACATCCCAACTTTTCCCACACAGCTTAAGTTTCTTGTTATGTAACTAGAAAATTCTGAAATATGATAAAAATTCAGTTTCTAATATTTTGGCTTATAAATGAAAATCCTGTCAGTTCCACGATGTTTCCAATTCAGGCAATATGTCCTCACATATGTTTTTTGTCTCACACCAAAAGAATTTGTGCTAATTTGGCTACACACACTCTCCGCCCATAATGCACACATTAATTTTCTCTTTGTGTGTAGCTGCAGAAATAAAACAGCTCCTTAAAGTTATTTGTTTTTAAATGTCATATTTATTAAGAAGCAGTGGAAAGACAAAACAAAGAAGTTAAGAAAATATATAGATGTGAAACAAACACATCTAAAGGATCCAGTAAAAGTTCATCTTGGGTTCAGTGCGCTCCAGTGGCGAGGGTAATCAATGGGGAAGTTAGATAAGGAGTCTATTCTGGGCTCTGCTGTTCACCGGCTGTGTTATGTCGTCACTTCCCCTGTCAGGGTTTCCTCCCCATTCTGAACTCTAGAGTACAGTTGTGGGGACCTGCATGAAAGACCCCCAAAGCTTATTTTTACCAGCTTAGGTTAAAACCTCCCCAAGGTACAAAATTTCCCATGTACCCTGAGAAAAGGTAATTGCTGCCACCATCAAGTGATTTAAACAAGAACCAGGGAAAAGGACCACTTGAAGTTCCTCTTCCCCCGAAAATATCCCCTCAAGCCCGTACACCCCCTTTCCTGGGGAGGCTTGAGAATAATCTCCTAACCAATTGGTTACAAAGTGATCAAAGACCCAACCCCTGGGTCTTAGAACAATGGAAAAACAGTCAGGTTCTTAAAAGAAGGATTTTATTAAAACAAGAAAGGTAAAAATTATCGCTGTAAAATCAGGATGGTAAATATTTTACAGAGTACTCAATTTCCAAACTTAGAGGGATTCCCCCTCTGGGCAAAACCTTAAAGTTACAGAAAAACAGGAATAATACCTCCCTTTTAACACAGGGAAACTTCACAAGCAAAACAAAACCAAAACCTATTCACAATGCCTGACTAACTTACGTTGTAAGGGTTTGGTGGAGACTGTGTTGGAGGAGATTGATTTCTGCCTGGTCCTCTTAGTCCCAAGAGAGAACACACACACAAAACAAAAACCTCCCACTCCCCTCAGGATTTGAAAGTATCTTCTTTCTTCATTGGTCCTGGTGGTCAGGTGCCAACTGGGCTAAAAGTTTCTTAACCCCTTACAGGTAAGAAAAATTTTTAGGCTTCCCTTGGCTGTATGGTTATAACATCCCCATTCTGTGCCTCTGTTTCTCCTCCCATCCTGTATTTATCTGGACGATAAAATCTCCAGGGCAGCTGCTGTCTTTTATCATCCATCTGTGCAGTGCCTGGCACAATAGGGCCCATGTTTTGTTTGGGCCTCTAGCTGTTACTGATACAGGGGTCAGTTTTGATTGTAGCTGAAGTGTGATTCATCTTGTCTTGTATCTTCCTCTGCTATTATTTCACTGGGATGCAACATCTTCAGTACAGCAATGTTGAGAATTTATGGACTCTGTGTTTGTCACCCACTGCACCAGCAGATGTTGACTAAGCTTGATATTGCTGTATTTTATATTTGTGCAATGTTATTCCCTTACTTGTAAATCAAATACAAACATACTGTACATGATGTCAGATGTTTACTCCACTGATTAGGCCTAGGGCAATCACACAGGTAGTCATGATGGATCATATGAAACAAGAATGCTTTACAGTGCATATGGGATCATAACTTGTCTTTGCTATGGAATGTAAAGTTACAGTAGTTTCCACTGAGAAATACACGTTCTGGCTCTGAGCTGAGTATCTCTGAGGAATCTTTTAACATCTGACTATGACCTTTAATTGTCTCCATTAAAGCTCTGAGTGTTGCCACATGAACTAAATTCTTTGCCAATCTGCAGGAATTCTTTTCTAATTCTTTTGTTTTGGTTCTAATTTTGGACAGAGCTAAGCTGATGGAAAAAAGAAAGGAGCGAATGCATTGCTAGACTCTTTGCTATATAAAAGAATGCTATTCTTAGTAATCGAGAAAGACACGTGGAAAAAACAACCTCTTAAATCATGCTGGGCCAGTCATTTTGATCTCATTTATACTGGTGTAAATCCACCAAAGCTAGTCATGATAATAACAACTTTCCTTCAGTATTTTCAGTTTTGTGGATATTCCTTGTATTAAGTATGAATAAATTGTTGTTATTTATATTGGCATGGCAGGGGTCACCAGGAGGTGTTACACATAATCTTCCAAGTTCTTTTTCTATGGGCAGTCTACACAAACAGCTAGTTAGCGGCAAGCTGGGGTATGAATCTATCCGCATGAACTACGTGGACCCTACTTATGCACAATAATAGTTCGTGAATGCACTTGAGCGAGTCCCGTTTCAAAGAGGAGTAGATCAAAATGTGTTAATGCATGTCAATGTGCTTTGATCTAGTCCTCTTTGAAACAGGACTAGATCAAAGTGCATTAACAAACTATTAATGCATGTCAGCAGGGTCCACATGGACAGTTAGTCTGCTGCAGCCTCATGGGGTATATTCATACCCCAGCTTGTCATGAACTAAATGTTTGTGTAGACAAGCCCACTGTGTACGAGTGAGTTTTGACTTTTGGGAAGACATGCTGGGCTGTTGTTGGCTTTTGGGTTATGTGAATTTTCAAGAGAGAGGGCGTTGTATAGGCAGCAGGAGAGTTTGCTCTCTGCCTTAGCTTCTGATTAGAGTAAATTTTTAAGATAGAGTTGTTCCCTGGAAACCAGGCATTGGTGTAAGGCTGGCATTCCTGGAAGAAACAATTGCCCTGCATGCTGCTTGACTAGCTTGTTCCAGGACTGGTGTCTCGGTGTAAATAAAACTAGTTACACTCAGAATATACCTAGATTCCGTGTCACTGATTTTTCTCCACTGAGAAGCTGACCCGCAAAGCCTTGGACATCTGCTACCATTTGGTAGAGGAGTAATATGATGTGAGGAGAAGGGGCAACAATATCTTAGTATCACCCAGAGCAGGTTAGGTCTCCATTGTGCTAGGTGCTGTGCAAATACAGAGGTCAACAAGGAGTCTGTCTTACAAATACTGAAGTTACATTTTCTATATAAAATCACAGAGCAGCCCTAATTTTGAACTCACTACTCCTGCATCTATAATGTATCTAGAAACATTTCAGAACCTTGCTTTAGTTGAACTTTAACTGGAGTTTTGGGTGGGATGTGGTCTTATTTTTTTTTGTAATTCCTTAATAGAAATGCCCTATCCCCTCATTCCTTTGTATCACATCTACCTGCAGGGAAAATATTTGTAATCAACTTCATTGCCTTAGGCTATATCAGACCTTCTTGACTGATTTTTTCCATCATGTACCTCTGTGGTCGTCACTTGAAGGACTTCATGCCTCAAGTGCTACTCGCAAAGAGAAGAGCCCATTTCAGGGGGATAAATTGATCTTTGTATATTGTGTGTGTAGCTCCCCCCCCTTCTGCACAAACCTTTTAGGGGATCTGATAACATATGAAAATAATTTTCTCTGAATCATGGAAGAGATGAGTCATCCTGCTTTTCATAACCATCCAAGAAGTTATATAATGAGGAGAAAGCAGTCATTTGAATTAGCCAGGGGGAAAACAAGCTGAAAAGAGAAACCTGTATTAGCTGTGAAATTAATGAAGGTGTTTCTGCAGTAGACCATGGAACTGTTGTTACCAAAAGGGAATTATCCAGGCAGGAACAGAGCAAGTGTGTTTATAATCAGAAAGGAGACCGTGTAAAGAGGGTATTGGTGGGGTTCCATGTTTGTTCTTTCAGGCACTCCCAGATCAAATGAGCTCAGTTTTCAACTTAAAGGATATGTCCAACTGCAGCTCTGCAGACACCACTTGGGATCTAAGACTCAAACTGCATTCTTTTCACGGTGTATATCACCATCATTAATCATTTACGCTCAGAATTCAGCTGCCAGCATCAATGCACAAGGCAGAGTAGAATCCAACATGCTCTCTCATAGCTACATTAGCTCTGCAATGAAGACAGCAGTAAAATCTTGTGTTACTGGCAGGGCTGGCTCCAGCTTTTTGGCCGCCCCAAGCAAAAAAAAAAAAGATTAAAAAATGGCCACCACGGAACTGCCGAAGCAAAAACAAAAAAACCAACAACCTCCGGACGCCCCAAGAATCCCCAGACTGCCGCCCCTTACAAGGCGCCGCCCCAGGCATGTGCTTTGTCATCTGGTGCCTGGAGATGGCCCTGGTTACTGGTAAAGCAAACAGCTATATGATAATGAGGGGGGTTGTTTATCTAATTCCAGTATATAAAATGTGTCCATCACTAGATCTTTAGTCTCACGTACAGCTAGGACAAATGTATTAAACAATATTGCCTGCACTGAACTCCACAACAGCACCTTGACTGATGCATTTCACTGTTGCCCTTCCATGCAAAAGACTGAGTAATAGGATTATACTGTGCCGTGATAGGAAATAATCTTGGACTCCAGGGTTGAAGACTCTCCACAGAGAAAGTCATGCCTTTATCCCATCTCCACTCAGAAAGCATGAGGATATGTGTGGTATAAGAACCGAAAGAGACGAAAACAGAGTTCTCATATAGGGTTTGTTAGCAAAAGCATGTCACATGAGCGTAGGAAGCTCTTACTTATTTAATTAGGGTCCGTTTCTCATTTTTCTGAATGGTTGCTCCTAGCTGATGAGGTTTTTTTGGAAATCTGGTTACTTGTGACTAGATCCTGGAGAGCAGTATTCTGACACCCATGGTGTCACTATCTACCATACAATGCCCTAGTGGTCTAGGGAGACACAGAAGAACTTCCTCTCTAATCACTCTCCATCCAGGGATGCTGCTAGGCGGGGCTCAGCTGCCAAGGAGAAGAACCCCTGGGCTGAGGTTCCTGGGTTGGAGTGTAGCAGGGGAGGTGACCTCTGCTGTTGTCATCTCCTGAATCCTCTCCCATGGCGTAGGAGAAGATAGTAACAAGATCCCCAATCCCAGTGTCTGTGTGAATGCTGGAGGAATGACTGTGTGAGTTGGTGGATTGCTCCCGCTTTTCACCAGGGCTTTCCAAAGGTGTGACACCTCTGCCCACGCCATTCCTACTCCTCCCAGCAGTTTTCCACTCCTACAGCAGCCCTGCTCCTTTCCTCTCTGAGCCTGCCTCCTCTGTCCCCTGTCCTCACAGCTCCCTCCTGCCCCAGCCTTGGGTACTTGGGGCTCCCTTATCTCCAGGCAGCACCTGCTGCCTTCCTTCAGTGGCTTTCCATCATCCGTGGGCAGCACAGTGCCCTGTAACCTCCTGCAGTCTCATGCAACCTGTCCCTACCCCATTCTTAACTCTGCTTTCCCCATTCTTGCCATCCTCCCTGTTGTCCTCTCTCCTCCCCACCCCAGCCCGTTCTTGCCTCCAGTCCATTCCTTTCAGCATGGCCCTGCACTCCCAATATACAGTCAACGGGGAACACTCATGATTACAAAAGAGGGGGGGGTCTCAAATGAGTGGCTCTGCAGGGGTTCTGGATATGTTTGAGTCTAACCTGCAGCTTCACCATTTACTAGAGCTTGAACTAGAACATCATTAGTCTCTGGTCTGCTGACTGTCAGATTCCTAGCTACAGTGTGGTCAAAATACGTTACATGTAGTATAGGGGTCCAGCTGGAGAGAGTTAGCTCATATCTGGCTGGCTGCCAAGATGCAAACCTAATCAATTGGAGCAGGTGTCGGGGAAGTTTTCACATGCCACGGGCTTGGAAAGCATGTTGCATTTTTGCATTGGGGTCCCGCATGTCTAGGAATATTTTGGGGGACTGTGTCCATATTCTGTGCCATGTGGATTGTGTAATAGTGACGGAGTCTGCACAATGGTACTCAGGTATTTGTGTTTGCTACAGAAGAGTCTGACCCAAAATCCTGGATCTGAAGTCCCTGAATTTTGGGAAAGATTAGATTCTGATCTGAACCATGCAATTCAGGTCCATCTCTAGGGTCAAATTATGTTTGGGTCACAGGCGTACTCTGGGTAGGAGGAGCAGTCCCAGCAAACCCACTCTCCCCCACAATACAGCTCTGGCCTGCTCCCATAGATGTCAATGGTAAAACGCTCCTTGAATTCAGTGGTACAGAACCAGTCTTCTGGAAAGCAAGGTGAGGCTGTCTCCCTGCTCCACCCCGAATGCTAAGATGTCTGCTTTCGAGGAGCTTATTCTCTCAATGATCCTTATCCAGCAGTCCTGTTGTTATGACTCTGTTCATATCCTCTGTGACGGGGCAAGGCCAGAGGGCTATAGGAAAGTGGTAAGGAACCAGTATGTTAGCCCCAGGCTAAACAAATCCCTGATACCTTATGGCAGTTGCTCCAGGTTAATCAAGACACCTGGGGCCAATTAAGAACTTTCCAGAAGGCAGGGAGGTTGATTGAGACACCTGCAGCCAATCAGGGGCTGGCTGAAACTAGTCAAAAGCCTCCCAGTGAGGTGCGCATGTCAGGAACTGTGGAAGGAGGTTGAGTGTGAGGAGCTGGGAGCAAGAGGCACTAGGAGCTGAGAGTAAGAGGGCGTACTGCTGGAAGATCCTGTGGTGAGGATAAAGAAGGTGTTGGGAGGAGTCCATTGGGAAGTAGCCCAGGGAGTTGTAGCTGTCGTGCAGTTGTTCCAGGAGGCACTCTAAACAGCTGCAACGCACAGGGCCCTGGGCTGGAACCTGGCCGACCTGAAAGAAGCAGGTCCGCGCGTTCCTAGGTGTGGTAGGCTACTACCGACGTTTTATTCCCCACTTTGCTACTAGGGCAAGGTAGAGGAGGAACTTTGTCACACCTCATAAAATCATACTGCAGGCCTGCAAGCAAGCTAGCTCTGTGACCTATGAAAAAGAGTTTCACCTCAGCCCAGCACCATTTTTTGCTTGGAAGAGGCTATTACTTTCACCTCACTTGGGCGGAGGTATCTGCTCTCTGAAAGTGATCCTTGTCTCACTGGACAGTTGTGAGTAAACCATCTTGAAACATTTTATTAACCTGGGTGGATTAGGATATTGGCTTTTTTTCATAAAAGAAGCACTCTCTCCTCACCAGGTCTAATGCGGCTACTGCATATTAGTGCAAAGTATTGTGTAGTCTGCCCATCTGTCTGGATACTTTTCTGGCCCCATCAGTGTAGTAGCTGAGGGCCTCAGAAACACTTATGAATGTAACCTCACAACAGTCATTGGTATTTTTATTATTTATTTGTGGTGTGGTAATGCTTAGAAGCCCAAGTCATGGCCTGGGACCCATTGTGGCAGGTGCTGTACCAACACAGAACAAAAAACCAGTCTCTTCCCCTCAGGGTACACCTACAATGCAGCTGGGAAGGTTCTTCCCAGCTCATGTAGACAGATGCATGCTAGCCCTGCTAGAGCTAGTACGCTAAAAATAACGTAGGCAAGGGTAGAACAGGATGCAGCTCAGGCTAGCTGCCTGAGTACAAACCCACCTGGACCCTCTTGGTATGTACTCAGGTGGGTAGCCCAAGCTGCTGCCCATGCTATCCCCAGCTAAAGAGCTATTTTTACTAATTTTATATTGCTAGCTCTAGCAGGGCTAGCTAGGGTGACCAGACAGCAAGTGTGAAAAATCGGGATGGGGGTGGGGGGTAATAGGAGCCTATATAAGGCTCATGGAACAGATAATTTGGGAGAGTCATTGGATTATTTTTCAGGAACAGGGAGCTTCCTCTTATCTGCTAGCCTCCTCACAGCAAATCTGAGTTAACTGGCTTCCTGACAAGGCAGATGGCGCAATTGCAACTGGCTGAGATAAATGTCTCATTGAGAAATCAGGTTGTTGCTATGGCAAGAGTCTCTGTCTAGGGATGGAGTTCTCCCTTAATCCTGCTGTTATTGAGATGATGGGATATAATTTCATCACAAAGTTGCTGAGGCAAGTCTCTCTTTCAAGAAAATAGATGGCTTCATCAACCCAGTTGTAGGTGAGTCCTTTAGAGTAAGAAGGCTGAAGTGAGGGTCTGTGTCATGAAGCAAGATAACCTCATCAGTCATGGCTGAAAGAAGAGTCTGCTTTAGACAGAAGCGAAATTAAAGAGTTGGAGTATTTTTGTCTTTAGCTTTATGGGCTAAGGTGAGCTGTTTATGTACATATTATAAACGTATTTTAATGGAAAGAAAAGAAGTCTAGAGCATAGGACTGACAATATATTATTGCTTTAAACAACTAAATAAAGTAATAAATACTTAAGAGATTCTTACCTCTCCTTTGTATAAGGAGCACTTCACTTCCTTAAAGAGACCCTCAACTCAAGCCCAATAGCTAAAAAGCTAATATGTGAAAGGAATGCTTACTTCAAGACTGGCATGATGTAGTTCCCTTTAAAGAAACTCTTAGCCCTTCCCATCTGAAATAATTGTCTGTTCCTGTAAAGGGATTCTCACATCCCTCCAAGTGTGATAATATTCTCTGCTCCATGAACAACTTTCTTATCTCCTCATCTTGACTCCTTCAGTGCTCCTCTTTCGTCAACCTTATTGTCAAGAGAATGTTTACTTCCTCAGAGAAGTTCTTACCTGTCCAGTTCCTCTATGAGATACTTATCTCGGCCCCTGACTGATGAATGTATCGGATCCAAGAAAACAACTCTTGCCTATGTAGTGGGATGATGAAGCTGTCAAATGGACTCTCTCCTTAGTCTGATAGATAATGCTTCCTGTAAGAAGTTCTTATTATAGCCCTAGTTAGATGAAGGTATCTGTTCCCTGAAAGACATTTTTTCCTCATAGTTGGGGTGGTTATGAAGTTATCTACTAGGTCCAGAGAAGAGCAACAAGAATGATTAAGGGTCTAGAGAACATGACCTATGAAGGAAGGCTGAAGGAATTGGGTTTGTTTAGTTTGGAAAAGAGAAGACTGAGAGGGGACATGATAGCAGTCTTCAGGTATCTAAAAGGGTGTCATAAGGAGGAGGGAGAAAACTTGTTCATCTTAGCATCTGAGGATAGAACAAGAAGCAATGGGCTTAAACTGCAGCAAGGGAGGTTTAGGTTGGACATTAGGAAAAAGTTCCTAACTGTCGGGGTGGTTAAACACTGGAATAAACTGCCCAGGGAGGTTGTGGAATCTCCATCTCTGGAGATATTTAAGAGTAGGTTAGATAAATGTCTATCAGGGATGGTCTAGACAGTAATTGGTCCTGCCATGAAGGCAGGGGGCTGGACTCGATGACCTCTCGAGGTCCCTTCCAGCCCTAGAATCTATGAATCTATGTCCTGAATGGAAAGAATACATTAGCCCATCATTGCTGGACTAGTGGCTTCCTGAAAGACAGGACTAGTGTGCTGAAGTAACCTGTCCCCCTGACATAAACACTTACTTTGGTCAAGGTATGGTGGAGACATTTGCAGCTTGACAGAGATCGTCCTCTGGGCACATGCTGATAATTCTCTCTGATGTGTGGAAAAGATGCTCACCAGATTTCATGGAGGTGCTTTGTCTGCTCCTTGAAAGAGATTCTTCCCTCTTCTCAGAGGTGTTACAGCTATCCACTTCCTTAAAATTGCTTCTGTCCTCTGCACTTCCTGTTTCCCTCAGTGGTCCTCCTCCATCAGCCCTACTGTCGACATGTTGTTCACTTCACATGGAGAAGGTTACCTCTGCCCTGGAGTGAGAGATCTCTCTGATTCATAAAAACAATCATATGTGTACATTAGCCATAGCTGTGGTCAGGCTATCTGATGCCTGGAAGATGATCTCATCTCAGAGGGATTGTACTGAAATTGTCTGCATCCTGAAAGAATCTCTTACCTTACTTGATGACACTTACGATTGCCAATATGTGAAGATACAGCTGCTCCATGAAATAGTCCCTGATATCCCCCAAGATATAATGGGCAACTGAAGGGGAGAAAATTGTTTCTGGAAAGAGACTATAATCTCTGACTCCTGGCTCTGAAATAGTGGTATATCTCATTTCTGGTGTGCAAAGTTACCTCCTCTGTAGTTAAACAATCCCTCAAAGTGGCCCCCAGCTAAGATCTTCTGAATGAACTCTCCTTAAGCCCAGGTATAATAAATCTCTGCTTTGCTCAGAAACACTTTTACTTCAGTCTAAGGAGTGATATAGCTGCCCCACATTTGAGATTTTGCCATTTATCAGACCCAGAATAATAAAGCTATCGCCTCCTTAACAGGCTCTTCACTTCATCCTCAGATTGATGATGAGGTGGTCGATTCCTCTTGCCTTCATCAGAAAGTAATGGCTTTATCTGTTTTGTGGAATAGCTGCCCAAAAAGTACTCTTAGAAGCTCACTGCTTCTCCCCACTATGATGAAGTTGAACACTGCTTGAAAGAGATCCCTCCCTCAGCAGCAGCGGGAGGAAGGAAACTCTCCAGTCCTGCAAGGAGACTTCAGCCTCACCAGCATTTTGCTACAACAACCTGCTTTTTCAAAAAAAAGCACCACCTGTGACTGCTCTTTCCACTTCCTGGAAGGCATTGTTCTGTCAGCCCTTGAACGATTTGGCCAGCAGCTTCCTCCGAGGGACTGTCACATCTGAGAGATGTGACTGATGTCGGGTTAGTCAGAAGGATCTTTTCTCAGTCCAGGATTCATGTAACTATCTAATCCACCGTTTCTCAAATGTGCAGCTACCAAGACCGCACATGGCTACCAGTGGATTTTTTGCAGCCACGACAGCCTCCAAAGCATGGGCAGAGATTGGGGCAGGCAAAACAGCGGTGTGGTGTGCATGGCGCCAGAGGCGGCTCTTGTAAGTGGAGATGGCTGTGGTGTTCAGTCACCTGGCTCTCGCTGAAGGGCTGCGGGAGGCAGGGACAGAGAGATAGGTTTGTCAGAGCAGCCACCAGCAAGATATGGTGGCCACACTCTGAGGCCACCAAAAATTTGCTGTGAGAATCCCTCTAATCTATGGAAGAAGCTTTCCTCAGAGCTAGCATGATGAAGGCCTCTTCATCCAGAAGGAAATTTTTACTTTTACTTCAGCAATGGCCTGGCAGAATCTTTAACCTCAGCACCATCATGGTGAAACAAGCTATTGGCTTTTCTAGAGCCCTGGCATTACATGACATTACATGAGTCCAGGTGCCATGAAGCTGTTTGGTCCTAAAAGAGCAAAACAAAACCAGCCGAGTCATGAGCCCCTATGTAATGAGCTGTCTGGTGCCCCCTAATGATTAATCACAAGCTTGGGTCAGATGAACCTGTCCCTTGGAGTGATCCATGAGAAACTCATCAGCCTCCATCAGATGAAGCTGTCTGGTCCCCCACTTAAACCTTCTCCTTGGCCTTGGCTGATAAGACTATCTGTTCCAACAAAGCATCTGCCTTCCTCAGCACTATTTTGGTTAAGTTGCAGGCACCCTAAAAGAGACCCTTGCCTAGTGTCAGTGTGGTGAAGGGAGATGTTTATCTCTCAGTCTCTAACTTCAGCAGCACAGGGCTGCAGCCCTCTACTTTCTCAGAGACTCTTCTCCCAGCTCCTGTGTGACAGTCTCCCTCTGAGCTACAGTGTGCAACCTCTACTCTCTCTGGTGAATGCATGCGTCATCTCACTGAATTCTACAGGACTGCTCATGTCAGTAAAGTGCCCCCCAACATGAGTAAGGGCTGCCCATCCTCGCTCTCAGTCAGACCCTCACACCAGGCCCATGAGGGTAAAGTTCTCCATTATCCCAAAGCCCTGGCTGAGGGAAATTCTCGGCTTCCTCAAAGAGACCTCTTTGTCAGAAAGCTTCATCCTAGCCTCAGCGACGACATGTGGAACTCTTACCGCATTATCACTGTGATTAAACACTATACACTCCCTTAAGAAGAGCAGAAGCAAGGAAGCTATCTCTGATGTAATCTCGGACAGCTGCACCCCAGTTGACTGAACGGTCTGCTTTCTGAAAGAGTCTCTTTCTATTCTGATGAAGGTACTCTCCTCAGTTTGACTGTGGTTAAGTTAACTATTTCCTCCAGAAGAAGCTTCATTTATCCCAGGAGTGATAAAGCTATCAGCACCCCAAAACAGACTGTCAGCCTGATATGACTGAGTTGAATTCCCTCTGTGCTATTCTATATACTTAGCTGTATATCATCTCCCTTCCCAAGACTTACCTTAGCCTTACTGTGATGGAGCTATCCACACTGCTTCAAGCAGCTTTTACCATCAACCCACTGCACGAAGGAATCTGCTTCTCAGTACAGCTTTGCAAGTACAGTAATTTCCATTTCATGGGAAATGCCATGATTTCTAAATCTGTTTTCTTTCCAAACTGAAAACAAAAGAAAACAAAGCAAAAAATTGACGTGAGACCCAGGGGTGAAAGTAATTTACAGGACTTACCGGTACACCAGAGTCCTGGGTGGGGGCGTGGCCTCAACCGGAAGAGGCGATTTAAAGGCTCCGGGGCTCTGGCTGGGAGCCCCGGGGCCTTTAAATCACCCCAGAGCTACCAGCCGCAGAGGCGGTTGGGAGCCCTGGGGCAAATTTAAGGTCCCGGGGCTTCGGCCGCCACAGAGCTCCGGGCATTTTAAATCCCTGCCAGAGCCCCGGGGTTCTGGTGGGGATTTAAAGGGCCCAGGGCTCCCCTCAGTGGCAGGAACCCCGGGCCTTTTAAAGCGCTGCCTGAGCCCGGCCCCGCCGCTGCAGGGAGCCGCGGGCCTTTTAAAGTGCCACCCGAGCCCCGCTGCCAGAGCCGGGCTTAGGCGGTACTTAAAAAGGCCCGGGGCTCCTGCCCCCGTGGGGAGCCGCGGGCCTTTTAATGTGCCGCCTGAGCCCCGCTGCCGGAGCTCTGATGGTGCTTTAAAGGGTCCGGGGCTCCCCGCAGCGGCTGGAGCCCCAGGCCCTTTAAATCACCACCGGGGAAGCCGGTACAGTCCGGCATGGCATACTGGCTCTTGCCAGTACACCGGACCGTACCGGACCGACTTACTTTCACCTCTGGTGAGACCCCAACCAACATTCTTTTTGAAAATTTCAGTTTGTGGGACTCTAAACATTCTGTTTCAATGAATCAGAATTGGTCCATTCCAATTTTGATTGTGCTATAGTGTATAGTATAAAATTAATTTTGAAATGAAAAGTTGTTTTAAAAGGAAAAGCCGAAATATTCCCTTTGGATAAGGTCAAAATGGAATGTTTCAACCACAGTGAAATGCTTTGATTTGATTATTTTCTTCCCCCAAAACTAAATTTTGTCAAAATAGACACGTTCCTGTGAACAGTTTCAGTTTTGCCGAAACTGCCATTACTAATGGCAAAACATTCTATAGAAATTTTTTTGACCAGCCCTTCTTCATGGGAGATTCATCCCTTAGCCCCAGCTTTGCAGAGCTCCACTCCACTCTTTCAGCCCAGGGGGATGAAGCTGTCCTCTCCAGACCTCAGACATTATGCCTCCATCTTACATCTATTCCTGCCCCTGGCACTGCTTGGAGAGTAGGGGGAACGTGCAGACTGTTGTACCATGTGGCATGCTCACATTCTGGTGACCGGTCACCTGCACTGACCACCCTGAAGGTGAGGTAAAGCCATGGTTCTACTGACTCTCTGCCTACTCTCCAACCATCACCACCTCCCTTGGATGCCATTCACCCTCCAGGGGAGCAGTGAGAGAGCTGTCCCTATGCCCCACAAAGCACAAAGACTTCATCCACACCCTTATGTGAGTTGTACTTGGGCTGGGGGGAGGTTCCTCTCCTCCCCTGAGCACCCACATAAGAGCCGGCAGAATCTACCCTATAGTATTGTAGGTCCATATGTGCGAAACCCACACCTACAAAGCATCCATATCCAGGGTGAAGCTCAAGCCTCCTTGCAATCACTGGATTGGAATATATACTCAGCACTTGGCCTTACTGGCTTTTAAGGAGAGATCTGCATGCAGAGGGGGGAAGTAACCTGGAGAACAAGTTGGGGGCAGGGGGAGGAAGAAGGTGTAAAGCTGAGAGTGGGAGAAGGTGATAACCAGGGTGCTAGGGGAGGAGGTTGGGGGGAGGGGGAGGATCATAGTAGATTTGTTGCACTTAGCATTAGGAATTGCTATAGACCCTGCAGGTTGTAGTGATTTTCTAATACTGAGTAATATGTCAGAAAGGCTATTCTGGATTTAGACCAATATATACAGTTTCTAGTCTAAGCAGAACCATATGCTCAAATGAGAGATCATTTTATTTTACTAGGATGGACAGTAAGTAGAAACATATTCCAGATTTCATGGGGCTTTCCCCCCCCCCCCACCTTTGGCAACCACAGTGCTCCTTCCACTTAGTCTCTGGTTTTTCAACTGTTGATAACGGTGCACTATTTTATGAGACCCTGAGAATATCGTAAGGTCTAGTGAACTGTGACTAATGACTACCTCCAAAAACTAGTTCAACAGGTCACCCTGGCTGTAGCTGGTAACTGTTAGTGGTAAAACAAATCAGCCCGAGACACACATTATGCCAATGTGCCACATGCTAGAGGACTCAACCCTCATGGCTTCTCTGGGGTTGAGACTCATCTGCCTGTGTTCAAAGACTGACCTCATCCAAATCCTTTCTGACAGCTTGGAGAGAAAGAGAGAAAGAGAAAAGCTAGGTGGAATGTGCAAGCCAGTGCTTAATAAGCTAGCACTTCGCAGCAGGTTGAGTAATCAAAAATGCATAGATATTGATTCTATCTGACGCTGATACATGTTCAGACTCACTGGCTTCCTTGCAGCTATTGTCCATCCTCACCCAAATCCTTCATTTGTTTTTAGTCTTTACGGTTTTATGTCCCATCCCAATTCTGTCTCCGCACTGAACTGCTCCTGGGTTTAACAAGATGTTTTGGATCTGATCCAGCAACATAATGGGCTGGTCACCTGGGGAGCCCCAGGTGGACCGAGGGGTTGGAATTTATTGAGCTTGCTCAGGTTTCAGGTGAAGTAAATCCCCAGGGATCTCTGCTTTGGAATGCAGAGGTCTTCAGCTCTGACCTGCTTCCTTCCTGAGTGGGTCCTTTGGATCCTAGAACAATAAAACCCGGCCATTTATGGCATATGGCAGTTAAGGCTGATGACCAGAGACTCTGCTAAGCTTGATTAAGGAGGCTCCTGATATGGCTTTACAAAGGGAAGTCCTGCTATGGTTGACTGGCAGTAAAGCGGCTCTGGGATAACCATGAAATCTGCATTAGATTACAGGGTCTCTGAAGCAAGGCCCTCATCTATTACATGTGTTGTAAAGCTCTGCATTACCCACACTTACAGCGTTCTATCAATAGCAATAAGAGTAATAACAATATCACAGTGGCTTTTCAAATGGCTTTTGATTAACAGGGAGTTAAACTGATGACACATTGCCTTTGATCAGCCTGATGAGTAAAGCCATCAGATTAGGGTAATTTACAAAAATATTCCCTGGAACATTGGGCCAGTGAGCTCTCTTCTCTGAGTTCATGTATTGACAAGAAAAATGTCTTCCATTGATCAGCTGGTCCCTACTGATGGAATAGACTGTGCTGGGGGCCCCACATAAGGCCTATGCACCTCTTGCATCCCACCTAAGCCTTCAAAATAGGCCTTAAATTGGAGTTAAGTGTTGCTCAGGCCCCCAGCACTGGGGAGAAATTCGACCCTGACTTACCCTAACTGCTGATGCAAGTAAGATGTCAGCGCCTGAAGCTGATTTCCCCTCCAGAGGAGTTCTTCTGTCAAGCATTAGAGGCCTGCATTTTTCATAGTAACTCTATTGGATTTCATCCTCACTTAGTACTGGAGTCTGTCTGTGGGCCTGATCCAAACCCCACTGAGCTCAGTGACAGTCGCTCTTAACTTTCCAGCATAGGAATTTAAAGAAAGATTATGAAAAAAGGAGCAGAGAGAGTGGAAAATAAATTCTAATGGAGAAATAAACAGAATAGTTTAATTGTTACAGCTGCTCAGCACTGTGGTACAGCAAATTTCTAAGGTACTAGTAGCACACTAGGTACCATGGCTTAGAAGCAAATGCTGATGCTAGACCTTACAGGCCCTGGCCCTCACAGGTCCAAACAACTCAGACGTGATTAAATGAAGGGGTATTTTCCTAGAGCTAGCAGAAAAGGGAAAGTGGCAAATACCTTAGGTGCAGTGGCTTACATAGTTGCAATTTTAAGATAAAACAATAGCGGTTTCTGTTTTGGCCTTGATAACAACTAGATAGTTGAGGACCTACAAGCCTAGAGCCTGGGGTGACCTCTCCAGTCCAGTCTGTGCTGGACACAGATAAGACAGATAAGATACATGTTTCCAGGTGGGATCAGGTAGTGGTGTGTCTTGTTGGGGCCTCCGTGGTGGCTGTAAACCCACTCTCTGCTGCTTTTCTACAAATTCTGCACAGATCTGAACTCAGCTGCAATGTCTGACAGTCACACTCAGTTCTCCAGCTCCTGCTGCAGCCTGCTCTGCTCACCAGTTCCCTGCTGCTTGTGGCCTGCCATGCTGCCACCACTTCTCCAAGTGCCAAGTCACTTCCTGGCTCAGGATTGTTCCACAGAGTTTCTGCCCTTCCCCTCTATTGGCCAGGTGAAGAGGATGTACCTGCATGTCCAGCTCAGCGGGCATATATCAGTGGGGAAGAGGCAGATGGGAATGGTAATTTCCAGGTTAGCAGATTCATCACAGTAGTTAGTATACACATTTTATCTAAGGCCCCTACTTGTCCCAGCCCAGGTCCTGAGAGTTCTTCAATCCCAGATACACTACACAGGTTGTGCTTTATTTATTTTTATGGACTCTTCCCATGGGAGAAAAAAACACCTAGGATTAAAATACCGGGGGCCACGCAGCAGGTGCAGACCTAGCCCAGCTTGCTTTGATCTAGTGAAACCAAAGCTAGAGTGAATAACAGCAGCAGTGAAACCAAGGTAGTATGGATGGAGGCCGCTTCAGTATGAACCCAGCCTCCTTGGCAGGCAGGTCTAGTTTCTGCTGCCATTTGTGCTGCTGCAGCTCCACTGCTATTATTACTCAAGTTAGCTTTCATAGAATCATAGACTATCAGGGTTGGAAGGGACCTTAGTAGGTCATCTAGTCCAACCTCCTGCTCAAAGCAGGACCAAGCCCCAATTTTTGCCCCAGATCCCCAAATGGCCCCCTCAAGGATTGAACTCACAACCCTGGGTTTAGCAGGCCAATGCTCAAACCACTGAGCTATCCCTCCAAAACTGGCTCAGCTATGTCTGCATGTGCTGCACTGACACCTCCCAACTGCAGTGTCTGGCAGATTCCATATCAAGCATCCTTCCTGGATGCTTGAGGTGGAACCCTGCTCTTCTAGACTCTGGCCCAAATCCCAGGCAACGTGAACAGCCCAAGTACCAGGCTGTGCACTGCTCTGCTTTGTGAGGATAATAATCCTTTGCCCAAGCTGAAGGCTCTCTGGTAACAATACGTCCCTTCTGTGCAGACAGAGGACTGGAATATCCAGGTAGTGGTGGCTCCTCCATTCCCACCACTTCGTGTGGCCTGTTTTGTCCCTGCTACCAGCAGTGCCCTATATCTATGTGGCCTCCATGGAGCTGACAGCCATGCCATACAGGAGAAGTGCACCCTGAGGTTCTGCCCCAACCCTTGAGTAAGGGAAGCTGCCACAGCCATGGAAGTTGGGACAGGATTTGTACCCTTAGGAAGTTGGAAGCTAGGAGAGATGCATGAGCTGCACAGGAGCAGGGCTCTTTACATTCAGATTTTAGGAGATGAGCAGGAGGAGAGACTGGATGGTCAGGGGAATTAGAGAGAAGAGAAGGGGCTCCTAAGAAGAGGTAGAGCATCAACACAGCATTATTGTGGTCTCTGTACGGATTTATATGGCAACTTTAAAATGTATGAAGGGAGAGAATCATGAGGCTATTATTTGTGTGTCGCTCTATAATGTTGTATATGGGGCCTTGACTACTCAATATACCATGATGTACACTATTATCATTACTTATGGAGAAAATTTCCTATACTGTACATTTGTCATCAAATAAATGTATGTGTATGTATGATATAAACACACACACACACACATAATGTTACATAGCCTATAAAACATTGGCCCAGGTTCATACAACAAATACACATGGATTGAAACAAGAACTTGTTTAACAATTTGAAACATACTTGAATCTGATTTCACTTATTTCTCCATGTATATTTATAATATATTTAATTTCATACCAGCAAGAGACTTTGTACGTCACATGCATTTGAATAACTATGCAATATTTAAAGGCAAATGTATGATGTATTTGTGCACATTGGGGGAGGGTGACGGAACTTTTTTTTTCTATATGGGTAATTGTGGCAAAGGCTATTAAAGATTATCTTCTGAGTTTCCTGCTTCTTCATTTACTAAGTCTGTGCATCTATTCTGCAAGTGAGGCTGCAGTCTTGAGGTCAGATCATGTAATGACCTTATACATGAGATTAAATACTGTACTGATCAGCAACAATAATCTACTCCAGAAGAGGTCTGAGTCTGTGGGGGGGAAAAAATCCCTACACGATGACACATGTGCTATAGGGCCAAAGAATTCTGTTTATTCAAACATGATATTTTGTCTTTTGTTGTGGCGTGGACCTGCCTTTTATTGTATTATTGAAACATCATCAAAGTCTGGAAATCTGAGCGACATTCCAATGAAAACCTTTGTAATGCTGCAGTTGAGAAACCTAAATTCAAAGCAGGTCTGTGGGCTTGGCACGTTCAGTAATAACAATACAATATGTGCTGAAAGCTGGTCTTGAAGCAAACTGGAAAAGGCATTGTGCTTCTGTGGTGGAGATTGGGGTATGCTCTAATGATTTATTCAATTCTAAATAGAGGCAAATTGTATTCAAAGTCATAGGATACTTGGGGAAGCAACTGTTTAATGTTTCGGCAAAACTCCGAATGGTTGGAGTTCTCTAATTAGAACATTTCAAAGAAGATAAATACTTATGTGAAATATGGACAGGTTTGGGGGAAAACAGCGATGGTTTATACAGATACTGCCGCAACCTCAAATTATTTCACTGAAAGGCTGATTACATGCTTTTGCAAGCAGCTGCCAAGCGCTTCTCAACATCAAAGTCTGACCCACTGGGGCTGCTCTAGGTGGTACATCCTTGCTTTTGAGTTGTGGAGGTGTGAGTTGAAATGTATTCTGTCTGACCAGTGACAAGAGCAGGGGCGGCTCTCACAATTTTGCCGCCCCAAGCAGTTGCCGCGGCCCCACTCCCGACGCAGGCAGACGTAGCGGGGCCCCGCCTCCAACGCCTGCTTGCGTCGGGGGTGGGGCCCCACTACGTCTGCTTGCGACAGGGGCGGGGCCCCACTACGTCTGCTTGCGACAGGGGCGGGGCCCTGCTACGTCTGCTTGCGTTGGGGGCGGGGCCCCGCCCCTGACGCAGGCAGTTCCAGTCCGCGGCGGCAAGGGAAGAGTGGCGGATCTGCCGCCCCATTGCCGCCGCAGCAGGCGAGAATGGGGCAGCAGTCCGAGTCCCGCGGCGGCAATTCGGCGGCAGGAAGAGCGGACCTGCCGCCAAATTGCCGCCACGGGACTGGGACTGCCGCCTCATTCTCGATGCCTCCCCAAGCACCAGCTTGAAAAGCTGGTGCTTGGAGCCGGCCCTGGACAAGAGTGCTGCCTCTCTTCATGGATGGCTTTCTGTACAGAAAACAAACCTGTCTGCCCTAGAGAAAACCTTCTTACGACTTAATAGAGCCACAGAGAACAGCATCATTCTGAAAACGGAATCAGTTGCAATCATTATCATTTTATATTTGTATTACTGTGGACCCAAACCAAGATCAATACCCTATTGTGCTTTGCATGGTACACAGGCATGCTAAGAGATACTACCTGTCCCAGATGGTTTACAATCTAAATGGACAAGGAAAGACAAAGGATGGGGAAGTAGAGGCACTGAGACTTTCCTAAAGACATACAGCAGAGACAGGAATAAAACCCAGCTCCTCTGATCTCAAGTTCACTGCCCTGCCTGCTAAGTGACACTGACTAGGTCTAAATTGTTGATCAGTTAGAACAATCAGGCCTTGATCCTCCAAGTCCTGGCATGATGCACAGCAGCATGTGCAAGGTTGTGCTTTAGAGCAAATGCATGTGAAGGACATTCATGGGCACAAGTACAGAACAGCACGAGGTGCAGTACTTTGCACAGAGCAACTGTAACTCTACTCTCTTGTGTGCTCGCTCCCCTACTCTCAGTAGGCAGTGTTAAAAAAGAGGTAGCGCATGGACAGACTGGACATATCTGAACTGATGCAGTTAAATGCAATCCACATGCTAATGAGGCACTTAGTTACATGCTCCCATCCTAGACCTCTCTCCTGGTACTTGATGTAGCAATTGATTTTCAATTGCCTTTGCATTGTGCATGTGAATGGCATGGTGAGACAATGAGATCATATCAAGTGTCAGGGCAGCTTCTCCTCAAACATTGATCATGCTTGGGGCAGAAATGGCAGGGCTGCCAAGAAAGGGAACAGAAACAAATCCATAGTAATTTATGGCCTGAATCTACAGTAATTTTAGGAGTCTTTCCATTGACTTAAGTGGGCCTCGAATCAGGCTTTTAATGCCTGGAAAATAATCAGATTACTTCTCAGGATTCCATTTTTAATAAAAAAAATTATGTTATTTCTGTGATCAGTTACTTCCATTAGCCTGGAGGTAGCAATGCTACCGAACACTGACACAAATATGTGGGTCACATTGCTGCTCACAGATTATTTTAAAGCAATTATTGTCTCATGAAACGTCCCCGCACAACAGGCAATCTGTGCTAACTAAGAAAGTTAATTATTATTGTTACTGAGTTATTTACCTTGTTACAATAAGGGTACGTCTATACTTACCTCTCGCGTCGGAGGCGCGGGATCGATGTTCTGGGTTCAATTTATCGCGTCTTGTCTAGACGCGATAAATCGAACCAGGAAGTGCTCCGCCGTCGACGCTGGTAATCCAGCTCGACGAGTGGAGTAGGCGGAGTCGATGGGGGAGCCTGCGCGCCGCGTCTGGACCACAGGTAAGTTCGAACTAAGGTACTTCGACTTCAGCTACGTTATTAACGTAGCTGAAGTTGCGTATCTTAGTTCGACAGGGGGGGTTAGTGTAGACCTAGCCTAAGCCTCATGTGCTCATGGCGCTGCTACTCTTTACAACACCTTCCCAACATGCATTTTGGTCTCTTTGCAATGCCTTCTAAATTTCCATTTCCTAATTTTTTTTTAAGGTTGATCTTTCTCCAAATGAAGCAAATGGGAGTTTTGACATTAACTTCAGTGAGTCTGGAATTAGATTATAATGGAGTAAATTACATTGCACTAATGTTCAACCTCTGCCCTCTAGTGGATGGAGAGGGACAAACTGCAGCATTGCGACTGTTAATGCAAGCCGCTGGTCAGTATATCTTTCACACCCCCTTTTGTGTCCAATCCACTGTGTAAAGAGCTGATGTAAAGTGCTGCAAAGAGGAAGCCATTTGTAGTGCAAAACGATTTTATTGGTCGTACAAACCCTGAGCTAAGTTACTATTCTTGATCGCCATCTACTGGCACTGTGTCTATTAACTATTTACAGATAGATATAGAGCGATTTCATAACATACAGAGGATATACTGCTTCTACCCTGAGAGTTTAGACTATGTGCTCAAGCTATAGAGGTTCATACTTTTAGCTTTGGAGGTTCCTGGTTCAATTCCCCATAAAAATAAACAGAATCCTTAACAATAGCAGCAACTAATAGATTCCTCTGGCTCCAGTGTTAGGGTCCTGTGCTTTTGGTGGGATGGAGGATCATGAGTTTAATTTCTTATGATGCACATGTGGGGTTTGGCTGCTGACCATGGTGTGTAGTGAATGCAGCCATAGTTTGTTGCACTAGGTAGTTCTGTAAGCATTAGAAAGAAAATCAAAGAGAAACTCAATCCTGGTGAAGAGCCATGCTTTAGAAGGCTAAGATAGTACAGTGATTTTAAAAGCTGGAGGAGCTGAGCTGGTAGGAGAGGGGTACTTCACTGATGACATCTAGGCTGGCAATTCTGTTTGCTAAGCCCTGGGAACCTGACAAGATGGGGACAAAATGCTAAGGGCCTGATTCTCCTCCCTCGTTGGTTTTATACCACTGATTTCAGTGAAGTTACTGCTGATTTACCCCAGCATAACTAAGAGGTGGATCAGGCCCGTAGCATTTACTATATAACAGTATAACTTCCTTCACAGAGTCGGATCCCTTTCCTGTTGTTGCAAATTGTGTGTTTCAGTTTCTCTTTAGTGAATCATAAATACAGAAAATACCTTATACAGGATTTGGATTTGGGCATAGTGGAGAAGGGCAGGCAGCTAAGGTGCCCATCACAGCCACAGGAGAGCCTCTTCAATGTACACAGATGGTAGAAGGTCTGAGAATGAGGTGGAGCCTGCATTACTCTGACTCCTCCCTTCCCTGGACATGCCCGCTCCCCACTGCCAACAAGCCCTATATAAGGAGAGGAGGTTCCCCAGAAGGAGGCAGTGGAGTCGCATGGCAGAGATGGTGTAGGAGGTGGCTGCCCTCCCCCAGCCAGTGTTAAGCTGTTGGACATTGTCCCTGTGCAGCACACCTCTGGATGTACGATAAATTCACATTGCAGTGTGCAAGCAGAGAATTGGGCCCTATCGATAAGAATTAACGTGCTCATACCACACCCCACACCTCAGTTATGTTACAAATAGGGTGCCACCCTGCAAACAGCTATGAAAATGTACAGCAAACGGCATCACGTGATGACCTTAAAAACTAGCACGCTATTCTGTCGAGCCTGCTGACCGGAGCTGATGGGGACCCTCAATTTCCATTGACTTTGATGGGAATTGAGGGTGCTCAGCACCTTGCAGAAGGCTCCCAGCACTTCACAGTTTTTGGCCTGAATGGGTAGCCTACCAAGCAGAGTATCTTTATGATTACAGAGGGCCTCATTAGGGTGAGAATGCTAGTCTTCAGTATCAGAAATGGCCTGGTTTTGTCCAGGCTTGTATCTCGTTCTCAAAATAGAATCTCTGCCTATTTTATATGGGGAGAGGTTGAGTATAGCACGTAGAACTGAACACGTTCCTGAGGAAGTGGTGTCTTCTGTTGTGGTCTTCAAAGTAAACCTTTTCCTGCTAATGAGAGACTTTTATGCAATGGAAAAAATGTGTTTAACAATGTAGTGTAGACATTAAAGGGGCTTATTTTGAAACACTTAATGGTGCAACTGTATCTTTTTATTGGTGCATTTTATTTATTTATTTATTTTTACAAACCCTTCTGCTGTTTTCTGCAGGGGAATTATATATGTAGTAGGTAGAAACTCTCCAAGTAAACACTGGTGGTTAAGCTGAAAGGATACACATGTAAAATGTAAAAGGATATGGCTTGTTTTGCCATCAGTGGCATGGAGTGGTAGTGGGACTGGTTTTGTTGGATGACTTCATAAAACAAACAAAAGATGAAATTTCATTCAAAACAAAACTGAATGTTCTCGAATCCAGGGCTGATGTTTCTCTCCTGGAAGTATTTGCTTTTATATGAATTTAGGGCAGGATAGGGACGGGAAAGCTAATGTGCAAAACTTTGTGCCTCTTACAGTTTCCAGTAGAAACAAATATGCAGTAAGCCCCAACTCCCTAGCAGGGATGATAGGTCCCTGCCACTGCATTTCTCTGCTCTCAAGACATAACATAACTGGCATTTATCTTTGCCCAGGGGAGATAAAGGTACAAGATAATACTATATTTTATGAAGTGTGTGTATCTCCATGATTCCAGTGTGTTTATTAGAATCATAGAATCATAGGACTGGAGGGGACCTTGAGAGGTTATCTAATCCAGTCCCCTGCACTCATGGCAGGACTAACTATTACCTAGCCCATCCCTGACAGGTGTTTTGTCTAACCTGCTCTTAAAAATCTCCAATGATGGAGATTCCACAACTTCTGTAGGCAATTTATTCCAGTGCTTAACCACCCTCACAGTTAGCAAGTTTTTCCTGATGTCCAACCTATATGCTCTTGGTGCAATTTAAGCCCATTGCTTCTTGTCCTGTCCTTAGAGGTTAAGGAGAACAATTTTTCTCCCTCCTCCTTGTAACAACCTTTTATGTACTTGAAAACTGTTATCATGTCCCCTCTCAGTCTTCTCTTCTCCAGACTAAACAATCCCAAAATTTTCAATCTTCCCTCACAGGTCATGTTTTCTAGACTTGTAATCATTTTTGTTGCTCTTCTTTGGACTTTCTCAAATTTGTCCACATCTTTCCTGAAATGGGGCTCCTAGAACTGGACATGATACTTCAGTTGAGGCCTAATCAGTGTGGAATAGAGCTGAAGAATTATTTCTCGTGTCTTGCTTACCACACTCCTGCCAATACATCCCAGAATGATGTTAGCTTTTTTTGCAATAGTGTTACACTATTGACTCATATTTAGCTTGTGATCCACTATGAGCCCCAGATCCCTTTCTGCAGTACTCCTTCCTGGGCAGTCATTTCCCATTTTGTATGTGTGTCAATGATTGTTCCTTCCTAAGTGGAGTACTTTCCACATTCTATCCCCTCAGCCGGCTTGAAAAGGATATGATGAAAGATGGACATTTTATATTCTGCCATTTGTTTGATTCCCCTTTCAGGTACATTGTTTATATAAGCCCAGACTTTGTCTTTACTGGGTGTACCTATCAGTGAAGGGGTTTAGAGGGGCACTTCTCCAGTCCTGTCTGTGGAGCATAAAGGGGTGCAGAATGACCTTGGAGGTGATGGGATAGTGTGACACACCAATCACGGCTGCTTCATGCGATAAAGTGATGCAGCATATGCTCACCATTGCCAGGCCACTACCAGCTAGTGTGGAAGGAGCGGGGACGATCCATGGCTCTGCTCTAACCCCTTTGGTGGGGTTGCTAGGACACTTCCCTGGCTCCCCTGCATTCAGGGATTGTAAGGATTGGGATTCTGTGTGGCCCCGGCACAGGTGCAAGGATTCTTTTGCTCACTTGAAAGGGCCTGATTACATAAGATATATGAAAGCACTTGCATCACTCCTGTGGTGCACAGGGGATACCCCCCCACCTCTGCTCCCCTATCAGAGAGGAGTACCCAGTAGGGATGCACCAGCTGACTTTGTGAGGATAACTATGCTGCTGTAACTTGTGCTGGAGCCTGGAGTGGAGAACCAGGGTGTCATAACTGACTAGCACAGCAGATAGTCTGGCCTATTTAACTCAAGCAGCATGCAGGATCTGAAAATGACTATGCATTATAACCTCTAGCCCGTGCTTAATGCAGAACATAAAAACAGTAGACTGGAGTCTTGGAAAGCATTCTTCAGAAGACTATTGATTTTCAGTCTTACTCTCCATGAAGGCCACCCTTGTTAGTTCAGATAGTGGAGAACAAGAAAAATATTTTCTACATTCATGATCACTTGCATTTACCCTTTTTACATTAATTACAACATCTGTGCAACCATCTGCCACATACTCTCTGATGTTGGTCTGCAAAATGAAGTGCTCACATTCAGTACTGAACATAACAAGGAACTCTCTTGAGCTCCAGATGAACAACTATGCTAACAATAGCATACACTTCTCTGGAACATGAGAAGTCCTCTCATGCATAGCCATTCACTCACCCCTCCGGAGCACTGATGTGCTACATTAGCTCCATCTGTACCACATAAGCCTTAACTTTCAGTTCCACATAAGTGTAAAAGAAAATTTCATCAAAAGGACAGTGTTCAAACCAGTCACCCAATACAGGACTACATATATTGATATTTAATAGTTGTGGGGCTAGATTGCTCAGGATTGG
Source organism: Chelydra serpentina (assembly GCA_037349315.1). Lineage (NCBI taxonomy): Eukaryota > Metazoa > Chordata > Testudines > Chelydridae > Chelydra > Chelydra serpentina. Next base: position 31,407,858 of record JBAIAC010000035.1, on the reverse strand, counting down.
TAATGGGATATGGAGGCCTTTAAGACACTGCTTAACAACACGGAAATTCAAAATGTTTTAAATTGCATTTCATATGTACGACTTCATACACCGTGTCATGGGAAGACAGAATAACAGAAATGTCAAGATATCTAAAAAGAAGAGTATGTGGATTTGTGTCCCGTTACCTTCTGTAATAGGCTTGCAAATGCATCTCCACCTTCTGTTCTGGTCAGAAGAATGACACTCACCTCTTGTATTAGACACAAGAATGCCCAGCTCCGTCACTCTGTTTCACTTTGCACGTTGGATGTAGGAAGCACTCCCAACTACTATATTTGTTTAGGACCAACAGCAGGTGCCATTCTATCAGAAGAGGGATGTATGGATGAGTTACAAAGGTGTCTTCTGGTTATTTCTCATTATTTCAAGTGGTTTGTGCTCTTTGTGCACTGATGGAGGTTGTTTCTCTGTGGGTATGATGTCTTTTTCCTCTTGATGTCTATGTATTTCTCCCATAAATGTTAAAGGGAATGATGCACATGCAGGAGAGAAGACTTCTCGATCTTTAGCTGTTCCCTCATATCCTTCTTTAGTTGCCATCTACCTGTGTAACTTGATTTTTTCCTTCTGTGCCAGACTATGCCTGACACTCTGTTTCTTTTACCTTTATATTATCTGTGGCCTGCACATTTTCCAGGTGCATGGTCTTTGTTATTGTCAGGCCTAAGATAATACTTTAAAAAAATCTTTTTCTGTGTTTTCTCTCCAGTCTTGTTTGACGGTCCCACTTACGGCAGCCTGACACATCGGAAGAGCTCTTTATCACTCAGTTAAATAAGATGTGATTGTCTACAAGGGACATGGCATGTGCTGTATAAAGATGGCTTTGTGCTTAAGGCATTGGTCTGGAAATATGGGTTCAATTCTTGGCTTTGCCATACACGTCCATTGTCACTCGCATCTGTCTCCTCACTTGCTTTTCTGTTTAGACTGTAAACTCATCAACACAGCGACTATTTCCTACTATGTGTTTGTACAGTGTGTAGCGTAATGGGGGTCCTCATGTAAGCTGGGGCCTCTAGGGCTATGTCAACAGAGCATTGTGGAGCAAGCTGGTTGACAGACTTGGGTCAGTGGGGCTTGTGACGGTCATCTAAAAACAACTGTGCAGACAGTGCTTTGAAGCTTGGCTCAAGATGGAACTCGGGCTCTGAAGCCTAGGGAGCGGGTGGGCTTCGAAGCCCAAGCTCCAGCCCCAGCTGCAACTCCAAAGCTCTGTCTGCACAGCTCCGCTACCCGAAATTTGTCCAGCCAGGCTGGGAAGCTCGCTCCCCTCACTCCAAAATGCAGTGTGGACATACCCTAGGCGCTGCAGTAATACAAAGAAGAATGTTTGAAATTTATCTTCAAACACTATTAGCTAAGCCATGCTCAGGGACTCCATGCCACGAATCTGAGCCAGTCTCCAAGTGCCCTAATGAGAGCAGCTGGCTTGTAGTAGGCTGTCTAATTGGCTACATTGCTTGATTGGTTTAAAGAGTCGGCAGATGGGCTCTTAAGCCAGCAGCAGCAGCAGACGCAGTTCCTGCCTTGTTCTCAGTCTTACTCTTGCCTTGGCCTTGCCTTACTCCAGGTTAACCCTGTTGTGACCTTTGTCTCTGGTGCCTGGCCACTGAATCCAGCTCTGAGCCTGGGCTCCAATTTCCAGCTACGGAGTCCTACTCTGACCACTAGGCGCAACTGCCCACATTCTGGTCACTGACATGTGGGGTAGTACTGCTTTGCCTGGAGACTCTTCATCCAATGTCCCACCTGCTGAGGAGATCTTCCCAGGAAAAGGAAGATGTGTCTGCATATAGTAGAAAAGCCAGAATGAAGCAGCACTCTTTATTATCTCCAGCATGCACCTTTTAAAAATAGGGTTTCATAGGGGAAAAACACAGCTCTAAGAATGGTCTGAAGTCCAAAACTCCAATATCTTTCAAGTGCGTATTGCGCACATGTAACCCATACACCACCTGGCTGTGGTGTTCTGTCCTATCTGGTGGTACTGAGACCACTTAGAGAAAAAGATTAATGAGTCTGCTCTTCAGAGCTATGGCTTTTAGTTCATGCAGTGGAGGCTCATGCATATATCTCCAAAGGTCCCAGGTTCGATCCCGCCCTCTGACGACCAGGGTCTGTTGGTGTTACAAATGGGGGCTCATCTGGGATTTCAACTGGAAAGTCTCTGAAGCTTGGGATGCGTTTCCTCAGGTAGGAGAAGTATGTAACCCACACACCTCCTGGGTGTGGTGTTCTGTCCCATCTAGTGGCACTGAGACCATTTAAAGAAAGAGATTTAATGAGTCTGCTCTACAGCCATCTGGCTTTTAACTCATGCAGCAGAGGCTCATGCACTATGCTCCAGAGGCCCCAGGTTCGATCCTGTCCACCAACGACCAGGGTCCATCGGCGTTACATACGTTGAGCCTTCTTACCAGGCTAGTTGATTTACATTCATTAAATTGCACCATGATCTGTTTTTCTAAGCTGAAGTGCTGTGTGCAGCTCATTTAAGTGCTTCTCCATGCTTAGGAGGGTAAATCTTTGAAAATATTGTTGAAAAGTTAGAAATGGTGCAACAGGGAACATTTTACGAAGACTTGTGGGTTTTACATCAAGAGTAGTCAACCTTTTCATGCCTAATGTACTGCTGGAGCTATACAAATAATAAGTCATCCTAGAATGTTATTCTCTTAGGGTATGTCTACACAGCAATGGGGAGGTAGCATTCCCAGCACAGGCAGATGTACACACACTAGCTCTGCTCAAGCTAGTTCTCCAAAAACAGCAGCGTGGCATGGGCATGGGCAGTGGCTTGAGTTAGCCACCCAAGTACGTATGCAGGGAGTCAGATAGGATTGTACTCGGGTGACTAGTCTGAGCTACTGCCTGGGCTGTCATTTTCTATGTATGTTTGTATAGCACCTAGCACAACGGGGCCCTGAACTTTATGTGCTACTGCACATAAAGGGGAGGAGGGATAGCTCAGTGGTTTGAGCATTGGCCTGCTAAACCTGGGGTTGTGAGTTCAATCCTTGAGGGGGCCATTTAGGGATCTGGGGCAAAAATCTGTCAGGGACAGTACTTGGTCCTGCTAGTGAAGGCAGGGGACTGGACTCAATGACCTTTTAAGGTCCTTCCAGTTCTATGAGATAGGCATATCTCTATATATTATATATAAATGTTTCATAATAAATAAAAATGCTTACTTTTGTTTATTCATTGCTTATGCGAACATTTTCTACTAATGAATAGATATAGATATAGATAGATATATAGTCACGCAAGCTAGACTATAATTCTATGGCGATAGCTGAGACAGCAGCTGGGAGGCGTAATTTGCAGCTCAGGTAAACCTACACGTGCAAGCTCTGCTTAGACTAGTGCCTAAAAATAACAGCATGAGCCCTTCCTTCAAAGGGCTTACAATCTAAGGGCATGTCTACACTTACCGGGGATTGATACTGCGGCAAGCGATGCACCAAGGGTCAATTTAGCTGGTCGACCTCAGATCACACTCCTGTTGACTCCGGTACTCCACTGGAACAAGAAGTGTAAGGTAAGACGACCGGAGAGTGTCTCCCGTTGACCCAGCATGGTGTAGACACCACAGTAAGTCAACCTAAGCTACGTCAACTCCAAGTACTTTATTCATGTAGTTGGAGTTGCATAACATAGGTCATCTTACCCCTGTAGTGTAGACAAGGCCTAAGAGACAAACAAGTAGATGTAACAAGCAAGGGGGAGAAGAGTACCAAAAACAATAGGATGTATGCAATTCTTAACCAATTGGAAGCAGCAATCTCAGCTCACCACCCACATAGCCCTCATCAGAATGCAATTTCAATTACATCTTTGGCCTGAGGAGGTATAGGGGTGTTGCCAAAGTCAAGGAATCAAGTATTATGTATGGGACAGGCTTAACAGTGGCATAGGTTTCACACAAGGTTTCCATTTTATATCACTGCCCAGTTCTGATTCAGAGGAGCAGATACTGCGAGCAGTCTCTCTCCTGTACATGTTCAGTCCATAATAGGCTTTGAAATTGGTGAGTGGGCTAAATGTGATGTCACCCACATGTATGGCGAGACATCTCCCCACTCATTACCATTCTAGAGGTCACTCCATAATGTCTGACATGCAGTATCGACCCCATCAGTGCAGACGCAAAGATAGTTACCCTAGGAATGAATCTGGCTCATGGAGAATAGCCATCTGCCAGTAATTGACTTGAATTGAGGTTCATTCTCAGGATTTTTACAGTAATACCAGCAGAGTGTTGCAGCATTTGGACAATCATAAAGAAAAAATGCTAAACAGCTTGAAAAATGTTTTATTCTGCTACTGAGATTAAAGCAAGCCCTAGATAGCTGTATAACTGCTAGACGAATCATAGTGTGGCACAGTGTGTTGTAAGGGGAGATATACTGTAGCTGTTTAACAAACTCCAAACACTGCATCAAATTTTCCAGCTTGGTTGCAAAGGACCCTTCAGGAGGGAAGATACATAAGGACCAGATGTAGGAGAGTGATGAAGATGCACTGTTCTGAAGGCTTCTTTCTGACACAGCCACTGACTCTGCAGAATGATCCATGGCTTATCTCTCCAGTTCGGCTATAGACAGAAAAAAACATTGCAGAGCAGCTGAGAAATATAAACTGAGACCATTATTGATTAGGAAATTGCAAACCCCATACTGTATGACTCATGCAATCTACAATGCTTTTCAAGCTCAGTATGAAAGAAGCAGAGGTGCATGGAGGACGGTTTCAATTTCCAAGCAGTATTTTTTGACCACTCATGCTTTTGAAAAGTAAAAATAATATCTTGGCTCAGAACTGACTGCAAAGGAGAGGTATTCTTTGCTTGGCCCATTGCCTGCTCACACTCATGAAACCAAGCTTATATATTGTGATGGAAACATAACAGCTTATTCTGCCAAAGAATAGGTCATACATACTGTAGTCCATGAACTAAAGAATTATTGCTGCATGTAGAAAACTTGAACCAAATGGAACTGCAGAGGTTGAGTTCTTGATATACTTGCAGTTTTGGGATACATACACCTGAAACATTTCATAGGGAAAAGCTTTGGTTTGCTGATAATACAATGTCCAGCCAGAAATACTGGGAAAGTGCTAATTATTAAAATGATCAGGTCTGCCTTTGTGGGCAAATGCACTACTTAAAAAATTTGCTAAGGTTATAATAAACCCAAGATATGTGGCTGACAAGACAAAAGGAATTAGCCAGCTGAGTTTGTCAGCAGAGGAAGGTGGAGTTGTGTGTTGTGTTTTGTTTTCCCTTTCCTTATCCTTCAGGTTATCTACAAGGAAGAACTTGCAGTAGGAAGAAAATGCCATGTCACCTACACCACTACTAGCTCTTCCTCTTCCTGCACCTGCGGGCCCCCCAGCCAGACAGGCATCCTGATATAGCTTCCACCCAAGCCCAGCTCTTGACTTGCTGGGAATGCAGCCTGTACAACAATACGAAAGTGCTAGCAGACCCTTTCAGGCAGCATACTGTTCCCTGGGGGGAACTGTTTAGAAGTGACATGTCCTGGGGAACTGTCTGAAAAGCCATGAGGCTGGAGAAGCCACAATAAATCTGGAGTTTGCTAATTAACCCTGTGTTAACATGAGATCTTATATGCCAGAAGATCCAGACACAAATAAGCATAGAACATGGTGACTGTAGAACCTCAGGGTTCAATGGAGGCGTGGTCTTCTTACAGTGGGAGGCATGGATCCAGCTAGGGAGCCCTTTGCATTTGACTGAGGTGTGGGTGGTCAGCAGGACTTGGTAAGGACCTTTCCACCGGGGCTCCAGGGAGGTCTTCCTCTAGTGGACCTTGATGTGGATCCAGTCCCCAGGTTGCAATGGGTGGCACGGGATGTCAGCTGGTTCGGGCAGGGCACTTTGTACCTGCGAGTGGAGAGCCCTAACACAGTGAATTAGTCTCTTACAATATGCCACAACCTCATCATCGCTTAACTGTAAATCTAGTTGGCCTGGGAGTGGAGGAGGGTTAGCCGGCATCCTCATTGGCCTTGCCATGAGAATCTCATGTGGGGAGAGACCATGCTTACAGGACAGAGTGCTTCTCATATACATGAGAGCAAGGGGAAGGGCGTCAGGCCACTTTAAATTAGTTTCAGCACCGACCTTTGCAATTTTATTCTTCAGTTCCCCATTCTTCCTCTCAACTGCTCCTGAACTCTGAGGGTGATGGGCACAGTGAAAGTGCTGCTGGATTTTCAGGGCTTTGCACACATTCTGCATTATCTGACCTGTAAAATGGGTGCCCTGGTCACTGTTGATAGAGACAGGCAGCCCAAACTGGGGAACAAATTCCCGTATTAGTTTCTTTGCTACTGTGATAGAATCGGCCTTTACACAAGGATAGGCCTCTATCCATCCAGAATACATACACACACAGACAAGAACATATTCATATGAACAACATTTTGGCATGCTGATAAATCAACTTGAATGTTGACAAAGGGGCCCCATGGTGTAGGGTGTGCTGCGGGCCTGATTTTCACTGGTTTGCCACTATTATGGGCCAGGCAAACAGGACAAGATGCACAATATTGTTGTGCCAGCACAGAGAAATATGGGGCGTACCAGTCACGCAACACAGATGCAATCATCCCCCCCTTGCTTACGTGGGCCACTCCGTGGGACACACGAGCAAGATAAGGAAACAAAGCCTTGGGCGCCACCAGGTGTCCATCAAGGGAGCACCACAAGGCATCATCATGTAAAACACACCATCATCCCTCCACCGTAACCGTTCCACCTCTGGGGCTGCACTCTGTAGAGTGGCTAAACCCCAAAGGGAGCCAGATGGGGAAAAAGGGTGGATGACAAAAATGGCAACAGAGTTGGGAGCCGGAGACCCAAAGAGGGCTGCCTGTTTCGCAGAGGCATCTGCCAATGCATTTCTTCTAGTAACATCATCAAAGGGTTTCAGGTGAGCCGTACACTTAACAATGGCAACAGCAGAAGGGAGCTGAAGGGCAGAGAGGAGAGAGTTCACATAAGGACCATTACTAATTTGGGTCCCCCCCGAGGTAAGAAATCCGCGGTATTTCCACAGCTGCCCATAGTCACGGACAACGCCAAAGGTATACCTGGAGTCAGTAGAGATGGTAACTGAGCGGCTTGCAGCTAGGGCGCAAGCTCTAGTAAGGGCAATGAATTCCGGAGTGCACGGCAGGGAGAGAGTGGGCTTCTGCAATCTCATGCTGCGAGCACACAGCATAGCCCGCAACTAGAGAGCCGGAAGGATTTCTCAAGCATGAGCCATCCACATAAAATATGAGTTCAGGGTTAGAGAGCGGAATATCCTTCGGGTCAGCTTGAGGGGTGGTAAGGTCAGCAGTGAGTGTCAAACAGTCATGGGGTTCTCCGTCCCCTTCTGTGGGGAGCAGGGAAGCCGGATTAAGGACTGCACACCGGGTCAAGGTAACATTAGAAGCATTTAAAAGCAACATCTCATATTTTGTGAGTCGAGCATTGGAGAGGTGCTGTGTCTTACTTTTTAGAAGCAGGGAAGTCACAGCGTGAGGAACAGCAAGACAAAGGGTAGATTCTAAAACAAGAGAGGCAGAAGATTCCACTAAGGCAGCAGCCGCGGCTAGAGCCCGGAGGCAGGGTGGAAGTCCTGCTGCAACCGGATCCAAAGGGGAGCTGTAATAAGCCACAGGCCGCTGCTTGTCACCATGGGACTGGGTAAGGACCCCTAAGGCAACACCATTTTTTTCATGACAATATAAGGTGAAGGGCTTCTGATAATCAGGAATACCCAGAGCTGGGGATCGAGAAAGGGCTTGTTTAAGCTGGGTAAAGGCGTTCTTGGCCTCAGAGGACCATTCCAGGTGATCAGAAGATTTATCAATAGTCAATTCATGGAGAGGCTTAACAATGGCAGTGTACCCAAGGATCCATTGTCTGCAATACCGAGCCATGCCCAAAAATCCACGCATCTGGCGTTTGGTCAGGGGTTTGGGGACCCATAGAAGGGCTTGAACTCGGGAGGAGGAGAAGTGTTGTTCCCCAGTTGAAATATCATGTCCTAGGTAATGGATTCGGGGAAGGCAGAGCTGCAATTTATCTTTAGAGGCCTTATGGCCCTTTTGGGCCAGCGCCTGTAACAGAACAAGGGAGTCTGTCCTAGAGGCCTCAAGGGTTTGAGATGCTAATAGGAGGTCATCTACATATTGGACAAGGGTGGATCCCATTGGAAAGGTTAAATCAGCCAAATCCCATCTAAGTATTTGGGAAAAATGGGTAGGAGATTCCGTATAACCCTGGGGAAGGCGGGTCCAAGTATACTGAAGGCCTTGGAAGGTAAAAGCAAACAGATACTGGCTATCAGAGTGGATGGGAATAGAGAAAATGGCAGAACAGAGATCTATAACAGTAAAATAGGTAGCAGAGGGAGGTATACAAGAAAGAATAGTGGCAGGGTTTAGGACAACAGGGAAGGTAGGAAGGACAGCAGCATTTATTGCCCACAAATCCTGAACAAAACGCCAAGACTGCTTGCCTGGTTTTCTGACAGGCAGAACTGGGGTGTTACACTGGCTAGTCGTGGGCACAATAACTCCCTGCTCAATTAAGGACGTGAGCACAGGGTGGATGCCCTCCTCTGCCTGTTTCGACAAGGGGTACTGCGACACTCGGGGAAGGGGCTTTGCTGGGTTCAGGCGGATTTTAACGGGTTGGGCAGTGCCAATACAGCCAACCTCATTTGCATGAGTGGACCAGAGCGAAGGAGGCACTTTAGCTAGCAATTCCTATTGCAACAAGGAATGACCAGCATCAGTATCCTCCAACGGGGTTTTCACCAGCAAAGCAGTCAGGACCTCATTTTGGTGAGAAACTGGGACATCCAGATATACCCCATCTGGTGTACAATAGATAGAACATCGCAATTTACACAGCAAATCCCTTCCCAAGAGATTAACAGGTGAACAAGGACTAGATTTTTGGCAAGTCCTTGCCCTCCCACCCAACGATGCCTACTTTTAGGAGTTCTCCTATCTTGGGAAGGAGACCCTGAACAAAGGTAGCCACTATGGCTTGCTTTGCCTCTTGCTCAGCATCAGCAATGCCCGAATGCCTCTCAAACACTTGAATAAGGCATTGCATATAATCTGCAGGTTCTTCCCCTTTATTTTGCCTACAAGCAGTAATCTTTGTCCAATCCGCCCTTCTGGGACAGACTTCCAAAACGGCTTTGACTAAATTGTTTCTTAGCGCCTCTAGCTGCTCATGAGTCTGGGTAGAGGGAGGAGATTCTGAGGGTCATCCAACTTTAGCACAGAGACGGTCTCGGGTTTCTTTGGGCATTATTCCTCTCAAAAGTTGATTTATGTCTGCCCAACTGGAATTATAGGAATTTATAAGGACCTCCAAGTCTTCCTGGAATTTTACAGGATCCTCACGAATTTTGGGAAAATTTTGAGAGATGGTATGGAGGTCTCCAGCAGACCAAGGGGCATGTACCATAACTAAAGTTCCATTCCCATCCCTTGTCAAACCCAGGAGTTCACGCAAGGGAAACTGAGGCACAGGCGAGGTTGGTCGCCTGGGCGAGACGGTGAGGGCATTTAAGGCTCTAGATCTGGTATTCTGGCTGGGGCCTGAGAGATGCCTCCCCGAAGTGTCGGGGAAGTGCTCATCCACCCCGGACAGCAAGGTCTCACCCGTGTCTGTTCCCGTGCCTGTCCTTGTACCTGGGGTGGCCATATTCTCTATTCAGCGTAAAAACGCAAAGTGGTTATTGCACACCCTGATACAGTTGTTTAAATCAACAAGGGTGGTCTGTAAATCTGGAAATACAATTAGGGAACCCTCAGGTGAGACCAGAGGGCTGCCTGCTGAGCTTGCTTCCTCGGAGGAGGGTGTTTGGGAATGATGCCCTCCTTCTCCCAGGGCCGAGGCAGCAGAATCAGCTGCGGAACTATAAGTGGGGGGCAGGCCGCTTGATCAAGGCGAACCGGTGCAGGGGAAGCAAAACCCCTTGCTTCCAAGAATAGCTCAATGGTCCCGACAGGTGGGGCCGATGGGGCCACTTCAGCCACCGGAAGCTGTTTAAGAGGATGAAGAGGTGCTTTCTGGCTAGTCAGGTGCTGGGCAATCGGTAAGGATCCCTTGGCCTCTTTTAGGTGTAATTTAAGTTTCTCCTGGGAATCCTTAAGACTTCGGACCTGAGATTCCCAACATCTTTTTTTCTGTTTCCTCAAACCAATTTAGATATGCATCAAATTAACCTTGCGCCACTCTCCTAGCCAAGAGTGTGCCCTTAAGATGTGAGATCTTATCAGGGTCAAAGCATCCGTCCACAGGGAACTGAAGCTTTGGGTCATCCCTAGTATACCAATTCCATAATTCTAAAAACTTACAAGTAGCTGAGCTATAGTTCATGTACATATAATGCGCACGCGTGCCTTTTGACGGAACGGTGATCTCCTTGGATCCACCGGTCCCCATCCTTCCCTTCGTGGCGAGCTGTGCCAGGCTCCCACGCAGGTCATACACTCAAGGTGGTCATTCACACAGGGAAGATTTAACAGAGGGTGTCCACAACTGCCCTCGCATCCAATCCCTTTGGCAAAGAGCGTCGGCTGGCTGCCGCTTACTCTGTCGCTTCAGGTGAGGTGCTCAGACCAGTTAGTGGTTCAGGTTACTGGAGGGGTAGGGAAAGAGGTTGAGGAAATTGTCCAAAGACACAGAAGGGTAGGGACACACACACCTAGGCTTGGGTTAGCTTCTCACCGGACGATGCCGTGTAGAGTTGCATTACCTTCACCCGGCCTTTTTATCGGCCGACTAGTTGGGGCACACGGAGCTTGTGTTAGAATCATCTCGGTCACGGGTCCAAAAACCTCGCGAGGCACTCTGGGCATCTTTCCGCTGCTCGCATTCATACAGGTGTGATGAGGATTCGGATCTCTATAGACCCGTTCACCTCTCACGCATTCACACTACCAGGGCGAGTCCTAGGTCTTGGACCATCCGAGACTTACCAGCCTCCCCTATACCGGCACCCACAGGAGCCTACCTTTGCTCCTGTCTAGTCACACCCTGTGGCTCTTCCTGGGGAAACCTAAGGGGCGTCTGGTGTATCTGAGAAAAAATTTCGATTCCAGCACGAACTCACCCAACCAAGAGCCTACGGGCAGTCCTCCACCAAAAACCCCAATAGAGATTCAAAGTATCTCACCTATAGACGGCCGGCCGGGGATTCAGTGGAAGAACTGTCTGCAGTCATCTGAGCTGGAGAATCATCGTGGATCCCGGACGAGCCCCCAAATTGTTGTGGAAAATTAACCACACGTTGTGTTTGAATCAGAAACGCCAGAGGCTCCTTTATTAATAAAGCATATATGCTGGGAAGCAACACATGGCTGTATGAGATACATCCATCGTGGCCCCCACTTTTACAAAGGGAGGCACTTCTTTATATACTTGATCACTTGCATTTACTTGCATTCAAACAGTAGACTTCCTCTTTGGGAGTTTTCCACCAGACCAAACAGTAATTCCTTATATGGCATATTGAGTAACAAAACATATTTTTCATTAAAAGCAAACTTGTGGTTAAACTGTAGATCACAGAAAATTTAGCTTAGCATTGCGTTTTTTTAGATTGCTAGCTGAGCTGGCTGCTTATCACCCACTGTACCCTACTTCCTCTTCTGACCTTTGCCTTACATACCATTTCTAGCTAAAGGTCTTTGGGCCCAGACAGGACCCCTACCGAGGGCCGCCGCCCTTGTGGGACGGGCCCCAAGCTCGGAACTAAAGACTGCCTTACCTGACTGAGAAGGCACGCCGAAGTAACTCAGGCCACTAGGCTGTGCTATCCCTTCAGGGGAAGAGACTAAGGGGGGACTCTGGCCATTGAGTCCCGCTGGACGGGCCGCCAGGAGTGGCATAGAAAACGGACCGGGAACTAGACAGGCGGGGTACCTCCTAGCCCCCCTGCGACTCAGAGGGGTGACGGAGTACGAACCCTGCCACACAGATAAAGAGGATGCTGTGAAAAAAAAATGTTTTGTTACCTGAGTGAAGAAAGGGGGAGAGAGATAAGTGAGATGGTGTGCATGGAAATTCCCCAAGCTCAATGCACCTTAGAAGCAATAACAGGCTGTTTTGTTACCCGTTGTAACCCCAGGAAGAATGACACAGTGGAAAGATGTGATTTCTTTACTCGGGATCAAGCAGCTGGGGAGGGTATAGGTGAGTACAACACTGAGATAAAAGTGCTACCAGCCAGTTGCAACGTTGGAAATATTAAAGATTCATTGATAAAAGACTGGATAGAGTGTGGGATACGAGACATACAAGTACAATAGCGGTTGCTGAGGGAAGCTGACTTAACTTTGGGGGAAAGCTCGGAGATATGCAGGGCTGCACAGCAATCCCAAAAGAGGATTAGAACCCTGGAAGGACAGTCAGCAGAAACTGTCCATGCAATGCATAAGAAAGAGAAAGCAAAATCGGATACAACATCAGTAGATGACAATAGTAAAGACGTGCAAATACAGTGGGAGAAAATATGTAAGAAAGGAAGAGAAGTGTCCAGCATATTGTAAACAATGCTATATCTGTGACAAATGTAACCATTTGCAGCCAAGTGTTTGTCCCAGAGAAGAAAAACAAATCAAAGGTGTACACACCAACTGAAGAGAGCAACCTCAAGTATGAGAACATTATGTGGGTGACCAAGCAGATGATAAACATACTGCAAGAAGACCCTAGTAAGCACCAGAAAGAGATGTATGCAGCCATGTTACTTGGGAAGAAAGTTATACCTTTCAATTAGATTGTGGTGCAAATTGTAACATAATCCCAATCAGTCTGTTGAACCTGGATATATGTTTGGAAGAGAATAACCAGCTGTTAACAATGTACAACCATAGCATTTTAAAGTCTTAAATTCTTTCTTAAATTAAGAAATCAAAGAACAAAAAGGAATACAGACGGGCCTTAGTGGTCGTAGATGATGAAACAGCAGTATCACTTCTGGGCAGCAAGACTGCTCAAGCCATGAACCTGATAAAAGTACAGCTCCATACCATAATGCAAGTGGATAGTGGGGTGATTGAAAACTTCTTGGATGGTATTACCTGGGATCAGGAGATGATACAGAGGGAGTATAGAGATGTGTTTCCGGGAGACAGATGACTAAATAGTGTTTATAAAACAGAGATTGATACTAGTGTGAAGTCAGTTAAATTGCCAAAAAGAAAAGTATCCATTGTATTACTACTGCCACTGAAAGATGAACCGCAAAGACTACAGAATAGTGGATTTATATATCCTGTAGAGAAGAGCACAGATTGGATAAGCAGTCTTGTTATACTGAGAAAGCCATCCAGAAAACAGAATATGCACAGACCCAAAGCCTTTAAACTAACTTTTGAAATGGAACCATTTCCTTCTGCCTACAATTGAGGATATATTACCAGATCTGCCGACAGTAAGACTTTTTTTTACAGTATGTGATGTAAAAAATGGATTCTGGCATGTTGAACTGGATGAAGAATCCAGTTACTTGATAACTTTTGAAACTCCATTTGGGAGAAACCGATGGTTAAGGATGCCAATAGGAATCAGTCCGGCACCAGAAGTCTCCCAGAGCAGATTGACCTAAGCATTGGAGGGCTTGATGGGAATCCAGAGAATGTGCTGATACTGCGAGAGGGTTATAATCCAGAACAAAGACAACCATGTCACAACTGCAAGTTACTGCAATTTTTACAGTGATGCAGATAAAAATATTAAATTGAACCTAGGTAAGCTCAGGTTGAGAGTAACCAAATGCCATACATTGGACATTTGTTACCTCCAAAGGCCTGAAAGTATACCTAGATAAAGTGAGAAAAATTAGAGAAATGCTAAGACCCAGCTTTGTTAAAGGAGTCCTGAGATTTTGGGAATGGTCAGTTTTTCCCAAGGAAAAACTTAGGAAAGTTTTTCAACCATCTGTGTGAGAGTTGCAAGATCCTGAGACAGCTGACACATTGAGAGAGTGGACAGACCAATACAAGCAAGCATTCTGGAAAGTAAAAGAAATGCTTGGGAAGGCTCATGATGCAAAAGAACCCCTGATGCTGCAATGTGACGCATCTGAGTTGTGTTTAGGGTCTACGATGCTGGAATGGGGACAACCTGTTGCATTTGCTAGGAGAGTTTTGTCCATGACAGAGAAGAGGTATGTTCAGATTGAAAAAGAGTTGTTAGCAATACACTTTTTTGGAATGGAAAAATTTCACTAGTACACTTAGACACTATGGACATACAATCTGACCTCATACCTCTTGAAAGCATTTAGAGAAAGCCATTACACAGTGCACCAAAGCGATTACAGCAGATGATGATGTGACTGCAGAGATACAATGTACAGATCCCCAGGCAGAGACTGGTGTTGGACACCTAGAGCTGTGGATACCTGCTAGAATCCACCAAGGAGGGATCCATAACGGCCAAGGTAAAGACAATAAATATGGTACAGTACTTTCCTATCTTGGAAGAGAGGTTGAGAGAGGTACAGAACAAGACAGAATGCTGCAGATATTGAAACTCATGGTCCTATAAGGATGGCCAGCAATGAAAGACCAAGTACTTAAAGAGAGAACACCATTCTTTCAGATAAGAGACAAGTTGTGTGTACTAAATGGTATTATATTTCAGGGAGAAAGAGGAGTTATTCCAGCAGCTTTTAGGAATGAGATTATGCACAAAGTTCATTAATCGGATCTGGGAATTGAAGGTTGCTTAGGGTGAGCCAGGGAGACTCTATACTGGCCAGGAATGAATGAGCAATTATGGATTTTCATGAAAAATATGCAGATCCTGGGAACACTGTCAACTGCAAGAGACCCTGTAGCAATACAAAGTTCCAGAAAGACCATGAGCAAAGCTGGAAATGGATTTGTTTATTTTTGGAGACAAAAGTTACATGATCATTGTAGAGTATTTTTACAATTTCTGGGAGATAGACTATAGACATACACAGGATCTAGAATAGTCATATGGAAGATAAAAGCACACTTTCCATGGTATTGGATACTGGATATCATGTGTTCCAATAATGGACCACAGTTTCTTTGAAAAGCATTCTGGAAGTTCAGTAAAGACTTGGGAGTTTGATCACATAACATCTTCACTGGGGTATCCTGAAAGCAATGGCAAAGCAGAATCAGCAGTAAAAACTGCTGAGAAACTATTGAAAAAAAGCAAAAACTGCAGCAGCTGTCCCATATGTAGCACTACTAGATCACAGGAATACTCCCTTGCAAGGCCTAAATTCTAGTCTGGCCCAAAGATTGATGAGCTGAGAAACAAAGACACTCTGGCAAGTGCTTTACTACACTATACTAGAGGAGGGAAAATTGTTTAAAGACCTGCTCATCTGCGGGATTTTGTGTGACGGACTTGCACCTTGTACAGGTATATAGCTAGACAAACCAATAAGATGTGAATGCAGTAACTGCAAGAATGGTCAGCATCTGAAAGGAAAACACTGAATTATTTTATGAGTTATTGCTGGGGTGATTGACAGTTTTCTTTTAAAAGAGAAGGAGAGTAAACAATATGAAAGTGCTAGCAGACCCTTTCAGGCAGCATACTGTTTCCTGGGGGGGAAATGTTTGGGAGCGACACCTCCTGGGGAACTGTCTGAGAAGTCATGAGAGTGAAGAAACATGTTGTACGCAGACACAATAACACTGGAGTTTGTTAAATGACCCTGTGCCAGAGATAGATCTTGTATGGCAGAAGATCCAGACACAACGAAGTATAAAACAGTCTGCATATCACTGCTGCTGAAAGCCAGGCAGGGGGAACCACCTTAATACATCTTTGAAACTTTACTATGCAGAAGAAAAAGGCTGCTTTCACTTAACTTTTTTAGTAATTTATGTTTAACACAGTAATGTACTGTATTTGCTTTTTAATTTTTTTGTCTCTGCTGTTGCCTGATTGCGTACTTCCAGTTCCAAACAGGTGTGGGGTTGACCGGTCAGCGTGTAACTCTGGTGTTTGTAACTCTGTGGTTCTACTGTACTTATAATATCTGCTTCCCATGTTATAAGATAATGTTTAAACGTTTGTCTGTAATTATCAAAATATTTGTTCAGACTAAATTCCTCACAATCAAGGGAGAAGCATTACCACCTGGATCACCTGGATCGATCGAACTTCAGCTGTCGTTAAGACTGCGCCGATCACAACACGTCTGCCATTCTTCTCGCACTCTTGCCTTTCTTCTCCACGTTCGTCCGAAACGTTTAACGATGTCATCTTCCCATCTTCTTGGAGGCCGACCGGGGGGGTCTTTTCTGTTCTCGCGGGTACCACTCAGCAATGATTGCGGTCCACCTGTTATCCGTGAGCCATGCTGTGTGGCCCGCCCATCGCATCTTGTTATGTCTGCTTTCCACGACAATATCTTTCACACCGCTGCATTCTCTGATGATTTCATTTGGTATACGATCCAGAAGGGAGATTCCCAACATAGCTCGTTCCATTGCCCTTTCAGCTACCAACAGCCGTTGCTCTTCTCTCTTCGTCAGTGCCCACGTTTCACTGCCATACAGCATGGCTGGCAGCACTGCTGAATTGAAAATATTTTTACGTGTGGTCTTGTCAATTTTTCGTTTGAGGATGTCCTTGATGGAATTAAATGCACACCATCCTGCCCGAATCCTTCGCGAGAGTTCTCCGTTCAGGTCTTGGCGCATATTAACTTCTTGGCCCAAATATATGTACTGTTCCACTTCTTCGATGTCTTCTCCTGTTACCGTTATTCGGGCTTTTCGTAAGACGTCTGATCGCATATATTTCGTTTTGCAGCGGTTCATTTTCAGGCCGACCTGACTACTTTTCTTGTCGAGTCTTCGTAGCATGCTCTGCAGTTGGTTGGTGCTTTCGGCAATTAGTACAATGTCATCTGCAAATCTGAGATGAGATAATCTCTCTCCATTTATGTTGACACCACTCCTTCAATTGATCTTGTTTATAACCATTTCGAGGCAGGCGGTGAATAGTTTCGGTGAAATTGTATCTCCTTGCTTTACGCCTTTCTCGATGGGGATGCGGAGGGGAGTTTCAAGGAGAGTAATGTCTGTTGTACATCCAGTATTCGCTTCCTTCAACAAACTAATGTACTGCGTGTTAATGCCCTGCTCTGTGAGTGCCTTTAATATTGCATTAAACTCAACGCTATCGAAGGCCTTTTCATAGTCGACAAAAGCAATGCACAGCGGGAGTTTGTATTCCCTCGCTCTTTCTAGGAGCTGGCTAAGGGTAAATATATGCTCGATTGTACTGAAATTTCTTCGAAACCCTGCCTGCTCTCTCGGCTGTTGTTCATCCAGACTCTGCGAAAGTCGATTCGTTATCACCTTTGTGAAGAGCTTGTAGATGTGAGAGAGCAGGCATATAGGGCGGTAGTTCTTAAGATTTTCTCGATCACCCTTCTTGTGCAGCAAGATGGTATTCGACTCCTTCCAACTTAATGGTATTTTTCCTTCTTCAAGATATCGACTGAATCTTAAAGCGAGGGCCTTCCGAAGTTTTTCGCCTCCTGCATAAATAATTTCTGACATTATTCCATCTTTGCCTGCAGCTTTTCCCTTCTTCATCTGGTGTAGTGCGCTTCGGACTTCGCTGACGACTATTGGGGGGACGCGTTCTTCTGACTATTCGAGGGTTGGGAGGGGGATGTTGATTCTTGATTTGAACAGTTCTGTATAGAAGTCCTTGCAGACCTCCTCCATCCCTGCTCTGTCGATTACTGTCTCTCCATCCTTGTTCTTCAGAGCTGTTATGCTCAATCTATACTGCGTCAATTCCCACTTGCATGTCCTGAGGCTCTTGCGTGATTCAGCTGTTTTAAGGAGCTTTTCTTTCCGGAAGTTCTCGAAGTCATCCTTCAGTTTTCGCCATATAAGCTTGCACAGAATGGAGTACTGGAGGTTGTTATCCGAGCTCCTTTTCATGTTTCTCCGCTTCTCCAACAAGCTTTTCGTTTCAATCGAGATTCTTCCCTTCAACTTCTTCAGCTTTTTAATTTCAGCTGCTTTTATGCAACATCTCAAAGATACTATAGTCCTCATCACACTTTTCCATCAGGCTCCAGTCAAACCCAGAAATCGCTTTTTTCAGCTTTGCTTCATCGAATGTCTTTGGCTGCTGTTTCCTGTTTGCCATCTGTAACGCCTTCTTTTCCACCGCTTCGTCGAAAATCAACTTCACTCTAAGCAGGTGATGGTCACTGCTGGTGTTGAATGGCTGCACCACAGAGACGTCTTGAACGATGCGCTTTTTATTGACTAAAATATAGTCGATTTCATTCTTACTCTTCGCGTTTGGTGCGATCCATGTCCACCTTCTTGAGATCTTCTTTTTGTACCAGGTGTTTGCCACGTACAGTTCTTTCATTTCTGCCATCACTACCAGCCTCTCTCCTCTTTCATTCCTTTCGCCGCTGCCGTATCTCCCTATGAACTTGTCTCCAGCTTTCCCTCGCCTGACCTTGGCGTTGAAATCTCCCATCGTGACAGTGTAAGTGGACTTTTGCGCGAGAGCTCTTTCAAGCTCTCGGTAGAATTCTTCCACTTCTTCGTCCTCACTTGCACTTGTGGGAGCGTAGGCCTGGATGACCTTGAGGGTAGCTTTTGACTCCATCTGAAGATGCAGCACACCGATACGTGATGATGTTAGCTGGCATGATATGACTTTCGAAGACCAATCTTTAGTGACGATAAATCCAACTCCTCCAACATTTCTAGCGCCATCTCCCTTTCTGAGCCTCACAGCACTTCCATCCTTCCAGTTGACTTCCAACTCCTTCTTTCTTCGGGTTTCACAGACACCGAGAATATCGCATTTTATCCTTTTCTTCTCCTCCATCAGATGGTTTAAAGTTTCCTCCTTTGCCAGTGACCTACAATTGTAAGTACACACAGCGAGGATTGTCCTTTTCCATGTTGGCCTAACACCTGACATTTTTTAGCAACCTCTTGTCGCTCAATTTCCACTCCGCCATCGTAGAACGTGCATTTACTCATGTTGTTTTAGCCGTTAACTTCAAGCCATCCCACTGGCTAGGTGGGCAGGCATGCGTACCTCCTCAAGCTTAGCTAGCCTTCAACCTCTAAGGAGAAGGAAAAGCGCTCTTTCCTCTGAGAGAGCAACCCTCCTCCCTGGATTGGATAGTCCAACACCTTTGTAGCATGGTAAAACCTACCAGGGCATACGCCCCGCTGTCAGACGGCCAGGGTCACTGCTGCACCACGTTGAGGCGCTGAGGTAGGATTTTGCAGCAGGAAGCATTACCAAGTGTGAATATTAGTTTGTCCCAAGAGGAGTTATCTCCTTTTCAACTGGAGACCTACAAGGAACATCTGGACGGTACAGGAATTGGTGTTGGTGTTTCAGTTGGTGCCACTCGTTGTAGTCAAATTCCAAGTCGTGTACTTTAAATTACATTCTTCTCCATGACACTCTTCCTGCAGCTTCATCTGGATAGGGTTTTCTATTTCGTATCTCATTTAGTGTAATCTTTTTTCTGCTTCCTGATTGGAAGACTGAAACTTTTTAAACAGGAGAATAACTAATAGGGAATAACAAATAGCAAATACTCTTGTTTGCATGCCAATACTTCATTATTAATTTTTGTCGTATCATAGCTTCTAAAAGCACGAGTTGTGGACCAGGTGCTAGGTTCCGTACAAAGAGAGAACAAAAGACACGTCGTGCCCCAAAGAGCTTCCAATCTAAATATAAAACAAGAGACAACAGATGGCTACAGTCAAGCGAGGGAACAGAAGGAAACAACAAGACAGTACTGTAGGTCAGCAGGAGAGCCAGTGGTCTCAGCACACCAGCAGCCCAACCAATGTAAAATTTTCTCTTGGCATGCCAGAAAAGGAGAGTTTTAAGCAGGGATTTGAATGAGAACAGTGAAGTGATTTTGTAGATGTTTACAGGGAGTGCCTCCCAAGCATGACAGCAGCAGGTAAGGTGATTGTTTGAAAATTGGACAAGTAGATGATGCAGGCTGAGAAATCAGAGAAATGACAGGTAGGGGGAAGGTAGGTCAAGGAGGGCATTGAAAGTGAAGACAAGTAACTTATGTTTGGCATGATAGAGAATGGGGAGCCAATGGAGGGATGCAAAAATGGGGGGATGTGGTCAAAGGGATGGACTAAGAAAATTTGTAGGAGCATTCTGAATGGATATGAGAAGGGCAAGATGGCCTTCAGTCAGGTATCCCGCCCCCAAACAGTCATGTGAACAAAATCCTATTTGTGTGAATGTTCAAGAGTAGTGAAACAAGGGCATGAATGTGGGCAAACTAAACAGTCCAGCATCATTCAAACAAATATTGACAAATACTGTATTTGCAGTATTCAACCAGCTTTGGTGAAAAGCATTCAGGGGGCTCCACTCGGGTGAAGACTCAAATGTTCAGACATCCAACCTATCTGAAGTCCTCTTGTGGGTGCAAATTTAGGCTGAAAATCTTCTGAAATCAGGCTTTCGTCTGAGATCTATGGTGCTGCCTGCTCCCAGTATGGCCAGAAATACTGAGCAGCCAGCTTGTCTCATGGCATTTTCCTGCTTCCAGTCCCAGAGGAAGCCCAGAAATGCAGAGACTGCAAAAATGAAAAATAATAAAAAAAAGCTCAACTTTAACTTCCAAAAAAAGGTTTGGATCATTTATTCTGAATAATTGAAATAGTTTGTTCTTGTAAATGCTGTATCATTTCTTCTGACTGTTATTTTGCACAGTTATTTGTACTCTTGTTTGTTAAGCACTTTGCACATGAAAAGAGTTATAAATGCAGAGTTGAATTATTGTTTACTGTGCATTTTGGATGAAATTCACCCCGTAAGAGGCCCGCACAAGACATATGCTCCATTAAGACCTATTTGGAGGGCTTAAGTGGTGCATAGGCTTTGCACAGACCTATGCCTGCATGGAGGTGAATTTCACTCTGCATGTACGTGTACATTTGGCATGAAACCAGCTGGGACAAAATTACAGATAAAAGATTTAGTTTGAGGTTTGGGTGAAGATTTTGTAGATTTTTTAAGCTGAGAAGGGATCATTATTGATCATCTAGTCTGACTTCCTACATTGCACGGACCTGAGAACCTCCTCAGTAAACTCAGCATCAAGCCCATAATTTCTGTTTGACCTATAGACTCTCTTTTAGAAAGCTATCCCATCTTGATTTAAAGACCTCAGGTGGTGGGGATTCCACTATATCTCTAGGCAAGTTGTTTCAATGGTAAATGTGTGCTTTATTTCCAGTGTATTCACGTGTATTTATAAGCCATGGGCCATGTTTTCTGCTGGTGTGAATCTACTGACTTCAGTTGAGTTATACCAATGGAGAATTTGATCCAATAACCAGAGGGGTAGCCGTGTTAGTCTGGATCTGCAGAAGCGACAAAGGGTCCTGTGGCACCTTATAGACTAACAGAGGTATCGAAGCATAAGCTTTCATGGGTCAATACCCACTTCTTCGGATGCAAAGGTTTGCATCCGAAGAAGTGGGTATTGACCCACGAAAGCTTATGCTTCAATACCTCTGTTAGTCTATAAGGTGCCACAGGACCCTTTGTCGCTGATCCAATAACGTAATACACCATTTCTCAGGTCCAGGAGGATGCATTGAAATGTCTAATCTTTTGTACCAAGTTGTAGTCTTTAAGCCCTGGTCAACGCAAGGTAACTTATGATGACCTAGCTATGTAAGTGACTACACTAAAATTTTGCACCCACTATCCTGACTTAATAACTCCACGAGAGGCGTAGAGTCCATGTCGATGTAGTAAGGTGGAGGCAGTGTCAGCGTAAACACTGTGTTGCTTACATCAACTGTTGCTGGTGTTCAGAAGCCATCTCAGAATGCCCCACCCTGACAGTTCAATCAGTGAAAGTGCTCCTGGTGAGGACATGCACTGCCGACATAAAGAGCAAAGAGTGAAAATGCACAAGTGATGTAATTACTGTGGTAACTATATGGTGACGTAAGTTAAGTCAACTTAATTTTGTAGTGTAGACATGACCTTAATGAACGACATTGGACATTTGCACTGCAGTTGTCTCAGCTGGAACTAGCTCCTATCAAAACTCTTGGTTACATAGAGTAGGAATATTTTTGTAACAAATTTAAAAAATGCTTGTTTTGTGGTATAAAAGACCAGACTTTTCCCTGTTTACAGTTCTAAGGACTTTCCGATGCTGATACATGCAAAAATTCATAGATTCATAGATTCTAGGGCTGGAAGGGACCTCAAGAGGTCATCGAGTCCAGCCCCCTGCCCTCATGGCAGGACCAATTACTGTCTAGACCATCCCTGATAGACATTTATCTAACCTATTCTTAAATATCTCCAGAAATGGAGATTCCACAACCGCCCTGGGCAGTTTATTCCAGTGTTTAACCACCCTGACAGTTAGGAACTTTTTCCTAATGTCCAACCTAAACCTCCCTTGCTGCAGTTTAAGCCAATTGCTTCTTGTTCTATCCTCAGATGCTAAGATGAACAAGTTTTCTCCCTCCTCCTTATGACACCCTTTTACATACCTGAAGACCGCTATCATGTCCCCTCTCAGTCTTCTCTTTTCCAAACTAAACAAACCCAATTCCTTCAGCCTTCCTTCATAGGTCATGTTCTCTAGATCCTTAATCATTCTTGTTGCTCTTCTCTGGACCCTCTCCAATTTCTCCACATCTTTCTTGAAATGCGGTGGACACAATACTCCAGTTGAGGCCTAACCAGCGCAGAGTAGAGCGGAAGAATGACTTCTCGTGTCTTGCTCACCACACACCTGTTAATGCAGCCCAGAATCATGTTTGCTTTTTTTGCAACAGCATCACACTGTTGACTCATATTTAGCTTGTGGTCCACTATAACCCCTAGATCCCTTTCTGCCGTACTCCTTCCTAGACAGTCTCCTCCCATTCTGTATGTATGAAACTGATTGTTCCTACCTAAGTGGAGCACTTTGCATTTGTCCTTATTAAACTTCATCCTGTTTACCTCTGACCATTTCTCCAATTTGTCCAGATCATTTTGAATTATGACCCTATCCTCCAAAGCAGTTGCAATCCCTCCCAGTTTGGTATCATCTGCAAACTTAATAAGTGTACTTTCTATGCCAATATCCAAGTTGTTGATGAAGATATTGAACAGAGCCGGTCCCAAAACAGACCCTTGCGGAACCCCACTCGTTATACCTTTCCAGCAGGATTGGGAACCATTTATAACTACTCTCTGAGTACGGTTATCCAGCCAGTTGTGCACCCACCTTATAGTAGCCCCATCTAAGTTGTATTTCCCTAGTTTATTGATAAGAATATCATGCGAGACCGTATCAAATGCCTTACTAAAGTCTAGGTATACCACATCCACCGCTTCTCCCTTATCCACGAGACTCGTTATCCTATCAAAGAAAGCTATCAGATTGGTTTGACATGATTTGTTCTTTACAAATCCATGCTGGTTATTCCCTATCACCTTACCACCTTCCAAGTGTTTGCAGATGATTTCCTTAATTACTTGCTCCATTATTTTCCCTGGCACAGAAGTTAAACTAACTGGTCTGTAGTTTCCTGGGTTGTTTTTATTTCCCTTTTAATAGATATTGCAAGGTACTTTTTCTTCATTTTGTGATGGGTTGACCCAGTGGCAGCTCGTTTGCACCAAGGAACATGGATTGAGTCCCAACGCAAAAGAGAGGCTTTCTTCAGACTGAATCCAAATGTGTAGGCTTGTATCAGCCAGGGGTCACATTGCATGAAAAGTCAGCGGCATAAAGTATGTAAATACATTGAAAAGCAGAACAAGTGTTGAAAAGGGAGATATATTAGCTAGTAAAACAGACAGTGCCTCAGCTAGTAAAGATGTAAAACTTAACAAGAGAAATATAAGAAAGGCAGTAAAGAAAAGGATTTATACTTAGGAAAGTTGGAGGTATAAGAAAGGCTACAAGTAATTGCAAAAATATCCAGTGAGGGAATTTTGTTGGAGAAAATGAGGAGAATGTTTACATAAGGGGAAGGTTATTTCTCTTAAGGGAACAAAGAGCACGCAGAGAAACCAAGCATGCAGGCTAATGTTTTATATTCACTAATGTGGTTTTTAGTAGGCCCTAATCAGACCCCCAATAGTTTCTGTGTTTTTATGGTGGCAGAATGGCCGGCTGTAACATTGCTAGTCAGCCACAGCATCCAATCTCGGATTGGGGAAAAGGAGGAAGGACAAGACAAGAGAGACTTTACTTTGGTTTGCTTGTGCCCCCATGGCCAACTTCTACCACTAGAGCTAAAGCACTGAGGCACAGATCCTCAAAGCTATTTAGGTGTCTAACTCCCTTTGAAATCAGGGAACAGTAGCAGATGGCAATCCTCTGTGGAGCAGCTATGATGTGTGTGTGGGTAGAGACTTGTAACGGGGGCTAGACATGCACCAAGGAACCCTTCTTTCCAGGTGAGCATGTTGGATGCAGCATCTGCTTAGACCAGCAGCGATGAATTCTATGAGCCACTGTTCCTTGGGATGGTGGACAGTTTGAAACAGAGAGCTGGCGAGAGCTAAGCAGGGCTGGCTGTAGCTGTAGAAGGGGCTTGTTACTGCGTAAGCTACATCCGATGAATTTCTCCTAGTCTCAAGTCTTTGTTATATGGAAATCCATGAGCATTTTGCCACTGATGTCAATGGGACTATGATTTGCCCCTTTGGACCCAGACTGTGAGAGGCTCCCTACGATCAGAGGGCAAAAAAATTCTCTCCGCCCTCCATCCCCTGTGCGTGGCTGCACGCTGAGGATTATGTAATTGTCAATACAAGGTTTTGTGCACTTTCCTATGAAGCAGGTGGCACTGGTACTGTGAGAGAGAGGATGCTGGACTAGATGGATCACTTGTCTCAAATGTTATGCTCATTTGTTTGAGCCCTGACAGGTTCTGAGCTATTATAAGAACTGTCACTATGAGCTGACTTGAGATGTAAGCTCAGTGGGAGGCTGGTTTTCCGCAACTGGCTGGCAATACAGGAATGTACCTGGCTGCCTGATCTAATACTCACAATAGCCCACACCCACCTAAATAAATAATGGATAAATAATAAATAAAGCACAAAGGTGGAAGAAGAAGCAGGGGCCTTCAGATACAGAGCCAAATTCTGCCCTTAGTTACAATAGTGATAGGTCCCCATCCTGAATGGTGCTGACACCTCCTGACCAGAAGCAGCTGAGAGTGCTGAGAAATTTCCAAGACTTAGCTCATACCTGGATGAATTCCACTGAAGTCAATGGATTTACCCTGGATTTATACTGGTTTAGGGTCCAGTGTGACTCCTGTTTGAAGTCAATGGGATGTTTAAATAGAATTGGAGGGACCCTTAGTGAAAACCTAAAATGACCCATAGTGATTTATAAGTATAGAAGATGACTTTGGAAGTTTTAAGGTAAGAGTGTTAAACAAAAATGCCAGTTTAAATACGGAAGGAAAGACCCATGAAAATGTACCATGGGCCAAACTTTGCCACCCTTACTCAAGCAATGGGAAAACAATGGGAGTTTTTGCTTGAGTACAAACCACAACATTTGGCTCTATTTGCATATGTAATACATCATGTTTAGGAAATGCCTTATATCTGATGGCATGACAATAATCTGGAGACTCTCTTAAAGTCTCTTAAGGGGAAAAGTCCTATAGAATTTAATATGGATAAGGTCAGCTGGTATTCTATATAAATGTAATGTGGGATTACTCTAAAATATATATAATATAACAGAGAATATTTAGGTGATACCGTAGAATTTGATAGCAGGAACATTATTTTCTATAAAATTCTAAAGAATGGTTTAAAAATTTCTACAGAAAAGATATAATACTCAATTAAATTACATAAGACTTTCCTAATAGTAATCATAGTATCATAGAATCTCAGGGTTGGAAGGGACCTCAGGAGATCATCTAGTCCAACCCCCTGCTCAAAGCAGGACCAACCCCAACTAGATCATCCCAGCCAGGGCTTTGTCAAGTAGCTAGGTATTTGTAATACCTAGCTGTTATGGATTGCTTTACATCCACAGGTCTCAAAGCACTTTAGACAGGAGGTCTGTGTCATTGCCTCCATTCTACAGATGGGGCAAGTGACTAGCTTAAGATCACCCAGTAGGTGAGCTGGGATTGGCACTCAGGACTCCTAAATTCCAGCCCATTGGGCTGGCCACTAGACTGCGCTGCCTCCCTCCACTATGATGGAAAGAACAGTTTTCTTCTAATTTTGTTATATTCCAGTACTACTTAAGAGCTAGGTATTACTATTAGGAAAGACACAGATTGACACGCAGGCCTGCAGTCCTAAATGTGCATAAGACAAGGCGCATGTTCGCTTTTTCACCAGCAGAGCATCCGATGCATGCATATCGCCTGAAGATTGTACTTATGCTCTTATCTTTCTGCATGGATGACACTGAGTTGCCTCTATGTGTCATGCAGTTTGTGTGTACATCTTAGGTGCATGTGTGATGGCCATCCTCTTGGCTGACACATTTGGGATTGAATCAGGGACCTCCTGAACCAGTGGCAAATTTAGAGTTAGTGGGGCAGCTTCATTTTCGCCCCCCTCAGGACCCAGCCAAGAAAAAGAACATTCTCTCTTATCTCCCTCTCCCGTTTTTTATTCCATTTTTCTTCATCCTCCTCCTATATTAAAAGTAATAGGAAGTAAATGAAAATAAAGTGAGGTACCTTGATTGTTTCTGTAGTCTAACTTTTTCCCCACAGACCACTTGAAAATTGCTGAGGGTCTTGGCAGACCACTTAATGATCTTTCCAAATGTTGTTTGTACTGTTAGCTAACTATTGTAAAGTGCTTTGAATAAGAGCGCTTTATAAAAAAAGCCTTAATAACTTTTCCTTGGTCCATCTGAATGGAGTTCTCGGACCACAGTTTGAGAACTTCTGGTCTAGATGAAAGCTTGTATTTGCATTCCCTAGTGTGAAATGTGTAAAAATAAAAAGTATAGATGACGCATGAATGGAAAAATAAAAGTTAACTTCCTCTGAAGAAACTTGAAAGAAAATTTGAAATTTGAAAGAAAAATGTATTCAGATAGCTTTTTGTCTACACTTTTTCTTTACAAAATAGTCAATTAAGTCATCAAAAGTAATATTTTGTAAAGAGGCACTTTCAATTGTCAATATTGCCAAACTTGTCAAATGTTCCTGACTCATCATATTTCACAAATAATTTTCAATTCATTTCAATACTGAAAAAGAACGTTCACCAGAAACATTTGTGACAGGTGTTAAAAATATTTTCAGAAGGGTTTCTACATTTGGAAAGGTTGCCTGCAAACTGTCATGGACAAGTCTATACAAATCAACTGGTGATCTCAAAGCACAGACCTCATCATTTTCGATAAAATGAATGAAATGTTTCACTTCATTTTCAAAAAGATTTGGGCCTATGTCCTCTCGGTAGAAATCACTTAAATTCTTACTGTAGTGGCTTTAGCATTTTCGTCCATACTTCTGTAAAAAAAGAAGCAAAATAAATCAACAGTTTTCTTTAGAGATTCACCTCTACTCTGTAATTGCACTATTATTGTGTCATAAATAATACTGACTGTCTCAACTATGATCTTCTCTTTCCCTTTTAAATTGATTTCATTGTCTCTAGTTTCATTGAAAACTAACTTCCTGCTTCTCATCAGATATATCAGAAGAACCTATATTTTCTGTTAATGTTCGTGCCTCTGCTTCCACCGAGCTATAGTCATTTTGAACTTCCATGACACAACTTTTAACTGAGGCTAACAATTGTGCAGCATTCAATAAATTTGTATCAACCTTTTGCAGCAATTTGCTGATGGCATTAATTCTTTGAAGTAAACAGTTCCATAAAAGAGTAAAAACAGCAATATCGTACTTTTCAAAAACTTTTCTGCTAAGGATTTTGCTTCAGTTTTCGCACACGGTTTTCCAGAATTTGATGTGGCTATGTCTAATAAGGTTTTCTTTATATCACCATAGCTCATTTTCAAAGCCAAAACAGCATCTGTATGAGCAGACCACCTGATGTCACAAATTCTTTTGACTGTCAAATGTTTTTCATTTGGCTGCTCCAAGTGTAATTGTAGCATACTCCACCGATGCGTGGAAACCGAAAAAAAGGCATTGCAGATTAAATGTAAGGAATGGCTGGAACATGGTAAGAATAAAGCAGAGGGGCTTGCATTGTTCAGTCTTGCTTGTAGACCTGAAAATTTTCCTGCAATATTTGCGGCATTATCAAAGCTCTGCCCACAAAAAAGTTTTGATGTTCAAACCTAAATTTGAAATGATTTCCAAAACAGTTTTCTCTATACATTTAGAAGTGTGGGAGTTTAATGGGACAAAACAAAGAAATCGCTCTATAACGTCACCATTGCCGGTCGCATATCTTAAAATTAACGTTAATTGGTTTACATGACTCGCATCTGATGTCGAATCCGACTATTATGGAATAGTACTTGGCATCCTTTACTTCATCAGTGAATTGGTTTCTGAGCCGCTCTGCCATTATAGTGATGAATTCATTGTAGGTTTGGTGCGTTGAAAAGTTGGTCTTCCCTGAGCCACAATACTGATAATTTTTCAAATGTTCTTTGAGAAAATCATCAAATTTACTATGATATTCAAGGCAGGTTAAAAAATTACCTTTTTGATTTGACAATGATGACTCATCATGTCCTCTTAGAGAGGTGGTTCTCAACTGTGGTCCACCACTTCTTCGGGGAAAGCCCCTGGCACACTGTTGACCTGCTGCATCCGCAGGTTGTCGGCCACGTCCCACAGCCCCCATTGGCCCGGAGTGGTGAACCGCGGCCAGTCGGAGCCGTGACCAGCTGGACCTGCGGACGCGGTAGGTCAACAAACTGGCCCGGCGTGCCAGGGGCTTTCCCTGAAGAAGCGGTGGACCACAGTTGAGAACCACCGTCTTAGAGGTAGTCCCAAATAAGACAGCAGTTTGACTGTGGCAGCAACATGTCTCAGCACTTTCCTCCAATAAGAACACTCCTTTTCAAACTGAGCGGATAACACAGAATCAATTCTTCCAAATAATTTACACCTTTGAACGAACTTATACATAGCTTTAATATGAGCTTTGGAAGTTTCATGATCAGCAATATGTCTTGCAACATTTCTCCAATTAGAGTGCCCGTCGATGAATGTTTTTTTCCTTTACTATGGTCAGGGAATAATTTGCAAACATAACAGTAGACTGCCTTAGTGGTTTCCAAAAAAAACAACTAAATTCTCATTTCTGTTGTCCCATTTTTCTTCATCCTCAGAAAATGGGACTCACAAAGACCTCTAAATTGCTTTCGTCCTGCAACCTCATACTCTTTTCTAAAATTTTCCATATTACCTACGCTTTTTGGTTTATTTACTAAGAAATATTCTCTCATATCCAATAAACAGATTTTGGCCATAATGTACTGTTTTCAGGATAGGTTTCTTCCCTTAGCTTGACAAAATTACCAATATTTTGTAGTTCCATTGTCACTTCAGAGTCTACTTGTTCAACTTTTGCTGTCGTTGTGGTATCCCCACAACTCGGCAAGTGATCAGATAGACTCATAGACTTTAAGGTCAGAAGGAACCATTATGATCATCTAGTCTGCCCTCCTTCACAATGCAGGCCACAGAATCTCACCCACCCACTTCTGGAATAATCCTCTCACCTATGTCTCAGCTATTGAAGTCCTCAAATCATGGTTTAAAGACTTCAAGATGCAGAGAATCCTCCAGCAAGTGACCTGTGCCCTATGCTGCAGAGGAAGGCGAAAAACCTCCAGGGGCTCTGCCAATCTACCCTGGAGGAAAATTCCTTTCCGACCCGAAATATGGCGATCAGCTGAACCCTGAGCATGTGAGCAAGACTCACCAGCCAGATATGCAGGAAAAAGTTCTCTGTAGTAACTTCTAACATCCCATCACTGACCATTGGGCCTATTTACCACTGATAGTTAAAGGTCAATTAATTGCCAAGATCATGTTATCCCATCAAACCATCCTCTCCATAAACTTATCTAGCTTAATCTTGAAACCAGATAGGTTTTTTGCCCCCACTGCTTCCCTTGGAAGGCTGTTCCAGAACTTCACTCTTCTGATGGTTAGAAACCTTCATCTAATTTCAAGTCTAAACTTCCTGATGGCCAGTTTATATCCATTTGATAATTCAGATGTTTCCTCACCCATACTTTTTGATGAATGTCCACTATTAAATACTTCAAGAGTTTTAAAATAAGATGACAAACTGTCTTTTTGCTTAGCTTCATCTTCTTGCCTTGCCTTGAATTTTTTGTGTTTTTGACTGCCAGACTCATAGTGTTTCTTTATTATTGGGGGGAGGGATAGCTCAGTGGTTTGAGCATTGGCCTGCTAAACCCAGAGTTGTGAGTTCAGTCCTTGAGGGGGCCATTTAGGGATCTAGTGCACAAATTTGTCAGGGGACAGTACTTGGTCTTGCTAGTGAAGGCAGGGGACTGGACTCCATGACCTTTCAAGGTCTTTCCAGCTCTATGAGATAGGCATATCTCCATATATTTTTATATATATTGCTAAAAAACTGACCTTGATTTTAGGCAGATTAAAAATGTCTGAAAGAGCAGGGGTGTAGCTACGGGTGGGCCTGGAAGGGCTGTGGACCACCCAATTAGGTTTAACGCAGTTAATCCCGCATTTTTATCAGGTTCTGTAAAAACAGGATTTTGAACCATTACATACTAGTGTCAAATCACTGGCATTGTTGCAAAGTGGTCGGGGAGGGTGCTTTTGTTCAATTGGATAATTGGTCAGGCAGACAGACTTTGATTGGAAAATGACGATTTCCCTTAGTTGTTGTTATGCTATTGCCGAGACAGTGAAAAAATGGCGAAGCAAAATTCTTTGCTAGACTACTTCACAAAACCACATTTAGAGCACAGTGTTCATAATAAGTTCATAGAATGCAGAAAGCCTGGACCGCTTCGTGACTTGCAACGCTTATTACATTCAGTCATTTGTCAGATTTGTCCTGAATTTTGGGGTCCCCCGTCGTTGGGGGCCCCATGCCACCGCACACTTTGTTTCACGGTAAATCCACCACTGTCCACAGCTAAAAAGCCAAGACACTATAGTGCAGTGTTGTAACAATTCATATCCTATGCAGATCCTCAAAGAGGGGGACTTGTAACAAACAGTTACCAGCAAGTTACACGTGCACCTTAATGTAGATCTCCCTGCGGATGCTATGGCCCTAGGTGTACTGCATGTGTCTAAGCTTGGCCTAAATAGGGAGTTGCATGCTAGATCAGGAGTCTCTTTCTGGCTCTGCCACAGGCATCTTATGTGGCCTTTGGCAAATCACTTAATCTCTCTGTGCACAGTTTACTGCTCTGTAAGAGTGAGCAATGATGTGTACCTCAAAGGGATGTTGGAAGGCTTCTTTGATTTTGCCAAATGCTTTGTTGAGTGGGAAGCTCCTGAGAATGCAAAGTGTGTCCATATCCCTGAGATGGAATGATGGAACAGGTGGGGGAGAGGCACCTTTTCAGAGGAGAGGAAATTCAAAATCAACTGTAAGGTTAGTGGCTTGAGGAAGCTTAAAAATAAATACAAACCTGCCCAATGCACCTGCCCACCACTGCCTTTCTGCAGGAGCATAGGTGGTCAGTGGTGCCCTCTAGTGTTGAGTGGGTGGTACTTTTAGGAAGAGATGGATACAATTGTGTGTAACACCTGGGAAAAGGTAGATAGAACGGCTAGTCAGAAATCTTACTGTGAAATGAGACAAGAAATGAAACTGGCAGGCCCTTGTATGTGACAGAAGTGTGGAGTGAGTGAAATTCAGGTACCAGCACAAAAGAAAAACACCTATTTGGCAACAGGGCTTTTTTTCTTGATGTGTGCATTTTTTCCCATCCTTTTGCAAATAGCCAAGACACATAGGTGAGGGCAGAGGTGGGCTCCCCTGGCAATCAGCAGGAGGGAACACTTTCTACTTCTGCTTTCATTGTTCTGTGGACAGGCAGGAAGTGTTTCAACAGCAGGTGCCATCATAGGTGCCGACTGCGTGGGTGCTCCGGGGCTGGAGCACCCACGGGGAAAAATTGGTGGGTGCTCCGCACCCACCGGCAGCTCCCCACCCGCCCCGGAACCCGCGGCCAGCTTCCTGCCAACCCCGGGGCCCGCCGCCATCTTACCTTAGCACCGGGAGACGTTGCTGGGCCCCACCCCCGACGCTGGAGCGGGGCCCCAGCGTCGGGAGCGGGGCCCCGCCCCCGACGCTGGGCGTGAGCTCCCACCGGCGCCCCAGGAAGTCGGCACCTGTGGGTGCCATTTTCAAGGAGAAACCTGAGAGACAAGGCTAGGAGGAAGCAAAGTGATGTGTAAGTACATGGGGATTAGTATTAATGATGATGATATTAATAACAATGTAATGCCTTTAGGTGTCTGTGGCCTATAGGTTTCTGAACTATACATATCAAAAGGATGACCAAGAAAGAGAATAGACCCTGACAGCCAGACAACTGGGTGAAATCTGCTCATGTCATAGACAGAAGGGGCAACTTTCTGGTTTCAAAATGAACCACACAAAACCACAAAGCAACCTACCAAAAAAGGGAACCAAAAGTTTTGGTCCTCGAGCCTGAAGGACGCTATGGATGAATTCTGGGAAGGGCTGAGAGGAAGAGCTCCAGAGTGATGGGCCTTTGTTGGAGGAGAGTCTGCCATCTGATCTGGGGGAGCGGGGGTTCACCTTGCTCTGCAGCATGGGGCCCAGGTCACTTGCAACTTTAAACTAGTGTAAATGGTGGATTCTCTGTAACTTGGGGCTGGTCTACACTAACCCCCCAATTCGAACTAAGATACGCAACTTCAGCTACGTGAATAACGTAGCTGAAGTCGAACTATCTTAGTTCGAATGAAAAGGTACTTACCCGGGGTCCACACGCGGCGCGCAGGCTCCCCCGTCGACTCCGCCTACTCCGTTCCTCGAGCTGGATTACCAGCGTCGACGGCGGAGCACTTCCTGGTTCGATTTATCGCGTCTAGACAAGACGCGATAAATCAAACCCAGAAGATCGATCCAGCGCCTCCGATCTATCCGGTAAGTGTAGACTAGCCCTTGAATTCTTTAAATCATAATTTGAGGACTTCAGTAACTCAGCCAGAGGTTATGAGTCTATCACAGGAGTGGGTGGGTGAGAGTCTGTGGCCCCCATTGTGCAGGAGGTCAGACTAGATCAGTGTTGGGCAACCTGTGGCCCATGGGCCCCCTGAGGCCCATCAGGGTAATCCACTGGTGGACCGCCAGACCATTTGTTTACATTTGCACAGCCGCCCGCAGCTCCCAGTGGCCAATGGGAGCTGTGGGAAGCGGCGCAGGCCTTGGACGGAGAGTGGGGGTTGAGCACCCCCAGGGCCTGGAGGAAGCCAGCACCTGTGGGTGCAGCATATGCTCTTCCTGCATCAGCTCAGCTACGGTGTAGCGGCTGAGCCAAAGTCAATGGGAAGAGTCCCTTTAATTCTAATACAGGGGTGCTAGAACAATTTGTATAGTGGGAGTGCTGAGAGCCATTGAACTGAACTGTAAACCTTGCGTGTAATGGAAATCACTTCACCAGAGGTGCGGCAGCATCCCCAGCACCTCTAGTTCCAGCACCTATGCTCTAATGGTCTTTGGATCAGATTCCTAGGGCCTGATTTTCTAGGGTGATGAGCATAGGGTGACCAGATGTCCCGATTTTATAGAGACAGTCCGATATTTGGGGCTTGGTCTTATATAGGTGCCTATACACCACCCCCCCTTCAGCCCATCCCGATTTTTCACGCTTACTACCTGATCACCCTAGTTGAGCCTCTGCAGCTCCCATTGACTTCAGTGGGATATGTGGATGCTCAGCGTTTCTGCACATCAAACTGCTGTTGTGGAGGAGAGTGTGAGCCCATGACCCTTTCCTTCAATGTCCCCTTTTGGGGATAACAGCACCAGCAGCCCATCTGAGGCTGGCAGTGGCCGGTGGGGAAGGTTTCTTGTATCCTTTCTCCATCTTACTCACTTGTGCAGAGTTTGTTCTAGTATGTACTGGGTACTGAGTATCTCTCCTTCCCTGCGCAGGCCCACACAGTAATTCTGCCTTTTGAAGATTATTATAAAAGGAATATATAACTGCCTAGCAGTCACCCTCCCTGCACTCACCTTGCCTGAGAATGGGTCATTCCTGTGATCTTAGCATGAATGAATGACGACACGATCCTGTGAACTTGGCAAATCTGTTAGTGATTCTGTAATGCACCACGGGCAGAGCAGGGAGTGACTTGTGATTCCAGAAAGTGCCTGTTAGGAGATGATGCACAAGCAGCCACATGCATGTACTCCAAAGCCCCCTAAACAGAAGGAGAACCATCAAAATCCATGCAATATTTGCCATGGAAGCTCATTTTCTTTCTGAAAGCCCCTAGAGCGCCTGTGTATCCTCAGAAGATCCCCTTTCCAAAGACCAGTGCAATAAGAAGTTATTGCTAGACCCATACCTGTTGTGCATTGCCCACAACTGTCAGCAACGAAACAGAATATAGATGTTAATTTGACTGCTATAGACATAGCATAGCTTTGCTGCATTTGATTTCCCCAGTTTTGTTTTCAGTACAGCTTTCTGTGTATTGCTATTCAAATGACACTGCTTTTATCAACACTATCAGGTACAGCAGTATGGGTCAATGCTTATTAACCTTGCTGAAAATGCCCCTTTCACAGCTTTCTCTGTATTGTTTTTTATTTATATTACTTTAGGGCCTATAGTCCCCTATTGAGATTGGAGTGCCATTGTACAAGTCCCTGCCTTGAACATCTTACAATCTAAATAGACAAGACAGACTAAGGATGAGAGAAAGGAGGGATTATTATAGTAATTTATAGATGGAGAACTGAGGCACAGAGAGTTTCAGGCTGAGATTTTCAAAGCTAACTAGATGATTTAGCCACACAACTCCCATAGTGATGGCTTTGAAAATCTCTAAGTGCCCAAGGTCACACAGTCAGTGGGAGCTCAGCACCTTTGAAAATCAGGATAATTAGATGCATAGACTAAGCTAAGGAGCCGAACTTTAGGACTAGTACTGGTCATAATATGTATTCCTCCCTTCTCCCCTCCCCATAGAAATTTTAGACCAAAAAAAAAAAACCTTTTGTATAGTTTTCAACCAAAATTTTTGACTTTTTGTCAAAATCCAAAGCCCAAATCTTTTAATCTGAAAATAAAAAAAAATTCATCCTCAAACTCCCAAAAGCTAAGAAAAGTTTTCAGACTTAGTTTTTAGGTTTTTGCAAAAAATTAAAACATTCCTGAGGAAAGCCAACACTTTCCATGAAGATTTTCATTTTATTGAAAACTCAGTTGTCTAGTGAGGGAAAACGAAAGGTTTAATCGAAATTTCTGAGCAGCCCTACTTAGGATCCCATTTGTAAAAATCTTTGCCATTGATTTTACTGATTTGGATGTGAGTATGCAGGAATTTCAGGTCCATGATTCTTTTTAATTGTAACAACCTGTGTAGAATGCAGACTATATTTCCAAAAAGACAGTATCCCTTTTGCAGATGCAATTTGGAGTCATGTAATTTGTTCCCACGGTTCTGTGCCTGCAACTGAAGTGTAGGTACAAATCTGAGTACTTGTGCCACTGAAGAAAGCACAGAGCAGATTGTAAGCAACACAAGCATTCAGATTTTTGCACACATTTTTTCCACCTGCAAGGTGAAATATGGGACACATTTTTTGCAAACACCGCAGAAGAGTGGCTTGGCTTCAGCCCTTTTGAAAATGTACCACTTCATGACAATTTGAACTAAGGTACTGCCCCAATGACCCCAAGTGCTCCCCAAGACAATCTGCATCCAATGGGTTGGGCTAACGAGGGGACTTAACTCAGCAGACTCTGGTAAGGAATTGATATCCCCCCCCATGATAAATGTAGACAAAAAGAAAAACAATTAAGTCTGTTAACATTTTTCTTTGATTTTTTTCATTTTTTTGTCAAAAAAGTCCCCAATGCAATTTTTTTGTAACTTTCAGTAACGAAACTCAAAATGTTTCAGTTGTTGAAAACTGAAAAATGTTTGGTTTTGGGGTTCTTGGTTTTTCAATGACTCCCGCCCACTGCAAAAAAGTTCAGTGAAAACAGATTTTTCCCTCATTGTCCCTTGAAATTAAATATTTAGATGGACATTTTTTTTGATCAGGTCTACTCCGAAGTCTGGGTTCTGAGTCTTTTGACCCTCTATGCAGATTTCAAAGCCGTCCGGCTGGTTCCCATCATAATATTCAGGCTGTCAACTTTCATAGGACCATCCAACTCAGCAAGACTTCAGCACATAAGCTTTTTGCACTGAGGGCTGACTTAAAGCCTACAAATGCATGTGCATAAATCTCTGTGTACTGAAACCTGACTTCACATAAAGAACTTATGTGAAGTCAAGCCTTGGGGAACACATCTTATAGCCAAAGCCCTGTGAAATCTGTGAAAAACACAGGGCTCTGCAGATAACAAGGACTTTAGTGGAAGTTTATGATTAAAGAGGGAGGACAGATTAGGGAGGGAGGGAGGGAGTGACAAAATCCAAAAAGGTCCTATAGAATCTAATGAGTTGACATTTCTGACTGGAGAGGACTATATAATAGAGTCTCTATGGATACAAATCCTAGGTCATAAAAACACAAATATACTAGCTGATCTATACTGCTGGCTGCCAGATGAAGAAATAGATAACATGGGAGCAACAATGAGGGACAGTAATGAGGTAACAATCTAATAAAGTTGTAATATGCTCTGGCCTCCTGTCTCCACTCCAGGCCACCCCAGTCTCATCCAACTCCTTGAGGGAAAATGCTCCTGGATTCAGCGCTATTCACCCCATCCCACTCAGAACCACCTGGTGAAACTCTCGCATTCCAACTCTACTCCCTTGACAGGGCTGGTCTCCCCCATGACCACTCTCGCTACACAGGCTGAGTGACTGGGGCTGGATTTAGGCTCAAGGCTGATTTGAGTGTTACTGCAGCAGCATCTCTTCCAAAGACCCACACGTGCCGCTGGGGAATGATCAGTTCAGCTGTGCTAGCTGTGACATGAATGGTATTAAAGTAATGTGTCATTGGCCGCTGGCCATTTTAGCCAACCATTTATTATTTTCCAAATGAATCTACTTCTAAAGCTTCTTATGGGTGGTAGAGCAATTACTCCCCCACTCTGCACTTCCAAAGTGCTCTGCAGCCTTGAAATGGATGCAGTGATACACTCTTGGCAACCCTACAGATTGAAACATAGCAAAAGTAACTCTTCTCTGTGTGGGAGGGGAAGGACTCCTTGGATCTATGTCTCTTGTATTATGGTGGGCGGTTAAATAGTTTTCAAGAGAGTTTGAGGCTCTAAGTAAATTGTGCCTTGCACCCCTCTCCCCTAATTTCCTTGTATTACATCTCATGTCAGAAGACTTGGCCTGCTTTATGCTTTGTAATGAGCTGCCCACCCTGGCAAGTGCTCTGTAAGTCCCAGATGGTGAGTTGGACTATACACCCAGGCAGGGGAACAAGAACCTCCCTTATGGCCCTATCTGTGCAGTCCGTGGAGCATGACAACATAGAATTTGTGGCTGCAACATTCTATGTGTGATCTTTGCCCAACATACGGGCACAGGAATTGCCTTAATAGGACAGACCAGGTTAGAGGTCCATCTAGTATCTAACAGTGGCTATTGCCAGATGTTTTACATGAAGGTGTTAAGAATCCCTCTAGTGATCAAGTACAGAATATCTAGCCCTTATGGGACATTTCGTTATAATCCTCATCCATGAGTGCCTAACTGGAACACACAGGCAGGCATTGTGGGGCACCACTGTCTACCGGACACAGAACACTTCAGTATTTAGAGATCTCAAACTTCCGCCAGCACTACATTCACTTGCAAATTAAAATAAAATAAATGAATTTAGATTCAAGTGTAACCCCTGCTTGGGGGTTACACAAGCTATAACCACCCCGCCCTCCCGGCACCTCAGATTATGGACAAACTTCTGCTCTCAGGTCCACATAATGGCTCTCCACTTTCATGCATTGTTATTAATTATTATTAATAAAGATCCAGTGTAGGCTAGATTGTGACTTGAGACACAACCCAGAGCAATGGATGCTGGGTAAACTGCATCACCTTGAGGGTAGATCTAGGAAGCAAATGTCTCTAAGACACCCCCCAAGACACAATGTCACCCTGTCAAAAGGGTAGAGGACTCACTAGCCAGCACACACCTTGTGGCTGTGTATGGCACAGCAGGGTTTCCTCATCTGGCACCCCCTGCTGACAGTCACTCCAGCTCTACCCCATTCAGCCCCTTCTCATCAACCCTCTAGCCAGGTCACTTTTAGTCCCACCCCTTCCAGTGTAATACAGTCAAACAACTAAAAGTTCAACATACTCACATCAAGTCTTTGGCCCCAGTTCCAGAGTCCTTGCTCCCTCTCATCTCAGGGCTTTCAAAGGGTCTACCACCGTATAGCAGGAGGGCTTCATGCCACCTTCTTTCATGGCTGGTAGGAGAACCCAGGCCCTCTGGCCAGCAAGTAGGGTGGAGGGTATAACCAAAGATCAATCCATACCCCACCCACCTGTTCCAGGGGATTGTAACCACTGTTATCATGCTCCACGGGGCCTGGTCCTTTTCTCCTTTACACCAATAGAAGTCAAGAATAACTCCACTGATGTCAACAGATTGAAACTGGGGTCCCACTGACCTGAGCAGAGTCAGACCAGTCATCAGTCTTCGGGTCTGAGCAGGCAGTGGAGGGAAAATAACTTCCTGGTGGGTGCCCATGATTCTGATCTCAGCATGTGCTGGGAGGTGGGGTTCAGACTGATGAGCTGGTGGAGAATGGAGCCAGTGATGCCCGGTTGACTATGACAATCCGGAGCAGTACAATGGTCTGAGGATCTCAAAGGCCATTTACACAAAATCCTTTGAGGCAGCCAGGGACTGGGCTGGAAACCAAGCCTAGGATCCTGACTTCCACTCCCCAGCTTGAACCTATCTGCTGGAGGAGCGTCACCAAAACAGAAGAATTAGACACTAAGTTCCTGCTCCTCACAGGGAGATCCCAGGGTCTCGCTGGCTTAAGTGAGGCTCCATGTGAGCAGAGGGATCCAGTGGTGCAAAGTTTATAGCATGAATGGGGCCCAAGTGGTCTATCTTCCCTGTCACAAGGGGGCTCAGCTTCCAGTGATGTTAGCAGGAGGGGAAAAGAGAATCATTAAGTTTCAGTCCAGTGCAGCAGGAACCCAAAGGCCCAGATCCTCAAAGATATCAAAGTGCCTAACTCCCATTGATTCCAATGGGAGTTAGGTGTCTAAATCCCTTTGAGTATTTGGACCCAAGGCATTATTTTGTAGGACCTGATTTTTCTCACCTGTGTAAGACACAAGCCAATCAGCATTCTCTACTGACTTACACCTATGGTAGCATTTTCCATCTGCTTTGCGGAGATGTAGATGATGAGGTAAGGTGCAATGCAACTGAGAATCAGGTAAGTGATGTTTTACAAAATGGAGAGGTGGAAATGCTGTCCCTGAATTCTTGCAGATGCTGTGAACTGGTGCAGCAATATGGTGTGTAGCAGCACTAAAACAATGAGCTGTGCGAACTGTGTTGTGCAGGGTTTGTTCCCTGTTAGTCATTGGAGGACGGCTTAAAGATGAAATGTGTCTTGCAGATAAATGTCTGGGGAAAGTCCTAGGCATCAGTATTCCTTTGGGTGAGCCAATAATATAGTCCTGCTGCAAAACAAAAAGAGGACCCTGAAATATTACAGTTTCCATGGTTGAGCCTGTCTGTGCATCTTAAACTAGTTTGCGCAGCATAGATTTGCTAATGAGGGAAATTTACAATGATCTCTGCTTATGCAAGATCCTGAGAGAAATTAATGGCTGTGTATATCCAAGTCCCTTTACAGACAATTAATCTTCAGCGCAGGTAATGAGTCTTTATTGATTCTGTCACGTAAGGTAATTTCCATTTCTTTCTTTGAGGCATGTTAGATACTTGCTCATCTGCATTTTTCCCAATGATCTCAGTGTGACAGAGCTTCTCTCCTTCTAGCAGGGCCAGATTCATTGTCAGTGGGGCAGGGGAGGGGTAGCAGCTCCATGCTTCGCTTACATCCTCTGGCCACTTCACCAGCATTACTGGATAGAAGCAGCTAGGAAACTGGGAACAGGCTCATTGAAAATGAGAACCAGTCTTAGATACACCCCCAATTGGAATCAGACTGAATGGGACAGTTCAAGGAGTTTTGATCAAGTCTGGATAATGCGCCCTCGCCCCCCAAAGATTTCTCGCTGGAAACCTTGGGAGAGAGCCTATTTGGACCCATTTTTCTGGCTCCGAGGAACAGCTGACATTTTGGAGTTCTTATCCAAGCCCAACTGCTGGGAATATTTCAAGGTGTGCCTCTCACCATTTTGAACCATTTGTAATTGGATGCCGGATCATTTTGAGTGCAACTCCTTGTTAGCATAGTGGTAAATATCCCACCAGGTTAGCTTCCCAAATTAACAATAGGATTGCAAGCAAGTAGCATCCTTATCTTGCCTCTAACATTGTATCAGCAGGACCTTTGACACTGCACCATGTACCCCTACCACTTTGGCCCCAAGATCTTCCATGAGCAGCCTGATTAGGCCTTCTTCCTGAAGGACTTTCTTCTCCCTCTAGCTCTCTTTCTCCAATTCTTTGTTCCTGACTGGTGCTAAAGAGAACCACTTGACCTGGTTACCAGGGTAAAACAGCAGAATAGCTCTGCATCTCTTTGCAACCTGCCACCCTATTACAGAGGTGAATTAGAAAATGATGGAAGCGCCGTTAGTTGGAACCTTTAAAATGGGAATGTAAAACACTGAGGGCCAGATTCACAGCTGTGCAAATTAATGCAGCTCTACTGAAGTGAATGACACCACACCAATTTAAAACAGCTGAAGCTCTGACCTTGGAAAATGTACGGTAAGGAACAATCCTACAATGTTAGAACGATGGACTGGATGATCTAGTAAGTTTTATTCCTACCTCTACCTCATCTCTTTCTGTGAAAGATAGTATCAGTCAGTGAAACACTAATACATACCAGGCAAGCGGGTGGTCCTATAACTCACAAGCAGAGGAGAAGATACATTTATGGTAGATGTAAAAAGGGTCTAAGATCTCCTGATAAGTGCTGAGCGTCTGACAGGCATGATTGATGCAGACTGAACTGAGATTGGGAACTGTGTCATGTAGCCTCTACAAGGCTGATTTGCAGAAAGCGTGGCTCAGAACTGCAAACACAACATTGTATTGGGTCTGTCCAGAAAGTGTTTATTGTGCTCTTTTAAGTATTTATTTGCTGGAGTACTATCCCAGTCTGTGTGTCTAAGCCAGTGGTGGGGAACCTGCAGCCCATGGGCCGCACGTTGCCCATCAGGGTAATCCGCTGGTGGGCCGCCAGATCGTTTGGTTACATTTTCATGGCCACCCGCAGCTCCTAGTGGCCGCGGTTTGATGTTCCCAGCCACTGTGGACAGCAGGCAGCCGTGTAAATGTAAACAAATGGTCTGGCGGCCCGCCAGCGGATTACCCTGATGGGCTGCAGGTTGTCCACCACTGGCCTAAACTGTTCTCATTGTGCTAACAAATAACATTATCTTTGAAACAGCAAACTGAGCATGTGTCATCCCTTTGAAAGACACATGTCGAAGTGGGTGGTGATTAATTCCAGATAATCCAGCATGTTAGTGTCTTCACTTTGTCACAGAACTGTGCTGATCAAAAAGTGGGATAAGGGCTATTGTTCCAATAGAAAGTAAAGATCTTTCCCTAGCATTTACATGCTTAATCTCATTCATTGTTAGAAGCCTTGAAATCCACTGGTATGTTTTAGTCTTACTTACATTAGGCAGGGGCAGATGAAAGCAGGATCATAGAAGGAGATTCAGCCATGGCCTAAAATCCCCCTAAAATCTGCTGGGGTGACATCCAATTATGTTCATATAATCGGGAGCTGATGGACAGAAAGTTAGTAGAACAGAGAAATGCTTGGTCCTTCATTGGAAAGGGAGTTGGTGATAGTATGGGTGAGGTGGTGGTCAGATAATTGAATCCCATAATCAAGTCTTTCAAAGGCTGTGTAATAAAATTAAAAGATTTCTTAGAGAAACTTATCAATATTAGTTAAGCTTTACGTTACCCCTAAGAGGAAGGCAGGTGTTAAACAAGTTCCACTTATGAGACTGATATACTGAAGCAAAGAGAGGGAAAGCGACTTGCTTATTGTCTCATAATGAGCGAGTGAAAGATCTGGGAACAGAACCCAGAAGTCTTGACTCCCCAGCCCCTGCTCCAAATACTGCCACAAAGAATTAAATGCACTACAATTACTTAAGAAATACTTAAATACATTTTTCATTAATCTTAAGGTCAGATGGGACCATTATGATCATCAAGCCTGGCTCCCTGTATAACAACGAATATAGAACCTCAGCCATCAATTTCTTCATCAAGGCCACAAAGTTTAATGAATCATTTGAATCAGAGAATGTGTAAATTCAAAAGAACTGTAGATTGCATTATGTTGCTTTTCCAGAGTCTTATGAGTTTGTTTATATGTGTTCCTACATAACATGATTTTTTCTGGTGTTTAAAACAACACCACCAACAAAAAATCAACAATCCTGGAACATTAATCAATAGTTATTCAAAACAAATCACAATACTTCTGACACGACATGAAGTACAATATATTTCAGAACCCACAGTCTTTCACATCAATTAGGATATGTCTGTGACAACAATACAAAAGGATTCCCTTCCAATCCAGGAAGAGATCCATATGGGAATAGATGAACTTCAGTGTGGTGGGAATTAGTGGTGTCTCTGCAATCCGATGTGGATTCCTCTTCTAAATGTCTTCCTGGTCAATAAGAGTGATCACAAAAACAAATCACTGACAGTGACTGACCATTGTTCAGTGGTTTATAGGAATTGGAGTTCAGTGTCAAAATCTAAATCCTAGGGGTCTTAATAATTGTCCTCCTTGCTGGCCACTAGTAGAATGGGCAGAGACTGAAGTGGCCACAGTGTATGAGCTCTCCTAGGGGCAAAGTCTCTGCCCATCTATACTCTGTCCATTGTGCTGTGATGGCCAACTGAGACATCAGTGAAAATGATGGGTTTTGTGGTCCTTCCAGGGCATGGTTGGGGCATGTAGTCAGGGCAATAAATATGTATGTATTTCATGGATAGACTGAGGTCTTCACTCTCTATTTAATTGTCTGTACATACGTGTGTGTTTATACAAGCCTGGATGTCACCATCTACATGAATCTTGTCTAAAAAAACCTCTGCACCATTTGAGACTGATCCCTCCACACCTTGATCCTCTGTGACCAGATTCTCCGTTGGTGTGACTTGACCAATGGCGCTACTCTAATTTACACCAGCTGGGAATCTGGCCCCTCGTGGTGTGGGTGTCTGTGCTATTGTCTACCTGATTTAGGCCCCCATCCTGCAAAGACTTGCACACCTGCCTAGCTTTCCATAGTGAGCAGATTCATTGAAATCAGTGAAATTATTCAGAGTGCATGGAGTTAAGCACATTCACAAATCTTTGCAGAATCAAGCCCTCAGACTGAAAGCTTGAGGCTGGCTTCCTAGTATTGACCTATGTTGTATGACACAGCTGCTCAGTAAATAGAGCAATGTAGTACAGGCTGCTGATCTGGAACTCTTCCTGAACACTAAACATTTATACCTACTGAAGTAATCAACCTCCTTGCACATATTGAGGACAGAGCCTTCTTTTTTACAGTGCGATCTGTGGTGTTGGAAAAAGACAAGGACTTCGGTTCAGAATTTTGCTAAAGAATTAAAAGTTCACAGTTTTGTTCTCAGCAATTTCTTTGTTTCAGAAACTTAATTTTTCAGAATTTTTCATTTGAAAATGAACAATTTTTTTTGAATGTGGTGAATTCAAATTCACATGGAGATTTTTTTAAAAAAATAGCAAAAATGTAGCAAAAATGTACAGGTCTTCCAAGAAATCAGAGAATTTTTACAAATGTGACACCAAGGGTAAACCCCTCCATTGAAAGGTTTTCAGATTTTGTTGTGAATATTTGCATGAAGGCTGTCAATATTTTTATGGCGTTCTTTTCAGGCATGAGAGTTTTCATTTCAGCTGAGCTGGGATGGGGCACTTGACTGGAATTCAGACAACTGGGGGTCTGTTCCCAGCTCTGCTGTGTGACTTAAGGCGAATCAGTTAATCTCCCTGTGCCTCAGTTTACCCATCTGTCAAATGGGGATAGTGATACTTAAGTGCTTTGAGAAATATGGGTGAAAAGTGCTATATATAAAAGTGCTCTGGGTGTCCCTAAGCCTCTAACTGCCAGAAGCTGGGTGACAGGGGATGTTCTATTCATCCTTTCTGAAGCATCTGGCACCGGCCACTGTTGGAAGAC
Organism: Chelydra serpentina; assembly: GCA_037349315.1. Lineage (NCBI taxonomy): Eukaryota > Metazoa > Chordata > Testudines > Chelydridae > Chelydra > Chelydra serpentina. The sequence continues at coordinate 31,363,203 of JBAIAC010000035.1, read as the reverse complement.
TGGATGCTGGTCTACATAGATCATTGGTCTGACCCAGTATGGCCATTCTTATGTTATGTTCTTATAGGTGCTAGGGAATAATAATTAATATGATCTTAATTGGAGAAAAGGTAATTTATGGAATGCCTCCTGTTCATTGCCCTCTATGCACACTGTATAAGTGTGGATCACTCTTAAGTTAGTTGAGTTCATACATCACTTGATCTAAGGGCTTGTCTACACAGTAAATGGAATTGAAATAACTATATTGGTTGTATTGCACACTCTTAATTATTTTGATTTGTATGTATGTAGACAGTTTTATTTTGGTATGAGAGCGCCCCATTTCAGCATAACTTAAGTTGGTTCCTTACCCGCTTAACTAAATCAATGTAAAGGCACTCTCATGCCAAAATAAGTGCCTGCACAGAGACACACTGGAATAACCAAAGGTGTGAATTATATAAAGTTATTTCAGTTCAAGTGACCATATGCACAATTCCTAAGAGGAAAGCACTATACATAAATCCAGACGTGGCTGATTCATAAACAAAAACAGATTTAACGTATTTCAGAAAATATACTACATATATCCTTAGAACAGCATTCAAACCTAAACCCTATTGAAATACTATTAAATAGACCCATTTTCATTAAATGTATGGTACATTGAGTTACATAGTTTAAATATCATGAACTGTCTTTTTTTTTTTTAGGCTTGTTGGATGTGTTTAAATATAACTGTAGTGCAAAGAAAGGTGAAATATATTCCCCATATGGAAGTTACAAACCATCCACCTCCTCCGTCTTTTTCTCCCTCTCTTGCACGTGCATTCACACACAGAGTCAATATACAAGAACTTTTAAACTCTGGGGGCCCAATACAAACAATTACTCACATGCACATTTCTTATGCATGGGCCCAATCCATCTGCCATTAGTCTAATAGACTCCTGCTGACATCAGTCTGTAATGGACTGGTAGTATAGGAGCAAGGATCACTTGCCTTTAGAGTATCAGAGGGGTAGCCGTGTTAGTCTGGATCTGTAGAAGCGACAAAGAGTTCTGTGGCACCTTATAGACTAACAGACGTATTGGAGCATAAGCTTTCGTGGGTGAATCCGAAGAAGTGAGGATTCACCCACGAAGGCTTATGCTCCAATACATCTGTTAGTCTATAAGGTGCCACAGAACTCTTTGTCGCTTGCCTTTAGAGGAGAGTGCGCCTGTTCTGTGCCTCCTAAACTTCTCTGACTACCTCCTGCTACTCTACCATGCCTGATCATATTTCCCACTCCTATCACTGGGAAACTTTCACTTGTTTTCCCTATATCATCAGAAGAGTAACTACTAGTTACTTAGATGGGAGCAGCAACTGACTTTATTAGGCAAAATAATGAGCTGGGTACACATTGAATTGCCTAATTCAGCCGTGTTCCTTTTTTGCCTAGTGAAAGAGAAATAGTCAGGGAGTGGGAGGGCTAGGGCTGATATACCTAAGATCCAATCCTGGCTTCTTCTATGGCCTTAGAGCTGCCATTGATCCCGGACTGTATAGAAAGAGTCATTTTAAATAATAGTGAAACTAATCCTAGCTGCTTCGGGTTGGTGTGTGGAAGTGTCCAGGCCTTCAGGCTGCTGTAAGGATGAGAGGTGGAAATCTCTCTTCCTTCCTCCTTAGTCCATTGCCACTACTAGGGAGAAGCTGAACATTCTTCCATCCACCCACACCCCTCCTGGGACGTTATTCTCTCTCCCACCTGTCTGGAGTAGGACTGGGTCATCCGCAAGTCTGGATCCTTGTGCTGCTCCTAGTTTATCAGGGAAGAAACAGAGTGAAATTGACAAGCATCTAGTCAATTACATCACACCCTCAAGCCACTATCAGGAATGGGAAACCTTCCAAGCAGGTATCCCACAGTGAAATCAGGTTATACTCCAATCTCTTGCTGCCCTGCGGCTTTCTGAAGAGCACCCATGAAACTGATCAGCATCTTGCCGGTTTTACCTCAGAATTCTTTTGGGTGGGTGGGTTGAGGGACGGAAGAGTGGAGAGTTACAGCAAAAAAAGGAGTCTCATCTCCTGTCTCTTCCCAGTCCCTCCCTTCCCCAACCACACAGGGAGCATCTCATGACAGCAAAGGGGTATTAAGTCTGTACTTCTGTAGCTGTTCAGAAGGCTAGTAGGCAGCATACCAACTGGCCAGAATCTTGTCACTTTCACTGTGCTGATGCCTACATTTGCCCACTGACCAGAGAAATGGGCCTGTTCGGGGTAAGAAGAGTGCATTTTTTCTAGATGATATACCTCTACCCTAAGCAGAATAAAGAACCAAGAGTAATTATGGCTACCAGAAGCCTCTCACTTTTAAAAAAAAATTGGGTTGTAAAGGTTAACTTGAAAAAAATCTGCATCCCAGAAACATATGTACACATCTGGATTAGTAGTTATGAAGATTAATGTAATGCACAGTGTCAGAATTCCCACTGACATTTACTCAGTTTGTCCAAACAATTTAGCGGAATCCTCCTGTGACTATGAACTGCATTCTGCAGTGGTGTACAGACACTTAACCTCTTAATGCTAATTTCCCTATAGGCACATATGTAGGTTTTTATTCTTTAATTGCTCTTAACAATAAGATCATGCACAAAAATAGTAGAGACTATTCTTGAAGTTTAAGATTAAGTACAGAAAAATGAGGTTATACTCTCTCTATGGCCCCCTCGGGCCCCCAAATTGATTGATAAAATTAGGGTTCCATGGAGAGTGGGAAATAACTATCGGCAATATTTGAGCAAAATGATTCTCTTTGCTTTCATTATCAATACTAAAAACAGTGCTGATGTAAGCGGGGGAAGAGTCCCACTATTGTGGGGAACTTTCCTCGTCTCTGCACTACCCCGGTGAAATGGGCTAGCGGAAGGATCTCAGTCCTCGCTCCCACCTCCTTTACCCAGAGGCCTCCCTGCCCTCGAGGACTCCCCTTGCACTCTCCTGTCTGGCAGAGTCCTCGTAACCCCAATAAGGCTGGGCCCAGGATTTCCTGGGGGGCTCGACCCCCAACCTTGCTGTGGTCACATAGGTCAGGGGCTAGGGTGTCCCCACTCCGGGGTACTCTCTCTGCACTTGATGCTTCCCTGACCCACTGATCATTGCATACAACTTAAAGCAAATGCAAATTATTTAATCAACAATTAACTTTTAAAATGAATAAGGAAAAATGGGAAAGGTTAAAGAAAACACATCACCCCCCTCTGTGGCAGGGAACATCACAACAGTGTCTCTGCAATGTCAGGGCAGTTCAGTCTATTCCTGTGTAAGTCCCAGGCCCCTTCTCAGGCCCTGGCTGTGCTGCAGGGACGCTGTGGCTTGGATACTTGCTCCGGCGGTGGCCACACGCTCGCAGGCTCTGGGTGGCAGGACCCTTCTTCCCAGCGTCGCCCCCGCCCCGTCGGGGTTTAGATCCCCCTGCAAGTCTGGCCTGCAGGGCCTCTTGGCAGAGGAGTCTCCCTGTGCTGGGCCCATTGCCCAGGGTCCCCCTCGCTCTCCCCAGCTGCTCACTGCACCTGGCTCCGGACTGCTCCAGCCCCAGCTCCACCACTCTGCCTCAGCCCCAGCTCCTCTGCCTCAGCACGACTGCTGCTGCTCTGCCTCCAGCTCCCTGGGCTGCTGCCCTGGCCCCTCTGGCTCGGGCTGCTGCAGCTGTGCTCCCAGGGCAGGTCTGTCTCTCTGGGCTGCCTTTCTGGCCCCTCTAGATCTGGCCCAGCTCAGCTCTGGCCTCTGCCCTCTCCTTAGCTCGGCCCCACTCCATCTGACTCAGGCAACTCCAGCTCACACGGAGGACAGGATTCACCCTGGCCTCCTGACTCCCTGATTCGCCTGCCCGCCCTGTCAATCAGGCTGTCCTGGAGCATTGGCCTCTCCCCATTGAATGTTAGTAAGGGGATAACAGTCCCCTTACACTGAGATGCAAAGGCAGCTATAAAAGATTAATAAAAAGGTAATTGCCCTTTAAACAAAGCATATCCATTTCCTGTCCTAACACACTGTGGAGTGTTGGTGTCTGCTGTTAAATAGCTGCCCATTCCACCCCAAAGGTGGCTGCATTTCAATATAAAGCCCTTTGGGATCCTTTGGAATGAAAGATGTTATATAAATGTAAGACATTTTTATGGTTATATTCTCAAGCAGGGCTGTGCACAGGTCTCAACATAGAGATCTGGACTCAGCAGTCTGACATGAGAATATTATTTATTTGGATTTGGAAATAGGATTTTAGCAATATCAGTCAAGAAATATGTCTCTCTTTCTCCCAGTGCCCCATTCCCCACCCACTATCTCTGTGACCTTGTCTATACTAATTAATATAGTTAAAGCTGTACAAATCCCCTTCTGTCCCCATCCCCGTCCCCCGCCCCATGTGGATGCATTTATATCAGTAGAGAGATGATTTAGTCTGGTATAGCTATTCCCATATAGGAAGGGGAATAAGCTATACCAGCATAGAGCACTTTTATACCACTGTAACGGACCTCCACATTAGGGATTTTACCAGTATAACTATTTTAGTAAAAGCATACTGAATGTAAAACACTCAAATGTAGACCAGGCCTCTCTCTCTTTGTCAGCCATAAATTTCAGTAGCTTTTTTTAATTAAAGATTGACAAATTTATTGTCACTCTATACATGGTGCTGCATTTTCTTGGTGGCTGGCTGGCCTGGAACAATGAAGAATCAACATCAGATCAGGGCAAATAGTTTACAGTAACTTACTTGTTTGAATGTTGCTCCCTGTTTCCATGAACAAATTAACACGTTCTCAGATATGTCCATTATTAAACATGAGGCAGGAAATTCTTTATGAATTATTCTTGATTTGCAAACAGCAATTCAAGCAGTGCTGGTGGGCAACCCAAATCACATGACAATTGTTTTTGTACTCTGATTGGATGATTTGCTTAACTAGCTAAATCTGCGGGGACAGAGAACTCTGTCCACGCAGGCCGGGGCAGCACGGAGAGAAGCCGCAGCCCCGTGCCTGCAGGGGACAGAGACCTCCGGGGCTGCGGGCGCCGGTGTTCTCTGTCCCCGCAGGCCGGGGCAGCGCAGAGAGAAGCCGCAGCCCCGTGCCTGCAGGGCACAGAGAACACAGGCGCCCGCAGCCCCGGAGTTCTCTGTCCCCGGCAGGCCGGGCTGCAGGCGCCGGTGATCTCTGTCCCCAGCAGGCGCGGGGCTGCGGCTTCTCTCCATGCTGCCCTGGCCTGCCGGGGACAGAGAACTCTGGAGCTGCGGGCGCCGGTGTTCTCTGTCCCCGCAGGCCAGGGCAGCGCGGAAAGAAGCCGCAGCCCCGCGCCTGCCGGAGACAGAGAACTCCGGGGCTGTAGGCTGCAGGTGCAGCGACACAAGAAGCGACCTCTCCCAATTAGCAACTTTGGTTACACTGAGCATGCTCACCCGAACTGAGCATGCACAGTAACCTTCGCTGTTGCCACTGCCCTCTCTCTGCCCTTACTTCTACTTACAATTTGCTGCCTCCTCTTTGGAGGGGTTTAAAAGGATTAAGGGGGGCACATTGCAGTGGGGGGGGTCAGGGTTTGAGCAGGGGGCAGAAATTTACTGGCCAGGGGAGATCAAGCTACTCTAGGTAGCGGCAGAAGAGGGGCTGAAGGGGAAAAATCGGGGGTGGGGGTGGGGGTGGGAGCCGAGGTTAAGTCCGGGGGGGAGACGTTGCCAGACCCTGTGCGGGAACAAAAGCCTCGTTTAGGGAGGGGGAGAGGGGGGAACAGTGACCCCGCGGGATCAGCCACCTGTTGTGCTCGCAAATATCGGGGTGTGGGGGTGGCAGAGGCTTTTTCAGTTCTCTTTACCAAATGCTGCATGTCAGCATCGGAGCAGAGGGCGGGTTCCTGGGGCCGGGTTCTTAAAGGCACAGGCCTCCCAATTCCTACACTGTCAATGCTTAGACACCGCAGCGCCTCTCTATTGTATACAAGTGCTGCGGGGCTACGTTACTGCTCCAGCTGGAGCCTGGGTGCTGGGAAATACTGTACAGACACTCCCTCCCTCCCTCCAACTCTGCCTCACAGGTTTGGAGTATGTGAAAGCGTCTTCTCTCAGTTTCTCTGTCTATATGACGTCACTGCTGCTCCTTTCTCTTCTATAATGTGCTGAGGTGCTAAACTCCCTCCCAGAGCCCCCATGACCGCACCCCCTCCTGCACCCCAATCCCCTGCCCCAGGTCAGAGCCCGCACCCCTCACCCAAACTCCCCATAGCCTGCACCCTTCCTGCACCCAAACTCCATCCCAGAGCCTGCACCCCAAACAAGGCTGGGTTAATTTTTGTGACTGGGTGCTAAATATTTTTGTTCAGGTTACTGGAGTTTCTTAACCCCTTACCGACCACAAAACCCCAACCATCCAAATTTGCAACCCCTGGACCAAGTGGGCAGCAAGTCCTGAGCAGTAGCCAAAAAGGTCGCATTTAAGTGGCATAAACTGCAACTAGCAGCAAAAGAGGATGGTTTCATATTGGCGCCGGTGTTCTATCCCCGGCAGGCGCGGGGCCGCGGCTTTCCTTGGCGCTGCCCCACGGGCCCGCGCCTGCCGGAGGCAGACAACTCCGGGGCTGCAGGCACCGGTGTTCTCTGTCCCTGGCAGGCGCGGGGCTGCGGCTTCCCTCTCCGCTGCCCAGAACTGCCCCCTCCCAAAAGGTAAATAAAAAAGAGCAAATTCACATGGTAAGGTGAAAGAATAATTGCTGAATAATTTAATTAATACCTTTTACATGTAAAATTACCTTTTTTATCTTATGGATTCATATATTATGTATATTAAATATGATGGTTTTCATATTATTTAATGTACAAATACAAAATAAGTCTTGAAAAATTGTTGGCGCCCGCCACACTCTTCTGAAAACACGAATGTGCTCTTGGCTACAAAAAGGTTGGGGACCACTGCCTTACCAGGTGATATTGATTAGCTACTACTCAAGAAACTTTCCCCTATTCTCACCTTAACAAAGTCACTCTGCCTCAAGTGCTTTTCACATGGGTAATTAGGTGCTGACTGTTCACCTTGGATGGAAAAGGACGGTGGGGAACAGGGCACTGTGTGTGAGGACCCTGCAAATGGAAAATGTGTCAGACATGTGGACGCACAGTGAAATGACATGTTTACTTGCAGTACATTATTCAACAAGTAGATGTCTGTGTGCAACATAGAGTTCCAGACAAGATGTGTTCCCTGGTAAACAAGGGAGACAAAACTGGAACTCAAGCTGGTGAACTGCTGTTTGTGTCTGTAGTAATCACAGGTATTTTCTTATAAAAGCCTCCTGAGTCTTTGATTCTATGTATTCTGATTACTCAGCACTTGACCTTCTCTGCCCAATCAGCTGGGTTCATTTCATTGTATAATCAAATGCTCAACCCAGCAGCTGTTTAATGCTACCAAAATGGTAACTTAAATATAAGGATCATTATATTTATATTTGCTGTTCCCAAGACAGCAAACCCAAGGGAGACTCTCCCCTTTTGAGGGCTGGCAGTGATCTGATGGAGATGAGGGAGAGATTTAATTCTAACCGCAGCTCCAGCCAAGCTCTTCCAACAGAAACTTCTGTGGGGAGCCAATACATTTACTGGCCACCTCCCCACCCCCCCACTTTATGGTGGCACTGTCTACTTTCCAGGCTTTGCTGGCCACTTAGCAGTGAGTTTGAAGCTGATTTCTGACACTGCAACCTGTATCTCTAGCTAAGTTTCCATCACCAGGGCCCTGTGCTAGGATTGCTAGCAGTATCATTTATTTCATTATTATGTTGCTTTCAGTTTGTACCAGTTCTAGACACAGTGTTGGTATTGGTATTAGTTGTATAGCCCAGAGTGTGCCAGATACTTCACAAACAAAGGACCAACTTACAATCCAAATATAAGGTGAGCTGCAACAAATGAAAGCAACTCCCTGCGGTGCAAAGGAAGCACAGAGGTTCTACAAATAGAACATCCTGTGTCTGCCTAGGTACACGTTTTGAAGTTACAATCCTATGCATATGTTGTTTAAAATACATTTTTTTTAAAGTGGTGCTTGGGATGGGGGGGCATGTGAAACCAAGCTAGGCTAGCTCTGGGGCAGGGACATATTTGGACAGTGGGTCTAACACAATGGGTCTGTGGCCTGGATGTGCTGCCATAATACAAATAATAATTAGTAACAATAGTGGTGCAGGGCACCCAACCCACCTCACAGCGCTTTCATCACAATTACTACTCATGGTAATGAATTAAGATACAAATCATTTTTAAGCAGAATTATTTGTGTTATGGCAGTATCTGGAAGTTCTAAATAGGAGTTGGGGCCCCATTCTGCCAGGGTACTATATATGCATATTACAAAAAAGACAATCCTAGCCGCAAAGACCTTACAGTCTTCATATAAGAATGGAGACAACAGGAGAAGACAGACAGGTCCAGGACAAGGCAATTGTAAGTATAACAACAAGAAACAATGGTCACAGCTCACCAATTGCTTGGCCATTGTTGAGTGTTTTATAGGAATCACAGGCGTGAGTTTTCAGGAGCGATTTGAGTTAAAATAGTGTAGAGGCTTTGCATGAATTTCCTTGGAGACCCTCCCTAGCAGAAGGGATGCCATAGCAGAAAGCAGAAAGGTGTCTATAGGAAAATTTGACTAATGGGTTAGGAAGGCTGGTATGGCTGGCAAAGTGGGGGTGGGGTAAAACTGCAGCTCTCCTCTGAAAAGTAGCCTTGTAAAAACAGCAGTGACAGGTTCTGTGTTCTTTGTTTATTGGTGATTTCTGTGTTCAGCAAGTTCAGTTTAAAAAGTAAAGTGAGAGATGTTTTTTTCCTAAATGCCAGACAGAGCTGATCAGGAATTTTCCAATGAAACTTTTTTTTTTTAATGAAAAATTCAGATTAATTGAAACTGATACTTTTTACAGGAAAAGGTGTTTTAAAATTGTCGAAACTTCCTGTTTCAACATTTTTCTGAATTAAACATTTTCACTTTTCTGGTTTGAAGTGACTTTTTGTTTTGAAATTTAAGCTAATTATAATACAATTATAATAAAATTAAAAATCAGTCAAAATCAAAATGTTTTGAAATGATCCATATGAAACATTTCAGTTGACCTGAGCCAAAAAAATTTCCGATCCTTGGTGTACGAATACTTTTTGGTTCCAATTTGTGTTGGGGAAAAATATCCGATTTCTCTACGTTTTTCATGGGACAGGAAAACCACTTTCCTCCCAGGTCTGTGGCCAGCCCTGCAAGCTCAGTCAGGGCTCCAAAAATCAATCTTGCTCCTTTCCTTCTCATGCATCATCAGCAGTGATGAAAGCTTCTGCAGAACAGCCCTAAATTACACCTGTGCAGCCCCACTCTCTTCAGATCACTTCTTGAGTGACCTCTCTGCAACCCCACAGCGCCATTGTAGCTGAGACTTTACACGAGTGTAACTGACTGGAACTTATTAAGCAGTCCTGGGGCTGATGCACAATAAGGAATAGGATCTGGCTCATGCAGTCCAAGGGTATGTCTACATTGGCGCTGGAGGTGTAATTTTCAGTTGGGCAGGCATGCCCATGCTAGCTCTGTTTGAGCTACCATACTAAAAATAGCAGTGTAGCTGAGTACGTACTGAGGGTTTCAGCTGGGATTTTACTCAGGGTGGATAGCCTTTACTCTGCTGCCCATGCAGCTTCAGCTACATTGCTATTTTTAGCATGCTAGCTGGATTGGAGCTAGTGTGGATGTGCTTACCCAAACTGGGAATTTTAACGCTGAGCGTAATTAACCATTGGTACAGGGATGTGGTAGACTCTCCATCACTGACAACTTTTAAATCGAGATTAGATGCTTTTCTAACAGCTCTGCTCTAGGAATTATATTGGGGCAGTTCTCTGGCCTGTGTTATAAGGAGGTCAGGCTAGATGATCACAATGGTCCCTTCTGGCCTTAGAATGTATGGGCTTGTCTTCACTACCCGCCGGATCGGCGGGTAGCAATCGATCTATCGGGGATAGATTTTTCGTGTCTCGTTAAGACGCGATTAATCGATCCCCGATCGCGCTCCCCGTCGGCTCCGGAAATCCACGTCATCGAGCGGCGGAAGCGGAGTCGACGGGGGAGCGGCAGCGATCAACTCTCCGCTTCCTCATGGTCAGGTAAGCCGATTACGATACGCCGACTTCAGCTACGTTATTCACGTAGCTGAAGCTGCGTATCGTAGATCGACCCCCCTCCCCTAGTGTAGCCCTGGGCTATGAATCTATACCTTTGCTGTGTTGGCTCAGAAGAGCTAATAGGAGTAAAATGCAGTGACAACTTATTATAGTCACAAAATATTTGACTCTGAACACAGATGTGTTGAACAGGAGGTGCCAATTTTATGAAGTCACTTTTAAGAGTGGGACCAAACTTTAAGATATAATATAAGAATGACAGACTGGCCATATGGCTTGAACCCATCGGTCAACAATGATCAATGATAAATCATTCAAATCCTCCATAAAATGGATTGTATATAGCTCTAGGCATATATTGTTGGCACTTATTTTAAACTGCTCCCAGTTAATCTGATACAGTTGGAATTAAATGACATCTAGTTTCCAACCCAAGAAAATCTCATATATTCTGGGATTTTGGAGAGAGATAGCAGGCATTTACGTGCTCAGTGGAATGAGAGTTGTAACTTCTAAGTAGGGGAGACTCCTTTTTTCACAGTAGTTCATCAAGGAGGCGCATAGTGTCAAGCTGCATATTTGGTTTGGCTCAGTGCATTGTGGTCATCATCCTCAGCCCAGTGCTAAGTCTCATGATATCAGGTGTTTTACATAAATACCCACCTCTAGGAGTCAGGGGATTACATGGGAATCTCAGATTTCATATATAAAAAAAAAAGTTGTGCAGAACAATTTGAAAATGTGAAACCCTAAAGGCTCAAAACTGAAGGCAAATAAAAAGAACCCAAATTTGTAACTGTCAACATTTCTTTTCTTTTTTTTAAGGCAATTTCATGGTTTTTGGAGTGCTGACTCATGACTGTTGAATGCTTGGGGTTGGCAACATGGCTATGATCTGGAACATCACTGAGGGTATGTCTACACTCCAATAAAAACCCGCGGCTGGCCTGTGCCAGGTTCTAGGAGCTTGCGAGGTGGAAGGGTCCCAGAGCTTGGCCTGCAGCCCAAGCCCAAATGGCTACACGGCAATTAACCAGCCCTGCAGCCCGAGCCCAAGTCAGCAGGCATGGGTCAGCCGCGGCTGTCTAATTGCTGTGTAGACATACCCTGGATGTTTTTGAAGCTTTCTTTTACTTGAACCGTTTTAAATCAGTGGGAGTCAAAAGCAATGGCAGGTCTGAAAACAATAGTTTTGTTATCAGAAAACAGAGGAACTTAAAAAAATACTACTCCTCTGCTCTACACTTAACATCCTCTTTCTATTCTGCAGATTTACGGGAAAGATTTATTCCTGTACTGGAAACACAGACTCTATACATATTAAATAATAGCAAACATGTAGATCAGCATTACTTACCTCCCAGCAATGTGTGGTCAATTTTCATTTTCTCTGTTCAGATTGTTTCCATTTAATGCCCTTAAGCAGATATGAGTTACAGCGAAATATAAAATGACCCCAAAGTTGGCCTGTTTGATTATTCAATCCAATCTTTCTCAGCTCTGTGTGGCAATGCGCTTTTAATGTGGCAGCCCATATGCCCTGCATATGACTGCGATCTGGCTTCCAAGAGGGTATGTTGTGATGTGCTCATGTGTGCCAATTCACATATCTAAACGTTTTCATAAGGGGAACCCCTTTGTGTAAGTCATCTGGTTGTCAAACAAGACCTGGCTGTGATCCTGGACCTGGCACTAGATGAAATATGTGCACTTTAAACATTTCAGACTGAAACTGATGGGAATGGGCAATTCCTCACTTCATTTTCTCAAGGTTTTAAAACAATAAATGTCAACCCGAGGGCAAACCAAGACAGATTTCAGATTAAAGGACAGGGTTTGCTTAGTGTTTATAAATCCGTTACTCCCGACCTCCTTTATATCTCTTAAAACAACGAACCAGGCCAGAATATGTCAGGCGCAATGGGCACTTTTGTCAACACAGCTTTTTCCTTTAGTAGTGTCAGAGGGAGATTTCAAAAAGAGATTTTTCAGACAGATTCATGATTTGGCATCCCGTGGAGAATCTAGTGTTCTTCCAAGCAAAGTTGAAGCCTTGAGTTAGAAAGCTAATAAAGCCAGTTTAAAAGAACCTTTCATCTCCAAGATAACTAAAATACTCCCTTGTTTATTTACTTTTCTCCCTCAATTGCTTTTCCTATCTTGTTTTCATCTGCATATTGCTGAAGCTCGTCAACACCTCCAGCCTTCATTTTGGGATGGATGCCTTGGGAGCATGAGTAGGGGCAATTTTCACATGTTGTCTCCCTGTCACTTTTGTTCAGTCTGGAGCACACATTGATGACTTGTTTTCAAAAGGCCCAATTCTCTATTAGTATAAATGACTTCATTGAAGTCAGATGGGCTACATCTATTAACACCAGTAAAGAATTTGGCCTGAAGTGTTCCTGATGCACACTATATGGGCCTGATGTTCTTGTCACTTAAACTGGTGGAAATGAGGAGAAGATTAATTGTATGAATGGAATTATACACGTGCAAAGCTGGTGCTAGTTTCAGGAGGTTCAGGCCCCATAGCTGCCCCACTTTGCTGAGTGGCATTGCAAGTAGAGCTGGGAGGGAAATGGTTATCCTGTCCTGAGAGAGTTTTTGTGATTTCAAAATGTTTTTCTATCCCGAATAGGGACAAAAGTTCAAAATTTAGAAAATTTTCACAAATTGATAATCTGAAAAAACCAACAACCCCTCAGAGTCGGTCAATCAAAACATTTCATTTTAATAATTTTTAAATGTTTCATTTTGATTGTGACCTTTTTATATTTTTACCTTTTTTTTAGTATAAATTAATGAAATTTTTGAAATGAAAAGTCATTTTGAACAAGGAAATCCTGAAAATGTCAAAATGGGAAGTTTCCCCAATTTTGAAATTTTGGGGTTTTTTCAAAAATGTTTTGAACCAGGAGATTAGTTGAAACGGACCTATTTCCACCAGCAGTTTCAATTCATTAGTTCATTCTCCTGCTCATGGAGCATGGAGTGCACACTTTAGATCATCCATTTCCAGAGAGCCCGGTTTCCTGTCAATGTTGCAGCCTGCTCTATATTAAGGCTGAGATAGGTAAGGTCAGAAGCCATGACATCCCTCCAGCATTTGTAGGGCTATCCACAAAGTCTTCTCGGTCCAGCTTTTGTTGGATTGAATGTATAAACCTGGTTGGCTAGTCCGGACTCTGGCATAAGGAGCAGATGGCCAAGGCACCTTAGCCGGCATCGAGTCACTTGGGAAGACAGTGGAGGCTGGTTGGTACGATGCCTGACCTGCTCGTTATTAACATGATGAAACCACTATATGCCTTCAATACATTGTTGCTGTTGCATGTCTAAAGAGTACAGCTGGCACATTTGCATTGCTGTGCTGGCCCAGGTTTCTCAGCCATACGAAAGGACAGAAGTCACTGCTGCTTTGATAGATGGTATCTTAGGTCAAGTTGATACATAGCGTTGATGCCAAAGAGTGTATATAACCCCTGTCACCCTGCTGATTTGATGTTTCACATCAGCAAGGCAACCTCCCTTCTTGGTGACAATGGAGTTAAGATACTCAAAGGAGTTGACGAATTCAACTTCTTGTCCACAGATTATGATGGGTCGGGGGTTTCAGCTTCAGTGAATTGGCATTTTCTAATGAAAAATGTTTTGTTGGAAAATTACCAGCCAGCTCTAATTACAAACAACATCTTAAGAGCAGCAATGCAGGGTAGTGGACAGGGCATTGGTCTGAATGTCAGAACAGTGGAGTTCAATTTCTGACTGTACCACTGGTCTGATGTGTGATCTTTAGTAAGTTACTTCACCTCTTTGTGCCTTTGTTTCTCCTCCTACCCTTTGTCTGTCTTGTCTATTTAGACTGTGAGCTTTTTGGAATAGGGAATGTTTCTCACTACATGCTTATACAGTGCTTAGCGCAACAGAGTGCTGATCTTGGTTTGGGCCTGTAGGTATTACTATAATACAAATAATTATATACAGTATATGCCAAACCACAGCAAACGAAAAATTCAGCCATCTAACAATTCATAGCTTTTCCTTCTCCACCCAGAGTTGCACGACTGCCCCAGACCACATATTGCAGTCTTCAATCGATGCCCACAGGGTTGCCAGACTTCCAGCATACTCTTCTCCAGGCCTCTCCTCCTCTTACTGGGGGGGCAGAGTTAAAGTTGCATAGTGGTTGTGTTGTTAGTGAAATCTGAGCCTGAAGGTAGGGGAATTGAAAATGTTGGGCTGGAACTTGAAGAGAATAGAGATTGCAACTTCTCATTGGTATTATATAGAGCATTTGTACAGGCTTCCTTGAGGCCAGGAAGACCCCATAAGGAATAGGCCAGTGGATTAGTTTAGGGCTGTGAGGAATCTGATCACTCCAGACTTTCCCCTGCCCAGGACTCACTGGTATCTTGCTGTAAGGTCTTTTCTACTTTGTACTCTGTTAGATTTGCTACCTGTGAGGTACAAAAACCTGGGACATCCAGGCTGATCCTGAGCCCATGAAACTGGACAGCTGGCAGTGTGCACTGAGCATCCTGACAGATTTGCCAGCTACCACAAAAAAGGAACGATCCAGGGAAAACTTGGACGGGTGGAAACCCTATCTCATGGGCATTTCTAACATGACTGTAAATCCAAGATTCAGGAATGCAGAGCTGTTTTTCACATCCAGTTATTTCTTTTTAACCATGAAATACCTGACTGGAATGCCACCAAGTACCATTAAAATAAATCATTCATGTTACAGAACCTCACATCATAACTCCGGCTCAGTAAGTTGTAACAGAACAACTGGCATTTTACTGAATTCCTCTCAAACAGTTCAGTCACCAGAGTTGCTCAGATACAATAGGGAAAACATGTTTTCATCCACTCCCAAATTCAAATGCTTCTCTGAAGCGCCTTGGTGTGCAAAACTGGGCTAGAAATATCACCACTGGCTGTAAGGATCCAAGGGGTCCTAGAACCCAGGGCTACAGCACCTGGGACAGCTGATGTTGCCACATCACCACCAGAACACAATGCAAAGCCACCTCCAGGAAGCACTGAGGAGATCAGGCACCACAGGAAGTACCGCCCAAAGGGTCCAGAATGACAGCACCCTCTGATTAGCCCATGCTCACTATTTAACCCTGGAGAGTACCCTAGGAAGTTGTCTTGGCAACCATACAGACGTCTGTTGTGCTCTAACTCCAGACCTCACCTTGCTTTCTGACCCTGGCTTGGCCTCCTGATTCCAGCCTGCTAACTACCTCTGGTCTCCAGTCTCTGACCACGGCTTGACTCTTGCCTATTGACTCAGGCTCTAGCGAATACTCCATACCCTGTTTGCTGACTGCTCAGGTCCGGCCCACAACATTTTGGTACCTGAGGCGGGGAGCTCAAATGACGCTCCCATGTCCCCTTGCTTGGGCCAAAACTTTGAAAGGTCTCAATTCTGCCTTCTTCCTGTTCTACTCCTCTCATGGTACTGCTCTGCTACCTTCCCCAATAAAGGAGAACTAACAACTTAAAATGTCTTGTTCAAAAGTTTTAAGTAACACTTAACTTTCAAATGCCTGAACAACAAATGTAACTTTTCTTGTCTGCTTAGTAAACACTGACATTTTTATCTGTTTGAATAATCAAAGTGGTGCTTTCTGTGCCTTCTTGGTTGCAAAGATTTGAACTGCTTCCTGAATGTCCAGCTCATGAGCTATTGAGATGGTTGCAAGGCCAACCAGCTTCTCCTGTGGAGCATAGATGTGTTTTTATTAACTTCAGCTTGAAGAAGCTGTGTTCTCCACTGGCAACTGTTACAGGAAGTGTTAGAAGTATGTGCAGAGCAACAAAAGCATTTGGAAAGAGGGTGGTCATCTTATTTGTGAACATATATTCCAGAACAGCCTTTGGAGTTGATTTTGGGGTCTCTTACAAGATTATCCAGTGCCTCGTAATCAAAAAGTCGTCTTCTTTGGTGACTCTGTGAAGTTTCTCTGCCAACTTCTTTGCACTCTTCAGGACATTTTGAAATCCTTCATCTGACCGGTAAGACTTTAGGTATGACTTTTCTTTCTCCAGTTGTTCCATTGTTCCAGATATATCAAGGCCAACACCTTGGAGTCTCTTGCTTACAACATTTATTTCAAACAGTATGTCATGCCACAACACTAAGCCACACAGAAATGTGAAGTTATGTATGTTTCTGGTGATTCCATTACCCTCTGCCACTGTTCTCCCACCAGCAGTTCCTGTCATAGCGTTATCCTCCATAATGGCAACTATGGCATCATCTAGCTTCCCAATTTGGTGTTTGATAGGCTTTATCGCCTCCACTCGACTTTCCCATCATGTGGCACTCAGTGGTTTCAGTGTCAGAGAGGATGTTCCCAGATGTTGCTTCAAAATTTGCCATTGATGAGTTCATGCAGAGAAAAATACATAGATACTTTGAATTACATTAAAAAATCCAGCAGCCTCACTAGAAGCTGATGCTGCATCACTGACCACCAAGTTCAATGAATGAGAACTGCATGGAACAAAAAAAGCTTGAGGGTTTAACTCTTGGATCCGTGTCTGCACTCTTCTGTTCTTTTCTTTCATGTTGGCACCATTATTGTAGCCCTGACCTCTCATGTCAGCTATCGCAATTCCTGTATCTTCCAGCTTTTTAAGACGCATATTGGACATACCAGCTCCTGTAGTATCATCAATGTCAATAAATTCTAGAAAATGCTCTCTGACAGTCACCACTGCAGGGACATTTTCACTAGGTTCTGTTGTTGTTACAAAACGCACCATTAAAGTCATTTGTTCCGTATGGCTGATGTCAGGTGTGCAGTCCAGAACAGAGTAATATCTTGCTGCCTTCAGATCTGCCACAATCTTCTGTTTGACTTTTGTTGCCAGTAACTGTATGATCTCATTTTGAATTGTTTTTCCAAGATAGCGGCATGTGTACATTTCTTGGGTGGTGACTTTTCTTAGGTGCTCCTGGAGTACAGCATCAAACTCAGCCATCAGTTCCACAATTTTAAGGAAGTTTCCATTGTTTGGCACATACAGCTGATCTGAAGTGCCACGCAGTGCTAGGTTTTGGGTAGCAAGCATTCTCACAGTGGCAATAAGCCTTTTCAGAACATTTTGCAAGTAAAGAGACTGTGATGCAATCTTCTCTTGATGCCGATCATCTATGATGGCCTTTAACCTTAGTCTCATCTCAAGCTCTTTCCACCTATGGAATGCTCTCTGGTGATTTGCTGCCTTCTCATGGCATACCAGATTAATAGACAGATTTTTCCAGTCCCTTGTTCCTGTAGAACAAACTCAATGTGGCTGGAACATTAGACTGAAAGAGTTTGCAACAAAAACAGTATGCAGCATTCTGGGTTTTTGAGTACTTAAGCCATGGCCTCTCCACTTTGTCACCATTGGGGATTTCACGCCAGTAATGTGTTGGATGGAAACTTCTATTTTCATTGTCTTTGGGGAACATGAAGTTTTTCACTTGCTGTGGCCCATGCAGTACAAGGAAGTCCCTTAGGCTACTGCTCACGTGGGTCCACAGTCCTGGATCATCTAGACTTAAGGAACTAAACTCAGCAGCAGCTGTTTCTTGTGCCTCCACCACACTCTTCTCTGATGTACACTTTTCTTCAGGAATGTGCACGGTTACATCCATTTGAGATGGAGATATGAATGCTGCAGTAGCTGCCAGGTCACCTGCTCTCTGACTAACTGGAAGATCAGGCATCTCCTCACCACTCACATCCTCACTGGGGCTGGAAGGCTCACTGTGAACATTTGTGTCTATGTATCTCAGGAGAGCTCCTTCCTGCTTAGATAGAAAAGCTTCCTTTGCTTTCTTTCTTTTTCTGAATGCTGCCCCAGAGGGGCATTTTCTTCTTTCACTCATGACTGCTGTTCTGTGCCAGCTACAGTGGCTCTCAACACTCCATTGAAGGGGACAAATAAGCAGGCTGGTAGCAGGGCCTGAGTGAGGGAAGATATCAACATCTTAAGAGCCTAACTGGCTCCTACTACTTCAGTTGACTGCCTGTTCTCCTCAAGTGGGTTCAGGGAAGCAGCAGGAAACAGGAAACTCCCTGAGAAGCTGGTGTTAAACAGTCCAGGCTCCTGAGGGTGCTAGAGAAGTACATAAGAGGCTCCTCCTCCTCTCTCTCTCTGCAGCTCCTTCTGCTTTCTGTTATTCCCTCTCATCTTTTCTCCTGCCTGCCTGTTATGTCTCTTGTGTCCTCCAGCACAGCACTCCACCATCTCTGTGCATCTAGAGCAGAGAGATACATATGCACAAGCAGCAGATACAATTTTTTACACTCTGGGTCCTAGTGGCGCCCCTCCCTCCCTCCCAACAGTCTGGCACCTGAGGTGGCTGCCTCAGTTCACCTCATGGTAAGGCCAGCCCTGTGACTGCTGCCTTGTGGCTGTCCTTGACTTGTGGCACCAGTCCAGATGTGACTTCTAGGCAAGACTGCCTATGCCCAAGTCCCTCACACAGGCTTTCTCTGGAACTTCCTGTTTTTGAGAAATCCTGTTTCTGAACAGCCTGAAATTGTTTGAGAGCAGGTATTTGTCACAGTATCTAAGCTCTCCTTTTTTCTTTTTAGCTCCCCAAAGAAACCAGCATGACACTGTGGGAGGCTCATACCATGTCCTCTTCCACTGCATAAGACAGACAACAACTTTGTAAATCTCCCCTGCTGTTCCTTAGTTCAGTACTGAGGACAAATCACTTGGATTTATGAACATTAGTGGCAGCAATGTAGTCTTTTACCTGCTTGCAGGCAATGTTAGCCAACATGCAACACAGCAGTTACACAGCAAGAAAAAACTAGTAACTTGAATGCGCTGCAGTTCAGCCTACGGACATACACTGAGATAATTAACTCTTGGTTAATCAACTAAACAAATGGTTCAAAACACGTATTAAACAGTTTCACTGAGATGCTTCAGCCCTGTTGTGAGGGTAGTTCAGTATCGGCTTTTGCTGCCAACAAAGATACCAGTGCGTGTCTGCTGTAGAGGTTGTTTTATGTTGTGGAAAATTAACCACTGAGACCACCAACTTATTTATAACCATTACTTGAAATAACCTTCAGATAACAGCATTCTATCACCTCCAACAAGGGACCCAATTCGTGGCAATTGTAGAAGTGGTTTTGTGATATGGATAGCTAACCACTGAGAACTAGATGAGGCCATCAATTTATTTATACATGTTATTGAGTAGCCTTCAGGCTGTGTCTACACAATGGAGGCTATACCAGCATAGCTATGCAGATGCATCCTACACTGACAGAAGGGGTTTTTCCATCTGTGTAGGAGTACCACCTCCCTGAATGACAGTGTTCTGTTGACATAGCTGCGTCTACGCTGGGTATTGGCATAGCAACGCCAGTCAGGGGTGTGGTTGTTTCAAACTTCTGAGTGACGTAACTATGTTGAGTCTTTTAAGTGTCTTTTAAGTGTCTCAGCTATGTTGAGTCTTCACATCTTTTAAGTGTAGACTGACCCTTAGCTGGTAACAGCATTCCATCATCTCCAGACAGGGTGGACTGGACCTGCTGAGCTAGTGGTGAAATATCTGCTCTTCTTTCTCTGCTGTTGGGTAGCACAGAGGTGAGTGAACATGGATAGTAAGAAGAAATAACAAAGTTTAACCATATTTCTTGAATCTTGGAAAAGATTAGCGTTTAGTTCAGGCTGATTTCTTTTATCCAGACTGGGTCGCTTATTCCTACCCAATAAAAACCAGAGATATTTTTCCTGCTCTAATAGTTTTGGTCTCTGCTGAGTTTCTAAACTACAAAAGGAGAGGATATGAGGGATGCAAGAGGGAAAACTGAATTAAAGAGGAAGAAAAGTGAGACTGATACTAATATTAAAACAGGCTAAATGTTGTGCATGCTAAACCAGACAATGCTCCCGCAGTGGTTCAGAGGAACAAAATGATCTTTCCATGTGTGTTTGTCTGATTCCCCAGTTAGGTTTCACCAGTTTTATGTGCAGTACAATCCCCCACACAAGGTTAAAGATCACAATAATGTTATATCTAGGCAGCAAAATATCCCATGTGTGGGAAGTGGTACATAACTGCAGTTACACCGCAAAGAGATGTTACATCTGTTGACATACTAAAGAGAATTTCTCTGCTGTGCTCTGTTTTGAAGATGAAGTATTGATTCTTTAACACTACAGAAATATTAGTTTTTGTAGTTCTATGTACTTCATGTGTGAAATTGAAATAAGAAGGAGCTGGTTTGGAGATTTCATTTGGAAGGGCCTAAGAAAAGTCTGTCATGATTGTTGCATCCCCAGTTAGTGGAAGCTCTTTATGTCAAAACAATGAGATACAATCGGGAAGTGTATATACTAGGACTGGAAGTCTCAAAAGTGGGAGCCTAAATGTGTAAATCTCTATTTAGGCACCTAAATAAGTGGCCTGATTTACGGACGTGAGTGCAATGGGATCTGCTGGGTGCTCAGCACTTCTGAAATTGTAGCCATTTGGGCACCTAGCTATGGAATATATTAGCTCGGCTTTCGATATCCATTCATGAAGATCTTGGCATAGGAGCTGTAGGACCAAATTCTGCCCTCACCTATGTGAATGCAACTCTGACTTGTCCAAAATTTGCTCCAATCACATCAGTTACAAATTGTTTGCCTATAGGGCTCTGTAGCACACAATGAGTGATCTATAGGGCTCTGTAACATGCAGCCATACTGACAGCCTGCCTGAGCAGTCTATAGGGGTCTCTAGCATAGCATGCGGTCACACTGACAACCTGGCTGAGTGATCCATAGGGCTCTAGCATGCAACCAGACTGATATCCTGGTAGAGACGAGTGTTTGTTTCACTTCCAGTTTGCAACACCATAATGCAGGGACACAGATGCTGACATTAGTCACTTGGTTGCAGAGTAGAATCTTTCCCACTATTCAACTAGACTTGCACCCGCTGCAGAAAGAAGATATGAGCTGTGATCTGTCTGGTTGGGACCAGGGCATACTGGGAATGTCAGGATAAAAATTACTCTGGGTTCCATGATGGACACACAATAAACAGCTGATTTAGATTAACAGAGATGAGAGCAAAACTTCCATTCTTTAATGAGGTCTCTCTCTCATACACACTCCATCGTCTTTGTAGCATTCTATATTGTACCTTTAGAAGGAAGACAGGATCAAGAAGGAACACAGGGGTGCAGACTGGTGCAAGCCATGGCGTTAACAGAAACATCTACAGGGATCCAAAGCAATTTGTTGCCATGTCATTCACATGTCAGTATGGTGATATTTTCATTGTGATCACCTTTCACACTCTGGTAAACCATTGCATACAGTGTGTCTGCATTTTATAGCTTTCATTTTACACATGCTCAGAGGGTGGGGAATTGCCCATTTCTCACCCCCGTCAGAGATCACCAGGCTATATTTGTTCTCCTGCTTTTTTTTGCACTTTCCCCTTCTCCACAATAACAGTCATAATTTATGCTCCCATTGATAGCAACTAAGATGACTCTAAGGCAGCCCTGTGAAGTTCTACTTCCCGTGTGTGAGTACATTTTATCTGACGCACAGGTAAACACATCCCTAGTTTTTTCATTATCTTCAGTCACCATGAGACAGGGTGAGTGAGGGGATTTTGTGTCTTAGCTGGTACATTTTAATGACCATCTTACAAGGTTGCTGTAAAGAATATATCCACAAGAGCTGTGTGCAAAGCAGTCTTTCCATTCTGTGCTGGGTGCACCCCATGAGGCTCTATGGGGGTATGCTTATAAATGGATTTGTGACATAACTGGAATATGTTTTATGCTACATAATATATTCATCCTATTTGTATGCATGTGTCATTTTTGTACTCGAAGTTATGAATACTGGCTATGTACTTGGTTAATTTTAAATAGCCTCAGTGAAGCAGTTGGTCAGCTGCCTGAGAAAAGACTATTCTCACTAAGTGCTCAATCAAGAACCAATTAAGCCAACAATGAACACGGAGACACCAATCCACATCTGAGCTTCCCCGGGAATGTGGCTTGGCTGGTAAAGAACTCAGTCCTGCAGGGACATGTGACTTGCCCATGTGACTCCAAAACTATTTTGTAACTGGATTCAACACAGGGAGAGGAAGGGGTGTCCACCCAGAGGAGAAAGTCTATAAAAACCCATGGGAGACCCCTCCATTTTGTCTTCAGCTGGCTCGATAGAGCCTCTCCACCCCCAAGGATATCTGAAAGAAACTGGAGCAAAGGACAGTGACTACAGGGGGGGTATTTAAAATTAACCAAGTACATAGCCAGTGTTAATAACTTCGAGTACAAAAATGACACATGCATACAAATAGGATGAATATATCCAATAGATCATAACCTTTACAGAGATATGTTACATGGCATATGTAGCATAAAACATATTCCAGTTATGTCATAAATCCATTTATAAGCATATCTCCATAAAGCATCATAGGATGCACCTGTTACACATACCACTGCACTTTTTGTTGCTGATTGTTGGGTTTGGTTCATATGGGTTCACATCTCTGACTTTCACTTTATGCTTCAGATTCAAACAAAGCTTAAAACTCCAAGTGAAACTCAGTCAAAACCACTGAGTCTCACCTGGTTTCATCTCTAACCCATGAGAAACCATAAATTTCCTGTGGTTTTAATGTGAATCACAGCTATAAATCACAGCCCTGGGTCATTTGAAACTGGGCCCAAAACCACTCAAAATTGGGCCCAGCTTTGCTCGAAAAGTTCATGGTTTTTTTAAAGCAAACTTGTTCTGCAGTTTGAGTTTGTAGTGAAACATATAAGCTGTCAGGTTTCTGGTTAGATTGCAAACACGTCACACAGCTCTATGGATATGTCTGCACAGCATGCTCCCTTTGGTGGTGTGTAGGGTACATATTACAGCAAGCCACCCTAGCATAGGCATAAATAGCACTGTAGATGGTGAGGCACTGCATAGATGAGTAGAGTAAAGGCACTCCTGATCCCTGTGGGTGGCCAGGTCTACACTAAAGACGTATATTGGTACAACTATGTTGCTCAGGGGTGTGAAAAATTCATACCCCTGAGTGACGTAGTTATATCGACCTAATCCCCCCATGTAGACAACGCTATGACAATGGGAGAGCTTCTCCCACTGACATAGCTACCACCTCTCAGGGAGGTGGAGTAACTATGCCGATGGGAGAAACTCTCCTGTTGGCACAAGAGCGTCTTCACTTAAGCGCTACAGCAGTACAGCTGCGCTGACGCAGCGTTTTAAGTCCAGACCTGCCCTGTATGTACCCGACAGGGCTTTCTTTTTGCACAAGCAAATACACTGATATTTTCAGCAGTGTAGTTTCCCACTGCTGGAGCATTTCCCAGTGGCAAGAAGACGCCGGCGACTCCTCACTGCCATTGCCTTTTACTGACACATGTAGCTTCCTTCTGCAGCGTGGACACAGCCTGCTGTTTACTGCAGCATGTAGCTACCCTACACGCTGCCACAAGAGGTATGCAATGTAGATGTAGTCTAAGATTGGGGACTTCATCCATAAAAGCTGACTCAACTTGAGTGACAATTCAGATTGTCCAGGACTCAGACATCATGACCCCGCCACCTGCTGAACAGCCTTTTGGCCAAGCCAAGTGAAGTTTTTCTTTGTTTCTTTTTCCCCTGATGGTTATTGCTTCGATATTTTATTCATGAATTTTTCTTTAAACAGTCCACAATACAGCACTGCAGCATGATTGCAATGACCAAAACAAATGGCACATTCCAGGAAAGGAGAAGACTTTTATACCAAGTGGATAAAATAGCCTCAGAGTTATTCTAGCCATTGGAGAGTCTTTGTACATATATGTATATAAACCTATGTTGTATTTAAAACATATTAAATAGTTGGTGGAGATGGGCCTGAACCAAAGCTCCAGATCAGACACACCCAAATCTAAGGGAAAGTTCATCCACCAGACCCCTCCCTTCCTCTCCCCCTCCCTGGCCCAACCCACTGTTTGCTATGCCACTGTCCATGATCTTCTCTCCTCAGCCCATCCAAGAGTCAGGGATCTGATAGCAGCAGAGATCATGTCTTCTTGCACTGTCCAGGTGCCAGGGAACTTTTTCATCCTACTCCTGGAAGCCAGAATAGGAGTAGCTGGCCTGAACTGGAGAACTCTGTCTGAGCCATAGAGGCTAGGGGAGAAGTGGTCATCATGAATCAGGATCTTCTGTCCTCCTGCCCCCATATAGTTCAGGGGTGCAATGGCTGGCCCAAACTGGGGATCTTTCCCTTCCCAGGGAAGTGGTGGTGTCAGTCTTATTTGCTCCCATTTACACTGTCATGTTTCCTCATCTTCTGAGTGCACCACTTCCCACTGAGCCTCTGTGGGAACAGGAGTCAAGGACTCAGTGAAATATGGAGTCCCAAATCTCTCCCCCGCCACCTGCTGTCCTTGAAATCACACTCACTTGGCAGTGATTGTGCAAGAATGTTGGGCTACACCGTGATTTTACCAGACAAAATCCAGCCCTGGCACAAGTGGACTCAGTTTCATTCAAGCCAAAGGAGTTGCTCTTGCTTATGCCTAGGATAAATCAGGCCTAAAGAGCCAAATTCTTCTCTATATCAAAAGTTCAGCTAATGCGATGCAGGAGATAATGGTTATTCTTATTCACCAAGCTGGGAAAAGGCTGATCATTACTCGAAGGAAACTGCCATTTTATTACCACATTCATTAGCTTGTATGTTCTATCCCCATCCCCCACTCTTTGTGTGTCTCTTACATTGTAGGTCCTATGGGATAGGACCTGCCTTATCTGTATTTGTACAGTGCCTAGCACAATGGGGCTCCAAACTTGATTGGGGCCATTGGGTAGGTAATACCACAGTATTAAAAGGAGCTATTTGTATGTTCCTAAGGGAGTTAAGAGCATAAGTCCTTTGTGACATTGTGTGTGTCCATTTGTGCATGCCCAGTGTGACTTACTTTAGAGGGGTCTGATTGACAAAGGATGGGTGCTCAGCAATGTCTGAACATCAGGCCCCTTTCATGTGTTTCAAGTTGGGGCCCCTAAAATTGAGGCATCCCAAATCACTAGTCACTTTGAGAGGCCTTGGTCAAAGTGTTTTCATTCCATTCCTGCCAGGGGCAGAAAGTGGCTCCATTGTAAAGCTGTCTCGCTGTTTGAATGAAGGAGCTGCAATATTTCAGGGCAGAAACCACCCCTCTGTGCTCCCCACTCTTGTGAACCTGTGTGGCAGCCAATTGCTTCAGCAGGAAAAGGACCCCTCTTTGCCCTATCTTGTTCCTCCCTCAGAGAAACGTGGCTACTCTAGGGGTTTTCCCGGAATCCCCGCCTTTAACTATGTGGTTTCTTAACCAGTCTTGCAAAAATGCATTTTTTTATTGAATGTTATTTTAACCATAAAATTTTTAAGCTGGTCAAATACTTTCCTTTGTACTGTAGACATCTGAAACTATTAGACATTAACAAGTAAATGTACCTTTTTTCCAACTGCTTGAATCTACTAAGTAGTTTTCTTTGGACTGACTGCTCCTCTAGTCTTCAGAGAAAAACATTACAGCGATTTGATATTGCATCTCTTCATTATCTGTCTGCTCCACTTGTAGACGTAGGTCTATATTATTTCATAACTAAAAAGAGGACTTTATTTCACAGGGACTAATTTAATCAAATAAATCACCAGAGATTCATGGATTTTTAAAGCAAGGAGGGACTATTATGCTCAGCTAATCTGACCTCCTGCATAATACAGTCCATAGACTTTCACCCGCTGAGTCCTACCTTAAACTAAAATATCTCTTACAAAGGCATCCTGTCTTGATTTAAAGGCTTCAAGAGACAAAAGAAGCCACAACGTTCCTTGGTTACTATCATCTAATTAATGAGATTCCAGGCTTGTCACCTGAAACTTAGACTGACTATTGAGTCAATGTGAAGCATGGGTGAGAGCTCCTTTTGTTCAGAATATCACCAGTGGAATCCTCACTGGATTTCATGGTCTGTTACCATCCAATTCTTACATTCTCAGCCATTTTGACATACAAATTGCACCCGGGTAGAGTATGGCTACAGTAAAGCATGTATCTAAAGGAAAGCCTTGCAAAGAGTCCTAGACCATTGTGATATCAGAGGTAACTCAACCAATCACCACCGTTTCTATGCAGCTAATGTGTATGCAACTATTTCATTGGTTGAATGAGGGATACTGCAGAGGCTGCTCTAGCTATAGTCTAACCAGGAAGGCAGCTGCCTAGCATGACAGATTTGCAGGAGAAACAATTTTAGGCAGTGCCCCAGACCAGCCACAGGGGTGTGATTGTCAGAGTGCTCTAATGGGTGGCACTCTGACCACCCCGTATAGACCCTGCTGATGTGCACTCGGTGATGTAGTCTGTGTGAATCAGGCAGGCCACAGGGCAGCCTTGCTTGGAGCAGCCCATGAACCTGTGCACTTCAGGTGGGTGCCAGATTTGATGGCAGGAAGCAGCAGGAGTCTCCCATCTTGCTGGGCTTGGCAGGTAGGAGGTGAAGTTGGCTGGGCACCTGGTACCCGCTCCCAACAGGCGTGTGTGGGGACAGTGAACCAGGGGTGCCCTTGCCTCCCCCAGACACCCACCATCCCTAGCCCCCTGTTCTCCCCAGCACTGCCAGTGTAGCTGGCTGGGCTCTCCCTCTCCTGTCTCCTGCTGGAGTGGGAAAGAGGTTAGGCTCTGCTTCCCTGCCCCCTTTCACAGTCTCTGAACCTCAGCAGCTCAGGGGAGCCCTTGTGCCCTACCCCAGAACAGCCTAACCCACAACTGGACAAGAACTCCCCTGCAGTCTCCTCTTCCTGCACTCCTTCTGCCTGCCTACTCCCCAGTGCCCTTGCCACCCAGACTGCACACACCAGGCTACGTCGAAGCTGGGAACCATTGAATTATGCTACTGAATCTGTACAGAAACATTTTACATTTTGAATCTAAAAGCTAGCTAACACAATACATGTATACTGTAGTGGCTTTGTGTGCATGAGCAGGCAATGTTGTCCTCTAGTGGCTGGCCAAGAGAGGGAGTTGCCCTCTAACTCAACTGGAAAAAAACCTATGGTTTTGACGCGGGCGGGCTAGAGATCTGGACTTGGGTCCCCAGGGGTGCTATATATTTGACAGTCATGTCTATAGATTCATTACAGTGCAGCATCAGTAGAATAAAGAGCTGATATTATTATAATCAGCATATTCAAAGTTATGGTTGCCACAGAAACCACAACTTGGCTCCTTTGTGCATACGTCATAGTTCTGTATTTCATAATGTTAAATTTTTATGACTCTACTGCAAATAGGCAACACGATTAACACCATGTATAGTAATACAAAATAGAATACTTCAGTATGTAATGCCTGGGTGACTTAAAGTACACTGGGCATACAAGGTACAGAACCTGCCCAAACAATGGTGTGATGGGGTGTACTCTCTAAATTGGCCCCCCAAGAGTGGAATTATGCCAGTTAGGCTGCAAATGAGGGAAATTTAGGCTGGAGGCGGGTAATTAGAGGGAAGCTCACCTGTGAGGAACAGGCAGGGCTTCTACAAAGCCAGGAGGCTGGCAACAGAGGGGGCTGCAGAGCCAAGGTAGCCTATAGTCACTCCCTAGGTGGAAGGAGTTTGGGCTGGAAGACTCCGAAGAAGGTAGGAGAGCTCAGGGAAAGGCAGCAGGGTTCAGGAGGGAACAGACCTGGCTGCTGATTAAAGAGTTCCTGAGCTGGAACCCGGAGTATAGGGTGGTTCTGGGTTCTCCTGCCAGCAACTGAGGGAGTGGCACCATGTGTTAGTGAAAGGGAAGACTGACAGAGACTGCTCATGAGAAGGGCCTTAGATATACCCCGGGAAGGGGAAACCATGTGGTGACCAGGACGGAGGGACAAGTCACGCAGAGGAGGCTGCGGTTCCTGGAATGAGAGCGGGGCCGCAGAGAGAGAAAGAGACAGAGTGACTGAGTGCGACCGCTGGAAGGGGCATTGGCCTGGCAGAGCTAATCCCCAGAACTGCCAGGAGGTGGTTCTGTCCAGTGGTGAGTAGAGTGCACTGTCAAAAGGAGTAAAAAAGTTAAGATCTAGTCACCCATTGAAAACATACTGCAAGCTATAAAGACATATTCCTTCAATGGAATAACATGCACCCTTCAAAAGTATGTTATGTGCTCTTACCTTGATTCCCAGTGGACCCGATGCTGCAAAAAGCTCAGCATCTCCCATAAAAGAGCTGTGCACACTCAACTCTGTTAGGAGTCCTTACCTTTTTTGTGCCTCACTGTACCCATCTGTGCAATGGGTATATTGCAATAATGCTTATATCACAGAGCTGATGAGCGCTTTCATTACTGAGCTAGGACAAAGCCAAGTATTGTTTTTAAACATGCTCTATCCAATAACTAATTCCTCCTTGGAAATCCATATCAAGGGATACTCACGCATACAAAATACAATGTCTCCGAGGAATCATTATAATCTACCCTGTAAATAGTACCTCTGTTATGCTGTTGGTGCTATCCATTTCAATACATTAATTTTAAGAACAGTTACAATGAAAAGAAATATTTTCAAAAGCAGCCTAAACTCCCCACCCCCACCCACATTCAAAGTCTTCTCTATGCAAACACTCAGATTTCCATATGTATGTGTGAGCTGGGTAGGCATGTTTTAATTATTGTGTTTGGTCATACAAATGACATTTATGAATGCAAACTTGAATTTGGGTGTACCAATAGAAAATGCACATAAAGCTTTTTGGAAGTAAGATTGCAGTGAAATTTTAAAGGGCCTCTTCAGTAATGGTCATTTCATAAATTTGGCCTAGATTGTTAGTTTTTGAGAGCTTACACCATGTACTATTGGCTCTTGATTTTGCCCCAGGAATCATGAAAGATTCATGGAATCATGGCATTAATAGGTTTTCAGGATATGCTTAAATGCTTTGTTGAATTGGGGCCATGATTCCTTAAAATTATCTTTGTATGAGTGTAAGGATCAAGACCATCATTTTCAAGAGAAACCCCAAGTGAGCCTCTAAAATGACACCTGCAATCACCCATTTACCTTTTGGGCATTCACATTTTCTCTCCCAAGATATTGCACAACAAAAACTCAGATGACCTGATTTGCACGTGCAAAATTACAGCTTGTGTTTCACAGACTGCCTTTCAATTTTTTTTGGCCACAATTGTGTAAAAATCCTTTTTAAAATCAGAAATTATAATTCAAATCCCTGAACTGAGAACCCCCCAACCTACAATGTACAGAGATCTTTGTTTCCTTATAATGTAGGGGTGCTTTCTAAGTCCCAGATTCGCAAGGCACTTGAGCACAACCCTAACTTTAAGCGACCCAAGGCCTAATATCTCATATCTTTTTCACAGATCTCGATACATGGACCCTTATACTTTATTTTTCATTCCACATGTTTTATTGTTTACTACACACATTTGGTCTACATATCACACACTAATTTTCACCATTGGCTTATGAAAATTCCATACTAGCTAAATAAAAACATTAACCTTCTGCTAATATAATTATATAAGCAAAGGTTAGACTTGATCATGAGTCACATACTTTTGGTTAATGCAAAAATGTTTCCCTTTCTTACTCTTACGAGATCTGGTTACTGAGTCTGTCAATATCCCTCTTGGGTGAACGAACAGCTTGTAGAAGCTTGAGTCACTAAGCATTTGTGCTGCCTCTTAAACTCACAATCCATAGGATTTACACAGAAAATGGTCTGCATACACTAAAATTGTGTAAATTCTGCAGGGCTGGAGAGTCACCAGCCAGTAATCCTCTATGCACAAGCTCCCCCTTATGGAAATGAAAAATATTAAACAATACATTTTTCTCAAGATAAATCAGTGAAGAGTATTGGCATCGGGACGCTTCTCATCCATACTGTAGTGCATATGTCTGCTTAATTTAACTTGTCTAAGACATCACTAATTGGCATATATGCATATTTATATATGTGAACAGACATAGTTCAAATACATATCGTAGCATGCTATCTTGTCAATCTACAGGTGAAAGTGGTTTGTGCCTTTCTAATAACTGCAAACATTTTTTGGGGGAGGCTGGGGAATTCTAGGACAAAAAGACAGAGGCTTAAATTTCCAGCTGGATTTATTTTCACTTAGACCCTGATCCAGCGCTCACTGAAATCAATGGAAAGACTCCTATTGGTTTCACAAGCAGATGGCCCAAGCCCATAACATACGCCCCGGCCTTACAGCTTGCATTATAAGAGCCCGATCCTGCATAATGCTGAGTACCGTACCCTTGACTCCCATTGACCCCATGAAAGCGGAAGGTGCTCAGTAACCCACAGATTCAAATCCAACCGTATCAATAGCAACAAAAGAAACCATTCATGTGTTCAACACAGCCCTGGTCGATATTACTCAGATCTGAACGATGAAAGGGGGTGGCCTAGGCAGGCTTTTCATTGTCGAGAGTCACTTTCAGTCCCAGACCCATTGGCTCACCCCCATTTTGTATGGGATGCCTACAAATGCTGCATCTCACCCCCTGGCTCCCAAAACCTGGAGTGCCCTTTATTTCGGAGGGTGAGTAGGATACTTTACGTAGTCTGAAACTCCGCGTTCTCTCCATCCCATGCTTGGCACAGGCTGAAGGAGATGCTTCTTCCCCAATGGTTGACCTTCTGACCCTTCCACCATTCCTGCTTGCTCCCCCCGCACACTCTCTCTCTCTCTCTTCAGGTTTCACCATGGACAACATTCTCCAGCTGTCCTGACCCACCATGTCCCTCCTCCATGCAGCAACTGGCTGCAGGAGCAAGGGAACTCGGAGTTCAGGGAGAAGGCCAAAGGGTCCAACCCCTGCCCAAGCCGACTTTCATTGGTCACTGTATCTCACCCCCATTTCCTTTCTGAATAGTTGACAGGAGAGCAGGGTTTCATCTCAAATCAGCACAGACAGGAGCATCTCGCCTCCAGTTGTGAGATCCAGAAGAGACTGTTGTGTGGAACCCTGTGTAATGAATTGATCGTAATTGTAATATGTCCTTCCGAGGGGAAGCATCCCTAACTAATTAGGGCTAAATGCAGATGCCCTTGCTCATGTTCAGGGCTGGCTCCAGCTTTTCAGTTGCCCCAAGCAAAAAAAAATGGCCGTCACCGAAGTGCCAAATAAAAAAAAAACAAAAAAACCCCCAGCCCGAAGTGCCGAAGCAAAAAAAAAAAGCCCATTCTGAAGTGCCGAAGCCTAAATAAAAAGCAAAAAAAAAAACCCCCAAAAACCGCTTGCCCCAGAATCCCGGGACTGCCGCCCCTTACAGGGCACCACCCCAGGCACGCGCTTTCCTGTCTGGTGCCTGGAGCCGGCCCTGCTCATGTTGAATAACATTTTATTCCAGGAGGAGCCCCTTTGATTTCAGAAGGCCTGCTTGAGGATTGAGGGAGGGTGGCTCCTAAATTTCTTTGAAATCAGTGGAAGTTAGGACTCTAAAAACTTTTGAGGATCTGGGCCTTGACCCTTAACTTATTATTGTAGGAAGTTGTGAGACCTTGGATGAGAGATGCTGTCTAAGGGCTCAGCCCTTAGACGGATCTGATTGATAACCTGATATTCTCTCTCATCCATATCAGTGTGGAAAAGTGCTTGTCGGACTTGTCAAAGAAACTTACATGAGTCTGATTTCTGAGGCAGCCCTGAGGATATGGAGCTATTTCTTCTAAACCCATAGCTCGACTGAAGTTAAGCACTTCAGTCATGTACTCTGGTGATGGGTCCAGTACAAGAACCTGAACAGAATAGAATACTCCTCACTTGGGTAAAATGGACTTCCTATTAACCTCAATGAGATGTTTGCTTGAACGAGAATTGAAAAAGAATCTCCTCATTTGGCCCATTGACTTCATTGGTAGTTGCAGGTGCTCAGCATCTCTTCAGATTGACCCCATAACTTGCATTGTTTGGAACAGTTAAATAAAAAAACCCAAATAATAATAATAATATATATATATATCATATATAAAAATCCAATTTTTGTTGGCCACCCCTTAGTAGGAAAACAAGGAATGTTGGGCGGAGCCCTCTGCTGGCATAACTCATTAACTACAATGTGTATTTCATCCAAGAGGTGTATTGGCTACTGTTGGGGTAAGCCAGCAAAGAATTTGGCCCACTGTCTATATGAGATATAAATATAGTGCATCCTGATATATTAAAGATAAAGAAAAATGAAGTGAAGTGTGCACTGGTTATATGCAAAAGAAAAGTGTAGAGTCTGTAATGTAAAAGAACAGCTGATATAGTCTGATTGTCAGGGGGACCTGGATATACAGGACAGCTGCACAAAAGTTTACAACGTGAAAACTCGGCTGAAACTCATTTCACACATTTCACATAGATCCAGTTGCAAGCGCAATGAAAACAGACAGAGCCATTGGCTTGTATTATAACAAGGAAGAATGCACAAGTGGAATTCTAGGCATAGGCTTATTTTTGTGATCAGTGCCAGATTGCTACTGAGCACACTCTCTGTGAGCATTACACCACCGGTTTTCCACCACTGGTAATTATCTGAGGTTCTTTGTCTAGCTTGACAGGCATCAAAATAGGAATTGATACTGTATGTAAAATATAACTACCAAAATATATTCTCCCCACCCCACCTTTCCTTGTAGACTTTAGCTCTCTGCTCTGGTGCGGTTCCATTGCTATGTCTTCCAAGACATATGGCTGGGCTGAGCATACAGGATTGCCCCTATGGGAACAGAGCAGAACATCCTAAATTCACGTCCCTTCAGATGTTTAAGGAATCAATCTATATAAACTACCGAAAATGCTCTTTTGTGAAGTAAGTAGTTAGCACTTCCAGATAAACGCCTGCCATGAAGCACCATCATGACTGTGAACGGAACTGACTAAGCTATGGTGGGATTCCATCAGGATTACTATTTGTAGTAATTGTTGAAAGTTAAAATGTGCACAGGCTGGATTCAGATTAAAAACCCAGCACTGAGCTGACCTGGTCAAACTATCTGAACCTTTTTGGTCTGCAATATTGGGCTTGAAAATGTGCTTCCTCGTAGGATTTTTCTGTACAATCTGCTTCCGGCCCTACCAGAAATACCAAGCACATAGCCAGCAGTTATCTTAGATCTATGCTTCTTGTATGACTGCTTGATACCTGCTTATTCAAAGGCCCACTAACAGTACAACCGAGCCACCAATTACACTGTCATAGGACTAGTTAAAGATGGGGAGGAAGCTAGGCAGGATATAAATTTTGCATGGGGACCATGAACCCAAAGGGCATCTCTGGATAGTCTTTCTTACTGTCCTTCAGTACTTCTGCATCCAATCCTAGCCAGCACCTGGAAGTTCAGGGCCATGAGGAGGAATGGAAGACAATAAAAGATAGCTAGATGCCAACTTTCTTTTAAAACTGAAAAAGGTTTTGGTTGGGATTCAGTTCTAGTCTGGGGTGACTATTTGGAGGTGAGGGTGTGGTGAATGGCAGCTGCTGTGGGGGCTTTATTGTTTTATCCAGCTGGTTCGCCCATCCCTAATTACACACTGATTTACTCTAATTCTCTTTTTCACACTTTGCCTTTGAGCAGTCAGTTATTACGTGGTTGTAGAGCCTCCCAAACAGCAGCAGGGAATATGTGCTATGGAGAGGAGAAATGCAAAAGGCTTGCACCTTCATTTGTTAGAATGCATCAAATCCAATGAGTCTGTGATTAGAAAATATTGTCTAAAAATGTGCTTAAATTGTCTTTCAGTTCCTACTGAGCTACCCAATCAGCCTGCATAACTTTGGAAAGAACCCTGCCAATGGAGAATCCCTCCAAAAGACATAAAGGATCCCTCAAAAAGGTATAAAGGATTCAAAAGCAGGTAATGTCGAGAGTTAAATCCTAAATCTAAAAGCAGGAGCAGGGTCATATATCAGGCACAATAGTTCACCCTTCATGAGCATGAGCACAGAGGGTGAAATTCACCCTAGCACAGTGGTCTTGTACAAGGCCCCATTAGCCCAGGACATAGGTGGGACTTATATGGTACATACAGCCTCTGCACAATTGTGAATTTCACATTTAACGGGGTGGTACGTGGTGCATAGGGCCCATGGTGGGGATCTAGACTGCCCCATAGTCCCTGGTGTACAGCTTCAAAAGCCTGAAAATCAGATTCATTATGTCTGACGTCCTTCCCTCAGCTCAAATCATTTTTCCATTTCAACAACGGCTGTTTACAGCAGCTGCTGCCTTCTGTTTTGTCTGATCCTGTTCCAGTTTTCATAAGTGATTAAAATGCTGCTAATAAGACATTTAACTAGGATTTACATGTTGACTTGCCTTTTCCAGCTCCGCAGTCCCTCCCCCACCACTGCTCTTCCTGGTGAGCACCAGTGTAGCCGGCTGCCTTTCCGGTCCTGGAGCAGTCCGGTTGTGCAGCATCCCCTTAGTGAGTCTTCAACAAGCCTTCAACTGTCCTCCCACCAGCGCATGAGGGAGGTGCAGGGAACGTTCTGACTCTGGAAAGCATCCCAGTCTCCCTCCGTACGACACAGAGATTATCTTACACATATCCCCTTATATGTTCCTCTGGTTTACCACACGCTCAAGCAGTTTCTATTGGAATATTATAATTGCATTCATATGGCCTAATAGCAATGTCAGTAACAAAAATTTCCACATAAACCCCACACCGTAACTGACTCCTTTGACGCAGTTCGTATCCTCAGTTACACTTGTGCAATGTACCAGAGAAGAGATTGCCTGAGAGGGACACTAATGAAGCAGTCGAACTTCTGGCCATTTTGTGTTCCTCAGCCCACAAACTGGAGAGCTGATTAAGGGGGATAGCAAAGGCCTTTTAAAAAATAATCTCCATCTCACATTCCACATGCCCCCCCCCCTCCCCCCCGCCCCAGAAACGGAGCAACAGCAGCACACAGGATGAAATTCAACTCTGTCCAGAAGACCAACACAAAGGCTAGACAACACTTACAGCCTGTCTTGAGGGCCTACATGGGGCTAGAAAGTGATGGTTATGCTGGTTCCCTGCCGATGGATAATTTAGACTGAAACAGTAGGAGGTGCTCTCACTGCACCAGCCAAGAGAGTAGGGGGAGAGATGCTTATGAAAGTCAGTCTGAGGCGACGGAGCTCCCCCGTGGTCACTGCTTTCCCTGTTTACTGTAATCCCCTTCCTCTGCACATGGGTGAATTCCATACCTAAAGAAAAAATAACTTTGAACCATATTCCTTAAGGGCCTGACCCAATGAAGTCATTGAAGACTTGGATCTGCCTGTTACCCAATGGTCTTCTAGGAGCTTGCATAGGAGTAAGTGAGAGCGAACTGTGACTCTCAGTCATTTTTAAGTACTGATACAAAGCTGAGCAATTACTCATTTTGTGCCTACTTTTTGTTCCCTTCACCATTGCAACTCCAGAGTATCTCAGTGAACATTAGTGGAGTTACCCTGGATGTACTCAGTGTGGCAGAAAACAGAATTGGCCCTTTCTTTGTGTCTGCTAAAAATTATGAAAAATTAATGAATATTTTAAAAAGAACTAAGGGCATTTATAAATAAATAGAATACCCACATGTACTGGCAAGTGACTACATTGCTGAGCCAACATTCTTTGAAGATAGCAGCATGATCAAATAGATAGGAGTCAGGAAATGCCTGCTCTGTGACCTTAGGCAAATCACTGTCCTTCTTCTTTTTAAATCCCTCTCTCCATTTGGCTGGCCTGTGTATTTAGATTGTAAGTGCTTCAGCACAGATATTGTCTTTTTCTATGTGTATATACAGAATCCTGATTTGATTGAGGTCTCTAAGTGCTATTGTAATACTAATTATAATAATGATTAATTTACTTCAGTGTGCTTTGGATCAGACCCTAAAGGAACCAATTTATATTTTATTACTAGAAATGATCCTCATTTACTAAAACCACCATGAAATAATTCATATAATGCACCTGTTCTTTTACTGCAGATTTAAGAGCGTCTGCAAAGGGTATGCCCTAGGAACCTTGGCCAGAGTTATCAATCTGGCTACTGCATTCTCTCCAAAGGTCACTGCATTTCTGTGGTGGATGAAGTGATTCTTGTATATTAATACATGTAGTCTATTTAGTTTATCCCAGGGAAGGGTAAGAAGCGACTTGATCATGGTCTACAAGTATCTAGACGGGAAAGAGATGTCTGACAGTGGACTGCTCTTTGACCTATCAGAAAAAAGTCATAACACAATCCAGTGGCTGGAAGATGAAGCTAAACAGATTCAAACTGGAAATAAGGTGCAGATTTTTAACAATGAGGCTAATTAACCATTGGAGCAACTGACCGAGGGATGTGGTGGATTCTCCATCCTATGAAGTCTTTAAACCAAGACGTGATGTCTTTCTAAAAGATGTGCTGTAGCTCACAGAGCAATGATGGGCTTGATGCAGAAATTACTTTGTGAAGTTCCGTGTCTTGTGTTATGCAGGAGGGCAGACTAGATGATCATGATGGTCCCTTCTGGCCTTATGACCTATGTATCTACGACTATACCTAGGGCCAGTCAAGTCAATGGGCATTGTGCACACAGAGAGGACTTGCTGAATCAAGCACTTAGGCTCTGATCCTCAAAGGTATTTAGGCCTAAGCATGTAAAGTGCTTTGGGGAGAAAGGTACCACAGTATATTCATGAGAGACATCCTTCCAGTTATTAATGGTGGGTAAAAGCATTATTGTTTTTAGTTTGTGTGAATACCACTCTAGCATGGGCCAGGTTTGTCCAGCAGGGAAACTTCTGAAAGAATGGTGGTTTTCAGTGAATTTCAACATTGTCAACAAAATATAGGGGCAATGAATTGATATGTCTAATTCTTGGAACAGAGGAGAATAGGGAATAGGAGACTGGGGAGGGAGGAGCTGAACAGAAAGAAGGGGAAGAGCGAGAAAAGAAAAGGCAGAAAGACAGAAGCTAAAAAGAAACAAAGAAAGAAAAGGTTTTGCTGCGAGGCCCACATGAGGAATGTGAAGATAGGTACCAGTAAGAACCAGTAGCGTAGGCAGGTCTGGAGCACAGGGGGAGCGGCGCTATAAAAAGGCACCTCCCCGCTCCCCCTGTACTCACCCGGCGGCACTTTAAAGGGCTCGGGGCTCCAGCCGCTGCGGAGCCCGGGGCCCTTTAAAGAACCGCCGGAGCTCCGGCAGCGGGGCTCAGGTGGCACTTTAAAAGGCCCATGGCTCCTGCCGCTGCGGGGAGCCGTGGGCCTTTTAAAGCACCCCCCCCCCCAGTCCTGCTGCCGGAGCCGGGCTCGGGCGGGGATTTAAAAGGCCCGCGGCTCCCTGCAGCTGCAAGAGCCACGGGCCTTTTAAAGTGCCACCTGAGCCCCGCTGCCAGAGCTGGGCTGGGCGGGGCGCTTTAAAAGGCCCGGCTCCTGCAGCCACGGGGAGCCGCAGGCCTTTTAAAGCGCTGCCGGAGCCGGGCTCCGGTGGGGCTTAAAAAGGCCAGGGGCTCCTGTCACTGCGGGGAGCCGCGGGCCTTTTAAAGTGCCGCCGGAGCCCCGCTGTTGGAGCTCCAGCGGCGCTTTAAAGGGCCCGGGGCTCCGCAGCGGCTGGAGCCCCGAGCCCTTTAAAGCACTGCCGCGTGAGTACAGGGGGAGCGGGGAGGCGCCTTTTTATAGCGCCGCTCCCCCTGTGCTCCAGACCTGCCTACGCTACTGGTTCTTACTGGTACCTATCTTCACATTCCTCATGTGGGCCTCGCAGCAAAACCTTTTCTTTCTTTGTTTCTTTTTAGCTTCTGTCTTTCTGCCTTTTCTTTTCTCGCTCTTCCCCTTCTTTCTGTTCAGCTCCTCCCTCCCCAGTCTCCTATTCCCTATTCTCCTCTGTTCCAAGAATTAGACATATCAATTCATTGCCCCTATATTTTCATATATCAATTCATTGCGGGCCTTTTAAAGCGCCCCCCCTCCCCCTCCCCCTCCCCCGGCTCTGGCAGCGGGGCTGGGGGGAGCGCTTTAAAAGGCCCGCGGCTCCCCTCAGTGGCAGGAGCCGCGGGTCTTTTAAAGGGCGCCCCCCCCCAGCCTGGCTCTGGCAGCGGGGCTCAGGCGGGGATTTAAAAGGCCCGTGGCTCTTGCAGCTGCAGGGAGCCGCAGGCCGTTTAAATCCCCGCCCGAGCCCGGCTCCGGCAGCGGAGCTCGGGGGAGCCACGGGCCTTTTAAATCCCCGCCCGAGCCTGGCTCCGGCAGCAGGGCTCGGGGGAGCCACGGGCCTTTTAAAGCGCCGCCCGAGCCCGGCTCAGACAGCGGGGCTCGGGGGAGCCACGGGCCTTTTAAAGCGCCGCCCGAGCCCGGCTCAGACAGCGGGGCTCGGGGGAGCCACGGGCCTTTTAAAGCGCCGCCCGAGCCCGGCTCCGGCAGCGGGGCTCGGGGGAGCCACGGGCCTTTTAAAGCGCCGCCCGATCCCAGCTCAGACAGCGGGGCTCGGGCGGCGCTTTTTAAGGTGCCGCTTCTCCTCACAGGGGGAGCACCCGCTCCCCCCCAGCTACGCTACTGGTAAGAACAGAAACAGGAAAATATGGAGAATATTAACAAGATGGAGAGTAAATGAGAGCTAGAAATATAACAAATAACGGACACGTGCTTGGTTTCCTTAATGTATCAAGAGAAGTGGTCATTTCTTCCCCTTTTGTAATACAAATCTATAGATCTGCTCTATTTATGCAAAGCTTCTGCTTTTTTCCCTTCAAATTAATTAGAAATTGCCTTCACCCAGGACTGGGTTCTGGAAACAAGGGTCAGAAACCTTTCTCCCACCTGTCTTAGGGCCCCTTCAGGAGGGACAGTCTAGACAGTGGCTGGTGTAGCAGCTCATTGGTGCTTGTTGTACTGCCATTCGACATCCACACAGAACTGTATTACCCTGTGCACCTGCGTGTCATTATTACTCAGCTATAAAAGTGTGTCCAGAGCTATGAAGCTTGGCACAGAGCTGTCTATCAGCTGTGGCTGGCGCACTGATGTCAGCTGCACAAGTTCTCCCTCACAGAGCCTTCTGAAAATGACATCAAAATTACTCATTCTGCCCATGGGTATTTAAAAACCCCAGCTTTCCAATAGCCATTATACCGCTAAACCAGGCTCAAGCCCTGCCTGCTCTATATCCAATGGAGGTTACAGTAAGTCTACGTTGTATTAGCCAGCTGTATATCTCCTATATAACGGCCATAATACCACTACTGAATAATAACAATTAATAATAATTTGCCAGTCTACAGCACTTTCCACCTAAAGCCCTTAATGCCCTGTACAAACACTATGAAGTAAGTTTCACAACACTCCTGTGAGCTAGGTAAATATTATTACTCTGTTTTACATATCAGGGAGCTGAAGGTTAAGTAACATGCCCAAGACCACAGTGGCAGAACTGGGTGTAGAACACACAGTTTTAATCCCACTCAGGATGGAAACAGTAGACGTAGCCATGATAAGACAACAAAGGGTTATCCATCCTCTTGCTTCCGAGCACAAGCTGATCACGTGCTGGGATCAGGAATACATTTCTCCCTATGGTAGTGGTCCCCAACGTGGTGCCCGCAGGCGCCATGGTGCCCGCCAGGGCATTTATGTGCACCCACCATCAGGACTGGCACCAAGGAAGGAAGAGGAGAGGAGCATCCGCTGGAGAAGCATCGCCACTGAAATGCCGCCACGCAGCACTTCCGGCGGAGAAGCTTTTACTGAAATGCCACCGAGGAGCGCTTCCAGCAGAGAAGCTTTTGCCGAAATGCCACCGAGGAGCGCTTCCGGCGGAGAACCTTCGCCACCGAAATGCCGCCGAGAAGTGTCGCTGCCCGCCACACTCTGATGAAGGGATGAATGTGCCCTTGGCCACAGAAAGGTTGGGGACCACTGCCCTATGGCATAACATTACAAAATTGATTGCCGAATGGAGGTGTTATACACACTTGGCATCTGCTACTGGTTACTGACAGATACCAGCACTCTACTAGATGTGCCATTGATCAACACTGCTATGGGCAACTCTCACGTTTCTACAAAGTGAATAATAATAATTCACGCACTGCCTTGCTGAATAATTATTTCTTCCCCCTCTAATAGTAATGACTGTAGCAGTCTGGTTGGGCCTAATTTTAAAGGCTGACCCAGCCTGACCTGAGCACAAGCTGACCCAGACCTGATGTGACCAGAACCCAACTCATTCCCGGAAACCTGTTTCAGTGGTGCTGCTGTCTCGTCCTTGCGGCTCAGCCTGGTGAGGGCTTCCTGCTCCCCAGGCCTCATGTCCAAGTCCATCTCCAGTCACTTTCTGCCCATGGGGTCAGTGCAGTGGTGGCCCCTGCCGGCTGCCATCACCTTGCTGCGTTGTGGGCACTGTGGTGCAAGAGGCTTTGGCATCCTCACTGCCTAGCACACACGCAGTGTAGGGACGTGGAGGTGGCCAGCAGCAGTAGGGCAGGCAGTAGCTGCCGTGAGGACCCAACAGGCAGGAGGAGGTGATCAGACCCACCCTGACCTCAAGAGGGTCAGCTTGTTTAGTGACCCGCCCCGCCCCTGACACTTGTAGTCAGGTCCCCTCAGGTTTGGGCCAGGTTGCAAAGCTCTAAATGACTGATAGCAATAGAGTGCTTTTATCCAATAATCCCAAAGCACTTTACCCACTGATTTAAAAACTATGCACAACACAGCGTGCAGGACCCTCTTCACAAACCACTATACTGCAGGCAGCTCCACAGCTATTGAACAGCATGCGGCAATGCTACACACTAGCCCAGGACAGAAA
Organism: Chelydra serpentina; assembly: GCA_037349315.1. Classification (NCBI taxonomy): domain Eukaryota; kingdom Metazoa; phylum Chordata; order Testudines; family Chelydridae; genus Chelydra; species Chelydra serpentina. The sequence continues at coordinate 31,322,169 of JBAIAC010000035.1, read as the reverse complement.
AGGAAGAACGCAATATCCAACTGATAGGAGGAAGATTAAGGAGGCAGAATATGATGGGGCATGGGGTTGGAATTTTAGGGGGAGACAAAATACCATAATCATCCAAACTGAGAATTAGCCCCAGCTTCCTGGGCCAACACTCCCACCCCTCTTTAATTCCCATCTGTCAGCTCGACAGCAGCCAAGAGGCCAAATGAAGTAAGTCTCTTCCAGTGTCCGTGGTCTAACATTCACCAAGCATTTGACCACAACTCTTTGGCGTGAGGCTTTTGGACTTAGACTGCGAGTCACCTCAAGTCTAGGCCTATTGTACTGAGGCACAGAGAGGCTAAGTGACTTGCCCGAAGTCACCCAGGAAGTCTGGGATAGAGCAGGGATGTCAGATTAGCTCTTCCATGTCCTAGGTGACTGCCCCAATCAACAGACCATTTTTCCTCCCTGAGGCAGCCTCCCTGCTCTTTGCAAAAAGTGGCACAATCTTCAAATAGCTCGGGGCTGTTTTACCTCTCATCGGAGAATTGGTACATCAAGCTGTGACGTTATTTGATTAAAATATGACCATAGAGATCATTGTTGCAATCGCTGTTATATGTTTGCAACAAATCTTGTACAAAATGTGGCATGTAAGATGTCTATGGAAAGGTTATGATTTGCTTGTTATGATTATGCTATCTGTATGCATGTATCATTTTTGTATTTGAAGTTATGCATATTGGCTCTATACCTGGATTTCAAATATTTGCTTCTGGGGTAACGCCCACAAGGTAATACAAGCCAGCACATTTGGAGGGACTATTCAAATTAAGTGGCTCATCAAGAAACACTTAACTGACAGTGGACCATGCGAGACGCACATCTACACTGAATGGACTGTCCTGCAAATGTGCTGTTTGAGGTAAAGGTAATGGCTTCTACTGTGTCCAAACCTTCATGCATGGTCATGTGACTTGCCCATGTGACTCCAAACACAATCTTGTCACCTGTAATTTTCCATGAGCTGTGCTGAGGGCTTTGTTTGAAACAATGGGTTTCCCTCCACATGGCAGAAGATATAAAAGGCCCTAGAAATCCTGCCATTTTGCCTCTATCCTGCTCCAGCCTCATTTCTGTTCCAGCCTCTGGACTATGAATTTATATTAATGAAAGCATTCTAACCAAGGAATTGAGCACCTTCCAATGATTTGGAAGCAGCCAGAGACTTGACTTAAGCCAGAAGTTTATTCCATCACTATTACGAGCCTGAACCAAGAACTTTGCCATTATTGTATGTATTTGATTCCCTTAACTAATTTTAACTCTGACCTTTTTTTCTTTCTTTTTATAAATAAACCTTTAGATTTTAGATACTAAAGGATTGGCATCAACGTGGTTTTTGGGTAAGATCTGAGTAATATATTGACCTGGGTGTGTGGCTGGCCCTTTGGGATCAGACGAACCTTTCATTTGAAGAGACTGGCTTTAAAGAACCACTCATCTCTAAGTCTAGTGTTTTCGGTGACAATACAAGGACTGGAATGCCTAAGGAAACTGTTTTTATGACTTCTTGTTAGCCAGTGTGGTGAAACAGAAGTTTACTTTTGTTGCTGGTTTGGTATATCCTATGGGGGATTAGCCACCAGTCTTGGGGTGTATCTGCCCTATTTTTCAACAGTTTGTCCTGAATTTGGCATCCGCGGTTGTGACCCACTGAGGAACAGTTACACAAGCAAAATAATGCCCAATAGTCTCCTGCTGGATCACTGAGTCAACACTGACTCAGGGAGAAGACTGCCACTTGCAGACTCACCACTTCCTATATAGCAACCTGTGCTCTCCATGTAAGTTCCCTATCCACACTGCACAGTATGAGCCTCCATGCACCAGGATAGGAATCCAAAGCCCGCTGGAGAATGGCGAGTTTGCTTAGTAACTTGAAAATTGTTTAAAATGGCCGTATGTGGGACTGACACAAAGGCAGATGTTCCATCCTTATGCATCAATGTTGAAATACTCCACTACAATAGAGGGTTCGTAATTATGCAGATCAGAGTGCTCCAAGCTTATTCCAACTGTAGCTGAGGCAGCATGGCTTATTCTATAGGGCACTTTACTTAGAGTCAGCAGACCAGGGTTTCTGTTTCTAGCTCTGCTGTGTGACCTGGCATGAGTCACTTTACTATATTTGTAGAGAATATTGTTGTTCACTGGCAATTCTGAAAAATCAGGAAAGAAATTGTTGGGGGTTGAACCAAACCTGAAATTTTCCCATATTTCCAGCAAATCGAAAAGTCAGACAAAAATTCAGGCAATTTGGGGAAACCAACACACATTCGCAAAAGTCCCAATGTTGCTGAATCTTCTTTTTATCAACAAAAAGAAAAGTTTGGGATGAAAAATGTTGTCCAGTTCTAAGCATCTCCCCTCCCATTTGTCTCTTTGGACAGGAAGCTTTTTCTGAACCGGGGCTGTCTCTTATTCTGTACAGTGTCTAGCAAAATGGGTCCCTTTTGTGCCACTGTGACTGCTGACATCTTGGCTGACCTGAGGAATTGGGAGAAGACCTCCAGAGCTAAAAGCATGAGCTGTTACTGCTTGAGCTAAAAAGCCAAGACTCTCAGGCTGGGTCTGTAACAGATTGTGAAGGGGTGCATGCCCCACATCATCCATGAATGCGTACACTGGAGATAGAGAGTAATTAGTGCATCTTGTTACACCTGGAGGTTGGACCAAGCCTAGCTGAAGATGAGTTGCAGCTGGCTGGTGACTATAAAGAGAGGGAAAGGCTGCTGTATTTCCTCTCCTAGAAGTAGTGGGACCTGGCTGGTCAAAGAGGTGACTCGGGAGAGAGGAGCTTGGGAGTTCCCTCTCTCAGGGAAGGGCTGATAGGAGATGGGTGGAAGGAGAGCTGGGGAAAACCACAGGGTGGGAGTTAGCTCTAGTGGTGGGCCTTAAAATAAGGGCAAGACTCCAGGGGAGGCAGCCCTGGGAGCTGGTATTCAGCTGAAGTCTGGAGCACAGGCAAAGTTTAAGAGGGATGAGAGCATGAGGAAAGCTGAAGTGTTTTGTTTGTATTTTCATTTGGGATTTGTTGGGAGATTCCAGGGGGAGCGCTGTGAGCCCCTTCCTGGAAAGAAGCATGAATCTTGTGAGACTGTGGGGTTGGGGAAGTATGCAGGTAGGCAGTGGGCATGTGAAGGGGCAATGGGAAAGGCCTGTGGCCAGGCTGAGGTAGGGAATAGCTCAAGGAAAGCAAGGGTGGGTTCAGAATAGGCAGACCTTGCCTGCTCATTACTGGGTCCCTAGGCTGGAACCATAGAAGTGGGAGGGCCTGGCTTCCACTCTGGAGTGAAGAATTAGTGAGTCTGGACTTGAATCAAAGACTTGATATGAGACTGTGGGATTCTCTTACTCCCAAAGGGGTGAGGCTAGATATGACCTGGTTGGAGGGCTGAGTCATAAGAAGAAGCAGACCACGACCGGCCCAGAGCAGCTGTTGGCAGAGGGAGCCAGATGAAGAGACCCTGCTTCACCACACCCAGCCACAAGGCGACATGCCAGTGGTGAGTCCAGGCTTCTACACATCTCATATTCTCTGCAGATGGAGCACCATGGGGACCCATAACTCACGCTCACTAGTGGTTACATCCCTGCAATCTATATAATAATGATTTGTCTGCATTGACTGTACACCCTTAGGAGATAAAGGGCTCCAGCTTCCAGACCACAAGCCTGGTGCTATCAATGACATGATGTGGAAGCAGTTGACTTAATGCTACTGAGTTATCTCCTGATGACTGCACAGCACTTTCATTACCACTGCCACTCCCATTGTTGAGTGTATTCGCAGTTTGCTCCTTATCCCAACATGCCTGTAGGATAAGAAACTAATTATTATATGCTGGCTTCTGCCTCAACTTCAATTCACGACCTCTTGCTTTCAAATTATGGAAAGTATGGCATATTTACAGAGAGACGTAAGTGGGATATGTGACAAGCCAATCTCCTTATGAACATATATTGGAAGCCTGTTCCAGCAAAGTGTGATACCAGTGGAATGCTTGCGATCTCTGGTGTATGTCTAGAGTTGGAATAGAGTGATGTAATTCTATAGCCTCTGTGTGCTGATATAAAACCAACCCCTTGTGTGGTATGATATGTGTCCACAGCCAATATTTTATAATCTAGTCCATAGACAGCATGCAAATATATGAGTCATTCCCTACAGCCCTGCAAAAGTATACTCTGTGCATTATGGGAAAATGTGAGCGTATGGCCACTAAGGCATAATGACATGACTACATAACAAGGCCCGTATGATGTAAGCTTATACCCAGTGCAACTTAGGAGGGATAGTACTATGTCAGCATATATTATCTACCTCTTGTGAATAAGACTTTCTATGACTCATTCTAAGGTTCTCTCCCCCAGCCCCAAATTATGGTTCATTGTAAGGTTTCCTGGCATTATGGAAGTATGTGATTTTCTATCTAAAGTAGAACAATGTGAATTTTGTTCTCATAATGTAGGTGAATTTCCAAGTAAAAAACATTAGCTACTAGTACTACAATATGTTTAGACATCTGTAATTAGTCTGGGGCAGTAGAAATCCTATGCTGTTATGAGACTATGGTAGACTCATGCCATTTAAACAATGGAGGTCTGATTCTTTTAATGATATGATGAATGCTCAATGTTTTCTCACTCTGTACCTAGCTGGGAAAGGTTTCCATGCTATGATATTTGCTCTATAAGACTTCGTTTGTCAGAAGCTGGGAATGGGCGACAAGGGATGGATCACTTGATGATTACCTGTTCTGTTCATTCCCTCTGAAGTACCTGGCATTGGCCACTGTTGGAAGACAGGATACTAAGCTAGATGAACCTTTGGTCTGACCTAGTATGACTGTTCTTGTGGTCATGCTTTACAGAGCTGTGCTTTCCCTATCCTAATATGATTATCCTTCTACATTGTCTACTGCTGTCTGATAGTACCCAGTATTGTACACTGTGTTCATACTAATGCAACATAAGAACAATGTCTAGTTGGGGAAGACTTGAGCCTAAACTATGTAAACTGAGGGCAAGATGAGGCCACAGACTCTGAAGTATGGGGGCAAACTTGTAAACAGATCTTATTCTGGTCTATGAATTGTGTTGACAATTTCTCAACCCAGTTTTTGCATGTGCAAACTTTCATGTCTATTTGCACATACAACATTTTGGGTTTATTCTATTTTTCTACACACAACAAGCCATAGTAAGCAATAACATCAACATAACTTCTCCACCAGTCTCTCTCAAGTAACCTATCTTCCCATTAGAGAAAACCTGGGAAAACAGCCGAAGCTTGCCTTTCAGTGTTACTTGAAGGACAACAGTGAAGTCAGTCTGACGGGGTTTGGCGCCTTCAGCAGAGCTAGTCTCCAGGCAGCCTCATCAGTACAGATGGCCTGCAGCAGGATACCTGACTGGCTGGAGGGGCCAGCTGGCTGCCTTAAGCCAGCAGCAGCTTGCTGACTGCTCAGTGTTCATGCCCACTGTGATACCCGGCACCCCAATTTTCATCACTGTCATGTAATTAGAATATGTTTTGCACAAAGTATGCCTTGTGAGGTATCATTCTAAAAGTCTTGATCTGCTAGACATTAATATCTCATTGGATTGTACATGCTACCATCACATGTGAAGTTATGAAATTTGGCTGTGTATGTATTACTGAAACATGTTGCGAGGTTGAAAACACCCACAAGCAGCCTTTCAGATACAACAGTAAAAAGGCCAAAAAATGTTAATGGCTTATTGAGGAAATGCACACAAGCACAAGGATTACCCCAGGGACTGTGTACAATAGAAACCTCTCAGCAATAGCACTACACAATAGGAACGGTTTGACCCAGGTCACAGCAAAAGAGCTTTCCAGCAAGTGGGAAGAAGATATAAAAGGTGGACAATGATATCATGATGGGACCTCACTCTCCCTACAACAACACACCTGGAAACACCTGAAGGGCAAGGACTGTACTGTGGGAAGTGATGGTCCCAGGTAGAGGGATTTTTAGTCTGTGTATGAAAACCTAGGAAAGTCAAGGCAACTCATGCCTTAATCTGCCAGCCTATTTATCACTCAGGGTGAGAATTTGCCAATTCATATCCACCTATTTAGTGTGCAGTTTTGTTTATTTATTAATCTGCTTTGATATGTTTGTTATCACTTCTAATCACTTAAATTCTATCTTTTGTTGTTAATGAACTTGTTTTGTTTTGTCTAAAACCAGTGTGTGTGGAAATTATAACTTGGGGCGGAAAGATGTTGCATATCTCTCTCCACATTGAGGGAGGGGGGGAATTTTATGTGCTTACATTGTACAGTTCCCTGTGCAGCACAAGCCGGTATAATTTTGGATTTACTCTCCAGAGGGGGGTGCATGCCTTAGCAACTGAGAGGTGCCTTAGCTGAGCCTTCCCATGCAGAGCTTATCTCAGCATCTGGGTGAAGCTGCAGCTGGGTGTGTCCCTATCTGTGTGTATGCTGGTGAAAGAGCCAGCTTGGAGATCTTGACAACTTATCATAGCACAATAGTGTGAAAGGGACCCCGGGCTGGTGGGTCACGTGGGCTCAGTGGTACCCTAGTTCCAAATGGCACCCTGGGGGTGGGGACCTGTCACACCCACCACTGTGACTGCTCCTGTGTTACCTTGTTCCTGATGCTTCTGTCTTGCACCCAGCCTTACCTCTGTCCTGCCCCAACCTTGAACCCCTCCGTGCCTATTGTCCTGTTTGCTTCAGTTCCTGACCTCCATCTTGATCTGTGGCCCTGGCTTCTGTCTACTGATTGCAACTTGACCCTCGACCCTGTTATCCATTTTCTGCCCTCCTATTTGACTCTTGGCTCCAGTTAATTATGCCTGCTCTCACCCTAGTCCTTGGTTCCCGATGCCTGCACCGATCACTGGGCTATACCATTTTCATCCCAGTCACCAGTCAGTCTCTGATAGAGGGATGGATGCTATGTAAACAAGCCCCAGAGCTGAGGGTCCAGCAGTTTTGCCTATAGACACCGCCTGCAAACATCTAGGGATTGGAGCTCATCCCAGATGATCTCAGCTGCTGGGTTAAAACTTAAAACATGGGAGGTGTGGACTGTCTCTAACCAGAAAAGGCTTTATAGATCAAAACCAGTATCTTTCGATTGCATCCAGAAATGGAACTCGAGCATGGGTGTAATGGAAGAATGAAGTATCACAGAAACTTGGATTTGTGCACGCAAAGAAATGCATAAATCAAGTATGCAGGTGTAAATGCCATATGCATGAATACCTCCAAATTTGTGTACATGAAAGAAAATGAAACATGAACAATTACATGTGCAAAATCTTGAGGGAAGAGACCTACAGTAACACTGCAGAGGCTGCTTTTGGAAATGTGGCCCATATGTAACCAATTTTGAAGTGTGCAAAAAAAATCTGTAATTCTAGAGCCACCATTTTAATATCCTTACTTCTCAAGGGAAAATCTGATTTCTTTTTTTTTTTTAAAGAAAATGCCCAGCTTTGGGACTCTTTTTTTATTGCTTCTAAACAAATTACAGTAGCTTAAATGTGTAACTGCAGTTCTGCCATGAACAGATCCCAATTTTCTCAAATGTAGTCATTAGTCAAACACTTGACAACGTTTTTTGGTGAATTTCACTTACTGTATTGCTTGCTGTCTGAAATTCAAAATCCCACATTCAAGCTGTGTAGTTTAGTTATGATTGATCATATAACAAACAGTGGTGTTTCTGTTCTCTGTCTGGATGTGTAACTCTTATAATCAGGTTTCTGGTGTGAATGTGTACAAAAAGCAAACTTAAAATTTGCTTTCTATGTGTATTTGAGCATATGATCTTAAAATTGACTTTCCATGAGTATTTGTTTTAGTTAAACTTGAGTGCATATATGTTGCAAAAACTCACCCCAAAAGTCAGCATATATGACTTGGAATATAAACACATGTAGCCAATTTCTTGGGTAAGATGATGCCTTTTCCGAGTATAGACACCATATTTCATCTGAAACTCTTTTCAGCAAACAATGCAGACTAGACAACAGCAAAACATGTTGAAAATTTGTCAGTTTCACCAAATGCTCATCCAAAAATAAATTTATTTCAATTTGAAATTAAATATTTTTATCTTTGGTCAAATCAACATTTCTTTTGAAGCTACCTTCAATTTTATGTATTAAAAATTAAGAACTGGTTTTGTTTTTAGGTTGAAAGAAACACTTCACTTGACCCAAAATGATTTTTGACTTTTTGATTTGCCAAAATTTCTTCAATCTTGTTTTTGGGTTGACCAAAAATGAATTGGTTTCTTGGTTCCCTCCCCGCCTCCCTTTTGAATGGCCAGAAAATGAGAAATTCTGTTCACACAGATCTAATAGCCACACTTTAATATCTGTGACTCAGTTTACCTACCTGTAACATGGATATAATAGCAATTACACACTTCAAATGTGCTGTGAGGCTTAATAAACTGTTTGTAAAGCAGTATGGGACCTTTGGATGGAAGTTGCTATATCACTTTTTAAATAAAAGTTCTAGGGAGATTTGATAGCCTCTTAATGCACATCAGGAAGAAATATTTTGGCAAGTAGTTTCTCCATGTCAGTTCAGTGCAGAGCTTGTTTCCTTTCACTAATTAATCCTAGTGAGGCTGTAGATGAGAACTCCAAATAGGCCACAAGTTGGTCTATGGCTGTGATGTCACATTCCAGCTGGGACACACTTTATGAAGGATTGTACATGCCACTTCCTCCATGTTTCCAGTGGTCCTGTAATTATGTACAAGGTCTGTAATGAGCATGTTTAAGCAGCAGTAAGCTAAGTTTGCAATATCCATGCAGCTGTTCTTAATCACATGATACCATGTTGACAAAATTATCAAGGAAAAGCGGGGGTTAAGAGCCTTGCAATACATATACTTCCAGGATCAGCGTGTTGCACTTTATTCAATAACTCTCATTTTCATGCTGGATGATGAGGCTACAAAGCTGGCCCATAATCACATGCCTCTATTTTAGAAAATACAAAAATTCTTGTTCACAGGTGTTCACCATATACCCCCTCAGTTTGCGGGACTATCAAACTTCAAAAGCTAGGGCCAGGAGAGAACTTGGATGAGAGACCTCTAAGCAATACCCAGGTACTTTAAAAGTGGTGCTGTTAATTAGAGCTGCTTGGAAAATGGCTCTTTTTTGCGGGGCAGGGGGGTGGGGGGAATCTGCAAATGTTCACATTCACTTTCAGTAAAACTTGCAGCAGAAAAACATTTTCTTAGGTAACAAGTCCAACCCCCCAGACCTCACTTCTGGCAACCAAAAACTTACAGGCAGAAGCTAAAACCCAAGAAAATTCCAGACCCAAACTGAACAGATCTAGTTAGCTGAAAAATTTCCATTGACACTTCTCTATAGAAAATTGGGATTTTGACTAAACAAAGTTTTTCAGGGGTACTGAAGTATCTGGATATACAGAGAAGTGTCAATGGAAATTTTTCAGCTAACTAGATCTGTTCTTTTTTCAGTAAGAAAACCTCTCTTCTGAGTCAGAACAGAGCCCCAGAACAAGATTAGGGTCCACTGTGCTAACAGGGGTCCAGCCGCTGAGACATGATATAAAACAGAGGAACTGGTCATTTGTCCAAGATGTCGCCATCTACCCGAGCGGCTCCCTGGAAGGAGAATTTGGAAGAGAAGGGAGAGACTTTGCTTTGCTCTGGATTCATGTCTGGAATGCTATGTGATAGCTGGAGAAGCGTATCGGGTACTGCTGGACATGGTGTGAAGAACGCCAAGAGCTGGGAGTCCTGGTGCCACAGGTGAAAAATACGGATCACACTATCATCACTCCGAGAGCTAGAACCATGCTGGAGAGGACCCTGAAGGATGTCATCCTCTGCCAATACATGGAAAACCTTAACCGGAAGCTGGACCAGGGCAAGGCGTTCATGGTGACATGCAAGTGGCTCACCAGCAACCATTTCCTCTCTGGTGGCAGCTTCACCCAATTTGATGACTGGAGGTTCATCCACAGGGCCTGGCTCAACTGCTAATTAATGGGCAGCAGGTTTAAAACAAATAAAAGGAAGTTGTTCTTCACACAGTGCACAGTCAACCTGTGGAACTCCTTGCCTCGGGAGGTTGTGAAGGCTAGGACTATAACAAGATTTAAAAGAGAATTAGATAAATTCATGGAGGTTATGTCCATTAATGGCTATTAGCCAGGATGGGTAAAGAATGGTGTCCCTAGCCTCTGTTTGTCAGAGGGTGGAGATGGATGGCAGGAGAGAGATCACTGGATCATTACCTGTTAGGTTCACTCCCTCTGGGGCACCTGGCATTGGCCACTGTTGGCAGGCTGGATGGACCTTTGGTCTGACCCAATATGGTAATTCTTATGTTCTTATGTCCCACTGAATGGAGCCGTCCACCGCATGAATAGGGACAACCAATGCAAGAAGTGTGGCTATGCCAGCAAGATGCTACCCCACATCCTGTGTAGCTGCAAGCCCCATTCCAAAACCTGGCAGCTGTGACAATACGCCATCCAAGATCACCTGGCCAGAGCCATCCCGCCACCCATGGGGAAGGTTGCCATGGACTCCGCCATCCCTGGAACTGACAGCCAACTGCAACCGGATATCGTCATCACCAACGAGGACCAGAAGAAGATCATCATGGTGGATGTCACAGTTCCCTTCAAAAACAGGACCCCAGACTTCTGCGATGCCCAATCTCAAAAGCTGGAGAAATATGCCTCTCTGGCCGACACCTTGAGAGCTGGGGCTATGAGGTCCAAACTCACGTGCTGATCATCGGAGCCCTAGGCACATGGGACCCCAGTAACAAGCTAGTGCTGAGAGAATGCGGAATCGGTCAACGCTACTCTTGACTGATGCGGCAACTCATGGTGTCAGATGCCATCAGGTGGTCAATTACTGAGGGACAATCTCCATTCATTGATATATTTTGCTTTCCACAACCAAATCTCTGTACAACTTTTCATAAGTGATGTACCCAAGTATTCGGAATCTAATATCTAAACTGTATTGTTAAATTTATACACCTAATTTGGGTTATTGCTGATTAAGCACTATATGTATCTTATGACTTTAAAAGAAACTTTGTATTTGTGGATAACCTAAGCACTATATCCAGATGTACAGAAACTCTTTTCTTAACCTGTGTACTATATAAATTTTTAAACATTAGCTTTATTAGAGATTCTAGGGTATCTTTCAAAAGTCAGTCTTCACCTTAATTTGCTGATCAGAGTAATTCTGTTCATAAACCACTTTGAGATGTTTGCAAATGAAAGGCACAACGGATTTAATCTTGTCTCTACTGAAGTCAATGGAAATTTTGCCATTGACTTCCGTCGGGCCAGGATTTCATAAATGATTGGCTATTAACCACTTTATATTGACAGTGATGGATGGCAGTGTCGGCAACAGCCTGGACAATGATCTCAGTTTTCATCTTCATGAATGTTCACCAAGAAGAAAACAAAGCTTTTTGCTGAACTAAGTGGAAACAGGTTAGTTCAGTGCCAGGGTGAAAATTCACCTGCTAGAATGAGACAGATTCCTTGGGCCAAATTCAGTTCTCATATAACCTGGTATAAATCCAGGGCAACTTGATGGCAGCTATTTTAGATCTATGCCTGAATAAATGAGAGCAGGACTTGGCAATTCACATGCACATCTCTTCATCTGGCAGAAAAATAACAGGAAGACCAAACCAACAGGCAGCATAAGATTATGAATGAACCTGTATGGCTTTATTGGGCTCTGAGTTTAAGGTGAAGATTGCTGTTCTTTGGCGGGCTGAGATGCTAATATTTATGAAATGAAAGCCAATGGGGTCTTACTGACTAGTGGAATGTTATAAGGTGAGTTAAAAGCAAAGTGCAGATGACAGTGAACCATAATTACACTAAAATATTCCACAGTGTAGGGCTTATTTCCTCTTTGAAATCTCGTGGTGATTGGGGGAGGTCCCGGATGATTGGAAAAAGGCAAATATAGTGCCCATCTTTAAAAAAGGGAAGAAGGAGAATCCGGGGAACTACAAACCAGTCAGCCTCACCTCAGTCCCTGGAAAAATCATGGAGTAGACCCTCAAGGAAGCACTTGGAGGAGAGGAAGGTGAGCAGAAACAGTCAACATGGATTCACCAAGGGCAAGTCATGTCTGACCAACCTGATTGCCTTCTATGATGAGATGATAACTGGCACTGTGGATATGGGAAAAGCAGTGGGCTTGATATATCTTGACTTTAGCAACGTTTTTGGTACAGTCTCCCACGGTATTCTTGCCAGCAAGTTGAAAAAGTATGGATTGGATGAATGGATTATAAGGTAGACAGAAATCTGGCTAGATCGTCGAGCTCAATGGGTAGTGATCAATGGCTTGATGTCTAGTTGGTCGCCGATATCAAGCAGATTGCCCCAGAAGTAGGTCCCGGGGCTGGTTTTGTTCAACATCTTCATTAATGATCTGGATGATGGGATAGATGGCACCATCAGCAAGTTCACGGAAGACACTAATCTGGGGGGAGAGCTAGATAGGCTTGAGGATAGGGATAAGGTCCAGAGTGACATAGACAAACTGGAGGATTGGGCTAAAAGAAATATAATGCAGTTCAACAAGGACAAGTACAGAGTCCTGCACTTAGGACAGAAGAATCCCATGCACTGCTATGGGCTGGGGACTAACTGGCTATCCGGCAGTTCTGCAGAAAAGGACCTGGGGATTACAGTGAACGAGAAGCTGGATATGAGTCAACAGTGTGCCCTTGGTGCCAAGAAGGCTAATGGCATATTGGGCTGCATTAGTAGGAGCATTGCCAGCAGATCAAGGGAAGTGATTATTTCCCTCTATTCGGCACTGGTGTGGCCACATATGGAGTATTGCATCCAGTTTTGGGCCCTCCTCTACAGAAAGGACGTGGACAAATTGGAGAGAGTCCAGCTGTCATAAATATGAAGGGAAGGGGGAGAGGGTCTGATGCAGTGCAATAAAATCCTCTTTCCAGTAAAGGGTTAAAAAATGCAGGTAGCCAGACTGACACCTGACCTGGCTGGGCTCTAACCAATAAGGGAACAAGTTACTTTCAAACTTTGGGAGGGGGGAAGGTTTTTAGTAAGTGTCTTTGTCTGAGGGAGAGTGATCTTAAAAGACAAAAGAAACCTACAAAAAATCAAACCTCCCTTTTCTAAAGTAAGTTTAAATAGCATAGCGTATAGATTCTGTTTATTTGGCTTGGTATATCCCCTGTGTTAAAAAGGGCAAAGGGGGGGGTAAGGTATTCATGGTTATCTGTAACGTTAAGGTTTTGTCCAGAGGGGGAAATCTCTCTAAGTTTAAAAATATAGTGCCCTGTAAAATAGTTACCATCTTGATTTTACAGAGATAATTTTACCTTCTTTATGTTTAATAAAATCCTTCTTTTAAGAAGTTGACTGTTTTCTATAGTGTTAAAACCCAGGGGGTGGGTTTTTAGATCACTGTGTAACCAATTGGTTGGAAAATTGTTCTCAAGCTTCCCCAGGAAAGGGGGTGTACGGCTTGAGGGGGCATTTTGGGGGGGAGGGAAGTTCAAGTGATTCCTTTCCTGAATTCCTGTTAAACATTTGATGGTGGCAGTAAAAAGCATTTCTCGGGGTGCAGGGAATTTTGTACCTTGGGGGGGTTTACCCTAAGCTGGTAAAATAGGCTTAGGGGCTCTAAATGCGGGTCCCCACGTCTTTACCCTAAAGTTTAGAGTGGGGAGGAAACCCTGACACCAGCGGAGGGCAACAAAAATGATTAGGGGGCTGGGGCACATGATTTACTTGAGAGACTGAGGGAACTGGGGTTATTTAGTCTGCAGAAGAGAAGAGTGAGGGGGGATTTGATAGCAGCCTTCAGCTACCTGAAAGGGGGGTTCCAAAGAGGATGGAGATAGGCTGTTCTCAGTGGTGGCAGATGACAGAACAAGGAGGAATGGTCTCAAGTTGCAGTGGGGGAGATCTAGGTTGGATATTAGGAAAAACTTTTTCACTAGGAGGGTGGTGAAGCACTGGAATGGGTTACCAAGGGAGGTGGTGGAATTTCCATCCTTAGAAGTTTTTAAGGCCCGGCTTGAGAAAGCCCTGGCTGGGATGATTTAGTTGGGGGTTGATCCTGCTTTGAGCAGGGGGTTAGACTAGATGACCTCCTGAGGTCTCTTCCAACCCTAATCTTTTATGATTCTTTGACTTTTAGGGCCCGAGGCTCCTCTCACTGACACGGGTCACGCCTGTGACTCCACTGGCTGATTCCTCATTTATACCAGCATTACTGAGAGGGGAGTCGGGCCTGAAATGCAAATTTTGGATCTGACTCAGAACCTCCCCAACATTTGACGTTGGGACCCAATATCGTGGTTCAGGCCCATTTCTGGTTCTCAATCAGCAAAGCCAGTAGGCAGGCACACGTGATGTGTTGTTTTCATCAATAAAATAAAATGTGGTGTACCTAATAAGATCAGGTGAAATCTGAGCAGATTCCTGTCACAAAGATTGCCTCTTGCATTCCGTGATGTAGTCCAACTTCAATTTATTGCCTGATAGAGCACCGGTAACAGTGTCTAGGTGACGCAGCAATCATTCTAACAAAATATAGTGTGTGACTTTTACAGCCTTTGGGGCTTGTAATAGCAATTGTCTGAAACAGAAAAAACAATGAGTACTTATGGCAAATTTATTTGGGCATAAGCTTTCGTGGCCTAAAACCCTTTTAGCCTAGGAAAGCTTATGCCCAAATAAATGTTTTAGTCTCTAAGGTGCCACAAGTACTCCTTGTTGTTTTTGCTGATACAGACTAACACAGGTACCACTCTGAAACCTGTTTGAGAGGGCGAACTATTTATGAGTTTACCCTGTATAAGTGTTATACAGGGTAAAACGGATTTATTCAGGGTTTGAACCCCATTGGGAGTTGGGCACCTGGGTGTGAAAGGCAAGAACACTTCCTAAGCTGCTTCCAGGCAGGCCTACAGCTGTTAGAGAACGTGGTTCAGACCTGGGTCTGGGTTTGCAGCAGGCTAGTGGGTCTGGCTCAAACCAGACAGGATTCTGGAGTCCCAAGCTGGAAAAGGCAGGAAAGCAGGGGCAGAAGTAGTCTTGGCACACCAGGTGGCAGCTCCAAGGGGGTTTCTGTGATATCAACCCGTCACAACACCTTCCCTGATATTTTTGGTAGCTATGAAAGATCCTGTGGACCTTTCACAAGAGTAGCTATAGCACCATTGTCATGGCCAAAGTCCCAGTAGGGACTAAAACTCTTTCTGTATCCATTATTGAAGAAATCACACCTACTTCCCCTTCTAAAGGCTGTTCTATTGTTGAGATAGCATATTAACTACTGTGTTCTACCTGAAAGGGGACTGCATATCAGTCTTGCACGCCCATCCATCTGGACAAAAGATAATTTAATGACAGTCCAGGTATTCACATTTAATAACAATACTAGGCCCTTTGATCTTAGGCTCGCTAAGCACTTTACAAACATAAATGAAACATCACACCGCCTCTGAAGTAAATGGGGTTACTCTAGCTGTTTTAGCTGATGATGACCAGTGGTGCTGAATCTAGGATCAAATTCTCCTGAAGTTCTCTGGATAGTATATGAGTCACAGTCAATGGATTCTACCCTCATTACACCTCCCTGTGAGAGGCAATATTGCCCCCCCCTTGTACAGATGCTGAACAGGGTTGGTTAAGTAACACAGGAAGTCTAGGATTGTGCTGGGAGTTGAAACCAGGTCTAGTGTCCTATCTACTAGATCATACATTAGAACAAAAAAAACCCCAGCTGTGTGCAGCTCTCTGATTCTGTTGTACAGACCTGAGATATTAGGACCACACAATTTGGCAGAGCCTGGAGTATAATTCAAAAATTCTTAGTTCCTAGCTGTCACAGGCTGGCTGGCCCTCTAAGGCAAGTTGGGCTCAACCTTGCTCATGACCTAGCTACTTAGGGGTGAGTAGTGACCCCAGCTGGGTGTGACTGAGCTAGAGAAAGTGACTTACCCCAGATGTGGAGGGCTACTTAAATAGAGCTGCACTCAGTCAGAGGGAGGAGTCCCAGGAGAGCAAAACAAGGAGGGTTCCCTCTCTGGGAAAGGCCTGGGGAGGTCAGGCTGGAAGAGACCCACAGGGAGCAGGTGAGTTCCCCCACAGGGCTTTTGTGACAGGGAGATCCCTGAGAGAGAAATTCCTGGAGTCTCTGGGGCAGGGGAATCCTGCTGGGGAAGAAGTAGCCTAGCAGGAGCTCTGCAGGACCCAGGAGTAGAGGCAAAGCAGCAGCAGTAGCATGACCACCGTTGTTGGATGGGAATAAGGGAAAACCACATGAAACATAAAGGACAATGCTTTATTGTAAGGCACATTTTAGGGAAACACCTTTTTCCTTAGCATATCAAGTATTTTTCTATCAAGTGTGCATTTCTACTGCCCTCAAGCATATAATGCAACCAGTATAGGCATTAATTTAATGTTTAAAATGGTACTTAGTATTAGTTTAACACATTTCAGTATATCTTAAAATAAGGGATGGGTGGTCACCCTAAGGGACAAATCAATTAAATAAGGGACAGTCCCTTCAAATAAGAGTTGGTGGTCACCCCAAGCAGAAGACTTTAGAGTGGTCCAAGAGGGGCAGCAGAAGCTATTAGTGTAGAGACTTATTTTGGACTTACAGTTGGATCTTTTGTTATCCTAGAAGGAGATTGACTGGAGATTGACCTGACTGGAGGGTCAGATCACAGAAGACCCAGACATACATTTATTGTGGGGCCAAGAAAGGGGCACCCTCTGGTGATCAGAGATGAGAACCCCCTGCAATGTTGCCTCTAGGCATGCAAGGGCATAAACAAGGTGAGGGCACCTTATAACATTAGCCCTGTAGAGAGGGTCAAATTTTCAGACCTCAACAGCCTCAGTTCAGCAAAGTATTCAAATATATAATTTGAAGCATGTGACTAACCCCATGGACTTCATACTTTAGTATCAGGACCAATAGCAGCTGAGCTCTGTTGAAAATCTGTCCCTAAATTACTTACTGAAGATGCACAGAATGTGAGCACTCCGTTTGGATGCCTTAATTATTTGGAGCCCAACATCAGGTGCCTAAGGTCTAAACCAAGAGTTATTAACCTGGGGGTCATGACCTTCTGGGACCATCACAAACAAATGTGAAGATTTTGCAAACAGTCTGGTCTTCACATATTGCTAAAAAGGGAGGGGTTCACAGTTAGATCCTGGCTAGATGAGTGGTTTGCCCAGTATGTAAAGGGGAGTCTGGTATGGAAGATATTGGGGAAAAACCTGGCTAGATTTGCAGACTGGCTGCACGTCTTCAGCTCCACTTGGGCACCCAAAGACTTGACACTGAAATTAGATGCTGGGAAATTTAACACTAGGTGATTGGTTCTGCAGACACAGACATACAAATAATGTTACTACCATACTCATGTGTTTAAAGGAATTACTTGATTCCTTACATGTTTGAAGAGCATACACATTCAGTAACTAAAGCTCCCAGTGCTAGCTGATTACTGACAGCTCAGTGGATTGTCCTGTGCTAGAATATGAACATACTGCATAACAAAAACCTTTCTAGTATTGGAAGGGGTGAGGGGAGGTGGTGGTTAACATTTGTTGTTTTTGGCTAGGATAATTATCGATGGAGATGCAAAAAGTTTGAGATTCCACCACTGAACTTTTACCAAAGGAATTTCAGCAGCAGCATAAGGCCCAGGGTTCCCCAGCCTTTTCATTGTAAACCATATAGGTCTTCCTCTGTAAGACAGGCTACAGAATGTCACCCCATCATTCTTGCATCTAGCCCAGCAGTCTGTGATTAGAACTGCTTTTGGAACTAAGGCATATATTTTTAGAAAGACATACAGTTTTGGAGATCTTGTTTCATGGACAACCCTTCTTCCACTCACAATTGTGGAGACCACCTCCCCTCCCTTTTGTGACCACACAACATCACTGTAGCAATTGCCTACATGGAAAAATGGTATTTGGGGAATATTTTGAATAGGGCTGTCAAGCGATTAAAAAAATAATTGCAATTCATCGCGTGATTAAAAAATAATAGAACATCATTTATTTAAACATTTTTGGATGTTTTCTATATTTTCAAATATATTGATTTCAATTACAACACAGACTACAAAATGTACAGTGCTCACTTTATAGTTATTTTTATTACAAATATTTGCACTGTAAAAAACAAAATAAATAGATTTTTCAATTCACCTAATAAAGTACTGTAGTGAAATCTCTTTATCATGAAATTTGAATTTACAAATGTAGAATTATGTACAAAAAATAACAGCATTCAAAAATAAAACTAAGCAAAACTTTAGAGCCTATAAGTCCATTCAGTCCTACTTCAGCCAATCGCTCAGACAAACAAGTTTGATTACTATTTGCAGGAGATAATGCTGCCTGATTCTTGTTTACAATGTCACCTGAAAGTGAGAACAGGTGTTCGCATGACACTGTTGTAGCTGGCATCACAAGATGTTTATGTGCCAGATGCGCTAAAGATTCATATGTCCCTTCATGCTTCAATCACCATCAGGGGTGAAAGTAACTTAAAGGACTTACCGGTACTCCAGAGTCCTGAGCAGGGGACTGGGCCTCAACCAGAATGGGCGTGGCTTCAAACAGAAGGGGCGGGGCCTTTAGAGCCCCGGGCCCCTTAAATCGAGATTTAAAGGGCCTGGGGCTCCGGCTACTGCTACCGGCCTGGGCCCTTTAAATTGCTGCCTGAGCCCCGCTGCTGGAAGCCCTGGGGCTCCAGCGGCAATTTAAAGGGCCCGGGGCGGTAGCGGCTGCTGGAGCCCTGGGCCCTTTAAATTGCTGCCTGAGCCCTGGGGTAGTGGCTGCAGGGCTCCGGCAGTGTACCAGCTTACTTTCACCTCTGACCACCATTCCAGAGGACATGCGTCCATGCTGATGACAGGTTCTGCTCGATAACAATCCAAAGCAGAACGGACTGACACATGTTCATTTTCATCATCTGAGTCAGATGCCACCAGCAGAAGGTTGATTTTCTTTTTTGGTGGTTCGGGTTCTGTAGCTTCCTCATCTGAGGCCCGGTCTACACTACAGAGTTAGGTCGAAGGAGGCCGCCTTAAGTCGACCTGTTAATGTATGTGTCTACACTACTGGGTCCTTTATGTCGGCCTCAGTCACCTCTGATGTCGACTTTTGTAATCCACCTCTGCAAGAGGCGTAGTGCTTAGTTCAATTTTCATGGGCTGACTACGAGGTAGTGCAGACGCAGCATTGTGTAATTTGACTTAATTGGCCTCCAGGTGGTGTCCCACAATACTCATCTGTGACTGCTCTGGAGATCATTCTCAACTCTGCTGCACTGCAGCCAGGCACATAGGAAACAGCCCTTCCCCTGCTAAAGCCCTGGGAACTTTTGATTTCCAATTTCCTGTTTGATCAGCATTGGGATCGTGCCATCTTGAGCACAGCTGATCATGGAGACTACATGCCCCAAACGTGCTCCAGCCTGGTCTGCACAGGAGGTGGTGGATCCCATCACTGTGTGGGGAGAAGAGTCTGTGCAGGCAGAGCTCTGATCCAGCAGAAGAAATGCTGGTATCTATGCAAAGATCTCTCATGGAATGGGGGAGAAGGGCTACACGAGGGGCACACAGCAGTGCTGTGTGAAAATAAAAGAATTTCGCCAAGTGTACCAGAAGGAAAGGGAGGTGAACAATCATTCTGGTGCTGAACCCCACACAAGTTGGTTCTACAACGAGCTGCATGTGACTCTCAGGGGTGACCCTACCAGCACCCCCACAAGCAACATGGACACCTTATAGGTGTGTGAGTCTAGGGACAACAAGGAGGATGATATGGTGGATGAGGAAGAGGAGAAGGAGGAGAATGGGAGACAGGTGAGTGGTGGATCTATTCTCCTTGAGAGCCAGGAAATATTTTTAACCCCGGAGCCCTGTGGGTTGCAGGACATCACGGTAGCCAACCGTGATGCTGGGGAAGGCACCTCTGGTGAGTATACAGTTACAATCAAAGTTCAGTTAAACTTTAGCAGGCAGACACATTTGGTGGTATTGGATGGCACTGTGAAGAAAAAACGAGGTGCTGTGGTTCTCTGCTTACAAGAGGCTGCTCCAGCTACAGAGAGGGTGGCCCCCGAAAAAGACTATTTGTGTGGACTGGAATAGCCTGGGAGTCCTCCATGGATAGCTCTAGGAAAATTTCATGGAGGTACTCTGCAATCCTTTGCAGAAGGTTCCTGGGCAGGGCAGTCTTATTTCTTCCACCATGGTAGGATACTTTCCCACGCAACTCCTGAATTAATTCTGCTGGCATCATTGCAGTACACAGCATAGTAGCATAGGAACCAGGTCTATAGCCAGACGCTTGCAGCATCTCCTTCCTTTCCGCCTCTGTTACCCTCAGGAGACTGATATCATATAGGGTTGCCTAGGGGAAACAGGGGAAGTTCTCACTAAAAGTGCTCTTACACAAAAAATAAAGGCATGTAGACACACCCCACGCCCCCACATTCCGGATTGCCAAACCACGCAGCTGCTAATGTGCCTTTACTATGCTCGGCATGGGTTGGCAAGTAGTTTAAAGTGGCTGATAGGGGGCTGGGGCCCCACATGACAGATTCCACAATTTGGGAGTGAAAATGTTCCGCCTCACCCCCCGGTCATAAACAGCCATTGTTTGACCAGCTACTTGTGCTCCTGACATGAGCCTGCCATAAACTTCATTAAAAGTGCAGTCACCCAAGACCCGGGGGGGCCTACTCACCATGGCTGGAGCAGCAGAACGGCACAGTGAACGGTTACGGATTCTGATTATGTTATGGCTTGCACCTAGTGTAATAAGGGTTGCTTTTTAAATGAAAACGGCCTTGCTATGGAAACATGTTATTTATGTACAGTAGCTCTTTTATTTTTTCCCCTGACTGACAGCTGGAAATGTGTCCTTCAGCGTGTCATCAACACCTGAAAGCAGATTTTCAGTGATTAGAAGGAGGAGAAAGAGAACGTGGGAGAACATGTTCATCAAGATAATGAACGCCTCCGGGACAGCTGATGGATGAGATGCTTCAGATTTTAAGGGACCAAGCAGACACGTTGGGGCGTCTGGTTGAACTGCAGTAACAGAACCAGAAGGGTAGAGTCCCTCTGCAGATGCTGGTGGACAGCCAGCCAGCATTGCCTGGTGCAGAATCACCCTCTCCCAAGCATTCCATGAGGCGTGGGAGAAAAGTCCATTACCCCTTTCACTTAACTCAGGGGGTAGGGGAGGTAAAAGGAACAGAAGGCGCCCATTCACAGACCTTTGATGGTCTGGACTGTGGTGTTATATTACACAGCTGAAAATGTTTCTCCCATTCCAGCCTTACAACCCTTTTCCCCAAGGTTATCTTTTTTTTTCTGTTCTCCCTCTTTACTTATGTTTGTTAAATAAAGTAAATGGATTCAAGAAATAAATGTTCTTTATTGAGTAGAAGCAGTTAGCTTTACAGGGACAGTGATACAAGCCAGGTGAAGGTTTGGGAAAGCACAATGCAGACAAGCAGCTCACATTACTGTGACTCATTATTGAGGTGGCTTTTCAAAGCCTCGCAGATACGCAGCACCCCTTGCTGTGCTCTTCTTATTGCCCTGGTGTCTGGCTGCCAAAAAAATGGCTGCCATGTTATGTGTCTCAGGTGCCAACCCCTGCAGAAAATTTTCCAACTTTTTTTCACAGATATTATGGAGCATACAGCAGGCAGCTATAACCATGGGAATGTTCTCTTCACTAAGGTCCAACCTTGTTATTAGACTTCTCCAGCACCTTTTCAAACGACCAAAGGCACATTCAACCACCATTCTGCACATGCCAAGCCTATAGCTGAACCGTTCCTTACTGCTGTCCAGATGGCCGGTATATAATGGGTAGGCTGGGTCCCCCAGGAGAACTATAGGCACCTCAATGTCATCCATGTTAATTTTGTGGTCTGGAAAGAAAGTCCTGGATTGCAGCATTTTGAACAGACCCTAGTTCTTAAAGATGAGAGCGTCATGAACCTTTCCCAACCATCCTATGTTGATGTCGGTGAAACACCCCCATTGAAAAGTATCACTTTCGGTTTATGTACTCTTTGGCAAGGTGGTCTGGTGCCAAGATGGGGATATGCGTGCCATCTATAGCCCCTCTGCAATTAGGGAACCCCATCACAGTAAAACCATCCACTATGTCCTGCACATTTCCCAGACGCACTGCCCTTTGTAGCCGAAGTTGATTAATGGCCCTGCACACTTGGAGCACAGCAGCTCCCACGGTTGATTTACCTACTCCAAATTGATTCCTCACTGACTGGTAACTGTCTGGCGTTACAAGCTTCCAAATAGCAGTCACCACTCGCTTCTCCACTGTCAGAGCAGCTCTCATCTTTGTGTTGCTGAATTGCAGGGCAGGGGAAAGTGCTAAACAAAGTTCCTGGAAGGTGGCCTTCTGCATTCGAAAGTTCTGTAGCCACTGCTCATCATCCTATACCTGCAAAACAATGCGGTCCCTCCAGTCAGTGCTTGTTTCACGGGACCAGAAATGGCGCTCAACAGAGTGCTGCTGCTCTGTGACTGCCAGCAGCAACTGTGAATTGTTTTTTCAATGGCATGCAGCAGGGCTGCTTCCAGGACATCGCTATGTTCCATGCAGCAGGCCCTTCTTCGGCTCTTGAAATACTGCAGGAGCTGGCGCGAGGTGTTTGAGATGTGCACAGCAAGAGTGCACAGCTGAGCAGGCTCCATGCTTCTGGGGTTATGGCATGCGTGCGGCGGTTTTAAGGCACAAAAACCACTGATATGAGGGAGGGAGCACAATGCATCATGGGATGCTGACCCAATGTTTCTATTCTCCCTGTGACAATGTTTTGGTCATGAGGCATTGCACAAACTTCCCAAAACACATTGCAGCAAGTTGCACTTTGGGATAGATACCCACGATGCACTGCTTTGTGCATCGATGCAGGTGTTGCTAGTGAGGACGCACTCCATTGAGACAATCAGCATGGTGTGGCCACGCACAATCGACTTTATTCATTCAGGGGCTCGAGGTCAAATTAAATAAAGTTGACTTAATTTTGCAGTATAGACAAGCACTGAGTGTTGCTCTTTTAAGATTTCTGAAAGCATGCTCCACACCTCATCCCTCTCAGATTTTGGAAGGCACTTCAGAGTCTTAAACCTTGGGTCCAGTGCTGTAGCTATCTTTAAAAATCTCACATTGGTACCTTCTTTGCGTTTTGTCAAATCTGCTGTGAAAGTGTTCTTAAAACGAACATGTGCTGGGTCATCATCCGAGATTGCTATAACATGAAATATGTGGCAGAATGCGGGTAAAGCAGAACAGGAAACCTACAATTCTCCCCCAAGGCATTCATTCACAAATTTAATTAATGCATTATTTTTTTAATGAGCATCATCAGCATGGAAGCATGTTCTCTGGAATGCTGGCCGAAGCACGGAAGGGGCATACGAATGTTTAGCATATCTGGCACATAAAAACTTTGCAACACCGGCTACAAAAGTGCCACACAAATGTCTGTTCTCACTTTCAGATGACATTCTAAATAAGAAACAGGCAGCAGTGTCGTCCATAAATGTAAACAAACTTGTTTGTCTTAGCGATTGGCAGAACAAAAAGTAGGACTGAGTGGACTTGTAGGACCTAAAGTTTTAAATTGTTTTGTTTTTGAGTGAAGTTATGTAACAACAACAAAATCTACATTTGTAAGTTACACTTTCACAATAAAGAGATTGCACTTCAGTACTTGTATGAGGTGAGTTGAAAAATACTATTTTTAATCACTTTTACAGTGCAAATATTTGTAATAAAAAATATAAAGTGAGCACTGTATACTTTGTATTCTGTGTTGTAATAGAAATCAAGATATTTGAAAATGTAGAAAAACATCCAAAATATTTAATACATTCAATTGGCATTCTATTGTATAACAGTGTGATTAATCACGATTATTTTTTTTGTTAATCGTGTGAGTTAACTGTGATTAATTGCCAGCCCTAATTTTGAGGGGTTCCCAAAGGGAGTTCTGGCCTAGCTCCTCGGATACTTTGGTGCCTAACTCCCATTCAGTTCAATGGGAGTTAGGTGCCACAATATCTTTGAGTATCCGTACCTTTGGTGCCCAACTCTGAATGTCCATGAGGCTTGGTGCCTATCTCCCTTCGGCCTCTTTGAGAACTCCAGCCTTAATGTATTGTTAGCTGTCTTACTGCTGCTAAACTTAATTAAACAAAGTGTCAGCACCACATGACCAGTCACTGCTCCCAGCAAGTGCTCTGTGAACAATTCAATAGACCGGACCGTGTGACCTGGGGTACTAGGCCAATATTTGAGATTCTGTCGTTTTGGGAATACTTTCTAAGCATCAATATTGGATTATTTGTATTATGAATATTTCATAGTGGTTTTTCTATTTTAATTTTAACAAAGTAAGAGTTCCAAGTAAGCCTTTTGGTAAACCAATGCAGATAATAAAAATCATATCTTTATTTTATAATCAGTTCATTCAGTATATTTTCATTGAATAAACATCTCATACTGTTTTGCTTTTGAAACATATAATAACATGCACAGTGTCATACCTGATCTACTGATTACATCTATCTAACTGAGATTTTTTTCTCAGAACTTTCCTTCCATTATTCTTATTTGCTGTTGCATCGTGGCTCCAACAAAGCTTGCAGTCCCATTGTACTAGGAATTGGACATACATGCTGTAGGAGAAGGGCACCACCCTGAAGAGCACAAAATCTACATAGGAAAAGGTAGGGAGGGAAAACTTGCATGGGGAAAGGTGAAGTGACCTGGCTAAACTCACATAGCACATCAGTGGTCAAGCCAGGGAAAGAACCCTGCTTTCTTGAGTTCCTGATCCATACCTTATCTACTGGACCATGCTGTTTTTCTAGGTGGCTAGGTAGAGATGGTAGGAGAAAGAGAGGCATGGACAGGTGATTGGGCTTGATCAAGGTCGTGTACCCAGTCCATTCATAACTCTAGCACTCAGTGGCCCAAATTTGGGCCAATGGGAATTTTGTAGCATATAACAATACTGCATATTCTCTTCTTTCTTTGTACACAATTGAAGTTGTTATACTGACATTATAACCATCATAAAGTAACTGTAAGAAAATACAATGTAGGCAGTTGTGTTGTACCCATGTTGGCCCAATCACTCTAATGGGAGTTGTGGGTGATCGGTATCTCTGGGGTGAATTATCTATTTGGTACATACTGCATCACAATCCAGTACAGTAAGGTAGTATATAGCAGCCACTGTTAATAGGGCTGAGGATAGGGGGAGCTTCAGCCAGATACATCAGCCATTTTGTGTTTATTTCAGTGCAGTCTCTCTGACATATGCATGTGTCTTCCCTTTACTTTTATTGTTTTTCTTTCCAGGATCGCAATCTAAAATAAAGCCATTCTGGCTGGAAGGATGTTTGTTATGGTTTTCAGTAGATAAGGGGAAGTCCACTCACTCTGCCTCCATTAGCTCAAATTAGGAGTGCAGAATTAGACCCACGAGTTTTACTGAATTTTAGATCCTTTGTGGGTATCCATATGTACCTGGATCCTCGCACTCTAGTCTTGGATTCTATTCTGCCTGCACTTTATTCCTCCACAATGTATTACACTCAACATGAACACAATAAGAGAAATTAAGAGAATATTTTAGGTATGATTAGATGTTTTTGAATAAGAAAAATGAGTCACCTGTAAATGATGGGTGTGATGCTTTCCAAGGGTACCTCCTTGTGAGGCATCTCACTACCACCTGCCCTTAGGGTGAGGAAGTCCTGCCTGTACCTGTCAGGGATCCGCTCTCTAACTCCATGGGCAACACAAGTACTTCCCTCTAGCCTTAAGCCCTGCTGTTGCTCTAAGCACACTCCAATCCCCGAGCTGCTCAAGCATCTCCCTAGAGTGTCCAACCTTTGATGAACTGCACACTGACAGCATTTACCAATCTGCTACTTCCAAAGAAGCAGTACAGCCCAGCTCGCCGGTTCCTCCTCAGATCACCGCTCTGCTGCATGCAGCACTTTGATTTGTTTATAGTGAAATCAAGTATACGTTTATTTAACACGGCGAAGAGATTGAAGTAGTAGCAAGTAAAGCATTGGAAATAAAAGATTACATCTAAATGAAATTGTAATGCATGTTCTCGAGCCTAGACTTAAGATATACTCGTGGCTTTCAGAATAATGCTCACTCCAAATCCGTGCAGTGCTTTACAGCCAGACTGGCTGTGCCCCTTCTTTTATGAGACATGCACACTATTAGTTTTGCCTCCTAAGTGAAAGATCGTGTCTCTTTGCACTACAAGATATACCAGACCCCAGTCTCTTGTCTTTATTCATAAATGGGACCCCTAGCCTCCATACTGCTGCCTGTTTCTTTCTGTAGATTACCTCTCTTGTAGATTTTACGATGTCTCACGTCACACCCAGCTCAGTATTCAAATAGGCACACAACATAAGGCACACAGTACACATATGGCCAGACAGGAGACAAGTGTCAGTTATCTTGGAGATATTCATTTTAGGCAGGTGATGAGTCATCTCCTGCTGACCTGCCTTAACTCCAAGACCTTAAGAGCAAATCTTTTGGTATAGACACAGAACTCCTTGAATATTACCTGTACATAAATTTTTTTTTGCAATGATAACGATGAGCAGAGGGCCACTGGCCCTCGGTAGAGCCCTCACATGCCACCGTTCGATGAACTATTATCCTTATATCTGACTTACAGGATTCTGTAAAACCCTAGGTGCCCTTTGTACCCTCTTTCAGTTGGCACCAAGGGGGTCCCTGGGTCAGACCGTGGATAGTGCACCTGGCCACTAGCTTTTGCGTATTGTTTGGGTTTGCTATTGTTTTTGGGGTCTCAAGAAACCAAACCAGAGTGCTGCTAAGAAACAGGTAATTGGGCAAAACAATGGCAACCCCACAATTCTGGGCCTCCGGAAGCTCAAGTCAAGTCATTCCTGTCATCGTACTTTCCAGTCACCTGCTAGGATACCTGGGGGAAAAATCAGGGAGCAAAACACACAGTTTCTCTTGTTAGAAGTACCAAGTTCAGTGGAGATGAATTGGCCATCTGTTCCACTTACAGCAACAATCTGGCAAGCTGTAAACCTCATTTTTATAAGTTGCCACTTTCCATCAGTGCTAAGAAAAGTCAGAGGGAATTGTCAAAAGGAGAATGTTCTAGAGGAAAAATAAAAACCTGTAGTGATGAGTGCATTTTTCTATCAAGGCTTGCTCTCCCCGACTTGTTTTGAAAGACATTGAGGCATCTTATCTACTGGTGAGAGGTTAATCAAGTGTCTCTTTCAAGGTTGAAAATAAGTCCACCCAATGGACTAGAACAAATGATTCCTGTACAAGCAAATGGTTTTTCTTTGGAAGGGATTTGTCCATACCCATACCTCTTTAACCCATCCAGTCCCTGGGCTCTGTCTAGTAGTGCAGTCTGAAGTTGCCTAGCATAGTTTTTTTTTTAAACACAGTTTTCTCTTTGTAGCATGGGTGAAAGTAACAATAGTTATATATTAGAACTGTGTGAGACACCAGCATATTCTAGTTCATGACCTGGTAAAGAGATTCCTTAATGCAATTCGATAATGGTATAGAACATCCACACAACAACAAAACATGTGAACTAAGACACTCCTCACCAGATCAGACAATCTTATCTGCTGGGACTGTTAGACTTGTAGTTGGGATGTATCCACAATCAGCCTTGGGGCGGTGCAAAATAGCTACCATCACTTCAATTTATCAATAAGTCAGCTGAAATTCAACTTATGTTGGTAAAGAACAAACAAGGTGTATGGGGGAGGAAAAGTAATTAGACATTTTTGAGAAGGAATTTAGTTTATTAATGTTCCCCAAATCCCTTCCTTCCCCCAAAATACACAAAGTGAAATGATGTACATGGCAATTGGAAAAATTATATTTTATATATAGTGCATTTTATTGCAAAGAATCCCAAAGCTTTACCCAAACTATGAACTTACAACATCATTGAAATGTAGCTGTATCTGAGATGTGGCCCCAACCAGTGTACAAAAAAGGAAGGTCAGTTTTGCCCCAGGACTCTGGGGTAAACCTCCATTCTTCCAATAGTACCTGGAGGTCCTTAGTGTCCATAGAAAGCAGACAGGAGGACTTTAGTTTTTAGGCTCTCATACAAAGGACCTGCCAATTGTAGATGAATCCATGGAACTCAGCATATCTTCTCGGTAGGGTGAAGCTGATGTTACTTGGATTTGAATCTTCAGTCCCAGAGAGTCTGCATGTTTGAAACAATTCTCATAATTTGTCTTAATATAGTTCATCTTGTCTTGATATAGTTCATCTAGCAAAACGTTTATCATGGTCAGACTGGTAGCTTTGCCAATATAGGAACATGAGATTTGCTTTAGTGGATCAGACCAGTAGTCCATCTAGCCATCTGTCATTTGAGCCAGATTCTGATACTCTGACCAGCCTTGGCTAGTACCTTACTTCACAAACTGTTTCCCTAAACTTAGTGGGCCAGGCTGTGGCTTTCAGGACAATTCCTAGTGAGTGGTAGCTCTGGGCAGCATGTGCCTGAGACACTCCTCTGAGGCACAATGCTTCCTCTGCTTCTCTTCTGCTCCAGGGTGATAACGATTGGTGGTGGGAGTGGAGTGAGGTTGGTGACAGGGAAGTGAATTACTAGCACCCTTGAAATGGTACAGCTCACTTCTCCCTGGGTATTTACCATTGTGGGCCAATGTGTTATGTAGGCTGCATCCAATATACCTGTATGGCCCTGATGATGTCACTGTGCTGATTGGGCCGCAGGTTGAGACCCACTGGTCTGGAGAACATGTGCTGTACTCCATACTAGACCTGAATCCAAGATCTGGGAAGACCTAGCAAAGGAGGAAGATTACTCCCTCTTATTTCTGTGGCTGACTAAGACAAGGATACAATCCAGCCCAAAGTAGTCACAAAGTAAAGACTATTCAGGCTACGTTTGCACAATAAGCGAAGGTGTGGCTTTTAATTCCCCCCACCCCCGATCGTGTGCACACACTCACACTAGCTCTCATCGAGCTAGTGCAAGTATAAATAGCAGTGTAGTCATGAAAGCATGGGTAGTGGCATGGGTGAGCAGTGCTGGGTAGGTATGCACCTCTGTCAGGCGGGTATGTACTCTGAATGACTAAGCCATTACTCTGCTGTGGCTATGTTGCTAGTTATAGGCATGCTACCTCGATGTGAGCTAGTGCAAGTGTATGCACTCAAGCAGGGGGATTCACACCCCTGGCTTGTAGTGTAGATGTAGCCTCATGATGAATAACGGTGCTTTGATTACCCCACACTGTCCATGAGTTTTCAAAAATAATTGTCAACAGTTCAATGAGTTCAATAGCTAATTCCCTTCATACCATAGAAAGTCTCTTATCTGTAGAAGCTGATCTGTACATGTTCATATTTTTCAAGTATGTCTTTATTATATTTTATTGGGTCTTCCTTACAAATTATTCATGCTATTTATTGTGGTAGACATCCAGATCAGAGTTCTGTCCTGCTTGGTACTTGCAATACCTTTTTTTCAATTGTTTTTTCTAGTTGAAGAAGGACCTTTAAAAGCTGTTTCTGAATCTTCATGAATTCCATTCCTTTTCTCATTTATTAATAGATTTTCCTCTTTTCTAGTTCATCTCTGTCATTGTGCCTTAGTGGGTCACAAGTGAATATCAAATTCAGGACAAACTGCTGAGAAATAGGGCAGACACACCCCAAAACTGGTGGTTATTCTCCCATAAAATATGGCAGACCAGAAACAAAAGTAAAATTCTATTTCACCACATTAGCTAACAAGAAGTCAGAAAAGCAGTGTCCTTAGGTATTCCAGTCCTTGTATCACCACCCAAAACACTAGACTCAATGATGACTGGTTATTTAAAATCAATTTAATCAACCAAAGCATTCTTCTGATCCCAAAGGACCCACCACATACCCAGGTCAATATATAACTTAGATCTTACCCAATAATCACACTGTCACCAATCCTTTAGTATCTAATATCTAAAGGTTTATTTATAAACAGAAATAAAGGTAAGAGTTAAAATTGGTTAAAGGAATCAAATACATACAATTGCATAGTTCGTGGATCTGACTTGTAGCAGGGATGAAATAAACTGCTGGCTTGTTAAGTCTCTGGTTGCTTCCAAATCATTGGAAGGTCCACAGTCCCTTGGTTAGATGGTCCCATTAGAATAAGTTCATAGTCCAGAGGTTTGAGCAGGAAAGAGGCAAAATAGAGGTGTTTCCAGGGCCTTTTATAGCTTCTGCCATGTGGAGGGAAGCCCATTGTTTCAAACAAAGCCCTCAGTCCCATTTGTGGTAATAAGATGGAGTTTGGAGTCACATGAGGCAAGTCACATGTCCATGCCTGCTTTGCTTATTCATAGGAGAGGCCATTACCCCTACTCTAGTTAGCACGTTCACAGGAAAGTCCATTAAGTGTAGATAGGTGTCTTCCATGGTTCATTGTGAGTTGTGTTCTTTGATGGGCCATTCAACTTGAATAGTTCCTTCACAATGTGCTGGCTGAATACCTTGTTGGTGTTACCACAGGAGCAAACATTTGAAATACAAGTTCATAGTTAATATTCATAAGTTCAGATACAAAAATGATACATGCATACCAATAGGATAATCATATTCAGCAAATCATAACTTTTTCATAAACACCTTACATGACATACTTTACCCAAGATTTGTTGAAATTATATAACAGTTATATAGCAACAATGATCTACATGGTCATATTTTAATTAGACAACATCACAATCTCATTCCTCTGATATTTGACTAGTGGACTAAATCAGTCTCCACGCTTGCCCTTGTTATGAAATTATTTCTTTTGCTGCGGAAAGTGTAGGTGGAAACAAAAAATACTTTCACATTCATAAAAAAAAAAAAAATTCCTGAGCATGTTTAGATTTTTTGACCAAAAACCTGAAAACCCCCAAACCAAAATCTTTCAGCTTAAAACTTGTCAGTGTGGGTGGGTTTGGGTGTTTTTTTTGCGGGGGAGAGGGTTTGTGTTATAGAATCCTAACATTTTTGACAAACTTGTTTTTTTATCAAAGTAACTATTCATCGAACGTGTGTGTGGAGAGGGGGAAAACACTTTTGGCGGACCACTTTCAACCAGCCCAACTAAACACACCCTACCTGGGGTCTTTTCTACACCCCTTTAAAAAACTTGTCCAGAAAGAGAATATAAGGTAGTTAAGTTCACATACAAGTGAAACTCTCCCTCAACTTCCTGATTTATGCTGTGTGGAGGCTGAAGCCTAGCTGAGCTGCAAACAATCAAAAACTGTGTAGAAAGCTTAACTTATCAAGACACCTGATTTATGCTGAGCTGACAGTGTCAGCAGCAGAAGAGCTGGGTCTGCTGTTGAAGGAACACAGAATGAAGTAAACTGAAGCAAAGTTATGTCCTGTGACAACTATCAGGGCATTAAATTATAGAAAAAATAACCCCAGCCTACTTGGATATCTAATTAGATATCAGTTACTAGAGTATGAAATAATACTTCAGTGCTGGAGAGGTGCCAAGGTATATTTTACTCACTGCTCCCTTGAATTGCTGCTGGTAGGTAAGTAAATCCTGTAATTATTAGCAGGGGAACCACCCTCCTCCCCCTTCCTCCCCCAACATTTCTGTCGTTCTCTCTCCAAATTGATTACAACTCAACAAAACCAGGGTCTCAGAAGGGATGTGAGAAAAGGATTTGTGAGGCCAGAGGAATTTGAAACACATACTTTCAGGCAAGTAACCTAATAGTCCGAGGCGAGGGAGGCACTCTGCATTCTCTGCACTGAGCAGTGGGCGGTTCTCTAGTAGCGACCGTACCACCTGCTGCACGGTAAGGGGCTGAGAGAAAGCAAAGCTGTGCAGAACCCAGCAATTTTCTTAACAGGACTCAACTTTCTCTCTCCAAATGTGGATTGCCCACTCCTGAGGCCTGACTCTCCATTGGCCCGTTTCACATGTGCCACTCCATGGTCTTCAACGGAGCTGCTCCTGATTTACATCAGTGTAAGTAAGAAAAGAATCAGAGCCCTTGAGTTTTAGCTTTGGGTTTTAGATTCACATAAATCCAGAAACAAAGAACTGAGCTGTGACTCCACTTTATCCTGGCATCCATCTGAAACAATACACCAGCCCAGGGTCACTTTAAAAGTGTGCTGACACTAATGAAACTCAAAGAGCGGTGCCAGAGTTGTAGGTTGGTCGCGAGACCCCAGACTTGCTGAGTTTTGGGTTTTCTGAAAGTTTCATTAAGTTCTAGCTGAACGTAAGGACCAGACCATGCCATTAATTTGGTTGTTCTAACAGATTTCTACATTGCAATTCAACACAAATGGCACAGTATGGCTCAATGAATGGTGGAAAAAATACACCAGTAGAGTGGAGGAATCACACCATTTTGCTAGAAAGGGGCTCGAGCTCCATAATGGGGATTTGTGTTTTAGGGTGTTTGGATCTGGGGTTTTGGGTCAGACCAGGGTAAGAAGAGGGGTAACATGAAAAATTCAGGCCTTTACTTTAAACACCCTCACAGTTTGGCGCTTTGGTTGGAGTCCATATCTACATATTGTGGGAAGGATTTTCCCCTCCACTACAATCCTATTAAGCTGCTGCTGCAGCATAAGAGAGCCATTTGTGCTCCAGATCAAGTCAGAGGAAAATTCTCACTTCTGCAGTCTCTCCCCGAGGTAATTTACACAGTTTTGAGGCCCCTGCATAGGGAGCATGCCATGGCAAGGGATGGGAGGAGGTGGGGATTCCAGGTGGCACAGTTGCCCATAGGCAGGTGGGGACAGGTTGCCATACTTTAGGCAGCCTTCTAGGACAATCTAATTTAGTCTGGGGACCATTGCACCCAGGGTCAGCACTAAACTAAATGGTGCCCCAGGTGAGGATTGTCTTTGGCATCCCCTCCATTAGTTGCATCCCTGCCTATACACCTGCCCCTATTTTAATGTGTAGGGTTTGTCTCCGTATCTTCCCCCTCAAAGTCTAGCCAATGTAGACTTCGACTGAGGCCATACGTTACATATGGGCAGTAACTCCTCATTTAATGTTGTAGTTATGTTCCTGAAAAATGCAACTTTAAGCGAAACGATGTTAAGCGAATCCAATTTCCTAATAAGAATTAATGTAAATGGCGGGGGGAGGCGGTTAGGTTCCAGGGAAATTTTTTCACCAGACAAAAGACTATATTATATTATATTATATTATATTATATTATATTATATTATATTATATTATATTATATTATATTATATACACACACAGTATAAGTTTTAAACAAACAATTTAATACTGGCACACAGCAATGATGATTGTGAAGCTTGGTTCAGGTGGTAAAGTCAGAGGGTGGGATATTTCCCAAGGAATGCCTTACTGCTAAATGATGAACTAGCAATTTGCTGAGCCCTCAAGGGTTAACTCTCACACTGTACAAGGCAGCAGGAAAGGAGGGAGGGCAGACAGAGACAGAGACACACAGTGTGTGTGTGTATGTGTGTGTGTGTGTGAGAGAGAGAGAGAGAGAGCTATTATGCACATTTCCCCTTTAAGTACACTGCCTTGTTAATTAGATCAGCAAGCCGAGACCAGGAAGCTCCCTCCGGGACTGTCGTGTGTCCCTCCTGCTCAGGGGTGGCAGGTTTGTAGAAATGTTGGTGGTGCCCAAACTCCGCCCCTGCCCAAACTCCATCCCTCACCTGCCCAAGGCTCTGGGGGGGAGTTTGGGTGGGGGAGGAGTAGGGTGACCAGATGTCCCAATTTTTTAGGGACAGTCCCGATATTCAGGGCTTTTTCTTATATAGTCGCCTATTATCCCCAACCCCCCTGTCCTAATTTTTCACATTTGCTATCTGGTTAACCTAGGGAGGAGGTCTGGGGTGCAGGCCCTGGGCTGGGGAATGGGGTGCAGGAGGGGTGCAGGGTGCAGGCTCTGGGAGGGAGTTTGGGGGAGTGAGGGGGTGCAGGGGTGTGGCTGGGGATGAGGGGTTTGGGGTGTTGGAGGGGGTTCAGGGCTATGGCAGAGGGTTGGGATGTGGGGTGAGGGCTGTGGGGTGGGACTGGGAATGAGGGGTTCATGATGCAGGAGGAGTCTCAGGGTTGGGGCAGAGGGTTAGTCTGCGGGGGGATGAGGGTTCTGTCTGGGACTGGGGATAACGTGTTTGGGGTGTTGGAGAGGCTCATGGCTAGGGCAGAGGGTTGGGGTGTGGAGTGTGTGTGAAGGCTCTGGCTGGGGGTATGGGCTCTGGGGTGGGGCAGGGCTGGGGATGAGTTTGGGGTGCAGGCAGGCTGTCCCGGGACTGGGTTCAGAGAGGACTCTCCCCAGCCCTTCCCCCCCCCTCCAGCACGCTCACCCCCACCACTGTCACTGCACGTGCTCCTAGGGGCCCTCTCAGGTCCACGAATCTCCCTCGCCTCCCCTGTGGTGGGTGCTGGGGGGGGAGGGGGCTGCATGCTTCTCCTCCCCTGCTGCTGCCCCTCACTGTAGGCTCACTGGGGTTGGGGAATGGGTCTGCCCCTTGCCCAGCGTGGGGCAGGAGTAGTGACTGTGGGCGGGGGGCGGGGAGCGGCTGTACTGGTGGAGGGTCCTGCCGGAAAATGAAAAGGTCTGAGGGGGAAGGGCAGGGTCAGTCTAGATGGAGGGCACTAGGATCCTGTGGTGGCAGTTGATTCAGGGAGGCCGCATGGAGCTGCAAGGGAGAGGCAGAGATGCTCTCCTCCGGGGCTCAGAGAAGTGCGTGGGGGCAGCAAGGGGGGGCAGGGGACACTTGGGGGAGGCCTGGGGGGCAGCAGGTGGGGCCTGACATTAGCCCCCCTCTCCCCACCGCACCCCTTTCACTCCCCCCACACAGCAAGCAGGAGGCTCAGGAGCAGCTCCAAGGCAGAGGGCAGAAGCAGCACATGGCAGTGGGGGAAGGGACAGCTGAACTGCCAGCAATTGATTGCCTGCTGAGCAGCTGCAGCACAGGTGTGGTGTTTAGATGTTGCTTGTAATTATTAGAACTGGGAGCACTGGCTGCTGGGAGTCTGAATCTCTTTCAATTATGAACTGGAATATAAGCCTGGAAACCAAAATGTGGTAGCTGATTGCCTTTCTCACCTGCCTTTGCCTTCACCAGATGGTCCACCGGAGGATGAGGAGGTAGTAGTTGCACTTATTACAGGGACTCTTACTGCAGTTACAAGAGAACAATTTCAAGCTGCTTGTTCAGCATGTCCAATTCAACAAAAACTATGGGAATTTCTGACAAAGAGATGGCCCAGTAACCCTAAAAACCATGACCCAGTTTTGCTGCCTTATTTTAGAGTTCGGGATGAACTTTCTTGGCTTGAAGTATCAGAGGGGTAGCCGTGTTAGTCTGGATCTGCAGAAGTGACAAAGGGTCCTGTGGCACCTTATAGACTAACAGAGGTATTGAAGCATAAGCTTTCGTGGGTCAATACCCACTTCTTGGCTTGATGGCTGTGTGCTATGAGGTACACACCGGCTCCTTATGCCAGAATAATTACAGTCAAAACTCATACACCTGGCACACGATTCTCATCAAGGAATTGTCCGAACCAAACAACGACTACGGGATCTGTATTGGTTGCCAGGGATGGACTCTCAAACTGAAGCACTCATAAAATCCTGTGTCACTTGCCAAATGCATGATAAGACAGCAGTGACATGTACCCCTCCATTACAGCCTGTTCCTCTTCCTGAATCTGCATGGGAAAAAGTGGCAATTGACATTGTAGGACCCTTTGATACTGCTCCAACTGACTGCCAGTATGCCATCACTTTAATAGACTATTTCAGTAAATGGCCTGAGGTAGCATTTACATCGCAAACCTCTTCGGCTACATTAATTAAGTTCCTCTCTTCAGTTTTTAGCAGGGAAGGAACCCCAAAGAACTGTTTTCAGATAATGGTAGTCAATTTACTTCCCTGGAGTTTGAAACTTTTCTAGCACAAAGGAACATTTTACACAGAAGGTCATCCCTATATTACCCTCAAGCCAATGGGGAAATCGAATGATTTAACAGAAGTTTGAAAGAGAGTTTGCAAACGGCTAAACTGGAAGGGCGATTGTGGATACCCTTCACTACTGATTTCTTGCAAGCATACCGGGCTACACGACATGCCACAACGCAAAGATCACCCACAGAGTTACTGCATGGGAAACAGATGAATACTAAACTGAACATTGCTGGATTGTTAAAGGCACGACCTGATGCCCCAAATGAGGATGATGTGAGAAAAACAGTTGAACAGAACCAAGCAAAGTCTAAGGCTTTCACAGGCAAGCGGCGGGGTGCTAAGTAACCAAAGTTTGAGTGTGGTTCCTTCGTTAGAATACGAAAACCTGGAATTTTACGCAAAGGGGACCATAAATTCACAGCTCCTCTTAAAATCATAGAGAAGAAGGGACCTTACACCTATCGACTTTCTGATGGACGGGTATGGAATGCTTCTTATCTTGCACCTGCCTATGCACCAAGAGGAGATTATGCCAACACCCAGTCTGCATTGGATGACTTCACCGTAGTACCAACACAACAAGACATTGCACTGGAACCGGGGCTTGAGAGGTGGCCTGTTAGACCCAGATGACCACCTGCCTGGACTAGAGACTATGTTGTGTAGTATCTACAGTGTTTTCATTGTAATATTTCTGCCAACAGTATAGTGTCTTGTTTCATATTTGTTCCTGTGGTTAGAACAACAATGTTTATTTTAATTGGGAGAGTTTCTTAAGAGAGGAAGGAATGTGGTGTTTAGATGTTGCTTGTAATTATTAGAAATGGGAGCACTGGCTGCTGGGAGTCTGAAAGGACAGGAAACAGGAAGGAGGGGGGAGGGAGTTGAGAGGCTGGGAGAGCTACAAAGGGTGCAGCAGCAGCTTGGTAAAGAGGTTTCCACTTTAAAATAAAGACCTGTTGAAGTTTGTTA
Source organism: Chelydra serpentina (assembly GCA_037349315.1). Lineage (NCBI taxonomy): Eukaryota > Metazoa > Chordata > Testudines > Chelydridae > Chelydra > Chelydra serpentina. Next base: position 31,285,005 of record JBAIAC010000035.1, on the reverse strand, counting down.
GTACCTTGCCTGACTGATACAACAACAGGGAACGTAGGGGAGCAGGGAGCTGCTAGGGGGAACTGCTAGGGGGGCTGCCGGTCCACCCTGGTTCCAACCACCCATCAGCTAGCTGCAACAGGCTGCTCTTCCTGCAAGCAGTGGACAAAGCAGGTGGCTGCCAAACAATGTTAGAAGGGAGCATTGCACAACTTTAAACGAGCATGTTCCCTAATTGATCAGCAACGTAACAACGAAACAACATTAACTGGGATGACTTTAAGTGAGGAGTTACTGTATATTGTTGGGCCAGGGTTTTTCCATTCTCTGCATTTAATTTGACTCAAGTGTTGCCCCAGTTTCTGCAGATCACAGAATCCATGCTCTCAGTCATTTCTATTGCTCCCATAAGGAAATAATTTTGCTTTATTTCTTTCTCGTGTGGTTGCACCTGCTGCATTTTATTATCCTCTTGAACCTCTTGATGGCACCAGTATGCTCTCTCGCAGACCTGTGCAGATGGCAGCTGTCTTGATACATAACGGGGCATTCAGTGGCTTGCATGGGAAGGCAGACTCTAAGGAAAACAAGGACCTGCAAAAGAATCTGCAGCACATTGTTTATACCAATGCCCTTCTAGTAATCAAAGTCTGCCCTTCAGAAATGTGGTTTCAATTTTTCCTTTGAAATATGTAATGAGGAATGTTGCCAATACACACTATATTCCTCTTTGTCAAGTTCTTGAGTCATTCTTCACTATACTAACAGCTTTCAGAGTTATGTCTTTTAACAATGGCATTGACACTTGCTTTTGCAAATTGGATTCATATTTTTAAAGCAAGTTGAAGCTATTCTGGGGCTCGGTCACCAGAGCAACTTTTTATTATTTGTTTCTCTTTTTACTTGTCTTGCTTCACTGGATAGCTGGAAAGTTATTTCAATAGCCAGTGTTTGACATGTTGTTGTTGATGGGCCTGCAATTTTGCACAGGGTGTGGTGGGATTAATGAAGTTTGCAAAGAACTTGTTTTCTCAGGACCACCTCTGTGGTGTTCCTGCTCATTCTAGCCAGGAGAAGAAGAGGAGGGGAATTGTATTTGTTTGCTCCTTTTATATATGGACATTTGAGAGTAATAATTTTTGGCTGTTTTTATGGTCACCTTAATCCTCCATGTGATAAATCCGAATTGTATAGTTGAGGACTATGAGTGACCAGCTTGCACTGGAATGATTGGACTTGAAATGACTGTATGTTACTGATTCTGGAGGCCACAGTATAACACTAATAATCATTGCCCTTTGCACTTTTATAGCACATTCCATCTGAGGATCTCCAAGGCACTTTAAGCATCACAAGATTTCTATGAGGGAAGTACCATTATAACCATCTAACGTAGGGATAAATTGAGGCAAGGAACATTCAGGTCACTTGCTCAAGGTCAGAGCAAGTCCATGACAGAGCAGAGATTAGAATTCAGGACTCTGGATTCTTAAGTCTGTGCTCTGCTAAACCACACTTCTCTTTGTTTTCTAATGAATGTCTCGCATTTGTCACATTGCCCCAGAACATATCATTCTACTTTTCAAGGAGGACAAGACTTTCAAAAATGGGTGTTTAAAATCAGGCTCCTTAATTCTGTAGGTGCTCAGTACTCTTGGAAATCAGATCAAAGTTACACGGGTAAGATATTCAGAAGCCAAGGAATTTAGAAGCGCAAGCCCCACTGACCTTCAATGGAAGCTGTGCTTCTATATGCCTTAGGCCCTTCTGAAAATCTCCCCTTAGCTGCCTAATATATATTTTTGGGTGCCTAGGGTTAGGCCAAGATTTTCCAAAAGAGGAGCCTAAAACCTATGCACATTTGACTCATGCTGTAGCGCCCTTCAGAGATGCCTTGTCTAAAGAGGCCGTGCTAGCCCATTGGGGGCCCTTACCAGGAATATTCCCCCCCACTCACATACAATACTAAAAAAGGCATTTTATTATGAAAATAAGTGAGTAGGGGGCTCCCTTGAGTTGCTTGGCCATAAGCAATTGCTTAGTCTGCTTATGCCTAGTGTCGGCACTACTTGTCTACACTAGAGAAGGTTTGCTCGCATAATACTGACAATCCTCCTAGTGGAGATGCAATTTGTAGTGGCAAAAGCAGTATTTTGCCAATATAGCTTATACCAGTTCCCCAAATGAAATAAGCTATACTGGCAAAATTACTGAGTTTTTTTGCTAGTAGAACTGCATCTGCACTGGGGCTTTTGCTGATATAACCATCAGTTAGTGGGCTGATTTACTCTGCCCTGGTCTGTAGGGCTTGTTAAGAGACCAATCTTAGCTGAAAGAGAAGAGCTTTGTAGATTGACATCTGATAGAATGGCAGCAGCATCACTTATAACCCCACCTTAATACAGTCCAAGATTGCGCATCTAAACTGCAAGCAACCTGTGCTTGGGGAGGATTGCACATCAGACATGGAGAAATTCCTGGTCTCCAAGTCCTGCAGATGCTCCCCGGGCTCTGCAACTGGGATTTGAGATGCAAGGCCAGCCCAACAAGAGGTACCAGTGAATGGAACTGTGTGAGAAGAGCTTACAGAGGATGTGAGAAATGGAGACCTGCATTGTGACAGGAGTCAGATTGGAGGGGAAATTGTTCTCACCTAAGCTTTTCCCACAAAACAAGCTCCTCCCACATGATATCACTCATAGTAGATTGTGCAGAGGTTCAAAATACCTATCTCCTTGCTCACCTTCTTTGGAAGCCAGAGCCACCACTGGGCTCTGCTTGGCTTCCCCTTGCTGAGGGTTTTGTGCTTCTTGGGCTTGGCTCTCCTTCGGGGGGGCCTCAGATGCCGCCTCTGGGCTCTAAGCTCCTTAGTGGTCAGGTGGGCATATGTGGTGGTACTGGCCGAAGCCCACTCACTCAAGGTGCCAAAATGAGCTGTTGATGTTCCTGGCAGTAGATTGCACAGACTTTCATAATATAATCTTCCCTCTCCTTTGCTTCATGCTTTGAGCAGTGAAATCATGAATACTGTAACTGTCCATCTTGTTAACAGGGGCCATCTGAGTTAGCCCCTCACTAAAATGAATGGGGCATTTCACATTTCAGGGGTATTGTTTCAGAATTTGAAACTGCAGGCAGACATCAGTGCACCAGCTACTCTGACTTAATGGTTTTTGAGGCCATCTCAACAACCATAACAGCTACAGATCGCATCTCTTTCTTTACTGAAAACTTGAATTGTGGAGGTGAAGAAGGCAGCATGGAAGCAATTCTGTCATGCCATATCACAGTGTATTGGCTGAGTCTGTGGCTGGGATTGGAGACAGGATGATACTGTAAGTGGGGGAAATGGTCCTGCTATTGTGGGGAAATTTTCTGGCTTATAAATTACCTCTGGCTTATAAATTACCTCTGCTGCAAAATCCTACCTCAGCGCCTCAAGGTGGTGCAGCGGTGACCCTGGCTGTCTGACAGCTATGGTAGCAGGGCGTATGCCCTGGTAGGTTTTACCATGCGACAAAGGTGTCGGACTATCCAATCCAGGGAGGAGGGTTGCTCTCTCAGAGGAAAGAGCGCTTTTCCTTCTCCTTAGAGGTTGAAGGCTAGCTAAGCTTGAGGAGGTACGCATGCCTGCCCACCTAGCCAGTGGGATGGCTTGAAGTTAACGGCTAAAACAACACGAGTAAATGCACATTCTACAGTGGCGGAGCGGAAATTGAGCGACAAGAGGTTGCTAAAAATGTCAGGTGCTAGGCCAACATGGAAAAGGACAATCCTCGCTGTGTGTACTTACAATTGTAGGTCACTGGCAAAGGAGGAAACTTTAAACCATCTGATGGAGGAGAAGAAAAGGATAAAATGCAATATTCTTGGTGTCTGCGAAACCCGAAGAAAGAAGGAGTTGGAAGTCAACTGGAAGGATGGAAGTGCTGTGAGGCTCGGAAAGGGAGATGGCGCTAGAAATGTTGGAGGAGTTGGATTTATTGTCAATAAAGATTGGTCTTCGAAAGTCATATCATGCCAGCTAACATCATCACGTATCGGTGTGCTAAATCTTCAGATGGAGTCAAAAGCTACCCTCAAGGTCATCCAGGCCTACGCTCCCACAAGTGCAAGTGAGGATGAAGAAGTGGAAGAATTCTACCGAGAGCTTGAAAGAGCTCTCGCGCAAAAGTCCACTTACACTGTCACGATGGGAGATTTCAACGCCAAGGTCAGGCAAGGGAAAGCTGGCGAAAAGTTCATAGGGAGATACGGCAGCGGCGAAAGGAATGAAAGAGGCTGGTAGCGATGGCAGAAATGAAAGAACTGTACGTGGCAAACACCTGGTACAAAAAGAAGATCTCAAGAAGGTGGACATGGATCGCACCAAACGCAAAGAGTAAGAATGAAATTGACTATATTTTAGTCAATAAAAGCCGCATCATTCAAGACGTCTCTGTGGTGCAGCCATTCAACACCGGCAGTGACCATCGCCTGCTTAGAGTGAAGTTGATTTTCGACGAAGCGGTGGAAAAGAAGGCGTTACAGATGGCAAACAGGAAACAGCAACCGAAGACATTCGATGAAGCGAAGCTGAAAAAAGCGATTTCTGGGTTTGACTGGAGCCAGATGGAGAAGTGTGATGAGGACTATAGTATCTTTGCTGACAAGTTGAGATGTTGCATAAAAGCAACTGAAATTAAAAAGCTGAAGAAGGTGAAGGGAAGAATCTCAATTGAAACGAAAAGCTTGTTGGAGAAGCGGAGAAACATGAAAAGGAGCTCAGATAACAACCTCGAGTACTCTATTCTGTGCAAGCTCATACGGCGAAAACTGAAGGATGACTTTGAGAACTTCCGGAAAGAAAAGCTCCTTAAAACAGCTGAATCACGCAAGAGCCTCAGGACATGCAAGCGGGAATTGACGCAGTATAGATTGAGCGTAACAGCATTGAAGAACAAGGATGGAGAGACAGTAATTGACAGAGCAGGGATGGAGGAGGTCTGCAAGGACTTCTATACAGAACTGTTCAAATCAAGAATCAACGTCCCCCCTCCCAACCCTCGAAGAGTCAGAAGAACGTGTCCCCCCAATAATCGTCAGCGAAGTCCGAAGCGCACTACACCAGATGAAGAAGGGAAAAGCTCCAGGCAAAGATGGAATAACGTCAGAAATGATTTATGCAGGAGGCAAAAAACTTTGGAAGGCCCTCGCTTTAAGATTCAGTCGATATCTTGAAGAAGGAAAAATACCATCAAGCTGGAAGGAGTTGAATACCATCTTGCTGCACAAGAAGGGTGATCGAGAAAATCTTAAGAACTACCGCCCTATATGCCTGCTCTCTCACATCTACAAGCTCTTCACAAAGGTGATAACGAATCGACTTTCGCAGAGTCTGGATGAACAACAGCCGAGAGAGCAGGCAGGGTTTCAAAGAAATTTCAGTACAATCGACCATATATTTACCCTTAGCCAGCTCCTAGAAAGAGCGAGGGACTATAAACTCCCGCTGTGCATTGCTTTTGTCGACTATGAAAAGGCCTTCGATAGCGTCGAGTTTAACGCAATAGTAAAGGCGCTCGCAGAGCAGGGCATTAACACGCAGTACATTAGTTTGTTGAAGGAAGCGATTACTGGATGTACAACAGACATTACTCTCCTTGAAACTCCCCTCTGCATCCCCATCGAGAAAGGCGTAAAGCAAGGAGATACAATTTCACCAAAACTATTCACCTCCTGCCTTGAAATGGTTATGAACAAGATCAGTTGGAGGAGTGGTGTCAACATAAACGGAGAGAGATTATCTCATCTCAGATTTGCAGACGACATTGTACTAATTGCCGAAAGCACCAACCAACTGCAGAGCATGCTACGAAGACTCGACAAGAAAAGCAGTCAGGTCGGCCTGAAAATGAACCGCTGCAAAACGAAATATATGCGATCAGATGTCTTACGAAAAGCCCGAATAATGGTAACAGGAGAAGACATCGAAGAAGTGGAACAGTACATATATTTGGGCCAAGAAGTTAATATGCGCCAAGACCTGAACGGAGAACTCTCGCGAAGGATTCAGGCAGGATGGTATGCGTTTAATTCCATCAAGGACGTCCTCAAAGGAAAAATTGACAAGACCACACGTAAAAATATTTTCAATTCAGCAGTGCTGCCAGCCATGCTGTATGGCAGTGAAACGTGGGCACTGATGAAGAGAGAAGAGCAACGGCTGTTGGTAGCTGAAAGGGCAATGGAACGAGCTATGTTGGGAATCTCCCTTCTGGATCGTATACCAAATGAAATCATCAGAGAACGCAGCGGTGTGAAAGATATTGTCGTGGAAAGCAGACATAACAAGATGCGATGGGCGGGCCACACAGCACAGCTCACGGATAACAGGTGGACCGCAATCATTGCTGAGTGGTACCCGCGAGAACAGAAAAGACCCCCCGGTCGGCCTCCAAAAAGATGGGAGGATGACATCGTTAAACGTTTCGGACGAACGTGGAGAAGAAAGGCAAGAGTGCGAGAAGAATGGCAGACGTGTTGTGATCGGCGCAGTCTTAACGACAGCTGAAGTCCGATCGATCCAGGTGATCCAGGTGATAAATTACCTTGGTGAAATGGGCTAGCAAAAGGATCTGAGTGCTTGCTCTCACCCCCTTTACTCAGAGGCCTGCCTGACCTTAAGGACTCCCCTTCCACTCTCCTGTGTGGCAGAGTCCTTGTAACCCCAACAAGGCTGGCCCCAGGATTCCTGGGGGGCTTGATCCCCAACCTTGTTGTGGTCACATAGGACAGGGGTGTCCCCACTCCGGGGTGCTCTCTCCACACTGGATGCTTCCCATATCCACTGATCGTTGTGTAAAGTTCAAGCAAATACACTTTATTAAACAACAATCAATTTTAAAAAATGGGAAAGGTTAAAGGAAAACACATCAGCCTGCTCCGTGGCAGGAAGACATCACAAACAGTGTCTCTGTAATGCAAGGGAAGTTTAGTCTGCTCCTCACATGTCCCAGGCCTCCTTCTCAGGTCCTGGCTGTGCTGCAGGGATGCTGCACGTCAGACACTTGCTCTGGCGGTGGCCACACGCCTTCAGACTCTAGGTGGCAGGGCCCTTCTTCCCAGTGTCAGCCCCCCTCCCCTCTCAGGGTTATGATCCCCCTCCAAGTCTGGCCTGCAAGGCCTCTTGGCTGGGGCGTCTCCCTGTGCTGGGTCCACTGCCCAGGGTCCCCCTCGCTCTCCCCAGCTGCTCACTGCACCGAGCTCCAGACTGTTCAAGCCTCAGCCACAGCCCCAGTCCCAGCTCCAGCTCCAGCTCCAGCTCCAGCTCCAGCTCCATTCTGCCTCAGCACTGATGCTGCTCTGCCTCCAGCACAGCTCCCTGGGCTGCTCTCTGGCCCCTCTGGCCAGCATGGCCCTGCTCCCCAGCTCAGCTCGGGGCGCTGCTCTCTCCTTAGCTCGGCCCCATTCTGTCTGATCCAGGCAATTGCAGCTCACATGGAGGACAGGAGGGACCCCCCTATGGCCTCCTGACTCCATTAGCTGCCTGTCCTTTCAATCAGGCTGACCTTAAGGATTGGCCTCTCCCCATTGCTCCTGGGAACTGTCAGACTCAGGGTTCTGATTTCCCATCAACCCTTCCCCTTTTGGTACTGGGAACTAGCAACCAAAAAACCCCACTGAGTTTTAGTAAGGAGCCAACAGTCCCCTTACATCTCCCTTTGCTAAAGTTTGGCCGCAGCCACAATATTCACACCAGTACCTTCGGATCCCATCAGTAGCATAGCCAAGGGGGGAGCGCAGGTAGCGGCCACTCCCCCTCTGAGCAGAAGCGGCACCTTAAAAAGAAGCGGCACCCTTTTTTAAAGGGGGAGCGGAACTAAAAAAAGGCGCTGCTTCTTTTTAAGGCACCGCTTCTTGCACTCACCCAGCGGCGCTCCAGCTGTTTGGCGGCACTTCGGCGGCGGGTACCACTGAAGACCCAGAGCAAGTGAAGGGATGGGACCCGCCACCGAAGTGCCGCACCGAACAGCTGGAGCATCGTCGGAGCGCCACCGGGTGAGTACAAGGGGAGGTGCCTTTTTTTAGCTCCGCTCCCACTGTGCTCTGGATCTGGCTACGCCACTGGGTCCCATATTAGCAACATATACCCACGTCAGGTTATATTAAAAAAAAACAATTAACAAAAGAACATTTAACATATTTAACATTCTATGTCTACTTCTTCATACTTTACATGATAATATTCATTAAAACACTACATAGAACCAATAACATAATCATCTCTAAGTTTAACAGGTAGTATAATCTTAGTAGTTCTCTGGGACCTTCTTAGGACTGATGGTTCATTACCCATATTTTCTATTCCCCTGTCCCCGGATAACACCAGGTCAATTTGAGGGATCTGGCCATTTTCATCAGGGTTTGGGTTTGCCCCATTGGTTTCAGTCTCCTCAAGACATACTGCTCTATGTCTCCTCTGAGCCCTGGTCGGACTAAAAGTTTAATGTTTTAGTTGGTCCCTCTGTACTATGCTCTCAGGACCTCCTAGTTCACGCTGGATAGTGTAAACTGACACTTCAGGATTGTTGTGGGTGACCACAGTGTGGGGATTTGACTCCCATTTGTCCTGTATTTTATTATGTCTATGGCGTCTGGTTATGAGCTGGTGCACAATCACCAGGAGTAGTAGAAGTGGCCTGTCATCAATCAAACATAGGCCACGCATCCGATCTTTCAGTCTCCGCTCACCTGTCATCCTAAAACCCACTCCCTGGAGGTATTACTTCCGGGGTCAAGACAGACACGTCGCCGGAAGCAAAGGGTGTCATTTAACCTCTCTAAGAACTCCTCCCACCGCCTTCTACCAATCAGGGTGGGTTTCAGCCACAGAGGACCGCCCCGAGAATGGATTGACCAATCAAGGGGAGTTCTTGGGTGGGTTGATCCACCCAGAAGAGGGTTGTGTGACTCCTCTAAGACCTCTCCCTACCGCCCTCTACCAATCAGAGTGCAGCACCATCCCCAGAAGTTCCAGCGCTGTGTGGAAGAGGCCATTTCATTCCAAGAATGTATGTTTTAAAAATCGATGAGAGGAAACGATGAGAGGAAACATGGACTCCTTCACCACCCTAGTGGGAACTTCAGACTTTGTTTTAGCTCCGAGGGCCTTTGCCCACAGAGAAAGTGCTACATCAGTAACAGTTCTGAGGTGGAGGAGGAGGGAGATGCCGAGGGGAGCCCTTTGGCCCAGCTGTTGATGGATATGCCAGAACCCGACCCCGAAACCCAACCGCTCGTGAGGAAGACAGACGAGCATGACGGCCTCTCATTTTCCACCCCCCTAGAAAAGGAAGGTGACCATGGCTCGTGGGAGTCACTGGTGGACAAGGTGAATGGAAAAGAGGTCACCCAGGTAAATGAATGATTAAGAAAGTGACAGTCGAGGATGGGGTGTAATGGGGTTAGGAACCGACCTGGGGTTGCATAAATCTAAAAACAAGCAGTGGGGGCTTACAGTTGTTTCTTTTCTGAAAATCTCTCGACAGCTCAACAATGCCTTTCTAGAGGCCCTGGAGGCCCCGGGCAGCATTGCATCAGACAAAGAAGACAAACCAGGCCCATCTTGTTTTTGCTCAACGCCAATACAAATCATTGATGAGGACACCAAGGATGACGGCTATATGGATTTAAGGAGGAGGTTTGGCATGGAACTAACTGAGCCAGTGTCATGTCATGAGCATAAAAAAGTCATGCGGTCTATTGTATGTGTTGCTGTTTATGGTGTTCTTAATCACTGCCTTAGGGAAAAGCTTTTCAAAGATTGTGAGGGCTGTGTCATAGACGCACCAGCCCAACGGTACCACGACTGTGTGAGTTGGACTTCGGAGGATATAAGCTGCAAGCTCTGGGACTTGTGTGCTGACCTGTGTTTGGAAAGCTTATTAAACACTGTTATTGCCATAGGTTATGCTTTGCAATGTCTGCGCCTAACCCAAGAAAATTTAGCACAAGGGGTGACCTTGGTAAATGCTGTGCAATTCGGTTGAGACCCTGACTGTTTTAAAGAAAATTATCAAACCGGAAGATGCCTGCTTACAGCGTTATACTGATGGGCTGGTCCGCACAAAGAGTTACAGAGCCCTGCTTAAGAAAAAGACTATTTGTAAGAAAACTAAAAGGATTAAGTTAGAGAATGGTGAGGGGACAAACGTGATATAAAACTCATTAGCTGTAAATAAAAATCTCTATTGAAAAGAGCTTTGTGACTATCTGTGTTTCTGTTAGAAGTCTGTGTGGCCATTAAGTAAGATAAAAGTTTTGATGGAGCATCTTGGTTTGTTTTCAAGGGGCTGTATGTCTTTTAAATAAAAAAATAGTTTGTGAGAAACTAGCTCTTGTGTCTTTGTGTAAAAGAAACTCATTTACAGCAAAAAGCTGAAATGTGTGTAGTAGAATCTTGTGGGGAACCCTCCACCACAAAATGTGTTTAAAATAAAAGCCAAAAAAAGGCTTCTATCTAAAACAGGGATGTTTGAGATGTGTTTGAATACAATAGAGCTGACTCACTCTGTTGAGCTGATGGTTTAACCACCCCCCCACTGAATAGTAAGAGTAACTCTATTAAGTCTGTAGGTCTAGATACAATTACCCGACCTTGTTTTCATCATGGTTAAATATATTAATGATCAGTAAATAAGTTTGAAGGGTGTACACCCACAGTAAGGGATGTGCGTGGGGATGGTGAATTCCAATTAATATTAAATTAAATAAAGCCTCAGGAGTTCGTAGATGTGATTGGACAGTTTAAATATAACCCCAGGAGTTGGTAGAACTCTATTGGACAGTTTCAATAAAACATCAGGAGTTGGTTGAACGCTATGGGTCATTCTTTCTAGCAATTCAACGTCATTAAAATAATATATTTACAAAAATAAACAAGGGTCTAACCCAAAACTGAAATGTTTCAAGGGTTCACAAACCTCCACCATACTTTTATGGAATAAGCATTTTCTGTAAAAACATTTAAAAGCTATGGGTATTTGTAGGGTGTTTACTATGGTTGGTATACATCCATTTTATTTCAAAACAGCCCAAAACTTTAAGCATGAAAGAAACATGTTTAAAAAAAACCAAGACATTAATTGATATCAGTAACATTAAGGATGGTTGTGTATGATGTTTTACTGTTTAATACTGTAAGAAGGCCATACAGTGCTCTGTTTTTTTCATTGAAACAGAAAAATGTATGTTAACTGGAAAAAAAAAAGTGCCGCTCAGTTGTGCAGACAACTTAATTCCCCTGACCCCTCAGATCACAAAAGGGAACTTTGGGGAGGGCTGCCCAGTTTCCTTAAGTATCTATTAATTAAGAGTTGTAAGTGATCAAAATTTCCAGCAGATCGAGGGACGTGATCATTCCCCTCTATTCGGCACTGGTGAGGCCTCATTTGGAGTACTGTGTCCAGTTTTGGGCCCCACACTACAAGAAGGATGTGGATACATTGGAAAGAGTCCAGCGGAGGGCAACAAAAATGATTAGGGGGCTGGAGCACATGACTTATGAGGAGAGGCTGAGGGAACTTGTATTGTTTAGCCTGCAGAAGAGAAGAATGAGGGGGGATTTGATAGCTGCTTTCAACTACCTGAAAGGGGGTTCCAAAGAGGATGGATCTAGACTGTTCTCAGTGGTAGAAGATGACAGAACAAGGAGTAATGGTCTCAAGTTGCAGAGGGGGAGGTGTAGGTTGGATATTGGGAAAAACTTTTTCACTAGTAGGGTGGTGAAGCACTGGAATGGGTTACCTAGGGAGGTGGTGGAATCTCCTTCCTTAGAGGTTTTTAAGGTCAGGCTTGACAAAGCCCTGGCTGGGATGATTTAGTTGGGGTTGGTCCTGCTTTGAGCAGGGGGTTGGACTAGATGACCTCCTGAGGTCCCTTCCAACCCTGAGATTCTATGATTCTATGAACTCAACCAGCTAACTACAGACTCTGAAACAAAGAGTTAGGATGGTATAAAAGCATCAGCTTTTTTGGAGACTGTCCTCTTTCAACAGAAACTATCTTGGACAGAATAACTGCAGGACTGCAAGACGAGGTATGCTGCTCGTTTTTAACTCTGAAAATATATATTGTATAATGTCACTCTTTGTCGATGCTGTCCTTACTAAATAATGGTACCTATCTTTATTGCAGTGTGATCTGTTTAGCATGGAAATAGCAACTTCAAGCTGCTTTTCACCAGGGCCAGGTAAAACCACATTTTTAACCATAGTTGTGCTTAATACTGTTAAATTAAAAAACACCAGGTATAACACAGATTGCATAGGGATTTGATGCAATTGGGAAATAATGCTAACTACAGATTTTGCTTGTTCTTTAATCCAAAGGCCCAAATACACATGGGGAAAAACAGAATAACCATGTGCCAACATCCCTTTACCTTGTGGTGGAAGGTAACTTTCTGCAATTGGCTTTTAAAAGCGTGTGTATGTTTTAAAATGTTTTTAATTAGTTTTAATGTTTAAATTGTGAGTTAGGGATCTGTGCAAGATATAGGTGTGGGTTTTTTTTAAGACTATGATTGCAAACTGTTGGTTTCGTGTGTTTCAAACTAACAGGGACTTTTTACTCTGCAAAATGTGATGTGTTTTTAAAATGGGTTGTTTTAAAATTAGTTAGTGTTTAAGTTGTTGGTGATTTAGAGGGCCTATACAAGACATAGTTATGGTGGGGGATTAAAAAAGTATTTTATTGTACACTTTGTTTTTTGGTGCATGGTGGAAATGTACTTGTATTAAAAAATGTGTAGGTTTTAGAGAAACACTAATGGTACAAATAAACCAAAACCTGTGTTTGTTGTACAGCCTGAAATGGATTATTTTGTTTTAAAGTTATGATTTTTTAAATAGAAAAACATCCTAATGAGTATTTTATTTTTTAAGTTTACAAGACAGTTTCATGTGTTTTATAATAATAATGTCGTCTGCTCCACAATACGGTCAAGACATGAGAGATCCTTAGACTAGAGGGTAAGCAAGCTCAAAAGAAAAAGGAAAGACAGCTGAAAAGGAACACTCACCAGTATCAATGGCTGATGGATGAATGAAGCCCAGTAAATATATTTTGCTTATTGGTTTGGTTATTTTATGAGGTTTTGTATTTTAAGGAAATACATAGGTTTGGGTGTGACATTCCCCTGGTGTTATCTGGACTGGTGATCTGCTAGGTCACTCCAATCCTTGACTCTGGGAGCCAGCTGTATCCTGCTCTCCTGTGAGAAGCCCCACTCCTGGGCTGTTCACGCACAACCTCTAGCACGTAAGCTGCTCCCAGCAACATGAGTGGGCACTTTTGGCCAGTCGCTGCTTGGATTGTGCAACCGAATGACACTAGCCAATATCTCGACTCCGGTTCCAGACACAGTCCTAGGAACCTCCATCTTGCAGTGTCCAGTTATGCCTGCTTCAGTCACTTGGTGGTGGTGTTTATAGAAGGAGGAGGAAGAGAGAGGAAGAGCATGGCAAACATGTCTCCCTTTTATCATGTTCTTTCTTCCCTCTTGGCTTTACCGCCCCCCTCCAGGGTCAGGTGAGCATTACCTCATCGTAGTCCCAAACTGACCAAGGGAAGGGGGATGACTCACTCGAGAGTCCAACAGACCCTTTGTTGCTGCCTAGGCCAATGTCCTTTGTTCCTGTGAGACTGGGCTGGGTTTGTCCCATACATGCCATGATAATATGTGAACTGCCCCTCTGTTCCTGTAGAGTTTTGCCTAGGCTTGTTTTAAGCCATGAGGACACATTTTCAGCCTCATAACTATATACATGAAATTACAACCTATAACATTACTATAACAACAATGCTCAGTGCATCATGAGCCTTACGAAGATATCAAACATGACAAACTTTGCATTGGATACCACACAATCATATGATAAGGATGAACATGGGGGTGCAGGGTCTTCCCCCCGAGATACACAATGTCACAGTGCGTGAGAAAGATGGTAAAGTTAAGTTTTGTAAAATGTTTATTTGATGCTAAATTGAAACATTGTTTTTCTTAATCAGGCATGGGCAGCTCTCCTGACAATGCTGTAGTCAGAACTACAGGGACACCTCCACCAGAACTGCCAAAGAACCAGAAATCTGCTCGGAGACCGTTAACAACAACAACGCAAAACAGCACAAGAGCACAGATGAAGCATCAGGATAGTCCAAAGCTCGTACACGTCAAACCCAAGGACAAAACAAAAGACTCTGGTAAAAAGCAACCATGCAAACACAACTCCAGTTCCTCGGTGATCAACACCACCAAACCCTGAGAAAACGGAGTGAAAACACACACATTCTCAAACCCGGAGCATGCGCTTTAGCGGTTGTGAATGTGAATGAAAACACACATATTCACAAACGCAGAGCATGTGCTTTAGAGGTTGTGAATAAAAAACCAAGGACTGTTCAGGGGATGCCGTATGAGTAAAAAAATTCTGCACGGTTATGCTTGGCCAGATACAAGGCGAGCCAGTGTTCACCCAGTTGGCTGTGTGGATGCATGTTGACCATCAATCCTAGGAGTCTGTGAGACAGCTTGCCGCCAGGGAGCCAATCGCAAGGGAACACATCTAAGAAATTCTCTTTTGTGTAAGGGTCCATTGATAAGACACGTGAGAGCTGCACAGTGTCCATATTCACATGCAGTCAAACGGAATGTTTCTCCTCTGATTTATCTCTACGACATTGTCAAAAACCCCATACGTGATCATATTGACGGTGACCGTCAAAGCCTTCCCAAAACATATTTTTGCTCTCAAGTTCCTGGTTTTAATCAGGGAATAGTGATTGGTGCATTCCTGGTCGGGAGACAGGTCAAAGGCAAACAAGGTGTAACCCTGTGAAAACTCCTCACGGTCGATTAACAGAGAACTATCTTTCATGTGTTTACCAGCCGTCTGTACCAGCTTCATGTTCTCTCTCACGCAGCGTCCGGCCTCAAAGTCTGGTTGCAGAGGCTTGGTTGGTATCTGTTCACCATCCACATACAGGGCCACAAAATTAATATCGTACTGTTTAAAATGAAAGGGGTTTTTAGCGTAACTTCCGCTAAAGGCATCATTATCTGCAAACCCTAGGACAAGCATTTTGGGTAACTGTCCCCGAAACAGGTCCCAACAACAGCTTCCCCTGGTTACTGACCCTGCTGCCCGCAGGGATGCTAAACACTTTCATTCCCACATGGTCCACGGGGTATGTAGCATTAGCGGTAAGCAGGGCCTCCACATGCCCCATACAGATGCCCAGAGCCACCTGTACTTTCTTCACAAAAAGGGATGCTGATACAATGCACACTTTAAAGCCTTCCACTGCACTGCCCATTAAACAGAAGGCGTCTTTACTGCATGTCAGTTTAATTTTCACATCCACTCCGTTCAACAAAAGTTTTTCTTGAAAAAACAGGTCACCGTGTAGATGACCCAACAGCTCTATCATCCTGCTCAGGGCCGTCAGCTTTGCACACCTCACAAACCTAGATTCCTGCCATTCAGCTCCATTTCTTCGTGTTGTCCGGGAGTGACTTTGTAAAACAGGCTGGCGGAAAATTGTGTGGTGAGGGTGTCTTCACTGTAATTGAGCACCGAGTCTATAAATGCCCTGTAAGGGTAACAGTTGTTGTTTTGGCTTACGGGGCAGTATCCCAGTGTGACATCCAACTGACTGAAAATAGACGCCACGGGGTAATTCACCAGGCTCACCTCAGAATCCCCGGCAAGTTCAAATCTGTCTACTTTTACAATCTTGCAACAAAGGCACAGCAGCGTGTGCCTATCATCTATGCCATTCCCTGCTATAAAAAATTCAATGGGGGCAGCCTCTGTAATGGCCGATAGAGGTGGCACCTCGGTGTAGATGCTTTTCTCGATGCTGGTCTGTGTATGGGGCTATTTGGAACAAGTCTAATTCAGATTTGATGTACTCTTCAGACTTGCAGTGAACAAAAGCCATGTTGATTAAAATATATCTTTTACCAGGTAGAGAGCGTCTCCTCTTTCGCCCAGGCTTCCTCTTGGACTTTTGCTTATGGCTGGCCCTGCGTGTCAAAGCCCTTTTTAAAAGGGTTTCGGTGGACACGTGAGTCACGGCTATGACGCATTTCTCTTTCTCTTCCTCTTTTTAATGTTGATCAGCCCCGATCCCTCCTGTGCAGCTGGATTCCCCACCTTCTCCAGAACAGCACGAGAGATGTGGTATGTCTCGCTATGTTTTGAGCGGTGGTTTTTACGTGGGGCTTAATAATCTCTAGCTCCCTCCTCAAAAGCGGTCTATGAAAATGGACACCATTACCCCTATCATTAGGGAGTCTGAGTTGGTTCATTCTTCCATTTTGTCCTTTTCCGGATTTTCCTTTTGAGATCTGTGTCTCAGACATGAGCAAAACCAGCTGATGCATGATAGATTTACTCCCACAGGGCTACCGACGTGTAAGTTCTCAAATGCCTCTAGAAAGGCATTGCTGAGCTGTTGAGAGATTTTCAGAAAAGAAACTGTGTATGCCCCCCCGCTGTTTGTTTTTAGATTTATGCAACTCCCGGTCTGTTCCTAACCCCATTACACCCCAATAATCGTTCATTTACCTCAGCAACATCTTTTCCGTTCACCTTGTCCAGCGGTGAATCCCATGAGCCATGGTCGCCTTCCTCCATAGGGGTGGATGATGAGAGGCCATCACACTTGTCGGGCTGCCTCATGAGTGCTTGAGTTTCAGGATCAGGTTCTAGCGTATCCATCAACAGCTGGGCCAAAGGGCTCCCCATGGCAACTTCCTTATCCTCCTCGGAACTGTCGCTGATGTAGCGCTTCCTCCATGGATGGTCAAAGGCCCTCAGAGCTAAAATAAAGTCCGAAGTTCTCACGGGGGTGGTGAAGGAGTCCATGTTTCCTCTCAGTGTTTCCACGATTTCTAAAACATGCGTTCGTGGAACTAAATGGCCTCTTCCACTCGGCACTGGAACTTCCAGGGGCGGTGTTGCACTCTGATTGGTAGAGGGTGGTAGGGGGAGCTTGTTGAGGGGTAACACGACCCTTTTCTGGATGGGTCACCCCACCCCAGAACTCCCCGCAATTCATCAAATCAGCTCTAGGGGAGGTCCTACATGGTGGGGAAACCAATCCTGATAGGTAGAGGGCAGTAGGAGGAGTTCTTAGAATGATGACACGACCCACTTCCGGATGGATCACCACATCCTGGAACACTCCCTGATTGGTCATATCTCCTCTCGGGGCTGTCTTGGGGGAGGTGAACCCCATCCTGATTGGTAGATGACGGTGGGAGGAGTTCTTAGAGGGGTCACATGACACCCTTTGCTTCCGGTCATATGTCCATCTTGACCCCAGAAGCAATACCCCCAAGGGAAGGTGTTAGGATGCTAGATGGGCAGTGCAGGAGGGGTATGGGGGCGGACCCTACGTTTGATTAATGGTAAGCCCCTTATACTACTACCAGGTCTGATGAGAGTCCCACTGGACTTGCGATTGTAAGTCCTTTTCCTACTTTTGGTCTGTGTCTTTAGTTGTACTGAGAGCAACTTCGCCGGCTGTCTTTGGTCTGTCATGGACACCTTTGACCCAGTCATCGAAACTGGTCACCTCATCCTTAGAAAAGATTTCTTGATGCTTCTCTGGCAATGCCCTTAAGTTAGCCACCTGCTCAGGAATCAGCCCTTTGAGCGCCACTTGAACTGGAACTGGCAGTCTCCCACCAAATCTTTCGTTCCACCCTCAGCTCATTTCCATTCTCTTCAAATGTTGCCTTCACCTAAGGAACTACCTCCCCAGACCTGTGCACCTCTGCAGTTCTGTTTCGAGGATGCAACTCCACAGCCTTTGCACTTGAGTTTAGAAGACTCACTGATACTCTTCCCTTGATGGCATTAGTCAGGCTGGAGCCTGTTAGGTAGGCTTGCCCCAGATGTAGGCTCTACCAGAGCTCGATATCCATTGGTATTTCCTGGTACCCAGCAATGTCCATCAAGGATCTTTGGATACTTTGACATACTAATGGGGATTTTTTCTTTCATCACCTCGGTCATCATTTTCAGAATCTCCTCCTTTTGCATCTGCTCCTTTCAGCATCTCCTTCTGTTGGACCACCAGTTTTTGGACAGCTTCACTTAAACTTTCTAATGTTAACTATGTTTGGGGCAGGGTCTTTTCCCCAACAGTTGCATTCACTAGGCCCCCACTTTGTGTACGGGGGTTAGGCTCCTCCACAGGAACTTCCTCTTCTTCTGACCACATAATGGCAGCCTGTATGAGTTCATGAAACTTCTTACCAGGCTCTTCCTTAAACCTCCTTTTCATTTCATGGCTGAGGGAGTCATCCCAGAGCCCCAGCACCTACTGCTCTTTCAGAACCATATCTGGGTCTGGAACTCATCAAGGGTCTAGCTGCTCCATTTCGCTCATCCTCTCCTAGAGATCATACACATATGCCCGGACAGTTTCACTGGGCCCTCTTGCTTTCTCTCAAAGAACTCCTTTATTCGGGGTCCAATAGCTACCATGTCTCCATACACTTCCTCCAACACCTTTTCCACATCTTTCTTGTCTGCCAGTGCCATGAACTTTACTGTGGCCTTGGCCTAGCCCTTGAGGTGTTCCTCTATGAAGTCCACTAGATCATATTCAGGTACTGAATTTGGGGGGCAGAGATAGCTCAGTGGTTTGAGCATTGGCCTGCTAAACTCAGGGTTGTGAGTTCAATCCTTGAGGGGGCCATTTAGGGATCTGGGGCAAAAATTGGGGATTGGTCCTGCTTTGAGCAGGGGGTTGGGCTAGATGACCTCCTAAGGTCCCTTCCAACCCTGATAGTCTATGATTCTACTCTTAGCACACGCATAGCCGCCTTCACAGACTTGACCTACTCCTTTATCGTAATGTCTTCTGGTCTACTCAGGAAGCCACCTAACTCTGTAGCTTTTTGCTCCCATGGGACATAAATAGTAGGGGGTGGGGGGTTCTTAGCTTTTGCTGCCTGTTGGGCTATTACTGCCTTACCCAGTGATAAGGCTTCTCTCTGTTCTGTTCTAGCTTGTTGTAATGCCTCAGCTTGGTCTGATAAACTGTGCTGAAGTTGAGCAAACTGGGCCCATAGTTCTTCAATTCCAGCCATGGTAGGGTTCTTGACCAGGCCTGGACGGTGAAACCAGAAGTCTACCAGTAAACCAATGGGGTGGACCCTGTGGATAGGATCCTGCACATGCCAGTTATGTAAGTGGAGAAATGTACCCACTATTGTCGAGAACTTTTCTGGCTTATACACTACCCCAGTGAAATGGGCTAGTGAAAGGATCTGAGTCCTTGGCTCCCACTTCCTTTACCCAGAGGCCTGCCTGACCTCGAGGGCTCCCCTTTCACTCTCCTGTGTGGCAGAGTCCTTGTAACCCTGACAAGGCTGGGCCCAGGATACCTGGGGGGCTCAACCCCCAATCTTGTTGTGGTCACATAGGACAGGGGATAGGGTATCCCCACTCCAGGGTGCTCTCTCTGCACTGGATGCTTCCCTGACCTACTGACAATTACATACAGTTCAAGCAAATACAATTTACTAAACAGTAATCAATTTTTTTAAAATGGGAAAGGTTAAAGGAAAACACATCACCCCACTCTGTGGCATGGAGACATCACAAACAGCTGTCTCTGCAATGTAAGGGCAGTTCACAGTCTGCTCCTCACATGTCCCAGGCCTCCTCCTCAGGCCCTGGCTGTGCTGCAGGGATGCTGCAGGTCAGACACTTGCTATGACGGTGGCCACACACTCTCAGGCTCTAGGTGGCAGGGCCTTTCTTCCCAGCGTCAGCTCCCCTCCCCTGTCAGGGTTGTGATCCCCCCTCAAGTCTGGCCTGCAAGGCCTCTTGGCTGGGGGTGTCTCCCTGTGCTGAGCCTCCGGCCCAGGGTCCCCTTTCGCTCTCCCCAGCTGCTCACCTCACTTGACTCCAGACTCCTCCAGCTCCAGTCTACCTCAGCACTGATGCTGCTCTGCCTCCAGCACAGCTCCATGTGCTGCTTCTCTGGTTCTCTCTGGCCAGCGTGGCCCTGCTCCCCAGCTCAGCTCGGGCCCCTGCTCTCTCCTTAGCTTGGCCCCACTCTGTTCCAGGCAATTCCAGCTCACACAAAGGACGGGATCCCTCTGGCCTTCTGACTCCCTCATTAGCCTGCCCACCCTGTCAACCAGGCTGACCTGGAGCATTGGCCTCTCCCCGTTGCTCCTGAGCACTGTCAGTGTCAGGGTCCTGATTTTCCAGTGAACCTTCCCTTTTCTTTTGGTACTGGGAACTAGCCAACCAACCACCCCACTAAGTTTTAGTAAAGGGCCAACAGTCCCCTTACAATTTGCATGTGGTGCTAGCTATTCAGGCGTAAATTCTCCTCCTCACTGAGTTTACAGTAGTCTCCAATATGCTGCGCTGGTGTAAACCTAGGAGAATATTGCCATCATTGTCTAGATCTGTATGGAAGTGATGGATGCAGCATCCCTTCAGTAAACACCCTTAGTGAACTTGAACAACATTTTAGCCTAGGCCTCACTCCAATAACCTGTACAGTGGAAATCTTTCAGTCCCAGTCTCTATGTTGGCGACTATGATTTCAGCATAGTTCCTGTAGCTCATTCCAAATCTAGTCAACCATTGCTGGAGAGGGTTTAATTAAGGCACATTCTTCCCATGTTTTATGATATTAGGTAACAGTGAAATCTCATCCAAGACTTGAAGAGTCCACATTTGTTTGATTATCCACTGTAATGCTTGTGTTTCTTCCCATTAAACAGAAATGGGCTGTGTCACAGCACATGTCATTGTAGGGGGAAGGAGATACGGGTGAAGTGGATTATGTTAGCACATACTTCTCTGAGTTGAAGCAATGTTAACACATCTGATGCACAATCCTAAAGACCTTCCTGGAATCTCTTTCCAGGACACAGTTTCCATCTTGGTAACCAATATTCCAACAGTGAGGAAGGAAATTCATATGTACTCAAGTGCCAGTTGTTCATGTTCATCAAAAGTCCAAGAGGCATCAAAAAACCACTTCCATCTAGCAAACCTCATCTTGTCCAAACAGTTCGGCTAGAAGTCGGCAAAAGCGATTTTTGTGTCCCAATCCACCAATGACCGGCTCGCACAAACTTCGGTTTTTGTTTTTCCTTTTCTTTTTAAGTGGTTGAATGTTTTGTATAGAAATGATTAGAAGTGACTAGACTGATGTATGAGTCAGAAACTATAATAAGGAACAAAACATGCAAATAGCCATTTAGAAATAACAAAAGCTGCAACAAATTACTGCTGCTCAGTTTGGGACTGAGGGTGAAAATAACTAAACACAGATATGAGAAATCTGGGTAAAAATAGAGCAAATTGTGAGACCAAATAACTTGGCGCAGTGATAGTTCTCCCATGACTCACCCCCTCCCCCAAAAGTTTGCATGTCAGTAATAATTGTAATTATGTAAGGGATATGAAGGGAAGGATAATCAATTTGCATGCTTCAAAGAGAGAAGGAAACAAGGGTGGTCCTATGGTTAAGGCACAGAACTGGCCCTCAGATTACTTTAGTTTGATCCTTAGCTTTGCTTGCAGACCTCCTGTGTGAACTTGAGCAAGTCATGTAGTCCTCTGTCCTTCACTTCCCCTCTGTAAAATTAGGATAGCATTGTCCTACTTCATGTAAGTGTTGAGGATAAATTCATGATTGCAAGGTGATCAGGTACCATGGTGATTGATGTCATGTAAGTTCCTAGACAAAAAGAAGTTTGTTGTTCCTGGGACAGGAAGGAATTGTACCTTTGTGATCAGCATTCTGTATTTAGCTAGATGCAGGTTTGGTTTTGTCTTCCTGTGAAATAGCCACTATTGGGCACTGCAGAAACACAATACCAAATCTGATGGGCAATGTGTTAAGGGTGGGATGTTCAAAGGAAGTAGCAGCCCACTCCTACTGAAAGTTAATGGGAATTGTGTCAATCTCCGTTAATCTCCTTGGAAAATCTAAATCTAACATTCCAGAGATTCAGTCATCGTGTTCAAAGGTAACCATCACACTGAATGCGGTTACAAAGGTGACAAGGAATGCAAGAAACAGTAGCACACAAAACTTTGTTTGGGGGATGCCAAGCGGGTATAAATCAGTGTGGCTCTGAAGACTTAGTGGGAGCTGTACCCATTTACATTTGCTGAAGATCTGGCCCTGATGTTTAGCTGCAGACAATGCCATATTCCGAATGCATAGTCTATATTGATAGAAGCCAGATCCTGATCAGTAAAAACACAAAATGTGAACAGAAAACCTTTCCTGACTCTACTACCTGGTATAAAAGGATCTGGGAAATGTTCAGACATAACTAAAACACCATCTTTTATTTTATTACAGCTTGTTTGAAAAAGGCTAGTGGTTCCCCTCCTCTTTCCAAACCAGATATCAATCAACCATTCAGTGATATCTTTAAGAGTGATTTAGAGTGGAAACGGAAGGTGGACAGAACTACATCAGTGAGGTTTGAGATGGTTTTCAGTCCAAAGAAATCTCTCTGCCTCAGGTCTCTGTAAGATGAGCACAAATGGAAATTCATTTTTCAAGACCTCTGTCACTAAGAAAACACTCTCAATAAAAGCCCTGGCCTACACTGGTCCCCCCCACCCTCATCCCCCATACACACTGCATTTTATAAATCCTTCAATGGCTTGTACTAGCAGCATTTAAGGAAGTCAGAACTGCCCATATCGCATTATCATCAGATTAACATAGGTGTCCATTTGTTATCACTTGGGCTTCAACATTGACAGTTGTTTCCCAGAATGGTTTGATATAGGAGTACGTCGAAAAGGGAGGTTTTTGTACTGGGCAAGGGTGAGCCAGTTTGAATTAGTGAAGAAGGGAATCCTGCTCAGCAATGAAGTGCATGTGTATCAACTGAAGCTTTTCTTACTTATGGCTCCTTAGTGTCGTAGCTGAGTCAAATAGGCTGGTAGAATCGCATCCAGGAGATCTCAGTTCTATTCCTGGTCCTGCCTGCAAGCTGAGACAAGTTACCGCCTCTGTTTCCCCTGCTACCCTTTGTTTGGACTGTAAACTCTGTGGAGCCGAGACCTTGCATGTGCTCATACAGTGCCTTGAACAATGGAGCCCTACTCTTCACTGGAGACTGTAGGCATTGCCATAATGCTAATAATGAGCTTTACAAAAATAATCAAAGGTGTATTTCACCCTACTAAGATGTAAACAAATATGTGGAGTTGGGTGCAAACTCTGTCAGAGGAAATGCAGGGAAACAGGACACTTCTTCACACTGCATAGTAAGGGGGAATCCACAGCAAGACCACTGGCCTGGAGAGGTAGGAGGGCTAAGTCTGCTATGCTTTGGGGAGTGCTCATTCTATAATGTGCTGCTGTCAAAGAACCCTGTGGTGGGCCTTGTTGTGTTGCTTAGTTTTGCTTTATTCTCTTAAGAGCCTGAATAAAATGCAGCAGCCCGGGAAGTGGAGAACAGTGGTTCTGTTCCTTCTGCTGCAGAGGGAGAAGCTTGGGACTCACTGCATGGACTGATATGAGAACAATTCCGAGTGATAAATTGTAGGCTGCCTGATGACCCACTAATTTCACTCTTGGGTTTAGCTGCAGACAATGGCATATTCCAAATGCATAGTATATATTGATAGAAGCCAGATCCTGATCAGTAAAAAACAGTGTGAACCAAAAGCCTTTCCTAAAACTATCACCTGTCATAAAAGGATCTGGGAAATGTTCAGGTTGGGAAGCGAATACAGCAACAAGGGTGACTATATTGGAATCAGGCTTGAATTCTTGGATAGAATCAATTCCGCACCGGTCACATACAATCCTTCCTTGAATACTTTTGGTGAATGGCTGGATACGCCACATCGGTGCAGAACTGGGTCCAGAACCCTGATTCTTCAGTTCTAACCATGCAAGTACCTTCCACTTAAAGAAAAGGAAGCCCCTGCTTTGCTGTTGCCCATAAGAAGACACATGTTCTTCTTCCTAAACTGCAACAAGCAATATTCTTACTCTACACTGTGCAAAAACCTCAGCCCAGATTCACTTCCTTTGTACTGCCCCAGTGGTTCAACGGGACCATAAAGAGAGCCAGGTATAACAGACTTTTTGGTTTGTTGGCAATTCCAGTTGAACTAATAACAATACTTTTTCAAAAAAATTGGTGAACTGAAAAGTAAAAAGATTTACAGATCAAATGGAAACACTTTGTTTTGGTAATATCAAAATGTTTCTCATAGATTTCAACCATTTTAAAATCTTTTTTTTTTAAAGTCACTTTTTAAAATCAAAACATTGAGACTTTTTCTTTTGAAAATGTTGAAACAAAATGTCTTTTTGTTTGGTTTGGATTGGGATGGAAGAGAGGGGTTGACATTTTTTTAGGATTTTTTTTTTTTACCAAAACAATTTGATGAAACTGAAATTACTTCACAAAATGTTTTGGTGTTGCCAACTATGTGTATTTCACCAAAAAGCTTCAGTGAATCATCTTCCCCAGGTCTAATCATAAAGTTTCCTTAACTGGGCAGCTAAGGATATCCCTATCCCCGCCTATATAGAGAATCCTATGCTAGGGTAGAGCAAGATATGTAGTCCAGCAAATTATGGCAAGTGGAGTGGGCCCTTAATCTGCTAGTGCATGTACAGCAGTCCTGAGGCTGCTCTAGGTTGCAGAGGGGGCTGGTTTGGTCCCCAGTAGAATGCAGGATCAAAGGGCTGAAAAGATATTATAAAACCACATATGCTCCCTCCCATATGTGCAGAATGCTATTATTGCACCTCATGCTCTGACTGTAAACTCTTCTGGACAGGATTCAGATCTATGTGTTTGTGGATCCCAATGGGACTTTAGGCACTAGCACAGTACCAATGATAATGATACATTTGGTTAAGTTTCATATCAGGATCGGAACCATTGGACATAAGAACTGAACTTTTGGATCTGTTGAAGTTGATGCAGTCACATTTGTGCAAAGATCATTTTTAAATCCTATTGGCCAGTGTCTTCTATTGCATAGGCTTTGTTTCCTATGTTACGGACAATTTACAAAGTGCATTTTCTAAAGGTATTATGCTATTCAAAACAACCAAGGTCTCTCCTGGAAGCTGTAAAAGAAATCATGTACTCAAAGGACTATTTCAGAACTACAGTTTACTCTAAAACAGAGTGGGGGAAGAAAAATGGAAGATAATTACTCTAGTACCAGAGTCAAGTGTATACTGTCTATCGAAGAGCTCGATAGATCACCTGGATGTCTTGGGAAAACTGGTGCTTTCTTCCTGCCACATAGTATTCCCTGTTAGCATTCCAGTAAATTACATTAGTGGAAGAGAGGTCCCTGAGGGACTCAGTCAGAAGTTTTTCCCGTGTTTACTAAAAACTTCAAGCAGGGATTTACATTAGCTGGGAGATTATTGGGTTACTGAGTTTGAATACCCCAGTCACACTTAGTGCTGGGGTTCTCTGTTTTCTAATGGCAATGGGATGGGAACTGAAAACTCGTTCTAATTATTGAAGTAAATGTGAACCATCCAGAAGCACTGAGAAGAGAGAGAATATCTGTATACAGAAGATGTCGTGCTGGGAGGCTGATGAAAATAATTGACTGACATCAAAAGACATCCCTGCCAGCTGCTAACCTACAAAATAGGACTTCTTGGAGAAGCTATTTCTGGAACCCATCGTGGGAGAGGAAGCTAGTCAAATAGAAATTAGAAGGAACAGTCAGAAGAGTGAAATGCCTGCTAGCTGCATGGAAACGTAAAAAACACCATGATAGAAGTTCAAATTAAATGTACACTCCAAATTAAAAAGTAAGAGGACCAAAAAAAAAAAAAAAAGCCACAATGGCTAAAGAATAAAAGAAGCAGTTAGAGGCAAAAAGGCTTCCTTTAAGAATTGGAAGAAAAATCCTTCTGAGAAAAATATAAGGAGCATAAACTTTGGCAAGTCAAATGTAAAAGTATAATTAGGCAGGCCAAAAAAGAATTTGAAGAGCAACCAGCAAAGACACGCAAACTAACAGCAACAGAATGTAATTACATCAGAAGCAGGAAGCCTGCCAAATGATTAGTGGGGCCACTTCATGACTGAGGTGCTAAAGATGCACTCACGGAAAACAAGGTCGCTGGGGAGAAGCTAAACAAAATATTTGCTCAGACCTTCACTGCAAAGGATGTGAGGAAGATTCTCACACCTGAGCTTGGATAACTTCAAGGAGGATAGGTACATAAATAGCGATTAGTCAAGATGGTTGTGACATTTCCCTCTGGTGTTATCTGGACCGGTGATCTGCTAGGCCACTCCAATCCTTGACTCTGGGAGCCAGCCTTACCCTGCTCTGCTGTGAGAGCCCCCACTCCTGGGCTGTTCACGCACAGCCTCTGGCATGTAAGCTGCTCCCAGCTACTTGCAAGCGAATGACACTAGCCAATATCTCCAGTCCCAGACACAACCCTAGGGACTTCCGTCTTGCAGTGTCCAGTTATGCCCGCTGGATGCTGCAAGTTTATATGAGTTCATCCATTTAACAAAGAAATTGATATGTACCAGGCTTGTTCTCCCAAGGGGAGCCTTTGACAAGCTTCAGACCAAACACACTGTTTCAGATAGAATAAACAAACAGATTTATTAACTATAAAGATAGATTTCAAGTCAAAACATAATAAGTCAGATTTGGTCAAATGAAATAAAAGCAAAACGCATTCTAGGATGATCTTAACACTTTCAGTGCCCTTACAAACTTAGATGCTTTTCACCACAGACTGGCTGGTTGCTCTTCAGCCAGGCTCTCCCCTTTGATCAGCGCTTCAGTCGCTTGGTTGTGTCTGTAGGTGTAGGTGAAAGAGAGAGAGAGCATAGCAAATGTCTCTCCCTTTTATCATGTCCTTTCTTCCCTCTTGGCTTTGCAGCCCCCTCCCCCTGCAGAGTCAGGTGAGCATTACTGAGTCTCTCTAAGCAAGTTTGAACAATTCCCGTTGTGTGCCTCATGCAAGTGAGTCATTGCATTGTAACTCCCTTGATGGACAATGGCTGTTGATGGGTTGTTTGACACCCTGCCTGGGTGTTGGTTACTTTCCTTACTGTTGCCTCTGGGGAGCTAATATCTGGCTGATTCCCCCAACTTACAGCATGTTTTAGTGACAGCCATACTACACAATTCTCATAACTTCATGCATTAATGATACACACATATAGAGAAATGACTTTCAGCAGATCATAACCTTTTCCCTGATACCTTACAAGCCATGCTGTATATGTAAGATCACGATTATATGAAAATGAGGCATATGGGGATTACAGCACGCCCCCCCCATGGTATAAAATGTCACAGTGGTCAAAGATGCAACCTCATGCACTGGATACCTCTAAACCTCTGACTGCTGGCACTGAATGACCGGGGATGGATCACTCAATTGCCCTGTTCTGTTCATTCCCTTTGAAGCATCTGGCATTGACCGCTGTTGGAATACAGGATACTAGGCTAGATGGACCATTGGTCTGATCCTGTGTGGCCATTCTCATGTTCTTATGAAAGATCCCATTTAATAATTTAGGGTCCTGCTATATAACCATCTCACATATTATTCTGCATGTTAATATTTAATATTCATTGCCCATATCTGCCAGTGTAAGAAAAGCTGGGGAAAGAGCTGAAATACCTCTTTGTGTGTTCTTTCTATGAATGCAGTGCTATGAAATCTCCTTTCAGTGTCACTTGGCACGCTGGGTAGACAGCTGTTTGGTCATGTGACATCCAGGGCAGCTTGTGGGAGGGAAAATGAGTCAAGACAGGCTTGACTGTTCTTGTGAACATGATGGTGTTTGGTAGCACCCTTTCACCAGCTCCTCACACACTGAGACTTTACAGAGGGTAAAGGGCAGGTGGTAGTGTGGGGGGAATAATGGCTTTATATTCCTAATGCTGCTCAGTTCTCTGTCTCATCCAAGCCCTGCCTGGTGTTCAGCGCCTTCAGCTCCCACTGACGTCACCAGGAGATGAGGGTGCTCAGCATTTTCCTGGACTAGGTTGTAAGTGATGAAAGCCAATCAGTTGAAATGGAACAGTCCCAGACCCTGGGGGTGAAATCCTGGCTTTACTGAAATGGCAAACCACCTATACATTCAGTAGAACCAGGATTTCACCCACGGCATCCCATGCTGTTACTGGAGATGTGTTAAATTGGAGTAGGACGATTATATGGTTATGGTGTTGGCACAGACGACCTGGATGAACTGCCAGGTTCCTCTGTGACCTTGGGTCAGTCACTTAGGACATGCTCCAAAGCCCATTGAAGTCAGTGGTCTTTGGATGGAGGCTGTTGATTTCCTCTGAAAGGTAAAAGTGCCTACGGAGAGGTGCTGTCACAACTGCAACTTCTAGCTCAGAAACGCTTGAGTTTTTAACTTCCTCATTTCCATGGTGTAATGTGTTTGGATATTTCAGTCATGTGCATTAGCTGTGTGCAGCTGCCCTTTGGCTGAGAGTGTGTCTGACTTTATCCTTTTTAAAAAATTATTCTGGGCTACAGTGAAATTTCACAGGCTCCCTGCTGGTCACTGGGTAAGGTTCATGTTGTAGCAGTCAATTGGGTCTATGGTGTGGGAGCTTGGAAAGTCATCGTGCAAAGGAGGAATCATTTTGTGATTTATTTTTGTATTTAGTACATATAAAATGTTGAAGGGGATTTGGGAAGTGGGTAGTGCATAAAGCTGGGAAGATGGTGTACAAAGGGCAAGTTGTATTTTCTATTTCAGATCAATCTGGGCTAGATTCTAGACCCAAAAGTTACATCTAGATGGGAATAAAAGCCTCAGAACACCACAATGGCTGGCCCAGGTCAGGTGACGTGGGCTCAGGCTGCTGGGCTAAAAATTGCTGTATAGAGGTTTGGGCTGCCTCGAATCTGAAAAGAGAGGGAAGGAAAGAAAAAGAAAGAATTTTCTGCCAGCAGGCAGCTGACCCGCCAGGAAATGTCTGGGCCTACTGTGGGTAGATCTGTGGTTTAGGATCAGACTCCTGAGTCATCTCAGGACCCCCATGTAAATCTGTGGAGAGATCATCCTCGAATCGCCCTTGCAGGGTTCCAGAGCTCCAGCTCTAGCACAAGCCTGAACATCCACACAGTACTTTTTAGCGCCCGAGCTCCGTGAGCCCAAGTCAGCTGACCCAGCTGGTAGACAGACCCTTATACTCTCATTCAGTAGTGCCTTACTACCTGTGATTTCAGGTAAGGAGTAAGTTACTGCTTTACATTAGTAAGGGTATCGGCATCTGGCCCTTTGTTAATTCTGGCTTTGGGGTGTGCAGTGGTAATCTCCAGATACAAAGACTGCAGCACAAATCCGAGAAACACAAATATTTCTCGGGCCCAATGCTAGTTTCCAAAACTATTACAGTAATGAGAAAAGATCCCGCTGGGGAACTGTGCTGAGCATCAGTCTACCCCTTCAGCTCGGAGGCAAAGGTGAAAACTTTTTTTAAAGACAAACTCTTTAGATTCTTGTTTTCTTTGACACACAGCTAGGTTCTTCTTCGGTGTAAATGGCGAAAACTCAGAAATGAGCAATGGAAAATAGGTCACGTAAGCCAGCCCCTTGCCAGTGTCAGACTGTTCCTTAAATTTATAGTCTGTCTTGTATTGTTCATTCTTGCTTTAACATGATCCAAGTTATGGAGCTCCTGTCACATCCCTTGGGGAGACTATTCCACAGTCTAATGAATCTCATTCTGGGGAAACTTTGTTCCCTTTGTTAGTGGCACAGCTTTTCTGTCACTTCTGTTAATTATTATCTTGGGGTCTGCTCAGGCAATGTGACATTTCTCCTGCTATTATCATCAATTCAGACATTTTGAGGCTGCAGAGACTATGATCATCCAGTCTGACTTCCTGCATAACAGGACAGTATTTAGGACATAGGATTTCACTCAGTGATTCTTGCATTAGGATTGCCTGAGGCCGAAAATGTTGCTTAGTTTTTGCCTGGGTAGAACCTTGCAGTCCTTGCTGACATGCAAAAGTTCCCATTGATTTGTCTGAGTAATGGCTGAGAAGTCAGATCCTATCTTTAATCAGTGTTATCCTGTTACAGTCTTTCTGGCCTTTCCCCACCTAGGGCACAGATGTCATGCTGTTATGGTTTCAGAGGGGCATTCTGCGACACACTACCCAGAGATTTCTCTCCTGGAGGAAGGCTCTCCACTGCAGCATTGGCATTACAGGCCTCCCTGGACTTCAGCAAAATGACCAATGCACTTGTGACAAGGAATGTCTGCATCAGGAGGGAAGTAAAACAGGTTGCTTCTGGGTGCTGTAGGTATGTTACTGCAGAGCCATCAAGACCATTCGGGGCCTGTTCTGCTCCCACTAATGTAGTCATAATAATACTTAATTCTTATATTGTGCTTTTTTATCAGATCTCAAAGGACTTCTGGAAGCAGGTAGTGTTATCCCAGGTGCGGAAACTGAGGCATGCAGATTAACCGGTTAAACTCTCATTGTGCTCAATGGGAGCAGGATCCATTTTGGTGAGAGTTCAGGGGTCTGTGCAAAGCATGACTGTACAGTGCACAGGGGCTCTTGCTGTGTAGCAGTGTTGATGGTGGAGTGACAGCAGTGATGCAAAAGAAAACAAGCAGTAAAACTGGCCAAGCTGAAAATAGAATTGTCGAAACGGAGGGCTAGAAGGGACCTCGGTATGCCATCAAGTCCAGCCCCTCCACAGAGGCAGGGCCAAGTAAACCTAGACCAGCCCTGACAGGTTTGTTCAACCTGATGTTAAAAACCTCCAAGAATGGGCAGCCTGTTCCAGCACTTAATTATCCTGATAGGGTTTTTCCCTAATACCTAATCTGCAACTCCCTTGCTGCAGATTAAACACATTAGTTCTTGTTGTGCCTTCAGTGGACAAGGAGATGAACTAACCACCGTTCTCTTTATTATAGCCCTTCACATATCTAACGACTGTTATCAGGTTACCCTGCCCCTCAAATCTCCTTTTCTGAAGGCTAAACATGCCCAGTTTCTAACCTTTCCACATAGGTCAGGTTTGCTAAACCTTTTTTTTTTTTTTTTTCATTTTTATTGCTCTCCTCTGGAGACTCTGAAACTTGTCCACAGTTCTCCTGAAGTGTGGCACCCAGAACTGGACACAATATTCCAGCTGAGGCCTCACCCGTGCTGAGTAGAGCAGGACAATCCACTCTTATGTTTTAGATACAACATTCCTGTTAATACTCCCCACCATGACATTAATGTTTTTAGCCACTGCATCCCATTGGGACAAAACAATGGGATAGTCAGAGGGATCTGCATGGGGGTCTCATTCCTCTGGGGTGGGGTTGTCTCCAACCTCCATCTCAACACTCCCTGGTAGTGCAAGCCCATTGATAACTGATCTTGGCTCCACCTTATGGGAAAAACCCAGAGGGGCCTGCGGCTATTTCCTGGGGCCGGTAAATTCCATAGAGCCAGTGGTGGGAATGACATTGTCTTCCTTCCCCTCTACCTACCCATATCTCCTAGCCTCCTCAACACCCTGGACCCATAAATCACCCTCTGTGGTCCTGGGTAAGGTCCTGTGGGTCCTCCTATGGAGGAAACTGACTTCCCTCTTGGTGAGGGAGGGGTGTCCTCCACAAGCAGTGTGTCATAGGAGCCAGGATCAGGCCCTGCAAGCTAGAAAAATGAATCTTAGCCCAGGGCTACACTCGGGGGGGTGGGTCGATCTACGATACGCAGCTTCAGCTACGTGAATAACGTAGCTGAAGTCGGCGTATCGTAATCGACTTACCTGGCCGTGAGAACAGCGGCGAGTTGATCGCTGCCGCTCCCACGTCAACTCCGCTTCCGCCTTTCGATGAGGTGGATTTCCGGAGCCGACGGGGAGCGCTTTTGGGGATCGATTAATCGCGTCTAAATGAGACGCGAAAAATCGCTCCCCGATAGATCGATTGCTACCCGCAGATCCAGCGGGTAGTGAAGACAAGCCCTTACTGGGGCACGTGCCAGAAATCAAAATTCACTGACTCTACTAATCTCCCTGACACACGTCAAAGACACATTATGTTGCTCTAGTCAGTGTGTCCTTGGAGCAGCGAACCAATGGCATGCTGCAATTCTTCTACATCGTTTTCATACAATAAATCAATTTCCATCTGCAGTGAACCCTGAACTGGCACCTTCACGACCAGGCAATGTCCTGCCTTGCGTATCCCCAGATAAAATGTCCTGGGTGCTATTCTGCTGTTGCTTTTTTTTTTTAGAAGGCTGTCTTTGATAAGCAGCTGTATTTTGCTGGTCCCTGGTTTGGTCACCATGTAACTATTAGACCGTGCCCCCCAAACTGTACCCCTATCATGTCTACAAAGTTAGAAACTGAAAAGGAGAGCAAGAGATCTCAGGAGTAAGTGGCTGTTGGGTGCAGTCAGTCAAAATTGTCTCTCCTCATTTGATTCAGTCTCTTTCCCCATTACGTATGATGGACGTTGCAGATTATAGGAATAAGGAATGCACCTTTTAAATGGTGCGTGAGCCTTCTAGGGGTACTCGCTGTGCTCTATGTTGTAAAAGCTTCCAGAAAAGCAGCATGTATATAACCAGGCCTTGCCTGTTTGTGTATATTCAGTAAACACTGTTATTTGGGACCTAGCTGTGTCCAAATGGCTTCTTATTATTTTTGCTGTATAAAAAGTACAAAATACAGTAGAACAATTTTTTGGTTCTAATGGAGAGCTGGTAGAAACTCTTCTAACAACTTTTCTAGCAAACATTTATTTCTGGAGGGGAAAAAAGGCAATTGTTTTCCAATGTTTCTGTTTCTGTTTCTCACAGGAAAGTGTGCCTTTTTTCATTTTTTCCCCTAAAATTGTTATAAGAAATTATTTAAGACGTTATCAAAAGGTTTTATGAATTGTTTACTATAAACGTTTTTAAAATAAATGACAAATGGTTTATCAAAACTGTTTTCAATAAATGAAAATTTTCACTAGCCCTTTGGCAACCTATTAAATCACTTCTCCTGCTAGGCAGGAGTAACATGGTGGCCCAATAGCAGCACTCTCATTACTGCAGGATCAGATTCTCTCCTATCCACATTTGCTCATTGTGTTTGTTTGTTTTCTTTACGCACACACACACCTCCACACCTGCACTGTGCAGGAACAAGTGCAAAGTAGTTCCCAAAGGAGTATGTCAGGGTTGCACTCAGAAGTACACGTTTCCCCATAACTGTCTACTGCATAGATCATTGCACCGTCCTCTGAGGAAACTAGTATTGGCCTCTGTCAGGGACAGGGTATTGGTCTATGTAGACGACAAGGCATGGGCCTAGGAGTTAGCATGGGCCTAATGGGCTTTGTATTCCTGGCTCTACCACTGAGGTGCTGTGTGCCTGGTTCCCCTGCCCCCCTTTGTCTGGTCTGTTTGGATTTGGAGCTTTCCTGGAAAGACACTCTCACTGTGTGCCTGTCCAGCAATCTCAGCTGAGGCCTGATGGTGTTACTGTGCTACAAATGCTACTGTAATAATATGGACCACTGGCCTGATCCAATGTGGCATTTCCTGGGGCAGGGATTTTTCCCGTCCTTTTTAAAATTTTATTTTTGACACACATGGTTCAAACACATGTACCTAGTGTTGCTATAACCACTTAATAACATTTATTTCCTTAGTTCCTTCTGAACACTCCTCTGTCTGGTACTGGGAACACTCACCTGTGTGCAAATCCCCTTACGTTTTGGCAGACCTTAAAATAGTTGGGACTTTCAGCTACAATAAAATTAATGGGATAGAGTAAAGTAGTAAGGCAGATTTTTTTTTTGATCCCAGAATAAGGCACTGCTTTTTTAAAGTTGGGTCATAATGACCTCTTACTCACCTGGGACTGCTTTTATGTAGGAAACGTACATTGTATCCACCTGTCCTCAGGCTGCAGCTGGAGTTTGAGGCAGGTCATGTTTCTCAGTTGTCTGTTTCTGAAGCTCCCAGCATCACCCTTTGATATGCCATAGTTTTATTTCTGCAGCCTATGTTTCCCATTGCACATGGCATCTGTGACTAAATGAGGATTTCTTTCATAACAAGCCCTTGCCTGAGTAAATTCCTGGCAATACAGTTATTTTCCCCTCAGATTAACACTCAGGAGCAGACCCTCCATGGACTTCACTGGAGCTGCTCTGATTTATACCATCTTCCTGGCCCTCCCCATCCCACCAGGGTGGGGTGGCTTCTGTGCCACCCCTAAAGAGGGCTGGAGCTTTAAAGGCTGAATCTTTTCCTTTATATTCTGTGTTTCTTTTAAACAATCTTCCTTAAGGGGACAAGTCTTCTCTGTTTGGTATGTTAGAAAAATGCCATGGGACAGGGGGTTCCAGTCACTCAATGCAAGTAGCGATGGAAAATGCCTAGTATATCTTCTAGTTCATTCCATTGCCATTGCAAGATTGTTACCTGCAGTGATTTCTCTGGGGCGTGGCACTGTGCAGTTTAAAATGACTCAGGACACAAGAACTACGAGTCACCAAATGAAATTAATAGGCAGCAGGTTTAAAACAAAAGGAAGTATTTCTTCACACAACGTACAGTCAACCTGTGAAACGAAAATAAGAAAGAAAAACTTGTAGCACCTTAGAGACTAACAAATTTATTTCAGCATAAGCTTTCGTGGGTTAGTACCCACTTCATCGGATGCAACCTGTGGAACTCCTTGCCAGAGGATGTTGTGAAGGCCAAGACTATAACAGGGTTCAAAAAAGAGCTAGATAAGTTAATGGAGGTTAGGTCCATCAATGGCTATAAGCCTGGATGGGCAGGGATGGCGTCCCTAGCCTCTGTTTGCCAGATGCTGGAAATGGGCGACGAGATGGATCACTTGATGATTAACTGTTCTGTTCATTCCCTCTGAAACACCTGGCATTGACCACAGTCGAAAGACAGGATACTGGGCTAGATGGACCATTAGTCTGACCCAGTATGGCCATTCTTATGACATATTCTATCCTTCACTGCTCTGGGGAGCCTACTCCACTGCCTAATAGACCTCACCATGAGGAATATTTTCCAGATAACCTGCCTACTTTTTCTGTTGCTAAATGTCCTCCATTTACTCCTAGTTATACCCACTTGCTTTTTTCCTAAGCAATTGCCCTCCTTCTATGGTCAGGCCCGCCCCTCAACTCAAAGTCAGAGAGTATTGGCTTAAGTCAGAGGTGTTCCACATGGCATGGCTTTCCCATACAGCAAAGCACCACCTGAACTGCTGTCTCACCATAGGACCTAATCACATCCGCCACGCCATCAGGGGCTCGTTCACCTGCACATCTACCAAAGTGACATATGCCATCATGTGCCAGCAATGCCCCTCTGCCATGTACATTGGCCAAACCGGACAGTCTCTACGCAAAAGAATAAATGGACACAAATCTGACATCAGGAATCATCACATTCAAAAACCAGTAGGAGAACACTTCAACCTCTCTAATCACTCAGTGACAGACTTAAAAGTGGCAATTTTGCAACAGAAAAGCTTCAAAAACAGACTCCAACAAGAAGCTGCTGAACTTGAATTAATATGCAAACTAGATACCATTAACTTAGGTTTGAACAGAGACTGGGAGTGGCTCGGTCATTTCGTTAATTGAAACTATTTTCCCTAGTTAAGTAAGTATCCTCACACCTTTGTGTCAACTGTCCATAATGGGCCATCTTGATTATCACTTCAAAAGTTTTTTCCCCTGCTGATAATAGTTCCTCTTAATTAATTAGCCTCTTACAGTTGGTATAAGTACTTCCACCTTTTCATGTTTCTCTGAATGTATAAATATCTTCTTACTGTGTGTTCCATTCTATGCATCCGATGAAGTGGACTGTAGCCCACGAAAGCTTATGCTGAAATCGTAGAATCATAGAATCATAGAATCTCAGGGTTGGAAGGGACCTGAGGAGGTCATCTAGTCCAACCCCCTGCTCAAAGCAGGACCAACCCAAACTAAATCATCCCAGCCAGGGCTTTGTCAAGCCTGACCTTAAAAACCTCTAAGGAAGGAAATTCCACCACC
This sequence comes from Chelydra serpentina, assembly GCA_037349315.1. Lineage (NCBI taxonomy): Eukaryota > Metazoa > Chordata > Testudines > Chelydridae > Chelydra > Chelydra serpentina. The sequence continues at coordinate 31,248,919 of JBAIAC010000035.1, read as the reverse complement.
TCCCTAGGTAACCCATTCCAGTTCTTCACCACCCTACTAGTGAAAAAGTTTTTCCTAATATCCAACCTAAACCTCCCCCTCTGCAACTTGAGACCATTACTCCTTGTTCTGTCATCTTCTACCACTGAGAACAGTCTAGATCCATCCTCTTTGGAACCACCTTTTAGGTAGTTGAAAGCAGCTATCAAATCCCCCCTCACTCTTCTCTTCTGCAGGCTAAACAATCCCAGTTCCCTCAGCCTCTCCTCATAAGTCATGTGCTCCAGCCCCCTAATCATTTTTGTTGCCCTCCGTTGGACTCTTTCCAATTTATCCACATCCTTCTTGTAGTGTGGGGCCCAAAACTGGACACACTACTCCAAATGAGGCCTCACCAGTGCCGAATAGAGGGGAATAATCACGTCCCTCGATCTGCTGGAAATGCCCCTACTTATACAGCCCAAAATGCCGTTAGCCTTCTTGGCAACAAGGGCACACTGTTGACTCATATTCAGCTTTTCGTCCACTGTAACCCCTAGGTCCTTTTCTGCAGAACTGCTGCCCAGCCATTCGGTCCCTAGTCTGTAGCAGTGCATGGGATTCTTCCGTCCTAAGTGCAGGACTCTGCACTTGTCCTTGTTGAACCTCATCAGATTTCTTTTGGCCCAATCCTCTAATTTGTCTAGGTCCCTCTGTATCCTGTCCCTAACCTCCAGCGTATCTACCACTCCTCCCAGTTTAGTGTCATCTGCAAACTTGCTAAGGGTGCAGTCCACACCATCCTCCAGATCGTTGATGAAGATATTGAACAAAACCGGCCCCAGCACCGACCCTTGGGGCACTCCACTTGATACCGGCTGCCAACTAGACATGGAGCCATTGATCACTACCCATTGAGCATGACCATCCAGCCAGTTTTCTATCCACCTTACCGTCCATTCATCCAGCCCATACTTCTTTAACTTGCTGGCAAGAACACTGTGGGAGACTGTATCAAAAGCTTTGCTAAAGTCAAGAAATAGCACATCCACTGCTTTCCCCTCCTCCACAGAGCCAGTTATCTCATCATAGAAGGCAATTAGGTTAGTCAGGCATGACTTGCCCTTGGTGAATCCATGCTGACTGTTCCTGATCACTTTCCCCTCCTTTAAGTGGTTCAGAATTGATTCCTTGAGGACCTGTTCCATGATTTTTCCAGGGACTGAGGTGAGACTGACTGGCCTGTAGTTCCCCGGATCTTCCTTCTTCCCTTTTTTAAAGATGGGCATTACATTAGCTTTTTTCCAGTCATCCGGGACCTCCCCCGATTGCCATGATTTGTCAAAGATAATGGCCAATGGCTCTGCAATCACATCGGCCAACTCCTTTAGCACCCTCGGATGCAGTGCTCCTGTTCTTTTTGCTGACACAGACTAACACAGCTGCTACTCTGAAACCTGTCTCACCACTACATTGTAAGAAGCCCTGATCTCAGCCTGCACCCACCAAGACTGGACCCACCAGTCTTGCCTCCACATCCCTCCTTGCCCAGCATTTTGCAATTAAAAATGAATGTAAACAAGAGCTGCATCCCATTCTTTACAGCCAGTTAGATTAACAATAGTGGGTAGGTCACTTAATCTCCTTGTGCCTCAGATCCCCTTCTGTAAAATGGGAGTAATACCACCTTTCTTCTGCCCTGTGTCATCTGTTTAGATTGTGAGATCGTCTGGGCGGGGAGCATCCATTATCATATGTCTGGAGCTTGGTTGGGGCTGCTGTAGGCCCACTGTAATAGCAAAATTATTGAAGGAAGGGTCAAAGAGTGCACTCTGAACTTGAAACAAAGTGATGAGGGAAGGCGTTCCCCATTCTTGGGCTGGACCCTGAGAGAGCTCTGGCTCCCTATGCAGACAAGTTTTTCCCTTGTGGCAGGCGATCACATTGTGCCAGAGAAGTGGATGGTGATGATGGTGGCAAGATCCTGCAAAGGGCCCAGATCATGAAAAATGTAGAAGGTGATGACCTAGACCTTGCGCTGCACACTGTATTTGATGGGGAGGCAGAGCAGTGAGTGGAGCACGGGTTTCTGTGCATGTGGTCCCACGTGTCGCGGAGGAGATGCTAAAACACACACTGCACTCTTTAGGCTTTAGTCTATAAGATGCTTTAGTCCTCACCAGATGGTGTAAATGTTAGCCCACACTAGCATGTCGTGCACTGAGGGTGCAACCGAAAACAGCTGTGTAGTTCTATTTCAATGGTTCTATTTCAAACAGTACTATGCTACTACATACTAGGGAACTTTCCGCGTGCGTCAGCTGGGCCTACACAGGCAAGTTGGTGCACGACATGTTAGTGTGGAATAAAATGTTCTCTGGTGCAGGCTAAAGCAGCATGTGGACAAGCCCTCAGTCTCTCAAGTGGATAGGACTTGGTTTCCCTTCTATCATTTTGTACTGACAATATCTTTACTTAAAAAGCCCCGGTATCTAAAAGTCACTTAAAATGATGCTTTTTATTGCTAGACTTAGTGCAGTGTCTGTGACTAATAATTTATGTTGGCTCTTTAAGCCACCTACTGTCTACCCTCTGAAGAGGACTACATTATATCTGCTGGAATGTAAGGAGGAAGAATGTAAATGATGATGTAATGCCCAGCAGTACCACTTCAGATTTGCTAACTGGATCAACAATAGCAGCACCAACAACAAATCCTTCTTTCTAATAGGTGAAGCTCAGTTGCCCTATAAAATATGAACCTGGTATCTTAATGATACAGGATTTATTTTAAAAGTTAAGCAGTGCAGAATGAAACACTGGTCAGTTTGCCATATGGAAAGGCACTTATCTTACCCCCCTTCTTACGCCCAGGTGTGCTTCTCTGGCAAGAACAAATCACACACAACATTTGGAAGGGAACTTAAAATCCAGACGCACTATTTTAAAAATATGCATTTACAATTAAAATAGGCCAAATTCCAGAATTTGTTACCCACCTGCAGCCCCAGTGAAGATATTGAGATTCCAAGAGTGTAATTGACACAGAATGTGACTCAAAGGGCCTCCTTTTCTGCTGCTTTACTCCAGTTTTATGCCAGCATGACTCCATTGAGAACATTGATGAAAGGGCAACCAGGCCCCAAGTGCCCAAGCTGTCTTTGACCCGATTCTGAAACAAAGTTTGCCCTCAGCAGCTAAAAAAAATCTTTGTATATAGTGATAGTCATTTTAGCCTGTTTTATTCATACAATAAATGCTGCTCAGTATCTTCCATCTAAGTTCAAGGAGATTTACAAACATTTAATTAACGTAGTTTCTCAATACCTCTCTTAAAATCAGCGGTTATGTCCAATGTTTGCATTAAGGAAGCCCAGACTGATAAATACATTCTGTTGGTGAGAGCAGGGGATTGGCAGTCAAGAACTCTGGGTTCTTGGCTGTCACTGCCTTTTTGTGGGACCTGGGTAAGTCAACCTGTGCTTCATTTCTCCCATCTTTAAAATAGGGGTAATATCTACGGGGGTTGGTCCAAAACTTTTGAGAACTCCATTTTCTGATGGGAAAATGTTTCTTTGTGGAAACTGAATTTTAGCTCTGGCAAAGATTTTTTTTTAGGGGTGTAATTTTCTGCTGGGAAATTCAAGAGGAAATGTTTTGGTTTGGGCCAACAAGTGGAAATTACATGTTTTGGTTTGGGAATATAGAAACATTTTGTTTCAATCAAAAATGTTGAAATGAAACATTTTGACACTTCCAAGTCAAAATTCTTCTGGAAACTTTTGTTCCGTGCAGTTAAAATATTTTGACTTTTCATCCTGGTTCAAGAAGAAAACAAATGTCAAAATAGCAGAATTTCCTGCCGGATGAAAATTACAGCTTTTAGTCAACTGTAATATTTACCTACTTGAATAGGGTGTAGGGTAGCGGCTCTACAAGAGCAAATTATTTCTTACTGCTGTAAGGTTCCTTTGGAAAGAGCAAGAGGCATAATGGCAGTTGTACTTAGTTGTGGTGTAATGTAGAAATTACAGATGGGAAGGCAGAGATGAATTCACTTTCTGGAGTGAATTTCAGGCTGGTGAATGGCACTGGCCTATTTGAGGCAGAGAGAAGGACCCCCCTCACCCCTGAAAGGACATTAGAAAAAAAGGGAGGGTGCCAAAAAGAACTGAGGCCAACTGAGTTTGTAGGACAAATCAACAAGTGCACAGATGGGAGTGTGGTCACACGTGTGATGCAAGCATACCAGTGGGGGGTGCTGAGCAGAGAGCCCTTTACTGCACCCACCATGCCAAGAAGAGGTCCTCGAAAGCAGTGGATGCAGGCCAATGGATCTCTTCTTGAATGCCTCCATGAGTGAGGGAAATGGTACTACAATCACAGAGCCTCCCTGAGATTGAGCTTTCCTCATGGGCTTACGCACAACCAGCTTGGCCAGTGGCAGGAGCAGGGTAATAAGGTCTGGAAGTGGTGAGGCCCTCAGGTGAGGGGCCCAATAATACAGAGATACAGAGAGAAGCACAGCCAAAACGTAAGGAGCAGGTTTTGGAGGAACCGGAGGAGGGGCAATGTAAGCTTTGCTGCACAACTTCCTACCTGGCTGTGCCTGCCCTCAACCCTTTTTCTGGAGGCCCTATCTCAGGAGGTGAGAGGGTAGTTGAGTCTCTAGGAACTGTTCAGCCTTTGGTCTTTCTGCTGAGAGTGACAACATGGATTCTAGTTGTGATATGGATAGCCACTCATCAAAGGAACTGGATTGAAAGGAGATTTTGTGCTCTCTCATTGGTTACTTAACAGTCAGTCTGGGCTGGATTTGAACCAGAGACCTCCTGAGGAAAAGGCACCATAGCCATCCATCCCACAGCAAAAGGGAGGCAGCAGAGAAAGTGCTGTACAGGTAACCACAAGACCTGGATTCTGCTCATGACTCACCACTGAGTTATTATGTGAGGTTAGATAAATAAGGCAAAGCTTTCAACCTCAGGTAACCTAAATCAATAAACTCAGACATGCTGTGTACCCGCAGCTCTCAGTTAAATCAATGGCCACAGCCTGTCTGAAAATTGGTTTTCTTATTTAAGTATCTGAAAATGGGTTTAGAGGCCAAACTTCAGGCATCTAATTTTAAAAGTTTGGACTTTAACTGCTCTGTGCCTCAGTTTCTCCACCTGCTAAATAAAGATAACAATGCCCAACTATCTTTGCCAAATGCTTGGAAATCTATGGGTGAAAAGAACAATGTAAGTGCCAAGTATCAATGACTTGGAATAACATTTTCAAAAGCTCCTAAGTCCACTTTTCAAAAGTAATTGAGGTATTTTGGAGCTTAAGTCTCATTGAAAGGCAGTGGAAATTAGCCTCCTAAGTGTCTATGTTACTTTGGAAATATCGACAAATGTTCTGTTCTCTCCCAAAATCAATCTTAATGCGACAGCATTATAAGAATGTCAGATAAATGGTGGCAAGCATTGAATGTTTCAAAGTGTTGAGACATTGATCGATTTCATTTTCTGTTTGAAGACCAAGTATGAATTTGTTTACTTCTATTGAATGATTTAGTTTGAGGCATCCAAAGCAGTGAATATCTGCATTAAAAACCCATTGTAATGGAGGTTTATGGCACTAAGCCAGAAATGAACGTCTCAAATTCCTGTGTAATAAAGTGGATTGTGTGGATTTTGAAGAGACATGACTGAATTCTTTTCTTGCACCAGTGACTTTGGAACAACTCCTGATTCTCTCCAGTGTATATAAGAAGAGAATCAAGTCCTTAAGAAGAGTGCACTGTTAACAGAAGTGCCATGAACTGTCTTTGGCTGCAATGTTGTTTGGCATAGGCATATGTAGGTGAAATGGGATCATGCTATTTGATTCCTGTCTTTGGTGTTTGTAACAGGTTTGTTTTCCTCTCACCGATGTACCTAATGTTAGGCTGCAGTTACTTTCCTATCTGTCTCTTCTTCATTCCTGTATTCTTTTAGTCATTGTTGAACAATGCAGATAGCTCCATAATTTCAAAGGAACTAGAGTAAAATTCTAGTAGAGGGGCCAAAGGGCAGCTTCCTCTTGGAATTTGTTAACACCTGTCATTTAATGCCATGTGATATGGTACATTCCAAAGACAAACAATTTGCTCTTCTAGGCTAGGATTTTCAAAGTTGCTTCTGGGAGCTGGGTACCCAAATACCACTGAGATTTAATAGGCGTTTGGAAATACCAGCTCTAGACACCCAAGGATTTTAAGGGAGGTCAAGTATCTGAGCTAGGGATAAATTCCTCAGGACTGATTCCAGTCTCCTGATGTGAATATATTAGCATCAGTGGATTTACACTGATGTAAATATGAAGTAAGTGAGAGAAGAATTAGGCCTGCCATTGGCAGGAGGAGGTAGCAGGGTGCATAGAGAAATGGAAATTCCATCATATCTCTGCTGAGTTCAAACTTCGCTCACCTTTATCTTAACTCAGGGCTTAAGCTCATAGACTCATAGACTTTAAGGTCAGAAGGGACCATTATGATCATCTAGTCTGACCTCCTGCACAATGCAGGCCACAGAATCTCACCCACACACTCCTGGAATAATCCTCTCACCTATGTCTCAGCTATTGAAGTCCTCAAATCATGGTTTAAAGACTTCAAGATGCAGAGAATCCTCCGGTAAGTGACCCGTGCCCCATGCTGCAGAGGAAGGCAAAAAACCTCCAGGGCCTCTGCCAATCTACCCTGGAGGAAAATTCTTTCCCGACCCCAAATATGGTGATCAGCTGAACCCCGAGCATGTGAGCAAGACTCACCAGCCAGACACCCAGGAAAAAGTTCTCTGTAGTAACTTCTAATTGGTCCTATTTACCACTGATGGCAATTAATTGACCTTTGACTAAGATCATGTTATCCCATCAAACCATCTCCTCCATAAACGTATCTAGCTTAATCTTGAAGCCAGATAGGTCTTTTGCTCCCACTGCTTCCCTTGGAAGGCTGTTCCAGAACTTCACTCTGTTTTCATTGATGCTGGCCTTTCACTTGCATCTTAAGCTTCTCTTCCCTGATCCATGGAGAGAAATCCTTTCTTAGACCAACTTAAAAATCATACTTTAGGGTTTTTTTCTTACACATAGTTAATGTGTGCCTGATTCCCATAGACAAATATCTGCTTTGCCCGGGTCCATAATTTATAGGATGGATTTTCAGAGTGGGTTGTGTTTTACATTTAATATATTTTCTGTTTTTCAAATCTACTTCTTAAAAATGGAAATGCAACATCCTTATAGTTGCGATGTTGGAATGCTGCTGAGAGCCCATTTTAAAGATTAGGGATGGGGGTTTTCCTTTGCATTTCACTTTTAAAAAAAATACGCTAAAGCCAGAGGAAGTAGGAAAGAATAGGTAAATTCTGTAAGATCACAAACAGCACTGCATGTATAATCAAGGGCCCGCGTCTCACATTGTACATCACTGCTATGGACACATTAACGCGCAAAACATTTCTAAACTTCCAATTCCCAACACCTGTGAATTCTCATGTATGAAAACAAATGAAGTCAGCCTTCCCGTTCCTCCCCCCACCCCCTCCATGCTTTCCCTTGGAAGAAGCCAGTGGAGGCAATATGGGGCAGGTGGCCAGCTGACATCCAGTAGGAAGGGTACTTCTAATGTGGTTGGCTATATATTATGAGTCATACCTAAGTGTATGAGTCAAGTATTGCACCATGTGATGCTGACTCAGAGCAAGCCAGAATGGATTTGGAGAGAAATGGCACAGAGTTCTGTAAGATTATACACTACAGCTTGCAACAGTGCTTTACTAAAAAAATTATGGCCCATGTTTCCAAAAGTGCTGAATAATTTTTCATTGACTTGCATATAATGACAGTAGTCTGTAAGCCCCAGCTGGAGACTGGGGCCCCATTGTGCTAAGCACTATACACACACTTCATGAAAAATAAAAATAAAGTCCTCGGCCCACAAAAACTTACAGCTTTCGGTGTCTCCATTTTTGGAAGCCAAACTATGAGAACTCAGGGCTTGATTTTTCAATGAAGTTGATCACTCACGATTCCAACTGGAGTCAATGGAACTTGCAGATATTCAGCAGCCACTGTTCCCTCTAAGCTGTGCACGTGCGTGCGCGCACACAGATCCTAAACCCCGTGCACACGGCGAAACACCGTGCGCACAAAAATTTGCACAGAAGCACAACAATTTGCACAGAAGAAATTTTTTGCGCACACGGCCTGTCAAAAATTAGAGGGAACATCGTCAGCAGCTCTGAAAAATCAGGTTCTTGGTGTCTCAGGTTGGGTTCCCAATCTCTCAGGCACCTCAAATTAATGATTCCTAATGAACAACTTGCCCTAACCCATTATAAGGAGCTAGATGTTGTCTACTCATGTGAGACTTCTGGCTCCCTTTGATTTTCATGGGAAAGATTCAGGCTATGACTGGCTAGTTTTAGCTAACACAAAGTTATGCCACGCATAATTGTCCCTGCTGAACGCATTTAACAGAGGCATGATCCACAGGTTATGGGAGTTTTTCCATAGGCTCCAGTGTGCTTTATATCAGGCCCAATGTGCATGTGCTGAAGTATAATAGCAGAAGAGCAAATATATTGCAATATCCAATCTGCAGTGGAGCCTGTAAAACAGAATAGATAGAAGTTTATCCAATAAAAGATATTACCTCACCCACCTTGTCTCTCTAATATCTGAGGCCCAGCACTGCAACCTAAGGGAAAAAAACTGCTGTGGCAGTATCTAGCAAGGTCTTTATTTTGAGAGGAGGAGGAGGTGCTAGTAGCATTCTGCAGGAAGGAGACTGAAGGTAGGCCTACCTGGTGGCTGGACGCATGCTTCCCTGTGTGGCTAGGCAGATAAATGCTAGCTCTCCTTGAGCTAGTGCATTAAAAATAGCAGCATGCCTGCAGTGGCACTGGACGCAGCTTCAGCAAGCCATCCACGTGTCTACCCAGTGTGTCAGGCAGGCTTGGAAGAACAGACAGTTATCCATGCTGCTGTAGCCACACTAGCATCTTTAGCATGCACGCTCGAGCAGAGCAAGCATGTATCTGTTTAGCCACGCAGGGAAGCTCCCTCCCAGCTGCTCTACAATGTATGAGGGTACGTGAAGTGGGGAAGGAATCATCTTCTCCACCCAGAGATAAAAAACTTTAACTGCCCCTGATGGGCCAATCAAGGTCCTTCATCAATATTCAAATTGCTAGTGATAACCACCTCCCCACTGTGTGCTTCCCATCAGTGGGCCTCTGTTTATTGCTGTTAACTAGAGCTGGCCAGGAAATGAATTTTTTTTGTCCCAGTGGAAAAAATCAGCAGAAAACAATACTTTTCCATGGCTGTCAAAAACCAAAACCAGAGTTGTTCCAATAAATGAGAAACTTTGGGTTAAGAAATGAAAATGTTCAATGAAAACTGAAATCTTTGGATCAAAAATGCCCTTTTCTGTCAAAGTTTTTATCAAATTTTCAACCAGCTCTTCTGTTAACCAGTCACTCTCATGTAGCACCCTGATCCTCTGTTACCTTCTTTTAACGCACGTCTCCTTATGGGAGTGGATGGATGGGCCTGGGTTCATTGAGATTCCAGCAAAGCAGGGTGTAACTTCCTTTATTCTCTTCCCAGATGTATTCACTTGGCGGTGCCTCCTCTCGCTCCTTCCTGGAAAGATCACCAGGGCATCTTGGAAGGAAAATTCTAACCACAGGGCAACCCTGAGTTACTTGCCAGATAGTTGGAGGCTTCCAAGGAAGAAAGCAAACACACAATATATTCAACAGCGTAATTGTATTAAACAGGATATCACTATGACATAACAGGGTAGACCAGGGGTCGGCAACCTTTCAGAAGTGGTGTGCCAAGTCTTCATTTATTGACTCTAATTTAAGGTTTTGCGTGCCAGTAATACATTTTAACGTTTTTAGAAGGTCTCTTTCTATATCTTTAATATATAACTAAACTATTGTTGTATGTAAAGTAAATAATGTTTTTAAAATGTTTAAGAAGCTTCATTTAAAATTAAATTAAAATGTAGAGCCCCCCGGACCAGTGACCAGGACCCGGACAGTGTGAGTGCCACTGAAAATCAGCTTGTGTGCCGCCTTTGGCATGCATCCCATAGGTTGCCTACCCCTGGGGTAGACCAATGCTTTCAGGATACCTATGTCCTCCCCATATTGATAATACCAATGAACTTCTCCAAAGTCCCAGTCATGTGAGTTGATTTAGCGGGAACGAAATATTAGTGTCATGGTGGTATGCATACTCCCTGGGGGCCCTTGATGACCTGTGAAAATGATATCTTCTGTAGCAGTAATAAACAAATTGGCCAACTTGGTTAAGTACAGCCCAAAAGACTCACACATCGGATAAGATAGTAAGTCCCTCCACAGGTTTAATAGACAGTAAGTAATAAAATCCCCAAATTCTTACCCCATGGCTTGAGGACACAATTCAGGGAATAGGGAGGTCTCCCAAACAATTTTCCTGACTACCTCACTAAAAGATGGCTCACTCACAACTCTGCGAATGATCCGTGGGTTCAGAGCTAAATCTGGACTACTCAGCAACTGCAGATGGGCTGACAATAGCAATGGCCCTGTGTCCTCTTCATATAGGAATCAGGCTGCTTCTGCTCCCAAGATAACCCCTACCATAAAGGTGCAGGGATCAGGTGCAGATTAGAACAATTATCCTAAAAATCCCGATCTCCTACTCTAGAGCTTGGATACAATCACAGCAGGTGGGCAGCCCTGAACTAACAGCAATAGAAGTACTTGCCACTTTGTGATAGGCAGGGCCTTTCTTGGGCGGGGTGGGCGATCACGCCCAGGCAGCTTCAGAGCACTTCCCCCTTTCAGAGGTGTCTTGGGGTTTTGGTAAGTCTGTGGGGGATGGAGGCTTATTTGCTGTCTCCCGCTGCTACTCTGTAACAAGAGTCATCAGTTTTCCTCCTGGTTGCTGCTGCTTCTTGTGACTTGCTCTCCTTATTAAGCTTGCTTCCAGCTGGAGCCGGCTCTGCAAGTGTGTCTATTTGGCTGGGATTGAGTCCAGAGGAGCTCATTAGCCTTCTCCTGATTGGGATGGAGGCATGCCCCATCACGTACCCCAGCCCTCAAAACGAGAAGGGGCTTCTGGCTCTGAGCATCCACAGCTCCAACTTCCCTTGAAAAGAAATCAGCATTGGCATGATCTTTCCCTGCATGATGATGTACTCTGAACCTATCTGGCTGGAGTGCCAGGTGTCACCGATTTATCCAGGGGTTCAAGTCCTTCATGGCATTCAACCAATGTAAGGGTGTGTGATCCATGATCAGTGAAAAGGGGTTGCCTAGCGGGTAGTACCTGAGAGTCTATGGCCCACTTCATTGCCAATGCTTTTTTTCTCAATAATGGTGTAGGCTCTTTCCCTGGGGAACAATTCTCTACTTGAATACAGAACTGGGTGCTCATCACCTGCAAAGTCCCATGAAAGCAGGGCACTCAGTTCAACATCTGAGGCATTCGTATGTAATATAAACTCTCATGGAAAAGCCAGGATTAAAAAGGACAGGTGCCTGACAAAGGCATGTCTTCAAGGTGTTAAAAGCCACCTCTGAGGTTTTTATACTGTTGGATCTTCTTTGGGTTACTGCCTTTACATAAAGTTCACTGGGGAGCTGCAATAGAAGCAAAGTTAGGGATAAATCTCCAATAATATCCAAACAGGCCCAGGAAGTGTCTCATTTACCTTTTTTTTTTGTCTGGGGGAGTGGGCATGTTAAAGCTTGAACTTTGTCAATTCCTGGCTTCAGGAGTCCACTTCCTACAGGATACTCTAGGTAGGTCGCCGTCGTGGTCGCTAACTTACGATTAGCTGGGTTAGCTGTGAGACCAGCTTCTTGGCGTGATACTAATGAAGCCCTATGCAGGGCCGGCGCGCCCACTAGGCGACCCTAGGCGGTCACCTAGGGCGCCGGGAATCGGGGGGGGGGGCAGCTCTCCGTGGCTGCCTGCCGCCCTCCTGGCTCCGCGGCTGAGCCGAGAGCTGGGGGGGCGCCGCAGGCAGGGGGAGGCTGCTGCAGGCGGGGGGCTGAACTGCCAGCCTGCGGTGGGGGGGAGCCGCAACGGGGGGGGGACTGGCTGCCATGGGGGGGGCGGTGTTAGCTGGGGGGGGCACGCAGGGCTGGTGCAAGGAAGTTTCGCCTAGGGCGCGAAACTTCCTTGCACCGGCCCTGCTCATATGCTGTAGGTGGCCCTCCTGCATGGGGCTATATATGATCTCAGCCAGGTAGGCAGAAGCATATTGGTAGTGGGGGCTCTTAACTTTATTCATGAGATGTTGAACGGTTGCAATAGCCCCATGCAGTCCGAATGGCGTGTTTTTGAAATGAAAGTGCCCAAATGGGAGAGAAGACTGCCCGTTCAACCCCAAGCAGGTGTATAAAGGGACTTACCAATATCCACTTCGTACCATTGGTCTCACAAAGGATCTCAAGGGTCCCAACCGCTCCAGCAGCTCATCTACCTGCAGCATCAGATAAGCACTGAATTTTGAAATGGCATTAATTTTATGGAAATTGATGCAAAACCAAATCAAACCATCAGGCCTGGGAACAATGGGGCTTCTCCATTCACTCTTGGACTCTTCAGTGACCATAATTCTTAACATCATCCCAACTTCTTCCCAGACTATGTCCCACATTTTCCATGGTAGAGCTTGGGGGTTCTCCCTAACTTGTCCAGATGTCACTTCCAGGCAGTGGTGTACTAAGTGAGTTTTTCCAGGTGTTTGAGAACACATGAGCAAAGCTCTCACTCACTTGGGAGAATTGTGCTCTCTGTCCAAGAGAGTCCCACAACTAGTGTCACAGATATCAGCTGCTGGCTCACATGAACTTGAGGTCCTAAGTTGGATCTCGTGGGGAAGGTAGTTATCAGCAAAGCTTCCTGCTTTTTCCAGGGCTTAAAACGATGCACATGGTAGATTCTGGTCTCTCTTCTTCAGCCTGGTAACCATATTTCATAATCTACTGGTCCTACTTGTCTAATTACCTCAAAAAGACCCTGCCACCAGGCGATTAATTTAGATTTGGCCAATGGTAACAATAATAAGACTCTGTCTCCCAGCTGGGAGGTATGCAGGCATGCCCCTCAGTTATAGCTTTGTTCTTGTGTCTTATGTCTCCTCCAGATTTTTCTCTCGCAAATATACCCAGCTTTATAAGCTGCTTCCTTAGGTGGATAACATACTGGGTTAAATTGGCAGTACTTGCATCCTGTTCCTCCCAACCTTCATGCGGCAAATCTAAGATCCCCTGAGGCTGATGACCATACAATAGTCCAAAGGTGGAGAATCCCATAGAGGCCTGCAGGGCCTCCCTTATGGTGAATAAGAGTGGTGAAAGCAGTGGCTCCCAGTGCTTGGGTCACATCTGATAAAGCACTTCAGCATTTCTTTCAGGGTTTTATTGAATCTCTCTATGAGACCATCTGTCTGAGGAAGTTTTCTCAAGGATTTAATCCTCAGAAGAGAGTGCAACTCTTCTATCACCTGCGAGGTGAAGTTGATGCCTTGGTCAGTTAATATATCACAAGGGACATAGGCGCCGACTCCGTGGCTGCTGCGGGGCTGGAGCTCCCACGAGGAAAAATTAGCGGCTACTAGAAATCCTTGTGGTCTCTTCCCTTAAACCCAGACTGGCACTGTCAATTTGGGGGGAGGGTTTTTTGAGTGTGTCTCTATGGTCCAACCCTAGATGTATTCACACTCCATGAAGGGCATTCTTTCCTTATATGCCCTTGTTGACCACAGGAGTAACGGGTTACTGGCCTGGCCTGGGGAGTCTTTCTTTTTTTTTTTACTGTGACTTCAATTTAACTTCTAAACATTTTTTTTAAATGATGTTTGACAGAAAACCAAGTAAGGACACAAAGCTATAATGCCCCTCCCCTTTTTTTTAAAAAAAGAAGCAAATATTGAGACAGTCATACCTCCCACTTGTAAGAAACAACAATACACATGAAAAGGAGCTGAACTTGTGTATCTTACTTTCCTTACAAAGGACTATGTGAAAATAACAATTATCCTTTGAAAAGAAATAGTGTAACTTACATGGTTAATTTACCAGTTGAACTGGTACCAGTTGTTGAGGCTAGGGATGCCCATGGCGAGTGTGGTTTGACAATGTGTCCGACTGCATGGAAAGCGATTTGGTGGCTTCTTCAGGTTGTGTGACGACTGCAAAATGGGATAATGCAGGGGGAAATTGCTGGCCAATGAGTCACGTCCTTGTGTTTGCTGTTCATTGTGATGTAACTCTGTGGTGCTTCGCACTTTGAGAGAATGTATGTATGTAACATACCACAATAGAAACCCAAAGGAGTACACCAGTAGTGTATCCAGACCCACTCTGCTTTCCTTACAGTTCCTCTGAGGACCCCTCATTGGGATAATACTATGGTAGTCTGGGGGAAATAAGTTATCAAAGGCAGCCATTGTCTGCTGTCCCCAAGTATGCAAATGAACTGGAGAGAGTGAATGATGAGTAACCGATTATCTCTGTTGTCACAATGTTACTGCTCAGGGAGTCGCAAATGTGCACCGGGGGAGGGGGGGCGAGGAGAAATCAGGTGCTTTTTTCCAGTGCTCAAGTTTCCCCACATTTCCTAAAAATCTAACAACATAAGAAATCATCCTACACACACATTAATGTAGTGGCTGAAATTTTGGTTCAAATTCCCCAGGGGATGTTTACAAAAAGTTCTCAGAAAGAAGGTGAAACACTGAGGAACAAACCCTGTAAAACAAATATCTCCGATGAAACCTTAATTATGATCTCACTATTGTGAGACCCCAGCGAGGCACATTTTCCCCCTGATTCTGATCCTATATGTACAGGTTACACATTACACAGGCATCCAAGGTATATGTTTTGCCTTCCACTATACCAAGTAGCAATGATGTTCCTGTAACATGATCACAAGGTATTCTAACTTGTAGTAAGAGCAGATCTAGCAACACCATATTTTGCACCTACCCATTATTCTCCAACTATCCTTTCTTTTTCCTCTTTTTTGTACTGAGGCAAAGTCATCTGCACTGATTTAGCTGGAATTAACACTAGGGGAGAATTTGGCTTATTGTCCCCCTTTTTTTGCCTTGACTCTGCCATTAATATTGTGCTATATTCTTTTCTAATTAAATTTATGACATTTCATTGCAATCTGGCTGGGCTTCCAGTAACTGAAGCTCAGCAAGAAGCAGAACTTTATGGTCTGTAATAAGAACAGCCAGGACAAAAAAACCTACATGTTCTCTCACCTAACCCAGGAGACAGCCATTTTTAATTCTAAATAATCTCAAGGAAAAGTTAGCGAAACATAAATTAGGATGACTGCTGCTGATTTATTTTTCTGAATAAAAAGGACATTCAGTAGCAGGTCATTTGTTTTTGTTTTCTTTCTGAGAGTAAATGGAAACATACTCTTACCTCACTTTTCTCACAAGTACAGTAGATTTCCTGAGCTTGTGTCAAGGTTTTATTGCCAGGAAAAAGTGGTTGAATATTCAGCATCTGTAATAAGGGCATCATCAGACGTGGAATACAGCTGTCAAGGCTGGTTACGTTAACTTTCTAGGTGTGGGATTGATCTGGTTAACAGCCTTTGAGTGTCACTTTACCGGACTATTAATTATGAATCATGTTTGGTACTGCTTCCTTCTTTTGTAGCTATGTATAACATTATATAGAGAATGTGCTTCAGAATGTGATCCTCCTGGAAGTAATTGCTTGGTGAAAAGACTAAGAAGGAAAAGCCACATCAGCTACAAGGAAAGAGATTTAATAGGACTACTGCCTAGAATTTGCCATAGTATATGAGAGCACTGGTCCGCCAAATTTAGTTTCTGGTCATGGAGTGTCAAATATCTGATGATTCAGAGGGAATAAATGTCAAAAGCATTTTCTAAGTACTTGCAACATAGGATACTCCTCCCACAAGTTGAGAAGTCAGTATGGTCAACTGGATTGAGAATCAGGACTGAACTCCCAACTTCTTCCACTGGCTCTGGCACTGACTTAGGCAAGTCACATGTATCACTCCGGGTTGAATTTATCTCTGGTGTAATTCCATTTTCTTCAGCAGTTGAAGAGATGTCTTAGTTTCCCTGTCTGTAAAAATGGGATAATGCTTCTTGTACTTATTTACTTCATATGAGTTTTGAGAGGATGGTTAATATTGGCACAAGTGCTTTCATAGCATTATGCAGCTCATTTGTTAAGTGACACAGGGAATATCTGCATGGCAGTGAGATTTGGATTAGACACTTGCTCTGGAGCTTTTGGCCTGCATATTATGTCTTTTCTTTTGCCTTTTTGTGACAGAATTTGTCCATCATACTGGGAATAAGGTGTCATTTTTAATCAGGAGCGTAATTACCTACTGGAACAGTTTACCAAGGCTATGGTAGATTCTCCGTCACAGATAATTTAAATCAAGATTGGATGTTTTTTCTAAAATGGATGCTCTAGGATATTATTTTGTGGATGCTATGGTCTGTGTTTTACAGGACAGCTGACTAGATGCTCACAGTGTTCTGGCTTTGGAATCTAAGTGTCCAGAGTTCTGCCCAGGGCCTGTCTCAAACTCTGTCTTCCTCAATCTTATAAAAATCCAGCAAGATATTCAGGATTGAATATTGAAAAGCAGTTGGGCAAATCATCTTGGCCAAAATAACCTATTATCTGTGAGAAAGGGATCAAAGGCAGATTTGCAGCTAGAAACTCGCTGATACCATTTGCTTGATGCTGCTGGCACTTATGTGGCAAATATGGGTACACATGTCAGAATGCCAGTACAGTCTGCTATGCAAAACTTGAGTGGTAACCTACATCTTGGCCAATACCGCAGAAACTGAACCAGACACCTCCATAGCTAAATGCATGAGATGCTACAGCTTGAGCTAAAAAAGCTAAGAGGCTCTAGCTGGGGCTGTACTCCTAGCTCTGGGGCACTTAAACACATGCTCACCTGTGGATTAGGTTACACTTGCACACATATGTGCATGTGTAAGAAAGAGCATGTGTCTTGGAAAGCCATTGAGAAAGGCCACTTGTAGGAGCTGAAGCCCAAATCAAAATTCCACAGCTGGAGAGAAAACATCTTGAGGAGACTTCTTATTAAAGAAGAAAGAGGCGGGTATGTGTCTTCTGTGTACTGCAACTTTACATTTCTGAGACCTGTGCCAGTGTACACAGAGCAGCTATTTTAGTTCCCACAGTTCCTGCTGACTTCTACAGAGCTAAATCCACTATGCTCATGGAAATTAGACTTGGTCCTGTTGCTGTCTTCTTCCCTCTAAAATACATCCTCTTAGATCAGTGGTCCCCAAACTGAGGAGCATGCCCCCTAGTGGGGCACGGAGGAATGTTTGGGGGGGCCCAGCAGGCCTGGCCAACCCCCATGGGGGGCGGGGAGGCAGCACCACCCAGCCCCGCCTTGCCCCCAGCCGGGGCTGGATTTCCAATTATACACAGTAGGCATGTGCCATGGGGTGCTGGCATTCTGTTAAAAGTGGGTTAAAAGTTACATTTTTATGGAAACACGAAGGTCAGCTGTAGGTGGCGGGAGGGGCACTGAAGATGCTGTGCCTAGTGGTGTGTAAGGTGTAAATCTGTCCTGCCCCCAGCTCTGGTCCGGCCCCAAACCTCTCTCTGTCCCTGTCCTCAGCCACAGCCTTGGCTCTGCACCCGGTCAGGGGCTGGCGGTTGGCCCCCACTGTAGCCCGGCTGCAGCTCCAATCCCACCCCCAGTCTTGCCCCTTGACCGCGGATTCATTCCCAGCTACCTGCTTCCGGCCCCAGACCCACCCCCAGCTGCGGTCCCAGCCTCAGCCCCCTTACCCTTGTCTGTGTCTCCCCTCCGTGACCCTCAAATGTTTGGGGACCACTGTCTTAGATTGTTTTGCCCTTCGTGTTTGCACACACACCATATAATATTGGACAAAGGCCCCAGTACTTAGTAGGGTTGGTCCAAGATGTGTAAAAGCGATTAGTGATTTCTGAGTGCCTCCATTTTCATGGCTTCAGCCTATGATGGCTTAAAGGGGTCTGATTTGTCAGCTAGTTGATTCTTAGCACTTGCTGAACATTGATGGTGTCTCAATTTGGGCACCTAAAATTTGTGGCATTCAGAATCACTGGTCACTATGGAAAATCTTGGCCTTGGTTCTTTTCTAACAAGAATATTCAACATGAGAGAAGCAGCATAGTCTAGTTGTGAAGGCATGGACTGAGAGGCATGGACTGCCCTGCTACGTGATCCTTACACATGTCACTTCACCTCTCTGATCTCATCCTTAGGCCTGGTCTACACTAGGACTTTATGTCGAATTTAGCAGCGTTAACTCAATTTAACCCTGCACCCGTCCACATTACGAAGCTATTTATTTCGACATAAATGGCTCTTTAATTCGATTTCTGTACTCCTCCCCGACGAGGGGAGTAGCGCTAAATTCGACATGGCCATGTCGAATTCGAGGTACTGTGGACGGAATTCGACGCTAATAGCTCCGGGAGCTATCCCACAGTGCACCACTCAGTGGACGCTCTGGACAGCAATCCGAGCTCGGATGCTCTGACCAGCCACTCAGGAAAAGCCCCGGGAAAATTTGAATTCCTTTTCCTGTCTGGCCAGTTTGAATCTCATTTTCTGTTTGGACATCGTGGCGAGCACAGCAGCACTGGCAACGATGCAGAGCTCTGCAGCCGTGGTGATCATGACATCGCAGAATAGGAAGAGAGCGCCAGCTTGGACTGATCGGGAAGTCTTGGACCTGATCGCTGTGTGGGGCGATGAGTCCGTGCTTTCGGAGCTGCGATCCAAAAGACGGAATGCGAAAATTTATGAGAAGATTTCCAAGGCAATGGCGGAGAGAGGATACGTCCGGGATGCAACGCAGTGCCGCGTGAAAATCAAGGAGCTGCGACAGGCATACCAAAAAACCAAAGAGTCCAACGGACGCCCCGGATCGCAGCCACACACATGCCGTTTTTACGAGGCACTGCATGCTATGCTCGGTGGTGCTGCCACCACTACACCACCAGTGTCCGTGGACTCTGACGATGGGGTCTTATCTACGGCCACGTCGTCTGACATTTTCACAGATGGTGAAGAGGAGGAAGGAGAGGAGGAGGACGAGGCAGTCGACAGCGCTTTAAACGCTGATTTCCCTGACAGCCAGGATCTGTTCATCACCCTCACCGAGCTCCCCAATGAACCCTCCCAAAGCAGCAGCCCAGACCAGGACCCAGGTGAAGGATCGTCAGGTCGGTGTTTTAAATATTTATTTTGAATAGAATAGGCATTGGTTTCTTATCAATGTGTTTTTATTGCTTGCTTTGCAATAGGCGCTTCAGTTTTCAATCTTTTCAAAGGCAACTACTCAAATAGTCTGTCAATATGTATGGGGATAGAGGAGAAATCCCCATCGGAGATCTCCGCGAAACTCTCCTGTAGGTACAGTGAAAGCTTTTGCATCAGGTTCCCAGGGAGAGCAGCCTTACTATCTCCTCCATGGTAGGATACTTTTCCGCGCCATGCAAGCTGCAGGTACTCTGGTATCATTGCCTTGCATAGCATGGTGGCATACGGCCCCGGGGTTTGCTTGCATTCACGCAGCATGTGGTCTTTCTCTGTCTCCGAAATCCTCATCAGAGTGATATCAGTCATGGTGCCCTGGTTTGAATGGGTGTTTTTGTTAGTATAGTGACTCCTTGATTTTTCCTTTAAAGAACGACAAGCGGCGGTTGGCAGACATGCGGGGGGTGGTAGCAGTGAGGCTAACCGCAGAAACTTTGCGGTGCGCCGGCAGGGAGAGTTCCCTGAACCGGCCACGTGGAGGGGGTGGGGAGGCTAGGCGAGCCATTAACACACAGGCGTGCGCAGGCAGGGAGAGCTCCCTGGACCGGCCACACGGAGGGGGTGGGGAAGGTAGGCGAGCCGTTAAAACACAGCGGGTCGCGGGCAGGGAGAGTTCCCGGTACCGGCCCCGCGGAGGGGGTGGGGAGGTTAGGAGAGCCGTTAGCACACAGCCGTGCGCGGGCAGCCAGAGTTCCCTGGAACGGCCACACGGAGGGGGTGGGGAAGGTAGGCGAGCAGTTAAACCAAGGCGGGTTGCGGGCTGGGAGAGTTCCCGGTACCGGCACCGCGGAGGAGGTGGGGGGGGAAAACGTGTGTGCGAGCCCTTGTAACCCAGCGGTTTTGCCGGCATCAGGAACTGGCCACCACTAGGACCTGTGCTTGAAACATGGGAGTACCGCACTGCTGTGAAGTTAGGTCACAGCAGTCCAAAGGCACTGGCTTACCATGGTCTCCAGGGAGCAGTTTTGCAGTGTCCAGGTCCGCTTGGGTGATCTGAACACCAGGACCCCTGGCAGTTAATACAAATACATAATATTCGACCTTGTACTGACTGCACATGTGATAGATAGTATGCATGGTCTTGTTCACAGGGAAAGAGTATAGGCATTGTTCGGGAAAATGTATCTTTCTGAGGAATTCACTCCCTTTCTCCCATCCCACAGCTGCGAGTCTCCCTCCCTACCCGTGGATCGCCCTCCCAGAGGCTTGCGCAGATCAGGCAGCGCAAAAAAAAAACCCGAGACGACATGTTTTCGGAACTGATGGTCTGTTCCCGAAATGATGCTGCACAGCAGAGAGAGGACGTCTCAAGGTCCGAGCAAGCAGTCAGCGAACGGGAGCAGAGGGCTGAAGCTCATGAGGACAGGTGGCGGGTGGAAGATCAGCAGACGACTCAAACGCTGCTTGGACTAATGCGGGAGCAAACTGATACGCTCCGCCGCCTTGTTGATGTTCTGCAGGAACGGAGGATGGAGGAAAGGGCACCTCTGTATGTTCTTTCCAACCGCCCTCCCCTGCCACAAAGTCCTATTTCTCCCTCACCCAAAGTCAGTAGAACGAGGGGAGGCAGGGGCCGAGGAAAAAATCACTCCACTCCTGTGGACTGCTCCAGTAGCAGAAGGCTCTCCTTTCCAAAAATATAGATGGGACCTTGACTTCCCTCCAAACGCACCCCACCCCAGCCCCCGTCCAAGTGTCATCCTAAAATTTTGCTCTCCTTAATAAAAAATTGTGTTCTGAACAGTCCTGATTCCTTGACTGTCTTTCAAAGGGCTGTTGTATTGTGGGGGAGGGGAGGGGTGGTTTGTGATTTGAGACGATAGTCGCATATAACAGGGTGGGAACAGGGGAAAAGGTTCATCAGAAAGTCACACTCACATTGCATTCACTAGGCACAGTTGCCATTCTAGGAGGGGGTTTTCCTATTCTCTATGGGGGGGGCTGTCACTTTCAGGTGGTGGAGGGTGGCTGCAGATCGTTGGCGGCAGGCAATAGCCTGCATGACAGATCCATGCAGCAGGGGATCAGTGGCCGCAATCCCCTGCAAAGAAGTCACACAGCCCCCCCCTCACAGATTTCCGAACAGGAGTGGTTGCAGGCTCCGTTGAAACAAGCAGTACACCATTGCAGACTGCTCAGGGAGCAGGAGCCTGTCATTCCCCAAGTTGGGAAGCGCCCTTTCCATCACTCCACCCGCTCCCCAACCGCGGTATTTGTCCCAGTCTCAGCACTTTACCGAGAAATCATTAATAAAGAAGACGGTTTTAATAAACAATGTTTCCTTTATTATACTTTTAAACCGGGGACTGAAGGGGGGGAAAGGGTGCTGGTAATTGTAGAGGATAGACAACGGTCACCGGGTAAAGAAACGGGGTCTGGTTCACCTTCAGTTTTAACAAGCGAAACAGTCACTGGTTACCCTGCTCGCTCTGTAATCTAGCTTTCAGGGCTTCCCGGATGCACAGCGCGTCCCGCTGGGATCTTCTAATTGCCCTGGTGTCCGGCTGTGCGTAATCAGAAGCCAGGCGACTGGCCTCAGCCTCCCACCCTACCATAAACGTCTCCCCCTTGCTTTCACAGAGATTGTGGAGCACACAGCAAGCTGCGATCACAATGGGGATATTTGTTTGGCTGAGATCGGAGCGAGTAAGTAAGCTTCGCCATCTCCCTTTCAGACGGCCAAAGGCACACTCCACCACCATCCTGCACTTGCTACTCAGCCGGTAGTTGAAGAGCTCCTTTTCAGTGTCCAGGGCGCCCGTGTATGGCTTCATGAGCCAGGGCATTAGCGGGTAGGTTGGGTCCCCGAGGATCACTATAGGCATCTCCACATCCCCAAGAGGTATTTTGCAGTCCAGGAAGAAAATACCTTCCTGCAGCCGTCTGAACAGACCAGAGTTCCTGAACACACGAGCGTCATGAACCTTGCCCGGCCATCCAACGTTGATGTTTGTAAAACGTCCTTTATGGTCCACTAGTGCTTGCAGCACCATAGAAAAATAGCCCTTTCAGTTAATGTACTGGCTGCCCTGGTGGGCCGGTCCAAGGATGGGGATGTGTGTCCCATCAATAGCCCCGCCGCAGTTTGGAAATCCCATAGCGGAAAAGCCATCTATGATCACCTGCACGTCTCCAAGGGTCACTACCTTTGAGAGCAGCAGGTCAACGATTGCATGGGCTACCTGCATCACAGCAACCCCCACGGTAGACTTGCCCACTCCAAATTGATTCGTGACTGACCGGTAGCTGTCAGGAGTTGCAAGCTTCCACAGGGCTATAGCCACTCGCTTCTGGATAGTCAGGGCAGCTCGCATCCGGGTGTCCTGGTGCTTCAGGGCAGGGGACAGCAACTCACAAAGTTCCAGGAAAGTGCCCTTACGCATACAAAAGTTTCTCAGCCACTGGGATTCAGCCCACACCTGCAGCACTATGCGGTCCCACCAGTCAGTGCTTGTTTCCCTGGCCCAGAATCACCGTTCCACAGGATCAACGTGACCCATTGCCACCATGATGTCCAGGGGCCGGGGTCCCGTGCTTTGCGAGAGGTCTGTGCCCCTCTCAGAGTTCATGTCCTCACGGAGCTTCCGTTGCCTCCTCGCCAGATTTATCTGCATCTGCCTCTGGAAAAGGTGGACGATAAGGCGCGAGGTGTTGACAACGGACAGAACAGCAGCGATGATCGCGGAGGGCTCCATGCTCGCTATCCTGTGGCGTCCGCGCTGTCAATCACCAGAAAAGGGCGCGATGTAATTTCCCGCCAGCGCTTTCACGTAGGGAGGGCGGGAGTGTGGGTCGAATGACGACAGGTTCCCAAAACCACCCGTGACACATTTTTGGCCCCAGAAGGCACTGGGGGCTAGACCCAGAATTCCAATGGGTACCGGGGACTGCGGGAACTGTGGGATAGCTACCCACAGTGCACCGCTTGCATTGTCGACGCTTGCCCCGTTAGTGTGGACTCACAAACTCGAATTAATGTCCTTGGTGTGGATTCGCACGATCGACTTTGTAAAATCGATTTCACAAGTTCGGTTTAAGATAAATCGAACTATTCCCGTGGTGTAGACATACCCTTAGTCTGTCGTGTCTATTTAGACTCTAAACGCTTTGGGTCAGGGACTGTGTTTCACTGTGTTTGTGTGTTGCCTATCTAGCACAATGAGGCCCCAATCTTTGTTTGCCTCTAGGCTCCAATAGTAATTGTCTGAAATAGTACAGTTCACTGTAGTGTTAATGCATTATTTTGGGCTATTACTGAAGAGTGCTCTTTTTGTAATAGGAGCATCCACTGAACTAACGGGAAATAAATCAAACCATTTGCGTTGGTATCAGATGCATCAAGCCCTGTTCAAAAAAAGGAAAAGACTCCTTAGGGCATTTGGTTCATCAGCCTCTGCCAGGTTGTTCCCTACACTATGCTCTGTCCTGTCTAGTTTTAAATGATTCAAGCCATGGTGCTTCCACCACCTTTGCCTTTGAGAAACGATATCATAGTCTAACAGACCTCCTGGCTAGGAAATTCAGACCCAGTTTAGTCTAGTAACTGCTACTTAGTTGTAACCCCTTGAACCATTCTGAACAATTCCACCTCCCTCCTTGATGATTACACAATGAAACCCATTGCAGACTTTGAGAATCAACTACTTAGTCATTGTTTTGGCTGAGCTACTTAGTTGTCAAGCTTTTCTTGTAAGTCAGTCCCTCTAGACCATCTGAATTCCCCCCAGTTGTCCAAATTAACCAGTGAAGATAGAATAGGCCTGATTTTCATTTATGCTAAGGCTCCTTTACACTTAGCTGGCAGTATGAAGGAGCCTTAAAAGTAATAGCATAGAGCTGCTACTTTAAAACTCCTTTATGCTACCTGAGTGGTGTAAATAGCAGTGTTGTCATCAAATTGTGGGAGATAGCAAGTCTCTTGCTTCTTCATGTTCTCCTTAAATGCCTATCTCCTGGAATCATGTGACTATGTGGAAAAATCTCAGTTTTTATTATTTTCTTAATCAAGTTTCTAGTCATTATGGTTTCAGAGAAGTTTGAAAACATGAACTGTCTGCACCCTGAAGGCTCAGAAATCCTGAGGGAAAATAATCCCCCTCCCCAAAAATACATATCGAAAACGTTGTGGTTTTTAAGCCAGTCTTGTGATTGCGGGGGGCCTGACATGTTTTTGAACCCTTCAGGTTGGCAATACAGTATATGAGAACCAGGCCCTGTGTGTTTCATACCTCGATACAATATCTCCCTGGGCCCTGTATCTTTCCTGATGACATGGCACAAATACTGTGATCCCAGGACACTGCATACATAGGGGCAGATTCTGCCACTGTTACTCACATGGAGTACTACCTTACTTCTCAAGTAGCTCTTTGAAATGAAGGGGGCTATGGAAGGAGTACGGTATTACACCTTTCACGGGAGTAAGGGTGGCAGAATGTGGCCCCTCAGTTATGAAGGCCACCAAACAGAACTGGGAGAATCTACATTCTGGTAAATAAGTCTAGGGCAACCTTTTCTTCCTGAGCTTTTTATGAGTATAGGAATAGGGAGCAGAATGGAACTCCAGCCCCAGGCCCTGCAATACCACTGCTGCTTTCCCTCCCCAGGAAGAGTTTGGATGTTCAATCTGGGCAGCCCCTGATCCACTTTCCACATTCCTGAACTTCCCGCTCCATGCTACTTCAAATGGAGTCCCTGGGCCAGGGGGCACGCTACAGGCTCTGTCCCATCGTTCTGAGCAGTGGAACTATGCTGGTTTGTATGTATGGCCTGACCCATGGGCATGGGGGCAGGGTCTGAGAGAGAGAGGAGTGGAAGACACTTTTTTTAATTAAAAAGCCTCCCAAACAAACAACCAGAGTGCAATCTGCCAAAAGAAGCCATTCAAGGGAGGGACAAAAATAATTGACAGAGGTGGCTCTCCTAAGGAGAATGGATCAGAATTATACTCTGTACATTCGGAGCATGATGCAGCCTCCTATGGGGGTTTCCTAATTGGGATGGCCTTTTCTAAAGACATCCCTATAAAACCATTTAGTATTATTCAGTGAAACACTTATATGTGTGGTACATTGAAAAACAATTAGAAAGCAAGCAAGGTGTAGTGGTTAAAGTACTGGACTGGTACTCAGGATAGAAAGTGATTCATTTCCTGGCCTTTCCCAAGTCTCCCTGGGGAAATAACATCACTGCTCCATGCCTCAGTTTCCCCCTTTGTCCCTCTTGTGTAATTTGATGCTTTTGAGGGCAGGGACTCTTTTCTCCCTGTGTATTATATAGTTTAAGGCCTGAAGGGTACAGGAGAGCATCTAACCTGACTTCCTGTATATTACAGGCCATCAACACCACCTAGCACCTGCACACTAAACCCAACAACCGAAATGAGACCAAACTAAATGAGACCCCCTAAGTGACAAGACTATGTGTCACATGTAGAGAATAGGAGGGACTGAGGTGCACCAGTGCTCAAGGTCCCTACAATGGCAGGGCAATGATTACATAAGAGACACCCAGATAATCCTGGCAAGTGACCCACACCCACATGCTGCAGAGGAAGGCAAACACCTCCCAAGATCACTGCCAATCTGACCTGTGGGGGAAAGTACTTCCCAACCTCACATATGGTGATCAGTTAGACCCTGAGCCTGTGAGTAAGGATCAGCCAGCTAAGCACCAGAGAGAGAGGATGCTTGGTGTCATCTGAGTCCTGGCCCTCCTTGTCCAATGACCCATCTCTAACCATGGGCATCCCTGATGCTTCAGAGGAGAGAGATTAAAAAAGCAAACAAAAAAACATATGGTGGGAGGAAAGGTGGGGAATCCCTTCCTGACCCCTGCCAGTGGCCAGCTGAAACCCTGGAACATGAGCTTTAGGAACATCAGTCATAAACCAGTAATGAGCTTCAGGGCTGTTAAGCCTTGTCCCCTGTCATACAATCACACTCCTCAATTTGTTCAGCTTTCTCTCAGAACTAGTTAAGTTATTTGCCCCCACATCTCCTATTGGGGACACTTGTACAGTGCCCAGCATGGTCTCTAGGCACTGCCTTAATCTAGTCCATATTAGAGTGATGAACAGAGCTGGACAAATATTTTTCAATGAATAGTATATTCATGGAAAATGCATTTTGGGGAGGTACTGAAGCTATTTGTGAATTCAGGTCAAAGCGGTGAATAGTTTTGGCTGAAAAAATGTTGGTAATGTCAAAACATTGCAATTTGAAAGAATTTTTCTTTTTTGCTTTCAGTAGATATTTTTTATAATCTCAGTTTCAGTTTGAATCTAACTGATTTTTTTGTGCATGTGGATTTTTCCGTTTGGTCACTGAAGCAAACTAATCTGTTATTTGCTTAGGTCTAGTGATGAAAGAAGCATGACTATAGACTCACATTGCTTCTAAGATGCCCTTACTCTGAACCATGTTTTGCATTCCAAACTCATCAAGTTAGATTTGCAATGTAGCTGTAAAGGTCACATTCAGAATGCATTAAAAGAAAATCAAGTCTTTAAAACTGTAATATATTCTCAGGTACAGGCACCTGTGTCTCAGAGCAATTTCTGTGAATTCAATTTCTGTGCATTTCCACCCCTATTATGGTCATGTTTTACAAATACGCTAGAGTGCTAGTTTCCCATCAGGAATGTTCTTGCAAACAACACATTTTAAGGGGATACTACAGAATATTCACTGGAAAAGAATTCTGGACGTGCACATTTTAGTAGTAGCACCAGAAACTTGATTTTAGGAGCTACGCTCCTCCCATCAGGTTACAGAAGCAATAGCATATGACCTAGATAGCCAATCGAAACAAACAAACACACATTTTGTTCACATTTCAGAACCTGAGAACTCCCAATGAACTGTTCATGAACACTCTGTGGACGAAGCATTACCCATAGATGTTATTCAGTGAAGGATTTCCAGTAACAAATAAATTCACAAAAAATTTAACCTGATAGCAAATCAGCTGTGATCAGAGAAAGAAGCTACCTCCATTCGTCCAATCATTCACTTAGAGTTGTTTGCTTAGCTCTAGTCTACAGTTTCATCTAGCAATTAGATTTCATTCACTAAGTTTACCACTTTTTAATTGGCACTTTATTTCACTTCAAAATAGGAAGTGGAGGGAAGAGTGTTGCTCTTGCAAAGTAAACAACATCAATGAAACCTGTAAAAGAAAAGAGGTTAGATTGCTTTAGAGGGCCAAATCAAGCTTTACTAAAAGAAAACTTCCTGAATATATTTGCGGGGTTTATTGTTATATAGATTTCACTCATTGCCATCTTTGTAGTGTGACTTGCTTTCTCTTTAAGGACATCTAGCTACTTGAAACCAAAAGAAATGACAAGGTGATATGGTACTTGCAGAGCTAATGTATCTGACCTCACCAAAGAAAGATGCTGCCAGATACTGGGTTTAAATCTGTCTTCACTTGGAAAAGGGCATTTAGGGTAAAATTATTGCCATGGAGAAGGCCTATACAAAGCCCTATGCACCACTTAAGCTCCAATTAAGTTTCAAGGGCCAAAGTCTGAGCCCAACTCAATCAATGGGCGTTATGCCTTTGATTTAGGTGAGAGCAGGATCTCTGTGTGAGCCCTCTGCAACGGACTCCATTTCACTCTAAATGTAAAAATCACCTGTTGTCCCAAAAAGGTAAAATGCCAAGTGTTACAACCCACACCGCGTGCTAAAACCACAGAGTGGCACATCGCCAGAGGGCGTAAAAAGGGAGCGCTGCTAAACTGTTCGCAGATGCGTCTAAATGAAGCTAGGCAGCTGGAGCCATGGACCCTAGTGTGCGCACGACTAAGCTGAAAGTGGCGACTCAGTGATTTTAGTTTAAAAGTATGTGGATTTGGACGCAATGTCGTTTTCTTTCATGCATCTTTTATCTGGGTGTTGGCACACACATGGCCCAGAGAAATGAAGATGACTTGGGGCGCTCTTCTGTCGTCACTTACGTGCTGTGTAACTCAATATTTAGTTTATTTATGGGAACATTCTTTTCTGCAGTGCCATGAGTGTTGCGCAGGAACAAGGAAAGCATGGGGTGGAGAAGGTAAAGGCTGGCCAAATTGAACCCTTTGCATGCATTCTCCTTGCTCAATGTGAGAGCACTGAAAAAATAAAACCTGGCACATGAGCTGAAGCTGACTGAAAGCATCTTTCACTTATGTGTTAAGCCAGCGATTCCCTTGCCTCGCCA
This sequence comes from Chelydra serpentina, assembly GCA_037349315.1. Classification (NCBI taxonomy): domain Eukaryota; kingdom Metazoa; phylum Chordata; order Testudines; family Chelydridae; genus Chelydra; species Chelydra serpentina. The sequence goes on along the minus strand of JBAIAC010000035.1, from coordinate 31,220,329 downwards.
CCTCCTGGCTCACACTCAGCATCAGGCAGATCATCAGGAAACTATGGGCCATTGAAATAATCTGTGTCAGTCAGAAGTCACTGGCAATTAATAGGTTTAATTTACATCTGGTTCTCGTACAGCACACCGCCCCCATGGGTACTAACTGGTCCCTTGGCAGGCTCAGCAGAGAAGACAAGGATATGAACGGGCATCGAGGAAACTCCATCCTTTAACCTTTTCAGCTGTATGTTGAGATTTATTTGATCATATTCATGAGTTTGGGGACCACAAAGTTAAGTGGCATCTAGGCATTGTCTGATGTTTTACCAGAACAGGGGCTTGGGCATTTTACAACTTCCACCTTCTTTTGTAGTGACACATAGTGTGTGCATTCCAATCTGACCTTATGGGTGGAAATTGCCACAACATGCTCAAAGAAAGAAAAGTCCCATCAGTTGTAAAGCGAATGCATGCTACAAAGAATATCTCAGTTTAACAGGAATATGGCATAGGATTGGCCATGCTAATCAAGCCCACAGATGTTCATGTAACTTGCCCAAGATTATCAAGGAAGTCAGCAACAGAGCCAGAATGAGAGTAAAAGAGGTCCCAAACCCATTCGCAGTCCACTTTACTGTGCTGACACTTTAACGTCTGAGATGAGTATCCTCTGCCACTCAGAAAATGCTGTCAGAGCCACTTCAATATTTTTTTTTAAGAAAGGAGTATGATGAAGCAGATAGGCCCCACATTGGCAAGGAGAGGGTTAATGAGAGCCTGTAGAGTCAATTGGCTCCACCCCACTATACCTGCCGCAGATGTCGGGCATCAAGAGGGGAGTTTAAAAGGTGGAGACCTAGCCCAATTCAGAACTGACCAGCAAGGAAAGCAGAGTTTTGCTTCTCCTAAGGTGAGAGAAACCTGGCTGTAGCCCAGAGACAGAGGTAGCCTGCTGACTGGATGAGCCTCCTGGTGGAAGGGAGGACTGGACCCTGGGAGACTGGCCAAAGTATTGGCTATTTGAAGACAGGCCCTGAATAGAAGGATGAAGTCCTGCTGAAGATTGATTTGCTTGACCCATCTTTGATTTTTGTTTTTTTCCTGATGTTTTGCACTTTAACACCCTGGAAATGGTGGGACTGAACTGTCCCTTGGCTTGAAGGCTAAAGCACAACTGCATCAGACCCCATGAGAGGCAGCAGCCAACCAGTAGAGACCCTGCAACAAGGTGACTTGTATTCTAGTGGACCATGTGGAGGTGCCGCAGAGGCCAACCCCTCACAAACAGGTTGTCATCTTGTTGACCAACTCTATCAGCTTCATAAAGAGCCGTGTGATAGAACTCCCCTGACAGCCATACAAAGTGAAAACAGCAGTCAGCAATGGATTCGGGCTGAATGGGCCATCCAGACTGCCCAGCCATTGTCACTGTTAACTCTATGTATTACCCGCTTACCATCCATCATAATGACACGGATTATTTTATTTGTTCTTGAGGTCATGATTACATCTTCTCTGGATGTTGCCTAAGCATCTGTGAGATTGGGATTCTGAAACCCTAAATTCCAAATTCCATGGGAGAGATCTGCCATTCAAAACTGTTTATGCATGCTTATACACCTGCATCCTAAGGACTTGTCTATATGGCCACTTAGTGCGCAACAAGTTGAGGTATAAATCTACACCACTATAGCCTGCCACATGCTAAAAATTCTGTGGTGTTTCATACAGAAGTAGATCAAGATGTACTATGGAACTTTTACTATGTGGTAGCTGGGTTTGCATGGCCATGTAGTGTGTGGCACGCTAGTGCTCTGTAGAGTCACACCTCAGCTCGTTGTGCACTAAATAGCTGTATAGACAAGATCTTCATAAAACTGGTCAGGAATTTTTCAATGAAATGTTTTTTCATTGAAACATGAAAATTTGTTGAAGCCAACATTTTCCATGGTAGTGTATCAGTTTTGATGAAACATTTGTTGGGAAGGTTTCTCAGGTCCAGGATTGAATTTCTGGTCACAATCAAAGAGCATAGTCCTAGAATAGTTAGTAGCCCAGTGGTCCAAGTACTCACCTGCAATTTGAGAAACCCAAGTTTACGTCCCTGTTATGCCTGATTTAGAGCAAGGACTTGAGCTTTGGTCTCCTACAGTAGTGCCTGGGGCTATTGGCTATGCTGTTCTTTTGCCTTCTCTGGTTTTTCACAAAAACAAAACACAATTCAAAAGATCTTTGTCCCAGTGTAGAATAGGGACAAAAATTAAATCTCAGATTTTCATGGATAGGAAAATTGTTTCCCATCAAGCGCTAGTACTAGAGGCCAAATGAGATAAAATAAGAAGCCACCTGAATCTTTGCCCCAAATGCAAATCCAACCTTGGCAGTTTCTGGAGTTTCTCCCGTTACCAGGCCCTGGTAACTAACCAACAAAGACATCATTCAGGGCTGCCAACAATTAGCTAGACAGTGGTGTGGCAGAATAAAGAAGGATATAAATCACACTGAAGCAAACTGTAGGGTCTTTGGATTCTTGTTCTAAGATTCACCCATTATCCTTATTGTTCTAATTATTCCTCCAGATAGTTAAGTGGAGATGAGTCAAAATCTCTAGGCTGTTTGAAGAGTCTATAGTAAAGTTGAAAGAACATTGAGGTCACGTGTGTTTATAGATGTTGTATTTCATTTGAAGTTTATTGCGGTAACAATCCTGCTGTTGTCTCCCATGGCAAAGACAAGATGTTAAAACCCTGGACGTTGCATATGTCATTGTTAGAAGGTGGAAAGTCTCCACATCCTTTCCCCGGATGACGAGTGAAAACAAGTTTGCTACATAGCTGCAGTGGACAGAATGACTTAACTAAAGACAAACACCAACTCTATTATAATAGGGAGGAATGATCTAGTGGTTTCCAGAATGAACAGGGTGCCAGGAATTCCTAGTTCTGATTCCAATTCTCCTTGAGTCCCTCTGTGACTTAAAGCAAGCTTCTCACCACTTCTGATTGACTTTCCTCACCCATGAAATGGGGATATAATGCTGCTTACCTAGCCCTTGAGGGGATCCAATGTCAGTAAAGCACTTTGAACCTGAAAAGCTTGATGCAAGTACTAAGTGAATTCAGTTAAGGCTTTTAAAATGTACCACCAACTTCTGAAAATAAATGTTTTCAAGTGACATGATTGAACTTTCACAAACAGTGGTGATTGTTTTTACATACTTGAGAGTTTCTACTTTCTGTGTCTGATTGGAAAATTTAGTGTTTAACACTAGGAGCGAGCCAGCGCTGGTGAGATTCCTAGTTCTAATATGCAGGGCCACAACGGTCATATATCTGGGTGATTCTTATCCTATCTAGACTGCATCTCCCCAACTTTTCAGGCATTGAATTATATTGGGACTAAATTATGGCAGTATAACTCTGCACTGCAAGACCAAAATGGTAATTATGTCAATGCTGGATATATATAGCACTGTAAAAAAAACTGAAGAGCAATTAAAGAAAATAATTTCACTTAAATGAATTTGGAAGGGGGAAATGGGTCAGCTGGCTGCCCTCTGAGGAACCTAAGCGAAAACTTGCAGTGAATAAGTTGACCATCTCCAGTTTGGGGCCTATAATGTGGTTTGCCACTATTTGCATGCCCCTTTGTAACTCTGCAATGCCTGATCTTTATTCTTCCTTTTCCAGGCCTTTTACACAGCCTGGGTTTATAGAGATAAAATAAACTCAAAAGGAAAATTCAAAGTCCCCAAATCCACCCATTTTACCCTCTTGTTGTCTCACTCCCAGGCCTTTCCTGTCTGTAGTTTTAGTCCCACATCCCAGGGTGCTCTGCGGGATTCTGTTCACTGCTACAATTTCTTATCTGAGCATCCCCCCTCATGAATGCATCCACTGTTCTTTATAGGAGAATCACCTGGTCCCTCTCAGGTGTGGCTCATTACGTAATCCAGCCCAGAGGCCAAGGCACCCTGTTATAGGGCCATTGCTTTGGAATACTGTAATATTTCAAAGGAAATCTATTATTGTACTACTATGAAGTGCTCATTATCGTCATCCTAAAGCTATTGGTATGGCAGCTGGAGCAGAAGAGCTGTTGAGGTTGGTGAGGCCATTGAGATCATAAGGATCTTATGAGGCATATTTGGGCCATGGGGTTGAGAGGAGAGAACAAGAAGTAGTTGAGATCACAAGGAGGGTGAAAGACTGGTGCAGGGATTTGGAGGCAGCTGCTGTGGTCCATGGAGGAATCAAAGGCATGGGTAGCAGGTTGAAACTACAAGGGAAGAGCAAAGGACACTTAAGCCCAAATTCTGAACAGCCTGATATTCAGTATGATTGTTCAGGCTCCTGTAGATCCCCAATGAATAGTCCAGCTCACCACTCTGATGTAGTTCTTAGGCTGGCACAAGGCATAGTTGCATTGATTAGAGCTGATTGGGAATCTTCCAATGAAACGTTTTTTTGGTCTGAAAATGGGGACATGTCAAAAGTGACACCCTTTGCAGGACAGGGAGGGGTTTGACAAATCTCCCCATTTGAAAAAAAAAATTGAAAAAAGTTTTGAAATTGTCAAAGTTGTTTTAGTTTGGTTTTGGATTTTTTTAAAGGGTGAAAATTAAAACAAAATGTTCTGAAATGAGCAAAATGAAATGCTTCAATTGACTAATCTGAATTTTTTTCCGATTTTCAGTTTGTGAACATTTTAATGATTTGAACTTTTCATCCCAATTCGAGATGAAAAATTATCAGTCTTAAAAATTCTCATGGGATGGGAAAACCATTTCCTGTTCCCACTCTACTATTGGCTTCAATGGAGCTATGCCAGTTCACGCCACCCGAGGAGCTGATGTGTGGAGAGAGAGATCCATTTTGTACACTGCTTGCTCTACAATCAGGATTCGCTCACCGATGAGCAAAGACCACTTGGAACATTTCAAACAAGCTGGTGTCAGTGCCACGTGACCCTTGGACAGGGGACCATGGTCTCTGCAGCACCTGTGGCTAATGCAGTTGGGTTGGGAGCGCAGAGTCTGTGATCTTAACTCTCACTTTCCCTTTTTTTTTTTGTAAATGGGTTTACGTCTCCACCTTGTCGTGCTTTTTGAAACGCTCTGCTGATTATTACGTTTCCTGTATTCACTGCGTGTCTAAGTGTAATAAGCCTTCAGGAGTCTAAATACACAGCAGCCATGCCCAGCAGCCCTGCAGATTTCTACTTTTGCTTTCTTCTTCTGGGTGTGATCATGCTCTGGTTTTGAAACCTGTGTGATCGCTCAGAGGATCTGTGTATGTTGGCAGGCCTGGAGTTCTCAGTTGTAATATGTAGTCACCACTTTGCTGACAACCAGCTGCTCAGAATTCACTTTTTCCTCCTATTCAGCCCAGTTAAAAGTGAAATATCAACAAAAAGCAATTTCTGCAGGGACAGTGGAAAAGTTAATAAGGGAGTTGAAGTCATAGCAGGTTTGTATTAAAATCCCCAGGCACTCCTATAACTTATTTAATTTTTTGTTTCTTTAACATTCATGAAATATGGAAAACAAAAACAAAAATACAGACGTAGGAATAGTAATTGCTTTCCCCACCTCCCCACTTTTCTTTCTTGATTGCGGGGGGGAAACCCTGTAGGTCTGAAACAAGAAGCCAATTGTTGTGCTCTCATTCTCCAGGCAATGATACAATATGCAGGGATTCTGCATGAGTACAAGGGTCAATTTTTTAAATTATTTATACTGAAGTAGCATTAAGGGCCATCATTCAGGCCTCATTGTGCTAGGTGCTATATGAACATCTATTAAAAGACAGTCCCTGCCCCATAGGGCTCTCAGTCTAACAGAACACAATGGGGCAGTTCCTCAGCTGGTCTAAAACTTTAATGGAGTAACTTTGATTTACATCAGCAATGGATCTGGCCCCAGGGGTGGTGAACCAGACAAACCAGAGAAAAGGAGGAGGATGAGGTAATAGTGAAACAAGCATATTTCAGCACAAGGACCATTACTCATGGCTTGCCGCCTGTCAAAGTTATTGTCAGCTAGCAGCATCTTGGAGGCATCAAATCCTACCTGTCTTACCCATGAGATTAGTTCCATAGTGAGAAATGACAAAGACTGATTCTTTGTTTTTTTCTCGGAGACTGTTCTGAATTATCACTGTGGGGAGTTTTAGAAAAAAGTGTGTCAATATTTTTTTCTTTTTTTACAGTGAGAAAAGTATATTTTCCCCACACATCATTCAAACCCTAAGAGGATTTCCTCCAGCTTTTCTCCCAGTGATGTGTCAAAGACCCTATTATGGAAAATGCAGTTATGAGCATGCATATGGGAAGGGGTTTAGGCCTTGATACCATTTTGTAATCTGCATTCTATCTGTTGCTAACAAGTACATTCCATAGTAGAGACAGAGATCAGCTGCACCAGTGCATCTCCTGAGAGGCAAATCATGAGCAGGTTGTGGTAAATGTAGCCCTAACTAATGTAGACCTTAATCTTAGTTATTGACATGGCCCCCACTGTCATAGGGTCTAAGTTCCATACCATCTTTATAATGCATTTTATCTCACAATACCCCTGGGAGGTCAGGAACTACTGCTGTCCCCATTGTACAGATGAGGTCCTGAGGCACAGAGAGACTAATTGATTTGCCCAAGGTCACACAGGAAATGTCTACAGAACATGGAGTTGAACCCAGGTCTTGCAAGTCTGAGGTTACCACACTAACTACCGGGTCATCTTTCATCCCCTGCAACCTGATTCACGTGGACACACCTTTATACTAACCTGAAGTCAGTGGAGTTCCAAACAGGCTTAGGGGGCTGCCTGTGAGATCAGATTGCAGGATCAGGGCCTTAGTTTGACTGTTCTCAGGTCTTGATCTCTCTTTTGTGATATTTTCTGAATCTTTAGTGGCTGCATACCAAGGGCCTCTGCCACACCATTGGCAAATTCTTCTCTGATGGAGGCCTGGGCAATAGTGGCAATGAAAGCCCATTACTGCTGTTGAAGTGAGGCAGTGAGAAACTCATGCTAGGTTGGCCAAAGGGGCGGAGACTGGGCCTGGCAGTTGGTGCGGGTTCCTTCATCCTCCTTGCCCACCTGCTCCCAGTTTCTTCTGTTGCTCTGTAGAGGAGCCAGGAGAGGCTTCTCACGGAGGGAGGTTGCTGGGGACTTGGGTTTGGGGGTGTCCAACGCCTGGTTCCAGAGAGAGGCCTTTGCCTGGAGTCTCCATTTGAAAGAGTCAAACAGCCTTGCTCCCTCCTTGGCTCTGGTCCCCCTTGTGGTGCCACAGTGGTGCTAGTTTCTTAGTTGCCATGCAGTCTTCATAAAACAGAATCTCTCCTTTGTCTGCTCTTTGAAATGGGACTAGACCAAGTGAACTAATGAACTGTCAATGCACAGCAGCAGGGTCCACATGGCTGCTGTGACCATAGCATGAAACTATCTGTTTGTTACCATCACTGAGCTGTGAATTATGCATAACTTCACTGTGACTACATCATAGCCACAATCATAGCTGATAAGGGAGCTGGGTGGGTCCCATCATTACTACTCCTAATCAAGACTGTATGTTTTGGTTATTCTTGGCATGTTTGAAACATCCAGATTGGTGTGAAAGTGTTGTACAATGGAAATATTTTCAAATTGAAATGAAAATATGACAAGTTAAAAACATAAAGGGGGGTAATCTCCTTCTCTGGATGTCTTCACATCAAGACTGGATGCCTTTCTGGGAGATGTGCTTTAATTGGCTTCATTACAGGGATAACTGGGTGAAATTTAATGGCCTGTGGTATGCAGGGATGTCAGATTAGAATGCTTTAATAGTCCCTTCTCGTCTGAAACTCCATGAATCTAGTGGATAGGGCACTGAACTAGGAGTCACAAGAAGGGGTTTAGTCCCAGTTCTACCATGGACCTGCTGTGGGACTTTGATCCAGTCACTTTTCCACACTGGGCCTCTGTTTCCTCAGCCACCCTTTGTCTGTCTCATCTGTTTAGAGATGATAAGCTTCTTCAGATCAGGGACTATGTTTCATTCTGTGTTTGTGCAGGGGCCCTGATCTCAGCTGCAGGCACTAGGCACTTCTCTAATGCAACTAATAATGCTACAGGCTTTCCCTGAGCCTCCCCTGCTATATGTGGGTAATCAATAACCCCAAATCCTCAGCTACCTATTTTATTTCTGAACCATTTGCCTTTTATTCCCCTGTTACACAAGGCCTCTTTTGGAAAGCACTTTCTATCGCTATTTTTTTTTTCAGCCTGAGTGTAATTAGTGCACTGGTGCCAGAAAAGTCTCTATTTTTGGCTGTCTTTGCCCTTCTCTTGGCCTGTGCAACCCTCGGGTGAGTAATGGAGAGGTAGCCACTTGGACACAGGGGAATAGGGGTCAGCTCAATAGCAAAAACATTTGCTTTTCTCAGAAAAATCTGCTTCTGCATTATTATTTTAAAGACAATAAAGTAAGAGAGCAGAACACACTCTTCCATAGAACTCTCATGCCCGTTTATTTTGAAGGCTTTGCTTTTATTTAAGACACTTATTTGGCTACCCTTCCGATATAGAGGGCGAAATCCTGGCCCCATTAAAGTAAATGGCTGTGCTTTGTCATTGACTACCTTAGTCCAGGATTTCACCCTCTACAAAGTCAATGACAAAACACCCATTGAATTTAATGGGGCCAGGGTTTCCCCAAAACCTCCACAGACCCACACTGCTGCCATTAGGACTGGGTCCCCACTTACACAACAAGGCCTCTACTAGTGAACCTAACAGAAGCTAGATCCACAGCATAGGCAGGGGTCTGTTGTTTTAAGTTCAAGGCATCAGAAGCCACATTTTCCCCTGTAGCTACCTTAAAATATGTAACCAAGATTTGTTCCTGCTCACTGGAACACATCATTGTACCAGACCTCTAGCGGGATTATCTCCATCCTAACTCCAGTCTGGCTGTTGTCTATCTTCAAAGCACTGCTACCACTAAAATGGATCAGAAGGTGCACGGCACCACCATAGTGGAAAAACACTTGAATTTCTTCTCATCAATTGTAACAAGCACAAAAGCTGTACTATAAAGGGTGACTGTTGCTTTAACAGTGTTGGGATAACATTGGCCTGATCCTATGATGTGCTGAGTGTTTTCAACATCCATTTGCATCTTTGGGAATGGAAAGATGCTCAGCATCTCACAGGGTACTATGGGCCTGATTCAGGAGAGCACTTGAATGTGCACTTAATTTTAGGTGCTTTGCTGGATTGGGGTCAATATGAATTTCCTCCCTCATTCCCTGTGCACAGTATAAACCCAGTGGGGGTGATTATGAGGGATTAATGGGGGACTGACTTGCTTCCTCAGTGGGTGGAGGGTGGAGGGGAGAGAGAAGTAGTATGGCTATAGGAGCCCAGATTATCCTCGCAGAGATGACCCATGGTGGCTGATGGCGGGGGGGGGGGGGGGGCAGAGTGAGGGCAGCTGGCTTCAGCGGTACTACTGAGCATGCTCAGTACAAGCCAAGCAGCAAATCGGGGGGGGGGGGATGTGACCCCACAGCCCTCCCCCTGATGGATCACCTTCGACTGGAGCCAGGACTAGCTCCTGCAGTGGGCTCTGTGAAGGGGCAGTAATTGAAGAAAGCAGCCCTGCCCAATGACAACCTGAAAAAAGAACAGAGAGTTGGAGTGAAGATGAGGAGAGGCTGAAACCTCAAACCCAGCATGGGTGAAAGAGATCCCATGTTATGGTTTGGACTGCATTTGCTGGACAGACTGGTATGGAAGGGAAGTCCTAGAAGGGGCAGAAGATCTTTAGGGATTTGCTATATTTGCTTCAGTGCTGGTGGAAGATGTTATTTGGAACTTGAAGGACATTATTGGAAGGAGTTGGACTTCAAAGCTATCTGGCTGGAGGGCCAGGTTCTGCGCACAGGAGATATTGGAAAAAGCCACAAGGGGGCACTCCAGGGTGCTAAGGCTGCTACAGGGCTCTTTTGAGTTTCACTGTCAGCATTCATTCATTTTTAACAAAGGTTTTGTATGTACATTGCCATATTGTTCACAACAGTGCCTAAGTAACATTAGCTTCAGGGTCTGATGTTCAACTGGGACTCGCTCTGCCCTCGCTTGCACCTTTGCTATCTCATTCCTTTGAACAGCATTGCACTGGTGCAAGCAGAACTTACCTCACTGGCTTTATCAATGGCTTCAATTTATGGCATGAGTTTTGGAGCATATTTATCCTCTTAACAGGGAAATTAAAGGGAAGATCGGTGAGCTAGAAAATTAATGATGAAACTACAGCTTAAGGCAGGGTTAACTGAAGTGTGTCCAATGGAGTTCTAATAAGCAGCCGTCTGTCTCTGTAGCTGCTATGTAGGGTTAAGTTGAGCCACAGACGGACTTTATTGAGAGGTCAACTCCAAGAAGCCATTTCTATTCATCCAACATGGAAACTGGAAGTACAGGCAAATGTTGGACCAGATCCTGCTGACCTTACTCATGCAGGTAGTCCCATTGGCCAGTAGATAGCAATTCTTTTTTTTAAAAAGCATATGTACATTTATATACAGCTACCATGCTCTTGGAAAGTTGCCAATACATCCCTTAGCATCACAGTGTTTGTGCACCAGATGTTCTAAGGAGTTGGGCCCTGATTCAGTAAGGTACCGCATACTATATCCCAGTGAAGTGAAGTGCTTTGCTGAATAGAGATAGACTTAAGCATGTGGTTAAAGTTACCAACATGCTTAAGTGCTTTGCTGAATCAGCGCCTTGGTTAGCTTTCAGACACTGGCTTTTCGCAATTTTCTTGCTTTTTAGGTGTAGGTTGGCTGGAGCAGAATGTTCTGCTGGGAAAGATTTGTATGTCTGTCCTGAATAAAAATGACCGTATGGGATATAAAGTTTTCTTAACAAGGATGAAATGTAACAGTATATGCCAAAAAAATATCCCTACCTTAAAAACAGTCAGCAGACTCCAACAGTCTTGAGAATCTTCCCCAGGGATCAGAGAATGAAATAATATCCAACAGATTCCTACACTCTGAAGAGACAAACTGATGAATGACAAGGTGTTCTAACAATGCTGCAGTAACCAGGGGGATATTTGTAGAACACACATTGTCATCTGTTGAAGTACCAAGTCCCCAAAGAGCCTAAGTCCTTGTAGGTTGCCTGGGTTTAACTTATAACTCCACTCATGAGGAATAGACTCTGAGCATAAACCATGGAAGTTATACTTCCACTGAATTCACAGCAACAGCTCGCCTCCTCAGCTCCAACTGGAACATTATTAGTAGGGCTGATCGAAAATTTTCCATCACATCTGCTTTTTGATGGAAAATTGGGTTTTCGACAAAACACATTTTTTTACAGAAAGTGTCTACTTACTGCAGATCATTTTTGGGGTAAAAAAAAAAAAGCCCAAATGCCTGAAAACCTAAAAAATGTCAGCTTTTGGCTGAAATCCAAAATATTTTGTCCGAAACCTGAAACATTTGGATTCACAAATGGCTGTGCCACATGGGAGTAATAGTTTGGTTGCCTCATGTTCTCATTCTCTTCTGTGTGCTAGGCTCCTCAGCCAAACTTCATAACCCATGATGCACCACCTGCCCTAATCAACAGAGGAGACCTGGCTGTGTCAGGGGAGATGTAGTCTGACCCAGGAGCCTGGCCTAGAGAGGAGAATGGGAGTGTGATGCTTAGCAGAGGAACTCAGCTATAAACAACCCTCTTTGGCCTCTCTCCTGCTGCTAAGCTGGTGTAACTTTGGTGGCCCTGCAGCAGCACTTACATTACTCTGCATTCCTTGCCCTGCTTATCACTTCTTACTTTGCATTTATACTGGCAACAGGGCACCTTCATTGGGCAAATTCAAACACATGCTCTAATCATGCATAGAGTGAACTGCAGCAGGATAATCTGTTGTTCTAAAGATATTCACTCACAGCGAGTGTTCACATTGAGTGGCAAGTGGGGAATATTCAGAACAAAGAATCATCCTTTAAAAGGAGTGGGTAAAGGCCATAGAGACCCCTCACCCGCCCCAGGCGAGTTAATATTCTGAGTCACTGACTTGGAAAGGTGAGGGTTCATTTGGCAAAAGGTTTTTGGCAAGGTAGCTGGGGAAAGTGAAAGTTCAGACCCTGGTGCCTGAATCCTCCAATGCCAAAGCAGATTTTTGGGATGCTAACTTTTGTGTATTTTTTTCTCCCAAGTTTCATAACTATTAAAATCTCATGACTTTTTTTTTTCTTTTTGCTCATGTGCAGCTGTGAATTCATAAGCAGCCTGGGAATACTTGCAAATCTTCCTAACTGAATTCGGAACATGCAAAAGCATTTGCAACTATGAATGTTTGTGTATAGTAGTAAAAAGCTAAAGGCAGTTATCTAATTGGGGTGAAGTGAGAGGGGGAGCCCTGTAAAAATCCTAATATGCATCAAACTTTTCTGATAAATAACTTGGTTTGGTTTTTACAACTGAGTGGCCTTCTGTTCGCTGTTTACTCTAGAAACTTGTTTAAAGCTCCATGTGGTAATATAATTGACTGAAGAACCATAATGTAACCAGAAAATGAAAAGGAAGGAATTCCTTTACAAACCCACCACTTTTAAACATGAGCCAGTTGCAATTCACAGTAGCACTTTTCATCCGCTTATCTTCATTATGACATTAGTGGTACTATCCACTTCTGCCAGGCTTTTACTAATCCCAAATTCACAGACATTTTCTCTTTCTCTCTCTCTCAATCTTTCTTTTAAAAAAAAATAAAACAAAATAAAATAATTATTTTGCTGTTCACTTAAGAGAAATTTGAGATTTTCTCCTAACTCTCCTGACCATTTCAGTAGAAAAATGAAATAACAAATCAATGACCAGAGTAGAGCTGGCCAAATTTTCATCAAAGCAGTTTTCTATTGACAAAATGGCTTTCTGTTTTTCTGCAAAAAGTATTAATTTTAATTTTGGTGGCAGATAAAAACTTCGGAGGAAAAAACATTCTGAAAATGTTGAAACATCCCATTTTGACACTTTTTGAACAAAAATCCTTGACCCTGAAATTTACTATATTTTATATTTTGAAAAACTAATTTCACCCTGATTCAGAACTTTTTTTTTGTTTTCAAAATATCAGTTTTTCATGGGATGGAAGATCAATGTTCTGACCATCTCTATCCAGCAGCAATGGGTGGATAAATTCTTTGGGATGGTGGTTCTTCCCAAATCAATGCAGTCTATTAGACTTATGACAGAAAGTCAGCTCAGTTCACAGGGATTTGGTCCCAGTTTAGCAAAGAATTTAAGCACATGCTTAAGTGTTTTGTTGAATAGGATGGATTTAAGCATGTGCATAAAATAGCATGTGCTTAAGTTCTACTTAAGGGCTACTGAAGATCAAAGACAACATCCTATAGAAATCATATCGCCAGGTCTTAAATTCAGCCAGAGCTGTCCAGAGAGGAGCTCTGGTAAATATTTTCAACTCCCATGGAGTTTTTATAGCATGGGGAGGCACATGGGGGGCGCTGGGAAATACTCTGAGAATTTAAGCCCTGCATATTGATGTTATATTTTCCTGCTTTTTGTTGTCCCATACCCCTATCTTTTGTCTACATGTTCACTATTCAATTGCAGGGCTACAGGGGAAAGGGGAAAGTCTTTTTACCTGTCTCTATGATGATGCCTAGCACACGTTTAGCACAAATCAGAGAGGGATTTTCAAAAGCACTGAGCTTTGGCCTAACTCTGCTCCAATGGAAGTCAACAGGGGTTGTACCATGGCCTTCAATGGCTCACCCTCAGATAATTGATATATAATAATTTGATTACATTAAAATAAACAATATAAAAATAAATAGATTACGCTATCACACTGCTTATTTTTACACGTAGATGCAGCTGAGCTGCATGGCTGGCTGTAACAGCTACGTGTGACAGTTGCCAATATGGGAACTGCCATTAAAAAGACAGCACGGGTCAGCAATTACCACTGAGTCATAGATGAGATTATCACTGTTTACTGCTATGCTTAGAATAGGAGAGGACCATTGGCAAATGTTGGCTTGTACTTTATTTACCATGACTGGGCATAGGCAAACATGGAAACCTACCTGAATGGGGTAAAGTGAAGTCAGAATTTAGTTCAATGTCACTAATAGAAAAAACAACCAATGTGTCATTAAAAACTAAGTGTGAAAAATGTAACACTTGGTTATTAAGAATGACCCCATAACTATCTTATTATAGGGGGGATAGTAGTACTGCCTAAGAATTTTAGGTTGCCTGACATTTCCCTTATAAGACCTTGTTTTTAGTTGCTTATAATTTTACCTTTAACTGTTTGGGATGAAATTGGAAAGTTTCAGCTAAAATTATTCTGCTATTTCTGAGAATGAGATTAAGGAGAAGTGCATTGTTTTTGTGGTATATTGAAAACTGTGTTAAAATGTGATTTGTTACTTTAAATCTTCAGGGCTTTTTCTGTTCCTACTTGCAGGTGGAGGGGGAGAGGGGAGGGCTCTGTAGGGATGCATGTGGTCCAAATCAGTTCTACCGACAGACTAGAATAAAATGGGGTGAGTTGTGCCTCTCTGTTTTAGAGAACAGCTTGCTTTGTTTCTCTCTGGTTTTGGATTCTTTTGTGTTATCGTTCTTCTATTCTAAGAAATAGAGCCACGTTATGCTGCAACCTTCCATATTTTATGGTTTTTTTCTAACTTGTGTGTGCACCAAGAAATAAGTTTTACCTATAGTAAATAAGTTCTTTGAACCATTTCACTGAGAAACTTTAGCACCTCTGTAATATCACACAGCTGCCTCTCAAGCACCCCCTCATGGCCAGAGGTCACTGTACAGCACCCTGCTTCTGTTTTTCCCACTCTGCAGGGCCCTTTAAGAACCTACAGTTTAAAGGTGGTTGAAACAATCCCCACAAAGGGTCCCATTTACTTAGTCCTCTGGTTCATATTGTGCCTCTAGGCCTCAAGCCCAGTTCTGTGTCTCTATCCTAATTAATCCAAAATACCTCAGAACAGAATGTAACACTGTCTTCATCTCTGTTGGCCTTTACAGTCTCTGCCCTGCTTGCATAGAGTTGCTCTCTGCCTGGGAAGCTCTGTCCCACTCTTCTACTTCTTCAACTTTCCCCTGATGACTCAGTGCCCTGCAGGACTCCTCATGCTCTCAGGAGTGTCTACAGACCCAGCTGCAGGTTCCTGGGCTTCCCCTTTTTTACTGCCACTTCCTGCTCTTTTAATCCTAGGGATCGCCTGATTCAACCCAGGTGTAACTTGTCCAGTAATCAGGGCTGTCTTACCCCAGGCTGTCCAGGCCATGGGGCAAGCCACTCTGTGATGGCCTCCATGCTTTGGAGGAAGGGCTTGAAATTTGGTAGGGTGGGCGCCTTGGTATTGGGGATGTGCCTTTTGCTTCTCCTGAGCAAAAAGCCTCCCAGCATGGACAAGCTATAATCCTTTGAAAAATCTCAGCTCACACATGCTCAGTGACTTGTGAGAATTTGGCAACTAAATTCTCTGAAGATTCCATCTGTAATGAGCATGACCCAGCTCAGGGATACAGGGGCTGAGTAGGGCTTTCCCTGTGATTCCTGCTCCCAGGCACAGGCACTGAGGGCAGGGAGACAGTGTCTTCTATGCTCTCAGCGCTCACCCTTCTGGCACCCAGGCATTCCTCCCTCGGGGAAGACTAGTGCAAACCAGGCAGGACTGGGAGACTTTCGAATGCTCATTTGATCCCAGCACACACTGTGTGCTCATTGCTAAGTCTGACAGAAAGGGAAGAGACATCAGAGAGAGCATCTCCGGTCTGCACCATGATGTCGTCCTGTTAGCACAAATCCAAGCACTGTGAAGTCAGTATGCAGGTCAGCAATGGCTCCCTGAGGAGAAGATGAAACCTAGCACCTTTCCAGAAGGGCTGTTCAGTGTTCACATGAGGAACAGAGCAGCTTTGTGCAGTCTCCAGGCTGTAGGGTGGCATGTGGGAAAATAAAGGAGAGATTCAAGAGGCAACATGGGAAGAGAAGAGGACGTCAGATGAGTCCCTGAGAACAGAGAAAAGTGCCCTTTCTTGGATTGTGCAGCTGACATGGGCTCGTCAGAAGACAACATCGTGTGTGTGCATGAACAAGAGAACTAGGCTGAAGAAAGCCTTCCATCAGCAAGGCTGGGCTGAGTTGACACCTTGCTGAATGCTAGGGCTCTGGTGTTGAAACTGAGAGTGATGGACACAGGGTTGTCTGCTGGGGTAGGATGGATTCTGCAGCACTCCCAGATTTCACCATCACTGACCTTAATGGACCACGATTCAAAACACTAAGTGGTGGATTCCAACATGCTAATTGTCAATCTATAAAAATAAACTAACCACTAGGGGAAAGATTCAAAATAAAAAGGAGCGACATCTCCATGGTTCCCTAGCCAGAACCTTCCTACTAGGAGAGTGTCTCCACAGAGAGATATGTAAAACAAAGCTGAACTGTACAATAGATAGAAACAGCAACCCCAAACTGGAAGAAGAAAACAGGGCACACAAGTCACAGTGGAAACGCAGACATGGATGAGCAAATGCAACTAAAATGACAGCCAAGAGCTGGAAAATTGGAGATGCTTTTTGTTCCTCTGTTCAAGACGGCTGTGATTGTGGCAAAAGGCGTTCCTTTCTTTTACAGTTAGGCAGTATTACACTCCCTCACTTTTAATGGAAAGAGGCAGCAGGGAGGGCAATTCAGCTCTGTGCTGCAATGTCATCCTATGGGCAGAAATCTCAGCACTGTGAGGTCAGCACAGTCACTGGGTGGAAGATGAAGCATGGCCTGCTTTTCCAGAAGGGACTCAGCAGTTCAACATACTAAGAGCAGAGTGTTGGGTGTGTGACCTCTTGGCCAAAGAAATACAGGGAAAGGGGAGAGAAAAAAGAGAAATTAGAAGCTATAATGAAAAGATTTAATGTGTAAACTGAGAGGAAAAGAAGAGGAACCCAGAGAAGCCCCTGGGAACAGGTAAGTTCTTGATGTGAGAAACATGGGTGTTTGTGTGCATGTGTGTATGGAAGCCAGTGTGCTAACTGGGGAACAAGCATAGGAAAATCCTTAAATTGATGAGGCTATGGAGATTTGAGAGCTTGGGATGTGGTGCTGCATCCTCCAAGGACCTGGGGATTTTTCTGGTGCTGGGAATGGTGGTTGTGGGACTTTTTTTCCCCCTAGGAGGCCAGAAAAACAATAGAATAAGGGCTTACAAAGCAAATAGACCAGTCTTCTAGCTGCTCTGGTTTCAAGGGAAATTGGTAACTCTGAGGGTCTTGGAATCTGGCTGGGAGGGATTGCATTGGAGACAGTTCCTTCTGCGAGTGTGTCTATGAGTTGGGCTGGGAGGGATTGGTGCAGAGGGAGCCATGGATGGATTCATGGAGCTCCCAGAGTTTGGTTTAGGAGGTTTGCTGTATGCTGTGTTGGGGAATTGACTGGATCTGCTAGTGGTCTGCTAAGCCTCTCCGTACCACAAACCGACTGGCCAGTGTTGTTTTTCACTATGAAACAGGAATTGCACCTTCCAACCTATGTTCTTGACCCCACACCCCACAAAGCTGTAAACCAAAGCCCTGTGGAGGGGCCTGGGCATGGACCTTAAGAAAGTCCAAGCCCACAGGAGACATGGGGCAGAGTAATTCCATGAAATTCCAACAGGGAGAGGGAATTTAGTAGGAGCTGAAACCCACACAATTCTGATTGGACTCACCAACTCTCAACTGCATTGAGTTCCCTTCATGCTCCATGGTTGATCAACGCACAAGAGATTGCAATAAGACTAGTGGGTAAGGGCGGAGTTCAGGCCCATTCCCTGTGGGGTAACAGGTGGAGGCTTTTGGAGCTAGTTGCTGGGATGACTCTAGACAGCAGGACTCATGCTCTGGCAATGTACCAACAGGTTGACTATAAGGGTGGGGAAAGGGTGTAGTACCTTATGGAGGCTGCACAGCAGTGTCTGCTCAGTCAGAGCAAGCAGCAGGGGCCTGGCCATGCTGTGCACTACAAAGAACCTAGCCCAGTGATGTCCTGATCACTCAGGGGCCACAAGCTAGCTCTAAGGGCTTGTCTAAACTTAACACACTACAGCGGTACAGCCCATGGGCATAGCCAGCAGCTGAGACAGAAGCACCTAGCCCAGGTGAACAAGAAGGTAAACTTGCTCACTTGGCACAGCACACTAATCCCATCAATATACAGGGATGGTAGGATAAGAATTGCTGCTGTCCTCCATCCTTTTCAACAGTGTCTTACATCAGCAGCTCTGCAAAGACTGGGTGTGTTATTTTCCCCTTTGAGTTTGCAGGTGTTATGATTTTCCTGAATAATTCACATGATAAGTTGGGCTGTTACTGAATTCAGTTGTTAAGGTTGTTTAACACAATAACTTTGGCAAACTTTAACCGTTTTGGCTGAAATTTCCCATACTGGGTGCCTGGCTCAGACTGATTCTTTTTGTTATCTTTTTTAAAGTTTCAGCTAAAATGTTTCATTCCCTTCCAAGAACAAGAATATGGAAAAATACGTTGTTGTGCCCATGTTCGTCCAAACACAAACATCTTAAAACTGTAGAGCTGAGAAGGTCTAGCGCCCCGATGCTTTGGAGCAGGGAAATTTGGCAGCGGGGGTTGACTTCGTGATGTGCCTTTTCACAACCCCTGTGAAAATTTCCCTACATTTGGCCAAGTTATGAGCCTCCAAAAAATCTGTTTGCACATGCTGAGAGACTGAGCACCAACAGTGGTGGTTGTGCTAGATACCCAGCTGGTGTAAATCAGCATAGCTCCATTGACTTTAATGGAACCATGCCAATTTACGCGAGTTTAGGAACCGGCATGTTGACTTCAATAATAATCACATTAAAGCAAATGCAGCTTCTACCAAGGACTTCAATGGGAGCAGGATTAGCCATATCTCATTTCAGTGGGACTACTCATTTGGGTATACATTTGAAGAATCTACTACTATGTGCTGTAGTTAAAGACTTTTTAATGGCAACCAATATATATCCGTATGAAATTGCTACATAAAGAAAAAAATCCTTCTTTGACCTTTTGTACCCACTTGCAGCCCTGAGTAATCTCTTTTTATGACAAGTTATAATAAATTAAACCTTTGAAATGAAGGGGAAAGCTAACACAGACCCTCTGCTATGGAAGAGTGGGATAAAATTTGGCCATAAATGTAAAAAACATGGGAAAGATAGACTGTGAAGTCTCGGGGATGTGGTGTGTGCTTGGTTCATTCATCCAACAACTAAAATCAAGCCGTGAGCTTGTATGCAAGTCAGAAGTGGAATCACTGTTTTGTCTTGTGGATAAGCAGGGTATTTTAAAACTTTGGCAAAGCTGAAAAGACTTAAAAGTTGAGATTCAGAATATAACAATCATTGTCAAATTGCAGGTGTTCTGTTAAACCGGATCTCATTCTCTTTTCCTGAGAACACAGTGAACACTCTCTGGAAAAGAACACTTGCTGTGTACTGTAGGAAATATATTTGACCCAGTTTTACAAGTTGCTTCACATCAGTCAGCATCCTTTTTATTTTGCTCTATCAGCAGCTTTCCTGAGTTTACCTGCAGCATCCAGTCAATTCCCTAGGGCTGATCAAAACTTCTCACATCCCCAGTGAAACCAAAAGTTCTGTTTTCCAAATGGATAGCCGAAAGATTTTGGGGAAAATGTCTTTTTCTCACTTAATAGAGTTAGGCGAAAGGTCAGTAAAAACTGCAGATCAAGAATAAATGAAACCAGAACTGGGACATCACTGATCACATAAAGAAGAGACAAGTAACTCCCATGTTTCTATAATTCCTCAAAGACCAAATCTGCAAATTATGCAGATGTGCAGCCGTATGGCTAATCTTCATGTACCATTTTCCTAATTGTATATTCCAATGGCTAGTGTTGGATATTTGTATGTATAATTGCACAGTTTGTACACCTGCAGTCATAATAATTGGATTCACAACGTAGGCAAACAATTGCACATACATTTTGCTTCTGTATGCTTACATTATTTGAAAATCTGGCCTTAAGTTTCCACACTGCTAAATAATTATGAAGCTCCATGGAAATGCTTAATTTTCTTGACTAGAAAGCAACCACTAGATCCTTATTGTTCTCTTCAACAGATTAACAGTGAAACATTTCTGGTTAGAACCTTTTTAATATTATGCTTTCACCTTCTTAAGTAACAGAGGGGTAGCCGTGTTAGTCTGGATCTGTAGAAGCTACAAAGAGTCCTGTGGCACCTTACAGACTAACAGACATATTGGCGTATAAGCTTTCCCACTTCGTCGGATACTTGTTAAATAACTTATATTGTTGTAGTCAGAGTGGGATAGGTCCACATTTTCAAAAGTGACCTCTAATTCTGGGACCATACATTGTTTTTGGAAGCCTAACTTTAGACATATGGGGCCAGATCTTCAGCTGGTTTAATTCGGTATATGCCAATTTATACTTGCTGAGGAAATGACTGCCTAGGAAGGAGTACAGCAGAAAAGGATCTGGGGGTTCTAGTGGAGCACAAACTAAATATGATTCAACAATGTAACAGTCTCGCAATGAAAGTGAACATCATTCTGGGATGTATTAGCAAGAGCGTTGTAAGCAAGACATGAGAAGTAATTCTTCCATTCTGCTCAGCACTGAAAAGGCCTCAGCTGGAGTACTTTGTTCAGTTTTGGGCACCACACTTTGGGAAGGATGTGGACAAATTGGAGAAAGTCCTGAGGAGAGTAACAAAGATGAAAAAGCTCTAGAAAACACAAACTATGAGAAAGATCGGATAAACTGGGTTTGTTTAGTCGAGAGAAAAGAAGACTGAGGGGGGACATAATAACAGAGTTCAAGTATGTAAAAGGCTATTACAAAGAGGATGGTGATAAATTGTTCTCCTTAACCACTGAGGACAGGGCAAGAAGCAATGGGCTTAAATTGCAGCAAGGGAGATTTAGGTTAGACATTAGGAAAAAATTCCTAACTGTAAGCATTGGAATATATTACCTAGGGTGGCTGTGGAATCTCCATCATTGGAGGTTTTTAAGAACAGGCTGGACAAACACCAGTTGGGAGGGTCTAGATAATACTTAGTCCTGCCTCTGGACTAGATGGCCTATCAAAGTCCTTTCCAGTCCTACGGTTCCATGACTTCGACTCCCTCAGGGAACTGATGGGCAAGGTCCCCTGGGAGAATAACATGAGGGGGAAAGGAGTTGAGGAAATCTGGCTGTATTTTAAAGAATCCTTATTCAGGTTGCAGGAACAAACCATCCCGATGTATAGAAAGAAAAGTAAATATGGCCGGCGACCAGCTTGGCTTAACAGTGAAATCCTTGCTCATCTTAAACACAAAAAAGCATCTTACAAGAAGTGGAAGATTGGACAAATAACCAGGGAGGAGTATAAAAATATTGCTCAGGCATGCAGGAGTGAAATTAGGAAGGCCAAATCACACTTGGAGTTGCAGCTAGCCGGAGATGTTAAGAGTAACAAGAAGGGTTCCTTCAGGTATGTGAGCAACAAGAAGAAAGTCAAGGAAAGTGTGGGCCCGTTGCTGAATGAGGGAGGGAACCTAGTGACAGAGGATGTGGAGAAAGCTAGTGTACTCAATGTTTTTTTTGCCTCTGTTTTCACAGACAAGGTCAGGTCCCAGACGACTGCACTCCACAGCACGGTATGGGGAGGAGGTGACCAGCCCTCTGTGGAGAAAGAAGTAGTTCAGGACTACTTAGAAAAGCTGGACGAGCACAAGTCCATGGGGCTGGATGCACTGCATCCGAGGGTGCTAAAGGAGTTGGTCGATGTGATTGCAGAGCCATTGGCCATTATCTTTGAAAAATCATGGCAATCGGGGGAGGTCCCGGATGACTGGAAAAAAGCTAACGTAGTGCCCATCTTTAAAAAAGGGAAGAAGGAAGATCCAGGGAACTACAGGCCAGTCAGTCTCACTTCAGTCCCTGGAAAAATCATGGAACAGGTCTTCAAGGAATCAATTCTGAACCACTTAAAGGAGAGGAATGTGATCAGGAACAGTCAGCACGGATTCACCAAGGGCAAGTCATGCCTGACTAACCTAATTGCCTTCTATGATGAGATAACTGGCTCTGTGGATGAGGGGAAAGCGGTGGATGTGCTATTTCTTGACTTTAGCAAAGCTTTTAATACAGTCTCCCACAGTATTCTTGCCAGCAAGTTAAAGAAGTGTGGGCTGGATGAATGGACAGTAAGGTGGATAGAAAACTGGCCAGATGGTCGGGCTCAACAGGTAGTGATCAATGGCTCCATGTCTAGTTGGCAGCCGGTATCAAGTGGAGTTCCCCAAGGGTCGGTGCTGGGGCCGATTTTGTTCAATATCTTCAATAAACGATCTGGAGGATGGTGTGGACTGCACCCTTAGCAAGTTTGCAGATGACACTAAACTGGGAGGAGTGGTAGATACGCTGGAGGGTAGGGACAGGATACAGAGGGACCTAGACAAATTAGAGGATTGGGCCAAAAGAAATATGATGAGGTTCAGCAAGGACAAGTGCAGAGTCCTGCACTTGGGACGGAAGAATCCCATGCACTGCTACAGACTAGGGACCGAATGGCTGGGCAGCAGTTCTGCAGAAAAGGACCTAGGGGTTACGGTGGATGAAAAGCTGAATATGAGTCAACAGTGTGCCCTTGTTGCCAAGAAGGCTAATGGCATTTTGGGTTGTATAAGTAGGGGCATTTCCAGCAGATCAAGGGACGTGATCATTCCCATCTATTCGGCACTGGTGAGGCCTCATTTGGAGTACTGTGTCCAGTTTTGGGCCCCACACTACAAGAAGGATGTGGATAAACTGGAAAGAGTCCAGCGGAGGGCAACAAAAATGATTAGGAGGCTGGAGCACATGACTTATGAGGAGAGGCTGAGGGAACTGGGATTCTTTAGCCTGCAGAAGAGAAGAATGAGGGGGGATTTGATAGCTGCTTTCAACTACCTAAAAGGGGGTTCCAAAGAGGATGGATCTAGACTATTCTCAGTGGTAGAAGATGACAGAACAAGGAGTAATGGTCTCAAGTTGCAGTGGGGGAGGTTTAGGTTGGATATTAGGAAAAACTTTTTCACTAGTAGGGTGGTGAAGAACTGGAATGGGTTACCTAGGGAGGTGGTGGAATCTCCTTCCTTAGAGGTTTTTCAGGTCAGGCTTGACAAAGCCCTGGCTGGGATGATTTAGTTGGGGTTTGTCCTGCTTTGAGCAGGGGGTTGGACTAGATGACCGCCTGAGGTCCCTTCCAACCCTGAGATTCTATGATTCTATGATTCTTTCTGCATAACATCTCCAAAGTGATGACGAGGGTGAGTCTCTGAGCCTGAGCTCCAGCCCGAGTTGGAATGTCTACACTGCTATTTTTAGCACCGTTGTGCAAGCGTGAGTCTGTAGATGCGGGCTCTGGGACTTTCTGCTGCATGTTTGGGGTTTGGTTTTTTTGCAGTGTTGCTGTACCTAGGATATGACGTTTCCTATCCATTCACACAGTTTAAGCTCTTGTCCAGGCTAATATCATCATCTCATGCCTCAATTACTGTAGCATCCTTCTGACCTCAACAAGTGCAGCTTTCCCCCACTCATATTCATTCAAAATGCTGCTGCAAAGATCACTTTACTAGCCCATCACTTTGAGCATGTCTCTTTGCATCCCTCCACAGGTTTCCCCTTTTCTATTGCTACTTTAAAATCTCTTCGCAGCCTATTCCCATCTACCTATCATCTCTCACTCTCCATAACAGGAGGTCAACTCCCTCCTCCGATCTGCATTGCCACTTGTAACATTTTCAAACCAGCAAGTTTATGCTTTCACCCATGCTGCCCCTCATGCTTCGGAGAAGTTTGTAAATATCTGCAAAGCTACCTCATTCTCCACCTTCAAAATTTTCCTTAAAGTTTTCCTTTGCCATGATGCCAACAAAAAAATGCAGCAGAGTTTTGCCTCATTGACACGTTCTGCCCCTTTCTGTTCAGGGGTTTAGATTCACAACAAAGAGGGGAGCAGGGTGAGGATAGGGCTAGCGAGGATGAGGGCTTGCCATGGCATTCTCTCGCATACCAACTTGCCTCCTCACCGTCCATGCTGTAGAGTTGGAAGTACGCAATTAGGCAGCAGAAGAGGCACACAAAAAAAGGCAAATACAGTACAGTGCTGTGTTAAATGTAAACTACTAACAAAATAAAGGGAAAGTTTGTGGGGTGGGGAGATTTTACAAGGTAAGGAAACTGTTTCTGTAGTTGATTCATTTAAATTAAGATGGTTAAAAGCTGCATTTTTCTTCTGCATAGTCAAATTTGAAAGCTGTATTAAGTCAATGTTCAGTTGTGAACTTTTGAAAGAACAGCCATAATGTTTTGGTCAGAGTTATGAACGTTTCAGAGTTATGAACAGCCTCCATCCCTGGGGTGTTTGTAACTCTGAGGGTCTACTGTACCGCAGTCTGGTTTTTTTGGCCCACCAATCCTACCTGCAACAAAGTACATTTTACGCACTCCCGCTATTATGGCAGTGGGTCCTGTGGGACCTGTGGGATCCCAGTCCTGCTGCAGGGCTCTAAATCATAACACTCAATATTCGCTATTTCTTGTTGGAATTATCCTATTTACTCAGGATCGTTATCTTGTGTGCTGCTCAGTAGTACAGTTTTCCTCCCTTTTCCTTGCTGATGATTACTGTGATCTCTGTTCTGTGTTTATAACGTGTGTTTACTAATAGTGTGGTGGCATGCCACTACACTAAGCTTCTTCTGCTAACAATAAAAAAAAGAAAACTGATATTTATGGAGACCATAGGGGTTGGCTGGGTTCTTGCTCATGACTTTTATTGTAGTTGACTGCAAACTTTTCAAAAACGAGGATTTGTATCTCATTGTGGGGAGCTGGTTTCCTTTTCAATCTGGGTCCCATTATTAGGGCTTGGTTTACATTCTGTAACATTAGCCATGTGCAGATTCACACAAACAAATACGTTATTTATGGCTGTAGCTTTCACTTGTGGTATGTAAATCTCCCTCTATTTGAAGTGAGTTTGGAGGAGGAGGAAGAAGAGTTCCAATCCTGGTCCTCGTGAACAGGTATCATAAAAAAACCCACCATCCCAATGGGCAGCCTAGTAAAAAGCTCAGCTTATTTTCCCACCTCTGAAGATCCGATCTGGGTGAGGATGAGCTATACTGGGGAGGAGCGCAATGGGAAGCTGGCATTGCCACTGAGCATGCTATACCTCCTCTGGGGCTAAACAAAGAACCCTGTCTCAAAGATTATGAATCCAGCACCTTTCCTGAACAACTGTTGTTAATTTGAGATCTCGTGATGGGTTGGCATTGTGGTTTTCAGCTTGATGTTATTCCCTGGCTTGTTACATGCCCACAATGACAGTTCCCAGTCATTACAGTGGAATGTTGGAATTCCCAGAAACAGACCAAGAGCAACCCATGAAGTTTCCTTTAAGAAGAAAACCCTTCCCTTTTAAGAACTAGTCCCAGCAAAAGCTACGTGCTCCTCTCCTGTACAGATGCCTTGAGGACATAGAGTCATGCTAAGGAGATGGTTTGACAGAGGTTACCTGATGTGTCTTTGTGCACAGTGTCCATAGGCCCGTTATAATCTCCTTCCACATACAGAAAAAAGATGGTGTCAATTTGTGGTGGAGCACAAAGGCCTGAGCTGTATGTAGCTTGTTAACAGAGGGAGCTTTTGGGTGAGCCATTTTCACCAGCCAATGCATTTGAGAAACTCTTTATAATATTAATACCTGATTTCAGCTCTTATTGACGTTGTTTTTAGAGTATTATCATTCTGTTTTGACTCAACAGAGCTCCACTCGGTTTATGCTGGTGTAGTAATAATGAGAATACCTAACTCTTATATAGTGCTTTTCAGTGCGAGATCTCAAAGTACTTTCCAAAGGTCAGTAGAATGAGGCACAGAATTTAGAAACACAAAGCTATGGTGCACTTTCCAATAACAGGGGAGCCACAAGTGTCTAGAAATGTGGTACATGGCAGTTACAGTAAGGCTTTCATCTAGAGGCTGTTTAGCTATTAGCTCTGAATTTGGTATATGGACCTCTGGCTTATAGCTCTGTGCCCTGCTAGACTTCACCTGGGACTAAGTGACCATACAAATAGACTGGAATCATTAGAAGAA
This sequence comes from Chelydra serpentina, assembly GCA_037349315.1. NCBI lineage: Eukaryota > Metazoa > Chordata > Testudines > Chelydridae > Chelydra > Chelydra serpentina. The sequence continues at coordinate 31,194,123 of JBAIAC010000035.1, read as the reverse complement.
GGTTCACCTGTCACTGGAGGAAAGCAATAGGGAACTGTGATGTTTCCCAGGGGTACCCAGGGTTGTGAACCACCTTACTAGCACCTGCCTTTAGTCTGAGTGTGTCTTGTTTGTGCCTGCTGGGGATCAGCTCCCTAACCCATCAGTCTTTGGAAAAACAAGTACTCTACCTTCCCGGCCTCCCCAGGCCTCACTCTCTCTACAGGTTAGCAATAGGCGCACACCAACCCCTGAGTCCTCTGAGCGTTACCTGTAGTGTCCAGCCCTTGTTCCATTGATTGCTCACAGAGCTCTCAGATCTACTACTCCCAAAGGAATGGTACACCTTGCAAGAGTCAGCTCTGGATCCCCGCTTTATGTAACACACAGAGATTCAAGTGATAGCGGGTAAGAATATTGGCCACAAATGGTTACATCTAAAACAAAATCATAACATGCTTTTGTGAGCCTGAACTTAACTTGCAAGACATTCCCCTGTCTCCTACAAGATAGCAAACTCCAAGCCCTTTTCTCAGCATTTTCAATCAGGTTGGCTGAGATCCCCCTTTCATAAAATCAAGCCCTCTGGCAGCTTGACCTCACAGATTGATGCCAGGATGTTTCTCTATGCCCTCAAATATACCCAAACAGACCTTTGATGTTCACCTGGAAATAGGGTTTCCCCCTCCACTACTGTTTACCTTTTCCTTGTCAAGTCGCCACCATCTCTTCTTTAGCAATTGACTTAGTATCCTAATAGACTTCTGTTGTGAGACACACAATCCTCAGTGGTCCACCAGGAAGGTACGTGTCTCCCAGACATGCTACCTTTGAGTGACCTGCTTTTAACTACAGACCTAGGGAACATAATTTTTAGTGTATATACATAACTCCTCACATATTTTCCTTACATGCGTCTCATAATGATTATGAAGACCAGTGTGACACAGGCTTTCATTAGACAACTTACATAACCCTTTTTGGAGAACCGCTGGGATCCCTATACCCCCATGTACAGTCTTTTATACAGGATCACATACTCCTCCCCCCCCCCCACCTTCTTCCAAGGCTCAACAGAACAAACCCATCACAGGTTGTAAGTGGGTGATTCCTTCAGCTTTCAGACAACTCCACCCCCACCAGCAACCTCATAATTATACCTATAACCCTTAAAATAATGTACCTAAGTCAGATTCAACCTGTGCCCTCTGCCAGTTGGCATCAAGTGGTCCTTGGGTCACAGGAATGGCTGGCTTTGATCTAGGCCTTGACTGAGTTGATTAGGAAATGACTGATGAGTGGATTGTTTATTCTCAGCCAATTAAGACTTTGAAAAGTTGATTTTTCTTCTGGAATAGGACATGGTGTAAGCATGTCAGATGGTTCCTAGGCTATTTCTTGTAGTGCTAAAATAAATGGTGGTGTTAGATCCATCTCTGCTATTATTTCATTTTGTTTGCTGCTTTTGAGAATGAGGCAGCAATAACTCCTTCCTCACATAAGCTACTGTTCTGTCCTTAGCATCCAGCTAGGCCAGAAGCTCTGAGTGTACCCTATGAAGGAGGCATGGGACAGGTTCCTAAGCCAACCTGTAGAGTTTAGTTCCTTGCCAAACTGAGCCCTGCAGGTGTCATATATCCTGTGGTGTCAGCCAGGGTGTTCTGCTTCCTGAGCGATTTACTGAAATAATGCACAGACAGATGCCTGTTTAGGATCGTTGTGACTATGGCCCACAGCTTTGTATTTGTGTCCCATGATTGCAAAACCAAACTACCCTCCACAGAAAGGGGTTAACCAAAACAAAGTGAAGTGGACTTGCTTACTGGCTGAATTAGGTTAGCAGTGGAATTATGTGAGTAAAGGGGATCAAGTGGGAAGAAACTATTTAAAAAACAAACAGTTCTCTAACTTTATAATAACAGTGGGGCCTGATTCTTGGCTCACCAGTTAACTGTAATGGCTTCAGCAGACGTCCTCCTGATTCTCACCAGTGTCACAAGGAGCTCAGGCCTAGTGCATGTATTTACTGTAACTTATAACCTCCACAGCCTCACCAATGCACTGTCCCACATTGGGCACACTAATGTGTGTGATCATGTCTTGCCCTGGTACTAATACATAGCTAATGAAAGTCTTTCCTTTACTTCAAGTGGTAGAGGCTGGTGCTTTTGATGCTGAAGATTGTGGATTCTCTTCCCACTTACAACCTGTGATGGGTTTGTTCTACTGAGCCTTGGAAGAAGGTGGGGGGGAGTCTGTGATCCTGTATAAAAGACTGTATTGTGGTGCACACTATACACACAGGGAGCAGAATCAGTGAGTCTGAGTTTGGGTGTGTACTGACTTTATGAGAGCTCTGCTGTGCAATTTCAACATTTTCCTAACACAGGTTTTGTAGATAGCCGATAAATATCATTGCCTTGATTCTTCACTGCCAAATGGCATGGGTAAATATGTATAGCCACTGTGCAGAGGTGTAAAATGTGAGTGCCCTTATTTGGTTTCCATTTTATCCCACTGGGAAGCATCAGGTTGTGGGGCTGTGTGTTTGGAAAGTTTTGTGGCTCCTTTAGTCTGAAAGTGGTTTAGATGAATGTGAAATAATCTTACTAAAATTAACAACCACAAATTGAACAGGAAAGAAGCTCTAGATTTTTCAAATATGGTTCCAGCCCAGCTATGCACGTGGATCCACGCTGGATCCCATCAAAGTCATGTGGTTGCATCAGTTTTCTCTGACTGCCCGTTGAAGGCACTCACAGACGTAGACAGATGAGCCTCAGTCCTAGAGAAACATGAGGAACACTGCTTTGTAATAGGAGATAGGGTGAGGTGCGGCCAGTGGATCTGAAAGCTGAGGGAATCTGAACTGTGCTTCCTCTAACCAATATTCACTTCAGTTCTCATCAAGTCCTAAGACTTCAGCGGGACTCCAGGTGATGGTGGGATACACAGATATTTTTGCAAGATTGGGACCACAGTCTGTTCCCCTACTGCCCCCAGGCAACATGCAGAATTCAACAAGAAAGTCTATTTTCCTTCTTGAACAAAAACATTTTGTTTAAATGTTTTCATCAAATGCAGACTGTTTTTGCATGCTAAAAATAGCTGAACGTTGGAAATACAGTCGGCCAGATCGTTGTGTGGTGTAAACTGGCATAACTACTTTAATTTCAGTGGAGCTACACTGATTTCTACCGGCTGAAAATCTGGCCCGTCGTGATCCCGTCATGTGACTTCTTCATTTTGTGTGCACTGATCTGCATGTGATCATAGGAAGGAAGCATGGGGTATTTACAAGAGTCCAGATTTCTTCAGCTTTCAGACAACTCCACCCCCACCAGCAACCTCATAATTATACCTATAACCCTTAAAATAATGCACCTAAATCAGATTTAAAAATGCATCAAGCCTCCTGTGCAAACCTTTCCAGGTAAGGATCCCTCTCTTTCTTCCCACTGCCTGCACCTCTCTCTTAGTGCCTTTCCCACTGCATGCCATGAAGTACTTTTCAGAATATTCCATCCTACAGGAGGTTCTTCTCTGGGGCTGTGACTCATCTATTCATGGCTGTTGGCATCTTCAGCTGGCTGCCAGAGGAAACTGATGAAATCAAATGCTCCTGAAAACAAACCTCTCTGACAACTGTAGAGACGACAGAGTTAATAGGAGGGAGTGGAACCTAAGTTTGGAAAAAAAAATTAAAACATTAGCTTGCTGTTAGTAATTTATTGCACTAGGGCTATGTTTTTACTACAGAACCTCATAAATAATGCTTGATTTAAAGTTTCCAAGGACTGAATGAGGAATTTTAAGGACCATGCTGGAGGAAGCAAGGTTCACTGCATTATCACTCCCTTTAACTCCTTGCTCTTTGCACACTAGGCTATGCTACCATGTAGGAATAAGTCATTGCTTTAGAGACCTCTACTGACTATGGTATATCAGACAGGTATACTGTCCTTCAAAGGGCTCGATTCTCAATCACATAGGGGTAATACCCACTGAATGAGAGGCACCCTATGGACATAATTAGGGCTCCTCAACGGGTGTAAATCAATGTAGTGCTATGCTGATTTACATCAGCTGAGAATCTGGCCCTCTGTTACACCAGCTTAGCCTCTCGTGCTGTTTTAGGGCTTGTCTACATGAACACTCATTCATAGCAAGCCAGGGTGTAAATCGACATGCGGCCATGCACTGCAATTCCCTGGTGCGCTTCAATCTACTCCCAGTTCAAAGTGGGATGGATCAATGCACAGCAGCGAACTTTCGTGTGCGGCATCAGGGTCCGCACAGGCACTTGATGCAGGGCAGGCTAGTGTAGGGTAGATTTTCAGCCCGGCTTGCTGTGATGTGAGTATTTATTTCAATAAGCCCTAGACTGGAGGGCCAGGTCCTCAGTGGGTATAAATCAGGGTAGCTCTAATGACGTCAATGGAGCTGCACCCATTGACAGAAGATGAGGCTCTGGTGCAAAGTCACCCTCAATATTTAACTTACACCACATCATAGATCACCTCTGCATCTGGTCTACCTAGTTCAAGGGACCCTAAGTTAGTGTAACTCAACTACCTAGGTGCTAGAAGACTGGGCAGTAGCCTCAAAAACAAGTAACAAAGTGCAAGAAGATGTAGGCTAAAGTAACTTCCCCGGCCTGGGACACATCCCCGTCTTTGGCGTGAACTGATTTCAGTGGGGTTTACACCAGCAGAGGATCTGATCCACTCTCTCTTCCTTCCACTGTTTCCTAGCTTCTAGGCTTCCTGCTATGTAATTTACACCCCTTTACAAATCGTCTCTGAACTTGGCCCTCACTTCCTCCTCAGTGAAAGGGTTCATTTAAGAATCAGAATTCTCCCTCCCTCATATCACTGCTACAGACAAACCCCTTGAGCTCTCTTCTGGCACACTTAAGGTCTCTGACTGTTCTCATGGTGTCCCTGCTGCATGTCCTATGGGGTCTAAAGGAATGGGTAGGGTGGGACAGTATGGTGATGTCCGTGTTTCTTCTACGATGGGTTAGGAAGAGCCCCAGGACAGCCAAGTGGCTGACTCTCAGAACGATGGTGGTGGCTATTTAAGAAAACTTGGTACTGAGATTGTTTGGCTGCTGCACTGCATTTAATCAACAGAAACCAGAAGAGATGGGTTGAGCCTAAAATATCCCACTCTTCCAAGTGCCCTCCTTTAGCAGGAAAGGCTGGGATTTTCAAAAGAGTAGTTAGGCACTCAGTTCCCATTGAAATCCAATGGGGAGCTGGGCACTTAACTGTCTTAGTCTCCTTTGAAAACTGCAGCCAAAACTCCTGGATGAAGCCAACAAGCCAGGCATAGTTTGTTCTAAGATGTCCATCAGTGGCCTTGAAAATGTCAGCCAATGTCTATGATGCAAATGAAAGGTCCTTCCCTGCCCTCAAAGGGCCCTAATAGGAGACTGAATGGCTCCAGGGGTTGGAATTGGATACGACACCTTCCATCTCCAAGTGGTAGTTCAGAGCTGGGGTGGATCAGAAGCCACTGCTATCTCTCTGTTTGGTAACCTGTGTGAAATGAGTCTTGGTTCACTTTCTAGTGCAATGGTGCCAATGGCACTTAAACCATCCTCTGATTTGGAACCCTGGTTAGCGGTCTCAGCAAAAGGACTGAACAGGGCAGGAGACCGAACTTCCATCTCACTGCCAGAGGCGGGACAGGGTTGAAGCATGTTAGCATGGAGAAAGCTTGCACTGTCCCTGCCTATGTTGTTCCTCTTCTCCGGGTAAGGAGAGCACCCACAGTATCTGGTGCTGGTCACCACCATGAAAATCACTTGCAAACCCCCTAGCTCAGTGACAGGTCTTTGTCATTGCACTTTGCACTTAGTGTGGAGCTATTAGAGGACTTTGCAAAGCCTCCAGATAGGTAGATTGGTATTGTCTCCATTTTACAAATGGGGAAAACACAGCACTAAGGGCCAGATTTACAAAGATCTTTAGGCACCTAAAGATGCAGATAGATGCCTAGATGTACTTGCAAAAGCACCCAAGCAGATTAGGTGCCCAATTCTTATTGACTTTCAATGGAATCAGGTGCCCAATTCATGTAGGCACTTTTGTAAATCGTGTGCAACCTTAATTCGGCCCCCTTGTGCATATGCATTATGATTAGAGCTGTGCAGGAAACATTTTCCCCTTCCTGGATGAATTTTTGAGATTTGAAAAAAATCTCCCATCCAGAATTGGGATGAAAAATTAATCTCAAAAATTTTCACAAACCGATAACCTGGAAAGAAAATTCAGATTGGGTTGATTGAAAATTTTTGTTTTGATTTTGACCTTTTTTTAAAAAAAAACTAGCTTCTTTGGTAATTTTTAAAATAACATACTCCATTTTTTAAACAGAAAGCTGATTTGAAGCCAAAAATATCAAAAAGTACACTTGGACAATTTCAAAACGTTTTTTTAAATGTTTTCGAGCTGGGCAGTTTGCTGAAACTAATCCCTTCCTGCAGACAGTTTTGAACCAGGTGAATTGGCTTTTCCCATTAAAAAAAATCTTGATGGGAAAATTCCTGCCCACTTTAATTATGATACAGTCTATAATTACATGATTGCCCACTATTTCTTCCCCAAGACTCCTGATTCCTGCTTCATTCCGTGAGTGAAGGAGAAGGGGCTGTGTCGGGAATTCTCTTTGGAACTCAAATCTTGAAGTAAAACCTTTGGGGGTGGGTTCCATTACAATCCCAGCAAATCAAACTGCAGGGCTCAGTTCCAGAAACAAATGCTGAGGATTAGCAGTTGCCTAATACATGTAGGAACAATGATCCTGCAAACCTTCTGAGATGGAACTAGAAAGAGGAAGAGAGTATGAAAAATTTACTATATCCCAAAAATGTTCTTTTGGGGTTTAATTGGAGCTTTGTGTAAAGGTTTAATTACTGATTTCTTATTTTGTGCAAGCTGGTTTACGTGGCCATTGGAGTGACATTTTCAGAGCCTTAATATTTAAGTGCTCAATCAAAGCACCTTGTGTCTGCTTTTTCAGAGGTGTTGAGCACCACCAACTCCAGGAGAACACAGCAGGAGAAGCTGTTGATGCTCAGCACCTCTGAAAAATGAATCAACGTTGCCTCAGGTTGGCCACCTTCTCATGGAGGGCACCAAAAATCTTGGAGTTAGAGACCATGGGTGTCAAACGCTGTCCATAGGGCTTATAGGCACCAGAGTGCACCATCCTGCCACTGAGCAACCTGCTAACTGTGGCCAGAATGAGAAGCTCAACTCTGACACAGGACAACAGTCCTGGGCTCTGATTGGTGGTACTCTGGAGGTCGTGATTGGCTCCCTGCTTGTATTTAAACCAGACACAAGAAGAGGAACTCATCCATGCAACTGGGTTTTCCATGCTTAGGAGTGCTTCTGGTAACCTGACCCTACCAGCCTCCCAACACCTGATCTTGGTTTTCCCTCTGGCATATCTCCAACTGCGATCTCCTGGTATCTGATCTGGCCTGACTCCTGCTCTAACCACTACATCAGACTGCCTGCTTCCCAGTTGTGACACTTGGTCACTTTTGAAAATTTTGCCCCAAGGCCCTGGTTCGCCTCTCCCAACAGTGAAAATCAAAAGGTAAGTGGAGTTAGGCCAATATAAAACTAATGTAATTATTAGGAGAATTAGGTCGTAAGTGAAGCATAGGAAAAAACAGTGTCTGAAGTCTCATCTCTCTTCCTTTCGCGATTGATAGTACAATAATATCTAGTTTGGCAAGAGAGCCTTTCAACTTGAAAGAACCCCAATTGCTTTAAAAACTACTGTTTGTGTCTAGGGATCACTTTGTCAGGCTCTGAGTTGGAAGACTCCTCTTCAGCAGTGCGCAGCAACAATATACAACAATTTGGGATGTGAAAAATGCAAGCTGGAACTGAATCTACAGGGGGAATGTGGCCATATATTGTGTGTGTTTTCCCATGTGGTTGTCAAAACTTGCCAGGATATTGGAGTGAAACTCCACATTCTACTGCCATGTGTGTGGGGGGCGTTAATTGCCACAAGTCAGCAAGCCTCCATTTTGACCCCTTAGCCAATATATAGCACTGCTGACAGCACAGTGCTGTCCTAACCAACCTGGGGCAGTGGTTCAGTCCCCGGCTCGGAAGGGAAGAGTACCACTTACTGAATCAGCAGTGAGGTACCTTGCCAAGTACTGATTCTGCCAAACTGTTTAGCTGATCGGATCCTTTTCTTGAGCAGGTATTGCCCCATATGTTGCTTTTCTCCTCTTAAGGACATGCCCTTCTAAACTATGTATGACTATAGTAACTTCTGAACTATGTATGACATGACAAGTCCCTGCTCAATCAGATGCATGGTACAGGGCAGTATGAAATACAGAAAATCCCCTTTAGATCTCAACTCATCACACAGTCTCTTGCCACTGCTTCTGATCTGCCATAAGTCAGAAATGATCCAACTCCATTAGTAGAGGCAAGTGAATAATTTTCAGCAAAAAGTTCATGCAACAAATTTAGCCTCTTTTATTTTTATGCTTGTGGAGTGTCCGCAAACCCATTATTATTGCTTAGAATTGCTATGGTGGCAGTGCCTAAAATCCACAACCAACTCACCATGAAAGGTGTGGTATAAACATAGGTGACAGTCTCTTCCTGAAAGAGCTGTGCAGTTTGTTTGGATTTACTCATTCCAAATTATAGTGTATTGGGGAATGAGTTTTGTTTCAGTCCTATGCACTGGTCATGAGCACTTTGGTTTGACCAATATTTGAAAGTGATATTTGATTCTGGTTAGCTGTGATGGGTTATTGTTCCTCTTCCCTGATTAGATAAGCATAGTTCTTACAATCAGGAGGAGGACTTGAAGAAGCCATTAGGTCTTTGAATAGCTTGGGGAGAGGGAGCAGTTTAGAGAAAGGCATCCGATCTAGAAAAATTCTACTGCAAAACGTATTGGGTGGGTACAGAGTCTGAATGTAACTTTCTCTTGTCAGATCCATGCAGTGTATTCAACATGTGTGCACAAATCCTTGTCTGACTTGCTCAGTTCCATATATGCTGGAGCTTTGGCAATGGGTTTTGGGAAACTCTCTGTGTGACTGTGTCAGTTAATATTGCATCTTGTATAACACTTCTGGTGTGAATATTAGATATATGAGACTAAGCTGTAGTTTCAATGAGTGTTTGTGCAAATGAAAAAGTAAACTCGAGAGGCTTGGGCACAACCAAAGTGAAATCATTCCTAAATTAGGAGAATAGAGGAAACACATTTTGCCAGCTCTTCTCATTACCATCTGATATTGTTTTGGTGGCGTATGTGAACTGAACTGGTGATCTATGCTTAAGTGAATTAAAATTAATGGAAGATGTGTGGCTAAATCCCCTGCACTGCTTTGAAGACCTCACCCCTCTGTTTCTAGTGTCCCTATTACAAAAAACACCAACCTGCACCTCAGTCTTCAGGCATGTTCTCAGGGGAAAATGAGAGGGAGCTGCCGAGTCTGTAGATAACCAGTAGATTTCAGTTTCCAGGACTGCCAGTATGACATGGTGGGCTGCTATTACCTGAACACTAAACTTCTTTAGAATAACCTACCTGCTTACCAAGAGCTTTGTAAGTCTGCGAAACTACAGTTGTTCGCTGGGCTTCAGGAGTTTTAAAGAAAACTTGCCAGTTTCACCAGCAAATACCACACACAATTAGAAAGAGAAATAATTTTAACCAGATTTTCTGTATTTTGCAGCTGGTCCTTTCTCTATTGTGCTGGCCAAAAAAAACCTGGATCCAAACAACTCCAGAGTTTGTGGGTGTTGACGTTTTGCAGAGTGGACCCATTGGTTTTAAAAAATAGATAGTGCAATGTGTGTCTTATTTTGTGCACGATATGCCGACTCTCATTAGGTCTAAATTCAGAGTTCAGTTAATTCTAATCTAGCCTCCATCAGCATCCTGGACTGCACAGCTCTTCTTGGCCAATGTGGAAAAGTGATGTCCATTATTATTTAATGTATTATTTATACTACACTACAGCCTAGAGACTGAACTCAGATTGTGTTTATATAATGCCTAGCAGAATGGGATCCCATAGTAAGACTATGGGGGACAAAGCGTATTTCCAAGGTATGATCCAAGAGTAGTGGAATGCCTCGCTAATGGGCATGACCTCTTTCCCCCACCCCACTTCCTACAATCACTATGGAACAAGTGCTCCTTTCTCATGTAGCAGTGAAGAGGTTGCAGGTGCAAAATGCCACCAAGTCAGCCCACAAATGCTGAAAAAATAATGTAATTCTACCCTGGCACAAGTCGTCATTCTTCATGGTTTTCCCCCATGTGAAATTTCCATTGCCATTAGCACAGGGAAATTTTGCCACATTAGCCACAAAAGCAGCCTTACATGGAAAAATGGTAGTTCAGTTACTTGCAAAACCTGACTTTTGTCTTCATGGAAGCAATTTGAGTGAATCCAGAAATATGCTTCATATTTCATGAAATTGCCGAGACCAAAAACATTATACCGAGAGAGAAACCCCTTGCTCCCTCAGCTGCAAAAGGGGCTGCATTCCTCTCAGCAACAATGCCAAGGTGTGAGGGAAGTTGGAAACAAGACTACTCTGGCCTCAGCTGGTGGTCTCTGAAAGTCAGTAAACCAGTGTTGACTGGGTAGTATGGGAACAGTAGAGGAAAGAATCCAGTTGGGAAACCTTTAGAACTCTTCCAATTTTAGATTTCACAAAACATCCCATTCCCTCAGCTTAATGTTTTTGTTTTTTTCAAGGGAAATTCTTTAAAACATCTCTTCAAAGGCCTGATCCTGAAAACACTGAAGTATGTGAGTAGTTTCGACACACAAGTAGCCCTATAGAACTAAGTGAGATTACCAAATGTGCAAAGTTACAGGAATCTGACTTTCCAGGATTGAGGCCTATATAGAAGTCTGTGTTATACAAACAGTATAGACAGAAATGATTTTGCTTGAGAACACTGGGTACTGAGTACTTCTGGGAATCTGGGTGCCTCATTTAGGTGCCTAAATGGGAGCTGAGCCATTTTGAAGCCCTATAATGCCTGTTAATATCAATTGGAGTTTCATATGTGGTCCGAGGCTGGCTGCCCCTTCAAAGGGCCCTGCCTCACAAGTGAAGCTCAGCTACCCTCCCAGCTGATCCTGATTGGCTAGGGATAAGATGGCCCTGCTGGGAAAAGGTCATGGGATGCCTACAGAGGGTTAGAGAGCTCAGTTAATGAGGGGCACTATGAAAGGGCAATGAACTCTTGTAGGCTCTTGAGGAAGGTAGCCCCTGGGCTGGCAGACTGGAGAATGACTGAGGAGCAGCAGGAGGGAGATAGTCCCTCCTGCCTTAGAGCTTCCTGCAGGAGTCCAAGGAACAACAGGGAATGTCCCTGGGAGCTACAGCCCAGGGTGTGCTGAGAAGCTGTTGTGTGTTTGAGGTTGTGCCTGAATTTTATGTTTAGAGAATAAAACTGTGCCTGGAAAAAGAGTCCAGTGAGTCCTCCATGGGCTTGGGCAACAGGCCAGCAGATTTGCAGAAAAGCTGTGTCATGCCACAAGGAGGTATTTGGGGCCGATGAGTGTCTGATACATGCCTAATAAGTCCCTTCTGGGCATGCACAACTCCCATGGACCTCAATAATACCTCTACTATGAATAGAGGCCTAGATATATGACCTTGACTGCACAGTGATGCTGCAAATGCATTCATGCCTCTGCCACAAAGCAATGGGCCAGATTCTGCTTCGGTGTACACAGTGACTCCAGAGTTACACCAGTGTGACTGAGAACCAGTTGGCTTTATGTTTTCAAGGCCCACCATTCTGATCTTGTCTAGATCTTCCAAATGCTGCAACTTGTACTTAAATCACCTGACTTGGACGATTCTGAAGTAGCATTAAATATATCAGGAGAAGCCGTTGGTCCGTCAAGCCTTCCAGACTTCTCAGTGAGGGACAGCAAAGGTTACACTTCTCGGAGGGATGAGTCACATGCTTGCCACGGGCAGGAAATCAACTATTCCATAGACCTAAATCCCCTGCTAGCTGGCCAAGAAGCTGTACTGGCTTTAGCTATAAAAGCAGCTGGTATCCTGCCCTTCAGTCAGAGGCACAAGGAGTTGGGTAGCTGCCATTGGGGGAGGGGCCTTCAAAAATAGAGACAGAAATTAGGAAAATGTTAAAATTGAGAGAAAAGGCCGATAAAAGTTCCTGTTATAAACACCTTCAGTATGGCTCACAAATGCAAAGCTAACATGTTAATGCTGAACAGAAGATCTCATCGCTAATCTGCAAAATGAAAATAAAGGGAGGCCTGGTAGCCAGTGCTGCTTAAAACTTTGTTAAGCAATGTACCTTGTAGCACTCAGTTGCGTTATATCGCTTCCCAAAGAGAGAAGTGCAGCTGTGGGTTTAATAATGTGAACACCTCTAGGGTTCTGCTTCTCAGGCAATTGGGAATTACTGCCCTAGCCTAATCTGAAGATTGACTTGTGTTTGTGAAGATGCCAAAATAGCTCAGAGTAGGTCTCCAAATGCCTTACGCTAATAATACTTAGCTCTTATATAGAGTTTTTCATCAGTAGGTCTCAAAGCACTTTACAAAGGAGACAAGTAACATTATCCCCATTTTACAGATGGGGACAGTGAGGTACAGAGCGGGGAAGTGACTTGCCCAAGGTCAACCTCCAGGCCAACAGCAGAGGCAGGGTTAGAACCCAGGTTTCCTGAGTCCCTGTCCAGTTCTCCTTCTGCAGGCTTCCACAGAAGGAATCCACTGTGCACATGTTGTGTTAAACTGCTTGGATGATCACTTTTGTGATGTGATAGACCCTGATTCAGCAATACTCTTCCACGCCTCCTTGACTTGAAGCATGTGAGCAGATAAAGGGAGTTCTACTGTGTTTAAAATTAATCATGTGTTTAAGCACTCTGATTAATCGTGCCCGTAATTTGCATCTTGTGTTGCCATACCATGGGCCAAATTAACCCCTGGTTTGACTACGGAGATTAGCTTGGTCCATTGGATTAATTGACAAATATTGCACAACTTCTCACATAGCATAATAAACTCTGGAGTTAATTCATTCCATTGTAACTGGCTCTTAGAAGTAGATACCTTTATAAATCCTTTCCCACCCTTTGCTTCTTCTTTATCTTTCCTTGGTACACAATTGTATTTGTTTTGTTTTCTCTCCTCATTTAGCCCTTTTCTTCATAACTGGTTAAAATGTGCCAGACGTAATGACTTCAGCAGCATGTCCCTCATATAAGTAGCAGTAAGCAACAGTAAGACACCCAGAGACCAGGTTTTAATCAGCCTTGACTGAAGGCTGAAAATGATTCACTCCTGTCAGCACTGGGCAACACAACAAACAGCTCTCCAGCAAATCACTTAAGCAGAAATATGTTGGCATGTTTCTATAGCAACTAAGGAAAAATATTTCACACGAAAGTCCATCTGCTGTAATACAGAGGGAGATCTGGCCAAGGAATCCATCATAAATTAATCTTAATTTGCCAATTTCATTTTGGAAACCTCACAAGAGACATGCACACAAAGAGGTAGAGCATTAAACAGTGGAAACACAATTGAACTCAGATACGGGCTGTCGATTAATCAAAGACCAGAGTGTTAATTTGGGAGGCAATGATCATTTGAGAATCCAAAAAAAAATCACAATGTCTTTTGAGAGGTATCCATTTTCATTGCTGTTTACTGATCAGACAGCTTCACACCATCTTGTACTCAGGGTGTTTGGAAACATACTTTGTGTGTTTCCCAGGCGCCAAGAAGCAAGAATACAAACTTATTTAAAAAAAAAACATTTTGGTTTGATTTACTTGTAAAGAATTATTTAAATTCATTCAGCCATATAAAATCCTTTGTAGAAGCCATCAAAGTGGGGAGAGTTGGGGGGGGAAAAACAACAATGTGATCATTCGGACTGCGATACATTTTCTTTTATGCTACGTCAACACTTCAAAGCCTATTGGAGTTGTGTTAGGGAGATCTGGAACATTTTATGGGGTGCTTTGTTTGTAACACGGACACCATCTCCAACTTAAGATCTGCTTGCACAACTTGTTTTCTGTCTGCCAGTGTTTCTTATTCTTTGTCGCTAGCTGCTTTCTGTGTCTGATCTGGCAATTTTGTACAGCCTGGAAAAAATGAAAGAGGGAATTTACTCTCGTTCAGCTAGGAAACATTTAGTCTAACATCCTAGAACAGATGCCAGGTCACCATGGGTTATGTCAAGGGGAACGGAAGTCAATCATAAGTGGATTCTGTCACCTAAAGCTTTTTTTGAAACATTAGACTTTGAAATCATTTTCAAGAAAAAGTCAGATTTTTGTGCTTTGTCATATACACTGTTTGTTTCTGATGATAATTAAAAATATGTAAATGCAAAGAGTTGGCATGCATTGTGCTGGAAACGATGGGTTTTCATCCTCACAATAGCCTCATTGTTTGCTCCCCATCGCCATTTCTTTCTGATACTTTGCCCATTGGTGTCGGCAGTGTTGTTTTTATTTCCACTGGAGAAACACATCATCTGACAGGTGAAATGTTAAGTAAACAAGTAAACAGGGGAGTAGAACTGCGTAAGTTGAGGTAGGGGTGAGAGATGCAAAAACCACCCTAGAAATCTTGGAAATGTTGTTTTTATTTCACTTGGTCTCCCCGTCCCCTCCTTATCAGCCACAATTGGCCTTATCAAAGCCCATCTTCCTTACACATGGGGAAGGAAAACCTTACAAATAATCTTACAATAAATTTTGACTTTGTTAAAGTTGACTTTTTTGTTTAAAAAGAAAAATGGCAAACATTTTTTCTTAATGGACTGTAATAAACAAGTGTCTTGTTTTTCTTTGCGATCCTATAACACTGATCTGTTGGAAAAGAAGAAAACACCTTGTTAACAGTAAAAAAAAATAATAAAAAAATGCAGACATAAGCCAGAAAGCTGCTTAAACTCTAAAAATTTTCCTTATTTGCTAGAACAAGTGTTTCCTCTGATTTCTTTCTGTTACACAATAGCATTTTCATATGGCTGTTGTCTTTTGGGTTGTAGGGGGTATTATATTTTGCCCCCTCCTTACATTCCAAGTCCGGTATTGCTCTCTTGAAACTGGCAATATGTATGAACTCCACTTAAAGTCATCGTATTATCTGGAGCACTGGTCCAAGAGTGTCAGACCTGTTGAGTTGTAACACTGGAATAAAAAATTTTGCAGCTGCAGAGAAAGAATGAAACAGTCTGCTAAGTACATTTGCTTGCAAAAACGCTGCATTCTATTTTACTATGGGGCCATCAGAATAATTAGGGATGAGTGGGTCAGGAAATTTGACTCAACAGACTAGTCCCAAGTCTGGCCAGTTTTGAGCATTGGAAGAAGGAAAATGTCTTTCAAATGCAAACACATTACAGCATTTCATATGGATGAAGTTCCAGGGTTCAGGCATTATTTAAAAGTCTTTGTAAATTGGTCTGCAGCACATGAATGAAAGCATTTGAATTTTGCTTGACACTGTAATAGCTAGCATGAAACCTAGTTAAATCTATGGCTTTACCCAGCTACATTCAGTAGTTTAACTGCAATGCAAACAGTCGTGGCATCAAGTTTAGAGTTCCTAAATGAATAACCATTCTGTGAAATTCAGACTGAGGTGAGGGGAATAACTGGTTCTGATAGAAGAAGAACCAGCCCACTCCAATTAAACCTGAACTGAACCTTACCTAAGCTTTGAGAAAATTTAACTTACTCTCTCTTTCTCAGAATGTCGCAGCACATTTGTTCACTGTTTGTGCTCTGCTCATTATAGTTACACCCTCCCTGCATGCCTTATACTATGTAATTATTATTTGTTATATTAAGTGGTGGACTGAATACAGGCTAGGTTTTCTGAAGCCTTTAAGGTTGTGGGCCTGGATATAGATTCCCATTGACTTCAAAGGGCTTTGGATCAGGCCCTGAGGACCACATCTTCAGCTGTACATCAGCATAGCTCCATTGGAATCAGTAGACCGGATCCTCAACTGTGCTGCACCGGTTTACATCCGCTGAAGCGAGTGGCATTTTGCTGGTTTGTACTAGCTAATGATCTGACCCTATGTCTCTGAACAGTGGGTACCTGGATCACACCACAGTTGCCTTTTGGAAATCTCACTGTCATGTCCCATTTCAGCAAGCGATCATATAACGGCTGTGGTATTGTCTCCTTTGAAATCCATCTAGGTTATCTCCTACACACACACACACACACCCTTTCCGGCTATTGTTTTTAATGACTGTAGTTTCCACTGTAATTATGATGCCTACATTTTACAGTGAGGGCAGTATTAAAAATGCCTGCCCTCCCATTTCTTCTCCTGTGAGTGTGTCATTCCCCACTGATCTGTTTAAAATATTTTGTGGGTGGTCTTCATTACAATATTTTTCAGTGTATTCTTAGAAATGGCTTTTATTATGATCAACAGTGCCCTGAGTAACTTGATGGTGAAAGTTGAGGGATAAAAATATTATGAATTTAAAAAAATAATAATAAATCATTTATTTCAGACCAGTTATGGTACCAGGAATAGGAATACTGAAGTACCATATGAAAGGCGATTCCCAACAGAAGCAGGAAGTACCAGAAACCTCTTGAGTCTCACTCTTGAGTTTTCTAGCTTGGTTTCTGGACTGAAAAACTTCAGATAACCTTCAAATCTTCTGAAGATGATTCATCACTACCTCAAATACCTGCTGTAAGATATACTGTAATGATAGGTTTCAAGTTTTCCAGAGGTTTAAAGCTTATGCCAGATTTTCTTCTAGCATAAAATAATGTTACAAAACTGCTCTAGGTGAATGGGACATTTTACAGTGTGACATTATGTAAGCTCAGTAAACTTTTAGAAACTGTGTTCTGAAAACTGGCTGTTTAGAACGGAAACCAGGAATCCAGGAGAGGAGGCAATATAACCCGACACACTTTATTGCAGCATCTGTTTGCTTTGTTTATAGCCCTATTTGACAATTCTTTTTTTAAAATCTGCTATTCTATTTTTACATCATCATTACTTTGCTGTAGCTAAATGGATTTGTCGACTAAGACTCTGCAGACAGGATGGCTAGAACCCAAAGCTCATCTGCAATCAAGGTAGACTCAGCTTCTAGTACCACCCATAGGCGCAGACTCCGTGGGTGCTCTGCGGCTGGAGCACCCACGGGGAAAAATTGGTGGGTGCTCAGCACCCACCGGCAGCTCCCCGCCAGCCCTGCACCCGTGACCGGAGCACCTTACCTTCGCCCCGGACGCCGCATGACGTTGCGGGGCCCTGCCCTGGACGCCGGGCGACATTGCGGGGCCCCGCCCCCGAAGCCGGGCGACGTTGCGGGGCCCCACCCCCGACGCACCCACCGTAGCCGACAGACGTTGGCTCCTATGGACTACTACCCACCATTTATCAGTGCATTGGCATCCATGGGCTTACACAGGTCTAGCCCTTTTCTCTCCCATTCCCTGCTAGCAACCTTTCTCCATCTGTCCCATCTCTGTGTAGTGCCCTCCCCCAAACCTAACCCCCACTCAGTCTGGGAGGATCTACCTCTTCTTTATACCATATCAAGGTGGGCTTGAGTGGTTGCTTTCTCCCCTCTCTCCACTAGAGGGCTGCCTGACTGAAGGCTGCTGCTAGAGCTGGGCAACTAACACATATTTTTGGTTCACTGATAATTCCAAAAAATTGGAAAGAAATTGTCTTTGTCTTGGGTTGAACTGATTCCCCCCCCCCCTCCTTTTTATCCTTTTGCCAGTTGAGGGGAAAGTTGGGGAGGGAGGGCATTTAAGTCAAATGAAATATTTTGTTTCTAACTTGACTATTTTAAAATGTTTTGATTGTTTATTTTTTTAAATAAAACAAAAAACAACAGAGTCATTTCAAGTTGCAATGTTTCTTTGGAAAATGGGGACATTTTGAGGGTTTGTTGTTGTTTTTTTGAATATTTGGGGGGGGGGGGTTGTTTGTTTTTGTTTCAATCCAAACAACTTGATGAAATTGCCATGAATTTACTGAGTGGTTTGGTGTTGCTGAATCTGCATTTTTCACAAACAAAAAATTGATACCAAAAATATTGTCCAACCCCAGCCACTGCCTTTGCCAATCCATAAGGGTGGCTAATGGTGCAGGAAGCAGCTTCACCATGTCCGTGCTCTCTTATTTGATACCTTGAGACAGACGGTCCAGTGAAATGGCTTTCCCTTTGGAAGACTCTATAATAAGTGAATGGGAGGGAGGAAGAGGGGCAATGATGGAGGGTTAAAATGAAAACTTGCTTGCTAGGAGTGTGAATTATCTTTATTTCAATAGTGCCTAGAGCCCTCCACCCACATCAGAGCACGTGGTGGATAGTCCTGGAACAGCATTTCAGCTCTGCTGCATTACAGTAGGCAATACAAGAACAGGTAGACAGATCATGTGCTGAAACCACTGCCTATCATGCTGCTGGGTTGTCTCCATGTTTCTTCATGCTCCCCTGTCTGTTGTCTCCTGTGCTCTCTTGCCTTCTAATCTAATTGTAAACTCTCTCATAGACTTTTTTTCTTAGTTTCCAAGGCCAGAAGGCACCATTGTGATCTAGTCTGACCTACTGCATAACACAGGCCAGAGAACTGCTCCCCAATAATTCCTAGAGCATCTCTCTTTGGGTCGGGGCCATCTTTTGTTCTGTTTGTACAGCACCTAGCACAATGGGTCCTGGTCTACGACTGGGGCTGCTAAGCCCTACCGCAATACAGATAATAAGAGTAAGTAAGGCCCTGCTCCTACTGCTGTATTTGAGGAGTGGGAAGGAGGTGGAAAAGCTGATTGTGTCCTGGAGACTCTGATGCTTTGGGGAGTCAATGACATGTAGCTGGCACCACCTCTGAAGAAACAAGTTGGGGGAGGGGAATCAGCTCCCCATAAGAAAAGTCTGTAAACTAGCAACATTCAGGTCCAACAGAAGGTGAAGGTGGGTTCCTGGAGGGCATCTGGGATGTAGAAGATTCTGTGGGGTGCTCAGATATCATGGGGGTGAGCATGAGATAAATAAGGACTTAGGAAGCCTCCTTGTAAGGCTGGTTTATGAAGAACCCAAGGTTCCAAAGGATCTAGCAAGAATTGGCCCAAGTGAACAAACAACACAAGCACCTTTTGTGTCACTCCCAGGAGCCAAACTCTATTGGATTTGGTCACTCCTCCTGTAAACCAGTTTGGTACAGGCCACGGCCAGACAGACAGTCATACTACACAACCATCCAGTCTTGGTATGATTGCCCTCTCCCAATGAGAACTAGTCTCTATAGAGGATCTATGTATCCTACCTTTGCCTAGTTCACATAGTTTGTGAACTATTATCATTATTTTTCTCATGGAGAAATTGAAGTAAATGGCCTGATTTTTCAAAGGTGTCTTTGAAAATCAAGCCAGTAGTAACTTGCCCAAGAACATAGCGAGTCAGTGGGAGTCATGTACAGAACCCAGGGCTGGTCTACACTAACCCCATAATTCGAACTAAGATACGCAACTTCAGCTACGTGAATAACGTAGCTGAAGTCGAACTATCTTAGTTCGAATGAAAAAGCACTTACCCGGGGTCCACACGGGGCGCGCAGGCTCCCCCGTCGGCTCCGCCTACTCCGTTCGTCGAGCTGGATTACCAGCGTCGACGGCGGAGCACTTCCCGGTTCGATTTATCGCGTCTAGACAAGACGCGATAAATCGAACCCAGAAGATCGATCCCGCGCCTCCAGTCTTCTGCTCTAACCTCTAAACATACTCCCTCTGTTCATCATTGGAGATGGTCTCCAAGGGTGAAAAGATTGTTTGATTATACCTGTTTCCCTTGCTCTATTTCTATATGCTCAATCTGTTTTGGTTACCCACAGCTTTTTCCTGTTATATAAATTCTCATAATTGAGTTGTGACATGTTTACCTCATAAGTTTCCCATTAGTTATCTGGTTTCCCTTATGGCCATACATCTGCTTTGTAATGGTCAAACTGCTGTGTGTATAGTCTTAGTGGGAAGCTATTCAAAAGACTTTTCCTGCCCCAAAGGAGTATGTCAAAGAATATCTCTGTTTGGACGACAGACGATGCCATGGGATTGTTATTTGTATATATGACATGTTTATTAACACAACCTCTTCTTAGTCATGGTTTTGGCTTGTCTAATGTGATTTTTTTTTGGGGGGTGCATACCAGAGCTGCTGCTGAAGGATAGTTCTGGTTCTTTGGTTTAATATAGCAGGAGCAACCAATCTAATTTAGGTTGAAATGCAACTTCATTTAGAAACTCCTTTTACCATTACTCATATCTTTCTCAAGCAAGTTATTCTAGGGTTGAAATTTTCCATAGTTAGTCTATGATGAGAGGCAAATTTTACTGAAAAATGTCAGCTATTTTAGAGATCTCTGGGCCAGATGGTCAGCTGATATAAATTGGTCTAGATCCATGAAATTAAATGGAACTACCCTGATTTACACCACCTGAGGGTCTGGCATTCTGGGTATAATGCACATAAATCTCTCCTGTGTGTTCCTATTGGAAGAACTGTGTATACAGAACTCAACAATAACTTAACTGATTCTTGTTCAAACCTGGCCTGTATTGTAGATCTCACTGAGATTTAAGAAACAAGCTAGTTGGAAGGTAACTTCAAAAATTAATGAGAGAAGATATGAGCACTCAGATATTTTTCATGCATTCACAACAAGATTTTCTGTGTTTCTTTGCTTGATCTATGGCTAAGAATTCTGGAGCGGCAAATACACAATGTATTGTGCTGATTGTCTTCAGTCACCCTGACATCTACTGGGAGAGCAATACAGCAGTGCACAGACAATCCAGGAAGTTTTTGGAGAGTGTTGGGGACAATTTCCTGGTGCAAGTGCTGGAGGAACCAACTAGGAGCCGTGCTCCTCTTGACCTGCTGCTCACAAACAGGGAAGAATTGGTAGTGGAAGTGGGTGGCAACCTGGGCAACAGTGACCGTGAATGAGATGGTCGAGTTCAGGATCCTGACAAAAGGAAGAAAGGAGAGCAGCAGAATATGGACCCTGGACTTCAGAAAAGTGGACTCTGACTCCCTCAAGAAACTGATGGGCAGGATCCTCTGGGAGACTAATATGAGGGGGAAAGGAGTCCAGGAGAGCTGGCTGTATTTTAAAGAAGCCTTATTGAGGGTGCAGAAACAAACCATCTCAATGTGCAGAAAGAATAGCAAATATGGCAGGCAAGCTTGTCTTAACAGAGAAATTTCCGGTGATCTTAAACACAAAAAGGAAGCTTACAAGTAGTGGAAACTTAGACAGATGACTAGAGAGGAGTATAAAAATATTGCTCGAG
This sequence comes from Chelydra serpentina, assembly GCA_037349315.1. Lineage (NCBI taxonomy): Eukaryota > Metazoa > Chordata > Testudines > Chelydridae > Chelydra > Chelydra serpentina. Next base: position 31,172,755 of record JBAIAC010000035.1, on the reverse strand, counting down.
CATGCAAGGGTGTGATCAGGAAGGCCAAAGCACAAGTGGATTTGCAGCTAGCAAGAGATGTGAAGGGTAACAAGAAGGGTTTTTACAGGTGTAACCCCCAAGGAGATTACATAGATTCCTGGGTCTCTGTCTGCTGGGAAGTCAAGAGGCACGCTGTCCCTGGTAGGGAGGAGTGGATGGCTGCCTTGGCTGCTTATGACTTTAAGCTGCAGTACCGTTCAGGTCAAACCAATGCAGATGCAGATGCATTGTCCCGTCGCCCTCATAACCCATTCGAGGAAGAGTTTGAGTGGATGGAAATACCTTCTCCTGCTATTCATGCCACCTGCAAGGCCATAATAGGAAAACTGCAGGCCCCTTATGTAAATGAGGAAAGATATGCTGACACACTGGGGTTATCTGACAAGGCTATACCTACAATTTATGCAAACCTCGTTGGGCTAAAGATTTTTGAATTGCCCCAGTTAACTCTGACTGAATTGAGAAGAGCTCAGTGGAAAGCTTCAGACATTGGTCCTGTGCTGGAAGCTGTGGAAAAGGGTGAAAAACCCATCTCCAAGGCTAACTTTCCCCCTAGCACAATTCTTCTTTTAAAAGAGTGGGATCGTTTAGTGATCCACAAAGGCTTGTTATTCCGGACCATCCAGACCATAAGGGGCCATGTGCGAAAACAACTGGTCTTACCCCGAGAATACCAGGAGATGGTGTTGAAGTCTTTGCATGATGACCATGATCACTTGGGAGTAGACAAGACTTTGGAATTCGTTAGAGACTGTTTTTTTGGGCGTAAAATGACAGCAACAGTGGAAAACCACTGCAAACGGTGCTCTCGGTGTGTTAAGTGGAAGACCCTGCCAAAAAGACAGCTTCTATGGTGAACATCACTACGGATGCACCCATGCAACTGGTGTGCATTGACTTTTTGTCATTGGAGCCTGATAGAAAAAACCACTCCAGTATACTGGTAGTTACTGACCATTTTACAAGGTATTCCCAAGCATATCCCACAAAAGACCAAAAAGCCAGTACAGTGGCCAAAATTTTATGGGACAAATTCTTTATACATTATGGTTTCCCTGCCCGAATCCATTCCGACCAGGGAAGAGATTTTGAAAGCAGGCTAATTCACGAACTGATAAAAACCCTGGGAATAAGGAAGTCCAGAACCACTCCTTACCATCCTCAGGGAGATCCACAACTGGAAAGATTCAACCGGACTTTGCTAAACATGTTGGGAACTCTGCACCCATCCCAAAAGACCAGATGGAATGAGCGTGTCAGTTACCTTGTGCATGCTTATAACTGCACTAAAAATGAGTCCACTGGATTTTCACCTTATTATTTAATGTTTGGTAGAGAAGCAAGGCTACCAATTGACTTATGTTTTGGGATATCCTCCGATGAAGCTAGCAAAACAACTTATCTCCAGTACATTCAGAGTCTTAGATGTGACTTGCAGGAAGCTTACAAACTGGCCTCCCAAGCAGCCAGAAAAAGCAACCTTGCCAACAAGCAGAGATATGATAGTCGGGTCCATGAACAAGATCTGCAGGTAGGAGACAGAGTCTTAATCTGAAATCTAGGTCTCACTGGAAAGCACAAATTAGCTGACCGGTGGAATGCAGACTCCTATATAGTGGTTGATAAGCTACCAGACTTGCCTGTATACCGCCTTAGGATGGAAAATGGAAAAAATGTTTGTAAGACTATTCACCGAAACCACCTCTTGCTAGTGGGGCAGTTAATAGGTGAAGAGAACAATAGTGAATGTGGTTCCTCCTGGTGACCCATTACTCGTGCAAGACTGAGGAAGCAAGTTCCTGCAGAAAGAAGCCTTAGTGCACAACTTGAATCTGCCGAGGAGGCAGACAGCGAGTCTCTAACCTCCTCGGGAGAAAATGATCCTCATTCAAAGAGTAGCAGTGAGGAGAAATTCTTCCCCTATTATCCAACGCCTCCTATGCTTCATGAGCTGTTACATGAGGTAGAAACTGTTGAAGAGGAAGAATCTGGGCCTCCTCTAGTGGTTTACCAGCTAGTATGGTTCCACTTGCAGAGTATGTGGGAGAAGCCATGCAACCTGCAGAAAGGGAAATCATTGATTGTCCTGCACCCATTACTGCTGAGAGTCCTAAGAATAAAGAAGCTGTACTTCAACGTTCAGAACGAGAGCGAAAACCTGTTCAGAAACTCACTTATGATGTTCCAGGGACCTCCACCTCTGTCCCTTTGCACTTAGTAAATAGATCGGTGGGGGTGGCCTATTATTGTTTGTGCCTGATAGTTAATAATGGAGACTCCAAGGTTAAGTCATTTATTTCAGTATAGTAAGAATGGGTTATTAATGTAAATTGAATAACCATTTAATGTTGTTTTAAATTAATATTGTATGTGGGCACAGCTATACCTACTTGTTGGTAAATAACATTTATTGTCCACTAAGCCATGTCTATGTATATTACCTGATGAAAAGGACCTTGCATGTTTGTGTTGTGGTTAAATGACCCTTGCCGAGGACGGCAAGAACTTTCGCCCAGGGAGAGTGTAACCCCCAAGGAGATTACATAGATTCCTGGGTCTCTGTCTGCTGGGAAGTCAGGAGGCACACTGTCCCTGGTAGGGAGGGGGAGCCAAGGCAGACTCAGAGTCTTCCCAGCAACCACTAGGGAGTGAGAGGCCCTCCCAGGGAGCTGAGAAAAGGGGAGAAGCCATTTTGGAGGCAGTCTGGAGCCAGCCATGGAAAGGGAAGGACTGGCTGTGTGGGGAGCTGGTGAGTCCCAGGCCTGCATGCAGGGTTCCCCCTGAGAACTGGCCTCTAGGGACCTGGCAGCAGATCCCTCAGCTGGGTTTTTCCTTCCCCACTGATGATTCCCATTCCCAATTTGTAGAGTTTGCTGGGAAACTTCCCCAGCCAGGCCGAGTTCACCCTCCAGCTCCCTAGGTGAGACCAGTCACCACATGGTCAGCTCTGCTCGGGCTGCCAGTCCATGGAAGCTACCTGCTGAGTGTGTGTCTGGAGGCTGGGCTAGGAGGCTACAGTGTGGATGTTAGTGTAGTTGGGTAACCTACACCTTGAGCCCTGCACCCCTTTGTGGTGAGGGGAAATCCTGGGACCGACGCAGCCTGATTCCTGCCTGAGGAGGATCCCTGCCAGCAGAGAGCAGCCCCTCTGCAGTGACTGAGGAGTCCAGAGTCATCTTTGAACCAGAGGATCATTCATGGAGTTTGTGAGTGCACCACCTTGTAGTTAGTTAGTCAGGTAATTTGTTTTGGGGACCCCCTACTCCCTGAACTGTGTCCTCAAGCCAAGGAGTAAGGGTTTGAGGATTTTATAACCTGCTGCATATTACACCTGTGGAGGGATTTACCATCTTCTCCCACTTGTGAGTCCTTTGGGCTGTACTGAACCCAGTCAGCCACACTGCTAAACCATTGCGGAGAAGAATTTTGTGGTTATGGGTCATCAAGGGCCCCAGCAAAGTACGCGTACCAATGGGACACTAGTCTTACCTTTGCTACATCAAGTCTTGGGTATTTATCAGTGTGGGCACCGGTGACCCTAAACATAGTGTTTTACCCTGTTGTGTTGTATTTGTCTCCTGTTTAATATAATTATTGTGTTGAATATATTGCATGTGTTTTGTTATTTCTTGGAAGTCTCCAACTATCTGGCAGTAAGTGGGAATTATCCTGTAGTTAGAATTTTCCTCCCAAGCTGCCCTGGTGACCCTGCCAGGAAGGAGCAAGGGGGGTGGAAGCACCGCCAAATAAATTCATAGGAAAAAAGAAAGAAGATACACCCTGCTGAGTGGGTGGCGGGATCCAGAAGAACCCAGACCTGGCCATCAAAACCTGTAAGCAGATTGACATTAAAGGAGGTAACCAGATGGAGAGGGGGCATTACACAGGTATATTATCAACAAGGTCAGAGAGAGTGTGGGACCCTTACTGAATGGGGGGAGGCAACCTAGTGACAGATGATGTAGAAAAATCTGAAGTACTGAATGCTTTTTTTGCCTTGGTCTTCACAGACCAGCTCCCAGACTGATGCACTGGGCAGCACAGTATGGGGAGGAGGTGAGCAGCCCTCAGCGGTGAAAGAACAGGTTAAGAACTATTTAGAAAAGGGGACATGCACAATTCATGGGGCCGGATGCACTGCATCCGAAGGTGCTGAGGGAGTTGGCCGATGTGATTGCAGAGCCATTGGCCATTCTCTTTGAAAACTTATGGTGATCGGGGGAGGTCCCGGATGATTGTAAAAAGGCAAATATAGTGCCCATCTTTAAAGAAGGGAAGAAGGAGAATCCTGGGAACTACAAACCAGTCAGCCTGACCTCAGTCCCTGGAAAAATCATGGAGCAGGTCCTCAAGGAATCAATTTTGAAGAACTTGGAGGAGAGGAAGGTGATCAGGAACAGTCAACATGCATTCACCAAGGGCAAGTCATGCCTGACCAACCTGATTGACTTCTATGATAAGATAACTGGTTCTGTGGATATGGGGAAAGCGGTGGACGTGATATACCTTGACTTTAGGAAAGCTTTTAATACAGTCTCCCACAGTATTCTATCCAGCAAGTTAAAGAAGTATGGATTGGATGAATGGACTATAAAGTGGATAGAAATCTGGCTAGATCATCGGGCTCAATGGGTAGTGATCAATGGCTTGCTGTCTAGTTGGCAGCCGGTAGGTATCAAGCGGAGTGCCCCAGGGGTCGGTCCTGGGGCCGGTTTTTTTCAATGTCTTCATTAATGATCTGGATGATGGGATGGATTGCACCCTCAGCAAGTTTGTGGATGACACTAAGCTGGGGGGAGAGGTAGATAGGCTGGAGGGTAGGGATAGGGTCCAGATTGACCTAGACAAATTGGAGCATTGGGCCAAATGAAATCTGATGAGGTTCAGCAAGGACAAGTGCAGAGTTCTGTACTTAGGACAGAAGAATCCCATGCAGTGCTACAGGCTGGGGACTGACTGGCTAAGCGGCAATTCTGCAGAAAAGGACCTGTGGATTACAGTGAATGAGAATCTGGATATGAGTCAACAATGTGCCCTTGTTGCCAAGCAGGCTAACGGCATATTGGGCTGAATTAGTAGGAGCACTGCCAGCAGATTGAGGGAAGTGATTATTCCCCTCTATTTGGCACTGGTGAGGCCACATCTGGAGTACTGTGTCCAGTTTTGGGCCCCCCACTACAGAAAGGATGTGGACAAATTGGAGAGAGTCCAGCAGAGGGCAATGAAAATGATTAGGGAGCTGGGGCACATGACTTATGAGGAGAGACTTAGGGAACTGGGTTTATTTAGTCTGCAGAAGAGAAGAGTGAGGTGGGATTTGATAGCAGCCTTCAACTACCTGAAGCGGGGTTCCAAAGAGGATGGATCTAGACTGTTCTCAGTGGTGAAAGATGACAGTACAAGGAGCAATGGTCTCAAGTTGCAGAGGGGGAGGTCTAGGTTGGATATTAGGAAAAACTATTTCACTAGGAGGGTGGTGAAGCACTGGAATGGGTTACTTAGGGAGGTGGTGGAATCTCCATCCTTAGAGGTTTTTAAGGCCCAGCTTGAAGAAGCCCTGGCTGGGATGATTTAGTTGGGTTTGGTCCTGCTTTGAGCAGGGGGTTGGACTAGATGACCACCTGAGGTCTCTTCCAACCCAAATCTTGTATGATTCTATGATTGGTTTATCAGTTCATTCGCTGTAAATTGGCTTTGAACACTGATGTACTCAAATGTAATCTACTCCTGCAGTGATTTTAGAAGGCTGGAAAACTTTATAAATGTGTCTATAGTTCCATCACAACTGTTGTTAATTGGTGATGTCTACATGCTTTGTTGTCACAGTGTAGAACAATGAGAACAGAGCTGGCTAAATTCTAGTCCCACATCTGTCACTGACTGGCCTTTGTACTTTACAAACACTATTAAATTAGGATTTTCCCCATGTAGTTGGTAAATATTATCCCCATTTTACAGGTGGGGAAGATGAGAAGCAGCATTTATACTCTGCTCTGTACCTTTAAAATTAAGGGGACAAAAATATATATGAATACTTCTGAAACAATGGTATAGGATTCTATACCAAAGGAGCATTCTTCTCACTCACCAATATCCTATTGTTTTTCATATATCTATATTTTGATGTATCTTACAGTGCATCTCTACTAGGATTTGTTAATCTGACGTTTTGATCTGTTTCTCAGACTTTGAGTCATGTCAAATTATTCTTTGTAAACTATATGGATGGCAAAATGGGCATCAATACTTGCATACACTGTGAAATTCACCCTTGTGCAGTGAGCCCTAACTAAATCTATGCACCATTAAGTGCATATCATAAAGGCTTCCTACTTTTGAAGAATGTAAGTGGTGTCTTTGTTCTTTATATTTACAATAGGAAGCAGCCTAACATGGAAGTACCTGAATCTTTCTTTTGTTTGAACCCTTTTTACTAGGAGGCCACCAGATTTGTTAGGTGTTTTGATGATCTGAAGATTTTCAAAGGACGCTACACATGACCTTAAGATCAGTTTCATCAGTTGGGTAAGTGAACACACCACCCTTTGCAGTGAGTGGGAACTTCACTTGAGGCATAACATGGTCATGATCGAGCTTCTGAAGGCAGCACTTCATGAGAATATACATTTGAGAACTTCCTGAATTTCCATCTCAGTTTTGGCATGAAGGAATGGGAATTAGGTATCACTTACATGAGCCAATGAAGAATGTATCTGATACAGGTGGTAAGAATTGCTCTTGGAATTCTCAAATGTTTCAGCACATTTATTTGCATTGTTCACACACTTATTCCTGGGATGAGGGGAGGGGGAAACACACCAATTTCTATAGTACTAAGGCTATTAAACTATTTTGCAGCTGAAGCAGAACTATCTTCAGAGGGTTTGCCAAACATTTATGCAGTTCTCTTCATGATCTTAATCATGTCCACTGATCTTAAACACTTGACAGGATCCCAGCAGAAAGGGGGGTGGCGGGGAACAAACCTAACCTTCATGTTTTGAATAGGGAGCTGGTTTGTGGGTTTCATGGGATTTCATCAGAGGTCTGATCTTCCCAGCAAGATATATTCTCATTGCAAGCAATGAATCCCCCAAAACCACAAGTGCCATGAAGTCAACCACAATGTGGTTTGGCTTTGAGTAGGCCAATTTGTCAATTTGTTTTAGTCAAAGAGAATAATAAAGGAAATAGTCACTCTGATACAAAACATTCAAGATACTCATTACAGATACTCAAGCACAAATAATTTTGCACTCAACTCAGGAATATCTGGAACTTCCTTGGCTTTGTGCTTTTACCATAATTCTAGCTCTGTGGGGCTTTTAACCTGTATTTTTCAAAATATTGTCATAGTGAGCATCATTCATGGTAACATAGTATTTAATGGGAATTTAAATTGTGCTTTGGACTCCAGTCTAAATATTGTAAGGAATTGGCAGGTGCTGTGGGTGTACAATCGAGTAGATGGAATTGCAACAACTCAGCTGTGTATCATAGGCTTTTATTACTAACATTTAGTGCTCTTCATTTATATCAATGGTCGGGGCTTGTGGTTTTGGATCAGGATGCTCTACAATCTATCTCTGCTATTGCCATGAAATGCCAACTATCCAGTGCATGAAGTTGTTAGAGTCACAGTTTTTTCCCCGTTCTTATTACCAAACATTTATAATACCCTTCCCCTTCTAAACAGCAACATTCAAAAGAGTGTGGCAAAGTATTGACTTGTTTCCCTCTTCCGATGTTTGGCTTCTTTGCATTGCAAAGACAAAGGATGTATGTTTTATAAATCAAATTCACGAAAGGGATTATTGCCTGATTTAGATAATCACTCTTAGAGAATTAATGGGTGATATCCTGGCCCCATTGAAGTCAACAGCAAAACTCCCATTGACTTCAGTGGGATTATGATTTCACCCAGTAAATTTTTTCTATTAACTCATTCCGGTTTTTAAAATGCTTTATGCTCCCCTATTCATCTTACACTAATCATTCACTTGACGATCCCCTTATTCTTTGGTCCATTTGTTCTTTGGATTATGGCCAAAACCTTAAAAGGGCACTTATCTCCCATGCAGCAAATCAGAAAGAGTTTGGCTGCGGGGCCAGATTGGAGACAAAACCGAAGCTATAGCAACACTTTGGGATTGCAGGTTTCTGTTGCAGAGCTGGGAACCTGGAAATCCAGAGATGTACTTCCAGAGTCTGCAGCTCTGGGACAGCCCCATCATGTGGTCTGCCCCTGGCTGGGGACCTTGGGGCTTCTAGACTCCCAGACCAACTGGCTCTGCACACTGTCAGTTCTACTGCTGCTATTAGCAATGTCAATTTCACTCAGCGATGTTGGAGGAGCAAGGGGCTGGGGAGCATATTTCATTTGGACAACACTATATATTGGTGTGTTAGAATCAATTTTTTTCAGTATTGACCACAGCTGGAGACAAAATACTGGACTAGCTGGACCATTGCTCTGATCAAGTACGATTATTCCTATTTTCCAGAAAGGTTTTCGGTTAAGCTCCCTAAGCCTGCAAGTAACTAGAAATTTGGCAGTAGAGTATGAAAGCATGCTTCTGGGAGGTGCACTCCACAGGAGAATTAAAACCAATGAATAGTGCCTTTCAGTTGCATTAGGAGCACTTGCTCCTGGAGGAAAACTCCTCTGGCTGCAAAGATAAACTCTTGTTTTGTACTCACATGGTCTATTTATAAGAGGATGATTATGTAAATTTAGAAACTCCTTTTGCTGTCTTTAAAACTGATGATGTCTTGAAAGAACTGCTTTTTTAAACGACTCCACGCCATGTTTTCTCTTAATATGCAAGGCCATTGATATGGTGAGCAGAGCACTGCAGCTTATGCACCTAGAGCTTTTGACTCTGGGATTTCTCTGCTGTGTTTTTATGGTCTCCTGCTCTCCAACCTTTGGAAATTCTTGCTGGATTCATTTTGGAATGTTTTTCTCTTGGGATGAGTAACAGACAAGTCTCTTCACTCTCCCTTCTCCTTTACTATTAGCCTTAATAAATTACACAAAACCCATAACAGCTGGTAGCGAAGACAGCAGAGAGACTAATCATGTTCAGCTTCAGAGCAAGAGGAGAAGAAAACTAAAATGGACTTTAAGCAATGGTTCTTCAAGTATTTGTCCACCCAGATCCCATGCACATGAGATTGGATTCTTTTGGCCAGCAGCATCTATTGGGACTACGTATTCGCTCTGGATGTCCTTGGGCCGTATTCCTCACCTGAGGGCATAAAGGGTTGAGTTGTCCCAACTGGCACCCAATTCCTTCTCACTGCCCATGGCAGTGTGTCCTTCACTATCATGTCTCCATAGCTTCTTATGCTTAGCACAGTTGCTGTTTGTTTTTATAGTGAGCATCTAGTTAGTCAGTTGCCATAAGGAAAAAATAGAAAAAAATGTGTAAATTCCTCTAGGGAGGCTAACCTCAGTGATGAGGCACTGCCCCTGCAGTGAAGGCAGCAGAGTCTCCAGGCTTTAAAGCCTGTCCCGCCTCTCAGCAATGCCCTGACATGACGGGTGTGTTAAATGCCTGCTCTGACTTGGAGAGGGACATGTGTTTGAAAAGGTTTGAGCTGTAAATCTCTTTCAAAACATGCCCAAAAAAGTAGAGCTCATTTAAAATCATTTTTCCTGGCACACTTGAAGGGGATGTCTGATTCTGACAGGGTAGACATAGCCTCCTGCTTGAATATAGTGAACTGCAGAGGGGGCACCAATCACCCACAGCAGCACCCTACACCCCAGCACTCTGGGGGAGGAGTTGCTGCTGAAGGGTGGCTTCTGTGGGTGCAGATGAACTTACGCTAAAGCCGCACCTTGTTTCTGAGACCCTTCTGTGGAAAGAAGCTCCTGCTGCTTCAAAGCCATCTTTAGCCAGTGCCCTATCTACATGAGAGGTAACGTCTAGATCCCAGGTCTCCTCAGGTTCTGAAAGACCTGGAACATTGTCAAGGGTTGCTGATACCTTGGGTCAGTGAGTGGCTCCTGCTGCTGTGGTAAAAAAGAGTGTCATTCTAAGATTGTGTCTTGGCACCGATCACCATCCCTGGTATTGGGTTACAAAGAGAGTGAAGACTTACCACCTATCAGATCTGTCACCAGCTCCACCTTCTAAAACCATCTGGTTCACTATGACAACTTTGGTACAGATTCTGCCCCAGTCCACCACACCTACCATCACTACTTCTACCTCAGTACCATTGACTTGAGTTGCTCTGTTATTCACTGTGACAAGATACTGTACCAGTGACAATTTCTGTTCTGTTACCAATATCATCAGTACTCCAACTATCAGTTACCCTCCACACCAACTACTTTAACTATGTCTGGAGACCCGATGACAATGCCAGAGTCACCTTTTCTTGATGTTTCTCCCATTGTCAGTGACTTCTAAATCTCTCTGTACCAGGGTATCCATTATACTCATAATGATGATTTCATTATACCCACATCTTCATCTCCTATTTCAATATTGCAGCACATAGTATCAGCATTGATGCAGCTTCCCTCAACTCCACAAGGATCGGCAACTCCTTTGGAAGAAGTGTATTCTTCCGAAGTCCACTTTCCCAAGTTGCCTCTTCTCCCTGAGTTAGCCCAGGCAGGGGAGGCTGAGAAGAGGGTATCAAGGTGTTCCCCTTCTCACACACGACACAGTCTGGGAAGATCTGACTCCTTAGCTCCATCCACATTGCCTCATAAGCCATATCCATGTGGTATGCAATCCTGGCCTTCCTGGAACCCACAGAGCCTCAGTTCACTCCATATTCTTCTAGAATTCCTCTGGCTAGGGGCAAATCTCCTCCTGCTGTGAATCCAACACAGTCATCTTAACCACTTCCACTGAGTGCTCTTCAGGAATGGATCCAGGAAGCCTTGTCTTTCGGAGAACACTTTGGGTTTGGCTGACCATGCCACTTAGATTTTTTTTTCATTAGCAGTATCCACAATCACTTTGCCAGGAACCAGATGATTATAAAAATACTTGAAGCCACAGCAAGTCATCAAAGTGGTTCAGAGGGTGCTTCATCTTTTCTCCTCAATGGGCCTCTAGATAAAGAGAGACACGTCAGCCTTTGCTTCTACTCAATCAATAGGGTTCAAAGGAGCATTTCTTGATTCCAGATCTGCAGGAGCTTACCTTCCTTCCAACTAGTGCCAGCAAGAGGATGTCCATTCCATTTCAGGGAAACTTTCAAGGTTTCAAAATTTGTTTTCATGCCACATAGGAACAAAACCAAAATCTTTTGAACAGTTTTGTGAAAATAAAACTGTGCTTAAATGTCAGGTTTTGGGGTCTGAACCTGAGCTTTTTGAGTCAGGAAGATGAGTGGGTGTGGATGTAGCTAGTGATTAGGACACTGGCCTTGGAGAAACTGGTTCCAATTCCTGGTCTGTCTGATCCAGAGCAGAGTATTTCATCCCAGGTCACTGTGAATCAGGCAGAACAGGGACATGAACCCTGGTTTCTCCCAACCCAGTGGCCCAACCAGAAGGCTATGCAGCATGAGTGCACACTCTTTCTCCCCCGTGTCTGCCCTCCTCACCCCCCGCACAACTTGTGTCCAAATTGACACGTCTATGTAAAATGTTTCATCTTCAACAATTTTGTTTGGTTGAAAATGTTCCAACCAGCTCTATTCACAAATTCAACACCATGAGTCCTCTTTATATCAGAGTTTCAGACTCAACCAAAGGTATCAGTAAAGGTCAGCCTCAGTCTACTGGGTCATATGGCCTCTTACACTTATGTGACACCCACCTTCCAGGCTGCATCTTCATCCTTATCCTGCCCAAGACTGGGTAAGTTGGTCTGTCAACCCTAATGGACACAGCCTGAGTCTGCCAATGGCCATCCCCAAGAATGTCCCTTCTGCCATCACTACTTTGGTGTAGAGAGCCTCAGAATGTCTGTCAGAGTGTGACATTTGTGTCTCCAACTCCACAAACACTCTTGTGACCAATGCCTCCAAACAGGCTTGGGGAGCACATCTGGCTCATCTGCAGACTCAAGGTCTATGGTCTCCAACAGAATCCCAACTATGAATAAACATGCTAGTATACAGGTTCATTTGTTTAGCTTGCAGGGTAATTCTAGGTTTGATTCAGGAAAAATCTCATCAGTTTAATAACTACGCACTTACCTGGGGGTCCAGAACAGCTTAGCAGATCATCTCAGCAGAAAATGCTCTTCTCTTCACAAACGGTTCCTCAATTCTTGAAGAAACTTTGTCATAAATGACATCGTCCCCTACCATACTTGTTCACAACCAGTCTGAACAGCAAATGTAACATATTTTGCTCCAGGGGATGAATGTGTCCAGGCTCCCTCTCAGATTCATTTCTGATTTGGTGGAACCAAGAATATGCTCTACATGTTTTTATCAATCCCTCTAATCCCCAGGGTCCTCAAGGAAGCGGATGAAGCTAAACCACAAGAAGGCTCTCATTCTGGAATAAGAATGTCCACCTTTGGTGTTATTGAGGAATAGAAGCTAAGGAATTGTCTACACAGGGAGTTATTCCTGAATAATTCCAGATGCAGACAAGCCCTTAGGCGTGATTCACCAATTTCACCCCAAGTGAAAATGCAATTAAATCAATGGAGATACACCAGAGATGGATATAACCCAATCTGTCTAACACTTGCGCTGTTTAGTTCCAATCTAAACACTATCCCACCCAGTTTCTGAGCAGCGTAGAGAATGTGATGATGACTCACTGTGGAGGAGAACAAGAGGTCATCATGTGCTGATTTTGCAGCACAGGATGAAGATCAAGATATTATTTCCATTTTTGGAGATTAAAGCATGGAAGTCAGTTACTTTCCAAAGGAAAATGGAAAAGTGCCTTGGTTTACTTGGTTCATGAACATGGATTTAGACCACTGCAATAGGAGATAAATGGGAAGTGGTATTCTCCTTGAAATATCAACAGCTTGAATTGTGGTCACGGTCAGCAGAGTGACTGTGTGAAAGAAGATCCTCATTCTACAGCTGTTGTAGTTTGGGGCCTGTTTATTTAGTTACTGATTAAAAATAGGCGTTTGCCACTTACTCCTTTTATCCCGGCAGAGATAAAACTCTAGAAGCTAGTTCTTTCTGTTGTGCATCAGAAGACTAAGTTCCAGTTGCACTCAAACATCGCCACGGTGGGCATGGTGTAAGAATCTAAACTAAATAAAAACAGAATAGAAAATAGAAACACTCTTTTTGTTGATTATACGAGTCAGAAAACACACAAAAACAGTGAGGCCTTCAGATGGGGTTGTACTGGAGGAACAGGCAACTGTAACACATTTGGTCAGCAGCAGCTGAAGTAATAACAAGTAAGGAAACCCAGGGTGCTGTTTTGATGCTCCACTGGAAACAAAACAGCGTGCCTGATGTAGAAAAGCATGTGCTTTCATGTGTTGAGAAATGTGTTCGTGCTTATGAAAATTGCCCCACATGATTTGGTAACTGAGATTTTGGGTTATAACTACATCAACTGCTTCTTTTTATAAGGCAGCTTCATTGCATCCTCACCTGACTTTCTCACTTTTCTGAGTTGGTAGAGGTTACTCTCTTGTCCTGGAGCCGCCTCCTTTTTCAATGTTCTCCATCCCGTTTGCACTCATATGCTGCCTTCCCCACATTTCTCTCTGTACCAGAATCGATCCCAGCAGCCCAAAGCTGAAATAATGATTATCAACAAGCTTCAGTAGAGAGACAAGGTAGGTAAGGTAATATGGAAAGCTTCTCTCTCACCAACAGAAGTTGTTCCAATAAAAGATATTATCTCACCCACCTTGTCTCTCTAATATCCTGGAACCAACACTGCATACAAGCTTCATTAGAGCAGGCAAGTTCCATTCCTTTTTCCACAGGGTGTCCATCAAGTCTGGTATGAAATGGAACCCTGAGTTTGTTTAGTAGACAAAAGGGATGGGCCCAACCCAGTTAAACCTGAGACAGTTCAGGCAGTGTCTGATTCACATTGCTAATTTATATGCCATGGTAAGCACAGTGCATAATATCACTTCACAGACACCTGCAAGTGCTTTGGGTTTGATCCAGTAATCCCAAACCAGGCTTTCAGACATTTGGGTTTCAGTTCTTTCCTTTTTCTGATCAGCAAATTTGGCTTGGCTCCCATTTTAATTTAAACCATTCACCCTTTGCAACAACTTGTGAAGTCTGAGATTTTTAATCTCAGTTGCCTTGGTAAGAAAATGACTTGGGGCCTATAGCGCAAGTGCATGCTCAATTATTGGCCATAGTGCCACCATTGTGCAAATCATTGGTGCCTCAGGGCTTGCATGATGCATGTGTCTAATTATACGGGTCCTCATACACTTCAGTCTGGCTCACTTGTTGCTCTTAAATTGCTTTCAGAAACTGGATAGAAAAGTCAGGGGAAACAGTCTGAATTTAAAAACAAGTTATTAACTACAGACAGGGTCGTGGCTTTAGAAAGGAATGTCTTAATCTTGTGTATTATCATACAGCTAACAAATGTTAGGTTGCTTACCAGGTTTGGGTGGGGGGTAGGTGGACTCAGTGCTTTCATTTCTTTCCCCGCTGCTGCTTGCTAAATTAAGAACTGCTTAAGACAAGGCCTTGATTGTGACTTTGTTTTGTTAGAAGTTTTGTTCAGTGTCTGTTCTAAATTCTGCCAAACAAGTCTCCAGTTTCACAACTGTGAGAGTCATCAAATTATAGAGTGAAATTGGGTATTTTCCCCAACTTCTTGTTTGGATTGTAATAGTCCCCCAGAGGCCCCTGCTGAGATTAGGCCCCATTGTGCTAGGCACTGTACAGCCACAAAGTAAAATGCTGAAGACCTTACGATCGAAACAGGCAAGGCAGACACAAGAAGACGTAACTATTTTCCTCAGGTTATGGACTGGGAGTTGAAGCACAGAGAGTGACGTGTTTAAAGTTACTAGCAGAGCAGCTAGAACCTGCCTCCTAACCACAAGTCAATGCTTTTTGCTGCACAGCCATCCTTCCTCCTGTATCGTGTCTTAGGGGTTTGCCTGGACTCAATAGAGATTGATGCTAAGGGGCAGATATTTGAAATCTACCACATTTGAAAGGAAATTGACATAGCCAACCACATTAGTAGCAGGGATTCTAGTCTGGACGGTTCGCCCTGCAAAACGGGCTGACTCGGAGGCCTATTACTAGACGTGGGAACTTTCCATCTGTAGGTCACTCCTATAAATCCTGTCGGGGGGGCAACAATGTCTGCAAAGTGATTATCAGAAGCTGGGGGGCTCCGCCTGGTTCCCAAGTGGACATCCCAAAGTCCCCCATCACACTGGGCATTAATTGGCAACTTTGTTGGCAGTCTCAGCAGAGATATCAATGGATGGCCATGGAGCCTGACGTAACCTCCCCATCCAATGCAGGGGCGCTTCCATGCACACTGCCTATGCTATTCCTAATCCATGCACAGAGATCTCCAGGCTTCTCCACCTAGCACTCTTCATGGTTATTAAAATGTGGGGAGTATTTTTCACTAAGAGAGCAAAACTCTAGGTGAAAGGGTCTTGGCCTGTCTTCACCATTAATTTAAAACCAGACAGCATTTGTCACTTGGGTTTTTCCCTGTGAATCGGGAAGTCTGGTATGAAATAGGGAGTGATGGGTGGAAATTCTCACAGGGGCCAAGAATGCAGGTGGGGAGGATCTGGCTCAAAAGCATAAGACGCACACACAAAAATTCCACACTAATTTTTCAAAAGCTCAGCTGCCCCCTCAGACAGCTTTCAATTGCACGACTGGCACATCAGTAGCAAATAACCCAAGGTTCACTGACCTTAAAAGCATTATGGAGCAATCCGTACAGAAGGATGAACTGTCGTTGAACAATTTCTCAAATATATCAAGCACCATAAACATGCTGTGCTCTGGTATCAGGCATTCCTGTCTTTTTTTGTTTGTTTGTTTGTTTTGTTCTGTATTCTTTATTTCTTAGACAACCATGAACTGAAGAAAACTACATGGAATTATCCCACACCTCATTTCAAGTTTAGTCCTCTTATATCTAAGGCAGGAGTATTTTATTCTAAAATCCATGCCTAATTGTTTTGAATCCAATTTTGCAAGTGCCACAGAGGAATTGAATGCATTTTTGGATGGACTTCACCGGTACTTTAGGCTGGTGGGTCTCCAATGTCTTTTTGCTCCATGGACCCCTTAACAGCAGCGAGATCTGCTTGGAGAGCATAACGGCAGATCTGGTGCTCAGTGAAGTCAATGGCAGTCTTTTTGTTCGCTTTAATGGGCTCTGGATCAGGCCCATGCTTCTGTCACAATGATGAAACACATGCAACTAAAGTGGCAGTTCTCCCATCTCATAATCTTTCCGTGAGCATGTATCAGACCTCAGGCAGATCTCCAGCTTTGTGGGCCAGGTCTCCATCGCATATTTATTCCCATTTTGGTTTCTGAACAGGTATTAGAGTTTGTAAACAAGGCTTTCTGTTTGCTTCCTTGGTTTAAATTCAATCAGAAACAAACTGCAAAGATGGCAACCAATATGGGGGGTGGCTATGGGATACCCAAGAAGATAAAATGAGTCAGAAACAACAACCCAAGGAGATTAGAGCAGTGGAGGTTGCAGACAGTGAGGAGAGATTAGGGCTCATGTACCAGGCCTCCTCTCTCTTTCTTGCCTTTTGTCACCTGTTAAAATCAAGTGGTGGCTGGGTGCCTAATGATGCAGTTTCCCAAGGTTTATTCTCTTTCTCTATTTTTAAATTTTCCTCTGATGCAGCAGAATTTTTACTTTTTTAGTGTGACAGTGTTATACATGTTCTCTGATGCAGACCATTGCTAATTCAGGTTGTTCTGCTGATGCTAATAACTGATACCTAATCAAGCCAATGCGGTCAGCAGCGTAATTTAACACAGGAAAGGAACTAAGGAGTAACTAATGTCATTGAAATCAATGAAGCTGTAGCAGTGTCAGCGATCGGAGAATCAGGCAAATAACCTCCAATATTTATTGAGATGCATTATATCTAAAATTTCTCCCTTTGCTTTTACAGGCAGATACCTGTTGAGCCTGATTCTGATCTCACTTGCACTGTTTAACACCAGTAAAATTCATTTATCTCAACAGAGTAACTTCTGATTTACGCTAATGTATATGAAATCAGGATCAGCCCTGATAACTTCAGTATCCTAGGACCTGATCCAACTCTCAGTGAAGCAAAAGGGAGTCTTGCCATTCACTTCAGCAGGGATTGGTTCAAATGTGACCTGAAGAATTTGGTCAGTAACCTCGCTGAAAGCATATGGTGAGAAATGTTGCTTAAATCAATATAGTTTAAGTTAAGAACTAGGAAGGGTTTTATCTTTGTTTTTCTTGTAACCATTTCTGCCTTTTGTGCCTCATTGCTTGTACTCACTCAAAATCTATCTCTTTGTAGTTGATAAAACAGTAAAACAAATTTATTTAATCCAGTGTGCTTAAGTTAAACTATCTGTGTAACTCTATTTAAGATAATAAGCTGGTATATTATTCCCTTAAAGGAATAACTGACTTAAACTATTTGTACTGTTCAGGAGAAGGTTAGGCAGTACAAGACATACATTTCTAAGGGAAAATCCAGGACTTGGATATTTTGGAGTCACCCGTCAGTATAACTGTTTGCCAGAAGCTAGGAATAGGCGACAGGGGATGGATCACTTGATGATTACCTGTTCTGTTCATTCCCTCTGAAGTACATGGCACTGACCACTGTCGGAAGACAGGATACTGGGTTAGATGGACATTTTGGTCTGACCTAGTATGGCCGTTCTTATCTTCTTAACCAAGACTAGTGAGAGCCAGGGTGTAACTGGCAAGATGAAGTTACACACAGATACTCAGGGTGTGGCTTGCATGCTGGGAGGCTCTTTGTGAGCAGCCCAGGTTGGAACTACTTCAGCAAGGCATTGTAAGGCACTCAAGCTTGCAGGGCAGGAGTGACACAGCACCCCACTAGTCTGGATTGTACCCTGGTACATCACACAGTAGTAGAGGCAAGAGATGATCAAATGAAGGGTTAGAGTTTTAGCATTGAGGACAGAAAGGAAACAGTGGCATTTGCAGATACTATAGGAGATATGACAAGACTTTACAGTACCTGGAAGTCAGGAGGAGAAGGAAAGAGAGGAGCTAGTGATGACACCATGATTGTGAGCCTGGGTTACAGGGAAGACAACGGATGGTCAGTAATGCTGGGAAAGGAGGGGGAATGGGTAGAAAAATGAGGAGCTCATTTCCACATACATTAAGCTTGAAGTATTGGCAAACATCCAAGAGCTGATGCTGGAGAGATAGGTGGAGATATGAGACTGGACAGATGAAGGAAATTCAAGGGTGAAGAAGTAGATTTGGAAGTCATCAGTGTATAGGTGATAGCTGATCCCAAGGGACTGAACTATAATAAGCATGTGATTTAGAAGCTACATGTGTTTAATTACCTGCCCATAGTTAACGGCAGCTGAAGTTCAGCTGTGACTGATTTCCCAGTAATTCATTTGCTATTCTCTGTGAATTGTATTTTTTCTGGGCTCTTCCCGGCTAGTTGGCACACGTTAACCCAGTGGTCCCCAACGTGGTGCCCGTGGGTGCCATGGCGCCCGCTGGGGCATTTATGGGCGCCCGCGCCGGTGATCTCTGTCCCCGGCAGGCCGGGGCAGCGCGGAGAGAAGCTGCAGCCCCGCGCCTGCCGGGGACAGAGAACACAGGCACCCGCAGCCCTGGAGTTCTCTGTCCCCGGCAGGCCGGGCTGTGGGTGCCGGTGATCTCTGTCCCTGGCAGGCGCGGGGCTGCGGCTTCTCTCTCCACGCTGCCCCGGCACCAGAGAACACTGGCGCCCGCAGCCCCGGCAAGCCGCCCCTTGTCTCCCCGTTCAGCAGCTCAGCGGGGAGACAAGGAGCAGCCAGCCAGGGCAAGCCGCCCCTTGTCTCCCCGCTCATCAGCTTAGCAGGGAGACAAGGGGCAGCCGCGGCGAGCCACCCCTTGTCTCCCCGCTGAGCTGCTGAGTGGGGAGACAAGGGGCAGCTGCAGCGAGCCGCCCCTTGTCTCCCCGCTGAGCTGCTGAGCGGAGAGACAAGGAGCAGCCAGCCAGGGCAAGCCGCCCCTTGTCTCCCCACTCAGCAGCTTAGCAGGGAGAGAAGGGGCAGCCACCGCGAGCCGCCACTTGTCTCCCCACTCAGCAGCTTAGCAGGGAGAGAAGGGGCAGCCGCGGCGAGCCGCCCCTTGTCTCCCTGCTCAGCAGCTCAGCGGGGAGACAAGGGGCAGCCGCAGCGAGCCGCCCCTTGTCTCCCCGCTGAGCTGCTGAGTGGGGAGACAAGGGGCAGCCGCAGAGAGAGCCGCCCCTTGTATCCCCGCTGAGCTGCTGAGCGGAGAGACAAGGAGCAGCCAGCCAGGGCAAGCCGCCCCTTGTCTCCCCACTCAGCAGCTTAGCAGGGAGACAAGGAGCAGCCACGGCAAGCCGCCCCTTCTCTCCCCACCAGGGGCGGCTCTAATGTTTTTGCCGCCCCAAGCAAAAAAACAACATTATCCCAAACGCCGCCCCTGAAACAAAAAAAAACCAACCCCCCCAACACCCGCCGAAACAACCTTCCCCCCCTCCGCCTCTCTGCCCCACTCTCCCCGGCCGGACCGCCAGCGGGGAGGGCGGCATGCCCGGGGCCCCACTCCCCCCGGCCAGCGGAGAGTGAGGCTGCCCCGCTCTCCCCAGGCCGGAGCGCCGGTGGGGAGGGCGGCATGCCAGATGCCCCGCTCTCCCCGGCCGGAGCGCCAGCGGGGAGCGAGCGGGGGATGCAGGCGGCCCCGCTCTCCCCGGCCAGCGGGGAGCAAGGCTGCCCCGCTCTCCCCGGCCGGAGCGCCGGCGAGAAGGGCGGCATGACCGGGGCCCCGCTCTCCCCGGCCAGCGGAGAGCGAGGCTGCCCCGCTCTCCCCAGCCGGAGCGCCGGCCGGGAGGGCGACATGCCCGGGGCCCCGCTCGCCCGGGCCAGAGCGCCGGGGTGAGCGGGGCATGCGTGGAAGGGAGGGGGAGATGTGTGTCGCGCCCGCTAGGGTTCTCTTCTCCCACTCCCTCCCAGGCTCTTAAGCCTAGGAGGGAGGGGGAGAAGCGCTGTTTCGTGCGCCGCCACTCGGGGAGAAGCTGAGCTGGCGGCGGCGCGGGAAAGCCGGCGGCGGGGCACATTTCTAGGGGCGGCATGGCCCATGCCGCCCCTAGAAATGTGCCGCCCCAAGCACCAACTTGTTTTGCTGGTGCCTGGAGCCGGCCCTGCTCCCCGCTCAGCAGCTTAGCAGGGAGAAAAGGAGTAGCCACGGCAAGCCACCCCTTGTCTCTCCGCTCAGAAGCTCAGCCAATGAGTGGGGAGTCAGCGGGCAGCTGCCTGCCGCCCCCCCAAATCTTGGCACCCTAGGCGACCGCCTAGGGTTGCCTAGTGGGCACGCCGGCCCTGCCAGCTGCTCGTGCCGCTGGGGAGATGCGGGCCTTTTAAAGCGCCGCCGGAGCCCCGCTGCCGGAGCTCTGGCGGCGGCACTTTAAAGGTCCCGGGGCTCCGCAGCGGCTGGAGCCCCGGGCCCTTTAAAGCATCCCAGGGTGAGTACGGTGGAGGGGGAGGCGCCTTTTTATAGCGCCGCTCCCCCTGTGCTCAAGACCTGGCTACACTACTGCAGAGAACTCCGGGGCTGCAGGCGCCGGTGTTCTCTGTCCCCGGCAGGTGGGGGGCTGCGGCTTCCCTCTCCACTGCCCAGAACTACTCCCCCCCAAAAAAGGTAAATAAAAAAAGAGCACATTCACATGGTAAGGTGAAAGAATAATTGCCGAATAATTTAATTAATACCTTTTACATGTAAAATTACCTTTTGTATCTTATGGATTCATATATTATGTAATATTAAATATGATGGTTTTCATATTATTTAATGTACAAATACAAAATAAGTATTGAAAAATTGTTGGCGCCCGCCACACTCTTCTGAAAACATGAATGTGCTCTTGGCCACAAAAAGGTTGGGGACCACTGCGTTAACCCAATCTGATCGTTCACATCCCACATCATTCAGATCTGGAATGGTCTGGAGAAGCACTGAAAAAATATATTTCCTTGATATCCTTGAAGATGGTCTAGGCTCTATAGCAGGGATCGGCAACCTTTGGTACGTGGTCCCCCCTGGCAGGCTGGGCCAGTTTGTTTACTTGCCGTGTCCACAGGTTCAGGTGATCACTGCTCCCACTGGCCACGGTTTGCTGTCCCAGGCCAATGAGTGCTGCGGGAAGCAGCAGCCAGCACATCCCTCGGGCCGCGCCGCTTCCCACAGCCCCCATTGGCCTGGAGCAGTGAACCACGGCCTGTGGGAGCCACGATCAGCCGAACCTGCAGACGCGGCAGGTAAACAAACTGGCCCGGCCCGCCAGGGGACTTACCTTGGCGGGCCACGTGCCAAAGGTTGCTGATCCCTGCTCTACAGCAACATTATCAAAAGATAAATGAACAATGAAATACTATCAAGACAGTGAAAACTGAAGTTTCAATTACTTATATACATACTGAACATATTAGAAGGGCATTATACCAAACAACGGGGCACTCATCTGAAGAGCTGTGTTCAGCTTAAGGCATCATGTTTTTGGGAGATGTAGCTGGGCTTAACCAAGTTCAGAGAACAGCAACACCAATGTTTGGAAACGTGTAGTGATATTTATGTATTAGTAACAGTAGCTGTAAAAATCACTTGCCAAGTGTTGTAAATTTGAACAATGCTTTACAAATATATAGTGAGCCATTTCCTGACCTTGTGATCATACTGTCTAGGATGTGAGAAGAGATTGCAAACACTAGGATTGAAGTCCACGCCTGACTGAAATCAATGGCAAAACTCCCGCTGACTTCAATGGGGCCAAGATTTCACACTCTGTTTATTGAGGCTGGAGAGGATAAAAGTTAGAGGGGACTTAACTGAGATATTTATGATTACAAAGGATAGAATCAAGATGATCTGCCCCTCCTTTGTACACTGTAAAAATAGGACAGCAAAGGGGCACTCAATGAAACTGAGGGCACATACATTTATATAATAGAACATTTGTTGGCACAGGGTATATACACCCTGTGGAATCGACCGTTGCTGAAGGGCATAGAGTTAATAGTAGGATTTCAAAAGGAACTGCACAATTTTTTGCTTGGCAACAACTCTCGTAATTACTGCATACACATTAAGATGGCAGGAAGAATGGGTCTTATAGTTAAGGTTCAGTGAGAATCTGGTTTCAGTTCCTGGCTCTGTCACCAACTTGCTGTGTGTCCTTGGGCAATTCACTTAATATCTGTGCCTCATTTTCCCCATCTTTAAAGGGGGGATAAAAACATTTCTTTGCCTGCATAGACTGCAAATTCTTGGAGGCAAGCCCTGGCTTGTGCTAGGTCTCTGTACAGTGCCCACCACAACAAGGGCGTGAGCTCAGCTGGGGCCTCTATGTACTACTGCAGTAAAAAGGCATAATAGCAACAAAATGAAGTGAGTCCATTAGCTTTTGCTGTTGCCACTGCCAGCATAGGCCACTAATAGATCCAGGTTATCACATTTGATGGACTGTTGTTAAAAGTGCTATACACACACACACACACACACACACACACATAATACATTACGGTCAAATATTTTTCAAACTTAGGTACCTAAAGTAGCTCTCAATGAAAGCTGCAGGTTCTCAGAACCTCTGAAAATCAGAGCACTGAAATATTTAGGTACATAGAGGCACACAGTTTAAAATTTTCAGCTGGGTAGCTTTATAGGGGTCTGGCTTAAGCTTTAAGTCCATGAAAGAGACAAAAATAAGTTATGGTAAAATCTTTTCACTATGCCTTGGTACTATACCGCTTTCATTCTACGAATTCTTGGTAAGGAATTATTTCATTTATAAAACTCCTGCCCAGCACAGAGCTGAGACGGAGGGGAGGAAGGAAAAAGAGCTGAGCTGCTGCAGCTGTGCCAAGCAGCCTTCTAGCTGCAGAGGTCCTCTGCTACCTTTATCTTTATTGAAGCGTTTACTACATAAATCATTTGAGGAGCTCGATGACTTATCTTGCTGTTAGCTCCAAAGTTGTACTGCTGCCCAAGGGTCACACGAAGACCTCCAAGAAAGCTACATTTCAAACCAGGATGAAACAAATGAGCAGGCATGGCCTTCAAGTAATTCACCAGAGATTCCACTTGTAGCCATTTGAAGTATAAGGAGGTCTATGCCAAGTGAATTAATATGGAACAAAAAGTGGATACAGTTGAGCTTTCGGGGACAGAAAGGAGAAAGCAATTTAAATCAGCCAGGAGGTCCCTTGCATTCATCCAACAACTGACACAGTAATTCGCAATGGAGAAGGTGAATCTAATGCCATATAGGCAAACAGAATAATATCTAGAGGACTGACTCATTCTCACATTACAGGAGTTATTCCGAGTCTCCTTTGGCGGGGGGATGAGACTTCATACTTCATATCAATAATTATGAACAGGTTCCCAGAAGTGCTTAAGTAACTGCTCAAGGTGACTCAGTTTATGCTGAGCAGCGTTCCCATGACTCTCAAAGATCTGCTAACAATCACTAAACCATTTCCAGCCTCCCATTCCCCCAAACTTTCTGCTCCATTTCCACTCATGGATGCCACAGGCTATTAGGATGCTTTGCTAACTTGAGCTATACAATGACGTAATAAAGAATATTTGATCCCCTCAACATTCATGGATACTGCACCTTTCACCTTCATTATTTCCCCATTAGAAATAGAAGAAATGATTGCATGAAATAACTTCTTAAAAGTTCAGTGGAGGTGGGTTTTTTTTGTTGTTTATTTAGATATTTCCATGGAAGTCTGGACACAACAGCGGTGTGCTGTAGTGCATGTGAATTAGATAGTGAAGCTGTCTACAAAGAGGAAGTGAAGCTGATCTTTCTGGTTCCACTCCCAATGCTGAGTTGGATTAAAACAAACAAAGGCCCCTATCATCAGAGGCGATCAGTTTAGGATCCCTAGTGCCATTGACTTTCCATTTGGCACTTTGGAAAATGTTTCCTGCTATTAGAAGTATGGATCAGGTCACTAAATGAACTATAGGATTTGTATCTTGATGATGTCCTTACAGGGGTAATTGGGAAGGAAGGACATCTTTAATCCCATGCTGAGATCTCGCTGGTCAAATATCAGCCCAGAGAAAAAATTTAAGGTTGGTTTGCACTGTAAGCCTCAGAAAACAAAAGGTTCTGTAAAATCTTTTGTTTAAAATTTCCAGGGTACTCTCTGTGGAGGGGTCTGAGCCCAGGAACCTGCCCCCTCCATTGGTCAATCAAACCATAAGGGTGGCCAGTTACTGGCCAAAATGGAAGAATGATTTGCTTTGTCAACCTTTTGGTTGACCAAATAATTAGCATAAAAGCAGGGAATGGGGATAGTTGCGGCACCATCCACTTGATCCTCTCCGGGGCAGATTCTACCTCCCTGTTCCTGCAGAGGCCAGTGGGCCTTATTCTCCATTCCCCAGCACCTTGTGTAGTCATTTACCTTGGTGCAAAGTGTCTGTGAAATGTTCCCATTCTGATCTGGACCAAGTGCCTGGCAGTGGAGAACTGGGTCCAATAGACCTATTTTTGGAGTAAAGTATGAGCAAGTGTGGCAGAATGAGGCCCTAAATGATTGTTTAGGGTCATCTAGGTGACTCAGCAATGGGTGTTGATACACATTTTTGAATAAATGTTGGACGATCCTTCATGACAGAGGTGCTATTAAATATACCTCTCTTCATTTTGAAATACTGTTATGAATATTTCTTTTTTCCCGGCAACGGGTAAACTTCAAGAAGCCAAAAATTCATATTAATACTTTATAATGCAACAACAATATTTCATTGTTGCCATGGTTTTGTGCATACAAATGATAATAAAACAACCACAGAGAACTCAAAAAAGCAATCAGTCACAGATGGGAGGCAGGAACCATTTTTAAAAAGTTTCCCCGGTGCAGGTAGTATTTCTTTCAAGCAAGCTGAATTTGGCTTGTGTGCAAAGCTCTGTCATTGTAATATTTTAATCTCAAAGCTGTCAAACCTCCTTAGAGCCAGAGTTTTAGAATAAAATGAGTGAGAGGAAAAATGAAAGAAAGATGCTCTTCTTCCATAGGAAAACAGGCTCAGTGAGTCTCGTTTAGGATGAAAAACGGGTGGTCTCATTTTGGTAACACTACTAGTAACTGATTCAGTTTAGATTTTCCTGGAACATTCCTGAGTTTAGAAACTTGGGAAATAATATATTGTCACGAATCCATGGCCTTCTAGGAACTTCACATTTGTGGCTAAGGGCTGTTCAGAACCTCATGACAGCAGCAGGGACAGAACTCAGATCTTCCTTCTCCAAAAGCACAGGCCCTCAAGTACCTGAGCTAAAGAAGACTTTCCTCTACCTGTTAGCAGTCTAAAGCCTATGACACATTGTTGAACAATTTGGGGCTGACTCCGTGGGTGCTCAGGGGCTAAAGCACCCATTGTGAAAAAATAGGGGGGGCTCAGCACCCACAAGACTGGCAGCCCTGGGGCTGCTGCCTGTCAGCTGTTGAGCAGGGCTGCCCTGCCACTCGCTCCTCTCTGCCCCCTCCCTACCTCACTGCCCTTAAGGCAGGAAGGGGCAGAAAGGAGTGAGCAGCAGCGGGTAGGAGGCGCTCAGGAGAGGGGGCCTTGGGGGAGGGGGCAGAGCTGGGGTGGGAAGAGGTGCAGTGCGGGAGGGGCAGAGAGTGGGGGAGGGGCTTTAGGAAAGGGGGCGGAGCTGGTCTGGAGCACTCACCAACAAAACCGAAAGTCAGTGCTTATAATTCCACTCAGCAGAGAGCAGTTCTATATGCCAGCTAATTCATTCCAATATTTCCTACCTCTTCCTATACTTTGGGTAGGAGGCAACTAAAGAGTCATGGTTCTTGGTCTTCAAACCCTGGTTTGCCAGAACTATGTAGCTAGTGGTGGCCCCTATCCTTGCTGCCTTTTGGGAGCCTCTCTCCAAACTTCCCAGGATCTATGCATGACTTTACAGCAGCTGAGGAGCTGGCAGCCCCTAAACCCCTAGTTAATTTGGAAAATGTGTCCTTGGCAAAATTCTTGGCTTGTTAACATCTGTGACCCAGTATCTGAGAAGGAAAGGGGAAAGGCACTCCTCACTGGTTGAGCTTCACCCAGTCTCTCAAGAAGATGACCTGGATGGGCTGAGTAAGCCTCACTTGACTGTCTGTAATGTGGATCCTTGTCACACAAGAATAGCTAAACTCTTTGTAGAGACTCTAGGTCCATCATTGGTGGGAACTGTTAATATCTCCCATTGTATGCAGTGTTATAGACTCATAGACTTTAAGGTCAGAAGGGACCATTATGATCATCTAGTCTGACCTCCTGCACAATGCAGGCCACAGAATCTCACCCACCCACTCCTGCAATAATCCTCTCATCTATGTCTCAGCTATTGAAGTCCTCAAATCATGGTTTAGAGACTTCAAGATGCAGAGAATCCTCCAGTAAGTGACCTGTGCCCCATGCTGCAGAGGAAGGCGAAAAACCTCCAGGGCTTCTGCCGATCTACCCTGGAGGAAAATTCCTTCCCAACCCCAAATATGGCGATCAGCTGAACCCCGAGCATGTGGGCAAGACTCACCAGCCAGACACCCAGGAAAAAGTTCTCTGTAGTAACTTCTAACATCCCATCATTGACCATTGGTCCTATTTACCACTGGTGGCAATTAATTGACCTTTGACTAAAATCATGTTATCCCATCAAACCATCTCCTCCATAAACTTATCTAGCTTAATCTTGAAGCCAGCTAGGTCTTTTGCCCCCACTGCTTCCCTTGGAAGGCTGTTCCAGAACTTCACTCTTCTGATGGTTTGAAACCTTCGTCTATTTTCAAGTCTAAACTTCCTGATGGCCAGTTTATATCCATTTGTTCTTGTGTCCACATTGGTACTGAGCTGAAATAATTCTTCTCCCTCCCTGGTATTTATCCCTCTGATATATTTAAAGAGAGCAATCATATCTCCCCTCAGCCTTCTTTTGGTTAAGGTAAACAAACCAAGCTCCTTGAGTCTCCTTTCATATGACAGGTTTTCCATTCCTCAGATCATCCTAGTGGCCCTTCTTTGTACCTGTTCCAGTTTGAATTCATCCTTCTTAAACATGGGAGACCAGAACTGCACACAGTATTCCAAATGACGTTTCACCAATGCCTTGTATAACGGTACTAACACCTCCTTCTCTCTACTAGAAATACCTCGCCTAATGCATCCCAAGACCGCATTAGCTTTTTTCACGGCCACATCACATTGGCGGCTCATAGTCATCCTGTGATCAACCAGGACTCGGAGGTCCTTCTCCTCTTCCGTTACTTCCAACTGATGCGTCCCCAGCTTATAACTAAAATTCTTGTTATTATTCCCTAAATGCATAACCTTACACTTCTCACTATTACATTTCATCCTATTACAATTACTCCAGTTTACAAGGTCATCCAGATCTTCCTGTAGGATATCCCGATCCTTTTCTGAATTGGCAATACCTCCCAACTTTGTGTCATCCGCAAACTTTATTAACACACTCCCATTTTTGGTGCCGAGGTCAGTAATAAAAAGATTAAATAAAATTGGTCCCAAAATTGAACCTTGAGGAACTCCACTAGTAACCTCCCTCCAACCTGACAGTTCACCTTTCAGTATGACCCGCTGTAGTCTCCCCTTTAACCAGTTCCTTATCCACCTCTCAATTTTCATATTGATCCCCATCTTTTCCAAATTAACCAATAATTCCTCATGTGGTACTGTATCAAATGCCTTACTGAAATCAAGGTAGATTAGATCCACTGCGTTTCCTTTATCTAAAAAATCTGTTACTTTCTCAAAGAAGGAGATCAAGTTGGTTTGACACGATCTACCTTTTGTAAAACCATGTTGTAATTTGTCCCAATTGCCATTGACCTCAAGGTCCTTAACTACTTTCTCCTTCAAAAATGTTTCCAAGACCTTGCATACTACAGCTGTCAAACTAACAGGCCTGTAGTTACCCGGGTCATTTTTTCCCCCCTTTCTTCAAAATAGGAATTATATTAGCTATTCTCCAGTCAAATGGTACAACCCCTGAGTTTAGAGATTCATTAAAAATTTTTGCTAATGGGCCTGCAATTTCATGTGCCAGTTCCTTTAATATTCTCGGATGAAGATTATCCGGGCCGCCTGATTTACTCCCATTAAGCTGTTCGAGTTTGGCTTCTACCTCGGATATGGCAATATCTACCCCCACATCCTTATTCCCATTTGTCATGCTGCCACTATTCCTAAGATCCTCATTAGCCTCGTTAAAGACTGAGGCAAAGTATTTGTTTAGATATTGGGCCATGCCTAGATTATCCTTAACCTCCACTCCATCCTCAGTGTTTAGCGGTCCCGCTTCTTCTTTCTTTGTTTTCTTCCTATTTATATGGCTATAAAACCTTTTACTGTTGGTTTTAATTCCCTTTGCAGGGTCCAATTCTACATGACTTTTAGCCTCTCTCACTTTATCCCTACATGCTCTGACCTCAATAAGGTAGATTTCTTTGCTGATCCCTCCCATTTTCCACTCCTTGTATGCTTTCTGTTTTTTCTTAATCACCTCTCTGAGATGCTTGCTCATCCACCTTGGTCTAAAACTCCTGCCTATGAATTGTTTCCCCTTTCTTGGGATACAGGCTTCTGATAGCTTCTGCAACTTTAATTTGAAATAATCCCAGGCCTCCTCCGCCTTTAGATCCATAAATCGTTAGTCCAATCCACTTCCCTAACTAATTTCCTTAATTTATTAAAGTTAGCCCTTTTGAAATCAAAAACCCTAGTCTCAGATTTATTTTTGTTTATCCTTCCATTTAGTTTGAACTGAATTAGCTCATGATCACTCGAGCCAAGGTTGTCCCCACAACCATTTCTTCAATGAGGTCCTCACTACTCACCAAAACCAAATCTAAAATGGCATCCCCCCTTGTTGGTTCAGCAACTACTTGATGAAGGAATTCATCAGCTATCACATCTAGGAAAATCTGAGTCCTATTATTATTACTAGCACTTGTTCTCCAATCTATATCTGGGAAGTTGAAGTCTCCCATGATCACACAGTTCCCATTAGTATTTACTTCCTTAAAAACATTAAAGAGGTCTCTATCCATATCCAAATTAGATTCTGGTGGTCTATAGCACACCCCAAGCACTATCCCAGGGGAGGCTCTAGTAGTTTTCTTCCCCAATGTGATTTTTGCCCAGACAGACTCTGTCTTATCCATTCCATCACTTTTTATTTCTTTACAGTCTACCTCATCATTGATATACAATGCTACTCCCCCACCTTTACCTTTATTTCTGTTGTTGTAGCCATGTCAGTCCCAGTATATTATAGAGACAAGGTGGTTGAGGTAATATGTTTTATTGGACCAACTTCTGTTGATGAGAGAGACCATTGAGAGATAGTCTCTCCCATTGTGGTAGGTGAATTTTCGATACCCTATAAAATTTGCAATTAAGGCTTTGCTCAGGAACCCTCCTCTTGACATTAATAGTCTGACCAATTTCCTCTTATGTAGGGCCTTCACTTTTTGGGGATGCATACTGCGAATGTGCCTTAAGAATAGTGTTGAGAAGGTTACTGAGATATGCAGCAAATCTTTTAACTTCTCGGAATCCTAATTAGTCCGGCTTTTGACCTATCCATTTCTAGAATTGAGTGAATAATTTGCAATAAGTAGTTTATTCAGTGATTCTAACTTATTTTTTCTGCTCATGGAATATCTGTAAATATATTATTTCCTGGAATAATTCCACAAATGGCTTCTTGAACTCTTTACTTCGTATATTAATTTATGATGAATACTCAGAATCTTTGCTATGTTTTTTGGCAAGTCACAGCCGAACAAGTGATGAGATATTATTTCTCTTGCATGAGTAGATGTGTACTAATACTTCTAGAGTGAATACTTGTGTATGCACATTTTAAATTCATTTTCCATTAATACCATGCATGTGACTTTGTAATTAGCTTTTTACTTACATTTTTGGCCAGAAAAACTCAATCAAAAATGTTCATTTACAAAACAAACACAAAAGGGGTATGGTGATGGCAGATGTGAGTGAATTTGAAATTTAAAATAATTATTCATGGACATGGCTTTTTGCATCGTTAGACCAACTCTACTTTGTATCATTGGATTGCAAATCTCTTTCCAGCAATGGACAAAGTTCAGGTGTGCATGCTGATCTTCCAACATCTTCTGACACAAATGGAGGCGGGAGGAGAGCTAGAGACTCCACACAGTCTGCTAGGGACTTCTCTGCTGCTATTAATTTTACATGAAAGGTGCTCAGATACCACAATGATGGGTGGCCCGATCAAACAGATAGATATGTGCTGCTGTTGACTTCTCTTGAGGACACATCAGGGGTGGAAATTGATCACTTTAAAGGTTCCTCTTGAGCAACATATATATGAGGCCATCAGGGCAGACAAAAATCTTCATTTTGTGACTGCGGTGCCACCCATATGATGCTGAAAAGCAACTCTATATATTGTTCCCTTGGGACTTGCACTCTATGGCCTCATTGCTTCCCCGCCACCTGACTGAGTCAGGGTCTAGATAAAATAACCTCAGTCTAGATCACAAGATTACAGTGCAGGAACAGAGTTGTGCAACAAAAAGCACATTAAGGAATTGATGGGACTATGACTTCTTCCTCTGTAGGGGGCATGTGCCTATCCTTTGCCTTGGGGCTTATACTCTCAGGGTTTCATTTCCTCCATCACCACTTCTGGATTCCGGTAGCAGGGAGCCAAAATGCCTTTTACCATCGTTGATCTATTAACGCTTTGGTGTACAATTATTAATGCCTCTGTCGCCTCCAGGCTAGTGCCCTGTAATGTGTTTCCTTAACCTCTGCTGCTGAATGCCTCTTGGAAGTGTCAGTAAGGGCAGAAACTGGGGTGAGCTGAGGTGAACACACAACTGCCAATCTCCACGCTGGCACCCACCCGCCCCTGGCTGCAGTGCAAAAAGTATTGATTATCACCAGGAAGTTCTCAATGGCCTGATACAGACTGCTCCTACCCATATGTCCTAGCATGAGTGACAATCACATTTTGTTATAAAGCTTTGACTGTCTTCAGGGCTGCTCTGTAGGTAGCTCTGAAATTTACTCCCACACCCAATCTGTCAGGGCCCAAGCTTGCCAGTTTATAGTATTTCACCCAAGATGCCTTTGTTCACGCTGGATGTTTTCTTAATTTGGGCCGCTGGCTCATGTGCCTTTCAAAGGATGGGGTACCAACTTACTAACTGTCAGTGGCAACTCTTCAATTTGATCTCCATTAATGCAACCAGATGTTACAATGGGGTATAAAACATAAGTAATTAAAACGAGCATTTTATTATGGATGGGGAAACAAGGAGGCACAGAGGAATTAGGCTAAACATTTTCAGAAGTGGCCACTGGTTTGGGGTGCCCTATTTTGACACCCCCTGGACATGACTTGCAGCAGCGATGAGTGTTGCAGTTCCAGTTAAAGTCAGTGGGAGCTCCACAGGCCCCACACCTTTGAAGATCAGTCGCAAGTTATCTCAGGTTGGGCACCCAAAAATGGAGATACCCAGAATTAGTGGCCGGTTTGGGAAATGTGGCTGCAAGATGACACGTTCACAGTCATAAGGGAAGTCTGTGGTGTATCCGGAGATAGAGCCCTCAGCTAGAGCTGGTCAGAAATTCTTCATCAGAATGATCTTCTGGCAAAAAATGCCATGCTGGCAAAGTGGAAATATTCCAAGGGAAATTTTCAGTTTTGCTGGAAAATGTTGATTTTTCTGTTGGGAAAATCAATATGACGGCTGCCCAAGAACAGAGTGTAAGACGGGCAGAGACTAAAACTGGCATAAGCTTTCTAGAAGGGCTTCCAAGACTGAGTGCCCTCATCCCATGGCTCCTTGGTGCTTGGCCCCCCACCATCTCTGGGGCCAGAGAGGCACAGATCCAGGACGTCCCGCTTCCTTGCCTCCCCCCAGCTCTGCCCCACATGCTGCCTCTCCAGCCCCAGTGCTGGGGAGAGAGGCTGAGGTCCCAGGGTCTCTGCCTCTCTGGCAGCTGGGCCAAAGGCTCTTGTCAATTTCACCTTCTGCAGCTGGGAAGCCAAAACATTTTGTTTCTCTTGTGCCCTAAAAGGAATTTTTCCTTGAAACCCCTTTCTGTAAAAAAAATGTGTGTCGGGGGGAGGGGGTAATTTGTTTTCAAAACATTGAAATTTTTCATGGGAAAGAATTTCCATTTTCTGGCCTACTGTGCCCATTACTCCTGACCCTCCATCCTGAGTCACTTGCTTGCACCCAGCCAGAAGTTGGCCCCAGGGGCCAGATTCTGCTCTCAGGTTCATTAGTGTAAAACTAGAGTAACTTAGGTTTGGTGGAGTTACTCCAGATTTCCATTGATTTAAATGGGCAGACTGTGGCTCCAGCTGTCTATGCTGCAAAGGCTATGGTGATGTGGGCGAGCCAGTAGGCAATCCTTGATTCAGAATGGGTGATGGTGCTCCTGTGTGGGTCACAGCGTATGCAAACTGAGTTATTTACCTCCACAGCTTGTCCCTGAAATCGCTAGGAGAGCTGAGCACTGTGACAGCCAGATTCCAAATGACAAAATCATTTTAAACACATACAGACAAAACAACTGGCTTCCCTAGCCCTGGGGACCACATCAAAGCATTTCACATCACTCCTCATCCCCCACATGTGCATTTTCTCATTTTAACACTTTGCAGAGCCAATTGGAATGTGCGCCTCCAGTCCCATGGTTCTCCTTTTTCATGTGCCACACAGATCTGGACACCCCTAGAGCCGCAGTTTGAAAGTGGAACCAGTGGGAACTCCAGGGGAGGGGGAGAAGCTTATAAATAGCAGGAGTGGGAGCCAGACTGGGAAACTCAGTGGTGGAGCAGCCGGACTTTGCCAGTTTGTTGGATTACACTGCAGGCTCTCTCACCCTGTTGGAGAAGAGGACTAGGATTTCTGCAGGCTGGGCAATAGCAGACTGACCTTGCAGAGACTCAAAGTGAGTTTGAAGGAGTCTATGGGACCATCAATTGTACCCCAGACTTTAAGGAGCTGGTGACCCTCCAGAGGGTTTGGACACCATTCCATTGAGACCGAGAAGAGCCTTATGGGAGGGTATGCATGTGTGAACATAATTATATTTTGCATTTGAACTTGTAATAGTAACAAGTACTAGAACTTAGGGAAAAATCTCTAAAAGTGTTGTCTTTCAAAGACTTGTTGACAATATTCACAATTGTTTCAATGGTTATATGTAAACTGTTATGCATTTGTATATATTGAAAGAGAGAGATTTAGCAAATGTTTTCCTTTATAGATCTTGTATCAGAGATTTAACTCTGTATAATATACATATTACATATGCTAACATTTGTGTGTGTAATATATATATTTATGTCCTGAAAAAACCAAGATCTAGTCTGTATCACAGCAGAAAGGTAAGCTGAAGTACAGGAAGGGGGAAGAACTACTATACCTGACATTAGCATATTGCCTTTCCAAACCTATTACGCTATCCTTAAGCTTCAAAGGACCACAAAACTAGGAAACCGGTTTCCTACAACCTATCCTGAAGGACAATCCCTCACTCTCACAGACCTTGGGAGACAGACCAGTCCTCGCTTACAGACAGCCCCCCAACCTGAAGCAAATACTCACCAGCAACTACACACCACACAGCAAAAACACTAACCCAGGAACCAATCCCTGCAACAAAACCCGTTGCCAACTCTGTCCGCATATCTATTCAAACGACACCATCACAGGACCTAACCACATCAGCCACACCATCAGGGGCTTGTTCACCTGCACATCTACCAATGTGATATATGCCATCATGTGCCAGCAATGCCCCTCTGCCATGTACATTGTCCAGACTGGACAGTCTCTACACAAAAGAATAAATGGACACAAATCAGACATCAAGAACTGTAACATTCAAAAACCAGTAGGAGAGCACTTCAATCTCCCTAGACACTCAATAAAAAACTTAAAAGTGGAAATTCTTCAACAAAAAACGTTAAAAACAGATTTAAATGAGAAACTGCAGAACTGGAATTAATTTGCGAACTGGACACCATCAAATTAGGCCTGAATAAAGACCGGGAGTGGATGGGTCACTACAAAATATAATTTTCCCTCTGTTGATACTCACCCCTTCTTGTCAACTGTTGAGAATAGGCCACTTCCACCTTAATTGAATTGGCTTTGTTAGCACTGACCCCCAACTTGGTAAGGCAACTCCCATCTTTTCATGTGCTGTAATATATATACTGCTTACTGTATTTTTCACTCCATGCATCGGATGAAGTGGGTTTTTCCATGAAAGCTTATGCTGAAATAAATTTGTTAGTCTCTAAGGTGCCACAAGGACTCCTCATTGTTAAAGCTAGGAAAGCAATTACAGTTTCTTATCTTTATTCATTAAGCTTGAGAGAAGCCCTTGGGGATCTGCATCTTTCACCTGTCCTTACTTCCTCACAAATCCACACTTGTATTACTCACCCACTGCAGAAAGCATGCTGCTACTCTACACACATTCACTTTATCCAGGAAGCACGTCCCCAGGCAATCTTATAGCAATAAATATGCCATCCTTTTTCCAGTCAAGAGGAAATAAAGTGGTGCCAATCCTCATCAGTTTAACTGGTTCCCAGTTTCCTTTCCGGCAACCACTAGCCGGAGGCATACGACCTAATAAAAAGAAAAGTTCATCCATTCAGTTTGGAAATGTTGCACTGGAGGAGAAGAAAGATTCCAGAGGTGTGATACAGGGTAAAGTCCTTCCCAGTGTGGCACAAAGTCCATGGCTAATTTTAGAAATAATGAAAGATCTGGTTCCTGGGGAGATCAAACTTACTTTGTACGTCAGCAAAGTACTCCCGTATGCCTTTTAGTAGTTGGAGGAGGGAAACCCCAGCTGTCATCTGTGTCTTTTTTAAAACAAAGGTGGTGGAATATCAGTGGCAGATAGCAAGTTTCCTACTCCCAGAGGAACAAAATAGGGACTTGGCTTTTAGAGTGCCATATTCATTAATAACAAAGCATGACTGATTCACAAAAGTCCTGTGGTCTTGTCGCCCACAGAGAATTGATCATTTCAATAGGGAGTGGAATGGAGCATGTTGGCTTGGAGAACCTGTCATGAGTGTTTTTCCCAGGGGGGTCTTTGATAAGGGCTGTGTGGAATTATCAGCTAAACCTTGTCCTTTGGTTCACAGGGGCTGGAAATGAACCAGGTTTTCTTGGAAGTTCAAGCTCAATGAACTGAAACTTTCAAGGACAACTCCCTAAAGCTACTGCCTCCTCCCTAAGAAGCCCTCAGGCACCCCTCCCCCTTTTTAGCATGTTCACAAATTGTATTGAGAAAAAGCAATTGACATCACAGACAACATACAAAGAAAGTGAAATAACAGCAGAGAGACCAGGGTGACAAGATGAGATTTATGCTACTCAACACATGGGCAGTCATCAACAAAGCCAGCATCATTCACGACCTGATCACAGAGGAAACTCCCAGACTGGCATGTCTCACCAAAACCTGGCTGAATGACTCATCTGTCTGGCGGCTCAGTGATTCATGAGCCTACAGGAGGAAGGGAGGGGAGCAGAGGATTCTTTTCAAATCTGACCTTAAATGTGAGAGAGACACATCCCAAAAAGCAAACATTTGAGTGTCTCTAGGGCAGGAATCCTGGGGCTGTGTGTTACTAGGTCCCTTGGAAATACTGAAAGGTGATTTTTTTGTTTAATTATTTTTTAAAAGTTGTTTTTCTTTTTATCCAAAACAATTAGGTAAAATCAACACACATTTGCAAAATATTTTGGTGTTGCCAAAGCAGCACGTCACTGAAAGAGTTTTGATAGACATTTCCCCCCCAGCTCTGGCTTAGTATCTCCTACACGCTATGGCCATGGGACTCCAACCAGATGTACCCTGGACCTAATATTAGATGTAGTAACCACCTCCCTCGTGGTCTGATCATGGCCTACCCTATGTGGAGCTCTGGGCCTATACCGGAACTTCTCTAGAACTTCTCTGGTTGCAACACCTACATAAACCTCAAAAAGGGGTTGTTGCAATGGATTGTATTACTTATTGTTTCAGTCATATGGGTCAATATGCTAAATGATTTGGCAGCTCTAGCCAGATGGCCCTTACAGCAATTAACAAGTGTTAAAAATATGCCTCTTTCTGATGGAGTTTGGCCAAAAAGTCAGTTTGCTGTTCCAAATGTTGACGCTGAGGGTGCAGCAGAGACCTCACATTTGCTTCAGTCACCAGTGGCTTCTGAGGCTATATTGATTTCTGAATGCACATATTTTGCAGTGCAACAAGGTGAAAGCATCTGATGCTGTAGATTGTTCATGCATAAGAAAAGCGAGTTTAGAAAGCTGTTGGTGTTGTCGGGTATTGTATTTCTTGAAATTGTGCATAGTCTACAAGGCCAGTTCTACTTCTCACCTTATTGCACTCTCCGATTTCATTTCCCCAGTCTTATGCTGAGAAAACTGGCTCAATGAAATTAAGACATTTGGACTCACATCTTGAAAGGTATTTAGGTGCCCAGCTACTATTGAAACCAATGGGTGCCTCAAGACATTCGAGGATCTGGGCCTTGGTCTTTAGTTTCTTGGCTGAGACTGGCCCAAAGGTACCAGCTGTAATGTGTTCACCTGTCCATTATGATCTAGATTGAGATTGTCAACTCATTTCACATAGGACAGCAATCACATGAGTGGTAGCTATCAGCATGTGCTAGATTTGAACCAACATTTTAAAGGGAGGAAAGGCTCTCTGACCCATTACCAACAATTTGAGCAATCCAGTCCGTCTCAAACAAAGGTCACAGATGCCCAAATTAGCAATAAGATGGAAGCCTGAGGGCCATAATTAACTTGTATGAATTTTGTGTCAAAAGTAAGTCCAAGCCACCCAACATTTTGCTTGAATTGTGTTCTTCTAACCTGCTGTTTCCACTTCAACCAGGCTTGTGTGCAGCAAAGCATTATGGGACATGTAGTCCGACACTTATTTCAAATCACACCTCCATGTTGACAAGGTGAGAGCATCTGCTGGCCATGTTTCAGGACTTCACAGTCAGTTTGGCTCAGGGACCAGACTTTGGCTACTGCCAGTTTATGTATATTTATGGCACAGGATGTGCTTTGTCCAGATTAAAAGGGAGTGCTTGTTTCTTTTGAGTTTGTGATCGGCCATGAAAAATGGATACTCTGCATTTAGCCACAGGTTTACGAGCTCTCTGCTGCCAACCAAGCTCTCATGCTTGGCCTGCTGTTACTTACAGCATTCTGAAAACACCTGGGATTGCTGCAGATGATGGCGCACATTTAACTGCATTTCTGTTTCTACAAAATATTACACTAGGCAAAGAAGTTGGACCTGAATGAAAGTGGTGGATCTAATTTTAGATGGTACCAATGAATGAAACTCGAAAAAAGCTGTGCAAGAAATACCTCCGTGAAACCAATGCCCGGCGGAGTATGTGATTTAAAGCAAAATTAGGCAGTGCATACGAACAGGTTATAGCGAGAACTTTTTTTAACTTCCAGATACATTTTTTTTAAAACTTTTTTTTCCCTTTTCTTTTCAATTCTAACTATGCTTCCACACCCTTTTACAAAAGCTGTAGGTCTTCTTCCAGCTCTTGGAAGTGAGTTCCTTCTTTATTTCAGCCCTGAATTCCATAGGTTGCGCTTTGATGCACATTTGTTCCTTGTGTCTACACTCTAAGTGCTATTTGCTTAGGTTCAGGATCTGGGGAGAGTCGAGGAAACAATGACCAGACATGGCGAAGCAGGGAATGCCAGACGATTTTTGACCAAAATTAGGAGTGGCAGAATCCAAACAGAAAGCCTGGTCCAATAGCTCTTGTGGATGTGAGCAGACCCATTGATCTCAAGGGGGTGCAATGAATAATCACTGCACTGCTTCTCTTCGCTCATAACACACATAAGTGTACTGTCCCAACCCTCTCCCCTTTCCTGTGCTGATCATTTATTTTTACATAAATTAACAAAACCATAAGGCAGCATTGCACTTACAAACATCAGAGGGAACTTCTTGTCTTTCCCTGTAGCATTCCCTTCTTCACAGCTACTCAGCTTCTTATATCCCTGAGTTGGAACTCAAGAAACCCACCTGGTCTGGCTGCCAGGGTGAATCAGCAAAACAGCCCTGTGCCTCCCCATAGGGTCTTTAAATTTGACACCTTGTCACAGGCACTTACCCACATGCATACACCAGTTGACTCTGTGACCCCCACCCCTCCAAGGTGCCACTTGGAACTGGGGTACCACTGAGCCCTCTGACCCACCAACCTGGGCTCCCTCTCTCACTGTGCTGCTGTGACAAACTGTAGACATGCTCCTGGTCTCACACTTCCACCAGCATACACACAGGTAGGGACACACCCAGCTGCAGTTACATGCAGGTTCTCTGACCAGACACTGCATGTGAACCAACAATACAGAGGTTACAGCCAAAATAACCACCAGCTTCCCAGCCTAGGACCCCAGAGCTGTACAGTCCAACCCTGGTTCAAACCCTAACCAGTATGAATTTATTATCCAGTTCGCCTCTCCCTCAATGTGGAGAGGAATATCATAGAATCTTAGAATCATAGAATCTCAGGGTTGGAAGGGACCTGAGGAGGTCATCTAGTCCAACCCCCTGCTCAAAGCAGGACCAACCCAAACTAAATCATCCCAGCCAGGGCTTTGTCAAGCCTGACCTTAAAAACCTCTAAGGAAGGAAATTCCACCACCTCCCTAGGTAACCCATTCTAGTTCTTCACCACCCTACTAGTGAAAAAGTTTTTCCTAATATCCAACCTAAACCTCCCCCACTGCAACTTGAGACCATTACTCCTTGTTCTGTCATCTTCTACCACTGAGAACAATCTAGATCCATCCTCTTTGGAACCCCGCTTCAGGTAGTTGAAGGCTGCTATCAAATCCCACCTCACTCTTCTCTTCTGCAGGCTAAACAATCCAAGTTCCCTCAGCATCTCCTCATAAGTCATGTGCTCCAGCCCCCTAATCATTTTTGTTGCCCTCCGCTGGACTCTTTCCAATTTATCCACATCCTTCTTGTAGTGTGGGGCCCAAAACTGGACACAGTACTCCAAATGAGGCCTCACCAGTGCCGAATAGAGGGGAATGATCACGTCCCTCGATCTGCTGGAAATGCCCCTACTTATACAGCCCAAAATGCCGTTAGCCTTCTTGGCAACAAGGGCACACTGTTGACTCATATTCAGCTTTTCGTCCACTGTAACCCCTAGGTCCTTTTCTGCAGAACTGCTGCTCAGCCATTCGGTCCCTAGTCTGTAGCAGTGCATGGGATTCCTCCGTCCTAAGTGCAGGACTCTGCACTTGTCCTTGTTGAACCTCATCAGATTTATTTTGGCCCAATCCTCTAATTTGTCTAGGTCCCTATGCAACAGCCACTGCCCCTTGAGCCAAGATTTCCAAGCACTTCACTCCAAACTCACTGGATTAGTTTAAAACATAAAATAAATTTATTAACTACAAAAGATAGATTGTAAGTGATTATAGGTGATAGCAAATGGATCAAAGCAGATTACCTAGTAAATAAACAAAAATGCAAACTAAGCTTAACATACTAGAAAGATAGGATTAGAATGAACAGTCTCTCACCCTAACAGATGATATAAGCAGACTGCAGATTCTTAAGGCACAAGCTACACTTGCTTTTCAGCTTGGAATCCCCAGGTGTTTCATACACAGGCTAGAAATGTCTTTAGCCTGCGTCCAGCACTTCCCCCAGTTCAGTCATTGTTCATCAGGTGTTTTCAGTTCTATTGTGTGGAGAGTGAAGAACAACAGATGATGTCACTCCCTTATATAGCTTTAGCATATGGTGGGAACCCTTTGTCCCAAACCTCAGTTTGTGGAAAAACACTAACATCCCAAGATTCATAGATTCAT
Source organism: Chelydra serpentina (assembly GCA_037349315.1). NCBI lineage: Eukaryota > Metazoa > Chordata > Testudines > Chelydridae > Chelydra > Chelydra serpentina. The sequence continues at coordinate 31,132,600 of JBAIAC010000035.1, read as the reverse complement.
AGATTCTAGGGCTGGAAGGGACCTCGAGAGGTCATCGAGTCCAGCCCTCTGCCCTCATGGCAGGACCAAATACTGTCTAGACCATCCCTGATAGACATTTATCTAACCTACTCTTAAATATCTCCAGAGATGGAGATTCCACAACCGCCCTGGGCAGTTTATTCCAGTGTTTAACCACCCTAACAGTTAGGAACTTTTTCCTAATGTCCAACCTAAACCTCCCTTGCTGCAGTTTAACCCCATTGCTTCTTGTTCTGTCCTTAGAGGCTAAGATGAACAAGTTTTCTCCCTTCTCCTTATGACACCCTTTTAGATACCTGAAGACCGCTATCATGTCCCCTCTCAGTCTTCTCTTTTCCAAACTAAACAAACCCAATTCCTTCAGCCTTCCTTCATAGGTCATGTTCTCTAGACCCTTAATCATTCTTGTTGCTCTTCTCTGGACCCTCTCCAATTTCTCCACATCTTTCTTGAAATGCGGTGCCCAGAACTGGACACAATACTCCAGTTCAGGCCTAACCAGCGCAGAGTAGAGCGGAAGAATGACTTCTTGTGTCTTGCTCACAACACACCTGTTAATGCAGCCCAGAATCATGTTTGCTTTTTTTGCAACAGCATCACACTGTTGACTCATATTTAGCTAGTGGTCCACTATAACCCCTAGATCCCTTTCTGCTGTACTCCTTCCTAGACAGTCTCCTCCCATTCTGTATGTGTGAAACGGATTGTTCCTACCTAAGTGGAGCACTTTGCATTTGTCCTTATTAAAGTTCATCCTGTTTACCTCTGACCATTTCTCCAATTTGTCCAGATCATTTTGAATTATGACCCTATCCTCCAAAGCAGTTGCAATCCCTCCCAGTTTGGTATCATCTGCAAACTTAATAAGCGTACTTTCTATGCCAATATCCAAGTCGTTGATGAAGATATTGAACAGAGCAGGTCCCAAAACAGACCCTTGTGGAACCCCACTCGTTATACCTTTCCAGCAGGATTGGGAACCATTAATAACTACTCTCTGAGTACGGTTATCCAGCCAGTTGTGCACCCACCTTATAGTAGCCCCATCTAAGTTGTATTTCCCTAGTTTATTGATAAGAATATCATGAGAAACCGTATCAAATGCCTTACTAAAGTCTAGGTATACCACATCCACCGCTTCTCCCTTATCCACAAGACTCGTTATCCTATCAAAGAAAGCTATCAGATTGGTTTAACATGATTTGTTCTTTATAAATCCATGCTGGTTATTCCCTATCACCTTACCACCTTCCAAGTGTTTGCAGATGATTTCCTTAATTACTTGCTCCATTATTTTCCCTTGCACAGAAGTTAAACTAACTGGTCTGTAGTTTCCTGGGTTGTTTTCATTTCCCTTTTTATAGATTGCCCTTTTCCAGTCTTCTGGAATCTCTCCTGTCTCCCATGATTTACCAAAGATAAAAGCTAAAGGCTCAGATACCTCCTCTATTAGCTCCTTGAGTATTCTAGGATGCATTTCATCAGGTCCTGGTGACTTGCAGGCATCTAACTTATCTAAGTGATTTTTAACTTGTTCTTTTTTTGTTTTATCTTCTAAACCTTCCCCCTTCCCATTAGCATTCACTATGTTAGGTATTCCTTCAGACTTCTTGGTGAAGACCGAAACAAAGAAGTTATTAAACATCTCTGCCATTTCCAAGTTTCCTGTTACTGTTTCTCCCTCCTCACTGAGTAGTGGGCCTACCCTGTCTTTGGTCTTCCTCTTGCTTCTAATGTATTGATAAAAAGTTTTCTTGTTTCCCTCTATTCCTGTAGCGAGTTTGAGCTCATTTTGTGCCTTTGCCTTTCTAATCTTGCCCCTGCATTCCCGTGTTGTTTGCCTATATTCATCCTTTGTAATTTGTCCTAGTTTCCATTTTTTATATGACTCCTTTTTATTTTTTAGATCTTGCAAGAACTCGTGGTTAAGCCAAGGTGGTCTTTTGCAACATTTACCTGTCTTTCCTACCCAGCGGAATAGTTTGCTTTTGGGCCCTTAATAGTGTCCCTTTGAAATACTGCCAGCTCTCCTCAGTTGTTTTTCCCCTCAGTCTTGATTCCCATGGGACCTTACCTATCAGCTCTCTGAGCTTACCAAAATCCGCTTTCCTGAAATCCATTGTCTCTATTTTGCTGTACTCCCTTCTACCCTTCCTTAGCATTGTGAACTCTATGATTTCATGATCACTTCCACCCAAGCTGCCTTCTACTTTCAAGTTCTCAACGAGTTCCTCCCTATTTGTTAAAATCAAATCTAGAACAGCTTCCCCCGTGGTAGCTTTCTCAACCTTCTGAAATAAAAAGTTGTCTGCAATGCAGTCCAAGAACTTATTGGATAGTCTGTGCCCCGCTGTGTTATTTTCCCAACATATATCTGGATAGTTGAAGTCCCCCATCACGACCAAATCTTGGGCTTTGGATGATTTTGTTAGTTGTTTAAAAAAAGCCTCATCCACCTCTTCCACCTGGTTAGGTGGCCTGTAGTAGACTCCTAGCATGACATCACCCTTGTTTTTTACCCCTTTTAGCCTAACCCAGAGACTCTCAACACTTCTGTCCCCTATGTCCATCTCCACCTCAGTCCAAGTGTGTACATTTTTAATATATAAGGCAACACCTCCTCCCTTTTTCCCCTGTCTGTCCTTCCTGAGCAAGCTGTACCCATCCATACCAACATTCCAATCATGTGTATTATCCCACCAAGTTTCAGTGATGCCAACAATGTCATAGTTGAATTTATTTATTAGCACTTCCAGTTCTTCCTGCTTATTACCCATACTTCTCGCATTTGTATACAGGCATCTGAGATACTGATTTGATTTTGCCTCCCAGTTTTGCCCTGACCCTCCTATCTCTTTGTCATTTGAGCCCACGCTCCCTCCTATTTCCGACCCATCTCCCAGGTCCCCATGTTCTCCACTTACCTGTGGGCTTTGCTCACCTGTCCCCGTCTAACCTAGTTTAAAGCCCTCCTCACTAGGTTAGCCAGTCTGTATCCAAATAGGGTCTTTCCCCTCCTCGAAAGGTGAACGCCATCTCTGCCTAGCAGTTCTTCCTGGATTAGCATCCCGTGGTCGAGGAAGCCAAAGCCCTCCTGGCGACACCATCTTCGCAGCCAAGCATTCACCTCTACGATGCACCTGTCTCTGCCCGTGCCCCTACCTTTGACAGGAAGGATCGAAGAGAATACCACCTGCGCTCCAAACTCCTTCACCCGTTCGCCCAGAGCCCTGTAGTCACTCTTGATCTGCTCAGTGTCACACCTCGCAGTATCATTTGTGCCCACATGGATGAGTAGCATGGGGTAGTAGTCAGAGGGCCGGATAATCCTTGACAATGCTTCCATAACGTCTCGGATATGGGCCCCCGGCAGGCAGCATACCTCCCGAGATGAAATGTCAGGGCGACAGATGGGCGCCTCCGTCCCCCTCAGCAGAGAGTCTCCAACCACCACTACCCGACGTTTCCTATTCGCAGTGGTGGCAGCAGACTTCCCAGCCTTAGGGGTACGAGGCTTCTCCTCCTCTGCTGTAGGGGGAGATTCCTTCTCTCCTGTATCAAGAAGAGCATAACGGTTTCCTATTACCACAGTGGCAGGGTTTGGAGCAGGGGTGGAGCACTGCCTGCTGCCAGAAGTAACCAGCTGCCAGTATTCACCCTGAGCCATTTCCTCCTCCACCAGTGGTGTGTCAGCAGTCCTGTGTACTGGGACAGCTACCTCAGCTGTCTCCACATGGACACTGTCCAGGAATTGTTCATGGACTTGGATGCTCCTCAATCTAGCCACCTCCTCCTGCAGCTCTCCCACCTGCTGCCTGAGAGATTCCACCAGCAGGCACCTGTCACATTGGATGGTCCCCCCAGCCTGGATATCAGTAAGTGGGAATTGCAAGTTACAGTCCCTGCAAAACCACACCAGGATCTGGGTAGAAGCATCCATGTTCAGGCGCTCTGTCTGGCTACAGGCGCAGGTGGAGGAGACAGAAGCAGTGCTGGCACTGGTGTTGCGGGCCTTCCTAACCATCGTAGGCCTCCTTCTGTCAAACTCCCTCTCAAACACTCAAGGGAACAGGGTCAGGCACTCAGTCCCGACTGCCAGAACAGCTGAAACTGAAATCACCCCAAGGGTCCTGTATTTGCTCCTGCTTTACCTGGAGAAATCCCTCTCAAAACTCCCTGTTAGCAGCCCCTGTTCGCAAAGATGGAGTCCAGAGTCATGTGGCCTGGTCACAGGCCCCTTTGATACCTTGCTGAGTCATAGCAGCCAGTTCTTGAAGGCTGTGTGGAACTTTCACAGGAAGATTAAGTTCTTCCAGAGTCCATTGTCTTTGCTGATGGGCCATCAGCACTGTCTGGCTTCTTCATGTTGTACCTGAAAGGCTAGTTGTGGGTGTCACCCAGAGTCCGCATGATTGAAATACAGATACATGGTCAATATTCCTAACTTTAGATACAAAAATGATACATACAAATAGGATAATCATATTCATCAAATCACAACTTTTCCAATGACACCTCACATGACCCGTCTTCTACAAAATGCATCATAATTATGCCATAATCATATCATAATGATATCAATGTGAAGAATATGGGGTGCAGTGTCACAGACTCCAATGAGTTAAGACTGCAGGAATGATTAGAAAAGATCCATGTAAAGAATGTTGTACCAAGGAGCCTAAAACACCACAGGATGAAAGAACAATTTGCAAATACTATAAGCCAGTTGCCACTATTTAGCACTTCACAGGACTGTCAGATGGGCAAATTTCAGAAACTTCAGTGAGGAAAAAAAGAGTTAACAATTTTGATGATGCTTTTCTGCTCTTTATCCAAACTGTCTGGACCTGTTGAGTTTTCAGAATTGAGCTGGCAATCTCACAACAGCAGGTTTTCTGGTACGTCCTTGTTCCAGCTGGGATGAAAGCACCATAGCAAGCTTTCTTGCTGCAGTTTGGCATCTCTACTTATCAGAACCTGGCGGGGTAGAAACAGAAGAAAAATGTATCTTCCCCCCCAAAAAACGTGATTCTTAAAACTTTCAAATGTGCAACACAGTTTGAGCTGTGGATGAAGGATGAGGTCAGGTCTTATGTTATCCAGACTGATCATGCCATCCTAGAGGGATGATGGATTTGACTGGACGAGCCTGATTCTCTGCTGTCCTACAGCTTGCATGGTCATTTCTACCTGTGTAAAATGCTAACCTTCTGATTTGGTGGCATTTTACACCCACTTGCTACGTAAGGAGTAAAGCAGTGAAGAAATCAAGCTGATCACAGCAAAAGTTAAGGAAACCTGAAAGCATTCCTCTATGCCTGCAGAGGATCTTAAAGTGCTCAGATACTACTTGATGGGTATCTAAACAGATATCACAGTTAAGCTGGATACACCCCTAAAAGGAAAGTAATTATTATCCTCACTTTATAGATGTGAAAAGTTAGGCACAGAGGGGTTAAGTGACTTGCATCTGGCCATATAGAAGGTTTGTGGCAGAACCAGGCCCCAAAAGTGGCAGTTTTTGATCTCCATTCCATTTCTCTAATCAATAGATCACACTCTCCCTCAAATACTTTTCTGCACATTCTAAAATGGCTTTGACATTTGGGGCTAGGTTTTATTTCAGATTGCCCAACCCTCATGTAAGCAAATAAGTTCATATAGTCATTTTAGCCTGTAAGTAGGGAGTGAGCATTACCACTAGACATATGGACAATCTGGAGCTGGTCCAGGATCTCCACCCCAGTCCGTGTCATGTCCAATTAACTAACCAGACCAATTAAATAGCTTTCCAAGGCACTGGTGGGTTTTGTTACTATGTGTCAGGAACTGCCACACCCTTGTAGGAGATCAAAGGAGATAACATCCCACACACCCCACAAAAATCCACTGTGAAAGTAGGGGAGATAGTCAAACTGTATCCCTTTATGGGTGTGCTCTGTGCTTTTGACTTGGTCTACAGCTCTCAGATACTATGGCAATAAGCACCTTAGAAGTATCTAGAGCAGATAGAAAATGGTAATGTTCTATTCCTCTCCCCACATGGATATCTGCATAGTGTTTGGGATCTTTCATGCAGAGAGCACCACTGAAATGCAAGCCCATGTGGGATGAAGGCAGCAGCTTAATACTCTGGATAGAGTGCAGAGAGAGGAAATTTTGTCCAGGGACACAGGTGTGAGCCCTGGCATCTTTCATGGTGGGTGACAACCTCTGGAGTTCTGCTTGGCCCTATAGCCCCTCTTTTCTTATCTATGCAGCATGTTGAACAACAAAGTGACAATTGACAACAAAGTGGATGCACAAATTAAGAAAGCCAGTGTCACATATAGTCACCTCTCTCACCAAATCTGGAAGTACCATGGAATCTGTCTATAGACAACAATCAAAGTCTATAATGCTGTTGTCCTCACAACATTACATGGACATGTTATCAGTGGCATATTGAAAAGCTTGATAGTTTCCATTTGTGAGACCTGTGATGATTGCTGGACATCAAATGGCAGGACTGGGCTTCCAATACGGATGTTCTGCTGAGCGTTAGTTTGGTCTTATGTTCTTATGTAAGTACTTAACACATAGTTCAATGGACCATTCAAGGTGAAGTGGCCTGTTAGCACCTCTCCAGTCATAGAGGGGAAAGGAGAAAAGAAAAGAAAAAAAATTCAGATGGAGAGGTTAGTGGGTTATAGATTGATGTAATAAGCCATCAATCCCATGTCTCTATTCAGTCCATGATTTTTAGTGTCTAGTAAAGTTATGAATTTCATCTCCCAGGTTCGTCTTTGGAAGGTGGTGTGCAGGTTTCCTTTGAGGATGGGGACTGAGAGGTCAGATATGGAGTGATCGCTTTGTGAAAAGTGTTATGCACACCCCTAACAATGTATAAGGGAGTCTAAACTGCTGTAACTTACAGAAGATGGTGTAAGTTAAAGCAAGGTAAGGGGGCTACTTTATTTACACCTCCTTCATCTATATGTTCAACCACCTTATAATTCTTGGATCCGATTCTCATTTGACGTAAGTGTGAATAGACGCAATGCCTTTGAAGCCTGCTCAATACACTGGTGTAAAGCTGGTGGGAACTGTTCTTAGGTCCTCTGCCTCCTGTTCAGTTGCATTCACTCTAATGGAGCTTGGGTTGTTCCAGAATGTGACTGTCTCAGCTGTGGGTTTCAAGGCACGCAAAGGAATGGAAGCTGGGCAGCAGAGATCTAACACCAAGGTGTAGCACAGGGGCTCATCACTAACATGGGAAGGGGGGCTTTAGAGTTGCATGGAAACAAAGCCTGATGGTCACTACAGGTTTATATAATGTGCCAGTGGTTGGAACCCCATGCCAGGCCTTTTCCAACTCTGTTTTCTTTTGTAACACTGGAAGATATGAGACAGGGAAATTATGCAGCTTTTTATGCAGCCACATTTCATTGTAAGCATTCTTTGAGAGAGGAAGCTTTTACCCTTGCTATACTTTCCCATGGTGAATGTGGCTGCCATGTGATTCTGTGACACTTCATATCTGTGTGGCACATGAAAAAGGAGAACCATGGCACTGGAGGCGCACATTCCAATTGGCTCTGCAAAGTGTTAAACTGAGAAAACGCACATGTGGGGGATGAGGAGTGATGTGAAATGCTTTCATGTGGTCCCCAGGGCTAGGGAAGCCAGTTGTTTTGTCTGTATGTGTTTAAAATGACGTTGTCATTTGGAATCTGGCTGTCACAGTGCTCAGCTCTCCTAGCGATTTCAGGGACAAGCTGTGGAGGTAAATAACTCAGTTTGCATACGCTGTGACCCACACAGGAGCACCATCACTCATTCTGAATCAAGGATTGCCTACTGGCTCGCCCACATCACCATAGCCTTTGCAGCATAGACAGCTGGAGCCACAGTCTGCCCATTTAAATCAATGGAAATCTGGAGTAACTCCACCAAACCTAAGTTACTCTAGTTTTACACTAATGTACCTGAGAGCAGAATCTGGCCCCTGGGGCCAACTTCTGGCTGGGTGCAAGCAAGTGACACTCCCATGGGAATCTCTGCACCACATTCAGGAGTGACTCAAGTCACATCATAGGCCTTATTCTCCACTTGGTTAATTCTGTTTTGTGCTGATGCAAGGGCATTGAAATCTAAAACTGAGGTAATGTAGAAGGGGATCAGGGCCACTGGGCATTAATCAGAAACCATGGGAAAGTGGTAAAGCAAAGTGACTTGTGTCAGTTTGGCATTCAGTGGGTGTGCAAAAGCAAAAATAGAGTCCTTGCCCCCTACACACACGCACACTCTCTCTCTCTGCTTATCTTAGTCTTACTGCTTTACTAAACCATACATGATGTCTGATCACGCATGTTTTCAGCATCACTCATTCTGCTGAGTAACCCAGCGCCACATACAATGGGACCCTCTGAAAACCCAGTCTTGTGGACGAGGACTGTAATTCTGAAGACCTCATCTCGGTTTTCCACTCTGCTATAGACTTCCTGCGTTCCCCTGGGCAATTCACTCACTCTCTGTGCCTCAGTTAGCCACGTGTAAAATGGTCACAGTAACACTGCCCTGCCACATGGGGGTGCTATGAAGATGAATGAATTGTTTTTAAGGTGCTCGGGTATGATGGTGATGAGTACCGAAACTGAAAGACAGAAGTACTGTTCTGGCCTAGGTCTCTCTCTCCCTCCTGATTGGGCGACATCAATTTTATAAATTACTTCTGCCACAAATAAATTTAGTGTGGCTGCAAAATGAGCTTAGTTTCATAATTAAAGAAATCTCAGCTATGGAGCCCAGTGATGGGGCTTCTATACACCTCACTAAACTGGGAAGAGAAGGTGTTAACTGCCTTCAGCAGGGAAGGGGGCTGATAGAGTCCAAGCCTTCTCACTGCCCTCTGGAAAGTGGAGACCCCCAACTTGGCTCACTAAGGATCTTATCTAAAGCCCATTGTGGATTCCAGTGGGCTTTGGGTCAGGGTCCCCCAGGCAGGGAAAGTAGTAGGGACTCTGAAGAGGAAAGATGGAAACTTCTCCTACCTCAGAGAGCAAATGGAAGCAGAAGTTTCCTAGAGCAAGCCCTAAGCAGGAGGCATGACAACGCACAGAAGCTTACTGCTTTAGTCTCACAGAGGTCTGTTCTTTGCACCAGAAGCTTTAGATTAAGACCTTTATTTTGTTATCCACTGGGTGACAAGCCAGCTGGCGTGTGCCTTTTGTGCCATGCTGAGGGAATGATCGCTCCCAACTCTCTATACATCGGTTGCACATTGAAAGACATCTGCCTGTAAAGAGACAAGATGGTGAGATGCTACTTTTTATTGGACCAACTTCTGTTGATGAGAGAGTGAGATGCTTTCGAGCTACACTGAGCTCTTTTTTGGGTCTGGGAAAGATATGCATTTAAAGAGGCACCATTTCATTTCTTCTTTTCCCACAGGAGCGGCGCCAGCTTTTTTTCCACCCTAGGCAGCGGGAGAGGCTGCTGCCGAAGTGCCGCTGAGGACCCCGGCAGCCAAAAAAGCTACCGCCAAATGCCGCCGAGGACCCAGCGGCCGCCAAGGGATCGGCGGCCGCCAAGGGACCGGAAATGCCGCCCCCCAAATCCTGGCACCCTAGGCGACTGCCTAGGGCCGCCTAATGGTAGCGCCAGACCTGCTTTTGCTGGTTCAGACTCTGCATCCCTGGAACGCCCTCATCTGAGTCTGGACTTTGCTATTTGAAAATATTCCTCCTACCAAACTATAGGTCACGTGAATATTTGTATACATGCAAGCCTAATCAGATACTTATTCTGGTTCAGTAAACTGTTTGCAAAGTTTATGCTCTTCAAGCAGCTCCACAGAAAACCTTTCAAAACAGAGCTGGCTCAACATATACTTTTTAATCCCAGCCTTCCCACTGGACCACAAAAGTCATCCAAAACGATGCACAGAAGTGGAGGCTTGCAAAGTACTGTACACCATATTGACCTGTGGAAAGTCCATGCAAAGGCTGGTGTACAGTGCTGGAAAACAACACAAGGGTATCTAAAGCTAGGACCAGAGGTTAAGAACTGTTCCAAAGAAAAAGGGGAACTGGCACAGAAAAGTAACCAGACCATTCAGAGGGGCTGGATTTATTTTAGCAGGTGGGAAGGGCAAGTGCAGGATTCCCAGGCTCTTCCATTCTTACAAAGCAGCAGTGTAGCAAGATTTTCTTTTAATGTTTATTCCTGCAAACATTGTTTCCACTTCTTTGCAACTGAACTTGTGGGAACTTGAGTGAAGTTGACGGAATTGCATCAGGGATGAATTTGACCTATTATTACCATTATGAGAACCCAAAGGCCATTTACAGCAGTACTCCTGTGATAAATGAAGGGCGGCGGGGGTAGCTCTCTTTTATGGAAACCCAGCCTGCCAGTTAACTACAAAATCCCTGCTTAGTAGCAGTTCTCTACTTGCTTTACCTGTAAAGGGTTAAAAAAGCCCATAGGTAAAAGTAAGGGAGTGGGCACCTGACCAAAAGAGCCAATGGGAGTGCTAGAACTTTTTAAAATTGGGAAAAAAACTTTCCCTTTGACTTTCGGTTGTGGTTCTCCGGAGAGAGGAGACACAGAGCAGCAATGTTGTAAGAAGCTTTAAACCAGGTATGAAAAATCATCAAATCATACCTAGAAACTACTTATCTGAAACCCCAGATATGTAAGTAGATCAATGAATGTCTAGGAAGATGTGATTAGGTTTATCTCTTTTATTTCTTAATGGCTTGTGGACTCCTCTGTGCTAACCCCCAAATGCTTTTGTTTTGCTTGTAACCATTAAGCTGAACCTCAAGAAAACCGTTCTTGGTGCTTAATTATTATATTTGCTCTTTTTAAATCTAGAAATAGCCTAAGTTCCAGATGTATTTTCTTTCTTTTTGTTTTTAATAAAATTTACCTTTTTTAAGAACAGGTTTGGGGTTTTGTGTCCTAAGAGGTTTGTGCATATGTTGTTTAATTAGCTAGTGGCAAGAGCTGATTTCCTTTGTTTTCTTTCTCAGCTCTTTCCCAGAGTGGGGGGTGAAAGGGCTTGAGGGTACCCCACAGGAAGGAATTCCCAAGTGCGCTTTCCTGGGTTCAAAGGGGTTTTTTGCATTTGGGTGGTGTCAACATCTACCCATCCAAGATCAGAGAGAAGCTGTAACCTTGGGAGTTTAATACCAGCCTGGAGTGGGCAGTATTAATTTTTAGAATCCTTGCGGGCCCCCACCTTCTGCACTCAAAGTGCCAGAGTGGGGAATCAGCCTTGACAACCCCTTTCAGGAGTCTGATTTGTCTTGCATACCTCGCAAGTTACACCTCACTTAAAAACTACGTGCTTACAAAATCAGATATAAAAATAAAAGTGTCACAGCACACTACTACTGAAAAATTGTTTATTTTCTCATTGTTACCATATAATTATAAAATAAATCAATTGGAATGTAAATATTATACTTACATTTCAGCATATAGTCTATAGAGCAGCATAAACAAGTCACTGTCTGTATGAAATTTTAGTTTTTACCTACTCTGCTAGTACTTTTTATGTAGACTGTTGTAAAACAAGGCAAATATCTAGATTAGCTGATGTACCTCCTGGAAGACTTCTTCATACCCTCAGGGGTATGTGTACCCTTGGTTGAGAACCACTGATTTCAGAACTCCAGGGACACCAGAGAAAGTTATTCTCCCATATTGTCTTTGAGCAATGCCACATGTAGGCTCTGCCTACACTATCACTTATGTCGGTATAGTTTACGTCGCTCAGGAGTGTGAATAAACCACTCCCCTGTGCGACATAAGTTACACTGACGTAAGCGCCACTGTGGACAGCTCTCCCACCTACATAGTTACTGCTGTTCATTGGGGGTGGTTTTATTATGACTACATGAAAGCTCTCTGCTGTCGGCATAGAGCGTCTTTACCAGCTATAGTGCTGTATGTGTAGACATGCCCTTATTTTAATGTCCATTATGTGTCCTTTTTTCCTGCTCACTCTGCTTTAAGTTTCTGTTCCCAGGAGACAATCAAGGTTTCTAACAAAAACTGGGATCAAAGCACTTTTTCCTTCCTCCTTTCTCTCTCTCTCTCTTTGAAGTTGTGCCACCCAATTTTTTTCCATCTAAGGTATGGCTGGCTAGCGCAGTCCTGGCTGGTCATTGCCAAACTAGGTACTGGAGGGGCTCATCTCCAGAGGAATGTTGACAACCATTTTGGACCATTGGCAGGGCCTCTGGAGCGTTTCATGGAGGAGGAAGGTCAGGAAAGCAGTTCTGTGGTCTGTCGCAGTGACTGAAGCAGCAGCCTCAAGTCTTTGGGCTGGTTCCGCTAGGGAAATGTCTTCAAATGTGGTGAGAGTCCTGGATGCTCTTGCCCTCAGAATGAGGAGACAGAGAGAAAAAAAAGACTGAAGGGTGAAAAAAAGAATGTCTCAGCCCTTAAAATGCAACAGGGCAGATCCTCAGTGTAAATCAACTTAATTTTTATAAAGTCAATGAAGTGACTAGCGGAGGACCTGGTGCGGTGTGTTGCCAGAGTGTTCTGTCTGCCTGCTCTAGTGCATGCCATGCCATTTTAACTTCCCAGGCTCTTCTTAGCTTTGGGGCTCATCTCTTATTATGAAAATCATGCTCACTTTTCCATATCGGTAGATTTCTTCTAATAGCAAAGAGATGTCATTTACACTGCCGATACCAAGGCAGTCAGTGCTTGGCCTGAGAAACCGTCACTGCTCTGTCCAGTACCCGTGTTTGCTGCATTGATCTATCTTATGCTTTTCTGTATACATTTAGGGCTGGGTTATCAAAGGTGTTCAGCTCCCATTTAGGCATCTGAATATGCGGCCAGATTTTCAGACGTGTCCATCACTCAGTTACTTGCATTAAAAGCACATGGGAGCAGACGGGTGCCGAGCACTCTGCAGATCTGACCTGTAAAGAAGAAATAATAGTTCTGTTAATAGGGATGTTGCCAGAACAGATTGAAGACCAAGTAGGACAAAGACAGAGGTGTGGTGGAAGGCAGAATGCAGATGGACATTTGGGGAATGGATAAGTTTGCCAACTGATTGATTAGAGATGGGTGAACCAGTCTGGATAAAATAAAAGCCCACCCTCAAACTATGTCTATTGTTTGAACTGTACTTTAACAACTTTTTGAGGTTCTGAAATGTATGGCTACACGGGGTGAAATCCTGGTCTTATTGAAGTCAATGGGAGTTTTGCCATTAACTTTGATGGAGCCAGGATTTCACATTGGGATTCTTGTCACTTCCAACCTCCAGTTGGGACCAGGATAGGAAGAGCCAAGCGAATTCATTTATTTCTTGTCTAAGGGCCTAATCCTGCAATTCACTGAGCAACTTTTGGGATGTATTGAGCTCTCTATATGCCCCATGGAATCAAGGGAATTGACAGCACTGAGCACCTTGCAGCTATTGCTTAGCAAACATATAGGATTCGGCCCTATCTGATAGGCTCAAGATCTTCCAGCAGTTCATATAAGCATCTAGGCTGACATTTTCAAAGTAAGTGAAGGGAATTAGGCACCTAATGTGCCCAAACCCTGTGAGGATTTAGGTGCCACCCTTTGAATCTCCTTTGAAAGTTCCAGCCCCAAACTTTTCTATTGTTATCTGAACTAAGGCCAAACTCTGAACCTCTTGAGACTTGCCCATAACTACTAGGTAGCCACAAACTATGCACTTGCCATTAAACCATCACATCCCCATGCCTGTCATAATATAATTCCTGGAAATAGCACCTTATTACGCCTCAAAAACCTACCTCAGTAGGACAAAAAACTCATTGATTGAAGTCTGACTTTCCACAGACAGCACTTCTAGTATCAGGGGAAATTATAAATATCTGATGAAACATTTTTGGAAATACATTAGATTTTTTCATGGGGAAATTTCTCACAATACAATAAATTAAACAAAATAGCTTGTGACAGAAAGTGATAACGCTCCCTCAAAGACTCAGTTTCCCCAAATTGTCCATGTTGCCCCAAGCACTCCCTAAAATGTCTTCTTTACATGAACGTTCTTCTCTTTCAGTAAAACAAAAGCATACAATAAATACTTCATTACTGAGAAAAAGCATTCCTCTGACCCACAAAACAATAAGTTAAACACGTTGGTCCAAAGTCTTCCCTAATGTACCTCCTTGGACTTCAGCAGAGTTACAGCATGGATGAATTCAACCCATTAAAACAGTTTGTAATAAAGATTTAGAACAAGAAGTTGTTCAGGAATTTGCATTGGGACAATGAGTGATCAAAACCCATTAGGAACACATAAAGCATCCAGACTATCAACATGGTACACACCTAATGGTCCACATTACAGCCAGATCGACTACATCGTGTTGCAAAACCAATTTTGTTCTGGAAGCAACAGAGCTAAAACAAGGAGCTTCCCCGGTGCTGATATTGGAAGTGATCATGACCTTGTGATGCTAAATTTTTGGCTGCAGCTAAGGAAAATTGTCAGGCCAAAGTTCACCAGGACCAAGTTTGACTTAGAAAGACCAAAACATTGCAAAGTCATTCCAAGCAATGATCGGCGGAAAATTTGCGCCGCTGCTTACTCTAGAGAAAGACATAGAAACAATGACCAAAAATTTAAATGCTGTAATGAATGAGGCAGCAATGGACATCCTTGGGAAACACAGTAAGAAGACAGAACCATGGGTCACAAATGAAATACTACAAATGTGTGACATTAGAAGAGAACTTAAGAGAGACAAGAACAGCACTGAGGGAGCTGATAAATACAGAGAGATTGGCAGAAAGATCAAGAGAGGAATGAATGTGACCAAGGAGATATGGACTGAAAAACAATGCTCTAAAACTGAAGAGTGTATCGATAATAAAAATAGCAAACGAGCCTTCCAGGTTGTAAAAGATCTGATGAAGGAAAGATGAACCAAATCTAACACAATTCAAGACAAAGAAGGGAACAGTCTTACAGAAGAAAGGGACATCATCAATAGGAGGACAAACTACTTCTCTGATCTATACAAACACCAGACAAATGGAGATCCTAGTGTCTTAGACAGCCCAGATTCAACAGAGGAGGATAACTCTCCAATACTACATGAAGAAGTGGAGACAGCTATGAAATCGCTCAAGAATGGAAAGGTTACAGGTATTGACAACATCCCAGCTGAATTGATGAAATTTGGAGTTGAAATAGTAATAGATGTACTCACCAAGATCTGCAACGAGATCTGGCAGACTGGTGAGTGGCCCTCCACGTGGACACAGTCACTAATCATCACTCTGCCAAAGAAAAGCAACCTGCAATTGTGTCAAAATTAGCAGACCATAAGCTTAATTAGCCATCCCAGTAAAGTGATGTTGAAAGTCATATTGAACAGGTTGAAGCCACAAGCAGACAATATCATCACTGAAGAACAGGCTGGCTTTCGTGCTGGAAGAAGTACCACAGAACAGATTTTCAACCTTCGTGTTCTATGTGAGAAGTACTTACAACACCAGCAGGACATCTACCACGTCTTTGTTGACTTCAAGAAGGTGTTTGACAGAGTATGGCATGAAGCTCTCTGGGCAACCATGAATAAGTACAATGTTGGTCATAAGCTTATTCTTGCCATTAAACAACTGTATGCCAAGGCCAGCAGTGCAGTTCTTATCAATGGCCCAATAGGAAAGTGGTTTCGCCCACGTGTTCAACATCTACTTGGAGTGCATAATGACTGATGCCCTAGAAGATCACATATGCACAGTCAGCATTGGGTGGGTGAACAATCTCAAATCTTCGGTTCGCTGATGACATTGATGGCCTGGCAGGCAGTGAAGATGAACTCGCCAGCCTTGTGAAACGATTGGATGAAACCTCCGCAAAATACGGCATGGATATCAGTGCAGAGAAAACCAAGCTGATGACAAACAAACGTGATGGGATCAGCTCACATATCACTGTCAGTGGACTAGAGCTGGAGACAGAGCTGGGGCAATCATCACTGACGAAGGATCCAAGGCAGAAATTCAGGCAACTACTGCGCAAACAACAGCAGCCGTGGCAAAGCTAAAGCCAATTTGGAGGAATAAGAACATCTCCCTGGAATCCAAACTGAAACTGCTGCACGCATTGGTCATCTCCATTTTTCTGTATGCGTGCGAGACATGGACCCTTACAGCAGAACTTGAACAGAAAATACAGATAGTAGAGATGAGATACTTCCTTAAAATCCTGGGCATCTCCTACTTCGACCTCATCACTAATGAAGAGGTCTGCAACATCATCACCCAGTGCGCTGGGTCATATGAAGACCTCCTGATGACCATGAAGAAGCACAAGCTGAAGTGTTGCAGCCATATAACAAGATCATCTGGCCTATCCAAGATCATTCTCCAAGGGACAATACAGGGGAAGAGAAGAAGAGGTAGGCAGAAGAAGAGATGGATTAACAACATAAAAGAGTGGACAGGAATGGACTTCACGGAGACTCAAGACACACAATCGTCAGGGGTGGAGACAATTGGTTGATTGCTCATCAGTGATGGTGCCTCAATGACCAATTCAGTTATGGGAGTGATGATGATGATGATGATGATGACATAGGAGTCAGAATTCTCATTCATACTTAACTCAAAAATCTGAAGGTGTTCAGAGCGGCAAATTTGCAGAGATAATGAGATTAAGGATGGAGGAACTGGTTTGATGAAGAAATAAGAACTGCCTCAAATATCCATGTTACATTTTAATGGGAACTGGAATATTTTGGGGTTGGCAATAAGGTGTGTACCAAGGCAATGCAAAAGTTACACAGTAAAACCCCAAAGAAGTAGAAACTCAATTAGTTTCAGTTCGAACATAGTAAAGAAACTAGGCAAGTTGCAGACAAACTATGAAAATATTAGAGAACTGCCACCAGAGACAACACTAATTTCATTTTCATCTTTGCCACATGGGTTTGCCCAAAACCAAAACCCTAACACAGTGAGCAACACATGCTACAAAATGCCCCAGACACAACTTAAACATAGATCCTGCAAACTGAAATTGGTGTGTTTCGCACAGCACTGCTAGGTGCCTCTTTCCCTCTTCCTGTACATTCAAGTAGTACAGCTCCAGAAAGTCCCACCTTGAAGGGCCATGAAGTGGTGCTCATAATGTGTCGCCTTTATCCCAACATCCAAGAGAAGCTTTACGGGTAAGGGCAGGCCAAGACAAGTCTGTTGGATGTGTAACTATGTGGATGGATTCCTTCATGTAAACCGTCCATCCAGAGAGAGAGGTGGAGAGGCCACTGCTTTCCTAGAGTAGCTATAGTAGCCAAAGAGTGGCCTTTGGGAGGAGGGCTCTTTTTCCCCCAGTCACCCATGTAACCAATCCATGGAGAGTATTACTAAGGCTGTAGGCAGGACCTATTACTTAAATAGCAAGCAAGCATTTCATTGGTCTCCATGTGTCTGCCTAGTTTATAGTAATACAGTATATTCTTTTTTGGTGGTTGTTTGTCAGTTTGCAATGCTCTCACCTTACAAGGAACTCAAGTGTTGCACAGAGCTGGCCTGTAGAGAGTGGCTTAGTAATGTAAACAGAACTAAAGTATTGCACAACCCGGCAAAACCTTGTTTCCAGTAATTGGGATCTATGGCCAATGTAGCTAAATCCAGTAAAAAAAAAAAAATCAATTTTTGGGATACCCCTCACTGTTCTACAGTAATGACTCACATAAAACTAGACTATGGGTTAGAGACTTGAGAATATCCTAGAGAGATTAATCCTACCTTGGCATGGGGGCTGGAAAACTTGATTTAAGACTCCGTCTCTAATGTCAATGATTCTGTGGTCATTTATGAGCAGGGACTCTGCTTACATGAATAAGGTGAATCAATTTTAATGCAGTATTCAGCATTTTCCTTCACGGATCTTTATTCTTATTTTTAAAGGGTGTAAAATCCTGAAGCCCTTACTTATTTTTATTTAGTCCTTTCCCAGGCGATCTCACACTCCAGTCGCTGTAGGTGGTCATATGTATAAATCATTCCCATGCAGAATTCTAAAATATCTGAGAATAAGTATGCTTAATCACTGCAGTGTTGACAGCCATACTTCTTTGGTATGAGAGCTCTTCAGATCTCACAATCTAAGCATGGCACGTCTGAGTCATTAATTTGATAGACGGCCTGGTTGGAACATGGACCATGGATATATAGGGGATGTTTCATGGACCGCATGCTGGGTAATAACGTAAGAGGAGTCCATACTTTCAAAGCGTGTTCTGTTTCTTTATGAAGAGAATTATTTGCAGAGGTGCTACAGCTGCGGTAAGTGTTCCAGCCATGTGCAACTAGACTGGCTTCCTGCTTCCTTCACCAAACTCTTCCCCCTGCAACCTGTGCTCCTCCCTCCAAGTTCCACAGAGGTTGCTATAGAACAGAAAGGATGGTCCAGGTGTTCGGACACTAGCCTGCGAGTCAGTAGACCTGGGTGCTGTTCCCATCTCTGTTATAGACTTCCTTTAGGACCTTGGGCAAGTCACTTAGTTTCTTTCTGTGCATCAATCTCCCATCTGTAAAATGCAGATAATAGCACTTCCCCTACTGCTCAAGGATGGGTTTGAGCATTGGCCTGCTAAACCCAGAGTTGTGAGTTCAATCCTTGAGGGGGCCATTTAGGGATCTGGGGCAAAAATTGGGGATTGGTCCTGCTTTGAGCAGGGGGTTGGACTAGATGACCTCCTGAGGTCCCTTCCGACCCTGATATTCTATGATTCTATGATGCTGTGAAGATAAATACATTAAGAATTGTGAGGTGTTTGGATACTACAGTAAAGGGAGCCATATAAGTATCTCTAGCTAGATGCTATTGGCTTGCTAGTGTGATTCATGGCTGCTGGACACCTCTTGTAAAGGGTTAAGTACTGATCCAAAATGCCCTACTTCCTGCAAATGCTATCTTCTGGATAAGACTTAAAGCTGAGCTTCTCTTAACCCTTTTTGATTATTAAAGATCCTTTAATACTTTATCCAGAAGCCTGGGCTCAGGTGTCTTGGACAAATTTCAGTGTGAAGTAACTATATTCTGCCTACCTGAATTCCAGTTGCATTTTGACTGGATACAGCATTCTTTACTTCCTGTCCTAAACATCTGGCTTCATGTCACTAAGCAGTGTTAAATTGCTGCTGTGTTCCATTCTAGAGGTGGCTGCATTTCAGTGGTGTGGGAAGTGCTCTCTCTCTCTCTTTCTCGCTGTAGTTTGCATAGCACTTTAAATCTGCAGGGCAGATTGGGGGCCCTTAAAGGCATGGAAAGTGCTATATAACCATTAGTTATTATTCTTTATAAAAGAAACTATATAGAGATTTTTTTTTTAGCTGGATTCAACAGAGATTAATTAACAAATGAACAGAACAAAGTACAAATTTGTCAAAATTAAATGGAAGTCAAGAGAACAGACTGTCTAAGGGAACAAGGCAGTTCAGACAGTTCTACAGCAGCCTAAACACATGACAGACCCAAGCAGCTCCCAACACTGCCAACACAACTGCCTCTGGTGTCTGCCAAGAAGCCAGATGCTACTGCTGGAAAAAATATCTTCCATGGTTTGGCATCAATATCCTGTGATTACCATCCAAATGGGAGGAGATGGAGTGGTAGAATGTACGTTTAGCATTTAGCACCCCAGATCTGTGCAGCAGCCTTTGAAGGAGGAGGAAAAAAGTTCAAGCAAAATATTTTTGCTAAAAATATGTTTGGAGAAATGAACTTTTTTTTAATAAAAGAAACCCAAAGTATTAAAACAACGCAGAATAGTTCATGTCGATCTCAGTTAAATGAATAGAACAAAAAATATTGTGGATTCTTTTCCCTAGTAAATTTTGTTAAGGAATATTTTCATAAAGGTCAAAGTCTGAGTTCTTTGTCTCTCCTGCTGCTACTAATGGAAAGTTCCCTGCAGATAGCATCACAGAAAACTCCCTGCACCCAAGACAAATAGAGATAGGTCTGAACATTCCCAAGGTTGGGAAAGTTTGAATCTGGATCCCACATTTCCAGCTAGCCCCTGTCTTTAATGAACTGAACTGAACTCCCTGTATCTAAACACACCCAAAGTTTGGGGCAAGTCTGAATCCAATCAGATTCCAAATTCTGCAGAGTTTAAGCCGATTTTAAAAAGTAAAGCAACAAAGAGCTGACCCATTGATTCATGAAGTTGCCACATGGCCCGTTACACTGCGGTATTTTTACATATCTCCGTTTCTGCAAATTGTGGCCAATGTCTTTGAAGTCCATGAGTTTACAAGGACTTTGAATCCCCTCCTGCTAGACCAGGTCTCCTAATGCAAGGTTTCTAACAAAAACTGGGATGCAGAAAGAAAATCTGGCCAATGATTTCTGTGTCTCAAAGCTGCTGAAGGACACTAAGCCCTATCTTTTCAAAAACATCCAGTAATTTTGAGCACTGATTTTTGGGGTGACCAACTTGAGTCAATGAAGGCCTCGTTTTTAGAGGTGTTGAACACCCTCAACTTTAATAATAATTGTGAGCGCTCGGCACTTCTGAAAATCAGATCTCATTGTTTTCCTGTGCTCCCCCATCTGTCTGGATCCATGTGTCATCTCTTGTCTTATACCTAGATTGTAAGGGGCAGGGACTGTCTCTTTGTTCTGTGTTTGTACAGCGCCTAGCACAATGGGGCCCTGGTCCATGACGGGGGCTCTTATGCATTACCACAATACAAATACTTCATTATTATTACAATTTATTTTATTATCTCGTATGGGTGCCCAATTCACAAAGTCACTGACCATTTTGAAATGTTAGGCCTGAATATTGTTTTATTTATACTTTTGATTGTATCTCTTTTTTTTTTTTTTGGTCACAGATTCATTCCCTAGCAGATTTTTTCTCATGGTTTGCTGTTAACCTATCAGGAAAGCATAAATATACCCATTACACTTCTCTTCCCCTACCCTGATGCTTGTGGGTCCTGGATGTGCTAAAGGGAGCTTAGAGTTTCTCTCTGTAAGTTTGACCAAGGTGCCCAGGACTAGGAAGATAAATGAGAAAATGTTCAATCTATGTGACTGTTAGGGTATGTCTACACTATGAGACTAGTTCGATTTTTCTTAAATCGAACTTGTGAAACCGATATTGCAAAGTCGATCGTGCGAATCCACAGCAAGGACATTAAATCGAATTTGAGAGTCCACAGTAACGGGGCAAGCGTCAACATTGCAAGCGGTGCACTGTGGGTAGCTATCCCACAGTTCCCGCAGTCCCCGCTGCCCACTGGAATTCTGGGTGTAGCCCCCAGTGCCTTCTGGGGCCAAAAATGTGTCGAGGGTGGTTATAGGTAAATGTCGTCATTCGACCCACACTCCCGCCCTCCCTACGTGAAAGCGCCGGCGGGCAATTAATTCGCGCCCTTTTCTGGTGATTGACAGCTCGGACGCCACAGGACAGCGAGCATGGAGCCCTCCGCGATTGTCGCTGCTGTTCTGTCCGTTGTCAACACCTCGCACCTTATCCTCCACCTTTTCCAGAGACAGATGCAGAGAAATCAGGCGAGGAGGCAACGGAAGCTCCGGGAGGACATGAACTCTGAGAGGGGCACAGACCTCTCGCAAAGCATGGGACCCCGGCCCATAGAAATCATGGTGGCACTGGTGCACGTTGATCCTGTGGAACAGCGATTCTGGGCAAGGGAAACAAGCACTGACTGGTGGGACCGCATAGTGCTGCAGGTCTGGGATGAATCCCAGTGGCTGCAAAACTTTCGGATGCGTAAGGGCACTTTCCTGGAACTTTGTGAGTTGCTGTCCCCTGCCCTGAAGCGCAAAGACACCCGGATGCGAGCAGCCCTGACTATCCAGAAGCGAGTGGCCATAGCCCTTTGGAAGCTTGCAACTCCTGACAGCTACCGGTCAGTCGCGAATCAGGTTGGAGTGGGCAAGTCTACCGTGGGGGTTGCTGTGATCCAGGTAGCCCATGCAATCGTTGACCTGCTGCTCTCAAAGGTAGTGACCCTTGGAGACGTGCAGGTGATCATAGATGACTTTTCCGCTATGGGATTCCCAAACTGCGGCGGGGCTATTGATGGGACACACATCCCTATCCTGGGACCGGACCACCAGGGCAGCCAGTACATTAACCGAAAGGGCTATTTTTCTATGGTGCTGCAAGCACTAGTGGACCACAAAGGACGTTTTACCAACATCAATGTCGGATGGCCGGGCAAGGTTCATGATGCTCGTGTTTTCAAAAACTCTGGTCTGTTTAGACGGCTGCAAGAGGGTGTTTATTTCCCGGACCGCAAAATCACTGTTGGGGATGTGGAGATGCCTATAGTGATCCTCGGGGACCCAGCCTACCCGCTAATGCCCTGGCTCATGAAGCCATACACAGGAGCCCTGGACACTGAAAAGGAGCTCTTCAACTACCGGCTGAGCAAGTGCAGAATGGTGGTGGAGTGTGCTTTTGGCCATCTGAAAGGGCGTTGGAGAAGCTTACTTACTCGCTCCGATCTCAGCCAAACAAATATCCCCATTGTGATTGCAGCGTGCTGTGTGCTCCACAATCTCTGTGAGAGCAAGGGGGAGACGTTTATGGCGGGGTGGGAGGTTGAGGCAAATCGCCTGGCTGCTGATTACGCACAGCCGGACACCAGGGCGATTAGAAGATCACAGCGGGACGCGCTGCGCATCCGGGAAGCTTTGAAAGCTAGCTTCCAGAGCGAGCGGGGTAACCAGTGACTGTTACGCTTGTTTAAACAGAAGCTGAACCTGCCCCCGTTTCTTTACCCAGTTTCTGTTGCCTATCCTCTCCAATTACCAACCCCCTTCCCCGCCTTCATTCAACGCTTTAAAAGTATAATAAAGGAAAAATTGTTTATTAAAACTGTCTATATTAATGATTTCTCGGTTAAGGGTTTAACCTGGGGCGCATACCGCAGTTGGGGAGTGGGTGGAGTGTTGGAAAGTACGCTTCCAAACTCGGGGAATGACATGCTCCTGCTCCCAGAGCAGTCCGTAGTGCTGGACTGCTTGTTTCAAGGGAGCCAGCAACCCCTCCTATTCCCAACTGTCTGTGGTGGGGCCTGTGTGACTTTTTGGCCGTGGATTGCGGCCACAGATCCCCTGCTGCATGGATCTGTCATGCAGGCTATCGCTGGCCGCAAAAGATCTGCAGCCACCCTCCCCCACCAGAAAGTCACAGGGCCCCGCCCCCCCTATAGAGAACAAGACAACCCCCTCCCAGAATGACAAGTGTGCCCAGTGCATGCAATGTGAGAGTGACTTTATGTTGAACCTTTCCCCCTGTCTGTACCCTGGTTCAGGCGCCTGTCTTCTCCAATTACAAACCCCCTTACCCACTCCCCCAAAACTAAACCGCCCTGTGAAAGAAAGTCAGGGAAACAGCACTGTACAAAACAAACATTTTTATTAAGGGGAGCTTATTTTTTAGATGAAACCTGGGCAGGGAACTGTTGTGGGGTGCGGTTGGAGGGAAGGAAAGGACCCATCTAAAGTTTTGGGAATGAGATCCTTCTGCTACTGGAGCAGTCTGCAGGGGTGGAGTGATTATTTCCACGGCCCCTGCCTCCCCTCGTTCTAGTGACTTTGGGTGAGGGGGGGGATTGGACTTTGTGGCGGGGGAGGGCAGTTGGAAATAACATATAGAGGGGCTCTTTCCTCCTGTCTCCTGTCCTGGAGAATGTCCACCAGGTGCCGGAGCGTGTCAGTTTGCTCCCTCATTAGTCCCAGCAGCGTTTGAGTCGCCTGCTGGTCTTCCTGCCACCACCTGTCCTCGCGAGCTTCAGCCCTCTGCTCCCGTTCGCTGACTGCTCGCTCGGACCTTGAGACGTCCTCTCTCCGCTGTGCCGCCTCCTTTCGGGAACAGACCATCAATTCTGAAAACATGTCGTCCCGGGTTCTCTTTTTGCGGCCGCCTGATCAGCGCAAGCCTCTGGGAGGGTGATCCACGGGTAGGGCGGGAGACACTCGCAGCTGTGGGATGGGAGAAATGGAGTGAATTCCTCAGAAAGATACTTTTTCCAGAACAATGCCTATACTCTTTCCCTGTGAATAAGACCAAGCACAGTACCTATCACATGTCCACTTACTACAAGGTCGAATATTATGTCTTTATCCTGAGTGCCTGGGGTCCCGGTGTACAGATCCCACTGGACACTGGAAATCGGCTCTCTGGAGACCATGGTAAGCCAGTGCCTTTGGACTGCTGAGAGCTTACTGCACAGCAGTGCTCTACTCCCATGTTTCAATCACAGTTCCTGGCGGTGGCCAGGAACTGCTGCTGCCCAAACCACTCAACTACAACGGCTCACCTACCCTTTCCCCCGCTCCGCGTGGCCGGTCCCGGGAACTGAACGTACCCACGAACCGCTCTGTTTGAACGGCTCGCCTACCCTTCCCCCCCTCCGCGTGGCCGGTCCCAGGAACTGAACGTTCCCGCGAACCGCTCTGTTTGAACGGCTCGCCTACCCTTCCCCCCCCTCCGCGTGGCCGGTCCCGGGAACTGAACATGCCCGCGAACCGCTCTGTTTGAACGGCTCGCCTACCGTTTCCCCCCCCTCCGCGTGGCCGGTCCCGGGAACTCTCCCTGCCTGCGCACCACTAAGTTTCAATGGTTAGCCTCCCAACTCCCTCCCCCCCGCGTGGATGGAAACCGCCGGGTGTCTTTCTTTAAAGGGAAAATGAAGAAGTCACTATACTAAAAAAACCACTCATTCAAACCAGGGCACCATGACTGATATCACTCTGATGAGGATTATGGAGACAGAGAAAGACCTCATGCTGCGTCAATGCCAGCAAACCCCGGGGCCGTATGCAGCCATGCTATGCAAGGCAATGATACCAGAGTACCTGCAGCTTGCATGGCGCGGGAAAGTATCCTACCATGGAGGAGACAATAAGGCCGCTCTCCCTGGGAACCTGATACAAAAGCTTTCACTGTACCTCCAGGAGAGCTTCGCGGAGATCTCCGATGGGGATTTCTCCTCTATTCCCATACATATTGACAGACTTTTCGAGTAGTTACACTGGAAAACGACTCAAAACTGAAGCGCCTAAGGCCAATTAAGCAATACAAACACAGTGCTTACACACCATGCCTATTGTATTCCAAATAAATGTTTGAAACACTGACCTGCTGATCCTTCGCCTGGTTCCTGGTCAGGGATGCTGCCTTGGGAGGGTTCGTAGGGGATCTCAGTCAGGGTGATGAATAGATCCTGGCTGTCGGGGAAATCAGCATTGAAAGCGCTGTCAACTGCCTCGTCCTCCTCCTCTCCTTCCTCATCTTCACCGTCCGCGAAAACCTCCGACGACGTGGCCGTAGATAAGACCCCGTCGTCGGAGTCCACGGACACTGGTGGGGTAGTGATGGCAGCACTACCGAGCATAGCATGCAGTGCCTCGTAAAAACGGCAAGTGTGTGGCTGCGATCCAGAGCGTCCGTTGGACTCTTTGGTCTTCTGGTACGCCTGTCGCAGCTCCTTGATTTTCACGCGGCACTGCATTGCATCCCGGCTGTATCCTCTCTTCGTCATAGCCTTGGATATTTTTTCATAAATTTTTGCATTCCGTCTTTTGGATCGGAGCTCAGATTGGACAGATTCATCTCCCCACACAGCAATCAGATCCAAAACTTCCCGATCAGTCCATGCTGGAGCCCTCTTTCTATTCTGGGATTGCATGGTAACCTCTGCTGGAGAGCTCTGCATCGTTGCCAGTGCTGCTGAGCTCGCCACGATGTCCAAACAGGAAATAAGATTCAAACTGGCCAGACAGGAAAAGGAATTCAAATTTTCCCGGGGCTTTTCCTGAGTGGCAGGTCAGAGCATCCAAGTACGGATTGCTGTCCTGAGCGTCCACTGAGAGGTGCACTGTGGGATAGCTCCCGGAGCTATTAGCGTCGAATTCCGTCCACAGTACCATGAATTCGACATGGCCATGTCGAATTTAGCGCTACTCCCCTTGTCGGGGAGGAGTACAGAAATCGAATTACAGAGCCATTTATGTCGAAATAAATAGCTTCCTAATGTGGACGGGTGTAGGGTAAAATCGAGTTAACGCTGCTAAATTCGACATAAAGTCCTAGTGTAGACCAGGCCTTAGTGTCACCTTAAGGAAGGATGGGGTGCCAGTTTCCCTTGAACAAGCACTAGTTTATACCCTCAGTCAAGAAACCACTTTTCGACACTGTCATGCTGACTAATTATTGCTGTGAGTCTTGGGCAAAGTCATTAAGGAAGAGATGGCAACAGAACTCTGGTATCACCTGTGAGTTCTCAAACTACTTCGCTTCTGGTCGATCTGGTGCTTGTTCTGAGTGCAGTACAGAGTCTGAGCTGCTCTCGTTGATGACCCGCTCTTAGCTAGCAGTGAACAAAGATCCAAAGTGAACGCTCACGTGTAAGATTTTCAGTTGCATTTGATACTGTTGACCATATGGCTATGGAGATTCAACTCTCAGTCCTGGCATGGCTGGATGTGGTTGCACATGAATAGTGTTGCACGTGAACTATGTTTACCTTTCCCGGAAGAAAATTTGGGGTAACTCCTTATACACCCAGATGGGGTACTCCTGGAGAGTTCTACAGCATTCTGTTCTGTCAGTTCTCTGATTTAATTATGTATGAGGCTATTGGGTGAAATTGTATCTGCTTCGGGTTGCAGTGCCATCAGCACATGTACAGCACACAACATGGGTATTGTTTTATTTAGTCAAACCTGGGCAGTGGTATGTGTCTGCTTTCCCTATGCCTGGCCAAGACCGGAGTTTGGATGAGAAGGAGCCTGCCTGAAGATCAAAGTATGTCAGATGGTAGTGAAGATTGTTGTTTGCAAAACTCTTGGGGATACGGTAGGAGTGGCACCTTCCCCTTTACTTGTGTGGGCTCGCTGTCTCCTGGAAGTGACGTCTGTAGTCCCAGATGCTCCTACAGGCCCAGGTGGACATGGTGGCCAGGAGGCCTTTGTACCACATGTGGTCTCATCACATATAAAGAAGGAATATTGCCTTGCTGATCTATTGCGCAGTATGCTGCCATAGGGTGTTACAAACTCAGGTCTAACTTGCTGCCTACTGTTATCCCTAGGTAGGTCTCTTTCTCCATTACCACATCCCTAGAGTCTTCACCTCATTGAATGTCTGTGGCTTAGGTAAATCAATTTGTATTTTCTCAAGATAGATCTCATTTTGCTCTCTTTTGCCCACATTTTCTTTGTCCTGTTTTTTCTAAGCATTATTTCTCTGTTCTCAAGGGTAACTGCAATTCCTCCCAGTTTAGAATAATCTGTGGATTTCATTCACATGCTCTTGAGGTTGTCTTTCAGACCATCGTGAATACATTAAGTAAGGCCATATTCAACACCAACCTCTGCAATAATCCACTAAATGATTATCTCACTCTGGTCTGTGTTCTAACATCAGTTCATGGAGGTTAATAGTCTGAAGCACAAAGGCCCAGATCCTCAAAGATATTTAGGTGCCTAGCTCCCATTGATTTCAGTGGAAGTTAGGTGCCTAAATACCTTTGAGAATCTGGGCCCCATGCTTTTGCCTGTAGTTCCACACCTGTAACTTGGCCCACTATGTCTGAGTAGAGACTATAGAAGAGATTACTTGTTTAACATGCTGCCAGCCAAGAACAATCCAAGGATCCAGACTGGATCACACTACTTAAAGCGTTGCTGTGATGCTTAAAATAAATGTGAATGGTGCCACTGTGTGACCAAGAGGGGAAGTTAAGTTGGATCCCTGGTACAAGATTAATGCACTAACAGGAATTTTTAATTTTTAGTAATTCTGTTGCTCATAAGAGCCCTGGAAATTGAAGCTCTCTGTTTATCCATGCAATGTGCAGCATGGGCAACAGCAGTGCTGGCTTTCCCCACTCTGCCTCACTATTTGCCCCCACTTATGGTTTGTCTCCGCTGTAGTCAGAGGTGTGACTGCAGCAGGTGTAGGCATACCAGAGCTGGCTTTGATGTAGTTAACATGGGTACCAATAGCAATGAAGCCATGGCAGTACCAGCTGGCCCACTTAAGAGCATACCCCGGGTTCAGGGTGAGCTTCTACAGCCCACTCTGCCTTGATTTCACTGCTATTGTTATCGGCGCTAGCTAGAGTAAATCTAGGAGCAGTGGGGGCAAAAAACCTAACTGGCTTCAAGACTGAGCTTGATACGTTTTTGGAGGGGATGGTATGATGGGACTGCCTACAATGGCATGTGGCCTACTGGAGACTGCCAGCAGCAAAAATTGGCTGGAGACAGGACACTAGATGAGGAGGGCTCTGAGTTACTCCAAATAATTCTTTCCCAGCTATCTGCCTGGTGGGTCTTTCCCACATGCTCAGGGTCTAACTGATCACCCCATTTGGGTTCAGGAAGGAATTTTCCCCAGGTCAGATTGGCAGAAACCTTGGTTTTTTTTGCCTTCCTCTGTAGCATGGGGCACAGGCCACTTGCAGGTTTAAACTAGTGTAAATGGTGAATTCTCTGTAAATTCAAGTCTTTAAACCATGATGTGAGGACTTCAGTAACTCAGCCAGAAGTTAGGGGTCTATTTCAGGAGAGGGTGGGTGAGGTTCTGTGGCCTGCAATGGGCAGGAGGTCAGACTAGAGATCATGATGATCCCTTCTAGCCTTACAGTCTGAGAGTCTATGTCTACATGTGCCACAGTCACGTCTCTGATTGTAGTTTAGACATAGCCAGAGAGGGTCCCCCTCCAGGGAGTACAAAGAGAGAGCCTCAGCTTCTCTGCTGACACTACAAATGCAGGATAGGCATGAGCGAACTGAAAAAAACCTAAACATCTTTGTCTTCTCGTTAGATCCATCAGCTGGGGGAGGACGACACCAGCCTTTCTTTTCAGCTTGTGATGGGTGGGAAAATGGAAGCAATGCAATGCAATGCCTGTAGAACTGTTCATCCCTTAGCACTCCAGGACAGATCTGATGAAACAGAGGATGGGAGTAGAAATGTCATTCCATGTACTTCAGGGTAGGCTATCCTGTTCACACTACACTGCTCCCCAGCCAGTTGGGTTCAACAGGTGGAACTTTTAATACAGTTGGTCAGGGAGAGGGATGGAAAGAATGGAGAAATCGAGTCAGCAGGCTAGAGGATAATTATTACAGAGACTGCAGCTCAATCAGTATAAATATGTCTTTATCCAGGCTGTGAATTCACCCTGCTGTGTTTCTCATGCTAACCCCTTGTCTGCACCATCTGGTCTCTCATTAGGTGACCTGCCTCCCAATTAAGCCACACACCTGCACTGGCTTTAGCTCCAGCCCACTGCCTGACTGTCATTAACATCCTCCCAACCCCAAACCAGGGTGCTGACCTAGAGTACCATGTGCACTTTCAGAATCCCTGATGGCATTTACAACATTACCAAGGTACATGAGAATCAAGCTGTTCAAACTACTTACCCAAACACATCAGTCTGTGCTGCCAAGTCCTTTTACCAAATACAGTCTACTTCATATTCCACTCTTCTATCAGACATGTCCACTGGGGCCTGGAGACTCAAGTGTTGGAGAGAGATGTAAACAAGCGTAGCAGATGTAACCAAACATCTGACCTGTGATGAATAAAACTACCAGCAATGGGCCTGAATGGAACCCTCAGATTTGGCCATCCTCAAATTTTGAGGAAGGTCTGATCCAGATCCAAACTTTGCCATTGGCCACTAGCTGTATAGTGGACCGAACCAAACTCACAGATTCAAAACACCGCCGAGCTCTGGGGCAGTTTGGATCTGGAAATCAAACTCATCTCAGTTACAAACAACGCAACCTATGAAGAAGAGTAAAGATATTTTTCTGTGTGAACAAGGCTTCCAAATGCTGCTAGTTACCCAGGAATGCTACACATATGAGCATCCCTTATATTTGATAAACGTTCACAAAACTCTGGTGAGCTACAGGTATGTCAGCAGCAAGCTACAGTCTTTGTGGGCTAATATAAGGCCTTTTACAGCCACAAAAATAGCATTTAACTGTGTTCAGTTGTAGGTACGGCACGGCCCGGTGTGGTGGCGCGTGCCTGTAATCCCAGCTGCTGGGAGGCTGCGGTTGGCGGATCGCTCAGGAGTTCTAGGCTGCTGTGCGCTATGTCAATCAGGTGTCTGGTGCTACTGACAGTTTGGCCAGCGGGTAGCTGGAGGCCTGGCTAGAACAACACGTCTGGCGTGTTGTGATCGGCGCTCTCTGTGAGGGCTGATAGACCGATCAGTGACAGTTGTAGGTACCTCTGTAATAAGATCAATCATCACCTGCTCCTATCTGTCAGAAGGTAAAGAAGTAGTTTGCAACAAGCCAGAAGATTGACCACTTCTTTCACTGCCATTTCACAATCATCCCATCATATATGGGGCCAGTAAAATAAACATACATATTTGAGTATAGCTTTATCAAAATGAGGAGCTCTGAGATATGTGATATCCAGTCGCACTTCTTCATTTTGGACTAGATAGATTAAGTGATCCTTTACTAGAATTTATCAGGAG
This sequence comes from Chelydra serpentina, assembly GCA_037349315.1. Taxonomy (NCBI): domain Eukaryota; kingdom Metazoa; phylum Chordata; order Testudines; family Chelydridae; genus Chelydra; species Chelydra serpentina. Next base: position 31,102,057 of record JBAIAC010000035.1, on the reverse strand, counting down.
TACTTACATTATCACAGCTTCCCTCTAGGTTGGGCAAGATGTTACTAAACCAGGCATCTCTCTCATAGACATGAATCAGCTGCAGGGGCTCTTGGTCAATGCATGTATGAATAATTACCTTCAAGTCTGGTTGACTAAACGAAGAATCATTCACCACATTTGCCTTTCTGAGATATCAACTTTCCTCAGGGTCTTACCTGAAGCAATTCCATCTATCTGGTCTGTCTCTGGCACTGATATAGTTCTGGAGAAGAGAAGACTGAGTGGAGGACATGATAACATTTTTCAAGTATATAAAAGGTATATAAGGAGAAGGGAGAAAAATTGTTCTCCTTAACTTCTGTGGATAGGACATGAACCAATGGGTTTAAATTGCAGCAAGAGTGGTTTAGACTGGACATTAGGAAAAACTACCTTGCTTTCAGGGTGTTTAAGTACTGGAATAAGTTGCCTAGGGAGGTTGTGGAATCTCCATCATTGGAGATGTTTAAGAGCAGGTTAGACAAACACCTCTCAGGTAATACTTAGTCTTGCCTTGAGTGCAGGGAACTGGATTAGAAGACCTCTCAAGGTCCCTTCCAGTCCTACGATTGTATGATTCTATAATTCGTTTTCTAAATATCACAAGGAAGCATAATCTACTTGAACTGCAAAAGACGTCCCTTCAGAGTACACACACCAAACATTTAAGGCATTTACAGTGGCTTCTTTTCATGGATAGCCTCATTTTATTCAGCTGCTATAAGTCACTGGGTCTCCAGAGCCATTGGTCATTCCCTGAGGTCATCATGTTGAGTGAAAGCAGCTCCAATTAGCTTTGCAGAGGAATATCAGTCATAACAATGTAAGTAAACCAGGAAGTCACAAAACAGGGGTAGTAATTAATGCTTGCTTCAGTGCAGAGAATGCAACCTGCTCTTTTATGACCCACCAAACCATGTGTTTGCCTTTAATGGTTCTAACAAAGGGAGGCGATTAGGGAATACTCCAGCCATGAATTTTCTCTAGTAATTGGCAAATCCAAAAAAGTTTTTCACTTCTGCAAGGCAATTTAAAGGTGGCCATTTGATCTTAATTTGATTTTCTTTTAGATTAGCCTTTATGGGACACTGTAAACCCAAGGAATTGCAGTTTCTGTTTGTCAAACCCACACTTCCCATATTTGGCATAAAAATTATTTTGTTGGAGAATTTGGAACACTGCCTTTAAATATCATTTATGGTTTATTTTTGTCATGCTATAAACCAGAGCATCATCTGCTGTAGTTGCATCGGAGATTTAGGGGAACTCAGAACACCTCATTCCTTACCTTTACAAATGTAGCTAGTGCACTTCTCATTCCAAAAGGTAGTACTGTAAATTCATGCAACCGCCACTTACCCTTAGATTTTTTTTTAACGCATCCTTCCGTTTGATCCAGATTTGGTAGTAGCCAGACCACAAATCAATTTTTGAAACTCTTTTTGGCCCCATGCAACTGATCCACCAAATCAATCAATTCTTGGCAGAGGGTCCTTGTTTTTTTGAAGTATTATTTAAGGCTCTGTAATCTACATGCAGTCTCCTGGACCAGTTTTCAAAGGTGTTGAGCATGTGCAGGTACCATTGGTTGTAATGGAATTTATGGGTGCTCAGCACTTCTGAAAATCAGATCATGAAAGATTCATCTTTTTCCTTTGAAATAAGAGCCAACGTTCAGCAAGGAACTGCCTAATTGAGTAGTCCCTAACTGCCTAATTGAGCACATGCCTAATTGAGTAGTCCCACTGAAATCACTCATGTGCTTAAAATTAAGCATATGTTTAAGTACCTGGGTGAATTGGGGCCAAAATGAAGTAGAGTAAATGAAGAAACCATACTGATGTCTAAAATCCACTTCTTTTCTCTAAAAGACATTTCAAAAAGATAACCAGAAATGTGAATGGAATGCTATCTTAGAACTTCAGCCGTGAGATCAGCTGAGGGCTGGTGCACCCAAAATATTACATCTTAAGGATACACATCTCTATATTTACAGGAACTCCGCAAATTATTTGTAGCAAATAATTTACTGGACAAATTTAGCCTTTTTTCCTGTTCATGAATTAGACTCGTAGATTTTAAGGTCAGAAGGGACCATCATGATCATCTGACTAGCATACAGTTTTCTCAATGCGTTTATCATTATTCAGAGTTATTACCAAGTGATATTAGTTAGGTCAGTAGGTTGTCTGCAAACAGCAAATAGGGAGGATTCATAATTCAAATGTCTTTGTTGGTAGGTGCCTATGAATGAGTGAAAACTAAGTAAGGCCCCCAGGGCTTAGCCCTACATTAGGAGTCCTATCACCACACATCTCTTCAACTCTAGATACACAAAAAAGTTACACACTGTTTGGAAAAGCTGCAGTACATTACATTTTTTCACTTGCCTCTAATTCTAAACTGGTTTTGGTGACATCCTTCCAGTTTGGCACAAACAAAAAATTCTCCTTTGAACTGAAACCATGAACAGTTGCAGGCCAAAAGCAGCAGAACTGGCCATTAGACAGGGTTTGGAGGCAAGTTTAGCACAGGATTCTGGTGGCCCTTTTAACTGTGGAGCAGCTAATCAAGGCTCCATAATGTCCTCCTCTTTCCACTCTGTGACCTCTGGCTAGGTTCACCTGTCTTCCCATTAAATCACATACAGTAACTCCTCACTTAAAGTCGTCCCGGGTAACGTTGTTTCATTGTTACGTTGCTGATCAATTAGATAACATGCTCATTTAAAGTTGTGCAATGCTTCCTTATAATATTGTTTGGCAGCCGCCTGCTTTGTCCACTGCTTGCAGAAAGAGCAGCCCGTTGGAGCTAGCTGGTGGGGGCTTGGAACCAGGGTGGACCGGCAGCCCCCCATCGGCTTCCCACTCCCCTAAGTAACCTGTGCGGAAGCTGCCCAGCAGGCTATCAATTGCCGGCAGTTCAGATGTCCCTCCCCGCACTGCCATGTGCTGCTACTGCCCTCTGCCTTGGAACTGCTCCCGCGAGCCTCCTGCTTGCTGTGCGGGGCGGGGGGAGGAAGCGGGGGGCTGATGTCAGGGTGTCCCCCTTGCCCCGCTCCTGCCCCCCACTTACCCCATCTCTATAGAGCGGGGCGTGGGGGACACAACAGGGCTCAGGATGGAGGGAGCATGCTTGCAGCAGCTGCTGTCACAACTTCCTGATCTACTTAAAAAGGCAATGTACTTAGAGTGAGGTCAGCGTACTTAAAGGGGCAATGCGCATCTCCCTCACTCTCGCACACAGGGTGTGTGTCTCTGTCTCTCTCTGCCATGCTGTCTCCCCTCCCTCCATTTCTGCTGCTTTGTAGAGTGTGAGGCTACATTAGCAACAATGTGTTAACCCTTGAGGGCTCAGCCCAGTGCTAGTTCAGGGACCTTTGGCAACCTTTGGCACATGGCCCGGCCTCGCGGGCTGGGCCAGTTTGTTTACCTGGCGCAGCAGGTAAACAAACTGGCCCAGCCCACCAGGGGGCTTACACTGGCGGGCCACATGCCAAAGGTTGCCAATCCCTGTGCTAGTTCATCATTTAGCAGTAAGACACTCCCTGGGAAATATCCCACCCTCGGACTCCACCACCTCAACCAAGCTTCACAATCATCATTGCTGTGTACAGTATTAAATTGTTTAAAACTTATACCGTGTGTACACACACACACACACACACACACATATATACATATATAGTCTTTTGTCTGGTGAAAAAAAAATGTCCCTGGAACCTAACCCCACCCCTAATTACATTAATTCTTATGGGGAAATTGGATTCACTTAACATCGTTTCACTTAAAGTCGCATTTTTCAGGAACATAACTACAACGTTAAGCGAGGAGTTACTGTATGAGCATGAGCTCACTGCTCCACAGCCATTCATCCTCTCCATTATGGTCAGAGATCTGACAGCACTCAGAAGAAGGGAGGAAGAGGAGCAGTTGAAGTTGAAACACTAAGGTAACAGCGTCCTTTGTCAGAAAGAAGCTGCATGTCTTTTGTTTTGTCTGCTTGTCCATCGTGAGCTGGAAGGAGAAGCCTCCAATCCAGACTCATGTATATACAAGTGGGATGAGTCTCAGGAGATCATTAACTAATTCCCAGAGGCTGGGATTTTCAGAGGAACTGATCTGACTAGCAAAAATCTAGTTTGCACGCAAGGAACTATACGTCTCTCTCTCTCTCTCGCTCTCTCTCTCTCTCTCGCTCTCTCTTTCTCTTTCTAAACTCACAACTTTGAAACTCCCCCATGCACATACACTCTCCTCTCCAAAATTTGGTTTAAAAAACTTGCTTTTGCGCTGAGATCTTGTGTTCCTAATTTCAGCCTGGAGTGGATTTTAATGCCAACATTGTAATCTCTCTGAAAATAGGGATTTCTAATAAGTGCTGACATAACCTTAAGTTTAGCATCACTGTGCATGACACTCTAATTAGAAACAGAGACAAACATACTGTGTATAAAGTGCTCTTAGGTGGATCTCTTTGACTCAGGCTAATTGCAAATGTGTTGTGGACTGATTAAAGCAGGCTGTGGCAATCCCAGAATTAAGGCAGGAAAGGGGTGGATGAGAAGGGAAAGAGAGAGGCTGGAGATGGGGGAGAGAGAACAAGGTATGGAGAAACATAACCAAATAACAGATGTATTTTTCCCCATAGTCCAAGATTCTCTTTATCAACACTCTGATTAGAGCCAGGCCTCACCAAGCCATCAAATATCCAAAGAGGTGAAATTCACATCTGTGCATGATGCCTTAGACTTACCTGATGTATATGCTTTGTCCCAGCCCTCTGCAAAGGGGTGATTTTTCACCAGGAATTACTTCTTGGCAGAGAGAACCTTAGTACTGAGTGGAAAGGGGATACAGGTCTCAACATTTGGACCTCAATCCGGATCCCCGTAACCTTTCCCCTCCCCTACCATTCCTAGGGCATAGGTATTTGGACCTGGGGGCTTTGTTTCAGCAGGCTATAGGGGATGGGAGGGGACCAGTCATGACATTCTGATCCACCTCTGGGTTCAGATGTGGGTGGAAAACACCCACCCCCAAAATGCCCTCCCCCCAAATTCTGGGCTGTTCAGATCCAGGGTTGAGCTTTGAGCCCATCTCTGTTACTGGGACTATTCAGGTAAACTCAGTCCAGTAGAAGGCATGGCTATGCTCATTAGTCATTAGCTAGTGTTAGCCTGGTTCTCTTTTCACTTACGCTGGGGGAAATCAGGAGGTACAGTGCTGCCATCAGTGGAGTTACACCATTGTTAAACCATGTGAGAGAAGGCGCAGACTGTCTCGTCCTCTAAGGGTATTTCTATACGGCATCTGGGAGTGAGCCACTCAGCCCAGGTTAACAGACTTGGGTTAGCGCAGCTCACTCTAGCATGCTAAAAGTAGCGGGTAGATGTTGCTTTGATGTTGTGGCTTGGGATGGAGCTCAGGCTCTCAAACTATGCTCACACAAGCCCTGCTACCACACGTCTGTGGACCTGGTCTGGGAGGCTCGCTTCCAGGTATAGTATAGACATACCCTTTAGGAGCGCTCAGCTACCATGCACAAGATTTGAGTCTGTCTGGTGAAGAAGCCTTCAATGAGGCAGCTGTGATTTTCTTCTGGCTACCAGAGTCCTCTGTAGAAATCACTAAATGTTCTTGTTAGCCACTTATATGGCTTTATTTGTAGATAAATCTCAGTATAACGTGTCCATAGGTTGAGCCATACAGGCAGAACAGTAACATCAAGGTCATTATTCCAGGAGTAGAGTCAGTAGCGTAGCCAGGGGGGAGCAGGAGGAGCGGCCTCTCCCCCACTGAGCAGAAGCGGCGCCTTTTTTGTCCTCCGACACCTTTTGCTCCTACGCTGCAGCCAGAGCGGAGCATTTTCTTTTGCTCCCGGTGCCTTTTTTTGCTTCCGACGCATTTTGCGCCCGGCGCCTTTTCTTAGCTCCGCTCCCCCTGTGCTCTAAACCTGGCTACGCCACTGAGTAGAGTCCATCCTTATCTCTATGTCTGGTCGCCATGGATACTAGGATGTATTTAACCCAGTTTGCAGAGTCCCCTATCTGGTGGCCAAATTCTGAAGTCAGCGAGGTTGTGCGGATGTAGCTTTATTGCACCATATGTACTTCCACAGAATGCAACCATAGCAGAGACCCGAACCAGGACCCTTCTGGTCCAAAGGAAGAAGCTCTACCAGGTGAGCCAAAAGCAAAGGCGTCTCTTGCTGAGCCAGAATGAGCTGAAGTCTCTCTCATCTAGAAGTCACTTCTTTGCATAGCTTACACAGGGCTAGCTTGTCTGTAATGCAAACACCTGTATTCTATTCAGTTTTACAATATTTAAATCCCCTTATAAAATAAACAGCTAACTTGCTGGCATGCCCTCCATGCTGTACGTCCAGGTTTTGATTAATTTAAAAGCTATTTTCTAAGATGCACTGGAGAGAAAGAGAGAGAGAAAAAGACTAGAAATACCCATGAGCTAAAGTTACAAAGAGAGAAATTTCAATTTGTTGGGGTTTTTTTTGTGGCTGTCTCCAGCTTCTGAACACATTACACAAGCCTAATGTTAAATTTTCTTTCTTGGGCCATGTCTGGTGCCAAAGCAACACCTGGAAACCAGAAAATGCGTTAATCTGTATTAATTTTTTATCATCACTGAGCTGTATCGCATAGTATCCATTTCCTTCTCTCCTCTCCTCTGAGTCGCACTTGGAAGTCATCCTTGTCTATCTCATCTCCTTGTTCTAGGCTGTGATATTTATGGGTCTTATGTTTTCTGGGTTTCCAAAGAAAGAAAGAAGAATCTGTGTCCATGTTGCTTTTCGGGGGTCATTTTCCTCTCATGACTGAGAATCTGATGCTCTTAACTATTTTAGAAGACATCCAGTGGTGTATGTGTGAACAGAATGAATATATGCCTCACGTTTCAACAGTGAGCCTAGTGGGGAAAATTGCGTGGCTGCCCTCATGCCACACTGACCTTGTTCATGAACATCATGGGCCAAAACCTAGTCTGACTTACACCTCATGAGAACTTGCAGTCAGAGGGGTTGGAAGCTGGGAAGGTGCCTCTAACCCTCCTCAAAGGTTTGAACAGCTCGGACCATCAGGCTGGCACCTCTTTACCGTATATTCACCTCACACATCTCTGTGGTGCATCGCAGACACTGTGACACAGAGGAACTTTGAGCAGCGGAGCACTGAGCCACAAAGAGATGTGGACCCTATGGCCTACCACCATGGGACATTCTGACATAAACAACAAATCCCAATTCTGCTGAAAGGTCCATTCCCTATAACACTCCAGCCCTGGATTTTGAAACAACTAAAATAGCCATTGCCCCTGAAGAGTCCAGCCACCTGCTGGGACCAAAGGTCTCTTTGGGGGTTGATCCAGTAAACCAGCTTGTTCTTTGCTTCATGAGAGCAGGGTGAGTATATCCCAAAACATTCCTGTTGAGTATTAATTCAACTAAAAATTGATTATACTTTGCTTGTGTTCCTACCCCTTCTGTGTTTACTTTCACCTAATAATCAAGTTTATTATTGGCAGCAATGTTTTCCATAGTAGCTAATCTTAAGTGAATCTTACTTTATTTCCTTGTGTTTCCCCTCCCTGTCTCTCTGTATCCATCAGCTGTTTGTCTTATACCTAGATTGTAAACTCCTTGTGTTGGGACCATCTTTTTGTTTGTGTTTGTACAGCACCTAATGCAATGGAGTTTTGGTCAATAACTGGGATGCGTAAGCACTACTGCCATACAAGTAAATAATAATAATAGAGAATATTCACAGAAAAATAATTTCTAAATTTGTTTTTCACCTGGAAACCTGATTCTAGGCATTATACTTATTCAGGCAGGGAGCAGAAGCAATTCCTTGGCACCTATTCCATCAAAATTAACCAACTCAGCTTGGATTTGAAGTATCAAACCCTCAAAATTAGTTTGTTGAAAGCAATCTCTTATTCACTGTCACGGATCAGTCCATCAGCCCTCACAGAGAGAGCACCAATCACACACATCAGATGCGTTGCCCTAGCCGGTCCTCCAACTACCCTCGGGCCAGGCTGTCAGTAGCACCGGACACCCGATTGACATAGCGCACAGCAGCCTAGAACTCCTGAGCAATCCGCCAACCTCAGCCTTCCAGCAGCTGGGATTACAGGCGCGCGCTGCCACACTGGGCCGAAAGCAAGCTATAGACCAAAAATTGTTTACAGAAGTTATCAGTAAATAATTGCAAATAATAAATTCATCTGAGAAAATCATACATTGTTTGCAGAAAATTTGCAAATAGAAAATGTGGAAAATTTGCTGGAATAAAGTATTCATTATGAATTGCTCGCTGAGCTCTAGCCAATCCTGGAGCTGGGTGGGAAGTTGTTTTCTAGGCCTGTGAGAGTTTTTAAGATTTTGAAAAAAAAATCCCTTCCTAAATTGGGAGGAACAAGTCATTGTTTCAAAAATGTTCATGTATCAAAAATCTTTTTTTTTAAAAACCCTTCATATCAGGTCTCTCTAAACTAAATGCTTAATTTCAAAACATTCATTTCAATTTTGACCTTTAAAGAAGTTAACCCTAAATTAACTTAAATTGTAAACAAAAAGTTGTTTCAAACAAAATAAAATGAATTTTTCATTTCAAAAATGTCCAGATGGGACTTTTTGACAATTTCAAAACTTTTTTTTTTTTTCAAAAAAATTTCAAAATGGGTCAAAACTGTTTCTCACAAAAAAGTTTGGGTTTTGACAAATTGGCATTTTCAGAGAAAAATGTTTCTTTGAACAATTCCCAACCAGCTTTAGTCAATACCCAGTAGGAGTTTTATCCAAATATCTCAAGTAGCTTGTGAAACAAGCTGCCCCAGGCAGGGTTTTTCAAGCCTGGAGTGAGATACCACGGTTGAATTGTAGCAAATTCCCTGCTTCTTCAGTTTCAAGGGATCGGTGGTGAGCAGGGTGGGTTGTGTGTGTGTTTGCATCATTTTCTGCAGCACATATGACAGGACAGCATGCAGATGGAAAGGGGTGAGGGATTGGAATTGGATCAGAGTTTTATTGGCTTCAGCACTGAACATGCTATCCCAGACTATTATTATTGCAACCATTTTATTCTAATTCATCCATTCAGCCATGTTTAGGCCTCTTCAGCAGTTCTCTTTCTCCGTCATGCTAAAGAAGCCTTTGGCCAAGCTTCATTATGCTTGGCTGGTGTCAGCTAGGGAGTATGCGACACTGTTATGCAAGTCTATCTCCCCAGCACCACTGAGACAGCCAAGCAGTGTTGGCCCTGATGGACATTGCTCAGCAGAACTCTGTCAGGCTTGTTAAAACAAGATTTGTTACCACTGACCTACCCTCTGTGAGTTCATGCTCTGACTCCGGGATCTTTGTTATTGTACACATAAAACAATTAAATCCGTGTAATTTATTATTTGATTTAATTGACTATTGTGAAAGTATCGCTTTTACGGGGATCTTTTTTTACTAATGGCATTTTTATTATCAGATGCACGATGGGTAATTTATCCTTTTGCTTTCAAATGCAGCATGGATCTCATGCTCATGAAACTGAGGGACTAATAGCCTTAGATGGAGCCAGCTGCTATACAATCCTCCCCAAAGCCTCTGCCAATGGAATTCAGTGCTGGCTTCCACATCTCAGGCTCCTCCTGAGCAAAGGGTGCCAGTCACACAGAATTATACAGTGGTTTTGAGTGCGGCCAGCTCACCTGTCTGCTGGAGCCTTCAATGAGACCACCAAACCTATTTCCACTTATGCCTAGAGAGAAGCCAAAGCCACATAATTCAGATCCAAATCCAGGTTTCAGACACTCATGGCCTGATTCTCATAGACTCTATGGCCACTTTTCTCAAAGCAGAGTAAAGAGGCCAGGGTGTAAATCAGAGATCTCAAACTCAAATCACCATGAGGGCCACATGAAGACTAGTACATTGGCCCGAGGGCCACATCACTGAAACCTTTTCATACAACGATACAAAAGTATAGTAAAAAATGAAAAAAATGAAGAATAATATAGTATTCTATTAAAAGTCAATGTATTAACTTTTTAAAAACTGGAATGTGAAGAGTGGTTTTAATAAAATATAAACACTCAGTAATGCACCTCACTCAAACAACAAAACATGCATTTACTTTTAGAATTACTTTGGTTAAAGCCCCGCCCCCACTCCACCTCTTCCATGAGGCCCCATCCCACCTCTTCCCACCCCTTCCTTGCCCCCCATTCCAACCCCTTCCCCAAATCTCCGCCCTGCCCCCCCCTTCTCCGCCTCCTCCCCTGAGCGTGCCGCATCCCCGCTCCTCCCCCCTCCCTCCTGGAAAGTCCTAAGTGCTGCAAAACAGCTGTTTGGAGGCGGGAAGCGCTGGGAGGTAGGCGGAGGAGCAGGGACACGGCATGCTCGGGGAGGGGAGGAGGATGGGCTGGGGAGGAGCTTGGCTACCAGTGGAGTCGGCTCCTATGGCGGGCTGCAGGAAATAACTGCGGGCCGCATGTTTGAGACCCTTGGTGTAAATAAAAATCCAGAGTTTGGAAGGCTGTTCTGTTCTGGGGCTTTGGTTAGTGCTATATCGTGGCACATGACCCACACTCCAACAGTAAAAGTCTATGGGTCTGATTCTGCTTTCACTGACTTCTGTGGCTTTACTCTTCATTTACACAGCTATAAGAGAAGAATCAGGCCCTACATGTATTAAACCATGGCACACCAAGCCTCCAGTGTGGCCCACTTTATTTTGACCATTGCTTTATTTATATTTGGAACAGAGTGCGTTAGGGATCCCACATCATGAATGGCTATTTGTCTTTGTACTTGTTGGTTGAATGTACAGGTGTTGCCAATCCTTGGGATCTACACAAGGATAAAATGTTACATTTTAGCAAGCTGTTTTAGGGAGCAAAACGTGGAATGACACCTATAAACCATAGGGGATGTCAGGGAGGCTTACGCACTAGGTTGGCAATAATGAGACTTACTTGAATTACTGGTTCTAATCCTGGTAGAATGGAGACAACCCTTTATCTTTCCAAGTTAGATCAGTTAAGTACCAGGCCATTTACTGTGTTTAGGTATTTGGGGTGATACCTTAAAAACCAAAGTCTGTCTACTCTGTGTGGTCACTGAAGACCCCATGGCACTTTTCACAAGGGGTCTGCCCTAGTGTCCTTGAACTAAAATGTCTAGGATCCAGCTGAAAATACTAACAACCAAGCACCCAACATAGCATTAGATGATGGTAGCCATCCTAGGATACTTTAATTTCCTAAGTGAAAGGCGAATTCACCAAACATGAGCTCCAGTGAAGGCTGCGAGTGGAAGTCCCCTTTGAATGAAGGTCAGAGGCATGGCTATGGATCTCGGGAGTTTTAGAGTTTCCTATTTTGAATTGTTTTATTATTATTAAATTTTCAAACTGCAACAGCCAAACCAAATGCAATACCGAAGCCCTAACCCTCTCCATCTATCCACAACCAGACAGCTTTGCCAAATAATATTTTGTTACACTGCCTAGCACAAATGATTTTCTATTCCTTCAGTTTATTTCTACTTTTAAAATTATATATTTTCTTTAGATTTTAGTTTTTATTATTTCTCTTAATATTTCAAGTGAATTTTTTCCCTGTCTTGAAGTCAGAGACCAAGGGCTAATTTTTCAGGTGAGCACATGGGGATTTAGGTTATTGCACGTCCCCATGCACTGCACATTTTCCAGTGACTGCAGAAATGCATACACACCATTGCATCTGCGAAACCCTGTAACCTCATGTGGAAATGAGTGATACGATACTGATTCTTTTGACGTCAATGAGGTTTCTTTCTGTTGACAAAAGTGGGTGCAGGGCTGGGCACCAAGTAATTATATGCACAGTTTACATTTGCAAACAGCTGATTTTCAAAGCAATGAAGGTATGTACATTTTGCATAGCTGTCTCCTTGCATGGGGTTTGGAAAACTGCTCCAACATCTGCCAACCCCCTGGGGCCTTGTCCTGCATTCCTTGGGAGATTCAATTCCCATTGACTTCAGTGGGCGCTTGAGATGAGCAAAGAATACAGGATTGAGTCCCACATATATAGGAGGACAGGGAGTGCATCCACAGCTGCAGCAATAGGCTTAGGTCACAATTTACATGGACATATGCTTTGCTTCTGTTCCAGTTTCATAAGCAGGATTTGCAAGCAACTCCCACTAGCTGTAATGCATACCTGCAAACACCACTCCCCACCCTTAAACTGTGCACACTTTGAAATGCTTGGAAGTACAACTGACTTGCATAGCATGAGAAACTGTTTTTGCATGAGATGGAAAGGACCTGACTGTAATACAGGGACACAGTCAGACGCAAGGTACACTGTATCCTGAAAGAGGAAAAAAAATACTGATGTAGAAACAGGTGTTCAGGATATGTCTTTCCCACCTTACATCCCTGTCCAAATTAATCCACAGTTGAGGACACCGCGCACTGTAAGCATTCCTGCTTTTCCTGGTACAACTGTGTTCATTCTTCTATACCACAGCTTTCATCACCATGCATATTCCATCCACACAGAACATAACTTGCATACCTCACTCAACCACAAACACACATCCTACTCATAGTCTTCTAGGCTTGCTAGCACAGAACTACTAGGGAGCATTATACCTCACTTATATTTTGGCAGTTGTTCCAGAGTGTGTTTATTAAGAGGGAGATCCTCTTTATCTTTGCCCATTCATCTTGGGTTTCAGAAGTCAAGGCCTTGCTCAACCTCCTCCTGTCTCTTCAAAAACAAAGACATTTGTGAAATATGGGGGGCGGGGGTGAAGTGGGGAAGTGAGCACATCAGGTGCCTGTCGTAGCTACAAAAATATATGATTATGACTTCTGAATGTAGAAGACCTATTGAGTAATCTAGTCCATCCCCAGTAAATACAGAATATATACAAATATTTACCTGAGACTACACTTTCTCTTAGGGTATGTCTACACTGAAATTAAACACGCATGGCTGGCCTGTGTCAGCTAACTCAGGGCTGTAAAATTGTGGTATGCATGTTCAGGCTTGGGCTGGAGACTGGACCCTGGAACCCTCCCTCTTTGTGGGGTCCCCAAATGTCCACACTGCAATTTTACAACCCACTGTCCAAACCCTCTGAGCCCAAGTCAGCTGACACAGGCCAGCTGCGGGTGCTTAACTGCAGCATGGACATAATCTTAGACCAGTGTTTCCCAAACTTGGGATGCCGCTCGTTCAGGGAAAGCCCCTGGAGCACCCAGCCGGTTTGTTTACCTGCTGTGTCTGCAGGTTCGGCCGATCGCGGCTCACGCTGGCCATGGTTAGCTGTGCCCAGCCAATGGGGGCTGCGGGAAGCGGCGCGGGCCGAGGAACGTACTGGCCGCCACTTCCCATGGCCCCCCTTGGCCAGGCACAGCGAACCGCGGCCAGTGGGAGCCGCGATCGGCCGAACCTGCAGACGAGGCAGGTAAACAAACTGGCCGGGCACACCAGGGGCTTTCCCTGCACAAGTGGCATCCCAAGTTTGGGAAACAGTGCCTTAGACAAAAGACCAATTCACTGTATCTGCTCTAGACCACATTGTATAATTGGTGTAGAGTTGGAAGAAAAATCCATGGCTGTAAGTTCTTTAGGGAAGGGCTGTGTTTTCCTATGTGTCTGCAAGATACCCAGAGCAATGGAGACTTCATCCTGATTGGGGCCTTTGTGTGCTTCTGCCATACAGTCATAATAATAACTGCGACTTCGATTTTCTCTTTTCTAATGTCAGAATAGATCATTGTTTTTCCAGCCTCTCAAACGTTCTATGCGAAAAGGAAGCTATGAAAGCAGCAAAACTTGTTTAGCATTCTCAAAGCCCAAAATGTCATAAAGTCTGGAAAAAACTCCAATGCAATCTCAACTCTGCCCCCTTATGCCACTGGCTGGGGTACTGAAGAAAACAGTCTCTCCTTTATGTGTGTTACAACTCCATGGTTTTCTGTTTTAAAGTGAAGCAACTTGAACCCAACCGTCCAGCCTATATCAAGTACAAAACCTTCTCAGAGCCATCTGAAGAGCCTTTTGGGGCATTGGTGGGTCTGTGGCTCATGTGTTCAAGCTGGATTTGGAAAAATATATCTCTGGTATGTGGCTGGAATTTGTGGTCTGGGACCAACACTGGGCAGATGAGCTGGAAAGAGTGAGGCATCCACAGTGGAGTGGTAGATGGAGATGTGTTTTGAAGGCACACATGTGCAGGGTAATAAGTAAGATGATATGTCCATTGTTCTATAAATTGAGGGTCCGGGAAGGTCTGGTCTCCAGCCTCTCATCAGCGGATGGTTTCACAGTTTATAGGCCAGTATGTAGAGTTTCCTTTGGAGCAGATGTAGACCTATTGCAAGAGAGAAGAGTTAAAGTTAATGCATCATTCTTAATTTAGTATTGCCACACCCCCTGACTGTGGCCTAGGCACGATTCCTTGTCAGGGATGGGAATGCTGCATTCTGGCTTGCCAGATAATTCTAAGTCAAAGGTACAAAACTCAAATCAAAATGAGTAAAATCAAGCCCCCACCTGCCTATGAATGCAGACAATAAATTCAGCACAGGAATTGGCTCTGCTGGCTGAGCAGGCCTCATACCCCTCTCCTTCTGCAGAAAGCCTTTTACATAGGCCATGGAGAACACCCCTAAAACCCTGCATTTAGATTCATCCTCCTCTGATTCACTCAGCTGCTGGCTCTCGTTTTGTTAAAGAGTCATTCCCTGTTCCACAGAGTTACAAAGAAAGGGGACGGGACTTACGTCCACCAGAACTTGTGGGGTTCTGGGAGAGCCTTACTTCTGCTTCTTGTGCTAGCTGGCGGCAGGAACACAGAGGAACAGGAAAATAAAATAAGAATGAATGGGGTGAACAAAACCTTCAAAAGGTTTTATTTCTATTTGGCTGATGTTTTGGGCAAAGGCTGAAGTCACTGTGTGTCCATACTGCAATCCAAGGTGTGATTGCAGTTTGGGAAGACATACCCACACTAGCTTTACCTCTGCTAGGATTGCGAAAATAGCCGTGTCGATGTGATGGTGAGGGCTTCACCCTGGGCTGTACAAGCCCACCCAGCACCCTGGTACCCAGGTGTGGGGGTGAAGCCTGTACTGCCACATCTACACTGCTGGTTTTAGCAATGCTAGCGCAGGTAAACCTAGCACTGGTGGGTCTCTCTAAGCTGCAATCGGACCTTGGATTGCAGTATGGACATGCCCTCCATTCTATCCAGACCAGTTTGCCCATCCCATTATCAACCAGCCGTCCAGATGGGGAGTACTGGGCTGGTCAAAGTCCACTGTAAACAATGGGAGTCTCTCCATCGATTTCTATAGGTTTAGCTCAGGCCCCTTTAAGCACATTGTTACGTACCCTGTCTCTGTAAAGAAATGCCAAGAGGAGAGAATTTTCAGGTTTTCTATTTCCACGTAAGCCACTGGAAAAGCATGGATCTAATGTGAGCAATTGTAAAAGCCTTCAGCTGATGACTCAGTCTTCAGATCAGAAAGATGCAAGCCTGTATAAAGAGGTTGAACCCATGAAAATAAATAACTTATTTGTATAAATTTCAAAGCACCAGATACAGTAAGTTAGTGTTTTCCTTGGAAGCAAGATTCACTGGTCAGCTGAATTTGGCTCCCATGCCAGCAATCAAGCATGCTGAATGAGTCTAGGGAGACACCAATCCTCCATTCTACCTTGATGCTTAGTTGAAGCAGGGCCTGCTCCAGGCACCAGCGTACCAAGCATGTGCTTGGGGCGGCACCTTAGGGGGGGCAGCCCTCAGGGTTGTGCTTTTTTATTTTATTTTTTTTAAACGTTGCGGCCGGCTGGGAGAGCGTGCCGGGGCCGGGCTGGCCGCCCTGGCCGCGGAGCTCCGCCAGGAGAGCGGGGCCCGGGCCGGGCTGGCCGCCCTCCCAGTGGAGCTTCGGCCGGGAGAGCAGGGCCCGGGCCAGGTTGGCTGCCGTTCCAGCGGAGCTCCGGCTGGGAGAGCGGGGCCCGGGCCCAGGCCGGGCTGGCCGCGGAGCTCTGGACGCGGCCAGGAGAGCAGGGCCCGGGCCAGGCTGGCCGCCCTGGCTGCGGAGCTCCGGCAGGGAGAGGGACTGGCGGGGGGGGCGGGAATTGTTGTGGCGCAACACTGCGGGGGGGGGGGAGGTTTTTTTGGTGGGGCGGCGCTTGGGTTGTTTGTTTGGTTTTTTTGCTTGAGGCGGCCAAATAGTTAGAGCCAGCCCTGAGTTGAAGGCAGCTGAACCTGAGTAAATCCTGAGTAAACCCTGAGAGAAATAAATGGACATTTATGAGGCCTACACAATTGGCAGGGCTGCACTCAGCCACCTAAAATACTGCTCCCACAGAATTAGGAAGAGTGGCACTTTTGGATCCTTATGATCGTGATTGGGTCTTGTGGGATCCCAGTAGTAGAACGAGCGGGGGAGCTGAGGGGGGCGGCATTTCTCTCTCTCAGAAGAGAATGTGCACAGGCACTGGCTTTCTCGACATGTTCTCAGGCTCAATCACCTTTGTCTTTTGCGGATCTTCCTTAGTGAAATGTCCACACTTTCACTCTGTTTACGGTGGGTGCAAAGGCACATAGGCCCAGATCCTCAGAGGTATTCAGTCACCTAACTCACATTGAAATCAACGTTGTTTGCAGTGTTGTTGTAACCGTGTTGATCCCAGGGTATTAGAGAGACAAAGTGAGTGAGGTAATATCTTTCATTGGATCAACTTTTGTTAGCGAAAGAGACAAGCTTTCAAGCTATACAGAGATCTTCAGGTCTGGGAAAGGTACTCTGAGAATCACAGCTAAATACAAGGTGGAATAGATTGGTTAGTATAAGTAGTTGGCACATATCAAAAGAGACCATTTAAGGTGAAGTGGCCAGTTAATACTTCTACAGTCATAGGACAAAAAAAGGGGGTTACTGGGTTACAGATTGTTGCAAAATACCATAAATCCAGCGTCTTTATTAAGAGCATGATTTTCAGTGTCTAGCAAAGTTATGAATTTAAGCTCCCATGCTCGTCTTTTAATGGTATTGTGCAGGTTTCCTGTGAGGACAAGGACTGAGAGGTCAGATATGGAGTGATCGTTTTGGGAAAAGTGGTCATCCTTGGGTGATATGCTGGTTTTGTCTTTTATCATTTTTCTGTGTGAGTTCATTTGAGAGTGTAGAGATTGTCTGGGTTCACCCATCTAGTTGTTAGTGCACTGAATGAGATACACCACAGGTTGTGATAGACACGTGTAGGACCCATGGATCATGAAAGCTGTGTTGTGGAGGATGTCCATCACTGTAGCAGTGGAGATATGTCTGCAGGTATTGCATCTGTTGCTCTGATGGGGTCTGGTGCAGCTCTGAGTTGGTAGGGAGCTTGCTTCTGATGATGTCTTGATGAGGGTCTGGGGTTGTCTGAAGGCTGGAAGAGGGGGGTGGGAAAAAATTTCTTTCTGGATTTAGTCTCCATCGAGTATGGTTTGTAATTGTTTAATAATACTCCGTATGTGTACCGGTATAGGGTGGTAGGTGATAACTGTGCGGTCAGAGGGGTTTCCCCCACCCCTCAAATTGAAGCAGTTTTTCTCAGGGTATTTGAGTGGCCTATTCTATGGTGTGATCTACTTCTCTGGTGGCGTGTCCTTGTCTGGTGAAGGCAGTATTCTGTGTGTTAAGGTGTCTATCCTGGACTTTGTCCAAACCATGCAAACAGCCATGGGTACTAGGATGGCTCCCAATATGCCATCCTCTTCGTGAGCCCCCTTGAGGAAGAATTTCTGGACAAATGCACACAAAACCAATGATATAGCTGAGATACATTGACACATTTAACCAGGGAATAGCGCAGGAGAAACTAGAGAGGGATGAAAGATCAAGCCCAAGAACAATGGAAGTGGGTTTGAGCTTATACTTGTTGGTTTGGGATTCTGTTGGGGGATTCTAAGGGAGGGCCCTGGGGGTCCTGCCCTGAAGTTAGGGTGAACCTACCAGCCACTGGTAAGGTGTTACGAGGTCCTGAGGCGGGGACGAGAACAAAGGAGAGCCCTGAGAGAAGGATGTGAGGGCTCATTGGGCCCAGGGATGGGGCCAAATACCTTTTTGTAAAGAATTTGGACTTTTATTTGTTGGACTTTGTTACTCCAAAAGCCTAAATTGGCCAAGTTAGGGGAAAAGAGACTTCCACAGGGCTGGGAGTGGCTGTCAGCAGGGTGGGGCAGGCAGGAAAAGAGCCTGTTATCCCATACCCAGCCAAGAGGGCACACCAGCAGTGAATGAACTCTTCTACAAGGTGAAAAGAGCTTACTATTGCCAAACATAAGGGCCCTGAGCAATCACCACCCCAAATAAAAGTTGTAAGCTCTATACATGGTATTATAGGTGAGAGTGGAGTGGCCACCTGTTTTTAAAGTTACCCATTATAAGACCCTGTTTGCAGGTGCCCTGTCACTTCCCAACGTAAGACCCTGTGTTCAGTTGCACAGGCAACCTTAATTCTGACATTTCCTAACTACCGAGTTCTTGACTTTGAAACCTTAATAATGTTCTTTTAATGTTTTGTGTGTCTGTGTGTGTAATGTCAATTACGGTTCTGTAATGTAATTACATATGCATTTCAAACCAGGCCTCCATTTGTGCAAAACACTTGTGCTCCCATTTATACCTCTAACTGCCTGATGAGTGAAATTCAGTTTGGGTACAAAAATGGAGGCCAGATTTGAAAATTAGGTCCACAGAGTTTTGAAAGTCCTCTAGGGGTAGAGAAATTCTTAGTGTAGGAAATCGTACTAGTCTGTCCACAATGTACCAGGGTGTGGCTATGCTTGGAGAATGAAAAAATAAAGCCTGGAAGATTATTAGCAGCACATGTCAGAGCCTAATGTCTTTCCTTACAAAAAACAAAATCCAATGTGTATGCAATATACCACTGGTGGATGAACTTTTTTGGGAGAAAATAAAAATGGGAACCATCACCCAAAACTCAAACCACACCTGAATCTTTCTGGTCATTTGGAAAAGTTTAGAAACAGGTTTTTATTTTTAATATCCCACTGTTGTGCATTTCCTGGATTTGCCCAGAATAGGGAGAGGAAATATAGAAATGTCATTCTCATCCAACCTCAGTATGAAAATCTAAGTTAGCATATGTCTGCTGTAATTATAGGCAGGTAATCCTCATGTCTCTCTTACACTTATTTACAATGACCCTGTTTAAATAATTACATTTAAAATGCAGTATTAAGAGTGAAATTATTATTATTTGTATTTATTACTGTAGCGCCTCAGAGTCCTAGTCATTGACCAAGACTTGGATGCGCTAGGTGCTGTACAAACAGAACAAAAAGATAGTCCTGCCCCGAAGACCTTACAGTCCATAGGTTGCTACGTTTATTGTGTCACCATGACTTATAGATCCCATGTTCTCAGTTGCCAAGTAAAAGGATGTTAACTGCCAGCCCTGCAAACTCGACTTGAGCCCTGAGAGTCAAGCTGGGGTCTTTCCTTTTCACTCATAATCACCAGTGATAAAGGTCCAGTGGGCCAAACTCTGTAGAAGTCTATTGTCTGCAATATGTTTGTGCAGGTGTGCTATAAATGATTGGCTCTGTAAATTGGATTTAGTAAATATTGTGTGTACTATGTGCTGGGTTATAACATGAAAGGACTCCCGCTTCTAACAGTAAATTGGCTCGTTATTAAGAGAACTTTATACAGAGATGCTGTCAATGCAGCTGGCATTCTAGCCATGTGAAGGCAGAGCGAGTTCCTGGTACCTCCTCTAAACCCTTTCCTCTTGCAATCTGTGCCCCCTCCCTCCAAGTTCTATGCAGGTTGCTGCAGTAAATAATTCCCCTGTTGATACACAAGAAGAAATAGAAGCCAACTAAACAGTGCTGGCCCCTGAAGGAGTAAATAGTACTTAAGGTATATTTTTTGTCATGAATGTGACTCTGAATACACCCCAAAAGCAGAGCTGATAAGGTAGTCTCTTTTCAGAGTAGAACTGCACTTTTAACAACTGCAATATCCAGTGATCAGCTCTGCCAGCTAAAATGGTTCCTCTTTTGAAGAGAATAAATAATATTTTTTGGAAAAAGGATTAGATCAGACTAACAGGTCTTGGAATAAAGCAGCCAAAGGATCAAAGCCTTCTGCATGTGGTTCTTGCTCTCATTTGGGGTATTTACTTTGTAAAGTGCTGAGCACCCACATCTCTTGAGGGCTTCCATGTGAAATGAGGGCATTCAGCACTTCACAGGATTGGGTCGTCCTGAGACACAAATGGCAAAACAAGTATACTCACTAACAAACCTTTCACATATCCCAAGGCTCCAATGCTGCAGGCAGCCAAGCTATCAAATACTTGGTCAATTTCAGTAAGATCTTAAATACTGAAACATTCCCTCAATATAAATCTCTAGAACTGATCATCACAAAGAGAGCTTTCAGTCAGAGCTTCCACTTTAATACCCTAAGGTTAGAACACTGAGTCTTATTTACGAATCCAGCAAGAGCTTATGACGGGCATCATCTCATCTCAAGGGTCTGACATGTACATGCATCGTTGTCCAATTTGTAAATTCTTTCATTTGATTTCTTAATGTTTTTCACAGAAAGTGAAAGTTTTTCCTGGCACAGCAGGGGCTGTTAGTTCTTTTATCTTCACCCCATAAAGGGCTAAGATGTCTTTTTGAATTCGGTCAGTAATTTGAAAGTAATCCAGATTTTGTTTTTCCCGAAGGCTTAAATGAAAAGTGAATGTTTTATGTGGAGCAGTGAGGGCTACATTGCATTTGGAAATGTTACCACAACAGCAGTAGAGCTCTGGAAAAATTCAAGGAGTTATTAAAAACCTTAAAACTCAATTGTTTAGGAATTAGGCACATAGTTTAAAAGCGATGTTTTGGCAGGGCTAGGGGCTTTTACCCTTCCCACCCAATATTAAATTAAATATCTGCTGTACATCCAGTCATTACTGGCCCGCATCCAAGAATCTCTACTGGTTGTCTATTGAACTAAACTGCAGTGCAATGAGTGGCCAATAGATAGCATCTACAGTTACTGCAGGTTTGTTGGTCTCCTCTTTCACAACAATTGTGGCCAGATTCTGCACCACTGAAGGCCGAGAGTTTTGCCAGTGAAAGCAATGGGAGCAGGGTTGAGTCCTTGGAGAGTGAAGCCACCAGACCAGGATGGGTTCTGTCCCCTGATATTGTAGGTGTCCTAAAGCCAAGAGTCCTGGAGTTCCTTACACTGGGCTTTCTCTCTCACACTGGAGGAGTACAAAAACATCTGGTCCTGGCTACTGTTTCTCCATCATCTTGTGCCTCCTAAAGTGAATGAGAAACACATGCAGGACTATATTTTCAAAAAGTTGTACTACACTGATGCAATTTTCACATGCAGTTCAGTATACAGATGTAGACAAGCAACTATTTACACATGCAGCATTTCCACTGAGGCCCAATGTATGTTCACATATGCTTTACACATGCAAAATTTGCACATGCTGAAGAGGCCTGGGGAAATATTTACATGTGCATCTGTATCTTCCCACAGCAATGCCTGGGAATTATTGAGCACTGAAATAGCCAACATTCTGATGACTTTCCATTTTTATCCTACAGGCCCCATTGTAAATATTATTAATTAATATTTTATGATTTGTATTGAAATGACAGTGCAATATGTGCTTTACAGGCAGGTAAGAAGATAGAGGGCTTCCAACATTGGTTATTGGGGGTAGCTGTCATATCATAAAGTCTTTGGGTTGACCAGTGCACCCTTCATACAATTTTTGTTGAATGAGATGTAAAGTCCAGGGTCACTTCTTTAATCTCTCACGTTGCCCTATTCCATTGTGGGGGTAAGATATTTTTTGCCAGTTCTTTGTTCCATTTTGGCCTTCTTACGTCTATTATTAACTCTTTGGTGAGTTGTTAGGAATTCATACAGCAAAGCTGCTGGTGTGGGGAAATAGCATAACTCAAAATGTGAGGAGTTCTGGGGCTTTGGACAACACTTCCAGGCCAAATCCTGAAGTGAGTAGTGACTGATTTGGACATGTTCCCATATTACTATACTAGGCAGGTTGTGTTTTAGCTGAAGGGAAGTGAATGGTGTGATCTAGTAATCAGTTATTGAGATATACATATATATACACTATGCTACATTCTATCTAGTTTGTCCACATTATCCTCTTCCCAACACACCACAATATTTTAGCATGAGATTCCTCCAGACTGGAGCCTGTACATCAGATGAAGGGTGGAGTTTGTGCTGGTGGGATAAATTGGTCCATATCTGATAGGCCATATGGATGATTAGATTGTTTAGGTACCTACAGTATCCAGAGCCCATTGTAGCCATGGATGGCAAATAATGGGGGAGCTCCTTCTTGGGACTCACCCGTGTAGGTATTTTATTTGTATAGCATATGTCCAATGCATGTCCCGGTTCATTATAAAGGTGTTATCGTCTGACTCAGATTTGGGAATCTAAACGCCTTAATTCAACGGGTAGCTGAAGTATCTGAAAGGAGATGCCTGGCCATTCCCTGTTCACCATAAAAAAAGTTTAAGACTATCATTGATTTTTCCAAAACTAGTGTTGGGGAATTGGGAGTCCTCAGAATACATTAATTTGGGTCACGTGTTCATTTTTATCTGGATCATTTTTTTTCCCCAGAGGCTCTAGGACAGGGGTGGCCAACCTGAGCCCGAGAAGGAGCCAGAATTTACCAATGTACATTGCCAAAGAGCCACAGTAATACGTCAGCAGCCCCCCATCAGCTCCCCCACCCTGCTCCCAGCACCTCCCGCCCACGGGCACCCGATCAGCACCTCTCCCTCCTTCTCTCCCCGATCAGCTGTTTTGTGGCATGCAGGAGGCTCTGCGGGGGAGGAGGGAGGAGCGAGGACACTGCAGGCTGAGAGGAGGGGGTGGGAAGGTGTGGGGTGGAGTGGGGGCAGGGCCTGTAGCAGAGCCAGGGTTTGAGCACCCCCGGCACATTGGAAAGCTGGTGCCTGTAGCTCCAGCCCCGGAGTCGGTGCCTGTACAAGGAGATGCATATTAACTTCTGAAGAGCCGCATGTGGCTCCAGAACCACAGGTTGGCCACCCCTGCTCTAGGAGGTATCTTCCCATTTAACCAGGTCATTAGTGATTTGTGTGATAATTCAAATCGGTTTAGACCCAATTACCTGCTTTTAATCTTTGGGGATTATTATTCCTAGATATTTTAGTGCTGTCTACTGCCATTTTAATTACCACTGACTAAGCAAGCCCCGGTATGTATGTTTAATTAGTCCTAATGCTCCAACTTGTCCCAACATAAGATTAATTGAAACAAGCCCCAAACCATTCAATAAATTCTAATAATCTGAGTGTGACACTGGCAGGCCAGATGGCAGCTCTTGCCCAAGCTGCAGGCATTAGCTAAAAACTAATAAACTCCTATCTGGAGACCAGAGCAGTTCACCTGTATGTTAGTTTTGCTCAAAATAAGTATTAGTCTTATAGAATGTATTTAGTGTTTAGACTCTATGAAACGCTTTTAATTTACCGCATGCATTAATCTGAGTTGCAATGTCGGTATTCCATACTATAAGAAAATATGTAAGTTTTGCTTTATAACTTTGAAAATGTTTTTGCTCTGAACTTGTGAACTCAGGCATTGGAATCATCCCCCCTGCCCATCCGGAAGGACTATCGAATACAAAGGATTGGTTAATGGCCCTATGGCACCTGGGCAGCACCGCATGCAAGGGGGCTCATCCTATAGGCTTGGAACCTGAATGAAGGAAATAAAACAAAGCCACAGGAAAATTTGCCATCTTTTTGGCTGTCTGAACTCTGAAGGGCCAGAGACTCTAAACTGAAGTCAGAGATCCCCAGGGGCTGCCTCCTGGGCCTGTCCTGAAAGACTGTGAATTGACAGATCACTACAACTCTGTCACTCTTATGATTTAGATCAGGGGTGTCAAACCCATGGCCCGCGGGCCACATGCGGCCCGCGGAGTTATTTCCTGCGGCCCACCATAGGCGCCAACTCCAAACATTATTGCGTGTTTATATTTTATTAAAACCCCTCTTTGCATTACAGTTTTTAAAACGTTAATACATTGACTTTTAATAGAATACTATATTACTCTTCATTTTTTACTATACTTTTGTATCATTGTATGAAAAGGTTTCAGTGATGCGGCCCTCGGGCCAATTTACTAGTTCTCATGTGGCCCTCGTGGTGATTTGAGTTTGAGATCCCTGATTTAGATGGTAAATAATTGGTGTGTCTGGTTACTTGCTTTACCCTGTAAATAACTCTCTTATTCCTTTTTTCTAGTTAATCAACCTTTAGATCAGGCCTGCACAACATGCGGCCCGGGGGCCGCATGCGGCCCGCATGAGCTCACTGTGCGGCCCGCGGGGGGGTGAGTAGGTGGGCTCACTGTGCAGCCCGTGGGGAGGTGAGTAAGCAAGGATTGCAGCTGTCTGGAGGTGTCTGCCTTCCACGCCTTCCTCATTCACACCTCATTCATTCAACAGGTCAATTGAATACAAAGTGGGGGGGAGATCTTATTCTACTTCTAGCAAAAAGACATTTTTCTTTTACCTTAATTATACTACCTTAGGGGCCCGCTATAACATATTACCGAGGTTCAATACAAAGTCATGTAAAAGTTATACAAAAACGCATAATGCAGAGATTTATCTACAACTGTATTGATTGACTGTTGTGTGCAGTAATATAGAGACCCCTGGGGGGGTGAAGAGGGGGGTGATGGTGGGGCCGAGTGGGGAGGGGGGCGGGTCCTATTTTACTGCAGTGATCTGGTCACCCTATGCACGCTGTTTCTTTCCCCCTCTACAGGCTTCCACACCCCAGCGCTGGGGAAGGAGAGGTTGTTTCCGCGGGGCGGGCGGCACTGGGGGGGGGTGTTTCCATAGGGCCGGGGGGTTTCGGCCCTCAGCTGTTTTCTTTGGAGTAATATGGCCCTCACCGCTTTATGAGTTGTGCAGGCCTGCTTTAGATAGTTTTTTTAAAGGATTGGCTACAGGTATTGTCTTTAGTGTGGGATCTAGGGTACCAGTTGATCTGGGGTAAGTGACTGGTCCCTTAGGACTGGAAGCAATCTGAATGTGGTGTGATTTTCGGTGTAAGTGACCTTTTATCACTAAATCCAGTTTGTCTGGGTGGCAAGATAGACTGGAGAGTTTAAGGGTACTGTCTATGACTCCATGGCAAGACTGCTATAGTGATCCAGGAGATCACATTTGTTACTGGCTTAGTGAAAACTAATTTTAGAACATACCACCAGTTTGGGGTGTCTGCCCTGTTTTTGACAGTCGGCCCTGAGGTGGGCACTCATGGGCGCGCGCCGCTTTAGACGGTGTGACACTGGGTTTCAATGTTTGTGGGTTAGAGAGTAGAACAGGCATAGTGTTTTTTGTTCTATATGATCAATCTTAATGCCCGTTATATCTGCACAGATCCAGATTGCGCATTCCAGTGGTTCCAGCACTGTGGTGAAGAGCAATGGGTTTAGCACACAGACTTGGCTTCTTGCTCTCTCTAATGGGAATGGTTCTGATATAGTTATTGGTGGTTATCTAAGAGCAGGGAGTGCTGTAGACCAATTCAATCCAAATGCTAAAGTGGCCATTGAAGCCCATTCTCTCAAGGACTGTAAAGAGAGAATCCCAGCCAACCTTCTTGCATTTTTCAGGATCTTGCAATAATGCTGCCAGAGATTCCTTTGAGCGCCGTGATACTGCAATTGTACCAATGAATTGCCTGAGCCTGTCTGACCCATGCCTAGATTTAATACATCGAACCTGGTTTACATGTATAATTTGAGTAATAACTTTTTTCAACCTACAAACAAAGGCTTTGGCAAGAATCTTGGCATCATGATTTATCAGCGATAGTCCTGTACCTTGTGCAGTTAGAGGGATCTTTCCCTGGCTTGGGTATAACTGATATAATTGCCTCTTGCATCATGGAAGGCGCAGAGTTGGGCCTCACTGAACACATCAAGGAGCCTCTGGGATATTTGGTCTGAAATCTTTTTATAAAAATGCAACTGGAAGTCATCACTGCCTCTCAGTTTACCTTGATTCCTTAGATGTCCACACAGTTGTTGTGGGCACAATATAGGCGTATAGGAAGTTTGGTCCTTGATACTTTCCCCTAACCACTAGGACTATAATGTGATTCTATAGAGTGATTCTCACTGGCTCAATTACTTATACACAGTAGAACAGCCTCAACAAGCGGAACTCATACCAGAATATCCGAGAGCCCAGTGGTTAGGGCACGTAAATCCCTTCCTCAAGCAGAGCAGAGAATTGAACTGGGTGTCTCCCACATCCTGGGTGAGTACCTTAACCCCTGGTACAAAGGTTATAAGGGAGGGTAGTACTGCCTCCTCAACCTCCCTCGCCTCTACCTACTCCCTCCCCCTGACTATTTTGTGTGGATCTGGGCATGCTCTCACAATGCCTAACATATTAGGCCCTACAGATGAAATAGGCAGGGAACACCTAGTGTAAGGATCCTTCCGAAGCTTAGGTGTGAGATAGGCACTGGCCACCAAAACTGAGGAGGCTGTGCGCATACCCAGGGATTTTGAGTATCTGTGTGACACCTAAAGTGGCCATTAGGTGTAAAGATAGGTTTGTAGAAGATTGTAATTTAGAGATGTTCCCTCATAAGGGACAGTATTATGAACATAGAAATTTAGAGATGTGCCCTGGAGGCAGGTGTTGGGCACACTGCATGTCTGTGTGCAGCAGTTCACCAGAGAGGCTCTCCAGAGTGTTTTATTTAAAATTTATTCCTTTTTAATTCACCAATTTGTTATTTATTGAACCCCAAGATTGTTATGTGGTGTCAGAATTGCTGAATGAGAAGGAAACTACCGTCATTTTGAATTTAACTCCTGTCTTTGCAACCGAAAGCCGAGACAAAGGGAGGCCCCAGAGAAGGACGCGGTGCACCAGGCACAGAGGTTTTTGCATGTATTTGAGGGAAAAGCCAAAAAAGGATGTGTTGCAACCTTCACCCAGTCTGCAATTGTGAGGCAAAGTTGCAGAGAACTGGAAAATATTCAGACAGAGATCTGAATTGTTTGTA
This sequence comes from Chelydra serpentina, assembly GCA_037349315.1. Classification (NCBI taxonomy): domain Eukaryota; kingdom Metazoa; phylum Chordata; order Testudines; family Chelydridae; genus Chelydra; species Chelydra serpentina. Next base: position 31,074,867 of record JBAIAC010000035.1, on the reverse strand, counting down.
GCAGCTATGCACATTTAATACCCCATTTGGAAGATACAGATTCTTATGCTTACCCTTCGGCATAGCTTCAGCACCAGAAGTGTACCACAAAACTATACATGTGATCTATGAACATATTAATGGTGTTGACACCTCAATGGATGGCATCATCATCTGGGACCCAACCAAAGAGGAGCATGATCATACACTTTGGGAAGTCCTGGATGCAACTAGATCTGAAAACCTCAAACTAAATAGTGAGAAATGTGTTTTAGGGATTATAGAACTGACTTTTGCTGGGGACATTATTTCCAACGAAATGAAATAGTGCCACGTCCCCAGTCAAAGAAAGATGTCCAACAATTCCTGGGAATGGTTAATTATCTTGGAAAATTCCTACCTAATTTATCTACCTAGGTAGTGGCTTTAAGAAAACCCCTAGAGAATAATTGGGAAGGAATCATGGGAAGGTTAAAAAACAACAACTGATATAAGAACCAGTGTTGAAGGTCTATGCACCAGGAAGGCCTACTGCAATTTTAGCAGATAATTCACAGTCTGGGTGGGGTGCAGTGATTTTACAGAAGCATGAGGATTCGTGGCAATTGGTGGCATAGGCATCCAAATCACTGACTGAGGCAAAAACCAGATATACACAGATTGAGAAGGAGCTTTTAGGAATAGTATTTTGCCCGTGAGAGATTCAATCAGTATATTTATGGACAGATAGTGGAAGTTGAAAGGGACCACAGTCCCCTGGTAGTGTTATTTAGCAAACTGCTAAATGACTATACCTTAAGGATTGAAAGAATGATGATAAAGCTACAAAAGTGTGATTTGGTTGTGACCTACACACTCGGTAAATTCATATTCACTGCAGATGCACTTTTCAGAGCAGTGGCTCCCACAAAACCAGAGAAGACTTTAGAGACAGAGATGCAAGCCTACGTAGATCTGATTGTAAAGTTAATTCGCATAGCTAATAGGAAACTGCAACAAACAGAGAAAAGGGAGAAAGATAAATCATTGTGAATCCTTAAAGTAGTGATAATTAAAGGGTGGGCTGAAGAAATAAGCAGTTGCTGTCCAAGTATAAGAGACTATTGGAACTGCAGACATGAAGTTACTGTGATAGATGGGGTGATTTTCAAGGACAGCAAGCTTGTAATCCCAATGAGCTTCTAAAAAGAAATGCTACAGAAGATCCAAGAGCATCATTTAGGAATTGAGAAGTGCAAACAACGAGCATGAGAAGTGCTGTATTGGCCGTGGATCAATCATGACATTATTTATGTGGTAGGAAACTGCTTTTCCTGCTTGAAATACAAGCCATACCAACAGGCAGAGCCACAGAGACCTCATCCAGTTCCAGAAAGACCTTATGAGAAGGTAGACACGGATTTATTTACCTGGTAATCGAAGGATTATTTAATAGTCACAGATTATTATTCTCTGTATCCAGAAATCTGCACGCTGCACAGCACTAGTAGTAAGTCAGTGATAGCCGGCATGAAGGGAATCTTCTCCAGACGTGGAATTCCAGATGAAGACTTGCTAACCTCCCTGGAGAAGGGGTATTTGAGGAAAGTGACTGGTAAAGACTCACTCAAGGGTCTACTCTCTAGGTAGTTGACACACTGGGTTTATGGAAATGTACTATGTGGGTTGAGAATGTAATGCATGTGTTGTTAGATAGTTGTTAGTTGTTTATATATATGTATATAAGATTTACTTTGTTTTTCTTTAAGAGGGAAGATGTAGAGATATGTTTCTAGAAGATTATAATTTAGAGACGCTCACTCATAAGGCACAGTATTATGAATATAGGAATTTGGAGATGTGTCCTGGAGGCCAGCGTTGGGAACACCGCATGTCTGTGTGCAGCAGTTCACCAGAGAGGCTCTCCCACTTGTTTTATTAGAGTTTTATTCCTTTCTCATTCACTGGATTGTTATTTAATGAACCCCAAGATCATTACATTAGGTGCCCACATTTTTTGTGGATCTAGGCCAAGAACCCTGCCTGCTAGTACCCTCTATTGCACTAGCTAGTCCAAAGGGGGCAGGATGGAAGAAGGACCATTAACCAGAATCCCTACCCTGTCTCAGCCAGTGAGTATGCTCCAGAAGGCATTGAGCTGCTGGGAATCTCTCCCCATCCCAGAATTGACTCCCCTCTCCAGGACAGCTGTCCCCATGGACGTTGGGGCTCCCAATGCACCTCCTCTACACCTGCATGGATGAATCTGGCCCTGTGGGTGTAGGATAGATAGGAAGTATGGCAATAGACCACCCAGAAGATCATCTTAACCAGAAGATCATCAATTATCTGAAATTCAAAAGAGTCCTACAAAAAAGTGAAAACTAGGTTACATTACAAAGGATGAGTATAAACAAATAACACAAGTATGTAGGGACAAAATTAGAAAGGCCAAGGCACAAAATGAGATTAAACTAGCTAGAGATATAAAGGGTAACAAGAAAACATTCTACAAATACATTAGAAGCAAGAGAAAGTTTAAGGACAGAGCAGGCCTGTTACTTAATGGGGATGGGAGGGAAGGAAGACAATAATAGAAAATGTGGAAATGGCAGACGTGCTAAATGACTGCTTTGTTTCAGTTTTCACCAAAAAGGTTAGTAGCGATTAAATGTCTAACATAGTAAATGCCAGTGAAAATCGGGTAGGATCAGGGAGATAAAATAGGAAAAGAACAAGTTAAAAATGTCTTAGACAAGTTAAATGTCTTCAAGTCACCAGGGCCTGATTAAATGCATCCTAGAATGCTCAAGGAGTTGACTGAGGAAATATCTGAGACATTAGCAATAATATTCTAAAAGTCATGGAAGATGGGAGAGATTCCAAGAACTGGAAAAGGGTAAATATAGTGCCAATCTATATAAATGGAAATAAGGAGAACCTGGGGAATTACAGATTGGTCAGCTTAACTTCAGTACCCAGAAAGATAATGGAGCAAATAATTAAGCAATCAGTTTTCAAACAGCTAGAAGATGATAAGGTGATAAGTAACAGTCACCATGGATTTGTCAAGGACAAATCGTGTCAAGCCAACTGTTTTTCTTTGACAGGGTAACAACCTTGTGGATAGGGAGGAAGCGATAGATGCGGTATATCTTGACTTTTGTAAGACTTTTGACATTGTCTCACATGATCTTCGCATAAAAAAACTAGGGAAATACAACCTAGATGGAGCTACTATAAGATGGGTGCAAACTGGTTGAAAAACCATTCCCAGAGAGTTGGTTCTCAGTGGTTCGCAGTCAATCTAGAAGGGCATATTGAGTGATACCCTGCAGGGATTAGTTCTGGGTCCGGTTCTGTTCAATATCTTCATCAGTGATTTAGATAATGGTATACAGAGTACACTTATGAAGTTTGCAGATGATATCAAGCAGGGAGGGGTTGCAAGTGCTTTGGAGGATAGGATTAAAATTCAAAAATGATCTGGATAAACTGGAGAAATGGTCTGAAATAAATAGGACAAATGCAAAGTACTCCACTTAGGAAGGATCAATCAGTTGCACACATACAAAATGGGAAATGACTGCCTAGGAAGGAGTACTGCAGAAAGGGATCTGGGGGTCATAGTGGATCACAAGCTAAATATGAGACAATATATTGCAAAAAAAGCAAACATCATTCTGGGATGTATTAGCAGGAGTGTTGTAAGCAAAACATGAGAAGTAATTCTTCTACTCTATTCCATGCTGGTACGCCCTCAGCTGAAGTATTGTGTCCAGTTCTGGGCGCCACATTTCAGGGAAGATATGTACAAACTGGAGACTGTCCAGAGAAGAGCAACAGCAATGATTAAAGGGCTAGAAAACATGATGTATGAGGGAAGATTGAAAAAATGGGGTTTGTTTAGTCTGGGAAATAGAAGACAGGGGGGCGGGCATGATAACAGTTTTCAAGTACATAAAGGTTGCTACAAGGAGGAGGGAGAAAAAATGTTCTCCATAATCTCTGAGGATAGGACAAGAAGCAATGGGCTTAAATTGCAGCAAGGGCGGTTTAGGCTTTGAGCAGGGGGTCGGACTAGATGACCTCCTGAGGTCCCTTCCAACCCTGATATTCTATGATTCTATGATTAGGAAAAACTTCCTAAGTGTCAGGGATGGTTAAGCACTGGAATAAATTTCTTAGGGAGGTTGTGGAATCTCCATCATTGGAGATTTTTAATAGCAGGTTAGACAAACACCTGTCAGAAATGGTTTTGATAATACTTAGTCCTGCTATGAGTGCAGGGGACTGGACTAGAAGACCCCTTGAGTCCCTTCCACTACTATGATTTTATAATAGCTGCTAAAAAACTAATTGCTTAATTAGCTCTTCAATCAGAGTAAAACACTGTAGAGACTAGAAAATATGAAACCAGTAGATAAACACTGCTTCAGCAGTTATAACAACCCTAATAGCTGCAACTCTTGGCTGGAAGAACATGTGGCCAAGAAACCAAGAAGCTTAATACTCAGGAAACCAGGAAGCTGTAGATACAGTGAAACCCCGCTATAACACCATAATTGGGGTCCAAAAAATTCCATTGCGATAAACGCAGGGTCGCGTTATAGGGGGGTTACAAAAAATTACCCTTTCAAGCCGGTGTCTTCTCCTCTCGCCAAAGCGGAGAAGTTTCAAGCTGGTCAGTTTCAAGCTGGTCAGTTTCAAGCCGGTCTCTTCTCTTCTGGCCATAGTGGAGAAGTTTGACCAGCTTGAAACTGACCAGCTTGAAACTTCTCCGCTTTGGGGAGAAGAGACCAGCTTGAAACTGACCAGCTTGAAACTTCTCCGCTTTGGGGAGAAGAGAGAAGAGACTGGCTTGAAACTCAAGCCAGTCACTTTCAAGCTGGTCAGTTTCAAGCCGTCTCTTCTCTCTTCTCTTCTCCCCAAAGCAGAAGTTTCAAGCTGGTCAGTTTCAAGCTGATCAAACTTCTCTGCTTTGGGGAGAAGAGAAGAGAGGGCTTGAAACTGACCGGCTTGAAACTGACTAGCTTGAGTTTCAAGCGGGTCTCTTCCCTTCTTGCCAAAAGGGGAAGCGGAGGCAGGGGGGAAGGGGCGGGGGGAAGGAACAGGGGAGATGGGGAGGAGATGGAGCCAGGGTTGGCTCCAGGCGAGGAAGCACGCTCTGGATGCTTTTTTTTGCTTGGGGCAGCGGGAGCCACCTTATGATCGCGTTATAGCCGAATTCGGGTTATGGCGGGGCGCGCTATAGGGGGGTTTCACTGTAGCTGCTGAAAACTGTAGACATTTGGCTCCCAATAACTGTAACTCTTGGCTAGCTGGGTATGTGAACTCAGGTAGGTGTCCTCAGCACTGATAAAGCAGCCAGTCTGGCAAGGAGGATACAATTCATCTCACCTGCTGTTGTGTTTTCTGAACTGTTCCCTTTGTATTACGGATTTAAGACTTTTCTGGGAAAACTCCCAAATTAAAGGATAAGAACCTCCTGGGAGAATTAATTTCATTCAAGCCACCAGAGCCAACAGTGAGCAGTGAAAAAACACCACGCTGCTGCCTGGAACCATGGTTGTTTTTGTTCCCTCTGCTTGTTAGCATCCCAAAATATAAGATCCTTTCCAAAGAGGTTATCTTTCAGTGAGTGGGCTTATGGTGCCTTCTCCTAATGCACACAATGGGCTAGATCCCCCACTAATGTAAATCAGCATGGTCAATGCAAAAGGGAGGGATAGCTCAGTGGTTTGAGCATTGGCCTGCTAAACCCAGGGTTGTGAGGGGGCCATTTGGGGATATGGGGCAAAAATTGGGGATTGGTCCTGCTTTGAGCAGGGGGTTGGACTAGATGACTTCCTAAGGTCCCTTCCAACCCTGATATTCTATGATCTGGGCCCATATTTTCTTTCCAGGTTTTTTATAGTTTGTTTGTTCTGTTGCATAGTTTTTTTTTTTCTCTGAAGAACTTCCCACATGAGCAGAGCTTTCTATTTTTGCTGCAGATCTAATAGAAAAAAGGCACTCCAGGGTATGTATCATTAGGTTCCTGGTGCACGTACATTATTTTGCAGCATAATAAATAGATTAATAATAATTAGTGTTATTTATATTACAATATCACCCAATGGCTTCACTGGAGATTGGGCTAGGCACTTGAATACATAGACATAGTAGGAGACAGTCCTTCCCCCAAAGAGTTTACAATCTAAACAGACAATACTGGCAGGGGGTGGGAGAAGGGCAGTATTATTATCCCAGTTTTACAGGGTGGGGACAGAGGCAAAGAGAGATCTAGGTCAGATTTCCAAAAGAGCACAGCCAGCAAACTACAGCTGGAGTCAGATTTCCAAAAGATCTCAAACTGTCTAAGGCACTTAACTAGAGTGGCTAGACTTTCAGGACATGCAGCAGCTCCCATTGTTCTGGCTGGAGGGAATCATGTTTGGAGATCGTCAACATGGGGATTTCAACAGCCAACTCTCATATTTGTGCAAACTGTTTTTCTACTGCAACACGGACGGAGTCTGGAATAATCTTAATATAAACGAACCTTAAGCTAACAAAATTGTTGCCTCAAACAAAGTCATGTGCAGATGCCAGTAGCCACTTCTCAAGCATTAATTCCATCTTATTGTGACCAAATTTCCCTGCTTTTTGAGCTTTTTGTCAGCACCTTATTATTAAAATGATGTTTTTAAAGTCAGTTTCCTTTCCTTTTCTTTGTAGTTTAGAGTGTTACTGAAGAATGTCTCACAGGCTAAAATTAAGGTCAGTTCCAGGCTTCCAGTCATATCAACAGTGGAATAACGATTAATTCCTAAAGCAACAGTTTAATTTCCCTGCAGCCCACACCCATGCTTCAGCCACACCGAGTTTCCCCAGAGCTAATGACTGTGTAGAAAGCTGAATAGCTGAAGGAATCTCCAGGTAAACTAATGAGATTCTACAGCTAATCTAACCCATTCACTTAGCTAATGTGATCCTATGGCAATCAGGTCCCACGGATCAGTGCAAATGAATGACACCACTTTAGTGAATTAACTTATTCTGTGGGAGGTTAGCAATACAATAGTTATTGTATCCCCATCAAAAGTCTGAAGTCAGGTCTACATGATAAACTTTTGGTGGCATAGCAAGGTCAGCTAGGGGTATGATTTCCCCCCATCCTACCCCAGACATTTCTATGATGGCAAAAGCTGTGCTGTAGGTGCAGTTATACTGGCATAAAAATGCTTTTTTCGAGTGTAGCTTATTTCCCTTGCCTAACCAGTATAAACGATTCCAGTAAAAAGCACTTTTTTTTGCCCCTATAAACTGCATGTAGATTAGGAGGGTTTGCTGGTACGTTTGTTGGTACGCTGGTACATTAATTGAATCTATATCCCTTAAGTTAACTATCCTCACTCACACCTTTGTGTCAACTGTCCGCAATGGGCCAGCTTGATTATCACTTCAAAAGTTTTTTTTCCCCTGCTGATATAGTTCCTCTTAATTAATTAGCCTCTTACAGTTGGTATAGGCACTTCCACCTTTTCATGTTTCTCTGAATGTATAAATATGTCTACTGTATGTTCCATTCCATGCGTTTGATGAAGTGGGTTCTAACCCACGAAAGCTTATGCTGAAATAAATTGGTTAGTCTCTAAGGTGCCACAAGTAATCCTGTTCTTTTTACAGTGGTATAGTGAACCCATCAAACCTTTAAGTGTAGACAGGCCTTACAGACTAGTCAGCTAATCATCAACTCTCTCTGCCATTGGTTCTTGGTAACATACATTAGCTGCTAAGTCCAAATAACTTTCCTGGGGCCGTTAGCTATCAATGCCATGCATTCTGAAGGGAGACCATTGAGTGTTTGGGAGCCTGAATCAAATGTGCACTTCTCAATGGAATACTATGTATGGTAGTTTTGCTTTGGTATTGTGTAAATGCAACCTTTGGCACCCCCATTTGAGTTGTTATATTTGTTAGAATGGTTTGATGTGGTTTATCAACCTAAATCGCTCTCATTCAAACCTCTTTTTTTATGGGTCTGTTTGCACGTTTGTGTAACTGAAGTGAATATGAGAGTGTTTTCTGTGCCAGTTGCAGGTACTCAGCAGGCGAATGAGAAAGAGAAATTGGGGACCATTCAGCAACCAACCAGAGTAATCAGCCGAGACTCCCTTCGTTTGTAGTCAGGCAATATGATGTCCATGCTTTGGAGCTGAAGCAGGATTCTAGAATTCTAGGATGACAGACACTGGCCTCACCCATCAGCTGTGGTTGAGTAGCACACACAACACAACTCAGGAGGGGTGCTGGTGCAAAGGCTGCCTTTGCACTCCCTCACTCTTTGGCCAGCTGTGCACTAGTATGGTTCCCCAGCATAAATTAAAGTAGCTTGTGTGCTGCTTTCAATTACAAGGGCTGCCAAGTGCAGGCAGGAACATAAAGATGCTCTGGCCCTAGTCTCTTTCCCCTGTCACACTCCCGGCAGCAGGAACTGGAAGAGAGTATGGTGTCGGAGCCAATACTATGACTACATCACAGAAGAATCCTACTGTGTTGGGGTGACCATCCCATGGCAGGTTATATCAGGGTTAGAGCAGCTGTGTCTTCAGACCTATGGAGTCCCCTCCATCCTTGGTTCAGTGGGGAATATGGGCCTTTTATAGTCATGTAAAGTACTGCTTTTAATTTGCATGCCTGACTTTTTCACCTGCACTCTGTCCACTAATCCAGCCCAGACACAAATGGACTCTAGCATGCCAAATCTCTGAGCAGTTCATCCACAACTTCCATTTTGATTTTTTTTAAAGAGAGCTTGCCTCAAAAATGTTTCCTTCTTTTCCCCCTAATGTGGGCCAGGTAAGACAAATGATTGACAATTGCACTCAGCCGGTGTCTAGGACTGGTATTCAGTCATAGAGCAGTGACTGAGTTCATATAGACCATGCCCCAGCAAGGCAAGAAAAACAAATCTTATCCTGGGAACCCAGGTTAATGGTAAAAAGCATTTGTTCATGATTCTTCTCTGCCTAGAACTTTGTGGTGTTGTTTAGCCCAAAGTGGGTGCAGAATGCTAACAAAATCAGAATGAAAATCATTTTGTCATTGCTTTGCAAAGTGTAAATGATGACAACAGGTGCAAGGGAGTGGGGAATGAGGCCTTTTCTTTGGATCCCTATTAAAGAATGGGATATAGGGCTTGAAAATCAGGAAAGTGATTTGCACAAAAGCTTTTGAGGTTTTTTTGGTCATGTTAGAACCTCTATATGGTAAAGAAGGAAACTCAGCTTTATAGATTGAGGGATATCAAAATAGCTCCCATGCAACATTCTAAAAGGCTAAATATGTTTCTAATTTAATTAGTTCTCTGAAATGTGGCATGAACAAAATACCCGGTGGCTCATAAGGATATAATGGTGAATTGGCATGAGCCATTTAATCCCGTCATGGCTTCACTACCCACAAGTAATACACCCATCTGAAACTCCTGGGGATTGAAAATCTTTATACCCACCTCCTCACCCTGTATTCACAATGTATAAAAAGGGTTGGGACAGTGGATCCATCTGATTGACAAATGAGGGTTTTAAACAGTCTGGACAAGTACTCCGTGCTGAGGATGAAATTCACGCCTGCACGGAGGGGAAGCACAAGATTCCACTTCTGCTCTATGAGTTAAGCAGTGTATAGTCCTTGTGCTGGCTCTCTGGACAGGGGTGAATTTCACCCTCTAATTTCAATGCCCCAGTGGAAATATTATTTTCCTCCCTCATACCCAGAAACTCTTGAATTGGCAGAGAAATGGCATGGAAAAAAGGTTCACTGACGTTTTTCTCGATGTTAAAATATATTAGTGTAATTTTGGTTGATTTAAGCTCACTAATATTTTCATTAAAAAAAAAAACCACAGCTCTTTTTAACATCAGATCAGTTTTGGAGGGTTGAAAATATTTCTGGGACTTGAAAAAATCCTCCTCGAGTTCCCAAACTATAATTACTGCTTTATTTTCAAATGCTGCTGTGAAAGATGGAGTGCTGTCAACTTCTGAGCTTTACCCACTCTCCCAATCCAATCCCCCAGAGATTCAGATGCCGTGTACAAAAAGGAGCTATAGATGCTGCTTTAGAATTCTAGGGGGCCCTGTCACAGGGAGTTTTGTCCCTTTAAGAGGGGCCTGTGTAGCCCGATTGAATACATAGGGGCTAGTTCAGTGAGAGCTGTCAATCCCAGCTGGGAAGGGGCTAGGAACATATCATACAAAAAAGGAGTTCTGTTAATCCTCTCTGGGGGTTAGAGTAGAGAGGCAGAACTGCCTGGAGCAAAGGCTTAGCAAGGGGCAGCCAGAAAGTGTTTCCAGGATCTCCTGAAGGAGATAGAAGCCCTGTGTGCGGCTATGGTTTAACCTCAAGGATGAGAAGGACTCTTGAAGTGCTTGATTTGTCCAGAGACACCAGGAAGGGGAGAGTCCTGTTGTCCTCCACCAGGAACAGGAGTGGCCTGAGGCTTAAAAAGTGTCTGGCTGAGCAGGCTGCAATAGGCATGTGAGCTTGTTTTAAATTGTGCTTTGCCGACTTCACTTGACATCTAGTTCAGGGTGGGACAAGAAACCAGTACAGGAGCCCTGGCAGGGTTTGGTTTGTTTTTTCCATTGTAAGAGTTGGTTCTGTAGTGGTTTGTATGAACCACTAGGGCTAGTGAACCACTAGTACATACCTGCCACTAGGGTGTCAGACGGCTCCAGCCCCTTACTGCCCCAATGAATCAGCTCCAGAAAACCATAATTGTTTCCAAAAGAGGAAGCATATTTGTTTTTAGTGCTCTCCTTCTTAATTGGAAAGTGCTGTTGTTCATTCAGAGTCTGAGCCATGGCCCACTGACTTCAATGGACACTGGACCAGACCCTTAAAAAATAATGGCAATAATAATGGGATTGCCAACATGTGTCAAGTTATTCATGCGCTTTAGTGTTTACAAGATTGAGGCTCAAATATTCTGAGGGCAGTTTTTCATAATCAAATCAAAGTCAATGTTATATTGGACCATTATAACAATGAAAATAATGTACAATAATTAAAAATATGCTACACGAGAGCTGGTGGGAAAAACCAGTGTTTCATTGAAAGACATCTTTGAGAGAAAATGTTCAGCCACCCTGTGCTACACTATAGTACATATGTGTTTCTCAGTTGTACAATATATTAGATGATGCTATACTGTATTATTTCAGAAATAGGTGATCATGCAATGAAACGTATTGTAATACATGCTGCGTGCACATGGGGTAGAGTTACAGTTGAAAGTGCCCGTTTAACTTTGTCATTTGCTGACTTAATTCTGCAATCTTAACAATCTCTAAACATTATTTCTTTGATGGAATTATACTTATGGGGCTAGTCTGGCCCTCTGGCACACTTATTCAACTCCACTGGCTTCAGCAGAACTGTATTGGAATGCAGAATTTGTCTCCTATTTTGCAAACATTTGGGGATGAAAGGTACTACAGAGATGAAAAAATGATTTCTTTTAAAGTAAGTACTGTAGGGGGGAATAAAGGAGGAGGAGTAAGAATGGTTTTGTCTGGGGAATACAAAGTGGGTTCCCATATGGTGGGTGCTTAGGATTTTGCTTGTTTCAAATCTGCATAAATGGCCCACTCAAAGAGGCCCAACTATTAAAAACAGCTGACAGTGAAAATGGGGGAGGTGAACTCAAAGCAAGCAGCAAGTAAACTAAGCTGACAGATGGCAAATTAATGTTGTCAAATAGAAAGGAGTACATAAAGCTAAGGAGCACTATGACCAGATTGCTTTCTTGCATGTGAAGTCTTTAATCATATGGAGATCTTTGCTATTTTTAGTCTAATGAGATTTATGGGAAAGAGTTAGGTATCAAATTAAAGATGAATTTGCTTTAATTCCACAAGAAATAAAGGCCCTTATAGAGATAAGTAGAATTATTTGCCATGCAAGGTTAGTGTCACAAGTAAACTTGTTTCTGCGTCTGAATTTTGATGTGTTTATTTAGTGGTAGCACTGGTAAAGCAAAGGAGTTTAATGACCAATCTAAGTAAGCATTCAAAAAAAGCTGAGTGGAAATCGATGGACATGAAGCTGTTCCAGTGCAACCGGGAAAATATGCCTGGAGTTTATCTACTTGTGAAAGAAAAATAGAAAATGAAATTATTATATTGCCACATTGACTTTTCATTAAAATGTATCCAAATTCACATCTCAGTACAACCCTATTAACATCAACTGAGAGAAGAATTTGGCAGTGTTATATTTCATACTGTGGAAAAAAAGGGAATTGTGGTATTTAGTGAATTTCTTTAACTGTAAATGGGAGGATGCCTTTTAATCAAAAAGTTAACATGTGCTCTGACAACAATTAGGGAACTCACACCTCTGATTAAAAGAGAATTGGCCTATAGCTGTGCAAGCATACAAATGCATCAATCACAGGAAAGTATTACCCAGTACGTGTGTGGTCAGAGGCAGACAGCCAAGGCAGTTAAAAGGAAGCAATTTTCCATAGTCTTGGAGGTAGGTAATATACAATAATCCATAATTAGGTTTAATCATAGCTTATCAGACCTTTCTAGGACTGAGTGCTGTTGTTAATGTATAACATATTACATTTTCTGCATGCTTTCGCTGATGTGATTCCATTGATATTAGAATTATTGATATTAGCAGAGCAGGGTGAATAATTGATTTTTTTGTTTTGTTGGCAGTTTTTGAAAAAAAATGTTTTGGGTTGAAATAAAGGTTTTGTTCAGCCCCAGATGACATATTTTGTTTTAATTTTGAGAACGTTTAAACGTTTTTGAATTTTTAAAAATAAAATGAAAGGCAAATTTTTAAAAAAGAACATTTCAAATGGAATTTTTTTTGGGGGGGAGGGATTTAGATTTTACCAAATGAACAATTTGGCAACGCCAACATGAATCCATGAAAAAATTGGGTGTTGCTGAATCTGCATTTTTTGCTGAAAACATTTCAGTAGAAAACAATTGCCCCACGCTAATTAAAAGCCCATTTTATTTGGAAGTGGCAGATGTAACACATCTGTATAGAGGCAATATTAATCAGGGTACAGAAAAATGAAATAATCATTAAGTGACTGGTACTAATTTCTGCAGCTGAAAAACAATGGTGTCATTCCACCAACAGAACTTGAGTGTGAAAAAGGAGAGGGACTTTATATTGGCAAAGTATCCTTCAGACTTCTGAAAAGCAGCATGTTACATTTATGGAGATGCCATAGTTACGGGGCTAGCTGCTCCTCTCCAGGGGTGGAATCACTTGATTCTCCCATTCTTATACCAGGCCCTGAGCTACAGCACCCTGTGTATAAATTGTGCTTACCCAGAAGGTACAGCTGACTTCAGTACCCACAGATCTTCCCTTCAGGAGCTTGTGACCAGCAGTAAATACAGTGACCAGGCAGCCTTCTTGAACTAAAGTATTGTTTAATCTTGATAAGAGGAACAAAGCATAACATAAGAAAAAGGTTATGAAAACGAAGAACGGTTTATGTGCAGGTCTGTCTTACCTTGGCGGAGACCCGTACTGTTTCCCCCAACACAACCGCCCACTCCCTAGAGAGAGAGTCACTTTTGTCCAGTCAGCAGTCCTTTGTCTCAGTTTCCCAGACTTTTGGCTCAGCTGCCCATCACGAGTCTGTGGTGCATGGCAGGGTGTTGGAAGTAACACTTCAAAGTGAATGGATTGCAGAGGCATCCCTTGTCCTTCTCAGAAGTGATTAGTGAAAATTGGTCTGTCCCTCCTTTTCAGCCAGTCCAGTAAGATTAATGCCTAATGAATATAGAACCAAGACGAGGAAATGTTTTTCAGTCAGTGTATTTTCAGCCTGTGGCATTCACAGCCATGAGAGGGCACAGATTCATAAAGGGGTGAGTGATTTTAGGGTTAATGATAACATTTGTAGTCAGAGTATATGGTTAAATCAGGAGGAGCAAGGAAGGAACATCACTACCCACAATCACCACCACTTTGCACAATTAGCTAAATGCATAGTGTAAGATTTTTACTTTCTTCTGAAGCATCTAGCCCAGGTCACTCCTGGAAACAAGATACCAGATGTCAGGAACCAATGGTTTGATCTGGTATGGTAAATTCTGTCCTTGCTGTTTATTATGATCAATTCTTTCATATATTAAGGGAGGCATTTTTGCAGTTCTTTATAGATCAGCAGCATTGACCTCTGAAACAAATCGTATCTGTTGAGCCACCTCAATGATATACTAAGTGACTTCTGACCTGCCAAGGGCTTTGAGGCTCACTTGTAAAACATTCCGGTTTTGAGTTTATTAAAATCAATAACAGGTAATGGTTTTTAAGCAACAAAATTAGGGTGTCCCGCACACATCCCATGGAAGGAGTTTGATTGGTCAGTCCCTTCAAGAATTATTTAAGTTACTCAATGTGGCTAAATCAGGCATGTACTTCAGGATCAATATATCTATATGAGAAAGGCATGGTCTAGTGAGCTGAGCATTGGACTAAGCATCAGAAATTTATCCCAGCTCTGACAAAGATGCCTTCAATGGCTCTGGGACAGTCACTGCACTTCTCTGCCTCCATTTCCCCAAATATAAAATGGGGATAGTGATTCATGTTTACATATCTCAGAGGGATATAATGAGAATTATTTAAGATGCGTCATCCCAGGGTATTGTTTGCTTTTCCGACTTGCTGGTCCAGACTGAGCTGATGACTCATAGTTTCTATCCAGTATAATTTTCCAGCTATTTTACTTGGTCATTGTCTTGCAGCTCCTACCCAGGTAGGATACTATCCCTTAGGCTATTTTTCAAATCTGGCCTCATTACTTTCTGTTCAATCGGCTTTTCTGTGAAGGCCACCATATTTTGCAGGTTCCCTTGCATTCAGCCACCCTGCTATCAGCCTCCTCCTGTATGTGTTTCAGCCATGGATCTGCTGAGCCAATCTAATAGTTGAGCACTTCCATCAATCACATAGGGTCTGCTCCTGAAAAATGTGGACAACCCTCACCTCCCACAGAAGTCAGTGGGCTCTTGACTCCTCACAGGATTGTGCCCTTAGCCATGATCCACTACCAATACTTTACCAAAGGGCTTCCACAAAAAATTCCACCCTTAGGCTGTGATGAAAGCTGTGAACAGAGCCAGACATTCCGATAAGAGGTGAGGAGCTGGGATTTTAAGCTCCAAATCAGGAAAACAGACTTCTTCATGACATCACTAAAGCAAGTGACTAATTCTAGGAATGTGCTTAAATTCCATTGCACGTGCCTAAAATTAAGCACGTCCGTAAGTCCTTTCCTGAATTAGGACCTTAGAATGCAAGCTCCTCAGGGCAGGGACTGTCTCTCAGTATGTGTTTGTACAGTGCCTAACCAATAAGACCTTGATTTCACTTGAGGCTTCTAGGGGTTACTGTGATACAAATAATAAATACACAATTTGTACGCAGCAGGGCACTCATTCCAACTTTGTTGGAGCCCCAGTAGGAGAACAAACATATCAGCAAAGTAGCCAGTAAACAATCTGTTTACATCCAAAATTACAAGGACGGATGAAGGGCCTAAAAGAGAGTCCTGTGCAGCCACCATTCATGTACAGGCCTAAACCCAACAGCAGAAATTTGCCCACCTGGCAAATCCTTTTGCCAGCTCCCTGATAGCCTGTGGTGTATGGCTCTGAGTTCAGTTCCAGAAGAGCTACAACCCTTCCAACATTGTGTGTATAAACACATAGACACATTAATAAATAAAATGTTTGCAATTTCTTTGGCAAGAAGTACAAAAGCTACAAAGAAAATACCTACAATAGAAAGTTTTTTTTTTAATGTAATTGGAGGGGAACGGAAGGTCCATCAGAAAGACACTTCTTTGGCTTTGCTTTGACACTAGATTTCAGGCCATCCAAATGGAATTCTTATGCAACGGCCAAATATAACATCAAATAATGAAAAACTTCAACCGTAAACATTAACACAAACAGGCATCAAGTATATGAAACAACTCTCAGAATGGAACAGGCCAAATCTGCAAATTGGGAACAGGTCCCTGAGTTGGCACTCTATAAAAGCAGACTTCAGTTTGCCATCCCCAGGACCTGTAGATGGAGTACACAGTACATATCTGAGTTAGACTTCATTATGTGTTTAGATTAAACTCTGTGAGTAGCATTGATTCAGGGGTTTGTTTTGGCTTCAGGGAGCTAGTTTTTAAATATGGGTGCTGTAAAGGGATGTCCGTAGCCCAACATTTGGATAGTTAAATCAGTTGAAATCAATCGGAGTTAGGCACCTAAATACCTTTGAAGATCTTGGCTCTGGGCACTTAGCTACTATTGATTTCAGTGGGAATTAGGCTGCCATGTGCCTAGTGGGATTTTCAGAAATACCTATTTGCCCCTCTAGGTGCCTAAATAGCTTTCTAAATCTGACCCTAAATGCTCATTCTATATGCCTGGCTACTGATTTCAGTAACTAGATGCAGGATTTGAAGAGCTTGTGAAGGCCTCCAAGTTTGAAAACTGGGGCCAACTGGCCAAGGTTTCCAAAAATAGGTGCTTAAACAAGTATATTTAGGCACCCACATAAGCAGCCTGATTTTCAAAAGTGCTAAGTACCTGGCAGCTCCCAGTGAAGTTAATGCAGTTCCCCTAGTGTAATACAGGTGTGAAAGTGAGAGCATAATCAGGCCCAATAGGCCCCAACCCACTACTGAGATTCATTTCTGGGTTAACAGAGATCTTCTCCATGACTCATTTCAGGCTTGACACAGACTACAAAGGAGCCACTTTGCACCAGTTGTCTTGTGACTTCTACTTCATGCACTAGGAACTGGACTGATCACCAACTTGCCTTCAACTGGCCACCAAACAGCTGGCATATCCCCAGTTCTGTCATGTTTAGATTAGGATTTAGTAACTTCTATTTAACTGGGTTTGCTTCATATAATAATTCAAGTTGTAGTTATGATATTTACTACTAAAAACCACGGAATAAAGGGAGACCTTCTGGGTGCGCCTTGTATTATTTGGGGAGCCACTAAATGGTGCTATCACAGCCTTTTCACTGACTGTATAGGAAGTGAGATCCTGGAGAAACATGTGGTGCTTAGTATGGGGCAGCTGTTTATAAGAAGCTGCTATGAATGATTAGTAAAGAGGGTCCCCTGCCTGAGTCTAATAATTTCTTAGGTGTAGAAATGATACCTAATGGATATATCCATACAAGGAGGCAAAAGCATTACATGGTGCCAAACTGTTATACCCTTTAGTATGCCATCTTCCAGCTGTGTTGTTTTTCCTACTTTGATTTATAATTGCCCAGCACATGGGAAGAAGGTTAGGAAAGGCCCAATCTTTTTTTGTTGTTTCTCTTTTAATAATTTAATTTGGATTCTAATCTTCAAATCCCAGTTGCATCATGTGAAGTGGGAGAGCCATGGCTTTCCATCTGCATATGGTGAGAATCACTTCCTCATGGCCACAACTTGTCATCTGTCTCCTTTTAAAATTCAGATTCCCTGTGTAAAAATCTTCCCAGCAAAGACTGGGCAATAAAAGTAACCAAGACAAGCAAACAGGGGAGTTTATTCATGCACAATGCAAAAGGGAAGCACAATCTCACTCGCCTCTTGCATTTACACGCTGGAATGTCCAGAAAAGCTCAATCATCACTATTTATCCAGCATGGCACAATGAGCAGGAATGAAGTTAGCGGTGTCTTTCCCGTGCCAGGGAGAGGTTACTGCATGTTGACTCTTCATTTTGAAAATTATTCGTGTTAATGTGACTGGCTAGAGGCCTCTGGGTAAGGGAGACAAATTGTGGGCCAAACCTTCATGTGCTGTAAATGTTAAATTATGCCAATTACGCAGGATGTCAGACTAAATGATCACAATGGTTCCTTCTGACATTAAGGTCTAAGAAGCTGTTTACCTATTGTAGTAGCATAGTTCCATTGACTTCAACACTTTTCTGTGGAAAACTTTGTTTTGTTTTGTTTTGTTTTTTAAACCGAATGTCCCTAAACTGAAAAGTTCTTGTTTTTTTGGCAGAACCAAAATATTTGGATAGTTGTGCCACCACCGCGCCTCATAGGTGTTGTAGTTTCTTTGCCTCATGTCCCCATTTGCCTCAGTGGGCTGGACTCTGATGTTGGACTTCTCCTGTGATGCACTCCCTCCCTTCACCAAGTCGGGAGACTGTGGAGCAACATGGAAGGTATATTCTGACCAGGGACCTTGGTCCATATAGCAGAACAGGGGCATGAAGTGCATGAACTACAACTCCCATGAGTCAGCTTGGCAGCATTTCTGACTCAAAATATTTAATTTGTTATTGAAATTTTCCACATAAAAATCCCATTTTCTTATCAGCCCTAGAGTTAACTCCAGTAAGGTAGCAACAAGTATTGTCATATATAGAGATATAGTACAGGGGCACTGCAGGATTTAGCAGTAAAATCCTTGATCTCTAGTGGCTTAATTTAAGTTAAAATAAGAATTATCCTGGTTTAGGTCAAACTTAAAGGTGTACTTCTGTCTTTAGCTACATAACCACCATTATCGGCCTTTGCATGATCATTCAGCCTCAACATGATTTGGTGCCTAATAAAAACCTACCATAAAGTCACCGCCACAAAATCTTCCTCCTCTCAGCATATAAAAATGTTCCAGAAAAGATCTGGGAAATATAGAGGCAGAACAATGCTGTGAAGCTCAGGAGAATGACTGTGGGGTAGTCTTAGTATCCAGACACAAGACCTCACA
Organism: Chelydra serpentina; assembly: GCA_037349315.1. NCBI lineage: Eukaryota > Metazoa > Chordata > Testudines > Chelydridae > Chelydra > Chelydra serpentina. The sequence continues at coordinate 31,056,131 of JBAIAC010000035.1, read as the reverse complement.
GAATTCATTGATCCTTCAATTCCCCTCCTATGGGCGTCTCCAGGGAATGGGATAGCGACCCTTAATTTCTATTGAAGTCCTTGTGCAGTTACTGCTCAAAGGCCACACATAGCAAAGAAGTTAGCTAAGGTCGCTGCTGTATTAAAAAGTGATGTAGACCTGCAGAAAACATTACAGGGCACAAACACTGAGTAGCTGGATGAACCTTGATGGGCCACCCAGCCTTATTCTGTGCCAGGATTTCCCGATGTCACTGCTATGTTCTGCTGAAACATTATACAGAAAGATATAGGCAGAGCATTATGCTTATAGCCGTTGCCAATAAGTTATGTTTTAATGTAATTTAACTGTAATCTCAGAGTGTTTTTGTTAGCTATAATTAGTAAAATATGTCTATTTTCTGTGTTCCTTGAAGATGTCTGAACTGCTGCCAGTTTCCTATAGTTTACCTGACATGCAGCATAACAAGCAGACCACCAAAATGTATTTACCAATAACTGTTTATTTACATTCCATGAAATCTAATAACTTTTGCTGCCTTCATTCTGGATAAATGTTGGCCAAAGTGTAAAGCATAAAAAAATAAACATTGACTTAATTTTTAAGCCGGTCCATGGAATATTTTATTTTTGCTCAATTTGCCCTGCCTGTTAGCTTTTTGGCATTCAGCTGTTTTTGAAGTTTCAAAAAAAAAATATGCTGTAATGTATCTTCCTGTTCTGTACAAAACCTTGCAGGGATTCCCTGGACATTTAATTTTTCATTTCTAAGGCCTGCTCAAGGATGGCTTCTTATTTCTTTGTTTTCAGGTTTTCCAAAACCATATTCCAGGGAAATACACAGGGCAGTATTTACTGGCCATGGTTCTGATTGCACTTATGCCAATGTAAATAAGGAGTCATTCCACTGAAGCCAGTTATGTTGGTGTAAAACTGATCAGAATCAGGCCCGTAGTTCTTTACTAACAAGTGCTGCTCTCACCTATGAATGTGTATCTGGGGGCAGAATTGCGCCTCATTGAATGTTAACAAGTATCCATTCAGCCTCATTCTGTTTTCATTTATACCAGTGTAAATCAAGAGTAACTCTGCTGAAGCCAAAGCAGGCACAGTGGTGTAAACCACGAGAGGAGAGTCAGGTGCAATATTCTGGACCTGATTCCCTGCTGGTGTATTTCGATGTATCTCCATTGATGTCAACGGACCACTTTTATATTCACCCACTGAAGACGTGGCCTTATTTTTCTACCAATATGGCTAAAATGTATGGATGTGACTTAGCGGCTGGGAGACACAAATCATGGGTAGAGCTAAGCTAATAATTGACTGTTTGGTTTGGTGGCTGAAACAAAAAACTAAAAGCAAAATTCATTTCAGGTTGAATTAAATGTTTTGTTTGATCTGAAATGATTTTTTAACATTTTGTTTTCAGGTGCTTAACACTCCCCACCTCCCCCATACTTTTTTTTAAAAATCCAGGTCAATTTCAAAATGAAAAGTCAAACCATTTTGATTTTTTGTTGTTTTTTATTTTTTTAAGCCAAAACAATTCACCGAATTAGACCCAAATTCATGATTATTTTCCATTGACCTAAAACTGCATTTTTTGGTGAATAAACTATTCTCCAAAAGGTTCGCCCAGTTTTCTTCATGGGTTCCCTGTTCAGTGAATGAAGGTGGTGAGTCTGAATGCACCCTCTCCTGAGCCTCAGCCAGGAAAGGCACACAGAGGATGTGAGAAAGCCAAAATCTCTTGATAGAGAGGAAGGAAAAAAGAGTTATGGGCCCTGGGTGGAAGTAGCAAGAGGAAGGGAGTTAGGATCCAGCCAATCAAATACTTGCAGCCCTTGTTTCTCCCCTCTCATATACAAACACGTACCTCTAATATGCAAAGGTTGGCCACTGCTTAGTAGGTGGGTGTCCCTGCTATTAAAAATTCCAGCTAAGGAATGGGCTTAAGGCACTGACTTAAAACACCAGAGCTCTGGGTTCAATTCTCAGCTCTGACGTAGACTCCCTGTGTGACCTAGAGCAAGTGACTTACTATCACTATGCCTCAACTTCCCATCTGTGCAACAGGGGTAAAGTCACCCTGCCTCCTAGGGGTGTTGCAATACTGTCATTAATCTGTGCCAGGGGCTCAGGTACTATGGTGATGGTAGATACCTAAAGAAAGTTGTCTTAGGAAACTGGGAGAGTCATTTGCTAAAGCCAGGATTGAGACCAGCTGCTGATGTAATTAATATTTCGTTAAAATGGACACACTTCTGTAATTTCTTTCATCTAAGTATCTCAAAGCATGTTATAAAGCTTACTCAGTTAGGCTTCAAACAACATGAGCAGCAGGGGAGTGTTAATCATCCCTATTTTGTGAATGGGGAAATGGAGGAAATACTAGAGCTCACTGTGACCAAATGCACCCCTATATTCACACCTACATGCTATTGTAATAATCTTTGTACAAAATATACCTTGTAAGACATCACTGGAAAACTAATAACTCACTGGACAATAATATCATGGTGAAATGTATGTAGCAACATTATGCGTAAAGTTTATGAAATCCTCCTGTATGATGTTAAAGGCACATGTTCAAACTCACATAGCCCCAATTAGGTAGAACTGGTCAAGAAGGTGTGGCTCATTCAAAGGGATGTGTGTTTATCTCAATTTGCATATAAACTGTAAACAGAGTCATCAGCCAGCAAGGGGGTGGGGAGAAAGAAGACAAAGAAAATCTGCATTTCAGCAAAACCAGGTGAAAAGAAACAGCATGAAGCCTCCTTCCTTCACCAGACTCCATGTCTCCTTTCTCTCAGCTGGAAGGAACTTTAACTAGGGGTCACCCTCAGGAAAATATTTTTCAAAGGGTGACTGAACTATAGAAGTGAGGGGCAAAAACACCTCATTATCTTCCCTACCAATAGGTCTCCTTTCACCGAAGAAGACAAAAGAAACAGTCATTGGACTTTGGGAGCAGATCCTGACCTGAGAGTTTGGTCAGCAGTGTTACTGGAAATATGTGGTAAGACTTTGAACCAAGTCTAGGTTGTTAAGTTTAGAAAGCATTTTATCTTTATTTTTCTTGTAACCATTTCTGGCTTTAATGCCTCATTACTTGTACTTGCTTACAATTTCTCTTTGTAGTTAAATAAACTTGTTTTGTTCTTTAATCAAAATTAATCGAGTGTTGCAAATTGTTTGGGTAACTCTGTTTGAGGGGGCAAACTCTTGTATCTTGATCCCCTTAGAGGGGCAACAGACCAAATACATCTGAACTGTCTGGGAGAGGGCTGGACAATGCAGAACACACATTTTGTGGGAATAATCCAGGATAGGGAGCTAAATTCCCTGTAAGATGTGTGGCTGTGCATCAGCCTATTTAGCACCATGCAGGCGCTCACGAAACCCGCCCAGGGACCTGCCATGGCCAGGGGAGGGGTGCCCCTCCCCCGGCCCCAACCTAGCCTGTCCCCCAATCTGCCGCAGCCGTGGCGCCCCTACTTGGGCCCGGACCCAGCCGCGGCCGAAACCCAGAAAGCCCTGCCTGGACCTGCCAGGGCTGGGGTACCACCCCCACCCCAATCCTGTGCCCCAGCCCTAAGTCCCTCATCCTGGACCCCACATTACAGTCTGCACCCTCATCTGGAGCTCTCACACCCCTGCACCCCAACCCTCTGCCCCAGCCCTGAGTTCCCTCCCACACTCTGAACCCCTCGGCCCCATCCCCACTACATGAATTTTGTTATGTGCACCAATATGAAGGTGATGTGTCACACATTGATGCACATAACAAAATTCATTCTGCACATGCGTGAGAAAAATTAGAGGGAACACTGATGGGGAGTGTATTGGGTTCACCCAGCACGTAGTTAATCAAGGCTGGCAGAAGCCAGAGCATAGTGATGTTTGCTGACAGGCTGCTGGGGTCCAAGCTGTTGGACCAGGGCTGTGGCTATCCACAGACTCTCAGGGTGTGGCCTGAATGCTGTTTGTGAGGAGCCTAGGTTGGGAGCTACAGCAGCAAAGCATTGTGAGGCCCCCCAGGTTGCAGGGCAGGGGGTGACACAGCCCCTCACTGCTCGAGTGTGCACCCCAGAATGTCATTCTCACCTACAGAATTTGAAATAACCGACACTGATGGTGGCAGTTTCCAAAGCACCCAGTGCTGGCCTCACTCCGCACCCATGGAGATCGACAATAAAACGCTCATAGACTTCAATGGGAGCAGAGTTAGGCCAGTGCTGAGCGCTTGGGGAAATCCCACCCTTAAAGCTGACACAGATAATAAGGGTGAAGTTCAACCCCATGCCCTGAACCAAACAAATCAAACTAATCACCACTGAAGTTCAGTAAAAGCAAGGGCTCAGTGGCTACATCATAGGTATCAACTTTGATCCCTCAGTTACTGGCACGGGGATTCTTTTCTGCCTGTTTGTCCACCAGCCCACGATAGTCACAGCACCCAATCACGTTAGTGTCTAGGCTGGCTTGGGTGACAAAATTAAGCAACAGATCAGCAAACAGCATGTTGCCCTGCTTTGGTTTGGTGGAGATAGTTATCATCCTTCATACCATGAACCTTGTCATTTTCATGGCGTGTAATGATCCATTTCTTCAGATTGTTTCCCTGCCTTATGGAATTACTTGCATTAAAGTTGTTTTAAAATGTCAAATGTATATTTTTAAAAAATAGGCAAGGCTTTTGCCCCAGTTTGATAGACAAACTAGAGAGTAGCATTTTTTTCTTGTTAGTGTTACATGCTTGGTAAATTGAGCCTTAAATAACTCAATAAGGGTTGTTTATGGTTTAAACCACAATTCCAAAAGCAAAGAGACCTACGTGCTTTCAAAAGACTGTCAGAAATGTATTTAGCGTTCGTCCATTTATTGTGCTGTAACTTTGAATTACTGGCATCTATGATACTACATGAGCTGAGTGACCAAAGCAAAATATTATCTGAGAGTATTTATTCACATTTTTAAACAGAAATGTCCTTCAGTAGTGTTCATGTCCCTTGTGGGTTCCCTTTCAATGAACATTGTTGCAAAACATTTTACTGGCAGGAACTTTCACTGACAGCAAATTTTAAGCAACCATTGCAGCATATTCATGGAAAATGAATTTTAAATTTGTAAGCATGCGTGTAAGCACCTCAGACCTGATACTGAGCCTGACTCAATAAGTGATTTAAGCACGGGCTTCACTTCAAGGCTAGTTACCTAAGTACATCCCTCTTTAGCAAAGCACTTAACCACATATATGGTAGTTTCAGCTTAAAGTGCTTTGCTGAATTGAGTCCCCTATATGATATGCTCATCCAGCTAAGGAACAAAAGCATACTATGGTATCTATTGTCCAATCAAAAGAGACTACATTTTGAATATCAGATGTCCATAGTGAACTGCCCCTGGACAAGCTGTAGACCAAGAGTTATTCAACAATTATGAACATTAAAAAAAAACTGAGAAAATTGGGTTGTGCTGACAGAAAGTAAGAGGCAAAAACACTTTACCTAAATTATTGTTTATGAATAACTGGTCCAGCTGTGGTTGTTCTTATTAAGCTATATGACATGGGAAGCGGAGGAGGACTCACATTAAGCCTTTAGAACCACATTCATTTCTGGAGACAAAAATTGAAAAAAAAACCCTCAAAAAAGCCTGCTCGCTCCAAACAGATAGTTGGCAGCGACTGTATGAAGGGCAAAGGGACATCCAAACTGGCTCTTATCAGATGCTTTATTACAAACTGCAGTTCTATGTTATTTAGACTGTGAGCTCTTCAGAGCAGGGGGCCCGTCTGTCTATTTACGGTCAGTAAAAAAGCCTAGGGGTGAAATCCTGGCCTCAGTGAAATCCATGAGAGTTTTGCCATGGACTTCAATGGGCGCAGGATTTCACCCAGCCTGCACCTTTGTTGCCTTCAGTGAACTTTCATTGAATAGGAAATTGACTAGTTACCAAGTTTGGTCTGAAGGCTGTGTTGCCAGACGTAGGATAGGACTGTGGTCATTGTCCTCTACAATCACCCTCTCTCCCATTATCTCACTAAAGAGCATTTACTCACAAATGCAATAGTCCCCTCAGTCAGGAAACATGATACTGGTCCCAGTCATTTGCGATGCAACTCTTTTCTCTTCAGTGGGCTCACACCAAGGGATCCATTTGGCCGAATTGGAATTTTTTAAGGCCAGAGCACACTCCACATTGTAGCAGGCTTGGATGCTAATTCCAATCTTTGTACTTGGGTTATTTTCTTAATATGTATTCTTGTTTATATTCGTCACAGGCATTTTCAGTGCCTTCTGGTGCCCTTTATGGGGCTGAATTAAGAAGAGGTGGCCTTTTCATAGTGTTTCAGTTCCCCCCTTCCCACCCACTCCCCCAAAAGGCCCATAAATACTGAGGTATTTCTTTGCAGTCCTGAAAAAACGAACATCCCAGCTCTGCTTTCTGCAGACAGCATTCTCAAGCCATGGCTACCTCAGGGTTTTTACTCACAAATGAGGGTTGGCTACCTGCCTGTATTAGCCAAGCTGGCCAGAGAAAACAAAAGGCCAAATTCAGCTCTTAAATACACCTGTGTAAATCTGGAGAAATTCTGTTGACCTTAGTGGAGTTAGTCTGGAGTGACACTAGTGCAAATGAGATGAAAGTTTGGTCAAAAAGTAATCTCACCCGACTGCAAATACTAAAGTGATCTGCTCTAAAAATATTGCAGAAAAAGTAAAATAAAGCTCCATATTATAAAAGGTAAAAACAGAGCAAGAGCAAGGGAAAAACTCAAACACTGTTTAGAGCACACTCAAACTCCCAGCATTCCAAGGGAGGGGTACTCAAGACAGAGGGAGGCCCCTCTGCTAAGGCTGGATTCCTCCATGATTGATTTGGATGTGTAACTCAAAATGCAGCTGCCAGATGGCCATGCAAAGATAGTAAAATGCTTGCCCTAAATGCACACAGGCTGAGACGGCAGCTCTCATACCACAATGGCAGGAGGCCGATTTATATCTCTCTCTCTCAGTAGAGCTACTTTTTTGTGATCTATTTCACAATCAAAATCTGCTTTGCAGGAATGTCTGACTCATCGAGCAAGACACAATCTAGTTCGGATATGAATGCTGAGAGGGTTAAGGGAGTAGCTGTTGGGCGACCATTTCTGGGATGTCAATCCAGCTCTGACCAAAGTGACTTTTTTTTAAAGTACCCCCGACAATTAGTGGTAAAAAGGTCACCAGTAAAAATGAGTTTTGTGGTTTTTCAACTTTGCATTAAAAAACCACCACACATTTGGCATCGTGTCTGAAAGTTGGCAGCCTTTCCTGAGGACAAATTGAATAAGCATGTAGGCTCAAAAGCCCGTTCAAGTTGGTCCCTGTAGGTCAGGGTTTCGGTATTTTAGCAGAGGTATTTGGGCATTTGTGTTGCACCTGCCTGCAATACAACTGGTTACTAGCCCCAGTTACTAACCCCAGGGCTTAACAGGTTGTGAATGTTTTTACTAAGTTTTACTCTAGCCTTCGGAGATCTCAGCATAAGAAACAATTAAGCTGAATTCAAACTAATTGTGGAGACCATAAATTCTGTACGCAGACCTGAGTTCTGTGTCATGAAAGCCACTAAGATCAGAGGTGAGCAATGATGATGAATTTAATGAAAGAGCTGGTTTTCTTTTGAGTTTTGGCCAAGTATTTGCCCTCGGATATAGTGGAGAGACAACTTGACACTGTCTAGTAATTGGTGAATCTCAAGGTTCACAGTTCATGTTCATTTCAAACAAGAACCTCAAAAGTTCAGATGCTTCGCCAAAGCTTATCAGAACTAAAACTCTTGAACTTGCAAACTTGGACATCCAGGAGCACATCTGTATGGAGCTTATTGCAAAATCAGGGCCTTGCGCTGGGAACTTCATGACTCTCTGTCCTCATGAATCGTCTCCTGTCTGGATTGGTCATAGCAAAAGACTCTCTTGTGATATTTTGGCAGTTCCAGACTTGATCGAAGTATGGATGTGTGGAGACTTCAAAAACAAAAAACTGCAAATCAAAAGTCATCCGGACATTTTTTTTTTATCTGAAGAAGGGGTGATTTGAATTCATTTCAGGTTGGCCCGGGTATGGGCATCCCTAATACAGTGTCTCTTTTCCCTGCCACAGGGGTAGTTACACTAATGTGATTCTTGATTTGATCATTGTTCCCTGTAGTTACAGTGGTCAGGCAGTGAACACTATATATTGGAGCTGGTGAGGAAATGGGTCAGCATTTTGTCTGAAGATTGTCATCATTTTTTTGTTGAAATTTTGAAAATTCTTTGCCATTTAACTTTCAAAGGGTAGGATGGTTTTCAAGTGGTTATCCACTGCAACCACACTCATTTCCTATACCTCTGACAAATAGTTTTAAACTAGATGGGTGGAATGCTGGTCCCATTTAAGTTAATGGCAAAGCTCATTTTTGTCTTCAATGGGACCAGGGTTTCACCCTTTATACGTTTAAGGAAGGCATGGGATTGTTAGAGTATTCTGGTTGTATCTAACATGGTTTCTGGGGAAAATTTGGTGACATATAGAAACCCATAGTTTGTCTCCTGCCATGTAAAAACCAATAGGAGGACAAAAGTTAGGCAGAAAGCTTCAGCTCTGAGGCCATAGTTATCTTTTCCACATTGTCTCATCCTACACTGAGACCAGTAGGGACATCCAACAAGTCTAGGGACATCTGCAGAGAGTCAGCAGGGCCCTGACTCAGCAAAGCACTTAAGCACATGCTTCACTCTAACACTGAACGTTTAACAGTGGAGTCAGTGGGACTGGAGCACAGGCTTAAGTGCTTTTCTGAGCAGAGATGGGATTACTTGTGTGATTAAAGTTAAGCATGTGCTCAAATGCTTTGCTAAAGTGGATCATATATCTCCCTGGAGATCCAAGCTTCTCCCTGTCCCACAACACCCTTATCCCCCTGCATACTCCTGCATTCCCCATGACAGCACAGCACCTCACTGGTTCCCTGTCCATTCTGGGCATCTGAAATGCCCAGGTCCTATACATTTAGAATAGGAAATTGTGGTAGCTCAGATACCACTGCATATTCACTGTAGGTATATGCTGTTTTTTTCATGGTGATCACTATAGGAGATAATACTGCAAATACCACCAAAAATCCAAACAGCACCTAGGGTACCTAAATTAATGATTGAACAAGGAAAAACCTGCGAAGAGGACAAAAAATTGGTACATTGATAGTATACGTTTGATTTATTAAGTGTCCTGTTATGTAAATGCCAAGCCACTGATTTTCTCTAACTGCTCAGCAATTAGAAATGAGTCACATATGCATGTGCTAAAATCACAACTTCTCCCACCGCAGTTTTTAACCCAGTTAATCTCAGAATAATGGAGATAAAGGAAGCCCCAAAAGCTACTTTTGCCGCTACTGCAATGTACAGTCCATGGACTGTCCCAATACAACCAGACTCTGGTTTGCTTGTGTAACAAGAAGCAATGAAATTATATTGCAAAAATCTCTCTCTCTATCTCCCTTCACTGTGAAAATTACAATGAACTGCTGTTTTTAAAAAATTTGTGGGGGAGGGGGGACAAATAATTCTGGATCTTGGTGAAATGGCAGGTATGTAATTTCATTTCCTGAATCAGCTCTCTTCAAGAACCAAGCCCAGAGTGCAATTGTTATGATATATGAATGGTTAAGAGGGGGAATAATTTATTTTATAAACAGCTTGACTTTTCAATTTCTTTGAATGGCATTTTATTCATTGTTAAAAAATGCACACAGCTATTTTAATATCAGTACACCAGTCACCAAAGCGCTGGTGACAATCTCGCTCAGTGAAGTTATTGTTTTCACAGAAAAGATTTATGTGGTTACAGCCTACTTGCAATTTATTGATTGCAAAGTATTGTGAGAAATGGAATATTCCTTCTATTGCACACTCAAAGACAAATCTGTCTCACCCAGCTCACACAAATAGTCCTGTTCAAGTCAGTTGGACAGCTCATGTGAGTAAAGCAAACAGGAGCTGGTCCCAACTCATTGCTAAAAATAAATCCCACTTCACATTTAAACCTATTGTTGTAATACAAAGAAATAGTTACATTCTGCTCAATTTTGTTTTTAGCTACTAGAGTCTATTAAATGCTTTTTTTAAAAACCATTATATTGAACCTCTATATATTCACCTTTCATCCTGACCCCAAAGCATTTCAAACACTATATACAAGGGAATCATTTCAACCATTGACATGCAGCCAGCTCTGGAGTGGAACACTGTAGAGAGCTGCGTCAGCCCCCCCGGTTCCTGTTTCCGAAAACACTTTAGCATGGGCTTAAGTTCCAGGAAGTCTATGGGATTTAAGACTATGCTTATAGCTGGGCACCTGCTGAAGTTTTCCTGAACTACAGCCTAAGACAGGCAGTGAAAGGCTAAATGCTCTTTGTCTTACTCGTGCAAGATGCCCTGTTGAGCTCAATGGGTCTTGACTTGAATGCTCCATTTCAACTGAAATTGCAGGGGCAATGTTGGCAGATGGAATGAAGCTTATCATGTGAAGCAATCAGTACAAAAAGTGAAGGCCAATCTCTTCAGATGTATCACTTGACTTGGTGTATTTTATTCATGTATTTTAGGGGAAATGTTCCTGTTTTGAGGCTCTGGGACTAGTGCACTAGAATAAAAGTCAGCTCATCCCATGGGTGAAAATTCACAAAGGAAACCGGACTTCATTCCCATAATCTCCCAGCCCCACCTAAGCTTAGCTTCAATGATCAAATACATTGGAGGTCCAGAAGTCAAGGAATGCATTAAAACACTGTATCTTGCTCTTGCTACTGTAACTGTAACAACACACGGTGTGGCTTTATTGTGGGTGTTTTGTGTATGGACTTGTGGTGGTGTGGTCAGTTTGTAAATGAATCAGGGCAGGCTGGTGTTGGTGTCTACAGGGGGCAGAAGTGTGGTATCTCAGACCACGCGATCTCTTTATGCTTCCCAACCTCATTCCATTTCAAGATGCACACTGCTCTTCTTTCATCTCTTGGATTGAAATCCACCATAATAAATAAAAAAATTTCCTGTCTGAAAGATACATTAATTTTGGTGGGCTCAAAAGTAATGAAAATAAATACTTGACTTGGCATGCAGAATACTGACTTGACTGAAGAGCAGAATGTGTATACTTGGAGCTGTTTTTACAAGAACATAAGCTTTAGAAAAAGCTTGGCTTGTAGCTAACGTCTTTTGTATAAGTAAAGAAAAAAAAGGAGTGACTTCAATCAAATGTTCAGAAGTGTTGTCAACTATGACTTTTCTCTCTCAAGCTAAACAACTTTAACACATGCATCGTAGCGTCACATAAGAGAGAGCCATTTGAACTTAAGAAATGACCCATGGGAGCAACCCTGGTGTGGTTTTGCCAACCAAAAGCCAGTGGTGTTTTGGTTTTGGTTTTGGCTTCAAGGCCTATGTTGGTTTGTGCAGTTTTTACAACAAATAAGGGGAAATTACAACCAAAACCAGATTAACTCAATAAAAGGGAACCTCAAACCACTATACATATTCACTGCACTATGCACAAGCCTGATCCTGTAGTCCTCACATGGGCATAGCTCTCACTGAAGCCACTGCACGTGTTGGGACAGTCCTAGATTAATTTTAATGCGGGAAAGATAATAGAATACCAGGGTTGGAAGGGACCTTAGAAGGTCATCTAGTCCAACCCCCTGCTCAAATCAGGACCAATCCCCAATTTTTGTCCCAGATCCCTAAATGACCCCCTCAAGGATTGAACTCACAACCCTGGATTTAGCAGGCCAATGCTCAAACCACTGAGCTATCCTTCCCCTCCCGAAGTGAACAGAGCCTGAGTCTCCTCTCACTCACACTAGCATGTTTCAGAGTAGCAGCCGTGTTAGTCTGTATCCGCAAAAAGAACAGGAGTACTTGTGGCACCTTCCTGTTCTTTTCACACTAGCATGACACCAGTGTAACTCCATTGCTTTTGGTGAAGTTACTCCCAAATTACACTGGTGTACCTAAGTGCAGATTCAGGCCACACTTGATTTATACTCACCCAATTTCTCTTTCAGGTTCTCCTGCACTAGACTGATGATACTGGGGTTGCTGGAGAATGCATATTTGTTTTTAAAAATATTAGATCTAGTTAAACCAGTTTTAGTCTTAATTTACACAAGTGTGACTGAGATCAGAATGAAACCTACTGTTTCTTCTGGATTTATTTGTATACAGCTATTTCTACGGATCGCCGTTTTTATAAATGCTGGTTTCACAAAAGCTAAATTAGGGGCCAAGGATCAGACCCACGAAGGTATTTAGGCACCTAACACTCTTTGAGGCTCTGTGCCCAAGGCCCTCATGCCACAGACTCTTAGACACTTCTTTTTAATGTAACAGCGGTGTAACAGACTATATATATGTAAAATATCAACATATAAAATTCACCCCTGTAAAGAGAACTCATCCATGTCCTGTGCAATATTTAAGGCCCCAACATACATACTGAGTGGTGTATAGGCCTTGTGCAAGCTGTCTGCACAGGAATGGATTGTTCTTGATGTGAAGAAGAATGCAAAGTGACTGGTCACTTTCCAGAGATCTGCTGGCTGGTAGTATTTGCTGGCACTGAATTCCCCTTGCGTCGTCCCAGGCCAGTCGTGCTGTGACTTCATTTACATAGGACGCACGAGCCAGTTATCCTCCCCAATGGTGCAAATACACTGCCATTCCCAGAAGATCTGTAGTCAGCAGCTGCATTTTTGAGGGGTCATGTTAAAATATGACAAGAACCCAAACTGCTTGAAAAGGGATTGGGCCAGCAGCAAAATTTCTATGCACCTGCCTCCTTTTATTCCTTTTATTTCCTGTTATTTTATTTCCTTTTATTCCTGTGCACCTGACTGCTTTTATTCCTGTGCACAATGTCTGCTTTTATTGGATAGAAACCAGGAGGCCATTTTGTTCTTCTCTGTCTCTCTTTTCCCCACTAGGTCTTTCTCTCAGCAAGTTCTTCTGCAGTGTCCTCCTCTTGGCAGCAGACCAGAAGACAAGCCTCACAGTGCCCTTCATAAGATTGTAGGTAATGTGACCCAACCAGAGTGTCACACAAGCTCCCTGCCCTGCCCTGCATAACTACTGTGGCATGACTAGCGGTGCAGAGTGAGGGGTGAGAGAAACTGAGAGCACCAGGAGTGAGTAAGAAGCAGGGGCCTCTGTTGGGGCTTGATCCTGCACTCTTTGAAGTCTACAGCAAAGCTCCCAGTGACTGCCGTGCTGCTGCAGGATCAGGCTGTGGGTCCTTCTTTCCTAACACCACTAGCTGACCTGTTTCTCCTGCCCAGAACAATTATTCACCTCTTAATGGCTGGACAGACATTTGCCTATGCTGTACTTGTGTCGGGTTCGGTCACAGAGACCCCCTTGGGACTGTCACCTGATGTGCTGAAGTTACCTCTGAGTAGGGTGACCAGATCACAACAGTAAAATATCAGGACACATTGGGGTGCCGTAGGCCCTGTCCACAGTCCACCCCCGCTCCTCCCAGGCTCCTCCCTCACTCTACCCCAGGTCCCGCCCCCTCCCTGCTCAGCCCCACCACCGCACCCCTCCTCACCCCCGGCCTGCCGCTGGCTTGCTGAGTTCCTCCTCTGCCCCCCACCCACCGCTCGCCTCCTCTCACCCCATCCCACCTGCCACTCACCTCCTCACTCCCCTGCCAGAAACCCCCATGCCCACCCTGAGAACCCCTGCTAGCTCGCCACTCGCCTCTTCACCCGTGCCCAGCCACTCGCCTCCTGACCTCCCGCCCCCCCCGCTGCCCGCTACTGGCTCGCCGCTCACCTCCTCAATCACTCCCCACCCGCCGCTCGCCTGCCTGCCGCTTGCCTCCTCAGCGCCCCCCGCCACTGGCTCGCCCCTCGCCCGCCCGCCTGCTGCTGTCCTCCTCGTCCCCCCTGCCCACCGTTGCCTCGCCGCTTGCCTCTTTGCCTGCTTGCCGCCGCCTGCTCACCGTTTCACCCTCGCCCGCCTGCCGGCCGCTGGCTCACCCCTTCACCCTCCGCCACTCGCACCCCCATCAGCTGCTGGCTCGCTGCTCGCCTCTTCACCCCCAACGCTCCCTGCTCACCGCTGGCTCACCCTCACCCACCCGCCTGCCGCTGGCCTGCTCGCCCGCTGGCCCACCACTCATTCACCTCCTCACCCCACCCGCCGGCTGGCCACTCGCTCCTCACGCCCCGTCCCCGCCCGCCAGCTCGCCTCTTCACCCTGCCTCCCCCCGCCGGACAGCCAGCCAGCCAGCCCACTGGCTGGCCTGCTGCTGGCTCACCCCACCCCTCCACTCACCTCTGCCCTCTGCTTGCCTACTCACCCCCCGCCACTCGCCTGCTCACCCCTCCTGCTCACATCCTTACCTGATTATCGGGACAATTGGCGTCCCGATCATACATCGGTCGGGACACGGGACAAAGGGCTAAATATCGGGACAGTCCCGATTTTATCGGGACATCTGGTCACCCTACCTCTGAGCCCATTTTCCCTGCCAGCTTGGGACTCCAGAATCCTGCTTTGTTGAGCCAGACATGCTAGCCTGCTGCAACACAGAATCAGGTTCCGGGCCATGCCCCCAAAGCTGCAGGCTTTAAGTGAAAACAGCTCTGCAGGTTACCTGACTCCAGCCCCCAGACACCCAGCTCCCAATGGGATCCAAACCCCAAATAAATCTATTTTACTCTGTATAAAGCTTATACAGGGTAAACTCATAAATTGTCTGCCCTCTATTACACTGATAGAGAGATATGAACAGCTGTTTGCTCCCCCAGGTACTAATCACTTACTCTGGGTTTACTAATAAACAAAGGTGATCTTATTAAGTATAAAAAGTAGGATTTAAGTGGTTCCAAGTAATAACAGACAGAACAAAGTAAGTCACAAAGCAAAATAAAACAAAACATGCAAGTCTAAGCCTAATACATTAATGATTACAGGTAATATTTCATCCTCAGAGATGTTCCAATAAGCTTCTTTCACAGACCAGACTCCTTCCTAGTCTGGGCTCAATCCTTTCCCCTGGTACAGTCCTTGTTACTTCCAGCAGACATCTTAGGTGGAAAGCAGAGGCTTTCTCATGACTGGCAGCCCCCTCTGTCTTGCTCCACCCCTTTTTATAGCCTCTTTTGTATCTCTAAATGGAAAAGTACCAGATTTAAGATGGATTTCATTATCAGGTGATATGGTCACATAGCCCTGTGAGATCTCAGTCTTCATTACCCATGGGCTGGCCCACATGTACACAGGAAGGTTTGCAGGTAAATAAACCATTTACAACCAATTGTTCTCGTCAATGGGAGCCATCAAGATTCTAAACCACCAGGCCCACACTTTGTGGCCCACACTTTGCATAATTACAATAGGACCTCAGAGTTATACTTTATATTTCTAGCTTCAGATAGAAGAATGATACATGCATACAAATAGGATGAACACACTCAATAGGTTATAAGCTTTGTAATGATCACCCTTACAGGAGACCGTTTGCATAAAGCATATTCCAGTTATATTATAGTCACATTCATAAGCATATTTTCTTAAAGCATATGGAGTGCAATGTCACAATATTGTTTCAAACGGATAGTCCATTGCAGTCAGCATCCTAAGCACTGTGTAAACCAAGCACACTTGGAGCTTTTGAAGAACGGGTCAGACAACCATCTGTCAGGGATGGGCTAGGTACGCTTAATCCTGCCTCAGTGCAGGAGAATGTCCTAAATGGCATCTTGAGGTCCCTCCCCTGTGCTGGAAGTGCCTGTTTGTAAGCCCTGTCACGGTCATCCCAACTTTTTTGGCAAAGTGGGCATTTCTCATGTTTCCTCTTGCAAGTCAATCAGTTGGCAACAGCAAATGGGACAGAAATGCCCACATTTGCCAAAAAAGTGGGGTGCAATGCAGATGAATGTGCAGGGGGTGCGCAGTGATGCCAGCTCCTTCCAGGGGCAGGAAGAGACAGGGCTCATGCGGGGGGCAGGCAGGGTTCCAGCGACCCCATCCTCACTGGGGAGGGGGGGCAGGAACATGTGCCAGGGGCTGCTCTTAGGCCCCCCTATCCTGGGCAGGTGGATAGTCCATATGTAGCTGCCCATAGCTGCCTGGGCTCCACGCTCAGGCTCCAGCTGCTGGTCTGGCCGGGGAGTAGCACCTCGGTTGGGGGAGAGGGGGAAGAGGAGCTGCAGTGGCTGTACCCATGGTGAAAAGTGGACAGGCCATGGTCCCTTAGCCCCCCCATTCTGGTGCCCCTGCATCCTGCCCAGTTTTAAATGACTCAAGTTCTCCCCTAGCCTAAGGTAGAAGATGTTAAAGTCACTCCCAGGTTTTTCTGCACAAGCCTAGCTGTGTGAGCTCAAATAGGCTAAAGCTGGGAGGGGACTCAAAGCACAAGGAAGGTGATGAAAAGTAAGATAATTTTTTACACTTCCTTGTAGTGCAACACTAGCAGTCTCAGTAGTGTCCATTAGGAACAGGCAATCTGCTCTGGGCATACAGCAGAACCCTGAGCCTCTAACCCTTGTTTCTCCAAAGTCCCTTTTGTTACCTAGAAAAGAGTCATCTCTCCAGTGGAGAACATGACCCTGTTTCTTGTAGCAGAAAGGTTCAGATAAGTATGATTTATAGAGTGAACCCAGTCCAGATATCAGGATTCAGCAAGTCCATGACCTCTTTCACCCACTTACCCTGAGGAGAGGAGGACTCAAAAGATCAGATCCTTGTATCAATTAAGCTGGAAGCAAAACGTCCACTGACATCAGTGTTACTGTGATTTGTCCTGGCATTTTTCTCCAGCTCTTTTAGAAGCCAATTAAAATGGCCAGAATACTGTATATTGCATGATGCTGTATTGGCTTAAGTGACTCCACATTTAGAAAAAGGAAATCCCTTCAAAGTGCCAAGTTTTCAAGAAAAATGCGCTGAAGTTGTTTTTAGGATCTGATCCTGCAAACACTGAAGCAAAAGAATAACTGCCTGTGTGGTTAAGGGCTAGTGGGATCAGGCCACATGGTTACATAAATCAGCTATTGTCTCAGGTCCCAATCCCACCATGCACTCCTAGGCAGACCCAAAAGCAGGACTGCCACCTAAGCAATCTTTTGTTTATTGTCTTTTCCTGTATGTATTGTACTCTCTGTTTGCATATGTACGGGATTGGGGATTGGTCCTACTTTGAGCAGAGGGTTGGACTAGATGACCTCCTGAGGTCCCTTCCAACCCTGATATTCTATGATTCTATTAACTATTTTTTAAGATTAGCAGTTGTTTATAGATCTGAGGATTTTTTCAATCATTAAAAATATGTGGATACTGTGATGTTACACTTATGCACTTATATTAGCCAGAATTATATTTGTGTTCAGACTAGTGCTGTAAGTTGCTTTTAATTTTGGAAAAACTAGAACACACGAGCCATGACTTTTCATTTCCCTAAACAGATGTTCGCCTACGTCAAAAATTTGTTTTATTTTTTACTGTGTAAACTGAATGAGTCTTCACTAGTGAAATTTACATATAGCAGGATGTATACGTGTGAGTATTGGTAGTACAGTAAATAATGAAATGCACAACTGTGTTTTTATAACCTTGGTGCATATTTGTCTTCTAAATGTGAAAGAAATTAAATATTTGCATTTATTTTCTTAAACAACACATAAAACATTAATGAGTATGAATGTAAAACAATGTGCATTGAATCAAATAAACATCCTACAGAGCACTACATATAAACCTTATAGTAAACAATATGGCAGGTTTACAAATGAAATTATAGCAAATTTAGCCTCAGACATTAAGTAATATGTTCCAGTGGGACCCGTCTTAACATTCCTGTATTATATCTCCATTGTCAGATACTATAGAAAGATGAAATGTGTGGAATAAATATTGAGATAAAACATTAACATCAAGCTTCAGGCCCCGATCCTGCAATGAGCTCCATGCAGACCAACCCCAGAACCAGCCTCATAGAATATCAGGGTTGGAAGGGACCTTAGTAGGTCATCTAGTCCAACCCCCTGCTCAAAGCAGGACCAATCCCCAATTTTTGCCCCAGATCCCCAAATGGCCCCCTCAAGGATTGAACTCACAACCCTGGGTTTAGCAGGCCAATGCTCAAATCACTGAGCTATCCCTCCCCCCCTCACTTAAGTCAATGTCCCAGAACTCTACCCATGCACAGCTCATGGCAGGATCAAGGGTGTACTTAATTAAAATTAGATGAGATTAAATGTACTCTATTTGCAGTTCATGCTATAGGGTACTTACGATTGAATTTAATTCTCCTCCACTGAATAAGTCAGCATAGCAGAATGTGGTACAGTGGAACCAACAGTGATTCATTCAATATTTTTGGCAATGGTCTCAACTATATTTCAGTGATTTTTTTGTTTTGTTTTGGTAAATAGGTCTTTTAAGGTGGAAGGCACTTGCTCAACATTTCCTAGAAGATAGAGCATCACAGATGGATGCGTAGTTCACAAGACTTAACCAATCTTCAGACTGGTCCTGCTTCATTAGAGCATTTTGTGTGTGTGTAAGTCTCCCCTGAAATGTAATACAAAGTCCCATGGCACAAGAAGGAAGGGGAAACCAACTCATCTAGCCATATTACAGCAATAGGGTACAGAACCTCTCATCTATCCATATTACAGCAATAGAGACCTGGCCATTCATGGTCTGGATTTTTCTCTCGGTCCAGGAGAAGACAGAAGCATGACTTACTGGCGGACACCATCTTGGAATCATGACAGCCCTCGCATCCATACAGCACCACATAGTGGCACAAATACAGTATTGCTGCTTCTGAGGGAGCTGAATGGGGAACCTGCAAAACACTTGTCTGCATGTATGTTCATTTTGCTAGTTCTTGTCTCTTATTTTATCATTTTCTCTCTCTTTCTTGTTGGCTGGCAGCCTGTTGTCTCTTGTCGGTCAAAAGAGGCAAAGGTAGTAGGTTATTTTAATCAATGCCACACACAAAAAGAAATGTGGCAGCAAGTCTATGAGGGAAACCATGGGAACCAAGAGGAGACTGATTGGCTGATGCTGAAAAGAGGGGTCCTATAGTGCTGTACTTCAGTAGCTAGATGAATTAGCAGAGTGGGGTACTCCCTATGGCCCTCATCCAGAGAAACACTTATGCATGTATTGTGAACACAGGCATAGGCGCCGACTTTTGTCGGTGCCGGTGGGTGCTCGCACCCCCGGCCCCCCGCCAACTCCACCCTCGGCCCCGCCCCTTCCCCAAATCCCCACCCCCACTCCCGCCTCCTTCCCCGGGGAAAAATTGGTGGGTACTGAGCATCTACCAGCAGCTCCCCGCCAGCCTCCACCCCCACCCCCCACCCCCGCGCCCAGCTCACCTCGGCTTCCGGGTTCCCACCAGAGGCACCTCCCGCGCAGCCGCCCACCTGTCATCTGTTCGGCGGGTGACAAGGGGGGGGCACGGGGGAAAGCGCAGCGGGACGGTGCCTCGGGTGTGGGGTATGGGGAGGAGGCAGTTGTATTGATCTCAGTGGGGCTACTCCTGTGAATATATTTAAGCATGTGCGTAAGTGATTTGCTGGAATGGGACTTCTATGAAGTGACTAGTTTTTCTCCTTCCTCTCTGAACAGAATGAGTCTGTCTCCAGCCAGGATAGCATAAGAGAGATTTTAGTGTAGCCATTTTCCACCACATCCAAGTGCCTTTGTATTGTGTACAGGACTGTTCTGGATAGCGGATGGGATTTGAAAGTGCAGTTACAGGCTGGTTAACTTAGAATATCAACATAGAATTTAGCCCCAAATGTTTTGGATCAGCTATTCACTCCATGTGTGTTGAGCTTTGGGAAAGTGGGAAGAATTAATCAATCTATAAGCACATTGAAGGCAAAAAGTTGAGAAAATTTAATAAAAACTACAACATTAACAAACACTGAACTTATGACCTTTGATATATGAAGCAAACATTTTATCCACTGGGTTATACAACGTTTCATTACCAGCCATGGGAATTTACAGGTGTTAAATTAGCTGCAAGATAGCTCCAATATTGTTCTTTGACTGTAATAGAACATATTGGAAAAGTAATAAAGGAGTGAATATAGGGGCTATAGAGTTCGAACAAAACCCATTTGTCAGTTCATACCAAGGTCTGTATCAATCTAAAACTCAGTTCAAGCCAATATTTTATTTATAAATGTATTTATTAGCTTTTTAGATTCTGAAGCAGAGTCCCTTCCCTTCCCAATCCTCTTCCCTCCTCCCCCCACAAACAAACAAACACACACCATTCTACACATACCACAAAAGCAAAATAAATGACAAAGAAATGCTTTGGACCACTGAAGTCAGGGGAATTTTGCAATTAACTTCAATAGGAGCAAGAATGGGATTTTGAGCTGTGATCTTTCATGTAGATCTATGAAGATGACTTTATGAACCCTGTAGTCCATGGGGCACCACCAGGACTTTCACACAGAGTTACTGCAGGATTGGGGCCATTAAATCGAGTGGCTAGCAGAGAGCCAGAAGAGGCAGACAGGGAATTACAAGTTGTTTTATTCAATTAACATGCAATATGTGTCTTCAATATAGTGGGCATCAATGCTAAAATGTATCCCTAAATCTAACGAACAGGCTACAGATTGGAATGATTTATAGTCTGAGTTCACTTCTTTAATTGTTGGCCTGCTTTTAACTAGTGCTGTGCACTCATAACTCCACTTGAACTCTGTAGACTTGATCTGAGGACCCCCTGTAAGATGCTGAGATGCCTTCTAGGTCCATTAAAGACATTGGTCTTTGCCTGTATTCAGCACCTTGTTGGGTTGAACCCAAAGCATCATATTTATCTTTTATACACAAGTGGCCCAGTTCTGGGCCCACCGATGGGCTCTTTATAAAGCCCGTAACCAAAAAGAACAATTCAATTTCACTTACTGAAGAAATGTCCCAGCAAGCAGAAAAGGAGGCGGTAACAAGAGAGGAATAAAAGTTTTCTGGAAAGGAAACTCGTACACAACTCAGCCTTTGAGAATTCCACTTTACTATCTACTCTTATCCTGAAATTAAGAGTTTGTTTGATTTTCAGTCAAAAATCTTTTGGCATTGCCAAAGCCCCAAAATAAATAGTAAATTTCATCTAATAGCACAAGTAGCTTACTAGTGCCAAGTACGCCAATGTTCAGCTCATATCTGTATAAGAACTTGTGGCAAAGAATCAAAGCAGGCCCTTCCTAACTGCAGAGCTAGGAATGACAATATGGTCAAGGAGCATCAATGTTGCCTGTGTGTTGCATTTTTTGTTCTAACACACCCTCTCAATCACAAAAGATTATACACGCAACAATTAATGTGCAATATTGTTTTCCACCACAGAGAAGGACGACACCTGCTCTCAGAACCACCACAATGTGGTGTGCCCATCAAAGTTGGAACAATTTAAATACTAATGTGCATTTTTCCCACTTCCCGGGTGCTGATTCCCTGCCCTTAGGTACAGGTGCCCCCCACTGATGCAGTGGGAGCAAGTTGAGTCACCTGTCATCTTTGCCAGCAATGATAAATCAACCCCCCCAAAATCAGCATAGACTAGCCATTACCACAGCAGTTCCCTGTGTCTAGACTATAAATGCATGGCTCAGATTCCATGGTGACTGTTGGAAAATGATGGCTCTTCAACCAAGGCCATGGCATTGAAGATAACAGAATCAAACTGGAAGGGAAAATAAGGAGCTTAAAGGGGAGAATAGTAGATAGTAGAAAGAGAAAGGAGTGTGGTACCAGGAGGTGGGAATTTTTATTCTTCCAGCCTTAGGATCTTTAGCATTTTTATTTCCCTAAGGTCTTGGCTAAACAAAAGCATCGTAACACTAGTGCAGTAGTATGGTGCAGTGTAGTGCAGAGACACAGTTATGCCACTACAAATGTGCTCATGCCAGTATAGCTTATTCCTATATAGGCACCTTTATACCAGGCTAACTGTGCCCATACTGGTGGTTGTACTGGTATAACTATAACAGTGAAAAATCACATGCTGACCCAACATAGCTATACCAGTACCAGAACAATGTGCAGACCACACCTAAAAGTCCACTCTGTTTACAAACTTCATAATTTCTATAATAGGCCCCTTAACGTCATGAAACTTCCCCATGTTATAGTGCGAATATTGTTAGTTTGCAAAAATGACAGCTACATATATTTTTAAAATCTAAATTAGACTGTTCTATGCATTGGGTGAAGTCCCCTAGTAAGTACGCAAAATGCACTAGATGGAAAAATATAATAAAGTATTTTTTATGCTGCTCACAGAAAGCCAAGACAGTATAAAATTGCACAAGATAGCAAAGAGAATGATAAAACTTGTGCATTGCTGTTAGCTAGTCTCACTGGATTGTGAAACCAGAAGAACATGTAAAGGGCTGAAGTGTAAGTGTAAGGTTCCCTCCGCCTTGGTGACACTAACTTGAGAGGACTGTAGTGAAGGTTAGATAACAATGAGCATCAGAAAGATTTTTGACCTAGGATGGCTTCCAAGAGCAGAGAAGTCATTCCGCATTTTCTGTTGCCTGTTGCTAGCTGTTGACTTGCTAACCCCTCTCTTGGTAAATGAAACACCTCTGGCAGCACAGTGACTTTGATTAAAAACAAGGAAATATACTAGGTAAGATACTTTCAATAATGCTTTCAATTTTGGGGCCTGATCCAGTGGCCCTTAGTCATTGAAGGCCTGTTCACAAAAACATGAAAAGGTGGAAGTACCTCTACCAACTCTACGAGGCTAATTAATTAAGAGGAACTATTATCAGCAGGGGAAAAAAACTTTTGAAGTGATAATCAAGATGGCCCATTTCGGAAAGTTGACACAAAGGTGTGAGTGAGGATAGCTAACTAGGGGAAATAGATTCAATTAACGTAATGACCGAGCCACTCCCAGTCTCTGTTCAAACCTAAGTTAATGGTATGTAGTTTGCATATTAATTCAAGTTCCCCTGCTGATAATAGTTCCTCTTAATTAATTTGCCTCTTACAGTTGGTATGGGTACTTCCACCTTTTCATGTTTCTCTGAATGTATACATATCTGCTTAATGTATGTTCCATTCTATGCATCCAATGAAGAGGACTGTAGCCCACGAAAGCTTATGCTGAAATAAATTTGTTAGTCTCTAAGGTGCCACAAGTACTCCTGTTCTTTTTGCTAACACAGACTAACATGGCTGCTACTCTGAAACCTTACATTTAAATAGTTCCCAAAGGATCCTGAAGCACTGTACAAACTATGTGCCAAATATTGCTCTTGGAATCTTCTACCACAGTTAATGGGTAGAAGCTCATCTTCTACCACAGTTAATGGGAGGTGTGCATATACAACAAATGTGGGAACTGGCTCTTGAAGATATACAGAAATGGCTTTAACCAGCACTGAAATGCAGCCACCTCTGAAGTGAATCATGGCATCTGTGTAAGGGCTTAATCCTATAAGGTGCTGAGCACCATCAAACCCCACTGTAGACAATGGGAGCTGAAGTCATTCAACGCCACAAAGGAGTCAATGAGCAAAGAGCATCAGCTGAAAAAGTTCAGTTGTTCTGTGGGACACTTCTAATCAATGCTAAATAATTTTTTTTCTCTTTGTTTTCACTTCAAATGTTACTTCAGTTGGGGTTTTTTGTTTCTAAAATACCATAAACAAAACATTTGCAGCTGAAATTATACTAACCACTTTTGTTAAATTGACTTTTTGACTTAAAATGTTTCATTTCTTTTTTTTAATTAAAGGTCCAAATTTTCAAAATTGAATTCCTAAGTATTGGCACGTAACTCCATATTTAGGCACCACTAGATCCAGGGTAGTTGTGGTTGGTCAGTTTGGATATGTAGTTATAGATTTAGGTCTATATTTAGAAACTCATGTCTGAAAATTTGACCGGGTTTGTTTCTTTTTTAACCTTGAGATCATAGAATCATAGAATCTCAGGGTTGGAAGGGACCTCAGGAGGTCATCTAGTCCAACCCCCTGCTCAAAGCAGGACCAACCCCAACTAGATCATCCCAGCCAGGGCTTTGTCAAGCCTGACCTGAAAAACCTCTAAGGAAGGAGATTCCACCACCTCCCTAGGTAACCCATTCCAGTGCTTCACCACCCTACTAGTGAAAAAGTTTTTCCTAATATCCAACCTAAACCTCCCCCTCTGCAACTTGAGACCATTACTCCTTGTTCTGTCATCTTCTACCACTGAGAACAGTCTAGATCCATCCTCTTTGGAACCCCCTTTTAGGTAATTGAAAGCAGCTATCAAAT
Source organism: Chelydra serpentina (assembly GCA_037349315.1). Taxonomy (NCBI): domain Eukaryota; kingdom Metazoa; phylum Chordata; order Testudines; family Chelydridae; genus Chelydra; species Chelydra serpentina. Next base: position 31,031,769 of record JBAIAC010000035.1, on the reverse strand, counting down.
CCCCCCTCACTCTTCTCTTCTGCAGGCTAAACAATCCCAGTTCCCTCAGCCTCTCCTCATAAGTCATGTGCTCCAGCCCCCTAATCATTTTTGTTGCCCTCCGTTGGACTCTTTCCAATTTATCCACATCCTTTTTGTAGTGTGGGGCCCAAAACTGGACACAGTACTCCAAATGAGGCCTCACCAGTGCCGAATAGAGGGGAATAATCACGTCCCTCGATCTGCTGGAAATGCCCCTACTTATACAGCCCAAAATGCCGTTAGCCTTCTTGGCAACAAGGGCACACTGTTGACTCATATTCAGCTTTTCGTCCACTGTAACCCCTAGGTCCTTTTCTGCAGAACTGCTGCCCAGCCATTCGGTCCCTAGTCTGTAGCAGTGCATGGGATTCTTCCGTCCTAAGTGCAGGACTCTGCACTTGTCCTTGTTGAACCTCATCAGATTTCTTTTGGCTCAATCCTCTAATTTGTCTAGGTCCCTCTGTATCCTATCCCTACCCTCCAGCGTATCAACCACACCTCCCAGTTTAGTGTCATCTGCAAACTTGCTAAGGGTGCAGTCCACACCATCCTCCAGGTCGTTGATGAAGATATTGAACAAAACCGGCCCCAGCACCGACCCTTGGGGCACTCCACTTGATACCGGCTGCCAACTAGACATGGAGCCATTGATCACTCCCCGTTGAGCACGACCATCCAGCCAGTTTTCTATCCACCTTACCGTCCATTCATCCAGCCCATACTTCTTTAACTTGCTGGCAAGAACACTGTGGGAGACTGTATCAAAAGCTTTGCTAAAGTCAAGAAATAGCACATCCACTGCTTTCCCCTCATCCACAGAGCCAGTTATCTCATCATAGAAGGCAATTAGGTTAGTCAGGCATGACTTGCCCTTGGTGAATCCATGCTGACTGTTCCTGATCACTTTCCCCTCCTTTAAGTGGTTCAGAATTGATTCCTTGAGGACCTGTTCCATGATTTTTCCAGGGACTGAGGTGAGACTGACTGGCCTGTAGTTCCCCGGATCTTCCTTCTTCCCTTTTTTAAAGATGGGCACTACATTCGCTTTTTTCCAGTCATCCGGGACCTCCCCCGATTGCCATGATTTGTCAAAGATAATGGCCAATGGCTCTGCAATCACATCAGCCAACTCCTTTAGCACCCTCGGATGCAGTGCATCCGGCCCCATGGACTTGTGTTCGTCCAGCTTTTCTAAATAGTCCCGAACTACTTCTTTCTCCACAGAGGGCTGGTCACCTCCTCCCCATACCGTGCTGCGGAGTGCAGCTGTCTGGGAGCTGCCCTTGTCTGTGAAGACAGAGGCAAAAAAAGCATTGAGTACACTAGCTTTCTCCACATCCTCTGTCACAAGGTTCCCTCCCTCATTCAGCAAGGGGCCCACACTTTCCTTGACTTTCTTCTTGTTGCTAACATACCTTAAGAAACCCTTCTTGTTACTCCTAACATCTCCAGCTAGCTGCAACTCCAAGTGTGATTTGGCCTTCCTAATTTCACTCCTGCATGCCTGAGCAATATTTTTATACTCCTCCCTGGTCATTTGTCCAATCTTCCACTTCTTGTAAGCTGCTTACAAGATCTGTGGATGAGGTTACCTGCTGCGAGATTCTTTGGCCTGTGTTATACAGGTCAGTCTAGATGCTCCCTTCTGGCTTTAAAATCTATTAATCTATTGAGCAGTGTTAATTTCAAATGTAGATATCTTTCTTTCTTAACAGGTAAGATTTTCCTTCATTTCCCATAATATGTGCTTTTATATCATCTTCCGGGGAATCAATTTTTTTTCATAGAGTGGGATTTACTTTTCTGTGTTTCTTGGTCAACTAATTTGGGGATTATCTGTGTAAACTTCATCTGCAACAAGACCTTCAATTAGTAATGACTCAAAACCATAGAGCTCAGACCCAGATTTGGATTGGACTACCAGGTTCAGGAAAATTCACTGCTGTGCAGATTCAGTATTCCAAATTGGGCCCATTGCAGAGTGAAGGTCTTGCTGCCATGCCAAGCTTGGAGCTGGATTTAGACTTGACCTTCTCAGATGGGATGCTGTGCACCAGGCATATATAGCTCTTGTAATACAGAATCTGATGTAGAGACCTGACATGTACAAGTCTCTCCACCTTAGCAATCAGCAATGGGATGGGGGAGGACAGATAGCTCAGTAGTTTGAGCATTGGCCTGCTGAGTTCAATCCTTGAGGGGGCCATTTAGGGATCTGGGGCAAAAATTGGGGATTGGTCCTTCTTTGAGCAGGGGGTTGGACTAGATGACCTCTTAAGGTCCCTTCCAACCCTGATATTCTGATTCTATGAATGCTAATCATACACTGCAGCAGCATATTTTGAGTGCTTCCATCTCCCTGCTAACTCTAGTTTTCCTGTGAGCCAGTTAATTCTTCCATGTCTTTGTCGTCACACTCCTGATATTAACTAGTCAATGATCTACTGATACTATAGCCTGAATTGGAACATCTTTTAAAAGTAAGTTTTAGCACTATAACAATAAAAGACGGTTACTCACCGTTGTAGCTGTTGTTCTTCGAGATGTGTTGCTCATATCCATTCCAATTAGGTGTGCGCGCGCCGTTTGCACGATCGTTGGAAGATTTTTACCCTAGCAACACTCAGTGGGCCGGCTGGCGCCCTCTGGAGTGGCGCCGTTGCGGCGCTGAATAAATACCCCAGCCGGCCCAGCGCCCTCTCAGTTCCTTCTTGCCGGTTACTCCGACAGTGGGGACGGAGGGCGGGTTTGGAATAGATATGAGCAACACATCTCGAAGAACTACAGTTACAATGGTGAGTAACCGTCTTTTCTTCTTCGAGTGCTTGCTCATATGTATTCCAATTAGGCGACTCCCAAGCCCTACCTAGGCGGTGGTGTCGGAGTGAGATACCGCAGAATGGAGGACTGCTGAACCAAACACCGCGTCCTCTCTGGAATGCTGGACTATGGCATAGTGAGTGGCAAAGGTGTGCACCGATGACCAGGTTGCTGCCCTACATATCTCCTGTATTGGCACGTGCGCCAGGAAGGCGGAGGACGAGGCTTGAGCTTGGGTGGAGTGGGCAGTGAGGTACGTGGTGGGAACACCAGCTAAGTCATAGCACACACGGATGAACGAAGTGATCCAGGACGAGATGCGTTGGGAGGAGACTGGGAGGCCCTTCATCCAGTCTGCCACAGCAACGAACAGTTGATTCGTTTTCCGAAAGGGCTTTCTGCGCTCGATGTTGAAGGTGAGGGCCCTACGGACGTCCAAGGAGTGAAGTTGTTGCTCCCTTGGAGAGGCGTGGGGCTTCAGGTAGAAGACCATCAGAAAAATGTCTTGGTTGACGTGAAAGGCCGACACTACCTTGGGAAGGAAGGCCGGGAGTGGTCACAGCTGTACCTTGTCCTTATGGAACACCATGTAAGGGGGTTCCAAAGTGAGCGCTCTAAGTTCGGATACGCACCTCGCCGAGGTGATGGCTACGAGGAAGGCAGTCTTCCAGGAGAGGTACAGGAGCGAGCAGGTGGCCATAGGCTCGAATGGAGCCCCCATAAGCCTGGTTACCACAAGGTTGAGGCCCGATGTAGGGACCGGATGGCGGACTAATGGGTACAGCCACTCTAACCCCTGGAGGAACCTGCTGACCATGGGGTTGGAAAAGATCGAGTACCCACTCTCACCAGGGTGAAAGGCCGAGATCGCCGCCAGGTGGACCTTCAAAGAGGAGACTGCCAGACCTTGCTCTTTCAGGGACAAGAGGTAGTCCAGGATTATATGCACTGGCACCTGCGAGTTGATACCAGCAGGAAAAACGTTTCCACTTGGCCAAGTAGGTGGACTTGGTAGAGGGCTTCCTGCTACCCAGAAGAACTTGTTGAACCGGGCTGGAACAATGTAACTCGGACTGGTTCAGTCATGCAGCAGTCACGCCGTGAGATGGAGAGATTGCAGTTCGAGGTGACGAAGCCTGCCGTGCTCCTGAGTAATCAGGTCCAGCCACAACGGGAGAGTGATTGGGGTGGTCACCAAGAACTCTAGGAGAGTGGTGTACCAGTGCTGCCTGGGCCACACCGGGGCGATCAGGATTAGGCGGGCCCTGTCCCTGCGTAGCTTGAGCAGGACCCTGTGGACCAGTGGAAAAGGGGGAAAGGCATAGGACAGGTCCATCCAAGGCAGGAGAAAGGCGTCCATCAGGGAGCCTGGGGAGCGTCCCTAGAGCAAGCAGAACACGTGGCACTTCCGGTTCTTGTGAGTTGCGAATAGGTCTATGCGGGGAAATCCCCAGCTCCGGAAGACAGAGTGGATAACGTCCGGGCAAATGGCCCACTCGTGCGCCTGGAAGGACCTGCTGAGATGGTCCGCCAAGGTGTTCTGAACCCCTGGGAGAAAGGAGGCCACCAGGTGGATGGAGTGGGCTATGCAGAACTCCCACGATTGTATGGCCTCTTGGCAGAGGGGGGACGAACGTGCTCCTCCTTGCTTGTTGATGTAAAACATGGCCGTTGTGTTGTCCATAAGGACTGCAATGCAACGACCCTGAAGCTGCTTGGAAAAGGCCTGGCAGGCAAGGCGCACTGCCCGCAGCTCCCTCACGTTGATGTGGAGGGCTAATTCCTGAGCCGACCACAGGCCCTGTGTTTGAAGATCTGCCAGGTGGGCCCCCGAACCGAGAGATGACACATCTGTGGTCAGGGCCAGAGAGGGCTGTGGGGCATGGAATGGCACCCCTTCCAGCACCTTCTTGAGGTCCAGCCACCAGTCTAGGGAGGCTAGGACCTTCTATGGCACCTTCAGTACCATGTCCATGCTGTCCCTGCGTGGGTGATATGCTGACGAGAGCCATGCCTGGAACGGACGGAGGCGTAATCTGGAGTGTCTGGTCACGAATGTGCAGGATGCCATGTGACCCAGTAGGCTTAGGCAGCTTCGAGCTGTCGAGGTTGGGAAGCTCTGCAGGCCGCGGATGATGGTTACGAGGGCCTGGAAGCGTGCCTCTGGCAAAAACGCTCGAGCGAGAGTCGAGTCCAGGACTGCCCCTATGAAGTCTAACCTTTGGGTTGGCTCCAAAGTGGACTTTTCTACATTGAGGAGCAAGCTGAGATGATTGAACATGCTCATGGCAGTCTGAACCTGCGACTGGACTTGGCTGCTGGAGCTGCCATGGATGAGCCAGTCGTCGAGGTACGGGAACACTTGGATCCGTCGTCAATGAAGAGAGGCTGCTACAACGGCCATGCACTTCGTGAATACCCTTGGTGCCGTGGATAGGCCGAAGGGAAGGACGGTGAACTGAAAGTGTCTTTGGTCTACCACAAAGTGGAGGAAATGTCTGTGTGGTGGGTAAATTGCAATGTGGAAGTAAGCGTCCTTCATGTCAAGGGCAGCATACCAGTCTCCAGGATCCAGGGAAGGGATAATAGTACCTAGGGAAACCATGCGGAACTTCAACTTTACCATAAATTTGTTGAGTCCGTGCAAGTCCAGGATAGGACGTAGGCCCCCTTTTGATTTGGGGATTAGGAAATAGCGGGAGTAAAACCCTTTGCCCCTGAACTCCCTTGGAACCTCCTCTATTGCCCCTATAGTGAGGAGCGTTTGCACCTCCTGAGCTAGGAGTTGCTCGTGAGAAGGGTCCCTGAAGAGAGACAGGGAGGAAGGGTGGGAGGGAGGGGAGGAGACAAATTGCAGGTGGTATCCTCTTTCCACCATGCGTAAGACCCAACGGTCTGAGGTTATGTTCGACCACACACGGAAGAAATGGGAAAGGTGGTCTCTGAAGGGAGGGGACGGGTCCTGCGTGGAGACTGGTGCTCCGCACTCAGGCGTGACTTCAAAAGTTTTGCTTGGGCCCCGTCGATGGTTTAGGGGGGCCCTGGTTCTGGCCAGTCTGATGACCCAGCTGCCTCCTCTTACCACCCCGGCTGCGTCTTCTAGAGAAGTCCTGTCTAGGCCTGGACATGGTGTAGGGGCGCTGCGCAAAGGGCTGGAAGGGCCGACGCTGCGTGGCGGGGGTATGCATCCCCAGTGTTCATATTATGGTGCGACCGTCTTATAGGGTCTGCAGCCTCGAGTCCATTTTCTCTGAAAACAGGCCCTGCCCATCGAAGGGCAGGTCCTGAATCGTATACTGCACCTCCACTGGGAGGTTAGAGGATTGTAGCCAGGAGATATGCCACATGGCAACCCCCGAAGCAAGTGTTCTGGCCGCTGAGTCAGCAATGTCCAAGGAGGCCTGCAACGATGTCCTGGCCACCTTTTTGCCTTCCTCAATCAAGGCCAAGTACTCCTGTCTGGATTCTTGGGGCACAAATTCCCTGAATTTCTGCATGGAGTTCCAGGTGTTATAGTTGTAATGACTCAGAAGGGCCTGTTGGTTAGCTGCTCTGAGCTGGAGGCCACCCCCAGAGTAGATCTTTCTACCAAACAGATCCAGGCGCCTGGCTTCTTTAGACTTAGGCGCAGGGGCCTGCTGGCCGTGTCTCTCCTTCTCGTTCACAGATTGAACGACCAAGGAGCATGGTTGGGGGTGAGTGTACAGGTACTCGAAGGACTTTGGGGGCGCCATGTATTTCTCTCCACCCCCCTGGCAGTGGAGGGTATTGAAGCTGGAGATTGCCAAATTGTAGTGACGTTGGTGTGAATAGTACGCACAAACGTCAGGGCTACCCGGGTCGGGGCGCCGGCTGACAGGATGTCCACCACGGGTCCTCAAGCACCACCTCTAGCTGCATTCCAACTACTTAAATCTCTGACCAATCTACCTAAAGCCTTCAGAGTTTGCAAATTGGGTTGGAAAATTCAAGAAAAGAGGTGTGCTTAGGCGATTTCCAGCATTTCTTGCTTCTTGCCAGGTAGAAATATTGCAAGGATAGCTTTTCCTAGGATGTTTTGCCACCTCTGGTTCCAATACTAGCCAGAATAGTGATATGCACAGATGCTCAAACTTGCAAAAAAATATCTGACCTGTTCAAACCACAAAAAAGGTTCTGTCAAAGTCTGGGACAAAAATGATGGGTCAGTTCATATATTAGACAAAGAGGTTCTCCCATCCTTAGTTTTTCATGTGCTGGTTAAGTGTAGGAATTGTGACGGGGCAAGGCCAGAGGGCTATAGGAAAGTGGTAAGGAACCAGTATGTTAGCCCCAGGTTAAACAAATCCCTGATACCTTATGGCAGTTGCTCTAGGTTAATCAAGACACCTGGGGCCAATTAAGAACTTTCCAGAAGGCAGGGAGGTTAATTGAGACACCTGCAGCCAATCAGGGGCTGGCTGAAACTAGTCAAAAGCCTCCCAGTGAGAGCATGTCAGGAGAGCATGTCAGAAGCTGTGGAAGGAGGTTGTGTGTGAGGAGCTGGGAGCAAGAGGCACTAGGAGCTGAGAGTAAGAGGGCGTACTGCTGGAAGATCCTGTGGTGAGGATAAAGAAGGTGTTGGGAGGAGTCCATGGGGAAGTAGCCCAGGGAGTTGTAGCTGTCGTGCAGTTGTTCCGGGAGGCACTCTAAACAGCTGCAATCCACAGGGCCCTGGGCTGGAACCCGGAGTAGAGGGTGGGCCTGGGTTCCCCCCAAAACTCCCAACTCCTGATCAGACACAGGAGGAGTTAACCTGGACTGTGGATTCTACTAGAGGGGAAGATCTCTGAGACAAGCAGAATCCGCCAATAAGCGCAGGACCCACCGAGGTAGAGGAGGAACTTTGTCACAGAATGTATTGGAATCTTAGGGAGTGTGTGCACAGAGACATAGGGTGTGGGAGGATATTTTTTCTGCCAGTTTGCACTAGTAGATGGACTGAAACCAAAAGCCCAGATCGAAACAGCTCCATGCTGTAGAGAAGAGGTTCAAGTCAGGACCCAGAGCCAAAGCTCACTAATAGTCTCTCTCTTTATTAATTGAATCAAAACCCTGAATCCAAGCAGCCCTGAGTTTTTGGAGTGTTTGAAAAACAGATCTGAAGCCTTGATTCAACAAAGTCCTTATAAGAACATAAGAATGGCCGTACTGGGTCAGACCAATGTCCATCCAGCCCAGTATCCTGTCTTCCAACAGTAGCCAATGCCAGGTGCCCCGGAGTGAGTTAACCTAACAGGTAATGATCAAGTGATCTCTCTCCTGCCATCCATCACCCACCTCTGACAAACAGGCTAGGGACACCATTCCTTACCCATCCTGGCTAATAGCCATTAATGCACTTAACCTCCATGAATTTATCCAGTTCTCTTTTAAACGCTGTTCTATTCCTAGCCTCCACAACCTCCTCAGGCAAGGAGTTCCACAGGTTGACTGTGCGCTGTCTGAAGAAGAACTTCCTTTTATTTGTTTTAAACCTGCTGCCCATTAATTTCATTTGGTGGCCCCTAGTTCTTATATTATGGGAACAAGTAAATAAATTTTCCTTATTCACTTTCTCTACACCACTCATAATTTTATATACTTCTATCATATCCCCCCTTAGTCTCCTCTTTTCCAAGCTGAAAAGTCCTTAAGGACGTGCATAGCTTTAAAGTGTCTCTCTTCATAATCTATTCCAGGGGCGGGGGGATTGCATTTCAACACAAACTTAATGTTATCATCACTGCACTGGTGTTTCAGATAGCGCTGGAACTGCCCTCCATTTTAGTACTTTCCTCCATCAATCAAGGCTGTACAGTGGGACCTGGCCTAGTGAGAAGAGCAGAGCACAGCACATCACACCATTTGTGCCCTACCTGGGGTAGCACACTAGGTCACCATGGAGCTTTGAGTCACACTTTGCAAACGTGGGTGCCCAAAGTCAGGCACCTCTCCCCATATTAAGTCACTTCAATCAGTAGTCTGATCTTTCAAAGGTGCTGAGCACATGCAGCTCCCATCGACATTAGTGGGACCTGAAGGTGCTCAGAATTCAGATGTGTAACTTTGGGCACTCATGTTTGAAACATGTGGCTTTAGCCTCTCCCTGTTGACTGGGCGTCAGTAGGCTGTGGCAAGGTTTCATGAATTGTAAAGCGTCCTGAGGTCCTTAGCTCTGCAGCATTAAATCATTTATTGTCGAATGCATGAGAAGTGTTTTGTACTGACGCTGGCTCAAACCACTGGGGTGATGCCTGACCTCAATGTGCTCAGTGAAGCAAAATGTCTATTTATTGTTGTCAAGCTGAGAGTTCTCCCAAAGTTTATGCTCTGTTGTAATGAACTGGCTTCTCTGAGATCATGGTTTAAATATGCAGCCCTGAGGCTACTAGTTAAAATTCAAAACATTGGAGGACACACATAGGGTGGACTTTTGAATCGTTTTTAGTTGCGCGGAAATGCTCTTTGACAACCCAAAGAGTGAGTTCTAGGCAGTCGCAAGCCAGGCCTGGCTCAGCTCCTGCACAGTCTGAGGAATACCACAAAAATAGTATTTTTCAAATGCACGTTTTGGCCTTAAACAGCAGCCACCATCCTTGCACATGCTCTGGTGAAGGGCTAGATTCTGACCGAAGCACAGATGGGTGTGGGCACCCCCACTTTGTGTAACCTGCTTAAATGCCAACCAGAACTGAAGGCCCTGAAGCTCAGAGCTGCTACTGAGATGCTCCCAGCAAGGTCCATGATGCCCCAAGTGGGGTGGGAACAGATAAGGAAGAGTGTAGAATAGATAGTGCAGGGCAAGTGCCATTGCTCTGCATACTCCATAGTTCCTCCTCCCACCCTCACATCCCTTAGGCAGGGCTGGGCTGAATTACCACACTCTAGCCTTCAATGTTTAAAGGGTGAAATTGTCTTTTCTAAAAGATGCCTCTGCCATCCCAGCAAATGGAGCTGTGTACCTTTAAGGCCTGCTAGTTCTCTCTGCCACCCTCCATTTCCCCCCCCCCACACATATTTTTTTAAAGCTGAGGGGAGTTATATTACCTGCAACAGCTGAACTTAATTAGTACCGTAATCACAAGAAATATTTTAAAGGTCTAGAAAGTTGTGAAGGGAAATTTGCTTTCCTCAGGGAGACCCTTGCCATGCACGCTTAGTGGAGAGCAGAAGTTCTGCTATAAATGACTCACTTTGGAGAAACTTCACACGCCTGTATTATTTTCATTATCATTAAATGAGCATGAGTTAGAGGTGGGCAAAAAGTTTTGGTAACGATCCGAACTTCCCTCCCTTCTCGCCATGACCTTGGCCCGTTTCTAGAATCAAAACCAAACTTTCTTTCAGACCAATTTTTTGCCATAATCACACAGAACTTAAAACTTTTGATACTTTACTAACTTGATGCAGGATTTTTTGGGTGGAGTTCTGTGGCCTGTGTTATGCAGGAGATCAGACTAGATGCACAGACTGGGCCCCTCTGGCTGAAAAATCTAGGGATCTATAATCTTGTTCCTGGATATGTTCTTACCTTCTTTATTTCAACCTACCAAAACCCTAGTAAAGTTCTTTGCTATGCAGAGTAGGACATGAAAGAGTTAATACAAAGCTAGCTTTATTATTTATTTGTTTTACAGTAGCAGCTAGATACCTCAGTCTCAGTCGGGGCCTTGTTGTGATAGGTGCTTGTACCTATTGGGTTCCGGGAAGTGGGCGGGCGGAAGCCCGCCCACTGCTAAAGGACCCCCCCACAGCTTAAGGGGAGGATCCACAGGACCTGGAATCCAAATGAGTCCGGGGGACAACTAATGAAATAACAGGGTCAGGGGTGCGGTCACAGGGTTAAAAGAAGGGAGCCTGACGGGGACGCCGAGCAGAGAACCCCGGACAGCGCCCACTGCTCCTCAAAGGCGTCAAGGGAGCCAGCGGACGCCGCCCAGAGGAACTCTGCTTGGATGCGTGAATGGACAAAGGATCGGAAACAGGCCCCACAGGCACCGGAGCCTCCATCGGCCAACCTCCTCTCCCTGGTTTTATAGATGGCCAGTATAGCCAGGGCCAGGAGGAGATTGACCAGGAGGTCCCGTGACTTTGTGGGGCCACGGATAGGGAGTGCATAGAGAAGGAGGTGAGGGGAAAAGTGCAGCCAAAATCTTAACAAAATATTGGTGAGGAGCCGGAATAGGGACTGCAACCTGGCGCACTCCAGGTAAACGTGCACCAGGGTCTCCCTCACACCGCAGAAGGGGCAGGTATCTGGAACAGGGGTAAACCGCGCCAAATACACGCCTGTGCTCACGGCCCCATGAAGGAGTCGCCAGCTGACATCCCCGGTGGGCCTCGGTAGCAGGGTGGAATAGAGGCTGGCCCACCGGGGCTCCTCACCCTCTAGAGGTGGTAGAAGGTCCCGCCACTTTGTGTCGGGGCGGGACACGAGGGTGAGGAAATGAAGGGTGTGGAGCATGAGCGTGTAGAGATGCTTCTGTGGCGTGGTTTGAAAGCGGACCGGCTGCAAGGTGTGCAGCCGGCTCATGGAGAAGGGGCGGTGATAGGTGCTTGTAGCGAGGCAGTTGCCCCACTCCTACGCAGCAAACTTAGGCTGAGTGAGGAAGCAGCCACGGCTGGGGCCACGCCCCAATCAGGCCACAGCAGGCCTGATAAAAGGGCTGAGAGTCAGGAGCTGAGGGACTCTCTCCCTCCAGACTGGAGGTAGAAGGACCTAGCTGCCTGAGAGACAGAGTATCTGAGGCAGAGCAGTGCTGGGGAAAGGCAAAAGGAGCTGGGGAGCTCCAGCCTGGCAACTCCCCAGGCTGCAGGCTTTGAGCAAGGCCTTAGACAGGTACTGGGTTTGCAGGGGGGCAGCCCAGGGCTAGGCAGAAGCAGCAGGTCCAAATCCCCCTTGCCAGTGATGAGTGGTTTAAAGACTGCCGTCTGCCCCAGTGCATGGGGCTAGATGCTGACTGGCAGTAGCCACTGAGGCAAGGTGGGGATAGAGGGTTGGGGGTTCCCCTGGGAGGGGAGACCCAGAGTGTGGGGGTACTGCTGGGGCAGAACCCCAGGGCGAAGGGCACCGGGGTCTGGGAGGGACACGGGGGCCAGCAACAGGTGAGACACCGGCCTGCAGAGGGGGCTCCTAGGCTGGTGCCAAGAGCTAATTCCCAGACAACCAGCAGGAGGTGCTGCACTGGTGAGTCTCGCCATTGCTACAGTGCTGTACAAACCCAGAGCTAGAGACAAACTATGGCTCAAAGAGCTTATGGCATAACTAGACAAAGGGTGGGATGGGGCAACAGATGCACAGAGAGGTGACTTCCCCAAGGTCATAGGCAAAGCTCGATATGGACCTCAGGTCTCCTGACTCCCTGTCTAGTGCCCTACCCACTAGGCCATGCCTGCTGCCCTACCTGTCATAGCACTAGCTTTGACAAGGCTGTGTTCCAAACCCTGGGCATAACACCTACACACACATGACTAGTGCGAGTGGAAAGTGATTTCAAAGGAGACTTTCAAACACTGTGGTATTGGCCGCCCCAAGCACCTGCTTCTTTAGCTGGTGCCTGGAGCCAGCCCTGTTTCTAGGCCCTTTCTCCTGCCTGCCCCCCACTCCACCCCGCCGCAATTTATAACAGATAGCATAGACTGGCAAACTATTTATTCTGTTATGTAAATATCTGTTTTATTCGTAGCCATTTTTCATTGTACTTTTTTTTTCAAAGCTAGTAAGTATGGTGCTTACCGTACGGTGCCCAGAACTTGGGCCGCATGACTCAGTGGATAGGGCCTCAGACTGGGAGTTGGGAGACCTGGGGATTTTACACACACACACACACACACACACACACACACACACACACACACACACACACTCTCTCTCTCTCTCTCTCTCTCTCTCTCTCTCTCTCTCTCTCTCTCTCTCTCTCTCTCTCTCCCCCCCCCCCCCCTGCACATCTTGATGTAAGAGGTGTGCCTGTAGTGGGAATGGAGTCCCCACAGTACTTGCACAGCTACCCAGGCAGAGCTGCTAAAACTTAGAGCAGCCCCCAGTGATCTTAGTTATGCCCCGGGGTTGGTTCACCCACCGACTAGCCCAGATGCTCCCTTTGTCCCCACTCATTGGGTTGTGCTGTTGGGGCACATGATCTGACCCTTTATTTTCATACATTGACTCACTGTGTATTATTTACCCTCTTTTGTCAAGGGTGATAGATTACCATTACTCTGCTGTGCTGGACAGTGGAGTTTTGCACTCGGGCTGGAGTACTGGGGCTTTCCCTTTGCTCCTACCAGCCTCCTTTTCTCTTGGATCTTTGCAGGCCCTTTTCTGCTCATGACAGAGCACTGCATGTATATGATGGCGAGTTACAGCAGAGAGAGAAGGCAGTGTCAGGACTGTGTGGATAATGGCAAACAATGAGTAATGTACGTGTTTCACTCATACATCCTTGAGTTTCCTACAATATCTATTTTCCTGGGGGCTACAATGATAACAGCATGAGTTATGGGCCTGGGCCTGTGACAAAGAGCAGGGATTCTTACATAAATGTCTTCTGCTTGCACCAGCTGCTCTTTGAAACGGACTTCACTCCATTAGGCTGGAAAAATAAGATTCCAGCATGTTCTACCGGAAGCAGCCGTGGTCACACTCAGCACACGATGGAAAGTCCAAGAAGAAAAGCTGGCCACCCTGACGAGGAAAACGCCAAGTGCTATTTACCATCCCAGGGGGATAGAAATTAAAATAGCTCTGAGGACGAGCAAATAAAACGGGAGAAATAAATAGTGAGAGTGGTGAAGTAAGCACTGCCAGCCTGGGAATTTCCAGCATTACTCACTGAGAGCTTGATCCAGTGACTGGTGAAGTTAGTGGAATGGTTCCCATTCACTTCAGCAGATTAGGCCCTGTGTGATCCTTGCATCCAGGGAGCTCACTGCAGGACCATAGCAACAAACCTGCTTCTATGTTCTGTGTATTCCTGGGTGCCAAATCCTCTCCCTCAGTTACACTGCTATGATCTCACTGAACTCAATGGATGCAAGAGGGAACAATTACTCCTCTATCTCACTCACACATCGTCCCTCCAGCTCCCCGCCACCATGAGACTATCTGGACCTTTGGGCTGGGCAAACAGGAGTAAGTGTATGTTGCACACCTACTTACTGCCTCCTCAGACCAGGTGGGTGACGAAGAGTGTGGAAGCAGTGGAGCCTTCACATCACTCTCTATCCCCCATTTGCTGGCCACTGCAGCTGAGCTAGTATGGAGGGTGTCATAATTTGCTGCTAGTAAAAGCCAGCTACTGCCACCCCAGAGCCAGGAGGAGAAAGAAGGACATCCTCTAGAATATCCCTGCCCCAGATTTCATGGTTCTGTTGGTTTTTTGGGTTTTTTTTTGGTTTTTAAGTTTATGATGTTTGGAAATTATTTACTGTTGTTGAGGATTTTAAAATGGTCATTAAAATACCCATGAACTGAAGTCATATTTTGATAGCTTGGATTGAACCCCCATCTTCAGAAGCAGAGATTGCAACTAGATTCTGCAAGGAGTGTTAATATGGTAAGCTTCTTCCTCTGGTCATTTTCACCATTCTTTCCAGTGAGCATAAGAACGGCCACACTGGGTCAGATCAAAGTTCCATCAAGCCCAGTATCCTGTCTTCTGACAGTGGCCAATGCCAGGTGCTTCAGAGGGAATGAGCAGAACAGGTAGTCATCAAGTGATCCATGCCCTGTCACCCATTCCCAGCTTCTGGCAAAACTGAGACTAGGGACTCCATCCCTACCCATCCTGGCTAATAGCCATTGATGGACCTATCCTCCTTGAATTTATCTGGTTCTTTTTTTAACCCTGTTAGGGTTTTGGCCTTCACAACATCCTCTGGCAAGGTGTTCCACAGGTTGACTGTGCATTGTGTAAAAAAAATACTTCTTTTTGTTTGTTTTAAACCAGCTGCAGCACCATGAACTGGGAACCCACCAAAATCTGGCAACGTTTCTCTGCTTAGCTCTGGTTTCTAGGTGTCTATCTACACTGCAGGAACTATATGGGCATAACTACCGTGTTATAGCTATGCCAGCATAACCCTGTAGTGTAGCCATAACCTACACTGATGGAAGAGGTTTCTCCATTGCTCTAGGAACACCACCTCCCCAAGTTAAGGTAGGTTGGTTAACAGAAGCATTCTCCCTTTGACCGCCCTGCATCTACATTTGGAGTTAGGTCAGCATAGCTCCGGCACTAAGCAGTGTGGATTTTTAACATCCCTGACTGCTGTGGCTATGTCAACCTAAGTTATAAATGTAGACCAGGCCTAGATCTCTCTGATAGACCTTCCAGTTGCCAGAGTAGACTATTAGGGTCTGCACCCCAAACTCCAACAGCTATTGTGGACACATGGATCAAACGGAATTCATAGCCCTCAAGTTCTACAGAACCATCTCTTTGATCAGCTCTGTCAGTTGGTTGTCCCATCATCTAGCAGTCCATACAATAAACTTTAAGACAGACTCACTATCTGGATTCCACCAGCAGACTGAAATTTTCCTGTGGTGGAAAATCCACCTGGAGCGAAACATGACATTCCCAGCCCCAACTCCAGCCTGGCATTGTGAGCCAGCCAATACAGCCAACAAAGCTGGTAGGGCGGCTGGGGAGATGGCATGGCCAGAACACCCTGGAAAGACACAGTGTTTGAAGTTTCCCTCCCACTAGGGTTGCGTTCCTGTTTAGGCGGTGCTGCCTTCACAGATCCAGGATCTGCCAACTGCAACTCTTCATGTCTTTCAAATGTGGCCATAGCAAATTTAAAGGTTGGCTTGAGTCTGAGTTTATCCAGACTGGTTCACTCATCCCTAATATATCTCATTTGATATAAAAACCAGAACAAACAAACTTTGATCTCTGCGGCCCTTATAGAAATTAACTTTGTTGTCAGTGCAAACATGTTTCTGCTACAGTTGCTACACTCATAAAAAACTAATGGTTCCCTCTAGTGGCTAATTTAATATATGAACATTTGGGGAATGTCTTTCTTTAGGTAACCAGTCAGTATAGCTTGGTTGAATGGGAAACTGACTTTGGTATAGAAGTTTGCTAGTTCAAATTCTGTTTGTGGAACAGGTCTGTTTACTTAGTGCAACAGAGATCAGTAGATTCCCTTTACTTGTTTTTCTTAAAAATGAAGTGATGCATGAGTTAAAACATAATTTACAGGCACACAGCCAAACAAGCATGAAAAGATCATCTGTAGGAAGATGGGATATGCTACGGGAAGCCAGCCTCTGAGAAGGTTTAAATAGTTAACTTAAAAAAAAGACAGTTTGGTCTAACTTGGCTCCATTCACAAACCCACACATGGGAATTCTGGGCAAAACCATACTGCACAAGTTATAGAATCATTTCATAGATTTAGAGATGGAAAAGGCTTATTAGGTCATTAAGTCCATCCCCACCTGTCAGTGAAGGATAGTTCCCTGCAGTATATTCTCAAGTACTTCATACAGTCTGATTTTAAATTATCCAAGCTACGTGGTTTCCATCACTTCCTTGGGGAGGCAGCTGCACAGATAGGTTTTGTTTAACTTGACCAGCTAAATGGTTAACCCTTTTCTATCTCAGTTCTTTTTGCATCTTCATAGTTTTTTCTCTGGATTATCAATGTGAAGGTTAATATTTTATAGCTCAACTGTGCTGGGCATTTCACAGGTATTACACTAACACGTTTTGCATGCAACACATCCACTGATGGCAAGGTTGTCATATGCAATAGAGGTGCAGCTGGTGCAGCCCAAAAAGAAGGATTTTGCCTTAAGTGTGTAAGGAAGCATACAATGGCCTTCACTGAGACTCCTGAGACTAAGTGACATTAGAACAATCCTTTCCTTTAATGGCATCCTAGTATTGTAGAGTCCCAAGCTGAAAAGATAGCATACCTGGTCATATAGCTGGGAAGCAAAGGTATGTTCCCATTTGTTAGGAATTATTTGATGTGTGTTTCTCTATGGTATACTGTTCATCTTAACGCAGATTCAGAAATAGACAGGGAAGGGCAAACCTCATGGAGAATGAGGTGTGGCAAAATTCTCATACTATTTTGGGAGGATTGCAAAACTAGTTTGAATTTCCCTCTGCAATTTCATAGAATCATAGGACTGGAAGGGACCTCGAGAGATCATCTAGTCCAGTCCCCTGCACTCATGGAAGGACTAAGTATTATCTAGACCATCCCTGACAGGTGTTTGTCTAACCTGCTCTTAAATCCCCTGGGGAAAATTTATCCTAATGTAAATACAATAAAGTCAAGGGACCCAGGGATGAATTTGGCCTACGATAGGTTTTTTTGCACAAAGGTTGATGCAGCTTGTTAAAAAATGTTTTTCTAACTAGAAAAGAAGCCTGTGCTTTACCTGGAACCCCATTTCTCTTACCCTTGCTTCATTTTTTGCCCACTTTCTGCAATTTTTGTAGAAGTCCATCAGAAATGACTGTTTGCCACTGATTACAAACACAGGGGCTGACTTCCGGCCCTGCCCGTGGGTGCTGTCACCCAGCGTCAGGAGCGGGGCCCCGCCCCCGACGCCGGGTGACGTTGCAGGGCCCCGCCCCCGACGCCGGGCGACGTTGCGGGGCCCTGCCCCCGACGCCGGGCGACGTTGCGGGTCCCCGCCCCCGACGCCGACGCAACGTTCCCCAGCGTCGGGGGCGGGCCCCCGCAACATCTCCCGGTGCCCAGTAAGTTTGCCGCGGGTCCGGGGCGGGCGGGGAGTTGCCGGTGGGTGCAGAGCACCCACCAATTTTTCTCCGTGGGTGCTCCAGCACCGGAGCACCCACGGAGTCGGCGTCTATGATTACAAAGCATCTGTGCAGGAGTTGCTCAGGGTTAGGTTAGCTGCTGATAGAATTCAGCTCTTGTGAGAATGGATAAAGAAACAGGACCCTGAGGCAGAGAAGAAGGAAAGAGTTGAAGCAGGACACTGAAATGGAGACTTTTACTTCTATAAATGCAAAGAAATATATTTTATAATTTCATAGATTGTATCGCCAGAAGGGATCATAATAAATAATACTAATGCCAAGCTCTTTTATAGCACTTCCATCAGCTGATCTCAAAGCACTTTACAAAGGAAGCAATACCATTATCGTGTCTGACTTCCTCCATAATACAGGCCAGAGAATAGCACCCCATCATTCCTGTATCAAGCCCATAACTCCTGGCTGGACTAGAGCATAACTTTTAGAAAGACATCCCTTATCCCTTAGTGTTAAGGCTTCCTTTACACAAAGAGAAAATAGATATTTTCAGTGAAAGTGTCTTCTCTTTTAGATTAACAACAAAAGAATGAAAAAAAGTATAGATTCCACAGGAGACAGCACAGTGTGTATGTTTTCTGCAAAAATTTGAGGCCTGCTCTATATTTGAAAGCTTTACTGTCTATGCATAAAAGTTGTACCACTTTAACTATGCCATTATAGTTCAAATAGTGTAGTGTGGATGTAGTTATACCAATACAAATGTGCTTATACCAGTATAGATTACTCCTATATGGGAAGGGAATAAGTCATAAGTATAAGGCAATACTTTTTACCAATATAACTGCATCCACACAGAGGTTGTACCAATAAAACTATTTGATAAAAAAAATGACACCCCTAACTGAAATAGTTATACCAGTAAAACTTCCAAGTTTAGAACAGGCCTCAGATTCTTAAGGGAAAGTGTTTGACCTGCGCACAAAGGGTACGTCTACACAGGGATAAAAGCCCTGTGGCATGGCTGTGGCTGGCCCGGGTCAGCTAACTTGGGCTTGTGGGGCTTGGACTGCCAGCATAATAATTGCGTGTAGATGTATGGGCTCAAGTCTGAGCTCTGGGATCTTCCAACCTTGCAAGGTCCCAGGGTTTGGAGGCTGAATGCAATTTTTCAGCCCCACAGCCCAAGCCCACAGTGGGCTAGCCACTGATTTTTTATCCCCATGTAGAGGGATCCAAAATGGCTTCCTGGCCCTTGCAGGCAGAAGCGCCTTTAGAAATTTAAAGAAGCAGTATCCAAGTATAACCGTTATGTAGCTACATCTGGGAGTTCACATAGAGCAAAACTTCTCAGTAAAAAGCAAGGAAGAAAAAACATTGTAGAACTTCTGGCGAAAAGAAAGAGGCAGCAGAAATAGCCTCACAATACGTGGCAGCCAGCCACTTTGAATCAGATATGGACAGCAATTGCAAAATGATCTCGTGGGCCAAATCCTTCCTCACTCACTAGTGTAACTGAGGCAAGCAGGATTTGGCCAATGAAACAAAACACATTGACCTTTAGTCTCACTGTGAAATCCCATGCTATGCACAGACACCTAATGCATTTACTTTGGCAACGCTTGTATACCTTGCCATGCAAACAAAGTTATTGAAATCTAGAGCCACGCATACACACGCCCACCTCTGGTAGCAGCAAGCAAGCGAGCTGAAGCTAGAGAGATTGCCAAGGAATCTGTCCCCTGGAGATCAAGCCAGCCAAGAAAGCTGTAATTCTCAGATTTCCTTTAAGTATTCTTTTTTATTTTTAGTGGGTTTTTTCCCTTATAATATGAATTGTTGATGTAATGGTGTATATACCATACATAAATATGACTTCAGTTCATGGGTATTTTAATGACCATTTTAAAATCCTCAACAACAGTAAATAATTTCCAAACATCATAAACTTTAAAAAAAACCAAAAACCAGAACCATGAAATCCGGGGCAGGGATATTCTAGAGGATGTGGGAGGATTTCACTGCATAATTCCCATTGAAGCCATACAGTGAATCCCTGCAAGCCATTGTGAAATTTACGTAGCTTGCAGATCTGTAGCATTTTCCAGCCAATGGTCTGAAAGAGTTTCCCTCTCACAAGGTGGTATCTGGGACTATCATCTCCATTTTACAGTTGGGGAACCGAGACGTTGGGCAGTTACATGATTTGCCCAAGGTGACAATGGCTCAGTGGATCTCAACCCACCATTCTTTGCTTAACCCTATGGACAATGACTTCTCGCATCTTTAGCACGTCACTGAGCCTCAGTTTCCTCATCTCTAAAATGGGGCTAACACGTCCTGTGTTGTAAGGCTTAATTCATTCATAGGAGGTCTTTAGGTTAACCATGATTCATCATTATAGGAGAGAGAAAAAGCATCTGAAACCCTCCAACCTTCTGTTGTGGTTTTTTAACACAGTCTATGTTCAGAGCACATCCTTCACAGATAGAGAAGGGAAGTTGTCCAGAGGGAGAGCTGAAGAGGGGAAATGACTCAGGGGCTCAGGTAGGAAGCAGAGGGAGAGAAAGAGAGAGATGGGGACACTGAGTTAAAGACAGGGCAGCACACGTGGGACCATGACCCACTACTGTGGAGAGCTGCCAGGAGGGGACAGAGAGAGGAGGCCAAACCTGCAGGAGCATAGTCTGTGGGTGGAGGAGGAAGAGGAGACTATGATGTCAGAGAGGTAATGGAGGGAGGAGGGAGTCCCTGGAGAGACTTAAAAGCCAAGTGTGTGTTTTAAATAGCTCACAGAGATCCAGGAGTGGATGCTGCTTAGTGCAATGTACATAATAGCTATGGAGTCTCAGGCATTCTCTTCAACTGCCTTATATTTAGGGATTTGAACTAACACCCTTCATTTTACTATCTACAGCCAAATGTGACATGAATGGCGCAATGCCCTAGAGTCTGCTAACTGTAAGGATGGGAGCAAGCCTCAGCATTTGGATCCAGATTTCAAACTCCTCAACTCCCGCTGTGTTCAGCATATTCAGGAGCTAACTGTAAAATTCAGCTCCATCTCCAGCTTTGAACCCCAAATGCCCACTGCCCCAAGTTCAGGTCTGAGGATTTGATTAACCATAAGTGGAGAGCTCCAAGGAAAATCCCCAGAGGCTGAAAGACGAGTTTCTGGGGGTTCATTAGGTGGCACTCTTCCCTCTTAATTACTATTGACCCTCATGCTTCGGTGGCATTGTGTAGCTGGAGCTGCTATCTTTCAGATGAGAAACAGTATCTAGGTCCTGGGCACTTCTCATCACTAAAAATCCTAAGGCACTTTTCCAAGAACAGTAGAGTTAGCTCCAATATCACCACCAAATTCAGGCTAGTTGCATTGCAGTTGCACCCAGGAGCACGTGGCATGGACCAAAAGCCCAATGTGCTAGGTGCTGTACAAACACAAACCAAAAAGACAAGCCTTGCCCCAAAGAGTTTATAATCTGCCTGCTTGAATTCCTCCCATTGTTTCAATGGGTTAAAATATCCTTCTTTACCACCTGACCCAACTCTTTGGGTAAACAGTTCCACCTCAGAGGTGGCTGTATTTAGTAGTGGATAAAGTGGGTAAAATGATTCCTCTATGTATATGGTTTGTCGTTTTGCAAAGCATCATGATGCTTGCAATGCACATCTGCTATTAATGATATTGTAGAAGTGTGCAAGGCACAGTATACAAGCAGTATTGTATAAGCAGAGAGGGGTCACTCTTTTCCTGCCCTCATTTGGGGTCACTGCTCCCCTGGGACATGGGGCCTCATGAGCTAAGAGAGGTGTAAATTACATTTCCCTGCTCAAGCCCAGTGAATCTAGGTGTTAGACTGGAGCCAATGCCTAGCGAAGCTAACTGGAATCTTTCCTTTGACTTCAGTGGGTATAGTACTAGATCAGACCTTTAAACACTTAGGCCCAATTCAGCCAAGCACTTAAACATGTGCTTAACTTTAAGCATGTTCTTAAGTTTTTTACTGAGCACAGGCATTTATTTACAGGCGTACGCGCTTCTTTGACTTGCTTGCCAAGTGCTTTGACACAGCTCCTGGTACAAATTTGGCCTACGTAGGTAGTGGTTGAACTTTTGGGTGTCCCCTGTAAAATGAGCTTGTAGTGCTCAGTTCTGTTCCAAATAGCCAGCTGGTCACATCAGAGCAGCTGGCAGTCTCAGAGAAGAGTCCAAAGAGTGGCCCCAGAGATGGCTTTTTGACTCTCAGAGAATGCAGCGCCACAGAAGGCGCATTGGTGCTGTGGGGAGCTCATACCTGTTCTGCGGACAAATGACTTTAAATCTACAGCAGCGGTTCTCAACCCGCGGGGCGCATGTGGCCCAATTAACACAGCTGTGTGCTAAAGGCTGGCCCAAGTGCCCGGGGTCTGCCGGGTTCCAGCTGCCCGGCAAGGAGGGGTCCGAGCTGCCCCACTGTCCGGCGCGGAGAGGTCCAGCTGGGCAGCCTGCCCCGTGTGGCGGGAGTCTGGGTCAGGGCTGATGGCAGGCCCTGCAGAGTCAGGGACTGGGGCTTCTGGCCGGCCCCACGAGCTCCGGGGTCCAGGGCAATGGGCCCGCTCCAGGTCCCAGGGCCAGGGCAACTGGCCCGCTCCAGGTCCCAGGTCTGGGGCAGCCGGCCCACCCCACGAGCTCGGGGGTCTGGGTCAGCTGGCCCACTCCGAGGCCCCCGTCTGGGGCAGCCAGCCCACCCCTCATGGCAGGGGTCGGGGCTGTCGGCTGCTCCACGGGATCCGGGGCAGCTACCTGGCCCCGCAAGCTCCGGGGTCCAGGCCTGGGGCAGCCAGTCGGCCCCTCGGGGTCTAGAGTGGGCAGCCGGCCGCCCCACAAAGTTGGTGTCGGGGCTGCTGCTGCCCTGCCACCCAGCCCCAGCAGCCCAGGTAACTCATCATGGGCTGCATATGCAGCCCACAATGTGTAATCAGTTGAGAACCACTTATCTACAGGTTTCAGTGTAGTAGCCGTGTTAGTCTGTGTCAGCAAAATGAAAATAAGAAAGAAAAACTTGTAGCACCTTAGAGACTAACAAATTTATTTCAGCATAAGCTTTCGTGGGTTAGTACCCACATCCGATGAAGTGGGTACTAACCCACGAAAGCTACTTATCTACAGGATTGTCCACATGGCACATTTCATTAACACTAACTTCACTTTGAAAGGAGAAAAAAAAAAGTTTCCTTGTTACAGGTTTGAGCTACTCTGCTCTCTTCATTCATGCACCAACCAGTGCAATACCAACATGGCCAGGAATACACCATACTTACAGGTGGAGATGCAACAGGGACTGCTTTGACAGTATCAGAAAAGCATGCACCAGGAGTCCTTTGATGCACTAGCATCACCTGGCTGAGATTCCTGCATTCTAATTCTTGCTGTCCCCACTGACGTATTCAGAGCTTCGAAGTCCTGATGAGACCATTATGATCATCTAGTCTGACCTCCTGCATCACACAGGACAGAGAAATAATTCTTAGAGCAGATTTTTTAGAAAAAAACCTTCAATCTTGATTTTAAAATTGTCCATGCTGGAGAATGCACCACGACCCTGGGTAAATTGTTCCAACAGTTAATTACTCTCACTGTTAAAAATTTACTCCTTATTTCCAGTCTAAATTTGTCTAGCATCAACTTCCAGCCATTGGATCACATTATATCTTCCTCTGCTAGACTGAAGAGCCCATTATTGCATCATTGTTCCCCATGTAGATACTTCTAGACTGTGATCAATCCGCCTATAAGCTTCTCTTTGTTAAGCTAAATATATGGAGCTCTTTGAGTCTATCACTATAAGGTATGTTTTCTAATGCTCTAATCATTCTTGTGGCTCTTCTCTGAGCCCTCTCCAATTTATCAACAGCCTTCTTGAACTGTGGCAGCAGTTGCACCAGTGCCAAATACAAAGGTAAAATAACCTCTCCACTCCCACTCAAGATTCTCCGGTTTATGCATCCCAGCCAGGATTGCATTAGCTCTTCTGGCGAAAGCGTCACACTATTCAGCTAGTTATCCATCATAACCCTGTGATGGAGTGCTCCATTCACCGCCAGGATGGCGCCTCCTCCTGGTCGTTCTGGGGAATAGCTCCCAAGGTTGATGACTCTTCCCACTGTTGCACGCCATCTCTCCGCCTTTCTCTCTGGGTCTGTAGCCACGCCCTCAATCCACAAGTTGCTGCTGCCTCTCTCTAACTCAGCCCTCTGGGTGGGTCCATACACGTGTTTTCCCCTTCTGGGGTACCAAATGGTTTCACTGCCTCATAGCACCACTCCCTCAGTGGCTGGCAGGGGAACACGGCCCTGCTCTCTACTCCAGGTTCCGGCTCAGGGATCCTCTAGCCAGTACTCAAGATCTGTTCCCTTCTAGACCTTACTGCCTTTCCCTGAGCCCTGTCCTACCTTCCTATGTCCCCAAGTTTGCCAGCCCAAACACACCTCCCTTCTCCCAGGGGGTGACTGCAGACTTTTCCAGAAGCCCCTTTCTGCTGCCAATTTCCTACCTTTATAGTCTGAGCCCCGCTTGTTCTTCCTCAGATGGGCTTCCTTATTCAGTCAGGGGGTTAGTTAGCCACCTGATTTCCCTGACCTGTGGCCTATTTAATTAATTATCCCCCTTCTCAGTCTGCCTCAGCCCTTTCAGGGCAAGTGTGGGGTGAACATCCATCACAAACCCCCAAATCTTTTTCATGTACTTCATAAACTTCACGTGGTTCAACTGCTCCAGCTGTGAAATGGGTATAAAGATACTTACCCTTGTAAAGTGCTTTGTGAAGTACAAATTAAAAACAATAGATCAGAATGATTAATTCAGACATTAAAGCCAGTAATGATCATTTATACCTAGCAAAATGTAGGCTGAAGGTGATCTTTAAAGTACTTTTTGCTCTAAGAAAAAGTTCATAATCCAAAATCAGTAAAGGGAGATTTGTCTGTTAATTATTATTATTATTAATTATTATTATTAGAGTAGGACCCAAAGATCCCCAGTTGGGACTGGTTCATGCTCCAAAGAGCTTGCATAATTTGAATACAATTATATTTAAAATAATATCATATTTTAAATATATAATTTGAAACAAAATCCAACAAAATAACTCCTTAGGAAGTCAATGGCCAGCGTGGCCCCTCATACATAGGGGAGCCATTGAGTTAACTCAGGAGTGGAAAGCCCCATTCTCACTGATGGTGGACATCAGTTAACACTTTTTCACCCATGTTAACTGGTCATGTTATAGCCTACATGGGAGCCTACAGCAAAGTGTTATGGCTAATAAGGGGGCTTTCCAATCATGCTAAACTGACCTGATTGAATAAAGTACCTTTTTACTCGGTGTGGACAGGTTCCATGGGAGCTGTGAGTGCTCAGAGCCTCCCAGGATCAGGCCCATTCCCAATTCAGGAATTTTTTTTTTCTCACTACAGATTGGACAGTGAAAATACAGGACATCCCATGAGACTTAGGCCTTGTCTACACTTCAGGGAGAAACCGATCTAAGCTACGCAATTTGAGTTACGTTAAGAGCGTAACTCAAGTTGATGTAGCTTAGATCTACTTACCGCGGGGTCTACACTATGCTACGTCGACAGGAGACACTCTCCCGTCGACTCCCCTTACTCTTCTCGTTCCGGTGGAGTACAGAAGTCGATGGGAGAGCGATCTGCAGTCGATTTAGCTGAGCTTCACAAGACCGGCTAAATCGACCGCAGATGCATCGATCGCTGCAGCGTTGATCCCTGGTATGTCTAGACAGGCCCTTACTCTACATCTTGGTGCTGGCTTGGCCCAGGAGAGATCTCTTCCCGGAGCTTGTATTCTAGGCTTGCATATAAATGGAGGCCCATAAATCTGCTGAAGAAAATCTTCTCTGAAGAAATGGCCAGCACGTTGGTAGGAATTAAAGCTCCATGCTCTTTTCAGTGAAGCCTCACTGGCTAGCGAGCGGTCTCAAGAATGCACAAAGTGGTGGAGTTGTTTGGATTGGGAGTGTGAATGGAATTTTTTCTTCTTCTCCTCTTTTGAGGACAATGAAATGTAGCAGCCATTCTTCCTCCCCTGAAGGGTGACCCCAGCGAAGAGACAGCAGCACAGATACAATCTCTAGCAGTCATGAAGTGACTGATGAGTGGCCGAGGAACTCCGAATAACTAAATAAAGTCTTGTGTGTTTTCTTTAGCAAGTAAAGAAAACACTTTTAGCATTTTACTGTGACTTCTGGGGTCAAGGGGAATCTTGAATCCAAATACAACAAACTCATAAGATACTGCCAAGAGTTTGGTGCTTAGACTAGGAGCTCTCATTCAGGCTCAGATGCTGAAAATATAGCTTTATTGACGGTGGGCCAAATTCAAGCTTTGCTTGGATCTTGGGAATCTGGGGCCTGCTGTGTGTCCCTTTCCTTTCAAATAGATAGGGTTGCATCTGAGTGTACATAAGCAATCACTGGCGAGAGCAGGTGATAACAGCGCACCACATCAGGGAGACCATTGTCATTAGAGGAGTCGGGAAGTCTTAATTTTTAATAATGCTGCTTCTGTGCCACTTTTCATCTGGGCCTCACGTCAGCCCTGTCAGGGAGGTAAAGTGTTGTAACAAAGCCATAGCCACTCACAGTTGCATGGCTGGTCACGAGGATGCATATCAGGCCCACCTGGAACTTCACAGCAGCAGGAGCAGGGATAGAACCTAAGGGTATATTTACACTCCAGTCTGAGGTGTGATTGCAGCATGGATAGACATGCCGGCCTAGCCTTTACCCACACTAGCATGGCTCAAAATACAGCGGAGGCATGGTGGCAAATGGGACGTTTTGACAATTTTAATTGGGAGATTCAGGAAAACCACCTCTTTCCCCTGAACAGTTTCAATGGAAAAACATTGAAGCCCCTGGCACACCCAGTCTCCAACTCAAAAATGGCCAGGGTAAAAACAGGCAGGTACGGCAGAGAGTGGGCATGTCTCTGACTGGGACTTAAGCATGACCCTCATCATGTTGGCGAGACATTTAGCTGGAGGATGATCTATTTGGCCTCCTTCCTGTTACTACAAAGGAGTTACTGGTGCCCATCTAATTACACATTCATTAACATAGGTTCCTCTGCGCATCTAGACCTGCTCATTACATTGTAGCTTGCCCTGCAAAGTGCAGCACTCCGCAATTGTGTGGTGAGGAACAAGGCCCATGTGTGACTTGCACAGAACATGAGAAACCCCATGATTTTTGTGTCTCTGTTGTGCAAACCTTTTCAAACAACATTAAATGCCCATTTGTGTTGCCTGGCAGCATTCAGTAATTTCAGAGCTTGAAGTGACCTCTTGTCAGAAGTCTGGGTTCCCCACATTCATCAGGCAAAACCAACTGTCCACATGGAATATAAAGCAAATGCACAGTTCTGCACTGACAATCAAACCGCTGTGCTGATTTCCCATTTTCCTAGACTCAGATTTTAAGGTCCAAATGGTCCCTTATGATCATCTAGTCTGACCTTCTGTACAATAAGGGCCTGAGAATCTCACCCACTATTTTCTGCATCAAGTCCATAACATCTAGCTGAGCTATATTTTTTAAAAAGACATCTAGTCTCGATTTACAGATTTCAAGTGGTGGAGAATCCATCAAGTTCCTAGGTAAGTTGTTCCAATTGTTAATTACTCTCCCTGTTAGAAACTTGTGCCTTATTTCTAGTCTGAATTTGTTGTTCCAACCACTAGATCGCACTATGCCTTTTTCTATTAAAGAGCCCTCTGCTATCAGACATCTCTTCCCCATGTGGGTGCTTTGAGGTTTGCATTCTTGCTCTGTCTGGGGTGACAAAAGGATGTGAGAAAGGAATGAGTAGAGTGAGTGAGGCTGTCCCTCTGCTTAATCAGGGCTATTAGACTGTTAGCAGATCTTTAACACACACATTTGTTGCTAGATTTGAGACACTGCCACAACATTTGGCATTTTGTTTCTTTTTCAGAAGCAGTTTCCACAGGCTGCTGCTGCTGCTTTTCCCCTCTGTTTGTGAAGACACTGACCTATAGCTGGAACTTCACTCATTGACAGGAGACTAAATTCTTCTCTTCAAGGCACTTACATAGGGCACATTCCTGGCAATGTGGCTACTAATACTACAAAAGAAGGATGCGGAGGGATGTTTTTACCTGCACACGTAACACCACCCTATCTCAAGTCTGTGGCCATGATTTTCAGCAGTGACTGGTGAGCTTCGGTCCCTCTCTTTTTGGGGGCCCAGCTTGAGACCCTCATTTCCAGAGGGTGAGTAGTCAGCATTTCCCCTCTAAGGTGTCTCATGTTGGGAACACAAACTCACTAGTCACTTTTTAAAATGTTGGCCTTTGTACTTTACCTGCATATTTACCTGGGTACTTACCTGTCCCTAAAAAAACAGTTAAAATAAAATTACTTGCTTGCGGTACACCCTGCATAAATACACACTTGTAGTATTCCAGAGTAATAGTCCAAAATACTTTATATTTTACATGAATGTTACCGCAGTGTTCTGAGCAATGAATCTAGAATACTGGAGTATTTAATGAGAGTTGTTATTTCAGGCAGACAAACAACGTGTGTGCTATTAAACAGAGGGCCAGATTGAGATCTACTACACATCACTGGAGTTACTCAGGACTTATACTGCAGTAACTGAGACCAGAATCTGGCCAGATGATCTACTAAGTAGCAAATACTAGCAATGTGACGTCACAATACTGAATTGTAATTTAAAAGGTGTGGAAAAACTGAAGGGTATGGAGTGGATCTTCACTTCCACCTTGGACAGCCTGCATCATGCAGCCTGAGAATTTGGACTCCTGTGTTCTATTACCAGCTCCAGTGTTTCTACTCTCCTGATTTGATAGAAAAGTATTTGGAGTTTTTTATATATTAAGCCCCAGAGCTCCAGGAATCTAGGGGCTTTCAGGAGAATCTCAGTTTTCATTAAAAAAAAAAAAGTTTCTAGCCCTTGTGGTTGTGGAGAAAAGTTTGAAAATCTCTCCTGAGAGCAAAATCCAGAAAGCAAATACAAAGAATTCTATTATATTTAAAAATCTCATGGTTTTTAAGCCAGTCTCAAGACTTTTGGGACCTGTAGCGGGGTGGAACCCGCTCCTGCCTGGAGGGGCTGGAAATAGCCCTGGGAGAGGGCTGAGGCTCAGAGGCTGGGCTGATGAGCAAGGCAGCCACAGCTGGGGCCAATTTAATCAGGGCCCAGCTGGCCCTTATAAGAGGGCAGTGGGCCTGGAGCAAACAGACACACTCTCTCTCTGCCTTTAGAGGGAGAAGGGCTTAGCTGCAGGGACCTGAGCTGGTACCTAGAGTGGAGCAGGGCTGGGGAAAGGCCAAGGGAGCTGGGGAGCTCTGGCCTAGGAAAACCCAGGCTGCAGGCCTGGTAAGGCCCGACCAGGTACTGGGGGTTGCAGGAGGCAACCCACGGGTAGGCCGAGGCAGCAGGTCCAAACCCCCTTTGCCTGTGATGAGTGGCTTATACTGCAGTCTGCCCCAGGGCGCGGGGGCTAGCTGGTGACTGGCAGTAGCCTACGACTGAGGCGAGGTGGGGATAGTGGGTTGGGGGTTCCCCTGGGGAGGGGAGACCCAGATATAGGGGTACTGCCAGGGGGCAGCACCCCAGTTAAAAGGGCACCGGGTCCTGGGAGGGACGCGGGCCCAGCGTGGACAGGTGGATCACTGGCCTGCAGAGGGCGCTCCAGGGCTGGACGAGCTAATTCCCAGAGAAACCAGCAGGAGGCGCCGCAGGGGTGAGTCCGACCCTGTTACAGGACCTGACTCTTAATTTTTTAATGCTTAGAGTTGGTGATTTAACCTTTCTTTGATTCAGATTACTAGAGCAGAGCCAAAATTCAAACGTAGATGAAATTTAGCAATTTTGGATTCGCATAAACAGTTGAGAGGGTTTTGTTTGTTTTTAAGTTTGCTGGGTTAGCTATATAACTTTTATTAGTGTATCCACCAGAGACACACCAGGCTTGATTCCAATTTCACTTACCCCAACTCAACTCCATTGACACTGGTGGAATAACTCATGATCGGCATTGCTGCAACTGAGGACAGTTTCACAATTCGGATGCATTCAAAATTCATTTCTGATTTCTGAAATTCAGTCTGGTGAAGTCAGGATTAAAAGAAGAAAAATTAGACATGGATTAGTTATTTATAGGGCTCCTGAAATCACCTCTTGTAATTCTATTACATTTATTTTGCACAGTAATATCAATAAACTGCGTACTGTCACAGGAGGAATAGCCAGGATCTGACCCACCGCAGCATGTATGTAAAATGCAGCACAGCTGAATTCTTGGTACCTCAAAAAGATGGCAGTGGGCAAATCATGACATGTATAGGTTCAGATCACATTCATTCCCAGCCACCTAAGGTTTGTCTGGAACTGCTCTTCTAAACTCAAATATACATTGGCTTAATGGCACCATAAATAAAGTAGCCTCACAAACCAAAGCAATTGGTTTTAATAAATGTTTTGGCTTGTTCTGACAATGCACTGAGTCTTCATGCTGGCACCGAGAATATTTTTTTAGGAAAATGTATGCATCTTTGCAGTAACTCAGCAACTAAATCCTTTCTGCACTTCATGGAAAGGGTTTCCTGGCTATCCACTTTCTAACATATTCCAAGTCTCTTCCAGCTGATTGTTGTCTGGCTTGGAAATACTTTTATACTAAACTTTGCCCTGCCAGTGCTGGTGAGCTGGGTTTGCTGATTGTAAGCTGCCTTTGTCTTGTTTCCAAATGCCATTATGAAGTGCCCAGTAAACACGCAGGCATTTAGATGCCTCTTAAGTTGCAACATGCAGATGTGTTTGCAATAGGTACAGATGTGTCTGTCTCTTGATACCCAGCCTTATTATAAGCAGTACGCAGTAGTGATACTTCAGGAGTTCAAAGGCATTCGTATTCAGTTAGCCAGTTTTCAGCAAGAAATCTGAGATTAAGTGAATTCAAGTCCTCTTAGAGGAGAAAGCAGAAGACGGAGGGAGGGGAGCAGGATCTCAGCATGCATCGCCGTGTACCTTGGAAAACACCCAGACGAGGTGCATCTCAGATCTGATTCTGCCTGGAACATTTCATAACCAGGGGCCAAATTCATGCCTGGGACAATGCCATTAATTTTAACAGGCTTGTGCCAGGGATGGATTTGGTGCCATATATCACAGGCAGCCAAAAATCTGAAAGTAACCCAGATGCCCTTTAACCTTTGTCCTAACTTCATTGAACCAAATCCTGAATTCCTTGCTCAGTGTTTACTCAGGCAAACACCCATAGGCTTCAATGGGAATTTGAGGAGCAAAACCAAGTAAGGAGCTCCAGATTTTGCCTACTGTTTTGTGCAGTAAACATGATAAGATAGAAGTGTTTTGTCGCTGAACAAAAATCAGATTAGTCTTTTAGCATGTGAGTGTAGAAGACAGCCTGAGTGCACAAGGAATCAGATCCTTCACCTCCTTTCCTCACCCCAACAGCCCCAACTCTCTGAGGAAAGGAAAATAAAACTGACCAAAGTGACGTTCCTTCTGACTTGGGCCTGTTTATTGCACCTCAGTTGCTGGGGCACTGGTATTAGCCCTTTGCAGGCTTTGTTCCTTCCCCAATTGCAAGCCCTTTAACACCCCTGTGAGCAGGCAGAGATTCCATTTAAAGGAGTAAAACTCACCGAGACTCCAAGTACGTGACCTCTTTAGCCTTTATTCTCATCAGCCCAGGGCCGGCTCTAACTTTTTTGCTGCCCCAAGCAAAAAACAAACAAAAAACAATAACCCTGAGCGCCACCCTGCCAAAACAAAAACACCCCTCCCCCGAGCGCCATGCCGCCGAAATAAAAACAACCCCCCCCAAGCGCCGCACCGCCGAAGTAAAAAAAAAAAAAAATGAGCGCCGCCTCGCCATCCCAACATTGGCCGCCCCTTAGAAGGTGCCGCCCCAAGCACGTGCTTGGTCGGCTGGTGCCTGGAGCCAGGCCTGCATCAGCCAGCTTGGGTGGAGAGACCTCCCCTGTCTCCCATTGAGGGGAAGATAGGACCAGATTTGTAATGTTATTTAGGTGCAGATAGGCAACTAGCTGACTTCAATGGGGCGCTTTGGGCAATCCCAGTAGGTGCCTATCTGGATCATTAGGTGACTAAATCCCTTTAAAAATCCAGCTCCTTTGAAAAGCCAGCCCAATCCATTCTGAAAATACACCAGCCAGGGTCGTTATGATTCTCATGGAAAAACTTTTCAAATCAGGCCTGACCTTGGAAAAGTTGTCAAGCTTAAAACTTGAGAGTAATGCGCAAGCAATTAGCACATCCACTCCATCGTAGACAATACATTTTGAGCCCTGGATAGATCTAAAAACTTGAGAGAGGCAGACATACAAGAGTGTTATGTCCTCTGTCTGAGAGCTGAATCCCACGGAGGGTGGAAATAGCAATTCAGGACAGCTGTGAGTATGCTTAGTATTAATATCAAATATAATGGTAATTCAAAACAGAATCTTTTTGGGATAGATCTGAACTGCACAAGCCAAGTTATGAAATGATATTAGCATCTGGATCTTAGAAGCAGCTGAGGCTAAGCCTGCCAGCGTTTGCCATATGTCTCATCTGCAGAGAATATTTAAATAAGTAAACACAATGAGTTAATAAATACATGAAATAGCTTTGCAAGATAAATACCTCTCCATACTAGTGGCATGGCAGATTATCAAAAGCGACACATCCAGTGGAAATTCTGAAACGGAGATTTAGATGTAACAAGACTGGAATCTCTTTTATTTTCAGATTTCAATTGGCTAATTAATGTAACCAGTCATGACACACATTTCTGACGATTCTTATCTGCTGGCAGTTGATAGAATCCAGGTGTAGCTGCCAAAGCCCTAACTCGTTCATGAAAAAAAAAAAGATGTTTTCTTTGGAAATGCGAACTGAAACCTTCTACAGACTTTCTAGCTGCATCCCTATGCAGGCAGCCAGGGACTATCATTTTAACATCATCAAAGCTATGCAAAGCCGTGATGCTTTCCAATAATTCTCTGGAAACACCTAGAGGATAAAATGTATCTGCTGGTGGTCTAACCTGAAGAAGAAGAAAGATTTCTTAAATGGCTGATTCTGGGACAAAGAGGGAAAAAAGACCGATTCTGTAAAATGAGCCCAATCCTGAAGTCCTTGTTTAGTTTTGACGCAAGTAAGTTTCTGTGACAGGAAACACTCATCTCTCATGAGCGCCCCCTGTCAGTTGAGTGTGAACCTGCACTCTCTCTCTTTCTCTGCTCCTAGTGCCCCGTCAGCTGTTAATTTCCTCAGATGGGTCTTCAGTGGCCCAGCCCTCTGGCCAGATCACATCTAGGCAATATGTGAATGAACAAACAAACTCCTGTCCCTGTGCCCTTGTTGGTGTCTGCAGGGTCTTCATCCCCATTCCTGAGCTCTTTAAACTCCAGCCCTGTGAATGGGCTTCTAACTGAAACTTGTCCCCTTCTCGGGGCTTTGGCCACCCTGCCAGTGGCTGGTTAGAAGTCCCGGGACCTCCCACTAGTCTGAGTCCCAACCGAGGGACCCTACAAATAGGAGCCATGTGCTGCTGCTTCCTTTAACTCCATTGCTGCTGCTATTCCCCTGGGCCTCTTCCCATGTAATCGCTTCCTCATCACCCTTACCTCAGGGTTCTCTGTCTCTTCCCTGGCTGAGCAGGGTCTTGCCCATGCCTCCTCGCCTGGAGAGTCTCACAGCCTTCCTCACCAGCAACTGACCCTCTCAGCCCCTGCAACTCCTTTTAACTGAGTCTGCTTCATTCTGATTGGCTGCAGCCTTTCTAGGCAGGCCTGGAGGATCCACCTTCACTGCTCCTTTTCTGTGGTGGAATATGGTAGGACCATGAGCAGGGGGCCTCAGAAGGCCTGGTACAGCCCATCACACTTTCCCATTGACTTCAGTGAGAGAGCTGATAAAGTGAGGACTTCAACATTTGGCCTGAAGCAAAACCTTTAGGGAACAGCTACACTTTGGCTTTCCTCCCAAATAATCCCTATCCTTGCTACCACTGCCTCAGCCCCATCCGAGCTATGACACAGCTAGCATAGACATGGTTCTGGGGCCCAGATCCTCACACATATTTAGATGCTGAACTCCCATTGATGTAAATGGGAGTTAGGTGCCTAAATTCCTTTGAGAATCTGGGCCTAAGTCACTAGTGGCATTTTAAGCAACATGCTTAAACAATCCCTGCTCAGAGTAGGTCCATATGATTATGCTGATTTGCATTAGTATTGTCCCAGCCAAGATCAGGGCCCCATTGTTCACTACCACACTGTGAGAGACCGTCCCTGTGCTGAAGAGCAGACAATCTAACTAGGCGACACAACCAAAGGGTAAGAAAGGAAACACAGGGTTGAAGTGGCTTATCAAAAGTCACACAGCCAATCAGATGCATCCCTGGAAATAGTACTCAAGCTTCTTGACTCCCCATCTGGTGTCCTAGCCACTAGATCCTAGTGCCTCTCAATTGACAGTGATTAAGTCATTGGTGGATCCCAATGCCTTGTCTACATTATTGGTCCCACCATTGCTCCCATCACTGAAACCAAAAGAGTGGTAGCACCGGTGGGAAATGTCAAAGAAATAAACTTAGTGTGGACAAAGTGTGGATGGGAAAGTCATCACAAGTTAAGGGCCTGAACTTCTCAGGCCCTAGGAAACAGAGGAGAGAATTTTGGAATTGTCAGGTGGTAGCCATCTCCCCCAGGGCTCAAAAGTTGCATTGGAATAATCCTCCCTGAAAGACATCAGGAATATTTTGCACTTTTGTAGCACCTTTCGTTGGAGTATCTCAAAGCACATTATAAATATTAATTAAGCCTCCCAGCACCCCAAAAGAGAGGTATTATGATGCTCATTTCACAATGGGTGAACTGAGGCCTCGTGAGGTCATGTGACTTGCCCTGGGGCACACAACAAAAAATGTTGCCCATATAAGCATAAGGATGAGCAGGGAGCACTAGGGGAACCCTGTCTTTCATCAATGGAAGCACTGTGGAACTGCCATGTTACCTCCACCTAATAATAGAGGAGTGAGGCCTAAAAAGAGATCGCTTAACTAAGCATCTCGTTAGCATGAAGACTGAGCTTGTCTCCAGTCATAAGTCTCTGCAGCTTCAGACACACCCATCTTCTGCTCTGACTCCACCTCTATTTTATTGCACACTGCTGTGAATAAAGGAGAAGGCCAGCAAGGGCCTGGAGGCTCACAACTGCTATTCCATAATATGACTTATGACCATGTGTAGATTCTCCTCATTTTTGTCTGGTCTTTCACCATACCAGGAGTTACAAGTGCAAGACTCAAGTCAATGACAAAGCTGGGAATACAACCTAGGATATGCAACTCCTAGTACTTTGGTGCTACCCCTAAGTCACATTTCCTCCTTTTAATGGAGTAGAGTGCACTCTGTTGCACTGAACACCAAGGGAAGCCTCATATACAGATTTCCAATGCACTCAGTATGTCCTTAGAGAATGTCAATGGTCTGATTTTAACAGCTGTTCTCATAGAATATCAGGGTTGGAAGGGACCTTACTAGGTCATCTAAGTTCAACCTGCTGCTCAAAGCAGGACCAATCCCCAATTTTTGCCCCAGATCCCTAAATGGCCTCCTCAAGGATTGAACTCACAACCCTGCGTTTAGCAGGCCAATGCTCAAACCACTGAGCTATTCCTCCCCCTCCCTGAAAATATATGGAGATATGTCTATCTCATAGAACTGGAAGGACCTTGAAAGGTCATTGAGCCAAGTCCAGTCCTCTGCCTTCAGTAGCAGGACCAAGTACTGTCCCCTAACAGATTTTTGCCCCAGATCCCTAAATGGCCCCCTCAAGGATTGAACTCACAATCCTGGGCTTAGCAGGCCAATGCTCAAACTACTGAGCTATCCCTCCCCCCAATTTAGATAGGCAGCAAAGCCCTGGTGGTGCAGTTTGGTATCAGACTATGAGCCTCAGAATAACCTCCAGTTGTTTTTTGGGTGGTACAAAGAGTTCCATGAAGCTGACATTGGCATTAACATCTCCTGGAATCAAAAGTAATTGTTTTATGAGAAGAGAATGTGTCTGCAGTTGATTAGCTGTACGCTGACCAGTAGGTACCCAGTGCAGTCACTAGGATTTAGTATGGAAAGGTTCAAAGAACATGAGTTTAATTTAGCCAGCCAAAATAGCATACGTAATATTATTTTTAATTTTAAAAGGACCTTGCTTCAATTCTTGGATGAGTTAATGTAAACAGCATTGAACTTATTAAAGATGCACAAACTGGAGAATGAGATCCAAACACAACCAGTTGGCGAATGCATTTTGTTTTTAGACTCTTCTAGCATATTTCTTATGGAGGACTTTAATCTTTATTGACACAAATGTCAGTTTCACTAACCAAGATCTTTTTTACAATGTTGTCTTGCCTTGTCTTTTCTTCAATCACTCATTCTTTTTCTATCTGTGGTTATTTTGTTACTGATAGTTTGCCTCATAGATAGAAAGCAAAACATGTACTTTTATTCCTGGTGGGTTTTATTTCATGTAAATATAAAATCTCCATCAAAGAGGAAATATACCATGTCACTCAATCTGTAAGATCTTCCATCTTTGAAAAATGCCTGCCCCCAAAGCAGCATTTAAAATGGCAGTACACAGAAAACTGAATCATAGCTCCTTATAATATTGCTACAGCTTCCAGGTTTTGCCCACTTTCATTGTTCCCACCACATACACAGAAATGTCATTGGGAGTTCTACACTGATCAGGAGAGCAGAATGGATCTGAGAGAAGAATTTTGCCCTCTGATTGTAATTCCTCTCTGGCTGTCATGCCCTAGCATGTCTCCTAGCCCTTATGTGTGCTTTGGAGAGAGAACTTGTGAAGCCATGGAGGGTTCTGAAACATGCCAATATATGCATATCCAGTCCATGATTCATAGCAGTAAAGCACATCAAATGATGCATTTTTAGGGACCTGGGGGTATAAAATGTGCTACAATGCATGAAACAGAAGGCAAGTGTCCTTAGCCAACTAGACTGAGCAGTTGGCCCCTGTACACAAACACACACAGAAAAAGGGGTTGCTGACAGGTCTGAAATCATTCACAACCAACCAGAAAGCTCCAGAGTTCTCAAGCAATTTCATAATTGCATAATAGGACCCAGCAGGGTATGAACTGTTGTGTATTATAATCTGAATGGAATGCTGAGCGAAGATTCAAGCAATCTGATTGTTCAAAGCACTAGTTCACAAGAAACACTTTAAATAAGAACGTAAAAGCCTAACAACCATAACAAAGTCACCTATCTATAACAATTCTCCAAATGGGACATCTGGGGGGACTGAACCTCAGCTGTTCAGATCTAAAAGTACATGCCTCTACTGCTTGAGCTAAAGGACTGCATCATCAACCTAGACTTTCACAATCACCATCTTCATTTTCTCCATGGTTGCTGTTTCCTTAAGGTATTTCCCATCTAGGAACTGACCATTTGCAAGTCTGTGTAGCTAATAAGAGAAGAACAACTCATAATTGGAGATGACATGACTATCAGTTAGTATTATCATGTGGTAGGTGCTCTCCAGACAGTGACGTCCTCCCCAACCCAATTTTCTTGGAGATTCAATACCACCAAATCATAACATAGAAAATAATAGCCCTTTCCTGTTCATCCTACTCAGAGTTGTTGCTTTCAGGTATGTCTCATGTTTCCCAAGAACACTATCTATTTGGCCCACTCCATCTCTCCCTCCTTCACACACACAGGGTTCATTAACTTCAGAATAACACTGAGCATGGACTGCTGGGATTTGTCATGTCTTGTATATAGTTACAGACTCTTCTCCATAGGAGCTGTTATAAAATGTTCCTATAGTTTGGTTTGGGAGGAATCTGATTGGGACTGCAGCAAAAGCAGGTCAGTGGCTATGGGAGAGAGATTCAGAGGCACCTAAGTGTTTTAGGAGCACAAGTGTCACTGAAAATCAGTGGGTTTTGTGCTCCTACGACCAGATTGCCAAAGGTATTTAGGCATCTAACAATACAGATTGGCACGTAGTGAGATTTTCAACAGCATCTAATCAGGCTAGGCACCCAACCATTGTGAAATGTTAAAAGGAAATGTTTCAATTTCGGAGGGGGGGGCGGTAGTTTTGTTTGTTTTCTAAATGAGCAATTTGAAGAAATAGCCAAGAATTTTCAAAACATTTCAGTCTCCCCATTGCTTCATTTTTTTGCTGAAAAAAGTTACAGACAAAAATTTTTACCCAGCTCTGTCTGGAGACGCTCTGGCCTCAGCTCTCACCTGGGCTCCATCAGATTCCACATCCTTGTGCCAAATACAGCTGTTGTGTAAGGTAGCCAAGTGTTAGCCTAGCATTCCGGCCAATAGAGAAGAGGGAAGGAGACACGGCTATTTTTTTAATAAACTTTGAAGTTTGCTAGATACTCAAATGCTATGGTGATGGGTGTGGTAGACAGATCGGATAATGGGTACAAGGATAAGAACAAGGAATCTGAATCCTTCTTATAGATTCCAAGGAAGGAAGAGACCATTGTAAACATCTAGGCTGATTTCCTATATAACACAGGCTATAGAACTGCCCCAAAATAATTCCCAGTGCAGATCTTTTAGAAAAAACATTCAATCTTGGTTTAAAAATCATCAGTGACAGACAATCCACTGCAACCTTGGTAAGTTGTTCCAATGGTTAATTACCCTCCCTGTTAAAATGTTATGCCCTTATTTCCAATCTGAATTTATCTCGTTCCAGCCATTGGATCATGGCAGACCTTTGACTGCTAGATTAAAGAGTCCATTGAATATTTTCCCTGTGTAGTTACTTATAGACTGTGATCAAGTCACCCATTAACGTTCTCATTGCTAAGCAAAAGAGATTGAGTTCCTGTGCCATCAGATGTTGCTTACAGACTAATGAGGTTCTGTCATCCTTGTCTATCATGCTGTTGCCAGAATAGCTACCAAGTTGTGTTTCTATAACTTAACTCTTTTGTGAGGATAGGTTTTTGGCCTCTCACTTAACTCCCACACTGGAGGACCAGTGCACTGCATTTCTTCTGATCCCCATCCTCTTGTAACCCTTCTGCCAGTCAGAGTCGGCAGCAACAAGGGCCGGGTTCCGTATCTAGGGGTTCCATTCCAATAACACAATGCAGAACCGGCTCGAGCCCCCACCCAGTGACCTGGGACAAATATATATCACCCCCCCTGGGCGCCTCTAAGAGGCAGTACTTCCCCTCTCGCAAGCACAGAGTCTGAGTGTAGAAAAACCTTTTAATGACAGAGAAAAACAATGTGGCCTTTTGCTGGGGAAACACCACATCTAGGATTTGTAAACCAAACTGTGAGCAACGACCCACCCCAGCAAATTGGCCATGTCCTTTCCCTTTGGTTCTTGAGTCCAGCAACCCCAAAAATTACCCAAAGTCCCAAAAGTCCAACAACCCAAAAGTCCAGACCCAGAGTTCAAAAGTTCATCTGCAGAGTGTTACACCCGCTCCAGTCTGGGTAGAAATGGGGAGGGGAGAGGTAAGGGGCACCTTACGTGGCTCGAAGCTGACTGCCCCGTCCCTTCGTGGGGCTTCGCTCGGCTCTGCTCCGCCAGCCATCCCACGAGTCACTCCGCTCAGCCGTCCCACAAGCCGCTCCGGCTGTCCCGCCAACTGCTCCGCTCCGCCAGCAGCTCCGCTCCAGCTGTCCCACCAACTGCTCCGCTCCGTCAGCAGCTCCGCTCCACCAGCCGCTCAGCAATGTATCTTCTGGCTCCCCCACTACTTAACACAGTGCTCAGTGATTTCAGCTCATAACAATTTCAGCTTTTTAGTGATTTCAGCTTGTAGTTAGGGGAGCCTTCATGCTCATTTGCACACTTAGTCCAGAGTAATTCCAACTCAGCAGCCTGTGATTAGACTCCTAAGGAACTCAAAATTAGCTCTGATATTCCACAGTGGAGAGAGAGAAGGAGGTGCAATTGACATTTAGGACCCTCAAAAGAGGCCCATGCCACCAGATACCTATCCCCAGTCTCTCTCTCTCTCAATTCACTGGGTTTTGGAATCCATGTCCCTCGCCTAGCAAGTGCTGCTTAGCTAAGGGCGAGTCCCTTCATCATAACAAAAGCCCACTGTCCTTGATTCACATAATCAGGGTAACAACACTTTATTCTTCCTGCCCCAATAACAGAGAAACTGGGGCTCCCACAGCAGTCAAGGTGACCATTTGGGCAAGCGGTCCATCATGCTTTGCAGGGTGGGTGTGTCCATGCAAACAAGATTAGCCCCTGACATCCCTTTCCACAACTCACCACCAGATGTCAGGGTAGAGCTCATCCTGACTCTGCTTACACTCTGACTTGTCCAACTTGGGTTGTCCTGCTAGCATAGGTCACTGGAAGATACAAGCCTTCCCACCATGTCAAGGTGCAGTCCCCAGAGAAGGAAGAATGAAGAATAGGATCCTGAAATGGATCCAGAGCTAGGGAGGGAGCCAGGATAGAGTACAGTGTCTGTGTGCTGTTTTTATCAATGTCTCCTGTCTAGAAGACAGATCAAAAGAAGCACTGGAATGAGACCCAGTCATTGAACAGGGCAATTCTATGTCTCCAATTCAGGAGCAAGTGTGAAATATTCCTTTGTTAGCAGCATTGTGGATTTGATCTTTGTGACACTTTCTCGAGGC
Organism: Chelydra serpentina; assembly: GCA_037349315.1. Taxonomy (NCBI): domain Eukaryota; kingdom Metazoa; phylum Chordata; order Testudines; family Chelydridae; genus Chelydra; species Chelydra serpentina. The sequence continues at coordinate 30,991,400 of JBAIAC010000035.1, read as the reverse complement.
ACCCTGAACTACAAGTTGCCTTGTTGCTCCTTGTGACTCACCAAGAGACAACCTTCCTGGGGCTAAATGAGGTGTCAGCTCCTTGTCACTCCAGTCACTTAGCCACCCACACAATCTCCTCAGAAGTTCTGCCAGCCTTTACTCAGCCATGCACATTAACCTTAGGTGCAGCCCAATCCCTGAGCCCCTTTCCAGAGTGTTCCCCTGTAGTATCCAGCCTCTGTCATTAGACACTCACAGAAATTAGTACATTCACTGTCTCCAGAGAGACAGTGTACACACCAGCCTGTTTGGTTCAGCTGAGGATTCACACTGAATTTAGTATCACAGTACCGAGATGAATTTATAGTAAAAAGAATATACATTTATTAACAAAGAACAAAGATTCACAGATTCAAGTGAGTATTGAGTAAGAATAACGGAAACAAATAAAACAAAAGTATAACACTTCTAAGAGACTAACCACAACTTTCAACAAGCTAAAACTGTTATCTGAGGTAAGTTTCTCACCTAAAGCAACCTCTCAGCATCACCCGCCCTCACGGCCACGATCCAGCTTTCAGGGATGAAAAAAGTGCTGTCTTCCTTGCCCCTTCAGTGATGGATAACCAAATGTCTTTTTGCTTCTCCTTGCATTCCCCCTAAACTCACCGTTTGGACCCCAGAGGCAAGGCAACCCCTCTGTGATTTTAGTCTCTTTAGATTTTAGTGTCTTCCCATGCTGATTTCACATCCCTCCCCCACACCTGGTATTTCCTGATGACTTACAAGCAAATGCAGCTCCCCTTGGGTTTTAGCTTTTGTGATGTTGTCCACGCCGCTTTTATGTTCACTCTAGAAAAATTCCTGGACGTGAGTTTATTAGCAGGACAGTTCACTGAAACAGCCAATTTTAAGTGAACACTGAAGAACATTTCCAAAAGCAAGGTATGAATTTGTAATCATTTAGAGAAGAAACCTGTTCCTAAGAGTTATCGCAGTCATCCAATCAGCAGACAGAAACATTCTGTGGCCTGATTCACTGAAGTCAATGGGAATCCTTCCATTGACTTCCACTGGGCTCTGAATCAGGCCCAGGTGACCACTTTGTGCATGAAAAACATCTGGAATCTGGACTATCAAACACTCGTGACGAACAACACATGAATTATTTCAGAAATTATTCAGCAAAAACATTTCCAAATCACAAGAAAAGTCCAGCCTATTCACACAGATGACACCACAAAAGAGGCAACAATATTTTCAGAAATTATTCATTTCAAATTACTCATCCAGCTCTCATACACACCGATGCTTCCCGATGTCCCCGCTCTGTAGCTGTAAACAGTGAAATTGGTTAGATTAGCTTCAGACAGGCAGAGGGCTCATTTGAGTCACTTTACTAGGATCAGGAGGGGAATAACTCGAAGTGGATTTGTGTGACCCTCTGAAATGGACTCAACAGATGAAGTAGGCTGGCTGCCAATGAACTTCCTTGCCCTTTTCTACAATGTGGAAACAAATGTGAGTAAACAAGGCTAACCATGTAACAAGGTATCTTAGGGCTGGTCTACACTAAACCCCCCTATCGAACTAAGATACGCAACTTCAGCTACGTTAATAACGTAGCTGAAGTCCAAGTCTCTTAGTTCGAACTTACCTGTGGTCCACACGCGGCGCGCAGGCTCCCCCGTCGACTCCGCCTGCTCCGTTCGTGGAGCAGGATTACCAGCGTCGACGGGGGAGCACTTCCTGGTTCGATTTATCGCGTCTAGACAAGAGCGATAAATCGAACCCAGAAGATCGATTGGACTCCTCCGACGCGACGGGTGAGTATAGACGTACCCTTAGCTCTACTGGACAGCCTGTTGGAGCAAAGGAGATCATTAAACACTATGATAACATTGGCAGGAGAAGGCAAATTCTTGCAGGCTGACAAGTAAGTGAACGGTTTAACACGATAGAGAATCCAGGGCTCATTCCATGTCCTGCAGATCTCAGAGGGCCAGCTCAAGTCATGGTGCAATGCTAGTAAAATCATCATGTCAAGTGATTTGTGCCAGCTATTCTAATTGCTACATCATTAGAGCAGAAAATATCCAATCTGGAAAACACACTGATACTGGTTTTTGAATGTTACAATTCTTGATGTTTGATTTAAATGTTACAATTCTTGATGTCTGATTTGGCATCAAATCAGATATCAAGAATTGTAACATTCAAAAACCAATAGGAGAGCACTTCAATCTCCCTGGACACTCAATAACAGACTTTAAAGTGGCAATTCTTCAACAACAAAACTTCAAAAACAGACTGCAATGAGAAACTGCAGAACTGGAATTAATTTGCAAACTGGACACCATCAAATTAGGCCTGAATAAAGACTGGGAATGGCTAGGTCACTACAAAAAGTAATTTTCCTTCTGTTGATACTCACACCTTCTTGTCAACTGTTGGGAATGGGCAACATCCACCTTGATTGAATTGGCCTCGTTAGCACTACAAAAAGTAATTTTCCCTCTTTTGATATTCTTGTCAACTGTTGAGAATAGGTCACTTCCATCTTGATTGAATTGGCCTCGTTAGCACTGACCCTCCACTTGGTAAGGCAACTCCCATCTTTTCATCTGCTGTAATATATATACACTGCTTACTGTATTTTTCACTCCATGCATCTGATGAAGTGGGTTTTAGCCCACAAAAGCTTATGCCCAAATACATGTGTTAGTCCCTAAGGCGCCACAAGGACTCCTCGTTGGTTTTTTTAGTTTAGGTTCAGTTCAAGCTGGGGTGAAGGTTCAGGATGAGAGGAGACAGTCTGCCCATCCTGAATGATAAAGTGTCCCAATATTCCAGAAATGGAAGGGGTATTGAAAGCCCCAGAAAAGTGATGCCTCTCAGAAAAGGATCATAACCCCAGACCCTCCTAGAGACAAGAGCCCCATCGGATTGATTGTGACATCACACCGCTACCAGTATGTACTAAGATGCAATTGTTTCATTCTTCCCACTTGAGTTTGTTCTATCAGCATCCTAACCATTCACAGTGCCCTGTGATCCTACCGTCCACTCTTTAGTAAGCACGGAGGATATAGCATCATGAAATGGTTTTCTTTTGGATAAACAAGTGATCTATACCCTACCGCCACCTCCTTCAAGACCTGTAGGTCTGTGCCTACAAGTGCTCATAACTGGAATGATTCCATCAGCTGTCATCACATCATTATAGGAGGTGAACAATAAAAGAGCTGATAGTGTCAAGCCAGAAGATTAAGTATCTTGATCCTGCTTCTCAGGGCTGCACAAAGATCAGTCAGCCTTGGAAAACAATAGGGTTTTATTGTAAAATAGGGCAGTGATTTGTGTTCATTTTCCTCCATGAAACAAAGGGCATCTGCAAGCAGTGCTCCTCACACTGCCGCTGCCAAAGTCAGTAACAGAAAATAAATAGAGCCCTCGCAGTGAACTCCATGATTACTCCCTCACTTTAGTGCCCTCGAAGGGGCTGTGCTGCAGATCGGCATGTAGTTACTGACATCTCATTGTATTTGCAGAGTGCATAGGTGCCAGCTGACAGGATGGGACATGAAATAGTTCACACAAACCATCATGGTAGCAACAGCAGCTAAATTAATCTGGATTCTACAAAACAACATGGCTAGTGTGGTTTCTAACACTTTGGGTTTAGGTTTGTTTGTCTGTATCTCTATCCGACTTTATTTAAATTCACACAGAAAAGAAAGCAAAGAAAACCCGTCTTTGCTGCTGCTGTAAACATCCTATGCAGCAATGCCAACCATACACATAGCTATAAAAGTGTATTGATAAATTTGCAAGACTAGAGCTCATAGCTCGTCTAATAGGCCCGATATATAATACATATACCTGGCAGGGCTAAGCACCCCAATGCATTAAGTATTGTATGGAATCTGTGGCCACCTAGAACTTCAGAGTTGTCTCCACACAGCAAACCAGAGCCACTCAGAACCTCATTATGGAGTTAATGTTGAGATGAGTTTTGCACTTAAAGGAAGGATTCAGCCTCCTGGTTGTGTATGAAAAAGAGAGTGTGTGTCCTCTCCCCAGTTACAGCTCTTGCTCCACAAGTATAGAGTGAAATTTTTGAGCACTTACATGTAAATTGTTTTTAAAAATAGGCAATTTATGAAATTTAGCACCTGATATCAGACTTCTGTTTTGTCCAATATGATCTTAATAATAGGACAACACAGACTCTCTAAACTTCCTAGATAGTTAAAATGCACTGAAAGCGTGTGCATTGGCTACATCTGAAGAATTTATTTTAGGATTAATAGTAATTTTATTACCTTATTAGTCTTCATCATTGACATTTTCTCCTTCAGCAGAGGCCCATGCAGTAGAAGGTCATAAATGGGACAGAAATTCTGGTTCCTAGCCGGCTCTAGTTTTTCTTCAGTCCTTCCCCAGGCAAAGCTTCCATTGAAATCACCGCCTTTGTGAATATGCAAGGTAAATCTGATTCCCAGGCCTACTACTGCTCTGAAAGAAGACAACTGGCAAACCGTCCCTCTTTGTAACTCAATGACTCATCATGGCTTTGATGTAGCCTGTCCCCCTTGCAAGGAAAATGTACCTCATAGGCATAAATAATATCTTAAATAAAATCAGATGCTGTTTGAAAGAGTTTATGCTATTTTTCCTGGAAGACTAGTTATAGTGGGCCCAATGCTGAAGCTCTTAGTCAGGCAAAACTCCTTCTGACTTGTAGTTGGCATCAAATGAAGCTGAGCCCAGGATATGACTCAGCAAAATTAAGTGGTACTGCCCACCCCCCACCATTTTAAATGATGGTGCTTTTGCACTCCTGAAATCAAGGGCCAGAGCCCTTCAACTTTACTCTAAGGGTATGTCTACACTACGAGACTAGTTCGATTTTTCTTAAACCGAACTTGTGAAACCGATATTGCAAGGTCGATCGTGCGAATCCACAGCAAGGACCTTAATTCGAATTTGTGAGTCCACAGTAACGGGGCAAGCGTCGACATTGCAAGCGGTGCACTGTGGGTAGCTATCCCACAGTTCCCGCAGTCCCCGCTGCCCAGTGGAATTCTGGGTGTAGCCCCCAGGGCCTTCTGGGGCCAAAAATGTGTCGAGGGTGGTTATTGGTAAATGTCGTCACTCGACCCACACTCTCGCCCTCCCTACGTGAAAGCGCCGGCGGGCAATTAATTCGCGCCCTTTTCTGGTGATTGACAGCTCGGACGCCACAGGACAGCGAGCATGGAGCCCTCCGCGATTATCGCTGCTGTTCTGTCCGTTGTCAACACCTCGCGCCTTATCGTGCACCTTTTCCAGAATCAGATGCAGAGAAATCGGGCGAGGAGGCAACGGAAGCTCCGGGAGGACATGAACTCTGAGAGGGGCACAGACCTCTCACAAAGCACGGGACCCCGGCCCGTAGAAATCGTGGTGGCAATGGGGCACGTTGATCCTGTGGAACGGCGATTCTGGGCAAGGGAAACAAGCACTGACTGGTGGGACCGCATAGTGCTGCACGTTTGGGATGAATCCCAGTGGCTGCGAAACTTTCGGATGCGTAAGGGCACTTTCCTGGAACTTTGTGAGTTGCTGTCCCCTGCCCTGAAGAGCCAGGACACCCGGATGCGAGCAGCCCTGACTATCCAGAAGCGAGTGGCCATAGCCCTTTGGAAGCTTGCAACTCCTGACAGCTACCGGTCAGTCGCGAACCAATTTGGAGTGGGCAAGTCTACCGTGGGGGTTGCTGTGATGCAGGTAGCCCATGCAATCGTTGACCTGCTGCTCTCAAAGGTAGTGACCCTTGGAGACGTGCAGGTGATCATAGATGGCTTTTCCGCTATGGGATTCCCAAACTGCGGCGGGGCTATTGATGGGACACACATCCCTATCCTCGGACCGGACCACCAGGGCAGCCAGTACATTAACCGAAAGGGCTATTTTTCTATGGTGCTGCAAGCACTAGTGGACCACAAAGGACGTTTTAGCAACATCAATGTCGGATGGCCGGGCAAGATTCATGATGCTCGTGTTTTTAAAAACTCTGGTCTGTTTAGACGGCTGCAACAGGGTGTTTATTTCCCGGACCGCAAAATAACTGTTGGGGATGTGGAGATGCCTATAGTGATCCTCGGGGACCCTGCCTACCCACTAATGCCCTGGCTCATGAAGCCATACACGGGAGCCCCGGACACCGAAAAGGAGCTCTTCAACTACCAGCTGAGCAAGTGCAGAATGGTGGTGGAGTCTGCCTTTGGCCGTCTCAAAGGGAGATGGCGAAGCTTACTTACTCGCTCCGATCTCAGCCAAACAAATATCCCCATTGTGATTGCAGCGTGCTGTGTGCTCCACAATCTCTGTGAGAGCAAGGGGGAGACGTTTATGGCGGGGTGGGAGGTTGAGGCAAATCGCCTGGCTGCTGATTACGCACAGCCGGACACCAGGGCGATTAGAAGATCACAGCGGGACGCGCTGTGCATCTGGGAAGCTTTGAAAGCTAGCTTCCAGAGCGAGCGGGGTAACCAGTGACTATTACGCTTGCTTAAACACAAGCTGAACCTGCCCCCGTTTCTTTTCCCAGTTTCTGTTGCCTATCCTCTCCAATTGCTAACCCCCTTCCCACCCTTCATTCAACGCCTTAAACGTACAATAAAGGAAACATTGTTTATTTAAACCGTCTCCATTACTGGTTTCTCGGTTAAGGTTTTAACCTGGGACGCATACCGCAGTTGGGGAGCGGGTGGAGTGTTGGGAAGTACGCTTCCAAGCTTGGGGAATGACATGCTCCTGCTCCCAGAGCAGTCCGAAGTGCTGGACAGCTTGTTTCAAGGGAGCCATCAACCCCTCCTATTCCCAACTGTCTGTGGTGGGACCTGTGTCACTTTTTGGCCATGAATTGCGGCCACAGATCCCCTGCTGCATGGATCTGTCATGCAGGCTATCGCCGGCCGCAATAGATCAGCAGCCGCCCTCCCCCACCAGAAAGTTAACCCCCGCCCCCCCATAGAGAACATGAAAACCCCCTCCCAGAATGACAAGTGTGCCTAGTGCATGCAATGTGAGTGTGACTTTCTGTTGATCCTTTCCCCCTGTCTGTACCCTGGTTCAGGCGCCTGTCGTCTCTAATTACAAACCCCCTTACCCACTCCCCCAAAACCAAACCATCCTCTGAAAGAAAGTCAGGGAAACAGCACTGTACAAAGCAAACATTTTTATTAAGGTGAGCATAGTTTTGAGATGAAACCTGGGCAGGGAAGTGTTGTGGGGTGCGGTTGGAGGGAGGGAAAGGACCCATCTAAAGTTTTGGAAATGAGAGCCTTCTGCTACTGGAGCAGTCTGCAGGGGTGGAGTGATTATTTCCACGGCCCCTGCCTCCCCTCGTCCTAGTGACTTTGGGTGAGTAGAGGATTGGACTTTGTGGCGGGGGAGGGCGGTTGGAAATTACATAGAGAGGGGCTCTTTCCTCCTGTCTCCTGTCCTGGAGAACATCCACCAGGCACCGGAGCGTGTCAGTTTGCTCCCTCATTAGTTCCAGCAGCGTTTGAGTCGCCTGCTGGTCTTCCTGCCGCCACCTGTCCTCGCGAGCTTCAGCCCTCTGCTCCCGTTCCCTGGCTGCTCGCTCGGACCTTGAGACGTCCTCTCTCTGCTGTGCCGCCTCCCTTCGGGAACAGACCATCAATTCGGAGAACATGTCGTCCCGGGTTCTCTTTTTGCGCCGCCTGATCAGCGCTAGCCTCTGGGAGGGTGATCCACGGGTAGGGCGGGAGACACTCGCAGCTGTGGGATGAGAGAAAGGGAGTGAATTCCTAAGAAAGATACTTTTTCCAGAACAATGCATATACTCTTTCCCTGTGAATAGGACCAAGCACAGTACCTATCACATGTCCACTTACTACAAGGTCAAATATTATGTCTTTATCCTGAGTGTCTGGGGTCCCGGAGTACAGATCCCAGAAGCCTTGCAGAACACTGGAAATCTGCTCTCTGGAGACCATGGTAAGCTGATGACTTTGGACTGCTGAGAGATTACTTCTCAGCAGTGCTCTACTCCCATGTTTCATTTCACTGTTCCCGGCTGCGGCCAGGAACTGCTGCTGCCCAAACCGCTCATCTACAGCGGCTCACCAATCCTTTACCCCACCTACGCGTGGCCGCTCCCAGGAACTGAAAGTGCCTGCGAACCGCTGTGTTTGAACGGCTCGCCTACCCTTCCCCCCCCTCCCCGTGGCCGCTCCCGGGAACTGAAAGTGCATGCGAACCGCTCTGTTTGAACGGCTCGAACACCCTTCCCACCCCTCCGCGTGGACGGTCCCGGGAACTGAAAGTGCCCGCGAACTGCTCTGTATGAACGGCTCGCGTACCCTTTACCCCGCTTCGCGTGGTCGGTCCCGGGAACTCTCCCTGCCCACGCACTGCTAAGTTCGAATGGTTTGGCTCCCAACTCCCTCCCCCCCCCCGCGCGTTAATGGAAACCGCCAGGTGTCTTTCTTTAAAGGGAAAATGAAGCATTCCCTATACTAAAGAAACCACTCATTCAAACCAGGGCACCATGACTGATATCACTCTGATGAGGATTACGGAGACAGAGAAATACTGCATGCTGCGTCAATGCCAGCAAACCCCGGGGCCGTATGCAGCCATGCTATGCAAGGCAATGATACCAGAGTACCTGCAGCTTGCATGGCGCGGGAAAGTATCCTACCATGGAGGAGACAATAAGGCCGCTCTCCCAGCGAACGTGATACAAAAGCTCTCACTGTACCTCCAGGAGAGCTTCACGGAGATCTCCGATGGGGATTACTCCTGTATCCCCATACATATTGACAGACTTTTCGAGTAGTTGCACTGGAAAGCGACTCACAGCTGAAGTGCATAAGGCCAATTAAGCAATACTAACACAGTGCTTACACACCATGCCTATTGTATTCCAAAAAAATGTGTAAAACACTGACCTGCTGATCCTTCGCCTGATTCCTCGTCAGGGATGCTGCCTTGGGAGGGTTCGTAGGGGAGCTCAGTCAGGGTGATGAATAGATCCTGGCTGTCGGGGAAATCAGCATTGAAAGCGCTGTCGACTGCCTCGTCCTCCTCCTCTCCTTCCTCATCTTCGCCGTCCGCGAAAACCTCCGACGACGTGGCCGTAGATAAGACCCCGTCGTCGGAGTCAACGGACACTGGTGGGGTAGTGGTGGCAGCACCTCCGAGCATAGCATGCAGTGCCTCGTAAAAACGGCAAGTGTGTGGCCGCGATCCAGAGCGTCCGTTGGACTCCTTGGTCTTCTGGTACGCCTGTCGCAGCTCCTTGATTTTCACGCGGCACTGCGTTGCATCCCGGCTGTGTCCTCTCTCCGTCATTGCCTGGGATATTTTCTCGTAAATTTTTGCATTCCGTCTTTTGGATCGGAGCTCGGATAGGACGGATTCATCTCCCCACACAGCGATCAGATCCAAAACTTCCCGATCAGTCCATGCTGGAGCCCTCTTTCTATTCTGGGATTGCATGGTAACCTCTGCTGGAGAGCTCTGCATCATTGCCAGTGCTGCTGAGCTCGCCACGATGTCCAAACAGGAAATAAGATTCAAACTGGCCAGACAGGAAAAGGGATTCAAATTTTCCCGGGGCTTTCCCTGAGGGGCAGGTCAGAGCATCCGAGTACAGGTTGCTGTCCTGAGCGTCCACTGAGTGGTGCACTGTGGGATAGCTCCCGGAGCTATTAGCGTCGAATTCCGTCCACAGTACCTCGAATTCGACATGGCCATGTCGAATTTGGCGCTACTCCCCTCGTCGGGGAGGAGTACAGAAATCGAATTACAGAGCCATTTATGTCGAAATAAATTGCTTCCTAATGTGGACGGGTGAAGGGTTAAATCGAGTTAACGCTGCTAAATTCGACATAAAGTCCTAGTGTAGACCAGGCCTAAGTGAGTAGTGCCTTTCCATAGCTAGTTCTATTGGGAATGCTTATGGAAGGAGGGACTGCTCTGGGTGAGGAAAGGATGGGAGACTGTCCCTACCTGATTCTATCTGAATCTCAGCTCTCACCGATCCCTCCCATTTTGTTTGGAATGGTTTCACAGAGCAATCTGGGGGAACGGAAGTGACACAGCTATCACCTGGAGCAATGCCTAACCTACTCAACCTGCCCTCTTGATTACTAGAATCCAGCCACCCTTTGATAGATTTTACCCATCTCAGGTGTTTTAGTTCCCACCTATTTAGCCAGTGGTCAGGTGGCACTGCAGTAACAGAGAGAACAGATGGCCATATATGACAGTGGAACAGGGTGTCAGAGGCATCTGTCAGACTCCAGGGTGGAGAGAAATGGGGGAAAGGTCAGTTGCCAGGAAGAGATCTTACACCCTCAGCACTTACTCTGCTTTTGTTTCCTAATGCCAAAATGATCTCAGTAACTGAGACACTTTTTCTTCTACATTTTCCATGTGCAGTTGTACCAACAGTACATATGCCATAGAGCAGCTTTCCTGACCTTCCTTCCAGGCTACGTCTACACTAGAAATTAGTGATGTGACTCCCAGCTCACACAAACATACTCACACCAGCGCTCAGCTGAGCTGGCACATTTAAAATAGTAGTGCAGCCATGTTGGCACAGGCAACAGCGGGCCCAGGTTGGCTGTCCTGAGTACAAATGCATCTGAACCCCTTGGGTATGTAGTCGGTGTGGCTAGCCCAGGTTGACACTGCCTGTGCTACCGTCATGGCACCCATAGATTTATCTGGCCTAGCCAGGCACACAGATGATACTGATGGATACTGTTGATTAGCTAGACAGATGAACAGGACATGCTTGCGCAGTGGCCCAATAGTAGTGATCCATGTAATATAACAAACTTTTGTTCTATGAAAACAAGAAGGACTAAGCCTCCTGATAGCCAACAGGTTGGTGATTGGAGTATGGGAAAGAGATACTGACAGATTAGCGAGACAGAAACAACTTTATCTATATGCAGCAGATTGCACCTCAGCTCTGATCTGTCAAAGCTAAAAAGGGGCAGAACAAAGGTAAAGGGGAGAAAGACAGCCTGCAAAGCCTCCTCTTTGGGAGTAGAGAAACAATGGAGACCCATCCAGAATGCAATGGCTGAAAATATAAATATCGGCAGCGAATTTGGCTTCAAACGTGAACAGTCAGAGAAAACCTGGCGTATGTAATTACCACCAAAAGTTAAACTCTGTTATAATCCGACATGCTAGGCAAGTGATATAGACACACTGCATTAGCTTTGTGCGAAAGAGTAAAACACCTTTTAACTCTCAGTTTACTCTGCATTACTACCAGCCAAAAAAAGACTCAGAAATGCTCAAACAAAGGCTCATCTAACTTATACCTTTTAGTTGCTTGAGGACTAAGCATGATTGCTAGTAAGAAGACTTAGTGAGCAAATGGACCCAAGATTCTTCCTGAGGTCTCTTCTCAGTTTTGCCACTGACTTGCTCATGCCCTTGGCAAGTCAGGCTAACATTTTCAAAAGCGGCTGCCTCCGGTTTTGGTTCATGACCTGAGAAAGCTCTGGCCTCTGTTCAGAGGCACTGAAAAATGGGGTAAATGCCAGCCAAGCTGGAATGGGGAGAATCCTGAGCTGTACTAAGAAGCCTCATCCCCCTTGCTGCTCCCTCCTTCACTTCTCTTTAAGTGGGAGTTGAAAATTTAGGGGCAGGGGAGAAGCATAGTGTTGTCTCCATCCTCCCTTATAATTACACCCACTGTGCTGAGCAGCCACATCCCCAGAGCTGAGCAGTCTGAAGATCAGGCCCTTCGGGTCTCGAGTTGGCCACCCAGGAAACAAGCCCCCCAAATTAGAGGTTAAGTTAGAAGATTCTGCAGTGAGAACTTAGCTGACCATGTGCTGCTGGCGAGCGAAGCAGAATGGAGCCCAGTGCGCTCCCGCATAGCTCCACTGGCTCTAGCGTTGGTCATTTAAATAAGGACCAAACAGGGAGCAGTTTAGCTGAATAAGAAGTTGCCATTTTTTCACAATTCACTTCTCTGACCATAGATACAATGGGCCAAACCCTGTTCTCAGTTACCCCCGTGTAAATCCAAAATGACTTATTTGATTTAGTGGCATTCCTCTGGATTCGCACACACACATAACCAAGAGGTAGATTTGGCCCAGTCTACTTTTCTATCAATAGCCTTCGCTCTGAGACAAAACATTGATGACATTCTGTACTTGCCTGTGAAGGCCAATCACTCTGTGGGACATATCCTGCCCCATCTGGCTCTGCAAGGGGGGACAGGGACTCCAGCATGTTCTCCCATGTGCGCCAGGAATCCTGCTGGCCAGGGCAAGAATCCACCAGCTGGTACTGAGAAACATGATGGCACCCACCCCACTGCTGCTCTGCAAAGGAGCAGTATGCACTGCCAGCTAGCAGGTGTTACCCCATCATGCAGGGTTCAGGGTGGAGTCATTAGACATGTACTCTAGCCCTCAGACTACATCCCCTGGGAGCTGTGGAGCATGGACAGGCCCCTCTCCTTCCACCCCCAACTGCTTTGGAGAGATCTTGCCCTGCTGTTCACAGCACATCGGGGAAAGGTACCCTTTACCCTTTGTCAGGCCCAGAGCCCTGTATGCCCACAGCCCTGTATGCCCTTACATAGCCCAAGGCTATGTCTACACTACAATCTAGCTATGATCTAGCTCTCTATTCATAGCCCATTCCACAATTACAGTGTTTATGGTTATATGCAATACTGAGAAGGCTGGCGTGTGATTTCTCTTAGAAGGTGGCAGCTCTGTTTGTTATGTGTTTATCTCTTATTCTGCCCCTTCTCATGCCAACTCCCACCCCCACCTTGGCACTTGGGGCTGAAGGAGTGGTAGCGATTTGTAACTCCCAGAGCAATAGATGTGGGATGATGTCACAAATAGCTGTGGCTGCAAGCGAATGAGCTGGAAAAGAGGATGAATTATGATGGGGGAACTTGCTATTTATGCCAGAAGAGCTTGGAAAGCAGAACAAAAATATATAGCCTTCTCTTTGCATGGTTTGAGTTGTTTGTTTTTCTCATCTCACTCTAGCAAAATTTCAAAGCCTGAGAGTGACAATCAAGGTTCAGCTAGAATAAGATGGTATGTGTTGGACACTTACTGCACCACCAAAAAGAAGTACTTTTCTCCCAAACCTCATAGAAAATATGTTTTTAAGGATGGTCTTGTACCTAAAGGAGAATGTGAGTGTCTAGATTTAAGAGGGACTATTCCCTCCTCTTCCCTGGACTTATGTGTGACCTTGAACAAGTCACTTCCCTTTTTAGTCTTATTTTCTCCATCTGTAGATATAGGAATAATACCTGCATTGTCATGATATATAGAATTGTAGTCCATCTTAAATAGGACATATTTAATAAAGGAAACAGCTAAAACTATAGATATAAACAAACAAGCTTCCACACAGCTTGAGTCCCAGCTTTGTCTCTTTTGTATACCAGCAACCAAATCCTGCCTGGAATGCTGCACAACACAGAGAGACATCTAGTGGCTGAAAAATATACTGCATGGAAACATATAATTAATCAAATGCACTTCACAGGTGTTATTAGGCTTCATTCATCAGAGAGTTTAAATTATTGCTTTTGCTGTTTGTAGTTTAGCAGCTGTCTCTGCTCATGTTGACTTGAGAATAAGTATAATGTCCAACATAGCACTGAGCTGGCTGGCTTATGTTTCCAGCCCTGCAAAAACAACAAAATGCTTTAAAAAAAGTGTGAGGAAGCAGACTCCACCCCAACGCACTTCTCAAACGGCACACTTATCACACCGTGCAAATGCGGCCACCTCTGTGCTCTGGGGCAAGAGCTGCAGCCAGCTGGTTTGGGAGGAGAAGGGTCAATCTGGTGGCTTTGGGAGGGAATTTTGGACAAGGACAAAAGAGCAAGAAATGCCTTCGAGTCTTTAATTCTCATCTCTGTGCCTCACAGCTGTGTTTCTAGTCTGATCCTTCTAATGCATCCATCACTGTGGTACCTGAGCACCTGACATGGTTCCTGCTCACCTGGTCGATGTGGATCGGTGACCAACTCTGTTAACACTCTGTTTTAAATGATCGGTGGGCAGCTAATCAGGAGCACCGTTTTCTCCCATGCACGGGAGCATCTTCCCCTTACTAGTTCTTCTGTCAGTGACCTTGCTTGAGTCAGCAGCAGGCTTTGAAGAGGGGACCTTCTGCCCTAAAAACAAGAACCGCCAACACTCGAGCCTATAGGCAACTTCCATTGCCCATCAGCTGGAGCAGACCCATGAACACTTATGTGGACCAGCCACTAACTAGGAACATCGACCACGCTCCTAGAATGGGTGACACTGCTGTGGAGGAGACAGACATAACACTGCAAAATGTTTTTTCAACCGCAACACTACTGCAATGCAAAAACGTGCAGCCATGTGACCAATCTTTAATGTATCCTGTCCTCCCACCTACAATAAAGACCATTTTATAAACTGATTAAAACTCTTCTTATGATGCCTCATGGTGGGCTCCACCACCACTCACCTAACTACAGCACTCAGTCTTTGTCGGGAATCAGGGCCTGCACCAGAGCACGTTTCTGGGCAACTGTAGCGGGGTGGCACCCCGCTCCTGCCCTGAGGGGCTGGAAACAGCCCTGGGAGAGGGCTGAGGCTGAGAAGCTGGACTGATTGGCAAAGCAGCCACCGCTGTGGCCAGTTAATCAGGGCCCAGCTGGCCCTTATAAGAGGGCAGTGGGCCTGGAGCAAACACACTCCCTTTGCTTGTAGAGGGAGAAGGGCTAGGCTGCAGGTACCTAGGGTGGAGCAGGGCTGGGGAAGGCCAGAGGAGCTGGGGAGCTCCGGCTAGGAAAGCCCCAGGCTGCGGCCTAGGCTTAGGCCCCTGCTGCTGAGTGAGGGGGGGGCCTTGCCGGCCTGCTGCCCCCCCCCCCCCCCAATCTCTGGGAGGTGGAGCCAGGACCCCGCTACCACCACCATCTCCACCACTACCATCTGGGGTCCCTCCTGCCTGGCCGGCTGCCTGCTGCTCGCTGCTCTGCTGCACCGGGGCCGCTGCTTCGTCGAGGAGGAAGAGGAGGTCTGCTGCTGAGGACCTTGTGGAGGGGGTTTGTCGAGAGACTGAGTGACTTTTGCCATCTAGACTCTGGGGTGCTGGTGACTGTTTTGCTGCTGAGGGGAGCGAGGGGGAGAGGCGCGGAGCCCTCCCCCTTGCCCATCTGCTCCCCCCCACCCCCACCGTTGCTGTCGCCCCCTCCACCACCGCCCAGTTCACCATCTGGACCCGTGCCTCGCCCCTCGACGTGGCTGCCTGCCCCCCGCCCCTTTGTCATCTGGGGCCAGAGGAAGCAGTGACCAGCCAAAGACTGACTTTTTTTGCACGAGTGCTCGTGGGCATCTGTGTCTCCCTGCCTTGGACTTTCTCCCCCCCCAGCAGCGTTTGGCTGGTGGGGGCCCTCCCTGCTGTGTTCCCCCCCACCCCCAGTGTTAGTTTGTCTCTCCCCCCCCCCTTAGTAGCCTGCCCCGCCCACCGCTTGCCTTGACCCGTTAGGGTTTCCCCTCCTGTTGGTTTTTCACGCCCCGCCCCGGTCCTGCTGAGTTTGTTGCCTGCCCCGCCCCAAACTTTGTGTCCTTGTTAGTTTTCTGCCCCGCCCCAGACCTGTTGTTCCCACATGTGCTCGCCTAGCCTCCCTTGCCCTCCCCTCCCGCCCCGAGCCCAGTCCCCCACCTGGGCGCCCATGCCCACTGTTTGAGCGCTTGTGCCCCCCCCCCTTTTCTGTTGTCCCCGTCACCGTTCACTTACCCCCCCAATTGCTGTTGTAGCCCCCCCTCCCCCAGTGCAGCCGGAGGAGCCGTAGCCCTGCCTGGCCCCTGTGTGCCCCGCCCCCTTTTTCCCCTACGTCCCCCGTTGCTTGTCGCCCTCCTCCCCTGCCTACAGCCTAGCGGGGAGGAGTGGTCGCCTTCCCCCCCCCCCCCCTCCCGGGGGCGCCCTCCTTCCCTGTCTGCTACCTACCAGGGAGGAGTGGTTAGCCCCTTCCCCCACCCCACCCCTGCCCTTCCCATTGGACCCCCCTCCCCTGCGCATCGTTTAGCGGGGAGGAGCGGCTCCCCACTGTGACCCCCCCCCCCCGGCTTGGGGCCTCCTCCAGTCTCTTGCCACCATGGAGGGGGGCCCTGTTCCTGCCCCCATCCCTGCCTCTGCTGTTCCCGTGACCCCTCCCTTGCCACTGCCCGCCCCAGCGGCTGTCCTCTCGGCCCCCACCGACCCAGGTTCCGCCGCTGCCATGGCTGCCCCCTCCACGGGCAAAAAGGGCCAGGGGAACAAGAAGGGCAAAGGCCCCGCCCGGAAGTCACAACCTCCCACCGGCGGGGCTGCCCTCCCTGCCGCGGCCCCGACATCGGCTGCGGCCCCGTCCCTCCCAGCTGTTCCCTCCACCAGCTCTGGGGGTGCTCCACCCATGGCCCCCAGAGCGTACGCCCAGGTGGCTGCCGCCCCCCCGCGAGCCGCCGTTCCATCCGCCCGGCCTGCCGCCTCCGCTACCATCCCTGGTGGCCGGGGCCCCTTCTCCTCGCTGACCAGGAGGCATGGCGTCCGCTGCCTCCTGGTGCCCGCTTCACCCCACATTGAGACCTATGTGCGGGCGTTGGCGAGGGTGGTGGGGCCCGCGGCCATCGTGGCGGCCTCCAAAATGTACGGCAAGGCGGTCTTCTTCCTTGCCTCGGAGGCCGCCGCTCAGGAGGCGGTGGAGAAGGGCCTAGCGGTGGGGGGCGTGTACGTCCCCCTCGAACCCTTGGAGGATTTGGGCGTACGGCTGGTGCTGACCTCCGTCCCGCCCTTCCTGCCCGATGCTGCCCTTTTGCCTGCCCTCTCCGCCCTGGGGAAACCGATCTCTGTCATCAACCCTCTCTCGCTGGGCTGTAAGGACCCCGCCCTCCGCCACATTCTGTCGTTCCGCCGGCAGGTCCAGCTCCAAGTGCCGCCGGCGGGGCGTGGCGGAGTGGCGCTCGAGGGGTCCTTTCTGGTGCCCTACCAGGGGGCCCAGTACCGGGTCCACTACTCCACGGGGGAGGCCCGGTGCTTCCTCTGCCGGGCGACGGGCCATGTCCGGAGGGACTGCCCCCTGGCCCGGCTCGGAGGGGAGCCCGGGACCCCCGGGACCCGAGAGGGCGCCGGCCCTGTCACCGCCGGCGACCCTGGCGGCCCGACCGCCGCTGCCGCTGCCCCCCCACCAACGAGGGGGAGAGCGATGTCATCCTTGCCGGCCGCGAGAGAGGGACGGCCCCAGGGGGGAGTTCCCCTCCCTCCTCCCACCTTGCCACCCTTGCCACCCCGTGCTCCGGGGCCCTTGCCCCCTGGCCCTGCCCCCGTTGACCGGCCCTCCACCTCCACCTCGGAGGGCTGGGCGCTCGTCCGGGGGAAGCGTGGCGCCCGCAAGTCGCGGGCCCGATCCCTCCCCTCTGATGAGGAGGGAGAGGAGGCCCCCCGGAAGGTCCTGCGGGGGGCTAGTGTTGTTCCACCTTCTGCCGCGCCCCCGGACGGGGCCCCACCAGGGGCACTAACCATTGCGGCCATGGCAGCGGACGGTGATGCCCCCGTCCCCTCAGTTGGTCCCCTGCCCGAGGAGGTGACTGCATCGGTTCCCGCGGCCCCTGTGCTATCAGCGCCCCCCGCCGTCGCTGCTGCGGGTGCGCTTCTGGCCCCCGCGACTGGCGGGGAGGCCGCCGAGGCCGTGGGGACTGGCGTCACCTCCATTTTCGATGAGATCGAGGCCCTGGGTCTGACCCCGGTCACCCAGGGGGAGGACGACCCTCCGCCAGCGGGCCTCGATCTGTCCCCCTCTACCTGCCCCTCGCCCCCACCCGTTGCCCCCGCTCTGGTCCTTGGGGCGCCCTTGGACCTGCCTGCTTGCCCGGCCGAGGACGGCGCTTTGCCCGAGGCCGCCGAGCCCCTAGGGGCGACGGCCGATGCCGACCGGTCGGGCTCCGACGCTTTGGGCGCACCCTTCTCCACCTGGCCAGGGCGGGCGGTTTCTCCTTTGGAGGGGGGCTATGAAGCCATGTCCATCGCGCCTGGCGCCGTGGCTACGGGGGATCTGCTCGATGTCGCTCCCGTGCCCGGTGTCAGTGCAGGCCCCCCTCCGGTCCCTACCCCTTTGGCCCCATCCCCTGGTCGAGAGGAGCCGCACCCCGGCGGCCTAGCTGCTGGGGTTATCGATCCTGCCTCGGTCCCTGCCCCTGCCCCTTCCCCTGCCCCTGACCCCTCTCCTGATCCTGTTCCCCATGCAGCCCCCATTCCTGCTCCCGCCCCTTCCCCTGCCTCGATCCCTGTCTTGGCCCCCACCCCCGCCCCTACTGCCTCCCATGTTACTGCCGCCCCCGGGGTCGTCTCGTTCCCGCTACCTGCGGACGACCCCCAGGGGGCGGTTTTCGTGTCCCCTCTCCCGACAGTGCTAGGGGCTGCTTTGTTCCCCCCGCCGCCCCCACCTGTGCCGGGGATGGGGACGGGTTGCCCGGCGCAAGCGCGCCGGAGCTCCGCTCCTTGCTTGCCCGTCCCCGCAGGCCGCGAGGACCTTCTCGGGGACCCGCCGGAGGACGGCAGCACAATGGCTGCCACGTCCCCCTCTGCGCTGAAGGAAGAGCTGCGCCGCTTCCTACGCGACACCAGGGGCTCTAAGAGCAAGGTGCAGCTCGCCCTCCAGCGCTGGGGGGACTTCCACCTCGTCCTCCGGGCCGCGAGGGCCCTTTTAGGGGAGGGGAGGGGGACCGGGAGGCAGGGCCTCGCGGCCTACCGGCGAGCCCGCAACTTCCGCGACGCCCTGACCGCCCTTGGAGTGGAGCGTGGGCTGTTGCGGGGCCCGCTGGGAGCCGTCGATCCCCCTGCCCGTGAGGATTCACCCCAGCCCTCCCAATGCTAGGCACCAACTTCGCATCGCTCAACACCAGGGGCTGTAGCGTGGGTCTCCGCAGGAACCAGGTGCTCTCCTTCCTCCGGGAGGGGGGGTACTCTGTCATTTTCCTGCAGGAGACCCACACGGTTCCAGCCGTCGAGGCTCGCTGGCGGCTGGAGTGGGGGGACGAGGTCTATTTCAGCCACCTCAGTGCCCGCTCGGCCGGGGTGGCTACCCTGTTCTCCCCCGAGCTACGGCCCGAGGTGCTGGGGGTAGCCGAGGTTGTGCCGGGCCGCCTGCTGCACGTCCGGGCCCGCGTCGAGGGGCTTACCCTCAATTTGATCAACGTTTACGCCCCAAATGCGGGCCCGGACCGAGTGTGCTTCTATCGGCAGGCGGCGGCCTTCCTCGACACCCTGGATCCTCACGAGTGCCTGGTCCTGGGCGGGGATTTCAACACCACCCTCGAGGACCGGGACCGCGCAGGACTCGAGACGTCCCAGGCAGCCGCAGGCGTCCTCAGGGAGATCGTGGACCATCACTCCCTGGTGGACGTCTGGCGCGACCACCACCCGGACGATGCCGTCACCTTCACCTATGTCCGGGTGGGGGAGGATGGGTCGTGCCGCTCCCGGTTGGACCGAATCTATTTTTCACGCTTCCATCTGGCACGAGCCCACGCCTCCGGCGTCCGGCCGGCCCCGTTCTCGGATCACCACTTGGTGTCCGTGACGGCCTCCCTCTGTTCGGAGAGGCCGGGGCCGGCCTATTGGCACTTCAACAACAGTTTGCTGGAGGACGTGGGCTTCGTTGCGTCCTTCCGGGAGTTCTGGCTGGCCTGGCGGGAGCAGCGGCGCGCCTTTCCCTCGGCGCGGCGATGGTGGGATGTGGGGAAGGTGCGCGCACGGCTCTTCTGCCGCGACTACACCCGGGGCGCCAGCCGGCGGAGGGATGCGGCGATAGGGCAGCTGGAGCGGGAGGTCTTGGAGCTAGAGAGGCGTCTGGCCTCCGGCCCCGAGGATCCACCCCTCCGCGTAGCGTACTGGGGGAAGCGGGAGGAGCTCCGGACCCTGGAGGACCACCGGGCCCGGGGCGCTTTTGTTCGATCCCGCATCCGTCTCCTCCGGGAGATGGATCGCGGCTCCCGCTTCTTCTACGCCCTGGAGAAACGGAGGGGGGTTAAACAGCACGTCACCTGCCTCTTGGCGGAGGACGGCACCCCCCTCACGGCTCCGGAGGAGATGCGGGGAAGGGCCAGGGCCTTCTACGCTAGTCTCTTCTCCCCGGATCCGACCGACGCCGAAGCCTGCCGGGTGCTCTGGACCGAGCTCCCGACGGTCAGCACGGGTGACCGGGACCGGCTGGAGCTGCCTCTCTCTCTAGCCGAGTTCTCGGAAGCCCTCCGCCGCATGCCCACCAACAAGTCCCCGGGCATGGACGGGCTGACCGTGGAGTTCTACCGCGCGTTCTGGGACGTCCTCGGCCCAGACCTTGTTGCTGTCTGGGCCGAGTCCTTGCAAAGCGGGGTCCTCCCTTTTTCGTGCAGGCGAGCCGTGCTCGCCTTATTGCCGAAAAAGGGGGACCTCCGCGACTTACGGAATTGGCGTCCCGTCTCGCTCCTCAGCACGGACTATAAGGTCGTAGCGAAGGCCATCTCGCTGCGGCTGGGGTCCGTGCTGGCGGACGTGGTCCACCCCGACCAGACCTACACCGTCCCGGGCCGGACCATATTCGACAACCTGTATCTGGTCCGGGACCTTTTAGAGCTGGGGCGTAGGGATGGTCTGTCGTTCGCCCTCCTGTCCCTGGACCAGGAGAAAGCGTTCGACAGGGTGGACCACGGGTATCTCCTGGGCACCCTGCGGGCGTTCGGCTTCGGACCCCAGTTTGTGGGCTTTCTCCAGGTGCTGTACGCTGCCGCGGAGTGTCTGGTCAGGCTCAACTGGACCCTGACCGAGCCGGTCAGCTTCGGGCGGGGAGTGCGGCAGGGGTGTCCCCTCTCGGGTCAGCTGTATGCCCTGGCGATCGAGCCCTTCCTCTGTCTCCTCCGCCGGAAGCTGACGGGGTTGGTGCTTCGTGAACCGGGGCTGCGGCTGGTCCTGTCGGCGTACGCCGACGATGTGCTCCTCGTGGTCCAGGACCCGGGCGACTTGGGGCGGGTGGAGGCTTGCCAGATGGTGTATTCGGCGGCCTCCTCCGCCCGGGTCAACTGGGTCAAGAGCTCTGGCCTGGTGGTCGGGGACGGGTGGCGGGCTAGCTCCCTCCCACCCGCGCTTCAGGCCATCAGGTGGAGCGCGGGTCCGCTGCTCTATCTGGGCGTTTACCTTTCCGCCACGCATCCGTCTCCGCCGGAGAACTGGCACGATTTACAGGGCAGGGTGTCGGAGCGGCTCCGGAAATGGACAGGACTACTCCAGTGCCTCTCCCTTCGAGGGAGGGCACTGGTACTCAATCAATTAGTCCTGTCCATGCTCTGGCACCGACTCAACACCCTGAGCCCGGCCCCGGGGTTCCTTGCCAGTCTCCAGAGGCTCGCCCTGGAGTTCTTCTGGCCGGGGCTGCACTGGGTCTCTGCAGGGGTCCTGAGTCTTCCCCTGGAGGAGGGGGGACAGGGCCTGGTCTGCCTGCGCAGCCAGGTCCATGTCTTCCGCCTCCAGGCCCTGCAGAGGCTCCTTTATGGTGCAGGTAGTCCGGCGTGGAGCACGTTGGCGCACGCCTTCCTCCGCCGCCTCCGAGGGCTCCGATACGACCGGCAGCTCCTTTTTCTCCACCCGAGCGGTCTTCCGCGAGACCTCTCCGAGCTGCCGGTCTTCTACCAGGACCTCCTCCGCACCTGGAAGCTTTTTTCAGCGACCAGGTCCTTTGTGGCCACCGAGGGGGCGGATCTCCTCGCGGAGCCCCTGCTACACAATCCCAACCTACGTGTGCAGGTGGCGGAGTCTCCCTCGGTGCGCCGGAGGTTGGTCCTGGCAGACGCCACTAGGGTCGGAGACCTCCTGGACTACGGCACGGGGGACTGGGTGGCTCCCCGGGCGCTCGCACGGCGCATGGGGCTTGCCACCCCTCGCACCCCCCGGCGCGTACTCCGGGAGGTGAAGGCCGCCCTGTTACCCGGGTCTCTCGATTTCCTGCGGCGAGCCCTGCGAGAGGGCGCCCCCCGCCCGCCCCTCACCCCGGGCCCTCCGGAGATTTTCTTAGGGCCCCGTTTCCGCGAGCCCCCCCGGCACCCCCGCACCCATGCGCCGAGCCGGCTGCACGCTCTGCAGCCGGTCCGGTTTCGAACCGCGTCCAGGGCCCATCTGTGCACGCTCGTGCTTCACACGTTACATTTCCTCACCCTCGCGTCCCGCCTCGATACCAAATGGCGGGACTTTCTACCACCTAAGGAGGGTGAGGAGCCCCGGTGGGCCAGCCTGTATTCCACCCTGGTTCCACGGCCCGCCGGGGATATTGGCTGGAGGCTCCTTCACGGAGCCGTGAGCACGGGCGTGCACCTGGCGCGGTTCACCCCAATCCCCGAAACCTGCCCCTTCTGCGGCGTGAGGGAAGACCTGGCGCACGCCTACCTCGAGTGCGCCAGGTTGCAGCCCCTATTCCGGCTCCTCCAGAACCTCTTGCTGAGGTTCTGGCTGCACTTTTCCCCGCACCTGTTCCTGTTTGCACACCCTGTCCGTGGCCCCACCAAGTCGCGAGACCTCCTCGTCAACCTCCTCCTGGCTCTAGCTAAAGTGTCCATCTACAAGACCAGGAGGAGGATGCTAGACGAGGGGGAGCTCTGTGACTGTGGGGCCTATTTCCGATCCTCCCTCGTGTCACGGATCCGGGCAGAGTTCCACTGGGCAGCGTCCGCTGGCTCCCTCGACAGCTTTGAGGAGCAGTGGGCGCTGTCCGGGGTTCTCTGCTCGGTCTCCCCATCCAGTCTCCTTGTTTTGAACCTTTGACCCTCACTTGATCCCTGTTTTTTCATTAGTTGTCCCCCGGATTTAGTTGGCCCCTGGGTCTAGTGGTCCCTCCCGCTAGGCTGGGGGAGGGGCTTTTAGCAGTGGGCGGGCTTGCGCCCGCCCACCTCCTGGGGATCCAATAGGAGCTGGACTGATTGGCAAAGCAGCCACAGCTGTGGCCAGTTAATCAGGGCCCAGCTGGCCCTTATAAGAGGGCAGTGGGCCTGGAGCAAACACACTCCCTTTGCTTGTAGAGGGAGAAGGGCTAGGCTGCAGGTACCTAGGGTGGAGCAGGGCTGGGGAAGGCCAGAGGAGCTGGGGAGCTCCGGCCTGAGAAAACCCCAGGCTGTGGCCTAGGGTTAGGCCCAACTAGGTACGGGGGTTGTGGGGGCAGCCAACAGGTAGGCTGAGGCAGCAGGTCCAAACCCCCTTCGCCTGTGATGAGTGGCTTATACTGCAGTCTGCCCCAGGGTGACTGGCAGTAGCCTACGACTGAGGCAAGGTGGGGATAGTGGGTTGGGGTTCCCCTGGGGAGGGGAGACCCAGATCTGGGGGTACAGCTAGGAGGCAACACCCCAGTTAAAGGGGCACCGGGTCCTGGGAGGGACATGGGCCAGAGTGGTCAGGCGGATCACTGGCCTGCAGAGGGCGCTCCAGAGGCTGGTGAGCTAATTCCCCGGAACAACCAGCAGGAGGTGCCGCAGGGGTGAGTCCAACCCTGTGACAGCAACTAACAAGAGTAGCTGGCCTGTAACAGGCCACTTGATTGGCTACACTGCCTGATTGGTTGGAAGAATCAGCAGACCGACTCCTGAGCCCAGCAGCAGGTTCAGTGGCTGCTCAAAGCATTTTCTCTGGCTGCAATAGCTCCTGTCCCAGCCCTGCTTCCCCTCACTCCAGGGAACCTGGTTCTGATCCTTAGCTCCTGTTGTTGACCTCTAACTCCAGTCCTGACCCTGGGCTTGGGCTGTGATCCTGGGCTCTAATTCTTGGCTACTGACTCCTGTTCCAACCACTGAACCTGACTCTTGTTCCAACCACACCATCCCATCTCTGACAGCCTTCAACCTCTTGCCTGATGCAGCCATGGAGATACCCCAGAAGCATGGCATGCTGTGCCAGATCTTAACTGCTTACAACTTTTACACCAGATAGAAAGAAAATCCCTTAAATAGTGTAGCATCATTCCGCACGCATGGCAGAAACCATGTATGCTGCCAACCAGCAGGATACAGGTAAGCAAGATTATTTTATGGTAGGACGCTGCAGCCTGAGCTAGTGAACTAGCCAGCTAGCTAGGGACTGCATGATGATGTGGTGTGGCCTAAAGATTTTATTGACATACATTGGGCGTGGTTGCTTTACTTATAAATGGCATTCTGAATATGCTACATATTTTAGAATAAGTATTTTACAAACATTTTAAGGGGGGGGGAATAATTAATTGGTACTACTTTCCATGTCCTTCCACCTGAGCTGAAAGGTACAGGCCTGGAAGCCTGAGTAAAACTATTACAAAGATTAGAAGCCTCTACAAATTACCTAAAATAGCTTTTCCACACATAATGATGTTGCGTTTTTAAGATCCAACGTTCTCTGGACCTTCCAAGGCTGGAAGCAAATCTGGCAATCACTAATGGTAGACAGCTCCCATATCTAACTCAGCTGGATTGTGGAAGATCACTCCTTACTCCCGTCTCTGGTCCAAGATTGCACTTTGTCCATCCTGAAACTTAGACCTCTGTGAATCTGGAGAAGAAATTCCACATATCTAGGGAGAAAAGGAACTATTTCCCTGGTGGGTTTTGGTTTGTTTTGAATGGCAGCGGTGGGGAGCTGATTCAGGGTTTGCAGCGTCAGAAGCAGCATGGAGTGGAGATTGATTAGTGGGCAGAGGACTGGGCAGGCAGTCAAAAATGCATGTTAAATGCAGTTTTATCACCTGGCTCTGCAAATATCGCACGGACTGTGTGCATAGCACGTATAGAGATAGATAATCCCTTGAGTTTCCTAGTGATTATTCAGACTACGGTGCATTCTGAAAGCAAAAGAAAAGGGTAAAGTGGCACACCTCTGTCTCTTAATCTCACAGGGCTGTGCTGGCATTATTTTAGTAATGGGATCCTACCAAAACATAACCCCTTAGGTTGTGATAAATTCCCTGCTCCTATGGCTTGTGTGCTGCAGAGAGGAGGCAGCACCCACTGGGTGAACAAGCCCATACCAAGCTGCACTTTGCCGAAAATGTTGACCGTGAACACACAGTATAGCACTGTATCCAGCTGGCACCTTTAAAGGGGGGTCTGGGAGATTCCACTGCCAGGATCTTTCTTTAAACCCCAGTCTTTAAACCCAGTCAGCTCCCTTCCAAAGCAGGAGCAATGGCTCTTTGGAGCCTCGGATAAAACTCACCCACAGCAGGGACCATTAGCAATACCAGTGAGGTGACTACATCTGACACAGAGGAGACACCTGAACTCTCCCTTCCATTTAATGGTGAAATCTTAACAGGGAATACCCCCTCCCCTGCCCATAATCCTACCAGGTCCCTCCAGCACATCACTGCTATTATCTCTAGTCATTCCACATGGAAACCTAGCCCCACTGAAAACAGCAGGAGTTTTGCCATTAAGTTCCCTGAAGCCAGACTGTCACCCTAAATGTTCTGGGTTTTCAAGTGGGGAACATGCCAGTTACCAGGGAGGGCAAATGAGCTCAGAGCTGGGTAGAATGAAAGAAATCAAGCAAACCTTCAGAACACCAGAGCACAAGTGCTGCACACCACACACTCACCGTCTGAGCTGTGCGTCCAGCAGGCCTTTGGCCGTTAAAGCCTGATTTGGCGTCCAGGACAGAAGTTGGAGACAAGTTTATCTTGAGTTTGTAACATTCAAATACATTCACTCGGAGTTTCATTGTTTTGTTCTTTTTTAAAGGGAATGAGCTCCGAAGCAATTGAAGCAGGTGCTAATTAAGACCATGCACGCTCTTCAAACTGGACTTTAATTACTGTAAAAAAATGTAAAGCAAAGTTGCAAAGAAAAAATAATTTCTTGTGCTACTTCCCATTTTCACTTGATTACCATCACACTTTCCTATACAGCAAAAATATCAGCCCTTGATAACAAATTCCTCTCTTGGGGGCTGGTGTGAATTTAGAACTGTGAGGCCCTACCATATGTTTCAAAACTAGCAGCATAATGTCTGTAACAGACATGCTACCTAATTAAATTGTTAGGGAACAGGCTTTTATATCTTTAACACCTAATTTACTATTGTTTCTTTGAAAGTGTTTGGCTTCCCTGTGGTTTTTGTGCCTCCTTTTTCAGTTTTATGATTGCTTTTAAGTTTTTCGTGTGTGTTTCAACTGAAGTTACCATTCCTGAGGCCTAGTTAGGGTCCCTGCTAGAATCCAACCAAGGAAAACATGGGTCTTGTTTTATTGTTGCTCATGCTGGGTGAGTTACCACTACTGTGCTAATTATGTAATTACCCTATTTTAATAGCTATTGTATACTGCTTTACTGGTTAAAATTACCTTTACTCTCCTTACTGACTGAATGGTATAAATATAAGAACACACACAAATACAATACAATACTCACCTTCCAAGAGTTAGGAGCTCTCTAGTTACATATAAACATCCCTAGGAATAGAGTAGGTTTTCCCTGAAGCAAGATGATCATTGAAATATTGCAGAAATTCCCTTAGATTTTTTTGCTCACAATACGGAAACAAAACTAGAATTGATCAAAGCCAATAGATCAAAGATGTGTTTTATTTTTCTGATGCTCTGATGCTCATTGTTCACAATGGCAGCACCTTTGGAGTGGGAACCACAACTAGAAACTAAAAGCATGTGGTCCAGTTAACCAGGCACTGGCCTGTGACCCAGCCAAATTGGATTCTATATCTGGACATGCCACTAACTTGATGCATGACCTTGAATAGGTCACTTCACCTCTCTGTTTCTGCTCCTGATCATTTACCTATTTAGATTGAAAGCTATTTAGGGAAGGAGACTGTCTCTTACTTTGTGTCTGTACAGTACTTAGCACAATGTGGCCCAGATCCTGCTTGGATAGGCTGACCATACGTACCGTTTTAAACGGGACAGTACCGTTTTTTTCATATTTCCCGACCGTCCCGTCATTTTAATATAAATGTCAGTTTTGTCCCGTTTTTAATAAACTATATATAGTTTTTATTTTTTTGTAAAAAACTGAACGCTGGCTTGTTGCGGCTGCCCCTCGTCTCCCCGCCGAGCAGCTGAGTGGGGAGACAAAGGGCAGCTTGTTGCGGCTGCCCCTCGTCTCCCCGCCGAGCTGCTGAGTGGGGAGACAAGGGGCGGCTTGTTGCGGCTGCCCCTCGTCTCCCCGCCGAGCTGCTGAGCGGGGAGACAAGGGGCGGCGGCTTGCCGCGGCTGCCCCTCGTCTCCCTGCCGAGCTGCTGAGTGGGGAGACGAGGGGCGGCTTGTTGTGGCTGCCCCTTGTCTCCCCGTCCCGTTTTTGCCATCCCAATGTCCCGTTTTTCTCTCAAGGAAATATGGTCAGCCTATGCTTGGAGCCTCTAAATACTACTGTAATATAAACAATAGAAAACATGTTGATCACTGGATTGAAAAGTTCATGTAATGTCAGAGTCCCTTTTGTAAAGTTCACATGCATAATTGGGCAAAATTATCTTAGCAAACTGTTTAACGCAAAGCCCTTCAGTGAACTAACAAGGACAGAAATGAGTTTGGAGAGATCACTAAGAAAAGAACGTGAGCCTTCTCCAGTGCTATTTCTTTCTCCCCTATGTTCTGAGCCCCTGACAATAAAACATAAAGGTTTTCTTGATGTCCCTACAAAAATATCACAGAAGGCCTCATAGCAATTGGAGTCTACAGCTGCAAGGAAATAAGATGCAATCTATCATCCTGGCAAGACTGTAAATGTGGTGGGGCAGAATGTAAACAGGTCCTGTGACCAAATTCATTGGAAATATCTAAGCACAATGGAACTTGGAAGACTCTGGGAAGGGTATTTGATTGTTTTTAGAAAGAGATTAGTTAGAGAGGGTTCAGAAAAGACCCACGAGAATGATTGAAGGATTAAAAAACATGCCATATAATGATAGATTCAAGGATCTCCGACTATTTAGCTTAACAAAGAGATGGTTAAGAGTGACCTGATGACAGGCTATACGTACCTATATAATGAACAAATATTTTTTAATGGGATCGTCACAATCTAGCGGAGGAAGGTAGAACACAATTCAATGGCTGAAAGTTGAAGCTAAACACATTCAAACGAAATAAGGTGCAAGTTTTTAATGGTGACAGTAACTAACCACAGGAACAATTTACCAAGGGTCATGGTGGATTCTCCCATCACTAATCATTTTTAAATCAAGATGGGACGATTTGCTAAAAGATCTGCTCTAGGATTTATTTTGGAGGAGTTCTGTGGCCTGTGCTGTATAGGAGGTCAAACTAGATGATCAAAATGGTCCCTTCTGGCCTTGAAATCTATGACTCTATAGGCCTAGGAAAAGAGATGGCTCTTGGGATGGGAAGTGAAAAAGAGTCCAGAGACCCCAGTTCAGGAAAACACTTAAGCATATGTTCAAATCAAATTGACTTCAATGGGACTTTAGAAGGTTCTTAAACTTAAGCATGCATTGGAGTGCTTTGCTGAACCAGGGCCAGAGAAGTTCTTCCAAAAGGACAGGGGCAATGTGGGAAAAGACTCTCCCATTGTCCTTTGAGAGGCAGCCAGAGGGTATGTTTCAGAAGTCAGAAGGGAATGGGCTGCAGAATGGAAGTAAGAGAGATGGGGGTGGGACAGTGTGGAAATCCTGGCAGATCTTGAAGATGAGTGGAAAGGATTTCGTACAGGATACTGAATCAAGCAGGAAGCCAGTGAAGGCTGACAAGAGGGAGGGGGACACACAGATGATCCCATTTCCAGGAACAGGTGATGAGATGGGTCATACATTTTGGAAGAGCTAAAGGCCAGAGCACTGGAATCAAGGGATATGAAAAAGGCTGGTGTTGAAGGAGTCAACACAAGAGATGAAGTGACAGGAATAAAGAATTTGGCAGTGGATTGGCTGAGATAGTAACTAATATGAATGATGGAGGGAGACCTACAGACCAAAGAGAAGGCGTTTGGGGTTAAGGTTCCTGACAACTGGGATAAATGTGAGATTCGAGTTGAGAAGTGAGAAGGAGGAAGTTTGATTGCAGGTGC
Source organism: Chelydra serpentina (assembly GCA_037349315.1). Classification (NCBI taxonomy): domain Eukaryota; kingdom Metazoa; phylum Chordata; order Testudines; family Chelydridae; genus Chelydra; species Chelydra serpentina. The sequence goes on along the minus strand of JBAIAC010000035.1, from coordinate 30,962,346 downwards.
CCTGCAATCAAAAATCCTGTCCACGCCTTTGCGACTTTCCATTTTTCTTGATTTCTCTTTCTACTCTCTATGTTCTCTCTCTTCTTCCTTCTTCCACTTCCCTCCTGGTTTTCTGCCTCTAGCCCCCTTTCCTCTGGTCCAGACGCTGCATTCCTCTCCTCCTGGTTCACTGAAATGCAGTGTTAGGAGCGTGAGAGGAGCTAAAATCCTGACGCTGCTGCGTTGGTGTCAGGCACTGGCCGTCCCCTCCAGGAAAGCTGGGCTTAAAATGGCTTCTGAGTTCAGAATCGTTTCAAGGGTATGAAGGGCCCAGGGCTCTGTACAACCTCATATTGTTTGTGTGAGCATATAATTAAACATTATGCAACGATGCACATGCATGAGGAGGAAAAGTTAAAGATTATCTGAACTTTTTTATTGAAGGCTTAACTATATAATCTGTATGACTGTATTATAGTGGCTAGTATTATTTTTGCATTTATGGTGAAATTCACCACTGTGCAGAGCTGTTGCAAAAGCTAAGGCACTGCATAAGTCTCACTTAACCCTATTTCGAGGAGTCAAGTGAGATTTGAGTCTAGGTAGACGATATCTATCTACACGGGTGAATTGCAGCATTAAACAGTGGTATGTTCACACAGTGCTAGGACCTTTTTTTAAACACCTACAATATACTGCATATACAGACACGGATCAATCCATATTTATATAAAACAGTGCATAATATAAAAATTACAATCAGCAAAAGTATATATTCTCTCTAAAATAAATACACCTTGTGCTAAAGTCCATAGATATAAAGTGACCCTGCCTCCATGTTACTTCTTTCCTCTGATGTTTCTTCCCAATGACATCTTTGGAAAACTCCAGGTCACACCTTTCCCTCTATTATAAGCAAATCCCGAGGCAGGTAACCTGTCTAGAAGTCAGGTGGAGTTTTGCCTGTATCCCTCACCCAGTGCAGAGCCTTCTCCCTTATTTATAATATTAAATGCTGTGATGATGGAAAACGTCGCACCTGTTAATTTTCGCGTGTGTCACCTTGGCTGCACTGTTGCATTTATTTTCATTGGACAGCCGGAAGCACTGCCGTTTCCTAGCAACAGGTGAGTGGCAGCATGAGTTCTCCCACGGCCAGCTGGCTCTGCTTGGGAGCAGGAGGGAAGGAGGGGCTGGAACTGTCAATGAAAGTTAGAAAGCTGTGAGTACAGTGCAAATAGATGAACCATAAAAACTAGCCTAATATCACATACATCCTCATCCTATGCTCATTAAGGGGCAGGATCCCAGTCTTGCCCTCATTGCAGTCAGTTCTCACTGAACTCAGTGAGAGTAGGATCAGCCCCCAACCACCCCTAACTAACTCAAGTAGTTCCAGGAAAGTCAAAGGGAGTATTTACATGAGCTAGGACTATCCACCTGTTCAAGGATTTGCAGGATCAAACTCCAGCACAAAATACAGGGCCAGATCCTGCTCTGCCTACTCATGCAAGCAGATCCCTTGAGTACCCATGTGCTCAATGGAAATAGGGTCTGGCTATTAGCAAGCAGTTTATGCTACATCTCTGCGAGGACTGGTTGAATAATTCTGAACAAAACAGTTTCTCCATCAGAAAATGGGGTTTCACCAATATCTAAATTTCTGCAGGATGAGATCAATCTGAGAAGAATTTTCCATCAGGAAAATCAAAACCTTTCTTTTCAGGTCAGGCCAATTTCTGCTTCTGCCTGTGCCTCCCGTGGTGTATCATAGGCCTCCCAGGATGCACTGCCGTGGCTCAGCAACGGGGATAGGCAGCAATGTATCATAAGAGATGTAGTTTAGCAGGGGAAGCAGATCCCACAGGAGAAAATGGGGGCATGAGGGAAACTGGAACAACATGGATCACTGTGGTGGATTAGGCAGACACAGAGTTTAATGACAACCAGCCCTAACACAAAACAGTTTGACATTTCCAAATTGAAACTTTTCTGAACTTTGTTCCATGAAAAGTTTTGATGTTTCCAGCCTTTGTCCCAAACAAATGCAGCAATATTGGAATTATCGGCTGGATGGAGATTCTGGACTTTGATCAGCTCTGTTCACAACATTAGGGTCAGACCTGTGGGCTTGTCTACACTACTGCTTAAGGCAATGTAACTGACATCACTCATGGGTGTGAAAAAGCCACCCCCTTAAGTGACGCAAGTTACATCGACCTAAGAGCTGTCCATACCAGTAGCGCAATAGTGTAGACTAGCCCTGAGGCAGGAAGGATGTCTGCTCTTTTCTAGTGGCCCCATCATTATCAGTGTCATATCTGGAGGCAGGGGAGTGGATCAGACATGTAAGTAAGGGCTGGATTCTGCCCTTTCTTCAACATAACTGAACTCAAAATAGCAAGTACCGCTTTTCATACCAAGGGCCAGATTGTCAAAAGCTCACTGCCACTTCAGCACCAAAATAAGAGGCCAGCATATTGTGCCCTGAGCATTTAAGAAAATCTGGCCTCAATGGGATTTGCTGTTGGCTGCACGCTCTAGAAGATAAGGCCCTGAGCTCTTTAGAAAATCTAGCCCAAAGGGGCCAGTCCTGAAGTTCTTACTCAGGCCAAACTCCCCTTGTTTTCGGCGTGAGTTTTGCCTGTGTAAAGACTGGGAGAACGGCCCCGACAACAGCAGCATGATTTACATTGGCTACTGCTCCATTTGTCTTGGCAGATCTGCGTGTATGATTCTGCCTCTGGGTGGGGTTCCCAGATCCAGGCTCCTGGCAACTCTACTCATTGCTTCTCCCAAACCTGTGCTCATGCAGGGCTCTCCATTGACACAACTTTTGTCTGCTATGTGCCTTGTTGTGGCTGTCATCCCAGAATGGTTTCGTAGTCATTTCTTTATTACATAGTTATTGTGGTTAGCATAATGGCCCAAACTCTGTCTTGGCTTAGCCCTCCAGCCTATGCCAGAATATTAGGAATAAACTACCTTTGGCTGAAAACTACAGGATCCAAAGATCTTTGCTAATATACGGTGTGACTCAGAAACACAATGGGCCCGATTCTGAGCTCATTTGCTCTGGTATAAATCCAGAGGGACTCCATTATTGTCAAAAACTATATATCTGTATATAGTATCTGTGCTGGATAGTATCCAGCACAAAATACAGATCCAAAACAGATCTTATACCACCTCTTTCAGTGCAGCCCAGGCGAATAGTTATTGCACGTTGTTGTTACCCTCGTATAGCTGTTTGGTGGGCCATATGAAGAGCTAATGGAGCTGTTACTGTATCACAATCCTTTTGTTGACAGTCTCTCTCTCGGTCTCTTTTTCTGGTAGCTGAGCCCCTACCCTTCAGGGTCAAGACACTTTGACAGAATCTTGTGCTGCCAGTGCCCGTGCCCGCTTTGGTCTCCAGGGCTGTCCTCCTGTACCTCACACCAATAGCACATTGATAAACACATAACAGGGTAAAACTCCTGACAAATGTCATGCAACCGCACCATGCTATTTATCAATGATCACACATTCATAATGAATTGGTTTTTACTATTGCTGTGGAGATAAGGGCCCAAACCAAACCCCTGGATGATCCAATCTGGGGTTAAATTGTGGGGGAGTAGAGTGAAGGACAGCTTCATCTCCTTTGCTAATGATACAGGGAGAGCTCCCCTTTCTCTCCCTGGAGCACCCCAAGATCTCCCCTTCCTTTTGGGGGACTTGCATCTGATTTACCACCGGGAAGATCTGATTTGCCTGTGACATTTGAAGCTCAAACCCACCTGACATTTTGCAGTCAGGTTTGCAGTATGCTTCTCAGTGAGGGGAAAGCCAGACGCATATATTGCCAGCTGAATTCTCAGGAATTGCAGGCCCCAATGTTAGATAAAGTATGATGTATCTGTCACTGAAGATGCATGCCACAAAATGCTACTCTCTCCTCCTCACAATAGTGTATAAGCAATACCCACTGACTTTATCTCTCTTCTTGCACATGCTTCCCTGAAACAGTTAAATATTCTTCATTTTACTTAACTTTTATTACTCACTTGTATTGAATTATTCTTGGATCACTTGTTAAATGGAGGTTTTCCATATTATGTCTGTCACAGATGGAAAAAACACCTGTCATCTATGGATGAGTGTAATCCATTCATTGGTTTATGGATAAAAACCTCTTTGGGGATTGACAGAAATAAACCCTATGTCCCTGGTTGCAGGATTTTGCATTTGGATTGCTGAGCTAGCTGAAAAAAAGTGTGAAATCACATGTAAGCAGACAGCTCTCTATTGACTAGGCGTATGAAGAGACTTGTGTGTCTTATTTATTACAGCAAAGGCGTGGAATATATGGTACACAGGAAATGACACACTATTTTAAAACAGGAGAATACAAATATTGTATCCTTATAGAAACCTTTAATCTGGAAATATCAAAGCACTGCACAATGGAATGTAACTATTAGTGTCCTCATTTCACAGATGGGGAAACTCTAGCACAAAGAAGCTAAATGGCTTAACCAAGATCATACAGAAAGTCAGTGGCAAAAATGAGACTGGAGCCAGTCCATTTATTCTAAGCAGCACCATAAATGATGAACTCCTGAGTGCCTAACAGGTGATATACTGCCCCACTTTGGGGGCTCTTCCAGCAAAGGTGAGTTAACAACTTAGACGCTTTGCAGAAGAGCCCCATTCTCATGGAGCAACAGCTTTGCATGATGTTTGCTATTAGTGTCCACCAAAATGCAGAGATGATTTGGGGTTTGGTTTGGCTGATTTTGTTGGTGTTTGTGTGGTTTGAGGGGTTTGTACCATTCATGAGGAATTAAGGGCCTAATCGAGCCCCATTTGAGGATACACTGCAAGGGGAAACCCAATAGAATCATAGAATCTCAGGGTTGGAAGGGACCTCAGGAGGTCATCTAGTCCAACCCCCTGCTCAAAGCAGGACCAACCCCAACTAGATCATCCCAGCCAGGGCTTTGTCAAGCCTGACCTTAAAAACCTCTAAGGAAGGAGATTCCATCACCTCCCTAGGTAACCCATTCCAGTGCTTCACCACCCTACTAGTGAAAAAGTTTTTCCTAATATCCAACCTAAACCTCCCCCTCTGCAACTTGAGACCATTACTCCTTGTTCTGTCATCTTCTACCACTGAGAACAGTCTAGATCCATCCTCTTTGGAACCCCCTTTTAGGTAGTTGAAAGATACAGATTTCCTAGAATATTCCAGGCCTTCCTCTCTTTCCCTAATGGTATACTCAGGTTGTGACGCTCCCTGGGGGTACCCAGAGTTGTGAGGTACCTCACTACCACCTGCCCTTGGCTTGAGGAAGCCTGGTCTGTGCCAACCAGCAGTCAGCTCCTTGACAACATGCAGCCTACATAGGCTCTGCTGTCCCTCACGCAGGTTAGTGATAAATACGCTCTGACCTCTGAGACCTCCAAGCATCCCCCTGGAGTATCCAACCCCCGCTCCGCTGGACGTTCAGAGTTACGAGACACCCAACACCCAAAGGAACCGTACCCCGGAGCTCTAGACTTCAGGTCTGCTTAACACACAGCACTTTGATAGATTTATAGTGAAACAATGCTGTGTGTATTTAACAAAGAAAAGAGATTCAAATGATAGCAAAGAGGATTAATGGAAACAAAAGGTTGCATATAAAATCATAACATGCCTTCTAGAGCTTAAATTTAACAATATACCCTCTTGTCTAATATGGCACTACTTGCCTCAAATCCTTCTCACTGGGTTTTTCAGCCAGAACAGCTGAAATCCTCTTTTCAGGAGACCAAGCCCGCTGGCAAACTTGTCTCCCCAAATTAAGGATGTCAGGGCATCTTTCTGCACTCCTAGATATAACAGCCCAGGTCTTTTTTCTTCACCTGTAAACAGGCTTTCCCTCCCACACAGTTCACCGCCATCCTATTAATCTCTTTCCCTGAAGTCCCCACAATCAGTGTGCAAATACACTTCTATTGCAAAACACAAAGGTCAGCCAGGGAAATTAGTGCCTCCCATGTCCTGTTCGGTGGGACCTGACTTAAGGCATGTTACCTCTGGGTGACCTGCCTCTAACTACGAGGCCTTCAGAACCTATCTCCTTACATACTATCTGCACATATATTTCACAAAAGCTATGATGATCAGTGTGACACAGGCTTTCAACAGACACCTCACACAACACTCCTAGGTGAACTAGAATGTAAATACCAGACTCAGGGGATCCCTGCAGCCCTTTGCCAGTTGGCATCAAAAGGTCCTTGGGTCACACAGATCTTAAAGAGCACTCTCTGCTTCCCAGCCTGACAGCCGTCTTTTCAATGGCAATGTAATTCCAGATCTGCTTGAACCACCCAGAGGCATTTCCTTTTTCTACTTCTGTACATCACTCTGCTAGCAAAACTGATTATCTTTAACGTGACTTTGCCTCGTGGCCCAGCTCCAGAGTATTATCCCCATCACTGTACCTTTATAGGCTTTGGGGCTAATTAGTTTCTGAGTCCCACTTGCTAGACTGATACTTTCAGGCAAGCTAGTGGAAATTATGTCAGAGCACTTCATTGCTCAGGCTGCCTCTAGAGATGCTTCTGATGGATTCGCACATTGTGGCTCTCTGGCAATCGGAGGAACATTCAAAGCAATGAGTAGGCGGAGCGGGACATTTGAAATCTGGCCTCTGCTCTGGGCATGCAAGTGCCCTGGGCGCTCTGGCAGAAGTTGCAGAAGTGGAATGTACACCAGATAAGAGGCGTCTGCAGCACACTCACCTAACCATGATCCATGTTCTATAACACTGGCACACCACACCAGGTGACTGAACTCCATCCACACGGAGCCAGGGAACCCACAATAGAGGGAGCTCTGCTTAGGGAATCTGCCATTGGTGCACAGCCCATGAAGGAGGGCAGGGAATGCTCTCTCTATACAACTGGCTTGCAGGCACATAGATGTAGAAACTCCTCTAACCAGGGACACTACCTGCAGGGAATTCTGCTGCATATTCCCCTGCCCACCATAAATCAACTATACACCAAGCGCAATAGGTCATCTGATAACTTTTCTTTTGAACAGTTGACAAGGACAGTGCCAGCCAACATCAAGACAGAATGGAAGCAGGCTGACAGCAGGAAAAGGAGGACTCGGTCTGATGCAACAGAAGATCTGCTGGCCACCACAAATGTGCTTATCACAGCAGCTAGGTCCAATCAGATGGAATAACTAAGTTACTGAACAGTGTCCCATGCCAGTGCCACAGATCAAGCAAAGCCATACTCTAATAGCAAATGACAGGCAGCAGGTCTTGGGTACCACTCATTTACTATTTGGCTTCAGCTGGATTTTGTTATGGGGAGGCTGAAAGGAACTCTAATTTTCAATAGTAATAATTCTTAACTGTAATAGCTGATCTCTAAGTACTTTAGAAAGAAGGTCACTATCCCCATTTTACAGATGGGGAAACAGAGGCATAGATGGGGAAGTGACTTGCTCAAGGTCAGCCAGTGGCCAGTGACCCAGGTCCTTTGCATCCCAGTTTAATGCGCTAGCCATGAGGCCACACAGCCTCACGACTGCTGTTTTCAGTGATGACAGAGTGCCTAGAATGACTTTAGCGTTCCCATCTCAGTAGTCTTCTCCCCAGAAATCTTGAAAGATTCTCCAAACCTAATAAAAGCACCAGGATATAATGGGAAGGATAATTAGAAGTTCCGATCCTAATTTCAAAAGTAGCCTTGAAAGTTCAGTCTCTGATACCTTTATTCAAGCTGAGTGGCACCTTCCAGTCAAAGAGACTTCATATGAAGTAAGGTACTTGGCTAGGAAAGTAAGGAACCAGAACCTGGCCATAAGTTCAGGGGTCTCTGGTGTTGGGTGCTCAACTTCTGAAAGTGAAGCCATTTTTTTTTAACTTGAGTCCCTAACATGATCCCCTGGACCATATATTTAGACAACATATACGACCCAGTTTTGGTCCAATCAAAATTAAGGGCCATTTTAAAAAAACTGGCCGTATACTTTCAGATATCTTTTTGTACCAATAAGTCTACATTATGGACTACCTGTGGTCTGCAGGAAATCATATGCACCTGGGAGTCAAGAAGTCCTGGGCTGGCTTTGACAATGGCTCATTGTGCAGTGTTGGGTGACTTACTTCACCTTTCTGCCTCTGGTTCTCCAGCTGCTAAGCAGGGATAAAGTACATCTCCAGCTAACTTCACAAGAATCTTGTGAAGATCCATTACTTACTGTCTGCACTGCTTTGAACCTATTAAGAACTATAAAAATGCATGCAAATGGCACTGAGATTGCTAAGTACATAATATTTTAAGAAATGTATGTTCCACATCTACTTTTTCTTTGAGGCTGTTCTTGCAGCCCCGATCACTAACTCAGGGCAAGCAGATTTCAGTTTTAAAATTGTAAAACTTCTCCTTAGACTGTAAATCCTTGCAAGAGGGACGATGTCTCTTCTGTTTTGTACAACACCGAGCACGCTGTCAGAACTCAACAACCAACAACGCAAAATGAATCCTTCTCGCTACAAGATTGGTTGTCCACTACTAAGTCCCATGCAAAAGAGTATGTAGGCCCAAGGAAAGCCTTGCATGACACTTTGTCGTCCACGTACCACTTTAAATCCAGACTTTGCAAGTCACAGACAAGGGAAGATGCTGAGAAACGACTGGAGACCAAATGCAGACAACAGAATTAATATTGCTCTCAGCAGCAGACTTCTTTCCTGCATTAAAGTCAACACATCACTGAACAGTTACTTCACACTCTCCCTGGGGTGACCTCAGAGTTCCCTTTATAAGGTTAGGACAGACTCCAACACTCCCCTTAAAGAAACTGGATATTTCCTAGCTAATTTGTACATGTCTAATTTTCATATCAACAAAATTGCAATCATGATTAAGGTATTTTATTTTAGGTTTTATTTCCCCTCAAATTTCCTTTCTCATTTGTTTTGCATTTCCCTCTTTTCCCAGGCTTCACTAACCAACAGATATTTTGGTTAACAACAAAACAACACACGCTGGAGCCTGTTTAGATGATTTTCTCTTGGTTGGAAAAACCTTCCCCCACCCTTTGCCCTCCCTGCTTAGGCGTTCAAAAGGGACACGTTCCCAAACATACACCACGCTCACCGCACCCACACTTGCCACCTGGAGCGAGGTTGCTGCAAGACAATTTGCTGGTGAACTTTTGTGCAAATATCCATTTGTAGTGTGCCAATGCCGAGTTCTGGCTGCATTTTGAACTAGAGGCTGTTCAGCAGCAGAAATGAATTGGAAAGACAGCAAACACGCAGATACATTTTATTCAGGCGAGTCAAGTCTGGGGAGTTTTGCCTTCTTACAGAGTACAGATTCCAGCACTTTCTTAGTAATTCATTTATTTGGGATTTCATTCCACATTTAAAAAAATATATATTATTTACCTTGTGGTAGCACACAGAAATCCCAACTGAGATGAAGGCCCTGTGCTAGGAGCTGTACAAACAATTAGTAAGAGACAGGCCCTCCCACAAGGAGTTTGCAGTCTAAATAGACAAGCGAGACAACAAATGGGAAGGGAAATCTTAGCACAGCGGGTAAAAGCACAGGGGCGGCTCGATGTTTTGTGACGCCCCAAAACAGTCAGGCAGTGGTTGGCAGTCAGGCAGTGGTCGGCAGCGTTTCTGTGGGAGGTCGCCGGTCCCGCCGAAGGCTGCCTGACTGCCGCCCTCGCAGCTAGCGTCTGTCCGACCCCCTGCAGCTTGCTGCCCCAGGCACGCACTTGCTGTGCTGGTGCCGGCCCTGTGAAAGCAACTTGCCTGTGGTCACACAGCAGGTTGTTGGTATAGCTGGATCCAGAACCAGGGCTCCTGTGTCTCAAGCCAGTGACCTAGCCACTGGGCTCCTCAGCCCAGCAGTATTACACTGTGTTTGTTCATTCATGCTTTTTTCATGTTTAAAAGTTTAGCTATGCCCTCTGAGGTGTCTGCAGAATTGCACTATTAACAAGAAATTGTCTCCTTTTCTTCCCTTCTCCTCTGCATCTTCTATTGTTTTGAATAGCCTTAGCATATCTCCTGTTCAGTGACTCACTATCTCCTTTCTCCCTTGCCTGTGGCTCTGAATTTCTCTGCCCCATTGCTAGTATTTGTTATTTAATTCTGTAAAACATTTTGGGATAGACTTTGTCTGAAAGGCACTATCCAAAATAAGGACCCAAACCAGCCAGCTCCCTTACTACAGAGGGCAGTAAGTACAAATGTAAATAGCCCTGTTGACTTTGAAGTACACATTCCTGTAGGGGGCGACAGCAAGTGGACTTCAGTGGGCAACCCCCTGGTATCCACAACACAGAAAGTGAATTTCTGGAAGTATCCAGCACGTGTAGAACTAAGGCAAGTTACAAGGCACCATCTAAAATTCTAGGGCAAAACTCCCATTGACTTCAATGGGGCTGGGATTTCACCCCTGACCTCTGAGCATAGCAGGTTGGAGGATGGGATTGTCAGCCCCAGTAGAGCTTCAGGGCCTTCTAATGGAGCAGAAGTGATCCAGCCCATGCACATAGGCGCTGTCTATCTATTGATCTGTCTACTTAAGGGTTTTATACTGCCTCCTATCACCACAGTATCTGAGTGCCTTCCACATAAAACTGCAATTAGGGAAGTCCCTAGTGGATTTAATTGAGTCTCCGGCCAGTAGCGTAGCCAGAGGGGGGAGCAAGGGGAGCGGCCGCTCCCCCTGTGAGGAGAAGCGGCGCTAAGGCACCGCCCGAGCCCCGCTGCGGGAGCCCGGCTCGGGGGCGCTTTAAAAGGCCGGCGGCTCCTGCCGCTGTGGGGAGCTGCAGGCCCTTTAAAGCGCCCCCCCAGCCCCGCTGCCGCACTTGGGCTGGGGGGGGGGGCGCTTTAAAACACCGGCAGCTCCTGCTGCTGGCCCTTTAAAGCACACACCCCCCCCCCAGCCCCACTGCCAGACCCAGGCTGGGGGGGGCGCTTTAAAGGTCCGCGGCTCCTGCCGCTGCGAGGAGCAGCGGGCCTTTTAAAGTGCTTCCCCAGCCCCGCTGCCAGAGCCGGGCTCGGGCGGGGATTTAAAAGGCCTGGGGGCTCCACAGCGGCTGGAGCCCCAGGCCCTTTAAAGCGCTGCCGGGGTGAGTACAGGGGGAGCGGGGAGGTTCCTTTTTATAGCGCCGCCGCTCCCCCTGTGCTCTAAACCTGGCTACACCACTGTCTCCGGCTTTTCTCCCTTTTTGGGTTTAAAACTCTGCTTGGGGAGGGGATTTGGGGTTTGATTTTTTAGATTTTATTCATTTATTGTTGAGGCCCGGGGGGCGGGGGTAGTTGAGGGAGAGGGGCAGTTAGTACCACGAGGGAGTAATCAGTGTACTGGTCCAGTGCCATGGTTCTTCTTGAACGCCTGTGATCTCACACCTACCTATAAAATCCAGATTGTGAGTAGAGGCTACTCAACACAATAGCATGAAAACACACTATGTTGCCTACTACAATAGCAAACACTGGACTTCTTAAAACTGCCTTTGCACAACAGGAATGTGTTAACTACCTATCTGTATACTGAAGGCAAGCTTTATAATAAACTGCATAACTGTGTACATCAAACCAAATACTTGTATACTCACCTATTTACCGTCATAGATGTACCTCTGTTAAGTCTGAACAGCTTAAACACACAGGCCATCTCACAGTTTTAACTGTGTTCTCCCTGTAGAGCAGTGGTTCTCAACCAGGGGTCCGGGTCCCCCTGTAGGTCTCCGAGCAGGTTTCAGGGGTTCCGTCAAGCAGGGCCAGCATTAGACTCACTGGAGCCCAGGGCAGAAAGCCAAAGCCCCATTGCATAGCGCTGAAGCCCAGGGCCCTGAGCCACGCCACCTGGGACTGAAGCCGAATCCTGAGCAATGTAGTTTTGTGGGGGCATTTGTGTCATGGGGCCTCAGGCAATTGCCATGCTTGGTACCCCTTAACACCGGCCCAGGCTTTTGTATGAAGAAAACCAGTTGTTGTGGCACAGGTGGGCCATAGAGTTTTTATAGCATGTTTGGGGGGCCTCAGAAAGAAAAATGTAGAGAACCCCTGCTGTAGAGAACTGCTCTATTAGTATGGCTGTTAAGGGTCAGACCTTCAGCTGGTGCATATCACTGCCTCTCTGTTGACGTCAGTGGATCTACACTGATATACAGAAGCAAAGGTTCCTGCCCCCAGAGTTATATCACATTTGTTTTTCTGTCAGCCAGTGATTGCAGCAATGTTAAGCCATAGATAGTTCACAAGATATGAATAGTTTGATGAAACTTAGTTCACAGTTTAGGAGCTAATTGCAAAAGTTAATCCACACTAAAGCTGCTTGAACATTTTCCATCCATTTTTCAATTGAACAGATATGTTTATGAACAAAATTAATTTTCATCAGCTTTTTTTTCAGTTGTCGGCAACTGAAAACTGATTTTTTTTGTTTTAAACTGAAAAGAATCTTTTTTTTTTTAATTCTGAAAACTTTCAAAGAAAATATGTGACAAAAAAAATTGTTACCATTTTTTTTCCAGGCAGAAAGAATCATTTCCAAACCAGCTGTAATCCACAGCCACTTAACTAGTTATTTGCCACTTGGAGTTTGGTTTTACCAAGGTCATTCATGTTTTTTTAACAATAGTTTAATCATGGACACCCCAAAGGTCAACCCACGGATTCAACTTCTGGCCTAGAGGCTTCATCTGAGGCTGACAACAATATCAAACAGCAGACCAGGATATTATAACAGATGCCATATTCCTCTTAAATATAACTGGTAAGACCGCCTGGGGGCTGAGCAGTAATTAGGTATGCTACAGCACAAGAGGCCTGATTTGTGGAGGTTAGGCTTTAGTGTCCCACTTCCCTGGCCAACAATGATTTGTCCAAGAGCACCCAATGAATCAGAGACAGAACCCAGGTGTCCTGACACACTCCTATAACCACTTCTTAACTCTCTTGCTCTCCGTTTCTCATGCAAATCCCACACGTTTGCTTATTCACTCCTGCATTACAGTTAACCAGTTATTTCACTTTGTGCCACTAGGATACAAAAATACTTTATGTTTTACAAATCTCAGGTAAAAGATCAATTAGGGTCATAGTCTGAGCTCTGTTACATACATACATGTGGAAAAACTCCATTGACATCCATGGTTAGTAAAACCAATGTAAATCTGGAGTAATTCCGATGACACCTGCGGGACTACTCCAGATTTACACCAGCGTGACTGAGGTAGAACCTGGCTGTTCGTAAATATTTCTGAACCAAGTGGTCATACCCTTGATTTATTTTTAAACCACAGTTCAGGAAAAAGTGCTTGAGCTGTCGTGATGAGGTAAGAAAGAAGGCAAATGAGAATGAATGGATTCATCCGTCACAGTAGTTGCACATTTTTTACATTAGGAAACATTTTTTAAGGTACTAACACTCTGCCGGGCTGCTCCTTGCCAGCTCAGCTGCCCACAAATTCTGTGTCTTCCTTTTCACCGCTCTTCAGGTATTCGCTCTTGGAACACAGCACAGCAAAGCGTCAATACGGTGACCATGTGTAAGGACTGTAGCAGCCGCGTGTTATTGCTGCCACACCGGAGGGAGTTCTGATGGTAGAGGAAGCAGAAGCAATGTTATGGTAGCTGCCCACCAAACCCCATTTGCTGGTTGGCAGCCATGCTTCCGTGAAGCCAAAAAAACACTTTTGGGAGGCATTAAAGCCATATGTACACAGATGGGTCTGAGCACAGCCATTGAGATGCTGCAGGTGTGTTTGGTGAAGGGCGGGACGTCTGACAAGGCAGGAAGGGACGTGGGCCTGAGCTTTCACAGCACATGCTTTAGCAGCGATGCTGTCACTACGGCTGCACCTCTGAGCCAGGGGAGTTTCCGACAGAGTTCTGATGTGCAGACATCTCTGGAGGCTGGGAGAGACTATCCTGAGTGTGCAAAGGGAGGGCGAGCTGGAAGAGTTCACCCAGAGAAATTGCCAGTTGCCTTTGGCTTTACGAGGGACACCAGAAATCTAGCTATAGAAATGAGTCCCCTTATTATATTCCAATTATTATATGGCCACATCCTTCTGGCTGACTCCCAGAGGATTTCATATGATATGATGTGTTTTCCAGGGTTTTGGGACCATGCTGCAGAACCGACTAGACAATTCCATCCCTGCTATCGAATTCTATAAGGTGGTTCAAAAAGACCTATAGAAAAGGACCTAATTAACTCAGTATTAAATTCTGTACATTTCTAGAGAACCCTGTTTGATCTCTAGAGAACCCGCTTCATTTCGTCCCTGTTAAATTCCATAGGGCTTGCCCTTAAAGGCTCAGTGGTTGGGGCAAGGGTATAGAAACCTGCCATCCATGTTCAGCTAAACCAAAATCCTCCTTCCAGGACCTAGGCCAAGTTACTGGGCCTTGTGCTGGGGAACTCCCCAAGGGAAGGGGAGGAGAAATGCCACTGCATGTCCACTACTCCACTCTCGTGGATGAGGTGGCTTCTGCAGCCCTAGTCTTTCCCCATATACATACAGACATGCTGTTAGATAGATTAAAGCAAGCAGACCCTCCACTATCACTTCCTCCCTCTGCCTTCCTGGCCCACTCCTCACCCCTATGCACAAGAGTGTACACAGAGTATCTATGGAGTTGGGCTCTGTGGTGCACAGGTGGTCCACACTGCATCAGATTCATGACAGGAGAGCTCTGTGCACAGGATGGACCCACAAAAGAGGGCCCAAGATTTGGCCTCTCCTGAATAAGGCCTGTTCCAAAACTACTTTTCATTTAGGACCTCATCCTGTGAAGGGCAGCATGTCCTTGATTCCCATCATAGTTAGGGACTGAAGATGCGCCATACCTTGCAAGATCGGGCTTCTCAGTGCTGTTTCTAGACCAAGGCATCAAGGTCTTCAGCAGAAATGTACAGGTCTGATCCTGAAAGCCCTCTGTGCATGGTACTCTTGATTGCTCCACTGATCGTCTGATCGTCTATGCCCAGAGGGCTCCCTGGGTCACGTGGGCTACAGTCAGGAACAAACTCCCATTCATTCCTTGTTTGGGTAATGATGAAAATAGCTACTGATGCAAAGGTCCCATTTCAGAGCCTAGGGAAGCAGGAAAGGAAGATCAGCAGCTCACTCCTGCTGTCACCCCATTGACTGCCTTGCTTGGCCATCTCCACAGGTCCCCATGGTGATCATTCCACGTGCTTCAAGCCTGTTTCTCTGTTCTCAGTGGAAGTTCCTGGACATACCAGAGAAGTTTGGGGGTCATATTTGGCAACAGTCATCTGACAAATGGGACCATTTTTAATGCCTGGCACAGATCCCCACCCTCAATGTGTAATTGATTGTAATGAAAACATTTCTGATAAGTCAGGAAATTTCTAGTAAGGCCTAATAGTAAACATCAGGATTTTTTACAAATCAACAGCACTGCTTGTTTGTTTAATTTGTTTGCCCAGAAAAATAATTAGCACAAAACTCACCACGGTTTTGGTTTGTGTCCTTAGACAATGTGATCTGTACATAGCCCCAGTGCATACTTTGCTGAAATTGTTTAGGTTTTGCCAGTTGGAGAAAGATTTGGCTTAACTTTTTTTTTATTTATAGGCATTTAATATTGGAGAACAGGTTTAGAGGGAAAGGATTAAGCATCACTTGCAAGACAGCTGGTTAAAGATTATGGGCCAAATTCAGGCCTGGTGTAACTCCATTGACCTCACTGGTGTTAAACTAGGTTGAATTTGGCCCAGTGACTTACATGTACGTAACTCCAAAGGTTGCCTAAGTACTTTATGCGCTGTGGTCCAGATCCTGCAATCAACTCCATGTAAATGGACGGTCAATAGGCTTCATGTGAGTGCAAACATCCACCTAGAGTAGACACTTCTGACTGCAGGATCAGCCCCCCAATATAGGTATGACTTCACTTGCCACTAAAATACAGCTACCTCTGGAATGGAACATGATAGTGAGGCTACATAACAACTGATGCAAGCAATACTGCATCTAAGTGAAACTGCAGGGGAAATGTCAAGTAGATAGAACGTAAAGATTACTCAAATTAGGCTGGGTTCTGGATACCTGAGTTACTACGCTCATGGAGCATTTAATGATCATAACGGGTCAGGCTCATTATCTTACATCTTGTCCAGAAGGCATTCTCATAAGCCTCCAGACCAGATAACTTTGGTTCTCTTCTCACTGACATTCCCCATGACATCAGGCAACTGCTGCTGAAGTGACTTATTAACTCTTTACCAGAATAGGGAGCAAACTATCTTTATAAATGATTGCCACTTACACTGAGGCTGTTCCAGGTGCTTCAAGCTTAACTGACACTTGTTGCCAAAGGTTTTCTTTGGTGCATAGAAGAACAGCAGAGCCCTGTTTCATCTGGTTGTGAAGGAGCCAAAACAGGCTTTGATTTTCATTCTGGTTTGCAAACCTCTTGGCTTTCTTGGAAAGGTGTTTAACGAAGCACATACCGTAAAGGTATGCACCAAGTCACAAAGTCCTGTTCCTGGCTTCATCACAATACACTGCTACACAGAAGCCCCCTATACATTGAAAAGGGGAGACTGGTGAGTAGTTAG
The DNA here is from genome assembly GCA_037349315.1 of Chelydra serpentina. Taxonomy (NCBI): domain Eukaryota; kingdom Metazoa; phylum Chordata; order Testudines; family Chelydridae; genus Chelydra; species Chelydra serpentina. The sequence continues at coordinate 30,945,741 of JBAIAC010000035.1, read as the reverse complement.
GAAATGGAGCCATCTTATTGGAATATGTGACCCACTTTCCAGGTGACTTGCAAAGGACTAGAACCAAAAGAAAAAAAGCAAAGTTTGTATTTAGGAAAGGGGCCCTTTTTCAGATTTTGCTCAGTCCTTACTGAGGCAAAGTCCAATGGATTTCAACGGACTCAGGAAAAGTGGGGTGAAGACTTCAGGATTTTTGGCCCCACAATCTAAGGGGAGGATTTCACTTTATTCAAGTTGACTTACTTTTTCAAACAGCTAACTGCAGCACAGATCCCTTGCAAGCTATCAACTGACCCTCGGTGTCAGACCCAGGTTACACGTGTCACCCAGCAAGGAGCATGGCCAGCATCCACCTTAGATGAGCAAGGCCAGTTGGGGAGCTGTGTTTATTTTGGGGGAGGGGGTATATGTTTGTTTCATTATGTTTCTCTAACCTTTTTAATATTTGGATTTCACACCTTTAAATGGTAGAAAGTAAACACAACAGTCCTGCTCCATGCTGGGAACTTCAAGGCGCTGCAATAATACAATTAAATACATAATCAATAACAGCAATAAAATGATTACACCAGATAACATATACACCTCTGCATTGTGTGTCTTCTGCACTGGAGCCCAGATCAGTGCACTTTGCTCTTTCCCCTGAGGGCCTCCAAGGACTCTCATTCACCTCAGACTCGCACACTACAGCAGATTTTCTTGATGCGTACTGAAGAATCACATGGCACTCACTTGGAGGTCCTTAACAAAGGGTTTGATTCCTGCCGGGAACTTGGTTTAAGCTCTATTGAATAGGAATTGGGCATGTACTTCCTCCAGCCAACTCAAAAGCCCAGCTTCCCAGTGTGAGGCGTTTGCAGGATCAGGCTGCAAATGCTTTATGTTTCTTAAACAAAAGCTTTCCAGCAAACGTTAGCGACCCACAGAGAAGCACACCTTCAATTTACCCACCCAGACCATGGTGCTAATTATACTGCTCTGCCTGGCCTGGGTGCTGAATAAATCACTGTTGGAGAAGAACTTGGAGACCCCAAGCTGCAGTGGGCTATGCAAGTGCCAAGAACTATTGTTTGCCTCCAGTTCTAAACTGTTGTGCAGCATTACGGTGCGCCACTTGAACAGCGCCATGCCCCAGAGCCGGCTTTCAAAGGCGAGGGAACATCGTGTACATCGTGGGTGCAAAGTGCTTTGGGGGCCTTCCTTATAAAGGTGCTAATAGAAATGTAAGATGCGGTTCGTAAAGATAGAATGGAGCTCTCACTGGGGAAAAAACAGCTACCAGAGGGAGACTGAAAGTATGTGGTGTGGAATCTGCTATGTGGGGGTTTCAAATTCTCAAGGAAAGAAATTCCATCTGAGCAGAGACATTGCACTTGGCTTTGTGGGATTACATCAGCAGATCTTCCTTCTGCAAGAGAATAGCATTGAGGGGCTGTGGTAGGCGCCTTATGCTGAACTTCACACTTTGCGACTTTTACATTGTGGCTGGTGTTCTGGGTCATAGAAAGTAGAGATGGAAAAGATCTCCTAGGTCAGTCAGTCCTCATCTCCTGGAGCAGGATTGTTTCCAGCTAGACATTGTCCAGTGCTTTCTTCAGTCCAGTTTTACATGGGTTTGATCCACAAGAACGCACTGCAGTGCCAATTCATATGCAACATCGCACAACAAGGAGGAATGAATCTATTCACATGGCAAATGTGGTGCTGAGGAGCATCCCCCCTAAATACAAACCTTGGGGGACATCCTGACTGCATGGAAATCAATAGCAAAGGTCCCAGTGATGTCTATGGGGCCAGGTTCACATGCCGTCTGTCTTTAGACCCTGGTAATACAAACTCTTCATTGTCAGAGAGCTGGTGCTAAATTCACCCCACAAGCTTATCCCCATTAATCTTTCCCTATTATGTCTGTGATACACTGGCCCCTTCCCAGGACACCCTGCTGTGGCAAACGGTGGCACAACTACTGCATCTGCCTTAGCTTCCCCTTTGTATTGAACTGCTCAATAACTCCACGTACATTTTCATTGAATGTAAATAGCCCTTTGAGGAGTTAATGTATGACAAAAATTCCCACAACAATACCACAATTCTCCAGCACAGCCTAACAAGAACACTCACTCTTTCAAGTCCCAGCAGTTCATCAACACCAAGTACAGCTCCAGCATCTCTCGCCATGCCCCCAGCTCTCCAGCATGGCCCCAGCATCTCGCATGTCTCTCCCCAGCCTGTCCAGTGAGGGTGCTTTCCTGACCTGTTTCCTTCCCAGTTATGGTTCCAGTTCTTCCTTGGAGACATCAGCAGGCTCACCCCTCCATCATTCCCCAATCTTCCACCCTCTATGGCCCTCCAGTTTCAGCTGGAGAACCAGCAGGCATCTCCCACTTCTTCTCACAGAATTCAGCCCCTTCTGGCCATGGCTATCTAGCCTGGAGACGTTTGTAGGTGATCCCCCAATTGACTTCCTGCCTTCTGCTTTCACTATTCTGATCTGGCTCCCCTGCTCCCTCCTTCAGGGGCATCCACCTCCCTGAAGCTCTCAGCCCAGCTCTGCTTTGCTCTCCTTCTGAAAGCTCTCACAGGACTCTGGATCTCTGAATTGTGGACCCTTCTTTGCCATTGGGCTGTGTCTCATTTAATTTTCCTGGGGCAGCCCTGACCTCCTCATTACACCAAACTAGGGCACACCTGAACTGGAGCAGAAGAGTTGAGCCTGATTTCATTTAAGGGGCCCTCTACCCTGCTACAATGTCCCTTCCTGCTAATACTCTTGGCATTCATGTTAGACCCATGATTAATGCCTAAGATGAATTCTCCAAAGCTCTGTGCAATATTGGAATGATCATATTACCAGAAAACAGAAGCGGGGAAATCCTGGCCCCATAAACATCTATTTCTTGTTTATGCCCTACTAAATTCTTGGCCTCAATGATACCTTGTGGCAATGAGTTCCATGGGTTAATTAGAATGATGTTAAAAACTACTCTCTTTTATCAGTTTTAAAAGTTTGCTGCCTTTCTGTTACATTGAATTTCCCCTCATCTGTGTATTAGGAGAGAGGGTGAATAGGAGACCCCAATTTACTTTTTCTAGACCATTCAGTACTTTCTCCTCTCTAAACTACACAGCCCCAGTCTTTTCAATACCTCTTCATATGGCAGTCTTTCTAGGCCTCTAATCATTTTCATTGTCAGTGTCTGAACTCCTCTTTCCACTATATCCTTTCTGAGCTCAGGCGTCCAGAGCAGAACACAGTATTTTAGGGAGGATGTACTATTGATGTATACAATGGCATTATAACCTTTTCAGTATTTGTAGATCCCATTCTTTATCCATCCTAATAGTTTGTTTGCTTTTCTGACTGCACAGTGGTTTTTGTTGAGCTGTCTAATATAACCCCCCAGGTCTTTTTCCAAAGTGATTACAGTTCATTTAGAATCCAACAATGTGTATGCCTAATTCAAAGGACCCCTTCCAGTATGCATTGCCTTGCATTTGTCAACAGCAAATTTCATCTGCCGTTGTGCTGCCCATTCACCTACCGTTGTGTGGTCTGACAATATCACAACCCATGGCGGTATATGGTGGCAGGCACTACTGCTCTTGTTATTTACAATGGCTAATTAAGATCCTGCTACAACCCTCATCCCACCCTTATTTCTTATGAACCAGCCAACAAAAGGTTTTGATTTCCTCTTTGGCTGGGAGACCTTTTGGCTTCTGAGAAAAGGGGATTAAGAATGAAAGCACATAAAGGTATGTGCACAATCACAAAGTCATAACAGCTCTCAAAGGGCAGTCTCCCAGGAATGAACACAGTATTAGCAAGCAGGGCTAATTGGGAGCTGGTTTAAAGATTGCACATTGTGTGGCAGAGTCCGGTAACACTTTTGATCATGCAGACAGCCCAGCCACATATTGCATTCTTCCCTCTCCAAACTGTCTGAACCCAGAGGAAATGGCATTTTACCTTCCATGGAGTGGTATGTCTGATTCAGACATAGCCAGATCTAGGGATTAATGCACCCTAACAGAGTGAGCACCTTCAGCAATGTTTGCTACAACCACTTCTCAATGGAAATCACTGATTTAGCTATTTTTCCTTTTCCTGTAACATTAGGAACCACCCCAGCAAAAACAAGGATCAGCTTGATGGATGAAGCCATGTTAACAAAACTCTCCAAAGATTTCTGCCCAAAGCTTCCGTGGCCATTTTCTGCTATAAACTTTGGCTGAAACTTTCAAGGCAGCGCAAGAGATTTAACCATCCGTCATCCATTAGCTTTAATGGAAGATGGGTGGCTTAAGTCCCCTGAAGTGCTTTGAAAAGCTCAACCCTCATGTCTCCTCTTGTTCCCTGTACGGACCCAGCTATTTCCCTGGAATCTTTATCCAGCTGAAGAGTGAGGAAGCTGTTCCTGCACATTCAATGCTGCTCTTGTTCCTCAAGAGCCAGCAGGGGGTGCTTGGAGACCAAGGTCCCCGGAGCTGCCTCTCTGAACAGAAGCCTGGTCTGAAAGCCGCTGCCCCTGAGAGCAAAAGCTTCGCTTGAGCTCTTGTGCCACAGAGCCAGCTGTGCGAGCCAACCCTTTAGAATCAGGAGCATTAGCTGCCGGCAGTGCCATCCAAAACATGTCATGGCACGAAGGAATCAATGAAAAACAGTCACCCGAGGACATGTGTTTTCATCTGTTTGCATACGCCAGAATTTCCAGCTCCTCAAGGATGTGGGCCTGTGAAAGTTGTGAGTATGTTATTCATTTAAGATGATTTTCTACCCTTATGATAGAAGGCTGTTTTTATCCTTTTAAAAGCTCTTAAGCAAAGATGGTCATAGCCCCACACCCTGCTACTACTGTAAAGAACATTTAAGCCCCACATAGCTGGCTCTCAGCAGGAAACAGTTCCCTGAAGGAGTGGGAAGGTTTGCACTGTTTGTCTGCTGAGTTGACAGGTTATTCTCTTAGGATCCTTCAGAAATCCCAACCAACATTTTTTTACTTTCTGATTGGTGCAAATACAGTCATATGATCCAAGTAGCATCTGTGACCTCCCAGAAACTAATGCTCTGATGTGAAATGGCACTTCCACTGCTGTCCTGGGCAGCACCAGGGACTGCACAAATAAAAATGAAAAACTGGGAAAGAAAAGGCATTTGATTCCAGCTGGGGATGAAGGCTCAGGTTATTTTTTATTTTATCTGCAATATTTCACCCATCCCTGCTACCCCTCCCCGCCCATAGTGATCTACCTCAAAATGGGTTATAAACAGCCCTACAAATCACACACCACCTCTGTGTTTGTCTCAGTGAGAAACTAACATTAATGGATGTAACATGGTGGGATGCATCAGGAGGGGTCTTCAGATATTGCTTTATAAACAACCTTCTTATTTTCCTAACCTTTCACTTTGATTTTCTGTAACATTGTGTCTAGAAATGGATCCAACCACAACACTGGAAGCAACATATCTGTTAACTTTACTCCCATTAAGATTAACGCAATGTTTGTTCAACTATGGCACAGGACAACACCAATACCCTCAAACACGTTGAAACTTATCCCTCACTATAGGAGAAAACACAGAGTGGCTACTTATTACCCAACCCATAGTCTTTGTACTTGCATTTTTCACCCTAACACACACATATCATTTAACTAGTACCTGATCCTACCATCTGCTTTATCACAGGAGAAGGGAGAAGAGGTTCCAATTGCTTTCACCCGGCTGCCTTTGCTGAAGAAAAACATCATCCTTGCTAAGTGTCAGCCCAGTTGGGATGGCATCAGAGAAGTGCCAGGGTGCAACCAACAAGACGTCATTTGGGCACTGTTTCACCCTAAATAGAGTTGGTCGTTGCAATCCCAACATTGCTCCAATGAGGGACTGTTGGAGTCACAGTCCAGTGGCCTAATTATCAAAGGTGTTGAGCACCTGTAACTCCTGTTGACTTCAACGGGACTGGAGGGTGCTCTGAAAATCAAACTAGTGTTAAGCCAGAAGTAACTTGCCAAGAGGGAGGGGTGAGGTTGAGATGACTCTGCTTCTTTTTCCATTAAAAATTCAGGCTTTGTCTACCTTGGAGGATCCCGGGGTGACTAGAGAGTTAGTGAAATAAGGGTATCTCAAGAGAGTGAGTGTTGAGGAACTGAGATGGGAAAAGAGTTTTAGTTAGACTGTTTAAAACTCTGTATTGATTTTATTAACTCCTATTTAGTTTCAAAGACTAGGTAACTTTCTGAAAAAAGGAACCTTCTCTTAAAGGTTCAACACCCCAATCCCTTTAATCCAGCTGGGAGAGACTGTGAAAAGCAATACCCTGAGCTATCCGACAGGGCTTTCAGCAAACCCAGACTTGATATTCCTGATTTTTTTTAAAGCTGAAGATAGAGCATTCAATTTTTTCCCCTTTGATGTCACCATTTGGAACCCAGCCCATGTACACCTATAACCAGGAAAGACTGAAAATCATCTGATGGTTGTCGGGGAGGCCTACATGAAATGTGTTGATGGATCTCCTTCCAGTTTCTAATAGACAAATGTCCACAACTTTCCTCATTATTTGCACTTATCAGAACCCTTGGTGACAGTGTTAGCATGCAAGCCAAGGAGGGAATAGATGAAGAGTCTGAGCTACCTTCTCATTACTAATAGGGGTCCCTCCGTGTCTGGATAGAAGCATACATATATAAATTATTTATGAAAGGAACACTCACTCCTGACCCAGGAAGAAAATAAGTGAAGAGCTAAGTTTTAATTATATAATACTTGCAATTAACAATTACTAGCATTTCACTTTAGGAGTCTCCCATCTTTGAGCAACATAGGTTTTGTTTTGCAGCATAACAGAATTTAGGGCCATCTTCCAACACCACCATACCATCACATGCTACTTTAGACCATTAGTAGTATTATTTATTACGTGTAGTGCTTAATGTCTCACCTCAATATTGCTTGAAATAATATGGTCTGCATCGGTTACTAATTTTTGTCAGGGATCCTCCTGCCTCCAGCATCTGACTCTGAACATGCGGGGGCGGGAGGCAATGAGCTAATGGTAGAACAGGGGTTCATAATTTGGTGACAGAAGTCACAGACAGCTGTCACAGACAGCTGTTGGGGTCATGACCATCCAGCTCTTCCCATATTAGTAAATGGGAGGAGTGTCCCAGTTAGAGAGGTGGGGAATGCTGGACAGGTCATGATGTGGAAAAGACTGAGAGCCCTTATTGGGCATATTCGTGTACTGCTGCACGAATGTAATTGTTGGGAGTCAGTGGTGGCAAAACCTTCTTGGATTAAAAAAGCTAACCTGTCTGCTAAAGCTCTTTCCATTTCATTAGTTTAACCTAAAAGTACATTTGGTAGCAGAAAGACAAAGAATGTACCAACATGCCCAGAAAATCAGTGACCATCAACTGAACAATACATCACTATTATTCTGTGGTATACTTTATACATGCCTGTATAGTTGTATGCCCAGCAAGGCAATCTGAGACAGTTCATGAAGACTGTGTATTTGCTTAAAGCAGAACTAGGTTTGCATCAAGTTCTACTTATTTTTAGCCAGATTGAATCAGCTAAAATAATCCAAGAGTGGCAGACAAGATGGTGATGGATTGAACACAGTCCTTACAGCTATGAAGTATAACACATCACAGTATTCACCACAAAGTTATACTTCCATTGTGCTCAGCTACCAATGATGCCCTGAAAGATACCCACTGTCAGTGCCATGGAAAGATCAAATATTTTGCTAAAGCATGCTGTAGTCCTGACTCCAGAAGGCATGTACATGAAGTCATGGTCTCATGGTTATACTCCCAATAAAACCAATGGCAAAACTCCCAGTGTAACTGTCACAGGCCCTGATATTTCTGTCCTTATTATATACTGCGGGGTTCCTCACGCTGTTTATAAACTACTTTGCTGTGTTGACATTTGTATGCCTGGGGCACAGCCACACTCCTTCCAGATGGTATTTCTTCTGCCTGAATCTTATCAGATTCAGACACCATTCTATGCAGGTAATTAACTTGAAGGCATCAATCTCTGTGCATGGGTGGCTTTCCACTTTGGTCAAACATAACACACGTAGCTGCAGAGATCAGTAGTGTGAAAACCAGCAACCCTGATCTTGGAATGGGCCTTCTCACTGCTTTAACCTACAACAGAATAATGGGTACATGTCGAAAGGCCAGCCAGTGATTAAGTGGATGATATTGAAGGAAGAAAGGCATCAGTCATGAGGCTGGTTTGAAACTTAGTATTGACAAGTTCCACTCTAGGTAGGGATGGTTTTTATGCTTGAAGGAAGGAGTTTCTAAAAGCCCACTGTTTACAAAGTAGGCAAATTAGACTCAACAATCCAACTATAGACCAGGTGCAGCAGTCACATGCTGATAAGTGAGGTGAGAGCTGTATTTGCATCAACAATCCTGAGGCCGAACAAAAATACCGTGTTGTTGCACAGGAAGCACTGTACTAGCTTATGCCTGGGAAATTGAAAACCCCAGCTTTGGGGTTGCAAACTTACCTGGCAAGCTGATCACATTTGCCAACAACATTTTGTCTATGAGCTTGAAAACACATTGTACAATGGCCAGGCTACTGACTGCCTTTTAAAGGAGAAATGAAGTACAAGCCAGGACATGATAATGTTGTTGTGAATGGCTTGCCTCATCTACCTTGGCCAATAAGCGGTACCTGCTTGGAAGAGGAGTTAAAATGATTCCTCTAGTAGTATGGATCTTGGTCCTGGGCCTACAGAATAGGTGAAAGCAGTGGAAGGGAACCAATATTTGATTTTACCTGCCTAGAGGGCAACCAAAGACTGCAAAACATGCTGACTCACATCTTACCCTTCTTTGCCTTGGTGATGATTTTTTTAAAACATAGTGTAAGGAATGAGTCCAAGCTACAGAGTTCAATTCTGGACCGAGATCCAAAATTTTCCCAAAGTCTTTGGGATGTTTGGATCTTCGGGTTTAGCTTACCACATCATAAAGATAAGGGACAACTGCAAAGTTCAAAGTTCATATCCCGAGCTTGCAGATGCCGGGATGTGAGGTTTTGCTTCCAACCCATCCATCTCTGGTGTATATGTCACAGGTGGCATTCACCATCAGGTAGTTCCAACTGAACTGCAACATAGGTTTGTTCAACATGGTCGAGAAACTTATCAGGGATTTGTCTGAACCAAACAAAGGCTCAGAGTTCTCTTCTGGGGGCCTGAGATGGATATACACATTGAAAATGCTATAGCATCCTGAATTACTTGCTAGATTCATGAAAAAAAACACCAGATGTAACACACATTGTACCATTGCATCCACCACTGCATTCCTTTACCGACTCTGGACAGAAAAATGTTGCTACTAATAAAACAGTATCTTCAGAACAGTACCCGTGATATGCTATTATTATTATTATTAAATTAAATTAATGAATGTGTTTATTTAAAAGGTGCCCACCTCAAACTCTGGGCACATTACTGTCATCAATTACTTCATCAAATGGTTTGTGGTTGCCTTTCCTACTGAGGTTATTTCAACTACAGTAATCAAATCACAATTCACAAAGTAAATTAAAAAGGAACAGTCTACACAGTGAACCTCAGCTCACATACAGGGCGTTGGAAGAATTTCTGAAGGAGAGAAATGTTAAGCACAGATTTTCTTCCATTCTATAATCCTCAAGCCAATGGGGAAATAGAATGTTTTAATCAAGTTTTCAAAGGCTGTTTGCAAACCTGTGACCCAGAAGGAAATCAGTTGCCATAAACTGTGTACAGAAACACAGAGCAACCCGACATGCAGCGACCCAGATGTCTCCAGCGGAATTGCTGCTTAGGAGGGGTATGAAGATCTTGTTAAGTGTGGATGTTCCCCATTGGCAAGATGTTCAAAAATATTTGGAAGCCAGCAGCCCCTATGGCTCCCAATTTTGTGAATGTTTCCTCCACCTCCATTTTCTTGCTGCTTTCTCCTGCCATCAGAATACCCTCTGCCCTAAGGTGCACTGGACTGGGAACCAGGAGCCTATGAGGTTCTGTCTAATCTCTTACGCCGACTGGTGTTAATAATCCTGTGTATGTCACAAACTTTATTACCGAACAAGGCCTCATGACTTTATCATAGGAGACAGGTAAGCCTTATTCCCTCCTTTTTATGGATAGGTAACTGATCATTTGAGAGGTTGCCCGTGGTCACTTTTGGTAGAGCTATGCATAGAACTCATGACTACGCCAAGTCCATGTGCATGTCCATAGAGTCTGTAAAGTGAGGCTGCTCCTGCATACCCACCTTCTAGACATACACATTAATGAGGACTATATCAGTGCAAATTATTTACATGCCATTATTAACACGCAAGTAGCTTCCAGGAGTCCTAAATTAGTGCTGTGACCACTAGACCACACTCCCCTCTCAGAGCCAGGAAGAAAACCCAGGAATCCTGATTCACTACTGCCTGCCAAATAGCTTTGTAACCAATGGCAAAGTGTGTGTCAGCCTCCCCACTAGTGGCTGGTCCACAAAATTAACCACCTCCTACTGCTACCATCTAAAGAACCCAGCCCTTTAGCTCAAGTGGTAGAGGCCTGGGCTGCAGTCTGAAGGTCCTCTTACCCTCATACAAAGGATTAAAAACCTCTCTCCTGATCCCATCATGGCACTCCTTATCCTAATGGAGTTCTGATCCTCCGCCCGCTCATCCCCATAAGATATTCCTCCTGCCCAAGACTAGAGCCTCCAAATGGTTTTAACTTTCCCCCTTACGATTTTCTCCTAGGAAGTGGGGGTCCCATCCATTTCCTCCCTGCCCCCAAAACCCGAATGCTGGGTGACATGACCAAGCCTCAAGGAAAAGACAATTATAAATCTCTATTTACCTGGGGGACCATCCTCCCTGTCTCCCTGGATAAACCAACCCATGCAAATTTATACCCAGCACTTGTCAAGAAAAACCACTGAACCTTCCCCAACTCCTTCACCACACAAATCACAACCGAAGCCAAATCCAAAAGGACCTCCACATACACTCTTTGACCAATCTGCAAGTATGCTACTGCTGCTACAAGGGAGAGACCCATTCCCCTCCCCAACAGAAACCGAGGCTGCTGGGGGTGGGCTACAGCTGTGGTACAGCGACAGCTCCAGTCCTGGCCCCAGTGCTGCTGCCACCTATACTTAGTCTCTGTAATAGCTTTGTCCAGAGAAACCTGTTTCAGCGCCTTCCTTCAGAACTCCTCTTCCTGGCAGATGTACGTCGGTTTGCCAACTCTTGCGGGCCTCATGCTATTTGCTGATAGCCCCAGCTGCTCTGTGAAAAGCATGAGAATATCAGCTTCCATTTTAAAAAAGAAAGATTCGAGTGCTCTTGGCAGTGAAGAAAAGCCAGGAATTGTGAACCCAACAATTCCGACGCCAGATGACCAAGACAAAAGAAGCCTGAATTTAGCCTTTTTAAAAATCTAATGATTTTAAGGCAACCTCGTGATTTTTGAACATTTGGGGTTGGCAATACTGGATTCACTTTTCCTCCACAGTCCAGAGACGTACTCCTACTACACAGATGCCTTCTGCTGCTGCTGGTAGAGGTATGGGGTGAGGTTTTCAGGGGGCTCTCTACCCCTCGAGGTAGTTCTAGCTCCTGGAAGGGTCAGGTGGGCTGGACCCACATTGATACAGCAGCCCCTAGATCCAGATCCCACTGTGGGAGGGTTTGGGGTTTGTTTGTTTTAATGGGACTCTCACCCTTTAGTTCCCACAACACATACAAATGGTTGGAGTATAAACCCAAGTGGTTGTTGAAGTAAAGAAACTGTTAGCTGTATGGTGCTTAGTACATAGTTACATGCAAACAACAGGCTTGATAGTACAATGCAGTAGATTGGGAGACAGAAGACCTATGTTCTAGTCCCAGCTCTGACTTACTGTGTGACCTGGAGCAAATCATCTAGTCTCTCTGCTTCCCTTCCTACCCTTTTTCTGGCTCATCTATTTAGACTGGAAGCTCTTCAAGGCAGGCACTGTCTCTTGCACCTAGCACAGAGGGCTCCTGAGTTTGGTTGAGGGCTGGAGGTGCTACTGTCATACCAACAATACGACAATTCATAGCAGATTCATTGGAAGATGGGTTGTCAGGACATTCTGGTTTGGTTGCAATTTTGGCCAAAGGTTTGGGTCAACTAGTATTGGCTTGGAATCCTAATATTTATGGTTCCTGTCTACTCTGACAGGAGTTGAACAGGTTGATACGAGAGCTGTCAATTAATCGCCGTTAACTCACACGATTAACTCAAAAAAATTAACTGATTAAAAAATGAATCATGATTAATTGCAGTTTTAATCACACAAACAATAGAATACTAATTGAAATTTATTAAATATTTTGAATGTTTTTCTATGTTTTCAAATATATTGATTTCAATTACAATGTAGCATACAAAGAGTGCAGTGCTCACTTTTTATTACAAATATTTTCATTGTAAAAATGATACACAAAAGAAATAGTATTTTTCAATTCACCTCATACAAGTACTGTAGGGCAATCTCTTTATTGTGAAAGTGCAACTTACAAATGTAGATTTTTTTTTGTTACATAACTGCACTTAAAAATAAAACAATGTAAAACTTCAGAGCCTACAAGTTCACTCAGTCCTACTTCTTGTTCAGCCAATTGCCAAGACAAATAAGTTTGTTTACATTTACGGGAGATACTGCTGCCCACTTCTTATTTACAATGTCTCCTGAAAGTGAGAACAGATATTGATATGGCACTGTTGTAGCCAGCACTGCAAGGTATTTAGGTGCCAGATATGCTAAACATTTGTATGCCCCTTCATGCTTCGGCCGGTGTCGCCATTCCAGAGGACATGCGTCTATGCTGATGACGCTTGTTAAAAAATAAAAAAAGCGTTAATTAAATTTGTGACTGAACTCCTTACGGTAGAATTGTACGTCTCCTGCTCTGTTTTAACCCACATTCTTCCATATATTTCATGTTATAGCAGTCTCTGGTGACCCAGCACATATTGTTTGTTTTAAGAACACTTTTACTGCAGATTTGACAAAACGCAAAGAAGGTACCAATGTGAGATTTCTAAAGATAGCTACAGCACTCGACCCAAGGTTTAAGAATCTGAAGTGCCTTCCAAAATCTGAGAGGGACAAGGTGTGGAGCATGCTTTCAGAAGTCTTAAAAGAGCAATACTATGATACGGACACTACAGAACCCAAACCACCAAAAAAGAAAATCAACCTTCTGCTGGTGACATCATCTGACTCAGATGATGAACATGAACATGCATCGGGCTGCACTGCTTTGGATCATTATCGAGCAAAACGCATCATCAGCATAGACGCATGTCTTCTGGAATGGTGGTTGAAGCATGAAGGGACATATGAATCTTTAACACATCTGGCACATAAATATCTTGCGACGCCGGCTACAACAGTGCCATGCAAATGCCTGTTCTCACTTTCAGGTGACATTGTAAATAAGAAGCGGGAAGCATTATCTCCTGCAATGTAAAGAAACGTGTTTGTCTGAGCGATTGGCTGAACAATAAGTAGGACTGAATGGACGTATAGGCTCTAAAGTTTAACTTTGTTTTATTTTTGAATGCTGTTATTTTTTGTACATAATTCCACATTTGTAAGTTCAACTTTCAGGACAAAGAGATCGTACTACAGTACTTGTATTAGGTGAATTGAAATATACTATTTCTTTTGTTTTTTACAGTGCAAATATTTGTGCTAAAAAATAAACATAAAATGAGCACTTTGTATTCTGTGTTGTAATTGAAATCAATATATTTGAAAATGTAGAAAACATACACAAATATTTAAATAAATGGTATTCTAGTATTGTTTAAATGCACGATTAATCATGATTAATTTTTTTAATCGCTTGACAGCCCTAGCTGATGTATGCTGTTCTGTAGCTAACTGTTTCTCATTAATATTTATCATTTACAGAAGGGTTTTCATTGTCCAAAAACAGTACAAAACCATTAACTAGTTCATACTCACAACACCCTGTAAGGTAGATAAGTGGTTAGTATCCTCATTTTACATGTGGAGAAACTGAGTCCCAGAAATGTTAAGTGACTTACCCAAGGTCATGAAGGAAGTCAAGGTTCTAGGGTTTAAATGTATGATATAAAACTATATTAGCTAGCCTGAAACAAATAATGCCTTCTAAAACTCTAGGCGAGTTGTACTTTAGCATATGTTAAACTTGTCACATCAAAGCCTATGGTGCAGATTAGCATAAAACTAGAGTTTTAGAAAGTGTCCATTAGACTGAGCAAACAAACAAGATCTAACAACACAGCTTTCAATCTTAGTCTGGACAAAGTTTCAGTGGTGGAAGAACTCTGGGAATTCCTGGTTCCCAACATAGTGCTCAACCCATTAGGCCACGAAAGACTGGTTTCTACTGGGGGAAGATTGAAAATCAAGCTTACAATGAGAAACTAGCTCCGATCTCAACTACAGAGTGGCTACCACTGTGACATGAGGATAAAAGTTCATAGCAATAATCAAAAAGTGTGAATTACAGCAATATGTACGTGTTTTAAATAATTTTTTTAATTGTTGAGGCAGTAATACTTGGTTCATGGAACTGCAATATACAGAGAGGTGAAATAAATAGCTTATATATATATAATATATATAATATAGCTGGTTTTAAAATATTCCCTTATCATTGGTGTATTAGGTCATTTTTAGTCACTTGAATGTATTTAGCAGCATTCTCCAGAACTGAGCATAATGCAGGATCACAGAGCCGTGACACCTTATGTCATCAGAAAGGTTACAGAAGATCGATGTATTGAGAACTCCACGGAAACTCAATCACTGCCGCACACACCATCTTGTCTTGGGACAGTTTGCAGCAGACAATAAATAGATTACTGCAAAACTGGTGATTTTGGGGGGCAGGGTCTCAGTAACTTTGGGAAAGAACTTTGGTTTTCTTTGGTTTTATTTTTTTTTAATATTAATTGTTTTTCCTCTGGGGATCTGCTTGAAAAGTTGTCCGTTCCAAAAAGAAATAAGCACCTATGTGTCAACAACAAGAAGTCAATTTAAATAGAGCAGTTCATTTTGTTTTTCAAGTCACAATAAATCCCTAACAGCTTCCCCCAGCGTTTGGCATCCAGTCTTTTATTTTTTTTTGTTTTTATTTATTTTTTTTAAACACAATGTACAAAAATAGAGCTTCTTCCTTATTTTTAATGTAAAAATATTCCTCTGGTGCAGTTTTTTTGTGGTTTATTACTGACACACTGTTTTTGTCTATCTTTTAACTGGGGTTGGTAGGTCGTATTCTCTTAGTCCTCTTGGTCACTGTGGTGTACTTGAAAGGTTTCTGTAACTCCACTTGACCCTTTGGGTACCTTTTCATAAAATGCACGTCTTGTTGGTTTTCCTGGGTCTTGGGCCCTTTTCGTGGCCTTCCCTTTTTGGTAAATCCAACGTACCAGCCAGAGTATTTCGCAGACATCAGTGCTGTGTAGTTGTTTTCTAGGACTTTTTCAATGAAGACACACTCTTTGCTGGTGCCGTCAGGCTGCAAAAGGGAAAGAAGATTCATTTCAATCAGTTGCAAACCCCTTGGCCAAATAGCAATTTTGCATAAAAGAGCAATTACAGGATCTGGTCCTGTTCTTTCCTGCTTTCAGTCCAGTAGCTGGAGGGAGAAATATCAATTGAAATATTCAAAATGAACCGTTAACACTATTGTTTGATTCAAGGGTGCTTTTTGTTTTGTTTTGTTTTGTTTTTTTTAAACACTCCTAACACGGGGGTCTAGTTTTTGTGGGGAGATTTTCAAAGTCACAAATAGCAAGTAGTCACCTAACTTTGTAAACCTCCCCCATTGTGGCCTGTCCCAATAAAACATATCCCTCTGTGAATACATCAGAAGAGCTACTTGTAGGAATCTTGAACAGAGTGAATAACAACACTTAATGTTTGTTTAGAAAAGCCCTAAATTCTCAGCAAGCTGGGGTGTCAATCTACCATTTCGAAGCGGGATAGATCAAAGAGCACCAGAGAACTTTTAATGCACAGCTGCAGGGTCCACAAGGATGCTTAGGATAGTGCAGAATAGATTTACATCCCTGCTTGCCACAAACCAAGTATTCATTTAGCCCAGCCCCCAGAATTTAGACTGCTCTTTTCAAAAATGCTTTAGGGGTTAGATGCCCAACCGCCATTGAACCCACCACACTCATGCAAGATGGGGAACTTCCCCCAATTAGGTGCTTTTGAAATTTCAGCCTTAATTTCCAACATGCTGCCCAATGGCAACCCAAACATTAACTAGCCATAGGATTCCTGGGAGGTGCAGATTGGTATTCTCATTGAGAGGTGGGGAGCTGAGCCACAGAAAGGTGCTGAGCGCCTAGATCTCACACTGACATCAATGGGACGTCCGAGTTGTTCAGCATTTTTGAAAATTTGGCCATTTACTTAGGTACTGATTTTTCAAAATCTTGTCCTCCTTGGCTCTTCATTTCGGTGATGAACTGTGGAACCTAACTTTTGGCCTCTATTTTTTTTAATCTTGGAGTAAAAATGGACACCCGAACGTCAAAGAACTTACTTTAAAAAGTTTACCTTTACATCACTTTACTATGACTACTAAGGCTACAGACGGTGCCATCATCAGAGCCAGAACTGGAGCTCCTAGGTCTGTACTCAGAGCACTAGGCTCACTTTCTCAGGAAGGTCTCCTAAACCTCCTTTTCAAGGGCAACCATAATAATGGAGGATGGGGCATTTATACTAGAAATTCAGATGCCAAACATCCCAACATTTGGGACTAATGCTATTGAGGGTTTTGGTTCAGGCCAGTTTACAATTGGGACCATTTTCAAAATTCTAAACCAGATCTGGATTTGGAACTCCAGCAGCATTTTGATCTGTGGTTTTGATTCAGACAAATCTCTAATATATACAACGCATGCAGCAGCACTGCAAGAGTCATGGCATCACATAATAGGATATTTAAGTATTTCAGCCAAGTGGAAATCCTACAAACACTATAATCCTATGCCAGGATATATAGCTATTTTACCTTTAACTGCTGAATAACTGGAACAGTCCATGGAACAAATCACAGGTTAGATGATGCCTCCTGTTTCAAGTCTTTCTTTAACTTCTTTTTCTTTTCTAAATACATCAAAACTATAACTATCCATCCCATCTTTGGGAATATTTACAGAACCTTCACAATAGTGTTATGATCTGGGAAAAACCTTGTTATGGGCTGAATTAATACCCCATTGAGATTGATAGGTGTGAACTCACCCTTCCGTTAACATAACTGCAAGCGTAAGTTCCACCTAAGACAAAAGGTGTGTGTGAACCTGCTGAGGATCTTTTGACTGAGTATTCTTTTGGATGGGGCAGGTGGGGGGATGAGAGATCTAAAACTGAGATCAGACAAGAACAGACGGAGTGAGAGAGGCAGCCTGAATGAGCGGCTAAATGTGTGTCACTGACTCTGGGTAGAGGTTTTTCAGGTCAGAGTGCAGGCTAAAAAAAAAAAGCGCTCTTGGTGCTGTGAGAAAAAGAAGCTGTTTCTTGCTATTTTATTCCTTCTGTGTTCCAAGACACAGGACTTCATACATTCTTTGTATATACACAAAACTGCATCAGAGAAATACCTAACTACCACCACTTTCTAATCCCAATTCAAACACCCACAGGCCCCCAAATGTCAACTGGCTGCTGATGTAAAAAAGGGGCAACAATAGTAAACAAAATATGGAACATTATACAAGGCCTAATCCACAACTCACTTAACTGAAAGGAAAGATTCCCACTGACTTCAATGGGAGCTGGATTAGACAGCTCCAACTAATTAATAAATAATATAGGGCTTTTCATCTGTAGCCCTCAAAGTGCTTTCCAAAGGTGGGTAAGTACCATATAAGAAGTTGCTTATACTATATTGAATAGCTTATATGTAGAATTATTACTACAATTGCCTGTGAACAAACAAAACAGTCAAAGCCCTTTTAGTCTTTAGCAAACTAATTCCCCAAATGCCCGAGAAAAATAAAATTAACATGTCACTGCACAGAAGCTGCAGCAGATCACAGGAGGCAAAGGATTGATCACAGAGCTCTGGCAGAATCATTGCTATGTATGTCTGAAAATGGGCCAGGTGGAACAGATGGGAATAGCACCAGCCATTCACCTCCACAGACATGAGCACACAGAGTGAAACTGGTACTCTTCAGTCTGCTCCCTTCTAAATGCTTGTCTAGAAAATCGTTGCAGAGCTTGGTACAATTTGTCAGATGGTGTTAATCTCAGACTCTGAGTCCAGGGGGACGGATACCTCAGTGGTTTGAGCATTGGCCTGCTAAACCCAGGGTTGTGAGTTCAATCCTTGAGGGGGCCATTTAGGGATCTGGGGTAAAAATTGGGGATTGGTCCTGCTTTGAGCAGGGGGTTGGACTAGATGATCTCCTAAGGTCCCTTCCAACCCTGAGATTCTATGATTTTATAAGAGCAAGGCACAGCCAATCTGAGCTGGTTTAGAATTCATTAGACCTATGATCTCCAAATTATTTTGAATGAGCTACCAAAATCAGCTGTAACTCAGAGTCACTGCCAACCCAGGCTGGATTCAAAGAAGCAACCAAAGGGGAAAGGCTCCATAATTCACCACTAATCTCCAGAACTATCCATTCCCCCTTAGATCTTCTATTCATGGATGCATTTATGTTATTTTAACATATCATCTTGTCAAAGCTTTTTGTTTGCTACACAAACTGTACAGTACCTGTCTCCTTAAGAGGGTAAGGGGAGATGTTTGAGAAGAGGCCCAGAAATATACATTGCCCACCAAATATACATAATCAGGAGTCCATGCACATTGACAGGGGTTGAAGCTAGCTCTGCTACTGACTAGCATCCTCCATACTTGGGGAAGCATAAAGGTATTGATTTTATTATCTATCATTTTGAGCTTACAAATGCTTTGAGGAATGGTAGGGATGTGCAAAACCCAGTGGTTTCAGCTCACCGGGGCTCATCCTTTGAGTTCAGAGTTTGATCAAAACCACAGTGAGAAAACAGTTGACACTGCAGAATTCCACCAAGTTTCAATGTGAAGCCAGAAACAGCCCCTGGTTCACTCAAAATTGGGCCCGGCACATACCTTTCAACAATTAATACAATTTAAACACTAATGTGGCTGAGTCTCAAGTTCACACAAAATTAGGTGCTGATGAACCAACCAAATTCCTTCTGAGCTATTGGGTATAGCAGGGAATTGGAAAGCTCATTTCCCCTACATTTGCAGAAAGGTCCTGGATTTAACCCATGACCTTGTTGCTATGAAAATGTGACCACTTTTAATATATCCATTTTGGGGCTTTCCGCTTGCACTACAATGTCATTTTCTTGTGGAACACTTAGACATACCCAGGGATAAGACTGGAATTAAAAGAAGAAAATGTTGGGGGGGTTAAAATTATTAGTAAAGGTATTTTCTGTGTTTATGTCTCAAAATTTGCCAGCAGAGTCTAAGAAAGAGCAATGAAGAGTAGGAAGAGAGCATACTACTTCAGGCCAGGTTCAGGGCTAATTTAAAGCAAATAAGATCCATAAAAATAAATTTAGCCTGGAAAAGAAGGCACTAAATCATGTAACAACGTGAAATTAAGGTGACATGTACATGTACTTTAAGATAATTCATGGATAACAAACAGAAATTGCTTTTCTCCAAGTAAATCATTCTTATATGTGCTAGGGCATGTTATAGAGACAGACAGATGATTTTATAGCATCTGTTTTAAAACCCCTGATAGACTGGGAATATAGAACATAAATCACTTATATAGAAGGGTCTCTACATCATGTAATCTGTCCCTGAGATAATCTATTAGTGAAAAAGCAATTTCTATTCATCCTTTAGGGATTATTAATAAAGTAATTTATAAATGTCACCTTAATTTCAACAGTTGCCACTCATTTAAGGCCCAGTTCTGTTCCCATTTAAATCAGTGACAAAACTCTCATTGGTATCAGGCCCTCATTGTATGAATATATGAGCATGTCTCTTGTCAGGCCACAGCATGTTATCAATATGGGGCCAAACTGACTTAGTGTAACTGCATTGCCTTCACTGGAGACACAACAGGGAGGGAATTGGCTCAAATTCAATTCCAATGAACAAAATCCCACCATCCTCCTGGGAAGTCAGCTGAAGTATTGAAATTAAAGCAGTAAAATACATGAGTGTGGAGTCCTGAAGGAGTCTAAGGTGTCTGGTGCACAAAAAATTATTTCAGTTTCCCTCTGTTCTCGCATTCCAATCAGATTCTGTAGTCTAAGGGACAATCCATCCAACCAACTACCCGCCTCCAGGGATGCAGCTGGCCCAACACACAACAATATTGATGCAGTTCCCTTACACAGAGGAAGAGGGTAGGAACTGGGGGGCAGAAAAGAGAGATTTACCACCCAGTGCACTGTGTTGGTTGGGGGATATTAGTGCCGCAGAAGAGCTAGAAGTTCTACCGGTTCACAGAACTTCCAGTCTTTCGAGGACGTGCGGGGGCGGGGAGGGGGGGGGGGCGGAAGGAGGGCAAGGGTGCTAGTGCCAAAGAGCATACACTGAGTTATCTGCTGAGAGGATCCTCAGTCTGGAAGGTGGGTCCATTTCCCTTCTTCCAGTGAGAACCTCAAATCCCATCCAAGTTACTACACCAAAGCGCTCAGCAGAGAACTTTGGCCTACGAGTTATGATGTCAGCATTGCATTTGCCCCTCAGCATGGTGATTTTCTGGAGTGCATTGTATTCTTCAGTCTAGACTGACTGAGTCTCCTATGGCAATACCTAGACAAACTTCTAAGAAATGCTATTTGGTACAGGCACCAGTTCAGGAAGGGCACTTCAGCACTTCCCTAGCTTTGGCTAAGTCTCATTGAAGTCAATGAAAATTAAGCGCAGGCTTAAAATAAAGCACATGGTTAAGTGCCTTCCTGAACTGCGGCACAGTCCTCAGATTTATGCTCCTAAATCACAAGTGGCTTCCAATTTAAACCTCTTGCAGAAAATAGCAGTAAATCCCCAGGCTAAAAATGCTTTCAGTACTCCCTGGTGTCTTGTTTCTCCTGAAACTCCCCACCCCACTCCACACACACACACACTCACCTTCCCCCCCTCCCCACCTTCTGAGACAGCAAGTCCCCTTAAGAAGATTCAAGAGGAGGAGAAAGAAAAGAGAAATGGCCCCAGCCAGGTTTAGCTGTCAAGCGCAAGAACTGACTGTTTGAGGGTAAAGAAAAAAACCCTGTATTCTAGCTGACTGTCTTTTCCAAAGAATTCTTAGTCCAAACATATGCTGCTGATATTGGGTTGCACACTACTCTAGTAGACTTCAATGGGGAGATCCTGCCAAGTTCCAGTTTGTATTAATTTCATAGATAACTTAGCTGGCAAAATGCACTCTAAATTCAAAGTAGTAGTGCTCTAATTAAAGCAATGTATTCTGAGAAAGATTCTTTAAACGTATAGACTCCCTGAAAGCATGAGAGATGGACACTGCGGTGTGTCCCTTGCATGATGACATTGCTGTGCAGTGCGGGAGGGGGAGATTCACACCAGTGCATGGGGCTGGCACAAAGCTGCGCACCACTTCAATTCTACTTAAGCCCACAAAATAGGACTTACGTGATAGCACAAGCCTGGTGCACACCCTCAGCACAGGAGTGAATTTCACACTGGGTTGACCCCTTTCTAGGACACAGTGCAGGTAGAGACCAGAGAGAGATGTTCCACTTGTGAAGTTTGGATCCAGATCTGCAATTGGAAGGGCTCAGATCCAGGATCTTGGTTCAGGCCCAAACTTTAACTTCCAGTAAAAGGAAAGGCAGCTTGATCTATAACATTTATACATTAAACAACACCCTTTTACGTAGGCTTAAGAACCTACTTTGTCCTTCTTTGCCCAATACTGTGCAGAGTGCTTATGTCCTGGCTGGCCACCACCACCTCCCTAGAGATGGCTGCGTTACTGATGTACGTGGATTGCTCATAAAGGATTGGAGAGCCTTTGAGGTGAAATGTGCTGAGTAAAATAGTCGTCAAACAGTTGCACAGTTGGGCTACTGGGGCCGATTCCTCACAAGAACTGACACAAGTTCTATGGCTGTTTCACTTTCCCAAGCTAGCCCCATTCAACTTTTATTACTTCCTTCGGACACGCTCCTTAGCCTGAAAAATAACTCAGAGTGAAGTGTTATCTCATGTATCCTTTAGATAGTAACTGAAAAGTTCATGGAGATCTGCCTCCCTCTCCCCACACATTCAATGTAACTCAGTTATACTGACAAACTATACTTAAGAACATAAGAACGGCCATACTGGGTCAGGACAAAGGTCCATCTAGCCCAGTATCCTGACTTCCGACAGTGGCCAATGCCAGGTATCTCAGAGAGAATGAATAGAACAGGTAATCCACACTGCACAGATGAGGAACCGTCACCCCACCTAATTTTTAGCCATCTACAAAACCTCTGAGATCCACAACCCCTGAGTTAGGCACCTGGGTTCCTTATACACAGTAGCATAGCTGGGGTGGGGAGCGGAGGTAGTGGCCGCTCCCCCTGTGAGCAGAAGCGGTGCCTTAAAAAGAAGAGGCGCCTTTTTTTAAAGCAGGAGCAGAACTGAAAAAAGGCGCCGCTTCTTGCACTCACCCGGCGGCGCTCCAGCTGTTCAGCGGCACTTCGGCGGCGGGTCCTTCACTCGCTCCAGGTCTTCGGCAGCACTTCTATGGTGGGTACCACCAAAGACCCGGAGCGAGTGAAGGACCTGCCGTCGAAGTGCCGCCGAACAGCTGGAGCGCCGCTGGAGCGCCACCGGGTGAGTACAGGGGGAGGCGCCTTTTTTTAGCTCCGCTCCCCCTGTGCTCTTGACCTGGCTATGCCACTGCTTATACAATGAACGAGGAGAGAGAGAAACTTGGAATGGGATTCACAAAAACCAACTAGGAGGTGCCTCACCTAAGACATCCAATGGAGAAGGCAAGATGAGGGGTCTATGCTAAGCCCTGCCCCTCCCTAAGAGATGGGCGTGGGGAGGTGCCTCCCTCTGCTAGGGAATCTCAGTTGCAAACACTCTTGGCATTAGATGCCTATGATGATGCTGCGAGCAGCAGCCTCGGAACTTTGAGCCCATTGGCTGGACCACTCACCTGGGAGGTGGGAGATCACTAGGTTAAGTCCCCCTTTCACCTGAGTGGGAGAGAGGATTTGAACAGGGATCTACCACCTCTCAGGCAAGTGCCCTAACCATGAGAATATGGGACACTCTGATGTGGGGCTCGCCTCTTGAAGCTGTTCCACTGTGGATAAATAATTTTAAAAAGCCATTTGCACAGAGGACTGGGTCCTGGGGTCTTTCACCTTCCAAGTAAGTGCTGTAACCACCAGGCTACAGGGTCCTTCTCATGCTTGCTCTCTCTGTCTGGCCAATGATTCTTTCAATATTTGTTCACAATGGAAGAATTTCAACAGGAGAGCCCCCTGTGAGAATATCCCAGTTTAAATCCCTAGTGGTCAGAGCACTCCCTTTAAAGGTGACAAATCCCAGTTTAAATCCCTTCTCTGCCTGAGAGGGGGGCCGGAACCAGGGATCTCCCATATCCTAGGTGAGTCCTAACCACTGGGCTAAAAGTTATAAGGGACTTCCTTCTCTCCCCCCTCCTCAGCCATTGTGTGTAAGTTCCTACTGGACTGAGTCGTGCAGGTGAGTTAGGCAGAGGAATGCCCATCTTCTATGGTTTGTGCATCACTCTGGGGCTTAGGCATCCACACATCTAGTGTGGAGCTGCAATGCGCACACTCAGAGGCACAAATACAGGCACCTAGAGCACTTTTACTACAAAAATGTAGGTGCCAAGAGAATTTAGGCACCTACAAGGTTCAGGGGCACCTGAGTGGGGGTTTTATGAATCCCACTGTGGCCTGATTCTGGGATCCAGGTGCCTAAAGTGGCAGGTAGGTGCCTACGTCTCTTTGTGATTTTAGCCTTAAGTGGCTTGCCCAAGTTCACACAAGAAATCTGTGGTGGAGCAGGGAATTAAACCCAGATCTCCTAAAGCCCAGGCTGGTGCCCAAACCACCAGACCATCCCTTTGTTCATATTTCCTCCCAACACACTCCTATCAAACATCTGTATTGCTGACACGGACCCATTCATAAGACAGAAGTCTTGCGATCATGAATGAATATAAGTGCCTGAAGGTTTATGTAAAAATTAGCCAAGAAATGAACTCTTATTACAAACCGCCAACGGGAATATCATTCCAGAGTGAAGGCAGGCAATCTCAGCTCCTTGGAACAAATCTTTTCAAGCACATTTTTTTAGGCACGCTCGGGAGGTTTTTTTTCCCCGCCTGACATAACTGCTTTGATACAAACACCCGGTCACAGTGCCACCACACCACACCTAGGCACTGTATCACATCATCACTACAAATCACAGGTAATTACACAAGACAGTCAAAAGCCATCAAAGGAAAATGCATATGGGGAGTAAGTGCTCATTAAAGATGGCTGGGAAAAATAATCTAAGCCAACAAGACACCTGCCCAGTCCCAGTAGCTACCCAACCCTACCCATAGATACATCAGGTACTAGAGAGATGCCCCATCCGTACATCACAAATAGATATTCTGCCTTAGACAGGCACAATTTTTATAAGTGAAAAAATAAAGCATCTTCCCAATCAATGCTAGTTAAAGCTGTGGCTTAACTCCCAGAAACAACAGGGACAGGATTTAGTGACGAGACACCCAACCTTACAGTGCATTGCTAGTTTGGAAGCAAACACTCCACCCATCTAACACCAAGGATGTGATTTTCTCTGCAGCCCATTGCTAGATGCCCACATGAAAGGCATTTTCCTGTAGAGGAGCCTGTGGGCAAATGAAACTTTAAAGCATAAATGCTTTAGCTGCTGTTGCTCTGCTTTCCTTCTCCCTCTCAAAGCAAAGACTATTTGCAGCAGGCCTCGTCTTGCTTGCATCTGGCACACATGCATCCATCTGCAGGAGTCTGCACCAGTCAGAAGGTTCGTTTCCAACTCACTCTGTGATCTGCACTGGGAAGAGCGATCGCAACCCCGATCCTTGCAGATGGGGCTACAGGAGGGACAGTGTCCCAGTCCAGTAGTGAGGAGAACAACCAAGTACTAGAAAAACCCTTCCCTGGGACATCAGTTCTCTCCTGGGATTTTAATTCAGTGATTTTTTTTTTAAACATCCCTATTCCAGGCACAAAGATGTGATAACTATTAGCTATTCTTTGATAAGTTTCTTATAAACTACTGTGTAAAAAGCTTGAGCCATATTCCAGCTCCCAGACAAAATTCTCATGTATCCCTCATGCTTGTATCAAGACAAGAGACAGCACTGCAGCGAGGAGAAAACAAACCCTGCTGGACTAAAGGAGCCAGAACTGCCGCTGGGGTAAATTGGCATAGCTCCATTGATTTCAATGGAGCGTCTCCAGTTCGCACCAGCTGAAGATCTGTCCCACATTTTAAAATTGCTACCAGGTTATGAGATAATGAACACATATGGCTGCAGCTTCTTTATCCAGTGGGCTCAGCAAGGTAACATCTGCCCTGTGCTACCACTTCACAATGAGGTGTCTCCGTAAATGGATCCTTTTATGCACAACAGGCCAAAGTCACCCCTGATGTAACTGAACTCAGTGGAGTTAAAAGGGCTCAGTTTGAGCCAGTCTTTCTCCAAATGCCCTGGAATTACCAATAGGCGGCCTTGTATTGTTTGTGCAGAGCATTTGGTGAATGGCTCTCTGGTATTAAACATGAAACATCTTGAACTGACACGAAGCAGATCAAAGTGCCAAAACATTTGCTACTTCTACAATTACACTCCCGAGTTCTTTGGTGCTCCTTCTCTCCCCCTCTCCTTTTACAGCCCAACTTGGTCTTATTGGAGTTTTGTTTTCTTGTTTTAAGTTCTCCAAATGGAAAGGATCAAAGGGCTCTTTGTTGTTGTAGCAGAAGTGCTTCTCCGAGCTAGGCATTACTAACAGCTTCCTGCTCGTAGGAAATTCTCAGGAGCCTCTGTGCCATCGGACTGAGAGAAAGCATTATCAGGTGCAACAGCACCCTTCTCCCCCTGCATTAAACTGGGGCACTAAGCCACCTGAACAGCTTTGTATGGGAAAGGGAGGGCAAGGCAGATTCTTATTTATGCTTCAGAAATGCAGCTGTGCAGACAGGCTTTGTGGGACCCCCAAATCCTGCACCTCTCTTGGCTTCTGCAGCAAGAGAACCCCTGCATGAACAGTTCAGATAATAACAAGGTGCAGTGATAGAGGCCCCCATCGTTTGAAGGTTTCTCTGTTTGAAAAAGATAATCTCATTCAGTAAGCCTCACACGTAATGCTATGCAAAGCTTTTGTTGGGCAGCCCGCCCATCTTGGATTGGAAGCTCTTCAGGATGGTCTCCATTTTGTGTCTTGTTCAACTGAGCACATTGCCGGTGCTTCACAACTAATAATAAACAACAAGCTGCATGAAACTTGCCCACCTGCAGGTTTCTTTACAATCTAGGAGCACATGTTTGTCGAAAGGTTCAGTGAGACTCACACCCTTCAAGAGGGACTGGGACAATTTACAGTTTCAAGACAAATGCTATGATGTGCCCATTTTGATTAATTTTCATCTTCTTGCAGCTTGTTCACAGTTGAATCGCAAAGTGATATTTGGGAAAGGGTGCAAACCCATCTGAAAATGAGGAAAATGTTGGTTCACAAACTTTGAACCCAAAACTCCTGAGCAGAGCTGGGTGAAAATTTTCTAAATTGTTTTTTTGATGGAAAATGCGGGGTTTGACTAAATAAAAAAGTTCAGGGAAAGTGCCTGCTTTCTGTGGAAAAGATGGACATGTCAAAAAAATGAAACCTGACATTTCTTTGCTTTTTGGCTGAAACCCAAAAGTGTTTCAGTTTTTGTATTTTTGTTTTTTCAAAGAAATGTAGAAATCTTCTACAGAAAATTCCCCATTTCCTGACCAGCTCTGCCACTGAGCTTCTTGTTCTAATGCCATCCCCATGTGACAGGTACAGTAGTACAGAATCATAGACTCATAGGGATAGAAGGGACCACAAGGGTCAGTAAGTTAATGATTGCTTCTAGCTGTTACTCAAAAGGCTTCCTTTGAAATTGTGTATATTTGATTCCTCATTATTATACATGGTTTCATTGCATACTATATATTATACATTGGCTGGGCAGAATTTGATTTGTATTTTTGTGTAATTTTGATGGATAATATTGATGTTTAGTTTTAATTATTTTGTCTATTTTTATCTGTTTAAATGTACAGTTGTGGGAAATTATATGAGATCATAATTATTTAATGACAGTAGACTTCGAGATTCAAAAAGTTAAAGCTTTATAATTGTTGGAACACAACTTGTCCACACCACATAACATATACAAGGTTAATATCTTTAAATCAAACTCTAATGAGTTCTCAAGCAGCATCCTTCTTACTTTGCTTATCTGTAAATTTCAATTATCAAAGGAAATATTTCTCGTAGGTTTGTGTGTACACAGTGAAATCCATGTTTACTGACATTTACAGATAAAAATCCAATCCTTCCAAGCATAATTAGACAGCACACATGGTCTACATTTTCAAAGTGACTAGTGATTTGGGGTGCTATTGTAATAATTGACAACAAATTAAACCATGCCTCCATTCTTGGGTGCCCAATTTGAGAAGCCTTAAAAAGTTCTGACGGCCAGGCCCAAGGTGTCTCAAGTTAAGTACCAAAACCTGAGGCACCCAAAATCACTCATCACTTTTGAAAACATAGGGCTCTCTGTACAGAATCTGCAGTGACCCATGGTTTTCTGCAAGGGTCTACTCCTCGGCACACTAGCAGAAGTTTAGTGAAGGAACCAAAAGCTGGAGGGATGTCAAAGGGCCCACCCCACCCAGAGCGGAAAATCTCAGTGGGGGAAGGGTAGCTCCAGGCCACTGCCTGTGGCAGGAAAGGAAGTGGGTGTCTCTTAAAGGGCTCGCCCAACTCATTCACAGCTTGGAAAGTCCCAGCAGTGTGACAAGCAGGATGGGTGAGAACTGCATGTTAGTGGAGCAGCTCCCAGGCAGAGGCAAATTAAGATTTATGGGGCCCTGGGCACAAAGAACATTTGGGCCCTCCACACCCTGGGGGCCCAGAGGTGCCAGCACTGAGGGCTCAGAGGGGCCATGCCCCCCCCACACACACTTTTTAACATAGGCGTAGTAGCCTTGGGCAGGTGCGAAGCGGCGGCGGCATGGGCATAGTTTGGGGGGCAGGGGACTTTGTCCCCCCACAAACAGCAAGCTACGGGCCAGAGGCAACAGGCGGAGTAGTGGCGCATGTGGTTGCTGCCTTGGGCACAAAGCTCAGGTGGCAGCAGGGGCAACCTCTCACTGGAACAGGAGGGACCTGGCAGGGGCAGCCTGGCAGCAGGAGCCAGGGGCAGGCACTGACTGAGCCCGGGCAGAGTGCGGCAGCTGCTGAGGCCGAGCCAGCAGCAGTGGGAGCTGCGCCGTAGGAGCACTCCCTGCCCGGTTCCTTGCTGCCTGTGACCTAGCCAGGGCAGGGCTTCCTCTCCTCGCAGAGCATTCTGCTAGCCCCGGGGAGGGGGCAGGAGGCTCAACTGGAGCCCCCGCCCTGGGTCCCACTGGCAGCAGCATGCCCCAGGGGGCAGGGACATGGGCTGGCAGCTTCTCGTGGGCACCCCGGCCCCCACCCAGGGCAGGTGGAGGGTCTGGGGCTTCTCACAGCAACCTGGGCTCCCTGGGCAGCTCTTACCATTGCTCGGCTCCTGCTTCGGGGGAAGAGGAGAAGCAGGGGGCAGGGCCCCAGTTCCAGTGGCCCCCCCACTTCTACCCAGGTTCCAGCGCTCCTGTGGGGGGGGGAGGGGGATTGGCTGGAGTCCCTGGTCACGGACCTTGTGGACCTGGGTCCCATGAACCCATGTGGTAATCTGCCACTGCTCCCAAGTAGATTGCCATGGCTGCTCCTACCACGGGACACTCAGAGGCTGCTCTTGAAGGGCTTGCCCTCCAGCAGCTTGAGAAATCCAAGTGCAAGGCTGCAGGCAGACCAGGCCCAAGCCATGTTCTTGCCCTTTATGTGGAGTGATGGGATTTCATGAACACTTTCTCCAACTTACTGGCCTCTGAACTTGCAGAGTCCTCTGAGGAAAATACTTGGGAGTCATGGCAGACAGTTCAATAAAGATGACTGCCAGTGCACTGCAGTAGTTAAGGATATATATAGGATGTCTAATTGCCTTACAAAAGCAATGGAAAATAATATAAAGTATGGTGTGAAGATGTTATATTGAACAAGAGCACATATTAATTTGCAGCCCACTTTTTAAATAGTCATGCACACTTACACACACACAACACACACACCCATAGTGCACACAAGCACCCCTGTACGTGTGCATGTACACTCCTGATTTGTGCATATGCGTTGAGGGAATATACACACCCATACCGGGAGCACTGAATTACTGTGTCCAGTCTTGATCACCACATCTTAAGGAAAGTACAGAAGAAACTGAAGAGGTCCAAAGAAGGAAAATATGTTTACTTTTTAAAAAAAACTCTTCTAGCACCTTTCACCTAAGGATCTCAGTGGATCTGAAGATCTCAAATTCTTCACTAATGTTTACAAATTAAGCCACCTAGCACCCTTGTGAGTAGGTAAGTATCATTAAACCCATTTAATGATGGAGAAACTGAGGCACGTAGCAGTTAAGTGATGTGCCTAGGGTCACACAGTAGTCTGTGGCAAAGTCAGGACCTACTCCCATTCCGTCACCTCTATCACAAGGTCATCCTTTCTGACATCATGGCAGGTTACTATTAGCAGTATGATAGGATGTATGTGATGAGAGAAAATCTAGGATTGCTTCACTTGGAAAGGAGTCTTGCAGGTGAACTTGATTGCTGAATTCAGAAGTATGAAGGGGAGGCATTCTAATTGAATGCTAAAGGTTCCTATAATCAATAATAATAAAACCAGTCACTTCCTTCTTTTTCCCTGTCCCATAAATAGCAACATTATGTAATTAATTAATTCAAAATTCAGAAAGAGTAAATGTAGTGAAATACTTCTGATTTTATACAGAGTGTAGTCAACTATGGAAATCACATCTTCAGGAGGCCATCAAATCAAATACCCTAGCTGGGTTTCAAAAGGTCAGGATAATTTCATGACCCGTAACATCTGTATCTATGTATGTTAACATAATAGATCTAATTGAGTCTCATGCTTCAGGATGTAAATTGATTCCCTTCAAGGGTAGGGAAGTAATTTCCACCCAGCCACATAGAACATGACATATTTGGCTAAATATATTTGGGGGGGGGGGGGGGCCGTAGGTAATACTGCACTTTTTTTGAAGCATCAGGTATTGATTATGACCAGAGGCAGAACATTGGCTTCAGGGGACCAGTGGTCTGGTCTGGCAAATCCTAGGCTTCATACTGAATAAACATAGAAACTGGCTTTGTACATTATAAGATTCCATTTACAGTAACACAATCCAATGCAGAAAGGGACAAATTACAGCCTAACATACTAGTGACATGATTGGCACCTGAGTTTATATCAGGGTAGGGTTTAGCCTCAGCACAGGCAGTCACTGATTGTCTGCAGGGCAGACATGAGCTGAAACACACAGATCTGCAAGGATCAAGAAAGGAAATAATCCCACAACCAAATTGGGTGCCTTTCTTAAAAGATAATGTCAACTGCTGATCCAGTCTGTAAATGACAAGGTTCTTTTTGTTGATGTGGAGGTGTAAAGCAAATGTAAGGGCTTCATCACCTTTTACAAAAACCTAACACGTTTCTTTACATAACAAAATACAACATAGGAAAATGCCTAGGACAAATCCTATTTTTTAGCAATATATTCTGTGCTTTTGTGCTTAAAAGTAGCCTTGCAATTGCCTCACCAACTGAGTTATTTTTTGCAGTGGTTAGATGGTAAATTAAATTCCTCCCTTCTAAATTCCTCTCTTGTAAGTGACCCTCACTTCACTTTCCAAGAATACTCCAGAGAGCCAAGCAGAAGCAGTCCATGACCGACAGTGAGGTTCACCACAACCCGTGTCTCATTAGCTGCCTCTTCTGGAAGGTGATAGAGAAGTGCTTTGCTCTGCCTGTTTCCTACAAGTTAATGCATCACGGTGTTTACCAAGTGTCACCAAATAGTTTTATTTGCATGCGGGGGGGCGGGGAGGGAGAGATCAGAAAACCCAGAAGATGCTTAAATGCAAAAGAGAAACAAAAATTGTGCTTGGGAGAATGTGGTGATCTGGTCAGGAAACCCATGTGCCTGGGTGGGTGAAATTCATGGCTGTGCAGGGACCCAATGCAAGACTTATGCAACACTTCCATTCCACTTAAACTGTGTCTTGCACAGGTCATTGTCCAGGGGTGAATGTCTCCATCGATTGATTGACTTTGTAGTAAGTAATTTAATCTCAATATTTGATCTGAAAGAACAGGAATATCCTTTTTCAACATGGGCAAAATAGTCCTCCTTAGTGGCTAAAATATCCTCCCAACCCTACCCCAATGCTCTCCTGGATGAAGAGATGCTCTTTGCATTAAACAGGAACCATGCACCTGCACCAACAGAAGGAAGAGGCATTCAGAAGAAGCGTTTCAGAATCACAGCCATGGTAAGGGTACAACACCCTCAGCTGCTGCCTAAGAAAAACATGAGGGCCAGGACATTAGGAGTTTTACAGTGAAAGTTGCTCCCTGAGCATATGAAGAGATTAAATTAACAACTCAAATATTTTGAGATCAAATATTTTCTCTTAAAAGGGTTTTCAGCCAGCTTCCAACTGCAGATCAATAAAAGAGGCAGAGGTAAAGGAGTGATACTGTGAGATTTAGCCTGCAAGCGAATTTCAACCCGAGATAGGAAATGAACATTTAAAAACTCTATCAGAGGACAATATTGAGCTTGCTAAGGAAATTCCTTTGTGATCAGCACAACGGACATCAGAATAAAACAGAAAACTCTGATCAAAATATCTATCCCTTGCTACTCAACTGGCTGAAGACTAGCGATGGACTAGAACTGAAGAATCAATGGGTCAGTTCCTCAGTTGGTGTGAACTGGAATCAGAGTGTATGCTGATTTATACCCGCTGAGGATTTGGACCATTATGTCCCTACCAGCAGCCTTCCCCCTTGTCTTGATCTTTCTCCTGTCAAAATCAATGGGAATTTTATCATGGACTTCAATGGGAGCAAGATCGGGCCCCAGTGAGTAGGTGTTACCAAGCAGCTGATATCTGGACCTTTCTCACAAGCAAAACATGAAAAGATACCTTCTAGTGTCTCTTGAACAGGAAGAGTATGATGCACAGATAGAGCTAAAGAAACGAAAACAACATAGCAACGGGAGAGAGGGAAAGAACAACTGCTTTGAGCTTCCAAGCTAAGCTTTACAAACAGTTCCCCAACTCCCGCTGGGCAGTGCTCCCCAACTCAGACCTGTACTACAACTTTGCAGGAGTTCCCTCTCTCTTTCTTCCCCTTCTTCCTACCTTTTATTATTCCTATTAGTTTTTATTTCCTGTTTACTGCTTTTTCTACATTATTAAAGATCTCCTAAAACTCCGTCCTATGTGCTAGATCCAACTCTTAGCAAAGTTAACTGGAGTCTTTCTAATGACTTCCAAAGGATCTGGATTGGGCCCTAAACAACTTGCATAGTTCACTCTGCTTGATGGCCAGTTGTACCGCTCTTGCTTTGGGAAGTGGACTCTGTAACCACAGCATGAAAATGTTTCCTTCTTATATAATCTGATGTACGTCACTTCTCATTCCAATGCCAATATATTTTTTTAAATAACAGAGTAAATGGCTGTCAATAGGGATATTTAGCTCTAGCTTAGAGCGAAAACTCAATTAAAAAAAGAGAAAAGCATTTTGTTACCAGTACTCTAGTACTTAGAGCCACAGGCGCCAACTTTCTCTGGCGCCAGTGGGAGCTCACGCCCAGCGTCGGGGGCGGGATGCCGCCCCCCGATGCCAGGCCCCGCCCCCGACGCCAGGTGACGTTGCGGGGCCCCGCCCCCAACGCCAACGCAACGTCGCCCAGCGTCGGGGGCGGGGCCCCGCAACGTCTCCCGGTGCTAAGGTAAGATGGCGGCGGGCCCCAGGGTTGGTGGGGAGCTGGCCGCGGGTCCCGGGGATGGCGGGGAGCTGCCGGTGGGTGCGGAGCACCCACCAATTTTTCCCCGTGGGTGCTCCAGCCCCGGAGCACCCACGAAGTCGGCGCCTATGCTTAGAGCCTGTCACTGTAGTAACTATTGAAACACCTAGGATAGGCAGAGACTTTGATATGCACTTAAAATGTGATTCAGGCTCTCTTTTGACCATTGAACTGCCCTGTACATTGCCCTGTGTGCTGTTATATTGCAAATTCAGTTCCATATGAAGGGTTCCCACTGAAATCAAAGAAAGCCCCATTCACAGAACCCAGAGCTGAAATCTAGACTGTAGATAAGCAACCCAAAATATGGAACCAGGAGGTAAATGTTGTCTATAGTTTGGCTGAAGTAAAAAAATTTCTGCTCTCAGTCAGCCCAAGAGTATCTGTATTAACCTGGAGGGCTTTGAAGGCAATATAAACTGAACGTAATGTAAAGCAACTTAGCTCAGATCTTAAATATTTACATTACTGTTATACATGTCAGGCTGACAGTGTCTAACGTTGAAAACGGTCTACCTGGCAAAGTAGCCAAATCCAAATCCAATTGCATCAACTAAGGGGGTGTTTACATATGCTTAATAACTTCCATGTATGAAATCTGTGACCAAAACCAGACAGAATGAACACTAAAAATGTGTGCACAATACATGTTCTCTGAATATTACAGACAAAATGCTCCATAGATTGGTGAACGCGAATGAGATTACATATGTAAATACAGCATGCGTGGGCCTATGCTACTCTTTTCACAACCCATGGCATGAATATTATAGATTGTCAGCTAAACTGGGTGATCAGAGGCTTGGCACCAATTAGTTTAAATGAGAGTCACAGATATTCATCCCAGGGCAGAGTCTGGCCCCCAATGGAATTAAAGCAACTTTTAGCTGCATATGCCAATATGTCCATTTATTACATAGAATAGCAAGATTTCTCCTCTCCTGGAATCCCTCCACCTGCTTCATCTCACCTTCTGCATCAGAGTGCTCAAAGATTTCCCCTCTGTGACCCAGCACAGCCTTGCCTCTGTCTAGATCTCTGCTCTCATTTCCTTACAAGCATCCCTCTTAGATGCTCTGTTTGTACCTTCACTTCTCATCTTCATGCCTCTTTCCGCACTGCCCCTTACACTCAGAAGTCCTCCACCTCCTTGTGCCTCAAACAACCTCCTTCTCTTCATCCAAATTCCTCCTGGAAACACATTCTTCTGCAAAACTTTTCACAGTAACCCAGAGTTGATAACCCAGACAGTTACTAAAAACAACCGCACCACAAAGAGACAGCTCTTAACCCTTGCTTTGTTTATACCTATTATCTGTGCCTTAATTAGAATGGGAGCTCATTGGTGCTTGTCTTCCTCTGTGTTTGTACAGCACCAGACACACTGTTGCCACTCAATAAATAGTAACATCAAGAAGAAGAAGAAGAAATTAATTATTTTGTCAGGTCTGAACCAGACTGCAAGCTCCTGGAGGCAGGGACTATATCTTCTTCGGTATTTATTCAGCATCAAACACACTGTGCATGCTCAATAATAGTATTAATAATGCACAGACAAAAATAATTTGCCCAGTGCCTATACAGCTTTGAAAAAGCATCCCTCATTGTACTTTAAACACAGTTATTTCGTGCCTGAGTCTATAGGGAGCCCATTTTCAAAAGAGCTCAGCACAGTTCCCAATGTGACACTTATAACCAGATTTTCAAAAAAGCTCAGCTCGCAACATGTCAATTACTTTTGAAAATATGTCCTCTTCTGACAGTGACTAAATGGGAGCTGAGCTCTTTTGAAAACCTGGCTTGGTATGTCCAGCATCAGAGGTGTTCTGACAAAAAGGTGGTTGAAAATACAGATCCATGACAAGAACCACTGCTACTTGCAAATGTTAATACTCTAAAGATCCAGTTTATTTATATAAACTCCTACCATTTTGGAGGAGTCGCTGCAATGTACTAGTGTTGTGATGAATCAGCCTCCATATAACAAAGAGTTGTTTCACTGGGCCTTAACTGTAGGGCAATAAGCGACTGCTCTGGTGGTGTATCATGGTGTAATGCTATTCATAGTAAGAATTCTTGGAAAACCCATTCAATACTCAGCACTCTAATGGTACCTTGAGCTAGCGTGTGATCAATGAAAGAAACATTCCAATTTAATTCTGACTGTTCTGGATGCACAAAATGCTCCAGTAGAACTTGGGTGGGGTAGGAGGTGTGTAATGTTTGGAAAGCATTCAGAAGACAGGCTGATTGGTGAGAAGGCAGAGCACTTATTAACTGCCCAAGCATTCAGCTTGACTGAGTCTGCTCAGGCTTCTGGAAATAATTTGTTCACAGTGGAGTTTACTAAGGGGCTGCAAAACAGACATTGTCAGAGTCAAGTTCACAAGTTCTATCATATGTCTCATTTGTGTAGTCACTACATGCCAGTAACTTGATACCTTAAGTCCTGGTCTATACACAGTTTACGTACCAGTATAACGACATTGGGGGATGATTTTTTTTTACTGAAATAGTTATACCAGTACAACGCCAAGTGTGGACACAGTTATATCAGTATAAAAGATTTCTCATACCAGTATAGCTTATTCCCCTTCCTGTATGGAAATACACTGTATGGGAATAAACTGATAGCAGCACTATTATCCTTGTATAGCTGCGTCCACGCTAGGGGGGGAGCTGTAGCACTTTAACTTGACCAGTATATTTTAAAAGGTACAACTTTTGTATTTAGACAGCCTTAGAGGAGGGGGCTGTTCCTTAGTTTTTAATCTTTTTTAAAAATCTGAATGATGTTTATGCCCTATTTTACATGTTAAATATACAGGAAAAGATTATGACAAATACAACAAGCACATACTGCATGTCCAAGTAAACTGAGTGTATATGACAACATACACACTGTATAACACCTAACCACCCTCCCTTTGAAAACACATAGGACATGACTGGAGCACTGAAAAGATTAGAGATTGCGGCAGCTGGACCCAGATCCAGATTCTTCAGAGATCAGAGGTGTGTGGATTCAGGGATGCAGTTCAGTCTATACTAGATGGGGGAAGCTATGAAGTTCATAATGTTGCCAGTTCTCATGAGTTTATCACAAGCTTCTGGAATCAAGAGATTGCATGAGAATTTCACTTTTATTTTGACCAACCAAAAAAAAAAAAAAGAGTACATTTCTTGCCCTCGTGGCTGCAGAGGAAAGTCTGAAAACGTGACCCGAGTAAGAAGACAAAGAAAAAACCCAAATATTTGTTCAAATCTCAACATTTTTAAGACAGTCTCATGGTTTTGGGAAGCCAGATTCATGATCTTTGAACACTCGGGGTTAGCAATACTGCAGTTGAGTTCCAGATCCAAAGTTCCTCAGAGTTCAAGGGCATTTGGGGTGTCTACACAGACAATTAAAATGGGGAAGGAAGAGAAGTGTAAAGGCAGAATGTAGAAAGGAAAGGAGGGGGGAGAGGGGCTAGGAGCAGCTCACTTAACAAAGAACAAATCTCACTGAATATGAAGAATCACACTGCAGTTCATAAAGGGCCCTGTCTGAAACTCACAAAAGCCAGGTAATTCAAAACCCTGCCAAGCCTTGCCTCTGAGGGAAGTGCCAGTCAGAACAGTCCATGACAAAAGAGAGCTTTGAAAAAAATGTATGAGATTAAAGATCAGATTGCAACAAACACTCCTTAGTTCTGGTTTTGTTGCAAGCTCAGTGCTAAACCCAGGAATTGCTAGGGTTTCTGGGCCTTTTGAATGAGCCTGGGTCCAGTACTGATTGAACCTGCTAAGACTGACTGTTTAACGTCAAAATCTTGTGAAATTCGCAGTTCTGACCCAAAGCCAAGTGAAATCTGATAGTTTTGACTGTGCATCGCTTTGAAGTTTGGGGTCAGTTTTAATCCCAAACTGGGAGGAAAATGTTTGCGCAACAAACCCCTGCAAAGCAGAAGAGCGGAGTTTGATACATAGGAACATAAGAATGGCCGTACTGTGTCAGACCAAGGTCTATCCAGCCCAGTATCCTGTCTTCTGACAGTAGCCAATGCCAGGTGCCCCGGAGTGAGTGGACCTAACAGGTAATGATCAAGTGATCTCTCTCCTGCCATTCATCACTCCCCTCTGACAAACAGAGGAAAGGGACACCATTCCTTACCCATCCTGGCTAATAGCCATTAATGGACTTAACCTCCATGAATTTATCCAGTTCTCTTTTAAACCCTGTTATAGTCCTAGCCTTCACAACCTCCTCAGGCAAGGAGTTCCACAGGTTGACTGTGCACTCTGGGTCTATGGGCAGAATTCTCCACTGCCACGTGCACACCTTTTTACTGGCACTGCAGCTCTCTATGGCACCCTCTGCATTTGGTCCATGCTCAGAACTCACACTGACCGGCAACAGAGAATCCCCTGCAGAGAAGAGATCTGAACTGCAGACATGCAGAGGGGAATCATGCACCATGCATGCTGCATGGGCACATTCTGGGGAGTTAAGGGCACAGTTCCAATCTTACCTTGCAATCTTTCTTCACCGCTATATAAATCAGACCCTTAATGTTACCATGACATAGTGTTTTTATTTAGTCCGTGCTTTATGGGTGGGTTTTCCCAAGGCTCCCAAAGAAGTCAGTAGTAAGACTCGCACTGGTGCAGCTAGGCCAGTGAGGAGTGCCTTTAAGAACTCCACCCCATATTTCCCAACAGATCGTCCTGGCCCTTAAAAAATTCCTTTTGTCCTGCAGGAGTTTTCCTACTATGCATGGAGAATTCCACTGAAGTTCTTGTAAAAGAAGACACTGCTTTTCCTGTAAATCAGCACTGCATACATGGAGAATAACCAACACCTTCGCTCTTTGATGCTGTTGGATTTATTTTTTCCCCAACCTTCCCGTTTTAACACACACACACGCACACGCTTCAAGAAACCCCCCATTACATTTGCTGTAATGTAAACAACCCCAAATTATTACTTTCCCCTAAAGACCACTGCTGGCAGGAGTCAGTGATAAAGCTCTGCCAAAACAGTCTTTGGCATTGAGCAACAGTTTGCAAAAATACAGAGATCCTTACCATATGGTATTAGCAACACACTGGTAACATTCAATTGGTTTGGAAAGCCACAAGAAAATGAGAAGTTTCTTAGGCCAGGTCTACATTACAAACTTCTTTTGCCGGCATAGCTGTGTCGGTCAGAGCTATGATGGGGTGTGATCTCTGACCAAAGCCCCTAATGCAGACACAGTTAGATCAGCAAACTAGATTTTTGCTAGTATTATTTTGCTCAGGGGGCTGGAATAAGCTATACAAGCAAAACTGCGAGTTTTGCCACTGTAAGATGCATTGGCATTAGGAACACTTTGGCAGTATAATATACCAGTAAAGTGATACTGGCAAAGCCTTCCTAGTATAGACCCGAATGTAGCGTAAAACTTTGCGTCAGCTGTTTTTATTGCAGAGTGAGTTTAAGTTCAGACCATTCAAGTGGCTGCATTTTATTCCCTTTAATAGGAACAGGGGGTAAGAGGTGGAAATTGTCCATAAAAGATACAGAAAGGGGGAATAAAAGAAAACCCTTAAAATTCCAAACTTATCTCAAGAAATATTGAAAATATTAAGGTGATTTCCTGGGGAGTTTGAATTTCAAGTCCTTGTGGTTTTTAAAAGAAAACGCAGAGCGCTATGGTAAAAGTTAGAGTGCTAGTTTGGCGCACAACAGCGTATTGTACAATACGGATACATTGCACCTTATTATATTTTGTGTTCTTATTAAATAGCTGAGTTAATGTAATTGGTCTGAGATTTTGTTAGGACATGACCTTACATTTTCTTTTTAGCCCACAATGTCATACAATCCCAATCCCCACTTGCTGAAAGGAGCCAAATCCTGAGGTATCTACTTACTCCTTACTCAGGCAGAACTCCCACTGGGCCAAATTCTGAGGCCCTTAGCAGCTTTTGTCACTGGGTGTTTTGCAGAGTGTAGCTGCCACTGGAGGTCGAGAAAGTGCCCGATGGGAGAGCTCCCACCCCAGAGACTCTTACAGATTTGGGACGGGGGAGCACAGTGGTTTTCATTTGACAGCTCCCAAGAAGCTGTAAAATGGGTGGAAGGGCTACCCATCACCCTTGAAAGAACACACGATGGGACCTCTATGCCAGAGAGGAAGTGGTAGGAGGAAGTCAGACCACCATCTTCCAGAAGACACCTCAGATTAGGATGGGATTGGGGGAGGGCAGCTAGGGGGTAGGTACCTGTGGGAAGGAAACAGGAACTGGATGCCTTACAGTGACGCAGATAGAATCAGCCCAGTCCACAAACTGCGCATGGACCCAGGCTGTTCTTCACGGGAGACTCTAGAACATGAACCCACCCTGTCTGTGAGTTCCAGGAGATGCACTGCCCAACTCATGAATTCTGTTCCCAGAGTGATAGGTTTAAGTGTAGTAGCCGTGTTAGTCTGCGTCAGCAAAACGAAAATAAGAAAGAAAAACTTGTAGCACCTTAGAGACTAACAAATTTATTTCAGCATAAGCTTTCGTGGGTTAATACCCACTTCATCGGATGCATGGAATGAAACACACTGCAGACAGACATTTATACAGTCAGAGAAACATGATAAGGTCCAGGTGTAAGATCTTAAGATTGGTCTATACACCTGGACCTTATCATGTTTCTCTGACTGTATAAATGTCTGTCTGCTGTGTGTTTCATTCCATGCATCCGATGAAGTGGGTATTAACCCACGAAAGCTTATGCTGAAATAAATTTGTTAGTCTCTAAGGTGCTACAAGTTTTTCTTTCTTATTTTCGTTTTGTTCCCAGAGTGACATTCATATGGCTAACCACTCACTTGTATGCTGCATAACCATGGACCGCTGCATGGACCTCTTTATGGGGGAGCAAAGGGAAAACGTCACAGTGTCCCCAAATTCTAGATAGCACCTAATTCTGCAACAGAAGGAACACTGGGTAGCAAGCTTGTGGAGCCTGGCATGACGAGCCTAGTCTACAATGCTCATTTTGAAATGAAAATTCAAGTTCTCAGCACCAACACAACACCTCCAGCGTGCTTAGCAGTGTACAAACCAACAGCCATTGGCTTGCATGACTGTCTGCCATTCCCTGCTGTAAAGATTTTGTAGTCCTTATTGCATGCAGAATATTACTTAGCACTTAACTTCAAAGTCCCTTACCAACATTGTCTCATAACACTCCTACGTTATACATATTATTATCCCCATTTCTGAGATAGAGCAGCTGAAGCAGAAAGGAAAGCGACTTGTCTGAGGCCCCAGGGGGAATCACCGGAGGTGTAATTTCCAGCTCAGGAAGACATACGTGTGCTAGCTCTGATCGAGCCCACGGGCGGTGTGAGTGGTGGGAAGGGGGACCTGCCCCAGGATGGTCCTGTCTGAAAACGTAGGCAAGTATTGGGGGCTGCCAGTTCATCCCGCCACTCACACTGCCAGGACTACACGGTTATTTTTAGCTCAATCAAAGCTAACATGGGTATATCTCCCCGAGCTGGAAATTACATCTTCTGCTCTGGTGTGGATACACCCACTGTCAGAGTCAGGGTTAGACTCCAGGAGATCCTGCACACAGACTACTAGTAGGCCTCACTCTCTCACACTGAAAATTCAATTACAGCAAAAACATTGAGCCCTTAAGCATCTGGTTAGCCACGAAGCATGGAATTAAGCAGCATCTAAAATAATTGGGCCAGATTGTCAACTGAGGTAAATCAGAGTCTCTCTGATGCTATTGTGTCATTACAATTAACAGTCAAGTGTTGTGTGTGCATGCACGTACACCAGTGTGCACACAGCAGTGAGAGAGAAAACCAGTCAGAACAAATAATGGATATTATCCATTGGTTATCATCCTGTCTGGAACACATAGGAAACCAGATTTATTTAATATGGAAATCCCAAAACTAGGAGAGATTACTAAAATTAGCTGATTAGAGAACTGAAATTGAAACTTTCTCAGCTTTCATTTGTATGGGCCAGAGTGTTAAATCTTTCACACAGAGTGCTCTTCTCCCAAGTGTGGGTCAGAAGCTTGAGTTAAATGGGCATTAACAAACAAAAAACAAAAAAAAAACCCTAACAATTCCCTTCCACTTAAATTGCTCAGTTTTCAGTCTCTCTCCTGGTGATGTCATAATCCCACTTTGCTCGTCAGCGGGCCACAAACACATCTAGTAAAAACAGGGAAATTAAGATGCTGTTTCTAAGGTAAAATAAACAAATAACTAAAGCAAAAAACAAATATTTGAAACCAACCAACCAAATAAAAACTCAATTAGGCCTTCTTTACAACATCAAGCAGCAACTAGAAATCATGCACAATTCAATTTGCTTTTCTGCTGCGCAGGTCACTTGTAACAGAAAAACAGTCATTCCCTATCCAGCACTTGCCTAGTCTCCAGTTTTCATACATTGGACTTGGGAGGTAGTGGGTCAGCACATTGAACTTGAGGATGAGAGCCAAGAGCTTCCTGGATCCACCCCTGATTCCATCTCTAACCTTGGACAAATAACTTAAACTCTCTCTGCCTCAGTTTCCCCATCTAGGAAAACTCAGAAGCGGTCTGCAGTGACAACAGAGTTAGAATCCTCCCTGTGACACTTTTCAGACCTTTGGCCAATGTTAGCTGTGAAGTCACAAAGAATAACTAACAAGAAAGCAAAAACAACGAGGAGCAAAAACAACCCACGTTTAGCCCACGAAAGCTTATGCCCAATTACATTTGTTAGTCTCTAAGGTGCCACAAGGACTCCTCGTTGTTTTTGCTGATACAGACTTACACAGCTACCACTCTGAAACAAGAAAGGGAGAGCAATGCTGCAAACACCAGATTTTGAGCTGCCGAGAAAGCGCCATTGGAAGCCTTGACTCAGAAGAGTTGGCATGGATGTAAATGAGTCGATGAAAAAGAAAAATGAAGGCTGCTCTTTTGAACCCTGAGGATTAATCTGTTTGCCTGCAACATAACTAGCTCCAAGGTAGGGAACGAGCCCAGTTTCTGAATTGGTCACTTTCGTCAGACGTTCCAGCTGCGAATAACAACAACCTGCTCCGATTTGTAATACCCTTTGTAGGTGATTATGGGAAACAAAAAAGAACTAAATTCAAAGCAGGTTTTCAACTGGGGAGAATCCAAAAATGCTGACTGAGGAAGAGAACAAAGCCAGATGGCATCTGTTGGTATTGTTACGGATTATGCAGTGTAAGGCAATAGGAAACGAGCAGAGAAAAAGAACCAGTTTTGCCTCAAATTTCCACTATTGGCAGATGGACATGCTGGGGCAACTGCAAAATGATCATCGTGTGCTTCATATTTCCTCTCAGAATGTACTTCGAGATTTGCATTAGCCCAGGCATGAATTTTTATCTAACGTTTTCCTTGGGGTTTACTAGCTGTTTAGAGCATTCAGTCTAAAAAACACTCCCTCAAACTCTTGCCACAAAAAGAGCTGAAACTATGATACTAATTAAAACCACACTCTTTGGTATCAAGAAGACATGCTGTTATTTTCGTTTGTGCTCTTGAGAAGCTGTTAATATGGGCAACGCGTCTGGAACATTTTCCTTCCAAACAGAACGTTCAATGCCCCCTCCTGCTCAAGGCGGCATGTTTTATGAACTTGTCAGCAATCTGGGTCTTTACCGGCGTGGGGCAGGAAGGCTCAGATACGATATTTACAAGAAAAGATTTATTTTAAAATGAGCTGTTTGCCAGCTTAACATCATGAAAAGCATATTGAGAGAAACTGAAACATCACATTACATGAAGAGAACAAGCTAAATAAGTGTCCTGACTCTCACCCAATGAGCCAAATTGTGGGACAGGTCCTGAAAAAGACTTAGGTCTACATTTTCAAAAGTGGCATCTGACAAGCCTGTTTCTGGGTATCGGGCTTAAGCCCCCTAAGGCTCATTGGTTGCTGCCTGCACCATGTATGGTCATTTGCACCAGTGTAAACACCACTGAAGCAGAATGGTGGCGTTTTACAGTCACTTTACACAAATCTACCTTAGATTCTTACATGGCCCTCATGGCTGTGGCATCTCAGCACCTCACAGCCATTAATATATTTATCCCCACAACACTCCCCATGAGCAGGGCAGTGTTGTTATCCTCACCATGCAGATGGGGAACTGAGGCACAGAGAGGCTAAGGGCCAGATTTTTAAAGGTATTTAGGCACCTAAAGATACAGATAGGGGCCTAGTAGGGTTTTCAAAAGCACGTAGGTACCTGACTCCCATTGGCCCTGGGAGTTACGCACTTAGGAGCTTTTGAAAGTCCCACTAAGCACTTATTTTTAGGCGATTAAATACCTTAAAAATTATGGCCCCATGTTACTTCTCCAAAGTCACACAAGACATCTGTGGCAAAGCAGAGAATCAAATGTGGTTCTGCTAAATCCCGGGCCAGGGCCTTAATCACTGAAAGACCCTTCCTCTCAAGGTGAAGGGAAATGGTGAATCCAGCATCTAGGTCCAATTTTCCAAGGTGCTGAGCATTTGCAAATCCCATTGATTTAAAATAGAATCCCAGTGCTCAGCACTTCAGAAAATCAGGTCGTCAGCATCTTAGGTTGGGCACCCAAAATTAATGGGTGCTTTTGAAAATTATGTCTACACTACCCCCCAGATCGACGCTCTGAGAATCGATGCATTGGGTTCAATTTAGCGGGTCTAATGAAGACCTGCCAAATTGACCACAGATCGCTCTCCAGTCGACCCCGGTACTCTACCCAGAACGAGAAGAGTAAGGTAAGTCAATAGGAGAATGTCTCCTGTCGACCCAGTGTAGTGAGGACCCCGCAGTAAGTTGACCTAAGCTACATCGACTCCAGCTAAATTATTCATGTAGCTGGAGTTGCGTAGCTTAGGTCAACTTACTGAGGTAGTGTAGATATCAGTCTTTAAAGTGGCCTTTACCATTTGGGAATATGGCTTTCAGTGCCTTTGTTGACTCAAAGCAAAAAACTCAGCTTCCCTTTTTCACTGCCACAGGGATAGCCAGTGTTTTAATTCATGTGGTAGAGAGGGTGAATGCTTTTTATGTGAGTTTGGTGGTATTTAAT
Organism: Chelydra serpentina; assembly: GCA_037349315.1. NCBI lineage: Eukaryota > Metazoa > Chordata > Testudines > Chelydridae > Chelydra > Chelydra serpentina. Next base: position 30,901,305 of record JBAIAC010000035.1, on the reverse strand, counting down.
TTTGACAGCCTCCTGCCCAATTATTTAACTTTGGATTCACCAGCAATACAAAGAACCCATGTAAGTTACAAAAACAAGTTAATGCATTAAAAAAAAAATGACTTCAGCAAAGAAGTTAAGCTACACAGGCAAATATGTGTAATTTGTTACATGCTTCTATTGTGCTGGGATCCAAAGTAATAAAATATTCCTGTAATGCTAGAACCGTGGGGCCCAGCCCTAATAAGATGTTCAGATTCCAATATTAGTTTTGCTACAGTATATTCTGACTCTTGTTATTAAAACAGGCATTACACTGCTAACCTCCCTAACATGTTCCTAACATTATTTTTTTTTACCACCAAGGTAAAAGAGATTTATACCATGTAATGCGAGTGCTCAATTGTTTTTGAGATGCATACATCTTTTGTCAATCTATGCAACTGTAAAATGGAAACCTGTGCATACCCAAGGCATCAGTAATAAAATCCCGGTGGTTGGCTGCTTTATTTTATTGTGGGGGAAGGGTTGGTAAAGGGATGGCCTGCTTTAAAAATTCCACATTCCTCAAGTCCTGCTTTTCATTTGGGGTTGACAGGCAAAGTTCGGAACACATCATTACGGCTTTGCAGTCACTGCTAAAGGTAATGCTCATGTTACAAATGAATTAATAGGAAACACTTACCTTCCCCACTAGCTTGCCTTTCCTGTTCATGCAAAGGTAAAAGTCTGTCTCTTTCCCTTTGATCCGGACTTGACTGCCAAATGTGTCTGTTTCCACTAGAAGCTGGGCTTGTAAAAGGAAGAAGAAAAAAAGGCATTTACCAGTGCAGTCAGATCAAGTCATGGCGTGAATGAGGTAAGTCAAGAAGTTCTCCTATGTCCACCTGGATCACTGAATGAAGACACAGTCCATATGGAAAAAAAAACCCACACAACCGACCAACCCACACACCTTACTGCTGGCTAAATTCTGCTCTTGGTTACACAGGTATGAATCTAAAATAATGCTACGGACTTCATCTGATTACCCCAGATTTACATCAGTGTAATTGAGAATTTATACACACACACACTTTTACTGCCCAGATTAACACAGCTATGTTATTATTATTTTTGTGTGGGGAGAGGAGTCCCCCCGTAAAACATCACATGAATTACATTCTCAGGAATGGTGCCATTAACAGCAAAGTGAAAACTAAATTCTTTACCACAGGGCAACGTATGGTGTGCCAGCCCTAACCGAGACAGACAAAAGAGCACTTGGTTTTCATGGCCCCTTCATGCTTTGGTAATTTCACTGAAACCAACAACAGGGAGCAGATTAGTACCCATTTCTTTGGTGCCTTTTTTGATGGGGACGCCGGCTCTTTAAAAGTCCTGTATGTCTCCCCTGGCATACTCAGGAGCCCACCAACTACCATTGTGACAATCCCGTGGGGCAGAGCCTAGAACCCTTCCCATGACAGGGTGGGCATTTAATGCCTTAGGGCTGGTCCACACTAACCCCCTGGTTCGAACTAAGATACGCAACTTCAGCTACATGAATAACGTAGCTGAAGTCGAAGTATCTTAGTTCGAACTTAAAAGCACTTACCGCAGGTCCACATGCGGCAGGCAGGCTCCCCTGTTGACTCCGCTTACTCCTCGCGTGGAGCAGGAGTACCAGTGTCGACGGCTATCACTTCCGGGATCGATTTATCGCGTCTAGACGAGACGCGATGAATCGATCACAGAAGATCGATTACTACCCGCCGAATCAGGTGGGTAGTATAGACGTACCCTTACACAACCTAACCTGGTCACCATGTTGGAATGCAGAGTTTCCCTGGCCCTCCCTCCATGGTGGAGGATGGTTTTCTTCTCTGTGCAGTCCTAAGTTAATATGCCACTTGCCATGTCACAAGTTTGTTGTAAGAGACTGGCCAAAATTGCCACCCAAGTCTTCAATCCATCGCTACAACCACCCCCACAATGTGGAGGCATTTGGATCCAGAATTTCATTTTGTTTCATTACAAAGTTAGGGGTCAGCTGCAACATTCAGATCGGGACCAAGGTTAAAGCCAAAACATCCTCCCATAAAGTTTGGGGTGTTCAGATCTGGCCTTTTGGCCCAGGCTCATCTCTAGAGCTCAGAATAGAAAGCAGACTTGATAGAAATATAATCTGAGAATGTCTAAATGTCAGTGCATGGAAACCCGGGCCCTGTACTGGAAATTCATACAAACTAAATCTTACCCTAAAAATACAGCTATGGCCAAACACTGAAGAATGTTTGATCTGTGCTACAGAAAGTCACATTCTTTTTGACCTTCATATTTCAGAACTGTAAAACCCTCTAAGAGCAAATATGTTCACTGTAAGGATTTACCAAGGGGATAGAAATACGAGTTTGTTTCATTTAAGCACATTAATATTTTTCCCACTTGTAAAGTCAGAATTTGGCTTTTTCAGCCGTGTAAATATCACAAAACTTTAACCCTCAATGGAGATTTCCTTCTGCAGCTCAGACAGAGATGTGATTTTTGGTATTTTTTTTTCTTACAATTACCAAATGTTCAACAGATGTTTACATTTATTTACATTCTTCATTTGTTAAAAGGGTATCCCGTGAAATTAAACCTATATCAAGGGAGAGAGAAATTATTGTTTAAGTGTCTAACAGCAGATGGATTTAACATGTATGTGTATTATATTTATTTTAGTGTCTAAGAAATGTACCAATTTACTTGATCACTGGAGCTGGTGGGTCAACCTACTGCTGATTATTTGGACCCTCCCTCAATTGAGAGGGTGGGCACCAAGACCCACCCCATTTGGTCAGGGAGGGGCCAAGGAAACCAGAAATTGACATTGTGGTAGACCAAAAAAGGAACAAATAAGGACAGGGATGCAGGTCACAGGGTCAAAACAAGGGATCCAGAAGGGGATACCAGGCAGGGAACCCCAGATAATGCTCACTGCTCCAAGAAGGTGTCCAATGAGTTAGTTTGGACACCCCTCGGAGGAACCCTGCCCAGAAGTGGGAACAATTAACGGACCAGAAAATAGCATACATGGAAGCTCTGGAGACTGAAGTCCTCCATTTATCTACAGACCAGGGAGAGCATAGGCAACAGCAATGAAAGTTACCTCCACACCAATGGCATGCCTCAACCTTCTTCTGGAAGCACTGCCTCTATGGGCTAGAGAGTAATTCATTCTCCATGTCCATTCAGTTCTCGGAGCCTCTATTAAAACTACTAAGTGTGATGCTGACCATCAGGTAACAACTCTTGGTCACTTTGGTTTGAGAATTCAGAAGAGCAGCCTAACAATGAAAAGACTTCATATCCCATTGCCAGTTCCTTCAGTCACCTATTACCCCTCTGATGGCTTTAATTTTGGAGATAAGCAACCTGCACCTTTTTCATCCAAAGGATTGTTTCTCTAGGGCAGAACACAGACGTGAACGCAGCATAGGTTAGAAAGCAGAGGACACACCACGTCACCTTCAAACTACAACATGCATGAGTAATATCCAGGCTGATTTTAATTTGAAAAATATCACCTTCAAAAGAGGCTGGTTCCCTGCTGTGAAAATTAAAACCATCTGGACAGAGTAATTTCCAATAATTAATCTAGCTCTCCTTTGACACGGCTACTAATTAAAATATGATACCCCCTCTTCTTTGCCAAATAAAGAATTTAAATAAAGTTTAAAGATCTAGTAAAATAATGTAATAATTTTAGAAATAAATTGAACTTACCTTTCCTCCTACTCTCCATGGGCTGCAGAAGGTTATGTCTGTGCCCTCACATCATCATGCACTAGTACCCAAAACAGAAACTGAGAGCAGCAGCCTTGACGGGAAAACATCAAGAATGACGTTTATACCAATAAAAACAGGCCCTCAACAAACCCACAAAGGGGTTCTCAAATTCTAGAAGCAGTTATTTCAGCCAAGATTTTCAAGAGTGGGTGCCCTTAGTTAGGCTCCTGAGTGTATATTTAGGACCCTAAATAAGAGGCCTGATTTTCAAAAGTGCTGAGCACTCAGCTGCTCTCATTGAACACATTGGGAGCCGACAGGTGTTCAGTACTTTCAAAAGTCAGGTCCGACTTGTTTAGGTGCCTATATATGGACTTAGAAGCCTTACTTGAGGTGCTCACTTTTGAAAATATTGGCCTTGTACTCCTCGGTGGTTAAAACATTATTAGCTGAAATTAAACTTTTATCCAGGTGAGATACAAATTATTGTTTAGGAAGCTAACTGCAGGTGGATTTACAGCTGGGATTCTTTTTCATGCTTGAGCTTTTTCATTATTTGTATTATTTTTAGGGATCATGACACACGCTGGATTGACAACCCACCAAAGCTCTGTCCTGCTTCCACTGAAATCAGTGGGCCCAGGGCTACACTAGGGGAGGGGGTCGATCTACGATACGCAGCTTCAGCTACGTGAATAACGTAGCTGAAGTCGGCGTATCGTAATCGACTTACGTGGCCATGAGGACGGCGGCGAGTGGATCGCTGCTGCTCCCCCGTCGACTCCGCTTCCACCTTTCGATGAGGTGGATTTCCGGAGTCGACGAGGAGCGCTTTCGGGGATCGATTAATCGCGTCTAAACAAGACGTGAAAAATCGATCCCCGAAAGATCGATTGCTACCCGCCGATCCGGCGGGTAGTGAAGACAAGCCCTAGGAGTTTTGCCATCATGCGGACAAAGCACAGATAATTACATAAACTTCTATACACTGCCTTGCCCATGTGTCTCAATGATTCTCTACAACCACCAGACCAAATCTTGTTCTCAGTTACAATGATGTAACCTCACGGAAGTCAATGGGGCTACTCCTGATTTCCCATGGTATAACCAAGGGCAGAATTTGGCCCTCCAAATTCTAGAAGTTGAAAGGCCAATTCAGTCTCGGTGCCCTATTCCAGCCTTGAGCTCTCTGCTGACACTACCAGTCACAATGATGGTTTCTGTGATATGGACACATATCCACCAGAACCAGGACTGATGTTACCAGTTCATTGCACATAGGCCAGACGAACAAGCATGAGACAGTAACAATTTTCAGTCACCACAAACATTCAACAAAATGCTTGAATGCAAATTTTCTTGAGTTACCTCTTGGATAAAGTCTCTACATCTCTACGAACAGGTGGAGGTAATTTGTAGGGGAATTTTTCCTAGATTTTCTGTGGGAATTAGTAAAAGGATTGTAGGTTTCTCCCCTGCTGTACTTTTCAGCTAGACGGCCCTGCGTGACATATTGCTTTGAACCCAATTAATCTCTAGGTGCACTGCAGGGAGATTGCAATCTTTATATTACGAAGCACTGCACTCCGGTCTGTAGATCAGGTATTATTGTTTAAATTCTTTGACAGTTAGATATTCTGACATATTTTAAAAAAAAATTCTTTAGAGGGTAAAATCTTCTGCTACATGCTTTTCCCTTATTGGCCCATTTAACCTAAACCTTCCTGAGAACTCCCACTGGAAGAAAGTGGAATTCCTCACATGTCTAGGTGAAAAGGACTATATATATATATATATATATAGAAAAGCTATCTTCCAGCTAACAAAACATTAAGTCAGGGAGATATTTGAAGGTGGTAGAAAATATGCCAACTTATCTTTCAAATATGTCCCTTGAGTTGGAGGATGGGACCCAGAAAGGTAGAAAGAAGATATATATAGGGGACAATGGAAAAGGCCAAGGCTCGGCTTGCCTGTTTCATAAAACCTTAAGTTCTGTCCAGTTTCACTGAGAGAAGACAAAGGAGATACAGATACGTTTAGTAATATGGGGAGGGAAAGATTGGTTGGAGCAGAGGTGAGGGGACTGGCTTCTTGCAAATATGTTTCACATCAAGATCTGACTTTAAGCACCCAAGAAAGGGTCTCAACCTGCTCACTGAAGTCAACAATTTTCTATTGACTTCAATGGGAATAAGATTACCCCAAACCCAGACGTCTGAGGAGTCTCTCTCATAGATTCATAAATTCTAAGTCCAGAACGGACCATTATGACCATCTATTCTGAACTCCTGTACATCGCAGGCCAGAGAACATCCCCAAAATAATTCCTAGAGCAGATATTTTAGAAAAACATCCAAACATCCACTTGGATTTTAAAAGTGCTAGTGATGGAGAATCCACCACGACCCTTGATAAATTGTTCCAATGGCTAACTACTCTCATGGTTAAAAATATATGTTTTATTTTCAGTGTAAATTTGTCTAGTTTCAAATTCCACCCACTGGATCATGTTATACTTTTCTCTGTTAAATTGAAGGGGACCATCATGAAATATTTGTTCCCCATGTAGGTACTTACAGACTGTAGTCAAATCACCCCTTAACCTTCTCTTTGTTAAGCTAAACAGATTGATCTCCTTGAGTCTATTGCTGCAAGGCATTTTCCAATTCTTTAATCATTCTTGCAGTTCTTCTCTGAACCTTCTTCAATTTATCAACATCCTGTTTGAACTGTGGACACCAGAACTCAACACAGGATTCCAGCCGTGGTTGCATCGGTGCCAGATACACAGGTAAAATAACCTCTCTACTCCTACTTGAGATTCTCCTGTTTCTGAAACCCAGGATTGCATGAGCTCTTTTGGCCTCAAATCTTCTATTAGGCCCTCCCAGTAAAATGATCAGCACCTGGAGTTCAGGTGGCAAATGTGGCTCCCTGACTTATGGACTCTTGAGTGCAACCTGAGCTTCAAGGTGGCTCTGAGTAGCACCAGCTGCAATGTCCTCCAAAGGACTGGCAGATTTGGCCAGAATGCAGGGATGCTGCAGCTATGGTCACTTTCCCTGGTCACAACCCCTGAATCAGGAGCCATGAGAAAGAGGAGCATGGAGCCAGCTATGCAACTCAGAAATTCACACACATGTCTTCAGCAGGCAGGTTAAACCAGCTTTACTAGCAGAGTCGCTTGTAGGGACCAGAATCTGACCCCTGATCTCACATTTTTCTGGTTAGCATCTTGAATTATTACTAATTCAGTGAAACAATTTTTAAAGGAGTACACACAAAAGCCTTTTCAGTTAACGAATGTAAATGATTTACGGATAAATCCAGGTTGAGGCTGTCTGACTTTGACCACAACTTCTGCAAGGGAGAGCAGCTTTCCAGTTCAGTTCATCTAAAGCAGAGAGCGGAGGTGGAGTGTGCTTTCCACAAACCTCATCTACCATGTCTAGCTCTCCCTCATGACAGCTGTAGAAAATAAGATTTACTTTCTTGTAAGACCATATCTTCTGACGAAAACCCCAGTATGGCTAAGGAAGGATTCACAGCCATGCTTAGAATAGTTTGCCCCAAGAAAAGTTGAATCCTATTACATGACCACAACATATGATAGAATGACCCTGTCTCCACTTCACATTTATGACATAATGAAGAGGGAAGCATGCCAACATTATGTAAAGTCTGTGGGGAGCAATAAAACCTGCAGGCCCTGAACAAGTGAGAGAATCTATGCTGTGCACATATTGAAATCATATTTGCACATTTGCATATTTCTCAAAATTTATCATCCCAGATGGTAAAGCCTATATGACCTGATTCTTATCTCACTTACTCCAGTACAAATCAGGAGTAACTCTGGTGAAGACAGTGGAGTGACCCTGGCATAAAACTGCTACAAGTGAGAGAAGTACTGGGTGCATAGCCCTTGCCTACAACCCATTATATTTAGCAATCTTAAATTATAAGATCAACACAGAGTGTATGCTAAGTTAGAAAACCAGGGGCAGATCTACCGATGTGTTCCTGCTGATTCGTGCCACTCTAGTGGTAAAAAGCAACCACAATGCGCATCTGACTCCAAGATTTGGGCTGATGTTATTTTTTATCATGACTCTACTCAATAATATACTGTCCAGTTCTGTATCTGGGTGAATGTAAAGGGAGTGGCCCTAAAATTCTGACTCAGTCAGATGTAGAATTCCTAAAAATGAAGGGTCTCTGTTACAATGAGATTTTCTTGTAGGTGCCCAAAAGAACCCATAATCCCAATGCAAAGTAAGAGATTTGACTTTTTCATACTTGCATGTATGTGGGAGCTTATCAAGTGAGAGCCCAATCCCGCACACACTTTCACACACAAGTAACGCATCTCATTGGCTTCAGCAGAGACCTGAGGCAGAAACTCTCCCAGATGAGCTAAACAGGCACCTTCCCTCTGAACAAGCCAATAAGAGATGTGTTAAGCTCATCTCAGGGAAAACCACTGACCATATTTTACAAGAACTTGTCCTCAAAGGGTCTCATCCAAGGGCAAGATGTTCTCTGGAGGAGTGTGTCAAGGCATGCTATTATCTCTATCATGGGACTTTCCATTCTATTTTATTCAGATTCTTATAACACCCTTTTCACCATAGTACCGGAGTGCTTTCCAGTAGTGTAGTAAGTGTTATGACAAGCATCTGTTACACCAGTATGTTCTTCAATCCCAAACATTTTCTCTCCTACTTGGGCTCAAACATAAAGGGACACAAGCAGAAGAATGCAAATGTCAGCACCGAGAGGACATCAGAACATACACAAGGGATGAACCTGACTTGTAGCTCTACTGGATGTCAATGGTCTTACACCAGGGATGAATCTGGCTCAGTGTTCCCCGAGAGAGCTGTCATGTCAGCCCAGCATGAGGACATGGAGGAGAGCTACAGAATTATGGAACAAAGATGTACACTTTTTCAGAACCACCCCACTCCATCTTCCAAAAGATGGCATAGATCTTCAAATGAATTATCTACTCCCCCATCCATCCATTAAGCTATCACTATTCACCAGTGCTTCTGAAGAACTTAAGCATAATGGGCTAAAACTTGAAGCCTTTAATCAGGCCCTACTTGGGCAAAATTCTCATTAATTTAACCAAAGCAAGGATAGAATAATAACTAAGTAAGGCCCTTCAGATTGGGTCCAATTTTAAAAGCGATTTTTTGAGGATAGTGTCAAGCTATAAGCCACATGTTACAAGCCTGATTGTCCACTGCCTTGAGCCCCCAGGCCCATTTACTCATATGCAAAGTGAATGCAAAATGTTGCCATTATGAGTGGATAGCCTTTTGCACCCATTTTGCACAGGTGTGCATGCATCATAATGGGGTCAGTAAGTAGAGAATCAGCCCTGCAACTCATGCAGATGTTTTGTACCTAATTCACCATCAGCTAAAGTAAAAATATACCAGACAGGTGTCAAAATTCTGCTAAACACACTTATTTCAGCAAGATCCAGTAGAACAGCAGTGAGGCGATAGGCCACAAGCTGTAAACATCTGTCGGCATGGCAAGTAGGGACAAGCAATCTCTGGATTGCGCTTTAGCACCTCCAACTGTCCTGTGACTAAGGGTACGTCTATACTTACGCGTCCGGTCGGAGGCGCGGGATCGATGTTCTGGGTTCGATTTATCGCATCTTGTCTAGACGCGATAAATCGAACCAGGAAGTGCTCCGCCGTCGACGCTGGTAATCCAGCTCGACGAATGGAGTAGGCGGAGTCGACGGGGGAGCCTGCGCGCCGCGTGTGGACCCCGGGTAAGTGCTTTTTCATTCGAACTAAGATAGTTCGACTTCAGCTACGTTATTCACGTAGCTGAAGTTGCGTATCTTAGTTCGAATTCTGGGGTTAGTGTAGACCAGGCCTAAGAAGCAGGCCTGGAAAGTGAAATGTAAGATTTAGAAACTGAAATTCCTCCATCTCAACAGGGCGTCGTGCTGTCTCCACACACTGCTCGAGTGGACAGTATTTCTACAGAGGCAGGTAAACTGATTGAAAAGCAGCCAGCTTCAGAGTCTGGAAGTAGTGATGGATGAGCCTCAAAAGGTTCAGAAGTTCTATTATGTTTGAATAAGCACTTAAAACGAATGTTTTAAGTGCTTGCTCACGCACACTCACGCACACTCCCATTGACTCACGCACACTCCCATTGACTCAGTAAAGACCAGTAAATAAGGACCCTAAAATGTGGACCCAAATGCTTAGTAGAACCTTATGCAAGCTGTTTGAACCTCTTGGGTTTGGAAATCTCATTAGCACTTCTTGCTCCCCATGGGGGTAGAAAAATACCATGAGAGCAACTTTGTTCTTGGTATTTTGACTTTTGTTTCCAGTCCCAGCTGAGACCAAGAAATGCTGATGTATACAATAAACAAACAGAGAACAACAATTATGTAAACTTCACGAATCTTATTCCTCAAAGTGATTTTAGTTCTGCCCAATGATTCATGTGAGATCAGATTTTCTCTGAACCACGTTGCCTGTCTATCTTTGGAAGTTTGGTGGTTGGCTGCTCATCCCCAGCCATGAAGTAGGTGTGATGTTAGCACCACTATATCCTCTTACCGAGGAGTCGCAAACACATAAATCTCTCAGTGTGCCAACACCACGATTGCTTTACATACTCCAAAAAGTCAGTCTGTCCAGCGCCCACTGTTGTGTTTGTGAAGGCTCCAAACTGAAGCTAATGAGGAGAAATCTGTTGCATATTGAAAGTATTGGTTGGATTCAGGCTAGAAGCTGTGCCTGATATAAAAAGATGTTATTTTCTCTGTATGGTGAGCAGGTTTTATTACTCTGTACCCTCCAATAAAAGTTGAAATGATGATGATTAATTTTACGGATGGGAATATGTGTGTTTGTACATTTTCTTAAAAGGACTCATTGTAACTTTTTTTTCCCCCAGCAAGTGAGAAGTATGCTGAAAAGAAAGTTGCACTATGCTACTGTATCTTCAACAGGATTCTTGTGGCTCTGGAACTCAGGGAAGAAAAGGCAGTAACATAATCTAATGCAGCCTGGGCTGAATGTGGGGAGGATTTTTTCACTTTTTAAAATGAAAAACAGCCTTTGTTATGACAAATGGATGTGAAAGTAAACGAAAATATATTCGGCCTTGATCTTTAACCTTCACACTGCTGCCGTGTAAAGGATAATGTATTATAAGTGAAAGTGGTGAAGTGCTACGTATGCTACAGTAATCTTCAGATACAAAATTCTAACATACCCTATGTTCATTTTGGGGATAAGGGGCGAAAAGGAAGAGCAAGGAGTTTTCCCTCTGCAGAGCCAGGGTCCATAGGGTCCATCTTCTCTAGGGACTTGCATAGTTTGGAACATTATGGGTATTTCCAGCTGAATCAAACTCTTATTTTAGTGGAAGCTGCTCTATTCTATTCACCTGGTAAAAATAAACTCTCTCTCAGTACACTAAAAACAGCAACAACAAAAACAGGTACCCAAACAACCTTAGCTCTGCCCTCTGGCACTGTGCAATAGCCATACAATTACAATTAATGTATTTTAGCATCTGTGGTCCCACATTAGAGGACACTGATTTTTAAAGACATTCATTTTTTCATATATTTGCCCTTGTGGGGTCACTACAAGAGAGAGTTATGATTGTTTGAGTGTCTTTTGATGAATTTTAACTGCATGGAAATGTTGAAGAATCTGTTACTTCGTTACTGAGATCATCTGGGACAATAAAGGTCTGATACAGGATGCTAAATTTCTGAAAGGAGCCCTTTTAAATCTAATTTTAACTCAATCTTATGAATTCTCAGCACATTAATTCAGTACTCAAAGAATAAGTGCTAAAATTTAGCAGAGGATATACCATATTCTTTATACATAACAGAGAGTGAATCCCTGCCCTGAAGTGCAAAAGTCAACCCATCTTTAACTATCAAGGCACAGCCAATGTCTCCATAAAATGTAAAAGAATTCAGTGATCTCCAGGGTTCTTTCTTTGGTGTTTAGATGCTGGACACTGATAGCACAATACCTGTGTTATGTTGTTTGCTATGTATCCTATCTATACCAGAGACGGGCCAAAGCCACCAAAACCAGAGACGATCTGCCTTCACATCTGAACTTCCATGACATTCTGGGTGGTAGAGTGGGGATTGGATCAGGGTTTTGATTTGGGCTCAGCTCTACTTAACACCTGTAGGTGAAGTATTTTTCAATAAAGGCCCAAATTCTGCCCTGATTTACACGCTGTGTGACCCAATTGAAATCAATTCAATTGCACGGACAGCAAGTTAGAGCAAAATGTGGCCCTTTCATTTGACTAAATATTGATGTTTTGTTATTATTTATGCATATTGATCTTTTGCTAGGCAAAAGTTTTGTGCTAAGGTGACCCTTTGGAAGTTGCAAGTGAACCTAAATGAGTCCTCGTAGAGGGAATTATCCTCGAAGTGAGGGAAGGCACACTAACAGGAGACAGGCTGTGAGAAGCTGGCAATGCTGAGGCCCAGGCTATGCCTGTCCTTCCATGGATAAACAGTTCTTTGAGACTCCAGGGCTCTCAACCCAGAACCTTTCACCAGCAGATAATTCACTTTAAAAAGCAACCTCAGAAATACATGCCTTCTCCAGCACTCATTGCTGTACTCCGCCGGAGCAGGTCTCTCCTCCTTTATTGTGCCACCTCATTATCCCTGGTTATTTTATCCCCTTTTGTGATCTTTAAGCAGAGAGGAGTGAAGCTGCCCTCAGCAGCTGAAATGTATCTGAGGCTACCAGTGTAAAAATATCTCTGTAACAGATGTGTGAGTGCACTGTGGGGTGAATGCATTTTAGATAGAGTTGTGATCACATTTTCACCTGCTCATATTGTGCACATCTGGGGCCCACTGGCAAACTGTGTGGCTGCAGCGTGGGAGGTTCCCTGCTCCGGAACTTCCCTCATGCCTTTCAGCTCACCTCTGTGCGTCTCTTCTCCACCCCAAGGAGGTTTTATAAATAGGCGAGTTGTATTTTTAAAATGCAGCCCTGACAGCCAAATCTCTGACCTAGTTTGCAATTCCAAGGAGTGGAGCTGTTCACTGGACTTCTCCACAAGAGCAGGGGGAAGGAATCATCCTTCCAGGCAATGCAACAGCAGTGGAGACACTCCACAACTGCTATTTCTGCTGGTGACTGATGACTTCTGCAGGGTCAAATGATTGGTGATTTTCACAGCTGCAGATCTTCCCTAACACACCCACATGCTATGGCGAGTGTGTGGACCACCTGCACTCAACTGTCCTCACATCCCAGTCTGCCTTAAACATAATGGAACTGCACAGGTTCAACTGGGTCACAATCTGATGAACCTGCAGAGGATGAAGCAACAGTGAGTCCTTATAGAATAAGTCTGTATATTTTTAAATGCGTTCCTCTAGGAACCCTACATGGTTTACAGAGTATCTACGTCAAAATCACTTTAGCTAGTGCTGAAATGAAACAGTTTCTGGGGATGGAACATGGCAGTTAATCTATGCCAACAACACTATACATGAGCTTTTGGGGGGGAAGTGAAGAATAACTTCATCACCTCAAAGTTCAGGGGAAGCAGATGTACCAGTTAATTTCAAAGAAGCAACCACAACCTTCACTATTGGTTCCTGAAGAGGAGATCGGGATGCTGAAAGAAGAATGGACTGGCCATCAGTTCATCCTAAATCAGTAGAAGACTCACCAAAGAGAGGGAGCAGCAGATCACCAGGCCTTTCCCTTCTCCAAGAAAGGTTCTTAATGAGAGATGAGCGGAGGTTGTTTGGGGGTTGGGAATGGCATGGGGACCCAGAAGGGAGAGTTATAACTGGAGACTCAAGGTTTCAGAGATGTTTGGGGTCCTTATCCCAATCCCTCAGACCTGGTGTTCTGCTTCAGGCCCCCTCCCATGTGAAGAGTTAACATTCATCCCCAAATGTGCAAGGATGAACAGGAGACAGAAAGACAGGATGCCAGTGAATGAGAACAGTGGGTGGCCAAACCCCTGCTGCCAGTGTGCTCTGTATACAACAGGCACAGCCAAGTGTGTCTGGCAATTTCTCCTTCTCGGCAACAGACAATTATTTCACTCTAGGTGTATGAATTGTGCGTTCCCAGGGCCATTCTCAAGGCGAGTCAACCAGCCATGTCCGCTAACAAAAACCACTCTCCGTGACACATCGCTCTCCTTGCTCTCATCTCCTCACCAGGTTTTTCAATGTTGTCCTTCCTGCTGTGGCATTTGCAACTCTCAAAGCAGCAGGTCAAACATCCTCAAATCCTGTCTTCCCCAATTCCCTCAAGTTTCCACAGCTTCTTTGCCATTTTCCTACTGGACTTCCAAGTGCAAGCAGTATTTATTGGGTAGCAAAATGACCCTTTGGCACTGGTGGTCTAGAGTGCTTGACGTTAAGTGCTGCTAATGCGTTTTGCATTAGTGCTTCGGGGCAGGAAATCTCAACTTCCAGTGCCAAGGGGTTAATTATAATTTATATAGCAAGATCCTAGGCTGAGGATTTTTTCAGCTAATTAAAAAGTACAATTACCTCTGAGAATCAAAGGGACTTTGGTACCCAGCTTATAGAAATGGCTTATGAGCATTTAATACACAAGAACATCTTGGCTTTTCACTTACTCAGTCTTCAATTTAGAATTTAAAAAGAAAAGAACATCTTATTCCCAGGTTTTACCATTCTGATGCACTGTGGATGTCTTGTGAAAGCTATTGCAATATAGTAACATTCTGTATTGGTGCTTTAGAGGACCTCATAATAATGCTTCGTACGGACACATCCCCTGTCATTCAAGGATCTTAGCATGCTTTCTGTGTTAATTAATGAAATCTCATAACATCCCTTGGGTAAAGAACAAGTCAACTGACTTGGCCAAGGTTGGATTGCAATTTTTCCCCTTATTCCTCCCACTAGATGGATACTTTTTACTGTATTATCAGTAAACAAAGGACAATGGACAGTGAATACAGTTACCAAACACTGTATAATGTGGGGATTCAGAAGAGCAACTTGGGGAAGTGAACTTTCAGCGAATGTATGTTTATTTACCTGTGTTTCCCTTGTTCTGTCTGACAGGACAATATAACCATGTGGGACCCATTTCCAAGAGGCCTTGGTAACTATGCCTGGAGATTTTATATGGGCACACTGGGTAGTTAGATATACTATCACCCAGTTTTCAGATACAAATGCCCATCTGTGCACACAAAGAGATTCATACCCCAAACTTGCTTGTGCAATGGTGGAGGTTTGGGAATGTGAATCTTGAAGCCTCCCCCAACTGACTCCTCAGCGCATGGAATCTCTCAGGGCATATGCTGTTCGGTCCAGCAAAGCAGCACAGCTTTGAGCAGACTCACACTTTTTTTTTTTTAAGAGCTATTCAATCACCTCTTGTAATCTCTCTCTGTTGGCTGCTTTCCTGTATGTTTGTGCAAGGGCTACAGCCAACCCTGCTCTCTCTTCCCCATAACTATTGGAGGTGTTTGCAAAGGAATCAGGTTGATGTCACTGAATATTCTGAAGTACGAACAAAAGTTAAGTTTGAGGCTAAAAACAAAGATTCTGTGGGACCCTTAAAGCCCTCCTCTGGGGAGTCACTATAGTTACATACATAACACAGGCTGTAATCTCAGCTCAACTTGGCTCACGCTATCTGAATACGTATTCCATCATTCATTATTTTTAGGAAGGTGGAGAGCTATTTCACTCTGGGAAATTAAGCACTACAGTTGGAAACCGATATATAATTGTCAGCAGACCACATAGGCTGCAGGCAGTTAAAATGCAGGCTGTCTTACACTTTCATATCAGCAACCTTCACCCTGACCTAAAAGGTAGTTCAAATGTGCATGCTAGCTGAGCGCCGACAATGCAGACCACTCATTTTTCTAAATGAGACAGGATATGTTTTGGAGCTGATTTGAACTGCTGTCCACTTGGACTGAAACCAAGGCATGTGCTGCAATTAGAAACTTCATGTGCTAGTACCAACAGGGGTCCTCAGGATGGGGAAGCTTGACTATCACAAACCCTCTGCCAACACCCTGACTCAGTCTGCACTGGTTTACTTGGTTATTCTTTGATCTGTGTCCCATGCTGAAATCAGCAAACTTATGCATGTCACTGTTGCCATAGAGTTGGGGAAAGTAGCAAACACATAACATGTATAAGGCATTATTGTTGGGGAGATAACATAGGGAAGGACTTAGTGCAGTTAGATCTGTAGATTAATATATTTCATCTCAAAGAGAGTCTGAGGAGAATTTGAAACTGACATTTGAGAGCTTGTGACCTTAAAAAAAATGCCCCCGCTCTTTAAGTCTAAATGTTTTGTTGATCAAAACCTTCACTTAATGGTCTGTTGCAATATTGTAGTCCAAGATGTATTTCCATTCTTCTAAATAGGGTAACCAGACAGCAAGTGTGAAAAATCGGGACAGGGGGTGGGGGGTAATAGGAGCCTATATAAGAAAAAGACCCAAAAATCGGGATTGTCCCTACTTCTAAACCACTCCCTCTCAATAGGCTGTTGTCAAGGAACACGCATGTTGATTTAATGAAACCCCTCATGGCAAAGATCTACCAAGAAGCCATATGATTCTTTAACAAATATAATGTTAGCTGTATTTTCACACTGTACCACAGGAGGTAAAAATAGGATACTTGGTTTAATTGCAGGATACTAAGTGCAAATTAGGAAGGCTTTCCCACTTAAAGGCAGAGAATCTCAGGGGGAGTTTAATAAGACCAGGGAGGTGCTCCTTAAAGAGTTTGTTATTGTACACAGGAAGGGGATCATCAAAGGAGGGGGAGAAAGAGAGAGGAAAATATACAAGATCTACCATATGGCCAATGCTAGTGAGGCTACACCGAAGGGAAAAATAAAGATTGCACCAGGGTTGCATCCTCCTGATCAGTAAATCTGCAACATCTTTCCTAACACCAGGTGTTATAATGAGCACTGGTGCAGAAGAGAAATTAATAGCTTGAAAAGGAGCCTGGCATGGCCCTGGAAAAAGCAAGATGGGAATTACAAAATGTCACTCATGTTCATGGCTCAACCCGCTAACCTGCACTGGGGCTCAGTGGATGGGACCGCTAAATGTTATTCTAGTCCCAACATGTGTCTTATATAACTAGCAATTTGGCCAAGAAAGAGGAAGGAGAGGTAGATCCAGAGAGTATTCCAGTGTTACTTTTCCTCACCACTTGACATTTATTGGGAAAGAACCCAAAGCACAGATACAATACAAACGCTGACACTGAAATTCACAGCCCTGCTTCATTTCCAACAGGGAAAATATCATACTGACCGCAGTCTGTTTGGAGGTCAAACAAAATCAATAGCCTTTCTCTAGTATGTCTCTAAGGTAAGCCTCTTTCAAAGACATCCGGAGAAAATGGATCCGCTTTTGTTGTTGTTGTTAAGTGAGGCTTTTCTTAGTTGCCAAACATTCATATGAATATAGGAGATTCCTTCCTCCCCCAGCGTGCTGATAAGATTGCAGCGCTATCAAAATATCCCATCCTTTTTATTATACAGTGAATGGGGTTTGCAATTCTTGGGGAGGGAGCCAGGTTGGAAGCTGCTTAGCACTTGGTAAGGGGGAGGGGGGAAATAAATCAATGAATCTGATTGATCAGGGGTTATATTTAAAGCCAGTCGTCAATTAGTTTAACGCAGGTTGCAGCTAAAGAGCACAGCAATTTAGCCCCAGGAGCCAAAATTTGCTGTCTCCCCTCAGTCTCTTCCTGCTGAGAGACTGAGAGACAGATATCGGTTTTAGCTGGGTCAAACTGCAAGGAGATGGTTTGTAGCTGAACGTCACATTTTCAAAGTTAGCTCTGAGAGAGCAGGATCAATAGGAGACACAGTGGAAATTCTAGGGCAACCCAGAGAGTTTGGGGAGGGATTCAAAGAGTTTCAATCAGGCCAAGAAATGTCTGTCACCCAAAGGGCCATGTAGAGGAGTTAAATCCTTGAGGAATGAATGAAGATTATAAAGCATCAGTCACTGTGCCTGTGGGTAAAATTTGCCTCTCTAATCCACACTGCATACCTTTTATCCCTACTGGAGATGCACTGTATACTACTGACTATATACTCATTTTCCATGAAGAGCTTCCACCAACTTGAATGCACACCCCACACTCAGACAAAAGGCAAAATGTTCAGCAGAGATGTGGAGACAAAGTGGAGAATTTTCCCTTTTTTCCTCCATTTTTACAAAATGTAAAATCAGTAGGAAGTTACAAACTGGTGCAAAAAAGGACAGACCAACATAATAGTGCTACTAGTGGCCCCAATTAAGTCTGCCAAAGTTTCACCATTGACTTCAGTGGGAGCAGGAACAGTATTGCTGACGATTTATGACAATAGAATCCTAGGTTTATAGTAGTCAGAGGTGGAAAAGACACACTGGATCATGGTGGTTAGAAGGGGAATGGGAGTCCTCAGCCTTATTTCCATCTCTACCAATGACTATAGAGGGGGGTTGTCAGAAGTGGGGATCGAACCTGGGACCTCTCAATCTTAACACGTGAGCCTCTGATGCCTGAGCTAAAACATTCCCCTGTGTTAGCCCCGGCTGTAGCAGGCTCATCAAACTTTAGTTGGCCTAGTCACCACTAGAGGGAGCAAAGCATCACTCCGAGGCAGTATGGCCTAAAACTATATGACTGTGTGTCTTGTCTACACAAGAAAGTTGCTCCTTTGTATTGGTTAAAGAGTGCTATATTGATTTAGCTTAAGTCTGTTCCTTCCCAACATTCTCATGCAGACAAAGCTTTAGACAAGTCACTTCTCCCATTGGGCCTCAGTCTATAGCCAAGCCATCAGTAAAATGGGATACCAATACCTACCTACATACCTCGCAGTACGGGTGCACGCAGGTATTCTTATAGATCAGCATAGACTGATATGCTACACTAACTGTTTTGTAGACAGGGAAGGTAACCAAGTCCCTTCCTTCTGCAGCTTGCAGTCTAAATTAGGTTTGCAATTGTTTTCTTCAAATATTGGTTTATGATTTTCATGTTCTATGCCTCAGGGAGCTATGTGTGGACCAAGAGAACACGAGAGCTGACCTTCTTATGGTATTTTGATTCCTAGGTGGTGGAAATATCTAAGACCAGAACTCATTATTTTGATCTCTGAGGAAAAATATAGTCCAGGAAGAACAAACGCATATAAACATGATTTTCATATTTATTCGGGGGCCTATGAACCCCGAACACATAGCCCTGCCTACTTCACAAGATGTTGCAAGACCTCACTGATTTCTCATTCAGAGCTAGTCTACACTAAAAGTTCTACAACTGTAGCACATCTGGTGAAGACACTCTATGCTGACAGGAGAGAGCTCTCCCATCGGCACAGTAAAACCACCTCTGTGCAAGGCAGTAGCTATATCAGCGGAAGAAGCTCTCCCACCGACATAGTGCTATCCACACCGGCACTTAGGTCAGTGTAACTTATGTCACTCAGGGAGGTGGCTTATTCACACCCCTGAGCGACATAGGTTATACTGACATAAGTGGTAGTGTGTACAAGCCCTCACTGTAAAGGGCTTTAAGATGAAAGAAGAGATTCAAGGTTAGGCGGAAAAGCCACAAGGTGGACAGTGCTGGCCGGGGAGTTGGCATAGCCAGGACACCCTGGCATGTGCCAGTTTGTAGCACTTATTCAGGGAAGCCTCACCAGAGAAGGTCCTACAGACCTCTGCCACAGCTTAAAACTGCTTCCTCCTAGTAGAACCCAGGGAAGAGCTGATGAAGTCTTGCTTTGGGGGAAAGGCACCTCTGGTAATAATAAAAAAAGACAAAACAAAATCCCAGACAATATCAACAAAACAGTTCATAAATTGGCATCAGCTCCTTAAAGCTTGAAGTCAACAGAGCTACTCATGTGAGTAAAGGCAGCAGGCTTGGGTCCTATGTAGGGACAAGGTCTACTTAAGTACAAGCGAAAGATTTCAGTTCCAGAGACCGAGGACAGAGATCTACAGTGGGAGCGCTTGGCCAGTACTCTATACTAGTATACAGGTATACGATACCAGCAAAGCACTCCCAGTGTGGACACAGCTTATACCAGCAAAACTGCATTTTTTGCTGGCATAGCTTATCCTATCACCCACAAGCAACATACACTATCCTGGCAAAAGCTCAGTTTGCCGGTCTAACTGCATCTACCTGGGGGACTTTTGCCAACACAGTTATGTCAGTCAGGGATCACACCTTGTGCCACTGTGACTTGGCCGGATTTTCCAATAAAATGCCATAAAAACCAATGAGCAAGATTTGGAGGCCAGAAAATGAACATTTTCCCACAACAGAGGCTTATAAACAGGATGTATTAGTTTATTTGTTAACAGGTAATGGCAAAGCTTTTAGTGTTTCAGGGTGACAAGTATAGCATACAAGGCAGGCAACTAGAAAAATAAACTCTACAAGGCTTTTAGATTTCATTGTCAGTATCCCCAAATTAATAGGTGTAAAATCAATATGTTTTTGACTAGCTACCTGCTAACGGGTCACCAGTGAAAATGTAACCTGTACAAATCAATTAAAAATGTAGATGGAAAAGCAAATAAAATAAAGGCAACTCCTGATCAGATGTCACTGGGCAACTAAAAGCCAGCACTAAATCACAGTGACCACACTACAATGAGTTATACCACAGGCTAAAATGTAATCGTGTTGCTTTGCTTCCCACTGGCTAAAACAGTCTGAAATGCAAGGTCTTATTGAAGGTGTAAGATACAAGACGTATCATTGCTATCAGGCACTAGGGGCCTGACTCTTCTCTCACCCATATGGGTGTAAATCAGGAGCTGCACCACTGAAGTTAATGAAGTTTCACTGGTGGAGGTCAGAGGAGAACCAGACTTCAGTTGTGATAAAAAGGTGCATCCAAAGGCCTTTAATTTGCACATGCTCCTCTTTGGAGCTGCCACGCTGCTGTTACTGTTAGAACTATTGTTTCATCAGCAAAGAAAGCTTGGGCGAGAGTCTCACCTGGTGTAAACTGGTACAGATCCACTGGAGTCAATGGAACAAGGCCAATTCACACTAGCTGAGGATCTGACCCACTGCCTAAGGGTGGGCTCATCATTTTAAATTAAGAATTAAAAATGCCTCTGAATTGCTTCATAACTCACCACAACTATTTTGAAACCCTTTTCTTTAATTAACTGGAGGTCTGGGTTACAGTGTAGGTTGTGGTAAATGGAATCTTTTGGAACATTTCCCAAACTCTGTGTATAGACGGTACAAGAACAGTATATCAGTTTCTGCTGTTCTGTGGCTTGTGGCAATATGCTCCCTCACACCCATACTTCAGGAGTGAGAACCACAGCAGAGTATAGGTCTCACAAAGCCACTGATGCACCAGCAGACACACTGCCAAGAAGTAAGGCTTTTTTATATCTTGATTTCATTCCTAACCCTTATCTGTGCATGCTTCCAGTTCTACACTTAGCCATTCCCCTCTGCTTTGCCATGCTCAGGGTTCCTCACCTACTCTCCAATCTTCAGTGGGATCACAGGCAGGTCTGGCTCATTCTCACCTGCTCCTTCAGCTCCCCCACCCTAACTCTTCTCCAGCTGCTGCCGATTTCCTCTCCCATCCATTCCTGAAAGCCATTAAAGATAAAACAAAACACAACCATGCCATCTTGAAGCCTGGATCCCAAGTTTATTCACCTCCCATTTACTATATTCATTGGCCATACATCTAAGCCAATCTCCTGTCTAGATCAACCCATAATACTGATCCACAACCTTGGGGGCCCAACATCCCTTCCACCTCCTTTGCCCAATCCCAGTTCTAAGATCAAGAACAAACACTGCTGGACAGATGATAAAGAACTAAAGAGGCTGCAGGATGATGCACCACCTGGTCTCATCCCCTTCCAGCCAAAACAACTGCCAGCCAGTTGTGATGTACTGAGAATTGCTTCCTGAAAGAAGATTCTGAGGCTGACACAGCTGAGCTCCTTACAAGTACAGGGAGGTAGGGCTGCAGTATAATGTGTTTGTCTCTACAGCATAGACCCACTTTTTATTAGAGAGGTCGGAGTACCCCTATTTTCTAGCAGCTGGAAATGCAGAGGAGAAGAAAGTTTTGTTGACACTAATTCCAGGCTCCTAGTTGCAAAGGATAGCAGGAGAAGGTTAGTGCAATACACAGCCATTCTACAAACTAAGTCGCACCATCCCCTAATGCATTATGTGAGGATTCTGGTTAGCTATGTAGTGTAGTACAGAGTATCTATTAGTCATGTATTAGGCACCTAACTCTCATTGATTTCAGGAGGATCTGGCCCATAGTATACACAAAGTAGAGTAGAGTAGAGTAGAGTAGAGATGAGACAAGACCCATTTGCAACCAGAGCTGGGAGCATTCAGTTAGAGACACGTTCAGAGGTTCCCAGCTTGTGTGTCAGGATCAAAGCACACATTGTCTAGTGTAAGAGTTCTGAAAACGCATTATGGCTGGAGTGTATTTTCCCCCTACAGCTGACGTAGATCATTAGATAGAAGTTCCCGCAGAGCAGGCCGCAGACCACACTGTTATCTCCTTCCATCCCTCAGACCCTCTTCATGTGCCACAAGAAACGAATGTTCGTTCTCTAGGCCCTCTTAGCCCCTTTATTTCTGATTTGCCTTCTATGTCTTGGGAACTCTTTGGAGACTGCAAACACCCTACATGTGTCCTCCTTGGCAGGCAGTCTGGAAAATGCCAGCATTGGAAGGACCTGAAGTTAGCGGTTGCTGAATGCTGATAGGACAATATTTAGTTCAAACCACAGACAGTTGCGGGTGGGGTGGGGGGAGTTTCAACTCTCTTTTTGGATTCTTCCAAATTTCTAAGAAACACACAACAGTTATTCCTCCCCTTAAGAGCTGCAGTGAATGGCTTCATGCTTTTTACCTTTCTGCCTAGATAAATCTGTTTTGCGGTTCCAAGAGGGGACAGTATTGTTTTTAACTTCCTGTCCCAAACTGCTGTGCACTGTTGCTGTGCATTGTTAAAATATTTGCTGTGTTTCATCCAAAAGGTGGCTGTAGAGATTACAACATTAAATGCTGGCGTTTCTATGGAATGAAAGGCACTGTGAGTATAAGACGTTATTACTATCATGGCCTAAAAATAAAACTGATCTATCAGCATCAGAAACAGCAAATAGCTAGTTCTACCTAAACTATGACACGTTCCCCATTACCAGAGTATTTGACCACATCATAATTTTTTATATTTATCTTCACAACACAATGAGGATAACTGTACAGATGGGGAATTGAGACACAGCAAGAGTAAGTGACTTGCCCAAGGTCACACAAGAAGACTGTTTCAAAGCTGGGAATTGAAGTTAGGTCTTTTGGATCCCAGCATGCCATCCTAGCCATGGCTCATCCTTCCTCTCTTAAAACATGAAAATCTGTTTCCATGAAAAATGTTGGAATTTCAAAGTTGTTTTCATTTCAAAAGGATTTGAAACAATTTTTCTTTTTTTTAAAATGTTGAACAAAAAATTGTAGGGGAAATTTTTTACTGAAACCATTATCTAAATAATCAATGACATTTTTCTCAAAAGGAACATTTCAATAACCTGTTAGGTAATGTTTTCAATAAAAATGTCCCCGTCCCCATTTTTTCTTTTTTCTTTTTAGAAAAAAGGCACTACAAGTTTCATAACAATAAAAAATGTTGACATCAATCATTTATTTAGAGAAAAATCATTTTTGGAAAAAAGGCCATTTTGAGGCTAAAAACCTCATTCCACAAATGTTGGCCAGCTCTATTTTCAGGGCACGTTTAGCCATTTCCAGCAATTACAAGAACCTACTTCAGTTCAGCACTGTCTCAAATGATTTAGCATAAAGAAAATCAGTCAGATACCACAGTTCTAGGCTTGATATAAATACCTAGGTAGAAAGATTCCACAGAACTCGATACACACAAGATTTAAGTGCTCTCTGCTTTTATATGGGAGAATCACTCTTTTGTGATCCTGAAAATACCAAAGCTTAAAACAATGAAAAAGATTGTCTCCAAGATTTTGGAGGCTCCCATTAATTGACTGACATGCCACTGTACAGCTCTTGCATAAAATGATAAAGTCACTTTTGTACCAACACACACAATATCTACCAAGACCTCCTCTCAGAATCAGCAAAAGAGAAAGACCCCTACGTTTGTTTCTCCGATGTTTCACCACAGCTAGGGAAGAACACGTAGAAAGGCAGCTGCACAAGCTGTGTGGAAGGAAAGGCTAATCACAGGAAAGCGGGAACAGATAATATTATATTGCCTTGTCTTCAGGGTCTGGCATTCACATTTTCATAAAGTGCCTAGAAAGATAAATCACTATACTAATAATATTTGTATTGATTATCTAAACTGGAGTAGCAATTGACTCCATTGTCTCACTTCCTCTTAAATTGCTCACAGATGGGATCCTATTTCCTATTCTACATTTCTAATGGGAACACTTAAATCACAGTATAGAATTATAAACACACACACACACACACACACACACACACACACACACACACACACACAGAGTTAACCAACAGGAAAATCCTTTAATAACTCGTATGAAAATAAAGATCTTTCATTGGCACTCCCCATGTTAAAACTTTACAGGCCAAATTCTCAGGGGGTCTCTAAACACTGCACTTTCACTATTTGTGGGGACCTAATATATCTGTAGGCATAAAGGCCTACATTTTCAAAAGTGTCTAGTGATTTTGTGTGCCTCCATTTTTGGATGTCCAACTAGAAGCACCTTAAAAGGGGCCTGATTTTCAGAAAGGGCTGAGCACCCGCCCTTTGAAAAGCAGGACTGTTTAAGGTCTCTAGAGTTGAGCTCAGAAGTGAGGAACTCAAAGTGATTGGTCACTTTTCGGGTGGGGGTGAGGGGAAATCAAGGCTCACATCTACATTTGCACACAAAACAGGTGGATTGCATCTGGGCGGTCGGATATGGAATTAACCATTGTGCACTCGTATGCTAGACTTTGGAGTTACAAATATTGTGGATGTATGTGGAAGGGCCTGCTGAAAATTCACTGGTTGAAGCAGATTTTCATAGCCTTGGTTTTGTTTTTTTATTCCTCATCTTTCCTGAGTAGAGCTCCCACCACCTGGGCACAAAGACAGATCACAGCAAACACATGTGTATACCTGCACACACACACCCCTTCAATGTACAGATGGCTCAAATAAGACAATCACAATATCTTTCAAACGGTGGCTGAACCTTCCAGAATAGAATCGAAGGTGACTATCACCCAGCTCTCTCATAGCCCACAGAACCCTGGGAGGCTTGGCTACAGAGTTACTGTTAGTGGTTCAACAAAGCAGCCAGTCTGCTCACAATGTTTCTAATTCATCCAGCTGCTCTGTCACTTGTGGCGTATCCTCGCCTGCTTTCAAAGGAAAACTTTGCCACTGGACGCCTGCTCCACCCAAATTAGAAGGGGAGACAATCACACACAGAGAATGATAAGGAGATGTTGGGGGGTATGGGGGGAGACAACACAGCAGCTGGACAGCGAAGGCGTCCCTGGCTTAGCCCAATCACACAGCCCTGTATGACTTTACAGCTGCCATGGTGAATGATCGTCGCTACGCTGGGGTCAGCTCTGCCCCCAGGCCAAGTAAGCGAAAATAAATGGTTTAGAAGATAAAAGGTCTTTTTGAAAAATTATTTGTCTTGTTGTCGTGTCAAAACTGTAATGGCAAGAGACTGGGGGCAGCAATACGTAGTTTAAATAGGAAACAGCCATCCTGATGTTTTGGCTGAATAAATTACAGAGCAAATCACAATTCATTCAGGGTATTTGAGGATCTGTACTGTGATAGGCAGGTCCTTTTGCATATACCTGGGAAACAAAGCAGATTTCTAAATGTCATGCTTGTAACTGATGCTTGTGGAAAGATGTCTGTGTTTAACTAGCCACAGTAACTGCTTGGGATATCTCCCCCTTGCTTATGGGTAAACACTTTTGCTCTGTGCCTTCCCAGCACTGAAAGGAGGTTTGTTTTTCTTCCTCCTCTTCCCAAGGGAACCACAATCAGTATAAACTACAGTAGGATGGGAAAGGGTTAATGGGTTTTCCCAAGGCAACTTGCTTTTAAGGTGCCAGAGATATTGAGGGGAGGGAATGACTTGCTAGACATGGAACAATGGCACTGGTATTTTGCATTGTTTCCAGGCTTTGAGAGAGAACAAATGGGAGTCATTAGTGAAATGAGTTGAGAGAGTTCTCGGCTGGCTGTCAGTCTGCCAAGCCCAAAGAACCGTCTACATCAGCTCGTTAATTTCAGAGAGCACAAGCTGACTGAAACCAGAAGGAATTCAGCAATTACAGGAGGCTATTTTACTATACTACTACTTTCCACACCCTTCCCTCTCCCCCACCAGCGCTGAGCCCACCTACTCCACAAATGAAGTCTCCAGCAGGGAAGGATTGTGTCTGATGTCTAGACTGTTATAAGATGCTCTACATGGGCTTGTACACCAGCACCAACTGGAAGCTCAAGCTAGTACTGAATACAGTGATCACAGCTGAGTGGTCCATCACACAGGGGATATAGCACCGATACGCAAGAGTTGATCTGGCTCCCCATATGTTTCCAGGTGGTATCCCGGTGCCAGATTTAACCTTTAGGGTTTGAGACTGACTCTCTCCCTGGGTCATAATGCCATAGCCGATGTGAGTGGAGACACTGGAGATGATCCTCTTTGAGAAACAGGGGGAGCTACTGACACAGGGTATTCTTGTCTCTGGAATTTGCTTCCCCACAGGATCTGCCAGGGCCCAGACTTGTTAATATTCTGTGAATAATGTATAGCCCATCTTTTCTCACAGGCAACTAGGGCTTGATCCAAAACCCAAGGAGGTCAGCGAGAGTCTTTCAATGGACTCAGAGAGGCTGGAAGTCTAAAGGTGAAGGGCTTGGAAACTGAAAGACAGTTTAGGATGAGGGGGCTCCTCACTTCTGTTGCTGTCCTCAATTATAAAGGCGATTACTGCACTAGCCCAAAACACTATTGTAAACTGGAGTGTTGGGGTTATTCCTATGGAATATTTTGACAAGGGTCACGCTAGTACAATATTGGCATGATTGTGCTTTAGAGAAAAATACTCTCTAATAACAAATTATAATAAAATCATAATAATAAACCTACATATAGCACCTTCCATCCTTAAGAATCCTAAAGCAATTTACTCACTATGGGTAAAATTAATCCCAGGACAGAGGGCGAGCACAAGGTCTCACTTAAGCCTCTATTTTTATGGCTTAAGTGGTGCAATGCCTTGATCCGGCCAGAAGTCACCCACCACTGAAATACTGCCATTTCTGGGGAGGAATGGACCAGCCAAGGGGACAAGTGGTGACAAGCATGCCACACAACAGTGAAGGCGGGAAATCACTTCTCCTGAATATAACTTTAAACACACACACACATACTCTCCAGTAGAACCTTAGACAGTGACAAATATACTTTAAAATAAAATCACACAGCTGTGAAGTACAAATGAACCAAAGTACCTTCACTCATCCTAGAGAGCTGCATCTAGCCAAGTGAACCGGACACAAAGATAGTGAACAAACAGTATAGAATGTCTTCTGCCTTTTGTGAAATGAAAATAAATGAAAGGCTCTAGTGTTTCAGGTCACTGATCTCTATCTCGCCTATCTGTACCATTTATCTGAGATAGAATATAAAGGTTCCAAGTCCGTCCCCCCCCCCCCCCCCCCGCCCCTTCCTTCCAGCCCATTTCATTTTCTGAATGAAAAGAACCACTTAGACACCTGGTAAAGTAGTAATAAGTTTGTAACAAGAATATTGTTTTTTCTGGGCCAGAGCAAACTACACCAGAATAGATTAAAGGATCCAAAATAAACGTATAATCTGTAAATAGATTGTCAGTCTTTTCATTAATTTATGGTAGGTTAAGAGACAGTATTTTTGAATATATATATATATATATATATCACCTTTTATCTGAGGATATCAGAGTACTTTAGGAACAGCAATTAAGCCTCACCCCCCCCCCAGTGAGATAAGTAAGTATATTTAGATTAATTAGTGTTTCTGAAAGCAGTAGGCATTGTTATTAGATTTAATTTAGTCTGATTGACTTATCTGTTCAAATGGATTTTCATACATTTGAGAAGGGATACAATCCATCTGACTAAAAGGATTAAACAGACTCAATTAATTCTATTAACAGACTTATTTTTCTGTTTAATAAATCAGACACATGGGGCCAGATCCTGGTCTCAGAGCTAAGGCCGCTTTGCACAAACCCAAAGCTGAATCCCCAGATTATTACATTAGCTATTTTATGGACCTCAGAACTTGTATTTGTCCTTACAAATAGCATATGCACACCCATATCAGGTGGTTGGGCTGCCATACTTCTTCTGTTTAGAGCTTGGTTTCTTCCTACAGCAGCTGTCTAACACACATTACAGTTTGTTATTTTACTGATCTGAAGCTGCATGAAATTGTGTTGTAGTGATCACTGAGTCTATGAGCTGTGAAACCACCACAGCACTGCCTGGGACCTCATTTTGACTCCATTTCTGTGCATCCTCTTTAGCCAAGAGGTGAGGAGAGTTTGCACAAGTCAGTAAGGCCTGCAATAAATCAGCCAACTCTCCCTTCCCTGAAAACCCAAATAATCCCCACCCTCCACCCTTGTAATGAATTGTTTGGATGCTGGATATTCAGAAAGAAATGTCATCTCTTCGCTTAAAGACTAAGCCCTAAACTGCCCTCCCATCTAAAGAGTGATGCAGCAGCTGGGGAGTTTGAGTGTCATTTGGAAGAGGCAGATGAAAGGGTTCAAACTCCCAGGTTAGGGAAGACTGCCCCCACCTACCCACCAGCCTGCATCCTCTCTGAAGTGATACTTCAGTGTTTGGAGGCGTCTGTGGAAAACACATCATATTATACATTGTTCCAGTTGTGATTCCCACACACTTCCCTCTCCTTCTCTAGACTTGTGCCTGCAGCACCTTTTCCTTTCTGGCAACTTCTCAGACAGGTTCCCACTCTCCCTGCAACACTGTGTTACATCCATTGCCAATGTTATTGCCTCTTTATGCATTGACCAATGCATGAGGTGGAAGGGAGCTTCACCCTATGAAAGGCAGCATAGTCCAAGACAGGCAGCGTGCCCTTCGAGGAATGAGCATGGCATTGGGAATCAGGGATTCCCAAAATCCAGTCCTGACTCTGACTCAGTGGGCCAGATTCAGAGATGATGAAAATTATACTCCAAAGGAGGAAGAAGAAAGGACGTGGAGCAGGAAAAAGGGTCAACCAATGGGTGTGAGACAAAGGTGTATCTCTAACACAGAGTCTGGAGGACACCTTTGACCAACAACTTTCAGATCTAGATCCAAAGTTCAAGAGTGTTCAGATCCAGGGTCCTGTGTTAGATCTATCCCTGGTCCTGATCAGAGGTGACGCCTTAACAAAGCCTCTGGGGGCGGTTCTGGAAAAGAATTAATTCTATGCCATCGCCGTGGTAGTCAGCGTTGGCTGTTGCACGGATGGTTCTCCACGTCCCTGACATCTCTCCACTCCATTATCACAGCTACTGATAGGGGCCACATCCTGCATCTAAGGCCCCACTCACTGCCACGTGGATGATCAGCTTTGAGTGTCCCTGTGCCACCTGTGATGGTGAGCAGGTTTCCACAACCCTTACAGCCGGTCTAGAGGTGGGAGGGGTTTGCAGCTGGTCAGGGAGGCTTGTTATTAGGATGATGCAAGAGGGTTTTAGCAACTGGAATGGATGGGTCAGAGGGGGGTGTCGTTACTGGGGGTGGGTCAAAACAAGGGTGGCAGGGAGTTTTTCAGCAACTGGGAGAGGACAGGGCTTCCAAGGTGGGTGGGCTGCAGCAGGTCATTGAGGGAGGAGCACCTCAGTGCATGACAGGAGGGGACCCCGAAAGAGGCAGGGCTCCGTGCTGCCATTCACTTGGTGCAGGTCCAGGGTTGGCCCTCCTGGCCACTGCACAATTCCCTATGGGACCTCAGCATCCTCCTCTTCTGGAATTTATTCCCCATCCTGGGGCCGGGGAGGAGTATTTATGATGACTGTGCATGCACAAAAGGGACATAAACATGACAAAAGCAGCCTAATGGCCTAAAATCAGCAACCAAATGGTCTTCTCCACCCCATATTACTTAGAAATGTTGGAAAAGCAAAGGTCAACATCTAGAAGCCGACCCGCCTGGCCTTTCTTAGCTCTGTAAAGGGCATGCTGTAGAACAAACTAGGCCTTTGGCAATACACAGATCAGCTATTTCTGAACTATTTCTCCAGTGGCACAATTAGCACACAGACCTTATCCTGCCCTGCTTTATATGCTCCTTGCACACTGGCAGAGGCCGTCCCTGTGTGGCACACCTCTAGGCCAGGCGTGTACTGCACATTAATGTTTGCAGTTCCCTGAGAGAGAATTATTTTCAAAAGAGTTCCCCCTTCACCCCACATCCCAATGCTCGTATGTACATCATACACAGTCAGAGGCAATATATGCTCATGAATTTCTGCAGCAACATATCAACCAATGGGCCAAACATAGGACAACAGTCAATGAGGCACAACATGCAGTGTTCAGAAGAGAGAAAGAAATGGGATTACTCAGATGAAGTTTCATAAAACGCTTCCATTTTCCTTTTGATAGGATGCAGTTGTGTGTTTTGCTAGACTGAGTGGTGCATTCACCGGAAACTAGAATGATGGGCTCTTTGATTCCCTGGATCTCATCCTGCAAGGTACTGAAATTTATTTGAGTGGGAGCTGGGAGCAGCACTCACTACCTTGCAGTATCCAATTCTAAATCCCTGCTAGTGAGGGGTCTGCATCCAGTTGATTGGAAGCATCTTTGCCAAAGATATCTCAAAAGATTTCAGGAACAAACAGCTTTTCTAATTCATTTTCACAGCTTCATTTTTCTGATGCCCCCCTTGCATAAACTAAGATACAGGTAGCCCATTCTAGTGCAAGGCTGTGACCCATCTTCCCACTTGTTCTCACCCAAACACTTTCATTTCAAATCTTTGTACTGGCCCTGGATGGGTCACAGTTAATATTCTTACCATATTTGTCTCCATCTTCCCCCTTGGCACTGATCCTCCTGCCTAGAACTTGGATGTGTTTCCCACTCGTCCTGCTGTACAGCTGGTAGAGTCTAAGCTGCTTCCTGCTCACATCGTCCCTTGCTCGTGTCTGATTCTCCACGTGTATCCGAAAATCCACATTCTCTTCGGCAAGGAACATCTGATGAAAAGAGAGAGACAATAGACCATGAAACAGATACAGCATCTTGCCTACGAAGATGACAAATCAAGCCTGACAAAGAGCGCACCACAAAGAAATAGTCTACTGCGGCTTGACTTCATTGGTGGTCATGTGGATAAAGGCTGCAGGATCAGGTGCTCCGAGTAAAGTTCTACCTAGGTGCTGACAAAGAAACTGGGTTTCTTTCTTCTCATGTATCATTCTCAGTAATAAAAGCTCCTGCAGGCTCAATTCTGTCCTGATTTAAACCTGCACAATGCCACGGTCTTCAAATGATGCGCTTACTGACACCGGGGTAGGCTCCACCACTGCCAAAGGGCTTACACAAGTGTGAGTGATTGGATCTGTAACTGGAACAGAGTAAACAATTCTGATAATGCACAAGGAAGAATCCCAGCTCCCGCTCCAATAGCTGTGCTGGTTCTGCAGTGCCAACTTCATTAAAAAGGAAGAAAACCCCTATTTTTGTCACTACAGGCAAAAGATCTGGCTCTAAATACACACAGGGAGAAAAATCTGTCGAGTTAGAAAAATCTGCTTTTCAGAGGAGCACTTTAACCAGTTCTGCCAATTTAAAAGTAAAGTGGAGTCAGTTGATTGCGTAAGTTCTATTCCTGTGCATCTGCCTGAGCTTCCCAGCTCAACTGGCTATCTGAGAACAAGGCCACTTGGACCAGAGGGCAAGAGCAGGCTTTCCAGAATGACCTAGTATCAGTAGGGTTCCTCTGCTTAGCCACTGTCCACCATTTTTATGGCATTTGGCTCTTTGAGTAGAATTGCCCTTAGTTAACTGCAGCTTTAAAGAACTAACAGCTCCCTTTGGCAGCAGATACCTTTCTGGAGATCTAGCTTCCAGCATAAGCTTACTTTTTCCCATATTTGCCAAAGCATAGAGCAATTTCTGCCTCCAGTTAGAGACATCCCAACTCGGTATAAATCAGACGACTAGTCAACCTTTCCCGAGAAGACCTTTCTGAATGGGTTTCAGAGAGGAAGTATCATCAAGGCCCCTTTAACACTTCAGCCCCAGGCATTAATTACCAGACATTAATTACCTGCATTAATTCAAATTTCAAATACATTAGAAGTAGCTGGCAAAAAATAGAAATCAATCTGGTATCTAAATCTAATGATACCCAGAGGAGCCTTTTTTACCTTTTGTTTGAGTCTACCCATGAGACATAGACTATATTTCGACGGCAGATTACCCTCAAATGATAATAAATTAAGACAATCTGGCATATTATCATCCACCAAGCAAAAGAAGCATAGAACTCTTGTAAACCCTACTTTACATTGGTGCAGTTTCAGTTTGGCCAAGGCAAACAATGTTCAAAGTTTATTGGCTAAATTCTCTGGTGTCAGTGGGATCTAATGAACTAAACTGGGGATCACCTGCATGTGGGGTGAAATTCACAGCAAAGAGGACACAAGTGGAAATTTAGTGATGGCCAGGCATTGTGCTGTCCTTCTATAATGGGGTGATTTTCAGCCAAAGGAAAAATGCTATTTCTGTGCCTAATATATTTGGGCCATAAAATTCTGGTCCTTCTAGCTTGGAAACAGTAAAATTCATGTATAAATCAAAGAGAAAAGGAGCAAGTATGCACCAGAGGGATGCTACTCACAAAGGAAAAGGGTTAGGTAAGGCCCAATTCTGTCCCATTCCCATTCAAGGTGACAAACTCAATGAAGGAATTATTCAACTAACAATAGCAATAATTCCCACTCTCAGAAAACGGAACAGCGAGAAGCAACGTCCTGCAGATTAAAAAGCAACAGCAGAAATTGCAGGCTCATCCACATTCTATACAGTACATGAGGTTAAAGGAGGTTCCCACCCTGAACTAATCAAGTCCTGCTCATCATACTCACCCAAATCACTGGGGCTATGTGTGAGAGCAAAATGAGCAAGATTAGGCCTGCACTGTCAATAGCCCATTTCCCTTTCTTCTTATTCTTCCCCACCCCACTCATCCAAATGAAACTTCTAACTAAGTAAATTAAACTACCAAAAAAGAGATGTTCAAATAATGTTGACACTCTGCCTCACACCACAAAAGCAAGGGGCTTTGCAATTAAAACTTTGGCTCCATAATATTAAGATTTAAAAGAGATTTTACAATCAAGATTGCATTGTTGCTTTGCTTTCATCACATGTTAATGAGTTGCAGATTTTTCTAGAAAAAATAATAAGGTGGGATTTGGGGGGTTTCCATTCACAAAGGCCACAAATTTGCCGAGCCAAATTTGGACTGTACCATCATACAAAAATACCTATTATGTTGGCATAGCTTCACCCCCACTTTACCCTGGCTAAATTTGATTTCTACATCAGTAGTGTGTTTCCCTATTCACTAGCCCACAAACTCACATGGCGAGAAGGGCCATAACTACTTCCCAGTCAACTTGAACACTGTGTACAGCTCACTGGGAGCATTATAGGCCCTGATCCTGAAGAGACTTGTACATATAAGTTATTTTATGCACTGTGGGTAGTTGTATTGATAGTCCTATAATCAATGGGATTAGTCACTGAGTTTAAAATGAAGTACATGCATAAATCTTTGAAGGATTAGGTCCTCTGTTGTTATCCCCTTAGAGCAGAGTTCTTCTCTCAGATTTAGAAGAGGAAGCCAGGAGATGTTTCTAATAAATACTAAATACCAGATGAATTAAATCCAGATTTAAGGTCATCTATATGCCTAATGATGACGATACTTGGGCACTGCACCTGCAGTCTAAACTGCAGGGGCAGACCCTTGTGCGTATATGGAGTCATATTGGTTGTAATAAGACTCTGCATGGGTATAAGGATCAGTCTGCATATAGTAGATTGCAATACTGGGGCCTTAAATTAATATTTCCATAGTACTCTTCAGCTAATTAACCCTCACAGCACTCCTGGAATGATGGGGAAACTGCCATGGGCACCGAGTTATATGGTCCCCTGGTGCCCGTGCTCCAGCAAATTCAGGGCCTGGGGGCCTGGCTCCACCAATATTCGGGGCTGGGTCTCTCCCCTAGCCCTGCCTGCCGCGCCCCGCACGCCTCCCCCAGCCCTGCCTGCTGCCCCTGCGCACCTCCCTGGGAGCATCCCTTCCTGCGCCCTGGGCAGTGGGCATCTGCCCTGCTGCTCCATGCTACGCTCCCTCGCCGGCCGCTGCCAGCAGCAAAGGGAGTGGTGCCGGCGGCAGCTACTATTTGTGGAGGGAGGAGGTGCACACATGATGGCAGCCCGCCCCAGCCCCCACCACAGGGGAGGCGAGGGGGCTTCCTGGACCTGAGAGGGGCCTGGCCCCTAGGATCACGTGCAGTGACGGTGCCAGGTGAGAGTGCTGCTGGTGGGGAGAGGGATGGGGGGATTGTGGAGTCCTCCTCTCTGGCCCCAGCCACTGAGCAGCCTGCCTGCACCCCAAATTCCTCATCCCCAGCCCTGCCCCACCCCAGAGCCCACACCCCCAGCCAAAGCCCTCATCCCCCCACACCCTAACCCTCTGCCCCAGCCCTGAGCCCCTCCCACACCCCAAACCCCTCATCCCCTGCCAGAGCCCTCATCCCCCCGCACCCTAACCCTCTGCCCCAGCCCTGAGCCCCTCCCACACCCCAAACCCCTCATCCCCTGCCAGAGCCCTCATCCCCCCGCACCCTAACACTCTGCCCCAGCCCTGAGCCCCTCCCACACCCCAAACCTCTCATCCCCTGCCAGAGCCCTCATCCCCCCGCACCCTAACCCTCTGCCCCAGCCCTGAGCCCCTACACACCCCAAACCCCTCATCCCCCGCCAGAGCACTCATCCCCCCGCACGCCAACCCTCTGCCCCAGCCCTGAGCCCCTCCCACACCCCAAACCCCTCAGCCCCAGCTCAGCCAGAGCCCTCACCCCCCTGCACCTCAACCCTCTGCCCCAGCCCTGAGCCCCTCCCACACCCCAAACCCCTCATCCCCTGCCAGAGCCCTCATCCCCCTGCACCCTAACCCTCTGCCCCAGCTCTGAGCCCCTCCCATACCCCAAACCCCTCATCCCCCGCCAGAGTCCTCATCCCCCCACACACCAACCCTCTGCCCCAGCCCTGAGCCCCTACACATCCCAAACCCCTCATCCCCCACCAGAGCCCTCATCCCCCCGCACGCCAACCCTCTGCCCCGGCTCTGAGCCCCCTCCCATACCCCAAACCCCTCATCCCCTGCCAGAGCCCTCATCCCCCAGCATGCCAACCCCCTGCCCCAGCCCTGAGCCCCTCCCACACCCCAAACCCCTCATCCCTCACCAGAGCCCTCATCCCCCCGCACGCCAACCCTCTGCCCCGGCTCTGAGCCCCCTCCCATACCCCAAACCCGTCATCCCCTGCCAGAGCCCTCATCCCCCAGCATGCCAACCCCCTGCCCCAGCCCTGAGCCCCTCCCACACCCCAAACCCCTCATCCCCCGCCAGAGCCCTCATCCCCACACACGCCAACCCTCTGCCCCGGCTCTGAGCCCCCTCCCATACTCCAAACCCCTTAGCCCTACCCCATTAATTCTGTTATGTGCACCAACGTGCAGGTGTGGTGTGGTGGGACTTGGACCCGTTCTGGGCACCACCATAAAGTGTACAAACCCACCGCCCCTGGAAACTGCAACAGAAAGAAGTTAAGTGGCTTGCCTCTGCCGTAGCCTCCTTCAGCAGGGCTCCACCACAGCTTAGGGCTTGTCTTCATTGCAGAATTAATTTGAGTCCCATCATAGAATCTCAGGTTTGGAAGGGACCTCAGGAGGTCATCTAGTCCAACCCTCTGCTCAAAGCATCCACACATACAAATCCTTAATCTGAGCGGGCTGATGCTTTTATCTTGAGTTGGCCTGCCCGTCAGTGGGTATAGGCTACAGCGGGTTATCGTACAACTGTAACCCCCATTTGGGCTGAGCCTCTAGGGGGGTCCTACTCTGTGGATTACCATTTCATGCGTGCTTGGAGTCTGGAGTGGGGACAGAATGGACTGAATACTCAGTATGAGGCTAATAGGAAGGCTGTCTCATGGGTGACATGGCTCAGCTTGATACAGACAGATAGTGTAGATTTAGTTTCAGTTTTGAGCTTGGGAACTGCAAGAGAAGCAGAACAGCTAAGGGAGTCTCTGATTAACTCCCACCAAGGGGATCTTTGAACTGCTGTGGGATCTAGTGCATGGATCAGACAGTGCCAGCCCTGCAGAGACCAGCATCAAGAGTGGCAGAGGTCAAACCCGGTGCCAGTTACTGAGAGCCAGACGTGCCCTCCACGGGACTGCAGGCCAGGGAGCCAGGAGAGGATTCTGCCCCACCCAGGGGCCAAGACACTGCAAGGGAACCCTTTTTGTGTAAACTGGCCAATGCACTCGTCTTTGAACTCAATCTCAGTTTGTCATCTGCCTGGCAAGGTGCCTGGAAGGGAGCTAGGGGTTGAGAAGTGCTGAGAGCATTGGGAGGTGGGAAACATGTTGAGTTGTTGATGTTAAAGATTAGTTAACCTTAACCCTTTCCTTCCCCAGGGCCTATTTTCATGGTCCCAGTAAAGTCTACCTTTGTCATATTGTTACTTTTTGGTGTATCATTTCTTTGTTGGGGTTTGTGGTGATGTACTTCATTGTTTCTTGTGTAGGGGATTTATACTCCTTGCCAACAATGGTGGCACTATTCATTTTCCCAAGGGACAGCACCCCTTGTCTCATGGGCACAGTGAAAAGGAGTCACCTTGGGTGGAGGTACCAGATGTCACTGAAGAGAACCGATGAGGACCCAAGTCCTGTGCAGAGAGTATCTGCTCCCCATAAACACAGCAAGCCCCAGGCAGGAGGTTTGAGGCACACTTTGGGGAGGGGCTACACAATTTACAGCATCTTACACACACTCTGTGCAGCTGAAATGTTGCTTCCCAGTGGCAGGGGCGGCTCTATGTATTGTGCCGCCCCAAGCCCGGCAGTCACGCAGCTGGTGGCGGCGTTTCTGCAGGAGGTCACCGGTCCCGCGGATTTGGCAGCGTTCCTGTGGGTGCTTATGCTCCAATACCTCTGTTAGTCTATAAGGTGCCACAGGACCCTTTGTCGCTTCTACAGATCCAGACTAACACGGCGACCCCTCTGATACTTGAGACCATGCAAGGCACTGCATTTAGCCGTATGGAGTGGAAATCCATCAACCTCATGAAGAAACTTGCACAAGTACAGACAGATATCATCTTTCTCTCCAAATGCAAACGGATGGACATCATACCAAATGGACTGAAGGTGAAAAAACCATTGCTATCTACATACTGCACAGACCACAGTGAGAGATTATGCCATACACTATCAAGAAACTGAGGAACCACCTGATCAGCATCCTATACAGCAAACAGGAAAACATCAAAAAAGAGCTCTCCAACCTGGAAACTTTCATAAATAACCAATCTTCCACACAAACGGACTTTACTAAAATAAGACAGGCGATCTACATTAAACACTTCACCTCTCTACAAAGGAAAAAGGACTGTAAGCTGTCTAAAATCCTACCTGCCACATGGGGCCACAACAGTGGTACCCCCAATTCACCCAGCAATATCGTCAATCTATCCAGCCACACACTCAGCCCGGCAGAAGAGTCTGTCCTATCTCGGGGACTCTCTTTTTGCCCCACCACCCCCACCAACATGATTCAGTTCTGCGGTGACCTGGAAGCCTACTTTCGCCATCTCCGACTCAAAGAATACTTTCAAGATAACACTGAACATCGCACAGATACACAGATACCCTCCCACCAACAGCACAAAAAGAAGAACTCCACATGGACTCCTCCTGAGGGTCGAAATGACAGTCTGGACCTATACATAGAATGCTTCCGCCGACGTGCACAGGCAGAAATTGTGGAAAAACAACGCCGCCTGCCTCATAACCTAAGTCGTGCAGAACGCAATGCCATCCACAGCCTCAGAAACAACCCTGACATTATAATCAAAGAGGCTGATAAAGGAGGTGTTGTTGTCATCATGAACGGGTCTGACTACCGAAAGGAGGCTGCCAGACAACTCTCCAATACCAAATTCTACAGGCCACTCTCCTCAGATCCCACTGAGGAATACACTAAGAAACTGCACCATCTACTCAGGACATTCCCTACACTAACACAGGAACAAATCAACATACCCTTAGAGCCCCGAACGGGGTTATTCTACCTACTACCCAAGAGCCACAAACCTGGAAATCCTGGACGCCCCGTCATCTCGGGCATTGGCACTCTCACTGAAGAACTGTCCGGATATGTGGACTCTCTACTGCAGTGGTCCCCAACCTTTTTGTGGCCAAGAGCACATTCATGTTTTCAGAAGAGTGTGGCGGGCGCCAACAATTTTTCAATACTTATTTTGTATTTGTACATTAAATAATATGAAAACCATCGTATTTAATATTACATAATATATGAATCCATAAGATACAAAAGGTAATTTTACATGTAAAAGGTATTAATTAAATTATTCGACAATTATTCTTTCACCTTACCATGTGAATGTGCTCTTTTTTTATTTACCTTTTTTGGGGGGGAGTAGTTATGGGCAGTGGAGAGGGAAGCCGCAGCCCCTCACCTGCCGGGGACAGAGAACACCGGCGCCTGCAGCCCCGGAGTTCTCTGCAGTAGTGTAGCCAGGTCTTGAGCACAGGGGGAGCGGCGCTATAAAAAGGCGCCTCCCCTTCCCCCTCCCCCTCCCCCGTACTCACCCTGGGATGCTTTAAAGGGCCTGGGGCTCCAGCCGCTGCGGAGCCCCGGGACCTTTAAAGTGCCGCTGCCGGAGCTCCGGCAGCGGGGCTCCAGCGGCGCTTTAAAAGGCCCGCATCTCCCCAGCGGCACGAGCAGCTGGCAGGGCCGGCGCGCCCACTAGGCGACCCTAGGCGGTCGCCTAGGGTGCCAAGATTTGGGGGGCGGTGGGCAGCTGCCCGCTGACTCCCCGCTCATTGGCTGAGCTGCTGAGCGGAGAGACAAGGGGCGGCTTGCCGTGGCTGCTCCTTTTCTCCCCGCTAAGCTGCTGAGCGGGGAGCAGGGCCGGCTCCAGGCACCAGCAAAACAAGCTGGTGCTTGGGGCGGCACATTTCTAGGGGCGGCACGGGCCATGCCGCCCCTAGAAATGTGCCCTGCCGCCGGCTTTCCTGCGCCGCCGGCAGCTCAGCTTCTCCCCGAGTGGCGGCGCGCGAAACAGCGCTTCTCCCCCTCCCTCCTAGGCTTAAGAGCCTGGGAGGGAGGGGGAGAAGAGAACCCTAGCGGGCACGACACACATCTCCCCCTCCCTTCCACGCATGCCCCGCTCGCCCCGGCGCTCTGGCCCGTGCGAGCGGGGCCCCGGGCATGCCGCCCTCCCGGCCGGCGCTCCGGCTGGGGAGAGCGGGGCAGCCTCGCTCTCCGCTGGCCGGGGAGAGCGGGGCCCCGGGCATGCCGCCCTCCCCGCCGGCGCTCTGGCTGGGGATAGCGGGGCCCCGGTCATGCCGCCCTTCTCACCGGCGCTCCGGCCGGTGAGAGCAGGGCAGCCTCACTCCCCGCTGGCCGGGGAGAGCGGGGCCGCCTGCATCCCCCGCTCGCTCCCCGCTGGCGCTCCGGCCGGGGAGAGCGGGGCATCCGGCATGCCGCCCTCCTCGCCAGCGCTCCGGCTGGGGAGAGCGGGGAAGCCTCGCTCTCCGCTGGCCAGGGAGAGCGGGGCATCCGGCATGCCGCCCTCCCCGCCAGCGCTCCGGCTGGGGAGAGCGGGGAAGCCTCGCTCTCCGCTGGCCAGGGGGAGTGGGGCCCCGGGCATGCCGCCCTCCCCGCTGGCGGTCCAGCCGGGGAGAGCGGGGCAGAGTGGCGGAGGGGGGGAAGGTTGTTTCGGCGGGCGTTGCGGGGGTTGGGTTTTTTTTGTTTCGGGGGCGGCGTTTGGGGTGTTGTTGTTTTTTTGCTTGGGGCGGCAAAAACATTAGAGCCACCCCTGGCGGGGAGACAAGGGGCGGCTTGCCGTGGCTGCTCCTTGTCTCCCTGCTAAGCTGCTGAGTGGGGAGACAAGGGGCAGCTTGCCCTGGCTGGCTACTTCTTGTCTCTCCGCTCAGCAGCTCAGCGGGGATACAAGGGGCGGCTGTCTCTGCGGCTGCCCCTTGTCTCCCCGCTCAGCAGCTTAGCAGGGAGACAAGGGGCAGCCTCGGCGAGCCGCCCCTTG
This sequence comes from Chelydra serpentina, assembly GCA_037349315.1. Lineage (NCBI taxonomy): Eukaryota > Metazoa > Chordata > Testudines > Chelydridae > Chelydra > Chelydra serpentina. The sequence goes on along the minus strand of JBAIAC010000035.1, from coordinate 30,861,020 downwards.
TCTCCCCTCTCAGCAGCTCAGCAGGGAGACAAGGGGCAGCCACAGTGAGCCGCCCCTTGTCTCCCCGCTGAGCTGCTGAGCGGGGAGACAAGGGGTGGCTCGCCGCGGCTGCCCCTTGTCTCCCCGCTGAGCTGCTGAGCAGGGAGACAAGGGGCGGCTCACTGCGGCTGCCCCTTCTCTCCCTGCTAAGCTGCTGAGTGGGGAGACAAGCGGCTGCCCCTTGTCTCCCTGTTAAGCTGCTGAGTGGGGAGACAAGGGGCGGCTCGCCGCGGCTGCCCCTTGTCTCCCTGCTAAGCTGCTGAGTGGGGAGAAAGGGGCGGCTTGCCCTGGCTGGCTGCTCCTTGTCTCCCCGCTGAGCTGCTGAACGGGGAGACAAGGGGCGGCTTGCCGGGGCTGCGGGCGCCGGTGTTCTCTGGTGCCGGGGCAGCGTGGAGAGAGAAGCCGCAGCCCCGCGCCTGCCAGGCACAGAGATCACCGGCACCCACAGCCCAGCCTGCCGGGGACAGAGAACTCCGGGGCTGGGAGCGCCTGTGTTCTCTGTCCCCAGCAGGCGCGGGGCTGCGGCTTCTCTCCGCGCTGCCCCGGCCTGCCGGGGACAGAGATCACTGGCGCGGGCGCCCCTAAATGCCCCGGCGGGGCCCGCAGGCACCGCGTTGGGGACCACTGTTCTACTCAGACCCTATGCCACCAGCACTCCCAGCTATCTCCGTGACACCACTGATTTCCTGAGAAAACTACAATGCATTGGTAATCTTCCAGAACACACCATCCTAGCCACCATGGATGTAGAGGCTCTCTACACAAACATCCCACACAGATGGAATACAAGCTGTCAGGAACAGTATCCCTGATGATGCCACAGCACAACTGGTTGCTGAACTCTGTGATTTTATCCTCACGCACAATTATTTCAAATTTGGTGACAATATATACCTCCAGACCAGTGGCACCGCTATGGGCACCCGCATGGCCCCACAATATGCCAACATTTTTATGGCTGACCTGGAACAACGCTTCCTCAGTTCTCGTCCACTCACGCCCCTTCTCTATCTACGCTACATTGATGACATCTTCATCATCTGGACCCATGGGAAAGAAACTCTGGAAGAATTCCATCACGATTTCAACAGCTTCCACCCTACCATCAACCTCAGCCTGGACCAGTCTACATGGGAAGTCCACTTCCTAGACACCACGGTGCAAATAAGCGATGGTCACATTAACACCACCCTATACCGAAAACCCACTGACCGCTATGCCTACCTACATGCCTCCAGCTTCCATCCCGGACACACCACACGATCCATTGTCTACAGCCAAGCACTGAGGTACAACCGTATTTGCTCCAACCCCTCTGACAGAGACCAACACCTACAAGATCTTCACCAAGCATTCTCAAAACTACGCTACCCACATGAGGAAATAAGAAAACAGACCAAAAGGGCCAGACGTGTACCCAGAAGCCTCTTGCTGCAAGACAAACTGAAGAAAGAAACCAACAGAACTCCTCTGGCCATCACTTACAGTCCTCAGCTAAAACCTCTCCAACGGATCATCAGTGATCTACAACCCATCCTGAACAACGATCCCTCACTTTCACAGGGCTTGGGAGGCAGGCCAGTCCTCGCCCACAGACAACCCGCCAACCTGAAGCATATTCTCACCAGCAACTACACACCGCACCATAATAACTCTAACTCAGGAACCAATCCATGCAACAAACCTCGATGCCAACTTTGCCCACATATCTACACCAGGAACACCATCACAGGACCTAACCAGATCAGCCACACCATCACCGGTTCATTCACCTGCACATCCACCAATGTAATATATGCCATAATATGCCAGCAACGCCCCTCTGCTATGTACATCGGTCAAACTGGACAGTCCTTACACAAAAGGATAAATGGACACAAATCAGATATAAGGAATGGCAATATACAAAAGCCTGTAGGAGAACACTTCAACCTCCCTGGACACACAATTGCAGACTTAAAGGTAGCCATCCTGCAGCAAAAAAACTTCAGGACCAGACTCCAAAGAGAAACTGTAGAGCTTCAGTTCATTTGCAAATTTGACACCATCAGCTCAGGACTAAACAAAGACTATGAATTGCTAGCCAACTACAAAAGCAGTTTCTCCTCCCTTGGTGTTCACACCTCAACTGCTAGAAGAGGGCCTCACCCTCCCTGATTAAGTTTACCTCGTTATCTCTAGCCTGAATCTTCCCTGCACATTTATATCTGCCCCTGGACATTTCCACTGCTTGCATCCGAAGAAGTGGGTATTCACCCACGAAAGCTTATGCTTCAATACCTCTGTTAGTCTATAAGGTGCCACAGGACCCTTTGTCGCTTCCTTTTTAATTAATATCTATTATTGCTGTATATCGAAACATCACATTCAAAAGAATGGCCATTTCTCTTCTCATCAACCACATTTCCACAGATATTATTTGGTTTGGCAAGCACAGGTCCTGAGCCTGCTAACATGTAAAGGGCTTGATCCAAACCCCATGGTATCAGTGGGAGTTTTTCCCACTTTGGACTTCGGCTCAGGCCCAAAGTTAAGTGAGCAGTCCCCTCAGTAGGACTGCTCATGTGCATAAAGGTTGGTTCACGTGTAAGTGTTTGAAGGATCAGGCCAAACTGCACTGCTGTCTGCAGTGACAAAAAAATTCTAAACCCTTGTTTAATTTTGTCACATCAGGACATTTTCCTAACATTGTAATAACTCTTGCATAATTTTCTAACACAAGACCAGAAACTTTTCAATTTGGAACAATCCCAGAAGACTGGAAGATGATTCCCTGTGTCACAGGGAATATGTAGTCACAGTATATCCCCACTAGCATTGTGATGTGAATTTTGTGTTTATTTCATTTTGCAAAATTGGTATGCAAAACTGTCTAATAATAGTTTTCTACTAATATGCTCACCATGAAGGGGAACTTCAGCCACTCATAATAACTAGCAGTATATCCTTCCAACCAATTGTATTGTCAATAATTGTTTATATTCAATAAAATCTTAGTAACTAAAATGGACAGTATCAAGTTCAGATTTTGTATTTTATTGTTGCATTCTTTTTCTTTTTAAGCAGTCCCATACATATTTAACAGTCCTATTATTACTGAAAGATGTAATGATATACAGCTACAAAGCCATTGTAAAAATACAACTAGCAGTATAAAAGTTTATGCATGGGATTAAATAATATCCCTGCTAGAAAACCAGTGAGCATTTTAAATGAGTGATGTATCCCAAATGCTCCACCAGAAATGTGTGCATTTCTGAACATGGGAAATCTCTCTCTTCACCCATGAGTAGAGCTGCTTCTTTTGTTTTACCTGTCTAAAGACCCAGACTGTGGCCACTCAACCCAAACCTGATTTCAAGCAAACAATCATAGAAACTAGAGATGACATCTTATCCATCTCCAGACAATAAGGGATTGTACACTACAGTATCTTCTCACATGCCTTGTGCAGTCCACTTTTAAAAAACACAAAAGATTTTTATTTAAGTAGTTTTTAGAGTTAGTAATTAATTTCAAGACTAATTTTAAGGATTAGATCACATTCATATAAATGAAAAAAAGCTGTGTTAATGCAACATTAAGGTTTCACAGTTAAGAAAAATCAAGGAAATAACCAAGAAAAGCAACAAAATCACCATTCTGATTGCAACACTGGGGCTCAGTCCTACACACACTTATGTCATGAGTCTGCAAACACCTATGCACATGTTTAAGCATGTAAGTAATGCCATTGAAGTCCTTACCATGCCCAATCGTGTACAAAATCTGGTCTTTAATCCAGCACCCTGTATATTCTACAAATATAGAATTTTCTATTTTTAATGTTCTGCTTAATGCTATTGTTGGTGTCATGAAGTGTTAGGAGATGTACAAGACCCCAACATGGCCAAATTAACATTGTTGTTGGAAGCTGGACTTCGGAATTTCCTGACTTTTTGCTTCCAATCATACAACTTAACAGAGTCCCCAAACCTCATTAGATAAAGAGATCATATGCCTCTCCCAAATTTAAAATAAAAATATAAAATCCCTCTTAGAAAAGGCCTTATTGATTTCAAAAGATAAACAAATCAAGTGATTAAAAGTCCTTTCAAAACCCACTCTGATAAGCAGGAAATACTTATTACCTTTCATCCACTGAACCAACTGAATATTAATGATTTTCTCTGTGACCTTCTAAAGACATGAAAGTTAATAAGGTCAACAAGAGGATATCCAAGATGGCTCTTTCCCAGGTTTGTAAAGGTAGCTAATAATAGTTACTTTGCTTCCATGGTTTTGGCAAAATTCCCCTATGTCAATTACAATTAGAAAAATTTGCAAGACCACCTCCAGAGTGGATATTTTAGGCATATGTTGAAACATAGTGCACCATTTATTTGCTGCTGTTTCCTCTTCTTTATTGCAAGTCAATTGCCAGCCAGGATGTTGTTAGGTTCAGGTTATACAACCTAGTTAGAAGTGGGACTGGATTGGATGTGTCTTGAGCTAACAATGACATATTTGCTTCTTTGTGCTTGGAAGCACATTGGGAAATTAATGTGACAGAAAGAAGCAAATGTATTCAAAATCACAGCAGGGGCTCAGAAACGAGAGCACTGCTCAGCGACTCTCTGTGCAGGTCTATACTGCACAGTAAGTATGGGGCGGCTGTACCTCAACTGCACCCACTGAGTAAATCTATTTAAAACCCAGGGCTGGTCAAAAATCTGCCCTCAAAACTGTTTGTCAATAGAAAACTGGATTTCTGCTTAGGCTATGTTGTTTTAGTGAAAATATCTGCTTTCCATGGAGAATTTCTGTTTTTAGGGTTAAAAATCTGAACACGCAAAAGGAGAGGCATTTTCAGCCAAAGCCTGTAATATTTCTATTTGGATAGACTGCTGTGGTGAATTCATGTCCCCATTCTCCTGCATGGGCCAGTCCCCAGCCAGACTTCATCGCGCACGATACGTCACATCTATGATATTCCCACAATGCACTGCCTCTCCTCTCCAAGAGGGTAGAACATGGTGCATTATGGGTGATGAATTTCTACCAGGGAGTCCAGCCTATAAAGTAGCATGAGACACTCCAACTCCAACTCCCATGAGGCACCACAGAGGCATTTCCAAATCAAACTATTTCATTTTTTCATCTGAAATATTTTGGTGGGTTTGATTTTTTCCCCCCACCAAAAAGCCAATATTGTCCTTGGAAAAAAATTCCAAACAGCTCTATTTAGAACGTATTTTACCAATATAATTGTGTATTGATAAAAGCATTTGGGGCATTTTTCCTCTGAGAATGTCACAGCTCTTCACAAATATCAGCTAGCTAAGGGCATGTCTACACGTCAAGCTAGAGGCATAATGTCCAGATCAAGGAAACACACTCACAACTAGCTCTGAGCGAGCTAGTGCCCTAAAATAGAAATGTTGCCATGGCAACACAAATGGCAGGAAGGGTTGGCATCCCCAAGTACGTACCCATCCAAGACGCTAGGGACGTACACAAGGTGGCTGGCCCATACCGCTGCACATGCCACCATTGCTGCACATGCCGACTGGATCAGAACTACTGCCAGCATGTCTCCTAGAGCTGGAAGTCACACCTCCAGCTCGAAGTATAGGCATGCCCTACGTCTAGTAGTACCACAGATTAGGAACATTGTCCTCATTGGATAAAAGGAAAAAACTAAAGGCACAGAAGGGATGAACTATTTGCCGAAATGAGTCAATGGGAGACCTAGGAACACAGCCCTAGGGCGCAGTTCTCAGGTCTATTAGGGAAGCTTTGTACTGCTATGCCAGTGCAAATCTGCCATGAGAAGCCTGTGGATCCACCCAGTGAATTCTCATTCTGTTGGGAAATCCTTCAAACCCAGCTCCTGGCCCAGGGGGCAGGTGTAAGTCAAGGGAAAGGAGGCAGGGTCAGTGCATCCCCACCTCCAACAGCCATGTCGAGCTGACATGGTATAAAAGCAGCCCTGAGTTTGCTTTAGTCAGGTCCAGCATCAGGAATACACAAAGGGTTCCTCTACACCCCACTGAAGGCGTAGCTAGCATTCCTCGAGTACAACTGAGAAACCAGCCCCAGCAGTTCACTCTCAGGCCTCCTCCTTTAGCCAACAGGCAGCCCTGCCTCCTCTATACAAATGCAGATTGCTATAATTATTACTCTGACAATACCATGCAGTGGGATAGTCTTCTTCTACTGCTTTTGCACAGACCCTACCCACTGTCACCCATCAAACTTTGTGGATGAGCAGAGTTCCAGTGACTCTCCTCCTCTCTCTTCCCATGCCCATTCCTACTTTGGTCTCCTCCTATCCCACCTGCAAACAGAATAATAACCCTTCTCCATTCCCATACAGCCCTCCCACCAACAACTTACTTAGCTGTTGTTGAAGAAGCAAAACACACAGCAAACAAAATCTCATTTTCACTAAATGCATCTTCCAGCTAGGACTTGGTCTGAACTGGGGAACATTTATTTGGCCTTAAAAGCATAATAGCATTTAGAATAAAAGCCATAGTCATTCATATAAGGTAGGTTTAGCACATTTATGGTGCCCTCTGGTGGCTAAAAGAATGCCTGTGGATTCCCAGGGCTGTTATTCAAAGACTGTGTAGCATGGTGGCTAATGTATCTGCCTTATATTTTAAAGACACTCGTTCAAATCTTTCTGGGGTTCTATTCTTCCAAACCTTTCTAGTAATTTTTAGTTCCATTGATGGAACAGATTATGAGGTGAATGATCCAAAATATTCCAGGAGTAGAACAAATCAAGGTAGGAAAAAGGTAGTTCAGAGCAAGATTGGTCATCAGAAGTCCTGGCTTCTCTTCCTGACTCTTGGTGCCACTTGCCTCATGATTTTAGATAAGTCACTTAATCTCGCTGTGCCTCGAGGTCCCCATCTTTGCAACCAGGGATAATAGTGCTGCTTACCCACCTTTGCAGGGTGTCTGAAGATGCTTGGATGCAGGGCTGGCCCACAACATTTTGGCACCTGAGGCGGGGAGCTCAAATGACGCCCCCATGCCCTCTCACTTGGGCCAAAACTTTGAAAGCTCTCAATTCTGCCTTCTTCCTGTTCTACTCCTCTCATGGTACTGCTCTGGTACCTACCCCAATAAAGGAGAACTAACAACTTAAAATGTCTTGTTCAAAAATGTTAAGGAACACTTAACTTTCAAATGCCTGAACTGCAAATGTAACTTTTCTTGTCTGCATAGTAAACACTGGCATTTTTATCTGTTTGAATAATCAAAGTGGTGCTTTCTGTGCCTTCTTGGTTGCAAAGATTTGAACTTCTTCCTGAAGGTCCACAGTCTGGGCCAGCTCATTCTCCATTGACATGATTGCAAGGCCAACTAGCCTCTCCTGTGTCATTGTGGAGCATAGATGTGTTTTTATTAACTTCAGCTTGGAGAAGCTGCGTTCTCCACTGGCAACTGTTACAGGAAATGTTAGAAGTATGCGCAGAGCAACAAAAGCATTTGGAAAGAGGGTGGTCATCTTATTTGTGCACATATATTCCAGAACAGCCTTTGTAGTTGATCCTGCTGAAATGTATCTTGAAAGGGCTTTCAGTTCATCACCTAAATCACTCGTATCACTATCGCACATGTCATCATGTGTCAACACTGTATCTAGTGCCCTGCATTGCTGGTGTAGGTCTTCTTCGGGTATAGTGAGACGTTTTGGAATATCATACAACATCCCAAATATATTGCTGTGTTCCTTGAGCTGCATGAAACATTCTTCAACTGACTGTATTGCACAATCTAGTACCTGGTTAAAGAATTCAACTTTGAATTGTTCTTTGGGGTCTCTTATGGGATTATCCCATGCCTTGTAATCAAAATGTCTTAATCTTCGGTGACTCATGTATTCTTGAATGGGTGGGAAAATAGCTTCAGTGTGAAGTTCCTCTGCCAACTTCTGTACATTCTTCAGAATGTTTTGAAATCCCTCATCTGACCGGTAAGACTGTAGGTATGACTTTGCTTTCTCCAGTTGTTCCATTGCTCCAGATATATCAAGGTCAACACCTTGGAGTTTCTTGCTTACAACATTTATTTCAAACAGTATGTCATGCCACAACACTAAGCCACACAGAAATTTGAAGTTATGTATGTTTCTGGTGATTCCATTTCCCTCTGCCACTGTTCTCCCACCAACAGTTCCTGTCTTAGCATTATCCTCCATAATGGCAACTATGGTATCATCTATCTTCCCAATTTGGAGTTTGATAGGCTTTATCACCTCCACTCGACTTTCCCATCGTGTGGCACTCAGTGGTTTCAGTGTCAGAGAGGATGTTCCCAGATGTTGCTTCAAAATTTGTCATCAATGAGTTGATGCAGAGAAAAATACATAGATGCATTGAATTACATTTAAAAAATTCAGCAGCCTCACTAGAAGTTGATGCTGCATCACTGACCACCAAGTTCAATGAATGAAAACTGCATGGGACAAAAAAAGCTCAAGGGTTTAACTCTCGGATCCATGTCTGCACTCCTCTGTTCTTTCCTCTCATGTTGGCACCATTATCGTAGCCCTGACCTCTCATGTCAGCTATCGCAATTCCCATATTTTCCAGCTTTTTAAGAAGCACATTTGTCATACCAACTCCTGTAGTATCATCAATGTCAATAAATTCTAGAAAATGATCTCTGACAGTCACCATTGCAGGGACATTTTCGCTAGGTTCTGTTGTTGTTCCAAAATGCACCATTAAAGTCAATTGTTCTGTATGGCTGATGTCAGGTGTGCAGTCCAGAATAACAGAGTAATATCTTGCTGACTTCAGATCTGCCACAATCTTCTGTTTGACTTTTGTTGCCAGTAACTATATTATCTCATTTTGAATTATTTTTCCAGGTACTGGTGTGTGCACATTTCTTGGGTGGTGACTCTTCTTAGATGCTCCTGGAGTACAGCATCAAACTCAGCCATCAGCTCCACAATTTTAAGGAAGTTTCCATTGTTTGGCACATACAGCTGATCTGAAGTGCCACGCAGTGCTAGGTTTTGGGTAGCAAGCATTCTCACAATGGCAATGAGCCTTTTCAGAACATTTTGCCAGTAAAGAGACTCTGATGCAATCTTCTCTTGATGCTGATCATCTATGGTGGCCTTTAACCTTAGTCTCATCTCAAGCTCTTTCCACCTATGGAATGTTCTCTGGTGATTTGCTGCCTTCTTGTGGCATGCCAGATTTCTAGCCAGATTTTTACAGTCCTTTGTTCCTGTAGAACCCAATGTGGCTGGAACATTAGACTGGAAGAGTTTGCAACAAAAACAGTATGCAGCATTCTGGGTTTTTGAGTACATAAGCCATGGCGTTTCCACTTTGTCACCATTGGGGATTTCACGCCAGTAATGTGTTGGATGGAAACTTCTATTTTCATTGTCTTTGGGGAACATGAAATTTTTCACTTGCTGTGGCCCCTGCAGTACAAGGAAGTCCCTCAGGCTACTGCTCAAGTGGGTCCACAGTCCTGGATCATCTAGACTAAAGGAACTAAACTCAGCAGCAGCTGTTTCTTGTGCCTCCACCACACTCTTCTCTGATCTACACTTTTCTTCAGGAATGTGCATGGTTATATCCATTTGAGATGGAGATATGGATGGTGCAGTAGCTCCCAGGTCACCTGCACTCTGACTGACTGGAAGATCAGGCATCTCCTCACCACTCACATCCTCACTGGGGCTGGAAGGCTCACCGTGAACATTTGTGTCTATGTATCTCAGGAGAACTCCTTCCTACTTAGATAGAAAAGCTCCCTTTGCTTTCTTTCTTTTTCTGAATGCTGCCCCAGAGGGGCGTTTTCTTCTTTCACTTGTGACTGCTGTTCTGTGCCACCTATAGTGGCTCTCAACACTCAATTGAAGGGGACAAATAGGCAGGCTGGTAGCAGGCCCTGAGTGAGGGAAGATATCAGCATTTTAAGGGCCTAACTGGCTCCTACTACTTCAGTTGACTGCCTGTTCTCCTCAAGTGGGTTCAGGGAAGCAGCAGGAAACAGGAAGCTCTCTGAGAAGCTGGTGTTAATCAGTCCAGGCTCCTGGGGGCATAGGGGCCGACTTCCGGCCCCGCCCGTGGGTGCTGTCACCCGGCGTCGGGGGCAGGGCCCCGCCCGATGCTGGGCCCCGCCCCCGACGCCGGGTGACGTTGCGGGGCCCCGCCCCCGACGCCGGGTGACGTTGCGGGGCCCCGCCCCCGACGCCATGTTGCCCAGCGTCAGGGGCAGGGCCCCCGCAACGTCTCCCGGTTCCCGGTAAGTTTCCCGCGGGTCCGGGGCGGGCGGGGAGTTGCCGGTGGGTGCAGAGCACCCACCAATTTTTCTCCGTGGGTGCTCCAGCACCGGAGTCGGCGCCTATGCCTGGGGGTGCTAGAGAGGTACATAAGAGGCTCCTCCTCCTTTCTCTCCCTGCAGCTCCTGCTGCTTTCTGTTATTCCCTCTCACCTTTTCTCCTGCCTGCCTATTATGTCTCTTGTGCCCTCCTTCCTCCAGCACAGCACTCCACCATCTCTGTACATCTAGAGCAGAGAGAATACATATGCACCAGCAGCAGACACAATTTTCTACACCCTGTGTCCTAGTCTCCGCCCCCCCCCCCCCCCCCCCGCAGTAGTCTGGCACCTGAGGCAGCCGCCTCAGTTCGCCTCATAGTAAGGCCAGCCCTGCTTGAATGAGAGGTGCTCTATCCATGCCTCTGAAGGTTCCCCAATCTAGCCTCATCTGCAAGGAATATGGCCAATCCCGTCCTGAACTCAGGAGACAATGTATGCAACTAAAGTGATTCCCTGCTCCCACTGGGCTATTTGGAGGGAGAGGCACATCCTGGCCTCCTTCCCCACATATAAGACCATTTAAGAACTAGAAAGGTAGAGACCCTCACCTGGCAGTCCCCATAAGAACTTGCTGCAGGAGAGGCTGCCAAACACTGCCTGATCAAAGCACTCCAATAAGCACTCCTGAAGGCACAGAGGCAGCTACTGAGAACTAAGGCAGCAGGAGGAGGGGGAGCAGGCATCCTGGAAACCAGAGACGTGCAAGGCAGTATTGGGGCAGAGGACCTGGGGCTTGTGGAGAGGGGAGAGAACAGCAGTATGGAGGAGGCACTGTGATGATGGGGGAGGAGAGTGGCTTTGGGAACCGAACCTCAGTCCGTGTTCAAGGACCATTCAGATAGTACCAAGTGCTATTTTGGTGAGGTTCTATGCAAAATGCTGGCACAGCCCTCGCCTCACCTGCCGCAGGAACAGTAACTGCTGTCGCTGCAACCTCAGGCCACTTACAATGAGCACTGCACTTTATATGGTATATCGTAGCACTCGACTTCACTGGGAAGAATCCCAGTATATCTGCCTTGGGGGTGCTGCCCGAGCTACACTTGACACAACAAGCCAGGAGGAAGCTCAGCTATGCAATGTTCCTCTCCCTCAAGCTTTTACATCTCTTATGTTGATGCTTTCTGAAATTAAGTACAGTTGGAATCTAATTTCTTTTTCAGTTTACCAGTTACAGAACTGATTGAAGTGCTTTGAGTTGCTGCACGAGGTGAAATTCAGTGATGTTCATTTAAGAACTCTTTGCTAATCCATTCTAACTAAAATGCATTTAGAGCTGGAGCTGAAAGGGAGAAGGAAGAAGGATGACTATAGGGTCAAACCTGTCTTCCCTCAGAAATACCCCAGCAATGGATATTCTAGGGTTCAGAAGAGATGACACACAACTCAGCTGCATAACACATATTTGGATTAAGATGTTGCTTTGCATGATGGGACCTGCATTCTAAGTGCATCTCCCCTTCTCATTCAAAGTTAGGAGTGGCTGCATATCAGAACTCTATGGGCTGTATGTGGCCTTCAGGTCACACCCTGGGTCTCCCTGAATTAGGCAATATTTTTAGAAATGTGGTTAGCATTTGGCCAAATAGCCCAACATCTGCTCTAGGTTCCCTCATAACTTTCCAATCCATGCACTTTACATCCTATTTCTATTAAAGCAACATGTCCCGCTGTGTTCATTTTACAAAACATAATATATTAAGCATCATGTCAAAATGAGATCAGAAGGTGTCAGATATAAAATGCCCCAAAATGGCATTTGTGCCAGTTTTGAGGAAACTGAAATGTTTTGTGATTTGATCTGCAATTATTTTGCCATTTTCCACAAAGAAAAGAGGCAATTGCTGCAGATGAAAAGGTGGTTTCTCTGTGAATGGAATTCATTGTCACCAGAGACAAGCGTGTGAAAATGCAGAGTTTGTTACAGGGTGACATTTTAACTTTAACCCGTTAATACAAGGAAAAGGTTCAGCAATAGAAAGAACAAGATTTTAGTTTTGAATGAATTTAAAAATTCTCCAAAAAAATCATGTTTTTCCATATGAAAATTGTGGAAAACCAGGGCCTATACTGGTTCCTGAATATACAGGAGTTAAATCTCAGATAAATACTTATTGTCAGCTGTGATGCAGTTCTCTTTGTATGCTGCTCATATCACCAGTAAAGTCAGTTCTCCCTGCCTACATCTCTCTGCCTGAGTCTCTCTCTTTCTTTGTCATGGGCTGAAAATCATGCTGCCCACAGATTATAACCATGCAAACAAAACATTGCATGATGCCAAAACATTACAAATGCTTCCATCTTTAAGTCACTGGTTTGAATCCAAACCAAGTTATTAATGAAATTACCAAATGAATGCCACTATATCTTGCCTGTTGAAGTCTAGTCTATAGAAAATGAGCCTAGAGAACGGGTGTCCATTTCACCTGTAGCACTAATCTACAGAATTGTTGATAGTCTCAGTAGCTGGGTCAAAGACTGAAAGGACATAGAGATGGACCTACCATCTCAGCTACATAGGTGGTCTCTGCGGGTCAGGAGAGGTTGTGCAGCACGCACCCCTGTTCCCCGTCCTGTAGACAAATTTGATTCTCCAGGGTTTCAACCCAGTAACTCACAAGCACAAAATTCAGTCAAGCAAAAAATAAAGTAAAGTAAAATGTGACTTTTGCATTCAGGGATAGTTAGAGCTAAAATGGTTTTACAGGGGGAGAATGCTGAAAAATCATTGGACAACAAATGATTATTTGTTTCAAGGCTTGTTGTGCCTTTCATCGGTATTTCTCCTCCAGCTGGATGTGACCTCTCAGCAATGCTCCTTCATGGCTCGATGATTATTAAACAGACTTTTTAAGGTGTACAACAAGGATCACTTATTCATTGGAATTGCTTGCCCTTTGTTTCCCAGGCTGAAGTACAGATGCTCTAACAAACTAGTGACTTCATTCCAATACTTGTTCTTTTTCTATCCCATTGGGTCAAGCTCACCTATTGTAAGACCTCACCGACTTCATTTACATCAAGGGTTAATTTGTTTTACTGTGCTAAAGCGATTAATACAATCCTGGTTGGCTCCAGATTAGGACGGACATAATCAAGCCCATAATCAAGCACATGGGCTCCACATGCAGAATGTTCAGTGGTAGAGTCTTGATTTTAGCTTCCTTTTTTTCTTTTCACAATCCTCTCTCCTTTTTTAAGTCGTCCCTGCTAGAACTGGGTGGTCCCGCTGACATTCACTGTTACTGGCAAAAACTTCCTTGCAATGGCCCCCAGCCAATATTCACAACAGATCCAGCACCATGAATTAGCTCAGTGGCATAAGGTCATTCATAACAGCTTTCTGATGCTACATAAACTTTGGCACATGTTCTGCCCTTGCAAGTTCAATTGGTAGCATTTGGTTGGCTACTTTTTCAAGTGGGTTCTTTTCCTCTCTGCTGCACCTATGCACCCAATGCAATAAGCATCCACCTCTCTAGCAAGGTACTTATATGGCCGTCATCACCTGGCCTGTGAGGGCTTGATCCTGTCCACTGCAGTCAATGAGAATTTTTGCCATTAACGTTAAGGGAAGCAAGATCGGGACCAAGTTGTCTATTGTGGCAACCGTCTTAGTGCTCACAGATTAAATGTTAACATTGGCAGCTTTATTTTAGGATGGTTTTTTGTAGCCCACTACAAAATCTAAGCTTAAAGTGGCACCCAAATCCTTTCTACCAATGATTTAATGCTACTCTGACATCCATTATAATTCCAATTTAATCCTGCAGTTTCCTTGGCTTTGCTTCTCCTCCTGAAGGTATTAGCAATACGATATTTATTTTCACAAGGCATTGGTATGTTATTGTAATTATAATCCTTGCTGTGGTATCTGAGCACCTTGGAGTCATCATTAATGAATTAGGGGCCCGATCTTGCAGAGGTGCTAAGCACCTGCAGCTCCTATTGGCTTCAAATGGAACTGTGGGTGTCACAGCTCTTCTGCATATCAGGCCCTTAACCTTTACAACACCCCTGTGATTACGGAGGGAAGTATTTATATCTCCAATGTGGCAAATGGAGAACCTAAGTCACAGAAGTGTCAACTAATTTTGGGTACGTCCATTTTTGGAACCCAAAGTGAGACACCTAAAATTAATAGATAAACACTGGAGCAGGGACTGGAACCCAGGTGTCCCCCTACCACTGAGCTATAGAGTCTCTCTCTCTGGCCCAAAGATTATTTAAATGTTTTATACAAAGTGGAACTTCAACAGGAGACAGAGAGCCCCCTCCCGCCCAGCGATTAGGCCATTCACTTGCCATGTGGGAGACCCAAGTTCAAATCCCTGCTCTAAATCAGGCTGAATGGGGACTTGAATCTGGGTCTCCAACCCACATCCCAGGTGAGTACTCTAAACATAGTGCTATTGGGGGGTGCCCACCATTTCCTTCACAAATTCCAAGGCAGAAGGGACCATTGTGATCATCTTATCTGACCTCCTTCTCTGGTCTTGCACATTATACCTAAGTCCCTTTGTGAAATTAGCCCCCGACAATTTTTTGGGGGGAGGCCAAAACTATTCAGCAAATTTGTGTCCCACTCTCCAATAATTTAGGTCAAATCCAAAACTGCGTTTTTCAGTAAATAAACATTCACCCAGCTCTAATCTAAGTTTATCCAGCCAGAAAGATACGCGATACCAAATCCTCAACTGGTGTAAATCAATGTAGATTCATTGACTGCAGTGCAACTAGGCTGATTTACATCACCTGAAAATTGGTCTCACAGGATTTGCCCTGTGTTTCTTGAGAAATTAAATCAATACCTCTCCTCTCATGTAATTAAAAAAAGTTAGCTCGAATAAAATAGGATTATATAAAAAGCAAAAGAGTAATGTTTCCAAGATAATAAAGAACATCAGAGTAAGAACAGATGGTAAGCAGGAAAAGATAGAAGAGATTTCAAAAAGAAAAAAAAGGCAGAATTCCCTCGTTTACTGAAGTGGATTAAATTCCCATGTTGGTTTCACGCGGTCATTTCAGGCTTACCCAGTGCTTGTCTGCCTCGAACTACAAGATATTGCAAAGAGTTAAATCTGTAGCTGTTAAACTGGCCAGACAGAATTTGAATAGTCTAGTTTTAAGAGCTCCAAGTCCGCTCCAATGCTCTGCACTGAATTCTCCACAATGTACAAAGTACCTATTTACTACTGCACTAATATTTCTTTTTTTTTTTTTTTTTTTTTTACTGGAAAGTACGTAAGAATAAACTGGACTGAAATAGTCAAACTGTTTATTTAGTTCTGCAGCTCACCCTGGTCCTCTCCTCTGCAGTGCAGGGATGGGATGGTCACCCACCGCGTTCTATGGCCCCTCCACACCAGTGTCTATACAGCCACCCGCATGGGTCTAACCTTCTTAGGCCTGATACTATTGGTACCAAACAGTGACCATGCAGTACATGCCAGCTCAAAAATAGAATGTTACCTCCAATTTTCTCCTCCAAGAATCAAATCATTTGCCAGGCAAATCAAATATGGATTGTGATATCTGATCAAAAACACACAGTAAGAGAAAGCATGTGATTTTTCTGCAGCTCTGAAAATCTATCGCACATTCCTGTTTTATTGCAAGCTCCCTCCATCATTAAGGTTGCACAACAGTTTCCATTATAACCCCCTGTTTTGGAAAGTTCTGAGCATATAAACACATTCCCCATTAGGGCTGAAATTTTTCTTGCTTGGTCCCGGCTCAATTGGCTTGGTTATATAAGATCTAAGTTATTTACTATTGTTATTATATATTTCATAATAATGTAGCAAAATTCCTTCAGTGCTTAGTTTTGTAAGGGTGAAAAAAATTACACCTTCCTGAATGGATGAGATCTTCTTTTAAGAGGTTTCAATTCACACCGATTTGCCACCTGCTGTACATTTCCAGCAATGAGTACTGTTTTGTCTAGATAACTGAACAATGCTGCAATGCCACTGTCTGGTTCATAGCCTCTGCTCTGGTTCGTATAATCCAGTGAGGTTAAGAAAGTATGATTGATTTACGTAAGCAGCACAAAACTTTTTTCTGAAAGCAGCTATTGTAAAGACTGAGAGAGAGATTCTGTGCTCTGAGAGGCACAACATAGAACTCACAGCCCCAGGGGCTGTGAGCTACCCATTGACTTCCACGAGACCAGGATTTCACCCTCTCTGAGTACCTGCGCCATCTTAAAATAATTGTGTTTCTTTTCATTGTGGGGGAGGGGAATATTTCCTGTGAGTGAAATGGGCCAACTGACATAAGAACTACAGAGGCCTGGTTCACTAATATACTTCGCAAGCATCTATCTGGAGCTCTAGGTGCTTTACAGTAATTTACAGACAAAAATATCTCCAGAATAAAACACAAAATGTAAGATCTACCCAAACCGTCCACCTAGAACAAAACTGGCCCCAAGTAAGTAGTAACACCAGCCATGTCCAAACACGCATGGCCCTCCCCTCTCCAAAAGCTGGAGGGAAAAGGTGAGAGGTGTAGCATGCCCTGAAAGTTAAGGACCCTCTGAGAGGTGACACCTTGCTGCCAGACCGATATGCAAAGGCCACAGCAGTGATTTCCCTACATCCCCCCCCCCCCGAATTTCCCCAACACCCCCCAGTTTTGTGAACTAGTTACATGCCAATTTAGTGACACCCCCTCCAGTAAATTCGAACACCCCCACCAATTTCAATTCCTGGGGAGGCCACTGGGCCACAGACTCCCACATACAGGATGCACAGGGCTAAGAGAGGCTCTGAAATGTTTGCACTGAGGAGTTCCAGAGCTGTCCTATGCCAGGCCCATGAACTGGGGGATGGATTCCCATCCCTCTGAGCCCCACTGAGTTTCCCATACTGTGACGGGGAAGACTGGCCCCGCACTGGCCATGAGAGAGTTAACCCTTCTCTGCTGGCAGAGGAAGCCACACCCCTGAGGCCCTGCTGGGCATGCTCCAGCAGGGGGCCAGGTATAAAAGCCTGCAGAGCTGCTCAGTCAGGATTGGCTGCTGACGAGGAAGGATGCCCAGCAGAGGCTCCAGCCCAGGAGCTAGGGCCACCCTTACCAGGGAGAGCTAAAGAGCCCAGGACCGGGGCTGGAGGCCAGCCGCTACTGGAACCCCAGGAAGTTCAGGGAACTGAGGAGCCTGGGGGCTCAGAAAGCCCATGGACTACTGCATCAAAAGAGCCGGTAGGAAGTGACCCGGGGGGGTGCGGGAGTGGTACCTCCCACCCCAGTGAGGGCAGTGTATTTCGGTGGGATTCCCCGCTGACCCTAGCGGGCTGTGTTACCCACTGTTAAGGCCCTGGGTTGGGCCCCAGGTCCCCTACCGAGGACCACAGCCCTTGGGGGGATGGGCCCCAAGCTCAGAACTCAAGACTGCCTTACCTGACTGGGAAGGCACACTGAAGTAACCCAGGCCCCTAGGCCGGGCTATCCCTTCAGGGGACGAGACTAAGGGGGACTCTGGCCATTGAGTCCCGCTGGACGGGCTGCCAGGAGTGGCATAAAAATCGGACTGGGAACTAGACAGGCAGGGTACCTCCTAGCCCCCCTGCATCTCGGAGGGGTGACGGAGTGCGAACCCCGCCACACATACAAAGATCATTTCCCTGACTTTTGAGCAGGAGCTGGTGGGGTGAACTGGCCCTCTATTAGGGCATGCTGTCTAGGAGCCACTTACCAGTGTGCGTTCTGGCTTTGAACTGCTCTAACAGCAGCAGCACACAAGGGGACATGCCAAATGTCTGTTCTGTTCACGGATGTTCAGCCTTGTTGCACACACAAGCCGTAACGGATAAATTGTAATGAGACCTACGCGACTGCTACACTAATGGGGGTCCAGAGGACACCACAACATGCCTCACAGCAGGCTGGGTCATGGAACCCCAGCAAAGTTTACTCCAGAAAAGACAGGGTTCTTAACCCACGAAAGCTTATGCTGAAATAAATTTGTTAGTCTCTAAGGTGCCACAGGTATTTTTCTTGTTTTCTTTTTCTGTGCAAATCACCCATCTCTGTTTCTGCACATTAGGACTAAGTGAAGTATTCACTGAGAAAATGGAACATGCCTGAATTCTAAACACTATTACCCCTTCCCTCCCCACCCCTCCCCTGCTTCAGCACTAAATTACTTCCAGACTCAGGTTCTCCGGGTCTGAATCTGTTCAGTTACATTAATAATCTAGTTCAGAAAATCCTAACCCACTACCCTAAGAGAGGATTCATATTCCCTCACTGAACAATATGAGGAATCATTCACTCCTAGGAATTACCAGGCCAGTTAAAGTATTGACTCTCAAAATCCAAAATTCTCTGCCACTGCCTGATACTTCAGGGAAGTGGAACCCCATAGTGTACCCAGCCAATTGTGCTGAGGTGTTTGTTTGGGAATGGAAGAGAGAATTGTGATTCCCCTTCCTGATCTCCATGGCAATCAGCTGAAACCCTGAAGCATGAGAACGGTTTATCCCTATCTCAGCACATACACATATGTATAATGGAAAATAATAATGTATAAGGGAAAACAAAACTGTCCTGCCCGTATGAGACCTAGCCACAGCACAAAAACTTTTCCTAAACAGCAAATGTTCACAATCAAAATACCTTACACAGCACTGTCCATGCATCTCAGACCATTTTATGAAGGTGGGTAAATATCAGAGTATCATTATTCCCACTCTTTATGGGTGGTGAAACTGAGGTATAGAGAGGTGTGTGACCTTGGGCAGATCATCTCCTGATCCCCAGTCACTTATTCATATTGCAGCTGAGCTCCCCTGCTTTTTCAGAGCAAGGGAACAGCATGTGCCAAATGAATTGTAATCAGATTAAGTTACAAAAGGAACCAAATTAAAATGAAATATCTGCACCAAATGGTAAAAATAATATTATTCCAATTTAATACATGATTTCCCATTGTTCAGGGACACAACAGGCTAATAATTTGCCTTTTTCATTCTGCTTTAGCAAAGATGACTTTTCCAACTGGCAGTCACTCATCTGGGACAGATACTGTAATGACCACGGCCGGCTCCAGGCACCAACAAAGGAAGCAAGTGCCTGGGGCAGCACATGTGAAGGGGCGGCATTCCGGCCATTCCTGGGGCGGCACATTTCAAGGGCCGTTTTTGTTTTTTGTTTTTGCTTCGGCGGCGCTCCGGACAGCTTTGTTTTTGTTTTTTTGCCTGGGGCGGCAAAAGAGCCAGAGCCGGCCCTGGTAACGACCACCTCTAAACAAAGCTTAGGATTTAGGACCAGCACTGGAGTGTTTCTAGCTGGCTCCTATACCAGCATCCAGAAGCCCTCATAAGGGATGTGTTTGGGGAGGAGCAGGTATGGCTGGAGCACAGTGTACTTCAACAATCCTCAGCTACTGTAAGGTCATTTGGGGGCTGTACATTAGAGCAGCCTCTAGACTGCTCTCGCCTATGCTAGGGCAAATCAGCCCAGAGAGTTAAAGAATCATAACTGGCTCCCTGACAGCTCCACGCCAAATGGGTCTTGGAACAGGAGAGTATTTGGGCCCATATTCTACAACGATCTCTTAGTTATCATCAACCTGCTGCTATTACAGGAGCGCCATGTATTATCAGGAAGTTCCTAAAGTTTGATGCTTAAACTAGGTCCTTCACTCTCTCTGTGTCATTCACTATCCTAGAGCACTCTCTCTGACTAAATTATAAGCAACATTGATGGCTTCCTTCTCAGATGAAAGGATTAATGTCACAGCACACAATCTTTGTGAGGAGGAGAGCAAAAGCAAGAAATGGGGGAAGATGGGATCTAAGAAATACTCAGGAAACAACCACAAAGACAGAGAAAGAACGAGAGAGAGAGAACCGTAAGATACCAAATCCCTTCCACAGAAGTGGACATCTGCAGCAGAGGCAAAACAACAGTAATCTTACACATGCATAGCTAGGCTTCTTTCATCCCAAAGAATCTTTCAGTGCTTTCCAAAGTATACACAGAAATTGCACCAACCATTGAAATGCAGCCACCTCTAGCATAAAACGCTGCAATTGTTCAGCAAAGCACAGAAATGTTACAGAGCAGTTTAGGGCATGCATTTAAGAACACTATTTCCAGCTGAAATTGCAGGGGAAATTCATGTAAGTAATTCTCCCAAGAAGAATTTGGCCAGAACACTGAGGTTACTAGTTTTACTCTTCAAGTCTTTAATCACAAACTGTTAGGAGCATCGGATTATAATCCTCTCACACCACTTGTTATTGCACCTATATTTCCCCTGGAAGCCTTCTGTTCAAATCCTGACCAAACCCAATCCTGCTTAGCTTGGAGACCTGACTGCATGACAACTTAAGCAGGTTCATCTGAGAGCACAACAGATAGGAGTTTATCTCAGGTGTCATTCATTCAACCAAGGGGTCAATAAAATTTGCCTAATGAGGAAATAGCTGTGACCAGAAACAGGAGTGTTAATCCATTTAACAAAACCTGCAGGCATTTTAGGGGACTTCTTGAAAGTGCAGGAACAATTTCATGCAAATATTAATTTACAATTAGTCCACTGATAACTCAATTGTCATTCCCTTATTTCTCCGACCCCCACCCTCCTGTCTCCATTATTGACTCTTTTAAATCTACTTTTAGGATTGCCTGCCTTTAATCATTTAAACTCTGAAACAGTAGTATTAAGATCCTCTTTCTATAACCAGCATAATTTTCTCACCCCTCCCCTCCGTGGTTCATGTTATAGCCTCGCTTGTGTGTCTTCTCCATCACATAGGGCCTACCAACACTTGCTACTGAATATTTAGCTGACTACTGAGAGCAGTTTCATTGACTTCATCTACTCGTGGTAGTTAGCACTGCTCTGAACAGCAAGCGTTTACAGGATCAGGATCCTGGATTGTAACCTCTTTGGGGGCAAGGAGTTATTTCATTTTATCACTGTAAAGCACCTGACGCATTTTGGGGACAGGGCCGGCACGCCCACTAGGCGACTCTAGGCGGTCGCCTAGGGCGCTGGCAGCCGGGGGGCAGCTGGCCGCGGCTGCCTCCTGCCCTCCCGGCTCCGAGGCAGAGCTGGGAGTGCGGCTGGCTGCGGCTGCCGTCCAACTCCCAGCTCCGGGGCCGAGCCGGGAGCCAGGGGGGCAGCTGGCCGTGGCTGCCTCCTGCCCTCCCAGCTCTGCAGCTGATCCGGGAGCGGGGGGCCGGCTGGCCGCAGCTGCCTCCCGCCCTCCTGGCTCCGGGGCCAAGCCAGGAGCAGGGGGGGGGGGGGCGGCGGCTGGCCATGACTGCCTCCCGTCTCCAGCCTCCGTGGCTCAGCCAGGAGCGGGGGGCGGCTGCCGCCCGGCTCTGCAACTCAGCCGGGAGTGGGGGGCGGCTGGCCGCGGCTGCCTCCTGCCCTCCCGGCTCCGCAGCTGAGCCAGGAGCTGGGGGGCGGCTGGCCGCGGGCAGGGGGCTGAGCTGCCGGCCCTCAGGGGTTGTGGGGGGTGGGGACTGGCTGTCGCAGGGGCGGTGTTAGCTGTGGGGGGGAGGGCGCATGGGGGGGGGCGGCGTTAGTTGGCCGGGGGGGGGGGGGGCAGGGCTGGTGCAAGGAAGTTTTGCCCTGTTTGGGGATAAATAAATAATAATGCCGTCAGTTTGGGGCACTCTGGACCTAAGTATGCTCATACTCATTATTTGTGGGAGGAAAGATACTCGTGTTGGTAAGGCACTCTTCCGTTCAAATCATTGCTCTGTCACAGATGCTGTGTGACACTTGATCTCCCTGTGGCTCAGTCCCTTACCGACAATACCGCTGCCTTGCTCTTTGTCTTACCTATTTAGATGAGAAGCAATTTGCGACAGGGTCTGTCTCTTTGCATGTGTATGTTCAATGCCTAGCACAATGGGATGCTGACCTTGGGTGGGGATCACGGTGCCAATGTAAGACAAATATTAAACAATAATATTAAATAACTTCAAATTATACGTGCATTTTGAACAGCAGTATGCTGCAGTATCTGGTAGCTTTAAAAAAAAGACGATAACGACTTGCATGGCAAAGAAATGCTGGCAAATACTTTTGGTCTGCTCTTAATTTTAGGTTAATTCTGTTTTACATTTTTCCAAAGTATTTAATATTTATGACTGTGATTACCTGAATTCTGGATTCTCAGCCATTATCATGCCTATTGCTTATACCGAGTATTTCATCGGTAGATCTTTTAATGTATTTCTCCTCACAACATCCCTGGGGAGGCAAGGCAGTGCTATTATCCCCATTGTACAGCTGGAGAACTGAGCCAGAGAGGCTAGGTGATTTGCCCAAGGTCACACAGGAAATCCATGAAGGAGCAGAGACTTGAAACCCATCTCCTTAGCCAGTCCACTAACCACTAGGCCATCCTTCCTCTCTCAAAGTTATATCACCCAATTATCAATTGATAGGGGGTTTCTCAATCTGCTGGTTATTTATGTATTTATTACTTTTGTTTGTATAACAGTAGATCTTAGAGGCCCTAGTCAAGCTCAAGGCTGCAGTATGCTAGACACTGTACAAATACACAGCACAAGCCAGGGCCTGTCCCCCAGCTTGCTCCCACAATGCCCTCCCCATATGTGACTAACTGGGGTTGGACTTGGTACCGTCTTTCAGGGACAGTGCTACAACTTTTATGAGGATGTTGTGAAATCTGCCTGAGGAAGGCCCCCGGTTCATTGGTAAAGCTGTGGTTAAGCAATGTGCTTACAGTATGAGTGATATGGAGCAAAAGGGGAAGTCCCCGTGCACAGACATGACCCTGAATAAACTCTCCCTTTAACATTAAACATCAGTGCCATGGGATAATGGAGAGTAAAGAAGGAACCAATCCCGGAGAGAGAGCAAAAGGAAACTAAAGGAGACCAGTGAGAACACAGCTGCTTACTGGGCCATAGGCATGCTCTTTAATGACTCTTCCACTCAACTCACTCCAGCTAAATAAAGTATATAACATATGGTCTATACTGCAGGTGGTTCATCCAATGCATGGGTCCCTGAACATGAATTTCCAAGTGAGCCAGCAGCAGGGAGATTTTCTATGCAGACTCCTGCAATTGTATATATAATCTGCTGAGAGAAGTATACACACACACACACACTGTATTTAACCTTGGCCAAAGGCTAATCTAGTTGAGCTGCTGCTCCCACTTTTATCCCTCAAATCAATCTCATCCTGATTCAGTTCTCTAAATTAATCTGGTGGCTCCAGAACTGCCGATACACTGAAGACACCCAGCTGTCCTCATCTTCTTCGGATACTACCATCGCCAGCACATAGACATTGGTCTCTGTGAGAGATAAGCACCTGGATGAAAAACAATTCACTGAAACTCAGTCCAGAGAAGAGATGGTGGAAAGGAGAGGGAAACACTGAGGCGATAGCTGACCCTGCCCTCAAAGTGTCTTTCATCTGACAGTTAGATGGCCTCATGGTCTTATTAGATTCGTCTCTGCTCCTCAAGAACCAGGTAACAGAAGAAACTCCTTCCCTCTCCGTTAGATGGTCATGAAGTTATGCTTGTTCCTCTTGGGCCCGGTCGTTAAAAGAGGTTTGCACCCTTGACTCCCAGCAAAGCCAATGCACTTGGCATTTATTACTTTTGTTTATATAACAGTAGATCCTAGAGGCCCTAGTCAAGATCAAGGCTGCAACGTGCTGGGCGCTGTACAAATACACAGCAAAGCCAGTGCCTGCCCTTCAGCTTGCTCCCACAATGCACTCACCATATGTGACTAACTGGGGTTGGACTTGGTATCGCCCTTCAGGGCCAGTGGTACGACTTTTATGAGGATGTTGTGAAATCTGCCTGGGTCCAAAATCAGAAAACAAAAGGGACATCATAAAATAACTGAGCGAGGGGAAAGGGAAGACAAAGCCTTTGGCAGAAGGAAGGGAACAGAACCATATCCAAAGAAGATCCAGCAGACTCACAACTAGATTTATCTGTAGCGGGAATGCATGGCAAACCTCAGTCAACCAGATCCTGGCCTTTAAAGGCCAAATAACTTCCCAGCTGCAGCCTGTATTTCCTTCTCCTTCTAAATTTCATTTGTTCGCTGTATCGGCTACACACTACGCTGTCCCTCCCAGAAAAACTTCAAGATCCTTTGGCTTCTACCCAACTCTAATAATTCTATCAATAAATCTGTGACTGGGTATTGCTGGAGGAGCAACGGATGTGGTTTAGGTGAGCCAAAATGCTCCAAACTTTTCAATTAAAGGAAAAACTAAATAAATAAAAATAAAGCTCCTGTGACAAGCGTAAACTAGGCTCACCCCAGTGAAGGGTATTTAAGGAAGAGGAATGAAGGGGACAGGTCATGCATCTGCCCTGCTATCCACCCAGAAAAAAGCCAGCCCATGGTTCAGTGGCACAGCACTGAACGTACACTCTGCCACATGGGAGGCTCAGGGTTGAGAATAATTTTGAGATGCTCACTCCCCCAATCCTTCATCAGTGGAGAATGGGGCCATTGCAGAATCAGTCCCCTCCAAAGGGACTCTGCCGAAAGTCAGCTCCCAGGAACAGCAGACACCAGACACCGCCTCCCCCTGCCCAACCCAGGAGGTGCTACCATCTGGCAGAGGAAAGGTCCCATGGGGGCAGACAACTGAATAGAAAGAATCCAGGGGTGAAAACTGCCAGGAGTGAAGAGGCAATGTATAAAGAGATACATACCATAATTTATCAGAAGCCCTTGGCTTTCAGTGTGTGCAGCCTGCTGCATAGCCATAAGCCAAAGATGTGGGCATCCCCTGTGATGTTCATCAGCATTCACCCCTTTCAGCCACATGCTTTGTCAATGTCCGGTGTGTTTCCTTCCAAAACATTGTCCCCTTCAGGCTCAGTTCCCTCCACTCTGTCCCCACTGAGCACCCTGGAATATAACAGTTATGTCCCATACGTCACACCACTGGGCACTCTAACAGTGACATGGAGGAACACCTTTCCCTGGCCCGGCTCTGCATGCTACTCCTGGGACACGGAATTTCAGAGGTGGTTTTTGAAGCATAAGATGCAAAACTTCCTCCCTTCCTTCTATGAAAAATGAATATTTTCTACCTTTTTTTAATGCTTTGTTTAGTTTGCTTTTCACAACATCCTCTATGAAAAGGCTGAAGATGCTCTTCGGACTGCTCTATACATCCCAGTATCTCACCAAGGTAACCCTGGTGAAGTAGGAGATGGATAGATCTGATTTCCATTTGAGAGAGGCTACCTACTTTTTCAAATAAATCTCTTCACATCAACTTACCTGGGGATGTGGATTTAGCAAAGTACTAGAAGTTAATAATATTCTCTTCATTTTGAGATGGGTTCCTCAATACAACCCCACTTGGAAGCCAGGGCCTAAGAGCAAAAGAACTAGAGATGGATGTTTAACAGAGTATAAAGCAGTGGCTATTGGTGAATAAGGCCACTGGGGTAATCAGGTATAACAGATTCAACAGGCTGCCAGGGGCCAAGAAGAGCAAAATTTCACGACCCAATTTTGGGTGGTGAAAACACATTTTCACTGTAAGGCCAAGATTTTCCAACATACCTTAAATTTGGGCCTCTAAATCCACATTAAGGCACCTAAAAATGAGCCCAGTTTTCAGAAGCTCTGAGCCCACACAACTCCATGTAGGATCAGTGAAATCAGCTGGGTACACTGCACCCAAAGTCTAGGGTGACCAGACAGCAAATGTGAAAAATCAGGACAGGAGATGGGGGGTAATAGGAGCCTATATAAGAAAAAGACCCAAAAATCGGGACTGTCCCTATAAAAGCGGGACATCTGGTCACCCTACCAAAGTCTCTATTTCAAACACAGTGACTAAGAGTCTCTCCATCTGACAGAAAAAAATTACTCTGAGCCCAAGCCTTGCACCCTCACCAACTCACAAACCACCTTCTTTTGAGATCTCGTGCCCCTCTCTTCCCTGGCCTTGCACTGTCAAAGGGGAACTTCAAAACTAAAAGGAAATAGAGGTAAGTCCAGAAATCTGTGCTGAATGTCCTCACTAACCAACTTTGACGTGGAGGGAGAGGCATTCAGCACAAAAGAGAGTTTTCACTTATCTCCTTAAAGGCATTTTTCCTTTCTGTGAAACCCTCTAAAGACATCCCCTCAAAGCATCATTCTGTGATATGCCTGGTGTTATTATCCCCGCTGGTTAGTGGTCTGCAGGTGGAGGGAGTAGGATGTCCACTACAAATTAGCCTGGTTACCTATCTGGGCAGTCCTGATCTCTACCTCTTTTATTCTGCTTCTAATCACTCTAGCAGGACTTGATATAACGTCAGTTAACCAAACTTGAAGTAAACGGCTAAGTGGCAAGTTCACCCATGACATTGATTGCTTGGACTGGGAATCCCACTAAGCAGTCCTGGCTAGTTTATTTGACCCCTCTATCCAGTCAGGGTTGGAAGCAGAGCTGATCTGTGACATTGCTGGTATTATCAGCAACCCATGAGAAGAATGGTATCAGGGATGGCAAAGAAAGATGCATTCTGGAATGCCTCTCGCTACCTAGGAGAGGATTTCACCGAGGAGAAAAATAATTTTAGAACAGTTACTTAACATGGAATGCTGACCCACCCCTCTGCACCCAGCACCTCAGCAATGAGGAAATCAGCACGTTTTCAGTTTTCTTTCTAGGTTCACATTTCTTCTTTAAAGGCCCCTGGTCCCATAGTGGGATAATAGTGTGTCCTGCAGCATCCTTATACCAATGGGTTCAACCAGGCAATATTGTAGTGCTGTTCACTGCAGCTCTTAGAGCCTCAAAGGGATTTAGGTGCCTAACTCTCAGAGCTCCTAAATCCCTTTGAGGATCTGAGCCCCAGTGATGAGTGGCATAGCCGACAGCCTCAATAAACTTTGCTTAAACAAAGACCACCTGAGATGAATACAAACCCAGTGTCCTGGAATAATGAGATAGTTGAGCACTCTCATTTGGGCTTGTCAACACTGAATCTCTCAGCACCACTGACTCCCTGGCAAACTGACCAGCAGCACAGCCATGGTAATAAAAAAATCTCCCAACTTCAGTGTTCTCTAAGCACTTTCCTTTACCATTGTATCCAACCCTTTCCGCACAGCTGCAAGCAAAGCAGCTGAGAAAGTTTTTCTCCTGCAAAGAAGTTATTCTGAAATCCCTTTAAAACCTCTTTCCTGTTTATACCACACTCCCTCTGTTATCAAGAAATCTCCAATTTATAAGCTCACCAGCTCCTGCATAAGATGACAATAGATCACATTTATATAACAAGGGTCCTGTGGCACCTTATAGACTAACACACGTATTGGAGCATAAGCTTTCGTGGGTGAATACCCACTTTGTCGGATGCATGCACTGCTTATGCTCCAATACGTCTGTTAGTCTATAAGATGCCACAGGACCCTTTGTCGCTACTACAGATCCAGACTAACACGGGTACCCCTTTGATAATTTATATACCACATCACCTACTGTCCATAGCATGGTAATGACCCCTCCCTCTCCAAGATTCCTCCCACAGGGCACTACTTGTCAGGACAGCCCATAGAAAGAAGCAAGGTAGGGCTGGGTACGACTGTAGCTAGAGCACAGAAACCCAGCTGGTATTCTCATCTGTTCTACTGCCACAGACTCACATCGTCTCCTGCGAACTAAACACAACACTGATTAGAATATTCTAACTAGCCGAGTCCAGCGGGGACTATGTGAAGGTGTTTTTGAAACCATGTATTATGAACCCCATAGACTGTAAGAGCTCCGCTGAGGCTGCTCGGGTCTATCAAGATTGGGCTTTTTTTAAACAGGCTGCTACCTAAACAAACTAGCTACAGTCTTTTATTGACAATTACAGCTCGGTGGTTTGAGTTCTATGGACAGAGCCGGTGGTCTTTTGGACCAGTGTAGGTGTACGCAGTGAGCCAGCACAGATATGTGCTGTGTATGGGCTATAAGACTGTGTTCTTCCAAATCTGATGCAGTTTTTAGAAATCCCCGTGCATGATCCATTCACGGCAAAAGGACGGTTTTGCTTTGAGCAGTCATTTTTATCATTAGGAAAGACTCCCGGTCCACATTATACCCGACCTGCAAATCTTTCATCTCCACATATAGATATAAGGACATTAATAAGCACCTTAAAAATCAAACCCAAAGAGGGCGATGTCTTCTTTTTGCCCTGGCAGAAGGATGTAGTCCATCTAATTACACATAAATGGCCAGTGGGGTTGTTGGGGTTTTGGAAGTGTGCCAGGTTCTGGATTTTCTTTTCCACTGAGTTGCAAACCCCTGAATAGCAAGGTTTTACACAGGAGTGCTGACACAACCTTAACTGCAGCATCCTGATTAGGGTGACCAAACAGCAAATGTGAAAAATAGGGGCGGGGGTGAGGGGCAAAAAGGAGCCTATATAAGAAAAAGACCCCAAAATCAGGACTGTCCCTATAAAATCGGGACATCTGGTCACCCTAATCCTGAACATGACACTAGAATAAGGAAGCTCCTTGTGTAGCCCAGTGTGCGGATAAATAACGCATTTCAGCAGCCAGTGCTGACACAGATCATAAACCTTCACAAGCATAAATATCAACAACAACCCAAAGAGATAAGAGGGCTTACGGGTGAGTCAGGCTGAGATGATTTAGAGTTGGGCTGGAAGGGTCATTATTTCTGAATAGGCGGGGGTGGGCCGGCCAAAGAAATCAATAAACTATTCAGCTTTCAAGAGGGAAGGGACCTTGTTAATAGTGCAAACAGAGGCTCACCGTGGTCCATTTCAGTGTGAAGATGTCTGGCTAACTCAGTATCGATACAGGCCACTCACACAGTCTTACCAGAGACTAGGTACATCCTAAACACTACAGAAAATTCCCTTGATCTAAAACAATATCCCTAGCTCAGATCTTGCTTAAAGACCTTCAAGGAAGACAAATAAATCAGACATTTCATCAGATGCAACTTCAGATTAACACTCTTTTCCTGACACGGGCAGAGCTGCTGATTCTCTACCCCTGTTATGCTCCTCTTCATCTCCTAGCGGGACTTACCCCCTCCTCGTCTATAAGTCAGAGTGGTATCTCAGCTGATCTACCTGCTGCCTTCACACCAGTGCCATTCAGACTCCCAATTCCAATGTTTCAAAAATGAACGGACACTCGGCAGACTTACATCCTGCCAGCTCCATTTCTTTTCGAACAATAGCCAGGTTCATCCCTGATGAAAACACCACTGATGTTTCTGGAGCTGCATCAGGAATGGATTTGGCCCTGTGTGTGCATGTTTAAGTGGTTCTGAAATTCCAGCCACAACAAGTCACTGTGTCTGAGAGTTTAGTTTTCTATGCAAGGATTCAGCTCAACAGCTTTACATTCACATTCTCACCAAGACCTCTGCTGAGTCCCATACTTGGTAGTTTGAACAAAATACACCTAGCAGCTCCTCCTTTACTTATGCACTCCTTTTCTTTTCTCCTTTACTGTAACATTCCTTTCTTTCCTTTCAGTGAAATTAGTGCTGGTGAAAGGTGCTGGATTAAAAGCTCTGGAGAATGAAGCCCTCCATTTATCCACACCGCAAATACAGGGCAAGTTCCCCTGCATTGCCCAGCCAATATGCCTTAGTAGGCCCGCCTTAGTAGAGGCCTACTCTTGATGGTAGTTCATTTCTATGGAGATTGTCATCAAGGGAACCAAGTGATGCAGCTGTCCTGATAACTTTTGGAAAGTGAACTGTGATCACCAACTCTTTTCATACAAGCCACTGGACAGTTGTAAAAAGATAACTGTGAACTAGGGCAGTGAACTAGTGGGAAAAACATTAAAACCCACTTCCAAACTCTCTGAGTTATCCAGGCTATTTCACACGACTGCCTTTCTAATGAAACAAAGTAAAGGTAAAAGCTCTCTGTATCAGTTAACAGACTAGCTTTAAATCTGACAGCATCATGTCAAGTTTACTGCCTCCCCTGAAGTTAATAGGCTTCAATGGTCGTTGGGGTTTATAAAGTTTTAAAGTCAGTAATAAAGTCTACACTCCAGAAGTAAAATCCTGAGTTGTTAAGCTGTGATGATACTCATCGGAATGGACTATTCTCCCTTTATCCCATTAATGTTCTAAAGACTGTGCCAAAACACCGACTAATATTAAGCCCTATCAAAGGCACTGTATAAAACTGTCGGTTGTATTTAATCCAAACTGAACTGGCAGTCTGCATTCTGGATCCGAAGTGAGTGCATGAGACTAGCTAATGAAACCCATTAAAACCATGGTTTGTGTCTTATTCAGGGTTTGTAATGATTGCTATTGGCTGTATGATCGTATAGAAACTTTTGCACCGCAAGTGCTGGACAAATGGAATTTCACATCTTTCACATCAGGGGGCAAGATTTTAGTGACTAGTGATTTGGGGTGTCTCGCTGTTTGGGCACCCAACTTGAGGCATCTTAAAAGGGCCTGATTTTTGGATGGCAATTTCTATATAGTGTCCCCCAAAATCATATTTAATTTTTGCTTGCCAATATTCAGGATAGTCTGACACTCACATGACCTGCTTTGCTTGCTCTGTCACTAGCCACTGCTCTTCCAGGCATTCTTGGAAAGAAGTGATTGTTGCTAATGCACTTACTTTCCTCTTGGAGTTAAATTCAGACCAGCTGTGAGCAGATGTGACACCCTGGTGAAGGTGCACCTTCTTATGCTGCCTCTGAATTTGACCCAGAGTATCTAAGAGGATTAGCGAAGTTTCCATCACAACCACTTCTTCCAGGAATACCTGTATTTGTGACTGTCTTTTCTGGGCTTTGTAGTATACCTCGCCTTTGGTCACAGATCCATATCCCACTTCTTATCTAAGATATCTGTTAGGTGAGACAAATTCTACTTACACATGCATACCAGAGCCCAGTACAGGATCTCCCTAGGTGTACAGTGATATGCACAATTAGACAACAAGAAAAATTCACCGGTCGGTCTGGGAATGCATGTTGATCTCCATCTAGCCACACTTGCGGCTAAACTAATGTAGCAGCTGAGCTAGCTGAAGCCAGCACGGGCTCCGTGTCATAGCTAACACATATTTCTTTAGACGTGAAAACCCATTACCTAAGCTAGTGTGTTATTCAACTTCTTGGCAGGAATGGCCTTTGGTGCATGCTGGAGAAATCGGACTCCCGGGAAGAAATAAAAACTTCACAAGTAAATTACATTTTTTATATAAATGCAAAAGTAGATTAAACTCTCATAAGCTATTTATTCAACTTAAATGACATAAAAGCAAGTCCTTTGCCGACATGGCACATTATTGTATCTATTTAATTCATCTCAAAAGATTTTCATCACAGGAATAAAGCACAAGTGACCCAGAAGCTAGAGACACTACCTCATAGTCAATGGGTCAGTGGCAACAAGTCCAACAAAGAACCTCTAAGCGATGCCATCCGGGACAACAATCCCTGGCAAGTTTAATCATGATGGTAAAGTCGGTGATGAAGGCGGACTTGGCTATCCACATCTACCCCTCGCCAACCCGCGCTGGCCAAGTGTGGCCAGACTCCCACCAGAGCTTTCAACAAGATGGAGGAAAGCTGAGCTGAAAAGGCCTTCACCCTCCAGTGGGCTCAGAATGGCTGATATGGAGATGGATGGATGGATGGATGGATGGCATGGAGCACAAGTCATCATTAAGAAATTTCAATAGTGAGCTTGCCACAGAAACACAGAGCTGTAATTATGCCAACTTCAGAGCCTCTCTGCAATAACAAGCTGCCTGTATCCCTCCCTCATAGACAGTAACTAGGAAACTTAATGAGTAAATATAAACATCTCATGAAATAGAAAATGTAGCCCAGCCCCTAGTCGAGCTGGGTAGGTAAAGCAAAGAATAGTCTAATGCCATTCCTATGTGGTCAACACAGTCCAAAAACCATCAGTGGGTGTTAGAAAATAAATTCAATACAGATTTAAAACAGCTTTAAAAAGGTATAGGAAGCTCAGGACATGTGCACACGTGCTACAAGAATGTCAGATACACCATAATGGATCAGGTCCTTCGAGCCTAGTATCTGGCTCCTGACAAACCCAACACCTGATGATCCAGAGGAAAGCAAAAACCTGCCAATGGCGCAGAGCTGATGACAGTGGAGGAAATTCCTTGCTGACTCCAGCCAGCGATCAGCTTTCACCCTGAAGCATGAGATTTGATTATGTCTATCATTAACTTCGCTCTGTCCTACAGCACTTCATACACTATTATCAGAAACTTGATATTCAAATGCAAAACTGGATGGCTGAAGAAATGTCATTGTCCTTTGGCAAGTGAATTCCCTATCAGACCCAGGGAACAAAGTCAAACCTTCAGCAAAAGCTTCTTTATAGGGAAAAAATAACGATATTCTTCAGACGATACTTTATTTCAAAAGAAATAGTTAGATGGAACACGTACCTAACACTTCGTGATGACAGGCTCAGGGGACAACTTTGGGCAAGACAGCATAGCTATTAGAGAGGACACACTCAAGAAGATTAAAGATTTGTGGGGTGGGAGTGGGGTTCAGTGCCAGAAAAGGTGGTGGCGTGGCACAGGCTGGAGATTGCAGTTCTCTGTCCACAGAATAGGCACAGTAGCAGCGGAAACGTCCCCTACATTGTCAGAGTAACTAAACCATGCCCTGGAAGGGCAGTCTCTGGGGATGAGAGAGGATTTCAGTCTCCATTGTCCAATCAGTCGCTGGCCTCTGATGAAGCTGCCAAGAGGACTGCAAGGTGTGATGGTGTTTTTTGTGGCATTGGCACTTGACCACTAGAGACTGGACTGATTTCACATGCTCATTTCAAACAGCCATCAGATGGTAACAACTTTCAGTCCTTGCCAACTTGGGCTTGATTGAAACTGACAGATGATTAAAGGCCCCATAGACCTTTACCAATTGCCTGAACCATCCATTCCCCCGCAAACAGATTAGGCTCAATTGTCAAATGTCTAACTGACAAATCTGACAGGGAATGGATCCTAAACAACTAGTTTTCATTTATGGAACACAAGTCACTCAGTAGCTGAAAAATAAAATGGGTAAATCTAACAAAAAATGCAAAAGCAACTGTTTATCTCTGACCATCCTCCCCGCACAGTCACCAGAGGGAGCACTGGTTAAGTAAAAACCAGATTGCCAGTGGAACCCGTTATTTTCAAGCCTCTGAGAAGGGGTTACAAACAATGGAGAGCATTAGACCAATTTAAAATCACATCATGGTTATCCCCTTCAACATTTTTCATATGCTCATGACTTGCAAAACAGTGTCAGACTGATCATTGCTACCTAATATGCTACCCAGGGCGGTGCAGGCTGGAGGAGGTGGGGATGGAGGCACACCACCTCACCAGGAGGTACCTGTGTTCTTCTGGGTGAATCATCCAAAGATCCTCCATGGACTCTGGCTCAGTGCTTGGTAAGCGGGGACAAAATGAGCTCTCTCTCCTGCCACCTGTGCCAGCCCTGCTGAGCTGGCCAGTGCAGAAGAGGGCAGGACCACAGTCTTGGAGGGTTTTACTCGGTGTTATATTCTCCCTGTCCCTTGCCCTGGGGAAGCACAAGGACTAGGATTGCAAGGGGAAGGGAGTCTGTCTACTTAGGCATTTCTACCATACTCATCACAGTGCTGACTTGCATGGCCAACCAGAATCTGAGCCTTGGGTTGCAAGTAAGTCGGGATATGTAAAAGAGTAGGCAGTTTGTCACTACCTGTAAGCAACTGAGGCAGAAGCAGAGCATGGAAAGAAAAGGCATTCTCTGTTTACTTGTCTAGTTTCAAAATACCAGGTGCTTATGGCTCTAAATTGGCTTTGAACCAGCTACTGTTAGCTGACCTGGAGATGGATCTTCCATTATTCTGAACTTCTTAATTCCCTATACACACTGCATCTCCTAAGTGCACATTATTCTAATCACTTTATCCCTGAAGGCCACAAGTATTTGGAGTATATATTTATATGTAATTCGGCACAACTATATTCTTATGGGCAGACAATATAGACCCTAAAATTTCCTCATGTTATGTTCTGTTGCATTAGTTTCCACCGATGGTTGCCTGTGTGGTGGAGTTTCAGTGTTAACTCTTTGTTTTGTTACATTCTTATTGCTACAGCCCCATAGGATACGTGGTGTATAAACCTTATGTAGAAGACAAGGTCCTTGCACTGAATAGCTTGACAGGCAGTGTTGGCCAGTGGATAGAGCACTGGACTGGGAATCAGGAGACCTGAGCTCTGTCCCTAGATCTGCTCCAGACCTGCTGTGCAACTGATGGCAAATCTTGGGGCCTCCATTTCCCCTCCCACACTTTGCCTGTCTTATCTATTTAGATGTTAAGCTGGTGGTGGCAAAAATTGTCCATTACCAAGTATTTGTACAGTGCCTAGCACAAAGGAACCCCAGTGTCGGTTGAGGCACTCATGTAACACAAATAAAAGCACTAATAATAATATACAATCCATGTTAAGTAACAATACAAGGAGAGACAGTGAGACTTTAGACCAGAACCTAACTCAGCGGTTACCAAGCGGTAGGGTGACCAGACAGCAAGTGTGAAAAATCGGGACAGGTGTGGGGGGGTAATAGGAGCCTATATAAGAAAAAGACCCCAAAATCGGCACTGTCCCTATAAAATCGGGACATCTGGTCACCCTACCAAGCTGTGATATTCAAAGCACATTGAAATCAATGGGAGTTAGGCACTAACCTACTTTGCACTTTTGAAAATCCCACTAGGCACCTAGTGGGATTTTCAAAAGATTTTCAAAAGTGCAAAGTAGGTTAGTGCCTAACTCCCATTGATTTCAATGTGCTTTGAATATCACACTATACATCTATCTGCATCTTTATGTGCCGAAATACCTTTGAAACTCTGGCCCTAAAGACATCCCTCTACTGAAAATCAGTAACTTTGGGCTACAGTTCAGCAAATGTTTTCTTGAACTCCAGGTCAGAGATAGTGCTACTTCAGCCTCACTAAATGTACAGTATAGCTACTGGAAATTCTGAATGCCTGGTCTTTAGAGATTGTGATTTACATTCCAGTATACCTTTAGTGTTGTGTCATGATACTGGCTAGACCTGCACCTGTTATGCTCTTTGTAAATTGAAATATGTGATTTGTGTTGGCAGTTACAATTATTTTAATAACTTTTAAGTGCCTAATTCTCCACTGCATTACACCAGTTTTTTGTCAACGATTTCAATGGAGTTTTACTGGCAAAAAACTAGTGGTAACACAATGGAAAATTAGGTCCTGAATTGTACACATCATTCCAACATAAATTAATAACAAAACTGCCTGCTCTTTTGGATAAAATGTTGTGTGTACACAACCTAAAACAGTATTCCTATCAAAGGCACCAACAATTAGAATTTCAGGTTTATCTATATATTGATTGCAATGGGGCTGTTTACTATTCTGATCTCAGCTGGTAGGAAGTCTTGCCAATCAACGTAAGGTCACGACCACAGGGTCAGAAGCCTGCACTACATACATCATAATTTATTTTACAGATAGTCAATACCAAATTGCACCATGCAATTTACAGTACACCATCACATTTAGTGTCTAAAGCCACCCATACGGTACTTTCTCCTTAGGACCTTTCCTATGCAGTTTAAAGGGTTGATTTCTGCTTTCAGTTACACTGGTGTAAATGTGGAGGGACACCATTTGCTATCAGATTTACACTGATGTACCTGAGAGCAGAACGGGGACCATGGTTTGAATATATATTAAAAAGCGTTTGCTATCTCTTTAGCTTCACGTCCCACTGTGGAGCAATTTTTTTAAAATTTGCTAACCCAACTACTATCAGCGTTAACATATTACTGAAAGGTTTATGTGCATACCTATCATAGATGTAGCAATAAACAACATACCAAGCGGCTGTACAGATTAAAATATAACACTTACAGCTAGACAAATAACTCAACACAAAGTCTGTGAATATTAACTCAAATAAAAAATTGAATTATTTTTCACTGGGTGTTTTCTTTACCCCTTTCGATTTACTTTCAGCTAATATTCCACAAACAAGTTCACAGGTTCCTATGCTCATGGCAACAACACATTTTAAGTGAATATCAGATAATGTAAACTGAGTTTTGAACTCATAAATGCAAGTATTTACCCCAAAAGTCTGATGTTACATTCATCCAGGCAGGGAAAGCGAAACAATCAGTGCCAACAATTAGGGATTCGTGTTTTTATCACACCTGTTGAATAGGAAATATGCTAAGAAACCCCTTCCCCATGTGCAGTTAATTTCACGTAAACCACCAACTAGCCATCAGGAAGTCACTACCAACCTGGGCAGGATTCAGATCAATGTTGGTGGTGAAAGATTCTTCTATCACTTCACCCATCCATGCAGGTTGGCACCCAACAACATGGCATCTGAGACCCTCTTCTATATCCCATTATCACTCCTTCAGGCCATCCAGCATGCATGTACCTATACATTTCTTTCTATCTAATAATGCCTTAATTCCTCCCCATATTTTAATGTAAATCTGTCTTTCATAGAATCATAGAAGATTAGGGTTGGACGAGACCTCGGGAGGACATCTAGTCCAATCCCCCGCTCAAAACAGGACTAAGAAGGATTTAGGACTAAGTGTACAGGATATTACAAAGGACACTAGAAACACTAATAAGCTAATCTTAAGAAAGAAGCCAACAATGGGGCTTGGGGAGGAGGAGAAGACAGTTGAGATTTACAACAGAAGGAAGAGATCTCATAGGAATAAGCAATGATGGTGATGCCATGTAGGAAGTGCAAACCATTATTAATTCCTTTGTTCTGGTATTTCTATAGCTGCTTTATGCAATTCCATTGGAATTCCACAGAGATTTAGCATTAATTAATCTCAGTATTCCTTTTATTATAACGTGGTTATCAGAAGAATCGTTTAGCACATTACGATACTTTCCATTTTAAATGCTGCTTCCTCTCGATGATGTCATCTAATTGTTTATTGAATGACCCTTGCATCTCAGTCTTATCAACAGTCCCCAGTAGCCCACTCCATGCAGAGATGATTTTTGCTGTGGTAAAGTACTTCCTGATGTTTGTTTTTAAGCATGTTTTTCCTCAGCTGCTTCTTATCCTGTCATTGGCACTAGGCGCAATTTTTGGTTTGAAATTGCCCCTGTAATCTGATGTTTCTATAGAGTGCATTTCACCACAAAACAAAAAAGCAATGTTCAAGAAGTGGGGTTGGAGGTTTCCCCTGGATGACAACTAGATACACATGTCCCCAGACATAATGAGCCTCACGGTAATGCTATATATGTGTATAAAGCCAGGTCCCTTTACATATCAGGAAACTGAGGCACAGAGAGGTGAAGTGACCCAAACTTGACATGTGCTGAGCCCCTTCAACTCCCACTGAAATCAGTAGGCATACAGCAGGCTCATCTCCTCCCAGAATAGGCTTTTAAATGACTTAATTAAAGTCAGACAGCAAGTCAGGGGCAGAGTCTGGAACAGAACCCTGGTCTCTTGCTCTAACCATAAGACAGCACTGCCTCCCAAATTGCCCTGTCTGAGATCAACAATCCCTTTAAGGCACAGCGCTTAGTAGGCGGTTGCGTGGAGCAGCACTTCCCCAGTCAGAGTCCCAGCAGGCATGGTGGGGGGAGGGGCACAGCTGCTGTTACCCCCTTTGAAAGCAGCAGACATGCACCTTTGCAGTGGGCATTAGCTGGTACAGAGAGAAATGGGCCATAGCCCAACTGCCTCCTTTTGAGAGGTTAGTGACACTATCAACACTAGCCTGGACCACACCATCTGTCCCGCAATGCAAAGACTGGGACTATGTCTGGCTTCTGGTCAGGACTGCGCTCACCTCCCTGGGTTCACCTGTCCAGGCACAATCTGGTCCTTTCTACATCCCACAGTGGGTTCTGCTCACATACCTGCAGGTAGATGCTCATTTGTTGCACTTTCAAGTGAGCCTCAACTTTCTGAAAATTTGTCACAGTATGTTTAGCAAAGAAACTGGCCTCTCTCATCTCTAATGTCTGAGTCAATGATTCCTGAGAAAGATTGGGAGTTGGACTCTCTTTTTTCCTAGAAATTGTTGGACAACATTCATGGAGATGAGAAAGACCAATTAGATCATCTGCTCTGTTCCCCTTCCAAACAGGATTGTTCCCTATAGTGTATTTTACTGTGCTTTGCTTTGTCCAGTACAGTTTAAATGTCTCCTGCACAATGAGACTCCTCCACAACCTAATACATCCCATAGCTCAGAAGATTTTCACCAGACTCAACCTAAAATCTCCTTTGCTTAACTTTGAAATTCATATCCGCTCACTAAGGAAAGTTTGCCTGTGTAACTATTCGCAAAGATCACCATCATGCTCTGAAGGTTTTTCACTAAATTACACGAATGAGCTTTAAAGACACTGGGCAAAATCTGCACAGAACATAGTATGTAACCTTCTATTCTAGGATGTTGTGAGACTTGGTAACAACTCTAATGACACTGTGGCTAATGTGGTAAAGGAATGCAATGTATTTCCTAGTATACTGGTGTCACAGCAACTCATCTTCCATTTGAAAAGAATGGAACTTTGCATCTGATCATAATAAAATCTCCATAATAAACAAGGCATATTACCAAGTATGCTAAAAAGTGTTACTGCATCTATTGAGGAGATGCTTTTTCTAACTTGACTATATCTGCTGCATAATTTTTAATTTTAGTTTCAATTTCAGTCTGCATAGACAAATCAGGCAGTTAGGTGCCTACCTGTTCTGTGTGCCAGCAGAGTTCTGCTCTCAGGCATCAACAGCAGCATGTCAAGTGGGAGAAATGACAGCAGCGAAGGCAAGCGGGTGGGACGGCTCCAGGAGTCCACAAAATTGTGAACCTCCCCTTCCCAAACCAGGATGATTGGCATGTCTGCTCCCACGCAGTGCAGACTCTGATCACTGGAAGGAACTATTACAAAGGAAAAGATGCAGACCATGACAGTAAGTCTAGTCTTTCCTCTCACTGGTCTCCTTTATTTCCCTCTTCATGCTATAGTGAGACCACTGAATGCCAATAGGAAAGTACTTTGGCAGCCTTAGACTGTCTTTTTTCCAGTCATTTCTTTGGATGCCTAATCTTCAGTATATATATTAAGTGGTACCAGATAGGCTGAGTTAGTCCCCGACCTGCGTAAGTTCTGGCTGGACCAGGTGTTACAGCACACTGTGTGATCAATCAACGATATAAAATCCAACACAGGAGAGGAGAAAAAAGGCCTAATGTTGCTACTGATCAGCATTGCAAATTCCTAGTGACTTCAGGGGGAGTTCTGCTTGAAGAGCCAGGATCAGACCTTAAACAAGCTTCTACTCTAAGCAGGGACACAGTAAAAAGAGCACCAGTGGTTTCTGTTTGTCCTCTGTCAATGAGTTCAGTGTCCAGTGTGCTCAATTTACAAGCAAAAAGTGTTTTTATTCTTTTTAACTAATTGTTAACCCTGCAAACTCTACCAGGAATCACACAGTTCTGCTGGGTTCTTTCCTTCTTGCGCATTATAACCAGTAAAAAGGTTCTGCCAGGCAAATTATGCCCTCAGTGACACTTGTTCCATTCCCTTCACCCTAACTGATTATACCATAGTATGCAATTCTGCTGGTCAGGCAGGATGAACTAGAATGCAGCTCGCAATTGCATAGTCATGTTAGTCCTACAGAGCTAGCAAGAGCAAAAAGCTGTGACAAAACTATGTTTTCATAAACAAGTTGTATACATTTTAAAATAAACTGAAGCAGTTACAACTCTGAACACATGCCTAGAGCAGATCTGACAAGTGCCACTTTAACAGTCACATTTCAAAGTTGAACCATACTTTATGCCCAAAGACTCCAATCCTGCAAACACATGCATGTGAGTAACTTTACACATGTGAGTACCAGGCCTACAGTTACTTAAACGGGGGTTGGCCAAATCAAGTAGACAGTTTAGAGTGATCATATC
Source organism: Chelydra serpentina (assembly GCA_037349315.1). Classification (NCBI taxonomy): domain Eukaryota; kingdom Metazoa; phylum Chordata; order Testudines; family Chelydridae; genus Chelydra; species Chelydra serpentina. The sequence goes on along the minus strand of JBAIAC010000035.1, from coordinate 30,820,625 downwards.
AGAAGCTCTTGATGTGTGTATTTATCTTCACATGTGTAGCACGCAGTAGCCTATGTTTTAAAGGGACAACATCAACTTAAAAATCACACTACTATCTGAGTATTTTTAAATCTATTGTTCCTGGAAGTAACTTGTATGGTTCCTATCGCTGGAAGAGATGAGAGCAAAAAAATGTTTTCTTGCGGGGAGGGGCCCGGTTTGTTTACTTTGTGCATTTGACAGCAAGTTGTATATAGGCAGTGTCAGTGTTTCCCTTGTATAATCAATCTCCTTGTTGCTTTTGTGGGTCTTTCATGCAGGAGCATGGGAAAAGAAAAAGCAATTTTAAAAAAGCAACAAGAAAATGTGATTGTAAACCAACAAAAATGTGCAGAGGGGATCAGGAGCAGTAGTGTAGCCAGGGGGGAGCAGGGGGAGCGGCCGCTCCCCCACTGGGCAGAAGCGCCGCCTTTTTTTGCTCCCGACGCCTTTTGCTCCTACGCTGCAGCCAGAGCAGAGCATTTTGTTTTGCTCCCGGCGCCTTATTTTTAGCTCCGCTCCCCCTGTGCTCTAAACCTGGCTACGCCACTGATCAGGAGCAGGTGTAGTGCCTAAAATGACTTTCAACTCAATGGGAGTCTTTACACTAGCTTCAGACCCCCAGTGCTGATGGGAGTGTCCTCTTTTGCTCACATGCCAGAATTACACTCAAGAAGACAGAAAAGGCCACACTGCAATGCTGCAGTAAGGATGGAAGCTTTGCAACATCAACTGTTCCTCGAAAATAAAATATTTTAGATCACAGCCTGGCTCGATCTTATGTTGTGAATCTGCAAATCTGGTCCTTTTTGTGCCTCACAGACCTCCCCAAAACCATCACTACTGCTACTAGGATAGCAATCTTACCAGCAAAGATTTACTAGACAATGGTGTAATGCGGTCTCCTGTTATTGAAACGCCATTACTTTTACAATCTTCACTACAGTACATTTTTAGGGGAGCAGGAAGAATTATCATAATTAAAACCAAAATGCTCCTGTCACAACATGAATAAGCAATTATAGTGACACAGTATCCTTGATTTTCACATTGTTTCCTCCCTCCCCATAAACACACTTACTTATTAATATGCAAACTTTAGTAATTAGCCATGGGTCTCCTGGTCATTAGCACTAATTGGTGGGGTTCTGCGGTAACTATTAAGTTGTGCTGTAGCCGTCTATCTCACCAGACAATTAAACAAACCACTGAGGAGAGGTCTGAGGGAAACATCAGGAGAAATTTCCATTGTTTATACTTTACATATTGGATTAGCTCTTTAATCTTATTTATCTGTACCTGCAAGGGAACACCCAGTGACATACTGCCTTATGATCTGTCTGACCAGCCCCCTACCTGACTCTGCACCCTTTCCAAATGCTTCCAATGCAGTGTTTAGTCAAATCTTGGCAAGAGGAGGCTGTTCCAGGGTGTGCACGTTCACGCGTCAGGCATTATGTGGAAAGCACATTCTTAGCTTGTTCCACAGTATGTGAGGCAGCTACTAAGTAAATTAAGACTGGACTTGCAATAGGCATGAAGTGACAAGCTGTCATTCCACCAAGGGTGCCAGCCCCTCTCCATTCCACCAAGGGTGCCAGCCTGGATACCCCTCTTTTTTATTTGTTCTTATCCTTGTCCATTCCTCTATGCGACCCTTATGAATAGAACACCCACCTCACACTTGTTCAATAAGGTACCTCTCTCCCCTCATTTAAGTGACTTCTAACACCTCATTTTGCCCAAGTCACCTGTGAGAGGTGAAGGCAAAAACACTCATTCAACTGAACCATCAAGATGATATTTTTGTAAGCCTTCTCTTCCTTCTCCTTTCCCCTTTTCTATCAGGGTGATATTCACCACTGTGCAGATGGCAGTTGCAAGGCCTATGCATCACTTGGCACAAAGACTTTGTGCCTGACCCTGCGTGGGGTGAATTTCACCCTTATTCTGTCTCACCTCATTTCAATTGCAAGCTCGGGGCAGGGCTGGGTCTTTCCTTGTTTCTGAGGCACCTAGCACACTTCTGGACACTTGAAAATAATGATTAACAATAACCACAATGATATAAGCACAGCAGATCCTTCAAGAATTCGAGCATGAGCACAGCAGTTCTGCTTTTCTGGCCAGAGCCGTACAGTAGTGTCAGTACTTGCAATATTGAAAATAACCAGTTACAAAATCCTGAAAGAATGTAAGTGCATGTTTCTTTCAAGAAGCTTGGAACAAGAATTTGTGTGGCAACCAATTTCCTTGCAAGAAAATGAGGTGTCTGCTGAACGTGCTTTGTGCCTTGTTTGAAACAGTTTTTACCCCAACATCTTATATGTACAAAGAAAAATATAATTCATTTTGAATCAGAAAGTGAAAGTAGATGGCGCACTGGCCCCCTGGGAGTTGTGAAAACATTGCTGGGTCACATACATTTGAGATCACATTAGCCACAAGGCACCTCAACTTTGGAACCTTTGGTCAAAACTGGAAACCTGCAAGTGCAGAAGCTCCTGCAAGAGAGGGGGGGAAAGGAAACTGAGGAGTGAGCTGGAAGCCTCTTCATCAAAAACTGACACTGAGAAGGAGGCTTTCATTACTCCTTTTTGCATAGTGGTAAGTGGATACAGGTGTCAGAGGACAAATACCATTCCACACTTCTCAGGAAGATCTACGAATCTGGATAAGTCTTCTGCTCAAATCAGCTACAAGTCCTTTTGGAAGTCTGTTTTCTAAATCTGTACACAAGTGATGTTGTAGGTATCTTAATTCAAGGAATGTTGATTTCAGTTTCACATCCTACACCCCTCCACAAGTAGAATGAACAACTATGTCAGAGCACAAGGTAATTAGACCGATGTCATTGGTCAAGCAGCAGTGGCTTATTTATGACCTCCCTAATTCCAAATGAGCATGGCAGGTTTTCATACAGGCGCAGGCAGCCTGTGCCCTGTTTGTCCATAAAATCATGAGCCCCAAGGACTACATGGATTGAGAGAGGTGGATTCACAATGTCACTGTCTGTAGATAGGTGGAATGACTCAGCAGATCACAAAACCCCTGGCAGTCAGTAAGATCTTTCCCTCAGGGGTAGGGAAGTATAAAAAGAAAGCACAACCGCAGAATGGAAATAGAAAACTCCCCAGCGTGGGGCTGAACCCAGACCAATGACTCGGATGAGGATCCCAAGTTTCCCAAACACACCCTTTGTTCTCTCTGGTCTCTCAAGCTGCCACTTTTATCAACTCTCCCTTGCGCATCTGTACAAGGGTAGGGGGAGCTGAGCTGAAGTAAAAGCAGTCACAGTCCCACTGTGGAGGAAAAGGGAACCAGGGTGGAAGGAGGTTTGTGACATCTCATCTGAATACAGATGTTTCATCCATGTGCTTTACTCTCATTTCAGAGAGCACCTGTGAGGCTAGCGGCAGAGGCAAGTACAGGGACATTGCACCAGCGCATGAGAACCAAAGAGTGAAACTGACCATGCTACTTCCGCTGTCCAAGCTGAGTGATCATTTTAAGGTCCAATAACACAGACGCCTCCAGAAACTACTGCTACTACACATTAATGGGCAGCGGTAACCTCACCTCTCCAATAGCATGTAGTGCTTTGTTCTGGGGATTGGAGAGACACTGGACCCATAAACGTATTTCAAATCCAGGCTGATTTTAGTGGCTGTTTTGAAGTCTGTGGCTGAGTCCCAAGAGCTCTACCCATCTGCCTCTAGCAGCACCCACCAGCCTGCAGGGCCAGCTCTTAAGGTAGAAGCGGTGCCTGCAATGAGTAGGGGGAGGATGAGAAAGAGGAAAGGGCTGAGTGTCTGTTTGCAGAGGCTGTGAGAGAAGGGGTAGGTGGGGGGATGTACGCAAGGAGAAACTTGCTGAAGCGTTGGGTAAGATTGGCCTAGCTTATACATGTGCTTCTTCGTACATACATAAAGGACAATCATCATCAGTATCCATGACAAAAACAAGCACAATGGGTTAGATCCTCTAATGTGATGTGGCAGCAGATTTTAGCCACAGAGCTAGTATATCTAGCTTCAGTCAGATCATGCAGTGCAAGAGTGACCCTCTGGTGGCCTAAAGCGTGGGTAGAGGCTCCTGTAGAACACATATCCTGCTCCTGGCACAGGGGGCATGGCCAAGAGAAAAAGCATGACCCCATGCAGCTCAATGGCCGCAGTTCCTGCCTCTTGGGTAGCCAGAACAAGTAACTGCAGCCTGCTCTAAATTATGCCTGGAGACCAGCCCCACACCCAGCCACCACAGGAATGGGGAATTGCAAAGCTAATCTGCACACCATGTTGGCAGACCCATACCTCCGAAGTCTGCTGTGCTCAGCTCAGCCAGGCCGCAGGATCTGGCCCATGAATGTTTTGAAACAACACTTTTCTATGTCTCACTTTACAACAATCCAGAAAATAACTGTGCCCACAAGAACAGCTTTAGGAGAAACAGAAGCTACAACTCATGTAGCACGCAGCAGCCTTCCTCTTAAACAACGTGCCCAAATATGGCCAGCCGTCTTGCTCCATGCGCTTCACTGACTCCCCATTCACTTCCAGACTCTATTCAAAGCCTTGGTCCTAATCTACAAGGTCACAAAAGTGAAGAGCTTAGCCAACTCAGACTGTTCCTGGAACTAGAGAGAGACAGGGAGGAAGTAAACTGAGGAGATGCTGAATGCTCAGCATAACTGATACACATAGATCTTAGATATCATGGAGATAAATTCCTTAAAAATACCACGGATAAATAATACCTATCTTCCGTATTTATGAAGGCATCTACTATGTGTACTATGTAAGGCTGGATTTTGGATTTGAATGGTCCCAAGCAAAGGGGGGAAGCTTTCCCAAGAAGCTAGAGAAGGAAACCAGATGAACTCCCCACCAAAAAGGGAAGAGGCTGGACAGTGAGCTGCCTTCCTTCCAGCCTGCTGGAGGAGAGGGATGGTTGGTTTGCTCAAATTGCTCTTCTCCATATAGTCCCCAAAATCATGGGTCCCAAAGGGCTTGTTTGTGCTTAAGGCCCAGCTCTATTACCAGGAGGTTGCTGCCAGTGGGGTACTTTTGTAACTTGCCCAAAGGTATTTATGTTGAAAGTGACACATGATGATCTAGGATGTCCCTGTTAAACATTGGTACCATGTACGCATACCTTCACTTGATAAATCCTTCTAGTCTTGACAAGATAACTATGATGAAAGACAGATCTTTGTCCATAGTGTTTTCTTTGAGGGTTCAGAATAAATCCCACCTGCTCCTGAAAACTATTGAGTTATCTTAACTCCCTTAATTCCTCTATTTATTGATCCCCAACTCTTCTAAGACACTGGATACCTATTTCATATGAAGCTAAAACTAATCAGCAAGGGCACATTGATATAACAGTCCAAAAAATTGAGCCTAATTTCCCACTGCTAGTAGTTTATAGATACTTACGGTGATTTTTAATCTGCTTCTATTGTCTAGAAATTTACTGAAGAGGGAGGATTTTAGTCATGGAGTGAGCTAAAATCTCATCTGGCTTCATATGTCTTATTTTGATATGCTTCACTGTTTAAGTACTAGTTCAGTAGAAAAGTAAAAACCACATTCTAGCAGGTGCTAAAATTGCTGTAACCACTGACTGCTAAGCCACCAGGTAATATTCAGGAACCATGGATCATAATTCTAATCATTCATATATAGGTCAACTCACTGATCTTAATTTATATAGGATGATGAAAGTAGGTCTTGGAATATAGTTCATTTGGGAGATTCCTAAAGTCTCCCAACACACAGCTTTTTAAGCAAAACAAATATTAAGCATAACAGATGCATTAATTTACTTTAGTTCACCAAAGGTTAACTCTTACCCAAAACCGATCATTAGAAAAGAAATCCTATAATCCCTCTTTCCCATTCAGGGTCTAAACATGTAATCTCATGAATAAATCTAGAGAGAAAGTGTAACAAAATGGGCAATAAAAACACTGCATTTGCATCTTTTTATCTACCATTAATATTGTAAACACTCTCTTTCAGGCCCTTGAGTATGACTAATCTAACTTTTTGGCTTCCCACACTACTAGCCATAACAGTGTGTCTCTTGTTATAACGACCAGTTTGATTCACCACCATAGAAAAGTGGTAGAAGATACCTCAGAGTAAATCCTAGTGTCAGATCTTCTTGCAAAATGCTGCAAAATCAGCACTAAATCTAAAAAGTATGGTTCTAATAGTAAGATAGTACAGAACTTTCTCTTTTTTTCCCTTCATTATTTTATTGCTCTGGAAGCCTGCAAGCTCCAACTGTATAAATGCCAATAACTTCCCAAGTTTTAAGGCTGTTGAAGTAGAGATCAGATTTTAGCAAGTGCTTTCCAGGCAGTGAGCCAAACTTCTTCTGATTCACTAAAAGCAACAAGGGGGCTGGGAAGGGGGGGAGGGGAATGAAGGGTTGATTAACTTCAGTTACCACACAATCTCAAAAATGCCTTATGTGCGGAGGGTGCAATCGCTGATTGCCCTGCCTGCGCAGCCTGTTGGGGACGGCGGCTGGGGGGAATGAACTGGAGAAATACAGCAAACGCCTTCCAACCACAAAGTAATTTACAGCTGTAGATCCCCTCTCTTGATTAGGAGACTGCTCTGCTGAAATAAGGAGTTCTTTTGTTTTTAGAATCTAGCTACAATTTTCCGGGGGATATGGCAACGTTTTCAAATTTGGCTCGAGGCACTGGTCGTATTTCAGACACTTCAATCAGTTTGCACGGCATCCGTTCCTCCCCACCTCTAAAACGGCCAGAGAACCCTGGAAGAACAGGTGCATTCCTGGCCATCTTGCATGGGCATTGACCCCTAGGGGTGCGGAATGACTGGGACCGCCGCCGGTTTACACGGCAGCTCTTCAGAATGGGAGTGGGAACCCAGCCCAGGGCAGGGCAAGATGGAAGGGCTCCCAGAACTGGAGCACCTGCTTTGCCAACTCTGAAACGCTCAAGATCGCGGGTGTGTCCTCTCCAGACGCACGTGTTGCATTTACACCAGCGAAAACGATGTCCAAGTAAACCACATTGTTTTTAAACCGTATTTTTGTTGTCGTGGAAAATGTGATTCGACTCACTCCACCCCGAATTTCAGACTCTCCCCCACCCCCACCCCCACCCCATCGCTATCCCGCCTGTCTGTCAGTTTCACGTGACGGCAAAAGTCTCGCTCCCAGTGATTTTCGAATGGTTTCATTTCTGCAGCTGGAGGGCAGCTTCTTGCTTGGGTGGCTTTCTACTGAATCATTGCGGGAGGGGGGAATAGGGCGAGCAAGAAGCCTCCTTTCTCTGGCTAAGGACACTCGTGTTTTTTCAGTATCACTTCGTATAAAAGTTCCCTAGGAAAAGGAACTCTAACGGGCGATCTAGCGCCTGCTATGCCACTACACATGCAGCCATCCACATTTGCAAGTAGTAGAGTCCAACACTCCGCTCACATCATTAGCCAGGCTAATGCACTCCAGAGAATCCTTTTAATGTAGGCTACTGGCATCCACAATCGAGCTGTGGCCATTTGAAAAGGGGGGGGGGGAGAGAAATTAAAGATAATTTGTTCGTACGGTGGATTAACAGAAGTAGTCATTGAAATGAGGCTTAGCCAGAGGTGCAGCTGGTTTCCAAGCAAGTGACACTCCACTATCTGGTGTGGTGATCATTGTAATCAAACTATAAAACTGGGGAGGGGCGGTGAAACCCCTTTTCAAAACTGCCTGACACGCAGAGGTCAACACGCCTCCTTTGTTTCTTTTTCCAACCCAAAGGGAGAGAAGACAGAAAGGACACATACCTGTACCTGAAAGCACAGCAGCAGGGAATGTAAACATCTGGAGAGGGGAAAAAAAGCAACAAAAGATCAAATGATTCCGTGAAATGGCTATTATTAATTATTATTATTATTATTGTTGTTAATAACACAGATCGATGCTCTGGTTAGGAAAGGCTCGGGTCTCAATGACCACCTGATTGCAAGGAAAATGCAACCGGAGCCTTAAAAGATGAAAGTTTCCCCCCCCCCTCCCATTTTTTTAAAAAAATGTCATAATCCTTACAAGCAAGTGCAGGCTGAGAGCAGTGAATACATCGCTGAGTGAGGAGGGGGGAGGCCAGTGTCTTCAAGTTAATGGAGCAAAATCCCCAGCCGCAGCCTTGACATGGGAATGATCCAGTTATAAACCCCCGCAGATTTCCAGCGATCTCGCTTCGCGCTGATAAACAAAGATGAGAAGTTGAGATACTGCCTGGTCTGCCTCCTCCGAGTGGCTCTCTTAGGCATCAGCTCTCCTCTTCCCCCGTCTCTCCTCCTCCTCCTCCTCGCTCTCTCTCCGCCTTTGGAGAGATGAAGGTGCTTATTGTCAGTAACTTCCGATCATCAGCAAATAACCCCCCCTTGCCTCCCCCTCTTTGCTAAGGACCCAGCCCTGCGAGGAGGATAAAGCCTTTTCCTGGATTCAGCTGCCCCAGATAGAGGCGCAACAGCAGCAGCAGGAGAGCTAATATTTGCTTAAGGTTATGATGGCTGGCGTTTGCCCTCTGATCCCCTTCCTTCGGATGGATCCCTCGGTGCCTGGGAGGTTATTTCGGGGGGAGCGCGGCAGGGTGCAGCTCGCAGGTCTCCGCCGCCGCCGGATAGGTTCCTCGAGAGGTCAGAGAAGGGGGGGAAGGATGGATCTTTGCTCTCATGTGCAGGGCGCAGCTAATACTCCGTCTGCCGGGGGAAAGCGCACACACAATGCTGGAGCGAAGGCTTCAGCCCTGATCTCTCTTCTCTTGCAGGCTCATGTTTCCTGCTCTCCCTGTCTCCTTCCCTCGGCATCACCACCTAGGGAGAGCATCGACCAGTGGTGTTTCCAATCAGTGCAGCAGAAAAAAGCAATCTCTCCACTTGCTGGGCGATCAAGATAAATACAATTGACCCCCCCCCCCTCCGGTTCAGAGAGACGATGCGCCCGGGCAGGAGTCCCCGATCCGCAGGCGAGCAGGGGCAGTCCCGGCGTGTTTTTAAGGGTTCATTCTAGATCGATGGGTGGGAACCAAACACACCTCCCCCCAAAACAGTACCCGGCTGAGCAGACACGGGAAGGAAGCGCCTCGCTTGTTCTGCAGTAAGGGCAAGTGCTGAGCGCTTGGCTCCGAAAAGTCCCCTTCAGCTAGAAGAGCCCAGCGCTCTGCACAGCACTAGCTGGTGGAGGCAGCTTAGCCGCTGGTCCTTCTCGATCCAGAGCCGTGACATCAAAGCCCGAGGGCAGGTTCCTACAGCAAAAGGTACGAAGCATCCTTTGAAAAACAAAACAGACGCGTCTTTGTTTTTGTAAGGGGGTGGGGGGAGGTGGGTCTGCCAAAGCCAAAAAACCTCTCTCGGGATGCGTAGTGGGTGTCAAATAATACCAGACACACACCCCCCCTTACCCACAAAAACAACAGCCTTCAGCTTTCCCCGACAGCTCGATCTTGCTTCCTACACAGATTTGGAAATCATTCCAGTCCTCCCTGCGCCTCTGCCTTGCCCAGCTCCAGCAGCAGGCTGGGAAATCCGCAGCCCGCTCCGGGCTGAATGTCTTGACCCAAAATCAAGCAAGCAACGCCCCCCCCCCTCCCCCACGGCTGGCTTCTTGGTGGGAGCTAGGAAGCCAAGCGGCTGCGTCTTGACTGTTCTCTTTGGATGGCCCACGAGCTCCGCGGATGCTTCCCTCGCCTCTGCCCCTTCTCTGTCCAGGAGCTTAGTGCTGACCACTAGCAAAGAGCCACCCGCTGTCCAGAGCGCTCCCCCGCGTGCGGCAAAGCGCGCAGCTCCTCAGGGCTCATGGACGCGGCAGCAGACACGTGTCAGCCGGAGACAATCCAGCATGTTGCTTTGTTGCCATCCCTAGACAAGCCAGCCAAGTGAACCAAACCTCACATGCTGGGGCCCACTGTGCCAGGGCTGCTGCTTCGCTTCTGCGGGGTGAAAGGAAAGACAGAAGCTGGTCCACTGGTGCTCAGAAAGCCACACGCTCGGGAACAGGCAAAGAGACTGGTGAAGCCATTAGAATGGGAGGAGAATGAAATTCTCTCTCACACACACACACACACGTGGGAAACCCTCCGAACCCAGACTCATGTCCTTTGTTGGTGGTGTCAAGCTGCTGCTGAAGAACAGCTTCTAGGCCCCCCTCTCCCCTTGCTTCATGCCAGATTGTGTTACTGTGTGCGTGGGCACAACACATCCTCCTCCGGTCGTGGCCCAGGCCCTGCCTTCGGGCGTGCGTGCGCGCTCGAGGGGAAATGAGAAGTGACTCCGATTCAATCAGTGCAAGGCGGCGTGTAAGGGCAGCGTGGGGGGCGGGGGGGCGCCGCCTGGGAATGTGTCACTGCGGATCTGGGGCGGAGGGAGGCGAGTGGATCGGTGTCTGTCTGTCTTTGCTGTCCAGGATAAAAGTGTCAGACCCACTCACCTGCGAGATGTGCTGCAGCAGGAATTCCCACTCGCTGGCCAACTCCACCAGACGGGCGGTTCACGCTTCAATTCACCTGTCAAACCACCCGAGGGCGGAGAACCCTGAGACCTTGACAAACATTCTCCCTGGCTGATCAGGAACAGCCAGCCCTTTGGAAAGCAGCAGCTGTCTCCTGTTTTAACACCAGTGAACCCTTAATGAAACAGCTCGGATCATCCTGAGCCGGATGGTAAATGCACACCGAAATACACGGTGTGGCTCTAGCCACAGATTCACGGAGAAATGCAGGCACAGAGATGCTTTCAGCCCTGAAATTGCTGACACCCTTCGGAGCTAGGGGCAGCATTTTGCCAGGTTATTATTTATTATGATTGCCACGTCTTCCACGTTGGGCTATTTACAACAGAATCAGGTTGTTTGGGTTTACACAGTGCAAGTCAAGGAATTTCCCCAGATCCCAGCTGTTTTCCACCTCTGCCAGTTTTAGTTTCAAAACGCTTCGCTTGCCATCTAGTGGAAGAACCTTGCAGGTGCAAGCATCACCTGCAGCAGCCTAAAACCCGACTCTCAGCTGGACGTCAGTCAAAGAGCTACTTATTCCTTAGGAGATTAAGGTGGAGTGAGCTGTAAAGTTATACTCCTACTACCTGGGTCCATGCAGCTATTGTTTTACCTATGTCCTTTGCTGTGTTAAAGAGCACTGCAAGCCTCTCTAAGCCACCAGAACCCAGGTATTAGTTCATGTATTAAGGGTCTAATGAGGAAGATTCAAAGGACTACTCATGCCAACAACAGGGTGTAGATGCTTTCCAACCATTTCATCTAAATACTCAGACTGCTCAGCAGAGACCCAAGTGAGTCCCAATAATAAATGACAAAATTCATGCATATAAATGCATTGAGAGAGTACAGTGAGTATTTCCCCTTCTTGAAAATTCATTTATAGTAGACAATACTATAGCCTGGAACTATTCTAATTTTCAAAAGAGAACATAATGTCAGTTAACACAGTATTAATTGAGAACCTAACGATAGTTCATAACTTTAATGTTTTTAAATTCCCACTTAGATACCAGTGTATTTTAGGCCCTCTCACATCCCCATTTAAATGACACAGTGCTCTTGCTCTCTCCATATTTTTAGCAACAAATCCTTATTCTTTGCAACATTCTTATTCTTTGCCATTGTCACTCCATAAACCCCAGTCCTGCAGACACCTGTGTGCATAACTTTGTTCACATAAATAATCCTACTGACTTTAATGGGTCTACTCCTGCGAATAAATGCACACGTTTAAATGTTTGCAGGATCAGGGCCATAATGATCATGATGGCCTGCTGTGAAACTCACATAGCATCCCTGCAGCTGCTCCTTGTTTACAGGGACCAGCTAGTGAAAGATCATCAGAGCTATTCTGTTGAGGTTTGAAAGTCCATTGTTTATCATGGTTTAAATCCCTAAATTGTTTAATGGGAGAGACTGCACTAAAATTCATGGATTAATTACTGTGATGGGGAGACTTGTTTTAAAATCTCTGTTCAGAGGTAAAAATATTAAACTTCTACCTAGTCTTATTTCATGCCTACTTCATTTAGTTTAGGACAGAGTGTTTGGTAGGGTGCTGTTGGAAGGAGAAAATTGACTTTTCCTTCGAGCTGTAGTTGGACATTGCTCACATACCCGGAAGATGAGCAACTCCAAATGGAAAAATATAGGATTTTCCACACACATCAGGCCAGCGGTCCATTAAGTCTGGGATCTTGCTCCTGGCAGTGGTCAGTATCTGATGCTTAAGAAGAACATTCTGCATAATGAATGTAACCAATTACACAATGCCATCTGGAGGTTGGGGTGGGCAGGGGAAAGTCGTTTCTGCTTGACAACTTCTGTCACTCACTGCCCTGAAGCATCCAATTTGACTACCCCTGTCTTAGCTTTCATGACCAGCAATGTCAGCAAAGGTCAAAAAATTATCCTGGCCTTCTAAAATCCAGCCACAATATTTGACTTGAGTCCTGATTCAGCTCCCATTGGCATCAATGGTAACACTCTGCTCAGTGTCAGTGGGAATAGAGAGGGCCCTCAATAACCTCTTGCAGCAGTGAAAATTCCACAGGATGTCCACAAACCATGTGAAAAATAGTTACATTCATGTATCTATTTTTCAAGCTTCTTAGTTATCAATTTCATTGAGTGGCCCTCTTTATTCTCACATTATGGGACAAGGTAAAAAGGAAGGACTTATGCATTGTCATCATGCCTTTCAGATGTATTTCCATCAAGTTCCCTCTAACTCTTCTCCAGTCACAGCTAAATAATTCTAGTTTTCCCTCTGCTGTAACATTGTAAAACCTCCTAAAAATAAATTCTACAAAGGCTATTTTCTGAGGTACAGTCAATATACATTTTTTAAACACACTACGCAAACATGGATGTCAGATATGGAAACAGTCTATAGAATCAATCTGTTCCTGGCAAAGAAAATCCTGGATACTTTGGCAAGCAGCTGGAAGCAGATCCTAACACAGCCAGCTCCCCATGAGCCACTAACATGCTCCATCAGCCAGCAGCGATTCTACAGACCAATTAGGGAACCACTGGTCTATCAGACCACCTTGTATATCCTCAGCTAATGCAGGATCATTCTGTACATTAAATTATCATAATCTTTTATTACTTGTATTATGGTAGCACCTAGAGGCCCCAGCTCAGATCAGGACTCCATTATGGAAGGCATAATATCTGCCCCAAAGAGCCTACAATCTAAACACGCAAGACAGAGAAAGGATGGGTGGTGATATAGAGGCACAGCAAGGTGGAGTGATTTGCCCAGAATCACACAGCAGGTCAGGAGTGGAATTGTGTGTTTGTCTATTCCAGTTTTAAATGACACTTGATGCTAGGTGATTTTGCACTACATTTTGGGGGAAAAAACAAAAACAAAAAAACTCTCTCCCCTAAACATTTTTCCCTTTTCTTTTTTGAGTATGTGACGGGGTTGGGACTCACCACTGCAGCGCCTCGGGAATTAGCTCAGTTCATGCGGAGCGCCCTCTGCCGGTGATGTCCCATCCGTCTTTCGCTCTAGTTGGCCTCTCGACCCACGTTGCTCCCCGCTTGCGGCGTTCTCTTCAGGACACTGCTCTCCGGCAGTGCCCCCTAGTCCACACTCACTCCCTTCCGGGGGGGTGTGTGTTATCAGCAGTCTTTCCAGTTCGCTCCTGCTTCAGTGGCCAACCACAACCCCCAAAGTGCAGTCCCTCTGCTCAAGGGCTGGTTGCAGTCTGTCATGGCCACCCTTCCATCGCCAGGTGCTGTACAAGGAGGAAGGGGGGGACCCAGGCCTGCTCATACCCTGAGTCCCGACCCAGGGACCCTCTAGTGGCAGCCTCTATGCCCTCCGTCACTCCCCTCGCCTTTCCATCCTCCCTGGGTCCAGAGCCATAACTAGGAATTTCTGCGCCCGAGTCATGGGCGCAGAAATTCCTAGTCCTCCCCTCCACCGAATTGCCACCGAAGCCGGGGGCACCGGCGGACCTCCCGTAGGCAAGCAGAAGTGGCTTCGGCGGCAGGGTGGAAGTGCTGCTAATAATACCCTCCGCCAAAGCCGCGGACCTCCCGCAGGCAAGCGGAAGTGGTTTCAGCGGAGAGTATTATTAGCAGCACTTCCGCCCTGCGGCCAAAGCCGCTTCCGCTTACCTGCCGGCTTCGGCGGCAATTCAGCGGAGGGGGCCTTCTGCACACAGACCGGCAGACCTCCCGCAGGTAAGCTGGGGTGGCTTCGGCGGCGGGGGAGGACGGGCGCGCCCCTGGCAGCAGGCTTTTACGCCCCTGCCAGCAGTGCACCCTGAGGCAAGTACCTCAGTGGCCTCACCCTCATTACGGCCCTGCCTGGGTCACTTTTCCTCTGACCTCTTGCACCTCTAGGCCTTTTCCTCAGGGCCCGCAGCCTGGCAGGTATTGGGCTGGGGCTTCCCTCTGCTCCCCCAAGCCTGCCCTGCACTGCGCTGTCTCGGGTGCTGTTCTCCTTACATTCCGGAGACAGATCTTCCCTCCTGAAGGTCCTGGGCAGCCTTTCTATAGGGCTGAGCCTGGCCCCAATTGGCCGCCTTCTGCTCAGCCCTGATTGGCTCTCCCACAGCTCCCTCCCTGATTGGCTGCCAGTCCGCACAGCTGCTCTGGCCTGCCTTAGCACAATCTCTCATAGGGGTGGGGCAGCCACCCCATCACACAGTAATATGGTAACAATAAAAAAATGTAGCCCAATCTGCCATACATTTCACCTGTCCCACCATTGATAACATCAATCTACAGCTTTCTACTACTTTTACAACCTTAAGCTTTGCTCTGGCAACATGTGAAATCTGGCACTACTGAAAGGGGCCAATTTCCCCTCTTCAAACATGATAGGCATTGCTGTCTAGTGATTATAGCCGGGAATTCAGGACTCCTGGATTCAGTTTTTGACTCTGCCCCTGTGTGTGGCACCTCAGTTATGCCTGTTTACTTATCTGTGAAATGGGGATAAGCTTCCCTATCTATGGGGTGTTGTGTGGCATAATTCATCAATAGTTGTGTGGTGCTCTGACATCCTCAGAAGGAAGGTGTCATAGTAAGGCAATTATTACTTAGACTTGAGCATCGATATGCGTGATACACCATGCATCCCATGGTGGTAGAGGAGGTCAAGCTAACATCCTCCAGATTTAAATGTAAGGAGGAAGTGAAAGACTCTTAACTTTGAAATCCACTGGTCCAAAAGAGCCAGAGATTGCTGACTTTCAGAGCGTGGTGCAAGGCCCGTCTCTTTTCCCAGGCTCTTTCTGAGGGGTTGGCTGAGTGGTGGTGAGTGGACTGAGAGTAACTGATGAGTTAGTGGGAAGGACTATTTATGTGACCATTGGGTCCACTGGATGTGTATTTTGAATAGCTTTGTACATGGACCTCAAGCTCTGACAAGGCCATAGTTTAAAAATCTAAACCCACAAATAAAATAAATAGCCCTCTCCCCCCGTTATCTTGCTGTTTTATGTTCCTTGAGGAGAAGAATTTGGATCCAAACGGGGCACAGTAGGAACGGGTGAAACGAAGATTTTGAGCAGCACACTCACAGCCTGCAGTCCCCTTGCATCCTGTACCTAAAGGGGCAGGGAAACCCGTTTGGATAAAATCAGGACTGGCTCAATCATCTGCCCAAAACTAGAACCAGGCTAAGCTCCAAGCCTCTGGTGAAGACTGGAAAACTTCAGCTAACTTTCCCTTAGTTACTTTTCATTTCCACCTCGTGCCTCTGCACTTTTGGAATCTGGAGTAGAAACACCAGAGGTACCATGAGAGGGAGGGATTCTGCATGAAGTGGAAACTCATCATTTGAGACATTTGAAAATAGATTCAACCAAGCACTACTAAATGTGCAATAGGGAATAATCAGGCACTGTCACTAGACAACCAATGGGGCCTTTTTTCTCTCTAATTTACATAGATCAAATTCATCCTTGGGGTGACGCCACTGAAGTTGCCAGAGTTACACATGGATTAATTTGTCCTATTAGTGCCTGGTTCAGATTTCAGCAGCAGTGTGTTTGTCAGATGTATTATGTATCAACCAAGGAACCTCCCAAAAAAATCTTAAGGCATCGATCATGAAACAGGATGTGCATGGCAGACTAACACTTGCTTTTGGCTTCAGTGAGACTCTGCCTGGGTATATGGGTTTCCGCACATGGACCCAGTTGTAGCAGTGCAGCCAACAGCTATGCCGTCTTTTTGTAGGATCTAGTGGTATTAAGAAGCCATTTGAGCTTCACTTTTGTAGTTTATGATGTAGTTTTTGATGGCATTTAGTTACAGTTTGATCACGTGCAACTGACACAACATTCTTGATACAGTGGTTCTCCAAGAAGGTACCTGCTGCATCAGATGGCACCGAATCCTAGCAGAGAATGAGAAGCAGAACAGCAGACTTACCGACTTGGAAGCCAGAGCTATAATTTTTCTCTCAGCAGTTGGGGAAAATTACAGCAGTCAGAGATGGTAAACCTACAAATAATGCACAGAAAAACTTCTCGCTGAGACAACCTTGAGACTGGCATTACGGATTCAGCTTGCTTGTTGTTTGGCTCACCTGCAACAGCTGCTGCCTCTCATCCTCCAGCTGCCACAATTGATCAGATCTACACACATTGAGAGTCACCTAACCCGCTAAGCCCCTTCACTGCATGTCTTGAGGAGCCAGCTCCGCCAGGGGGTGTTTTCAGATGTGCACCTTGGATTTTATTTGAATCATTAAAACATTTCTAGCCACCTTGAGTTGTGTGTGATTTTGGTTTCTAAACAAAACCTACATTCTAGGTTTAAACTGCCTGCTGGAGCCCGTTAATTTTCAAATCTCATACACTATATTGAAAATAATGTTAACATTAATAGTATGTTAATAGGCTGAGTTGTAAGGAACAGAATACTGTGTCTGAAAGCAGCTGGGTAAAGGACAGTCATTTATTGGGAGTCCTATTTTCCCATTTCTGTGGAAAAACAGAGCTCTTATTTGGTTTCAAAAATATATCAACAATAGCACTGCCCCAATGCTGTTCATTCACTGATGGAGGCTGCTGTTTCATTTGATTCCCGGGACACAGCCAGCCAGCACAACAAATTTCCATTGGAAATGGAACACCTCAATTTTAAATTGTTTATTTTTAATAGAGCAAATTCATAGCATGAAGGCAAGTGCAGTAAATGCCTGAGAGCTTCATATTCACCAAATTATATTCATCAATGCACTGGTCAGGTAAAATTATATACGGCAGAGCACTCCTTATGATCTCCTGGTGTTAATTCTTTTCAGTCACACACGCAAAGGATTGATTTAAGACTATGTTCTACAGGGCCTTGGTGGCTTATTGGATTAGTTACTGCTCTTCAACAATTCAAATCAAAGTCTGATCAGCATGACCTTCTGCTTATATGGCTGTTAAGGTCCCCCCAGTGAAATGAGTTTCACTTTCTCTGCTCCAATGGTCCACATCACTGAACGACCAGACATTTCACAAAGTATGAAGTGTATTCAATGGGGCCAAAGAATTAACAGCATGCTTGAGTGGGAAACCTTCACAGCCACTGGACACCCCTTCACGTCAGAACTTAGGAATGTGAATGGGAAGAAAGTGGAGAAAAGGCTTGTGCTGGATCCAGCCATACTGCGCCTGGCGTACGGCAGGGCAAGCAGCCCTTGGCTCCTTTAGTTCCAAGATTTCTTAAAAAAAGAAAACAAGTGGTCTCATGTTTTAAAAAGACATACAGCTTAGCAGTGCACCTCGAGCTGCTGCACACGGGTGACTTAGGCACGATTTACTCCCAGGATATTCTGATCCCAAGGGGAAAAAACAATTTTACTGAAAATTAAGCAGGTGTGTTTTTGAAGGATTTTGCAGTTTTAAATCCTCAATTAAAAGCATTGGAAATGTTTAGTAGGGATGTGGTGCATATCCTAGCTTTATCCAGTCTGGACACAAATAGACACTTAGATACCATGATGATAGGGGCTTTAGAAATAGTTATGCAATATAGGTAGATTGGCTAGCTCTAGGTAGAGATATTTTTCAACTATTTGTATTTGCTGGAATAGCACTCCCAAGACAACTATGAACAAATAGACATAATCAGAGCCTTCCTCTGTGATGTGACATTTAGTCAAATCCTTTCATGAGAAGTATAGTATCTGTCAAATAACATGGCGGTAGGTGCAGTGACTGGATAGTCAGGATTCAAATACAGCCAACCACAAAGTGTTGGGCTCAATTCTGAAGCTGTGTAGCCACAAAAAGCAGAGCCTTGCTTGGACACTTTTTTACAACATACAGGAATAATTCTACAAACATGGACTACAAAAATGTGTAAGACCACAGTGTAGTAGTTGGACGTTAGGATATATAAATGCCACGATGATATCAAGTCGAGATATACCAAGAGACCTAGAAAGACCTAACAAAGAAAGCTGTAGTTTTCAAAAAAAAAAAAATCCTCTGAGACCTAGAGCACAACAAACATCTGAACAGTGAGGCTTACTTCAAAAAGGCCTGGAATCATATAATATCAGGGTTGGAAGGGACCTTAGGAGGTCATCTAGTCTAACCCCCTGCTCAAAGCAGGACCAATCCCCAATTTTTGCCCCAGATCCCTAAATGGCCCCCTCAAGGATTGAACTCACAACCCTGGGTTTAGCAGGCCAATGCTCAAACCACTGAGCTATCCCTCCCCCCCTGGACCATTGATTCACAGGAGGCAACAAAGATAGTTTTGCTCATTCCCCGTGGGACCTTCAATATGTAACACACAGGTAATCACTTCACAATGTTATTCCATGTCACAATGATCCAAACATTAGAAAAGGTTTGGGCGCTTGTGATGTTTATCAGCCTGATCTGTGTTTTGCACACACAGTTAAGTTTTGTGTTACCGATGCTTTGTTCCACCAGTAATCAGTCAAACATGACAGGTGAGCGCTGGAAGGCCACTGGCTCAGCCTCGGCAGTTCAAAATTGCATTGCACATCGAAAACAGGGTGGCTACTTATCAATTAATCCAAGTGGGACTTTACATTTTAGTATGCTGAAATTTCTCATTGGGAATACATGAGCTTTGAGCAGGGCCGGTGCAAGGAAGTTTCGCACCCTAGGCGAAACTTCCTTGCACCAGCACTGCGACCCTTCCCCCCCCCCCCACCCAGCTAACGCTGCCCCCCCACGGTAGCCAGCTCCCCATCCCCGCTGAGGCAGCTCCCCATCCCCCACGGCAGCTAACCCCCCCTCCCATAGGCCGCGCTGGCTAACTCCCCCCACCCGCAGCAGCCAGTTCCCCATCCCCCCGAGGCAGCTCCCCGCCCGCGGGCCGCGGCGGCTCCCCCCCCAGTGCCCCCCCCCAGCGGCGGCCAGCCTCCCGCCTGTGACGGCCGGCTCCCCACTCCCCCCCGCTCCCGCGGCAGCTAACCTGCGGGCCGGGGCAGCCTCCCGCCCCCCCCACCCCCACCCGCAGCAGCCGGCTCCCCGCGTGGCAGCTAACCCACAGGCCTGGGCAGCCTCCTGCCCCCCTGCCCGCAGCAGCTCCCTATCCCCCCGCGGCAGCAGCTCACCTCTGCTGGTGCCAGCAGCTGCCGCATCGCCACCAGGAGTTGCTGCCCCCGAAATGCCGGTGCCCTAGGCGACTGCCTATGGTGGCCTAATGGAAGCGCCGGCCCTGGCTCTGAGTAGGTACAATGTGAAGGAACAAACCAACTCAGGTCATATAAGAACATAAGAATGGCCATACTGAGTCAGCCCAAAGGTCCATCTTGCCCAGTATCCTGTATTCTGACAGTGGTCAATGCCAGATGTCCCAGAGGGAATGAACAGAACAGGTAATCATCAAGTGATCCATCCCCAGCTTCTGGCAAACAGAGGCTAGGGACACCATCCCTGCCCATCCTGGCTAGTAGCCACTGATGGACCTATCCTAGTTCTTTTTTTAACCCTGTTATAGTTGTGGCCTTCATAACATTCTCTGTCAAGGAGTTCCACAGGTTGACTGTGCGTTGGGTGAAGAAATACCTCCTTTTGTTTCTATCCCTTTCTTAATGATTCCCAACATTCTGTTCACTTTTTTGACTGCTGCTGCACATTGAGTGGATGTTTTCAGAGAACTATCCACAATGACTCCAAGATCTTTCTTGAGTGATAACAGCTAATTTAGACCCCATCATTTCATATGTACAGCTGGGATTATGTTTTCCAGTGTGCATTACTTTGCATTTATCAACATTAAATTTCATCTGCCATTTTGTTGCCCAATCATCCAGTTTTGAGAGATCCTTTTGTAGCTCTTCGCAGTCTGCCTGGGACTTAACTATCTTGAGTAGTTTTGTATCATCTGCAAATTTTGCCACCTCACTGTTCACCCCTTTTTCTAGATCATTTATGAATATGTTGAATAGGACTGGTCCCAGTACAGACCCCTGGGGTCAACCGCTATTGGCCTCTCTCCATTCTGAAAACTGATCATTTATTTCTACCCCTTGTTTTCTGTCTTTTAACCAGTTACCAATCCATGAAAGGACCTTCCCTCTTATCCCATAACATCTTAAATGTCACTAATTCCTTCACAGTGGAATTTTTCCAAAACTGGAGCCTACTGAAGAACTAACCGTGAGATCACCAAACTACTGAACTCTCTTATTGAGCATTTGAGCCACAAATTAATAACAAGTATATACAGTTGCTCATGCACTAGCTCTGTGCTTTAAGTTAGATGGCTACGAGCAGATGCCAGTCTTTGAGATGCAACAGCTGCCACTCAACACTGCACTGAGCTCATCCTGCTCAACCACACCTTTAGCCAAGATACAGAAATAAAAGATGCAAATAAAGAAAAATTAAATCAAACTCCCTCTGAAAAAAATCATCCAGAGAATTAAATTCCATGGAGCCAGTGGAACAAAATGGGAGAGCATGCTCAGTCTCTTTAACTGTAAGGCAAAGAGCTGTTATTCTATCAGATACAGCTGTGCACTCATCAGTCCAGTGACCCTATGGAAGGGCGAGGGCAGAACTCTATCAGGCTCCAACACCCTGCTCCTATCACACAGATGTTTACTAGGGCTCTTCCAGACAGCGTCCCTAGCAAGAGTGTACATGATGATTACCTATGAAGGGCATTGCTCCAGACTCCTTCCTGAAAATGCAGAGAGGTTGGGGGCTTTATTGGACATTGTAAATCTTAACGTTGATGTCTATAATATTTACTGAGGACTGGGCAATCTCAACTCAGAATTATTCTAGTAGTAATCCTTATAGGCCAAGTAGGGTGACCAGATGTCCCGATTTTATAGGGACAGTCCCAATATTTGGGGCTTTTTCTTATATAGGCTCCTATTAACCCCCACCCCCTGTACCAATTCAGATTCAGATAGTCACCCAGTGGGATTTTCAAATGTGCCTAAGCAGGTCAGGCATCTAATGCTTATTGACAGCAAAGGGACTTAGGCACTTCTCTACATCTCACTAGTCAGCTATCTGCATCTTCAGGCACCTAAATACCTTTGTAAATCTGGCCCTTAGTGACTAACCCAATTTCTCAGAGCAAGCAAGTGACAGGGTGAGGAAGAGAAGCTGAGAATCCCAACTTCCTAGTTCCCTGCTTTTCTCCATAGGCTACACTCTCTCCTTCCTATATATTTTCACTTTTGCTTAAAGTCTCTACATATACTTTCTTGGTCAGATTATTCTCTTTTGGCTTCACTGACTTTTTTTTCCTTTGCAGTGACTCCTAGCAGCCATGGTCACCAGGACATATCCTGTTCTGCTGAGTTCACATTCACTATTTCATTTTCACCTCAATGACATTCCAGTTTGGTTCTCCTCACTTTATTCCATTGTTTATGTGTGTGGTATGTAATTCAATATGATAATCTGAATTTAATACTAACAAAAGCTGTATTTAAAACCAATCTTAGAAATAATGTCGGTATCAATTTTCTTAGGTTTCAAATGTTTCAGTTTTGAACTTTATGTACCTATAATGAACAATTTTCATTTTTGTGTAGAATGTGTTACAATAGGATACAGCCCAGATATACAAAGAGAGTCTTATGTTTCCACCCTTGGCAATTTTCAATAAAACTAAACCCAATTATGTAGGGACTGAATGGTTCAGGTCTCAGTAAAGGGATATAAAGACTTTCATCTGTAGGTCACCATCTAACAGCTGCTTTGAAGCCTGTTTGAAATGAATTCAGAGGCTCAGTCTGGTTTCTAGTGAAGAAATGTTCATACCTCAATAATTAGTAGCCTCGCTGGGGTTCTCAGAAGAAAGGCTAAGGACAGAATGGACCTGGAGAATGAGTTACCCTTTTTTCCCTAGAGATGTCGTGTTCCAGGTCAAGACTGAGAAATGTTAGCAGAGCAGTACTGCCAGTGTGAGTATGGGACTTGTTTTATGGATAACCATAGAGGACTGCTGTCGCCAAGGCAGGGAGGGTGTGACCAATTTTACAAGTGCTTGATTCACTGAAAATACAATAATAAAATTACATCGATTTTGACAGCTTTGAATTTTCCATGCAATTTGTACAAATTTTAGAGTCTGAAAACTTATGTACAATATAAGGTGCATCCTTGCAGCATACAGTGTGTCATCCCTCTACAGTACATCATGAGAAACAAAGTTGGGTTGAATGCTGTGGGTGACTGTTTCTAACAAAAATAGTGCAAAGCAATATGAGGGTGACACACAGCAAATACCACCGCTGATTGACCTGCACTCTGCAGGAGATAAAAATTAAATTAAATAGAGAGCCTGGCTGGGGTAGGGAGCTTTTGGAACATAAATCTCACCTTCCTTGTTGAATTCTTGTGAACTCACTAGCTTAGAAGTTCTTCTGCATGCTACAAAATGGCCATATATTTTCACTGATTCACCTAAAAGGGAAAAAACTCCATGTTTTGAGCCATACCTCTGATATATGTCCCCCTCCCTCCAGAATACTTTAGCTCATAGTTAAAGACTGGGATTTTCAAGGAGGCCAAAGGAGTGAATTTCAATAGGATTTGAGTGCTTAAACCCCTTTGAAAGTTCTAGCCACGGTTGTTAAATGCAATTCAGTGCAAAGTGCACCATTACACATCACTGGGGTGGAAAATAAAAGCATTAAAAACTAAGGAAATTACAAGCTATCACTGCATCCACAATGGAGAGAGTCAGGTACAACCAACTTTACGGGGGTACACTCAGCATCTGAAAAGGACTACAAGCATTTCTTCTAGCGTGAACCCAGATCAAAAGAACTCTCCAAACAATCTACAGTTGCACCAACTGCTATCAGTTACTGTGTTCGCTCAAGGGTCAGAGGTCCCTGTGTGGTGGATCTAAAATTCCAATCCGGTTGATGACCTGTGTGGGTGGCAATATGATGCCAGGATAAATTCACAGATTCACAGAAATATGGGAAGGATGCCGTTACATACCCAGATAAACTGTGCCCAAGAAGTTATCGCTTCACTCTTTGGTTATCATTGCCATAGGGCATTGCGATTGCCCATACCCAGCAAGCACTGTGAAACTGAGACGGGTTGTTTTTTAAATGAACCTAATACTATGGTGGACTCACTAATGTTATTGACTCTTTTTAGACAGTAGTAATTTACTAAGTGGTGTGTTTCTCCAATAGATTTATGAGATTGTGGACAACTTCAGTCGTGTAACTAAATTAATGGGGGAAGTAGAGCTTTCCATTTAGTAATAAGGTCATGTCCAGCATTTAGCACTCCTTCCCCAAACTCTCTCCCCTGGCCTTTTAGCATTTTCTTTATTGAGCTTTTCACATGATAGAGCAAGATAACATTTTATTAGTTAAAAGCTGCATTCAAGATCCATATCTACATAAAGGAAACCACTAATATACTTGTCCAAATGCTTCTCTACCCTTTTAGTTAATATCATTTATACATAATGCACATCTGTCTGCCCTACGTATGCCTAAGGCATCTATCATCTTGGGATCCAAACACCAAATTCATTCACTTTAAAAACAAACAAGTCAACAGTGACTTTTCCCTCAGTGCCCCTTGGCTGCATATTGTATGTTTGCACACGTGCATGTGAAATAGTTATGTGGGAAAGGCTCTGGTCTCTCATTTTGAGCTGAGGGTGGCCAGGATATCACTCAATTTGATCTGTTCTAGTAAGGAATTCCATAGCCAGGGTCCTGCTACCAAGAACACCCTGGCACATGACACTTTGCCACAGGCAGATTGTGTCAGTCGACAAACAGAATGCCTATTCCACAGAGCTTCAAAGTCTACAAGCACAAAGGCATAACAGTCTAACTTGGACAGATATTAGAAAGACAAGGTGGGTGAGGTAATCTCTTTTATTGGACCAATTTTGGTTGGTGAAAGAGGCAAGTTTCACAGAAGAGGTTACTCACTCTATGCAGTAACTGTGGTTCTTTAGATGCGTACTCATAAGGGTGCTCCACTTCACCTGCACATGTTCCTGATGGGAGATTTTCCAGTTAGCCATGTTCATTCGGCCTGCGCATGCACCCTATGCCTCCTCATGCCAGATGCTGAGGCTATATAGGGCTGTGTGGGCAAACTGCCCTCAGTTCCTTCTCCACTGAAAGGAACAGTCCAAAGCAGAGGGGAAGGAGGGTGGTTAGCAGCGCACCCATAGCAATGCACATTTAATAGAACCACAGTTACTGCACAAAATGAGTAACCTCTTCTTTGAGTAGTGTCCCTATGGGTGTTCTGCTTCATGTGATTTCTGAGCAGTATCCCCAGATGGAGGAGGGAGCTTCGAAAGAGAGTCCAGAACTAAAGACAATACTGCAGAAAAATCGGTTACCTTCCTTTCTTAACTGTTGTTCTTCGAGATGTGTTGCTCACATCCATTCCATTCTAGGTTTGCATGCACCCACGTGCATGGCCGTCAGAGATTTCTGCCTTAGCGGTATCCGTGGGGCTGGCAGTGTCACCCCCTTGAGTGCTGCGCCCATGCATCGGTATATTAGGTGCCACTGGCCCTACGCCCGCTCAGTTCCTTCTTGCCGGCAGCTCTGACAGAGGGGCAGGAGGGTGGATAATGGAATGGATATGAGCAACACATCTCGAAGAACAACAGTTATGAAAGGTAGGTAACTGTTTTTTCTTCGAGTGCTTGCTCATGTCGATTTCATTCTAGATGATTCACAAGCAGTATCCCTGGTGGCAGGCTCGGAGTTCACGGTCGTGAGGCTTGCAACACTGCTGTGCCAAAGCCAGCATCGTCTTGGGCCTGCTGGGTGAGTGCATAATGAGACGTAAATGAGTGAATAGACAACCAGGTAGTGGCCCTTTAGATATCCTGAATCGGCACCTGGGACAGGAAGGCTGCCAATGAATCCTGCACCCTAGTTGAGTGGACAGTCAGTCACCAGTGGAGGCACCTTTGCCAGGTTATAGAAGTAACGGATGCAGGCCGTGATCCAGGACAAAATCCTCTGCGCAACACTGGGCCACCTTTCATCCTGTCTGCCACCGCAACAAACAACTGTGTTGACTTACGAAATGGCTTGGTCCTGTCGATGTAGAAGGTAAGCACCCTCCTGACATCCAGGGCATGCAATTTGAGCTCCTTTTTCGATTTATGGGGCTTCAGAAAGAAGACAGGTAAGTACATGTCTTGGCCAGTATGAAACTGTGAAACTACCTTGGGCAGGAATGCTGGATGAGGTCGGAGCTGGACTGTGTCTTTGTAGAACACCATATAGGCCAGCTCTGAAGTAAATGCCCTGATCTCAGAGACTCTATGGGTGGATGTTATTGTGATCAGGAAAGAAACTTTCCAGGAGAAGAGGCGAAGGGAGCAGGAAGCTACAGGCTCAAAGAGAGGACCCATGAGCCGTGACAGCATGAGATTCAGGTCCCAGGGAGGGACGGGATCCTTGACATGTGGGTAGAGATACTTCAGACCATACAAAAAACAGACCATCATGTCATAAGCGAATTCTGACCTGCCCTGGAGCGGAAGGTGGAAAGCAGAAATAGCAGCCAAATGGACTTTATTGATGACAAGAACAACCCCTGGAGCTTGATTTGAAGAAGATAGTCCAGGATAGCCTGCAGCGAGGCCTGCTCAGCCCGGATACCCCGGTCCGAGACCCAACCTGTGAACCTTTTCCACTTGGCCAGATAGGTGGTGCTACCCACAAGATCTGTTGGACCCGGACCAAGCATTCCCGTACTTCCAGCTTTAGCCATGCAGAAGCCACACTGTCAAGTGCAGCGCCGCCAGGTTCAGCTGCAGGAAACTGCCATGGTTCTGGGACAGCAGGTCCGGCCAGAGAGGCAAGTGCAGTGAAGCAGTCACCGAAAGGTCCATCAGCGTGCCGAACCAGTGTTGCCAAGGCCACGCAGGAGCTATCGGGATCACCTTCACCGTGTCCTGTTTGATCTTCATAAGGACCTTGTGGATTAGCAGCACCAGTGGGAAAGCGTACATCAGAGCCCCCAACCATGGGAACAGAAAGGCGTCTGACAGGGAGCCCTGCCCAATTTCAAGGATGAGCAGAACATGGGGCATTTCCTGTTCTGATGGGACGCGAACAGGTCCACCTGGGGAGTCCCCCACCTCCGGAAGATCACACTGACCACCTCCGGGTGGAGCAACCACTTGTGGCAAGACAAGAAGGTCCTGCTGAGGCGATCTGCTATCACATCCTTGGCCCCAGGCAGATGCGCAGCCACCGGATGGATGACATGCTGCACACAGAAGCCCCAACGATCAGGCTCTGCCCTGTCTGTTGCTGTAATACATCGCTGCAGTATTGTCTGTCAGGACCTGCACCACCTTGTCTTTCACATGGGGCAGGAAGGCCTGGCAGGCCAGGCGAACCGCTTTGAGCTCCCTGACGTTTATGTGGAGGGACAGATCATCCTGTGACCAGCGGCCTTGCGTGCTGAGCTCACCCAGGTGGGGTCCACAGCCCAGGTCTGAGGCATCGGAAACCAGGGTCAGCAATGGGGATAGGGCCGCGAAAGGAACTCCCTCCAACACCAATTTGGGGCTCAGCCACCAATCCAGGGACAATCGGATGTGAACCGGCCCCGATCACCCAGTCTAGATCGTGTCTGTTGGGGATGTAGACTGACGCCAACCACACTTGCCATGGCCGGAGATGGAGCCGGGCATGCTGAACCCCGTACGTACATGTGGCCATGTAGCCTAACAACTGCAGGCAGGTATCAGCAGTGATGAGCAGGGCCTTGACTGATTGGGGCCCAACCTGTTGCTATTGGGTACAGAGAATGGAGGGCGAGAGTGGGTTCATTGTGCACAAATAAAAAGGTAAATGGGATTGAGAAAGGGGATGTATAAATTCTGTCATGTGTGTACTACAGGTTAATCCACAAAGGAGAAAAGATAGGAATTCCCTGGCCCTGGATGGAATGATCATGGCTGCTAATCACAATTGTTATAAATTCTACTCAAATCCCACAATGTGAAGTGTCAAAAAGAGGAAACACATGGACTGCTACACCCGCAAGTCGTGGTAATGAAAATGAGGACTATGAGAATTTCCCCATAGAAAGATGAACACCAACCCTCCAATAGAATTTGGCAGTGCTGGTATATGGATAAGATGAGGCGTCTTTGGGACATGGGGTGTATGACAAGTTAACCATTTTGAAGACTGTAACCTTACAGGTGATATGGATGCCAAATTGGAAGAACCTGAATTTAAATTGGCCACAGCCTGGAGCTGAAAATATTCCCTGATGACCAAACATATGGGAACCATTGTGGGAGCAGGTGCAGCGAGCGCTTTTCAACGTCCTTTCACTCTATTACATGGGTTATACGCCCCCAGGAATAGGTGGGTGGGCCAAATTCATCCTAACTGTAGTGAGTACATAAAAGGATTGAAACAATTTGATTGGTGAGGGAGCGCACCTGGAATCGTCAGAAAAGGGGATTGTGGGCAGCAGGGAACACTGCTGGGTACATGGAATGTGGGGGATGAGTAACCAAACACTTGATAAGACAAAACGTGAAATTTCAACAACAAAACAATGAATTAATAGCACAGCAACTATCAGCAGTTGCCACGGGATGGAGGACAGCTGTAGAGGTAAACCTGCAGTTAACTCATTGGGCAGCAGACCTTGTGACATGGGTGGGGGATGGTTTCAGGTTAACATGGGGAGAAGTGTGTGTAGGTATACAAAATGCTCAGTTAATGTTAATGGCTATCATGAGACACTTGGTCAGAACAATGGCCTTCGGTGTTAAATCAGGAGGCTAGCCCATATTTATCCACACTTGCAAAATCATACCCATCCACCTGGAAAATAATATCCGCAACCTGTGGGGCCAGTACTTGTGTGACTGTTACCATACCATGAGAAGGGAATGCAATGAAGATGGTCCCCCTGAATCCTGAGTAACAAGAAAGGGAGGAGTGTGTTGGGAACCACTGGGAAATATCATGATGTTTACTAAAATATCCAGCTAATGAGTTTATCCCAAAGTGCCTCAACTCCCCAGGTGATAAGAGCACCAGCTGTTTACTAGGATGCCAAAACTTAGTCCCTGCCCCTCAGCTTCTATGCCTCTGCTGTTAGTATAAAAAACTGCAGTACACTGAAAACAGCAAAGGCACAGCCTTAGATTAATACACGATACTGTAATAGTAATTTTTTCCTCTTCCTTAAATGCTGCTGCTGCATCTCCTATTTGATAGGGACCTTGCTACAGAATTTAGGACTAGCTTGACACAAGGGGCATTTATCAATCTTACATAGTGATAGTATAAACCAGATATGCACTTCCACTACGCAGTTACCACCATCTACCACACAGCACTTGAGTATAGATCCGAAATGAAAGATACTGAGTAATGTGTTAAGTGGTAGACACCATATCATTCACTTGCTCCTTTCCGTTGCTTCAACACACAAGGGCCAACGCCTTACCTTGGCATTTTCACTTCACATCAAGAATTGGTCAGGTTTTCAGAGTTCAACCTGGAAGGCAATTCTCTCAACTTTTGTTTTTAACACCTTTTCATGCCCTCCTTAGGCAGTAATCATACCGGGCTCTACTTATGAACGTTGCCATTTCTGACTAAGATTTTTGATTTATACACTTTGCAGACTGCCTCATCCACATTTTCAGAGTAGAGACTTGGAAAGGCATTAACTCATACCAGAAGCTGCTTTAGTCCAAACCCCAAAAGCTTGGCACAAGGGGCATCTGTACAAAGGATTAGCTATTTTAATTGCCAGAAAACAAGGGTATCCAATGATTTGAAATAAAAGAGCTACGTTCTCTAGTGTTAGATGGAGAAGCTGTGATATGCATGGCACATCTCCACAAGCAGTGTCAAAATGATCTTGGAATTAACACTGTTCAGAATAGGTCCTATTAAAGACTGTTTCCTAACATACCATCCAAAACTTTTAGCCCACTGGTCTTAAAAATGTTTACTCCAAACCAGAGAACACTGGCATACCACAGCACTCAAATAGCAGACACTCCAGCACAGGTCTGCAAATGTTTCCACTGAAAGCTCATTAGGCCCAATATTATCTCCTTTAGGGGGAAGACAACCACTTGGGGACAGCCTGGGAAATTAAGGATAAGGTCTTTTCTTCAAATGAGTGCAGCCAGGATTAATCCATCATTTCCCCCAACCATGTTTCTTACTGTTTAATAACATTCAGCACCTGTTAACATGCTCATGTGATCAATGGTATATGGTGCAAGAGTTGTGTTTGTAAGGCTGACAATCTTCAACGTGTTATTGATTCATACATAGTCTGAGGTGGTGACAATTTAATTTTTTTTTAAAAATCTCATTTAAAGATAGATTCTGAGACATGTTTGGGTAAAAATATGGAATAAATTTAGCAACTCCTACAAGAACTTAAAAGCTCTCATTCAATACACAGGCAACCCAACCCCTAAGCCCACAAAAATAAAGAAACGATGGTACTTTATCAAAATACTAAATTTTATTTTCACATGTACATTTAGTCTCCCCACCATTTCCATTTGTCTGACCACCACCTCTACTATGCCTTATCAAAACATTCCATACATATTTAAAATGAAGCAAAGGGTGGAGTTCCGTCTTTAAAAACTAAACAGGCATTTTGGACAACACATTCTTGGCAAAGTATTCTGGACGACATTTATCAGACGCAGTAGGGAAAGTTCTTTCAGCATATATAAAAAGGACAGCCAAATATTAATGGTTACAGAAATAAGACTGCACATTTTAATGAACGGTTTAAACTGTTTTCTTTCTTACAGAGTCTGTCTCCACTGCCAGAGAGCTTGAATAACCTGAAAGCGTACACAAAAATGTTAGAAGTTGAAGCTAAGAATGATCTAATTACCTAATCTTCAAGATAGTACAACTTGGAGGTAACTGGATTGAACTATGCCTGTATATATGAAGTACTTTAAAAATAATTACTCCTGTATTTATCTTTATCCACACATTTATACTATTGGTTAAACGTATTAAAATAAAGCTACACAAATGCTGTACTCTGAAAAAAGCTGTATCCAACTCTACGTTGAACGCATAGTAAGTTGTATTTTTGAATGCTTGTGTTAAGAAGTTGTCATCCTCTAAAAAGTGCTATTGGTGGCAAACAGGGAGCAGGCAAGAAGGCAAGTTTCTACTCTGCTTTAATACTGATTAGCCACAAAAGCTTAAAATGATTACACCTCAGTCTTGTAGAGGGGCACAAAAATGTTCATTTTTAGTAAAAATGTGCCAACAAATCCTTTACATACTATGCCGACTATAAGCCATGTGCATTGTTGAACCAAATATACTTTTCCCCAAAACTTAAAAATGCAGGGTTTGTTTTTTTTTAAAAAAGACTGCACACTAAGAATCTAGTGAAGAAAAGTCAAGAGGAAGGGTGTGGTGGACCAGTTAGGCAAATATTGGCTGAACTCTGTCTGCCCTGACTTAAGTCAAATCAACTTCAGTAGTTGGGACTAACCGCTTTTAAACATTTTCTTTCAAGAACCTATGAGTTTGTCTATCAGTCAATTTAACACCTTTGAACCACTGGAGAAAGCAGGAAAGCATAAAACCTACTTCCAATGACAAAATTCCTTATGTTTCAGGAATTTTGATAGGGAAATCTAAGACAGAGGTTAATCTAATGTCAAGCAATAACTAATCCTGTACCTTTCTGATACCAGCCTTTGGCATGCTCTCTCAAGAGTCAAGTTGACTTTGGAAGACAAAGAAATAAGACTGCCATAATGTCTACTGCAAAATTCCCCCTTCCCAGCCCATCCCCTAACAAAAGAAAGAGCAGACTGCCCAAGTCGCCAAATTCAGCAGCAGGGAAAACCACAGCTCATTTCCCTTAGCCAATATGGTGCCAAAAGGAAAATTCTGTGGGTTTAGTAAGCAAGAGTTAATTCACTAACCATATAAAAGATGGAAAAATGTAATAAAACATTAGCATTTCCATCTTAGCCAACTAAACCCTTAAAACAGTTTCCATTTATTTAACGTGAAGTATTGTTTGTGGTTTGTAACCCTTTGAAACAGTCCAAAGCTTGTAGAGATTAAAAGTGAAAGAATCTATAAATCTTGTTACAAAAATTCTTTTGGATTTTTCCAAGCCACTGTAAATTCAGTTACCTTCTGGTCCTGTGTCCTGAAACAATTCTTAACATAGTTGACAAATTTGGCTTCCATTTTAGGAAGGGCAGAACCCTATTTAAAAAAAAAAGGGTAAAAATTTTAGTATCTAAAACCACTGAATGGCTGCAATAAATGGAGAACCCTTAAGACGTCTTAAATCCTTAGTACAAGTAAAAATTTTCAAAGCCAACTATACAGTGTCAAGAAAATCTGTCTATCATCAAAAGTTATTTAAAATACATGTTTTGGCATTATCAAGGTTTTTACACCAAACCCACCACCCTAGTACGAGGCCCTTGCCTATGCAATTGACTTGCCTTAAAAAAACCAAGCATAATTCTGTCCATCACCACCACATCTCAGAGCATCAGTGGCCAACATTTTTATAGCTTATATTGCTGGCTGTTAATATCCACATGCACCTAACTGTGAGGCATCTATGAAATTGGAATGCATCTCTGGGATTCAATGTACAAGTAATTTGCAGATTAAAGCTCTTAAAGACATCCAGGGACTTGTGGTCCCCAGAACCCTCAGTATTTTCCTTTAAAATAACCGCCACCTATCCTGTACAATCCTACGGCAAAAAAAATGCTATTCAAAATTATATTTACGTTAAGAAAATTATGAAGTATTTACACTGTTATATCATTTAGGGCGGAGATATACCCAACAATTCAAAATGAGTAAGCTTAAAACGGGAAGTTTTCCCCCCTTAAAGTGTGTATAAAGCAAGTTTTCTACTAAATGTCAGTCTACATTTTAGAACCAATTTGTATTTTATAAATTAGATAAAGTAGTCAGCAGGACTTAAACCCTTGGGCCAGACTCTGAAGGACAAAACAAAGCTAATATTTAGAGCTCTGTGTCTGTCACAGAATTCACGGATTCTGTGACTTTCCGTGACCGCGGTGACTTCTGCAAGGGCCAGTGTGGCTGACCCTGGGGCCAGCTGCTCAGGTGGTCCTGGAGACAGCCACACCAGCAGCTGCTCTGGCACACTCTCTCTCTCCCCTCCCCCGCCGCCCCCCAAACAAGATTTAATCATAGGTATTTTTAGTACAAGCAAGACAGGTCACTGGCCCATTTTTGTTTATTGCCCATGACCTGACCATGACTTTTACTAAAACTAACCATGACTAAATTGCAGCCTTACTAATATTTACCCAATCTGCACAAGTGAGACATTCACTCCAAGTTAAGTCTGCTGTAAAGGGTGTGGTTACTTTGAAAGTGAATAAAATAGCATCCTGTTTCTCCATCTATAGAATCAGTTACATCGAGCCAAACCCCACTGAAGTTATGGGGGTTACACAGGTATTACTGAAGGCGTGACTCAGTCTGTGAAACTCTTTATTGAAGGTGATAAATGAGGAAGTACCCATATCTTAACAGATTCCCCACAAGGGTCTCTGGGGCGAGACCAAACAAGTTTTTACTTCTAAAATGAGGGCCATATTTTCAAACTTGTGCATCTTTATTACCAATTAGACATTTAAATGCGGTTTTAGGTATCTAAACACGACTTTAGGGGTCTAATTTTAAGACAGTTTGAAATTTAAGTTTGAGTGCATAATTGATATTGAAGACAGGGAAGACCAAAAACATGAAACTCTACAATGCCATTTTCATACTGATTTCTCGGTGTCTTCTACTATTAGGGTATTTGTCACATCTCCTTTCCGTCAGGACAGCATTGCTGAACTACTTGAAAACAGGGACAAAGTATTCCATTTGGAAAATAAACATTTCCATCAGTTTAAACTCACCTTTTCTATGGTTGCCTGCATCTTTGCTTTAATCTCCTCTAGTGAAAGGGGTACTTTTGGTGATTTTGGACTTTGTGGTTTATTTTCCTTTTTATTAGATGCCGGAGTCTGAAACAGACAGTTTGTTACACATTTGTAAAGATTTTGCAATTGCAAAGAAGCTACTATAATTCTCCCACTACTTCAGCTTTTCTTTTTAAAATTAGGTTATTAAAACATTGTTCAAACAGTACAAAGGAAGCCACGGAATACAATATATTGATAATTTAATAAGACCAAATGATATTAATACTGAATGATTCCTTCTTGCTCCAGTTTCCATAGGACTGTTGCGCCAGTAGATTTTATGTTCTCAATCTTCAATAAGCTATTGGAAAAGTCATCACAAAATGGAAAATTATTTAATTTGTGCTCACTTCAAGTGGTGACAGGTTTTAGGGGGCAAATGTACAAACCACTCAAACTTTAGACTGCGATATTTATGTTACCAACAATTTACATACAATATGCTCTGTACTACAAAATGGCCTATTACCAAATTACAGAAACATTTCAGTGCCCCTTTCTCTTCACAGGAAAATTATCTACCCAGTTCTTCCAAAGACAAACATAAAAGGTGAAACTTAAGAGGAACTACCCAACTTAAACACTAAGACAACCTGTTACCATTAGGCTAATGGTTATCAGCAATGTCTATAATCAGCAGTGGTGTATATGTCTGCTCCAATTATTAATTATAATTCTAGAGATACTGCCATATAAATGGATAGTGTACATTTCCAAGCCTCTAGTTGGCTTGGCTGGAAAATTATTTTCTTGCCTTTCTAGCAAAAAATAGTTGTCTGAACTATGACTGTAGCTCAAAGGCTTAGACCCAATCTTTCCTTTCCCATCATTACTTCATATAACTGGACTAAGTTCAGATTGTTTTGGATGAGCGCTATCTCAAAAAGCTACTAAAAAGCCAAATGCTTGCCTGCTCCAGAAAGATGTTGGTGTGGGGGGGGGGGGGGGGTGCTATCAACTGGACTGGTGGCTTTTCAACTTAAATCTAGCCTGCTACTTTTCCCTAGATGACAGCTATCTTCATTCATATGCGTTGGTTAGGAGTTTGGACACTATTGGAGAAGAAATCCTTTGCCTAACTAATCATGGCAGCAGTTCAAAAATTTGCAGAATGATTTCTAGCACCGCCTAACTTTCCTAGTTTACAATTCACAGGTGATCAGTGAAGAGCAAATGGAAATGACTTTTTATGCAGTCACTGTATCAACAAAACCACATGAGATAATTGCTTGGCACTGATTAAGGGTAAGAACTCAAGCTTAACACTTACATGGGGGGGGGGGGGAGGGATAGCTCAGTGGTTTGAGCATTGGCCTGCTAAACCCAGGTTTTGAGTTCAATCCTTGAGGGGGCCATTTAGGGATCTGGGGCAAAAATTGGGGATTGGTCCTGCTTTGAGCAGGGGGTTGGACTAGATGACCTCCTAAGGTCCCTTCCAACCCTGATATTCTATTATTCTATGATTTATCAAAACAGGTGACCTTACTGGAAAGGAGCAAAGGCAGGTCATAGCCTCACAATGAAGATGGTCAAGATCTAACCATAACAAGGATGTGACTAGACCACATCCAATTCTGTGTTCAACAAAACATCTGTGAGAGTAAGTATCCCAGGGTTTTTAAGATCAGAGCTGGCTACCCTTTGCAGTCCATGGTTAGTTGAGCTAACCTAGATAACAAACCATACTGTTTTCAAATTCAGACCAGTGCTGATTGCTCACTCGAGAGTCTGTATACCCCAGCTCCCTTATTAACTTTATCTTGAAATGAAAAGATGTGGATAATGAAAGGAGTCCAGTCTAAGTGAGAAACCAAGTTATGGTGAATGCAACTAGAACTGTTACACCACTTCCAACATTCATATGTTACACTCAACTGAAATGTTTTTCCACTTTTCCTCCCATTTTTTCCATTCACTCACTTTTGTTTTAGACGACGGTGTGGACGGCTTAGAATCTTTTCCATTCTGCTTTGATTTCGGAGTACTTTTTGCTGACAAATCTCGAGCAGGCTGAAATTAAAAGAACTTCACACTTAGCATCTTCACAACAAAAGGAAGCTGTATAATAACCGCAAAGCGGAGGACAAAAGTAAACTGTTTAGTTTAGTAACTATCTTGAACAAAGATACTTTTATTTTTATCTTTTTAATACTTGACAACTATAGAAAGGTTTATTCTCATTTAAGAGAACACTGATTTTTCCCTGCATTTCTCATAATGAGGGAACTCACTTTAAGCAGTGAAAATAACCACAATCTGAAGGACATGAAATGGTCTAGGTTATAAAGATCTAAGATGGGCATCTGATACACTGCAGACAAAGTCCAGTTACACCACATGAAAGTGAATGAATATGCAGGTCATTTGCCAGAAAGAGTCCGTAGATTTACTGGAGCAAAGAGGGTACACACACAGGAGATTTCCCCCCATATGGTCCAACGGATATTGGAAACCAGGCTGCACCCTATTTTTCATTATGGGACTTGCCCAGCCAAACTCCTCTGCCCCCAACACCCGATTTTGTACCAACTCAATTTCTAGCTCATTACAGCAATGCTTATGCCTACTCCTGGCAAACACTACTAAATTATGTGCTCCTTGGGGTACTCCCAATTCTACTGGCAGCCCTTGAACAAGCACATACTTAGTTTGAGAGTTGGCCAAATATACCAAGGAGGATTAAGGAACGTATGTATCAGCATGCAAAGACGACCTAGGATTAACTGTATTAGTTTGAAGTAACCTGGAAGTTCAAGCAATACCAGTAAGTAAAAACAAACTTTGGGCAAAAAAAAAAAGTTAGAGGCTTTGAATCTGCAGCACAACTGTGACAACAGAAAGTGAATTAAATAAATGAAATGAAAGCTGGTGGTTTAATTTCCCGTAGCATAATGATACGTTTTCTGCAGGGCTGTACATATAGGGTTGACCCAACTATTTTGGTTTTTGCATTACCTCAATGCTCTCAAAGTTGAAACTGAATTACATAAAATAGGCAGAAAACTACAATAGTCATGTGCATCTGAGACAGAATTTTTTACTACCTAAATATGTAAACACCATTATTTTCGTTATGTTTTAGGGTGATTGATACTGAAGATCTGCAAGTTTTCAAAAATCCAGACAAACATGGTTTCAAATATGAAGACAACTTACTTTCTTAATTGGAATCTTCTCTTCTTCCTCTTCATCTAAATCATCATCACTAGAATTAAAAATTACATTACTAAGAAGCCCACTCCAATAGATATAACTGTCTCAGTTAACCCAAACAGCTCATTTTCAGTGACTTCATACTCATTCCCATTCTTTCAGTGGAAGAGGTTATAGTGAAGTGGACTTAGTCAAAAGCAAGCTAGAAAACCAACTTGGATAGTAAAATATTAACCTTATAGAATATTCTTTTCATCTTGGAAGAATGGGCATATCAAGCAAAAGTAGAGAATCTTTCAAACACTAAGACCATTTTTCTACTTTTCTTTCACTTACTACTGCAGTAAGAGTAACTTAGAAAGTTAAACAGCACAGTGCACATTATATAGAGGATCTTAATTATATTTTTCTCATTACTAGCTATCATGTTTGGAAATTGCCGCTTCAAGTACATACAGCATACTCAGCTCACAACTCTGCAGAGTTTTGTATTTATAAAGTAATGAGAAAAATATAATTAAGATCCTCTACAAAAGTGTTCATAATAAAGTTTCAAAACCTAGGCTTAAATTGCTTTCTTCCCTTCTTTCAGATCTCCTGAAAAGTAGCACGATCTTTCTCCACTTCTGCCTGCCTTTGCACTTGCCCCTAAAACTTCTCTCCCCTCTGGTTTTCTCACACCCAATGCTACCTCTAGATCAGTGGTTCTCAATTCGTTTCAGTCCACAGACCACCAGGCCAAACAAAAAAATTTTGTGGACCACCTTTTTTTTTTTGGTTGAGGTATGATTAAAAAGAGCAGACGTTTTGGTTTGAAATTTATTTGTTACTAGATGTTTGGGATTCTCTTCTCACTGACAAGCTTTTCAATGTTTGGAGTGGTACTTGACAATACACAACAAATACTGCTTTCCACTGCGAGCTTATTCCTCTGTTTGGACTTAACGTGCAACAAACACGAAAATCCCACTTGACACATATAAGTTGATGCAAATGGCAAAAGAAAACTGACTGCATGTGCTGACAGATTTGGGTAACTCCCAGTCATGCTTGCCCAAAATTTCTCTATGGTAGACTGCTGGTACTCGTTCTGGGTCGCAAAATTATTTTTCAGATCCAAAAATTCCTCCTGCAGATCGTCTGGAACACTACTAAGATCGGTTGTGAATGGATTCCTGATGAAACATCATCCATCCTTTGTCCTTTCCACCTCCGGAAAGTATAGTTGGAATTCGTCTCGTAGCTTCCGTAAATGATTGAGAATTTGCGTCCGAATGGCTTCCTTTCCCCCCCCCGAGCATGGCATCCACATATGGAAATTGAACCAAATTATTGCCTTCGACTCTTATGATCCAGAGTTCCAATTAGTCAAGAAAAGCCTTGATGATGCTTTGGTGAGGGAACAGATTTGCACCTTTCCCTTGCAGCTGAAGATTCAGTTTGTTCTAGATTTCAAAAATACTGACAAGATACACAAATTCTACATTTGACTGCATCAGCACATTTCAGAATTCCTTTTTCCCTTGAGCCTGGAGAAACAAAGCCAATGCCTCTCTCAATTGGAAAACTCTGTTGAGTATGTTCCCTGCTGACAACCACTGTACAGAAGTGTAGAACAGCAACACATCAAAGTAAGAACCCGTCCTGACAAAAATCTTTTGAACAGGCTGGTGTTCAGAGCCGATGATTTGATGTAATTCACCACTTTCACCAACCCTTTGAAAACGGCGTTGAGTTGATCAGGCAATGTTTTTGATGCCAAATCTTCCCTATGAATGAAGGAATGAACTCCAGTTACCCTTGGAGCGCGCTGTTTCACCAACGTTTGGAAGACTGATCTTGAGCCCAGCATGGCAGGTGCACCATCAATGGTGACACCCACAAGATTTGCCCAATCCAGACCATGCACATCAAAGAAATGTTAATTTCCATCACATCCTGAGCCTTTGTGGTATCAAGAGTCTTACAAAAAAGAAACTCATCTTTGAAGTCTCCCTCAACCACATATCGTGCGAACACCAATAGCTGAGAGCACAATGCAACATCGGTCGATTCATCCAATTGTATGGCAAACAACGGAGACTTCATTTCATCCACAACTTGTTCATTGATGTTCTGTGACCTCATTTATCCGTCTCGATACTGTCTCGTTAGCAATGTTCCCTCTAATTTATGACAGGCCATGTGCGCAAAAAAATTACTTCTATGGAAATTGTTGTGCTTCTGTGCAAATTTTTGTGCACGCGGTGTTTTGCCATGTGCGCAGGGTTTAGAATCTGTGTGCGTGCACACATACGCACAGCTTAGAGGGAACAGTGGTCGTTAGAGACAGATATATTATTCAGCTTCCTTGCTGCTTCCTCGCCAAAACCTAGCCACACCATCACTTTTGCACAAGGGAGCACAAGTTGCT
Organism: Chelydra serpentina; assembly: GCA_037349315.1. Lineage (NCBI taxonomy): Eukaryota > Metazoa > Chordata > Testudines > Chelydridae > Chelydra > Chelydra serpentina. The sequence continues at coordinate 30,781,552 of JBAIAC010000035.1, read as the reverse complement.
CTACAATGGTATGAGGCTTTTTGTCCTCTGCAACTTTGTATGCAACAATGTAGGAAGCGGTCAACTGCATTACTTGTATTTTTGTAGAAGGCACCTGTTGAATCAAGGCGCTGTCGTTTCAGACCTGATAACCGCCACTCAAAATAATTTTCATCCTTTTGTAACAATATTGGATGACACTTTTCGAGATGGAGTTTCAGCTTAGCCAGCTTCGAGTCATTCCCCAAGACTTTGAAACAAACAACACATAGTGGCAAATCCACACCTTTTTCTTGAAAAAGCCAAATTTGATGCAGTCCTTCGAATACTTACGCTTGACATTCCTTCCTGTCGTTGCCATTATCTCAGACCTGTGGGGTTGCAACGAAATTTCGATTTTTCGAACTGACGATTTTGGGAGATGTATAGTAATTATAAATCACTCAGATGTCCCAGTTAGCACAGAACAAACGACACGACAACCACTCAGCACAACGGCAGGAGCTACACTAACGCTCAGAGCCTTAGACGGAAGTTACTGGCAACACAATGCGGTGGCGTCCTAGATGCAATGGATGACACGCTGCGTGCTAATGAACACTGCTAGAATGGCCTAATGGCAGCGCCTGCTCACACTATCTGACTTTGAACAATATTCATGAGGACCACTGAAAAAGTCACCATGGATGACCAGTGGTCCAAGGAGCATCAGTTGAGAACCACTGCTCTAGATTCTGCTTTAGTACAGAAGTAGTGTGCTGCTAGAAGATTTTAGTAAGTTTTGCTGAGAGGGTCAGATTTCATTTTTTATGTTTTCCCCGACAGTTTGCAACACAGCAGCCTTGGATTCATTTGTGTGCTTCCATAAGACAATTAGCCCAGCTCGTCTAACTGACCTGGAATATCTCAACAGCATTTCCTGCAAAAAAAAACTTGCACATAAGTAGGGCATCTGTCTTTTTTAAAAAATAAAGAGATCCCATCACTTTCCCAAATGCCTAAAACAGACTCCCAGTCTTGAGTCAGTGTTGAAAGTAATGTATACAGCAATAACATAGCATATGAAGCCAGATCTTATCTGGGGATAAGGCTCACTATAATTTCTAGGCTAATTAAGAACTTAAATCCAAAATATCTTGATTCAATGTCATGCATATTTTTCATGCTCTGAAGTCACTACCTCTGAAAACTAAGTATTTCAAAATGCATTGCAAAAATAAAAGAGAAAGATACACACTCTTCATCATCTTCATCCTCATCGTCATCATCTTCATCCTCATCTTCTAACAATTTTGCTTTTTTCTTTAGAGAAAAAATGTGTTACAAATCTGGTTACAAAGTTAAACAAATGGGGTTTTCTGAAAGTGCAATACAGATGGTACACAAGGTTTGTCAGAAATCTGCTCTTCCCATAAACAGTATTATATTGCCAACAAGATGAAGGGCTCTTCTAGAGTTGCACCAGTTTAAATGTGTCACTTTATATCAAATAAGTAACCTGGTGCCAACTTGTGTGTTGGCATTTCAAACTGATTTAAACCTGACTTATATTGATTTACTTTGTATTGGTAAATTTACAGACACAAACTAAACCGATACTGGTTTAAAACCAATGAGTGCCTACACAAGGACCTGGTTTAATGAAATCATTTTTTAAATTAAGTTAAAATTAAACCACTGCAACTTTTATATATGTAGACAAGTCAGAAAAATCAGTTCTGCTAATGCCAATAAATTAAAAGCTTTACCAAATCCATGTAACAAGAACCAAGAAAAGAAAGCCCCGGTCTAAAACACTGGAAGCAAGTTTAAACACCAGTGAAGAACGAGGATATTGATAACAAAAGGGACAACAGTATAAAACAGATAAGTCTACACACTTTGGGATAGATGATATTCCACTAGATGGTGCAAGAGGGGAGCACAGAATTAGTGCCATTTAAATGTTTGTGGATAAGCACTGTGCTCCATGTACTCTACAACAGTAAGACAGTCAGAGCAGGCAACACCAGGTGTTGCTTGTTCTGGTTTCAATGTGGTTAAAGGAGTTAACCATATGCTCACCATAAGCCGAGATATGCATTTGTTTTAAAAATACAGCTGATGCTACAAACTAACAGAGAACAACTGGCATGGAATCCTATGTGACAAGGCCTTTTCCTGTTATCTCCTTAGTTGTCCCCCACAATTATTTGGAATCCTGGACCTGTGGATCCTCCCCTTAGGCTGGGGGGAGGTGCTTTAGCAGTGGGCGGGCTCCCAACAGGACAAGGCCTATCACTGTGCATTATCTGCAATTTAATTTGTGATACAGCATGGCCAGAGGGCAGCAGGAGAGTATTAGAGGGGAGATATGTAAGCCCCAGGGTGATGGGAGCCCTTATTCCCTATAGAGGGAAGAAAGTTTGCTACAGGTTAATTAAAGCACCTGAAGCCCATCACCTATAAAAAAACCCTGCTTCAATCAGACAGTGAGCAGTTTTGAGGAGTTGAAGCAGAGTAGTTTGGTGGTGGAACAGAGAGCAGTTTGGAGGAAAGTGGAGGAGAGTTTGGAGAATTGCTGCGGCAGGCTAAGAAGAACAAGACCCTAGCTAAAGGGACACCTGGTTTGTGCAGAGGGACGGCAGGAAGCCCCACAAGCTGAAGGGCGGGAGAGGGAAGTAGCCCAGGGGAAAGAATCACAGTACAAGTGGTTTACCTGCTATCCTAGGGCCCCTGGGCTGGGACCTGGAGTAGAGGGCGGGGCCGGGTCCCTCCGTCTCCACTCCCCATCTCTGGGATACTAGTGGGAAAGCTGATACCCCAGTTGAGGGGCAAGAAATGGCACCCTGAAACCCCCCCACAAGAAGAGAAAGCACGGGACCCATCATAGTAGTGCCGGCGATTTGCCACAAATTACACAGGACATGGCTTTCACAACTATGAGTTATACATTCAACTCCACAATTTTTACACTAAAAAGCAAATTGAAAAACACTAACCACTAACATCCAGTCAGACTTTAAAAATACTGTAAAATATATTTTAGAACTATGTATGGGAAAGTCTTAGTACTGATTTCCAGGATCTGAGTACCAGGTAACCTTTCACTTGTAGTTGTCAACAATCATCACCACTTTAATTGCAGTAAGGAATGCAGCTGCTTACTCTGCTTTAGGTGGTAGTGATATAAACTCTTCCAGTAGAAAGTCTTGAACATACTTCATAAGAAACCTCAACTTTACCTGTGGAGTTTTAGCTGCTATTCCGCTTGCTGGTCTCTTTGCTGAAGTGTTTAATATCTTCACTTCATCTTCATCTTCAGACTCTGGTTCTTCCTCTAATGCTAGGAAACAATACATGAATATTTCTGTACAAGGTCAAAGTGTACACCATATTAGAGTCACCCAGAGCTACAAAAAAATGGGTAATTTTTTACCTGAAAACACACATCACTGACAATTTTCTACAACTGGAGTTACCTTGAGGAGTTTTAGAATTAACAAATGCAGAAGACAGTAGTTTTTCCACTAGTAAGCAGTCATGTTACCCAAAAATCAAGCTGTGACTATTTGGGGTATCTTTCTATGTTCAACTTATAAATACAGTTAATTTTACAAAACTGTGTATCGATGTATGTTTCACTAGACATGGGGTCAGTCATATACTACTAGTGCAAGGGTTGTGTCCTTCTAGGACCAGGGACCATGAAGAATCATTAACATAACTAGCTCCCATTCAAATGGGAGAAATCTTAGGACAATGGAATGGCCACATCTTAGGTGACACCAGTTTTTTCCAACATCTCTGGATAGGGCAGGAGTCTAAAGCAGTGGAATTTTCCCAGGAAGAGAAAACGAAGAAACTGGCTGTTAATGATAGCATTTAAAACCAGAGGCTGAAAGTGGAACAAGGGCTCTTGCTTTTGTAGCAGAGGGGTCCTTTTTGGCCTAGTGTCCAACAGAGGGAGCTTTACCTGGGCTGACACAAACTAACCAGTTTGGTCAGTTTAGAATGTATTCTATATTTCTACAACTAATATGAAATTTGTATTTAAAAATGCATTGAGAAGACATACAATACATACCTACAAGATGCTGGCCACTGACATGAACAGGCCCTGAACCACATTTCAACCTCAAAACAACTGGAGGTGTAATCTCAAAGCCACCTAAAGAAACCTGAAAAGAAAGTATGTTGGTTATTTAATATAAAGTATTATTGATGGCAACTTAGTGAACACTTGAACACCAAATAAGAAGTGCCAGAACAGGCAGCCAACCAAAATGATGCAGAAACAATGAAAATAGAGTTGAAAGAGCTGGGATTAATTCAAATGCAACAAACCAGTAGCTTCCTCATAGCAGTAGTCAAGTAGTAATTAGAATGTTAAATGCCCATTATTTATAACCCACATGAGTGGTACCCAGTACAGTACCTCACTCATGCTCCACAGTGTTCCACTAAACTCATACTAAACAGGCAAGACCAAGAGAGAAACCTGGCAAGCATCTAAAAACTCCCTGGGGTCTGAGAACCAAACTAAGTTCTCATCTCACTCTAGACCAGGCCTGCACAACTCGTAAAGCGGTGAGGGCCACATTACTCCAAAGAAAAAAGCCGAGGGCTGGATGTGAGGAAAGTTGTTGAGCAAAACAAAACAAAACATAGGGGTCGTATGTTGTACAGGCCTGCTATAGACCAGCATCAGTATATAGGTTGTGTGGGTCTACCTGGCCCCTCAATTCCACCTTTACAATCTTCTCTTCACCACTGTGTAACCCAACACCTTCCCCAAAAGGTATGCGCAGGTGCAGTTGGAGTAAATTATGCATAAGGAGTAACATCTATTTCACACTTGTTGGCTCTACAGGACTAACGAATAAAGCAACAGAAACTCATCACTGACGCATGCAGTTACGACTGAACACCTAGGTGCACATTTGCTGAGTAACATGCACTGTGATTTAGAAGCAAGTAACTGAAATTGCTCTAAATTAAGGAAATCCACTCAGATCCATTTTAGCACAAAATAAGCTTCCATTAAAAGATTTAAGAAACCTAAAACCACCCAATTTCCCACCCACACACACATTTTAATTAAAATGGAGGCTTTATAAGGTCAAAAATTCTTCCATGTTTCCAAACTAAATATGATAGTTATGCTCATGTCCAAGAACCTGAGAACAAACTGACCAAAGAACCATCCAAGAACACAAATGAAATAGCAGTATTTTAAAAATTCTCATTTAGTTAGAAACAAGGATTTGCTTTACTATTTCTACTGGTTTCTTAGCAGGGATTACCACTTGACACCAAAGTTTATCAATAATAATATATAGGTTTGTCCTTACCGTAGGCTGTACTGACATTTTCAAAGATGCCAGTGTGACTTTAATAGGGTTCCCTTCATAGTCCAATGCCTCTGCTTCTATAACATGCAATTCATCTTCGGCACCAGCGCCCAAACTGACCTATGCAAGAAGTGAAATATATTATCCTTTATGAAAAGTTGAACCACCATTCTTAAGTTGTAAAACTGTTAGGAGAAACTTTTACTTTTAAATAAAATAGTGAATGAATTTAAGATGTAACAGTATTTTTACCCTTTAAGACTAAGTAAAGATGTGTTTCTTGGTTATCTTTCTGCAGTGAAACCGCCAGAGACATCAGACTGCAGATAGATATGACCTGCATTACTAATTTTCAGTAATGAGAAAATAGTAACCAAACAACTTTTTATGCTATAAGATGCATTGAACAAAACAAGGTTTTTATAATGTTTAGTTGTATATTTGTATAGTTCCATCATTCCCAAAAACCATAGTGATTAAGATCAAACTGCTCTAGTGGGCAAGGTGAATCCATCTGGTAATGGATATCCCAGGGACACTGATATCCACAGATGAAAACAGCATAGCCACTTCACCTCTTGTTCTCTCTAGACTTACACCATACCAATTAACTGGCTGGGGAAAGCTGTCTGGTCCAGACAGGAGTTCTAGCCAGGCATTTGTGATGCAAGTGAGGCCAGTATCTTATAACATCTGATTAAGGCTATTGCTTGTTTTAGTCAATATTGCATACAGTTCTGGTCACACTATCTCAAAAAAGATTAGAATCGAAAAAAGTAGAGGGCAACAAAAACAATTAAGGGTATGGAACAGCCTCTATTTGAGGAGAGATTAAAAGGACCGGGACCATTCAGCTTAGAAGATAAGGCAACTAAGGGGAGATTTGATAAAGTTCTATAAAGTCATGAATGGTGTGGAGAAAATAAATAGGGAAATGTTTTTATCCCTTCACATAACAAAAACCAGGGATAATGGTTTTGCTGTATTTTGCTGACTGACAGCAACTGTTTTGTATGTCTGTTGATCTGCTCGCCCTATCTCTTTGTGGCAAGAGGCTTCATTAGCAGCTCAGAAGAGCTGCTAGTAGCCTTCTAACAGCTGTGAGTGGCAGCTGAGTTTGAATCAGGAAGCCATGTAATTTATGGCCACAGAATCTGTAAGGAACCATTGTGATCATGTAGTCTGATGTCCTCTATAGCACAAGCCATAGAACTTCCATAAAATAATTCCTAGAGCAGATCTTAGAAAGACATCCAATCTTGATTTTAAAGTTAATGATGGAAAATCCGTTATGACCCCTCATCTCCTGTCTGAATTTGCCTAGCTTTAACTTCAAGCACTGAATGGTGTTATACCTTTCTCTGCTATATTGAAGGGCCCATTAAATCTTTGTTCCCCATGTAGGTACTTATAGAAGGTAATCAAATAACCCCTTAACCTTGTCTTTGTCAAGCTAAACAGATTATAATGCTAGACTCAGACAGCTCAAAGACATGTTTTCTAACCCTTTATCATCTTCCTGGATCTTCTCTGAACCCTCTCCAATTTATTAACATCTCTCAATTTGTGGGCCCCAAAACAACACAGAAACAGTAGCACCAGTGCCAAATAGAGGTAAAATAACCTCTCTACACCTACTCGGGACAACAGTTTAAGCATCTGAAAGGCTACTCAGTGATTTATATAATGTATTGAAGTATATATAGTTCACATGTAGTTCATTATGACCTTTTCCCTTCTAAAAAAAATCAGATAAGGTTCCATTTTATCTAGTTCACCTCTTCCCCATCTATTGAGGGGAAATTTATGTAAATTAGCATATATATATTTAATCTGGAAACTCTTGGGGGCAGATTTATGTCACGTGGGTTCTCTGGGCACTACTGCAGTACAAACTATAGATTCACAGATTAGACAGTCAGAAGGGATCATTGTGATAATCTAAATCTGACCTCCTGCATAACACAGGCAATAGAACTTTCCGGAAGTTTTTAATTCCTATTTCAAGAATCTCAATTCCCAGTTATTTACACTCCATAACCCCAATGAAGGAGTTATTGTCAAGGCTTGGGTTCACTTTTCATTAAATACAGGGAATCAACCTGCTTACTATGAAAAATATACACCTTCCACCGAATTACAACCCAATCTGTTAAGATTGAACTTCCTGAAATTTTTCAAATGTTATCCTGAGGTTTATTTAAATATCAGACCCTTAAGAATTTTATTTTGAGTGTCATGATTTTCTAGCCTCATGTGGCTTTTTTTTTTTTAAACTGACCTTCTTGTAGCATTTATTTAAGGCAGGCCTGCACAACTCGTAAAGCGGCGAGGGCCATATTACTCCAAAGAAAACAGCTGAGGGCCGAAACCCCCCGGCCCCGCGGAAACAACCCCTTCTTCCCCAGTGCTGAGGTGTGGAAGCCCGCAGAGGGGGAAAGAAACAGCGCGCATAGGGTGACCAGATCACAGCAGTAATAGGATCCGCCCCCACTCTGCTCAGCCCCACCATCAGACCCATCATCCCCCCCAGGGGTCACTATATTACTACACACAAGTCAATCAATGCAGTTGTAGATAAATCTCTGCATTATGCATTTTTGTATAACTTTTATATGACTTTGTATTGAACCTTGGTAATGTTATAGCAGGCCCCTAAGGTAGTATAATTAAGGTAAAATAAAAATGTCTTTCTAGAAGTAGAATAAGATCTTCCCCCCACTTTGTATTCAATTGCCCTCTTGAATGAATGAGGTGTGAATGAGGAAGGTGTGGAAGGCAGGCACCTTCAGACAGCTGCAACCCTTGGGAACCAGACCAAGGACAATCAAACTTGTCAAGTGCGCTGACTAGAGAAGAACAGACATACTGACGGCCTCGAGGGTTAGAAGCAAGCACCTTCCTTTGGGAACACCCTCTTTGCAGCATTGGGACAACCACCAGCCCAGAGACAAGCAGCAAAACGGACCAACAGACAGTCCCAGATTTTGGGCCGCACAGTGAGCCCATGTGGCCCGCATGCGGCACCCGGGCCACATGTTGTGCAGGCCTGATTTAAGGGATGGGCTACTTTTTATAGGCTTATTATGCATTTATTAATAAATTACAATCTGTTAAATCATGAAAAATGCTGTCAAGGATGCTGAATACTTCAGAACAAAAAATTTCTGTAGTGATGCTGGAAGGCTGTCATCCCTTCATACTCAAGCAAAGTTAAAAATGTGCGTTCCCTGCAGCATATGGCAATTGTGACAGTGTTGAAGTGTGGTGGTGAAGCAGGCATGCAATTGGTCTAACTTTACTTCCTTGCTTTTGTATGTGAAACCTTAACTGCTAGAAATGTTTGTGTATGAATAATAAGAATGGCTCATATCCCACAGTAACTGCATTAGAGGCAATGCCTTTTCCCACTGTTAGGATTGCAGCAAAATTGTCCTTCAGTTTCAGACTGTATAGACCCCCTGACAGTACTTTTTAGTGTGGGCTTTCTTATGATATCCATGACTGAATAACCTACAGTTGGCTCCAGTAAAGTTATGTTTCATTTAGTAAGAGAATCACTGCTCTTGTAATAATTGTATGTTCTTCTGAACAGGAGACAGCGTATAGGAACTAGCACAAGAATGACTGAGCAGACTTAAGTATCCAACTCTCTGCTATCATGCAATTTAATTTAGCTTTCACTTATCACAATTTTATAGTCTTCATATTACATGATTGATTTTGGGTACACCCAAAAGCTCAATCTCCTTTGACATACTTCAAAAATAAGGACAATTAAGTAGTAAAACTCCAGAAAAGGCAAGAAAAATTTAACACTTAATATTGATTTTTTTTAGCTTGTCTCGTATAAAATGTCTATCAATAGCAACATTTAATCATTTTCTTGCTTTGATTTTTAAACAGCTACAAACAGTTGCAAAAGTACCATTATCCCCCTTACAGCTCTATATGGGACAACCAACCCATATTCAGCATTGTGAAAATAAATTTAATTTTGCATTTCAATGCTTACCCTAGTGGGAAAGATTCTCTTTAAATGCAAACTGAAAAACATTCAGTAACACACACACACGCACGTGTGTGTCTACTTCATAGTTATGTTTTAAAAGAACATGTTTCAAATTTTGAGTCCAGGGTTTCTTTCCCTCGTATGAATGGATAAAGACATTAAAAAAAATCTGAGTAAGAGAGCGTTTTCTACACTTAAGCATGATTTCATCAACTGCTGCTATTTACAGTTTCACCCCAGAAAAATCTCAAGCTTTACAGACTATGCATAGGAATCACTTCAGTCCACAACTGAAATGCAGACATTTCTGGCATTCTGCATCAATCACTACATTAAATGTTTTAGGAAGAACGAAATGAAAGATACTGTACTTCATTAAATTATGTGAAGAGTGTACAAAAATCAAAGATTGTAAGCATTTAAAATTAGATTTGAAATCAATTTATGTTAAGGGCTAAATTTACTATAATCTATTAAAATCATTCAAATGAAATCCAAAAATTATATTAAGCAGTACACGTTTGCTGCCAAGTTTCAAACCACTGAACTGGAGAGAGTCACTGGTTAAGCACGTGGAACCAGAGTTTGTTGAAGTTCTAACCCAGCTTTTGATAGCAATAGCCTCTTCTGCAAATGCAGAGAATATTTTCTTCATTTCAGTTTAAGGACTAGCTCATGAACAGTTAGCAGGAAGGCTTGTTTTCCTCTTCCAATATATGAATAAAACTAGGTGTGAAAGGATAAGACAGTAAATAGTTGTGTCCCACAGGGGTCTGTTCTGGAACCAGTCCTATTCAACATATTCATAAATGAACTAGAAAAGGGGGTTGTGACGAAGTGGGACTGTTCTTAATGTTCTCTCTGAATACTGCGTGGGTGCCTCAGTTTCCCCTATGTCTTTCTTAAGTATCTAAGTGGTGGGATAAGGGTGTGTGATTGTTGCAGAGCCCTAGAGGGCCAGTGTGATGCTGTCTGCACAGAGAATGGCCAACACCCTGTCTCTTGGCAACTGATGGCCTGGGCACCTCCCCTGGCAAGGTGAGGGTTGAAGGTGTTGGAAAACAAAGATTGGGTGGTCTCCTGGCCAGGGAAAGCGAAAAGGCCAGAGGAGGGGCTAGAGGGGACTTCAGTTTGGAGCTGGCTGGGGAAAGAGAAGGAGGCCCACATCCAGGGTCTGGCCTCCCTGCCCCTCAAGATGGACCTGACTGAGGGATCCTGTTTTCTACAACTACAAGCTCGGTTTTGGACTGTGTTCCTGTCGTATAATAAACCAGGTTTTACTGGCTGGCTGAGAGACACATCTGACTGCGGAGTTGGGGTGCAGGGCCCTCTGGCTTCCCAAGGAACCCTGCCTGTGCGGACTTGCTGTGGGAAGCGCACGGTGTGCAACGGGATGCTGAATGCTCCGAGGTCAGACCCAGGAAGGTCAAAGCTGTGTAAGCTTCTTGCCCTGAAGATGGTATGCTCACAGAAAGGAGGCATGCTTCCCCAGAGTCCTGACTGGCTTCGCATCGCCCGGTGACTCCGTGACAGGAGTAAACAGTGAGGTGGCAAAACTCGCAGATGATACAAAATTACTAAACATAGTTAAAACCCATGCAGACTGCGAAGAGCTACAAAAGAACCGGGTGACTGGGAAAAAAAAAAAATAGGGCAGATAAAATTCAATGCTGATAAATGCAAAGTAAAGCACATTGGAAAGAATAATCCCAACTATACATATAAAATGATGGGGTCTAAATTAACTGTTACCACTCAAGAAAGATCTTGGAATCATTGTGGATAGTTCTCTGAAAACATCCACTCAATGTGCAGCAGTAGTCAAAAAAGCAAACATAACACTGGGAATAATTAAGAAGGGGACAGAAAATAGGACAGAAAATATCATGTTGCCTGTATATAAATCCATGGTACGCCCACATCTTGAATACTGTGTGCAGATGTGGTCGCCCCATCCCAAAAAAGATACATTAGAAATGGAAAAGGTTCAGAAAAGTGTAACAAAAATGATATGGGGTATGGAACAGCTTCCATATAAGGAAAGATTAATAAGACTGGGACTTTTCAGCTTGGAAGAGAGACAGCTAAGGGGAGATATGATTGAGGTCTATAAAATCATGACTGGTGTAGAGAAAGTAGATAAGTGTTGTTTACTACTTCTCATAACACAAGAACTAGGGGTCACCAAATGAAATTAATAGGCAGCAGGTTTAAAACAAACAAAAGAAAGTATTTCTTCACACAATGCAGTCAACCTGTGGAACTCCTTGCCAGAGGATGTTGTGAAGGCCAAGACCATAACAGGGTTCAAAAAAGAACTAAATAAATTCATGGAGGATAGGTCCATCAATGGCTATTAGCCAGGATTAGCAGCACATTTAAAGTAGTTTTATTTAGTAAAGTTAAAATTCTATTTTGTTCATTTTAATTAAATTTGCATTTCTATCCAAATACAGCATGAGACAAATTAAAAAAGGCATTGTCAAAGTGCATCATTCGCCATTTTCGAACAAGTAAAAATAAAGAATCAGAGTAAGTGTAAATTAAGTTATGTAACAGCATAATTAAATCTGTATATAGTGTGTCCTCCTGGCTAGCAAAAAGCACCACCAAACTTAGTATAAAGGCTATATTTAGCTGCAAATCAAAATATTTTGATTAACAAATAAAAAACATCTCTAACAAAAGAAAAGAAAAATGCAAAACATGACTAAAACTGAGGATTTAAATTAAGGTTTCCTGCTTGCCATGATTAAAATCGTGTTATCATACATTTAGTTATTTCATCAAGTCTTGCAATGGAAAAGAATCCTGAATTCTTAAACTGGCAAGCAAGGGAACAAAATGATTGGTAAGTAAATATTTAAGCTTGACATGCAAGTATTTTAATATTTGGAGTAGTGGAAGGTATAATCATTAGTCCATTTGTATTAAAGTTTCTACTTTTCCAAAACAGAGTTCCAACACATCAATCTGACATACATAACATGCTTATTTTAAATATTAATTTAGCTTCATCATCAAAAGCAAGAGTTCTTAGTAAATTACTTTAATTACATCAATAATTCTTAAGAAATTTTAGTAAAAATTATGGAAACTGAATAGAAAACAACAAGTTTCATGTAATTTTACTCTGAAGTACCTATCCCAAATTACTTAAGTAGTTTTTATAAATTTCACAAAGCACCACTGAACTACAATGGAGCACAGCAACCAACACACTAAACTATACAGCAGGATAAAAGTGATTCAATTATTTGCATTTATGATTCCCATGATTATGAAGTTTGAGAGCTACTTTCCACAGGACCATAATTTTAAATTTCCAAGAATGAGGACTTACTGTTCTCAGTGACAACTGGTGTTCATTTTCCTCATCATGCACCTTGAAGTGATACTCCTTATCTGCCTTTAGTTCACACCCTGCAAAAGATCAGTAAAGTTACAGGTAAAATATATAAACTATAAAATTGCACATTTATTTATTGTATATTAAAACCTTTTTCCTTTCAGTACTTATTTATTAGAAATTAGTATATGCAAACCTGCAAACTTGCACTTCAAAAATCTACATTTGTATACAAAATGCAGGGTTCTTCAATGCGCACATCTCAGATTTAATAGAAGAAAGTAATGCAGTGAGGTATCGATACCAACGCTAACCTTTTTTAAAAAACCGACAGGACATTTGCTAGTACGCCACAAAAAGGCAGAGTACAATACTTGCTTCTTATTTGGTCACCTGATCAGTAATTTGAACGTGTCGGTAATTGTTAAGGGGTCTCGGCCATTTGTGCAAGCTGCTGCGGTTCAAAGGTATTAAAACAAGTTAGCTGCACGGTGGCCGATCGCGCGTTAAATATGGGCCTGCGGGGTTCACAAGCAGGGCCCGGTTCCGCCCACGCCTGTTCTCTGCTCAGAGCGCGGACCTTCCACGTGCTTACGAGACGCAGCCGCCCCACGCTGCCATGTGCGCCCAGGGCAATTCCCGGCTGCAGGCCCGCGGGTGAGAGGGAAGCGCGTCCCTGGGAACTAGCGGCTCCTGCGGCCAGAGCGGGGAGAAGCGGCTGCTCCTGCCTGGGGAACAGAGGGAACAAAGCGCCGGCCGCTGCCAGGAGCTGGAGGCCGCAGCAGACGCCACGTGCGAGCACCAGCAACGTGGGGTCGGGGGAGGGGCTGGGGGGGTGCCGCTCCGAGAACATCCCTGACGAGCCCCCGCCCGCGAACCCCGGTCCTCGCGCGCGCTTCCCACCCACCCAGCCCGCGAGCGGCCTGGGCCCAGGCGGCCGCGCCACGCCCGCCAAGCTAGCGGTCCCCAGGCGGGGCGGGCCCGGCCGTGGGCCGCCACGGCGCGTTACCGAAGAGGAAGGTCTGGGGGCGCAGGGGGCCCATGCTCTCCATGTCCATGCTGTCCTCCATGGTTTCGGGCCTACTCCTCAGGGGGACAGCAGCTGCACTCTCCGGACGGAATTGCACTAAGGGGAAGCGTTTGGTACGCCCACTCCTATATATAGCCTCTGTGTTCTCGCGAGAGCTGCACTCTAACCCCGCCCCTTCCTCTTTCCTTTTTCCACCGCGGCAGCCACGCGACCCCCCAGTGCCTACGCTGCGCGTGCGCTGGCTTCACTCGTGTGCTCCTTCGCTTCTAGCTGTGTGGGCTCTCGCGAGCTCTCTGCCCCCCCACCCTGACAAGGGGCGCCTTGCGTTCAAAATGGCGGCTGGTGCCCCCTCCTCCTGGCTATTGTCACTTGCGGCAATCCCCCCTGGGCCGTGCCCGTCCACGCGAACACAAGCCAACTGCGGCCGGGGGTGGGGAGCCGTGTGCGTCTGGGGATAGGCCCCCCATGACACGCGCTGTGTGGCAACAGAAAGCCACGCTGACTGCGGCAGAGCCGTGACCCCCACACGCCCTTCCTAGGCCTGCCCCGCTCAGGGGACACGGCCATGCAGGCGGGTTATCCAGTCCTGCGTGCTCCACTGCCGGGATGGGAACCGTAGGAAGCGGCTGCGCTGCACTGGCACAGCTCTGCAGTGTAGATTCTCTCAGACAGCTCAGCCCTCTTCCCTCCCCTGAGAAGAGAGCAGTGCTGTTTGGGTGTCTACACTGCAGTTAGACCCCTGCAGCTGGCCTGTGCCAGCCGGCTTGGGCTCCAGGAGCTCGAGCTAAGGGGCTGTGTATATGTTAAGGCTGGAGCCCAGACTCTAGCACCCTGCAAAGTGTTAGGGTCCCAGAGCTGAGGCTGAAGTCTGCACTGCAATTAAACAGTCCAGTCACTGGAACCCCTTCGCCTGAGTCAGCTGGCGTGACCCAGCCACGGGTGTGTAACTGTAGTGTAGACATATCCTTAGAGCAGCGGTTCTCAAACTGGGGGTCAGGACCCCATTTTAATGGGGTCACCAGGGTTGGTGTTAAACTTGCTGGTGTCTGGGGCAGAAGCCTGAGCCTCACCACCAAGGACCCAGGGCTTCAGCCCTGGGTGGCAAGGCTCAGGTTACAGGCCCCCTGCCTGGGGCTGAAAGTGCTTGGGCTTTGGCCCCGATCCAGGACAGTGGGGCTTGGGCTTTGCCCCCCCTCCACCCACCCAGGGCAGCGGAGCTCAGGCTTCGGTCCCCGCTCCTGAGGTCATGTAGTAATTTTTGTTGTCAGAAGGGGATCATGGTGCCTTAGAGGTATAGTTTCAACATAGCCAAGGGACTAACGGTGTGCACACTAAGGTGACTCTACCACTTTAAAATAGATCAATATAATTTAAAGTGGTATCACTGTACAGATAAGGCCTGACGAGGAATGAAACCATTAAAAATGTTGACATTAAAATTACCATCATGGAGATCTGAGTGAACACCTCACTGAGATGAATGGGGTTGGTCATACTCTCAAAAGCATTCCTGACCTTCTGCAAACTCACATAGAAATATTTGCATCCATTATGCTTGGGTCAGGTCTGCACTGCAAGCTTTTGGCAGCATGGCTATGTTGGTCAGGGGTTTGAGGAGATGTGATCTCTGACTGACACAGATGTGCTAGCAAAAGCCCATAGCATAGCCCATGTCTACACTACAACATTTATTTTTATTTCTTCCTTTGGAGAAATATTAATTTATAGGTTGTGTGCCTGGTGTGTATGTGTGTAAGGAAGAGAGAGAGAGAGAGAGAGAGAGAGAGAGAGAGAGAGGAACAAATTTAAGGAACACCAAGTCAAAAAGATGTGTTTTGCATTTATGAAAGTTCTCTTTCCTTCTGTCATGAGTCTCCATGTACTGGGTGACAGTTTTATTGTTTAAGCCAGGCGGTGGTTCTCAACTGTGGTCCACCGCTTCTTCAGGGAAAGCCCCTGGCGCGCCGGGCCGGTTTGTTGACCTGCCGTGTCCGCACGTTTGGCCGGTCGCGGCTCCCATTGGCCGCGGTTTGCCGCTCCAGGCCAATGGGGGCTGCGGGACGTGGTGGACAGCACATCCCCCGGCCCGTGCCGCGTCCCGCAGCCCTCATTGGCCTGGAGCGGCGAACCGCGGCCAGTGGGAGCTGAACCAGTCTGAACCCGCGGACGCGGCAGGTCAACAAACCGGCCCGGCGCGCCAGGGGCTTTCCCTGAAGAAGCAGTGGACCACAATTGAGAACCACCGGTTTAAGGGGAACGTAGATGTTGTGGGACAACATGGTCATGGAAGAAGACTCAATCAGATAACTAGAGCCAGTTCCATGGACAACTTCTGTAAGGGCAGAGATATTGAACTCCATGCAATTCTCAATTGGGAACCAGTGCAGGAAGCCCATCACGGTGATGTGACACAGAGACTTGGGTTGTTTAGCAGATTTTGTACCAGTGTATGTTCACTATTCCTCTTCCCACATTCTTTATAGTTAGGCGTATTTGTGCACACACATGATATTTGTTTCATCCGCCCCTGCTGCTCATTCCCAGCCTCAAGTCACATAGTGAACTTTGCCAAATGGGACATTCTTTGCCTCAGGATGTGTGATGAATTGGGAGTGCTTGCAAGGGAGCTGCAGGTAACAATTATATGAACGTTAGAGATATACTGCTCAGTACATCTCATTACAGAGAGCCATATGTTAGGATACCTGTTGACCTGCCGTGTCCGCACGTTTGGCCAGTCGCGGCTCCCATTGGCCGCGGTTTGCCGCTCCAGGCCAATGGGGGCTGCGGGACGTGGTGGACAGGTTCAATCCTTGAGGGGGCCATTTAGGGATCTGGGGCAAAAATTGGGGATTGATCCTGCTTTGAGCAGGGGGTTGGACTAGATGACCTCCTAAGGTCCCTTCCAACCCTGTGATTCTATGATTCTATATGATTCCACTCGGGCTGGAACTCTGACTCTGAGACTTCCTCCCCTTGATGGGTCTCAAAGCCCAAGCTCCAGCCAAAGCCTGACTATCTACACACTTGTTATTTTTAGCCCCATAGTGCAAGTCCCACAAGCCCAAGTCAGTTGACCTGGGCTCTGAGACCACCACCGGTTTGTTTTGTTTTCTTTTTTTGCAGCATAGATGTAGTCTGTTTCCTTGTCTGGGTGGTCACACTCTGATCCAGGTCTCTCTCGCCGTGGCTGTAGCCCATCTTTTCACTTCTGTTGGGGTAGCACCCAGCTGCATAGCCAGTGGCTCTTCCTCCTCCGAAGTCTCCTCAGCTAACTATGCCTTGTTTCATATACCACATACTGGGTAATAACATGAGAGGACTCCATTCTTCTAAAACTAAACTGGCACTTTATGAAGAGAACTATTTACAGAGATGCTACAGCTGGTGCTAGCATTACAGCCATATGCACACAGACTGACTTCCTGGTGTCTCCTCCAAATTTTTCCTTTCAGCAACCTTTGCTCCTCCCTCCAAGTTCCATGCAGGTTGCTACATTACTCCCTAAATCAAATTTTCAGGCAAGCAGTCTACAATCTCACTTAATTTAAAAGGCAACCTGCCCCTTTAACAGCCCCACTCCTTTTGGGCTAGAGGGCCTCCTCTCTGAAGGCAGGCTCCTCCCTAAACCTGGTCATTCATAGCTTCTGAGACAGGCCTGGGCCTCTAGTTGAGGTCCTTGTCCCCATTCAGTCTGCCAAGCCCCTCCTCCTGAACTCTTCCATAGCTGTCTCCCAAATCATCTGTAGTCACTGCTCCACTCAGACATCTAACCTAAGGCTCCAATGGGGTCATACCTCTAACCCATTCCTACAGGATTTTCCAGCAGCTGAGGATGACCAAAAGTGAGATATAATTACCTATTGCCCACTGAACAAGCTGCGTACCCCAAACCTAGCCCTCTGCATAAGTTGCTGATTGGCACTTAGAACCTGGATTTTTAAAATTGGAGCGTGTCATGGAATGTGGGGGAGTCAGGGCCCCGTACCCCCCGCTTCCTGCGATTCACCGTGACTCTCAGCCGGCCAGTAGAACAGAAGGTTTATTAGAGATGACAGGAACACAATCCAACCCAGAGCTTGTAGGCCTAGACAGGACCCCTTAGTCAGATCCTTTGTGGGGGGCAGGGTGTGGAGAACTTAGACCCCCTTCTCTGGGGATCTCCCCTCTTTCCCAGCCAACTCCAGCATCCCACTCCCCCTCCCCCCTGCTCCTCCTCTAGCCTTTGTCCATTTTCCAGGGCAGAGGTGTTACCTCGCCCCCTCCCCCTCCTGGATCAGGTTACAGGCTCTCAGGTATCTCATCCCCAATGAAAGTCCCCAGCAGCATTCCCAGGTCAAATCTGCCCCACTCCCTGCTGCGTCACAGAGCGCCAGTCCCAGCAGTTGAATCCATATAGGCAGAAATCAGTGAAGTCAATGGAGCCTTGCAAGTGTGTTCCCATGTGGATTTCATTGCAGTATTTTGGCCTGATATTGTACAATGAAGGGGCATTCTGTCTGGAGTCCCAGCTCCTGAGGCTTGATAGGCTAAGGTAAAATGATTTTTAAGGAAAATTGCAGCATAATAATCATGCAGAGGTATATGATCCCAAGAAAAAATGTGAATCAGGGAGGTTCATTTCTCCTTGTTAAAAAAGTTGTAACACAAGTATGACATACTGAGGTGCAATCCAGACTAGTGAAGGACAGCGTCAGCACTTGCTCTGCAACCTGGAGTGCCTTATAATGCTTTGCTGCTTCTTAAACAGCATGCAGGTTGCACCCTGAGTGTCTGTGTATAGTCACAGCCCTGGTCCAGCAGCTCTGACCCCAGCAGCCTGTCAGCAACCACCACCAAGCTCTAGCTTTCCGCAGCCTTAGTTACTACCTGCAGGATGGCCCCAACACACTCCCTGTCCCAGATCTTCCCCAAAAAATCTGTCCAGCCCTCTCCTGTCCATTGCCCCTCTAAGGGGATCAACATACAACATTCTGCTTCCTTAAATGGAGTTACCCAAACAATTCACAACACTGAAGTAGTTTTAAAGAATAAAACAAGTTATTTAACTACAGAGAGAGAGATTTTAAGTGAGTACAAGTGATGATGCATTAAAGTCAGAAACGGTTATAAGAAAAATAAAAATAAAAAGCTTTCTAAACTAGACTTCAAGGTGAAGTCCCTTACCACAAGTTTTCAGTACACTGCTGACCAAATTCTCAGGCCAGGATCTGCTCTAATAGTCCAACTGCTGTTTCTTTTGCTTTCTCAGGTGAAAAGAGAAAGATGGATAGGGAGAGATAACTTCGGGTGTTTTTGCCCCTCACTTTTATAGTGTATTTTCCTGAAGATGACCTCTCAAAGCAAAGTTGATTTAAACAGTAAAGAAGGTGACATGATGTCTGGTAGTGAAAGAGGATACATGCTATTTCTTCTCACCTCTGTTTGTTGAAATGCAGGTTTTCTTTGTCTTCTGTCTTCCCTCTCTCATTGTTTAAGGACCCTGTTTACAACTTATATGTAAACTGAAGTAAACACACATTCCTTTTATTAAAATCTGCTTGACCAGTTTTGCCTAATCAGGGCTACATGGGTTTGAGCATGTGCCACCACCAATATCGTTTAGGAGGAATTCATAACTTTACATAGAATGTTGCTACCTATATTTCACCATGATATTATTGACCATAGAGTTACAGTATTAGTTTTCAATGATACCTCACAAGGCATATTTTGTACAAAGATCATTACAGTGGTGTGTAGGGTGTGAATACAGGGGTGCATTCCATCACAGAAAGCAAACAATATGGAGAGCTTTCAAGGGATGACCTGGCGAGGTATCACAGATGCACATCAATTAGTCTCATCTTGCAATTGTTTTTAAACAGGTAGAAATCACAAACAGTTCCCTGTCCATTTCTGTTCGACATCTAGCCACAGCAATTATCAGGAAAACTCTCTCAAAGAAAAGGGTTCTTCCTTTCTACCTTGCCAAAGCAGTTTCTTTAACCTGACACCACAGGAATTTGATCTTACTATTGTGGAAGTCTCTGACCTGTGCCCATTTTCATTTGCAGGCTGTCTCATTGCTTAAAAGATTTGTCAAATTCAAAGTATATTATTAATTATTATTACTACTACTGGAGAGAAAAAGTTAACAGCAAGGCAATTATGATTAGCGTAATAATATCTTTCACTGGCTTTGAATGACTGTTACTCCCTTCAGCTTCTTCTGGGAATCCTGTTTATTTAACCTCAAAGCATGGCAATCATATTTCCAGATTCTCTCATTTCTCTACAACTGTTGCAAAGGGACACTAAAACAACAAATTTGGCCCAAAATGTAGGTTTTGTAAAAATAAGCTTTTATGAAAACTAAGACCAATAAAAATGTTTCCATTGTGGTTTTCAAAAACTCAAATGGAAACAGGATGTTTGTTTTGTTTTATAAAAACAAAATCAGATTATCTTTGTTTTTAATAACAAGTAATTCAATTTATTTCAGAGGAATAAAGTGACATTATTTTTCCACTTTTCTTAGGTGGTCACCTTACCCCATAAGATGACATCAAGAGAGGAAGAGCAATTTCTCATGCCACACAGCTTGTCACCAGAGTTCCTTATAAACATGGCTTACCTGCCTCTCATGATGACTTTGAATTGCATATTGCAGTAGGAATATAACACATTTCTAACGTTCCCACCAGGAACAACATCAGTGAGAATAAATGGAGCTCTATTGTAAGCAGTTTAGAGCATGTAAATGTACCAGGCCAGATTAGGGTGACCATATGTCCCAATTTGGGGGGCTTTTTCTTATATAGGCACCTATTACCGCCCACCCCCATCCCAATTTTTCACACTTGCCCTCTGGTCACCCTAGACCAGATTGTGTCTTGAACAAACAGATGTGAAGCAGAGCTGCCCTGCTCCTGGAGATGCTCTAGGAAGCACAGTGCCTCAGGCAAGTAAAATCCCTCCTTCACTCCCATGTACATGTGCACCTGCTGCACCAAATTTTACAGGGGTGCAAGGTACACTCCCTTCTGTAGCTGAACACCTCTGCTGGCCAGTGCGAGGATGGGGTGGGTACATAATGCCATCCTCAGACAGCAAATGTGAAAAATTGGAACAGGGGGTAGAGAGTAATAGGAGCCTATATAAGAAAAAGACCCAAAAATCAGGACTGTCCCTATAAAATCGGGACATCTGGTCACCCTAATCCTCACCCATTTGTGATTGTGAAATCTGCTCCCCACCTGTGATCCTGCCAGTGATGAACGCAAGGAGTGCCTTTCACACTCTTTCCTCTCCACCACCTGCTTCACTCCCTTTGACTGGTACTACCACTCCAATCCCGGCTTTGCCTGGAACACGTATCAAACAGGACTGAAGTATAAGAGCTAATCAGAAAGCCCTGGCAGCTTCTATAGAGACCTCCTACACAACAGGCAGTATGCTGGGAGTGAGGGCAAAAAAGCAAGAGGTTAGTGATTAGGGCAGAATGCCAATACTAGAGCACATTAGCATTGTTCCATCCTCTACAACAGTGGTGGGCAACCTGCGGCCCGTCAGGGTAATCTACTGGCAGGCCGCCAGACAGTTTGTTTATATTTGCATGGACGTCCGCAGCTCCCAGTGGCCGTGGTTCACCATTCCCGGCCAATGGGAGCTGCAGGAAGCGGCGGCCAGCATGTCCCTGCGGCCCGCACCGCTTTCTGCAGCTCCCATTGGCCGGGAATGGCAAACCACAGCAACTGGGAGCTGTGGACGTCCATGCAAATGTAAACAAACTGCCTGGCGGCTCACCGGTGGATTACCCTGATGGGCCGCAGGTTGCCCACCACTGTTGTAGAGGATGGAACAATGTTAATGTGCTCTAGTATTGGCATTCTGCCCTAATCACTAACCTCTTGCTTTTTTGCCCTCACTCCCAATATACTACCCTGACGGGCTACAGGTTGCCCACCACCGCTGTACACTCTTGGAAAATCTTCCCCATTCAGGGACCCAATGCCAAGCAGAGTTTTAGCCCCATAAAGGGAGAAGTGCCAGACTCCATGAGGTCCAATAGAAACTTCACTACTGCTATTGATTTTACATGACAGGCGCTCAGATCCTACAGAGATAGGCAACAGTATAAAAACCAAGAGAGAGATTATCGTGGGCTGTTAGCACCACTATGTTTAGGGTGAGACTAGCTTACTGTTTAACAGCTGATTTTTCTAAGTACCCTAAAATCCACATGCATACTCAGATTGCCTTGAAATGTGCTGTCCATCATCAGGGTTCAGGGTAGGATTAGTGATCCTAATTTGGGGTGGTTAAAGCAAAGGGTCTCCAAGTTATATGTCTCCCTTTAAAAAAAGTCATGTGATATCAAAATTGTAGGGTACTTATCCCTCCTTCAACCCCCGCCCCCCACTTTTTTTTTTTTTTGCACAGATCTAGACCTCAAACTATAGGTCAGATTTGCCCCAAACTGATATTGCTTGGATGTGAGCTCACCTGGTGTCTAGTAGCCACTGCCCCTTTGGGGAAAAAAGTATTTTCAAGGTTACCCAGGGTAAAAGTTGGCTCCCCATTTTGGCTCAAGCCAAGTTAATGTGTCAGAGAAAGTCATTTGCACCTGTGCAGCGGACATGGAGCTCTGTAGCAAGCCAGATTGAAGGCAGCCTGATGTAAGAGTAACTGGGTGCCTCAGGGTAGGATGCTGTGACCACTGAATTCAAGCAGCATCCATTTATAGTGCATCTGAATCTTGCCTTTGGCAACTTTCTAGAATGTATGTTGTGCATATTAGTTACTCTCTGCCTGCTTTCTGCAGGGACTGCCTTTGGAAGTTCCCCCCCAAAGAGCAAGTCATCTGGTTAAAAATCTCTATTTCAAAGTGCTCTAAAAACCACACACACCAGATGGTTTTGGAAATTGCTATTCTCATCAAGGCTAGGGGTAGAGTTAGTGGTGCAAGTTTGGGGACATTTGTGTGTGACAGCTATGGCAATTTCCTGCAATATCTTTGGGAGACTTTACGGTGTTCAATTTAAGTATCATTGTGGGGCAGGTTTCAGAGTGGCAGCCGTGTTAGTCTATATCAGCAAAAACAACAATGAGTCCTTGTGGCACCTTAGAGACTAACAAATGTATTTGGGCATAAGGTATTTATACCTGTTCCTGTATTTTCCACTCCATGCATCTGATGAAGTGGGTTCTAGCCCACAAAAGTTTATGCCCAAATAAATTTGTGTTAGTCTCCAAGTTGCCACAAGAACTCCTTGTTGTCATTGTGGGGCAATGATTGTATGGAATTCCATGGGGGAGGGTGATCACATCCAGGAACTAAGAACAGTGTGTGTGTGTGTGTGTGGGGGGGTGATTAGGCAAATTTACTGAGGTTGTAACACCTCCAGATAACACCACCTGGAGAGGCTCGCATATACAGTAAGTCCTCACTTAACGTTGTAGTTATGTTCCTGAAAAACGTGACTTTAAGTGAAATGATGTTAAACTAATCCAATTTCCCCATAAGAATTGTGATACAGGAGGGCCAGGAAGCAGCAGTAGTAGAGTGTGAGAGGGGAAATATATAAGCCCTAGGCTAATTAAGGCGTGGTTCCCTGGAGACTAGGGAGGGTGGCTACAGGTTAATTGGAGCACCTGCAGTCAATTAAGGCCCTCTCAGGAACCTAATAAAACCCCCTGTTTCAGGCAGCCAGAGAAGGAGGAAGGAGTTGGAGCAGAGTGGTTTGGAGCAGAGAACAGTTTGGAGGAGTTGAAGCAGAGTGATTTGGTGGTGGAGTAAAGAGCAGTTTGCAGGAGTTGAAGCAGAGTGATTTGGTGGTAGAACAGAGAGTGATTTGGAGGAAAGCAGAGGAGAGTTTGGAGAAGTGCTGCAGCAGGCTAAGAAGACCAAGACCCTAGGTAAAGGGACACCTGGCTTGTGCAGAGGGAAGGCAGGAAGCCCCACAAGCTGAAGGGTAGGAGAGGGAAGTAGCCCAGGGGAAAGAATCACTAGTACAAGTGGTTTACCCGCTATCCTAGGGCCCCTGGGCTGGGACCCGGAGTAGAGGGCGGGCCCGGGTCCCTCCCTTTCCACTCACCTTCTCTGGGATACTAGTGGAACAGCTGATACCCCAGTTCAGGGGCAAGAAATGGCGCCCTGAAACACACACCCCCCCACAAGAAGAGAAAGCGCGGGACCCATCATAGTACTGCTAGCAATTTGCCACAGAATTAATGTAAATAGGGGAGGTTAGGTTCCAGGAAAAAAATTTTGCCAGACAAAAGGCATTATATACATTTTAAACAAGCAATTTAATACAGGTATAAGTTTAAAACAATTTTAAAGAAACAATTTAATACTACAGTCATCATTGCTGAATATGAAGCTTGGTTGAGGTGGTGGAGTCAGAGAATGGAAGAGGGTGGATTGTCCGGCTGCTCCTCTTGCTGAACTCAAAAAAACACATCTAGAGGTTGTTGTTTTGCTTTCCTCTTTTTTTTCTTGGTAAATTTCTTTATAGCAAGTCAGTAGATGACCAACTCCCCTAATCACTTTGGAGCTGCATTCCCTGTCAGAATTGTCATCGCTCAGGATTTGCAAGCCAGCCTTAACCAGCCTCTTCTCCCCCACCCCCAACCTTCTCCCCCTTTACTCTGCACACTGCACCCTTGCTCCTCCCCGCTCCCTCCCCTGCCTCCTGCCCACGGCAATCAGCTGGTTTGCGGTGTTCAGGAGGGAGGAGCGAGGACTCGGCACACAGCTTCCCCATCTCCTGAACACCACAAACTGTTCAGGCAGGAGGCGGGGGGGGGGACGACAGGGGGAAGGTGCTGATCTGCGGGGTCTGCTGGTGGGTGGGAGGCGCTGGGGGGGCAGAGAGGAGCTGAAGGGGGGCTGCCAGCTGTGGACAAAGCAGGCAGCCAAATGACGTTCTAGCGGAGCATTGCACAACTTGAAACGGAGCATGTTCTGTAATGGAGCAGGGACGCAAGATCAAAACAATGTTAAGCGAGAGGACGTTAAGTGGGGAGTTACTGTACCAGTTCAAACTGGTCCAAGAGTGAGATCACTAGGCAAGATCACATCCAAGCAGGTGATATCAGTTTGGGATGGATCAAAGCCATAGTTTGAGGTCCAGATCTGTGCAAAATGGTCTAAGAGGTGAATATACCTGAAATGCTTGGTAATAGTGTAACGCTGACAGACCCCAGTCGTGATTGAACCTGGGCTCTCTGAAGCTTAGTGCGTGAGCCTCTATTGCATGAGCTACAAGCCATATGGCTCTTAGCTAAGGCTGTAGAGCAGACTCATTAATCTCTAAATGGTGAGAGTGCCACTAGAGGGGACAGAACACCATAGGCAC
Organism: Chelydra serpentina; assembly: GCA_037349315.1. NCBI lineage: Eukaryota > Metazoa > Chordata > Testudines > Chelydridae > Chelydra > Chelydra serpentina. The sequence goes on along the minus strand of JBAIAC010000035.1, from coordinate 30,756,504 downwards.
CAACTTCGCCTCTGCCCCGTGGGTGCTCGATGCCCCACCCTGGCCCTGCCCCACCCTCGCCCCAATTCCACCCCCTTCCCCCAAGTCCCCACCCTTGCTCCACTCTTTACTGCCTCCTCCCCAGAGCGCGCTGCATCTGCACTCCTCCCCCTCCTTCCTGGAAAGTCCTAAGCGCTGCCAAACAGCTGTTAGGCGGCGGACAGGAAGCGCTGGGAGTGGGAGGAGGAGGCAAGGAGGGGGTGGGGGCAGGAGGAGCTTGGCTGCCGGTGCATGTGGAGCACCCGCTAATTTTTCCCCATGGGTGCTCCAGCCCCGCAGTACCCACAGGGTCGGCACCTATGCAGAACACCCAGGGGCGGCTCCAGACACCAGCGCAGCAAGCGCATGCCTGGGGCAGCAAGCTGCGGGGGGAGGCCTGTCAGTCGCTGTGAGCATAGGCGCCAACTTCCGGTGGCACCGGTGGGGGCTGATGCCCAGCGTCGGGGGCGGGCCCCCGCCCCCGACGCCAGGTGACGTTGCGGGGCCCCGCCCCCGACGCTGATGCAACGTCGCCCGGCGTCGGGGGCGGGGCCCCGCAATGTCTCCCAGTGCTGAGGTGAGTTTGCCGTGGGTCCCAGGGCTGGCGGGGAGCTGGCGGTGGGTGCTCTGCACCCACCAATTTTTCCCCGTGGGTGCTCCAGCCCCGGAGCACCCACGGAGTCGGCACCTATGGCTGTGAGGGCGGCAGTCAGGCAGCCTTCAGCGGCATGCCTGCAGGAGGTCCGCCAGTCCCGCAGTTTCATCAGCAAGCACGCCGAAGGCACGGGACCGGAGGATCACCCGCAGAAACACCGCCGAATCCGCGTGGCCAGCAGACCGCCCGCAGGTATGCCGCCGAAGGCTGCCTGACTGCCATGCTTGGGGCGGCAAAAAACATAGAGTCGCCCCTGAGAACGCCACACCCAGGTGGTGTGTGGGTTACAATAGCAACCAAAATGAATTTGAATTTAACATCTTTGGGGGGGAAGGATTACCAAGGAAGCCCACCACAGTAGCATTTAGCTTCCAAAAGAGGAGCTACACAAAAATGAGGATGTTAGTTAAATGGAAATTAAAAGGAACACTCACAAGAGTGAAATGCCTGCAAGCTACACGGAAACTTTTTAAAAACACTTTAATAAAGACTCAACTTAAAGGTATACCTCAATTAAAGCAAATAGTCAGACGACCAAAAAATGCCACCATGGGTAAAGAGAGTGAAAGAGGTGACTAGAGGCAACAAAGGTATCCTTTAAAAACTGAAAGTCAGATACTACTGAGGAAAATAGAAAGATGCATAAACTCTGGCAAGAAAAATGTAAAAGTATAATTAGGCAGGCCAAAAAAAAAAAGAGTTTAAAGAGCAACTACCAAAAGACACACAAAGAAACAGCAGCATTTTTTAAATTATATCAGAAGCAGGAAGCCTGCCAAATAATTAATGGGGCCACTGGACAATCAGGGTGCTAAAGAGGCACTCAAGGAAAACAAGGCCATTGCTGAAAAGCTAAATTAATTCTTTGCATCGGTCGTCACTGTAGAGGTGTAACGGTGCGGGACTCACTCCTGCGGCACCTCCTGCTGGTTGATCAGGGGGGAGGGATAGATCAGTGGTTTGAGCATTGGCCTGCTAAACCCAGGGTTGTGAGTTCAATCCTTGAGGGGGCCATTTAGGGATCTGGGGCAAAAATTGGGGATTGGTCCTGCTTTGAGCAGGGGGTTGGACTAGATGACATCTTAAGGTCCCTTCCAACCCTGATATTCTATGATCCAGGGAATTAGCTCATCCAGCTCCGGAGCACCCTCTGCTAGCCAGTATTGTAGGGATATTAAAGAAGGTACTGGCAGTGATTCCCCAAGTGAAAGTAACTCCCCATAATTTGTCCCCCACAATTTAAACCTCATAGCATTACCAAGTAAAAAGATCTCTTGGGTTTCCTGTTAAAACTTATAAGCTACTGTCTGTGTAAACCATTGATTGTATCTGTTCTCAGAAAGATACTGTATTGCTATGAGAAACTTGCAAACAAGTTACTTGACTTTGTTCTTTATGCATGCTTTGTACCTAGAAACAGCATAGAAAGACCCCCCACCCTCAAAGGGCAGGGAGTCTCAAATAAATTAGTACACACCCCGAAAGTGGTGGAGACAGTATGTCTGCTGATGAATGCTTGGTGTACATGAATGAATGAGCAGGGAGGTGCCAGCCTAGGAATTCAGTGACCATCGGCTGAAGGCGGCATCAAGTGGGAACAACCAGACAACATCCCCCGGAGGATAAACTGGGATCCACCCAACCATCTCAAAGGATGGGAAAAACAAGATAACATCTGACAGCACAAACATCAGAAATGTGCCATCTGCTGATTGAGTTAGCAACAGCAAGATGAAACAGTTCCCATAGACTAACATAGGAAATAATTCCTATAAGAATGGCTTCTACACACTGAGGACTTTGAATCTGGTTCTGCAACCACCCTCCAGGAGCATCAGATGAATCTGACAAGGACTCGGCTCCACCCTCATGCCCAGGTTACCTGGCCAGTAACTTGGCATGAGCAACTTCTAGGCTGCCAGGTCCCTCTCTGGAAGCAGAGAGAGACTGACTGAGCTACCAGCTCATAGCCTTTTATAGGGCCCAACTGCACCCTGATTGGGGCATGGCCCAGCTGTGGCTGCTTCCCCTTTCAGCCCAGCTTTTCTCCCAGGGCTGGCTTTAGCCCTGTCAGGGTTGGAGTGGGTGACCACCCCGCTACAAGAGGACATGAGGGAGATTCCCACGCCTGATCCATTCTTTTTAGGTGACACATCTGAGGAACTGTCCCAGATTGAGGTATCAATAGAGGAGGTTTTGGATCAAATTGATAAATTAAATAATAATAGGTCACCAGGACCAAATGGTATTTACCTAAGAGTTCTGAAGGAACTCAAATGTGAAATTGCAGAACTATTAACTGTGGTATGTAACCTATCACTTAAATCAGCATCTGTACCAGATGACTGGAGGATAGCTAATGTAATATTGATTTTTTTTTTAAAGGCTCCAGAGGTAATCTGGGCAATTATAGGCTGGTAAGCCTAACTTCAATACCAGACAAATGGGTTGACACTATAGTAAAGAACAGAATTATCCAACACATAGATGAACACGGTATGTTGGGGAAGAGTCAACATGTTTTTTGTAAAGGGAAATCAAGCCTCGCCAGTCTATTAGGGTTTTTTGATGGGGTCTTCAAGAATCTGGACAAGGGTGATCAAGTGGATAGTGTGCTTGGACTTTCAGAAAGCCTTTGACAAGGTCCCACACCAAAGACTCTTAAGCAAAGTAAGCTGTCATAAGATAAGAGGGAAGGTCTTTTCATGGATCGGTAAGCGGTTAAAAGACAGGAAACAAAGGGTAAGAATAAATAGTGCATTGTCAGAATAGAGAGAGGTAAATAGCAAGGTCCCACAAGGATCTGTACTGGGACCTGAGCTTTCAACATATTCAGAAATTATCTACAAAAAAACCCCAAAAAACAAATACCCAACCAAAATACCCTGTGAGGTGGCAAAGTTTGCAGACAATACAAAATCGCTCAAGATAGTTAAGCCCGAAGCAGACTGCAAAGAGATCTCACAAAACTGGGTGACGGGGCAAGAATATGGCAGATACAAGTCAATGTTGATAAATGCAAAGTAATGCACACTGGAAAATATAATCCCAACTATACATACGAAATGATAGGGTCTAAATTAGCTTTTACCACTCAAGAAAGAGATCTTGGAGTCATGGTGAATACTTTTCTGAAAACATCCACTCAATGTGCAGCAGCAATCAAAAAAGCCAACAGAATGTTAGGACCATTAGGAAAGAGATAGATAATAAGAAAGCAAATATCATAATTCCATTATATAAATCCATGGTATGCTCACACCTTAAATACTGCATCCAGTTCTGGTCACCCCATCTCAGAAAAGATACATTAACATTGGAAAAGGTACAGAGAAGGGCAACAAGATTAAGGCTACTGCTTGTTTTACTGAATACTGCATGCAGTTCTGGTTGCACCATCGGAAAAAATATTAGAATTGGAAAAAGTGTTATTTACCACTTGACATAACACAAGAACGAGGGGGTCACTTGATGAAATTAATAGGCATCTGGTTTAAAGCAAACATAAGGAAACATTTCTTCACACAACACACAGTCAACCTGTAGGACTTGTTGCCAGGGTATGTTGTGAAGGCCAAAACTATGACTGGGTTAAAAAAAGAATTAGATAAGTTAATGGAGGATAGGTCCATCAATAGCTAGGAGGCAAGATGGATATACCTCTGACTGCTAGATCTTGGAACTGGACGACAGGGGATGGATTACTCAATAATTGGCTACTGTAAGAAGAAAGGATATTGACCATTTGACCCAACATGGCCATTCTTACATTTCTTATATTAAACTAGATTCTACAGCTACCAACAGGCAACAAAAGGACTTTTGGATAAATAGCCTGAGTTTAAACTAAAACGAAAATAAGAAAGAAAAACTTGTAGCACCTTAGAGACTAACAAATTTATTTCAGCATAAGCTTTCGTGGGTTAATACCCACTTCATCGGATGCATGGAATGAAACATACAGTAGACAGATATTTACGACCTTATCATGTTTCTCTGACTGTATAAATATCTGTCTACTGTATGTTTCATTCCATGCATCCGATGAAGTGGGTATTAACCCACGAAAGCTTATGCTGAAATAAATTTGTTAGTCTCTAAGGTGCTACAAGTTTTTCTTTCTTATTTTCGTTTTGCTGACACAGACTAACACGGCTACTACACTGAAACCTGAGTTTAAACTGACTCAGAGCCTTTTTTCTCATCCAGCAAATAGACAGAACCTCCTGTCAAAGGGTGGCCCAATGATTCCTGGGAAGAATTGGGAGGACTTTGACCTATGGAGGACTATAAGATAGACAGGTGACCTCTGGTAAGCTTTTAGCATGCATATAAGAATTTTTATTGGTTTTTAATGTGTTTTATCTGTAATGCTTTCACCTGAACAATAAACGTGCTTGCTTAGAAAGAGCTGCATGGTCACTTATAGCTGCGAGCAATTACACTGTTTATAGACTCTGGAGAGAGAGCAAAGTGCAGATGCTGGCCTGTTTAGGAAGTCTGGCTTGCTGGGACTATTGCAAGGTAGACAGGGAGTTGCAGCACCTGGAAAAACCCCGGTCAGGAGGGAGGGAAACACGTGTCCCCGTCCAAGAGAGGCGACGGCTGGGTGCAGGAGGCCTAAAAATGGATGCACTTGTTGAACCACCAAGGGGAAAATACCAGTGCAGCCACCCTGCACCACGACAATTTGGTTCAGGGATTCCTCACGTTCAGGCCTCACAATAAGGGTCTATAATTTTCAAATTGCTCTAAACCCTACTTGCATAGGGAGCTGGCTGTGCCTGGCCTGGGCTCGACCACTTCACCTACTCTGCACAAACCACCCCAGAGTGGCCACATGCTACCCTTGTGCTAAGGGTCCCCTCTGGAACATTATCTGCCCTTACCTCTGGCCTGCAGAGCACCATCATGCATGCTATATTCCTGTGGGAAATCTGCACCACTGCACAATGCAGAATTTTGCAGAAAGTAATGTGCACACAGAATTTCCTTTCCCCCACAGAAATAGGCTGCAGTGCTGCTGGCTGCCACTAGGGGCCACTGGATCCGGCAGAGCTCAGCTAGCACATAGAAGACACTGCTAGGGGGCGGAGGAGGAAACTACAGGGTTCCCAGCTGCTGCAGTTCCCAGCACGCACTCAGGGAAGGAAGTGGCGGCATGTAGAAAACTCCACACAAGCCTGGGACGGAGCATCAGGCTGTTTCTCCTGCTGGATCCCTGGGCTGTGAGGGATGGGGGGTGTCTAGGCTAGGGATGGCCCCACATCTGGGCTCTGGGGGGAGGGGTGCGGGTATCTGGGCTGGGAGGGGGCGTGGTTGGGTGCTGGTGAGTTGGGTGTATTGGCTGGGGGAGCCCCTGGCTGGGATCGGGAGTGGGAGGGAGCAGAGAAACAGGAACTGGGTTGTCATAGGGGTTTCTTTAACTATGTACTCCTGGGATAATTTTTGTGTTTCTCTGTATTGTTACAGACATACTTGCTGACAGGTATTTTGAAATAAATTACCAAAATAATTGAAACCGGTATGATTATGTAGTGTTATTTTGACAAATAAAATTTGCAGAATTTTAAAATATTGTGCACAGAATTTTTAACTTTTTGGTGCAGAATTTCCCCAGGAGTAATGCTACCAGACCCCACAGCAAGAATAAGCCATTGTGTTCCACTGCTTGCACTACCCACATAACTCAGAACAGAGACCAAAAGGTGTGATCCCTTTGGGCACAGACATTCCTCTCCTTGTTTCAATCTGTGAGCTGCGGTGACCTCCTGCAGATAATCCCTGCACCCGTCCATATAGCTGCTCCCAACCCCATGCCGGGCAGTTGGAGCACACGTCGATGAATGAGAGAATACAGTTCTGTGGGACACAACACACCACACAAAATGCCATAGTTTCTTAGGCCTGGTCTACACTAAGAGTTTGTCGAATTTAGCAGCGTTAAATCGAATTAACCCTGCACCCGTCCACACAATGAAGCAATTTATTTCGACATAAAGGGCTCTTTAAATCAATTTTTGTACTCCTCCCCGACGAGGGGATTAGCACTGAAATCGACATGGCCATGTCGAATTAGGATTAGTGTGGACAGAATTCGACGCTAATAGCTCCGGGAGGTATCCCACAGTGCACCACTGTCGCCTCTCTGGACAGCATTCTGAGGTCGCATGCTCTGCCTAGCCACACAGGAAAAGACCCGGGAACATTTAAATTCCATCTCCTTTTGGGCCAGTTTGAATTTCATTTCCTGTTTGGACATCGTGGCGAGCTCAGCAGCACTGGTAACGATGCAGAGCTCTCCAGCTGAGGTGACCATGCAATCCCAGAATCGAAAGAGGGCTCCAGCATGGACTGATCGGGAAGTGTTAGATCTGATAGCTGTATCGGGAGATGAATCCATGCTATCAGAGCTACGATCGAAAAGACGTAATGTGAAAATCTACGAAAAAATCTCCAAGGCCACGACGGACAGAGGATACAGCAGGGTTGCAACGCAGTGCCGCGTGAAAATTAAGGAGCTGAGACAAGCATACCAAAGAGTCCAACGGACGTTCCGGGTCTCAGCCCCAGACATGCCCATTCTACGCCGCGCTGCATACTATCCTAGGGGGGGCCGCCACCACTACCCCACCCCTGTCCGTGGACTCCGATGATGGGATATTCTCATCGGTCGCTTCCTCTGAGGTTTTTGCGGATGAGGAAGATGATGAAGGAGATGATGAGGACGAGGTAGTCGACAGCGCTTTGCACGCCGATTTCCCCGAAAGCCAGGATCTCTTCATCACCCTGACAGAGATCCCCTACCAACCCTCCCAAGGCGGTATCCCGGACCGTGAGACCGGAGAAGGAACAGTAGGTGAGTGTATCTTTTGAATAGAATAGACATGGTATTAAAGCAATTGGTTTTTAATGATTAATTTGACCTGAGGACTTGGGATGCATTCGTGGCCAGTACAGCTACTGGAAAAGTCTATTAACATAGGTGGGGATGGAGCAGAAATCCTCCTAGGACATCTCCATGAAGCTCTCCTGGAGGTACCGTGAAAGCCTTTGCAGAAGGTTTCTGGGGAGAGCAGCCTTATTGCGTCCTCCATGGTAGGAGACTTTACCGTGCCAGGCCAGTAGCAGGTACTCTGGTATCATTGCCTGACAAAGCATGGCGGCGTATGGCCCCGGTGTTTGCTGGCATTCACGCAACATCCGTTCTTTCTCTGTCTGTGTAATCCTCATCAGAATGATATCAGTCATGGTGACCTGGTTGGAATACGGGTTATTTAATTACGGGGACTGTGTGCCTGTGTCTTTTAAAAAATCCTCCCAGCAGTTTCCAGCCACGCGGTGGGTGCGGAGAGGAGGACCGTTCATGCTGAGCGGTTCGCGGTCAGCTAGCACGGATCTTCCCCAAGACCAGCCACGCAGTGGGGGCGGGGAGGGGGACCGTTCATGCTGAGTGGTTCGCGGACAGCTAGCGGGGATCTTCCCCGAGACCAGCCGTGCAGTGAGAGCGGGGAGGAGGACTGTTCATGCTGAGCGGTTTGCGGACAGCTAGCAGGGATCTTCCCCGAGACCAGCCACGTGGTGGGGTGAAGGCTAAAGCGACCATCCCAGAGAATGGGATGGCTGGGGTTACTTTGGTTTCTGCCGCTGCACATTAAACTGCACAGCGCAGCAGTAACTGGCCAACTCTAGGAGCTCTGCTTTTAATGGGAAAGGAGGGCGCTGCTGTTCAGTAAGGTTTCAGCAGCCTAAAGTCTACGGCTTACCATGGCCGCCTGCTAGCCGAATTCCATTGCCCGGCCCTGCTTGTGTGATCTGTACACCAAAACCCCAGGCACTCAATATAAAGATGCAAAATGCGACCTTGTACTGAAAGCACATGTGCTAGATACTGTGAATGGTCTTGTTCACCGCGAAAGACTATAGTAATTGTTCTGTAAAATGTATCTTTTAAAAGAATTCACTCCCTTTTTTTCATCCCACAGCTGCAACTGTATCTAGGCTTCCTCCGGCATCTCCCTCCCAAAGGCTGTCACAGATAAGGCGGTGAAAAAAACGCACACGAGACGACATGTTCTCTGAGCCAATGCAGTGCTCGCGCACTGAGGTAGCTCAGCAGAATGAGTGGAGGGACACAATTTCCCAGTAAAAGCGAGTGGCCAGCGAATGGGAGGACAGGAGGGATGCCCGTGAGGACAGGAGGGACGCTCGAGACGAGAGGTGGTGGATGGAAGACCAGCGGGTGACTGAGGCGATGCTTGGGCTACTGCGGGAGCAAACCGACACACTCTGGTGTCTGGTGGATGTTCTGGAGGAACGGAAGCAGGATGACAGAGCGCCACTGCAGAACATCTATAACCGCCCCGCCCCCAAGTCCCATAGCCCCCTCACCCAGAGTCCCAAAAACGAGGGGTGGGAGGCTCCGTGCGAACAACCAGTCCACCCCGGCGGATTGCTCCAGCAGCAGAACACTGTCATTCCCCTAGTTTTTAAGCGTCCTTTCCCTCCCTCCACCCACACCCCACCCTGGCCACAGTCCCATTTCCCTCCCTTTATTGATAAATCTTGAATAAAAAAAACTTTTTTGTTGAACAATGTTGCCTTTATTTCCTTTCAAAGCAAGGTGTGCTTGAAGGGGCGGGAATTGGAGGGGATAGGCAATATAAACAGAGTAAACAAACGGGGGCAGATTCTCCTCAAGGAGAAACAAATGTAGGAGTCACTGGTTACCCTGGTCAGTCTGGAAGCTAGTTTTCAAAGCTTCCCTGATGCGCAGCACGTCCCACTGTGCTCTTCTAATCGCCCGGGTGTCTGGCTGCGCGTAATCAGAGGCCAGGCAATTTGCCTCAACCTCCCACCCTGCCATAAATGTCTCCCCCCTGCTCTCACATAGATTGTGGAGCACACAGCAAGCAGCAATAACAATGGGTATATTAGTTTAGCTGAGATCTGAACGAGTCAATAAGCTGCACCATCACCCATTCAAACATCCAAAAGCACACTCCACCACCATTCTGCATTTGCTCAGCCTGTAGTTGAAGAGCTCCTTATCACTGTCCAGGGCGCCTGTGTACGGCTTCATGAGCCAGGGGATTAGCGGGTAGGCTGGGTCCCCAAGGATCACTATAGGCATCTCCACATCTCCAACAGTTATTTTCTGGTCCGGAAAGTAAATACCTTCCTGCAGCCGTCTACACAGAGCAGAGTTTCTGAAGACACGCGCGTCATGAACCTTTCCCGGCCATCCGACGTTGATGTTGGTGAAACGTCCCTTATGATCCACCTGTGCTTGCAGCACCATTGAAAAGTAGCCCTTTCGGTTAATGTACTGGCTGCCCTGGTGGTCCGGTCCCAGGATAGGGATGTGTGTCCCATCAATAGCCCTACCACAGTTAGGGAATCCCATCGCAGCGAAGCCATCTACTATCGCCTGCACGTTTCCCAGGGTCACTACCTTTGACAGCAGCAGCTCAACGATTGCGTTGGCTACTTGCATCACAGCAACCCCCACAGTAGATTTGCCCACTCCAAATCGATTCGCGACTGACCGGTAGCTGTCTGGCGTTGCAAGCTTCCAGAGGGCTATCGCCACTCGCTTCTGGACTGTCAGGGCTGCTCGCATCCTGGTGTCCTGGCGCTTCAGGGCTGGGGACAGCAACTCACAAAGTTCCAGGAAAGTGCCCTTACGCATGCAAAAGTTTCGCAGCCACTAGGATTCATCCCAGACCAGCAGCACTATGCAGTCCCACCAGTCCGTGCTTGTTTCCCAGGCTCAGAATCGGCGTTCCACTGTATCAACATGCCCCACTGCCATCAGGATGTCCAATTTGCAGGGTCCCGTGCTTTGAGGGAGGTCTGTGTCCCTGTCATCGTCTCTGTCGTCACCGCGCTGCCGTAACCTCCTCGCCTGATTTCTCAAGTTCAGCCTCTGCATAAAGTACACGATAAGGCGCGAGGTGTTGACAACGGCCATAACTGCTGCGATGATCTCACCGGGCTCCATACTCGCCGCGCTATGGCGTCCGCGCTGTCAATCAAGGGAAAAGGGCACGAAATGATTGTCTCCTGCCGCTTTCACGGAGGGAGGGGGGGAGGGAGGGTTGAATGACGACAGTTACCCAAAACCACCTGCAACAAATTTCTTGCCCCATCAGGCATTGGGAGCTCGACCCAGAATTCAAATGGGCAGTGGGGACTGCGGGAGCTATGGGATAGCTACCCACAGTGCACCGCTTGCAATGTCGAAGCTTGCCCCGGTACTGTGGACTCACGACACCGAATTAATGTGCTTAGTGTGGACACACACCTTCGACTTTGTAATATCGGTTTCAAAAAATCGGTTTAAGTAAAATCGAACTACTATCGTAGTGTAGACATACCCTTAGTCATGCATCCCCTCTGCTTAATATGGGGCAGCCCTAGCTGAAATATACTTGCGGTATAACCCCCAGTGGCTCTGGGCAGCTCCTGGGGTCAGAGGGAAGGTTCCAGGGCAAGGCTGGTATGTACCTTATTCTGCATTTCCCAATTTTCAGAGCTTTAGGTGTGTTTTATCTTAAATCACTGGAACCCAGGAAGCAGAGATAAGGATCGGGTGATTCAACGTTCTGGAAGAGTCCAAGGCACTGTCGGCCAACCTTAACTCTGCATCAACACATTTAGGCAGTCAGCCTCTGCTGGGCGTTGAGAAACAGGAGAGATCTCTTTTGTTCAGAGGGCAGCCTGCCAGGATTTGAAGTTCAACAGCACCATCTAATAATCCTGAAAACAGCTTCCTAAATACCTCCCAGCCTTTGTCTCACATGCTCTGTGTGTTCCTCCAGGTCTTTGGGGATGCGGGTTGTTCCCATCCACATCCTAAACCTTGAGGGTCTCACACCTTGTTGCTTCAGTCAGCCTAAAACATTGCACACCCCAGGGGTTCCTTGCATCCTTCCTTTCCACGCACACTCTCCCTGTGTGCAACCCTCCCATCTCCCTCTATTTCAGGGACTTCCTGCAACCTCCTCCCACTCCTTCCCCCCTGTCAGTGGCTTTGTGTATCACCCATGTCCCTGACCCCTGCCCCTACCAGGGTTCCCCATTCCCCCACCCTTCCCGCCCCCCCATGGCAGGGGCTCCATGAGGCCCCCATCCCCTCCTCTCCATTTCAGAGGCTATGTGTGTTACCTGAAATTGGGCCAGCTAGTAAGCTTAGGGAGGACTAATGACCCACCAGAGTTTGGCAGAAAGCAGCATGTTTATTACACTGATATCTAAGCTCCAAAGAACGGGGGGCACACTCACACTCGCATACGCACGCTCCCAGGACAGGCACAGCACTGGAGATGTCAGGATCCTTCAAGGTAAGTGTCCTACAGCGCAGCAATGAATGGTGTGATGAAGGTAAGTTTTCCCGAGGCACGATGGAATGCTGCACAGTGGACCACTGGCCAGGCGAAGGGCCTTTACGGGAGGTACAAGCTTGTGATTTTTGAGCACATGGCCCCTTCCCCTTTTAAGGACCAGTGTGTGATCGATGCCTGATTAGAGTCCGAGACACCCTGTTTACCTGTTTACCACATTTCCACTGCTTGCATCCGAAGAAGTGGGTATTCACCCACGAAAGCTTATGCTTCAATACGTCTGTTAGTCTATAAGGTGCCACAGGACCCTTTGTCGCTTCTGCAGATTCAGACTAACACGGCTACCCCTCTGATACCTGTTTACCTGGGAGCTCTTCTGATCTTCCAGCTGTCTAACAGCCCATTCATCCCACAAGCATTCCAGGAGGGAGGGGAGGGGGAAAGCCACTTCACAGGTATTCAATGACTGAGAGGTGACAAAGGGGGTGGGAGTGGAGTGAACAGACCTTTGGAGTAACAAGTTATACATAGCTGGTGGTAAACTCCATCTAAGGCTAAATACTGGCACAAGTTATACATAGCATACAGATCACTGCTGCTCCTACAACAACGTGTGCATCCCCATTCTCTCCCCTCTCCCCATCCACATTCTCATTTCAGGGTGTCAACATTTTAAGCTATATTGGCGGAAGGGTAGAGCTAAGGCCTTGGCTACACTAACGAGTTACAGCGCAATAAAACTGCCTGCAGCGCTGTAACTCACTAACTGGCTACACTCGCAAGGCACGTGCAGCGCTGCATCTCCTCAGGTACAGCACTGCTGGTACTCCACCTCCCCGAGAGGAATAACGTTTGTTGCGCTGCTGCTGGTGCGCTGCGGCTACAGTGTGACCACCCAATGCGCTGTTATTGGCCTCCAGAAGTATTCGGAAGTATCCCACAACGCCTGTTCTAGCCACTCTGGTCATCAATTAGCACTCTACTGCCCTGGCCTCAGGTGACCAACAGCCACTCCGACCCTTTAAATTCCCTTGGAATTTTAAATATCCCCTTCCTGTTTGCTCAGCCAGGCGTGGAGTGCTCTCAGCGCATCTTTCCAGGTAACCATGCCTCCACGTGCGAGACGAGCCCCAGTATGGAGCAATGGCGAGTTGCTGGACCTCATCGCTGTTTGGGGGGAGGAAGCTGTCCAGTCCCAGCTGCGCTCCAGCCGGAGGAATTTTGATACTTTCGGGCAGATATCAAGGGCCATGATTGAAAGGGGCCATGACCGGGACGCAATGCAGTGCAGGATAAAAGTAAAGGAGCTGTGGAGTGCGTACCGCAAAGCCCGCAAGGCAAACAGCAGCTCGGGTGCTCCCCCCAAAACATGCCAATTCTACAAAGAGCTGGATGCAATACTTGGGGGTGACCCCACTACTGTTCCGAGCACCACCATGGACACGGGAGAGCGGGAGGAGGAGGAGGAGGCAGAGAAGGAGGAGGAGGGAGAGGAGGAGGAGGAGGAGGGGGTTGAAGAAAACAGAAGTGAGGGTGCTGTGGCTGGGGGAGACACCCCTGACTCCCTGGGTGCATGCAGCCAGGAGCTCTTCTCGAGCCAGGAGGAAGGGAGCCAGTCGCAGCGGCCGGTACGCGCTGGGAGAGAAAGAGAAGAACAGGTTCGCGGTAAGCAGCTTTTATTTTCAGGAAAGAGTTTTTTCGGTGTGGGGTCCTTGGGCGAGGAGGGTTTGGGCTGCATGCATGCCTAGATGCGGAAGAGCGCATTGATGTGGTCTATCACATCGGAGAAATCGGCCACTGTAATCTCTTCGAAAGTCTCAGCCAGAACGTGGGCAATGCGCTTCCGCAGGTTTATTGGGAGAGCCGCCGTGGTCCTTGTCCCATTCAGGGTAACGTGTCCATGCCACTGTGCCGCGAGGGGCGGGGGGACCATTGCTGCACACAGGCAAGCTGCATATGGGCCAGGGCGGAGGCCGCATTGCAGTAGAAGACCCTTCCTTGCTTCCCCGGACACCCTCAGCAGCGAGATATCTTCCAGGACGAACTCCTGTGGAAAATGTGGGGATAGTGTTCAGTGTAGGTTCCCCCTGCAGCTGTTGGCTCTCCCCAAGGCACAGAAACCCGCCGGACAGTACATCCGTGAAACAATCAGTCCCCCTTTACCCTGTGCTTACTCACCATTTTGGGGCTCCCGTGGGTTCTGTGCGCTCTGTTTGGGACGGAAAAACTGTGCTGTTTTGGAGACTGTGTGTGCCCTCCTTAAGTGTGGGGGAATCATTGCTCTGTCTGGCATAAAACAATTATGCCTCTGTTAAATGTTGCATTTTGCCTTCAAGATGCAACCTTGAGATCTCCACCATCCTTCTTATCACCGGCTGAGAGACTCCAAAGGCTCAGGAAGAGGCCAAGAAGAACGAAAGAAGACATGCTGCAGGAAGTTATGAAAGAGTCTCTTAAAGAGAATCAAAAGGCTCGGGAGTGGAGGGAGAGTGAAAGCAGGCTCCGCCAGGAAAACGCAGCGCAGCGGCAACAAAGCATGCAGCTCCGGCACGAAAGCACAAAGGAACTGATTAGCATCTTGGCACGCAAAGCGGACTCTATCCAGGCGCTCGTCGCCATCCAGGCGGAGCAGTATCGCACCCGCCCCACCCTGAAGCCAGTGTCCCAAAACACTTGTGCCCCCATGTCACCACCTGCCCACTTCACCCAACATCCAGGTTCTTATCGCCCACACCAGATGCCCCCAACACCTGTAGCTTCACCAGACAGCCCTGGAAACTATGACCCTTACCCACTGCACTCAACTCCCATCCCGAATTATAGACATCCTGAGGTCCAGCACTCACTGCACAGCACTCCAGACAGGAAGCCCGAGTATGAAAGCAGGACATACCATACCCTGTGATTGAACCCTTCCCCACACCACCCACCACTCCCTTGCCCTTTCTGTCTCACAAGCAGTTGTGTTTCTTTTTAATACATGTATTTTCTCTGTAATAAATGGATTCTTTGGATGTGCAAACAGTCTTTATTATTGCATAAGGAAAAAAGATACCTTAGGTTAGGAAAGAAACAGGCAAGGCAAGTGAGCTGAGCAAACACAAATCAGCTTAGCAAAGACAGATAACTGATAACATTGGAACCACTTCACTTCAGGGTCGTGCAGGGCAGCACACAATACTGGTGGTTTTCAGCCTCAAATTTCTCCCTCAAGGCATCCCTAATCCTTGCAGCCCCACGCTGGGCCCCTGTAATAGCCCTGCTCTCTGGCTGTGCAAATTCAGCCTCCAGGTGTTGAACCTCTGAGGTCCACGCCTGAGTGAACATTTCACCCTTCCCTCACAAATATTATGGAGGGTACAGCACGCGGATATAACCACGAGGATGCTGTGTTCGGCCAAGTCCAGCTTCCCATATAGAGATCACCAGCGGCCATTCAAATGGCCAAAAGCACACTCCACAGTCATTCTGCACCAGCTAAGCCTGTAGTTGAACCGTTCCTTGCTGGTGTCAAGGCACCCTGTGTAGGGTTTCATGAGCCACGGCATTAAAGGGTACGCGGGGTCTCCAAGGATCACAGTGGGCATTTCAATTTCCCCTACCGTGATCTTCTGGTCTGGGAAAAAAGTCCCGGACTGCATCTTCCGGAACAGGGCAGTGTTCCGAAA
The DNA here is from genome assembly GCA_037349315.1 of Chelydra serpentina. NCBI lineage: Eukaryota > Metazoa > Chordata > Testudines > Chelydridae > Chelydra > Chelydra serpentina. Next base: position 30,740,818 of record JBAIAC010000035.1, on the reverse strand, counting down.
GATGCGTGCATCATGCACCTTTCCGGGCCAGCCTGCGTTGATGTCAATGAAACGCCCACGGTGATCCACAAGCGCCTGGAGAACCATGGAGAAATACCCCTTCCGATTAATGTACTCGGATGCTAGGTGGGGTGGTGCCAGAATAGGAATATGCGTCCCATCTATCGCCCCTCTGCAGTTAGGGAAACCCATTTGTTCAAAACCAGCCACAATGTCCTGCACGTTACCCGGAGTCACGGTTCTTCTGAGCAGGATGCGATTAATGGCCTTGCAAACTTGCATCAGCACGATTCCAACGGTCGACTTTCCCACTCCAAATTGGTTCGCTACTGATCGATAGCAGTCCGGAGTTGCGAGCTTCCAGATTGCAATAGCCACCCGCTTCTCCACCGTCAGGGCAGCTCTCAATCTCGTGTCCTTGCGCCGCAGGGCTGGGGCGAGCTCCTCACACAGTCCCATGAAAGTAGCTTTTCTCATCCGAAAGTTCTGCACCCACTGCTCGTCATCCCAGACTTGCATGACAATGTGATCCCACTACTCTGTGCTGGTTTCCCAAGCCCAAAAGCGGCGTTCCACGGTGCATAGCATGTCCGTGAATGCCACAAGCAAGTTCGTGTCGTACGCGTTTTGCGTGACAATTTCATCGTCAGACTCCTCGCTGTCACTGTGGATCTTAAGGAAGAGCTCGTGTCATAAAAATGAAGGGAAGGGGGAGAGGGTCTGATGCAGTGCTATAAAATCCTCTTTCCAGTAAAGGGTTAAGAAATGCAGGTAGCCAGACTGACACCTGATCTGGCTGGGCTCTGACCAATAAGGGGACAAGATACTTTCAAACTTTGGGAGGGGGGAAGGTTTTAGTGGGTGTCTTTGTCTGAGAGAGAGTGATCTTGGAAGACAGAAGGAACCTACAGAAAATCAAACCTCCCTTTTCTGAAGTAAGTTTAGATAGCATAGCGTATAGATTTCTGTTTATTTTTGCTTGGTGTATCCCCTGTGTTAGAAAGGGCAAGGGGGGGGAGGTATTCATGGTTTTCTGTAACGTTAAGGTTTTGTCCAGAGGGGGAAATCTCTCTGAGTTTGGAAATATAGTGCCCTGTGAAATAGTTACCATCCTGATTTTACAGAGATGATTTTACCTTCTTTATTTTTAATAAAATCCTTCTTTTAAGAAGCTGACTGTTTTCTATAGTGTTAAAACCCAGGGGGTGGGTTTTTAGATCACTGTGTAACCAATTGGTTGGGAGATTGTTCTCAAGCTTCCCCAGGAAAGGGGGTGTACGGCTTGAGGGGGCATTTTGGGGGGGAAGGAAGTTCAAGTGATTCCTTTCCTGGATTCCTGTTAGACATTTGATGGTGGCAGCAAGAAGCATTTCTCGGGGGTGCAGGGAATTTTGTACCTTGGGGAGGTTTACCCTAAGCTGGTAAAAATAAGTTTAGGGGCTCTGAATGCGGGTCCCCACATCTTTACCCTAGAGTTTAGAGTGAGGAGGGAACCCTGATAGCTCGACTGCCAAACGAGACGTGCTGGCGAGACTCGTCAGTATTTTGCACACCAGGTCGGGATCCATTTTCCCGCTGACCTAAACGGAGCACAGATCGCGCTACAAAGAAACCGTTGAAAGATGGCGCAAATTGTGGCCGGAAACACAGGGATTGCTGGGATGCGAAGCGATGCATCACGGGGCGTTGGGACAGGACCCAGAATGCACCATACCCCACGCCCCCTTCCCACAACCCACGGTGACAGAATTGGAAGAGGTGTTCTGTGGGATACCTGCCCATAATGCACCTCTCCCAAAACTGCTGCAAGTGCCGCAAATGTAGCCACGTCAGTGGTAGTTACTGCGCTGGCGGCTGCCAGTGTGGACAGACTGCAGCGCTTTCCCTACTCAGCTGTACAAAGACGGGTTTAACTCACAGCGCTGTACAGCTGCAAGTGTAGCCAAGGCCTAAGATGGGAGATACTGTTATGCTGGAAGATGTTAATGGCTGCCATCAACCGTTTCTTTAGACCAGTGTTTCCCAAACTTGGGATGCCACTTGTTCAGGGAAAGCCCCTGCCGCTACCCGTGCTACCGTGGCTACGCTGCTATTTATACCTGGGCTAGCTCAATCTGAGCTAGCGGCGAATACGTGTACACAAGCAGGGGAATCCCACCTCTCGCTCATGATGTCGACATAGCCTGAGTTCCAAGCGCTCTTTTCACAGTAAGCGCATTTAAAGTAAATCCTGTTTAGGAAAAAATTCCTTTGCTCTTTTCCCCCTCCATGAGGAGGGTCTGATTCTCCATTGCCTTTGACTTGGTCTCCATTGCCTTTGTTTGGTCATTTACACTATGCAGTGAGCACAAAATCCTACTCCACCAGAATGGCAATGCTTTACACCCAGTCTACACTGGGGTACGTGCCTGACTGCACAAGGTGCCAGGCAGTGGATAATCAGTCCTAGAGACTTGGGAGCATCTCACTGAGGACCCTTCCACACCACGCAGGAGCAGCGCGTGGACAGGCAGTTGCACGTTTACTAATGACTCCTGGAGTCATGTGATTACTAAAAAAAATGGAAGCAGAGATTCTACTGTTAATTACTTACTCTTGTGATTGCAGAGGAAAAAATCTGGAAACGTGACTGCCTAAGGGCTCACAAACCTGCAAGCAAATAAAAAGAATCTAAAATTTATTATTTTAAAATGTGTGATTTTCTTTAAAGCCAGCCTGCTGATTTTTGACTACATGGGGTTGGCAACACTGCTGGCCCTTCCCTAAATGTCAACTGCAACGCCTGAATCAAAAATAACTGTTTAGAAAACAAGTAATGAAGAGAGAATAATATGGACATTTAAAACCATCCAAACTAATCAATTTCCGTAGCAGAATTTACTGTGTTTCTTTATGTTGCCTTTATTATTAAGTCATATTTTTGTTCTGTTTTGTCAGGCTCTTGGGGGCTTTAGGGCATGGATAATGCATATAAAATGTATAATATTACATTTTCAAATAAGATCAATGAAAAATATCTGGCCTCTTCCCTCACCCCTCAATTTAAGCTTTGGACCTTTAAGTGTCTGCCTCTGATATGGTTAGTCATGTCACAGCCTTCAACAAGTTCAGGAAGGAGGCTGCAATGGAACAGGGACAGTGGGTGCTCAACATCTCTGACAATCAGTCCAGAAAACTGTGAAAAGGGGATGGGGAGAAATTGTAAGGGAGCAGGGTATGGGACAGCCTGGGAGGGAGATGGACAGCTGAACCATAACTGAAGGGTGCCGACATCCTGTATCTGCTATAGACAACAAAAGCTGCTTTCATAAAACAGACAAATAAGCAAACTTTTTGATGGTCACTGGGGTCTAACAGGCATGGGCAGTATTGCTTCCCTTTTAACCTAACTTGAAAGAAGCAGAATTCAACACTGGTGCTCTTAATTTTCCATTATGGTCTGCTCCAGCAGTGTAGAGAAGGCAGGAAAGTGGTAGACACAACCATTGGGGATACCCCCAGCACAGGGGGTCAACACAGCCAGCATCAAATCAATAAAAGGGCTTTATGCTGGTCACCCTTCTAGCCCTTGGAATAGGGAGGGTGTCGTCGCTGTGTAATGAGGTTGGAGGAGGCTACAGTAGAATTATGTATAACTAATACATTCCCCTTCTTTCTGCCCCCCCCCCCCCGCCCCAGCTTAATTCTTTGCTGAAGTAAAGGCCAGAGCTATGTCTTCTCAGAATCCATTATAGCAGTGGTTTTCAACCTTTTTTCATTTGTGGACCCCTACAAAATTTCAACTGGAGGTGCGGACCCTTTTGGAAATTTTAGACAGAGTCTGCAAACCCGCAAAGGTCTGCAGACCACAGGTTGAAAACCACTGCATTATAGAGTTAAACCTTAGAGCTATTGTATGTAAAAACCTGGCAAGTAGGTCGCAGTAAGGGCGGAGGTGCGCGGGCTCCTAGGGGCGGCTGCAGTGAGGGGGGGCTGCGGCCTGCAGGGCCGGGGGCCGCGTCATGTTCCTCGCCGCTCCCGTTCGCGCCGCCACCGTGCACTCGGTGAGACAGATCCGCTACTTGCATAAAACAGCTGTGCGCAGTGGAGGTGGAGGAGCCTTGTTTCTGCACAGAGATACTCCTGCAAATAACCCAGATACTCCATTTGATTTTACACCTGAAAACTATAAGAGAATAGAAGCAATAGTAAACAACTACCCAGAGGGACATAGATCAGCTGCTGTGATTCCAGTACTAGATCTGGCCCAGAGACAGAATGGATGGTTGCCCATATCAGCGATGAACAAGGTTGCTGAAGTTTTACAGATGCCTCCCATGAGAGTATATGAAGTAGCAACTTTCTATACAATGTATAATCGGAAGCCTGTTGGAAAATATCATATTCAGATCTGCACAACTACACCTTGTCTGCTGAGAGACTCTGATGGCATACTAGAGGCCATTCAGAAGAAGCTTGGTATACAAGTTGGGGAAACGACACCTGATAAACTTTTCACGCTGGTAGAAGTTGAATGTTTAGGCGCTTGTGTAAATGCACCGATGGTACAAATAAATGATAATTATTATGACGATCTGACACCAAAAGATATTGAAGACATAATTGATGAACTAAAGTCTGGCAGCGTTCCAAAACCTGGCCCAAGAAGTGGACGCTTTTCTTGTGAGCCAGCTGGTGGTCTTACTTCTCTGACTGAACCACCCAAAGGACCTGGATTTGGAGTTCGAGCAGACCTCTAAGCATTTATGTAATTAATTATAAAAACATATGTTGTCTGAAAATAAAACATCTTTAACTTCAAAAAAAAAAAAAAAGTAGGTGTTAACAGTTCCCAGTCAAACTTCAAAGAATACCCATACAATTTCCTAAATCATGGCAAAACTTTCTAGTGTAGAAAACAGAACTTTCATAAGCAAACATTAATACTCACAGAAAACATTGCTAATATAGTAGTGTTCAGAATGCTGTGAATAATTTTTAGACAAAAGTTGTTAGTAAGGGCTTGTCTACACAGTCGCAACAATGAGCATTAGAGGGATATGAATTCTAAAGTGCACCAACTTGTTGCATGCTAATTGGCCCATGTATATCCACATTAACACTAGGGAACTTTCAATGCAAGCAGCAGGATCTACACGGGCCAATTCATGTGCACACGAGTGCTCAAGTTCTTTTCTAAACACTTCAGAACCCGGATAGCAAACAAAGAGTCTGGGGTCTCCACTGCTAGCTGTATTCCAGCCTTTGGGTTAATAGCTGACTGGGCCTCAGCTGCTGGTGAAACAGAAATCTGTAGCCTGTATCCAATGCAGTACAGGGATTGGGAGCAGCATATAAAATACCAGTTCCCTGGAGTATTCTCTTTCCCGCTGTCAAGTAAGAATTTAGAAATTTTCTCCTCACCGACCACAGACACACTCTCTCTCTAGAACAGACAGAATTCCCATTCAAAGCAGTTAGCTAACGGTGAGTTCCACATGCTCTGTAACCTCTAAAGGTCACAAATGCTCCCCTCCCTGCTCTGTCCATACAGCACACTACAGACCAAACATTATCGTAATGGAGGGCTTCCCTCATAAGTAAAGCTGGAATAGCACTCATCTTATCCAAGGGATTGTGGTACAGGGATTGTGACATTTCTCAGCTGTGCATGAATCAATCACTAAGTACATAGGGCTGTCTGGAGCCCTTATATTTATATCCTCTCCCCTCACCCCCTGTATACGCATTGTGCTCTGATTGGCTTGGCTCTTGGATGGTGACAGGGTATGTCCCTGATAGGCAGATTGCACATGAAAATTCCTACACTAGTTCAGAAACTGCTACTGAGCTGTATAAAGTATGTGGGTTACAGCTGTGTAGCGAGGCGGTCTGGTCCTCTGCCGCCCCGGAGCGGGATGAGCCCCTCTGGACACCAAAGTGGGCGGAGCTGGAGAATCCTGCGCCCGCCCCTCAAAGGTCAAGGCACAGGACAGGAAGTACAAAAGCCGGTCCTCAGAGCTCAGTTGAAGCCCAGACATCGGAGAGGCTGGATGCCTGTGGTATAGCTCCCAGCTGGGAGGCCACGGCGACCGGCAGCCGACCCGAGGACTGGCCTGACCAGCCAAGCCTGCCGCTCGCCCGTTACCCCGAGGCGCCGCCGAGCCTGCCGCTCGCCCGTTACCCCGAGGCGCCGCCGAGCCTGCCGCTCGCCCGTTACCCCGAGGCGCCGCCGAGCCTGCCGCTCGCCCGTTACCCCGAGGCGCCGCCGAGCCTGCCGCTCGCCCGTTACCCCGAGGCGCCGCCGAGCCTGCCGCTCGCCCGTTACCCCGAGGCGCCGCCGAGCCTGCCGCTCGCCCGTTACCCCGAGGCGCCGCCGAGCCTGCCGCTCGCCCGTTACCCCGAGGCGCCGCCGAGCCTGCCGCTCGCCCGTTACCCCGAGGCGCCGCCGAGCCTGCCGCTCGCCCGTTACCCCGAGGCGCCGCCGAGCCTGCCGCTCGCCCGTTACCCCGAGGCGCCGCCGAGCCTGCCGCTCGCCCGTTACCCCGAGGCGCCGCCGAGCCTGCCGCTCGCCCGTTACCCCGAGGCGCCGCCGAGCCTGCCGCTCGCCCGTTACCCCGAGGCGCCGCCGAGCCTGCCGCTCGCCCGTTACCCCGAGGCGCCGCCGAGCCTGCCGCTCGCCCGTTACCCCGAGGCGCCGCCGAGCCTGCCGCTCGCCCGTTACCCCGAGGCGCCGCCGAGCCTGCCGCTCGCCCGTTACCCCGAGGCGCCGCCGAGCCTGCCGCTCACCAGCTACCCCGAGGCGCCGCCGAGCCTGCCGCTCGCTCGTTACCCCGAGGCGCCGATGGTGTGTGACCCCTTGGAGGTCCAGGTATCCATAGAGGGGGAGGTTGGAAGCAGCCTGGGGGCAGCCGACCCAAGTCTGGCTGCAGCACTTCCAGAGCCGATGTCAGTGTGTTGCAGCCAGGATCCCCACTGACACACCTTTGCTGCTTCTAGGGCCCCGGGCTGGGGCGCAGTGGAGTGGGTGGACCTGCGTCCCCCCTGCCACCCAACGCGTGGGTGGCAGTCTCCCCCTCTCCCAGGTCCTCCGGAGCCAGGACCTGGGCTTGCCACAACCACTACTGTTTGCTCAGCCCCTGCCTGAGGGCCTGAGCCCCTGACGGTTTGTTGTCCGCCCTGACCCAGGGCCTGGTTTTATTACTATTGAATTGTGGCTCAGCCCCTGCCTGAGGGCCTGAGCCATTAATTGTTGTCGCCCACCCTGACCCAGGGTCTGGGCTTGCTAACAACAAACTGTTTGCTCGGCCCCTCTCTAGGAGGGCCTGAGCTGCTGACTCTACTGCACAACCAAGCTAATTCCCCGACACCTGACTGAACTAGCGAGGCGGCCTGGTCCTCAGCCGCCCCGGAGGAGGGGCCAAACGCCCTACAAGCTGGATCACTATTGTCTGCTTCCCACCAGTGGGGGCTAAGGGGAGGGGGCGGACATGAGACATAGAGCACAAATTACAGCAGCCCTGATATTGTTCTAATTTAACAGTCTCCAGGTATGAGAAAAGCAAAGGCAATTTAAAGCCACCCCTTTCCTGCCCGGGGTACAGAAACAGATCAACTCAGAACTGGAGCCAGAAATTAGGCCACCGAATTTGGATTTCAAACATTCCCAAAGTTCTGGGGTGTTTAGATCCAGGTTTTGCTCCAGACTTTTATAAAGTGTGGTGCCATTTGCAAAATTCAAATCTAGAAACAAGTTCAGTTTTCAAAATTATTGCCTTCTAAAATCTTTGAGTATTTTGATTCACCGTTTCCATTCAGACCCATTTCTGTTTGTATTTACAACAAGCTGTATGCAACACACCCTCTTTTGGAGTACTCTGTACAGTTTTGTTTGCTTTGCCTTGGGAGAGGGACTAAGTGCTTGTAACAGATCAGACATATGGGCCCCCATTTTGACTGGAGTCGCTAGGCTTTCCTACTACTAGCAATGATAATAATTTGCAGCTGGTGAGCTAAGAAACAGATGGAGAGGAGAATGGAAACAGGATTAAAAAAAACCCACACAATAAAATATTAATTCAAGGATCTCAAAGCATTTTACACCCTCATCTTACAGAGGGGAAACTGAGATGCAGCAAGGTTAGGTCCTTTGCCACCATTTGATGAAGTAGGAATTTTCTGTAATCTTTTTATGAAAGATATGCATGGCAGTGATTTACTTGGCTAGGGATTGCTCCTCAGTGGGTGTGAATGGGTTAAAAAGCTGCTCTTGGGACACCACTGGAGACTGAGGGATGTCAGGTAACTGCCTGGGGTAGTAGGATGGGTCATTAAAGGACTGGCTGAAACCCTCCCAGATCAATGGAGGATCCTCAAAGACAACTGGATCCCCAAGGACTGCACAATTAACACCTAACCATGGGAAACTCCAGCAGGCAGAACATGTGAACTCAGCCAGGCTCTGCAGAAGGACAATGAACCAAGAGATGACAGGAGGCGAAAGTAAGAGCTGGCCTTTAGAGAGAGGCAGAGCTCTCACATGGGACTGACAGAGACAGCCGAAAATGGACCCCCTGGCAGCTTGGCTTGCTGATTGCACTAGCTTGGCAAGTATGGACTATGTCGTAATTTGTGCTTCTCTATGCCCAGCTGAAGATTTTCCATGCTGTGTTCCAGGTGGCACATACACCCTCTTCTGTTTTTAAAAAGGCTGCCTGCAGGGCCAGCTCTAGGCACCAGCAAAACAAGCTGGTGCTTGGGGCGGCACATTTCTATGGGCGGCATTCTGGCGCCAGCTATGCCACCCCTAGAAATGTGCCCCGGCCACCCCAGCTCACCTCCACTCTGCGCCGCCGCCACTCCTCGGCTTCCCCCCCACCCCAGGCTTACCGTGTGTGAAACAGCTGTTTCGCATGCCGCCGCCGCTCAGCTTGAAAGCCTGGGAGGGAGGGGGAGAAGCCGAGCGGCAGCAGAGCGGAGGTGAGCTGGGGTGGGGGAAATGCAGCACGTGCGGGGGAGGAGGTGGTGCTGGGGATTTGGGGAAGGGGTTAGGAAGGGGCAGAGTTGAGGTGGGGCCAGAGGTGGGGGGACAAAAAAAACAAACGAGGGGTGGCCAAAATTTTTTTGCTTGGGGCAGCAAAAATCCTAGAGCCGGCCCTGGCTGCCTGGTGTCACTGCAAATACTTGCTGAGGTGCATTGGTCCCTGAAGAGTGTAATCTCAGAAGCACTCGCAGGGCAGAGCTCATGGTGTGAAATAGGATTACTGGAGCCCAGAGGCTCAGTCTCGGAGGCATTGAGCTTGCACAGTCTATCCTTAAGGAAAGGTGGGACCCATCCGGAACTGCCCTACTGAAGGGGTTTCTTCAAGGGATTGTTTAAAAACCATGTGGCTTATTATATTTGGTACATTATCTCACATGCCAGCTGAAAATTCTGGTCAGGAACAGTGCACTTTCTTGCAACAAAGCCTTTTAAAAGTAGATTGAAAGTCCAGCAAGGCCTGGGGGTTTATGGGACTTTAGTTCTTAAATTCGTTTAGGACTTCATTTATAGTAAATGGGGTTTCCAGCTTCCTCACACAGACAGGGAAGCTTTTCAATTTCTTCCCCAAATTCAGAAGCATAAACACTAAGAGCAAACTCAAGAAGAAAGCTCTAATCTGTTCCTGTACTGCAATTTACAGTCCTTGTTCTCTCTTTTAATATCCTTAATAAGTCAATGCTGAGCTCTTTGCCTCAGCTGCCGAGATCTCACTCTCTCTGCTTTGTTTCCCTGGTTAAAATTTTTACTTTGTTAGACAATCTAATTGGATGTTCTGTCTGTTCCGGAAGCATCCCATTTAGCAGCCTTCTTGCATCTGCCAGTTCTGTTGAGAGCTTAGTCCTACCAATTTCATTCCCTTTTTTTTCCCCCCCTCTTTTTTTTCTTTTGCAGTTTCTTAGGATTTAGTTACAAAGCTACAATTCTAGGGGGGTATTTTAGCTTGTCACCTGCCACCCTTGTCATCTTAGCGAGATCCCAGAGCCTTATCAGATTTCTTTGTCATTTTTCTCTCAAAGACTTTTGCCATCCTGTTTTGAGGTCTACAGTTCAGGAATTTCTGTAGAAGTTACTTACAGGCATATGAATGGGCCTTTTCTACATTAGAGACTATTGGTGTTGCAAACACCTGTCCCAGCTGCAACACACCCAAGGCATAGGCAATGGTGCACAGCTGCTGCCAGCACCATTACAATTGCTTGGAGAAAGGCTCACCAGTGTTGTATCCTGTATGAGGACATTCTGTGCCATTGCAGAGCTAGCCAGGAGCAAAAAGCAATTGGCATTTCAGCTGCTCCTCCCAGCTCAGCCCCACAATGCACTTATAACTCCTTCAGTGAGCACTCAGTGCAGTCACTATCTCCTTCATGCCCAATTACTTAATTGTTTTGAATTATTGCAACTTCTGTAGTTCTATGCGGATGAGTTTTCTGCTTTGCAGAGCTTAGTGCATGCAACTGTTAGGCTTCTCAGGTGTCAAAACTGAGAAAAGTTACAAAATATGTGCCATTTTATATAATGAAAAGGGGTGGGTCAGGTTCTCAGCTAGTGGAAATTGGCACAGCTCCAGCAACATCACTACTCTAAGATAGTTTAACCTAATGCGATAAAACCACCCTCTGCCTACAATAAATCCACGGAGTTACACTAAGGATGAATTTGGCCCATTAATCTCTTGTTAGAATAGTCAACTAAATTTTACTGTATTGGAAAATTAGGGAACAATTCTGTAACCTTACTCAAGCAGTTAATTGTATTGACTTCAAAGGGACTACTGGTGTGAGTGAGGATTACTCCTGTGAATACAAACTGCTGGACCAGACCTCTTACCCTGGAAGTTCGTATGATGATTTGTGCTGGAGTATTGCTCTGAGTACCATTAGCATGACAGATCATTCAGATTACAATGATAGGCTCTGATCCTACAAACACTTAGGCATGTGCTTAACTTTACCACTGAGAGTAGTCTGGGAATACTCAAAGTGTTTGCAGGACCATGGCCTTGCATTTAAGTTTGATACTTCAGAACAGAAAACGTTGGTCAGCAGAGATAAAAGTAAGCTGTGAAAATGAGGTTACAGTCAAAGAGAAACCATGAAAACCAAAACCATGCATTAGAGGAACATGTACACCAGAGGGCACTGTGAAATTACGCATGTCAAAGTGAATGTTTATTAAATTATGGGGGCTAGGAAAAATCTAGATGTCAAGGTAGCTGACAAAGGATTTTAACCTGGAAAGATAATATACAGTAGCATTGACATACTAAGGATTGTAAATAGGAGATAATATTACAGGGGAACTCAGGCTTTTGATAACTAACTGCATCTTTTTGAGTCTGAAAATTAGTAACACCATTTGTAGTCTAAAAACCTGTATACGCTTTTGGCTGAATCCCCTCTAAATCCGGAGTCACTGTACTGAAGTCAGTGCAGTTACACCGGTGTGAAGTCTGGCTCTTCACATTTTCCAAACGTATATGTGCTCTTCTGCCAAGACCCGACTTCACAATTCCACATTTCTCCGGAAAAAGCTGATGACAACACTAACACCTACATCAGACAGGGAGTGCAGGAAAACTGTCAGGTGAAATGTGTTGTGATCTCAGAGCTGTTCCTAATAGAGAAGTGCCCCCACTGCAAAAAACATTGTTACAGTTGAACCCTTGGTGGCAGGCCAGACACTGAGAGGCAAGAGAGAGTGGGTATAGAGATTGAGTGATCTCCTCTGTCTTAAAGCTGCTACATCCAGCTCTAAGAAATGTCGGTGGAGCACTTGCTTGCACTGCCACTATCTGTTCAATGGACACATTCAGTTTCTCATGTTTGTGTAACACTCACTTTTTAAATGATCTTGTATTTGCACTCTGTAAAAATCCAGTAAGGTTGCACTGAAAAAGAAAAGCAACAATGAGACGAAAACAAGAAGGAAGAAACCTAACCAAAGTGTGTGTGTTGGGGCGGGGGGGGAGATGAAAGGTTTGGATACAGCACAGAACTTAGTCATGGAACAGATCAAATAGTGTGCATCTCCCAGGGAGGGAGTGTTGGAGGTGGAAGGATCTCTTTAAGTCAGTCCTATGATCCCAGTTCAATAATGGAGAGACAGATAATAGCATTTGAACAGCATCTTCTCCAATTCAGTTGTATAGATTTATTGCCTGTCCAATGAAGCCATCAAGTGTACAAAATGGTTAATCTTATATTTCTGTTATCTTCTCAGAAGAGTAAAGTAGAAAAACCCTGATCCAAACTGAGCAGCCAGGGGGAGCATATTTGACCCGCCATCAAGGCAGACACTATGATACAGGCATGCAAAGCTAATCACCTTTTTTAAAAGCAGCATTTAAATCTTTAAGGCTTGGCCTTTGTAGGAAGGACTGGGCACAAGCGGCATCCAGGCATTATGGGCCTGACAAAGTACCCATTATAATCAATGGAAGGCCTTCCACTGACTGTGTTGACTCCCTCACTGAGATGGATCAGACGCTATGTGAGGCCAGCACTTGGTGGTACTAGTTTTTCCAAAGGGGCAAGGGATGGGGCCATGGCCCTACTTCTCTCCACACCATCCAGCAGGTCATATGCTGCACCCTCTTCCAGGACAGCACAGCAGCAGCCACAAACCCTCAGGACGTCTGAAGGAATTATGCTTGCCTACAGCAGATGTCGTAGAGGTCAAGGTAATCAGTGGATTCTAACCCCTGTCATATGACACAAGTATTGACGTTTGGTAACCCTGAACCATCCAGGCGACTGGTCCAGAAATTAAAATCCAGTCTCTTACCTGCCACGCTTTTATTTCAGAGACTCTCCATTAGCTGTAGCAATACTGGAGTCTGCATCCTTGTTGATTCAGCCACTAGAGGACAATCCAATTGCAAAGAAGGTTGAAGCAGCTCTCCCATCAAGGATACAGTCTGAATCCAGTATACATTAAGTAGTATATTATAACACACATGTAGGATTTTGCAAGCACAAATGCACCTGCAGATACTTTGGCCGCAGCTTAAAAAGCCCACTGACAGTTGGGCCATTGGGGCAAAACTATTAGCCTTACTCACTGAGGTAATCCTAGTTAAGCCAGCTTGTGTGAGCACGGCAAACTACATTTCACCCTACATGGGTAGACAGAAAATGGAAATGCTTTCGTTATTTGAAACAACATATTTTCAAATCGACGGTTGCGATGTTACATGGGCAAAGCAGACCCCTGCTCGCAGCACTTGACAGCTAAGTGATGGAATAACTGATTTGTTTTTTAAAAGTATTTTGTTTTGAAATGTACATTTGCAACTGAAGTCTAAGCATACTGTATATTTTATTAATGATGTGGGATGATGATGCATTTTAAAGCTCTCTTTCGTTTTGATGGTTTTTTAGAGATGAGAAGGAATTGAAATGGAAAGCATAACACTTACAATTTTGAAAATTTGCCTTATATTTTGGGTTCTGGTAACATGCAATTATAGGCACTTAGAAAGAATTCCCTTTTTTTATACTATGCCCTGGAGCATAAAATTAAGAGGCCAATTCAGGCTTTGTACTGTACTGCTTTCAGAGGCAGTTTGCTTCAGCATAGATCAACATGGAGACTGACTGTCGCCACTCTATTGAATTAGGTCTATATTTTTGACAAGTATGGCAGCAGTATCATCACTTTAATCATCAACAATCCATTGTGTCTCTTTATGCTAATAAATAAAACATCCTGGGTTAAATATTTCCCAGTAAGCACTTGAGGACCTGTAATCGCCACCCCCTATATGTTACAAAGTAAAATAATATAATGGTAATAAAATAAAATCAAATCATGTCTAGGAGTTTTATAGACAACTAATAGCAGTTATTGCAAAGTGCACATCAGATACCAATTGAAGGGTACATTTCTCTTTAGTATAATGTACTATGCATATTTCACTAACTGTCTCATATCATCAGATGAATTTAACAAGATGATGATGTAGGTCAAAATACTTGATAAGTTCTTTTAAGAAAGGCTTTTAGGCATAAGACTTTTACTGGTACAGTTTGTTAAATGGTTGGAATTTGTAGAACCCAGTCTGCAAATGCATTTGATGAAGGAATTCTCTATACCGTGAGAAAAATCAGAGTAAAAACCCCTTTTAACTTATGGTTGGCTAGCTCTTCATGGCGGGGACCATGTCTTCCTCTGCATTTGTACAGTACACAACACATAGGGCTGATCATGACTGGGGCCACAGTCAAATTATTTAAGTAAAATAGATCTATATAAATCAATAAATAGTGCCACCATAGCCTAGGACTAAAGCAAGCACCCAGATCTTAGGATGGGGCGGGCTAACAAAGTCAAAATAAAGGCACTAAACAAGCCTGGGTATTTTGTTAATAGTAATAGCTAGCACTTTTAATGGATAGATTTCATAGTAACTTATCAAAGTGCATAGTACGTGCATTATCATCCCCATTTTATGGATAGGGAAACTGGAGGCCAGAGAGGTGAAGGAACTTGTCCTAGGTCACACAGCAAATAAGGGACAGACCTAGGTATAAAAGTCTAGGTCTCCTGGTTGCCAGCCCAGTGCCATGCCCATTAGACTACATTATATCCTATGCAGGGTGGCTTATCTTTGGCTCCTCCCACTCCATCCCTCTAGGTCTCCAAAATTGCAGGGAGCCCCAAGAAAGCTGTGTCATGCAGAGAGACTTCTGCAGGGTTGGGAACAGAGGAAGCATGTAGTATAGACTTCTCTTCCCTCTTCCACACTCTGAGGGCCCAAACTGCCACGTGTTACAGCATTTGGCCCTTGGAATCTTATGTTCAGAAACTGACCTGTTCTCCATCCCCACATTTCTTACTGGACAACTCTCCTGAACATAGACCATGACCTTGCTCCTAAGGCCAAAAACCTTGGAGTCACCCTAAAGAAATCCTCCCTAAACTTCCAATCAGTTGTCAAGAGGTTTTCCGATCCCCCATTTCTAATATACCTATTTTTTTCCTGCTAATAAACCATCTCTCTCATTCCCTCCACAATACCCCTTTCCCAACCCTTTTTGCTAACTTAATTAGATATTCTATCCCTTTGGTTTAAAATAATATTTAATTTCACTTAATGATTTCCACCAAAATATTAGGATTCCCCAAACAGACATGTTCCCTCTAATTCTCTAATTCTTTTTCCAAGTGCTTCTGTTTCATCTTTTTGTTGTTTTGTCAAAATGCAGCTAATTGACTGTCCTTAAAGTACAATTTTAGTAATTTCCCTCAATGAGGCATTGCTGCCTCCTCTATTAACATTACCTAATTGAAGTTATAATCCCCAGCTAGTGACTTCACCCACTTCTTAGGCCTGGATTGCTCCGAACAGTAAATATTAGCATTCCAGTTAAATGTGTGCTGGCTTGCGTTCCCCCAAATTGGCTTTGTGCTCCTCTGAGTGTGATCTGGTGTAAGACTAGTAACCGCTTTCTTTGGGAATTGGAGGAACTAATTCAGCAGAAGCCGAAGCTCAGCTCTGCATTTCTTCTACTTGGTAAAAGCACATTTGCTCCCTGGTGTCTGTGAGCTGGGCGGGATAGGAACCCAGGGAGCCTACCTGTAGGTTTTATGGCTTTCTCCAGAACCAGAGCTGCTATCTCAAAAGTTAGTCTCTAGCCTTTCTGATTGCAAAGAAAAAACTTTTTGCTTCCATCAATCCTCCTCCCCATCCCCAGGGAGCGGGCAGAGATCAGAGCCAGCAGCCAGTGAAAAGCATCCCACCAGTTGCACTTTGTATATTTGGAGGGATAGATTCATTCCCATGCTGGCACTGGCTCAAGGCAGCTTGATGCAGGCCAACGCAACCCCCGGCACAGGCGAGGACAGCCCCGAATTAGAGCCTCAGTGCTTCCATGGAGCTTTGAAAAAGCATGTGAGCGCCCTGGTGATGCCCCCTTGTAATGTGGCTCCTTCAGCCCACCCTCCACTTCATCCATGGCCCACCCAGGATTGCCCTGTTTGCCTGGGGCTACCCTGGAGGCAGCCCAGAGCTGGGCAGCACATGGCTCCCCTTCGGCAGGCGTAGTTCCTGGCACAAAGGGGCTGTAGAGTAACGTTGATTGGGCCTTAATGTGCATTCAGCCAGAAACACCCATCAGTTCACAGGCGCATGAAAATGCAGAGGGTTCTATCTTCGCTACTGAGAGGCAAGGAAGCTTCCCTCCCCACCCCTACTCCCCAAATGTCCCAGAATCCGAACAGGAGCAACGCTAGAAATAAGATTTCTTTCAGTGTGTGCATGTGCCTGGCTGTCTGTGGGTTCCCCCTAGGGTCTAGTTTTGTGTTTCTGGGGATTGTGTATGGGCTCTTGGGGTGGGCAATACTGGGGTTCCACCCCTTCAGCCCCCCCAAAACCGAAGGCAGCCTTAAGAAAACTGTCACGCAGAGAGGCTTCCGCCAGCCTCTTCTCAGGATTGCTGGAGCAGCAGCAGATCACTAACAACCTAAGCCGGGGTGGGCAACCTTTCAGAAGTGGCAGTCCGAGTCTTCATTTATTCACTATAATTTAAGGCTTTGGATGCCAGTAGTACATTTTAACCTCTGGGGTTCTCGCCGCAGGCTTCTGTCAGCCGGGGTCTCGGCCCACTGCCAGCCTGGGTTCTTTCACCCAGGCCAGCAGCAGGCGCTGGGTGGGGCCAGTGGCGGGACCCCGGCTGGCAGGAGCCCGCGGGGGAATCCCAGAGCGGCAGTGGGCTGAGCCACCGCCACGTACCATCAAAAACCGGCTCACGTGCCTCCTTTGGCATGCGTGCCAGAGGTTGCCGATCCCTGATCTAAGCATTACTTGGGATGACTGTCCTTGCCCTAGAACAGGGGTTCTCAAACTCTGGGTCAGGACCCCAAAGTGGGTCACAACCCCATTTTAATGGGGTCTCTGTGGCTGGCATTAGACTTGCTAGGGCCCAGGGATGAAGCCGAAGCCCAAGCCCAATCTCCATCACCCAGGGCCAAGGCTAAAGCCCAAAGGTTTCAGCCCTGTGCAGCAGGGCTCAGGCTTCAGCTTCAGCCCTGGATGGACAGGCTCCCTGCCCAGGGCTGAAGCCCTTGGGCTTTGGCTTTGGCCCCCCTCCGCCCAGGATGGTGGGACTTGGGCGGGCTCAGGCTTCAGTCCCCCGTCCTGGGGTCATGTAGTAATTTTTGTTGTCAGAAGGGTTCATGGTGAAATGAAGTTTGAGAACCACTGCCTTAGAATAACTGATATTAAAGCCAAGTGTAGGGCCAAGATACTAATAGAAAACATAAAGCAACCTCCTCGTTAGTGTTTGTATCGCGTACTGAGGTGTGAAACACTGTGCGCATGCTAATTCTTATTATTGCGGGTGGGTAATGCCCAGGGGTCAGGCAGGTCAAAGGGCAGTGCGGCTCAGTGGTGAGAGTTCACACAAGCAGTCCAATAGCCAGGAGATCCGATTCAAGGGGAATGTGCAATGAAGTAGCTGGCAGTGTCAGGCAAGACAGGATCAAGCAAGGTCTGAGTGACAACTAGCGGGCAATGGCTTGTTGCTCAGACAAGAACAGAATCATAGAAGGTCAGGGTCGGAAGAGACCTCAGGAAGTCATTTAGTCCAACCCCCTGCTCAAAGCAGGACAAACACCAACTAAATCATACCAGCCAGGGCTTTGTCAAGCAGGACCTTAAAAACCTTTAAGGATGGAGATTCTACCACCTCCCTAGGGAACCCATTCCAATGCTTCACCACCCTCCTAGTGAAATAGTGTTTCCTAATATCCAACCTAAACCTCCCCCACTGCAACTTGAGACCATTTCTCCTTGTTCTGTCATCTGCCACCGCTGAGAACAGCCAAGCTCCATCCTCTTTGGAATCCCCCTTCAGGTAGTTGAAGGCTGCTATCAAATCCCCTCTCACTCTTCTTTTCTGCAGACTAAACAAGCCCCGTTCCCTCAGCCTCTCCTCAGAAGTCACGTGCTCCAGCCCCCTGATCATTTTCGTTACCCTCCACTGGACTCTCTCCAATTTGTCCACATCCTTTCTGTAGTGGGGGGCCCAAAACTAGATGCAATACTCCAGATGTGGCCTCACCAGTGCCGAATAGAGGGGAATAATGACTTCCCTCGATCTGCTGGCAATGCTCCTACTAATACAGCCCAATATGCCGTTAGCCTTCTTGGCAACAAGGGCACACTGCCGATTCATATCCAGCTTCTCATCCACTGTAATTCCCAGGTCCTTTTCTGCAGAACTGCTGCTTAGCCAGTCGGGCCCCAGCCTGTAGCAGTGCATGGGTTTCTTCCATCCTAAGCAAAGGACTCTGCACTTGTCCTTGTTGAACCTCATCAAATTTCTTTTGGCCCAATCCTCCAATTTGTTTAGGTCACTATGGACCCTGTCTCTACCCTCCAGCATATCTACCTCTTCCTCCAGCTTAGTGACATCCGCGAACTTGCTGAAGGAAAGGAAGCAGGAAGTTTATATATGGTGATCAACCAATCAGGGTCAAGATTATGTGGCCAATCAGTAAGTAGGCCATAGAACCCTTGAAGCTGGCCCATCCCAGTCTGTGAATTCCCTACTAATTGGATGAGTTGGTGTGGTGTGACAGTCAGGGCTACTTCCCAAGAATTCAATGGGCCTGTGTTCAAGATCGGGTCTTGACAAGGTGATGCCAGAATTGTCTATTGTCCTTGCTCACCAAATATACCCCATCTCCTGTGGGGTTGGGTGAGCCATGGATAGAGGGTGAGGCCTTCCCATCCCATGCATGCTAGGGATCTACTGGGAAGGGTACCTCATAGCTGAAGCTGCCCTCCATGGATGATGACCTCCCCCCGCTTCCTGGCCTGTCAGCATAGTTTGATTTCAGCGGCATTAACTGCATGAGTTATCACAAGTTTAAGTGCAACATCATAGCAAATTAGCATTCACATGGCTCTCCTGCTGCAGCTGGCAAAGTGCTTTGAACACGGGCCTGGGAACCAGGTGCTGCAGAGTTCTGAGCTCAGCTCTGATGTGGGTGGCCTTCTGTAAGCTACTTAACCTCTTTCTAGCTCTACTTCTCTGTCTGTAAAAGAAAACATTAACACTTAGGGCACGGGTTCGGCTCATGCTGGTTTGTATGTCCTGTTTCACAGGGAATCGATATGGTGAGTTTACATCAGTGTAGTTATAATGGTGCCAAAAATCCCTAAGGTGGACAAGCCTCTACCTATCTATTTTATAGGGGATTCTGTTAACATTAGTCACTAATGGCTGCTGAGCCCTTTGAAGGTACAAAGAATTATTAAGTAAGTTCAGTTAACTTTACTTTTATTTTTCCAGCTGTTGCATATCCCTGTCTTTGCTGGGGACAAGATGGGACCTAGCTCCAACCTGAACATCCTGAGCTTGTTCTTATGAAATTTACAGCTGGATTGCTAGATCACATGCTTTGAGGCTTGCCCATCAGTAATCAAAAATTTGTTGTGGTAAAGCGCCAAACTAGTTTAAACTAGGGCTGTCAAGCGATTAAAAAAATTAACCGTGATTAATCGCACTATTAAACAATAATAGTATACTATTTATTTAAATATTTTTGGATGTTTTCTACATTTTCAAATATACTGATTTAAATTACAACACAGAATGCAGAGTGTACAGTGCTCACCTTATATTTATTTTTATTACAAGTATTTGCACTGTAAAAAAACAAAAGAAATGCTACTTTTCAATTCACCTAATACAAGTACTGTAGTACAACCTCTTTGTCAGCTGAACTTACAAATGTAGAATTATGTAAAAAAACTGAATTCAAAAATAAAACAATGTAAAATTTTAGACCCTGCAAGTCCACTCAGTCCTATTGTTTGTTCAGCCAATCGCTCAGACAAATAAGTTTGTTTATATTTTCAGGAGATAATGCTGCCCACTTCTTGTTTACAATGTCATCTGAAAGTGGCACTGCTGTAGCTGGCATCGCAAGATATTTATATGCAAGATGAGTTAAAGATTCATATGGCCCTTCATGCTTCAACCACCATTCCAGGGGACATGGGTCCATGCTGATGATGGGTTCTGCTCAATAACAATACAAAGCAATGTGGACTGAGGCATGTTCATTTTCACTATCTGAGTCAGATGCCACCAGCAGAAGGTTGATTTTCATTTTTGGTGGTTCAGGTTCTGTAGTTTCCACATCGGAATGTTGTTCTTTTAAGACTTCTGAAAGCATGCTCCACACTTTGTCCCTCTCAGATTGTGGCAGGCACTTCAGATTCTTAAACCTTGGGTCGAGTGCTGTAGATATCTTTAGAAATCTCACCTTGTTTGCGTTTTGTGAAATCTGCAGTGAAAGTGTTCTTAAAATGAACATGTGCTGAGTCATCATCCAAGACTTCTATAACATTACATTTATGGCCGAATGCGGGTAAAACAAAACAGGGGACATACAATTCTCCCCCAAGGAGTTCAGTCACAAATTTAATTAATGCATTATTTTTTAATTTTTTATATTTAATATTTTATTTTTTAAACGAGCATCATTAACATGAAAACATGTCCTCCGGAATGGTGGCCAAAGCATGAAGGGGCATATGAATGTTTAGCATATCTGGCACGTAAATACCTTGCAATGCCAGCTACAAAAGTGCCATGCAAATGCCTGTTCTCACTTTGAGGTGACATTGTAAATAAGAAGCAGGCAGCATTATCTCCCATAAATTTAAACAAACTTGTTTGTCCTAGCGATTGGCTGAACAAGAAGTAGGACTGAGTGGTCTTCTAGGCTCTAAACTTTTACGTTGTTTTGTTTTTGAGTGCAGTTATGTAACAAAAAAAAATCTACATTTGTAAATTGCACTTTCACAACAAAGAGATTTCACTACAGTACTTGCATGAAGTGAATTGAAAAATACTATTATTTTATAATTTCAACTGTACAAATATTTGTAATAAAAAATAATATACACTTTGATTTCAAGTATGACACAGAATACAGTATATATGAAAATGTAGAAAAAACATCCAAAATATTTAATCAATTTCAATTGGTATTCTATTGTTTAACATTGCGATTAAAACTGTGATTAATTTTTTAATCACGATTCATTTTTTGAGTTAATTGCATGAGTTTACTGCGATTAATCAACAACCCTAGTTTACACTCCATATTGAGGTGCACAATACATTTGTGATTTTAGACCAGCACAAAACCAAAAACAACGAGGAGTCCTTGTGGCACCTCAGGCTAGGTCTACACTAACCCCCCCTATCGAACTAAGATACGCAACTTCAGCTACGTTAATAACGTAGCTGAAGTCGAAGTACCTTAGTTCGAATTTACCTGTGGTCCAGACGCGGCGCGCAGGCTCCCCCGTCGACTCCGCCTACTCCGCTCGTCGAGCTGGATTACCAGCGTCGACGACGGAGCACTTCCTGGTTCGATTTATCGCGTCTAGACAAGACGCGATAAATCGAACCCAGAACATCGATCCCGCGCCTCCGACGCGACGGGTAAGTATAGACATACCCTTAGAGACTAACAAATGTATTTGGGCATAAGCTTTCATGGGCTAGAACCCACTTCATCAGATGCATCAGATACAAAACCAAGATTTTCTCCTAGTAAGTCACCATTTTTTTAAAGACGTTTGCCTTTATGGGACACTGCTTTCCTTCTGTTTTGAAAATATTAATGATTTGCTCTGAAGGAGCTTGTGCCACCTGAAATACAGCAGAGGGCACTAGAGGCTGTTAACAGAGTTGTTGATTCAAGTTGGCTTGGAAGAGACTCACTGGTGTCTTTCTCCTTATTACAGCAGCCTGGTGTTTCAGTACTAAACATTTTGTTGTAAACTTCCCATACAAGGAGGCATGAAAGCAACAAAACAAAGATTTCAGAGGCTTTTTTGTTGTAGTGCTTTAGTTTCTTCCTAGAACACACAACCAGGAAAACATGCCCTTGATGAGACAGACATCAGAATCATCTTATCAAATTAAAACATGAAAAAATGGCCCCCTCTGTTATATTCAATCAGAAAGAATGAGGGTAACATATAACAGTGAGCTTCATTTTTAAGTTTATTGAGAAATATTAAGGGCCAGAATCTGGCTAGTGATTTGGGGTACCGCTATTTTTGCGAGTACAACTTGAGATGCTGTAATGGGGCCCAGTTTTTAAATAGTGCTGAGCAGCTGCCTTCTGAAAATCAAGCCTCTCTAAGGTGTCACCAACCAAGGACCTACATATTAAGGCACCCAAAATCACTAGTTGGTTTTGCAAATCTTGGCCTAAAGGGTAATAAAATGAGGGTTTAGCAATATAATATACAAGCTTTTAGCTGTATATGATCCATACCAAAATCATAATTACAAACGATTGTTGACAGACAAAAAGGGCTATATTTTGGCCTAACAGAAATCATTTGCATCAATGCTAAAAGATTTTAAAAGCACCATATCACATTCTGCTCTCAGTTACACAGAGGCAAATCCAGGGCAACTCCATTGATGTCAAATGGAATTAATCCAGATTTACAGTGAACCCAAGCAGAGTTTGGCTCACAGAGATTAAATTAGGACAGGGAGTGTCACTTAGAGCACTGAACTGAAGTTATGCTTTTATTCCTGGCTTTGTCTCTGATGCACTGCATGACCTTGGGCAAGTAATTTAACCTAGCTGGCCCTGATTCTCCATCCATCCTGGCCTAATTTATAAAGAAAATGTGCACCATTGTAACACACCTTTACTGAGTGTAGCTCTGTCTCCCTCTAGTGGTTGGACTACATAAAGGTTTCTAAGTCTGTACAGCCTTTGAACTAGCAGAGCTGGATGGGTCTTTTGTTTTAGCTCAGGCACGAGAGGATCATGCTTTTAGATTCAGACGTATTGGATTCAGTCCTTGCTACCAACAAATCCACCAGTAACACCAGTGTCAATCCCTTACTATAGACATGCTGTACTGGTGCAGAGGGCAGAATAATTCAGTAATTTACACGTTGCAGGATCAGGTCCAGTGTATGTTAGGCATGTTGAGCTTCTTGGATGTCCTCGCACAGTGCACAACAAGGCTGTGTTTGCCAGCGCAGCTGTGAGCAGAGATTGTGCATGAGCACAAGTTAGGCTATGTGCTATGCGTAGCCCTCTGCACTGAATAGCAGCAATCCTCAAGCTTCCTGACCACCTGCTACCTTAGGGTATGTCTGCATGGCAATAAAACATTTGCGGCTGGTGCAGGTCAGCTGACTCTGGCTCACATGGCTATACAGTTGCTCTGTAGACCTTTGGGCTCGGGCTGGAGCCTGGCCTCTAAGACCCGCCCCCCCCCCTTGCAGGGTCTCAGGAGTCAACACTGACACTTCAATATTACAGCCCTGCAGCCTAAGCCCTGTGAGCCAGAGTCAGCTGACCTGGGCCAGTCTCAGGTGTTTGATTGTCATGTAGACATACCCTTACACTCAGACTAAAATGGGGGCAGGATATGGATGGAAAATGGGCATGTCTGCCAAGGCATGGTCTTATGCACCAGCCCCTTTATGCTAATAAGATGTTTAGCTATACGTTCTTCCCATAGGCAAACACGTTTGCACATGCTTCACTTTACCCGTGTGAGTAGACAGTGGGACTTCAAAATAAGCACATGCATAAATGTTTGTAGGATCAGGGCCTTGGGCCTCCCTCCCTGCTACTAGGCAAGAGTACCTGTTGGTCTCACTGCAGAACTCCTATTAATACATGATCCGGTTCTCCTGTGTGCCCTGTCCTACTCATGGCTTTTTATCTTGCTTTGATAAACATGAGCGCTCACACCTGCCTGTAACACCTGTCTCCCATACAAGCCCTATAGAAATGCTAAGCGTTATTAACAAAATGCAGCCCAACACACATGCCTGCACAGGAAAGGGTTGGTCTCTCCACAGCCTTATATCGCACAACCTCATCCAGTAATTAAAAGAAGCGCTTCGTTTATCTGGCAAGTCACAGCGTCCGTCTGGTCCAACTCCAGTACTGAATTACACTCAAAAGTTCAGCGAGCAGATCGTATATTAGACTAATTACAAAAAGAAGAGCAGAAATACAAAACAGCCACGAGGACAGGATTTTCCAGGGTTCCTTTTCCTTCGCAATGGAAAAGACTAAAAAAAACACTTTATATATACACAACTTAGACTCAGTGAAAGAACAATATACGAATAAGACGCTTCTTCTTGAGCTCAGCTCCCCGAAGCCCAGGAGAGAGAGTAGGAGGAACCCCTCTTCCTCTGTTTTTAGCAAAGTAGGTAGAGCTGCACAGGTAATAATAGCCTGCTCTCCTATGGCACTTTTTATCAGCAGATCTCAAAGTGCTTTACAAAGGAGGCATCAGTATCATTACTGGTGGTGCCACTGCAGGTATCCCTATTGGTGTGCTGACGAGACCAAGCAGAGACAGTCCCCAAGTTTGTGCTGCAGATCCCAGCCCCAGTCTCTCGAGTGTGTTTTGTCTGTGTAATGCTTTCAGCCTCCAGGGATGGTCTGCGATTGCCCACTCACACCATCCCCAGCCAGCAGGCTGCGGTACATTCATACAGGAGGAAATTTCCTCTCGTGCAAAGGGGCAGCATGATGCTTAGGCACCACCATCCTGGGGGCTTTCGTGGGTTGTGAGTGGAGCATAAGCCCTGTGTTTTCCCTAGGCGCCGGGGTGAATTTCACCAGACCACTGCCTCCCGTTCTAACCCTTCCCAAGTGAAGGCCCGTGCTAACGCTGTCAATGAGCTGTTGGATGGTTCCCCCTGCAAGCTGCACCCCTTCCCATACCCGGTGTGGTCTCCGGGGCATCACCACTTCTCCAGCCACCACACATATAGCATCAGTCCCACTGAAGGACATTGGTAGGAGAGAATGACCTGTAATCACAACTACAGCCAGGAACAGCAGGCTAGTGGCTGACCCTGCGCAACTGCCCGGCTGGTTTTCATTTCCCCTGGCAACAGCGCTGTCCCCTGAACGCCTTCACGACTGGATGTGATCCAAGCAAACCACTCAAGTTCCACAGGAGACATGCCACTACTAAGGTGTCAGGAAGTACCAGTCACTCCTCATTGACATCTGCCCCCCTCAGAGCCTACCCATGCAGTCCTATCGAGCTGGGGATAGAATACCTGGAGCACCTGCTTAGCTGCCCAATGCTAACATAAATAGCTCGTTTTGCTTGGTTTTCTAAAGCTTGTACCTTGGCACAGACCAATAATAATAATATAATAATATAATGGCAGATCTGCTTCCTTTGGGACAATGTTGATTTTAATGTATTTCTTTACATAATTGTAGCATTATTGAGGAGTAAGAAAAAATAAAAGACAGGTAAGGTAATGTAAGAAGAGTCAATATAGATTATTTATATTATGTATACTTTATAACTTAATCAATATGGTTACATTTGTAGGGAGCATCTTTTTGTGGCCCTGGAAAGGACAAATAAGTCAGATATATGCATTTTTGGAATGAAACCCCCATGTGCTTAACCTATAATTTGAACATTCTCTGGCACTCATCTGCTCCCCAGAGCAGAGGAGAGACACTCCTGGGGAAGGCTGGATACCAATTTGCCCCAGTATCTGGAGCTTCTTGTCAATGGCCAACATTTTCAAATATAGGTGCCTGTGACCGGGTGTACTTGCCCCACAACAGTGCCTAAAGATAGGCACCTAAATAAAAGCCAGGGCAGAGTCACCAGTTGGCCCCAGGTTGGGGCAGAAAGATGGCATGCCACCAGTTTGCTTCCCTCCAGTCCTGTGCTAAGTGGACCTCAAACAGAGTCAAGCACTGAGCCTCAAGCCTAGAGTGGAGAAAGAGTTCGCCACCCATAGAGTGCAATTGTGTGCCCATTGAAGTTCATGAGGTATCCGCAGCCTAAGCCATCTTAACCCTTATAATACTGACTATTGCATATTCCACCCCCTGTGTGCGCAGTGCTGCTGCCCATCAAAAGATAAACAGAATGTATCCTAGACTTAACACATGCCTAATTCTGTTCATTACTGGAAAAGCTATCATTTGCGGCAGGCAAGGGGCATCCATTTTAATTATGGACAGAGGCTTTGCCATCAATTATGTATTACCTACAGAAAACAATAAACACTCTGGATCAAACCGGAGACAAAGGAAACAAGCATTTTACTGTCATCTTGTTAGTCTGCAGAGATCAGACACCAAGGCAAAAGCGGCACTACAGACACCCCATCAACCAGTGCCGTAAACAAGCCCAGAGCAGCCAAAGCACAATTTAATGCTCATTCTTTACTCTAAATTGACAGGAATTCTTAAAATAGGCCTATTTGGATACAGTGGCGCAACTAATACAGGCCTGCACCTCCAGTCAGCAAGCCCCTGTCTGAGCCCCACAGGGTATGGCTACACTGCAGTTAAACACCGGTGGCTGGCCCGTGGCAACTGACTCGGGCTCATGGGGCTCTGGCGACAGGCCTGTAAAACTGTGGTGTAGATGTTTGGGCTCGGGCTGGAGCCCGAGCTCCAGGACCCCATGTCGGGGGAGGATCCCAGAGCCCAGACTCCAGCCACAGTTGGAACATCTACGTGGCAACTTTACAGCCCCACAGCCCGAGACCTGTGAGCTTGAGTCAGCTGACGCAGGCCGGTCACAGGTGTTTAATTGCAGCGTGGACATACCCACTGCCTGCAGAGCTGTAGCTATAGCTGTGGAGCAGTCCTCGGGTGTGGGAGGCAATGTGATACATCGTACTGATTTGCTGATCATAGCCATCGCACCCTTACCTTGTGCTCATCCCAGCTCTTTGGGGCTGCCCACCTGTTTGATAGATTGCAGACCAGTGGGTAACAGGTTGTAAATGCTTTGGGGAAGGGACCAGTTCTTTGTTATATGTTTGGACAGTGCCTAGCACAAAGAGGCAAGGGTGTCTAGATGCAACCACAAGACAAATATGTAATCAGAATAGGAGCTCCCTGAGAATAATCCATTGCAATAATCCTGTTTAGGAGTCGCAAAGACATGCCCCACTGTGCAAGATCTGGATCTGAGAGAGAAAGCTGGGAATGCCTAGCCAGACACAGACTCTTGGCCATTGCATCTGTGATTTCAGGAGCACTCTCAAATCACAACCCTCTCAGAAGGATTGCACTATCATGACTGCAATATGGGGCTACCCCGTGCATCGTTCAGAAGCTCCAGCTAGTGTAGATAGATACTGCTGGTTAAGCTTGGAAAGCTGATATGCACCCAATGCCTGTTTTCCAGGTGCTGGGCTAACTTCCTTTTTGCTCCTGAGCCCGTCCAGGGCATTGATTATTTATAATATTCTCTATGGAACTCATCTATCTCTGAGCTCCTCGGGACATGCTAACTGTCTGTCCCTGAATTTAAACACTGGCCAGCGCACAGTGGAGGCCTTGCTATCTGCCAAAGCCCGAGTCTGAGGATGTTGAACAAGATGTTGGATAAGATCAATTTGTTCAGTCTAGCAGCTTCTTCTTACTTATTATTTCCATTTCCTCTGCACCCAAATTGTGCTAGGAGCTGCGATTGTCTCGCCCATCAATTTCAGTGGGAACCATCTGTCTAAATCCCCATGGCAGGTACAGTCTCTGCCCCAAAGAGCTTGCAGTCCACGCAAGTTATTTAAATTTTGACTTGGAAGGGGATTTTTTTGTTCCTGGCAGGAACAAGGTTAGAAGCAGTTCTTGGCTGGAGCCTGTATTGATTAACCCTGATGTTTGTTGTGTATTTTTGCTTGGGTCTAACGGGATAGGGCATAATAGGCATTTGTCCAAAGAAAATAAACAACTCTCCAGCATCCTTTTAGTAACGGTTTGGTTAATGGAATCGAAATGTTCAGGCTCCATATTTTTAAAAATGAGTTTTATTCTGAAACATGAAGGGCTCAGTCCTGAAGTAGTTATTCTGCTCCTTGCTCAGACCCATCTCCCACAGAGTTTAGGACTGGGCCTTAATTTACCTTGCCTGGCTAAGCACTATCTGATTGGGTCTTAACATTTTGGGGTGAGATCCTCAGCTGGTATAAATCAGCTCATTTGACTTGTCTCGTCTCGAGCTACACTAATTTGCACCGGCTGAGGATCTGTCCTTTAAAAACCAAAAACACTATCGCAATTAAGTGTAAAAGCAGGAGCGAGAGTATTTTAAAATCCTTGATGTGCCACCCCACTGTCCTCTCTAGCCTCAACCACCTGCCCCCAGCAGCATTCCAACCTCACCCTCTACTAGGGCCCAACCCTAGGAGAAGCTGAGCATCCTCAGCTCCCATTGGCTACAAATTGGGTCCTTGGTCACTGCCATCTGTACTGAATTAGACCAGATTGCCTGGGTTTGTAACGGGTACTTATGGGGACTGGGATGAGATCAAATTTAGCTCTGTGACCACTGAGCCACCACCTGAAGCCATCTCTCCAGAGATTAAAGGTTATTGCACTAACCCACTGCACAGCACTGAGATTTCTAGTCCAAAGTGATTAACCTTTTGGTCGGATACAAACTGGTAAAAACCTCTGTATCCCTGAGCCATCCAAATGAGCACCTTTTCCTAGAGCTGGGCTGAACATATCCCTAGAATTGCACACGGATTTGATAGATCAGCATTGGTTCAAGTTTGGTCTGTGTTCCCAAATCACCAGCACTTTGCTTGCACACTGATAGTGATAGAGTTTATAAACAGTACATGCTATTTTGCAAAGTATCTTTACTGAGGGTTCAGGATCTGTTTGTCTCATCTCAAAGATACTGGTGTCACGCCGGAGTAGCTCTCTTGACATCAATGGAGATATTCTGGATTTACACTGGTTTAAATGAGATCTGAATTTAGCCCTGTGGATTCAATAGGAGTTGCTCTCATGTAAAGAAGGACAGAATTGGTGCCCAGTGCTAACGGAAGCATTTTGTTTACCTAGTAAGGGTGGTTTGGGGTTTTTTTTGTTTGTTTTTTTATGTTGGATTGGGGGGGGGGGGATTGGACGGTATTTGTTTGTTAACAGACTGTTTCCATATGTTTCACATTTTTTCTTGTTGTGGTCATTAGAACTTTTAACTGTATTATAAATCATTTATTAACACTTGATATTATACTAATTAAAATTGTTCTGTGTATGTATTATTAATTTCTCCAGCACTTCTTGCTAGGGTGACATTTTTAGCTGGCTTAGCAGAATATACCGCAGTAAATAAGGAGAAACTCATTTCCAAGCAATTAGGCTTTGCAGAAAAATAAGTTTCTTAATGGAGGCCATGATGATTACAAATTTTACCTAAATAAACAGGGTTTCTTAATGGTAACTCTTCAAGCTAAGTAAACAGATTGGTGTGGTAATGTCCTAAGCAATACTTAAATGTAACTGTTTAATAAATTGGTAAATTACTCATTTCATCTTAGAACAAAATGGTAATACTGTAGCAATAACCTAGTATATATTCTGTAAATATGAAGCATTATCACTTTAGCTCTGAAGAAATCACCACAGTGATATGTCAGCATTGATCTAAAACTGCAGCATTTTATCTCAAGTTTATTACCCATTTTTGAGAATCGCTGAGATTTTCAGAGCATAATGGCAATAAAAGAAGAATTTAAAAAGCGCTTAAATGTGCATAAGTTAATCAGAGGTATCCTCGGGGGGAAAAGGAAATTTGGTAAAACATGAATTATAAGCATCATTTAAACTTACTTTGGACACTAGAGATAATAAATGGCACCATAATTTAGAAATAGCTTTTAACATCAATGACTGTAAGTAGCACTTTACTGTTCATAAGAATTGCAAAGCAATGGTGCTGGGGCCAATTTTATTAGCCATTTTTTTCTTTATAAAAGCAATCCAACCATTTCCAAACTGAGCAGACAGGAACAAGAGTTACGTGTTAATATGCAAAATGCATTTCAGTTTTTTCTAAATAGCAAGCAATAAATTCACCAAAAGATACAGTCTGGAGGCAATTGAATGATCATTTAGAAAGAATAAAGCTTTTTTCAGAGTTTACATATTTGAGAAAAGTTGAAGGGGAGGTGTGGGAAAAGCAAATTGTTCATACATTTCCTATTTACTGTGGAATGTCTCAGCACTTCTGAACCAATGAGGGGAGGCAATAAATTCCAGAGAGTCTGAATTGGAACAACAAGGTTTTTTCTTTTTCACTTTTCATCACTGACAAACCACTTTAAGTTCATAGTCGTATATAGAATACAAGATTAACCTTCCTTTTTCCTAATTACAGAGCTTCCTACAATGCTACTCTTTTGGAGTTATGAATTACGGGCCTGTTTCTACACCCACTAAAGTCAATAGCAGAGCTCTTATGGACTTCAATGGTACAGGATCAGGGCCTATATGAATGACAGTAATATATATATGTAATAAAATATATGTTATTCCTGTGGCAGCTACCCACTAGTTTTGCTGTAAGGAACATTTTGCCTTCATTATCATTCAAATCTCATCTTCAGAGGTTATTAACTTGTGTATTTTTTGACAAACTCTTTACCTGCTTTTATGTTGTGGGAGAACAGGGCAAACTTGAAGGTACACTTGGCATAAGGGCACTACATGTGCATGATTCCATGCCAATGGAACTTGCCACAGACTGCACCCTTTGCTGCATGGCTGTAGTCTAAAATCTAATATTTGTATTTTTTTTAAATTGTTTCCAGACTTTAGAAGCACAGCTGTCTTCCTGAGTCTATAAACAGCCTGAAATATAATAGATCATGGGTAGGGAAGCTATGGCATGCGTGCCAAAGGCGGCATGCGAGCTGATTTTCAGTGGCACTCATGCTGCCTGGGTCCTGGCCACCGGTCTGGAGGGCCCTGCATTTTAATTTAATTTTAAATGAAGCTTCTTAAACATTTAAAAAACCTTATTTACTTTACATACAACAATAGTTTAGTTATATATTATAGACTTATAGAAAGAGAGCTTCTAAAAAAGTTAAAATGTATCACTAGCACACAAAACCTTAAATTAGAGTGAATAAATGAAGACTCGGCATACCACTTCTGAAAGGTTGCCAACCCCTGTAATAGATCTAAGTGGTGGGAGCTGGCCTCACTCAACATAATGGCCATTAACTCTGAAACCTACTGATAACATGTATACATTGTTAACTGTTTCACTGCTGATAATTTTAGCAGAAAAATCCAGGTAATGTCTTTATCCTAGAGTCTCAGTCTGCCTCCCACACATTCATGTATGTCAGGATCTTCAGCTCTTCCTTACTCAGCTGTCAAACACTCCAACTTCTCCCCAGACATATTTCTACAATATAGGGATGCATTGTCCATAAAAAGAGCTGCAAATGTAGAGGCAGAGTAATATAAACTGAATTTTTTATCAAAATGAATAACAAGAAATACTGTAACGATTGGGTTATTAATATAGTGTAAACATTGGACAAACATATTCAATCATTCCAAAAAAACCCACCCCAGAATGTGAAAACTGAAACAATGCAACAAAAACTAAGAACAAAGGAATCATTTGACTGGATCAGAGTAATGGTCCATCTAGTCCAGTATTCTGGCTCAGCATGTGGTAAATACTGGATACTTCAGAAGAAGATGCAAAAGCCTCTCATAGTGGACAAGGATGGCAAGTGTGTCTTATTGTGAAAGACTCAAGGAACTCAATCTGTTTAGGTTAACAAAGAGCAGGTTATGGGGTGATTTGATCACAGTTTATAAATACCTACATGGGGAAGAGAAATTTGATAATAGAGGGCTCTTCAGTCTAGCAGACAAATTACTGGAAGCTGAAGCCAGACAAATGCAGACTTGAGAATAAGGTGCACATTTTTAACAGTGAGGGTAATTAATCATTGGAACACCTTACTAAGGGTTCTGGTGTATTCCCATAACTGGCAATTTTAAAATCAACATTGGAGGTTTTTCCTAAAAGATCTGCTTTAGTTCCAACAGAAATTAACTCAGGGGAGTCCTATGGTCTGTGTTATACAGGAAGTCAGGATCACAACGGTCCTTTCTGGCCTTAGAATCTATGAATAACCTCCCCATAAAAGAAGTGTCTTTCCAACCCAGGTCAGTTAGTCACTGGCTCATGCTCTGAAGAATGATGGTTTAAATTGCTTATTAACAATCCTTTACCCAATTTAATGTGAAATTGTGAATGTCCGGTATCATTTATCCATATAAACATCTAAACCTCCTTTGTATCCTACTAAGCACTTGGTCTCAGTGGTATTCTATGGCAATGAGTTCCACTGGTTAATTATGCACTATGTAAAAAAATATTTTCTTGTATCCACATTAAATTTGTTAATTTTCAATTTAATTGAATGGCCCCTTATTCTTAAATAAATAAGGGCTTGTCTTCACTACCCGCCGGATCGGCGGGTAGCAATCGATCTATCGGGGATCGATTTTTCACGTCTCGTTTAGACGCGATTAATTGATCCCTGAAAGCGCTCCCCGTCGGCTCCAGAAATCCACCTCATCAAAAGGCGGAAGCAGAGTCGACGGGGGAGCGGCAGCGATCGACTTGCCGCTGTCCTCATGGCCAGGAAAGTCGATTACGATACGCCGACTTCAGCTACGTTATTCACGTAGCTGAAGCTGCGTATCGTAGATCGACCCACCCCCCTTAGTGTAGCCCTGGGCTAAATAAAGATATGCCAATCTCCTAGAACTGGAAGGACCTTGAAAGGTCATCAAGTCCAGTCCCCTGCCTTCACTAGCAGAACCAAGTACTGTCCCCTGACAGATTTTTTGCCCCAGATCCCTAAATGGCCCCCTTAAGGATTGAACTCACAACCCTGGGTTTAGCAGGCCAATGCTCAGACCACTGAGCTATCCCTCCCCCCTGTACACATAATACAATAATTCTTGTATTATCTGAGAGGATCAAGAGCCCAATTTACCTTCTCCACTGCATTTATTATTGTGTGTACTTCTCTCTCATCCTCTCTTAGGGCTGGTCCACACTAGGGGGGGCGGGGATCGATCTAAGATACGCAACTTCAGCTACGTGAATAACGTCGCTTAAGTCGAATATCTTAGATCGATTTCAAAAGGTACTTACCCCGGTCCACACGGCAGCAGGCAGGCTCCCCCGTCGACAGCGCTTCCTCCGCTCGCGGAGCTGGAGTTCCGGTGTCGACGGGGAGCGGCTCTGGGATCGATTTATCGCGTCTAGACGAGACGCGATAAATCGATCCCAGAACATTGATAGCTACCAGCCGAATAGGGCGGGTAGTGTAGACGTAGCCTTAGTCACCTCCTTTCTAAACTAATTAGTGCCATTCTTTTCAATCTCTTTTCCTATGAAAGTCTCTCTGTACATATAATCATTTTCATTATATATTTCTGGAAGCCTTCTATTTCTGCTATATCTTTTCTGAGACAGAGTGGCCAGAAGTAAATATAGTATTCCATGTGAGAGTATACCATTGATATATAATGGCATTTATAATATTTTCACTATTCTTTTTTATCCCATTCTTTATATCTCCTAACATTTGGTTTGTTTTCTTGACCACTGCTATGCACTGAGCCCCAGTTTTCATTATATTTTCCACAATGATACTCAGGCCCTGTTCTTGATCCAGCAATGTGTATGGGTAGCTTAAATTATTCTATCCAATCTGCAACACCTTGCATCAGTCAACATGAATTTCACCTGCCGGTGTGTTACTCATTCCCCTAGCTTTGGGCCCCTCTGAAGTTCCAAACACAGTCTTCTTTAGTCATGACTAATCAAAATAATGTCCTGTCATTTGCAATGTTTTCTACCTCAGAGTTTTTCAGCACTTTAAATAAGTATAGAAGCGACAAAGAGTCCTGTGGTACCTATAGACTAACAGACGTATTGGAGCATAAGCTTTCGTGGGTGAATACCCACTTCGTTGGATGCATGCAGTGGAAAGTGCATGCATCCGATGAAGTGGGTATTCACCCACGAAAGCTTATGCTCCAATACGTCTGTTAGTCTATAAGGTGCCACAGGACTCTTTGTCGCTTCTACAGATCCAGACTAACACAGCTACCCCTCTGATACTTAAATAAATATAGTAAACATCATCAGTCCTTGGAGCACCCCCTGTTAATGCTTCCACATTGGAAAGTGACCATTTATTTTGTTTTCTACTTCCTAGCTAGTTTCTAATGCATTATGATTCTTTATGTCTGCCCCCAAGACTTAGTTTTCTTAATGCCCTCATGTGAGGGATTTTGTCAAAGATTTTCAGAAAGTCTGAACAAATGATAGCAACAGGTTCTCACACTTTATCCACTCATTCTTTGAAGTGCTCACAGAATTGCAGTAGATTAGAGAGGAATGATTTTCTTTTATCCCAGAAGCCATGTTGTGTTATATTATGTTTATCTAGGTACTCAACAATTCAATTTTTCATGATCACTTCAAATTTTCCAGGTACTGAAGTAATTTTTCTATGGCAAATTGAGGCAAGGATCACCTTGTCAGTGCTTATTGAATTAGTTTTTCAATAATATAGAACATTTGGGAAACATTACACCTGCCTCTATGATCAGAGAACAGTCTATACCAGAAATACACATCTCAGAATCATGAACTTGTGTGTGCCCCGCAGTGCTAACTACTGTGATTGTAGTTGTTCCTTGACAAATTCTTCCCAGTTCAATTATTTTTCAAATGAAGAAAAAAATCTTTGGATCCACTGTAATAAAATAAATAATTAGCATCCAACATTTATTTGACTCCCATGGCCATTGTATCCAGACTTAAGTTGAGACATTAAGTCTTGCTATAAGAGACCATACACCATGCTATGCTGTGGACTGCAGTTTACCAATGAGGATGTAATGAGTTAGGAAGGTGTGGCAAGGAGGTGAGTCTTGCAGCTCTTTCTAAAAGTGGCTTAATTATATTTCTGCTAGGACAGCCAGAGCCAGAGCCCAGTGAAGTCAACGGGAGTCTTTCCACTGACTTCAAAGGGCTTTGAATAAGGACCTGAGTGAATTCCAGAGGCACATGCCCAATACCAACAAAGCTTTGCCATCAGCACTGGACTCTTAATTTTACCCATCTTGCAGCAGTGTCCACTGCTGTGAAAGGAGGTTGATCACACAAAGAGCTGCCCAGCCTAGACACTGACATTAGGAAACCGGGGCTTTGGGTATTTTCCCAAATTTGCTTTTTAGGTCAAGGCAGAAACTTGTGTCCTAAAGGATAGTGCCTATTTCCCCCCGCACCATTTTGAACTGTAGCACCAGAAGCAATACCAAGCCAACTGGTTCTGATGCAGGTTCAGAATCAACTTCATATTTATTATTAACTAGTATTATTTATTAATGATTTGTACTATGGTAGTGCCTAGGAGTCCTGGTCATGGAGCAGGGACCCCCATTGTGCTAGGGGCTGTACAAATGCAGAACAAAAAAAACAGCCCCTGGCCCAAAGAGCTTATTAAATGCTTATCTTACATACTGCACCCGTGTACAGCATCTGACCTAAGCAACAGGTAGGAATTGCATAACAGCATTGATATTTTCAAAATTAAAGCAAAACCTCTAGCACATGCTTAACATTAGACAGGTGTTTAAGTCCATCCCTGTTCATCAAAGCACTTAAGCTCCTGATTAACTTGAAGTGCATGCTTAAGTCCTGTTGACAGAAGAGCCTGCCTTCCATGGGCTACACGTGTGCAGCTGCATACATGTAATAAATGGCCAATCGCCAGTCTAGCTGGTAATTTGCACAGGTAGGGGGACTGAACATGTGCAGTTGGGAGCATATAGACTTTCCAGATATGCACTGAGGTTTCTGGCAATGCGCATTACTGTTAAAGTGTATCAATGTAAATCAGTTCCGCTCCATTGAGGTGGGCAATGAACCAGTGGGTGGGCAAAAGATTTTTGTTGGTGAATGTCAATAATCATCGGTCCTCCCCCAAATGGTCACAAATTCTATCATTCATTATTGACATTTACAGACAGGGAGAATTAAAAATTATACATGGGACTACATTCCACTTTGAACCAGCATAAATCTGAAGTAACCTCTTGGAGTTTACCAGCTGAGGATCTGACCCTATAATACAATAATCATTCAAATATTCTAAGCCGATTGCCAAGAAGTGCTGAGTGCTCACACTGCCCATGGTTTGCAAGTGGAGTTACAGGTGCAGGATTTGGCCATAGAAGTTTATTCTTAAATCTAGGAATGCTGGTTTCTGTGGTCAGCAGGCCTTGAATAAATAATAAAGCATTGAAGCATTTTTTTTAAAATTTCCTTCCAGTACAGAAAAAAATAATATCCATAATATAACTGATAGTCGTCATGGGAAAAAATCCATATTATCCTTTGAAATCCCTATAAAATCAGAGTCTTATCCTTCCAAGCCAATTATAAAGTCCCCAAATTCAAGCCCTGGAGCTTCTCAGCCCTATATGGGAGCAACATTTCCAGTTACTTCTCCTTCTGGAGACACTATGCAGAGGAGCATCCGCTGCTGCTGACATGACCCTGATAGACAGGCACACAGGCTGGAGAGCAGGTGGTTCTTCACACAGCCGTCCCACCTGCTGCCGAGTGCCATACACACACTGAACTTGTCAGGCTGTGCTATTGTCACCAAACACAGATGTCAGTTGGGCATCCACTGCCCTCCACCAGCACTTCACTCCCTATATACTACCTTGACCTGCCTGGAAATTGTTACTAGATCCTACAACCACATAGCAGCAGCATCGGAGCTCTCTAGGTCTGGCATATCCTCCGACACAAAGAGGCAGATCTGTGTATATTTACATGCAGCCCTTACAGCATTGGTGCTACCTTCAGTGATCTTCCTTCTTCCATTATTGAGTCTGCCAGGCCCTTTCCACTTTAGCAGTTCTGGTTAATTGCCCTTACTGTGTGTTTTTATTGGTACACTGAGCTCTCAATCAGACAGTATTTTAGTCTCTGACTTAGTCAGGAATAACCTCACATTGCCATGGCAACTATTATCCTAACAGCACCCCAAAGCAAAATACACAGAGGTCACTTCACCCACCACTAAAATGCTGCTGTCTCTGGGGCAAAACACAGTTGTTCAACAACATACAACACCACTGCACACCATTTTAGGACAGGACCTTTTTTACCCAACTGAAACTTCAGGGGGAACGTAAGTGTTCAGTAGCTCTTCTAATCTTACTTTCCTGCTGCTTCAGATATGTCCCAGCCCCTCCAGTCCCAGCACTGGATCTTGTATAAAGTTCAGACTGCTCATCCTCACTAATAAAAGCCCTGCACAGTTCTGCCCCCACTCACATGTCATCTCCCAGCACATTGTTCTGAATCCTAAGAAATAAAGTAGTGTTAAGGTGCAACCTTCCAGCAGGAGTATTTATGTTTTTATTGAACTTCTGTGTGTGTGTGTGTGTGTGTGTGCGCGCGTGGGGGTGTGTGTTGTAAACATAACATTAACCAAGATCATCAGCTTCTCCTTTAAGTAGGCTTGACAGAATTTGAGGTTTGGGGGATTTTTAAATAATTTTGACAGATAATATCAATGTTTAGCACTTTTTTTCAATCTATTTAAATGTTAACAGTTGTACATGGGAGGGGTCAGACAAGGAAGGGGTCAAACAATTATTTTATGACAGTAGATGTTGAAATTCAAA
Organism: Chelydra serpentina; assembly: GCA_037349315.1. Lineage (NCBI taxonomy): Eukaryota > Metazoa > Chordata > Testudines > Chelydridae > Chelydra > Chelydra serpentina. The sequence continues at coordinate 30,703,215 of JBAIAC010000035.1, read as the reverse complement.
AAGTTAAAGCTTTGTAACTGTTAAACCACAAATCATCAAGATCACATCAAAATATACAATGTAAATATTCTTAAATCCAACTTGAATAAGTTCTCAAGCAGCATTTTTCTTACTTTGCCTCTGTAAATTTTGATTATTATTGATGGAAATATTTTTTTCATCAGTTGTGTGTGTGTGTGTATGGTGAAATTGACGTTTACTGACATTCACTGATAAAAATCTAATCCAGGGATAGGCAACCTATGGCACATGTGCTGAAGGCGGCACGCGAGCTGATTTTCAGTGGCACTCACACTGCCCGGGTCCTGGCCACTGGTCTGGGGGGGCTCTGCATTTTAATTTAATTTTAAATGAAGCTTCTTAAACATTTTTAAAACCTTATTTACTTTACATACAACAATAGTTTAGTTACCTAATATAGACTTATAGAAAGAGACCTTCTAAAAATGTTAAAATGTATTACTGGCACGCGAAACCTTAAATTCAAGTGAATAAATGAACACTCGGCACACCACTTCTGAAAGGCTGCCGACCCCTGATCTAATCCTTCCAAGCCTATCGTTAAAGAAGGAAATCTAGCTTCCATCCTAATAAACATCAGAGACTGACCAGTACTTGAGACCATCAGTTGATGCACCCGACCCTGCCAGCTACCACCTGCTATTTAACTTCTCATTCCTGAGAGAGCTAATTGAGTAGCTCCCCTCTAGCACCACTGAGCTACTGCCAATATCCTGGACTCCTCCCAATCAGGCTCAAGAGGGGACCTGGAAGAGAGACAGTGTTGTTGGCACAGATGGATTATCTCTTCTTGGCCTTGGTCAAGGGCCAGCCATCCATATTCATGCTGGATTTCATAGCGTTTGAGGAAGTCAAATTTACAGATGTCTATGGAATGCTGAAGACATGGGAAGGGAGTTTAGAGAGGTAGTGCTGAGATGGTTTCCGTTGTTCCTCTCAGGTCATACCCAGTGATTTGAGCTGGACCCCTGGTCCATAGCCTCCAGAGCCTGTAGAAACCCACAAGGGTCCATCCTCTCCCCTATCCTGTTCCACATCTGTAAGAAGTCCCAAGGGGAGACTGCAATACACAGACAACACCCACTGTCAGACCGGATGCAAAACGCACCATCTCCCACATTTCCAAAGACTTGGCCAAGGTCAGCAACTGGATGTAAAACAGCAGAATAATGATGAATGGAGGAAAGACTGAGATGATGAGGGAGAGGAAAACTCTAAGACCTACCTCTTCCCCCTCACATTGAATAAATCTGCAGTGACTCGCAAAAAGAGTCTGCTCCCTCCTGATAGACTTACACCTAGCCTAGGCGAGCCACACATTCTTGATGTCCAGGGTTGATCACTCTAACGTGCTGTGCCTGGGAATGAAATCACCCTCCCCAAAGTGTTTCATTTACTACAGAATGTGACAGCCATTTACATAGCAACAGAGGTCGCCTTTTGTGTCATCCCAGTGCTCCTGTCTCGCTGCTGACTTCCTGTTGAATACCAGTGGCACGTTCAAGTTCAAAGCCCTCCCCCGCACCCCAGGAGTGGCCTACATTTCCTAGGAGCCCCCTCGCCCTGCAGTGTCATGGCCTCTCCCAATAGCTACCTTCCACGGGAACAATGGAACTGTGAACTTAAGACTGTGACTCAGGAGCACAGGCAACTGGTCCACAACTGTGGAACATGCTCTCAGAAGGTATTAGAATCTCTCACAAGTCCAAGCTAACCTTCAGAGCAAGATTCCATAAGAACATAAGAATGGCCGTACTGGGTCAGACCAAAGGTCCATCCAGCCCAGTATCCTGTCCACCGACAGTGGCCAATATCAGGTGCCCCAAAGTGAGTGAACCTAACAGGTAATGATCAAGTGATCTCTCTCCTGCCATCCATCACCCCCCTCTGACAAACAGAGACTAAGGACACCATTCCTTACCCATCCTGGCTAATAGCCATTAATGGACTTCATCTCCATGAATTTATCCAGTTCTCTTTTAAACCCTGTTATAGTCCTAGCCTTCACAACCTCCTCAGGCAAGGAGTTTCACAGGTTGACTGTGCGCTGTGTGAAGAACTTCCTTTTATTTGTTTTAAACCTGCTGCCCATTAATTTCATTTGGTGGCCCCTAGTTCTTATATTATTGGAACAAGTATATAACTTTTCCTTATTCACTTTTTCCACACCACTCATGATTTAATATACCTCTATCATATCCCCACTTAGTCTCCTCTCTTCCAAGCTGGAAATGCCCTATCCACTTCACTCAATAACCCCACAAAATCATGGCAACTATAAAAAACTCAACTCTTTACTGCAAGGGAAGGGGAGAGAGAGAGAGAGAGAAAGAGAGATCTGTGTGCACTTGAACACATCTCTAAGGCTCTCAGATACTACGGCAATACATGTAGTAGAAGACCTTAGCTAGCAAGAAAACCCAGTGGGAGAGTTCTAAGCAACTGGCAAAGGATTAACTGAGAAAAATAGCTGCTGAGCATCTAAGCGGGACTAGGAGGCTTCTAGTTGTGGCTGGAGAGGAAGAACAGTGTGTGCCGCAGAGAAGAGCGAGGAGGCAGCATGTAAACAGCCAGTTTGACAGCAGCAAACTCCATAAGGAAAAACAAAAACCATTGGAAGAAATCCCAGCAGAAAAGGCTGAGGGGAGAACTTTAAGTAGCCATCCCTACTAGCTAGTCAGGAGTTTTCCAAGCTATTTCCCAGTGGTAACAGCCTGTTAAGATAACTAGTGAACTAGACACTAGCTCTTCGTGTGAGTACCAGGGGGGCATGAGGCATGTTGGGGAGTAGATGCCCGGGGACAAGCATGGCACAAGGCCATGGATGTGAGCACTGCAGAGGTTGTGTGTGTGTAAAAGGGAGGCCGAGAGCCTATTCCTGAGGAGAGAAGGCTTAAATGAAACGTAAGATGATAGAGCTTGCTGCTGATGCAGCAACTTTTGCCTAGACTTTGAGGCACTGTTGTGTGGCTTTGTTGCAACGTAATTAAGTATTTGCCACATTCCAAGAGCAACCCAGTAATAGTTTTGTTGTTATGAATTTGGTCCTTGGTGCTGTAGTGAAATGAAAATGGAAGTTACATGCAGGGCGCCTAAACAATGCAGAGGACTTCTCCAGCCGTTTGTCCCAGCCTGGTAGATAGGTCGAACTAACTAGATAAATCCAACCTCCTTCAAATGCCAAGTTCTAAAACAGATATTCCCTTTTAGCCCCACCCTGCTCAATCCAAGTAAAAGGTTTGAAGGCCTCTTTAATTATTAACAAGTTGCTTTGTTTTGCCTCTCCACTTTAGAATACTGGCTCTTTAGAGACAGAAAAGAACCTTCACCTCAAAGCAAATCCTGATGGAACTGACCATGAAAATGTGCACCAGTCATACCCACTGTGCCGAGGTATATTCCCTTACAATAAGCACAAGCCGCTCCCATTAGCATTAATGGGAATTCCACGTGCGGATGAAAGAGAAAGTATAATAGAGAGTCATTAGGGTATTTTCTATTAGTTCAGTACTCAGTATCAAGTCCTCAGCTGATGTAAACTGGGGGTGCTCCGCTGAAGTTTGTGGACCTATGCTGATTTACACCAATGAAAGATTTGGCCCTCTGTTACTATCTCCTCTTAAAATACCCAAGCCATTAATTTATCAACAGTCTACATGTCTAATAGCCTCTTGCTCTAGCCAAACTTCTCTCTCACTTCAGACCACAAACCAGGTCATATATAAAATTCTCAGGGGTCACCAATTAGTAACAAGTTTTTCTAGTTAGTTTTCAAAGCCACTTTTATAGAGGTGCTTAATTAACAGCACCTTCCAATTTTGGCTGGGATTTTTAAAGGAATTAATAGTGGAATTTTCAAAAGCACCCAAGCAGGTTAGGGCCCTTGGGCCAGATTTGGGAAGCTATTTACAAAAGATGCTGGTAGACACCTAGTGGGATTTTTGGAAGCACCTAGGCACTTAACTCCCATTGAAATCAAGAGTTAGGTGCCTAGCCTGCTTAAGCACTTTTGAAAATCCCACTCTAGGTGCCCAGTCCCCATTGATTTTCAGTCAAAGATATCTTATATTTTTTACATGCAACAAACCCAATGACTAGATAATGACAATGCAAATACAATAAGTCCGATTTGACTCAATTGTTGATCACTTTCAGTCGTGGCTTTGACCTGTGGGGTACCTGGGAGAATGAGAAAATAAAATAAAAATTCAAAAAAGGTTACTTTCCCTTCTGTGCATCCTTCCCAGCTGGTCATTTAGTGGACTAACTTGTTCCAGGTGCAGAGTCCATGTCGGTCAGCTGCTCCAGTGCCTCTGAGTATGTAACATGTTCATTGTGAGCTACATGTGCAGACAGGTAGGGCCACATTTTCAATAGATGCACCTGCAGTATTTCTGTTTGCAAACACAAATCAGGTAGAGGAGCACACTAAGTGGGACTCAGCTGTGCAGGAGCTGCAGGGTTCCCAGTAGTGCCGTGGCATTAGGAATTCTCCAGAGGCAGAGAACTCAATGCCTGCTCAAGGCTCCCTTCGTATTTCTTGTCAAGTTTTTTATGTTACCTACTCTGAGGGATTTGGGGTAAAATTGGCTTCAATTTAGTGAGAAATAAAACTGAAACCTTAAAAAAAACCCTAAAAATCATAAAATTAAGCCAAGACAAAATCCAAAATGGAAACATAGTTTTGGCCCAAGCCCAATTTGAACTCCTTATCTCTTTATCAACAAGCATTTCCCTAATCCCTGGTGTTGTCATGCGGTTAATCACCCAGGCCCACATACTCAAAGGTATTTAGGTCCCCAGCTCTGAAATCAATGGGAGTTAGGCAGCTAAATACCTTCGTGGATCTGATCCCCTGCCATTCCAGCAAAGCTAAAAGGAAGGGAAGGAGGACCACTAGCTCCGGCGTGGGCAGGGGTCAGAGGTGCACCCCCCAAGGAGCATGAGATCAGTGCTCAGCATTAATAGCATGGTAGACATTCATGTGCCATCCCTGGAATCCCTATCAGTAAAGGCTGAATGCATGGAAGAAGTTAGATGTGGGAATGCTGAGCAACCCAGCACCTAACTTTTAGGCACCTAAAAAATTCCTATGATACACAAAGCCTGAGTTGGGTGCCAAGGCTCCTATACAATGAATGGGGGAAAATAAGCCCCTTAGATTGCCATTCACAAAAGCCAGCACGCTAGGTGAGGAGCTACCTAAACTAGCCAATGGGAGATGCCAACGAGAGTGGGGTATGCTAAGCCCCGCCTCTCTCACGGAGACGAATGCCTAAATCCAGGCTGCAGGGAGGCACCTAGCTCTGCTGGAGATTCACAGCCGGGGACCTCTCTTTGGAGTTAGGCACCTCTACCATTTTTGCAAGAAGCTGTGGGGTGTGGAAGGAAAGGGAAGAGGGGGACCACTTCCCTAATAACTTTTAGCCGGGTGGTTACAGCACTTGCCTGGGTGTAAGAGACCCCTGGTTCACGTCCCCACTCCACCTCAGAGGGAGAAGGAGTAGGTGAGTGCCCTGACCAGTAGGCTGTGGGATATTCTGATGCAGGGAGTCCCTCAGTCTCCCCTCTGGAAACTGTTGCACTGTGGATAAATAATGAATGAGTCATTGGAGCAGGGGACAGGATCCTGGCTCTCCCATCCTGGTGAGTGCTCTAACCACCAGGCTAGAGAGTCTCTCTTGCTCACTCACTCACTCTCTCTCTCAGTCATTTGGGCCAGAGAGAGCTATGAGGGAAAGTTCTCCTCTGGCTGTTTTGTGTGAATCCCCTTACAGGGCCCGATCCGCTCAGCAACCCCTGAGCACATCGACTGGATTGAGCCCCTGGCACAACTTAAGTAGCCAAGCGCCTATCTTCTCCTGGTTTGTAAACTGCTCTGGGGCTTAGGCGTCCAGACACCTAGAGGGAGGCAGCAGTGTGCATGCTCAGAGGCAGAAACATAGGCACCCAGGGAACTTTTACTGTAAAATCTTAGGTGCCAAGTGAGTTTAGGTTCAATGGGCATTTTGTGCATCACAGTGGAGCCTAAAACAGGGACTGCAGTGCCTAGCTCCTTTTTGTGCTTATTCTACCATAGTTTATTTACGAGGACAATGAAGATGAATACTGACATATAACAAGCCTGTAAAAAGAAATAATAATCAAACAACCTCCACCCCCTACCTCTTCCAGCTAGTTGAAATGATATTCTGATGTCTCAGCTTCCTGGTGTGCCAGTGGCAAGTAGGTTGGGTGCAGTCAAGAAAATTGCTTTACCCTACTTAAATTCCCTCCCCAGTTTCCACTGGGCACAGTTATCGCTGCACATGCAGCGTTGCTGTGCTCTGTTAAACAGCTAACCACCTTCCACCACAAGAACAGGTTCATTTCCGTGGTGGGTGAAATAAGTGTTGTACATGCTGGGCCAGATTCTGCGCTCAAATCTGAAATCCCGTTAACTTCAGTGGGATCGTATATTTGTAACTAAGGGCAGAATTTAGTACATTGTGCAGAGCATAGGCCCCTATACTGCAACACATGCTTACTGTAATTAAATGATTAGTCTCACAGGTCCAGATCCTCAAAGATATTTAGGAGCCTAACGCCCATTGCAATCAATGGGTGTTAGGTGCCTAACTACCTTTGAGGATCTGGGCCATAGACTTTCACAAGGCTATTCACTCAAGTGGAGTTAAGCGTGTGTGGAAGCATTGGTGGGATTAGAGCCTTAGTTTGTAAAGTGCCAGGGGATCATTCAGGATGAAACATTCTATATGACATGCACAGTTAATAATATTATTATTATAATCCAAGGATGGCCACATACTGTGAACTAGACAACTTTACTGAACTAGTTTGTCCCATTTTCAGCATTTAATCTGATTTATCTTTTCCTTTCTTCTGTAATTGGATTGACTAAGGAACGTTCACTGTGTTTCTACTGTATAATGTCAGAACAAAAATGGAATACAAGTAGCATGATGTACAGAATTGGAAAAAAAACCCTACTAACACAAATGTTTTGAACAACGAATGCAATATAGACAGTTCATACAGATATAGTCCTTGTGCAATAACTTAAACAGTACAGATTACTACTTGGGGAAATAAAATAGAGTGTAACTTTGAAACTTGAAAAGCTCTCTTTCTGTGTTGTAATCAGTTGCAATAATCCATGGCAACGATTTAGATAAAGATCGACTTTACATTTCTTTGCTGATGACACAAAACAAGGAGCAATAAAAAACTTAAGTGCATCCAAAATGCACAGAACTAATGGATTGGATGTGGTGTGTGCCAATGAAAATCAGCGTACATAATGCAACATATACTGGCCACAAAATGAATGGGATCATTTGGAAGGAGGTGGGTATTGTGGAATCTAGCTCAAGTTATCTAAGGACTCTCACATGGCACAGATTGGTGGCCTTCCATTTTCATAAACCTGAACCAGCTTAGTGATATCACAGACACAATACTGCTGTGAATGTTGCTCAGTACAGCCCCGCAGTGGAAGCCTTGTTACTTTTTGCTACTATATAGCTCAAAGCAGAAGGAAGGCAAGAGCTCCATGCCTCCTTGGGCAAAAAACATTGATGGACTTCAGTGGGAGTTTGCCAGGGGAGGCAGCTGCAGGATCAGACCCAAAGAGGATAGACTGGAGACTTCACAATAATAAATCCTCCCATTTTCCACAAGCAATCCACCTGTTTCATGAGATCTGGAGAGCCAAACTGAGCCATGGAAACTCTCATTTATTTTCCAAATTCTGTCCAGCACCCATCTGGATTAGCTCCCATGGGACAAGCGCTGCCTAGGTCAACGCACAGTGCAGAAAGGCTTCTGGTAATCAATATATGACAAGTAGACTTTTCCTGTGTGGTATGCAGGTTTTTATTTGGAACTGGCTTGGTTGCTGGTGTGACTTGTGTCCTAGTGCATACCCAAAGCTCAGCAAGGAGCAGATGGTGATCACAGCCTCTGCATGGTCACAAAATCATTAGGGCCTTCTTCAAAGCCACATGAGCAAGGGGTGCTGAACCCAGCTCTAGGTATCCTGGCCAATCCTTGTTAGAGAATGACTGCAAGGGTTGGGTGACAAGTGCTCCACCCACATGCTCTCAGACATGCCATAAATCCCAGGTGAGAGGTACCTTGGAAACCTTTAGTGCTAGGAGCATGGTCCATGTAACTCATTTGCAGAGTACAGTTGCCATTTGCGACCTATGAGTGGGCATCTTTGTCCACTGCTCTAAGACCCAATGTAAGGTGAAAATTCCCTCCCTCCCAAGCGCATCACGTTATTAACACCCAAATGAACAATACGGCTGGCACAAGCCTATTCCTCTAACCTGCAGGCTCACAGTATTCCCTGTTCTGAGCTCACTCCAGGAGGTGTCAGGATAGTCAAAAACTTCCTTCTTTCCTTTCCAGCGGCAGGGCCCTCTGTCCAGGGCTGGCAGGAGAGGCAGGGCAGAGCTGGCCTGGGTCTCTGTCTCTAAGACAAATCATTAACCCTTTCCTGACCTGATCCAGTGTGAGTGTACTGGGTCTCCACCCCATCTCACAGGCGCTCACCATATTAGGCTTGTCAGGAGCACATCACTTCATACTGGTGCTGGTCTGGCATCACTGGAGCATGCAGAATTAACGTTTGCAGAGTTGTTGTAGCCCGGTTGGTCCCAGGATCTGAGAAAGACAAGGTGAGGGAGGTAATATCTTTGATTGGACCTCCTTCTGTTGGTGACAGAGAAACTTTCGAGCTGACGCAAATCTGAAGAAGAGCACGAAAACTTGTCTCTTGCACCAACAAAATTTGTCTCTTGGTCCAGTCAAAACGATTGCCTCCCCTAGCTTATCTCTCAGAATTAATGTGCCATTCAACAGCAGATTGTGAATCAAATCCCTGCTTGCATGCCATTTTGCTGCAGCATAGAATCATAGAATCATAGAATCATAGAATCTCAGGGTTAGAAGGGACCTCAGGAGGTCATCTAGTCCAACCCCCTGCTCAAAGCAGGACCAACCCCAACTAGATCATCCCAGCCAGGGCTTTGTCAAGCCTGACCTTAAAAACCTCTAAGGAAGGAGATTCCACCACCTCCCTAGGTAACCCATTCCAGTGCTTCACCACCCTACTAGTGAAAAAGTTTTTCCTAATATCCAACCTAAACCTCCCCCTCTGCAACTTGAGACCATTACTGCTTGTTCTGTCATCTTCTACCACTGAGAACAGTCTAGATCCATCCTCTTTGGAACCCCCTTTTAGGTAGTTGAAAGCGGCTTTCAAATCCCCCCTCACTCTTCTCTTCTGCAGGCTAAACAATCCCAGTTCCCTCAGCCTCTCCTCATACGTCATGTGCTCCAGCCCCCTAATCATTTTTGTTGCCCTCCGTTGGACTCTTTCCAATTTATCCACATCCTTCTTGTAGTGTGGGGCCCAAAACTGGACACAGTACTCCAAATGAGGCCTCACCAGTGCCGGATAGAGGGGAATAATCACGTTCCTTGATCTGCTGGCAATGCCCCTACTTATACAGCCCAAAATGCCATTAGCCTTCTTGGCAACAAGGGCACACTGTTGACTCATATTCAGCTTTTCGTCCACTGTAACCCCTAGGTCCTTTTCTGCAGAACTGCTGCCCAGCCATTCGGTCCCTAGTCTGTAGCAGTGCATGGGATTCTTCCGTCCTAAGTGCAGGACTCTGCACTTGTCCTTGTTGAACCTCATCAGATTTCTTTTGGCCCAATCCTCTAATATCCACTCTGATGTAGGGTTGGATTTCACCTGAGTTTCCGTGCTAACATAAAGCACCAGAGTGACAGCACTTACACATAACTAACCGCTTCTGAATCAGACCCCTAAGATTTGTTTTTTCTATCTAAAAACTATTTTTAAAAGAAAGAGGGGACACAGCTTAATACCCAGCGCATTGGCTGGATTTGGCTTAATGATGAATTTGTGTGGCTTATGGTGACACACTCAGTTTCTGCAGAACCTAAGCTTCATTTTAAGGAAGCAAATGTCTGTAGCTTTTCTGGTGGTGAAGAAAACCTCCCAAACACGAACCGAGCATAACCAGTGCAGTGTTGTCTTCCTGAATCTGCTGACAGTTTGGCAACAATGGCTCTAAAAGGTGTCAGCTCCTCCAGCCCCTAGTACTCTAATCAGAGTGTTAACTCTGAAGACTAATGATGCACAGCGAATGTCAACATTAACAATGTCTTTGCTGATCACGTTAGCAGTGGGAATGAAGCTCACAGTGGGGGATTGACAGTTGCTGCAAGAAAGAAATACAAAGGGAAGAATCTGTACTGTATTTATAGCAGTGTCTAGAAGCTCTAAACAAGATCAGGCCCCATTGTGCAAAGAGCTGTATAAACACATAATAAGAGACAGTCCCTGCCCTGAAAAGCTTACAACCTAAATGAACAAGACACACAAATGGTGAGAGGGGAAACACAGGCAAAGAGAAGTGAGGAGACTTGCTCAATGTCACGCAGCAGATCAGTGACAGTGCCAGGACCACAACTCTGCTTTCCCAAGTCCCAATCCACCGCTCTAGCCACTGGAAGACAGTGGCCTTGGCTACACTCACGAGTTACAGCGCAATAAAACTGCCTGCAGCGCTGTAACTCACTAACTGGCTACACTCGCAAGGCACGTGCAGCGCTGCATCTCCTCGGGTACAGCGCTGCATGTACTCCACCTCTCCGAGAGGAATAACGTTTGTTGCGCTGCTGCTGGTGCGCTGCGGCTATAGTGTGGTCACCCAATGCGCTGTTATTGGCCTCCAGAAGTATTCGGAAGTATCCCACAACGCCTGTTCGAGCCACTCTGGTCATCAATTAGCACTCTACTGCCCAGGCCTCAGGTGACCAACCGCCACACTGACCCTTTAAATTCCCTTGGAATTTTAAATATCCCCTTCCTGTTTGCTCAGCCAGGCGTGGAGTGCTCTCAGCGCATCTTTCCAGGTAACCATGCCTCCACGTGCGAGACGAGCCCCAGTATGGAGCAATGGCGAGCTGCTGGACCTCATCGCTGTTTGGGGGGAGGAAGCTGTCCAGTCCCAGCTGCGATCCAGCCGGAGGAATTTCGATACTTTCGGCCAGATATCAAGGGCCATGATTGAAAGGGGCCATGACCGGGACGCAATGCAGTGCAGGATAAAAGTAAAGGAGCTGCGGAGTGCGTACCGCAAAGCCCGCGAGGCAAACAGCCGCTCGGGTGCTCCCCCCAAAACCTGCCGATTCTACAAAGAGCTGGATGCAATACTTGGGGGTGACCCCACTACTGTTCCGAGCACCACCGTGGACACGGGAGAGCGGGATGAGGAGGAGGAGGAGGAGGGAGAGGAGGAGGAGGAGGAGGAGGGAGAGGAGGAGGAGGAGGAGGGGGTTGAAGAAAACAGAAGCGAGGGTGCTGTGGCTGGGGGAGACACCCCTGACTCCCTGGGGGCATGCAGCCAGGAGCTCTTCTCGAGCCAGGAGGAAGGGAGCCAGTCGCAGCAGCCAGTACGCGCTGGGAGAGAAAGAGAAGAACAGGTTTGCGGTAAGCAGCTTTTATTTTCGGGAAGGAGTTTTTTCGGTGTGGGGTCCTTGGGCGAGGAGGGTTTGGGCTGCATGCATGCCTAGATGCGGAAGAGCGCATTGATGTGGTCTATCACATCGGAGAAATCGGCCACTGTAATCTCTTCGAAAGTCTCAGCCAGGACGTGGGCAATGTGCTTGCGCAGGTTCATTAGGAGAGCCGCCGTGGTCCTTGTCCCATTCAGGGTAACGTGTCCACGCCACTGTGCCGCGAGGGGCGGGGGGACCATTGCTGCACACAGGCAAGCTGCATATGGGCCAGGGCTGAAGCCGCATTGCAGTAGAAGACCCTCCCTTGCTTCCCCGGACACCCTCAGCAGCGAGATATCTTCCAGGACGAACTCCTGTGGAAAATGTGGGGACAGTGTTCAGTGTAGGTTCCCCCTGCAGCTGTTGGCTCTCCCCAAGGCACAGAAACCCATCGGACAGTACATCCGTGAAACAATCAGTCCCCCTTTACCCTGTGCTTACTCACCATTTTGGGGCTCCCGTGGGTTCTGTGTGCTCTGTTTGGGATGGGAAAATTGTGCTGTTTTGTAGACTGTGTGTGCCCTCCTTAAGTGTGGGGGAATCATTGCTCTGTCTGGCATAAAACAATGATGCTTCTGTTAAATGTTGCATTTTGCCTTCCAGATGCAACCTTGAGATCTCCGCCATCCTTCTTATCACCGGCTGAGAGACTCCAAAGGCTCAGGAAGAGGCCCAGAAGAACGAAAGAAGACATGCTGCAGGAAGTTATGAAAGAGTCTCTTAAAGAGAATCAAAAGGCTCGGGAGTGGAGGGAGAGTGAAAGCAGGCTCCGCCAGGAAAACGCAGCGCAGCGGCGGCAAAGCATGCAGCTCCGGCACGAAAGCACAAAGGAACTGATTAGCATCATGGCGCGCCAAGCGGACTCTATCCAGGCGCTCGTCGCCATGCAGGCGGAGCAGTACCGCACCCACCCCCCCCTGCAGCCAGTGTCCCAAAACACTTGTGCCCCCATGTCACCACCTGCTCACTTCACCCAACATCCAGGTTCTTATCGCCCACACCAGATGCCCCCAACACCCGTAGCTTCACCAGACAGCCCTGGAAACTATGACCCTTACCCACTGCACTCAACTCCCATCCCGAATTATAGGCATTCTGAAGTGCAGCACTCACTGCACAGCACTCCAGACAGGAAGCCCGAGTATGAAAGCAGGACATACCATACCCTGTGATTGAACCCTTCCCCACACCACCCACCACCCCCATTGCCCTTTCTGTCTCACAAGCAGTTGTGTTTCTTTTTAATACATGTATTTTCTCTGTAATAAACGGATTCTTTAGATGTGCAAACAGTCTTTATTATTGCATAAGGAAAAAAGATACCTTAGCCCAGGAAAGAAACAGGCAACGCAAGTGAGCTGAGCAAACACAAATCAGCTTAGCAAAGACAGATAACTGATAACATTGGAACCACTTCACTTCAGGGCCGTGCAGGGCAGCACACATTACTGGTGGTTGTCAGCCTCAAATTTCTCCCTCAAGGCATCCCTAATCCTTGCAGCCCCACCCTGGGCCCCTATAATAGCCCTGCTCTCTGGCTGTGCAAATTCAGCCTCCAGGTGTTGAACCTCTGAGGTCCACGCCTGAGTGAACATTTCACCCTTCCCTTCACAAATATTATGGATGGTACAGCACGCGGATATAACTGCGGGGATGCTGTGTTCAGCCAAGTCCAGCTTCCCATATAGAGATCGCCAGCGGCCCTTCAAATGGCCAAAAGCACACTCCACAGTCATTCTTCACCGGCTCAGCCTATAGTTGAACCGTTCCTTGCTGTTGTCAAGGCACCCTGTGTAGGGTTTCATGAGCCACGGCATTAAAGGGTACGCGGGGTCTCCAAGGATCACAGTGAGCATTTCAATTTCCCCTACTATGATCTTCCAATCTGGGAAAAAAGTCCCGGACTACATCTTCCGGAACAGGGCAGTGTTCCGAAAGATGCGTGCGTCATGCACCTTTCCGGGCCAGCCTGCACTGATGTCAATGAAACGCCCACAGTGATCCACAAGCGCCTGGAGAACCATGGAGAAATACCCCTTCCGATTAATGTACTCGGATGCTAGGTGGGGTGGTGCCAGAATAGGAATATGAGTCCCATCTATCACCCCTCCGCAGTTAGGGAAACCCATTTGTTCAAAGCCAGCCACAATGTCCTGCACTTTACCCAGAGTCACGGTTCTTCTGAGCAGGATGCGATTAATGGCCTTGCAAACTTGCATCAGCACGATTCCAACGGTCGACTTTCCCACTCCAAACTGGTTTGCTACTGATCGATAGCAGTCCGGCGTTGCGAGCTTCCAGATTGCAATAGCCACCCGCTTCTCCACCGTCAGGGCAGCTCTCAATCTCGTGTCCTTGCGCCGCAGGGCGGGGGCGAGCTCCTCACACAGTCCCATGAAAGTAGCTTTTCCCATCCGAAAGTTCTGCACCCACTGCTCGTCATCCCAGACTTGCATGACAATGTGATCCCACCACTCTGTGCTGGTTTCCCAAGCCCAAAAGCGGCGTTCCACGGTGCATAGCATGTCCGTGAATGCCACAAGCAAGTTAGTGTCGTACGCATTTTGCATGACAATTTCATCGTCATCGTCGGACTCCTCGCTGTCACTGTGGATCTTAAGGAAGAGCTCGACTGCCAAACGTGACGTGCTGGCGAGACTCGTCAGTATTTTGCTCATCCATTTTCCCGCTGACCGAAACGGAGCACAGATCGCGCTACAAAGAAACCGTTGAAAGCTGGCGCAAATTGTGGCCGGAAACACAGGGATTGCTGGGATGCGAAGCGATGCATCACGGGGCGTTGGGACAGGACCCAGAATGCACCATACCCCACGCCCCCTTCCCACAACCCACGGCGCCAGAATTGGAAGAGGTGTTCTGTGGGATACCTGCCCATAATGCACCTCTCCCAAAACCGCTGCAAGTGCCGCAAATGTAGCCATGTTAGTGCTCGTTACTGCGCTGGCGGCTGCCAGTGTGGACAGGCTGCAGCGCTTTCCCTACTCAGCTGTACAAAGACGGGTTTAACTCACAACGCTGTACAGCTGCAAGTGTAGCCAAGGCCAGTGTCTCCAAAAGCTGTGCCTGCACCGAGAATCTCCAACTGTGGATAGAAAGCTGGCTAGATCATCGGGCTCAACGGGTAGTGATCAATGGCTCTATGTCTTGTTGGCAGCTGGTATCAAGCGGAGTATCCCTGGGGTTGGTCCTGGGGTTGGTTTTGTTCAATATCTTCATTAACGATCTGGAGGATGGTGTGGACTGCACCCTCAGCAAGTTTGCAGATGACACTAAACTGGGAGGAGTGGTTGATACGCTGGAGGGTAGGGATAGGATACAGAGTGACCTAGACAAATTAGAGGATTGGGTCAAAAGAAATCTGTTGAGGTTCAACAAGGACAAGTGCAGAGTCTTGCACTTAGGATGGAAGAATCCTATGCACTGCTACAGATTAGGGACCGAGTGGCTAGCAGCAGTTCTGCAGAAAAGGACCTAGGGGTTACAGTGGACGAGAAGCTGGATATGAGTCAACAGGATGCCCTTGTTGCCAAGAAGGCTAATGCCATTTTGGGTTGTATAAATAGGATCATTGCCAGCAGATCGAGGGACGTAATCATTCCCCTCTATTGGGCATTGGTGAGGCCTCATCTGGAGTACTGTGTCCAGTTTGGGGCCCCACACTACAAGAAGGATGTGGAAAAGCTGGAAAGAGTCCAGCGGAGGGCAACAAAAATGATTAGGGGGCTGGAGCACATGACTTATGAGGAGAGGCTGAGGGGCAGGGCCGTCCCTACCCATACACAAAGTACGCAGTTGCATAGGGCACCAGGAAATTTTGGGCACCACATTTCCTGGTGCCCTGCGCAGCTGTGTGCTGCTCCATCTCCCGCCCCACCTCTTCCCTATGGCCCCCGCCTCTGCTCCACTCCAGCCCCTTCCCTACTCCACTCCTTCCTCAAAGCCTCCACCCCCCCACCTCTTCCTGCCCCTGCTCCTCCCCAGCCCTGTCCCCTCTCCCCTGAGAACTGCAGCAGGGCCAGGCCTGGACTCACCAGCAGCGGGAAGTGCAGCAACCTGACCCCAGCTGCACCACCGGTGAGTACTGGGGGGCAGTTCCCCCCTTCCCTCCAAGCCAGCTCCGCCCCCTCTCCCCACGGAGGCCTGCCCCCCCCACACACCCCACGGGGGGACTGTGTAGGGCCCCAGAATAGCTAGGGATGGCCCTGCTGAGGGAACTGGGATTATTTAGTCTGCAGAAGAGAAGAATGAGGCAGGATTTGATAGCTGATTTCAACTACCTGAAAGGGGGTTCCAAAGAGGGTGGATCTAGACTGTTCTCAGTGGTACCACGTGACAGAACAAGGAGTAATGGTCTCAAGTTGCAGTGGGGGAGGTTTAGGTTAGACATTAGGAAAAACTTTTTCACTAGTAGGGTGGTGAAGCACTGGAATGTGTCACCTAGGGAGATGGTGGAATCTCCTTCCTTAGAGGTTTTTAAGGTCAGGCTTGACAAAGCCCTGGCTGGGATGATTTAGTTGGGGTTGGTCCTGCTTTGAGTAGGGGGCTGGACTAGATGACCTCCTGAGGTCCCTTCCAACCCTGATATTCTATGATTCTATGAACTGTTGGCCTAGCACGAATGCAGCTGGTAGCACCAATGGTAGGGTGCTAGCATGGCCCAGGTCCTCTTACCACCATGTTGTCAGACCAGGCAGGTCTAGATAACAATAATAATAATGCCCTTGTCCTGTCGATACTAGCACTGCCACTGTGCTAGACCACTGGTGGGAGAATTGTTAAAATCCTCAGGGGAGATAAGGCCCTGGACATGAAAGAGACAGGGAGGCAGGCGGACTGGGAAGGAGATAAAACAATGGACAGAAATAATGGCGGAACTAAAGGTGAGCATATTTCCCACTGATTTAGGCTGAATGTGGCAATAAAACACGTAGCAAACAATGAATGATAACAACTAAGGTCCTGATCCTGCAAACCTGGATGCATGTGAATATTTAACAATACCCATGTGAACAGTTCCATTCAACTCAGGGTATGTCTACACTACAAGATTAGTTCAAGTTTTCTTAAACCGAACTTGTGAAACCGATATTGCAAAGTCGATCGTGCGAATCCACAGCAAGGACATTAAATCGAATTTGTGAGTCCACAGTAACGGGGCAAGCGTCGACATTGAAAGCGGTGCGCTGTGGGTAGCTATCCCACAGTTCCCGCAGTCCCCGCTGCCCACTGGAATTCTGGGTGTAGCCCCCAGTGCCTTCTGGGACCAAAAATGTGTCGAGGGTGGTTATAGGTAAATGTCGTCACTCGACCCACACTCCCGCCCTCCCTACGTGAAAGCGCCGGCGGGCAATTAATTTGCGCCCTTTTCCTGTGATTGACAGCTCGGACGCCACAGGACAGCGAGCATTGAGCCCTCCGCGATTATCGCTGCTGTTCTGTCCGTTGTCAACACCTCGCGCCTTATCGTCCACCTTTTCCAGAGACAGATGCAGAGAAATCGGGCGAGGAGGCAACGGAAGCTCCGGGAGGACATGAACTCTGAGAGGGGCACAGACCTCTCGCAAAGCACGGGACCCCGGCCCGTAGAAATCATGGTGGCAATGGGGCACGTTGATCCTGTGGAACGGCGATTCTGGGCAAGGGAAACAAGCACTGACTGGTGGGACCCCATAGTGCTGCAGGTCTGGGATGAATCCCAGTGGCTGCGAAACTTTCGGATGCGTAAGAGCACTTTCCTGG
Source organism: Chelydra serpentina (assembly GCA_037349315.1). Classification (NCBI taxonomy): domain Eukaryota; kingdom Metazoa; phylum Chordata; order Testudines; family Chelydridae; genus Chelydra; species Chelydra serpentina. Next base: position 30,685,830 of record JBAIAC010000035.1, on the reverse strand, counting down.
AACTTTGTGAGTTGCTGTCCCCTGCCCTGAAGCGCCAGGACACCCAGATGCGAGCAGCCCTGACTATCCAGAAGCGAGTGGCCATAGCCCTGTGGAAGCTTGCAACTCCTGACAGCTACCGGTCAGTCGCAAATCAATTTGGAGTGGGCAAGTCTACCGTGGGGGTTGCTGTGATGCAGGTAGCCCATGCAATTGTTGACCTGCTGCTCTCAAAGGTAGTGACCCTTGGAGACGTGCAGGTGATCATAGATGGCTTTTCCACTATGGGATTCCCAAACTGCGGCGGGGCTATTAATGGGACACACATCCCTATCCTGGGACCGGACCACCAGGGCAGCCAGTACATTAACCGAAAGGGCTATTTTTCTATGGTGCTGCAAGCACTAGTGGACCACAAAGGATGTTTTACCAACATCAATGTCAGATGGCCGGGCAAGGTTCATGATGCTCGTGTTTTCAAAAACTCTGGTCTGTTTAGACGGCTGCAAGAGGGTGTTTATTTCCCGGACCGCAAAATCACTGTTGGGGATGTGGAGATGCCTATAGTGATCCTCGGGGACCCAGCCTACCCGCTAATGCCCTGGCTCATGAAGCCATACACAGGAGCCCTGGACACTGAAAAGGAGCTCTTCAACTACCGGCTGAGCAAGTGCAGAATGGTGGTGGAGTGTGCCTTTGGCCGTCTCAAAGGTCGTTGGAGAAGCTTACTTACTCGCTCCGATCTCAGCCAAACAAATATCCCCATTGTGATTGCAACGTGCTGTGTGCTCCACAATCTCTGTGAGAGCAAGGGGGAGACGTTTATGGCGGGGTGGGAGGTTGAGGCAAATCGCCTGGCTGCTGATTACGCATAGCCGGACACCAGGGTGATTAGAAGATCACAGCGGGACGCGCTGCGCATCAGGGATGCTTTGAAAGCTAGCTTCCAGAGCGAGAGGGGGTAACCAGTGACTGTTACGCTTGTTTAAACAGAAGCTGAACCTGCCCCCATTTCTTTACCCAGTTTCTGTTGCCTATCCTCTCCAATTACCAACCCCCTTCCCGCCCTTCATTCAACGCTTTAAAAGTATAATAAAGGAAACATTGTTTATTAAAACCGTCTCTATTAATGATTTCTCGGTTAAGGATTTAACCTGGGACGCATACCGCGGTTGGGGAGCGGGTGGAGTGTTGGAAAGTATGCTTCCAAACTCGGGGAATGACATGCTCCTGCTCCCAGAGCAGTCCGAAGTGCTGGACTGCTTGTTTCAAGGGAGCCAGCCTCCTATTCGCAACTGTGTGTGGTGGGGCCTTTGTGACTTTTTGGCCATGGATTGCGGCCGCAGATCCCCTGCTGCATGGATCTGTCATTCAGGCTATCGCCGGCCGCAAAAGATCTGCAGCCACCCTCCCCCACCAGAAAGTCACAGGGCCCCACCCCCATAGAGAACAAGACAACCCTCTCCCAGAATGACAAGTGTGCCCAGTGCATGCAATGTGAGAGTGACTTTATGTTGATCCTTTCCCCCTGTCTGTACCCTGGTTCTGGCGCCTGTCATTGCTAATAACAAACCCTCTTACCCCCTCCTCCAAAACCAAACCGTCCTGTGAAAGAAAGTCAGGGAAACAGCACTGTGCAAAACAAACATTTTTATTAAGGGGAGCATATTTTTTAGATGATACCTGGGCAGGGAACTGTTGTGGGGTGCGGTTGGAGGGAAGGAAAGGACCCATCTAAAGTTTTGGGAATGAGAGCCTTCTGCTACTGGAGCAGTCTGCAGGGGTGGAGTGATTATTTCCACGGCCCCTGCCTCCCCTCGTTCTAGTGACTTTGGGTGAGGGGGGGATTGGACTTTGTGGCGGGGGAGGGCGGTTGGAAATTACATAGAGAGGGGCTCTTTCCTCCTGTCTCCTGTCCTGGAGAACGTCTACCAGGCGCCGGAGCGTGTCAGTTTGCTCCCTCATTAGTCCCAGCAGCATTTGAGTCACCTGCTGGTCTTCCTGCCGCCACCTGTCCTCGCGAGCTTCAGCCCTCTGCTCCCATTCGCTGACTGCTCGCTCGGACCTTGAGACGTCCTCTCTCCGCTGTGCCGCCTCCTTTCGGGAACAGACCATCAATTCTGAAAACATGTCGTCCCGGGTTCTCTTTTTGCGCTGCCTGATCAGCTCAAGCCTCTGGGAGGGTGATCCACGGGTAGGGCAGGAGACACTCACAGCTGTGGGATGAGATAAAGGGAGTGAATTCCTCAGAAAGATACTTTTTCCCGAACAATGCCTATACTCTTTCCCTGTGAATAAGACCAAGCACAGTACCTATCACATGTCCACTTACTACAAGGTCGAATATTATGTCTTTATCCTGAGTGTCTGGGGTCCCGGTGTACAGATCCTAGAAGCCTTGCTGAACACTGGAAATCTGCTCTCTGGAGACCATGGTAAGCTGTTGCCTTTGGACTGCTGAGAGCTTACTTCACAGCAGTGCTCTACTCCCATGTTTCAATCACAGTTCCTGGCGGCGGCCAGTTCCTGCTGCTGCCCAAACCGCTCATCTACAGCGGCTCGCCTACCCTTCCCCCCCCTCCGTGTGGCCGGTCCCGGGAACTGAAAGTGCCCACGAACCGCTCTGTTTGAACGGCTCGCCTACCCTTTCCCCCCCTCCGCGTGGCCGCTCCCGGGAACTGAAAGTGCCCGCGAACCGCTCTGTTTGAATGGCTCGCATACCCTTTCCCCCCCTCCGCGTGGCCGCTCCCGGGAACTCTCCCTGCCTGCCCACCACTAAGTTCGAATGGTTAGCCTCCCAACTCTCTCCCCCCCCCGCGTGGATGGAAACCGCCGGGTGTCTTTCTTCAAAGGGAAAATGAAGAAGTCACTATACTAAAAAAACCACTCATTCAAACCAGGGCACCATGACTGATATCACTCTGATGAGGATTACTGAGACAGAGAAAGACCGCATGCTGCGTCAATGCCAGCAAACCCTGGGGCCGTATGCAGCCATGCTATGCAAGGCAATGATACCAGAGTACCTGCAGCTTGCATGGCACGGGAAAGTATCCTACCATGGAGGAGACAATAAGGCCACTCTCCCTGGGAACCTGATACAAAAGCTTTCACTGTACCTCCAGGAGAGCTTCGCGGAGATCTCCGATGGGGATTTCTCCTCTATCCCCATACATATTGACAGACTTTTCGAGTAGTTGCACTGGAAAATGACTCAAAGCTGAAGCGCCTAAGGCCAATTAAGCAATACAAACACAGTGCTTATACACCATGCCTATTGTATTCCAAATAAATGTTTAAAACACTGACCTGCTGATCCTTCGCCTGGTTCCTGGTCAGGGATGCTGCCTTGGGAGGGTTCGTAGGGGATCTCAGTCAGGGTGATGAATAGATCCTGGCTGTCGGGGAAATCAGCATTGAAAGCGCTGTCGACTGCCTCGTCGTCCTCCTCTCCTTCCTCATCTTCACCGTTCGCGAAAACCTCAGACGACATGGCCGTAGATAAGACCCCGTCGTCGGAGTCCACGGACACTGGTGAGGTAGTGGTGGCAGCACCTCCGAGCATAGCATGCAGTGCCTCGTAAAAACAGCATCTGTGTGGTTGCGATCCGGAACGTCCGTTGGACTCCTTGGTCTTCTGGTACGCCTGTCGCAGCTCCTTGATTTTCACGCGGCACTGCGTTGCATCCCGGCTGTATCCTCTCTCCGTCATAGCCTGGGATATTTTTTCATAAATGTTTGCATTCCGTCTTTTGGATCGGAGCTCGGATAGGACGGATTCATCTCCCCATACAGCTATCAGATCCAAAACTTCCCGATCAGTCCATGCTGGAGCCCTCTTTCTATTCTGGGATTGCATGGTAACCTCTGCTGGAGAGCTCTGCATCGTTGCCAGTGCTGCTGAGCTCGCCATGATGTCCAAACAGGAAATAAGATTCAAACTGGCCAGACAGGAAAAGGAATTCAAATTTTCCCGGGGCTTTTCCTGAGTGGCAGGTCAGAGCATCCGAGTATGGATTGCTGTCCTGAGCGTCCACTGAGTGGTGCACTGTGGGATAGCTCCCGGAGCTATTAGCGTCGAATTCCGTCCACAGTACCATGAATTCGACATGGCCATGTCGAATTTAGCGCTACTCCCCTCGTTGGGGAGGAGTACAGAAATCGAATTACAGAGCCATTTATGTCGAAATAAATAGCTTCCTACTGTGGACGGGTGCAGGGTAAAATCGAGTTAACGCTGCAAAATTCGACATAAAGTCCTAGTGTAGACCAGGCCTCACATACCTAAGTTTTTACAGGATTGGGGCCTGAAAGTTTAGTTAGGATACAAAGGCCCATATTCTATCTTTGATCTTTGTATACACCTTCCATTGACACCAGTGGGAGAACTGCTGTGTGGCCTACTGCCAAAGGGTGAATTTCAACCCATAATTTTAAAAATACGGTTAGTAATAGGATCACACATAGGAAGGATGATCTAGCGCCTGACTGCACTGTCCTTACATTGATGCGTACTCAACTGAGGACATTAGGACTACCTAGTGGTCAAGGCCAGTGTCTGAGTCTGACAGCTTAGGTTGGGTTCAAGTCAAAGTCCAAGTACCAAAGCCAAGAATTGGGATTGGAGTCAGAGATCAAGAGCAGAAGCTGGACCTCAAAATCCAGGAGCGAGCTGAGAGGTAGGCCCATTGCTATAGCTGGCTGGGGAGTCTACCTAGTCACACAGTTGCTTCCTGGTGTTTCTCTTGGACTCCTGGATCAATTGGGGCCACAAGAGAAGTTGTCGATCCAGGCTTCAGGTGGTACTTACTATGGTGTTTACCTCCATGGGGCTTATGTGATATTATGCATGCAGCCTACCATGGCTACTGGGTAGAGGCATGGAGGCGTCAGCCACTCTGCAGGCCTGGGCTCTTCTCCCTACAGAACCTCACAATGAACAACAATCGGGCCCCATGTTTATTTTTCAATAATTTCTGGTCAGCGATGATGAAGATTGGGTGAAGGAACAAATTTCCTTTGCAGCATGTATTTTTCTATCCAAGGCGTAATCTCAGCATTATTTATGCTGGATATAAATAAATTACATTATTATATCACTGAGGAAAACACTTCTGTACACTGAGACCTCGAAACAGTGTGCAGTTTGCATGTTTAACGGGATTGTGCTTTCATCGTGGAGTAGCGAAGAAGAGCTAATAACCAATTGATTTTAGGAAAACAACTGATGATACAGTTCTGATCACTGTGCTTTGCTTTGTAGCAGCTAATAGGCTGAACACATTGTGCGGAGAGACCCAAATTGTACAGTGATTTTTATACAGAGGTGGGTGTGTGTGTGCATGTGTGTGTGTTGTTGGGATTGTTGTGTTTTGATATTTTCAGAACAACATGTGTACGGTTATTTTTTGTTTAAAGAGCAAAGACCATGAGGGACATTAAGAGGGAAATAATTCCCCCAAACTAGTTATTCTGAGTTCTGCCATGTGCATTCCTCCCATAGGCCCTGATTCAGCAGTCCATCCCTATTCAGGGAACCGCTTAACTTTAGGTGCTTAGGTCCCACTGACTTAAATATCACTTAACTGCCACATTGCCTAGGTCCATCTCTCTTCAGCAAAGCATGTGCTTTAATCGTGTGCTTAAAGTTAAGTGTGTGATTAAGTCCTGAATAGAACTTAAACACATACTTAAATGCTTTCCTGAATAGAAGCCATATTTTATAACTAGCATCTCTGCAACTAGATGAAGTCATAGACATTCCTGGCGTGGATTCAGGTACACTTGTGGAATGGCTCTGAGGAAGGCAATATGCTAATGTCAGGTATAGTAGTTTTTTCCCCTTCCTGTATTTCACCTTATCTATCTGCCGTCGTACAGACCAGAGTTTAGTCTTTTCCGGACTTTGCTATGTCTATATACCTATCTAGATTGATGGATTATTATACAGAGTTAAATCTCTGACTGAAGGAGAGTGACACAAGATCTCCTAAAATCTCTTACTAAATCTATATCCATCGATATACACAACGCTTTACTTGTAACCCTGGAAACAATTGTGATAGTGTCAATAACAATTATTTTAAAGAAACACTTTCAGGTGGCTTAACCCTAAATATAATGCTTGTTACTATCACAAGTTGCATGCACATACTTACCCTCCCCTAGGGCTCTTCTTTGGAAGGATCTACCCTTCTTGGTCTCTGTGGAATGGTGTCCAAACCCTCTGCAAGGTCACCAGCTTCTTAAAGTCTGGGAGACAAGTGATGGTCCCACAGACGCCTTCAAACTGACTTTGAGTCTCTGGAAGGTCAGTCTGCCACTACCCAGCCTGCAGCAAACCTAGTCCTCTTCTCCAGCAGGGTGCGGGGACCTGCAGTCTAAATCCAACAAAGTCTCTGGAACACAATCCCCACAGCAGGTCCTTCTAGTCCTTGTGCTGCTCCACCATTGAGTTCCTCAGACTGGTTCCCACTTCTCTATTTATAAACTCCTCCCCATTCCCTGGCATTGCTATTGGTTCCACTCTCAGAGAATGCCTCTGCATGCGTCCTGCCAGGCTGCTTGCCCACAATGGAAGTCACTCAAGTAGCTTCAGATGGCTAATGAGCACTCCTAGTGCCTGTCAGACCCAATTTCAGGATGATTCTGGCCCATCCAGCAGAGTCACCCAGTTTAGTTCTGGCATGTCTACAGGCACATAGAGTCCCCCACACCAAAAACCCTCCCCACTGTTTCTGCCCTTATTTATACCAGTAACTGCTGCAATGCATGCATGTGGGTTACACATGAATTCAGGTATACAGACACTAGGATTTGTGCAATTGCTGACAATGGTCAGAAACAGACATCAGCGAACTGAACCCCAATCCTATGAGGAACTCCATACACGGGGGGGGAGGGATAGTTCAGTGGTTTGAGCATTGGCCTGCTAAACCCAGGGTTGTGAATTCAATCCTTGAGGGGGCCATTTGGGGATCTGGGACAAAAATTGGGGTTTGGTCCTGCTTTGTGCAGGGGGTTGGCCTAGATGACCTCCTAAGGTCCCTTCCAACCCTGATATTCTAACTCTCTCAGGATCTGTATTCACTGCAGAGTCAAGTCAAGTTATCTACATTCGAGTTACTCTAGCTTGATTGAGAGTGGCCACACCTTGATATAATGCTTGAGCTGCTGTGTCCATACTAGCGACAAAGAGTCCTGTGGCACCTTACAGGCGTATTGGAGCATAAGCTTCAGATGCATCCGAAGAAGTGGGTATTCACCCACAAAAGCTTATGCTCCAATACGTCTGTTAGTCTACAAGGTGCCACAGGACCCTTTGTCGCGTCTACAGATCCAGACTAACACGGCTCCCCTCTGATACTTGTGTCCATACTGGCACTCAAATCATATTGTGGCACTCAGATTTCTGGTGGTGGCACATCCCAGGGCTCTTTGTGCAGCAGTAAGTTGAGCCCCTCAATGAATTATTTCCCACAGTGGGAGAACTTGTCTGTTCTTTCTGAGACACAGGAGGAATTGTGGGAAGGTACAGGAGGACTGACAGCACAAAATGGAGCTAGTCTGCATCCACACTGCAGTGTGGTTGCACTAGCAACTAATGAGTCGTGCTCACTGGAGCTGTAGCCTGCACTCCCGGATGGACCAGCCAATTTGAGTGACAAGCACAGCATGCTCCAGTTAAGAGTTTGCCTTAACACTTGAGTTACAACTCGAATTAACTTTGCAGTGAAAACAAGCCCACTAACTTCAGTGGTAGCTAAGGATGCTCAGCACTTTATGCAAGCACTCAGCATTGCTGGGGATTAGGTCCTTCGGGCTGAAGGGGGCATCATTGTTAGTGCAGAGGGGACAAAACTGTTTTCAACCCCCAGGCTTATTTTTCTGAGACTTGTAGAAAGAGCACCCAAGCTGGTTCTCAGGCAGTGTATGTATTTGTCCAAGAACCAAGAGAAAACCTTCTCTGACACAAACATGTCCCATAGGTATGCATGCCAGGAGCAATTTCCAAAAGTGCCCAGCATCCAGCAGCTCCCAGTGGGCTGAGCTCTTCTTAAATCTGGTTGCTTATTTGGATGCCTAAATGGGATCTATTGGATACTGAACTCTTCTAAAAAACCCTCAGTGAGGGCCTATGCCTGCAGTCTTTGCTCAGGCAAACCTCCCTTTGACTACAGTACAGTTGAGAGTGCTGAGCTTGCCTTGATTTCCATGCAGCCGTTAGTCATGTCTAATTGAATTGTTTTTAATAAAAGTGCTGTACGTAGAGAGGCAGTGTTGACTAGTGGATAGAGCACTGAACTTGAAGTCAGGAAACCGGGGTTGTATTCCCAGGTCTGCTGCTGCATGACCTTGGGCAAGTCAGACCTCAACGCTCTGTGCCTCGGGTTCCCCATTTGTCAAATGGAGGTAATGATACTAACCTTTGTAAAGTGCTACAGAAGAGCAAGGTATTATTATGCATTATAACTCAAGCTACTGTGTGTTATCTGAGTATTTTTACATAAGCTCTGCTAGTTGACAGCTGGTGATTTAAGGCTGCTTTTAAAAAATAACAGGGAAATTAAAATACAATGCCTGTTAATGTGTCTTTACAGTTAGAAGTTTAAGAATAAGGCTAATCTGGTCACATTGCAGATATGTTGTAATTGCTGTTTTTGAATGTTGTATCTTAATATATTAATACTTATGTTGTTAAAGGTTAAACTATACGTTAACTATACAAGGTGTGGCACGTGGGGAAATTGTTACCCCAAGAACCTTAAACTTTTCATTTTCTGACTTTTGTATATTTAAATCAACAAACATATGGGTTTTTCATATATATATTATATATAGACATATGTATTACATGTATGGTGTTGATAACCATGTGACATATTGCAGGATCATATGCTAAATTGCATTTATCTTGCGCTTGGACTGCCTCTCCACCTTATCTTTACTCTGCCTCTCAACCATCTCCCCTGGGACTATTGCTAATAGATGTAACTCTGGAGAAGCTTTAAACAGCCACCAGTTGAAGAAAAAGAAAGAAAAAAAGAAAGAAATATGCTAGATAAATATTTCCTTTTTTCTTCTTCCCCTCCAGCCTGCCCCTTCCCCCCGCCCCCACCCTGGCAATAAATGTCTAATTTTACTCAAAGTGATACTGAACCAAGGTCCAGGATGGGCAATATTCAGTCCTGGGCCAGTGAGAGGTTTAAACTTCAAAATCTTGAGACCCCTAGTGGCTAAAGATTAGCTTTTACACCATTAAAAAACCAGGAATCCCTCTTAACAGTAGAGTAAAGCATTTGTTTCTAACCATGGTAAGATATAAGATATTCAGCCACAAATCTGTGATCTCTTTATGTCTGGGGAAACTTGTTTAGTTTATTGGAGGTTTCTAAAATGTCGTTTTTGTAACATTCCACCACGGCTGCAGAGGCCTGTGCAGTAGCAGCTGGACGCACTGTACAAAGGGAGTCTGGTTTTAGAAACTAGCACCCTGTTTGAGTAGCCAAGCCATGCTCTTGGCAAATACATGGAGGGCTGGGGACAGCAATTCTCCTTCCTAGACTGGGGAGCCACCATGGAACCATTTGGCAGAACTTGCTCCAGCCCAGTAGCTGGAGTAGGTTCTTCAGGCCCTGTACACCAGTTTTGTGAGGCAAAGGATGCAGATGCACCTACACACATACCCTGTGCCGGTGTAAACACATGCACCCACACATGCATATGCTTTTGGGATACCTGTTTATGTAAACACACACGTACACATTTTATATGCATCTTTGTGTAAATGTGTACTGATACATACAGAGAAAGTGACTATATTATAGTGTCTGGTAGAATATATTTTTCCTGGGCAGGAGTAGTCTCTAAGGTGCCACAAGTATTCCTTTTCTTTTTGCTGACACAGGCTAACATGGCTACTACTCTGAAACCTACCTTACTCATGTGTGGTATAGTTATATGTAGATCATGCAGTTCATCTCAAACAGATGTCAGTAAATTCTTTAACCTTCACACACCACTGTGTATTTTGCTTTATGCCATATTTCAGAGCAAACTTATTTTAGAAATGTGTCCAAGTTTAACATTTTTGTTTTAAACGTGGATTAGTTTTCTTATATCCCAGGCCCATTGCCTGTAAAGCCACATGATTTGGGGTACCATCAGAGTATAGGCCAAAAAATTAGAACTTTTTAACACCTTTAAAAATGCTCCAAGACAACTTTTCTTTGACTTGATAGTTGTGCTTACAACCCGGTATCTCACAAACAGCCCAGGTTAGAGGCTAGCAGTACACGTCACTGGAGACCATGGAATTCCGAGCTTTCCAGTGTGCTATAATAGGCATTTCTCGCCCTGGTCGTTCTCAAGATAGTCCACCTCTAAACTGTCTCTGGTCCAGTACTGAATGCTGCCTGCCTTGACCACTGGACCATTAGATATTTTCAATCTTTGCTTTTACCTGATATACATGAAGGATTTGGGGAGAAGGAAATAATTGTGGCAGGATCCATTTGATTTTGTTTTTCTGGGATATGTTTGAAAGAGGCTCAAAGGCTTGAGATATTGGATGTGCTCCCGCCTGAGACAGGTTAGAGGGCAGAATGCAGGTGATTGGAGATGCAGTTTATCACTAGGGGCTTCTTGGGACAGGTGTCCTCCTGTTGGCAGGGGATAGGATTAAGGTTGCACAGGTAACTTTAATGATGGCATTCCTTCACATTTGAAGTGCTTGACTTTACAACCTTAACAATGTTCTTTTAATGTGTGTGGGTTTCCCCCCTCCCCCCCATGGAATATGTATATAAACTCCACCTAATGTGTGCCATTAAAAAACTGCACTCATTGCCCCAGGTTGCTGCGGTAACCATGGTAGCTTCCGGTACTTAGAACAGGAGATAATGTGGTGCTGCAATTATTGTAGAGTGGCAAATGTTAACTTTTTTTTAAATGGTGCCCATTAGTTTACCTGACTGAGATCATTTTTGTTACCTCGGAGGTTTTTGCAGAGATCTAAATGTCTTGCTTTTAAGAGCTTTTTTTGCAAGCCTCAGAAGTCACAGACCCATTTTAGTTGCTCATCTGTACTATACATTATGGAAAACCTTAGCACATTCACTCCTGATCAATTACCTACTAGAACTAAATCTAGGAAAGGAGCTTGACCCTGCTGTGCGCAGAAACCTACGAAAAACTCTGTGTGCTAATAAACTAACTCCACTGCACGTATAGAAGTAGAAAAAGCCCCACCTTCCTACATGGCTGATGTGGATGGACTTCCCATGCAGGAGGATATGCCCCTGGCTCCTGCATGAGGTGCAGTTTTGATCAGTCAACTGCCCCAGATCTAACACAGGTACTAAGGGATGGCACATGTGTCCGCGATGTTGTTTACATTTGTTCTCAGCTGGTTGGTTGTTTCAGCTGTGGAATATGGGCTTTTTCCGAGTAGTTAGTAAAGGTTGGTCACCAATTGTCAGAGAGGAAATGAAGCTGCTTGGACTTCAGAGGGAGATTTCTGCTTAGGGCCCCAGGGACAGGCTGAGTATGTCACTTTGGTGGCGATGGGTAGGGTTTTCAAAAGCACTCAGGCTCAGCCTAACTCTGCCCCCACTGAAGTCCATAAAATCACACTCACAGTCTACAGCCATTTAGGACCCTATCCTGCAGCCCTTACTCTCATGCATGTCAATGGGTGTTTATCTCACAAAGAGTATGGATTCAGGCTCTCTGCATCTCCAGCATGTTCCCCACTTCCAGTATGCCCCGTGGCGCAGCACACCAAACAGCAGCATGTAAGGGATGACGTGGGGCCTATAGCAGCATGTGGGGTGGTCTCGTCTTGCTCCCAGGAAGGGATTTTCAAAGAGGGCTGCTCCAGGGGACAGGCAAGAAATAGCCTAGCACATCCTTATGCATGAAAGATGCATTTTCAACCTGAAACAGTCTAGCTCTAGCTCGATACAAACATGCATGAGAAACTCCATTGACATTGCAGAGGGCCCCTTTGGCCCAAAATGCTGTAACACACGGAGTAATATCACCAGCGCCTCTTCATGCCAGGAAGCTACTTCCCACTTGCAGACATATTTCTTTTCATTTGTAATTTTTCAGTATTGAAAAATAATGCAGGCACCAGACTCACACCCCAGCATAGCAAGCAGGCAGATTTCAAATGATTTCTTAAGCACTAAAAAGACACAAGAGTGTTTTATTTTAAGTAGCTGATTCATATGTCTGCACCAATGTGCTTCTATCCCCCTAGGAAATCTGCAGGATTTCTAAAGCCCTGCTATGTATCCCTTGGTAAAAACAAATTCAGAAAACTACCCGTGCTGATGTCACTCATGCCTGCTAAATACAACTTGCAAAATGTGCCAGATCCTTCAGTAATACTGACCATTAAATTACTAATACTTCTACAAATATAATCCTCATCTCTTTTCCATGTGTGTACAGTGCCTGGCCAGTGATATTCACAGGTCCTGTATTTAAATATAATTATTTACTAATTCTCCTAATAAATCAAATTGGTGAATATTATCTGTCTGTCCTGGGCCCATTCTACTCAGATTGGCAGCTGAGCTCTCTGAGAGCAGGACCAAATCCCATTCTCTGTACCGAACTGGAATCATTTGATTATTAATTTCTTATCTGCCATTCTTGCAGCATCACTCTGTAGTGCCTATTATTATAAGGGCCACTGACTTAAATAATGTATAGCAGCTTGATCTCTAAAGATCCTGCCCAGAGATCAACCCCAGCTCAAGTCCTTGTGGTGTATGCCCACCTCCCCCAGGGTTTTCCCTTTCTCACCAGGTATGAACAGCTGGTTTCAGTCAGTCCTTCTCGAGTTGATCCTTCCGCCCTCCCCGAGGTAGGAACGTGGCGCTATAGTTTTCGAATCCTCTCTCTTCCCCGCAGATCAGACACTCGGCTCTGGCTGCCTTCCCCTTTCCCACACGGAATTTGAAGCACACACACAACAGGAGGCGTTTTTAAAGAAAACGTTTATTTACAGATCTCAGCAAGTACAAAGTATTATACATGGTCGGTGTCAACCCCAAATCTTCTTTATTATGAAACATAAGGCGCTTTCTCTAGAGTCGATGGCAAAAGATGTCGGGTTCAGGTGCTGCTTTCTGTGTGCTAAGCTTGGAAGGAGGTTAGGGCAAAATAAAGAGTGCGTTGCCTGAAACGAGCCCTTATTACTATGGTGAATAAATTACAGATGATATTAACTTCACCTGGGACAGATGGAAGCTACTGCTTTTCAGTTTAATAGGGTTTCCTAAGCTAATGAGTCACAAGTTCCATTTAGTTTCCTCTGCTAAGTGATATATATTTTTAGAATCTCCTAAAAATAGGGGGAAAATAGCCTTTTGTTCCAGAGCCAACATAAATACTTATGTTCCGATTTTGGAATAAATAATCCAGTTATTATATATCCATATTAATAGTGCCCAAAATCTCAATGCAGAAATAAATTAAATTATTTAACACTTCTTACCAAAGAAAAGTGACATTTCCCTTTCCTAGCGGGATAGCGATATGAATTTACAAATGGAGCTGATAAAGCGTCCAGTTCTCCAGGATGATAATACTCTGGTGATTATTTTGTCCTGGGCTATAGAATAACCTGCGAGCATTACACACCCTCCGGGAAGAAACGGAGTGACCTTAGTTATAGGTCTGGCAATTGCTTTCGCTTCCAGATTATTTCCCCCAGCCCATTTCGGAGAAATGACACCCAGCCTGGCCATCAAGGATGAGATCCCGTCTTCCTTCAAGGGCCACCCAGCAAACCCTCTTTCCAAAGTTCATGCACCCGTTCCAGATGCAAACACTCTCCAGGGGTTTGTAAACTCAGGTTTAATCCCCTCCGCAAGTTCACTGGGGCTGATTTGGGGGGCACCAGCGATCTCTCCGGGAGCCCTTTGTCCACGTTTCCGTCTGACAAGCCCAGGACCCCCGGCTTAAAGGAGAAGCGCGTTCACAAAAACATCCCGCAGAGCGATCTAGCTCTAAAGCCACCATCTCGCTGGCCACTTGCTGCAGGCGGGAGGCTGCGGACTGGGAACAGTTCGGCGTGGGGGTCCCGCCGCCCGAAGCTGGCCTCGGCCCACCCTTTGTGGAGACCAGTCATTTCGCTGGAGCAAACTGTCTGCCAAACTCTGCTTTGTGCCCGGCTTAGGTCATGCAGGGAGAGGTGGGGGAGGCGCTGTCTGTCCACCCGCCCCAACCCCAGGTCTTTACACGAGCGAGGTAACAGGTGGGATCTTGGAGTTCTCCTCTTCCCAGGGCTGGAGGTTCTGCAGTGCAAAGAGCGAGGAGTTGTGTAGACAGAGGGGGTCGGGCTGGATTGAATCGTTCAAGGATTTCTGGAAAGCGTCGTGCTGGAGTTGGAGCATCAGCCTGCTCGCCTGTTGCCGCTCCGCTTCCCTTTCCTCGGCGGTCTGTCTCCTAAACACACACAACACAGATCAGTTCAGGAGCCCGCAGCTGGCACCCCCCCCCCCCAGCGCCAGGCTGCCACACGCCTTTGTTCCTCACCAGCCCGGCTCTGCCTCCGGTACCAGGGGCACTGGAGTCCTGGGGCCCGGCCTGGGCGCCCTGTCTGAATGGCCGGGGACTGGGAGGGGATAGTTCTTTTCCTGGGAAGGGTGTTTGGTGTCCTCCGCCCCCCTTGTCTGAGCCCCTTTCACCAGCCTGGGGATGGGGGGGGGGAGGGGGTTCTGCCCTGAGAGCCAGGCAGGGATCAAACCAAAACGCGCTCGTTCCGCATTGTGCAAACCCAGAGCCAGTTATTTACGCAGCGCCCCGAGCAGGGGTCCGGGCGCTTGGCAGTGCCCAGGCCTGCACGGATCGCCCCCGGGCATCTCAGCCTGGGGTGCTGAGCCCCTCTCCCCAAACGGACCAGCCCTGCAGCACCCGGCCGGCCCCAAACCACCGGGGGGGGGGCTCCCTCGTGCTGCGGCGAGATGTTTGGGGCGCACTGCAGCGTCTGCCTCGGGGCCCTGCCCGGGACGGGACCGACCGCCGGTCCCAGCAGCCTGGGCCTCTCCCGATCCTGCCCCAACACAACTGCAGCGCAACCCAGACCCTGCCTGGGAATCGGCTACGTGCCGGCCGCACGCACTTTGGAGGTGTGTGTAATTAGACAGCACACCTTTGTCTGTTCAGTTTATACACACCCTGTCTCTCTCGCACACCCCATATGTAGAGACAGAGACGTATTCTTCTCGCTTAACGCCTGAGTCTCCAGCAAGTTGTTCTAACATCTGCCCTGCAGCTGCAGAAGGGGGACCTCCGATTTACATGGCGTTAGCCAGGACAAAAGAATCAGCGCTGTATCTGTGCTCCCAGAGACAGGACAAAGGGCCCTGCAGCCTCTGTCCCTGGGAAAAATCCTCAGTTAATGCTACTACTACTAAATTAGCACCAGTGCCTCCATTCGGACATCCCAGTGCCTGCTGTATTTATCAGTCTATTGGGTTTGTGTGCAAAGTGTTGAGATGACATTTCAAAGGTAATTGGCTCATTACGGTTTTTTCGTGCCACTAATGTCTGGCTGGGTGTATGGCATTATTATCGATACTCTTCGGTAATTACAATAATTGCTGCAAGGCTTGAAATTTCCTTAAATCCGACCGCAATCGCTCAAAAATATCAGAAACCCAGTTATAAGAAACCAATAATTTTGTAAGCAATATTATATATAGTAGCTAACACTATGAGCCACTAATACCGGTGATCCTATTGTGGATGTTTATTGCTCTAATCCAGGATGTTTCATACTAGCATGCAAGAGAAAGGGATGTACTTTGGGAATTTATTTCCATTTTAAACAGCTAAAAATATCCCGAACACAACGCAGCCCTTTACACCAGAAAACTAACACATATTCTTCCAAATAATATTTCAATAGAATTGCGCAGGAAAATTATTGGAGGAAGATTATTGGAGGACTCGAATTACAGACACAGGGTATTTCCGAAAGTTATTTTAGACGGCAGATAATTACATCAAACCCCATATTTTCTACGTGTTGAAAATAAAGGAGGCAAGCCAATTAGCAAACACAAGATGCACAATAATCCATCGCCTTGAATGTACTATTTTCTATTTTTCAAGCCAGCCGCGACTGGATAAAAAGTGCGTTAATATTTTCTGATGAAATCATCTAAAATAACCACTTTCCTGCAGTGAAGATTTCCAGTGAAATGTTGCTGGTTTAAAATCTTAATTAAAAGGGTTGTTCACCTATATTTCATTCTGGAGAGAGGGGGAAAAGGAAACCAAAACAGATTTTAGCTCATTTTTCTAGGTCCTTCTGTAATCAGGACAAAGCAAGTGACATTTGTAAAGATAATTTTACTGCTACGAATTACCTTCGTCAATTTTTAATATAAACGAACGGAAAATCAGGGTATAGAGCCACTTTCTATATGTTTATGTTCATATAGTCTTAACGGGACGAAAACCAACGCTCTTTAGTTCGTTTAGGGACGGGCTAATAATATCTCCTGCTTTGGTTTAGCGAAATGTCACATTTTGAAAAACAGCCAGACTCTAAATCCGCCGCGCCAGGGAGGCCCGGCAATTGCTACAATTCAGACCAGCTGGTTTATTCGGTATTAAACCGTTTTTGGACGAAGTTGAACAGCAAAATCTCCTCTTTTTAAAGCAATGTCTTTCCCCTGCGTCTAATGCTAAAGGTTCGCCCTTTTAGCAGGTGCAGTGGTAACAGCGCTCCTCCCTGCCTGCAGATCTACCAACTTTGATGGCTGCCTTTGCCCGGCGGCATGGCATAAAAGTGGAGACACACCTCGCCTGGGGTCCATTTTGACCCCCCAGTTCGCTTTTAAGGATCTGCCCGGCTCCTCGGAAGAAGAGCCGCCCGGACCCAGGCAGCTACTGCGGGAAAGATGGAGCTTTCGCTTTGCAAGGAGCAAACGGGCAGAGTAACACCGAGCAGAAGCGCGGCTGGGTGTGGAGCGGCCGCAGCTGAGCCTGGGGCCAGGAGTAGGAGAAAGAAACCCTGCTGCCCTCCATGGAAATGAGGCGGGCAGGAAAAGGACGGAAGGGGAAAGAGCCAGCCAGGGACTGGGGAGATGGGAGCGGCCAAAGAGGGGAGGGGGGGTAATTGGGAGCGAGCAGGTCGGGAGTGGGCCATAGGAAAGGTAAGTCAGGGGCAATAGGAAGGGGGCGCAGGAGTTGCATGAGGGAAGCCAGGAACAGAAGCCCAGAGGAGGGGGGCCCTGGAGGGCAGGGGTCCCGGGAGGGGCCTGCCCAGCTAGGCCCGGACTCACCGCCACTTGGTCCGCCTGTTCTGGAACCAGGTCTTCACCTGCGCGTCCGTCATCTTGAGGGACTTGGCGAGCGCCGCCCTCTCGGCCGAGGCCAGGTACTTCTGCCGGTGGAAGCGCTTCTCCAGCTCGCAGATCTGCACGCGGGAGAAGGAGGTGCGCGGCTTCTTGCGCTTGGGCGGGGTGCGGTTCTGGTAGGGGTGCCCGATCCGCCGGGTGACGGTGAAGGGGGTGAGCGCGGCCGCCGCTGCCCGGGGGACAAACAGAACCGCAGGTGAGAGCCCAGCACCCCCAGCCGGTCCAGCCCTCTACCCCCAGGCCGGCAGCCCGCGCAGCACCTGGGCGCAGGGCCGGCTGCTCCCTCCCAGCAATCGCCATAGAGCGAGAGTCCTGCTCAGGCTGCAGGGCCTGGTTGGGATCGGCAGCCCAAGAGCAGGGCGCAGGGCACGGCCCTGGGCAGGGAGAGCAGAGCTCCCAGGACACGAGAGGAACCAGGATTTGGGTTCTTATTGTAATAAGGGGGGGGGGTTGCATGGGCTTCCCGTCCCCAGGGGTATGGAGCACATCCCTCTTCATTTTAATGTCGGGGGTTTAGTCTTTTCTCTCTCCTCTTTCCCAAAAACAAAACCAGAATTTCTCCGGGGGGCGGGGGGTGGGTGAGATCCTTGCCAATGGTCTGCTACAAGTATTACACTTTATGTACCCCCCCCCCCCATCACTTCATCCTCCACAGATACAGCAGCCAAACCTGCAAGAAGATGTGCAGTGTTCAGAGCACTTGCTGCAGGTTATATTCTGTATCTGGCGCTCAGTTTCCCCACTTCTCTCTCTCTCTCTTTAAAATCGAATCCTCTTTATTTACACCCATTTAAATGCTAATCGCTGTTATTATCATTCAAGGTTTAGATTCTTCAGGACACACTCTCTAATCGGATTATGGATGGAGATTACCGGAGTTCCTCCACTCCGTTTCCACCCCTCTTTGACTGTGATTAAAAACGAGATCTGGGCAATTAGATTTTCTGAATGGAAAGTTCAGGGCGATCCAGAACCGGCTGCGATGTCTGTTCTGGCAGTAGTGATACGGCAATAACGAAAGCGCAGTTCCAGCGTGTTTTGTCCTTAACGGCATCTGATGGCCACACAATCCACACAGGGTTGTTCGCCAGTTAGTGCAGGGTATGCAACCGTGACAGTGGGCACAACAACGGTAACGAACACTTATTTCTCTTAATTAGTCGGTTCAAGGTAATGCTTCCTCCCCTCGCCCCAAAGAAGCTAACCCACTATTTTTAAACGCTTTCCTTTTCTGCGCCAGGTGCAGTAACAGATGTGGGGGCTCTAAAAGCCTGGAAGGGTAAAACCCAGACACGGGTTTATGCTGTTTTAGTGTAGTTTGACTGGAGCAGAAAACTTCTTGGTAAAACAAGACTCTCAGGGTGGTGTTAAAAATCAGCCCTTACCTGTGAATCTGTCCTTTACGAACCTCCTGCTGCTCTCCATCCAAGGGAAGTTGAGGCTGCCAAGGCTGGGTACAGCTGGCATAGCTGGGATGGCACTAGAAATTGGAGGTGGCACAGCCCCAGGGATGGGTCTGTGAGCTGGCACCCTGATCACTCCAGCTGGAGCCAAGCTCAGATTCACACTGTAAGATCCAGAGTCTTCAAAAGGTGCCCCGATACCAGGGAAGGAAGCTGAAAGGGAAGGATAAGGGGCACTTGTTCTGCTCACAGGGCTTCCCAGGTAATTTGTGTTGTCTGATCCTCTGGGGGCAGGCTGGGAAGAGTTTTCCTGATCAGAACTATTTAAAATCTGATCAATTCCAAAGCTGATGGGTTCGTGTTGATGCTGGGTCTGTGTGTTCGTTGGCTGATCCATCCTTGGTGAATAGAAATATTGGCTCAAAACTGTATGAATTCCCCTATAAAACGCTCGCTTTCCTTTACAGTAGATCCATGTAGGTCCTGGTGTATGTCAGACTGAAACTTTGCCAAGAGTGGTCCAGCCCGACAGGCTCTGTGTCATCTTTTTTGAACCAAACCTTGAGTTTCTGCTTCTAATTTCTGTCCTGCTGCTGCCATTGGACGCAATAAACAAGCCTCTCTCCTCCCATTGGCTCCCGGATTTCAATAAAGGCCTAATTCATTGAAATAGGAGCTTAGGGACTGTTCCAAGGTGACATCATTTTAACAAACGAACAATAGGTCAAATTTATTAGCTAAGATAATGTGTGGCGGATATTACAATAGCATCTGCGATTGTTGTCCTTAGAAATTAGCGATTTGAAATTTAACAAAGCTTTGCAATTACGAGGCATTCCCCTCCCCCCTGGTTTATTACCTAACATGCTAGTTGTACAGAATTCCAGGATGGGAATGACAAAACAGCCTCTCCCCCTCGGTGGATTAATTTAGAATGTAATGTAACTCTTTCCTATTGTTTCTGTTTATAAACATTATGCAGCGTGTAAACACCTTACTGAGACGCAGAGAAGAGTTTTTGCTGGGTGTTTACCTGCTCATCGGCTCTCGTTATGGTGCTAGCAGGAGCTGAGCTATTTAAAAAAAATGCAAAGCGGGAAAAGAATGGGTTTCTGGGTTTTGAAGCCCAGAGTTTGGTCCCTTTTTCTCCCTCGTTTTTCTGTTTGGTGCTTTTTAATGGTCAGTATATTAAGTACCACTTCAGGGGACTCTCCTGAAATCTTACCCCGTTGCGATTTAGCTGAAAGAAAGGGACATACTTGCCTATTCCCACCCCCCCGGATTTCTTATGAGGAGCCATTAAACATATGCCCATAGAACTACGTAGTTTTTGGAACGATATGGACCCGTAGAAAAGAGAGCGAGATCTCAGACCTGGACTTGAGTTCGTGTAGATTGCAAACCCCACGGGTGAGCGCGGGTCAGAGGAGAAACACAGCCCTTAGGAATCTTGGTTTGAAAGGGATTTTTGAAAACTGTGAATTTACTTTAAATTTATCTCTGGAAGGGAGGGGAATCCAATTCAGGAACTAAAGGGGAAACATTTCTCCCTGTCTATTAACTGTATTTTGTGTGTGTTTACATTATAGGGCCTCCGGCTTTCCCCCTATGTTTGTTTTTACAAATTCCAAACATAATTATTTTAGTCCAATAGCCTATTTCTCTCTCTGTTTGACCGGCCGGCCCAATATTTGCGTGGGGCTGCCTCTCTTGGAGATAAAATTAAAGGCGCGGGGGAGGGGAACAATGTAAAATACACAGAGATTCCGTTTTGGATTAATTTACGTCAACAAACTTATTGCCGTACACGACTGTTAAGTGAGTTTGTAGACGCTCCCTAACGTCCAAATTGGACTAAAGGCGTTAAAAATTAAATAACGTTCAAATGCATTTACTTAGTTTCCCTTTTATAAAGGGAAATGAAAACAGGGAATAGAATTTTCCTTTTAATAGAATGTAATAGTATTTGATCAGCACCTGTTAGGGCTGATGTTGTGATTTCAGAAAGCAGCGACAAGGAGAGAGTTTATTAGTTTTTAAAGCTTAGGATTCAATTACCGCAACACACTGAATAATTTAAATGGCAGCAGTAAATGCAAACAGACCTGTGGAGTTATCGGACTTATTGTACCGAAATGCTGCAGAATAGGGGGGCAAGAAAGAAAAATAAATTAAAAGCAGGGCTGTGTTCTCTTTTAAACAAACAAAACCAACCAACGAAGCCAAAAAACCGTCCGCCAATATTTGTTTCCCAAACTATATCCTAACTGATCAATTTTGCTCAGTGACAAGGTCAGAGGATTTCCCCACATCTTATGATCCTAATATATAGAGCTTAAAAAACAAAACAAAACACCGATTTTATCGTAGGGGTATTTTTGTACTAATTTTTTTCCGTTTCAGATCTACGGGGTTTGTGGGGGTTTTTTTGTTGGTTTGTTTTTGTTTTTAAGTCACAATTTATTCAAGGATAGGGAAAAAATAGCCCAATGCATTTTCCCTCACAGTGATACTTAAACGATTATTAAAGACCCTTTCCAACTTCAAGAAATGCATCGAAGCAAAGGGAATCTTAATGCATGGATTTATGTAGAGCACTGAGGACAGTGTGATGCCATTGGGTCTTCTTGAAAGAAAATTAGAGGACGCCTGTTTTATTGCTAACATGGGCAGTTAAATCTCACCTGCTGTTCCTAAATCCAGGACAGTAAAAAGTGCTATTTGGTGTATTAGGGCTGTCAGGAATTATCCGTGAGCTGTGTATGTTTCTCTCCCCTCACCCTATACAAAGATCCCCATACTGATAGAATTCAATTCCAAGACCATTTGTAAGCAACTGCCGTGGAAGGTTTGGAATAAAGTGAGACATACAGAGAGAAATACACAGACAAATAACGCTTTTTTCTTCTTCTTCCTGGCAGTCCATTGATCGCACCGAAAATATCATAAAGCGGCTGCCCAAGAGACTCGCACGCAACCAAATAGATGTTAATTTCCAGGAATGGGAAACTTTAAAAGCAGAAACCCTTAATAATATGATAGTTTGTTAATTTCTGGTGGATTTACGTGTCGCTGCAGGCTCCGGATAAATATCAAAGGGACAGCTCAGGAGGAGTTGGAAAGAAGAGCGACTAGCCGTTATAAACTCTCTTTTCACTGGAATCTCCTTTAAGAAATATCCAGGTGTACCGGTGAGGTGGCAGGGTATAAAATCACTACCTGCTTCTAAAGGCTCTGGCGACATCAATCAAGGAACCAGAGACCTATTAACTAACTTTGAATGATCGATGCTCAGGATCAGTTAGCAGGAAAATATGGGGTGGGTCCAAATACGTAATTTTAATAAGAGGTGCAATTGAGATTGGATTATATTAGCTCGCAGACATGGATATTTTCCCCCTCTGGAGCTAGCTACACTGCGGTAGAGCCAGACAGATTTAAATAGGCGCCAGGTGCAGGTAAAATCACGGATCCAGGTGAATGTCGAAATAATCTCCTAGCTGGACAAGAGCCCCCGGTGCTCCCAGCCCTTGTCACTTTGGCTCAGCTTGCTGGATTTCCGAATGAACTTTTGAGCTGAAGTATTTAATATTTTAATGGCCCATTAGCTTTGACTCTGAAAACGCTCTAGTCCGGGGCAAGGGGAGGTAAAGTAGAGATGTATCATGGAAACCGACACAAGCCGATTGCAAAGCAGTTGTTTGACATTGAGAGGACTTATCAATTAAGGAGACGCATCTTTCTGGCTGGCCATGTTAAGAGGCAGCCGAGATGGCATCTGAAGGGTATTTCTTTCACTGCTAATCCGATTAAGGGAAAAATAGCCCCACCGTCTTGGATTTATCTCATTCCCCAGGAGCCTGGCTGCTTGGAGGCTTTTACGACGACATAAATATGACTATTAAATATTCTTTTCCCCAACCTAACCAGCCCCGGCCATGGGCTGAAAAGGGAGGGCTGGGGAGAGCGGTGCCCTCGCAGCACGTGCCCCGAGAGCAGAAATCGGGGTTGAAAAGTGGCACCGCAGTGAAGTTTGTTTAAAAAATAAAACCAAGGCGGGGGGGGGGGGTGTGGAGATCGGCGGCGACTCCAGGCGAGCAGCCAGCTCCCCCCAGCACTTAGTCATGGGGAGCAGGAGAGGTGCATGGCAAACGGGGATGACTCCGGCCTCCCGAACTGCACCGGCCTGGTAATTCTGGGAGGCGGAGGGGAGCCTAATTGGATTTTTTTTCCACTTGCTCTCGCGTGTCTAAGCTGACTGATCATTAGTATGAGTTTCTATAGAGTGGAGCTAATTGGATTTGCAGGCTACCAGCAAGCTGGGATGCCAGCTTTCAGGAAGGAGCCTCCCAGCCTGGAAGAGGCAGAGGAGGGAAACTTACCCCTAGTAGCCTTGCCCCAGGCATCACTTCTCTGAACCCCCTTTCAGTCCAGCCCTCCCAGCCTGCCTTTGAATGGCAAGGGAGGATTTAGAAAACACACACACACACAACCCACACACGAAACAGAAGAGGGCTAAATAAATAAATAAAATGACACCCAGTCCTGAATCAGGGCAGGCTTTGTTAGAGAAAATTGCGGCTTGATCTGCATAATGGGAGCTCTGGATGCCCAAGGCTATCTTTTTATTGCATGTGTGTCTGCTGTTATCAATTTTGTGAACGATTTCACAGGGAGCCTGGCAGACTTGAGCTGGAATAATATGCAAAGATGAGCTTTGAATAATGAATGATGTGCTTTTAAACCAATTCCAAAGTGTCTGTGATAGTACAATATGAAAAGGGCTGGTAAGTAATAGTGTATTTAAAAGGCGCTAGTATGTTTTTATTACTATATTTAAAAAGATATCTATATTATTTTTTGTGAAATGGATAATCTATCACAGAGTCTTTGATAATCAGCTAAACAATACATTTTTCTTTGGGAAAACTCTCCTAGTTTTACACAGTTAAATATAGACTATCAGCGTACAGCTTTGTAACGCGTGGCTACCTTATTAAATATTAACTCTATTTTAATATTAGCTTTTAAATTTAATATGTTGACGTTCTGTACTTTTACTTTAATTACGTTTTATAATTAATAACCTTGGACGTATGGATTCCTTAAATGCTGCTCTCCCATAGTCGATTTGCTGCTTTTCTTTTTTATAGGTGTGTATATGTGCAAACAAAATCATACCCACAAAACTATATGCATATCAAATTGGATGATGGTAATATTTTGTAAATAAATATATCTACTTAGTTTTTTTTAATTTAAAAATATTTCTCAGTGTGTGTGTATATATATACTGTATATATGTGTGTGGGTGTGCGTGTGTGTGTATATAAAATGTGTACACACACACATCTCTATATAAAAACAAACACTCTATATAGTTTGCCTTTGTCAATGTCTAACGTAATCGATCTAATCTGATCTAACCTATCTATCAATTTTTAAATAAAAAAAGCGAAGTGGGCCTATTTATTTACAAACGCCAACCCAGCTCTTGAACTATTTTTTGTCGCCAAGTTTCCAAACCCCATTTTTAGAACAGCTCAAAAGTTGCCCGTGTCTTTGCGTGTGTCAGTCATCGGACTATGCTTTGGAGACACGTGAGGGACCCAGGGCCAACTCACCTATGAAATCCAGACGGTCATCTCCGTGCAGTCGGTGCTGGGTGCGGTTGGTGGCCTGTGACACGCGGCTCGGGCGAGCTAGTCCGCAGGCCCCTTCTGGCCTGGGGCTCTATGCTGCTGCCGGGGCTGGTTCATGTCTCCGTCCGGGAAGTAAATTCAGGGCTGTAAGGGGGGGGGGGGGGCAATAAAGCTAGCGAGGAAAATCCCATTCACCTCAACTCTGCGGGATGGCGTGTGATGACAACTAGTCTGTAGCCAGCCGGCGGAGCTGCACCCCCAGGGCGCTGCCACCCAGTGCTGTCTGGAGCCCACAGCCTGGTCACTTCTGCCAGGGGATGGGGCGGGAGGGGGCCAGGGAAGCTGCAAGTGCTGAGGGAGGCAGCATTGCCCGGGCCCTGCTACGGGCACCGTGAATACAAAGCTGTGGGGCCCGTCCCAGCGCCCCAGGCCCGCCTCCCTCGGTGGGTGCGAGGGAGCTTTAGGCTTGGCTGAGCAGGGGGCCCGGCAGGCGCAGGGGCTGATCACACCGCTGCTGGCCAAGGGCACGGTCCCAGCACACCCGGTGCCTCGCTTTGCCAGGCCGCTGCTGGTCCCGGGCCAGCTACCCGGGCCGCTCACCCTGCCCCCAGGCAAAACTCCTAGGAACTGCACCAGCCCTCGCAGGATCGGGCCCAATTCTCCACTGCTCCCAGAGCCGAAGGCCACGGCGGCGAGCCCCGGCCAGGCTGCAGGGGCGAGCCCCGGCCAGGCTGCAGGGGCGAGCCCCGGGGCGCGCTCAATGGACGAAGGCAAGAAGCTAGAGCGCTGGGGTCTCCCCGGAGCCCTGCCGGGTGGTTAGCGGGCGCTTCGCCGTGACACCTGCGTCTGGCAAGCGGCTGCGAGGGAAACTTTCCGCGTCCTTCGCTGGAGGCTACCTGCGAAATGCCAACCAGGCCGCCGAGCCCGGCATGGCCTGAGCCGCTTTCCTGCCCGGGGCGGGGGAGGGGAGAGGCTGCACCAATAAATACAAGTCTCGTCAAAAAGGCTCTGAACGTGCCCCCTGACTCAGCGGCAAAGACAAGCGGGAGTCAACGGGAGAGGGAGACTGGCACGGAGTGCAGCGGGCCTCGGGTCAGGCTGATACCTGGGGTGGGGGGGGGCAGACACTGTGCTAAGCTGGGCACGCTGCTTCTGCTGGCCTAGGGCAGCCAGGCAAATGTCTGGCACGTCCTTTGGCCAAAGGGCAGCCAGGCCACGGGGCCCAGGGTTAGACATGCCTCCGGCACGGCAGTGGGGCGGGGAGCCTTCTGGCCGGGGGACAATGGCTCCAGAGGACCGGGGCGCACCATGGTTTTAGCAACTTCCAGCCATTATTTCAGAGAGAAAAATTGCACCCAGCCAAGTGCGGTGTGGGCCTGGCCCCCGGGCGCTGTCGGAGCCCGGCCCTGGGAAGCGCACCGAGCACAGGCGCTGTCCCGGGCTGCTGAGTTGAGTTTTTCGGCGGACTCCCCTGGCTGGGTCTAGTGTGAAATTCTATCTCTCGCCCCGCCCCGCCCCGCTGTAAAAGGGTTTCTCCGGCTGGTCACGGTCCCAGTGTGTCCGCATCGGACTCAGCCCCCCTCTTTCCACAGCCATCGCCCCTAGAAGGCGTCCCGCGGCGGGAGAACTTGACACCTTTGCCCGCTCCGACCAGAGCCTTCCTGCGCCCCCGCTTTGCGTTGGCATGAGCAGGACAGCGCGCTCCGCTAGCCAACAACGCAGGGAGTTTACAGCCCCCCCCGGCCCCCCTTGCAACTGCTCTGTTTGGTTTTCATCCCTTCGACTCTGGGTAATTCATCTCAGCGAACATCTCACAGAGACACTCAACTGCCAAAAGACACGGCCACGGGCCACCCGAGTCTGTGCTCGCCTAACGCCACGGAAAAGCCTTGGGAAAGGAATAGGCAGCGTTACTGCGCCGCTCTGTCACTCACCAGCGGAGTAGCTGGGCTGTGGAGGGAAGGACGGGTTAATAGATGACATTGAATCCACTCACGGTGCAGGGAACATGCACAGATGACCTGGAAATACGGACTGGCGTACAGCCCGCCAGAGGCATTGCTCCACTTGGAAGCTGGCAGTTCTTATGTCGGGGCCAAACATTTCCTGCCTCTTTGGCTGTGAATTGTTTTCGAGAAATGTAACAAGCAACGGGTCCGTTTTGTAGTCCGCAAACCAAGACGACGCGTTAATATATACGCCCATCCAGATCTTAAATAAAAAGGCCATTCGCACGTGCAGTTATTTCAACATCGTTTGTTCTTCGCTTTTTGATGATTAGGTGTTCGATCTTGGGGGGGGTGTGTGTGTTGTTTTTGGTTTTTTACTTCAGATTATAAACAGAAAACGACACTTCATTACGTTCTTTCTCGGCGAATTAATTAGCGAGACAGACTGCACTGCTAAAATACACAGACGCACAAAGACATTGGTTGCTCCCGCTGGGGAGAACAACAGACAATGCCCAAGGTTTGTACAAATGCGCAGCGTTTAAAAAGGAACAAAAGTAATAATAAAACAAGCGACACCTTTCAAAAAAATCGCTGGCCCCGTTCCCCCTGACACAGAACAAGGTTTCCGTGTTCGCCGGCCCTGAACCTGCCAGACGTGCGCGGCACATTTCACTGTATTGACTCAAACTATTACTACAGTTATTTTTAGCTGTGCAATAAACCAGGAAAACGGTAGGCAGCACATTAGGGTTATTTCGCTTATTTCTGTACTTCTATTAGACGCATATATTTTCCCTCTTTCCTAGCTCCCGAACAGCAGCCAAGCTGAGACCTTAGGGCTGGAAATGCCTCTTGCCTCGACACACATGGCCCACCGAAGCACTTTGTGGCGTAGAGTTTAAATCTCACCGATTACTAAAGGCTTGGAAAGAAATTATACCGCCAGCCAAAGCCACCCACATGACGCAGCTCTTGTGCTTCATCTAGACCCCGAACAGCTTTCCCCCTTTGAACAAACAAAACAAACACCCCCACCCAATCACACACACAAGCTCGGGATGGCAATGGTGGGAGTGTAGAAGAAATAGACCAGGCAGTGACTGGCAGGCACCTGTTCCCGTCACTGCCCCCAGTCTCTTTAGTGGGCCCTGTATATGTAAACTGAAACCTTAAAAACTCTCTATTTGGTGCCTTAAAGGAAAATGCCAGGACATCAATCAGCACCAGGAAATATAGAATCATAGAATCATATGGAAGAGACCTCGAGACGTCTTCTAGTCCAGTCCCCTGCACTCATGGCAGGACTAAGTATTATCTAGACCATCCCTGACAGGGGTTTGTCTGACCTGCTCTTAAAAATCTCCAATGAGGGAGATTCCACAACCTCCCTAGGCAATTTATTCCAGTGCTTAACCACCCTGACAGGAAGTTTTTCCTAATATCCATCCTAAGCTGCCCATTGCTGCTTGTCCGATCCTTATGTCCCTCGACTCCCTCCTCAGCCTTCTCTTCTCTAGACTAAACAAACCCATTTCCCCCCCAATCAACAGGAGGATCCATAAGAGCAGAGGCTTAGCTGTAAATGTGCTGGAGGAGGAGTCTGTCAGCCAGGCGGTGTTGGGTTGCCCTGATTACCCTGGTATCACTGTTCCAGGATGGGCCTGAGCCCTTCCCCAAGTGGGAGCAGGGCTCAGGTAAGGCAGCATGTGCTGATGGGCTTCCCTTCTCCTGTGCTCACCTTCACCTGGCCATTAGTGCCCCTGCCCACTGCGGGAGCTTGAGCTGCACTGAGACAATAGCACAATCGTGCAGCTATTTTTAGCTGCTGGGAGGCTGGGTGGTGCCTGCTTTGATCGATGAGCACTTTAATATTTAGACAGATTTATTCCCCCCGCAACGATTGATGTGCCTCCCCACCAGCAATGTCAGTGTGTGTGAGAGAGGGAAACTCTGCATGTGTGTGCGAGAAAGACTGTAAGAGACAGTCTGTGTGAGTGACTTCAGACAGACAGACTGGGTCAGACTGGGTCAGAGGGGGGCGAAGAAGACCTTTCTTGACCATGTACAACATTAAAAAGTGTTATCAAAATGTAAATGATGATACCTGACCCTACACGCATGCACACACACAACGGGGGTAACCACAGATACTACAGCATCGCCATCGCCAAGTTCACCCAAACATTACTAATGCACCAGGTCAGCTGACATGGAGCCAGGTTATGAGCCAGTTGATAAAAGGTGTCGTCAACCTGCAGCTGGGCCTTAATCAGCTCAGGGGACTTTGCCTCAGTGCATCATACCCTGCTGCCCCTGCCACTCAGTCCTTGTGGGATTTCAACACAGATGATTTGGCCTGACCCAGTAAAAAATGGGCCAGGGAGCACACAGGTCAATTGTGGGTGCTCTATCTCAGTTCCAGAATATACAGGGGCCTGGAGAAAACCTGTCCTAAGTTGCTGAAATGCTGCTGCCACAAATCAAAGAGAGGAATCAAATGGGGTAGTCAAGACAAAATGAAACACTGTACCCTGAAGCTGAGCAGAAGGGTCAGTGGGCAGACACATCAGGGGAGATGCAGGTCAAAACGGGATTAGTCACTTCAATGCTGTACAAGACCCATCGCGGCAAGTCCCCTGAGTGCTCTGGGAGAGGAATCCTGTACAGCCTCCTCTAGACCGGGAACACAGAGTCACCCAGAAACAAATGCATCCTCCTAGAGGTGTCAGGGAAATCAGAGGTGGAATAATGCTGTGCTTTGACGCTATAGAGCTGCTTCTTGTTTACTACCAGAAAAGGAGCATCTAGCAGGGAAACAACCTGGCCAGCTGCACGCAAGTCCCATCCACTGAAGGGGAGACAACCAGTGAACCTGCCTGGAAGAACCGTCCCTGCGAAAACCCTCCGCAGATACTGATCGGCCCACTGAAGAAGCGCTGCCTGGAAATCAGAGAGACCTTATCCAAACACTGCACAGATCAGATCCCAGTCTGACCAGCCAGTGCCACCACAGGCTTCCAGCCTGACCAACCAGGAGCAATCAGGTGTGACAGAAAACAGGCTCCTGGATGCTGAGGGGAAAAGTTGGTTAAAGAACCAGTGGCTCCTTCAAGAGCCACGGGCTGGAAAATGCTTGGCCTGGCCAAGCACACCGCAGGAGTCACCAGGCATTGAAAAGGCCATTGAAAAGGCCAAAACAGAAGCAGATCCAGACTCTCCCATCTTCCAGGCACCAGCAGACACAAGTGAGAGTCGAAGCCCATCCCCCCAGCACAAGGGAGGAGAGAGGAAAGGAGGCACCACCAGACCAGAGGGGAGTTGGAACGCAGCAGTGGCAGAACAGACTGGAGATGAAACTCTGCCACTCTCCTGAGCAGGTCCACGAGCCCCTGGTCTCCCTCCTGCAATGGCAAGTATAGCAGGGCACGGCAGAACCAATGGGAACCACTTCAAAAAAACAGCGGTTGATGTGCCTCTGAATCCAGTCCAGGGGGAGGGTCCAGACACACCAGCCAGTGCCACAACATTGAGGCCACAAGGTTTTTGGCAGCTGAAGCTGAAAAGAAAGCCCAGGAAGGAACCAGCGTCATTTCTGTAGATGGCTCTGCACCCTCTCCTCAGCCCCTTCCCAGTCCTTCATCGTACATTGCTCAGATCCACCCACTCCCCCCACAGCGCTTTAATCCCAGAGGTGCCCCACTGCCATTGTCAGGGCAGCAGAGGGAGAACACCCACTGCCAAGAGGCCAGAAGGAAGGCATGGCTTTGGGCCCAAAGGATTCTGGCAGAGGATGAGCATTCATATATTTGCAAACAGGTGCAAAGTGCCCACACATCACCTCAGATGTGATAAAAACGGAGACATCTTCAGCACTGACTGACAAACAAACAGGGAAAGCGTCTGGCAGCCTTGGCAAGGAGAAACTGGTCAGTCAGCTTATTAGGAGGCATCAGAATGGTTTGAGTCTCATAACATGTAATATCAGATGTGAGCACGCCGATGCCTCTGTGTACTAGGAAGCAGAAGCTAAAACCCCCCCATTAATCTGTAAAACACTGAAAATGTTATGGTAACAATGAATAAAAATGAACTGAACACTGATCCAATCTGAAATGCTTTTAATAGACATAAATGGTGAAACCTATCAATAGCTTCTCCTGGTTCACTGAAAGAAACCCCACACTCAGACCAAAATGTTTGTTGGCAGTAAAGACATCCTGGATTAAAATCAAGCTTCCATATGAGAAGAGATTACAAAGACTGGGACTTTTCAGCGTAGAAAATAGATGACTAAGGGGGGATATGATAGAGGTCTATAAAATCATGACTGGTGTGGAGAAAGTAAATAAGGAAGTGTTATTTACTCCTTCTCATAATGCAAGAACTGGGGGTCACCAAATGAAATTAACAGGCAGCAGGTTTAAAACAAACAAAAGTATGTTTTCACACAACACACAGTCAACCAGTGGAACTCTGCCAGAAGCTGTTGTGAAGGCCAAGACTATAACAGGATTAAAAAAAGAACTAGACCAATTAATGGAGGACAGGACCATCAACAGCAATTAGCCAGGATGGGCAAGGATGGCATCCCTAGCCTCTGTTTGCCAGAAGCTGGGAATGGGCGACAGGGGATGGATCACTTGATGATTACCTGTTCTGCTCATTCCCTCTGGGGCACCTGGCATTGACCACAGTTGGAAGACAGGATACTGGGCTAGATGGACCTTTGGTCTGACCCAGTATGGCTGGTCTTATGTTCTTATCACAAATGTAATGACAGGGATAAATACGTCTGATCAGAATGTATCAAAGAGTCCAGATAGATCTGTAGCTGATTGGCCAAGTTTCCAGATAGGATCTTGTGATCAGAATGGAGGGAACCAGGTCTCCAGTTTTTCAAGGCATACAGGGCTCCCTTCTCAGGCAGCAGGGTAGTTACTCCTCTGTGACGGTGGAGGAGTAGCTCTTTCCCCTGGACACGCTCTAGCACTAACAGGAAAATGTCCAGACCAGTGAGAGCCCAACAATATTGATAATATTCAGAGGGCAGCCCATCAGTCCCTGGGCCTTTCCGAGGAGGGAGTTGCTGCACTGTGACAGAGAGCTCCTGCAAGGAAGGAAGTGCCTCCAGATGCAACTGTTCCTTGCAGGGGTGAAAGTAACTTAAATCTCTTACCAGTATGCAGGGCTGCAGGGCCCCTGGGCAAGGTGGGGAGGGAGGGCGGTTCTGGGCCCCTGTAATGGGCAGGGCCTTGGGCGGAAGGGGCAGGGCCAGTGGCGCTGGAACAATTTTTAGGGTGGGGGTGCTGAGCTGCACCCCCTTGCTCCTGTCTGCGCCCCTCACTGCCCCAGGCTGGGACCATAGCTGTGGGGGGCTGCAGCATCCCAGGCCGGGACCCCAGACAGGAGCAGAGGGACTGGCAGCCGGGACCTGGGGCCGGCAGCCAGGAACCAGGCAAGGGACCAGTGGCTGGGACCCTGGGGCCTGCAGCGAAGTCTCTAGGTGGGGGGACAGCGGCTGGGACCCTGGGTGGCAGCGGAGCCCCTGGGCGTGGGCTGGTGGCCGGGACCCCAGCACGGAGCCACACTGGGCGCAAAGCATGGGGGTACTGTAGCACCCCCTACACCTATGGGCAGGGCTGGGGGCCAGGCTTCACCAGCCAGCCCTTCAGCACTGCCTGGCCTGCACTGCCTGGGGCTCCGGTGGTGATTTAAAGGGCCTGGGCTCCAGCTGGTGCTGTGGTAGCGGTGGCAGCAGCTGGGAGCCCCAGGCCCTTTTAAATTGCCGGACCCCGGGGCAGCTGCCCCTTTTGTCCCCCACATCGGCAGCCCGGCCAGTACGGTCCTTAAAGTGCTGCCGCAGCAGCGCTTTAACGTCGGGTGTGTACCAGCCCGTACTGGCAGCCACTTCCTTACCGGTACGCTGTACTGGCCTACTTTCACCTCTGGCTCCTTGCCAATCAGACAGGGAAACCCCTGGTGCAACTCCTCCAGCGCCAGACCTTTGCAAACCTTTGCAGACCTCTACAAAACACTGTAGAAGGAACCAGCTGCTTTCAGGATCTCTGCGGCCAGCTGTCAGATGAGACAAGGAGTCTGCCAATGGTCCACAGTCTTCCTCTCCATACCAAAGACATATAATGTGGGAGCATCAGTGTCATGCAGCTAGGTGAAACAGGCATGAACCAGAGCTCCCAGCACCGTTTCCTCCAGCAATCACCCCTGAAGCAGGTTCTTCTCAGGAAGAGTCTGGCAGAGCTATGCCAGCTTCAACCGTGAGTCTGCAGTGAAGGTTCAAGATGTCCCATTTCAGGGCACTCATAGCATGATGCAAGGACCACAGAGCAACCTGGGTGTACAGAACAATTGGATCTGGACCTTTGTTACGTTCCACCGCGGTCTCAGGGACTCAAACAAGGGCTCCTGCTGCTGCTAATGCTCCCAGAACACAGCACACAATGGGGTGAAAGTCAGGTCTTGCAACAATTTGGCATCAAAGCACCAGTGGAAGCCAGGGAGGGAGAGGGAGATGCTGACAGAGATGGCTAGACAAGTGAGTGGGGGACATAGAGGACTGAACAAATATTCACACTGGCCTTCACAGCACAAAAGCAACCTCCCCACGACATGGCTGGGGGTCTCCTTTATTCAGGCATACTGCTAACAGAGGGGTCAGAGCACCTCCAGAGATCCAAAGTCAGAAGGAGACAATGGCTGAGCGAGGGTAGCTCCTCCTGGTTCCTGACTGACACACCATTGATGCTACAGTTGAAGTCCCTCCCCAGGACCATACCACTGTCAGGGCCACAGCCAAGCAGGGCCTGGGCAAACTGTCCTGCTGCACAGTAGGGGTATGGCTAGTAAGCAAACTTTAAAGCATCAGCACACGCCCCCCCACCTGGAGGAGCTGTGCCCTCCATGCCCCAGGAGACAAGAACAGCCACTCCACCATTGATGTTGGAGCTGTGCCTCAAGAAAGCTCTCCATTCCTCCGGCCAAGTCTCCCTGATTATCACAATCTCTTGCAATAAAACAACATTGACCCATTTTTGTCAGCGAAGTTAAAGAAGTTGTGCCCTTTTACAACCAGCCCGGCACCCACTGATATACAGCGAGCCAAGGTTGAGCAGCACCATGCAAAGCCGAAGAGCAGAGAGAGACAATGGAAAGAAGGGGGAGATGGGGAGACGTGAGCCATGGTGCAGTCGGTCCACCCTGAACTGTCCCTGGACGCCTCCTACCCTTACTTAGCAGCTTCCCACGATGGAAATGTTTCCTGCAGTTGACCGAGGTGCCCCTCAAACCAAGGGACTGGACATAACACCGACTCCTTGCTTCCCCTTAGTGCTACTCACTCATCTCCTGCATGCTTGGCCCACCCTTCCTGTCCAGCTGACATCAGGGACCAGCAAAGAGTCAGAGCTCATTGCCATCCTCTTCATCTCTCTTGGACGCCCACCAACTCAGAAGAGCATCATGTTCCTGCTGGATCATCCCCATTCCTCATGGGGAGACAGGCTCAGTGGGAGTGGCTGGCACTTCGCTCACATCTGATCTCTCAGGAGCAAGGGGCAAGGCAGCCGCGGGGCTGGGACTCAGTGTTGTTGCTGCAGCGTGTAGGATCCAAAGCCAGTGGGCTCGCTACGCCTGGGGAAGGCAGGGCCACCCACCTCTCCAGCATTTCTCTGCTCTCTCCACAAGGAGATGCTCCTCAGGCTCCAGGGCTCACTTCTGGCCAAGCATAGGGTCACATATGGCAGGGTCACAGCGGAGGGCTCCCCTGGGTGGGCTGACCCCTGAACAGCAGCAGACCATCTAGGGCGAGGGGGAACGCTGATCCCAGTGGCACAGGCCTGAGCTCTGTCTGCTGCTGGACCCGCAATGTCCCAGCCTCCTCCCGTCTATCCTGGGCCCCCATAGTCATACTGTGATCCCCGAGTCAGCAGCACAGGGGCAAGACTCCCACAGGTGACTTGGCTCACAGGAAGCATTTCAGACGCGCAGGTGCACAAACACTGTATAACCCATCCTCTCTGCACAGTGCTCCAGAACCAGGTTCAAGGGCTGCTTGGGGTTATTTAAAAACACATCAATCAGGTGTCACATCCTTGCTCTTGCAGCACAGCGGGGTCATCCCAACAGCTGCAACCACCTCCCCACCGCAGAAACCAGGGTCTCATTGCAAAGGAAGGGGGGAGATTGGAAAAAAACGACATTAGTAGCAGGTGAAAACAAGGGGGAAACTGCTAGCCTGGACTCCTGGACCCAGAGCTCCTCCTGAAGCAAACGATTTACGAACTGCTCATGGGCCAGGAAAATCACTGTAGGTGTGTTCATTTGAGAGGGAGCTTTTATTTTAGGCCACCTACCCTCAGCAACACAGCCTTTGCACAACTGGAGACAGTAGGCAGGCAACAAAACCCATGGCTGCAGGGCAGTGGTGAACCCGTCTGAAGTGGACCCCATGGTGCACCCCCTCGCCCACCAAGAAAAAGGGTGGGGCAGGGAAACAACGCCACCCCTAAAACAAAGCAACTAAAGTTACAATGCAAAACAAACACACACGAAGAAAGAGACAGCTACTGAACACAGCACATACCAAACACAGCCTCACTCTCAGGGCTTGGCTACATGGGCGCTTAGTTTGTGGCAAGCTGGGGTATAAGTCTATGCCACGCTAGCTTGCCGCGCGCTAAGTGTCCATCTGGATGCTGTTGCTGCGTGCGCTTAGCGTTCCGCAGTGTGCGTTGATTGTCTCCTGTGTCAAAGCAGGCTAGATCAAAGCACACTAGGGTATTGTTAGTGCACAGCAGCAGCGTCCACGCGGACTCTTAGTGTGGCATGGTAGTGTGGTGTCAATTTACACCCCAGCTTGCCGTGAACTAAGCCTCCATGTAGACAAGCCCTGAGAAACTCCCATAGTCTCCAGAAAGAGACTGTGTGTGTGCGAGATTGTTTGCATGTGTGAAAATGGGGAGAGAGAGAGAGAGAAATTCAGAGTGAGAGACTGTGGTGAGGCAGAACAGACTGCATGTGAGAAAGAGACTGTATGTGAGAGTGTGTCTGCAAGTGGGTGTGTGACAGACACACTGCATGTGTGTAAAATGTCTGTTTCAGTGCAGTCCCTAGACACCTTTATGCTGCTACCCCTCTGATTAGGGGCTATTTCCCTCCATAGAATATCAGGGTTGGAAGGGACTTTAGGAAGTCATCTAGTCCAACCCCCTGCTCAAATTAGGACCAATCCCCAATTTTTGCCCCAGATCCCCAAATGGCCCCCTCAAGGATTGAACTCACAACCCTGGGTTTAGCAGGCCACTACTCAAACCACTGAGCTATCCCTCCCCGCTTTTTAAAAAATAAATAAATGGAGATATGCCAATCTTCTAGAACTGGAACAACCTTGAAACCTCAAGTCCAGTCCCTTGCCTTCATTAGCAGGACCAAGTACTGTCCTGACAGATTTGTGCCCTAGATCCCTAAATGGCCCCCTCAAGGGCTGAACTCACAACCCTGGGTTTAGCAGGCCAATGCTCAAACCACTGAGCTATCCCTCCTCCATAATGCACATAGAGTCTTGCCCCAAGGGAGGGAGTGAGGGGATGTGGATTCGCCCCTTGATTCTCTGGCAGCGCAGGGGGAGAGCTGCTTCCCTCTCTTCCTCTTCTCTCCACTGTGAGCATTTGCCCTCCCAGCCAATGCGGATACTCCCCTCCCTAGAAGCACCCCTCCCTGCAGAGCCCTGGGAGAGACAGCACTGACCTCTCCAAGGCACACAGCTGATGGCTGCCCTGTCTCTTCCTCATTCTGGGAAGCCCATTTATACATAAACTAATGAGTCAGAGTCCTTTCAACTGCAGTGTCTCACTGCGGGCAGCTTAACTGGCAGCGCTCCCTCACCCCAGCGAGGGAGGTTTGATATGGTCACTGTTTGGAACCATAGCACCTGGAGCATAGGGTCCCAGGGCATACAGGCTGCCAGGGACACACAGGTGCCCAGCGCTCATGGCCAACAACAGCTTCAATGTTGTTGAGCTCACAGCTTCGGAGGCCAAACTTGGCTTTGACTGTCCTCAGAATTCAGAGGCATTTGGGCTTCTCTCTGCATGTACCACAGGGAATGGAGCCCCGGGCAGCACCTGCCTGAGAGCACGACAGCCACTGGAGTGTAAATACAGACCTGCCACAGGTAGTCAGAGCACTGAGCATCTCCCTGGGCTCTCCTCCAGCCTGTCTGGCCACCAAGGTCACGTTGGCAGTAATGGCAGGTCCCTGTGGGCACTGCTCTGGTCTAGTTGGCAGGTGCTTCTCCAAGACTGCTGGTGTGTACAAGCTGTCTGCCTGGTGCAATGGGGTGGTAGGAGTTGTAGTGTGTGTGTGGGGGGGTCTTAAACTCATTGCCTGCAAAGGGGCCTTGCAAATTGCAGGAGCAACCTTGAATGTCTGAGCCATTGACAAGAGGAGAAGCAACTGGGAATGCTGTTCCGTTGGCAGAAATAGTGGCCTGGGCACCAGGGGCTGAATTGCCAGAGTTTAGTGCTCATGAACAGTGCCAGCCTGGCAGCCCTGGAGACTGCAGTTCCCAGACAGTGGGTACAGCATGGGCAGATGCAAGGCAAACTTACCTTACAGTGCCCTGCCAACATGCTTCTGCTGAACCCAAGTGACAGCCCTTTGGGGTGAGGGCTATCGCCAACCATTAGCTCCTTCACTGCTCGGCAGAGATTGCTGAGGAAAGTGTTAATTAGTGCTGGTGGCAATAGTGGATTTTGGGATGGGGGTTGGGGGTTCTCCTTATTAGGACCTGGCACCGAACAGCTGAGAACAATTTTCCAGTCACTGCTGAACAGAGCTTAGATACCTTCACAAGCACCTCAGATGAGTAGGAACCAGGCCCAAGAGGAGAAAGGCCCTACATCTCATCACCAACCCCTGAGCAACACAGGAGCTTTCTCCCAGCCACTTTCCAGCAAACATCTGGGATCTGTAACAAAATGTACCCAGAGTTAAACCTCCCATGGACTTAAACATGAGCACATCTCACCAGAAACCTGCGTAGCACTTAGGAGCTTATGTCAGAGACTTTCTCACACCACTACAAAAGGGCAGAATTTGGCCTTTAAATCTGGACTGAAAGCCGATTTCTAATCCAAACCAAGACGTTCTGTTTCCTTGCTGGCATCAGTGCTGTAGCAGCATCCAATGTGTCCCGGAAGCTCTATGGCTCTGACTGTAAAGTAGCCTTGGTTAAAATGTTGATGACAAAATTTCAGCTTGGGCCAAACAATCCATTACATTTGCTTTGATTTTACTGTACTTACTTAATTATTTTTAAAAGGAAGCATTTTGTTTGGGAGGTGAGAGGGACAGGCTGCTGGGAACAAGACCAAGGGAAATCCCTGTGGGACTCTAAAAGCCTTCTCAAAATGGGAAGCAGCAGTTCGTAAGACTGGACCCTTGATGCTGTATTGCTGTGGAATTCCTACGGCACTGCATAACACAGCTGTATGAATACAAAAGGGACTCAGCATCACTGATGTTGTTACAATGAAACCCAAAGGAAGAAGAATGATTTTCAACGTATATGAAGTAGTGCCAGATACTCATTTCTTAATAGATACTTAGTGAGCTCTGCCGGTATCAACAGGTTGCTAAGGGCTGGTCTACACTGGGTGGGCAGTGGGGATCGATCTAAGATACGCAACTTCAGCTACGTGAATAACGTAGCTGAAGTCGAATATCTTAGATCGATTTCAAAAGGTACTTACCCCGGTCCACACAGCAGCAGGCAGGCTCCCCCGTCGACAGCGCTTCCTCCGCTCGCGGAGCTGGAGTTCCTGTGTCGACGGGGAGCGGCTCTGGGATCGATTTATCGCGTCTAGACGAGATGCGATAAATCGATCCCAGAACATCGATAGCTACCCGCCGAATCGGGCGGGTAGTGTAGACGTAGCCTACGACTAGCAGCTCCCTTTGATGGTTTGCTATAGCGTGGCTGTGGTGCCGTAGCCAGCTCTAGAAAGAAAACAGAACAACAACATCTCACATTTAGAGAACACTTTCCATCCCAAAGCACTCTACAAACTGTAACTAGCACACATATCATTGTGTATGTATATAACTCTACACATGCATAATGAAATCTCTCTCTATGCTTGTAACAGATCATTTACTGATGAACTGCCGCCACCTTTAGGGTGGATCATAGCAGCTAGCCCATGGCAACAATGCACAAGGGTGAGTGAAGAATGCTGTGTTCTATGGTAACCATGTGTGAATTTAAATAGTCAGAATGGTGGTCCTCAAGAGGGAATTTGGCTAGGGTAACTCAGTCAACTCTTCTGAAACGCATGGGATCTTTAATGCCCATAAGTGGTTAGGATCACACTGCAGCAGCACAAAACCACTCTACCACTAGGCCGGGCCATTAGTTCAGACCAGTGCCGTATTTTCTGCAGTCCCCCTGGTGGTCTCACACCCAAATACTGACCTGTTTTCTCACACAAACCTGTTTTAACTCTAGGTGGTATCACTGCAGTCAGTCATCAGACAACCAGCTAGACGCATGGACTGGTCTGTTCTTCTGAATACACTACATGGAAATACTCTCATTATAGTCACGTTTTCTGCAATTATCAGATATTGATCACAATGAATATTCTTATAAATTGGTGTCTAATGCCCATAGGCAGAAAGCTTTCCTCACCTGAGCCCCTTTGTGTAGAATTAAGTCAGGTTATCAGTGATTCAAGGTCTGGGTGGGAAACATTGAGATTGGGGGGAGTCATCATCGATGGCCCAAGATCCATGGATTTTCCACTGAGAGACAATTTCACACAGCTGTAAGGAATTAATGGTTATGGGGAGGTGCACACGGCAGGGGGAGTAGTTGGCAGAATCATTCAGAGACAAACATGAGCAGATAGTATCTCCCTTATCATTACCGCCATAAAAAAGAGCCTTTGCAACTTGCCTAAGTTATCACATGACTGTAGTGCTATAACCAGAGCTGTAGCTAGGAATTTCTGCGCCCGAGGCAGGGGCACAGAAATTCCAAGGGGCTGACCTGCGGGAGGTCCTCCCCTGCCGCCGAAGCCACTTCCACTTACCTCCGGGAGGTCCCTCCCCTGCCGCCGAAGCCACTTCCACTTGCCTGCGGGAGGTCCTCCCCTGCCACCGAAGCCACTTCCGCTTGCCTGTGGGAGGTCCTCCCCTGCCGCCGAAGCCACTTCCACTTCCCTGCGGGAGGTCCTCCCCTGCCACCGAAGCCACTTCCGCTTGCCTGCGGGAGGTCCTCCCCTGCCGCCGAAGCCACTTCCACTTGCCTGTGGGAGGTCCTCCCCTGCTGCCGAAGCCACTTCCGCTTGCCTGCGGGAGGTCCCTCCCGTGCCGCCGAAGCCACTTCCACTTCCCTGTGGGAGGTCCTCCCCTGCTGCCGAAGCCACTTCCACTTGCCTGTGGGAGGTCCTCCCCTGCCGCCGAAGCCACTTCCACTTACCTGTGGGAGGTCCGCCAGTCTCATTGTAGAAGGTACCCGCCGCCGAATTGCCGCCGAAGCCGCGGGACCAGCGGACCTCCCGCAGGCAAGCAGAGGCGGCTTCGGCAGCAGGGAAGAATGTACCCTCCGCCAAATTGCCGCCCAAGCCGCTTCCGCCCGCCTGCGGTAGGGCTGCCGCTTCGGTGGCAATTCGGCGGAGGGTACCTTCTACAACGAGACCGGTGGACCTCCCGCAGGTAGGCCGGGGCGGCTTTGGTGGTGGGGGAGGAGGGGGAGCCCCTGGCTGCAGCCTTTTGCATCCCCGACAGCCGTGTGTCCCGAGGCGAGTGCCTCACTGGCCTCGCCCTAGTTACGGCTCTGGCTATAACCCT
Source organism: Chelydra serpentina (assembly GCA_037349315.1). NCBI lineage: Eukaryota > Metazoa > Chordata > Testudines > Chelydridae > Chelydra > Chelydra serpentina. The sequence goes on along the minus strand of JBAIAC010000035.1, from coordinate 30,645,598 downwards.
TGTCCTTCCTCACTCCACCTCCTCTCAAGTGCATTGGCACCCACTCTTGGTGTGCCACATGTAACAGTTAGATGGTAAGTTCCCCAGGACAGAACCGTTTCTTTCTGTGTCTTCTACAACGGGAAAAGCACATTGCGGTCTTGTTGCTCATTTACACCAAGGCGCCTTTGTTCTGCCAGAGCGGTGTAAAGGGGCTTTGGTGTCAATGAGAATCAAGCCCATGGGCACTATATAGTAATAAAATAATAATAGAAAGGTCAAAACCCACAGGCCAAGAGCAAATTTAGATGGTTGTATCCATTGTGGACCTGAAGAGAAAGTTACTCGCCTTGCAGTAATTGAGGTTCTTCGAAATGTGTGTCCCTGTGGGTTCTCCACTCCAGGTGACGGTGCGTCCCGGCGCTGTTGATCAGAGATCTTCGGTAGCAGTGCGCTCAGCTGCTGTCTTGAGGCGTTGTTAGGGTCTGCCTGAGCGCACCCCCCTCAGTTCCTTCTCTACTGTAGAGTTGTCTGATTAGTACTCTAAAATAGAGGGGAGGAGGGTGGTTAGTGGAGCACCCACAGGGGGACACATCTCAAAGAACCTCAGTTACTGTAAGTTGAGTAACTTTCTCTTCTTCTTCTAGTGCTGTCCCTGTGGGGCTCCGCTCCAGGTGAATGTGAAGCAGTACCCACTATGGTTGGTGGGATTTTGGAGTTGCCTGAGGGATAATGGTAGACAGTACCGTATGGCCGACTATGGTGTCTGCAGTGGTATCCCGTGTGATAGCATAATGTTTGGCAAATGTGTGGTCAGATGTCCACGTGACCGCCTTACATATGTCTGTAATAGGTACGTTGTGGAGGAGGGCAATGGATGTTGATATTGCTCTAGTAGAATGAGTTCTAACACTCACTGGTGGTTGAACATTCTGGGTCTGATAGCAGGATCTGATGCAGTCTGAGATCCACTTGGATAGTCTTTGCTTAGAGATAGCCTCACCTTTTGATCTCTCGGTAGTAGAAACAAAGAGCCTAGGGGATTTACAAAATGGTTTAGTTCTGTCAAGATAGAATGCAAGAGCCCATCGGACGCCGAGGGTATGTAACACCGCTTCCTGTGGAGTTGTGTGAGGCTTGGGATGGAATACAGGCAAGTGTATTGGCTGGTTAAGGTGGAAGGTAGACACCACCTTGAGGAGGAATTTCGGGTGGGGTTGCATAGTAACCTTGTCTTTAGAGAAAATGGTGTAGTGAGGGTAGGCCATCAGGGCGCTTATTTCACCAACCCTTCTCACTGACGTTATGGCAACCAAGAAAGCCACTTTTATGGACATGTGGAGCAGGGATGAGATAGGCAGGGGCTCGGAAGGAGGTTTCATAAGAGGGCAGAGAACTAGGTTGAGACTCCAGGAGGTGACTGGTAAATGAATCCCAGGGTAGAGATTTTGCAGGCACGTGAGGAAGTGTTTTATGGTGGGGTGGGCGAAAAGTGAATAGCCGTCCAGAGTGTCATGGAAGGTGGTAAGGGCCATGAGGTGTACTCAGATAGAACTGAGTGAAAGCCTGTCCTGTTTTAAGTTCAAAAAGATAGTCTAGGATGTCAGGGAGGGTTGCAGTCTGGGGTGTCAGGTGTCTGTGGAAGCACCAGATAGAGAAGCGTTTCCACTTTTGCAGGTAAGTCTTACGAGTGGAGTCCCTTCTACTGTGCAGGAGGACATATTGGACCTGTTCCGAGCAGGCTAATTCATAGGATTGAAACCATGAAGGAACAACGCTGTTAGATGGAGTTTCCGGAGCTGCAGATGAAGAAGCCGACCGCAGTTCTGGGAGAGGAGATCTGGTCTCTTGGGGAGTGTCCTTGGAGGATGGATGGACATGCATAGCAGGTAAGGATACCATGTTTGTCTGAGCCATGCTGGGGCGATAAGTATGACCTGGGCCTTGTCCTCTGTGATCTTGCATAGAACCCTGTGTATCAGTGGAATCGGTGGAAAAGCGTACATGAGGGAATTGTTCCAAGGAATGAGGAATGCATCCCCTAGGGATGCGTTCCCGAGTCCCGCTCTGGAGCAAAATAGATGGCATTTGCGGTTTTGAGGAGTGGCAAACAGGTCTATCGATGGAGTGCCCCAGTGGGAGAAGAGCTGTCGGAATAACGCGGGATGCAATTCCGATTAGTGTTCCTCTGAGAGGTGTCTGCTGAATGTGTCGGTGGTAGTGTTGTGACACCCAGGCAGGTAGGAAGTGGTGATTTCTATGTGATGTTGTATGCACCAATTCCATAGCCGGATGGCTTCTGTGCATAGAGAGTGAGATCGTGCTCCTCCCTGACTGTTGATGTAAAACATACATGCTATATTGTCCGTCAGAACTTGGATGGACTTGTTCTTTATGGTGGGAAGAAAGTGAAGGCAAGCATAACTGACAGCTCTGAGTTCTAGAAGATTGATGTGCAGACTCTCCTCTGTTAGGGACCAGTGGCCCGGTACCTTGTGGTCTCCTAGGTGCGCTCCCCAACCTATCAGGGAAGTGTCTGTGGTGAGCATGAGTACTGGGGAGTGTGGGTGGAAGGGAACACCCGTGCATAGGTTTTGTCCACCAATGTAGGGAGGCCAATATGTTCGGTGGCGGAGTCAGTGTTATGCAGAAATTGTCTGCTGGGTTTGTAGTTGGGAGTTGAGCCAACCCTGAAAGCATTTCATGTGCAGCCTGGCGTATTTGACCATGAAGGTGGTGGATCAAGAAGCTGTAGGCAGGTCCGTGCCTGTATTCTGAGGCAAACAGAGATCGTGCGTATGAGATGCATAATAGTGAGTAATCTGTTGTGTGGAAGAGAGGCCCTGGTTCGAATTGAATCCAGGTGAGCTCCAATGAACTCTATCTGCTGTGTAGGTATCAGGGTGGATTTTTGGAAATGTATTTGCAAGCCTAGACTGTGGAAAAGGGAGATGGTAAAGTTCATCGCTTTTAACATCTCGTCATATGAGCTGGCTTTGATAAGGCAGTCGTCTAAGTAGGGGAAAAGTATAATCCTGTGTTTGCGGAGGTGAGCCACGACTACGGCTAGGGTCTTGGAGAATACCCACGGTGCTGTGGAGAGACCGAATGGAAGTACTCTGTATTGAAAGTGGTCGTGTCCAAGTGTGAATCGCAGGAATCATCTGTGTGCTGGATGAATGGATATATGGAAATAGGCGTCTTGTAGGTCAAGGGCTGTGAACCAGTCCCCTTGTTCCAGCGTGGGTATTATTGTGCCCAATGTGACCATCTTGAATTTTTGTATATGTTCAAACTTGTTCAGTTGGCGTAGGTCTAATATAGGTCTCCATCCGCCGCCTTTCTTTTGGGTCAGAAAGTAGTGGGAGTAGAACTCTTTTCCCCGATGTTGCGTTGATACATGTTCGACTGCACCTAGGTGGAGAAGATGAGCCACCTCCACGCGGAGAAGGTGCTCGTGAGAGGGATCCCTGAAGAGGGACGGGGAAGGGGGAAAGGTGGGCAGGGAAGATAAGAAAGGGATGGAGTAACCTGACTGAACTATTTCCAGGACCCAGCGGTCCTGTGTGATCTGATGCCAGACATGGTGGAAAGCCTGGAGGCGGTAGCCAAATGGGCAAATAGGCATCGGAGTCAAGGGGTGGTCGTGCAAACCCCCGACCAACACTGCAAAATTGTCGTTTGTTACTCGAGAATGGGAAGTAGTTGGTTGCGCCTGGTTTTGCCTGCACCTAGGAGGTCTATTGCGGTTTCTCCCAGTGTCATACGGTCTGGACTGGGGTCGATGATATTGTTGTGCGCGGGGCCTCTGATAAGGTTGATACTGTTGGCTCCTAGGGATGGATGGGTATATGCCCAATGTGCGCAAAGTGGCTCTAGAGTCTTGCATAGTGTGAAGGACTTCATCGTTTATTTTGGAAAAGAGTTTATCTTTGTCAAAGGGAAGATCCTCCACTTTGGTCAGAAAATCTTTAGGGATATCTGATGCAGACAGCCAGGAAGACCAGCGCACCAGTGGCAGTGGTGCGGCTGCTGTATCTGCCATGTCTATGGATGATTGTAGTGCCGTCCTAGACACCAATTGACCTTCGACAAGGACTGACTTGAAATTCGCTCTCCTGTCCTCTGGTATATGGGAGGAAAATCAAAGAGTTTGTTGTAGTTGTCATAGTCACAGCTTGTGAGGAGTGCAGAGTAATTTGCAATTCTAAATTGTAGAGTAGAAGAGGTATAAACCTTGTGGTCCAAGAGGTCAAGGCGTTTGAGGTCCTTGTCCTGCGGAGTGGGCCAGTGGTGTGGCTGCTTTATTCTCTGCGTCGCTGCATCCACAACAAGAGAATAGGGTTGTAGGTGGGAAAATAAGAAATCGATGTGCTTCACGGGCACGCAGTATTTACGTTTGGCTTTCTTGCATGTTGGTGGGATGGAGGCAGGGGTCTGCCAGAGAGTATCAGCTAGTTCTAGGAGGGCTTCATTTATGGGTAGTGCGATCTTTGAGGGTGCAGAGAGTTGGAGGATTTTGCGGAGTCTATGTTGTGTCTCCTGGACTTCCTCCAAAGGGATGTCCTGGCTGAGTGCCACTTTCTTGAAAAGTTCCTGGAATTGCTTAAAATCATCCACGTTTTGTGGAGGTGGAGGCATGAGGGCGTCCTCTGCGGCTGATAGTGAGGCAGGAGCCAGTAAATCCGGGAAGGGTTCATAGCCCACCTCTTCAAGAGGGGGTTCAGGAGCTCTAGATGTTGATGGAGCCGGGGATATAGGCATAGGACGAGCTTGTGGTCTGGTAGAAGGGGCACAAGGAGGAGTGGTGGCAGGAGCCAACCACGGGTATAACTGAGGCCAGGGCATAGGCGCTGACTTTAGTTGGCGCGGGTGGGTGCCCACTCCCGCTCCCACTCCACCCCCGCCCCCATTCCACCCCTTCCCCAAGTCCCCGCCCCCGCCTCCTCCCCTGCGTGCTCCACATTTCCCCTCCCCCCCAGGCTTGCAAGCCTGGGAGGGAGGGGGGAGAAGCAGAGCATCCACCGACAGCTCCCCGCCGGCCCCCCCCGCCCAGCTCACCTCTGCCTCCTCCCTCGAGGCACCGCTGCTTCGCTTCTACCCCCCTCCTTCCCGGGCTTGCCGTGAGCCAAACAAGTGATTCTCCGGAAAGCCTGAGAGGGAGGGAGAGAGGAGGGAAAAGTGAAGCAGCGGCACCTCGGGGGAGGAGGCAGAGCGGAGGTGAGCTGGGGCAGGGGGGTGCAGAGGAACCACTCGCTGCCCCAGCTCACCTCCGCTCCACCTCTGCCTCCTCCCCCGAGGCACCGCTGCGTTTCTCTCCCCCTCCCAGGCTTGCCGGAGAATCAGCTGTTTGGCGTGCGGCAAGCCTGGGAGGGAGGGGGAGCACCCTCGGAGTCGGTGCGTATGGGCCAGGGCACCGGGTAGGAAAAGTTGGGTCCCGGCCACTGGGGGACAAAGAAGGGAAACTGAGGCTGATTCTTATGATGTGCCATGTCTTGGGGTATGTATGGCTCTGGTGGAGGGGGAGACTCAGGCAGGGAGAACTCTGCCTGCTGCTGTGTCATTCTCACTATCAGTGAAAGTAGCCAGGTCAGGTGGCGAGAGCTGCTGTTCAAACAGTGAGTGCTCCATGGCTAGGAGCGGAGAGTCAGGCTCAGGGGCCACAGAGATATCCTGCTGGTGCAGAAATTGTTGCTGCTCCCTAGGCTGGTGTGCTGCGGAGTGTGGAGTGAGCGGCAGCCCGGAGTGATTTTTGTTTTGCTTTTGTAGGAGTCGCAAGATGTTTGTGAGAGCCCCGCAGGGGGTCTGAATCTGCTCCGGGGGTGACAGGCAGGCAGAATCGGTGCCTGTGGAACATGCTGGTGGCACCTGGTCCATCGTCGGTGCCAGTGGGACCGGTGCCAAGGAGAGCTTCCCACTGCGGGAAGTCGGGTCCCTGCTTTTGCGCCCCGCGTGAGTTGCTGCTGAGGTGGTCAGAGTTGCCTGCTCTCGGCGCTGGCAGCACCAAGGGTAAAGACCTTGCGGGAGATCCTTTACCCTTTTGAGTGTCTCTGAGAGGAGCCATTAGGGCTTCCTGCCTCTTCGTATGAGAGGGTGACGCTGCGCTCCCGGTCGGTTCTGACTTGGCAGGGGAGTGTGAGGGAGAGGGTTTACTGCCCTTCTCCATAGGCAGCTGCAGAGCTTTCTCCATGAGGAGCATTTTTAAGCGCCAGTCTCTGTCACGGCGAGCGCTAGTTTTGAAACTGGTACCGGGGAGACACTTCACAGGGACGTGTGTCTCGCCGAGGCATTTGACACAGAGCGCGCACCCGTCAGGAGCCACATTTCTTAAAGCCTGGAGACCCCGGCATAATGCGGCCGGGGAAGTCTCAACGAGAGACAAATTTTTGTTTGTTTGTTTTAAACTAACGAACTATGCTAAAGGACAGGGAGAACTGGAAAATGGCTAGCTAACTATTTCCATTTGTCTCTACTTATTTCCTGCAGTAACCAGGGAAGAGATGAGCACTGCCCCGAGTCCCGTCTTCAGCCGGGGACAGTTGAGAAGGAACTGAGGGGGGTGCGGGACGTGCGCACTCAGGCAGACCCTAATGACGCCGCGAGACAGCAGGCACTGGGCACCAGGCACTGCCACTGAAGCTCTCCGATCAACGGCACTGGGGTGCACCGTCACCTGGAGTGGAGCACCCACAGGGACAGCACTCGAAGAAGAACTTTCTATGTATGGGGCATTGTTTAGGAAGTCCCACCAGTAGAACATTGCTCCAAAAATTTGGAAAAATACTTTGCTTAAATATTGACCAAAGACTTAACAAAATACCCCAGATGATCGCAGGAGGACCAGACATTAAAACCAAATTTGCTGGAGAAGGAGACAGACTGCCACATTAACTGATAAGCAGCTTCATGCATATATGTTTTTTCTGGAGCTGCCTGTGGAGAAAGCCTCCTATGTTGGGACAACACCTTTCTCTTCACCTTCCTTTGGTCACCGCAGAATCAGAGAATACTCTCATGTATTTAAGTGTCAGCTCTTCTGACCAGGGATCATTTCCTACAATATGTTTGTAGAGTACCTAGTACAATGCAGAACGCCTAGCCCCAACCTCGGTATGGTGGGGGGGGGGTCTATTACACACACTACTCAAAATAACAATTGGTGTCATCCATCTATGGGAGCAGTTTTGGATTGGTTATGCTTGGGAGACAGATGAAGCTAGGAGAGTATGTCCACCTGAACCACTGACCTGGGAAACTCAAGTTCCCTGTGCTGCCAATGGGACTGAATCATCGCCCAAGGACTTTTTCACGTGTGGTTCCAATATTAGATGGTGACTATCACACCCCTGAAATGCAGCCATCTCTACAGTGAACTACGGCAGCCAGTCTGCATCGGCACTGGCACTGTACAAGGGGATCTGATGAACAATAAGTCTAAACTAAATGACGTTGGAGCCTGTGTGTGAGAGAGAACGAGATTAAGGAAGGCAGGGCACTTTTCATAGATACAAAATAATAAAAAGCAGCTCAGTCATGGTTAGATAGTGTCTCTGACATTCATAGGCAGTTTTTGTCAAGCTGGTTTTGTTGCTGATGGATAAATTAGCAGCTTGAGGTTGGTATTTGTAACTGGCAGATGTTTTCGGAGGAGTCAGCAACACAACCTAGGCTTCAGTTGTAGTCTAAAATATTGCCTTCTGTTGACATGAAGCTCAAGAAGTAGCGATGATTGAGGGTGACTAATCTTGAAAGCACCTACAAAACAGCCCTAATCATAGAATATCAGGGTTGGAAGGGACCTTAGGAGGTCATCTAGTCTAACCCCCTGCTCAAAGCAGGACCAAGCCCCAAATCCCTAAATGGCCCCCTCAAGGATTGAACTCATAACCCTGGGTTTAGCAGGCCAATGCTCAAACCACTGAGCTATCCCACCCCATTATAGGTGTCTAGAGGGAGTGATGCCATATCTGAGGTTATAAAGGGTTACTCCAAATACTAGAGCTTCTTTGACTCAAATATTTTTTTCTCCCCGTTATAATGTATGATGATAGTGTCACTGTGAGAAGGCATTGGAAGCTTTTAAAGGATGTTTATTCTTTAGCCTCTGTCTTTGGCTATGAGTGTTGTGTCTCTAATGTTAACGAGCAGCCCAGGTAATTATAGCTATCCTTAACCTTCTCTGGACAGGTGTACTTGGTTGAGGTTTAATGCTGAAGACAGTTACTTTGTAAACATTAAACACTTGCAAATATTTTCTAGCCATGACCTATCAATCCCCATTGTAACTGACCCACACTAAGGGCTGGTGGACTTCATTAACTAGTTCAGCACTAGTAACTGGGAAAGCAGTTTTGGGTGTGTGTGTTTGCCGTTAGCCTGGTGAGGAAGGTGGAGCATTTCACATCCTGTGTATGGCAGGCAGAGGGTATGTTAACAAGCAGCATGTGGAGGGTGAGCAGATTTCAGAGCTTCCACAGTGGGCCACCACTCAGGCTGTCATTAAGGAGCAGCGTATGTGTGTGTGTATTTGGGGGGCAAGCACATACTGGGGTTTGGCTACTGGGGATAAGAAAATATGTCCTGGTGGGAGGGGGACATAGGAGAGTTTTAGGGTTCAGGTGTGACTGCGGGGCTGGGTAGGAGAGGGGAGGTTTGAGAGAAGACTTGCAACTGCGGGGATGGGCAAGAAAGGAAGGTTTGGGTAGGGACTGAGGAGGGGAGGGGAGACAGTTTGGGAAGAGGGATGTGATGGCTGCAAGCACATCAGTGTGTCTTCCTTGGAGCCCTGCTTATTCTCCCCCACCAGCCTTTACCTTACTGCTAGTCAGTCCCAGGAGCTGCCTCTGTGCATCGCCAGGCTGTCTAGGGGCCATCTCTCCCGCTTTGATCCTGATGGGAGGAAATCTGAGGTGCAATCTATAGTGTAGCAAGGCAGAGTCAAAGGATAGGGCAAAGCAGCCAATAGAGAGGCAGGCAGGATGGTGGGTGGGTAGGGTATCGGGCCCAGCAAACAAATAGCAGTTGATCCTGACTTTCTGAGTAAACGAGGCCCTGTGTCCTCTCTGTCCCATTAGACCTAAGTTACATGGCAGGGATCCCATAATTATACATATTGCTTTCCTGAACCCTCACCTCCTTTGGGTCCAGTCAGTGCAGGAGTCAATGTATTTATGCTGCCTCTGCATTTTAACTGTTTTGAGGAGCTGCAGATTGTGATACTGACAAGGCAGAAATGCACTGTGGACATTGTCGGGGGTGGGAGGGGAGGAGGGAAATGGGGTTGGTGGCTAAGCAGAAGTTGAGGCTGTTGGTCACCCGGGAAGGGCAGGGCTTTACATTCTGGGGTGGAGAATTTCTCATTCCTACCCCAGCATTTCTTAACTACCTGCCCACAGCGGGCATAGTGGGCCTCTCCAGCTCACCGGTACTTTATTCTGAAGGCTGCTGGGCGCCAGCTTCTAAGCTTTTATTTAAAAAGGATAATTACGTCTGTAGTCCTTTTGGTTGTGAAGAAAACCTTCCGCATGAGAAACCAGTCTACCTGATGCAGCGATATGTGCGTGAGTTTGCATGCAGTCTAAAACAATAGATCTTGAGAGAGGTGTGGACTGCTGCTTTTCATATTTTTAAGGGTTTTTAACTCTAAAGTTGACATTTGAATTGTCATCATCCAATGTCCTTGACTATTTCACTGATGATCAAACTATCAAGATAGGAGAGGAGTGATCATTACAGTGAAGCACAACTAAGAGTGGAGTCTTGTTTTGGTGTCTCATGTGAGTGGAGGTTGGCCTGTGGGTGGAATTTGTCAGAGTTTCCTCTACATTTCCTCTTCCCTTATTCAACTCCCATATGCCCCACTGTATCCTGCCCCAGTATCTGCCACTACTTCCCTCAAGAAGTAAGTATATTAGCTTGAGGTTAGCTCAAGCTAAATGATCAGCAGTGAAAGAGTCAACACTGAAATATACATTGCCATCCTTGGCACCCAGTTGAGATGAATTCACACTCAATGCAGTTAGATTCAGGCTGTCTGCAGACTCAGGCAAACAAAGTTACATTCAGTTCATATTTTGAGGCTCATCTTCACAACCATAAGGGTTAGTGACTTGATTTTTGAAAATTTAAATCTATATTCTGGGGCAGATTGCACAAGAATGTAAAAGTAATATGAAATTATCCATCCATTTATTTGGCTGTGGAATTGCTTTGTATACATAAACCTGAAAGTAAATTAGGAGGTGGGGGATGGGAAAAAGATGTACCAGAGGAGGAGCCAAAGTTAAAGGGGAGGAGCCAGAGGAAGTGAGCAGTTAGGACTGGACATTATTTTGCTATCTCTGGTAAAATCAGGGGACAACCCTGATTCCATTCAAACTAACTAGAAATGTCCTCCTAACTTGGGACGACCTTGGAAAACACAGACACATCTGATCACCTTGTGCATCTGGCACCAAACTTCTTACTCCTTGAAGGGGAAGGCTGAGAGAGTTACATACAGGTCACTTCGCAAACCTGATGGAGCAGCCAGTTCCCCCCCCCCCCATCCCAAATGGCTTGCATCTCTGCTCCATTTTATTTTTCTTATTTTGTACAACTATGCTCTGTTCCTGCCAGATTTTTCTACTAAATATGACTTGGTTTCAACACTTTTGTTGGGCAAATTATGTTAGGATGGATGCCGCAGGTATCCATTAGGGTTTATTTATCGTGATACTGTTTCGATCTCACACTTATAAATAACTTATATGATGGCTTTTGTTTGTAGAATTGTAACTTACATATTTTATTACACTTTCTGTAAACCTCAAAGAGAATGTTCTCAAAGAAGCACTCTTAACAGCAATCTAAACTAAGGTACATAAAATCCTCACTAACATTATTTTTTAATCTGGCAAGGAAGTGTGTTATCCCTCTATAGTTTGAAAGGTTTGCTGTCACCATAAACTCACAGTACAATAAAACATTAAAAAGTCTAAGGAATTATTTTATAAAGCATACACACACCAGTGGCTGAGTTTCTTCGAAGCCTTCTTATGCAAGCAGGGCAAAGTATTAAAACTTTGTATTTTCCTTGGAGAGCTGGGTCTGCCTTTCATAATCATATGAAATACAACCTGTGCTAGCTCCTTTTGGGGGTAGTTCATTCTCCCTTGTAGAAGGAAGACCTAACTGGGATTTCTTCAGATGACTAGGTTTTGCACTATGGTTATACGTAGTACCTTTGGAGGAGAATCAGATTGATTTCCAAGTCCTGATTTGTTCACTTTACAATAATCACTCAGGCTAGCTCACAGTGATCTCTTGAGAGGACACCAGTGTGGTAATTTCCCCAGCCACCTTGGGAGTCTGAACTTCATCTCCCCATTTATATTATCCCTCCATTGTTTCCACACATTTTGTTTTTAAAGAAGGGGGTGCAGGGGATGCGTTAAAGCACTTGTGGAGAACATGAATATAAAGAATTACATGAACTTTGTGAACAGGTGAAGAGAAAGAAACGGTCGGTTAAAATCTGGGCTCTACTCACTTTGACAGTGCCCCTTTGAAGAGTTGACAGTTAAAACTCTTAAGAAAGAAGCTGGAGCCATAAAATATAGGCTTTATTTGCTATGCCATTCATTTCCAAACCTAAAAGCAGGCATGTTATACTGCTGTCTACTCTACATAAGTTCTAGTTGTCAATTGTCAACTGAGGTAGAGATGCTGTTCAAATATGCATGTCAAGTCTGCCCAGTTTAGGACCTTGTTTGTTTGTAACAAGGTATATTTTAGAACTGAAATTTTGAAAGTGCATTTCAATGTTCCATGGAGTCAATAGCCTTATATTAGAGGAAGCCCTAAAATCTGAGTGCTGAGTTATGAGGGCACATGGTGCTTCTTTTCAATATGCCAAAATTTAGCTTTCAGCAGAGCAGGCTAATTTAGCCAGTAAACTGGCTGATTTGTGGTTTGATTGCATGTAACCATTATTTATTTCTGCAGTACGACAAAGAAAAGCGGAGACAAAGAACACATTAGTTTTCATCTGAACCTTTTAATGCAAATGTATAGAGTTTCCAGATAACTGAAGTGGTTTCTACAGCAAACTTGCCAAAAAAGGAGAGACTATTTAGCAAATAGACTCCTGGAGCCATTTTCAGGGGCAGAATGAAAACCAGCAAACAACCCCTCCACTCCCAAACATTCTTTAAAGTAGTTTAGATGTTGTTGTTTTCAGAATTTGGCTTAACAATGAAGATTCTAATTTTGTCTAAGTTCTCAATGGGAAAGTGACTCATTGTACTAGCTGCTATTTATCTGATCAGTTATAACGATAAAGCCTTTGAAATAATCTAACTTGGGCACCTAAAACTGGGCTCCTACTCCACATTTAGGCACCTAAATAAAAGTGGCCTGATTTTCAAAGATGTCAGGCAGCCGGGGTTCAAGTGGATTTTTTGGTGCTCAGTAATTCTGCAAATTAGGCCCTACGGCTGTAGATTACACTATTTTCTTTAGCTATGCTTCAATGTAAGGCAAACAGAAAACTGCTCAACTGACTGATTTAATCTCCTATATAGTTCCTACTGTAACTATTTAAAATTTTTGGAGAAAGAATAAAAGATAATCACAGAAAAAACGGGAAAATGTCTACAGGAAATACTGATTTGAACTTCCACCCCACTAGGTGCACTGAAAGTCGCATATTCTTTTCAAGAAAGTGGTAAAAATATTACCAAGTTACGCAAATATAAAACTGCATGAAAAACATATGATGTAGATTATTTACATCTTAGTTAAGAAAACAATGCGATAGCAGCAGTTTCTAATTGCATGTAATAGCTTTTGTACATTAAAAAATGTAATTGACTTATTGCTTAAATAGTTCAATTTTTGTTAAATTTGACTCCAATTAATTTGTGTATTTCATCAACCCACGCAATAATTCATACCCACCACAAAATGGAAGTTAATTGTTCTACACCAAATCAGAGTGGATAATGCATGCACGAGCCTTAACATAAAAGGAATTTTTTTTCGGCACATATTGAACTTTTTATGATCTCTGAAGAGGTGAAGAGGAATCTGCTGAATTTTCTGTTTTAAATGCACCCTTTCATTATGCCATTTACCACTCTGAATATGGGAAATAAGTGTCTGTAACTACTGGCTTTCTTTTTTCTAAGGGTAGCAGATTTAATTTTTTTTAAAGAAGTGTCTTAACAATTGTATTTTTGTTTGTGCTTTTTTTCTGGAATAAGACATTTGAAATGTATGTTTGTGTAATGAAAGCATTATCTTTATCTCATTAAAGAGTGCATTACTGTCTCTAAACTTTTTAATATCCCATATTCTAGGTTTTCCTATTACATTCTTAATCCAAAAGAGCTCATTTTTCATTCTGCTAATCTTTGTTCTTTTTTGCAGTGTGCAGTCATAAACCTCATGTTTAAAATATACATGCAACCATTTTGTAGAAAAATAATTATTTTTATTAATTCAAGAGAGTTCATATAGAATTTATACCAATCCTTGTCTCAAAGTTTCAATCAGAAGTGACCTCATTGAAAGTGGTCAGAAACATTATTTATTACTATGGGTGGAACTAAGAATCATTTATTACTATGGGTGGAACTAAGAATCATTAACTAGTACACATTTAGAAGCAATGCGTGTTTATTTTGTTCTTTGGTTAAGTATTGTTTCTACACCGTTTCATACATGTCTAAGAACAGGGATAATAAATTTTGATAAGAAAGTTTGAAAACGTTTTTTAAGCTAAGACTGATTTTACATCATTTTCACTGTTATAAATTCTTACGTTTAGGCCAGAGATATAAAAAGGCAGAAGTTATTTAAAAAAATAGTTTTCATAAGTTTTCAACTCCTATCTAACAATATGGTGAGGTCCAAAACTTTCAAAGTCTCTATGTTGTTATTCAAGGCTCTGGTTTCCAAAGTCAGCGTCAACTCATCATATCTAAACTGCTTGCCTCCGTAGCCCCTTCACAGCGCAGGGCATCAGCCATGTCTCTTCGAAAGACCGACATGTTCTGGGTGAATCTGGGCACAAGAAAACCCCAAATCTTTGGTTAAACCAGACCTCTGATTTATGGATTTATTTAGATTTAAGCAATAGGAAAAACATTAAAAACACTCAGATAAAATCTCTAGGTGTCCTCATAATTAGTCTTACAACATAATAACGACTAGCCAGCAGCATTAAAAACATGATGTGTGGACAACCTGTAAGCTCAGACCATTAGTAGCATGAACTGCTTATGAATGGTAAATTCAGCCAGCCAGGAAATCAAAGCAACAGGAAAACTCCTTTGCATCCCACGCTGCTTATGGGAAAAATGCCCTCAACCATACCCCAAAACCTTGACAAATGAATGGCTTTGTGCAACATGCTCAGAAAGTCATTGAGTTCAGGCTATTTCAGACCTAGTGTCCTTTCTTGATAGTGAAGGCAGAGTACAACCTGTCTCTCAGCAAAACAGGACACAGTTACACTTATGGCACCGACCAAATTCTCTTGTTTATCAACGTAGGTGGAACTCTCTCTTTTATCATATTTGTTGGTCTGTACAACTTTTTGGGTGCCCAAAATCTCACTAGGACAGCACATGTAATTTCAGCACTATCACAACCTGAACCCTTGCCCTGATACAACCCTAAAAGCCAGTGCAAACCTAATCCAGATCAGATCTACTTCCTCAGTCTGTCTTTATTTAAAACAGTGTACCGCTGTCATTTCTCACATTTCACATACGTATTTTCAGTAGCAGAAATTAAATTGTTTTGCTTCTAATTGAAAATATTAGGCACAATCCTGATCTTTGCTATGCCCCCAAATATAGGGCCCTTCTTCCTTTTTTAAATGCGGCAGCTGCAACATGCTTTGCTTGGAGGCTGTCAGATCTCACAGGCTCAGATTAAGGAAGATGTCCAAGGAACACCAATTGTGAATTACAGTTTAAGGCCCTGATCTTGCAAAGGGCTTTGTGTGGACGAATGTTTGCAAAGCCAATGGGATTCCAGGTGGGTCTAAGATCCCTAGGCAAGATTGGGGCTGATATCCCTTCCTGTTCATGCTCTCCATAGTTCACTGTTGGCTGAAGATAGCAGCAGTGTGGTAAGTTAGGGCTTGCTGCGTGTGGTTACAGAAGATGCATTTCAGAATGTTTTTGTGCATACTTTTTACTTTTGTGTTCATTTCTTTGCTAATGAAAACTGATTTCTGCTCACATTTGAACATTCCAAATTAAAATAAACCTGTAAAATGGACTTTCCTAGGAAGTTACAAGACACTTAAAAGAGCCCAAAATAACCTCTGAAAATAGGACTGCCTAGGTATAAGATATGTTGCTTGTTGATACTATGGCTGCCTAAAAGCCATCCCAGGAAGCTGCGACAGAAGATAACTCATTTGATGTACTGTTCCTTTAATGATTCTAGATAATACCTGCTCACATTACCCCAGATTGAGCAGTCTGTATATCTCTAGCTGCAGCTACTAAGACTTCCCAAAAGACCACCCAACCTTTGGAGTTTAGAATACTCCACAGACACTGTATATTGCAATTCTATTTTAAAAGGCTGTGTATGTTTGAACTTAGGGCTTATACAAGTTAGGTGATTAACAGCCCTCGAGACTGAAGTCCTGGTCATCGACAGAACATGGGTAGCTGCAGCGTAAACTTCTCCACACTGCCCAGCCAATGCCCCTAAGTGCTAGCGTGGAGGTGTGGCAGCAAGCTTCTCCACACTGCCCCTTTGTCCATATGACATGTCTATGGCAAACCTCATGGTACGACACACATTTTAAACTCTAAATACACCTGGGGAAATAGCCCTTCATTTGGGCATTTTTTGTGATGAGATGTGAAGGCTTATCTGTTTTTTCCAAGCAACTATGTAGAATCCTAAAGAAGGCAGTAGTTTGCCATATCAATTTAAAGTCATGTAGTGTTCAGGTTAAATGCTAGAGTGGCCTACAAGAAGCCAAATGGCTGGATATTAAACTAGACAAATTCAGATGAGAAATAAAGCACCATTTCTTTTTTAAACAGTGATGGGGGAATAACTATTGGAACATACTACTGAGGAAAGTGGTGGATTCTCGATATCTTCGGATTAAGACTTGATGCCCTTCTGCAAGTTACGCTTTCATAGAATCATAGAATATCAGGGTTCGAAGGGACCTTAGGAGGTCATCTAGTCCAACCCCCTGCTCAAAGCAGGACCAAGCCCCAATTTTTGCTCCAGATGGCCCCCTCAAGGATTGAACTCTCAACCCTGGGTTTAGCAGGCCAAGGCTCAAACCACTGAGCTATCCCTCTCTCCTTCCTTCCTTCCTTCCTTCCTCCAACACAAGTTACTGGGCTCAATAGAGGGGTAACTGAGTGAAATTCTCTAGCCTATGAGATACAGAAGGTCAGACTAAATGAGCCAATGGCCCCTTCAGGCCTTAAAAATCTATGAATCTACATGAGTAAGGTAGCTCAGTGCTAACTGTATACCAAATACGGGGGTCCCATAACACTTCACACCTGACTTATGGACATGATTTGATAAGATTGACATCGAGTCTGTGGTTGCTCTGTGGGTGACTCTACTGTTTAATGGCTGAGGTTGGTTGTGGGACCTTAACTGTATTTGTGTACTTTTAAAACCTTTTAAGTATAACTTTAATTTTAAATTTCCAGGCCAACATTTGTTTTTTTCCTTAGAAAATATTATCTCAAGGGTTTTTCCTTTAAATAACTGATAGATATGCTGGAACTGTCTATAAATAAATACTCTGGTAATTTCTTTAGTTGTTAAAAACACTGGTGGGATTGTTCAGTCACAGAACTCCCCATGGAGCTTCCAAACTGTGCAGAGATGGGTATCTATCCTCCCCAGACTGTCTGCCACCATCACCTCTTGTGGTTTCCTCCTTTCTGGTTCCCACATGGTTCCCTACTCTCCCGACTACCTGGAGAAAGCTACGTGTGAGGCATGTCAAGTGGACTTATTTCATGGAGTAGGTGTGGTCACTACACTACTAGGTGGGACCCCTTCCATCTCCACACTGCCCCCTCTCAAATGGCTCCTCCCATTGCCATTATCCACAGTGGGGTCATGTGGAGTTTATAAACTTAGTATCAGGGATATAAGGAAACGATCATCTCTGCAGAGACCGTACTGTGTTCAGAAATGTATTTTAACAGCTAAATAATTCCAAAAGCAACCCTCTTCCACCTAAAAATAGTCCAAGGCATCAGCCCCAGTGTAAGACAACAGATTAAAACCCATCTGGGGTTTCTAAACGAAACTGTTTTGGAGTTTTGACAAGTCGACATTTCTCAGAAAACGTTGGAGAGATGGAATCATCTAATTGTTTTAACTTTCACCACTCCCAAATGTCTTGTCTGGTTTGTCTCAAGCTTTCCAGGAAGTTCTACCCTGGTATAAATCATGCCTGTGACATGTCAAGATTTTGTTTTGGTGGAGTAAAGGTGTGGGGAGGTGAAAACACAGTTGGTAACAGAAGACTAGTGTGAACCTCAAATGCAGCCAACTTCTATTGCTTTTCTTTTAAACTAACCCTATTTTTTTACAGCGAGGGTGAAAGCGAGTAAATTGCCAATCCTGGTCTTCAAAAAAACCAAACAAAAAACTCAAACAGCTCAGCAATATTATGGTTAGCTGTTATGGGGGGCTCCAACTGACCCTCTCCCATTTCTGTCTTTTTACAGGTCATAGTTACATCCTTGGATCTGCAGGGGCTGGGGTCAGTCAAAGCAGCAGCACCTAGAGCAGCAGAGGCTAGAGAAGCCCTCACAGTTCTGCAGCACCCAAGAATATCAGACTGTTTTTTGCTGGAGACACCATATGCTGGAGAAAGGGAGGTCTATGCCCCTCCCAAGAAAATGGGGTGGTTTTTTTTTTAAGGGGGAGGTGGTGGCCAAAAAGAGAAAGGAGAACTCATTCCCTGGCAGGCCCTGCCTTTGGAATTATCCTAAATAAATACATATTTAAGAGCAACTAAATAGATAATTATCAAATGCTCTGGCTCCAACTAGTAAGTCTAAGGGAGGATTATTTGGTAGGACACTGCCTTACTTTTAAAGGAAGCTAAAAAACTCCATTGTAGTTGCAGGTTAGCCCAGAATACTTTGTTGTTATTCTCTGGTTGAGTGTTTTATTTGGCTTTTATCAGTAGAGAACACGTAGGCCTGGTCCACACTGGGGTGGGGGGGTGGGGAATCGATCTAAGATACGCAACTTCAGCTACGTGAATAAGTTAGGGCTTGCTGCGTGTGGTTACAGAGGATGCATTTCAGAATGTTTTTGCGCATATTTTTTTACTTTTGTGTTTATTTCTTTGCTAATGAAAACTGATTTCTGTTCACATTTGAACATTCCAAATTAAAATAAACCTGTAAAATGGACTTTCCTAGGAAGTTACAAGACACTTAAAAGAGTCCAAAATAACCTAGCTGAAGTAGACGTACTTAGATCTACTCACTGTGGTGTCTTCACTGCAGTGAGTTGACTGCTGACGCTCCCCCGTCGACTCCGCCTGCGCCTCTCGCCAAGGTGGAGTACTGGAGTCGATGGGAGAGTGCTCAGGGGTCGATTTATCGTGTCTAGACTAGACGCGATAAATCAGCCCCTACTGGACCAATCGCTGCCCGCTGATCCGGTGGGTAGTATAGACATATCCTTAGGGCGTTGTGAGCTTACCTGTCTCTGTTCTTTACCAGAAGGTTTTGCTCCACTCCTTCCATTAGGTTCCTAAAGCACTGGTCAAGGACCTCTCGTTTGTTGTCAGGCTGGCTGGTTATCAAGCTTGCCCTTAATTCGCTGAAGTACTGTGATCAAAAGGCAGAAAATACTTAGGAAACAAACTTTGGAAGTAAAAAAACACGGTTACTCACCGTAGTAAATAGTGTTCTTCGAGATGTGTTGCTCATATGTATTCCAGTTAGGTGTGCGCGCGCGGCGTGCACGATCGTCGGAAGATTTTTACCCTAGCAACACTCGGTGGGCCGGCTGGCGCCCCCTGGAGTGGCGCCGTTAGGTGCCCCGATATATACTGCAGCCGGCCCATCGCCCCCTCAGTTCCTTCTTGCCGGCTACTCCGACAGTGGGGAAGGGGGGCGGGTTTGGAATACATATGAGCAACACATCTCGAAGAACACTATTTACTACGGTGAGTAACCGTGTTTTCTTCTTCGAGTGCTTGCTCATATGTATTCCAGTTAGGTGACTCCCAAGCCATTCCTAGGAGGCGGGGTCGGATTGTGATACAGCAGAGTTTAGGACCGCCGAACCAAAAGCGGCGTCGTCTCTAGAATGTTGCACTATGGCATAGTGCGAGGCAAAAGTGTGTACTGACGACCATGTCGCGGCCCTACAAATGTCTTGTATAGGTATGTGTGCCAGGAAGGCAGACGACGAGGCCTGAGCTCGGGTAGAGTGGGCCGTAAGGTGCATGGTGGGGACACCTGCCAAGTCATAGCATGTGCGGATGCACGAGGTGATCCATGACGAGATGCGCTGGGAAGAGACGGGAAGGCCTTTCATCCGGTCCGCCACGGCGATGAACAGCTGGGTCGACTTCCGGAAGGGCTTTGTCCTCTCGATGTAGAAGGCGAGGGCTCTCCGGACATCCAGGGAATGGAGTTGCTGCTCCTTCCTGGAGGCATGGGGCTTAGGATAAAAGACAGGTAGAAAAATGTCTTGGTTAATATGGAAAGCCGACACCACCTTGGGCAGGAAGGCCGGGTGTGGCCTGAGCTGTACTTTATCCTTATGGAACACCGTATAAGGTGGTTCCGAAGTAAGCGCTCTGAGCTCAGAGACGCGTCTAGCCGAGGTGATGGCTACTAGAAAGGCCGTTTTCCATGAGAGATACAGCATGGAACAAGTGGCCATGGGCTCGAATGGGGCACCCATGAGCCTGGTAATGACTAGGTTGAGGTCCCATGTAGGGACCGGGCGGCGCACCGGCGGGTGTAGCCGTTCTAACCCCTTAAGGAACCTGGTGACCATGGGGTTGGAGAAAACAGAACCCGCCCCGTCCCGGGGGTGAAAAGCTGAAATTGCCGCTAGGTGGACTTTTAGCGACGAGAGAGCCAGACCCTGCTCCTTTAATAAGAGGAGGTAGTCCAGTATGGTGTGAACCGGCACCTGCAAGGGGTCAAGGCCCCGAGTGCCACACCACAAGGAAAAACGTTTCCACTTAGCTGTGTAGGTGGACCTGGTGGAGGGTTTCCTACTGCTCAGCAGAACGTGCTGGACCGGGCTGGAACATCGCAGCTCCGACGGGTTCAGCCATGCAGCATCCACGCCGTGAGGTGAAGGGACCGCAGGTCGGGATGCTGGATCCTGCCGTGCTGCTGCGTGATCAGGTCCGGCCATCTCGGTAGAGGGATCGGGTCTGTCACGGACATCTCCAGGAGCGTGGTATACCAGTGTTGCCTGGGCCACGCTGGAGCAATCAGGATCACCCTGGCCTTGTCCCTGCGTAGCTTGAGCAGGACCCTGTGGACCAGTGGAACTGGTGGGAAGGCATAGGCCAGGTTGTCTGTCCAAGGATGGAGAAAAGCGTCTGTCAGGGAGCCTGGGGAGCGACCCTGAAAGGAGCAGAACACTTGGCATTTCCTGTTCTCGCGAGTCGCGAAGAGATCTATCTGGGGAAACCCCCACTTCTGGAAGACAGAGTGGATGACGTCCGGCCGAATGGACCACTCGTGCGTCTGGAAGGACCTGCTCAGGTGGTCCGCCAAGGTGTTCTGGGCTCCTGGGAGAAACGAGGCCACGGGGTGAATGGAACGGGCTATGCAAAAGTCCCAGAGCTGAGTTGCCTCTCGGCAGAGAGGAAGGGAGTGCGCTCCTCCCTGTCTGTTGATGTAATGCATGGCCGTCGTGTTGTCTGTAAGGATGGAGACACAGCGGCCCTGTAGGTGCTGAGCAAAGGCTTGGCAGGCGAGTCGTACCGCTCGGAGTTCTCTGACATTGATGTGTAACGTCAGCTCTTGCTCCGACCACAGGCCCTGCGTTTGGAAGTTCAGCAGGTGAGCCCCCCAGCCGAGGGATGAGGCATCCGTAGTCACGGTGCGGGAAGGCTGAGGTGGATGAAAGGGAATACCTGACATCACATGTGCGGGGTCCAGCCACCAGTTGAGGGAGGCTAGGACTTGTGATGGGACCGTCAGAATCATATCGAGGTTGTCCCTGTGTGGTCGGTATGCGGAGGCCAGCCATGCTTGAAGGGGCCGCAGGCGTAACCTGGCGTGGGCTGTCACGAAGGTGCATGATGCCATATGACCCATGAGGCTGAGGCAGCAGCGGGCTGTCGAAGTTGGGAAAGCTTGGAGGCTGCGTATGGCGGCTGCAAGCGTTTGAAAGCGAGCCTCTGGGAGGAAAGCCCTGGCGAGGGTAGAGTCCAGTATAGCCCCTATGAAGTCGATTCTCTGTGTTGGGACCAAAGTGGACTTTTCGATGTTTAGTAGGAGGCCGAGACGGTTGAACATGTCCATGGCCTTGTGAATATGGGACTGGACCTGGCTGGCGGAGTTGCCACGGAGGAGCCAGTCGTCGAGGTAGGGGAATACCTGAACACCTTGACGCCGAAGGGCGGCTGCTACCACTGCCATGCACTTTGTGAAGACTCTCGGTGCTGTTGAGAGGCCGAATGGCAGGACCGCGAACTGGAAATGTCTCTGGCCCACTACGAAGCGCAGGAAGCGTCTGTGAGGTGGGTAGATGGCAATGTGGAAATACGCGTCCTTCATGTCGAGGGCGGCGTACCAGTCTCCCTGATCCATAGAGGGGATAAGGGTGCCCAGGGAGAGCATACGGAATTTCAACTTTACCATAAACTTGTTGAGACCCCGTAAGTCCAGGATAGGACGGAGCCCCCCCTTTGGCTTTGGGATTAGGAAATAACGGGAGTAGAATCCCTTGCCTCTGAGATCCCTTGGGACCTCCTCCACCGCTCCCAGAGCAAAGAGTTCGTGCACCTCCTGGATAAGGAGTTGCTCGTGAGAAGGGTCCCTGAAGAGGGACGGGGTGGGAGGGTGGGAGGAGGGCGGGGAGACGAATTGCAATCGGTATCCCCCCTGGATGGTATGTAAAACCCAGCGGTCCGTGGTGATATTCGACCACGCCGGGGAGAAGGGGGAGAGGCGGTTCATAAACAGGAGTGCGGGATCGGAATGGACTGGTACTCCGGCCTCGAGCGCCCCTTCAAAAATTTTGTTTGGGCCCCGAGGATGGCTTGTGGGGGCCCTGCCTCTGGCCGGTCTGCCGGCCGGGTTGCTGTCTCCTACCCCCTCGACCACGCGGCCTTCTGTAATAGTCTTGACGTGGCGGGGGGGGGAAATAGGTGCGTCTCACGAACGGCCTGAAGGGCCTACGCTGCGTCGCGGGGGTATGCATTCCCAGCGTACGAATGATAGTACGACCGTCCTTTAAGGTCTGCAGCTTAGGGTCTGTCTTCTCTGAAAACAGGCCCTGCCCGTCAAAGGGTAGGTCCTGGATAGTGTGCTGGACCTCTGCTGGGAGGGTAGAAGATTGCAGCCAGGAGATGCGCCGCATGGCGACTCCGGAGGCGATGGTTCTGGCAGCGGAGTCGGCGATGTCCAAGGAGGCCCGCAGCGACGTCCTGGCCAGTTTTTTGCCCTCCTCCACGAAGGCTTTATACTCCTGTCTGGACTCTGGAGGTATAAGCTCTTTAAATTTGTCCATCGTGACCCAGGTGTTAAAAGCATAGCGGCTCAGGAGTGCCTGTTGGTTCGCCGCACGAAGCTGTAGGCCCCCACCTGAGTAGATCTTGCGGCCGAACAAGTCTAGGCGCTTGGCGTCCTTTGATTTCGGCGCCGGGGCCTGTTGGCCGTTCCTCTCCCTCTCGTTGACGGACTGGACTACCAACGAACACGGAGGGGGGTGCGTATACAGATATTGAAAATCCCTCGGGGGGGCCATGTACTTTCTCTCTACCCCCCTGGCAGTGGGGGGTATTGAGGCTGGTGTCTGCCAGATGGATGTGGCGTTGGCAAGGATAGTCCGCACAAAAGGTAAGGCAACCCTAGTGGGGGCATCGGTCGTCAGGATGTCCACCACGGGGTCCTCCAGTTCAGGGACCTCTTCTATTTGGAGGTCCATATTCAGGGCCAACCTGCGGAGCAGGGCTTGGTGGTCCCTGAGATCGATGGGGGGTGGACCGGATGATGATGCTCCAGCCACTGCCTCATCAGGGGAGGAGGAAGAGGACAGGCCTTGGGCGAGCGGGTCCTCGACAGGTACCTCTTCGGGGCCCATGGGTGGGGGCTCCGCTTCAGGCTGCTCTACCTCTGGCGGAGGCCTGGAGACTGTAGCCTCTGGAGGGCGGGAGACTGTAGCCTCTGGCGCTCGACGCTCCAACGTGGTAGAGGTAGGAGCTCTTGCTGGTACCCTCTGGGCTTCATAGTATGCCATGGGGGTCCAAAATGGCCACCGCTCCTGAACCTGCCCGGTCTCTGGCAGGTGACCCTGGTCGCTGACGGTGCGGTCCTCCGCGTAGAGGTCGCTACCAGCTCTGGAAGAGCGGGATCCAGAGCGCGAAGGCCAGGGCGGGGCAGAGTAGCCATGCAGTGACGTCTGCGTGGCCAGGGTCTGCCTCCTCGGTGGGGTCCGGTGCCGGGATGGCATCCGGTGCCGTGAGCCTGATCGGTGCCGGGATGGCGTCCGGTGCCGTGAGCCGGATCGGTACCGGGATGGTGTCCGGTGCCGGGAGCCGGATCGGCGTCGAGAGTCGGATCGGCGCCGGGATGGGGAGCGGCGTCGAGAGCCGGATCGAGGGCGGGACCTGGATCGGTACCTGCGATGCTCTCGGTACCGTGACCCGGATCGGGACCTGGAGCGTCTCGGCGATCTGCGCGTCGACCGGCCGCGGGACCGGGAGCGGCGCCGAGAGTCAGGATACCTCCGTGCCGATGGAGACCTGGAGCGGTACCGCGAGTAGGAACGGCGCCGGGATCGTGATCGGTGCCGGGACTGCGAGCGGTACCTTGGAGACGCACGTGGCTGGTGCTGGCTGGTCTCCTCCTGCGGCACCGGGTGGAAGATGGCCGGTTTGCCGCGTGAAGTGATGATCCGCACCGGCGGTACCGTAGACGGGGTCGGTACCGGAGCGGTCATCTGGATCAGATCCCGCGCCGCTGCGAAGGTGTCCGGCGTGGACGGCAGCGGGAGCTCAACCACGGAGCGTGCCGGGGAGCTAGCGGTTACCGAGCTCAACGGCCCTCGCGGGACCGGAGTCGTCGGTACCGGAGCCTGCGGAGGCTGACCTGCACTCAACGGCCTCTCGGGTGCCGGAGTTGGCAGGGCCGGCGCCGGTGTTGACGGCGGCGCCGGACTCAACGGCCTAGGGAGGGCCGGAGTAAGTGGCACGGAGACCACTGGCACCGAACTCAGCGGTCCTTCCGGTACCGGAGTTGGCGGTGCGGGCGCCTCGACAGACCTAGGCTGGCCTGGAGCTGGCTGCACATGCAGCGGCGCCTTAGTCGGTCCACCCGACTTCTTGGCTCTCGGGGACAGAGAGCGGCTCTGTGAAGTCCCGGGTAGAGAGGGACGGTGCCTGGGTTCTTTACCGGAGGTTGGACGTTCCGGTGCCGCAGACGTTGAGGCCGCCGGGGTCGGTGCCGTGATACGATGCGGCGCCGACATCGGGCTAAGAGACGCCTCTAACAGGAGCTGCTTCAAACGAAAGTCCCGCTCCTTTTTGGTCCGCGGCTTGAAGGACTTACAAATGCGGCACTTGTCCGGAAGATGGGACTCCCCGAGGCACTTGAGACAGGAGGCATGCGGATCTCCTGTAGGCATCGGCTTCTGGCATGCCGAGCAAGGCTTGAATCCCGGTGAGCCAGGCATTGGCCCGGTACCGGGTTGGAGAGAAGGGGAGAAGCCCCTAATCTCCAGCTACAATTGTCAATGAGTCTAACAACAACTATTAACAACTAATTAACGGTACTTTAACGGTACTTAAACTTATCTAAAAGATAAACGAGTGCTGTAAAGCTAGGGCTGTGGAGGTCAGCGAGCTGCTCTCCACTGTTCCAACGACCGACACGGGCGGTAAGAAGGAACTGAGGGGGCGATGGGCCGGCTGCAGTATATATCGGGGCACCTAACGGCGCCACTCCAGGGGGCGCCAGCCGGCCCACCGAGTGTTGCTAGGGTAAAAATCTTCCGACGATCGTGCACGCCGCGCGCGCACACCTAACTGGAATACATATGAGCAAGCACTCGAAGAAGAAGCAGAGGTTGCTCACCTGTAATCAGAACCCTGAATGAGCTCTGTGCATTCACACTCTTGAGATGCGCCAATGGTGCAGCATGAATGGCTGGAACGTATTAGCAGCAGTGCCTGTTGGAGTGCTCTTGTGCCCCAAACGGTTCACAATGTTTGGAGGAGGAGGTTATAAAAGGGAGCATGGTGAACAGGCCGCCTCAGTTCTTTTGACTGGCTCCTTAGGTCTCAAGTGACACCCAAGAAGAGAGAAAGTGTGTGCAGAGTGTGGACAGGTAGAGTCCATCTTGAAGAACTTCACTTACAGCTGAACAACCTTCATTTCTTTGTCAAATGGCTCCTACCCATTCCCACTCTTGGGAGTCTGGCCAGCAGAACTCCTCCCTCTGGACAATGGGATAAGAAGGCCTCTGACATATAGACTGTAATGCTTCTTTACTGGACCAGGCGTCTGACCTCAGTGCTAGATCTAGGGAATAATGGTTTGTGGAAAGTATGAATTGGGCTATAGGTAGCAGCTCTACAAGTTTTTAATATGGGAATATGTGTAATACAGGCCATGGAAGTGTCTTCACTCTAGGCGAGTGTGCTCTAAGCCCTTCTGGAAGAGGAACAGAAGTGTGTTCATAACACTTTTCAATATGGAGTCCAACCCACTTGAAAAGGTTGTGTGATTCCATTACCTGACCTGTATTTTTTCCCCATAAGAGATAAACAGTCTAGATGATTTCCTGCATACCTCTTTAAATAAAAGCCATCCAAGGTGTGCAGCCTAAATTCTCCTGAGTAAGAATGAGGCCTAAGGAAAAACACTGGCAAGTTTATGAACTGGTTAAGATGGAATTCTGTTACCACTACTTTATCTTTGTGAAGGACTGTAAGAGTGGGGGGTCAGCCATGAGATCCTACAGCTCACTCACTTTTCTAGCAGATGGAATAGCTACAGAAAAGGATATCTTAATCAAGAGATGAAATGGGGAACAGTCTCTCATGTGTTTGAAGAGAGATTCCATGAGCTAAGTAAGTACTAGACTGAGGGCCAAGTTCTAAAACTGTCAAAGTCCTATGGCACATGCTGTCAAGTGGAGAGAGTCTGTGTCCCAAAGTAGGAAATATTGTTTCCATCTGTAAAGTATAATTTTGGCTCCAGTTAAGGAGGCCAACAACTGTGCTGAGATTTTTAACCTTGGAGGCTGGAGCCAAGGCTGGATTCCCAGCACTTACAGATCCCTGGTGCTTCAGAGCTGGAAGGTTTAACTGCTAATACTTCTAGCACTAGCATAACTTGGAGGCTATTCTGATGCACCTTTCTGACCCTGGGGGTGAAGAAGCTGCATATGGAGCAATAAGAAAGCAAATAACCTTCCCCAAGCAGGCCAAACAACACACATGGGTGTCCAAAACAAGAAAAATGGCAGGACAAATAGTGCACCTTTGAACCCTGATTTGTTTTCAAATTCCATGATATTGGAACAAAGGACTGGTGCCAGAGCAGTAAGACCCTTAGTACAAAACAAGAAAAGAAGAAGAAAACAATAAAAAAACACCAACTAACGAAAACCTAGCTAAACAAAAAGGCGATGGTACTGGGCATGATTCATTCTGATGAATCTGGGTCCCAGGACAAGTGAGGCTGCTGGTCTATCTGCTCCCATGGTTGGAAGGAAGCAAGGTGGTTGATGCCTCCTGCCTCTCTTTCATAGTCCCACCCTCTGAACATTCAGAGCCAGGAAAGGTAGTAGCTGTCAGAACACTTCAAAGGGTACCGCTGCTGGAAGGTAGGTTCCACAGTCCAAGCTGTATCATCGACATGACCTAGCAGAAGCCACTTGAAGATTTTAGGGCCAAATTTTCAAAACCTGGCCACAATAACTGCTGATGAAATGTAGGTCATTTCGGCATCTGTGTGTCTAAGTGTACCTACCAATCATGTGCTTGGACATGCACAAGATCTAAACTGCACCTCCAAAATCGAAGGTGCATAACGAAAGGCCTGGATAATGCTAGGCTGAAAATCAGGCCTTTACAATCTCTAATGTGAATTTTAAAAAGCATCCATCCCAAGCTCTAGGGGCTTGTCCAGATACAGAAAATGTGCAGAAAGCCAGAATGAAATGGCTCTCTCATTGACCAACCGCCAAACTAAAAATATGAATTGCCCAACAAAACTATAGCTTCCCTCAACCTGCCCGCCAACAAAAGCCCCGGGAAAACATAAAAGCCTTGCAGCAAGGCCTTAAGGGTACAGATCTGAGCTCTGTCAGCCCACTAGGAGAATAGGAAGGGCAAGAATCTTAAAAGGCAATTTGCAGAGTAGCAGCCGTGTTAGTCTGTATCTGTAAAAATAAAAGGAGTACTTGTGGCACCTTAGAGACTAACACATTTATTTCAGCATAAGCTTTCGTGGGCTACAGTTCACTTCAAAGTCAATGTCGTTTAATGCCTTGTCAGGGAATGAATTGACATCAGCCCCTTCCCTTTAAAACCAGAGAGAGCGGCTCCACTGACCACAACGGCAGCAGTCTTATGCATGGAGAGGAGCTCTTCATCAGGTAGCTAGGTCCCAAACCGCTTACAGCCTTATAGTTTAAAGCCAACAGGCAGTCAGGGCAGATGAAGAACGTGGCCTAGCCTCAAGATGGCAGAGATATGGATAATTCTAGCAAGGCCCACAACCCTAAGAAAAGTTGTCAAGATTGTCCATGAGTTGGTTTCTTGAGCAGCGGCTTCCCCAGAGCTACCTTAGAGAGAGCTGTCATGAAGGAAGGCACTCGAAGTGAACAACGGATAAACTTTTTCATAAAAATTGCCTTCATCAATAGTTTGACAATTAACTGTAAAACTGCCTCCACTGATAAGGTAAGTTTGCCTATTGGGGCTGCTACCTGCCAGGAGCTGATCCGAGACCCCAAGAGTCCTGAAAGGGCTTCTAAGCACCTTCTGCAATGGCATCTCTTTTGCTAGCAGCCACGTTTGCCCGGATTCCCATGCCTTCTTCGCCACTAACCTGGTAATCGTTTGGTTGGAGGGCAATAGTTGCTTCAGTGTCCTAATACAGAAGGGATTTCCTGCAGCTCTGCCTGCCACCGTGGGCCAGTTTCCCTTTCCTGGTGTAACCCATCTTGTGTACTCCTGCTGGCACTTAATGGAGTGGTGAAGCAGTGCCAGAAGCAACCTGCAACCCCCACTGTACTGTGGGTGGGGTGGTGACTAGAACGGATTCAGCATCCTTCCAGTGTAGCTTCTGCTGATGATGCGTCTATGAAGCCCCGAGTGCAACTGCCGCTGGGGCACAGCTATCCTTGCAGGCACAGGCACCTGCAAATTGCACTTGTCTGCACCCCTGGGGCATATCTACCCCTTACATGTGAGCTGAATTATGGATGGACAAGATACCATTAAAACAAGTGAGAAGACCACTAAGCAGCAAAAGTACAGTATGAGTAACCATTATGGTTGCTGGTGGCAGGAACTGTAGCCACAGAGATTATATCCTGAATTAAGGGAATCCATTTACCAGCAGTTGGCTGGAATTAATTAAAAACAGTCGCTTCTGCAGTCATGTAAGCATGTTTCAGACCTTTCCTGTGGCCCTGCAGAACAGGGCATTGAAGTGCATGAGGTGGAGAAAGGCAATGCAATGGGGCTTTCACACCTCATTTATTCTCAGAGCTAAGCCTTCCAGGGAAGTGACCCAGGTAGGTGACATTCCCCTTCCACACCCTCACAAAAGAGACCGTGCCATAGCTCACTTGGTGCTAAGTAAGGGTGGATGTACACACACATTTCTGTCAAACAAAACCCAGGATCATTAGAACTAGTCTAATTTCAGTAGAAAGAGAATACTCTGCTAGCCACACATTTATTTCTTAGGATTCACCACTGCATGGTTTTATCTTCAAGTGAAATATTTAATTTCTTCTTACATTAAAGTGGCTAACATCAAAAGCACATAATTAATATGTAGTCAAGCTAATATTTAAATGCTATAAATCAGAGGCATTATATAAACAAAAGTGTCATCTTGAACAAGATTGGGAATGCACAAAACTACTTATTTCCCACTTTTAAAATGATGCAGTGACTCAGAGCAGATAGAAAATGATTAGTTTTCCTCCCAAAGTAGGAAATATTGCTTCCATCTGTAAAGTATAATATTGTGATGTCATAAACTTTTTCTAAACACTGAATTTGCCCTTATTCCCTCTCAATCATTTTAAAAGAACTGCTCTCTCTTATAGAGCTTGGATTTAAATCACAATAACACACCAAGAAGATGAATGACAGTGCTATTGGATATGGCTAAAATTGGATCCTTCAGCACAGGTGAATGATGAGACAGCGCTTCTCTTTTTGATATATTTTCTTCTTCTATTAGTTTCCTTCCATGGTTGGGATTTCAGTTTGAATTTTAATGTATGCGGCTGCCGCTAATCTTAGTGTCTTATTTTTTCCCAGCACTATCTTACTGTATAGACAATTCATTCTCCAAAGCAGTAATATACTGCCACTTGTGACTGCCCAAGAGATAAAGCAATTCTGAATAAAGTAAGATCCTGCTCTGAAGTATGGAGAATGCTATAGGTCAATATCTTCTGAAACAATGCCTTGCCATACACAGTAAATCGCACAAGTTTAGACTAGCTCACATTCATTTACTGAAATGGTTTTCTTTTCAGATGATTATATTAAGCCACTAAGGCAGTGGTGGGCAATCGGCGGCACGTCAGGGTAATCCGCTGGCGGGACGCCAGACAGTTTGTTTACATTTGCACGGCTGCCCGTGGCTCCCAGTGGCCGCTGTTTGCCGTTCCCGGCCAATGGGAGCTGCAGGAAGCGGCGACCAGCACATCCCTGCAATCCGCGCCGCTTCCTGTAGCTCCCATTGGCCAGGAATGGCAAAGCATGGCCACTGGGAGCTGCAGGCAGTCGTGCAAATGCAAACAAACTGTTGGTGTCCCGCCAGCGGATTACTCTGATGGGCCATGTGTGGCCCGCGGGCTGCCAGTTGCCCACCACTGCACTAAGGCGACATGCTGAGTGTATCCAAATATAGACAGTTTCAGATCTTCCTGACGGGATGGGCTGAAGAATGTTCCCTAGTTTAGATAATCTGCCTTTTTAGGGAAGCAGACACTCAAGATCTTAGTAAATATGAGAGATGGGCAAAGCTCACAAGGTTCAGATAAATCCCTCGAAGACCAGCTGCTTCTCTGAACCTTTCTGGCAGAGAAACTGGGTTAGAACTCTTGTCTTTCTTGCAAGATTTCCATTATATCCTTGTTTGGGCTAAGTGGGATTTGAATTTCTACATAAGTGTAGTTGTGTTTGCAGGGTTTCTACTTCCAGCTGGACCCTGGAAGATCAGAGTGGCAGAAATTATCAAAAAAGTTAACTGTACTTTTTTGACCTGCAGGTTGGGCTTGAGTTGTTGGGTGAAGGTGTGGCTGGATTTTTCTATTACATAAATTAGGTCATTCAGCCTCTCTGAGAGCAGCTCTCCAACACTTATAAAGCATCTGTGCTAGATACTCTCCTACACCCCTTACATGGGTAGAAGGGAGCAAGACAGCAAGGAAACGAGGTGGGGAATTTGAACGGGCAGCCAGTAGCTATGCGCCATGTTCCCTATCCCTGAATACATGGGCTCTCTCTGCAGGATCTGAGGGGGTGAGAACTGGAGAGCACCTGCCCTTCCTTGCCAGAGGCTATGGGAGAGGTGCGTGGAGCTGAAGAAAAGTAGGCAATAGCAGCATCACTCCAAAGCGAGCCTTACTGTCAGGGATGGGGTGGGTGGAGAGCATCATGAGGGCTAAGGTTCTGCTGGGCTGGTCTCTTCTCTGCTTTCCTTTTGATAACTGATATCTGTGATATTTGTAGGCTGGGCACGAAGCCCTTTCCCTCCAAGGGGAAAATATGGCTCCAGATCTCTCCAGTGAAACTTGGGTGATACTCTGAGTAATGTTTTCACTGGTTAGGAAAGCCCACAGGAGGGGTCACGGAAACCTATGAGACTGTGAAGACTAGAAACCGTGGCTTTATATTTATCCTAATCTAATGCCCAGTGCAGGGATTGGCAGTCTTGTAAGTGACTTCTTGTTTTCAATTATCTAAAAGTGGTGTGCATTAAGGGTCAGACATGGCAAAGAACATTTTAGTTTGTTAAAGTCTTGAAATCTTTGTAAGTCTATGAGCAAATGCAACTTATTTTCAGTAAGGTACAAGTTAATTACTGAGCAATTACAGTGAATGCAAAGAGCAAACATGACAAAATCTGAACACTCTTCTGTTTTGTAGCTAGCATCCCCTAAAACTGTGCTTAAAGGGACAATGCCAGCTTGTTAAGTCACCCAAATGTAGATTTTGTTACCGATCAACACCAGCAGGTTTGGCAATGCATAGTATTAACAGGGATGTTTAAAATTATCAGCAAAAAGAAGGGTTTTTAGTTTTGTTTTTGCCTGGAGTTAAAACATTTACAGCACCATGCATAAAACAAATGCTACTGCACTGGCCTAATGCATGAGACGCAGTAATTGATTAAAAATTGACTAGCTTTACTGTCCAAGCTGAGGGAAATGCAAAAAGTAAACAAACAGCATAAATTTTGAAAATTAATTACATTTAAAAAATTCAGTTTCAACACCAAAAATAAGATTTAATAGTATTTAACTTAAGCTTCTCAGCAGAGGATTTTATTTCAACTATATGGGCAGACGCAATAGTGAGCATGTGCAGAAGGAATCTGGTAGCATTTCTGCAATACTTACCTTCTCATTGAGAAGTATAAGCCCTAGCAGTGGTCTGGACACAGACCACTGGTTTCTGCAATCCTCAAAAATGATGGTGTTCATCAGAATCGACATCATCTGAAAGAAAATGCATTTATTTTGCATTAGTTGGTATATTTTGTGCTATAACATTTGATTTGGTCACAAGGATTTTAACTAATGACTGCCCAGAAAAATAAACGATCCCTTTGCAAACAATGTTGAACTCCTCCTTGACATCATGTGTGCGCCCACCTACGTTATACCCCTTTCTACACAACTCACTCATGTATAATTATTCCCATACCCAACAGATGCCATTATCAGTAGAAAGTTCTAGAAAAATGGCATCTGAGGTTTGTTTAACCAGAAAACAGACTACAACGTGACTTGACATTTATCCCTGTTCAGACAGCTGGGATGATTTGTATCAGATGCAGACCTCACTACAGTGACCTGTGCCTTTGCCCCCTTGAGGATGGATCACTTCAGCGTGTTCTGTCTAGTGCTAATCTTTACCACTACTCATACACTTAAGATGATGTAGAAAATGGCTGCCTAAAAGTCACACCTATGCTTAGTAATCTGCACTAGTTCCAAATTCATTTTCAGGTGCCACTCGAAGTGCTGCTTTTACCTTAAATTGGATGGGTCCTTGTTACCTCAGACACCACCCCTTTACTTATGGGATACTTCAGTATTTGTGATCAACTGGGGCACCTGAGTTGAGAGCTCCCTACTTTTGTGAAGGCAAAAGGAAGGACGGAAAGCTTGTCTACAGGAACATTTAGTTTGCAGCAAGCTGGGGTGTAAATCTCTCCCCCACTAGGCTGCTGCACACTAACTGTCCATGTGAACCTTGCTGACGTGCATTAACAGTTCTTTAGTGTGCTTTGATCTAGTCCCATTTCAAAGTGGGCAAGATCAAAGGGCACACAAACTTTTAGTGTGTCAGCAGGGTTCAAACAGTTTCTAAGTGTGCAGCAGGTTACTGAAGGGTAGATTTACACCCCAGCTTGCCGCGAACTAAATGTTCATGTAGACAAGCCCTAAATCAAAAGAGACTTGGCCCTGGTCTACACTACGAGTTTAGGTCGAATTTATTAGCATTATTTCGATTGATCCGTGCACCCGTCCACACAATGAAGCCCTTAACATCGACTTCTGGGGCTCTTAAAATCGATCTTGCCACTCCACCCCCAACGAGGGGATTAGCGCTTAAAGCGATATTGCCAAATCGATGTAGGCTTAGTGAGGACGCAATTCGACGGTATTGGCCTCCTGGATCTATCCCACAGTGCAACATTTGACCGCTCTGGACAGCAGTCTGAGCTCAAATGCTCCGCCCACGTAGACAGGAAAAGCCCTGCGAACTTTTGAATTTCATTTCCTGTTTGGCCAGCGTGGTGAGCTGCAGGTGAGCGCAGATCTCATCAGCAGAGGTGACCATGATGGAGTCCCAGAACCGAAGACGAGCTCCAGCATGGACCGAGCATGAGGTACGCGATCTGATCGCTGTATGGGGAGACGAAACCGTGCTAGCAGAGCTACGGTCCAAAAGAAGAAACGCCAATACATATGCCAAAGTCTCCAAGGGCATGCAGGACAGAGGCTACAACAGGGACGTGCAACAGTGCTGCGTGAAAATTAAGGAGCTCAGGAAAGCCTACCAAAAAAACAGAGATGCAAACAGCCGCTCTGGTTCAGAGCCCCAGACATGCCGCTTCTATGATGAGCTGCATGCCATTCTAGGAGGTGCAGCCAGCACTGACCCACCCATGTGGTATGACTCCGTATGTGGATCATCAGAAACCACAGAGGAGCATGATGATGATAATGATGCTGAAAATAGCGCCCAGACACAGCAAGGAAGCGGAGAAGCCCTTTTCCCCGACAGCCAGGAACTCTTTGTCACCCTGGAGCCAGTACCCTACGAACCCACCCAAGGCGTGCTCGATGCAGGAGAAGGGACCTCTGGTGAGTGTACCTCTGTTAAATTAATACATGTTTTATAAGCAAGCGTGTTTAATGATTAATTCGCGGCCAGTAGAGCTACAGCTACTGGAAAAGTCTGTTAACATGTTCGGGGATGGAGCAGAAATCCTCCGGGGACATCTCCAGAAAGATCTCCTGGATGTACTCCCAAAGCCTATGCAAAAGGTTTCTGGGGAGGGCAGCCTTATCCTGTGCTCCGTGGTAACACACTCTACCACGCCAGGCCAGTAGCACGTAGTCTGGAATCATTGCTTTGCAAAGCATGGCGGCGTATGGTCCCGGTGTTTGCTGGCATTCAAGCAACATCCGTTCTTTATCTGTCTGTGTTATCCTCAGAAGAGTGATATCATTCATGGTCACCTGGTTGAAATAGGGGAATTTTATTAAGGGGGTGTTCAGAGGGGGTCCGTCCCTGCTGGGCTGTTTGCCTGTGGCTGAACGGAAATCTTCCCCGCTGTGACCCACGCGGTGGGGGGAGCGGGAACAGCGAACATCTTGGATGTGTGTCTGTGTTGGTGGGGGTGTCGATTAGGTTTGCGCTGCACGTTAACCCGAAAACCGCCACCCCTCCCTTTTTAATTGCCAACCAGTTTTAAATTGCCAGCCCAAAGGCTGTTTGTTATGGGAAATGAGGGGGTTGCTGTTTGAAAACATTCCCACATGTTATGAAGGTTAAAGAAGCCTATAGACTGTGGCTTACCATGGCTGCCTGCAAGCCGAATTCTGTTGCCCGCTGGACCTGCTTGTGTGATCTCTCACACCAAACCGGCAGACCCTCAATATAACAGGCAAAGTGCAACCTTGGACCAAATGCACATGTGATATGTAATGTTTGGAGCACTGTTCTCTAATATGTGTCTTTTAAACTACTCCTCTCCCGTTTGTTTCCTCCCGCAGCTGCAAATGTTTCAACGCCACCCCTTTCATCACCGTCCCAGAAGCTAACAAAGATTAGAAGTAAAAAAAAAAAGGAATCGAGACGATATGTTCTCAGAACTCATGCAATCCTCCCACACTGAAGCTGCCCAGCAGAATGCATGGAGGCAGACACTGTCGGAGTCCAGGAAGGCAGAATTTGATCGCGCGGACAGGTGGCGTGCTGAAGACAATGACTGGCGGGATGAAGAGAGACAGCGGCGGGATGGAGAGAGTAGGTGGCGTCAGCGTGCAGAGAGAAGGCAGGATGCAATTCTGAGGCTACTGGAGGATCAAACGGAAATCCTCCGGCTTATGGCTGAGGAAAGGCGTAGGGTTCAGGAAAGGCCGCCTGAGCCCAGACCGCCGCTACAGCCCCTGTGTAACCAACAGCCCTCCTTCCCGAGTCCCATAACCTCATCCCCGAGACGCCCAAGAACGCGTTTGGGTGGCCTCCGTGCACCCAACCACTCAAGCCAAGAGAACAGTCCAAGCAAGAAAGGGCTGGCATTCAATAAGTTTTAAAGTGCTGTATGTCCTTGTCCTTCCCTCATCCCCTCCTCCACCACCCATCCTGGTGCTTCCCTTCCTCCACCACCTATCCCGGGAGACTATGGCAGTTACACCCATAGTTCCCCCTCTGTGTTTTACGAATGAATAAAGAATGCATGATTTTAAGCAACAATGACTTTATTTCCTCTGCAAGCGGTGACCGAGGGGGGGAGGGCAGGGCGGTTTGGGTAAAGGGAAGTAGAGTGAATGAAGGGGCGGGGCTTTTCATTACTGGGGAAAAACAGAACTTTCACACAGCATCCTGGCCATTCATGAAACTGGTTTTCAAAGCTTCCCTGATGCGCAACGCACCCTGCTGTACTCTTGTAATAGCCCTGGTGTCTGGCTGCGCATAACCAGTGGCCAGGCGATTTGCCTCAACCTCCCACCCTGCCATAAACGTCTCCCCCTTACTCTCACAGATATTGTGGAGCGCACAGCAAGCAGTAATAATAATGGGAATATTGTTTTCGCTGAGATCTAACCTAGTCAATAAACTTCACCAGCGAGCTTTTAAACGCCCAAATGCACATTCCACCACCATTCTGCACTTGCTCAGCCTATAGTTGAAAAGGTCCTGACTACTGTCCAGGCTACCTGTGTATGGCTTCATGAGCCATGGCATTAAGGGGTAGGCTGGGTCCCCAAGGATAACTATAGGCATCTCAACATCCCCAACGGTTATTTTCTGGTCTGGGAAGAAAGTCCCTTGCTGAAGCAGCTGAAACAGACCAGAGTTCCTGAAGATGCGAGCGTCATGTACCTTTCCCAGCCATCCCACGTTGATGTTGGTGAAACGTCCCTTATGATCCACCAGTGCTTGCAGCACTATTGAAAAGTAACCCTTTCGGTTTATGTACTCGCTGGCTTGGTGGTCCGGTGCCAAGATAGGGATATGGGTTCCGTCTATCGCCCCTCCACAGTTCGGGAACCTCATTGCTGCAAAGCCATCCAGTATGAGCTGCACATTTCCCAGATTCACAATCCTTGGTACCAGCAGCTTGGTGATCGCCCTGGCTACTTGCATGACAACAGCCCCCACTGTAGATTTCCCCACTCCGAATTGATTCGCGACTGACCGGTAGCTGTCTGGCGTTGCAAGCTTCCACAGGGCTATCGCCAGTCGTTTCTCTACTGTGAGGGCTGCTCTCATCTTGGTGTTCTGGCACTTCAGGGCAGGGGAAAGCAACTCACAAAGTTCCATGAAAGTGCCCTTACGCATGCGAAAGTTTCGCAGCCACTGGGATTCATCCCAGACCTGCAGCACTATGTGGTCCCACCAGTCTGTGCTTGTTTCCCGGACCCAGAATCGGCGTTCCACTGTATCAACAAGCCCCATTGCCACCATGATGTCCACCTTGCGGGGGGGCCTTTTTTGAGAGAGGTCTGTGTCCATGTCCTCATCACTGTCCTCAGGGCGCTGCTGTCGCCTCCTTGCCTGCTGTAGCTCTAGCAGCTCCTGGTTCTCGTTCTCCATATACTCCTGGACAATGCGCGTGGTGTTCATAACGGCGAGAACAGTTGCGGTGATCTGATCGTGCTCCATGCTTTCCCTGGTATGCTGTTTGCAGGACAGCAGAGTGGGAGCAGAAGCGGCGGGTGGATAACAATGGTGTCAGCAATATGGCGCCCGCATGAAAAAAGGCGCAAAAGGATTTTTGGCTCCCCCCTCAGTTGCTTTCACGGAGGGAGCGGGGAGCAAGGGTTAGGCTCATTTCCTTCTAGCTGCAGATGGTACAATATGCGGTGAGCAAGGGTTAGGCACCTTCCCTTCTAGCAGCAGATGGTACAATATGCTTGATATCCATCATCATCTCCTGGCCCCCTCAAGGATTGAACTCGCAACCCCGGGTTTAGCGAGACAACGCTTAGACCGCTGAGCTATCCCTCTGCCTGTGTTCCAGGCAGTACTGAATCTCCCTTAAACAAAACGTAAAAAAGAGAATGACCAGAGTCACTCCCATTTATGTCCAAGCGCCCCCGGCCAGCCACACCATAGGCCGCCAGCCAGGAGCACACAAATTTCAAGCATATTGTACGATCTGCAGCTAGAAGGCAAGGAGCTGTTGCTCTATGGTCCCGCGACCACGACCATTTATGGCATATTGCACCATCTGAAGCTAGAAGGCAAGGAGCTTATGCTGTGTAGTCCCGTGACTACCAGCCTCAGGCGGAATGGCCCCCTCAAGGATTGAACTCGCAACCCCGGGTT
The DNA here is from genome assembly GCA_037349315.1 of Chelydra serpentina. Taxonomy (NCBI): domain Eukaryota; kingdom Metazoa; phylum Chordata; order Testudines; family Chelydridae; genus Chelydra; species Chelydra serpentina. The sequence goes on along the minus strand of JBAIAC010000035.1, from coordinate 30,607,902 downwards.
TAGCGGGCCAACGCTCAGAACGCTGGGCTATCCCTCTGCCCGTATTATAGCGTGACTGAATCCCCACTAGACCTAATGTGCAGGCGTACGCTGGAGATGTATGGTAATTGTGAGCTGAGCAGGCTTCCATAGCAAATACGGAAACCCCGGAAAAAAGGCACGAAAAAGATTGCTTTCACGGAGGGAGGGAGGGACGTTTGATGGCTTGACGACATGTACCCAGAACCACCAGCGATAATGTTTTCTGCCCCATCAGGCTTTGGGATCGCAACCCAGAATTCCAATGGGCGGCAGAGACTGCGGGAACTGTGGGATAGCTACCCGCAATGCAATGCTCCGAAAAGTCGATGCTAGCCCCACTACTGTGGACACAGTCAATCGACCTCATGGTCTTAATGCTCTTTAGTGGGGACACACACAATCGATTCCATAAATTCGCGTTTTAAAATATCGACTTCTATAAATTCGACCTAATTCTGTAGTGTAAACGTACCCTTAGGTACTGTTCCCAACTCTGCCACTTATTTGGCATGTGAACTTCAGCAAGTCATTTTGCCCCTGTGCCTCAGCTTCCCCTTCTGTATAAAGGAGATAATATTTACCCACCTTTGTAAAGCACTTGAACATCTAGGAATATAAAGCATTAGGTATTATTGCTATTAATCCAGGAAGGGTTGGAGGCAGGGCATTCACAATGTGGGGGGGTCTCAGTTATGGAATTCATTGTCCCTCTTGGTTTGCCGGAGCCACAAGTGGCTTCACTTCAGGTAATAATGCAAGACTTATTAGCTCTCCCAGGCTTTTTCCAAGTTTGTCTGCAAAGCCTTTTAGGTCTCCCAGACTTTTGCTGGGAGGGGTGGGGTTCTGTTTTTGGGGAGGAGGTATCTGGGAAAGCCTTATTGTTGGGTATTGAGTTATCATTGTTATTTGTAGCTTTTGCAGAGATTGTATGTGCACCCGGTGCATTGGATGAGCCTGACTTTAATAAAACAAAATAAATAAAATAAGCAAAGAAACCATTTGATGATAAAATGCCCTACAATCTTCTGGAAACACATTAGAGCCCAAAATGCTAAGGGGCACAACACACATGCATCTAAAAAGTGTCTGGTTGGGATTAGACAGAGTGAACATTCGTAAAATGCCACCAACAAAGAACTTGACTCACATTTGTAAAATATCTACTAGCCCTAAAACCAAATACACAAGGAGAATGTGGAAAATCATTAAATCATTTCTTCTAGGCCAATGAGTAGCTATGAGCAGAGTCCCCAGAGAACTGCCACACTGCAAACCAGCCTGTAATAACTGACCAAGGCTAAGTCAAACAACATGTTTCATTAAATGAAAAAAAGATGAATCCCAGCACTACAAATCACTTGGAACAAGGATATAGCCAAAAATTATTTGAAATTTTCATGCTAGGAGCACAAGATGCAGCGGGGGAAAGGCTAATCCGTCACGTTGCTTTCCTACAACATGCATATGTCAAGCTACTTTTCAATTACCCAGGATAAAGACAATAGTTCAATTAATGCAAACACTAAAAACCATTGGGGAAGTAATGACAGGAACTTTGCTGGTCCTGAAACATGAACAGCAGCAATAATAATTCCTCATAACTCTATAGCATCTTTCATCAGGGGATCTTACAGCAAGCACTCAAAAATACATGGGAAATCTTTCGGGGCAAAATGGAATGACCCGAGTTTGCATTCAGCCAGGACATTAGGATTGATACATCCCTACTTTTTTTAGGAAATGGGCCACTGGATATGTAATGGCTGCAACTAGTCAGGCTTTTAGTATAAGCCTAATTCGAAAGATGGCACCTTCTGGAGCAGAATTTACCCTACCACCAATCCTGGGGCAATTGTTCAATACTGACTGAGAGGGAAGAGTGCCATCTACTAAATCTGCAATACCATATCACACAACACATGGGCATTTCTTTGAGATTTCAAGTCCCAATCTATGTTGGTACAAAATAATAAAGTAAGAAAGCAAAATGCACACCCTAGTGAAGCTGCTGGCCATAATCAGCAAAGAAGCTCAACTCTCCACAGTGAAAGCCAAATGGAGCCATTACAGGACAGGCCCAATCTTCTCTACAAGAAGGCTCTGCCCTGTACCTGGTGTGTGTGTTGGTGGTCTGTCCCTACTTACCTGGGTACAAGCTACATGCATCCCTTCATTTGGGGAGAGCGGCCAGTTTTTTATTCAGTATAACCAACACCTGCCTCAACTAATATAATGCCATTAGGAAGGACAGATATAGAGCTTCTTTATGGACTGACTAGCAAGACTGAAGCTACAGCTTTTCCTTTCAGACATCATATGCATCACTAATTTGGGAGGGCTTCTTCTAAAATACTATGGCTTCCATGAGCCAGAATCTGGTATGAACATTTTAAAGTACAGGTGTTCAAGTCACACTGGAACCAAAACAACTCTTGGAGTGTCTGAGGAAAGCACTGAAGTGATGTCCTCTATTCCCATGGAGTAATTTATCTGAATACAAGTATTTATGTTAGTAATATGTATGGAACTGGCTGAATCAGCCATTTTCTTAAAATAAAATTAGCTATAACTAGTATTTTTGAATTACTTGGGTGACAAAAACAAACACTGTTGAAGGAAGAGGAATCTAGTTATCACTTAAACTAGAACCAACCCCCTCATCCATCCAGTCATGTATGCTAACGAAGGGACTGACACAGCAAGCTAAAATTGCCACTCCAGAACTGAGCTGCAGATAATAACATTTTTTGGCTGGGCTAACTGATTGAAGAATGATATATTGGGGAGTCCATCGAGAATAAATAAGTGTCACAATAACAACAAGGCAGCTCTGTGAATCATAGAATATCAGGGTTGGAAGGGACCTTAGGAGGTCATCTAGTCAAACCCTCTGCTCAAGCAGGACCAATCCCCAATTTTTGCCCCTGATCCCTAAATGGCCCCCTCAAGGATTGAACTCACAACCCTGGGTTTAGCAGGCCAATGCTCAAACCACTGAGCTATCCCTCCCTTTTAATCAAACACTTGGCTGTTAAGGAAATTTCAAATATTACAAATATTCAGATTTTTGTAGCTCTGCACACAAAGTTTTGCTGAGTTTGTGTGTCTCAGGCTTCAGAGAGCCAATCCACATGTGACTGCAGTGTGGACATACCAATAAGGTCGCAAAGCAGTTCAGTTGCAGAGCCAGGAACAGAGCCCAGGAGTCCGGGTCTAACTATTGATACCACTTTATTTGGTCCAATAATGATTCTCCCGAAATGCAGTGATGGGAATTGTGGGAGTAGGGATGCATTTTTTCAGCAATGCAAACGCTTCAGACTCTCTTTCTTGGGTGCTGGAGGAAAAGCTCCCAAAGACATCCCTCATTATAAAAATTCATTCCCAAGGATGGATAAGCTGCCTTTCTATTGAAGAGTCTTTTTTGATGCTTAATATTATCAGTAAAACAGCACTTGCATCACAGCAGAGCCTATAACTCATTTCTCTCTCTCTCTTATGTTAGTATGAATATTTTATTCTATAGCAACTAATCACATTTTAACATGCTTAAGAAGTACATTATGTAAGCTCAGAGACAGCATTATGTGATAGAAAACAACACTTTGCCAAGGATTCGGTACATTTCTAAAATCTCAAACAGCTTTTAATCAAACACTTGGCTGTTAAGGAAATTTCAAATATTACAAATATTCAGATTTTTGTAGCTCTGCACACAGCCATCTCCTAATTTAGAAACCATGAATACTCATTTCCATTGGCAATGGAGCTTTCACACCTTCCTTCACCACCACCTCCTTCTTCAGAAAGTATATGGAGATCTTTTTCTAATAAACTATAGTGGGGACTAGCTGCTCCAAAATTGTGAACCAGTCAGCATTATCTCGCACTACAAATTATGAGACTGCCTTAAAAATAATGAAAGTTTTAAAAAATATAATTAATTTAGAAGCGACAAAGAGTCCTGTGGCACCTTATAGACTGGAAATCCACTGCATGCATCCAACGAAGTGAGTATTCACCCACGAAAGCTTATGCTCCAATACGTCTGTTAGTCTATAAGGTGCCACAGGACTCTTTGTCGCTTCTACAGATCCAGACTAACACGGTGTCATAAATATGAAGGGAAGGGGGAGAGGGTCTGATGCAGTGCAATAAAATCCTCTTTTCAGTAAAGGGTTAAGAAATGCTTCTTACTGCCACCATCAAATGTCTAACAGGAATCCAGGAAAGGAATTACTTGAACTTCCCTCCCCCCCAAAATGCCCCCTCAAGCCGTACACCCCCTTTCCTGGGGAAGCTTGAGAACAATCTCCCAACCAATTGGTTACACAGTGATCTAAAAACCCACCCCCTGGGTTTTAACACTATAGAAAACAGTCAACTTCTTAAAAGAAGGATTTTATTAAACATAAAGAAGGTAAAATCATCTCTGTAAAATCAGGATGGTAACTATTTTACAGGGCACTATATTTCCAAACTTAGAGAGATTTCCCCCTCTGGACAAAACCTTAACGTTACAGATAACCATGAATACCTCACCCCCCCCTTTGCCCTTTTTAACACAGGGAATATACCAAGCCAAATAAACAGAATCTATACGCTATGCTATCTAAACTTACTTCAGAAAAGGGAGGTTTGATTTTCTGTAGGTTCCTTCTGTCTTCCAAGATCACTCTCCCTCAGACAAAGACACTCACTAAAAACCTTCCCCCCTCCCAAAGTTTGAAAGTATCTTGTCCCCTTATTGGTCAGAGCCCAGCCAGGTCAGGTGTCAGTCTGGCTACCTGCATTTCTTAACCCTTTACTGGAAAGAGGATTTTATTGCACTGCATCAGACCCTCTCCCCCTTCCCTTCATATTTATGACACGCCCCCCAAATCACCGATAGTGTGAAACACTGGCTGTGATTTCTTTATGGAGCTTTAAAAGAAAACAAAGTAATAAGACACATGATTATGCAGGTAGCCAGACTGACACCTGACCTGGCTACCTGCATTTCTTAACCCTTTACTGAAAAGAGGATTTTATTGCACTGCATCAGACCCTCTCCCCCTTCCCTTCATATTTATGACACACGGCTACCCCTCTGATAATTAATTTAGAGTTATTTATATTTGCCTTTGGGTTACTCAGGTTTGAGGGTACATTCAGGTCACACTTTCACATTTTTCTTTGCAACCAAGAGGGTTAGATTCAGATTTTTTTTGTTTAAACTGAGATTCTCATGCAATATCTGGATTCCAGCAGTTGGGGCCTTAAGAAAAATCCCAGAATATCATGAGACTTGTGATAACATCGTGAGAGTTGCCAACACTGAGTCTGGCCTGGTATAATCCTCAGAGTTGTCTAGCTTTTTTGCTTCATTGGGAGAAAATTAAGGTATATATGATTGAAAAGTCACTCCTGGGGTCCCAATCCCAGGACATACATCTGTAGTATGCAAGGTCTTGGAAAATTTTTTGAAGGAGAAAGTAGTTAAGGACATTGAGGTCAATGGCAATTGGGACAAAATGCAACATGGTTTTACAAAAGGTAGATCGTGCCAAACCAACATGATCTCCTTCTCTGAGAAGGTAACAGATTTTTTTAGACAAAGAAAACGTAGTGGATCTAATATACCTTGATTTCAGTAAGGCATTTGATACGGTTCCACATGGGGAATTATTAATTAAATTGGAAAAAATGGGGATCAATATGAAAATTGAAAGGTGGATAAGGAACTGGTTAAAGGGGAGACTAAACAGGTCATACTGAAAGGTGAACTGTCAGGCTGGAGGGAGGTTACTAGTGGAGTTCCTCAAGGATCGGTTTTGGGACCAATCTTATTTAATCTTTTTATTACTGACCTCGGCACAAATAGTGGGAGTGTGCTAATAAAGTTTGCGGATGACACAAAGCTGGGAGGTATTGCCAATACAGAGAAGGACCAGGATATCATGCTGGAAGATCTGGATGAGCTTGTAAACTGGAGCAATAGTAATAGGATGAAATTTAATAGTGAAAAGTGCAAGGTCATGCATTTAGGGAGTAATAACAATAATTTTTGTTATAAGCTGGGGACGCATCAGTTGGAAGTAACAGGGGAGGAGAAGCACCTCGGAGTATTGGTTGATCACAGGATGACTATGAGCCACCAATGTGATATGGACGTGAAAAAAGCTAATGCGATTTTGGGATGCATCAGGTGAGGTATTTCCAGTAGAGAGAAGGAGGTGATAGTACCGTTATACAAGGCACAGGTGAGACCTCATCTGGAATATTGCGTGCAGTTCTGGTCTTCCATATATAAGAAGGATGAATTCAAACTGGAACAGGTACACAGAAGGGCTACTAGGATGATCCAAGGAATGGAAAACCTGTCTTATGAAAGGAGACTCAAAGAACTTGGCTTGTTTAGCCTAACCAAAAGAAAGCTGAGGGGAGATATGATTGCTCTCTATTAATATATCAGAGGGATAAATACCAGGGAGGGAGAGGAATTATTTAAGCTCAGTACCAATGTGGACATAAGAACAAATGGATATAAACTGGCCATCAGGAAGTTTAGACTTGAAATTAGACGAAGGTTTCTAACCATCAGAGGAGTGAAGTTCTGGAACAGCCTTCCAAGGGGAGTAGTGGGGGCAAAAGACATATCTGGCTTCAAGACTAAGCTTGATAAATTTATGGAGTGGATGGTATGATGGGATAGCCTAATTTTGGCAATTAATTGATCTTTGACTATTAGCAGTAAATATGCCCAAAGGCCTGTGATGGGATATTAGATGGGGTGGGATCTGAGTTACTGCAGGGAATTCTTTCCTGGGTGTCTGGCTCATGAGTCTTGCCCACATGCTCAGGGTTTAGCTGATCACCATATTTGGGGTCGGGAAGGAATTTTCCTCCGGGGCAGATTGGTAGAGGCCCTGGGGGTTTTTCGCCTTCCTCTGTAGCGTGGGACACGGGTCACTTGACGGATGATTCTCTGCACTTTGAAGTCTTTAAACCATGATTTGAGGAGTTCAATAGCTCAGACATAGGTTAGGGGTTTATTACAGGAGTGGGTGGGTGAGATTCTGTGGTCTGTGTTGTGCAGGAGGTCAGACTAGATGATCATAATGGTCCCTTCTGACCTTAAAGTCTATGAGTTTATGAGAGACATACATATGAATTGAAATATGCATGCAGCCGTTTCAGCAGATTGAAACACGATTTGCTATAAACTCTCTTGATCTACTTCTGTCACAGGTTATGCATATGGTTTGCATATTACTGGCTAAGAGATAGGTCTATTCTCTCACCCTTACACCCATACAAGCAGGATATAGATATGGAACACTAACAAAAAGTCTTGCAAATACTTATTTGTGGGGTGTGGCATTTTGCATGGTTCACCTGACACATGCCTTTGAAAACATGACCAAAATGAACCACCGCCTTCCATCCACAACTAATTAAAAGAACATCTGATACCAATATATTTGCAAATTTGTTCTGACACTGTAAATGACTTACAAATTAGTTCTGAATGCTACATTTTCTAGTAAGTAGGGCAATTTGTTTCTTTCACTATGATCTCCTCACAAGTCTACACACTGAGTAGAAACAAACATGATCCTATTCAAATTTAATACACATTATCACTTGAGCATAATTAACTGATTGCTTTCTGCTGATGAAGTACATATCAGTTATGGCTGGAGCTAAATGAACCAGTACAAATCTGGCTATAATCTACCTAATCAGGCTGAGTGACACAATCACCCTATTTTACTTCTGTCACACATATAGAGTAAATAAATCCTTAAGTGCAGCATTGTCTGCTGGTCCACTGTTTACTTTCTGAACTATAAATTCAAAGGATGAAGTATTTAGAAAGAAAATTTCCAGGATCGCTTGTCCCAGCCCGATATAAGACAAGAGGGAGGGTTATTGGGAAGTTTGGTAGCTGTCCAGTGCACACTTTCCTTGCGTAAGCCAACAGTGAAAATGAGTCAATTGTTTCACCATATCTGCACATCACAAAATCACCACGGAACTGGCAGTTCCGTCTGAAAGGAACCCAAGGTTAGACTAGCAGGGGGTACCGCAGGGCAGAGTGCAGGTATCATGTCAGAACTGCATGGAGAAGTTTGCATACAGCCTGCAGTGAATGAGCTGGTTTCAAATCCAGCATGAACACTACATTTATTCACTGATTTTATAAGGGGAAAGATATGAGCTCTTCCCATTTACAAAACTGTAACCACCTGGAGTAGTTTTAAAATCTCTATTTTCCTCACTGTAAATTTGCAAGCAGAAAAATGGAGTTTCACAGTTTTTCTGGTCTTGTTTTAATTTTTCCATTATTTCAGATACTCAATGTTCCCTCCAAATTCAAGTATCAGAGGGGTAGCTGTGTTAGTCTGGATCTGTAGAAGCGATAAAGGGTCCTGTGGCACCTTATAGACTAACAGAGGCATTGAAGCATAAGCTTTCGTGGGTGAATACCCACTTCTTCGGATGCACTTCTTTCCACTGCTTGCATCCGAAGAAGTGGGTATTCAGCCACGAAAGCTTATGCTTCAATACCTCTGTTAGTCTATAAGGTGCCACAGGACCCTTTGTCGTTCCTCCAAATTCAGTATTTTAATCAGTTTTGGCCTGCTTCTGAAAGCCTTTCTGACATACAATAGTATCTTTCTTCACCAGTGGTCCCAATGAAATTAATGGAACTACTCATGGAGTGAGAAACTACTAACCTCAAGTATCAGAGTCTGGCTCTTTCTCTGGGAAAGAATTATCTACAGTACATATGTCATCACTTACTCAGGGGAAGATACATTCAGAATGATAGCTCCAGATTAATTAATGACAACTGTGTGCAATGTGTCTATTCTTAATATTACCACACACATCACACTGCAAACAGTTTTACTTTTCCTCTGTTGAAATAAACTGTCCTAAATTATTCATTTCAATGGCAGCAAAATGTAGATCAACAGGATAAAATGGACTATGTAAGGTGAAAGCTCACTTTCATCTCCACGTTATGTATTTGAAACTTTTGGCTAGTAGTAAATTGCCTTTCAAATGGTTGACAAGCTTGTAAAGCAGATGTTTTCACTGCATTAGAAAGTAAATACAACAGAGCTGGGAAAAATGGAAGCTGTTATGTTCTTGCAAATGTGCCATTCAGAACTCAACACTGTCCCCACAAATTAGGGGGGCACAAACACCAAATTTAAACATTTGTAATTTGTTGTAGATGTCTTAATACGGTGGCACATATGTATTAGTGCTAGATCCCATCTAAGTATTGCCTGCACCTAAACTGTTCATTTGAAGGGGTGTGACACAGGGCATAGCCACACCTTATCAGAATGTGGGGAGGGGTAAGGCTTATGGGTGATGTACATCACCTAACATATGGGTGGTCAGTCTCATGGATGACATAACATCGTCTAGTATGAGGGGAAGAGGTCTCCTGGGTGGTGCAGCCTCCCCTGTCATGAAAGAATAAGTCTCATGGTGTGGGCTAATTTTGGCTTCTGTGAGGGTGGCATGGGTTAAGTATCATGAGCGACAGTCTTAACTCTGGCAACAGGAAGAAGGCTGAGGAGTGAAGTAACTTCTCTTTCTGCATTGGAGGGGGAATAAGATTTATTAGTTTAATTATTCACTTCCAATATGTATTGCCTTGCTTCTGTCTACACTGAATTTCATGTAAGTCCTCTGTTGAATGTCACTTACTCACATGCTGCCTGAAGTGCTAGATTTTGTATCTGGATATCTGATGTGGCTGACAGATGTTTACAAACCCTTGTATCTGCACAGCTTCCTTTTGCCTACCCATCTGTGCAGCAAATTATTCTACCTCGGGGCTGGAATAACTTACACTTGCAAAATGAACTCAGTAGCTGCCTTTTTCTGATGGTGGTATTCAGCAGTCTTCAGCTCGGACATTATGATGGTCACTTCAAATTAATCCCTGCCCCTATCTGAGATGCCATTTCCAATACAATGGCCACGAGGATGTAAAAGGTCCACAGCATTATCAAGGGATGACAGAGTTCTGATAGAACAGGTTTTTAGTACTGAGCCCTTGATTGCCCAACTTATTACACTTTGCAGACGTGTGTGTGGAGCGGGCAACAGAGTTGAGCTCTTCAGATAGCTTTACCAGAAATTAACAAAAAAATGATTACCTACCTTTTCGTAACTGTTGTTCTTCAAGATGTGTTGCTCATGTCCATTCCGTTCTAGGTGAGTGTGCGCCCACATCCACAGTTGTCGGAGATTTTTGCCTTAGCGGTATCCGTAGGGATGGCTGTAGCGTCTCCTTGAGTGCCGAGCTCATGCGTTGGTATATTAGGCACTGCTAACCCTACGCCCTCTCAGTTCCTTCTTTCCGGCATCTCCGACAGAGGGGCAGGAGGGCGGGTAATGGAATGGACATGAGAAACACATCTCGACGAACAACAGTTACAAAAAGGTAGGTAACCGTTTTTTCTTCTTCGAGTGCTTGCCCATGTCGATTCCATTCTAGGAGACTCACAAGCAGTATCCTCAGAGGTGGGCTCGAAGTTCACAGTCTAGTGGTTTGTAGTACTGCTCTACCGAAGCCACCATCGTCCCAGGCCTGCTGGATAAGTGCATAACAGGATGTAAATGTGTGGATGGACGACCAGGTGGCCGCCCTACAGACATCCCGGATAGGCACGTGGGCTAGGAAAGCTGCCGAAGAGGCGTGCGCCCTGGTTGAGTGGGCAGTTACAATCGCCGGAGGGGGCACCTTCACCTGATCGTAGCAGCAGCGGATGCAGTGATCCAAGAAGAAATTCTTTGAGTGGCCACCGGACGACCTTTCATCCTGTCAACCACTGCGACGAACTTGCGGAATGGCTTGCTCCTTTCAAGGCCAGTGCCCTCCTGACATCTAGGGAATGCAATCTATGCTCCTTCTCCTCTGACTTATGCGGCTTTGGAAAAAAGACAGGCAAGTAAATGTCCTGGCCTGTATGAAACTGCAAGACCACCTTGGGTAGGAAAGCTGGGTGTGGACGCAGCTGGACCTTGTCTTTGTAAAAGACCGTATAGGGCGGTTCTGAGGTAAGCACCCTAATCTCAGAGACCTGGCAGGGGAAAGTTATTGCAATTAGAAACATGAACTTCCAGGAAAGAAGGAGAGAGCAGGAAGCCAGGGCTCGAAGAGTGGGTCCCATGAGCCATGACAGCACAAGATTCAGGTCCCATAGCAGGACGGGGTTTTTGATGTGAGGGTAGAGGTGCTCGAGGCCCTTGAGGAGCCTGGCGAAAACTGACCTAGACTTGAGCTGCAGACGGAAGGCCAAAATAGCGGCCAAGTGGACATTGATAGATGAAAGGAACAGGCCTTGGAGCTTGTGATGCAGAAGGTAATCCAGGATTAATTGCAGCGAGGTTCGCTCGGGCTGAATGCCTTTATTTGATGTCCAACAAGCGAACCGCTTCCATTTGGCCAGGTAGGTTGCTCTGATGGAGGGCTTTCTGCTGCCCAAGAGGACCTGCTGGACACCGGCCAAACACTCCTGCTTCTCTGCATTTAACCATGCAGCAGCCAAGTCATCAGGTGCAGCACCGCCAGCTGTGGTTTTAGGAAAGCAGGTCTGGCCTGAGCGGCAACTGTAACAGAGCAGCCACTGAGAGGTCTAGCAGTGTGCCAAACCAGTGCTGGCGTGGCCAAGTCGGCACAATAAGGATCACCTTTGCCCAGTCCTGCTTGATTTTCATGAGTACTCTGTGAATTAGTGGCACTGGAGGGAAGGTGTACAATGGAGTCCCCGACCACGGGAACAGAAAAAAGTGTCCGACAGGGAGCCTCTGTTGATCCCCTCAAATCAAGCATAAAATGTGGCATTTCCTGTTCTGTCTGGCCGCGAACAGGTCCACCCAGGGAGTCCCTCACCACTGGAAGATGAACTGACAATTTCCAGATGGAGGGACCACTCGTGGCGAGACGAGAATGTCCTGCTGAGGCCATCTACCAAAGCGTTCCTGGCCATGGGGAGATGCGCAGCTACGAGATGGATGCCGTATTGTACTCAGAAGTTCCAGAGCCTGAGGGCTTCCTGGCAAAGGGCAGATGATCTGGCCCCGCCTTGCTTGTTGATATAGCACATAGGAGCTGTGTTGTCAGTCAGGACCTGGACCACCCTGTTTTTTATGTGAGGTAGGAAGGCTTGGCAGGCCAGGTGAAGCGCTCTGAGCTCCCTGACATTGATGTGTAGGGAGCAATCGTGACTTGACCTATGACCTTGCATGCTGAAATCGCCCAGGTGGGCTCCCCACCCCATAGTTCGAGGCATCAGAGATGAGGGTCACTGACACTGACGGAGGGAAGGGAACCCCCTCCAACACCGATGCAGGATTCTACCACAACGTGGGTGATGACAGTATGTGGTCTGGAACCCTGACCCTCACATGGTCCACGCTGTGTCTGTTGGGGATGTAGACCGATGCCAGCCACTCCTGCAGGGGTCTGAGGCGGAGCTGCACATGCTGGACAACATAAGTGTAGGCTGCCATGTGGCCCAACAATTGCAGGCACATGTGAGCGGTGGTGAGAGGGTGGGTTTGCATGTACGAGATCAGGTCCGCCATGGCTTGGAACAGAGCCTCGGGGAGAAAGGCTCTGGCCTGAGTAGAGACGAGGACCACTCCAGTGAACTCTATGTGTTGCACTGAATTAAGGTAGATTTATTCTAGTTTATTAAGAGCCCCAGGATGCGAAAGGTGGAGCAAAACAGATCGAAATGCCGCCGCACCTGATCCTGGGACCGGCCTTTTATTAGCCAGTCGTCTAAGTACGGATAAATTTGCACCCCTCGGCACCTCAGGTAAGGGGCCACTGGTGCTATGCACTTTGTAAATACTCTCGGGGATGAAGAGAGACTGAAGGGCAGCGCCGTGAATTGAAAATGGCGGTGGCTCAATACAAAATGGAGGAAACGCCTGTGTCCCAGGAAAATGGAAATATGGGTCCTTCAAGTCGAGGGTGGCGTACCAGTCTCCCGGATCCAGGGAGGGAATAATAGAAGCCAGAGAGACCATGCAATACTTTTAACTTCTTGAGAGACTTGTTGAGGTGGCGCAGGTCCAGAATGGGACTGAGACCCCCTTTTGCTTTTGGGATTAGAAAATAGTGAGAGTAGAGCCCTTTCCCTTTCACGTCTGGAAGGTCCTCCACTGCCCCAAGGTGCAGGAGGTTCTTGATCTCGTGAACGAGTAGTTGCTCATGAGAAGGGTCCCTGAAGAGGGACGGGGAAGAGGGGTTGGAGGGAGGGTCGGCCATGAACTGCAGGGTGTAGCCCGAAGATATTATGTCGAATTCCCAATGTTCTGAAGTGAGCAACGACCAGGCTGACTGGAAGGGGCGCAGGTGGCTGAGGAAAGAGCAGGGGGGGTGCAGTGAGAAGTGACTGGGGTGCCATCCTTGGGCGCACCCTCAAAACACCTGCTTCTAGATTCCATGGCCTCTGGAAGAACCAGGCTGGGCAGAGGAACGGGAAGGAAGGTTGCCACCGCTTAAACACTTTGTCTCTGTCCTTCTTCCTGTAGGAGCTGGACCGGGAGACACCCCAGAGGCAGAGGAGGCGTGGGACAGAACGGCTTTCTAGCCTGCTTAGGGTTGTGTAGGCCCAAGAAATGGAGGGTGGCACAGGAGTCTTTAAGGCCATGGAGTTGTCCATCGGTCAGTTCTGAGAAGAGCCCTGCTTCCTCGAACGGGAGGTCCTGAAAGGTAGTCTGCATCTCCTGGGACAGCCTGGAGGACTGCAGCCAGGAGCTGTGCCTCATGACCACTGCAAAGGCGATTACCCTGGCCGCTGAGTCTGTACCATCCCACGCCATCTGGAGGGTGCCTCTCACCACTGCTTTTTCCCTCTTCCACCAAGGTGGCGAACTCCTGGGCTCGGTCCTGTGGAAGGCCCTTCTTCCACTTGCTGACGGAGTCCCATAAGGCCTAGCAGGGCCCGATTCATAGATTCATAGATTCTAGGGCTGGAAGGGACCTCGAGAGGTCATCGAGTCCAGCCCCCTGCCCTCATGGCAGGACCAAATACTGTCTAGACCATCCCTGATGGTTAGATACCCGAAATTGCAGGCTAGCCGTCGAATAAATTTTCATGCCAAACAAGTCCAGCCTCTTGGCATCTTCATTTTTCGGTGTGCCTCTTGCCTGTCCCTTTCACTGATGGCGGACACGATCAAGGACCCTGCTGGAGGGTGGGTATACAGGTACCCAAATCCCTTTGCCGGGACATCATACTTCTTTTCCGCCTTCTTGGAGATAGGCGGAATGGAAGAGGGGGTCTGCCACACAGACTTGGCAATTTTAAGGACCCTGGGTAGATGGGCAATGCAACTCAGATCAGGGTGGAGGAGGGTCTGACATGAAAGAGGTCGTCAGACTCCTCCACTAGCTCCTTGACCTCCAACTTCAGGTTTGCAGCCACCCTTTTGAGCAGGACTTAGTGCTCCTTGAAGTCGTTGGGGGGCTGCTCATTTGCGAGGGGCCCACCACTGCTTTGTTGAGAGACGATGAAGATGACTGCACTGCAGGGGGAGGGGCGGTTTACCCTTGCTCATCTAGAGATGGCTCCTTGGGCGTCGGGGCCCGCTGTGTTGCCCCCACATCAGATTCGGCACCATGCTCCGACTCCAGTGCTGGCTGTGTCAGGGGCAGCTTGTCTGATGTGGCCTGGGAGGAACGGTGGGAGTATGGGACTGGCATAACAGGTACACCCCACAGGTTCCAGTACTGCCATTGAGCGGGCCACTGCCCCTGCCTCCACACTGCCCCTGCCTCCACGCTGCACCAGTCTCATGGGCCAGTGGTGATTCGCCTTAAATAGGTGAGGGGTTGAACTCTCCTTCAGACTCGAACCATTATCCCCCCGTTACCAGAACGGAGCTATAGATGCCTGAGTCTGCTGACTGACCTTTGTTGGCAACCGGTAAGGAGACGGCAAGGACCGGTGCCTGCCCGAAGAGCAGTACTGGGGAGCCGGAGACTGGTGCAGCGACCAGGAACGATCCCGCACCAGGGGGATCGATGCCTGGGAGATCGCCTAAGTGATGGTGATCTTTGCCATGGTGAACTGTGGTGGGAGGCCTGACAGTACTGTGGGTATGGGGATCGGCGCCGTGACTCAGGTGTCCCATGCCTTGTAGGTGGAGATTTTGGTATTAGGGACCTGTGTCTTCTAACTGAGGACCGAGACTGTGGTGCCGGGGTCCAAGGCCATTTTGATGGGGACCAACCATTGCGTTCCGGGGACCATGGATGCTCCGCTCCTTTAGAGGGCGGTCCCATAACCAGCTTGCCCGTAGATGCTGGGGCCTTGGGTCCATTGTCTGGCTTGGCGTCTGTGATGCCGGCTGGCCTACTTGCTCTTTGGCTGCCAGGTCCGCTTTGGGCACAGATGACCCTACTAGGGGCCGGGACCCGCCGCTGCTCCCTGGAGTTGGAGGTGGGTCCCTGGCTGGGTTGGGGGTCTGACCGCAGTGGTATCCCTGAGCTGCTCCGGGGCAGGCACATGGCCTGTCCTCTTTCTCTGCGGTGCCGGCAGGCCCGTCAACTTCGACCACTTTTTAGGTACTGGAGAGGGGGAACGGTGCCTGGTGGATTCAGGTGCCGGCGGTGCGCTGCGCACCGATGCTGAAGTGCCAGGTGAGGAATCCGATCACAAGGGCTCTGAGGTAGGATGAAGCACAGCCTCCATGAGGAGGGCCCTCAAGCAGATATCCCACTCCTTTTGAGTTCTAAGGCGAAAGTTTTTGCAGATCCTGCTCTTGTCCTTTCTGTGGGACTCCCCCAAACACTTTGAACAGCTATCGTGGGGGGTCACTAATGGGCATCGGCCAACTGCACAATGAGCATGCTTAAAGCCTGGGGACTTCGCCGCTCCGAGACGAAGTCCCAGCTGGAACTCTAACTCCCAAACTACTACTCTAACACTTAACTTAATGGTCTAAGTACCTATGAACTAAAAACAAAGGAGACAGAACGATGGACTGTAAGAACCGCTAACTCTCTTGCCATGCAAGACAAGGCGCTCTGACCAACTATCATGGGCAGTAAGAAAGAACTGAGAGGGCGTAGGGTCGGCGGCACCTAATATATCAACGGATGAGTGCAGCACTCAAGGGGGCGCTACAGCCAACCCTATGAATACCGCGAAGGCAAAAATCTCCGATGACTGTGCACGTAGGTGTGCACGCACCTAGAATGGAATCGACATGAGCAAGCACTTAAAGACCTCATTCTCTCTCTGTCTTTCAGCAAAGCCAGGCCTTTCCAAAACAAGGTGTTCATTACTCTCTCATACGGGTGATTCCTTGCACTCCTTTTGCACCAGTAGGACAGGAGCATCTCCCCTTCCTGGATAACCATTCTTATCTGAGTGATGACGGGAATACAACTGTCTCAAGTACCAGCGTCTCTGGACAAATTACAGACAATCTGATCCTCTCAGTAGCAGAAGACTGTAGTTTCACACACTTCCTAGGCCAATGCCCTCAGCAGGAGTCTGTTTCTCTGTAAGTAAGCTCGTCACTTGTCAGCATCTTCCCTCCCACCCTGCAACTATTGCTGGGACTTTCACTATCCGCCTCCCCTAAGATGCTCGGACATAAGCTGTCTCCCCACTCTGTCCAGTGTTTTGTTCTCTGGTCTTCTGCCCCAACATTGCACAACAGCCTCCCAAAGCTGCCTTCAAGCAAGGAGGCAGGACAAGGTCAGACAAAGTTTATTACTGACACTATCATTGAAAATAAACTGGAACAATTAATTAAAAAACAGTTTTGGGTTAATCTATAGAAGAGTTGAAAAGCAAGATGTGGAGGGGAGGCTAGGGGGCGAAAGCAGCACTAAGGGTATGTCCTCACTACAGCTGGGACAGTGCCTCCTCACCAAGGTAGACAGACCTTCACTAGTTCTACTCAAGCTAGCATGCTAAAAACAGAAGTGTGGATGTTGCTGCACAGGGGGAAGCTGGGGCTAGCCACCTGAGTACGGACTCAGGGGCTCAGGTGGGCTTTTACTCGGGCAGCAAGCCTCTGCCACAAGATCCACACTGCTGTTTTCAGCATGCTACCTCCAACAGAGATAGTGCATCTGTCTACCTGGGTTGGGAGGCACGCTCCCAGCAGCAATGTAGACATACTCTAAATGACTAGTCCAACACATTTCAGTGAGTTTGGGGCAAAGCAGTATACAGAGCCCACAAGTCCTAACTCCCAGTTCCCTCTCTAACCATTCAACAACACCCTCTTCCAAAATTATTATGATTTATTATCTGTATTATCATAGCACCTAGAAGCCCCAGTCATTGATCAAGTCCTGGATGTTCTAGGCACTGTACAAACACAGAACAAAAAGGCAGTCCCTGCTCCAAAGAACTTACAATTTAAGGATAAGAGAACAGACAACAGATGGTTACAGATACAGGGAGTATAAGGAAACAAGAAGACATTATCGGTCAGCATGAGAGACAGTGATCTAAGCAAATTATTGTAATCCTACTTGACTGCATCAGAGTAGTGTAACAACATATTTAGGGAAAGCTGATCAAATTATTAATCACCAATAAATTATCCAATACATTTAGCCCTTCTATTTTCAAATTGTTCACACATTGATCTTAATTTCTATAGAACGTATTTGTCATTTGCAACTATTTTAAACAAATAATTAAGAACATGTTTGGTAAAGTAAATCAGTGATGAACTGCACTGTAACAGAAGCTATTCTAAATAAACATAGAAGACAGGTGATAAAGATGGTAATAAGTAAGCTACTACTTTATCTTTCATAGTCACCACAACATTTCTTAGTGAATATCACTTTTCACAACAACAACAAAGGATAATAGCACAAGGCTATTTCATGCAGTCATCAAAACAAAGTGAACTGAATATTATATTTCCTCCTAAACACATTACCCCTGCAGTTTGACACTCAACATTTAAAGAGCTAGCGTCTCTCACAAGCTTCTTTCTGCATTTTTTCCGATGGACTTAAATCCTTTAAATATCTATGGAAGATTATTTTACTTGTCATGCTAAAAAGATTTTGAAGGGAGATTACACTAACTCTAATTAACGGATTAATTTTAAGGGGAGCTCTGTGGGAGTTCAGCAGTAAACTAAGCTAGTTTAAGGACCAGATTCTGTGTTTTGGCTCCGGCTCTGTTTGTACTGCTTTGGTGGCGATGCAAAGGGACTGGATTCTGTTTGTAACTCACCAGCAGAGAATCCCTTTAGGGCACAGCTGACTCCTGGTACAGGCTGTGCTGCCCACCGGCACAGGGCATTTGTGTCAGGGAAGAGAGGAGCATGGTGAAGAAGTGCTAAACTGGACTAATACTTCACTGGAGTAAAGATCCCCTAGAGACCACATTCCAGTGGTGTAAGTTAGAGCAGTTCTTAGGCTGCTTTAACAAACAACAGGGCCAAGCCACTGCAGAATCAGAGAGCTGTAACTGATTCCACCTGCACCTTGAGAAGTTCAGGCCCAAGGGAAAATTGAGCCCAACATTTTAAAAGCCAGAATCTAAAAATCCTTTTTTCCAGGAAGTAATTGGTGGAAAACTAATATATGAGCCTTTAAGAGAGATTTTTCTTAAATGAAGATATCTAACAAAAAACAAAAGTTAATGTTTTAAGCATGTCACTTAAAAAAGTGTATTTGTTAAAGTGAAACACAATCAAACATCTCTCTAAAATGAGATAATAATAAAAGTACTAAAGAAGAAAGTAACATGACTTATTAACAAATTGATACCGAGGCATCACCAAACCAAAGCGGGGTGGGGGTGGGGGTGTGTGAAAGAGAGCTGAACCATGCAGCTGTAGTGTATCCAAGCCAAATTTAGCCTTTCTTCATGGGAAATACTCAATTATCCAGTGAACTACAGTGTCTCGCCTGTACGCATT
Source organism: Chelydra serpentina (assembly GCA_037349315.1). Lineage (NCBI taxonomy): Eukaryota > Metazoa > Chordata > Testudines > Chelydridae > Chelydra > Chelydra serpentina. The sequence goes on along the minus strand of JBAIAC010000035.1, from coordinate 30,588,942 downwards.
TCTTCCCTTCAAAGTTACATATTTTCCTAGTGAGCTTTTTGTGAGCTGTTAGAAGGATCTGAGAGCCCCCTACTGAAAATTTAATCTAATTTAAATGTATTTAGTTAGTCTAATGTCTTAGAAGCTATGCAGCGAGAAGGAGAGGGGTGATGGGATTAGGTAAAGAAAAATACATTAGTTTTAGTGGACCACAGATCATAGAGTCATGGAAAGGCAGGGCTGGAAGGGACGTTGAGAAGTCATCAAGCCCAGTCCCCCATGCTGTAGCAGGACCAAATTAAACTGAGGCCATCCCTGATAGGTGTTTGTCCAACTTGTTTTTAAATGTGTCCAATGATGGGGACTCCACAACCTCCCTTTGAAGCCTGTTCCAGAGCTTAACCACCCTTATAGTTAGAAAGTTTTTCCTAATGACTAACCTAAATCTCCCTTGCTGCAGATTAAGCCCATTACTTTTTGTCCTACCTTCAATGGACAAGGAGAACAATTGATCACCTTCCTCTAGCCTGTAACATATTGGAAAACTGTTATCAGGTCCTCCCACCTCAGACTTCTTTTCTCAAGACAAAACATGCCTAGTTTTTTTTAACTTTTCCTCATAGGTCAGGTTTTCTAAACCCTTTATCATTTTTGTCGTTCTCCTCTGGATTTTTTCCAATTTTTCCACATCTCTCCTAAAGTGTGGTGCCCAGAACTCCAGATGGGGCCTCACCAGTGCCCAGCAGAGTGAGACAATTAACTCCTGGGTCTTACATACAACGCTCCTGTTAATACATCCCAGAATCATGGTAGACTTTTTTGCAGCTGCATCATATTGATGACTCATATTCAGTTTATAGTCCACTATAAACCCCAGGTCCTTTTCAGCAAGTCATTAAAGATCTCCTGATGGAGCCATATTGGCCTTTTACTATTCTTCCTATCTTTCCATTGCATTGGAATAGTTTGCAGTTGTGCCTTTAATATTGTCTCCTGGAGGAACTGCCTGCTCTCCTAAACTCCTTTTTCCCTTAGATTTTCTTCCCATGGGTCTGTATGTATCAGTTCTCTCAGCTTGTTAAAGTCTTCATTTTTGAAGTCCATTATCCTTATTCTGCTCCTCTCATTCCTTCCTTTCCTTAGAATAAATGAAATCTGTCATTTCATGTCACCCAAATTGCCAATGTCCAAACTATAATCCTAGTGGGATTCTCTGGGTCCATGTCTTTTGTCACTGGAAACCAAATCTACCTTGATCACTATGGGCATCTGTTATCTATTAATATTTGTCTCTCATAAACTAGGCTAAGACATTTGTGAAAGGGACCTCATAAAACTGGGTGACAGGGCAACAAAATGGCAAATGAAATTCGATGTGTAGAAAGAAAAGTAAATATGGCAGGCGACCAGCTTGGTTTAACAGTGAAATCCTTGCTCGTCTTAAACACAAAAAAGAAGCTTACAAGAAGTGGAAGATTGGACAAATGACCAGGGAGGAGTATAAAAATATTGTTCAGGCATGCAGGAGTGAAATTAGGAAAGCCAAATCACACTTGGAGTTGCAGCTAGCCGGAGATGTTAGGAGTAACAAGAAGGGTTTCTTCAGGTATGTGAGCAACAAGAAGAAAGTCAAGGAAAGTGTGGGCCCCTTGCTGAATGAGGGAGGGAACCTAGTGACAGAGGATGTGGAGAAAGCTAGTGTACGCAATGCTTTTTTTGCCTCTGTCTTCACAGACAAGGTCAGCTCCCAGGCGGCTGCACTCCGCAGCACGGTATGGGGAGGAGGTGACCAGCCCTCTGTGGAGAAAGTAGTAGTTCGGGACTATTTAGAAAAGCTGGACGAACACAAGTCCATGGGGCCGGATGCACTGCATCCGAGGGTGCTAAAGGAGTTGGCCGATGTGATTGCAGAGCCATTGGCCATTATCTTTGACAAATCATGGCAATCGGGGGAGGTCCCGGATGACTGGAAAAAAGCTAATGTAGTGCCCATCTTTAAAAAAGGGAAGAAGGAAGATCCGGGGAACTACAGGCCAGTCAGTCTCACCTCAGTCCCTGGAAAAATCATGGAACAGATCCTCAAGGAATCAATTCTGAACCACTTAAAGGAGGGGAAAGTGATCAGGAACAGTCAGCATGGATTCACCAAGGGCAAGTCATGCCTGACTAACCTAATTGCCTTCTATGATGAGATAACTGGCTCCGTGGATGAGGGGAAAGCAGTGGATGTGCTATTTCTTGACTTTAGCAAAGCTTTTGATACAGTCTCCCACAGTGTTCTTGCCAGCAAGTTAAAGAAGTATGGGCTGGATGAATGGACGGTAAGGTGGATAGAAAACTGGCTGGATGGTCGTGCTCAACGGGTAGTGATCAATGGCTCCATGTCTAGTTGGCAGCCGGTATCAAGTGGAGTGCCCCAAGGGTCGGTGCTGGGGCCGGTTTTGTTCAATATCTTCATCAACGATCTGGAGGATGGTGTGGACTGCACCCTTAGCAAGTTTGCAGATGACACTAAACTAGGAGGAGTGGTTGATACGCTGGAGGGTAGGGACAGGATACAGAGGGACCTAGACAAATTAGAGGATTGGGCCAAAAGAAATCTGATGAGGTTCAACAAGGACAAGTGCAGAGTCCTGCACTTAGGACGGAAGAATCCCATGCACTGCTACAGACTAGGGACCGAATGGCTGGGCAGCAGTTCTGCAGAAAAGGACCTAGGGGTTACAGTGGACGAAAAGCTGAATATGAGTCAACAGTGTGCCCTTGTTGCCAAGAAGGCTAATGGCATTTTGGGCTGTATAAGTAGGGGCATTTCCAGCAGATCGAGGGACGTGATTATTCCCCTCTATTCGGCACTGGTGAGGCCTCATTTGGAGTACTGTGTCCAGTTTTGGGCCCCACACTACAAGAAGGATGTGGATAAATTGGAAAGAGTCCAACGGAGAGCAACAAAAATGATTAGGGGGCTGGAGCACATGACTTATGAGGAGAGGCTGAGGGAACTGGGATTGTTTAGCCTGCAGAAGAGAAGAGTGAGGGGGGATTTGATAGCTGCTTTCAACTACCTAAAAGGGGGTTCCAAAGAGGATGGATCTAGATTGTTCTCAGTGGTAGAAGATGACAGAACAAGGAGTAATGGTCTCAAGTTGCAGAGGGGGAGGTTTAGGTTGGATATTAGGAAAAACTTTTTCACTAGTAGGGTGGTGAAGCACTGGAATAGATTACCTAGGGAGGTGGTGGAATCTCCTTCCTTAGAGGTTTTTAAGGTCAGGCTTGACAAAGCCCTGGCTGGGATGATCTAGTTGGGGTTGGTCCTGCTTTGAGCAGGGGGTTGGACTAGATGACCTCCTGAGGTCCCTTCCAACCCTGAGATTCTATGATTCTATGATTGAACACTGCCAAGCACACAGTAATGCCCGTTGGAAAAAATGATCCCAACTATCCATATATAATGCTGAGTTCTAAATTAGCTATTACCACCCAAAAAAGAGATCTTGGAGTCACCATGGATAGTTCTCTGAAAACTTCCGCTCAATGCACAGCAGCAGACAACAAGGGTAACAGTATGTTAAGAACTATTAGGAAAGGGATAGAAAATAAGATAGAAAATATCATAATGACACTACGTAAATTCATGGAGCATCCACACCTTGAATGCTGTGTCCAGTTCTGGTTGCCCTATCTCAAAAAAGTATAGAGTGCAACTGCAAGAGGGTTGAGAAGGGCAACAATGATGTCCAAGGGTATGGAAATACTTCCTTTCGTTTGTTTTGAACTTGCTGCCTATTAATTTCATTTGGTGACCCCTGGTTCTTGTGTTATGTGAAGGGGTAAATATCACTTCCTTATTCACTTTCTCCACACCATTCACGGCTATAGACCTCTAATATACTCTCCTTTACTCATGCGCTTAGTCATCTCTTTTCCAAGCTGAACAGTCCCATGTCTGACCCAGTATGGCAGCCCGTACATTCTTATTTGCCACTAAAAGTATTAATATTCACATAATGGACTTATTTTCCCCTTTGAAAGGAGAAGGTATCCAATATCAAGGTGTCTTTTACTTGTTCTCTTGCACAGGAGACCTGTGTTTCTCCTATTTAGCTGTGTCCTGTATATGAAGGAGAGAGGCCTCAACCAATATGCAGTTGTGAAGGTTTGATTAGGAGGAAGAGCTCCTTAAGTGTCTTTCTCTGTGCAGTGAACTGTGCAGTGAATGGGTCATGGTTCCACACAATACTGGACCTATTCAATGTACATGGACTTTTGAAAACTGTGTGCCTGGTGCAGAAAGTTTTCCACAACACAATAACCTTTTTTCACCTGGTGCAAAATGTTTTCCATAGTCCAGATTATGTACTGAACAGAGAAGGGCTCTGTAACCATCCATGCCACATTGACTACTGCATCTTGCACTGGGCAGGACAATCCAGTGGTGTCCAATAGCAACTAAGCAACCTTCTATGCAAGTGCTTACCCAGAAATTTCAACTTGATTTGTTGGAGTAAGTTAATTTTTGTTCATAGAGAACATACTCCATCATTGCCTTGGCAAAATTATCTGTCAGTGGCAGATCATCAGTTAAGTGGTAAAAAACATGAAAGGGAGAGTCACTGTTCCTTACCCATTTTGGTACAATACTGTATTATTTCCAGAAAGAAAATACCATTGCTAATTGGATTTTGGAAAACCACACCGCCCTGACAAAATGGGTGGCACTATTCACAACATTGGTTCAAATCTGCTAAATGGCAATGATATATTTTTTTCAAACTAGCACTGAAACGTTTTTCTGAAGTCTTTGCGTTATATAACAAATGAGTGAAGTATGGCAAAAGTTAAACATTTTAAAAGTGTTCAAGTATTACACGGCATTGCAAAAACAAATAATAAATATTTGTTACACTTTTCTGTGTATGCAATTGCTATTTTTGAAAATATTTATATAGCATACAAAAACAAGCTTATTGAGAAATACAGCCAGTTTTTTGATTCTGTAATTGAAAAATGTTGGCTTATTTTTCCACACAAAAGCAATGAATGGTAAGTAATACATGATAAATACACAATAAACTTATAGATATGATGGTAAAACATCATCCTAATGATTTCATTTAATTACCCTGAAATGCATTCTATTTAATATTCACTACTCAAAAGCCAATTTAAAAGTGAAAGAGGTGATGGGACTTATTCAGAAAGACAGACTGTCATTCATTGCAATAGTTATCTAATATACAGAAGTTAATAAAGCAGATTAATCTACAAGTCCCTTTAAGCCATCACTGAGTTTAGAACAACTGCCTCTTTGACCTTTAACCCTCCTGCTGTGCACCAGTAGCAGGTGCCAGCTGCACTAAAATTATGGCTGACGTGTTTTAACGCAAAGTCTTTTCTTACTTTGCTTCTGACCAGCAGCTGACCCTGCAGGAGTGATTGTTTCATGTGCTGGCCTAAAGGCTACATAAACCAGTAACTGATAAACAAAAGCATACATACACCAGCTGCCTAGCCTTAGGGTACACATCCTACACTGACACCTCTAGCAGTTTATCCTGCAAGCCAAATTATGGCTTTTTGTTTCTGTACATGCATTCTGTACAATACTTGTTACTTCATGGAACTAAACTTCCATCCACCCCAAGACCTGCCCGTGTTAACTTTGTCTCAGTCTGAATGATTAGGAAGAGATTCTCATTTTGATTTAGCACCTTTAATAAGAGCATGCAATCTTTGGGTACATAGATAATAAAACTTAATTATGTAGTTTAGTGTTAAAATTTTTAAAATCAAATGCTTTAATTCATATCTAATATTGAATCAAGGCATAGCACTAAACAAAACAGCACCAGAAAGAGGACTAGGCTCCTGTGTATTTTTCTAATTTCATAATTAACAGCACTCCAGTGTAGTGATAACTGGATGGTTAGCATTACATTTTATATTGAAGTTACTGATGCATCTACATATATGCAGTTAGAGCTAGGTATAAAGCAAACAAAACCATATTTTTCATTAAGACGAGATGGCTCTGACATAGTTATCTTACTGATACAAATTACACAAGCACAAAAACAATCGGAGTAATGATTAAATGCAGTTATGTACATGGGAGACTACTAGTGTACATGTTAACATATTTAAATGGTTTCCCTTCATTAAAAAAATTATATATGATATTAAACCATCAATCAAAACTGAAACACTAGAGTCTAACTGTATTGTCACTGGTTAAAATAAATGACTTTGAGACTGAATTTTGGCTCGCTCAATATGGTGTCTTTTCTGTTGCTTAGCCACCCAAGTCTCTGCTGGCTTGGGCTACATCTGGTATATTTCCATCCCTTTCAATTAATAAAGCAAGTTATGATACTATTGGATCACAGTTTTAAACTGTGCTAAGAGGCTGAAAACAGATGCCCTCGTGAAAAATCTCTCATTGTTGTATCAAGTCATTTAGGGCTCAATTCTGCCAGCCTTGTTCCAGCAAAGCATTTAAGCATATGCTTAACTTTAAACACAGGAACAGTCTCACTCACTACAATGGGACTATTCAGGCACTTAAAATTAAGCACGTGCTTAAATACTTTACCGGATTGGGGTGCGAAAGTGCTCAGCACTTTTCAGAACGGAACCCTCTGAGTATCATTCTATTTCCTTTTAATTACATATGCATATGCTGGAGTTTCCCCATGGATTTTTCTGCATGGTCCAAAGAGTATGTGTTATAAATCTCCTCAATGTTTTTATTTTGTTTAGTGTGAGTGGCTCCACACTGGCTATATACTTTATTGAAGTCTATGGGAAAAACAAATACCACATAATTAAATGTATTAAAAAAGGGAAAATGGCAAGTTGGAAGGCACTTTTGATTTTAATAATATCCAGATCTGCCTTTAGTTACAACTGGATATTGCATTCTTTACTTTCCTGTCCTAAACTGTTGCTCAATGTAGCTGTGAACTGTTTATGTTATTTAGATTTTTTTAGTTACCTAATCAAAGCTCTGAGCACCTGTGCAACATTAAAACATATAAAATTAAACAACATGACCCACATAATCTACCCATCATACAACAGTAGCCCTCCCCCATCAACTGCCCCAAATACCTCAAAGCACGCTTCAAAGAAAAGCCCAAGAAAACAGATGAGCATTAAAACGTGCCTGAAATCCAGCTCTGTTGAACAATTACCACATCCTACTTTAGAGATGGCCATATTTCTGTGGTGGGGAAAGTGACTCTGATATATTCTTTACTTACCTTACAGGGTTGTGAGAATTAATTCATTAGTGTTTGTAAATGCCTTTAAGACCCTTGGGGGAAAGTGGCTATAAAAGTAGACAATTGCAAGGTCAAATGCAGATGATGCCTGAACACAGGACCGGCTTTAGGAAGTGCGGGGCCCCATGTGAACAGTGTCGACGGGGCCCCACTGCTGAAATGCCGCCGAAGAGTCAGACATTGCGGGGCCCTCTTAGGCGTGGGGCCTGATTTGGCAGAATCGGGCGAATCGGCCTAAAGCCGGCCCTGCCTGAACATTCTCAGATGGGACTAGCATGCTACCTTCATAACAACTTTACAGGATGGGCATAATTTAAAATACAAATATTTCTAGTTTAAAAACCAAAGAACAGCTCTTCCATTGATAAGCTAAGAGGTTGAGCAAATATATTAGGTTAATTTAGCTTATCGTACATGAAAAAGTCATTCTGAACTAACAGCACACATGAATTTAGAAGCTCTACTGGACCATTGATTTTATGATCTTTTGATAATGCAACATTTCAGCTCAAGTGATATTTATAGTAATACTTTGAACTTTGATAGCACCTCCCATTCATTACCCTTAATTAATACAGACTTACAACAACCTTTTGAGGTAGGATCTATTACTTTGTACTTTGCAGAGGGCAAAGTAAGTTGCCTGAGGACACACAGGAAGTCTGTGGCAGAGCCAGGAGTAGAACCCAGAGCTGATTCCCATTCCCATGCCTTTAAGAGACACCAATACCTTAAAACATGAATGTTAATAAGTTGTTTCTGGCACTATACCTGTCCTTGAGGCCCTATCTCTTATTTGTGCTTTTAGGCTCCCATCTACTTATCTAAAAATAATGTTGCTATGTGACAGACCAAAGCAAACAGAAAGGGAAGTGGTATCCCTTTAATCACAAGGCCATACTTCTTCTCTACCGCTCTAAAGTCTAAAGAAAAAGGATTGGTGCCTCTGTGATTATGGCAAATTATACATTTAGTGAATAACAGTCAATGACTGAATCACATCAATTCATGGTGCACAACCACTCACTGAGAATTTTATAAGGGAAGATTTGTTGTGAAATATTTCATGTCCAGTTTGGAATCAGAAATCTACACTCAAGATATCCCTTCTATGCTTCTAAACTGGATACATGAACAATGAGACTTCCCCAACAAAATGTCATGGCTAAAAGACATTTTTCTTTTTTAAGTATGGGAAGATGTTCATTAAAGAGGGACTTTCATACAGAGGCAATTGTCACAAGCAACCAGTCATTTGCTTTGCCAGTGACTCCCCTGGCTTTTTCAATTTCTTCACACTCACTTTTCAATAAGAGTTTTCCCTCTTCCTGCCCAGCTTTCTCTCCTATAGTGAACCAGTAGTAAAGTGGTCAACTTGGATTCATGACATCACTCTGTTACCCCAAAAATGACTTTGGATTGTGATGGTACAATTTCAGCTGTCTGACTGCACAGCTAAGCACAAAAGGATGTGAGACAGATGCCGTTTTCCTAAACACAAATATGTATGGTCGTTTTTTTTTGCTAATTATGAAAAACACCAGACAGAAACATTAACACATTTTATTAATGACATATTTTAGAGTGTTCCCAAGTGAGACAGGTCTACTTTAAATCCTCATGTAAATTCACAGCATCTATTAAGTATGATGTTGCTTCTCCTGCTGCTTACTACAATGAAATGGAATCAGAATTTTAAGTATGAAAAATGTACCATACAGTATGTCAAAATGCTTAACAATACCAATTCAATCTAAGCACAGGAAACAACAACAAAAAGGCAGCTGATTTCCTTTTTGTTGTAATTCACTTTGGGATACATGGCATGAAAAGCACTATAGAAAAGTAATTTTCATTGACTGACTGACTGCAGAAAAGAATGAATGTGGTTTCCATTTATGTCTCTGCTGAAGCATGATCCCTATAGCTCATGTCAGCTATTCAAAATCTGTAGTTAAATGCAATTGGTTTAAAAAAATAGAAAGACATGTTGGCTTTTTTAGCCTTGGCTTGAACCAAAGAGCTGCAAAGCACATAAAAACATGAAGCTATTTGTTTCAAAGAAGCTGTGTTAACATTACATAAGACTGGAACTCTTTAGAGTGACATTAGCTAAGAATGTAAAATTAAAACCACATCAGTAATACTGCCTCTTAGAATGGGCTCATTCTGGGTATGTGGAAGGTGTTTCCGCAGCTCTTGCAATTATGCTGCTAACGGCAACTCCAATAAGGATGTTCATTCTACACAATTTTATTTTATTCTATTAATCTAGCAGACAGGACCAGCTACACTAAACAGACACAACTCTTAAAACCCCACTGCTCTCCCTCCAAGCACACTAACTCAACTGCCTACCCCATGGGGATTTTCCACTCTAAGGCATAACTAAATGAATACCTATCAACAGATTGCAGTTAATGCAAATACTTTAATATTGCTGACTGCTAATCCTAAATAATCTGCACAATTTCTATTTTATTTTTTTTACCCTTGAGGCTCTAGCAGATTGGTGCCCACTGCTATACATTTTACTAAACATTCGATCTCATATGTACTCCTTTTTTCAAGCTTTTACTGTGATTAAGCCACTTGTGGAATTTATTTAAGAGAGGCATATTTTCTGTTCTATGCTAAGTGCAAGGTGATGTATGTATTGTCACTGACAACACCTGTCACAGACTCTTCTAACAGGCTGTCAGTGACAGAAGTCACACAATGATGAAGTTAACTTTTATAAAATGAGATTAGGCTGCATCTTGCTTTGATAATTCTCTTTGTTAATGAGAGGAAAATATCAGGACACAAAATAAGAGGTTGTATGTGCATAGAGATAGTATGAATATGTGCCTCACTGCCATAACATCTCTATTATTTTCCTCGTGAAGCCTGTTATATCATAATCAATAATAACCCTTTGAACTTGTATTGCATCTTCCCTCAGAGGACCTTAAAGTGATTTGTAGAGAAATATTATCAATCCCATTTTATGGATGAGAAAACTGAGGTATATTTCAAATTGTCTGATACAAAAATAAAATCATTTGATCAAGATATTCTAGATTCATAGCTTGTTAAACAACTTTAGATGAGATACTCTTCATGATCCACTAGAAACTTTTAAATGTCTAATTATGATTCCATAGATTCAAGCTGAAAACATGTTCTAACTAGTAAATAATTACAGTATCATTGCATCAGTTTAGTTTAAAGAGCTGACAAACCTCTCTAAACTCAAAGCACAATTAGTCATTAGGGTCTAGTTTTTCAGCACTGTTAAGCAATTTGTAACCCATTCCTTTTAATAGGGTTATGCATTACTTAACCGACACAGATGTCTTGAAAACTGAGACCTCTAGTTATGAAGCAGCAACCTTGTTCATTAGCCTCCATGATAGTCAAATCATCTATAAAACCAGTGTTTAATGGCCAGCCGATGAATAATCAATGGCTCACTTTTCATCTGAGTGTGAAAATGAGAATAATCTAATATCTTGTCCCTCTGGTAAGATGCAAGGCCTTGAGTTCCGTTTCTATTCAGGGCTGATTTATAACCCAATGGAAACCTGATGTAAACATATGATCAATGAGTCCCATCACTGCTAATAATAACCCCCAACCGGCCCACTCCCTCATCTCAAAAGCCATCCCTTTAGGCTATTAGCTCCGGCCAGCTAATCCTCTCTACTATTCCTGCCTGCTGCTTTTACCTTGGCCATCCGTTCAGTCCAGCAGACTCAGAAGTAATTTTATACGCTGCAGAGAGCGGGTGGAATTGATTTTTCACTCAGCGTTCAGTTCCCATCTGAATAATTATCAATTTTACTGCCTCATAAAGGGAAGAGTCAAAATTTCAAATCAATTCAAAAGAGCTTCTGAGACTACAGAAACCATGCATGAGAATAAAGGTCAAAGTTGTCAGTGACCTCGGGAGATGATGTCAGATATTAGTACACTGAACAGTTGACATCAGAGGCACTCAATATGATATGACTAGTGCTAATGCAAATCATATTTATGCTGACTACTGGAGACCAGCCATTAATATTTAAAAGAGTATCTGAAAGCCTGCATTCAAAATAAATATAATGTATTCCACAGATTATGAAGTTAATAAAGATTGATCACTGCTTAGTTTTATGCTATAAATTGAAAGATTACCGAGTATTATTAATAACACACAAAATATTACATTAAGGTTGTAACAAAAGCAACAAATGTGTGGAAATTCAGAGTCAAGGCTGCCATTCTGTCCTTTACACTCCCATCACTGTGCTCATGTTACAGTACTGCCCACTATGACATATGCAAATACGGAATCCATTGCCAGAACTTGCACAGGGTAAGGGTACTGTGAGACATGACAATGGCATCATGTCATATCTCAACAGTGCCAGTAATGAATGGCTCAAATATACTCACAATATGCTACCTGCAAGGTATAGTGGGCATGCTTAAAGTGTCAGCATTTGCCATGCTCATCCTCTAAATTGTTATTTACTATTCTAGTTATCTAACAGTTACCTCAGTTATCCCATGGCGATTTTTTTTTAAACGGCAACCAAAACATTTGCTACCTAAGCACGAAGACAAAGGTCATTGTAATGTGGTGTTTTGTGGACATCCTTTGTTTTCTTTAAAAGCCCCAACAATTCTGTTGTTGTGAAATTGTGTCAATGAAACTGTATTGGGTGTTTTGGGACCCCATGGATCCTTGCAGTGTAGTAATTCTAGGTACTAAAAAAAGCCATATGAAATTTTAAGATAAACTAATTAGTCCGATACCCTGCACCTGACTAACCATCACATAACCTTAATGTATCTGGACCATAATGCACACTGCTGGGAGAAAAATTCCTTCCTGACTACAGCAGTAGGGGGATAATTTATAAAATGAGTATAATGATGAATATTGCATTTCATCAGCCTATGAACTAAAGTGAAACATTGTAAAATAAGTCATCCTAAAATGGGAGTACAATAGCCATGTCATCAGCACGACAAAAAATATCTTCACAGTACTGCAATAATACTGGCATGAAAACAACTCTGAAATTAATTGGGGTGCAAATATATCAATTTAAAGAGACCAATCTTGTTAATAAATAATTGGAGTTATCATAATCTAAATTACTTCACGATGATGAGAATAAATAGGGAAAAGCTTTGTTCACAAATTTAATAATACCTCACTGGAAACAGTGCTTAAGTTTACCTGCTGTAGTACTTCAGGGTTCTGTTGCATGAAGTGCAGTAATCTTTGTCCATCCTGTGATATTTCTCTACATCTTACTGGTTTTTTGCCTTCTTTTGCTATGTGCTTAAAGAGGTAGGTAACAACGTAGTCTAAACTAGCACAACAGCTGGAGGAGACAATTGTATCTGCATAAGCAATGAAAGAAATAGTTTTGTAATCACTTCTGTAATAAAACAAAACAATTATTACAAATAACTTGCAGGAGTGAAGAAAATAATACACACAATGCAAGCCTTGAAGTTTATTTCAGATATCAGGTTAAATGATACTTAATTTTACTACTTGTACTTTTGCTTTTAAAATTTCTTGGTATTAAGAAGATTATGGCCCCAATCCTGGAATTCACAATGGACAGTGGACTGCTGGGTCCATGCAGAGTCCTACAAACTTCATTGAGATTCTGTGTGAGCACAGTGATTTACCTGCACATTGTACATTGCAGAATCAGGACCTTACTTTTACTGATATGAAATTATATATTCAGCAGACTTCAGATTTTTGGAAACTAAGATTGTTTGTTTATAGCCTCGTTACAGAGTTTAAAAATTCAATTTAAAGAGACACTGTGAACGTTTAAAGTAACTTTTTTAACTTCTTGACTGCTGCTGAGCATCTCGGATGTGTATAAGTGAAGGTTAGTATTCACAAATGTACTAGTAGCATCCCCCCCAAATATTATGTATCATTTTATAGTATACAAACATGTGCCAGCTATTTTACAGGACACACCTATGTGGTGCTTCCCTGGAAGCGAGAAGTGTTACAGCAAAGTATCAATTGGTTACCTAGTTTAAGGCATGATGGTTCAATTACCTTTTTTTAAAAAATAAAGACGATAATAACATAGACGAAATGATGGTTACTGACTAATGTTCCATTGTTTCCCTGGAATGTAAAGGCATGACAGAAAAGCAGGATATGTTGGAAGCAGGAGCAACAGCAACCTCATATCTTTACTTATTGTATCTATAACTAAGGTAACACATTGGGAGATTAAAAGCTTAAACCTATTTGAAAGTAACTATGTCTGTCTGATTTATGTAAGTTATTTTGTTGCTAGGTGTTGCCTGCTGTGCTGCTGCTGTGAAAGTGGATTCAGTTTGTTTACATGCATCAGTGTGGTGAGAACAATATGCTGGCCCTTTTTTCTCTGTGCAGTTTCCTTTTCTTCCTTCTAACTGTACTTGTACAAAATAGTAGTGCTCACCCATATTTTTTCTTAGGGCTAGTCTACACTTACCCGCTGCGTCGGAGGTGTCGGATCGATCTTCTGGGTTCAATTTATCGCGTCTTGTCTAGATGCAATAAATCGAACCAGGAAGTGCTCCCCCGTCGACGCCGGTAATCCTGCTCTGCGAACGGAGCAGGCGGAGTCGACGGGGGAGCCTGCGCGCCGCCGTGTGGACCAGGGGTAAGTACTTTTAAGTTCGAAATAAGATACTTCGACTTCAGCTACGTTATTCACCGTAGCTGAAGTCGCGTATCTTACTTCGAACTTGGGGGCTAGTGTAGACCAGCCCTAAGTCTAACAGCTGACATTTTTCCTGGCCTCAAGCACACTGGTTGCAGTTTAAACCGTAAATTGCTAGTCTCAGCTGTAGTTTCCCTACCAATTCTAATACCAGGTTCTAATTAGAGTCCCAGTTTAAAGGTTCCTCATGATCCTAGCACCAGTCAAAGTTCTCTGTGCACACAGAATTGTTTAACTTCCTTGTTTGCTGGATGTAGGTTTTAGTCACAACTGATGTTCTCTGCAGGTGCAAACATCACATTCAAATGAGCTCACCAGCATTTAGGGCTCCATCCTGCTCCTTCTGATTTGAGTGGGAACAAGACTAAGTCACTTATAGCTCATAGTGCTTACTTAGATGGGCGACTGGGGTAGGGGTGTGTGGGAGCTGGAGAAGGAATTAAACTGGGGAGGGATAGCTCAGTGGTTTGAGCATTGGCCTGCTAAACCCAGGGTTGTGAGTTCAATCCTTGAGGGGGCCATTTGGGGATCTGGGGCAAAAATTTGGGATTGGTCCTGCTTTGAGCAGGGGGTTGGACTAGATGACCTACTAAGATCCTTTCCAACCCTGATATTCTATGTTCATTTGGAAGGGAAAGGGATTAGAAGGATCCAATTAAATGTATCTTGAGTTCTTTGAACTATGCTAACTTGGAGGCTTGCCAACCTTGCAGTGTTCATTTAAATATATCCCACTTGTCGCTGGAATACTTTGATCTGTGTCAATGTAACTCTTTAAACTCTGTGTATCATGTTGTTTTTAACTTTCCTTTATCTAAATACCAGTATTACATATTTTTCAAAGTTACATTCTTTTGAGGTCTTTGGAAATATTTAACAGACAACACAGTCACAACTTACCTCACAAGGCTATGTCTACACTATGAGCTAGGGGTGTGATTCCCAGCTTGTGGATTTATACTTGCATTACCTCTCATTGGGCTAGCGTGAGTATCTATAGCAGCACAGCTCGCGGCAGCACAAGCATACCCACGGATTTCATGCGGGTTTGTATCTGTGCCGCCACTTCCACGACCCATGCTACCCCAATTACATCATCAAGCTAGCGTGAGCACGTGTAGGCGAGCTGGAAATCACACCCTAGTTTGTAGTGTAGACGTAGCCTGTGACATGATCCTGAAAGGTATTAAGCACTCTTGAGAGGTGCTGCGCTCCCTCATTTTCAATGGTTTCCAGTGGAAGCTGTGAGTGCGCCAGCACCTCACAGGAGTGCTTCATTCCTTGCAGAAGCGAGCCCAATTATCTTAATCCCACTCCACTGAAATCAGTTGATGTTTTGTCATTGAATTCAACTAGTGCAGGCTGCTGTGAAGATCTGCCTGAGTAAAGACTGCAGGAACAGGCTCTTACTGTTTTCTCTACTAAAAAATCCTGCATAAAACAAGAGATACAAATGATGGCTGAATTGAAGCAACATCAATAACGGTAATGTATTTGAAAATACAAATTCCATAGGATGGCTTTCTTGTACTTCTACACCAGTGATTTAACTCCATTTGGTTTTAAATCGAATAAAACAAAGTAAATCATTAACATCCGTTTATAAAATGGCAGTGGTTCTAAACATGCTGATACTGTGCAAGTAGATATTTTACATTGTACAGTAAGTGATCTTAGAAGGACAGTGGACAGGTCTATCCTATCACCGGCTCATAAGGATCTGATACAAGCATTAAGGGCTACTTATATTTTCCCATAACAATATATCAAATATGCTTTTCAGTGCTCATTTTTCCTTCTGATTGCAAGGGCATCACAGAGGTGAAGGTCACACAAGCCCCCCAAACTGATTTTTCTGGGTGTGCAGAGCCTTGTGTTGAAGCTGACTGAAGTTCTTATTGAATCTCACACAAGACAGATAATCATATATATGGAGCAAATAAGTTTAAGAAAAAGCTACAATTTCTGGGCTGGAGGTAGAAGGGAAAGATGGAAAAGGGAGAGAAAGGATCACATGGGAAAACTGGGAGGCAGGCCTGGATAAATAGGAAAAGCCAAGATGATTGCCTGAGCACTCAAGCCAGTTATTTATTTATATCAGCCTTAAGGTGGCTGACATTATTGAAAAAACAACTTGAAGAGGCCTTTTGGCTTTAACATTAACATTCGGTGAATGGTGCCAATAGATGTAAAGAGCATTATTTTTAAATGGCTTGCTAACATTGTTGAGCATGCCATAATTTAAGAGATTTTTTTGTTTCTAAGATAAAGGTAAATGGGACAGACTTGAGTTAAGTGGCATTTCTCTGTCCATCAATTTCGTACACTACAATGCCAGCATTATCCGCCTTTGTGGATAAACCAGGAAAGTAAACAGATTTAAGCAACTTAACATCTAAATTAGAAAGTGAGGCATAGAAAATGTTATATTTTTCTTTTTCTCAATGAATGGCATAATTGCACTATTAATCATAGGAGAATTAGAAAAGCTTCACATAGAGATTAGTGACAACATGCCAGGAAGGCTACATTAAAAGGTTCCAATCCACTGAGTCAGCTGTGAAAAAGCCAGGTAAACACTTTAGAAGAGAACTGTTGGAGTGTTTATCCTTGCAATAAAAGCCTAGATGAGGGCTTCCATTACAGCTGATTTACAGCCAGGGGCCTCCAAAGGAATAAATATCATTTCACAGTATATTATCAAGTGTGAAATCATGATGCATGCAGAGTGTCCACTCAGGGACAGAATGAACAGTGCTGAGAAATGAGGATTTGGGGCTTCTTTATTCTACAGCTAGAGCTAAAGTACAAATCTCAAATGCTGAGCTTCCATGAACTAAGAGAAATGTAAATATATAGACAAACATTTCTCTGAGGGAGTGGGGGGAGGGGGGAAGTCATTTCCTGGGATTTAATTTTTTAAATAAAAGAGAGGTACTTCATTTTTATAATTATTTTTGAAGATGATTCATAAGTTCTAATGGTTTACAATACATTGTACCCTATCAGATTGCTTGCAGCCTCGACATTGCTATTCTTCAAGATGCTTTTGCAGCACAGCTATAATTCACTAAGAGAGGGATCTAATTTATATCACAATTGTCCATTTTCAAAGGGCAGAAGGCTATTTTGGAACATGAACAAAAATGAAATAATTGTTTGCTTCACTGTCAAATAACATGTATTACTACATATGCTGGGATTTTTCAAAGAAGCCAAAGAGAGTTAGGAACCCAAATCCCAATGAAATTTAATGGGATTTGGGCACTTAAGTCCCTTAGGATCATGGCCACTAATTGCTCTTATTGAGGGAAGATCAGCTTTTGTTGACATCACATTGTAGGAACAGGAAAATTACTCATTTTTCTGTGTAAAATTAATTACCTGAATATAAGAATTGATTTTATGGTTTATGTGACAGAATCGATACCTTCCATCAAGAAATCAATTTTCGATATATGTTGATGGTATTAAGAAACAGGATATCATAGCTAAATAATCACTTTACCACTCAGACACGGACTGTAAAAAGGTTCTATTTTTGATTGACAATTCAAGGAAAGACAAGTGAGTTCCTTTTAATGTGCAAGTGAGGTTCATTCAGATCAAAGGGTATGTCTCATTACTTGACATTTATGTACTCAAATGTTCTTTTGAAATGCTAGGGAATGCAAGAGAAAAATGGGAATATAACTGGAATTTTACTAAATATGGTAGATAGCAGTCCAACATAACTGAAAGTGAACAGAAATTAATTCATCTGCCAAGAAATTGCACCTGTGCAACTATTATTGTCAATACAGGAGTGGAAAGGGCCCGGTGTGATAGCATGTGCCTGTAATCCCAGCAGCTTGGGAGGCTGCAGTTGGCGGATCGCTCAGGAGTTCTAGGCTGCTGTGCGCTGTGTCAATTGGGTGTCCGGTGCTACTGACAGCCTGGCCAGCGGGTAGTTGGAGGACTGGCTAGAACAAGACGTCTGACTTGCTGTGATCGACGCTCTCTCTGTGAGGGCTGATAGACTGATCGATGACAGTGACTAGTGGAAAGATTGCTTCAGGACCACAAAGTTATAATAAGGTTCATATATGACCCAGTCAAAGTAGTTGGGTGTAGGGTGGGAGTCAAACTAAATAGAGCTGAGTGAAATGTTTTGGACAAATAGTTTATTTGGCATTTTGGTAGTAGATAATAAAATGATCTGAGGACTCCTTATAACTGTAGCTGCTAATCTGTAGCTGCTAATCCTGTAGCTGCTAATCTATTCAATGTCCGTTTCCCCACTAAGCATGCTTCTTCTAACAGGAGAAACATGGAATCTGTTTTGTGAAGTTCTGGAATGCTCTGTGATGCCCAGTGTACTCATTCATTACTACAGGGCTTGACTGACCTTAGAGGTAATAAAATCTAGCTATTAGAAAGACTATATAAACAAATATCATACCTACAGGCCATTCATTAAATACAGCTCCTTGCACAAAGTAATAAGAGAGCCATTCCTGGCTATCATTTTAGGGTCCTGTTTTCTAGGCTGGTTAGAAAATGTAACTGCAATATACGCATCTTTCTTCAAGGTTCTATACTCTTCCCCCATATTTTGACTGAATTTAAGCTATTGAAATAAAATTTCAGTTTTAATCAAATATCTGGACAATAATCTGTTAAAAAGTGCTAATGAATGAAGACCAACTACAACCAGACTACTTTTAATATAATTCTAAGTATGATGCTTGTTTACTCTGTGAAGTACAGCAAATAAATATTCTTTATATGTAAAAAAGATGGTTACTCACCGTAGTAAATGTTGTTCTTCGAGATGTGTTGCTCATATCTATTCTAATTAGGTGTGTGCGCGCGGCGTGCACAATCGTCGGAAGACTTTTACCCTAGCAACACTCAGTGGGCCGGCTGGCGCCCCCTGGAGTGGCGCCGTTGCGGTGCCTGATATATACCTCAGCCGGCCCAGCACCCTCTCAGTTCCTTCTTGTTGGCTATTCCGACAGTGGGGATGGAGGGCGGGTTTGGAATAGATATGAGCAACACATCTCAAAGAACAACGGTTACTACGGTGAGTAACTGTCTTTTCTTCTTCGAGTGCTTGCTCATATGTATTTCAATTACGTGACTCCCAAGCCTTGCCTAGGTGGAGGGGTCGGAGTGAGATATTGCAGAGTGTAGGACCGCTATACCAAAGGCAGCGTCCTCCCTGGAATGCTGAACTATGGCATAGTGAGTGGCAAAGGTGTGCACCGATGACCAGGTTGCTGCCCTACATATCTCCTGTATAGGTATGTGCGCCAGGAAGGCGGAGGACGAAGCTTGAGCTCGCCATCCCTAGTGGGCAGTAGGGTGCATGGTGGGAACTCCAGCCAAGTCATAAAAAATCCGGATGCATGACGTGATCCAGGAGGAGATGCGTTGGGAGGAGACCGGGAGGCCCTTCATTCGGTCTGCCACGGCGACAAATAGCTGAGTTGTTTTCCGAAAGGGCTTCGTCCGCTCGATGTAGAAGGCGAGGGCCCTACGGACGTCCAAGGAATGTCCCTTGGAGAGGCATGCGGCTTCGGGTAGAAGACCGGCAGAAAAATATCCTGGTTAATATGAAAAGCCGACACTACCTTGGGCAGGAAGGCCGGGTGTGGTCGCAGCTGTACCTTGTCCTTGTGGAACACCGTGTAAGGGGGTTCCGAAGTGAGTGCTCTGAATTCAGATACGCGCCTCGCCGAGGTGATGGCTACGAGGAAGGCCGTCTTCCAGGAGAGGTACAGGAGCAAACAGGTGGCCATAGGCTCGAATGGGGCCCCCATGAGCCTGGTCATGACAAGGTTGAGGTCCCAAGTGGGGACCGGATGGCGAACCAGCGGGTATAGATGTTCTAACCCCTTGAGGAACCTGCTGACCATGTGGTTGGAAAAGATCGAGTGCCCATTCTCGCCAGGGTGAAAGGCCGAGATTGCCGCCAGGTGGACCTTTAGCGAGGAAATCGCTAGACCCTGCTCCTTCAAAGACAGGAGGTAGTCCAGAATGGTATGCACTGGCACCTGCGAAGGGTTGACACCCCGAGGGCCGCACCAGCAGGAAAAACGTTTCCACTTGGCTAAGTAGGTGGACCTGGTAGAGGGTGGTGTACACTTAGTGGTGTACCAGTGCTGCCTGGGCCACGCCGGGGCGATCACGATTAGGCGGGCCCTGTCCCTGCATAATTTGAGCAGGACTCTGTGGACCAGCGGCACCGGTGGGAAGGCATAGGACAGGTGGTCTGTCCAAGGCAGGAGAAAAGCGTCCGTCAGGGAGCCTGGGGAGCGTCCCTGGAGCGAGCAGAACGCGTGGCACTTCCGGTTCTCGTGAGTCGCAAACAGGTCTATGTGGGGCAAGCCCCACCTCCGGAAGACAGAGTGGATAACATCCGGCCGAATGGACCACTCGTGCGCCTGAAAGGATCTGCTGAGGCGGTCTGCCAAGGTGTTCTGGGCCCCAGGGAGAAAGGAGGCCACCAGGTGAATGGAGTGGGCTATGCAGAACTCCCACAATCGCATTGCTTCTTGGCAGAGCGGGGAGGAGCGTGCCCCTCCTTGCCTGTTGATGTAATACATGGCTGTCGTGTTGTCCATGAGGATGGCGACACAATGACCCTGCAGGTGCTGGGAGAAGGTTTGGCAGGCAAGGCGCACTGCCCGCAGTTCCCTGACGTTGATGTGCAGGGCTAATTCCTGCGCCGACCACAGGCCCTGTGTCTGAAGGCCCTTCAGATGGGCTCCCCAACCGAGGGATGATGCGTCTGTGGTTAGGGCTAGGGATGGCTGTGACGGATGGAATGGCACCCCTTCCAGCACTTTCTTGGGGTCTAGCCACCAGTTCAGGGAGGCTAGGACCTGCGATGGTACTGTCAAAACCAAGTCCAAGCTGTCTCTGCGTGGACGGTACACCGACGAGAGCCATGCCTGGAGCGGATGGAGGCGTAATCTGGCATGAGCGGTCACGAACGTGCAGGACGCCATGTGACCGAGGAGGCTGAGGCAGCTGCGAGCCGTCGAGGTTGGAAAGCTCTGAAGGCCGCGTATGATGGTTACGAGGGCCTGGAAGCGTGCCTCTGGCAGAAAAGCTCGGGCGAGAGTCGAGTTCAGTACTGCCCCTAGAAAGTCTAACCTTTGGGTTGGCTCCAAAGTGGACTTTTCTACATTCAGGAGCAGGCAGAGCTAATTGAACATGCTCAAGGCCATCAGAATGTGCGACTGGACTTGGCTGCTGGAGTTGCCGCGGATAAGCCAGTCGTCGAGGTAGGGGAACACCTGAATCCGTCGCCGACGAAGGGCGGCTGCCACAACGGCCATGCACTTCGTGAACACGCGTGGTGCCGTGGAGAGGCCGAAGTGAAGAACCGCAAACTGGAAGTGTCTTTGGTCTACCACAAAGCAGAGGAAGCGTCTGTGTGGTGGGTAGATCGCGATATGGAAATACGTGTCCTTCATATCGAGGGCAGCATACCAGTCTCCAGGATCCATAGAAGGGATAATGGTACCCAGGGAAAGCATACGGAACTTCAACTTTACCATAAATTTGTTGAGTCCCTGCAAGTCCAAGATAGGGCGTAGCCCCCCTTTTGATTTGGGAATTAGGAAATAGCGGGAGTAAAAACCCTTGCCCCTGAACTCCCTTGGAACCTCCTCTATTGCCCCTATGGAGAGGAGCGTTTGGACCTCCTGAATTAGGAGCTGCTCGTGAGAAGGGTCCCTGAAGAGGGACAGGGAAGGAGGGTGGGAGGGAGGGGAGGGGAGGGGAGACAAACTGAAGGTGGTATCCGCTTTCCACCGTGTGTAGGACCCAGCGGTCTGTGGTGATATTCAACCATGCACGGAAGAAATGGGAAAGTCGGTCTCGGAAGGGGGGGGAAAGGATCGTGAACTGAGACTGGTACTCCGCCCTTGGGCGTCCCTTCAAAAGTTTTGTTTGGGCCCCGACGATGGTTTGTAGGGGCCCTGGCTGTGGTCAGTCTGGCGACCGGACTGCCGCCTTCTACCGCCCCTGCCACGTGGTCTCCTCGAGAAGTCCTGCCGAGGTGCGGGTACGGTGTAGGGGTGCTGCGCGAAGGGCCGGAAGGGTCTGCGCTGCGTGGCTGGGGTGTGCATCCCCAGCGTGTGGATGATGGTGCAACCGTCTTTTAGGGTCTGCAACCTTGCGTCAGTCTTTTCTGAAAACAGACCCCCTCCCCTTGAACGGTAGGTCCTGGATGGTATGCTGGACCTCCGGAGGGAGGGTGGAGGACTGAAGCCAGGAGATACGCCGCATGGCGACTCCTGAAGCTATTGTCCTGGCGGCTGAGTCGGCTATGTCCAAGGAGGCCCGCAACGACGTTCTGGTCACCTTCTTGCCCTCCTCAATCAACGCTGAGTACTCCTGCCTGGACTCCTAGGGTACAAATTCTTTGAATTTTTGCATGGAGTTCCAGGTGTTGTACCCGTATCGGCTCAGGAGTGCTTGCTGGTTAGCAGCTCTGAGCGGAAGGCCCCCCCCCCCCCCCCGAATAGATCTTTCTGCCAAACAAGTCCAGGCGCTTGGCGTCCTTGGACTTAGGGGTGGGTGCCTGTTGGCCATTCCTCTCCCTCTCGTTCACAGATTGAACGACCAGGGAGCAGGGTGGGAGGTGAGTGTAGAGGTACTGGAAGTCTTTCGGGGGTGCCATATATTTTCTCTCCACCCCCCTGGCAGTGGGGGGTACCGAAGCTGGAGATTGCCAGATTGAGGTGGCGTTGGTAAATATAGTCCGTACAAACGGGAGGGCTACCCTGGTGGGGGCGTCGGCTGTTAGGATGTCCACCACCGGGTCCTCAAGCTCCACCACCTCCTCGACCTTCAGATTCATGTTGAGAGCCAATCTGCACAGTAGGTCTTGGTGGTCCCGGAGATCGATGGGAGGCAGGCCTGAAGATGATGCTCCTGGCACTGCCTCGTCCGGGGAGGAGGAGGACGACAATCCCGGGACTAGAGGGTCCTGGGGTAGGTCCTGGTGCGGAAGTTCTGGAGCCTCCACGCCCAAGGCCTCCGGGTCTGGGATCTCGGCCGATGTCTGGGCTGCAGGGCCTGGGGCCTCCAGAGGAGGGCATGATACCGTCGCCTCCGGTGCCCGGGACTCCGAATGAGCTGACTGCGAGGCTCTGGAGGGGGCCCCTTGGGACTGATGGTATGCCATCGGAGTCCAGAAAGGCCACTGCGTCGGGGCTTGAGACGGATCCTTTCCCTCGTCTGGCCAGTGGCTCTGGCCCTCGACCACGTGGCCCTGGTCCGTATAGTAGGCACTACCGGCCCTAGAGGACTGAGAGGCCGAGCGGGAGGGCCAAGGCGGAGCAGAGTGTCCTTGAGGGCCGGTCTGCGGAGCCGTGCTGTGCCGTGGCGCCAGGGATCGGTACCGGGACCTGGATCGGTACTGACGGCTGTCTCAGTACCGGGAGCCCGACCTGGATCGTGTACGCCTCGGCGAGCGGTAGCGAGGTCGATCGTCCGGGGATCTATGCTGCGACCGGCTGCGGGACCGGGAGCGGTACCGGGAATCATAGTACAGTCGACCGTGTCTGGAGGTCGACCTGGAGCGATGCCATGAGTACGACAGGCGCTGAGAAGGTGATCGGTGCCGGGACTGCGAGCGGCGTCGAGGAGATCTAGGCTGATGTTGGCCGATCTCCGCATGCGGCACCGGACGTAGCATGGCCGGTTTGCCACGGGACGTGATGATTCTCATCGGCGGTACCGAAGATGGGGTTGGTGCCGGGTCCGTCATGGCAATCAGGTCCCTTGCTGCTGAGAAGGTGTCCGGAGTGGACGGCAGCATAAGCTCTACCTCGGCGTGCACCGGGGAGCTGGCGGTTACCGAGCTCGACGGACCTTGCGGTACCGGAGTCGTCGGTACCGGAGCCTTAACAGGCTGCCCTGAGCTCAACGGTCTCTGTGGTACCGGAGTCGACAGGGCTGGTGCCAGCATCGTCGGCGCCGCCGGACTCGACGGCCCCTGTGGAGCCAGAGTCAGTGGTGCAGGCGTCTTGGCCAAAGGCACCGAGCTCAACAGTCCTTGCGGTACCGGAGTCATCGGTGCTGGCACCGGGCCGGGAGGTTTGGCGCGGTCTTGAACCGGCTGCGGATGCAGCGGTGCTGGGGTCGGAGCCGGTCCCGGATCCGATTTTCTCAGTCTTGGAGACATCGAACGGCGCCTCTGAGGGATCCCGGCCTGAGGTGTTCGGTGCCGGGGCTCTTTACTGGAGCTCGGGTGCTCCGGAGCCGCTGGCGCCACACCTGCTGCGGAGGTCGGTACCGGGTTGCGGTGCGGGGCCGACATCGGGCTAAGAGACGCTTCCAAGAGGAGCTGCTTCAAACGAAACCCCTGCTCCTTCTTGGTTTGCGGCTTGAAAGCCTTACAGATACGACACTTATCTGGAAGGTGGGACTCCCCGAGGCACTTCATACAGGAGTCGTGGGGGTCCCCCGTGGGCATCGGCTTCAAACAGGCCGAGCACGGCTTGAATCCCGGAGAGCCAGGCATCGGCCCGGTACCGGGAGGGAGACAGGGGAGAAACCCCTTGTCTCCCACTACTATTTACACTAACTACAACAAACAAACCATCAGTAAACTATTAACAACTACTTAAGAAGTACTTAAAAACTATCAACAAGATAAACGAGTGCTAACTACGCTAGGGAGGTGGAGATCAGCTAAGCTGCACTCCACAGTTCCAACGACCGTCACGGGCGGTAAGAAGGAACTGAGAGGGCGCTGGGCCGGCTGGGGTATATATCAGGCACCGCAACGGTGCCACTCCAGGGGGCGCCAGCCGGCCCACCGAGTGTTGCTAGGGTAAAAGTCTTCCGACGATCGTGCATGCCGCGCGTGCACACCTAATTGGAATACATATGAGCAAGCACTTGAAGAAGAACCTAGCTTTTCTTTTTTATTGATAAGGTTAGCTTAGCCATCTCTACTCATCTACCAGTCATGCTCCAGTGAACAGCTGGAGGTTACTGTTACTACACTGAAACCTATTCTCTACTGTGAGGATTATGGGACAAATAAATCATTTTATAGTTCACTGTTGTAAAACTTCTTCAATGATAACCCAACTAGAAGCACATCATTATTATTTTTAAAGTTTCTAATTTGTAGAAAGATCATTTTAAAATATGAATGCAATACGCTACTGGTCAGATTTTCAGAAGAGCTCAGGTCCCATTTAGACACCTAAAAGAAGTGGTCAGATTATCAAAATGCTCAGCACCCACCGTCTCCCATGGTCTCTAGACAATAATTTGTTAAACTGCAAATGAATGTTCTAATGGGCCACTTATTGTAGAAGCTTAAGTGAGAGTGGTTGGGTGCTGAGTTGTTCATTTTTTAAATATCACTCTAATGACTACATACTCCCCATATTCCTATTTTAGCTAAATCATAAGTAACACTTACCCAGTGCAGTAAGTCCTTCAGATATTGAGGTAAGAATATACATTAGCACATGAGGTTCTAAACTGGTAATGAAACTCATATGATCCTGGGTGAGACATTCCAAGAGCGGGTAATAAGACTGACTTAGTTTTCGATATTGCTGAAAAAGAAAAACAAACATTGATAGAAAGTAAGAAATACTATGGGCTAATAGAAATTATAGCATTAAAAATGCAAAGCTGGCTGAAATATTAACAGGATTATAAAAATGCACAGAATGATGCTGTAGTAAATCCCAATTATCTATTAAATTAACAGCTTTTTTCTACAAAAAAAAATCTTTCTATTTATGATGGACATCTATGATTATAGGTTGCCATATAAATACATAAACTCAGTTTTAGTTTACAAAAATCCCTGGGTAACGAAGTCATATTAACCTTTTTATGCTACATCCCATTAGCAGCTCAGTGAAACTGGTATAAAACATTAGTCAGTTCAAGTGTTCTGGGACCAGTTTGACAGTTTAGTGGCTAGTGCTTCCTCATGTTATGTAGAAGACTTTTTGAGACTAACCACAGGTTGGCTGAACGCATCAGAGATTACTGTCTTGTGCAATGATCCTGCAACTTGACCAGAATAGACGGACCCTTGTGCCCACTGACTTAAATTGGGTTCTGTGTGGGCATAAATATATGCCTGTCTGGATCCATTTGCAGGATCAAGATTTTAGAGTGGATTATTAGGGGCATTACCTTCACTACTGGCATGACTATCAGTCTTGGCTGCATGGGCACTCACTATCATGTAGCTATATAACAGTATTTGACTGGGGTAATTTTTCAAAAGGGCTAAGGCAAAAGTCTGAGTATTTAGCACCTCTAACTATCTGATTCATCCCTCAGTGCAGAAAATGGCAGCTCCGAATGAAAATGTTCTGAAGAAAGTTCCATGATCCAAGCTAAGGCTGATCATGCACTCGATTTGTTGTCTTTAAGAAGTGACAGCTCCATTGGTATGAGACTAGACATCCCAAAGAAAGTTTGGTTAAAATTTTAACGTTGTCTTATAGAAAGCACACCACAAGAGTTATATAAATTCAGATTAATCCCAGGCTGACTGATCATATAGGGCCAAATACTGCTTTAAATTATATCCAGGGATCCCCAATGAAGCCATTGGTTTGCCCAGACATAAAAAGCCAGAACTGGTTTCTCTCTTTCCCAGACATGTTTTTGTGAATATTTTGGAAATGTTACAAGTTGCTATGACAATTCTATCATACACGGAAATACTAATATTCTGGATGTGACTACAAATACACTGAAGTAAGCGGACTAAAAATATAAACTGCATTTGAGCTGTTCTAGATCCTGCTGTCTCATTATAACAATTTGAAGCCTGTGGTGATATTATTTCATATTTCACATAAAGACTCCCAAGATGAATAATTGCTTACAAGCAAGTCACTGTGGGATACTGAAAGCAGCATTTTGACAAAGGCCTGGAGTACATTGTCAAAGTGGTTGTCCCCATACAACTTGAAGACGCCAAAGCTGACATAATTTCCACATAAGGCAGATTTGAGTGCAGAATAGCAGATGGAAATGCCCTTGAGTTTCAATGGATAAACCTGATCTTTTGACAGAGTCCCAAGAGACAGGATCTGATTACCTGTTAAGAAAAAAAGAAGAGAAAGAAAGTGACATAAACAGTTGCAAATCTGGATAGCTCTGTCACTTAACATTTTCATTTCACTCTTTGATCACTTTTAGTCTTTATTTTTCGTATTGCCTACCTGGATAGGATCTTGATTTCGTAATTATAGTAAAAAAACAATTGCAACATTTTACATACATAGCATGAATATATTTAAAAAGCTGCTGAGTAATTAAGAGTGTAAAAAGTAAAAACATAACCTATGGATTCTCAGTTACCGACATAGGCCAACATCCTCAATTAGTACAGACCTTTCAACCCAGGCACAGCCACAGAGCCTTCAGTGTGGATCCAAATGGTAGAGCTGACTGCAGAATCACGGCCTTAACTAATAGTTTTCCATACTGTAACTTAGCCTGGTTTTGATCCATTACCATGGTGGCCTCTTGGGATGGTTGTTTATATACATACACATTAAACATACCACTCACACCACAGATACGTCCATTACAAAACCAACTATTTTACCAGTCCACAGATGTGAACCACTCAGATAATCTCAGTATTTCTAATGTAAAAATATTACAGAACTGTAAATATTTGGTGTTGCTAGTATGAGGCAATAGTGATTTTTGGTTCTGTTGTGCAATAACTCACAAGAGTTCTTCTAATGCTCTCTATTTGTCTATCCAGGTACCTATATGACCTCAATTTTCATAGTATCAGAGCACCTTAGTCACTATTGTATTGATCCTCACAATGCCCCTGTAGGAAGGGAGGTATTATTCCTATTAATTGAGGCACAGTGATTCTTATGGCTTGTCTATGTAACATCAGCGTTGGCAGGCAGAATCGAACCTGGGACCTCGGGAGCTAAATGCATAAGCCTCTACTGCATAAGCTAAAACCACATGGCTCTTAGCCAAGGCTATAGCAGACTCATCAATCTCTAGGTGGTCTAGGTGCCACTAGAGGGGAACAGAGCACCACACCCAGCAGGCATGGATTACATCTAAACTGGGAGTTATTCCCAAATAGCTAATCCTGATTACCAATAGGTGTGAACACTCTTACTCCGGAATAAGAGTGTCCATGTGGATTAAGTTAATTTGGACTAAAGCATTCTTATTCTAGCTTAAGCACCCTTCTCACTGGACCATGCTCTTCTGGTAGCAGGGTAGCTGCTAAAAAGTGAGATGTAAGTTTAGCACTAATTTTCTGTTACTGTTGTTCCACTCATTGAAGTAATCCTTCAGAAATAAATACATAAACCAACAATACAACTGACAGTACTTAATGTCATTTAATTCATAACAAGGCCTGATTTTAAGGGGGTTTTCACCCAGCCTTCTGTTCTGCTGATGCAATTTTGCATCTGTAAATATTGTACTTGCATTAATTTTGTTCTCACAACTAATTCTGGATGCAAGTTCTACCACTCCAATTACTAACTACATGATCTGCATCTGCAATAAGGTACTTAAACTAAACAAGTGGTAGGATGTACCCCCTAAATCTACTGGTGGTGTGAAAACATATGTGCATATGTTGCACCCACAAAAGGTAAACTGTCTTTTTAAAATCTGGATAAAACAGATAACAAAACAACTAACTTTCACATTGGTGGTTTGGCACATTGCAAATATCAGACAGACACAGACATGGTATCATTTCACATACTAATATTCTTGGGCATTTTCTATTCAACTGAAAAGAAGGCAAATAAGTCTCCTGGATGCTTAAGTAAAACTGAAGAGACAAAGTGGGTGAGGTAACATCTTTTATTGCACCAACTTCTGTTGGAGAGAGAGAGACAAGTTTTCAAATTTCCCAGAGCTCTTCTTCAGGTCTTGTTTCTCGAATATCCTGGGACCAACATGGCTACAACAACACCGCATAAAGTAAAATTGGACTATTATAGTGAAAAGAAGAGAAAGGGGAGGGTACATTCCACACGTTGCACCAGCAATGAAACGTGAGTAAAGACACTCCAAGTAATGTAACCAATATGCTCAAGGCCAAGATGGTCCAAAATTGGGTGTCTAAAGTTTTCAGAGGAGAAAAAAAAGTGGATGTTGGCATTTGTGAGAGTCTACAATGGAGAACAGTATATTTTAGCATTCTCCTCCACCAACAGATGTCGCTGTAATGCCAATACTAAGCTACAAAAGAAGGAAATAGAAAAATAGTACCTGAGCATAAAAAACAATCAATTTTTAAACTGGGCAGTAGATTAAAAATCTAATAATACTAATACTGCAAGGAACAATTTAACCAAAAATTTAAAAAGAAATGTTATTTTATTAAATTGCTAGGGCTGAATGGATTACAACACTATGTTTTGAAATACATGTTCTAGAAGCAATTTAAAGCTCATTAGAAATAATTGTCTCTGGCTACTAGAAAATGTGGTAAAATTTAATCCTCATCCAAATGTTACCTGGGCTCCGAGAACAGGAAATTGTTTTGTGCTACTGTGGCTAACCTCAACGCTGACCCTGTACAGTAACTGCTAGAACAGCTGAAAGCTGAAGCAAAATTAAAAACTTATATCAAAGTATATCATGACAGAATGTAGATAAATAAAAACGGCATATTGAAAGTATTATTTTTATGTCAGTCTCCTATAACAGAGAGGTAGAGGTGTTACTAAAAATGTAAAGAAACCACAAAACAAAGGAATAGATGCTCCCAAAATGCACTGGAACACAGTTCTTCTTCAGCTGGGAACCTAAGAACATATAACAAGGAGATTTAGGGCTCATCTACACAGGGACATCCAGGAAAATTAATCCGAATTAATAAAAGGTGTGATTCTGAAGTGGATTAGTTAAAATGAATTACAAAGTGAATTAAGCTAAAGCGAATTAAGGCCACTTTTCAATTTTGAGTAATAGCATTTACACAGGGATTTAATGCGGATTAACTAATGTAGTTCAAATTCACACCTTTAAGTAATTTGGATTAACTTTCCTGGATGTCCCTATGTAGACAAGTCCTAAGAACTAGACTTGTATATATAGAACTAAAAGTGAAATTCAATGACTGTATATTGCTAAGAATGGCGGATTGTGCTGACCCCAAATCCTGTCAATTTCCCCCTCTGACAGTAATTTTTTAAATTATTTGTATCCTTGAGGATTTTTATCATTCAGTCATACTGCCTGCAAGGGATACAACACAGTATCTTTTGCCACACTAACTACTGAGTGCTACAATGAGAGTTTACCTCTCAAGCAGAAGCCTAAGCCAAGTCCAAATGAATGTAGGGTTGGTTTTTTTCACACAACTTCAGGGACTGCATTCTATCACAAAGTCTGCTTAAACTAAATTGCCTTTGCCACAGTACCCATGTCAGTGACAAGGTATTGTAATGGAGATTTCAGTCGCTGGTGCCACGGCATTCACAGCACAGCAACTGGTAAACAGACTTACCAGTAGGTATCCATTTATTTAGGGTCTGACTTTCAGAAGTGCAGTGCACCCACAATTGCAGTTAAAGACAATGGGGGTTGAAGATACTCAGTACCTCTGGAAGTGAGGCCCTTAGGCGTTTATACCATATTCTTCATTGCAATATGTAAGATATCCCTATATACCAGTCTGCCATTACATAGGACACTACAGAGAGCGTTCCACTTAGAGTGAAATGGAGAGAAGAGATATATAAATCTGCAAACACACTCCCTTTTTCTCTTGAACACATAATTCTTATAGAATACCGAAATACAGAATGCAGCATGTGTTTGTGTACATACAGCAGTCCATAAACATGCCAATCCACCTAAAATGCAAGTTGTGAGTGGAAAGAAACGTACGGTCCTCCCAAATGAATGTTCAGAAAAGTCATTCATATTTAAGAAATAAGACAAAAGTGAAAGTGCATTTCCAGACAGCAAATGCATGCTTGACGTAACGGTATTGTAGGAGACACAAGGCCTGAGGCAACAGTTTTTCATTGAGGAAGGTCACATTTTCTTAGACATGCAGTGTCTGCATTTAAAAAAAGGAAAGAATCATATGCCAGACAGCTTTGATCAGGGAGTTCCAGACTGAGGAAACCAAAGAGTTGTAACAATAATCACCAGTGCAGCACGTTTAGGTACTGGTGAGAAAAGCGGACTGGCATCAGATGGCCTCAGCTGCTGCTTGTGCATTGCAGGGTTGACCAGACAGAGAGACAGCTTGGACCGAGGTTTTGAATTGATTTATAGATCAAGAGGATCCTCAGTGTAACTGAGCCATAATCTGGAGTTTTCCTGTTGTTAGCTTGGTGCCAGTCAGAATTCTAAAAGCAGAATTTTTACCAACTGGATATAGATATGTCTCTCTGTGTGAGGATATCATTATCTGAGAGGAATAGAGAAAAAGTCTGTATTAACGTACTCCCTCATTTCACCTACTGATGTAAATCACACTATAGCTAAGTTTATTTCCACATTTATACAAAATATGCATCTGTGCTGCCAATTTTTGCAATTATATCATTAGTCTTGTGTTGTATGGTGTTTTTCTTAAAGATCCACTTCATAAAATCATGTTGCTATATGAGACTCTCAACTTTTGTTTAAAAAAACCAAACATGTTAACAAGGGGGGTAATCCTTCAAAGGACAGCACAGGGATTTAAATACTCCAGTTAGCTGGAGATCCTTTAATAATAATGTATATAGTGCTTAATACATTCAAATGACTGTACAGACCTGAATTAATTAACTCTCTCCTCTCCTAAAGTAGTAGTATCCCTATTTTACAGATTGGGAAACTGACAGAAAGGTGATCTGGATTGGCCAAGATCACGCAGTGAGTCACCGCCTGCACTCGGATATGAATCCCGGAGCTCTGGATTCCCAACCCTTTGCTCATTCCTTCAGAGAACACCACCTGCCCCCTTCCAATGACTCAAAAATGTACCCCTAAATGTTAAAGAAATATTAACTGAATGATAAAAACACATGGACTATAGTTTAGTTACTCTGAGATAGAGTGCCTCCATTGCATTTTTAAAGATAAATTAAAAGTGCTCTTAACATAGTCTTGTTTCCATAAAAAGTCAGTACCGGCCAATATGAGATTCCAGAGCATTTCCCTATACTTAAAATGTCAGACACTGTGTTGTGGTGATTGGTGGTAAATAGTGGTATTTTAATAGTGATGATTGTAAGCCAATTTATTTTAGTCTCTTGAAATGGCTTTATTGCCCATTATAACAAACTAAATCAGAGAAATACCAATTTGTGTTGGCAAGGTTCACTGCAACCCAGAGACTTCACCTGTATGTTTTCGTCCTGTAGAATGATTCAAACATTTTCAAACATGTTGGGAAAACCTAGGCTGCCTTTAAACATGCCTATAATCATGTCAGTGTCCCTTTGCATAATAGGACACACATCTACTTTATCAACAAAATGAAAATGAAGAAAGAAGGGTTACTTATCCTACAGTAACTGTGGTTCTTCAAG
This sequence comes from Chelydra serpentina, assembly GCA_037349315.1. Lineage (NCBI taxonomy): Eukaryota > Metazoa > Chordata > Testudines > Chelydridae > Chelydra > Chelydra serpentina. Next base: position 30,556,413 of record JBAIAC010000035.1, on the reverse strand, counting down.
ATGTGTTGTCCACACAGATTATCCCAATCACTCAAACAAGAAAAGAAAAGTTAATGATTTCCCAATCTGTCACAATCAGGCTTTGAAAAGATCATTATTTTCTTCCAGAGCCCTTTCAAAGCTTCTAAGGACTATATGGACAGTTATTAAAAACTACAAAACAACGTGGACACTGTGATGCTGGCAGAAAAGGTGCCTGCTCATGCCAAAGTTCCCATGAACACTGACAGATATATAGCTGGAACCAGCCTGGCTCACCAGTGTGTTAGTATTGTTAAACTAGGTATTAGAATTATAAGACTGTGTTTTAGTGATTAGACTTCATTGAATGTCTGTGAGTTGCTGCATACATTAATCTCACTAATAACATCTGTAACCAGTTTCTATTACTTTTTGAAACTTAAGATTGGAACTCATTCGTGTGTAGATATGTTTACCTGCTTTAACCTTGCAAATAATTTTCTTATTTCCTTTTCCTAGTTAATAAATCTTTAGATAGTTTATTATAGGATGGGTTACAAGCGTTGTCTTTGGTATGAGATCTAAAGTGCAACTGACCTGGAGTAAGCAGATTGGAGTACCCATGTTAAGACCATTATAGTGCCTGAGGAGTTTACACTTGATAATTGGTTGGTAAAATCTAAGTGCAGAACTCTCAACCAATTTGGGATTCGTGCCCTGGTTCTTAATAGTCTGCCCTGAGGTTGGCACTCACGGTCTTGAGCACCGCAGGACAGCTTGACAGATAAATACTATGGTACTTGGAAATCTTGTCATAATTATTTGAAATAATCAAATCTGTTTTAAAAGATATTATTTATGGCAGATTAATAGATTCCAAGGCCAGGAAAGACACTGTGATCATCTAGTCTGACCTCCTGTATAACACAAGTCATAGAACTAGAAACATTGAGGCTTTGTCTCATCTTCCATCATAGCATCTTCAGGAATGGGGGGAGGTAACTGTCCTAATGGGGGTTCCAGTAATTTCTTCAACTCTACTACTTATCTTACTACTAATCTTAAATCTGGTACTGCTTTAGGCCTTTCCTTTGAATAGCACAGCTCATGTCTAACAAGACCCAGAAGATATCAGATTCCTCCTGGCAAGGGCTGACAATCTCTTGGGGGACTGAGAATTTACTGGGCTTCCCAGGTGCACCATAAAAGGTGTTTGGGACAGCAGGTAGCAGGTGAAGTTTTTTTCAGAATGTGGAGAAAAATTACCATCAGTTATGAAAGAAACAGGGTGAGATCCAGTAAGATGCAGTAGATGATGAGGGCAAGGGTTACCAGGCATATGCCAACTGATGAGTAATCAATGACGAGGTGATTTTTCAAAAAGGAAAAAAAAGACGGTAAAAGTCGATTGAGGCAGGAAAAAATGGACAGCAGGATTGCACGGGGATCCAGGAAGAATGAGTCAACTGGGCTTAAAGCAACAACATAACTATCTATCTCTTTGATCATCAAGAGGAAGCACATAGCAATTAAATCTAAATTAAATGCATAGCTAATAGTATTTAGGATGCTTAAAAGTTTACTAGTTTTTATCTTTTCCTGAGCTGAATTGTTTTTTATTTTGTTTAATCACACTCATAAATTTAGTTGAGAACAGGTTGAAAAAAACGTGGCAGCACACTAACTGATATAGTTGAAAATAAAATGGGGGAGATGAGTTTATTAGAAATAAGATTTACTTGGAATCATTTTTTCCTTCCCTAAATAAGTGCTTTCTGCAGTCTGCATATCCTGACTGCCTCTATACACTACAAATCAAATGTGTAATTACATCTAAGTATCTTTTAACAAGAAGCCATGGAACACATACCAATTCCAGCCCCAGAATGTATCTGTAAGTGCAGTAAACACGTTAAAAACATCAGTTTTGTTTCTTTAAAAAAAAAGAAAAGGATTTTTATGGTCTTTCCTTAAAATAAAGTGGCATTACAAAAACTTAGTAACATTTCTTTCAAAATATAGATTGAATCCCAATATAGATAGCTGATGTCAGAGACCTGTTTCAATTGTGTGCATGTCTTGAGCTGGAAAGATGGGGCAACTTATAAATGTTTAAACAGTGCTCAAGGGTGAAGTTGTTATGGGCCCATTATGTTTTGGAACTTCTGGAATGTATTCTGCATACATGCAGTCACTCCAGACCTATCAACCTGTAGCTTTGGATCAAACATCCAAAGGGTGTTTGCATTTCTGAAAAAAATACATACAAAGTTGCTAGAAGACACATACTACAAAGTAAAAAATAGTTATTTACCCATGTTGTAACTGTTGTTCTTTGAGATATGGATGCAGACATGTATTCCACTCAGGTGTGAGTGTGCCCAGGGCACCAAAGCTGGAGAAATTCACCAAGTAGTACACCCTGGGTGATGATCATGTCCTTTGCCTCATAGCTCCTCCTCTGGCTATATAATGGTGGTGCACCTCTCAGTTCCTTTGCACCAAACCTCAGGTGCAGGGGGGGACAGAGTGTAGATCATGGAATACGTCTGTGTACACATCTCGAAGAATAACAGTTACAACACAGGTAACTGTCTTTTCTTCTTCGAGTGGCTGCAGACATGTATTCCACTCAGGTGACTCACAGGTCATTCACTGAGGAGATGGGGCTCAGTGTCTATTTACTCAGAGACTGTAGAACTGTCTTCTCAAAGTTTGCATTGGCCCTAGATGCCGTGGTTATAGTCTAATGTCTAGCAAAGGTTTCAACTTAGGATCATGTTGCAGCTCTGCAGATATGTACTACAGAAACATCTCTAAGGGTGCGTCTATACTTACCCGCTGCTTCGGCGGCGAGCAATCGATCTTCTGGGATCAATTTATTGCGTCTTGTCTAGACACGATAAATTGAACCAGGAAGTGCTCGCCGTCGACGCCGGTAATCCTACTCCGCGAACGGAGTAGGCGGAGTCGACGGGGGAGCCTGTGCGCCGCGTGTGGACCCCCGGTAAGTACCTTTTAATTCGAACTAAGATACTTCGACTTCAGCTACGTTATTCACGTAGCTGAAGTTGCGTATCTTAGTTCGAATTGGGGGGTTAGTGTAGACCAGCCCTAAGAAACACTAGTGATGTTGCTGTAGCTCTCATCAAATAAGCCTGTAATAACTTTGGAGGCACAATCTGAACTGTTCTATAAACCATAGTAATACACACCATTATCCACTTGGCAATGGTCAGAGCTGAGACTGATTGTCCTTTCAGTTGCTCAGTGTAAGATACGAAGAGATGAGGTGACGAACAAAATGGTTTAGTCCTTTCCAGTTAAAATGCCAAACACCCTCTCACATCTAAAGTATGAAGGCATTGTTCTTTTGAACCCAAGTGTGGTTTGGGAAAAAATACAGGTAAGTAAATAATCTGATTAAAGTAAAACTGAGCCATTACGTTTAACAAACATTTTGGATGTGGTGTTAAAGTTACTTCATCTTTGAAGAACTGGGTGTATGTGGGATCTGCCATTAAGGCTTGTAATTCACTGACTTGTCAGCATATGTTATAACTAACAAGAAGGCTATCTTCTGGGATTGGAGAGCTAACAAGCATGTTGCTATCAGCTCAAACGGTGGACCCATCAGTTCCGTATTACAGGACTGTATCACAGTCCTACAATGACACCATTTTCTTCACCAGAGGAAAAAGGCGGACAATGCCTTTCAGAAAGCTACCTAGTATAACATTTGAAAATACTGACTATCACACAGTCTGAAGTGGTTCACAACTGTGAGTGCCAATCTCAGAGCAGACTGTCAAAAAGCAGGGCAGAGACCGCAAACTATGGTGTGTTCTATAATTAGATTTCACCAACTCACTAACAAATGTGAACTCCTGACACTATAAGAGTCTTACGATGGGGTCCCTAGGGCATTCCGGTCTATCTTGCCACCCAGGCAAGCTGAACTTAGTGATAGTTGGATGCTATATACCAAAGATCACAAAATATTCAGGTTGCTTCCAGTCCCAAGAGACCAGTCACTTATTCCAGGGGAATTTGTACCTTAGAGCTCACACCAATGACAATGCTTGTAGCCAATTCTATAGAAAACTAAGGATTTATTAACTAGGAAAAAGAAATGAGATAGTTATTATAAGGTTTAAGAAAGCAAATGTATATACACAAATGACTTACAGTCTATGGTTTTTAAAGGTGACACAGTTGTAGTAATCTGTCAACTATGAATGACTTTTAGGGATCTCTGCTTCTGTTTCATAGCTCTGGGCCTGTGAGAGTCCAAACAGCAGAGATGAAAATTTTTTTTGTCAGATATTTTTTTCTTTCTTCCAGTATTCAAATTGATGGAACAAGCCCTTCAGCACTAGCCTCTTCATGGGTTTGAAGGGCCAATTAACAAAAGTCTTTGTATTGTGATGTCTCACAATATCCCATTTAGTTTTGATAACCTTCTTGGTGAGCAGGAAATGATTCCTCCTGAAAGATTCACAGTTTCAGAGCAAACACTTTTTACAGTTATAAAGCAAAAACTTAAATATTACCTCACAGCATATGATTAAGATATCATAAGTGAGATTAATGCATGCAGCAATTTACAAGCATTTCATAACATCTGAGAACTAAACACATTGGTATACATAAAATGCTAATCTTAACCATGCTAACACACAGGTGAAAGTCTGGATTCCAGCAGTGAATTTGTCAGTGCCTGGCTGAGGCCTAAAACCTTGGCAAGAGCTGGCATGTAGCTTGCCATCCTCAGACCAACTTTCCCTGAATAAGAGGGTAAAAAGCTGAAATTCCAGCCAAATGAACTCTCAAGGAGCTAAGAGCCAGGCCCAAAGACTTCAAATTCAACCAGTAGTCCAGAAATTCTGAATCTAGACTGTCATAGGATGAATTCTCTTTGAGATCACCCAAATCAAAAACCTCTTCCACTTAAGACAAATAGGTGGCACTCGTAGATGATTTTCTACTAATAAGCAGAACTTCATTAACCGCTTCTGAGCACTGTGTTTTCTCCTCATCCAGCAATGTAACATCCTTGTGGAAAGGTGTAGACTGTCCAGCACTGGATGAACAATGTGGCCATGATGCTGAGTTAACAAGACATGGAGAAGAGGGAGAGACTTGGGAGGTCAAACCTACAGTGCATGGCTGGAGAACCAACATTGTTTCGGCCATCCTGGGGCAATCAGGATCAACTTGGTATGGTCCAATTTGATTTTGAGGATAACCTGAGGGATTAGAGGGTAGGGAGAAAAAGCATACTTCAGACATGGACCCCAATTCCAATGAAATACGGTCAGGGATCTCAGACTGAACCCTGCTCGGGAACTGAACTGATGACATTTCCTTATGTCCTTTGTCATTAATAGGTCGATGAAAGGGAGGTCCTATTCTTCAAAGAGGGCCCTGAGCACAGTATTCTTTAGCGACTACTCGTGGTTGTCCGAGAAGGTACTGCTGAGGTGGTCAGCCAGCTGATTCTGAGACCCTCATAGGTGAGCTGCTACCAGCATGATATTTTCTTTGACACTTGTTGACATTGTATATCACAGTGGTATTGTTCGTGAGTATGTGCACCGTTGTTCCCTGGATATGATCCAGAAAGACCTGGCACATGTTCTATATTGCCCGAAGCTCCAGTACATTGATGCTTCCTGTTCCGTCCACAATCCATGAATTGTTAGTGATCCCAGATGCACTCTTCAGCCTATGGAAAAGGCATCGGTGACCAACATTCATATAGTCGTGGATCAGACAGAGTGAATCCACTGACACACATTGTCCTGAACTGTCCACCACTGCAGGGAGTTTAGTATTTCCTGAGGTACTCACACAAGATCTATTGAGTGGTAACTTGAATGTAGGACTAGTCTCAAAGTGGGTACTAACCCACAAAAGCTTATGCTGAAATAAATGTGTTAGTCTCTAAGGTGCTACAAGTTTTTCTTTCTTATTTTCGTTTTGCTGACACAGACTAACACGGCTAATACACTGAAACCTATCAATTGCTGGAGAGTGTAGGATGCAATTGGAGTTCCAGTCACAGATGCTGAATTTTACAGAATCGTTTGCACGGGAGAAAGATCTTTGAATTTGTAGTCTGGTAGGGCCCAAATTAATTCAATTTTTGGATAGGGTTCAGTGCTGATTTCTTTTTGTTCAGGATCAGCCTCAGCAGATCGAAAAGATCCAGCATGAATGGGATGTGACTGAGGATTTGCTTCTCAGACTTTCCTCTTACTAGCCAGTCATCCAAGTATGGGAAGACATGAATTCCATTCCTCCTGAGATGGGTAGCTACCATCATCATGCATCTGGTAAAGACACACAGAGCCAATGACAGGCCGAAGGGGAGAACCGTGTATTGGCAATGACGATTGCCAACTAGGAATCTCAAGAACTTCCTGTGGCCCAGAAAGATCAACATATGAAAATAAGTGTCTTGAAGATCAAGAGCAGCAAACCAACTGCTAAAATCCAGACCAGAAGGAATAGTAGCCACAGCAACCACGCATAACCTGATATATTTGATGTATCTGTAGAGATTGTGGACACTGAGGATCGGTCTCACTCCTCCCTTGGACTTGCAGTTTAGGAAATATCGGGAGCAGACTCCTCATCCAGCACATTGATGAGGGACCTCCTCTATAGCTCCCAGGGCACCCAGAGACCTTGCTGAAAAGCAATTACTTGTGAGAGAGGTCCTTGAAAAGGAATGAGATAGGAGGGCTGGAGCGGGGAATGGATAGAAATTGTATGGTGGAGCACAAATGCAGTGTCTTGGACTCATTTGTCTATGGTTATTATTTCCCAGGCACTGTAGAAGTGGGCCAGCCTGTCCCCAAACTGAGGTGGTGGGGTTAGGATGTTTACAACTGGTCTGCTGCTCCTGACATGCTAGTCAAATAGGCTGTCTGCCCTGTGATGGAGGAGGATGGAGTGGCTGAGTAAAACTAGACCCTGAAGACCGCCTTTTGTGAGATCTATTTCTTTCCTGGGGTAGCCTTGCCTTGGTTGGTAAGGCGTCTGTCTAAAATATCGCTGGGGAACAGTATTTCTGCTGTTGTTGCCCAGTAAATTGGCATCTTTTTGAGGCTTGGGTATAAATTTCCAAAGAGTGCATTTGTTGCACTCAAGTCTTTAAAACAAATGCAAAGTCTCATTTGTTTTATCTGAAAAGAGATATCAACCATCGAAAGGAAGGTCCTTTACACTTTGTTGTACATCTGGATGTTGTACAATACTGAATTATGCAACCACAATGCTTTCTCATCATGATTGCTGTAGCCACAACTCTGGAGGCTGTGTCAGATAAGTCTAGGGCTGACTGCAATGATGTCTTGGCCACCAGACTGTCCTCCATTACAAATGCCTTGAAATCCTCCCTAGAAGAATCTGGCAATTGCTCCATGAATTTTGTCAAAGTCCCAATTTACAAAGTGATATCTTGAGAACAATGCCTGTTGATTTGCAATTTCCATTTGTAAGGAGGTCAAATAAACTTTTCTGCCTATGAGATTCAACCTCTTTGTCCTTGGGAGTGGATTTACTCTTCTCTGGACAGGATTTCTCACTGGCTGCTGATTAACACCATGGCTGCTTGAGTACCATGAGGGAACTGGACTTTTGACCCATTCCTTGGTATTGAGACAACATCGAAAGGCCACCTCTGAGTCCTGCTGAGGGGCTGGTCCCATCCCTGGTGCTGACGTATGCCTCATGGCTTGCTCCATCAGGTCTGTTTGAGTTTCAAATCCCTTGCTACCTGTGTCCTTTCCTTGAAGGACTTACAGATAGAGTACTTGTCCTTAATGTGCCCCTTTCCTAGGCACAACAAACACTACATATGGGGATCACTATTTTGAATAGCCCCCTCATCCCCCCGCCCATGACGGGCAATATTTAAATTCCGGGGAAGGCATTCCACCAGGAAATGACAGCTAACGAACCTCACTAACTAACCTAAGGTACTACTAATAAACCACTAACTAATCATTTAGAAGAAGTTTTCAATAACTGAGAGAAACAAGGGGCAGTGTGAAGAAACACTATCCAGAGCACTCCAACTCTAGCTGTGAGCAGTGAGAAGGAACTGACGGGGGCTGGGGCAGCGCCATTGTTATATAGTCAGGAGAGGGGCTATGAGGCAAAGGGCATAAGTGCTGCCTCTACTGGTACTGCTAAGCAAACTTCTCTGGCTTTGGTGGTCTGGGAGTGCACACACCTGAGTGGAATGCATGTCTGCAAGAAACAAATGATGTAAGTAGTGCACTCCATGGTCTATGAGTGTAACCGAGTTCCTAAGGTATGTATCAGACAAGGAGTACAGCATAATGTGCTGATATTGAACATAACACTTCATACTCCTGTTAACTGTTCACAAATATATCAAGGCTTAAGGGAATGAAAGTAATGGGGTTTTTAATCCCACAAAACAGTCAAAGAATTATACTGCAAAGAAAACATTAACAGATACCTACCATAAGTGCAAATCATTTTACTAGCTTCTCTGAAGAGAAGAATTCCATTAGGAGATGATACATCAAAATTTAAACGCTGTGACCTGAAAAATAACAGCAAAAATATTCACATCATTAGAGTGGGGAAAAATTAGCAATGTGCTCATTCCTAAAAACAAACAAAAAACTGGTGGTAATGCTGCTGAAAAGGATCTGGGGGCTATAGTGGATCACAAATTGAACACGAGTCAAGAATGTGATGCAGCTGGGAAAAGGCTAATATTCTTAGTGGTATTAACAAGAATGTTGTATGTAAGACACGGGAGGTAATGCTTTACTTGGTGCTGGTGAGGCCTCAGTTGGAGTACTGTGTCCAATTCTGGGCACGACACTTTAGGAAAGATGTGGATAAACTGTAGAGAGTCCCAAGGAGAACAACAATAATGACAACAGGTTTAGGAAACCGGACCTATGAGGAAAGGTTAAAAAATCTGGGTTGAGAAAAAGAAAATTTATGGGGAGACCTGGTAACAGTCTTCAAATATGTTAAAGGCTGCTCTAAAGAGGACATGGACCTATTCGCCATGTCCACTGGAGGTAGGACAAGAAGTAATGGGCTTAATTTGCAGCAAGGGAGATTTAGGTTAGATATTAGGAAAAAAATGTCTAACTTTAAGGGCTGGTCTACACTAACCCCCCAATTCGAACTAAGATACGCAACTTCAGCTACGTGAATAACGTAGCTGAAGTCGAAGTATCTTAGTTCGAATGAAAAGGTACTTACTGGGGGTCCACACGCGGCGCGCAGGCTCCCCCGTCGACTCCGCCTACTCCGTTCGCGGAGTAGGATTACCGGCGTCGACGGCAAGCACTTCCTGGTTCGATTTATCGTGTCTAGACAAGACGCGATAAATTGATCCCAGAAGATCGATTGCTCGCCGCCGAAACAGCGGGTAAGTATAGACGTACCCTAAGGGTAGTTAAGCTCTGGAACAGGCTTCTAAGCAAGGTTGGGGAGTCCCCAATATGTTGGACAAACACCTGTCAAAGATGGTCTAGGTTTACTTGGTCTTGCCTTAGCACAGAGGGTTGAACTTGACGACTTCTCAAGATCCCCATTAGCCCTACTTTTCTATGATTGTAATAATAATAAGCTTCAAATTCCTAGTGAGTACCTTTGGCTTATTTGCAGTTCCGAGGAATGCTACAAATTCTTCCTAATGCAAACAATTAATTTATACTCTCATTTTAGCTACTACATCCAAATAGCTTATTTCATCAGTTAATTCCCAGTAGGAATTCAATTATATAAATGCATCCTCTACATGGTGAGGTAATGTGCACTTATGAGGGTGTGATTTCTAAAGCGCACAAATGTGCTGCACATTAACTGGTCCTTGTAGACACTGTTAGTGTGCACTAAAGTGTTAAATCACACTAAGGAACCTTTAGTGCACACCAGCAGGGTCTACATGGACCAATTAATACTAAACATGTTAGCATGCTTTTGAAATCACACACCTGTAAGTGGGCATTACCCCTTCTTGTAGAGAAGCCCAAATGTAAGCCAGATGCAAGAGTGCAGTTCATAACAAGCATCTACACATGCTTATGCATATACTCAGACCTGAAAGAGATCACACATAGACAAGTCTCACCTCTGCTTGTACTGGTACACCATCTCCATAGGCCAGAAAAAGCTATTGTATACTCAATATAGATATAAACACTTGGAGGGCAAGCAAAGTTTTCATCAATGCCCTCCCCTGGGAGAATCCCAGGAGAAAGGTAGCTTTAAGGTAAAATTTTCAAAAGCCCCTAAGTGATTTTGAAGACTAAGCCTCATTTTCAGAAGTGACTTAGCACTTAGGTTCCTAAGTCTAACTGTAAGTCAACAAGAGCCTATAAATCACTTATGAAAATGAGACTAGGGTCTTGTGATCTACTTCACTTTGAAATGAGAGTAGATCACAGTGCACTAGGAACTTTCAGTACATGGTAGCAGGGTCCACGTGGACAGCCAGTGGTTGTCAGGCTACTGCGCTGTAGATTTACACCCAGTTTGCCATATACTAACTGTTCATCTACACAACCCTTAAGCTCCTAAGTCACTTTTAAGTGCAAATTTTGGGGTAAATCTAGCTGCTTAAACCTTAATTTACAAGAAGAAAACATATGTACACTGCACAAAACATTTGTGTATTCTACAAGCACAAAAATGATGGCTGGCTGGCAGATGCAAAAAACCAAAACCAAATACATCTCAATATCACAGCAGCATAATGCACACACTGATACACCATAACATATTTTAACCCTGTCATAGTGTATTGTCTAATGCATTTTAACCTGTATAGGTTAAGGCAGCACACAAAGAAGAAATCCACCCCAAGTGATCATAGAATATCAGGGTTGGAAGAGACCTCAGGAGGTCATCTAGTCCAACCCCCTGCTCAAAGCAGGACCAATCCCCAATTTTTGCCCCAGATCCCTAAATGGCCCCCTCAAGGATTGAACTCACAACCCTGGGTTTAGCAGGCCAATGCTCAAACCACTGAGCTATCCCTCCCCCCGAGCAAACAATGCAGATTTTCTGAATTCCAATAGATGGAGGAATAGCAAGAATATGGGAAGTAGTTTGAAAAGCTGTCCCTTGCATGAGATTTATTGTTCTAGCATCACTTTGCTTTTGTTTAGTCTTATTAGTGTTCTTATAGGTTCTTTCTTAACTACCTTATCTCTGAAATAATGGTGTATCAGGTATCAGAGATTAAACTTTTTAAAGTACTTTATTATACTCTTACCATGATAAAAAGAGGAAATTAACCTGCACAAACAATAGGTAATGTCACAGCAAGCCAATCCACAAATGCAAGACACTGGACTGACCTGGAAGGTCTGTGTTGACATTCAGGGCTTAAACTCCAGTGATACTCACTAACTTTGCTGGGGGCAGAGTTGAACTAAATTTGTAGAACCAGTGGTCCATCACTCAGTTAAGCTTTTTTTGTTTTGTTTTAAAGAGTTTTTAATCTGTTTTCTTTTAAAGATGAACTTGCAAGGGAAAAATAGAAACAGAGGAAAGCACAGATTTCTCTGATGAAAGCCTCATCTATAAAGGTCATGGGGGTCTCCAGCAGATAATCATTCTAATCCCCCCGCTCCCTTTCATTTTCCCCTTCCAAAGTCTCTTCTCCCTTTGGGCAATTCCTCTTAGCATCCACCGATTCCATGAGGATATCACAAAATGCTCTGGTTCTGTGGCATCACAAATAACAGAAGACTCACTCAGGGTATGTCTACACTTCAATTAAAAACCTGCAGCTGGCCCATGCCAGCTGGCTTGGGCTAAGGGGCTGTTTAATTGTGGTGTAGACATTCGGGCTCAAGCTGAAGCCTGGGCTCTAGCACACCTGTGAGGTGGGAGATTCCCAGAGCTCAGGCTACAGTGCAATGTCTACACTGCAGTTAAACAACCTGAGACCCATGAGCCCCAGTCAGCTGGTACGGGCCAGCCACGGATTTTTAATGGCAGTGTAGACATACCCTGAAACACATGCAATCCAAGGTATTAACATCAGATCAGAAAATCATTCTGGGATCTCTTCCATGAGCCAGCAAGTGCCAAGAGGATTTCACGGAGAGGGAAAAATTATATAAAAGTTGGTTAGAAATACTGTTGTCCTAGATGCCCTTCTTCCCCAGTCTGAATAAGTGAAGCATTCAGCATACAAATGTACGTGGACATTGTTTTTTTCTTTGGAGGGGAACTATAAAAGTAAGTTATAAATGTTTAAAACCACAAAGCACGTTTAATGTTACTTAGAGGTTGCAGGGAACACACGACAGAAATTATACAGCGAACTATTTTCAGTGATCTCCATTAAAAAGTCAACATTTAACTATGGTTACCACATCATGGCACCTGAGATGAATCTGAGTTATTTCAGTCGATTTTGAATAGTAAATAAATGGAGTGTTACAGATTATCCTATGTTGCATCTTTAAGGGTTGACTTTTTAATGGCTACCACTGTAGCAAATCAAAACAAGAACACTGGTGGAGCTGTGATCTCTCTAGTTCTTGTTCCATAGCACAGTCTGAAAAGACATCAGTGAGAAAGCTAAGAAAGTCAGGATACCTCCATAATAGGCATGATATAAAAATGCAGACAGAACAGTCTTGCAAACTACAGTGACACGTATTGTCTACCCAGCTCTCACATGCTTGTTACCTGTTTTGCAGTAGCTCTGCCATAAGCTTCAAGATAGGAGTTGTACATGCTGCTTCACGATACCACAGCTCAATAGCTCTTTGTAGAATGGGAAGGTATGATGTGTATCTTTCATAAAATGAGTTAAAGAACGTAAATGCCAAAAATTAATATTTTTCAGATTAACTTTATCTCAACCCCACTATGGTAAATTGGTGAGCCAGGTACAGAACTATACCAGTTTACCCTAGCTGAGGCTCTGGACCCATACATCCAAGTTTGTCAGTGCGTGGAAGAATAAATCCCTTGGAAATCCAAAAAATTAAGTACAAAATAGGTAAGCTATTGCATAAATCATATTTGGAATACATCCAACTGGCATAATTTCAGACAAAGGAAAGAGTTTTGTGTGTGTATAGAAAATTAATTTCTGGGCTCTGTTCAATTCCCAGCAGACAATGTGTTCATACACTCCCCACACCCACCGTAACTGGTATTACGGAACTGGTATTAACTGGCATCCTTGCTGGCAGTCTCTACAGGAAGCCAAGGACCAAATAGACCATAGAGTCTGAACTATTTTCTCAGACACAGAGGTGAAGAGAACAACCTTTCCTGTATATTTGTTAGACTTAACATAGGTCAGTTGGATCAGAAAAGCCAGTAAAAGTTTCTATTATATTTGTGCTGGAAAGATTTCCTATTGTCTTTTCTGGAGCTGCCCTGGGGATCTTTTATCTGCTGGGGATTTGGGGAGGGGTTTTGTTTTGTTTTTTAAATGACAATACTTACCCCAAAAGACATTTCACTTTAAATGGGAGAAAAATTAATCAAGCCTTGGAGCGCCCTGCCTTGAGTCGATAGGGCCCTTCTGGTGGAGACTAATGTCATCATAGGTGGCACTGCTGATGAATGATATTGCTGGCTCTGAGAAGGAAAGCATTTTGGCTAATTCTGTCTGTTTGGCCTAGTACTCTGGAGAGTTTTTGCTGCCATCTGCCTGAGGCTCTGGAGGCATAAGCAGTATATAGCAGAAGAGCCTGATATCTGAAAAACTCTTTAAAGAGTTGCCTCTGTCCCATTCTAGGAAGTCTTTTCTTTTTATCAGACTTAGCGTGGTTGCATCTACCATCAAGGTTTCTGTAAAAAAATAATTGGGATTCAAATCCGACTGCCATCTTGTGTACATAAGTAACAAAACATGGCCAAATATCCTCTGGAGCATACACAATCATTGCCATATCTTCGTCTACTTTCATAAATCTGTCAACATCACCTTCATTTTATTGGAAATACGTCCCAATCAGAATGCACCAGCTGACTGGGAGGGATAAGCACATAAAGTTGGGTGGTATTTGAACACAGAAGGCACCTTGAGAATGCTTCCTCACTGCCGCTTCCAATGGCTCCATATATGATGACAGGGCCAAGATGGAACCCTACAGAATCCCATATGAGAATGCCCTTGGATAAAAGTAATTGCTCAAGGGGGGAGGGATAGCTCAGTGGTTTGAGCATTGGCCTGTTAAACCCAGGGTTGTGAGTTCAATCCTTGAGGGGGCCATTTAGGGATCTGGGGCAAAAATTGGGGACTGGTCCTGCTTTGAGCGGGGGGTTGGACTAGATGACCTCCTAAGGTCCCTTCCAACCTGATATTCTATGATTCTATGAAGGCTACTCGCTGGGCTCTCTCCAATAGAAAAGATCAAAGTCACTTGGCAGCATCCCCATAGAGTCCCCTGGAAATGCACAGGCAAGTCAACCATATCAATGGCTGCTGACAGGCCCATTATTATTAGCACAGACACTTCATTTTCATCCACCTCTCAGAGAAGACCATCACCCAGTTTAACCGGAATTTTATCTGTGGTATACCCAGAAATTTAAAGGATCATGATTCTAGATACTGTGAGAGTTGTCCCAGCACAAACTTTTCAATATAATCTGAACCATAGACACAGCCCAATTATAAACACCAACCCAGCCTAGGGTGACCAGACAGCAAGTGTGAAAAATCAGGACGGGGGTGGGGGGTAATAGGAGCCTATATAAGAAAAAGACCCAAAAATCGGGTCTGTCCCTATAAAATCGGGACATCTGGTCACCCTAACCCAGCCCCTCTGCCACTGAGAATAAGTCAGAGGGCAAGGCCTTAGAACAGGGGTTCTCAAATGTATAACAGAGCATGCAGAACACCAACCCCTGCCATTCATGCTCACACTGCAGCCCTGTGACAACTACAACTATAGTTTACATGGAAAGGTAACAGGAAAATATTTAATGTGTTTCTACTGGTCTTTTAATATAATTTAGCAACTGATAATGGGGTGGTGAGACAGTGCTACGGGCCAAGCTGTCTCTGGGGGCTTTTAGGAGCACCAGTGACGGGAGCAGCTTTTCACCAGAGTTTCTGAAATGCTGCTGAACAGTTTGCTTTTGACTTTAAACCATATTCAGCACTAGTTCAACTGCACTTACTGCTGAAACCCGTTGTGAACAAAAGCCACTTTTGTTAGTGTATTCAAAGCTGTAGCTGAGCACCTGTGAAATCTTTGAATTCTTCTAAAACTGTATCAGCCAGCATGCTAGAGACAGACAACGGGGTATTCTGAGCTGGCAAGTCCATTATATAAATGGGGATGTCAGAACTCAAAAGTTCAAGTGTCACATCTACATCCATTGGCAGAAACCAGGTTTTACAAAACTTGGGGTCAACAAAAATATTTCCATGATTTATCATTTTTAAAAATTCCAGTGAAAACAGTTTTGATTCGTTTTTAAACACCCATCTGCAGTGTTTACATTCTCAAAGTTTGTGGAAGCCTGCTAATTCACAAACCAAAACTGACTAACTGATTTTCATTGTCCAAGGTGAGTGAAATGCAAACAGCAAAGGATCTTTGGGGCAGGGACCGTGTTTTTGGTCTGGGTTTGTACAGCACCTAGCACAATGGGATCTTGGTCCAAGACTAGAGCTCCTAAGTGCTACAGTCAGACAAATAAATAATAACAGGGCAATTTAAAATAAAATCAGCTTTAGTACGCTAATGTACACAAGTGACTATCATCAGGGCCGGCTCTGGCGTTTTCACCGCCCCAAGAGAAAAACAAACAAACAAAAAACGGCCAGAACGCCACCGAAGCAAAAAAAATCCAACCTGCTAGAGTGCCGTCAAAGCAAAAAAAAAAAAGGGGTCCGGAATGGAATGTGCCACCCTAACATTGGCCTGAATGCTGCCCCTTACAATGTGCTGCCCCAAGCATGTGCTTCCTAGGCTGGTGCCTAGAGCCGGCCCTGACCATCATCATAGAATCTATCAATGCAAGGGGCCCTAAGGGGCTCCCTATGACTGACTAAAGACTGAATGCAAAGGAAAGGCTGGTTGCTTAAAGGAAAACGTTATACTGCCTCTGCCCCTGTGGATACAGGATTGAAATATCTAGAACTGATTGTCTAGTTTTTCTAAATCAGCACTTAACTTATAAACTAATTGGAAAAAAATATGACAATTTAATACTTTAAAAACCATAATGGTTTTAAACGAGAAACACTATTGCTTATGTAAAAATGTGAATATGTTTTCTTGACTAATCCTCTGCATACAGTCTTATAAAATGTCTCATGCCCATGCATATGGAATTATTTTTTTAAGGATACAGGAGATAACTCTTTAGATATTTATTAGAATGGTGATTTAAAAACAGAAATATATTGGTTATTTAAAACAAAATGTTCCACACCACCTTGTAAGTTCACATAAAGAAGGGGCACATTCTCAAACAAACATCAATATAAGAAAGGGGATTGTGTGAATGACTAGTAGAGAGGAAACCCCAAACACAGATCCCCATCTTTTTTATATACTAGTGTTACTTTAGCTTTGCTAACGAAAACCCTGAGTCAGCCTAATAAGGTAATTTAAGTCTAGCAAGACATTTTCTTACCACAAACTTGCTTATTTTACAGGCATTAAAGCTCATTAAATAACTGATGTCAATTGAAAAGAACAGCTGAAAAATTTACCAAAGGGGTACCCAACTAGTTTTAAGAAACACTGATCGAGAGTAACAAAATAGCTGGGTACAGCCCTGATCCTGCACCAGCTCCCTACGGACAGATCGGGGACCTTAAACTTCAGC
Source organism: Chelydra serpentina (assembly GCA_037349315.1). NCBI lineage: Eukaryota > Metazoa > Chordata > Testudines > Chelydridae > Chelydra > Chelydra serpentina. The sequence continues at coordinate 30,539,619 of JBAIAC010000035.1, read as the reverse complement.
TTGCTGTCACTTTGGAGTAATACAAGTAATACACTCACATTTTACAAACATCATCTTGAAGTCAATAGAAAAACTAAATATTTTATCAGTGGGATAATCTCCATTAATAAAAATGGATTCTGATTTTACGCTAAACAGGACATGCTTTTATAGACGGTTTCACCTGCACGTTCAGGCCTGCCCTACAAATTACACAAACCACATTTCTGAATATAAAAGGCATATAAACTTTCAGAAGCTGTAATACTGGAATCATCATTGACAACTTGACATATCAATATTTCAGGAAGAATAAATGACTTTCATATCCAGGATATTTATTTATTTATTTATTTTTGTATCATCTACTTATTCATCTTTCATTAATGGAATTCTCTGGGAAGATCCTGAATGTTACCATCGAAAACTGCTTTAAAATATTTGGAAATATTTTAATAAAGCCTTTTGAGAGATTGAATAATACAACTTTTAAACAAATTTTACTATTATTATAAATATTTGCTCTTCATCCCTTGCCCAGAGGAAAACAATAAATCTTGTCTCAACTGAATGAACACCATTTATCATATTCATTTTCCTGTCAATACAATTATGAAAAGCCTTTGGCCTTTTTCCAAGGAGCCTGATTTGCTACAGAAACTCAATTAGTATAAGCAAGCCTGCTACAAAACAACCCTATTTGGCAATCTAACACAGCTTTCAGCACACTGACAATCCACCTCCAAACTATGACCCTAATATCATCATAATCTATGGTAAAATATAGGACACAACAGTTTCCAGATCAAAAACAAAACCAAAAGACTTAAAATAATTCATTTCTGCTCATTTTTGCCATCTACTGGACAAAAGTAAAATTCCAGATACTTATTCAAATGAGAAACAAGATAGAGGAAAACTATTACCTAAAACTGGAACAACGTAAAAAATTAAAGGTCTGATCCTCAAAGGTTCACTACATGTGTAACTCTCTTAAAATCAATGGGAAGAGATTAGAATCAAAATATTTCCAGACACACTTGAGATAAAGTTTTATATTAACCACTGAACTCTTATACCACTGATTTAAAATTAATGCTTTCAAACAACCTCCTTTATTTACCGTACTAACAACATCTTAGATCATTAAAACTAAACATTTTCTCTTGTCTATTTATACTGCTTATTTGCTGCATTTCTCTGAGTTTAAATAATGAATATCACCTAGGTCAGTTTCATTTTATAGTTAGTTTCACTTCAAGGTTTTCAAATCAGGGGAAAAACTGTTACCATTTTCAAACCAGGGAGCAGCTGTTACTATTAGACTTGGGCAGTTACAATTGTAGCATGTCAACACATACAATTCAACACTTAAAGGTTATTAATTTATATACTACAATGTTAATTAAGTATAAAAATCCCTATCCAAATTAAAATAAACCTCTTTCACCCCCACCCTCACACCACTGTAACTTACACCCTTTAGACCTAGTAAATACGAGTTGACATGATGGCAGCTTTCTCTGCTATAATACTGAGATCAATATGAGGATGGAGCTGGACCCCAGCAGAAGCTAAATACACTGAACAGAGGCATGAATTTGTTTGTTTGTTACAGCCAAAGGTGAGAGGGGAATATTTTCTGTGTCGTGTGTACAGATATTTGAGGAAAAAGAATCAATTGAATATAGACAACGAGGGGACTCAGAAAAGCCTTGGACAAATTAATTCCTCTTACTGTGTATATTAATCTTTTTATTGTTAAGGTCAATTAAAGGAATGCTGTCTGGCAGTTCAAATAAAAACACCCAGGGTTTGTTAAAAAAAAAAAAGTAAAAAAAATAAATGTAATATTAACAACAGGTGTTCAGGAAATTAAAAACAATGGAAACAATCCTGGATTCAGGTGTAGAGTGGACTGAATGGGTTCAAAAAAAGAATTAGGTTAATGGAGGCTAGGTCCATCCATGACTATTAGCCAAGACAGTCCCCATGCTCCGGATGTCTCTAAACCTATGACTGCCAGAAACTGGGTCTAGATGACAGGGAATGGATCACTTGTAATTGCTTTGTTCCTGTTGGAAGACAGGATACTGGGCTAGATGGACCATTGTTCTGACTCAGCATGGTGATTCCTATGGTATGTTGACCCTCCAGGCATGGATCTATCTTTTGCAAAGGGAATGGAGATCAGTCACCCCCTCCACCATTCCTGGTCCCACAGAGGGAACGTTGCAGTTTTGCACAGGGAGAGAACATGGGACTGACAAATGAGAATTGCATAATACAGCCTGAGGCTCCATTTCCTTTCTTGCACAGCCCACCTCTTTGAAAAAGGGTGGGTCCTGGGATAGCCACAGACTGGAAAGCCCCTGGCAGTATGGTTCCACAGGAGCAGCCACACAGGGGTGTAGGGATCATTAGGGTAGTGAGGAGATCTGTGGGTTTCTGAGCAGTGGATAACCCTGGTCATTCTGTAAAGGGGTAAAAACTTTGTGATCACCACCAATAGAATGACCTGAGGAAAACTCTGGCTGGAATTTCCCTCCTAACCCCAGAGGTTTCCTTGTAGGAGACCTCAGTCTGGCTCTGTTTGAATTTACCCATTTCCCTATACTATTTGCAATGCAAACATTGCCACACTTCAAATAGGAGTAGAGAAGTTACAGTAGGTTATTTTACCTCTTTCTTTGACACTGATGTAACCTCTGCTGAATACCTCATCAAGTTCTGATCCCCACTATTCGAGAAGGATGTTGATAAATTGGAGAGAGTTCAGAGAGGAGCCACCAGAATGATTAAAGGATTAGAAAACATGCCTTACAGCGCTAGATTAAAAAACTTCAGTCTATTTAGCTTTACAAAGAGACAGTAAAGGGGTGGCTTGATTAGAGTTGGTAAGTATTTACATTGGGAACAAATGTTTAATAATGGGTTCTTCAATCTAGCAAAGAAAGGTATAACATGATCCAATGACTAGAAGTTGAAACTAGAAAAACTCTGACCGAAAATAAAGTATAAATTTTTTGAGAGTGTAATTAATCATTGGAACAATTTATCAAGGGGAGAGGTGGATTCTCCATCACGAACACTTTTTAAAATCAAGACTAGATGTTTTTCTAAAAAAATCTGCTCTAGGAATTACTTTGGGACAGTTCTAAGGCCCATGTTAAACAGGAGGCCAGACTAGATGATCACAATGGTCCCCTCTGGGCTTAGAATCTATGAACATTGGCTTAATGCAGAGGAAACAGAAAATGAAACTTATTGAAAATTAAATCGATAGTACCGGTAATCTCTCTTTCCTGCCCATGCTGAACAAAGTATAAAAAGTAAACTTTAGAATTTTAAATTTCTTTCAGGTTTAATAATGTAAGTGTGATAGTGTATGTTTACATCCTGATTTTAGTAGTTTGTGGCTCTATCTTTTACTATTGAAATTAAATGGAGTTTTCCATTGATTTCAAATAGAGTTAGGATGAGGCCTCTTATTGTCTTAGGCTTTGATTCCACACACTGTCTCACTTGAAAGCATGCAAAGTTCTTGAGAATGGCTTGATCCCACTCCCATGGGAGTCTATCCATTGATTTCAGTGGAAGTTGGATCAGATCATAACACAGGCTCGGCCTTCCTACCTTTTCACCTATATTCAACTATATTCCTGGTCATAATTCTAGAAAGATACATACTGTTCTGTGTTCTCCAAACAGATTATCAGTGTACAATAAACTTTCAGCATTTGTCTAAAATTATCCCATTTCAAAGGCCTGTTCTTAATAAAGCACAATATTGTATTTGTATGTTATTTTACCAGTATAATAAACAAATATACAGCAATCATGCATAGTAGGTCTAAATCATACAAACTGTTATACTCATCTCACTATATATTTGGATAGTGAGTTGATTAATATGATTCTATGACTGAAACGACAAAATTTATGACTGATATACTTATTAAAAAACATCAAAGACCTCCCTGTTGTATTAACAAAATACCAGTGGGTATTATTAGATACTTTAGCACAGCAGTAAGAAAGTATACCAGTATATTAAAACAAACACAGTAGTCCTGCTCTTTGCATATTGAGAAAAATTGTAACTCTAGATTACCATTTATTTTTGCAATATAGCTGTTGTCTTCTCATCAAGAAAAGTGTGTGTGTCATGATATTAATAAAACTGACGTAAGTGGATACTTATTGGCTAAATGAAAGACCAGATCATACTAGATACAGAGGTTCCCCTGGATTAATACTTGGGAAGCAACATTTTGTTTTAGCAGTCTTTGCTGTCATTTTTAACCAAATGTAGGTACATTATATATTTTGAGTTTGAGCCAACGTATGTTTATGGAAATATCACAGGCTTGGGGTGGGGAGGGGAATCATTTAGGTATATTTTCTGTGGTATTAGTGTGATACAACAAAAAAGTGACCTCTCTGTGGTTTCTCTCCAAATGCTGCCCTCCCAGTTAACTGCATGGTTGCCATTGTGCTGTAATTTTAGCTGATTACACATTAGTTCATTTAGCTTTGTTTCCTCTTCCCCACTGTGCCACACTATTAAACTAATGCAAGGGGCCTGGTATCCCTCTGTGCACAGAGCTGGTATTGTCATAGTGTAATAAGGATACATCCAGTCAAACAGCATGGTGTAGCTGGTCTTTGTGTTCAGTGCAAAGGCAATCCCTCGAAGATCTCTTGCCAGCCCGATCAACATACGCTGTCAGTGGGAAAGAGACACAGTAATTGATTTTCACGTTAGCACAGAGCAGATGGAGTAATAATCAGCCAATAATGACCACATATCTGATTTTGATTCATTAGTTTAAATGTCTCGCTCAAATCCTTCTCTATAGAAAATCATAGGTTCTTTATAAAAAAAAAATCTGCCCAAGTTTTATGGTGGTAATGCTAATAAAATGCTTAGGAAACATTTTAGGTTACTCAATTTACTGTATCTTTGACTAAGGCAAACTAAAACATAATATACGAATGCTGCATATTAAAGTTTAAAAGTGCTTCTTCCATGAATACCGTATATTAAAATAGCAACACTAATAATAAAAAGTTAACTTGAGCTGGCATTATTTTAATGTGAGGTATAAGACTAATTGATACTCAAAAAAACTACTGCTAAGGTTATACTGAGACTTCTATTATACTCCATTTTCATATGCTTATATCCTTCTGAAAAATTCTTTTCAGATATAATTTTCCAAGTTAGGTCTCAGTGAAAAAATAATTTTTATTTTGAGCAAAACCCATTCACCCATTTTTAGTAAATTCTGTGACAGAAAAAATATACTTTTTCCCCCCTGTAAAAATATTTTAAAAATGTTTTTGGGGTACAGACATAAATGAAAAGCAGCTGAAAGTTCCCAGGTGGCAATCCTCAGAAAGGACTGGTTTTCAGGCAAGTAGTGTACATTTTAGGAATTAACTATTATAAGTGAATGAAAAATTAGTTTTAAACATATACTACATGAAATTCCCACTCTAGTTAAAATTCGATACTGATTAGTGGAGTACTGACCAACAGAAATATGCAGTATCAGTGTTAGTTTGGTGCTGTAGGTGTGGTTTGTATTTCTGCTCCATTATGAAGTACCATATAACTGCAAGGTTTCACTAAACAATTGTGGAAGCACACAGAGAAACCAGTGGGGGGAATTAACGTATTAATCTTTTTTCATTTTCGTAAAAATATCAAGAGAAGCTAAATATAAAACTTTCAATAAAGTAGCATTTGGCAACAATGTTAAATATTCGTAAGTCCAGAAATGCAAAAGATAAGGATCTCATATTAACTTTAACTCACCCACATAATGAATGGAGTGCTGCAAATTACTTGTTATGCTACTAAATGTTACCTTACACAAGGCTTGAATTCTACTTTCAGATATGCACACACTAGTCCAATTGACTTCAATGGGAGTTGCAGAGGTTTTTCTGAGGATAAATTGGGTCCTATGTGAAACATGGGTAAATAAAAGTTACTATGAGCACCTTATAATTTGGATTTCCTGGTTTTTGAGTGTGCAAAAGACCTGAACATGCGAGATGCTCAGAGCCCTCAACTCTCATTAACTTGAGTTGAGGTTACCTCACAGGAAATGCTCAGCATCATGCAGAACTGGGACCTAAAATGATAATATTACCATGACATTCACCTACATTTGGACATTTAATATATTTATTCTTCTGTGTGGAAAATAAGTGTTTAGCAGATGTGTGGCCTATGTAAAAAAACTTCACAGCACATCTCCTACTAAACAATACTAAGATGCAACATCAAAAAAGGATACTTCCACATCCAGCAATGCAGGGTGAAGGGGGAGGATTCGAGAGTGATCTTGGCTCTTTTGCCCACTGTAGCCACAGAAAGAAAAGGTCCACAAGCAAGGCTGACTATCAGGAATGAAGGTCAAAGGAAAACTAGGGGCCTCTAGAAAGACTCCTAAGATATTTAGCACCTCATCTGAACTTGCCTTTGTTTGAAGTCAGGCAAAGACAGGAATGAACCCATGGTCAGTTGCCTGTGAGACAGGGACTACACATACACACACAACTAACCAACCAACCAACTAACCCTGAAGTATATATTCATATATTTAGAAAAGCAACTGTTCTTTGAAAAACATTCTTTCTGATAAAACATTTAGGAAACGTCTGGGTAGCAAGACTTATACACACCTGATAAATGGGGGAATGCCACACTTAGAAAGCAATGACATAGTACCATTCTACCAGAGGGCCTTGAAACAGCAGGTCATTTCACATGACACTGAACTTCAGTACTAAAGAACAACCGAGTGATTTGAGAAAAGCCACTGAATTTCTTTGGTTTTAGAATCTTTATTTTCTACTATTATTATTATTATATAACCACTATCCACTGTTAACTATACTATTCTTAATATATGTTACTCATCTTTAATATATTACACATTCTTAGTACATAAAGTCCAACTAAACTCAATGGTGAAGTGTTATTCACTGGAACTAGACTTTGTATAGTAGTAATACTGAATATGTATACTGATGCCAAAACTGCTCATACAATGACATTCTAACCACATAGTGTATCCAGGTAAAACCCTGGCCCTTTCACCTAAGATCTTGTGCTCACTGCAGTTGAGTTTTACACAAGTTTGGCAGAACAGGGATTAACTCCCAATATATTCTGGTTTATTAGCCCATTACAAATTTTCAAATGATACTAATGCAGTGGTTCTCAAACTTTTGAACTGGTGACCCCTTTTACATGGCAAGCTTCTGTGTGCGCCCCCCCACCTTATACATGAAAAACACTTTAAAACATATTTAACACCATTATAAATGCTGGAGGCAAAACAGGGTTTGGGGTGGAGGCTGACAGCTCACAACCCCCATGTAATAACCTCGTGACCCCCTGAGTGGTCCCGACCCCCAGTTTAAGAACTCCTGCACTAGTGGGTGTAAAAATTGTTAAGAAAAATAGTAAAGAATACTATACACTTACACAGCACCTTGTGGGCCTTCATCCTGAGGGTTCCTAACATGCTTTGTAAATGTAACAGAATAATATAAGCAGCATATAAAGGGATCACTTTATTCACAGCTGAAATGCAGTCATATCTGGGTGCAAGGTGACAGCTGTTTAGCAGCACACAGCAACACCAGACAATAGCTTAGACTCAGAAGCGAGGAATACTGTATCAGAGAGAAATGGTAGGGGAATTTTAGGTAGTCAGAATGCTGGCCTATAAACTGATTTTCATACTAATGAAATAACTGGCCTGTTTCAAAGTAGTTTTCAATCCACAAACCGAAAAATGGTAGGTCTACTTTAGAGTAATTTAAAGGTCCTTTTTTTAAAAATAAAAATAAAAATCTGACATTATGGTTTAAAATCCGAAAAAACATTATTTTCTGAATTTCTAAATGGAAAAGAACTGAACATTTAAATATCTGTAGGGGGAAAAAAGCCCAAACAGGAATTGTGGCTTGACAGTGTGTGCCAAGTTTCTGACTAATGCAATTTGAAACAGACGAGATACCACTCCTGCCACCCACCCCCAAAATGGGGTTTGTAATGGAAAGTCTGACAGACCCTTAACTACAGTGGCACTACTGGGTGCAGCTATAATATTACCCTCATAATTCTACTATATAATAACAACAAAGAAAAAAAGGTGAAGGGTCATTGTGCTTTGTCTTTAGAATTAAGATGGCTGTCTTCATCCTTACAGCATACTCTTAATTCTGGAGACACGTCTTAATAACCTCTAAATAGTTCCAACAAAAGAGCCGTGTCAGAGGAATGAGCAGGCCCCAAGGTGTTTCAACTGGAGTGTTTTCATCTGCCTTTATTGCTCTATCCCTCTCCAGAATTAAGGCAATAACCTGTGATAAATTATTCAGGAACTGCTACAGGGATCAAAGCAAAATCATTCTGTTAAAGTGCTGTTTGCAACATTTGGCACTTAGTGTGAAAACTTTTAATGTGTGCTAGCTGAAAATCAAGGATTTTAAATAATTTAACAGTATGGAGTTTTTACGAACCAGCTAAAGATAGCATGTTGCTATTTAACTGCCCTTCTTCCTCAGATACAGTTTTCATTCATTCCTATCAAAACTGAGGATGTCATAACTAACATAAAAGCACCACTGAGGTTCAGTCTAGCCAGTCAATATATTACTTAACTGGACTGTCAGGGCAAATCCAGATATTTTTGAGGGGAAAAAATGACAGTAGTTTTAATACTATGATTTCCACCCCGCCATCTTCATTTCAAAATGGAAAAAAGCTCACGGTAAATACTAAGGTCCTCTTCAATTACATTAGATTTTACTAGAAAACAAACCTAAATGTATGTTTTATATACAGGTTTGTTAACCACAAATGTATTTCAATGAGGAAGAGCTCCCTTGTTGTGATCATTTTTCAGCGGTGTACTTCAGAAATATAAAAAACCAGCCAGTTAGAAAATCCTAGTAAAAACCACAAATTAAATGAATTTGGCAGTCTTGGGCCATTTTCATGGTGATATTTTAACAGTGTCACCTCCCTGTGGATTGGAATACTAAACATTTTATTGAAGAAAAGAACTGAACTGTTTTTGTTTCCAGTTCTTGCACAATGAAGTACCTGAAAGCACTTTTGCATGTATTATTTATTCATCATGATAGAAAAATAGCTGTAACCTAATAAATTATATTTAAAAGAATTTAGAGCAAAAGTTTTGTTTATGGTAGAGCAACAGATTTAGTTCTTTATCAGTAGCTTAAAGCACCAAGTTTCCTTTATACAAATTAGACAGATGGTGCTTACAGTAGAATTTACTAAAGGTCTGTCACAACAAATGCAGCCAAGCTGCATATTTAATCACTGCAGAACCTTGTCTACCTGCAGCTGCCAACTGCTAATCCAATTTCCCTGATAAATGTGGCAAGAGACACGATCAGCAATAAAGAGCATCTAACTCCATTTTCCTGCAGGGCGTCTTTTGATGAACATTTAGGACGGAAGAACGGAGTGCACTGTGTGGCCCTGGCTTGTGGCAGCTGCATGCATTCTGAAGACACAGTTCTCAGGTTACTCACTTAATTCTGCCACTATCATTATGTTGCTATTGATCTCAGTAGCTCTTGTCTACACAGCATTACTCTAGATGAAGCTGAATCAGGCAGTTATCATGCATCAAACTTGCTCAAAAGCCTGGAGATTTCCCTTTAATTACTTGTGATTTTATTTGTAAATACCGTTAAAGTGTAATCAAGCAGTCACTTTCCAGGGTCGTTAAGAACTTGCTAGTTTAGGGATATATCACTGGAACTCCATTAAAATTTCTTCAGTAAAACAGTTTCTCACAAACCAGACAAGACTGCAGCAAAATTGTTTTAAATACGATAGAATCCTCAAATGAGATAAATACAATTTCTTACGAAGGGGGGGATTCTAAAAGTGATCTCTTAAAACTAATTGTTAAAATCAAGAATTTGTAAAATAAAAGGCAAACTCTTTTGGACTCTCTCTATTTAACATGTGAAAAGCAGCTTACAAATTAAATACTAGAAGCAACATCAAATACAGAATGTGGGGTATGTGGTCTTTTTCACAGTACCCACTGAAGCAATGAGCTGAGTATTCATATTTTCTAAGATGTTAATTTAATCAAAATGGTTATAAACTATACATGCTCTGTAAATGTGAGTAATGTACTAAGGAGGACAACAATTATTTGTCAAACATTTCTAGTATGTTTGATGACAGTTTACATTTTCAGGAAAGGGAGAGAAGAAAAAATGGTGATGCACTGTTAAGGTTTCCATCATATTTTAAAATAGCACATCTGATCGGGCTTCCCATAGATTGCGCAATGTATCTGAAATGGGCACTCTAGAGTGCATTGTTAACTGTTTGTTCATTATAGGGAGGGGAATCTATTTAGCACAACACTACTCTAATGTATTATCATTCCTGATGCTGCTACTCCCATTTAGCACGTCCTTTCCCCCCTAAAATATACTGTTGTTTTGACACAAACAGCTTGCTACACTTAAGGATTTTACTAATAAAACATAATGTTGTGTTAGATATTATGACTGTTGCACAGCTGAACTGACTTGTCAAATCAATCCTAATATGGCTCCCACAGGCACATAAAAACCTTATTTAGCTATCAGTTATCCTAATCACTTTGTTCAGTTTAAGGATGCAATACTTCAAGACCGGTTCCTATTTATACATATATGCCCAGCCATTTAATAAAGTCTTGATTTATATATTAAATTCTTGTTTGAAAAAAATACTTTAAAGATGCAGTATTTTATCAAGTGTATTACATCTTTCCAAATCTCCCCAAATAAATATGTTAATACATAAGAAGAAAATAAAAACACATACACAGAAAGAGGGAGTATTACATAAGAACCAGGCCAAATACCACAAGAGGAAATCTGTCTGTTTGATTATAAACATGGCTGAAAAGAGATCACTTTATTGTTAAAGCATTCCCAAAATCTAAATGTATGTGTAAGAGGTTGACTTGTGGGAAATTTTATATACAGCCATTTTATTTCAATATTATATAGAAAATTACAGACACATATACATGGCAAAGATGAAAAAAAAGTGAAATTACTTCACAATTAGCTTATTTTACTGATAATTTCTTTCCTTATTACTGAAATAAACCTACCTTTGCCTCTTCTTGTTTAAAACTATTGTTGAATATCTGAGTTACAGTTTCAAATGAAACTGTAAGGGGTAGCATGAAATTCTCAAACTCATCCTCATCTTCACCTACAGAAAAATAAAATAAATTAAAAAAACCAAACGAGAGCATCACAGCACATTCATACTGCCATTCATTAGGTTCCAATTCCACAGTCTATTTGAAGGTAAAACCTCCATTGATGTCAAAGGGAGTTTTGGGCCAGGACAGTAGAAGTGAACCCTTAGTTTTTAAATGTTTTTACTGAGGCACACAGATTGAATAAACATAAAACACAGACAGAAACTGTAGGTCACAAATTACTGAAAATGGAGACCAGTCTCTCTCCACATGTTCTGTTTCTTTCTCTTTTTATATTTCTATTCTCTCTGAGGTTGCAAAGTCCAGGTCTCAAAAGTTAGAAAAAGCCAGAATTAAGGTTGCTCGTGCAACCTTAATTTGGCCTCTTGTGGGCACACAATATGATAAAATCTTTAATTACGCAATCACATACTATTTTTCCCACAGGACCCCCGCGTCATTCAGTGCACAGAATGGACTGTGCTCACTGAATGAACGAATATTCAATATTTTGTTTTCTCCTCATTCCTCAAACCGTATTTACTGCACTGCCAAACCCTGCTCTGAAGACAGGATTATGAATTTCCTTGTTGGCTTTTCTCTGTTGCTCCTTACTATAGTATCTGAGAACTTCACAAATACCCGTGAGAGGTGAGGGGGAGGTGAGGCACACAGATTACAGTCAAACACATTTCTGCTAATTTTGGTGCTCCATTTAACCTAGGACCATAGCACTTTATATATTCAAATTACATCTGCCACTGACTTCAGTTGCAGCTGTGAGTGCTCAGCTCTTATGCAAATCAGACTCCAGGGCCTGAAGTTGGGCACCCAGAACTGAGAAATACACAATCAGTGATCACATGTGAAGTCTGGTTTAAGTGATTTGCCTACCATCACATAGGAACTCTGTGGCAGAGGTAGGTATAAAATCCAGTTTTCTAGACAGCATTCAACTGTATTCACCATGCTTTCACTTCCTGCAATTCCCTGCCTCATTCACTATACACCTTCCAACTTCTACAACAAATGAGGCAGGGCTCATTCTTTGCTACTCAGCCCTGATTTATCCCCAGAACAGGTCCATGCTGTGCAGTGAATGAGGCAAGGCTCATGCAGATAAAAATAGTACGTGATCATGGAATTAAAGACTGTATCATAATGAATATACACAGGGGAGGGGGGAATAAAATTGCACGGACAACCTACATTCTGGCAGAAAAGTGTGCTTGACGTTGCAACCTTAATAATATTCTTTTAGCAAAGTGTGTGTGTGTCCTGCTGGCACCTAAAGTCCCTATTTTCACCGGTCAGTCCCCTAGGTGCCTCATTTTTTGTCTCTGGGTATGCGTACAGCTATCTAAGTCCCAACACAGCCTAGCAACTTGGCACCTAACTAATGCCTAAGCCCCAGCTGGATTCACAAACAAGGTATTTCCCCACCTATCGCACCGGTGGGGACCGATCCAGCAGGCATGCTCACTGGGTGATTAAGAGCACACCTACTGGATCAGGCCCCAAACAAAACACAGCTGGTATAGCAGGTGGTGTGATGACGGTCCCCCTTAGAAATACTTAAAATATTCATTTGACCAATGAGAGAGTGAACATGATTCTACAGCCCAGCTGTTAGGGTTTCCTAGGTGAGTGCGCATGTGTTAGTCCCTGAGCCAGGGGATATGCAAGTATTTATACAATGTGGAACAGCTTAAATGGGAAATATTGAGAGAGACCCACCCCAGAATGCCCCATAGTCCAGGAGTTAGGGCACTCACCTGGCAGGTGAGAGATCTGGGTTAAAGTCACTGTGCTATACTAGGCAGTTGGGGGATTGAACCTGGGTCTCCCACATCCTGTGAGAGTGCTCTAACTACTGAGCTATTGGGTGTAAGGAGACCCGCCAGCATCACAGCCATGCAATTATTCAGCAATCACCATCTCCTCCTCTTGGGCACCTAACTCAGAGTTGTGAATTCCAGCAGGTGGCAAGGCACCTAAAAGTCAGGCACTGCACCACTCAGCATTGCAACAATTACACCCACCTTGTGAATCGAGCCCCTTAACCCAGTTCCATTCTTGTCTACCTAGTCCCAGTCTTCTTGCCATGTCAGTCCTAGTGTCCCCCTCTGAGCTACCTGTCCAAGCCCTGACCTCCGCTCCCCAATCCCAGTCTCTCCACCTTCCCACACCCAATCCCAATTTCCTTGCCCAGTCAGTCCCAGTTCTCCCCATGTAACCCAGCTCATCAGCTATGTCTCCTCTCCCCTCCACCCTTCATCCTATCCATTCCCATTTCCCTGTTCATCTCCTTATCCAGTCAGACCCGGTCTCCCCCTTTCCCTAGCTCCTCAACCAATCCCAGTGTTTCCACCTTCCCCAGGAAACTGGTTCCCAGTCCCGGCCCCACTCTATCCCAGCTCCCAGTTCCAGCCTGCCTTTCCTTGGTTCCAAGTCCCAGCCACTACGCTCAACCAGTCCCAGCTTCACATTCCCCCCACTAACTGGCTCTCGGTCACAGTAACAGTTTCTCTTCCTCCAAAGCTAGTCCCAGTCTCACCAGAATTCTTGTCTCAATCTACTGTTTTCATTCCCCCCATCTGGCTTTTCTCCCGCCTCTGCTTTCAAATCAGATGGATTCTTTCTCCATGCTGCCTAGGTGCCTGTGTGTGTTTCACTGAGAGCACAAGAGAGAGAGAGGATTCCTGATCTGAGTTCCACTGCCCAGCCTGGAGAAGCTGGGTGTAGCTATTACTGGGAAAGCCTGACTTCATCCCCCGAAGTCCTGGGCTGGTGCATGCTCAGACACTCTGTGGCGATGGCGCGTGCACAGTCCTGTCATATTTAGGAGCAGTGAGGGAAATGAAGCATGCTCAATGAGGAAGAAATGATCAGCGATTTTTGCTTCTAAAAATTTAGGAAGTCTCTACTGAGCACGTGTAAGCTGTTATTTTTTCAAAGGCTTATAATTAGGCCATATTTAGCTGGATTTTCACAGGGACAGCAAAATGCCATGGCATGATAAATTTCAAGTTCTGCTCCAAAACACCGAAGCAGCAGAATCTTTCAAATAAAATGACACCAGAATTTTTAACATGGGCAAAACAAAGTATTTTTCCTTAGCACTCTTCTTGGAAACAGCTGAACCACTTTAGCTGAAGTTTTCTAAAAAAACCCAATCCAAGCCAACCCCCCCCAAAGTTCAGCCTAAGGCAGACATCTGGCATAGAAAATTTCAGCCCAAACAAGCAAATGAAAACAGGGTCTTATAATAACAATTGTTGGGAGACCATAATAATATGCGACGCTATCTGCTCTGCCTATAATTATTGCACACTTACCAGGAAAAATGCATGATCTTTCAGACAACATTTCTAACTAGACACGTTTCAAACAGTTAAATTTGCTATAAAGGGACAAAATTTTTTTTGTGTATAATTATTGCCCACTAATGTTATGTAAATGTATTAACTGTTAAAGTTCTGCCACGGTTATATGTTCTGCTAAATAATAAGAAGAACCTACTAATTGTTACACAAATTATGATCATTTCTATAGAAGCGACAAAGGGTCCTGTGGCACCTTATAGACTAACAGAGGTATTGAAGCATAAGCTTTCCTGGGTCAATACCCACTTCTTCAGATGCAAGCAGTGGAAATGTGCATTTCCACTGCTTGCATCCGAAGAAGTGGGTATTGACCCACGAAAGCTTATGCTTCAATACCTCTGTTAGTCTATAAGGTGCCACAGGACCCTTTGTCGCTTCTGCAGATCCAGACTAACACGGCTACCCCTCTGATACTTGAAATCATTTCTATAACCTTTCATTATGTTTCATATTTATTAAAAGCTATTTCCTGAGATATTGTATGCAACACCCAGATACTTTTAGTTTTCTGATAGTTTTTCATATTTGCGGAGAGGGGAGGGGAACAAACAAATTAAGGTCAGACCCTGAAAAGAGAATTGTGTGGCTGGAACCCTACGTGTGTGGAGCCTCTCTGAATTCAACAGGGGTCCACTCTGTGCTTGTCTTTGCAGAATCAAGGCCTACATTTGGTTTATAAGCATGACACCAAAACCTGGCTAGATACTGGATCCTTTCATGTGTATCATTACAGATATTTCCCCCTCAGATATACCCACACATCCAAATTCAATGGAAACCATTAACACATAACCGAGGATAGAATTTGGCCCATAGTTAGGTAAAATGTTGGGAAAAAGAAAAGAGAGAGGAAAATAGTTATGGCAAAAAATGACAAATTAATGGAGGAATTAATATGACCTCCCTCTGCAAAATGTCTTTGGGAGACATTTTACTTATTTTTCCTTCAACATTTTGTGGATGAATTTGGTGTATATGTAGGATTGGCTAGTTTGTGTATGCCATCTATAATCCTATATCTCTGACTATTATTATAGCTTTTTTTTTGCTCTTGGGGCTTGAACCAAATCCCTTTGAAGTCAATGGAAAACCCATTAGCTGAAGGAAACCATATTGCCCAATGGTTGTGACACAGGTTGGGACCTAAGTAATTGTTTATTGCAACCTAACTGCTTCTTCCAAGTGAAAAAGTACTTTATCATTATTTTTGTTTTCAGATAGGTGTGTAGTGGAGTAAGACTCTTTTAGGTGATCCAGAAATAATCAGCTATAAAACATTCAATTCCTCAAATATTTTACTTCAGTTAAAACAAACAGAAAGTCAGACAAACAGACAAACAAACCCCAAAAGCAAGTCCCCATGCACTATCAGTAGTATGATTATTGTATGATCCACATTCATGTAATATAAAACATGAGGGTTAAATAACGATGCTTTTTTAAAAACTGGAAAAGAAAGAAATCCATGAACAAATTACCACTGTAAATTGCTCTTTTGTGATGATCCAAGCCACACTAGTGTGCACTTAGACTCATTTATGGCCTCATTATGCCCTTTGAAAGAAAAAAGATCCTTCAATGGCACATTTTGGTGGATCTTTCATGCTTTAAGGGCAGACTGCTGCATTTCACAAGCAGGAATCTCACTGAGTAGATCTGACTGTGGTTTACATTAGTTGGTAGTGTTTTATATCCACTGAGCAGGGGTTCATTTTGCACTGGGGTAAATAACTACACAGAGAACAAAGCAGTGGAGAATCAGGCCCAATGTCTCCAGGAGGAGCTTTTTATAATTTATGTGTAAATCATTTGACAATCCAGAATTGAAAGAAAAACTGGATTAAAATCTTCTGAAACCTTTACTTAAGAAAGCACTTTGTTGGAGTTTCAGTAACCATTTTCTTTACTCTATACCTTACGCAAGTGAATATTTAGTTTACTTTAAAATCTTGGGTCATGGACCAATTTGACAAAATGGAGCAATTGTTAATGTCAAAAAAGTCTATTTTCATTAGAAATACAACCTGGGGCACACAGAGAATTCAAAGTGTAATTACATTCAAACAAGGTTCAAATTACTGAACAGAAACCAAGTGCCTTTTAAAGTAAATGTCAATTAATGTACTGCTAATTCCTGCTCCATCCCCCATGGTTGATTTGGTTTTTCTAACCACTCCAAAGGGAATACAACTAATTCTACACTTTCTATAAAAGACTAATTTCCAATGAATTTTATACTTGAATCTAGAAAAGCACATTCCATTTCTTAAAAAGCACTAATTTACCATGAGATTTCATCTTAATTTTATCTCCATGTAAATTTTTCTTAAAAGTCAATAATATGAAAAACTTCCTTAACAAATCCTTTCTTCATTTAATTTTAGAAAGCCTGAAAAGGATGACCAGTATGATGACCAATTCTCTTTGGACTAAAACTGGTGACTTGCTGCTTGTTTATAAAGCTTACAGTTCTATAAGGTTAAGAATTATGTCATTTTAAAAGAGTGTATTTGTCACACACACACAGGAAAAGTACAGATCATGTGTGTTTGATGTTTCACATCTGTATTCTCAAATGTAAAGCAGAGTTTTACATTTCACTAGATGTGTTTCACTGAAAGGTAAGAAAGAGACAAGCTAATATACTCCAAATGGGAATCCATAGGATATTAGTGCAATAAGTTTGTTTAGGTCTTCCTTCAGTTACCCCTATTCCTGTCAGGTTTTCTGGCTGCTACTGTAGAGGAATAAAGCGAATCTCAATGAACCGTTAATTTCTGGGCAATAACATTTCTCTTGTGTTTCACTTGTCTAGAGTTTTCAACCGGAATGGCATCTTGCTCATACAACACCTCTTTGAAGATGTGACTTTTATCACCTAGATGGGTTGGTTCTGCTCACGCTCTGCTCTTCCTGTAGGGAAAATCACTAAAGCTGCATGTCTGCATGGTTTCCACTAGGAAATTTACCCCCTGCTTACAACAGGTGTCAGCAATGGATGCAGCTGAACTGGTCCTGAAAACAGTTGAATTGCAAGTGTAGACAGCTTTTGAGGTAAGCCACCTTTGCATATATGTTGCCTGGCTAAATCTTTCTGTGGGGGCCTGAAAAATCAATTTAATTGCCTAATTCCTGTTTTTAACATATCCAAATATTAAAACAACAAATGACAGAAAAGAGGGTAAATTTCAGCCCCAAATGTCCTCAGGAAGGAAAGACTATTTTTAGGGTACAAATAGGGTAACCACCACCCACAGAAAAGCCAGGAATAAGTTAGGGGCATCTAGAAAAACTAGAGGGTAATACTTCACTCAACTCAAGAGAGTCCTTGAACTATAGCCAGACTGAATGTAGACTCATATATCCAATTGACATGGCATCATGAACCAAATTGCTATTCCAAAATTAACTAAATTAATCAAATTCCAAAATGACAGCAAATTTGTGAGAACAGCTGACTGTAAGTGACTTCTACCACTGAAGATGCAGGAAATCTTGGCACACCTGTGAGAGGTCCACCAGTTGCAACTCAAACCTTGCAGCATATGAAATGATGGCACTATTAGATAAACCTAGACCTCAAACCCTCCTCTATTTCTAATCCAATTTTCTCTCAGAAGGTTGACATTCCCTTCGCTGCCCATCTCTAATGTTAATTTAGCAATACACTCATTCTCACAAACAGTAATTTTTGCACAGAAATCTTTAAGGGAAAGAACTATTAGGACTGTAATTTGAATAATAATAAATATAAAAATAATATATATAATTGCATCTAATGGGCTAGCTGATGAAAAACTGGTGTAGCTCCATTGACTTCACTGAACCTATGTCAATTTACACTAGTCGAAGATTTGGCCCATCACTTAAGTTTCTTGCAAACAAATCATATGCTTCTTTTAGTAAATTTGTTATCTGTGCTAGTATGTAACCACCCATCATTGTTACTAAACTAAAGGCTAAAATCATGCTCACAAATAGATTGAAAAGGAGTCTTACCTGCCTGATGAGTCCTAAATTAATATCATATGGTGCTAACGGATTCTTTTCCTGGTTACTTAAGGGATGGGATAAAATCAGTTTATTGTCAATATACTGCTGCAAACCAGGCTAACCACTAATGTCCCGATCCTACAAGCACTTAAGGTACATGCTTACATTTATGCACATGAATAATCTTATTGACTTCAAACGGGACTACTCATATGGGTAAAAGTAAGCAAATACATTAAGTGTCTGCGCAATACTCTGATTCAAACTCTCAGAGCTGAGATTCCTTACAGGCTGAGAATTTATATGAAGTAGTATAACCATCTGCTAGAGTAAACATTGAAACCAGTGCCTTTGGAGTAGTCACTGAAGTTAGTCGAAGCATTTTAGAATGTCACAAGATCAGGCCCTTACACTGTAAGTAGCTAAAATACACCAATGGATCCAAAAGGCCTTCTATGCAATAAACTACTGGTCTTGCTTTCAGAACTCATGTTACTATAACCAAATCTAGCAAATAAAAAAAAAGACTATTGTATTTCAATGGCCACAAACCTCAAAAGCTGTTATAAAGTATTTTAAACACCATCTAGAATAGATGTACTGAACTCATAACCTATTTTTAATAGTGTCAGTAACCTCTCATTAAGAAGACTTAAGCTCTGTTACTAAAATTAATAAGATTACAAAAATATCAGAAAGACCACAAAAACACCTTAGGTTGACTCTTACCTAAATCTACCATGAGGAGGCGAGTGAGAGCAGTGTAGAAAGTTGTTCGGCATCTAAGGTCACTGAGACTGTAATTATCATTCACTCCCAAAAAAGGAAAGTGTTTACTCTGGTAAAACATAAGTGCATCACAAGTTAAAATAGCTTACAAAATTATGAAGGAGTCTAAAATATTTGAACATAAGAAGAAAACTTACTGTGTGATTCTGAAGCATGAACTTCACAGCATCTATTTTCACAAGTTTTTTTAAGAGAATATAAGTAGCAGACATTAAGGAAAGTCTCCCTTAAAGAATTATGCTGAGATTTGAATATTGCTGTAAACTTAACTTGCATAATTATATAATAATTTTTATGAATGATACAATTGCTAACTGAAAGTATTAAAATACACATCTCTTAAAATATAGTGTTTCTGAAAAAATATATAGCACAGAAATAGTATTACGAAC
Organism: Chelydra serpentina; assembly: GCA_037349315.1. NCBI lineage: Eukaryota > Metazoa > Chordata > Testudines > Chelydridae > Chelydra > Chelydra serpentina. Next base: position 30,519,795 of record JBAIAC010000035.1, on the reverse strand, counting down.
ATTAAAAATGATTATCTATTATTAACCAAAGCAATTACTTTTCATGTCACATATTTTAGTCGCAAAAGAGCCAATGAATTAAACAATATTTAGAATTAAACTAAAAGTTTTCGACAATAAATGGTGCTGGTTTTCCCGATAGTACCACATGGCCAAGATGGTGGAGGAAATACTTCTGTTTTGTAGTGGCAGCTGGCCAATAGAATTTGCTCTTACTGAGAGAGGTTGCCAATGGGCAATCAAATTGGTTAGCTGGGAGCCTTAAACAGGACCACAATGGGCAGAAAGCAATGCCCTATTTTTAATTCTCCTTTTTTTAATTCCTACTTTTAATTCTTCTTCACTCTTAAGTGTGACATTGAAGGAATCCTCTAGCTCTTCAGGTTTTTTGTTTGTTTGTTTGTTTGTTTTACCTTTAAGGGTAGTGGCAGGAGTGTACTGGGCAAGTTAGGCCAACTACTGGTCATTAAACGCCGGCCTTACTGAGTATAAAGACTCTCTTTTTGATTGCATGGGAGATGAAGTTCCCGGTGGTATGTGGGTGTAGAAGATGTGCAACTTACGATGATCTTGCCTTAGGGGGAAAAAAGACAAAAAATAAGATACAAGAGAACTTTCCTGACTTGTCACACACAAAAAGGTAACCTCTGAACTCTGAAAGGTGAGACTCCTGCAGGATGGCATCTTCAGAGAAGCATTTGGTTAGCAGACAGAAAGAGAAAGTTACAGGATATAAAACTATCCTTCAGTGCTTCTGGATTTTGAATACTTTTATTCCCCCCCCCCCCAAAAGACAATAACTCATAATTAAATGCAACATTTAAAAACAACCACAACAGGAATTACAACATTTCACTCGTTTTCTTAAAATCAGTTGTCAGCCAGCAAAGCAGATGCTAACTACGCTAAGAATCTGATCTAAGAGATGCTGAGGCATCTCAGTCCCTGATGAAGAAAAGGGCACTCGGGTGCTTCTCAACAGACTGCAGAATCCAGCCAGCCCTTGGTTTGGTTAGCCAGAGAAGTCAGTAAGTCAAATAAGACATCTCCTAGGCATATATCCTACTATGATTCTTCAGCAAACAGACAAGTGAAAATTGACAGTATCTTACTTTTTTTTTTAAAAAAAAAGGGTACACCCCCCACAAATCTACCATTAGTAGGAATCTCTCCCATACATGCTGTTAATGAACACTAAGTCATGTTTTGCCAGTGGAATATTTATGGGAGCAATAAAGTGGATCATTCTGAGGATTAATCCAGTACATTTAAGATTCATTTACTGCAAAACTGTGTATGTAGAACTATTTTACAAAAAAAAAAAAAAAACCACGACTTTTTAAAATCATAACCTATGCCAACTTTGCTTTTTTTAATTACACTATAAAGCAATAAATATTAAAGAATGAAACCTGTTGCAGGTTATCGACTACTTAAAAAAAAGTAAAGTTTCGTTCATATCATTGACTTAAAGAGCCTCTACATTTGCTTGTGCATTTTTATGCATATATATGAATATATAGGGAATTTCAAAAGAAGTCTAAGGGAGTTGGGTGCCTAAAAATCCCAGCCACAATCATTTATGCAAAATCTTCATAAAACAATGCAAATCCTGTTTGCCATTGGCTCTTGAGTTCACACGGTTGACAGAAGTGGTTTCAAAATGTGTATCCAAGAAAACAGTTTCGCCCTTTAAAAATTGCGAAGAAAAAACATATTTCCATGACATGTTTTTCCAACAGAAGGTCTCATTATATGAAGAGATACAGATACCTGCAATGTTTTACTAGTTATTTAAACTTTTAGAAAACATGCAGGATTGAGGAAGGAATCTTACTTACAAGACCACAACCTCACAGCTCAGAACTGCTTAGTGTAGTGCTTTCTTTTTTTCCACTTTAAGTCAATTCTACAAATTTCTAAGTGCAATGTCACACTCAGGGGAACATGTTTGTTTGCAATAACAGCACTTTCAGTTTTCTGGGAACTTAGGTCCGATCTATGCTAATTTCTAACATAACAAGGACTCACCTGTAACATTTCAGTCTTCAAAGTTAAAACATGGTTATGTCTTACAATACATATGGATCTGAATAAGGTTCAGGAATCATACTACAGCCTCTGACTTCTTCAGAGCTGTACCTTGGTTCAGTGAGGTGGTTTGGTCCACATTACAATGCAAGACAAAACTGTGTTTGAACTGCCATGTTTATCTTTGGGTATCCCAACCTGATAGAAAGTACATAGCATATGGGACCATAAGTCTTCAGCCTGGTGCCACAGCATACAACTAAATTGTGAAGTTATGTCATAGCAATGCGCAATAGTGTGCTATTACTTACATTGCCTAACACTATGGGTGTTCTTTCCATCCTGAATTTCTAACCATGATTAACACCCATAGTTAATACTTAGAATGCTCAGGCCTTTACACAGTATTCTATTTTCTTGCACCAAAACACAGGTTTGAATGCTGAACATGAAGACAGAAGTATGAGGTTTAGAAAGACCTGAAAATATTTAAAGGATGTTAATAAAACACAAGAGGCCAGATGCTCAGTGTACATCAGAGCAGGAGGGGAGCAGATGGCTCTCTAAGGGTTGAGCTTTGGCCTGGCAAATATACCCCTACCTCAAAAACATCCGCTGTGTTGGTACTAATCTGTTGAGGATTCCTCCATTAAGGGAATCCATTGTTGCCCATTAACGGCAGTCTTCCACTTGCTTTGGTACTGAGAATTTGGCCCCAAGTTTATCACACATAGTGGGATTTCTTTTTCTTCATTTTTCTTTTTAAAAATGTAGGAAATCCCTTTTAAAAACTACAGTAAACAAAAGTTAAAGTTGCAAAATTAAATTAAAGAAGCACTTAAAATTCAGGAAGTGACAAGTTAAGGTTGATTGCATAACTTTAACACTTTTCCCAGCTCAGTGCATGTGTATTACAATACAGTCTTCAGCTGCTTGATCACATGCAATTTTGCCCCCACAGGATCTTTTTTCACAACATTTCTGCATTCCCTACAGTTGTACTGTGTACTCTGAATGAGGCGTTTGGATGGTGTGCAGTAAATGAAATATGGGACCACACACTGTTCCTTGAGGACAAAAAGAAATACTTGAACAGCTGTCTCATTCATTGAGCACTGGTCATCCCCTGCACTGAATGAGGTAGGGACCCTGTGGACAAAAAATAGCATGAGATAATATATTTCAAGTCTGTTGTAACACACACACACACACACACAAGTGGGCAGTTGAGATAGCACATTGTTATCTTCTGACTTGAGTGCTTCAGTTTGCAACCTTAATGTCCTGATGATGTAAGGAATGATTAATTTTAACTTCAAACTGATCAACTATTTTTTAAAGTTATTATCCAATTCCTTAAAAGTCTGTGGATGGGGAATATAGCTGCTTTTGGCAAACCCGCTAACCTGATTTTAAGGAAATATTTAGCATATTTATTTTTGTTAACCTACAGTATTTGGTTAAGAGTTATCTGTTTTCACATTGCAAAGCTATATAATTTCTCCTTATCAGAGAGATCTTTAAAATTAAATGTGGATAAAGCAGACTTTTTGACAGACTGAGTATTTTGCAGCCAGCTGCTTTACAAAATAACAACACAATTATAATTATTTTGTTATGGAAAATGTATGATGATAAAGTTAATTATTAGGAAGAACTAAACATGCATGAGGGAGCACTACGACGGCACTGACATAAAGGAACCACTAATGTATTCCATTATGTAAATGAATTCAAAGATATTTCATGAATGATCAGCTAGAAGGGACATAATGATTTATAATTCAAATAACTGAGCTTTAAAATCAAATTGGGCTAATATATTTCTGAATATGCAAACCTGGAATCATTGTTAAAATAATGTAAAACACGACACCAGTACAAATCATTTGTTGCCTTTTGTTGTTTTAAAAATGTCATTTTTTTCCATTTTGATGTTATGAAGAGTGCTTATTAGCATTAAGATTTTTCTTTTTAACTAAGAGAATCTTTAGAAATAATGACTTTTATGCATAATAAAAAGATAAGTACCAAATTTCTATGAACATTTAGAGACTGACCGGACATGTAGAGATTAATTTTCGACTACGAAAATTATATGCATATGAATGACAAATACTGGCCAAGAACTGAAATTATTTGTTTTTAACCTTTCAACACAATCAAGATGTACCCTATATCATATGCTGAAAGTGGAGCCACTGGATCTGGTCTCTTAAAAATATAATGTTTCTTCCAAAGTTCTTTTAAATCATTATTTATAAAAAAAACAAACAAACAAAAAAAAAAACCCAGTGTGAAAAGGCCAAAGTTTGCAATGCCAGGAAGTACTTATAAACCACTTAATAGATTTAGAAATAAAAAGTACTTCAGCATTATTATTAAAAAAACCCTATTGGTGAAGTTTTTTATAGGAAAAAAAATACATATCTTTAAAAGCCAGAATGACCAGTGAAATTGGGTTGTACATCATTTTCCAGCAAAAAGGAAAAACAGCCTCGACAGGTGTAATTTATCATTTTTCTGATTTAATACCAAAGAAATATATTAAAATAATAAAAAGAATCCTGAAATCCTCAAAATTTGTAGTGATAAATAGCCCTCCCTGTCTTTATTGCATTAAGCCTACTAACAGAAATATTGCATGGTGGATTTTGCCAGACAAGGACGATTATTTTCCAATAAAAAGTTGCATATTAAATTCCAGCACAAAAGTGGGTGTCTAATACTTTTGAAATCTTTTATGGTTTGCCAAGGAACACAATTCTAAACTTAACTAATACAAACACATCACAGTGAAGTGAACCAGCATTAAAGCTATCTGTCCTACCCCACCCTTCTAAACCAGAGAAGCTACTTTTCTTACAATGTTTACTTAAATATATTTTGATGTTTATAGTTTTAGTTCATCTTTCTTCTTATTGATTTTAAAATGTGTTTTATTTTGAAGTCTCATTTACATAGCAATATATTTGAAAAGGTATCACTACTTCTGGATACTTTCATATGGCATAGCTTTAAAGCTTTGCTTTTATCAGGGTTCTTAGCAACATGTAATAAATTACCTTAAGGAAAACTGTCTCCTTACAAATAAAAGTATATACAGCTGTTTAAGCTCCCAGCTCATGGTAATACTGTATCCAAATCACATACAGCAAACTCATCTAGTTTACTCAAAGTACTATCTGAAAACTGTTAAACCATCAACATATTCCTTGGTCACCTTGCAGCCTTAAAACAACACGTGTCAGTAATTGCAGATTGTTCCCCGTTTTTTAGGGCTGGGATGGTGAGGCAGGTCTCAAATACATTCCTGCACATCAAATGCTAAGTGCCTGACCCCAATTCCTATGGTGGTGGTGGTGGGGAAGCAGAGCTGCCTTCTAAATTCTTAGTCATGTAATAACAAATATATAACTGGCTCATTGCTGTTAACAGTAATATAATGGTGACTATTTCAGCTTATATACATAAACGAGCAACAAAACAAGTAAGTATTTTGAATTAGGTGGAATATTTTAAACTTCTTGGTTAACTTAGTGTATTGAATACAATCAGACACAGTAGAGGGAAAGCTAACCCATTAACTCTTGTACATTCTTATTCATGCAATGCAATAATCAATTCCCTTTTTGTTTTTGTTAAATACCTTAGTGATGTTTAGATTTCACCTGTGCCCCATTATATCTGGTGGTGTTAACAGTAGATATACATATATTTAACATCTCCCATGTTGGCTGATTAATGATACTTGTAGTAAGTGTGAGAAAACATACACTGCATAATTTTAGCTAAATGAAATGCACTTATTCAATCTGCAAAACAATAAGCAGCATTTAATACAAGGAAATATATTAACATTCTGCTGTGATGACTAGAATTCTAAGGAGAAAATAAAATGATTCAAGGCTGCACTTTCCAGCCTCCTTTCCTTTCTGTCTATAACATTAATCTCTTCACCTGAAACTGAAAGAAAGCAGTTTTTATTTTTAAAATATCTAAGAACTTCCCTTACTGAACATTTCTATCAGTTCTGAAAATTTCTGTTTTCCATTCCATTCCATCCACTTAAACATCTTGATATGTCAAAAATTACTACATGCTAATTTTCTTTGAAAATTGATCTTCTTGTCTAACTTATTGGAAATTCAAAGAGTAAACATATCACATTCTCTTTTATGATGTATGACTTAAATAGCAGCCTCAAAAAGTTTGTGTCGAAGCAAAATTTAACCCGGGACTCAGGTGAACTGTTAACAAAAATTCAAGATCATGGTGTTGCAAATACAAACAATGAAGGCCTTGGTTCTACAAGGTATTTAAGCCCATGCCTGACTTTATAGATGTAAGTAGACACATGGATTTTACTGGGATTACTCATGTGCTTAAAGTCAGGCATGGGTTTAAGTACCTTAGTTGAATCAGAGCCAAAATGGGTCCAGCCTTGCTCTCTTTAGAGTCGATGACATTCTTGTCCTCTGGAGGATGTCATGAATGAGACTAATGATGTTAATGAACTAGTCATATGGATAATCTTGTGTTGACAATCAGAATGGGGAAACACAAAATAACATAAAATGTGCTATGCAGATAAAAAGGCCAAACCAAACTAATATTTTAATATTAAAATTCTCACTGGTGTTAAAACCATTTACTATAAAATGGAAAATGGCTTGCAAATATTAATTTTTACTAAATTATTTTCATTGAATAGGACCCACGAGGTACAATAAAAAGGATATCCAACAGAAAGATCATTTAGAAACTGAAGAGTTCTTGAAATCACAGGCTCGCATCTTCCCCAGCATTTAAGGTTTGTAACACTAGAATAATAATAAAAAAGGAGAGAGAGTTTATAATAAATAATGTTTCCATCTTTGTGAGAAGGGTGTGAGCAAGTACACATACACACAAACACAAAATGCTAGCGTACTATTGTACAAATACATCCTTCTGGTAGATACTGTTCTTTTATGTTCACGAGATGGGAAACATTACAAAAATAAGTTAATTCAATACTTTTTATTCTTGAACCAGAAACTTCAACATTTTATAACCCTACAACCAATTTAGCATTAAATAACCTATTTTTGCCACTTCCCTATCAGTTGCTCTGCCACCATTTTTCATGGTAAATTGTATCATCCCAAACACAACCTTTTCCTTATCCATCTTATATATTTATATGACCCCTGATAATGTAGTATGTTAGCACTTCATAACTGTGGTAGGGAAATGCCATTATCCCCATTTTACATATAGGGAACTGAGGCAAAGAGAGACTAAGCAACACGCCAAAGGTCAGAGAGGAAATTTGTAGTGGAAAAGGGAATTGAACCTGGGCCTCCTAAGGCTAGCACCTTAAACTTGGTCCATCCTTCTCTCCTAAGCAGTATTGTTAAAAAAAATCCAAAACAACCTAATAAGAGTATATATTTGTATAGATCTAACATTGCATTCGAAAACAATACAACACAAAATGGTTTAGACGTTCTCTTTCAGTACCTGAAAACAAACCCAATATCAAAGTATTAACCAATACTTCTTAGGCCAAATTATGGCTGTCCTTGGGTGGATGCCCTTAGTAGAGATACTTAGTAAAGCTCTTAGCTCCCCATTCTCACAGCACACCCAGGCATGTACCTCCAGATGCTATCACTTAAGATGGCTCCTCAGTTCTAGTTTGTAAGAAACAAATTTACCTCTTAATGTTTGTAAACCACTTGGAAAGAACAAAGTGCTGAGAAAGAGTGTGTTGTCTAAGAAAATATACAGTGGATACTCAAATGCTGGAGTCATTTGCAGAAATTAAAAGAAAACATCAGAGCCCTTCTGAAATGTATCTGTTTCAAATTCAATGACATATCAGTACCCATTGCATACCCTTATTGTTTGCAATGTGTAAGAAGGTGGTGTTACTTAAATTTTGGGGATGGGGAATCTGAAGTAGAGAAGTTAAGTGCCATAGTTTTGCTCCACTATCTTTTGGGTGTGCACGCATGCGCGCACACACACACATACAACTATGCAGGATAAAGGCAAAGTATTTTCTCATAGGGGTGTGTGTGTGTTTGTTTTTTTGTGTGTGCATGTAGTTTTGGACAAACTCCAAACATAATTATTTGCCCATTTCTAAGCTAACACTGCAAAAAACAAAGCTTCTCATCTTAAATGCACAAATAAGCATAGACTCATTTAATAAAAACCACTATGAACAAATACAATGGCTCATATTGCCTTAAAGAAACAGCCCACCCTAGCAAGTCCATAATTTACAGTTTATCCCTGTTGTAGGGAATTCTCAAAATGTTTCTGCTATACTAAGGCCTTGGCTACACTTGCAGCTGTACAGCGCTGTTAGTTAAACCCGTGTTCGTACAGCTGAGTAGGGAAAGCGCTGCAGCCTGTCCACACTGGCAGCCGCCAGCACAGTAACTACCACTGACGTGGCTACATTTGCGGCACTTGCAGTTGTATTGGGAACGGTGCATTATGGGCATTCAGGTAGCTGCAACGTGCTTTTCAAATGGGGGGGGGGGGTGAGAGGCACTTTGACAGGGAGCGTTTTGAGAGAGAGGGGGGGTTTTTGAAATCTCCACAGAGTGTCAGCTCATTATTTCCACACCTCCACATCCCCTGCCTCTCTCTCAATCACTGAAAGCAAACAGCAGGGGCTTTGTTTGTTTTTAAAGAGCAGATAAAAGAGAGGAAACGGAGCCTTCCCCCTCCCCCCCACCGTTCTTCTCCCCCACGCCCACCCCCCGCAGTCTCTGTCCAAGGCATTCCTAACGGAGCTGCCGGCATTTGCTGCCGGCATTCCTAACGGAGCCCCTCCCCTCTTTCCCACCCTCTGCCTGCAAAAAGTAGCTGTGGTTGTAAAGCTGTGTTTGTAGCAGCTCAAGAATGGAGCTCTGAACTCCAACCCGGAAGTGCCGTTTCAAAACAAAACAGCTTCCGGAGATCAGTAACTGCGTTGTTCCTCGGCTACACTGAAAGACCAGCGTTCCACCCACTTCGCAACAGTTGCTATTTCTCTCAGGGAGGTGGAGTACATGCAGCGCTGTATCTGAGGAGATACAGCATTGCACGTGCCTTGCAAGTGTAGCCAGTTAATGAGTTACAGCGCTGCCGGCAGTTTTATTGCGCTGTAACTTGTAAGTGTAGCCAAGGCCTAAATCCTAACAGATATATACTGTAGAAAGCAATAAAAATCAATTTGGATTATCCATATCCGACATCAATACCAAAATCATAAAAGGCAATTCTCAAAAAAAAAAAGAAAAGAAAAAAAAAGCAGAAATCTATTCTAAACTTCAGCATCCAAAGATTGAACGTTTAAAGAGAGAAGAATGAAAACAGATCATTTAAAAAAAACTGTGCCATTCTTGTTTGACTTTTCCTTTTCTTCTAATGTTTCTCCCCAGTTGGGCCTATTCTTTTTGACCGTATGCTGCTGCATTTGGATGATGAAAAGAACGAATGGTGCATGTAAAAGTTTGGCGACATATTGGTGAGTGCATAGTCCCAACAATTTCCATTTCTGTTTTTGGTGTATCGACACCACGCAACAGGAATGATGGACAATATTAATATGTAATATATTAAATTACATTTATGTCATTACAGCTCATAGGAAAAATCTGTAAAATCTGAACCGAAATATAACTAAGTGTACAGAACACCAAACCAATTTTATGATTTTCCAATATTTGAGGGAGAAAAGCCAAGGAACAACATAGGAGAGAAATTCAAGCTCTTCAAGAAGTCAAGCATTTGAGTCCAAGTGCTGGTGTCCTTTTCTCTGTCTTGACTAATTGATAAAGATACTAAGGCTTTGGCTACACTTGAAACTTCAAAGCGCTGCCGCGGCAGGGCTTTGAAGTGCAAGTGTGATCGCGCGCCAGCGCTGGGAGAGAGCTCTCCCAGCGCTGCAGGCACTCCACCTCCACGAGGGGAATAGCTTACAGTGCTGGGAGCGCGGCTCCCAGTGCTGGGGCACTGTTTACACTGGCGCTTTACAGCGCTGTAACTTGCTGTGCTCAGGGGGGTATTTTTTCACACCCCTGAGTGAGTTAGTTGCAGCGCTGTAAAGCGCCAATGTAGCCAAAGCCTCAGTCAAAGAGCGTTAAAGCAACTGAGCAGAAAACTTCAAATGCATGACGGAAAGTAAACAATTACATTTAACAGGATTGCCAATCAGAATCTCAAGTCTACAGAACTTACACAACAGACTAACAGAGATCACATTTTTAAAAGCAAATATACATAAAGTGGCAACAAAGAACTGACATAATATTTCCATATTTGGTATACCAAAACTAAAATACTGGGCTGTCAATATTCTCAAAAAACGAAATAGTGTCACTAACATTGTTCCAGTGTTCATAAACTGGAAAAGAGACACAACATCCAAATGGCAAGGTTTATAGTTATTCTGGTAACACAAATACAGACATATTTATTGGTAGTACCAGTATTAGATCCAGTACCAAGGGATCAGAATAACCAAACTCAGGCCTCTGAGACTGTACCAGACAAGAGGAACTTCAGACTCCCTGTAAGCCCTACTACTTGTGAGCCCTACTTTAATGATATTTTGTTTAAGGTAAAAACTGCTTCATTTTGTGGTTGGATCATCATATCAAAGACTATGCTTTTCTTAATGTAGTACCTTTGAAACTATTTGCCTTATTATTATTTTTAGGCTCCGTATTTAAAAAAACTTGAATACCCCACCCCCTTCTTCTTCTCTGACCTCAAATCCTAAGCAAAAATAAGTTACCATATATTTCATAAATAAACATAGGTAAACATACAAACATCTTAATTAAAACTATTCTGACCAGTGAACACTTATTGTAAAAGTTTGTATCATATTAATGAAGAGGGGTAACGATGGATGTAAAAGTATCTTTCCACTCAACCTTTCTGAACTATCAAACAATTTTCTACTGCCTTTCCTTCCCTTGATCATTCTCACCACGTCTTCTTAATACATGAACCCAGAACTTTAAACCCACACTGCTGTTAGAACTGTCCATGGTGCTGACTTGCATGATGAGCTTATGGAAAAAAGTACCATAGTAAACTTGGTGGCAGTAGTGGAATGAATAAGATACCTTTGGAGGTTCTACTTCATTGGGAATGGGATGGGAACTCTAGAGAAGGTAACATATGGAACAATTATGAAGAATCAGGAAAGGAATGAGGATGGGGAAAATCAAAGTGTACAGTGAATGTGGGAAAGGGGAGACTGAAGGACTGAGGCATAGGTGTGAACAGGAAGAGATTTGCAAGTCTACTTGGGTCACAAGGTGGTGGTTGCCTCCTTAAGTTATCATTGCATGCATCCCTGTTATAATACTACAAGCCTTGTATTATTGTTTGGTACCTTAAATGAAGAAGAGGAGGGTGGAAACCTGTATAAGGGTATGTCCATACTTACTGGCTGGTTCGGTGGCACGCAATCGATCTTCTGGGATCGATTTATCGCGTCTTGTCTAGACGCGATAAATCGATCCTGGAAGTGCTCGCCGTCGATGCCGGTAATCCTGCTCCGCGAGAGGACTAGGCGGAGTCGACGGGGGAGCCTGCCTGCTGCGTCTGGACCCGCGGTTAGTATCTTTTAGTTCGAACTAAGATACTTCGACTTCACCTACGTTATTCACGTAGCTGAAGTTGCGTATCTTAGTTTGAACTGGGGGGTTAGTGTGGACCAAGCCTTAGTATTATAAAAATGGAGATGATGTGCAAATAAAATTATGATCTTGAAAGACTATACATGCATGTTGTGACATTTATTTTTATGTGGACATGAATGACAGACAAACATTCAAAACCTTGAAGATTAACTATGGATGACATGAACCAAATTTCAGAATAACTGAACAACCCAAGTCACATAGTATAGGGATATTCTTAGTGACCAATTAAGATTAATTTGGACACTTTTACACAATATGAGTTTTAAAATTCAAAGAGACAAAACCACGATTTAATATTTTAGGCTGAAAATGTCAAATATTGGATGCTCAGTTCCCATTCAAATGAATGAAAATTGGGCATCCAAATCACGTAAAAGTCTTTGGAAATCTTAGTCATAGTGTGCTATTTGTGTTGCAGTAACAAGGAGGAAATGGGCAATATGCTAGCAACAGAGCTCTATATACTCATTCTTTAATTATTTCTTGCAGGTTATCATCTTTTACAGTTCAAAACTCCCTGTGGCACATGGACATTGAGTGACTATACACTCTTCATTAGAGCTGGGTAAATGCAAATAGTTAAAAAAACACAAAATACCGTCACAAATAAAATCTTTGAGCTGTAGTTTGCTATGATTCATGGGGTCATATTGGCTATTCCCAAGCATTCAGGCAATTGCTGGGTATCTGGGAACATGTCCACAAATCCTGAATTTTCCATGAATGTTTGGTGTTTAGATAGTATGAAGACAAGCACTCTAGGAAAAAACATATATATGTGTACATGTACCCAAGATATATAATTACTGGCTTCATCCATACATTCCTAGGAGATGTTTGTTATTATTCACTCGTCCATTTCAATTATCCTACCAGGAAGCAGAAACAATACTTTGTGACTCTGGTAACCAATCACGTAAAACAAATACCAGATAATATGAACAAACATTTTGTGAACCCAAAGACTAATAATTAATTGCCACAACTATGTCTCAAGTTTAAACAACATAATATTTGCAGAGATCAGGATGGGTTCACAAACAATATGCTAAACAAATTAATGTTTGAAATGAAGAATTTGACAAACTTTAATTCTTTTTTCATGACCCAGTGACCAATCACAACTGAATATGCCCAAGCCTGACTCTAAATAAAAGCTGAGAGTAGTTGAGTTTACATAGTTGTGTCACAAGAGTACATAAATGTATGAGTTAAGCTGTGATATAAGACACAAAGTCAGAAGAACATATTTTGAGACTAGGTCCCAGATTTTTAAATTTATTTAGGTGTTGCTGCACTCAGCATTGCAATGGCTAATAGATTTAGGAGCCTAAGTCTCTAAGAGCCTAAATCTTATTGAAAATGAGACTTAGGCAACGCAACACTGAGCACAGCACTACCCAAATACCTTTAAAAATCTGGGCCTTAGTGTTTTTCAAATGAAGATCAACTTTCTTGAGCACTGGTGAAGCTAAGCAAGGACAGTGGAAACTAAAAGGGCTTCTTTGTGAAATCCAAGATTCTTGATGGGACAGCTGTAAGATTATGGCTGATACTTTCACTGCATGAGTGGCCACATAGGTGTATAAAAACCTATCCCTTAGAAAGTGATGCCCAGAAGTTCAAAAGGAGGCTGGTAAATTACTTCCAATGGAAGGATAATGGAAGATCTACATTTGGCAATATGAATAGATAGAATTAACTGAAATGATGATCAGAATTTAGACAACCTCATTGTGGTGACCAACCTCAGAAAGTCCTTAAATTCTTTGAGGAATGGCTACTCAAGACAACCTCTAACACATGTACTGAATATGGCTGAGATCACTTGGCAAACAATAGCTAGCTCATATCACCAGTGCTACTGGCAGGTATTAGATACATGTTCACTATTAACGTGACTAAAGAATTCATCAATTGATATTGCTGGCCAGTTCTGCATCATGAAATTCATGCTAATGCAATCAAAAGAAGAAATGTAAGACTATATGAATGAAGATGACCTAATGTTGATAGTAATAGCAGATGTGGCTAAGATAGTTAAGTAGAAAATGCATTAAAAACCAAGGTAAGAGAAATGTGGTTCACTTCAGTCACAACTAAGGTCACAGACTTGAAGGAATGCTCCACATGGCAACCAGACACTAAGTGTGTCATAAGAACTGGCAAGTTACTACAAGAGCAGGTGCAAGTTCCCTAATTAGTGGAATACAAAAATTCATTAATGTCATGAAGGATCACCACTTGTTTGACCATTGCATATCAAACCATTATATTTGTGTTCCCTATGTTCCTCCCACAGTATTTAAGTACAGAATATTTTCTTCACACATTTTAAGTGTCTTGACAACTTCTTTCAAGACTCTAGTACTATAGACAAACTGCTACTATTTCATGATTAGATGTAAAAGTAGTTAACATGATGACAAGGGTATTCAATAGTTCTAATGTTAGATTGCAACAGTGAAGTATTACGTCAACATTACGAATGTATTTCTCCCACTTTCTGGTATGAAAGACAGTGTTTGCCATTAAAGAGGAAGCATTATCCCTCTGAATAGCAAATAAGGGCGCTATATCAGATAATACCATGCATTAACAAAACAGCAACTGTCATGCCTTACATACCACCATGCAAAAGCACAGAAACACTGGCATTTTAATGTCAATCACAGCGGTATTTATGAAGAACACAGTATTAAAAAAAATATTTACCCCGAGTGTTAACATTTTCCTTACACAGAAAAAAGTGAGATCAATGGGTCTAGCCTGTGCAGAGAGTTAATGGCTTTGTAATCTACAGATTTGGGTTAAGACAGGGGTGGGGAACCTTTTTTCTATCAGGGGCCATTGACCCACAGAAAAAAAATCAATCCCAGGCCAAACACAGCCCCGCCAGGGGTTGCAGGGGGAGAGGGGAGGGAAAGCTGGTGCTCACGGTTCCAGCCCCATGGGGCTGGGGTTCAGGCTTCCCCTAGGGATGCCAACTTTCTAATTGCACAAAACTGAACACCCCTTCCCAAGGCCCAGGCCCCCACTCAATCCAGCCCCCCCCTTCAGTCGCTCGCTCTCCCCCCACCCTCACTCGCTTTCACTGGGTTGGGGCAGGGGTTTGGAGTGTGGGTGGGGGTGAGGGCTCCATCTGGGGCTGCAGGCTCCAGGGTGGAGCCAGAAATGAGGGGTTCAGGGTGAAGGAGGGGGCTCCGGGCTGAGGCAGGGGATTGGGGTGCGGGAGAGGGTGAGGGGTACAGGAGGGGGCTCCGGGCTGGGCCCAAGGAGTTTGGAGTGTGGGAGCGGGCTCAGGATTATGGCCAGGGGGTGCAGTGCAGGCTCCGGGAGGGAGTTTGGGTGTGGGACAGGGCTCAGGGATGGGGCAGGGGGTTGGGTTGCAGGTGGGGATGCAGGGTCTGGGAGGAAGTTAGGGTGCTGGAGGGGGTACCGATCTGGGGCAGAAGGTTCGGGGTACGGACTCCAGCCAGGTGGTGCTTACTTCAGACGGCCCCTGGTTGGCGGCGCAGCGGGACTAAGACAGGTTCCCTGCCTCCGTGCTGCTCCCAGAAGCGGCTGGCATGTCTGCCTCCTAGGTGCACACTTCCCACACCTGCAGGCATCATCTCTGCAGTTCCAATTGGCCGTGGTTCCTGGTGAATGGGAGCTGTGGAGCCGGCGCTAGGTCAGCACGCAGAGCTTCCCTGACCGCCCCTGCGCCTAGGCCATAAGGACATGTCGGCTGCTTCCAGGAGCTGCGTGGAGCTGACTGGACTTTTAATGGCCTGGCAACCCTAACTTACCCCCGCAGCGGGGAAAGCCGTGCTCGCGGCTCTAATCCCGTGGAGGTGCGGCAAGGCTCAGATAGGGCTTTCGGCCCGCGGTGGGGAAACTTGCCATAGGCCGGATGAAATAAAGCAGTGGGCTGGATCCGGCCTGTGGGCTGTAGGTTCCCCACCCCTTGTTAAGATACCGACTTGGCTCACAAGGGAAAGTGACTGGTAATCTCAGTGTAATCATGTGTCCATAGTACAAAATACGCCAACTATTTGGCACAGATGGCAGAATCTGCTCAGATTAGGCTTCGGAATAAAGTAACAGAAATGTTGCCAGTCAGGACTGACCCATAATGTTTTATTTGCTGTGTCAGTATACTATGCACTCTAGTTCAGATTTACATTAAGCACACTATTGTTGGTAAGTAGACAGTTTATTTTAATGGCTAGGGACATAAAAAGAAAATAGATTTTTGTCATTTGATAATAGTATTTACTGCTTATTCTCCACTTTAAGAAATAATATTCCTTTTGTGATACCAAAATTATCTCCAGTGTAGTCAATGAACAATTCATAAACAAAGATACTATTTTCATACAAATGTAATAAACCATGAAGAAGGAGAAATGAGAAAAATACAGAACATGTCACTAAAACTAGGATTGTTTTTTAAACTTTTTCAGAAGTGTTCCAGATGACATTAAAAGGCTAAGCATATGAATAGGATTCCATTACTGTTTAGTTTACATTGCTTATGCAAAGACATACATGATAAAATTAAATGCATGTAGTACCTAACCTCTTACCTGTTAATTGGTTTTCTGTGAGTTGGTCATAGGGCATAGGCCACAAAGTTTTCCTCTCATTGGTAGCAACAGAAGGAAAGACAGCCAATCAGACTGAAGCATCTATACTCTATTCAAACAACAAGGAGTCTGGTGGCACCTTAAAGAGTAACAGATTTATTTGGGAATAAACTTTTGTGGGTAAAAAACCCACTTTACCCATGAAAGCTTATGCCCAAATAAATCTGTTAGTCTTTAAGGTGCCACCAGACTCCTTGTTGTTTTTGTGGATACAGACTAACATGGTTATCTCCCTGATACTATACTCGATACAATGGCCCCGCCTCTGATTCCTAGTTTTACTCCCTTTTGATCTTAAAGAATTAAGGTTAGACTGCTTAATCCCCTAGCCAGTGCCTCTTCCAGAAATTGCAGGACAATTGTCCATTAAGGGTGGTCTCTGTGCTGATTGACCAAGTCACAGGAAACACATTCACAGGCAAAGAGAAAACGAATTTGTTTTTCTGGGGCTTGTTCTGTTCAATACATATCAGAGTTCTTAATAGCAGTATCCTAAAGTATACTGGGTGGGTAGGAATACAGCATTCAGAAGCTAAGAGCTGCTCCAATGGGGCTGAGGAAGGGGAATGAATGATGAAATACCCGTAGTGATCTCTTTCACCTGTTTTCCTAAGAAAAGGTCTTCTCTGGGGAAGGCTGTTCTAAGCACACTTCGGCCAACCACTGCTGCATTAGCTGATGCTGGTAGTACTTAGAGGAGGTGAGCAGAAATTTGCGCGGGAAGATGCACCAGCAGGTAGAATGTATTTTTACCCTGGCAGGACAGGACAAATCCTCAGCTCTGTTCACCTCCTGGAAACATTTTTTATTATTTATTCCTGTATCCCTCATCAGCATGCTAGATGCCATATAGATAAGTGAACTCGACATGACCCCTACCCCAACCAATCAAGTCAAGGTAGAGACAGTTTATAAATAGGCTTGGAAGGATTAGATTTTTATCAGTAAATATCAATAAATGTAGATTTCATTGTATACACACACAAACTGACAAAAAATATTTCCATAGATAATAGAAATGTATAGATAGGCAAAGTAAGAAAAATGCAGCTTGAGAACTTATTAGAGTTTGATTTAAGGATATTTACTTTGTATATTTTGACATGTGATGTTGACAATTTGTGTTAACAGTAATAAAGCTTCAACTTTTTGAATCTCAATATCTACTGTCATGAAATAATTATTGTCTTGACTCCACCATTGTCTGACCAACACAAATTTTCCCAAAACTGTGAACATTTAAATTGATAAGAATAAAAAATTACCGTTTAAATTATTTCATGCAACTGTTGGAATTTAAATCAACAAACATTTTAAAAAATGCTTAAACAAACATTTATATTATCCATCAAAATGATAAAAAAAACCCACTCTGAATTCTGCCACGCCTATTTACAAAGAAGGGGAAAGGAGAAAAAGATACACTACGTGGACATGTTTCTGAGTTTTTTTTATTATGGGAACTATTGGGATTTGCCCTCAAGATACACAGGATAGTTAGCAGATGAAAGGCCCACCTTCCCACAACACTCCTCTGTGCTGGCTCACCAGATTTGATACTCTCGCTCCCTGCATGGGTGGGCAGAGAGTGGGTTCGAAAAACACAAAAATCCTGAGATTTTTGGACCTCAGGTAGCTGACTGGCAACTGATCAGGACACAAAAGAAAAATAATATGCAGTATAAAATTGTGCAGGCCCCAGAACAAATATTTTTCTGTTCATCCCCATTCCATTGACCTAGCTTATAGGGTTTCTTTAGAGAAACATTAGATTTGATGGGTAGGACAGTTTTCTTAACGCAAGCTAAAACAGCATACTTTATCTTGGTGAAATGAAGCTATTTAGGTCTTGTCTTAACTAGAAAATTAGGTCACGGTAGAAAACGACCTGGAGAAGTCATGTTAACTTACAGAATGTTAAACACGTTTGTAGTCACTGTAGAAAAGAACAAGTTAGAACATAAGAACAGCCAGACTGGTCAGACCAAAGGTCCATCTAGTATCCTGTCTTCCAACAGTGGCCAATGCCAGGTGTTTCAGAGGGAATGAACAGAACAGGTAATCATCAAGTGATCCATCCCCTGTTGCCCATTCCCAGCTTCTGGCAAAGAGAGGCTAGGGATGCCATCCTTTCCCATCCTGGCTAATAGCCGTTGATGGACCTATCCTTCATTAATTTATCTAGTTCTTTTTTGAACTCTGTTATAGTCTTGGCCTTCACAACATCTTCTGGCAAAGAGTTCCACTGATTGACTGCGTTGTGTGAAAAAATACTTTTGTTTGTTTTAAACCTGCTGCCTATTAATTTCATTTGGTGACCCCCAGTTCTTGCGTTATGAGAAGGAGTAAATAACACTTCCTTATTTACTTTCTCCACACCAGTCATGATTTTATAGACCTCTATCATATCCCCCCATTAGTCGTCTCTTTTCCAAGCTGAAAAGTCCCAGTCTTATTAATCTCTCTTTATATGGCAGCCGTTCCATACCCCTAATCATTTTTGTTGCCCTTTCCTGAACCTTTTCCAATTCTATATCTTCTTTGAGATGGGGCGACCTCATCTGCACACAGTATTCAAGATGTGGGTGTATCATGGATTTATATAGAGGCAATATGATATTTTCTGTCTTTCTGTCTTATTATCTATCCCTTTCTTAATGATTCGCTTTTCTGACTGCCGCTGCATATTGAGTGGATGTGTTCAGAGAACTATTCACGACTCCAAGATCTCTTTCTTAAGTGTTAACAATCAATTTAGATCCCATCATTTTATAGTTGGGATTATGTTTTCCAGTGTGCATTACTTTGCATTTATCAACACTGAATTTCATCTGCCATTTTGTTACCCAGTCTCCCAGTTTTGTGAGATCCTTTTATAGTTCTTTGCAGTCTGCCTGGGACTTAACTATCTTGAGCAATTTTGTATCATCTGCACATTTTGCCACCTCACTGTTTACCCCTTTTTCCAGATCATTTGTGAATATATTGAATAGGACTGTGCCCAGTACACACCCCCGGGGGACACCATTATTTACCTCTATCCGTGCTGAAAACTGACCATTTATTTCTACCCTTTGTTTCCTATCTTTTAACCAGTTACCAATCCATGAGAGGACCTTCCCTCTTATCCCATGACAGCTCACTTTGCTTAAGAGCCTTTGGTGAGGGACCTTGTCAAAGGCTTTTTGAAAATCTAACTACACTATATCCACTGGATCCCCCTTGTCCACATGCTTGTTGCGCCCCCCCCCCCCCCAAAGAATTCTAGTAGATTGGTGAGGCACGATTTCCCTTTACAAAAAACATGTTTACTCTTCCCCAACAAATTATGTTCATCTGTGTGTCTGACAATTTTGTTCTTTACTATAGTTTCAATCAGTTTGCCTGGTACTGAAGTCAGGCTTACCGGCCTATAATTGCCGGGATCACCTCTGGAGCCCTTTTTAAAAATTGGTGTCACATTAGCTATCCTCCAGTCATTTGGTACAGAAGCTGATTTAAACGATAGGTTACAGACTACAGTTAGTAGTTCTGCAATTTCACATTTGAGTTCCTTCAGAACTCTTGGGTGAATACCATCTGGTCCTGGTGACTTGTTACTGTTATATTTAGTATTGTATCAACTGGTCATCGTTAATCTTATGATTCTAGTAGGGTGTTTTCCTAGCAATGACAATGCCCTATTGAAAACCATTTGTAAGTTTATCTAGACCAGATTTAGAGGAAGCCAATTTGGGAGGGATAGAAAGGAAAGGTGCCCTCTTCCTTTTCCATTCCCAGGAACACAGGGAGACCTTTAGAATCTGTGTTTTCCTGGGGCTTTCACATTTTGGAGCAGATATTCCTACTCTTCCCTGAGAAACTTTTTTGGCTTACTTCAGGAGTTAAACCTCAGTTTCAGAGGAAACCCTGTTTGCCCCAGAAGGGAATCCATCGGGTCTTGATATAAGCAGAAAGACAGGGTAGAACTTGCAAAAGCCAAAACTGGAAATTTTGATGGGGCTTGGTGGACGTTAGAAAAAGAAAAGTATGCCTCCAGGAAACCACAGAGGGTGCCTGAGAACAGACATGATGATATCTGATAAATTCTTAGAGGTATTCTTAGAAGGAGAATAAAAAAATCTATTTGAACATTGTGATGGCCGGTAGAATTAATTTATTAAGGAAGTATCACAAGAGAGAGGGTTGGTGGTTATAATCTTCCATAGCTGCTTCACAAACCTTGGTCTTCCATGGTCTCATCCCTGTCTGAATCTATATTTTCTTAAGGGAGGGATTTTGCCCCATTCAGTGAGCTTCCAACTCTTTTCTTTTGAAAATTCTGGAGTGTGACTACAAGCAAGACATAGCACTGAATTCCCAGCATCTGTATTATACTGTGGTGAGTATCAAACTGGGGAGATAAGGATGAGATGCCACCAAAGAGAGTGAAGTTACTTCAGTTTGGCTGATTGTCTTTCCTGGCTGTTACCAGTGTACAAGTGAGAGGAAAGCCCAGTGGCCTAGCAGGCTAAGGCACAGAGAAAAAGAATAGATGTGTGTGGAGCATGTGTACGCACACACTGAAGATCATAATGACCAATGGCAATATTTTCAAAAGTGTCTCAGTGGTCAAGGCTCCTCAATTCCATTTTCAAAAGCGTTTTAGGCACCTAGGAGCTTAAGTCCCATTGACAGGCAGCATTTCAGAGCCCAAAGTCTCTTTACAGTGGCACCTAGGCTCTTTTGAAAAAGTTACCATGTCTCAATTTTTAAAACTATTTATGAAAACACCTAGAATTATTCTCATTAAAATTCAACTGGGGATTTAAAATTTAAACTTTGATTACAGATAAACATTAAAGACAAAACAAAAGAATGTATAGAACTCAAGCACAAACTCACATTTTTGCCATAAATGTTTCTAGAACATGGTTGTCATCTGTTATTCCTAAGACTTCTGACATTCGGGCATACACCTGAAAATAAACATTTCAACAGTAACACATTATAGACATTTACGAGTATCAAAAATGTTATTTCAAAAATATATTAACCCTTCCACATTCTGTTTATGTAGCTAAAGGGCACAAGCATGAAAATGGGTTATTCTCTCAATCCATCTGGCACTGGCTAAATTACGTGTATAGATGACTCATATCCTCCAAGGCAATGATTTAGGCATTTGGGGCGAACAGATTTTCACTCACCTCTGCTTAACCATATCCTCCCAAACAGAAGTGGTAAAAACTCAGTATAAGCATGCACTTACTCTGTGGTTCAGTGAGCAAACCACCTCCTCTCATGGAGGTAATGGCGCTTTATAAGCAGCCTCAATGGGGTGCAGCAAAGGAATACCTTCCACCACGCTCTAGCCTTAGCAGCATCGGTGTAAATGTTGCTCCTGCACCTTGGCTTACATTTGGTAAGTTGTTGCATTTTCACTGATGTAATCAGATAGAACTAGGCATTCCCCAGGGCTTTCCCTTCCCTTCCAAGTAACATAAAGACATTGAGTTGTGTGGTTTTCGATCACCCTTCATTCCACATCCAGGACATTGATTAACTCACAAGTTTTCCTTATATTCTGCCAGTTAGAGGGATCTGTTGTTATGATGACTTATCAATCAGCAGGTCAAGGCAGATACAGTAGCATTATGTCTCACAGTTAGCATTACTGCACTTTCTTTACAAACTTTGGTGATATTTTTAGTGACCATGAACGTAATTACTTAATAGAACTCTACTAGAATCTGAGACAGAGGGGACAGGCACTTGGCAAAATTCTTTATATTGTTCTGCCAGTGCACCTCATTTTGAACTACAGCACCCCTGCTTTACATTAAAGACCTGGGCCAAACACAACTCTACCAACTAGTGCATTTTAGTTCAGTCCTGAAGTATTCCTATTTTAACCCTAAATCCCACCAAACAAAGGAGTACAAACTGTATGAAATTTTGCCATATTATGTGTTCAGGGTAAGTATGTATTAAGATCTAAGATGAGATCACCAAAGTCACAACACGTGTAACTTAAGCCACCCAATGATGAAAGGCTGGTGCCATCTAGCTGCCAATTTTATTCTGAAACGTTACTTATCACACTTATAAATTGCAATGAATTACAGATATTGAATACTTCTGGTAGGATATCATACTTGTTTATGCCCATTTCCACCGCTGTTAGTGATGCCACCATTAAGTCACACTTAGGAAATGCCAGTGTTTAACTCTATAATGGAGTAAGTAGATATGTTTTCATATCCTACATATTTCAAATCGGAATACAATAAAGTCATGACAAAATCCAATTTGTGCAATAACTGGAGATACCAGCAAGAATATATTTATTACCAGTGTAAGTAAAAATGTCAACTTTTAATAGGACTATTATATAGTAACAAAATCTTTAGTGAACTAGACAATTGGAATACTAAAATTCTTTATTATAGACAGTGCAATCCCTCCATATACCTTGAAAAAAGTAATGTTACATATTTAAAGAATTATCATTCACAATATATACATATTTAATATTCAAAACACACAGTCTGGTACTTTAACTGGAAATACTATGCCACTGAAACAAGTTATACTATCCAATATTTTTTTGCAAGTTTAACCTCTGTATTTGTTTTCTACTTTTTTCACATCAAATCTTTTCACCAGAAAGGTTTGCATTCCTTACTAACATATATTGATATTCAGACGTTTTCCTTCCTGTGGTAGGAAATGCGAGCACAAGTGCTCACCTGCTGTATTAGCATTGTGTTCTGTTGTCAAAGGAGGCTCTCACCACATCAGAGTTTACCAAATAAAATACTGGAACAGCAGTCAATGTTGACAAAGAGCAGTGCTTTAATCCACAATTATCCTTGTAACTCTTACTACTCCTTTTATCATCCATTAGCTTTGATTCCCATTATCCCATCAAGAACTGTGTCAACGCTTTTGTCCCTGAGGATTTCCTTCAACTACTAGGATCTGACAGCCAAGCTTGAGTGCTAAACAGGATCATTACCTCTTAAATCTACTTATCTGATCCACTGAATAGTAAATTGAAAAGCTCATTAACAGCAACAATCTGATTTGTTTTCACATGTGACAGGGTCATTTTAAGTCAAGTGTATGAATACAGTGCTTATTTTAAAGACTACTACACATTTTGTAAGATGACATAAATCTTTAGCAAATTTGCAAGTAGATAATGAAGTGGTTAAAACCCATCTTCAATAAACACTAGGTAATACAGATATAAAAAAGTGTTAGACAACCTTAATCATAGGTGTCACTGCCAGCACCACTTATTTCATACTCTCTCTCCAGATATATGTTGGGAAAATAACACAGCGGGGCACAGACTATCCAATATGTTCTTGGACTGCATTGCAGACAACTTTTTATTTCAGAAGGTTGAGAAAGCTACTAGGGGGGAAGTTGTTCTCTATTTGATTTTAACAAATAGGGAGGAACTCGTTGAGAACTTGAAAGTAGAAGGCAGCTTGGGTGAAAGTGATCATGAAATCATAGAGTTCACAATTCTAAGGAAGGGTAGAAGGGAGTACAGCAAAATAGAGACAATGGATTTTAGGAAAGCGGATTTGGTAAGCTCAGAGAGCTTATAGGTAAGGTCCCATGGAAATCAAGACTGAGGGGAAAAACAACTGAGGAGAGCTGGCAGTATTTCAAAGGGACACTATTAAGGGCCCAAAAGCAAACTATTCCGCTGGGTAGGAAAGATAGAAAATGTGGCAAAAGACCACCTTGGCTTAACCACGAGATCTTGCAAGATCTAAAAAATAAAAAGGAGTCATATAAAAAATGGAAACTAGGACAAATTACAAAGGATGAATATAGGCAAACAACACAGGAATGCAGGGGCAAGATTAGAAAGGCAAAGGCACAAAATGAGCTCAAACTAGCTACAGGAATGAAGGGAAACAAGAAAACTTTTTATCAATACATTAGAAGCAAGAGGAAGACCAAGGACAGGGTAGGCCCACTACTCAGTGAGGAGGGAGAAACAGTAACAGGAAACTTGGAAATGGCAGAGATGCTTAATGACTTCTTTGTTTCGGTCTTCACCGAGAAGTCTGAGGGAATGCCTAACATAGTGAATGCTAATGGGAAGGGGGAAGGTTTAGAAGATAAAATAAAAAAAGAACAAGTTAAAAATCACTTAGATAAGTTAGATGCCTGCAAGTCACCAGGACCTGATGAAATGCATCCTAGAATACTCAAGGAGCTAATAGAGGAGGTATCTGAGCCTCTAGCTATTATCTTTGGTAAATCATGGGAGACAGGAGAGATTCCAGAAGACTGGAAAAGGGCAAATATAGTGCCCATCTATAAAAAGGGAAATAAAAACAACCCAGGAAACTACAGACCAGTTAGTTTAACTTCTGTGCCAGGGAAAATAATGGAGCAAGTAATTAAGGAAATCATCTGCAAACACTTGGAAGGTGGTAAGGTGATAGGGAATAACCAGCATGGATTTGTAAAGAACAAATCATGTCAAACCAATCTGATAGCTTTCTTTGATAGGATAACGAGTCTTGTGGATAAGGGAGAAGCGATGGATGTGGTATACCTAGACTTTAGTAAGGCATTTGATACGGTCTCCCATGATATTCTTATCAATAAACTAGGGAAATACAACTTAGATGGGGCTACTATAAGGTGGGTGCGCAACTGGCTGGATAACCGTACTCAGAGAGTAGTTATTAATGGTTCCCAATCCTGCTGGAAAGGTGTAACGAGTGGGGTTCCGCAAGGGTCTGTGTTGGGACCGGCTCTGTTCAATATCTTCATCAACGACTTGGATATTGGCATAGAAAGTACGCTTATTCAGTTTGCAGATGATACCAAACTGGGAGGGATTGCAACTGCTTTGGAGGATAGGGTCATAATTCAAAATGATCTGGACAAATTGGAGAAATGGTCAGAGGTAAACAGGATGAAGTTTAATAAGGACAAATACAAAGTGCTCCACTTAGGTAGGAACAATCAGTTTCACACATACAGAATGGGAGGAGGCTGTCTAGGAAGGAGTACGGCAGAAAGGGATCTAGAGGTTATAGTGGACCACAAGCTAAATATGAGTTAACAGTGTGATGCTGTTGCAAAAAAAGCAAACTTGATTCTGGGCTGCATTAAGAGGTGTGTTGTGAGCAAGACACGAGAAGTCATTCTTCCGCTCTACTCTGCGCTGGTTAGGCCTCAACTGGAGTATTGTGTCCAGTTCTGGGCACCGCATTTCAAGAAAGATGTGGAGAAATTGGAGAGGGTCCAGAGAAGAGCAACAAGAATGATTAAGGGTCTAGAGAACATGACCTATGAAGGAAGGCTGAAGGAATTGGGTTTGTTTAGTTTGGAAAAGAGAAGACTGAGAGGGGACATGATAGTTGTCTTCAGGTATCTAAAAGGGTGTCATAAGGAGGAGGGAGAAAACTTGTTCATCTTAGCCTCTGAGGATAGAACAAGAAGCAATGGGCTTAAACTGCAGCAAGGGAGGTTTAGGTTGGACATTAGGAAAAAGTTCCTAACTGTCAGGGTGGTTAAACACTGGAATAAACTGCCCAGGGAGGTTGTGGAATCTCCATCTCTGGAGATATTTAAGAGTAGGTTAGATAAATGTCTATCAGGGATGGTCTAGACAGTAATTGGTCCTGCCATGAGGGCAGGGGGCTGGACTCGATGACCTCTCGAGGTCCCTTCCAGCCCTAGAATCTATGAATCTCTCTCTCTCTCTCACACACACACACACACAAACATTTATGTGAAAATCTAAACAAAACCAGGGTTTGCAGGTTCCAACACTTCTCACCTCATGCAATTCCTTCTCCACCCATGGTGCGGAGAATGTAATAGTGGAGTTGTTACATTTTAGGTTAGCTTTCCTTCTGTAACCCCATGTAATCTTTTCCTTCTAGACAAATATTAAGATTTGCCGTTTCCAGAGGAAAGTGGCATTTTAGTTCAGTCCTGAAGTATTCCTATTTTAACCCTAAATCCCACCAAACAAAGGAGTACAAACTGTATGAAATTCTGCCATATTATGTGCTCAGGGGATAGAAGATATTATAGGAGTATAGGAGTATCAGTATAGGAGATATTAGTCAACTACACAGTCTTACTTGGATTTAAGGTTTGTTCTGAAACGACAAAATTTTAAACATATATAGTGACATTGTTACCCAAAACAAAATATGATTTGCATTGAGAAAGTCCATAGTTTTGGCCTCGATAGCAACTGAATGCAAACATTGGTAAATACCATTTTCTCGGACTCCTGAAGGTAGTCATTAGTCAGCTATTATGTTTGGACATACAATGAGTCACAAAATTTTAACAGAAGAGCATGGAATGTATTCCAGGGGCAGAGGGTAATATTGCCATCTGGGTGTTGTGGCATGGTCCCCTGAAGTGCCTCATTTTAAATTTCCAATTTAAAATTGAATCAGCTTCTTTTGGTTTCTCTCATTGGGTTAAATATAGGTGTCATACATGTACTCAGTTGGGTTGAGCCACACAAGAATTGCATGGTGACATACTTTCATGAGATACCTGCATCCTAAACCACCCTAGGCAGCAGTATCACACAAATACTGGTGCATTCAGGGCCTTTTAACCCTTACATTAGTGGGAGGATTAACCATAATTTGGAAGGAAACTGCCAAAGGAATAATTAATTTTCTGCCATCTTTAGAATTTTGAATACTCTTTTCCCAGCCCAACCCCAATATCGCAACTTCACATGTAGACCCAGCATCAGGTTAAAGAGCTGTGTGGTCATGTTGTAACATCACGACAATGCAACTGAACTTCACAATAAAAAAATGAAACACCACCAAGTTTTGAGGTTCCCAATTTAATTCTGGACTTAACTGTTCTGCAAGCTGAGCTCATGCGATGAAAATATGGACAGGTGGTAACTTCACCCTACATTGATAGAGACTCCTTCATTGCCACGCATACTGAAGACTATAAAGGAAGCACAGGCTAGGATCTTTGTTTCTATGATTTCACACAGTAAGCAAGTGACAGATAATATAGTAATCAAGCAACAGAGAAATGGGCATGATAGTGAAGGGAAGGCACGTGACCAGCACAGTAAATTGGGTAGTAAATGAATAATATTGTCAGAGGGAAAGGAGCATGTGTAGGATGAGGATGTTGTGAACCAATGTCAAAATATACTTTCTTCATCTGTACCATTAACACTAACTCAAAAGTACTTAGAGGTTTACAGTAGACAATAGCTGAACTTGTGAACAAGTGAGGGCATATTCTGTGATCCAAAAGACACTCTAATTCATCAGCTACTCACATTACATATTGCTACTCTTTCCCCCCCAAGTAATTTGAAATTTATTTGCTACACTACAAAACAGGGAGAAAAAGAGGGAGATATATATAAATACATGGGCAGAGACAAAATTTCATGAAGCAATTTGCTTGAATTTAATTATAGTTTAAGAAAATATAGAGATATAATATAGGAAGCATTGTAAAAATTAAAGTTTTATTGCTCTATGCTCATGTAATCTTTTGGCCCTAGATATGTTTAGCTTTGTTTTTTGGAACTATCATTATAACTCTGAAGAAGCTAATTATGTCAATCCTTAAATGTGAAACAGATTACAGAACTGGGAAGCTCAGAATATGAGTTCCTAAAGGTTGTATGGCTATATAATGACAGTCACAGAAATTCAATAACAGCACTGTATGGAATGTACTCAAATGCACCACATGAAACAAATTAAAACAGAGCAATGAATCTCACACACTGTGCAAATAAGAAAATACAAGAGAATGTTGATTCTATATGTTTCATAAAAGATGTTATAATGAATTAAGATTCTGGATAATGAATCTTTAGAAAACTACAGTAAAGTTATTACCCGTAGGCACATAATAAATGCTTAAGATGTTATAATTTCCTGATACTCTCCAGGCCTTGCTACAGAGAACAAGTACTAATTTGGAATACAACATTAAAGTATTTTGTCATCAGATACTGAGGGCAAAACTAGGCCTTTACTATTTTTAAGCCAGCTGGGCAGGAGACAAGTGGTAACAGTTACAGCCTGAGCCTTGAACCATGATGTTAATGCATGATGTGGGTGGAGTGTGGAATTACTCTGGAACACTCCTTACTATTTTTTCCAAAAAGGAGCAGTATGAGCCTTCATCAAGTGAATGCTGCACAGAACAGTATATATGTTTGGGGGCCTAGAGGGACTGACTATATCTCCTTGGTGCTTATGCTGGTCCATATGCTGGTCACTACCTAGCCCTTAGTTTGGAATCTTGCACTTATTGTGAAAAGGCTAGTGGAGCCAGCTCCAGTCCCTACATTCCCTACCAGTGCATCACAGGTCACCTAAATAAATGGCTTAATCTTCAGAGGCTTCTGAAAATCTGAAAAATACATGTGCCTAAATATAGATTTAGGTGTCTTTGTTTAGGCACCCAGAATGAGATTTCTAAAGTTGCCTAAGGGATTTCTATGCCCAATTTCCAGTAAAATCAACAGGAACTGAGCTTCCAAATCTCCTCTCAATGACTTTGAAAATATGAGCTCCCAGGTTTAAATAGTTGGCCTAAAAAGCTAAGAAAAAAAGAACATGATATATAGAGACAAACATACAGGATAGAGCTGCTAACTTCCCTACTTAATAGTCAAGGAATTGACTATCAGACTAACCGCCATCCAGTAAGAAGAAGAGACTGAGATAATAATTCAAGCTTTCCAAACTCATTTACCTGTATTTGAGCACAAAGAGGAGAACACTGCACAGGCCCTGAACTATGCCACCAAGAATGCTTGTATTCCTGAACAGTTACAACATGGACAGGGACTTGTCTTAAAAAGTGAGATCTCAAGATCCCCAGCTCAGAGACCAGGCCAACAATATGCTGAGTAGTGAGGTGAGCCATTTCCTCTTTAGCTGCACATCTAGCTCCCTAACTTAAGAATATGATATAGATATGGGGCGGGGGGGGGGGTTGGAAAGTAAAACAAGTATTTATGACCAACTTTCAACCAGAATCTGTGAGAACAGGGGATGAGGTGACCCTCTACTGGGCATCAAAACACCATTCTCCCATTTGTTGCCACCTGCCACCCCAACTAGCAGAGGAGGAAGAGTACCGATGACATGAATAGCACGATACATTTATATACTAGATGTATATGAAGTTTAATAAAAATAGTGTAGAGGGATATCCTTTGCCTGGCACAGGCATTCATTCATAAAATGACATTTAAAATAGTAGTTAGTGACTATAATAATCAGAATACTGTGATTGCAACTCAGCTGTAGCATCAGAGGAAGAAGCATGAGCATACTGTACATATGTATGAACATCCCTTTGACTCAGTGCCAGCATCAAGGGTGCTCTCTTCCCCATAACACTGGGGGAATGTTTTATCATCATAGAAATGATGTGCTCATCTGCATAGCTTCTGACGATATCAGCACTTCATGCTACCATCATGGGTTGTTCTTTTCCCACTCCCATTAGCTTACTTGGAAGAACAGGATTCACAGGAAACCATGGTGCCAGGATTGCAAATTCCCCCACCTGTCCATATGAAGTGTGCACTTCCTACGTGAGAGAATCTTTTTCTTTTTAATGGAAATTGCTTTTTATTTAATCAAATTTCTCTGAAGTGGGGAGTGAAATCCACTCACTTTCCTCATCCTGCCTTTGATATTTCCAATTTCTTCCCGAGGTCTTTGTTGTCCCCCTGCCTTCCATCTTGAAGGTATCTGCCTACCTTGAAGGCACATGGAGGAGAATAAGGAGTTTCTTTGGAGAGTGATTTGCATTTCTGATGCTCTTAATATAAAACTACTGGGACTGCTGCTGGTCCAGCCCTGTTGTTATGGGTGCAGCCCAAATATAGGCACAATACTCTTTGGACAATGTTTTCATTTTTATTTATTATTGAGAGGAAAAAAATCCAATTTTGCCCACCGTCACAGTTTGAGAGCTTGAAAAGTAAGAAGCAGTGCTGAGCAGGAGGTCACTCTGAAACAGAAAATTAGGTTTATTTATGCAAATTGACATTTCTGAATCTACTACTTGGTGCTAAAAAATTACGATGTATTGTGGAAGTGGAGAGTAAGAAGCCAGTATAAAAAGACTACAAAGCAAATTCCATTCTGTCTTTATATTGGATTAATAATCATAAAAAGAAGTTGGATGCTCAATATTGAAGCAAAATATTGAATTCTTAAGCATTAAAAGGGTTACACTTGATCTAACTGAAGATGCCAGCAGTCACTAGTTTAAAGGTATTTTGGATGGTCAATATATAAGATGCATCCATGGCCCTTCAAACATTCACGTTATTGAAGATAATTTAAGGTTTTGTTCTCTTTTTTTCTGCTAGACATTTTAATTGATCTATTAGGCCTTCATCTAGCCAAGCACTTGAGCATGTGCTTAACTCTAAGCACCTGATTAAATTCATCCCTATTAAGTAAACCAATTAAATATATTTAAATTGTAAATAATACTTAGTCACTATCCAGGGTGGGGGTTTTTTAATTGCATTCTCTCTGGCTTCCATCCTCCATCTGTTTAAGTATGAGCATTTTGGTGCACATTTGATCAAATATTAGTAGTTCTCATCACAAGCTCTATTAATTTCAGAACCATGCCCTTCTATCCTTCTTGCCTAAATTAGTAGGCTTTCAGTGTCCCACTCTGTGGCAGCAGTTTCCAGGAGGTGATCAGCACTATATCAGAGATTCAAGTTTCATATGCAGTCAGGTATTTAATGGGAAACCTAAATACTGCTTTGATATCCTTTAATGATTGAGTTTAACCAATATTATATGGACATGAAAGCAAATTTCACTTCAGTCAGAAAACTGCAAAGGGAAAGAACTACATTTAGACAAAACTAGAAATCTCAAGGGGTTACATTCCTACTTGCAGTTATAGCTATAAAAAGATGGTAAACTAAATTCTACTGTAAGTGCTTAACTTTATCTAGATCAATGGCACACTCAGAACTCTGATATGCATTAAGATTTTGTCAGATACATGTAAATAATAAACTAATCATTTAAATGATAATGGTCTATTTATAAGCGTTCAACATGTGCAATTCCCATTGACCTCAATAGTAGCTGCAGGTGCTGAGCACCTTTCAGCATCAAGCCCTAAGTATTTGAACCGTATCAGTATCACTTGTTTTAAAAAGATTTTGTATGTAAGTTGTATATCTGACTGCTTTTTGCACATTTATCCCAAGGCATTAGGAGAGGTGTTACAGTCCCCATAGCTAATACTAGCAATTTGAACAACACTCTTTGGCAAGCCAGAAATAAGATAATTGTTCAACATAGGCTGGCTCTTCTGAAATACTGGAAGCATTGCCTGTAATTATAGACATCTGTCATTGCTAGCCACTCAGTAGTAACCCTGACATCAATATACAACTATAACACTAAACTGCCTGCAGGCATAGCAATGGAGGCCAGATACGATAGGCGGGCAATCATCTGCTTCATCCAAACTATCTGTCAAAGGTTTCCAACCACAAATAGCTCTTACATTTTGTATCCTTAGGATAATGTGTTGATTTATTTTAGATCCTCTAATATTTACAATCTAGGCCATCTACTAAAATAAAGAAACAAACCTTATGGCTAATGGAGGCAGTTACTGTTCAAAATCATCATGAAAGGTCATAGCTCACTACTCAAATGTTAAACATTGATGGCTGTTTTGAACATGCATCTTTGTGTAAACTTTTTCTTTTAACTGCATGTAATTATTTTCAACTGCTATTCACAATGGTAAATACTGTCTCATTAGCCAATATGTTGTCAAGCTGATCTGAAGAAACATTTATATTTTAAACCTTTATGTCTTTTGTTAAGCTGTACAAGTAAGTCTCAATGTTCTAGGCTTTAACTCGAGTACAGGGAACAGTCAGCTTTCTATGCAGCGTTATCCTATATGTACTTCTGTGTAAAAATTATTAACATTCATGATTTACAAGCAGTGCGTATGCATAAGATACTTTATTCACTCTTGGCAGGAGGCTGAAGTAGGTTCTTAATCAGGTAATATGGTTTATTGAAATGTACAGGTAGCTGTAGTGTCACATTTAAAAAAAATGGAAGCTGAAAATTATGCTGAATCCCTTAAACGTCACTTTTTCTCTTTGTCCTCTGATTTTAAAATCATTCTCAGAAAGGAGCAAAAAATGACGGAAGATTTAAACTAATTAAGAATTAACATCCTTACAATTATCATAATTTGTTAATAACAAAAACTGAGATTTCCTAGTAAGATCACAACAGCCTGTGCTGAAGAGAAACTATTAATTACTAGACAGACAGTTAGCTTACAAGTGAGCTGCATTTTAAAAACCTCCTTTAAAATACAATTGCTAAATGCCTTACAGTGCTGTAATGTGAGACAGGTTCAAATCTTATTACTTCACTGAAATTAAAACCTAAGTTTTAATACTGTTCAAGTCGAACAATGATTCCACACTTTATTGCTTTTGAAATCCCTTGATGATCATAGGAAAAAATGCCCCCGAGAAAAAAAGACTCTGTTTTCGATAAACAGAAAATACAGTTTGCACTCTTAGCCTCTTTGTCATCACAAAAAAAGGATTTAATGCCAATTCTTTAAAAAAAGACTTTTTTCACAAAATGTGCACCTTGTGTGCCATTTGTAAAATCAGTTCACTTTCTTTTATTTATTACTGCAGCGCGGCAAGGCAATAAAGCAGCTACTGATAGCTAATAAATTACATGCCTTTTAAAACAATTCTCCTGCTACAAAAACTTGTAACTACAAAGGTTTACATTTACATGGTACACCATGTGAAATGTCTGTATTTATGTCCTATTAGCCACGTTAGTAAAATCTGACCCTTTACCTAACAGCTGAGGGTAAAATAGGGATTATGAATAAGATTAAACACCATACAAAGCAGGGCCGGCTCTAGGCACCAGCGAAAGAAGCAGGTGACTGGGGCGGCAAACGTGAAGGGGCAGCATTTGTGCTGCTCTGGAGGTGGCACTCCGTTTTTGTTTTTTTTCCGGTGGCATGGCTGCGGCAGGTTCTACATTGTTTCCTCTTCGGCGGCCACAGCTCTTTTTTTTTGGCTTCGCCGCTTGGGACGGCAGAAAAGCTAGAGTCGGCCCTGATACAAAGAATAACTTTCTTGTTTAGGCTTTTCCTAAAAAGTATACAACTGAATATAAAATTTAGCAGATGGTTTGGTTAAATCATTTATGTGTAAAATAGATTAAATAATACATATTTTCAAAGCTGTCCTTCAAACCTTGATGAAAACTGGAACATTGTTTTTTCAATTATATTCCTCAAAACTAGCAGTTATTTATTGTTAAAACGACCATTCCCAGTGGGTTTTCAATAATAATCACAACATGTATTTATATCACATGAGGCCAGTATTCCTATTTTTAATTAATTATATTTATAGATCCCTAAGGAAGCATTTTTGGGTGAAAAACAGATTTTGAAATACATTAAATGTAATCTTATTTCATCTGTATACCTTCCATATGTATATATTAAATTAATTAAGCTGCTCTTAAATTACAACTAGTATAAGCAATTACATCTGAACTATGTACAAACTGATGTTCATTTTACCTTCCTTTTTGTGTCCTATATTATTTTTTAGTCAATGCACTCAGCTATTTTCATACATTTGTTCTTTACTGTCTTCTAAATCATTAAGCTAAGCAATACATTCTTTTAAACTGTCTATCAGGATGATGACAACATATTTACAAAGTATTGCCCTGTTATTAATTTCCTCCATTTCCTGCTATTTTTATAACATTAGTGGTTTCGGTATTGCTTTGTCCATGCGACGTTCTTCCTACATAATGCCTCTAAAATATCAATTCATTTTTAATTATGTATAAAGAATAATCTTACCCACCCTCCCCTAAAAATAAAACCACACATATACTTATAGTATTCCTGCTCAATTTCTTTCGACTATCTACAGCATATTAGTAAATGTGCTGCATGATCTTAAATTCCTTCCAAGATTTATTTCCAACATCACTATCAATGTATTTAATGGAGATGTTATGAGGCAGATCGTTTAGTCTGATTACTCTGGGCTTGGTGGAAAATGGGGTGGGGCATGTGGCTTTAAGACACTTTTGAACTCCCTTTACCTGGGGTCACCACTCCCTGGAATAATTGAGGGCTTCCTGAAGTAGTGTGTATTATTTCTTTATGTGTCGCATATGTGCTCAGCACTCTACAAGACACAAATATAAAGGCAAAATATTCTCCAAAAGAGCTCAAAATTTAGGGAACAGAAAAAAGAAGTCATAACCATTAAGAAACCCAGATAAAGGACTAAACAAAGCAAAAATGTGGGGTGTCTGACATAACTTAGCATACACATTTGTGGAGGGTCACAAAATAGGTGTGACATTAACGAGAGAAATAAATGAAGAGAAAGCGGGGGCCTGGCATATTTGGACTAGGGAGATGTTCCATGCAAAGGACGATGCCGGGAAGAAGGCACAAAGACGGAGAGACAAGGAAAACACAGATGTATTGAGGTTGGTGAAATTGGAGAAATGAACAAAGACACCATTAAAAATTACACTCATTGGGATGGAATAGTGTGGGGCTTTGAAGGCAAAGATAAAGGATGAAATTCAAGCCCTGCTCAAGTCAATGGGAATTTTGCCATTGACCTCAATGGATTTCACACAAAAAGTTTAAACTGAGGAAGCCAGTGGGGGATTAGGCAAGGGGAGTGACATGGTTTGATCTATGGATGAATAAGATACTTGACAGCTGCATTTTGGAAGGGTTGAAGGGGAATGATATGGATATCAAGCATTGATTAAAATCAGATATTTACCAACCTAGACATTTTAGCCTTGAAACATGACACTATCTGTAGGTATTATGGGATATGCAACTCCTAAGGTGAGTATAGCATGAGTAAATACAAAAAAAATCCATCCCAGTGGATCAAGCAGCATGGATCCTGAATATAAATGTATCAATATTTAAATAGATTACAAAAGTAATAATAATCACACAACTGACCAGTGACATAACTGTGAATGGAACCCAGGAATCCCAACAAATAATTATGTTGGGTAATGTATAGAAAGTCTTCCACTTCAGTCTTTACTGTAGGGTTCTCTGAAATATGAGGCAGTAACTGCAAGTGGTATGTGGAGTAAACTATGCCCTAAATTCTCTTGCCTACATTCAGAGAAGCGTGGACTACCACCAGTGTTGATAATGATGGAAACTACACAGCAAACAGAAGAGGGCCGACATTTGATCAAATCACAATAGAGTAAATAGTTGAAGACTGGCTATTCAGAAATAGGATCATGGCGGTACCATCTATATTAGTTTTCTCCTGTTTAAGGAAAATATTTTAAAAATCTTGTGAACACAAGTTTTGCTAATACAGTTATGTGCTGGTTGATGTGCAGGGAGCACAATCTTGCTAAAGAGACTTTTATAAACCAAGAACGGGAGTGAAAAGATACAACTACACAGTTGGCAAATAGGGAAAGCAAGAGACACAACACTTTCTCTTTCTATCCCATTATTTTCATAAGGGAGGAGTTGTCCAGCTGTGTTACAATTGCTTCTTTCAATCTTTTCTTGCAGTTACTTCATAATGCCTGCCTAACTCCCTGCCCAGACAGGAGCCAATCTAGCTTCCACTTTAGTGTTTTTATTTTACATTCTTAAACATTTTGATTACCAGGCATTTCTGACACAAAATACATAAGCAAACCAATTCCCAGATAAAATGTTGTAGATAGAGAACAAAGTGGCAGACTTATTTCAATGCACTGGAGCAAGTATGGTGTGGCTCATTTCTGCTCTCATTTACATCAGCGTAAAGCTGGAGTAACTCCACTGACTAAATGGAGATTTATACAGGTGTTACTGAGAGCAGAAATTGGTGCTTTATGTGTGATTTCTCAGAGTTCTGAGGGCTCAGCAGACAAATTATCAGTATGTGCTATGATGTCTAAGCACAAAAGACTAAGTTGACACAGCTGGGTTCAGAATTTCCTGTTTTTAATCCATCTCAAGTCTTTAAAGCTTTATTATTATTTCTCCTGTATAGCAACATATTGAGATTCTAGCTGCTAAATCATCAGATTACTCTTTGACCATTTAAGACCCTCCTCCTTCTCCCACTGAAGTAAGTAGAAGCCCTTCTCCTTTTAACTTCAATGGAAGGAGGACAGGCATCTGACTCAGTATCATCTGAATACTTTGTGTGATATGTAGAAACAAAGCGACCTTCATTGACACACCATACATTGACATTTTTTTAGTTGTTAAATTAGTAGAAAACTCCTTTACCATAACAGACATTTAGGTAAGAATAAAAATCTGCTATAGACAATCATTACAGTGACAATGCTAAATGTTAATTTTCTAAATATATTGATAAAGTATTTGTACATAAGCGTGCAGATATTCAGTATACCACAAGCCCCATAAAGTGACTCATTTTGGAAATAAATGATTTAGCACTAGGAGTCAATCCAAGAAAAATGACCCATCCAGAACTTTCAGGAACAGTTTAACATACCGAGGGATGTAGCGGCCCATGTCTCAAAATAAGTCAAGTAGGTAGCATCAAGTCATTTCCTATGCAGAGGTAAGCCAAATACCACATGTGCATGTTCCTAAGTGCCTGAATCTGTAGATGTGCAGCCACAACATCTACATTTTGATTGCCCTTTTCTACATGATGCAATCAGTTTGTAATATGATTGATAGTAATGTCTTTTAATAATGTATGGAGCATATTTTTAGTATGTTCTGCTGACTTCTCAAACCAACAAGATAGATTTGATTATGTGTATATGATATATAATGGAATACTGTCAAATACGAGACTAATCTGTATGTCAGAGAATCTGAAATACTAAGAGCTAAACAATCTCTTAACTTGTCCAGTATGTACTAATGACTTCTACATTTATTATACACTTAATTTATCTTAAAAAAAGATTTCTAAAATTAATTTTATTATTCAGCTATGACTTAGCACAGATATTTAGGTGTTTATATAGCTAGCAGTGAACTAATAATATTCTAAAAATTAGCAAACATTCAGCAAACCAGCATTGAATCTCTTCCCGAATAAAGTGCATGGAAAACATGTAGGTGAATGATAATAAAACAGTGTGCCATTACTTTTGAGAACTCACTCAAAGATGGCCCACAATATTTCAGTTACTTAAAACATCATTTTCTATGCATCCTGTCTTTAGATGTGATGGTATTTATAGGGTATCTAAAATAGATCTAGAAATTAAATATTCATTCCAACTTTTTTCCAGTACAGATTAGTTTAATATTGTATTATGTAACATTTGCTAAATGCATTCTGATAAACAAGTCTTTTACATTCAATAACATGTAAAATTCACACAAATCATTTAATGCTTAGACATAAAAAATGGCTGAGGTATAAATTGTGTCCCCAAAAGGCTGCTTTCTCCATAGATCTACATGCCCGGAGTAACAACTCATCACTAGTGAGAATACTCTGGAGAAATAACACTGTAAACCCCTCCTTATGGACTTCCCATTTTAGTTCTTTTGAACCAACTTGGAATTCTCCATAGTCTATGGCATTCAGTGAAGAAGATATCGATGCCACCTGTCATATAGCTGTAATAAATGGCCTTTCTCCATGCTCTGGAGGACTGGCAAGTGATAGAAGAATGAAATAATTATCTATCCTTCAAATGACATTTTAGAGATGCATACTAAACTCCAAGAGGAAGAAAGCTATGTTAAAATATTATATAATCATTATGTAATAACAGTGTTATACCAGTACAACCTATAAACCTACTCTATTTTATTCCATACATAGACTAGTCCACAATATGCAGGAAAAGTCTGGGAGTAGCTCAATAAAAATAACCTAACCTTGGGAGGATTTGAGTACTTTTACAAAGAGCTGATGAACACAGAGAATAATCCAAACTTTGTATATTCTGCAACATTATTTCCAGGCCGTGGAAAATGGTTATGTATAATATAACTCGTGCAATGTTCACTATTGACCATGCTATTGCTCTGATAGTTGTATAGTCAACTCATCGTTGGCTTCTCATTGGTCAGATGGATATTCCTTCTGCCATCCTCTAACCCACTTATGTAAAGAAATGATCACACTTGCGCTAATATCCCTTAAGATTTCCAAAATAAATGGGATAGACTGAGAGATTCTGGGGAAAAGAACAATTATCTTCCAGTTCAAACATTTCCCTCCTTTTGCAGAAGCTGCTCTTGCAGCATGCTCCAAGGGCATCCATGCAGACTGATTCAAGCTACTTTAATGTAAATGTAAAATTTTAGAGCCTGCAAGTCCACTCAGTCCTACTTCAGCCAATTGCTCAGACAAACAAGTTTGCTTACAATTTGCAGGAGGCAATGCTGCCCACTTCATGTTTACAATGTCACCTGAAAGTGAGAACAGGCGTTCGCATGGCACTGTTGTAGCCAGAACCACAAGATATTTACGTGTCAGATATGCGAAACATTTGTATGCCCCTTCATTCCTCGGCCACCATTCCAGAGGACATGGGTCCATTCTGATGACAGGTTCTGTTCGATAATGATTCAAAGCAGAGCGGACTGACGTATGTTCATTTTCATTATTTGAGTCAGATGCCACCAGCAGAAGGTTGATTTTCTTTTTTGGTGGTTCGGGTTCTGTAGTTTTCGTATTGGAGTATTGCTCTTTCAAGTCTTCTGAAAGCATGCTCCACACCTCATCCCTCTCAGATTTTGGATGGCACTTCAGATTCTTAAACCTTCGGTCGAATGCTGTTGCTATTTGTAGAAATCTCATATTGGTACCTTCTTTGCGTTTTGTCAAACCTGCTGTGAAAGTGTTCTTAAAACGAACATGTGCTGGGTCATCAGCCGAGACTGCTATAACATGAAATATATGGCAGAATGCAGGTAAAACAGAACAGGAGACATACAATTCTCCCCCAAGGAGTTCAGTCACAAATGTAATTAACACATTATTTTTTTAACAAGCATCATCAGCATGAAAGCTGATGGTCTTTCTGGAATGGTGGCCAAAGAATGAAGGGGCATACGAATGTTTAGCATATCTGACACGTAAATACCTTGCAACGCTGGCTACAAAAGTGTCATGCGAAAGCCTGTTCTCACTTTCAGGTGACATTGTAAACAAGAAGCGGGCAGCATTATCTCCTGCAAATTGTAACCAAACTTGTTTCTCTGAGCGATTGGCTGAAGTAGGATTGAGTGGACTTGTATGTGTGACATGGTCGGGCCAGATGGCTACAAGAGAGTGATAGAAGGCAGATATATTAGCCCCAGATTGAGCAGGTCCCTTTTCTCTGGGTAAGGTTAACAGGGCGGTTCCAGAGCAATCAGGAACTTGCTAGAACCAATTAAGGCAGGCAGGCTAATTAGGACACCAGGAGCCAATTAAGAAGCTATTAGAATCAATTAAAACAGGCAGGCTAATCAGGGCACCTGCTTTAAAAAGGACCTCACTTCAGTCAGTGAGGGGTGCGCAAGGAGTGGGAAGTGAGAGGGCATGCTGCTGGAGGACTGAGGAGTACAAACGCTATCTGGCATCAGGAGGAAGGGCCTATGATGAGGATAAAGAAGGTGTTGGGAGGAGGCCATGGGGAAGTAGTCCAGGGAGTTGTAGCCGTCACACAGCTGTTACAGGAAACACTGTAGACAGCTGTGATCCACAGGGCCCTGGGCTGGAACATGGAGTAGAGGGCGGGCCTGGGTTCCTCCCATCTACCCCTCCCCGCCTATTGGATACAAGAGGAGTTGACCTGGACTGTGGGTCCCACCAGAGGTGAAGGTCCCTGGCCGAGACTGCGGGGATTGTTCTTCCTTTTCCCCATGCTGGCCAGTGATGAGGTTAGCTGAGTGAACGGCAGGTTTGAGCCACTAGCAAAAGTGGCCAAACTGAGGGCTGCCGTGAATCTCTGAGGCAAGCAAATCCGCCAATAAGCGCATGACCCACCAAGGTAGAGGAGGAACTTTGTCACAAAGCTCTAAAGTTTTACATTTTTTTATTTTTGAATGCAGGTTTTTTTTACATAATTCTAGATTTGTAAGTTCAACTTTCATGATAAAGAGATTGCACTGTAGTACTTGTATTAGATGAATTGAAAAATACTATTTCTTTTGTTTTTTACAGTGCAAATATTTGTAATAAAAATAAATATAAAGTTAGCACTGTACACTTTGTATTCTATGTTGTAATTGAAATCAATATATTTGAAAATATAGAAAACATCCAAAAATATGTAATAAATTTCAATTGGTATTCTATTGTTTAACAGTGCAATTAATTGTTTTAATCATGATTAATTTTTTTTAATCGCATGAGTTAACTGCAATTGACAGCCCTAATTGATTCTGATGACAGTTTTGATGGAAGCAAGGCAGGCTGTCTGGCCAGCCCGTTGTCCTCCCACACTCCCCAGTTCTCTTTCATGAGAAGAAAATTCTCTTTTCTGGCCAGTTCTACTAGCTACATATAAACACTGCCACTCTGGCAGATTTTTAAATACAAACCACAGAAAGCACCACTAGGGGGCCCACAAATTGTTTAAAGGAATACCACCCAAATCCTACACACTACAGAAAGTCTGCATTAGTCCCTTAGTCCACTTGTCCACTAGTTTTATAACTAACATATTTCTCTAGCGATGGACTAAGAAAATCCACAAATGTGAAGAAGGGGAAATTGTAAAAGTACACTACGACTGTGTATAGAAATATAACAATTAGTTTTATCCTCATCCATATGAGGTTGTGGGGGGGAAAAACGAAATGTGTACAAATATGTCCATCAATTATTAAAGAAAATACAATGAAAGCATTTGATTTTATAGCCAAGTGACATGGTCTCAAAAAGTATTTAATTTGAAAAATGTAACCACCAATTGTCTACATTTTAGACAAAAAATAATACTAGTTGATCTTGACAATGGATGTTGTCTGACTCAAATATCAACTAAGTAAAAATTAAGACTAACACAACAGTGTGAGAACAAAATTAACTGTCTATGGCAGATGAATCTTCCATTGCACCTGTCCTCCACTGTACAAAAGAACATCAGCCTGCCACTGATTATTTCTTTTTGACATGATTTATCGCCTACTATTCTTTAAACTTGATAAAGCAAATTAATCTTTGATTGCAGGAGCCACTGGAGGTTGTCATTAGTCATGTAGTTTGGTGAGGCTGCATGTGTTTCATTTACCAGTCACAGAGAAATGAAAGCCCAGCAGCCATCACTAGTCGGTTCAACTGCTTTTCCTGATCCACCCAAGAGAAATGATAACAGAATTCAGTACATGGGATTTTAAACAACTGCTCCAAAAGACTCTCACAAACTGCATTTAGTCCTTAATATTATTGCATAAAAATGTAGATGAACTTAAAGTTACATTTCTAAAAAGAAAACAAAAGTTACTAATGGATAGCAGCTCTATTTGATTAACATATATTTCAAGCTACCAATTGATTTACAGTTTATAAAAAGTCCGTATTTTTGTACAAGAAAATAATTAAAATTAATGTATCATTAAATAATTGTATGTATTGGTTTAAAAGGACGTGTTTGAAAAATCAAGTAAGTTTCACCAAGTTAAGGTCCCTTTGGATACAAAGTAGGCAATGAGGCTTCTGACAAATATTGACAACCCAAAAGAAAAGCAAGCATTCCAGTCCTAATTACAGCTTTTGCCTAGCACTGGAGTCCCCTATCCAGGCTGCAACACACCCAAGGCCCTTTCCACTCGTGCTCTCCTCGTACATCCCCATTCATCTTCAAAGCCGTGCTCAATCCCTCACGTCTCACCAAAGGCTCACTCTGCCAGCCCTCCCACATCCCCACTCACCCTCTTTGGCTCCCACAGCTGACCCTGCCTCCTCTTCAGCTGGTCAGTGAGGGAGACGGGCTGATAGCACTGGAACACAGGAGTCGCTGACAGATCTGAGCAGTTCTACTGGCTAATCGTCGGGGAGTTCAGAAAATTATTCTGAATAAGGGGAAATCTCTTTGGGGGTTTAATTTTAAAATTTCAAAGTGATCTAATATCTGTGATATGTGCACGACAGCAAGTGACAGAGAAGAAAGACAGAATGAATGTGCAGCGTAGCGGTTTGGGGGCTGTGTTTGTTTAGCTCAGGGGTCTCAAACAAGCGGCCCGTGGGCCACATGCGGCCCGTGGAGTTATTTCCTGCAGCCCGCCATAGGCACTGACTCCACTGGCAGCCAAGGTCCAAACATTGCTGAGTGTTTATATTTTATTAAAACCCCTCTTTGCATTACAGTTTTTAAAAAGTTAATACATTGACTTTTAATAGAATACTATATTACTCTTCATTTTTGACTATACTTTTGTATCATTGTATGAAAAGGTTTCAGTGATGCGGCCCTCGGGCCAATTTATTAGTTCTCATGTGGCCCTCGTGGTGATTTGAGTTTGAAATCCCTGGTTTAGCTAGAGAAACTCAAAGAAACATTACAAAAACTGGGCAACATTTGAAAGAGGGAGCGTTTTTAAATGGTTCCTCCGAAAGAGTCATTTTCCAAAATAAGTTATTCACTTGAAATACTCATTGGCTATCTGGGCTACTTTTCAATTAGACCTCAATATAAAACATCCAAAGTACTGATAATTGTACTGTAATAGTAACTGGATAATTGTCTGATCATGTCATCTAATTACCTATCTTGAACTATAAAGGGAAATTAGACTAATCTTCTAGCAATCTTTTGAAGACAGGTATACTAAGGTCCTTAA
Source organism: Chelydra serpentina (assembly GCA_037349315.1). Lineage (NCBI taxonomy): Eukaryota > Metazoa > Chordata > Testudines > Chelydridae > Chelydra > Chelydra serpentina. The sequence goes on along the minus strand of JBAIAC010000035.1, from coordinate 30,476,573 downwards.
AATACACAACCCTGGGCAATCTAATGTATAATTATGACTATTATTCAGTGTATATATATTTTATTATTGCAATGTTGTAAGCAGGAATAGGACGAAAAGTTATTTCCTCACACTTCAGTTCCTGATCTACATAGATAAGTGTTTCTAAATTGGAGAAGGGAAGTTCAGTTTGCCACCTGCCTGGTTTTTTTAGTTTTTTTTTAGTTGTGGTATACTTTAATGTGGAAATATTAACATCAAAACTATGCTTTCCTGTTAGGGATGGGGTTTTGTATTATAGGAATAAATAGTAATAAAGATATGAGAACAACCCATTGTTGAAAAAGGAAAGCATTTTCAGTATCCTAAATGAAAAAGGATTACAAATCATAGCTCTCTTTGCAGACATCCCAGCAAACAAACCATACAGAAACACAGACTTGATTAGAAGTTATCAATAGTAACTTCGAAGAGGAGGCACTTTAAAAAACTGAAGCCTCTACATAGCGCTAGACGTTATGCTGTTTTGCCTTAGTTGCACAGAATTGTATGTTTATTTAACACACAAACACTAGCAGAATAACTTACTATTGATATATAAATATACACTTACTGCTTGGGCTCCATTGAGAAACTATAAATTTCAACTATTGAACATTAGCAAAAAATTACATGTGTTTATCATCTGGATTATTCTCAGATTAATAGAGATAAATGACAAAACATAATCAGCAGCAGCTCGGCAACTTAATCATTGCATCTGAGCTATAGGAAGCACTTAATTACTCTCATTTACTAGGTGCAATCTAATGAGAAGGCATTAGCCAAATGAAAAGAATGCAGTACAAACAAACAAAATAGTTATACCATCATTAAAAAGAAACTCTGACAGTGCAGGTGACAGCATATGCAGGATAAATTACCATAATGTCCTAAATGCTGAGCTGTCAGCATGCTAATGCAGTGATCAGATACCCTGGGAATCTCAGCACTATAGCTGTCAGAAACCAGTATCATAAATCACCTCTCTCTACTGTACTGCTCATTATCACAGCTTTCTTATACATGTTTTTCAGAACACTTCAGTATGGATAAGAAAGGAACACTCATTCTTATATGAGACTGTTTACTCTAGCGCATACATGTTTTTCAGCATATTTCAGTACAGGTATGAAAGTGACACTCATTCTTATATGAGAGACTGTTTACTCTAGCACACATTATCTATATACAACCTTTGCCTTTAAATGGAGACTTGATTTTACAATAATGAGCTAAAATGTCTTTCTACAGGTTCTGACTCTTTGCTTTCAACAAATAAAAACCATTAGAATACAATGCAGAAACAGCAGATTTTCCACAGTTATATAATCACAATGGTCTGGCGTATATTAAGCTTGTCTCTTTTAAATGAATATCATTATTTGAAAGTACTTAAGTCTTTAGAAACTATAAAAGCACATACAAAGTAGGGAACAAAATCACACCAATATACAGCATAGCATATAACCAAACAATACCAGAATGCTATATGAGTGCAAAGCCATAGTAACATAAGTATAGTAGAAGCAAGTCATATCAGTATTACAGGCCATCCACTGGAAAAAGGGGTTTGTGCACAAGATGTTAGCAGAAAAGCTATGTCTATAGTAAGTATACATGAATTTCCTGCACATACCTGCCAACTATCCCAATTTATAAAAGAGTGAACCCATTTTTTTAGCAAAATATTTACTGTTTTTTATTGAGAGTTCAATAATTTCATTGAAATTAAAAGGTGTATGCCTATTCCAAATACACCTATTTATATCTTTCATTTATTAGTAGGTCAGCAGGAAGGTCCTGGCTCAGCAAGGGACTTCAAGCACATGCCTAACTTTCAGCACTGGTGTAGTCCCATTGAAGTTGTCTTGTGGGCTGAAGCTGTAAACAGAATTTCCACGGGGGAGTAACCCTTTACAATTAATCCAGCATTCAACAAGAAGGAACAAACTGCGCAGCACCATGTGGTAGGAGAGGGCATTAGCCAAGCTCCCTCCTGCAGAAGTAGAACTTCTGCGGGGAGGGCTGGTTCAATACATCCACAGCCTTGTGACCCTCAATTATGTAAACAGTTTGAGATTATGAGAGCTGTGTTGTCCGGCTGGGAGACTGACTAATGTAGTAAGTGTGGAAAAGGTTGAGGGTGTGTGTGTGTGAAGGAGTAGGGGAGCTAGTAATAGCCAGGTCCTGAGGGTATCTTTATAGTCCTAGACTACAATAACTTCTGCTCATACATTCTACAACTAAGCAGAGAACTTTCCAGAGGTGAAAGTAAGCCGGTACACCCTGGTCCAGCGTACCGGCAAGAGCCGATGCACCGTACTGGATTCCCCAGGCAGCTATTTAAAGGGCCCGAGGCTCCGGCCGCCGCTATTCTAGGGATCCGGGGATGATTTAAAGGGCCCCGGAGGGTAGCTGCAGCTGGAGCCTGGGGCCCTTTAAATCGCTGCCTGAGCCCTGCTGCCAGATCCCTGGGACTCCATCAGCAATTTAAAGGGCCCGGGGCTCCGCTGCGTTAGCAGCAGCTAGAGCCCCAAGCCCTTTATATCGCCCCCTTTAAATCGACCCCAACCCCAGGGCTCCCAGCTGCCTCTGCAGCTGGGAGCTCAGGGGGTGATTTAAAGGGCCCGGGGCTCCCAGCTGCTGCTACCACAGCCCTAGCCCCGGGCCCTTTAAATCCTGATTTAAAGGGCCCGGGGATTCAAAGGCCCCATCTCTTCCGGTAGAGACCATGCCTCTTCCGGGTGAGGCCCCACCCCCTCATCAGGACTCCAGAGTACCGGTAAGTCCTTTAAGTTACTTTCACCCCTGGAACTTCCCCTGGACAACAGTAGCAAGAGCAGTGAGAGAACCCTAGGGCCCTGGTGTTCAACTTCCTCTACTACCTCAATACCATTTAAAACCACGAGAAAGCAAATCCTTCAGATAAAGGAACATTTCTATTCAGCTAAAATCATTTCCTTGATGGGAGGTTTTTTTCTCTCCCCTTGAACTAACTCCCTGTGTCTAAACTTTCCTTCTTTATGCTCTAACATTTTTTAAAGAAACTTTACGTTGTGTTTTGTTGGTGTTTCCTGAACTAAACATGACACTATAAATAATCAGCTAGACTTGGCAAGAGACATTTTACAAACACAGCCCTAGCTTCCTCTTGATTTTTGTACAACAAACCTTTGAGAGAAATAAGTGATTTTAAAATGTTAATATCAAGTTAGCTATTTTTATCCTCAACAGCATTTTTTCATAATTGATTTTAACCTCACTATGAAGAATGACATCTTATTTCTTTTTAAAATTAGAATAGTTTTGCTGGTGCACTTCTTATTTCAGTGCTAAATCCATACAGTATTTGTAAGTGATCACAGACCACAAACTCAAAAGTGTCTGGAGTGCAAGAGCGAAGAGGGGAAGGGGAAAACATTACTCTAGAACACTTCTAAAAAGAATACCCACACACGTGCAGAAAATTAGTCTCTCTCATCTTGTAGATTGTAAACTCTTTGGGCCAGGGACTGTCATTTATTGTGTGTTTATGCAGCACCGAGCATAATAGCACCCCACCCTGGAAAAGGCCCCCACTGAAGAGCAACTGTTTTATACATATTAAAATAACACAAATATATTTTATTAGTTAAAATAATATCAATAATAAAAAAGACATTTTCGGGAATGTTGGAACTTACTTCTTGAATCGGTATTACAAATCTTCTTAAATACAGACAATGGTATTGTGGAAAGAAGTCCAGTGCAAATCCTTTGAGAATAAAATCTCCCCTCAGGATGTTCCCAGAACAGCAAAGCAACATATTTATCAAGAACTTCCAGACACAAAGATTTCATCTATTGTACAGCAGAGAAGTGATGTGAATCAGAAACAAGTGCTCAAACAGGGCTTCGTTCCCTCTTGTGACGTTTCACATTTGCTACAGTTAGCAAAATAAGCATTTATTAAACTCCCAAAACTGTGACATTCCAAACACCTGTACATGGTCTAATTCAAATTTCTTACGTAGAGGAACATTAACTGTAACTGGGCTCTGGGACTAAATGTCCTGAGTGACTGAGCAATGCCCAAGCAAGGCTACCAAAAGGTACAGTGGTGTGAAAGAAAGCGGTTTGGTCTATATAGTGCAACCATAAATCATTCTCCGAATAAGAGAAGAAATGATCCTAAGAATGGATCTACACTGCATCTCAAGCAACACTTCCAGTCTGGGTCCACAGTCCTGTTGAAGCTGGGCTTGCGCTAGCGCTCTAAAAACCACTATGTAGACGTTCCTTTGAGATACATCTCAAAGCTCAGGCTCTCAAGCCCACCCCATCCTCAGGCTTCAGAGCCCAAGCTCCAACCCAAGATGCAACATCTACCCAGCTATTTTTAAAGCACTAATGCAAGTCTCATTAACATGAGTCCATGGAACCAGTTGGGAGGCTCACTCCCAGATACAGTGTAGTCCCTGCCCTAACAGTATGAAATCATCTAAAAAAACCCCAACCGACTTTGTCTCCCAACTGAAGGAGTAGAGACCCTAGTATTTGGTGACCTGATTTGCAGATGCGTTGAGTTCCAATTGACTTCAATGGAGTTGTGGGTGCTCAGCATATTTGAAAATCAGGCCATACAACTTTTAAATCCATGCAGACTGGATATAGCACTAGAAAATGCACTGTGCAGGTATTGAGGGATGGACTTGATGACCTAATAAGTATTTTCCAAGTCTACAGTTTTATATCTTGGAGGAAACTCTTCTAGGTTCCTGACTAACACATGTAACTTACTAACAATGTAAGACTGCCCCAAAGAAAAGGATGGTTACTCACCGTAGTAACTGTTGTTCTTCGAGATGTGTTGCTCATATCTATTCCAATTAGGTGTGCGCGCACGGCGTGCACAATCGTCGGAAGATTTTACCCTAGCAACACTCGGTGGGCCGGCTGGCGCCCCCTGGAGTGGCACCGTTACGGTGCCTGATATATACCCCAGCGGGCCCAGCGCTCTCTCAGTTCCTTCTTGCCGGCTATTCCAACAGTGGGGATGGAGGGCGGGTTTGTAATAGATATGAGCAACACATCTCGAAGAACAACAGTTACTACGGTGAGTAACCGTCCTTTCTTCTTCGAGTGCTTGCTCATATGTATTCCAATTAGGTGACTCCCAAGCCTTTCCTAGGAGGTGGGGTCAGACTGTGATACTGCAGAGCGTAGGACCGCCAAACCAAAAGCGGCATCCTCCCTGGAATGTTGTACTATGGCATAATGAGAGGCGAAGGTGTGTACCGATGACCAAGTTGCTGCCCTACATATCTCTTGAATTGGTGTGTGTGCCAGGAAGGCGGAGGACGAGGCTTGAGCTCGGGTGGAGTGGGCAGTAGGGTGCATGGTGGGAACACCTGCCAAGTCATAGCATGTCCGTATGCATGATGTGATCCAGGACGAGATGCGTTGGGAAGAGACCGGGAGACCTTTCATCCGGTCCGCCACGGTGACAAACAGCTGAGTCGTTTTCCGAAAGGGCTTTGTTCGCTCTATGTAGAAGGCGAGGGCCCTACGGACGTCCAAGGAATGGAGTTGCTGCTCCCTTTGAGAGGCATGGGGCTTTGGGTAGAAGACCGGTAGAAAAATGTCTTGGTTAATATGAAAGGCCGACACTACCTTGGGCAGGAAGGCCGGGTGTGGTCGCAGCTGTACTTTGTCCTTGTGGAACACCGTGTAAGGGGGTTCCGAAGTAAGCGCTCTGAGCTCAGACATGCGCCTCGCCGAGGTGATGGCTACGAGGAAGGCCGTCTTCCAGGAGAGGTACAGAAGCGAGCAGGTGGCCATAGGCTCGAATGGGGCCCCCATGAGCCTAGCGATGACGAGGTTGAGGTCCCAGGTGGGGACCGGGCGTCGAACCAACGGGTGTAGCCGCTCCAACCCCTTGAGGAATCTGCTAACCATGGGGTTGGAAAAGATCGAAAGCCCACTGTCGCCAGGGTGAAAGGCCGAAATTGCCGCAAGGTGGACTTTTATCGACGAAAGGGCCAGACCCTGCTCCTTTAGGGACAGGAGGTAGTCTAGAATGGTATGTATCTGCATCTGCAAGGGGTTAAGACCCCGAGGGCCGCACCAAAAGGAAAACCGTTTCCACTTAGCTGAGTAGGTGGACCTGGTAGACGGCTTCCTGCTGCTCAGTAAAACCTGTTGGACCGGGCTAGAACAACATAGCTCGGACGGGTTCAGCCATGCAGCAGCCATGCTGTTAGATGGAGAGAGTGCAGGTCGCGATGATGGAGCCTGCCGTGCTGTTGCATAATCAGGTCCGGCCACAATGGAAGAGTGATTGGGGCTGACACCGAGAGCTCCAGGAGAGTGGTGTACCAGTGCTGCCTGGGCCACACCGGAGCGATCAGGATTAAGCGGCCCCTGTCCCTGCGCAATTTCAGTAGGACTCTGTGGACCAGTGGAACTGGCGGGAAGGCATAGGACAGGTGGTCCGTCCAAGGCAGGAGAAAAGCGTCTGTCAGGGAGCCTGGGGAGCGACCCTGGAGTGAGCAGAACGCGTGGCATTTCCGGTTCTCGCGAGTCGCGAATAGGTCTATGTGGGGAAATCCCCACTTCCGGAAGACAGAGTGGATAACGTCCGGTCGAATGGACCACTCGTGAGTCTGGAAGGACCTGCTCAGTCGGTCCGCCAAGGTGTTCTGGACCCCTGGGAGAAAAGAGGCTACCAGGTGAATGGAGTGGGCTATGCAAAAGTCCCACAGATGAATCGCTTCTCGGCAGAGCAGGGCGGAGCGTGCCCCTCCTTGTCTGTTGATGTAATGCATGGCCGTTGTGTTGTCTGTAAGAATGTTGACACAACGACCCTGTAAATGCTGGGCGAAGGCTTGGCAGGCAAGGCGTACCGCTCGCAGTTCCCGGACATTGATGTGCAGGGTCAATTCCTGCTCCGACCACAGGCCCTGTGTTTGGAGGTTCTGTAAATGGGCTCCCCAGCCGAGCGATGACACATCCGTGGTTAAGGCTAGGGATGGCTGAGGTGGATGGAATGGAACACCTTCCAGCACCTTCCTGGCGTCTAGCCACCAGTTGAGGGAGGCCAGGACCTGTGATGGTACCGTCAAAATCAGGTCCAAGCTGTCTCTGCGCGGCTGGTATACTGAGGAGAGCCATGCCTGGAGGGGTCGGAGGCGCAACCTGGCGTGAGCTGTCACGAAAGTGCAGGACGCCATGTGACCCAGGAGGCTGAGGCAGCAGCGGGCCATCGATGTTGGGAAGCTCTGAAGGCTGCGTATGATGGTTATAAGGGCCTGAAAGCGAACCTCTGGAAGAAACGCCCGGGCGAGAGTGGAGTCCAGTACTGCCCCTATAAAGTCTAACCTCTGTGTTGGTTCCAAAGTGGACTTTTCTACGTTCAGGAGGAGGCCGAGCTACTTGAACATGCTCATGGCCGTCCGAATGTGCGACTGGACTTGGCTGCTGGAGTTGCCGCGGATAAGCCAGTTGTCGAGGTAGGGGAACACCTGAACTCTTTGACGACGAAGGGCGGCTGCCACCACTGCCATACATTTTGTAAAAACCCTCGGTGCCGTCGAGAGGCCGAAGGGCAGAACCGTAAATTGAAAGTGTCTCTGGCCCACCACGAAGCGGAGGAAGCGTCTGTGAGGTGGGTAGATTGCAATATGAAAATACGCGTCCTTCATGTCTAGGGCGGCGTACCAGTCTCCATGATCCATAGAGGGGATAATGGTGCCCAGGGAGAGCATACGGAACTTCAACTTTACCATAAATTTGTTGAGCCCCCGCAAGTCCAAGATAGGACGTAGCCCCCCTTTCGACTTGGGGATTAGGAAATAATAGGAGTAGAAACCCTTTGTCCCTGAGCTCCCTCGGAACCTCCTCTACCGCTCCTGCGGAGAGGAGCGATTGAATCTCCTGAATTAGGAGTTGCTCGTGAGAAGGGTCCCTGAAGAGGGACAGGGAGGGAGTGTGGGAGGGAGGGGGGGAGACAAACTGCAAGTGGTATCCGCTTTCCACCGTGCGTAGGACACAGCAGTCTGTGGTGATATTCGACCACGCACGGGAGAAATGGGAAAGGCGGTCTCGGAACGGGGGGAGAGGATCGACTGAAACTGGTACTCCGGCCTCGAGCGTCCCTTCAAAAATTTTGTTTGGGCCCCGATGATGGTTTGTGGGGGCCCTGCCTCTGACCAGTCTGCCGACCGGACTGTTGCCTCCTGCCCCCTCGACCATGCGGTCTCCTAGAGAAGTCCTGCCGTGGTGCGGGTGTAAAGTAGGGACGTTGCCCGAAGGGCCGGAAGGGTCTGCGCTGCGTTGCCGGGGTATGCATCCCCAGCGTGCGGATGATGGTTCGACCATCTTTAAGGGTCTGCAGCCTCGGGTCAGTTTTTTCAGAGAACAGACCCCGACCTTCAAACGGTAGGTCCTGAATAGTGTGTTGGACCTCCGTGGGGAGGATAGAGGATTGGAGCCAGGAGATACGCCGCATGCCGACTCCTGAGGCTATAGTTCTGGCGGCCGAGTCGGCGATATCAAGAGAAGCCCGCAACGACCTCCTGGCCACCTTCTTACCCTCCTCGACAAACGCTTTATACTCTTGCCTGGACTCCGGAGGTATAAGTTCTTTGAATTTCTCCATGGAGACCCAGGTGTTATAGCCGTAACGGCTCAGGAGCGCCTGCTGGTTCGCAGCTCTGAGCTGTAGGTCCCCCCCGAGTAGATCTTTCTCCCAAATAAGTCTAGGCGCTTGGCGTCCTTGGACTTTGGGGCGGGGGCCTGTTGGCCATTCCTCTCCCTCTCGTTGACCGACTGAACCACTAAGGAGCACGGAGGGGGGTGAGTATAGAGATACTGGAAATCTCTTGGAGGCGCCACATACTTCCTCTCTACATCCCTGGCAGTGGGGGGTATCGAGGCTGGGGACTGCCAGATAGACGTGGCGTTGGCCAATATCGTGCGGACGAATGGGAGGGCTACCCTGGTGGGGGCGTCAGTTGTCAGAATGTCCACCACCGGGTCCTCAAGTTCTGTTAAGGGCCAATCTGCGTAGCAGGTCTTGATGGTCCCAGAGATCGATAGGAGGCGGGCTGGAAGATGACGCTCTCGCCACTGCCTCGTCGGGAGAGGAGGAGGACGATAGACCTTGAGCCAGGGGATCTTGGGAGAGGTCCTGGTGGGGAACCGCTGAGGAGTCCAAGGTCGGGGCCTCCAGGTCTGGGACCACGACCGATGACTGTGGCGGGTCAGAGACTTCCGGGGGAGGGCGGGATACCATTGCCTCTGGTGCTCTGGGCTCGGATTGGGCCGAGTGGGAGGCTCTAGATGGGACCCCTTGGGCTTGATGGTATGCCATAGGGGTCCAGAAGGGCCATTGCCCCTGGTCTTGAGATGGCTCCTGTCCAACATCCGGCAAGTGGCCCTGTTCACCAACCGCGTGATCCTCAGCATAAAAGTCGCTACCGGCTCTAGAAGAGTGGGAGACGGAGCGAGAAGGCCAAGGTGGTGCAGAGTAACCTTGAAGAGCGGTCTGAGTGGCCATGGTATGTCGAGGTGCCAGGGATCAGTACCGGGATCTCGATCGGTACCGGGACCTGGAACGGTACCAGCGGTCGCTGCGGTACCGGGAACCCGACCTGGATCGGGAACGTCTTGGCGAACGATAATGATGTCGATCGTCCGGAGATCTACGTGGTGACCGGCCACGGGACCGGGAGCGGGAGTCGTCATACCTCCGCCTGGAGGGTGTGACGAACTAGGACTGTAGTTAAGGTTTCCCTGAGTACTGTGTGGGTGCCTCAGTTTCCCCTATGCGGTGCTTGAGTATCTAGGTGGTGGGACAACGGTGCATGATTGTTACAAAGCCCTAGAAGGCAGAGGCCTGGACACAGAGAATGGCTCTGTCTCCTGGCAACAGATGGCCCGGCCCTTGCCCGGCAAAGGTGAGAGCTGAAGGTGTGAGAACAAAGGGATCAGGTGACCTCCTGGCCCGGGAAGCAGACAAAGGCGGAGGAGGGGCTGGAGAGTTTCAGTTTGAAGCTGGCGGGAGAAGAGGGAGAGAGGCAGACAGGGTCTGGCCTCCCTGCCCCGGTTGGAGCGGTGGGGTGAAATGCAGGGAGCCCCAGGCTGGGGTCTAAGCTCCCTGCCCCCCGGAAGGACCCGACTGAGGGGTCCTGGATGTACTGACAAGCTCTGGTTGGGCTGTGTTCCTGGCATCTCTAATAAACCTTCTGTTCTACTGACTGGCTGAGACTCCCAGTGAATCCGGGGAAGAGGGGTGCAGGGCCGGACTCCCCTATACTCCGTGACAGAGGGCGACCTGGAACGGTACCGCGAGTACGACTGGTGCCGGGATGGTGACCAGCGCCGGGACTGCGAGCGGTGCCAAGGAGAACCCGACTGCTGCTGGCTGGTCTCCGCATGCGGCACCGGGCGTAACATGGCCGGTTTGCCGCGGGATGTGACGATCCGCAATGGCGGTACCGAGGATGAGGTCGGTGCCGGATCAGTCATAGCAATCAGGTCCCGTGCCGCCGAGAAGGTGTCCGGAGTGGACGGCAGTGGAAGCTCTACCACGGTGTGTACCGGGGAGCTGATGGTCACCGAGCTCAACGGGCCTTGTGGGGCCGGAGTCGTCAGTACCGGAGCCTTAGAAGGCTGTCCTGCGCTCAACGGCCTCTGGGGTGCCGGAGTCGGCAGGGTCGGTGCCGGTATTGGTGGCGGCGCCGGACTCGATGGCCTTTGCGGAGCCGCAGTAGGTGGCATGGATATCTGAGCCACAGGCTCCGAGCTCGACGGTCCTTGCAGTACCGGAGTCAACGGTGCTGGCGCCACACCGGGCTTGGCGCGGTCCGGAACAGGCTGCGGGAGCAGTGGCACCGGAGTCGGTGCTGGTCCAGGACCCGACTTCCTCGCTCTCGGTGACAGAGAGCAACGCCTCTGAGAAGTCCCGGCGTGAGGTGTACGGTGCCGGGGCTCTTTCCCGGAGCTCGGGCGTTCCGGTGCTGTCGATGACGAGCCCGCCGGGGTCGGCACCAGGTTCCGGTGCGGGGGTGACATCGGGCTGAGCGAGGCCTCCAAGAGGAGCTGCTTTAAACGAAAGTCCCGCTCCTTCTTGGTCCGCGGCTTAAAAGCCTTGCAAATTCGGCACCTGTCCGGAAGATGGGACTCCCCGAGGCACTTTAAACAGGAGTCATGGGGATCCCCCGTGGGCATCGGCTTCTGACAGGCCGAGCAAGGCTTGAATCCCGGAGAGCCAGGCATTGGCCCGGTACCGGGAGGGAGACAGGGAAGAAGCCCCTTATCTCCCGCTAATATTTACACTAACTACAACAAAAGAACTATCAGTAAACTATTAACGACTACTTAAGAAGTACTTAAAAACTATCTACAAGATAAACGAGTGCTAAGTATGCTAGGGAGGTGGAGATCAGCGAGCTGCTCTCCACAGTTCCAACGACCGTCACGGGCGGTAAGAAGGAACTGAGAGGGCGCTGGGCCGGCTGGGGTATATATCAGGCACCGTAACGGCGCCACTCCAGGGGGCGCCAGCCGGCCCACCGAGTGTTGCTAGGGTAAAATCTTCCGACGATCGTGCACGCTGCGCGCGCACACCTAATTGGAATACATATGAGCAAGCACTCGAAGAAGAACCCGCCCATCTCAGGTTTTGCCCTAGACTCTGTTCATGCTAGGACAGGATTTGGGGAATCTTAGTTTGTGCTATGTGGACTTCCACCGAGTATGGATGTGATTGACAGAATTGATAATTACTTTAAAGCTGAATCTTAAAACATTAATTCAAGAAGCTCTCAGTAACCCAAAAGGCTAAAATACACCTACAACACATCTAATCTCCCAGGCTTACCCCTGAGAAGAGGAGGGTGGGAATGGAATGGGGAATCAGGGTTTCTAGAATGGAAGAGATTTTTGTACATACTCTGTATTGGATTGTGAGAGTCGAGCCACTGGTAATTTTTTGTACATATTTGTAAACAGCACCCAGAATTCCTAGTGGGGACTTAAAAATGTAAATACACATGATTAACAGATTAAAAAAAAACCCTAAATAATAAATCACGCAACTGAGAGCGCAGGCCTGAAGTAATCACTTAAAATGAACAAACCCCTACATTCTTTGCTTGTTAAACAAACACTGCAATGGTGTTATCTGTGGAAATATGCTTCCCACAAAGGACAGAGAGGAAGGAACTGGAGCAGCTGGAAAAATCAGCCTAACATTTTATATGGGCAGTGAACTTTTGCAAAGACAACAGACATCAGATAATGGATATTTATTAAATTCTGGTTTAAAAATGAATTGACAATGGTAGCTTCTGGGTCTTTTTAGGTTGGTTATTTTTACATCTTTTCACACCAATGCTGGTGCACAGGATGAAAACTAGTTTCTTCCCTCTGGGTCATTAGCTGCTGCTTCTATCTGCTCTATGGTGCTGAGATAGACTGTTCTGCACTTCCTGTTAAGGGTTCTTCTTTTTAGGTTGAAACCTCTTATATTTTTTGAATTTCATTTTTCATGGGTTTCAGGTTTTATGAATAAATTGATAATTTCTCCAAGGGGTTAAAACACTTTGGCCCATTTCCAACTTTGATTGTTCCATGCAGGGACTACTGTCATTCAGGGTCATGCTCATTTTAAGAAGAATATATTGCTGTGCAACATGGGGAGTCTCTCCTGATGACAGCAAGAGCTCATGAGGCACTTTGGTTGGGGTAGCAGTTGAAGCCAAATGAAACTGGTGAAGGCTTATTTGCAAGCTGGCTGACAGATATGACTGAAAATCTAAGCCACTTGTTTTCCAACTAGTCTATAATTCCATTGCCTAAGACAACAGAATCCAAATAAACAGGAAGGACATTTTTCAAAACCAAGAGTTTTGGAGTTCAATCCTAACATCAGAGCCTCTAACTACAAAACCACTAAATGAGAGCTTGAGAATTATGAGCATCCCAAATCATTTTCAATTACCACAGAGAAGTGAAGGAAGGGAATAGAAGAGGCGGCACACTTTCCAGCCCAAGTCAAATTTGGTTTGTAAGCGCACTAATGAAGAACACTCACCAAGAGGGATGAGATTCAAATTTTGTTCTGTTTGGTCATCTTTGATCACTACTTTATAAAACAGTTCTATATGTTCTCCATGAACAGGCTATGTCTAGCAGAAGAATGACCAGTCTTTGGTGGACACTGTTGAGTTAGTAGTAATCACTAGAAATTAGAGTAGGAAAAAATGGATAGCATAAGGTAAGCTTAAAAAAAGTTTGCTCATCCTTGGAAGATGAAGATTATTGTGTTTAGCTTCTAAAAACACATGAAAGACCTAAAACATATTAGACGTCTTCTCAATGTTATAACATTTATTGCTTTTCACAGAAGACATTCTGGTAATTCTATGTTTATTTGTTTAAGTAGGTTTTTAAAATCTAATTTTCAGTACTAAAAAGAGAAAAGAGCCAGTCAGAATTATTCTATACATTATGGACATGTAATAGGATTTTTTTCTCTATATTAAGATATTACAGGGGTGGACAGAGGAATTACTGTCTATATTCATAGAATAATATTGATAAAATATTCTTTAAGAAGGAAATCCTTCTATATCTGTATAACAATAGTGACAGCAGAAAGAAACCTAAAAAAAAGCAGTCAGTCCTTGACTGACAGTCTTATTCATTTTTATGCTGAATAAAGTACATTATGGAGGAAACAAAAAGTAAAAAGTTGATTTCAAAGCACTCTGCGTATACACACAGTATTGGACAACCCTAAAAAATAAAACCAAAGAGATATATCATTTGCTTAAGAAAAATGTTACAATTTTTGCTAGCTATCTTTGAATACTATCGTTAAGTAACTGTAATGCTTTCCCTTCAAGTACTACTGGAATTCAGTATATACCGTAAATCCAGGCTACATCAGGAGAAAGAAACAGAAATATAGTTTATAATGCCTTTTAAAATCATGATATGAAAGTACTGTTTTTTAAATTCAGTATTTATTTTAAAAACACAAGTACACTAAAGCTCAGGTTTCTGAAATATGTGACACATATTGAAATTAATGTAAACTCTGATTTAACATGGATAATTTTTCCGGTGTCAATGAGAAGATTCCTATTAAATCTGAAAACTCAAATGTATTCCAAATAAATCTCTTCCTTTAAAAAATTCTCACCTAGCAATCTGATGGATTTCTCTAAACATAACAATAATTCTTTACTCAGGTTTATTCAAAGCAAATACTTCTGTGCATCTTACTTATGGCAGGTATAGTATTCACAGTCACTATCAGTGTTTAATGTGCTGAAATATAGTGATATTAAATCTGAGAGTTGGGCATTCGGCTTTACTTAAATTTATCACTGGAGAAATGATGAATATTTTTGTTACTTTCTAAAAAGATGAGTAAATTATTACCTCCATCCTTTCACCATAAACCCACTTTGGACAACTATCAATTTGAGTGTGAGTGTAATTGATAAGCTAAGCTGATTTTACATTCTGTTACAAATTCGGGTTCAAAAGGTTAATTATGGCCTGGCCACAGGCTCATCCGGAAACATGAAACTGATTGCTATATGCCTATCTAATGAAGATGTACTGCATATATTATAGGAGCACACTGACAAACGATTGGGACCTCTAGCATCAATGTAACAAGCATTAACATTCACTCTGTCAATTTAATGGCAGCTTCACAGTTTACATTCTTGCCACTCTTTAATTCAGAAAATATATAACTGTTAGTCCTTTCAGATAGCCAATGCTTCCGTTTTTTCTATTAAATCCATGAATCAATAATAGTAAGTCAATCCAAAATAGGTTATCTAGTAGTACCCAACATGCAATAATGGGTTACATCAGCCATTTCCCTCTGTAATCCTGAATTTGAACATGCATTGAAGCAGTCAGTGCATATATAGAAATATATACAAACACAGTATAAGTTTTTTAAAAAGTTTGCATGGCTGTTCTTACGTATGCTGCTCCCCATAATGCACCATTCATCAAAATGGCCACCATTGTATGCCTCATACGGAGTTAAGTCACAATTGAAAAGTGTAGTGATTTAAGTCTAAGGAACCAGTTGAATAAGGCCCTTGAACATACTCTACTAGCAGCCTCTACTGCGGAAGAACTAGAACTAGAATTACAGACATTGCTGATGATGAAATGGCAGAAGAAAATGGAAGCATGCATGGCACCTAACAATACCACAACAGTATTAACCTCACATCCTCATAACCACAAGCATACAATTGCACATTCAGTAAAGCTAAAATAAGGGAAGGCGAAAGTTTCTGACACACAATTTATGCAGTGTACTTTTTCACCACCTGCTTCCAGTGGTGCTGGAACAATTTTTTATAGTGGGGGTGCTGAAGGGAGAACCATGTATTTGGGTTATTACTTCTTTCAGTCAGGGGCTGTGGCAGCAGCCCCAACCCCCCTTGTTTCAGCCCCTATACCTGCCTCCCACTGACAGTCAAGCCTGAACAGAAGACTAGAGTAACATCTCCATGCAATGACTACAGTAACCTCACTCCAAACGTTATGCATAAGGGTGCAAACTCTGGGAGTTTAATGTAGTACAATCTCATTCCAGGAGCAAGTTAGTGACCGAAAAGCAAGGGAGGTGTCATTTGAGTCATAATAATCTACAGAATCATATTTTTAATGGTGTCACACTCTGCAGCGTGGCAGGGGGGACTTGTTCCAGGTCCTTGGGTTGGTGGAAATCTTGATAATACAATCTTGTCGGAAATGGGCAGAGTTGGGTATCATTCAAAAGCCATTTCTCCAACAAACACAATGGTACCAAATGTGACAAACCTAGAACAATTATGTAAATATGTGTAGTGAGGCGGTGTGGTTCCCCGCCGCCCCGGAGAGGGACGGGCCTCTCCGGACACCAAAGTGGGCGGAGTCAGTGAATCCTGTGCCCGCCCCGCAGAGGTCAAGGCACAGGACAGGAAGTATAAAAACCCGACCCCAGGGCTCACTAGAGGAACAGCCGCCGGAAAGGCCAGACGCCTGTGGCCTACCTCCGGGTTGGGAGACCCCAGCAATTTGCGGCTGACCCGAAGACTGGCCGGACCAGCCGATGCCTGATGCCGACCAGAGCCCAGAGGAGCTGCCAAGCCTACCCCAAGCAAGTTACCCAGAGGAGCTGCCAAGCCTGCCCCATGCCAGTTACCCTGAGGAGCCCATGGTGCTAGACCCCTTGGAGGACACTGTCCGGACCCAGGTACCTCTAGAGGGGGAGTTAGGAAGTAGCCCAGGGGCAGCCGACCCTAGTCTGGCTGCAGGACTGCCTATGTCAATGTGTTGCGGCCAGGATCCCCACTGACACAGCGGTGGGTCCTTTGCCGCTGCTAGGACCGCGGGCTGGGACGCATTGGAGTGGGTGGGCCTGCGTCCCCCCTGCCCCCAACTTGTGGGTGGCAGTCTCCCCCTTTCCCAGGCCCTTCGGAGCCAGGAGCCTGGGCTTGCTGAATATAACTGTTTGCTCAGTCCCTGCCTGAGGGCCTGAGCCATTGACTTTTTGTTGCCCCACCCGACCCAGGTCCAGGGCCTGCTCATTATATAACAGTTGCTCAGATCCTGTTTGAGGACCTGAGCCCGTTACTCACTACTCGACGATCGAGTATGAATAACTGTTATGTTTTGCCTCTACTGCTGCCGCGGCGCGAGACCCCCGCAGCCAGACTAATTCCCCGACACAAATGAAAGGAAATAATGAGGCAGTGTGGTTCCCCACGGCCCCGGAGAGGGACGAGCCCCGGTCAAACCCCTCTATAATATGTAATTGAAAAAATGTATTTTAAAATCATTTTTTAATTATACTTTAACACAGGAGTGCATTGTTTATACAAAAAGACATGGATCATTAGCAATCCTAAAACAGCTAGCCTTGACATGTAGAATTGAAAATATTTATTAATCAAAGTAGTCATCATCAGTGTCATCTCCGTCTAGGATACCACTGGACATGTTGTCACACTGATTGTCATCCACACTTCACTTTCACTTCTCTGGCCAGCAGTCTGCCTTGTACAAACATTTTCAGGATGGTGAACATTTGGTCTTTGCACACAAGCATTTGATTAGCTGAAGGATTGATACCAGAAAGATGGTATTTCACAAATAACTGGGGTGATCAGCCCATCCTCCAAGATCCAATAGGCGAGGGCAGTTTGAATGCACTCAAACATCTCAGAGCCATTCAATTGATTATTTGCCCTCTTGTTAGCTGGTTTAAATGCATACCTTGTCAGTGGTAATTTTTCTCCATTTGTATGCTTCTTGGAAAACATCCACCAATATAGCCCTGCACGTGTTATAATGTTAGTCTTCAAATGTAAAACTTGGCATGTGAATGTCTCCAGTGGATTTAGGACCACATCAGTGACTGTCTCAGCCGTCCCATGCACCTTCACAGTGAGGCGACAGTCTTCAGAGGCTGAATCAAATGCCTTTCAGTAAGATAATTTGGTCTTTCCAGACAATGTTCCAGTATCCAGTATTGTCACAACCTGAAAGTGTCTGGAAACCTGGCAGTGTGGCAGCTTTTAATGCTCTGAATGACAGGAACAAATTTGAGGGACATACAGCAACTCTGTTCCCCAGCACAAGGCACAAATAAAGAATTTTGAGGAAGTCTTGGGAAGCATCTCTCAGAAAGCACTAGAACAGTGGTTCTCAAACTTTTGTATTGGTGACCACTTTCACACAGCAAGCCTCTGAATGCAACCCCCATATAAATTAACAACACTTTTTTATATTTAACATTATTAAAATTCTGGAGGCAAAGTGGGGTGTGGTGGTGGTGGCTGACAGCTTGTGACCCCCCACTACGTAATAACCTGGGGGTCACGACCCCCAGTTTGAGAACCCCTGCACAAGAACATCTGTGTCTTGTGCAAAAATCCAGAGTTTAGTACAATCCCTCTCTGAGGCACTGATGGTGTAAAAGTGCCTGCAGTGACTCAAGAGCATGAGTATCAACTTCAGGGCAGACTGTTAAGAACCAGGGCACAAGCCTCAAATTCACTGTGAAGTCTATACTTAGATTTCACCAACCAAGTATCAAGTGTAAACTCATGAGGCTTTATAACAGCCTAAGCATGGAGTCTTGACAAACCCCTTAGGTACTCTGATCTATCCTGCCACCTAGATCAGCTTCTCCCAGGTCAATTGCACTTTAGATCTCACACCAAAGACAATACGTGTAGCCAATTCTATAATAAACTATACAGAGGTTTATTAAGTAGGAAAAGGAAATAAGAGAGTTATTTACAAGGTTAAAGCAGGTAAACATATCTACACACAAATGAGTTCCAAACTTAAGTTTCCAAAAGTAATAGAAGCTTCTATACTAAGCAAGGTATATACAACATTTAGGGCTAAGCCAGGCTAGGCATTGGGGATCTCTTGCTTATGCCTAGTAAACCTGGTGCTCCAAAGTTTAGGCAGCATAGAGATACAGTCTCTTCAGCTGATAGAAGAAATCCATTTGCATGACTCCTCTTCACGGGGGGTGGAAGGGTGGGAAGGAGGGAGGGCAAAGCAACAAATGCCTTTTGTCCTCTTTATCATCCCACAATAGACCATCTGGTGTTGATGGACCTTCTTGTCAGGTAGGACATAACACCTTCCGTTGGAAATCAGTACTTCACCCTAGTTCAGCCTCTCTCCTGTCTGGTGATTTACATAGTCACAGAGGCTCACAATACAACTGCTCAAATATTACCTTACAACACGGGACACAGATGTTATAAGTGAGATTAATGCATGCAGCAACTCACAAGCATTTCATAAAGTCTAAACACTAAACACATTCTTATCATTCTAATATCTATTTTAAAAATACTAACACATAAGTGAGCCACATTGATTCGAGCTCAGTATTTGTTAGTGTTCAGCTGAAACATGGGGACCTAGGCATAAGCTGGCACCTTGTCTACTAGTGTCACAGATGGCATGCCAGATAATTTCAGCGTTAGCCTCCTCATGGGAACCATGAAGAAATTCCATTGAATAATGTGAGGCATCAACTTCATTACACCATGCAACGATGAAATTCTTTGAGTAATTATTTGCATGCTGGAGTGTTTTTTGTACGAGAATGAGAGAGTAGCTTCTTCACTGTAACGTTGGAGATGCTTGTGGAATCAATGATTTTGTATGGACAATTGCGATACCATAGAGTCTCTTCTTTCTGGTAATATTTTTAATTGATTCCTCGGCATATATAGCAAATACGAGGTGGACTTCCTCAGAGGTCCAGTATTTTCTCTGTAGCCTCACAAATGAAATATTTAGCCAAATTTCAGAAGATGTTAACAGTTTCTGGTTTATCATACCATGTCACATTTTACACCATACCATGTATGACTGCTGGCATAAGATACTGGTCACGTTGTCAGTAGATCATGGCTTAGGAAGCTCATGCAAGATGTGCATTAGTTTGCTTTTTGCCTGACACACTTACCTTGTTCCAGCACAGTTGAATGTCAATTGTGGCACCATGGAGAACTCATATTTTCTCAAAGTCTAATGTAGATCAACATCACACTGAAAACTGAACATTACCAAGAGGTATGCAAACAATGACCTAAGGTTAGCTCTAATAGTCCATGCCCTCTTCACTCTGATTTTCTTCTTTGCATTTGAACACAGCTTTAGTCTGTTGTTCTTGACTAGAGCCCATAGATGGATGGAGCATGGGATAATTCTTTGGATTCTGAAAGCTTCATACAAATCATGTCATATGCGTGGGCATCTTTTGGGTAAATGTACCCACTTAACTTTCTATGCAATGTTCTTAGAGTGACTGCGTCATGCAGTTTCTCACCTGCCTCATGTGTTGAAATTGTGCTTAATGAATGCCTTCAGGCTTCCAGCTTATCGCAGAAGAAGCAGGTGTTCTTCTTGAAATGCATGCCATGGAACCTAATATAAGGCAAGTCTTGCTCACAGCTAGCCTTTGTCCTGGCATCTTCAACTTTTTCCTGATGTTTTATGTACTTTCTCTCCAACCTTCCCAAATTCAGTTTATGGGTGCACTGCTTAGAGCATGTGAAGTGCCACCAAGCATTGTGGTTAACCAGGCCTTCCATAGCGGTATTCTCCAAAGATTCAACTATAAGTCAGTACTCCTCGTTTCACCAAATGCCTAAAAATGATCAAGACTAAAGTAAAAAAACAAGCATTTTGTAATAAATTATTTTGGGATTGTAATGATGTTATGTCATGTACATTACGTAACTATGCGCATACCGTTTGTGGATGGATTCCAGTAAGCTGAGTGGATTCTGATATCTTAACCAGTGCCTCATTACAACACTTTTGGAATAATAAACCAAGTTGATAATCAATACCACTGAACTGGTTCTTTTTTTGCCAATGATGACAAATCAACTTGAATCAGTTCTTCAATTTACAGTAATCTAAAACATTTAAAAAAATAATTCTGAGCATTAACGGATAACACAGAACTATCAGTCAAGGGCCACAATTTAACTTTGTGACTAGCTGCATGTTTGACAGGCCTGTGTTAAAGTATAATTAAAATGATGTTGATTTTAAAACATTTTCTCAAATATGCATCTACATAATTGCTCTAGGTTTGTCACATTTGGTACTATTGTGTTCGTGGGAGAAATGGCTTTCGAATGATACACTGTCATCAGAAATGGGTTGAGTTAGGTATTATTAAAATTTCCACCAATCGGAGGACCTGGAGCTAGAGGTGTGGGGAAGAGTCCCCCTGCCATGCTGCAGAGGGTGACATCACAAACTATAATTCTGTAGATTTTTACAAATCAAATGACACCTCCCTTACCGTTCTATCATTAACTTGCCTACAGAATTACACCTGCTCCCAGGCTGCTAACCGTGTCCTCCACCTTGATACTAATTAAATTCCTGAGTAGAGTACAATAAAATCCTCTTTGTACTTACTGTATCCCTTATATAAAGTACAACCACTGATGACTGCTTAGTAAATAAAATACACAGCAATGGAAATAATGCCACCCAATTATGTGCCAGCCAGAATGCTCCATCAATGGGAAGAATGGCTGCTGAGAACCCTGTTTAGTATCAAGGATAATACTTAAAGAAAAACTGCCATCCCTCTCCTTCTCCAAGCTTAAAATCTTAAAACTTGACAAATAAACTTTACTCAATAGATTTTCAGGTGGCCAATAGACATGAAAATCCTGTAAATTATATTATAGTCCAATAATTTTTAAGACATTAACACAGGGTCTTGGAGGGAAAATGTTAACTTCAACTGGTGGAATATTAAATGTTAAATATTGGTGGAAATATGTCAAACATATACAAGTAAGAGACACAAAGCAAGGAAACTCACAGTTAAGGATGGAATGGTCTCTGAGACACAATGGGATAAATTAAAGATAAAATTTAAACCCATCCAGTTCAGATGATTTTATGATCCTGCAGTAGGAATTTCCTCAGATTTAAGATAGATCTTTACTGTAATCCTAAAGGCATACAGGAAAGCATGTACGTGTGTGTGTGCATGCGCAAGTGTGTTAATAAATATATAAATGATATATAATACAAAATGTAAGATTCCAAAATCCAAAGTATTGCACTTAGGAAGGAAAAATCAAATGCACAACTACAAAATGGGGAATAACTGGCTAGGCAGTAGTATCGCTGAAAAGGATCTGGGGGTTATAGTGCATCACGACTACGAGCCAACAATGTGATTCAGTTGTGAAAAAGACTAATATTCTGGGGTGTATTAACAGAAGTGTTGTATGTAAGCCCTGGGAGGTAACTGTTTGCTCTACTCGGCACTGGTGAGGCCTCAGGTGGATTACTGTGTCCAAGTCTGGGCACCACTTTAGAAAGATGTAGCCAAATTGGAGAGAGTCCAGAGGAGAGCAATAAAACCTGACCTAGGAGGAAAGGTTAAAAAAACTGGGCGTGTTTAGTCTTGAGAAAAGAAGACTGAGGGGGGAACCTGATAACAGTCTTCAGACAGACACTACACTTTTGATCTTAGCTCCAAAGAGCCGAGAAGTTGTTATAAAGAGAATGGCGATCAATTTTTCTCCATGTCCACTGATGGTAGGATAAGAAATAATGGGCTTAATCTGCAACAAGGAAGATTTAGGTTAGATATTATGGAAAGCTTTCTAACTATAAGGGTAATTAAGCCCTGGAATACGCTTCCAAGGGAGGATGTAGTGTGACGGTGTACCCCATAAAGCTTTATGGGGAGAGGCTTATAAACATATACATGATGTAACTGAAATATGTTTTATGCTACATGTGCCATGTAACATATCTCTGTGAAAGTTATGACCTACTGAATTTATTCCTCCTGTTTGTACGCATGTATTAATAAGGGTAATTAAGCCCTGGAATACGCTTCCAAGGGAGGATGTACAATCTACATCATTGGAGGATTTTAAGAACAGGTTGGAGAGACAGCTGTGAGGGATAGTCTAGATATACTTGGTCCTGCCTCAGCAATGGGAACTGCACTAGATGATCTCTCAAGGTCCTTTCCAGCACTCCACTTTTATGTTTCTTCTTTTATTTAGGCTTTAAAAAAAAAAAAGAGGGGGGGGCAGAGAAGAGATACCAGTAACTCCCAAAACAGAACAATTATTTTAACAGAGGCCATGGTAAGACCACCAAATAAACGCAAAGGTTACTCCTTGTATGTAACTTATAAAACAATTACGTCAGAGTGTGTTGGCTATGATAAACATAGGTAAGTTGGTAAGTCAAACATTTGTAAAAGAAGCGGAAATGGGAAGGCATCTAGGGTGAAATTCTGGCCTGACTGATGTTAGTGGGAGTTTTGCAATGGACTTCAGTGGGATCAGGATTTCACCCTATTTTAAATTCTTAATTTTTAATGAAGAATTCATAAAACCTGTTTACTTCTAACAGCATCTGAAGGAGCACTTGAGGGCAAAAATATGAGCCCAGAATTTAGCTAATGATTTTTTAAAAACACATTAATAATTTAGAAAAGTAAAGAGTTTGTGTATGCAAATCACAATAGCAGGCACAATGCTACATCTCCATGAGATGGTATGCATAAATGACCCATATAAATAACTTTAGAATATTACTTTCTATCTTCAGAATTCTGGGCTTTGCCATGAACAAAGGCAAAAATTATTTAAGGTACCACAACAAGCTTCAACAAGGAGATAAGAGGAAACAAAATTACAAAACTGTCAGATTTGCAGTTTACTGTCGGAAGAGGAAAGAAAATCAGATTCCAATGTTAATTTTGTGACCGTAGTTATGGGTAATTCAAGACTGATAAAGAAAAAGGTAGAAGATGCTGAGGGGTTAAAAAAAAAGAATCTATGAGGAGATCTTAGCTTCATAGCTGTCATTCAGAATGATGTTGAAATAATTTAGAATCAACTTTTTTCCTGACTCTCCACTCAGGGCATGGCAGTAAAATAATTCTAAAGTTTCTAAACCATGTTAAAAACCATCTCCTCTTATTACATTATTTTGTTGTCACTGCTACTCTGAGGCTTGCTGTTGTTTTGGGTTATTTATTTATTTGGGTCCTTGATGTTCATCTAAGTTTCTGCATAAAGCATAGACAGGTGAAAATTTCTTCAAACATTACAGGCAGAGTCTTTTCGGTTAGAGTTAATCTTGGCTCTGACATCCATTCCTTCTGTCACTTGACAAGTCATGAAAGCTCTATTTCAGTTAAGTAACCGGGATAACGGCCTCCTTACTGGGGATGTTATGAGGATTAGTTCATGTTTGTAAAGTTCATTAAAATGAAGAGCTTATTTTCAAAAGCACTGAGTGTTGGCCTAATGTTGCACTCACTGAATCATAGAATCATAGGACTGGAAGGGACCTCAAGAGGTCATCTAGTGCAGTCCCGTGCACTCATGGCAGGGCTAAGTATTATTATGAAGTCAATGGGTGCTTTACCAGTGACTTCAATGGGAGCAGAATTAGACCATGCTCAGTATTTCTTAAAGTCTGTACCCCCTATCCCCCCCAAAACACATATACCTTTTAAGTATTATCAACAAGTAATTATCTACTTGTATTGTTATGTTTTCCATACACAAAGAGCAAATACATTTTTCCATTCTAAATTACTTATTTTCGATTAGGGCAAAATACTGAAACAAGAACAGAAAGGTCTCCATGAGAGCGCAGTGTGCATCTCCTCTGTTAACAGGCTGAATATGAACTGAAAACAAAATGGCAGTTCCTCCCAGCAGGGAGCAGACTCCTAGACATTTAAAGGTCCAATACAAAGAAAACAATATTATATTTACATACATATTTTGCACCAAATCAGCTACGCCGATTAACGGTAGCTGAAGATCTGGCCTACCATATATACACTAGTTTTGTTTTTGTTCTACAGCTAGGTGCACTATTTGTTATTAAGTATCGATTATAAGTTGTCAAAAGAGTAAGAGCTGCCTGACAATAGTATCCCAATCTTTAACAAATTCTTAAAATGTTGAGATTAGTTTTCTGGCCAAAATAAAAGTGAGACACTATTATCATTGTCAAAATCCAGACAGCAGCACATAGACAAGAAGCTTTTCCTACATACTGTCCAAAAGGATGCAAATCCCTGCAAGGTGCTGAGCATTCTGGCCCCAGTCCTGCAAAGCACTTACGTATGTGTCTAACTTGAAGCACATGTATAGTTCCATAGATTTCAACAGGACTATGCTGTGCTTCAAGTTAAGCACATGCGTAAGTGATTGCTGCATCAGGGCGAAAGAGCTCAGCACCTTGCAAAACTGATATCCGAATCTGATTCAGCTATATTATAGTTCCGCTGGTATGCAACATAAAGGGAAATGGAAAGCTAAATGCAAAACAGGGAGAGACTCGCTGCTTTACAAAAAACAAAGAAGAATTGCTTCAAATGTTTCTCACCAACCTGTACTCGATATGGCTAATCAATTGAGATAAACTACTGAAAATATTCCATCAGCTTGTATGTAATAACTCCAGTTTAATAATTATTGAACACAGATGTAGCCAAAGTACTGCATCCTTAAATCAAAGATCACTTTATATCAGGAGGTCTTAAGGGACGATTTTATCTACAAGTATATGTGGCACACTTTAGTATTAGCATAAAACCATAGTTGCTACAGTTATCATTTCTAATGTAAAAGGTTGTCTACAAATCACAAATTAAATCCCGTTCATTTTATTCAGAGTAAATGGCTGCATAAGGATGCAAACAAATTAACTGAAAGCTTGAAAGTCAAGTTCTCAATTACTATTTAACAGCAACTTTACTATATTTGAAAATAATTTACTATATACTTAGCTATTTTAAAATGGAATCCAATATTGTATAATATAAAACAAATAGCACAACATATGATTGATGCTGACATAAATGTATGAATACTTGGGTCTGAATAGAGCTGTCTGTGGATATATTACTAAATACTGTAGCATCCTACTGTCTAATAAATCATTCATGAAAAGCAAAACCGTACAATATGTTGTGCACCAGCTCAAAACCTGTATCACTTCTAAAATACTTTTTGATTCAATGACTCTAGAGCGGCTTTTATCCTTAGTTACTAAAAGAAGTTGAGAACTGTCACTTAAATAAAGCTATTTCTACTGATGTGAGGAAAACACAACTAACAAACAGGAAAAATTAGAAACAGCAACCATTTCAATGACAGAACAAACAGCACAAATTTATCAGTTTAAACATCATGAACCAAGTATAAAGTTATTTTGCTGGCCTATACGGAACAGTAATTAGCAACATTATGAAGTATGGCCGCATCTCTCTATGTACAAAAGTGCAAAACATCTTTTGCATTATCGTAGACAGTCATATACAACATCATCATCATAATAATGATGAAGAGTGTTCTATGCAGAGTGTTCTATTTGCAGCGGTGATTCATTGTGCTAAGGGGGAAAAATGCTGACACTTTGAGAAGATATTTTCCCGTAAAAGGTTGAAGTCCTTAAGCAGCAAAAAACACCAACGTCCATCATCTTTAAACCCTATTGATTTCTGGTGAAGATTTAAAAGGCTGTTTACTTATTTCCCATCATTTCTGTCAGAGCTGTAACAGTTCTCTTCCCACTGAATAAACCTCTCATGATCCTCCTGGTGATTAAGGTCAGACAAAATGTCAAACTCCTAATGCTAAGTGCTTTCACATTAAAAATTAATACTAAATCACCAAGTAAAATCCAAACAAGAAGTCAGACATGTAAACAGTACACAATAAGGATAATACTGACCATTACAAAAAAGAGCTGTAATGCATACATGAAAAAACATTTGGCAACAGGTAAGAGCACATCCTTTCACTTTTGCATTCTCCCAGCCCTTTCTTATTTTAGAGTTATTGTACTATGTTTGACACAATTCTTTTTAAAAATGCTTTTTCCATTAAAGCTTAAAGTCACCTCTTGTCTAATCCTGAATGCCATTTACTAGCTGACTGAACTATTACAAGGCGTGTTGGTTTTATTTAGGCTTGGAAGGATTAGATTTTTATCAGTAAATGTCGATTTCACTGTACACAAACAGGTGAAAAAACATTTCCATCAAAATTTACAGGTAGGCAAAGTAAGAAAAAATGCTGCTTGAGAACTTATTAGAGTTTGATTTAAGACTATTTACTTTGTATACTTTGACATGTGATAATGACAACTTGTGTTTTAACAGTATTAAAGCATTAACTTTTTGAATCTCAATGTCTACTATCATTAAATAATTATTGTCTGAGCTCCCAACTATGAAAATAATTTTCCACAACTGTGAAAATGTAAAATTGATAAAAATAGAAAAACTGCTTAAAATAATCAATATTATCTGTCCTAATTAAAAAATTTGAATTCTGTCAAGCCTAGTTTTATTTTTATTCTCTAAAAATCAAATAATCTACAAATCAAATATTACTTCCACAGATGTTTTAGTTCTACGAAGGAACTACCAGGATTAGGCACAGAGATAAAAGAAATCTGAAGGCTTTCCATAAAAAAAGCAAAGAAACAGCCCACTGTTTACGTAATACTTATGTCTAGAAATTGCATGCCTGGCCATCTGCACGTACATAATATCAGTGTTAAAAGGCTGGTTGTACTTTTTGAGGAATAGCATGAAGCAGATACATTGTACAGCCAAACTTCCATGTTGACTGAAATCTTGTAAGCATGGAATAAACTAACTGTGCGAGCAAATCTTGTACAAAGATGGCTAACTGTGAAAATACCAGTTTTCTACATCTAAGCGCCCAGCTTGAGTATAATTTAGCCAGATAAAGTTTAAAACTTGCTCCACTGTTTGTAAATTAACAGCAGATTGCTGTAACACAGAAGACAAAAATGATACATCCACTGACTATAGGGTGGGAGAGGAGAAGAGAACAAATTCACATTCCATAGGAAATAAATAGAAAAATAGCTTCCATTTCACTAATCCACTGTAATGATATAGGGTTAAGGAGGTGTCTATTCTTGTCTTACATAGTCTAATCACTGTTGTATTTGAGTATCGATGAAGTATTTAAAAATAGACATAACAGTCTTTCTCCCTTCCTTCTTTCTCAACTTGTAGAAAAAAATAACTTGATTTGTTTACAGGTACTGTATTTATGTTTCTGTGAGTGTGTGTAAATTTGTATGTGCCTGTGCATAAACTTAGCTTTCCCTCAATAATTTTTGAGAAATGAGTTATGCATTTAGTTCTGAACGGGGCTATTTTTGTTTTTCATTCTCACCTTTAGTAGGGTGGCATGGGCTGGCTGGCCCTTTGAGGTAAGTTGGGCTCAGCCTTGTCCATGACTGATAGCAGCTATCCCTCAGGTTGCCAGCTCACAAGAGAGGCTAAGTGCTAATTAGTGACCCAGTTGGGTGCAATGGGGCTTAATTAGAAACTGACTCCAATTAGTCATGCTCACACCTGGGGTGTGATTGTCTTTTGGCCAGAAGAGGCGGAGCTAGGCCCTTAAATAGAGCTGAGAACTCAGTAAAGGGAAGGTGACCCTGGAAAGAGGAACAAGGGGGAGCTCCCCTCCGGGAAGAGCCTGAGGAAGACAGGCTGAGACCCCCACAGAGAGCAGAATAGGCTCCTGTGGAGGAGCCCTGAGCTAGGGCCTAAGAGAAGAGAACAGAAGAGAAGCTCAGAAGGGGCAGAAGAGACAGTAGCTAAGAGAAGCTTTGCAGCAGGGGGATCCCTATGGAAAGCTGTCAGAATCCCATGGGAAGGGAGGCAGTAGGGGAATCCTGATGGAGGAGCAACAGAGGGTTTTGGTGAAGCCCGACAGGGGCAGGTGCAGAAGGACTATCCGTATGGAGTATGGGAGTTTGGACTTGAACCTTTAGTTCACCCTGGGGGGTTGAACCACAGGTGACCCAGGAAGGGAGTCCAGAGAAAGGACCAGCTGGGACTTACTCTTGAGACTGAGCAAGTAGTGACCAGTGTGAGATTGGGAGGCAAAGTCTCCTATAACACCACATCTGAGCACAGAGGGGCATCCCAGAGTTAACAATGTGTGTCTACAATAGGAGTGAGTACCAAAACCCAGGACGAGTTCCTGAAAGAGCTGTCTCCTGCATTCACAAACCTCCCACTAGTTAACAGTTTCATTGTTTCGGTGGATCATAGCAGTGGAGGGAGAGGTGATTTTTCAAGAAGTTGAGACCAACCTCATGGAAGGCTTTAAATATCAGGAGAGAGAGACTAATGAACTGTAAGTCTGTATTCAATGTAGAGCCACTACAGAGTGAAATACTGTCGTTCAGAATTCACAGTGACTTGTGGTGTTAAGTACATAGGTTCCTGCATTTTGTACCAATCAAAACTATTTCAGAGCATGTGGCTTCATTTCTAGACAGGCGTTGCAATAATCAAGCCTAGAGGTCAAAAATGTATGGATCACAGTGGCAGGTATGGGTCCAATAAAGATGGAGTGTAATCTTCTGCCCAGACACAGATGAAAATACGCACAGTAAACTGAGAAGAACTTTGTATGTGTAGTAAACTGCTGCGAAAGAGAAACCGTTTGGAAAAAGCTCCTTGCGGATAGGGCTGGCTGAAAAAATAATTCCATTTTGTGAAAAATTTACATTTTGTTTTCATTTCAATGTGGAAGAAAAATGAGACTTTTCAAAAAATTTCACAAAAAAACATAAGGGAGCGAGACCCACCCCCAATACTCTGGGGTTAGTGCACTCCCTTGAGATATAGGAGGTTGATTCAAAGCAGGGGCTTGAACCTGGGTCTCCCACACCACCAAGCTAAGAGTCAGTTTCTCCCTTTCTCTGGCCCAGTGAATGTTATAATTCTTTATGTAAAGTGGCCTCTATAGCCCAGCAGTTAGGGCACTCACTCACTAATTGACTCATAAGAACCAACAACACTTTGCACTCACAGAACACCTACTGAGGATCGCAAATATTTTAAAAGACTTTACTTGGTGTAAGTTTATTAGAAAACGATTGCCTATGTCAATAAAAAATATCGCAGCTAAACAACCACAACATTTGATTAAGTATTGAGACCAAATCAAAAGACAAAGGTCAGCTCATCTGGGTTCTGTTCCTGGTTCCACCATAAAATTCCTTGGTGACCTTGGACGAGTTGCTTAAACTCTGTTTCTGAAATGAACACTAAAATAGACAAGCCTCCCAAAGTTCTGTGCTTACAAATTTCATTGATGTACTTCTGAAATTTGTTCATAAAATGTTGTTTCAAGGGTGCTACAGGGCATCATTTTTTCATAAAAAGCATACAAAGCTCACTAAGTGCAAATAATGCTTCAAAATGTGTTTATTGGCTGTTTCTTTCCAAGTCAAAAGTTTGAATGTTATAGATGTAATGAAACACATTAAAACATAATTCTTCTTGGTTACAAGGTGGATTCTATCAATCTGCTGGCTTGCTTCTTTGCTGGTGGCCTACTAAATCAGATGATAAAACTTTGTTCTTCAGGGATGAGTCTACGTGGGGAGTGTCTTTTTTGCATCCATGTGTGGATTAAATACAAGAGATGCCTCAATAATCCTGCTATATTCATTCTGCATAGTTTGCCAGTAGAAGTTTCTAGACACAGAAACTATCATACAACATCTACTTTTGTTGTTGCTATTTAGCAATAAGAAAACAATTTTTAAAATGGTTGTCCACGCAGCTGTCTCATGCAACAAAGCAACATTTTTTGTAATGTTTATAAATGAAGGATAGGAATTTTCCTAGAAAACATTTTAACAGCTAATAATGTTAAAGGAACATCTCATTCCCCCCGTTAATCAAAAGGTAATTTGTGTGGTGAGTTTACTGTCTGGATGAGATACCATAGCATCCTAGCTAAACAAGAAAAGACTCAGGACATCACCCCGCATACATACATTAAAGACCTTTGGACACCGTAAAACCTTAATAGTTCCTGTGCTTGTCTACTTAATTAATTATTAGTTGGTTATCCTTTTGACTCAAAATAACAATGTACACAATTATGATTTGAAATGTACCTAGCTTTTTAATTCTATCCTCATTCTCAAGACACTGATAGAGAAACTGGAGGAGTCAATCTCTGGGTGTGAAACACCAGTAAGTCAAGTTATTCATCAAGAGCCACATGTAATCCAGTTGTCTACTGGGAATCAAATAGGACTGAAGCCAATCTATTAGGAATGCTTATGATTGATTCAACTTCTGGTAGTGATACAAAAGATCTTGATTGACTTTAAAGAGTTGTCCTTGATCAGCCATTAGTTAAACAGGGAATTATGTACACTTTTATGACCCGATCATGAGAGATACTAGTTACCCTCAACCCCCACCAAGTCATGATTTTGTGTGCTTAAAATAATCTGAAAATTTCACATAATTCCCTGCGCACACACAATAATTACAAAACACTAGGTGACGTGGCATTTGATTGTACAGTTATTTGATAAATATAGGTTAATTATGGTATGTAGTGAGAGATAATTTAATATGAATGTATATGAAATATTTATCAGTTTATACCAGTCAGCTGACCTAGGAGTTTCCCAGCATATTGAACAATAGAAATTAAATGAATTCACACACAATAAAAGGATACCAAATATATCTCTTTATCATATACTTAAGACTTGAACTGCTAAAAAAACATTCTATATACATTAGTTTAAAATATTTAAGAAGCATTTTCCCTAACTATGCTCATTATGCTTGTAACAATTTTATCTTATAGATACCCTCAGTTCTTTTGCAAGACTACTTTCTGTCTTGTAATGTAAATCCTATAATATTTCTTTAAATAAATACAAGACAGATTTTCAATCCTGATGCTAAAGTTTTAATGCTTTCAGGAAAAACTTGCATTTTTAATGCAACTTTAATCCAAAGTTTTAGCAGCACTTCCTGATTTGCACTTATTTGCTATTAAATAAAACTACTATCTTTCACTGACCCATAAAAACAAACTTGCAAAAAGCAATAGAATCTTTATTCATTTAATGACTGTGGGACATACATTTGTGTACACATGTTTTCTTTAATAGAATGAATAAGACTACCTAATGAAATTAGGTTCTATATTTGAAAACCGTCAGACTTAACTTAAGCAACCAGACAAAATTTCTATTTTTTTTAAAGATATACACGTTAGTACTAATGTGAGTTTTTCTACTAGTTCTTGATTTCTGTTTTCCTGGACCAACTTCAATATTGTGCTTAGAGGCAGAGGGAAGAGGAAGTAAGAAGTGAGAGAACTTACCAACCAAATCCAGAGATATTACTACAGATACTATTGAAAAAATTTAAAAAACAAGCATTTTTTTAAGAACCATGCCTATTTACATATAAGCTTAGTCTGTTCAGTATATCTTGCTATGAATATTATATATAAAACCAATGAGAACTTGATTAACCTATAGGTAAAGATGGTATTTAAATTTAAAACATGGTCATAGTAAGGAAAGTTCATTTAATATGAAGATTAATGGTGAAGGGAAGACTGAGTGAACTATAAAGATATTTCAGAATTCACCAATCTCTAAATAAATACGAATGTGGAAAATAAATAGACCAACAGAAAATCCTTAATTATGTCCCTGAAGTGGCACCCAGCCTCAACCTATGGACTAGCGACTCTTTTACCAATACCCTTATTACATACTATACATTTCCAATATGGTCTACCATCAAATACAAACCAATAACAGAACCTGCCTCTGTGCATTATCTAGTTCACCATTCATTATGGTGGAAACATCCCACTATTTTGTCTCTTCTCCAGCACATAAAAATATGTGACTCAGACCTTCCTACCTAAATTCCCACTGGTCAAGAAAAAAACATTTTGATTGAAATCCTGCCTCCATTGAAGTTAGTGCCAAAAGTCCTATAGACTTCAATAAGGCCCAGATTTCTTCTATTATATCTTATTTTCTATATACACTCCAGAAACAATACCATTCCACAACTGGTGCCAAAAGGGATAGGATCTGGAGTGACCTAGAGAAATTGGAGGATTGGGCCAAAAGAAATCTGACAAGGTTCAACAAGAACAAGTGCACGTGTCCTTGTTGAACATCGTCAGATTTCTAATGGCCCAATCCTGCACTTAGGACGGAAGAATCCCATGCACTGCTACAGGCTGCAGACCGAATGGCTAAGTGGCAGTTCTGCGGAAAATGACATGGGGATTACAGTGGACGAGAAGCTGGATATGAGTCAACAGTGTGCCCTTGTTGCCAAGAAGGCTAACAGCATATTGGGTTGCATTTGTAGGAGCATTACCAGCAGATTGAGGGAAGTGATTATTTCCCTTCTATTCAGCACTGGTGAGGCCTCATCTGAAGTATTGTGTCGTGTTTTGGGCCCCCCACTACAGAAAGGATGTGGACAAATTGGAGAGAATCCAGCGGAGGGCAATGAAACAGATAAGGGGGCTGAGGCACATGATTTATGAGGAGACGCTGAGGGAACTGGGATTATTTAGGCTGCAGAAGAGGGGGGATTTGATAGCAGCCTTCAACTACCTGAAGGGGGGTTCCAAAGAGGATGGAGTTTAGCTGTTCTCCATGGTGGAAGATGACAGAACAAGAAGCAATGGTCTCAAATTGCAGTCAGGGAGGTCTAGGTTGGATATGAGGAAAAACTATTTCACTAGGAAGGTGGTGAAGCACTGGAATGGGTTACCTAGGGAGGTGGTGGAATCTCCATCCGTAGAGGTTTTTAAGGCCTGGTATGACAAAGCCCTGGCTGGGATGACTTAGTTGGGGTTGGTCATGCTTTGAGCAGGGGGTTGGACTTGATGACCTCCTGACAGGGTTGCCAACTGTCTAATCGCGCAAACCCAAATACCCACACCCTGCTCTGCCCTTTCTCTGAGGCCCCACCTCCACTCACTCAATCCCCCTCCCTCTGTCGCTCACTCTCCCCCACCCTCACTCACTTTCACCAGGCTGGAGCAGGGGGCTGGGGTGCGGGCTCTGGGAGGGAGTTTGGGCGTGGAAGGGAGTGAGGGGTCAGGCTCCAGGAGGGCCTGGGAGTGTGGGCTGTGGGCTCTGGGAGCGAGTGCGGGGTGCGGGCTCTGGCCTGGGACAGAGAGTTCAGGTGAGGGAGGGGATCAGGGGGTCGGTGCTTACCTTGGATGGCTCCCGAACGTGATTGGCACATCCCTCTGGCAGCGGCACCTACGCAGGGGGGCCAAGGAGTCTCTGTGCGGCATTGCCCGCAGGCACGGCCCCCGCAGCTCACATTGGCCACAGTTCCCGGCCAATGGGAGCTTTGGTGTCGGTGCTCAGGGCGGGGGCAACGCGGGGAGACTGCAGGGATGGTGCTGGTCGCTTCCGCGAGCGGCATGGAGCCAAGGCAGGTAAGGGAGCCTGCCTTAGCTCCGCTGCTGCACCGGACTGTTAGCGCCCAATATCTCCCAGTTAAGCTGAAGTACCGTCCAGGAGACTCCTGGCGAAAGCGGGAGGGTTGGCAACCCTACCTCCTGAGGTCTCTTCCAAACCTAATCTTCTATGATTCTATGAAAAGCAAAATCTCACACTCAAACCTAGGATCATTCCCTTACATAATCTGCCTTACTAAGTACAGGAAATATTTTTGGTCTGAAATGGCTACAGTCGAGACTTGGAAACTGCTATATACAGTACACTCCCATTCATCCAAAATCATATTATCTGAACCTTCATGTTACCCAAATCCCTTCTTTGCTCCCAGTGTATCTCATGCTGTGGGACAAGGAAGGGATTCAGATAATAGAGCAGAGACTCTTGGCCAGGACTGCGAAAAGGTGGAGCAGGACAAGTCTGAGGTTGCAGGGGAGGTTACCCCGCTACTGAATGGCTCCTGCGGCAGTGCATAGAGCTCTCTGCGGCCCCTCTGTCACAAGAGTGAGTGAGCGGGGCCGTGTCAGCAGAACTGCAGAGGGCTCCTTGCTCTGTTGCAGGGCCAGCGACACCTGATCCCTGCAGGCACAAGGTGCAGGGAAGACTGTGGTCCTGGCACAATAGAGCAGAGACCAGGCCTGGGGCCTCTGTTCTGCCCCACACCTTACTCCTGCTGGGGCTCGGTGTCGCCGGCCCTGCAGCAGCACAGAGAGCCCTCTGCAGCCCAGGTATCACAGGAGTGAGTGAGCAAGGCAAAACAAAAACCCCCTAACTCCATTCAGGACTGCGAGGAGGAAGATCAGCCCCCAGCCACAGAGGAGACTACCCTACTGCTGAATGGCTTCTGCCCTCTCAATTATCTGACCTTCTGATAATCCCAATAAAATCCCTGTCCCCCATGCTATATTAATAATCAGGAGTATACTGTAGTGGGTCTTTACTCTTATGGTCTATGGGATCTTCTGGAAGTAAATTCCCTTTCTGAAGGTGTGACTACGTCTTTCACAGGTGGAGCTACTGCAGCACCAATCTTAGGTTCCCAAAACTTAGGATATTTCTTGATGTTTTCATATATTTTAGTTTAAAGTTTGTTTTAAGTACAAATCCCCATTTGGATCTTATGATGTCCTCAAAGAAGCATGCATGGGAAAGATTGTACCTAATAATGCTTGAAGATGATATTTTCTTATTCTCAATATTAATAGTTTCCTTGCAAATCACTAGTTTCCTGTCCTGGGAAAGTCATGCATTTAATTTGTGTGTTGTGTGTGGTATTTATCCTGGTTATTTATATGCCGGACTGGGGACCACTCAACTGAGGATCTGTACTGGAAGAAGTATCTTCATTATGGGAATAGTGTGCTAGATGGCTCAGAAAGCCTTAAAGAACGCCTGCTTCCTTGGCTGGCTGCCACCCATATAAGCACTGTAGGAGAGACCTAATACCTCTCAGGGCTTTACACTACCGCACCACATCAGCGCAGCTGCATTCCACTGTAGTGCATCTGTGCTATGCCGACAGGCACGCGGTGTGGACACCGCTTTGTCGATGTAATTTATGTTGCTCAGTGGGGTGGCTCTTTCACATGCTTAAGCGATGTAATTTACATCAATTTAAGCAGTATTGTGAATAAGCCCTCAGTAAATCTGGAGGCATTCTGAACAAGGGAAGGGATTTCCCACTTTCCCCTCTTTAATCCCATGATGGTGCAGCTGCATGAGGAATGGAGTTCTTATGTGGCTCTCTTCAGGGCCCAAACTACCTGAAGTGCTCCTTATACTATAATGAAGAGCCAGACTATGGAAAGGGAAAGTAATGGAGTAATACCCATTCCCACCCTTCAGATGGAGTCAGGTCCGTGGGCTGCAAATCAGACAGGTACTATTCTCATTACAAGAGTGCATGAGACAGAGTTTCATAGAAGTAAAAAGGCTTCTCTGCATGCCCGAACAGGAAGCACCAGATCACTGAGAGAGCCCCTGTACTGCAGAACAGTCCCAGCAAACAATCCCTCAGTTTAAGAAGGCAAAGGAGGAAACTGATTTTACACCACTTGCTCATTAACAATACAGATTGCTGCCTTATAAGGGGACATTTGTTTTTGTTTTTTTCAAAGCCCAAGTCTCTGGAGTTTGCAAGCCTTACCCCTGAGCAGGCTGTGAAGGGTTCTCATCTCCTCAGAAATGCTCACCCACGCTACTGGTCAAGCCTTATCAAGATGGAGTCACAGCTTCTGGTGGGGAAGAGACCTAGCAGGCTAGTGCGACTCAAAGCTCCACTCCCTGGCAGAACAAAGGTTGGTGGTTTGTGGCAGCAAGTATACCTGACCCATGCCCTAGCAGAGAGGGGGTTGGTGGCTTTTGGCAGCAGGGCATAGCTCTTCCTCAGGCTCCTGAAAAGCTGCCTCTTGGACTCAAGGAGAAGGTTGATGCTTACAGGGCTTCTTTGCTGCTGTGCTGGGGCACAGAGGGAGCCCATTAGCTATTGGGGGAATCAGAGAGGTAGATACTTGAAGCTCTCATGATTCCTCAGCTCAGGAGAGGGAGAGCAGACCTAGGAGTTGAAATGAAGCTGCTATTGCATAAAAATGAATAACAATTATAAAACAAAAATGGTCAGGAGAAACTGACCAGCCAACTTGTCCCATGGCCAGAGGCTGAATTTCTGGTGACCTGAGTTGAATGGCAGTGTTTAATTCTGGAGATTCCAGCAACACTAGGTCACCTCCAAATTCCACAGATGAGGGGCACTGACCTACTTGTTACGAACAAGCAGAGACGCTGCACAGCAGAAACCTTATTAGACTGTCCATATTCACCTTATCTGAAATAAATCAGACACCTCATCTCACAGATATAGACCACACACCCATCATCACCCGGTTCACCCTACACAATCAGTATAAACCAGAGAGTTTCAAATGCCTCATTCATCAGACAAAGATCGTAGATAAATTATTTACCACAGAGAAAGGAGTCGGCATGTCTACAGAAGGTATTACATTTTCATTTGTAATCAATGATTTCAACAATGTCTAAAGTTGTGTTGGTTATAAATGTGTTTTTGTTGGATTAACAGCATGAGAACACAGGTGCAAAACTGAGTATTTGTTTTTAAACAGGCAATAAAGTGATATTTTATACTTGTACATCTATTCAGCAATTGTATGAACTTTGAGTGAGTTTCAATATGCTAGGTGAGACTGAGTGCGGCACCTCTTGAAGCATTGTGTGCTCACTCCCCACCCCGACACATCCTTACTGCCCCTAATCTCATCCCTGGAATGCCCAAATGCCAGGGCTTGGGAGGGAGTGCTCAAAAGCCACCTTAGTCTTGTCTCAGCAGTTTCAGAGCTGAGGCAACTCTCCCTCAGCTAGAAACATGGCTCTTAGGGCCCTTCTACCCTGCTCCAGCCCTTTTTACCCAGCTAAAAGGCACTGGAGCAGGGTTGATGATCTCACCCATTGAATACAGAGCCCTTCTCTTCATCCACTATTCTCAATGTTCTGCTGAGATGACAGGTATTATATTGCAAAAAATCATAAAATGATAAAAATGTGCTGGGCTGCTGTTCCCGGAAGGCAGGGGTGAAACCTTATCTGCAACATTTGGCTCTGCAGGACAATGCAGACACCCCTCTCTCGAATTATTGAAAATATTTCTGGGACTGGCGAGATAGAAGGCACTACTCACTGTGAATCTGAAGCGGTAAAACCATAAGGTTAGAACAATGTATTTTCATCTCAGTGTATAGTATTTTTTATTATTAAAATAATAATTAAACCATTTCACATGAAATGGTAGAGAAAACTTGGGGTGAAATCCTAGCCCCACTGAAGTTAATGGAAAACTGCCTTTGACTTTAATGAGGCCAGGATTTCACTCTTGGGCTTTGGTGTTTGATTAATGTCCTAGGACTTGTTAGATTCTCTTTATTTTCTTAAAACTATGCTGAAAGAGTAATTTGTTGAACTAAATGAGAGCACTTTTTATTACTTTAATGAT
Source organism: Chelydra serpentina (assembly GCA_037349315.1). Classification (NCBI taxonomy): domain Eukaryota; kingdom Metazoa; phylum Chordata; order Testudines; family Chelydridae; genus Chelydra; species Chelydra serpentina. Next base: position 30,438,640 of record JBAIAC010000035.1, on the reverse strand, counting down.
TACTATATCCTCTCACAAAGGCTGTTCTTGGAAAGCAAGGCTGAATCACAGTGAAGATGCAGATATGTAATTTTTTGTTAAAGACCTACAACTTGGGAATCTGCACATTTATATCTGCCCCTGGACATTTCCACTGCTTGCATCCGATGAAGTGGGTATTCACCCACGAAAGCTTATGCTCCAATACCTCTGTTAGTCTATAAGGTGCCACAGGACCGTTTGTCGCTTCTTGGGCATCAATTCCCTATTCAATGTGCCTATGTAAGTAGCCATACATCAGAAAGCATTAATGAAGGCTTACTGTATTTATTTTTAATTCTGAAGTCTTTGTATGAGTTCATTTCTGCTCCAAAGACACGCTTAGCATCCCACTTTGTAGTAGTTTTCTGTCACTCAAATAGATTAAGAGTTACTGTAGCTCCATACACAGAAATTTACATAAATAACTTTTCAGGCTCCAAAGTGAGACTGTAAACCCACAGTCAATGAACACATACAGGTGAAACAAACAAGCAAAAAACAACTCTCCATTCCTTCTACTGTGAGATTTCTACTGAGAGATTTTTCAAGTAATCTATACAATTAAATTACCTACAGTACATTTAAGTAACCTAAAAGGGGAAAAATTATATATAAAAACAAATTTGCTTACTTGTACTGCTAACACCTTAGGGTATGTCTATACTTACCCGTCGCGTCGGAGGCGCGGGATCGATGTTCTGGGTTCGATTTATCGCGTCTTGTCAAGACGCGATAAATCGAACCAGGAAGTGCTCCCTCGTCGACGCTGGTAATCCAGCTCGACGAGTGGAGTAGGCGGAGTCGACGGGGGTGCCTGCGCACTGCGTCTGGACCACAGGTAAGTTCGAACTAAGGTACTTTGACTTCAGCTACGTTATTAACGTAGCTGAAGTTGCGTATCTTAGTTCGACAGGGGGGGTTAGTGTAGACCTGGGCTTAGATTATTCAAAAAGAAATAACTATCAACACCTAATTTACCCTTAATGTGATTTTTCCACTTTAAAATTAACTTCTAAACAACAGTTTTTTCCATAGACATGTATAAAGACAAAATTCAGAAAACATTTCTATCAATACTATTTTGTGGTTTTTTTAAACCAAACCAAAATATTCAGCCTAAACTGACAGTCATAAAATTCAATCCTGCATGGTGCTGAGTGCTGACCATGATTCTGCAAACCAATTAAGCATGTCCTTAATTTCTGAAGACTAGGATGCACTTTAATTACATTAGCAACTTTGTTCAATAGGGATGGACTGTTAAGTCAGCACCTCAATAAATTATTCTGAAAACAGTTCTATCAATAGTATGTTTTGTAAAAACTTTACTTTAGGCCCAATAGTTAGTTGTAATTAAACTACTTGACAGTGTGGCTTAAAGAGTTGTTACCTATCAACCTGGTTCTGAAGGAAATAAATTGAGTTTTTGCACAAGATTCTGCAAGGGTTCTTTTAAACGGTTTCAAATTCTCTGTTTAATCACAATATATTTTTAAAGAAAAAATATTGCCATTATTGGTCTTCACTTTCTTATAGTGAATCTATGATGATAATTCCCTCTTCATATGTATACTTTGTGTAACAGAAATGTTTTACTTAGCACAGAAGGGTCCATTAGAAGCATTACAAACCTGTTCAAATTGTTTAAGTTATATATTATAATTAGTTTGGCAGAGCTAATACAAATCACATTTACAGACTAACAATAATAAAATTGAAGTACCAGTTAAATATCCAAAATAATTAAAGGAATCATTTTTAGCCCGGCATAATTAGCTAATTCACTTTACAAGCATTTATTAAAATGAAATCACATGTTATTATTCCATAGGTAGTTACACAATAGTGTTTATAAAGGAAAAATATAATGAACCGAACTCTTTGTATCCAGCCCTCCACAATTAAAACGAAGACTCCCCAAGTAATATCAATCTAGGATAGACTAATTAAGTTTGGTTTGATAACCATTCATTTCTTCTATTGCCTCTGAGCAAATTGTTTATTAGAGAAAGTTATTTTACACAAATCAAATCAAACTGGGTAAACCATTATATTTGAGAGAAACCTTAGCCATCAGTCAATTAATCCATCATTTTCTCCAGACACTTTTGTTTAACGAGCAGATCACATTATCAACAATTTAGATATCATATGATTCAATTATGACAGAAAATTTATTGACAGTTTCTCTAATACTTTTATTATGAGTAAATATGGAATTTTCTCCACCTTACATGAGCAAAGCAGATGCAAACATGTTGTAAGTCTAAACATCCAAGCAATACCCAAGATTAATACTTAGCAAATGAAACTTTAAAAAAAATAAAGTAGTTTAAGGCAAATATATGAATTAGTTGTTTTTGGCTAGATGTCTAAACAGAGAATACAGATATACTAATATATTAGTCAAAAAATAACCCCGGACAATGTGCTAATTTACATTAAGAGGTTCAACATATATAAAAATACAAGGGTTTATGTAGTACAATACCATACCCCAAAAAATGGTAAAACCATATGATAAAGGAATACTTGCAACACCTTTCTACAGCTCTGTGAAATTCTAATAATAAGGCTTGTTTAATGTTTATTGGCTCCCCAAAACTTAATGTGAAGCTATTTCTTGTTATGCCTCATGCCTAATTAAAAAAATACAATTTTGTGGAATGCTTATAATTGCAGCTGTCTTAAATTCAAGAAAAATTGCTGCCTAACCAAGTTTGCTCCCAGATGGCACACTCCAAATCTACTGACAGAAGTTTCTCCTTGAAAAAATATGATACTGACTCACTGACAATTGAGCTAACCCCATGGTTGCATTCATGGCTCAAAGACTAGAGGGCACTGGGGAAGCTCCATTTAAACTAATGTCCATTAAAGTGGTAATGGAATTACATAATACCGTATACAATAGCACATCACTATCTTCAGAGTATTTTGCCTGAGAAAAAAGGTGTTTTTATAATGAGGGGGGACTATAACTGGGTTTATAGTTGCTGAAGAGAGTACTACAGCTGTATACTAGAGAGTTAAATAAACATTCATATAATGAGAATGAAGTATACACTTAATGCATGACAGCATCTGAACAGTAAAAACTGCTTAACAGTAAATACAAAAGAAGCCTTCAGCTGAACATCTGATATATGCTGTTCTTTGAATCTTTCTAGGTGAAGCATATTTTAACCATCACAACTAAGTTCTTACATGTGGCTGTATCACAATGATAATTAATATAAATTTCTGGTTTGCAGATTCTGTATTATTGAAACGTTTGTAACCATTCTCTTTAGCTGAAGTCCCTCAAGAAGTGTATACTTCATTCTCATTAAGAAACAGAAATCTAAGGAAGGGTTACAAAAAGAAAGATCATGTCCCCTCTAGAGTGGGATATTACAATGAATAAATGTTTCTTAGTTTAATCTACATTTTATGTATAGTTATCAAGAACTACAATGTGAAAAGGATATTGAACATCCTGAACTTCTTATATCAAGAAAGATCATGCAATTGTACGTAATTTTTTTAATGCAAAATAAGCAAGCTCTTTTCCAGGCACTTGTGCTAAAAGTGACTTCATATGAACGTATAGCAACAATGGTACACATTGCAGCACAAGGCTCCATTGATGGCCATGCAGCTGCCATACGCTGATATGTGAAATACCACCATTATTTTATGTACTAGGCACCAGCTTGGCAGGGTATGTAAGCATGAGCCTAACTTTAAGCAAATGCACTGTCCCATTAAAGTCAATGGGACTGCTCATATACATAATGTTAGGCATTTATATAAGTACCTTGCTGAATCAAGGCCTAAATATGCTGTATGGCAGTGGTCCCCAACCTTTCTGTGGCCAAGAGCACATTCATCCCTTCATCAGAGTGCGGCGGGCAGCGACACTTCTTGGCAGCATTTCGGTGGCGATGGTTCTCCACCGGAAGCACACCTCGGTGGCATTTCGGTGAAAGCTTCTCCGCCGGAAGCGCTCCTCGGCGGCATTTCGGTGAAAGCTTCTCCACCAGAAGTGCTGCGCGGCGACATTTCAGTGGCGATGCTTCTCCGGAGGATGTACCTCTCCTCTTCCTTCCTTGGCACCGGCCCTGATGGCGGGCGCACATAAATGCCCCAGCGCGCGCCATGGCGCCCGCGGGCACCACGTTGGGGACCACTGCTGTATGGCAAACTGGAGTCTGAGGGATGATTGTGTGGTAACTGCTTGTAAAAGATGGCCTTTCAAGAGGAATCTTTCAAGATAATCATTTCAGTCCAACTTCAAATCTTTGCTTGAAAAACTTATTGAAAATACAAAGGTAAACTCCTCATTTGGAGTACTGTGTCCAGTTTTGGGCCCCACACTACAAGAAGGATGTGGATAAATTGGAAAGAGTCCAACGGAGGGCAACAAAAATGATTAGGGGGCTGGAGCACATGACTTATGAGGAGAGGCTGAGGGAACTGGGATTGTTTAGCCTGCAGAAGAGAAGAGTGAGGGGGGATTTGATAGCTGCTTTCAACTACCTAAAAGGGGTTCCAAAGAGGATGGATCTAGACTGTTCTCAGTGGTAGAAGATGACAGAACAAGGAGTAATGGTCTCAAGTTGCAGAGGGGGAGGTTTAGGTTGGATATTAGGAAAAACTTTTTCACTAGTAGGGTGGTGAAGCACTGGAATGGGTTACCTAGGGAGGTGGTGGAATCTCCTTCCTTAGAGGTTTTTAAGGTCAGGCTTGACAAAGCCCTGGCTGGGATGATCTAGTTGGGGTTGGTCCTGCTTTGAGCAGGGGGTTGGACTAGATGACCTCCTGAGGTCCCTTCCAACCCTGAGATTCTATGATTCTATGAATATACTTTAAAAGGTAAGCTCTTTGTTCAGATCCTGATCATATCCTTTGGACACTAATACAATACAATTAACTAACAACAAAGAACAGTTAGTTAGCCTACAGTGACTGTGGTTCTTGGAGGTCTGTTGTCCACACAGATTTCACTTCTGATGGATTCCACTTCTGGTGAACATGCATCCCATGCACACAAGATCAGATTCTTTTAGCCAGTAGTATCCACTGAAGCCACTGAAGTACCCTGGATGTCCTCATGCCCCTCTCGTCCAACAGCATAGAGTGCGGAGCGGGCCTAACCACCACCAGTTCCTTCACCCATACAGAATCCAGATGGCACAGGGCTCCATAGTAGTGAGGGAAGGAGGAAGAAGAGCTGGAGAATCAAACCACCATAGTTACTGTAGGGTAAGTAATCTTTCTTTCCTCCTCAAATGATTGGTCACTTGGATTCTATTTCTGGTGATTAGTAAGCAGTGACTTCAAAATCAGGAGACCAGTGCTAGGAATTCGCTTTAAATAATGATTTCAAGACAGCTCTGCCAAAGTAAGCATCAGATTTTGAGACCTCAAGACTAAGAGATAACACTGGGTGAAAGTGTGGATTGATTTCCATACACAGCTGCTCTGCACATTTCTGAGCTATTTTACACAGAAGCTGCCTGAGCCCTACTGGAATGGACTCTAACCTACATGATTGAAGCTAATCTAGCTATTTTATAGCATGATTGAATACAATTAGATACCCATTAAAACACTCTGTCTACAAATGAACATCCCGGGAAAGCTCTTCAAGGGTCTTATTCTGTCAAGGTAATATGACAGAGCTCTAACCATATCAATTGTGTGCAGTTTGGCTTCCCTGTATTTAGAATGGGGTTTAGGGAAGAAAACTGGCAGGTGAATCAGCTAATTTAAAGGAAAATCTGTGACAACCTTAGTTAAAAGCTTAAGGTGCGGTCTAAGCTTTCCCTTATCCCCATGAAACACAGTGTAAGGTGGGCCAGCTATGGGGGCCTGAATTTCCCCTCCCCTTCAAGCTGACATAAAGACAACTAAAAAGGCAGTCTTCAGAGAGAGATAGTATAAAGAACAAGTTGTTAGGTTCTCAAAAGGGGGAGAAGGGTTCCATTAAACCAGCTAAGACTATGTTGAGATCCCAAGGACGGGGCTCCTGAATTTGGGAAAAGACACGAATGAGGCCCTCTGGGAATTTTACAACTATAGAAGAAGAAAACATTGTGTGACACTGAATGAGCAGATGATGTGCTGGTATTGCTGCTAAATGTACCTATATGCAGCTGATGGATAGCCCTGAATGTTTTATGGGCAGCAAAAGGTCTAGATAATCAGGGATTAGGGCTTTTAAGGGGGGACAAGATTACACTGTACTGCCCAAATAAATTTAGCTGAATAGCTGAGACTAGTGGAGTCTTTTCTGCTATGCACCAAAATATTCTGGATCACCTGAACAGTTTTTGATGGAAGTTACCATCGCATGCAATGATACTGGGTTCAGGTGCAAAACATGACCCTTTGATCTGCAAGATCATGTCAGGTAAAACAGGTGATGTGATCAGGGGCTGAGTTAACATGTTTGTTAGGTCTGAATACCAAAAGTGTCAGATCATTGTTGCTGAATCCTCTGTTTTCTCAGGACCCTTGATATTAACAGGAATGGAGGATAAGAGAACATTATCCCCAGACTTCATGAAATGAGGAAAGCATCTAACAGGGATCCTGGGCTCAGACCCACAGCAAATAGATCTATTCTTGGATATTCCTATTTCCAAAAGATGCACTGCAAGACTGAGTCCATTGTTGTCATCTCAAAATTGCCTGCTGAGTTGGTCTGCTCTGAGGTTCTCTAAGCCTGGCACATGTAGAGCCACTGATGTGATCTGGTTACTAATACAACAGTTCCAGAGATGAACAGCTTCTTGGCTAAGAGGGGATGACCATGCTCTTCCATGTCTGTTGACATAAAGCATTGTTGTGTTGTCTATCATTACCTGGATCATTAGTCTGAGCAGCATGAGAAGAAATACCATGCACACTAAAAGAATAGCTCTGAATTCCAGAATGTTTATGTGGAATTGCATCTTTTTGGGAGTCCAGAGGTCTTGGATCTGAAGGTGATCTAAGAGAGCTTTCCATTTGAATGTAAAGGCATCTGTCATCAGTCTCTTGGTAGGAAGAGGTGGAAAAATATTACTCCTTTGCATAGAGAGGGCCTTCCACCAATTAAACAATCAGAGGACTTCTCAGGGGATTTCAGGTCCTTGTGATGTCTGTTGGGTAGATAGACAGATTTTAACTACCTTTGCATGGAGCACAGGTGATGTCTGGCTTGCTGTATGACATAAGGTAGGCAACCATATGACCCAGGAGTCTGAGGCATATACTTACAGGCATTTGAGGATGAGCCTGCAGATAGCTGATGAGCTCTACCATGGTCTGGAATCCCTCCTGTGGTAGCTAATATCTTGCTGATGTGAAATCTAACACAGCCCCTATGAACTCTTTTCTCTGGGTCATCAATCATGTAGAATTTTCTCTGTTGATCCTGAGGCCCAGTGTGGTGAAAAGATATAGAATTAGGTGAATGAAACTGTTCACTCTGTTGTAGTGAACTTTCTTATATGTGCCAGCCATTGAGGTACAGATATAGCTGGATTCCTTACCTCCTTAAGTGAGACGCCACAACTGCCAACCCCTTAGTAAATACCATTGGTGCTGTTGAAAGACCAAAGGGCAGGGGCTGCATATTGGCAGAATGGGATAACTCAGATTCCAAGTGGGTGTACTTCCTGTGCACATGATAAATCTATATGAAAAAGCATGTGTCTTGTAGGTTGAGAGCTGCAAACCAGTCTTGCGGATCTAACAGTGAGATTATGGGCATCAGAGTTATCATCCTGAAATTGAAACAGCAGAAGAATTTGTTGACATCTCAGATCTGGAAGCCCCCTTTCTTCTTTAAAATTAGAAAATAATGTGAGTAAAACCCTTCCTTCTGAATTCCAGGGGCACCTCTTCCACTACTCAGAGTGTCAGAAGGGAATCCACTTTCACTTGTAGCAGTCCCTCATGAAAGAGGTCCCAAAAGAGAGACTAGAAAGAGGGTGAGATGTAGGAAGTCACTGAAATTGAATATTTATAGTTTCTAAGACCAAGCTGTCTGAGAATTCGATTCCTGGCCTCTTCAAAGTAAAAAAGGCAATTGCCAAAGGGAAAGAGAAGGGACAAAGATCTCCTAATAGTTCTGAGTGGCTCCTGACAGAAGTATAAAACTTGCTGCCATGAGACAGACATGGTGCATAGTAAAGGAGGAAAAGGCAGAGGGCCTCCTTTGTTGGAACTGCTGCTTCTTTCTCGGTGACTCTGATGACTTCTGCACATTATAAGAGTAAGTAGAGAACTTCTATCTTATGAAACTTTCAGACCTGGCCATCTTTCTCCTTGGGGTTGGGTATATACTCCTAGCAAGTGAGCACTGCTCTAGCATCTTTTAGAGAATACAAGGCTTTATCTATAAGCACACTGAATTAATCTTTAGTATTCCTGAAGGTGGAGTGCATGGTAGTGAGGTTGGCCACTGAACATGCTGCCATATCCGGAGAATCTAACACAAGCTGTAGCAACGTTTGAGCTATCTAATGTCCTTCAGTCACAATAGACTTTGCTTCCTCCCTATGTTCTTGAAGGAGCTTCTCTATGAATTGTGGCACTTTGACCCAGTTGAGGCAATCATATTTTTGACAGATGTGCATGGTAATTTAAGATATGCATCTATAGACCTAGTGATGAATAAATCTTTCTGCCAAAGGGGTCTAGCTTTTTGGGGGTCTGTCTCTTGGTGTCATTCTTGGGCATCCCTGCTGACTGGTTCTTTCATTTACTGTCGCCGTTGACTGTGATCCAGGAACTGGGTATACGTAAAAATATTCAAACCCTGTATAGGGGACTTGATAATGCCTACCTATCTTTTTAGAGGTGGGTGCCATGGATGCCAGGTTCTGCCACAATTTCTTTTGCTGGTTCCAACAGTTCTCCTTGGATGGGCATGGTATGGCTTCCAGGTATGAAGACGTGCAGAATGTCCATTAACTTGTGGGATTTTCCTTGCATTACTCTCCATATATAGGTTACTAAAACGTGTGCTATGCAATGTAAAGTTCTTGAAATATTTTGAAGTCACCCAGCTGACCAGGAGTGAAGGGCCCTAGTTCCTCATCTGGTGAGGAAAAGTATATTACCGTTGAAATCAAATACTCCTCTATTTCCACCAGATATAAAGCTTTGCGAACAGGAGCTGCAAACAGGGGAGTTTGAGAGGAATTGCTCCAGGTAAAGCAGGAGCAAATACAGGACCCTTGGGGTAAGTGGCTGTCTGTAGTGTGTGTTTGGGGGTACTTGTGTCTGTCTGTTTGTTCATTCATTTGTTTGTTTGCAGGACCGTGTGCTGTGGCTGGCAGTTGGTGTAGAAGCTGTGAGCTTCTACACCAGGGGGCGGACAGGAGCTGCAAACAGGGGCGTTTGAGAGGGAGTTTGGAAGGGGAGTGCGAAGGGGGCAAGCTATCCTTGCCATTCCTAACTCCTTTAACCCAAACTAAAGGCAGAGGCAGAGCAACCAGGGGGCTGCAGACGGGGGAGTGAGTATCTGTTGTGGGGACAGTTTGACAGTGTGCTTGATTGTTTGATTGCCTGTTTGAATAGTGTGAATTGGGAGTGCTTTGTTCCAGGCTCTTCTAAAAAGACAGTCAGTCAGCTACGAACCAGCTGAGCAGCGAATAGCAGAGAAGCAAACAGGTGGAGTTAGCCTGGGAGTTCGCCTGGAGAGAGCCTACTGCGGCATCCCCCTTGCAGGTTCCCTGAGTAGCTTCTGCCACAAGTGAGGAAACTCTTCGAAGGAAGGGACTATGGATGCTGAGCGATCCGCTGTCGTGACCTGCACAGGATGTGCCATGTTTGTCTTTATTCCACAGGATAGAAGCGACTTTGTCTATACAAAGTGCAAGCTGATCTCCATATTGGAGGAGAAGATTCAAGGTCTGGAGAAACGAGTATCAACCCTGCGTTCCATAAAAGAAAATGAGGAGTTCCTGGATAGACGTCAGGATAGGCTTCAGCGGGCACAGTGTTCTGAGGATTCAGAGCAGGCTATGCAGCGGGGACAGAAGGCCAGTGAAGATAATTGGCGGCATGTGACCTCCAGAAGAGGAAAGAGTATGAGACAAGTCCATGTACCAGAAACGCATATTCAGATGAGCAACCGTTTTCATGTTCTCTCCACAGGTACTAGTGCAGAGAGTGGAGTGAATGATACATCTGAGGGAACAGAGCAGAAGGAGACTCCACTGATTGGAAGGCATGAGATGCACAGTCCTAGGGATGGGGGTTCCACGACCACCACTCCCAAGAGGAGGAGGAGGGTGGTGGTGGTCGGGGACTCTCTCCTCAGGGGGACTGAGTCATCTATCTGCCGCCCTGACCGGGAAAACCGAGAGGTGTGCTGCTTGCCAGGGGCTAGGATTCATGATGTGATGGAGAGACTGCCAAGACTCATCAATCCCTCAGATCGCTACCCCTTCCTGCTTCTCCACGTGGGCACCAATGATACTGCCAAGAATGACCTTGAGCGTATTACTGCAGACTACGTGGCTTTGGGAAGAAGGATAAAGGAGTTTGAGGCGCAAGTGGTGTTCTCGTCCATTCTCCCGGTGGCAGGAAAAGGCCGGGGTAGAGACCGTCGAATCGTGGAAGTCAACGAATGGCTACGCAGATGGTGTCGGAGAGAAGGGTTCGGATTCTTTGACCATGGGATGATGTTCCAAGAAGAAGGAGTGCTAGGCAGAGATGGGCTCCACCTGACGAAGAGAGGGAAGAGCATCTTTGGAAGCAGGCTGGCTAACCTAGTGAGGAGGGCTTTAAACTAGGTTCACCGGGGGAAGGAGACCAAAGCCTCGAGGTAAGTGGGGAAGTGGGATACCAGGAGGAAGCACAAGTAGGTGAGTGCAAGAGGGGAGGGCTCCTGCCCCATACTGGGAAAGCAGGACAATCGGTGAGTTATCTTAAATGCCTATACACAAATGCAAGAAGCCTGGGGAACAAGCAGGGAGAACTGGAAGTCCTGGCACAGTCAAGGAATTATGATGTAATTGGAATAACAGAGACTTGGTGGGATAACTCACATGATTGGAGTACTGTCATGGATGGATATAAACTGTTCAGGAAGGATAGGCAGGGCAGAAAAGGTGGGGGAGTTGCGTTGTATGTAAGAGAGCAGTATGACTGCTCAGAGCTCCAGTATGAAACTGCAGAAAAACCTGAGAGTCTCTGGATTAAATTTAGAAGTGTGAGCAACAAGGGTAATGTCGTGGTGGGAGTCTGCTACAGACCACCAGACCAGGGGGATGAGGTGGACGAGGCTTTCTTCCAGCAACTAACAGAAATTACTAGATCACAGGCCCTGGTTCTCATGGGTGACTTTAATCACCCCGACATCTGCTGGGAGAGCAATACAGCGGTCCACAGACAATCCTGGAAGTTTTTGGAAAGTGTAGGGGACAATTTCCTGGTGCAAGTGCTGGAGGAACCAACTAGGGGAAAAGCTCTTCTTGACCTGCTGCTCACAAACAGGGAGGGAATAGTAGAGGAAGCAATAGTGGATGGGAACCTGGGAGGCAGTGACCATGAGATGGTCGAGTTCAGGATCCTGACACAAGGAAGAAAGGAGAGCAGTAGAATACAGAGCCTGGACTTCAGAAAAGCAGACTTTGACTCCCTCAGGGAACTGATGGGCAAGGTCCCCTGGGAGAATAACATGAGGGGGAAAGGAGTCGAGGAAAGCTGGCTGTATTTTAAAGAATCCTTATTGAGGTTGCAGGAAAAAACCATCCCGATGTGTAGAAAGAAAAGTAAATATGGCAGGCGACCAGCTTGGCTTAACAGTGAAATCCTTGCTCGTCTTAAACACAAAAAAGCAGCTTACAAGAAGTGGAAGATTGGACAAATGATCAGGGAGGAGTATAAAAATATTGTTCAGGCATGCAGGAGTGAAATTAGGAAGGCCAAATCACACTTGGAGTTGCAGCTAGCCGGAGATGTTAGGAGTAACAAGAAGGGTTTCTTCAGGTATGTGAGCAACAAGAAGAAAGTCAAGGAAAGTGTGGGCCCCTTGCTGAATGAGGGAGGGAACCTAGTGACAGAGGATGTGGAGAAAGCTAGTGTACTCAATGCTTTTTTTGCCTCTGTCTTCACAGACAAGGTCAGCTCCCAGGCGGCTGCACTCCGCAGCACGGTATGGGGAGGAGGTGACCAGCCCTCTGTGGAGAAAGAAGTAGTTCGGGACTATTTAGAAAAGCTGGACGAACACAGTCCATGGGGCCGGATGCACTGCATCCGAGGGTGCTAAAGGAATTGGCCGATGTGATTGCAGAGCCATTGGCCATTATCTTTGACAAATCATGGCAATCGGGGGAGGTCCCGGATGACTGGAAAAAAGCTAATGTAGTGCCCATCTTTAAAAAAGGGAAGAAGGAAGATCCGGGGAACTACAGGCCAGTCAGTCTCACCTCAGTCCCTGGAAAAATCATGGAACAGGTCCTCAAGGAATCAATTCTGAACCACTTAAAGGAGGGGAAAGTGATCAGGAACAGTCAGCATGGATTCACCAAGGGCAAGTCATGCCTGACTAACCTAATTGCCTTCTATGATGAGATAACTGGCTCTGTGGATGAGGGGAAAGCAGTGGATGTGCTATTTCTTGACTTTAGCAAAGCTTTTGATACAGTCTCCCACAGTGTTCTTGCCAGCAAGTTAAAGAAGTATGGGCTGGATGAATGGACGGTAAGGTGGATAGAAAACTGGCTGGATGGTCGTGCTCAACGGGTAGTGATCAATGGCTCCATGTCTAGTTGGCAGCCGGTATCAAGTGGAGTGCCCCAAGGGTCGGTGCTGGGGCCGGTTTTGTTCAATATCTTCATCAACGATCTGGAGGATGGTGTGGACTGCACCCTTAGCAAGTTTGCAGATGACACTAAATTGGGAGGAGTGGTTGATACGCTAGAGGGTAGGGACAGGATACAGAGGGACCTAGACAAATTAGAGGATTGGGCCAAAAGAAATCTGATGAGGTTCAACAAGGACAAGTGCAGAGTCCTGCACTTAGGACGGAAGAATCCCATGCACTGCTACAGACTAGGGACCGAATAGCTGGGCAGCAGTTCTGCAGAAAAAGACCTAGGGGTTACAGTGGACGAAAAGCTGAATATGAGTCAACAGTGTGCCCTTGTTGCCATGTTGTATAAGTAGGGGCATTTCCAGCAGATCGAGGGACGTGATTATTCCCCTCTATTCGGCACTGGTGAGGCCTCATTTGGAGTACTGTGTCCAGTTTTGGGCCCCACACTACAAGAAGGATGTGGATAAATTGGAAAGAGTCCAACGGAGGGCAACAAAAATGATTAGGGGGCTGGAGCACATGATTCATGAGGAGAGGCTGAGGGAACTGGGATTGTTTAGCCTGCAGAAGAGAAGAGTGAGGGGGGATTTGATAGCTGCTTTCAACTTCCTGAAAGGGGGTTCCAAAGAGGATGGATCTAGACTGTTCTCAGTGGTAGAAGATGACAGAACAAGGAGTAATGGTCTCAAGTTGCAGAGGGGGAGGTTTAGGTTGGATATTAGGACAAACCTTTTCACTAGTAGGGTGGTGAAGCACTGGAATGGGTTACCTAGGAAGGTGGTGGAATCTCCTTCCTTAGAGGTTTTTAAAGTCAGGCTTGACAAAGCCCTGGCTGGGATGATTTAGTTGGGGTTGGTCCTGCTTTGAGCAGGGGGTTGGACTAGATGACCTCCTGAGGTCCCTTCCAACCCTGAGATTCTATGATTCTATGTTCGTCCTGGCACAGGCTGAGAGACTCTACCACCTGCTGCTGCTCGGACAGCCTACAAAGTTTCAATGAGGGGTGGGAAAGCAGGCGAGCCAGTCTTCATAGCCAGTTGCATGCCTCAAAGAGCCCAGTAGGGGCCAGATTTCACATTACAGGGACAAAAGGCAGGGCGCATGTGGCAGTGAAGGATACCAAGGTGAGTGTTCCCAAGATTTCATGGGTCTATGTTTATAGTGCCGACCCTTGGATTCCATAATATTACTAGGGATCATATGAATACGAACAAGGTGAATGGTAGCAGTACCAGTAATCAATACCAAGGTAAAGAGTGCACTAACAGCTGAGGAGAGCAATGATGACTCAGGTTGTACAATCACTGCAAGATCACTCAGTACCAAGAATAACTTCAACACCAACGAATTCGGTGCCAGAAGCATCTTCACTTCAGGGATTGGCACTGGAATTAGCAGCACCGCGTGTGCCAATTATAGTGCTAAGATGGTCAGTATCGAGTGAAGCGTGGACTGCTGTCTCAGAATGTATCGTGTATTTTGTGACCAGATTTTGCCAAGGCATCAGTGGGACCCAAGTTGGGTCACAAACCTCCTTTTGTCTCAGTGGCCTAAGGAGATTTTTGCCTCATTTTACTAGGTCCTGAGGGTGACCTATGCCTGCACTCTCAGTTGAAATGATGTTCCTTGCTACCCCAGCCTGATGACTGGGTGAAGGAGAACTTAGCTGCCCAGCCAGTCTCGGTGGTTGATGGGTTTGATCTCTTCGAAGAGTGAGACCAGGATCTTGGAGTTGAGCCACAGCTCACAGGATCCCTAGCTGAGGAGGTCTATTCAGACCTGGGATGCCCTTTTTTCCTGGCCTCATGGAGGGCTCCAAGGGAAAGAGCTTAAGATGAGCTTCTCTTGCCTCATGTGTCCTCTTAGAAAAGGAGTGACAGACTGACCACCTATTGTGATGTGCGCCTCTCCAAGACAAAAAAGTGAGCAGAATTGCAGGGGAAAGATTTGAACCCCAGTTTTGTTTCAGCAATAGTGGAAAAGTCCCAGCACCAAGAAAGTTCCTAACACAAACCACCTCCTCCATAAAAACACCACCAAAATAAAACCCACTTTATTAAAGGGCACAAAAAGAGAAAACACTACACTCACTATGCCATCCACACACACACACAAAACCAGCAAACTCATACAGTACGTAAAGAAGCAGATAAGGAAGGGGTTCTGTTTTGCTGCCTGTAGTGGTTCAGCGGTGGAGATCCTCCCCCTCCAGGTCCATGGGAGGCCAGTCTGCCTCACTACTTCTCTGGGTGTCACCTGTCATGGGGAATTAGTGGCACAGCAACAGTCTATAGCTCAGGCCTCTGTTCAGGGCCAAGCAACAATGGCAGATAGATAGCCCAGGCCCTCAGGCAGGGCGGGGCAATGAGTCTATAACTCGGCCCTGCTTCAGGGCCGAACAACAAACACAGCTAGATAAACCAACCCCTCAGGCAGGGTGGGGAAACAAAGGTCTATGGCTCTGGCCTGTGTTCAGGGTCGAGCAGCAAGGGGTTTGGGCATCCTGGCTCCGGTGAATGGCCGACAAGTGGTAGCTTTTTGGCCTTGAGAAGGGGAGACGGCAACCCCAGGGTTGGGGTGGCAGGGGGGGCACAGGCCCACACCCTCCACTGCGCCCCAGCCCAGGGCCCTAAAAGTGGTAGCGGGATTTGCCACTGGGTCAGCAGGGATCCTGACCGCAACACGCTAACCTATGCTCAGGTGCTGCAGCCAGACTTGGGTCGGCTATCCCTGGGCCACTTCCTAACTCCACCTCGGGGTGTACCTGGTCCTGTAGAGGGTTATCCAGATCGTCCAGGTAGAAGGCCTGTGGTAGTGCTGGCAGCTCCTCCATGTTTGGATCAGCATATGGCTCCAGGAGCTCTGGCCAGTCCTCAGCTCTCCAGGGGCCTGCAGCAGTCTCCCAGGTCGGGAGCATGGCCTGGCTCCGCCCATCAGGGCTCAATGAAGGGTTCCTCCCTCTCCGGGTCCGTGGAAGGCCACTCTGCCTCACTACACTGCCACAGGTGGTAAGAAGTAAATTAGGGACTGTTGGGCCCACTCTATCCTGTATGCCCTCAAATGGGAGTGTGTGAGGCCATCAAGGGTACAGATGCAGCCACAACTGACACGAATGACCAAAATAATTCAATCTTATGTGTGTGGAGCACATGTGCACTAGAAGTGGAATCCATATGGACAATCACTCAAAGAATCATTATTATTATTTTCTATTTTTCCAAAGTGCCATCAGGCAAAATTCAATGAAGCAAGCAAGCCACAACTCCCATTAACCCATTAGGGTTGAATTTGGTTCACTGTGTTTTACACTTCAGTTTCCTGAGATTAATACAAATCATGTAAATTGACAAGTAACTGGACATACTACTTCACTTTTGGGGGGGGGGGGTGATTATTCACATCAGTTATATTACAGTTTTTTTCACTGCAACTATAATCTATGATAAAAGCTCCTTCCCTTTTGATTTTATAAGTACTGCTCCTCCTATATAGTGAACATGTTCATTTTCTCATTTC
The DNA here is from genome assembly GCA_037349315.1 of Chelydra serpentina. Classification (NCBI taxonomy): domain Eukaryota; kingdom Metazoa; phylum Chordata; order Testudines; family Chelydridae; genus Chelydra; species Chelydra serpentina. Next base: position 30,422,298 of record JBAIAC010000035.1, on the reverse strand, counting down.
AATTTCATTACCAGCTCCTAGTTGTAGCACCTACAGCAGTACAGGACTCTACCTGTGTACCTATTGTCTTTTATTCTTTGTAGTGGGGAATCAAACAATCATAGAAATATGGGGCTGGAAGGGATCTCAGGAAGTCATCAAATCCATGCTAAGGCAGGATAAAGTAAACCTAGACCACCCTGACAGGTGTTTATCCAATCAGTTCTTAAAACCCTCCAATGATGGGGATTCCACAAGCTCTCTTGGAAGCCTTGAAAGAACTTAACCACCCTTACAGATAGAAACTTTTCCTAATAGCTAAACTAAATCTCCCTTGCTGCAGATTAAGCCCATTACTTCTTGTTCTCTCTTCACCGTCCTCTTTATAACAGCCCTTAACATATTTGAAGACTTATCAGTCTTCTTTTCCAAAGACTAACGTGCTCACTTTTTTCAACCTCTCCTCATAGGTTGGGTTTTCTAAAGCTTTTTTTCATTTTTGTTGCCCGCTTCTGAACCAATTTGGCCACGTTTCCTGAACTGCGGTGCCCAGAACTGGACAGTACTCCATCTGAGGCCTTACCAGCGTCAGGTAAAGCAAACAATTACCTCACATATTTTACATATGACAGATTCTTCTGTTAATATAATCCAGAACAGATTTTTTTGCAACTGCATAACATTGTTGACTCTTTCAATTTGTGATCCACTATAACCCCAAATCCTTTTCAGCACTTCTACCACCTAGCTATTTAGTCCCCATTTTGTAGTTGTGCATTTGATTTTTTCTTCCTAAGTGAAGTACTTTGCACTTGTCTTTATTGAATTTCATCTTGTTGAATTCAGACCAATTCTCCAATTTTGTGTTTTCTTGCGCTGCACAGAGAACTGCACAATGTACACGAATTGAAATTTGCCCTCTCCCTCAATGTAGAGAGAGATATGCACAGCTTCTTGCTCCCCCAGTTATGAATTACACAAACTGTTTAAAACAAAAACAAGTTTATTAAGTACAGGAGGTAGATTTTAAGTGATTACAAGGGATAGCCAACAGATCAAAGCAGATTACCTTAGTAAATAAATAAAACCGTAAACTGAATTTAACACACTAGATAGGTAGGATATAAATTAACAAATTCTCACCCTGAGTGATAAACAAGCTGGCAGACTCTTAAGGCACAAGTAGCCTTGGATTTCCCAGGTTTTCATACACAGGCTAAAGATCCTTCTAGCCTGGGACCATCACTTCCCACAGTACAGTTCTTGCCCCTCAGGTGTTTCTAGGTGTGTTGTTGCAGGAAGAGTGAGATACCCTCATGATGTCACTGTCCCCCTTTTATATCTTCTTCCCACTTGCTGGAAAACTCCTTTGCTGTGACCAGGGTCAAACAGTTCTCATTGTGTAATGCTATCTCTGAGAGGTTTCTATTGTACACAGTTCCTGGGGTAATCCTTATGCTTGTGTGCATTTCCTTAATAAGCCATTAACATTGTTTGGCCTTTTTACTGTTGTACCTGAAAGGCTGCTTGTGGGTGTTTTCAACCTCGCAACATGTTCCAATAACACATGCATAGCTAAATTTAATAACTTCACATACAACGATAGCACATACAATCCAACGAGATATTAATGTCTGGCAGATCAAGACTTTTAGAATGATACCTCTCAAGACATACTTTGTACAAAACATATCCTAATTACATGACAGTCATTAATATTGGGGTCTCAGGGGTTCTGACAATACCCTCCAAATCTGACAGCAAATTACTCTTTGAGTATCATCTTTCAATCAGTTTTGCACCCACCTTATAGTTATTTCACCTAGACCACATTTCACAGTTTGCTTGTGAATGTCATTGTAGGATTGTGTCAAAAGCCTTACTAAAATCAAGATATATCATGTCTACTGCTTCCCCCCAGTCCACTACAACAGTAACCCTATCAAAGAGAAAAATTAGATTGGTTTGGCATGATTTGTTCTTGACAAATTCATGCTGGCTATTCTTTATAATGCTATTATCCTCTAGATGCTTATAAACTGATTGTTTAATAATTTGTTCCAGAATCTTTCGAGGTATCAGAGTTAGGCTGACTGGTCTATAATTCCAGGGTCCTCTTTGTTCCCCTTTTTAAAGATATGTTTGCCCTTCTCCAGTGCTCTGGGACCTCACCCATCCTCAATGAGTTTTCAAACGTAATCACTAACTGCTCAGAGGTTGCTTCAGCTAGTTTCTTAAGTGCCTGTCAAGCGACTGGGAGGTAGGAGGTCATGCCTGATGGCTGGAGCAGGAGTGAAGCCTAATGGTGAATGCAGGAGTTGGTAGCCAGGAACTGGAGCCTGGGTTCAGAGCCAGAGTCGGGGGGTGGGGGGGGAGAGCGTGTTTGAGACCCCTGAGCTAGTGCCTGCTGCTGCTGGTGGTCTTAAGAGCAGGTCTGTTGATTCCCTCAGCCCATGGGGCAGTTTGGCCACCCATGTGGCTCAGCTGATGCTCAGCTGCACCCGTTATACTGCCTGGATGTTAAACTATCAGGGAAGCAGAGTATCTGTGGGTCCTTAACCTGACAGTACCCTTGGATGAATTTCATCAGGCCCTGCCACCTTGAACACATTTAACTTGTATACATATTTTTTAACCTGTTCTTTCCTTATTTTGCCTTGCAATCCTTCCCCCTTGTTCTTACAACCAAATACTCAACACAATTAATATTTTAGTGAAGACTGTAGCAAAACAGGCATTAAACACCTCAGCCTGCTTGATGTCATCAGTTACCCTTCCCCACTAAGTAAAGGACTGACACTTTCCTTTCTTTCTCTTACTCCTAGGGTATGTCTACACTACGGTACTAGTTCGATTTCTGTGAAACCGAACTTGTGAACCCGATATTTCCAGGTCGATTGTTCGAATCCACACCAGGGATCTTTTTTCGAATGTCCGAGTCCACAGTAGGGGGGCAAGCGTCGACATTGCAAGCGGTGCACTGTGGGTAGCTATCCCACAGTTCCCGCAGTCCCGCCTGCCCACTGGAATTCTGGGTGTAGCCCCCAGTGCCTTGTGGGAACGAAATTGTGTCAAGGGTCGGTATACGTAAATTTCGTCACTCGACCCACACTTCCGCCTTCCCTACGTGAAAGCGCCGGCGGGGAATGAATTTGCGCCCTTTTCCTGTGGCTGATAGCTCGGACGCCACTGGACAGTGAGCATGGAGCCCTCCGCGATTATCGCAGCTGTCCTGTCCGTAGCCAACAACTCGCGCCTTATAGCGCACCTTTTCCAGACTCTGATGCAGAGAAATCGGGAGAGGAGACAACGTAATCTCCGGGAGTACTTAAACTCTGAAAGGGGCATTGATCTCTTGCAAAGCGCTGGACCCCGGCCCCTAGACATCATGGTGGCAATGGGTCATGTTGATCCCGTGGAACGGCGATGCTGGGCAAGGGAAACAAGCACTGACTGGTGGGACCGCATAGTGCTGCAGGTATGGGATGAGTCCCAGTGGCTGCGAAACTTTCGGATGCGTAAGTGCACTTTTATGGAACTTTGTGAGTTGCTGTCCCCTGCCCTGAAGCGCCAGGACACCCGGATGCGAGCTGCCCTCACTATCCAGAAGCGAGTGGCCATAGCCCTGTGGAAGCTTGCAACCCCTGACAGCTACCGGTCAGTAGCGAACCAATTTGGAGTGGGCAAGTCTACCGTGGGGGTTGCTGTGATGCAGGTAGCCCGTGCAATCGTTGACCTGCTGTTCCACAAAGTAGTGACCCTGGGAGACGTGCAGGTGATCATAGATGGCTTCGCTGCAATGGGATTCCCAAACTGCGGTGGGGCCATAGATGGGACACACATCCCTATCCTGGGACCGGAGCACCAGGGCGGCCAGTATATTAACCGAAAGGGCTATTTTTCTATGGTTCTGCAAGCACTAGTGGACCACAAAGGACGTTTTACGAACATCAATGTTGGGTGGCCAGGCAAGGTTCATGATGCTCGTGTTTTCAAAAACTCTGGTCTGTTTAGACGCCTGCAACAGGGGGTTTATTTCCCCGACCACAAAATCACTGTTGGGGATGTGGAGATGCCAACAGTGATCCTGGGGGACCCTGCCTACCCGCTAATGCCATGGCTCATGAAGCCATACACGGGAGCCCTGGACACTGAAAAGGAGCTCTTTAATTACCGCCTGAGCAAGTGCAGAATGGTGGTGGAGTGTGCCTTTGGCCGTCTCAAAGCAAGATGGCGAAGCTTACTTACTCGCTGCGACCTCAGCCCTAAAAATATCCCCATTGTGATTGCAGCGTGCTGTGTGCTCCACAATCTCTGTGAGATCAAGGGGGAGACATTTATGCAGGGCTGGGAGGTTGAGGCAAATCGACTAGCAGCAGATTACGCTCAGCCAGACACCAAAGCCATTTGAAGATCACAGCGGGAGGCGGTGCGCATCCGGGAAGCTTTGAAAGCTCGCTTCCAGACAGAGCGGGTTAACCAGTGACTGCTACACTTCCGTAAACAGATACTGGACCTTCCCCTGTCCCTTTACACATGTCCCGTTGCCCATCCTCCCATTACCAACCCCCTTCCCCCTCCTTGGTTCAACGCTGTAAAGTCACAGTAAAGGAAAGATTTTTTTGTTTGAACCTTTTCCTGTACTTCTTATTGGGTAATGATTATCACCGTGGAGGCATACGGCGGTTGGGGGGCGGTTTGGTTGGGGGACACTTCCCTTCAAAGGGGAAGCTCTTGATCCAGCCCAAAGCGCAGTGCCAAGAGGTGTTCCGCTTGCTTAAAGGGACCATCAACCTCTCCTAATCCCATGTGTGTGTGGTGGTGTCTATGTGCCTTTTACGTTGTGACTATCGCCTACGGATCCCACGGTGCACTGATCTATCCAGCAGGCTACTGTCAGCCGCAAAAGATCAGCGACCACCCTCCCCAAACATACAGTGCACCACCCAACCCCCAACCCCACGTTTACAACGTATAAACCTGCACAACGAAGGACAGGTGTGCTTAATGCATGCAATGTGTACTGTGCTTGTCACTTCAGCAGTTAACCTGTCTGCACCCTCGTTTGTGATCCCATTATCTGCACTTACAAAACATGTTAACCACTACCCAGACATACAAACGGTCCCATTTAAAACACCCAGGGAAACATTGGTGAACCAAAAAACCAGATTTATTCAACAGAACAGTAACTTAACATGGGACCTGGGAAGGGAGGTGCTCAGGGGTGCTGCTGGATGGAGAGGAGGGAAAAGTCTAAGGTTTTGGGAATGACAGCCTTCTACTACTGCAGCGGTCTGCAGGGGTGGATTGAGTATTTCCACGCACCCTGGCTCCCCTTGTCCTAGTGACTTTTGGGGAGGAAGCCACTGGATTTGGTGGCGGGGGAGGGCGGCTTGAAAGAACATACAGAGGTGCTCTTTCCTCATGTCTCCTGTCCTGGAGAACATCCACTAGGCGCCGGAGCGTGTCTGTTTGCTCCCTCATGATTCCCAGCATTGTTTGGGTCGCCTGCTGATCCTCCTGCCGCCACCTGTCCTCGCGCGCTTCAGCCCTCTGCTCCCGTTCCCTGGCTGCTCGCTTGTACCGTGCAAAGTCCTCTCTGCGGTGTGCCGCCTCCCTCTGTGACAGCATCATTAATTCTGAGAACATGTCGTCCCTGGTTCTCTTTTTGCGCCGCCTTATCTGGACTAGGCCGTGGGTGGGAGAAGCACGGGTTGGGCGGGAGACACTCACAGCTGTGGGATAAATGAAAGGGAGTGAATTCCTCAGAATGATACTTTTTCAAGAACAATGACCATACTCTTTCACCGTGAATAGGACCAAACACAGTGCCTATCACATGTACACATACTACAAGGTCAAATACTATGCCTTAAGGCTGAATGAGTGTCTGGGGTCCCGGTATACGGATCCCAGAAGCCTTGCCATACACAGAAAATCACCTCTCTGAAAACCATGGTAAGGTGCTGACTTAGGACTGCTGCGAGATTGCTTCACAGCACTGCTCTACTCCCATGTCTCCCTCAGTGTTCCTGGCGGCGGGCAGGAAATGCTGCTGGCCAAACCGATAATCTACGGCGGCTGTCCTAAACCACCCCCCAGTCCGCGTTGCCGCTCCAGGGAACCAAAAATGCCCGCAAACCGCTCAGCATGAACGCCTCGCCTACCCTTCCCCCCCCTCCGCGTGGCTGCTCCAGGGAACCAAAAATGCCCGCGAACCGCTCAGCGTGAACGGCTCGCCTACCCTTCCCCCCCCTCCGCGTGGCTGCTCCAGGGAACCAAAAATGCCCGTGAACCGCCCAGCATGAACTGCTCGGCCACCCTTCCCCCCCTCCGCGTGGCTGCTCCAGGGAACCAAAAATGCCCGCGAACCGCTCAGCGTGAACGGCTCGCCTACCCTTCCCCCCCCTCCGCGTGGCTGCTCCAGGGAACCAAAAATGCCCGCGAACCGCCCAGCATGAACTGCTCGGCCACCCTTCCCCCCCCTCCGCGTGGCTGCTCCAGGGAACCAAAAATGCCCGTGAACCGCTCAGCATGAACGGCTCGCCTACCCTTCCCCCCCCTCCGCGTGGCTGCTCCAGGGAACCAAAAATGCCCGCGAACCGCCCAGCATGAACTGCTCGGCCACCCTTCCCCCCCCTCCGCGTGGCTGCTCCAGGGAACCAAAAATGCCCGCGAACCGCTCAGCGTGAACGGCTCGCCTACCCTTCCCCCCCCTCCGCGTGGCTGCTCCAGGGAATCTAAAATGCCCGCGAACCGCTCAGCATGAACGGCTCGCCTATCCTATCCCCGGTTTAGCGTTGCCGCTCCCTGGGACTGTCCCTACCCGCGCACCGATATGTGGTACTGGTTTTGCTCCCGACACACTACCACCACGCGTTAACGTAAACAGCCGGGTGTCTGTCTGTAAGGGGAAAAGGAAGCATGCAGTATACTAATTATACCACTCATTCAAACCAGGACCCCATGACTGATATCACTCTGATGAGGATTACGGAGACAGAGAAAATCAGCATGCTGCGTCAATGCAAGCAAACCCCGGGGCCGTATGCTGCCATGCTATGCAAGGCAATGATACCAGAGTACCTGCTGCTTGCATGGCGCGGGAAAGTATCCTACCATGGAGGAGACAATAAGGCAGCTCTCCCAGTGAACGTGCTAAACAAACTATCGCTGTACCTGCAAGACAGCTTCTCTGAGATCTCTGCTGGTGATTACACCTCTATCCCCATACATATTGACAGACTTTTCGAATAGTTGCACGGGAAAGCGACTCAAAGCTGAAGCGCATAAGGCCAGTGAAGCCACAGTTACAGAGCGCTATCACACCATAACTATTGTATTGAAAATAAATGTCTAACACACTGACCTGATGATCCCTCTCCTGATTCCTGGTCAGGAATGCTGGCTTGGGAGTGTTCGAAGGGCAGCGCAGTCAGGGTGAGGAATAGTTCCTGGCTGTCGGGGAAATCTCCAGGGTGACCACTTTCGATTGCTTCGTCCCCCTGCCCTCCTTCCTCTTCTTCGCCGTCAGCGAAAACCTCCTCCGATGTGTCCGTAGAATGGACCCCGTCATCGGTGTCCACGGATACTGGCGGGGTAGTTGTTGCCGCACCACCGAGCATGGCGTGCAGTGCCTCGTAAAATCGGCAAGTCTGAGGCGCTGAGCCGGAGCGTCCGTTGGACTCTTTGGTCTTTTGGTACGCCTGACGTAGCTCCTTGATTTTGACGCGGCACTGCGTAGCATCCCGGCTGTACCCTCTCTCCGTCATAGCCTGGGAAATCTTTTCGTAAATTTTGGCATTCTGTCTTTTTGAACGGAGCTCGGCTAGGATCGATTCATCGCCCCACACAGCGATGAGATCCAAAACCTCACGATCACTCCATGTTGGAGCTCTCTTTCTATTCAGTGATGGCATCGAAACCACCGCTGTAGAGCTCTGCATCATTGCCAGTGCTGCTGAGCTCGCCACGATGTCCAAAGAGGAAATGGGATTCAAAATGGCCACAGAGGAAAAAGCATTCAAATTTTCACGGGGATTTCTCTGAGTGGCAGGTCAGAGCATCCGAGTACACAATACTGCCCTGAGCGTCCACCGAGTGGTGCACTGTGGGATAGCTCCCGGAGCTATTAGCGTCGAATTCCGTCCACAGTACCTCGCATTCGACATGCCCATTTCGAATTTGGCGCTACTCCCCTCATCAGGGTGGAGTACCGAAATCGATTCAAGGAGCCCTTAATGTCGAAATAAACTGCTTCCTAATGTGGACGGGTGAGGGATTAAATCGAGTTAACGCTGATAAATTCGACATAAAGTCCTAGTGTAGACCTGGCCCTAGTGTACTTAAAGAACCTCTTATCTTTTATGTCCCATGATAGCTATAACTAAATTTGTGCCTTAGCCTTTCTGATTTTGTCCCTACATGCTTGTGCTGTTCTTTTGTACTCCTTAGCAATTCATCCATGTTTCCACTTTTTGTAGGATTCCATTTTGATTTTCAGGTCATTAAAGCGCTCCCGATGAAACCATATTGGCTTCTTACTATTCTTCCTATCCTCTTCCTTACCAGAATAATGCTTCCTAGCTCATTTTCTCTGGACAAAAATATATGCAGATATTTACAGTTATGTGGTGTGTGCGTGCACATGTGTATTTTTTAACGCTTAAAAAAATCACCCCTGTAGCATCATGGCTCAGAGGTATTGGCCTTTGATTACATTATAGTTATAAAACATGTCTGTGTTATCTGGCAGTTGAATCTGTATTAACTGTTATATTACTGACAGACAAAATAAACTCATGAGGAAGGTCCAGCAATACTCTAATGCGTAGAATTTGGTTTTTTTTACTTTTCTAATTGTAAAAGAAGGTTCAACTTGAAATACAACTTGGAGATTCCCCAGTTCTAATTTTTATTGTAATCGGGTTGCCCAGAAGTTATGACAAATTCAGTGTATGCTTTTAACTTTTACTTGAGTTAAACACCTTAATTACATGCCCTTGGAATTTAACGTCAGTGGGAAATTACATTACATGTGCCCATATGAACTGGATGCTCATGGAAGTTGTGGACTGACAGCACTGAAAGCAGAAGGCCTATTTAGCCACAGAAAATGCACCTAAGAACTGTGACTGTGTAAGATTGTTCTGAGCAAGGCAAAGTTTGGTCCTGGCACAATATACTTAATGAATGTCCCTTTGTCTTTCTGGTAACGTTAATTATAGGAGACATAGGTTAGCCTAAATCTCCAACTAAAAATATCAAATTAATCTTAAAATGATCTAATATGTGTTTCTCCTCTATTTACTGTGTTTTTAATCACAAAGATAACCATATGAAAATCAATCACTTAGGAAGATTCTGATATCATTTATCATTATAAAAATCTGTTTTTTGGTAAAAAGTTGGAGTATCCTTCAAATATATAAACACAACCCACGAAAATTAAACAAGCTTACACGCATATAGAAACACACTGTATATTTATATCATAGCTAACCAGAGTGTATTTGAAAAAGAAATACGCTCTGCCTAATCTATGCATTATCTTCTAACTTGATCAGTTCCACATTCCCCTGGGAAAGAAGATGACCTAGCACATGAGAATAACTGGCAAGAATACTGGCCAGTGAAGTAAGATTAAATCCTATATTTGAGAGGAGTCCCCCAAAGAGATGCTCTACTAGGTGCTCTAAGAGATCTATTTGTTTTTAGGACAGTTGCTCACTGAGTCAACACACTTATTTAGTCTGGTCTTGTTACTTTGAATTTTCCTTTAAGAATAGGAACAGCATTACAGAGCCACAACTAACTCTTCAAGATCCCGGCTGAGCTCACAACTACTTGCGTGACTTAGCAATCACCAGCCTCCCCATTGGTCTGTAGCACAATATCCCCTTATATAAACAGACATATATGAACATTCGTGATTTCAAGTCTGTTGTACAGTAGATTCCACTTAATAGCAACCCAGATATTAACAACTTCTGGTTAATAACATTTTGCCGGTAACAAATCCCACCCCTTGACTTTAATGTTAATAGCATTCGCATATTGGCAATGGCATGCAGCTTATTGTAACATTTTTTGGAAGAAAGGCTCCACTTGCAGGCAGGTTTGCAGGACTGCAGCTCCAGGACGAAGTGCCGAGACATGCCAAGCACCCCCTGCAGGCAGGTTTGTGGGACTACAGCCAGGGAAAGAAGCGCTGGGATCTGCCTTCCCTGACTACAGCCCAGAAAACCTGCCTGCATCTGGTGCTCAGTCTATCCCAGTGATTTCTTTTAGGGCTGCAGTCCGGTAAACCTGCCTGCACGCAGGATATGCCCAGGAGGTAAGGGGCTGCAGGCTGAGAGGGGAGGCTGTGGGCAGAACAGTAGTGGAGGTGGACTGGCAGCCTGGACGCTGGAGCTGCATGGTACTCTCCACCCCCATGCTCTCTGGGCTGAGCCCGGCTGGGGGACTGCATATAGGGAAGGAAACCCTGGGATATGCTGAGCCCTGACCCCTGGAGAGTGCAGGGAGAGGTTTCATGCAGCTACATGAGCACCCGCAGTCCTCCTGCTCCCCATGCAAAACCCTGGCATCCTGGCTGCAGCCCTGCCCATAGGCAGGTTTGCAAGGCTACAGCCAGGGAAGGCACATCCCAGTGCTTCATTCCCTGGCTGCTGCCTCACAAACTTGCCTTGTGCTTATTAGCAGACAAGAGCAACTTTTTGCTGGCAACCAAGAGGCTGCTAATAAGTGGAATCTACTGTATCCATCTCTCTCTCATCATATATATAGATTGTAAGTTCTTTGGAGGAAGGATCACATTTTTGTTATGGCTCTGATTGAGGAAAACAACCCTCTTCAGAAAAAGCACTTAAGCATATGTTTAACTTTAAGCATGTGCTTAAGTACTTTCCCGAATAGTGGTTCATATATGTGGCCAGTTACTAGCACAATGGAGCCCCAGTCCTAACCTGGGCCTCTAGGCACTACTGAATCATAATCATAATGGAGAATAATCGTAATAAGCTGGAAGCATTTCAGAAGCCCTGAATATTTCCATTACCTCTCAGCCAAATAATGTCTACTTAGCCTAGTCAAAGTTAATCCAGTTATGTCCTATCTGAAAATCTGCACACTAAAAACCGTAATGTTATTTTAAATGATTCTGCTCAGACATTGGAGAGATCCCAACTTTCCTTAAAGAGATGCAACACAAAAGGAACACTTACATTACAAGGAGAGGGCTGCAAGGTAGGAAGTTCAATATGTACAGGTAAGTGGATAGTGCCCCCGTCTTCTCTCTTCAGCTCTGCATACAATTCTTGACTCTGTTTGCTAGCAAGTGAAAGAGAACTTAACAGTCTCATCCTAGTCCCCCATTTGCCAACATCCCAATTCCGCCAAACACTTCAGCACAGATGGCAGTCTCTGCTCAAGACAGACATGGAAGTGGAATGGGAGGGACAGTTACATGTCAGGATTAGAACTATGGGTTAAGCCCTTCCTTCTTACTTTTCATGAACACTAAATTCACTGACAATTTTTTTTAAAAAAAAGTAAGGCTTGATTTTCTTTTCCATGGGGAAGTAACATCTAGACCACACTTTTTAAGTCCCACTCCTTCTTTGCATTCTTGACCTTTAATCCCCTCAAAGATAGCTGATTTAGTTCCCACCAAGCTCCCAATACAATCTGTTTATCCATCTGTTAGCACCAAAACAAAATATTTCAATACAACACCTCAAATTGTTGCTGCTGATGCTGCCTCTATCTGCTTGGAGAACTACTGCATCACTTGTTACCTCAATTGCATTGGCTGATTTAACCTCTTTTTCTTTAACTTCCCCCTTGCCAATAGAATGGAATACAGTTGCCATTACCGTTTCAGTAACTCTAGTACACTCCACCACCACAACCACAATGAAGATGAACATCCCAATTCCCTGTGAGTTGTCAATCAATTTCTGAAGTTGAAAGTTACAGCATATAGTCTATAGGCTTTAAAGCTTGCAATTAAAAATAAATAAGGTCTGTTTGAAATACGAAGAGTATGATTCATGAAATAAGCAAACAATAACCTGATCATAACAAATATATTTGACCTTTCAAATAAACGTAAGACGACTCAGGTTCGCTATTGCTGCCAAGTTTATTTTCCTCATAAGTTTTGCCACATTATGCTACAATAATCCTTCATTACTTTCAGCACAATAATGCATAGTCTATGGTTTACCTATAGTTGTCTGGTGTCTGCTTAGTTTATGGCAAGCAAACAATTTGAGAATATGGTAATAAAGCCTCAATCACAGTAATGATGTATGATGGGCTGTAATTTCTCTGTGCTAATGGGTTACAAACAGTAGTACAATGACGACTGGAATCTCAGTGATTCACTATATGATTGCAATAATATCCAAACATCTTAATATAGATCATTATTAACTCATGCACACACTAACAGCCTCTATATATTTCTATATACATATACAGATATAAAATTAATATGTCTTTCTATATAAAAGTTCACACAGCACAAAACATTTTGTGTTGAGTTCCCTAAATCAATGTTTAAAGTTAGAATTACTGCATTGAGCTGGTTCTTTGAAAAGAAAGCCATTGATTTTAATCTGCTTGAAGCAATCAATTACTCCCTGTCCTCTTTATTCCAAACTGTAATGAAAACTAAACTGCGTTGTCTTGAAAACTAAATGTGAAGATGATCATAAACAGAATTTAAACTCCATGGATTATTCATATCTACCCATTTAGATTTGCCATTTCCATTATGAGTACATTTGCCATGAGCATTTAATGGACATCTAAAAGGGAATTCATTAAAGCAGGAGCTGTTGGCAGCACTTATGGGCTTCAGACTGCTTTATGTTTGCCTTTAATAGCTCACTATTATAAAAGTGATATATTGTGTTCATCCCATTAGTAGTTTGCAGAAAGGTCTGTAAGACATAACAAATCCTTTTGAGTATTGTCAGAATCAAAACTAAATCACAGGGTATTTTTTTCCCAAGCAGCATATTACCATTCTAACAATGTACAATTTTAGGTCATCTGCATTTTGATGATGTGAGCCAAATAAAAATTTAGTTACCAGATAGGTATGTTGTTTTTGTTAAACATGCAAATAATTATAGGGTTTCAGGTACACAACTCTCTTAAAATATGCCATGGCTCTTAAGAGGTAAACATGCTTAAAAATGAAATATGTTTTCCATGAGCTCTGCACTCATTTTGGGCCAAACAGTGGGCTGGTTTGTAAGGAAGCTTCATGGACTCCCCGTTATCTCCAGATTGTGGGTACCTGTGTGGGGAAAAGAGCAGTCTTCACAAGGCTGACACATTTCCCCTCCCTCACAAGTGGGTGAAATATAGACCCGGTGCAAGGTAGTTTCACCTTGGAGCAAGGGAGAACTCAGAAGGCACAGTTTACCTTCCACTCTGCTCCAAGGGCAATGCAACTATGCCCTGTCCTTTAGCCAAGGCTCATGGAAGAACCATGATTGAGTCCTTTGGTTGAAATGAAACTTCCTTACATACCGGAGCTCATTTCTAATTGAAAGCTGCATAGTTCTTTAAAATAGCTTGATAGTTTTAAAATGAATAGAGTTCAAGAGTAAACATTTGCTGAAGGATATCTGCATAAAGAGTCACTGTCAAGAACTTTTCTAATGGAACATGAAAAGTAATGTGGTATTACTTATTTACTTTGTTTGTCACAAAAAACCATCAATGACACTAGCCTATCTCAAGGAAGAGGGTTTAGTTCATTAACTTGCACTCTCTCTACTGACTCTCCAGCACTTTGGCACACAGTGTCTGAAGGTCCTATCAAACAAAGGATTTTTTTAAAAATCTGCCAACGAAAATGGGATTTTAAAGCCCATACAATGGAACATTCTTAGTTTTAAGAGAGTTTGTGCTGTAACTCAGATTAAAAAAATTCACCATAAATGAAGTTTTGCTATAATTGTTGGCAAAAGAGTGTCTCCTTCTCACTTCGGGAGTTTTGGCATAGCAACTCTTCTCCCCATGTAGTTGCAAAGAGCACTGCCTGCTTGAAGGGGTGGCCCTCACTCTGTACGGACTTAAATTAAATTGACATAAGGCACTCAAATTGAAAGCATGTCCACACAAAGGGAATGTACCAATTTAACTAAATCAGTTTCTTTAAAGCAATGTAGTTAAATCAGAACAATTTTCTTATGCAGACGAGGCCTATATCTGTACTTCCAATGGGGAACAACCAGAAAATAGGCAACTTCTCTTCTAAGCAGTAGAGGATGTGGAGGCAATAATCCCCTTGGAATACAGCATTTATCACTTATCTGGCAGGTATGAAATGCTTCATTCCAAATGGATTAGCACCAGGGATTTTGTATATAATGGACTGAATGTGCATTCGTAGCAGAGTGAGGTATCACTATGAAGGGAGTCAAAATCCACAGAAGCAATTAGACTTTCACTGCCCATTAGTATATGTGGATTTTCAATGATAAATTGTTGACTATAATTTTAACGATAAAACTAAGTATTCTTCTAAAACAAATAAAATAAATATTAATATATAATGTACTTATATATGCATACACATACACATACATATGGACATGCACACAAATTTAAGATTAATTTGACAAGGCTTTTGGAAAATATGAGCATTTAAAAATTAGGTAATCTAAGTGTAAACCTTTTTCTAAATTGTTTTGGTTCCTCATAACTTGACCCAGAAAGCGTCACTAGTTCTCCTAATTTCACAAAGGCAACCAACAGAGTGGGTTGAAAAATGCAAAAGGAAGAGATTGGATACTTGGTGTAAGGTGAAACAATCAGAACTCTCACCTGTTCACCCTCACACACCCCTGCCAAAATACTGCTTTAGTACCAACTAGCTCTAAAAATCTCATGCACATTTGACTTAACCACCTTGGACTTTTCACAAGTCTGTAAGGTATGCTGATTTCTGCTGGTCTCTTTCATTCAGATTTACCAGAGGTATTATAATGCACACCTAACAAAATCTCCAAACCAAGAAGTCCAAGGTAATACCATAGAGTACTGTTTAGAGAATATGTCTTCTCTAAATTGTTGATCTTGCTTTTCAAGTGTCTGAATGTGAGGAAACATGTTTTCAGATGGAGAAGATGGCTTTGAGTACTCAACTGAAGTTCCTTCAAAAGATCACACTAGAGTTATTAACACTAGATATTAACAAAATCAATCATTCCACAAATATTTTATTTCTCTCCTCCACCCACCTGATTGAAGTTTTGCTTTGTAATATTAATCTAAAAAATATGGCTCAATGTCCTCAAGTGTTTCTTTTTTCCCCATGGCAAAGCTCCTTAAAATGCCTATCCCACTTTTGGGGAACCATTGCGGTGTGGGATGCTAGTAAATAATTCCAGTCATACAGCAGCAAGAATTCACATAGGGGATGAAAAATCTGGGTAGTTTGAATATTCAATTAAAAATTGTATGTCTGCTGAAATAATTTAAACACAAATATTTCCACACCAATCTCTGGTGTTAATTCATCCACCATTTCAGCAATAACTTTAAATGATATCAGGAGTAAGAGCAGCTTACTCAGGTTCTGAACACACTAGGACCACAGTACAGACAATAGAGTTTTAACTGGTAGACACTGAAAGTTGATCTCTGGTTCAATAAGGCCATTGGGCCTAACAGAAACATTCCACTAGTGCAGACATCAGCAATCTTCAACACGCGGCTCGCCAGGGTAAGCCTCTGGCAGGCTGGGCCGGTTTACTTGCTGCGTCCGTAGGTTCAGCCGATCACGGCTCCCACTGGCCGCGGTTCACCATCCTTGGCCAATGGGGGCTGCGGGAAGCGGCGGCCAGCACATCCCTTGGCCCACGCCACTTCCCGCAGCCCCCATTGGCTGGGGACGGCGAACCGCGGCCATTGGGAGCCGCGATCGCCCGAACCAATGGATGCGGCAAGTAAACAAACCAGCCCAGCCCACCAGGGGGCTTACCCCTGGTGAGCCACGTGCCGAAGGTTGCCGATGCCTGCACTAGTGCTTTGAAGGAAGTTGCTTAGTCAAAGTTTGAATAAACTTGGTGAGCTGGGGGGTGCTCATTACTTCTTAATGCTCTCAAACTGATCATTCCAATACCGCAAATGGGTAGCCTTTGTGATGGACTGATGATGTGCTCTACCTGTGCAGTAATAAGCCAATGTAATAACTGCAGTAGTCTGGGTTTGTGGCATTCTAGTGCCCAGTCTGATCGTCTGGGAGCTCATTCTGGCATAGATGGGTCGCTGTCTCCATCATATGTTTGTCAAAGCACAAGAGATTATAGAATAAAAAGAAGAGTATTCTGTACTGAAGAAAGAAGTCTGCAAGCACTTTTATTATATTTAGTGATTGCAAGGAGAGTTAAACCTTTCTGACACATGGGCTACACGATAGTTATAGAATGACACGTTGAGCTGCAGCTATCCAAGGGCACCTCCTCTCGTTGAGTGACATACTGAGCTGCATAAGGCTACTCATTGTTTACCAAACTGTGTCATTTCTCATCGCTCAGTCCTCTAGGGAATCAAATATTCCATTATTTTTTCAGTGTCCTTAAGTCATTTTTATTAACTTGTGACAAAAACAGGAATTATTGGAGGCAGAAGGCTGTCTATTTACCTGTGGTTGCTAAAGCATTAAATATGAAAATTTTCAGTGTCTTTGGATATAGTTAAAGAACTAAAGGATAGCATGTGATTCTATAGTAAGTGTCCAGTATAATGGGTGGAGTACTAAAAAGACCCCTAGATTAATCAAGAGCATTGCTGATCTTATTATAGTTATTTAAAAGTGATGCTTCATGAAAACATTTGGAGACAGAGATGGAAAGGTCTTCCTCTACACCTTACCACAGCTAAAAGTAAATGGAAGAGAACTCTTAATTCAATGCCATACAGGACACTAAGCCTGACTGGGAAATAAGTGTTGCAAAAACTCCTGCACTGCCTACCTTTAAATGGGCTGAATGATAAATTAAAAAAATAATTAAGGGAGACCAAGAGAGTCCTTAAATTAAAGTTTCTTGAAAACAATTTATGGGTATAGGTCACTACTGTCAGATCCAGCTTTGGACATGTCCCCCTCCATCTTCTTTATCCAACTAGAGAAACTATAATTTGTTGACAGCCTAGAGGAAAGGTACCGTGTGAATTGCTGAAATGCTTGGCTGAGCCACCTATTAACAAGTGGACAGATAGAGTTCTGAGTGCTGTTTTTCTTTTAGTTAACGAGCTGGAAACTTTATGTATAATTGTTTACACAAGTAACATCTGTGAAAAATGTCTTGATTCAGCGGAAAAAGAGAAGGGCACTCTCCTCAGAGGAGGAAAGGTATTGAACCTTAACAACGTCCTCCTCTAATTATACTAGGAAACTCTTTCCTATGGTCCCAGTCTTTTCCCAACAAAACCAATCTTTGAGAGCAGGCCAAGCCATTTAATATTTTGGCGATGTCTTGCAAATTTGAGTGCAGACCAAGACAAAGGCCCAGTTCACATTTATGACAATTTCATTATGTTTCCAAAGCAAGGGAACAGGAACACTGAGGCAGTAGATCAGACTTCATTTATATCTCAAACTTAATTTATCTCTCAAACCATAAGTGATCCTCATACTATATCATTAATTTGGCTGTTGTTGCTTTGCAGGAAACAGTTCTTAGCAACTTGACTCTATGTCTTAATCTCCAATAGAGTGAATATGATTTATTGCTCATTAGATTGGATGAGTAAGTGTATCTTGATGATTAGAATCAGGTTCCCTAAACATGCCTTCTTTATGTTACTTGTCTTTCCTTATATCTTCTAAAGGATGCAGATGGTGTTTGTTTTTCAACAAAAATGTTTGGAAATAAGTCTTGAATTGCAAATTAAAACTAGGAGCAAACATGATAAGCAGAAATGCAGGAAAGTGAACACGTTTTACAACAATAACTAAGGTGTGATGATATGTGACTGGAGGTGGCGGGGGGAGGGGAGGGAGAGAAATTACATGCACTGGGAAATTATGACTCTTATTGGAACTTGTGCCTGACTGACAAAAGAGATGGAAAATATTCCTAGAGACTGGACTGGCAAAGATTACATTTAAGAATGATAATTCATGTGTGATATGTAATACAGACCTTATAGCTGACTGTAAAGTCAAAAAGTTTTAACATTTTCATGACTTTATCCTGGCTATCCATCTGTCCATGGCTACATGCCTCGGAGGTGTCTGTCCATACGTAATTTTACTTTCAAAGAATTCTACTTAGAGAAAATTATTTCCTAACAAAAATAAAATCTTTAAAATTAAGTGAATTTAGTGCTCATGAAGTAAAGCACATTTGCTTATCCATAGTACAGTTATAAAATGAGCAGTGGCTGTCCAACCTTCCCCACACTGCCCCAGAGAGGGCCCTGAACCACCTCGATCTGGAGGGTCCATCTCTAGAGGTCAGAGGAGTGGTCATTCTCCATGCCCATACAATCTTTTGGCAAACCTAAGTGAGGAAAATACTGTAAATATAACCACCCAAGATGTAACTGGTTTTGAGGTTTCAAAATACAAATTTTAAATATGGCACAAAATTTTAAGTACGCTCTCTGTTTAATGTGATTGATATGCCTTTCTTCCTGGTGAAAAGATGTTATAAACAAGTTTGACTTGAGCAAATGTGCAGTCTTAAGTTATTTTTGATTGATGGGCAATTGAAATCTGTTAATTTGTCACTGCCTTTGAAGGGAAATCTTAATGCAAAAATATAAGGACCAAAGTGAGATGAGAAATGTCAAGGCTTCTACAACAAAACCTGAGTCTTTCACCTACAGAGATATCCTCTGTTTCCTACTCATTAAAAGTTAATGTCTGGTCATTGGATTTTACATTGTCTCTCCTGGGCACACCGATGTGTTGACTCCATTCAGTTCTCGATAGTGCATTTGATACCAGCTCAGACAGGCCTATATGACTCTGGCCTGGCCTACACTTAAAAGGTAGGTCGACAAAGCTACAGTGCTTGGGAATGTGAAAAATTAACACCCATGAGCACCAGAGCTGGTTTGATATAACCCTGGTGTTGGAGAGGTGGATTACCTACATCAGTGGTTCTCAACCTTTGTGGACTACTGTACCCCCCTGTACTCCTTTTCAGGAATCTTGCATACCCCCAAGATTCACCTCATTTAAAAACTACTTGCTTACAAAATCAGATCTAAATATACAAAAGTGTCACAGCATGCTATTACTGAAAAATTACTTACTTTCTCATTTTTACCATATAATTATCAAATAAATCGACTGGAATATAAATATTGTATTTACATTTCAGTGTGATACTTGAATCTGTTTTTCACTTGTGAGCTTTATCTGAAACCTGAGCCCCAGGCGGAAGGACTGAAACAGGTAACTTAGCTTCACAGGGTCTTGTGGCGTGAACCCCGGTCAGTTGCCCTGCTTGCCATCCCCTAATGCTGGCCCTGCACTTCCAACCCCTCTGGGAGCTACAACCCCGAGGTTGAGAAACACTGATCTAGATGAGTTGAATACTCCCTGGAAGACCTCTGAGCACCCCCAGGGGTACACATACCACTGGTTGAGAACCACTGACAGAAAAATCTCTTCTACACTATAGTACCACAGTGCTATAGTTGTGCCTCTGTAGTGCCACTAGCTTCCTGTCAGTGCTGTAGCGTTGACCTGGTCTCTGAGAGTCTTGTCTTACTTCCTTTCTCCAGGGGGGGGAAATTAACTTTGTCACACCAAGTGGGTAGCAATACAATGTGACTGGGTAAACGGAGTCACACATTTTTGTAAAACAATTCCCACATTCTCCACACTTTCATACTCTAGGCAGCCAGAATACACTGCACACTGTGGTTTCAAATCAGTGGATGTAAAACTGTGTGTCTCATATTTGTCCTCATTTCTTTCTAAGCTGACATGGTACAACATGCTATTATCCTTTTTAATAAATGATCTATCTTTCTAAATCACCCTTTAGTGAGAACTGAGATCAAACAAAGGGTATGTCTACATTGCAATTAGAGGTGTGATTACAGCTCAGGCAGGAATACTCATGCTAGTTTAAATCTAGATAGGCTGGCTAAAAATAGCAATGAAGACACAGTGGCATGGGTTGTACAAGCTCACCTGGAAACCTAAATACATACTTGAATTGCTAGCTTAAACTGGGGTTGGCACTACCATGTCTTCACTACTATTTTTAGCAGCACTAGCTAGATTAAAGTTTGCACGGGTTTGCCTCTCTGAGCTGCAATCAAAGCTGTGGACTAAACACCTTATGCTACTTACACTTGGATCCTGCACTCTTCACTGAAACAATAGCAGGGGTTTCCATTTTTTACCATTTTAATTTTATTGAACCTTTTGTGCAAAATGTTACATTTTTCATGACCTCCCATGATAAGGTCTCCCAGGACCTGCTCTGTGACTCCCATGCAGATCTTAACCAAATATTGGATTAGTAATTCTATGTCATTGGACATAGGAAGTTTGTGGTGGCAGATGCAGGAATAAAATCCACTTCTCCAGCATGGCATTCAGCTTCCTTAACTACAAGAACATTCTTTTTCTTCCTACCCCTACAGTTTCCTGTCTCATTACAACACATCTTCCAACTTCTGCAGCAAATGAGGCAAGGATCTTACAGACAAACAGCCTTATTCACTACAAAAACAGGATTTATTCCCTCAGCACCATCCAGTGTGTGGACTGGGATGGCAGGGGTCTTCTGAGGGGGAAAAAAAGCAATGTGACATTATGTAATTAAAGACTACACCAAAATGCATGAGTACAGGTGGGTCAAATTACGGTTGAATGGGCCTTAATTCTGGCATCTCCTAACTTTTGAATATTTGACATTGCAATATTAAGATATGCTTTTTTGTATATCTTAGACATTCATTTATCTCTACTTTATAATGTGATTAAGTGAACATTTAGTCCATTTATTTACACCAGCCACTACCTGTATGAACATTTATATAATTAGTATGTAATCCTATATTTATAATCAAAACATTGGTTTCTATAAAGTTTTGTGCTATTAAAGACAATACTTTTCTAACAAAAATCAAGCAATCTTCAAAATAAATAATGATCATAGTTCAGTTCTGCAACTGGCTCTAACTCAGCTTTATTTTGTAGCTGCTAATAAAGGCACATTATCATGTTCAGGCATTGCAATTATCATTGAAATGTGTATGTCCATTAACCACAACATTAGGCTGAGGATATAATTACTGTCTAGAGCCAATATCTTTGTGAAGCTACATCTACAATGCTATTAAGCTATAAGCAATATTTTGTAAACTAATATTTAAACGATTCAGAATTGATACCATCACTTGCAGACCTTAAAAGTAATACTGCATTCGTTCAAATGATTGACTTCTTAAGTGCTTGGCAAATATATTATCGGGTTATTTGGATATGATTATAATTTGTGATTTGAGAGAGATTAGTATTTTTTAATAGCAATTGCCCAGAACAAATTAATCTTGTGGGGTGAGGGGGAGGTGTTGTTGTATATAAAGCCAAGTGCTGATAAATCAGTGGCACAGTATGTCAGAAAGAGCTATGAGCATGCTTTGTTATAATGAGGGTTGTATTGCAGGGCATTTAGTACAGAGATTCAGAAAGGAATAATAAAAAAAAAAAGGAGTCTCCCCAAATCATATTCCAAGTGTGTGGCTGAAGTGGGAGTTAAGTGTGTGTTCTTATACCATGTCATATGTCTTGGGCCATATTCTGCTCGTGCTATAATCAAGAAGAGATATATTGAGGTTCTCTTTCTGCTCTCATCTTACATAAATCCGTTATTACGACTTCTAAACTAGGTCAAATGGGTAATGAGTAGTGTAGAATATATGGTGTCAGATGGACCCACAAAGTGAAAAATGTGCTCTTCTGCTCTGCTTCTTGCGTGTTTTGTGGGGTTCTTTTTAAACAAAATACACATCTAGGCAGGGCCGGTGCAAGGATATTTTGCGCCTGGGGGGGGGGGGGGGGGGCGCCAGGCTGCAGCCTGGGCAGGAGGCGCATCTGCTCCCCGCTAGCGGCACTGCCGCCTTTGCAGGGCTGCTGCCCCCCCCTGCACCGCGCCGGCTCCTCCATGGCTGGGGCTCGGTGCCCTCAACCACTTGGCGCTCTAGGCGACCGCCTAGTTCGCCTCGTGGTTGCACCGGCCCTGCATCTAGGGCAGTCTTTAACTCCTGAATGCATTGCAACAGGATAGCAGAGATCAAAGTTAACTTTAAGAACTTGAGAATTAAACAAAATGCATGAATTAATATTTTTTGTTTCACCAGCAAGTGAATATCATTCATTAATTCATCTACTCATCTCAGGAATTGAAAATGTCAAGCAAAGCAGCTGTTAGGGGCTACATGTTGTACCCGGCTTCATCTTGCAATGCTCTTTGTTGTATTTTGAATACAGGTGTACTGGAAACACTTATAGTAACCAGGGGCAGCTTCCTTACTAAATCCTCCTAATAGCCAAACAGTCTTCCCTTCCCTAACTTATTAACTATTTAAAGCTTATTCATGTTGGACTTTTATATTTGCCTTACTGTAATATATTTGTTTGTTGGCATTCTATATTGGCCTTAGATCAAGGATGTTCTGTATGCCTTTAGGATTTTTAAAACAAAGCATCTTTAATAGAGCTGGTCGGAAATTTTTCATCTAAATGATTTTCTGGCGAAAAAATGCCCTTTTCACAAAACCAAAATGTTCTACAGGAAGATTTCAGCTTTGCCAAAAATTTTCGATTTTTCCATTGGGAAAACTGAAATGACCTCCCTCCCCCGCGACCTGGAAGGCTCTTAAAGCACAGATGATAAGAGCTTTCCAGGAGGGCTGCCAAGGCCTACTCTGGTACTCAACCTCCCCCAACTCCCTCCCCAGTTCTATTACATGGAGAGGCAGAAAGCCAGGCTGCACAGACTGTGTGCTTCTCCCCTTTCCCTTCCCCACAAACCCACCCACTTCACATGATAGGGTCAGCAATGCAAAGATCCCAGGCACTCAGCCTCTCTTCCCCCCTCCAAGCTCTGAGGTTGGAGAGGCTGTGCATTCTAACTCTCTTTCTCTCTATCCTTGAAGCTTGCGGGGAGGCTGTGTGTCTGGGTTCTCTGCCTTTTGGGCTCCCAGAGCTGGTGGGGAGATTGGGAGGGTGACTAGCTGGGCCCTCTGCCTTTTTGTCTCGGGGGAAGGCTGAGTGGCCAGGCTCTCTGCCTCTTTGGCCCCGTAGCTGGGGGAGGCAGAGAGGGTGCCTCTTGCCTGGCTGCCAGAGAAGCTGGAAGGCTGTTGTCAATTTCACTTTCTGCCCAAATGAAATTGACTCAAGTCTTCCAAGTGGGCAGACTTGCTCACTTAGGTGGGAGACTCTCCATTGACTTCATGAGCTTTGAAGCAAGCACTTTAAGAATAGCATTCTGTTGCTGTGGTGTATAGTCTGGTAGCCATGCTGTGGAAAATACTAAAGCCAAAATCTGCCCCTATGACGTAAATGATTACTGTCTTCAATATACCTTCTTCCACATATTACTGAACATTACTCTAAATTGGAAATATTTAATTAGAACGCCTCTATTTTATCCATAATTTCATTCCCCATGATCATTAACTAACAATATGTGCATGGCAATATCCTATTCTCCGATACAAGTTTTTTAATAACCAGAGTATTTGTAAACTATAGGGTATTTTTGATAAGGAAGTCATGGCTTATCTCAGTTTGATCTACATAAAAAGGAATTGTTGCCTCCTCTTTCCATCTTTTGAAACTTTAATCATTCCATACCTCTACTCGAATGTATTACGGAGGTAAGTTGCACCCAGTTCTCATTATGATGCTTCCTTAACAAACTCTACATGTTAAACTCAAGTGAGAGGCATTTCATGCAATCGGAAAAATATTCAGTTCAATTAAAAATAATTGATGCATGGTGAAATAATTCTTCCCAAAGCTGCTGTAAAATCGTCAAAAAATAAAGCTACTTAATAATTTTCATCTCCTACAGGCTACAGAGAAGCATTATTGCATATTAAAAATTGGAGTGCCGTTTTCCCAGAGGTAAAAGAAAGTTATTAAAACAACCTATTTATTGTTGTTATAACTATCCATTTGTGCTACACAAAAAGTAACAATTTCAGTACATTAAAAGAAAAGCTAATTAAGGCATAATTAGTATTTTCTGTATTTTGATAATTAGGGGTTAGTTGGCTATTCCTTTTCAAATTTCTATTTGATGCACCCCGACAATATCTTTAATGAGCAACTAACACTATTGAATCCCTGATGGCTGAGGAGTTTAGTGACCACTACTACATTACTTCCATTTATCACTGCCTCTTTACCTATAAATTAAACTAGCCCTGTAGCCATGTTGATCTACTTTATATCAATTTCTTCATCCATATCAGCTGAATATGTATGGCATTAACCTCATTTACTAGTTGGGAAAAGCTGAATTAAAATGAGATCTAATTTCTAGTGCACAGCACAATTTCAAAACTGCCTGCTAATTTCCACCACCTGTCAGCACAGCAATCCTTTACTTTCTTGTAATGAAATAAAACAGTGTATATATTTTACAGCTCAGAAAAAGCGACATCACTCAAAAGTGTTAAGATATCATTAATCACAAAGACACTAAGGCCCCGATCCTGTTATGTAGCTTGCACAGGCCAATGCCTGTACCCACACAGATCCCCAGTGAAGTCAATAGGGCTTCACACAGGCACAAGGATCCTACTATGTGTAATGCTTTACAGGATCAGAGCCAAAAGTAGCTAAATTCTGTACACGTATTTATTGTTCCTACCAGCTCTAATGTTATCATGCCTACAGAGAAGACAATCAAATAAATGAATGAATGTAGTGAAGCGATATCAATGTCAGTCGATGTAACAGACATTCTGCATTAGAGAACGAACCTGGACCTACATTCAAAAAGTGATTAAATGACATCAAAATACCTTTAGATTGTGCTTTTAGCAATTGCAAATTACATTTACCAAGGCTGAAAATTATCCTAAAATCAACTTTTTGTTGCTTTCTTCCCCTACAATATACTGTTGTCTAATTCTAACTCTCCTAATTATGGTTTATTATGATGCAGCTCTATTTCTCAAAAGCTCATATTTTACATTTACAGGTTAAAAGCTTGGAAAAACATCTTAATATGAATGTAGTCCCAAATATTATTTAATAGCTTGACCTTCTTTATATTGATTAGACTGACAAGTAGATGGAATGTGACGGTATTATACATAATATATAGCAAGAGATCTTTCCCCCACCACCAAAATCAATAATTAGTTAAAGTACTTCACAATCATTCCCCAACCTAGGAATAACTTTTACTGTGGATAACTAAAATACAATAATCTTTACCATTTACCCTTCTCCATAGCTTCTATGCCCAAATGAGAATACTGGGACAGATTCCCTGGACTGCTCAGATGGCACAAATGGAGTAAAACTGTCCGTATCTCCCCAGCTGGGCATGGGAGTTTGCTCTTACTCTAGAATATTCTACCATTGCACCCCTCCATTTTTATGCATGGGGCAGGAAGAACCGTGGCAGGTCAGAACACACTACACCCCAGTATTCCTAAACTAGTGAGTGGTCCTTTGGGAACCATTGCCATTAAGTGTAGATTAGAACAGCCCCCTGACTGCTTTAACCTACACTGGAGTTAGCACAGAGCCAGGGAAAGACCATCAGTCTCCATTACATTCTCAGACTAAACCAAGAGAATCTGGCCCGTTGGATTTCAAATTTGAAACTTTTATGGAATGTGGAACTGAAAATGTTTTGCTTTGCAAATAGTTTTGAAGCTGTCAGATATATACTTGCTAAACCTGATCATTTGAATTAGGAGCTAAAACTCACCCTCCTCAAGCATATGCACAAATAGGTAAAGAGGTAGATAAGCTCATTGGAGCTACTGGACCCAGTTCTGGTCTCCGCCCAAAATTTGTGGAGTTCATACCCTGCAGGTCATGTGCAGCCAGATTAATAGAATAGGTTTCTGGGCTAGGATGTGGGAGTTGTCTGTACATTTTAACCAGAGTACTCCCCTGCCTAACCACACAAGTCATCAGTAAGACCACTCCTGATCCTAACAGGACTAATCTGTGATGGAGCTCTGTTAAGTGCCACAGACAAATCAAAGCACTTGCTCTTACTAATGCTGCTCCCACAAGGCTGCCCTCGCTCAAAGGTGTAATAGGACACAATTCTGGCCCTAAGTGTTTTGGAAATTGCTGTAGAATGACCCAAACCTAAAAATATAACCCAAGGTTAAATGCTATTAAATAGCACCACATGCTGTACAAAGTAAAGATGGCAAGTGCATAATTAAGGTAGACAATCTTTAATCCATGGTGATGGGGGGGGGGGGGGGAGAAGGGAAATGGCGAGAGGGAGGAAGACTAAAGATAGAGGCCACAAAGCAACGCAAAAGATGGACAGTATTAGAGCCTTGATTCTGAATTCATTCAGCACTTTAACATTTTGAATTTAATTTCTTTTTAAAAAATTGATATTAGGTTAGAAAGTATGTAAAACTACTAGAACAGTCTAGAGAGTAAATCCCATCACCGCCTTCAAATCTAGTACATGCTTACTACCATACTCAAAAAACAAAACCACAGAAATTACAAAGGAGCTGACAATTAAAGGGAATCTTTTGTTTTTAAAAATACAGTTTGCCCAAGAGTGTTGTGGGGCATCTGAGTGTGTATGTACATATGTATGTTTTTAACTTTGTATAATAGAAACATAGCAACTCAGTCTATAAAAGGAAATTTAAGCCAAGAATAACTTTTTATAACTTTACTATAAACTTTAAATGTATGAGAAACTTAACAGCACATTGTTAGTGGTAATGATAGTTGCTATTACTGTGAGGTCAGGATATGCAGACACCAAGTTGACTTGGTTTAAGTGACCGCCATAACTTTTATCAAATCTATTAAGCTTATGCATTTTGTCAACTGAGTTGTATTCCCATTATTTATTATCCAGAAAAAAAACAACTCTCCAATGTGCTATATTCAGATTTACCCAGGGTAATATCAAGCCACAAACTGATGAGAACCAAAGAGCCCAGATACAGTGAGATGTGCCTGCCCAAGCCATAATCGTCCAAACCAGCCCTCTTCCTGTGACTAAATTAAACATGCATTGCAGCTCTACCACTAGCAGCACTTCCCCAGGGCAGAAATTCTCAAGCTGTGGTCCATGGACCATTGTTGACATGCTGAGCACTTGCTCGTGGCCTATGTAGCACTTACAGATTATCTTGTGCTGACCTGTTTCCTCCTACTAAACTGTATAAAAAGACAGCTGAAAATACACTCCTTACTTTCCTAATGTTACTCTTCCATTTAAGCATTTTTTGTACTTGCTATGGGAAAGTAATATGAATACTGATGACAGGAGAGATCACCTGATAATCTCTCTATTAAATTGCAGTAAACATAATTAAAGAGTTTGAGAATGCCTGCTGTATAGTAAGTTTAAACTCCCTCTCAACTCACACGTGCACGCGGACACACACACACACCCCAAAACCAATCTGTGGAGAGGTAAAACGTCTTTCTAAACACAATACAGTGATGGTTTCCTGTAGACCTAAGTATTCTGGGAAACACTACATCTACTGCTGGCTTCCAATACTTGTGACTGCATATCAACAATGCCTCTACAAAAGTAAATTTCAAAGGTAGAGGGGAAGTTTGCCAACCACTGACAATGGACCAGGAAAGCACTCCTGCCCATCATCCCTTCCCCCCTGCCCCCATTCAAAGACCTGGTCATTTATCCCAAGCCCAAAAGGGAAATCAAGTGACTGAGGAAGTTTCAAATCTGTCAGTCAGGAGGAAGGAAACATCCCACTAGCTCACTAGGATATCAATCCTCACCCCTCACATATACCAGAGCTCTACTTGGGGCATGTATCTGGCTAAAACAGATCCTCTTAAATATCCTGAAAAACCTTACTTTAACAATACAACACATAATACATGTAAGAGAAAGGGTCTTTTCCCTCTTGAGCGTGCATGTTATTTCCCTCAAATATTCATGATGTTTCCCCTACCACTTACATTTTCTGAACAGGAAGAAATAATCACCTTAAATAATAATAAAACAAAAATAAATGTACATATTGGTCACAAGTTAAGAATATTGACATAAAACCCATTTAATAGATTAGTCAAATAATGAAACACAAAGTGTTCTGTAATAAATAAGACTTTAGCTACTGAAATAATGGGCCAGATCCTTGTGTGAGGTTGATCTGCTAACAGATGGCTGCTGGTGGCACAAACATGGTTTAAAAAGTTCATCTCTGCACTGCTTTGATCCAAATGCTATTCTGTTCAAGGGAAGACCCCAGGCACCATGTTAGAACAGCTGTCAGTTGTCCAAAGAGTTGAAAACACAGCCCAAGATCAGCACAGCCCAGGGCAGTTTCAGACACACCTCTTTCCTGCTACACTAACGGCACCTGTGTCAGCAATATGCCACCAAAGGATTAGCCTTACAGTGGGGTTAGTCTGGTTGGGCCAGCTAAATCAGCTTTAGGACAAAAATACACCAGTAGTGCTGCACTATACCGTACCAGAGAATATGGCCCAACAGCACTTAGAAACATATTACATATGTTAATGTGTACAACTCAGAAAAACTATATCCTAGTACATTACTCTTATATTGACAATATAGTAGCACCTGCTCAGTGGTACCACAAATACGTAGTGGCACCATGGGAGCAGCCTTCGAGGCTTTTTCAGTTTACATAGAAAGAAAACCCTCGAGGACCATTTAATGAACAATAGACCACAAGCAATGAATTTGCTGAACTATTTTCATTGTCTTTCCTACAGCCTATGTATTTGATATTTGATGTTATTCATAATTGTCATAGGAGGTTTTGTATAAAATAGTTTTTAAAATGTAGCTCCAAATTTACAACAAGCCTAAAGAAACTGCTGCATTACACTAACTGTAGAAAAAGTCTTGTAATTAAGTTAGATTACTCAGTTTTCTCTAATCACTGCTTGTTTCTGAGTATATGAACATAAGATCAAATGTTTTAACAATGTTCACATAAAACTATTTCAAACTATCTCAATATGGCTGAAATATGCAGAATATACATTATCTGTTCTGTAAATAAAACTTTGTACAACAATCTGAATCATCGTGAATATTTATATAAATGGATATTAACTTAGCCAATTGATATATATCTGTTTTTCTGCTTCCAAGTGTGAATCCTTTTATTGCATATTTGTAGCTACCTGCTAGCAATATGCAGTACCAGAGGATTTACAACTGCGAGGATAGAATGCCATCTGCTGCTACAAATGCCGCTACAGCAGGAAAAAACAATAAAAAGATAGCACAAGTTCTCATACATGTAAAATATCAAATAAATATAGTTTGGGATCAGTTTTTAAAAAAACACCAACTTCAATGGGGCTCGACACACAGGATTCCACACGTATGGAGCTAATTGCAAGAACAGACATGCAACTTCTGTCGACAACAGAAAAATCAAGGGTCAGACTCACACACAGAGCGGACCCACCATGCACAGATCTCTTCTGACTTTGTGTACTGGGGTACAGCCCTCATAATGGAAAATTCTGGGACAAACCTCTTCCTCTATCAGGTTTTAGAGGAGGGGAGTGATAGGCCTCAAGACGTTAAAGTGGTGAAGCCAGTAAGACTCCACTCATACAAGAAATGGTGGTAGAATTCGGCCCTGAATGGGGAACAAGATGAAGTACAATTTCTCTGTAAATTAAAATTATACTGGTAGAAGGTATAGTCAACCCGTAAAACTGGGCATATAATGGACACTGAGTTGCAATCAGATTGGTTGTTCTATTCCTAATACTGTAACTAGACTTTTAAAAAAGACCTCAGAAATTTTCTTCACCATTAGTAGTTCTATAAGAAAGCTTTCCCAAACCATCATGACAGTTGACCAGTTTGGTCACAAAGAAGATATTGGCGACTACTGCTTTGATCCATGCACATCTATCTGGGGAAAACAGAAATCCTGACATTCTTACATCATTTCCCCCTATCTTCTTTAAATGAAACTAGTTGTGTTCTTTTTCTTATAAGAGATCTACAATACATCAAATTAAAAACACTTTTGCTATTTAGTAACATTTTAATCAACAGTTAACTATTTAAACTTTCATATGAATGGCAGTTGTGACAGCAATCTTAAGACTTCTCAGCCAGTAAACATAATAAATGTCATGTGCATCATGTTATGATTTAGTGTGCAAGAACTCAAACTTTACATCTTCTTTTGACAGAGAAGCTCCAGGCATTTGAGTGTTAAGGCTTCATTTTTAGGACATCATTTCACCCAGACCCAGATTCTTCTCCCAGCTGTACTTCAGCACTACCCCTACACCAGAATGTTAATGGAAGGCACAGCTTCTGCTGGATTGGCTGGGAGAGGGTGCTAAAAAAACCATGACAGTCTAGTACAACATACTATACTCCATCATGCATTAACAAGTCATTTCCATCCAGCACTAGCCCAGACAGCCAAGAGCAAGGACATCAATACATTTATTTACCCCCTGACAAAAATCAGATATTATTGATCAGAATGATTATGACACAATCTTGCTTCCACTGAATTTCAGTCAATGGGAGTTTTGTCAGATTTGAGCAGGAGTGGGAGCAGAATCTGCTATTGTAATATTATAAAGCAATGTGTCATATTTGAAAAACACAAATCCGCTTTGGCAATTAACGTTACACTTAAGTTTCCGTGAAAAAGTAATTCAGCATAGTATAAAACTTTATTTTTTAATATCAAAGTAAGGAGCCATTCAATAACCCCAAAGTATGATTCAAACCAAAGGGGATAAAATAATTCTTTGGTTTGGAACTGTTCACCAGAAAGCATGGGTACAATAAGGAAAAAAAAAATCTTAGTCACTGTCAAAAGTCTCGCTAAAGATTTGCTTGGGGCTCAAACAAAATTCCTTCAATCTTTCTCAAGATCAACTGATCCTGTCTTACTGATGCTCTCTTTATAATATCTGTATTATGACTGTCCCCTACAGTTAAGGTGAATTAACTGCTGCTTCTTCCAAGAATGCATCTTACTTTTCCCTCTTCCTTCCCTATTTAAAATGCAGAAAAGCCAAGTAATGTGAGAAATACAGTGGAAACTGCATAAATGAGTAACTGTCAAAAGAAAAGAACTATTAAAAGAATAAATCTTGTGTACCCAGATGTGAAATATAACACAATACAGCAGAACCCAGTTAAATGTTTGAAATAAAAAACTGAAATGCAAACTAACCTAAAACTGTAAAATGAATACAACTGTTAAAAATATTAACTCTCTGCATGCCAAACCTTAAAATATACAAGGTGGTAAATTCTCTCA
This sequence comes from Chelydra serpentina, assembly GCA_037349315.1. Lineage (NCBI taxonomy): Eukaryota > Metazoa > Chordata > Testudines > Chelydridae > Chelydra > Chelydra serpentina. The sequence goes on along the minus strand of JBAIAC010000035.1, from coordinate 30,390,807 downwards.
AACAATCAAAAATTAATAAATGTAATATCTATAAGCTTAATATCCATCAGATAATATCTTCAGTTTTCACTCCGGCACATTTTTTACACATACACTTAAGATATATTAGTAACCTATTTCCTACATAGATTTCTTCATTTTAATTACACAAATCTCATTTGCAGCAAAGACTTACCTTTGAGGTGCGCTGGAGCTGGTCCCCCACATATGTTTTACGGAATTGATCCAAAAACCAGAGAATCGCAAGTTCTACTTTTTCATTACTAGACCGTGGTAACTGGGCATCCATCAAGGATATCAGCTGAAAAACTCTTAATGCCAAGGGAAAACATTCTCAGGAGGAATTTTCAAAGACACAAATGAGATTCTCACAGCTAATTTCTCATGGGTCCATCTGCCATTATTTATTTGCCTAAGCTAGCATTTGCTATTTTTCTTCCTTGCATTTCCTTCTTTTATAAACTACTAAAATGACCACCACTCACAGCTGCACTACTTGCTTCTTGCTAAACTATGCTCTGTCACTTGAAATACATTTTTATACTTCTGTCAACTTGCAAAATGCTCTTTTTCTTAGTACAGCATTTATATAATTCGCTGACAATTTATTCGGTTGCTCTGAAAATTACTATGACTTTTTTCTACTTCTGAAATATGCAATATCTGGATTAGGAGCCAGATACACAAAGTCTGTGTTTTAAAATACCTCTCACATCTAATAATACAGTAGAACATCAATAATGATGCAGAATCCAAGACAGATTAGTGAAGCCTGAAATGAGGATAAAAATACGGGGATCCTTAGCCAATTCTTAGTGTGTAAGTCCCTTTTTCAAGTGTGCTGGGTGTAGAGCCAGGACAAGTGGGACTCCTCTATTTAGCACAGAGAATGTGGTATCATCCACAATAACCTCTCACACAGTCTGTGCTTCAATAAACGCTAAACCCAAGAGACAGGTTGAGGCCCATATTTTTAAAAGTGGCCTTGAATTTTGAGTATTTGACTTCACATGTCTATTGCCTAATTTTCAGAGGTGCTGAGCATCTGCAGTTGCCACTGAATTCCCTATTTGCAAACTCATGTGATTAAAATGAAGGAAGCAACGCAGGAAATGGACAAATGATAAAACTAACAATTAGCAAAACTACCGTTTTAAGTCCATGTGCATAATAAATAATAACTACCTTTTTAAGTCTATGTACATAACAAACGGTAGGTGCAGGTAGTCAGGCCACAATCATCCAAAGTTGGACACTCAAAAACTGGGGTAAAGAAAATGAGAGGTCAATTTTGAAATTCTAGCCCTAAGTGACTTACTGCCTGGCCACTCAGATCAGGATGAAAACACTACATCCTGAGATCGAGAACCACACCACCATATTGAAAGATGAAGGAGGATGGTTGCAATTGGCTCAAATTCACACAAATTAAGTACAGCCCTTGAGTTTGTAGCAGATGCCAATGCATCCAACAACTGGGCAAAGTTTGGGCACCTCTCATTTACCAACAGATGTTAAAAAACACAACCCCTGTTTTGGTTTGTTTTAACAATACACTTACCGACAGGATAATTCTCCGTCCATGGCATCATGTTCATCTGTACTGGTGTAAGTTAATCTTCCTCCTACAACAGTACCAACAAGATATACCAGCCACGCCAGTCGTCCTAACATTAAATAGAAAGAAAAACCCTCTAATGAGCAACTACATTAGCAGAGTATAGTTCTGTTAGACATATGACTGTTGAAGAGTCTGCAAGAGCAGTGGTGAAAGCGTCATCCCTTAAGACATTTTAAAGTGGACCGGACAAACCAATGAAAATTATACACTTAGGAACAATCGAGCACTGACAAGGGAAAAGGCCAGATTTGAGGGTTTCTTCCTCTTTAAAAAAAACCTTAACTATAAATATGAACATAGGCATTAGACTAGAGCAAACCAGACTTCCATATTGTTCAGTATCCGCTCTCTGACAGAGCCCAGTTCCAATTGCTCAGAGGAAGGAGGAGCTCTATCCAGACTATCAGTATGACTCAGGAATGTCCAATTTATTAGCAGCCTGCAGAACCTCTCCACAGGATATATCAACTGTGGTAGCAATTCCATAGTTAAAGTTGTAATTTTCTTTCCATTTTAAGAGGATGAGGTGCTATGCACACTTCAGTTTTAACTCTCTCTTCTATATGAACGCTCTCACATCTGGTCTTTAACCATAAGAGTTGTTGTTTTTGTTTTTTTCTTTATGGAAGTTAGTTCGGGCTGAGAAAATGAAAGATTGTTTTGCTTTTTGACAAGACTTCTATTTTTTCATAGCATTTCACCTCAAATACCGCTTAGTCTAGAAACTCAAATTTGTTTTATTAATGTAAGTTTTTAAAGGTTGTGGAGTTCATTTGGGAGTTATTCTCAATAATTATTTTAACTTTAGGGATTCTATGAGGTTGCTACAGGATTTATAAGCTTCTTCAGGTTTGGAAAAATTTATGAATTCCTCAGGCATAGCCTTCGTAGTTTGTTGTCTCTCATTCAAATAAGGAATTAAAAAACTCAGAGTCACTCTTGGTAGTTTATAAGTTCTCTAGTTCTGAGCCAATGAAATTAGAAGTTTTGCAGACACAGGGCAAAGCCTGTATGTCCTTAGAGTTAAATATTTCCTGTTCCAGAAAATTAGTAGCTTTCCATCATGTAGTTTTCAAGGTCCGTGGGCACTGCCATCAGAGCTGAAAAGTTTTGAAGGTGCATCTTATCCATTAAAAGCTTTGCAGGCCCATTCTTCCAGTCTTGTAAGCTATGCGATTGCCACTTCAGAGGTTACAGGGTCTGCAGGTACAACCCAACAATTAGAGTATCTGTAGGGACAATATGTAAATTTTGCAAGCTCCATATTTACCACCCTCGTGCTTACAAGATCTGTATACACTGCCAATGGGGCATAGACAGTATGCAGACTGTAAGCTCCATCCTGACAAGTATGGGATCTTCAGGACTGTTACAGTACTAGCCCTGTAGACCTTGAAAGAGTTTTTATACCTGCAGATCATGTAAACTGTGTATCCCAAAAACTCAGGAAATCCAATCCCATGTTGCAGAAATTAGGACAGTTTAAATTTCTTCCATGTAGTTTAACTACAAGACCGTGATCTTCAATAATGATACCTATTTAGACCATGGTAGCCCTAGCTAAATTATTTGTATTTAACCATGACACCTAGTAACCGGGAATACGCTCTACTGGGAAAAAAGGTATAGTGGTATTAAAATAGTATTTTCCCATAAGATGGAGTCACCTCAGAGCCTGATCTAAGAGATGAATTGTAAGAGATTTATAAGATTGTTAGAGCTTCCAGTTGCACATTAACATGTCCCCTCAACTACAATGCTACTCCTGGCCTGTATCTTCACTAGGAAAAAAGTTGTATTGCTAACTCAAGTTAACTAACTCAAAGTAGAATCCTAGTGAAGACAAGGTAGTTTACACATGAGTTAAGGCTATGGCGGAGCATATTCTTTAACTCCACCAGCTAACTTATCTGAAAACCAGAAACTGCCTTGTCTTCACTAGGATTTTACCTTGAGTTACGAACACACCTTTTTCCCCCAGTGAAGACAAGGCCTTGGAGACTTAGATTTGACCAAAACACAAGCAATGATAAAATAAGATACTAAAATGTACCACAGAACGCAAATAAGGGGGACATGATTTTCAATACAAGTATTTATAACAGAGCATTCTGATCTATATTTTAAATATCTTGCAAAAACTTTTGAAATAGAATTTGAAATCAGCAGCAGATAAAGCTTAGTGATACATATGCTAATATTTACTTTTACTTCTAAGGCACAAAAGAACATTAATAAACAATTTTACAGTTTTGGAGAGACATTAATGAATTTTAAAGTAAGTAAGTGTCATCAGATATCTGAGACCTTCACTGGGCCATTTCCTCAGCCCATCACTTCTTCGCAACCCCCATTTCTGTCCCTCCAGTACAGAGTTTCCTCAAAATTCTTTGGTCAAGGAAATGGTGGTTTGCCCCCCACCCCCAAGATAAGAAAGCTGGGAGGTCATCCCCCCACAACCTACAGAAGGATAGAGCCAGCTGCATGGAGGCACTGTCTCGCTGCACTTATCTTTAATCCCTAGCCTTACACACGCTTTCATGCAATGCAGCCAGACATTGGCTGGCTTTGGAGCCCCGTCATCTGTACCCCAACCCTCATCCCCTCCCCATGTGCCTATCCTGGACCTTCCAATATGTCCTCTGCGGACTTGAGGAAAGGTGTGATGTGATGGATTCAAATGATCTCAAACCCACTGGCAGAGGGGAGCTCTGACTGAAGACCGCAGGGGGAATGATTCTCTGCAAAGATTCTGCAGCATGTACCTAAATAAGCTGGAGTAACAGTACCAAATGTTAGTATCTTTTTCTATTCCAATAAATTATAAAATTAACTCCTCACACTAAGTCAAACACGTAGTTTTTAAATAAGTGTTATTTTTGTGATTCTGTCACAGGCTGATTTGGCAGTCATTGAGCAGTATACAGGAGGTACTGGGTGAAATTCTACAATCTGACATACAGGAGGTCAGACTAATGGTCTCTTCTGGCCTTAAAAATCTATGAGATTTGTTGCGACAGCTGTCGAAACATTTAAGTTAAAAAGGAGAACTATTAACCTGTTAAGGCACTTACACTTAGCCAATGTCAAAAATATATAATCCGAGAGAATATTCCCTAGATTCTAGATAATCTGTTTTTTAAAAAGCTATGTAGTATCATACATTGACCAACCGTACTGTATGTAATTACACAGAACATTAGTGAATCAACGAAGGAGGTGTCTATTAATCACCTATGGGGACAACTGTGTTCCAAAGACTGTGAAATACTTGCTGAACTCATCACTGATGGCATGGGGCTAATGCACAGCCAGAGAAAGATGATTACAAAAGCAAGCTAATTCAAAGGAGCAGCAAAAAATAAGATGTTTGCCAAATGAAATGGCCAAACACTGCAATAAAAAATATTTTGTTTACAAGTTTCTAAGAACGAAGAAGGTAAAATACACACTGCATGAGAGCCCCTCTCCAGGAAGGCAGCATGACCAGCTGTTTGAACATGAGACCATCTGTTTGAACAAGAAGCTCCTGAGCACTAAACTCAGCTCTTTTTGGACTCTTTGGATATGTCTACACTGCAACTAGACATACCCTAAGTGAGACTTTAAGCAAGTAGCTTACGCCAAAATTTTCAACAGTGAACACTGATTTTGGGTGCCTGATGCATCTCCAGCCTAATCTTCTTATGTGCTGCACACTGCTGAAGTACATAGGTGCTTCACTTGAACAGCAACTCTTAAAAAAAAAAAAAAAACCCCAAAAAACCAAACGTTTGACATCTCAAATTGCACATGCAACAACTGAGGCAACCATAATTACGGAATGCTTTTGAAAATTTGGCCTTAATTTTTCTGTCTCAATTTACTCATCTGTTTTTTTAAAAAAAGAAAGAATGCCTACCTATTTCAGGAGTGTTATGAGAATTCATTAGCTAATGTTTATATTTGACCATATACATTCGATTATAAATTATTAATTATTATTATTAAGAAGGGTTCCAGAGAGTATTGAGACCAGTCCAATAAACGTACTAGATTTGTGGTTCACAAGAGGCCACTCCACACACACACACATAAAAAAGACACCACCGCCAAATAAAAAAGACCCACCCGGGCACAAAAATATTCCGCAATTACAAGATATAGCAGCCAATTTAAAGTGGTGCAGGGATTACCCAATCTAGAAGCAGCACACCAGAGCACTGCATAGCTAAAATGACAACTCAACAGCAGGTGTTCCAGTGACTTGAAAGGCTAAAGCCACCCAATAAAGAGTGGCCATTTCAAAAGACTGCAGCAAACAGCAGCTGCTTTTCAGAGCTGCATGGTTCAAACAGCAGAGCCACTATTTTGAACCACACATTCTTGTCAACAATTTGTATTTAAACATAAAACTAGTTACTCTGACACGTATGGAAGTATATCAGATTTAAATAAAGGCTATTTTTCTGATGACTCTTTCTCTCCAGTCTCATTTGTGGAAAGCAGAATCTCAACTCTTAACACAGAACCAGTTTACCATTACAGTTTTCCCTGTTATTCTCTACTTCCACTATATGAAATGTTCAGGGCACTTGCTTTTGCAGCTGCTTAGCTAGACTACATTTTTTCTTTGGCAAAATAATTATTGCTGTAATAATCTGTAATTATGGTTTATAACAGCAATAATCCCAAAGAAATCAGTCATTACCATAGATCACAAGTAATCGTTAACTACTGTTAATGACCCATTTCTTGGGGATTATTGTTTAGTAAACCATGACCGCATCACCATCGATACAGAGAGTGAGACAATATAATAAAATGAGATCTTAATATAATATTAACTTATTTTGTAACATTAAAAGCCATTAAACATCTAAATTAAAGTATGTATAACTAAGGGATATAACATTTATTGTTCAGCATGAACAGAAGTGTTTAGTTTGCAAAAAAGAAACTGAATTCTTCTGCAAGGAGCAATACAGAATTAAACTGCACCAAACTTTCTCTTATGCCCAAGTATTGGCCTATGGAACCTTCCTGCATTACTGTCACTGACCATTTCCCTTTGACTCTATGCGTAGAAGAATCCAATAACAGCAGTGAAGTACAGACTGCACCCGGAGAACAGAAAACTGCCTTTCAATGCAAGTTTGCTAATGGACCACAAAGGGGAAGTGACAGGTGCATACAGGGAAGGGAGAGAAAGAGTCAGACCACGTGCATTACATAAGCTAGAATAAAATGGCTCCCCACATTTAACTCCGCATTTTCAAGATGTCAACAAAAAGCAGCAGTATGAATGGCAATATCCAATCCAAAATATCACATCAATAAAAGAACAGCTGTATTGGGGGGAAAAACATGATTCAGTCATAGAAAGATGCAATAACTATAAAACAGCTACACTAGGAAAGAGTTAGTATTTACATAGTCAAATTAAACAAGGCACAGGTAGGAACAATTAATCTATGTAATAAAATTACATAGGACAGAATATTGTACAATTTACATACATTATCTCTTTATAGCTAAGTTGCTTTTCCAATACTAGTAATTAATCCTCACAAAACTCAGAGGCAAGTAAGGATAATTAGTGTATTTATTTTACAAATGGGGTAGCCAAATCAGAGAAGCTAAGGCCTAGGTTTTCAAAAGTGGCTGCCAAGTTTGGGTCCCTCCGTTTTCAGGTATCCAACTTGAGAAATGTACAGCTTGGTTTTCAGAAGTGATGAGTTCTCACAGCTCCCACTACCTTCTAATAGGAGTGTGGATGTTCATCATCTCTGAAAGTCAGAACTTTAGGTTCTAAAACTGGGAACCCAAAAACTGAGGGACTCCAACCTGGAGGCAACTTTTGAAAATTTGGGCCAAACTGACTTAAGTGAAGTGAAAACAGGGTTTGAACTCAAGAGTTACCACTTTCCAGACATGTACTCAGATCACCTGATCACACTTCCCTCTCATACACAGATGGATAATTTTGCATCATTTCAAGTCCACATAACAGAGAACAATGCAGTCTCAGTCATAAATGAAATAAATACTAACCTTCTTGGACTGTGATTTCTAGCGGATTCCTATTAGAAGAATGCAATAGCTTTTGGTAGTTTTGCGCATTTTGGTCAAACAACTGTACAAGAAGTGCACAGGTCTTTTCATATTCACACCTGCTGACTGTGCAGAGTTGCTCCAGCTGCTGAAATACAGTAGCTGTATCATCCAGGGGATCTTCCAAACCATCTCTGCAATACACATAAAATATGGGTTACTTACTAGAAACTATTGTTCTTTAAGAGTTGCCTCTGTGCATTCACATTAGTGATAACTAGTATCTCCAGCATCAAGCTACAGGATTGTATAACAAAGTTGTGTCCTCAGGGCAGTCCATTAGCATTCTCATGCTGGAATGTAATCATTGGCTTCAACTATCTAATCTTTATAAAAGGACCATACACACCCCGACCACCTCTATCCTTCTCCCAAGCCTACAGGGTCCTGAAATACAAAGAACTCAGAGGCAGAGGGGAAAGGCAGATGAGCAATGTGAATGCACAGAGATAACTCATGAAGAAAAATGGTTACTAGTAAATAATCCCGCTTTCTTCTTTAAGGGCCTCAATGCATTTCCACTTATGAGAAAGTAGCAAGTAGTGCTCCTATTAGAGGATGGTGGAGAAGACATTCTAAGCAAAAACTGGCTATGACAATGCCTTACAAAACTGAGCATTAGATCGCAATGCCAAGTCCAACGAATAATGCTTAATGAAAGAATAAGCAGAACTCCATGTTGCTGCTTTGCAATTCTCTACAATAGCAGTCTCAGACAGCTACAGCCTCAGACAACTAGAGGCAGCTGTGGCCCTAGCAGAATACATCTTTAAGCCAAGAGATACTGTTTATTTGGCTAAGGAGTAACAAAGCTCAACATCTAAGCCGTAGAAGCAGAAGCTCACTGGGTAGCCTGGGATCTGAGGAACAAAACAGGAAGGGAGATATAATGGGACAGATGAAAATTTGACACAACTGCAGATATAAAGCTGGGGTGAGGTCTCAAAATGACTTCTTTCTGTAACACTATAATGAGTGCAGAGGCCATAAATAAAAAAATCCACCCTTGCCATTAAGAAAGGAGGTCAGGGCACAACGGAAGCTGAACCAACAGTTCTCTGGACAGAACAGTGTGCCAATACTGCCACGGCCACATTCGTGCTAGTAGTATGATGTTGGCTCTGTCCTCTCTGATTTTCCTTATGACTCCGGGTATCGAAGGAAAGCAAGGAGAGGACTGCTCCAATTCAGCAGCAATGCATCCAGTGAAGATTTCTTATCTCTGTGACCACTGGTGCAGTAGATGACACTTGGCATTCTGACTGGACACAAATAAGTCAATTTGTGGTTGACCATACCTGAAGAATAATGAGGATACAACCACCTCATTTATGGACCATTCATGTTGGTTGTAAGATTTCCTGCTGAGGATGTCTGCCTGTATGTTCTCCTTCCCCACTGTTAGATGTACAGCTAGTGGGTGTGCCAAGAGTAATGTCAAAACAGGTAAGCAGTCTCCACAGCAGACATGTATCAGCAGAGGAGACCAAGAACAATGCCTTTTCTTTTTCTCCTTAGGCTCCTATCACAGATTAGAATGCTTCCTCCTCTTTTCTCTTCCCTGGGACAGGATCATGAGGAGATCTGGAAGCCTGACTCTCAATAGTGATGTTGACCGTGCTGACTGGGAGGGCATCAAGGACATTTCTGGTGCCAACAAAGACTGCAGTGCCAGAGCAGTCCTGTTTGGATGGAGCATGCAGCACTGGACAGTACCAACCAGGAGACTCAGCCCAAGTAAGCGTTTGCCTCAGGAAGGTCAATCTGAGGCCTGACAATGAGGGGGGCAATGAAGCTGAAGTAGCAAAATGCATCTCAGATCTTTTTACAGAAGACCTCAGCACTCCCAAAGGAATGTGAGAATAGTCCAAGGAACCCAACTGCACCTGCAGTATTAACTTTCTGTTCCTCCTCATCTGAGAAGAGAGAGTGCAGCAAGCTGTCCCTTGGGAGACTATGAGCCTGTCCCAGGCACAGTAGGCACCAAACATGTTCATCTGTCTCTGGAAAGATGGTTGAGCAGAGTTCAGGACCTGACACAGCCTAGGAGATCATCTAAGGCAAGTGGCCCCATCTACTCTATTTTTAATATGACTGACTGACTCACTCACTGTAAAGGGATAGGCTAACATGCTTGCAGACTTGAGAAACAGTTCCACTTAGGTCTTGCTGCAAAGGAACTGAGATGGCTGTAGTTGTGCTCTTCATCATACAGACTGACATGACGACAGCATCCTAGCAGGAGAGCACTACTGCACCCCACAGGAGACAAAGCTTAATTACACAGCTTTACAGCTTGACACTACAGGAACTAGATCCTGCAAGTGGGAATGCACAGAGGCGCCCCGAAGAAGGATTAAACATTTTTAGCCATTCAAAACACAGTTTTTCTTTGGGTGTTTTATTTGCTGTGATCATATGGTAAATTTGTCTAAAATATAAAAGGGATTTTGGCTATAAAACATCAAGTCAATAAATAAGAATTACTAGCTGGGACAATAAGCATAAATCTATATAGCAAATGAAAGTAGTACTCACTTAAATGTGTAATGCAAAGCAAAAATAATACGGAATCAGCACAGATGTGTATCTCATTAACCAAACTGTCATGGCATTTATGACAGAAATATGTTAACCAACCCTTTTATTGTTTTTTTGTTTTTTTTTAAGTACAGTTATTCTCTGAAAAGTGACTATAGAAAACGTATAGTGGTGTTCCATTTTTGTGTGTGCGCGAGAGTTAGTTATGGATAGAATATGCTCAGTTTACAAGTAAAAGGTTTTTTTGCCTAACTTGAAGCCCTGCAAAGTAAAGCTGGCTTCCTTCCAGTTCACACATCGACAACAAAAGAGATTCTGCAAGTGAAACTTAGTTAGCAATTTTGTTGATGATATGTGAATTGGAATAGAATCCAACTCACTCTCTCCTAGCTATATTGCCTCTGTGGAGAACAGAGAAATAAATATAATTTTTTTTAAAAAACCCTCATAGCTTTTTTTTTGTACGAATACAACAGGGAGCAGATATGCTGAGTAAAAAGGGACTTCTTTACAGTCATTTTTCAGGCAGAATCACACTTTAAAATAATTCTGCCACCTCATCTTGTGCTACTCTCTCCCACCCTTTCATTAACAGGTGGGATTCCTTTTGCTGCCTTCCTTTGCTGATGTATAAACGGCAGAAGAGGCTCAGTATCAAAAATATTTTAGATATTGGATTATAACAGGCAAGGATCTTTTTATAAAATAAGCGGGGCTCTGGACAAAAAGCAACTTGAACTCAAGTTTCATTTTTGCTTTTGCTTTTAAGACACTGGGCCAAATTCTGATCTCACAGCACTGTAAAACAGGAGTGACTACTGACATCAATTAATATAATGTAATGTAACTGATATGAGAAAAAGGCCATTAAGTTTTATTGATTTTAAAACAAAAGCACAACAGAAAGAACAATGTACCAGCTAATTAGTGCTCTAAAACTGCAAAGTTCTATTTATACTGAAGAAGGTTTACCTTATAACTACAGGAACAGATTCCAGTCTAGAAGTAATGTATGCTTTTGTGATCTCTGGTGCATATGTATCTAAGAGGTGTGGTTCTGTTGATTTCACAAAAGGTACCGATGCTACCATTCTCTGCCACAGAGTTAGCAGATAGTGAACACTGTTTGGAGCAAACTCCCAGTGCTACAAAGAAACAAATGTAATTTTAATTAGAGCATATCTTATCTCAGTGTGAAAATTTACCAACATACAAATCTTATCTTTATTACTAGTATTATTTATGTTGAGGAAGTGCTCGAATACCCCAATCAGAATCAAGGCCCCACTGAATTATACTAGACAAGGGGTGGCCAAACAGCAGCTCACGAGCCGCATCTGGCTCTTTTACGATTAAAGTGTGGCTTGTGGACACTCCTTCCCCCATTCTCTCTCTGCCTACCAGACTGGGTGGGAGGGGGGCTCAGGGCTTCTGCCTAGCAGCAGGATGGTGCGGCTAGGAGCTTCTGTGTGAAACAACCGGTGCCTGCTGAGAGTGGGGGGGGACACAATTTAATGGTTCCCCCAAAACAGCTGGAGTCACACCGCTGTCTTAACCTCAGCAGGCCTTCCCAGGTGTTAGCTCTTTGTGAAGAGGCGGATGCAAAGAATTGGGAGCTGCAGGGAGAGCCCACTGCTTTAGCTCCTCTGCCTGTCCCCAAGACCGCAGCTCCCAGCTTGCTGGCTCTAGCAGCTGCTGTACAGGGAGAGGGCCAGCAAACCCTGGCAAAAACCTGGCGGGGGGGACATGACCCCTGTGTCCCCTCCCATGCATCACCTCCGGCTTCTGTCTAGCGGGGAGGGGGCCTCGGGGCTTCAGGCCCATGGGGCGCACCTGCCAGGGTTCAGGGCTTCATCAGGAGCAGGGCTGAAGGCACGAGACCCCTCTCCCCACATGATTGAAGTCCCGAGCCCCAGCAGAAGTCCTGGGGGCTTTCAAACACCTGAAGATTATCATATGCAACTCAGAGAGTCAGTAATTTTGGCCACCCCTGTACTAGACACTTTAGCACAAACACATAGGAAGACGTGAGCCCGGGGCTGAAGAGTTTAAAAAGTTACATTACTGGCAAACTTGGAACAAAGTACATTTTCAAGTAAAATAACATCAATTGAATACAAACCCAACCCCAAAACAAAACAAAAAAATCCCAAAACCCAAAACCCACATCGGTCAAGGATTTAAGGCTGCATATATCCTTACCTGTAAGCTAGTAATAGTGAAATTGGCTATCAATCTGATAACCTCCGAGTAATCCTTTACCATTACTAGTTCTCCCAACTGGTAGTTTGTCTTTAGTCGAGCCAAAAAACGACAGAACTCATGGTAATTACCTGGATCAGATAAACCCTAAAATTGCACAAGAAACAATGTTTTTTAAAATCACCAGACTAACCTAATATGCTCACAGCAACTGAATGCAGTGACTCTTTGGACAGTAGGAAAAAGAGGACAAGGATCCTTTAAGGGTCCCTACTGTATTTGGGTGATGAGAGGGTGGAAGAGGGGGACAGATTTCCCTCAGTGGAGCCAAGGGGGATACAGGAAGTGGCTGGACCAGGGATGGTCACTCACCCACCATATGCACCAGAGCAGAGGCAGGGTATTTATACCCCTGCATTCCAGAAATAATTCTCTTGCTCTCTCTCAATCCTTGATTAGCAACACCTATCTTCCCACCATGGGATCAGAGCAGAACCACATTTTATGATCAGTTGTGGACTTATGCTAGCCCCTTTTTTATTTGGTGGCGGGAAGGAATTTTTTCGTCACTGCCAGATTGGCTGGGGCAGAGTGGAGTGTTTTAGCCTTCCCCACAGCAAGTCAGCCGATGAGATAGGTAAGGTGGTTAGGTCAAGATGTCACAACTAAATAAGCAGCAGGTGTGGCTGGTGTCCAGTAGAGGTACTCATTATAGAGGGGATAAACAGGAGTTGGAAGCGGATTTAGGGAGAGGCATCCTCTAGGGAAGCTGGAGAAAGGAAGGTTGGCACTTGTAATGTCTGGTATAATGGAAGACAATCCCCCCCCCACACATTTTTCAGTCCCCCTTAACCTTCACATGAGAGGAAGGCAGTGGGGTCCTAGCAACGTGCTGGCTGGGACCAGGTTGGGAAGAAGGGCTGACGGCAGCTCTCCCAAATAAGTTGAAACAATTAAGGAAAGAATGATGACCAGCACTGTATGATTTATTGCCAGGTATTTCCAGATACATTGTGTGAACAAAAGATGCAGCCTAATTAAACCATCTCTATTGTCTCTTGTCTTTATTCCTACATGGCCGAGACAAGGGCATAACATCTCTTCAAACATTGTTAATTTAACAGATGACAACTTTGTTGTGCATAGCTTATTTTGTATGAACCGTGTCCCAAATTTATTTCTAGTTAAGAAAGGAGGAAAAGAATGGAAGTTTAAAGGAAGGCCTCTTGAAGATGGTCATGAGGGACGAAGAGAGGCAACAGGGTTGTGACAGGGCACAGAAATTCACAAATAATTTTAACAATTTGCAAAGAATTTAAAAAACAAAAATACCTGAGGATTTTCAAGGATTCTTTTCACTCCTTTGATTAGATTCCCAAGATACTTGGCACGTTCTGGATTGCTAAATAAAGATCTTCTTGTAGAAGCAAACTGAACCAAACAGGAAAGTGCCTAAAAAAAGAAAAGAATTGTAAAATTAAAAAAGCTGTTATTCAGGTTGCTCAACACCTCCCATTAGAAGACCATTTTTTCCATTCCATATAATAACTGCCAAAGAGACGGTTACTCACCCTGTGCACTAACTGAGGTTCTTTGAGATGTGTCTCCCTATGGTTTCTACAGTGAAGGTGCTGCAGCACCCCTTGCACCTGGGATCAGAGATCTTTGATAGCAGTGCCCATTGGGCTGCATACGCTCCTCCCTGTCTCACACCATGGGCGGCATCTATATATAGCAATGTGAGATCCAACTGCCCTCAGTTCCTTCTCTAACATAGAACTTATCTTTGAGCTCTGAAGCAGAGGAAGAGGAGGGCAAGTAGTGGAGCACTCATAACGACACACATCTCGGAGAACCTAGTTACTGCACAGGGTGAGTAACCTTCTCTTCTTCTTTGAGTAGTTTCCCTATGGGTGCTCCACTGTAGGTGACTGTTGAGCAGTGCCCCTGGATGGACGGCTGGGGCTTTGGAGTGGAGTCTAATAAGGAGGAAAGAGCAGTTCAACTGATGCTGTGTCATGGATAATTGCATAGTATTGGCTAAAAGTGTCCGCGGATGCCTAGGTGGCTGCTTTGCAAATGTCAGTGATGGGCACATTGTTAAGAAAGGCAATCGAGGTGGAGACAGAGTAAGTGGAATGTGCTCAACTTCCAGGTGGAGGTAGCTGGTTGTGCCGTTGATAACAAAGGTGTATACACTGTGTGATCCACTTGGAAAGACGCTGTTTGGATACATACACTCCCTTTGATCGTTTGGCAGTTGGGAGGAATAAATGTGGCGATTGTCTGAGCAATTTAGTTCTAGCAAGGTAAAAGGCTAAAGCTCTCCTAACATCCAAGGTGAGTAGAGTTGCTTCTTGTTGGTTGGTGTGTGGCTTCGGGAAGAGACAGGGAAGATGGATAGGCTGGTTCAAATGAAAGGAGGATGGTACCTTGGGTAGGAATTTTGGATGCGTGTGTAACATGACCTTGTCCTTATGAAAAATTGTGTATGGGGGGTATGCCATGAGAGCCCCTATTTCTCCTACTCATCGGGCCAACATGATGGCTACAAGAAATGCTGTTTTCATGAAAAGATGAATGTAGGAGCACGTTGCCATGGGCTCAAATAGTGGTCTGGTGAGAGGGTGCAAGATGAGGTTGGGGTTCCAGGGTTGGGTGGGATGTCATATGTGAGTGTAAAGGTTCAAAAGGCCTTGAAGGAATCTCTTCATGAGCAGGTGGGTGAATATGGAATAGTCACCTATCTTGGGGTGGAATGCTGTGATGGTGACCAAGTGCATACGAATGGAGCTTGTAGATAGGCCTGATCTTTTAAGATCTAGAATATAATCTAGAATGAGTGGTAACAGGGTGTTCATTGCTGAGACATGATTGGCCATGTACTGGGATTGTAATCTTTCCTATTTTGGGGGGTAAGTACAGTGAGTCGTGTCATGTCTGCTATTTAAGAGAACCTCTTTTACTGCCTCTGAACAGGTCATCTCCGAATCCTGAAACCATGAAGGAGCCATGCCTTCAGATGAGCAAGACATAGATTGAGATGGAGAATTCAGCCCGCATCCTGCGAGAGGAGGTGTTGAATCAATTGCAGGATGATCAGAGAACACACCGTCATGCGTAAAAGGTAAGAATACCAAATTTGTCATAGTCATGTTGGGGCTATGAGGATGACTTGTATTTTGTGAAGTACCTTAAACAAGAGGGGAAAAGGTGGAAAGGCATAAAGTTGTACAGCATCCCATGTAATGAGGAAGGCATCGTCCAGAGACCCATGGCCTAGACCCTCCTGTGAGCAGAACTGAAGGCATTTGGCGTTCTCTGGTGTGGCAAAGAGATCTATGTGGGGAAATCCCCAGTGGCTGAATATGCACTGAAGGACTCTTGTATCTAGTTCCCACTCACGGTCTTGTGAGTCTGCCGTAGTGTTCTGGTGTCCAGGCAGGTATGTGGCTGAAATGTTGATGTCATGTTGGATACACCGATTCCACAATTTCAGTGCTTCCAAGCATAGGGAGTGGGACTTCACTCCACCTTGTCTGTTGATGTAGAATATGCAGGCGATATTGTCTGTCCAGTGTCTGATCGGTGGAAGGAAATGTCGGCATGCATTGTGAATCGCTCACAGCTCTAGAAGGTTGATGTGGAGGCCCACCTTCCCTGCTCCATGTGGGTCTAAAGGTGTGCTCCCCAACTGATTAGGGAGGCATCAGTTGTTAGAATCAGGGATATTGCTGGTTGGAGAAAAAGACCCTCATACAGATGTTTTGGGGTTGTGTCCACCAGTGAGTCCTTGATCTTGACAGGCATAGATTGGAGTTTGTGAAGACTGTCTGGGAGGTACTGTGCATAGCTACGCCTGGAGACAGTGCATGTGCAACCCAGCATGTTTTACCATGAACGTGGCTGCTTCCATGTGGCCAAGCAGCTGGAGTTATCGTTTTAGAAGCTCTTTCACAGTGCTTCTCGGTCCCAAGAGACAGCACGTCCACTTGTGGTCCTGCCCATTTAAAATCCTTGGACTTCTGTTTAGCTCCAGTACTGGAAGTACCCAGATGGTCATGGGAGTTAAGTCTCACCCCTGACGATGGTGAGGGTACTGACCTCGCGGGGGATGGCATTCTCTGAGGTGGTTCCTTTGAAAGCGATGTAGTGGCCAGTTTCTTCCCATCTGAGCAGGAAAGAGAGGATTTCCTTTTGGATGACCGCAGCAAGCGGGGGTCAGCTGATGATCAAGTCGAGTGTGAGAGCCGTGCCTGAGAAGTATCAGGGCTGGGGTCCAAACCTGGTCGTAGAGAACTCTTCATGAGGAGAAGTTTGAGTTCACGGTCGTTTGGGTCCGGGTGGTTGAGTTACTGCAGTGGGTGCACTTCTGTGCGACGTGGCCCTCACCAAGGCAGTGGATGCATTGTGAGTGACCGTTGCTTATGGGTAAGGCCTACCAACAAGAGAGATACCTCTTGAACCAGAGGGATCCCAGCATAGTCCCGAGGGGGGGAGCTCCCAATCACGGTGGGCGGGAAACAGGGAAGCGTAAGGTAACGGGGAGGGAAGAGTAGCAACGTTTTGGTTTCTTTTTAGGGGGAGAAAATTCATGAAAATGGCTAATGACTACTAAAGTAAGGTACATTAATAAGAGTACCTCTAAAGGTAGAAAGGCTCTGCTCTGGATTCGGTCTCACACCAAAGGTGGTTGAGAAGAAACTGAGGGCAGTTGGACAGCACAGTGCTATATATAGATGCCGACCCCAGTGCAAGATGGAGAGGAGCACATGTGAGGGCCAACAGGCACTGCTACAGAAGATCTCTGATCCAAGATGCAAAGGGAGCTGCCAAACCTACAGTAGAACACCTATATGGTCACTACTCAAAGAACTGTTTGGCTAAAATTTTCCATGCTGGTTGTCTGCCTCAGGTGGAACTTTTCTTTTTGCCGCTGTCAGCAAAAAGAATTCAGCTGTGTTCAATAAATAGACTAGATAAAAGGAGACGGATGAGATTGGGACTGTAAGAGGGGATGGAGGAGGGACAGAAACTGTGATTGGTAGTTGGTGGTGGCGAGGCTGTGACTGGGTTGGGCAAGAAGACTGGGAAGACTGGTAGTGAGCCTCCCCTGTCCTGGAGATAAAATAAGGCAGCAGTCCTGGAGATAAAATAGTGTATAATCATAATTAAAGACTCTATCATAATGAACACACATTAAGGGTCGAATTAACGGTGCACAGGCAACCTTAATTCTGGCATGTCCTAACTTCGGAGTGCTTGACTTTGCAATCTTAATAGTATTCTTTTAATATATTTGGTGTGTTTATTGTATATCTCAGGCAAATCACGACCATGAGGTTACAGAACATATTAAACATACAGAAAAATTTCACATCTCCATTTACAAGGGATGGCCCAAATTATATGCAGGTGGCACCAAAGATGTCACTGGGAATGGACAGGGAGTAAACATTTAGCCTGTATGTTTAATAAATGTACATAGTCAAAAGAGAATTGGTTTTAGTAATTATTATAATGAAAATCACTAAGCTTTACTTACCAACTGCGACAGCACTGGTGGAAGGGAATGATACAAATCAAAAAACAGGTCCAAGGTCTCTGGTTCTAGGAAGACTGAGGGGAAAAAAAAGATGTTTTTATCACTGTTTATCAGTAATAATTAAATATCTAACACCAGAATTGTTTTTATTTTTCATAAAAGAACTAAGAGTGAGGTACAATTCTGATTAAAGAACAAAATATCAATATAAGTGTACTAAATAGCTCAGCTCAAACAATGTATAGTTTATTAGACCTTGTAATGCTCTTTTAGCACAATTCATTTATTCTATACATTAAAAGAATTTTTTTATCTATACAACAAGTCATGCAACACTTTGTCATGGTGTGACAAAGTGCCGGGACCAATAGCTGAGTCAGCACTCTGATCACTTAAACACCAGTTAATTCACACACACAGGCAATGCACTTGCCTGTTCAGTGGATTAGAATGGGCTGGAAGTTGGACTAACCAGCTAATTGGCCCTTTAAGGCAGGGGTAAATAAAGGCACAGGAAGGAAAAACAGACTAGGAGAGCCAGAACCAAGAAGGATCTCTGGGTGGAGACACCTCTTCCTTCTCTCCTCCTTGGCAGAGGATTGAGGAGAACCTGCTGCTATGTTATGTATGTCCCAGTAAGATCAAATGTAAATAAACTATATGGTGGTGTTTAACAACTAAAAGTCTCCAAATAGTCTGTATAGACAGAGCAGAAGAAAGGATGGGACCTTGCCCTATCACACATGGATACCTAGGAACATGATTCTATAAATGACCTGTATTATACACACAGAGAACTTACTGCAGCTCTTCAAGGTACTCAGATACTTTGGTGATGGGTATGGTATAAGAACCTGCAGAGAACAGTTTGAATTGCACACCGCTGTGTGGTACAGTACATTGTCTCTTTCCTTACTGTTTCTGCTATAGACAGAAATTATAAAATAGCCACATGAGGTTTCCTGTTTAATATATCAGCAAACAAGACTACCTTACAGGAAAAGATCTTAGATAATTTTATAATTACAAGTACTGTATCAAAACAAACAGATAAGTGCATTCTACATGTAATGACATGTTTAGTGTTAACAGTTATGATCTTTTCTTACTTGTTCTCCAGTTTGTTGGGATCTGTACAGTGCATAGATCATCTGCGGACTCATCTGCTGAATTGCCAATGAAGTCAAAGTTAAGACAGTTGAGGACAAGTTTCAAGAGATGCATTGCTAAACTTTGTTGTTGTTGATCCTGAAGGTTTAAAGGTTTTGCCAATAACTATATTTAAAAAATTAAAACATTTCATTAAGTTGTTTGTATACAACAGATTGAAGATCATTTTGAAACAGAAAATATTTGGTTCTAAATCTTTACAACAGATTGTCAGTACATAGTTAGAGAAATTTCAATTTTTTAAACAGAAATTTTAAGTTTTAAAGGTTTTTTGACCATAAAGGGCAAAGTAAATTATATTTTATTCCTCTAAGACATAGTTCTCTTTTCTCTAAAAAAGGCAAGTAAAGTGATACATTTTCCTACAGTATTGGTATATAAATTGTGCATCTCTAAGATACAGACCTAATCTTTAAAGTGTGGTTAAATTTAGAAGAATGTATCTAAATTTTACATTTGGGGTTCCATACTCATTCTCCCTCACTTGCTCCAGAGCAAATATGTTTTCACTTTACAATTCAAAAGCTTCAGAAACTCCTCTGGGGTGTGAAAACCAGAATGGATTCTTCTTGTTTTACAACATGATCAGTAATACAAAGCCTGCAATCTGAATTTAGCTAACAGTTTGGTGATATATAAGACCAGAATACAATACAACTCACTGTCCCTCAGCTGCATTGCTAGCCTTACAGAGCCAAGAGTAAACACTTTTGTCAGTGAAGTACGCTGATGGGATTTGGAGGCTTACAAGGAGCATACGGTACATTTTGAGTAAAATGACAGTTTTACACAGGCTCTTCTCTAACTACAGCAATTACCATAATATAGAACTACAAAAAAAAGCCATCACAGCCACAAATTAAATGACTGACTACGACAATAAACATATAGTATAAAGGCAATGAGTTTCGAGCTTCAAACATATTAGTCACTAAAGTTGTTCTTGGAGGCTGGGAAATTGTTCCCTTAAAGAGTTACTTTTCTGGCCAAAACAACAATCAAAATGCAGCCCCTTCTTACTCAGTGCATCTGCTCCCTGTTTATATTCAGAGTCATATCGGTTGATTAAGTGACCAAAAGTTTTGACTCTGGGAGAGGGAGCTGGAATCTATTTTGTGGCATCGGCAGAATTGTTAACTGAGTTGTAATTGTTGAATCTTCATCACTGGTGACGATGCATGAGCCATAAAGAACCCAGCTTGGAAACCAACAGCTTGCTCTATTTTATTTTTATTTTCCAATTACACTTGTTACTCTGCTAAGCTTTTATACAACTTTTATGTGAGTGCTTACATTTTATGGGTAGAAGTTACGCCAGTAGTTTGATAAATGTTAGTTTAGTGCATAATTAAATAAGTTAGTAAATGCTATACTTTCTACTATAGTTTTCTGAAGAGAAGTTGGCATTATACAGATGTTTTAATTATTACATATTAACTACTACCTGGAAGGGTGGCTGGGCTGAACATGTGCAGATTTTTCAGTGTTTGGGAGTATGAATGTAACTTTAGTTCAGCTGAGCTTGAAGGCAACTAGGCTAGAGAATGTTTGGGGCGGAATGTGTGTGAGAGAATCCTAATATACCACTGTACCATCTGCAACAGGTTTGTAGCCTCTGTAAAGGGGTTCTAGATATCTCTGAACGTTTCTAATTTTTCTTGTAGACAGTACAGGATTTCTCCATGAATGCATATTTCCATCACTGATTTAAAACCTTGAATGTACATGGGCAGCATATTCACCTTCAACAGTCCAAAGATTATACCTTTAGCCCCAGTCATTGCAGCTATCATCCATTTCCCAATGGCTGTGGCCAAGAATTTAAAATTGTGTGCCAAAAGTTAGGCTCCTAGGTCCAAATTTCAGCACCTTGTAGTGGGGCGGCTGCTCCTATCCATGAGAAAAAAGGCTGAAACAGGCCAGAGAGGCTGCGCAGACTGGCAGCCAATCAGCAAGGGCCTGTGGGGAGCCAATCAGGGCCAGCTGAGCTCTATATAAGGGCTGCAGTACAGAGGCGAGAGCAGTCTGTCCCTGACTAGCAAGGGAGGAGGACTGGCTCCTGAGGTAAGGCGGTAGCACCTTGGACAGAGCAGTGCTGGGCATGGTCCAGCAGAGGAGAGCTATGACCTGTTACCTGCCAGGCTTTGGACCCTGTTAAAAAGGGTTGAGAAGGTGCAAGGGCCAAAGAGGAAACAGCCCAGGGAAGATAGGCGGAGAAGGTGAGAGAAGGAGGGTAGAGAGAGGCTTCCACTAGAGGTTCCCTGGGTCGGGACCCAGAGTAGCGGGAAGACCTAGGTCCCGCACTTCCCTCTTCCACTGCACCTGGCCACAGAGGAGCATGGCTGATACAGACTGCAACTTGCCTCTGAGGTGAGGGACTAGACTTTGGATTGTGGTTGGCCACTGAGGCAGGGGCAAGCCAAAGGACTGCCATTAACCCTGCCCCCAACGCCTCCCCTGCCCCCAGAAGGGGGTGAGAATGGAGTAGTGGGCACTACCGGAGGGCAGTGACCTGAAAAGGACAGTGTCCAGAAGAGGACACCGCAAGCCAGGGAGCAACGCGGGTCCCAGACAGCACCGCAGAGCAACGGGTGAGATACCACCTGCAGAAGGTGCTCCACATCTAGACAGAGCTAATTCCCAGAGCAACCAGCAGGAGGCGCCACGGTGGTGAGTCTACATGTGTTACACACCTAAATAAATAATCTGATTTTCCTCAAGTGTTGAACAACCAGCAACTCCCAAAGAAAGCACTGAGGGAGTAGGAAGCAAATGTTGTTTTTAAAAATAGAATACTCTCAAATGCAAGCAGTTGCTTGGGCTTAAGAGAAGCAGAGCTCAGCAGCTTCCTAAGCACAACGAAGGCCTTGATCAGCAGGGAAGAAAAGACGCAAAGAGCAAGGCCCAGTTTTGGAGTCCCTTAAGCCTACATGGGCCTGAGACTCTTAGGCTTCTGAAGGCTGCTCCTCAGTACCTGCTGTCAAGCCTGTGGAGAGACTGGGGTCTGAACTACCACCTCAGAGTGCCACACAGAGGCTCACAGAGCTAGCAAGAGAGGCAGAAATGCCTGATCAGACCAGGCTGCTCTGCCACATCAAGAGAATTTATCCTTTTTTAATAACACTAAGGTAGAAGGCCTAACTAGGGAAACAATATAGGAAACCAGAAGAAAAGCTCAGGATAGATGCTGTCTACTCTGGAAGGCAGAACATAACTGAAGAAGCAAATAGACAAACTGGACAGGCACTCAAAAATTCAACAATTTTATCGGTTGCTCGTGTCTGTTCTAATTAGATGTAAGCAAACACCCATCTAGGTACAGACTTGTCCACTCAGAGTAATACCTACCATAAATTTAAAGCAATAAAAATGTAAGAGCCTCACTTTTAAGGCATTTTAATACTAGCTTCAGTTATAAAAGTCTTACCTCCTTTAGGAGAGAACATGCCAGCATCAAAATATCCTTTAAAGACGTGTCACGGAATGAGGTAGCTATTTTACGATGTTTCGCTGAAGGTCTTGAATAATCAACCTAAAAAAAATAAGGCCACAAGAATAAACAAGTCTCTTTTCGTCCTTAAGACTAGTGAAGGGGCATTTCTGGCACATGAGTCATTAGTAACAACAGATGAAGACTATGGTCTAGTACCAAGTCCAGGCCTCCTGGTTTCTCTTACCAGTACCAACACCCACTGATTCTGTGCTTTCCTATCCACTGCTGTTCTTCTATTTTTTCCTATATTACCTATTTCTGTTTTATCCTATTCCCTACTCATGATCTGACCTACTGGGTCTATAGCAACACCAAGAACAAGCAGAAGCAAGCGATGAGATATTAAGCAGCTGCTCTGCAAAACATCACCTATGGATTTCATGTGAAATTGCTCCTGCACTGTGGAGTTCTGTAAGAGTGGGAGAGCTGGTCTTCACTTTGACTGTTCCTGTTTTAGTGTTTTATTAAGTCAGATTACCAAATCATTTTTCCTCTGCTTTAATTTTGGTGGTTTTCCTTCTCTCTGATCAATACACTCATTTCTAGCTTGATCCCTACCCTCCATTCCCAACCATGAACACCAGAATCAAAATTCCCTCTCCAGGATAATTCTTCCTTGAACTTTATGTACAAAACCACAAAGAGCAAGCTGCTGAGCTTGGTAATGAGATAATGCGTATGTCTACACTGCAATTGTAGGCGTGATTGCAGCTCAGGTGGGCATACCTATGTTAACTTTAATCTAGTTTGCACAGCTAAAAAACAGTAAAGACACTTCTATAGTGTGCAGGGGGCCTCTAACACACTGTTTTAGCAGTTACATTCATCTTGTACAAAAAGGAAAAAACTATACATACTTACTAGGTTCATTTCCTGAGTCAGTTCTGAAAGGATCATCACTCCTATGATATAATGGTCCACAGTCGCCTACAGAACAGAACAGATACATTCTCTAATCTATACATCTAAAATGTTACACTTGACATTTCTAATATTAGCAGAAACAGGTTGGGTGAACCTAAATTTTTACGCTGAGATTTGTAAAGTTGTCTACGAGATTTAGATGTCCAATTCTCATTGAACTAGTATGAATTGCAAGTCCAAATCCCCAAGGTGGCTTTCAAAATCTCATCATAAAACATTAAAACTTAAGGATATTATTATATTATATATCTTCCGTTTAGAAATATATATTCTGAATATCTACATTAGAAGAACTCCACTATTAAACACTTCTCTAAGGTTAATTCAATCCTTTATCCTTCCAAGGTTGCTATAATGAGTCCAACACAGTTTAGATGAGAGTTTTTTAAAAAAAGTGTCCTGGGTGGATTAAAGATCAGATGGCACTTTTCAGAAGAGTACAGATTTGCACTGAGGACTGGTCAAACATTCCCCATTACACTGGCAAGCAAAATGCTGGTTTTGGCCTGACTGACATACTCCATCCTGCAGGTGTCTGCATCTTAGCGGTGAAGTGATTCCTCTATATATTAAGTGCTGTTCAATGGGAGCCACACAGGAGTATATCAGAGGGTGTGACCCACAATTGAACAACTCTTTGGAATGCTTTCAGATGAAAGGCATTCTATAAAAGCGTAAAATAGTGTGAAATTACTACTAATGAGCAACTCTTTAGCCTATTATTCATAGGAATGATTTAATATTGCTTTGCACTTGAATAAGAACACAATAGAGCTCCCTTCACTGGGGCATTACAGGGCACTGAATAATAAAACATGATTAAGATAATCACTTTGTTTAAAATATTTAAAATCAATGGTAAACTAATTAATGTTACAGGCTACTGCCTTTGGTTACAGAAGGTGGACATAACCCTCTGAATCAAAGTCTGCAATCAGCAGTTGCTCAGCTGTTTCGGGACATCCAGATAACAGTGTAGACCTTTTTTCTCAAATGTGGAACTTGCCTCAGTTTTCCTTGCCTTTGTCACCTCCAGACCGGATTAATCTAATAACCTTGAAGATCACTCAAACTTCAGCTAATGCAGATTTTCATTGCTTACACATGGGGTCTGATTCTCCACTGTCCTTCACCTTATATAGTCCTTTATATCTGTGCACAGTATGTGTACAAGGCTACCAAATCAGCATGGTGGAGTAAGAGGGTCTTTTTTAAAAAAACACCTGCTTTGCACTGGTGTGAATGACTATATAAGGTGCAGCACAGTGGACAATCAGGACCATGGACTATATATTATACCTGTGCTCCATAGAATACACTGGCCTCCAGTTTGCTTCTAGGTAAAAGATAAAGCGCTGGTTTTGATCTAAAAGCTCTTTATGGTTTATGTCCTCCCTCCTCTGACACCAATGTTCCAACCTGGCACTAGTGATCAACTGGATTACCCAAGCTGATAGTCCCAAGATTTATACATCTAGGGTATGGTGACCGTGTTTTCTCAGAAGGTCTTTAACTCTGGAATTAATTTCCTTCCCTTTTGCCTGACAGACCCCGCTTTTGTCAAACTTCTCAGCACACTGCAAAGCCCACATATATGTTCAGGCTTTTCCTGATGGGATCAGAGTAGGAATGGCCTCTTTTGGAAAGTGGGTATGGGAACTGCACAGAAGCAAGGTTCTTTCGGTGGTCACTGTTGTAATTTTGTCTGTTTAAATATGCATTGCTGATGTGGCACTCTTGATACTGGTCAAGTGGCACTCTAAAGTTTGTTTTTGCTTTTTGTTCAAACTAACAAATGTGTACTACAAACAGAAAAGGTAAGTGTTCCACAATCATGGAGCAGCTTACTAAGGGAACTTATTTAAATAGATCTTGAATAGTAATTTAAAACCTTAATGTCTTTCATATCAGAACCTCAAAGCAGGTTGCATATATTCATTACATCACACAAGCGCCCTGGGTGATAAGAGAATACTAAACACATTTTACAGATGAGAAAAACTAAAGCATAGACTTGCCCAAGGTGGTAGAGAATTAGTGGAAGACCTGAGAATAGAACACAGGAGTCCTGACTCCTAATCCCCTTCTCTGCACAGTAAATTACATTCTAATTCAAACTGGATCAAATTCACATATGATTACTAAGGTGCACATAGCTAAAACTGCTATTCACTAATTATCAACATATACTATTATGGCTTAGTTTTTTTTCCAATTTCAATAGTAAATTCAGTTCACTAGTAGATTTATAGCTTCATTTTCACCTCTACAGGAATTTTTAATGTAATGAAAGAAATCTCTTAAGTAGCAAAGTTTTGTATTTAAGCCTCCATTATTAGTGAACTACCCAATGCAGAGTCTCACTGCAATCATTTTAATAATAAATGTAAAATCCAATTACTTATTAAAATAACTGGCAAAAAAGCGACAATATACTACGCAAGAGTTTGTTTTTAATAAATATTACAGCCCATCTTTTATTGTCATTCCCAATTTAGCTCTAAACATTCCATTTGCATATTATAATCAAATTATTTTGAAAGAGAAACAAATAAAGCATAAATCTGCCACTCAATGGCAGAGAACACGCCTGAAACTGTTGCACCCATTATTTTCCTTGCTGAGTAGCCAGAAACACCACCAGAGGCAGCGTCCTGGACCAACAATACATACTACCATCCCTTAAGGAAATAAATGCAGAAATATCTAGACAAATCCACTACAGATATTTCACTGAAATAAATTCTGGAAATAAAATAACCCCTCTGCCCCATTCTATATATGCATTTTGATACTAATTTCCTTAAACTCTTATTTAATGTTATTCCTAATCTAGGGATTATGGATGTGTTTAGAAACTAGAAGAAAACACAAGAATGTATCTGTGCCACTCACCAAGCAGCACCAATAAAACTCTCCACACCACCTTTGGTTTAAAGATCACTGGTCATAACGTTATTGAACTGTTTAACTCCAAACTTTAGAAGGAATTAACCAAAACAGTTGAGTCCTTACTCAGCTATGTGTGCATTGCAATCCCTTGCAGCTAAAGTCCCCGCCTAGCCTTCCTTCCACGTACAAAGTCAAGCTCATCCCTGAGGGTGCAATGTTTCAGTACACCACCCGACCAATACGAAGTATTACCTGTCTTTAGTCTCCTTATTTTCAAAGCTCCACCTATGTCTCTGAGATAAGAGGCAATGACATTTGTAATCCTCCTGCACATTCCTCTGGACTGCTCATAAGGACTTCCATTGAGGGCATCACAACAACCCACACACATCCTGAATCGTTTGCTACTGCTTCTGGCAATGTCTGCCAGGCGATCTTGCAGATCATTGTTTTTCAGAGTCAGGAAAGAATTTGCTCAAGTAGCAGAGTGGGAGGTTTCAACTTTTCCCTGAGCACCATGCTAGTTTCACCTGGCAAGTTTTCATGCTGGTCCCTGCCACCTGGCCCTACCTACCCCTAACTGCCCTAGGGCATACTGGGTCCAATCAGATGCCTTGTGCTAGGAGTGACAAAGCCAAGGTTGGGTGGGAAGCAAGCTAGAGGGGAAGGTGAGTGACCCTCCCTTATACGCCCACATCCCTTTAACTAAAGGCAATTATTATGACCTAGTGTGTTTAAACCCAAGTCACAAGACAAGGAAAGCCCACAATGCCAACCCCACAACTGTGAGCCACCTACCCACTTCCATTGCCTAAGTGGCAGACTCCTTACAAATTGCGACTCCAACCCCACTGCGACAGAATACACATTCTAACTCTCGCTTCTTTTTTTTAAGCAATCAGATCTGCTTTATTGGGTCATGCAGGAAAACATTTTTAATGTGACCATGAGAGAGGAGGAATGCTGACCATGTCATTCTCAAAACCACTTTATGAGTGTACATATCACAGATCATCTGTGCAGTACAGTAAAAATCTTTACACATGCCTTTGCAAGTAGTTACAGTTAAGGTGGTATCTCTCCATATTCCCATTGTTAAGCTACATGTTATCACAAAGGCAACACTGTAAGATTTTAATGGCAACCACTGTATCAAATAGAAGAAACTTTTTTCTTTTTGATCCATTATCCAGGACCAGTGTTTAGAAAAGTGAACTGGTCCTGCAAAATTTTTGTACTGGTCCTACAACTGAACACTGTTTGCACAACTGTAACAGCCAATATTGCAATAATCACTACAGTCAGAGTTAATGCTTTATTCCATTTGAAGGATGAGATTCCCACCTTTCAGATAGTACAGTACTCATTTCTTCATGTTTTTGAGATAATAGCTACTAAAACTCTATTAGAATTCAAGTGGGAAAAATAAAGATGGTAACCAAAATGGCATGACTTTAAATTCTGCTAACTCATAATCTGCCAAGGTGAGAAACAAGTGTTATACCTTTTGAAAAACTGGGGAATGGAATAAAGCATTTATTTCTAGCCCTGGCAGTTTGCTAAAAACTAAACCTTAAACCTAGCAGGCCTGCTCTGTCCTTTGACCTAAGCAAATTTTTTGGCATTGGTCCCTGCCTTTCTAATCTGTGTATAAATACCCTTTGGGTCACTCAGCAAGCTATTCATTAAGTGAGAAGCAGGGGCGGCTCTCACAATTTTGCCGCCCCAAGCAGTTGCTGTGGCCCCGCCCCCGACACAGGCAGACGTGTCGGAGGCGGGGCCCCGCTACATCTGCTTGCGTCGGAGGCAGGGCCCCGCTACGTCTCCTTGCGTCAGGGGCCCCGCCGACGCAGGCAGTCCCAGTCCGTGGCGGCAAGGGAAGAGCGGCGGACCTGCCGCTCCATTGCCGCTGCGGCAGGTGAGAATGGGGCGGCAGTCCGAGTCCCGCGGCGGCAATTCGGCGGCAGGAAGAGCGGACCTGCCGCCGAATTGCCGCCGTGGGACTCGGACTGCCACCCCATTCTCGATCCCACCCCAAGCACCAGCTTGGAAAGCTGGTGCCTGGAGCCGGCCCTGGTGAGAAGAGAGCTGAATTTAATGCAAGACTATGTAATTTTAAGTAGCAGCATGATTGGATAATTTTTCTTACCTGTAAAAATTTTTTTACATCAGCAATAATGTCTCTGAAGATGAGCTGATCTTTTTGAACCTCAAACCATCCTAATTTTGTAATCTTAGCGATGACCTGAACAAGAGCCTGGATGACAAAAGGAGCCAGTTTGGGTTGAGAGGCTACGTAGTTCAGAATGTAATTCCCTGTAAAGAAACATGCTTAGTCAACATCACAGTTCCTTTAAAAAACACACTTGAGCCATTTTAATAGAAATGTGGGAATCTAGGTCATGTGATGCGATCAGGTTTTTTATGCTTGGTATAAGACACTAATTTCAAAAACTTCAGTCAAAGAAAATATTAACTACATTGGAGCTATTTGCACCAAAGTATGTATGTAATTATCATTCTAACATACATTGGACAATAGTTTGTGAATACCAAGGATGCTGACTGGTTAACCAATTTAATCATTCATTCTGTCCCACCTACTGGGCATCAATTACTCTGCCTCAAATGCAACAGCAGCCTTCATACCTCATTTATGAAATACAAGAAATTAACAACAGTGTTCTCAGGCATGCGCCTGTACAGGCTGCTTTCAGTTCTGTCTAGGCATATTTCCTAGGGCTGAAAACTTTTCATCTATGCTTCTCTCAAATAAGAGAACAGTTTCCTGGGGGGTGGAAGGGAAGGACATTTCTGTTTTATACACTTGCAGGATGATTTATCATATACAAAAGTTTATTTTTTCCTGAGGGAAAAAACATGTAGGCTGAATTTAGTCATCAAGAAAAGTGGATTAACAACCCTGTAGATTCAATCCTTTCTCCACAGAACAGGTACAACACTAGCCGAAGTAGTGCAGACTTCTATATATTTCCTCAATACTAATCTGGAAGGCTTTCCTCTACGTACATTCAATCCTAGGGCCTCTGAGACATTTTTCTACAAGATTAAGACCTCTTGCAAAATACCTAAAACTTGTTTGACACATTCTAAAACGTTTGTGTTCTCCTCATCCCTGGTCTAAATAACATTTGACAGTACTGAAAATTCCAATCTATATCAGATGTTTCTCATGCAAAATGATTAATAATTCAAAGCTCAGTCCTGCTAAAATTTACACACTAGCTTAATTTTAAGAACATGAATAGCCCCTATGAAGTTAATGTCACACCCTTAAAATCAAACACATGTGTAAGTTTGTGCAGGGTCCTAAGTCTGGAAGTGAACTCTGCCCTGACTTGCTTATCACAACTGCCAAGAGCTAATCGGAAGGAAAAAAAATGGAGTAACATGTAAATGTAAGGGATTAGTGGGTATACTAATAATACCTGGGAATTTTCATGTTTCCAAACATTCACTAACCTTCACTACATCTTGTGAGGTAGGTAAGGATGGCAACTATTATATGCATTTTACAGATGGGAAACTGGGTGCCTCCTAAAATTCTCCTATATGCAGGAGAACACAGCCACTGCTACACACCTGATGGGTGCAATGTATGTTTGCATCCACAATCAGCGAGTTCATCAAATAAGGAGCTGGCAAGAGCAGGAAATGAGTTCCATCATATCAGGCCCCTGTACAAGAGTAAGGGACAGCAGGAAAGGGCACTGTGCTCTCTTTTACACCCATGTGGTCAGGTTCTCTCCCTTTTGTCCAATAAAGCACAGAAAGGACTTAACTTAGTTTCCAGGTCCCAGCAGGAGCTTACCTGCTCTGGCAACTAGAAAATCCAGCTATTTTTGGTTGTGAAAGTAAGCAAATTTGATTTGGAAGTTAACAGAAGAGAATGAATGCAGAACCTGACAGTGTCAGGTTTAGAGTCATTCTCTGACTACAAATGCACTTTAAAAAAAATAGTTACACATAAATGGACAGAAGTAGGGCAAAATGGAATGTTCACTGAATCGGTACTATGGCGATATGAATGTTATTTTAATAGAAATAATACAAGTTACTTACTGATGTCAATCCTTTGTTCGATGGGTAAAGGAGTTGTTCTGCTTACAAGTTTGGAAAGACATGTTGCTGCTAGAAGCTGAGCATAGGATGTCTATAGAAACAAACACCATATTTTATTTTTAAAATTAATGCCAAAAGAAAGCAGAACAAGCAGGTAGGATTACATTTGGTCAGACAATGATTTGGCTATATACTTGATATACTAAAAATTAAACATAAATACAGCATAGTCATTTTTAAAATCACTAAAAATTCCAAGATATAGGAGATGAGAAGACCCTTCCATTCCCGCCCTTCAGCACCCTCAAAAAATGTAGCCTTGTGATTGGAAATACTTTTCTAACAACACTTTCTCATTCTTATCACTAGGCTGAGTTTTTTAATCTTTCAAATCTTTGGTTTTAAATCATCTGATGTTTTATAACTAAGGGATGAATTTGTCACACCCTAGATTTAGTCACAGGAATCCTGGATTCAAAGATCTGAAGTCTTGATTTGCTTTTGTTTGTTTAATACTCGTGACTTTAGCATTTGAGTTTTTTGTGCATGATGGTAAAAATAAGCTTCATTACAGCCTTGAAAGCTGAAAAGTAAACTAAGTTCTTCATCTGAGACCACAAGAGACGTGATCCGCAACACCTCTGGCAATGCCATGGATCAGACCAGACATCTCTCTATGAAAACTGTAATTGCCCTTGGAATCAAACTCCTTAAAGACATTCTTTAATTCAACAAATTGAGTTGGGGATTTCAAAGATGACTCTGGCAAAAATCAACATTCAAAACTATTACAACTCATACACTGTCATTTTCTCAAGGGTATTGCTTCACAACTGCACAAACACAAAAAGGCAACATTTACACCTAACAAAATGCTAGTCCTTCATTATTAGCCCACTTCCATTGTCACTCAATTATACCAATTCCCCTTTAGCACACTCACTTTCAATTCAACAATACTATCATCCTAAATGCACACATGAAAGAAACTGAAGATCATACTGCAATGCACAATTTTAACATCAACCTTCCAGCACTACATTACTTAATAGTTTAATCACAAACATCTTAAAACTGCATTCTTAGAACTTCCATACTGTACAGTAGTCAAAAAAACACTGAGCCAGATTATCAGCTGTTTACACAAAAGTGGGGGGAAAGCATGGCTCTAACTCACCTTTTTACTCCCTTGATCTTGGGCCTGTTGGAAGCCAAAACAGCCATAGGGCTGCTTTAAGGTTTCAGTGGCCTCACAGGAAACACTGCACCAGCTCCAGATCAGAGAGAGCAATCTGCAACTGCCTACCTCCACCTCTGGCATGCTTCCTTCCTAGCCCTCTCGCCCCCTGTGCACTACCTCTGTTGGGAAAGTCCCCAGCTGTCCCTGCAGTGTAGCTTTACACTTGCTTTGTGCTGCTGAGTTGGGGTTCAGAATCTGGCCAACAAAATTAATTATGTACTTGAATTTCTTACCCTTTCAAACCACTATTGCCTGATCTGTGGATTGTGTATGAATTATATTGATTACTTAGGAATTTTCAGCTAACACTCTGAGGTTTGACGGATTCTTGTCTCAAGGTCAACCCCAGTTTTATCAAAATTACTGGTCAGCTGGCCTCCATATTTTGTAATAGTTTAATAATACAGTTAGCAGTCACCAATACTCTAACCCAGCAAGGTAGACAGAAATAATAAAGAATGTACATTTGAACACCCATATACTCACACCATCCCTTGCAGAACAATATTAGCCATTATCTTCCTCATCACTATCACCAGTGGCCATCATCCTGCCACCTCTCAAGGGCAACATACATCTCTCTCTTCCCAAGCATACAGGCTTTTAAAATATGTTACGCTGACGCCACTGTGCCTAACGCACATTCAGTAGGGGTTTCTCCCCTTTTTCTTATTTGTGTTTCCTTACCCTACTAATGTTGGGGTGCCCTTATCCTAGAGGTTAGTATATTAATGATTTCAACTTATTACCATATATGCCAATTTGTTGTCAAGGCAAATTCGTAGTTAAGTATTGCCAACAATCCTATACTAAAATATCCAAGCCTAGTATCAGTTTAATATTCCTGCAGTTGCCTAATGTTATGTACAAACTTCCCTCTTAAACACTCTATTCCCAGTTCCACAAAACTCAGGGGTGACCACTGGGCCATTTATCTGTGCCAAAGTTCACAGGCCTCAAACCTTACAGCAGTGGTTCTCAACCAGGGGCACGCATATGCAGAGATCTTCCAAGTGGTACATCAACTCATCTAGATACTTGCCTAATTTTACAACAGGCTATATAAAAAACAGTAGCAAAGTAAGTACAAACTAAAACTTCAGACAGACGACTCATTTTTGCTTCTCTATATACTATACACTGTATAAGTACAATTGATTGATTTTTTAATTATATGGTAAAAATGAGAAAGTAAGCATTTTTTCAGTAATAGTGTACTGTGACACTTTTGTATTTTTATGTCTGATTTTGTAAGCAAGTAGGTTTTTAAGTGAGATGAAACTTGGGGTCATGAGCAGCACATGAACCGCCGGCAAGGGGAGGCTAGCCCCCAGCCCTGCTGCTTCTGCTTGAGGCCTCTCCCCTTCTGTGCCCCACCCCCCTCCGCAGCCACCAGGCCCCACCCCAGGCTAGTGCTCCCAGCCTCGCCTCCCCTAGTCCCAGAGTGGCTGGCGCGGCCACAGCTCCAGAGCAGTGGGAGAGCAGGCAACATGGCCACAGCCCCGCCCACCCCAGAGCTGTGGGAGGGAGCCTCCTTCCTCCCCCCCCGCCAGCCCCATAACAGCAGGAGGGCAGGCAATGCAGCACCAGCCCCAGAGCATGGGGAGGGCTGGAGCTGGGGCCACCCCACAGGGAGATTGAAGCGGCCACGCCGAGCGGAAGCTGGAGTGGGGGCCTGGGGACACAGCATGGGTGGGGCCATGCCTGGCTGTTTGAGGAGGAACAGCCTTCCCCAGCCTATGGTACCTGCTGCCCATGCTTGGGGTACACCAGACAAATGAGACTCTTGAAAGGGGTGCAGTAGTCTGGAAAGGTTGAGAGCCACTTTCTTGCGTTACTGCTAAGTAAAATAAATGCTAAAGCTAGCTCTATGGGCTGGGCTACACAACACACTTCCACTATAGATATACACTATAATTTTTTAATAATCTCAGATAAATTAAACAATACATATTACATCTGAAAAATATTTGTGTGGTTTAGTAAAGACAGACCGTTATATGTATATGTACATAATGTAAATACAACAGATAAGGAATTTACTTCCTATACATTTTCAAAAACAAGTTAGATGTGCCATTTTTAAATGATTGTTACAATCAAACAGATTTACTTCAAAATTAATTACTAAGGAAAAAGTGCTATAGTTGGATACATTATATTCTTCATGCATGCAAGAGGTTTAATTCCTGCTTCAAGTGTAAGCCTCAGCATAACTACAGTCTTAGCCATGGAGACACTACCATGCTTCCACAGTAACAGAAATGGAAACTACACCTTAACAACAAAGCTATTGAGCGCCATTTTGACATTGGTTGATAGTTATTATACATGGAAAAGACTTATTAGATCATAGAAGCCATTCACCCACCCTGTGAGAAAATGTACCACATAGAAAATCAGTCTAACACACGATCTCAGACAATCACACACAGAAAAAAGAAATTTACTAGAATTCTGAATTTTCTGTATCTTAATTACAACAATTCTGTAGCTCAACTGTATTGTTACATTTGTTCACATTAGGGCCCCGATCCTGGAAAGACTTATGCACACATTTACAATTAAGTATGTATGTAAATATTTGCATGACCAAGACCTATATTTGTTTCATTTGATACTATTATGGAATTCTAATAATTGTAATGCAATTACTATGCACCAAAAATTGAAGAGAACAATATTTACGCTTGCATTTCTCACATCCTGAACAAGAGTCTTACTGAAGACACAGAATAATTGAGTCTTTTCTAACAACATTTTGCACCTTTTATCCAAGGATCTCAAAGCACTTTACAAAGTTGAGTAAACATTTATATAACAACGTATAGAGAGGATAATTAAAGCAGAGAGATGTTAACTGACTTGCTAAAGGTCAAAGAAAGTCAGTAGCAGACCTGGAAATGGAAAGTAGTAGGTGTCCTGACTGAATTCACCAGACCATTGCCAATGACCGAGACCACAGCTGCAACCGCATATGAATGGGACTCCTCACATAAGTAATCCTTACTCAGGAGTATGGATTACAGGATCAGGCCAATGTGCTATACTAACTTTGAATATTTTCATTTTTCTCCCACTGAGAATACATTTTGTAACATCTATTGCAATAACCTAACTATCATAATGATAAACAGAATGAACAACTCCTTAAGCATCCATTAACGTGACATAGTTGGTAATGCCTTGGAAGAACCTGACAAATCTATCAATGATTTCCAGATAATGAAGATGTCTTAGGCACGTCATCTGAAATCATAATGGTTCCAAAACACAGTAATGATTATGAAGGACTGAAGGTTTAACTCAAGGTTGTTCTCCCCGCCCCCCACACACACACCTTTTGCATCTGACAAAATATCTGTACGTAAAGTATCAGTACAAAAAAGACATAATACTCTAAAAATTAGAGGGGTAGCCATGTTAGTCTGTATTCACAAAAACAACAAGGAGTCCGGTGGTACCTTAAAGACTAACAGATTTATTTGGGCATAAGCTTTCGTGGGTAAAAAACCCACTTCTCCATGTATCTGAAGAAGTGGATTTTTAACCGACGAAAACTTATGCCCAAATAAATCTGTTAGTCTTTAAGGTGCCACCGGACTCCTCGTACTCTAAAAAGAAAACTGAAATAATGCTAAGAGACTGGTTTAAACTAAGACAACAGGAAAACATAGTTTAAGGCTTTTCACACCATTCTTACCCTGTCCCATTGTAACTTGGAGGAGCAAGAGCATAGGGGACTTAGCTGTAAAAGTGTTGGAGCAAATCATGTTGAGGAGCAATACTGAGAAATGGGCGGCATAAAGCCCCTTAAGTGTGAGGTTCCTACCTTTTGCAAGTATTAGACCAACACTTAACATTTACATCTATTTCCCCCCATAGTTAGGTTCCCCCCTGTTTCTGGCCATCTGATTTATAATGCTAGGTACTGTCAGTCCCACAAAGCCCACCCTCTAAGACCAATTTGTATGTGTAGGTAGATTTGCTGGAATTTTATTTATGAAGGAAAAACTCAATCTGTTGTAAGAGATGAGCAACTCACATGCATTGCATTTACACTGATATTACCTGGACCTCCAATGTGGGCCTCATGATAAATGCATGTTTACACTGTCAGATTTTACACTTCTCCCAGGTACTTACTGTTCCTTGTTCTAGTAAAAGTTGACACTGGCTGAGACATTCAGGGCTGTCAATAAGCTCCAAGAGGACCTTCTCTGCTTGCATCCGCTGTGCTAGATCAGTCCCCTCATAGAGCTGGTTACATAGTACTTCTAGCTCTGCCAAACTCTGTTAAGAAAGAAGAATACTGAATACGCCTTTCACCTGTGGAAGGCTTCCTTAAGATTCACAGTACTGGCTATTTACAGACACTGACATATATCCAGTACAGTAGCATGAAATGCTACCTATGCTCAGCTTTCCAGAAAAGTGCAATCAAACCCCTGTAGCTTCTTTCCCTCCCAATCCCCACTGCAGTAAGAGTGGCACAGAACTCCAGTAAAATATATGTGCAACAGAGATAAACAGATGTTATATTCTTCAGTACTACAATGAAAGATATTATACCAGTTATTAAAATTAAGTTACATAACACAATTCTTTTATCATGGACTACTCTTAATTTGAAATTTAGAACAGAAACAGGTCTGGTAAAGTTAATAAAAAGGATTAAACTTTAACATGTATTTTTTTAAAAGTTTGCTCTCTAACATTATCTGTAAGTCCCAAACATAGCAAAGGTAAGCTTTAAATCAAAAAGTTGACTTATTGAGCATATCTGATAATAGCACAAAAATGTTGTAACCTATTGACCGAAGAGTCAATATTTGAAAGCACAATGAAGAAAGTACTAAATGCTAAAAGCAGCTATAGTGTGAGGTACATTTTAGAGAGAGATAATGCAACACAGGAGGAAAAGAAAGAGAATCAACAAGACACTGTTTAAGAGGAAGCCAAATGAAGATGGAAGACCAGAGAGAAACCTATGCAAGACCAACAGAAAGTCACTGAGTCTATCCATATGCTTTATGTTTAGCATGGGCCTAAGTCTTTGCAAGACTGAGGCCCAAGTCTACAAAAAGTCCCGCTGACATTTCATACTTAACACTTGTTTAAGAACAAAGTGGTGTCAGTACAGTCAGCAATCACTTTGAGTCACTATTCTAATGAGAAATTAAAATATTCTCTTCCCCTCCACTTCCCCCAGTTATCATGAGAAGGGTGAATAAGTGCCTCCGTTGGTAGGTTTTAGTGGCTAAAACAGAAATTTTTCAGGCTGAGATTTTCAAAGCTCTTCTAAGGGGACATCTTCACTGCAAATGAAGGTGTGACCATAGCACAGGTAAGCATATCCACCCTACCTTTAACCATACTAGCTCAGGTAACAATAGTAGTGAAGACATGGTGGCACAGGGTTCAAAGTGGGCTGGCTGTCCCAGTACAAGCCTGCAGGGGACCTGGGTATGTTCTCGGGTTGTTGGCCCATGGTGTGATTGCAGCCTACCCATGCTGCAATCACACCTTCATTTTCTGGGTAAATTTACCCTAAAGGGATCTGGACTATCAGCTCCCATCAATGGGAACTGGGCATCCAGATCTCTTAAGTGGCTTTGAAACTATCAGACACACTGGGCAAACTAAGGGCTGGTCTACACTGGGTGGGGGGGGGGGGTGTTTCGATCTAGGATATGTAACTTCAGCTACGAGAATAGCGTAGCTGAAGTCGACGTTTCCGAGATCGAAAGTGAAAGTACTTACATCGGGTCCACGCGGCGCAGGCTCGCTCTCCCGTCGACTGCGCTTCCTCCTCTCGCTGAGCAGGACTTCCAGAGTCGACGGGGAGCACTTCTGGGATCGATTTATCACGTCTAGATGAGATGCAATAAATCGATCCCCGATAGATCGATTACTACCCGCCAATATGGCAGGTAGTATAGACGTACCCTAAATGTGTTTCCCCCAGCCCAAATACCTGCACCCTCTCTCCTGCAAAAGCTAGCCACAGCCCGCCCCCCCCACTGCCCAGATACCCACACCCGCAGAACCCAGACACCCAGCCCTTTCCCCACTACAGCCCAGCCGTGGCCCCCCTAGCCCAGACCCCCACTCCTCTCCACCCCAGAGATCCAGAGGGAGAAACAGCCTGATGCTTGGTCCCACACTTGCATGGAGTGTCCTATGTGCAGTCTCCTTCCCTCAGGGGGAACTGGGAACTGTAGCTGCCAGGAACCTTCTAGCTCCCTCTCCCTTCCCCCGGCAGTGTCTTCTATGTGCAATCTGGGCTCTGCAGGATCCAGTGGCCCTTAGTGGTGGCCAGCAGCACTGCAACCCATTTCTGTGGGGGAAAGGAAATTCTGCGCACACAATTTCTGCAAAATTCTGCATTGCACAGTGGCACAGAATTCCCCCAGGAATATTAAGACAACACACATCTCATATCCCCCTAGAGCTTCTCTTTAAGTTAGCATCTCCTGAAGATATAATGTTTCCCTTTTAAGCAACTCACTCCTTGGGTCACATAAAAAGGGAAGATTTATTTATTCCTCTATAAATATAAACTAATGAATGAAAATAGGATCCTGAAAAAACAACATATGTACACTAACTCCCAAACAAGACACTAACTCAAAGGAATTAAACTCTCGTCTGCCCAACACTCACTCACCAACAGTTGTTTATATTCACTTTACTCTCCAACAATTATTGATACAATAGATCTTCAAACAAGATCCGCACTTATGGATCTGCATCCCCTGAAATGCTCCATGGAATATTGGGTCACTTCTCTTCAATTTCCTTCCTTAGAGCTCATGCTGAGCTACAAACTACAGTCCAATCCCTCCCTTCTATTTTAACAGGTTTTTTCTTTCACGCACTGAACTCCCATTGCAGGATATCTCAACTCAAAAGCAAACAAAATATCACCCTGGGGATTGGCTATAGTGACTGAGGTCATGTCTGGAATGTTTCAGCATTTCAGAGTCCAGCTCTTTCACAGAAAAGTCATTTTAGTCTCTCCTACACTTTACATTGCAAACGTGACCTTACAGAAGTCCCTTCTCCACTAGAGGCCTCACCGCCCTTGTACAAAAATAAAGGGCAAGTACAAGAGCACTGAAGATGACCTTGAAATTAAGACCTGCATACTAATCTCTGCATGCTGAAGTTGCTCCTTTAATCATCAAGTATTATTTTCCTAATATTAGCAGCCTCTAAACTACGTACCTGGAACTGCACAAGGAATCATTTCCCCCCCAGATATTCTGATATTGTCTAAGTTTCAAACCCAGTACCATCCCACTGGAGGGAGTGGAAGCCACTTCACTGCTACTATCTTTATTCTCCTAGAAACATGGCCTAAAAAAATCTTCCTTAATAAACTTAAACTTCACTTTAGGCACCCTCCAATATAGACAACATACACTGCCACTAAAAAAAGGGGGTGAGGATAAATCTGCAATCCTTTAAAAGAGAAGTGATAGCACAGGTGCTAAGGTCAACATTTTTGTTGAGTTAAAGTTTCACTGGCAAATAAAAATTGGCATTAACCCACCATAATTCAGATACTTAATACACGTTAATTACATAGTCCTCTGTCCCATTATTTCTGAATTATAACCTCCATCCATGCAACTCTAGGGAATAGCAGGAAATAAACCATAGATTATCTCTGATTCCTCCAGGATTTCTTTCTATAGTTATATAATTAAATGCACGTGCAAAATTCTTGGGAATAAATCTGCATACACAGGTTAGTAGTGTGTACAGCAGTTTCCCATCCAAACTAATGACAAGAATTGGAATTAAACAATTATGATTTTCTGTGAAAAGTTTATGCACCCAGTAGCACTAAATACAAAGATGAACAGAATATGTTGGAGAAGAGTCAACCAGACTTTGGTAAAGGGAAATCATTCTTTGCGACTGTCAACAAACACATGAACAAGGATGATCCAGTGGATATATAGTGTACTCAGATTTTCAGAAAGCCTTTAACGAGATTCCCTAACAATGGCTCTTAAGCAAAGTAAGCAGTCATGGACTAAGAGGGAAGGTCCTCTCATGAACCAGTAACTGGTTAAAAGACAGGAAACAAAGGGTATGAACAAATTGTCAGTTTTCACAGTGCGGAAAAGAAAATAGCAGGATCCCTCAAGGATCTGTACTGGGACCAGTGCTGTTCAACATATTCATAAATGATGTGGGAAAAAGGGTACACAGTAAGATGGAAAAATTTGAAGACGATACAAAATTACTCAAGGTAGTTAAATCCAAAACTGACTGAGAAGAGTTATAATAGAATCTCACGTGACTGAGCAGATGAAATTCAATGTTGATAAATGAAAAGTAATGCACACTGAAAAAAAGAGTCTAAATTAGCTGTTACCACTCAAGAAAAAAATCTTGGAGTCATCCTAGATAGTTCTCTGAAAACATCTGCTCAACGTGCAGCAGCAGTCAAAAAAGCTAACAGAATGTTAGGAGCTATTAGGAAAGATAGATATAGATATATATAGGAAGACAAAAAATATAATGCCACAATATAAAGCCATGGCACACTCACACCTTGAATACTATGCGCAGTTCTGATCACCCCATCTCAAACAAGATATATTACAACTGGAAAAAGTTCAGAGAAGGGCAACAAAAACAATTAGGGATATGAAATACCTTCCATACAAGGAGAGATTAAAAAGACTGGGACTATTCAGCATAGAAGAGAGACAACTAAGGGGGGCTATGACAGGTCTGGAAAATCATTAATGGTGTGGAGAAAGCAAATAAGGAAGTGTTATTTACCCCTTCATCTAACACAAGAACCAGGCATCTCCCAGTGAAATTAACAGGCACCAGGTTTAAAACAAACACGAGGAAGCACTTCTTCACACAACCTGTACAACCCATTGTTAGGGGATGTTGAAGGCCAACAGTATAACTGAGTTCAAAGAAGAATTGGATAAATTCATGAAGGGTAGGTCCATCAATGGCTATTACTCATCAATGGCTATTACTATTCAGCAAAGTGTCTCCAAAATTAGCAATTTTACTAAAACCTTTAACTTAATTAGTTAACAGTAGTGCTTCTCACCACATGAACTGTAAAAATGATGCACTGAGAAAAATTCAGTCTAGTTTTCTTTCAACGTGGCCCATTGGGACTGCTTCAGATACAGGAGACAAGAGATTATATTCCCTGTGAAAGCACACACTTTCAAGAGGCATTCCTTTGTTAACCAGTAGCATGATCTTGCACAAAATAACACTTATGATTCCTCACTTTAAAAAAAAAAACCCTCAATTCAAGATGCAGACAACTAAATCTGCTCCAAACAAAAGCATCCACAGCTAAACAAGGACTCTGCACCAAAAAAAAAAATCTAGCTAGCATTTTTTTCCTAAGTGGACCTTCACATTTCTACAAATGTTGGCCTGAGTCAACCTCTGATGGCAAACCCATGAGAGGACTTCAGGAAGAACACTTCTGTGAGGATCTTCTCATGGATATCCTCCCCATATCATTCCTTGAGAGAGGTAGAGTTTGTTGTCCTCCATGCCCTTCCCATGAGGTAGACAACAAGGTCTTTCATTTAACCATTCTACCAGGGACCACACACTGGCTGTGGGACCCCAGTGGATGGGTGTTCTGTAGAAAAGATAATACACTGTCTGGATCTGCATTATCTTTCCTGACTAAATTGTGCAAGGCTGAAGCAGGAACATTGTGTGGCCACTAAGGCTCCAGTCCAGCCACTCCACCCTCCATCTCCTATCCATGTGAGACCCCTCCGTGGGATATGTAAAAGGGATGGGGGACAGTGCTACCGAGATGGCCAACTCCACTTTCAGGTAAGGGGGCAAGATCCATGTGTAGCAGAGACCCTCTGTGTGCAAATCTAAGGAAGGATACAAAGGCTCACGTTGTTCAAGGTGAAAAGTTACGTTCCTCGAATGCTGTCTTTTAATAAAGTTTAGCCTGGATAAGGGCCACACTACCCTTTTAGGGTATGTCTACACTTAAAACCCTAAGAGAGCACAGCTGCAGCATTTTAGCTTAGGTTCCTGTCAGCATAGGTAATCCACCTCCCCAAGGGCCTTCCTCTTCCAGCCACCTAGTGCTGTCTGCACCTGGGGTTAGGTCACTATAGCTATGTCTCTCAGGAGTGTGGGTTTTTCACACCGCTAAGAGATGTAGCTATATCGTTATAAGATCCTAGTGTAGACCAGCCCTTACTCACACTGAGATCCTACTCCTCAGCTACACCTACTGAAATCACCAGGACAATTCAAGGAGTAAAATGATATTCCATGTTACAATATTAATGGCTTTAGAGATATTCCCCATTTTAAGCACAGGAAATACACTAGTACTGATAATAGCTCTAAAACTAGAATGAACTTTTAAGTATTAGTGTCCTGATCATTCAGCAGCAGAAAAGAGTGTCGTATCCTCAAAGGACTAGCAACCATTTGAAGTTTTCTTGACATGCTGAAGCCTGAGAGCAAACGCTGAAGAAACTACTGCAATCTGTTTCCAAAGAATTCAAATGAAGCAAAAATGCACACTCCAAGCTATTGTTTGTGCTGCACTTTTGAAATATTAATTGTTAGAAGATCATTGTACAATACTAGCTGCTTTAAAGAGCCTCAGGAGAAAAAATACCAGACCAGCCCATCCAATATAGCTGCTGGCACAAATGAGGCAAACTTCATGTTTCCTCAACACCAAAGTATTTAATTCAGGACTAGGCAGGTGCTTGTTATTTATGACTATTTCCAAATACAGAGGATGCCACCAAGCATTTGGGGGTCTTTTTACTCCAATAATAAAAGCGGCTGCAGAGGAGACTTCAGAGAAAGGCAGCACGGAATTTGAAAATGTAAACCAGTGACCATTGCCACTTCCCTCCTGTAAGTACAACTTTCCAGAGGCAGAATTTCCAACAATGTCAAATCACATTATTCAGAATACCTATAAATAATGGCAGGGATTACAAAAATTTAAGCACAGAATTCAAGTAAATCTTGGAGAGAAAGAAACTAAGAGGGATAACAAAAGTGAGGCCTGTGGGCTCAGATGTTCAAAGGCATTTAGGTGCCTAACTCCCACTGATTTCAATGGGAGTTAGGCACCTAGATACCATTATGGATCTGGACCTTGATCTCTAGGTATACAGCAGGGGTAGGCAACCTATGTCACAGGTGCCAAAGGCAGCACGCGAGCTGATTTTCAGTGGCACTCACACTACCTGGGTCCTGGCCACCAGTCTGGGGGGCTTTCCATTTTAATTTAATTTTAAGTGAAGCTTCTTAAACATTTTAAAAACCTTATTTATTTTACATACAACAATAGTTTAGGTATATATTAAAGACTTATAGAAAGAAACCTTCTAAAAACGTTTAAATGTATTACTGGCATGCGAAACCTTAAATTAGAGTGAATAAATGAAGACTCGGCACAACACTTCTGAAAAGTTGCCGACCCCTGGTATAGAGTGTCTCCTTCTAGAATACCCTCTAATGGCTAGTCCCAAAAAAACCATCATTGCCTCTTTACTATCCAGAAGGTTAGTACCGAGATTAATTGGAACAAGACAAACAGGGGAAGAACAAAGGAGCAAAACGAGGGAGGGAACAATGACCTGAATTAGGAGAACAAAGAATGGGAGGTTTTCCCTGGCAAAAAGCCATTAGTTTCTCTGACAGAGAAGTTTTCATTTCTGGTTGCAAAGATATCTTTCAGAATATGTGCAACACAGTTCTGTCTTCCTGAGTCTGCACACCAATAGCTCATATCTTTCCAAGCACCAGCAAGGAAAAATTGACAGGACTACTCAGTTTCACTGGTGTTGTTCAACCTGTGGGGAAAAATTAAAATTAAATTGACATGATTCTTGTCACTGTATTGCTG
Organism: Chelydra serpentina; assembly: GCA_037349315.1. NCBI lineage: Eukaryota > Metazoa > Chordata > Testudines > Chelydridae > Chelydra > Chelydra serpentina. The sequence continues at coordinate 30,347,089 of JBAIAC010000035.1, read as the reverse complement.
CTTGGAAAAACGAGGATCAGCAGAGACAGACAATGCAGCTACTCATAGGAAGGAGACCCCAAATTTCAGAGGCTAGAGGACAGGCAAAATAGCAAACATATCTATCCACCTCACAACACTCAAAGAAGGTCTTCAGGTGGGTGGGGAGGAGAGAGAGGAAAGGATCCTTTCTCCTGTCCATCAGTCAGAATTGAGATGTATTAGAGACCTAACTAGCTAGAGAATGATATGAAAGATGAAGCCCCCTGAACAAGGTTCAGGGATAGTACACCAATAGAAATCCCAACATCCTTGACTTCCCAGAAGCTGAGGATAGGAACTGCACTTCTTAACAGGATCTCACTGGTAGGCACCCTCATCTTTCTCATCAGCTACCAGTTAGTAGACCTAGTCCTTCTATTAGAAGGCATCTGGTAAATATTTCAAGCCCTGAGTGTAACCTAGAAAGGAGCCAGGGAAATCCTAATCGGCCTAATCTAATATTTGACAGGCCTTGTTTAGAATGGAGAACCTGAAGTCAGCTGCCTTTGCACCTCTTCCTCCATACCTTCACCTATAAATCAATGCTTAAAGCAGGGACGGGCAAACTTTTTGGCACGGGGACAAATCAGGATTGCAAAATTGTATGGCGGGCAGGTAGGGAAGGCTACCCCCCACCACAAACGGCCTGACCCCGCCCCCTATCTGCCCCCTCCCACTTCCCATCCCGACTGCCTCCCTCAGAATCCCTGACCCATCCAACCCCATCCCGCTCCTTGTCTCCTGACCACCCCCTCCAGAGACCCCTCGCCCCTAACCACCACCCCCAGGACCCCACATCCTATCTAAGCCCCCCTGCTCCCTGTCCCCTGACTGCCCCGACCCCTATCCACACCTCCACCCCCTGACAGACTCCCGGGACTCCCACGCCTATCCAACCCCCCGTTCCCTGACCGCCCCTCAGAACCTCTGCTCCATTCAACCTCCCTGTCCCCTGACTGCCCCCCGGGACTCCCAGCCTCTTATCCAAGCCCCCAGCTCCACGCCACTCAGAACAGCCACCACGCCACTCAGAACAGCCACCACGCCACTCAGAACAGCCACCACGCCACTCAGAACAGCCAGACATGCTGCTGCGCTGCCCCGCCGAGCGCACAGCCCCGCCCCACAAAGCGCTGCCCAAACGGCGGTGTGGTTGCGGAGGGACAGCAGGGGAGGGGCCGGGGAAGCCTCCCCCAGCGAGCTCAGGGGCCAAACATGACAGGACCGCAGGCCGTAGTTTGCCCACCCGTGGCTTAAAGCTTTGTTTTTTATTTTAAATAAAATGACTGAATTTACAACTATCAAGACTCAGCTAAATGGCAGTCCACGAAAATTTTAAAGACAAACCACTAACAGAATCTCTAATTAAATTTGGTTTAATTAACCACGGTGTGTAGTTTCCCAGCGATTCTATCAAGGAAAGGGAGACAGTAACTCTCAGAATACATTTATGATAAGTATGAAGAATCACTTTTTATTTTTCTTTTTTTAAGGTAGCCATTGAAACCTTCACTGGATTTGATTGGCTGCCTCTGAACTTGTATAATACAACCTTCAACTTTCAGGTTAAAAAATATGGTCATATATAGTTTGCACATTTAGAAACTTGTGGAAACAGCCACCATTTTTTTTTTTTGGTACAGATAATTTGTACATCTAGGGGATGCTGAAGCTGAAAGAGAAATCAGTCTCTGAACTTTATAGGGAAAAAAGTAACTAACATGTAACAATCCCGGTTGCAAAATTAAGTGAACAACTCTCATTCAGATTAAAATGAAAATGAAACTTGGAAAAATGCAAGCAAATACATCTGGGAGGAAATAATCCAAAATACACACCGAGAAGGAGAGGGACAAACAGGGAAGCAAAAGTAATGAAAGAGACGTAAAAGCGATAGTGACTGGAAAAGGAGACATGAGTCTGCTATGCAGTATGGTTGCTGCCTAAAATTGTGTTGACCTTTTGGAGCACATCTACTGTGGTACCATGTCATGGACAAGGTTATTGACCACCTTTATATCACATCTCGAATTCTGCATTCAGCCCTGGATAAATACCAGATAAAGTACTGATACATTTCAGAAAGTCCAGAGTAAAGTAATAAAAGTTATCGGGTCCCTGAAACAAATGATTTATGATCACAGATTAAAAGAACTAAATATTTATAGCTTGACTAAGCAATGATTTACAGACTCCAAATAGCTGAATGTGAGCACAAAGGATGGAGAGGAATTATCTGGTACAGTGTATCAGAGTACAGCTATGAATAACAGGTTGAAATTAAGTCAGAAAATATTTAGGCTGAATATCCAGGTAAACCTCGTGCCAATGACACATATTAGGCTGTGGAGGAACTGCCCAAGGGAAATGAGGGAAGGCACATCACATCTGGTTTTTAAAACTACACTGGACAAAACACTAGACAATAGTCAGAACAGGAAAATAATCTAGCCCTAAATGAGTTGGTCTATCCGAGACTGGGCCTGCCACCCTTCAGGGCACTCTGCAAGGCACAAGGGGGGAGGGATAGCTCGGTGGTTTGAGCATTGGCCTGCTAAACCCAGGGTTGTGAGTTCAATCCTTGGCGGGGGCCATTTGGGGATCTGGGGCAAAAATTGGGGATTGGTCCTGCTTTGAGCAGAGGGTTGGACTAGATGACCTACTAAGGTCCCTTCCAACCCTGATATTCTATGATTCTATGATCTATAGGTACAGCCACACTTAGGAAGGTGTGCAGAGTTCAGACACTGCACTTCCAGCTAGCATGAGTATAAATAGCAGTGTAGATGGTGAGGCAAGGCTTAGACGAGTAGAGTGCTTTACACACCAGAACCTCTAGGGTTTATACCATACATGGCTCACTACATGCCCATGGAGTGCCTCCCATGTCTATACTGCTCCTTTTAGCAGTGTAGTGTCCCACCACCTCCCCCTGCCAGAGCCTTTCCCGGCCACAGTGAAAGGCTCCAGAGGGGAAAGGCTCCAGAAGCTCCTGTAGTGCCTGTAATTTGCACACCGTCATAAATGTAGACATACCTTATCAGACAGGTTTTTGCTTGAGGAAAACTGTAGGAAAGATGCACGCGGATAGGAAGGGACTAGCTTGTTTCCTGTACTTGGAATTCTGTCAATACGCAGGAATTTTTTATTTAATCAATGTATTGTGTTTGTTGCATGATGTTTCAAAAAGCACACAGGGTTAATAAATAGGACATGCTGAAGGGCACGATTTTGTGCTGCAAGAAACTAAAGTGGATGATCTAATATAGGTATTTTCCACTAGCCTATTTTAAAAAACACCATTACTGTGGGGAAAACCAATGACAGATTATAGAGAGCAGACATAGGAAACACACTGCCCCTCCAAGCAGAAATGGGATTGGCATAACCCTCTCCTAATCCGATACCAACCCACGTGGTCACGTGCAACTGATGCCTGTATTTCCCAAATGCACTTCGATCTGGTTTCCAGTGGCTGCAGCAATGCTTCACAAGACACAGCAAGATAGTCAATGCAAAGGAGTCTGAGATGCAAAGGTGCCAACTGACTATAAATGACCCAGGGAGCTGAAGCAGGAGTAGAGATGTGTGGGAAATGAAATATCCCTCCCTTGGAAATTTTAATGTCCAACTTTTGTTCTGATTTTTTTCCCCAGACATGTCAAATTGTCAGAAGAGAAATTCCAGTTCCTGCACAGCTCTATTCCTGCTCCGTGTATCAGTTATGTCCTGTGAATACCTTTGCACTGGCTATCTTGCTACATCGGTCCCCCTTTCACACACAGAGGCACTATCACTGTGCCAGTATTATTCCCCCTGTAGATTATGGCACAGTCCCTCCAGCTTTCTGCAGCCTTCCAGGCACCGTCTTTTCAGTAACCCCCTCCCCCAGTGCCCACCAACTCACCCCTTTGGTCCCCCTCCCCCACCCACCCTGGCATCCGCCAGTATCTCTCCCCGACTCACCCTGGCACCCCCTTTGGTACACTCCTCCGCAACCCACCCTGGCACCCCCGGTTGCCCTTCCTGACCCATTCCTCCCCGATCCAACCTGGCACCCTTCCCTGACCCACCCTGGCATCCCTTTTGGTAGACCCCTCCCTGACACACCGTGGCACCCCCGTACCCCTCCCTGACCCCCCGTGGCACCCCCCGTACCCCTCCCTGACCCACCGTGGCACCCGCCCGTACCCCTCCCTGACCCACCCTGGCACCCCCCGTACCCCTCCCTGACCCACCCTGGCACCCCCCGTACCCCTCCCTGACCCACCGTGGCACCCCCCGTACCCCTCCCTGACACACCCTGGAACCCCCTTCGCTACCCCCCACGACCCATCCTGGCACCCCCCAGAATCTCCCTCCCCACCCTGGTACACCCCACGACGCACCATCGTATAACCCCCTCCCCCCCGCGATCTCGCTTGCCCCCAGCAACTCCCCCCCGGCGCACACCCCCGCCCGGCCTGCCTGGCTCGCTGCCCCCGGGGCCATCTCCGTGGCCGACCCAGCGCGCCACAGCAACCTCCAACCGCCAGGCCGGCTCCCAACGGCTCCTCCGCCCGGCCCGGCCCGCGGCGCACTGACCTGGACGTGCCGCGCCATCTTCCCGAGCGGCACCGGGAGCCGGGCGGGGGGGGCCGTGCCCGGCCCGGGGCAGGGGGCAACGCGGGGCGGGCCGGGGGCGGGGGCAGCGCTGCAGCCGGGGAGGGGGAGAATGCAGTGTGCCGGAGAGGGGGGCGGGGCGATACAGTGATGGAGAAGGGAAGCGAGCCGAATGGGGCGGGGCGACAGCAAGGGGGAGGGGCAATGCAGTGCATGGGGGGAGGGGCGATACAGTGCGGGGGAAGAGTGTGGTTCTGGGGTGGTGGGGGCGATGCAGTGTCGGGGAGGGGGAGAAGAGCGAAAGGAAGAATGGAGGCAGAGAGGAAGTGGGGGGAATGCAGTGGTAGGCTGAGGGGGGGGGGTCCCAGAGGGTATGCAGTGATGACATGGTCAGAGGGGAGGCAGTGCACAGCCAGCACAGGAGGGAGAGAGCCCTGCAGTACAGCTATGCGGAGGGAGGGGAGAGGGAATAATGCAGTGGCAGCCAGCAAGGAGTGGGGGAGGCAGTGCAGAGTAGCAGAGGGCAGGGGGACATGAGAGCAGAGTGTGGAGCATGCTAGGGGCGATGGGAGGCAAGGAGCAGCCAGCGCTGGTAAGGGGGAGCACACAATCCAATCTGCTCTAAGGTAGATGGGGGCAAGAGGGTTGGTGGAGATGGACTGTTGCCCCATTTCTTCTATTCAGTGTGGTGCATGGTCCCATTTCTCCTGCTGCAGGCGGTGGAGGGGATGCTGAGGGTGATGGCATGCCAGGCTGGAGGGATGTGGTAATTGACAAAAGCCATGAGACTAACTCCCTGTACGTGCCACCATTGCCATCAATGGTGACATCGCTGTGAGTCAAGATGTCAGGACAAGTGCATCAGGACCTTTATCCAATAAATGGTCTTTTTGCTGCTGTGGTCTTGGTGGCTGGCAGAAGCAGAGAAGCACATCACTGCTAGCAGGTGCTTCAATGACTCCAAAATCCCCTGTTTGGTGTAGAAAAATGATCCTCTGCTTAACTCCATACGGAATGGGTTTACTGTAGGGCTCATTTTAGTTCAAAATCCAAATATAGTAATCGGAAGAAAGCATCTGCTTTACTTCCTACATGGTCCTACATGGAGCCCCAAGAGAGTGTCACTTGAGTTATTTTGACGCTGGAGAAGAAGCATAGGAAAGGCCAGCAGCCTAGAACACAGGAGTAGGGCACCTAGTTCAGTATCGTGTATCCACTAGTCACTCCTCACAAACACTTTAATGCACCTTGTTGTGCAATATTACAGCATAGTGGGAAGAATTTTCTTCTTTGCCCTGTGTTAATCAGTTTCGGCTCTAAACCGAAGGATTGATGTCCCTTGTCATTTTGATCCAAGTTACCATATTAGCAGGTGCTCCAGGATCTTAAATTTGGCATAGGGCTGTGGGTTATTTCCCCTGCTGCCACGTTTTTAAAAGTCTCATGCAAAGCATGAAGATGCCACAGGAAGGCCTGAACTCGTGCTATTGCTTCCCTGAAGAGATGTGTCCAAAGACCTGGAGTGGAGAGTGAAACTGACATTTTCCTAGTCAGTCCTCTTAGTGTTGCTGCTGCTTTTGTCAATGGGTTTTGAGACGTAATAATGACAATCTATGCTGGAAATAATTATTCAATGTTAGGAGAGCTTGACACCATACAGCCTGACTTGTATGCTTGTGTGCAATTTGCTGTCACCTACTTATAAATATTTGAATATTATCTATACCAAACAGCTCCTAATAAGGTTGTGAATTGGCCCAGCTGCCTGAGAATGGAGGGAAAACAAGAGGAAAAAATACTACAAACGGAGTTCCTTGTTGAGTCCCAACTGAAGTCAGTGCTTAGCACCTCCAAAAATCAGGCTAGAGTGTCTGAAATTTGGCCCTCAAAACTCAAAGCCCACGTTAAAAAATGTTGGCCTCAGCCCAGATCCCCTGATTCCCATGCAAGCACCTCACCAAAATCACCACTCCTTCTTTATCGCATGGAAGAGCAGTAGTACCTGGATGATCATAAGCAATGGGGAAAGAGAAAGTCGCAAAACATGCAAAATGGCACAGAGATACACACAAGGAAACAGGGATGGGGGAGGGCCTGTCTTTTTATTCTCTTTGTACAACACCTGGCACAGTGGGGGGTGTTGGTCCTTTACTGGGGCTTCTAGATGCTACAGTGATACAAATCATAAAAATAATCATAGTAATAATAAAAAAACCTAAAGGGAAAACTGGTCAGGAGCCCAACAAATATCCCCAAAATAGAGAGAATAACCACGAATGGAAACTGAAAAGAAAGTCTCAGGGATAATAAAAATAATAGCCAATTGCTTAATTATAGTGTGGAGATTGTATGTGTGTTTCTTCTGGCTATGGATCTGATGCAGTGTAGTAATGAATCAGACTAACTGCTAAAAGAAACTTGTCAGCACAAGTGGTAACTATAAGATTAAAAACTACTACATTTTACTGAAAGACCTTGGACCTACTCAGAACAACTGCAATGTGTGGTATGTATAAGAAGCTTAAAAAGCAATAAACAAGACTGGAAATGCAGGAAATCCTGACTGTGCATTAATTGAGCACTGCTGTACAGAAAACAGGTTACTTCTGCCTAGTATCAAGAATGAGGCCTAAGAGCACTCATCTGCCATAACCCGCACACGTCAGCCCATGCCTCCTTAGATATATCCATTCTCTGCATAAGCCCTGCCCTTTTGTTGTATTGTGCATTTGTGGATTAGGAAATAGGGGGTTTTGGATTACTGGTTCTTAATCACATGTGCCCCATGCATAGGTTCTCCTCAGGCTTGTATGTTGTGCACCTAAACCGTGCTTCCTGCTGTGCAAAGCTTTTTAAAGAACAAAGCCAATGGAGTTATAACAATGGGATCAGGTGGGCAGACAAGTGGGGGAGCGTTGGGAGCCTCAGGAAGACAAGGCCAGGTCAGGACTCTCATCTAAAATAAGACTAAACTGGCCCTATGTCTACTCTGCCAAAACACCTACTGCTTCCTGCCTTGCCCTGTCATTTTGAGCTGTCTTCCCCCATGTGTATTCCCACCTCGTCCCTTAGACTGAGCACTAAAGAGAGAGGCAATGTGCATTAGGAAAGCAGAGAGGAGCTGACACAGGATGCAGAGTAATTTTAGGCTCTAGAGATGCTTGGCAGCAGGAGGTGGGCAGGGAGTATTGTGCAATCATCTGCCTGTTGGGGCTATATACCTGCCTTAACAATTTCCTCATCTTACCTGCTTTAGTCACCAGACAGGGCCAAGATATTGGGTCTTTGGAACAGATTTTCTGATGCAGAAGTCTGGGGTCTGTATCTTGAGTACTGTGGGCAGGGCAGCAGCTCAGGTTAGTGGGTTCATGGATCCCCAGATGAAGATGTAGCAGACCACAGATGCATATATTTATGAAGGGTTCTTAATGGCTCTGCCATGCATGACGTCACTCATCATCAAATGTGTATGGTAAGGCAAGGATCCACTTGGGTCACAGTTAATGTGACAGTGTAGACCCTTTCTGAGGTGCACACACCTATTATGCTGGTTGGGTGCCTATTGTCCACCTTTGCTTGGTGTTTGTATAAATATAAAGCCTGGTGAATATTAACTGGATAATCTAGTATTCCATTGCAGGAGTATGGGCTGCGATTATCCAAAACCACATTCAGATTGGTTGATGCGACCTGGGGTGCCTCGGGTAGCTCTCATTGAAAATGCCAAGGTCAGGGCAGACAGCAAAAAGGAAAGAAAATACTCCCAAAACTGGTGGTTAACACTGAAGTTAGACTCACCACCCAGTCATAAACTGTGCTCCTGATACCCCACACTGGTTATAAAGAAGCTAAAAAATAAATCACACAGCCCCCTTCATTGCATTCCAGCACTCTGTTTCCCAGTCAGCACACTAGTCCATTACAGTAAGAAGTTTTTTAAAAACTCTGTTCACTACACAAAATGTTCTTCTGACCCCAAAGGGCCAGCTACATTATCAGGTCAATATTAGTTTGGATCTTTGACCAAAATACCATGCTGCCAGCCAATCCTTAAGCATCTAAAACTAAAGGTTTATTATAAAAGAAAGAAAGAGCAAGAAGAGAGTTGTTAAATGGTAAAGCACTCAGATACATACATAAGACTTCAAAGTCCATATATCAGGCTCTTAGAACTTAGCAAGTTTGCTGGCTTGAAAGTCCCTCTGGAACACATCCACATGGGTCATTCAGTCCTTTGTTCAGAGCTTCAGTTTGTAGAAAAAAGTTACTCCGGAGGTAAGAAGCAGGAATGAAGACAAAATGGAGAAGATGCCACTGCCCTTTATATTCCCTTTCCCATACGGCTTGTACTTTCTGTGTTCCAAACACAAGCTTCACAGGACATGGCATGGAAAAGCTGTCCACCACTCCTACATGCCTTGCTGGCTCATAACTGTATCCCCTGGCTCCTTTCAATGGGTTCATTGTACAGCTCATGACCCTTGATGGGTCATCAAATAGGCTAAGCCAAGGGCAGAGAGGAGCTGGCATAGGATGAAGAGCAACTGATGCCAACCTATCTGGGGGTATGTCACAGAAACACAGCACAGATTTGGAAATACAGATATACCATACATATCTATAACTCACAATACAAAGGTGATAAACATATAAACAAGATTATCATATTTGGCAAATAACATTTTTGCAGCTACTTTACAGGGCATATCTGGTCAGATTATTTGCAATTTTATAATATTGGTATCAATAATATCACCAGATGTTCTACATATTCTATACCGCATCATAGTTGGGTCTTCCTGATGTTATCACAGCCATATACAAACACCCAATGGTTCATGACTGGGACCTCATCACCAAAATATCATTAAATATCCCTTTTCCCAATGGGGAAATGTTAATGAGGTACCTATAACAACAATGTCCTCTTTCTTCTGTCTGCCCTCCCCTTCCTCCCAAAGGAAGCTTCTGTTCCATCAATGCTTGGTATCAGCTGAGAGATGGATGAGCTCCTTTTCATTTGAATTTTACTTAACAAGCTGAATGAGGAGCCAACGCAGGGTGTTAAATACAGTTTCTTAAGCCCTGTCTACCCTAGGCAGAGCAGCATTGCAAACAACAAAGTGTAATGCCCAGAACTTGCAACACCAGTAAAATGTCCTGCAACCACATACAAATGCAGCTCCAGGAGCTTTACAGGCATTGGTCCCATTGATTGATGATTGCACTATTCAGGAGCAAGTCTTTAGCTCCGGTGTGGGTGCACAAATGCTGAGTATGATGCTTTTTCCTCACTGCGGATAGGAGGTCACATGTTGTAACTGCATTAGTTCAGAGGGCTGTCCCAGCTCTATCCCATGATACAGTGCCTCACCTTTCAGCAAACTTTCTGGGCAACTGTCTCTTGACACTCTCCACCATTTGCCCCAGGCATTGCAGGAGGCCATTGTACCAGTGAATAATGCCTAGCATTTTCTGCAAGTAACTAGAACACACACCTCATTGTCAGCATCCACTCCTCTGAGAACTGAACAATACTCTAGCTCCCTGCCACTATCTACATGTAGTAACACCTGTAGTGGCAAAACATTTTGATCAAGCTGTGAGTTGGCCAAAGGTTGTGTCATCTTTTCCTGGAAACTTGTATGATGTGGTAATCTATGTGGAAGTCACCTCAGAAACCAGCAGAACTAGCTCCTGTCCGGTGCTGTACACATACACTGTATCGATAGCAACAAATTAAACCTCACAACATCCCATTTTGTAGATAAGACAGAGAAGTGAAGTGAATTGCCAAAAGGCTACACAGTGAGAGAAGATTAGAGCTCAGAAGCGACAAAGAGTCCTGTGGCACCTTATAGACTAACAGACGTATTGGAGCATAAGCTTTCGTGGGTGAATACCCACTTTGTCGGATGCATGTAGTGGAAATGTCCAGAGGCAGGTATAAATATGCAGGGAAGAGTCAGGCTAGAGATAACGAGGTTAGTTCAATCAGGGAGGATGAGGCCCTCTTCTAGCAGTTGAGGTGTGAACACCAAGGGAGGAGAAACTGCTTTTGTTGTTGGCTAGCCATTCATAGTCTTTGTTTAATCCTGAGCTGATGGTGTCAAATTTTCAAATGAACTGAAGCTCAGCCGTTTCTCTCTGAAGTCTAGTCCTGAAGTTTTTTTGCTGCAAGATGGGACTACAGTGGCTAAGTAACGTTTAGCTGCACAAAATCTTATAAATACCTTTACCATTTTAAGATTTGTAATATTAAGGGCCCCTCTTAATCAAATGTGTTACTGTTGGATTATTTAAAATGTATTATGTCTTTCACAGTAAATTATTAAGCCTTTAGTTTTATTCAGTTTTGTGTTATACACAATTGTTTGTATATTACAATACTCCTTCATTCATATTAGCAGGTTAGGATATTTGCATACAGTGAGGCAGCAATACTATGATAATGGAACTGATTAAAAAATAACTACAAATGCACTGAGATTCATAGGCATCGTGTTAAGATAAGCAAAAGCAAGCTTTTGCTGGGTGAATGCCTTGCTCAAAAGGCAATCAACATGCAATGCTGGAGCAAACTTAAAGCTCTTGTTTCTTGGGCTGGGCGGAATTGGGAGTATTAGAGAGACACACCATTGTTCACCTGTGGGAATGTGGAACTCATGCCAATTGTATGCACTCTCTAGTGTGTGGCTGTATCAGTTAAAATGGCTGCTTGTCTTGGTTGCATTGAGAATCCAGTCTGCATAGGGAGCAAGCACAATCATTTTATGGGCAGAAAAAGTAGGAAGCTCCAGGGATTTAAAATCAAACATAATCAGAGGGAGAGTGTGTGTATGTTTCTAAACCCTCAGTGAAACAACCTCCTAACCCCATTAGAGACCCAGATAGAGGGTAGTAGGGCAAATGTAAACCAAGACTCAGATGCTTTTGGGAGGAAGGTGTGGGGGGTTCCGCCACCAAAAATAGAATAAAAAGAATAAAACCCTTTTTCAGTTTCTTAAAAATAACAATTTAGTAAAGAGTTTGTATGCCTTTTACCCACCTTTTCACTGGAAGCTGGACAATAGGACACATTGGAGACACTGTTCTGAAGGTGCTGCATGGTTTTGGCATCATAACTAATCTTGCTTCCATTAAAGTCAATAGCTAAACTCTTATTGGCTTCCATGGGAGCAGAACTGGGAACAAAGAATGCATGTGTTCCTAATAAGAGGTCTCACTTGGACTTTCCTGTGGTTTTAATGTACTATTTCCAGCTCAAGTGTGTGTCTCATTTTCTCTTATGTGGAATGGCACCATCCTATTGAATTTGTTGTTACTGGGTTATTTGACTACACCTCTTACTACAGAGAAACCGTAAATTGGATCTATTTGTTTGTGTTTATGCATATTGTTATCCCACCTGAAAAAGGCTGAATCTGTTGTATCCTTTTTATTTAATTTAGGAAGGTCTGATTTAAAAAAGAGAGAGAGAGAGAATTAAGCAGCCAAGAAAAGATCATCTTGTTGCGTGCCCTCTTTCTTGACTGACTTCACATTTTTTGTTGCACAATATTTCCACTGAAAGGAATAAGAATTTCATGGCAATAAATAATCCAGCAATATACTGGTTAAACTACCCCAAATACACACATCCGCAAACAAAATACATTTAATTGTGAAAACTATGCTTTGGAAATGTTTGCTCTCTGAGGGTGGTCACAAAGAATCCAGCCAAATTATCTAGTTTGCATACAACTGTACAGTTTTTGACACATCTCTAGTATGATATATGTTTTTCTCCTCCAGCTGTCATTCTCTTTCTGTTTTTCATTTTGCATTAGCAGCAGGAGGCCATAAAGAATTCTAGTTTGTCTCTACGGATAATGTTTTGAAGATAATATCTTTTGGTCCCCTGTGTTGATATGTACTTTACCACAATGAAATGATTTGCTTTGGTAATCTCTTGTTTGTAGTAACAAACAAATAAACAAACAAACAAATCCCCTGAAACTCCATGTCTGTGGATTGGGTATTTTCAATAGAAATAGATGACACTTTAGAAATTAATAAAATCTACTGATCAAGTTTCTTTTAAAATTAATAAACATTTAGCTAATATACAAAGATGTAAGTTGTTTGGCCTATCTGTAGAGATTGGTAATAGCTTATAACAATAAGGCCCCTGGTTAAATCCAAAGCCATCTTTTAAACTTAAGTCAAATGATCTTGTCAATGACCTCGTGGCATGAACTTCAGTCCTAAATTAACATGCTAGGAAATCTACAAAAACAACAACAAAAACCAACAACCCCAAATATTTCTTTGTTATCTGCATAAAGTTCATTAATACCTCATGGCAAACATGGTTGGGGTGCTGGAACAATTTTTATAGCGGGAGTGCTGAGAGCCAATGAACCAAACTGTAAACCCAGGAGAGAATAGAAACCACTTCAAGCAAGGGGATGCTGCAACACCCCAGCACTCCTAGTTCCAGCACCTATAAACAGGGTTCATATCCAGCCTATGACTTTATTGCAAATTGAAGGAAATTGTCATTTTCCAATGGCATATGGCAGAAAAAACCAACATCCTAAGAGTAAAGGAGATGTTCAGACTTCACTGTACATACATTCAGAACACCCACATATATATATGCATGCTAAATGCAAAAAACTAAATTAATGTAAGGTCAATGCACCATTTTCAATGGATGCACTTAAAACTTTCCCATCTTTAAGCTGGATAAATAGAGAATATTACCACACTATTTCCAGTATTTATTATACATCACTATTTAGTATAGGAAATACTGAGGGAAGATTGCAAGTACAGAGGCTAAGACTTTAAACACTGGGTGCCGAGAGTTCGGGTCTTAAGTCCATATTTAGGCACCCAAATAAGTGGCTTGATTTGCAGAGGTGCAATGGGTGCTCAGCATGTCTGAAAACCAGGACACTTATTTAGTGCCCAAAATTTGGCTTTAAGAGTTGAACTACAGACACCCAGTATTGAATATCTTGGCCTCAGGTAATTCTTTAGTTATCTAAATCATATTGGCAAGTTTTTAAGGGCTATCATTTTACATTCCAAATGGTAAAGTTTTAAATGTGTGAAGAAACAAGACTGAAGGTACCTACAGTCACATTAGAGTGACCATATGGAACATGGTAAATGATTGAGCTTGCTTGAAAAATGTATGTGAATTTTCTCAGAATGTTTTAAAAAAGAAATAATTTTGTGCTTTTAAAAAATGCGTTTGGCATTTCCTTGAATGCAGTATCTCAAGGGATCAGAAGTGTGTGCATCTAAAACGCACTGCTAGTTGAAAGCATAACAGAAAAGGTGAGTGTTGGAGCCGACAGAATTGTATCTCTGTGACCGTTGTGCAGTTGGAGTTCCATGTGTCTGAAGGGCATGGACAGAGATCAGGAGCCGCTCCTGCTCACTCCACATTAATTCGTAGAAATCCCCCTTACACAATGCTGCTTAAACCATAAGTGACGATCCATGCCATGGACATTGGTCTCTAGGATGAGGGAAAGGATAGGAGGTAAATAAATTATTCTGGGTGGAGCCATACAGTATGTCTGTTGGTTTGGTTGCACAGGCGGCCCTGGATTTCCCTCACTGCTTCTTGGGTCCCAGATCCCTTCTGTCAGATAGTAAATTTCTGCCCCTGACTAGGACAACAACTTAGGAGACCTGCTGTTTTTATACAGTGGGAAAGGTGTAATTGTTTCATGCACTCAGCTCAAAAAAGAAGAAAAAAAAGACAATTCACTTTTGGTTGAGACTAACCCTGGAATCTATCAAACCAGAAAAGGAAAATATTCCCGAAAGTGTGAAAGGAGTTTGATTTGAAACTATTTTGCAATCAAAACTATTTGTGTTTGTGAATGCTCTCTTGAGATCTACATGGCAATGCAGAAAGAAGATAACGATGTCAGGTAAAGAGTTCCTTTAGTTTCAGAACTGATTTTGTTAATCCAATCTTCACCATTTAAAAAAATTAAAATGAAGATGATCTTTTTCAGAATACTTAGTAGGTAGGTCCATGGTTAAAAGTTGTGTTCAACAGTCTGACAATACCAGACTATGGTCTATCTGATTATTATTACTGATATGTAGTACAGTACTATTTGGTCAAATGACTGAACACATCCTGCAAATTCCAGAAGAGTGATATATAAACTGTGGGAAGGATGGGACTCTTTACAGAACAGATCACACTAGTAAATACAGCTGAAAGGGAAGGATATTGGACCCTTAATATATCTAGACTATCATAGGAACCTATTTCAATTTTCATAGTTCCCAGATTCATATTCTTCCTCCTCATCCTCTTCAGTATGGTCATAATAGTCTCCATAATCTGTAGTGTAGCTTGTGATTCTACTGCCAGTAGAAATCTGAAATGTAGAGGATGAACCTGCACAGCAAGACATAAATTGTCTCCACATTAAAAGGAATATTCACAAAGCAAGAACTAAGAGGAAGATAACAGGACTTTAGAATTCTACAGTGAGCTAAACATACTTGTTAATGGGTTAGTTAGTAAGTTCTCTTTTGGAGAGAAAGAGGCAATATCTGATGGCTTGTTTCTGCATCATTGAAGTCAATGGGAGCTTTGCTGTATTTCTCCTCTCTCCCACTCTCAAGTGTTGAAAACACACCTATTTTAACTCTATTCCAAACACAAGTAAACCATGAATTGATCCTGCAAGTTCTCTGCACATGAAATTACCATTGCAGGATCAAGCCCATTGTTTGACAAAGAGAAGAGGCCCCTATCAAGAGGGAAATAGGAACAATGTAGCCTGCTTCTGCCCATGCAATGCAAGCACAATTCTCTTTAGAGTCAAAAGGAGTTTAGCCTCCAGGACTGGGCCCAATCAAAAATAAATAGTAAAAGTTACTTCATGTGTTTCTCTAAGCACCCTTATTCAAAGCAATTCTAAATTCTTCAAAATGTAAATAATTAAACAGAATTGTTGTAGTTCTAAGAATTGCTCAGGGCCACATGCAGCTATGGTTCTGGTGTGGGACTCTACCTGTAGTCAAAGGGGGTTGTGTAAAAAGGGATAGCAGAATAATTTGTGTCTTGTAAACTTTACAGCTGTGATCCACAGTGTATTTCAGGTGGAAAAAGGTGAAAATTGTAGCAAACCCCCATGATATTAACCAGTTTATCTATTTTTGTTTACTGCATTTCATATACTAAAAATACCTAGAGCTGATAAGAGAGAAGGGATAAGGACAGAATGACAGATCTCAGTTTTCAAATGTGGGCCTCGCCCTCTTAATAGGACATTCACATTTGGACATTCACCTTAGTACATAAGGACCAATCCCTGTGAGGTGAAGTTTGTGGGAACTGAAGGTGCTCAGCCCCTGACAGAGCCACACCCGTTTGATAGGTAATTGCCTGCTTTATGCACCTGAGCATCAGTTTAAGTGCCAACCCAGAGGATTTACATTACCAGGTGAGGCAGACACATTTGAAACACGGGCTCTAAATGTTGAAACCAAATGCTGAAAATGCTTCACCTCAAAAGAAAAAACACTTACCATCAATGACTTTCAGCCTTGCAGATGCATACGCAGTGCCATACTTGTTTTTTGTTTGGCAGATGTAGATGCCTTCGTCCGATTTCTTGATGCCTTGAATTTGCAGCCACCCTGTCACACCGTACTTCTGAGGCCCACCTCTTGCCTGAGAGAAGGCAGATACACTGTCAAGATCTAGCAGACACCAGAGAAGAGGGTGCTTTTCACAAGGGTAATTACCTGGATTACGTTTGGGGGTCAAACCAGTGGCATAGCCAGGTTTAGAGCACAGGGGGAGCGGCACTATAAAAAGGCACCTCCCCGCTCCCCCTGTGCTCACCCGGCAGCGGCGCTTTAAAGGGCCCGGGGGCTCCAGCCGCTGCGGAGCCTCCGGGCCTTTTAAATCCCTGCCCGAGCCCAGCTCTGGCAGCAGGGTGGGAGGGTGGGGGAACTTTAAAAGGCCTGCGGCACCCCGCAGCGGCAGGAGCCGCGGGCCTTTTAAAGTGCCCCCGCCCGAGCCCAGCTCCGGAAGTGGGGCTCGGGCAGGGATTTAAAAGGCCTGCGGCTCTTGCAGCCGCGGACCTTTTAAATTCCCTCGGGCGGCACCTATAGCGCCGCTTCTCACAGGGGGAGCGGCCGCTCCCCCTGCTCCCCCCCTGGCTACACTACTGGGTCAAACTCTGCTCTCAATTATTGTACATTGCCACTGCCTCTTGGCCTCCAAGCTGTATCTACTCCTGTGTGCCCCTCCCCTTTGCTGCCCTGGACACCCTCAACTCATGCTGCCCCTGCCCAATTCCCCAAACTTCTTCAAAACTCAGCCCTGACCCCATCCCTGCTCTGCATCCCCATCTCCCCACCTGACTCCCCTTCTGCTCCATACGTCAGCTTCTCCATATGCCTCCCGGGCCCTACCTCTCATCCTTATAAGTCTTCTGGGGGTGAGGGTACAGGTGGGTGGAAATGGTGGCTTTTAGATCTGTCCCTCTATTGTCTTCTGGTGTGACCAGCTGGCCCAGACCAACCTTAATTCTCCAGGGGGTACTGCTCCCCTCTAATCACAGGTGGTGTCTTAGTCTTTAGGGGAGGAGACCCAGCCCTTCCTGCTGGGCTGGACCAGCTGGCTCCTGCACTGAGCTGGCTGAGTGCTAGGCTCCATGTTTTTCAGGCAGGGGTCTATGGAAGCTTTGGCTCCAGAAGGGTGGGGAATCCCAAATATGGCCAGAGTTCAAAGCAAACTTGTTTCACTTCGCCTGCAGTGCCCAGGTCTGAACAGCATAAAAGGTGACAAAGGGCCTCTCAGCTCAGGTCCAGGCAGAGGTCTTTTCACCTCTGGAATTCAGGGCCCCTCCTACAACCCAAACACTTCCTTTTAAAGGCTGTTGCCCCTACAGAGGCCTGCAGTCACTTCACCTTCCAGGCCAGAAAACTCTTCTTATTTTTCCTGCCACACAAGGAGGTGGAGGAACTTCTTCCTCAGCATGGGGTACATCGCCCTCACATACACTCTTGGATTAGATTTAATCTACAGTTTTAATCTTGACAGCAGCTACTTAACTGCTAATGATCAGAGAGCCAGATCCTCTTTGTCTTTATGCAGGAAAAAAATCACAGTGAAGTTAATGGGAGTTTTGCCTCTTAAGGACTGCTGGATCGTGACCACATCCATTAGAGAGAGAACCAAGACAGTGCGACATTCAGGGTTTACTTCTTCCTCTACATATGCTGTCCTCTCTCATCAAACACTTTTGAAAGCAGAATTCTCTTAATTCCCAGGCAGGATCATACTGTAGCACCCATGCTGGCAAGCTATTTATCATAACATAGTATGAGGGATAGTCTACACTTACCCGCAGCGTCGGAGGCGTCGGATCGATCTTCTGGGTTCGATTTATCGCGTCTTGTCTAGACGCGATAAATCGAACCAGGAAGTGCTCCCCCGTCGACGCCGGTAATCCTGCTCTGCGAACGGAGCAGGCGGAGTCGACGGGGGAGCTGCGCGCCACCGTGTGGACCAGGGGTAAGTACTTTAAAGTTCGAAATAAGATACTTCGACTTCAGTTACGTTATTCACATAGCTGAAGTTGCGTATCTTACTTCGAACTTGTGGGCTAGTGTAGACCAGCCCTCAGAGGGGTAGCCATGTTAGTCTGGATCTGTAGAAGCAACAAAGGGTCCTGTGGCACCTAATAGACTAACAGAGGTATTGGAGCATAAGCTTTTGTGGGTGAATACCCACTTAATCGGATGCCATCCGATGAAGTGGGTATTCACCCACGAAAGCTTATGCCCAATACCTCTGTTAGTCTATAAGGTGCCACAGGACCCTTTGTCGCTTATCATAACATAGGCTTTGTAATAGTGTTGTATCCTGTTATTGATGTTCATAGAATCATAGAAGTGCAGGGCTGGAAGGGACTTTGAGAAGTCATTGAGTCCATGCCCCTTTGCTGAGGCAGGACCAAGTAAACCTAGACCATCCCTGACAGGGGTTTGTCCAACTTGTTTTTAACAACCTCCAGTGATGAGGATTCCACAACATCCCATAGAAGCCTGTTCCAGGGCTTAATTATCCTTGTAATGAGAAAGTTTTTCCTACTATCTAACCTAAATCTCCCTTGCTGCAGATTAAGCTAATTACTTCTTGTTCTACCACCAGTGGACATGGAGAACAATTGATACCATCCTCTTTATAACAGCCCTTAACATATTTGAAGACTTATCAGATCCTCACTCAGTCTTCTTTTCTCAAGACTCAGCATGCCCAGTTTTTTAAATCTTTCCTCATAGGTCAGGCTTTCTAAACCTTTTATCATATGCAGATAAACTGGGCTACGTAGTGAAGCAACAGGAGACCTGAACCCAGTCTCTCTCACCAACAGAAGTTGGTTCAATAAAAGATATTACCACACCCAACTTGTCTCTGCAACAGGAGAAAGGCAGTAAAAATGAGATCGCCTCCTTAACCCTTCATCTCCTCCCCACAACTCAATAGTATAAAATATGGTCCACGGAATAAGCATAATCTACCTGGATTGAGATGTGGGCATCATCTCCTGGCAGAAACATTTTATTCCCTTTTTTCTTCCACTCAAGGTGTGGCATAGGATAGGCGGACACCTCACAGCCAAAGATGATGTCATTACCTGTGAAATTCTGAGCATCCTGAGGTGGCAAAGAAATAACAGGAGCTGCAAAGAACCAATATGAAAAGAGCCTGATAAATGGACGTGGTGAAATGCAACTGCCTGTACGCGGTAAGAAAAAGTCAAACAATATTGACTGCAGTGTAGAGCGGCTCACGACCATGAGCGCCCTGCTTCTCGTCAGTCTGTCCTGAGGCTGGCAAACACCCCAAACTGGTGATATGTTCTATAATTATGTTTCACCCACCCAGTAACAAGTGTGAACTCCGAATGTACTATAACAGTCTTACACAGACAGTCCCCTTGGACATTCTAGTCTATCTTGCCACCTAGGCGTCACAGATGGTCACTTACAGCAAATATCACAACAATATTCAGGTTACTTCCAGTCCCATAGGACCAGTCCCTTACTCAGATCTCAACCCAAAGATGATGGCTGTAGCAAATCCTGTAATAAGCTAACTACAGGTTTATTAAATAAGAAAAGAAAAAGGGAGTTATTTATTAGGTTAAAGTAGGTAACATACACAGATGAGTATCAGCCTTGAGTTTCAAAAGATAATAGAAATTGCTATCATAAGCTGACTCTATATGTCCTTTGGGGCTAACCGAGGCAAAAGAGCGGGGGGGCTTTTGCTTAGCGATTCTTGCCCCTTTAGAGTCCAAGCAGAAAAAAGAACCAAGTTTCTCCTTGTCAGAGATTTTTGTCCCCTTCTCCCCAGACTCCAAACTGATAGAACAGGTGTTAGTGCCTGACTCCTCTTCATGCCAGTGGGGAAGGTAATCAAAATCGTTGTCTTTTTGAGGTATTACAATGGCTCATTTGGTTCCAAAGGCCTCTTTGTCCACAAGACTGGCATTTTACACCAATTAATGCTTCTTTCCTGTTTGGTGAATTATACAGTTAGAGAAGTTTACAATGCAAACACAGAATATAACCTTTTACCGGGCTACAGAGGTTATAAATGAGATCAATACATGCAGAATGAGGACTTGCAATGTTGAGTGGAGCAATGCTTAAAATACCTGAGCCTAAGCCTTTTCTATCTTGTGTGGCAGAGCTCCGATCTTGTCCCTGTGGGTCCCGCGCTTCTAGGCGGTTTATGCTAGCCTCAGAGGCTCACTGCGACTCTCCACATAGCCCTTCTCTCTCTAGGGCCAAGGTTACAGTCTACTGAGCCCTTTTCATCATAAGCCAGCCAGGAGGTTGGTGAGAGAACTCCCACAGTCCCTGTTGTCCCTCTGGGCTTATTGCAGAACAGTTTAGCCTCCCGTTCTGCCAGAGGCCTGTCTTCTCCTTGTAGTGGCAGGTTGGTGGGGGGAACCCGGGCCTGCCCTCTACTCCGGGTTCCGGCCCAGGGACCCTAATGGTAGCAGCTGTTGGCAGCCGACCATTTACTGCCAGAGTTGCTACAATTTCCTGGGCCACTTCCCCACAGCTCTCCCGCTTCTCCCTTCTTCACCCTTACCTTAGGGCTCCCTTACCAATGGCTTGAGGGTGGCCTTATTTACTCAGCCCTTCGGTGGTGGTGGTGGTGGTGGTGGTGGTGGTGGTGGTGGTGGTGGTAGCAGCACTTCCTCTCCTCTGGCTCTCCCCCAGCTGACTGGAGTGAGCCCTTTTATATGCTCAGAAGAGCCTTAATTAGGCTCAGGTGTTCACTTCACCTTAATGGCCTCACCTGACTCTTTGCAGGTTAATTAGAGTCAGGTGTTCTCATTAGCCTGGAGCAGTCCCTGCTCTGGTCAGTCAGGGAACAGAAAACTGCTAACCCACTTCCCGGATACCAATAGGATTATTCTGTTGTACCCAACTGGCCTGGGTCTATCACACTTGCCTAAGTTGATCACAGCTTAATGTAACATACGTTTTAAAATTGTTAATATTTTTGAGCACATATCAGTGCTTTGTTTTGAAAAAGCAAAGAGAATGCATTTTTGCATGTTACATAAAGGTAATAAAATACTAATACAGTAGAATCTCAGTCTTATGAATGACCAGTTATCTGAACCATTTTACCCAATAAAAAATAAAAAGCTACCTTATTTATTCACTTGGTTTTCACACGTTTGGCTGAAAGAAAAAAAGGTTTACGTTAACCACAAGAGGGAGCCCATCCAGTGCTTTGAACACAATAAGAAAATAAACAGTTAAAGGATAAGGGTCAGGCTGAATGTACTACATGAATGCATCTACTGAATGTACATATGCAGCATGTACTATGCATTTATTGAATGTACTATATGATTTGTTACATCAACAATCACAGAAAAAAAAACACATGATCACTGTTATAGTCTATTTTTTGGTGATCTATCTGCATTTTTTCCCAGCATGTTTGACAACAACTAACACGCGTTTTTCAGCTGAACATATGTTTCCTATTTCTTTTTTCTTTCTTTAAAGTTGTCTGTATTTTCTGGGACACTAGGGTTTGGGTTTAACTGTTGTTTTATTATTTTGTCTGTGTCCCAGATGCTTGGAGATGGGAGCTTTGGTAAATAATAAATACGTTTTTGCCTATGATATTTGAGTCAATACATCTCTGCAGAATGAACGTTTCAGCAGCTGAAATCATCACAACAATGCTCCAGATTTATAAACAATAGCTTCAATACATACTGTCAGATATAATTGCTCTAGTTAGATGCTGATAACATCAAATACAGACCAGGTCAAATTATGCATTGCAGATAAAGTATCCAGCAAATTTATCTCGTTTGCTGTTTATGTATTGCTCATTAAACAGTCCTGGTTTTCTTCTAAGCTCAGATTTTCAAAGCTGACTACAGTATTTGAACACTTAATTCACATGAGCTTTAATGAGAATTAGGCATTCAAATCCTTTAGGGCTGAGATTTTCAAAGTTGCCTAATGTACTCAGAATTCATAAGGATACATTGAATAGTTGGGATGAGAAATTTTCACGTTTGCTTAACTTTACTACTGGTAGTTGTATTGATCTTAATGGGACTCCCTATGGAAGTACAGGTAAGCATAGGGAGCCAAAATGTTTACCTTGACTTGTCACTATTCGTTACGTAGATTGTTATTTCTGCTCACAGATTGGATGAGAAACATTTTAAATGAGTGAATATTCCTTCTTACTTCTGGATACCTGTGCTCAGATGCTGATCCAAGTATTCATCTGAAGAACTCAAATTTTCCAGATATTCCTGTGAACAGAACCCTGCTTGTGTGGCTGTTTGCAAACAGGACCCGGTGCTGAGCACTCTAGCTCCAATCTACTACTTAAACACAGACTTTACTGTAAGTACATGAGCAATCTGATTGATTGATGTGAAGCATGTGCTTAAGAATGTTGCTGGACCAGGGCCAGGACACTCAGCACAGTGCAAGCTCACACACCCATAGCAAATAGAAAGGGACATGGACTTGATCAAACCAAGCAGACACTTGGAATTTGAATGAATATTCACAAATTATTTGCAGTATTTAACAATTCCAATCAAAAGTGAGTTGCTAACAGATAAAAAAATAACCTAGAATGATTTAAGAATATGGTCTCACAAAAACATCTTGCTGCCTGTTGCAAGAGCAAAGTGAACTCAAGTAATCCAGCACTTTAAGAACAATATGTATTGAAGGCCAGATTGTTAAAAGTTCCCTTTTGCATGTGTTTCTGATCTTCCATACCTCCAACTCTGGCCTTGCATGTGTGTCTGTGTTCACATAACTGTGCCTTTACCCTTAATACACATAGCTTGCTCTAGAATTTCCTGAGCAGAGCATCTCACATGCAGTGTATCTGTTCCGCTTCATTCTAGGTTGGCACAGTCTTTGTGACTGAAATCCAGCCTCCCCTTCAACCAACAGCATAAGGCCTGAAACATCCCGGTTGTGCTTCAGTAGGGGAGTCAATGAGGACAAGCTTTGAAGAGGCAACAGGGGTAGGAAGGTTGGGGTTCGCAACCCCTTCCATGCCACAGAGTGGCGTTCTGTGGGAGTAAGTGTAGGGAGTTCTTGAGCAGGCCGAGGGAATGGCCACACTGGGTATGTCTATCCTGCACTATAAACCTGAGTTCAGACAAAAATTTGAGCCCAAGCCCCTCTTCCAGCCAATCAGAAATCAGTTTGATTGGGGCCTGGATCCCCTCTGGACTCAGACCCACGAACTATGCTAGTGGTGCTGAGTAAGAACTGGAGTCCGATTGAGACTCAGGACCAAGCCCTGTCATTTTGGAGTGTGGAATCAGCTCAAGCCACAGACCCAAGTTAGAAGGTCTGCACAGTGCAGTTTGGACATATCAGCATGGCTGTGAGACCCGAGCACAGCAATTTTAAATCAGGTTGACAATGCAGTGTGAATGCTCAAGCACGGTCTTGTATAACCACAGACCTGGATATACAATGCAGTATAGACAAACCCAGTGAGTCTACCAAGTGGATAAATCCATTTGCTTCAAACCTTGCTTGGGCTAGAGTAGTAGCCAAAGGCTAGTGATCAGGGCTCAGTCTGGTTTGCACGGGAGTATGTGCCCCCTCAAATCCCCACATAGTTCACCTCAGAAAGCCTATTTACTTGTAGAATTACTTTACCAGAAGAGGGCACAGTTACCCTTCAGCAAAGGTAAATGCTTATGACAGGACACGAAGATCATTCGACACCATCAGAGACTAAACAGCAAAGCTCCCAGACTTCTGGCTTTGGAGCATTATCTACCAAAAAGCATTTTCCCCCAGCTGCTTCCCCTATAACCTCGCTCCTGAGCACCTGTGCAAAGGGATGGGGAAGATGAGCTATAGATGACCCCAAGTTCTCCATAGACCAGGTAGTGCACTTGCACTCTGAGCCAGTGGTATGGTCCAGGATTTACAACAGTGATTAATGATTTGGGGTGCCTCCATTTGTGGGTGCCCAACATGAGATGCTTTAAGGGGGCCTGATTTAGAAGGAGAGCGAGTATTCAAAATCACTAGCTGCTTTTGAAAATCTTGGCCATGAATTTTACCCTACTGTGTATTTGTCACTTATAGCTGCCACCACAGATGTGAGAAAAATAGAAAATGATTTCAAACTTTTTCAATAGTTTGAGGATTTATGGCTAAGTGATATTATATTTTTTTCAATCCAACATCAAACTCAAACTAAAGAATGTTGTTTTGGTAACAACAAAATGGTATATTTCTCGAACGATATCATATTTATGTTTACTGTTATTTGTCTGATTTGCAACACAATGCAGACAAGGTGGCAAACTATTCCTTTGCTCCTTTAGTATAAAATCCCCATTAAAATAATCTGGTATATTGTGCTACTGACTGTAAAGAGAAATGCTGTGGGGTGGATCTATTGCTTTGTGAAATCAACAGCAGAAAGGTTTGAAAGAGGATGTATTAAGTATGGAGAATCTGTATGTCATCAATACAGTTAACAATCTTTGTAAGCTATTATAGAAATTGATCAAACCAACCTTCTGGGGAAGGAAAAGGCCTTTTCTTGTGTGTGACTTTGACTTTGTGTGTGTTTTTGTGGCAGACAGAAGATAAAAGTCTGCTCTTGTGATGAAAGGAGTTTATTGTTACTTATTTATTCATCAGTTGCTGTATACAATTAATCTGTTTGGCATCCCTAGGACAGGAGATGCTTTGAAGGAAAAGTATGAAAACAATGTGCATTGAGATTAGTGATGTATATATTTACAGAATGCTACCAAAAGATACAGATCAGTTTCTCATACAAAGGACAATCAGAAGAATGCCTAGGCACAGATAAATTGCCAATCTCAGGGCCTAGACTTCCCATTGCCTTACATGTTTTGGAGCTACTTGTAGCTGTGTGAAACTGGTATAAAGCAGGGCCACAACATAATGGTGGCCTTTTACACACACTTTGTAGCGCTGTAAACAAGCTCACAAGGCACAGAGCAATGGTGACTAGCACATTCAATGTACTATCCTCATCTAGATCCTTGGGCATTTGTATTAGTGACGTAAGATTTAAAATACCTTTTAATCTTTTACTTTTTTTCTGCCACTTTAGATCTAAAATGCCTTTTTTACCCTTTGGAACTTGGCTTTTAAGCAAATATTCCCCTTTGAAATCCTATCTATTCTTTCACGTGGCGGAAGACAATTCAAAGAGCTTTGCATGACAACTTGGCATGGTAGCCTCTGGCAACTTCTTAATGTTTCTCCCTAAGATCACATATAGTTTTATTGCACTGAAGTAAAACATGCTGAAGTTCTTATAAAGTCCCATCATCTTGTCCATTGCTCAGTGCACAAGTATAAAATAAGGTGTATATTCTGTCCTGCTGCTATACCAATACTGTCAATTTCTACAGTGCTTTCATCCTTAGATTGAAAAGTGCTTTACAAAAGGGGGCAAAAACTATTACGCCCATTTTACACTTGGAGAAACTGAGGCACACAAAGGCTAAATAACTTGTCCAAGGCCAGACAGACAGACAGGGACAGAATCAGTATTAGAATCTCAGAATCATAGAATATCAGGGTTGGAAGGGACCTCAGGAGGTTATCTAGTAGAACCCCCTGCTCAAAGCAGGACCAACCCCAACTAAATTATCCCAGCCAGGGCTTTGTTAAGCCTGACCTTAAAACCCTCTAAGGAAGGAGATTACATCATCTTCCTAGATAACTCATTCTAGTGCTTCACCACTCTCCTAGTTAAAACGTTTTTCCTAATATCCAACCGAAACCTACCCCACTGCAACTTGAGACCATTACTCCTTGTTCTGTCATCTGCTACTACTGAGAACAGTCTAGATCCATCCTCTTTGGAACCCCCTTTTC
Organism: Chelydra serpentina; assembly: GCA_037349315.1. Classification (NCBI taxonomy): domain Eukaryota; kingdom Metazoa; phylum Chordata; order Testudines; family Chelydridae; genus Chelydra; species Chelydra serpentina. The sequence goes on along the minus strand of JBAIAC010000035.1, from coordinate 30,321,010 downwards.
AGGTAGTTGAAAGCAGATATCAAATCTCCCCTCATTCTTCTCTTCTGCAGACTAAATAATCCCAGTTCCCTCAACCTCTCCTCATAAATCATGTGCTCCAGCCCCCTAATCATTTTTGTTGCCCTCCGCTGGACTCTTCAAATTTTTCCACACCCTTCTTGTGGTGTGGGGCCCAAAACTGGACACAGTACTCCAGATGAAGTCTCACCAATGCCGAATAGAGGGGAATGATCACGTCCCTCGATCTGCTGGCAATGCTCCTACGTATACAGCCCAAAATGCCATTAGCCTTCTTGGCAACAAGGGCACACTGTTGACTCATACCCAGATTCTCGTTCACTGTAACCCCTAGGTTCTTTTCTGCAGAACTGCTGCCCAGCCACTCGGTCCCTAGTCTGTAGCAGTGCCTGGGATTCTTCCGTCCTAAGTGCAGGACTCTGCACTTGTCCTTGTTGAACCTCATCAGATTTCTTTTGGCCCAATCCTCTAATTTGTCTAGGTCCCTCTGTATCCTATTCCCTACCCTCCAACATATCTACCACTCCTCCCTGTTTAGTGTCATCTGAAAACTTGCTGAGGGTGCAATCCACGCCATCCTCCAGATCATTAATGAAGATATTGAACAAAACCGGCCCCAGGACCAACAATTGGGGCACTCCACTTGAAACTGGCTGCCAACTAGACATGGAGCCATTGATCACTATCTGTTGAGCCCGATGATCTAGCCAGCTTTCTATCCACCTTGTAGTCCATTCATCCAGCCCATACTTCTTTAACTTGCTGGCAAGAATACTGTGGGAGACCGTATCAAAAGTTTTCCTAAAGTCAAGGGGTAACACGTCCACTGCTTTCCCCTCATCCACAGAGCCAGTTATCTCATCATAGAAGGCAATTAGGTTAGTCAGGCATGACTTGCCCTTGGTGAATCCATGCTGACTGTTCCTGATCACTTTCCTCTCCTCTAAGTACTTCAAAATTGATTCCTTGAGGACCTGCTCCATGATTTTTCCAGGGACTGAGGTGAGGCTGACTGGTCTGTAGTTCCCCGGATCCTCCTTCTTCCCTTTTTTAAAGATGGGCACTACATTAGCCTTTTTCCAGTCATCCGGGTCTTCCCTCGATCACCATGAGTTTTCAAAGATAATGGCCAATTGCTCTGCAATCACATCCGCCAACTCCTTTAGCACCCTCGGATGCAGCGCATCCGGCCCAATGGACATGTGCTCGTCCAGCTTTTCTAAATAGTCCTGAACCACTTCTTTCTCCACAGAGGGCTGGTCACCTGCTCCCCATCCTGTACTGCCCAGTGCAGTAATCTGGGAGCTGACCTTGTTCGTGAAGACAGAGGCAAAAAAAGTATTGAGTACATTAGCTTTTTCCACATCCTCTATCACTAGGTTGCCTCCCACATTCAGTAAGGGGCTCACACTTTCCTTGACCTTCTTCTTGTTGCTAACATACCTGGAGAAACCCTTGTTGTTACTCTTAACATTGCTTGCTAGCTGCAACTCCAAGTGTGATTTGGCCTTCCTGATTTCACTCCTGCATGCCTGAGCAATATTTTTATTCTCCTCCCTGGTCGTTTGTCCAATCTTCCACTTCTTGTAAGATTCTTTTTTTGTGTTTAAGATCAGCAAGGATTTCATTGTTAAGCCAAGCTGGTCGCCTGCCATATTTACTATTCTTTCTACACATCGAGATGGTTTGTTCCTGCAACCTCCATAAGGATTCTTTAAAATACAGCCAGCTGTCCTGGACTTCTTTCCCCCTCATGTTGTTCTCCCAGGGGATCCTGCCCATCAGTTCCCTGAGGGAGTCAAAGTCTGCTTTTCTGAAGTCCAGCTTCCGTATTCTGCTGTTCTCCTTTCTTCCTTTTGTCAGGATCCTGAACTAGACCATAATCATAGGGTTAGAAGGGACAGCAAGGGTCATGTAGTCTAACTCCCAGGATCCAGCAGTTACTGATTTACACAGTTACAAAGTGGATCAGAATCAGGGCTTGAGCTGCCTGCCACCTGCAAGAGCACTTGTAAATATACTGGAGTGCTGATATGCTGCCCTTGTTCACACCGGTGTGTAGGCAGCAGAAAATGGGGGTGCTAAGGAACAGGAGGTGTGGCCAGAGGAGGACACACCACATGCTCCCCACTCCAATGTTTGACTGGTAAATTGCAAGGAGAATATAAACTAAAGCCACCAAGGTTCTCTTTAAAGTGACTAGTTCTATGTATGCAACACTGTGTGCGTGGTTGCAGAGGAACGTTAGGAGAGTCAGTATCAACCTGTCCCCATGGACATAGGCGCCGACTCCATGGGTGCTTCAGGGCTGGAGCACCCACGGAGAAAAATTGGTGGGTGCTCTGCACCCACCAGCAACTCCCCACCCACCCCGGACCCGCGGCAAACTTACCGGAGCACCAGGAAACGTTGCGGGGCCCCGCCCCCGACGCTGGGCAACGTTGCGTCGGCGTCGGGAGCTGGGCCCCGCAACGTCACCCGGTGTCGGGGGTGGGGCCCCACAACGTCACCCGGTGTCAGGGGCGGGGCCCGGCATCGGGCGGGGCCCCGCCCTGACGCCGGGTGACGGCACCCGCGGGCGTCGCTGGAAGTCGGCCCCTGTGCCCATGGAGCTCTGGCATGCCAGGAGAGAAGAATGAACAGATAGGCTAGAACAGCAGTGCTACCAAACCTCTGTCAACAAGGACTCCGGTAGGGCTGGAGAGGACAAGGTGAGAAGGAGACAAGGGGAGGTACTTTATCTTGCATCCTCTAGTTGATTGCTTTTCCTGCAACAATTCCTCCATCCCAGCATGAATGTAAATTCATGTAGCTGGAGTCCCTGTAGCTGGATTCCCTCCTGCCAGCATGTAGAATTCTCATGACAAATTCTGGAGTGGGTGCTGGGCTGGCAGACAACAACCCCCACTCTGTCAGTGGCAGGGCCAGCTCTAACTTTTTTGCCGCCCCAAGCAAACAAAAAAAACCAAGCTCCGCCCCGCCGAAACAACCCCCTCCCCCAGCGCCCGCCCCAGTGTTGCGCTGCAACAACCCCCCCCCCCCGAGCGCCTCTCCCACCTAGAGCGCTGGGGGGAGGGCGGCATGCCTGCAGCCCCGCTCTCCTGGACAGAGCATCAGGGGAAGGGCGGCATGCCCACGGCCCTGCTCTCCCAGCTGGAGAGCCGCGGGGAGGGCGGCATGCCCGCACCACCCCGCCAAAACAACCCCCCTCAGTGCCCCGCCGTGCCGCCCCGCCGCAACAACCCTCCCCGAGCGCTGCAACACCCCCTCCCAGCGCCCAGCCAAAACAAACCCACCGCTCCCCTGAGTGCCGCCCCGCCGAAGTGTGTTTAAAAAACAACAACAACAAAAAACACACCTGAGCACTGCCCCAAGATTGGCTGCCCCAAAGGTGCCGCCCCAAGCATGTGCTTGGTCGGCTGGTGCCTGGAGCTGGCCCTGGTTGAGGGACTGGAACTGCCTGGCACTGAGATGGCTGGAGGAAGGGTGGGAGCAGGACAATCAGTGGATGTGCACATTCTGAGCTCTTTGGCCAGCAACACTCCTATGGAGCCAAGGCAACAAATTAAAGATGCTTGGCAAACCTCCTACAGGAGGTGGGGATTGCTGTGTTCCCTCCCTTGACAATGAACCTCCACCCTCATGCAATTGCCCCCTGGGTCCAGGGAGCAAATATATGTGGACCAGAGTGTAACAAAAACCACAGTTTAGATCACTTCTGAATTTGGCCCAGATTTGTCTGTTCACAGCCAAGAATGGGAAGAGCCCAGCGGAAATATGACATGGCCCTCAAGGACTATAGGCTGTTGTGCCAAATGCTGTACCAGTAACCAATGTACAAGTTATCACCTCTATCACCTTTGAATCTGGCTCCGCAAGAGGTTATCAGTGAAAGAGTTCGGTATTCTGGATCTCCTGTTTCAAGCACATTTTTTCAGTGCAACTTTAGTCCTCTGCAATATCCTTTCTGTTCCAAGGGGTAGTGGGACTGTAACATTTGGAGAATGTTCTTTGGCATGTCTGCTGATGTGCAAACCAGAGGATCATGTGCATTTGGTTCTGCTTGCACTCAGCGCTTACTATTCCAGCTTAGTAAAACAAGCAAAAAAATTAAATAAACTTCAGGGGAGAAAATCACGGAGAGACAAGCTTAAAATTCTCTGCACAAAAATGAGGCTACTTCCAAGCAACATTTTATACTATATAAAACAATTGATAGGAGATGATGCATCATTACATTTTTAAACAGGAATATGCATATGCATGTGTACAGATTTGTGTATCTGTACACAAACTGCATATGCATATGCATGTGTACAGATTTGTGTATCTGTACACAAATCTCACATAAACTGCAAACATATATACACTTTGAGATCTTGTATAGAAAGTCCCTCTATATGTGCATTCTGAGTCTCTATTTGTGTCTAGTTGTGTGTAATTCGGACCTCACTCCATATTGTGCATTAGGTCACTCAGAAATCTGCTATGTGAGATGGTGATACTAATTCCTGAAGGATGAATCACATTCAAATCAGACAGTATTCAAGTAACTACCTTAACCACTTCATTCTCTCTCCCACCACCCCGCCATGCAGTGTAGCTGCATTTGAATGCTTGTTTCTTACCTATGCAAATAAAATATAGCCAAAGGTGTATTTAGTTTAAAGTCTCAACAAACTGAAATGAGGTTCATAATTTTATATAATCAACATGAATGCAAATGCCTTTAGGGAAATTATTCCAGTTTGCTTCTGTTCTAGTGTGTGGATTTGTAATCACCAGTGGGTGTTTAGTGTTTAGATCTTTTAAAAATCATTATTACATTATTTTTAACTCTTTATACCAAGAATGGAACTTTATTTAAGTGATTTCCAAACCCCATTCTATTCTATTCCATTCTAGTTCCAACATCATATTAACTGAGACCTGCCATGCTACCCACATCTGCAATATCAATTCAGGCATTAAATAATAATAATTCTATAGAATTTTTACCTCTGTGGTCGACCCTTACCACATTTCACTTTCTGTTCAGCTATTCTGAACATCTTTCACTTATTATTGACTTTGTGACATTAATTCAATTATGGTCATATATAACTTACTTGTGTAATATACAAGTTCACACTCCACATATTCAGAGATCACCTCGTCTGTAGATCTGCTGCTTATTAGTGACCATGTGATATAAAATCCACTATGGTAATATACAAGCTTACAACACACAAGATTAAACACCAGCTGATGAACTACTTGTTTAAATCTCAAAGAAGTAGTACAGTAATTATAATGATGCTGAAGCATTATTTTGCAGTAAGTAGGCTGAAACATTAAAAGGTATTTCTAGAAATTAACATAAAATCTTTTCTCCTTTATATATCTGCTTTAGAGAACAGTTTACTTGGTATACATGTCTGTGTATATTACCTGATTCACATGGTCCTTTGTGCTTCATGTTGATATTTCTTCTCTTCTCAGAATAAGCCTCATTGAATTGGCAGATGTTCGCATAGGTCTTGCCTTCGGGTCCACAGACACTTTCCTGGGATTTGCAGACACATTGTGGTTCAGGGATTTCCCCAAACTTGGTTTCATCGGCATCCAGCCTGCACTCCAAGTTCTCCCCACACTGCCCGTAGAAATGATTGACCTTGTCCAAGTCACAGATCTGCCCTTCCACATTCCCACATTCAGGACAGCAGCCACAGTGATCTAATACAGTCCCGGCTGGACAGTGTGCAGGCTTGGAGCAAAGTTCCAAATTGCATTTCCCACAACTATCTCCTTCCCTTAACAATCTCAACCAACTCCTGTAGTACAACGTGGGGAAACTCTGAGAAACTTGTACCAGGGCTACCAGCACTACTATAACCTCCAGAACCTTCATCTTGAGAATGTAATGAAATGCAAAGGTCCTTGGAGTAAAGCCAAGGAGGGGGGAACCCCCCACCCCCACAGCAAGAGCGAGTGAGAAAGAGAAAACGTCACACTCCTTTTTATAAATGTACTGCGGAGCCTTTAAAGAGAAATTAGCATCAGGTTCCTGATCTGGAACTGATAAATAAAAATGCTTACAAACCTAGAGGTAGTTTGGAAAGCAGGTCTTGCATACATATGAAACACACTTCCCTTCTGACAGCTGAGTTGAAGGTTTGTGAAACGCTGTTTGCTCAGGGTCTCCTTGAGCCAAATTTGCAGAGTTGCTCTATTGAAAAACATTATATTGTAGCCACTGTAGGAAGAGGTACAGAATGAACTGATGAAAGAGCAGAGAAGTACATGCTTTTTTCTATTTCACTCTTTTCTCTCACTCCCTTAATAGTGTTAGTCACAAAGAACTAAACATGGGTGGACATCAATGCCCAACACACCAGGGGAATTACCTCTAGAGCTAAGCCAGAGCCAGGACATTTGGATCAAGATTTAGGTCCAAATATCTCCCTAGTCTGCGTGTGTTTGGATTCATAATTCCATTATGGATCCTTTGTAGAGATGGCCCCAAGCCATCGTACTTGGATCCAGATCTGAACTTCAAACATGGAGGTGGGTCCCTGGATTCATTGTTCTGGCTCTGTTCCCCTGCCTTTGTGAAAATAATAGTAATAGGAGTGTGACAGTGCTGGGAGTTAGCAGGTCAGCCAGCACTCTGATCACTGTAGCACTAATTAGGTCCCCCAGAGTGGTCTGATTGGTCATTGGGATTTAATTATCTAATCAGGCTGGCAGGTTGGGTGGTGCTAGAGGATGAATTAGCTCATAAACAGAGGACTGATAGAAAGGCACAGGAAGAAAGTGCCAGGGGAGAGGAGCTGGGCTAGCTGAGCCCAGATTCAGAGAGCTCTCAAGGAAGGGAGACCTCATCTTCTCTCAGGCCCTGGGGAGAGGGCTGATGATACAAGGAACACTGTAAGGCCAAGGCTACACTTGCAGCTGTACAGCGCTGTGAGTTAAACCCATCTTCGTACAGCTGAGTAGGGAAAGCGCTGCAGCCTGTCCACACTGGCAGCTGCCAGCGCACTGTCGTGGCCACATTTGCGGCACCTGCAGTAGCATTGGGAGCGGTGCATTATGGGCAGGTATCCCACAGAACACCTCTTCCCATTCTGGCGCCGTGGGTTGTGGGAAGGGAGTGTGGGGTGCGGTACATTCTGGGTCCTGTCCCAATGCCCCGTGATGCATCGCTTTCCATTCCAGCAATCCCTGTGTTTCTGTCCACATTTGGCGCCATCTTTCAACGGTTCCTTTGCAGCGCGATCTGTCTTCCGTTGCGGTCAGTGGGAAATGGACCCCGAACTGTTGAGGGAAATGCTGACGGGTCTCGCCAGCACGTCACATTTGGCAGTCAAGCTATTCCTTAAGATCCAAACTGACAGCGAGGAGTCCAATGATATTGATTCGCGTAACGCATACGCCACGAACTTCCTTATGGCATTCACGGACATGCTATGCACCGTGGAACGCCGCTTTTGGGCTTGGGAAACCAGCACTGAGTGGTGGGATCACATCGTCATGCAAGTCTGGGATGACGAGCAGTGGGTGTAGAACTTTTGGATGAGAAGAGCCACTTTCATGGGACTGTGTGAGGAGCTCGCCACCGCCCTGCGGTGCAAGGACACGAGATTGAGAGCTGCCCTGACGGTGGAGAAGCGGGTGCCTATTGCAATCTGGAAGCTTGCAACTCCTGACTGCTATCGATCGTTAGCGAACCAGTTTGGAGTGGGAAAGTCGACCATTGGAATTGTGCTGATCCAAGTTTGCAAGGCCATAAATCGCATCCTGCTCAGAAGAACCGTGAGTCCCGGTAATGTGCAGGACATTGTGGCTGGCTTTGAACAAATGGGTTTCCCTAACTGCGGAGGGGCGATAGATGGGACGCATATTCCTATTCTGGCACCACTCCACCTAGCATCCAAGTACATTAATCGGAAGGGGTATTTCTGTATGGTTCTCCAGGTGCTTGTGGATCACCGTGGGCATTTCATTGACAGTAACGCAGGCTGGCCCGGAAAGGTGCATGACGCAAGCATCTTTCAGAACACTGCCCTGTTCCGGAAGATGCAGGCCGGGACTTTTTTCCCAGAACGGAAGATCACTGTAGGGGAAATCGAAATGCCCATTGTGAACCTTGGAGACCCCGCCTACCCTTTAATCCCGTGGCTCATGAAACCCTACACAGGGAGCCTTGACACCAGCAAGGAATGGTTCAACTACAGGCTGAGCCGGTGCCGGATGACTGTGGAGTGTGCTTTTGGCCGTTTGAAGGGCCGCTGGCGATCTCTATATGGGAAGCTGGACTTGGCCGAACACAGCATCCCCGCGGTTATATCCGCGTGCTGTACCCTCCATAATATTTGTGAAGGGAAGGGTGAAATGTTCACTCAGGCATGGACCTCCGAGGTTCAACACCTGGAGGCTGAATTTGCACAGCCAGAGAGCAGGGCTATTAGAGGGGCCCAGCATGGGGCTGCAAGGATTAGGGATGCCTTGAGGGAGCAATTTGAGGCTGAAAACCACGAGTAATGTCTGTTGCCCTGCATGGCACTGAAGTGAAGTGGTTCCAATGTTATTAGGAATCTGTCTTTGCTAAGCTGATTTGTGTTTTCTAAGCTGACTTGCATTACCCGTTTCTTTCCTGGGCTAAGGTATCTTTTACTTTATGCAATAATAAAGACTGTTTGCACATCCAAAGAAACCATTTATTGAAGAGAAAATACATGTATTAAAAAGAAACACAACTGCTTGTGAAACAGAAAGGGCAAGGGGGTGGTGGGTGGTGTGGGAAACGGTTCAATCACAGATTATGGTATGTCCTGCTCTCATACTCGGCCTTCCTGTCTGGAGTGCTATGCAGTGAGTGCTGCACTTCAGGATGTCTATAATTCAGGATGGGGGTTGAGTGCAGTGGGTAAGGGTCATAGTTTCCAGTGCTGGGTGGTGAAGCTACAGGTGTTGGAGGCAGCTGGTGTGGGCGATAAGAACCTGGATGTTGGGGCAGGAGGTAACATGGGGGCACAAGGCAAAGAGTTTTGGGACAATGGCTGCAGGGGTGGGGGGGCAGTAGTGCTCCGCCTGCATGGCGACGAGCTCCTGGATAGAGTCCGCTTGGCGCGCTATGATGCTAATAAGTTCCTGCGTGCTTTCCCGCCAGTGCGCTGCGTTTTCCTGGCGGATCCTGCTTTCCCTCTTCCTCCAGTCCTGAGCTTTTTGATTCTCTTTAAGAGATTGACTCATAACTTCCTGCAGCATGTCTTCTTTGGTTCTTCTGGGCCTCTTCCTGAGTCTTTGCAGTCTCTCAGCCGGTGATAAGACGGACGGCTGAGATCTCAAGGTTGCATCTGTGAAGACAAAATGCAACACTTAACAGAGGAAGCATTGTTTTATGCCATACAGAGCAATGATTCCCCCACACTTAAAGAGGGCACACAGTCTACACAACAGCACAATTTTCCCATCCAAAACAGAGCACACAGAACCCATGGGAGCCCCAAAATGGTGAGTAAGCACAGGGTAAAGGGGGACTGATTGTTTCACGGATGTACTGTCCTGTGGCTTTCTGTGCCTTGGGGAGAGCCAACAGCTGCAGGGGGCACCTACACTGAACACTGTCCCCACATTTTCCACAGGAGTTCATCCTGGAAGATCTCACTGCTGAGGGTGACCGGGGAAGCAAGGGAGGGTCTTCTACTGCAGCGGCTTCCACCCTGGCCCATATGCAGCTTGCCTGTGTGCAGCAATGGTCCCCCTGCCCCTCGCAGCACAGTGGTGCGGACACATTAGCCTGACTGGGACAAGGACCATGGCGACTCTCCCAATAAACCTGCGCAAGCGCATTGCCCACGCTCTGGATGAGACTTTTGAAGAGATTACAGTGACTGATTACCGCGATGTGATAGATCACATCAATGCACTATTCTGCATCTAGGCATGCATGCAGCCCTTACCCTCCTCGCCCAAAGAGCCCACACCCAAAAAACTCCTTCCCGAAAAAAAAGCCGCTTACCGTGAACCTGCTCTTCTCTTTCTCCTCCACCACGTACTGGCCGCTGTGACTGGCTATCTTCCTCCTGGCTCGAGAAGAGCTCCTGGCTGCATGTCTCCAGGGATTCAGGGGTATCTCCCCCCCACCCCAGCACCCTCACTCCTGATTTCTTCCACCCCCTCCTCCTTCTCCTTCTCTCCCTCCTCCTCCTCCTCCTCCCGCCGCTCTCCCGTGTCCATGGTGATGCTTGGAATGGAGGTTGGGTCACCCCCAAGTATTGTGTCCAGCTCTTTGTAGAATCGGCAGGTTGTGGGGGGAGCACCCGAGTGGCCATTTGCCTCGCGAGCTTTGCGGTACGCACTCTACAGCTCCTTTACTTTTATCCTGCACTGCATTGCGTACCGGTCATGGCCCCTTTCCATCATGGCCCTTGATATCTGCCCGAAAGTATCGAAATTCCTCCGGCTGGAGCACAGCTGGGACTGGACAAGCTTCCTCCCCCTAAACACTGATGAGGTCCAGCAACTCGCCATTGCTCCATACTGGGGCTCGTCTGGCACGTGGAGGCATGGTTACCTGGGAAGATGCGCTGAGAGCACTCCACGCCTGGCTGAGCAAACAGGAAGGGGATATTTAAAATTCCAAGGGAACTTAAAGGGTGGGTCTGGCGGTTGGTCACCTGAGGCCAGGGCAGTAGAGTTCGAATTGATGACCAGAGTGGCTAGAACAGGCATTGTGGGATACTTCTGAATACTTCTGGAGGCCAATCAGAGCGCATTGGGTGGCCACGCTGGAGCCGCAGCGCACCAGCGGCAGCACAACAAACTTTATTCCTCTCGGGGAGGTGGAGTACATGCAGCGCTGTACCTGCAGAGACACAGCGCTGTACGTGCCTTGCAAGTGTAGAGGGTTAGTGAGGTACAGCGCTGTGGGCGGTTTTATTGCACTGTAACTCGTAGCCAAGGCCTGAATTGTACTTCTTTTCCATGCTGGGCGCTTGCCTCAAGCTGAATTTTTGGGAGAATGTCAGCTAAAATGGTTCATTTGTTTCTTAACTTCTGAGGGCCCATATTTAAAGCCTGACAGGAAGAGACCTGTGACACACTTCATATTATCTACATCATGGCTGGGCTAATTCATATTCTGTACTGTGTACTGCCTCTGGCTGTAGAGTCACACTGTAAAATAGTAAATTAAGTATGTAAGTGATGCTGTGAACTTTAAGAATCAGCAAATATGTGACAAGTGAATTTAATGGAAACAGATTCTTATCCCACCTTCTTGATCCATTTCTTATATTTTATATTTCACACTTCCACATCAAATTCTAATTCTACATATTGTTTCGCATTACAGATTCTAAATGCCAATGTCAACTTCATTACTTGGAAGTGCAGTGGATGAAAATCTACAGTAAAGCACAGAAGTTTTCAGAGGTTTGTATGCAGTGAAAAATGAATGGACCTTGTTGTAGGGAGCCATATTTGCAGAGAGAAGTTTGCACCGGGCTCTTCCCTAGTCTGACATTCAGGATGTTAATAAGTCGGAAAAAACTTTGCACTTCTCTTTTTATAGGTAACACATGACTTCAAAGCCATAAAGAACTGTGAAAAAAAATATGCTAGGAAGGATGCTGGGTAATATAGCCAGGCAGTTGCCTGAGGTTTTTCTGAATAGCCAATGCTAATCACTATGTCACTTTAATTCAAATATTTTTTGAAGATTTAAGACTGTAAATAAGGTAATTAAGAATTAGGCCTGATTCTGCTCTCACTTAAACTGGTGTAACTCAGGATTAACTCTACTGAAGTCAATGGAATTAAATGAATGCAAGTGAGAGGAAAATCAGATTGGTTGTTTCTAAAGCCACGTCAAATGATTTTTTAAAACATTGAGTTTCTCACTACTTGTGGCGTACACAATGGAAATTCAACAAGCTGTTAAAAAGCTGTTAAAAAGCAAAAGCTGTTGCTTCATAAAATTGAAAAAGATCCCAGGAGAGAATTTCTTGGGTCATTTTGGATAGCTTTTTGCAGTCAAACACAATGGTCTGGGGCTGATCCAATGTGTATTTGAGCCTCATTTCTTACTCGAATATAAAAGTGATCAAGACTGAAACAGGAACAGATGGCCATATTTATGTCCAACACCCCATGAACCATCTACAATCTTTCATTAGCAATAGCTTTGCCAAAAGTAATTTTCACAAGTAGCAGCTACATTAAAGTCAATATGATGATGATTATGACTCTAGTAAGACAAATTTGTTCACATTTTCATAACCAATGTTGTGTTAAATAAATACAGAAGAAAAGAAGAATCACAGAGTAGAAATATGACCTTTCACACCGCATTTAAAGGGACATTTCTATATGGTGTGACAGGGTCAGGCCAGATGGCTACAGGAGAGTGATAGAACGTAGATATGTTAGCCCCAGATTAAGCAGGTCCCTTTTCTCTGAGTAAGATAATGGGCTGTTCCAGAACAATCAGGAAGTTGCTGGAACCAATTAAGGCAGGCTAATTAGGACACCTGGAGCCAATTAAGAAGCTACCAGAATCAATTAGGACAGGCAGGCTAATCAGGGCACCTGGTTTTATAAAGGACCTCACTTCAGTTAGTGAGCTGCGTGCAAGGAGCTGTGAGCAAAAGACGCACAAGAAGCTCAGAGTAAGTAGGCGTATTGCTGGAGGACTGAGGAGTACAAGTGTTATCAGACATCAGGAGGAAGGTCCTGTAGTGAGGAGGAGGCCATGGGGAAGAAGCCCAGGGAGTTGTAGCTATCATGCAGCTGTTACAGGAGACACCGTAGACAGCTGCAATCCATTGGGCCCTTGGCTGAAACCCAGAGTAGAGGGTGGGCCCAGGTTCCCCCTATCCCCCCAACTCCCTCCTTGACACCAGAGGAGTTGACCTGGACTGTGGGTCCCACCCGAGGGGAAGGTCTCTGGCCTGTCCCCAGACCCATTAGGTGGGCCAGCAGAGACTGTGGGGATTGTTCTCCTCCTTTTCCCCATGCTGGCCAGTGATGAGGTTAGCTGAGCGAACGGCAGGTTTGTGCCACTAACAAAAGGAGCCAAACTGAGGACTGCTATGAACCTCTGAGGTGAGCAAATCCGCCAGAAAGCGCAGAACCCACCAAGGCAGAGAAGGAACTTTGTCACAACTGGTGTCAGCGGTGTGATATGGTGTGAATAGCGCGGCGGAAGGAGGGTGTTATTATAATTTTTAAAAAGGGAGCGGGTTTTTTTTCTCTCACCACAATGGAGGACATAGTGCGGTCACTGATACAAGCCACGGCTGCCCAGCAGGAGGCTACCCGTGTCCAGGCAGCTGCCCAACAGGAGGCAGTGCAGCTGCAGCAGGAGACCAATTGCTTGTTAATGGACCAGGCTGCTCAAGACCATACTATGTTGCGGGAACTGGTAAACCAAGTGAAGGCCCTTAGAGAGATGAACCATGGCCATGATGGGATGCAGATCATACGGGCCAGCAATTGGCTGCAGAAAATGATGCGGGAGGATGACGTAGAGGCATATCTCCTGGCCTTTGAGAGGACAGCCCTATGGGAGGCTTGGCCTCGAGATCAGTGGTCTGGCATTCTCGCCTGTGGTGGGGTTCGTACTCCGTCACCCCTCTGAGTCACAGGGGGGCTAGGAGGTACCCCTCCTGTCTAGCTCCCGGTCTGTTTTCTATGCCACTCCTGGCAGCCCGTCCAGCGGGACTCAATGACCGGAGTCCCCCTTAGTCTCTTCCCCTGAAGGGATAGCACGGCCTAGTGGCTTGAGTTACTTCCGCGTGCCTTTGTCAGTCAGGTAAGGCAGTCTTGAGTTCTGAGCATGGGGCCCGTCCCACAAGGGCAGCGGCCCTCGGTAGGGGTCCCGGGCCCCAACCCAGGGCCCTAACAGCGGGTAACACAGCCCGCCACGGGTCAGCGGGGAATCCCACCGAAACACGCTGCCCTCACTGGGGTGGGAGGTACCACTCCCGCACTCCCCCTGAGTCACTTCCTACCAGCTCTTTTGCTGCAGCAGTCCATGTGCTTTCTGGGTTTCCAGGCTCCTCAGTTCCCTGAACTTCCTGTGGTTCCAGTAGCGGCTGGCCTCTAGTCCCGGTCTTGGGCTCTTTAGCTCTCCCTGGTAAGGGCTGCCCTAGCTCCTGGGCTGGAGCCTCTGCTGGGCATCCTTCCTCCTCAGCAGCCAGCCCTGACTGAGCAGCTCTTCTGGCTTTTATACTTGGCCCCCTGCTGGAGCATGCCCAGCAGGGCTTCAGGGGCGTGGCTTCCTCTGCCAGCAGAGAAGGGTTAACCCTCTCACTGCCACTGCGAGGCCAGTCTGCCTTGTTACATCGCCCCATTCCTGTGTGGGGAGGCCCAGAAGGCCTACTATGATATGTCTGAAGAGGCTGCGGCAGACTACCCCCAGCTGAAAGCAGAGATCCTGGTCAGATCTGGGGTAACAACCGCAGTGCGGGCCCAGCGGTATCATGAGTGGAGGTACCAGGAAAACAAAACCCAGCAGTCCCAATTGTATGACCTCATTCATCTCGCACGAAAGTGGTTACGAACTGAGTCCCGGAGTCCGAAGGAGATACAAGAAGTTCTGGTCATCGACCGGTACATGAGAGGACTACTGCCAGACCTTCGTGCTTGGGTAAGCAAGAACAAACCCTCCACCTACATCGAGGTTGTTGCACTGGTAGAGAGGTGAAGGACGGCGAGAGAGCTGACCCGACCAGTTAAGGAAGAGGCACCAAGCCCCAGAGCTCCGGTGACTGGGTCACCAAGAGGGCCCAGGTGGAAAACAGAGGAGCTGAAGGCCCCCTGGAGGCCACAAAGAGTTGGAGCACTGAGGGAGAAGAGGATAGTGTAATTAGGCTACCCAAACTGAGAGAGAAGGGAATGCCTAGGGACCCATATAGATGTTACACCTGCGGGGAGTGGGGAAACATAGCCGCCCAGTGCCCAAATGCTGAGAAGCCTATGCAGTGTAATGTAGGAAACTGAAAATCCATGCTCCCTAATTCACATTGTGGGGGTTGCACTGACCCCACACAAATATATCAGGCAATTGAAGCTAAATGGAGTAGAGACTACAGCACTGATAAATTCGGGGAGAGCCATCACACTCATCTCAGGAAAGCTTGTGAAATGTAGTCAGTTGCTACAGGCAAAACATACAGGGGTGACATGCGTCCATGGGACAGTTAGTTACTACCTCACCATCCCAGTAAAAATTGAAATCCAGGGGAACACTACTGAGGTAGCAGCAGGTGTAGTCCCTAAACTCCCATACCTGGTGCTCATAGGGAGGGACTTCTCAGGATTTGGAGACTTACTCCCTGTAGGAGGATTGGAGAAAGGGGGAAACCTTGAAGTTAGTGAGACATCCACAGTAGACTGTCAACCCCCAATCTTCTCTGAAATATCCCCAGATTTGTTCTCCACTCCCAAGTGGGGCAGAAAGACGAAAAGGGAAAGAAGGGCAGCTAAGGCCTTGGGGACCCAGATCCTGATCCTGGGACAGAGGGTCGCCCTTGTAGGCAGACAGACTGGGGTAGCTGGAAAGGAGGCTGCCCCAGAGGGAGAAGCACCCGAGCCAGACCCCAAACCTAATACCTCTGAACCAGGAGAGGAGACGGAGACTGGCTCCATAGATCTCAGACAGATTAGCCCCGGGATAGAAAATTTTGGACGGGACCAGGCTGAAGATCCAAGGTAAGACAACATTAGGAAGGAGGTGACAGAAATAGATGGAGTCCCCATGGAAAGGAAAACCCAGGGACCAGGACCCTACTTCATAATGAAAAAGGATCTCTTGTACCAGGGTTGCATCAGTACAGGGGCAGAAGGCACAGCAGCTCCGAGTACCTCGAAAACACCAGAATGCCGTATTAAGCCTTGCCATGGTCATCTTTTTTGGGGGTATTTAGGGGTATAGAAGGCTTTAGCATGGGTCCTACGACAGTTCTTCTGACCCGGGGTACACGAAGAAGTGTGGAGGTATTGTGCCTCCTGCCCAGAGTGTCAGTTGCACAGTCCCCATCCTCCCTTGAGGGCACCTTTAGTACCCCTTCCCATCACAGAGGTCCCCTTCGAGCGAATAGCCATGGACCTAGTGGGACCCCTGGAGAAGACGTCCCGGGGTCACCGATATATACTTGTTGTTCTGGACTATGCTACTCGCTACCCAGAAGCCGTCCCCCTGCGGAACACGGCCTCTAAAATGATAGCCAAAGAGCTGGTGGGGATCTTTGCCCGAGTGGGGCTATCAAAGGAGATAAGAGACCAAGGAACCCCATTTATGTTGAAGCGAATTAAGGACCTCTGTAGCCTGCTCCATATACATACCCTGAGAACTTCAGTCTATCACCCGCAGACCGATTGGCTGGTAGAAAGGTTTAACCGAACCCTCAAGGCTCTGATAAGGAAGGTGGTAAGTCAGGATGGGAAAGATTGGGACATCCTACTACCTTACCTTATGTTTGCCATCTGGGAGGTACCTCAGGCCTCAACTGGGTTTTCCCTCTTTGAGTTATTATATGGGCGCCACTCCTGTGGCATACTAGATATCGCCAAAGAGATCTGGGAAGAGGAACCCAATGAGGGGAGAAATATAATTGAACATGTATTGCAGATGCGAGACCGGATAGCCCGGGTCACCCCTATCGTACGGGAACATTTGGAAAAGGCGCAGGAGGCCCAGCGAACCCATTACAATCGCCAGGCAAAAGTCCGACAGTTCCAACCAGGGGATCGGGTGATGGTGTTGGTACCCACGGCAGAAAGCAAACTTTTGGTCCAATGGCAGGGGCCCTATGAGGTGGTTGAACCCATGGGGGAAGTAACCTACAAGGTGCGGCAGCGAGGATGCTGGAAACAAGAACAGATTTATCAGATTAACCTCTTGTAACATTGGCACCAGCAAGAGGCATGTGTAGTGGCCCAAGAGGCCCCGATCCAGGGAAATAACCTACATGAGCAGATCAGGATATCCCCCGATCTGATACCGAACCAGAAGAAGGAGGTAACTGAGATGATCAACCGGTACCAGGACGTGTTTTCAAACAAATCAGGATGGACCACCGAAGCATATCACCACACTATCACAGACCCTGGGGCAAAGGCCCTACCGGGTCCCAGCGGCAAAAAGGGAGGAGATCAAGTCAGAGGTAAAAAGGATGTTGGAACTAGGAGTTATCAAAGAGTCCCACAGTCAATGGTCGAGCCCGATTGTGTTGGTGCCCAAACCCGATGACACCACTATGTTTTGTAATGACTTTCTCCGGCTGAACAAGATTTCCAAATTCGATGCATATCCCATACCCCGCATTGATGAGTTGGTTGACCACCTGGGGAATTCCTGATTTTTGACCACCCTTGATTTAACAAAGGGATACTGGCAGAGTCCCCTTGCCAATGATGCGAAAGAAAAGACGCCATTCTCTACACCACAGTGTCTGTTTCAATATAGGTTTCAGAGTAGCAGCCGCGTTAGTCTGTGTCAGCAAAAAAAACAGGAGTACTGGTGGCACCTTAGAGGCTAACAAATTTATTTCAGCATAAGCTTTCATGGGCTACAGTCCCACTTCATCGGATGCATAGAATGGAACATACAGTAAGAAGATATTTATACATTCAGAGAAACATGAAAAGGTGGAAGTACCCATACCAACTGTAAGAGGCTAATTAATTAAGAGGAACTATTATCAGCAGGGGAAAAAAACTTTTGAAGTGATAATCAAGATGGTCCATTTTGGGCAGTTGACACATAGGTGTGAGGATAGTTAACTCGGGGAAATAGATTCAATTAATGTAATGACCGAGCCACTCCCAGTCTTTGTTCAAATCTAAGTTAATGGTATCTAGTTTGCATATTAATTCAAGTTCAGAAGCTTCTTGTTGGAGTCTGTTTTTGAAGCTTTTCTGTTGCAAAATTGCAACCTTTGAGTCTGTCCCTGAGTGATTAGAGAGGTTGACGTGTTCTCCTACTGGTTTTTGAATGTTATGATTCCTGATGTCAGATTTGTGTCCATTTATTCTTTTGCGTAGAGACTGACCGGTTTGGCCAATGTACATGGCAGAGGGGCATTGCTGGCACATAATGGCATATATCACATTGGTAGATGTGCAGGTGAATGAGCCCCTGATGGCGTGGCTGATGTGATTAGGTCCTATGATGGTGTCACTTGAGTAGATATGTGAACAGAGTTGGCATCGGGCTTTGTTGCAAGGATAGGTTCCTGGGTTAGTGTTTTTGTTGTATGGTGTGTGGTTGCTGGTGAGTATTTGCTTCAGGTAGGGGGGCTGTCTGTAAGCGAGGACTGGTCTGTCTCCCAAGATCTGTGAGAGTGAGGGATCATCTTTCAGGATAGGTTGTAGATCTTTGATGATGCACTGGAGAGGTTTTAGTTGGGGGCTGAAGGTGACGGCTAGTGATGTTCTGTTATTTTCTTTGTTGGGCCTGTCCTGTAGTAGGTAATGCCTGGGTACTCTTCTGGCTCTGTCAATCTGTTTTTTCACTTCAGCAGGTGGGTATTGTAGTTTTAAGAATGCTTGATAGAGATCTTGTAGGTGTTTGTCTCTGTCTGAGGGATTGAAGCAAATGCGGTTGTATACCGTTCTTCCTTTTCGACTGCATGGGGCACCTGCCACCTTCCAGTGCCTTATGGACAAGCTCCTGTGGCCCCATACCAGTTATGCAGCTGTATACCTGGACAATGTGATTATTCATACCCCCGACTGGGAGACCCACTTGGAAAAGGTGGAAGCGGTTCTGGACATGCTAAGACGGGCTGGCCTCACAGCCAACCCAGCCAAGTGTGCTATAGGGCTAGCTGAGGCTAAATACCTTGGCTACATTGTAGGAAGGGGCATGGTAAAGCCCCAACGAAACAAACTGAAGGCTATCCAAAATTGGCCCCGGCCTAACTGGAAAAAGCAAGTCCGGGCATTCCTGGGTATGGTGGGGTACTACTGGAGATTTATTCCCCATTTTGCCACCAAAGCGAGTCCCCTGAGTTACCTGATAAAAGCCCAGGGTCCAGACATGGTGAAGTGGACAGACCCTGCAGAGAAAGCATTCGCGGATCTATGCACAGCCCTCTGCAGTAACCCCGCGCTTATAGCCCCAGACTTCAACAAAGAGTTTATTCTACAAACAGATGCATCTGAAGTAGGATTGGGAGCTGTCCTATCGCAGATGGTCGGAGATAAAGAACACCCGATCTTCTACCTCAGCAGGAAACTCCTCCTGAGAGAGCAGAAGTATGCAGTGGTTAAGAGAGAGTGCCTTGCTGTGAAATGGGCTGTGGAAACACTTCAGTATTACCTACTGAGATGACAGTTTACCCTTGTGACCGACCATGCACCCCTCCAGTGGATGCAGTGAAATAAAGAGAAGAACACAAGGGGGTGACCAGATGGTTCCTGTCCCTACAACCTTTCCAATTTGCCATACAACATAGGGCCGGAAGCTACCATGGCAATGCAGATGGCTTGTCGCGGGTATACTGCCTGACATCCCAAGCTGCCCAACCCCGTGGGGTTGAGCGGGGGGGGGGGGGAGGGAGGGAGGAGGCGGGATATGTGTCAGGGTCAGGTCAGATAGCTACAGGAGAGTGATCCTATTGGGATCCAAGAAGTAGGCGGGTGGAACAATCCCGTCACAGTGTATTGTGCTAGGTGCTGTACAAACATAGAACAAAAACAGTTCCTGCCCCCAACAGCTTACAATCTAAGTACTAACCAAAAAAGAAAGAAATTACTAAGCACTTGCTTTGTTGCCATCGTTTTCTGTATTGTGGGATTGCCTTAGAAGACTATCTAAAACTGTACCTGTGGAAAGCCATATAAAATCCCAACCACTCTATGACTAAACCAGTGAACTCTGATCTATGTTCAGCTGTCCCCCAAAGACTGCTCTACTGGGACTCCAAAGCAGCTCTCTAACACAGTTATAAATGGTTTTTAAATGTTATATTCACCCAGCAGCAGCAGAGTCACATGGGTGTGATGTAGATGTGGTGGTGCAGAGAATGGTCTTCCATCTCGAACAGTCCCTTGCAAATCTTCCTTCAACAAGAGTCAGTATGGGAGGGCTTAGGCTTCTTAACTCCCTCAAAATGGCACCTTCCAACATCATTTGTGGTCAGTCTCTTGCTCTCCATCCTTTGACCTCAGCTCTATAAACCTGTAAAAGCACAACATCTTCTGCACGTCAGACAGGATGCCACCACTCCAGTTGTCAACTGGTGCAAGACTGTAGCTTGCTCAGATCATGTAAATAGCTCCTTGTTTGTGACAAAAATCAAGCCACTGGAACACGTCATAACTTTTGACACTGGAAATAGAACACAAAACACCTCTCCTCCGCTGTTTATAATGGCCATGTTTCTGCTCCATGTAACAGAATCATCCTCACTACCACACAGACATCCCATGGTCCAAACAAAGACCTTTGAAGAAGCTGAAATACCATAGATGCAAGACTGATATGACATATGACTTCTGCAGCTATAGAACTTCCTGCTGTCAACTGACTACCGGAATAAGCTATTCACCCATTCACTGTCATTGCCATCCACACGCAGCATCAGCTGGTCATTTCTTTCCATTTTACAGCCATCTTGCATAACTTTGGTTCTCATCACTGATCTTAAGTCCCACAGATTCTGCAGTTTTTTGCAGCTCTTCCAGCATTATCTGTAGTTGGTCAGCAGTCTATGGTCCATGACGGTCAATATCATCGGCATACTTAAGATCCTCATCTTAATTTCTTTCAAGTGCAATTCTGTGCTGCAAAAGCAACTCTAAAAATGGTATTGATGTGTCCTGATTTATTGTGCCTCAATTATTTATATTAAAAGTGTTCACTTTACATGTAGAGAAAGGTCTGACTGCCTAGGCCTGCAAACTCAGCCTGGGTTCTGAAAGTCAAGCCTAAGGTCTGTCCATCTCACACATTGCTACCATGACTGCAGGCCAAACCTGTGAAACTCACGGTCCTCAGATGGTCACCTCAACGGCACCTGTACAACCCTAACACCTTCCATGTGCAACTGACAATTATGTTGATGACAAGCAGGAAGGAACAGACTCCAGCTAACTGTCTTTGAGTTGAGTTGGCTCTCTAGGGCTAACAGGAGAGAAAGCAGTGAGATATATTTGTGTTGCTGAAATATGAATATGGAGGTTGCGGATTTGAAAAGCAAGTTGCAATTTTCATGTAGTCAGTTTGCAGAATCAAACTGCTCTACTGAGTGATTTTTTTTTTGATGGGCAAGTGAAAGATCATTAGTATTTCCTTATTGCCCAGATTCACAGCAGGCAGCCCCATCCCATGCATCAGGCTGATACCCTCTCATGACAATTTTGAAAAGCCATTTTAAATTGCTTGGGATTGGAGAGACGTTGGTGGAATGGGATCCCTGAATAAATAAATCACATTCTGATTTATTTTTGTATCGTATTGATTTAGAAAATTGTACTCACCTCCACTGCCAAGGCACCTGTACATGCTACCACAGTGAAACCAATCAGAGATCAACAGACTATAGCAGAACCCCTCGCTTGTTAAAGCCCCATCATTTCCTGCCATAAAGTCAAGCAAAATCCTAGCCTCACAAGTAGGTTTTTCCTGAGACTCACCAAGCTTGGGTCCTGGAGAGCCACCCGAGGGAGAAAGTTCCAGAATCGGGCATGTGCTGGAGGGAGCAGATTCCAGATGGATGTGCTACCCTGAAGGAAGAACTTCCAGAGCAGTGGGTGCTCCAGAGAGAGCAGGTTTCACAAGCTTGAGCCACCCATTGAATACATCCCACTGCAACTTTCAGCATTCCCTTTATGGCTTTAAGGTCCCTATGTACCACTGTGGGGCTGAGAAACTAGCCCCTTATCCCTGCTGGGAGCAGTTGTTCCACGAAGGCAGCTCACTTCAAACCAGTTGGGCTCACTGGCACAGGGCAAGAATGAGCATCACGCTGTCAGGTGTCTGCAGAAAGTCTGATAACTGGAGCCCCAAAGTATAGGCACTTATTGATAATAGCAAAAATCCTGAACTCCTCCAGTAGAACACATTATGTGCTGCTACCAGCAGTAGCAATGCTTCTTCCACCAGGATAATGGCAAAACCATATTTCCCCTGCACAGTGATTCCTTTAAGCGAATTGTTTAGGAAATTACATTTTTATTCATTTCCTGTCTTCTCATCATGTCGCAGTATTATGTTAAATTGAAGCCTTACACTGCATTATTTGGCTTTACATGGTAATACATGGTATATGGTGGATGCAACCTGAAACTGGGTCTTGACAACCCTAACATATTATTTCTTTTGAAGAAAACATTGGAGTCAGGTGCTCTAGTCTGTGGGCCAGATCTGGATATATTTACTCTGTTTTTTTAGCAGCGATCTATTCACTGAGTGCTTACAGAGGTAAGGGGCCAGGTTCTGAGGTCCGTACTCAAGCAAAACTAATACCAAATTCTTCCTTTGGATATACATGTACAACAGCTCCCCTAGACTTGAATGGGGCTACACTAGGGTTCCAAAGGTAACTGTTGACCAGGTCTCTCCTGCCATTGTTTTCCCCTGCAGAACCCTATATGGAGGGTTGAGAGCCCTGCACAAATCTTCATTTGTGGTCTCACAAGGAATCTGAAAGAATGACTAGGAAACTGTAGTTTATATTCATGTTAATTCTATATTTACATTGCATGCACAACATTAAAAGAATATTAAGGTTGCAAAGTCAAGGATTCAAAAATTAGGCAATGCCAGAAACCAGGTTGCTTATGCAGCTATAATTCAGCTTCCTTGCATGCATGGATTATGATACAGTCTTTATTTACATGAGCACGTGCTATTTTTTTTCCCCACAGGACCCTTGCCTCATTCAGTGAGCTACTCAATATTTTGTTGTATCCTCATTGTTCACTGTGTGGCCTTAGGCCTTATTTACTACACTCTGTTCAAACCCTGCTCTGAAGACAGAATTATTAACCACCTTATGGGCTTTTCCATGGCACTCATTGCTGAAGGATCCAGGGCTGGCTCTACGCACCAGCCAACCAAGCATGTGCGTGGGGTGGCACTTTTCAAGGGGCGGCAATCCGGCCCTCTTTTTTTTTCGCTTCTGCAGTTGCATGTGCTTGGAGCAGCAAAAAACCCAGAGCTGGTCCTGGAAGGATCTGATTTCTTCATAAACATTTATGCATTTATTTTCACAACACTCCTGGGAGATAAGAAGCTATTATCTCTATTTTATAGATGGGGAATTGAGGCACAGAGATTAAGGTCAAAAGTTTCCCCTAAATTTGGGTGCCCAGGACTAGCTTTTTCACAGTACTTAGCATTTGATGTTCAAAGCCCAGCTCCCTTAGGGTTTGTCTTCACTACAGCGCTAAATCGATGCAGCGGCATTGATTTAGCGAGTCTGGTGAAAACACAATAAGTCAATGAGAGTGCTCTCCCGTCAACATAGCACAGTGTAGACACTGCTGTAAGTCAACCTAAGCTACGTTGACTTAAGTTACGTTACTTACATAACTTAACTAGTGTAACTTAGATCGACTTACCTCGTTACTGTAGATAAAGTCTTAGACTTCAGTTGTAGCTGTGTTCTTCTACAAAGCAGATGCCAGGGTCTCAAGTCAGGCACCCAGAAAGTGAGGAACACAATTATTGACCCTTGTAAAAAGTTTGCTTTAAGTGACTTGCCCAGCATCACATAGGAAATCTGAGGGAGAGGGAGGGCTAGAATTCAAGTCCATTCCTTCCCCCCACCCCCCCCGGCTCCAGTCCCAGGCCCCTTATTGGACTTCTAATCCAATCTCAGTTTTCCCTCTTTACCCCAGTTCCCATCTCTTTGTACACCACACAGTCCCAGTACTCCTGCTGCATCCCAGCTCCTTGTCAGATCTGTAATCATTACAGAAAGGGCTCTGTACAGAGGCTG
Organism: Chelydra serpentina; assembly: GCA_037349315.1. Lineage (NCBI taxonomy): Eukaryota > Metazoa > Chordata > Testudines > Chelydridae > Chelydra > Chelydra serpentina. The sequence continues at coordinate 30,297,053 of JBAIAC010000035.1, read as the reverse complement.
TTATTTATGTGCATTTAAGATGCCAGGCGTAGTATCCCGACACAAATGCATGGCGAAATGACTATCCACTGTAAACATTTCATGTCTTGATTAATTTTGGTTTAAGGAAGAGACTATTTGAGTGAAAGAGGAATTGAGTTTCGGAGTCCATACCCAAGACAATGTAATACTCCATCTGATCTGTGGGCCAGCCCCTCAATCCTCCCTCAGGCAAACACCCATTGAAGTCAAAATGGTTTCTTCTTTAGAAGCTGAGGTGGATCTTCCATCTTGAGCTTGTTTGCTGCTCTTGCTGATTTTCAGTCAGTGACTGGCTGGGTTTGTATTACCTCTGTTGGCAGCATTATGAATGTCCTCAAGAGAGCCAGTGTACTCCTTGATTTTGTTTAGAAGCCTTCTGTTCCTCTTTTAGGTTGACTCTTGGGGGTGGCGGTGATATATGACCTTGGTCCAGATGGAATAGCTATTACCACTTGTCAGGCAAGTTCTCTTTGAAATTTAGTTATTTCCCACTTGCCATGTGGTAATGGCTGGGCATTTATGTCATTGTACTACTTCTCCACTTTCCTGCCTTATAGCTCTTTTGCAATGACTGGATCATTAATTGTCCCTGGCACCCGAAACTTGTTAGCTGTTGGCACTAAGATTTTTGACCTTTTGCCCACAAGTCTCCAGGCTGGGGATCCTAACCAAGCACTGTGAGGTGTGCTGTGATGTTCTCACAGTGCTACGTACGAATCTTTCCAATGTGCCAGGGCTTTTCTTTGGTCAAATTCTTTGCAATTTACAGAGATTTCTTTGCTAACACAGTTTGGTACCTCCAGGGTGGGAGTCTGTTGGTCCTTCTGCTTGAGGAGCCCAAGCAGTAAGGGGATGAATCTGAGCTCTCGCTAATTTTATATTAGCAGAACGCCATTGAGATCTATGGAGTAACTCTGGATTTGCACTGGTGTTATGGGAAGCAGAATTTGGCTCAGATTGTGGGTGGCCCCTGCATAAGTGAGCAAAAATGTGTTGGGGGAAGGGCTCCTCACATTCTCTCTTACAACCTGGCCCTTAAATTGGAAATTATCCTTTCATACTGGAAACTACGTTTTCTGGCAAAGCCAGTGGAGGGGATGGCAACCTGCTGGTGGGGATTAAGGATAGATGGAGGCAAAAATGATGGATACCATTAAAATGTTCTTGGAGGAACTGCTGGCTGGAAGCCAGAGCTGTACAGGCAGCTTTGTGAGCATGCACACATGCCAATCTTGCTTTTAGGAAACATAACTTAAGAATCTCCTCATTAGTGCTGTAACACGGGGAAGTAGAAGTTAATTCTACAGTAACGTGATTATTAAATCCATTAGTCAAAGGCAGGGGATCCATAATTAACTTAATCTCCAGTATCAAGTAAATGATTCTACTGCGTGCTTTAAGGAAGCAATTGTTCACTAATATGCAAAATACAGTGGGGCCATTAGACTATAAAACTCTAATCTCATAATTAAATTATAAATTTTACATATTTTAATAATACAGCCTATATATTTTAATTGTTTTCTTCGAAAGATTAAAAGGAGGTGCCATCAGTTTGCTCATTTGCCTGATATCAAGCCCACAGTAATGCTATTCTTAGAACCAATCAATGCCTATCTACTGAGGATGACAGTTGTCCATCACCTAGACAGGCGTTCCCCTTAGATTTTTGATCACTGGGATTGGATTGGTCTTTGTGGGTGCTCATCATGGATTTGTCGCTCTTTCATGCTTCAACTTCTGCTACATTATTGATGACTATAGGCATTCAAAATCTTTACCCTGCACAGCCAGAGGGAGAGCTGGCGGCACTGTTCTGGCGCCAGATACCTGAGTTATGCAAGCTCTCGGATCTCATTTTGCACAACAAAATCTGCTTACATAAAAAAAAAAATTCTTTCCAAGGTCCGAGTGTTGCAGGGGGTCTTTTCAAAGCTGCTTTGCTTCTTCTCTTCTATTCCATGGATGCAGATAATAAAAGTTAGAATCCAAAAAGCTTTGTAAATTCCTCCAATAATACACTGACCCATGCCATATAATACCTAGTACTTACAAGATTTGGAAGCTCAGTGCCAAATATTCAGATGTTTATGTGAAACTAAGCTTTGGATGGGTGTGGGATGTGGTGGGGGTGAGGTCGGAAAAGGAAAGTGGTGGCACTTCCACCTAAAGAATCACAGCAGTGTTTTCCCATGTGCCACCCCACATTCCCAGCATTCCCCATATCCCACACCTACTTTGTGTGCTTTCCCCACTGATACAGATACCTGGTAATACTCCGGCATAGGACTTACATGTCTCAGACAGCTGTAGAAAGAGTATTTTCAACATTAACTAGTGGTGTAAAACACAAAACAGGACATGTATACTGTCCCGGAACTTTACAATCCTACATGTCTGACAGCATTGGGTTCCTGAAAAAACAACAACAGGGTAGGTGGAATTTTCAGGCTCCAGGACTGTAAGGGGCATTCCCGTCTCTCAATTTCCTACTTCAAGTCACTTGCATTATTTTCAGATTGAAGAACCTATGATGCTCCTGTGTTTTCCATAGACTTATTAGAAGTATGGTTTACTAGTAATGCCTAGCAAGCTATTGAGGTGGAAATCCTTTCACACTCACATTATCTCTGTCTTTTCTTTGGATACTCTCTCGCACCACTGAGCTGCCTTGGCTGAAATGCAGTCATCTAGGAAAAGGCCTTGCGATATTCCTTTGGGTAGCCTCTGTATTCTTGCTGAAGCCCTAAAGAATCCCCTTAGTCCCTTCATTTTGAACTCACAACCTTAAGGCTCCCGAGAGTCATGGGTTCACTTCAATCAAGTACAGTCGCTCCTCGATTTGTGCAAAAAGGAGAGCTCTCTCTCATCTCTCTGCCCCTCTCTTGGGAGCAGGAATAACAGTCAAATTGTAGCTGTACCACATGGGCCCTAGCATCTCTGTTTTGAATGTCCATAGGCTATGTTATGCACTTGCAGTGGATATAATAGTCATCGTCAGTTCTTGTTCTAAACTGTGGCATAGCATGGTTGTGAAACAATTGCCTCGCTTCACCCGAGGCAGGGCTGCAGTGATGGGTGAAATGATTCTTTATGGATAGTTTTGAAAGGTCTTTGATATGAGAGCAGCCACATAAATGCATATTAGTATTAAAATCTGGGGCACGGGTGATTATGGAATGCATCAGCACTTGCAAAGATTTGATAAGGAACTGCCAGGGACTAGCACAGACCCCAACTGTGCTGCCTTCCTGGAAAGAAAAGTAGGAAAGAAGTAAGTTGTGTGTGTGTGGGCTTATAGCAATGAGCTTTGGGGGGAGGAGGAGGAGACAGATGGGCTAATGGGTAGCTATTGTAATACCAGGATGATGGCAAGGTGGAAGCGGGGGTAGGACAGGACTCTAAGGGTATGGCTACACAGGGTATGGCTACACAGAAACTAGATACGCGCAACTCAGGCTTGCAGGGCTTGGACTGTGGGGCTGTTTGATTGCAGTGTAGACTTCCAGGCTGGGACTGGAGCCCGAACTCTCAGATCCTCCTACCTTGCAAGGTCCTTGAGCCCGGGATCCACCCTAGCCTAGAGGTCTACATTGCAATGAAACAGCCCCACAAGCTGTCATGGGCCAGCCATGGGCTTTTCGCTGCAGTGTAGACATACTCTTGCACAACAGAGCTGATCCTTTTAAAAAGGGTTTGAATTTGGAAATTTGCAATAGTTTGGGCTAGTATCCAAATCAGTTTGCTGCATTCTAGCTATTACTCCTATGTCAGAGAGTCCCCCACCCTTCTCAATATTCCAATGTTATTGAAGGCAAAAGTTTGGAACATGGGCATGCTCAATCAAGCAATGCATTACTGGTATTGTCATGTAGGGTCAGATTTTAAGGTCAGCCTGAACAGCAATGTCTACACTTCTATGTTTAGCTACGTAGCAGAAAGCTCCACAAGCCCCGTCAGCTGATTCAGGCTCCGCGACTCACTGCCACAGGATTTTTTTTGGAAGTGTAGATGTACCCTCTGAGGCCTAGAGAAGATAACTCTGCTATGATCACTGGCCTATGGCTGCGATTGTCACAGAAGTTGCTATAATGTGCAAAACAAAATGCTTCCCAGGATGGCTTAATAAAGAGAAGGAGCTCTGTCAATTTGCAGGCATTGTACATACAGCCTTTCTTTCTGGAAGCCCTGATATTGGCCGATCGGATATTTAGCCCCGTCCAGTTTATATAACAGCAACTGATATAAAGTGACTTCATGGCTGGATATTTATGAGAGGTTTCATTTCAAATAAAATAGTTATAGCCTCTGGCAGTGCGAAGGCTTAGACCTATTATTACTGAGAAGCTAAATCTTTAGGATATTGTAACTATAACTGCAGGGCTTGTTTGATCTACCCAGCAAAGTTAATATTTTCCAAAGCAGTGAAAACTTTATTATTAAAGGTCTCATTAGCAAAAGCTACCTGTCCCTAAAAACATGCAATCAGCAATAAAGGCATAAAAAGGCGAGTTTTGAGGACTTCCCTTTAGCCTCGGCTGCTATCCCACAAGGCAATTCAAGTAAGCACTGCTTTCTGTTACAGGGAGGGCACAAAAGATGCTGCAGAGATTCCGTACTGAAGCAACAACTGGAAGCCATTACCGGTTTAAGGCAAACTCTCCCTGCTTATCCCTACTGTACTGTGTCTCTTGCATACAATGTGCTTATTCTGTGGGTGGAACTACCATTTGTCTCAGTGTGGGAGAGCCTGTATCCCGTCCTGCAGTGCTTTGATATCTACAGAAAGAAAGTATTATTTATTAGTCTTTACTAATAGAGCCCATTGATGCGTCTGAGGCAGGGGTAGGCAAACTACAGCCCACAGGCCACATCCAGCCTGCCAGCCATTGAAAGCCAGCCCTCGAGCTCCTGCTAGGGAGCAGGGCTTGCCCCGCTCTGGCACTCCAGCCGGGGTGCAGGGTCGGGGGCTGCTCCATGCAGCTCCCCGAAGCAGTGGCATGGCCCCCCTCTAGCTCCTACACGCTCCAATGTCCCCGCTCCAAGGGCCCCCTCTGGCGCTCCAATGGGAGCTGCAGGGGCGGCGCCTGCAGATGGGGCAGTATGCAGCAGAGTTGCCCGGCCGCGCCTCTGTCTAGGAGCCAGAGAGGGGACATGCCGCTGCTTCCAGGAGCTGTGTGAGGTAAGCGCTGCTCAGAGCCTGCCCCCTTGAGCCTCTCCCCACACCCCAACCCCCTGCCTCAATCTCCCTCCTGCCCTCCAAACCCCTCAGCCCAAGCCCCACCTCACAGCCCACATCCCCAGCCAGAGACTGCAACCCTTCCTGCACCCCAACCCCCTGCTCCAGCCCTGATCCCCCTCCCACCCTCTGAACCCCTCAGTCCCAGCCTAGAGTACACTTCTACACCCTAAATTCCTCATACCCAGCCCCACTCCAGAGCCTGCACCCCCAGCCAGAGCCCTCATCCCCCCCACACACCCCATTCCCCTGCCCAGAACCCCCTCCAGCACCCTGAACTCCTCATTTCTGGCCCCACCCTGGAGCCCACACCCCCAACCAGAGCCCTCACTCCCTCCTGCATCCCAACCCCAATTTTGTGAGCATTAATGGCCCGCCCTACAATTTCTATTCCCAGATGTGGCCCTTGGGCCAAAAAGTTTTTCCACCCCTGTTCTGAGGGCTATGGAAGTGCCAAGTTTTAGCACCGCATGTCTTTCTTAGTAGGATCCACTGCAGTCATATAGGTTTGTGCAGTGATATTGTCATATCATGCACTCACTCTTTAGGAACATGTACACTAGCTACAGAAGTCAAATGAGAGTACAGTCTACACAGTGTCATTGTTTAAGGCAATCAGTTTTCAAGGGCATTTGGATGCGCACTATAGATCTTGCGGGGTTCTTGTGAGGAACACTTGTTTGCCAGAAGCTGCGAGTGGATGACGGGGGATGGATCGCTCAATGGTTGCCTGTTCTGTTCATTCCCTCTGAAGCATCGGCCACTGTCAGAAGACAGGATACTGGACTAGATGGACCGTTGGTCAGACCCACTATGGCCGTTCTTATGAGACGTTGATGTGGTGATGCTGGAGTGCACACTCGGTACACTGAAGAGAAGAATGCAGAATTTTGCCTCTGTTGAGCACTACCCAGACAAGATGATCCACGGGTTGTCCGTTCATCCTAACAAGTGAAGTTAAAAATCAAAGGTGGAATCTCAAACATCAAAGGCTACATTATGCCTCTGGTGAGGCAGAGCTGTCCTGGGCTAGGAGAGCTGTAATGCTGGGATCACCCCACCAGGCATGCTGCCTCCAGAGCTCCATAAACAACAGGACTTGCTACACCCATCAGAAGGTCTGGCAGTGCTCTTGCCAGTGCTTGCTGCTGTGTAGCATGGAGTGAGGGGTAGGAAGCGGGGTGAATAGAGCCCACCCAGGCACTGCCATGTTGTGGTCATTATTAGCATTGCAGGTAGCAATAGCGGACACCACTCCCTAACACCAGCAGCCAAATTCTGGCAAATTCTGGCCTACTATGAAGGTGCAATAGAGATAAGGGGCTTCGGGGGATGAATAGGCTGTCCAAGCACTTTACCCATCTCTCTTTCTCCATCTAGTACACCTCCAAGAACCAGGCATAATTTATCTCCAAGAGATCATTTTTCAGCATGTTGCTATTATGAATCCTTATTTAGTCAATTCCTATAAAGTGAGAGCTAATGGGAATCCAAGAACAACTGAACCATAGATCCCAGTGTTGCAGAGATAGACAAAGCAATCTACTAGCTTTCAGGGTACAAATAGTTCAACAAAATGCCTTCTCTCTCCAGGGCCTAATCACAGCCAAGCATCAGTCCCACCCTTTCCTCCCAGGTCCAAGAAGGGACGCAGCTTCCAGCTGGGTGGAGTTTGATCTTACCCCTCCCAGACTGGCCACTCCTTATTTCTTTTCCTGGCAATAGGACGCGGTAGGTTAATAAATCCCAGACGTATCTGCTCCACATCCAGTTAACCCCTCCTTGTCTGTTTCCACATCACACAGACCTGATATTGAGGGTTGCGCCTTGGCTTTACTGGGACAACCCCATTCCAACCACCCTGGGGACTTTATTAACATTTACATTGTGTAGCAGCACATAGAGGTCAACCAGGTTAAGCACCCCCTGTGCTAGGCACTGTACAAACATTTAGCAAATGACAGTCCTTGCACCAAAGAGCTCATGTAACTGGATGGATAATATATACAGGCACATCAGATAAGAAAGGCCTTTTTTGCACTATTGTTGACTTTATGGGTACTAAGTAATAATAGATGTAGTTTAATTAAAACCAAGACATACATCTCCCTGCAGGGTAACAATTCCTATATGGCTCAGTTTTTGACTTGTTGACCATTATTTAGGTATTCACTTATCAAAAAACCCAGAGCTATTTCATTTGCATTATTATATACACTTTACTATGATAGCCCAGTTTCTTATGACTGCTGAGTGGCAGGTAGTTTTTGTTATTCTCCTCAGATCTGTATGTTTTACAGGCACCTAATAAAAAGATTGATAAAAGAAATAAAAGCTGGAATCCAAACCTTAGATAAAGTGAATATGAATAAAAAATGTGTGAGAGTAAATTGCCCAGGGTGAAACCCTGGCTTTATTGAAACCAATGGGGCCAGGATTTCACCCCCAGTGCTATTAGTTTAGCTAGTTTCCTGTTTAAGTTGGCAGGACAAATGGCCTTTGTCTCTGTCCAACAGGGCGTACTTCAGATTGATTTTTTTTTTGGTCCAGGCTGATGAAACATTTTAAAATGAAAATCTTCCAATCAGTTCCATCTGCAGCAAGAGCAGAGAGAGATACTGCACCACAATCATTTCCTAGGCAGTAAAAGCAATGGGGCTTTTACATAAGATTTTACATAAGACTGCACGCAGTACAGAAGACAACTGAAGCTAATATTTCTAACAATGTATGAGCTCTTACTCTAATGCCCGGTCTACACAGAGCTTGTACTGATATAATTACATCAGTTGGGGATGTGATTTTTTAAAAACCAATATACTGCTACAAAGAGAAAAAAAGAGCAAAATTTGTCAAATTAATAATTCAAGAAAACCGAGCACCCAACTCTAGTTAACATACCCATTGGCTAATCTCAGTTCCACGATGGGCTGTGCACCACAATGGTTACTGCTATTGACTTCCACCACCAAACAGAAAAGTTATTTCCACGTGAGGATTTGGAGGGAAAAGAAAGCCTCCCCCCAACCCTCCCACAACTTTGGCCAGTCAAAGAGCACCGTGATAATCAGGTGCTTCCCAAAGCCTGTTTCCTTGATGTGGCTTTATGGCTTTCTACAGGCTGCCACGTTTAATAGACTAAGCAAATAAGAGATTTTTACTACCAATTCAATAGGAGCATATCTGAGCATGTCGTTCATCTTTTAAAAATGCATAAGGTTCCGTGCCGCAGATGATAATGTTTACATATACAAATTTATTTTTGAGGTAATAATGTAAGCCACATGTCTGGCAATAAGATTAATCATCTGGGATCTTTCTTCTTGGTGAAAAAATTGCTTCTGAGTTCCAACTGGAGAGTTCAAGCTGTACCAGGAGTGCCTGATACTGCATCAGTGAAGAGTTGCTTATGCTGGCTCAGGGGTGAGGAAGGCAGAAAAAGTTTTAAAGAAGATACGGAGCAAATGAGAAGAACCCAAAAATCAAGCATGGCCCACAGCTTAAAGGGGTGTCAGGAAAACTCCCAGGGGCACCTATCGCTTGATTCTCTTCTGAATTTCACCTTGTGCAATCGTTTACAAGTTGTAATGAAGCTGCCTCTGGAGGGACACTACTGAGAGTATCAATTTAGGGCAAATTGTTTAGAGCAGGGCAGTTATAGCCCAAAGCTGGAGTTCCTTTACTATTAAGGCACCAAACCAGCCAAACAGAGAGGACTTTGGTTTTACCCCACTGGCTAACCAAAAGTCATACAAGCAATTCCCTCAGACACTCCAGCTTCTCAGTACCACCACCAGGGCCACTCATGGGGATGAATGGTTATGAAAACCAATACCCCAATAAAAGAAAAAAGGTTCTCCCGATCCCAAAGGAGCAAGCCCCAGACCCAGGTCAATATACAAGTCAGATCTTACCCACAAATCACACTGTTGCCTATCCTTTAGAATCTAAAATCTAAAGGTTTATTCATAAAAAGAAAGAAATATAGATGAGAGCTAAAATTGGTTAAATGGAATCAATTACATACAGTAATGGCAAAGTTATTGGTTTAAGTTTGAAGCAGTGATGGAATAAACTGCAGGTTCAACTCAAGACTCTGGAGTACATCCACAGCTTGGTTGGGTCATTCAGTCCTTTGTTCAGAGCTTCAGTTTGTACAAGGTTCCTCCAGAAGTAAGAAGCAGGATTGAACACAAAATGGAGGGGCTTCCTGGGCTTTTTATATCCTCTGCCATGTGGAAGGACACCCCTTTGTTCTTACAGTGGAAAATCACAGCAGCAAGATGGAGTTTGGAGTCACATGGGCAAGTCACATGTCCATTCATGACTCAGTTCTTTACAGGGAGAGCAGCTATTGCTCACATGTTACCTTGAACGTTCCCAGGAAGACTTCTCTTGTGGATTGGAGTCTCCCAAAGTCCATTGTTAGTTAAGTGTTTCTTGACTGGGCACTTAATCTGCAAATTCTTTTCTCAAGAAGCTGACCAAATGCTTCACTAATGCTACTTAGAATCAAACACATTGAGATACAATTACATAGCCAATATTCATAATTTCAACTACAAAATTGATACAAGCACATAGATAGCATAATCATAACCAGCAGATCATAATCCTTTCATAGATACCTCACTTGATCACCTTTGTACAATATTTGCTGCAAATATGTAACAGTGGTTGCAACAATCATCTATACGGTCACAGTTCATGTCAATAATGTCACACACTTGTACAATGGGCACCATTAACTTAAAAATCTAACCAGGTTGCCCCTTGTCCCTCAATCCCCCTTCTCATGGTTTACCATCACATTTTCCTATATTTAATACACCTTTGTTTCTCTGATGCTGTGTGAAAAAGACTCACAAACAAATCCTAACTAACTGTGTATGGTCAATGTCACTCTTTCCCCCTACATACTTGCAGCATTGTCAAATGCAATCTGAAAATATAAAGGAACATTAAAGAGCAGCATTAGGGGTTACTCAGAACAATAGGAGGTACACGAGTTTCATGTGATTTGTAGGTTAGTAGTGGTCCATCAAAGCTCTACATTCCACACATGATGTCACTTATTCCCTCCCTTCTCTTTTGGCAGAAAAGATCAGTGGGGTTTGATTGGTTACCAACCCCAAATATAACCTGGACAAAGGCTGGCCCTTTCCCAGCCAGGATTTATTACTCAGAAACTCTCTCCTGCTCCCAGGCCCGCAAACAGCAATTCCAGGGCCGCCCCTGGGTGAGGGGGGACCCATCACTTCCGGGACCAACCATGCTGGCCAACTGTGCTGGCCTGCAGGGCCTACCAAAGTGCAGGGCCCAGAGTGGTCACCTCGATTTGCTGTACCCTAGGGATGGCTCTGTGGCCAGGACAGAACAGTCAATGGGACCCCTAGAAAGGTCCGCCTGACTTTTGGGCTATGCTGTACCTCCACTGGCTGGTGCCCAATGAGATGCCGGCTGTGCTGCTGGGTCCGTTTTCCATCATGGCCAGGAATTCCACATGCCCGCCCAGCTGCCTTTGCCGCTGCTGGTACCACTCCGCACGTGCCTAAGAGCTCTGCGGCCCACCCACGCAATTTAAAAGGGCCCAGGGCTTCTGGCCACCACTACTGTGGCAGCGGCGGCAGCCAGGGGCCCCTAGGCCCTTTTAAATCACCTGGGCCTCTGGGCAATTACCCCCTTTGGCCCCTCTGTCGGCAGGCTTGCCTGTTCCACCTATGTCAAAGCTGATCCTTCAAGGTAAAGCACAGATGGTTTTGTTTCCTTTGTGTACATTGCTTGTTTTTCATCAAGACATGCCAGTGAACAAGGACAGACAGAAGGGTGTATTTAAGTGGCAGGCTGCAGTTTTATTAAATTCACACTGGGGAGAGGTACTATCTACCCCATTGCCCCTTTCCAGGCATTAGAGTGGGTCCCGTGACATATTCACAGGGCTCCTATCATACAGCCCATAACTGAGGGCTGACTTTCTTCTGGTGAATCCTTTCACCTCCCCCCTGAAAAGGGGACAGAAGATACTAAAGAGGGACCCCGGTCCATGAAGAATACAGGTTTCCCCTTTTCCCTTAGTCCTGCATTTCACAGGGAAATCTCATTGCTCTTATTTCTGGGCAATGGCCCTCTTGACCTTTTATCCCCGCTGGTCACATATTATAAACTAGACATTTATACAATTCCTAATACTAAATTTCTAAGTCCTATTCCAATGTAACCTATGTCTCCATAATGCTATGAGGGAGGAGGAAAAACAAACAAACAAACAAACCCTACCAGCTTTAGTCAATTTGCCTCCGATGGGAAAAATTCCTTCCTGACCCCTAAGCCAGGCGAAGACCCACAGCAGCTAAAACCATAGTTCCTTAGGCCTGGTCTATACTAGGAGTTTATGTCGAATTTAGCAGTGTTAACTCGAATTAACCCTGCACCCGTCCACACAACGAAGCTATTTATTTCGACATAATGGGCTCTTTAAATCGATTTCTGTACTCCTCCCCGACGAGGGGAGTAGCGCTAAATTCGACATGGCCATGTCGAATTAGGGTTAGTGTGGACGGAATTCGACGCTAATAGCTCCGGGAGCTATCCCACACTGCACCACTGTGGACACTCTGGACAGCAGTCCGAGCTCAGATGCTCTGACCAACCACACAGGAAAAGACCCGGGAAAATTTGAATTCCTTTTCCTGTTTGGCCAGTTTGAATTTCATTTCCTGTTTGGACATCGTGGCGAGCTCAGCAGCACTGGCAACGATGCAGAGCTCTCCAGCAGAGGTAACCATGCAATCCCAGAATAGAAAGAGGGCTCCAGCATGAACTGATTGGAAAGTGTTGGATCTGATCGCTATATGGAGCGATGAGTCCGTGCTTTCCGAGCTGCGATCGAAAAGACGGAATGCGAAGATCTACGAGAAGATCTCCAAAGCCATGACGGAGAGAGGATACAGCCGGGATGCAACGCAGTGCCACGTGAAAATCAAGGAGCTGAGACAAGCGTACCAGAAGACCAAGGAGTCCAACGGACGCTCCGGGTCTCAGCCCCAGACATGCCATTTCTACGCGGCACTGCATGCTATCCTAGGTGGGGCCGCCACCACTACCCCACCCGTGTCCGTGGACTCTGACTATGGGGTATTTTGAACGGCTGCTTCCTCGGAGGTTTTTGCGGACGGGGAAGATGATGAAGGAGATGAGGAGGACGAGGCAGTCGACAGCGCTTTCAACGCTGATTTCCCCGACAGCCAGGATCTCTTCATCACCCTGACTGAGATCCCCTACCAACCCTCCCAAGGCGGTAACCCAGACCGTGAATCAGGGGAAGGATCATTAGGTGAGTGTTTTAAACATTTCTTTTGAAAAGAATAGACATGGTATTTCAGCAATGGGTTTTTAATGATTACTTTGCCATAGGCTCTTTAGCTGCATTCTTGGCCAGTGCAGCTACTGGAAAAGTCTGTTAACATGTCTGGGGATAAATCCTCCTGGGACATCTCCATGAAGCTCTCCTGGAGGTACTGTGAAAGCCTTTGCATAAGGTTTCTGGGGAGAGCGGCCTTATTGCGTCCTCCATGGTAGGAAACTTTTCCGCGCCAGGCTAGTAGCAGGTACTCCGGTATCATTGCCTGGCAAAGCATGGTGGCATACGGCCCCGGTGTTTGCTGGCATTCACGCAGCATACGGTCTTTCTCTGTCTCCGTAATCCTCATCAGAGTGATATCAGTCATGGTGACCTGGTTTGAATTAGGTGAATTTTAGTATGGGGACTGGTTGCCTGTTCCTTTTAAAGAAATGTACCCGGCGGTTTCCAGCCACGCGGTGGGGGCGAGGAGGGGGAACGTTCCTGCTTGGCGGTTCACCGGCAGCATGCAGTGATCGTTCCTGGGAACAGCCATGTTGTGGGGGGGATGGAGGAGAGTTCTTGCTGGCCGGATCGCCGGCAGCATGCGGGGACCGTTCCCGGGGACAGCCATGCGGTGGGGGCGGGATTGAGGGAGAGTTCATGCTGGCCGGATCGCTGGCAGCAGGAACTGGCCAACGCTAGGAGCTGTGCTTAGAACGTAAAAGGAGGGTGCTGCTGTGAATTAAGCTTTCAGCAGCCAAAAGTCTACGGCTTACCATGCCTGCCTGCTAGCCGAATTCCATTGTCTGGCCCAGCTTGTGTGATCTGTACACCAAGACCCCAGGCACTCAATATAAAGATTGAAAATTCGACCTTGTACTGAGTGCACATGTGATAGGTAGCGTGCATGGTCTTGTTCAGAGGGAAAGACTATATTTATTGTTCACAAAAATGTATCTTTGTGAGGAATTCACTCCCTTTTTTCCATCCCACAGCTGCGAGTGTCTCCCGGCCTACCCCGGCATCTCCCTCCCAGAGGCTGGCACAGATCAGACGGCGAAAAAAAAGAACACGGGACGAGATGTTCTCCGAACTTATGGTCTGTTCCCGAACTGAGGCGGCACAGCAGACCCAGTGGAGAGAGGACATGTCTCAATACCGGTGAGCATCCAGTGAATGGGAGGAGAGGATGGAAGCTTGTGAGGACAGGTGGCGGCAGGAAGACCAGCAGGCGACTCAGACTCTGCTTGGGCTAATGCGGGAGCAAACGGACACGCTCTGGCGCCTTGTAGATGTTCTGCAGGACCGGAGGCAGGAGAACAGAGCCCCGCTGCATCAGATCTCTAACCGACCTCCCCCACCACAAAGTCCCATGCCCCCCTCACCCAAAGTCCCAAGAAGGAGGGGCGGCAGGGGCCGTGGAAACAATCAGTCCACCCCTGCGGACTGCTCAAGTAGCAGAAGGCTCTCATTCCCCAAGATTTGATGCGTTCTTTACTTCCCTGCAACCACACCCCACCCTAGCCCCCGTCCCAGTTTCATCCCATAACTGTGAAGTCCTTAATAAAAAATACATTTCTTTTAATTGCTGTTTCCTTCATTTTCTTTTAAAGGACGGTGTGTTTGAAGGGGGAAAGGGGGTTGGTAATTGGAGAGGATAGGCACCTTTACCAGGGTACAGACATGGGGGCAGGATCACCAGAAGGTTACACACACATTGCAGTCACTAGGTACCCTGGTCAGTCTGGGAGGTAGTTCCGGTCCGAGGGGTCCCAAAAAGGAGAGGTGGCAGGCTCCGTAGCAACAACCAGTCCACCACTGCGGACTGCTCTAGGCGCAAGAGCCTGTCATTCCCCAAGTTTAGAAGTGTCCTTTCCATCACTCCACCCGCACCCCACCCTAGCCTGCGTCCCAACCCTTTAACGTGAAATCCTTACTAACACAGACGGTTTTCTTGAACTGTTTCCTTTATTTTCTTTTTAAAGGTGTGTTTGAACGGGGGAAAGGGGGTTGGTAATTGGAGAGGACAGGCAATATTAACAGGGTAAAGAAACGGGGGCAGGTTCACGTTCTGTTTAAACAAACGTAATAGTCACTGGTAAGCCTGGTCAGTCTGGAAGCTAGCTTTCAAAGCTTCCCGGATGTGCAGCGCATCCCGCTGGGCTCTTCTAATCGCCCGGGTGTCTGGCTGTGCGTAATCAGCAGCCAGGCGATTTGCCTCAACCTCCCACCCCGCCATAAATGTCTCCCCCTTGCTCTCACAGAGATTGTGGAGCACACAGCAAGCTGCAATAACAATGGGGATATTGGTTTCACTGAGATCAGAGCGAGTCAATAAGCTTCTCCATCTCCCCTTCAAACGTCCGAAAGCACACTCCACCACCATTCTGCACTTGCTCAGACGGTAGTTGAAGAGCTCCTTTTCACTGTCCAGGGCGCCTGTGTACGGCTTCATGAGCCAGGGCATTAGCGGGTATGCTGGGTCCCCGAGGATCACTATAGGCATCTCAGCATCCCCAACAGTTATTTTCTGGTCCTGGAAGTAAATACCTTCCTGCAGCCGTCTAAACACACCAGAGTTCCTGAAAATGCGAGCGTCATGAACCTTGCCCGGCCATCCGACGTTGATGTTGGTAAAATGTCCCTTATGTGCTTGCAGCACCATTGAAAAGTAGCCCTTTCGGTTAATGTACTGGCTGCCCTGGTGGTCCGGTCCCAGGATAGGGATGTGAGTTCCATCAATAGCCCCACCGCAGTTTGGGAATCCCATCGCAGCGAAGCAATCTATGATCACCTGCACGTTTCCCAGGGTCACTACCTTTGACAGCAGCAGCTCAACGATTGCGTTGGCTACTTGCATCACAGCAACCCCCACGGTAGATTTGCCCACTCCAAATTGATTCACGACTGATTGGTAGCTGTCTGGCGTTGCAAGCTTCCAGAGGGCTATGGCCAGTCGCTTCTGGACTGTCAGGGCTGCCCGCATCCTGGTGTCCTGGTGCTTCAGGGCAGGGGACAGAAAGTCACACAGTTCCAGGAAAGTGCTCTTACGCATTCGAAAGTTTTGCAGCCACTGTGATTCATCCCAGACCAGCAGCACTATGCGGTCCCACCAGTCCATGCTTGTTTCCCGGGCCCAGAATCGCCGTTCCACTGCTTCAACATGACCCAGTGCCACCATGATGTCCACGGTGCGGGGTCCCGTGCTTTGTGAGAGGTCTGTGCCCCTGTCAGAGTGAATGTCCTCACCACGCTGCCGTAGCCTCCTCACCTGATTTCTCAGCATCTGCCTCTGAAAAAGGTGGACAGTAAGGCACGAGGTGTTGACAACGGCCATAACTGCAGTGATGATCGCAGCAGGCTCCATGCTCGCGGTGCTGTGGCGTCCGCGCTGTCAATCACTAGAAAAGGGCACGAAATGATTGCCTGCCGCCATTTTCATGGAGGGAGGGCGGGAGTGAGGGTTGAATGACGACAGTTACCCAAAACCACCCGCAACACATTTTTTGCCCCAGCATGCATTGGGGGTTGACCCAGAATTTCAATGGGCAGCGGGGACTGCGAGAACTGTGGGATAGCTACCCACAGTGCACTGCTTGCAATGTCGATGCTTGCCCCATTACTGTGGACTCACAAAGTCGAATTACTGTCCTTAGTGTGGATACACACGTTCGACTTTCTAATATCGGTTACAAAAATTCAGTTGAAGTAAAATCGAACTATTCTCGCAGTGTAGACATACCCTTACTATATAATTATGGGGGAGGGGGCAGAGGGACCCCTAAGAGGGGTAAGACTCTCAAGAAACCCCGGGCATGGGCTTAAATCAGGGATCGACAACCTTTGGCACATGGCCCGCCAGGGTAAGACCCCTGGTGGGCCAGGCCGGTTTGTTTACCTGCCGCGTTTGCAGGTTCAGCCGATCGCAGCTCCCACTGGCTGTGGTTCGCCGCTCCAGGCCAATGGGGGCTGCGGGAAGCGGCACGGGCCAAGGGATGTGCTGGCCACCGCTTCCCGCAGCTCTCATTGGCCTGGAGCGGTGAACCACGGCCAGTGGGAGCTGCGATCAGCCAAACCTGCAAATGCGGCAGGTAAACAAACCGGCCTGGCCCACCAGGGGGCTTACCCTGGCGGGCTGTGTGCCAAAGGGTGCCGATCCCTGGTTTAAATTAATGATTGTGGGGTGCAAAGAGCCAATCAGCTCCCATCTCTCTGGCCAATGGGCAGTGGAGCACCTAGGGGGAGGAGGGGCTTGCTAGCGCATACACTCCCCCTTTTGTTCTAAAGCTGGCAGGCACCTTACAGATCCAATCAAGCCTCCTATCCATTAAACCAGCTGGTGCCCATTGTTTAGCTCCCATCGACGGTTTCTTTGGAGCATGTCAATCTTCTGTGGAAGAGGCTGTTTTTAGTTATCTTCTGTTAATACACTCAGGACTTGTCTTTACTGCAAAGTTAACTCAAGTTGTAACTAGAGTGTTGCCCCTAACTCGAGACCCATTCACACACAAAACCCCTTTACCCACATGTAATGGTGCTTTTAACTCCCGTTGAGCAGCCCGTTGGGGGTTATGGGCTAAAACATAAACAAGCACAATTTGTCAGATGCTAAAATGGCCATTCTACAGTGTGGATGCAGACTGGCTCCTCCGAAGTGTTGCAAGTCCTGCAATGCCTTCCCACAATTCCCCTTCTCCCTGTTTCTGCCTGGAAATCACAAACTAGCTCTCCCACAATACACAGAGGGAATTCATAGTGCAGTGCAGCTTACCGCTAGGAATCATGGGAAGTGCCCCCAGAATTCCTAGGGCCACAGAGTAGCGGCGCCAGCTTCTTTGCCGCCCTAGGTGGCGCCTCTGGGAGAAGCTGCTGCCGAAATGCTGCCGAGACCCCGGCGGCCGAAGAAGCTGCCGCCGAAATGCTGCCGAGGTCCCCTGCGGCTGAAGAAGGTAAGAAACGCTGCCCCCCAAATCCTGGCGCCCTAGACTGTTAGTCTATAAGGTGCCACAGGACCCTTTGTCGCTTCTAGTGGTAGCACCGTCCCTGGGGCCATAAACGAGTGAGTGCAGTGCCATTGTGGATGCAGCAACTTTACTGCGGTGTGGGGCTGCACGAAGGAGTCACCTGACCTGATGCATCAGAACCAGATTTTCTGAGAGACCATTCAGAAGGAGCTGCAGTGCCAAAAACTGCACACGGAGTACAGGGTCACCCCCTGAAATGGGTTTACACGGTCACCAGGAAGCCAAGGTCTTAACACAATAGCACAGAAGACACCAAGTTTCTGAATCTTATTCACCATGGTGCACTGGAGCCAACCAAGAAATACACAGAGCCACAGACAAAGAGCCAGGACATTGTCTGGAACACCACACCATTGGTTAGCATGGACCGCACCGACCGCAGACTGTACTTCCCATGCCGGAACAGTGAGATCACCAAGTACATGGCTGCCATGTGGCACCTGAAGGAGCCGAGAGAAAACATGTACTAGGGTGACAGTAGCAACATTGCTTTGCTAGGCAGAGTTGTGTGGCATTGAATGGAGTTTCTAAGCAATGTTGGCGTCTCCTCATTGCCATGTGTAGCCATGTAGATTTCTGAGCAAGAAGGGAAGAGGAATCCCCAGCTGGGCCAGACCTCCTTGAAGCTGATAGTGGTTACAGAAATAAATCCATGTGAAAGTTAAAACCCCCCCAAAAAACAAACACTAACTTGACTATTTTGCAGCATGGCTGCTCTCATGGACAGTAGGCTAACCTGAGAGGAGTAACTCACGTGTAGGTAACCTGAGTTAACACTGACCCTCGGGGTCAGTCTACACTGCAATGAAACACCCAGGGCTGCTGGCCCTTGTCAGCTGACTCAGCTCACGGGGCTCAGGCTATAGGGCTATAAAAGAGTGGAAAACGGTGCAGTGTGGACATCTGGGCTCAGGCTGGAGCTTGGACCAGGGCCGTCCTTAGGCATACGCAGCACCAAATTGCCCCAAATTTCATGGTGCCCTAGGCAGCTGCATGCTGCATATGCGGCAGCACCAGCCCTAGCGATCAGCCCCTCGGCCACCCCCCCCACTCCCTGTGGGCTGTGACCCTGCAAGGGGCAGGGCCATCCCTAGGGGGATGTGGGGCCTCGGACAACTCTCTCCACCCTGCCTCTTACCCTTCCCCCCTGCTCTTCCCCTGCCCTGCCCCCATCCCACCTCTTCTCCCAGTGATCCCACACTCACTGGCAGTGGCGGGAAGTGGAGCAACCCGGTCCCAGCCTGCTCTACTCCGCCAGCTCCCAGCTGCGTTGCTCCACTTCCCGTCGCTGGAGAGTGCGGGGAAAGGATTGCCCTCCGCACTCACCAGTGGCAGGAAGCGGAGTGACGTGGCCCCAGCCCTCTATGCTTCCCTTGCCCCAGCCCCAGCCATGTTGCTTGGGTTGGGGAAAGGACCACCCCCGTCTCTCACCGGCAGCAGGAAGCAGAGCAACACAGCTGGGAGATGGCGGAGTAGAGCGGGCTGGGGCCGGGCTGCTCCGCTTCCCGCCACTGCCTGTGAGTGAGGGGATCCCTTCCCCCAAGCCCCATCCCCCAAGTGACACGGCTGGGGTCAGGGTGAGAGAAGCAGAGCAGGCACCTCCCGACCCCCGCTAATACCCCAGGCCACTCTTAGAAGGAAGGTAATGTGGATGGTGAGCGATCAGCTGTTGTAACCTGCACAGGATGTGCCATGTTGGTCTTTCTTCCACAGGACAGAAGCGACTTTGTCAGTACAAAGTGCAAGCTGGTCTCCATATTGGAAGAGAAGGTTCAAGGTCTGGAGAAACAAGTATCAACCCTGCGTTGCATAAGAGAAAATGAAGATTTCCTGCACAGACGTCAGGATATACTTTTATGGGCACAACATTCTGAAAAATCAGAGCATGCTGTGCAGTGGGGACAGAAGGATGGTGAAGAAAATTGGCAGCATGTGACCTCCAGAAGAAGAAAGAGGAGCATCCATGTACCAGCAATGCAGATATAGGTGAGCAACCATTTTCATGTTCTCCCCACAGGTTCTAATGCGGAGAATGGACTAGATGATACATCTGAGGGAAGGGAGCAGAAGGAGACTCCACCAATTGGAAGGCATGAGATGCACTATCCTAGGAATGGGGGTTCCACAACCACTTCTCCCAAGAGAAGGAGGTGGGTGGTGGTGGTTGGGGACTCCCTCCTAAGGGGGACTGAGTCATCTACCTGCAGTCCCAACCAGGAAAACCGAGAAGTGTGCTGCTTGCCAGGAGCTAGGATTCACAATGTGATGGAGAGACTGCCAAGACTCATCAAACCCTCGGGTCGCTACTCCTTCCTGCTTCTCCATGTGGACACCAATGATACTGCCAAGAATGACCTCGAGTGGATCACTGCAGACTACGTGGCTCTGGGAAGAAGGATAAAGGAGTTTGAGGCACGGGTAGAGACTGTCAAATCGTGGAAGTCAACGAATGGCTATGCAGGTGGTGTTGGAGAGAAGGCTTTGGATTCTTTAACCATGGGATGGTGTTCCAAGAAGAAGGATTGCTAGGCAGAGACAGGCTCCACCTAATGAAGAGAGGGAAGAGCATCTTCGCAAGCAGGCTGGCTAACCTAATGAGGAGGGCTTTAAACTAGGTTCACTGTGGGGAAGGACACCAAAGTCCTGAGGTAAGTGGGGAAGTGGGATACCAGGAAGAAGCACAAGCAGGAGAGCGCAAGTGGGGAGGACTCCAGTCTCATACTGAGAAAACAGAAACGATCAGCGAGTTATCTCAAGTGCCTATATACAAATGCAAGAAGCCTGGGAAATAAGCAGGGAGAACTGGAAGTCCTGGCACAGTCAAGGAATTATGATGTGATTGGAATAACAGAGACTTGGTGGGATAACTCACATGACTGGAGTACTGTCATGGATGGATATAAACTGTTCAGGAAGGATAGGCAGGGCAGAAAAGGCGGGGGAGTTGCATTGTATGTAAGAGAGCAGTATGACTGCTCAGAGCTCCAGTATGAAACTGCAGAAAAACCTGTCTCTGGATTAAGTTTAGAAGTGTGAGCAACAAGGCTGATGTCATGGTGGGAGTCTGCTATAGACCACCAGACCAGGGAGATGACGTGGATGAGGCTTTCTTCAGGCAACTAACCGAAGTTACTAGATCGCAGGCCCTGGTTCTCATGGGGGACTTCAATCACCCTGATATCTGCTGGGAGAGCAATACAGCGGTGCACAGACAATCCAGGACGTTTTTGGAAAGTGTAGGGGACAATTTCCTGGTGCAAGTGTTGGAGGAACTAACTAGGGGCAGAGCTCTTCTTGACCTGCTGCTCACAAACAGGGAAGAATTAGTAGGGGAAGTGAAAGTGAATGGGAACCTGGGAGGCAGTGACCTGGATTCTGGCAGTTAGACTAAATGACCCTTGCTGTCCCTTCTAACCCTATGATTATGGTCAAGTTCAGGATCCTGACACAAGGAAGAAAGGAGAGCAGCAGAATACGGACCCTGGACTTCAGAAAAGCAGACTTTGACTCCCTCAGGGAACTGATGAGCAGGATCCCCTAGGAGAATAACATGAGGGGGAAAGGAGTCCAGGAGAGCTGGCTGTATTTTAAGGACTCCTTATTGAGGTTGCAGGAACAAACCATCCCGATGTGTAGAAAGAATAGTAAATATGGCAGGAGACCAGCTTGGCTTAACAGTGACATCCTTGCTGATCTTAAACACAAAAAAGAAGCTTACAAGAAGTGGAAGATTGGACAAATGATGAGGGAGGAGTATAAAAATATTGCTCAGGCATGCAGGAGTGAAATCAGGAAGGCCAAATCACACTTGGAGTTGCAGCTAGCAAGCAATGTTAAGAGTAACAAGAAGGGTTTCTTCAGGTATGTTAGCAACAAGAAGAAGGTCAAGGAAAGTGTGGGCCCCTTACTGAATGTGGGAGGCAACCTAGTGACAGAGGATGTGGAAAAAGCTAATGTACTCAAAGCTGTTTTTGCCTCTGTCTTCACGAACAAGGTCAGCTCCCAGACTACTTCACTGAGCAGCACAGTATGGGGAGGAGCTGACCAGCCCTCTGTTGAGAAAGAAGTGGTTCAGGACTATTTAGAAAAGCAGGATGAGCACAAGTCCATGGGGCCGGATGCGCTGCATCCGAGGGTGCTGAAGGAATTGACGGATGTGATTGCAGAGCCATTGGCCATTATCTTTAAAAACTCATGGTGATCGGGGGAGGACCCAGATGACTGGAAAAAGGCTAATGTAGTTCCCATTTTTAAAAAAGGGAAGAAGGAGGATCAGGGGAACTACAGGCCAATCAGCCTCACCTCAGTCCCTGGAAAAATCATGGATCAGGTCCTCAAGGAATTAATTTTGAACCACTTAGAGGAGAGGAAAGTGATCAGGAACAGTCAGCATGGATACACCAAGGGCAAGTCATGCCTGACTAACCTAATTGCCTTCTATGATGAGATAACTGGCTCTGTGGATGAGGGGAAAGCAGTGGACGTGTTATTCCTTGACTTTAGGAAAGCTTTTGATACGGTCTCCCACAATATTCTTGCCAGCAAGTTAAAGAATTATGGGCTGGATGAATGGACTATAAGGTGGATAGAAAGCTGGCTAGATCATCAACGGGTAGTGATCAATGGCTCCATGTCTAATTGGCAGCCGGTAACAAGTGGAGTGCCCCAAGTGTTGGTCCTGGGGTCGGTTTTGTTCAATATCTTCATTAATGATCTGGAGGATGGCGTGGATTGCACCCTCAGCAAGTTTTCAGATGACACTAAACTGGGAGGAGTGGTAGATATGTTGGAGGGTAGGGATAGGATACAGAGGGACCTAGACAAATTAGAGGATTGGGCCAAAAGAAATCTGATGAGGTTCAACAAGGACAAGTGCAGAGTCCTGCACTTAGGACGGAAGAATCCCATGCACTGCTATAGACTAGGGACCGAACGGCTGGGCAGCAGTTCTGCAGAAAAGAACCTAGGGGTTACAGTGGATGAGAAGCTGGATATAAGTCAACAGTGTGCCCTTGTTGTCAAGAAGACTAATGGCATTTTGGGCTGTATACGTAGGAGCATTGCCAGCAGATCGAGGGACGTGATCATTCCCCTCTATTTGGCATTGGTGAGGCCTCATCTGGAATACTGTGTCCAGTTTTAGACCCCACACTACAAGAAGAGTGTGGAGAAATTGGAAAGAGTGCAGCAGAGGGCAACAAAAATGATTAGGGGGCTGGAGCACATGACTTATGAGG
Organism: Chelydra serpentina; assembly: GCA_037349315.1. Lineage (NCBI taxonomy): Eukaryota > Metazoa > Chordata > Testudines > Chelydridae > Chelydra > Chelydra serpentina. Next base: position 30,274,190 of record JBAIAC010000035.1, on the reverse strand, counting down.
AGATGCTGAGGGAACTGGGATTATTTAGTCTGCAGAAGAGAAGAATGAGGGGGGGATTTGATAGCTGCTTTCAACTGCCTGAAAGGGAGTTTCAAAGGGGATGGATCTAGACCAGTGGTTCCCAAACTTTAACAGCCCGCGAACCCCTTTCACTAAATTGTGACATCTCGTGAACCCCCTCCTAAAAATGAATATTTCCAGGGATTTAAGTTTAAATTTCCTCAGTGTGATGGATGTACTTGCTTTGCTCTGCATAGCTCTTGAAAGTCCGGAACCACTAGAGAAAGATAAAGTCTCAGGTCTGGTTCGGCATCAAGTCTGTTTCTGTATTTGGTTTTCAGATGTGCATACGAGGAAAATGATTTCTCACATAAGTATGTTGTTGAAAATGGTAACAAAACTGCAGCAGCTTTTTCTGCCAGAAGGGGGTACTCGTTTCTTAAACTCAGCCAAAATTTGATCAATGACAGATTTCTGAAACTCCTTTTCAGTTCGTAATCACAGGAGATCTCAATCAATTTCTCTTTTTCCTCAGTGTTCAATATCTGTGTTGAGAAAGTGGTATCATCAAAAGGGTTGCGATTCCTGTCATTATCACCTGACATAGCTGGAAAGTATTCCCTGAAGGTTGTGCAAAGTCCTTTTAGGTGTGCAATTATATTGGTTTTAGTGCACTGATCCAACTGAAGTTTATGTTCTGCCAGGAAGTCATGAAGATTACTGAAACACTCAGTTTGATTATTTTCCAAACAACTTTCCTAGAACTGCAACTTCTTTGTCATGGATTCAACTCGCTCTTGCACATTGAAAACTGTTATATTGAGGCCTTGAAGAGATACATTTAGGTCATTAATTCTTGAGAAAACATCTGCTAAATAAGCTAGGCTCTGGAGCCAGAGATTATTTTCCATACAGCTGGCAAGGTCGAAATGGTGGCTGTTGAAAAAAACTAGGATTTCCATTCTAAGCTCAAACAAGCGCACAAGGGTTTTGCCCCGTGAGAGCCATCTAACTTCAGTATGGGTCAACAGATAGTTGTGTATACTACCCATTTCTTCACAAAGTACGTGTAATATTCTGGAATTTGTTGGCCGTGATTTTATAAAATTCACCATTTTCACTGCATTGTCCAGCACTTCCTTCAGTCCCTCAGTCAATTACTGAGACACCTTAAGACTCCTACACTCGCTACAACGTGCTTCCGGCTGGTTTGGCTCGCAAACAGCTTTCCTTCTGCCACGAGGTCCGTCCCTAGGAGGGTGCCCTGCGAGGGACAATTAGCTTGGACCACCCACCACATACAGCGTGGCCCTTGCTGACTGCCCTGGATGCAAACTTCCCCTGTCTGACAAGGACAGGGGTCCGAGCTGCCACCTGCACCCAGCATGGAGTGCTGGGGGTCGGGCTGCCGGCTCCCCCGCTGACAGGGGAGGGTTCAGGTTGCCGGCTCAAACTTCCTGGCCCTGCTCTCCCTGGGGCTTGGGCTGCTGGCTCCCCAGCTGACAGGGGCAGGCTCGGGCTGCTGGCTCAAACTGCCTGGCCCCTGCTCTCCCTGGGGCTCAGGCTGCCGGCTCCCGCGCTGATGGGGGCAGGGCTCGGGCTGCCAGCCCCAATTGCCCGGCCCCTGCTCTCCCTGGGGCTCGGGCTGTCTGCCATGCAACTGGGTCCCAGCAGAGTCCTCTGGTCGCCATTAATGACATTTTTCTCGCAAACCCCCATAAGTGTTCTGCAGACCCCCTGTTAACAACACGTTGTGGTTATTAGTGTCAAAGATAAGTGATAGATCTACAAGAATCAGTCTGAACCCTTGGGGCCAGATCCATAGCTGGTGTAAACTGGTGCAACTCCATTGAAATCAATGGAGCTATACTGATTTACACTAGCAGAGACAAATCCTCCATTGTTCTGGAGCTGTGCTGGTGCAGGTGTGGTGGGGCGAGGCAGAGGTGCCTTTATGTCATCTTTATCTCCTTTTCTCCAAAATCTTGGGCCTAGCTGGAGGCTGGTTTGAGCTCAGTCCAACAGAACAGCCTCCTGGCTACTCCAGTTGTACCCAGCAGAGGTTAGATTTAAGATTTTGTGTTACAGTGTATTTGTGAGGAGTTGGGTGTACACATTGTGTTATTCTACATGCTGGAGGTGTATGGAACTTATTTATAAAGAGCTAGAGTCTGTCACTGAAAGTGATTGTGGAGGTTAAGGGACATCAAAGAAGAATCGATCCTGCACTTAAAGTGAAGCAAGTGCTTAAGTGCTTTGCTGAATCGGGACCTCCAGGAATAATCTGGCCAGTAAACTCTTTTGCTAGAATGTTTGCAGAAAGCCAATGCAATGGGAATGCAAACACATTTGGGCATTTCCTTGCTTGTAAGGGATTGTGTAGGTGGATGTTCCCCTGAACCAACCATAACTGATTTTTAAATAGCGATTTTTCTTTGTCAGATATGTGTGTGTTGTACTATTTTATATATATATATATAGTGTGTATGCTATATAATGTAGACCCCAAACTAGTAACACATAGAATGAATTGTGTTGACACTTTAAAAAATATTGTTTGTTTGTTTTTTGGGCGGGGGGGTGGGAAGAATTTCAGCTCACAGAGAACTTCTTTGAACAAGTTATGAGCCCCTCTTAAAAAGGGAGCGTTGTCAAATAGTGTTCAGCCTCAACGCTGGGAGCTGCTAACCACTTCCACTATAACAGAGAAAGTTCCCTTTGTTAAAGTGCTTGTGTGTGAAGCTCAGTGTAGAACAAATAACAGCATTTTAGTTGGGATTAAAGGAAGAAATTGACGCAAAAAGAAAGTGGTGATTTTTAAAAACAAATATATGATCTCTCCAGGGCTTTGCTTTTATATTTCAAACATTCACTTTATTACATTTTATGGAATAGAGTTTAAATGCCACTATGTACAAGCCTACATTTCATTATTGGAACTTTGTTTATTCACTTGCCATTGTCGTTCGGTTCCCATTTTTTTTCTCTGGTGCTGCACTTAATACAAGGTATGATTTATGAATATGTGGTTTTGATCCTTCGCAATGTACTGTAGCAAAATGGTTCAATAAAAATTTATTAAAGTAAGAAATCCATAAAGTTTCCCATGCTTTGCCCACCTTCTATAACAAACTCTAGTAAGAGACTTAGCTCACTTTAGTCAGTCGCATACCAAGCAAACACTCATACTTGCACAGCTCTAATACAAATATGCATGCAGATATGTCCTTTCTCGGGCAAAACTCCTACTGAAGAAAGACATTGCAGTCAACAGTAGTTTTGCCTGAGTAAGAACTTCTAGATTATGCCTTTAGTAACGTAATGAAAGTTGCATATACCAAAAGGGAAAAAATCAGCCATATATAATCTGTTTAAGAGATTTACTTTAAAATCAGGAAATTAAACCATCCTCTCTAGCCTAAAGATACACAATACCAAATGGCATTTGGTTCCCAAATGCTCAGTGCTTTGAAGTGTGGGTGAGGGGACACGGACATTTAACTCATTTCTAGAACAAAGCAGTCAGTCATGCTGATTTTGGAGTGAGCAAAATAGAGCTGGCAAACAGAATTAGCTCCCGAGCGCTGCTTTGAATTTGGAGAAGTGTAACAGTGTTCTACACTTAAACAACAACCTACTACTTCATCTCTGCCTTTATCTGCAAAGGCAGCTTTGTCCCTTACCAAGGTTGCATGGATAAAGACCATCAAGACTATTATTGTTGAGGAAGGAGGTGTTAATGATGGCGTTTCATTGTTAAACAACCCATTGACCTGCACGGTGCTACTCCTTTCCTATGCCCAGAATATGCTTTACACAGCTTTGGCGACTTGGGATGTTGCTTCTGGAGTTCTGCAGCGTCCTGACAAATGTCATCTCTCACAATGTCACCTGCTCAGTAAGTCTAGGGTGCAAGAGGCAAAGGGCTTAATAATAGAACATGGAACTTGAGAGACTATGCAGTTTTAAAGCTATCTGTGTTTGATTAAAGATTCAGTCAGGGCTGTTCAGTGGTTTGTGTAAAATGTGAACTCAATCCAGTTCCTAGCAGGCAGCTGATTACATTATAAAACCCATCACCTCACTTTACTCCCTTGTTGGTGTCTGAGCAGAGGCGCCAAGGCCGGTGTGGACCACAGAGACTGTACTAGTCCCATGCCACGTAGACATTCTCTCATTACATTAGAGTCGAGTCACCTTGGCAGGGCAGCTTGCACAGCTCCTGTTATCTGTTCTGTAACTGTAAAGAGGACTGGGCTAGAGGGATTTCAGTTCTGGCAGCTTGAGCCATCATCTTGCAGCAATGGGAGCTGCCTGGACGTCTCTGCTTCCCGTTTATTGAACCTCTGACCCTACTCCCATCCCTGCCCTTTTTTGAGGTGTCACCAGCAATCAGTGGACCCCAGTTTCTTTTTTAGCCCCTTCCCTCTTCTGAGGGAGCAGCCCAAGGTGGTTCTTTGGAGGTAGGTAGGTCTATGCTACACTGCAGCTAGAAGCGTGCCTCCCAGCCTAGGCAGAAAGATTTGCACTAGCTCTGCTCGAGCTAGCACGCTAAAAAGAACAGTGTGGACATTGTGGCATGGGCGATAGCTCAGGCTAGCCACCCGAGTCCAAGCCCCCCTGAGCCCCTGGGGCCGCGCTTCGGTGGCTAGCTCAAGCCACTGCCCATGCCACAACATCCACAGTGCTATTTTTAGCATGCTAGCTCAAGCAAAGCTAGCAGGAGTCTGTCTCCCAGGGCTGGAAAGCTCACTCCTAGCTGCTCTGTGGACATAGTCTGGCAGTCTAAAAACAGGTGCCCTCACATCCAACACAGAGAATTCAGGGAGTCGGTGTTGTGGGGCTGGAGCAGCCCTTCCTATGGTGAGATCTGAGGGAGGGATCTGAGAAAAAGGCTGTCTCCAAGGATCACTTTAAGGAGTTTCTCTTCAATCAGCCCATTGAGGGCCACTCAGGGTGAGCCACAGAACTGAGGAGTCCTTGGCAACATGGGTCTTAGAGACCCATGCAACCAGGGACACCCAGGCCACAGCTGGCCCCTTCAAGAAGGATCTCTACCACTAACATAGGAAACATAATACAGCCCTAGGAAATATTTATTTTTCCAAGTAAAATCCATGGGGCTGAAAGGAGGACAAGTTGTGCTCTTCCCATCCCTATCCAGTGTGAGACTGACAGCTCCCTACCTCCCGCCCAGAGAGGCCCTGCTTCTCCCTCCATGCAGGTCCTGACCCTGCAGAGACCCCTCACTGTGGTCATTGGGGTGGGAATGCTGCCACAGACCATCTGATCCCCTTCTCACACACTGGAACGGTGAAGTCTGGCACTGGAAGGTCCCCTCTATACACAGATCTCAGGGCATGATCGACCCGCTAATCAGAGATCGATGATTGGGCACAGACAGTAGCAGAATTAACAAAGACCACTTTTAAAAAACAACAACAAAGACAGCTGGAACCAGAGGATTAAAAATATATATATTTTTTTTAAAAGTCACATTCCTTCTCACTTCCTGTCAGGACTAGAAAAGCAAGCACAAAAATATTATCAAAGATGAGCTATTCTCAAGATATGTCTATCATGGCAGAGGTTAGGTAGCTCTGGCCATTGCGCACAATGGTCTGATTTATAGCGTTCTCTAGCCCAATTTCCAAACCAAATTACCTATAAAATATGCCTGGGTTTTTGAGTAGAATATTCAAGAGGGACCCAGCTCAGTAATAATGCATGGTTAACATTCAACTTCTGCATATCTGGAGAAATTTTCCTGTACAAAGTTTTAATCTGCAGTTCTGTATTTATTTCACAGTCTTTGACCATTGATGAGATATGTGGATGGAACACCTATGGGATTAAGAATTTTACTTCACTTGACCTGAAGTTTCCAGCAAATGCACTCTGCAAACACATGGGCCTGATTCTGTTCTCCAGTACAGCAGTGTTATTCCAGGGTTATGTCACTGACTTCTGTTGATCTACTCTGCATTTACGCCAGCGTAACAAAGTGGAATTTTTCCCATTATCATCCCACTATTTAGATTTCTGATTTTATTACAAAAAACTTAGATACAAGTTTAAAAGAGTCATACAAGAATTATCTATAGAGTCAGTGATGTGTCACACTGTAGAAAATGAATGAGACAGGGAGATGCTGAGTTTTTAGGCACTCAAATCCAAGAGTATAGGAGTTCAAGAGGGATATCAATAAATCTCTGGGCACAGAGAATGTTAGGGGAACTTTTTTTTTTTTTTTTAAGCAGGAAGAGAGAAATTGTACTGAGATTAAACACCTGCATGATGTACTGGTTGTGCTATTGGGCTTTTATTCAAGAACAGGAACAAGTGCCCTATTGCCAACCTCAAGTGGTCAAAATCATGGATTGGGTCCCACAAAAATCATGAGATTGGCTTAAAGATCAGGAGATTTTAAATTTGGATTCCTTTCATCAGCCTTCTGGTTTTGGAGCCTTTAGGCTTCATGTTTTCAAGATTTTCTCTCCAATTACAAGGGCTAGAAGTTGATTCATTTTTAAAATGAAAGATAAGAAATGGTTTTCAAAGGGGGTGGAAGCTGCCCTTTAAAATGACCCTCCCCAATCTGGTATGGGCAATGTATTTTTCACATGGATGTGCTGTTATATGAAGAACCCATTTTTGTGCACACAAATGGAATCAGCATTTGCAAACTGCACCACTATGACCCTCCCTGTGTCTGCAAATCTAGTGTTTGTGTGTATGTGTGTGTGTGCGCATGTGTGTGTGCAACTCTGCACTTTTCCATATGATAAAACAGACATCAGAAAAACACTTGCCCAGAAGCTGGCACAAACAATATTTGGAATGCAATGTTAGAGGCAAAATCTCAGCGTTTTATTTGACTTCCTGTACAATTTGTGAAACAGGAATTGTCAAGAGGTAACAAAAGTTGCAGCAGGGTTGCTGTGACATTCCCCTGGTGTTATCTGGATCAGTGATCTGCTAGGTCACTCCACTCCTTGACTCTGGGAGCCAGCCTTACTCTGCTCTGCTGTGAGAACCCCCACTCCTGGGCTGTTCACGCACAACCTCTAGCATGTAAGCTGCCCCCAGCTATGTGAGTGAGCACTTTTGGCCAGCTGCTGCTTGGATTGTGCAAGCGAATGACACTAGCCAATATCTCCAGTCTCAGACACAATCCTAGGAACCTCTGTCTTGCAGTGTCCAGTTATGCCCGCTGGACACTGCAAGCTTATATGAGTTTGTCAATTAAACAAAGAAATTGATATGTACCAGGCTTGTTATTCCAAGGGGAGTCTCTGGCATGCTTCAAACCAAACACACTGCTTCAGGTAGAATAAACAAACACATTTATTAACTACAAAAGAAGATTTTAAGTGATTATAAGTCACAGAACGAGATGTCAGATTTGGTCAAATGAAATAAAAGCAAAATGCATTCTAAGCTGATCTTAACACTTTCAGTGTCCTTACAAACTTAGATGCTTCTCACCACAGGCTGGCACCTTCTCACCACAGGCTTCTCACTTTCAGCCAGGCTCTCCCCTTTGATCAGCATTTCAGTTGCTTGGTCACTTGGTGGTGGTGTCTGTAGATGGAGGTGGAAGAGAAAGAGCATGGCAAACATCTCTCCCTTTTATCATGTTCTTTCTTCCCCCTTGGCTGTGCCTCCCCCTTCAGAGTCAAGTGAGCATTACCTCATTGTAGTCCCAAACTGACCAAGGGAGGAAGGGTGACTCCCTTGAGAGTCCAATCCTCTGTTGCTGCCTAGGCCAGTGTCCTTTGTTCCTGTGAGGCTGGGCTGGGTTTGTCCCATACATGCCCTAATGAGGTGTGAACTGCCCCTCTGCTCCTGGAGAGTTTTTTCCTGGGCTAGTTTTAAGCCATAAGAACACATTTTCAGCCTCATAACTATATACATGGAATTACAGCCTATAACATTACTATAACAACAATGGTCAGTGCATCATGAGCCTTCTGAAGACACCTGACATGACAAACTTTGCACTGGATACCACACAATCATATTCTAAGGATGAACATGGGGGTGCAGGGTGTTCCCCCGAGGTACAGAGCGTCACAGTTGCCATTGTAGATTAATAGCATTCTATGGAGAGAAAAGTGGCTGAATCACAACTACACTCTGGTCCACACATATTAAAAGAAACTCAAGACAAGGAGCAGGATAAAAATGCTGGTTACAGAGCAATAATAAGGGTTCACTGTCTGTATTCCTGGTCCCCAAAGTTCTGAGAATTGCAGCTCCTTCTATGAGCTGTGGAAGATCTACCTTTCTTTCCAGGACAATTGTAATGTGGTAGGATTAGCTCAGTGAGTTTTCTGTCCAGTAAGGGGTATCAAGGAATAAAGGTGGGTTGGTCCCACCTGGTTTCAAGCTTCTCTGAAATGTGAGAATGAAGAGGTATCATTTTCTAAAAATACAGATAGTAAGCCCAGTAAAATACATTGACCAGCATGAAAAACAAAGGAAAAAGTAACTTTGAGTAATGGTCAACATTGCTGGGATTTTGAATTGTGAAATAGCTGATGATCCTGTGCATTTTGTTTCTCAACACAAACCTAATTTTGTCATGGGTTTTCATGGTCAGGTCACGATAGTCGACGTTATCGCTGGAAATCTCAGTGCTGGCTAAATTTATTTTCTGCTTATAACTGGTGATGGAACTATTGAGGATGTTCGTGATGTTGACTTCTTCAGTTTCTTTAGTAGGCCCCTAGGAAATGATAGAGCGCAATTAATGTTAGGCAATGTGATTTGGATACACATATATTGCACTGGCTAAGTGTACCATATCCTCCTCTATTGGCTGCTCTGTACAGAAGCTAAGAGACTACACACAGCTCTCAACTAGGGGAGTTACTCCTTTAGCTTAAGTGGTAGAGCCCTATGCTTTAGACCTGAAGGGTCTATCACTGTTGATAACCATAGAATATCAGGGTTGGAAGGGACCTTAGAAGGTCATCTAATCCAACCCCCTGCTCAAAGCAGGACCAATCCCAAATTTTTGCCCCAGATCCCTAAATGGCCCCCTCAAGGATTGAACTCACAACCCTGGGTTTAACAAGCCAATGCTCAAACCACTGAGCTATCCCCTCCCCCAAATAGAGGGTAGCCACAGCAACATAAGTGTCAGGGGAGGTTAGCTGCCCCAAGTACATATCATAGAATCATCGAATATCAGGGTTGGAAGGGACCTTAGGAGGCCATCTAGTCCAACACGCTTGCTCAAAGAAGGACCAATCCCCAATTTTTGCCCCAGATCCCTAAATAGCCCCCTCAAGGATTGAACTCACAACCCTGGGTTTAGCAGGCCAATGCTCAAACCACTGAGCTATCCCTCCCCCTATGATAGGGTTGTTACATGCAAACCTTAAACATTTAATAGGTGCCATCTTATGGATCACAGCAGCATTTCCTGAAGGATGGAGGTAGTCCTTGGAGGTCTCTATTCCAAGCACTGAGGCAGCCCAATCCTCTTAGCTTATAAAAACATTTGGGTGCACAGTGTAAGGCTGCATGTCAATAGGAAAGAAAAGCCCCTGCGGGCTTCATGTTGCAACATGCAGTTCTCCCCATGATCACAGTGGTCTTCCCTACTGCTGTAATGCTTTGGCTTGGCAGAGTTACTCACCAAATTTTGCCAGCAAGAAAGGTTCTTCTGGCTATTAACAAACATGCATCTAGACCAGTGTTTCTCAAACTTGGGACGCTGCTTGTTCACGGAAAGCCCCTGGCATGCCCGGCCGGTTTGTTTACCTGCCGCGTCCGCAGGTTCGGCCGATTGCAGCCCCCATTGGCCAGGCACATTGAACCGTGGCCAGTGGGAGCAGCAATCGGCCGAACCTGCGGACGCAGCAGGTAAACAAACCGGCCAGGCACGCCAGGGGCTTTCCTTGAACAAGCGGCGTCCCAAGTTTGGGAAACACTGATCCAGACAATCAGTGAACACAGTCAGATTTGTTAGGATTCTGGAGCTAGTAGCACTCAGTGATGCCAGACACTAGCATCATGGCAATGAGCCAGTGTTGCGTGAGACTGTGGGAGTTGTGTATACCATTGCTTAATGGGTAGAGGAACAAGAGAGAGACACTCATGTACTTCTTATTCGTCCCCCAACAGGAAGACTATTTCTCTAGTTCACTCTTCACTGGATATGCCATTAACAAGGACCAACTACAGCTGACTCAATATCACCTTGCTCATTAAGGCACCTCTGTATGTACCTTTTGAGGCTCTTTAGCTGCATGTTTTTGTGATGAGCTGTAGTGAGCAATTGCATATTCCACCAGGGCACCAAAAATGAAACTGAAGCAGATGCCAAGATAAACGTCAATGGCTTTTATGAAGCAGTTGGTTTTAGATAGCGAGGTCCGGGAGCCAATCATCAGAGTCGTCATCGACAGCACAGTTGTTACTCCTGTAAGGTGGAGAAGGACATATTTTCAGGTCCAACAGGAAAGCATTTCACCCAAACATCAGGAAATAAAAAGCCTGGTTCTCTTACCCATTGGATAGTCCTTTACACCAAGGCCTAGAGGGTGTAACACTACCAAATCCAAATCTTCCATTGACTTACAATGGTAAGCACTTCATAGCACTTTGTACAGATTGGGGAAGCAGAGAATTCAGCTTTTCCACCCAGGGAATCCAGTGGGTAGAGAAGCTTCTGCCCCACAGATGCTGAAGTGCATCCGTGTAAAAGGCCAGTCCCTCTATGCTGCTCTTCTTCCCTCCCCTGGGCTGTTTTCTTACCCTCAGCTAGTGCAAAAAGTCCCCCTCCGGGGGAGGCGCAGAACCTAAGTGATGTCACTTCCTGCAATATTAACCCAGATGCAGATACCCTGGTAGATGGAGGGGAGCCTGAAATGGACAGCAGATGTGTCTCAGGTCCTGGATTGCACTGGAGCCCTGGCCATGCAGAGTTCTGGTGGGGGTGGGGGGAAGGTTCCAACTAGAATGTACTCCTCCACCCCCCATGCTCCTAATCTGGCTCTTCTCACATGCCAAAGCCGAAGTGCAACCAGGCCCTTTGCATTTGCCATTCTCCATTCCATGCTCATTTGAGAAAAGCAGGCAATTGGCTGTTCTTCACACTGCACTCTGCCCACTCACTTGCACATGCCTCAAGTACCCTTCCCCCGGCAGCAGCTCACCAATGCAGGTTCTTGCAGGAACCGAATCCAGGGTGATCCAAAAAGAAACCCAGGACAAGACAACGAGCAGCGTGGAAGGAACATAGGTCTCCAAAATGAAGTACAGGATATTTCTTCGCAGCTCAAAGTGCAGTATCAGTCTTGGGTAGTTGCCTGTTAGACAAAGCAAGGACACATGCTACAAAAGCAAGGTTTCCAGAGAGAGTTTGATTAGGATTCAAGCACATCATAGGCCAGCTCCTCAGCTGATGTGAACCAGTAGAGCTCCACTGAAGTCATTGGAGTGACATCAAGTTACATCAGTAGAGAGACTGACCCATCTTATCTTTTTATTCATTTCATATTTCCTAAACAAACCAATGTACAATGTAAGTTCATTAACAATGTATGGTAAGCAAGAGATATTTAAAACAAATAGGCAGCTCACTAAGAACTCCCCAACTTATTATTTACAGGCAATATTCCACATTATTACCCTAACAAAGCCTGGGGACAGGTTGATGCCTTCATTTCATCTCTAACAAGCAGCACAGAGTATTTTTTCCAAGGAAGCATTTTAAAGGGACTCTGTCAGGTTAAAATTCTGATCCAATACCCACCCTGAAGTAAATGGGAGTCTTTCCATTGAACCCAGTGGGCTATGGGTCAGGCCCAGAAATAGCACCCCACTCTGTTAACATTACACAAATTTTAAAATCTAATGTATTTATTGCTATTCATGCTGCTTAGTGACTGCTTGCATCTCTCTCCGCTTAGGCAAGGAAATCAGACTAACCCACTTCACTTCAGCCTCAAGTCAATTTCACCATCAGTCTGTCATTAAGCTAGCACAGGGCTGTAGTGCTTGAGTTGAAAACGCTGTGTGGTGATGGTTATTTGGTGCTTTAGAGCCTTTTCCATCAGCATGAAAAAAATACAATGGAAGGAAACATTTCTATTAACCTTGTGCTGTGTAAAAGCTTCTCTCACACACAATCTGTATTTCAGGTCAGATCTGACCAGACAATGTCTCCAAGGGAGAACAGAACATAAGCTTTGCTTTATTCCTCTCTATAGGCCAGCTTCCCTGCCAATGTAAATTGATATAGCAACATGGACTTCAAAGGAGTGACACCAATTTACATCAGCTGAGGATCTGTCCCATAATGTCTTTAAGGCTGGTTAACCTATTACAATGCTTCCTACATCAATGTGCACCTCTACATTTCCTACATCAAACAGCAAGGGTGGTAGCTGGTTGGCCTTGTAGCTTAATAATAGCCCATTGAAACGTGATCTCAGGTTTCTACATCGTAGGCTGGTAGGAGGTGGGAATATCACCACAGAATTAAAGTTCTCAACCATGGAAGGCCAAGGGGAAAGAGGGAATTCTTTGTACCATTACAATTGGATGCAATAGTGTTCTCACTTCAGCTCTCTGCTGTGTACTGTAGAACTGCTGTAGCATGTCTGTAATGATTTGATTAAATACAATATATGATATAGCCACCAACAGTCTCTGTGTGCTGTATAAAGTTCCAGACAGGATGTGATCTCTAGTAAACAAGGGATACCAAAACTGGAATGAAGTTGTGTGGAAGCTCATCTGTTTGCCTGTAGCTGTTTCCTTAAATAAACACCTCGTGTCAGGGCCGTCCTTAGGATTTATGGGGCCCTACGCATTATTATTATTAAACTGGTGCCCCTATGCCCGACGGCAGCCCGGTGGGGAGGGATGAGGCAGCAAAGGATACCGAACTGCCCGGCCCGCTTCACGGTGGTGGAGAGTCACAGTTTCCTGCAGAGAGCCCCGTACCCTCTCCCTCATGCAGAATGCTCCACGCCTGAATACAGCTCTGAATACAGCCCCTGCCTAAGGACACTGCAGTGCACACTGAGTGTGCGGGAGCCGACCTGCTCTTACCTGCTGTCATAGTCGGTGGGTGAAGCTGCCGCTTGAGGAGGCTAGCTCCCCAGCCCACCTCTTCTGCCTGTGGCCCCACCCATACTCCATTCCTGCTCCGCCCCACTCTGCCTAGGCCCCAACCTCTCCCCACTGTCTCCCTCCCCGCTCACCCCCTTCAAGCCAAATCCCTGAACCCAAATGAAGAAAATGACATTTGAAAAAACCACTCTTCTGCAATTTCTTTCTAAAGAAAATGGAACATGTTTTCCACTGCATGCTAGATGGTGAAGACTGGACATGCAGAAGGTACCTAACAGCGACGGTGACTTCCGTCAGCGTCGGTGGGTGCTGACGCCGGGCCCCGCCCCCGACGCCGGCGACGTCACGGGGCCCCGCCCCCAGACGCCGGTGATGTCACGGGGCCCCGCCCCCAACACTGGTGACGTCACGGGCTCCACCCCTGATGCCGGTGACGTCACGGGGCCCCGCCCCCGACGCCACCGCAACGTCGCCGGCGTCGGGGGCGGGGCCCCGGAACATCACCCGGTGCTCCGGTAAGTTGGGCGCGAGCTCCGGGGATGGCGGGGAGTTGCCGGTGGGTGCAGAGCACCCACCAATTTTTTTCCATGGGTGCTCCAGCCCCGGAGCACCCACGAAGTTGGCGCCTATGGTACCTAATGAAAAGCACTAAACTTGGGAATAAAAAATGTCAGTCACAGGTTTTTTGATATACCCTGAAGTTTGTCAGAGATTTATTTGCAAAAACTTGATAGTAAGGGCAAGTCAGCTGTCCTGCTGAATACAACATTAAATATTATGGAATACATGATGCAGTTCTTCTCTGTTTTACATTTTCTTAATCAGTATTTATAATCTGATTTTATATTTTAAATGTACTCTTAAGCATTCATAAAGTAATCATTCCAGATTACTACATATTTAACTCACTGAAACAAAAAAATTATTTTAAATTAATCAATCACAGAGGTTTAGTGTGTTCATAACAATGTTCATTGCTTTTAGAAAAAGGGAACATTAATTTACTTTGTGTGATCTCCACAACAATAGACATGTTTATGAAATTTCACCAACTTTAAAAAATATGTTTCCAAAGATTTTAGGCATAACGAAGGATTTTATATCTTACTAAAGTACTGATTTTGCTGGAGGGTTCTCTTAAAACTAGTTCATCAAATAGGCAGAAGTAAAGAAAGGGAAACTCGTTTGTCCAGCTATCTGGAAGGAAGGAGTGTTGTCCCATTAAGGGCTCTCTTCAACAGGGGGGTGAAGGGAGAACGGAATGGACAGAAAGGACAGGAAGACTGGAAGCAAGTTTTTTTGTACTATAGTAATTAAAATTAAAATGTATATTTTAGTTAAGGGTGGTCTTTTGAAGGATTTATTTAAAAAACTATATGTCTGAAGATCCAAGCATTTAAGGCTAAAGATGAATACTCAGGTTGTGCATCTAAAAATCTATGCAAGGATTTTTTAGAGATGTGATTTCATAATCTTCAGCAACACACTAATGAAATATTTTTAAAGCAAATTTTAAACTAAGGTCTTGTAGACTAACATGTTCTGAGTAAATATTACAGGAATGCACAACTGTTTTTGTCAGTAAATTCAGAAACTGACAGTATATACCTTGGGGATGGAAAATGCCTGTTAAATGGCTTCTTTACCACTTGAATGGCTCTTTAACAGTTTCAATGCTGTGCTAATAGGTCTGGCAGGCTGGAAGGCTTTTTCACATTTAAGGGCTTGGCTACATTTGCAAGTTAGAGTGCATTAAAGCAGCCCCATGCCCTCTAACTCATGCCCTCTCTACACTGCCAAGGCACTTGGAGCACCTGGACTCTGCAGCTGGAGTGTTCCTGGTAATCCACCTCCATGAGAAGAATAACGCTTGGCTGAAATGCCGCAGTGTCAGTGTGAACCAGGTGTTGCATTACTGCGCTCTGATTGACCTCCGGAAATGTCTCATAATCCCCTTAAGTCAAGTGGCCACTCTTGTTATTGTTTGGAATCGGCTGTAGGAATGCGGATATGCCCTTTCAAAGCTCTATTTCGGACAGCTAGCTTGCTTATCTGCTCTGGGGCAAAGCAAACCATTACTGTGGAATGTTGCTTGCTTTGAGTGAATGAAAGAGAGGCGGGGGTGGGGGTGGGGGAGTGGATCTGAACTTCCAAGACAGCATGCTGACACACTCTCAGCACCCCCAAACCCCACTCTCTCTCCCCCCACATACACATAACACACTTCCTGTCACACTCCACCCCGCCCCCCGCATTTGAAAAGCATGTTGCAGCCACTTGAACGCTGGGATAGCTGCCCATAATGCACTGCTCCCAATGCCGTTGCAAGAGCTGCTAACGTGGCCACGCCAGTGTGCATGCAGCCCCTGCCTAAGGATACTGCCTACTGCGCATTCTGAAGGCTGGTTTAACTCAAAGCGCGCTATATCTGCAAGTGTAGCCATGCCCTAAGTTACTAGATCCCCACCAGGCTGCAGCAGTCAGCTGTGGTGGGAGCCTGCAGGAAGGGTCAGAACAGGGATAGTAAAGGTGTGTGTGTGGGGGGTGGACACTAAGACCCAGGGGTGCCCCAAGTTTTCTGGTGCCCTACGCAGCCTTGTATGCTGCCTATGCCTAAGGATGGCCCGTATCTTGACAAAGGCCAGAACCAGTATATAGCTTGTCATGAACCTGGATGTTTAAAACCTTTGATCCTTTGCTGCTACGCTCCCACCCCGGGTCCTGGTTCATTTTGAAAATCTGGTCACCCTGAGGAAGGTTGCTCCTGCTCCTCATATTATCTCTGACACTAGGGTAGGAAGTTTAAACTAGCTGGTAATGAGAAATACATTCCCATTGCATCAAGACAGAAGTGACCTTTGGAAACAAATAAATATTCAACAAGTTAGTTTTGATCCCAGTTACTTTAAGTGTTTCCTGGAATGCTTAATGCAATATTTATAGTTTGCAGCCGCAAAAGGCACAATCTAGGTTTTTCTGATGTAATTAAAATGTCAAGGGGATTTCAGGCACGTGTGAAATCCATATTTTCCATGACTTGAATGGGAATAACAATACTTACCTCGCTTTGTAAAGTACCTTGAGATCTACCATTGAAAAGCGTAATACAAGAGCTAGGTATTATTATTATTTAACACCTAAGGAACATATCACCTATTCCTATAGAAGCAATTTTACTGCTTTGTTTCTAGTGGGACTAGGAACTGCTAATGATCTCACTGCTCATGTCCTCTTGGTTTGAAATACATCACTGTATGAAATGGAAAGAGAAAAATTATACATGCGAGACACATATGTTCTTCTACCAGTCCCTCCTCCCTGCTTTACCTGTTTCCTGCTGGGATCTTGTGACCAGAGTGTAATAACGTTCCACAGTGTACTGAGAGAGACGCAGTTTTTCCAGGCCACGAACTGAATCGTTTCCCCTAAACCAAGTGAACATTATGTCGTCTCCATCATATCCCCCTACAGAGAACATAAAGCGCCACATTATTGTAATGAACCAACTAGACTAGAGGTGGTCAAACTACAGCCCATGGGCCACATCCGGCCCGTGGGACTGTCCTGCCCAGCCCTTGAGCTCTCGGCTGGGGAGGCTAGGCCCCGGCCCCTCCCCTGCTGCCCCCCTCCCCCGCAGCCTCACCTCACCGCCAGCGCGGTGGCGTGGCTGGTTCCAGCTGGGCAGTGGGGCTGCGAGCTCCTGCTGCTCTGAGCGGCGTGGTAAGGAGGTGGGGAGTGGATAAGAGGCAGGGGGTCCCAGGGGGCCTGTCAGGGGACAGGGAGCAGAGGGCAGTTGCATTGGGTGGAGGTTTTGGGGAGGGGGGCTGGTCAGGGGATGGGGAGCAGGCGGGGTTGGATAGGTGTGGGAGTCCCGGGGGGGTCCTGTCAGGGGGCGGGGGTGTGGATAGGGGAAGTCAGGGGACAGGGAGAAGTGGGGGTTGGATGGGTCAGGGGTTCTGAGGGGGGAAGTTAGGGGGTGAGAAGTGGGAGGGGGCAGATAGGGGGTGGGGGCCAGGCTGTTTGGGGAGGCATGCCCTTCCCTACCCAGCTCTCCATACAGTTTTGCAACCCCAATGTGGCCCTCGGGCCAAAATGTTTGCCCACCCCTGAACTAGTCCATGTGTGGCATACTGCCCTCTACTGGATAGAATCAGAAATACTCAGCTACGGAGCCACAAGCAACGAGATTACTATGTGGCTACAGGCTTTGTTTTATAGGTATTAGTATTATTACTTTAAAATGTTGGTGAAAGTGGTTGTTCTTATATTAGCCATATTTTTATTCTGATGGATCAAATTTAAATTTAAATTAGGCTGTATGGGCTTTATTCTTCAGTGCCTGGTGCAGCGTTACCCCTGCTCATGTGGGTGTAAGTCTCTACCAGTGTTGTAAATGAGTGGCGAATTCTGATCTGGTAGCATTTTGCACCCACATTGCCCAGAGGCAAATGACAACATGCAAGGCAGTGGAGAGTCAGCTCCTATTTCATATCATTTGCATACAGCATTTTAATTTTTTTAAAAAATATTCTAACATTTTTTAAAAGACAGAAATCCCTCTCAGCTCTAATTTGATTGCAAGTGGTGATCTTGGTCAGTAACTGAAATTAACAATCCCTGTGCATAATTACTTCAGCCATATGGGTTTACTAGGGATGAAAATGATGAAAGAAGTACAATCTTCATCCCCCCAACCCTTTGCCCGGTTCTAGAATCAAGTCTGTAAACTGTTACAAATTCTCATGACTGGAAGCAGAAAAGTCAGAAAACGTATGAGTGTGTGAGGCTTTCTTAACCAAACGACCCACCCATTTATGCACACTACAAAGATGCTTTGGACAAGCATCTAAACATCTGGGATCTTATCAACCCTGAACTGGACGATTCAAATATTATGAGGCTCATTTATCAGGGCCGACGTTGATTTTGAAATAGAACTCCCCACTGAAAACAATGGGTCCAGACCGGATCTTCAGCGGTATTCCAAAGCTACCCCAACCTACACCAGCTGAGGATCTGGCTCTGGAAGTTTACGTGACAGCATAATA
Organism: Chelydra serpentina; assembly: GCA_037349315.1. Taxonomy (NCBI): domain Eukaryota; kingdom Metazoa; phylum Chordata; order Testudines; family Chelydridae; genus Chelydra; species Chelydra serpentina. The sequence goes on along the minus strand of JBAIAC010000035.1, from coordinate 30,256,047 downwards.
TGACCCCAAATTAAAGTGACTGATCTTTCTGCTAACCTGATGTTCCTACTCACTCACCGAATAGCCATCCAGCTCAAAAAGTCATATTAATTTAGTGAATAAGCCCATTAATCTCATTAGTTTGATTCTTTTAATTAAATGTCTGTCTGAAAAATGACTAGTGACACTGGTAGGCCAATAGTCACCAGCTCACACCTTGTAGGAAAACTACCACACTTCCTACTGTATTGTTTATCTAATTGTGTTTTCTATTAGACACAAATTACTGGAGCATGCCTCTGACGTACTCATAAATTATATGCACAGGTTCTGAATCCCTGAGTGCAAACCCTAATCATGTGACTTTTCAAAGTTTCTGGACAGTTTTGTAATAATAGCAATTGTGGTTACTTAGGGAAACTTTATAATAAATGACAGGTTGTTAATTCATCTAGCATATATTTAAATAGCATTAATTCCAGGCATTTATCCTAATGAAATCTCCAGCAGGCAATATGCATGTAATTTCACTGGAATTAGACAGCAACTGAGAATGACGTAAAACCCAATTACTTTTTTTAAAAAAGTCTGAAGCCAGCTACACTTTAAAAGAAGAGGCCAATCATTATTATTTCAGGTGCTATTCTTTGTAATAAAGTTAATCATGGTGAACTAATAGGATTTTAATGTGAAAATAATATGCGCTTCCATAGGAGCTCCATTCTAGAAGCTGGCAAGTCAAATCTGTTTTTTAAATAATGAGATTTCAGGCATTTCTTTTTTGTGGCTTGAAACGGGAGATTGGCTGCTGCTTTACTCTGGGGATTCTCAAGGATGGAGCCAAGAAAAGCTCCGTCATTACTGATGAACTTCTGTGTAATGGGGAGAGTGCCTCGCTTCACCTGGAGCACTGGTCAGCGACCTTCCCGCACAGCTGAATTTAAGAAACAGGTAGGGAGGAAAGAGATGAGTTCCCAGGGTGCTCAGTTTGAGGCAGAGAGTTGGGAGTCCTGTGTGGGTGCCCCAGCTTAAGAATGCCTGAAAACAGAGCTTCATTAGAGCAGTGGTTCTCAATTGTGGTCCACCGCTTCTTCAGGGAAAGCCCCTGGCTCGCCAGTCTCATTTGTTTACCTGCCGTGTCCACAGATTCAGCCAGTCGCGGCTCCCACTGGCTGCAGTTTGCCACTCCAGGCCAATGGGGGCTGTGGGACGCAGCCCATGGGAGCCGCGAACGGACGAACCTGCGGATGCGGCAGGTAAACAAACCGGCCCAGTGTGCCAGGGGCTTTCCCTGAAGAAGCGGTGGACCACAGTTGAGAACCGCTGCATTAGAGGCTAGCTGGGAGCTCCCTTCCCTTTTGTCTCAGCAGGAGGTGAAGAATTTCTTTCTTTTCACTGAGCTTCTGAGAGTGCTGCATCTGAGCAGACTCTTCCCCCAGGGAGCAGCAGTGTCTGGACATACAGACTGATGAGAAGGGAGCCTGGCTACAGACGGGTGAAATGGTGGGGGAGTCTGCTGACCTCTGCTCAGCATTCATAGAATCATAGAATCATAGAATCTCAGGGTTGGAAGGGACCTCAGGAGGTCATCTAGTCCAACCCCCTGCTCAAAGCAGGACCAACCCCAACTAGATCATCCCAGCCAGGGCTTTGTCAAGCCTGACCTTCAAAACCTCTAAGGAAGGAGATTCCACCACCTCCCTAGGTAACCCATTCCAGTGCTTCACCACCCTACTAGTGAAAAAGTTTTTCCTAATATCCAACCTAAACCTCCCCCTCTGCAACTTGAGACCATTACTCCTTGTTCTGTCATCTTCTACCACTGAGAACAGTCTAGATCCATCCTCTTTGGAACCCCCTTTTAGGTAGTTGAAAGCAGCTATCAAATCCCCCCTCACTCTTCTCTTCTGCAGGCTAAACAATCTCAGTTCCCTCAGCCTCTCCTCATAAGTCATGTGCTCCAGCCCCCTAATCATTTTTGTTGCCCTCCGTTGGACTCTTTCCAATTTATCCACATCCTTTTTGTAGTGTGGGGCCCAAAACTGGACACAGTACTCCAAATGAGGCCTCACCAGTGCCGAATAGAGGGGAATAATCACGTCCCTCGATCTGCTGGAAATGCCCCTACTTATACAGTCCAAAATGCCGTTAGCCTTCTTGGCAACAAGGGCACACTGTTGACTCATATTCAGCTTTTCGTCCACTGTAACCCCTAGGTCCTTTTCTGCAGAACTGCTGCCCAGCCATTCGGTCCCTAGTCTGTAGCAGTGCATGGGATTCTTCCGTCCTAAGTGCAGGACTCTGCACTTGTCCTTGTTGAACCTCATCAGATTTCTTTTGGCCCAATCCTCTAATTTGTCTAGATCCCTCTGTATCCTATCCCTACCCTCCAGCGTATCAACCACTCCTCCCAGTTTAGTGTCATCTGCAAACTTGCTAAGGGTGCAGTCCACACCATCCTCCAGGTCGTTGATGAAGATATTGAACAAAACCGGCCCCAGCACCGACCCTTGGGGCACTCCACTTGATACCGGCTGCCAACTAGACATGGAGCCATTGATCACTACCCGTTGAGCACGACCATCCAGCCAGTTTTCTATCCACCTTACCGTCCATTCATCCAGCCCATACTTCTTTAACTTGCTGGCAAGAACGCTGTGCGAGACTGTATCAAAAGCTTTGCTAAAGTCAAGAAATAGCACATCCACTGCTTTCCCCTCATCCACAGAGCCAGTTATCTCATCATAGAAGGCAATTAGGTTAGTCAGGCATGACTTGCCCTTGGTGAATCCATGCTGACTGTTCCTGATCACTTTCCCCTCCTTTAAGTGGTTCAGAATTGATTCCTTGAGGACCTGTTCCATGATTTTTCCAGGGACTGAGGTGAGACTGACTGGCCTGTAGTTCCCCGGATCTTCCTTCTTCCCTTTTTTAAAGATGGGCACTACATTCGCTTTTTTCCAGTCATCCGGGACCTCCCCCGATTGCCATGATTTGTCAAAGATAATGGCCAATGGCTCTGCAATCACATCGGCCAACTCCTTTAGCACCCTCGGATGCAGTGCATCCGGCCCCATGGACTTGTGTTCGTCCAGCTTTTCTAACTAGTCCCGAACTACTTCTTTCTCCACAGAGGGCTGGTCACCTCCTCCCCATAACGTGCTGCGGAGTGCAGCCATCTGGGAGCTGCCCTTGTCTGTGAAGACAGAGGCAAAAAAAGCATTGAGCACACTAGCTTTCTCCACATCCTCTGTCACAAGGTTCCCTCCCTCATTCAGCAAGGGGCCCACACGTTCCTTGACTTTCTTCTTGTTGCTAACATACCTGAAGAAACCCTTCTTGTTACTCCTAACATCTCCGGCTAGCTGCAACTCCAAGTGTGATTTGGCCTTCCTAATTTCACTCCTGCATGCCTGAACAATATTTTTATACTCCTCCCTGGTCACTTGTCCAATCTTCCACTTCTTGTAAGCATTTGGAGCAGAGATCTCCTCTCCTGAAAGCTACGGTGTATTGGTGCAAGCCCCGTGGTTCTCTCTCTCTGGCGACTACTATTGGATTATCTATGCATTGTCTGTTATCAATAACTGGCCAGCATTGCAATATCCAGGCCTTCAAGTTTAAGTAACCAAGAGCATTTTGCTCACTGACTATCACTGCTCCTGCAAGTGCCCTGCAGCCAGGAGTCCCAGAGAGGGCCACTGTGCAGTTCTGTGCACAGAGAGCAGGTTCCCATGCTCGCCAACATTTATGTTACTGTAACAAAGGGCGCAGATGAGAAAGCTTTCATTGTGCCTTCCTGTGCTAGGACTGGCTCTAGCTTCAGCTCATCAATTTCACAGGCAATACACATTTTCTGAATTCAACTCTTCCCCCTGGTAAAAAATTCTCTCTGCTTTGAAAATAGCAAGTGATTTAGCACAGGTGAAAGATGCTCGACTAAGGATCCTAGAGACTAACATGCACTGTTCATTCCCAGGGAATCAGTGAAAGCAACAGTTCAAACCATATCATCAAAGGCACTGGTTAATTGCAGATTTGGTATTTTTTTTTTGTATAACGTGGACATGTGTCCATTACCACCCAGGGTGAGATTATCACCAACTCATTGCATTTGCTTATTTCATCAATAACTGACAGACCTATTCAGAGGGGAAGCCATCAGCCCAGCAATGAAACCTGTAGAGCCAAATTCTGCCTTAGCCACACTCCAGGCAATTCCACTTTTATCTAATTTTCACAAGTGGGCATGTCTCACTTATGCAAGTTCACAGTCCAATGCGTGCATTCAAGACAGATATTTCTACATACACAGACATGAACTGCATATGTGAATGGGGTGCAGTATGGATGATAACTGAGGGCCCTCTTTTGAAAATGTGGGTCCTATTATCCACCTATTGTACCAAAGACTGTCCCTAATGAAAGAATGTGCTCAAAAGGAGGTGATTTTAGAGAAAGAGTATACTTTACTTCTATGTGAAAGACTGAAATACCTGCTGACTGTTTGGGGGAAGGTGGTGTTTATTACCATTCTGACATCTATAAAGTGTGCATGGGGACCATGAGGAGAGGAACCTTATAAACCCTGGAATAACAATAATTTATATTTGAAAAATTAAGTTGAACTGTTTTCTTCTTGAAAAGTTTCTGTGTTTGCAGAAATAAAGGCACATTTTCAGAGGCTGTTCTGGCCGAAACCAAATATTTGAATGGACACCTACATACGAATAAACAGATTCAAAATAGGCCAGGCAAATATTCTCAGGCAGCTGTAGAATGCGATACTTACAGCTTTCCAGCTGAAGTTTACACATCTGTGTGTCCATGGGATATTTTGACAGGTCCATGTTACATGCAACAGTAGTAGTGATTCTACATGGGGAGAAAGAGTTCAGAAGCTGTGCAATAAAAACATACCGCAGGAGGTCTCTATTTTTCATAGCAAACTACAGACCCCAAAGATTCTGATCAGGCTTTTGGATAGTTCTGACTTTTGAAATCAATGCGCTAATAACACCAGAGAAGTTGCATTCTAAGGTATAAATTCTGAGCTCAGTTATACTGGTGTAGTCTAAGTCAGCGGAGATAGAGTGACTCAGGATTAACATTGGTGTAAGAGAGAGCACAGTTTGACCCTATGAGCATGGGAGATTAATGGGAAAATGACACAAGTGGCTTTAACTGAATATTCACGTGATACCTACAGATCACCACTAGCTGGTATTGGTTAAGCAAGCAGCAAGACAAGACTTCCAGTTTTCTGCTAAATTTTGTTCATTTTGTTATCTCCGCCTCTCACATCCTTCCAGCCCATTCTGTTTTATCCACCGGCCATCTTTTGTCTGTCACTTAAATTGTCCCTGGCCAGGGACTGTCTTCTGTGTTACTGCTCTGTACAGCACCTACCACAAGGAGGATGGGGTGGGGGGGGGCAGGGGTGATCCTTGACTGGAGTTCCTAGGGACTAATGCAGAGCTTTCCAAACTTTTCATGTTGGTGACACACTTTTTAGACATGCATCATTTCGCGACACACCGAAAGTGACACGGAATCAATTCCGCCCGGATTACACATACTGCGCATGCGCAGTACCCAGGGCCGGCCGCCCCAAGCAAAAAAAAAACAACACATCCCAAGTGCCGCCCCCCCCAACACCGGCCGAAACACCCCCCCACCCAACAACGCCGCCCCGACAAAACGCCGGGGGGGGAGGGCAGCACGCCTGCCGCCCCGCTGCCCCAGCCGGGGAGCGGAGCACACCTGCCGCCCCGCGACACACCTAAACACTGCAGGCGACATACTAACGTGTCGCGACACACAGTTTGGAAAGCTCTGGACTAATACAATAGAAATAATACAAGATAACAACTGCACTGACTGGGAGGAATGTGCAACTGCAGTGAAGAAGCAATTAAAGTACGCTGAAATCCAGAAAGTAATGACAAAACCAGGGGCTTGTTGACTCCAAAGCTCTTGTTAACCATGATGGCCACACCAGCCTACATACATTCTGATCCTGTGTGGTTTTAATTTGCTCTTCACCACCAGTATGTAACTTACCTTAATGCATACAAGACAGTGCCATTGGAGAATAATCTTATAAGACGATTCCCCACGGTAACGTCATGCAGGAAAGACCGTTTAGACTCCACGATATATGTGTCTGGCACCCACAGAAATTCCACTAGACGAGCATCCAGAGTGAAGCTCTTGTTACCATGAAAAACCAGGCGGGGGTCCATCCAGCGCTGCCGCAGGTATATTGTAGCAGTGTAGTCCTGAAGGAGAAAGGCAGGCATGAGAAGACACGCAGGAAGAATGTTTATGAGGCGTTGGTGTCCACCTCCTATGTCCAAAACATATTAAGGAGGCTGAGGCATAGTCTTCACAAATTGTGTGTGTGTGTTTGTTTCACCCTCCTTTGCTACAACATCCAGACCGCTGGCTGTCTTTCCTAAAGGATACAGCCATAGCATTAAATGTAGGGCATGTAACACACCAAAACAGCTTAAAACGCACAGGACAAAGCTGGTATACTTGAATTCTAAACATAGTTCCTCTGTTTGCTTGAGGTTTTTCGTGTATTCATACCCAATAAACAATCATAATCATAATACTTAGTCTTATACTATGCTTTTCACTCCTAAATCTTAAAGCCCTTTCCATAAGTAAGTAAGTATTAAGGTGGGTAAGGATCATTATCTCCATCTGAGAAAACAGAGAAGCAGAGAGGTTGACTGGCTTACTTGAGCCCCTACATCAATTACATATGAAATAGCTTCCAGTATGGGAAAAATATATAAGTAACCTACGCACAAATGCAGTACATATATGTATATAATAGCCACATAGAGGGAGAGCAGGTATGCAAATATGTATACAGCTTCATTGGTCTTTCACCAGAGCTAGAAGTCCAAGAGCAAACACTCACCCGCATTTAACCTATTCACCCTATTGAAAGTTCATTTATTTAAGCCAGAGGAGGGCAAACTATGGCCCGCGTGCCACATCCAGCCCACAGGACCGCCCTGCCCGGCCTTTGAGCTCCCAGCCGGGGAGGCTAGCTGCCGGCCCCTCCCCTGCAGCCTCAGCTCGCTGTGCCGCCAGCACTCTGGGCGGCGGGGCTGCGAGCTCCTGCAGGGCAGTGCGGCGGCATGGTAAGGGGGCAGGAGTGGCGGGGTTGGATAAGGGCAGAGGGTCCCGGGGGGAAGTCAGAGGACAAGGAGCAGGGGGGAGGTTGGATGGGGCAGAGGTTCTGGGGGTGGTGGTCAGGGAACGGGGAGCAGGAGGCAGTTGGATAGGCGTGGGAGTCCCGGGTGTGGGGGGCGGGGGGACTCTCAGGGGATGAGGATGTGGATAGGGGTCGGGGCAGTTAAGGGATGGGGAGCAAGGGGGGTTGGATAGGGGGTGGGGTCCTGGGGGTGCTGCTAAGGGCGGGGGATCCTGGGAGGGGGCAGTCAGGGGACAAGGAGCAGGGGGGCTTGGATGGGTCTGGGGTTCTGAGGGGGGCAGTCAGGGTGTGGGAATTGCGAAGGGGAAGATAGGGGCGGGGGCGAGGCTGTTTGGGGAGGCACAGCTTTCCCTACACGGCCCTCCATACACTTTCAGAACTCCAATGTGGCCCTCAGGCCAAAAAGTTTGCTCACCCCTGGTTTAAGCCATGGAAGGCAATTGTGTAAGGAAAGGAAAGACTATGCATAGTAGATGATGAGAAGAATAACACAGTGATAATGAGAAGAATAACACCGTTTGGAGTAGTGGAGATAAGCAGAACCATGAGTGGGTCATGCCACTGGTCCTGTACAATATGTGTTCCCTTCATTCACTATTGGGCGCTATATTCAGATCACTCAGACGGGGCGGGTGGATTGTGCTTAGAGGAGAGGTATTTTGGGGGTGATATCTTGAAGAAATGTGAGAAAATAACATGCTATTTAAGCCAAATAGAGTAGGAAGTGGGGTCAAAGCTTGAAGTGTTACTCTTCTCTGTCAGGTCGGTACTAAAATGAGCCTAAGCCAGGGACTAGGGGATGCTATGGGACTGAGGTTTTAGGTAGGAGAGTCAAAAACCAAGATCTTGACCAATTGTTGTCACTTAAGATCTCACAGAATGTTTTGCAAGAGTAGGAGTGTTAATTCTAGTGTCCTGATCAAATTCCAACTTGGTTGCAATATCCAGCCTGCCTAAAATCCCCTCAGCAGTTTCAAGTGGATGAAGTATTTTTATAGTGCCCCCATGATAAAGGAAGAAACAGGGCTCAGTTGTAATGGATACAAAGACAGTTCTTTACTGAGCCTCCTGGGTACATAACAACACCTTGTGGCAATCCTTGGCTCTCTAGTTTGAAGATGAACTAAATGCAGCTTTCCTGATTGTGCAGTGTTGCTGTGCACCATTATACAGCTATCATGCTCCTGCCCAGACATGGCTGCATTTCAGTGGCAGATGAATCGATTCTCTTACGTTCAATAGATGGTTTGTAAAATCCTTCGGTATGAAAGGTGCTAAATAAATTATGTTATCCTCGCTCTTCAGGTCTGATTTTCAGACTGGGGAGGGGGGCAGGGGGGAACGGGACGTGGGGGAGTAAGTTCTACTCCACGATTTAAGTGATTGAAATGATGAACTAAGAGTTTCAATATAGTGAATTATTAATACTGGTGATGAAGGGGAAAACCTCTGGGTCATTTCAATTATTTATCTAGCCATATAGAGTATGTCTCTATAATATTCTCCTTGATACAAGAGGAATTTAGGTGGGATGGGGAGGAAATACATGCTGTAGAAAGGGGTAGTTTTACAAGGGGTGGGAGACTAGACTCATGAAAATACCCTCTATTTGGTGAAGGTTTCCCTTTATATTTCCCCTTGGGGTGATGGCCCTTCAAGCCCTCTGAACATTAGGACTTCTTCTCAGCTTTAATCCGCTTTACTCTTCCACAATCTGAAGGCTAACGAGGAGGACTGGAGGTGGCTTCTGGAGCAATGCTCAGTGTCATGCCTAAGCCTGTAAGAGGGGACTCTGCAGGGAAACAGAACGGGGGATGAAATGCTACAACAGCTGCAGCCCACGGCTAAGATCTTCCACTGTGAATAATAACTTTGTGTGCCACCATTTTTGGTGCCCAGCTTCAGACCCCTCAAAAGGGACCGACTTCCAGGGCATGCTGAGTTCCTGCCTTTTGAAGTCAGCCCCCTGTCTCTGTCTCTAAGTTAATCCTTATAGCCCCTCGGCTGTAGAACCGGAGTGCTTCGTAATTATGAATGGATTTGATCCTCACAGCAGCCCTGTGAGTGAGGAAAGTGCTATTATCCCCATTTTGGCAGAAGAGCAGCTGAGGCACAGGGAGACCACGGCCCAGATCGTCAAAGGTTTTTAGGCCCCCAATTCCCATTGAAAGGGAGTTAGATACCTAAATACCTTTGAGGACCTGGTCCCAAGTGATTATCTGGTCCCAAGCTCACAGGATGTCTGAGGCTGAGCTGGGAATTGCCACACAGGGTTCCCAAGAACAGAGGCACCCAATTCTATCAGTCACTCTTGGATACACTGGCCATGGTCTCCAATTCTGGCTTCTCAAACTTGGATCCCCTCCAAAGCAGTGGAGCCAAGCTGGCCCCTTTCTCCTCAGTATATAATTGAGACTGAGTCACTTACCATGTCACTCTCAGATATACTTGAAATACTTGCAATGTCCAGGCTCAGTGCTATTTGAACAGGTTTCCCTGGGGAGGGATAGAGAGGCTTAGATTAGAGCAAAAAAAGGGTGACGGTAACACTACGTTGTTGTGTACAGTTGTGGGAAACTACAGGGAGGTCAGAAAACTATTTAATGACAGTAGACACAGGTTCAAAAAGTTAAAGCTTTGTAACCATTAAAGCACAAATTGTTAATATTACATGTCAAAATATACAAAGTAACTAGCCTGAAAAATCAAACTCTAATAAGTTCTCAAGCAGCATTTGTCTTACTTCGCCTATCTGTCTATTTTGATTATTACTGAAGGAAATACTTTTTTCATCGGTTTGTGCACGTATGATGCAATCAACATTTACCTATAAAAGTCGAATCCTTCCATGCCTACATATAGGGGTGTCCCTATTGCTGCCAGCGACCAAAGAACTAGACTAAATTTCATGCTCAAAAGCTTTTGACTTGTGCTGCCAATAGCAGCACTTCTTTCTTTGGTGGCATCAGCAGACAGAAATGAGCATGTGCAGCACTAGTGGCCATACACCCAGGCAATCCAGGTAGGCAATATTTCTATTGCAATCAGCCACAGAAATCAAGGGCCATACATGGCTCAGCATATGTAACGATAACAATCTGGAGCTGTTATATAACACTTTTCAGGGCTCAATCTCAGAGTGCTCTAGAGTGGTGGATAAGAATTATTATCCTCATTTCTCAGATGAGAAAACTGAGTCCTGGAGTAATTAAGCGACTTTCTCAATGAGTCAGAACCAGAAGCAGGAATAGAACAGAGCCCCCTCCCCCGCAACTCCTAGTCGTGTCCTGTCCACTGAACCCCACAGCCTCTTCCTGATGCAAAGCAAGGCGGAGTCCCCAGCCTCACTCTCCCTCTGCAGTCCTGCAGCCTGTCCCTGAGTTTGGGAGGGTGAGATTTTGTTACCTACAATCCTGGTTATTCAGGGATTTATAAGTGATTCAGGTGTCACTCTTCGTGAGTCGAATCAACTGCCATGGCCTCTCATGTGAGCAGCACCACTCACTGAAAGCGATCACTGGGCTCAAATCAAAGCTATCTCAGGTACATCTCCATGTGCTGCAATTACACCTCCCGACTGCAGTGTAGACACACGCTCATAGTGGAGACCTGATCTAGGGACCCTCCCAACTGTCTGTGCACAGAGTCTGACCTCCCACCTCCCAGAGGGCTGAGCCCTGTACCCTGAGAACCTGCCAGTAGGATCTAAGGAAGTCTTTTACAGTGAGTGAGCGATGTGCCCCAGTCAACCATTGTTTGGCAGCAGACAGTGTATTAGGTTTGTTTTAATGTGGCCACCCCTGTCCTGCCTCATAATTGGAGTTGAACAGAGGACAGAATGCTGTAAGGTGCATGGAAGTATATGGGAAGAGATATTTGCTTTATGGAGAAAAGATACATGTTCTCCTTTGCACACCCAGCTTCGGAAATCTGCTCTCTGTCTCCTGGGATAGGGCCCATTTGTCCCTGTTGCTTCACTGAGCACAGAGAACCCAAATGGCTGGAGCCTATCTATTGTCCCGTGTTTGCCCGATCTCATAAAAGCCTCTCAGTAGATGTACTTTAGGAGGGTATGGGCCAGGTGCAGGGCCGGATAGAGATTGGTGCTGTCTATGCCACTGTTCCCCACCAGCCCTCCCTGCCCCCCAGCTTCCTTACACACAGGAAATCGCTGTGTAAAACAACAATGTTATCTGAAGGGGTGGCTTGGGTGGGGCAGCATCCAGTGGGCATCACTGCTCTATGGGGAGCATGAATTGTGGTGCACTGGGGTCAGGAAGATTTGTGGGCTTAGGAGGCCAAAACCCCTGCCATTTCTGTAGAGGTGGAAGAAAACTCAGTCCACTTAGTAGAACAATGAAGTCAGAACTTGTGGGGTTTCAGCACATATGGGGCAAAATTTTCCTCAGCGCACAGGACCCACACAAGGTGACAAAGCAGGCCTCATCGGTGCTTATGGGCCTTGGTGAGCCCTTTGTGAAGTTCACTTCAGCACCCGTAAAGAGAAACTCTTAAAGAACAGCAGTTAGCTAGAAAGGAGGTTGCTTGTCAGTGACTAAAACACATGACAAACTGGAAGCAAAGTATCCCCTTTCACTGGGTCGATATACACACAATTTTACTTTGAAGGAACCAGATATTTTGGTAGGGCGGCTGTCTCTTTTCTAGCACTGAAGCTAGGATTCACCACAAGAGGGCAGCTCCACCCTAGGAAATGTCAGAAGACATTGGTGTAAGTCAATTTATAATTTGCCTTTTTTTATTGTAATAAGGGTGAACACGAGGAAGATCAAATCAGGTCAGCACAGTAGCAAATATATGGCACAGTTACATATTAGAACATTTTGTTCATAACCCACAGATCACAAACATTCATTTGCACTGGGCCCAATACTCCATTCCCATTGGTTTCAGTGGGAGATTTGGGTGCATAAGGAAGGCAGAATTAAGCCCTAGGGCCACAGGGATCTGATCCTGATTGGTGCTAACCACACACAAATTCTGCTGAAGTCAACAGGATTTGCAGGTGCTCATCACTTTTCAGGAACAGGCCATATATATCTATGTAATCAACATGTGTACTTTTTTCACCTATATGACTTGCTCAATCCTATATATCTTGCCAGGTAGAATTGAAGCCACCCACTTTCTAAAAGTCAGTTAGGTTTAACAAGTTTTTTTACATTTATCCAGAATTCATATTTTTCATTTGCCTAATAAGATTTCAAGTTGCAAAAAGGACCATTTTCAAAAGTGCCTAAGTGATTTAGGAGCTAGGTCCCATTTTCAAAAGTGATAGTTATTTAGGAGCCAGAGTGCTGACAGTTTTTACCCAACGTGTTATGGACACATTAAACTTGTGCTGATATTGACTTGCATGCATTTAAACTTCTCTCTTGTATTTTATAACCATCTGTTCTCCTATGGGACAAAGTTAAATGAAGAGCTGGTATTATTTCACAATATCAGACGTAGTGGTCATTACTCTATGTGACTCCACTTTTGCAGAGATTTATCATCACAGGAGGAAGATAAAGAGAGAGAAGCTAAAAGGTGTAAGACAAAGCCAATGTACACTAGCTACACTACACGGCATAGGGGTCATAATCAGACTGCATGAGGCTTGGTGATCTGCACTTCACAGAACATCCAGACATGCTCTGTGCACTGAGAAGGCTGTCGCTTCACAAAATTTAAGGCAAAGCCTGGGCATAGGCTGTTTAGAATTTAGTGTATATGGTTCCACAGTGGAAACAAGTCCCCAGAGACTGGGACTAATCACGAAGGAAGTTATAAGTGAGCGATGCTGCAGTTCAAGGAGCCAGGCTTCATTCATTTGCAGCCACAATGACCCTTGTAAAATGGATGTCCATTAACAAATACACAGCCACACCAAGGGGACAAACTGAAACAAAGGGGCTGCGTGGTTGTAACAGAGCAGAATTTAGCCCAAAGTATCTCATTTGACAGGTGTCAAAACTCTCTAAGCTTCCTGTTCTTTATTCCACAGACAAACACGTTCCAAGGGAATAAATTCTCCCTTAAGTCATACACATGCAGTCCCACTGAGCAAACAGAATTGGAGGGGATAGGTGAGGGTGGACTTTGGGCACATAGTCCCAGCACATTGGCTAATTGAATTGGGACAGATAAACTAGTGCTTGCTAAAGAAAACCCATAAAACATCATTCTCTCCATGCAAACATTACTGATTATATAATCCTTTTATCAAACACTGCAATGTTCTGTTGACATACCACCGAAGTATGGTCTGAGATATTTGTTGTAGCCCACTGTGAGGTTCTCAAATCCAGGGAGCGATACTGTGTCACTGCTGGGTGTGTCCGATTTATGGCCCAGTGTGCACTTTCTAAAATATACAAATACATATTGTTAGGCATGGCAGGGCATGCTGGGCGCATCTGTTGTGCAGCTGCGTTCCCTGCATGCATACAGCAGTCCAACAGAAACTGCATAAAACACTTCATCAAAACCAGCAACACTTGATTCTGCTGTTTAATTTGTGTGGGGGACAGGGACTGTGGGAAATCAGCGTGTGACTTCATTAAACAGACAATCCAAAGTTTGGGGTGTTTTACAGTGGTGTAGGAGGGATATGGTTGTCTGGGGAACATGCTTATCTCCAGAAACAGTTGGAATGGTGACAGTTGGAATTTGCTTATGACTTCCTTAGTGTTTACTTATGCAGGTTCTTGTATTAGTGCCTATCACCATAGCAGCTGAATGCTTCCTACAATTATTAATGTAATTGTGGTAATAGTTACGTGAACAGCAATCTAGATTTAGACAAGGGAGATCATGCACAGATGCTATTTTCACCCTGAGATGGATTATTGAGAACATGATTGAATTCCAAGGCAGTCTTCCCATCAATTTGGTGGACTTTCAAAAGGCATTTGATAGTGTAAACAGAGAAACAATGTGGAAAATTGTGGAACAATATGGAATTCCAACAAAATTAATTAACATTATGAAGGCATTTTACGCCAACTCAAAGTGCTGCATTAAAATGGAAAATGGATTGAGTAAGCCATTCAGCATCAAGACAGTGTAAGGCAGGGGTGCATCCTGTCTCCTTTTTGTTTATGCTAGTCATCGACTATGGATTAAAATAATGCGACAGTGATACATATGGCCTAAAATGGAACAATTCAAGGGTATTTGATATAGACTTTGCTGATGACATCACTTTTATCAGTGAAGATGCCAACAGACTACAAAAATGCACAAACCCAGTAAAGAAGTAATGGAGAAGATAGATTTGAGATACAATGCAAAGAAATGTAAAGTCATGGTAATGGGGACTATAGGGACAGAAATCAAAATCGAAGAAGAGAAACGGGAGAAGGTGGACAATTTTGCGTATCTTTGAAGTACCATCAAGATGGTACTAGTTCTGAGGAAATAAGGAGAAGAATTGAGAAGGCAAATGCTGCATTTGGAAGACTCAAAAACATCTTCTTCAAGACAAAACTGAATGTGTACAAAACAATTGTTATTGCCATCACAATATATAGCAGTGAGACATGGTGACTTACCAAGAAAGATATGCAAAAGCTGGATGCATTTCATCACAAATGTCTGAGAAGAATATTGGGAATAACAGATAGAGATAGGAAGACAAATGAAGAAGTCAGAAAAATTACTGGACAAGGTACCCTCTCACAAATAATATACAAAAGAAGACATCAGTGGCTGGTACATGTGCTGAGAAGGGAAAAAGAACGCTTACCAAATACTGCTCGTGAATGGAAGCCAGAACACGCAAGAAGCTAGAGAGGAAGACCGCAAATAATATGGAAACAAACAGTTCTGAATGACATCAAGCACCTCAATATGATATGGGAAGATTTGGAGAGAAGGGCAGTTGACAGGCAAGTATGGCAAATGTGGGTAGGCCAATGTGCAGCAAAGCACGGGATGGACTAACTAAGGTAATAGCTAGAAGCTCCAGCCATGGCCCAGGACCCCATTGTATTGGGTGCTGTACACAGAACACAGCGATGGCCACTGCCCCAAAGAGTTTACAATCCAAGTAACAAAAATAACAGTAACGAGCCCCTTTCAGCAACAGACAGGCTTCAGTCTCCTCCTTTCTTACTCTGAATATGAAAATGCCTCTGTCAGCAGGAGCAGAGTACTGTCAGTGACAGTTACACTTAACTCTGAATGCAGCGAGGTGAGTGGCTGTTCTTCTCTCATCTGAGAGGGAGATTCAGTGTCTTGGGAAGCATCTTTCAGACCCAGTTGTCAGCCTCACCATGCTGGCTGACAGTTTCCTCATTCAAGTGCAATACGGCCTTCAAAGTAGGCCATGGATGGATGGAGAGAGGCAATCTCTCCAATAGCCAGGACTAATCCAATGCAAAACTTTGAAACCAGGTCAGAGACCCTTAAAGAGGCAGTGGGGTCCAGTGCACCTGCTGCCCAAGTGGACTTAAGGGATGGCACCTGAGCCTTATAAAGGGGGAGAGAGTTGCAGGTGGTTGGAAGATGCTGGCAGAGAGTAATAAGGTTCCTGGAGGGCCCTGAATGAGCAGGGATGGGGAAGGCCGGTTGGGAAGGCCAAGCTCCAGACAAGAGGTGGTGGGAAAGCAGGAAGACAGATGCCAAGGCCAGAGGGGATGTGGCCAGCTTGGCACTAGGGTGAAAGAAGTAAACATTAGAGAGAGGACAGATCTTCAGGGAGGAGGGCTTGAGCCCAGCTGAAACTGGGGTGAAGGTTATAGGTTTTGAGGTCTATTAAAAGATGGTGTGAAGGGGAATTTTTTAAATATCTGGACTGTGTGGACTTTTAAGCGGCCCCAAACATAAAAGGAAACCGAGGCAGGGTGCTGCAGAGCCACTCTTGGCCAATAGGGGATGCTATAGGACTCAGTGGGATACCAATGCAGAGTATGAAGTATTGAAGTAATATTTTCCCAGTGACTTGTGCTGCTAAGGATGGGCCTGTCAGCTGCAGAGAAGAGTGGAGGATCTCAGTGAAATTCTGGAGCTGAATGCATGAGCCTTGCCAAATAAAGCCATGGTATCTGGCTACATGTGTCTGCACCATGGTAATGATGCTGAGGCACCATTGCTTCTTAAGCAGAAGAGGAGCAGTGGCTAGACTAGGCTTCTGAGGTTTTTGGTTCATTTTTAATGCCTCTGGCCATCTTCAGCAGTAGGTAAAGACAGATCAGAGCCAACATCACAGGTCTGGTCTCTGGCTCTGGATCCAAACTCAGCTTGGAGCTCTGGATCACAGCTTCCCTAGTGTTCAGGGTAGTTGGATTTAGATTCTCCTACCAAGTGGATTGGTTGGCAGCTACAAACCCCTGTTCGAACCCCGATCTTGATCCCGGGATTTGGTCGGAGGAAGAAGAGCCAGTCTCTCATTTCTGTGATAAACTGTTGGGAAAAGCCTTTCCATCATAACAGTGACACCCCTGCTACATCTCAATCCTTATCCAACTCCTGGCCTTTGAGGAGACTCAGTCCCTCTAGCCTGTCTGTAGCTTCGTTAGATGCATGCTGGCCCTTTCAGACCTTGCTCTCCTAGTCTTTCAGTTCAGTTCCCACAATCCTCAAATCCTTATGTTGTCTTTCTTCTGGGTCTAGAAGCAGCACCCCAGGGAGTCCAGTCTTCTTCTAGCTCATTTTATGCAGGAGAAGGAACACCCACTTAGGCTGGTGGATTTCGCCCGTCATCTCACCCCAGTCCTTGGGTGTTTCTCATCTTGGTCCTGCTCCTTTGGTGGTTTCTTCCCAGTATTCTGATGACGCAGAATGTCTCCCAACCTCGCTGCAGCCTCTTATTCCAAGTGTTGCTGAACTGCCAATCAGCTGCAGCTGGAGAGGTAGCTTAGTTGGTGTGACAGAATGTGGTTTATACACCCAATCACCGCCCCCCTTTAAAAATATAGCACAACACCCAGCAACAAGCAGTGTGTTGCCCCCAGGAAGAGAAAAGTGCCAGAGACTCATTCCATAAAGTCATTAAGGATTTGCTATTGCTATTGATTTTACATAGAAGATGCTCCGAAAGCACCCTGGTGGGTGGGAGTATAAAGCCCTTATATAGGTAGAAGACAATGTTGAAGAAGAGTCAAGCAATCTATCTGTGTCATCTACAGGTCTGTCCATCACAGGATAGGGCCCTCCGCAGCTATCTTAGCAGCCCAATGAGGACTGGGTTAATTAGGTGCCTGAGATTTTGTCAGCAGCCCCACTGCCCCTGCAGATCTGCCCCCACCACCTGCATCTCATACATAAGTAATGGGGCATGGGGTGTAAGCGATGTCCTTTGCGATCATATGCAACGCGGGGTTCGAGAGCCTAGAAATGGAGGAGATTTAGAAGTATCTAAAACTGTCCAGTAACGAACACATGAAATGGCATCCCTCATTACAAAGCTGATTTGTTACAAGATCTAAAACTACACCCCCTCATTATAAAACCCATATGTGAATAGATCCATTCCTCCTCCCTCCCTAGACATCACTTTTTGATAGCCAAAAGTTGCACCTCGGGCCATCAGCTCCTTCTTGGTGGTCACTGATCTCCAGGAAATGCTTTGCACCTCGCTTGTTATTATTTACGGGCAATCCTCTAGTGTCAGAGTGTCCCTGTGCAGCTAATGCCATCAGGAGAGGGAGGAATCCTACCTTCAGCCCCTGGGTGAATTGGGTTGGGAGGTGCAGGTGGCAGCCAACACTGAACATTCACAGCCTAAGCCAAAGCTTTTCAAACTGAACAAAATCAAGCTGCTGTGTTTGGCTCTGTGCTTGCATGGCCGATGATCAGAAGTGGGTCTGATCTCCAATGTGCAAAGTCAATTTTTTTCTCACTCCAGGGGTGATCAGATGCAGAGTTTTTATTCAGATATATCTCTGCTAGTTATGTAAAAATTAGCATTCCCTAGTTAGACAATAAACCTGACCCAGGGGTGTTTTGAAGAGAAATCACTAATGTGTGTGAACACACTTAGACATTGAGGTGACAAGAGCCAGCTAAAGTACCTAGCTAGAATGACAGAGAGGGGTTGTGTTCTAACAAGGTGTAATTTCCCAGCGGAGCCAGGCCCTGTGTGCTCACACCCTGTATAAAGTGGGTGCAAAAAAAATTGCCAGCAGTGTAAATGAATGGATAATTCTGGTCTGACGGTGTTTATTTTGGTGTAAATGGCAAAACAAGGTCCAACACAGTGCATCATCATCCCACTGCCAGTACCTAACGGCAGTGAGGGCTATGCAGTGTGAAATGTAGCAGGTTGGGTTCTGGAGGTTTCTGTGATTTTTTTTTCTTCGGTTCTCATTTATGTGGGTTTCATAGCCCTGGAATTTCACTGTAGGTTCGGATCGGAAAGAACCTGCAAATCCCAAAGCAAAGATCAGAACTGCTCAGCTTCATGTTGTTTCAGGACTGAGGCATGAATAGTTTCAGCCTCCCTTGGAGTTGGGCATAGGGTCACTTGAAAAGTTCACAAACTTTTACACTTTAATTAAACTCAAAACTAGGAGAGGGTCATCTGGTTCCAGATGCTCTAATGGAAGTTACACAAAGCTGCAACCTATTGAGGGCCTGACTGAGCTGTAGAAAGGGGGCAGCACCTCGCTAGCGAGGGATTGTGCCTTAGGGAGTTGTGTCCATTGCACTATTCTTTGGGATGGTGTAATCAGCTCTCCCCTGATGTACCCAGCCCTCTTAGGAAGGGATGGGATGATTGGAGTTTGGACCATGGCTATTTTCCTTCCTGCCCCCAGCATTTATATCAACTACACTTCAGATGGTATCCTTGTCAGGAAACGTACCTTTGAGTTGGAAGAAAAAGCCACACCCAGATGAGGATAAAGTATCTGCAGTACATTTCTGGAGTTGACTTCAGTGCTGGCTGTGATACTTCTACTGATCATCTGTGAAGCAGAAAGGAACGGCATGCAATTTACAGCAGTTTAAGGAAAATGTGCACGCGCACACATAGAGATATGATCCCGGGGGAGTGGATGGGGGACAAGAGTTAAACATTTCTTCTATAATCTGAATATCAGGGCCTGATCCAGCACTCTCAACACATATGGACTCCAGAGTCTGTTGTCTCTGTCTCTGTAATGGGGTTCTGTAATGATGCCCATCACCATGGTCTCTCAGCAATGCATTCCACATAAAATAGACTGGCAATGCTCAAGTCCCCAGTGGACTTCATGGAGGCTCTGGATTTGATACCATTTCTTCCACAGAAAATGTGGCTTCAGGTTGAGTTTTTAGTTTAAGAAGGGCAGAAAGGAGGATTGATTTGAATGATATTCTGGCTATGGTGGAAAAACTTTATTAAGTAGGATGGCTTTTCAGCATTTCCTAACAGTGATCCGACTCTGGATTCATCTGATCTCCTTTCCTCACAGCAGGGTTTTAGCTTCTAACACAACTGGGCCCCACATATTGCTTTAAAATGTTGTAGTCTCTGTATTCCATTAGGTCATGCCTGCGATAAACATATGGTTATTAATAGTACCACTGGCAGGTAACTCAGGGTTCGTTACAGGGTGAAATCATTCTATTTTAAAATAGTTTTGTTGACTTTTCTGGGAGTGGAACTGAATCTTGGCTTTCGGCCTTGGAGTTCCTCAGATCTGTGCTTTTCTGAAAGGAACAACATGATGATCAACTAGCCTTCATCTGACTACAATGTACCTGCAGGCCCTCTCCAGTATTAAGTTCACTGCACAAAAGAGTGGGTCAGTTAAAAAGCTTCCCTAAAGCTTATGGATGGCTGAGTGTCACACTCCCAAATAAATGTACTTTCTAACAAGAACAAACTAGGAGTTAGCTGATCTGCACACACTGTGGTTGCTAAGACATTCTCATTACTTGGCCATGTTGAACTCAAGTTGGGAACATGATGTTGTACCACTCCAAATGAGCATGTAAATATGGCTGAATATATGAGTGCTTTCGTGCAGATATTGGCAAGGAAATATCCAGCTTTCATGAGCCATGTTCTGCACTGAGTTACATTTATGCAAGTCTGGAATAACTCTATGCAAGTCAGTGGAGTTACTCTGGACTTAGGCCAGTGAAAGCAACTGAGAACAGAATTTAACTCAATGTGTTTTCTCATTATGGCCTGAAATTTGCATTCAAACTTTGGAGCTGGCCCTTATTCCATAATGGCCCAAACTAAACCACCCCCAAACTTTGAACATTTCCTATTTTGCAGTTAGAGCCATCTCAGTTAGCACACTGTGGCCCAACTGTGCATTACAATCCTGCCCATTTGCACTTCTCAGGTGGTACAAAGGGGCTGGATTCAGAGTGTAACTTGCCAGTGGAGAACTCCCTGGACAAAGGGGTATTCCATGCTGGGGCAAAGCCAGCAGAGCTGGGTACTGCACCAGCTGCTCAATTCACCATATAAAGAGAGAGAAAAGACACACCAGGGCAGAGCACAAGCATCATCAAGTTCTGTTTTATATGCCGAGGCTTCACTCGTGTAGTCTCTCTATGGGACCATATTCCGGTGGCCTAACTCATGCTGAGCCCAGGCTGTGAGAATCCGAGAGCTGTAACCAGCTCCCTGATGGCTTCTCCCTGCTCCTGCGCTGAGCTGAGCTCAGATGCAAGGGAGAATCTAGCCCACTGTTAGCATCCAGATGTCCTGACTTGGGACTAGCTTGGGCAAGGCCGAGAGTTTGCCCTGGATGGGGTAGGGCTGTGCAAGTTTTCAGCAGGGATAGCAAACCACCCAATGCTAGAGTGGATGCCACTTCTCTTTAAGGAAGTGATGCCAGCAGTAGCCATCCTGCCACCCTATTGCTAGGCAGAGGTGGTTGTGCACGTCATTAAAAAGCAAGCCTTGCAATAACTAGATTAAAGCATAATCAAAAACATTGGCTGCCTGCACTGACAGAGGCTGATTTTAAATGTAAGAGGAGAGAAACGAGTTTTGATGGGAGATAAATGAGTCCTCAAGCCTGGGGGTCAATGACCTATCACCTTAGTGCTCCACTCCGCTGTTTGTTTCAGGTGCTCTTAAGGGCAAATCTGAGCTTGAATTTCTCAAGGCCTAACCTACCTGCTGTATGTCATGGATGGGATCAGCATATGGGAACGGAGGGAAGATGCTTGCTGTGTTTTTCTCATGGCATTCCTGGCAGCAGCTCCATGAAGCAATATGGCAAGCTGTTTCAGCTAGGCACCACAATGAACCCAAAGGAATCATACAAGGAGAATCAAGTGGGGGCAAAAATGGGGTCTGAATGGAGTGTTTCCCAAAATGAAGTATATTCTGACATCGCCAGTTCTCTGTGTAAATTCTGACGTTCTGATAAGGCTCTTGCATTTTTACCACTTTTCATCCAGTTCGGCATGCACGTCATTTCCAGATTTTACTACCTGCCCACCACTGAAACACAGCTGGAATTGTTTTAACAGCTCACAGCAACACTACACAACAGTTTAGGATGGAAAGTGAAGAACATTGTATCCAGTTGAAATTACTGGTGGTGGTGGTGGTGGTGGTGGTAGGTTCTTAGGGAGGCAGAATTCAATTATTCAAATTGGCATTGGGCCAGAGCACTAGGATTAACACAACTCCTCTCCTGAAAAGTGCCATGAGATGTTAAATAGAATAAAGTGCTGTAGTCGAGGCCTGATATTCTCATTTCATGTGAAAGATGGCCTCTTCAGCAGAGCGGTGCTCATAAATGCCATATGGGCACATCACCTGCTGGATTACCAATGTAATGCACATATTCCCGTTAGTAGTGTCCCATCCAGATTGTGACCCACCCTAGCTTTGCTTAGCAGACAAAAAGCTGACAGTGTCGCAGCTTGAAGCCCAATTAAAATTGTGGGCATGAAGTTATACCTGATTAATTTTGCCCTGTGGATAAGCCAGTTCTTGTTTTGTTTTTTTCCACAAGTGAAAAACAAGCTAGCAACTTCACCAAGTTACAGACCCTTTGCTTTACACACATGGTTGGGAGGTCACTGAATTTTATCATCCTGGGTTCCTTACATTCTCTTCCTAACATCAAACTTAGAAGAGCTTACTATAAAAAAAGATACCCAGTTCATTTTTAATCCTTGGAAACAGAATAATTAATTAGTTCATTGAGACACTTTCATTCTGGGGCTTCAATCGCTCATTCCTCTACAACTGGATGGGAGTCGAGGCATCAGACCTGCGCTCCATTTCCCTACACTTGTGTCATCATTTACACTAGTGGACATTTGGATATGATAGCATTTTACATGCACTCTGTTCGGTGGAAATCACGAAATAAGGTGCAGGGCTATGGAGAATCAGGCCATTCCTATCTAATATGTCTGTCTCAATGCATATTCCTAAAATGGTTTAAGTTCATCTGTTTTGTAAAATGGCAAAAATATAAATTTCTAAAAGAGAATATGTCACATTGTAGATTTAAAAGAATGGGTTATTTATTCCTCCCTGTGGCTTCATGAATTTTGATGTCTTGTTAAATTACTCGGAGGTTTTTTGTTTGAAAGTTGGTATGACCTTGCTTTCCATGGCAGTTAAAAGCCTACATTCCTTTAAAGATCTGGGCCTCAGCCTTTCTGTTGCTTTGTCCACATCTGTAAAATGGGTTTAATAGCATTTCCCTACCTCACAGGGCAGTAGTGAGGAGAAATACATTAAAGATTGTGAAGCACTCAGGTGTAATGGTAATGGGCACTAGATAAGTACCGAAGATAGCTAGATAGTACTGTACTTGTATGAAAGATAGCACTTCCTAGAACCAAACACAGCCAGAGTGTAAACTTCCTCTCTCCCCAAGTTCCACTTCTTTCAGAAAAATGAGGTATTTAAGTTTGAAAAACGACAGAGACCATACACAATATTTCTTTCTTACAGGCTTCTTTTTTTAGTGACATTAAGTCCCTGTTCACTCGTGTCACAACCTCCTCACGATGGTTCCAGTGTACTACTACAGAGACTGAGTTTCCAAATAAGGTTAAAACAGTAAAAGAAACAATTTCACTGGAAGTCTATTGAGTTCCGTATGTGAGGCCATTATAAATTTGTTAGAATGTAGGCTGTAATGGCAAAATGGATTTCAGGGGAGACCTGAAGATATTGGGCCAAAATGTATTGGTGTAAGGGACCCTAACTGAATTCCATGAAGTTGCACCAGTTTACAGCAGAGCAAAATCTATCATTGAAATGCTGTTGTGATTTGAGTTTACAAAGAGAGAACAATGTCATGTCAGTGCAGAGTCTAGATAACTGATTACTATAGAATTACCAGGGCAAAATGATTTCATTGCAACTCTCCCATGACATAAAAAGGATTGAACAATGTCATAATCCTAAATTACCTTGACGTTAATAAAAAACTAAGGGAATTAGACACAAAGTCTGTGATGAAAGTGTATGAAGCAAGAGAATAAACTCACAAAACCAAGTGCATTACCAGTCTATACTCCACTTAAATATGCGCCTGCTTCTGATGGCAAAGAGTTTTTACAGTATAACTTCATTGATTTCACTGAAGTAATTCTTGATTTCCACGAGCCTGATTAATAGGAGAATGATGCCCTTTATCTATGATTTACTGTTGATCCCAAATATACTGGGAGAGGGGAGTGCCAAAACTATTGCTTTGTGTGGTACTATTTCAGCACAAGAATCCCAACAGGCCAATAAATACACATACTCTTCCACTTATATATTCCAAGAGCTGTAATCAAAGATTACAAATTACTGCAGTAAAGTAGATTGAAAAAAGATTGTATCTGGCACAATATATTTTTGTTTTTCTAATTAACTAGTCAAGAATTTTAGTTGATTGCAGGAACAATGTTAGGCTCTGTTTAATTTGGATTTTTCTTATACTGTCAGTAAAAATACAACAAATGCAAGATTAGTACATACATTCACTGATGGGGAAATTATTTCCAACTCCAGAAGATATGCAGCACAGTTATATATTGCTTAGTCTTTCACAGTTATATTGAAGGTGCTGAGAATTTAATAATTCACTTGTTTAAAAATAATACTTTCCCTGTGGATATTTAAGGTTATACAAATTGCAAGTGTTGTGAAAAAACACCTGGGGCCAGAATCCCAGGTGGTGTAAATCCATGTAGCTCCACTGCAGTTAATGAAATTATGCTTATTTACACCAGCTGAGGATCTGGTCCAATATGTATATCTATTGTAACTCAGCCTATGCTGCCCCACCAAAGGTAAGGAATACAGCAGCGTTAGTTCAAGAGGATGATAAACGCGTGCACGCAGACACACACACAGAGAGAAAATAATTTGTAGTGTCATCAATCCTGTTTATCTGTAATAAAGTGTTAGTAAGAAAAATAAACATTATTTGCGGTATAATTCATAACTCTGCTAGACACTAAAAACATGGACTAAACTGACACTGGTTTTATTACAACTGGCTTATTGCAACAATTTGTATCACACTCCCTCTGCCTGCAGGGTCGGCGTTAGATTCGCTGGGGCCCAGGGCAGAAAGCCGAAGCCTGAGCCCCACCGCCCAGACCTAAAGCTGAAGTCTGAGCAATTGCCCTGGTTGCCACCCCCTAACGCCAGCCCTGACTGCCTGCTAAGTCTTACCTGCCCACTTCATTTTAAGTTGTCTCCTACAACATGGGTGAACCCCCTATGCCGAACAATCTGTCCCAACTTTTTAGCTCAGACATGCTAGTTACCTTCCTCAGAGCTGAAAAAGAGCTCCTGAAAGCTCTAGAGCCGGACCCTTCCACCAACAGAAGTTAGTCCAAGAAAAGATATTACCTCACCTGCCTCGTCTCTCTGAAAGTATACATCGTACGGCTCTGGAGCCTGCTTCTCATTTACATCAGTGCTGCTTTACATGACAGTAAATGTAAAGGACTCCCACTTTCAGGCCTCTTTGCCAAAGCAGTGCATAAGAGGTCTCAGTGTACATGATTATTTTCTCTCTGTGATTGAAGGAAAGGGGTAGATAAGGCCACCCAAACACTACCCAGTGAGTACAGCAACATTATACAACACTACCTGCTCAGTAATGACTCTTCCACATGAATGCTGGGAATATCACCACCATGCAACAATACATACCAGTCTAATGTTTTAATTTAAGACATAATCTAGGACCTGATCCTGCAGCCTTTATGCACCAATAATATCCATGAAGTCAGTGGGAATTTGAACTGGGATTGTCAGACTGCCTCGTTCTAAGACAGAGTTTGAACCTATACATCTGTTACTTACATTGGTGCAATTCCAGTTGCATGGATGTAATAGAGGAGAATGTGGTTGGAGTAGGACAGAAACAAGCACTGCAAGAAAGTAGATTAATTTGACATCTAGCGTTGGCACAGCTAAAATAAATGCTGACCTGAGACCAGTTAACATTTTGTTTGCTCATTTCGGAGCTGCCTCTATTTACTGCACAAAAGGAAGAGTCTCATTACTGACTCAGGCACAACCTGATCCATCCTATTTCCCAAGTGAAAGCTTGGCAAGGCACTGTTGCAATCAGGTTGCTTTCAGCATCAGTGTTTACCACTATAATTTGCAAAAGGTTCAAATCCAGCCTTAGGCACAAAGGGCCATTTGGAGTCCTGGGTGTCTCATGAAGGCTCAGCAGCTCATGAGACCACTCTCTCCCCTTAGCCTTCAGCCATTTTTAGAACCAAATTCAAAAGGGTTTTTTTCGGAAGTGTTAGGACAGCCTTTTTCATGTCCATGTTGCCTCTGACTAGAATTGCTGGAAGTCTCACAAGGAAGTGATAACTCAGTGATATTTCCACCCTGAATGTGAAGAAATTTGGGTTCACCTTGAGTGTATGTCAGCTTCTGCGCAGCACAGAATAGTCCTCAAGTGGAGTCGGTGCAGTGTTATTAGAGGTTATCTGGGAGTCAGTGCAACCCCCAAGATTGGGTGCTGGTGGCAGGGAAAGGCTTACAGATAGAGATTTAGAGTCTTCCCATTTATTAGCATTGCTCCTCCAACAGAGAACACTAAAGAGGGAATGTACTCTTTGGTGGCAATGTCCCCTGTCCTCCCTCAGGGTGTGTGTCCCATGGCTGTAATCATACTGCCCTCTGAAAATGGTCCTTGGTATGACTAAAATGATTGCTGCTTGCTTTCCCATCAGATACTCTGGGATCAGATTTAATTGGCTTTGGAGCATTCTAGACATCAAGTATCTGTCAGTAGTTTTCCATCTAGAAGAGGAAATGAAGAGATTCAAACCTGAGATCGTCTGTGTTTTTTGCCCAAAGCCTGAATTTTAAGTAGGTATCTCTGATCGGATCTTGAAAGAAACCGGCTTTGGAATGTGGGTAGGCAGGGGACTTTGTCAGCAAGGGCTCCTAGAATGCATTGTCTTCTCTGCCAGCCAATTGGGAAAGAATCAGGTGTTATTAGGATATACTTACCATACAAGAGTATGGAAATCCAGTTTGACACATGGGCCCTGTTGCGATGACAGGAGAGGAGCCAATCATAGAAAAGTTATGTTATGCAAGATGGATTTCTGGAAAGGAACTATTTTCTAATTATTATTGAGGAACAAGGCTACAATTTTAAAATCCAAATAACTATTAAAGCAGTTTTTATATACTGGATGGAAAAAACAAAGTTTAGAGCCTGCGGGAATGGAGTTCTGAATTTTGGGATAAATTTGGCATATCCTCTTGTAGTTGTGGACTTGAAAAACCAGTGGGCTGATTCTCTTCACAAGGGTCAATTGGGAGCAACTCTGTTGAAGGCAATGGAATTACACTGGTTTATTACTTACATGGGAGGAAAATTAGGCACCTAGTTTATGTATAAAACTGAATGATATTCAAGTTAGTCCTCCTAGAACTTTTCATCAGCTAACTTTACAATCACTTAGAATGGACTAGGGCATGTTGCTATGGACCTGAAGAGTTAAAAGGACTCTGTCAGCCTGTCAGCACATGGGAGAGCTGCTGCCACGATGGAATTTCATCTAGTGAGCAATTTAAATGGGACTGAAGTGATGCACAGAGCTTCTGCCAGCCCTCTGCACAGGAGTGAATTTGACAATGAAAATATATTTTAAACACTAAGCTGGAATGAATGACAAAACTTTGTGTGGGGTTGGGGTGGGCACTACTGCTGGAAACATCACTTTAAAAAGGAAATAGTCTGTAGGTCAGATGTTCTCAAACTTGTACATAGTGTGGACCATGTATTAATAGATTGTCCCATGGACACCTCATCTCCCACTAGTGATCACACAGCATCCCTATAACAACTACTGCAATTACTACATGGAAAAGTGATATTAGGAAAGTTTTTGTATATATTTAGCTTCTTTTAATGTGATTTCACAACTGGAAACAAGAGCAGCCAACACCCTCTGACCAGCCAACCTTCTGCACACCAGCAACCAGTGCTCTGTTCATCACAGTTTGGTAACTCCTACTGTAGATACCTTTCTTTGAGCAGCAAGCCTACTCCAACAGAGGGATGGATTAAAAGGTCTAATAGCGCCCCCCCACCATTATGTCTTCTCTGTGTTTCCCACTCGACATGGTGAGGAGATAATCTGAAAGTTCTGAAGAGTTTTCGTCTGTATACGCCTGCCCCCTTCGTCCATGTACTGAGCTGCGAGAGCTGGAAGCTGTGCCCCTATGCACTGAGACAGTCAGCTAGGGCAGGCCTGACACTGCTCTGGATGAGCAGAAGCAGCAGTGCAGTCACCAGTATTCTGCTGGCAAAGATGCATGCATGCCTGGGGTGGGATTGTGATGCTAGCACTGAGAACGATCTCCACAATGCTAGACACTGACATTTTCTTATGCATTTAGTTTTCATTAGGCTAAAAACGATTTGCTGAGTTCATGAACAAAGAATGAGTGACTTCCTGGCACTCTCAGGCGTCCTATACACACTCATGTGAACTTCGGTCTTGCTCAAAACAGACAGTTTCGGTTGAAGCGACTGTCATTACATCATATGAAAAATGACCTTTAAATTCCAGAAATAATTAGCACCATTGAGGTGAATTGTGGCAGTTGCATGGGGAAGTCTCACAGCACATAGCCACACTGAGCTCTAGACAAGGCTACCAATGTCTTAAACTTTGCCTCAGCCTATATTCTTTGCACAGCCCAAACTCCCATTGAGCTCAGTGGGCGTACAGGAAGTGCAAGAACTGCATGCTTAAAACAAATATGAACAATCAATCTAAGGCATTCACACACTCCACCACCCAATTTTAACTATCCCCCCCAAATCCACAGTGAATAGTGTTAGGATATAGATAGTCAGGCCTGTCTGTAAAGGCCTGTACTTTAAGAATGTAGGTATATGTTTATTACTTAGCTAGTTATAGAGGTATAAAAGAAAGAATCAAACTCACAATCTGCCTGTTTATGGGCCTTCTCTCACTATGATAGTCTAAGCCTTAGACTCTAAGGCCATGTTCTTAGGCTAAGATCTTTGGCTGTGCAGCAGAGGTAGCCATAATCCACATCTCCACATTTCAAACTAGTCACATTGAAATAAGGCAATCTGGGGCTGTTAGAAAGGTGATCTGATCTATCGCTTCCAGAGAAAGGGAAGAGCCTAGAAGATTTAAAGGAAACTTAGTTTAATAGCATCCTGTCTGGCAAGAACTCACTTATCAATAGCTGGGATGTGAAATCCTCAATTCTTTGTTGTTCTCTCACTGTAGTCCCCATTTCCCTATTGTTTGTCTGTATAATCTCTGTCTGGTTCTGTGATTGTTTCTGTCTGCTGTATATTTAATTTTGCTGGGTGTAAACTAATTAAGGTGGTGGGATATAATTGGTTAAATAATCATGTTACAATATGTTAGGATTGGTTAGTTAAATTTCAGTAAAATGATTGGTTAAGGTATAGCTAAACAGAACTCAAGTTTTACTACATAATCTGCAGTCAATCAGGAAGTAAGGGGGGAAATGGGAACAGGGAATGGGGGTGGGAAATTGGAATCATGTTTTGCTAAAGGGGGGAATGGGAACAGGGACACAGGTAAGGCTCTGTGGTGTCAGAGCTGGGAAGTGGGACACTGAGGAAGGAAACTGGAATCATGCTAGCTGAAAGTTCACCCCAATAAACATCACATTGTTTGCATCTTCGGACTTCGGGTATTGTTGCTCTCTGTTCATGCGAGAAGGACCAGGGAAGTAAGCGGGTGAAGGACTAAGCCCTCTAACAAATAGTTTAAAAAATAGGGCCTAATTCTGATTTCATTTACACTAGTGTAGTGAATGGTACACACACTCACACCACTGACTTCAACAGTGTAAGAAAGAGGAGAATCATGCCAGTTTCAATACAATAGAACTCTGCCGTCAGTTACACCAGTGAAAGACTCCAGAGAAGTGTGATGATATTAAACAAGTCTTTCATGTAGAAGAGAAGAAACCCTTCCGCCCTAAATAGTGTAAGTTTCCAGGACATAAGCCCTGATCCTTCACACTGCTTGGTGGAGGTGGAAACCTGAGCCTGCACAGAGCCCCACTGAAGTTAAAAGGGACTTCCAAAGGCATATGGATCTGCCTGGAGCTTACAGGATTGAGTGCTTAATACACGCAGCAAGACAAAGAATAAATAAAATGAGTATTTCCAAGATTTACTTACATGCAATAAATTCTTCCTCCAAAATGCCAAGCTTTGCTCCTGGTCAGGCAGTTCATTTATGCTGTTTGAGAAAAATATGTGTGTGTATGTATATAAATGAGGTTGTCTATAAAAATATATATCACTCCAACCAACTGTTTTCCAATCTGTCTCTAGATACTAGATTTCTGAACTCAACTTCTAATATAAACTTGTGTGGAGTCATCTGTTGCAGCAGGGGATCTAGTCGGCTCACTGCTGTCTGAGCTCAGTCACTTGTGTGACTGTTACAGAACAGAGATTTCATTCATTCACTAAACCTGTCCCCTCACCAATACACTGCAGGCAGGGATCCAGCAGCAGGTGCAGATAGCTCACCTTCCCTCCCCTAACAGGCACTCAGATTGCAGGCAAAGCTTTGTATTCCCTCCCCAGACCTCTACCTGTAACCCTATACTCATGGTACCTCCCACCTCAGGAGTTCTCACATCCGATTCCTCTCCATTGTTTGGGCACAGGCGTGGGACAACGTTATTCTGCTCATATCAGTCAAATGGTTCCTTTAGCATATACAAGTTTAACTCACCCTCATGGCATGAAATGGGGCCACTCCAATGTCATCTATGCTCCATACAGAGTGGGACAAAAATACAAAGTAAAAGTAACCAAAAGTACAGCCTTACTTATAATACTTTGTTCAGTTCTGGCCATACCATCTGAGAATAAGCATAGCAGACACAGGTGGGGGTTCAGAAATGGAAGATAAAATTGATCAGTACCAGGGAAAGATTTCCATATAAGGACAGGTTGAGAAGATTGGAATTGTTTAGCTTAGAGAAGAAAGAAATAATAAAAGAGGCATGATATATACAAAATAATCAACAGGATAGAGAAGGTAAGTTAGACACTTGTGTTTCTTTTCTCATGATACAAGAACAAAGGGACAGTCTATGAAATTGAATGACAACCATTTCAAAGCAAATAGAGGGAGATGCTTTTAAAAAAACACACAGAACACCGTTACCCTGTGGAATTCACTGCCACAATATAGCATTGTTGCTAAGAGCTAAACAGGATTCAAAAGAGTGTGACCCAAAGTTACATTAGATAGAATTATTTTTTGAAAGATGGAATTTAAGCCCTCCTGCTGCTGGGCATAAACCAACCTCTGCCTCACAGGGGATAAGGACACAACTTTCCTTATGGGCAGGTTATTCCAGACTTGCTCATTATAGGCTTTCTTGTCCCTGCCCCTGAAGCATCCATTACTGGCAACTCTCAGAGGCAGAATACTGGAGCACTGTCATGGGGTGGTCTACTCACCGCTGGAGCGGCTCCTCGTAGACATGTCTGGGGATTAGCTCTGCCAGTCTGACACCCCTTCCTATGGGTCCTCACTCCCTCTTAGGACTCAATTGCTCCCTCTTCAGGCCAGGTCACTGTAGTTTTCCCCTGGGGTGGGGCAGGTGTGTGTGTGTTGTGTTCTCAAAGTCTCTCGGGACTCACTGTCCCAGGCAGTCTTCTCATTCCCTGTCCCTTAATGGTGCTGCTTCAGCGGCTGGTAGGGGAGCCCAGACCTGCGCTGTACACTAGATTCCAGCCCAGGGACCCTACAACAAGCAGTCAAGGGCTGCACAGTCCTGAACCATACTGCAGTATCTCTGGGCTGCTTCCTACCTTGCCTTCTCTCACCCTGAGAGAGACTGCAGCCTCACTCTCTGCAGCCCCTTTCTACTCTCAGTTACTGGGCTTCATACAGGCCCCTCCTGTTCTTGGCCAGCTGAGCTTCATCTCTAATTAGTCCTTGCTCCCTGACTCCTTCTCTAGGTGCTGCCTAGGTGATTAACTAGCCAACCTAGCCACTTTAACCCCTTCAGCCCTTGTAGGGGGTACACTCCATCACAAACACATAAGCCACTGGCATGATCCAGTCTGTTTCTGCTGTGGTGTTCTTCTCCATTCCCTGGGACCCTGCAAAGGCCCCTCAGCTGGCAGCAGACACAGGAAGAGCTCCCTGGGGTTTGGGACAAGGAATGAGATGGTTCAGGGGTTTGATTGGCTTCTCTCTGCCTTTGCTGCTATGGAGCCCTGTCCATCACTGAACAGGTGCCCACCTGGTGCGGCGCAGCCGCACCGGTGAAAAGAGGAACTGGAGGTTGGTCTTTCTGAAGACGGGGATAAAGAATAACATAGAACAGATGAGATTGTTAAGTGATGGCTCCAGCACTGATAGTGTGCACAACAATGCACAAACATAGGAAAAGTTAGATGATGCCCCAAGGAGCATAGTTCAGACATGAGCATTTATTCTATTTGGACAGCAAACTCAGTTTCTGCATGGCAGTGAATCACCATGTCTGCTGGTAAGTGTTGGCAGAAGTAGGCCTTTATATGACTAAGTCGTGCCCTGAAAGCCTCCATGGGCTCCTCTTTATAAATAACATTATTTATGCAATCTTATCAAAACAATAGTTGGAAATGCAGTGCATTACGGCTGCACGCCCTTCCAGGCCAACAGTCATTTTGCTCAATAAGGATGAAATAATCATGATAATTAATGCCAGTGGGATATCATACGTGTAGGGATATTGATCGCAAAGTGGTGGAGTTGGAATCTGCCAAGAGCAGAATTCAGCTCTTAGTAAATATACCTTTTTTAAACACACACACAATGCATTAAGAGGCATGACTAATTATATATACTTGAAGCCAATGGGACTACTTGTGATTGCAAATGCTGCATCCAGTAGCAAGTGCGCACAGCATCAAACCCTAAGGAAGGATTGGGCTCTCTGGTTTCCCAGGTCACATCACTATTGTATGCAGCATCTTGCCGAAGTGAGTGGCAGTTAAATTGAAGGGAACTACATCTTTACACAGGATCTATCGAAACGGTGCGATTTTGCAGGACATCAGATTGTCAAAAACGATCACAGGTAGAGTCAAAAGTAAGCGTGGCTGAAGAGCTTTAACATTGTAACTTTAGCAGGGTGCCTGTGCATGACATTTCATATGTTAAGATAACCTCCCTATTATCTTGCAGTACAAGTCACTATCATGGGATTTCCCCTTTCTACTAGTATGAGTCCCATATTACTATCATTGCACTTAGAACTGACGGTGAAGGCTATTTCTTGTTTTCTGCATGGGTGATGAAGAGCAAAGACCAGCAGGTGGCATATTCTATTTTTGTAACCTTGGCAGTCTGCTACCCGCCCATAACTCTCACCACACCCTTCTTCTGCATCATAGCATCCATCCTCATCCTCCTTTCCCGTCCCGACTTCATTTCCCCTTCCTGACTACCCTCATCCCTCTAAAGTTCCTACTAGCTCTGCCTGCCCCTCTTCCTGTCTCCAGCCTGATCTTTTCCCTCCTCCCACCAACACAAATCTAGGTCGCACATCCACACCCCACTCACCTCTAGCAACATTTGCCCCTGCCCTGGACCTCCCTGCATCCCAACCCTCTGTTCCTCCTAATCCCATCCCTGCACCTACCTACCTCTCATGCTACCATTCCTAACATCACACCCTTCCCCTTCCTCCCTCCCACATTCTCTCTCTCTCTTCCCCTTGTCTTGCTGTCTCTGGAATGCCCATTCCATCTCTAATATGATCACAGCCAACCACAATATCTTCATATCTTGCTCCCTCCAGCTCCTGCCTCTTACTGACACGCAGATCCCTCCTCATGAATATCTAGTTCAACTTAGCTCTTGATCTTCTCCCCCAAGCCGTCCCACCTACCTCCTTTCTCAGTCACCATGGACAACACCCACCATCCTGCTTGTCACTCAGGCCCATAAGCTGGAGGTCATCCAGAACTTGGACTTCTTTCTAGATCCTCACACCCAGGTTATGTGTAAATCTTGCCAATTCTTTCTGCATAACATCTCTTCAATACAGTCCTTCTATCTACCCACACAGCCAGAACTCTAGTCCAGGCTCTCATCTTGCACCTTGATTATTACATCATCCTTCTCTCTGGCCTTGATAAACACCCCACCTTGCCATGCTCATCGCCATTCAGAATGATCCTGCAAAGATTGTTTTCCTAGCCAGTCGCTTTGACTATGCCATCCCTCCCCTTGCGTCCCTCCACTGGCTCCACTTTCTCCATTGCATAACATAAGCTATTTGTCTTCACTTTGAAGGCTCTTCATCTCCACCCTACCTATAATTTTGCATTCACCATTGAGATACTGGCCTATCTCTGATAAGCCCATGACATCAGCCTCCATTGCCTGCTTGTTACATTTTTAAACAAGTGCATTTCTCCCAGGCTGTCCCTCAGACTTGGGGGGGGGGGGGGGAGCTCCCTGTAAATAGCTGCAAAGTTATCTCAGATCATTAACCTCCTTCCAACCCCTTAGTAAAACTCTCCTCTACTGTGATTCCTACAAAAAGCTTGACAACAGTTAAGCTGGTGATGCACTGCTACCACTGTCTATCACACTGACCAATACTGTCTCATTGTTTCCTTGTACTCTCTCCCATCTGTCTATAGCTGTCATCTCTTGTCTGATACTTCAGTCATAAGCTCTTTGGAGCAGGGGCTATTTTTGCTGTTCTGAGTTTTCACCATGCCTAGCACAAAGGGCTCCTGGTCCATGACCAGGGCTCCTAGGTGCTATGGCAATATGTGTAATAAATAATAATAATATTCAGTATTACCATACTAAATAACACATTATTATCACACTGAGTAACTTGTGATATTTGTCCATGTCACTGAATGACACAACCATGCTGATTTACAGAATCATAGAATCTCAGAGTTGGAAGGGACCTTAGGAGGTCATCTACTCCAACCCCCTGCTCAAAGCAGGACCAATCCCCAAT
Source organism: Chelydra serpentina (assembly GCA_037349315.1). Lineage (NCBI taxonomy): Eukaryota > Metazoa > Chordata > Testudines > Chelydridae > Chelydra > Chelydra serpentina. The sequence goes on along the minus strand of JBAIAC010000035.1, from coordinate 30,221,395 downwards.
TTTTGCCCCAGATCCCTAAATGGCCCCCTCAGGGATTGAACTCACAACCCTGGGTTTAGCAGGCCAATGCTCAAACCACTGAGCTATCCCTCCCTGCCCCTCAAATAAAACAAACAGTAATGTTTTGTACTTGCACACTCTCTTTCTTTTGGGCATCTTAAAGCATCTTAGAAGGAGGGGAAACATTATTCCTGGATGAGGGATCAGGAAATAGAGCCACATAGAGATTAAATTATTTTCCTCCCAACTGTAATTAATACAGCATAAAGGTCTAAACCTCCCCTAACATTAAGAAACCTCCTTCAGAGTATGTGACAACATCTCCATGCTCAAATCACTATCTCATTTGTCATGTCTAAAGTCTTTGGAAATTGAGATCAACAATGAGATTATTAAATAAACCCTCAAGATAGTTGGTGAATTCTTTTGAATTAAATTCTCCCTTCACTGCACTCTAGGTCTAGAGATCTGAGACAATCAGCTACCTTGCAAACCCACAACACATTAAAGTCTTCCCATTTCACTTGCACCCATTCCCTCAGTAAAATACCTTCCTACCATCACTCAAGATCATGATACAGACTTCAGGCTGCAGAGTACCAGTCACATTGAAGGTGATCTTTCATAAGACTGATCATCAATAACTTCTAACTCACCCCCTAAAAACATAGATCAATTGACAGAGTATTATAATCCCTTAAAATATTAATGTCCTATCAGGGAGAAGATTTCACTGGGCCTAGAGTCTCTTCCATTATTAGAAATTATGCCCTAGCCTTAAATAAATTAACTCAATAAATGACTTACCATGAATGCAAATTACTGCTCAGGGCTTGCAACTAAAGTGACTTATATCTGTTTTCTAAGAAAGATGAGATGCTTCAACTTGCAAAAAAAGGGGAGGTCTACCGTATTCATGGGCCTCTTGTTTCAAGCAAGTGCTTCTTTATTGTTTAATAAATGATTTTTTTTTTAAAAAAGTCTTAGGTAGGAGTAATAGAGTGATTGCATTTTCTCAGAGCATGCGATATGGTCCCAGATCAGCAAAGCATTTAAGCATGTGCTTAGCTTTAACAGAAGTCAATGGGACTCAAGCATGCTCTTAAGTGCTTTGCTGTAGGAGTACCTGCTAGAGAGACTACATGGCTCAGGGAACTAATAACTCAACAGAGACCTTTTCATCAGACAATCACTGGTTCAACTCCATTTCAAGCTAGCAAAACCCCCAGGTGATTACAATCAGATGGCTGGTCAGTGACCCTGTGTAGTGAATTGGTCATTCATGAATTTTAAGGCTAGAAAGAACAATTAGATCATCTAGTCTGACTTCCTGCAGACTACATGACACAGAATTCCACCCACTTATCCCTGAACTGAGTCCAGTAACTTGTATTTGCTAAAACATATCTTTCAGAAAGGCATCCACAGTCTCCATGCTGGAGTGTCTGTCATTTCCCCTGGCAGTGCTCAGAGGTGGTCTCAGCGTATCTCTGATTGACAAGTTGCATTGTAGTCTAGGGTAAGCTTGCACTACCTCTGCCCTTGTCATATTGATTCTGTGGAAAAGTGAAGGAATTGGGGCCAATCCTGCTCTCTCTTAGACCAGCACAATTCCACTACACATAGAAGGGACGCATGATCATTATTATTTACTATCAGTGTTGTGGGAGCTCCTAGGAGCCCTAGATATAGAACAGTAAGACCCTATACAAACACAAAGACAGTCCTTGTGATGCTGATGTAACTGTGATGAATTTAGCCCCACCTTCTTACAGCACAAATGTAATTATAAGTGGATGTTACACCAGACACAGCTATGGATAAGCATACCAACGAAACTACTATGTTAAGACAAAGGAAAAAAGAAATCTATCTATAATAAACATAGAAAGAAGACTGGAATCTAGCCATCTAATCTAGTGACACCCTTATGCTGCCTCACCTGATGTTAGGTTCACGTTTAACGACATCCAAGAAGTTGTCCTACATAGCATTACACTGAGGCACATCACCATGCTTCGGCATTTCCCCACATCGTGCCTGTGTGTTTCAAGGCCACTAATCTAATTGGCCATTACTAGTTCAGCACTGGATAGTTCTACCGACAACCATTTAACGTTTGTTCTCAGTTTAAAAGGCACGTCATGGAACAGAAACATTTGGGGTAGTCTGCAATCTCACCTTTTAGTGACACTATTTAATAACCTGACCTCGCATTGTCTAACTTTGGCCAAGAAGACCACAGAATGTAAATAATAGAGGGCCTGACCTAGTGTCCATTGAAGTCACTAGGAGTTCAATGTTGGAACAGCCCCATAAGCCTCAGCCTAGAATTACACCTTAAAAAAAGCATAGTCCACGTGCTGGTTGCTTCAACCTTTACATTTAATAAAGTTTCAGGCTTAGCAGGTGTTTGCAATTTTAACTACACATAAAACGTGTGCCTGCTCGTTAATCATTTCAAGCCTCCTGTCAAAACATTTGCCCTCATCATATTGATGAATTGACTTCAGCAACGTGAAAGCAGATGCTGTCACATTTCACTAGAGCTGTATTTCACACCAAGGAGCCCTGATGTCATCTCATGTGCAGTTTTGCCATTATGTTTGTCCTTTACAGGTTACTAATGCAGGTTACATAGGGCAGAAATGAATATTGAACAATGGTATGTCAATACTTGGGCTTTTGTTTAGGAAACCGATTCCCATCACTTGGGTTTTTGGCTCCTAATTTGCAGGGAAGTTAGTTTACCCGTTACATTTCTAGGGTAAGACCATGCCTATGCATAGAAGTTGTGCTGATTTAACAAACGAAGTTTAGAAACTGATTCAATTAAGTTGATACAACTCCCTGTGTGGACAGTCTTAAACCAGTTTTTAAACTGCTTTAGTTAAATCAATGCAATTTTTATTTAGCCAAGATCTAATTGGGAATATCAGGGAAAAAATGCAGGGCTCTGGCTTCTCTCTTCCTCCAGATGATGAATGGATGAAATCTTGATTTTTGACAACCAAAGCAGTGTTGTTTTCTCCATTAAAGATTTGTAAGAAATCTGCGTGAAATGATGTCCACTTTTAGAGTTCAAGATCACAGAGAGTCTTTCAAAAGGGTCTTCACATTTCAACTCCTAATTTTTTTTTTATGTATTGAAATATTGACTTCCAGAATGCAAGCTATCTTGTGAAGATAAAAGTCAGGATAGAGAAATAACCACACCGTTCCATTTTTCCCGCCTTATAGTGTCAGGAATGTTTATGAAGGTGATCCATCTAGGGGATCACTTTCACTGTTTTGTCTCAGACGGAGAGAAGTTCCGTTCAAGACTGGCCCCAAGACAGCCTCTCAAAAGGACAACGGTGAAGGAGCAAGGAGTCTTCCTTAGGGTTGTTTTACACAAATAGCAAAACAGGCATTGATCCACTGTGTGGGTACCGAGTGCTGTGGGAATAAGCAATGATCAGGAGACCCTGCTCCTGCATTCACAGGACTGCTGCTGCCTTGTACACATTTCGATGATACTCATCTGCATAGGGTCTGGACACCTCCCAGACAAATAATGGGTTTGCCTTTGCAGCACCCTTGCGAGACAGGGACATATTAATATCCTCCTTTACAGAGAGGGAACAGAGGCACGGAAAGGGGAAATGACTTGCCCAAGGGCACACAAGCACTCTGCAGCAGAGCCAGCAGGTGAAGCCAGATCTCTCAAGGCCTAGTGCAGTGCATATAACTCCCAGGCCATCCATGCTCTCTGTAGCAGATAGAACGCTCTTTCCCACACTGCATTATTATACCCGGCACTGGAGCTCCTTTCACTTCCATCCTAATCCACTGGGTGGTAATCAGGGATGGGGAGCGGCTGGCAGGGGTGAGGGAAGGAGGCGGCACACTCCGTGGGCAGCTCTGGGTCCCCTCCTCTCCCCTTCAAGTAAGAGAGAGGTCTGAGAGGGAAGAAAAAGCTGCCCAGGAGCCAGTAGGAAATAATGAATAGGGGAGACCTGCAGTGGGGAGCCTTCAGACTGGCATGACCCCGTGTTTACAAGAGGAGAGTGGGCTCTGGTGGGTGCAGAGCTGCTGGGCTCCCTCTTCACTTACTCGCCTTGACCCCCCCCCCCCCCGCCATGGTAGCTGCCCAGCCTCCTGCTCCCTCTCTCCTCCCCTGTCCATAGCATACCACAAACTCCCTCCCCTTCTAGGCTTCTGCTCCTTGGGGACCCAGAACTACCAGTGGAAGTGCAGCCTCCGAGGCTATTCTAGGGTACTATTGTTGGGGGAAGGGGTATGTGTAGAAAGGGGAAGCACTAAGTTCTATTTGGGGTCAGAAAAGATCTCCATTAATTGAACATATGGCTTTACTTGTAGTTATTATAAAGAATAATGGAAAAAAGGTATTCTGAAAAATGTGTTTAGGAGATTGTCGCCTATGTACAGGAGGCTGATTTGGATTTCTATGCTGGCAAAGGATTTAAAAGTGGAGGCACGTGTTATCAGTTCCGATCTAGCATTACAGCATCTTTGCAGTTTCAGCTCTGGCTCACAAAAAGAGAATTAATTGCCAGGCCGGACCATGCAGATAAAATCAGTTGGCTTCTACTGCATTTATTTTTTGTAAGTACACTTTGTGCCAGGCAAACACTCTGCTCCCAGCAGCTACAGAAGGGCAACAACTGCCACTCTTTCTTGCCATGAACAGCAGCGAAACTCAGATGATTGCCAAAATCCACCTACAGAAATCTTGTTTGATTCTTTTGTTTAGCCTGGGAGAATATACAGGTAAATCTCAGTCCAGACAGCTGAACACCTACAGGGAAGACTCAGATAACGACACAAGCACACTGGCATTTCTAAATCCTTCAGAGCTCCTTTCAAACCCAAGATATTGCTGCCAGTTTTTGCATTTTCAAAGGCAACTGTCAAACCAGTCCTACTGAATAATTGATCTTTCCAGGTTGTTTTCCTAGAAAATAGTTAAATAACCAACAGTAGGTTTTCCATTGAGAGACTGAAAATGCAGGCACCAATCCTTTATATTTTGCTGAAAGGAAAGTCATTCTTTACTGAAAGGGCCAGCTAAGGCAAACTCCAGAGCCAAGCAAAGGTCTCTAAAGCTGCAACCTAAATAACCATTGAATTGTATTGAATTAGATAATCATTACATTGTGTAAACTAGGCTCATACTAGGAATGGGCAAACTGATAAAATAAAAACATATTTGAATCTCAGACCAGACCCCTCAAGCCAGATTGTAAAATGTTTGGGTCAAGGACTGTATTTTTGTTCTATGTGTATACAGAAACTAGAACAATGTTTGGAGTTCCTAGGAATGAATAAATTAACAATCTGAAATCTTTTTTCAGGCTTGAATAAACCCAAGTGAGCACCACTTCTCCACAATTTCCTTTGCTGCAGTCAATATATGGTTTCAACAGATCTGGACATGGTCTGGTTCTTACATGGTCTGGTTCCTGTCTTCAAATCACCTGAATTTGGGGGTTTTCCCCATGCAACTCCTGTTCACCCAACCACCACTGGGCCACCCTACCCCACCTTCTCCATCCCCACCCTACCCCACCTTCCCCCAACCACCACTAGGCGACACAGCCCTCCATCCCCATTCAACCCCCATTCACCCATCCAGCATTAGACTACACAGTTCTGTTGCTTTCTTGTCTGGAAGGCTGACAACCTCCTACCCTTATCCCCATCCAGTGTCTGTGGTAAATGAACCAGTCTTCTCTATGGTTTCATCAGCGGGAGCCATCAGATAGTACAACTGCCTCCCTCACATCCTGGATACTCATCTGGGGTGACAGCTACAAGCAGTAACCCTGCTCTGTATACTGCAGGAGCAAGCAGCACAGAGCCACTCATGGCTGGTTCAGAGAGAGCTGACAAAGTCCAGACACTGTCTCTATGGAAATGAAAGGACAAAATACATTCTGCTAGTGCTTGGTGAGCATATGCAATAGCCTATCAAGGTGCTAGAACCAATACCATGTGATCAGTCATAACCATCCAACCCTGCTTGAAATAAAAAAGTGAAAAATGGCTACCAAATATTTGCAGCCCTTCAAATGTATCTCAAGGTCACATGGAATTTGTGGAAAGATGGAATCAGACTCAGATCTCCTGACTACTCATATTGTGGTATATCCGAGAGGAACAATAGGCCTGTGGTTAAGACATTAGTCTGTTGTTTGTTGCCAATTCTGCTACAGACTCCCTGAGTGACTTTGAGAAAGTTACTTAATTTCTCTGGGCATCAGGCAAAATAACTATTCTCTGCATCCCCGTGGTCTTTAGAGATGAAGTGATGATAAATTTACCACCACCCTTGGTAACTGCCATTCCTATCAAGAACTCACGTCTTATTTGGAAAAAATTAACTTCAACTTCCAGCCATTGAATCTTGCTGTGCCTTTTTCTGATCGACTAAAGGGCTCCCTATTGTTGGGTATCTCCTCTACCTTTGTAAAGATGAAATGTACTACTGTTAGGCAGTATTTATGGACACTACATGAAGGTTTGAGTTATGCATCACAAAGGTGATAGCTGAGATCTATTCACATATGAAGCCCATATGGGCCATCTTGTATTACATGCACAGATACTTTATGAACTAGTGAAACAAATGGAGCACAGAAAACGGGGATACTCAGGGTTGGCCTAACTCTGCTCCCATTGAATACAGTGAAAGCAGAGTTAGCTCATTGCTGAGAACTTTTGAAAATCCCAGCCTAGATAGTAAATTATCTAGGACACAGACTATGTCTGTTCTATGTGTCTGTAAAGCACATTGCACATTCCGATTGTTCTATAAATAATCAGCGATAACAATAATGGGAAATGCACATCACAGGTATTCTGCTGACCTAAACAGTCTTATGCTTTAACATATTTGTTGCTTGACTATACTCCTACAGGCTCAATAAACACCATAAATAGGAACAAAAATGCTTGATTTATATCATGTATGGTTTAACTGCTGCACTTGAACCATCATTTAATTATTTTCCTGGTGACCTTAATAATTATAACCTGAAGGGATTCGTTTATCTGTCTGCACATCAGCACTGAATGTTCGTGCCCAGATGCACATGGGATTTTCTAATTAAATTTTTGTTAATAAAGAAAACACATTTTAAAACAACAACAATGGGTCAGTACAACCTGTTGCTAGACATAAGAATAAGGCACAGCACATAGACAATGAATTGGTTAATCAGTATTAGGAGCATAATACTCTGTTGCCATCTCAAATCAATACACAATAGTTACTTAATCTTAGCTCCAAAACTTGAAAGCTATGAGCTATTTCCATTAGCGTTCCTTACATTATATTACATATTGTTATTGAAATCAATGGAGCTATGCTGATTTGCAGATGAGGATGTAGCCCATTATTCATTTGAAATCTTTACATGTCCTTACTCCTAAAGGGTAGAATTAATCCCATGCATAAGGCCAGATCAAGGCCTACACACCACATAATCTGGTTTGCAGGGTTAAGTGGGATGTACAGTGTGGATCTGTTTTGTGCTGGCTCTCTTCATTGGGATGAATCTCACCTGGAATGAGAGGGAGGTAAAATCTATTGGTATTGGACTTTTTTTAGGATCCACCCTGAAGACTAGCATGAGCTAAGATGAATTGTAACAAATCTTCACACTTCCCCCACCCTCCCTCTTTTTTAAAAAAATTAACAAAGTAGGGACTACAGCCAGTTGGAAAATGTTTTTTTTTTCCTCCTCTGAAAAATTATGATTTTGGGGGAGAAATGCAAATCCTGAAATTATTAATTTAGAATGCTGCCAATGTGCTCTATGGGAGTGGAGTTTGGGTGCCTCATGCTCCCGCTGTCCTTTATAATCCACAAAAAGAACAGGAGTACTTGTGGCACTTTAGAGACTAACACATTTATTTCAGCATAAGCTTTCGTGGGCTAGAACCCACTTCATCAGACACATGGAATGGAACACACAGTGAGCAGATATTTATACATTCAGAGAAACATGAAAAGTGGAAGTGCCTATACCAACTGTAAGAGGCTAATTAGTTAAGAGGAACAATATCAGCAGGGGAAAAAAAACTTTTGAAGTGATAATCAAGATGGCCCATTGCGGATAATTGACACAAAGGTGTGAGTGAGGATAGTTAATTTAAGGGAAATAGATTCAATTAACGTAATGGCCAAGCCATTCCCAGTCTTTGTTCAACCCTGAGTTGATGGTATCTAGTTTGCATATCAATTCAAGTTCCACAGCTTCTCGTTGAAGTCTGTTTTTGAAGTTTTTCTGTTGCAAAATTGCTACCTTTAAGTCTGTCACTGAGTGATTAGAGAGGTTGAAGTGTTCTCCTACTGGTTTTTGAATGTTATGATTCCTGATGTCAGATTTGTGTCCGTTTATTCTTTTGCGTAGAGACTGTCTGGTTTGGCCAATGTACATGGCAGAGGGGCATTGCTGGCACATGATGGCATATATCACATTGGTAGATGTGCAGGTGAATGAGCCCCTGATGGAGTGGCGGATGTGATTAGGTCTTATGATGGTGTCACTTGAATAGATATGTGGACAGAGTTGGCAACGGGCTTTGTTGCAAGGATAGGTTCCTGGGATAGTGTTTTTGTTGTATGGCGTGTGGTTGCTGGTGAGTATTTGCTTCAGGTTGGGGGGCTGTCTGTAAGCGAGGACTGGTCTGTCTCCCAAGATCTGTGAGAGTGAGGGATCATCTTTCAGGATAAGTTGTAGATCTTTGATGATGCGCTGGAGAGGTTTTAGTTGGGGGCTAAAGGTGACGGCTAGTGGCGTTCTGTTATTTTCTTTTTTGGGCCTGTCCTGTAGTAGGTGACTCCTGGATACTCTTTTGGCTCTGGCTATCTGTTTTTTTACTTCAGCAGGTGGGAACTGTAGTTTTAAGAATGCTTGGTAGAGATCTTGTAGGTGTTTGTCTCTGTCTGAGGGATTGGAGCAAATGCGGTTGTATCTTAGAGCTTGGCTGTAGACAGTGGATTGTGTGGTGTGTCCTGGATGGAAGCTGGAGGCATGTAGGTAAGTATAGCGGTCAGTAGGTTTCCAGTATAGGGTGGTGGTTATGTGACCATCGCTTATTAGCACAGTAGTGTCTAGGAAATGGACCGCTTGTGTGGACTGGTCTAGGCTGAGGTTGATCGTGGGATGGAAATTGTTGAAATCATGGTGGAATTCCTCAAGGGTTTCTTTTCCATGGGTCCAGATGATGAAGATGTCATCAATGTAGCACAAGTAGAGTAGGGGCTTTAGGGCCGGGGACGAGAGCTAAGGAAGCGTTGTTCTAAGTCAGCCATAAAAATGTTGGCATACTGGGGGGCCATGCGGGCACCCATAGCAGTGCCGCTGACTTGAAGGTATATATTATCCCCAAATGTGAAATAGTTGTGGGTGAGGACAAAATCACAAAGTTCAGTAACCAGGTTAGCCTGGCATTATCGGGGATACTGTTCCTGACAGCTTGTAGTCCATCTTTGTGTGGAATGTTAGTGTAGAGGGCTTCTATATCCATAGTGGCCAGGATGGTGTTTTCTTGAAGATCACCGACGGATTGTAGTTTCCTCAGGAAGTCAGTGGTGTCTTGAAGATAGCTGGGAGTGCTGGTGGCATAGGGCCTGAGGAGAGAGTCCACATAGCCAGACAATCCTGCTGTTAGGGTGCCAATGCCTGAGATGATGGGGCATCCAGGATTTCCAGCTTTATGGATCTTGGGTAGAAAATAGAATACCCCTGGTCAGGGTTCTAGGTATGTGTCCGTATGGATCTGTTCCTGTGCTTTTTCATGGAGTTTCTGGAGCAGATGGTGTAGTTTCTTTTGGTAATCCCCAGTGGCATCAGAGGGTAATGGCCTGTAGAATGTGGAGTTAGAGAGCTGCCTGGCTGCCTCCTGTTCATATTCCAACCTATTCATGATGACAACAGCACCTCCTTTGTCAGCCTTTTTGATTATGATGTCAGAGTTGTTCCTGAGGCTGTTGATGGCGTTGTGTTCAGCACGGCTGAGGTTATGGGGCAAGTGATGCTGCTTTTCCACAATTTCAGCCCATGCACGTCGACGGAAGCAATCTATGTAGAAGTCCAGTCTGTTATTTCGACCTTCAGGAGGAGTCCATGCAGAATCCTTCCTTTTGTAGTGTTGGTAGGAAGGATTCTGTGGGTTAGTATGTTGTTCAGAGGTGTGTTGGAAATATTCTTTGAGTCAGAGACGTCGAAAGTAGGATTGTAGGTCTCCGCAGAACTGAATCATGTTCATGGTCCTGAAGGGACAAAAGGAGAGGCCCCGAGATAGGACAGACTCTTCTGCCGGGCTAAGAGTGTAGCTGGAAAGATTAACAATATTGTTGGGTGGGTTAAGGGAACTACTGTTGTGGCTCCTTGTGACATGTAGCAGTTTAGATAGTTTAGTGTCCTTTTTCTTTTGTAGAGAAGCAAAGTTTGTGTTGTAAATGGCTTGTCTAGTTTTAGTAAAGTCAATCCATGAGGAAGTTTGTGTGGAAGGTTGGTTTTTCATGAGAGTATCTAGTTTTGAGAGCTCAGTCTTAATCTTTCCTTGTTTGCTGTATAGGATGTTGATCAGGTGGTTTTGCAGTTTCTTTGAGAGTGTGTGGCACAATCTCTCAGCATAGTCTGTGTGATATGTAGATTGTAATGGATTTTTTATCTTTAGTCCTTTTGGTATTATGTCCATCTGTTTGCATTTGGGAAGGAAGATGATGTCTGTCTGTATCTGTACGAATTTTTTCATTAAGTTGATGGATTTCTACTCCATACAGCTAAATGCAGTGCCTTGCATAATGACAAGTTTCAGAGTAGCAGCCGTGTTAGTCTGTGTCAGCAAAAAGAACAGGAGTACTTGTGGCACCTTAGAGACTAACAAATTTATTTCAGCATAAATATTCACTGGTTGGACGACATCTCCCATGATACACAATGGTAGCATTGGGAGGCAGTCATGTGTCCCTAGATGTCATGTGTCATGGGAGGTGTGGTTCAGATGGGAGCCTGACCCATAGAGGAGAATGAGGACCAAAGGTAACCAAACTACAACTCCCAGGAGGCACTGGAGCCAGCATATAGAAATCAAAATGTTATGGTTTTGGAGCATTTGGCTTTTCAGTAAAAAAAAAAAATCCAAGTTTTCTGTGGAAAGTAGACACTTTTTATGAAAAATTTCATATACTCAAAAACCCATTTTTCTTCCAAAAAACAAGTTAGATGGATTTTTTTAAAATAAGCCCTATTAGGGGGATCATGACTTGGCCATATATTATCGTCAATTACCTTTTTAATATAGCTTATGTTACTATACTACACCCACTTTGCACATGAAGATATCTTCACTGAGCTCTGCCTGATGATGCCTATATCTTTTCCCTGAGTGATTATAGATAATTCAGAGCACTCCATGTGTATAAGTGGTTTAAATGGCTCCTTCCTTTGTGCACGGCTTTGCATTTGTTTACGATGAATTTGCTTTTGTCATCACACTGCACATGTTCCTAGTTTTGTTAGATCTTTCTGGAGCTTCACACAGTCTTCCCTAACACACTAATCTAAATCATTTTGTGTCCTCAGTAAATGTTGCCACCTCACTGACCTGTAACGATGTAATAAATAAAAGGCACTGTTGTAATTTGTTTTCGGTGGACTGCGCTTTTAAATGCATAAGAATCCATCTCTAATCAGCATAGACAGCTGCCATTTTGTGTCTTGGTTTGAAGTAGAATGCTACAGAATGCATCATGGTCTGTCTCATTCTCTCAGATGGAGAGGTAGGAGCAGAGTGTTTGTGTTAAGATGAAATAAAGGTGATCTAGACTGAAAATGTATGTTGTTCTCAGTGTATATGGATAATATATTTTGGAGGCAATATGTACCTAAGGTCCTGATGACTTGTGTATCCATTAAAAACCCCAAAGCACTTCTAACAAGAGCAAGCTTGTTGGTGTCTAGTTCATAGTCTATTTTCTATAATTAACTACAGTCTACCTACATAACAGGTTCTTGATTTCAACTTGAAATGGTAAATTTCATTTCTTGTCCTGAACTTTTGTATGGAATTGCAGTGCTCTAGCTGCAGTGTTTTGCTCCTGAGGCTGCTGCATTTTGGTGGTGGGTAAAAAGCTCCCTGTATATATTTTTGTTATCACTACTGCAACTACGAAACTGTAATACCTTGTACTGCTGTAGCACCTTTCATCTGAGGAGCTCAAAATGCATTATAAACATCAATCTCAATACACTGTGTGGAGTATGAAAATAGTATTATATCATATTTACAAATGAGTAAAGCAAGGCACTGAGATGTTCAATGTCTTGCCGAAGGCTACTCAGTGGATCATCTATTAGGCCTGAGTCCTGCAAACATTTATGCATGTGGATAGTTCTGGTGGAATTAATGAAACTACTTACATGTTTAAAGTTACTCATGTGCATAATTGTTTGCAGGATCAGGGTGCAAGTTCGTACATCTGTTACCCGTATAAAGCGCTTTATATTCTTTGGAGGAAATGCTCAGCTGAAGACAGGAGAAGCTGCACTTCTTGGCTGGTATCGGCAGTAGAGCTTAGGTCTTGTGCCTCAATGAGCACCTGAGGAATGAGCTTGTCTCACAAAAACAAAAGTTATGCTGTGACAGCTTGTTATCCATAAAGCATTCCCATTCAGTCCTTGTCCCAAACATCTTTTCCATTCTATAAGGCAATTGCTATAGTGATTTTGGCCTAAAATCCTTGACGTGGGCATGCACTTCTGCTCATGCACAACTTAAGCATTTGGAGACGTGGATGCACACACTTCTATGCATGCACTTTTAAAAACGTAGGCCATACTCCACAGTGAATTGATCTTCTGGCTATTTTACCAGAGGCAACCTTTACAGATGTAGTTAAGCCATCTCTAGTAGTTTAGGAGTTGCTCTTTGTGTTCCAATTTTTAGGGCCAGATCCTCAGCTGGAGTAAATCAAAGTAGCCCCATTGACTTTAACTGAAGCTACACTAATTTACCTCAGCTGAGAATCTGGCCATATGCGGTAGGTTCTCTTTGTATGTTATAAATTCTATGTAAGTGTTTTCTACTGGTCAGAGAAGCATTCCTGGATTTTACTCTTGACTCTGCCACTGAATTGCTCCATGACCTTGCATAGTATTATGGTTAGCAGTGGTAGTAAATACATGGCTCTAGTAATTAAAAAAGCTTGAGGGGATTGGTGTGAGGAGGTTAAAGGGTTTACTACAGATCTTGCAAAACTTTAATTGTAGAGTATTTTAAATAGTTACTGGGATGAATTATGTGTCTTTCCCATGAACTAACATTTTTTTATTTCCAAGAGAAACAAAATTAGGTGAAAAATTGGTGCTAGGAGATCACATAGGTTTGGTTTTGCATTTAAATTATTAAGTAGCTGTAGTAGGTGCGGCATGCAAAAAGGAGACTACCTTATTAACTAGAATAGGTGAAGTTTAATTATTTCAAAAATGTCTTGTCAGTATGACAGTGCAATAGAGAAACATGCTTTGTGTTTAAATATAGTTCCAACTGTTGTTAAGAGGCATTAAGCAACACATTTGCCCTTATCAACATAGTATAGCAGTAAGGATAATGTGCAAAGGACTAGTCTATTGTCGCAATATGAATGAGGAAATATTGCTGTATCTAATTTACTGTATTCCAAGGTAAAACGTTACCTTAGTTTTGAAAGACGACAGGATGTAAAATAATTTGGCTAAAATGTACAATGAGTTTTAGGGATGGGTGAACCTCAAAGATTCTGAACTGTTGAGTTCAGATACTGAGATTGTCATTAAATATGTATCATGCTAAGGTTTTTGATTTTATTGCTGTAGTTATGGTATAGCCTAATTATAAGAATAGGAAACACTGTGGTAAAACTGAATACCATGATGGTTTATTATCCCCACCCCAGGGGCTTGAGGAGACAGAAGGGGAGGAATTCTGATTGAATGGGGTTTCTCTGAGGCACAATGTCTCTGGGGGCTACTCATAACAAACATTGTGGAAGGGACATAACACCTCATCTTTTAGGATTTAAGCCAACCTCTAACTATTAGGGATCAAGAGGAGACCTCCCAGGGGAAGAGTATCCTACGCTGGCCACATGCAGGATTTCTTGCGCCTTCTTCTGAAGCATCTGGTGTTACCAACTGGACTCGATAGACCACAGGTCTAATCCAGCTTGGCAATTCCTATGTTCTAGGGGTAAAGCTACTTTCACACTAGGCCTTCCTCAGGGCTGTGCCTAAAGGCACAATCTAACCTTTAACATTTGCTGTTTCCATGTACATTTCTGCTAGTGAACACGTATACTACAATACTTATATAGGAAACAAAAGAGTAGGAAATAAACCAAAGAACAGTTAAAAAAAAATCAGGTTAACACTGTTAACCTACTTAGCTACTTTTTCTAAGATACTTATTCAGCTGTAGTCTTAGAATTGTAGTTACTTTTAATAAATTGATACAAGTTTTGTGATGTTGTTTGGTTGTGTGAACAAGTTGGAACTAGGGAGATTATGAGCATTTGCGTCACACCTGAGACCTATCTGATTCAGACAGGGAAAATGTCTGGTATTTTTACAGGAACTATGGCCTATTTACTGTTGAACCTGGAGACAGGTCAGATCACCACACAGGAACCTAAATCCTGAAGGAAATTATGTGTAATGTCTCAAAATATACCACAAAGTAAGTACAATGGAAACCATCAGCCACCAAAGAGAACTCTTGCAAAGGAAAGTTCTAAAAGAAATTAATTATGAAAACATTGGTGATTAATGTTGTGTTGCTGAACATCATGTTCCAAGGCAGAAGGGATAGCACTGTTCTAGTGTAACATCGACAAACCCTGGTCATTGGCTGGCTGGCTTAGTGCATGAGCCTCTACTGCATGAGCTAAAAGCCATATAGCTGTTAGCTAAGGCTGTAGAGCAAACTCATTAATCTCTCTCTCTAAGTGGTCTCAGTGCCACTAGATGGGACAGAACACCGCACCCAGAAGGTGTGTGGGTTTCACTAGCATTGAGTGAAGAGTGGGAAAAATTATTTGCAACCATATTCAGGCACCTTCTTAATAGAATTTTATTTCCATTATGTTTGGAACAATTTTCTTTTCAATGTTCATGAATACGAAGTTTTGTTCTTAAGCATGTGCTTGAAAAGTAGATTTTGGGCCCTTTGCCAAATTTGGCAAAATGCTAAATACATACAGGCTGTGATGAAATATATATCTGGAAGGAAAACTTATTGTGAAGGAAATAATCTTTCTGACGGTTGCAACTGGTGTTTGACTGTTTGCTCCATCTGGTAATGGTTGATACCTGATAGCTTAAGACAAAACATCATCATTTATCCTGTTAACTATGTAGTGCTGTACACAGGGGCAAAAATCCTTCCTGATTCCTGCAGGCTATGCCCCAAGAAGATGACATTTGACTGCCCCCATCATTATCTTAGGTTTATGAGCTATAATATTATTAGTTGCCATAAAACTATCCAGCCCCTTTAAAAAAATTCAGCCATAGTATTTGAGTTTGAAAAAGTGAAACAAATTTTATAGAGTGCCATATTTCATTAAAGGGAATACTCTTGAATTCATGGAAGTAAACGGGAAAATTAAGAGTGAGCAAATACTAACAGGTGTTGGGCTTAAACAGATAGGTCAATTTGAAGACAATTTGACAACAGTGCAGTCAACATCTCCAAATCATGATTGGAACTCATGAGTTCACTTTGCTGATAGAGCAGGGATGGCAGGCTAGGACCAACCTCATGGAGAAATGACCCATTTGATCTAGCTAGATTGGATATTTCTACTTATGTTGCAATCATATATAGATAGATTAAAGTTAACTCACGTAACAATAGCAGTGAAGCCATGGTAGTAACTGGGGAAGGTAACCAAGGTCCCAGGTGAGTGGGGGTAGGCTGTGCTGCTGTGTTCAGTCATGACTTCACTGCTATTGCTATTCAAGCGAACATTGATAGTTAGGTTGCAGCTAGCTCAGGTATATGTACACATGCTGCAATCACACCTCCAGATTGCAGTGTAAACATAACCTGAGTATATGAAAGGACATTATTAATAACTACTACTGCATCACTAATATCTAATAACTAAGCATTACTAAGAGAAATATGCCCAAGCCCTCACTCTACAGACAAACATTCCAACCCTTATGAAAGTGAATCAAAAATGGGGCCTGGATCTGAATTTTCTGTGTGGCCTCTGTCTAATCATGGGTGAAATAGAAATCGCAGATCCAAACTTCAGGACAGTTGACATCCCGATCATCTTCAGCCTATCACTAATTACTGAAGTCAGCCTCGCAACCACCCTGTGATGTAGGTTGGTATTAAAATCCCATATCTGACAGCTCAGAACACAGAGGATCAGAGAGATGATATGATTTGCGCAAGGTCAGGGGGCAGTGGCAGAGGAGATAGAACCCAGCTTTCTTGACTTTGAGCTGTGCGATTCAACCACTAACGTCATGTTTTCTAAGTGAACAACATTCCCAATCAAGTATGAATAAATATAATCAAGCAGAGACCATTCATTCTGGACGACACAGCGTTTAACCTCTGGGGCTCTACCCATATTCAACTGTTGACCTAAGTCACAAATAATAGTGGCTTTAGTGGAGCAGGATCCTAGGTACCGGTGCAGTTTTTTCCCCAGGTCACAAAAAACACGCCACAGTTTAGGAGGGATGTGTTGGCAATATTTTAACAAGAAGTTTCAAAACAGCTCCCCCTTACTGTATGTGTCTAGTGCTCCTGAGAAGAAAGTGAAGGGGTGGTGGAATGTAGTCAATGGCGCCTGGATCTCAGATGCGGCCTCTAACCTCCACTATAATACAAATAATAATACACACACTTTATTTCTAGTCATTGGGCCAACATCTGTGCCTTCCTTTCATTTTTCCTTTTCTGTTACTTCAGCCTCAATCCTGCACCTTGTGCCAATCAGCGATTCACCTGCGTGGAACAACTTGCAGGCTCAGGATCTTAGTGTTAAAACATAAAAACAGAAAGGGTCTGTTCTGGTGTGGGAGTGCGAAGAGGGGAGAGATGACCCAGGGAGACTCATCCCATTCCCCTTGAGCAAGGCGCAAGGGGCATTTTGGTTCTTATGCTCCCAGATTGCAAAGACCTGGGCACTTCAGTGCTGACTTTGGTGGCAGAAATGCCATCTGGTGCAGAGAGTAGAGGGACCAGGGTGAGGCCATATTCTCCCCCTTCCACACTGGGCCAGCAGGGACAGTGTCGCTACACCTTATGAAAGGGCTTTGCAGAAGCTGATGATGTGCACAGTAGCTTCAGTGCTTCTTAAGATGCCAGGCCCAGTTCAGATTCTACACTGGTGCATCGCCCTTAACCTCAAGGACATCTAGGCCAGTGATCAGCGGCCAGACCCTCAGCTGGTGTCAATTGTCAGAGCTCTATTGAAATTGCATATAAGGAATCAGGCCTAGCTCTAGTGAAATCAATGATGCTAGGACAATTGAGACCAGCTGAGGATCTGGCCCCCATCATGTAGCTGCTGCTGCCAGACAAGCCCTCTTCAACCTCCCCAAGATGTCTAGTAACGCAAAGGCAGCCTATCCCCTACACCTTGGCAAATCATGGGCATTAACTGTGGTATGTGCAACAGGCACAAATATGCACTTGCATGTCTGTGTGACTTATTAGCACTGCCACAAAAATGGCTTTGTAGCTTTTATTCAAGCTTGGCATCTCTCAGTGACTGAAAGCCTTAATTCACAGCTCTTAGATTTCATTAAAGTGTGGGAACAACACGTTGACAACAGGAATGTCTCCGATCACTCATTTTAGCTGCTGAGATGCTGTAGAGGCTTGGGTTAGGTGTATCATTGCAAGTTTGAAGCAGTAATGTCCCTTGGGGCAAACTGATACCTGCTGTGGGAATATTGTTCACTATTTCATGTTATATATTACATGAGAAAGTTTATTCTCATAATGGTCAATGCAGTAGACTGACAATCAGGATTACTGCGTTATATTACTGACCTTGCCACTGACTTTCTTTGTAACCATAGGCCTCTCACTTACCCTTCCTGTGCCTCTATATCCTAACTACAAAATGGGTATTATAGCAGGAGTTTGCTAGTGCTTGCTATAGCTGAGGTTTCAAAACATTGTCACTTATAAAACCCCGTTTTCAAATACAGCAGAACTCCTGTTTTACAAACTAATGGAGGAATTGATGAGTTCATAAAATCAAGAATTTCATAAAATTGAACACCTCAAAATTAAAGGAGGAGAGGTGCATAAGTTGCAGTATGGTGCACTGCATCACTTTCTTCTTGTCCGTCATACTGCTGCAAAGCTATTTCCAATGCACTGATGTGGACTTGTTCTTCATCAACATCAAATGTGGTTGTGTGGTTTCTTTTTCATCAGGAAATACAGTTTGCACAACTGGTTGTTTTGTGTTCGTGAACACTGCAATTCCACTGTACTCCTAGCATTCAGGTACCTTCTGCTTGGGGTGGGGGGGTCTAAAATTTCCAATGCTTAGCCTACGCCCCAAGGTGAGTTTTTTTGTGTGCAAAATTTGGGCAAAAACTATTCAGCTGTTTATCTATTCATCCTAACCAGGATGGGTAAGGAATGGTGTCCTTAGCCTCTGTTTATCAGAGGGGGGTGATGGGTGGCAGGAGAGAGATCACTTGATCATTACCTGTTAGGTCCACTCACTTCGGGGCACCTGACATTGGCCACTGTCGGTGGACAGGATACTGGGCTGGATGGACCTTTGGTCTGACCCAGTACGGCCTTTCTTATGTTCCTATGTTTGTGAGTGGAAACAAACAAAAAGAAAAAAAATACACCCCCTCATAGACACATTCTTGCTGTGTTCCTTTTTTCAACAGGCCTATGTCCAAAATAGCAGCAGTTTGAAAGTGGCTACATGGGACACAAATAATTGTGGAGCTCACTTGATTAAAGTCTCACGTGGGAACCATGCCTCACACAATGTGGCCTACCATTACACCGCTTTACTGTTTCATTGCTGTGACGGGGCAGGCTGGCCCCGCACTGGTATTAACCCTTCCCTGCTGACAGAGGAAGTCACGCCCCTGAGGCTCTGCTGGGCATGCTCCAACAGGGAGCCAAGTATAAAAGCCTGCAGAGCTGCTCAGTCAAGGCTGGCGGCTGAGGGAGGAGGAAGCCCAGCGGAAGCTCCAGCCCAGGAGCAGCAGTACCTCGTTCAGGAGGGAACTGAGAGACTGGGAGGTGGGACCAGAGACTGGCAGCTGTCAGAACCCCAGGGAGCGTTGGGAGCTGAAGAATCTGAAGACCCTGAGGCCCCAGGGACTGCTACATCCGGAGAAGGGGTAGGAAGTGACCCAGGGAAGGGAAGGGAGTGGTATCTCCCACCACTCTAAGGGCAGCGTGTTGCGGTAGGATTCCCCGCTGACCCGGGGAGGATCACGCTGTTAAAGACAGGGCCCTGGGTTGGAGCCCGGTGGAGGCGGGTGGGCCCCGGGCTCCCCTACCGGGGGTCTCTGAACCCCAGTCTCCATCAGTGTGGAGACGTAGTTCACCAACCCCCCTCGTACCTCGAAGGAGATAGATGGACTCTGGCCGCTAGGCCGCGCTATCCCCCAGGGAGGGGATTTAGAAGGACTTTGACCATTGGGCCATACGGCCCTGACTATCGGGGAGGTAGTCGAACTGCCATAAGAGCAGGGAGGTGGGGTTAACCTCGTCCCCCCCTGGAAACAAAGGGGTGACAAAGTGCAAAGCCCGCCACAATTGCCTACAGTTGAGATCTGCCCATTGGGCTAGGCACGTTAAAGCAGATATTAAGAGACAGTGCATGTCTCAAAGCACCTACAATTTAAACAGACATGACAGACAAAGGTGGGAGAAGAACCAGACATTTGCCTAAGGTCACACAGCAAGTCAGTGACCAAGCTGGGACGAGAACCCAAGGCCTTTGACTTCCAATCCAGAGTTCTACCCACTGGGCCAATAAATCCAGCAAGGTACACACAGCTCCTGAGAATATATTGGCTGAGAATATAGTGGATCAGATGGCTTATGCTAAGTAGATACCTGGCTCAGCCTCAAAGTGATAAATCACATGAGGAAATGAGACTCATTTCATTCTGTAAAGTGATTTAAGATGTCATATGGTTTGGATATATGATCATGACAACAGGGCTCCCATAATCAATCACCCAAATCAACTCAACCATTTAGCAGTTGTACAGAGCAAGCCACTAAAGTCGTCACAGATTCCACCCACAGATCCTCAGAAACTGACATTGTGTGTGTAGGGGGGTGGGAGAAACACACTCTGAAATTCGGGCATTTCCAACAGGTGGGTGTGCACTTGGGGTGGGCCTGATCACCAGTCTGGAACAAACAGTTAGCCATGCCCAGTTCCATTGTAGCCCTTTCATGGATTCATAGATTCCAAGGCCAGAAGGAACCATAATGATCATCTAGTCTGACCACCTGTATAACACAGGCCATAGAACTTCCCCAAAATAATTCCTAGAGCAGATCTTTTAGAAAAAACATCAAGACTTGATTTAAAAATGGCCAGTGATGGGGTTGATCCAAAATGAATTTTTAAAATTTTTTCAGAACTGCCAGCAAACTAAAAAATCCATTCATCACGGAGCACCAGTTGAGCACCAGTCTGAAAATCTAGTCACTGTGCAATACACACGCTGGGTCCGCATGTAAGGAAAATGAGCTCCAAAAACCACCTGCCTCGAAATACAAGCGTCCCCATCAAGCCACCAAAATCATCTACCCAGTCAATGCCTAGCTGTCTAGGAAAAGAGATACTCCTTGCAGGTAAGGATATCATAGACCTGGAGCAGAGCCAGGTGTCTGGGTGACAAATGGCCAAGCTTATTTGTCCAAGCATAATCCTGAGGAAAGGAAGAGGAGCTGTGTTCCTGCTAATGCACAGAAAGGGACTCAGGGTTTCTGAATGACAGATTTCAGCAGGCAGCAAAGAACCTATGATATATTATCCCATCCTCACCTGCTCTTTCCTGTGCATTCTCAGGAAACTCCACCCCTACCTGATAGCAGATACTGAAAACCGAAATCTCCAGGACATGCATTTCATGCCCATATACTGTAGTCTGCAAGTCATATTTCTGCTGAGTTTTTTTTCTAGTGCACAAGTTACAGCTAGCCTGCACATTGGTGCATTCGATAAAGCTGATTTTCACAATTTAGCTCTGTGTCAAGAATCTATCAGCATATTCTATTTCACCATCAATGCATCACTAGTTCAGTATTGGAGAGACACACATGTTGGCTGGAGCTGCTGGAGAGATCAGGTCCAAACACAGCTGGAACCTGGCACGAGGGGATTGGCCCAGGGAGGCCAGGGGCATGGACGCAGCCAGGCTGCAGGAGCAGCCTAGACTCAGAACAGGAGTCCTGACCAGCATAGTGACGGACATCACAGAGACTGGGATTCACCCTTCTAGCCCACACTGCACCCAAGCACCCATGACCAGCAAGGGGCGGGACAGCCCCTGGTTGGGACTAACAGTCTGGGACTGGGGGCTGCATGGACTGGGTCACACAGAGCATCCCTCTATTTAGCTGGGCACTGGGGACTGTTGTTGCGGGGAGATATGTGCAACTCCCCATAGCACCCCCCCAATGGTCCCTGGTTCTAATTGAGAGTTTGTTTCCACTCAGACACAGGTGCTGGTTTATAGCTGAGTGCAGCATTGTTTCTAGAGCTAATCCCTGCGTCCTCAAAGACTGCGGAAGGGAAGCAGGGTGTTTGGGCCCCATAGGAGGCAACAGGGTTCTCTCAGGCATGTGACTTGGGACTTGACAAACCCAGGGGGCTCTCACCAAACTTATGAGAAACCAAGAGAGGCTCCAACACAAAATTGTCTCTCTAATCAAACCCCATCCTTTCCTAACCTCCATTTTCAGGATATACCTCAGCAATGGCTGAGTTTCCAAAGGAATTGTGGGATTTTGACCCCTTCTCCCATAATTCCCTTGGACTCCCACAAGGTGTTACAAGATTCCCCTTACGCTATTGCTTCAAGAAGTTCTGCCAAAGAATGTGAGATTGATACCCAGAACGCAGTGCAGCTACGACTATGGATTTGATTGCCATGTGTAGGCACAGGCACGATGGGTACATTATAAATACCGAGAGAGGGGGAACATAAAAAAAGATAAGACAGATAACATTTACAATGGTTTTTTTCCTCCTCTAAGTGCTAAATAAAATCGAAGGAGACAAGTCCCAGCAGCGGCACAGGGAGCGGGTTTGCTTAGTGTGTCTGTGAGAAGAGGGTTCTGACGCTTGATTTCCTTCTCTTTCTCTTGGACAAACTGCATTTCACTTTTATTGAGCATCTTAAAACACTTTTTAGGTATTAATCAATTAACTCTTGCCGCACCTCTGAAAAGTGGGCATTGAAAGGAAGGATGATCCAGCGGTCAGGGTGCTAGCCTAGAACATTAGAGAGCCCTCCTCTTCTATGAACTTTTGTGTGACCATGGGCAAGTCACTTAGCCACTCTGTGCCTCAATTTCCCACCTGTAAAATAGGGCCAACAGCACTGCCCTACCTCACAGGGATGTTCTGAAGATAAAAACACCGAAGACTGTGAGGTGCTGTTGTGATGGGGGCTACATAAGTACCGTAGGTAGATCATTACCTCATTTCTCACTGCTTGTTAATTGGGCAAGCATTTTTTCCACTAGCACTACATCTATCCACTGATTTTTACAAAGTCAAATCCATAACTTTGTTTTCACCTGGTTATCCATTAACTTGCTTTCTAATTAGTGCAACTCTTAGCTATTCAAGTCCATGTGACTTAGCTTTATTACCCAAATCTTTAATATAATGATCCAGGGTGTCACCAGACAGCTGAATTTGTAATTGCCAGCAAACAAAAAAAACCCTGTTACTCACTCAGCTCCCCTCTGGTCCCGACACATGTACAGCTGTGAAGGATTTGTCAAAGTCAGCTTCAAGACCCACAAAATGTGTCAGACCACTCTGTTTATTAGCAAAGCGCTTTGCCAATGCACCCAGATATATGTGAGTGCCATGCAAAGGCACAAGCTATCTTATTTATACAGATAAGGGGAGACAAACTTAACATAAGAAACAAAAGAGAGCAGAAACTGACAAATATACATACATATCTTATTTGCATACTAACTTTTACCAATCTCCTAGCTCAGTAGGAGCTCTTAAGCTCATTAGTTTAAGAGGACCCATTGTCTCATACACGTTAATGTTTCTCTTCCTGACAACTATATTTCAACAAACCTTTCTCCTGTTTAAAGCAACAGACAGCAAGAACAAGCAGCATTTCTTTAATGAATTATAATTACAATATAACTCATTCTACTTTCACAGATTTCATACACACTCCAACTTCTCCTCAGCACTGCTTACTTCCAGAGAAAATGGGAAGTGTTGCAACTACCTTCATGAGATCATAGCCATGTTCCTTTCTAATCTTTAGTAGATTAATTTGCTCTTTTTTTCTGGGTGACAGCTTTTTTCCAATGCCATGTAATAAAGGTGCAAACAGGAGTGTCACCAAGACACTGAACTTGATTTCCTGAGCCAGCCCCGTCATGGGTCAGGGATACAAAAGATTAATCGTCCTGCCACACGGAAAGGATGAGTATCCATTACAGCCATGTCACCAAAATAATTCTTTTCAGTAGAACTGGCTGGAAAATGGAATTTCTGTCCAATGGGAAATTCTGAAATTTCAAAATTTGGTTTTGTCCCAAATCAGACTAAAAAGCTGAAAGCTGCACATTATTTGTGAAATGACATATTCTGAACTATTTCATTGTGACTTCATTGTTATTACTTTTATATTCTATTATGGCTTATAATATAACAAAAGTCCAACTATGGACTTTTTTATGTTTTATGTCATAAGTCAAAATAAATAAGTTCCCATCAAAAATGTTGATGACATTGATAAATTCCCACAAAACATTTCAATGTAATCAAATAAGCTTTTACTGACAGAAAACTGTTCCCTTGCTCTAAACATTTCAACCAACTCTGCTTTAAATGGACTCAATTTAACATTAAAAATGGTATATAGCATTGTTAGGTTTTCCTCACCCCTACTGCTTATTGCTTTCATGGCTAGTGAAGGGTCTGTATATCAATTTGAAGTCTGTTGTCGTAAGGCAAAAGGCTAGAAACATGCTTTAAAAAAAGCAGAGCAGCAGAGATTCAATTTTACTTTTCTAGATCACCTGCCCCAAGCCTGAGGCACCAAGGAGCTTGGCTTTTCCAGGAAGCAGCTGCTGAGGGAAGGAGATTCTGCATGGGAAGAGAAGGTCTGGAGGGAAGAAGGGAAGTCAAAGGATTTTGCGATGAGGATCTGGGCTAACCAAAATGATCTCATTCCCCCAGTAGCTTTTTACCTGGATTCATGACCCAGAGCGAGTTTTGTCTGTACCTAGATGGATTTGCTATCCCAACAAAACTTGACAACAGGGCTGGTTTCTTAGGGTGGCCTGGGCCTGGTAAGGAGAGTCCCTGGGGGCAGTCAGGGAGCAGGGGGAGGGTTGGAAGGGTCAGGAGTTCTGGGGGGGCTGTCAGGGAGCGGGGGGAGGGTCAGGAGTTCTGGGGGGGCTGTCAGGGAGCGGGGGGAGGTCAGGAGTTCTGGGGGGGCTGTCAGGGAGCAGGGGGAGGTCAGGAGTTCTGGGGGGGCTGTCAGGGAGCAGGGGGAGGGTTGGAAGGGTCAGGACTTCTGGGGGGGCAGGGGTGTGGAGACGGGTCCAGGCAGTCAGAGGCAGGGAGCGGGGGGTTGGAAGGGTCACAACTTCTGGGGGGCGGGGATGTGGAGGGGGTTGGGGCAGTCAGCAGGGGGGGTTGGATAGGTCGGGAGTTCTGAGGGGGGGCTTGTCAGGGTGTGGAGAAGGTTGGGGCAGTCAAGGGACAGGTAGGGGGTACAGTCCTAGGGGGGCAGTTAGGGTGGGTGGGTCTCAGAAGGGGACAAGGAACAGGGAAGCTTAGGTAGGGGGTGGGGTTCTGGGAGGCAGTTAGGGGTAGGGGTCCCAGGAGGGGGCAGTCAGGGGACAAGGAGCAGGGGGTGGTTGGGGGTTCTGAGGGGGGGCAGTCAGGGGGTGGGAAGTGGGATGGAGTGGGTGGGGGCAGGGAGGGGGGAACCTGGTCTGGGGAGCAGCCCCTGGGCACAGCTGGCCCCTGGGGTCTACAAAGGCTCGTTAGGATTTGCCCCTCAATGAACCGATGTGTGTGTGTGGGGGGGGAGGGGCGCAAAATATCCTTGCACTGGCCCTGATTCGGTGACCGGTGCTACTGACAGCTTGCCCAGCGGGTAGCTGGAGGACTGGCTAGAACAACGCATCTGATGTGTTGTGATCGGCGCTCTCTCTCTAAGGGCTGATGGACCGATAAGTGACAAAGTTAGGTCGACAAATGTCGCATTCTTCATCATCATCATGATGTTCCTATTATGCCTCTGGCGTTTAGGGCAGTGACAAAGCTCCTCCACTCCTGTCTGTTTCTGGCAAGTCTTTCAATGGTTCCCCAGCTGTGCCCCAGGTATTTCAGCTCGGCTTCCACAGCTCTTCGCCATATTGTTTTCGGGTGGCCTCATTTTCGCTTGCCTTTGGGTGTCCATCTTATTGCTACTCTGGTGATGGAATCACTTTCCATCCGAAGCACATGACCGATCCATCTCCAACACCTCCTGGCAATGATGGTGCTCAGATCCTCTTAGCTGCACTGTGTTAATAGACCTTGGTTTGAGATTGTTCTGGGCCAAAAGATACGGAGGATTTTTCTGAGGCAGGTTGTATGGAATGAAGACAGTTTGGACATGTCATATTTTCTCATTCACCAGCATTCTGCACTATAAAGTAGTGTTGAAAGTACGCAGCTCTGCTAAAACTTGAGTTTGGTTTTGGTGTTGTATTTTGATGATTTCGAGACTGTATTTAAGCTCCTGAAGGTGTTCCTGGCTTTATTGATTTTGTTCCGGATGTCCTGGCTTGTTCCACCATCCTGGCTGATGGTGCTGCCCAAATATGCGAATTTTTCTACATTGGTGAGAACATAATCCTCTATCCATACTGGTGATGGTGAGGCAATATTAAAGGTCATGATATCTGTCTCATTGTGGTTGATTTTCAGTCCAAATATTCAGTCCAAAGTATTAGGTCAAGTTAATAATGTATGTGTCTACACTACCGAGTGCCTTCCGCCGACCTAAAGGGCTTGTAAAATCGACTTCTGTACTCCACTTCCATGAGAGGCGTAGCGCTTGAGTTGACATCTACGCATCGACATGGGGATAGTGTAGACACTGCGTTGTGTAATTCGAATGAATTGGCCTCCAGGAGGTGTCCCACAATGCTCCACTGTGACCACTCTGGAGAGCACTTTCAACTCCACTGCACGTTAGCCAGGTACACAGGAAACAGCTGCCCCCTTGTTAAAGCCCTAGGAACTTCTGAATTTTCATTTCCTGTTTTAGTGGCATGGAGAACTCGTCAGCACATCTGATCATGGATGCTCAAGGCCACAAACGCATGGAGCACACAGGAGGTGGTGGATCTGAGTACTGTGTGGGGAGAAGAGTCTGTTCAAGCAGAGCTCCAGTCTAGCAGAAGAAATGCTAACACCTATGCCAAAATTATGCAGGGCATGAAGAAGGGCTACACCAGGGACAGGCAGCAGTGCCACGTGAAAATCAAGGAGCTTCACCAAGCATAGCAGAAGAGAAGGGAGGTGAACAGTCACTCTGGTTCTGAGCCACAGACGTGCTGCTTCTATGGGGAGATGCATGTGATTCTTGGTGGTGACCCCACCACTATCCTCAAACGCTCTGTGGATACCTCCCAGGAACCCTGGGCGACCTCAGGCAACAACGAGGAGGACATTGTTGATGAGGAAGAGGAGGCGGAGGAAGAGAACGTGAGGCAGGCAAATGAACTTCTCCCCGACAGCCAAGAACTTTTTTTAACTCTGGAGCCCATCCCATCCCATCCCATCCCATCCCTGGAGATCTCTAGGAAGCTTTCATTGAGGTACTCTGCAATCCTTTGCAGAAGGTTTATGGGAAGGGCTGCCTTATTTCGTCCACCACGGTAGGACACTTTCCCGTGCCACTCCAGTATTAACTCTTTTGGCATCATTGCGGCACACAGCATTGTAACATAAGGACCGGGTCTGTTCCCAGACGCTTGCAGCATCTGCTCCTTTTCCGCCTCTGTTACCCTCAGGAGAGTGATATCTCATATGGTTGCCTAGGGGAAACGGGGGAAGTTTTAAATGCTAGCCCTTAAACCAAAAGCAATTCGACAAGTGAATTCTGGGTCACACAAACACGCTTTCCCGAGCGTGCCCTGGTTGTGCTGGGAAGGGATCACTGCATATTGCAGCCAGCATTTAAAAAAAAAAAGCGGGGGGTGGGAGGGCGTTGCTTCCTGTTTGTCTCCCTTCCATCCCAACCCAGTGCGGCTTTTGTAATAATCAAACTATTTGTGGGGCTTTATGCTGGTGCCTGTCCTCAAGCACCATCATGGTTGCTATGGGAAAGGGAGCTATTCTGAGGTTGGAACCATTGATCCCTGTTGTCTTAACAAAAGCTGCAGCACAAGACCTTTTGCCCATGCCTTGTGGCCTTACTCACCATGGCTGGAGCAGCAAACCTACTCTTGCAGTAACCAGCGGTTCTGCTTACATTGTGGCTTGCAGGGGAGTGCATTTAGGGGTGTTTCTTTTATAAACAGATTTAACCTTGCACCAGAAACAATGTATGCACTGTCAATGCTGGCCTTGTGCTTTGTATTCCTTGCAACTGAAACCTTGTCTATCAGGGCATCCTCCACACCGGGACAGAGACTTTCCCAGATTAGAAGGAAAAAGAAGACTTGGAAGGACATGTTCAATGAGTTAATGCGTGCCTCCTAGAGTGACAAGATGGAGATCAGAGCATGGAGGATTGCACTGTCTGACAGCCTTCACAAGGACAGCAAGGAGAGGAGTGCATGCAGGGAACGCGAGTGTGACACAGAGGACGAGATGGTGCAGATTATGAGGGGGCAAACAGACATGTTGAGGTGTTTGGCTGAGGTTCAAGAAAGGCAACTGGATGCTAGAGTCCCACTGCAGCCTATGCTGAACCTGCTGCCATCATCGCCAAGTTCCATATCCTCCTCCCCCAAATGTCCTAGATTGCACTCAACACCAGGGGAGGGTACAAGGACCAGAAGGCGCCCATTCCCACACCTGTGATTGTTATTGCAGTGCAAATTTAAGCAAGCTGTCCTTCTTCCCTCCCCCCCCCGCCCCTATGTTATCAGCCCTTTTGCCACCGGCTATCTTACTTTTCTTTGCTGTCTCTCATTGTTTGTGTGCATAAAACTTAATGGATTGAGGAGAAAAGGCTCTTTATTCATTCAGCACACTGTGGTCAGTGGGGGTGTAGTTTACAGGGTAGTACATGCAATGAAGGGGACAGCTTGATAAGGAACAACACACATATGTGTAACATCACTGTGGATCATTGATGAAACTAGTTTTCAAAGCCTCACAGAGACACAGTGCCCCTCAATGTGCTCTTCTTATTGCCCTGGTGTCTGGCTGCTCAAAATTGGCTGCCTGGCGATCTGCTTCAATCCTCCACCCCACCGGAAAGTTTTA
This sequence comes from Chelydra serpentina, assembly GCA_037349315.1. NCBI lineage: Eukaryota > Metazoa > Chordata > Testudines > Chelydridae > Chelydra > Chelydra serpentina. The sequence continues at coordinate 30,192,654 of JBAIAC010000035.1, read as the reverse complement.
TTCCTTTGTTTCACAGATATCATGGAGCACACAGAATGCAGCAACAACAATGGGGATATTGCTTTCACTGAGGTCTAACCTAGTAAGCAAACTACGCTAGCGGGATTTTAAACATCCAAAGGCACATTCCACCACCATTCTGCACTTGCTTAGCCTATGGTTGAACCGCTCCTTGCTGCTGTCCAGGCTGCCTGTGTATGGCTTCATGAGCCATGGGAGCAAGGGGTAGGCTGGGTCTCCCAGGATCACAATTGCCATTTCAACATCATCAATAGTTATTTTGCAGTCTGGAAAGAAAGTTCCTGCTTGCAGCTTTCTGAACAGACTGGAGTTCCTAAAGATGTGAGCATCATGCACCTTTCCTGACCATCCCACGTTGACGTCAGTGAAACGGCCCCTGTGATCCACCAGCGCTTGCAAAACCATTGAGAAGTACCCCTTTCGGTTTATGTACTTTTTGGCAAGGTGGTCTGGTGCCAAGATAGGGATATGTGTTCCGTCTATCTCCCCTCCACAGATAGGGAACCCCATCGCAGCAAAATCATACACTATGTCCTGCACGTTTCCCAGAGTCACTACCTTTCTCAGAAGAAGTCTATTGATTGGGATCACAACAGACCCCACGGTAGATTTACCCACTCCGAAATGATTCCCCACTGACCGGTAGAAGTCTGGTGTTGCAAGCTTCCACCGAGCTATCGCCACTCGCTTCTCAACTGTCAGAGCAGCTCTCATTTTAGTACTGCTGCGCTTCAGGGCTGGGGAAAGCTCTTCACACAGTTCCACAAAAGTGGCCTTCTGCATTCGAAAGCTCTGTAGCCAATACTCGTCATCCCATAGCTGCATAACTATGCGTTCCCACCAGTCAGTGGTTGTTTCCTGGGCCCAGAAATGACGCTCAACCATGTCAAGGTGATGCACGACTGTCCCCAGTATCAGCAAATTGCTTTGCTCCATGGCTTCCAGCATGGCTGCTTGCGTGGCATCACGTTTTTCCTTGCGGCGGCACCTGCGTCAGCTCAGCAAATGCTGCAGGATAAGGCACAAGGTGTTTGTAATGCTCACAACAACAGTGTACAGCTGAGCCATGCTTGCCGTACTATGGCGTTTGCGTGTGTAACCCAGACTTAGGAAAAAAAGGCGTGAAAAAGACTTGGTATCTTTGCCATTGATTTCAGGGAGAGAAGGAGGGAGCGAGAGAGGTAAATGCATCATGGGAGGCTAACACCATGTTCCCATAACCACCTGCACAAATATTTTTGTCCCATAAGGCATTGCAAGCCCAACCCAAAATTCCACTTGGCTACATGCACCTTGAAGTCTTTAAACCATGATCTGAGGACTTCAATAGCTCAGACATAGGTTAGGGGTTTATTACAGGAGTGGGTGGGTGAGATTCTGTTGCCTGCGTTGTGCAGGAGGTCGGACTAGATGATCATAATGGTCCCTTCTGATCTTAAAGTCTATGACGGTATGACTCTGTGGGATAGCTACCCACAGTGCAGCGCTCCGTGTGTCAATGCAAGTTCTTCTAGTGAGGATGCACTCCACTGACACTATGAGCATAGTGGCGACACGCAAAATCAACTTGCTTAAATTGGAGGCTCAATGTTGACTTAAATAAAACCTACCTAAATTGGTAGTGTAAACGTACCCTTAGTCAGTATGATACAACTGAAGCCAAGGGGAAACCCCTCAGAGCAGAGCAGAGACAATCTCCTGTAGCTGGATAGATTCAGGGGATTGCTGTTATTTCACAGGCCTCTGTCTTTTCCTCTCCACCAATGCACCACCTAAAGTACTTTAGCTGCAGAATGTAGGGTGCCAGATACTCAGCAACACCAGTGTAAATCCAGAATGACTCCATTGACTTCAGTGGACTTACACTGGAATTACGCATGTGTAACTGAGATCTAAAGCTGGCCATGCAGTTAGATATTGTGGCTGGATTTGAAGTTTGAGGGTTTTCTGAGATTTGTGTTTGTGAAGAACCTCCCAAGTAAAGCTGTAGGAGCTGAGTCATTGCCAGATTTTGCCACCAGAACCGGCACCCCAGATTCAACTTGTGCAACTTCCATACACTGACTGCTGCAGAGTTCAGCTAGCCCTGCACATGGCACTAGAGGTGAACAAGGGAGGAGATTTTTGCTTCAGCTTAAAACCCATGCACATAAAAAAAATGCTTTTCCTGTTCTCCAAATTTTTACCTGCTCCAAGTCTGGATGTATCTGCATTTAAGACACATTCAATAATTATTTAATGGACATGGTAGTACAAATTATATGGTGTGATGATTTTTTTTTAAAATGACATCTCAAATCCAGACATGTGAAATTTGTTTCAACATATGTTTGTTAGCCACAATTTGACTTAGCTCTACATGACACTTGACACTATCCTTCAAGTAATCAGATCAACTCCAGCAGCGTAATCTGTTTGTTGGCTATTCAGTGAGGTTCCAGTGACATCTAGTGTTACAAATGAAAACTGTGCACATCGTAGTATATACAAGTTTAAAGAGCTAATATTGGTGCTATTGCATAACCCTGTATATATTCATACTGTTATTCACCGCTTGAACAAACATGAAATGAGCAATATAAATATGAGTTCTCTGGGTTCACAAGATTAGTTTGTATTTCCACGATTTTCTCCCTCCACAAGAAATTCATTTTACAGAAACCAAACCTGTTTGTCTAACTAAAGGGTTGTTGACGCCATGGAGAAGCCTGAGCTTTGTACTAAGGATACAAGACACTCTTAGCAGTAGTAATTAATATTGTGCCAGTATTTAAAAGGATAAACATGATGACCTGGGCAACTATGGGTTGGTTAGCCTGATATCAGTCCTGGGCAAAATCATGAAAAGGTTGATACGAGGAACAAATCAGTAAAGGATTAAAAGATGGCAGAATGATTAATGCCAAGCAACATGATTTTAAGGCAAATATTACATGTCAATCAAACTCCAATTAACTATTGGAACAACTTACCTGGTGACATGGTGAATTCTCCATCACTTGAAGTCTGTGAATCAGGACTGGATGTCTTTCTAGATGCTATGCTCTAGCTATAGTTATGGGCTGGATGCAGAAATTACTGGGTGAGGTTCTTTGACCTGTGTTTTGGAAAAGGTCAGACTAGATGATCATGGTTGTCTCTTCTAGACATAAAAGCCTATGAATCAGTGGCGTAGCTAGGTTCACAGCACAGGGGGAGTGGAGCTAAAAAAAGGTGCCGGGAGCAAAAAGCGTCGGGAGCAAAAAAGGCGCCGGGAGCAAAAAAAAATGCTCCTCTCCGGCTGCAGCGCAGGAGCAAAAGGCGTCCAGAGCACAAAAAAGGCGCCGCCTCTGCTCAGTGGGGGAGCGGCTGCTCCCCCTGTTCCCCCCCTGGCTACGCTACTGATCAGAGGTACAGAAAGGTAAAGTAAATTGCCCCAGGTACCAGAGGGTGAAACCACACCACTGACCCCCCCCATATAAACCCTTAGTGCAATGATTAAATATCCCTGCATATGAGTTGTCTGATCTTTGGCCAGATGTAGTCCAAGGATTTCTACCAGAGCACATCAGTGGTAGAAGCTGAACTAGGAGCTCAGACTCTGTTTGTACCTACTAGCTCACAGCCCAGCTCAAGTTCTCCATTCTAATGTGCCTAATCTACAGAGCCACCATCTTAACACGAAGATACGCTCTTTGGACAGTTCCCAGACAGAACCTCACTCTCACCTCCAGGTGGTGTAGTGGGTGTCAAGAACAAGCTTCCAACAGCACCCAGGCCTATCTCATGACACATTCAGCAAACCAGCCCCCTGACTTTGGCCTTCCCAACACCTTTGGATAAATCTCAATCGCTGTTGATTTGGGGCTATCAGCTGTGCTGCTAATGACTGTAAGTGGGGCTTTGGTAATTCCTCCTTTGCTGTTGTGGCCAGTTAGAAGAAGTAGGCCACGTACTTCCAGGCTGCACCCATCTGGCAAGGACTGCCTGGTTCTTTCATGGTCTTGCACAATGCTTTTCCCACAGCTACTGAAGACAGACTAACATGTTTGATTTGATTGTCTATATAGATGCAATTGCTCTTTTTCTCTCTCTGTGCCTAATTCTCACTTTCCTTGCTAGACTCATTGTCTGGGGATGAATGTATTGTAGACTACTCTGCGAATTACACATACACTTCAGGACAAGGGCAAGTGATGATTTTTGTTTGCTTCTTGAAGTGGAATTGTGTGTACAGAAATCCTGGATGGGTCTGCTCCTGTTATACAAACCCCTCCTGTTTGATTTCAGTGCGACTGCACCATATGAGAATGGACTGCCAAGCCAGTCTTGCACTTAAGCAAAGTTACTGTCTATTCCAAGGCTAACTGCTCACATCTGCTGCTGTGACTGAATCTGCCTCAGTTTCAAGCTATTGCTCCCTTTGCAGTAGCACACATTTAATACAGAATTTCCTCAGAACAGGCTTTGCAGAGGTATGTGTAAACATGTGGTTTTAGTTTGGATGCAGGGAGGGGCAGCTAAACAGCAGAATGAGCCTGATCGTCTGGTCTGAGTGGGAGGAGCTGATGAATACAATTAGAAAAACACCATGGGCATGTGACTATGGTGCAAACTCCACTGTGCCTTGCCATTCCTACAGGTAGCCTCCTGGTAAAAGTGACTTCAGCTAATGAAAAGTTCTGGATTCACCCCAAGCCCTTTTAAACCCAAGAACAGGTAGAAGGCAGGCAGCCTAAGTGCAAATTTCTCCACAGTGACTGGCCAACGTACCTCACCCCTCCTATTGCAGAAGAGAGAGTACTGCATTCTTCATGTCCACCCAATGCCTGCCTAGTCTGCTGAGAATTGGCCAAAGGAGGGTACCAATCAAGGTAGTGCAGACACCGATCCATTAGGAAGCGTACTTCACACAGTTAACGGTCACATTTCTGCATGTATGCAAGAGAACCCTTTCTCCTTTGCATATCTGTATATATTTCAGGCCCTACAATATGAAGCTTAGCAAATATGTATAATGCAAAATGTTGTCTGCATTCATCTAAGTGTCAGAATAGCTATTTTCACCTGACTGTGGCTAAAGGGACATGGATAGGACTTTTTAGCCCAATAAATAGATTGTTTAGATATTTTCTTGACATTATTTCAATGAAAACATCCAAAATAGTCACAAGAAATAAGACCTACAGTTTTACTAATCCAAGGTATTACGAATGATACAGGTGAAGGCATTGATTAGTATCTATATTTGGAGAGAAGAATTTCAGAGTTAGCTGCATGCCCCTGCACCCATACACTGATGCATCCCTACGTTAGACATTCACCTAACCCATGTGTAGGTAAATGTTACGTTCACAGTGCCAGTTCAGCAATACCATTTGGCACGTACACAGGTATGTGTGTTTGGAACAGGGGCCCGTTTTTAAAAAAACCTGGTCCAGGATTTTTAACCCGACAGTGTCACTTCAAGACCTGAGCACCCCCCGGGCTACAAAAGGACACCCTCCTGTACATCTTTTATTTTTATTATTAAACTCAAAATCTTTAAAACTGTTCAACAAAATATCATACAAATTGCCATTGGATAATAGCATTTGTGAAGCGATGCATTGCTGCTCCAGTAAAATGGCTTCAGTTAACACAATTTATATTATTTGCCCATACTTCCTGAAGTCAGTCAAGGTACTTCCATGATGAAGAAAAAAGTTACACTGCTGCACGCACATCAACAGAGTTCTTAGGCTGACACAATGATGGTTTGTTGGTCAGCATATGTCACAATCCAGGGATGCCAATATTCTGCCTATAGCATTTGAACATTGCCATTTCTCTTATGATATCAGTATCATCATGGGTCACATTATTCATGGTTTCTCACAACATTGCAATGCTTTCAAAGTAACAGGAAAACTAACATCAAAAGTAGCAGACACATTACATTTGTTGCGTCATTATTGACATTCTTATTTTCAATAGATTTGTTGCCTAATATGCATGTTATGTGCTTTAAAACTGCTGGCACGGTTATGTCGATTAACTAATGAATTAAGTCAGACAAATCATCTGGCCATTATTTAAACATTCACAATTTTGAGAAAACGTGTACAGCTGCTAGCACTGATGAATATTCTAACTGCAACTTAGAAGCCAGCACAGTAACTGCCTTCCAAATACTGGTAGAAGGTTTCATGATGGGATGAGATCAGACTATCACAGTATGTTTTATTTAATAAGCTGTAGTAATAAGTATTTGCCATAAATATTGTAAACCCCATTTATGAATCATGGGAGGGTTTGCAAGTTTACAAACTAACATTCACAGAGAATTTAAAACCAAAAGACATTTCCAAGCAGAATAAAATTCTCTCACAGTTACTGGCTCTTTTTCATCCACTCACGTTTTGCACACAGTTCATAAAGAGAAGGCTTACTGTGCATCGATGTATACCAGCCTATGGATGAGACATTGCCAGATAAATTGTGGGATGAGATACAAGATACAATGGACAATACATGGGTTCTTAAAGAAAGTTACTCTGTCACCATTTGAATTTACAACTAGAACTGTTCAATAAGGGGGAATGGCTTTAGACACTTTCTACAGTATATGTGAAGATACAGCTGCCATATCAACCCAGGGTGTAAACATTATCATGCTGTCATAGGGCCCAATCCTGCACCACTAAAATCAAAGAGAGTTTTACCATTGACTTCAGCGGGAGCACAATTAAGGCTGTGATGTTCTGTGGCCACCCTACACATACAGAATCCATGGTTAATGGCAGTAGCAGAACCCAGGGACTTTGGCTCTCAAAAAGAGAAGCTAAAACAGCATTGCCACTAACTCAAGCCGCAATTCAGCAACACGCAATCATGAATGATCCCAGTGGAAGTCAATGGGACCTCTCACACGCTTAGGTGCTTAAAGTTGTGTGTGAGGCCAAATTCAGAAGAAGGTCCATTAGAACAGTCTGGACAATAGTACACCCTAGTACAGCAGTGACTCTGTACTCGGATTAACAAACTAACACACTACAGTTTTGGCTTCAGCTAACAAGAAGATAACCTGCATCATCACTACAGCAGTTCTGAAAGTTTATACCAAGAAAAACATCAGGGGCCAAACTCATCACTGATGTAATTCTACTGAAGTCAAGAGCGTTACCCAATAAATATTGTCGTGTGGCCTCAGGTACTGTGCTTACAGTGGTCTAGCAAACAGTGGGTGGTTATCAAAGCTACTGGTTTAAGATTATGATAAGACAGTGCCTGAAATGCACCCCCTCTCCATGAGCTGGCTTGATTTAGGCTTTTTTCTCAGTCTGTGGGTCCTTGTGACACCTCCCGCTCCTCACATAAACACAAACACTTTGGGTGTATGTAACTGACAACTTTCATAAATAATCTTATTTTTGTATGCAGTGTTGTTGTAGCTGCGTTGGTCCCAGAATATTAGAGACAAGGTGGGGGAGGCTGAAGTGAAGGAGAGCTCTGTGTAAGCTTGTCTCTCTCACCAACAGAAGTTGGTCCAATAAAAGATATACCTCAGCCCACCTTGTCTCTCTCGTAATCTTATTTTGTGTACTACACCTTTACATTTTTAGGAGTCCACAGGCTGCATCTGCTATTTTGTGAGCAGAGTTGATACAGCATGTTACAGAAAGTACAGTCTATCACTTTAAGTCACTTTCCCCCTTTTTTAATTTGGCTGTTTTCTCTTAAAATGAAATTAATAATTCAGATTGAAAACTTGTAGTTGCACTTTGTGTAAATAAACTGGCCTTGCATTAAATCTAAGTTTCTGTACCTAAAGTGGGATTGCAAGAAAAATGAAGAGGCAATAGGATACAATTTCTGATTTATTCCACTTTTGATTTACTACATTCCTATTCATCAAGATAATAGCTACATGGAGGAGACATAGTCCAACTGGACTGTGCTACCCTCACAGCATCTCACCTCTTTGCAAGGCACAGCCCACTGGTGGGAGTTGCCATGTCCTACATCTTTTGTAGGAACAAATTCATTGGTGGTGTTTGGTGTTAGGTAGCCAGAAAAGCAGAGTAAGGCTCCAGTCCTGCCTGCACTAAAACTTTCCTCACTTGAATAGTACTGCTGACTTCAATGGGGCTACTCACATGAGTCAAGCACAGCACCTGTGTGAGCGTATGTCAGGACGTGTTACAGGGGCGTCCTCAGTAGTGGTGCAAGCACAGCATTGCACAGGTATCAATCAGGTCTATGTCTGCATCAGCAATATGTCTGAGGCTCAATAGGTTTATAAAATAGAGGGCTATAGAAACAAGTGATTCCATATATTTTGCATATTATAAAAAGTTTCCACTTACCTAATATTTAAAATATATTTTCAGTGCTGACAGTATATTTGTAATATAGTCTCTGATATAATAAAAATATAGGTGTTTCCTATATGGGAGGCCTATGGCAATCCTGGACTATGTTAGGTTGTTCTCTTTTTCCTTCTTGGTTCCTCTGCCTTTAGCTGCCTGCCTGTCACAACTGCTTTCTGCTGTACAAGTGCAATCAGCCTTCCCGGTGCCCTCTGTGAACCTGTGTGGAGACAGTTACTTGATCTGGGCCTTATTCTGGACTGCTGAGTTCTAAGATCTGATTTGCCTCTCTACATTTGGCCAAACATATTCCTTTACTCTCGCAGCCAAGTGGGGTCTCAGAAGAAAAATTTAAAAGTTCAAATAAATCCAAACATTGGAAAATAATTTGCTTTAAAACAATGTAAAACTACAAATGATGTATTTATTAAAGGTGTTCCAAACCATACAGAAAGGACCATGGTCCATTGCAGCTGTTCAGGTGGGAGATGCATACTGTATACTAGAGGCCCATTTTGTGCCTGGGAACACTGGTGGGCATTTAATGGTAAAAGCCCCCCACAGTTCCAGCCTGTTAAAATCATCTTGTCCTACAGGAACTCAATGTTACTCAATGGGATTCATTCTGTAGTGTAGAAATTGTATATGGAAAAGTGTATTCTGCTCCATGTATATCGGCTTGATGCTCCTCTGGCTGATGTATATTAGAAGCAACTCCATGAAATTCAATGGAGTAACACCAGTGTACGTGAGTGAAAAAATCAGGAATGTTGAGTAAAGTGGGATATATGGTTTTTAAATGAACTGGACCCTCAATTTAACATAGTAAATAAATCTGGTGTTAGTTTTCAAAATCTAAACAGAGATTAGGTTTCTGCCAAAGCAAAATAAAGAGGACATTTATACAACACATTGTTCTATGATGGAATGGACTGAGCTTCCACTCACAATAGATGGCTTAGCAAGCTATTGACATGGTGCTACCAGATGTAATCAAGTTTGCTAGATTAAAAGCAGCAGAACTTGTGACTAGCAAACAGAATGTTGTATATTATTCATTAAACTTCAAGCAGCAGGTCTCACTCATCAGGTTTTATTAAAATATTAGCATGCTTCCAAAATGAAATAACTTCCAGTCAGTGTCTCTTGGGGAGGAGAGATGGGAGTTTGTTGCATTCGGAAACGAAGCTCGGTTGGAGATGCCTTACACAATCCTTGTTCACGCAACATAGCTGAGTTGTAAAAAGCCTTCATCCAGAAAGATCATTACGTACAAAGTCTCTGGTTCCTATGCTGCATTCCAAATGCTGTTACATCACATTCTCAAAGAGCTGTAAGGACCTCATAATATTGTCATCCTGGAAGCAATGAGAAAAACATACACTTAAGAGTGGTATTGAAAAGCTGTGTTCTTAAAGCTATCTATCGCACTTTGCAGCACAGCCAGTACCAAATATACATTGCTGCAAGATGTGGTGGCTACATTTTTGTTGCACCACTCATCCTAGGTGAGCCTGAAATGCTTACAAGCTTAGGCCCTGATTCAGCACAGCACTTGGGCACATTAGGCAGCATGCAGTGTGTGTCTGTAGGACTTATGCATATGCTTGAAGTTAAACACAGGTTTAAATTCTTTACTGAATAATGAGAGACTGAAGCACATGCTTCAGTTCTTTACTGAAGTGGGGCCTGTTCTGAGCTCCATGTGGACAGACTTTGCAGCCTGCATGGAGCCCCATTGACTTTGAACACTTACACGTGTGCTTAATTTTACACGCCTGAACTGTCCAATTGAAGTCATAGGCCTTAAACTGATGTGCAAGCTGTACCCAGGGATTACTTGATTCACCACTAAAATGCAGCCACTTCCTGACTGAAATACATTAAATCTCAAATGCCATTGATTTCCACCTCCTGAATCCAAATGACAAAATTAGAGATATACATGGGGAAAACCTGATTTAAAAAGTTTCAAATGATAGAGCTTTATATTTCCATCCACCTGTCATTTTAAATCCGTGACTTTGGTCTGATCTATGATGCACTGTGAACTAGCTGAGCTGCAGTGCAAGATACCAGTGATCTTAGCCTTGGTTGGCAGCCATTACGAAGGCTATATTCAACGACCAGGGAAAGGTTTCTGAGGAGGTAGTAGAGCAGACTCAACCCCTTCCCTCTTTCCCCTCTTCAGCAACAGAGGAATTTTTGTTTCTCAAAGAGACTCCTTTCTCTGCCACCTTATCCCCAAGTCCTTTCCTTGAATGCCTGGGCAAGGGGAAGGGGCGGGAGCTGAACTGAGGTTGACCCCTTGTTCTCCATGGACCAAGGAATAGCCCCTCCACCCTACCACAGTTAAGTCAAATACTGTCATACTATTAGATATCATTAATGTTTAGACAAGGGAAGCAGGTTTTACTAGGCAATGGTAATGTGACATATATTTAGTCTTCAATTGAATTGCATGATAAAGCAGAGGTCTCTAATTTTCTCTCTCCTGCCTTCAGAAGGCATGATCTTAATTTGTTCTTTCTTCAGATTAGGCCAGATTTACAAAAGTGAGGCTGTATATTTTGAGAAAAGAAAATCATATTTTTCTGTTAAATTAAAAACAGCTATAACACTATGCAATTTGAATTACTGATGGTATAGCTGTGTAACGCCTAGACACACCAAGATCAGGGTCTCAATGTGAGAGGTACTGCACAGACACAAAGTAGAAGACAGTCCCTGCCTCAAAGAGCCTAAAATCTAAACAGGCAACACCCACACAGGGTGGTTGGAAGGAAATATCTTCCTCATTTTACAGATGGGGAACAGACACAGTCATTTAAGTCCAATTAAATGACTTGCCCACAGTCACACAGGGAATCTGTGGCAGAGGCGGGTATTGAATGCAGATCTCTCAAATCCTAGTTCAATGATTTACCCACAAGATCATCTTTCCTCTTTGAATGATATGATGCCTGAGGTTGGGCAATTGCTGCAATGGACACAGTCACAAACACCCATGGAATCTTTCATGCCTAAACAGATTTTGCAATATAAAACCTAGAGAAATCACCCACTGTTAATGAACACGAGACAGACTCAATACAAATTCCACATGGTCTCTGCAGCACAATCCTTTGCATCCGCAGAATAGAATTCCTATTGAACCTGGCCCAGAACAAGCAGTTCCTTTGGTCTCATGTAAATGCTAACTTTGTTTCCTGCATCTGATCTCTCACCAGCAAACATCCATGTATGCAGTAGCGTAGCTGAGGGGGAACAGAGGGAGCAGCTACTCCCCCACTGAGCAGAAGCAGCGCCTTTTTTTGCTCCTGACGCCTTTTGCTCCTACGCTGCAGCCAGAGCGGAGAATTTTTTTTGCAGAGCCTTTTTTTGCTCCTGATGCTTTTTGCTCCTACGCTGCAGCCAGAGCGGAGCATTTTTTTTTGCTCCCGGCACCCTTTTTTGCTCCCGACGCCTTTTGCTCCTACTCTGCAGCCGGAGTGGAGCTTTTTTTTTTGCTCCCGGCGCCTTTTTTTGCTCCCAATGTTTTTTGCTCCTGGCGCCTTTTTTTAGCTCCGCTCCCCCTGTGCTCTAAACCTGGCTACGCCACTACATGTATGCATCTTCACTGGGCTCAGAACAGCCAGAGAGAGTAGTCATTCAGTATTATCCAACCAAACAATGGTAGCTTATCACATTTCCATTTACAGCACTTCAAAATCAGGTGTGCAAGCAGTGACAGTCTTCAAAACTCAACATCTAAAGGTCCAGCAGATGCCAAACATTCTTGTCCCAATTTTTATCCCTCATTTACACCTGTGCAGTCTGATTTGGTAGCAGTTTGCCCTCACTTTGCACAGGTATAAATGGCTACACAAGGTACAATTCAGTGGAGAATCAGGGCCCCTATTTTTAGGGCAACCACTGCTCTAATTCCCCAAAACAGAGCCTATCATAGGAACATACGCATTGCCAGACTGGATCAGGCTTAAGGTCCACCTAGTTCAGGATCTAGTCCATCCAGTCTCCAACAATGGATAGAACCATCTGATTCATAGGAAGGTGTAAGAACCCCACAAGCAGGCATATAATCTGGGATAACCTGCCCCCCCATATACGTCTCATCCTGACCTCTAATAGTTAGAGATGGGTTTAAAGCTTGAAGTACAAAGCTTCATAGCCCTACCGAAATTTCTATTATCACTGATTATAACAACTCTGAATATTCTTGATATCCATGTAAATATCTAATCCCCTTTTGAATCTTATTAAATTCCTGGTGTCAATTACTTCCTGTGGCATTGAGTTCCACAGTTTAATTATAAGTCATGTGAAAATGTATTTCCTTTTATTGGTTTTGAATTTTCCACCTTTTAATTTATTTTAGTGTCCCTTGCTCATGTCTTATGAGTCAGGGACAACAGAGCTCCCAACCTATCTTCTCTAGACCACTCATTATTTTATATACCTTTATTTGCCCTCTCTTATTTGTCTCTTTTTTAAGGTAAGCAACCCCAATCCTTTCCATCTCTCCGCATGGAGAGTTTTTCCAGGCTTATTGACCATTCTTACTGCTCTTTTCTGAAACTTCTGCAATTCTGAAATGTCCTTTTTGAGATGAGGTGACCCGTACAGTGCACAGGATTCCAGGGGAGGCTGCACATTGATTTATATAAGAGGCATTCCTTTTGGTATTATTCTCTATCACATTCCTTATGCATCCTAACATAATTTTAGGGATTTTGACCAGAGATGACATTGAACACAGGATTTAATTGAATTTTCTTCACTGAAACCCAGTTCCTTTTCCTGAGTTGTTACATCTTATAGATTTCTAAATTAACTACAAGAGTAGTTTATTTCCCCCCCCCCCCCCGCCAATGTGGCTTATTTTTCATTTGTCAGTATTAAATTTCATCTGCCATCATGTTGTCTCTTGACCTAGCCTGTTTAGGTCTCTAAAATTCTTCATAGTCTTCTCTGGTCCTGCTTAACTCAAATACATTTGTATCATCTGCAAATTTTGCTACCTCAGTACTCAGCCCCACCCCCACGAGTTAATTAATAAATACTAAGCTACATGGGACCTAGTACGAATCTTGAGGCACCCTGCTGTTAACCGTTTTGTCATGATAAAAATGGACCATTTAATCCTACTCTTTGCTTTCTGACTCCTACCCAGTTTTTAATCCAAGAAAATATTTCACCTCTTACACTTTTTCAAAGGCTTTTGGAAGTGTAAATAAATTATGTTATCTGGTTGTCCTTTATGCACTGTGTTACTGACACATTCAAAGAATTCTAAGAAATTAGAAAAACATGATTTTCCTGTGCTGAATCCACGGTGGTTAGACCGTATCCGATCATGAACTATCAAATGTGTTATTCTATTTTTAATGTTTGATTCAACCAGTATGTCCAGTACAGATGTAAAATTTACAAGTCTATAATTCCCCAGATCATCCCATGAACCTTTTTTTAAATATGCAAAAACATTTGCTACCTTCCAATACTCAGAAACAGTAGCTATTATTATTGAGTGATTTATATTTTTTTGTTAGCAGCTCAGGTGCTTCATACTTCAACTCCTTCAGAACTCTTGGGTGTATACCATCGGGGATTGGCAGCTTAAATCAATTAACAATTTGCTCCACCACAAATTCAACTGTCACCTCTATCTCTGAGTGGACCTCATCTTTGTTACCAGGAAGATCAGGTCCAGTGCAGGGCTCTCTGCATCATTCTGGGTGGTGAAAACTGATTCAGAGAAATCATTTAGCTTCTCAGTAATGTTTTTCTCAGCAATGTCCCTGATTGTTCCCTTTAACTCTTTGCAATCCAGTGGACCCTTTGATTTTTAAGACAGGGTTCCTGCTTCTGATGTACTCAAAGAATCTCTTGTTGTCATCCCATACTCACAGGGTAATTTAGATTTCCCCCCACAGTCACCAGAGGAACTGTTTAAGGTCCAATACAATCTAGTTTTTCCCTACCCCCGTTTTTGCAAAGAAATAGGATTCTCTGCTCGATCCATTTCCCATCAGCAGCAGCAGATCAGTCTTGTGGAGTCCTCCAACAATCCCGAACACTGACTGGGATGAAACAGAGAGCTATCTCAAACCCAGTCTTCCACAGGTAGCAAATTAGAGGCCATCATCTTCCCACTCCCTCCCCACCTTACACACTTTTAATAGCAGGAGCAGCATACCTCTGCATCAGCACAAAATGAGCATAGGAGTAGACTCCAGCTACTGATGTGACTCAACTTAGTCGGGGATGGTGCAGTGCAGTACATGGCATGGGATGCCACATCCACAAAAGATTAACGACTACAGGTTGATTGATGACAAAGCAAATCCTCAGAGACACCTGGCATCTGCAGTTCCCATTACAGAGTTATTTTTTAAATTAAAAAAAGATAAATCTAAATTTTGGAGTCTCCTATTTGAGAGGAAATCATCCTTGTATTTTATCAATCTACAAGACACATTCCAACAGCAAGCTATTCAAGCACTGAACAGAAACCACAGTGCAGAACATTTAAAAAAAATCTCAAACGAAAGTGAAGCAGCTTAAATTTCTCATATTAATGATCATACACATCTAGCCCCAAGACAAACCTAGTAACCACAAGATAAGTCAACCACCAGTAAGAAGATTAATACTCCACTGTTACCAAAAATGGGGAACAAAGCAACAGATTAAAAAAATTAAGGAAGGGGCCAAAACCCAGCAAGGAAACAGAAGACATCAAGAATAAAGCAACCAAAATGAAAAGACATTGGATTAGTCATCTAATAATGAGGGATGAGTTGCACACTCCTGAGTAGAGCTGGATGAAATGTTTCATCTGAAACTTTTTTCACCAAAAAAATGCAGATTTGGATGACCGAAACGTTCTGTGAATCTGCCCAACTGGTTTGGTTGAGAACTCCCTCTTCCCGCCCTATCCCCCGCAAAAAATACCTGAAAAAATTAAAACATTTTGATTAGAGAACAAGGATTAGCTTCTAGGGAAAGCTTGATGCTTGGTAAATGATAATTAGTGCTGTTTTAAACTCCATAAAAGGCACAGGCTTTTATTGCACTGATTAAATACTGGACACATCCCTGACCAAACAGTCACACAGTTAATTGGAGTCCAAGAAAACAGACGTTGGGCATGTTCCTGCAGATGCTGGTCTTTGTGTAGGCACTAAAAATAATTACCACAGCCAGTTTAATTTATGGAATTTGCCAAAGATGTTCATTTTGGAAAAATCATCATTTTGATTACAGCACTTGTTTTTAACATTTGGCCTTGAACATCAATGAGTTTTACGAGTCAGTGTTGTAACTGAAAGGTTCCTAGGCACATTTTATGCTTTTGGACAGCACAGACATTGTGGTAGGCCCTTGTCACAGGGTCTGCGCAGGTTTCTGTCTCTCGTCCCTGCGCCCTGTGATTGGCTGGTGCAATTAAGAGTCCCAACACCTGCTGTTGCCGGTTCACCCAAGTGTCTTTATTTATAGTGCTTGGGCAGTTCCCAGATCCCCCAACAGTTAGTGCCCCACAGACCCTCCCCAGGGTCTCCTAGCCCTCTGAGGTTTCCCTCCACTGTAAGGAGACAGCTAAACCCCCTTCCTGTCTCCTCCCAGGCTAGCCCCCTCCCTGAGGTTTGCTCTGGGCTTTATAGCCCTCCTGACTCCACCCGGCTGGCAGCACTTAGCTCAGCCTGTTCCTCTGAGCTTGCCCTCATTAGGGCTTGCAGCTGGGCCACCTGCTGGATACCTGCAGCCCTACCCCTGGCCAGGGAGCAGGCCGCAGCCAGCAGTTTGGCAGGGCTTTAAGGGGGATTTTACCCCTGCCCTGCCACAGCCCTGTTAATGTTATTGAGGAAAAACCCCACACTTATGTATTTTCCTGTTTTTGAGAGGCTGACAATGTCTCTCTACATAAGTTAAAGGCTCTGTGAGCCTCCCTAAGAATTGTGTAGAGTAACAAGGAATCAGGAATTCACGTGGGAAAATAAAAGCACTGGCCATCAGCACCGGAAATGAACAGACTGTATTCAGTGACCAGTTTTCACCAAAACCATGCAGGTTCCAAACACTCTGATCTTTAGGGAGATTCACAGATCAGAACCCAGAGCTGAATTTTGCAGATGGCTTGAACATCTAGTAGCATGAAACCTGAGATCCTTAGCACCCAGAGACTTGGAGTGGATTGAAATCCAGAACAGATATGAACATTGTGGCATCAGACCATCTTCTCTGCTTTCATGGCAGTAATAAGATTGTCCTTACCTCCTGACATGATTCAATAAATTCATCTAAAGTTACAACGCCATCTTTGTTTTTATCCATTTTCTGCAAAACAAAGCAAAGAAACAATTTTAGTTCTCATAACATGGATATATTTTTGCAAATGTAGCATGTCATTTTGTACCTTGGATAAAACTAGAGTACCTTCCAAACTTAGACAGAGGCTACCACTGAAATTCAGAATGACTGAGTGTCATTGCTCAGGTTTTGCCTGTAGCTAAGTATCAAGAGAAACGCATTAGAAATCAACTAAGTACCTGGAAGAAAACTTCTACATGCAGTCTCGGAGCATCTTCCTTGAGAACAGGATACGTGTACTTGCCCATCATGTCATAAATTGCCTTTACTATATCCATCATTTCCTGGAGTAGTGACATGCAAACATACAACAGGGAAATTAATACAAACAAGCCGTACATTGTTTTCTTTTACTGACTACGGCCCAGTTCTTCGCTCTCTTCCTAATGTTAAGGAAGGCCTAGACCTAGGTCTCACTCTTGGCATTTCTATTATAGTTCCAGATAGCACAAACCTCTATTGGTATACACATGGACGTCATCATACATATGCTAGTCTACAAATTGATCTCTCTTGCTCTGCTATCACTTGTCAATCATGCTGTGAAAGCTCCTGTGAAGCCACTATAATTCCCCCAATTTCAAGCCTTTAGATTTTGCTTGGGAGCACTGCAGCAAATGCCATCTCAGGCCTACGAAGAAGGCTGACTGTTCGGTTTGCGAGTCTTCTCACTCAGTGCAATGGTTACAGCTAGTGTTCAGTCTCAAAAAATGTACTCAGTCCTCAGCCCTATTACTATGGGTATGTCTACACTACCCGCTGGATCGGCGGGTGGCGATTGATCTATCGGGGGTCAATTTAGTGTGTCTAGTCTAGACATGCTAAATCGATCACCGAGCTCTCTCCCGTTGACTCCTGTACTCCACCGCGGCGAGAGGCGCAGGCGAAGTCGACGGGGGAGCGGCAGCAGTCGACTCACCGCTGTGAAGATGCCGCGGTAAGTCAATCTAAGTACATCGACTTCAGCTATGCTATTCTCGTAGCTGAAGTTGCGTATCTCTAGATCGACCCCCACCCCCACCCAGTGTAGACCAAGGCTATGACACAGTGATAATCAGGGTGAATCAGTCCCCCAAGGCAGTGGGAAGAATCACCTCTGGCACTATCTACAGAGACTGATCAGAACTGGCCCCACAATAGACCTTGTGGTCTTTTGACCACATGTCTATTACGGTGGTGACTAATAACCAACCAAGAATGGT
Source organism: Chelydra serpentina (assembly GCA_037349315.1). Classification (NCBI taxonomy): domain Eukaryota; kingdom Metazoa; phylum Chordata; order Testudines; family Chelydridae; genus Chelydra; species Chelydra serpentina. Next base: position 30,174,728 of record JBAIAC010000035.1, on the reverse strand, counting down.
GCTCCATTATGCTAGGAACTGTACAGACACAAAGTAGTAGTCAGTCCTGTCCCAAACATCTTACAATCTTACTCCACCTTTCTCAGTTGTCTCAATGCACTTATTATTGCTAAGCATTTTTGTTACAACACGGATGAACACAGTGCATTAGAGAATATAGATCAAGACATAATTCCTATTGGGAAGAGCTCAAAACTGATCACAGACCACAGACCAGCCAAAACACTGGACAACAGCACAGTAAAAGGAGGGTCGGCAAAGACGGTCACTGAGCATACTACACAGAGTAAGAAATTAGCTACTGGCAGACTTTCAGAACCTGTCAAATATGGGCCTTCCTGAAATTTTTGGATGCTCAGATTTGGTCTTACTTGCATATATGCCTTTATACACCATTTGGACACATTAAGGTGAACATATTTCAAAGTAGGGCTTCCAGAAGGCAAAAGGAGCTGAGACTACATGTTCAGCAATCTTATACACTCTTGGACGGCAGATCTGTGTCTGAGAGCAGCAGTTTTGGCAGGATACCTGTGTTAAACCACAGTTTTTCAGTGGCATGATCATTAACTTGCGTTTAGCTGCCAGAGCCATGCATAAGGAAGGGAAGCTTAACATGCCACCAGGAGGACATTGGGCAAGTGCACAGGCCTTATGTTAGTACTGGTACCAAATGAATTAACTAATTGCTTATCTGTCCGGCAGGTTGAAGCTGGGGTTACTGAGGCGGCCAAGTGGCTGAAGGCACATCCAGAAGCTGAGAGTTAAATCAGAGCACTCTATATAAACAGTACCTTGGCAGTCAGAGAGGGGACAGCTTTAGATGAGGCAATTTGCTGCGACTGGCAGCTGAAGAACTGGTCAGTGGTGGAATCTGAGCTAGGTCCTTGTTTTTTCTTTTCTATTTGGATACTTATTGTATATTTCTGTTACAACCCACATTCCCAAAGCTTGAGAATAAAGTATTTGAATGAAGCTCTTTTGAGCTGGGGAAAGGATTTTTCTTTGTTTCTGAACCACTATCGAATGTGACAAATCTTCTGTAATAAAGACTTGATTAAAGGGAAAGTTCAGGTTACTTTGAAGAAAATGATCAAGATTAAGCTCGGAATAATCTTCTTTATCTATAACCTGGATGTGCAAAGGCAAAAGTAATCAAAAAATGAGGAGAGAGTTGGGTTGCTACTCGACTACAAATACTTCCAAACCAAATTAACACTCAGAAAGAAGCAAAGGGCTGGAAGGAGGACTTTTATTTCAAAGTAGATGCAACCACTTCTAGCCAGTTTTGGGCTCATCATGTGTTTGATCATCCTACTCTGAAAATGAGATTGTGCAAACAGCGTGCAGATGCATCCCATACCATTTGTTTTAGTCTTCGTATCTATAAATCCAACCATGCTGCAGTAAAGCCATTACATTATTTGCTTGCTTAACTTTCATTGACAGAGATGCATCGAAATAATTTAGACTGTCTTCTTTTGGTGATAGGGAAAACAAAGAATAATTTGACAAGGGCCCTCACCTTTGTGTGAACAGACGTAAATAACTAGTTCGGTTTCTAGCTTTTGTCATTAATATTAGGAAGAAATTAGAAAACACAGATATTATCATCTGTACTTTAATAACTGGATAATTCTGCTATGGAGCTGTCAGCTGATGTTCCTTGAACCTATGGAAGTATTGCTTTTTCTCCCTGTGTTCTAATCACATGGCCCTGTTTACTGAATAATTTAATAAAAGGAGGGATCAAACTTGCAACAAGACCTTTTCCATATGTAAATGTAACACAGGCAGGGTTGACAACAAGGGAGAGGTTGGAGAAGAGGGGGTTTATAGTCTTTTTTTTTTAAATCTCAGATTCTCAAGACTTCTTGGGGGTAGGATCCTGGATAAATGGCATTTAGTCCTTTGAAGCCTGAGTTTGCTGAGCTTATATTTCAACACTATAGACACCAGTCCTTGAACAGGTGTGCTCACAAACAGCATGCAGGCAAATACCTCTTTCAGGGATATCAGCCAAACCTCAATGCCTGACTTCCAGAAGTTGACTAGTTAAGGAGATTAAGGCAAGAGCAAACACCCTTGCTGCTTCCCACAGCTCCCCCAAAGATACTTTACCAGGAGAAAGAAACCTCAAGACCAAGATTAAAAGCTTACTTGCACAAAGAAAAATGTGAAAGACTTTGTGTAACAGTGCCATCTGGTGGCAGCTGCCACAACAGTATCAGCCTCAATATTCAAATAAGGAAATTGAAGAAGAGAAAAATTAAGAGACAGATGTTACTTACCTGCTCTCTGGTTTTGTACCTGCAAGCAGTTGTGTAAATTAATGTGACCTGGATGACTAATCATTTGATTGTGCTCACACATTCAGGTCAATAAACATCTAAGTGACATTATTTCTGTCTATATTTTCTAGGTGTAAAAAAATCCGTTAAGACCCTTTAAAAAACCCGCAATCTACCTTGAATTGCCTAAAGTTATCTAGGAAGCTTGAAGCAGAGCCAAGAATGAAACCCAGGTCTATTGACTCCCACACATATGCTTTAGCCATTAAACCACCCATCTTCAATTTTGCATGTATATGACTGCCATTATAAACAGCGTACATGCATCGGATGGAAGAATTCCGCATCACTGTTCAATGCACATTCTCCGGAGAATATTTTGTTGTAGCTCTAGTAATCATTCTAGTGATCTAGTGATCATTCGGGGGTCAAGCTTGTGGGGAGAGAAGGCACTGTGCTTTTTATAAAATGGGCAAACACTCAGCTTTGTCTGAGTATATCAAGGCTTCAGAAAATCTCTCGCTAACAGTAGGCACGCTCAGGGACTTACAGGCATTAGCATAGTCACTCTCATACCAGTAATTTGATACCTATCCCAAGAGTTACCTTTGTGAATCAATAGATACCTTTATGAACACAGAATTTGCTCCTCACTAAATACTTTTTTTTTTAAGACACATCACAACACAGGAAAAATATAGGCTCTACAATTATGCAATACAAAGTAACCATGCACTTTTCCTTGAATAAAAATAAATGCTCAAACCCAGTGCTGACTGGCACTTAATTAGCTGCATGAAACATGACTTATACTGTGCAACATAAGCCAGTCAGACTTTTAGAAATTAAACAGATGTCAATGCCATAAAATGCCTTACCTCCTTGTTTATATATCCATCTTTATTTATGTCATAAAGATTAAATGTCCATCTTAGCTTTTCATGAACTGTTCCTCTCAACAAAGTTGATAGTGCCATCACAAAACCCTGGTTCAATGAAGAAAAAACAAGTTATTTTAAGCCTTTTTAAAAAAGCAACTTCTTAAAACATCTTTACTTCCTGTTCGGAGAATATTGTCACCATAAAACTCTTTAGCCCCTCTTTCCACTAAATGTATAAGGGCTCTGTTCTCCCTCCCACCCTCTGGTAGCTGCTGAGCCATATAAAGAGATTGATCAGATTGCTACAGCCTTGACTAACAGAAAAAGTTCTTTTTAGCACAGGCTCATGCTTTAAGATCTAGATAGCCCAGGTTTAATGCCCGCTGGCAATGACCCCCCAAAGGGCTTGGCATTACAGCAGCAGCCCATAAGAAACTTCACTCCTTGGGCTCAGAGAGGAATTAGGATTTGCTGAGCTTTAGGAAAAGCTCAATAATGGGGACAAACTAATAAGCATTAAAGATAGAGAAGGTGTATCATTAACTATCTAAGCATTTAGTTTGGTCTGTGTTTATTTAGGTCTCTAGAAACATCTAATTCACAATGGACATGCTCAGAGGATAGCTCAGATATTAGTATAATTGTTGCCATATGAATAACTTGATAGCTAATATTATATAGCCCACCTCACATCCACACAGGTATTGTCACAGAGAACCACTCTACTCATGTGGTACCTTTTCCACTACACACATAATAAATGGAACACCACATTTCTGCCCCTTCTAGAACATACTAATATTCTTGGTCATATGGTAGAAGAGTACGGCTTTATTCTGGGACACACAATGAGCCGTGTTCCAAACTCGTAAGTCTTTCCTGCTTAGATCTATTACTTCATGCCCATGTACCACACACAAATGCTTGTATCCATAGAAGGGTGAATTTTAATAACAGAACTTTGTAGCTGGAGCACCAAATTAACTTTTGGTTAATGAATGGATGTTTTCTCCTTCAGCAGCCAGGGGCCTGAAGATGGCTGCTCAATTAGTTAGTTATACAAATAAGTTTATTTTCAAAAAAGGAATCTAGAAGACAATAAATCCAATTCTAACTGACATCTGTATGTTCAGCAGTAGCCTCAACCACTATAGAAGTCATAAGCATCACAGGCCCTTCTATTCCATCCATGTCACTGACCTCTACCACTCTGCATCCTCCTCCCCGACTCTTGTCCCTCTCTCACTGATTCTGCTGTCAAATCTCTCCACTGCTCTCTCTTCTCCGTGTTTGACAACTAACTTTTCCTGTGGTGCTGATAACATTAAACATGAGGTCCTTGGATAAAGAGAAAATGCAACGCCACCTATAGAAAATATCTGGTTGATTTTTGTCTAAAGACTCCAATTTATCCAGAAAATACTAATAGTTCATAGTGAAGAGTGGATGTGGAAGATGAAAAATCACTAAGACGGTCTGAGAAAGATGACCAAAATATGATGCAAGTTAATTACCTCAAACTTCACTGATCCAGTCTGTGCAGTGTCAAACGCATTGAAAAGATAATGGGCATACATACTAGCATCTGAAAAATACAAAGACATTGATTATCTGGAAACTTATTATGCACACACTTTCACTAATGACTATCAGCAACATTCATGGCCTCATTTTCCTCTAGTAACCAGCGTGGCTTCTTTGGAAATTGTTTCTGTAAACTGGTATAAAGAAGTGAAGAATTACAACTCAGGGCTCATTAAGAGTACTTGGAAAAGACCCTTGAAATAAACAAGAATTTATCAACATGGCAATGATCTAGATTTGAAGGCTGGGAAAATAAGAAAAGAAGAATCACTGTCTGGAGGGAAAGGAAGCTTAAGCCCCTGGGGTAATTCAAGTATGGCAACAAATAATTCAGCCCATATGTTCCCTTCACATCCATCGTTTTTTTACATATAAAATGCACTGGAAGTATTCTAGAGTTGCAATACTCTAAAAGGCTGTATACCAGTAGCAAATTTTGGTGCTAGCCTTCAGTGGGATGTGGCTAGAAAGGAATTATAAAAACAAGAATATTTCAGTAGCTCACAGATTGCTGGGCAGTCCATATAACCAATAGACCCACAGGTCCTTTTTAAAAGTCTTTCACTGTTTAATCCAGTTGTTCACTAAACCAGCAAATCCCATCTCTAATGGGGACCCATTCTGCCATACAACAGAACAGGTGGTTGACTAAAAAGAAAAAAATAATAGGGACATCTGAACTCTGGATTTGTCCTGTTTACTGAGTATTTTGACAACAGTCACATAAGTTTCATTTAAAGCAATAAGATAAAGACTGAAAAGCTGAACAGATTTTATTGAGACCTCAATGAGAAGTCCCAGGGGACTTCCACAGAGCCTGCACTGAACCTTGAACATTGTTAAAGATGGTTTTAGAAGTCTTTACATCTAAACCAAGAACAGATTCTAAGGCCAGATGAAGGGCAGCTTTTAATAGCAGAAACCATAACAATATGAAGAAAAATGAAGCAGATGTATGACATTATGACCTTCATTTGCTTGTGCTCTACTTTGAGAGGTGATTTATATTTCCTTCCAGAATTCCTATAGCCCACCTTTAGGAGATGGAACCATTTGGAATGAAAAAGGTGTTACAATTTCTAAAGCAACACTCAACTACTGTCATTCACATGGGTAAAACAAGTAAGAGTGCAGTACAAAAGTGGCTGCTGCAACTTTAAGCTAAAAGTTGTATAAGTAAATACCTCCATAAGAATAAAAGAATTATCAGTAATGTACTCTTATGAAAAGACCTTATTACACAATGTTAAACTAAAAGGTTTTGTTTCAATGGCATATACCATACATCAAGAAATACTAGCCCACTAGTACCGTTTGATAGATGGCAAACATGAAGTCTTGTGAAGAACAGAAGCCTTTAGTGTTTAGTAACAAAGAGAATAGCCTGAGATAATAAAATCACAAATGCAAAATATTTGTAATTCATAGAAGTTTTATTACACCCAGGACGTACAATTTCATATGTAAAGAGTTGTAAAAATAAGAGAAATCTGAAACATCACACCGTATGGGACTGTAAAATGACACACACATACACTCTGAAAATCAAGTGAGAGAAAAAATATGGACTATGTCAAAACACACGTTTAATCCTAATTCTGTGTTACTAACGTGTGTAAAAGGAGTCTTCCCAGGCATAACTCTAGTAGAGAACCATGTATCCAGGGAATGGGTCATCGATGAAAACCATAATAGAGAGCCTGCATCAACCTCAATAGAAAGAACAAATGATGGAACAGATTTCAACAGGCCATCTCCAAGACACTGATACTGTAAATCTGTAAAGGAGCTGGGCACATAGATGAGCTTTTCAACTACTAGAACAGTTCATTGAAATATATCTATTAAACTCAAGTACTCTATAACCCTGAAAAAAACACATATAGACATTAATGTATACATATTAACACACATGCATATGTAATACACATATAGACATATATAATGTCGTGAGATTTGTTTCTGCTATGTTACTAATATTCACAAACACACACATGCACATTTACATACACATGCTACTAGGAGAAGGAAATCTACTTCTACTAACATTCTAACATCATTGCCTGATGAAGAGCTTCAGACAAATACTACAGGACAGCAGGGGTACCAGTTAGGGTCTCAAGCAGGGAAGGTGAAATCATAAATTTATTGAACATTTCCAAAAATTCTCCCGAACACTGTCAGTGGCAGAGATGGGAGATTGGGGTAGACTCCCCGGTGGGGAGGGAGTGAGGATTTGGGACTGGAGTTGGGTGGGTCAAAGGGGTGGGGGACAGACCTTACCAGATCTGATCCTTAGCCAAGAAGTTGAATTGTTGGGTGAGGTTTTCGTCACCATCCCCCCACCCTGTGCTAGGGCTCCCTGGTAGCTGGGCTGGGTCCTTTGCTCTGGGCTGACACCTGGGACTGAGCCAGCCTGGTCCTGCCTCGTTGCTAGGAGACAGCAATGGAGTTGGGGTCCTGGGTGGTCCCATGCAGTGAAAACGCCTGGCAGTGGCAACATCATTCCTTGGGCCACCACTCCCCTCCCTGGAACCAGCACCCCAAAGCCAGATCCTCAGCTCCTCTCTCCCCCACAGCACCCCCAGTAGCAGCTCCAAGTCCTCAGCATTCACCCTCCCCCATGGGCAGCATGCGGGGACCCCAGAGTAGCATCTGTGTCCCCACCAGCTAGCAGCAGTAGCGACCTGAGCTCCTCTGCCACTGCTGTTCTCTAGGGGGAAGGGATCTGTGGATCCATGCTGCACAGCCTCCAAGGCTGCAACTGCAGCAGCAATACCAGCTGAGGGCAAGTGGGGGTGTGGGAGGCCTTTGTCCCTCCCTCTCCCCCTTGTGGCACCCATGCAGGACAGCATGTGTTTAGTTAAAGGGAAGGTAGCTTAAAATATTTTAGCTGGCCATCATAAGAACATAAGAATGGCCATACTGGGTTAGACCAAAGGTCCATCTAGCCCAGTATCCTGTCTTTCGATGGGGGCCAATGCCAGGTGCCCCAAAGGGAATGACAGAACAGGTAATCATCAAGTGATCCATCCTCTGTCGCTCATTCCCAGCTTCTGGCAAACAGAGATCAGGGACACCATCCCTGCCCATCCTGACTAATAGCCATTGATAGACCTATCCTCCATGAACTTACCTAGGTCTGTTTTTGTAGCCTGTTATATTCTTGGCCTTCACAACATCCTCTGGCAAAGAGTTCCACAGGTTGACTGTGCATTGTTTGAAGAAATGCTTCCTTTTGTTTGTTTTAAACCTGCTGCCTATTAATTTCATTTGGTAACCTCTAGTTCTTGTGTTATGAGAAGGAGTAAATAACACTTCCTTATTTACTTTCTCCACATGAGTCATGATTTTATAGACCTCTATCATATCCCCCTTTAGTCGTCTCTTTTCCAAGCTGAAAAGTTCCAGTCTTATTAATCTCTCCTCATATGGACATCTCTTATTAAAAATATTTAGAGTTATAACATCTGACTTTCAAATGTGAAAGAATTCTTGTATCAAAACCGATGAGTTAGAAAGGTTAGATTCTTGTTATTGCTGAAAAGGCTATGGAAGTCTTATTCTATTTGTGAGTTTAAGAGGCAATATATACTCTTGTATTATGCTAATATATTCAGTGTAATCCATCTTAAATATTTGGTCACGCAAGGAACTAGTGAAAATTGATTACGTAATTAGGTTGGTCTGTCAATGTCAAACTGTGTGGCACTAGAAACATTGGGAGGGCTTTAAACTAGTCTCCGGTATCATTTGTGTGATAGTGAGTTCGGAGGGCTGGGAAGCCTAGTGGCATGCGACACCGGCAGGATCCTGGAAAATTGCTAACATAGTTCCTATTTTTAAGAAAGGAAAATAAAGTGACCCGGGTAACTACAGGCCTGTTAGTTTGACATCTGTATTAGGCAAGGTCTTGGAAAAATTTTTGAAGAAGAAAGTAGTTAAGGACATTGAGGTCAATGGCAAGTGGGACAAAATACAACATGGTTTTACAAAAGGTAGATCGTGCCAAACCAACCTGATCTTTTTTGAGAAGGTAACAGATTTTTTAGACAAAGGAAATGCAGTGGATCTAATTTACCTCGATTTCAGTAAGGCATTTGATACGGTGCCATATGGGGAATTATTCGTTAAATTGGAAAAGATGGGGATCAATATGAAAATTGAAAGGTGGATAAGGAACTGGTTAAAGGGGAGACTACAGCAGGTCATACTGAAAGGTGAACTGTCAGGCTGGAGGGAGGTTACCAGTGGAGTTTCTCAGGGACCGGTTCTGGGACCAATCTTATTTAATCTTTTTATTACTGACCTCGGCACAAAAAGTGGGAATGTGCTAATAAAGTTTGCGGATGACACAAAGCTAGGAGGTATTGCCAATACAGAGAAGGACCGGGATATCATACAGGAAGATCTGGATGACCTTGTAAACTGGAGTAATGGTAATAGGATGAAATGTAATAGTGAGAAGCGTAAGGTCATGCATTTAGGGATTAATAACAAGAATTTTAGTTATAAGCTGGGGACGCATCAGTTGGAAGTAACAGAAGAGGAGAAGGACCTCAGAGTATTGGTTGATCACAGGATGACTATGAGCCGCCAATGTGATATGGCTGTGAAAAAAGCTAATGCTGTCTAGGGATGCATCAGGTATTAGGCAAGGTATTTCCAGTAGAGATAAGGAGGTGTTAGTACCATTATACAAGGCACTGGGGAGACCTCATCTGGAATACTGTGTGCAGTTCTGGTCTCCCATGTTTAAGAAGGATGAATTCAAACTGGAACAGATACAAAGAAGGGCCACTAGGATGATCCGAGGAATGGAAAACCTGTCTTATGAAAGGAGACTCAAGGAGCTTGGCTTGTTTACCTTAACCAAAAGAAGGCTGAGGGGAGATATGATTGCTCTCTTTAAATATATCAGAGGGATAAATATCAGGGAGGGAGAGGAATTATTTAAGCTCAGTAGAAATGTGGACACAAGAACAAATGGATATAAACTGGCCATCAGGAAGTTTAGACTTGAAATTAGACGAAGGTTTCTAACCATCAGAGGAGTGAAGTTCTGGAACAGCCTTCTAAAGGAAGCAGTGGGGGCAAAAGACCTATCTGGCTTCAAGATTAAGCTTGATAAATTTATGGAGGGGATGGTTTGATGGGATAACATGATTTTGGCAATTAATTAACCTTTGACTATCAGTGGTAAATAGGCCCAATGACCAGTGGAGGGATGTTAGATGGGGTGGGATCTGAGTTACTACAGAGAATTCTTTCCTGGGTGTCTGGCTGGTGAGTCTTGCCCACATGCTCAGAGTTCAGCTGATCACCATATTTGGGGTTGGGAAGGAATTTTCTTCCAGGGCAGATTGGCAGAGGCCCTGGGTTTTTTTTGCCTTCCTCTGCAGTGTGGGGCACGGGTCATTGCTGGAGGATTCTCTGCACCTTGAAGTCTTTAAACCATGATTTGAGGACTTCAGTAGCTCAGACATAGGTGAGAGGATTATTGCAGGGGTGGGTGAGATCCCGAGGCCTGAATTGTGCAGGTCAGACTCGATGATCATAATGGTCCCTTCTGACCTTAAAGTCTATGAGTCTAAGTTGCTTCCCTGGGCTACTTCCTACTTATAGATCCCTTCAGTGTGGGGGGCCTGGCCCCTGTTGTCCAAACAGGCAACCCCCTCCCAACAATAGAGTCCAAAGGAGCAGGTCTCTGCAGGTTCTCAAAGGGGTGGGTGGGTAGAGAAGGCTCTTCCCAAAGATCTTACCCACTCTGTGGTCCCCGCTCAGTTTCAGTCTTCTGTCTGGCTTCTTGGAGAAGGATTCCTTTCTCCTGCAGCCTGTCCAACACCCTTTTCCTGGGATTCTGAGCTCCCTATTAACCTGCTCCTCCAGTCAGTGCATGCTTGGCAGGTCTGGCGGGTGGGGCTACCTGGTCCAGTATTGCCTTTTAGACCCTTCAGACCCAGTGTGGGGTTTGTATACCCCATCACAGTTTTCATTACAGTAACACCTAAGCTCAAATCAAGATTGAGACTGTAACGTTGCCCTCCATATGTTTATGGAAATATGCTTATGAGTGTGAATATAAGGTAACTGGAATATGCTTTATGCAAAATGTCTCTTGCAAGGTATCATTACAAAGCTTATAATCTACTGAGTGTGTTCATCCTATTTGTATGTATGTATCATTCTTGTATCTGAAACTAGAAATATGAAGTATTACTCTGAGGTCCTCTTGTAATTATGCAAACCATTAATGGTGGCTTAGAATCTTGATGGCTCCCATTGACTGGGACATTTGGCTGTAGATGGTTTATTTACCTGCAAGCCTTCTTGTGGACGTGGGGGCCAGCCTGTGGGTAATGAAGAATGAGGTCTTACAGTGACATGTGACCATGTCACCTGATACTGGAATCCATCTTAAACCTGGTGCTTTTCCATTTAGAAGAAGGGGTGGGAACCCAGAGAGACAAAGGATTCCCGCCTTGGGCCGAAGCTATAAAATGGGGGTTGAGCAGAACAACAGGGGTGGTGGCTGTAGTCATGAGAAATCCCCTAGTTACCACCTGTGCTGGAACTAACAAGAACTGTACCAGGCGAAAGGATTGGTCCCAGACTAATAAGGAGTCTAGTCTGTGAAAGAAACTTATTGGAACATCTCTGAGGGTGAGATTTACCTGTATTCAGTTTTTTAATGTGTTAGGCTTAGACTTGCATGTTTTGTTTTATTTTGCTTGGTAACTTACTTTGTTCTGTCTGTTATTACTTGGAACCACTTAAATCTGACTTTTTATTCTTAATAAAAATCACTTTTGTTTATTATTGAATCCAGAGTAAGTGATTAATACCTGGGGGAGCAAACAGCTGTGCATCTCTCTCCATCAGTGTTATCGAGGGTGAACAATTTATGAGTTTACCCTGTATAAGCTTTATACAGAGTAAAATGAATTTATGTGGGGTTTGGATCCCATTGGGAGCTGAATGTCTGGGTACTGGAGACAGGAGTACCTGCTGAGTAGTTTTCAGTTAAAGCCTGCAGCTTTGGGGACGTGGTTCAGACCCTGGGTTTGTGTTTGCAGCAGGCTTGCATGTCTGGCTCAACAAGACAGGGTTCTGGAGTCCCAAGCTGACAGGGAAACCAGGCTCAGAGGTAGTTTCAGCACATCAGGTGACAGTCCCAAAGGGGTCTCTGTGACTGTACTCATCACAGAGACTGCATTGTGCTAGGTGCTGTAAGAGAAGTCTGTGTCCCAAAGAGCTGATATTCTATACAGAGTGGAGAGATTGTGTGTGGAACAGGAAAGAGGCACAGAAAAGGGAAATAACTTGTTCGAGTTGACGCAGCAGCTGGGAAGCAGAGTAGGAATGAAACCCAGGATTCCCGACTCCCAGTCAAATGCCTTAACCACTGTACCAGTTTTCATCTTAAAAAAGGGGGTTGACCCTGGTAATGATCTTTAGTGCAGGCTTACCTGGTATTTCTGTGCAATAGGTATGGGGGGGAGGGAAGTCTATATTTATTTTCTTATTCATTTGTATTTTCATATTTAAAAAACCCTCAGTAAAACTTAAAAAATCAATTCAAAGTTACAGTATGCACTACCTGAAATAGTTTTGCTGCTAGCTGGCAGACATGAATTTTAAGACATGCTTCAATAAGCCTGAAAGTCACAAAGCACTCTACTCACCTCCATGTGGAAAAAACTGTGCATAGATCTGTTTGAATGTCTCTTCATTAACAACCCCGCTAGGACATTCCTGTTGGAAAACCAAGAAAAACCCTGTCAGGATTCATTTGCAAAGCACTACATGCCCAAAGAGAGCATTTACACAATTACATTCCTGTTCCTGCAGCATACTGTATGCATAGTTTGTGTAGCTGAAGAAATTAAAAGACTTAAGACTAGAATTCTCTAGCTCCCATAAGCTTGGCTCACAATTTAAAAGAAAACCAACAAACCCCCCCACAGTTCAATCCCCATTTTGTAGGACAACCTGGGAAGTTGACTCATGCCTTTTGCCATGTAAGGCCTTCATATAATGATAATAAACAAGATTAATACCAAGTAATATTTCATCTTCAATGTCCTACATTAACCTTCAGTGGAACCCTGGTGGTAAGTGAGTGATGTTAGCCTCGTATGGGATTAATAGTAAGTATTATTAAATCCTTATAAATAGTAACACCCCCTGTGGGTCCGGGGACAGAATAGGCCCACTGCTCCTCCTGCATGTCATAACAGGTGACTAAAAGGGGGCTCCATGGAGAGGGATGGGCTCTGACAGGTTAGAAATTTGCCCAAGACACACCATATGATGAGAAAGTCAATGATGTCCATACTGGATTGGTGGCAGCCCAGGTTAATAATGACGGCACCATCTGTCTCCCATCAGGGCACAAGTGACAGGTATACTACTGGTGTAACCCCAACAAAGAGGATCCCTGGAAGAGATAACATCACCATAGCCACATGGAATGTGAGGACACTGAGACAAATAGGGAGGTTGAAAGAACTCATGTACAAAATGGAACAATACACCTGGCGCCTCCTACGAATCTCTGAGGTCAGATGGAAGAACTTTGAAGAGGTACTAACGGAAGAAGGCCATGTACTCTATTACAGTGGAGAGGACAAACATGTCAATGGCATAGGATTTAGGATTTCGTCTGAATAAAGATATCAAGAATTAAGTATTAGGATGCCACCCAATGTCCAGCAGGCTTATTTCCATCCATCTAAAGGCAGTACCGTTTAATATCACAGTGGTACAAGTCTACGGCCCTACAACAGACTATGATTGTGATGGTGTACCCCATAAGGCTTTATGGGGAGATGCTTATAGAATCATAGAATCTCAGAGTTGGAAGGGACCTTAGGAGGTCATCTAGTCCAACCCCCTGCTCAAAGCAGGACTAATCCCCAATTTTTGCCCCAGATCCCTAAATGGCCCCCTCAAGGATTGAACTCACAACCCTGGGTTTAGCAGGCCAATGCTCAAACCACTGAGCTATCCCCCCCGTATATATACTGTATATACTGATATATACAGTATCATATAACTGTATATATGATATAACTGGAATATGTTTTATGCTACATGTGCCGTGTAACATATCTCTGTAAAAGTTATGATCTACTGAATCTATTCCTCCTGGTTGTATGCATGTATCATTTTTGTAGTTGAAGTTATGAATATTGGTTGTATTTCTTGAGAAGGGAATGTGCAGGTTAAGTGCCCAATCAAGAAGCACTTAACAGACAATAGAGCTTGCAGACAAAAATCCACATCTGAGCTTCGCCAGGAATGTGGCTTGGCTGGTATAGGAACTGAGTTGTGCATGGACATGTGACTTGCCCATGTGACCCCAAAACTGCATTTTGTAAGTGGATGCTACACAGGGAGAGGGAGGGGTATTCACCCAGAGGAGAAAGTCTATTTAAACCCCTGGAAAACCCCTCCATATTGTCTTCAGCTGGCTAAAGAGAGAGCCTCTCCACCCCTCAACAACACACCTGAAAGAGACTGGAACAAAGGACAAGAACAATAGGGTATGTGAGTGATTGCTGGACCCAGGCTAGGAGGACCATAGCTTGTAAAAGGAAGTTTACTGGAACTGGTGATGTTTTTAATCTGTATTCAGTGTGATTAGACATAGACTTGCGTGTTTTATTTTATTTTACTTGGTAATTCACTTTTTTCTGTCTGTTATTACTTGGAACCACTTACATCCTACTTTATGTACTTATTAAATGTACTTTTTACTTATTACTTAACCTGGAGTACGTGTTAGTACCTGGAGGGGGGCAAACAGCTGTGCATACCTCTCTATCTGTGAAATAGAGGGCGAATTATTTATGAGTTTACCCTGTATAAGCTTTATGCAGGGTACAACGGATTTATTCAAGGTTTGAACCCCATTGGGAGTTGGGCACCTGGGTGTCAAAGGCAAGAGCACTTCCTAAACTGCCTACAGCTGTTAGAGGATGTGGTTCAGACCTGGGTCTGGGTTTGCAGCAAGCTAGAGGGTCTGGCTCAAACCAGACAGGATTCTGGAGTCCCAAGCTGGAAAAGGCAGGAAAGCAGGGGCAAAAGTAGTCTTGGCACACGAGGTGGCAGCTCCAAGGGGGTTTCTGTGATACCAACCCATCACAATGATGATGAGCAAATTGAAGATTTTTACAATCAGCTCCAAGACATCATCAGTAAGACACACAAGAAATATATTCTGATTGCTGGGGGAGATTGGAATGCTAAAGTGGGTACTGACACACAGGCAGATTGGCGAGATTATTGTGGCCCTTTCTGTAATGCAGTAACCAATGACAGGGTATTGAGACTTTTGGAGTTTGCCAGCTATAACAATCTGGTTCTTGCAAACACATTAGGAGCACATAAAGCATCCAGACGATCAACATGGCATGCACCTAATGGTGTACATCACAACCAGATCGACTACATCATGGTGCAAAACCAATTTTGTTCTGGGATTAACAGAGCTAAAACAACGAGCTTCCCTGGTGCTGATATTGGAAGTGATCACGACCTTGTGATGCTAAATTTTTGGCTCCGGGTAAGGAAAATCATCAGGCCAAAGTTCACCAGAACGAAGTCTGAGCTAGAAAGACTCAGAGACCGAAACATTGCAGAGTCATTCTAAGCAATGATTGGCGGAAAATTTGCCCCACCGCTTGCTCTACAGGAAGACATAGAAACAATTTCAACGCTGTAACAAATGAGGCAGCAATGGACATCCTTGGGAAACATCGTAAGAAGACAGAACCATGGGTCACAAATGAAATACTACAAATGTGTGACATTATAAGAGAACTTAAGAGAGACAAGAACAGCATTGAAGGAGCTGATAAATACAGAGCAATTAGCAGAAAGATCAAGAAAGGAATGAAGGTGGACAAGGAGAGATGGATTGAAAAACAATGCTCTAAAATTGAAGAGTGTATCAATAATAAAAATAGCAAACAAGCCTTCCATGTTGTAAAAGATCTGATGAAAGAAAGATGGACCAAAGCTAATACATTTCAAGACAAAGAAGGGAACAGTCTTACAGAAGAAAGGGACATCATCAATAGGTGGACAAACTACTGCTCTGATCTATACAACCACCAAACAAATGGAGATCCTAGTGTCTTAGCCCAGATTCAACAGAGGAGGATGACTTTCCAATACTGCGTGAAGAAGTGGACACAGCTGTGAAATCACTCAAGAACGAAAAGGCTACAGGTATTGACAACATCCCAGCCGAACTGATGAAATTCGGAAGAGAAATAGTAATAGATGTACTCACCAAGATCTTCATCAAGATCTGGCAGATCAGTGAATGGCCCTCCACGTGGACACAGTCACTAATCATCACTCTGCCAAAGAAAGGCAACCTGCAATTGTGTCAAAATTACCAGACCATAAGTTTAATTACCCATCCTACCAAAGTAATGTTGAAAGTCATATTGAACAGATTGAAGCAACAAGCATAAAATATCATCGCTGAAGAACAGGCGGGCTTTTGTGCTGGAAGAAGAACTACAGAACAGATTTTCAACCTTCGTGTTCTATGTGAGAAATACTTACAACACCAGCAGGACATCTACCACGTCTTTGTTGACTTCAAGAAGGCGTTTGACAGAGTATGGCATGAAGGTCTCTGGGCAACCATGAAGAAGTACAATGTTGGTCGTAAGCTTATTTTTATCATTAAACGATGGTATTCCAAGGCCAGCAGTGCAGTTCTCGTCAATGGCACAATAGTAGAGTGGTTTCGCACCACTGTTGGAGTCTGGGAAGATTGCCTTCTTTCATCCACACTGTTCAACATCTACTTGGAGTGCATAATGACTGATGCCCTAGAAGATCACATATGCACAGTCAGCATTAGGGGGCGAACAATCTAAAATCTTTGGTTCACTGATGACATTGATGGCCTGGCAGACAGCGAAGATGAACTTGCCAACCTTGTGAAATGATTGGATGAAACCTCCACAAAATATGGCATGGAAATCAGCGCCAAGAAAACCAAGCTAATGACAAACAAATGTGATGGGATCAGCTCACATATCACTGTCAGTGGACAAGAGCTGGAGACAGTGAAACAGTTCAAGTATTTGGGGGCAATCATCACTGATGAAGGATCCAAGGCAGAAATTCGGGCAAGAACTGTGCAAACAACAGCAGCAGTGGCAAAACTAAAGTCAATTTGGAGGAATAAGAACATCTCCCTGGAATCCAAACTTAAACTGCTGCATGCATTGGTCATCTCCATTTTTCTGTATATGTGAGAGACATGGACCCTTATGGCAGAACTTGAATGGAAAACACAGGTAGTAGAGATGAGATGCTTCTGTAAAATCCTGGGCATCTCCTACTTCGATCATGTCACTAATGAAGAGGTCTGCAACATCAACACCCAATGTGCTGGGTCATATGAAGAACTCCTGACGACCATGAAGAAGCACAAGCTGAAGTGGTACAGACATGTAACAAGATCCTCTGGCCCATCCAAGATCATTCTCCAAGGGACAATACAGGGGAAGAGAAGAGGTAGGCGGAAGAAGAGATGGATTGATAACATTAAAGAGCGGACAGGAATGGATTTCGTGGAGACTCAAGCACTGACACACAATCCTCAGGGGTGGAGACAATTGGTGGATTGCTCATCAATGATGGTACCCCAATGATCAATGTGGTTATGGGAGTGGTGGTGATAAATAGTAACCACTATTAGACCCAAAAAGGTTAAGTACCATTCACTTCATTGAGAATCTTTCCGTTGAGTTCTGTGGGAACTGGGTAACACCCATAGAGAGATATTGCCAGATCCAGGATGAAAACACAACTGGTTATGAATTCTGGTCTGCATTCAGGCCAGAACCCCTCTAACTTCTGCAGCTATGGCTGCTGTTTTCTAATATGGGTCCCAGTGCTCTGTGAACTGACAAACTACAAATTGATGATGTTTCCTAGGTTTTACAACAACTGAATTGTAGACAGAATTATTTGTCCTACTTATCCAATAAACCACAGTTAAATTTGTATGAAATCAAGAAAAAAAGATACAAGTCACTTGTCTGATTTATATCCTAGTAAGATTTTGTTTACATTCCAGTATCACAGCACTGGTTCGGATTTGGGTAATGCAAACTTTCAGAATGAAACCCGAAAATATAAATTTGTTAGTCTCTAAGGTGCCACAAGTATTTCTTTCTTTCTTATTTTCTTTTTGCTGACACAGACTAACACAGCTACTACACTGTAACCTATGAAAATATGTAGATTTTTCTTAGTTCAGGGATTGAATGCACACTCAAACTTGGTAGAGGTTTGCAAACCTGCACTGAGTTTTGAGATAATGTATAGGCTGCAGGGTTTTTTTGGGTGCCCTGTTAAAGAAAACTAATGTAGAAAATAGGAGGAAAGTTTCTAGTTTTTTGGGTTGTGAAGGCACCTTTCACTCCTGCTTCAGTCTCCTTTAAGTCAATGCAGTGCTATTCTGCCTCCTCTGCAGAAAGACAGAAAAATCTTCCTCTTTCATCATAATGAACTGTGAACTTCAAAGCCTACTTTCGGCCATTATATTCAAAACCTTTTAAAGAAGTTTGTTAAAAAAAGGTCACCCAGCTTGTGGCACAATAAAATGTTCTGGAATTAAATTATAAAGCTTTTTATGTTAATATACAATATGGTTAGCAATTCTTTGCATTTTGAAGTGAAATGTATTGCATTTTTAGTCAGTTAAATTACTGCCTAAGTACTTCAGTGAGATTCAACGGCATTTTGCACCATAATTTAGCAATCCAGAATTCCCAGACATTTCAAATGTTTCCTGATTCATGTTCCTTCCCACAATTCTGGCAGCTCAACCAATTTGGAAATGGTTCATCTGAAAATACTGGATATCAATAAAGCAATTATCTGTGGTGTTAACCTGTTTTCACGAGGGAGAGGGTAACATTTTAGATATGGAAAAGCCAAAGTAAACAATTGCTCATGTCTCATATTAACAGAGCAGTTCTACCCTTGGATATGCACACACAAATCTGAGGATCAAATTCTGTGCTGACCTACATGTGACATATGTTCATGGAAGTCAAGTTCTCTGCTGACTTCCATGGAATTGTCTCAAACATATATCTGAAGATGGGAACTGACTCAAGTCGCGTATAAGATATAGATGTCCACAGCCTGTACAGACTTCTAGGTAACAGAAAAGCTGCCTGTGGTGCGGTGGTCACCCGCTCCTGCCCTTAAGGTCTTAAAACTAGCCCTGGGAGAGGGCTGAGGTTGGGAGCAGGCTGATTGGGGAAGCAGCCGCAGCTGGGCTCACCGCCAATCAGGTCGCAGCTGGCCCTATAAAGGGCTGTCAGCCAGGAGCTCAGTCTCCTCTAGCTGTGGAGGGCGAAGGTACCTGGAGTGGAGCAGGGCTGGGGGAAGACCAGAGGAGCTGGGGAGCTCCGGCCTGGAAAACACCCCAGGCTGCACGCCTAGACTAAGGCCGTAAAGGGTACTGGAGCTGCAGGGGGCAGCCCACGGGTAGGCAGAGGCAGCAGGTCCAAACCCCCCTTGCCTGTGATGAGTGGCTTATATACTTCAGTCTGCCCCAGGGAACGGGGGCTAGGTGGTGACTGGGCAGTAGCCAAATACTGAGGTGAGGTAGGGATAGGGGGTTGGGGTTCCCCTGGGAGGGGAGACCCAGACCAAGGGGGCACTGCCAGGGGGGAAGCACCCCAGGGAAAGGGGCACCAGGGTCCAGGAGGGACACGGGGGCCAATGGCAAGCGGGACAGTGACCTGAAGAGGGCGCTCTGGAGGCTGGAAACACTTATTCCCTGGACGACCAGCAGAAGGTGCCACTGGGTGAGTCCCGCCCCGTTACGCTGCCATTGGCAAGTGTTTATCAAATTCAGAGCATGTAGAAACAATAATTACATATTATAACAATCTGGGTTCAAGGCTCTGCCAGAGGCATCCTGGGTGACCTTAGGCAAGCCCATTCAACCTCTCTTTGCTTCAGCTCCCTATCTGTTCAATGGGTTTAACACTCCTTACATCATAGGGGTGTTGTGAGGCTAAATACAATACAGATTGTGATGTCCTCAGATACAATGACAATAAGTACTTTTGATAAATAAGATAAGATAGCCTTATTGTGCTGAAGTTAGCAATATCCATCATGACGTGGTGAACCATTTATGGCCTGATTCCACATTTGTCAACTCAACAACAGTGAAGAACTCCACCTTGATTACGGTACAATGTATACTAGATCTTTCCACCTGGATGAGTAGGTAGTCTGCTCCCCATCCAAACAGCACTGCTTATTTTTAATTTACAGTTGTGCCTAGAGGCTACAACCACCAAGATCAGGCAGGTGCTGTAAATACATAGTCAGAAAGTGAAAGAATTGTCAGTCTAAATAGACTATATAAAGGGTGGGAGAAAGGCAATATCAATCCCCATTTCACAGATGGAAAACTGAGGCACAGCTAGACCAGTTCAAAAGGTGGTTATGAGTGGGTGATCTAGGGTTATGATGACAACATCCCACCTGGGTACTGTCCTAACAAAGGGCCCTTTTCTGAATTCCTTGCATACCCAACCCCACCACTGCAGTCAGTGAAGGATCACACCTGGTTTTGATTGAAAATTTTGATTCTGTAGAGAGCCAGACTGCAGGCCCTGAGAACCTCAGGGCCACAAGTCTTCTGATTCGGGGGAGCTAGAAATGCCACCTCAATTTTCAATTAAAAAAAACGTCCAGCCCTTTTTGCATGATGACAGCCCAGGAAAATCAGTCTCCAAGACTGTAAGGAACAGCAGCAGGGCTCTAGGCTGCTGGTGAGGGAATTCATATCCTGGCCAAGCTAAACTTAACAGAGTCAGTTAAGTTTGGAGTTACAAAAATTGTTTCGCAGGCCCTCCCAAAAATGTTTAGGCCAGCCCATCTATGGACAAAGCTTGGCTGGTTCCACACAATGGGAAAAAATCCATTGTGTTTTCATCCTACACTTGTCTTTGACCCAAAAGGAAAGACATTAATAGAATCCTAGAATATTAGAGTTGGAAGAGACCTCAGGAGGTCATCTAGTCCAATCTCCTGCTCAAAGCAGGATCAACACCAATTACATTTATTTATGAATGCATTCCTATATGTCAATACATCCAGGAAGGTTAATTCTCAAAGACAGCCAGATGCATTCCCAAGTAGCATAAGATTGCCCAATTAGGGATGGATAATATTTAGAGATCTGGGATCAAACCCATTTTAATTGCTACCACAAAAAAAGCTGTGTGGGATAGTCAGGTCTGTGATTTACTTATCTTTGAGTTCTTTAGCTATCTTTAAAGAACAGAAAGTTCTTTGACATAACATTCCCGCACAAAGCACAGAATATGAAGGAAAGAAAATGCATGAAAGAGAGAATTTTAAAAGCTCTCATTTGCTGACACCACATGCTGACAATGTGCATGTATAAACCAAAGAGAAGCGGGCATCTGAACAAGCGGACTGAATTAATTAGCTCAAATCACCTTGCCTTGTGAAAATCACTGAAGATAATGTCAAAGGGGAGAAAGGAGAAGATTTGTATTGGATGTTGTCAATGGACAGATACGAATCACATAGAAGTTCATATCCCTTGTCAACTGAAACTAGTGCAACAAGAGCCCAGTCTCTTAGACCATCTTCCTCCTGCACATAAAGAAATCTAAAACTGGTCCACCCTCTATCTGGATGTCAGTAATTTAGGACAGATTTCATGAAATAAAAAGAAACCAGCCTTTCAATGACTCTGAATTCATATTTAATTGTGTCTGCATGTCATGACATTTGTCCTCTCCATACTCTAGCTCAAGTGCCATAAAAATCAACCCTCAAACTCAGCATGATATCTCATCCTTTCAGGTGCTGAATGCCCCCAACAAGAGTGTTCAGCACCTTACAGAATTGGGCTTTTATTCTTTGCTGGAAGACTATCTTGTATCTCACTTCTATGGCAGCAGAATCAGGGCCTTGTTTTTTCCTTTTTGCAGAGACTGAATGATAATTGCTAAACACAGGGCTGGCACTTCCACTAGGCGACCCTAGGTGGTCGCCTAGGGCGTCAAGATTTGGAGGGCAGCATTTTGCCGCCCTTGGTGGCATTTCGGCAGCGGCAACTCCCGGCGGTGATTCTGCAGCAATAAAAGCGGCCGCTGAAACGCCGCTGAGAATGCAGCTTCAGAGGAGCTGCTGGCGCCGGCGGAGGTGAGCTGCTGCCGCAGGAGGATGGGGAGCTGCCGCGGGCGGGGGGGGCTGGCTGCCGAGCAGGGTGGCTGCCACAGGGGGTGGGGGGTGGGGTGCCTCTGTGGGCGGGGGGTTAACTGCCGCAGGCGGGTTGGGAGCCGGCCGCCGCGGGTGGGGGGGGAGGTGCCACAGGCGGGGGGCTGAGCTGCCGTGAGTGGGAAGGTTAGCTGCCGTGGGGGGGGTGGGCGGCACTGCGGGGCAGGTGGGGAGCCGGCCGCCACAGGTGGGTGTGGAGCCACCGCGGGCGGGGGAGAGGGGAGCCGTCGCAGGGGATGGGGAGCTGCCACGGGCGGGGGGGCTGGCCACCGCGGGTGGGGTGGGGAGCTGCCACAGGCAGGGGGCTGGCTACTGTGGGGGGTGGGGAGCTGGCTGCGGCGGGCAGGGGGGGTAAGCTGCCATGGGTGGGGGGGTTAGCTACCGCGGGCGGGGGCGCTGTTAGCTGGGGGGCAGGGGCACAGGGCTAGTGCAAGGAAGTTTCGCCTAGGGCGCGAAACTTCCTTGCACTGGTCCTGGCTAAATATAGCAATTGTATTGCAAACTTCCCAGTTAGACCAGCATCTTCTAAGTGAGAAGCTCCTAATAAAACAGCTACTCATGACTTCTTTTGAAGTGGGCTCTTTTATGTTTCTTTCTCTCAATTTTGTGTCTTTCAAAACTCTAGAAGCCACTTGAAGTGACCTAAATATTTGGTTGCAGAAAAATTTCTCCACCCCTCATATTTTCCTGGTCTGCAACAAAGAAAGAGGGGTCTCATTCTAAGCCCCAAATCCATACGGCCATCTACATTTGAAAACGAGATTTGAAAACCAGCCCATCTCTATTGATAAGCAATGATTCAAAAGAGAAATGTACTAGTGGGTGCCTTATGACAGTAAAGGCAAAAGTCTTAAAACATGGCTTCTAAACCTGTACCTGATTTTACACACACATCCATTGGCACACTCAACCCCCCCAACACACCTAGCGCTTGCTCACACGCAGCTTGGTTGAAAAGCTTTCAGCACTTTGGTATTTAAAGGCTAATCCGGAAAACTCAGGTCATTTTGACTTCGTTTCCAAGTATGAACATAAGAAGAACATAAGAACAGCCATACTGGCTCAGACCAAAGATCCATCTAGCCCAGTATCCTGTCTACTGACAGTGGCCAATGCCAGTGCCCCAGAGGGATTGAACAGAATAGGTAATCATCAAGTGATCCATCTCCTGTCGCTCATTCCAAGCATCTGGCAAACAGAGACTAGGGACACCATCCCTGCCCATCCTGGCTAATAGCCATTGATAGACCTATCCTCCATTAATTTATCTAGTTCTTTTTTGAACCCTGTTATAGTTTTGGCTTTCACAACATCCTCTGACAAGGAGTTCCTCAGGTTGCCTGTGCGTTGTGTGAAAAAATACTTCCTTTTGTTTGTTTTAAACCTGATGCCTATTAATTTCATTTGGTGACCCCTAGTTCTTGTGTTATGAGAGAGTAAATAACACTTCCTTATTTACTTTCTCCACACCAGTCATGATTTTATAGACATCTATCATATCCCCCCGTAGTCATCTCTTTTCTTATTAACCTCTCCCCATATGGCAGATGCTCCATGCCCCTAATCATTTTTGTTGCTCTTTTCCGAAGGCCCAGCTCTTTATCACGACAGTGACTAGGTTGAAGGGCCTCCCAGTGTCCTGGCAGAGGATCACCATCTGCATTCGGACCTGTTATGATCTGGCTCAGGCTGAGCCGCTCCTATAGTGAAGGCCCGCTCAACCAGGGCTCAAGCGTCCTCAGCGCCCTTCTTTGCATATGTCCCTATTCAGGACATCTCAGGGCCGCAATGTGGTCTTTGATACACATGTTCATGACCCATTATGCTATCACCCAGAAAGCAAGAGATGACGCTGGCTTTGCCAGAGCTGTGTTGCCATCGACGCGTCCACGAACTCCGACCTGCCTCCGGTGGTACTGCTTCGGAGTCACCTACAATGGAATGTACATCAGCAATTACTCTAAGAAGAAAAGACAGCTAACTTTTTTTGTAACTGGTGTTCTTCGATATGTGTTGCTCATATCCATTCCATGACCCACCCTCCTTCCCCACTGTCGGAGTTTCAGCAAGGAAGAACTGAGGGTGGGGGGAGCCGGCAATGCTCCCTACATTACGGCATACGTGTGCCACTCCAGAGGGCACCAGAGCCAGTCCCCCACAGACACCACCGAGGGAAAAACTTCCGGCACCTGTGCATGTGGCGAGCATATGCACCCACAATGGAATGGACACGAGCAACACATCTCGAAGAACACCAGTTACAAAAAAAGGTAACTGTCTTATCTGTGTCTTTTGTGGTGAAACAGTCTGTGACTCAGTTTGAACGGCAGCATTTAAGCAGAAGAATAGGATCAGTGTTGTTATGCTCTGCATTTTATCTTGTTCCTGTTACTGGCTCTCTTGCGCTGGCTCTCTTGCGCATTTTTCGTTTCTGGTTTTCTGCGCCTGTGGAGAAATATTTGTTTCTTGGTACTGTTTTAACTGATTTGCATGGTAGAATGTATCTACTTTTTTGTTCCTCTGTAAGATCCTAATTTTATACACAGAGCTACTGAGTCTATTCACAATAACATGTGGCCCAGACCATTGATGCCATAAATTGTGTTCAGGTATGGCATAAGATAGAAGCATAACTTGGTTTTTAATTTCCCAAGCATTTTCTTTCTGATTCTTATTAAAATAGGCTTTTGCCTTTTGTTTAGATCTTCCCAACGTGACAGTTACTGCAAGTGGATCTGATTTAAATATTTCTGTAATGCTTGCAGATAGGTTTGTAGTTTGATTTCCTCTAGCTGTGTGCCATTGGTATGCTGCATGAACTATTTGCAATGTCCATTAGTGGTAGATTTAAACATATAACAGAAGCACTGATGATAATGTGTTTATCCCTTACTAAAATGCTACGTTATTATACAGAGAGAGCCCCAAGGTCTGCAAGGCATTATTAGATTATAATTTTGGACTGTTCCTGTTGAATAACATGGCAATTAGTAGAAGGGATGGGTTAAGACAGGGGTACAATATTTTCCCAAAAGTTCTAATGGTAGCTTGCAGTGAAATATAGGGGCATAGGATCTGATCCGTCAAATATAGTTTCCACCAATAGTTATTGCAGGGAAATAAATTCCTTCCTGACCCCTAAAATGATAAATTTATGCCCCGAAGAAGCTAATTGCCTTTACTGTAGTCAATAAACGTATCTTCAGATATACTGATAATTAAATTAACCATTCTTTCTCAACTTCAACCACATTACAGTATGTGGCTATGCCTCCTACAGTACTGAATTCTGAAGGTTGGATACATTATATGAAGATTTTGTTGTTGTTGTTGTTCAAAAATTTACCTGATATTATTTTCATCCAGCAAATATAATTTAAAAACAGTTTAAAATGTAGGAACTGATCAGTTGTCACTCTACCTTTCATAATTGTAAATGCTTCTCTGAAGAGTCTCCTCTAACCTCTTCCTTTTCCATGATAAATTAACAATCCTGGCTTGATAAAAGCCCCATCCTGATGCTAGCTCCCTTTGTGATTGACATGCTGCTGTGAAAGACTGAAGAGACTAGAAACCGCTGCTGTGGGTGCTTACTGTGTCAATGCTTCTCTAAGAAACAGCTCGCGCTGTGACAGCAGTTCGGGCCTACATGCACGATTACACTTTCTGAAATCCCACATGATTATTTTTTGCTTCTGACACTCCATCTGGAAGCTGTGTGAGGCTTTGAATCAAACCTTGAGGAACATTTCAGAAAGGCATTGCTGCCATTGATCATCCTGTTTCAGCTTTCTGTAACTGGATTGCGTTCAGATGCATATGCTAGTTCCAATTCATTTGCACTTAATTGATCACAATTTTGTTTTATAAGAGCCAAATAATGCTCAAGAGTCCTCATTAGTGCTTCAACATGACTTAATCAAGCTGACTCAAAAGATGTAGCTCTTGTGAAACAAAACAGGTATGCCCCATGGTCAGTTTAAATTCCACGGTAGACAGCAAAAGTTTACCTACTCAAGAATAGTTTCAGCACTTTGGTTCACACTGAAAGGAATTGGTGTTCCAGATGTTCTGCTATATTGGGAGCAGGATATTTACACTGGTACTGGTGCAAGAGTACATGTGGGTTCATGACTTTTGCCACATTTCTACACAACCTGTGGTGTACAGCAAGGATACATTCTCACCCCAGCACTATTCTGTCAACCATCAACTGGATATTAAGACTTGCCACTCCACACATCGGAATCAAGATTGGTCGAGAAGCATTCACTGACCGAGACTATGGCAATGACGCTGCTTTGCTTGTGAAGAAGTCAGATAATTTCAGCCCCATCCTCGAAGGTCTGCAGGACACCACCTACATTATGGGTTGAACATCTCATGGCAGTAGACCAAGGTCTAGAACCTTGAAGCTGGGCCACCAGAAGCCCTGCTGCAGGTGGGGGGGTCGAGTACTGTGGAGAGCACTGATGAGTTAATCTACCGAGGCTGCAAGCAGAGTTCAAACGGTCACAGCAAACTGGACTTTCTTTGACGAATAGGTCTCAAAGCCTCCTGCACAAAGTCCATGTCTCACTTATGGATAGAAAAACGTCTTTGCAATGAGACAAAGCTCAGGATTGGTCAAACCTGTGTACCACATGTATTGCTATATGAGTCAGAAACTTGGACCCACTTACAGAGTTGGGGTGGATAGAGGCATTCCAGATGTGCTGTCAGCGCCAAATAGGGTGACCAGATAGCAAGTGTGAAAAATCAGGATGGGATGCAGGGGGGTAATGGGCGCCTATATAAGAAAAAGCCCCGAATATAGGGACTGCCACTATAAAATCGAGACATCTGGTCACCCTTGTGCCAAATCGTGAGCATGAAGTGGGTTGACTTTGTACGACATGTCATAATCTCGCAGAGATCTGGCCTTCCTTCAGTCACTCACTATATTCAAAAGTGCATTGCAGGCTCTTCGCTCATGTCTCCAGGATGGATAAAAACATCCCAGCACACTATGCTCTTCAGCTCTCCATTGACACATGAAGGAGTGCATGCCCTGACCCTTCCTGGCGCCAGCCAGAGGGCAGCCCCAGAGATTCACAGATTTGAAGGATTCAGCCAAATTTGGGAACTTCACTGCACAATGCCTGGTATGATGCCATCAACAGTGGTCATTGTTAGTGGTACAATAGTCCTCAGGACATTGTGTGTGTTTGATGTTTGCAAGTTAAGATTTTATCACAGTTATTTTTAGTAAAAAGTTACGGATAGTCACGGGCAATAAACAAAAATTCCCGGAGCCTGTGACCTGTCTGTGACTTTACTAAAAATAACCTGGGGGCAGGGCTAGGTAGGGGGAGGAATGGAGTCCCATGGGGGGGAATTGACAGGCCGAGCCTTCCACCAGCAGCTAAAGTGGGGGGGGGGGGGGGGCACAGCCACGGTGGGGACACAGTCCTCACTCCAGAGCTGGCAGCAGCTGCGGGACAGGGGTGCGTGGCCTCGGCTGCAGCCTCTGCCAAGTCCGGTGCAGCCGGGGGGCCAGGGGGCACGCGGCCCTGGGAAGCCGTGACGGGGGCACACAGTCCCTGGTGCAGCCCCTGGGAAAGGCTGAGGGGCTGGGGCTCACGGCCCTGGCTGCAGCCCATGCCAAGCCTGGGACGCCGCGGGGCTGGGGTAAGCGGCCCCAGCTGCAGACCCCTACCAAGCCCAAGGACGCTGCAAGACTAGGGTGTGTGGCCCTGGCTGCAGCACCCACCAACCCTGGGACACCGCGGAGCTGGGGCGCACGGCCCCGGCTGCAGCCCCTGGTGGAAGCCACGGGGCTGGGACTGCAGGGTCCTGGTTCCAGCCAGCCCCAGTTGCAGAGCAGGGGCACACAGTCCCGCCTCCGCCTCCCGAGGCCCTAGATGTCACAGAGTGACATCTGTGACTGCCATGACCTCCGTGACTAAATTATAGTGACTTAATGATTTGATCATTTGGATAGTTTCTTGGCAGTATTAATGCACAGTCTTTTTCAGTCTAGTAAGGAGTTACAATACTATTTGCAGGGCTAAATGCTGCATTATTTAAGACAGTGGGAACATTACCTTGATTTGAATGGCAATGGATTAACTTTTAGCTGAACATTGCTTCTTTTTTATTTGCACTCTTCTTACATATCTAAGAAAGTGTCTGAATCCATGGAAGACTGAGAAAAGTGACCACTAGTGGCTTTGTTTTTTAAGGTGCTGAAACCAAAGGCACTTTTTCCAGAAACCCACTACCTACTGAACATAAACAATACCACAGGGCAGGTGTGCAAATCCAGCATCTTGTACTGATTTTGAAATGCTAAACCACTAAAGAGCTGAGTCCACATAAAGAGAATCACTGCAGCAGTTGCAATTCTTTTTGCTGTTTGAATAAGAAATCAGCATTACCCATTACTTTCAAGGACAGTCAAGTGATGTCAAATGATGACTAGCAAGTGCTTAGAGTGGATGAAAAGAAAAAAAAAAAAAACCTAGCAGTGTTCAAAAGTAAGTATACACCGGGACTAGGTTCATGCCAAGGAGCACTAAGAAATCAACACTTATCTCCACTGAAATGGAAGACCCTCGTTCCTATCACCTCAGTTATATAATCATGGGTAACAACAGCCCTGGATTGTATTGGCATTGTCTCTTTCAATACAGCTTTGGAATTTACGTTAGAATTTGTAAACCTTCAGATTTTGCTACCTTCGCTTCAGTTTCCGGGGGCTAAAATTTATTGTAGGGATTATATTCTATTGGAACACCAGATTTTCATATGGCTCTTGGTTTCAGTCTTCAAAAATGTGATTTTGCAGATGACACTAAAGCATTGCTTTGACTTTATACCAGATCTATTAGCCATCACCACTACAACTGTACTGACATTCCCACTGAAAGGAAGACCACAACGTTTGGAATAGGGGCTGATGGTTCTGTAATTTTGTTTTTTGGTTATTTAACAGTAAAGAAAATATTTTTTGCAGTCAACAACTGGTTTTCTTAACTATCCAGAACCCTCCACAAATCAATCCCAAAAGAAATAAGACTTTAAAAGTGTTTCTGAAGGGCCTTGTTTCCCTTAGGGGAGCATCCTACTACTCTGGCTCCTACCTTTCTTTTTATGTAGGCTGCTGACTGCAAATTCAACACAACTGGAATCAGACCAGTTGCCTACAGTTTAATCTTACCCCTTGTTTATACCCACTATGAAAGCTGGCTAACTCTAGGGGAGTATATAGACTACTCTGAAC
The DNA here is from genome assembly GCA_037349315.1 of Chelydra serpentina. Taxonomy (NCBI): domain Eukaryota; kingdom Metazoa; phylum Chordata; order Testudines; family Chelydridae; genus Chelydra; species Chelydra serpentina. The sequence continues at coordinate 30,145,383 of JBAIAC010000035.1, read as the reverse complement.
ATGACAAAGACAAGGTGGGTGAGGTCATATATTTTATTGGATCAACTTCTGTTGGTGAGACAGACAAGCTTTCGAGCTACACAGAGCTCTTCTTCAAGTCTGGGAAATGTACTCAGAGGGTATGTACACAATGCAATTAAAAACCCATGGCTGGCCTGTGCCAGCTGACTCAGGCTGGGACTGCAGGTTCCCAGGTTCTCTGCAGGTTCCCAGAGCTCCAGCTCGAGCCTGGAAGCCTACACTGCAGTTAAGCAGCCCTTTACCCCATGCCCTGGGAGCCCAAGTCAGCCAGCACGGGCCGGCCTCGGGTATCTCATTGCAGTGTAGACGTTTTCCAGTGTCACAGCTAAATAAAAGGTGGAACAGGTTGTTCAGCATAAACAGTGAACACCTTTCAAGGGACCATTCAAGGTGAAGTGGCCCATTAACACTTCTCCAGTCATGGAGGATGGGGGCAAGAGGAAGGATAAAGTGTGGGGGGGAAGGAGGAAGGGGTAAGTGATCGTTGTAATAATCCATTAATCTGGTGTCTCTATTCAGTCCATGATTTTTAGTACCTTGTAAAATTATGAATTTAAGCTCCCAGACTTGTGTTTTGACAGCGTTGTGCAGGTGTCCTTTCAGGATGAGGACCGGGGTCAGGTACAGAGTGAGCGTTTTATGAAAAGTGTTCACCCACAGGTGACATGGTGTTTTGGCTTTTACCATTCTTCTGTGTGCGTTCATTCAGAAGCGTAGGGATTGTCTGGTTTCACCCACATAGTTGTGATGGGGGCATTTAGGTCACTGGCTGAGGCACATCACATGTTGTGATAGCATGTGAAGGAACCCCTGGATCTTGAAAGGTGTGTTGTGGGGGTGCTGAATATCATAGGAGTGGAGATGTGTCTGCAGGGTTTGTATCTGTTGTTCTGGCAGTGTCTGGTGCTGCTTTCAGTTGGTGTCTCCTGGGCTGTGGAGATTTTACTTCTGATGATGAGCTTGGAGAGGTTGCGGGTAGTAAACTGGTTCAGGTTAGAGCAGCCTCCAGGGTCAAGCAGGGTATCAGTGAGCCACTCCTTGATAGCCTTTTGCTCCCATTTACTTCACCCAGTTTAAATTGGATGTAGCAGACAATCTGGCCCATTATATGCATTTGTAAAGCGTCCATCATCATAACAGCTAGGTGCCACCATGTAAATTAAGCAGGACTGCCACAATCATCCAAGGAAAGGGAATAAGTAGAAGCAGGATATAGAAAAGTGATCATATATCCACTGGGGATTTGAATCTCCAGATGGCACTGTAACACCATCAGAAAAAACAGATGGCTAAAAGCTATAGGAAATAGGTGAACAGCTGAGTCAATACGCCTGCCGTGTATAATTACCCATCCCATCGCAATAATGATTTATTGAAAAACTCTAAAGCTGCTCTTTCGTTTTGTCTGAAAACACAACATATTAATACTTTAAGCATACTGAGCGCTTAGCAGAAGAAAAGCATAGCATTAATATTGCTTTTTCCTAACAATCTGGAGCAAAACACGATTGTGGTGGCAATGTAAATTAATACCAAGACCTTCAATGATGCTTAACTTAGAAAATGGGCTAAGTCACTGATTAAATGAACTTGCTAATCATTATTCTTGCCCTGAGTGGTAATTTCTCCATATTGCAAAACAATAGCACAATTAGTCTCTGAACACGGAAGTGGCAGGGGCCAAGAATCATGTGCATTGAGGATGCTGCCATGCTGGAATTTGCAGTACCTGTCCATTTTACAGTGCACGTTGGAATGGGGCACAGAGAGAGAGACAGAGCAATCATCTTTTATATTAAGGTGAAGATCCCATTTGCAGTTAATAAATGAATAATAAATGTGTTAATGCATAATTGAATAATTATTAGAGAGTCCAAAACTTTGCTTACCAGCCATGGCTTATAACCATCTACATTACCTTCTACTAATATGCCTATAATGGACTATAAAACAACCTACTCATATATGTAACATGCTAACAACATCTACCATTGATTACCCTTGCATATGTAGAATCTTAGTATGAAGCATGATTGCTGTACTTAAGGGCTCTGGGGATCTCCTCCAGTTCCAGCCACTGATGTGACTTTACCCATCAACACTATGGATTTACAATGGTAAAGCTGCGATTTGCACTAGTGGATCTCACCTCTGCCAAACCTTGGGGTAAATGTCAACAGTGCAAATACCACTAAGTGACATGAAAGGGATGTACCAGCACAGCTATGCAGATGGCTGGAATCAGGGGCGATCTATGTGTAGACAAAGTTTTCTTCACAGAGCTGTGGTGACATTATGTCAAAAAAAGCTCAGAGTATTCATTTGAATTTAAAAATTCATTTTCTCCTAGGCCTGCACATCTTGTTTTTACTGTCTGCGAGTACTCCAGTAACAAATTGTTACTCTAAATAATACTTGTGGAAAGGGATTATCAAGCTTGCATGTGTGATCTCTTAGCACTGGACAGGATATTTGTAATGAGATAGGGCAGTATTTTGACACAGCAGGGTGTGGGAGAGCTGTCTGGCTCCCCCATCACAGTTATAACCTATACAAGAGAAATGTTGATATATATTTAAATAGTTAATAATGTGTTAGTATATGGGTAGGGCCTACCAAATTCATGACCATGAAAAATGCATCATGGACTGTGAAATCTGGTCTCCCCCCATGAAATCTGGTCTCTTCTGTGTTTTTATCCTATACTGATTTCACGGGGCAGAACAGCGGTTCTCAAATTGGGGGTCCTGAACCAAAAGGGAGTTGCAGGGGGGAGGGTGTCGCAATGTTATTTTAGGGGGTTCACGGTACTGCCACCCTTACTTCTGCACTGCCTTTAGAGTTGGGTGGCCGGAGAGTTGCTGATGCTGACTGAGAGCCCAGCTCTGCAGGCAGATCCTAAAAAAATAAAAAAAATAAATCAAAATAAATGGAGATATGCTAATCTCCTAGAACTGGAACGACCTTGAAAGGTCATCAAGTCCAGTCCCGTGCCTTCACTAGCAGGACCAAGTACTGTCCTCTGACAGATTTGTGCCCCAGATCCCTAAATGGCCCCCTCAAGGATTGAACTCACAACCCTGGGTTTAGCAGGCCAATGCTCAAACCACTGAGCTATCCCTCCCCCCTTACTTCTGCACTGCTGCTGGAGGCGACTCTGCCTTCAGAGCTGGGCTCCTGGCCAACAGCCGCTGCTCTCCAGCTGCCCGGCTCTGAAGGCTGGGCCGCCACCATCAGCAGTGCAGAAGTAAGGGTAGCAGTACCGCAATCCCCCCTACAATAACCTTTTGACCACTCCACAACTCCTTTTTGGGTCAGGATCCCTATAATTACAACATTGTGAAATGTCACATTTAAATAGCTGAAATCATTACATTTAAAATTTAAAAAATCCTATGACTGTGAAATTGACCAAAATGGACCATTCATTTGGGAGGGTCCCATATATGGCATTCAAGCATATGTAGCAACTAACTGTAAGCAGAGTCAGAATGTGCTCTCCCCTGACATCTGGTGGTGAACTGTGGAAAAGGACTTCAGGGGCTGATCTTTTTTCAATGGGCACACCCACCCTGTCTAGCATGATGGGACTGCTTGCCCAAATGGTCACTTTGGCTGCTGTGGGATCCCCCGTTTCTTTGTGATTGGGGCAGGAGTAATAAAGCATTGTTATCCTGGTTATGTGAACCAGGGACAGTAGAACTGTACTTGGCATTTTATGACTGAGGGACTCACCCTCAACTAAGCAGCACTCTTGCTAGGCAAGGGACATGGGTTCCAAAGTCCAGCGAATTGAGAAAGGCAGGGGATGGGTATTTTTATCTGGCATTATGGGCCTCTTCTGAGGGCCTAAAACACCACCTTGACCTTTCCTCTTGTCTCTGTGTAATAACAGAGCTAATTTAGACTCAAGTAAGAGTTTAGTTACATGCTGTAGAGCTAAAATCACTGATACCTAAGTCTGTGCTATTGGTTCTGATGCAAGAAGACTATTCAGGTGCACCAGCAGTGAGGCTCCCCTAGTAGCAACTGAAATCACTGAGAGCTGTGTTAAGTGGGGGTGGGGATGAAGACATATTGGTGAGCGGCTAGGGGGATGCCTAGCGGAGAGGTGCGGTCAACTGTGTGGCTGGCAGAGAGGACTGGAGCAGAACCCCACAGAGAGGCGAGGCAATCGGCCGTCGAGGGCCCGAGCAGCGGAGAGTGTAAGGTGCCTCCATACTTCTCCCCCGTTCCACCCACACTGGGAGGTGAACTCTGCAGATGAACTTCTAAACTCTGGGGCTGCACTGACCCAGGACAGCAATTGTGAGTTGGGTGACTTTTGGGTTGCTGGACTTGAGACCCTGAGGGGAAAAGGACACTGCACAACTTACTTGGGGATGGGTCTTTTGCTCATGGTTTGTGTTATGAATCCTGTTTGTGGTGTTTCCCCAACATAATGCCACATTGTTTCCCTCCTTTATTAAAAGGCTTTTGCTACACTCAGACTCTGATTAAATGAACTTGCTAATCATTATTCTTGCCCTGAGTGGTAATTTCTCCATATTGCAAAACAAAGTATTGCCTCTTAGAGGTGCCCATGGGGTGGTGTGTAATTGTCCCAGGTCATTGGGTGGGGGCTTGAACCGGTTTTGCATTGAGTTATTGAAAAGGAACCCTAGATACTGAACTTGGCCCTTGTTGCTGCCAACTCTGATGGGCAGAAGAGTTACATAACCAAGAGAGCTCAGTTTTTAATATCAAGAACCAATTACTCACAGCAAACGCTTTGTGATTAATCCAAAGAGTTAAAAAAAATCAGAAAAAAATATTTTGAAGTAATTTCAACCTAAAAGTGCATTTGAGGAAATTGCTATGTGATTGCAAATAGCTGGGAATCAGGACAAACCAACTAAATTTGCTTAGTAAATCACGTGAAGGATATTCATTCAGCTCTAGTTTAAAGCAGATTATGATGCCAAGAAAAATATTTATAAGGCTTTTCTCATGTATATTTCGCTGTGGCAATAAGAGGGTTAAAACTCAGATCCTCCTGCTTCAAAAGCCCAATCCTCCAAAATGAATCTGTGTCATTGTTACCAGGATAAAAGCTATGGAACACAGGTGAGTAGTTTGGATACCGTGCAGCAGAGAGGTGGTGGTGACATATACACTAGCCAATTCATTGCACTGCTTTGGTTCTTACATTTTTAAATCCTCTGTAAAGCACTTGAAGTTCCCTCTTTGTGAAATTGGTTTGTGCTTCAAGCTGTTCCAGTCCTTCCGGACGATAGCACACCGTGGTCAGTTCTAATTCATCTTCAATTTTATCTAAAAGAAAAGACATGGAAATATTTACTTTCATTGCTACCTTTGCTATATTCAAGCGATGGACAGGTCAAATAACTGGTATATTGATGCATCTCAAGAACAAAAAGAAGACAGAAAAACTAACATGGAGTTTCTCTATACAACTGGTTTCAATCCTTTAAAAGCAAAATTAAAACCAAAGAGTAGAGCAATACCCCATATTCCTTATTAGGGGGTAAATATTTAGTATTCTGCTCCCAGGGCAGAAATTGATGACATGAAGAGGAGGACAAGTAGCTAATCACAGTTCCACTAAAGAATGGTGGAAGTTACCTGCTTAAATACCTGAACAATGCACAGAAGTAATCCTTCTAGGGTGCTAGTCTTAAAGAAGAGCATGCAAGCATCAGTGGTAAGTGACAGAGCAGACATGCTTAAACATATTATACAAAGACATGACATTACACTGAGTGGAAACAGAAAGACATTCTCTCTCTCTTTTGTACATTATCAAAAGAGCTTGAAGTGTTGAGGACATTATGGATCACATTCATCCCAGGTGTAATTCAGGTTAAGTCCAATGGAGCTACATCCAGGAGGAATTTGGCCCTATGGTTACAAGGCCTTTTGGGGGAAATAGGTAAGCCGTGAAGTGCCCATGTGGATTTGGTGTAAAAGTCTTTTTCTTGCGAAAGTACATGGATTTGGACACATGCATACATCCTTCCACCCAAATTCTCCCATGTGACTTGTAGGTTAAAAAAAATCTCATTTCGCTAGCAGTGCCAAAAAAGCATAGATATGAACAGATGGTTACTGTATGCCAATCTGAGATTATCAAAAATACTCTCGAAGCCAGATATGACTATTCATCACAGCTGTCCCAAAAGCCTTAATCCTCCCTAAGCCATGAACCCACACCACTTCTATCGTAAAAAGGTCAGTGAGCACTTCCAATATGAACTTACCTTCAAAAAAATGTCACTATACTAGACCTTCAATGACTGTAGTACACACTTATGGCAAAACTACTCAGTTCATATCCTGTAAAAATCGGTTGGGTTACTATGGTGAATTATGGTTGATTCTTGCCCAAAGGTACCCCCACAATGTGTGTTCAGCAGAAGAAATTTCAGGCTTGTCACCAGTATGATTCCAAATATGATAATCATTTTATGGGATTGTGTAGATTAATTAAGATGAATGTTACTGTACATAGTTGCAAAATTTGTCTAATGGGGATTTTTAGCACATCAGCTTCAGATAATTTTAATTGTAACACTACAGCAGAGGGAAACATGTTGTCAAAGGGATCCTCAGTGACTGACAGGGAATAAAGGCAAAGGGAATCAGTTATAAGGTTAGTTAGATCGAGAACAGCATATTTGATTAGTGATCTAGAAAAATGAGAGGCAGTAGCAGAAAGGAAACTGTGAGCAGAGAGCAATGGTCTGCAGAAGTGGATGAAATGGTGGAGGGGAGAGAGGGGTTGGGACCACCAGCAGAGGGAGACAGAGTCCTGGAAAGGAGAAGAACAAAGAGACACCACTAAAGACAACGGAGAGGAGAGAGTCTGGAAGAAAGAGATACTGTTAGAAGGAAGGGTAGGCGGCTGGAGAAGAAAGTAAAAAAAGAAGGGCCTGTGAGATGAGGAGAAAGACAGGGGTCTTTGAAAAAAGGATGGGTGGGAAGGAAGATGTCCTAAGATGAAAGGGTGGAATATGGGGGAGGAAGGAGGGAGGTGGGGTTGGAAAAAAGAGTGTGGTGGAGAAAAAGGTCTTAAAGAAGGACGGAGACGATAAATGGGAGAAGACAGAAAGAAAGAGAATATCAGTCATCAAGGGATCCAAGCGAGGGAGACCCACCTCTAGTCTGAACATGATTTCTCATAAGTAAAAGGTATAATTTGCCTTGAAATAAATTAATTAAAAACTTTACATTTTCAATCTGCCCAAACATTTCCAGGTTCTCTCCTGCCCTGTACAATCAACCAGCTTGTACCTGTCAAAGACAGCTGTGTGTCTCACCCCCTTCCCATGTTTTAATAAACTGTGTAGCACAAAGACAATATTTAGGATTAAGCATTGCTCACTCTCTCTCTTCCCCTCCCCCTTACTGAGTTCACATTCTCTGAATTTATCTCCTTTAGCACTGCTCACCTTCCACACACTTTTCTGTGACCTCTCATGGGTCAACATTCTGGTAGTATTGCCTATTGGTTTGATCTAATCTAAGGTATTTATAGAGTGTCAATCACAGTAGAAGCTAGGTGAAAAATGCAGGTGCAACATGAGCATAAACAGTTAATTTGACTCTACTTTTGTCCAACAAGGATTTGGCTAATTAAACTTGACATTTTAAAAAATAATTTTTCCTGCATCTCCCAGATCTTGCATGTCTTACTCCGTGACAGGCAGTGCTGCAATCCAATGAGGTGTTTGAATGCAGGCCCTTTGATTTAAATGAGAGGCTGTAGGTATTTTCCACAACGGGCTCTCACCTGTGTAATATGCTTCTCCCAAGTTGATTCTCCAGAGCCTGCTTTAGGATTACTGACAATTCAGAAGGACAGAATCTGGAATGCTTATGGATCAAAGCACTAACTGATAAATCACAAGATGGGGTACCAGTAGGGGTGTGCTATAGACTACTAGATCAGACAAGGGAACAGGATGAGCAGCTCTATAAACAGCATGTGATCTTTTGAACATTATTTGAAAATATATAAATTAGATGATGTGCATCCTAGGATATTAGAGAACTATATAAATACAATTACTGTACCCTGAATTATTTTTCAAAACTAAAGGAGAACTAGGAATGTAACAGAAAATTATAAAAGCTAAATCTAGTGCCAATCTTCCTCAAAAATAAAACTAACAAACCCTACACTTAATATCATTTGCAAATCTCATTTTGATTCCCAATAAAATAATAAAACAAATATTGAAAGAGAAAAATTAACACAAATGCTTAGAATCCAAAGGAATGATAACTTTACTGGCAACAGAAGTTAGACTCACTGGATCCAATTCCCTGCTGTTTCACATCTTGTGTTGTCATTTACACCTTTGCAAAAGAAGTGAAAAAATGCTATGAAGTCAGGATGGTAGCCTTTTACAACCCCTTGGCACAGCTGTAAATGACTTCAGCAAGATTTAAGGCAGGCTTATTGGAAAGCACTTGTCAGGTTGATTCATTCATTTTGGAAGACTGATACCATTTATAAAATTACGTATTCACAGTATCACTGGTTTTTCCATGGTTAGACAATCGGATTCCGAAATGAATATTTGGTATTAATATTCTAAAAATAACAAACAACAATTAAAGGGAAAGATCTGGCAGACTTTACTTATGCAAAACTTCATTTGCAGCCACATGTTGGTTTTAAATGAATAAGGTCTAAAGGCCTGAGGATTGGAAAAAAAAACGTATTTCTTTTGCATATGCAGCCATATTTTGCATGAACTGATGAATGAACACCCGCATCCCAGCTATTAAAAATATTCCCATATCAAAGAATACTTGGTAAACACAATATTTCTGTAGTGACATGCTACATTTTGATAAACCCCAGCCTAATTCAATGGGAATATCAGAGTGTCGTTCATCTATTTCAGCCTGTCCTGCATGCACAGAGTCTTTCCAATTCACAACCTTTGGTCCCAGAGGACAGATGTTTTCTTATTAAAAGTTAGGCCGACTTTTGCTGTATAAAACGACTTTCTCCACTCCCTATGCTAAGAAATCATAGAACTGGAAGGGACCTTGAGAGGTCATCTAGTCCAGTCCCCTGCACTTATATTGCTCAACTTCTCTAAACTTTTTAACAAATTCAAGGACTAAGGTTAGGGAAAATAAGAATCCATCCTTTTTAAAACACATTCCTTTCTACATTCAGGAATCGGTATCTCTCACTCAAGTCTATGATGAAGACTGTATGAGTTATCCCTTTCACATTCTACTTATTCATCCTGCACTAGATGACCTCTTGAGATCCATTTCAGCCCTCTATTTCTATAATTTCTCTGATCCTTTCCTTCAGGAAGCATTTAGAAACTTAACCAAAACAAATGTGACCAAAAAGATGGCCACAAAGAAATAGAATCAACTATTTTCAAGTACATACATTCTGAAAATGGCAGACAGTAATTCTCATAGTAAAATCCACACAGAGTATGTGCTATATTCTAATAATAATAATCCACTTCTCCTTTGGTGAGGATTTGAACATTTGGGTTCATCCTACTACACACCAACAAGGTGTCATTCCAACAGGACAACAAGCGTCATTTCACAGAATCACACTGTATACAGCAGAGACAGAAAAGACCTACTGTGTTATTTTCCCTTTGTCACTTGAAAGCTGTTGTCCAGTCTGGTGTTTAAAGGACCAAAATGACGTACGTAGTCTCCAAACACTCCCCGTGTGAGTATCTATTCCCCACTTCAATGGATCTCATAATTAGGATTTTTTTTCTGATATACATGTGATATTTACATTTGAACTTTGCTCAGTTGGATCCCATTTTTCATAGTTATTTCCATAGTATAAATCCTGTAGATTTATAAACTCCTCCTCTCCCTTTTTAAAGATCTGTAGGGGTGTTTTGCACTTATATGCAGGCAGTCAATAAGAGCTGTGTTAGTGATGGTAATATAGTATTTAGGCCTGTTTATTTGCCTGAGATAGAATTTTGAGGTTTTTCAATATAATTGTTTGTGCCTCATATCCTTATCAACATCTGTGAACAAGGAACGAAGACACTGTGTGTTGCTTCTGCCTACAACCAGATGGGTTTTTTAGTATAATAAAAAAAGATAAGAAATAGAGCTAAAATGTTGCTGGATATATGGTGGGAGTTTAATATACAACTGCCTTGACTCATTTCCCAAGACAAGGTTAAGCAACCAGTTGGGAGGGGCGAGGTATAAGAAACACTAAGAGCCAAAGAAAAAATAGCCTTGGCCAGGACACAACCTCACTCCCTACCTCCCATGGGGTACAAAAGAGGTGGTACTGACTCCTCCAGACTCAAGACCTTCCAAAATGGAACATGACCATAAACTGTAAAGGGTGGTACCAGGGGCCGGCACTACAGGTATAATTAAGCTTGCTAAGAAGGAAGAGGGAAAAAGGAGAAGCTTTATTGATGTACAGAGCTGTGATTATGCTTCCTTGTTAACCCCAATAGACATTGCATTGCCTGCACTTTGCACTCTGCTTTCTGTCTGCGTGACAAGAACCCAGGGAGGGCAGTGGAGCCCTAACAAGCCGTACATGAGTATTCAAGTGCAGAGTTTGGCCTTTATTATTTAGACTCTTCAACATTCTTGCAGTGCTTTCACAGCATTTTTTAGTCATTGCTTAGTTCTTTTCAGTCATTTCAACGTCGGTTTCTCCAGGTCTTTATTCCTTCATTTCTCTCTGCGCTTCATTTTTATTCCTTCATTTCTCTCTCAACATTTTCCTGAATCTGATCATGGTACTTGGTACAATATTCTTATTTGTGATATCATGCTCCTGCATATAATCTAAAAATCACATTGTCTTTATTAAATATATTGCAATCTCCTCCAATTTGCTATCCGCTATCACACATCAGCTCAGTCTTTTCCAGACTTACAGCTTTTCAGGTACGTCTCTGTCAATAGAAATTGGGTGTGTTTGACCCTCAAAGGTACAAAGCTGCATTTTTCCTACACTGAATCTCACTTTTTAGTGATGTGTGAACATATATATATATGTATATATATATAAAATACATAAGAGTATAAAAATATTGTTCAGGCATGCAGGAGCGAAATTAGGAAGGCCAAATCACACTTGGAGTTGCAGCTAGCCGGAGATGTTAGGAGTAACAAGAAGGGTTTCTTCAGGTATGTTAGCAACAAGAAGAAAGTCAAGAAAAGTGTGGGCCCCTTGCTGAATGAGGGAGGGAACCTAGTGACAGAGGATGTGGAGAAAGCTAGTGTACTCAATGCTTTTTTCACCTCTGTCTTCACAGACAAGGTCAGCTCCCAGACGGCTGCACTCCGCAGCACGGTACGGGAAGGAGGTGACCAGCCCTCTGTGGAGAAAGAAGTAGTTCGGGACTATTTAGAAAAGCTGGACGAGCACAAGTCCATGGGGCCGGATGCACTGCATCTGAGGGTGCTAAAGGAGTTGGCCGATGTGATTGCAGAGCCATTGGCCATTATCTTTGACAAATCATGGCAATCGGGGGAGGTCCCAGATGACTGGAAAAAAGCTAATGTAGTGCCCATCTTTAAAAAAGGGAAGAAGGAAGATCCGGGGAACTACAGGCCAGTCAGTCTCACCTCAGTTCCTGGAAAAATCATGGAACAGGTCCTCAAGGAATCAATTCTGAACCACTTAAAGGAGAGGAAAGTGATCAGGAACAGCCAGCATGGATTCACCAAGGGCAAGTCATGCCTGACTAACCTAATTGCCTTCTATGATGAGATAACTGGCTCTGTGGATGAGGGGAAAGCAGTGGATGTGCTATTTCTTGACATTAGCAAAGCTTTTGATACAGTCTCCCACAGTATTCTTGCCAGCAAGTTAAAGAAGAATGGGCTGTATGAATGGACTGTAAGGTGGATAGAAAACTGGCTAGATGGTCAGGCTCAACGGGTAGTGATCAATGGCTCTATGTCTAGTTGGCAGCCAGTATCAAGTGGAGTGCCCCAAGGGTCGGTGCTGGGGCCGGTTTTGTTCAATATCTTCATTAACAATCTGGAGGATGGTGTGGACTGCACCCTTAGCAAGTTTTCAGATGACACTAAACTGGGAGGAGTGGTTGATACAGTGGAGGGTAGGGATAGGCTACAGAGGGACCTAGACAAATTAGAGGATTGAGCCAAAAGAAATCTGATGAGGTTCAACAAGGACAAGTGCAGAGTCCTGCACTTAGGAAGGAAGAATCCCATGCACTGCTACAGACTAGGGACCGAATGGCTGGGCAGAAGTTCTGCAGAAAAGGACAAGGGGTTACAGTGGACGAAAAGCTGAATATGAGTCAACAGTGTGCCCTTGTTGCCAAGAAGGCTAACGGCATTTTGGGCTGTATAAGTAGGGGCATTTCCAGCAGATCGAGGGATGTGATCATTCCCCTGTATTCGACACTGGTGAGGCCTCATCTGGAGTACTGTGTCCAGTTTTGGGCCCCACACTACAAGAAAGAAGTGGAAAAATTGGAAAGAGTCCAGCGGAGAGTAACAAAAATGATTAGGGGGCTGGAGCACATGACTTATGAGGAGAGGCTGAGGGAATTGGGATTGTTTAGCCTACAGAAGAGAAGAATGAGGGGGGATTTGAGAGCTGCTTTCAACTACCTGAAAGGGGGTTCCAAAGAGGATGGATCTAGACTGTTCTCAGTGGTAGAAGATGACAGAACAAGGAGTAATGGTCTCAAGTTGCAGAGGGGGAGGTTTAGGTTGGATATTAGGAAAAACTTTTTCACTAGTAGGGTGCTGAAGAACTGGAATGGATTACCTAGGGAGGTGGTGGAATCTCCTTCCTTAGAGGTTTTTAAGGTCAGGCTTGACAAAGCCCTGGCTGGGATGATTTAGTTGGGGTTGGTCCTGCTTTGAGCAGGGGGTTGGACTAGATGACCTCCCGAGGTCCCTTCCAACCCTGAGATTCTATGCTTCTATGATAAGAGTGTCTCACAAGGTTTTCTCTCAATATTTATTCCATTGTATTACTGGAGACTAAATGCCAGGAGTGATTTTTTTTAAATAAAAAGTTCAGTAACACACTTGCTCTTTTCCAATCCTCTAGTGTATCATTGGTTCTTCAGGACTTTTAAATAAATAATTGCCAGTGGTTTAATAATATCATTAGTTAATTATTTTTTTAGCCCAGAGATATCTATCATGCAGACTTGATGATTTATTCATCTTTCCTACTCATTCCCATACCTTATTTTTAGAACAGCAGCTATATCAACAAAGTTTTCCTTTCTTCCTAATTGCCCATACATCTTTTTTGTTTTTTTCTGGTTAAAATAAGATTTTTAACAAGCAGGTAGTTCATCCTTTTTGGACGTGTCACTGGTGTGGTCTCTCTCCTCATTGGGCCTACTTTCCCTCCAAATGGAGTTGTAAAACCCTTCTTGTTCTCCTTATTTCATTTGGTTAGCATTAACTAAATGTGCTTCTTTTTCAGTCCTTATGTTTTCCACACAAGCCTTGATTAACTAACTAACCTTGTCTGGTTCCCTCCAACTTTGTCTCTTTGTAGTACAACTTTTTTTGTACTTCCAGGTCTTCAATAAATTGCTCATGAAACCATATTGCCACTTTTAGTTTCATGTTTTTCAGTCGTAACATAAATTCTTGCAATTTAATTCTCATGGTTTTTTGAACATGCTCCAGTCATCTACCACACTAATGGAATTTAATATGTCCTCTTATAGCATGTCACTGCTTCATTTTTGTACCTACACACATACTTATCTTCAGGGATACACACACATAAGTATTTGTTGTAGGCCTAGGTTTCTGATATCTGTAGAATAGTCTACTGGATTTTTACACTTTCAAGTGTTCAATGAATCCATTTCTTAATACTGCTTGTTGATAGGAATTTGTGGTCACTGTGTACTCTCAAATTCTCAGCCAGTTCCTCTCTATGGGTAAAAATACATCCCGGATGGGTTCTCCTCTGGGTGGATTTTCTATTTCCTGGCTCATAGTTTTCCTCTACTTCCTGATGTATCTATTTGAGAATCCATATTTAGCTGTATGTGTCACCCCAAAGTAGGAATACTCAAAGTACTGTTCCCTATGACTCTGAATGTCATGGTAGTTGGTCCAGGAATTGTGATGACACTCTAGGGTATTTGAAACTGAAACTTGGTGCTTTTTCTTTGCTTTCCATTGCTACCATTTCCTACTGCCTTCATTATCACCTCTTTCCTTTTATGTTTTGCCCATGCAAACTTACTGCATTCCCTATTATGAACATTCCACAAGTAAGAATCATTCTAGAGGTTTAAATAAGACTGGCTAGATATGGATCATAATTCAGCAGCACTGTAATTCATAACTTTTAATCACGCTCTTTACATGTGTGTTTAGTTACAGCTCTTCAATAAAGTAGTTCTCTGTTCATTGTAGACATCTTATTTGTTGACCATCTTGTTAATTATAATTGGAAATATAAGCCAGATATTTGCTGTAAGATCAAAGCTCTCCCTCCCTTGCTACCTAGTTTGAAGCCTATCTAACATAGCCTACCAGTTTTTAGTCTGGGAGCCAGGTCTCTCACTTATTTAAGTGAACACTAACTAACACAACAGGGTGAATAATTCTTGATTTAGAGAAATCTGCCTCTTATCCTGTTTGCAAGTTGTCCTTGAACAGACAGTTTTACTTAATTACTCAACCTGGAGTTCTTGTTGGGGCTCTCAGCAGCTGCTGGAGATTTAGACAACCAATGTTTTCCTCAGAAATTGAAATAGGGTGGGGGGGTGTTTGAATTTACCAGGAGGTTCGCGGGGGGGGGTCAGGGCCGATGAGGGCTGAGACCATAAGGGTGAAAGTGGGCTCTGTGGCCCCATAGTAAAAACTGAAAAATGTTTCATGGCCATTTTATTAGATTTAACTCATGTTTTAAAATCATCACACAAATTAAAGTTGGCTACTCAAACCTTCTATGAAGCATTATATCTACAGCCTTCTTGGTTTCTTGTTATAATTTTGCACAACTCTGTTAATGAACTTCTTGAATGCAATGCATTCATCTTTGGTGGCTTCTCCTGCATCTGGTACTTCCATTCCTTCAATTGATATGCTTATTAGTTCATTCACATGATCAGGCAGAAGGCAACTTCTTTCAGAACGCAAAATTCTATTCAATGATGAAAAAGAACGCTCAACTGTAGCTGTTGTTATTGGGAGTAGCAAGAGATGAATTCCTACTTCTTTCATCTCAGGAAACATAGCATAAAGATCGGGTTGAGCCACTAGTGATGATAAAAAAGAAGTTGAGTCAAATCTTCCTTCATTTGTCGTATGATATTACACTCGGTGTTCAAATTCTCTATTCTGTTCTGAGCACGTGGCATCCCCATTGCTTTTAGTGCCTCACTCCACTCAACTGTCGGTGTGTTATAGGACAGGGATCTGTAAAAGCTACGTAGAGGTTGAGCAGAATCTAGAAATCGCTGTTGTAGATTTTTAAGAATCAAGTCTGTGTACTTTTTTCAGTTGTCTTAAACACTTCTTGTCCTCTTCACTTAAGGATTCAATATAAATGCCTTCACTAGTCAACTTCTCGACTGAAGTCTTTGCTTCTTCCAGTACTTTTTCAATGGATAGCTCTCTGATTGATCCAAATGTAGCTTCTATTGCTGGACAAAGATCTACTACTGTTGTAGCAGATGCCTGGATGGCATTGTTTAATGACCCAAGTGGTTTCAACAGTAGACTTACAAGAGAGAGAATGGCAATAGTCTTCTCTGAACGTAGTAGCAAAAGTAATCTACCAGCCTCACTACTTAGCTACATCCCATCTTGGTAGATACTTTCCAAAGCCAGTAATAATGACTGGAGTAATTTTAAGACAACTGCCAAGGATCACTCATGAGAAAGCCAGAGGGTTTTCCCAGGTTGGACTAATTTGAACTTCAGTCCCAGTGCATCTTCTATTTGTTTCCAAGACGTTCAGTCTTTTTGGACTCTTGCTGAAAGAAGAATATAATGAAGACATTAAATGTATAGCTTTTTAAATATCTTTTGAAGAGTCTGCAGCTTGTACTAGCACTAGTTGGAGTAGATGGCCTTTGCAGTGTGTATAGGAGAGATTAGGATTACACTTTTCTCTGAGAAAAGTTTGTACTTCACCATGTCTTCCAGAGAAGTTTGCAGCTCCATCAAATGCACAAGTAGCCATCTGTTTGGGGTCCAATTGACAAGTATTTAACTCTTCTAAGATGTGGGTCATCACAGATGCAGTCGATGTTTCTTCTATAACTTGAACATCTAGAAATTCATCTACTGGCCTACCACTGACATCAAGATAACGTACACAATGACTTAATACTTGTTGCCCAATCGCATCGGTGCATTCATCAGCCATGTATACAAATGTTTTGAATGTGGTGAGAGAGTTCTTCACTTTTTCAACTGTTGAGTCTTTCACTGTTGCACTGCATGCTTCTAGCCAGTCAGTTGAGTTTCTTGCAGAAAGATAGTGAGCATTTGCTGGTCTTGTTCGGAACCAGTGTTCAACTTCAGGAAGAACAAGTGACAATCCACTTAACATTGGCTTCCAATTTGTAGTGTGTGGTATCTCTTACTTAAATAGAAAGTATGATGCCACAGCCATGTTTATTCACATGAACTGTGTTGTGTCTCCAGCATTCTTAACAGCCTCATTAACACTTACAGGTGTTGTCTTTGGTCAGTGGAGTTCAGAGTTGCTTTCACATGAGTTCACATGAATCAGAGTTCAGAGGTGTTTACACATGAGTTCACCTCCCAGGTGGGGGGCAAGAAGGCACCTTGCTCGTTCTTCTAGCTGCTCACTGTTTGCTCTGGCCACTGTTTGTTGTGCCACCGTTCACTCCATCACTCTGTTGCCAATGGCCCTGCACCATCACCTTCTGCTGCTACCTGCCACTGTGACCTCTGTGAGTTGGTCTCTTGAGGTTCCACCCAGCTCTCAGTGATTTTAGCTGAGCTTTCAGTGGGGGAACCTCACTGCTAGTGCAGACTGGGCCATCTCTTCCACAGAAACATTGTTCCACAGCAGGTCTAAGTGCTTAGACCTGATTATCAGTGATTGCAGCTGTAGTGGTCACTTAACAAAACAAAAGACTATCTATGGAGCCCAGGTGGAAAAAGAGAGGGACTGAAGGCCCACCAGAGGCCACAAAGAGTCAGAGCACTGAGGGGGAAGAAGATTGTGATGTTAGACTGCCCAAACCAAGAGACCGTGGAACGCGTAGGGTTCCATATAGATGTTATGCCTGTGGGCGGTGGGGACACATAGCTGCATAGTGTCCCAATGCCGAGGAGCCAGTGCAGTGTAACTTGGGGAAGTGGGCAGACCCATGCTCCCTAATCCACCTTGTGGGGGTCTCACTAACCCCGCATATGTACACCAGACCAGTAAAACTAAATGGGGTAGAGACCACAGCACTGGTTGATTTAGGGAGTGCTATCATGCTTATCTCAGGGAGGCTCGTGAAGCGTAGTTAGTTGCTGCAGGCTAAACGTACGGGGATAACCTGTGTCCATGGGACAGTTAGTTACCACCCAACCATCCCAGTAAAACTTGAGATCAATAAAAAAATTGCATCAAGTACCCACTGAAATATAAATTTAATATGAAACATGTTTAATTAAAGTTGAACTATAATTTATTAATAAATCATCATTATTATTGCCTGGTTGGAGAGATTAATTTCCATACCAAAGAGACTCTCATTCCTTTTTGTTTCTACGTTGGCCTAAGTGGCCTCTCAATATCCACACCGTTTCTTGGAAACATCAAAGATAATTTTAGCTCTATTTTCCCCACTAAATCTACAACATTGAAATTAATTACACAAACAGTTAAGCTTAATGAGCATATTATGCCTGTAAGAGCCTTGGTGAAAACCAACTGTGGAAAAAGGTTGTATTAAAATGTGACACAGAACATAGAAAAATACAGTCTGGGGATCCTTTTGCTAATACTTGCAATGACCCATGTAAACTTATCTTATTCACAAACACTTTGCCTTCTATTTCCTTTTGGTACATTTCATTCCTTTATATGCAGGAGAGCTGGAATGATTCAGACACTTGTTCTCTCCACACTTTGAACTGTGGAAGGTGCTCTGAAATTATTTTATAGACTTTCCGTATTCACTCCATGCATTCCCAAAATCATTGAGATGAGAATGAGTCCTCCCATTGATTCCAGTGGGCTTTGGATCAAGACGTTATGTTCTTCTCTGCCTTCCTTCTATATTCCCAGTTTCTTTCCACTGGCTGAACTATAAGTGAAAGTCAGGGTAAGTCTGAATGAAAGGGGGCAGGGAGAAGAATTACTCTACATATTTTAGGTGGTTTCCACTCGTACCAAACAAAGCACTAAATAAATGAACTAACCTGCTGCAGCTAACTCTGCACAGCACATCACAGAATAAACCATGGCATAGAAAGAAGAATGTTGGATGACTGCAGATTCTGGCTACACACGGGACACTTCTTACCCAGGTACGGGGCATTCGCAACCTGAAAATATACCCTGGGAGGTAGGTAATCTTCAACCACCTTTACCGTATTTGCTAACAAACATGTGAAGGGGGAGCAGAGCTGATCAAGTAGTACCTTGCTCTTGCTTAGGAAACCGCTTCCTTTGAAAGTTATATGACCAAGATAGTCAAATTGGTTTAAATTTTACCTCTCTGAGACAGGTAAGACCATCGGGCGAAGTCTAGGAAAAAGTAAGAAAAAAATTTAACAAAAATAAAATTAAAACCATATACACTATTGTCTTGTTTTTGTTTTTGTTTTAAAGTGAAGCTGGATGGGCTCTTAAAGAGATCCGGGATCTTCTGGTTCATATTTGGATGTGCCGTATCTCACTCCGTTGCTTCTCTCTCTTACGCAGAAGGGCAGTTAAGGAAGTCAGGGCTCCCTCTCCCCTGTATGACAATGAAACACAGGACATTGCATGAAGGAAGATGTGCAATGGTCATGCAACCATGCGATCAGTGGCAGAGATCAATGAGGTGGGGATGCAACACGACACCGAAGGAGCAATACACTCTGATAGTGAGCGTCTCTGAGAGCAAATTCTCTCCCTCATGCAATCTTAAAAGTTTGGACAGAAGGGCTCCCTTTTTCCAATGGTGGGAGCCTCACATCTTCTTCCTCATCCTGGTCAGAATACTTCTTTGGCTGTAGAAATGAAAATCGGTTAGTGGAGGAATAACAATGTCCATGGGGCTGGTGGCCTGTTCAGAATCAGCACACTTGCAGCACAGTAATTTGGTGCAATTCTCATGCAGCTTGGAAGGAAGTGTTATTAGTAAATTAGGTTTTAAAAAAAAGAGTTATGTTGGCTTTTTTTGTTTGTTTTAGAACTGTATTTAGTTCCACTTTATCTCAGTCTCTCTTTACCTTAGGCTATGCTCTGAGATTTGCTCTGCAACCATTTATGAAGAGTCACATGGATCTTTAGAGCATTTCTCAGTATATCAATGTACACAAGTTTCTTGGCCTTCATTCCATACTGTGAAGCTCCTACCTCTGGGTCAGTTCAGCTTCCATTTGTTTTCTTAGCTTCCATTTAGTTAGTGCCACACAAAAATACCTAAATTGCATGCAGTGCTTTTCTATATTCCCCTTCATCACATTCTCCAGTTCCGAACACCTGATCTCTTCCTGGCCAATCACTGTACACCACCTGAAGGATCTAACGGACTAACAGAACACACGAACGAGCACAACTTGCTCAGCTGCTGCTGCTATGTGAATGTGTCACCCTCTGTGTTATATCTGAGTTAGGTAGGAATTCCCTTGCCAGTTTGAGGCCAAAGATCAAATGGGCCATAAATACCAAACCACACATGCTCATCCCTATGGGAGCAGCCATGCAGGTCAGCTGTATGGACAAGGAAGTGTATGTGAAGGAAGCCGGTGCTGCTACAGCACATCTGTGCCTGCCCTTACTGTTCTCAGAGCTCCATTGATGAACTTACACAAGCTGAAAATCTGTCCCCTAAAATCCTTAGGCAAGGCTGAATTTCGTGGAATAATATTGAATTCTTGAAAAAAACACAAGCACACATTCCCTCACTTCTAACAGGACAAATGGAATTATAAGGACCCAGGATGGGCAAAGGTGAGCTTACATTTGTATTCATATTGCCCAAATATATTATTCAGTTGTTGAACTCTTACAGGAAAGGGGATGGGAGCTAGGCAATCATCACAAGCTTTTCTATTTCACTCTTCCCTGAGCCCAGCTTGATGGATGGGGTTTCAGCTAGTTTTAGACTAGGGTGCAGACAACATGATTAGATGACAAAGCCTTTAGAATTATAGTTGTGATTGCATATTTAATGCTTGCAAGGATGGAAATAATTTAGTATCTGGCCCTGGACCTAATTGATTCATTTAAACACAAATTATTATTTTTAATATTTTTACATATTTTTCCACAATTGTATCATAGCTTTCTCCTCAGACAAAACTGCCAAAGCCCAGCTCATTCTCAATTATTCTCTGTGATGTACCCCTCAATAAATAAAGTGAGGGCTACTGAACAAACCAACCAAGATGAAAAATGAATCTGATGCTTGTTGAGTCTGTAATGTCACCTGCTTCTCCCCTCCCCCCCCATAAATATTTCATCTTGTAGCATACATAGGCACTGAATCAAGTTCTGAGAATAGATGTAAAAACACATACAGTTTTGAAAAGGACCCTCAGAGAAACAGCAGAGGTGCAGACAATATCCATGAAAGTTTTCATAAGAACATGAAAAGAAAGCAGTGGTGTAAAGTAACACCCCCTAAAACCCAGAGACAAAGACAATACATCATCCAGCAAGGAAAAGGTTCCTCAGAAGCACAAATGCAAATAGCTGAATGTGAAATATCGGAATCCATTTCTTATCCCTTGGGACACACCCAACTGAGTTACATGAATGCTTCTTCCATCCACTCGTGAACCTACAATAGAGAGGCTCCAGCCAATTCCCTCAACTCCTGTCTTGCATGCCGGAACTACACCATCTTGCACTGGTCAGAAGCCTGGCCAGTGTAAGCTCATTACCTAGTTCACCATTTCTTCATAGGAAAGTAGACATGCACAAGCCTTTGTAACGTGAACTGAGATTTGCTAAGCACTTTAGACAAACTCACTGGTAAGGATAAAACATTAAAATAAGTTTATTAACTATAGAAAGATTTCCACTGCTTGCATCTGAAGAAGTGGGTATTCACCCACGAAAGCTTATGCTTCAATACCTCTGTTAGTCTATAAGGTGCCACAGGACCCTTTGTCGCTTCTACAGATCCAGACTAACACGGCTACCCCTCTGATACTATAGAAAGATTGATTGTAAGTGGTAGGCATAAAGGCCAGAATAGTTACCTTAAGAAAATAAAAAGTAAACATTCATTCTAAATCCCTAAACTTTTAGTCTAAACAAGAGTTGAATCAAACAGCTTTTCTCAACCTGACAGATGATACAAGCAGGTAGGTTGCAGTTCCTCAGTACACAGGCTGGGAGTACCTTTCAGCCTGGGACCAAACTTCCCCAGTTCAGTCTTTGTCCTCCAGACATTCTTCCCAGTGTTGAGTTGTGGGGAGGGGACAGAGGCCAAGATATGTCATTATCTCTTTTTATGCCTTCTTCCAGCTTACTAGAAAGATCCTTGCTGTGATGTGTGTTAGTCCACCACCATGGCGTATATGACTTCTCTGAGAAGTCTCTGGGATAGTGGATTGGGGGTGAAGTCATTAATCACCCATCTGGCTATTGATGGCTACTCCTTTGTTGTAACTGAAAGGCTGGTTGTGGGTTTTCCCAACCTCAGAACATATTTCAGTAACACATATAGCAATACTTCATAACTTGACATATAATGATAGCACATAAAATCTAACAGGATATTAATGTTTAACAGACTAAAACTTTTAAAATGATACCTCACAAGGCATACTTTATACAAAACATATCAATTATATTGGGATTGCAGGGTGCTACTTTGAGATACAAAGTGTCACAGTGGTATTGGGGTTTAATGTTGTCAAATATTACTCAGGTAAGTTGGCCTCCCAAGAATCACCCCGTTCTCTTCAATAAGACCACCTGCATGAATAAGGACTACTCAGATGACAGCGGTCATGCCATTGGCATCAGCCTATGATAAATATAAAATCAGTGAAGAGGAACAAAGGATTTTATAAAAAAATACACTAATAGTTTGATTATTTATAGACAAAATCACCATCATTTTAGCAATAACCTTCTTCCTTCACAAATTCAAACCATACTATCCATGCACACTAAACTTGACTCTCCTCTTATAATTGACTGGGCTATTAAGGACAACAAGTAATAGCTAAGCCAGCAAAAGAGTATATCCCAAAACTTTAAAAATCCAATGCATCTTTCATTGTAGTTTGAGTATAAATTGTTTTGGGGGCCTTTACAGCCTACTGGGAGCTAGCAGAAGAAAAGCTGCCAGATATAGAAATAAGCTGATATATTTTTTAAGTGTTTACTGCCATAAACCTATTTCTGCAGACCTGCTAATAAGATTGCTACATTTTCCCCTTGAAATCCACATGTACTGCATTTTTATTCACTCTCACATCTATTCCTCTTAAAGGTACAAACACTGTTTGAGTGACAACACTGGAACTCCATATCCTGCTGCATATGCGACTCCTCAGGGCCTTCGGGGTGTTGTGCACTGAAAAATGCTGAAGTGGTGAGCAGCTGGGTCCCATGTTCCATTTGTTTAAGAGAACAAACTATCCTACTTAGTGCATATGATTAGGGTGACCATATTTCCTTGAGACAAAAACGGGACATTGGGATGGCAAAAACGGGACGGGGTTATGTAATATTCCATATTCATGAAAAAGTAAGACGATAACAAAAGTTTTATTACATGAATATATTGAGCTAACAATTATTCTTCAGTGACAGAACTCATACAAAAATTTAGGTAGACGTAGAGGAGCCAAACATATTTGTGGGCCCCCATTGGGGAAATAGGGCATGTGATGGGGGGCAGTCCACAGAGCAAGGGGCCGGTTGGGGGCAATGAGGCGCAGTGCAGTGGGAGTGGTCTCACTCAGCCCAGCACAAGGGCACTGTTTACAAACCCAAAACTACTAGACGCACACTGGCCCGCCCAGCCCTGCGATGCCAGAGTCCTCCTTCCACACTACCTCCCTGCCCAGTGCCATGCCCTTATGCCCAGCACCCCCTCACCCAGAGACATCCCCCACAGATCCCTATGCCCAGCACTCCCTTGTGCAGTGACCTCCCCCACAAATCCCAATGCCCAGCACCCCCTTGCCCAGAGCCCTCCCCCACAGATCCCTATGCCCAATGCCCCCGGACCCACTATGCCCAGAACCCCCTGCCCAGAGACCCCTCCCGCTGACCTCCCACCACAACTGCACGGCACCCTGCACACCATACCCCCTGCCCAGCTCCCCCACCCACAGATCCCCTACTGTCCAGCACCCCCTTCACAGTCCCACCATCACAGCTGTAGAGCGCCCCATATTCCTGAGCGAATGCTGCATCAAATTCTGTGCATCATATTTTAAAATTCTGATTTTTTTGATTTTTTTTTTTACGATAAGTAAATGTGGAAGCTCCACCATGGCAGTGGGGACCACAGGCCACTGTCTGCATGGAGGTGGGAGATCACCCTGCAGCCTACCCCGGCCCCCTGGGACAGGGACTTGGCAATGAGGCTGAACCTGACCGTGTCACAGCACAAGGGCCAGGCCTGCCACAGAAACACCCCTGGGGCTCTGCCCCTTTTGCGCCAGGCGCACCAGATGTGGGCAGGAAAGCTCAGCCTGGCAGCAGGATCCAAGTGCAGAGGGACTTAGTGTGGGGGTATCCAGATGGGGGTAAGATGGTTCGGGGGGGGGGTAAGAGGGTTCTGTGTGGGGCAGTCTGGGGGCAGGCAGCTCAGTGGGGGATCTGGATGCACAGGGAGGTTCCAGGGGCAGGGGCAATGGGAGTCTGCAGGGGGGACCAAGTGAAAGTGGTTGGAGCTCAGTGGGGGGGAGGGGGAGTCTGGGTGCAGGGGAGGTGGGATTCATTTGGTTGGGTCTAGGTGTAGGTGGGGCTCAGTGGGGAGAGTGTCTGTCGGGGGGGGGCTCATTGGGGTGGTACAGATGCAGGGGAGGTGGGGCTTCTCGGGGTGGGGGTTTGATGGGCCTGGTAACAGGAGAGCCCCAGCTGCTGCCAAGGTGATCCACATGCTGGACCCCCATTTCCCCTATCCCCTTCTCTTCCCCATCCCATGCCCCTTCCCCACTGCTCCATCTCCTCCCCATCCCACCCCCTTCCTTCCCAAACAACTGCCTCTTCCCCCTGCCCCTGATTCCCCTATCCCCTTCTCTTCCCCAGCCCAGCACACAGAAGGGAGCCCAACGAGCACTAGGACCCAGACGGTGGTGTCCAGCTGCAGAGTCCAGGAAGATTCCTCAGCCGCTGTAGCTGCTCTACATTCACACACAGACTGCTTGTTCCCCCTTCCCCATGGCCCTGGGGAGATGGGCTGGGGGGGCGAGGGGTGCACCAACCAACACTGGGCGGCTCCAGGGGCTTTCCCAGCGGGGCGGGGGGGGCCCTGGCCGGGGGCGCAGCAGCTGGAGACGGCGGAGCAGGGAGCCTGGCCCATAACCCCTGGTGCCCCCCCTCCCTCCCTCTCCTCACCTCCACAGCATCAGCCTCTGGCTTGCTGCAGCAGCGCCCCAGTGAAGCGTGAGCTGCAGCAGTCGCGCGAAGTGCCTGGGAACAGATCGGGTAGGGAGGAGGCAGGGCCGTAACGCGCCCCTGAGGTATGCGCACCTGAGGCGAGTGCCTCACTCGCCTCACCCTCGTTACGGCCCTAAACAACCCGCATTCTGTTTTTTACAAAAAATTAAAAACTATATATAGTTTATTAAAAACGGGACAAAATTGACATTTATAGTAAAACGACGGGACGGTCGGGAAATATGAAAAAAACGGTACTGTCCCTTTTAAAACGGTACGTATGGTCAGCCTAATATGATTCAGTTGGGGGTACTACACATCTAGAATACAAGGGAACAACATAATTTGACTGGCTTGTAAGAAATAAGCCACAATATTAGTGTGGTTATAGCCCTAAGCTAAGCAAATATGTCCCACTGATTATGCTTTCATCTCCCTTTGCCGTACTCTAGAACGTAGACCCCTAAACTTTAATTTCTGTCGTTAGTGTTGCAGACTGGCCCTGCTCATTTGAGCATATGACCTGGAAAAAAAAAATGTGTACAGAACTTTCTTTAGTAGGACTCTTCTAGCAAGTTAAAGTAGCTATGAGAAGAGACAGCCTTGTCTTTGTCAGGGAAAATGCAGCATGGTTGACGTTCCATGCCATACCTCCACATGGTAGCCATAGGCCATTGGTCAATGGAATGGCTTGCAATCAATGCAAACTCAAGTGGCAGCTGAGAATGATAAACCGCTCTTTCCTGTGATGTGTTCTATCAGTCCAGAAGAGAACAAATGCTGTTCCAGTATGTGTGCTACAATCATGCACAACCTCCAAACGACAACTACCAGGATCACACTGTGCTACTGTCAATGGATGGGACAGAGGTTAACCTATATAGTCA
This sequence comes from Chelydra serpentina, assembly GCA_037349315.1. Lineage (NCBI taxonomy): Eukaryota > Metazoa > Chordata > Testudines > Chelydridae > Chelydra > Chelydra serpentina. Next base: position 30,119,706 of record JBAIAC010000035.1, on the reverse strand, counting down.
ATGGCATCACATGAACACATCTGACATTCAGTGGTGAGATTTTTCAAAAGTGCCTCGGAGATATGGTTGCCCAATTCCCATTATATTTCATAGAACTGGGCATCCACATCTCTTTCACTGCTTTAAAAGCCTCCGCCCACAAGTAAAGTTTTTTAAAGAGGCTCAAAACAAAAAATATCATTTTTTGTTAGCTACAAAGTTTGAAAAAATTGTTTCAGATCAACCCAAAGGTTTTTGGAATTGCCAGCAAACCAAAACATAATTTTTTAAAAATAAGTTATTTACAGAGGTCTACTAATCATATATAACATACAGGTTATGCACCATTAAAATTGTTGACCCTACATACCAAGATACCTTAGCTTTTTTACATAACTATTTTTATTAGAAGTATTATTATAAAAATATAAACACAGCATCATTAGTAACTGGTCTGCACTGATCAGCAATGTATTTAATTAACTTTCTACATTTTGAAGTTCACTTGCTATATTGCTACATTATAATCCCCAATCCGGAACTTCCATTCTGCAACACTACCTGTGAGCTTCAGCAGTTCATCCTAACAGTAACAAGGTTCCACTGAAAGACTAGCTAATACATGTGCTTACTTCGTCTCCTGTGGAGGCTGCCTCTACGAATCTCCTGAATAGCTGCAAAGATTTTCAATTTATCTTTGCTCATTTTGTGTAACAGCACTTTGGAGATACAAACACATGGAACCCCCAAACAAAAGCCGTCAGGCCATAGCTATACTGTGGAAGTTACAACACAACATACTCTCCTTTCTCAGCCTAGTCTAGTTTGGTTGGGGAAAGAAAGCAGTTAAAATATCAGACATCTTCATTACTTGTGATACAATAGCTTTCAAAGATAGTTGGAAACCATGCTATGTGATGCATTTTGCTGCTTCTCTGAGCACGAATAATACATGCATACATACACCATTTGCCTACCAGCTCTAGCAGATTTTCTGGAGATGCACACTAGCTGATTTAGTGGGGGCTGGACAAACCCTTAGTTAGCAACCCCCCTTTCCTATATGCTATGGAGAGTTCCTGCGCTGTTGCTTGCACAAGTGATTGAAGGGAACCTACGTACTCTGTTGAACAAAATAAGGAAGCATTTTAACTTGATTAATTTAGATCTAGTGAGGGGACACAACTGGTTGGAGATATGCAATTGTATGAGGTTCTTGCCTTACTTTGGGCAATTACAATCCCTAAGCCACTGCCCGCATCTCATCCTGCACTAGAAACATATCTGTGGGTGAACAATTCTTTTCAAGTGCTCGTGGCTTTCCAGTTCTATTAATTTTGAAGTATCTTGGCAATGGGGTAGAATGAAAATGTCCCATTTCTCAGTGTTTCCCTGTATTGTTTAAATATGTTTGAGTTTGCCTGCAGAGTCACAACACTGTGTTTTATGGCACAAATAAAGCTTCAGTTTACACTACCAATGATAATGAAACCCTAAACTCTTTTGATTGTGTCCCTGTCTTTCTAACAGGGATACCACACTTTGTATATTGAAACATGATGATGCAATGCCATTTGGCACCACACCAGTCTCAGTAAAAATGAAATAAAAATGAACAATATTTACATCGCAGCTCTCTACACAGTTGAATAATTTTTGCATGGTTTATTAAGCTAATGTATTTTCTACAATATCCGTATTTCACAGACCGCAGAACCTAGCAGCACTTTTAGTGAAAAGCTGAATACATTCTGCATAGGGTGACCAGATAGCAAGTGTGAAAAATCAGGACAGGGGGTGGGGGTTAATAGGCGCCTGTGACGGTGTTCCCCATAAAACTTTATGGGGAGATGCTTATAAATGTATATATGTAACTAAAATATGTTTTATGCTACATGTGCCATGTAACATATCTCTGTGAAAGTTATGACCTACTGAATTTACTCCTCCTGTTTGTATGCATGTATCATTGTTGTAGTTGGAGTTAGGAAGATTGGTTTTATATTTGCTGGTTTTGTACATAGCCTTTGTAAGTGCATGGGATCATCTTTGGAGCAAAGAATGCCTGTTAAATGCGAGCACTTGACAGACAAAAGACTTTGCAGACCCCAATCCACATTGGGGCCAGGTCTGGAATGCAACTGGTTAGACTGGTTAGGGCGCATGGGCAGGTGACTTGCCCATGTGATCCGAAAACTCCAGGGCAACTGGATCCTACACAGGGAGAGGAAGAGAGGCTATAAAAGCCCTTGCAAGACCCTTCCATTTTGTCTTCAGCTGGCTAAAGGGAGAGGCTCTCCACCCCCCCAGGGACATTCCTGAGGGGAACTGAACAAAGGACAAAGGGGTGTGAGAATCTGGTGGACTCAGCTGGGCCCAGGCTGATTCTACAGCCTGTAAAAAGGAAAATATCCGAATCTGGTGAGGCTTTTATCTGTGTTAACTTTGAATAGACATAGATGTGCGCATTTTATTTTATTTTATTAAGTAACTGGCTTTGTTCTGTTTGTCACTTATTGAACTCACTTAAATGCTATTTTCTGTACTTATTAAAATCACTTTTTACTTATTAAGTTTCCTTGAGTACGAGTTAGTGCAAAGGGAGAGCGAACAGGTGTGCATACTTTCTATCTGTGAAATAGAAGGCGAACTGTTTATGAGTTTACCCTGTATAAGCTTTATACAGGGTAAAACGGATTTATTAAGGGTTTGAACCTCCTTGGAGTTGAGCAGCTGGGTGTCAAAGGCAAGAGCGCTTCCAGGGGCCTTACAGTAGTGAGTGGACTCGGTTCGGACCTGGGTCTGTGTTTGCAGCAGATCAGTGGAATCTGGCTCAAAACAGACAGGATTCGGGAGTCCCAAGCTGGAAAAGGCCTGGAAGCAGGGGCAGAAGTAGCCTTGGCACACCAGGTGGCAGCACCAAGCAGGTCTCTGTGGCCCCAACCCGTCACAGTGGCGTAGTCGAGCAGGATCTGTGCACAGCTGATTGCTTTGACGTACTGGTAGTGATTTTAAGTGAGTTTTAAGTGTGGTGGCTGGAAAACAGACAAAGTGGTTACTGGTTTGTTATTTTCTGTTTGCTTATTTCGGGTAAGGGAAGTAGGGACAGAAAAGGAAATCAAATAAGTAAGAGTGAAGATCAGGGAAGCTGGGAAAGTCCCTTAACTGAAGAGCTCCTGATCTGAGTGCAGTCCAGTTTCAGTGAACTGCAGAGGGGCGTGGCCCAGCACCAGACAGCAATAAGATGTCTGTAAGCGAGGCCACGGTAAAACTGGACCTTGCCAGACTCGAAATAACAGAGAAAGAAAACGAACATCGGAGACGAATCGAATTACGTACGCTGGAAATTAGTGCAGAGACAGAAGCCCACAAGAGAGCTGAGGAGGCCCACAAGAGAGCTATGGAAGCAGAAAGAATCAGGGAGGAGGCGGCCCACAAGAGAGCTATGGAAGCAGAGGAGCTGGCCCACAAGAGAGCTATGGAAGCAGAAAGAATCAGGGAGGAGGCGGCCCACAAGAGAGCTATGGAAGCAGAGGAGGCGGCCCACAAGAGAGCTATGGAGGCCCAGAAGCATGAACTGGCTGTTGCAGAGTTGAAGAGTCGCAACCCTTCAGCGTCCGGCTCCGCTTCCCCAAAAATCCCCAAATGGGAGCGTCTATGCCCCCAGTATGATGAATCCAAGGATATAGCCGAATATTTTATCACCTTCGAGAGACTGTGCTCCCTCCATGCGATCCCTGAAGATCAAAAAATGACCACCTTGATAGCCAAATTGACTGGCAGAGCTCTGGACATATTCAATAAGATGCCCATTGGGGATGCCTCCAATTATGGTAAATTTAAGGAACTGGTTTTGAAACAGTTTCAGGTTACACCTGAAACCTACAGGGTTAAATTCAGGAGTCTTAAGAGGGGAGATGGGTTAAGTTACCTGGCTTATGCAAATGAAATGACAGTTCTGGTAGACAAGTGGGTGAGGGGAAAAGACATTACAAGCTTTGAAGGGATGTGTGATTTGGTTGCTCAGGAACAATTCCTGAATATGTGCAGTGATGATGTAAAACAGTACTTGTGGGACAAACAGGTAAAAGCCGTTAGTGAATTAGCTGGGTTTGCAGACTCTTATGAGCAGGCGCAAGCTGCAATTAAGCATAAACCACTGGCAGAGGGGTACAGGGTCGAAGGAAAACAGAGTCACCGTGTTACCCCTGGGAAGAAGGAGGCTGGGCGCTCACCTCCCCATTCTCCTAGTACTCGTCCCAAATTCCCTGTACAATCAGAGGAGCCCAGGAGGTGCTATCAATGTAAGTCCACCGAGCACCTGAGAGATAAGTGTCCCCTGCTGAGTGAAAACAGGCATCAAGCGGCCCATGAAGCTGCTGCCTCTTTCCACACAGGGTTTGTGAAGTTGACTTCTACACCACCAAGCAGTGAGCATGTGCATGCGGTTAGACTGAATGGGAAGGTAATCACTGGGTTGAGAGATACAGGTGCTGAAATTTCTATAGTCAGGAGGGACCTGATCCAAGAGAAGGATTGGTTGCCGGGTAAAGTGGCAGAATTGGAGCTGGTGGGTGGCTACAAAGTCATTGCACCTCTGGCAAAAGTACACATGCAAACGGAAAACTTGCAGGCTAAGCTAACTGTGGCAACAGTGTCACACAATTTTGCACCGTTTCTACTGGGAAATGATTTCTTTGCTGTGGCAGAATCTGTCCCAGGGCTGGGTGGCAGCAAGCAGGAACCTGGTGCTGAAAACCCCAGAGGGGGGGGTGAAGTCACAGGGACTGCAGCTGTGGCCAGTTCCTGTCCTGTAATCATCTCCCCGGGGGAGGGGAATGTTCTACCTCATAGCAAGGGGGGAATTTTCCGGGCCACTGAAGGGTCTATCTTAGCTTGCAGCTGGGAGCCCACAGCTGGACCAGGGTCACCTTCTCTTCAGGGGGACACGGGAGTGTCTGGCCCAGAGGGAGGCCCAGGAAGGGAAGGTGAGGGGGGGCCGGAGAGCCCGCCCACCTTTTGGCAGGAGGATCTTGCCCAGGAGGAGGGTGAAAAGTCTGCATTTCAGATGCCAGACCCCTCTCCTGTGGATCAGGTTAGAAGGGGAAGCTGGGGGTCAGACCTCCCGGACGGGGGAGTCCATCCAGCTGACCTGTTGGGAACAGATACTGGGGTGTCCAAGAAAGAGGTTGTTCTTGCTACACGGGTAGGAGGCAAACCTCTCTCTTCAAAGCAGAAGGGAGCGAGTCTCTGCATGGGTGAAGCCACACAAGGGGATGGGAACCAGCCCAGAGAAATTCCAGAGGGAAGGGCCGAGGGCAGGCCGGGTTGCAGTACACCCTTTCCTTGCCAGAGCCTCAAACGCATGCCTGATTCAGGAGCCTGCTCCAAAGAGGCAGAAGAATCTGCATCAGAGTGCCTACCAGGGTACACAGACGGGCGGGTAATCCTGTGTCTTTCCCTACTTCATCTGTGGGTTATAACAAAGGAGTTAACACTGAGGGTCAACCCTTTCAAGATGGGGAACATACCTGATTGGTGGGAAAAACTGTTGTACATGCTTGGGATGGTGACCTCACGGTCGTACAAACATGTTACCTGTCGGCCTATATCGGGTAACCGGCTGGAAGCTTGGCACAACAGCAAAAGCATAACAGGCCCAGGCTGCTGTGTGAAAGGGGAAACTGAGGCACGCCGCCTCATGGCACTGAGAGCTAAATGCCGAGGTTCCTACGCCTTAACAGGTATTGCTATCTGTATCCTGTTAGCAATATTACACCCCAACCCATTTTCAGGCGCCCGGGGACCAGGAACCTCGCATTTTGCTAAAACCATTACGAACGACACCATGTGGGGTGCCAGTACTGAAAAGGGGTGTGACCAAAGACAAACAGGGGCTTTATGTGTACTGCCTCCGCCATGGACAGTGTCCAAGTCTCTGGCAGTAAGTTCAGGAGGAGGGTGTGACGGTGTTCCCCATAAAACTTTATGGGGAGATGCTTATAAATGTATATATGTAACTAAAATATGTTTTATGCTACATGTGCCATGTAACATATCTCTGTGAAAGTTATGACCTACTGAATTTACTCCTCCTGTTTGTATGCATGTATCATTGTTGTAGTTGGAGTTAGGAAGATTGGTTTTATATTTGCTGGTTTTGTACATAGCCTTTGTAAGTGCATGGGATCATCTTTGGAGCAAAGAATGCCTGTTAAATGCGAGCACTTGACAGACAAAAGACTTTGCAGACCCCAATCCACATTGGGGCCAGGTCTGGAATGCAACTGGTTAGACTGGTTAGGGCGCATGGGCAGGTGACTTGCCCATGTGATCCGAAAACTCCAGGGCAACTGGATCCTACACAGGGAGAGGAAGAGAGGCTATAAAAGCCCTTGCAAGACCCTTCCATTTTGTCTTCAGCTGGCTAAAGGGAGAGGCTCTCCACCCCCCCAGGGACATTCCTGAGGGGAACTGAACAAAGGACAAAGGGGTGTGAGAATCTGGTGGACTCAGCTGGGCCCAGGCTGATTCTACAGCCTGTAAAAAGGAAAATATCCGAATCTGGTGAGGCTTTTATCTGTGTTAACTTTGAATAGACATAGATGTGCGCATTTTATTTTATTTTATTAAGTAACTGGCTTTGTTCTGTTTGTCACTTATTGAACTCACTTAAATGCTATTTTCTGTACTTATTAAAATCACTTTTTACTTATTAAGTTTCCTTGAGTACGAGTTAGTGCAAAGGGAGAGCGAACAGGTGTGCATACTTTCTATCTGTGAAATAGAAGGCGAACTGTTTATGAGTTTACCCTGTATAAGCTTTATACAGGGTAAAACGGATTTATTAAGGGTTTGAACCTCCTTGGAGTTGAGCAGCTGGGTGTCAAAGGCAAGAGCGCTTCCAGGGGCCTTACAGTGGTGAGTGGACTCGGTTCGGACCTGGGTCTGTGTTTGCAGCAGATCAGTGGAATCTGGCTCAAAACAGACAGGATTCGGGAGTCCCAAGCTGGAAAAGGCCTGGAAGCAGGGGCAGAAGTAGCCTTGGCACACCAGGTGGCAGCACCAAGCAGGTCTCTGTGGCCCCAACCCGTCACAGCGCCTATCTAAGAAAAAGCCCCAACAATTGGGACTGTCCCTATAAAATCAGGACATCTGGTCACCATAATTCTGCATCACATCTTCAATTAAATTTTATGCATCTCTCTGCACCGAAGGTAGCTCAGATTGACACAGGGTAGCGTTAAGAAAATAATTCAATGTTGTGCTTTTTACTGAGATCTTAAAGGATAATTTCCCCAAGTTTATATTGTTTTAGCATGGTACAAGTTTATACCTTAGGCTCCATATGGAGTCCCTTGCAAAAATAAAAATCTGCATAATAATATAACGCTCTCGAGCACTGCAATCTCCAAGACAATGTTCTTATTAGGATGTAGATTGGTGAAGTAGAAACCTTTTCACAACTGGGGTACTTGCTGGTTCTGGGAGGCTGCAATTCATCTCCAATTTACCAAGACCAGCCCAGCTAGGTAATGCCTGTAAGCCAACTATTAGTGAGTGATGTGAAATGGATGAGACTTTCAAGAACACCACTTCACATGTTATTTCTACCTGATAGAAACCACAAAGTCTTAGTGATCTGATGAAGTAATGGGTGAAAAACAAGAACTGTTAGATTCTCTTTTTTATGAGAGTTATGGGATCCATAAGTTAATAGAATATTAGGTCTGATTTAACATTCCCACCAGTTTCACTGCATAACCCACAGTCTATGGACATGCTGAGAAAGTGGTCAAGGAGGAGGAGGAGGTACCGTTGGGGGGAGAGGCCAAAGTGCTTTATGCATCCAACTGTTCTGTGCTGTAGATTAGTTCGTTGATGGCCATGCCAAACTGCTGTAAATTACAGCAGCCTCCGCAGTTGCTCTAACTTCATTTCCGTGGTTGCCATGGCCTCTGGCATAACTGTTGTTCTGACTGAGTAGTAAGACCTCCTTCAAAAAGGTAGGTAATAGAATAACAAACACAAAAATGTAGGAAAATACTGATTAATATTTATCTTCTGGGACTTAACTGTCATTCAGAAACATTACTAATAGGTTCGCAGATACAGTGTCTTTCAGTGGGTTTTCTGGCTAAGACAAACTCAAGGGAAGTTCTGATCCCTGGGCACATCATGTATTGCAATCCAGCACAACTGACCATTGCAGGAAAATTTCTGCATACGTAGTCTGGATCCTTTCTTGATTACAGCAATGGGGTGTAAAAATTACCCCCAACAAGTGATTCTGGGGGTCTGTTTATCATTGCAAGCCATCTTTTGAACCAAAAGGTTTGATTATTTGTTCATCTACCCACCCATGGTTTACTTTTCAAAATATTCCCCATGGCTTAGAAAGACAATTAGGCAAATGAAGCAAAGAATAAATGAACATCAAAGAGCAATAAGAAAGAAGGCAGTTAAAATATCCTGCTGTTGATCCCCATTTTTACCCAGCTGGACAGTCAATCTTTGCTCTTAGATATTGAAGCATAAAGTATATTTGATTACTAAAATTTTGTAATTTAGACCTTGAAAGGGAAAGAGAATAAAATAAAGACACTGAATTCTAGTGAGTTAAATGGAGAGCTTCAAACTTTCTCAAAATGAAGAGACTGGCTAGAGTCTAGGAAGACTTCAAAATTAATTGTCTGATGGCTGATATTTGTAGTGAGGATTCTTGTGTGGATTCACTAACATTCTGAGATGATTCTCTCTTATAGACTCATAGACTTTAAGGTCAGAAGGGACCATTATGATCATCTAGTGCGACCTCCTGCACAATGCAGGCCACAGAATCTCACCCACCCACTCCTGCAATAATCCTCTCACCTATGTCTCAGCTATTGAAGTCCTCACAGTTTTGGGGCCCCCACTACAGAAAGGATATGGACAAATTGGAGGGAGTCCAGCAGAGGGCAACGAAAATGATTAGGGGGTTGGGGCACATCACTTACGAGGAGAGGTTGAGGGAACTGGGCTTATTTAGTCTGCAGAAAAGAAGAGTTGGGGGGATTTGATAGCAGCCTTTAATTACCCAAAAAGGGGTTCTAAAGAGGATGGAGCTAGGCTGTTCTCGGCGGTGGCAGATGACAGAAAAAGGAGCAATGGTCTCAAGTTGCAGTGGGGGAGGTCTTCTCCCAGATATTGATGGGCTAAACTATATCTCCTGCAAATGTTAATCAATCACTAAACTGGATGCTCTACAGAGATCAACAGAAAGGTCCATATGGGACTCTGAAGAACACACTCCATTTTGGGCTAGATCCAACAACTGATGCTCATTGGGTGTTCCATTTCAGTAAGCAATGTGAGAGTGGGTCCGTAATAATCATTAGTTGTTCCAATTTTTGCCTCAGCTGCAGACCTTATGAGTGTTGTTCTTTCTAGAGGCTACAGGACCCTCTAACATGTGAGAAAGAGCAGCATCCTTCCAGAACGATCATGGAGTAAATACCACATACAGTCCCTTATTGCCCATCCTCAAATCATTTAAAGGGCATCTGATCAGAGGTTTTTTGCTTCCATACCAACTCCATGAGCCCCATTCCCTGGAAGAGTAGCCTCAGCAGCCTTAAACTTCCTTTTAAAGGTGGTTCTGTGGAAAAGCAATATACAGATCCTGGGCGCACATTTGCCAAAGCCGCTAGTGATTGTGGGTCTCCAACTTGCAATACCTTAAAGGGGCCTGATCTTTAGAGGGTAGGTGCTCAGTGCTTTCTGAAAATCAAAGCCCTTTAAAGTCTTCTCAAGTTTGGCACCCAAATTCACTAGTTTGAAAATCTTGCTCTCAAGCTTGGTAATTTCTACAGGGTTGGTATGAGGGATGGTGTACCCAGTCCCAGGTTGTGGGTGAAGAAACAGACACATTTCATCCATTCAGGAGTGCCCAATTTAGAGTATCTGATGGGTATTCAGTCTATTAATCCAGCTGGGCTATAACTTTTTCTATACTATTGTGAAGGAGGCTATCTTCCCAATGGCTACATTTCTGTCCAGATCATACTGATGTTCAGCAGTCTGAATAGTGACACCCTCCAAATTCAGAACATGACTTATAGAGCTGAGAACCCTTTTGTTCCAGAGAGGCTGCTGAGAATGACAGGGAGGAGATGGGAGGCTGTATACCATACATAGCTTCAGAGTGGGATTCAAAATACTCTCTTTTTGAATGGGGAGACATTTTCACACAGAAAATTCTAGCTCTTTTTGACCTACCTCTAATAAAATCCTGCAGCATGTTATTTATCTTTGAAATACAATACTTGGGAATGTATATTAGAATTGAATTTAAGATTAACATTAACCCAAAAAGTAACCTTAATGTATTCGTCTTTATCAACATCAGCTTTCTTGGTAAGATCAATGTACAATTGCTATATCATTTCCCCCTAAAATATTATGCATGTAACCATTTCTGACTTTATCCGTTATACTTCAACTCGCTTAAAACCTCTCTCTTGTTAATAAACTTGTCATACTTTTAATCTAAACCAACTTGTGCTGTGTTTGAATTGAGGGGATTGTTAGCTCCAGTTAAAGCAACAAACTGCTATATTTTTGTCTCTTTAAAGGAACCATGGACCTTATTACTTTTCTAAATGTTCTAGGAGAGGGCTGCACATTTCAGGGCAGATGGTTTTGGGGAAATTCAGGCCTGGGGTGTGTGTTGGGGTCACTTGACTAGTGGTAACCAAGGCTGGTGGATACCAGAGTGTGGTTGTCATGTAACAAACAGGCTACTGGAGTCAGAGTTGTTGAATCAAAGTTGCTTAACACACAGACATTCAGTGCATGATTGTATGATGGCTCGGAGAATCCAGACAGGCAACTACAGCAGCAGAGCATTTTAGGGCACTCGGGGTTACAGAACAAACCATGACACTACCTCTCACTGGTCTGGGTTGCACCCCAAAAACGTAACACCAGACCTGACTGATTTCTCAAAGTAACCTTAAGTCTAAACAAAGCTATTTCAAGATATCCAAAGTCCGGTGGAGTTCCTTTCAACACAGCTGTGAATGAACTATCTCCACAGCACTTCAACAGATCAGGAACTGATCAACAGACATGTTGTAAATCCTCACTGGTTTAATGAAAATAATAACACTTCCACACTTTGAGATGCATCAGACCTTTACCAGCCTTAACAAACCTTATATGTACGTTTAGAGCTGGCCCATAGAAATCCCCTACAGCTTTACTGGCACTCACATAACCAGTGCAAATAAATCTTCCCTCATTCCAAATGGGTAATTCTGTACCTTAGTTACCATTTTGTAGGACAGAGCACCATCCGTTACAGCAAGGGTTCCTGTGATATTCATTTTTTCAAAACCTAAATTGGAATGTAGAAATCAATTCGGTGCTTAAAATGCTAGATAGTTTCTCCTAATCAGCTCTTGGATTGCTGTTTGCCGTACATTTAGGAATTGATCTAATAATACTAATTAATGAGGTGCCAATCAGATGACTAATTAATAGTGCTGAAGCCAAGTATAGATTTGATTAAACTAAAATAACCATGGTGACCCAGTTTGAAGAGCTGCAGTAGATTCTTTTTTCACATTTCAGAATCCATTGCTTACAAGTCATAGTACATTGGCTGCTATTGTTCTTTGAAAGAAATCTCTTTTGATGCCAATATCAGCATAACACAAACTTTTGATCAGACTTACTTAGGTTATTTGGAGATATACCACCCTCTATTTCCATGTAAATGTAGTAGTGTATCCATTCACTTATCTAGACATTTCCAGTGTGCCCAGCAGTCTGGTGTCTACTCCTGGGGGAATTCTGCACCACTGCACAACTCAGAATTTTGCAGAAATTAATGTTATATGCACAGAATTTCCTTTCTCCCCCACAGAAATGGGTTGCAGAGACGTTGACCTCCACTAGGGGCCGCTGGACCCGACAGATCCCAGCTCGCAAGTAGAAGACACTGCTGGGGGGAAGGCAAGGGAGCTGGAGGGTTCCCAGCAGCTGCAGTTCCCAGTATGCCCTGAGGGAAGGAGATGGTGGTGTGCAGGAAACTCCATGGAAGCCCAAGACCCAGCATCAGGTTGTTTCTCCCTCTGGATCCCTGGACTCAAGGAGGGTTGGTGTGTGAGTGACTGGGCTTGGGGGGAAGGCAGGAGAGGGTCTGCAGCTGGGCTCTGTGGTTAGGAGGGTGTGTGAGTATCTGCCCCTAATAGCTGGGCTCGGGGGGGGGGGGGGGGGATGAGAGCAGAAACAGGAACTGGGTTGTCCTAGGGCTTTCTTTAACTCTCTACTCCTCGGGGAATTTTTGTGTGTTCCTGTATTGTTACAGAAATACTTGCTGACAGATATTCTGAAATAAATTACCAAAATATTTGAAACTGGCAGTGTTATTTTGACAAAATGTGCGGAATTTTAAAATATTGTGTGCAGAATTTTAATTTTTTGGTGCAGAATTCCCCCAGGAGTAGGTATCTGAACACTGTCTAGGTATATATGACAAATGATGTTCAGATCTGTGTCCCCCTCATCTGAAAACATGCAACATTGAACATTTATTGAGATGGTGCTTACAGGATGTGGTTAGTTTTCATCATTTACATGAGGGGAGTGCACACAGCATGCCCGGTCAAGGAACAAACAATGCTGGTCCCTGCGGAGGTACAAATGCCCTGTGACATGCATTGTAGTTGACAATTGTAGAAGCCTAGCTATTTTTTTCTGCACTTCTTGATGTCTGTGCGGGAAATATAGCAGAAAGTAATACTGAGAGATAGCTTGATTCTGTTTCATGCCTTATAGTTAACAGCTTCACACTCCTGTCCCCAGTATAGCTTGGAAGCCTCTTCTACTCCTGCCATACTTCTGGGGAATAAATTCACAGTGCATCTCGATGGCCTGCCCTTTGCCTTTTTGAATTACCATTCTCTACCTCAGAGGTTCTCAAACTTCATTGAGCTATCACATATTTACACAATGCAAATTGAACATGGAACAGGTGTTATGTACACACTATTGGTGTCACTTACGTACTATGAGTTACCTGATGCATATCAAAAAGCTTCTGCTTACCCTGTGTGTAGACACACCCTGTATCACTGTTTAGCTGGGCTGCTTACCAAATGAAATAACATAACACACATTGCTAGCAATTGCCACCAAAGTGACCTTGTTCCAGACTATTGATATGGGTTTGTTCTGCTCATCAGAAAATTGATTCAGGAGCAATATCTTCTGTCAACATATTGATTTAAGGTAAAAAAGGTAAGCGAGTGCATGGAACCACTTCAGCATTTCTAGGCAAGTGCCAATGTAGGGTTAGTTACAGGAGTTGGGCTTTATAAGTCAATAAATGTGTTAATAAATATCTTTCCCTGTGGAGTAAAAACAGTAGAGTAAAAGTGAAGATGATAGAACACAGTTCGACTGACGGATGGGATTTGACATACCATCACCATACTAGGGCCTGCTCCTGCAAAGTGCTTGGCACATCACTGGAGTTGTGGTGCCCCTCACCCAAACTCTGACTGGCTGCAGGATTGGGCAGGACAGTCATCTATACACTATTCTCAGTAATAATTAACATAAGCTCCTTTGGATGGAGGCCTGCATATAAAGCGAGTTGCAGCCCTACGTGCTTTATAAATAAAGTGATAGGAATAATGAAAGTCACTAACGTGAGGACACACAAGGTTTGTGCTGCTTGGAGAGAGATTAACATCTGAAACCTGACATGATTCTCATAATGAGACTGGTTTGGGAGATGCACAGATATCATCCATGTAACCCCCATGGAATTTACCAGGGTTCCTGGGTTTCTGTGTGCTAGTAATGCAGGCAAAGTCTGCTAGCAAACCAAGAGGGAGAAAGGAGAGACACTGGTTCTATGGATGGGCATTCCTGCAGCTCAGGGGAGTGATAGGAAGCATTCCTGGATGGCCACCAGTATATTTGTTCAGAGGAGGAGCAGTGTCTGAGGGAAGGGGGAGAGTTCAAATGATTGACAAGAGAAAGCCCAGGAACGTAGAGCTAGCCTGACCATTAAGGTAGGTCCTCAGTGAGATGCCCATGCTTAGGAGCACTGTGAGAGGAGAAAAATGGCGAACTGGCCTTTAGGCACTTGGAAGCAACATTCCTAAACTTGGTCATTTCCTGTTCAAGGTGACTCCCAGTTTATACAATTGTGTTGGGAAAACTCCCTATCCCATCAGGCTATGCTAGTCCTTCAGCTCCCTAGGTAAATCAGTCACCACATGGCAAGTACTGCTCTGGCTGCTAGTTCAGAGCTGCCCACCTACTGTGACTGTATCAGAGCTCCAGAGCCAGAGATTAGGAGTTAGGATTTTTAGTATACATTATTATAATCTGCACCCGATCCCTGCATCCCTTTATGGGGAGGGGCTGTCTCGGAGCAGAAGCAGCCTGACTCCTGTATTAAGAAGACACCTGTCAACTGAGACTGTCAGCCCCTCTGCAACAGCTGAGGAGTCAAGATTCAGCTCTGAACCCGAGGATCATTCACAGCATTGTGAGCGCACCATCTTTTAGACAGACTGTCAGGAAAATTGTTTGGGAGATCCCCTACTCCCTGAACTTTATCCTGAAGTCATGGGGATTTCATCATCTACTGTCTATTAAATCTGTGGAGTGACTTCCCATCTTAGCCCCACTGAGAGTCCTTTGGGCTGCACTGAACCCAGTCAGCCAAGTTGCTTATTGCTGCTACAAAAGATATTGTCATCACAGGTCATCAAGGGCACCTATGAAGTACTGGTGCCAACGGAACACTAAATTTTACTCTTGTTATATCAGGTCACATGAGTGAGGAAATTCATGGGTATTATTATGAGAATGGGGAGGGCACCAGTGACTCTTTACCCTATTATGTTATATTTTACTTCCTTTTTAATACAATTACTCTTGTGAATATATTGTATGTATTTGTGTTATTCCCTGGGCGTCTTCAACTATCTGCCAAGAAACTCAGGGTTACCCTGTGCTTAGAATTTTCCTTCCAAGCTGCTCTGGTGATCTTCCCAGGAAGAGGTAAGAGGAGGGTGGAGGTACTGCCAAGTAAATACATCCTGCTGTGCTGGAATCCCAATGAACCCAGGCCCATCCATCCAAACCCATAAAGACACTGGCATTAAAGGAGGTAAATGGGTGGATAGCAGTGTTACATTTATATAACAGTTGTACTTACAGGCCCTTATACAGAGATCAGGCCTCACTGTGCTACATGATGTGCAAATACACAAATACATACTAAGGGACAATCCTACAATGGTCTACTCTGCAATGAATAACCCATGGCACTGAGTCTCAGAGACCTGGTCAGATGACTGAGGCTCACAGGCTTGGACTGTAGGGCTCTAAACTAGCAGTGTAGACATTTGGGCTCAGGCTGGAGCCTGGGCTTTGAAAATCTCCCCTCTCGTGGTGTCTTAGTGCCCAGACTCCACCCTGAGCCTGAACATCTACACTGCTGTTTTATAGTCAGTCTGAGCCAACTGACCTGGGCCAGCTGCGGGTTTTATTGCAGTGTCAACATGCCCTGTGTGACTTGCCCATGGACCCACAGGGAGCTTGTAGCAGAGCTAGGAACTGAATCCAGGTGTCCCAGATCCTGATCCAGAGATTTAAGCACATGACCATCCTGCTGCTAAGATAAACCTTAGACTGGGATTCACTGCCTTAAAGAACAGATTCTATAGGGCTTGTCTTCACTACGGGGGTAAATCGACCTAAGTTACACTACTCCAGTTATGTAAATAAAGTAGCTGGAGTTGACGTAGCTTAGGTCACCTTACCCCGGTGACTTCATGGTGCTGAGTTCACGGGAGATGCTTTCTGGTCAATTTCCCTTACTCTTCTCAGGTCCACACTAAGGGGCTAAGTTGACCTAAGTTATGCAACTCCAGCTACCTGAATAATGTAGCTGGAGTCGACATACCTTAGATTGACTTATTGCGGTGTCTCCACCACGCTGGGTCAACGGGAGAAACTCCCATTGATTTACCTTACGCTTCTCATTCCGGTGGAGTACCAGAGTCTACAGGAGAGTGATCCGCAGTTGATTTAGAGGGTCTTCTCTAGACCTGCTAAATCAACCCCCGGGGGATCGATCACCACATCTCGATCCCCTGGTAAGTGGAGACAACTCCTTGGAGAGCTAGAATCCTGGGGTCGACCGGAGAGCGCTCTGCCATTGATTTAGAGGGTGTTCACTAGATTGCATCGATTGCAGCAGTGTGGCTCTCCCTGTAGTGGAGACCAGCCCTCATGAGTCTCCTCCTGCTGCCTGCAAGACAGGCGCTTTCTTAATGTAGAAAAAAATGAAGGAAGGAGGCCAATTTCTCCACTGAGCCAGTACTTGTTGCTAAATAAACAGCTGGCCTTGGAAGGGTCCTTCTTCTAGAGGAGCTTTCAAGTAACTGATGCAGGGTTAAGCTGGGGCCATGAGTAAAAAAACAACAACCACCACCTGCAATTCCAATTTTAAAACAGCACCAAAAAGTGAGGCATGGAAGACTATGTCAAGCTACCAAACTGTGCTCGCTTTTGAGAACTAAGCCTGGGAAACTCTTCACAATGCACTTATTAAATGAAACCCTCGCAGAAGCACTCTGAATTATAAATGAAGTAATTCAACTTTAATTGTTTTTTTTCCCTCTCTTGGAAAGGTTATTCATCAACTACCTATGATGAGCCTAGACAATGCATTACAAATGGACTTTCTCTCTCTCTCTGCAGAACTTTGGCAGTGATAATAGTTCTACTTCATTGAAAAGCAAATCAGACATTCTGAGTTTCCTGATTTATTAATGCATTGATTTCTATAAATGTCAGCATGTTTTAAGCTCTCAGGCAGAGAGCTGGTGGGGGGCGGGGGGAATCAATCTATGGATGGTAAATACAAAGTAGGATGAATCAAGCAATCAGAAGCAATAATTAAAGCCTTGCCTAATTCAAGGACACATAGCCCTTGAGTTATCAGTGCTCCTTGAATGAAAGAAAATATATATATAAAAATTGATACATGCACTCAGAGAGGTTTTAACGTGAGTTTTAAAGATAAATCACTTCACTTTAGACCTTGGTGCTTTCATACATTTCGTTGCACTATAACAGAGGTAGAAGAAAACGGAAGGAGCACAGCTAGACACTGAGCCAGCAATGGAAAGTCACTGGTTGCTGAACATCTATTTCACTTAGGCCCCTTTGAAAATCTCAGTCTTGAGGTCCAATTCACCATAGCCCTGTGTCATGTGCATGGATTTACATCTGGACCAAGTGGGTGTAAAACACTGCCAAGTCAGAATGGTAACACCCTTCACCTGTATAAAGTGATGACACAAGGTGGAGGACAATGGTGAACGTGGCCTTTCCCAGCCAGGACTTTGGTGAAGTTTAGATGTAAATATCATAGATGACTCCATCTCTTTAAAGGACTGACCCTGAATCTGAACATCAGTCAACTGTAGGGAAGTCCAGGTCTGATCTGGAATCCAGTCTTTGCAGCTCAGATCCATCTCTATTTAAAAACCTTCATTTCCTGCAATGTGTATCTATAAAATAGTTCACGAGTTCCAAAACCAAGGTAGAAATGTAGGATGAGCTTGTAGCTAGTCTTTGAATGTGTGTGTAAAGAGGACTGGTGGAAATACCCTTAGGTGCTTTGACCCCAAGACAGGGCCAGACAATTACAGGACCACTCCCTCCCGCGAGTGCCTTCATTGTCACCTGTATTTTTGGAAGGTGCATCAAAGATGGGGGGTCATGATCCCACCGCCTCCAGTCGCTAGAGAGGACAGCGAGAGAATAATTTTTTGGGCTACATTTTGAATTATTGGCGTACCGGCAAGATAACAATTGACTGAAACAAAACAGGTACCTCTGCATGTAAAATATGCAATTGTGTATCCAAGGTAAGTAACTGAACATGTAATTGAGCAAATTCCATGGGCAACTGTTTGTAGAGCAACAGTTCTCTGCTGCTATTAAACTGTGGAGTTCTCCAGTTGCATGATTTTTTGATTTTGCAACTGTGGAAGTAGGCAGTGAAATCAGCAGGGAGACTCTTTTTTAAAAAAGTGATACACAACTTTAAGCAGCAGTATCATATATTTACATTATCCCACAGCCATGTAAAATAATATAACTGCTCTTAGTGGAGATTAATACTACATATGTAGAAAACTATTTTTGCAATCACTTGTACTACTCACTATCTAGGAATTTTCAGCTTGTAAAGTTTAGCTTTTTTTTTAATTGTGTGGGTGAAAAAATACCTTAATCTTCACAACAGAAACAAGATTTTTTTCCACAACCCCATAAACTAGACTGCCCAAATTTACAAAATCATCTTCGGGTTGAGGATTAGAATGAAAATTTTCAGCCAATAAGGATTTTTTCCCCCAGAAGGTCCTGAGCATATGAAAGTAAGGGCTTAACATGTGATTTTCAAAAAAAACAAACCTGTAGCAGGGTTTGCGGTTTAGGACCACGCACAGAGAGACGGAATTGCTGGCTCACCCTGGAACCAGAGCATAAGGGTCCTGTGAACTCCAATCCAAAATCATTAAAGTGTTTTTAGATGTCTCTAAGGCAAAGGGGACTAAGGAAAGGGATAAAGTTGTCCATTTATGGACAGCCAAACCCCAGAAAAAGGTTGGTGTTTTGTTGTTTCTTTAGGCAAAACTCCATAAGGGATAAGTTTGGATCCAACAGTGCACTTGCTCTGTTAGGAGATGGTATAGATTACCCTCTGCTAACACTAACTGGAATAACAACAGTGAGTATCAGCCACAGAAAAGTAGAAAAGGAAAATTATTCTGGTGAAACATGGTTCTGTTTTGTTATTTATTGAGCACGTAGAGTATTAATAGTGCTGAATAAAACACAGAAGAGAACTTAGAGCCTATTCCAGTCCAAGCACTATGTTGGCTGAGAATTTCAAAGGTTCCTAGAGGGTTTAAATGAACAACTCTCATGAATTTCAATGGGAACTGTGCAGCTAACTCCCTTACATAGCTCTGAAACCTCAGCCATTGTCTACTAGCAAAAAAAAATAAGAGAGGGAACCATTCTCCCCTCTCTGGAAATAACCCACGTTGGAGAATGGACTGCTGCAAAATCCTACCTCAGCGCCTCAACTTGGTGCAGCGGTGACCCTGGCCGTCTGACAGCTATGGTAGCGGGTCGTATGCCATGATAGGTTTTACCATGCTACAAAGGTGTCGGACTATCCAATCCAGGGAGGAGGGTTGCTCTCTCAGAGGAAAGAGCACTTTTCCTTCTCCTTAGGGTACGTCTATACTCACCCGTGACGTCGGAGGAGTCCAAACGATCTTCTGGGTACGATTTATCGCGTCTTGTCTAGACGCAATAAATCGAACCAGGAAGTGCTCCCCCGTCGACTCTGGTAATCCTGCTCCATGAACGGAGCAGGCGGAGTCGACGGGGGAGCCTGCGCGCCGCATGTGGACCACAGGTAAGATCGAACTAAGAGACTTCGACTTCAGCTACGTTATTAACGTAGTTGAAGTTGCGTATCTTAGTTCGACAGGGGGGTTTAGTGTAGACCAGCCCTTAGAGGTTGAAGGCTAGCTAAGCTTGAGGAGGTTCGCATGCCTGCCCACCTAGCCAGTGGGATGGCTTGAAGTTAACGGCTAAAACAACACGAGTAAATGCACGTTCTATGGTGGCGGAGCGGAAATTGAGTGAAAAGAGGTTGCTAAAAAGGTCAGGTGCTAGGCCAACATGGAAAAGGACAATCCTCGCTGTGTGTACTTACAATTGTAGGTCACTGGCAAAGGAGAAAACTTTAAACCATCTGATGGAGGAGAAGAAAAGGATAAAATGCGATATTCTCGGTGTCTGCGAAACCCGACGAAAGAAGGAGTTGGAAGTCAACTGGAAGAATGGAAGTGCTGTGAGGCTCGGAAAGGGAGATGGCAGTAGAAATGTTGGAGGAGTTGGATTTATCATCAATAAAGATTGGTCTTCGAAAGTCATATCATGCCAGCTAACATCATCACGTATCGGTGTGCTGCATCTTCAGATGGAGTCAAAAGCTACCCTCAAGGTCATCCAGGCCTACGCTCCCACAAGTGCAAGTGAGGATGAAGAAGTGGAAGAATTCTACCGAGAGCTTGAAAGAGCTCTCGCTCAAAAGTCCACTTACACTGTCACGATGGGAGATTTCAATGCCAAGGTCGGGCGAGGGAAAACTGGCGAAAAGTTCATTGGGAGATACGGCAGCGGCGAAAGGAATGAAAGAGGAGAGAGGCTGGTAGCGATGGCAGAAATGAAAGAACTGTACGTGGCAAACACCTGGTACAAAAAGAAGATCTCAAGAAGGTGGACATGGATTGCTCCAAACGCAAAGAGGAAGAATGAAATCGACTATATTTTAGTCAATAAAAGACGCATCGTTCAAGATGTCTCTGTGGTGCAGCCATTCAACACCGGCAGTGACCATCGCCTGCTTAGAGCGAAGTTGATTTTCGACAAAGCAGTGGAAAAGAAGGCGTTACAGATGGCAAACAGGAAACAGCAGCCGAAGACATTCGATGAAGCAAAGCTGAAAAAAGCGATTTCTGGGTTTGACTGGAGCCAGATGGAAAAGTGTGATGAGGACTATAGTATCTTTGCTGACAAGTTGGGATGTTGCATAAAAGCAGCTGAAATTAAAAAGCTGAAGAAGGCGAAGGGAAAAATCTCGATTGAAACGAAAAGCTTGTTGGAGAAGCGGAGAAACATGAAAAGGAGCTCGGATAACAATCTCGAGTACTCCATTCTGTGCAAGCTTATACGGCGAAAACTGAAGGATGACTTCGAGAACTTCCGGAAAGAAAAGCTCCTTAAAACAGCCGAATTACGCAAGAGCCTCAGGACATGCAAGCGGGAATTGACGCAGTATAGATTGAGCGTAACAGCATTGAAGAACAAGGATGGAGAGACAGTAATTGACAGAGCAGGGATGGAGGAGGTCTGCAAGGACTTCTATACAGAACTGTTCAAATCAAGAATCAATGTCCCCCTCCCAATCCTCGAAGAGTCAGAAGAATGCGTCCCCCCAACAATTGTCAGTGAAGTCCGAAGCGCACTACACCAGATGAAGAAGGGAAAAGCTCCAGGCAAAGATGGAATAACGTCAGAAATTATTTATGCAGGAGGCGAAAAACTTTGGAAGGCCCTCGGTTTAAGATTCAGTCGATATCTTGAAGAAGGAAAAATACCATCAAGCTGGAAGGAGTCGAATACCATCTTGCTGCACAAGAAGGGTGATCGAGTAAATCTTAAGAACTACCGCCCTATATGCCTGCTCTCTCACATCTACAAGCTCTTCACAAAGGTGATAATGAATCGACTTTCGCAGAGTCTGGATGAACAACAGCCTAGAGAGCAGGCAGAGTTTCGAAGAAATTTCAGTACAATCGACCATATATTTACCCTTAGCCAGCTCCTAGAAAGAGCGAGGGAATACAAACTCCCGCTGTGCATTGCTTTTGTCGACTATGAAAAGGCCTTCGATAGCGTTGAGTGTAACGCAATATTAAAGGCGCTTGCAGAGCAGGGCATTAACACGCAGTACATTAGTTTGTTGAAGGAAGCGAATACTGGATGTACAACAGACATTACTCTCCTTGAAACTCCCCTCTGCATCCCAATCGAGAAAGGCGTAAAGCAAGGAGATACAATTTCACCGAAACTATTCACCGCCTGCCTCGAAATAGTTATGAACAAGATCAATTGGAGGAGTGGTGTCAACATAAATGGAGAGAGATTATCTCATCTCAGATTTGCAGACAACATTGTACTAATTGCCGAAAGCACCAACCAACTGCAGAGCATGCTACGAAGACTCGACAAGAAAAGTAGTCAGGTCGGCCTGAAAATGAACCACTGCAAAACGAAATATATGCGATCAGACGTCTTATGAAAAGCCCGAATAACGGTAACAGGAGAAGACATCGAAGAAGTGGAACAGTACATATATTTGGACCAAGAAGTTAATATGCACCAAGACCTGAACGGAGAACTCTCACGAAGGATTCGGGCAGGATGGTGTGCGTTTAATTCCATCAAGGACGTCCTCAAAGGAAAAATTGACAAGACCACACGTAAAAATATTTTCAATTCAGCAGTGCTGCCAGCCATGCTGTATGGCAGTGAAACGTGGGCACTGACGAAGAGAGAAGAGCAACGGCTGTTGGTAGCTGAAAGGGCAATGGAACGAGCTATGTTGGGAATCTCCCTTCTGGATCGTATACCAAATGAAATCATCAGAGAACGCAGCGGTGTGAAAGATATTGTCGTGGAAAGCAGACATAACACGATGCGATGGGCGGGCCACACAGCACGGCTCACGGATAACAGGTGGACCGCAATCATTGCTGAGTGGTACCCGCGAGAACAGAAAAGACCCCCCGGTCGGCTTCCAAGAAGATGGGAAGATGACATCGTTAAACGTTTCGGACGAACGTGGAGAAGAAAGGCAAGAGTGCGAGAAGAATGGCAGACGTGTTGTGATTGGCGCAGTCTTAACGACAGCTGAAGTCCGATCGATCCAGGTGATCCAGGTGGAGAATGGAATACACAAGTTTTAACTTGCAGGTCCTGTGAAATCTGCACTTGTCCCTCTATATCACACCCCAAACTCAGATTTCCATGGAAACTCTGTGGGTAAGGGTCCTCTGCGCTGCTGCTTGGTCCCATCTGCTACTGGATCATAAGCTCTTTGACGAGCCAGGATTCCTGGAGCTTCCCTACGATGGCTGATGCCATGGTGGGAAGGAACTGCATCTGCAGTAACTTACTCTGCTGTGACTCATAGGTTCGGGAAAGGGAATCTGACAGGCCTTGACGAACCCCTTACACGGAGTTGAGACCTCATGGAAGGGCTTTTGTGTAGTCAGGGACAAGAGGGCAACTTACTGCTGAGGTGGCATTCCCCTTGCATACGCTGCCAGCCTCAATCCATGCAAGAGAGTTGAGGGAGCACAGGATAAACACTGCAAATCAAATAATACAGCATTTGCCTCCTAAAAATAAGACAACATCCTCTAAAAGATTATTTCCTTCCATTTAGCAAAGCTGGTGTTTAAGTTAAGCAGATTGCACCAAAGCTGTTCCAAAACGTGGGGTATAATTAAATGTAGTAAAAGTACTAATTAAGCTCTATTCACACACAGAGAAACTGCTTGGAAAACACTGTCCTAATTTCCCATCCTGCCAGGATCTTTTGAAGGGCCATGAAGAATTTTGACAGAAATATATATGCATATACAATACATATATGTGCTGTACACATACTGACAAAACAACTACCAGCTGAACTATATCGGTTCAGGGACAGAACATCATAACTCCACTGATTTCAATAATGTCAACTTCGTTAAAGTCAGTGGAGCTGTGACAATTTAGACCCGCTGAGGATCTGCCCCTTGGCACAAAAGAACTGTCACCAAGTGGAGCAGCAGTAGGGCGCACTGTCTGTAAACCAGTCACTACAGGGCAGTATCATGCGCATTAGAGCAGTTAGATCCCAGCCAGCAGATGGCGGCGATAAACACTGGCCAGTAGTAGGTAAGGAATGCGCTGTTGCTTATACCAATTAAGAGTGCCCTACTCTGACTCAAGAAGTAAATCAACACAAAGGAGGTTTGATGGCAAAACCTGCAGAACAATCCCATAAATTAACATATGTCGCGTATTTGTAGCTGTGTCGGTTCAAGGCAATTAGAGACAAAGTGGGTGAGGTAATATCTTTTATTGGACCTAGACCTGAAGAAGAGCTCTGTATGGTTCGAAAGCTTGTCTCACCTACAGAAGTTGGTCCAATAAAAGATATTTCCTCACCAATCTTGTCCCCCCATAAATTAACAAATTAGTTTCATTCACAGTCTTATATCAACTGTGATTTTTAACATGTATTTCATAACCTGCATTAATTCAGCAAATGATTTGTATTACCACATGCATATTCACATGAAAGAAAGGGACATTAGACAAGCATTTAACTGTTTGGGTAAAAAATTCCAAAAACGTTAGGCATCGACATCTATATTTTGGGATCTAAAGGGCTGTTCACCCAACTTTGAAATTCTCAGTCCAAATAAATGTCATTTTCTATTATTAATTACAAAAAAATCATTCTAGAGTCTTTGTTGATTGGTGAGGCTCCAGCTTGAAAGAAACAACACATTGCAATTCACTCTAGGGGAATTTTATTTACTGTACAATGAAGTACTTTTATACTTTCACCAGGTACATATGGTGCCTATTGTAACATTCCTAGAGTTAGTCATTTCAGTTGCAGTTGTTTAATATTTAATATTTCACAGTTCAGATATGCCCACTGACAATGGCTTTCCTACCTTATGCAGCCACACGCATACAAAACAGCAGCCTGCTCTGAACACAACAGCAGAGCAATTGCATTTAAAAAAAAATCTGGGGTGGGACAGACCAGTGGTGGGTAAGAATGCTTTGTTTCTCCACTCACATGGATGAGGACAAACAGGATTGTAACAATATTATGGGGAACATGTCCCCTTATTATCCAAAGTGGGTGTACCTATGAACAGTGACAAAAGAGACAAGATCCCAGGCAGTGATGGAAACCTAGTTTATGTGATTACTCTTTCTCTATTCTGCTTTCTAATGCTGCTCTGTACAAAGAAAGCAACAATTTTTCAGACAAATGTAATACAAAAGTTCCTCTGAAGCTCAACAACAAATAATGTAACGTTATGCAAAGGGCTTAGAAGTTGTGCTAGTCAATAAGCAGCTGAATGTATTAAAGAATATTTGAAATTTCATATGGAGGCAAGAATGAATCTCATGGGAGCTTTTCCATCTAGTTCTAAGAGTTCTGAAGAGTGATTGAAAGAGGATTAGACAGATCCCCCAAGAATTAAGGTGGGTTTTACTAAGAGTTACTAAACAGTGTTCGGTACAAATAGGACCTCGGGAGCTAACGGCTTGCAGCTATGCTCTTTCACAGATTGAGGATTTCACATCTTCATCACTTGGGATGGCTTGTTTTGCAAAGCTCAAGTGTTCAGTCAGAACCCCCGAGTGATGTGTTGTATGGCTGAAAGCATAAGGCAAATGCAAACACTGTGCATTTATGAATGTGCCCTTGGCCAAAACAAAAGCTTTCTTCCGTCTTAAACAAAAACTAAGCTACATTATTGAGAAGAATGAAAACTTTGTGCCACGTTTTCAGCACCCCAGTGAGATGTTTGCCCCCAAAATCAAGGAAATATTATGAAGATTTGAAAGCAAGAATTACTTTGGTTTGAATGTATTGCCAATGGTTAACGACTTCTTGCTGGACAAGACTCATTTCTACTGAACAGAAAAGCAATGTTTAAAATAAAACAGACAAAAATCATCCACTGATATTGTAACGGAAGAAGCAGGATGAAGAGTCTGATCCTGAGCTCACTGAAGTCAATGGAAAAACTCCCATAGACTTCAATAATCAGAATCAGGCCTGAAGTGTGTTTTTATTTCCCTACAGTGTCACTAGATCTTTGCAAATCACGGCCAAATTCTGCCTTGATTTACATCATGTTACAGTGTTCAGAAGGCCCTATCTCCCACAGTTGGCATCAGCTTTTCTAATTGCTCAGCTCCCATTTAGGCTCCAAAACCAATGGCCAGATTGCCAGAAAGGCTCAACAGGTTGGGCACTGAGCTTGAATGAAAAATTTGGTCAACGGTTTTGCAATGGAAGCTGCTGGGTGCTGAACACTTTTGAAAATCTGGTCCTATGTAGGTTGCCTCACTGAGAGAATAACTCTTGAAAACTTGGTCTAGTGGTGGGTGGTAAGCACTTGGAAACCTGGCCCCACATGCTGCTCTAACGCCTTCGGCAAAAGGCATCCAGGGTCAGCACAGAATTTGATCCCATTTGCCCAGCTGGGTTTTTGCTTGGGGGGAATCACATGGGTAACAGTAAGATACCAGCTTAGTGATGAGTGCTTTATGGAAAAAGCCATGCTAAGATATGAACATAACTAATCATTTGGCTTGATGACTCACAATAGGGCTAAATTAATGATTTAAAAAAAACTTTATTAGGTTAAATGAGGCCAGAATTAATTAGTGCAGATAGTTGGAGAACACAATAGAGAGCCTTCGAGACTCTGAAACCTATTAATCTTGAGATGAGCAAGAGGTGGATTGTATTTGTGAGGTTTACTGAGTTGATAACTGCTGATGTGACTTCCCAGTGTGGAGCTTGGCCTCTGGTGTCATAGGTTTATGATCAGAACCTCTCAGAAGTAATGGCAATTTGAGGTCTGGACAGTTTAAGATGCTTTATGGAGAGGGTGAGGTCACTGAAGCCAAACACCACATGTTTTTGGTGTCTCTGAATGAATTGTGATTTAACTTCTACTGATGACATTTTGCATCCAGCTAAGCACTCAGTCCTGTTAGATGACCCCAGTGCAAGTGAATGGGAATCCATTTAGATGCAGAGCTCTGATTGTATGAGTCCAATTGTAAAACTGGGTTCCAAAACATACAGCAAATATCAAAATTTATTAAAATTTTCTAGAGAGTTTGTTCTATTAAATTAGCAGGAATTCACTTATACTTGTGACAGTGCTCACACATAGTTAAAAAAATGGCTTTTTAATTAGTAGAGCCGATCAAATGTTTCAACTAAAAAAAATTTCCGGCAAAAAAACGAGTTTCATGAAAAAAGATTTTTTTTGTGGGAAAAAGAGATTTCTAAATGAAATGAAATTGAAAATTTTCTTTAGTTTTTAAATGAAATCTTTTTTGTTTTCAAAAAATGAAATTTCTGATTTTTCCTCTCATTTCTTCTCCCTTATTGCCATTAAATGTAATTAAAATAGAAAGGGTATCTCCTCTCCCCCACACTTTTTCTCATTTTTCCTTTGTCAACTAACTTCAAAACTCCCTTAACTTTGGAAAAGTTACCCAGTGTCAAAAGGAACATTGCAACTTTGTAACTTTGCCCCACACTATTTCAAAAGTTGAAGAAGTTTGAAAAATTAGAATTGAAAGTGAAAAACCTGGGAATTAATTTCATTACATGCAGTAGCAAAAAGGGGAAGACACATGTAATTTTGAAAGTTCAACTTTTTATAGAAAAACTAATCACAGAATTAAAAATTGTTCTGTTTCAAACCCTGCAAAATAGACAACTTAAAAAATTTGTCATGACACTTTCTCCAATTTTCAACCATTACTAGAAATTAATTATATCCTCAGTAAACTTCAGTTATGCCCTATTCACACAAAGACTTGAAGAAGAGCTCTGTGTAAGCTGTCCCTCTCTCACCAACAGAAATTGGTTCAATTAAAGATATTACCTCACCACTGTGTCTCTCTAATACCCTGGGGCCAACAAGGTGAAAACAACATTGCAGCCATTCACACAAAGTAAGTTATCAGTGTCTCTGTGGGGGTTTCCATGGAACTGAGGTGGGAAGAATAAATTTACCTCTCTAGAACCGTAGGCAGGCTGTGAATCTTCAGTTCAGCCCCACTTAAGATGGAATAACAGCCACTGATACTCTGCAATCTCTCTGGAAGGATCTGCACCAATGAACCTGTGTAATCATGGCTCCAGCTAATCTCCCCCACCCCAAGTCCCTTATGCACAGCCTATTCATAACTCTTGCAGGGCCCTTTCTACCCCTCAATGGCTTATAGGAGGCTCTCTGAACAATAAGTGAACTTCTTTCCTTTATGTATCAGTTATATGCTTAGGTAGGTTTCCTTTTACTTAGTGTATCCTGGCTTTGCTGTAGCTCTCAGACTTACAGTTCTTTAAGATTCCACTGCTGTCCTGCAACAGAAAAAGGAGGCCTGTGTAATAGTCTGAGGCAGGGGCAGCACCAGCTTTTTTGCTGCCCTAGGCGGCAGCAGGAGAGGCTGCAGCCGAAATGCTGCCGAGGTCCCCGGCGGCCGAAGAAGCTGCTGCCAGAGTTCTCGGCGGCACTTCGGCGTCAGCTTCTCTGGCGGCCAGGGACCTCGGCGGCAGCCTCTCCTGCTGGCGGTTGCCGAGGGAGCTGAGCTGCCGCCCCGCAAATCCTGGTGACCTAGGTGACCGCCTAGGGTCACCTAATGGTAGCACCAGCCCTGGTCTGAGGGCAACATTCAGAGAGCTTTGGAGGTAACCAGTGTGGAAGGAAAGGTGGGACACAGGGAGAACTTGGAAGAGGAAAATGTACAGAAATATTAAAGGAATACTGTCAGTCCTAGTGAGGTCAGGAAACAATATCTTACATTATTCAAACTGCAAACTCAGGCTCATTTTGCGCTGCTTTGAAAAAAACACTGAAATCACCATTTGTGCTGTTACTTTTAAATATCACAGCTCAGTCAATGAATATAGACAGGCTAGTTTCACTTTTGTTCTAATCAGTTTCACATTTAGCACCTCATGAACAAGCACAGGTGTTCTCAAACTTCGATCCATGGACAGGTCATCCACAGAGAGACTTCTATTATAATGATTAGCACTTATCGGTCTTTGAGCAAGGATACTTCTTAACCATAGCTCAGTCTAGGAACGTTAGTTAGGGTGTTCAGAGCATTTTTTCACTAGCTAAACTAAGCAGCCCCTGTGCATCCTGAGCAGCTGCTTCATATTTTTTTATCAGGTATCCTATGGTTTAAATTCAACCTTAATGTAAAAAACCCCAAAAACTTGCAGATGACAAAACCGGAATAGCAGTAGCAGACACACAAGGAAATCAAATTAAACTGCAAATTGACCTAAGAAGAATATATCAATGGAGGAATACAAATGCCCCAGGCACTTCTAAACTATTAAATTCTTGTTTGGCCATAAAACAAGAATTCTGTTTCATGAAAAATTGTGAGGTTTCAACACTTGTTTTCATTCCACACTAGAAGGAAAACTACATCTTCCAAAAAATTTCACAGAAACGAAGAGAGACTCTATGGCCCTGCTGTGTCAGATTCAGTGCAGGGACATGAACTTGGATCGCCCATATCCTGGAGCAACCAGTATCTGTTGTTCTGTCCCCTGTTTTGACCAGAGATTCCACCCTGGATCTGAGAACCCTTCCCAATGAAATTTTCCTTGAAACCAGTACATTTCCACAAAACATTTTCCAAGTGAAAACATTTGATCAATAAATTCCAAACCAGCTCTCCTAATAAATGTCAAATCTTACAATCAATGAATCTACACCAGTTTACACCACCTGAGGATCTGGCCTGGGCAAAGAAATAAACAGCATTTATGATGGAGACATGACCAAATAACTGATCCCATCACATTAAATACAGTTTATTTTCACACAAGGACTCCTCGTTGTTTTTGCTGATACAGACTAACACGGCTACCACTCTGAAACGTTGACTCCTGTTACTTTTCATGTAATCAAGCACTTAGCAGGAAAGGTGTGGAATTCAGATTTAGGAGCAAAAGGACCCACAAGACAGTCTCCGTTTTAGGAAGTGGTTGACAATATGAATGAGTTTGGAAACCAATAAGTGTTGCTGCTACAGCTCTCTAAGTTCACAACAGTGCAGGCAGGAGCTTGTTTAGATGTTTGAACAGCTGGTATCAATTATTTGATTAAAAGAGCCATGGAAACATTTCTGTCATATTAGGTTTTGTAATTCCCCATCCTCAACCCTTATTTTAAGGAGACTACATATTAGGCCACAAACTAAGATGAATATCCTTTTAAAAAGTGAAAAAAGGTGAGCAGTTAAAGAAGTGAGAAGTGAGGTAGAGAATAAAAATGTAACCACTGCAAAGAACAACAACAAAAATTAGGCAAAGAAAAAACATTCATGTTTAAACTAAAATATTGTCTCAGGTTGTGATGTGCCAGTGGTATTATACACTCAGCTGTTCTCATCTATTTTGTCATTCACATCAGCCAAACTCTGTGACAAATCAAGGACTGAGGAAATAGGGGTTGTTGATGGACAAGAGAGAGATCACGGTGACATGCTAAGGACAAACTCTTCAGTATGCTATTCCTGAGACATCCTCACATACAGAACTTTTAGAGTACATGAGCCCTTTGGTGGGCTCTCATTTCACACTGAGCTCTGACATCTATCTGTCATGTTATCACATCTAAAATCGGAGAGAACCCAGATCCAAAATCCACAGTGCTGGTGATAAGGTGATATTTAATATTTATCTGGAGAAGTCTGATTAAAAGCAACCATAAAGTGAAATCTGAAGCACTCAAAATGAGATTTTTCCTTTTTAAAAAATCCCCTCATCCCCCCCAAAATATTAAAAATCAAGAGTTTCTCTCTCGTTCAGTTTCAGCTAATGAGAGTGAACCTGAACTCTATTTCCTAAGGTTCACCCATTTTTACTAAGAAGACTTCATGGGACAATTACTGCTGTCAAAGATCATTTTATTGTGTTTTGCCATACAGTGCCTCACAGCCCTTTGGTATTTTCCATTCTCTCTCTCTCTCTCTCTCTCTCTCTCTGTCTCTTCTAATTCTCATGCTGAGCCTCTCAATCTTAGAAGACAAGTGAAAAAAGACCACTGGATGTATAATCCAGCAAAGCTGGATCATGGACACTTAGTGCAGTTGTATCTAGGAAATGTGTACTGCTGTATAAAACGGGCAAACTGTACTTCTCTCAGTTCAATTAACAGAAAAAAGGGTATTCGCTGTAAAAATGATCAAATTAAATAAAGCCAATTAAAACAAACTTGGATCTGCCTCCTCTGTTCAGAGCTCCCATGTGTGGGTTTAAAAACTGTAGGAGGGGGATTAAGTTAGTGCTAATCCAATTCAATTTAAATAGACAATGTCAATGATCCAGTTTTGAACTGCCTCATCTCAATTTCCTCAATAAAAGCTGTTTTATGCTGAAGTTTCCCTTTGCTATAAAGCCCTTCTCATCCCACTCCCTGCCCTCCCAAGTTAGAGACATTTGGACTACTCATACTGGATATGTCAGCTCCTGAAAATATGTGATGTTATATTAGAACAGTTTTGGCCCTGTAGCCTTGAGACTCCAGCAGGTTTTGAAAAAAACAAATACACTTTTTACTCTCCTGACTGTGCATGTAGGTTGAGTCAGGATTTTGAAGCATCACCATAGTACAACTGAAAGGAGATTGAGTACCTCACTAGATCCTAGAAGAAGAAGCTGGGCCCCAGCGTCCATTAAGAGATAAATCAAAGGCATAGGAAGGTCTTGGAAATCAACAGGTGAATGGGGAAGAGCAAAAAGGAGACAGAGTGAAATGGAGCATAAGGAGACAGAACCATTAGGAGGATTGTGGAAAGAGACAGTTAAAGACCAAACGAGGAAGAGCAGCCTCTTGTCATCCAACCATGGTTCTGGATGTCTCCCTTCCTTCCCAGTCATTCCACAGCAGGCATCCCCCTGTCTGTTCTGGATCTGTGTTTCTCATTTTTTTCCATAGCATAATCCCATGTTAGAACAGAAAAATGTTGCATGCCCCTTCTGTTCCCCATTTAGCCCTGAAGGAAGGAAAGGTGATTGTGGGATGACCTGTTCACTACCTCCAGCATGAGAAACCAGGCATGAGATCAATTCACCACCTCCTCTATTCACTTTTCTGGAAGTGTTACCCTTTCAGAGCTGGAGTAAAGCACCAACCCCGCCACTCCCCATCAGGTGCAACACTTTCAGGGCCAGAGATCCTGCACTTAATCTTAACAGGTGCAATTCCTTCAGACCCATTCCCTTGCCTAACACCTACCCACACTACAGTCTTTTATCTGGGAATACCTACCTGTAAGATCACTTAGTAGTTATATGGAAAATTGAAGCTGAAATGGACACATTTATTTTCTATAAAGGTAGTTCATACAGAGAGTGTGTATCTTCCAGAAGATGGTTCCAATCATGTTAACTCTAACTTAAATGGAGGATCTCAGCCTATACTACTCTGCCTTTCTCATCCTTTGTGAGTAATGAGGTTTGTTACCACTCTGAGGGCACAGTGGTCTTATCCAACACATTTTTTCATCTTGGTTGATTGTGTTAATTGAAGCAGATCTGAAGCTATCAAGTTAAGAGAAAAATACCACAAGCTGCAAAGATGTGCTCACCACATCTCAAAAAATAATATATTGGAATTGGAAAAAGGTTCAGAAAAGGGCAACAAGAATGATTAAGTGCATGGAATGGCTGCCATATGAGGCGAGATTAATAAGACTGGGACTTTTCAGCTTGGAAAAAAGACGACTAAGGGGGGATATGATAGAGGTCTATAAAATCATGATGGGTGTGGAGAAAGTAAATAAGGAAGTGTTATTTACGCCTTCTCATAACACAAGAACTAGAGATCACCAAATGAAATTAATAGGCAGCAGGTTTAAAACAAACAAAAAGAAGTATTTTTTTCACACAATGCACAGTCAAACGGTGGAACTCCTTGCCAGAGGATGTTGTGAAGGCCAAGACTATAACAGGGTTCAAAAAAGAACTAGATAAATTCATGGAGGATAGGTCCATCAATGGCTATTAGCCAGGATGGGCAAGGATGGTGTCCCTAGCCTCTGTTTGCCAGAAGCTGGGAATGGGCGACAAGAAATGGATCACTTGATGATTACCTGTTCTCTTCATTCCCTCTGGGGCATCTGGCATTGGCCACTGTCAGAAAACAGGATACTGGCCTAGATGAACCTTTGGTCTGACACAGTATGACCATTCTTATGTTCTTAAATCTCTACTGCCCTTCCACAGCTGCGGCTCTCCACAAGTTTTCTCCTCCTAGAAGAAACTATTTATGGGGGGAAGAACTGGTTCTGTAAAGTTTTGAGCATTCTCATTCCCACTAATGGAAGCTGAGGGTACCTGGTATCTCACATATTTTCCCACTTACAAAATACCAGTTGGCCTGCATGAGAATTTGGGGAAGTCCAGGGCTTCAGAAAGAGCCTGATCTCCATGCCCATTCTTCTCTTTTGGAAACAAAGGGACACCTCTTGGGTATGTAATTGTGACTTCAGGTTTTGTAATAACAGATTTTTCCAAAGGCTCACACAGAGAAATTTTTCCATGACATGTCAAAAAGCCAGTGGAAAGAAAATGTGCAGATTTCAACATTCCAGCAACACTGCAACACAGAGTTAGTGCATGATAACCCAATGTCAGAATGTGACTCCAAACATAAATGAATCTATATTTCTATGGTCTATATTGGAACAAAAAATAAAGTGCCTAACAGATGAAATGCAAATGAAATCTTAAAAATCCTTTCAGCTGTAATAATCTAAGATGTTACTGATGGCACAAGATTTTTTTAAACAATGGTTTTTAACCTGACAGCATCCCTCTAAAACTCACCTACACTTCTCCGTATTAGAGTCTGTCCTGGCATACAAGGACAGATTAAAAAAGCAAACCAAACATTCAGCATTATATTCCTCTCTGCTGCAAGGACAGGGCATATTTCTTTCATAAATTAAATCTACCACCATTATTTATAAGCAGACAAAGAGCTTCTGGGTGGAATTGGAATTTGCTATCTGAAGCTCCAGCTGTATGGGGAGGGGGGAAAAATCCTGGCGGTAGTGAAATTGGTGTTTGAATACCATGATGACAGGCATCTTGAAAATACAAGAAGGAAGGTTGGGAGGGAGAACAGGACAGAGGCAGATAATTTGTCGGATTCACAAAAATGTATTTCTCTTCTTTGCTCCAACGTTTGTGGAAAAATTAAAGGCAGATTTTCATTTTCTCACATTTACAGTCTGTAGAGAACACCCTTCACTGATGGGTGTTGGGAAGCTTGTGCAGTATCTGCCCTATGACAGAGGTCTTCATTCTCTAGGGATGTTAATCTGGCAGCTTTAAAAAGCACTACATGTTTTGTCTTTTCTTCCTTCTTTGAAAGCAGTGATGTTTTTCTCAGCTTGGCAGTTTTATTATTCCTAGTGAACAGATTTTTGCCATTCTGAATTGGTGACTGTGAAGCAGAGATGAACAAGTTCATAGTTCTACAGAACTGATGAACTAACAGCAAAGATATGTAATGGTCTTTAATTCCAACCATTTTAAATAACACAGTGACTATGCTTTTCTTTTTAAATGGGGGCGGGAGGAGGGAAGCGGAAAACAAACCAGTTTAGGTGCATTCAGCCATGTAATCTTCTATAACTCTTCTCCATTTGTCTACTGCTTCCACTGTGATTTTCATACCCACTCATGTAATGTTGCTCAAGATTGGATTTTGCCTCCCTTACTCATTCAGTTGCTACCACTTAAATCACAGAATCAGGCCTTTAGATCGTAAACTCTTCAGGACAGGTCTTTTTTGTCTGTAAATTCCCACACACAGCCAAGGTGCTGTTCAAGTCAGGGGTTCTCAACCTTCTTTCTTTCTGAGGCTCACCCAACATGCTATAAAGACTCCAAGGCCCAGCGAGGGGTGGGGGGCACTCAGGACTTCAGCCACGGGAGGCGGGGCTGGGGGCCTTGTGGCTTTAGCCCTGCAGGGCTCGGGATTCTGGGCTTTAGCCCTGCGGGGTGCTGGTAGGGTGACCAGACAGCAAGTGTGAAAAATCGGGACAGGGATTGGGGTGAGAGGGGGAGTAATAGGAGCCTATATAAGAAAAAGACCCCAAAATTGGGACTGTCCCTATAAAATTGGGACATCTGGTCACCCTAGGTGCTGGGTTCCAGCCACTGGGTTCTGGGACTCAGGGCACCGGGCTTCTCCCCTATGGGGTGCCAGGACTCTGGGCTTTAGCCCCACAAGTGTGTAAGGGGGGCCCAGGCTTCTACCCTGCTGGGTGCCAGGGCTCGGGCCTCTGAGCTTTAGCCCGGTGGGGCGGGAGGCTCAAGGCTTACATAAGAACATAAGAAAGGCCGTACTGGGTCAGACCAAAGGTCCATCCAGCCCAGTATCCTGTCCACCAACAGTGGCCAATGCCAGGTGACCCGGAGTGAGTGGTCCTAACAGGTAATGATCAAGTGATCTCTCTCCTGCCATCCATCACCCCTTCCTGACAAACAGAGGCTAAGGACACCATTTCTTACCCATTCTGGCTAATAGCCATTAATGGACTTAACCTCCATGAATTTATCCAGTTCTCTTTTAAACCCTGTTATAGTCCTAGCCTTCACAGCCTCCTCAGGTAAGGAGTTCCACAAGTTGACTGTGCACTGTGTGAAGAAGAACTTCCTTTTATTTGTTTTAAACCTGCTGCCCACTAATTTCATTGGGTGGCCCCTAGTTCTTTTATTATGAGAACAAGTAAATAACTTTTCCTTATTCACTTCCTCCACACCACTCATAATTTTATATACCTCTATCATATCCCCTCTTAGTCTCCTCTTTTCCAAGCTAAAAAGTCCTAGCCTCTTTAATCTCTCCTCATATGGGACCCGTTCCAGACCCCTAATCATTTTAGTTGCCCTTCTCTGAACCTTTTCTAATGCCAGTATATCCTTTTTGAGATGAGGAGACCACAATTGTACGCAGTATTCAAGATGTGGGCGCACTATGGATTTGTATAAGGGCAGTAAGATATTCTCCGTCTTATTCTCTATCCCTTTTTTAATGATTCCTAACATCCCATTTGCTTTTTTGACTGCCGCTGCACACTGCGTGGACATCTTTAGAGAACTATCCACGATGACTCCAAGATCTTTTTCCTGATTAGTTGTAGCTAAATTAGCCCCCATCATATTGTATGTATAGTTGGGGTTATTTTTTCCAATGTGTATTACTTTACATTTATCCACATTAAATTTCATTTGCTTCTGCCCCACAGCATGGCAGATCTCAGGGCTTTAGCCACCCAATCCCAATATTGAGAGAGAGAAGGTGGGCAAGGTAATATCTTTTATTGGACCAAATTCTGGTGGTTTAAGAGACAAGCTTTGGAGCTACAAAGAGTTCTTCTTCAGGTCTGGAAAAGATACTCAGTGTCACAGCTAAATACAAACCAATGGGACAGATTGTTTAGCATAAGGGGGAAATATGTCGCAAGAGACCATTTAAGATGAAGTGGGCAATTAACACCTTGGGACCAGACAGTGCCATAACAACGACAAATGCAAAACTTGCAGGTATATCTCCACTGGTACAATGATCAATACCCCCCACAACACACGTTTCAAGATCTCAGAGTCCTACATGTCTATTTCAACATGTGGTGTACTTCATCCAGTGCATCAAATGCCCCACAACAACTAAGTGGGTGAAACCAGACACATCACTATGCTCTCAAATGAACTCACACAGAAAATGCATAAAAGACAAAGACACCCTGTCACCCGGGAGTTAACATTTTTCACAAAGCAATCATTCCATATGGGATCACTCGTCCTCAAAGGAAACCTGTACAACACCTTCAAAAGATGAGCCCGGGAGCTTAAATTCATAACTCTGCTTATGAACTCTAAGGGTACGTCTACACTACAGAATTAGGTCGAAATTATAGAAGTCGATATATTAAAACCCAAATTTATGGAATCGATTGTGTGTGTCCCCACTAAAGAGCATTAAGACCATGAGGTCGATTGACTGTGTCCACAGTAGCAGGGCTAGCATCGACTTTCGGAGCATTGCATTGCGAGCAGCTATCCCACAGTTCCCGCAGTCTCCGCCGCCCATTGGAATTCTGGGTTGTGATCCCAAAGCCTGATGGGGCAGAAAACATTGTCGCTGGTGGTTCTGGGTACATGTCGTCAAGCCATCAAATGTCCCTCCCTCCCTCCGTGAAAGCAATCTTTTTCGCGCCTTTTTTCCGGGGTTTCCGTGTTTGCTACGGAAGCCTGCTCAGCTCACAATTACTGTACATCTCCAGCGTACGCCTGGACATTGGGTCTAGTGGGGATTCAGTCACGCTATAATATGGGCAGAGGGATAGCTCAGCGTTCTGAGCGTTGGCCCACCAAACCCGGGGTTGCGAGTTCAATCCTTGAGGGGGCCATTCTGCCTGAGGCTGGTAGTCGTGGGACTACACAGCATAAACTCCTTGCCTTCTAGCTGCAGATGGTGCAATATGCTTGAAATTCGTGTGCTCCTAGCCGGTGGCCTATGTTGTGGCTGGCCGGGGGCACTTGGACATAAATCAGAGTGACTCTGGTCATTCTCTTTTTTACGTTTTGTTTAAGGGAGATTCAGTACTGCCTGGAACACGGGCAGAGGGATAGCTCAGCGGTCTGAGCGTTCGCCCGCTAAACCCGGGGTTGCGAGTTCAATCCTTGAGGGGGCCAGGAGATGAGGATGGCTATCAAGCATATTTTACCATCTGCTGCTAGAAGGGAAGGCGCCTAACCCTTACTCACCGCATATTGTACCGTCTGCAGCTAGAAGGAAATGAGCCTAACCCTTGCTCCCCCCTCCCTCCGTGAAAGCAACTGAGGCGGGAGTCAAAAATCCTTTCGCGCCTTTTTTCATGCGGGCGCCATATTGCTGACACCATTGTTATCCACCCGCCGCTTCTGCTCCTACTGCAAACAGCATACCAGGGAAAGCATGGAGCACGATCAGATCACCGCGGCTGTTCTCGCCATTATGAACACCACGCGCATTGTCCAGGAGTATATGGAGAACAAGAACCAGGAGCTGCTAGAGCAACAGGAGGTGAGGAGGCGACAGCAGCACCCTGAGGACAGTGATGAGGACATGGACACAGACCTCTCTGTGGGGGGGAGGGATAGCTCAGTGGTTTGAGCATTGGCCTGTTAAACCCAGGGTTGTGAGTTCAATCCTTGAGGGGGCCATTTAGGGATCTGGGGCAAAAATTGCGGATTGGTCCTTCTTTGAGCAGGGGGTTGGACTAGATGACCTCCTAAGGTCCCTTCCAACCCTGATATTCTATGATTCTCTCTCAAAAAAGGCCCCCCCGCAAGGTGGACATCATGGTGGTAATGGGGCTTGTTGATACAGTGGAACGCCAATTCTGGGCCCGGGAAACAAGCACAGACTGGTGGGACCACATAGTGCTGCAGGTCTGGGATGAATCCCAGTGGCTGCGAAACTTTCGCATGCATAAGGGCACTTTCATGGAACTTTGTGAGTTGCTTTCCCCTGCCCTGAAGTGCCAGAACACCAAGATGAGAGCAGCCCTCACAGTAGAGAAGCGACTGGCGATAGCCCTGTGGAAGCTTGCAACGCCATACAGCTACCGGTCAGTCGCGAATCAATTCGGAGTGGGAAAATCTACAGTGGGGGCTGTTGTCATGCAAGTAGCCAGGGCGATCACCAAGCTGCTTGTACCAAGGGTTGTGAGTCTGGGAAATGTGAAGCTCATACTGGATGGCTTTGCAGCAATGGGGTTCCCGAACTGTGGAGGGGCGATAGACGGAACCCATATCCCTATCTTGGCACCGGACCACCAAGCCAGCGAGTACATAAACCGAAAGGTTACTTTTCAATAGTGCTGCAAGCACTGGTGGATCATAAGGGACGTTTCACCAACATTAACGTGGGATGGCCGGGAAAGGTACATGACGCTCGCATCTTCAGGAACTCTGGTCTGTTTCAGCTGCTGCAGCAAGGGACTTTCTTCCCAGACCAGAAAATAACCATTGGGGATGTAGAGATGCCCATAGTTATCTTTGGGGACCCAGCCTACCCCTTAATGCCATGGCTCATGAAGCCATACACAGGTAGCCTAGACAGTAGTCAGGACCTTTTCAACTATAGGCTGAGCAAGTGCAGAATGGTGGTGGAATGTGCATTTGGGCGTTTAAAAGCTCGCTGGCAAAGTTTATTGACTAGGTTAGATCTCAGCGAAAACAATATTCCCATTATTATTACTGCTTGCTGTGCGCTCCACAATATCTGTGAGAGTAAGGGGGAGACGTTTATGGCGGGGTGGGAGGTTGAGGCAAATCGCCTGGCCACTGGTTATGCGCAGCCAGACACCAGGGCTATTACAAGAGTACAGCAGGGTGCGTTGCGCATCAGGGAAGCTTTGAAAACCAGTTTCATGAATGGCCAGGATGCTGTGTGAAAGTTCTGTTTTTCCCCAGTAATGAAAAGCCCCGCCCCTTCATTCACTCTACTTCCCTTTACCCAAACCACCCTGCCCTCCCCCGCTCGGTCACCGCTTGCAGAGGAAATAAAGTCATTGTTGCTTAAAAATCATGCATTCTTTATTAATTCGTAAAACACAGAGGGGGAACTATGGGGGTAACTGCCACAGTCTCCCGGGATAGGTGGTGGAGTTAGGGAAGCACCAGGATGGGTGGTGGAGGAAGGGAAGCACCAGGATGGGTGGTGGAGGAGGGGATGAGGGAAGGACAAGGACACACAGCGCTTTAAAACTTATTGAATGCCAGCCCTTTCTTGCTTGGACTGTTCTCTTGGCTTGAGTGGTTGGGTGCACGGAGGCCACCCAAACGCGTTCTTGGGCATCTGGGGGGTGAGGTTATGGGACTCGGGAAGGAGGGCTGTTGGTTACACAGGGGCTGTAGCGGCGGTCTGGGCTCAGGCGGCCTTTCCTGAACCCTACGCCTTTCCTCAGCCATAAGCCGGAGGATTTCCGTTTGATCCTCCAGTAGCCTCAGAATTGCATCCTGCCTTCTCTCTGCACGCTGACGCCACCTACTCTCTCCATCCCGCCGCTGTCTCTCTTCATCCCGCCAGTCATTGTCTTCAGCACGCCACCTGTCCGCGCGATCAAATTCTGCCTTCCTGGACTCCGACAGTGTCTGCCTCCACGCATTCTGCTGGGCAGCTTCAGTGTGGGAGGATTGCATGAGTTCTGAGAACATATCGTCTCGATTCCTTTTTTTTTTACTTCTAATCTTCGCTAGCCTCTGGGACGGTGATGAAAGGGGTGGCGTTGAAACATTTGCAGCTGCGGGAGGAAACAAACGGGAGAGGAGTAGTTTAAAAGACACATATTAGAGAACAATGCTCCAAACATTACATATCACATGTGCATTTGGTCCAAGGTTGCACTTTGCCTGTTATATTGAGGGTCTGCCGGTTTGGTGTGAGAGATCACACAAGCAGGTCCGGCGGGCAACAGAATTCGGCTTGCAGGCAGCCATGGTAAGCCACAGTCTATAGGCTTCTTTAACCTTCATAACATGTGGGATTGTTTTCAAACAGCAACCCCCTCATTTCCCATAACAAACAGCCTTTGGGCTGGCAACTTAAAACTGGTTGGCAATTGAAAAGGGAGGGGCGGCGGTTTTCGGGTTAACATGCAGCACAAACCTAATCGACACCCCCCCACACACACACAGACACACATCCAAGATGTTCGCTGTTCCCCCTCCCCCCACCGCGTGGGTCACAGCGGGGAAGATTTCCGTTCAGCCACAGGCAAACAGCCCAGCAGGGACGGAGCCCCTCTGAATACCCCCTTAATAAAATTCCCCTATTTCAACCAGGTGACCATGAATGATATCACTCTTCTGAGGATAACACAGATAGATAAAGAACGGATGTTGCTTGAATGCCAGCAAACACCGGGACCATACGCCGCCATGCTTTGCAAAGCAATGATTCCAGACTACGTGCTACTGGCCTGGCGTGGTAGAGTGTGTTACCACGGAGCACAGGATAAGGCTGCCCTCCCCAGAAACCTTTTGCACAGGCTTTGGGAGTACATCCAGGAGATCTTTCTGGAGATGTCCGCGGAGGATTTCTGCTCCATCCCCGAACATGTTAACAGAGTTTTCCAGTAGCTGTAGCTGTACTGGCCGCGAATTAATCATTAAACACGCTTGCTTATAAAACATGTATTAATTTAACAGAGGTACACTCACCAGAGGTCCCTTCTCCTGCATCGAGCACGCCTTGGGAGGGTTCGTAGGGTACTGGCTCCAGGGTGACAAAGAGTTCCTGGCTGTCGGGGAAAGGGGCTTCTCCGCTTCCTTGCTGTGTCTGGGCGCTATTTTCAGCATCATTATCATCATCATGCTCCTCTGTGGTTTCTGATGATCCACATACGGAGTCATACCACATGGGTGGGTCAGTGCTGGCTGCACCTCCTAGAATGGCATGCAGCTCATCATAGAAGCGGCATGTCTGGGGCTCTGACCCAGAGCGGCTGTTTGCATCTCTGGTTTTTTGGTAGGCTTGCCTGAGCTCCTTAATTTTCACGCGGCACTGTTGCGCGTCCCTGTTGTAGCCTCTGTCCTGCATGCCCTTGGAGACTTTGGCATATGTATTGGCGTTTCTTCTTTTGGACCGTAGCTCTGCTAGCATGGTTTCATCTCCCCATACAGCGATCAGATCGCGTACCTCATGCTCGGTCCATGCTGGAGCTCGTCTTCGGTTCTGGGACTCCATCATGGTCACCTCTGCTGATGAGATCTGCGCTCACCTGCAGCTCACCACGCTGGCCAAACAGGAAATGAAATTCAAAAGTTCGCGGGGCTTTTCCTGTCTACCTGGGCGGAGCATTCGAGCTCAGACTGCTGTCCAGAGCGGTCAAATGTTGCACTGTGGGATAGATCCAGGAGGCCAATACCGTCGAATTGCGTCCTCACTAAGCCTACATCGATTCGGCAATATCGCTTTAAGTGCTAATCCCCTCGTTGGGGGTGGAGTGGCGAGATCGATTTTAAGAGCCCCAGAAGTCGCTGTTAAGGGCTTCGTCGTGTGGACGGGTGCACGGATCAATCGAAATAATGCTAATAAATTCGACCTAAACTCGTAGTGTAGACCAGGGCTAAAAGTCATAGACTCAAAAGATACTGGTTTTACAACATTCTGTAACCCACTAACCCTCCTTTGTCCTAAGACTGCAGAGGTGTTAATTTGCCTTAATAGTAAATGGTCTCTTGCAACATGTTTTCCCCCTAAACAATCTGTTCCTCTCTGTATTTAGCAGCGACACTGACTACTTTTTCCAGACCTGAAAAAGAGCTCTGTGTAGCTCCAAAGCTTGTCTCTTTCACCAACAGAAGTTGGTCCAA
The DNA here is from genome assembly GCA_037349315.1 of Chelydra serpentina. Lineage (NCBI taxonomy): Eukaryota > Metazoa > Chordata > Testudines > Chelydridae > Chelydra > Chelydra serpentina. Next base: position 30,077,819 of record JBAIAC010000035.1, on the reverse strand, counting down.
TGTAAGACAATACTTCACCTACCTTGTCTTGCTCATATCCTGAGACCAACAGGGCTAAGACAGCACTACAAATGATCCTAATATTATTAATTGCAATTAGATCAGGGATGGTCCATAAAATATTAATATACATTGTAGCCTATTTTATTTCAAGTGAATTTAGTAATGTGGTATTACACCACCACGAGTTCCGCTCTACAGTGGCTACAGTTTCAAGCTTGCCAGAGTGAAAGTCACGACTGCTACTTGCTTTTAATTTAAAGTCTCTAGGAACACATACAGATCAAGGATAGTGACCACACATACATTCACAAGTACAAGGTCAAGTTTGTTTCACAAGCTTTATTAAAGTTATAATTAAAGTTATGATTACCTAAGCATATATTCTATAGAGAGCTATTCACAAGTCTCAAATGAAACTTGTGAATAGCTCTTTATACAGTTATACAGTACTCGCATCCTTAACAACAGTATTAGGGTCTGATGGGTCTCTCATAGATTGATCATCAGTAGAGAAATGGTTCCTGCTGGAGTTTCCTGTAGGGAGCTCAATTTTCCCCTGCTAACTACTGACCAGTTTTATACTTCTATAATCCTACAACTTAATTCTATTTAGCATACAATGATTATATATGATGTAACATATTAGTTAATCATAACATCACACAATAAATGATCAACTAAAATCATTGGCTATAATATGAAGTAGCTAGTTGTGTGAGCAACCCAAAGTCCTACTCCTTTCCAACACAGAAGACCTAAACCTGCAAAATCTCACCCATGAGAATAACTCCATTAGCTTTCAGTAAGAATTATGTGAGGGGGTGCAGGCCCTGACTGAGAAACAAATTACATGAGTCAATAAATATTTAAGGTCAGAAGGGATCATTAGATCATCTAGTCTGACTGGGTGAAAGCTAATGGCCTGTGATATACAAGGTCAGACTAGATGATCTAATGATTACCTGTACTGAGCCCAATAACTTGTCTGACTAAAACATAACTCTATTTGGCTAAAGCATATCTTCATGAAGGATACACAGTCTTGATCTAAAGACATCAAGAGATGGAGAATCCATCACTTCTCTTGGTAATTTTTTTCAATGGTTAATCACACTTGCTTTTAAACATTTGTGCCTAGTTTCTGATTTGAATTTGTCTGGTTCCAGCTTTCAGCCATTGGCCCTTTATTCCTTTCTCCCCTAGAGTAAAGAGCCCTTTAGTAATTTCTCCCTGCGAAGGTACTTATACATATCCATCAAGTTACCTCTCAATCTTTTGTTTTGATAAGCTAAACAGATCGGGCTCTTTAAATCTATTAAAGTGAAGAAATTCACAGTAACAGGAGTCTATACTATGGTGCTTAGATGGCACAGTGATTGGACCATACAACCTCCAAGATAGATATATGACTGTATGTCTCCCATTGTTTTGGCATAATGCAGCTCATTATGGAAGTCATTAATGTGCCATTTCATTGTACTTGGATATTACAAGATTCACATGTCCCTCTAACTTTAAAATTTTCTTTCTTTAATCCATTTTTGTATGCATTGTAGTTACCTGTTGGTCTACTTTCAGTGGTCTGTGTATTTCATGTATTGTTGTAATCATTAGATTAGGATAGAACTCAATGCCTCTTTAATGGACATGCAATTAGATTAAATGGAAGAATTAAGATCTATTATATAATTCAAATCCATAGAAATGTAATACATGAAAAAATCTTTGTACCTATGGTGTAAAAATGAAGCCTTTCATAACTTGTGAAACTTCATTAGAAATGTATTAATCATAAACAGAAAACAATCTTTATCTTAGCCATTTTAGTGTACAAAAACCAAGTTACACAATCGTATGACACCAAGAAACAATGATCCAATGTAACCGAACACACAGAACTTTTTTTAAAAGATTTAAATGTGATGCAATTGTGATCATGGAGCAAAATGCTAATTTCTACTTTGGCCACTCCAGTTTGGCTAAACAGAGTTTGCTTTATTAAACTTTCATCAGAGATAGACCCTCTCAGGGTGAAATCTAAACTGTCAAATTTCAGACCTGAGTAAATTTGTGCAGCTGAGTTATGAATTACTATAAAGAGGCACGGAAAAAAATATCTATTTTTACATTTTACTTCCAAAACAGCCTTCCTTCTTTACTCTCCCACTTCAGGCTTCTCAGGTTATGACAAATACACTGAAAATAAAGCTCAGGTTTGGCTTCTAAACATCCATCTCAGCAAGCTCATATCATACAGGTGATAAAACCAACCTTGGTGATGGATTGCTGGGCTTGAAAAATAGTCATTTCATGATGCACCTTCTCTTTGTGACAATAATACCAGCCTACAATACAATACAGTATATTATCTGCAAAATTGTGCTTAGATTAGTGCTGCAAATGTCATCCATTTATTATGAAAGACAGTATGCTGGTTAGTGTGTGGGTCCAAATGGGCTCAGTGCTGAGTTGGATTTGTTTTTATGACTGTTCACTGGGCACCTTTATTTCAGAATGCAGCCCAGACGTTTATGAGAGTCACACAGGAATGACCAGAACTACCACAAGATTGTAGTATGTTACCAGGCACGATTGTTGCACTTTTGCCAGTTTAGAGATGCAAGTTAAGATTTATGGGGAAGTCATCTGTGGAAGTTCTGGACAGAAATTTTTCCCCCCACATGTGGCCCTGTAACCTTGCACTTTGCCAGAAGCTGGGAATGGGCAACAGGGGATGGATCACTTGATAATCATCTGTTCTGTTCATTCCCTCTGCGGCGCCTGGCATTGGCCACTGTTGGAAGACAGGATACTGGGCTAGATGGACCTTTGGTCTGACCCAGTATGGCCATTCTTATGTTCTTAAGGCCTACTCCAGATGAATAATAATACCACCTACTATATATAGATGGTGGTACTATTATTAAGACCTAGCCTTGCATAGATCTTTTTGTACAGCTTGAAAGGCACTTTGGCAAAATGTGTGGTTTGGAATGTCATGAGAGTGTGTTTTAATTTAATATTCTCTTTGCAACATCTAAATTGACTAAATTGATTCTTGCATGCTTTGTACCATCCAGGTATGATCCTGGCACTTTTGCTGGTCTTAGGTCAAAATCCCTTGCTGGTTTAGCACAACCTTGCCAGTCTAAGGTCAGATTTGCTTCAACTGCTATGGCAAGTGCAGTGCATTGAAAAATTGCTTCCTCAGTTTCTTCTTTGCAGATGGAGGTGTTAAGAGCTCCATGTAAGGAGCTGCACACAAGATGATATTTGCTGTGAACAACCCATATCGCTGGGTCTACAAAACCCAGAACTATGTTGCATATTCCTCAGCACCAAGTATGGGCACCTTACCTATTAAAATATGTTGTGACAAAGTTCCTCCTCTACCCTGGCAAGTCCTGCGCTTATTGGCGGATTTTGATCGTCTCAGAGATCTTCCCCTCTGGTTGAACCCACAGTCAAATTCCTCCTGTGTCTGATCAGGAGTTGGGAGGTTTGGGGGGAACCCGAGCCTGCCCTCTACTCCGGGTTCCAGCCCAGGGCCCTGTGGATTGCAGTTGTCTATAGGGTTTCCTGTAACAGCTGCGTGACAGCTACAACTCCCTGGGCTACTTCCACATGGCCTCCTCCCAACACCTTCTTTATGCTTACTGGAGGACCTTCCTCCTGATGGTCTGCTGATGCTTGTACTCCTCAGTCCTTCAACTCTTCTCACTCTCAACTCCTTATGTGCCTCTTGCTCCCAGCTCCTCGCACGCAACACCACAAACTAAAGTGAGCTCCTTTTTAAACCCAGGTGCCCTGATTAGCCTGCCTGTCTTAATTGATTCTAGAGGTTCTTCTTAATTGGCTCCAAGTGTCCTAATTAGCCTGCCTGCCTTAAATTGGTTCCAGAAAGTTCCTGCTTGTTCTAGTGCAGCCCCTGCTCTGGTCACTCAGGGAACCGAAAACTATTCATCCAATGGCCAGTATATTTGCCTTCTATGAGACTTCTGTACCCCACTTGTCTGGGTCTGTCACAATGTATATACAGACTTCTTTCATATATAAAGAACTCTCACAAGAAGAGCCCACTAAATGTTCCCTTGTGGCCTAGTATGGTATCATTCTGGCTGCTGACTATCTGGAAAGATCTGCATTGTGCCTCTCAAGTTACTGCAGGAAGAGGCTTCATACTCAATCAACACCAGTTAAATAAGCATTTAAATTGAGATGTTTGATGCCAAAGACAGCCCTAGCAGATGCCTGGGTGTTCTTGTTGCTTCCCTCTAGGGCAGCTGCTGGCAAGAACACAACCCTGGGATTCCACTGTAACCTTGCACTTCGTGTAATGACCATTCAAATGCAACACTTCCTCTTTGTGGTAACATTTCCATGGGCTGCAGTGGGAAGGGATGCCGAGGCACCATCAAGACTTAGCTGTTATGTATCATGTTTAATATATCAAGCTTTCATTCCTGCTCTTTCAAGGAGGAGACTAAGCCCCTCAGCTCTGCTCTTCTTTGGCAAAAGGCATGGGAGTGCTATGATGGGCTCAAACAGGTATGCAATTCTCCTCCAAGAGCCTGATATCATAGATGTTACAAATATATAATAAATATATAATAAAAAATAAATGGTGCCTGAATTTTTCCAGACAGGGACATTGTGCAGCCATGCCATCTTTCCCCACTGTAACATCACTGTATAGACGTGGCCTCAGTCTTGACCAGCAAAAGCCCAGATGATTCAGGTAGGAAATGGGAATTATGAAATGGGAATGGGAAATGGGAATTATGCTGATTTATGCAATAGACAAATGGATGCTAAGGGCCTGATTCCCCTCTTAGTTACACTAGCGTAAATCAGGAATAATTCCATTGACGACAGCGGAGTTAAACAAGTGGGAAACCAGTGTAAATGAAAAGAGAATCAAGATTAAGATAAGGAAAATTTTTTTATATACTTAAGCCCTTCCCCATATTACATCCTGGGTTCACAGAAATGAAAAGCTAGTACTCCACCAGCGTAATTTCACTCCACAGTTTTCTTGAGGCTACAGTATTATTCACATTCTGCCCTACATCTATCCACCTTGAATTCCATAATGTTTGTAGAATTGAAAACAATTCTAGAGTAGGTAAACTAAAACATACGATATTGCATTGTGACATTCCCGTGGATTCCAGACCAGTGGAGGGTTGTGTCATCCCTGCAACCTTGGGTATCTTACAATGCCTTGCTGCAGTAGCTCCCATCTGGGTTGCTCACAAACAGCCTTCCAACATGCAAACCACACCCTTAGTGAGCGAGTGACTGTATAACTTCAGGCTGTCAGCCACATGTGGGACATACTCTGGCTTTTACCAGCCTTGATTACTGCGCAGGGTGACCTCAACACACTCCCAGTCCTGGGTTTCCCCCACAAAATGTATTTTCTGTACTGTCCAGCCCTTTCCTGAACAGTCCAGAATCATAGAATCATAGAATCATAGAATCTCAGGGTTGGAAGGGACCTCAGGAGAAACATTAAGCCTGTTGTTCCTTTAAAGGGAACAATTCACAACAACTTGCCACCTTAAATGGAATTACCCAGGCAATTTAATTTACCAATACACGGATTAGTTTCAATTAAAGAATAAAACAAGTTTAAATATAAAGAGAGAGATTTTAAGTGAGTACAAGTAATGAGGCATAAGTATTAGAAATGGCTATATGAAAAATAAAGATAAAATGCTTCCTAGTGCCTAACAAACTATACTTGATTCAAAGTCCTTACGACATTCTTCTAACATTACTGACCAATCTCCCCCAAAATCCAATAGCTGTTTCTTTTGTCTTCTTAGATGCAACGAGAGGAATAGACAGGGAAAGAAATCCCTTCGTGTGTTTGCCCCTCACTTTTACAGTTCTGTCCCCCCTACAAAGTTCTATCCAGCTGAACAGAAGGAGACCTGGTGTCTAGTAGGAAAGATGCTTCATGCCGTTTTCTTTCACCTGTGTGTGCTGAGATGCAGATTTTTTTTGTCTCCATTCTTTTCTGTCATGCTGTCTGAGGACTCTTTATAGCTTATATGGAAATTTAGGTAATCACACATCCCTTTGTTTAAGACCTGCTTGATTAGGTGTGCCTAATTGGGGCTATACGAGTTTGAACAGGTCCCTTTAACATTATACCGGGGGGTGGGGGTGAGATTTCATAACTTTACAAACAGCATTGCTACATACATTTCACCATGATGTCATTGAGTTATTTGTTTTCAAATGATGCTTTACAAGATATACTTTGCATAAAGATTATTACAACAGTGTGTGGGGTGTGAATACAGGGGTGCATTCTGTCACATATTTACAGAATGATAGCTCTCCTATGGTTTTTAAAGCCATGCTGTAGAATTCTATAGCAGAAATAGATTTTTTCATTGAATTCTATAGAGCTTTTCCATAAACCTATTGTTGTGTGCTGTGATCTTCATCCAGAGGTGGATACATGTTAGGGGTAGGTGAAATGTAGAGACACTTACAAAATACTTTGGTATCTTTCAGACAGATAAATATATTAAAAAAAGATTTTCATCATGATAGTGTCCAAAGTCCCAAGTGTTCTAGATACTGAATGGAGTAAAAGAAGGACCCTGCTCCAAAAGCTTGCAGAATAAAGTCAAGACAAGACCCCAAAAACATGTATGTCAAACAAACTGAAGGAATGAGGGGAAGAATGAGGAGGCTGTGCTGAGAACATGTTTACACCGACCTAAGAAGTTACATATCAGGAGTCCCTACTGGGCATTTAAGCCTTTGTTAGCAGGTCCCTGTAGGCCACACAGTATTGGTGGTTCTTGCGAGGGATTAAAGCAGGTCAGGATTTGCTGCATTGTGCAGGAATAGTGTTTCACGTATAAGAGGCAAAACTGAAGTAAAGATAAAAGTGTTCATGGAAACCATAGCAAAACAGGCGATGGAGGCTGGTATCATTGAAGGGATGGAGGTGCAATTCAGAAATGGATTAGTAGGGAGATATTCATCTATAAAGGGCCTCAAAAGGAAAGAACAAGAAGCTCATGTTGCATTGTGGAGACGAGTCAGTGGAGGGATTTAAAGGGGTGTATGTATGGAGTGAAATGGCTAGAATTACTAGAGCTAGCCAAGACATTTTTAACTAAAAATGTTTTTTCATTGGAAAATGTTGATTCATCAAAACCAATTTTTTTTGGCAGAAACATATCCATTTTGACAAACTTTGTCAGGAAAAAAAGAGAGAGAGACACCCCACAGTAATTAAAAGCCCATTGGTTAGGGCATTTATTCACCTGCAGTATGGGGAGATGGTTCAAGTTCCCACTCTGACTGATTTAAAGCAGGGACTTGAACCTGAATTTCCCAAATACCAAGTGCATGCCCTAACTACTGCACTATTCTGGAGCCAGCCTCAGTCTCTCTCGCTGCCTCTTCCTTGCATGACAAATCTCAGGTCTTTTTCATTCCATATTGGAAGGAGTACAAATTTGGAAACTTTAAAATTTTTTGCAAGATTAAATTCTTCTTTTCCAGTCAGCTCTAAGAATGCCAGGACAGAAACATGACCTTGGCATCAGCATTTGCAACATACCTGATGGAAGAGAGGAGAATGTCAGGGAAAAATTGGTTGGAGCAGTCAAGGCAGGAAGTGAGGAGGGCTTGGATTCTAGGGGTGCAGACAGAGAGAAAAGGCCTGTCACAGAAATCTTATGGATGAAGAAATGTCAAGAGTTGGACATGGCTTGGATGTGAAGTTCTAGAGAGGGCATAGTCAAAGAGGATAACCATGTTTCAGGCCTGAGTGATGGGGATTAGGGCTGAGTTTTCAACCATGATGCAGAAAGAAAGAATGGAGTGGGTTCAGAAGGGAAGACACAGGATGCAGTTATGGACATGTGAAGCTTAAATTGATAGCCTGTCTCTGACATTTCCTACAGGATGTCATGCTAAGATTTTTTATTATTGGTGTACTAATCTACAACACATTTCTAGTTCTCTATTGTATTATGTGCCTAATCTGCATATCATTTACGCCTACCCAGAAAGTCCATTATCAGGAATAAAGATTAGATTAGTGACTTGCAGTTTCTGTATAAAAGAAAGATTCACTTGAGACCAGAAGAATTTAAGAGCTTCTGAATAAACACTTTACAGATTAAAGAGTACTCATCCACAGGTAAGACCCATGTTTCTATGTACTGTTGGTTCTGTGGGCTGTTAATAAAAGGCAAAGAGACAGCCATGTAAATAGTATTTTTTGGGAGGAAAAAGACAACCATTGATAGGTAAAAATATCAAAACCTGTGAGCTGTTATCTGAGTATTAGTTACAGTGTAGATTAAAAGAAATTAAAAACATGCCTTATTCTAGCTTTGCCTCAGAAACAACTTCTTTCATGAATTGCTTAGGCAGTTAAAAGGAGCTTCATTAGAAATAATAATACTTTGCTCTTTTCACCAGTACATCTCAAAGCATTTTACCTAAAAAGTCAGTATCATTATCCCCATTTTACAGATGAAGCACACAGAGATGAAGCAATGTGCCTAAGGTCCACTAGCAGGCCAATTGCAGTGCTGGAAATAGAACCGAGCTCTCTGGAGGCTCAGTCCAGCACTCTGTCCACTTGGCCACACCGCCCAGGGACGGGGCTATACTAGAAGCACTACAGCAGCCCATCTGTAACGCATCTGTGAAGACACTTTATGTTGATGGGAGAGCGCTCTCCCGTTGGGATAATTATTTCATCTCCATGGGAGGCGGAAGTAGACCAGTATAGACAGCGCTTAGGTCGCTGTAATTTGCATTACTCAGAGGGGTGTCTTTTTCACACCCTCGATTGACATAAGTTAGATCAATTTAGGTGGTAGTGTAGACCTGCTGTAGGTTTCAAACCAGAGCAACAAAGTAGGAAAACACCCTAAATCAGGGGTCCATAGATAATCTGACATTTTGTCAGCCTGCTCCTTTGACCATCATTACTTCAGTATTCCCTCAGCCGAGCAAGCTCTCATCCATACCCCAGTCTCCTTTGGATGGGGTAGATTATTCCACTGCTCCAGATGGATCGGAACAGATGAAAGAACAGAGCGAAATGTTGTCATGTCATCAGCACACAGTTACACTGCACGCTATACTTCCACACTGACCCACTGAATAATCTTGTTGAGTAGTTAAACATGAGGGAACCCAAACAAGAGTCCTCAGGATACTACTCTATCCTTTGGGATCTTAACCTTCCAGAAAGAGGGACTGTTGTGTGGCTAAAACACAAGACTAGGAGCCAGGAAATCTGAACTCTATTCTTAGCTCCGCCACAGACTTCTTTCAGGGAAGTTCTACGGCATGTGTTATGCAAGAGATCAGACCAAATGATCATAGTGGTCCCTTCTATCAGTCTGCAGGGAAAAGGAATGGAGCCACTCTAGCTGGCCCCATCTACACCTTTGAGAGTCCACATGTATGTCAACATCACATGGTCAAAAGGTATCCAAGGTAGCTGAAATGCTAAAAAAATCAGCAAGGACATTCCATGTCCCTCCAATACCCCATATAGTCTGCATATTGTACTAGGCCTCAAACCAAGCAGACAGGGCATCAGAGATCGTATGGCTCCAGACACTGCTAGATCAAACATTCTACAGTCCTCTCACCAGTCTTTTGCACACAAAAAAGGGTTTGAGGCAGGGTGATGTCTGGAGATACTTTCAGTGCCAAGGGTCTAACAATCACTTCCTTAAAACGCTGACATCTTGCCCTCCCATATAGGCATGGACAACTGACTCCACTCATGGCCCAAAAACTTTCCTGCTGATTGTCAACAGCCAAGTGAGGCACAAATCTCACTCAAGTATAGTAGCTCACACTTTCCCACTGTTCCAGACCTCAAAAATGAGATCCTAATACTACAATACAAATAATAAAATAAAATAATAAAATAAAATAATAATAATAATAATAATTAATCAAACAGCAACACCAGCAGATACTAAGTCAGAGAATATCCCATTAGTCCTAGTTTGTGTTTAGCAATTTTTAAAATTCGTGTTCCTCATCTGCTAATTAATTAGGATTAAATTTGTTGGTGAAGGTATGTTGCACAGAATATTGTACATAACCCATGAGGATTAATAGATAAAAACAAGAATGTGAAGTCCATTCTCTCACCTATGTTGATGCCATGCAATTGTGCTTCTCCAAACTATCTGAAAGAAAAACTTCCTGAAAAAAATAATAAAATTTCTTGAAACACTTCAGGTTATATTTACAATCCCTTTTAACTGTGGGGAGCAATTTTTTGGTTAAGTTGTTCAGAAACAACTCCTACTGCAACTCAAAGTAACTCTCATGAAATCGATGTACTGTACAGTATGACTCACTCACCATGAAAATAGGACAGTTGGCCAAAATACATGTTGGGATGAAAGTCTCAAAGGGGGGCAGTAAATGACATGGGAGGGAAGGTTGAGCAATAAACATGAAGTTTACCGAGGTTGATTGACCACAGCACAAATTTAGAACATCCTATGAAAAAGTCCAGTCCCCACTTCAGTTGCATTAAGGAATGTTTAACTTAGTTATCTAGTTCTTCTAAAGCTGATATATGCAGACTGATTTTGGCAGCTTTTCAGGTGTAGGTCTGCACTTTTCTGCAACGATATTTTTGATATTCTCCCAAATAACTGAGAGAATAATTGATTTTTCAGTTTGGTCACATTAAGTAGCAGCATATACTCATCTTAGGCCCAATAATTTACTTGGATGCTTTGAGATGCTGAAAGTGGTTCTCATCTATACCAAGTTATGACAACCTGTGTCTAATTGATCTTATTGTTGAAATCTGAAAAAACCAACAAAGATTAGGGATGGATTGTGGCTAGCCCAGCATGTGGGCTAGGGTGTGTAAGTAGAGGGAACATGAGGAGAATGCTCAGGGTACATCTACACTGAACCCCCCCCCCCCCATCACCACCGCAAAGAGTCTCAGAGTCTGGGTCAAGCGAGTTTGGCGTGTGGGGCTAACTCTATGGGGCTAAAAATGGCAGTGTAGATGGTCCCCCTTGGGCTGGAGCTTGGGCCTGAAACCCAGTGAAGGGGGTGGGTCTCAGAGTCTAGGCTCCAACCTGAGCCTAAAACATCTACGCTACTATTTTTATCCCTATAGCGCGAGCCCTGAGAGCCAGAGTCAGTGGGCCTGGGCTCTGAGACTTGCTGACATGTTGTTGTTGTTTTTTTTTGTAGTGTAGATGTACCCGCAAAGCCTTATGCCCCCATGTGTTTGAGCAAAGGGTGCCCACAGACTCAGTCCCTTTACTCCCCAATATGCAATGACTGGAAGTATCTAGAGTGTTAACACTGGTGGTAGACATTCTGCAGTGGACACAGCGCACAAGCCAATGGACGAGGACAAGGTGAGAGCCCCCTATAAAAAGGTGCCATCTCTCTTACTCTGGCTAACTGCTGGCTGAAAAACAAACTAAGTTGTTAAATTACCAGAGGGGTAGCTGTGTTAGTCTGGATCTGTAGAAGCGACAAAGAGTTCTGTGGCACCTTATAGACTAACAGACGTATTGGAGCATAAGCTTTCGTGGGTGAATACCCACTTCTTCAGATGCATGCAGTGGAAATGTCCAATGTTGGGACGTTTCCACTGCATGCATCTGAAGAAGTGGGTATTCACCCACGAAAGCTTATGCTCCAATACGTCTGTTAGTCTATGAGGTGCCACAGAACTCTTTGTCGCTTGTTAAATTACGTTTTTTCCCCCAACATCATTTTCATTTTGAAGGATTCAAAAACCTGACCCGTTTTTGTCCTTTCAATTTTTTTGAGCTCTTATGAATATATTAAAAAAAAGATTACCAATGTTTTGTTTAACAAACTCCTAGCATTCAGTAAATTGAAAAGTGTCAATAACATTGTTTCAATTAAAATTTGAACAATTTTCACAAGACACTTCATTTTCTAAAAAGGCCATTTGACAAAAACATTTTGTATCAAACATTTTGACCCTACCCACTGCCCCCATCCTCCATAAAGCATCTGTCTGTAATAAGCCAGAATAAAGCCCTAAATATTCCTCTTACTATGAGAGTTACACCAAATAATCTTTTGCAAATCACCAGAAGAAAATAAAGCCCCCAGTGATCACAGGGCATTAAGAAAAAACAACAACCTTGCATTGAAATATGGATTTTTAAATTGAATAGAAGAACATAACTTTTCATCAAGGTTGTGCTCATTTTAATTTTTGAATTAATGACAGGTAATAATTATTTTTTATTTAGTAATTTCCTTCTTTATTAGTTATTTCTGATTGCTGGTTGTATTTATACAGAAACTGATTCTGCCAAGTTTTGCAGGGGTCTATATGCCACTAAATCAGAACCGACTTTCTTTATTAAAATTACAAATCTCTTTTCAAGTCCTACCACCTAACAGAAACAGAGGGCTAGATTTCTGTTTTAATTGTAGACATGTAAATATGGGTAAAATCCATATGCAATTACAGGCCTAATTTGAATTTGCATTTTCCACAACTATGGATATAAATCTGGGAATTGTGTGAGATATTTAATGCTTCTTGCATACAATAGTATATGTTCTTTGCGGACATAATTTGAAAACAAGCATCTCAGGAGTTTCTTGTTCCAAGCTATGTTCAGTGAAATAACTAAGGGCTGGTCTACACTAACCCCCCAATTCGAACTAAGATACGCAACTTCAGCTACGTGAATAACGTAGCTGAAGTCGAACTATCTTAGTTCGAATGAAAAGGTACTTACCCGGGGTCCACACGCAGCGCGCAGGCTCCCCCGTCGACTCCGCCTACTCCGTTCATCGAGCAGGATTACAAGCGTCGACGGGGGAGCACTTCCTGGTTCGATTTATCGCGTCTAGACAAGACGCGATAAATCAAACCCAGAAGATCGATTGGACTCCTCCCACAGGATGCGTGAGTATAGACGTACCCTAAGACACTCATGTCAGCTGATTCATCAATATCTCATATGTAACCCACTGCATCTATACCAAGTTATTCTAACCATTAACAAACTTCTGAGCCAGCTCAAAACTTAAATTTTTCAAACAGCTCATGCGTATGGCAGAATAAGCACTTCTAATTAACAGAGTAATTAGTCTTTCACCTCCCCATTTAGCACTTTATTAGTCACTCTCGAAATAGGTCCATTTATTTTTCTGGTCACTATCCAGAAGATCCATGGAGGTCCCTTAAAGACTTTGGGGCATGACAACTCCTCTGAAATGTTATGTTGAGTCTGTTGTACTCGGCCTTTATGATGATGGCCCATGTTACATTTGTTAATGAGTAATTTACTCTTTCAAAAGCAAGTTCTTCCTCATCTGTAATTTCCAGGTAGTCCTGTTTGACTTACACATCTCTCTCCACTGTATACTGGTGATTAGTTCTGTCTACCAGAAGACAATGAAAAATCAAAGTATTATATGGTCCCTAGGTTCTACCACAATATAAATATTAAAATAACTACCATTTTGTTCCTATAGTGCTTTCATTTAAATGGTATAACTGTAAATGAACAGTGGTATCTTAATGTGTAGGTCTCAAGATACTTTATATTTTACAGATGGAGCAATTGAGGCACAGGGTGGTCATGTGACTTCCCCAAGGTCCCTGTCAGTGTGAAGTACAGTTGAGAACAGAATCCAGGTTTACTGAATCCCAGCTCTGTATTGAGAGAAAATATTCTGCAGCCTCAGTGAATGTGTTACAGACATGTACCTCTACCTTACTCATTAAATTGCATGAAAATCTGACTTACAGGACCACATACAAGCATAGCTTGCTTTTCAGACAAGAACCTTAGAATACACAGGGAATAGTTTTTCTTCTCATAATAAACTAGAACAGTGGTTCTCAACCTTTTCCATAACAGGGCCATAGAATCATAGAATATCAGGGTTGGAAGGGACCTTAGTAAGTCATCTAGTCCAACCCCCTGCTCAAAGCAGGACGAATCCCCAATTTTTGTCCCAGATCCCCAAATGGCCCCCTCAAGGATTGAACTCACAACCCTGGGTTTAGCAGGCCAATGCTCAAACCACTGAGCTATCCCTTCCCCCCATCTTGAGACTCCCCTCCCACTTAGTAATATGGGATGGGCTGAGCAATTGCAACCCCCAGGTTGAGATCTGATGGACTAGAACTAGAAATTATACAATGCTGCTATCTGAGCAATTACTCGGCTCAAGAGAGAAGCCAAAGTTTCAGTGGGAATGGAGAGTGAACTCTCCAGTTGCTTCTAGGACAATGCAGTTAACAAGGAAATCCAATGCTGTTCTTGAGTGTACGTAAAGGAGAATCACATGTGCTACCTAACATACCCTTGGTAAATGGTATGCAATTCTGGATATTGTAGTTTAGAAAGGATATAGAAAATCTAGAGGATAATGAAAGTGATAGAAGACTAGATGGTTAAGACACATAGGGAGTTATTGAAGAATCTACGTTTATGTAATCTAAAAAGAATTCAGGGGTGGCATATGCACAGCCAATAAATATCTTTAATTTAACAATATCAGTGAAGAAAGAGTTACTCACTCTCAGACAATGGCAGAACAAGGTACTACAGCATGCAGCTAAAGAAGGAAAAAGCTTAGGATAGATATTAAGAAAAAGTTGCTTCTGCAATTAGTCCGAATAGACTCCCAAGTCAGGTGGTCAAGGAATGGTGGCAAAATATTCAAGACCACAACCTCCACTAGGGAACATCAGCATCAAGGATCTGATGATCTCATTGTCTTCCTTCAAATCTCTTTTTAAAACAAGGATTTATAGATACAATTTATTTATTAACTAATTGTCACTACAACTATTTTCATATTATGGTAGCACTTGGGACCCTATTTTGCTAGGCACTGTACAAAACATAACAAAGACACAGTCTCTGCTCAAAGGAGCTTACAAACAGAAGTATAAATCAAAACACAACAGGTGGACGCAGACAGATGAGAGGATTATAAGGAAATAATTAGTCAATGCTGTAAACATGAAAAAGCAGCAATCACAGTAGGCCAGCTCCCTTGTCACTGTGGAGTATTTTACAGGCATCACAACAGAGGAGAGTTTCCAGAGATGGTTGCTTCAAGATAGAGATGAAATGACGTTGTCGAGGAAGTTTACCCTGTCATTGCTTATGCTATACACATTTGTCCTTCCTGGGGATAAACAGAGGAATACAGTTTCTAGTGCTATATGTATGATACTATTTACAGGCAGTAAATTAACTTTTAGAAGTTTGCCATTTGGCAGTATGATCATCTGTCAACCTGTGGTGATGCCTATGAACTGATGGCTCTGAGCTGGTCCGTGAATCAAAGAACAATGTGACTAGGCACATCCCGGGCTACATACTGTCTCTGACAGATAGTGGAACACACAAGTTAAATTTGATGTCATTGGGGTACACACATGAATCAAAGGTGGTACATGGCCCACAGTGCATTCTTGCTGCAGTGCTGGGAATAATATCAGTTAAAACTGTATTACACAGTTTCACAATATCATTCACTGCAGATGGGTTTACCAAAAACCAGGAAACAAAGATAAAGCCAAAACATGGGAGGAGAACATGACACAAAGCCAACAAAACAGGATTTACATCTAGAGAAATAGTAAATACATTTTAAGTTAAATAGGAGTTGGAAAGGGATGTAGTTACACCTTGTTGTAATAAACATGTAATCAGAATTATTAAGTTTGAGTATTCAAACCAGAAACTACTAACCCCATAAAGATAAATTGAACAAAAGTATGACCTTAAATGGGTCAGGAAGATGAATGCACTATATGTCCCAAGAAACTGAAATGGATGCAATTTAAACATTATCAGTTTTATCTATTTAGTTTGCATTAGTCCTGCCTAAGAATAAGAAGTCAAAACACGAAGTGAGAAAGGCAAAACTGTGCTTGGGGAGAGAGAATAATCAAGGAAGAGAAACTGGAAATCCAACTAAGATTTTCAGAAGCACTGAAACCTCTGCAGTTAAGAGCTCTGATTTCCATATGTTTGATAGAGAGAAGAGACATACAATCATGAATTGGCACAAAGGATGAGAAGTCGTAAGGCAATGACACATTTCTAGAAGCTGGAGCAAACCAATATAGCTCATGCCAATGAGCTCTGATGGAAATAATACCTTGTTAGCTGGGCATGGGGTGTGAAAGACCTAGAGAACCCTGATTTTATTGGAGGTGGAGGGCAAAAAGCAGCAGCAGGTGATTTGCAAGCTAGAATGGAGGCAAAATAGCAACTGGCTGTATGAGAAGGAAAACAGTAAGATTGCTTTGACTAGCAGATTTGAAGCCACACACACACACACACACACACACACACACACACACACACACACACACACACACACACACACACACTGAAAAGACAGTTTTGGTGTAGTAACACTGTAAATTAACAGAAAATTACTGTTTGAATAGAAAGGTTAACAGCAGTGCAATTATGAGATAGATTGAAGTATAATCACGATTGTAGCTCTACATGCATCATTTTGTAAGCAAGTACTAATGAGTTACTGCTACACTTAACTGAATCAGTATAGACTCATATAGTAGAAGCAGAACCCAATCCCTCTAAGAAACTCGAGAGTAAAAAGGCTGGACTTGCTTCCCTGATAGAGTGCTGAACGCCTCAGTGTTAAACAAAACACAAAATAAATGGTATGAGCAATTCAAATGAAGTTCCCAAAACGTGCTCTGTGATTCTGCAGTTAATCCACAAAGTTAGACCCCTCCGTATATCTTTGGCATAGCTGAAATTGAGAGAAAAGTCATTAAACACCAGAAGCGACTGTCAAAAACTAATCTGGAGAGACTTCTCAAGTGCTAACAAATGCCAACAGGACTGGGAAATCAGGAAATGATGTGCAACACATAAAATTCCCCTCCATTCACTGATCAGCAGGCAACAGGCAAGGCTGGGTATAAGCCGACCAATCCTTGGCAGTTTCTGCGATAGACTGTCTAATGAAGTCTAGCAGCCAGAGAATTATGTGAGAGATAAAATACTGAAAGTTGAGAACACTGAGAGAAATCCAGTGATTGCATTAAAGGAACCCAGCAGTGATTAGTTAGAATAACAAATAGCTAAATAATAGAATATAATTAATAAGTGCATATATACACACGCCAGCTACCCATACAGAACACCTATATATGCAAAAAGAACGTTAAGGTTGAACATATGAGAAATCAAATTTTAGGAAATGGCAAAATTAAGGTTGCCTGCATAACCTGAAATACTGCGCTGCATTCTCTGTGCATCAAACTACTGTGTGTCAAACTGCCATGATAGCAGGTTCCTGCACGAATGAACACTATTTTTCACTTAAACCCCCAAAACTTGTTATTCATTTACTCCCCTTTGTTCTCAATGGCAGAGACCAGAAGGAGATTTTTTTTTATTGTGAATTGTAGTTTTCCTTTCACCTGTTAAAGCAGGTTCAGAAAAAAGAAGGTCCGGATAGAAAAATGAAGTCCAAGAAAAACAAGATGCAGAAGTACCTAAGAAACCCAAAGTGTTACAATAAGCATTAGCCAGCACGAGAATGTCAGCAGCTACATCAAAGTCTATTTCTACCTCCTCCTAACTAAACAAGTATGGGGGGGAAGGGGAGAGACTATAGCAAGCAATCATCATAAACATAATTCTGTAGCAAAAGCAACTGAGAACCAGATTACACACTGCACCAGGTCATCCACCTGGGGAGGGAAAGCTCAGTGGTTTGAGCATTAGCCTGCTAAACCCACGGTTGTGAGTTCAATCCTTGAGGGGGCCATTTAGGGATCTGGGACAAAAATTGGGGATTGGTCCTGCTTTGAGCAGGGGGTTGGACTAGATGACCTTCTAACCCTGATATTCTATGATCTAAGCAGCTACCCCTGATCACCTCAGAGAAGATTTATTGTAATAATACATTGCACTTCTACAGCACCTTTCATTTCAGACTCTCAAAGAGCTTTATGAACATTAATTACGCTTTTTAACTTCCATTTGAGGTAAACAGCATTGCACTGATTTAACAGACAGGGAAACTGACGTAGTGGGGGACAGAACCAGAGTAGAGCTAAGTGAACAACTGATTTTTTGTTTGGCAACTGAACGGAACAATTCGCTTAGTTTCTAACTGAATTATTCCAGTTTGTTTCACCAAAATGAAAAATCAGAAAGATTTTGTTGGTTCAGTTTGAAATGACTTTTTCTAAAGGAAATTTCGTTTTGAGATGACATTTTTGAAAATGGTTATATCTAAACAAGATGGTGAAATGGTTCATTTAGAAAACATTGAAATGAACTGGTTTGGACTTTGATTTTTTTTCTTTTTTATTCAGTCAAAACTATTCACTGAATTTGACCTGAATTTCTTAAATAGCTTCAGTCATGCTGAAACTGCAGTTTTTGGCAAATTTACTATTCCTCCAAAAATTTTGGGCAGCTCTAAACCCAGTGTCCTGTCTCCATGTGCTGCTTAGACCACTACCAGCATTACATGATACTTAGGGTACATCTATACTACCCGCCTGATTCGGCGGGTAGCAATCGATCTTCTGGGATTGATTTATCGCATCTCATCTAGACACGATAAATCGATCCCGGAAGCGCTCCCCGTCGACACCAGAACTCCAGCTCCGCGTGAGGAGTAAGCGGAGTCAACGGGGGAGCCTGCCTGCTGTGTCTGGACCTGCGGTAAGTGCTTTTAAGTTCGAACTAAGATACTTTGACTTCAGCTACGTTATTCATGTAGCTGAAGTTGCGTATCTTAGTTCGACCCCCCCCCCTAGTGTAGACCAGCTCTTAGATATTATAGTGATTAGTACCTTAGAAAGAACCTAAGATAGCTTTCTTTGTATGAATGTGGTGAACCTGTTATGTTATCCCCAGTTTCTTGCAAGGGCCCACTTGGGTTCTCAGTCTGCTAGGATAACAGAAAGTGGAGGCAATGTTCCTTTCTCACATTGAGGGGCGGGCTTACAATAGGCAAACATAGCTGGAAAAGTGGGCTTTTGGGGAGGGCACATGGTCAGAGCCGTTGGGGAATGGGCTCATTCAGTGCATCTATAACAGTGCTGGGCAACCTGCAGCCCATCAGGGTAATCCGCTGGTGGACCGCCAGACAATTTGTTTACATTTGCATGGCTGCCCGCAACTCCCATTGGCCGTGGTTCACCATTCCCGGCCAATGGGAGTTGCGGGAAGTGGCGGCAGCAGCTCCCATTGGCCGGGAACAATAAACCGCAGCCACTGGGAGCTGTGGGTGGCCATGCAAATGTAAACAAACTGTCTGGCAGTCTGCCAGCGGATTACCCTGATGGGCTGCATGCACCCAGGGGCCACACATTGCCCACCATGAATCTATGATATAGCCTCTTCCAGAAGGCCGCTGCGCAGCCTCAAACCTGTCCCTGGGCAGAATCCCCAGAAGGAGGGCAGCAGCAGAAATTACACTTTCCCTATCCAGGGCAGGAAGTTCCCATGGTGCAGTTTGCATAAACCAGCACTAGCTCAGAGTCTGTTAGGTGTGCTACAAATGGTTCCCCCATGTCTCACTTTAAAAAACATGGGGGAGGAGAAATAATGGGGTCACAGAAACACAGAGCTCCAGTTCACTGGATTGTACTTCCTATCTTTCCCTCTTCTCCCTTTGATCTCTCTAAAGTTCTTTGAAGTAACACATGTAAAAGTGGGGGTTGGAGTTCAATCTAGGCTCCCATTTCCTCTCTTGCAGCTTTTATCTTTATGCATTCTGAGTTGCATGTATAAAAATTCCCCATACCTCAATTCGAAAACAAACATTCTCTGACAATCCCCAGTCCCACCTGGAGCTTGTGTCTAACCAACAACCCCAGAAAAAATAAATTGAGCTCGGAAGGACTGCAGGAGCCAACAATCTGATTATGAATTGTGACATCCCCCTGGTTCCTCTGGATCCCAACTGTGGGGATGTTTGAATTTGCAGGAAGGGTCATGGCATAATTCCTGCTAATGTTTTTGGTTTTAGACTCTTTCCATCACAGAAAAGGCACATCCATATGTTTTCTGAAGAGCAAGTCCCCCTTGTCCATGGACCATAAGATCTGAGGGAATTTGCTAGTTGGCAATAGGAGTGAAAAGGATTTGTGCATGTCTGCACGTAATGCAGGCATAGAGCAGAGTACACAAGTGATGCACACCTTGCTGTCCCCTCTATGGCATATTGCAGTGTACTCTGCTCTATGCCATAGGGGGGACAGCAAGGTTTGCATCACCACACTGGAAGCCAGGCCTGTAACTGCTGATTCCTACTGCTTTATTTGGAAATAACTTTACAGTTGTTGCAAAAAGGAATTTAGTAACAGTCATACCCAAACAGACTCTCTAATGTAGCATTCTGTCTCCTGCAATGGCTAATGCTGGATGCTTCAAAGGAAGGATTAAGCCCCCTATAATATAACTAATAATACAACTGGTTAAAGATTTGCAACCTGAAATCTAAGAATTTATGATGGAGGTCAGCAAGTCTGGCAGGGTTCCTTAACTGGGGATACACACAAGCCAGATGCCACAGGGTAAATGAGAAAAATCCTTCAGATTTCACTAGGAGGTTCAAGTTATACAGAACTCAAATCTGCAAGGGTACACCCACATCCCCTTATCTCCAAGAGTTCCCTACACTGTCCTCTACTACCCCGCTTTATGTCCAGGTACTGGGACCCTACCAACTCTTGCCTCTGCTGCATCTGGGATGTGGACAAGGGGCTTGGTAATTCCTTGATGAGATAAAGTGGCAGAGAAGTTTTCTAGTGCTCTCTGAAGACCCTTAGGATCTGGTACCAGGGCCAACAGAGATGGCAAGAATGGTGGCCGATATCTAGTAATGGTATGGTTGGTTGGGTCCTAGGTTTGGTGGACCAGGTCACTGAGTGGGGGCCCAGGCTGGGAATTAAGACTGTACAAATTGCAACAGTACTGGTCTGCAACAGTTCATGAACCTAGGCCCAGACCCAAATGCCTCCTGATTTGTGGTAACTTCACAGTTCCAAATGAACTTTTGGACAGCCCTATTGAATAGTCATATTGTTGCCCTATTCTAGTGTAACAGGGTATGCTATTCCTAGTCACATACTTCAGGTGTCTAATTCTTTTCAGAGTTCTACTAAACTATTTGTCTCAACAACATCATGAAACAATTATTTACCGATTGCTGAATCATGCACCAAGGTAGAGTCGTTGCTATCCTTTTAAACTGAGTCAGTTTTACAGAGCAAAACCCACAACCCATTCAACTGAGAAGAAATCTGTCATCAGTGTAGTTTTCTCCTGTGAAGTAACAGAGAACAGCCAAGAAGACAGCCCTACCAAACCGAAACACACATATTGTGAGGCTCACAACAAATTTTGCTGCATTAAAAGTTAAATCTCTGACTCACAATATTCAAGTGGTACCTTTAAACAGTACTTGGTTCTCAGGATTTTAAACCCTGGCATTATTTAATCAATGTTGATAGCTGTCCAAAAACACACATCATATCTGATCTGGATCCTTCTCTATTCAGAAGAAATAAAATTTATCAGCACTGCAAGGATATACAAATGATTGATGGATGGAACAAAGCAAGAAGAGTTAGAGCCAAACTCATAAAACAGTTCTAGAATAGCCAGCACTTGTTCTTATGAGGAGAGTTCTTGGTCCTTTGACAACCAAGGATTACCGTAAAATTCACAAAATATTTTCTTGAATGCCATTTAATGTGAATCATTAATTATGGCTGCATCCCCACACTTGCTAGGAAACTAATAGTTTACTCTTACCTCATTCTTTTTGGATTTGGTGGTCTCCTGCAAGCAAGTTTGGTACTACCAACATGAAACTGAAATTATGAATGAGGTGGAAGCATGGGAGAGGCTGCACAACAGGAAACAGAGAAACCTGTAACGTGAAATGCTGTGAAATGATCATCATGCATTTGGCACAGCTCTGATCATGCAAGAGATTCCTCTTTACAGGGGAGTTTACTGGGTTCAGGTTACATGGATCTCACACCCCTTCAGTTTCAGGTTGGAAGGAATGCAGAACCACAAAGCCAATCTCAGATTAAACACAGATTAAACTTCCCCCTGGTTTAGGGTTTCTTTAGGAGAGTTTTATGCAGGTCTATGGGTAATCTAGGTTCTCGCCCAAACATCAAGAGATATGGGGTGACTTCCGTAGCATCGTTCTTTGTGGCATTGTAGGCATGCACCAGAAATGCGACATGCTGGCTCCAGGTTGCCTTCTGCTCTGGTCGCAAAGTCCCCAACATATCTAATAGTGTTCGGTTGAACCTCTCTGGCTGAGGATCACCTTGCGGGTGATAAGGCGTTGTCCTAGACTTTTTAATTCCCACTATCCTCAGCACCTCCTTCAGAAGGTGACTCTCAAAGTCCCGCCCCTGATCTGAGTGTATCCGGGCTGGGAATCCATAAACTGAGAAATATTTCTCCCACAGTACTCGAGCGATAGTGATAGCCCTCTGATCACGTGTGGGATATGCCTGCGCATACCGCGTAAAATGGTCAGTCACTACTAGAATGTTTCCGACATTCCTCTTGTCTACTTCTAGAGACAAGAAATCAATGCATACTAGCTCCAAAGGTTTGGTGCTGGTGATATTCTTGAGATATGCAGCCCTTGTGGGCAGAGTTTTCCTTTGGACACATCGAGCGCATGTCTCACATTTCCTGCGAACATCTTCAGCCATCCGGGGCCAATAGAACCTACTACGAATAAGTTCCAGGGTTCTCTCCATCCCTAGATGTCCAAAGTCATCATGCAGGGCCCTCATGGCCAGGGCTCTGTACTCTTTTGGCAGCACTAGCTGTGTTCGCTGCTTTTGTAAAGGGTCCATGGTCACTCGGTGTAGCACTCCCTGAATCAGTTTTAGTTTGGTCCATTCTCTCAATAGTAGTTTACCCTCTGGGCTAGGTGGGACAACTGCAGCTGGGCCTCGCCCCTCCCTTTTGGCAAGTAGTGTATCACGAATGTCAACATCTTGCAGCTGGGCTTCTTGTCAGTCAGCCGCACTGAGCATGGGCAATGGAGATTGGTCCAATGCTATGTAGTTCACCGAAGCAGAAGGCACGCTTTCAGGGGGCAGGCCCAGAGCTTCTGCAACACATCCCGGATGAGCCCCCAAAAATGTAACCCTTCTGCCAGTCAGAGTCGGCAGCAACAAGGGCTGGGTTCCGTATCTAGGGGTTCCATTCCAATAACACAATGCAAAACCGGCTCGAGCCCCCACCCAGTGACCTGGGACAAATATATATAACCCCCCCCGGGCACCTCTAAGAGGCAGTACTTCCCCTCTCGCAAGCACAGAGTCTGAGTGTAGAAAAAACCTTTTAATGACAGAGAGAAACAATGCGGCATTTTGTTGGGGAAACACCACATCTAGGATTTGTAAACCAAACTGTGAGCAATGACCCACCCCAGCAAATTGGCCATGTCCTTTCCCTTTGCTTCTTGAGTCCAGCAACCCCAAAAACCACCCAAAGTCCCAAAAGTCCAACAACCCAAAAGTCCAGACACAGATTTCAAAAGTTCATCTGCAGAGTGTTACACCCTACCCAGTCTGGGTAGAAATGGGCAGGGGAGAGGTAAGGGGCACCTTACGTGGCTCGAAGCTGACTGCCCCGTCCCTTCATGGGGCTTTGCTCGGCTCTGCTCCGCTCCGCCAGCCATCCCACAGGTCACTCCGCTCAGCCGTCCCGCAAGCCGCTCCGGCTGTCCCGCCAAATGCTCTGCTCCGCCAGCAGCTCCGCTCCGTCAGCCATCCCGCAAGCCGCTCCGGCTGTCCCGCCAACTGCTCCGCTCCGCCAGCAGCTCCGCTCCGTCAGCCGGCCTGCGAGCCGCTCCGGCTGTCCCGCCAACTGCTCCGCTCCGCCAGCAGCTCCGCTCCGTCAGCCGGCCTGCAAGCCGCTCCGGCTGTCCCAGCAACTGCTCTGCTCCGTCAACCACTCAGCAATCTATCTTCTGGCTCCCCCACTACTTAACACAGTGCTCAGTGATTTCAGCCTTTTAGTGATTTCAGCTTGTAGTTAGGGGAGCCTTTGTGCTCATTTGCACGCGTAGCCCAGAGTGATTCCAAATCAGCAGCCTGTGATTAGACTCCTAAGGAACTCAAAATTAGCTCTGATATTCCACAGTGGAGAGAGAGAAGGAGGTGCAATTGACATTTAGGGCCCTCAAATGAGGCCCATGTCACCAGAGACAAATACCTACCCCCAACCTCTCTCAATTCACTGGGCTTTGGAACCCATGTCCCTTGGCTGGCAAGTGCTGCTTAACTAAGGGTGAGTTCCCCTTTATCATGACAAAAGGCCAAGTACAGTTCCACTGTCCATGATTTACATAAGCAGTATAACAACAGTTTATTCTTCCTGCCCCAATAACAGAAATTCCTGCCCCAATACAGAAAACTGGGGATCCTACAGCAGCCCAAAGTGCCCATTTGAGCCACTATCGTTCGTACCAGGCGGGGTGGGTGTGCCTATGCAAATGGAATCAGCCCCTGGTGTGCTTTGCCACGACTCACCACCAGATGTCAGGGTGGAGCTCATCCTGACTCTGCTTACACTCATATTTCCAATTAGATTCTTAGGCTGCAATCCGGTAACAAAGCTCAGCATGGGTAGACCTCTTCACTTGTGCCAAATGCAATTGGATTCAATGAATCGGAGCATGGACCCACCTGCACGACACTCATTGCAGGATCCAGACCTTACGTATGAAATATAACTAGGAAACAGAAGCTGAGAGTCAAGATACTGAGCATTATGTATATTGAACTGCAGGAAATTCTAAGAAGTATCTTATACTTATTGAACTGCCAATCACACAGTAGTTACTACTCCATAAATTCAGCTTCTCATATCACCCTAATACAAAATTGATATTCAATCACTTCTTGTAAAAAAGCAACACAAATGAGTAGTTTCTAAATAAGCATGTTTTACCTACAGGAGTTGGCATAATACATATTCTAAAAGGAAATAACAGCATGACCAATTTCAGGCAATTGGGAGCCAGTTTGCTTAAATAGTGCAGTGTCTAATTGTAGGGCTATTACACACAGTCATGAAACTGCACGTGGAATCACTTGCCTCTAGATAAACAAAAGCAGCGATCATCTACACTGAATGTAAAGGCAAGTTAGAAATATTTATGCTGCAACCCCATGACCATGGCTCCAACATGCTATGGAAATACAAATCATAATAATAATGTATCACACTTACCCACTGTTACCTAGCAGGTCAAATAAAAAGTTTCATGCTGAATTTAAAGATTTCCAAGGGCCTGATCTCTGCAATACTTACTCATGTGACATCTGTACAACTACCTGCAAGTATTACTATAGTATAAGTATTACTCAGCATAAGTAAAGGATCAAAGAATTCAGGCCCCGAAGGGAGGGAAAGCCCCTATAACTTGTGAACAGTAACTGTACATTTCTCAGACTCCTGCAGAATCCTAAGTGGACAATTCTGAAGTCAGGAAGGGGGAAAAAAGCAACAATCAAAGCTGGAGAAGAAGAGGTTTATTTTATGTTGTGCCTATACTTTGTCAGATAGTCCATTAGTACTGTGAGATGTTCTAACTAGGGTGCTCACCGCAAAGATTTATGACGCACAACAATGCCATGTTCTGCACCTGAATGGGCTGAATGATGCTGTTACACATTGGTTAGAAATCTGCATCCAGGACTGTTTAGTGAAAGAAATTCATTAAGGATTAACTGCTCACTAAAATACCAGTATATTGTAGGATACAGCTGGACAACAGGAATGGAACTGCTCTACAACAGGGCTACTTTTAACAATTATTACTTCCCTTTACCTTTGAACTGACATCTTTCTCATCTTTCTCTTATTTGACTTGCCTGGGGAAACATTGCAGAGACTGGTCTGGGTAAGTAATCTATTTTAATAGTGGATTTACTGTCAATAGCTCTGGAAAGAAAATATAGAAATGTCCTTGCACTTAAACAGGTAGCACTGCAACTGCCGCCGCATTTCATTTTACATTTCCTCCCAACACGTTTTATGAAGGTGAGCGTATCTTTTGAAATCTATAGTTACTGTTAGGTGCTTTCTTTTGGTGGCGGAGGGGGAGGAACAGATCTTATTGGAGTTCAATTCATGTAAGAGTAGACTAAAGGTGTTGTGTTTCACTCCTGTTATAGAGAAAATCCAAATATCTATGTATTGACAATACATGTAACTTAAAACTTCTACTCTAATATTCTAAATAAAAACATCTTTTCTATAGGTCACAATTTATTTTTATATTTTGTTAATCATGAATGAAAACTTTCTACCCATCAGGTATCTTATAGCACAGTGATTTTTACAATGACTCGGTTAAAATTAATATGCTGCCTTTCCTCCCTACATCATTCAGCAAAAGATAAAACTTGTACTTAAGGAGAATACTAATTGATGTATTTCTTTCTTTAATTTCTCACTAAATATTGTGACAGTTTTACATAATCCGTATTTCAAAGGAAGCCTCTGTCAAGAAACTGCTGTCTTTGTTATGATTTCAGCTCATTCTGCTCCTCTGTTAGGAAAACTTGGCAGCGTTAATCATCTATGCATGAGTGAACTCCTAGAGATCTGCCAGGGACTACTGGCGTCCCTCTTTTTTTTTTTTTTTAATTCTTATTTGTTTCATACCAATGGTGGTGTTTTAAGGAATTTCACTGTTGGGGTGAGAGTCACTGTGTGGTTAGAAAACACTCTGCTATTGCCTAAATTTACTTAAATAATTCAAATACATATGCTTTGCCTGTTCATAGAAAAATATTTCTTTACTAAATCTGACAGAGAGAGCCCAGTCCCCTCAGGATAGTTCTTCAAATTAGAAACATTTTTTCTACTGAATTTATTTTCTCTGGTTTCTCTTATTAGTCTCTGAAACATCTAGAATAAGAAATACTCATACAAAAAAAAGTTTCCTTTGCACTACATACATTCAAGCGGTTTTTATTTTCTTCAGGTCATAAGAGTCACAGGAGTACTGTGTCTAGTGAACCATACCAAACTAATGAATTAATTATTAGTAGTGCTTCCACTATCCCAAAAGAGACGTTCGTTCCCAAGGAGAGGGGGGAACAAAAATAATACTTAGATAAAAGAAAAGTAGCATGTGTGGCAAAAATCACAACATAAAATTCCCCATAGCTATGGTAACATTCCAAAAGCTAACACAAGCCCTTGAAATAAAGCACAAAGCCTAATTCCAGCACTAAAGACTATATGACTTACAAGGCATGAAGATGAGGATGAGAAATAAGTGCACTGAAAAGCTGATGCTTTATTTCCCTCAACCTGCTACTCACAGTGATTTTGCTGAAATACACTTAAATAAAGGTAAATAGCAGCTGGAAAGCTTGGAGTTCTTACCATCTGACAAGTCAATTAGCCCGAGGTAGTGCAAAAGTTTCAGAGAAGAACACACCACCACCACAATCCCTAAAGTCTGGAGTCCCTCTGACTCTCCTTTATTCCACATCCTTTAAGGCACCACACAGATACCCACTGGTGTGCTAGCCAAACAACTGGCAGACATCTAATGCTGGGAAATCGTCTGTTTGAAGCTTTTCTTCCTGCTGCTCAGTAAGTATCTGGCTCATTTTCTCTCTTCGCGCGCGTGTGTGTCTCTCTCTGCGTCTCTCATCCTCTTCCCCTATTTCCATTTCTTCTCTCTCTCTTATGTGCAAGCAATTTCTGCATTTAACAGTAATCTATGGTTTTATTTTCTCTCCCCCGTAAAGGCAATCCTCTCATGAGTTTACTCTGCCCCTGAACAATTTAGCATTATGTTGCCTACCTCAGCAACGTTACACGTGATTTTAAAAAAAAATCTGTGTAAACAATGATTTTCTGTTTTGTTTTGGAGTTTTTTGTAACCCTACCAATGCAGATGCATTTTGCAAATGCTTCTGCTGTACTGCACAGAAAGTAAAGGCAAAGCTTGGGGGAAAACATGAAAGGTTGTCTTCCTTTCTTACTTTCCTTCCTTCTGAATCCTGCTTTTAAGACATTCAGCAGGAAGAATTCCAAGTATCACAGTGACAGGTCAGGTTATATTCAATGAGCCTCCCCCCTCTCCCTCCCACCGCCGCCCCACTCGTAAATCAGCTAAAGGAACAACTCCATTTGCTGGTAGCTGTAGTAGGCTCTGATATTCTGTGGATTATCTATTAGAGAGGAATGCAGTACACTTAACCATTCTGTAACATATGCACAGAAGTTTCAGTGGACCAAAATCTGGCCTGACATGGGCACCAAATGCAGGCAGGCAAACAAGACTAATAATGTTGCAGTTTGTTATAGCTTATTCTTGCAACATTTTACTGGGCTGGCTACTTTGGGTAATTCCCCCCCCCCCCCCACTAATGAGTAAATATGTCATGGATTTTTTCCATCGCCACCATGGGAGAATAAATTTTGTGCCCGGGGTGGTAATTTTCAGGACTATTATTGCAGGGCTCCAATAACACTGAATGCTTTTAATCTTTAAAGCACTTTAAAAACATCAAGTGAGTCTCATAACAAATCTACAGATAGATTTTATTATCCCCATATTACAGGAGTAGAGACTCCAAGAATGAGTCAGGAGCAGAATTAGAACATTGGGTCCCATATTTATGCTCAGGGAATTACCTCATACTTTTCTCTAATCATATTCCTCACCGCTGCTACCTTTGCTTATTCGTTGCTTCTCCAAAAATCCACTTGTCTCTGTTTAAAAACAACACTTTCAGGGACACAGCTGACATGTCAAGGGTCCAAAGCAGCATGTTCATGTCCACCTAATAGAGCCTCACAGGTGTTTGACTGCAGGGCTTCTACCTTCTTTATGATTATTTATATAGATAACAAGGTTACTTAATAACACTGGAAAATTCGTAGAATGGAGCAAGACAGTATTTCTCCAGATGTAATAGTCTGGACCAATGAATATTCAGTAAGGCCAAAGGAGTTTTTAATTAAAGCACCTGTGCAGAAACAGAACAAAGGGCATGTCTGTTCTGCAATCAGAGGTATGATTTAGCTTTAATGTAATTAGTTCAGGTGCAGTATCGGTGAAGATGTGGTGGAATGGACTTCTGTGCAGACTAGCTACCTGAGCAAATACCCACAGTCCTGGTCAGGATTGTACAACCCATGCTTAAAATAGTGCTGCTGCATCTTCACTGCTACTCATGCTACCTAGCTTGGCTATGGCTACACATGGTGTTGTCCCACTCCGATTGCAAGGTACACATACCCATTACCTGGTTTCATCTTTAAACACTACTTTTGTGACAAAAGAGATCTCTGATGCTAACTATGTTATAGAAGAGAAAAGAAGGTGGCTTTTTCTCTCCATGAAGAATGGTCTGGGGGTCAAAGCACTGACTAAAGACTTTCTTCTTCTTCACATCAACTGTCTGGACCTCAGTTTTCCTTTGGTACAACAGGAAAAATATGTGTTACCAGAACCCCACAGGGATGTTGGGAGGGTTGGTGTTTAAAGAACTTTGAGATCCACCGAAAGAAGCCATTTTAAAAGTATTATTATCAAATATTAGAGCTGGTCATACTATTAGTTGTGAACAATTTATCTTTTTCCATACACAGATGACCCGTGAATGACCAGGATTTTGCAAATTTATTAGTATTCATTAGTGTTCAGTCAATAGTATTCATCTATCCAGGTTCATAGAATATCAGGGTTGGAAGGGACCTTAGGAGGTCATTTGGTCCAACCCCCTGCTCAAAGCAGGACCAATCCCCAATTTTTGCCCCAGATTCCTAAATGGCCCCCTCAAGGATTGAACTTACAACCCTGGGCTTAATAGGCCAATGCTCAAACCACTGAGCTATCCCTCCTCCTGTATTCTTACACAGTGCTCATCAGCAAGGTATATGAGCCTTTAGAGTAGTTACTCTAAAGAGGTTTTGTGCACTGTTTGTAGCATCCACTCCATTAGATATTCAATATTTTGTCTGATGACTGGTCATTAAGTCAAGTTATAGTTTCTGTTCCCTGATTGGATGACCACAATTTTGTAAGAGGAACAGCACCTCTAGAAATCAATAAGCTACTGAGTCTCTCAGAAAGGGGCGGGGAGCATTTTAAGGAGAAATACATAATAAACAAGACTAGATACTCTTAGTGTATTGAAAATTTTATCCTGTCCTGTTTTGCACAAAAATATCATATTTTATTATGAATGTGAACCACAGATTTTAAAATACCGGGGTTCCTTTCTGCCAGAGGAAAGGAGAGAGATGTAGGTCAGATTTATTGGCAGTCTAGTAGACGTTGTCTCATGTCACTTCTTACAAGTAATTAAATGTACACTGTAAACAGCAGTCAAGGAAGTCCTTCTGGTACGAATGTGCTCACTGACAACAGATATACTAATTTGTCCACAAATACATTGATCCACAAAGAAATACGTATATTAGCACAAAAAATATTCTTCCAAATCATACAAACAAAAGCTAATCACACTAACATTCACAGAATAATCTAGTGGTTAGGGCCAGTAGCGTAGCCGGGGGGGGGGGGGGAGCGCTCCCCCTTTCAGGAGAAGCGGCGCCTTAAAAAGCGCCGCCCGAGCCCCGCTGCCTGAGCCCAGCTCGGCCGGCGCTTTAAAAGGCCCACGGGTGGTTCCTCGTGGCTGCAAGAGCCACGGGCCTTTTAAAGCGCTGCCCGAGCCCGGCTCCGGCAGTGGGGCTCGGGCAGCGCTTTAAACGGCCCGCGGCTCCCCCGAGCCCCGCTGCCAGAGCTGGGCTTGGGCGGGGATTTAAAAGGCTCATGGCTCCCCGCGGCTGCAAGAGTCACGGGCCTTTTAAATCCCCACCCAAGCCCAGCTGCCAGAGCCGGGCTGGGTGGGGGTGGGTGCTTTAAAAGGCCCGCAGCTTCTGCCGCTGCGGGGAGCCGCGGGCCTTTTAAGCGCCCCCGCCCAGCCCCGCTGCCGGAGCCGGGCAGGGATTTAAAAGGCCCGTTGCTCCTGCAGCCACGGGGAGCAGCGGGCCTTTTAAAGCGCTGCCGGAGCCAGCTCCGGCGGTGCTTAAAAAGGCCCGGGGCTCCTGCCACTGCTGCGGAGCCGCGGACCTTTGAAAGCTCCGCCGGAGCCCTGCTGCCGGAGCTCCGGCGGCGCTTTAAAGGGCCCAGGGCTCCGCAGCAGCTGGAGCCTTGGGCCCTTTAAAGCGCCGCTGGGTGAGTACGGGGGGAGCCTGGGGTGGTGCCTTTTTATAGCGCTGCTCCCCCTGTGCTCCAGACCTGCCTACGCTACTGGTTAGGGCACTCTCACTTTGGATGTGGTGGGAAACCCAGATTGAAGTCCTTCCCTGATTTGGAGCAGAGATTTAAACCCAGGTCTCTCTCGTCCTCGGTGAGTGTCCTCCACACCAGTCTGTCAGGTACCCTGGGGTGGGTGGGGTTGCTGTGTGTGTGTTTATGTCTCTCTCCCTGCCCCCACTCCAGGCAGGACAGGAAAATTTTCAAAATCTCAAAAAGTTTTGGGTGACAGGAAAACAGTTTTCCACCCACCTCTAAATTAGAGTTTCCACTAAATGCAACCATGAGTACTACTTACACCTAGGGTGACCAGACAGCAAGTGTGAAAAATTGGGACAGGGGTGGGGGGTAATAGGAGCTTTAGAAGAAAAAGACCCCAAAATCGGGACTGTCCCTATAAAATCGGGACATCTGGTCACCCTACTTACACCAGAAACTGATTTTAAGAGAGTTATGCACATCCATTCAGGGAGCCAAACCATACCATGGGATCTACACATCCTATCAAAACAACTCCACTTTTGAATATCAAATACACACAACAAAATGATATTGAATGAGTTACCACCCAAAAATTACTCAAAGAAAGGGGTTAGTGAGTAATTCTGCACAATACATTCAAGAAAATTGCCATCTTTTTATAGACAACATGCAAACAGAGGTGAAATTTGTTGTATAAATTGCGCCTTAGAATTTATTCACCTTTCTCTAAATATTATGCACTGTCCACATGCAGTTCTCTGGGATTATTATTTAATCTTTATTGTCTCTCTTTCTTCTAGTCAGTATCTTTATTGCTTCTGATCACAACTTGAATCAGCTTCACCTACACCTGGATCTGGAACATGGATAATTAGGATACAGGACAGATCACCAGGGAAAGGAGTGGGAAACTCTGAGGTTCCCAGAATTTCCATCTACGACAATTTTGTCATGAATTTCATGACATTTGATGCATTTCTTAAAGCCCCACTCCCACAAGATGAGTGATGACAAGAGAATCTCAGATTTCATTTTTGTAAGAGCAAGTTTTTAGCCCTTATGGTTGCAGAGGAAAACTTGAAATTGTGATCCTTGTGCATCCTAAGAGTTTAAAAACCAGAGAAAGAAAATAAAAGCAATGATTTTTTTTTACTCTGATCATTTGTAAACTGGTCTTGTGATTTTGGGGAGCGTTACTCATGGTTCTTCAACATTTGGGGTTAGCAATAGTGGGTTCCATCAGAGTTTCCTCTACATTGTTCTGTTGTGGGAGGGAGACAACTCCCACAACCCAAGGATCTTGGAGACTACCTGAAGTCAGCACCATGCCTGTGGAGGCTGCACACTGCATAAGCTCCAAGACCTCTCTACCCCTATAACATGGCCCAATTTCAGCCATCCTGCCTGGGATTCACACATTTATCACAGCATCTTAGCCCCAACAATGGGGGTTTTACAGTGCTGAAGGGCTCCACTCAGTTCAGTATAGCTTCAAGCTGAATTCCCTATTGGTTGCTAAGGGAGAAAATATGCACCATACAACTGTCCTAACCAACCCCTACTGAACTTTCCACTGGGGCCAAAAGAAAATAAAAAAGAAATACTTGTGGCACCTTAGAGGCCACAAGTATTTCTTTCTTCTTTTCTTTTGGCGGACACAGACTAACACGGCTACTACACTGAAACCTTTCCACTGGGGATTACTGGGGTAGAGAGGAATGGCGAAGCAGCTTCCCCTGCGACAACCACTCTGCACAGACAGCTGTTAGCATGCAGCTCCTAACACAGTACCCGGGCCCTCCAGTCTAACTGAAAATATGAGGTTTCTGTTTCTACTTTAACATTCACATGGTCAGGAATAATTGAGCAGGAAGTTGGCTGCATTCTTACTGAGATATACGTGTGCTGTGATTTAAAGAAGATGAAGAGGTGCTGCTCAGCTTAGCTCCCCGTAGGACCCTACACAGAAGCACGTTGTCAGATCTTCTTCAGAAGATGAAAATATTGATCAGCTGTAGAGGTGAGGAATGTATAGCTCATCTACACATAGATGTTTTATCTGAGCTACTCATGGGGCCTCAAGTAAAACCCAACATTCAATGAGCCTCGAAGTTGACTTGGATTCCAAATTTTTGGAGCTGTCTGGCATTAATTATATTCTGTAACAATAAGACTTTCTGAAATTCTATAACAGCTTTCAGTTAGAGAGTCTGCGCTTCACAAATATTCTGTAACTATGGCTGTAAGAGATGTACTAATATTCCCATTTTACAGACAGTTACACTGAGGAACAGAACTAATAAGTAATTTATCCAAGTTGAAACAGAAAATAAGCAGCAGAGCAGGGATAAGAATCTATGAGCAGCAATTACTGATCCCGTGTTCTAACCATAGCATCACACTTCCTGCAGAACAGCATTCAAAAACTACATAGATATTTTCAATTATATATGAAAGTGTTAAATTCCCTGATGAATCAATAGAAGAAGCTGTATGTTTGCCAGCAACTGAAAATGAAAACAAAGACACTGCGAGTAAAGAAATAAATTACAAATACATTCAAAATGATAGATCTCTTGATGATAGATACACTTGCTGGTGCCCGGCATACAATAGCTGCTGCAGGCAATAAACATTTAGAATGTTGCAATTAATTGCAATAAAGGTTTCTGCTGTGCGTGTGTGAAACATGTACCTCTTGGGAACATATGTTGGTATTATATAAAGATCATTCAAAATAATGTACAATGAAAAGGAGTTTGTAGGAAAAATGGAATTGCTATAATGGATCAGACCAATAGTCTATTTAGTCCTTAAAATCAGCCAGGTCAAAATTCATCATAAAGTTCAAGAACCCCTGCAATGGACAAATGCAGAACAACCTTCCCACAGAGGAAGTTTCTTTCTGTGCCCAGGCAGTTACAAGTTGATTTATGCTCTGAAGAATGGGGTTTTTTTAAATCAACCTTTAAGTTTGATTAAATGTTTCCCTGTTCTTGCATTATGACAATGGACAAACAGGATAATCTGAATTATTTTTTTCTATAAGATTCATTATTTCATATACCTCTAGCACATCCCCCCTTGTTAGTCTCCTTTCTACACTGTACAGTCGGGGGCATGGATCAGCATTCATGTCATGCTCCCAATGATCCAACCAGATCGGTGATGAATTCTGGTAACATGCCACCCGAGGCACGTTGTGCATATGCTGAGATGACTGTACTGTCCAAATCGTTTCATTTCTTCATATGGTAATATTTCTATAGCTCCAATCATTTAAATTAACTACTCCCCACCCCATTCCCTGACACCCTATTTCTGCCGTACTTTTTGAGATGGGGTAATGAGATCATTTGCAGTATTTCAGATGAGGGCATAACATCAGATTATATAAAATACTGAAAATACAACAATATTATTTTCCATGTAGTTTATCCATCCTAACATTGGGTTTGCTTTTTTCACTGCCACTATGCATGAAGCAGAGGATTTCATGGAGCTGGCCAAAATGATGCCCAGATCTTTTGTATGAGTGATTATAATCCATCTAGAACCTAGACATGTTTATAAATCAATATTTTATATTTTTTCCTTTTAATATACTCCACCCTGCATTTCTCAGCAATGAATTTCATTTGACATCATGCTACCTATTT
This sequence comes from Chelydra serpentina, assembly GCA_037349315.1. Classification (NCBI taxonomy): domain Eukaryota; kingdom Metazoa; phylum Chordata; order Testudines; family Chelydridae; genus Chelydra; species Chelydra serpentina. Next base: position 30,042,804 of record JBAIAC010000035.1, on the reverse strand, counting down.
ATCTAGCTTGGGTAGGTCCTTTTAGAGTTTCTCAATTCTCGCTAGCCCCAACTAGTCTAAATAATTTTGTGCCACCATCTGCAAAGTTTGAGGATAAAAAGCTATCGAATGACACCTGCTGACAGCTGCAAAATTACAAGGATTTTAGCAGATCTGGTGTATTGGGAATTGATGTTTTAGGGCACTAGCTTAAAGTATTAGCAATCACTAGCTATTTAGGGACAATAGGCCACATTTCAGTCTCATTTTTGCCAGTGCAAATCCACAGCAACTCCACAGATACAAATTAATTTGGTTTGAAAGCTGCACACCAATTAGGCAGGACTATCACATTTTTGTTTTCTGGCACTTATACAGTCTTGAGTGTTTTTGGAAGTAATGCCTAATTACTAGTTGTTTTCGTCACTTGAGGATACATTCTGCATAGCGATAAGTGAACCACGATTGTTTCATTGGTTTGGGTCAAATAAAACACAGAAGTTTGGATGCTTCTCTGGCTGTGCTGTGCAGAGAGCTAGGAATCGGGAGTTCTTTCTTATGCTTCTTATTGTACCGTTGCCTCCATAGGAAAATTACCAATAGCTAGATAGTGTCTAGAACTGCATAGTCGTGCTGCCCCAAGGAGAACTCCTGGGAAACAATTATAAGGCAACTGAGCTGGAAGGAAGAATTTAATCAGAGAAATGTGAATGATAATTGGCAAATGTTTAAAACCACTTAACTAAAAGCCCCAAAAGTCACAATTCAGGAAGAAGGTTGGATTGGTTAAAAAAACAACTAACCTGGTTTAGAGGGGAAGTGAAGGTAGCTATAGAAAATAAAAACAACAAATGGAAGAAAGGGAAAGTTGATAAATATAAAATATCAAGCTAGGAATTGTAGAAAATAGATAAGGGAAGCAAAGAGAAATAAGGAGAAATATATGGTCAGAAGAGTTAAGAGCAAGAAAGAGTTTTCAAATATATTAGGAACAACTACAAAAAATGCTGACAATAGTACTGGTCCATTACCTAGATGGAAATTGTAGAACTACCAATAATAATGCAGAAAAGGCAGACATGTGCAATAAATATTTCTGTTTTGTATTTGGGAGAAAACAAATTATGTAGTTATATAATACAAGAACTCTTTCCATTCCACTGGTATCTCAAGAGGATGTAAAACAGCAGCTACTGAAGTTAGCTATTACTAAAATTAGCAGATCAGGATACCTTGTATTCAAGAGCTTTTTAAAAAGCTATATGAGGAGCTCGCTGGATCATTAATGTTGATTTGCAATAAGTCTTTTGACACTGGGGAAATGTGCCAATATTTAAAAAAGATAAACCGAAGGACCTGGGTAATTATGGGCCTGTCAGTCTGACATCAATCCTGGACACGATAAGGGAACAGTTGATATGGGTCTTGATTAATAAAAATTAAAGGAGGATAATATAATTAATGCCAATCAACATGGGTTTATGGAAAATAGACCCTGTCTAACTACCTTCTTTTGATGAGATTTTAAATTTGGTTGATACAGGTAAAAGTGCTGATGTAATATACTTAGATTTCTATAAGGTGTCTGACTTGGTATCACACCACATTTTGATTAAAAAACTAGAATGATATAAAAATAATGTGGTCCAATAAAAAAAGATATTACCTCACCCACCTTGTCTCTCTAATATCCTGAGAGCAACATGTTTTTGTTGTTGCCATTGCATACTTAAAATTAACATGGCACACATTACATGGATTAAAAGCTGGCTAACTGTCAGGTCTCAAAATGTAATTGTAAATGGGGAGGTGTATTTCTAGTGGAGTCCCACAGGGATTGATTCTTGGACTTATGACCTGGAAGCTGGGTGCAAGCAAGCAATATCTATTTTAATGCAGCTACATGTAAATGTATCCATCTAGAAACAAAGGATTTAGACCATATTTACAGGATGGGGGAACTCTATCTTGGGAAGCAGTGACTTTGATAAAGATTTAGGGGTCGTAGTGGATAATCAGCTGAATTCCAGCAGCAGTCACAGGTAAAATAACTTTATAATGGTCTCTTCAGTCGAACAGACAAAGGTATAACATGAACCAATGGCTGAAAGTTGAAGCTAAGCAAGTTCAAATTAGAAATAAGGTGTGCATTTTTAACAATGAGGGTGCTTAACCACTGGAACAATTTATCAAGGTTCATGGTGGATTTTCCATCATTGGCAATTTTTAAATCAAGATTGAATGTTTTTCTAAAAGATCTGCTCTAGGAATTATTTTGGCGAAGTTCTATGGCCAGTACTGTAGAGGAGGTCAGACTAGATGATCACAATGGTCTCTTCTGGCCTTGGAATCTATGAAAATATAAAAACCTGTGACTTAGTCACTACTTTCCCTGCTGCCCCCTTACTGCCAGGGGAATAACTTGCAACAGTCCTTTGCCAGGTATAGCACTCCCTCGTCCATGAGCTGGAGAGGGCAGTCAAGACTCTGTCCACTCCCAACCCACTTGCTTCCATAGAGTCCCTGCTCAACCAACATGCCTGAGGCAAGATGTATACAGGCCTTGCAGGAAAGCAGAGGCTAGTCACAGGGCTTGCCACCATCAGACATCCCTGTGCTTCCCTCCTTATCTGTAAAGCAGGATTATTAATACTTCTCCATCTTTGTAAAGTATTTGAAGAGCTTTGGAGGAAAGGTGCTATAAATTCAAGCTATTAGTAACTTGTTTCAGGCCCTAGAACTAGTCAGCCTGAGCTAGGAACAGAACCCAGGAGTCCTGTCATGTAGTCACTAGAAAAATCTCCTTGAGAAATGTTAGATATACTACCCAAGGCTGAAATTAAATCTTGGTATATTTTTGGACTAAACAAGGTGTTTCAATGCCAATCCATTAGCCATCACTTATTAAGTACCCTTTTTCTAAGGGGGCTTTCTTATCTCTGATCCATAGTCAACGTTTTTCTTTCATATTCTGCACTCCGCATCTAAAGGGAGAGACCACAGTAAGCAGTAGAGGCCAAAAGGAGAATTCTGATTACAAAACATTGAGAATAAATTTCTCAAGCTCTTCCCGCACAATTGCCAGGTTCATACTATTTGAAAGTGTTTATTTTGCTTTCCTCTTTCTTCCATCTTCAGCTATACTCTGTTGTCTCCCCCCCCCCATCTCTTAGTATTCTACCCACAGCCTATGCTATAATTCTGTCAAAACTTTCTGCATCATATCCTCTTCCTGCGACAATTCAGATTCAGTAAGATTTCATCTTGAGTCTTGCTTTCATTCCAAGGTGTCATATCTAGTCATTTAGGGCTGGTCCACACTGGGGCGGGGGATCGATCTAGGAAATGCAACTTCAGCTACGAGAATAGTGTAGCTGAAGTCGACGTTTCCTAGATAGAACTAAGTATACTTACTGCGGGTCCACGCGGTGCAGGCAGGCTCCCCCGTCGACAGCACTTCCTCCTCTCGGTGAGCAGGAGTTCCGCAGTCGACAGGGGAGCGTTTCTGGGATCAATTTATCGCCCAGAAGATCGATCTCTACCCGCCGAATCGGGTGGGTAGTGTGGACTAGCCCTTAGAGTTGTATATGAAAAGTCAGCTTGACATGGACCCACTCATTATGTCCTTCCAGCATGACTGTGAACCACTGATAAACTACTCCCTGGGAACGGTTTTCCAACCAGTTTTGCAACCACCTTGTAGTAACTCCATCTAGGTTACATTTCCCTAGTTTGTTTATGAGAAGGTCATACGAGACCAGTAGCGTAGGCAGATCTGGAGCACAGGGGGAGTGGCACTATAAAAAGGCGCCTCCCCAGGCTCCCCCTGTACTCACCCGGCGGCGCCTCCGGCAGCGCTCTGGGTCTTCGGCAGCACTTCGGCAGTGGGTCCTCACTCGCTCCGGGTCTTCGGTGGTACCCACCACTGAAATGCCGCCAAAGACCCGGAGTGCCGCTGGGTGAGTGCAAGAAGCGGCTAAAAAAAGGTGCCGCTTCCTTTTAAGGCGCCGCTTCTGCTCACAGGGGGAGCGGCCGCTCCCCCTGCTCCCCCCTCGGCTACACTACTGTGCGAGACAGTATCAAAAGCTTTACTAAAGTCAAGATATACCACATCTACCGCTCCCCCCGCATCCATAAGGCTTGTTACTATGTCAAAGAAAGTTATCAGGCTGGTTTGACACAATTTGTTTTTGACAAATCCAAGCTGACTGTTACCTATCACCTTATTATCTTCTAGTGTTTTGCAAACTGATTGCTTAATTATTTGCTCCTTTATCTTTCTGGGTACAGAAGTTAAGATGCCTGGTCTGTAATTCCCCGGGTTGTCCTTATTTCCCTTTTTATAGATGGGCACAATATTTGCTTTTTTCCAGTCTTCTGGAATCTCTCCCGTCTTCCATGACTTTTCAAAGATAATCGCTAATGGCTCAGATATCTCTGCAGTCAGAAACTTGAGTATTCTAGAATGCATTTCATCAGGCCCTGGTGACTTGAAGACATCTAATTTGTCTAAGTAATTTTTAACTTGTTCTTTCCCTATTTTAGCCTCTTTTGATCCTACCTCATTTTCACTGGTATTCACTATGTTAGACATCCAGTCACCACCAACCTTCTTGGTGAAAACCGAAACAAAGAAGTCATTAAGCACCTCTGCCGTTTCCATATTTTCTGTTATTATTCCCCCCCCGCACCCCATTGAGTAATGGGCCTACCCTGTCCTTGGTCTTCCTCTTGCTCACTTGTGATGCACAGCATGAGAGTGTTCCATGGACATGAAGTGGTTAATTAACTGCTGGGAACTGGATCAAGGGAGATATATAATTAAAATGTAAAGCAATGAAAATTGCATATATCAAAACCTGGATTCTGTGCCAATAATCAGTATCCTTAGTGGAAATTCCATTAGAATCGGTCTACTGGTCACTAGCTTTCTTTTTTTACTCCTGACCTCTACTGGTAGAGCAGTATTGTCCCAAGAACCAGCAATCCAGAGTTCCCCTAAGCCATGGCTATGAACCTGCTGGCACAGCTGGAACCTCCTGGAAGCTGAATGCCTACTGTACAGGGAAGCTTCTTTCAGACACCACCATGAGGAGCAATCCAGAGTTCCATTCTCCACTTCCAGCGCTGTTGGTATGGGATGGAGGAACTCCAGGACTCTTCATTTGGTGGGTCATTCCCACTACTGGTCAGGGAGAGTGAAATGGGGGGGGGGGAAGGCCTCCTAGGCTCTGTTGTCTTCTCTTCCTCAACTCTAGCATGTGCAGACACAGACATTTGATGAGGTGGGGAAAGGAAGAATGGGAAAGTGGGACTGAAAAGTGAAGAGGAGATTGTGTGATGGAGAGAAAGTAAGAAATGGGAGGTAAGGAATGAATAAGGAGCGAGGAAGGGATACACTGAATGAGGGAGGGGATAAGGTGTAAGGAGAGAATGGGAGTTTGGAGTGGCTGTGCTCATAGCTTTTAAACTTCAGGTCAGGTGGTAATTCGTTACACACACACACACAAAATACTCCACTGCTATGTTCCATCTAGATGACCTGTTCTTTGGCTCCAAACCTTAGAGGTCAACAGGAACCAGACAGTCATTTTCTATTTGAATTTCCACTTAAGATAAGAACAATTCTTGTGATTTTTAAAGAAGTACAAATGGTTGCAGTAAGTAGCAGTCAAAAGAAGCTGGTATAAAGTGGAACTCACAAGAGGATAGAGAAGGATAGAGTTGCTGCTCAGTGATGTCACCTTTTCCATCTGTGGTTTTACTAAGTGGTGCTTAGTAACACGTAACCCCCTGGTTCTAGACATCTCTTTAACAGGATGCGCTTTCACAACCTTAAAACACATTGAATTCAGTGCTTGAGGGTGATAATGAACATGGTGCTTTTGGGGAGTTTGCAGCACACTTTAAAAGATGTTCTGAGATTTTCCTTCTAACAAACGAAGACTGACACGAGATTGTCGTTCATAAAATGCGTTCTCTGTATCAGTTCTAGGACATGATAAATATGGATACAGAAGTAGTTTGTTATACAGATACTGCTGTGACAGGTACCCTACCTTTCTAAATGCACTTAATAGTTTCTAACTGAAAATAAGTAAATGACTAGTAGGAACTTATATATTTTAGCCACTTGTTTCTCTCTTGTAGGTTCAAAAAATCAATCAAATAAATAAAATTGATTAAACTACCTTGCGCTGTGTTCACAGCTCATATATCATACCAGGTGTTTCCTACTACTACTCATACTCATCCGCCTTTTGCTGTTCAGTCCAACTCTTTGACACTCTATGACAAGACACAAGTGGGATAGTTATTTGAGGCAGGGACTTTTTTAACACCCCCCGACACTATGTGGAACTGATCATGTTTGGCCCTTCCAGAATATAGATCATGAATAATAAATAATGAATAATAATAATAATAATAATAAAGCAGTTGTGCTTCTGCATGTACAGGACCATCCGTAGGCTACATATTGCATCCCTACTTTTTCTGCTTGTACAAAAAAAATCACAAGCTGCTTTTTTCCCAAAGGATGAATTTAGCACTTCGCGTTTTGAATGCTTCCTCGGAGCGTGGTTTCCACAAGCCTGTGCTCTTTAGAGCTGCCTGAGTAATCTTTGCTGCAGTGCATCCTGCTCCATGACTGTCATGTAAAACCCTTAATTTATCCACAGAGCAGGGGCAGCACAAGGAGCAGCAGCACAGACTGACCAGCCAAAGCTCTTGATATCCTATTCTGAAGGTGCTCCCTCTAGCGCTCAGGTTCATATGTAGCTGACACCTTTTATAACTGGATATATTAGAGAAGAATTATATACACAGAAGGCCATTCCTGACTGTGTCCAATGCTTTTCTTGTAAGAAGAATGATTTACTATATAGTTTTCTATATCTGTCACTAGAAGTAATTAATTTTATGTAGCTGCCATTGATTTTAATAATATCCCTGACTCAATTTAAAACGTTCTAAAAATCTGGTGCTAGAAAAATATACTATATTAAGAAAACCCAACATTTAAGGACAGTAATTTTTCTCCTTGTTTGATAAAACAGCAGCTTATTAATTGCAAAGACATGTTCTTGTGAAAGTAGAACACTGCTTAATTTCCATTATTAAACTAAATATCAGTTTGGATAAGCCAGAGTATGCTTTACTGATGTACCAACGGATCACAGCTCAGGCCTGGAGGGAATGTGCTTTGATGAAATGAAAGAATATTTCAGTTGTCAGTACTGAGGCATTTCTGAGCTTTGCAAGGCACAGGGAAAAAAACCCCACAGTGGTGGTGCCAAATTATGTCCGGAGGTAGTGGAGATGATCATTTAGTTAATCAAAATACAAAACATTCTGTAAACACATTGAAAAGTTCTTGGCTAGCACTTTCTTGATCCTTAAGCACTTTACATTCATAATGAGTAGCTAATTATGATTAGCGCCTTTGTTAAATCACTGATAAAACATGCACTACAGTGAACTCATTTGATATGAGATTTATCCCCTAGTCAGATCTTCACAAAAAGTGCATCTGAATTCTAGCAACCATTTACCACTTTCCCTCAGCTTCCACAGAGAAGAAAGTTGATAGAATCAGCTCTCCCAGCTCCCATAACTAATTGCCTAGTTTTATTTATTGAAAAAGTAACCTTTCAAGTCAATTTAATGTTGGTCAAAGGTGCTAGATTTGCACCTGGCACTGCAAACTGAAGCCTATTATTTTAACTGTGGAATGGTTACTAGCCATGCAAGCCTTGCCTTAGCTTCTCAATTCATATTAGAGCTGGGTGAATAATTCCTAGTGCCAGATTCTGTGATCCTCTAAGGCTGCTTTGTGACTCATAACCACTTGCTATGCCAGCCACTCCCTTTCCCCCTGGCATAGAAGAAAGGGAAGGAGGGAGGGAAGGAATGTGTTGGAGACACCCCGTGGAAAGGAGGGTCATTGCAAAGTGGAGCTAAACCCAATCAACCACTGGCATAAGGTAACTCAGGGACCTCCTGCCTGCAGTGTAAACTAGAGCTGCTCCTAAGCTTAGGATCAGGAATCAAGACTGGTAGGACCATGAAGATCATGGAGAGGTAACAACCTCACTATGGTGAAGGTTGTATCAGTTTCACCATAATAAAGTATTGCTACCTCTCTAATACACTCAGGAAAAGTTGTTTAATCTATAAATACACAAAGTGAAAGTGATGAGGGATGTTGTTGCCAAATTTAGGGTGCATTAGCCAAACTAATGTAGGAGAAAACCATTAGCCAAACCGAGGGGGAAAAAACAGTTCCCCCAGATTAAATTAAATTCCTAATTACCACCTTTTTGGCATGTATAACTTCACAATGGGGAGGCCAATAAATATCAATAGGCCTAGTTTGACTAGATTTTGGCCACTGATATTGCACAATATCGTGGTTTATTTATTCAAAATATAAATGCAATATATTAGCTTCTAAAATAGATCAGAGAGTTCTCTTACCACCAAATCTGATATAACAAAGAAAATTAATAAAAGGGATGTCAAACTCTGCAGGTTTATAAAACTCCACACTGCCAGAATTCTAAAGTTTCTAAACTTCCAGAATTTCTAAGGTACCAAAGAAAGTTTTAAGTGGACTTTAAAAATAAGCAGTCCATAAATAGATTTCCAATATAAGTCAGATTTAACCACCCAACCTGTACAACTAAACCAATCCAGCGGAGGGCTCTCAAGTGCAATCTTCAGAGCGATGAGAATATTTTGGCAAAATTGAAGTGATTTAGACATGGTATTTTTAAAGATAGAAATTATAAATTTGAGAGGTTTTCACTTTTTGAAATGTATGTCAAAAACAGTTTAGGCTGGAAACTATGAAATGAAGAGGAGAAAGAAGAATTCCAAATAAAAATATACAGTATTTATCAATGTATGTGAGATCAACCACTTGTTCCAACTTGTCTGAGGGTTCTTTTATACTGTTATTCTTCTGTCCTCATGATTAGCCAATATCCAAAATATTGAGCACCTTTCAGCATTCCTCCATCTATATGGAGGCATAGTACAGATGGCTATTAGAAAAAATTATTTAGGAAAGCTTTTAAAGGAATTATTCTGGAAAAAATACACAATTACATTTTTAATTTTTTTTAAATCTGAAAAAGTTTTAGGAACCAAAAATACTTTGCAAGATTCACAAAACATCAAATTCCACAAAGGATTCCAATCCCTAGTCAATTGTCAGCTCCAATATCATCAAACGAGGAACAGCGGAAACACATTTGATTCTGCACATGGGCAAATTGGCATGGATTCTACTACATAATTGGTCTAAACAGGAAGGAAATTTTCAAGAGTCTAGTAGATTGTCCAGATTTCAAAAATAAAATAATTTGTGCTAACATATCTTCCTCTGAATGTCAAACAGGCAGTCCTTAGCAGTTAGGATATGAACATACACACATCCAATCATGAATAACCATTAATATTTAGAATTTTATAGACCATAGTATAAACTAAAATATATATCTATATATCCTACTGTACAATACAATGTCATCAAGAGTACTAGTTAGGAGAGAAACAGTACCTATTCAGTACATCATCTTGGATCTACCATTCAAATACACACTGTGACAATCAGGGTCCAGACAGCCCAAGGCGCAAAAGATGGGGTCTGCACATCCAAAGAATAAGTGTCAATTAATCAACTGGTTTACACAATGTTGTGTCATTATTAGCTATGTGCACAGACTGTGGTTATGAATTCATGTATGTGTGTAGATATAAAACTGTGCTTATAATTTTGCTGCAACATTCAGCTCCAACCTCACAACAGGGCAGTGGCCAGTCAGGTAAGCACCTAGCATTGTACAAACCAGGAAAAGACAAATGACAGACCACTGAAGTTAAGATAAGAGGGAAGATCCTCTTATGGATTGGTAACTGGTAAAAAGAGGGAAAAAAGGGTAGGAATAAATGGTCAGTTTTCAGAATGGAGAGAGGTAAATAGTGGTGTCCCCCAGGTGTCTGTACTGGGCCCAGTCCTATTTAACATATTCGTAAATGATCTGGAAAAAGGGGTAAACAGTGAGGTAGCAAAATTTGCAGATGATACAAAACTACTCAGGATAGATAAGTCCCAGACAGACTGCGAAAAGCTACAAAAGGATCTCACAAAACTGGGTAACTGGGCAACAAAATGGTAGATGAAATTCAATGTTGATAAATGCAAAATAATATACTTTGGAAAATGTAATTTCAACTACACATGCAAAATGATAGGGTCTAAATTAGCTTCTACTACTCAAGAGAGAGATCTTGGCGTCATTGTGGATAGTTCTCTGAAAACATCCACTCAATGTGCAGCAGCAGTCAAAAAAGCTAAAGGAATGTGGGGAATTATTAAGAAAGGGCTATATAATAAGACAGAAAATATTATATTGCCTCTATATAAATCTATGGTACGCCCACATATTGAATACTGCGTGCAGATGTGGTCTCCCCATCTTAAAAAAGCTATATTGGAATTGGAAAGGTACAGAAAAGGGCAACAAAAATGATTAAGTGCATGGAATGGCTACCATATAAGGAGAGATTAATAAGACTGGGACTTTTCAGCTTAGAAAAGAGACGACTAAGGCGGGATATGATAGAGGTCTATAAAATCAGGACTGGTGTAGAGAAAGTAAATAAGGAAGTGTTATTTACTTCTTCTCATAACAGAAGAACTAGGGGTCACCAAATGAAATTAATAGGCAGCAAGTTTAAAACCAACAAAAGGAAGTATTTCTTCACACAACGCACAGTCAACCTGTGGAACTCTCTGCCAGAGGATGTTGTGAAGGCCAAGACTATAACAGTATTCAAAAAAGAGCTAGATATCTTCCATGAATTTAGGTCCATCAATGGCTATTAGCCAGGATGGGCAGTGATGGTGTTCTAGCCTGTGTTTGCTGGGAAGCTGGGAATGGGCAACAGGAGATGGATCACTTGATAATTACCTGTTCTTTTCATTCCCTTTGGGACACCTGGTGTTGAGTACTGTTGGAAGATAGGACACTGGGTTAGATGGATCTTTGTTCTGACCCAGTATGACCATTTTATTAAGTTAATGGAAAGACACTGAAATTGAAAAGAAAACTCTAGTCTTGCAAAAATAAGAAAGGAGGGACATTCCCTCACTCTGAATACCCATGAGTCATCATGCCAGGAGAAAGAGGAAAAAAGCCTTTCCAAAGTTGGCTTGTGGCTGAAGGTTTTTATCCAGAAACTGAAACATTTAGGCTGGGTGCTGTCTGTTAAATGCTGCATCCCCTCTATGACAGAGAATACATGGGGAAACTGTTCAGAGGATACAGATGAATTCCCTTTCCTAATACCAGTTACCTAATAGAGAAACCCGAGGTTGCATCTTTATGTTTATTTTCTGCATCACTTGTATGTGTTTGCTTTTACTTACTATGTTATCTCTGAATCTGTGCTTTTTTAATTAAATAGACTTTTTGTTTATTTTTATCCCAAGCGGGTCTCTGCTGTGCAAGCTTTGTGGAGTGTGTGCGCTAAAGTGAACTGATAGCTGGTGGAAAAGTTTCACTCCTTCAGGGCTGACGAACCAAAGGGGGAAAATCCAAAAGTCTGGTAGTTAAGAACTCAGGGTACACAGGTGTGGGGAGACTCTGGACTGAAAGTGTTGTTGAGGTTACCCTGCAAGGAGGAACTGGGCTGCTGGAAGTCAGGGTGAGACCTTTATGCTTCTGGGCTGGCTACTGCTGTCAGGGTTTTGAGCCATAGCAGTGGCACTGGGGCCCACAGAAGGTTGATCTGTCCCTGGACACAACCCTTTACTGGTCTGGATGATCCCCCAAAACATCCCACACACCTAAGCAACTTCAGAAAGTAAATGTGAAGAGGAAGTTAGAATATTTATTCAATGGGTTGATGGAGTAGTTGAACACTGCGGAGGTACTAGATGGCTCATGGAGTTGGAAATGCAATGTTAACCTTTATTGTAAAGCTGAGGATGTTGCTGATTATTTGCTTATGGTAGTGCCCATTGCTTGGACACTATCGACTGTAATGAAGTTTACACCAGCTGAGGATGTGGCTTTGATTGGAAGCTTCAATACTACAATGAGGCAGTATAAGAACCTGTACAGAACAGCATATTTTGTCTCTGTGAGAATTCAGAAGCATGTACATTAGCAGAGCTCTGGGTATTAACACCAGTGTGGCAATCTAACAGTGGATTTATTTGAATGAAAATCCCGGCTACGCTCAGGTGAATGGTATTGAATTATGGAAGCTAAAATTAATCCTTCACACCAATGTATTACAAACCTATTTTAGCACCCACAGTTTTTTCTCCTACACATTAGTCCAAGGGTGTAACAGCAGGGCAAGATAAACTCCTAGCGCTCATTCTCATGGTGCCAGTTAGTGCACTCATCAGTACACCATGGGGCCATAGCTGGGCAGTTGCTCATTGCGTGTAGCTTGGGGTTGGTATCATGTGCTGGGAATGGTGGTGCAAAGGGCTCTTTGGAGCACCTCTCCTTTGCATTAAGTTGTCAACGCAATACTTGTATTAGCTTTACTTTACTACAGTAACATATCTACTGCTTCTCTCTCTCTCTCTCCCTCTCGGAGGTATTTCTGAGGCACAACCACTGTGGTATTGAAGCAGGTATTCTCCCCTTTGCGTAAGTCATACTTGCCTGAAACTCCCCCTTAAGGGTACATTTACACTGCAAAAAAACACCACCACCCTGTGGGCGTGAGTCTCAGAGCCTGGGTCAACTGACTTGGGCTCATGGCAAGGGGCTAAAAACAGCAAAGTCAATGTTTGGACTCAGGCTAGAACCCAGGCTCTGAAACACTGGGAGGGAGAAGGGTTTGGAGCCAGGGCTCCAGCCCAAGCCTGCATATTGCACTGCTAGTTTGAGCCCCACAGTGCGAACTCAACTCAGTTAACCTGGGCACTGAGACTTGCTGCTGTGTTTTTTGTTTTGTTTTGCTGCACAGACGTACCCTTAGTCATGCTCCATTCTGTTCCCCCTCTGTTATTTCTGAATCCTCCAAGTATACACATTTTCGTTTTCCTGAAAAGCATCAGTCTGTGTCTGATCCAGTCACTTGCTGCGTGCTAAATGTGCATGTTCAGCTCCTTCAAGAGAAAAAGAAGCCACAGGCAGTCACAAGAGAAAGGAAGAATAGTCTACTGGTTCGGGTACTAGCCTGGGCCTTGCAAGACCTGAGTGCAATTTCCTGCTCTGCTACTGAATTCCCCTGTGACCTAAGGAAAGTCACTTACTTTCTCTGTAAGATGGGGTGTGATGGTGTTCCTCATAAGGTTTTATGGGGAGATGCTTATAAATGTATATATGATATAACTGGAATATGTTTTATGCTATATGTGCCATGTAACATATCTCTGTAAAAGTTATGATCTACTGAATCTATTCCTCCTGGTTGGATGCATGTATCATTTTTGTAGTTGAAGTTATGAATATTGGTTGTATATTTGCTGGTTTTATACATAGCCTTTGTAAGAGCATTTGATCAATGTCTGGAGAAAGGAATGTGCAGGTTAAGAGCCCAATCAAGAAACACTTGACAGACAAAAGAAGTTGCAGACACCAATCCACATCTGAGCTCGGCCAGGAATGTGGCTGGGCTGGTATCTGAGTTGTGCATGGACATGTGACTTGCCCATGTGACCCCAAAACTCCATTTTGTAACTGGATGCTACACAGGGAGAGGGAGGGTGTCTACCCAGAGAAGAAAGTCTATTTAAACCCCTCGGAGACCCCTCCATCTTGTCTTCAGCTGGCTAAAGAGAGAGCCTCTCCACCCCCCAACAACACACCTGAAAGACACTGGAACAAAGGACAAGGACAACAGGGGGTGTGAGTGATTGCTGGACCCAGGCTAGGAGGACCATAGCCTGTAAAAGGAAGTTTACTGGAACTGGTGAGATTTTTATCTGTATTCAGTGTGATTAGACATAGACTTGCGTGTTTTATTTTATTTTACTTAGTAATTCACTTTGTTCTGTCTGTTATTACTTGGAATCACTTAAATCCTACTTTCTATACTTATTAAAATACCTTTTTACATATTACGTAACCTGCAGTATGTGTTTGCCCCTCTCCAGGTACTAACAGCTGTGCATACGTCTCTATCTGTGAAATAGAGGGCAAACTATTTATGAGTTTACCCTGTATAAGCTTTATACAGGGTAAAGCGGATTTATTCAGGGTTTGAACCCCATTGGGAGTTGGGTACCTGGATGTCAAAGGCAAGAGCACTTCCTGAGCTGCTTCCAGGCAAGCCTACAGCTGTTAGGGGACATGGTTCAGACCTGGGTCTGGGTTTGCAGCAGGCTAGCGGGTCTGGCTCAAACCAGACAGGATTCTGGAGCCCCAAGCTGGAAAAGGCAGGAAAGCAGGGGCAGGAGTAGTCTTCGCACACCAGGTGGCAGCTCCAAGGGGGTTTCTGTGATACCAACCCGTCACAGGGGGTACTAGCATTTCCCTAACTCACAGGGTGCTCTGAGGACAAATACATTAAAAATTGTGAGGTACTAAGATATTATGGTAATATTGGCCATATGCATAGTTAAGACAGATAGTTCTAACCACATCACCTGCATTAACAACGTAATATAATAATAATAATAATAATACCTACTTCTTATCTAGTCCTTTTAATCAGTAGATCTCAAAGCGCTTTACAAAAGAAGTCAGTATCATCTGAGATGCGCATACAAGTGGTGTGTGACCAGATAAAAAGCCAAAACAGACAAGAAATGTTTATAAAAAAAATAATCTAACATACATTGCTCTAACCATAGTCACTAAATTTGAACAAGCTCCTACAGTTCACACAAGGCAAGCAGTCCTTTACAAAATACATTTAAACGAACAGTCTCTAAGTGGGGAGGATTACCAGTCAACTCCTACACTAAGAGACGCTTATGCCTGGATTTCTACACACCAGTTTGGACTGGACTAGATCACCCCAGCGGATCTTTGGAGACAGACGCTGCTTTGAGAAATGCTTTTAACCATTAGCACTGAACCTCTCTGCGATTCTACCCTTTGGGATACAGTTATATTTTCTGCTTTTCCCCATACCTCCAATTCCAGACGTTCCCTATACTGGGCCCTCTTAAATTTGTGCAATGGCCTATTACCAAATAAGACATCAGTCAGCTGGGCTGTCGTAATAGGAATTGTTGTGACTTTAGGGGAGGAATATACAAACATTCCTCTTTAAAATAAAGCTATCAAGGGGAGGGTAGCACTCCTAATAACCAATTAACTAACAAGAGCTACCATAATGAGCTAATTAATTATCTTGGATTTAATTCATTAGGAAATTGTATAGTCTTGTTTCCTTTTTTTTTTCCTTCTGGCTAATTCTAATTGCAGTGTAATTAGAGAGATTACCACCTGCTTTGGCATGACAGGGGTTTCATAGTGCGGGCCAGAGAAGGGTAAGGCGCAGCAATAGAGCTGTCTGCCTGAACTGACTCTGGGCCTGATCCTGAGTACATTCGTGTATTCACATTTACAGCCACTGCATTGGGAGCTGACGTGCTCAGCACCTTGCAGGATCAGGCCCACTGCCATTAGAAGGAACACAGAAGAGTTTAAGGGTATTTTCTAGGGTGTCAAGGGATTAAAAAAATTAATCGCGCTGTTAAACAATAGAATATTTAAATATTTTTTGATGTTTTCTACATTTTCAAATATATTGATTTCAATTACCACACAGAATACAAAGTGTACAGTGCTCACTTTATATTATTTTTGATTACAAATATTTGCATAGTAAAAAACATAAGAAATAATATTTTTCAATTCATCTAATACAAGTACTATAATACAAGATCTTTATTATGGGAGTTGAACTTACACATGTAGACTTATGTAAAAAAACGACACTCAAAAATAAAACAATGTAAAACTTTAAAGCCTACAAGTCCACTCAGTCCTACTTCTTGTTCAGCCAAACACTCAGACAAACAAGTTTGTTTACATTTGCAGGAGATAATCCTGCCCGCTTCTTGTTTACAATGTCACCTGAAAGTGACAAAAGGTGTTTGTATGGCACTGCTGTAGCCGGCGTCACAAGATATTTACGTGCCAGATGCGCTAAAGATTCAGATGTCCCTTTATGCGTCAACCACCATTCCAGAGGACATGCGTCCATGCCGATGATGGGTTCTGCTCGATAACGATCCAAAGCAGTGTGGACTGACTCAGGTTCATTTTCATTATCTGAGTCAGATGCCACCAGCAGAAGGTTCATTTTGTTTTTTGGTGGTTTGGGTTCTGTAGTTTCTGCATCAGAGTGCTGCTCTTTTAAGGCTTCTGAAAGCCTGTTCCACATCTTGTCCCTCTCAGATTTTGGAAGGCACTGGATTCTTAAACCTTGGGTCAAGTGCTGTAGCTATCTTTAGAAATCTTTAGAAATTGGTACCGTCTTTGCATTTTGTCAAATCTGCAGTGAAAGTGTTCTTAAAATGAATATCATGTGCTGGGTCATCATCTGAGGGCTGCTATAACATGAAATATATGGCAGAATGTGGGTAAAACACAGAGCAGGAGACACATAATTCTCCCCCAAAGAGTTCAGTCACAAATTTAATTAACACATTATTTTGAATGAGCGTCATCATCATGGAAGCATGTCCTCTGGAAGGGTGGCTGAAGTAGGAAGGGGCATACGAATGTTTAGCATATCTGGTACATAAATACCTTGCAATGCCGGCTACAAAAGTGCCATGAAAATGCCTGTTCTCACTTTCAGGTGATATTGTAAATATTGTCCCGTAAATGTAAACAAACTTGTTTGTCTTAGTGATTGGCTTAAAAAGAAGTAGGACTGAGTGGACTTGTAGGCTCTAAAGTTTTACATTGTTTTGGTTTTTTTGAGCGCAGTTATGTAACAAAAAAAAAATCTACATTTGTAAGTTGCACTTTCACCATAAAGAGATTACATTACAGCACTTGTATGAGGTATATTGAAAAATACTATTTCTTTTGGTTATTTTTACAGTGAAAATATTTTTAATAAAAATAATATAAAATGAACACTGTACACTTTGTATTCTGTGTTGTAATTGAAATCAATACATTTGAAAATGTAGAAAAACATCCAAAATATTTAATAAATTTCAATTGATAATTTATTGTTTAAAAGTACGATTAATTGCGATTAATTTTTTGAATAGCAATTAGTTTTTTGAGTTAATCATGTGAGTTAACTGCGATTAATTTACAGCTCTAGTATTTTCTCATTTTGCTAAGTTTATACTATAAAGAATATGTAGCAAAGTAGCATCTGCTTCAATTAGAGTTGGGCAGGTCTTCATTTCAACTGAGTACGGCGTATTGCTGCTCAAAAATTCTGTTGAAAACTTTATGGAAATTGTTATTTTTGGTAAAATGGAAATTTCTGCTAGAAGTGTTTGCTTGACATGATTTGGGGGGGGGGGAGGGGCTGGCTATCAAAACCCAAAATATAAATATTGCAGTTTTCAGTGATGAAAAAAATCCCAAATTAAGAAAAGTTTTGACAAACGAACATTTTTTTCGTTTTCATCAAAATTTGAAATGGAGGAAAAAAGCATTTCCCAACCAGCTGTAATGTTGTACACAGCCGCTGAAAGAACCACCATGATGCAATACATAAGGAAGCCTTAATCAGTGTGAATTCTACATTAACAGCCACCCCCAATTTCAACTCACAAGCAAAAAGTACAAATTAATGGCCTATTCTTGCAACCTTTACCTCACACCAGCTGTCCTTACTCCCACAATTAGGTCCAGTGACATATGGCAATGCTTGGATAAGTAAGCACTGCAGAAACAGTGCTAATTCTAATTAACTTTAGTCCAGTGCTGATTATTTGATATTTGTGCTGTGCATTCAGCAAATTAACCCAGAGACCTCAGTATTTGGATCTATGTCCATGGCTTTTTCTCTGCCACGGGTTCACTGAGAAACACAAAGTCAGGTCAGGAGCTGGGTCATGAGGATTGTTTAGAGAGAAAGGATGGATATTAGGTGAGAATGGCTAAGAACTTTGAGCACAATTGACAGATTTTTCCTGCTGTGCAATCATCCTTTCCTAGTTTCACAGGAACAGATTCCTTCGGAGCAGTTTGATAGGGTTTGTGGCCTGGTGTGAATGTTTTCATAGAATCTCAGGGTTGGAAGGGACCTTAGGAGGTCATCTAGCACAACCCCCCTGCTCAAACCAGGACCAATCCCCAATTTTTGCCCCAGATCCCTAAATGACCCCCTCAAGGATTGAACTCACAATCCTGGGGTTAGCAGGCCAATGCTCAAACCACTGAGTTATCCCTTCCCCCTAATCTAATCTTCCACATCTAAAGTTCTCTACATTTGGAACAAATATCCACAGACCAAACTGTAAGGTTGTCACCTGCTTTTCATCCACAGCTCAGATCTATAAAGGTGAAGAGCACTCCAAGCCTGATCCAGCAAGGCACTTAAGCATATGCTTAATTTTAAGTTTGCAAGTAGCCCCACTGAAGTCAATGTGACTAGCCACATGCTAAAAGTTAAGCTGTCTGTGCATATTAGGTATAATTATTTAATTCCCTGTGTATTACTGGTGCTCACTTTCAACATTTGGTAAATATCTTATAACTCATTTGGCGCCCTTGCCAATTTTTGTGTATATTTGCAAACTGAATCTTAGCCCAATATAAATTGATAAGTGCATGTGAAATATGCTAATTTGGAAACTCCTCTTTTTCAGTATGCATATTGACAAAGAAATCTGGCTTTCAGAATAGGGTTCCACACAAAGAAATCAGTCTGTATCTGTACACACTCAACATTTCCCCACCAGTTAAAAACAACCTTATAGCACCATGACCCAAGGATCCTGGGGCAGAAAATTTGCCCAGACTGGGATTTACAGCAGATATCCACAACACAGGGAGCCTCACTCACTGTCACAGATCAGTCCATCAGCTCTCACAGAGAGAGCGCTGATCACAGCACATTGGATGCGTTGTTCTAGCCAGTCCTCTAACTACCCACCAGCCAAGCTGTCAGTAGCACCAGACACCCAAATGACACAGCACACAGCAGCCTAGAACTCCTGAGCAATCTGCCAACTGCAGCCTCCCAAGCACCTGGGATAACAGGCACGTGCCACCACACCAGGCATATAGGGAGCAGACTAGCAGAAGTCAGGAAATAGGTGGGACTTACAGGGAAAGGGGTCTGGTCAGAGCATCCAGATAATGCCCTGAAACAATCCTCTAAGCAAGTTCCATATGTAAGGCTGCAGAAGTGCCAGCTATACCTTAAAGCAGCTCTTCTGTGCTGGAACACCCAGGGTGAATCCCCTGGGACTCAGCTTCCTTCTACTAGTGAAAAACCTGCCCTGCTAAAGACAGAGTGGAACTTTAGAGATCTTTAGTTGGCTATCAAGTACTCCAAAGCGTGGCTGCCACTGCGCTAGGACTGTGCATGATGTTAGTGCAGAGATGCTTTAGAATACTGATGAGCGTGGGTCCAGCCCACAGTGGCAGAGAACCCTGGAAAAGGAGAGTCCACTTGGAAGGCGGCGGTTGACTGCACTCTCCCCTCCACGGGGGTGGCACTATTCGGGACCACAACAACCACAAGGCAGCAAGGAGATGTGCTGATTCAGCACATTCTCCCACAGCAGCCTCTATTGCAAGGGCTCTTACGAAGCACTAGCTGTAACTTATACCTCTCCCAGAAAAAAGCCTGGTCAACGCCACCATCAGCCCTGCCTCATGCTGACTGCCCTGGGGGATGGGGTGGGGGACTAGGCTGGTGCCCAGGTGTGAGATTCACACTCTTCTGTGCCAGCTTCACTGAATGTGGAGCCAGCTATTAAAGGGTGGGCTTTTTGCAGGGGCTTATGGGAGTTGTTAGTTATATTGCAGTAGCACCTAGGAACCCTAGTCACGTACCAGGACCCCACTGCGCTAGGTGCTGTACAAACACAACAATAAGACTGTCCCTGCCCTAAGGGGCTTACAGTCTAATTTAGACAGACTTCCATTTAAAGTCAATGGGAGGCAGGCACCTAGCTCTCTTTCATATCTGCTCACTCTGTTATCAATGCAGGTTTCTGCCTCCTTCTCCTTCCCTCTCAAAAGATGCATTAGCTGTTACTGTGTTGATTTCTCTGCTTGTAACTCAACCCCAGGAAAATCTGTCTGACCCTCATCCTCTCACCCTAACCAGGGAAAACACTGAATGGATTTATTCCAAACAGACACCACACTTATGACCCCCCCCCCCAGTTTTAGGGTTGTTTTTGCAAGAAATGAAGCTGACACAAAGCTCTCCACTTCCCCACAGCTATACTGAATTAAAAAGAAGTCCTGAGAACTCCTCTCTTTCATGGTAAATCAGTGGATTTGATTTTCTAAGATCTAATGCTATTTATAGAAAACATGGCATAAATTACTTTAATTCTACTATGTGGTGTTAAAACTTACCATGGTGTAAAGAAACGAGAAAATTGTCCCTTATGCCTGGGAGGCCACTGGTGATGCTTTAGTATACAGTATTTCATACTGCAAATGGGCAAACTGAGTGAAATTCACATCTGTTGAAAAGTCTAGCACAAGGCTTATTAATATTATTATAGCAATACCTAGCTCTTGCATAGTAATTTTCCTCTATAAAACTCAAATTGCTTCACAAAGGAATAAAGAATCATTACTCCTGTTTTACAGATGGGGAAAATGACGCACAGGGAAGTGAAATAATTTGCCCAAGGTCACCCAGCAAGCTAGTGGCAGAGCTAGGAACAGAACTCAGGTCCCTGAGGCCCAAAACCCAGGTCCCCTGAGGCCCAATCCAGTACTCTGTCTACTAGACAACACTGCCTCCTCCCTATGCCCTTAAGTACATTCTGCTGGATCCCTAAACAGGATTGAATCCTACCCATCCTGAACCTTTAAATAAAAGTCAGTGGACTGAGATTTAGAGGCTGATCTGTCATACATTTGGTTCAACCCCCGGATGTTATTTTTATGCTATTGTGGATGTTTCTGAATGGCTCATGTTCATTAGGGGATGTTTCTCCTTAGTTTCTGAATGTATTCCATCATCGTGGGGTTACAAATTTTACGACAATTTGACTGCTGTTGGACTTGGTTTCCCCTATGGAAAGGAGAAATCAGGGTGAAAAATAGAGAAACAAAGCCTGAAACAAACAATGGAGGAAGAGAAAAATCTGAGGAAAGACAATTTATGCCCCAAGTGTCACCCTCGCTTATTCTGATTATTCTTCAAATCACTAAATCCATGGCATAGATTTCTCTACAGTTAGAAAAATAATGCGTTTAAAAAAAAAATCACACAGGAAGAAGTTCAATGCTAGACAAAATGAAATTGCTTGTCCCTGCTTCAAAGAGCAGCTCAAAAATCAATCTATCCTATCAGCACCTATCCACGTACAAGTGCATTCTTGATTAGGGAGCCAGATACTGATTTCAGTTACCCTGGTTTAAAATCCAAAGTATATCCATTGACATCAAGTCTGTTAGTTCACTGGCATCACACTGCTATAAACTTAAACAGTAACAGACACTCCTGTTGTGAAATGAATTCATACAATTGCATCTGTTTTATAACCATATTTGAAATTCTGTTAAACTGAGATTTCTCTTGGACTCAGAGCTTCTGTCACAGGAGATCATTAAAGCCAACTCGAGGCCCTGAGCTCATAGATAGGACAACACCCTCTGAAGCCATTAGAACCCCCGAGGCAGAGCAAAACAAGCCTATCTTGAAGAAAAGTAGAGGCACTGATGCCAAAAAGTGCTGACAGTGAAATAAAGACTATGGAGCAGAAAGTGGTATTCCTTGTGTCTCAGGGCTGAGTGCTTTGTTTGAGGAGCTAATGCAAAATACACAAATTTCTCTTCAAACAATAAAGGGGTTTAACTGTGTTTGGAAGCAGCTAATTTTAATGGAAAATTAAATTGTATTTGCAAATTCTACTATCCCTTTAAAGACCCTTTTGGAGATAACTCTGGGATAATGCAGAAAACTCACAAAATAACTAGACTAACAGAAAAAATGCATTTAGCTGTAAGGACAAACAAATACTGTATTCCTATTACAGGATTCTACCAACATATACCACCTAGAGAAAGAAAAGAAATCTCACTCTATGCCACACTAAGACTAACAGCTAATAGTCCATCCTTTGATATTTAGGACACAATAGGCGAGCGGGGTTGTCTTAAGGAGACATGGCTTTGTATGAACTCTGCGGCATACTACATCTATATTATTTGTTTTCTTTTCTCTCCTATACCACTGTACAGAAAATGGTAATGATCCAGAACCAATATCCATACTGAAATAAATATCTGAGATGGGAACATGCTGAAGGGGGTTAATAGTCAGTCCCTGAAGATCCACCTAGCTTAGTATCAAGTTGGGTTAGTTAGGAAAATCAAGAAATGCCTGTGAACTTCATGGACTGTTAACACAGTCATTTAAGCATGTGGGCCAGCACCCTCAGCTGGCATAAATCAGCATGACTCCATTAACTCATTTGGAAGAGTTGTCCCCTTGTTTTTATGAGATGGGGTCAATATATTCAAATAAGCTTCCTTTAGCATGTCAAGCAACCAAGACCCGCTCTCCCAGTGTCAAATGCATTCTTTTCAGCCCCAGTCTGAAGGGGCAGTTTTCACTGACAAGAAAGGTAGGTGGTGAGATTAATTGTAACTACAGTGGCGCCAATGTGATTGTTTATGTACAATTCCCTAATGGAGACAGCACTTTGAGATGATATCACCATAGCAATAGCCAGAGTTGATCAAAAAATATGATTTTTTCCCCCTCCAAAGATTTGTCTGAAAATGTCTTTAAAAGATATAGGGCAACTTGGATGGTATATGGGAGAAATAACCTGAATAGGAACCTGCGCACACAGCCGTTTACTGGAGTTCTGACAGTTATATTATTCAGAAGTCAATGTTGTTGCCTTTGGTACTGAAAGTTAGGCACCTCAATCCACATTTAGGCACCAAAATAAGCAAGTTCACTTTCAAAAGCGTCGAGCATCCCATTAAGGATTGATGGGTAGGAGTTACACTGGATGACAAGTAGAGGCTGTCAGGAATTTTTTTGCCTCTTCAATGCTTTTTTTGCCTCTGTCTTCACAGACAAGGTCAGCTCCCAGGCGGCTGCACTCCGCAGCACGGTATGGGGAGGAGGTGACCAGCCCTCTGTGGAGAAAGTAGTAGTTCGGGACTATTTAGAAAAGCTGGACGAACACAAGTCCATGGGGCCGGATGCACTGCATCCGAGGGTGCTAAAGGAGTTGGCCGATGTGATTGCAGAGCCATTGGCCATTATCTTTGACAAATCATGGCAATTGGGGGAGGTCCCGGATGACTGGAAAAAAGCTAATGTAGTGCCCATCTTTAAAAAAGGGAAGAAGGAAGATCCAAGGAACTACAGGCCAGTCAGTCTCACCTCAGTCCCTGGAAAAATCATGAAACAGGTCCTCAAGGAATCAATTCTGAACCACTTAAAGGTGGGGAAAGTGATCAGGAACAGTCATCATGGATTCACCAAGGGCAAGTCATGCCTGACTAACCTAATTGCCTTCTATGATGAGATAACTGGCTCTGTGGATGAGGGGAAAGCAGTGGATGTGCTATTTCTTGACTTTAGCAAAGCTTTCGATACAGTCTCCCACAGTGTTCTTGCCAGCAAGTTAAAGAAGTATGGGCTGGATGAATGGACGGGTAGTGATCAATGGCTCCATGTCTAGTTGGCAGCCGGTATCAAGTGGAGTGCCCCAAGGGTCGGTGCTGGGGCCGGTTTTGTTCAATATCTTCATCAACGATCTGGAGGAGGGTGTGGACTGCACCCTTAGCAAGTTTGCAGATGACACTAAACTGGGAGGAGTGGTTGATACGCTGGAGGGTAGGGACAGGATACAGAGGGACCTAGACAAATTAGAGGATTGGGCCAAAAGAAATCTGATGAGGTTCAACAAGGACAAGTGCAGAGTCCTGCACTTAGGAAGGAAGAATCCCATGCACTGCTACAGACTAGGGACCAAATGGCTGGGCAGCAGTTCTGCAGAAAAGGACCTAGGGGTTACAGTGGACGAAAAGCTGAATATGAGTCAACAGTGTGCCCTTGTTGCCAAGAAGGCTAACGGCATTTTGGGCTGTATAAGTAGGGGCATTTCCAGCAGATTGAGGGACGTGATTATTCCCCTCTATTCAGGACTGGTGAGGCCTCATTTGGAGTACTGTGTCCAGTTTTGGGCCCCACACTACAAGAAGGATGTGGATAAATTTGAAAGAGTCCAACAGAGGGCAACAAAAATGATTAGGAGGCTGGAGCACATGACTTATGAGGAGAGGCTGAGGGAACTGGGATTGTTTAGCCTGCAGAAGAGAAGAGTGAGGGGGGATTTGATAGCTGCTTTCAACTACCTAAAAGGGGGTTCCAAAGAGGATGGATCTAGACTGTTCTCAGTGGTAGAAGATGACAGAACAAGGAGTAATGGTCTCAAGTTGCAGAGGGGGAGGTTTAGGTTGGATATTAGGAAAAACTTTTTCACTAGTAGGGTGGTGAAGCACTGGAATGGGTTACCTAGGGAGGTGGTGGAATCTCCTTCCTTAGAGGTTATTAAGGTCAGGCTTGACAAAGCCCTGGCTGGGATGATCTAGTTGGGGTTGGTCCTGCTTTGAGCAGGGGGTTGGACTAGATGACCTCCTGAGGTCCCTTCCAACCCTGAGATTCTATGATCACAGTGATTTCCTGGTGGAAAGTGTCCTTTTCACAAAATCAAAATTTCACAGGAAAAATTCAGTTTTGTTGAAAAATTTCCTTTAAGAACATCAAAATGGCAGCTCCCCAGCTCCCTGCCTGGAAGGTGTGGTCTGGATTTCACTTTTCTGCCACTTATTTAAGAAAGTGGCTTATTTTACAAACTCAGCTGTCCTTCAAACACCATCTCAATCTTTTTGTGCCTCGCAATCTTTTAAATTATTTATCCTCACAAAACCCCTGTGAGGTAGGGAAGTAGCAGAGAGGGAATGGAGGCACAGAGCGACTGAGTGACATGCCCAATGTCATGCAGGAAGTCTGTGATAAATGAGGGAATTGAACCCAAATCTCCTTAATTCTAGGCCAGGGCTTAAATTCTCAGAATATTTCCCAGAGCCCCAGGCTTCAGCCCTGGGGGAATGCATGCAAGGGATTTTGTGGGTTTGAAAATATTTACCAGAGCTCTGCTCTGGATGGCTCTGGCTGAATTTAAGCCCTGCTCTAGGCTAACAGCCTGTCACTGACTCATCTTTCCCATCAGTGAGGACTTAGGAGCCTAGTTTAAGGCTCCTATTTTTGCACGTTTTGACCTGGAGTACTCCCCCACACGCAACTCCAATCAGCATAGCCAATTTCCTCGACCAACTTTCAGTTTCCAAGTTTGTACATTTTCACCACAGTATACCAGATGGGACCTCTTCCGTGGTGATTTTACCATAGGGCTTACAACAGTAAGGTTGAGGCCTAAAGGGATCAGAGAAAAACTGTTAGATTCAGCTAGGGTACTGCAAGTGCAAAGACTAACAGCAAAAGGGTGCCTCCTGTGCATACCATCAGTGGTTTTAGAGTGTTAGAGAGATCAGTTAGAACTTAATATTAGATGTACAGGTAAGAACAATCTAAGTAGGTGTTCACACAGCTCTGCTATAATTTGTCAACCAAAAGTTGCTCATTTCATTTGCATTGCTTCAGAGTGCCCTGTTTCCCAGCCTATCAACACAGCCTGGGATTCAACAATTATTGTTACCCCATTTGATATGAGCCGATAGTCAAAGTTTGGTGCCCTGGTGGTGTTCCAGTTGGGAGCAGAATTTGGTGGTAGTCAGAGATTTCTTTGATGCAGGTTTTTTTATGTACACAAACGTACAAAGTCCAGTGTCTCTGAACACAGAAGGACCCAGATAACAGTAAACAGCTTCTTTGCTCACAACACCATGAACCCTTTTTTCAGCTTATACCCCAACCCCCTCCCCCCAAAAAAACCCTCCCCAGTTTTCTTCCAGGGTCAGCCACTGTGCCTTCAGCTGCTGCTGGTGGATGTCTCTCTCTTCAGTCTTTCTTGTCTGTTCTCAGTTTCTGTGTACATTGCCTCCCCCAAATACCCACCCCAAAACAATATTCAGCAAAAGCTGCTGGGTACACATTCTTTTTGTCTGAACTGTAAACATAAACATAAAAACCTATGTCAACTGTAAGGTGAATTCAGATTTATCCGTCTCAATCCCATAACAAGCTCATAACATTATTTTCACTCTCAGATTGAGTATGCCTCTGCAATGCCAAAGAGTTCAGTAACTGATTCCAAACAGAATAAGTGTCACTTATGACAAAAGAATCAACCTTTAATGTCTCAGTGGTTGAAATTTTTTTAGGCACTATTCCAAATCAAAGCCCTGGAAAAGTTGTGCATGATATAATTAACAGATATTGCCTATGCATATGGAACCCTAGATATTTTGACCAACAGAACTTATTCTGAGAGTCAGCACCAATCAGTGAAACCTTCACAATAAGCCTTAAATGTGCACAGGTCTTTTGCTAGCCCTCTGGACAGCAGTGAATGGTAGACTTCGAAAGCAATGAGAGTTGTGCATGCAGCGTTGCCAACTCGTGATTTTACTGCAAGTCACAGGATATATGGTGCTCTTCGTAAACTCCCAGCTGTTGGAATCAAGGGATTGCATGTGCATTTCAGCTTCCATTTACAAAGAAAAAAGACCTACAGTTCTAGCCCTCATGACTGCAGAGAAAAGTTTGAAAATCCCAGGAAACCAAACTTCTCAGAAACAAGAAAAACAACAAGAACCCAACAGTTTTTGCTTTGACTTAAAAATACTGAGGTTTATCATCACCTGCTTTGAGGGAGGGGGAGTTCTGACTATGATTTTTGCACTTTTGGGGTGACAACACTGGCACATGACCTGAGTGGGTTCATTTTAAATACATTTGAATCCATAAATAAGTGAGTGCAGATCCTGGCCAGGAAAGATTCGCTCTTACCCCCAAAAGCTCTTATTTAATTAAAAGCACCCTGGACCAGATTCTCAGCTGCTTCTGTAAATCAGTGTAACTCAATAATAGACTTCAATGATGACATGAGCTGAGAATCCGTTCCAGACCACCGCTAGACAAAGGGCTAATGGATCAGAAGTAACCAACCACCAGAAACCTTGTTTAAAATCATTAAAGGACTAGAGCAAGTGATGATACAAAACTGATACTGAATCAGGCAATCTGTATTAAAAAAAGGGGGGGGGGAAGAGGGGAGAGGGCTACTTTCAACAGTCTTTCCAGAATACCATTCAAGGGCAAGTGCTTTATAGGCAAGATTCATGAATAATGTCTGATGTCAACATAAATGGATAATTAATTAACATGTATTTGGAAAGCAATGCTGTCCCTGCTACCCTGAGAATTTTTGAAGTTCTCCTGCGCTTGAAAAAGCTGTAAATTGGAAAGCCCAGCATGGCAGATTTAATAACTTTCAATAAGGTACATTATAAAACTATTAAATATCTTCCATTCAGGTAATTATTGGAGTTTTGCCATATCTTTTACTGCCTCCCAGACCAAGATATTGGAGGGGGGAAAAGGGAGGGAGAAGCTTAATGGATCCAGCCAGAGAGCTTTTCCTCAGTAATTATGTCTGATTGGAAAATTGCCTCCTTCAGAGAACAGAAACCTGAAGCTCTCTTAATAATGAGACATCTCAAGTTTCTAATTAACAGAAAACAGAAGTGTTGCACATTTCACATTGTACATTTCTGTCACATATTAGCTCCCTTTTCAGCAATATTCACAGGAGAACTAATTTGCCTGTGCTGTGTGAATGGGGAAAAAAAACCCTTTAAAAAAATACCCAATGCTCTAAGGGAAGAAAAAATAAATTGGGACTGTGTGTTAAATAGGCTGCTTGTCCACTTAATTCCTATTAGTTATCTAATCTCTACAAGCCAGTGTGAACTCCAGGGAAGATGAATATTACCTTTTATATCCATTTTCCTTTGAGAGAGAGAGGGGGGAGTAATTCTAGGCTTGTTCTGAGAAATACACTGGTTGCTTTTTATGAATAAAAAATTGAGAAGCCAGTAAGACAATGTCATGTGTACATTACTAGTGCTATGCCTGTAAATAAGCTTGTAGAATAAGCTGGACACAAATATGGAGACAATGTACTGTTTGTCAGAAAGGTGGTTACACTGCTGGCTATTTTCATATGAGCCCAGTCATTACCTCTGGGGAAAAAAAGAAGAAAAAAAGAGCAGCAACTACAGAGTGAAATTCTGTTCTTCAACCTGCACTCCAATTTCCTCATTGACACCAATGAACACTGTGCAGCGTTAGAGTTATTATACAATAGGTATTACTATACTCTAGATGCTAGAGTTCCCAGTCAAGATCAAGGCCTCACAAGGCCCGACACTGTACAAACATCTAATAAGAGGTGCTCTGCAGCCCAAAATTTGCAACACCCTGCTCCTGCCCAGACATAAGCACATACTTACCTTCAGTTCACAGTACCACTGACCAACAGGACTCTTCAGAATGCATAGAGTTAAGCACACGTGTAAGTCTTTACAGGATCATGATCTAAATAGAGTGTCCAAACACAAGAGAGACTGGGCAGTGTGACTCTCTCAGTGCCAGGCCAGAAACTAAACACTGGTTCTGACCACTCTTACTCTTGGAGGAAGTTTAGATATGAATTTGAGTTTTGCAAACACGGCACTATCTACCTGTTATTTAACTGAGATTTTAACCTTTTAATTTTTCAGAGCTCCATGAAGTCTTCCAAGTTTAGTATAGAAAAAGTGGGCAATTTTTTGTACCAAGTTTGAGCTCACAAGACCTGGAGTTCAGAAAAGTTTGCAACTGAAGAAACCTGATCTCCCCTTGGTTGAAATCTTATTACAAACCTAATCTTCTGTTCATGCCCCAGAGGTTCATGCTCATTCACATCAATTTGCTAGAACCTGAAGAGGGTAACAGGCTTCCGCTGTGGCACAAAGACAAAATACCCGGATCTCAAATTTCTCTATGTGTAAGGGGAATATAATCACCATTTGAGCCAAATTATAAAATGATAATGAAACAATGGGGGAATTACAGAAGATTATAAAATATACTGGTACACAGGAATTTCCATACCAGAGAAAATAGTGGTCCATCAACTCCAGTATCCTTCCTCTCTCTCTCTCTCTCTGAGAACGGTTGGCATCAGATGTTTCTGAGGAAGGTGCAAGAAATTCCACAGTACACAATTATGGAATAATTGTCTTGACAAAAGCTTAACCGTTAGTTGGAGAGTGGTGTATGCCCTGGAACAAGGGAGTTTATTCATTTACAAATAGATTTAAAAAAATTAGAAGGGATGTATTCTCATTATCCATGTAATCAGTTTTCATTGCTGCCAAAATCTCTCTCTCATTGATATCTTGTGACAATGAGTTCCACAGGTTGGTCAATTTTAAATGCAACAATTTAAATTTCATCCAATAGAATATTGTTCTTTTATGAGTAAGGATAAATGGGAGCACCTGATTTACCTTCTAAATACCATTCATTATTTTGTATACCCCCAATATTTCCCATCTCTAAACTAAACAGTCCCAATCTTTTAAAATCTTTTTCAATGGAACTCTTTCCATGCTTCTGATCATTTCAGTCACCCATCAATGAGCACTTTACATTTTTGTTTGAAATGAAAACTGCACAGAAGAGGTGGCTGGAAAACCCATTGTTATTCCGCCACAAAAAAATTCACCTAAAACAATTTGGACTTTTCAGTTTAGGTCCAAAAACTTTTCTGTTCAGGCTGAAAACTGCCAAAAAAGTGGATGAAAGATTCAGTTTCCCAAACAATGTAGAAGTTTGAGGAATGCAAACACTTTTTAAAAAACAAATTGCAAACCTATTTTTCATCAAAAAAAAAACTTGATTGAAAATTGACCAGTCCAACTAAACAGCATTCTAGATGAGCAAGTATTATTGATGTGCATAGTGGTATATCCCATTCTCGTAGAGCACCACAATACTGCCTGACAGAGGGTAGAAAGAAAAATACTGATATCTTTCCATCTTGATTAGCGTTCAGTTGGAAAGTAACCTCACTTTAAACAAACAAACAAACAGTTGAGGCATGTATGGGGAGGGAAAATCCTACTGAGTTGGACTTTTAACCTTATGGGACAGGCTCAGTCCATCTGGAGCACAGGAGAAACACCATGTAACTCCCAATATGTGAGCTAGCCTAAGGAGCTGGGTGCAGACTTTACATTCCCAAGATCAGGACTGTTGCCAGCCCCTCTGCAGGTGTGAAAGGATGGACGGGCAAGCACAGGAGCCCTCCTTTCCCCTGCAACTTGCATCACAGTCAAAATGCATGCTCTCTACTTGACAAAGGAATTGCTCCCTGCTTATGACAATGATACAAGCTCCCCCAAGAGGGATGGGTCTATGGACTAGCCCCACCCACACCAGCTGGCAGAGCTGGCTGGTCAGCCAGAGGAGAGTGTACAGCAGTGGTCGCCAACGTGGTGCCCGTGGGCGCTGTAGCGCCCGCCGGGGCATTTATGTGCGCCCGCCGTCAGGGCCGGCATCAAGAAAGGAAGAGGAGAGGAGCATCCGCCGGAGAAGCATCGCCACTGCAATGCCGCCACACAGCATTTCTGGCGGAGAAGCTTTCGCCGAAATGCCGCCGAGGAGCGCTACCGGCGGAGAAGCTTTCGCCGAAATGCCGCCGAGGAGCGCTACCGGCGGAGAAGCTTTCGCCGAAATGCCGCCGAGGAGCGCTACCGGCGGAGAAGCTTTCGCCGAAATGCCGCCGAGGAGCGCTACCGGCGGAGAAGCTTTCGCTGCCGAAATGCCGCCGAGGAGCGCTACCGGCGGAGAAGCTTTCGCTGCCGAAATGCCGCCGAGGAGCGCTACCGGCGGAGAAGCTTTCGCTGCCGAAATGCCGCCGAGGAGCGCTACCGGCGGAGAAGCTTTCGCTGCCGAAATGCCGCCGAGGAGCGCTACCGGCGGAGAAGCTTTCGCTGCCGAAATGCCGCCGAGGAGCGCTACCGGCGGAGAAGCTTTCGCTGCCGAAATGCCGCCGAGGAGCGCTACCGGCGGAGAAGCTTTCGCCGAAATGCCGCCGAGGAGCGCTACCGGCGGAGAAGCTTTCGCTGCCGAAATGCCGCCGAGAAGTGTCGCTGCCCGCCACACTCTGATGAAGGGATGAATGTGCTCTTGGCCACAGAAAGGTTGGGGACCACTGGTGTACAGCATTCCCTACAAACCTAACAATGGCTGTGCCTCCCCATTCATACCTGGGAGCTTGGAGAGGCTCTGCACTGCTTCCATGTCTGCTGCAGCTGCACACTGCCAAGGCTGCAACAGAGCTCACAGTGAATGGTGCTCTGAGAGATCACAGGATTTGACAAAGTAAAAATGTTTGCAAAAGTTTCTGAGAACAGTAGGTAGAAACAAAGACCTGAGCAAACAGGGGTGGTTCACACACGCAGTTCAGATTCCAAGACAGGCAGATTTCAGGCCAGACCATGCACAGAGCCTTGCTTATTGTATTTAATATTAAATGTAGTTTTAAATTTAATATTTAAAATTAAAGTTATTAATCAAAACAGCTTTTTAAAAATTCTGTGCTTTTGTGTCCAGTCGCTTTTATCGTGACCGATTTTTAATCCAGTCTTATCTTCATGCACTTCTTCTGGTGAAGTGCATGTCAACTTATGCACACAAGCTTTCAAGCATAATGAAAGTAAATTAAAACTCACTGTGCTGAAAGTGTGTCATTAGATAATGTAGCGATCAAGCAATCTGAAAAAGGTGCATGGAGACAGATGGGAGAATAGCATTTAAGGCCCAGGTTTCTAAAAAAAAAGTGGGGAGACCACTTTGCTTCTTGAAAGACGAACATGTGAGGTCAACTCTACATTTTAATTTCTCACTTAATGAAAGTATTTTGACGTTGTCTGTAAATTAATATTCTTCTGGGACTGAAAAGAAGCGAGTGTCAGGATAATACAGAGTCAGTATATCCACTTTAGATGTAACCTCACTTTGGATTTTACATATATATCTAATTAGTATTCTTTACACACACACCTCTGAAGGTGGGAAAAGGTAATTATAGGGTATTAACTTCTTTTGACACAAGCGGCAGACATTCACTCAATAAATGGCAATAAGCCCTCGAAAAGACTCTTTGTGATGCTTTTAACATGGCTTAGCTAAGAGCAGTCTGGCCAGGGAGCCAGAAGACTGTATGTGTGTTGCATAGATTCATTTTTCTCTCGGGTATTTCCTATCCAAGTACTGACCAGAGCCAATTTTTACTAGCTCATGGACTACGATAACATAATACTTTAGGGTGGGTTTGAATCCTATATTAAAACTAACATGCAGCCTTGATGCTGCAATGCAAGGGAATTTTGACAACCTGAGGCATCAAACTTCAGGTGAGTTAGACTAATGACTTGTGCTATTGCAGGGTGAAATTCTGCAGTTTTGTTCTGCAGAAATAAAGTATTTGTGAAACGTTGGGCCTAACATTTCTTTCTTCTCTACTCCTGACCAAAAAAAAAAGTCTAATAGTCCCCATAGGCCAGGCCTGAATAATAATAGTGAAGATCAGTGCCCTCAATTTCATATCCATAGAGTGTTGGTATCTTAACTTCCCCTTTGTTTTTTTGTTATTGGCTTGACAGGGCCTCAGCTTGGCGTACTATACTGGAGCATCTCGGATGTTTTCAGTCAGTGATAGTTCTAGAAAGGGACTGTGTTGGTCTAAACTCAATTACTCGTAATTTAGTACTATGGTGTCTAAAGTTAGGCACCTCAATCTATATTTAGGCGGAGTTATCACATTTATTTGATTTGTTGGGATTTTTGCAAACCACAATACCCATGTCATGCTCTGGACACCTTTAGTCATCTTTTAAAAACCCACTAATAAACAGACTCATCAGTTCTCCCAAAACAGACCAAATAGGCCAGCGATAGCATAAATATAACTGAAATTGATCAACCTTGCACACAGCCTCGTCTCCAACCACCACTACCTAGCTCTACTCAGACCCCATCTCCTCATGATGAAGGGGGAAAAGAAGCATCTTATAATGTGCCCTGACAGCTGACAGACTCTGGCTATTACAACCTGAGGAGCAAGAGAATGCCAGAGGTCTGGGGCCCTAACAGAGCATGCTCTGCCAGTCACCCCTTCCTCAAACAACAGAACTTCTGCTCACGGGTCTCTGCTGACCACAGCTACAGCAGTATATTATGGGGAGAGAGGCAGTTTTATAGGTAGGTCTGAAGTCATTTAGGGCTTTATAGGTCAAAGACAATATCTTAAAATCTATCCAGAAGCCAATAGGCAGCCAGTATAGGTCATACTGCACAGGTATGATATGCTCACAAAAACAAAATACCACTCGTCACAGTTTCAGTTTAATTGCAGCTCTTTCCCCATCTCTGCAGTCAACTCCAGGAGTTCCTAGTCAGATCCCAGGTGTGCAGCAATCTCCTATCTCTGGGCAGGGATCCTTGTTTCACTCCTTTCTGACAGGGTTTGTTTAAGGCTACACAGATCACTGCCTTACACGGAGACCTCTCTGGCGTGTTTATTATCTGAGTGATTCACCGTAATCACCTCCCCGTTTCTAGTTCCTGGGGCTGTGGTAACCTTCCCCCGGAGGTGCATACAATTCCTGGCCCACAGTGATGCATGGACTTAATATAATATGTTCCTCAAAAGATACTGCATTCAGTTTCAATATTTGTTACACCATTTAGCAGGCAAGGCACCAAATTCTGCACCAGCAGCTGTTTCTGAATAAATTTAAGATGATCACCCCAAAATTGAGAAATCCATAGTGAGTGAAAACCTTTAAAATTTGAGACCTATCTTATTTGCCCATGGTTGCTGATCAATTCTTACTGGCAGACCCAGAAAATATACCTCAGGAGTCTTGAATTTGAGTGCTAAAATCTTATTTAAATTAGACCATGGTCTTCATTCGTTTAGTGGGTGAGGTCTTCTATTTGATGAAGAAAACTCTGAAGAGCTTCTCTGAACCTCAGTAGACCTCTTTAGAAGAGTTTAGTGCTATCTTCCCCCACAATCTCACCAGTGCTTCTCAGAGATTGTTAGGAGTATAAATAAAAGCGAGAAGATCAAGAAAGGAGCATTATGGAATGGACAATCATTCACTGGGACACATTTCAAAATTCCAGAAATTAGAGAAACAAGTTGTGTTTCTCTCTCCCCTCACTGCCCACAGAGCTGCCCCTGGCTGAACATTCACCGAGCTGTTGTGTTTGGGGCCCACCTTGCTGGGCCTGTGTACTCTATGCCTTCATAGTATGAGAAGAGCCCAGGATTTGCCTCAGCTTTGGATTTCTAGGGGATGCTCTCTGGTTGAAGATCCTGTGTCTAGAAGCCCCTCCTCAGGGCTAAGAACTGTGGTTCAACTGCCTGGTCCCTGGGTCCAGTGCTGCTCACCCATCCCCAGACTCCATTGTAGCTTAAGCACAATCTTTCCTAGAATTCCACATTGTGAGTTCTCGAGTTTACAGTTTACTGCTTCAGGGACACATGACAGTGAAAGCAAACAGGCACACGGGCTTTGCACAGGATTTTAAAAACAAGTACTGAACTTAGCCAGCACAAGAAAGATTCAAATCTAGACACCTATATGCATTTCTAGCCCCAGTTTCCTCACCGCTCTGGTTCCTCCTCTTGCACATGCTTCTCTTCAGAATCATGGCGTCTCTCTCTGACTAAGACCTCTACAGTCAGTGCCCTTTTGCTCGCCTGCCCAAAGTTTCTCTGCTTCTGCTCTCCTCCAAATAACTGGTGAGGTTATTGGTAACTCTTTTACAAGCCTCAG
This sequence comes from Chelydra serpentina, assembly GCA_037349315.1. Taxonomy (NCBI): domain Eukaryota; kingdom Metazoa; phylum Chordata; order Testudines; family Chelydridae; genus Chelydra; species Chelydra serpentina. Next base: position 30,007,831 of record JBAIAC010000035.1, on the reverse strand, counting down.
CTCCTTTGTAAGGTGTCCCTCTGTTCAGTCTCATCAGGTTATTAGAGTCCTTCACCATGTGACCCATTGTTTATATTAGCCAACCTGGGCAGACTGATTCCTCTGGGTGTCAGCCAATATTCCCTCTAATTTTTGACAGGCCATGTGCGCAAAAAAGTTCTTCTGTGCAAATTTTTGTGCATGCAGTGTTTCGCCATGTCCGCGGGGTTTAGGATCTGTGTGCGCGCGCACACGCGCACAGCTTAGAGGGAACAGTGGTGTCAGCCAATTCTTTGTCCAAGCATACTTCTATGTGAAGAGAGAACCATCAAGGTTTAACCACCCTCCCTCTGCCACCATCCTTTGGAATTTCAGTACAAAAGGGAGGTGGAGGAACAACAGAAAAGTCTGCAGACCCTACATTCGATATGGAATTTGCAGCCTGACACAAAACACACTTAAAGAGCCTCTAATATCAAACAGAATCACAAACTGTAAATAACACAACCTTAGCCTAGACCAGTCCACACAAGCGGTCCATTTCCTAGACACTACTGTGCTAATAAGCGATGGTCACATAAACACCACCCTATACTGGAAACCTACTGACCGCTATACTTACCTACATGCCTCCAGCTTCCATCCAGAACACACCACACGATCCATTGTCTACAGCCAAGCTCTAAGATACAACCGCATTTGCTCCAATCCCTCAGACAGAGACAAACACCTACAAGATCTCTATCAAGCATTCTTAAAACTACAATACACACCTGCTGAAGTGAAAAAAAACAGATTGACAGAGCCAGAAGAGAACCCAGAAGTCACCTACTACAGGATAGGCCCAACAAAGAAAATAATAGAACGCCACTAGCCGTCACCTTCAGCCTCCAACTAAAACCTCTCCAGCGCATCATCAAAGATCTACAACCTATCCTGAAAGATGATCCCACTCTCTCACAGATCTTGGGAGACAGACCAGTCCTCGCTTACAGACAGCCCCCCAACCTGAAGCAAATACTCACCAGCAACCACACACCATACAACAAAAACACTATCCCAGGAACCTATCCTTGCAACAAAGCCCGATGCCAACTCTGTCCACATATCTATTCAAGTGACACCATCAAAGGACCTAATCACATCAGCCACACCATCAGGGGCTCATTCACCTGCACATCTACCAATGTGATATATGCCATCATGTGCCAGCAATGCCCCTCTGCCATGTACGTTGGCCAAACTGGACAGTCTCTACGCAAAAGAATAAATGGACACAAATCTGACATCAGGAATCATCACATTCAAAAGCCAGTAGGTGAACACTTCAACCTCTCTAATCACTCAATGACAGATTTAAAGGTGGCAGTTTTGCAACAGAAAAACTTCAAAAACAGACTCCAACGAGAAGCTGCGGAACTGGAATTAATATGCAAACTAGATACCATTACCTTAGGTTTGAATATTGACTATGAATGGCTCAGTCATTACGTTAATTGAATTTATTTCCCCCCGTTAAATACCCTTAACACCTTTGTGTCAACTGTCTGTAATGGGCCATGTTGATTATCACTTCAAAAGTTTCTTTCCTACTGATAACAGTGCCTTCCAATTAATTAGCCTTTTACAGTTGCTACGGGTACTTCCACCTTTTCATGTTTCTCTGAATGTATAAATATCGTCCCACTGTATGTTCCATTCTATGCATCCGATGAAGCGGACTGTAGTCCACAAAAGCTTATGCTGAAATAAATTTGTTAGTCTCTAAGGTGCCACAAGTATTCCTTTCTTATTTTCTTTTTGCTGACACAGACTAACACGGCTACTACACTGAAAACTGTAAATAGATTCTCCAGATCATCACACAATGATTCCACCTCCCCAGACAAATTATGACTACTCACTCTTACAGGACTGATTTCCTGTCCCATCAGAGATCATCCTCCACTGGTATCAAAACCACAAGCCATCATGTCTACTTATAAACAGCAGTTCTCTGAGGCCATTTAGCCTTTGAACTAGGCACACATTTTTTAGCAACAGTGTTTCTTTAAACTTCTCATCCAGGAGATCTGAAGGGGACTATAAGTCACACCAATACTAGAGCTTCAATTCAAATTTTACTAGGCACATAACAACGAACAGGTGTCTTTCTTATTTCCTTTCATGACACTGTTAGGCTTTTAAAAAGCTTAGATTAAATGTTTAACAACGTCTGTATATGGCTATTTCATTCCTTGGCCTCTTTGCTGAGACTTTCAACAGTGATGTGAATTAGCCCCAGCTATAGGAGCAGACTGAGATGAGTTAGCGTGACCAGATGTCCTGATTTTACAGGGACAGTCCTGATATTTGAGGCTTTGTCTTATGTAGGTGCCTATTACCCCCCACCCAGTACCGATTTTTCACACTCGCTATCTGGTCACCCTAGATAGGGTGCCCAGACAGCAAGTGTGAAAAATCGGGACGGGGGTGGGGGGTAATAGGCGCCGATATAAGAAAAAGACCCCAAAATCAGGACTGTCCCTATAAAATTGGGACATCTGGTAACCCTAACCCTAGATTAGTACATCTGTTCACTGGTAATTCATCCTCTCTCAAGCTGGGAAAGGACATGTACAATACATCAGTAGCATAGCCGGGGGGAGCGGAGGTAGCAGCCGCTCCCCCTGTGAGCAGAAGTAGCACCTTAAAAAGAAGCGGCGCCTTTTTTTAAAGCAGGAGTGGAGCTAAAAAAAGGCGCCGCTTCTTGCACTCACCCGGCGGCACTCCAGCTCTCCGGGTCTTTGGCAGCAGGTACCACTGAAGACCCGGAGCGAGTGAAGGGACAGGGACCCGCTGCCGAAGTGCCGCGCTGACAGGGCCGGTGCAATGAAGTTTCGCGCCCTAGGCGAAACTTCCTTGCACCAGCCCTGCGCCGCCCCCCACCCCCCAGCCAGCTCCCCTGCCCCTGGGAGATCAGCCCCCCCACCCACAGGCCGCGGCAGCTGAGTGCAGAGCTGGGAGGCAGCCGCCCACCGCCCTCCAAATCCTGGCACCCTAGGCGAGCGCCTAGGGTCACCTAGTTATAGCGCTGGCCCTGCGCGCTGAACAGCTGGAGCGCCGCCGGCACGCCACCGGGTGAGTACAAGAGGAGGCACCTTTTTTTACCTCTGCTCCCCCTGTACTCTGGACCTGGCTATGCCACTGCAACACATTCCAAACGCTAACACCCAGAATCAAAATTCAGGTTTCCGGCCTGCAGTCCCCAAGGCATAGTAGCCCCGGCACATGACGCTGAACTACCCCAGCATTCAGGGTCAGGATCCTTGTCGCTGTTAAATTGGCCACCCCCAAACTCAAGAAAGCTGTTTTTATATAGCTGTTTTTCTCTCCTGGTTGGCCCCAGACTGGTTTCTTCAACAACCTGACTTGGCCTTTCAGGATTAAATCAGGGCAATTAGCCCATTTTTTTTTCTGGCTAATTGTCGGTAAAGCAACCCAGCTGATTCCCAGGTGTCAGCACACTCTCTGGTGCTCATTTGATTCCCCAAAGAAATTGAAAAAGGTACTGGAACAGAGAAAGGCTGCAGCATAGACTGACATAAAGCAGAGAGGGAAGTAAATCAAGACAAGATGATCTTTCATACTCCATTCGTATCACATTCAGCCTAAGAGTTTTATAGACTACAGAAACTTCTGAAAGAAAGGAGGAAAACATCCTCCCTTTACATACACAATCCCACAAAGCACTGGGCCACTCTGTCACATTCATACCCAGTAAACCAAATAGTCATAGCTGGTAATGCCTTTTACTCACTAATGACCAACATCTAATACCTATAACATGCTCCGTTAACAAAATCTGGATGTGTAACTGTACTTCACTTACAACAGCTACAAGATGATGTGGAGGAGGAGGAATGTTGTGTATTACCTGTAGCATCACATGGTGCAGAAGTTTGCAAACTGTCTCTCCCCAATATTGGAAGAATGCTTATATAAGCTTTACACTTTTCAGTAATGTTCATTTCATGGGAATAAGACAAACAAGCAGAACTAATTCATTCCTTAGTGAATATAGCATTCACTTTAAAAGCTCCAAGTTCTTTTCTTTCCTTTATTAAAAAGGAATTTTTGCAATGATTCATCTCCTCATTCTTCTAGCGTGAGGTCCTGGTACATTATCTAGCACTTGTTTTTTCACTTACATAAAGCACACTCTCAGGATGAAGCATCCCTTCAGAATACTAAATTGGCATTATGTGAGACTTTATAAGAAGAGTCAAAAATGTCAACCTAGGATGGGAATACGAGCTTTGAGGAAGGGTTCATTAGCATTCAGTTAAATCGCCTTGAATGTCAGCTGCTGAATTTGAAAAATCTTTCAATAAGTTATTTTACTGAACATTTAAGAAAATGCTTCTCTCTCTCCCCCGCCCCAAAAAAGGAGTATAAACTGTAGCCTGTCTCAAGGGAAGTCAGCCAGAAAATAGCCACTGTTACATTATGTATGTAAAGTTTGTGTAGATAAGTGTATAGACCTGTTACAAAGCAAGTCATTTGTCAGTTAATTTGAGTTGACATGATTGGAAATGCCAGTCTAGATACCTCACAAGCATTTGTGATTTATCCTAGGACTCAGGGTGGGTAATAAATGTTTATGGAGAGTCTAGATTAACATTTACAATCATTTCAATTAGCTTGGATTAATTGGCAATCCATTAACTCAAGTTAAAACAGGACCACAAACTCTAGTTTAGACATACCAATGGTCCTATTTATAGGGAAACACCTGCTTTTTTCAATCAGATTAGCTTAACACTATGGAACCCCCATCCCTACTTCCACCCCACACCCTTAAACACCCATGTAGGCACAGTTTAAATATTTAGACTGAGCTAACTTGATCGGAACAAGCACCATTTCCCCTAAGTAGACGGGCCTAAGTGACTGATCAGGACATAGGATAGTGTGATATAATCAAGGCCCTTCATTTTCAGTTTTTATTTTGTTTAAAATGTCCCAGGAATTTATCCGTGTTTGTTACAAACATTTAAAAATGGGTTAAAAATCAGTACAAAAAATTAACTTCAGTTTTTGGGGTAAATATCAGGGCTAATATTGGGAAACAGGAGGACAGAAAGAACAAATAGAGAAAAGTAAGAGTATTGAAATTAAAAACAGGTTAATTATGTGGTTTATTTCATGAACTGTATTTTAACAGTACATACACGTATGCGCATGCATGTGTGTTTTAGAGTAAGGCAATGTAGTGGAAGACAGACTAATTTATAATTAACACATCTACCTAATGTAACATATTTGATTTTCTTAACAAAATCAGTAATTTCTTATAGTCCAGTGGTCCAAAATTCAGACAAAAATCAATAATTAAAAACAAAATTTGTAAAACTGAATTTATTTTTATTGGAAAAAAAAAAACAGTAAAAACTGAAAATGAAGGTCCTTAAATATAACACACAAAAAAGAGACATGTCATGCCCTATTTATTGGACAATGAGGAAAATATTTTCTGGCACCCTAAAATACCCATCTATATATCCTGTGTTTCCTTAATAGCCAGCTAGACTGGGACAAACCCTTCAGAAGTTGAGTATTTGTAAGTTACTTATTGAAACTTATTGTGTTCCTGTTGTCTAATAAACCTTCTGTTTTACTGGCTGGCTGAGAGTCATGGTGAATCGCACAAAGTGGGGGGTGCAGGGCCCTGACTCCCCCACTCTCCGTAACAACTGGTGGTAGAGGTGGGATCTACTGCACCCCAGGGATGGTGTTTCCTGCAGTGAATGACTGGGGGGCAGTAAAACAAAGGGGGCAGTAAAACAAAAATTAAAGAGGACCAGGCGGGCTGAAGGCTTAGAGAGGTGAAGGAGCTACGCTTTCAGAAGGCGAAGGAGCTACGCTTAAACCCTTGGAGTGTGTGACCAGTGAGAAGGACTGTTGCAGTAACGGGGTCCCCTTGGGGACTGCAGCGAGCGATCCCAGGGGCGGAGGAGTCTGTGGCTTGACCCTGGAAGAGAGGTGCTGACCTGGAGAAGGGATGGCACAGTAGGGGTTCTTCCTGGAAACTGGGGAGCTGAGAGCACACAAGCCTGTGAGTCCACAATAACTTGGGAACAGTGAAGTGATAGTCTATCACCATCTCCTTAAGGACATTGCAAACTTGTGCAAAAGGAGAGGGTTACGCACTGAAAAGTTCCTGTCGTCCTGTGTTCCTGACGTCTAATAAACCTTCTGTTTTACTGGCTGGCTGAGAGTCACGGTGAATCGGAGGAAGTGGGAGGTGCAGGCCCCTGACTCCCCCACACTCCGTGACAAGGGCAAACAGGGATTTCTGGGATGTTTTATGATGCAACAGAAGCCATGTAAAGATTTTAAGCCAAACTTCGATGAGGGTATAAAAACATGGGCTAGCTTTGAATTTGGGAGCATGCCACACTGCAATAAAATGCTCTGCCAGCAAAGCACAGGTGTACCTCTTCTGAGCACGTGGAAATAGAATTGAGAGGCTTATGGAGGTTGCTTTGAATCCATTATATATTCACCCTGAGGTGTGTTTTTGCATCTGTTATATATCTAGGTTTTTATCTGCTTTCATGTATCTTTAAAAACATGTACACAAGTCAGCATCCCTGCTTAACACACTGTGAAAGGAGAAGGTTAGAAAGGGGTATGACAAAGGTTGGATGACAATGGTCTATGGCCCAGATCTAAGGGCTGGTCTACACTAACCCCCCAATTCGAACTAAGATACGCAACTTCAGCTACGTGAATAACGTAGCTGAAGTCAAAGTATCTTAGTTCAAATGAAAAGGTACTTACCGGGGGTCCACACGCGGCGCGCAGGCTCCCCCGTCGACTCCGCCTACTCCGTTCGCGGAGTAGGATTACCGGCGTCGACGGCGAGCACTTCCTGGTTCGATTTATCGTGTCTAGACAAGATGCGATAAATCGATCCCAGAAGATCGATTGCTCGCCGCCGAAGCAGCGGGTAAGTATAGACGTACCCTAAGGCTCACTGAAGTCAGGGGGAGTTCATTCGTTGACTTAAACTAGTATTGAGTCAGGTTATGTATATCATTCACTAGCACTCACAAATACTATAGAAAGAGCTTGGAGTCTGTCTGTAGTTAATTCATCTTGGTCTTTGCTTCAGAGGTACTCACCTATTTCTCTACAAACCAGTTTTGCACAGTAGTCTATACATAGTATATTAATCATTCACCACAAAGGGGCTTCAAATACTTGGGTTACTGCTCAAAATCTGCTTATCTATTAATTCTGTGTGTTTCATTTGAAGATCAAAATGCAATGTAAATCTCTCAGATACACTCTATTAATCTGCAGTTTAAAGAATGAGGATCTCATTCACTGCCTTGGTTCACAATTTGTCTAGTTGCCTTTGCTTTTAGGACACAATGGTTTCAATTAAAAATGTCTTGCACTTAACATATTCCTTCTTTGAAGTAACAACAGTATGAAGCGATTTCATTTACTATGGGCATTAGCTGACTGACTCAAATTGTGCTAGACAAAAAGAATGGCTTAGCAGAAGATCCACCTTTACAACCTTGAGTGCCAATTTAATTACAATTAAATAACACCCCCACCCCCATGTATGCAGAAAATTGGAACAGCTAACTCTTTAAAAACTGATGCACATTTTTCAGTAGTTAAAATAGAAGCCTAAAAGGGATGTTGACAGCAGGAAGCCACCATATTATAGAAAGGGGTGATGCAAAAGAAAGGCATAGAACCAGTAATCAAGGGCCAACATTAATTAAATCCATAAAGTTAGGGACGTAATCGAGTGTGGTCTACCTTTCAGAGATGCCTCAGCTCCCACTGACCAATGCATTGGTCAAGTTTGGCACTCAAGGTTGAAAATACTATTTACATTCCATGAGGTTTTGAAGAGATAGAGAGAAAGTGGAATGGAAACAGCTTTCAGAGTCTTTCATCCATGCTGATGAATTCAAATCAAGCATGGGTCAATAGCAGCCCATAATCATTTCCAGCTGATGGCTGATGATCTACAGTGGTTACTCTTGAAGTGTTTTGCATTTTGAAAATATTCTATTGTTTGAAGGATATTCCTTATACTTAAAGTGGGGGATAAACGGTAATGTCTCAAAAAATGGTGAAAAAATAAGTAATATTACCAAAGATTAAATGATTTGGTAAGTCTCTGACTATTCGTTATCGGAGAAAAATCAAAAGTCAGCACCACTTGAGTCCCTTGTTGGCAGCATCAGTAAAATGACCAAGGATCTAACAGAGATCCCTTTTGTCCGTAGCAATTACCACTGGAAGACAGCATTCACAGCTGCAGGGGAAACATGTACTACTGCTTTCTATGCTCTACTTGCTTGTATGGCCTCAGTTCAGCAAGGCAAGTAAGTATGTGCATGAAGAAAGAAAGGGCATTCTCCAGATATATCTTTTCAAACACACTATATTCACGCCAACTCTTACTTTAAGAAGACGTAATACAGAGAGAAAGTGGGAATGAAAAGATCTCTTCCATCACACTATGATTGATATACCTCATCAAAAGAAAACTACCACATATGTGCAACTTTTATGGAATAATGAAGAAAAAAGGTAAAAACAACCAGCAAGGCTCCAGCAGATTTGTACAGTTTTCTGTGATTTGTTTTGCTTACTGCATGTGCCAAACAGCTTATAACATTATTTCTGTTCTTAATTACGGACCGAATGAAAGCGGAATCTAATAGAGTGCTGATACTTTTAATTAAAGTAAAGCACTTCATAACCAAGATGCAACTGAAAGATGATGTGATTGCACTGAGTTCTACAAAAGGCAGATGAAAAGTGTGGTAAATCCATGTGGCTGGAAGGCAACTGCGCTTGGAGTCTTTCAGCAAAATTTTATTACTGCAGTTTGTCAATTTATATCCTTCAACAAGGCAAACTATTTCACTCAGTAATTATGAAGATTACAGAGGACAACAATAAACTTGTCTTTCCAGTGGAGATGGCTATTTCATTGTGCTGTCTTCCTAATGGTTTGTAAAAGCTTCTAATAAATACACTCAGTATTTTTAGCCTTTTTCTAAAAAGTGTTCTATCCCAGTATGTTCCACCTAATTACTCCGTAACAGTCAGGGTTCTGAGGAAAATGTTCTGGTAGTCGCATAATTAAAAGTCAACATGACAACAGTGCCCTGCATATTGTACTGTTTAATTGGATTGATCACGGTTGGCTGATGTGGATGATGAAAAGTTTCTAATCTGGTTAGCTGTGGCCTGGGGGGCAGGGAAGAGGGGGACAAGATGGCTGAGGCACAGGATTGATACATATAGGGAAGGCAGTGCAGCCTAGAAATTAGAATGGGAGACAGGAACTCAAGCTTCAGGGGTTCTCTTCCCAGTTTGGCCACTGATCTAATATGTTACACTGGGCAAGTTACCTAAGCCAAATATCCAAGAGCAGCTTCTGACTTCCAGAGGTGATTAGACAAATCCAGATTCTGATCACTATTAGGTCATACTGCAAGACCTTACTCTTTAACAAAGCTTTTCCACTATAACCAGAATATATTTTAATACACAACAACTGTCCATGGCCACTCAAAAATCAAACGCACCCTAGTCCAAGCAGAGCTTCCCATTACCAAAGAGGAAAGAAAAAGACACCATGATGTTCACAAGGCACCATGATATGCACATCTAAGCCAAGGGTTTACTCAGACACCACAATGATGGGAGTCAGTACAAAAGTCTAAAGGCAGATAAGTAGAGGCTCTTTTGGTACCTATCTTTAAAGAGCTGATACAGGACAGTCTCTTCAGAAAAAAAAATGTCTACAACTCCAGTTCAAAGTCAGAGGGTGCAGCAAGCACTCATCATTTCTGAAAGCCAGGACCTAACTGTTAAATTGTGTAGCCAAGAATTAATGCCCCAAAGTTAGAGGCAACTTCTGAAAATGTCTCTTTATTTTATAGGTTAACCCCTCGGTAAAAGCATGATATTATGAGGACGAATCTTTGGATCTGTAACAAGGTGGCCTTTAATACCTAGAGGCCTGGAGCTGGCCAGTCACATCCAATACTGCTTAGGTAACTTGCCCAGTGTAACATATTAGATCAGTGGCCAAACTGGGAATAGAACATCTGCAATAAATGAGATGGGGCAAGTGGTTGAATTAATAGAACCAGCTGGGTATGGAGGAGCTGCAGAGAGAGGGATGCCCAGGAAGAGGGACAATCAGAATGAAGTGGCTATGAGAGACTGCTGAGAGCGAATAGTCTCCATGCAGGGAAAGCCTGGGAGACCCCTAGCAAGGAAAGATTGGGAATACAAACGGGATGAAGATTTGAGAACTTTATTTTGGAATGACTTCACTCAGGGCTGGATTTATTAACATAATGAAGTGTAGCTGAACCAAAGAAGAGTTGTTTTGATAGTTTGTTTGAGAAAGCCATGAAGAGAGGGGAAACTGGGGCAGACGTCTGCTGCAGAGTGACCTCAAGCCACCAGGGGGTGTTCAGGAGATGTCCAAGCCCATTCACAGGATTCTTAATGCAAGATGCTATAGTTACAAAGTGTTGTTATGATGAAGACTGAGTTTGATTTGACCGATCACCTTATGGGGTATCATGCAGTTACAGTCATTGTGCACCCTGTGGTTGGCCTGGGGTGAAACCAAAGCTATAACCGGTGAACCGAATTTACTGGATTCCGGTTACTGTGTTACTTGACAAGGACAAGGAAATGCTATAAGTGTTGGCCCTTCCCTTACGGTACTGCAGTTGAATGTTGAGAGCCTATTAGCCACTATTAGCTATTAATTCCCCTATTAGCAGTCAGTTCACAATCTCTGGTTTTGACCTCAAACTACTGCCTACATGAAAAATATGTCCAACCATTTAGGAAAGATCCAAGTTAGCTGATGTGGAGAGTCTCCCATTGCGTCTGACTACTGTGACATCATAAGGATCCATCAGGTTAAAATGGCTAATTTCTAAAAACCCTCTAACTAATTAGGCCATGCTTCTGCTCTACCACCACTTGAGTTCTGCTATTCATGCTGGAGACTTTAATAGGTACCACAGCACCTGGGGCTATAGAAGGTCTGATCAAAATGGGATAGACCTTTTAAACTGGGCCTCTCTCAATCAACTACACCTTCTCATGACCCTATGAAACCAGCAACTTTTCACTCTGCCCGCTGGAACCAGGGCTACTTCCCTGACCTCAGTTGGATCACTTGTGTTGGAGATCGCCATCTACGAGCCACCTGTAGGGTCTTTGGAAGTTTCCCGTACAGCTAGAATCACCCCATCCCCATCCAGATAGGGATTACTATATCTTTTGTTACTACTAGACCAAAGCTATGTTGAAACTAGATGAAGACAGACTTGGACAATTCCAGTACACAGTCTGTGTCCTGCATACCCGTCTTTGGGCTCCCATGTTGCCTCTGGAGCCAGCTTAACAGGTACAGGTGCAACATGGTTTGCAGTGCCAAAACTGACCATGCCTGGAGCATACAAGACAGCCCACTGTGCATCTGTGGTGAGGTGGAGCACATGGCTCACATGATGGTTACGTGCTGTTTTTGTGTTGGTTTCTCTGGAAGTCTTCCCAAGCTGAACATTGCTGACTCAGAGGCCATCGACTTGCTCAAGACCATTTAGCTGCTTATTTCTTCCTAAATCTTTCCTTGCTTGTCTTCACCACACACAATCACTATCACTGTATTATTTTAAAATGATTTGCTGTTATAAAAATGTCCCAACTACAGTGGTCACCATTAAAATGGAATCTTTTATCCACACTTATCACAGAACGGTATCTGTAAAGGGTTCTTATTGGCAGGATTTTATGTTAGAGCTGTTGGTCATGAGACTGACATCATGTTGGTTTGTCACTAGTGTAACTTCCTTAACCTCAATGGCATATGTTATAGCTGGTTTACATTAGTGTGAAACCAGAATCTAGCCTTTAGCTTGTCTGGTATGCTGGGATAGTCTTTGGAAGAATTCTTCCTCTCCAAATTCAGTGCCCCAAAGTCTAAAACATTTGCTACTTGCCCTTGGAGGTTGTGTGCCATAGAAGTCAAAACTATAAGACACTTACCAATCTATAAACAGTAGGTCCAGAAAATACCACATGAGTCAGACCATCTGATGACAGTCTGCATTTTTTCAAGCTTCCCAATACCTCATTCCCATGAATACTGCACTGATATTATACTGACTTATTGGCTTCTATTGTTTGTTTTTTAACCTTAAGTGAAATATTTCTAGATAATTCTCAACTCCATTTGTTGCCTTTTTCAAAGGCATTTGGACCCATAAGAAACTCATTGTCCCTATTAGGGTATTTTGTACTTCAGTCAAATGTGTATGTAGAGTAGCAGAAATATATTTTAGACATTTTTTTTTATGTTGGTGGGTTGAAGAAAGGAGGAGACATTTTTGGTGGAGCTAGCTTTAGTTTGGTAACAGAGCTGCCTGCGGTTCCTTCCGTGATTATGACTGATAGACATAACATAAGAATGGCCATACTGCATCAGACGAAAGGTCCATCTAGACCAGTATCCTGTCTTTCGACAGTGGCCAATGCCAGGTTCCCCAAAGGGAATGAACAGAACAGGTAACCATCAAGTGATCCATGCCCTATCGCCCATTCCCAGCTTCTGGCAAAGAGAGGATAGGGACACCATCCCTGCCCATCCTGGCTAATAGCCATTGATGGACATATCCTTCATGAATTTATCTAGTTCTTTTTTGAACCCTGTTATAGTCTTGGCCTTCACAACATCCTCTGGCAAGGAGTTCCACAAGTTGACTGTGCATTGTGTGAAAAAATACTTGCTTTTGTTTGTTATAAACCTGCTGCCTATTAATTTAACCAGCTACCGATCCATGAGAGGACCTTCCCTCTTATCCCATGACTGCTTACTTTGTTTAAGGGTCTTTGCTGAGGGACTTTGTAAAAGGCTTTCTGAAAATCTAAATGCACTATATTCACTCGATCCCCCTTGTCCACATGCTTGTTGACCCCCTCAAAGAATTTTAGTAGATTGGTGAGGCATGATTTCCCTTTACAAAAAACATGTTGACTATTCCCCCACAAATTATGTTAATCTATGTATCTGACAATTTTTTTCTTTACTATAGTTTCAACCAGTTTACCCGGTACTGACATCAGGCTTACCAGCCTGTAACTGCCAGGGTCACCTCTTTTAAAAAGTTGGCATTACATTTGCTATCCTCCAGTCATTTGGTACAGAAGCTGATTTAAATGATAGATTACAGATGACAGTTAGTAGTCCTGCAATTGCACATTTGAGTTCCTTCAGAATTCTTGGGTGAATACCATCTGGTCCTGATGACTTATTACTGTTTAGTTTATCAATTTGTCCCAAAACCTCCCCTAATGACACCTCAATCTGGGACATTTCCTCAGATTTGTCACCTAAAAAGAATGGCTCAGGTTTGGGAATCTCCCTCACATCCTCAGCCATGAAGACTGATGCAAAGAATTCATTTAGTTTCTCCGCAATGGCCTTATCATACGTGAGTGCTCCTTTAACATCTCAATCGTCTAGTGGCTCAACTGGTTGTTTAGCGGGCTTCCTGCTTCTGATGTACTTAATTTTTTTTTTTGCTATTACTTTTTGAGTCTTTGGCTAGCTGTTCTTCAAATTCTTTTTTGGCCTTCCTAATTATATTTTTTATACTTTATTTGCCAGAGTTTATGCTCCTTTCTATTTTCCTCATTAGGATTTAACTTCCACTTTTTAAAGGATGCCTTTTTGCCTCTCCTGCTTCTTTTACTTTGTTGTTTAGCCACGGTGGCTCTTTTTTTGGTTCTCTTACTATGTTTTTTAATTTGGGATATTCATTTAAGTTGAGCCTCTATTACGGTGTCTTTAAAACGTTTCCATGCAGCTTGCAGGGATTTTACATTTGGTGCTGTACATTTTAACTTCTGTTTCACTAACCTCATTTTTGTGTAGTTCCCCTTTCTGAAATGTCAGTAGCCTATCCATTGACCTGGCTGAGGTCCTTGATTAGACTATAAGCAGAGCTTCTGAGAACCACATGGCTGCTGTTCATGGGTCCATCTCAGTGCTTAATTTGTAATGAAAGAGATGCCGGGGCTCAAGCAATTAGTTGTTGGGGCTGAAACAGTTGTTTTACTTTCATAATTGATGCGGAAAGCCTAAAGGTGCCAGGGCTCAGCCTGGCAAACCCTGGCACAAATTAAGCACTGGCCCAGCTAAATGCAGAGAGGTAGTTGACCCTGTGTTTGTTTCTGTTTAACTTTCAGACAGCTGGATTCTGAAGCACTCTTTGGCTCTCAATTACATTTTAACCACTCATCTCTCTTCCAGGGCATTAGGCTCTTACAGAAAAAAGTAAGCGTAGAGATATATTCCTCATTCTCTCTTTTCTCAAGATAATATTTTCTTACCTTGGTTCTTTATCACCCACACAGTAGAACTAAAAGGCCTAGAAGATCTAGCAAGAGCAGATCATTTTCAGTCTGTGATGGGAAAGATTATGCACTTATGTCATTTATGAATCACTGAACTATCTGCAGAAGTGTTGTACCTAATTTATTAACCTTACATTGTAAAGGAGAAAGAGTGGGGGAAAAGAAATATAAAAAGGGAGCATAAGGTACTATCCCTCATTTATATGCCATGCCTTCAAAACAAAGTCTGATATAAAAAGAGGCTCACAGCTTTATAAATTGGTCTCGTCCAATGTAGGGACATTTGCACCCACTTTTTCAACAAGGAGAAAAGTTGCAATTTCCTCACATGGAAGCATGCATGCGTCTTTGGGAATTGAACTAAGATCATACAGTTGTGAGATGGGACTGAACAATCTGGGCAATATTTGAACTAGGGATTTGGAGATGAGAGGTGCAGAAAGCCATTAGTAGGCTCCTGAGTTATCTGTTCCCACTGAATGAAAATAAATAAATATCAAGTCCCATAGGCAGCCTTCCTGCATATTAAAAATTGCCAAATCAGGATATACTGGAAATGCAGTGGTAATTGAGAAGATACACTATAAAAAAGTAATGCTGTTTTATTTCATGCATAATTGTATTATTGATTACTCTGAGGACTATGAATGGTAGGAATACAATATTATCTGACAGCATTGAAAATTAGACAGTTTAATAATATTTTGGGTTTTATTATACACTTTGGTGACCGACAAATTGCAATTTCGGATTTAGATCCTTTTCCTCAAGTACCGGCTAAGCTTATTAGGAAACCTAATTTTTTCATAGAATGCTCCTTCTGAACCAAAGGAACTGACACTTCTACCCTTTGAAGGGACAGGGAAAGCAAATGAACTGAACCAGATTGAAAGCCCTAGAGACTGAAGGGCTTCTATTTTTCCGAGTTCAGCAGAACAGGCTTCCTTCCACTGCACCAACATGCCTCAGTCCTGATGCTACTATCGGAAAATTATTATTAACGGAACTTACAAATTAAAAGTCAGAGTATTAGAGTGACGTATGGAGTAAATGTATTAAAGTGTATTCAAAACTTCAGTCAGATCTCTGAAATCTGTCTCTTTTCATGAGGAGCCATGGGTTACAGCAGTTGGATTCCTTCCTTCCATAACCCCATTTGTTTCAAGTCATTGCCTTAGTGATGAGCCCCGAGTGCTCTTCTTCCCCCACCACTTTATTCACAGATGTCGTTCCACTACTAACTAGTCTGACACAATATTTTAAATAGAGATATGCCTATCTCATAGAACTGGAAGCAGGGCCGGCGCGCCCACTAGGCGACCCTAGGCGGTTGCCTAGGGTGCTGGGAGCTGTGGGGCGGCTGGTGGCGGCTGCCGCCCACCTGCCAGCTCCACGGCTGAGCCGGGAGCCGGGGGGTGGCTGGCGATGGCTGCTGCCCGCCCTCCCAGCTCGCCATGGCTGCCGCCCGCCCTGCCAGCTCCGCGGCTGAGCCGTGGGGGCGCCGTGGGTGGGGGGAGGCTGCCGTGGGTGGGGGGAGGGCTAAGCTGCTGGTGGGGGGGAGCCGCCATGGGTGGGGACTGGCTGCGGGGGGGGGGGGGAGGTTAGCTGGAGGGGGGGCCACAGGGCCGGTGCAAGGAAGTTTCGCCGTGCAATAAAAAGTACACATTTCCATCAGCTGAGTAAAAGGAGCTTATCCTCTGCAATCCTTACTCCCCATAAAACTCCTGCTGAAGTCAACTGGAGTTTTACTGGCATAAAGAAAGCAGTATTGAAACCAACATTTCAGCATGAAGAGCCATGTTTTCTGCTCCTCCTCTACACACAAAACTCTTATCTGACATCAGCAGAGATTTGACTGCCAGATCAAGGCCAAATGGATGGGGTCAAAGTATGGACATATTAAACCTACCTATTCTTGCTCTATTACTTTTAAAATTGTATCCTTAAATTCTCTTCTTGTCATTTGCTGTCTTCTGCTCTCTACTTCCACATCTTTTTATAGGGACTCTAGTGAGTACATGGTACTAAGAATTGAGACACATTTGATCAATCCTCTTTATGTCACAGTTATTAGAGTGCCTAAAGTTAACCCAGTGAAGGCACTGGGCTCCCCTAATTGTGAAAAAAGGCCTCCTATTCTATCATAGTGATATAAGGCACTGATATGAATCTGGGGGTGGCAGGAGAGGGAGGGATGGTTTGTTGCTGGAATGAATAAGGGTCAGGTTGAGAATCGAGGCAGATACTGTCTTCTCTACCTCTCCCCCACATCCCCATCTGTTTGAAGTTATTTCTCCTGGTTACTCATCTGACTGGAGCCAATATTATAATTCATTTCCCCCCAAACTGGCTTTGCTTACCAGGTACTGAGACTCCTCAATGAGACTCATTCAAATGGTTACGTACTAGAAGGGAAAAGCTTCTCCTTTCATATTTTGACTGACTGACTGATGTGAAAGTCATAAGCTATGGTGAACCCCCTTAACAGCCAGCAGCTACGGCAACCAGAGGCCACTAGGTGGAAGTAGATGCCTCGCCTACGCAAGACCTTGCATTTTTACAGTTGTCCTTCGCCTACACAAGAATAGTGTTTCTCTGTTGAGATAGTTATTTCTATACCAGTTTTTACTGACCAGATAGCAGACATTCGAGGTCTAGCATGCACCAATCAAATGTTAACACACCAGGGCTTTGTCTAAGTGTGTATAAAAGACCTGTAATTTCTGTGTTAATTGGAGTCCTGTCACTTGGCACAGACTTCCCTTATTCTGCAGAATAAAGTAATTTTCTTTCCTTATCCCTGTCTGGCTGTTATTGGCTCTCAGCTAGGCGGACCCGATATTTCGGTAACACTGATGTGCTGACTGACTGGCTGATGTGCTTGTTTCCTTAAATGTTTTTGGGGAACATTCTAGACCCGGGTTCTCAAGCTGTGGGCTGCGACCCCATTTTTACTAATTTTGACTTGCTGGGGCTCAGGGCCGAAGCCTGGACCCCACCGCTCGGGGCTGAAGCTGATGCCTGAGAGCTTCAGCCCTGGGTGCCAGGGCTCAGGTTACCCCTTTGGTTTTGACCATCCTGCCAGGGGCAATGGGGCTCGGGCAGTCTCAGGCTTCCGTCCCCTCTCCTGGGGTCATGTAATAACTTTTGTTCTCAGAAGGGAGTCGCAGTGCAATGAAGTTTGAGAACCCCTGTTGTAGACACTTTCCCCCTCCCAGAACTGCTCTGCCTTTTTATCCTCTCTCATTTTCTCTTCCTACCATCTTGTCATTCAGTGAAGTGTGTGTGTGCGCAATATATATATATAGTGTGACAAAGTTTCTCCTCTACATCGGAGGGTCCTGCGCTTATTGGCAGATTTTTGTTTGCCTCAGAGATCTTCCCCTCTGGTAGAACCCACAGTCCAGATCAACTCCTCCTGTGTCTGATAAGGAGTTGGGAGTTTTGGGGGGAACCCGGGCCCGCCCTCTACTCCGGGTTCCAGCCCAGGGCCTTGTGGATTGCAGCTGTTTAGAGTGCCTCCCGGAACAACTGCATGACAGCTACAACTCCCTGGGCTACTTCCCCATGGACTCCTCCCAACACCTTCTTTAGCCTCACCACAGGATCTTCCAGCAGTACGCCCTCTTACTCTCAGCTCCTAGTGCCTCTTGCTCCCAGCTTCTCACACGCAACCTCCTTCCACAGCTCCTCCCCTCTCACTGACTAACTGGGAGGCTTTTAACTAGTTCCAGCCAGTCCTTGATTGGCTTCAGGTGTCCCAATCAACCTCCCTGCCTTCTGGAAAGTTCTTAATTGGCCCCAGGTGTCTTGATTAACCTAGAGCAACTGCCATAAGGTATCAGGGATTTGTTTAGCTTGGGGCTAACATACTGGTTCCTTACCACTTTCCTATAGCCCTCTGGCCTTGCCCTGTCACAATATATATATACACACACACACACGTGCACACACACACACATACACTCATGTATATATATATTCAATATATTGCATATATATATTCAATTAAATCACTCTGCTTAGAGAAACTTCAAGAGGAACTCATCACCTCACTCCACTAATAGACTTTATTAGTCTTTCAAACTCTAAATCCTTAGAGAAATCACTAACTTCTTTAGTTCTTCATTTTACGGATACATTTCATACACAGTCTTTTTATTTAAAACACAGTTACAAATATGAGTCATCTCATTCTAGCCTGAACTTCCCTGTGCTGTGTGCAATGAGCATCCCAGGATGCTGAGAGATGAATCAGAATATGCAAAATGTATGGTCCCTGCTAGGCAGTCGTTTGGGATGCACGTTCATTTGGGAACAATGGTGCTTTTAAACCTAGATCAACAGATATTTTGGATGTCTGAGGCCTTTCAAACAGGGTCTAACCAAGGCCCAGCCTTTAACCTTATTTTCTGGCAATTTTTCACTAAGTGGCAGAATCTGGCTGAGAATTCTCCTAGTATAAAGCATCTCTCAGCAATTATAAAGTGGCATAGCCAGGTCCTACATTAACTGTCCACCCACGGCTTGAAGCATTGGGGATGTTGGTCATGGGGGCATACCTTCACTGTGCCAATTCACTGTGGATCTTCCAGCAGTACGTCCAGCAGTGCAACATGGGGGCATTACCTTCACTGTGCCAATGGAGGGTAGTCCCACAGAGACCATAAATAGATGGCGTAAGTTAGAGCAGGCCAACATTGCTCTAACTCAAGCCGGTGGTCGGAGCTGGCACAAATTCATCATGGGAATCAGGGAAGTGTCTTTCATCTCCTGTGCCAAGCATGGATCTGAGCAGGAGAGACTATGGGCCTGAGGCTTTAAGCCCCTGATAGCATTGGGAGGCTGTGAGGGGCGGGGGAAAGAGAGTGGGAAGGTGTGATGGTGCTATGGAGCCATTAGGAGTCTCCAGAGGAATTTTGTCTCAGACAGAATTCCCGAGGGCACTACAGAGGAGCATGTCAGAGTGGGAGCGCTACTACCCATTTACAGATTGCTGCATGCACTCCCTCCTAATGTCAGCTCAGCTCCTTTGGCTAGTCCAGAGCAGGAGTGGATCTGTGGCCTCTCCTAAACCCACCCTCTCCGTGCAGTAGCATTTGGAAGCACAGTGGTTGTGACTGTATCTGGCACCTGTACTGTAGTGAGGTGTGTAGTGTAGTGAGGAAGGGTCCCTGATCCATAATACACAGTTCTGTCCTGAAAATGAACATGAAATTACAATAATTTCTTGTCGTTTACTCCATTAGATTGACATCACTTTCTGTTTAATGTAAATAAGAGTTTATTATATAATTTCTCTCCCTTTCATTTAAAGTGAAGTTAGTGCTCGTGAAAAACATTGGACTGACAACCCTGGATTTCAATACAGTTGCTTCGTATTTATACGAGTGGTACTAATCAGAATCTGGACCTTTGAGCGCTACAATTCCTATCTTAGATCAGTAAATTAGTGTATCAAGACAATTGCACTCTGTGTTGCATCTGCTTCTGCCAGTATCAAAGTGGCCCAGGTTGTTGTATTGTAATTTATGCTACATTCCTGCTGGAATGACTAGCTTTCAGGAGCTCAGCCAGTTGAGTGATCCCAATGCAAAATTCACCTTTCCAGATCATAATGAGGATTTGTTGCACCCCTGGAAGAATTTTAGATCCTCAATCAAGAAAGGAGTTTACTTGGAGACGTAATGATAATTCTGCACCAATGTTTGACATATCATATAAAGGCCAAGTCCATATAAAGGCCATTTTGCTCAGGTCGGCAGTCCAGGGACCAAAGTCCCTGGTGATGCAACTCTAGCAGAGAATTTAGTATTGAGAATTCTTTGCAGCAGGGAAAACTAAGAATAAACTTTTGTTTTATGTGCCAATTGTTGTTTAAAAACTTCTTTAAAAACTTTGTTCAATTCAGAAGTTTGAAAATTCAAGAGATAAGAAGCAAGAATAAACAGAGATATTTGAAAGGGAAGTATGGTTTTTTTGATGTAAATTCTCATCAAAAGCTTCATTCTCAAATACATTTCACAGTTGATTCATGCTGAGATGTGCCTATCTTTTGAAGCTCCATGTGTTGGACTGGAAAAAAAATGTGTACAGTTTGCTGTTAACTGTTTCAGAACGCAGAACATAGAAGAGAACGCAACAGAGTGGGAAACTGCTCCCCACCCACATTGCATGCTGGCTCTTGAGCTTTGGTTTAAGAGAGTTAAGGAGGATGTGCATGACTTCACTGAAAGGTAGGCCTCACACTAGGAAATACTACAACCCCAATTGCAACAGTATATTGTCGAAGAGTGAACTCACTGCTAGTGTGTCCCAACATGCTAGTCAGAGTATAGCACTCTCTCCTCCTCTGGCACCCCCTGCTGACAGCCATTCCAGCCCTCCATTGCTCTGCCTCTTCTCGTGACATGGCTCTCTGGACAGGTCATTTATACTCCCCCCGCTGCCTGCCTCCTTCCAGGGGTTACAGAGTCCCACTAGTCCAATGGCCTTGTGTCAGGTCTTCGGCACTGACTCTAGGTCCAGTGGCTCTTACATCCCTTGCCTCAGGGCTTGCAATAGTCCTCACCCCTTTGTATCAGGTGGTTTTACACCACCTTGGGTGGCCTCCCTGTCCCCTAGGTTCCTGTCAAGCTCTTGGCTGCTCCCTCAGCCCCTTTTCTGCTTCCCTAGACGTCTTCCTACCTTAGCTTGCCTCAAGGTCCTTTTCCTCAGCCCGTCTCCAGGCTCCAAAGAGTCCTTTCCAACTCTGACAGTGAGCAATGCTTCTCAGGGCTCACGCCCCAGGGAATCCGGTTCCTGTCCTTTCATCAATTCTCACTCCAACCCTATGCCTCTTAACGTCTCTCCTAGCCCATTGCCATAATTCCCTTCTGAGGATCGGAACCCAAAGCCTACTCTCCCCAGACTTCCTTTCTTCCAGCTCTCCCACCCTGCTATGAGCTCCTCCCTTTCAGAAGAGCATCTGACTCCACTGCAGCTGAGTCTGATAACAAATTGGTTGTCCACACCTTGCAAGTGGGCTAGCTTCAGGTTCCTGTTAACCCTTCTGCTGCCAGTGTAGGGTGTACACCTCATCCCATATATGATACATATAAGTTGGGTATAGGCTAGAAAGGAGGGGCTGGGGTAGGTGTGAGGAAAAACTCTATAGAGAAAGAGAGGAAGTAGTGTTAGAGATTTTTATTATTGTAATCAAATTTCTTGTTCAATCTTGGAGAAAAGCATCCTACTGTGATTATTTACATTTGTCTACATCATAATTACCAGAGAGTCCATCTCACTTCCTGTGTGTTGTCCAGAAACAACTGTGATCACCTGAAACACTCAAGCAAACAGCTCCATATTTAAATGGAAAAGACTGGGGCCAAGCCACACTGGGGCCAAGACATTCGGAGTCCTTTTAATCCAACAGTTCAGAGTTCTTGATTTCCAAGTTACGCTGGAAGACTTCTTATCCCAGGGCTAAGGTGGAGAAAGATCAGATTTGGTCTGAATGGGTTGGAAGTATGCCAGGAAATTATTTTGGTCACTACTGATCAGATTTTAATTTTGTACATGATTTTATATTACAGCCTCCAGGTGCTTTTTGATACATTTATACTATAATACTCTAAGTTCAAGTTACTCAAAGTTTAAGAGTAAGATGCAGGAGTTTCTGATTTATCTCGCATTTCTTGGTCACATCCATATTGGCTAAAACTGAGTGCTGCAGTTTCAGCCAAAACATTGATATAGAAACTGTAGCCCCCTACTAATGTGTGTACTTATTACTCTGTGTCACATCAGCTGGTGCTTATATCATTTCACACAGCAGCTTTAATAGACTTATTGCTTCTAGAAATCCATATATCCATCAAATGAAGCTAAGATTGGTCTCTGTGGTTCTTTATCTTGCCCCCAAAACTCACTGGTGCTAGTTGCTTCAGAGGAAGGGGTAAAATACTCATATTGGATACTTAGGCAATAGAAAGGCCATTGGAAAAGGTTTCTGCTAACCCTAGACAGTTGGCTTATGACCTGACACTTAAGTGCTTATATCTCCTATACTTTTTTATCATAACTATATGTTGTTGTTTTTCATGGTTTTTTTTAAACCCGCAAAGTTATTTTCCTCAATAACTGGGACAATACGTTCCACAAGTCAAATATATCCTTTTATCAGTTTTAAATTTGGAATATTCAGTTTAATTGGATATCCTCCTCTTCTGGCATTAATGGAAAGGGCAAATAGGAGTGCCTGATTGACTTTCTCTACACCATTTGTTATTTTTAACACATCCCTTGTGTTCCTTTTTAATTAATCTCTTTTCTAAACCAAGCAGCACTCACATTTTCACTTATTCTTCATATAGAAGTCTCTCCATGCCATTATATTTTCATTGCTTTTCTCTGGTCCTTTTAAAATCCTTTTTGGGTGGTGACTGGAGTAAAATAGAATATTCAAGGTGAGAGTGTACTATTGATTTATATAATGGAATTTTCTGCCATTTTCACAGTCTCTGATGTAGCTTAACTTTTAATGCTGCTGCATTGAGCAGAGGTTTTTATTAAGCTGTCCAGAGTGACACCTAGTTTTTTGGTTACAGTTAATTAAGAAATCATGAACACATGAGTAATTCAAGTAGTTCCTTGCAATGTGCACCACCTGGCACTTGGTGACAGATGAAATGTAATCTAGACAAGTTGGTGAGGTCCTTCTGGAGTTCAGAAACATGATAGGAGGAATAATAGTGTTTGTAAAGCACTTTGAAGAAGAGGAGTGCTAATTAATCCTATCTTCATGTTTCATTTAAACCAGATCAGGACTCGAGCCAAGCTATCATTAATCTGTCTTGCCACACTAGGAATCACATCTTCCAGCTGCAGTGTAGACATACCCTAAGTGCCTAAGTCCCATTTGAAAATCTAGGTCACTTAGGCCTTGCGACACAAAGTGGAGAAATACCTAAATGCCTTTAAAGATGCAAGACTGAATGTATTCAATTTCTATTCATTTAACAGGAATGAAGAATACTTAGTACTTTGCAGGATTGGACCCTAAATCATCTTGAACTGTCTATTGTAAAACACCAAATTAGCAAATTATTTACCGTATATACTCGTTCATAAGCGAAATTTTTTTAGCAAAAAAGGGAAGCATCCGAAAAGGGGGTTGGCTTATGAACGGGTATAGAGGGAGGGAGAGCTGGGACACAGCCCCTCCCTCTACAGAGGGGGTAAGGAGAGGCAGCACAGCCAGCAGAGTCAGAAGGGAAGATCTGGCCAGAGTCTCTCCGCTTCTGGCCACGTTGCTCTCCCCCCAGCCTCCGAAGCAGCTACAGCTCCAGGGCTAGCAGGCTGCGGCTGTGCTGTCCGGCCCTGCCTGACAGAGCACGCTGCAGCCTTGCCGCCCGCCCAGCCCACCGGAGCAGCTCCAGCCAGGCCAGAGACATCCTCCCCGGCCTGCCTCAGCTAAGGTGGGAAGGGATGGGATGTGGAGAGTGTGGGGCTCCTGGGCTAAGGGTGGGGTCATGTGGGGGTGGTCACAGGGGTTACTCCTCTGACCCCCCGATTCTTCCCCCCCCCCAAAAAAAAATTCCCCACCAGTTGCTGTCCCGGCCTGTCAGGGTAAACAGCTGGCGGGCTGAGATACTTTGTTTACTTAGGTTTACCTCTGTGCCTGCGGACACTCAAGTAAACAAACCGTCTCGACCCCCCAGCGGCTTATCCTTATTGCCCAGAAACCAAAGTTTGCCGACCCCTGAATTATAGTGTCGGCTTATGAATGGGTCATAAGAATTTTCTATTTTTACTTATCCATCTTGTGGGGGTTGGCTTATAAACGAACCGGCTTATGATCAAGTATATACAGTACATATTCATTTGAACAATTAAACAAATACATGGGTATACATGGCATACATCCCAGATCAGGATCAAAACCAAACAAGCTTTCAATAAAGAAAATGTACACAAAAATTAAAAAGGAACACAGTCTTGAGCTTTTCCCTAGGGAATTCTGCAGATGCAGATGTGCACACAAAAGAACAAAAATAAACAAACAAAAAAGCCCCCTTGATAGTTTTATATTTGGTTCTTACAGCGGTCAAATGTTCCAAGGATCCTCATCTTTTATTTCTATCTATTAAGATCATCAGCATTTCTCAAGCATCCATACAAAGGTTATAAAAGCTTCTGAGGATGGTTTGGTTTTTTTACCAGGTTCCCAGTCTAACCAGGGTTGTTACTATCATTTTTTTTCTTCTCAGATTCTTGGGAGACAACTATGACAAAAGTGAGACTTATAGTAAGCCCAGAGGATGGCAAATATGTGACTCTGATTTCTTCTGGGATGTTTTTTGTTCCAGAACACAAGGCCAGCCCAAAACCCAACCCCAGAATACCCAATAACCCTGAAGTTAGGTCACTCATTTGCCATGCAGGAGACCCAAGTTCAAGTCCCTGCTCTGGAACAGGGAAATGAACTTAGAACCCTCATATCCCAGGTGAGTGCCTTCACAACTGGATGATTGGGCACAAAGGGGAAGCACCACCACTGCCCCCTTTTCAGTTTTGTGAATAGCACCTAAGTCCTCTTGCAAATCTATCCAGAAAAAAACATAGCTGAAACTACTGGGTGAATTTGACAAAAAAGTGACTAGTTTCAGGTTGACCAAAGCTGGGTTTTTTTGGCCAATTAATTATTCATATGAACATTTTCACCCAGCTCCAGAGATGGTGCCACCAGAGCCTTGCAATGATGTCATAATATTGAAGAGGCTGAACATACAAATTGTATGTGAGATCAGCATTCCTAAAGGTTAAAAATAATAGTTGAAGGACAAAGAGGAAATGAATGGCAATAGCAGATATTGCCTCACTGAAAAACTGAAGAGGGTTCAGAGTAGAGACATGAGAGTGATTAAAGGCTAAGAAAACCTGCCTTATAGCGATAGGTTCAGAAACCTTAATCTATGTAGCTTAACAAAAAGAAGGTTAAAGAGTGACTTGATTACAGTCTGTAAGTACGTCCATGGGGGAAAATATTTAAAATGGTCTTCTCAATCCAGCAGAGAAAGGTTTAACATGATCCAGTGGCTGGAAATTAAAGCTAGACAAATTCAGTCTGGAAATAAGGCATATATTTTTAACAGTAAGAGTAATTAACCGTGGAAAAATTTACCAGTGATCGGATTGATTCTCCATGACTAGCAGTTTTAAATCAAGATTGGATGTTTTCCTGTTAGATCTGCTCTAGGAATTATTTTGGGGGAATTATCATGGCCTGCGTTATACAGAAGGTCAGACTAGACTGTCACAATGGTCCTTTCCTGCCCTTGGAATCTAAGAATCTATAAGAAAGATCAATTGATAAAACACAGGATAACTTAGAAAGTTATGGCATGCATCCGATGAAGTGGGTATTCACCCACGAAAGCTTATGCTCCAATACGTCTGTTAGTCTATAAGGTGCCACAGGACTCTTTGTCGCTTCTACAGATCCAGACTAACATGGCTACCCCTCTGATATTAGAAAGTTATGAATTTGCATGAAGATCCTTCCTCAATATATTAAAAATCAGAAGTAGAACATTTGTTTACAAGTAATCCTGAATCAATAAGGAAGTATAAGATAAAGAAAACCAACATTATAGTAACTGGTACTATATTATTCTGGATCAATACATTTTACTGTGTAGCTAATATATGAAATTTTAGGAAAATGTGATAAGAGTTTGAGACAAGCAAAATGTATGCCACAATAACTATTGTTATTTCTGCAATGCAATAGTTATCAATATATTTATATTTTTAATACATCAAAAATGATAATAGAACAATTGCAGACTTGTGGGCCCGCAATGGAAAAGGCACTGCTTCCTATTATCCCACATTGTGCCTCAGGAAAATCAGCATTTCCACTTGCACCATTCTTAGCTGCTATAGCGAGAGATGGTCCCTCAAACAGCCAAACTGATAGTAAGGCATTAAATATCAGTGGTAAGATAGTGAAGCACTGCAGATCTGAAGATTGTGCACTGCTGAATCACGGGCTTGAAAGCCATTGAGCAGCCATACCACCACGTTGTTAGATAGCTGCAATCTGCATGTATTTTTCAAGGAAAGCCTCCCTCAAATAGAACTCATTACGATGATGCAGTCTCGAGGACACAAACCCATGGTCTACACTGGCAAGAACAAGTGCAACTTCTGAGTGTTTGGGAGACTGGAAAAAAAAAAGAGGCCACTCCTGATCATCACTAGAACCTGGGTCTCCAGCTTCAGCTATGTGTCAAAAGTGATCCCTAGGTTGGGTACCTGATCAGCCCACTTAGAGTTAATACCTTTCAGTATGAACAATTTATCGTCACAGGAAAGTGTCCAAGTATGAAACTATGCACAAGATGCACAGTGGTATAGCTGTGTGATATACAGAAAATTACTCACAAAAAACAAACTTAAAAGAAGGTTGCCAAGTCAATTAAGTGACCACGTACTATTTTCCCCCACAGCATCCCTGCCTCATTCAGTGCATGCAATTGACCATGCTATGGGAATGAATCAGGGTTGCATAGTGGAAACTCTCATTTGCTGCAGAAGCTGGAAGGTGTGTAGTGAATAAGGCAGGGGATTGCAGGAAGAGAACAGACAGTCTCTTGGGTAAAACAGTTGAATGCCATCTTGGGGAACTGGATTCTATTCCTGCCTTTACCACAGAGTCCCTATGTGATGCTAGTCAAATCATTTAAACCAAGCGTTTGCAGATGGTCACTTTATGTGTTCTTCATTTTCTGAGTGGCCGACTTCAGACCCTAGGATCTGATTTGCGATAACAACAACTGCAAATGTAATCTCATGCTCTGTGTTCACCCTCTGGGACTGGTCCTTATATACAGATTTATATCAGCTGCCAGGTAGGAGACATATGGCCTGAACTAATGTCTATTGTAGTTGATGGAAAGCCTTCCAAGGACTGAATCAGAATTTTAAGTCCTTTAGTTCAGGCAGCATATGCTTACTATTTCAGAACTGAAGGTCCAGGTTCAACCCCTACTTTTGACCAAGACAAGGGTAAGTTAAACAAGGCATCTTCCTTCCTAGAAGCTAGAACAGTTATCTCTACAGTTATCTGCCCAACCCTTCCAGGTGGTCCCTTTGGATCTATGACAGGGATGCTCAATAGCAACTTGGGGAGACCTTCTTTCTGCTGTGACCAGAAGGAAGCTGTAGTGGTGCTGATAGCTTCTGTATACAGCTGTATGTGTTACCAAGCTAATACCAGAGGTAAAAGAAGACAGTAGTAGAAGGGGAGCATGGATCCCCATCTGCTTTTAGTAGAAGGGCAGTTCCTTCCCTTCTTCCTAGTTCAGGTAATCACCACTCCCAACAGCTCCCTTTCATCCTCCATAAATAAATGGAGATATACCAATCTCCTAGAACTGGAAGGACCTTGAAAGGTCATTGAGTCCAGTCCCCTGCCTTCACTAGCAGGACCAAGTACTGTCCCCTGACAAATTTTTGCCCCAGATCCCTAAGTGGCCCCCTCAAAGATTGAACTCACAACCCTGGGTTTAGCAGGCCAATGCTCAAACCACTGAGCTATCTCTCCTCCCCAGATAAGGAGGGTAGAGATAGATAAGGAGGGTAGGAGATAGATAAGGAGAGTAGAACTGGGCAACATTTTCTAAACACAACGTTTTTTTCACCAGAGAAAGCAGATTTGGGTTGACTGAAACATTTCACAAATTCATGTATAATTCACAGAATTGATTGGGTACCCCCTTGCCCCTCATCGCCCGCCCCAAATAAAAACAGTTAGCTTAGGCCACAGCGTCGCACTAGCAGCGTATGTCATTCTTTGTACCTAGACATATAACTTTACATTTAGCCAAATTCAAATATACATTGTTTGCTTGCACCCAGTACACCAACCCAGATTGCCCTGTATCAGTGACCTTTTACTCTTGATTCTCTACCACTTCTGCAATCTTTGTGTCATCTGAAAACTTTATCAGTGATGATTTTACATTTTCTTCCGGGTTACTGATAAAAATATGAAATAGTGTAGGGCCAAAACTGCAGGGGCCCCCTAGAAAAAGTTGCTCAGAGATGATTTCCTGTTTGCAATTACATTTTGAAACCTGTTAGCCAGTTTTTAATCCATTTAATGTGTGTGCAGGTGATGTTTACCCAAGGGTAGATAGAATAAGTATGAATCTCCATGCTCAGTTATTTTAGTAAAAAATTGTTCAAAGATGGCTAGAGGTAGAAGAAATAAAGGCATAAGGATGAACTCTGGTGCTTAGGCTTTTGTTCATAACAATATTTTATGATGTCATTTAAAGTAGAGCTGGTCTAATAGTCTAAATTTTGAAATTTCAGTGCAGTTTCAAGTCTCAAATGTGGTTTGAGAATTTGTGTTAAATCCTCCCCTGGTATTCTATCCATTCATTTTTTTAATCCATTCATGGATCTGTGCTCTGCAGCATTTGAGGAGTAACATACCCTTACCTAGGATCCCCAAATCCTGCCTCGGATGGAAGGAGTGGCCAAGATTCACCCCTTAAACAGGACAGCTGCTCAATTGAGACAGTTGGACGTGCACTGGGTGTTCCAGTGGAGAGGAGTCTATTGTATATTATAGAAGTTTTTATTATGGCTTATGCCCCCTAGCCCAGTACCATCTGGCCTAGCCAGCCTTACATATCTGCTTGCATTTCCCCTAGAATATGGGAATTGCAGTGCTCTGACAGCTCTTTTGTGGAATATACCATTTTTATTGTGACAGTTCAGGCCTGCTGAGGACTTGAATATTGCAGCTGTCTCTCTCTACCCAATGGGGATAAAAGAAGCTTGTGCATTTCTGCAGCTGATTTAAGTATGAAGGGTAATTATATTTTTTAAAAATCTCTACTACATCAATTTTAACATTTATTTCTAATCATTACTAATTCATTTAGTATGCCCTGCAATGTAATAATGATCCCATTCAGTATTCATGAGGGTAGTGGATGTGGCATGGAGTGCTTACGTTCTCTGAGAAGCACATAAATGTCAAGCTTCACTTTCTCTAATACAACGAGTTGGCTTCCTGTCTTTATAGCTAAAGACAGAAGTGTTCTGCATGCAACCACACACACAGTTTCTACATCTGCTTGCAATTCTAGTCCATAGACAACAATGCCCCGAAGAAGACCCGTATGAAGTGCTGGA
This sequence comes from Chelydra serpentina, assembly GCA_037349315.1. NCBI lineage: Eukaryota > Metazoa > Chordata > Testudines > Chelydridae > Chelydra > Chelydra serpentina. The sequence goes on along the minus strand of JBAIAC010000035.1, from coordinate 29,978,176 downwards.
GCTTTCAAATCCATTCTTACCTGGCATAGCTTGGTTAGCTGTCTTGAATGTTATTCAGCAGAATTTGCACAGCTGAACAGGAAATCCTTTGAATAGGCTAAGTTGGATTGTAAGGATCCCAGTCTGTATATAGTACCCCAACCATATGCTTGTTGACTTGGATATAGCAATACCTCTCTAACTGTCTCTGTACCCAAGACTGAGTTTTTTCCCCATCTCTGTCAGTGAACTGGAATCTTTCTCTACAGGAGAGCACAGTTAAAGACCTCTCCCCCACTTTTCCTTTGAAGTGTGAGATGCTTATCTGAGCTACACAAATTCTCAATTATTTACTGAGGGCCAAATCCTGCTCCCCTAAACAAAGCCTGAATAAATGGGGCTTGCACTGAGGGTGGGAGGGAGAGGAATCCTCCCTCTGAAGGCCATTCACAAACCCCAGGACTGATCCCACCCTTTCAGTTTAATCCATTATGAGTCTTTAATGAGAACAAAAGGGGATTGACAGACATTTGTGCTCATCTATGAAGGTCCTATGGCTTCCGCAGATTAAAAGAAAAGAAAAGAAAGCCTTTTAAGAGGTTAACACACTGGCCTTCCTCTCCTTTCCTTAATACAGAACAGCCAATGAGAAGAAGCTCTCTTTGGCAAGGAATAAGCAAATCCACAAAAGTGCAGGTTCAACCTAAACATGAACCAAAGTAAAAACCCAGGACGTAGACAGCCTCCAGAGATTTTGGATTTGGGTGCAAACCGTGTTTTCATGACAGGCCAAACCAAGACCGAAATCCAAACATCCATTAACTTTGGGACCACCTCTGATTCTGACCCTAACGTTCAGCAATGCCAAAGATGGACTCCCCCTGGTGCTCTGGAGGAAGAGTCCTGAAGAGAAGAGCCATCCTGGGCTGGAAGTGGCATGCAATATTTGTGACACAACATCAAAAGTTCAGCAATTAAAGTAAATGTATAACCCCTCAGTTCCTGAATGACACATTCAGTGCTACCATGGGCCCATCCTCCAGCTCTCGATTCTTTTTTTTTTTTTTTACACTACAGTTTGAGCTTTCCTGGTTAAAATGTCAGCATAATTTCATTAATAAAGGACAGATTTGCACAGCCATACAAAATTGAGTGAAAAGGTTCATACTGCTTTTGGCAGAAGTCATGTAATTATATCTGACAGGTACATAATGTACTGAAGCTTTCGTTCCTAAGAATTCCATACCAGTAACTCATTACAAACGTTATTGACCAGTAGCTTGCAGCTACCTTCAGGGGGAAACTTGGAAGGTGTTTTACAGTGCGCAGCAATGCAATACCCCAGTTTATAGCGAGAAAGGAAGAACAATGCTGTATCCAGCTGAAAAATGCATGGGGAAATTAGTTGCGGAGAAAGAAATTACAGAATTGGAATGTGGCCAAGGTTCCAGTGCGACTACTCTTGTAAAAAATAGCAAACAATAAATGGTCAGGTGTCCCCTAGTTCATGTCTCCTTCAATGCACAGCACTCCAAGTAGCACAGTCCCCCCAGTAATATAGATTCATAGAATATTAGGGTTGGAAGAGACTCAGGAGGTCATCTAGTCCAATCCCCTGCTCAAAGCAGGACCAACATCAACTAAATCATCCCAGCCAGGGCTTTGTCAAGTCGGGCCTTATAAACCTCTAAGGATGGAGATTCCACCACCTCCCTAGGTAACCCATTCCAGTGCTTCACCATCCTCCTAGTGAAATAGTGTTTCCTAATATCCAACCTAGACCTCCCCCACTGTAACTTGAGACCATTGCTTCTTGTTATGTCATCTGCTACCACTGAGAACAGCCTAACTCCATCCTCTTTGGAATCCCCCTTCAGGTAGTTGAAGGATGCTATCAAATCCCCCCTCACTCGTCTCTTCTGCAGAAAAAATCAACCCAGTTCCCTCAGCCTCTCCTTCTAAGTTATGTGCCTCAGCCCCCTTATCATTTTCATTGCCTTCCGCTGGACTCTCTCTAATTTGTCCATATCCCTTCTGTAGCGGGGGGTGGGGGACCAACACTGGACACAATACTTCAGGTATAGCCTCACCAGTGCCTAATAGAGGGGAATAATCACTTCCCTATATCTGCTGGCAACATAGGCGCTGACTCTGTGGGTGCTCCGGGGCTGGAGCACCCACGGGGAAAAATTGGTGGGTGCTCAGCACCCACTGGCAGCTCCCCGCCTGCCCCGGGGCCCGTGCCCAGCTCCCCGCCAGCCCCAGGGCCCGCACCTAGCTCACCGCAGCACCGGGCGATGTTGCGGGGCCCCGCCCCCGACACCGGGCGACGTTGCGTCGGCTTCAGGGGCGGGGCCACACAACGTCACCCGGCGTCGGGGGCGGGGCCCGGCATCGGGGGCGGGGCCCCGCCCCTGACACCGGGTGACGGCACCCACGGGCACCGCCGGCACCCACGGGCGCTGCCAGAAGTCGGCTCCTGTGGCTGGCAATGCTCCTACTAATACAGACCAGTATGCTGTTGGCCTTCTTGGCAACAAGGGCACACTGCTGACTCATATCCAGCTTCTTGTCCACTGTAATCCCCAGGTTCTTTTCTGCAGAACTGCCGCTTAGCCAACTGGTGCAATACCAGCTTGAAGGAAGAGAGCCACCTTCGTCTGTTTACCTTGGAGGTCTCCCATTCAAATACTGAGCAGATACAAACTTGTTTAACAAACAAAACTAGTCAGAGGTATAAGGCTGCGTTCATTCACAAAAGTTTCCAATTATGTTACAACACTGTCAAAGAGTGAAGTAGATGCATTACCCAGCTCCAAGTCTAAGCCAGCACCTCATTTGTCAAAGTGGAAGAGATAAACTGAGTAATGAAAGTTTGAGTTTATTTGCTTCTCAACACACTATTAGTGTTAATGGGAAACGCAGTCAGAGAGGATAGAATATACCCCCTGTGTGTTTAATGATCAAGTTCCCAGGTCCCCATTAAATCTTGCACAATTTTCTATGCCCTTTAGTGTCATGTTTTCGCGCTGTAATTTAAACAGTGGTAAATTATCTTCCTGACCTTTGTTAATTGCTGTCAATGAAGCATATTACAGCCAGAAGGGGACTGTTTATGGAGAGCATCATAATGCATTTAAACTGAATTGTTATTGTCCTAAAAGTGAGTTATAGGATATTCTGGATATTTTTTTTTAAATACAGCAGGATCCCTCTCATACAGTGTTTTGAAAGAAGAGAATGACTGATCAGTTCACCTAACCTTGCTCGGACAACATTTGTTTTCTACCAAGTGCAAAAAATTCCCACTTTACCTGGTTTTCCTCAGGGAGGCGTCAGTTCTCCCCTTGATGTTTCATATCACTAATAGAAGCTAGGTCCTCTCCTGATGACCTACTAGACTGTCACTACAACCTACTCTTACTAGTCTGTAATCCTTCTTTGGGTTAGTAGTTACCTACATAAGACACAGATGATGAGCTACTCCCATCAAGACCATTTCAAAACGTTAGACCAAGTTTGGACACCTGAGGCACTTTACAAGACAAAGAACTATATCTCTCTCCCCTGGTTACGACATGCACTGAAGGCCAAATCCTGCACAAAGTCCGAACAGATGGAGACTAGAAATCTTTTGGGACTAGAAATCCTTCCCCTGTGGGGCATCTTCACATCGGTAGGAGCCATCTCTGCCCTCCAGCACCAGGAGCACTAGACTCTTCAGAACCAATGAAAGGACGGGAGGAACTGACTAGGGATGTGAGTTGCTAGATGATACTTAGGGCCATGCCTTCCTCCCCTACCCTCCACCTCCCCATATCAGCACATCACTAGGACTGGCTGGATTTGCTGGCGGAGCAGCTTTTACCATTCCCATGAGCGGTGGGGGATGGAGTAGGGTGCATCATCCTCTGTGGAGTTCCAAGATAGACTGTGCTTCCCTGAAAGTGCGGTACCCCACAGCAAGTCAGCATCTCAAAAGCACAATCTGCCCCTTTGGCATACTGCAACTGAATCCACTGTGACAAAAGCATGGAAACAAAGTTTTGTTTGCTTGTTTTTTATAATCAATGTGTATGTAAAATAATTGCCAAAAGCCTTCCTGGTTACTAAATGGCATGGATTTGTGCCTCAGTATTTCAATATACATGAGGCTGAAACCCTTTGCACAGCTCCACAGCTTTAGGCCATTAATCACTGTTCCGAGTTAATGCCTCACCGAGTGCAATGTAGCACATTTTGGTGCCAAATTTGGATTTAGTAGTGAATCAGACTATATATATATATACACACTCACATATATGGCTACTAAGATGCAAGCAGAAAAAAGTAGAAGCATCAAACAAAAATCAGCAATAAGTCTGATCAAAACTAATTGATGATGCGAAGAGGTCTAGATGATCATAGGTTTCAGTGTAGCCGTGTTAGTCTGTGTCAGCAAAAAGAAAACAAGAAAAATACCTGTGGCACCTTAGAGACTAACAAATTTATTTCAGCATAAGCTTTCGTGGGTTAAGAACCCACTTCATGATCATAGTGGTCCCTTCTGGAATCTGAAATACTACAGGAGATTTCAAAAGTGTCTATAGTTTTAGGTGCACAGGTTCCTTTTCTTTTTAAAGGCTAGAGTTTGGAGAAATAGATGGAATACTAAATACACTATTTTCCCTGGTAAAATTCCTGAAATATCCCTATCCCTTCGGCTCCCTCCTCCTCTAAGTGAAACTAGTTTTGCACACCCCAAAAGTATCAGGATCCATGGAAGTTATATTACTTAAAAGTGTAGACAGGTGGTAAAGTTCCTTTGTCATTTGTGTCATTGCTCAGTTTGGCCCAGGCACTTGCATGGCAGATGCACCAGCTTTCACTGTGTATGAACTTGGCCTATAGGTGTCACCTTTTGCACAATAACATGCACCCTCCAACTGGAGAAGTTGCAGCAATAAGTTATAATACAAAATCCCCAACAACAATATTTGTACTGAGTGCACCCCTTTCATTTAGCAGACAAATGACTCCAACCCTGCAACGGTATTCTAAATTGAGACACACTTAAGGCACAGGTGTGCATTAAAAGGGGAGCTGTGATGAATCTGGATGTATTCAAATAGGTTCGAACAGGAGCAGCTACAAATAAATTGCATGAGACTGATGGGTGGAGTTGTGTAGGTGTGCCAGCTAGCTTCAGTTTGTGGGTTTGGAACTTTATGAACTATGGTCACTCTGTAGTTACTGCACCTTTAACACCTGCAACATTTTAGGCTGGAGCTGGCTGGAGACTGAATCTAGGAATGAAACTGAGCATAACTTGAAAAAAAGGGGCCTCTCACTGTTCTAGCTTTATTATTTTTCTTTGTATAGTATTCTGATCCAATTAAGTTCGCTGCTGTTAAATTTAAATATGTAATTGGCTTTTCAAAGACCTAGCAGGTATATATGGTTAAACGGTGCTATTTTGGGGCTTATTTTGTAAAGAGCAGAGGTTCCCTTGTGATTTTAATGCATATAAAAATTGGGGATCTTGCACTTTGAGCAGTTTTTTTTATTTACACCAATATAAATGTATAATAGCTTCATGACTGAATTTTGTCCACACTGCATACCGTAGTGTACACACAACCCTAATTTACACATGCAGTAAATTCATGAAAAATGAATAAATAACTGGGAAGCAAAAATAGGTGAAGACCATTCATTTCATTTTTATAAAACTCAAACCTTTCATCTCGTCCTGCAGAGCAATATTCCATACATATGTACATATAGTAAACAGTGGCAAAGTAGAATAATTTCTTAACTCTCTGACCATTCATTTCTCTCCCAAAATGGAAATATGTGATGCACACACAACCCCCTTTCATTTCAGTGGGACTAGCAATAGTGCATCGAAGGGAAAATCTGGTTGAAGCTTGGTAGTTGCGTAGATTACACTTCCAAAAATTCTGTTGCATACAATAAAAGGCATTAAAAAGCTAACAGTAGCCACCTGTTACCGCACAGTTACACAGATTCTTTTTACTCTAAAACCAAGGAAAAAATAATGCAGCTGCAGATACCACCGTGTGGTAACTGTTGGAAAATGCTAACTTATTAGTGGCAAACTCTTCACATGAAAAGTGGGTTAATATGTAATTGCATGATAGTTAACAGGTGTTGGCTGGACTTGAGGGTCTAGATTAAAAAAAGTGGGGGACACCAACATTAGGCTTTTAATTAAGGAACCTGATTTTCAGAAGTTTTGAACACCATGCAGTTTTCCCAGTGAAATCAATGGGCACTGCGGTTCAGCACTTTTCAGAATCAGGTCACTTATATTTAGGGGTCTAACTATGGACTTAGGAACCAACTTTAAAACAAAATATTGGCTGAGATGCTCTGGCAGACATTTTGGGGAAAGCTTGTGGGTGCGTCTCTGCATTATGCCTGATTCACAGCAATGTTAAGTCCCTCACTTTCATGAGCATAAAGTTCACCCAAAATTAAAAAGAAAAAAAGGATGTAAAGTTTATATCATTGTGTGTTTGTATCACTGTAAGTCACTGCTCTGATTTTTGATACAGCACATGTATAGGAGGTTAACTGGAAACTTTTAAATATTCAATATTCTGTCCTATAACAACATCATTGATTAATAGATAGCCTTGAAGAGGCACAACAATCCTACCTATCCATTTATAAGCAAGGCTTTAAGTAGTGCAGATGGAGAACAAGCAAAAGTATGGAGCTGTTTGTCAGGACACATAAATCACAGTCTACTTTGATAACGCATAAAGGCATATGCAAGCCAGTTCTTATTTTCCCAATTCTGCCTCCTATATAACTACAAACAGTAATGAGCCATGGCATAACTTTTTAACGCATTCTTAAAATCAATGCTGGCAAAGTCTTGTTGTAATGAAATCATTGGCATTTTTAAAAAATTGGCATTTAAAAAATAACCAACTGCCACAACCTGGGGGCACAAAATTAGATCAGGAAAAAGTGACTAGATGCATGATACAATATTTTTCATAGTAAAGAAATTAAAAATCCTACTATATTTAAGACATAAGCATGGATATTCAAAGCAGATTGTCAGATCAGTGTGAGTTTTTAATCACAAGGTCACACACACACACACAAACATACACACACACACACAAATATTTGCTCTCGTAATGAATAGTAAAAAGTGTACTAAAACAGGTTACATGTTAATTGCTATTGTCATTTCTAATCAATTACTGCCTACACTAAAGCTGTCACACATTAGAAGCAAGTGAAAGAGGAATACCAGCATTAACGGTGAATTGCCTGGCTTCTGTCAGTGTGTCAAAACATTAACGTTCTGTAATCACAGCCTTCATATTGAGCAATCGAAATGGCAGCACAAACTCAATGCAAACACATTTTAAAAATATCAGCCTATCATTATTTATTAGACATATAACATATTGGACAATATAAGTGCAATGTAGAAGTCTTATAGCTTTCTGATACCTAAATGCTTGTGCAGTTTACAAAGTTATTTCCTGTTAGCATTTTTTTTTTGTTATCACAATTTAAAACTTCAAACGTGGTCATGTAAAACGAGAAATTAATCTGTCCTGTTTATCAGAGAAAAAAGACTATTTGAAGGAGAACATGGGAAAACCTGTGTGATTTATAAAGAAATGTTTAGATGACAAGAATACAAAGCAGTTGACTGTTAAAAGCAGTAGCATGGTGTTATGGTGATAGGAACGTGTACAAAACCTTAAAATAGGTAACCAAAGTACCTAGGCATAAAGCACACTTCTTAGATTAAGGCATGCTTCCCATGTATAGGCAGCTAATACTGCAAGAGCCTTCTCAGCACAATGACTTGTAAAAGGACTGAGACAAGGAGGACCTCGGCAGTAGATTAAGTGACAGAGGAAAGGAAGATGGCAGTTACCAAAACCTGCACAAAGAGGTATCTTGCAATGCTTTCTTAGTGTGACCACACTCAAACATAGGTGTTTCTCTGGTAGTAAATTCTAGAGAAGATCATCAGCTATTGAAAATGCCCTGCACATTCAAGCCATACCTTTGGGGTTATTCTTAAGCATTCCAAATCATCACAGAGAGTGGCAGTTCCTTACTGCTCGCTCTCTGCCAATAATAGATCCTGACCATCTGTTCTCATCCACAAAGGACAGGGATCCAGTTGGCATGCAGCTGAGTGAAGTTCTGCAGTGCATTTAGGAACTCTGGTTGAAACCATTACTGAAACCCAGTCAGGTCAGTGAAGATGTAGCGGTATAAAGGCAAAAAGGAATTGCAGCAAACAGTTTCAGGGAGACAAAGCCATATCCGGTTGGTCTTCTCTGTCATGTAGTTTGGAAACTCCACACACAGCAAGAGTAGACTCATACCAGTTGGCGATAACATGGATTAAACAGATGATCCCATCCCACCCAGAGTAATTCAACTGGATAGGACTTCACAGGTGCAGTGTACTAGGACTAAAGAAGCTTGCATCTCCACTACACATGTACACCATACTCTAGGACAGGCCTGCACAACATGCGGCCCGGGGGCCGCATGCAGCCAGCGTGGGCTCACTGTGCGGCCCGTGTGGGGGTGAGTAGGTGGGCTCACTGTGCGGCCCGCGGAGGGTGGGGGTGAGTAGGCAAGCGGTGGGGTGGGGCAAGCCAACGGCCGGCCGGCCAGTGGGTGAGTGGGCTGGTGAAGAGGCCAGTGGGAGGCTGGGGAGTGAGGGTTGTCCCAATGCTGCAAAGAAGGTGTTCCCAAAGGAAGGTGCTTGCTTCTAACCCCCGAGGCTTTCAGTATGTCTGCTCTTCTCTAGTCAGCCCACTTGACAAGTTTGATTGTCCTTGGTCTGGTTCCCATCCCCTCTCCAAGGGTTGCAGCTGTCTGGAGGTGCCTGCCTTCCACGCCTTCCTCATTCACACCTCATTCATTCAACAGAGCAATTGAATACAAAGTGGGGGGAAGATCTTATTCTACTTCTAGCAAAAAGACATTTTTCTTTTACCTTAATTATACTACCTTAGGGGCCCACTATAACATATTACCAAGGTCCAATACAAAGTCATATAAAAGTTATACAAAAATGCATAATGCAGAGATTTATCTACAACTGCATTGATTGACTGTTGTGTGCAGTAATATAGTGACCCCTCGGGGGGTGAAGAGGGGTGTGATGGTGGGGCCGAGCGGGGAGGGGGCGGGTCCTATTTTACTGCTGTGGTCTGGTCACTCTATGCACGTTGTTTCTTTCCCCCTCTACAGGCTTCCATACCCCAGTGCTGGGGAAGGAGGGGTTGTTTCCTCGGGGTGGGCAGCGCTGGGGGAGGGGTGTTTCCGCGGGGCTAGGGGGTTTCGGCCCTCAGCTGTTTTCTTTGGAGTAATATGGCCCTCACTGCTTTACGAGTTGTGCAGGCCTGCTCTAGGACCACAAACTCTTTATGACAAAAGTCATCACTAGACTGCCACCACTGATGCACCATTCACCTCCTTTCCCTTCAACACAGGTCATCTGTGAACTGAAATGATCTGCATGGAGGATGCAAAAGTATGGTGCACCCTGGCATTAATGGTTCAGCAGCTATCTAGCGATACACCAGGCTGCCCGTACCCTTGTGCAAAGATAGGATTAGTTAAACCTGGCTCCAAATATGTAGTCTGAAAAACTCACAGCTGGATTCAGACAGCACAATTTTCAAATGCTGACATATTAGAGGGTAAGCAGATCCACTATTGGATGCACAGATTGGCCTTTACACAAGTAACCTTACTTGACTATATTTGTGCCTATGTGAAGCCTTCAGTTGCATTGTTATACAACCCACCTTGTACGCCTTGCTGCACACCACAAAAGGACCTTTGTATGACCGACATATTTCTATTGTTTTTTTCTCCACAAAACCCCACTGCTTACTTTGGAATTTCCCTGAGTAACTGGCCCTTTTCTGAGTAGCAATGTTTATTAGAGAAGTTGATGTTGCTCACCAGCTCTTCCCCCTGAAGTCAAACATGTTCTCCCCACTGGAGATGAAGAAGGAAAGAACTAGAAGCAATTCACATTCTGATGACTGCATTTCCCTAGGTGTTATGATCCAAATTACTGGGAGTGTTATGGAGACACAGAAATCTCATTTACAAATTAGGTTGTTATGATGCTTGGACCCAAAGAGAGGCATCTGTGTTCTCTCAATTACAAATACTCATGTTGTATAGCCTAAAACTATTCTCCTCCTTGGATGCTGGGATGATATTAATGCATAATGAGTTTTTAAAAATTATTTTAACTAAAAAAGAAAAAGGCCAGCCATTTAGATGTACTGGCTTATTCTGTTCCTGAAATGTGCAGTGAATATCACTTGGTTAAAGCTGAAGCTCTTGCCACACTTCTACTCAGGCAGTACTCCCTCGTGAGTAAAGCTAAAGCAAAACATAGTAAGGAATTGACAATGAATGGCCTAACCCTGATCAGCTCTGCATTGAATTTAAATGTGACCCTCCCCTCACAATCTACACAGACACATGTATGTTCAAATACAGGCTTGTTTCCAATCCAAGATATGCCACCACTGCTCTGTGAGCAGTACTGCCATATTTTGGATATTTAGGTAGCACAGAAAAAAAATGAAGCCTAAAAAACTTAAAATCAAATGACTGATGCCATGCATTAACTGTAAAAAATTATGGAAATCCAAATAAGGAACAGACCATCAAACCTTATATATATGGAAGCACCAATCCAGGGCTTTGGATGTTGTACCAACATTCGCTTTGCAAATCTCAACCAACTAGAGGATTTAGCCTCACATCTCACTAAAATTAATGGAAATTATAAGGCTAAATCTCTTTGTCTGCTTTGGAAATCTCAACCATTGTGTCTATACTAAGTTACTGTTCCTCATGTCTTACAAGCATTCAGCAGCCCCAAAGGTTTTTCTTACATTTTTTTAACACTGAACATCAGATTTTGCTGCCAATGCCATGTATCTTTTATGTTCTGACAAACTGAACAATTGAAATAAATTTTGTTGTACATACTGGGAATCTCGTTTGCACTAATTTCTGGAGTAATGAATAATTTACATAATTGTGTTACCAATATGATGGGCAAGATCCTCCAGAACTGGCTCAGATGAAACATCTATTAAAGACAACAGGTGTTTTACCTGAGTAATGGAAGACAATTAGAGTCCAGTGTGCATTCTTTAAGGCTCTGGTTCTGCAAGGTACTTAAGCATGTGAGGTGTGCCACTGACTTTCATGGGACTATGCACCTGCTTAAAAGTTAGGTACATGAGTAAACACCTTGCTGAATCAGAGCCTATATGCAGAGATGAAGAACTACTATATCAAAGTGCATTGGCCATACTGTATGCAAATTTTGAAAAAGAAAAATAATGGACAGCACTGGCTTGTGTTAGTTTATGCTGCATTACAAGAGCAAAACATTGCATTTAAATTGCTGATTAGTGAGAAAAATGGCAGGTAGCTGATTGTTGAAGCAATAATCTCCTAATGGCCTCAGTATTCATTCTTTGTTTTTAAACAGATTTCTAGTAGTTTTCCTCCAAACTAGGCCCATCCCATTTGGGTATAATGTGAGCAGCTCCAAATTGTTAGGATACCTTGTCCATCAAAATAAAGGAACACACGGTTACTTACACTTAACTATAATTTGCCCATTTAAAGAGAACTACAAGGCAATTGATCTCAAGTGCTAGGAACCAAATCCAGTCCTTACCTCCATGGGACTTAAAGGCATCCTAACAGCAGGAATGCTATATGAAATATCTGAAGTGGTTCAGGGCTGGGGCATCGAGGTCTGCATGGATCCTCCAGTCCTTCCCTCCTCATGGATGTTCTATATTAGGGTAGTGGTGGCTCTTCCATGAGTGGCTCGCCTTTGATTCCTCATCCCCACTCCTCTACATATCCAGAGGGGTCTGAGATTCTTGAGCTGTGCACCAGGAAACTGAATTTGCCTCTGGAGGCCAAAACCTGCAGTCCTTACTCAAGCAAAACTCCACTGAAAACAGGTCGGTCAACTAATTATTGCCCAAGAAGTCCAGAATCCTGCCTAGAATTGTTTGAGCATCTTGTAGGTGAGTGACTTGTGTTTGTATTCATCTTTCTCAGCTTTTAACAGGGCCAAAGATGTTGGCATATTTTGGGGTACCAGAGTGAATGGCAGGGACAATAATCTTTGTAAACATAATTGGAATAAGATGTTTCAAATCAGAGACGGTTGTCTATGTGGCTGGTTCATTTTCCCTGGGGCATGGACACGCACTTAAAGACTGTCCTTTTCTGACGTTTAACAACCATTAGGCTGTTTCTGTTCCCTCAAGTGCTGTCTACACTTTGTTACGTTCGTGGGAGACTGCGGGCCTACCCAGGGTGCTCTGCAAGAATGAGACCCACGCACACAGTGTGTTATCGGCTTTATTGAAGGCAAAGTGACACATCCACAACGGGGACTCCTGGTGTTGCTGTCACGGAGACGGGGAACCCAGCTCACCGAAGCCCGGCCTGGTACGGAGCCCAAAGCGGGGCCGGGCTCATGCAGCTATATACAAGCATCTCATATATAATTAAGCAGGGGCTTTTCACAGGCCACGGCCGCCTCCTGGCTCAAGACCATATAAAGCAATTCTAACTAATTCATAACAAACTGCAGCTGGCAGGCCTTGACCTGCAATAACCGGCCCGCTGAGACAAAGTGAGAAAGCGAAAACACCCTTGCTATGCCGTAACACAATCTTCCGTGGTACCCTACAACTTCCCCACAGTTTGGACTACAGGCGTATGAAAAGCAGTGCACACCAAAGTGTTGTGCTGTACCTCCCCTGTGTGGATGCTGCGGGCTAAAAGGTTCTCACTTCACATTACTGTAATCCTCTTCAAACAAAACTACATTAATGAAAAGTAAAAGCCTTTTAGTGCATGCCTGGAGTGTCCACATGGGGAAATTATAATGCAGCCGTTTGGTGCAAACTGCTATTCACACCCCATTCACACCCCAACAGTCCAAATGGTGGAGAAGTGTAGACATGCCTTAAGTCTCCCATCTCAAGGTGGTGGCTGTGTTTTTGGTGCCTTTTTTTTTAATCCATGCAGACAAGAATGAGTTAAGCTTCTGATTTTCCTGTCTGTTTTGCACAACATTGTCATGCTGGCGATGCTTTCTGTTCTTGTTGAAGTCTTTGTCATGAAACTGAGAGGTTGACGATGCACTGCCTAAGCCAGGAATAGTAGCCTGTGATTGGCAGCAGGCTACTATCCTACTTTAACCTTTTAAATATTCTGCTTTTAATTAGCTGGCTCATCTCTCCTGCACACACTTTGCAATGAGTGTTAAAAGGAAGAACAGGAAATGCCAACCAATCAAATTAAAGAACATTGAAAAGGTCAAAGTAGTCCATGGTGCTACCTTAAATAGACCACATGTGGGATTTGAAAGCTACATTTTTGAGCTAAAGACTGTAGCAAAAACATAGAATGGCACAAACTACTTTTGTGACAATTGTTACAAAAATAAACGTGTTCTTGTCTAAAGACAAACTGTGGTCTTCACTTAAGACGTCTCTCCACCCCTACACCACTTAAAATCAGTTGGCAGGAGTGAGATAAAGTTTCTACTTGGTCAGTAGTTGCAGTTCTTAGATCATTACAATCTGGAGTTCGTTGTCAAATCAACATTAGATGTTGGTCATCAATTTCATCTTGGTTCACAGAGGAAACAAGCTGCAGCTTACGTGAAGGAGGCACCAGGCAGACATGGGGCCAAATTACACTCAAATGAATATACAGCTCATATAAATTTAAATTAACATATCTGAGAATCAAATTTGGTCACTGTACTTAAAGCACACCAATTTGTTGAAAAGAGCTCACAGCTTGAGCTGGGCGAATAACATATTTTTGGTTCACTGGCAATTGTGAAACACTGAAATAAAATTGTTAGGTGAATTTGTCATTTTCGGTAATGTTAAATGAAAGGTAAAAAAATCGTTTCTGGTTACCCCAAAGGTTTTATTTTAAATGTTAAAAAATAAAATTAAAGAAATTCTAAACAAAAGTAATTTCAAAATTTGTTTTGTTTTAACATTTTGAAACAAGATCAAGTAAAACTTAATTTTGAAGTGTTCTTTCTAAACAAAGCTAAATGAAAATTGCTGAAAACAAAGTTTTGTTGGAAAATTTCAAAAGGGGATTTTTCTGGTGATTTGGGTGATTGTATCGGCTCTGCTCCCTTACCATCTCTGTACCTCAGTTCACCATCTACAGGTGCAGTGAATGTAACTATGGAACTTAAGCCTCCTTTCCCAGACAGAAATGGTAAAAATGGGCATGACATTTGCCTGCTTTACAAGTGTGTTGTAAAGCTTAATTCATTTAATTCCTATTTTGAATTCACTTAGTTGACCTTCAGGTGAAGGTATTCTATGCACAGCACATCAAAGGAAAATAGAAACACCAGGACTGGAGCTGGCTGAAATGCAGATTTCCACATGGACTGCCCTGGGGCCAGGGACCCTAGTGCTTCCAAACTCCCAGGCCAGCTGGCTCCCAAAGCTACCTGACTCCTGTAGCTTGTCAAGTCAGCTGGCCAGGGACTCCAGCAACCCTGAGTGTGGTGCTGGGCACCTAGACCCTAAAAATACCATAACAGAGGCTCTAATTCAATGTACCTCCTAAATTTAAAAAGACATAGTAAGAGGACCAAAAAAGTGCCATCATGGCTAAATAACAAAGTAAAAGAAGCAGTTAGAGGCAAAAAGGCAACCTATGAAAATTGGAAATTAAATCCTACTGAGGAAAGCAGAAAGGATCATAAACTCTGGCAAGCCTAAGTATAATTAGGCAGACCAAAAAAAAAAAAAAAAATTGGAGGAGCAACTAGACAAAAACTGCTAAAATTAACAACCAGTTCGGCCACTCAACGATCAGAGTGCTAAAGGAGCACTCAAGGAAGACAAGGTCATTGAGGAAAAGCTAAAGGAATTTTTTGCATTCACCACAGAGGCTGTGAGGGAGGTTTCCACACCTGAGCCTTTCTTTTTAGGTGATAGATATGAGGAAGTGTCCCAGACTGAGGTGTCAGTAGAGGAAGTTTTGGAACAAACTGATAAATAAAACAGGAATGAGTCACCAGAACTGTATGGTATTCATCCAAGAGTTCTGAAAGAACTCAAATATGAAATTGCAGAACTACTAACTGTGTTACGTAACCTATCACTTAAATCAGCTTCTGTACCAGATGACTGGAGGATAGCTAATGTGACATGATTTTTTAAAAAAGGATTCAGAGGCCGGTAAGCCTAACTTCAGTACAAGGCAAATTGGTTGCAACCTAATTTTTGACTGCTTGACTTTGCAACTTAATTTTTTTTAAATATTGTGTGTATAATTTCCAATGTTTGTTTTTGAAAAAGCAAACTGAAAACCCCCCCAGAAATCCCATCACATGGACCCATATTAATTCCCACATATTTGATTAACAGGGTTGGAACCTTTAGATCCAACACACAAACCTCTGTCACTTGAGCTAATGGAGTAACTGAATGCAATAGAAGGTTGTCATTCTCTATGTGAGCCAGCCAATAGAAGGGGATGAGACACACATTTAGCCAGCAGAATATCAGTTATATGCTGAGAGCAGAGGAATACAGAGACTCAGACCTCATGGATTCTATTCCGTGTTCTGAGATGGGTGTACACTCTCGTGGTAATAGACCCTTCTGCCCCATATCCCAAGCCCGAGCTCTTCTGCTCCTGCCATGTCCAACTTGCCCTTCTCCCAGTCTCTCTCCTTCTCACCACCAGACTGTTTAATCACTCCCCGTTTCCTCCCACTGTTCCATGTCCCAATGCCACCCCCCACTTCCCCCCCTTGTCCCAGTATCCTGCCTTGCTACCTTTCCAGGCCTGGATCCTCACTCTTCTGCCTTCCAGTCAGATAGCATCCCATCTCCTTGCTGCCTGGCATCATCAGCAGAAGCAACTGAGCCAGTCTCCATGCTTTCAGTTCCTTTGCCTGGCATCACAACAGCCCACAGCAGCCAGGAGTAATTGCAGTGGAAGTCATGCTCAATACTTGCAGCCCTGGGATGGAGCATACTCAGTGCAGACAGAATCTTGGGAAAGTTTAGCAACTCAGTTCTAAACAACCTCTACTGAGCATGTGCAAACTGATATTCAGAGGTTCATAAATTGGCCAAATTTGGGGATTTTTTTTCTCAGGGTGTAAACATAATAATACCTAGCATTTATTTAGTGTTCTTCATTAGTACATATCAAAGTACTTTCCTAAGAGTGCATGTATGATTATCCCCATTTTACAGGTGGGAAAACTGAGGTACGGAGCAATGAAGTGACTTGCCAAATGTTGCTTAGCGGCCAATGGCAGAGATGGAAATAGAACCCAATCTAGTCCCGATCCAATGTTCTGTGTTTCAGGCCACAGGGTGAATGCCCTGCCAAATTTCAAATCCCTGTTCCATAGCAAGGAGGCACTAGAGCTGCTAAATACAGTGGTTGTAAGAATTTTTTCACATGGGCAAATCATTTTCTCCTTACCTTGTACTGAATTGCTGACATTTTCCAGAAGTGTTCAGACTGACTCAGGCACCCAGCATGGGAAACTTCAGCCCACATGGTTAAAAGTTTGCCAAACTTATAAGCAACTGAAAATGGTCTCATAATGAGATGTGTCAGGCAACTTGAACTATAGGCATAGCTATCAGCACTGGAAAATTGTGGCCAATTAGAATAATGAAACACCCACTAGTAAATTATACCCAGCGTATTTATTTCATGGAGGCTTAGACATTTCATTACTCCACAATTAAATGCCAAATGACTTACATAGGTAATTAATTAGATAAAGAGCATTACATTTAATAGCACCTTAAGCATGGCTGTCCAAGAGATCTAATCTGAAAGATCTAACAGCATCAGTAGAAATACTAGTATCCTGCCCAAGTTTAAATCATGTGTAACCAGGCCTAATTATCTCATTTCAAAAGTTGCCAACTTAATTTTTAGGAGCTCTCACCTGCTAAACATATGCTGGGATTTAGGATTTTGGGCTCCCCCTTCCTTCTGTCCTATTGCTATACCTGATTTCCTATTTTCCTGGCACTGCAGGGTCAGGTTAGTGACTTGATAATACACATAGACACTCAAGAGTTTATGTGAGGCTGATTTTTGTTTTATTTGTTTTGAGCAGTACCCCATACTGAGTATGCCCTTGATTTCATGTTAGATCACTGGTATGACCTTAAATGGGGGGGAGGGATAGTGCAGTGGTTTGAGCATTGGCCTGCTAAACCCAGAGTTGTGAGTTCAATCCTTGAGGGGGCCATTTAGGAATCTGGGGCAAAAATTGGGGATTGGTCCTGCATTGAATAGGGGGTTGGACTAGATGACTTCCTAAGGTCTCTTCCAACCCTGATATCCTATGTTTGATCTCAAAGTTCAGTACTGTTTTTCCATGCACAAAGAACAAGTTATACTTTCAAGTCTAAAATTATTCTAAATGATATTTAAATAAAAGAAAAAAGACTAGAGAACAAAAGGATGTGCCATGACATATCTGGATGTGCCAAGTTTTGTGCAGCTCTATGACTGACATTTAATGGAAATTAATTTGAGATAATTTGCATATGTGCAAATAATTTGCATATAACCATACATTCCTGCTTTCAAAAAATGTGTAGATTTAATACTGATGAAAGGTATAAAATTTGTGATGTGATAGTTAGAATGAAAGCTCAAACTCATCTCACAACCACCAACCACCCAGTAAACGGAATAGTTTTTAATCTCTACTGGTCTGAGCTGGTTTCAAACTGGTGACAGACTAAAGTTCATTAGCAACAAGGCTATGGCCTCCAGTCCCCTAACAAGTGCTAACTGCTAATTTCTTAAGATAAATTACTATATACATATTATCAATGGAGCTAGCAACACCATCTATTAATCTTGTCCGATATATCTGTTTTCAGTGGTTTATAACTTTGTCAAGCTTAACTGTTCTGGATGAAGTTTTCCGCGGTGGATGCCTGCCTCTGACTGATTTTCATAGAATCTCAGGGTTGGAAGGGACCTTAGGAGGTCATCTAGTCCAACCCCCTGCTCAAAGCAGGACCAATCCCCAATTTTTTGCCCCATATCCCCAAATGGCCCCCTCAAGGATTGAACTCACAACCCTGGGTTTAGCAGGCCAATGCTCAAACCACTGAGCTATCCCTCCCCCATTTTGTTTGGAAAAGTTTCATATGAAACAGTTCAGCTGTTTCTGAGAATGAAGTTAGGAGAAATGCTTTTGCCATGCTAAAAAATTCCAGTGACATTTGCTCTGAGAAGCTCTAGAGACCCCCATTCTTTGAATGAAGGACTTGATATTGGGCAGGGGCTGGCCTTTGTATCAGAGATGTGCATTTGGTTGTTCCTGTGAAAGTCTCACATGAGTGTTGTGAAGATAAATCAATTAATGTTTGTGAAGCCGGCGGATACTATAGCAGTGAGTGCCATGGAAAAGCCAGTAAGGTAGTTAATAATTCTGTCTTCAGAGCTGGGTTTGAATAGTGGGCAGTAAATAAGGCGTAGGGCCACCCATTGTTAAATGAGGATAAAACAAGATATTGAATATTGAGTGAGCACGGTTTACTTTGGGCTCTGATCAGGTAATTAAAGCCTGCATTGTAATGCATGTGCACAAGGGTGCAAGGTTAAAGTTAAAAAAGTGTGTATAATACAGATATATCTCACACAGAGACAGAAATGATTACTAAGGTTACATAGTCAAGCACTCAAAAGTTACAAAATGCCTGAATGATGGTTGCCTGTGAAAGCTTAACTCTGCCCTCTTGCGAGTATGCCTACATTTTTTGTTACATGATCTTAAGTGATTTTTGTTTGCATTTCTCTCTCTGCTTCCTTAAGGTGATCCTTTCTTCACACACACACACACACACACACACACACACACACACACACACACACACACACACACACACACACACACACACACACACACACACACACACACACACACACACACACACACCAGGCTTCCCTTCCTCCCACAGCCTGCTTCGTAACAAAAAAGAATGCAGACTACAGCTTTTCACAGTTGTCCACATTTTCCACATGGGTCAGCTTTGTGGTTCCCAAAGGGGCTGTACGAGTCCTCAGCCTCTCTAAAAAGCAAGTCCTGAATGTCTCAAGTTGGGCACCCCAAAAATGAGGCATCCAAAGTCAGTGGCTACGTCTGAAAATATGGCTGATAACATACAAAGTAGAAAGCAGTATAAGGATTTCAACCCCTTCTTGCTACCTGACTTCATTTCTAATTTCCTACCCTAAGGCATCACATTATTAAGTGAATGAAGTCAGTGATTGGTTTTACAAAGAATTCTAGCTCTGAAATACTGTTTTTTTTCCAATGGTTAGAACAAGGTAATTACACTTTAATATAGTTCAGAAAACAAATGATCCCAAAGCAGAAAGCGCATTTTCAGCTTGCAATGTAAACAAACAAACAACAAAAAACGCATAAGAATGATGGAAATAACATGGGGATTGAAATCATTCAAGATGCTGTTTCTGCTTATATTTATTTTTGCTGGGTTGCCTAATAGGAAATAGATTAAAAATGAAGTGCTGTCACAAATTGATAGACAGCCTGCATCTCATCCTCCCTGCAAAGTTAATAGGATTGCAAAAAGCCTTAAATACTGTAGGCTGCTGAAATAATTAAAAAAGAAAGTAACCATTTTCTAATAATAATAAAAAACAAACAACAAATAGCTATTACATAGCATGTTTTATCAGTAGATCTCAAAGTGCTTTACACAGGGATATCATTATCCCCATTTTACAGGTGGTGAAACTGAGGCACAGAGCAGTGAAGTGACTTGCCCAAGGTCATCCAGCAGGCGAGGGGCAGAACCAGCTATCACAGCTAAGTCTACTGAGTCCCATCCCAGTACTCTATCCACTAGCCAACAATCCCTTCCCTCCATGAAAGTCAGGTTTTGCTGTTTCCAATGTATGAGCAGATATCAACATCACTCTATGACAGAGTTAGCTGCAAAAAACCCAGCTCTCCAAACCCAATGTGTAATGAACCCATGGCCAAATGACTCCATTGTAATCAACAGGGATAAAACGTGTGACCTTTAGCACCAAAAGCCCCTACTATTGAGCTAAAGATTAACCTCCCCAGCTGTCCGTAAGCAGCAGACTCTTAGGGTATATCTACACTGCAATAAAAAACCATGGCACCAAGTCTCTGAGCCCAGGTCAGCTGACTCACCCTCCTGAGACTTGAGCCTGTGGGGCTAAAAACTGCCATGCAGTCTTGGGCTGGAGCCCAGGCTCCGAGATACTTCCTCCCACCCCCTTACAGGGTCTCAGAGTCAGCTGACATACACCAGTTGCAGACGTGCCACGGGTCTTTTGTCACAGTGTAGATGTACCCTTAGGCAACTCTACACTTGAGCTGGGAGGTGGGATTCTCAGCTCATGTATACATACCATTACTAGTGCTGCCTGAACTAGCACCAAAAAATGGCAGCATGGTCAGGGTGGCACAGGTGGCAGCTCGGGCTATCCGCCTGAGCATGTGCCCACCCGGATCCCCTGGGTACATAGCTGGGAGGCTAGCCTGAGTCACCACCATGCTACCCCAGGTACACTGCTATTCTTAGCACACTAGTTTGAGCAGAGCTAACACAGGTACTTGGATCTAAATGGCTGGGAAACATACCTCTCCGCTCAAACAGATGCAGGCTAATTCTCACTAAGCCAGGCGAGGGAGACACTCACATGCACTAAGTCAGTCTGCTGCAAATGGTATTGAAGACTTTTTTTAAAAAAACAACCTTTCCATAGGAAGATAAGATCAAATTGTTAGGGCCCAGTTCTGTAAGGTGCAGAGTGCCCTCAAGTTCTCTTAACTTCAGTGGATCCACCTCTTGGGGATTCTGTTTGATAGAAGAACAGTGTAAACCCAAGCCAAAATCTCCCAGCCTTCTTCCCCAAATTTACCAATCCCTTAAGCCTTTCCCATAGCTCAACAGTCCTTCACCGGCATTCCCAATAGTGCTCTCAGTCCTTACGAGAGCTTCCCCCTACTTCCTGGGCTTCCCCATCCTATATAGTCTCTCTCAGCGGAGCAGTCTCCCTCTCTGACCTCCCCCACCCACATTCCTAAAGGTCTCTGCCGAGGCTTCCCCAAGGCCATTCCCACTAGGTCTCTTTCCTTAAGACTTCTGCCTAGGAACTGTGGCAAATAATCTACAGCTTGGCCTCTTCTCCAGAGTCTCTTCCTAACTCAACTATTGGTTTGTCCTTGTACCTTATCCTGTCACTTGGCCACCTGGTTTCTCATTTCCGTCGCCTGAAAAACAACTCCCTTCTACAGCCTGTCTTGGAATGGGCATAGTGGGATGTACACATATCCCAGGCCAAAGAAATGTTACACCCTCTATATAGCAAGGGGCCACCACTGACATCAGTGTATAAAGGGGAATATTCAAAGGCTCACTTCTGAGTACCTCCTGCAGGGGTGGAGGGCCCATTTTTATGCCTCAAGTAGTAAAGAGGTCTGCTGGGTTGGATCTAAGAGGAGACTGATCATACTCCAAAGACCAGAATTCTTTGCTGTTGGGCTCATAGACTCATAGACTCATAGACTTTTAGGTCAGAAGGGACCATTATGATCATCTAGTCTGACCTCCTGCACAATGCAGGCCACAGAATCTCACCCACCCACTCCTGGAATAATCCTCTCACCTATGTCTCAGCTATTGAAGTCCTCAAATCATGGTTTAAAGACTTCAAGATGCAGAGAATCCTCCGGTAAGTGACCCGTGCCCCATGCTGCAGAGGAAGGCAAAAAAAACCTCCAGGGCCTCTGCCAATCTACCCTGGAGGAAAATTCCTTCCCCACCCCAAATATGGCGATCAGCTGAACCCCGAGCATGTGGGCAAGACTCACCAGCCAGACACCCAGGAAAAAGTTCTCTGTAGTAACTTCTAACATCCCATCATTGACCATTGGTCCTATTTACCGCTGATGGCAATTAATTGACCTTTGACTAAGATCATGTTATCCCATCAAACCATCCCCTCCATAAACGTATCTAGCTTAATCTTGAAGCCAGTTAGGTCTTTTGCCCCCACTGCTTCCCTTGGAAGGCTGTTCCAGAACTTCACTCCTCTGATGGTTAGAAACCTTCGTCTAATTTCCAGTCTAAACTTCCTGATGGCCAGTTTATATCCATTTGTTCTTGTGTCCACATTGGTACTGAGCTGAAATAATTCCTCTCCCTCCCTGGTATTTATCCCTCTGATATATTTAAAGAGAGCAATCATATCTCCCCTCAGCCTTCTTTTGGTTAAGGTAAACAAACCAAGCTCCTTGAGTCTCCTTTCATACGACAGGTTTTCCATTCCTCGGATCATCCTAGTGGCCCTTCTTTGTACCTGTTCCAGTTTGAATTCATCCTTCTTAAACATGGGAGACCAGAACTGCACACAGTATTCCAAATGAGGTCTTACCAGTGCCTTGTATAACGGTACTAACACCTCCTTATCTCTACTAGAAATACCTCGCCTAATGCATCCCAAGACCGCATTAGCGTTTTTCACGGCCACATCACATTGGCGACTCATAGTCATCCTGTGATCAACCAGGACTCCGAGGTCCTTCTCCTCTTCCGTTACTTCCAACTGATGTGTCCCCAGCTTATAACTAAAATTCTTGTTATTAATCCCTAAATGCATAACCTTACACTTCTCACTATTAAATTTCATCCTATTACTATTACTCCAGTTTACAAGGTCATCCAGATCTTCCTGTAGGATATCCCGATCCTTTTCTGAATTGGCAATACCTCCCAACTTTGTGTCATCTGCAAACTTTATTAGCACACTCCCACTCTTGGTGCTGAGGTCAGTAATAAAAAGATTAAATAAAATTGGTCCCAAAACTGGGACTGATTGTGCCTGTCAAATAGCCACAGAGCAAGTGAAGTAACCACAGCACAGGTTAATATTATATGTTCCAATTTGCTGGAGGAGACAATCTTCAAGCCAGAAAAATACAAAAATACAAAATCAAACCTGGAACCTGTGTTATCAACATTTCTCTTCCACGAAGATGTGATTTTTAACACAAAACTCTTTGTTCATCCCCAGGCAAGAGATTTGTCTGTTTCCAAAGTTACAAACACTGCACTGAATCTGAGTGAAAGATAGCGCTTCAGTCTTTGTATTAGACATTAGTGTCAGCCATTTTTAGGATTAATGACCTGGAGAAATGGTGATGATGAGACAAATCAGCTAGTGAGCATTCTTTCACACAAAGTTCAACATAAATTTCAGAGCAGAAAGTTTAATCAGAAGCACTCTTGTACCGGGCGGCAAAGCTGCTGGATATAGGATTTGAATGGTGGTGGCTCATAGGATGTTATTGCAAAACAAATGAAAGAAGAGTATCTGCCAATTAAATCGTGGGAATTTAATTGTGATACTTCTGTTTCCTTTCACTTTAAGTAGGAGTGTGTTTGTTACAGCTGATGTGGTGCAGATCTAGCATTAGATGCTGGTGCTGAAGTCTATTTTATCTGCATACACAATATTCACTCTCCTAACACTGGGCTTTGTTATTTATTCCTTCAAACAACAGAAAATAATTTGTACATCTGTAAAACCTTCTATACCATAAGAGGCTTTCAAGACTCCATCCAGTAGAAGCAGCTTCAGCCATAACAGGGACTGCTGCACTGGGGAGGGAGTAAAATAGGGACCAATCAGGACCACCCCTTCCCTCAGCACCCTCCTGCGTAGGGAAGACCTTGCACAGATTCTCTGGAGGCACTAGGACCCAAGTGGGGCCTTCCTCTCCCTCCATTTATCCTTGGGGAAAAACTGCAGAGAGGAGCCAGCCAGGGAGTCCAGCTGGCAGGGATAGAGGCAGCCAAAGCAAGGGCCTCTGGAAAGGCAGAGAACTTGCTATAGTTTTGACAGGACTTTCTCTGCCCTGTGCTGATTGGCTCTTTGTGCCAACCCTAACTCACCCTCTTCTTCCTCAGGCTTCACTCCACACCTGCCCCTCTTTTTCTCTTCTGCCCTGTCCCCCCTCACCAACTTTCCCCTCCCTTTTCTTTCCATTTAGCTGATCCCCTCCTAAGTAACCCACCCCAAAAAGAATCATGGAACTAACATAAAAAAAACCTAACTGGCTTCAAGACTGAGCTTGATAAGTTTATGGAGGGTATGTTATGATGAGACTGCCCATGATGGCATGTAGCTGATCTGTGATTCCATGCAGCAAATATCTCCAATGGCTGGTGATGGGACACTAAATGGGGAGGGCTCTGAGTTACTACAGAGAATTCTTTCCCAAGTGTCTGCCTGGTGGGTCTTGCCCACATGCTTAGGGTCTAACTGATCACCATATTTGGGGTCAGGAAGGAATTTTCCCTTGGGTCAGATTGGCAGAGACCCTGGCGGTGGCGGGGGGTTCTTCTTCCTCTGCAGCATGGGACACGAGTCACTTACAGATGATCCACCATTTACACAGGTTTAAACCTGCAACTTGTAGTCTTTAAATCATGGTTTGAGGACTTCAATAACTTAGCCAGAGGTTAGGGGTCTATTACAGGAGTGGGTGGGTGAGGTTCTTTGCCTTGTAGTGTGCATGAGGTGACACTAGATGATCATGGTGGTCTCTTCTGGCCTTAAAGTCTGTGATGTTTGCTGCCATCCCACTGGTCACAGTGCTGGTGTGTTCTACCCCTTCCCACATCCTGAGTGTGTCTAATATGTTCACACTGTGAGCTCTTCAGGGTAGGGGCCATCTACCACCCTGTGTTCATACAGCACCTAGAACCATGGAGCATCATTCTTGACTGGCCCTTAGCTACTACTGCAATAAACATGATTAAAAGTGATTTATACATATTAATCCATTAACCCCAAACACGTCTTTGAGGTCTATATTATCCTCCCCCATTTTACAGATGGATAAAATGGTGCACAACAAGGTTAACTGACTTTACCAGGGTCACAAAGGAAATTGAAAAGGTCCAAACAAGGCCAATGTAAATGATCAGAGGTCTGGAAATATGATATATGGAGAGATTGAACAATAGGGCTATTTAGATTAGAGAGGGCATGAATGAGAGGCATGATAGGTGATAAAGTTATAGAAGTCTCTTGCCAGTGCCTATTGTCTCTTTATCATAATAAACAAGAGAACACCTGTTAAAATTAAAATGCTGGAAATTTTAAAAGTGAAAAACGGATACAGTTTTACACAAGGTGCGTTCAACCTGTGGAACTCATTGCCACAGGGTCTCATGGGGGCCAAGTGTTTAGCAGGTTTCATAAGAGATAGATGAATAATATGAAAATCTATAATTACACTACAAAGGATTAAAATTAAAGGGATCAGCATCTCTCTTTTGCTTTATGACATAAGCCAACAACCAAGTGCATGGGGTTAGGAAGGTGCTTCCCTCATGGGAATATGTCCAGGGGGATTTTACTGCATGCTCTGAAGCAGATGGCAGGGGGGACTGCCCAATAGCTAACAAAGAATGTAAAACAGAAAGCTACCAGCATAGGGCTGGCACATACAGCATGGAAGTTCAAGGTTGCTGCTGCAAAATATTTTTTGGGTGGCTGTCAAGAAAGAGGAGGGAGCTTCTGGAGCCATCCACCAACCTGCCCCTGAATTACAGAGAAAAATATGCCGAGGAATGTCACTGGACGTACAGAAATCTGCTGCTTTAGCCTGTAGCCATGCGGCCATCGATCGGCTGCAGGTAGCACCGTTACTGTCAAAAGAACCGTAACCAGTAAAGAAAATGAGCTGGGGGGAAAAAAAATCTCCCCAGACTTCTCTGCCTGGGTGCTCTGTTCAGCAGATCAGAGGATGGCGTGGAAGTCATTAAACAGTGACAAAGGTTAAACAGGTTTAAGTGTAGTAGCCGTGTTAGTCTGTGTCAGCAAAATGAAAATAAGAAAGAAAAACTTGTAGCACCTTAGAGACTAACAAATTTATTTCAGCATAAAAATATGGAACGCTTCACGAATTTGCGTGTCATCCTTGCGCAGGGGCCATGCTAATCTTCTCTGTATCGTTCCAATTTTAGTATATGTGCTGCCGAAGCAAACACAGGCTTTTAGGTTGAGTAGTGATCTGAGAATCTCACTGTCAGCCAGAGAGATAAAATATAATATCCAATTGCTGTATCTATGCATAACAACAACAATCCCACTACAGAACAGGCCAGCTCCTTTTAATAGTGGCGGAGGGTCGGTGGGAGGTTTGCTGGAGGGCTAGTGTCTAGTTTATCTCCATTTTTGTTGCCTCATGTGTCAGGAACACAGTGGATTATGGCAGCTGAAACTGTGTTTAGTATCATGTTTATTCTGATTTCTGAAACTTTGAAAGGAAACTTTTAAAGGAAAATTCATGGACTACTCTGGCACTTCAGAAACCTATGGGTTTTCCTTTCCCTTTGACTCATTCCAATTCATAGTGGTTTTTAAAAAAACAAACAATCATTCCAGAGGCTGCCAGCAAAATTTTAATTTTTGCATATGCATCCATGAGTAACACAGGGTCAGTGCACATAAGGGACCACCCAGGCTGCCCTATATCCCATTATTGTATTGGGAGAAGACCACCCTGACATATATGCTATTGTAACATATAATCAACCACTGTGGTTTTCTTCCCCTCTAGTGGCCGGACTAAGGTTTTAAGATTAAGAGGTTTAAGAATCTGCTAATCTCTCCACATTAACAGCTCTGATACTTTAGTTCAAGCAGTTCAGCCTCATGCTTTTAGATGCAGAGGTTGCACGTTTAGTCCCCACAGACACACCAACCAAGGGCAACATTAGGCTGTTGTCACTAGTCCCTTATGGGTGGGTGAGAGGGACCAAGCAGCTTTTCCCTCCCAATCCCTTTGCAGGGGCATGTCACAGTAGTAGTTGCTGGGTCACTGAGCACCTGTTAAGACTCCTACCAAGAGCAGTGCTGTTCAATGAGGAGCGGAGGAACAAGATAGGATCATGGTCCCCATGCATGCTATTATAGCTAGGCCAGCATGGAGCTTGCTGTACCTATTCAAAGGGAGCTGCAGGGGCTGCGCTGGCCTATGATTCCCATAATCCTGAACCGGAGCCATAATGCCTCTTGGAGCTGCTACTGTGGTGGAGTGTCTCCAGAGCCACCCTGCCACAAGACTGTAGACTGATGCCCACAATCCAGCCCCACATCTGGAGCAGGGGCAGAAGAAATTTGGAAAATAAGATTAGATGACAGGAGGCAAAAGAAAATCTTAGAAAATGCAAACAATAGCCAGATGCCGAACACAACTGCCCTCAGACTTTCCTGGTTTCTGCCATTACAGAATGATTCTGCCCTTGATTGCAGGGCTCTAGTGACGTCAGTAGGATCAATACCCCAGTAACGTAGGGCAGAATTGTTCTACATTTGGATAAGAATTTCCATTGTGCAAAGGGCGATTCTATACACACACGGCTATAAGTTATGAAACTTTGTATTTCTATAGTCCATATCCTCTACGGGTCTCAAAGCACTTAAACCCTTAAATATCACAACCTCTGTGAGCTGGTTAATTATTATCTACCTCATTTTATGGATAGGAAAAATGTAGCACATGTCATACAGCAGGTTAGGGACAGAGCAAGGAATGTAATCCATTTCATTTGATCTCCATTCCCTTACTCTAACCTGTTGCTTACTCTCCCCCTCATAAAGTATTTGAGCATTGTAGTACAATGTTCATTAACCTTTCTCAATAGACCAGAGAGCAGAAAGTGAAGTCCATACTTTCTTGTCTGCTTGGATAATTATTAATATTTTTTTCATGTGTCAATTCAAAACTAATTTATTGTGTGGACAGCAAATGGCTCTTCTTGGAGCCTGGGTAGGGATGGATTTTGATTAGTTGCTGTTTTATTTTACTTCACTTGCATATTCAGTGTCCTGTTTTACGAGGGGAGTCTGTTGTCATAGTTCGCTTTACCCTGAAATACCTTTATAATTTGCATGTGTGTGTGTGTCTGGCTAATGGCATGCTGCGGAGTTCAAAGATGTTTTCTTGCTTTCAAAGAGTAGTCTTTGCATGCAAGTTGTCCCAAGTCTGATATGCAGCAGGGTTGTGGTTTTGTTCTTGATTGAGCGCTGCTGCACTGAGTTTCTTTTAGCGCTCTGGCTATTCTGGGAGATGTGTATAATTTAATATGTTCAATAGATTTCTTGTCAGGCATTCATGTACGACTTCCTTCATCTCTCACTTGGCTGTTTGATTTTCCACAGTAATTGGTTTTGCTGCATTTGTGTTTCCTTCTATGACCTGTGGTAAATCCATGCTTTTCTAGCTGAGGGCTGGTTAAGCATTTGCCGATACCCACAATACTGTGTTAGTTTTTAGGCAGCTCTAAGTTCTTGTGTGTATGATTTCAACACACACCTTAATATAGCCTATACGCAGTGTTGGGTCAAAGCACCTCCGCCTGTATTGGAACCACATTGGAACCACATTAGCGGGTGCCATGAGCATGCAATTTAAGTCCATTGAGGTACTATAGAGACTCTGATTTAGCTATTGGCCAATCCTGAGAATCCAAGCAAAGCAGAAATCAGAGGGCTTTGCTTGAAGGAAAACAGTCTGAAGCATAGCAGGGCTGAGGGAAGGAATCCTCGGTATTAACATCAGCTTCAATGGCAAAGGTGCAACTCATTAAAACAAAATGGGAGGCAGAGAGAATGACAAAGCATTAAACCTGCAACCCATTCAGAGGGGCAATGACTGGAGAGTACAGAGTTAGGGAGATGCCCAAATCTTCCCTGCAGTGATGGCACCCATGCCTCAGACACATAAACCCAGGAAACTGCCCTCTGGCTAGCAATGGAAGGTGATGTGAAGGATCAGTTGAGATAGTTCACTGCTCCTCTTCAAAGTGGGATTTGACCCACTGCAGGCAAATCCAGTGGCATCAGCCTCAACATCCTCCTTTCCACATGCGAGTCCTTCCTCCATAGAGAACAGGCAGGAGTGAAGTCCCTTTGGATCAGCTCTCTGCTGCTTAACCAACAACAAGATAATAAGCAAGGCATTTGGCCCTTATGCTGACAGGCACCCAAGGAATGCAGCAGGGTATTTCCACAGAAACAATATTTCCTTGGATAACATTTCCAAAAGCCTCTAGAGGACTTTGGCACATAAGTTCCATTGACTTTCAATGAGAAATATGCTCAATGCTTAAGCCACTTTGAAAAATGGTACTTAAGAACTTTTGAAAACTTTACATCCTGTCCATATCCAAACAAAAAAGTCAAATTAAAAGTTAGCTGTGAAACTGAAGATTTTCCATTACATTTACTTACTTAGACGCGGCTCAGGGAATGCTGACATGCCATTGTCTAGCTGGAAAATTTAAGAGTGACCACTGTAGGTATTCTAGAAAACACATTTTCTCTTTACCATTACATTTTGAATTTTTCTTAATGTAATAAATAAATACATTAAAATTGTGTTTTATTTTTCAAATCAAAGAGTTCATGTGCAGACCTTAAAATTACAAGGCTCAACAGTGCTCCCAAGAGTGGAACATCATTCCCACTAAAACAGTGGAAGTGAACTGGTCTTTAATCTCTGTTTCAATTTATTCTACCATCAAATGGAAAGAATACTCGTCTACCTCAAAGTTCTTTCTAGGTACTTAAATGGATCCCCAAATCCAAGGAAACTGAATTCCTCACAATCTTCAGTGAATTTATCCTCCCAACACCCCTGTTAGGCAGGGAAGTGGTAGTGTCACAATTTTACAGATGGGGACTGAGGCACAGAGAGACTAAATGACTTGACCAAGGTCACACAGGAAGTCAGTAACAGAGCAGCAAATTGGACCCAGGGTTTCTGAATTCCAAACTGATGCCCTAACTACAGGACTATCCTTCCTCACATTTGTGAGGATTCAATTGTAGTTTGCAAAGTAAGTATGATTATGTGAAGAGGGAATAGGAGGAGAAGAAGGCAGTATTGTTAGCACACTGGACCTGATACCAAGCCTGCTGAAGTCAATGGAAAGGGTCTCTCTGGCTTTCATGGGCTTTGGATCAGGTGCAGTGTGAACACGCTGCTAAATGAAAAAAACATTCTGCCACTCTTCCTAACAATGAGTAGTCTCAATCCCTACTCAACATGACTGGCAAAATCAGACCCGGAGGGATAAAGAGCAAGGAGGAGAAAGTGTATTAATTGATTAAAGTATGTGGCTCAGTGCAGAAAGCCACAGTGTGTTCTTATACATTTTTGCATTCAAATCTTGTGTTGTCTGACATTGAACAAGTGCTGGCTATGAACTCCTCTTCTCTCTCATTTGTTTCCTCTCTTTTTTCCCCATAAGTACATTATTTCTGGGGCTGTTGGCAGCGCTCAGCGCTAGTGGCAGCAGCTTTCAACCTTTTCATTTTGCATTTAAAAAGCTCAGTTGGGAGTTTTAAACAGCTGAGCCCAAAATGAAGCTTTTGAAATTCAGAAGCAAAAGTGCAAACAGCTGCAGGGAGTGCTACTGAAACTGTTGGATGATGGGCAGAAGCATCAGTTCTCAAGGACAAATAGCTGATTCCCCACCAAATAATTTATTCATACAAGACTGCATACTTGCCAACAGCGGTTGGTTTCTGCACTGTATTACAGGTCAGTCTGTTCTGGAAAAATGGGACAGAAGAAAATGGGTTCAAGTCACACTTCAGCCCTAGAGGTTGCCAAGTGGGACTGATATAATTGCAGCTCCTGCATTTCCGGTATTCTTCATTGCTCTCACCTTCCCCTCTCCTGGGCCAGCATTCCCAAGTGCATGGATATTTCCTCCCCTCCCTTAGGAAGCATTGTCAGTTCCCCTTGGGAAGGCCATGGGGTGTGTGTGAGAGAATCAGGGGAGGAACTAGAGGAAAGTAGACACCTGGTGCTGGGATTTAGTAAGAGGAATCTCAAGATGGGGCAGGGAGAGAGAACATGCTTAAACAAAGAAAGATGCCCACACAAAAGACTTGTAAACTAACCCAGTTCTAATTAATTTTGGAATTTTGGAAATAATTATATTCAAATTGCAATGTACAGCATCTTCCATCTGAAATCACCTTTAATTAGAGTAACTTCCCAACAGCCCTGTGAGGGGCTGCACCTGTTTTAAGATGGGGGGACTAATGCACAGAGTTAAATGACTTGCCCAAGCTCAGAGAGGAAGCCTGGAGCAGAACTGGGAACAGAACCCAGGTTTCCTGAGTTCCAGTCCTGTGGTTGGGACAAGACCACCCTATTTTTGGATCTGCACCTTTATCCTAGGAAACTTTTCTAACATTGCATCAAACCAGTTGACTGCTCTCTTAGGCCTGCTCCTGATCCCAAATGAACTGTGATACCCCAAAATTTGGTAGCAACCACACTATCAAAATAAGCAACAAAGGGTCCTGTGGCACCTTATAGACTAACAGAGGTATTGGAGCATAAGCTTTCGTGGGTGAATACCCACTTCATCGGATGCAAGCAGTGGAAATGTCCAGGGGCAGATATAAATGTGCAGGGAAGAGTCAGGCTAGAGATAACGAGGTTAGTTCAATCAGGGAGGGTGAGGCCCTCTTCTAGCAGTTGAGGTGTGAATACCAAGGGAGGAGAAACTGCTTTTGTAGTTGGCTAGCCATTCATAGTCTTTGTTTAATCCTGAGCTGATGGTGTCAAATTTGCCAATAAACTGAAGATCTACAGTTTCTCTTTAGAGTCTGGTCCTGAAGTTTTTTTGCTGCAGGATGGCTACCTTTAAATCTGCTATTGTGTGTCCAGGGAGATTGAAGTGTTCTCCTACAGGCTTTTGTATATTGCCATTCCTCATATCTGATTTGTGTCCATTTATCCTTTTGCGTAAGGACTGTCCAGTTTGGCCGATGTACATAGCAGAGGGGCATTGCTGGCACATTATGGCGTATATTACATTGGTGGATGTGCAGGTGAATGAACCGGTGATGGTGTGGCTGATCTGGTTAGGTCCTGTGATGGTGTCCCTGGTGTAGATATGTGGGCAAAGTTGGCATCGAGGTTTGTTGCATGGATTGGTTCCTGAGTTAGAGTTATTATGGTGCGGTGTGTAGTTGCTGGTGAGAATATGCTTCAGTTTGGCGGGCTGTCTGTGAGCGAGGACTGGGCTGCCTCCCAAGGCCTGTGAAAGTGAGGGGTCGTTGTCCAGGATGGGTTGTAGATCACCGATGATCCGCTGGAGAGGTTTTAGCTGAGGACTGTAAGTGATGGCCAGTGGAGTTCTGTTGGTTTCTTTCTTCGGCTTGTCTTGCAGCAAGAGGCTTCTGGGTACACGTCTGGCCCTGTTGATCTGTTTCCTTATTTCCTCATGCGGGTATCATAGTTTTGAGAATGCTTGGTTCTATCTAATCTCCAGTGAATGTTTGTGTCACCCTCTACCTATAGGCCATGTGGGCATCTAACACTTGAGTGCTTCATGCAAGGAAGGTGGGGAGGGTAAGAAATACTAGAAAGATAATGAAGAATTGGGTGAAAAAAATTTAAAATGGACAATTTTTTCCCCAGATATTGTCAATTTCAACAATGGAATTTTAACAACACTTTCATTGGAAAGTGTTTTTGAAATTTTTTTAGTAACAAAATTAGAACACAACTAATTACTAATGGTCACAGTTACCTTCCTGGTCTAGACAGGTTCCACTCTGTTGAGCACACACAGTCCTACGTACGAGCAGGACTCACTGCATTAGAAACTGTATTCTGTAAAGCATCACTTCCGTGAGCTATGTGAACAAATGAAAAATAATACGCATCATAGCCTCTTGGAATATTTATTCCCCTTCCCTCTTTCTTTAGATTTGTATGTTGCATAATTTCTGTCTGTTTTCACTACTTAAAACTAATAGAAGCATGAACTGGGGAGGGGGGGGGAATCTTTTGAAGATATTTGAAGATATTTACAATTAGGTCAAAAACACAGTCTGGTTTTGCCAAGATATATGTTCAATTCATTTTTTTCCTACCTCACCGCATGATACAGCAGAAGAAATTCATTAAGAATAGTAACAATTCAAAGGCAAAAAAGGGACAATTTGGACAACTGGCAAAATCCTTTCAATCCAGAGGACTGAACTATGAAGCAATTTTAAGCACAGCAGCATCAACTTTGGACAAAAGTGGGTCAGGTGTTTAATGGAAAAGCACTCAGTGAAGCAAAAAAAGTTTTTTCCACTTTGCAGAACAGCAAACCTCAGGTAAATAACAAGTCCAATGCCAGGGATTTCGGGAGATCAAAATAATTGAGATTCTGTCAATATGAAGTCAGTGATAGTTAGTGAGCTCTGTCCCAATGAGGTCTCCACCTGAAAGATGTTCAGTAGAAAACTACCACTGTTCTCATCACAGGCATTGTGGGCCAGATTCATACTTGGTATAATGCCATTAAAGACAATGAAATCGCACGACTATTGAGTCTGGCCCCATGCTTGAAGGATGAAGAATAAAGTCATGAAAAATCAATCTACCCTTTCTTAAATATCCTCCAGACTGACAACAGTCAGTGAGTTGTGAAGAAGTGATAGTCCTTTATAGCATCTCATCACATTTTGGACCTCACCATCACAAATGTACAGCTGAATTGTCTGAGGTCAAGAAGTTTCCAACAATGTACATGTATACTTTTTCCATGAAATCAACTGTCCACAAGCAACAATGCACCTTAGACTTGAATTGTAATGTCTGGAAAAAGATTTGGAAGTCAACAATCAGTTCAAATCAAAGAGTTCCACATTTGAAGACAAATCGGGACAACACAGCCCATGCTGTTCCACTTCCTGGCTTCACCAGAGTTCCCTCACTTCCCCTCTGTGAGTTGTAAGGTTGGGGCTAGAATTGGTCAGGGTCTGACTCCTCACCACAGCTCTCCTTCGCACCAAACCCCAAACATTTATGATCTCTGACCCAATGCTCAGTTCTACCAGCGCTCTACCTAATGCAGAAACTGAGGGTTTATGGGTGCTTCAGGCACCTTTGTGCCTCCCCTAGTCAAAGACGGCTAGGTGCCACAAGTAATCCTGTTCTTTTTGCTGACATAGACTAACGGCTGCTACTCTGAAAACTAGGCACGCAGTATTAGTTCAAATAGCCTTAGGGCTTCTTTAACTTACACTCAAATTTCAACTACCCTCACCCCCGGGACAGTGTGGCAGCCAAGAATAGAACACAGCAACATGGCCCCTCCTTCCCATCCACTCCAGTGACTCGGGAACAGTTAAGCGCCAGTACAGTGGCAGTGTGCCCCCCAGGGAATCCCCAAACGCTGGCATTATGGCCTCTTCATGTCACCAGAATGGCACAGAAGTGGCTGTAGGACTAAAAACAACAATATACAACTGTGAGGAAACACAAATAGTGTTTCTGCCATCCTCTTCCTCTGTTTATATTGCTTCTCTCATCCTCAAACTCCATGCACAGTGATTTAGTTCAATAATGCTGAAGTAAACATTTTAAAACAGAAAAAGTATTAAAAAAGTTAACTACCATCACAGCAGGTTGAAATTTGATTTTCCACACAAAAGCATTCCATGTTAATTAAAATTTGAGTTAACAACAAAAATCGGGGAAAAAAACAAGTCAATGGAATACTTAAAGGAAAAATTCTCACAGAAATTTGGTTCAATCAAAAGCCATTTTTCATTGCAAAGTTTGGCTGAAAATAATTGGCCAGCTGTAATAGCCATATAGAAGTCCCAGATCATAAACATAACTAAACCACGACAACAGTACATTTTCACAAATCCCCAAGCACCGTCTAGTGACATTGAGAGGTCCTCGCTAAAAATCAAGCCTTTGGAACTTGCACAGGAACTGTTAACATTTCTTTCTACAAAATGTTACCTGGGATAGTTAGACAAATGATAAGAAACACGCACAGCAGCCACTTTGCATTTCAGCGAACACTTCCGCAGGCCACCTGCAAGTATGCCTACATGAAGCCATACTACAGTAAAAATACTCAAGCTGGTTCATCTTCCTCTGAAGAAGAGATAAGGAGTGGTTTAATTTGTAAATTAAAGTACTTTCTAGGGGGTTGTTGTCGCACAACATTTTTTTACATTAGTTTTCCTAAAGTTAAATAACACATCACTGAGTTAAACATTTATTAAACTGCTCCATAAACCCACCTCAATGCCTATTTCTTTGTCCTTTAAGAGGATGGAGCTATACTTCTGAAACCACACAAACACACTTCATACATAAGGGCTGAGCTAGTTTACAAGTACTGCATGATTAATTTTATACCAGGGCTGATCGGTTGAATCAAAGTGAGGAAACAGTCAGCTCCTGTACACACACACCTCTGGAACCTGTATCAAGGTTTCAAGTATCAGAGGGGTAGCCGTGTTAGTCTGGATCTGTAGAAGCAACAAAGGGTCCTGTGGCACCTTATAGACTAACAGAGGTATTGGAGCATAAGCTTTCGTGGGTGAATACCCACTTCTTTGAAGAAGTGGGTATTCACCCACGAAAGCTTATGCTCCAATACCTCTGTTAGCCCAGGGCTACACTGGGGGGGGGGTGTCGATCTACGATACGCAGCTTCAGCTACGTGAATAGCGTAGCTGAAGTCAGCGTATCGTAATCGACTTACCTGGCCGTGAGAACGGCGGCGAGTCGATCGCTGCCGCTCCCACGTCGA
Source organism: Chelydra serpentina (assembly GCA_037349315.1). NCBI lineage: Eukaryota > Metazoa > Chordata > Testudines > Chelydridae > Chelydra > Chelydra serpentina. The sequence goes on along the minus strand of JBAIAC010000035.1, from coordinate 29,942,417 downwards.
CTCCGCTTCCGCCTTTCGATGAGGTGGATTTCCGGAGCTGACGGGGAGCGCTTTCGGGGATCGATTAATCGCGTCTAAATGAGATGCGAAAAATCGATCCCCGGTAGATCGATTGCTACCCGCCGATCCGGCGGCTAGTGAAGACAAGCCCTCAGTCTATAAGGTGCCACAGGACCCTTTGTCGCTTGTATCAGGGTTATAATAATAATAAAATATTCTTGCTGACAGTGAGAAATTAAGCTACAGACCACAGAAGAAAACCCAGGTTATGGGATGCGTGTGCAAATATCTTCACACCCAGGCATGATGAATTCCACTACTGTTCACATGCCTGAAATCTTCGAAAATTATATGCAAGCAATTAAGTTTGGTATTGTGATTAAGGTACTGGACGAAGACTCAAAGAAACCTGGGTTTGATTTCTGACTCTGCCACAGCCTTTCTGCATGACTCTGGGTAAATTATTTAATCTCCGTGCCTCCATTCCCCCTCTCTAAGAGGGGATAACCCTACTTCCTTTTTTTGCATTTGCTTGTCTTGTCTGTTTCAATGGCAATCTCTTTGGGGCATGGACTGTCTCCATGTGCATATGCAGCACCTAGCAAAGTGGAGCACTGATCTTGGCTTGGACCAGAATCAGAAATAATAATCAGCGACCTGTTGGAAGAAAAATGCCAATATTTTGACATGACATCTTCTTTCTAGGAAGTCAGCACTCTGGGGACCCACAATTGGAGAACTGATTTTACACACAAGATCTGCTAGCAATGGGCATGACCTTGGTATGCCAACCACAATGCACATGTATTTTCAAGTGCAAAAGGTTTGCACATGTTACCCTTTTGAAAACAGGGCATTTATGCTTTCTGAAAAATGTCTACCTATCCCTTTGTACTGCCAAGCGTCTAGATTACTCTGTCTCATCTACTGCATTTAGTCTTCCATTTAAATGCACTTCCCCCTAGATCTCCACTGTGATATTTGAAACAGTTTAGCCCCATTCACATCTTTCCTCCTTATGTACTACAAACTGTCACCTATTGTGAAGTATGTCTAGACTATGCTTAAGGAGGAAACTTCTCTCTCATCAAAAGAGTAAAGAAGTAAATCACATTCCTATCAAACTTATCTGACCTTCTTGTTGTCCTTGCTGATGTCCCAGGTCTAGGATGTTTATGCTTATATCAGCTGCTTTTTCAATTTAATAGGCTGCCGGCCAGAGTAAAAATTAACTTTCTCCTTGATATGAAGGAAGAATGGGATGATAGCACAGTGGCCGTGAGTGAAATCAATTCCATTCAGTCCATGTGGAATGGGAAGATACTGAAAATGCATTTTAAAAGAAACAACACTGAATTTCAGTCATTTAAAAAATGTGCTCTCAATTTATGTCACAGTGGAAGATAGGGACTGACCAGAAAGGATACATTTTTAGAGGGGATTGCAAGAGAAATGATAAGCCTTGTATGGCTTGGGTTGAAGCCACTACAGACTAAAGAGAATGTGTTCTTTGTACTGTTATATTTTTAGTGCCCTCTCCTCAAACCTCAACTGAGCTCCTAACAAAAGAGGGGCATATTCTTTCTCTCCATCCCATTTTTCCTCTTTTCTTCCCATCCGCTTGGGGAAGCTAAAAATATATGTAAAAGCCTTTATTTATTTGAGTAGTATCAGTTTAACATCTGAAAGGCAGAGGCCATGTCTCAGGAGCTACACCAGTTTTCACCAGCTGAGCATTTAGCCCTGTCTGTATTTACTTGTACAGCACCAAGCACTCTTAGATGAGTCTATAGTGCCCTTGCAGGTAGATGCAATCAACAAGAAGGTATTCTCTATCGTTAACTATTCCAATCCAAAATTAATACAAATTCTGTGGTGAGCAGAAAGGAATTTAGGTCGCTAGTCTTGTGTTTCACATACAGTGCCCAGAAATCTCATGATACTTGCATTCCTGGTCACTAAAGTGTAAATAATTAATTGATCATGTAAATGTTCTGTCACTAGAGTCGGGAAAGCTTTATATTATACATGTTTAGTCTCTGTGTTACCAACTTCTATAGTTTTAGAATTTAATAATTTTGCTCCTTTCATTCAAGGATCTCAAAGTGCTTTATGAACAAAACTAAGCCTCCCAGTGCACCTGAGAGTCAGGTAAGAATTTGTATCCCCATTTTACACATGAATAAATTGGGGTATAGAAATTAAAAGGCTTGCCATGGGACACAGGGTGGGGGAACCAGATCTTTGTTCAAAGTCCTTTGTGTTGACAGCCAGATCTCACAAGCCACTCAGGTTTAGAGGTCTAGAAAATGTGAATTAGTTGTAAAAAACCCTTTTTAGTAAATCCTTTAACAAATTAGCAACTTGCTTTCTATTCTGTATGTTCACACCCTTTTATTACTCATTGTTCATGAACTATTGTACAACTTCTGCTTAATTTCTATGGATGTTCAGAAGCAGTGCATTTCCAGATATGACTCAGTTCCTTTGGGTGTAAATAGTTTAAAGATTAGGTCAGCCAACCAGGAAACAAACAATTCCCTGTAACAAAGTAAGTGACCAGTCATAAAGCCTGAACAGCAAATTGCTGGAGCAATTGCTACAAACAGTTCGTGTAGAATCCAAAGCTCAAATATATATTCTTAAAGTCTATTTATTTAACTACTTGGGATAATGAACAAATTCCTAAAAATCATCAGCTGTTGCATGGTCAGTTTCATGAACAGGAAAAATAGTACAATTTTTCAAATAAATTGATTGCGATGAATAGTTCAACCAACTCTGTTAGACAACTGTGGCTAAATCTAACAAACAGAGGACTTTCTTTAGAGCAGTTTCTGTAAGCAAAAAATTGAAGGCAAAGACACAATGTGTATCTTCCACCTTCTAACATATAAAGAAAACAGACTGCAAATAGTTATTCTACGGCCATTATAAACAAACTAGCACAACTCTGATAATCATTTTCCTTCATATGGTGATGGATAGCAACTAAGAGAACATGGGAGATTGGACAGTACTAAATCAGCCCTTTCCATTTGCGAACACAAGTTTCCAACACTAATGGCATTATGTTTCTTTGGATGCACAACATCTTTGACTTCTAATAATCCTACTGGTACTGATCTGAGTTCTCTTGTTCGCATTGACCTCATTATGCCAGTCAGCCAAACTCTCTGCTCTGCATGTAGCAATACTGTCACGTGTGTCCCTGGATCAAGAGCCTACTGGCATTCCCATTGCAACCACATTAATTAAAAAAGTTATCACTCAAACAGATTGGTCTGAGCTGCAGCATCTGCATCTGAATCTCAACTTCCCCAACATATGGGCAGGCTCAGAGCTATGGTTTCATCTCATAAACTCCTGGTTCCAAGTTTCCCTACTACAGTCTCGGAGTGAACATTTCCACAAAGGGCCAGAGTCTGTGACCCTCTCTCATGTTCAGTAGTACCTTGTTAGTCCTATTGACTTCAGTGGAGCTACTTCATGAGTAAGAGATTGCTCAGAAGAAATTAAGGTGACAAAATTGAGCCCTAAAATTACAGGTGAAGGGAGGAGTCATCCAGTCACACTTCCCAAAGAAAATAAATAGAAGCCTGATTAATTTATGTACCCTGGCAAATCTACAGGGGGAGTGGCCCTGCGTGTTCCCATGGAGATTTGAATTCCATGAAATCCAGCTTGGAGAGTTGATCCAAGAGGATCAACTCTCCAGCCTCCCCTCCCTCAGGTTCCCTCAACAACCCCACCCCTGAATTTACTTGCAAAGTGCTTGGGTATTCCCAGGGAACCACCCCTCTTGGAGCCATGGGAGCCCTTCTCCTATTAGATTGCCAGCGAGTGCTCTGGGCTCTGTGGCATCACTCTCCATTTACACTGATGTAACAAAGCAAAATCTCACCCATTTAAATATGCACATTTACACTGTACTAACCTCAGCCTATTGCCATCAGATTTTGCAGTTCTGAAAATTAAATGAATTTAAAAAAAAATCTGTTCAGGTTGAATCAAATCCAAAAATAGCAAAAAAATTTGCTGAACTGAAAAAAAATCTGGTTTGGGTCAAATGAAAGATTACTATTCATAATGGCAATACACAGACATTTGTGATGACAATGATGAGTCAGTAGGCCAGGGACAAAGAATGAGAATGTCTCTATAGCATGGTGGTTGGGGCACTCACCTAGGAGGTGGGGACTCAAATTTGAGTCCTGACTCCGATGATGATTTAATTATTTATAAAGAGTGGAACAGCTTCAAACAGCAGAGACTGAGAGACCTGCCACAGAAGACCTCAAAACTCAGTGGGGGGAACCAAGTTCAAAGCCCTTCTCCAATTCAAGCAGAGTAGGGAATTCAAGGCAGGTCTCCCACAGTTCCGGGGAATGCCCTAACCACTGGAATAAAGATGGTCAGGGAGTCCTCCTCCAGAATTGTTTTGGACAACAGTATTTGGCAAATTTCTGTCAAATTGACATATGGTTTTGGCAAAGAAACCATTTGTCCCAAATCCGTCACCCAGTTCTAACTGGCACATAGTGTGTGCATGTGGCCACGTATAATGTAATTTTGGGTCTGTTCACTTGATGTACCTCTGCCCAACACACAGCAGGTTTTTGTGCTTGTGGATGAATGGGAGGATCTGCATAGTAGCTCTCTTTTTTTGGAGTTTGCTAGGGTGCTTTCTATTTCTCTAGCATTCATGTGCTTTACAGCCATCTAGCATCATGCAGGGAAGCTAGTAGCTACAGACAACTCATTATACAGTATAAATATATATTTGATATAATGTTACAACCCACAGGGAGCAGTTTGTGAGATATTTAGACTCTAGCAACAAAGTTCTTCCAAGCTCATTGAGTTACTGCTGCTGTCCCATTAGATTTCTGTCTGACTGAGAGGCTGTGGCAGCTGCTCCTGCTCACCAATGAGCACTCTCTGTGCTGAGCCTGAGTCTGGCTCCATGCTGAAGCAGCTACTTGAAATCAGCATGACTGGATGGCTGTCAGCCAGGCAGAAACCCTGCGAGGGGCTAAGATTCCCTATTTGAAATAACTATGAAAAATGGAATGGAAATGGTGATTAGGGTGATAATCTCAAGCTAGGAGGCAGAGCGCAAGTGAAAGGAGAGCAGAACGTGGTATTTTAGACCTGCCATTTAACAGTACACACAGATTTTTGGCGCGAGTAGTCGAGATTTTAGAGTGCCCCAGATTGATCTTACTTTGTTTTAAACAGTTTGTTCACTACTCAACACCCATCCCGACTGGAACCACTGTGGTTCCACTGTACAGGAGGTGGACAGCTGCAAAAAAGTGTGCTGGGAGTTGTTAATACTTCCCCCCTCCCGCTTACAGCAAGGTGTGATCCAGCTCTGCTTAGGTCAGCACAGAGTGCAAGTTTAGGGTTTTGGGGGGTCCATAATAATGCAAATTCAATGCATATAACCCTTTGTGCAGGGATAGTTACCCCTTTTCCACACCAGTCACAGAGAGCTGGGGGGGGATGCCACAGGGCCTGCCTGTGGGGGATTCCAGTTCCTCCAATGTCCATCTAGTTCTGCCACACAGAGCCCATTCCCTGAAGCTGGAGAAGGCAGTTTCATCCAGGGGAAATTTTCAAAGTGCTGAGCTCTATTGGCTGGCTAGATCGTTGGATTCAATGGGTAGTGATCAACAGCTCGATGTCTTGTTGGCAGCCAGTATCAAGTGGAGTGCCCCAGGGGTTGGTCCTGGGGCCAGTTTTGGTCAACATCTTCATTAATTATCTTCATGATGGGATGGTGTAGTGGGGTGGCTACCCCCACTTCTGCCCTGAGGGGCTTGCGCCCGCCCACCTCCCGGGTATCCAATAGGTCTGAGAGCTGAGCTGATTGAGGGAAGTAGCTGCAGCTGGGCCACGCCCCAAACAGAGCCCAGCTGGCCACTATAAGAGGCTGCGAGCCAGAAGCCCAAAGACTCTCTTTCTGCTTCCAGAGAGAGAAGGGCCTGGCTGCCAGGAGCTAAGCAGGGTACTGAACTGGAGCAGGGATGGGGAAAGGCTAAGGGAGCTGGGGAGCTCCCACCTAAGGAAACCCCAGGCTGCAGGCCTGGTAAGGCCAGACCAGGTACTGGGGTTGCAGGGGCAGCCCATGGGTAGGCAGAGGCAGCAGGTTCAAACCCCCTTTGCCTATGATGAGTGGCTTACACTGCAGTCTGCCCCAGTGCATGGGGCTAGATGGAGACTGGCAGTAGCTGTACACTGAGGTGAAGTGGGCATAGTGGGTGGGGGGTTCCCCTGAGAGGGGGAGACCCTAGGATTAAGGCTGTGGGGTACTGCCAGTGGGGGCAGCACCCCAGAGAAAGGGGCACCGGGTCCTGGGAGGGACACGAGGGCCAGAGAGGGGTCAGGCGGATCACCAGCCAGAAGAGGGCGCTCCGGAGGCTGGACGAGCAATTCCCTGGATAACCAGCAGGAGGCGCCGCCAGGTGAGTCCGACCCTGTTACAGATGGATTGATGCAAACTCAGCAAGTTTGCGGATGACACTAAGCTGGGTGGAGAGGTAGATATGCTGGAGGGTAGGGATAGGGTCCAGAGTGACCTAGACAAATTGGAGGATTCGGCTAAAAGAAATCTGATGAGGTTCAGCAAGGACAAGTGCAGAGTCCTGCACTTAGGACAGAAGAATCCCATGCACTGCTACAGGCTGGGGACTGACTGGCTAAGCAGCAGATCTACAGAAAAGGACCTGGGGATTACAGTGGATGAGAGGCTGGATATGAGTCAACTGTGTGCCCTTGTTGCCAAGAACGCTAATGGCATATGGGGCTGCATTAGTAGGAGCATTGCCAGCAGATCAAGGGAAGTGATTATTCCCCTCTATTCATAGAATCATAGAATCTCAGGGTTGGAAGGGACCTCAGGAGGTCATCTAGTCCAACCCCCTGCTCAAAGCAGGACCAACCCCAACTAAATCATCCCAGCCAGGGCTTTGTCAAGCCTGACCTTAAAAACCTCTAAGGAAGGAGATTCCACCACCTCCCTAGGTAACCCATTCCAGTGCTTCACCACCCTACTAGTGAAAACGTTTTTCCTAATGTCCAACCTAAACCTCCCCCTCTGCAACTTGAGACCATTACTCCTTGTTCTGTCATCTTCTACCACTGAGAACAGTCTAGATCCATCCTCCGTGGAACCCCCTTTTAGGTAGTTGAAAGCAGCTATCAAATCCCCCGTCATTCTTCTCTTCTGCAGGCTAAACAATCCCAGTTCCCTCAGCCTCTCCTCATAAGTCATGTGCTCCAGCCCCCTAATCATTTTTGTTGCCCTCCGCTGGACTCTTTCCAATTTATCCACATCCTTCTTGTAGTGTGGGGCCCAAAACTGGACACAGTACTCCAAATGAGGCCTCACCAGTGCCGAATAGAGGGGAATAATCACGTCCCTCGATCTGCTGGAAATGCCCCTACTTATACAACCCAAAATGCCATTAGCCTTCTTGGCAACAAGGGCACACTGTTGACTCATATTCAGCTTTTCGTCCACCATAACCCCTAGGTCCTTTTCTGCAGAACTGCTGCCCAGCCATTCGGTCCCTAGTCTGTAGCAGTGCATGGGATTCTTCCGTCCCAAGTGCAGGACTCTGCACTTGTCCTTGTTGAACCTCATCATATTTCTTTTGGCCCAATCCTCTAATTTGTCTAGGTCCCTCTGTATCCTATCCCTACCCTCCAGCGTATCAACCACTCCTCCCAGTTTAGTGTCATCTGCAGACTTGCTAAGGGTGCAGTCCACACCATCCTCCAGATCATTGATGAAGATATTGAACAAAACCGTCCCCAGCACCGACCCTTGGGGCACTCCACTTGATACCGGCTGCCAACTAGACATGGAACCATTGATCACTACCCGTTGAGCACGACCATCTAGCCAGTTTTCTATCCACCTTACTGTCCATTCATCCAGCCCATACTACTTTAACTTGCTAGCAAGAATACTGTGGGAGACTGTATCAAAAGCTTTGCTAAAGTCAAGAAATAGCACATCCATATTCAGCACTGGTGAGGCCACACCTGGAGTACTATGTCCAGTTTTGGGCCACCTACTACAGAAAGGATATGGACAAATTGGAGAGAGTCCAGTGGAGGGCAATGAAAATGATTAGGGGGCTAGGGTACATGACTTACAAGGAGAGGCTGAGGGAACTGAGGTTATTTAGTCTGCAGAAGAGAAGATTGAGGGGGATTTGATAGTAGCCTTCAACTACCTGAAGAGGGGTTCCAAAGACGATGGAGCTCTGCTGTTCTTAGTGTTGGCAGATGACAGAACAAGGAGCAATGGTCTCAAGTTGCAGTGGGGAAGGTCTAGGTTGGATATTAGGAAACTTTATTTGACTAGGAGGGTGGTGAAGCACTGGAATGGGTTACCTAGGGAGGTGGTGGAATCTCCATCCTTAAAGGTTTTTAAGGCCTGGCTTGTCAAAGCCCTGGCTGGGATGATTTAGTTGGGTTGGTCCTGCTTTGAGCAGGGGGTTGGACTAGATGACCACCTGAGGTCTCTTCTAACCCTAATTTTCTATGATTCTATTATTAGAATGTCAATTTGTTTAGTAAACTGGTGGCATAAACTTTTGCCAGTACTTTTTAATATGCATGATCAGTCTGGGAAGAGCGTTGAGGGTTTTATTTGATATAAATGTTTTCTGAACAGGTTTTAAAACTTCAGGGAAATTCTTTTTACCACTATGCTCATTATTGTCTGGTCTAAGTCAAATAAATCAAACCCTGACTCAAAGGGAATTTCCCTGAGTAAGTACCTCATGATGGGGCACAGAAAGTCTAGCGAGTTACAGCTGCTGGTTCTTTCTCAACAAAACGCAAAAAGTCACACCCTTTGAATACACAGAGACAGCATGGACAAGTGGAACTAACATGGGACTGGGAACCAGGAACTCTCAAATTCTTATCAGCTCACCCACAGTTTCATTGGCAATGTCTATATTGCAATTAAAAACCTGGCCAATGTTGGCTGACATGGGTTAAGGAGCTCGGGCTAAAGAGCTGTTTAATTGCAGTGTAGACGTGCAGGCTCAGCCGTAAGCCCAGGCTCTGGGACCTCGTGAGGCCCAAGAGTGGATGCTTAATTGCAATGTAGACATAGTCTAAGCCATTTAGGCTAACATGTCCAAAGTTGCCTCTAACTTCGGGAGCTCCACTTAACGCTACTAAGGACACAATTTCATAGAAGCACAGAGCACCCACAGCTACCCTGGGTTTCAGCTCAGTGGCAAACACCCAGTTGTTCTGAACCTCAGATGTGGAAGGGCTGCTGGAATTGAGAACCCAAAAAAGGCACACAAATTCAGTGGCCACCTTTGGAAAAGTTGACCTTAATTTCTGAAAGGCAATATCATTTCTTACAAAAGTGGGAATTCCACAGAGTGGAAGTGGAAGTGCCATTTTTATATCCATGGCAAATCTGAGCCTCAGCCTCAAATTTACTAATATGTACATACATTGGGGATAATACTTACTCACTTCAATGTACAGTGCTAATAAGAAATAAATATTAACAAAAAGTCTGTCTGTATACAGCATAGTCTAATAAGTGCTTTCAGTGCAAATTACCTTTTTGCCTATTTGCTAGTTAAGCATCTAATTTACCAAGCAAACCATATGTATATTTGAGTTTTAGTGCACACATTTCTGCTGCCTGGTGTATTAGACATACATTTTGTTCTTGCCTAATTAAGGGTATCCACAGAAGTTTGTTTTTCTCTATTCTTGATGAAGTGCTACCAGCATACCTGGTTTTCAAGCACTTCATAAATTTTAGTACGTCGTAGCTCCAAAAAGTTAAATATATGGGACTAGATTACTATATCTTTACACATGGTGAGTAGCAGTTTATTCTACAGAAATCCCATTGACTTGAATGGGACTAGTAATAGAGGTATCCGCATCTTGTCCAATAGAACAGCAATCACAGGATCTCTATGAAATGTAATGCTTTTCTGTACCAACACAGTACACAAGATTTGAGAGCCAAAGCATTGTAATGGAGATTTCAATATCCTCTGCTGCACAACATGAAAATGCTGTGCAACAACTCATTTAAGCAGTCTTGGCATTTCTCCATGTTGTCTCTAATATACCACAGTGATAAAAGGCGTATTAAAAACACAGAAATATAGGGTACACACACACGTGTGTGTGTGTGGGGATGTTTATGTACTTCCACACCCATCTGGAGAAACAGTATCCGTTTAAGTACATAAAAATAACAGTTTATGTCATGAAAATAAGATAAATACGGACTCTGATTCAAACTAATTATTATTCTGGGAGGTCCTTTGATGTTATAGCATCAAACAAAATTTACCATATGCTATTTTCAGCATAATACACAAAATAACTCTGACCTCTCAAATAAACATCTTAAACTAACCTGCTTCAGAAAACAATCATATCCAACTATATTTTCCCCTAAGAAATGCAAATATGCAAAGCAACCACCCCTTAAAAGTTAATGGTACCAAATGTGCAATTCCCCGCTGATAATATCAGCATTCCTTGAAACTATCTGAGGTGGTCAGACATAGGGACCATGTACCCACCTAATGCCAACAAATCAATAGCATTTTCTTCTTAAATTTCCTTCAATTCTCATTGCTTACCAAGATGCAAAATAGTATTTCCTTTTTATATTTATTCAGACAACACAGGAATTTAAAAAATGTGTTCAAACGCAACAATTCACAATGGACTTTGCTGAAGCTGAACAGTATTAACCGTATATCAGGGAAGAGGTATGACTGTATCCTATGATAAAGAGTGCAAAGTCTTCTAACTGCTGATGAAAGCCAAAATAATTGTTTCTCTGTAAGCAGTAGGTCTCATTTGCAGCATATTATATTAACATAAATTGCAATGCTAAAGCTGGTAAATAAAGCAGTTGCTCAAGGACATAGATATAGCTTCAAAATGTTATCTTCACTTACCTCATTTTTCTAAGCACCTAGGAGATTAGGGAATAGTTGTTCAACAGACAGCAAGAATGAGAACCAGGTATGCGTACTAGAATCAGTAAGTAAAGTACACAATCACTGACAAAGTTTTACAACTGTTCTCCTCACAATTAAGTACTTGCTGCTAGTTTTCCGGAAACCTTGAACTAAACTTTGTCAAGTAGTTCATATGGGGCTACTAACTTTATCTTTTGTAGATTGTCATGAGCTCTGAAGGAAAGAGTATCAGTGGTTAGCTGAAGGTTATTTAAATACCTGCGTACTTGTCGCTCACCATGAAAAATGGCCCTAAAATTCCCATAAAAAGCAGCTGTTCCAAGGTATATCAAATTCAGGAACACTTAGACTTCACTGTAAATCTACTCCTTGCTTTAAACAATGAAGCATTCTCCACAGCCATATTTTGATCTAAAAGATCGTACAAAATTCAGCTTTATGCCTTTATCTATTTAATGTTTCCATGTTTCTGCATAGATGGCATTGTTTGTAAAACTGACTGATGAAACTAGAAGTAGAGCATCTTTCACAGTCAATCCTTTGCAAGTGTCTTCAACAAAGGATATTTACATTGCAATCAGTATTCTCCTGAAACATTCATGAGGCTAGATATCAAGGCTAAGAAGAGATGTTAATGATAAACATTCTGAAAAATGGGCGAAGACGTGACAAAGGAATTGTTTATCATAGAAAAGTGCTTCCAAATAACCTTAGTGTTTTCTATTGTACCGGCAACTTTAGCCGATACCTAATAATAAATAATGCTTCAAACAATTAGAACAAATGAGAAGTTATAACAATAAACTTAGTAACATGAAAAGCTTCATCTTAATCAGAGCTCCAGTATACAATTTACAGTTTACCAAAACCATACAGATTTGTATAGAAGTTCTTGAAACCAGCTCAATTAGAGATAGATAATTGTCTAAGATTACCTGTGTGTCAAACTCTCCTTAAAATCAGAGCTGCATTACTGTATGGAGATATACAAAACACCTTACATATTTCATTTATCAAAAAAACCACATCTTAAGTTATTTGAGCTTCTGTTCAGTTCATCTATTACCCAAACACTGCATACACACAGATTAAAGTAGAATGCTCTGCAGCAAATGGTTTTCTGAACGAAATATTTTCTATTTCTTAATGTCCTACCTTCATAACTGCCTTCTAGGAGACCAAGATGCTCAAGTGCTTTCACAAATGCAACAATTATCACCAGTACCACAATCATTTCAAGTCCCTCCAAGTTCATCTTGAAAAATTATTCACGTGAAAGCATCTTTTCTTGGGGAGCGTCCTGACTTGAGAGTTAGACTTTAATTAAAAAGCCCTTGTAGTCCAAGATATGCCAGAGAAATGCAGTGCAAAAGAACTCCAGCATATTGCCACCATAAAACATTTCTGTTGACAGCAAAATGAACACAAGGAATGCAAGGAAGTCATATCTTACCATGTCTGCATCACTTGCCTGCATGGATACAGATGTTTCAGTCTCTAAGGCAACAGAATATACAGTAGCCACTTTGTTTAGCATTTCCCCTCAGTGTAAGCCAAAATTTACCAAAACATTTTTATCTGGCTAAATCTGATGCTTTCCCCCCACAAAAATAAATTACAGATACAAACTGCTCCCACTGTAGTGCCTAGTAAAAACCAAACATGATTTGTTTGATGCCAAAATGAAACTTTAAGAAACACAAAGCAATAACATGCAAACAATACAAGCTATCACAGCTTCGCCACATGGACAGAAACCCATCTGCATTTAATTATAGGGGTTTATCAACATGTTGACCCAGTTATCCTCCCCGGGGTAGGCATATTTTATGTTCAATATATGAATCTACCAAATATTACAGTCAGTTTTGACTGATTTAGAAATGAAGCACAGTGTTAAAGTTTGAGGATTAACAAACTAGCAAAATAGCATAGGGTATTGCTGCATAGTGTATATGCAGATGGTGGGATAACTGCACGTAGTTTATCTCCACTTCTATTTCACGGCAGGTTCCAAGTGAGGAAGGGCAAACAATCATAGAATCATAGAATCTCAGGGTTGGAAGGGACCTCAGGAGGTCATCTAGTCCAACCCCCTGCTCAAAGCAGGACCAACCGCAACTAGATCATCCCAGCCAGGGCTTTGTCAAGCCTGACCTTAAAAACCTCTAAGGAAGGAGATTCCACCACCTCCCTAGGTAACCCATTCCAGTGCTTCACCACCCTACTAGTGAAAAAGGTTTTCCTAATATCCAACCTAAACCTCCCCCTCTGCAACTTGAGACCATTACTCCTTGTTCTGTCATCTTCTACCACTGAGAACAGTCTAGATCCATCCTCTTTGGAACCCCCTTTTAGGTAGTTGAAAGCAGCTATCAAATCCCCCCTCACTCTTCTCTTCTGTAGGCTAAACCATCCCAGTTCCCTCAGCCTCTCCTCATAAGTCATGTGCTCCAGCCCCCTAATCATTTTTGTTGCCCTCCGCTGGACTCTTTCCAATTTATCCACATCCTTCTTGTAGTGTGGGGCCCAAAACTGGACACAGTACTCCAAATGAGGCCTCACCAGTGCCGAATAGAGGGGAATAATCACGTCCCTCGATCTGCTGGAAATGCCCCTACTTATACAGCCCAAAATGCCGTTAGCCTTCTTGGTAACAAGGGCACACTGTTGACTCATATTCAGCTTTTCGTCCACTGTAACCCCTAGGACGAATGGACAACATACCCTTATTGCCAAGGCTGTGTGCAACCTATTGTTCAACACAAGGGAAGCACTTATGAAAAGTGCTCATGACTTGGGCACCTATATAAGGGCCAGATTTTCAAAAGACTCTCCAGCATCACCCCTGGAGATGTGTACGGCCAGATTTTCAGGAGTTTGCAGCACTCAATGTGCCCTCCACATGCAAAGTGCTTTTGAAAATCTAGCCACTTATTTTGTGACAAAATGCAAATGGAGCTCTTTGAAAATATGATCCACAATGACTGCTGCATTTGGTGACAAGGTCACTCACTGCATTACCACTTCCCAACTCATTATTTTAACTCGCTTTGGGATAACTTGACTATAAGAAAGAGCTATACAAAAAAACAAGCTGTAGTTTATATTTAGATTATTATTGTATTGTACTCATCTGACTGAAATCTGACTAATTATTTTCAGGCTGTAACTGCATGCTAATGATGTGTGTGCTGCTATTTCTTATCAACATTTTATGTTAATGTCTCCCAGGACACTCTTGTAACAAAGTTGTGTTAAGGCTTGAAATGGTGTTGTAGGGTCTTGGGCAAGTTCTCTGTACAGGGAAGACTTTTTAATCTTTCTAGGACTATATAAGGGGACCAATCCTGTTGTCAATTATGTGAGACTTTTTTGCCATTGACTGATGGGAGCAGAAGCAGGCTGAAGGGGTGTTTAGAAAGCTGGTGATTGTTCTTCCTATTAAGTTTTCATAGTGGGCTGATGGGGAGGGTGATGAATGGCACTTTTTGTTACCAATTTGAATGAAGTTCTCTTTCTCATATAGTTACTCTGATACACTGAACAATCGGTTATATTTCAGAGCCATTATTTTGCTATCAATATGAGAAATATCATAAGTATCTACAACTTCATATCTCTGTAACAATATATCAGCTTTCCATATTAATGCTAACCCTTTTCACTTCAAAATCAAACTCTGAGGGTATCAAAGCTCTTTACCAACATCTGTCACATGAAGCTCAACATCCCTGTAAGGTAGGTAAACCCCCCAAAGTTTCACTTTACCTACCATGGAAGTGATGCTACTTCTGGGGCAGGACACAGGTGTTTAACATTGCTGTGACATACCAGGGTGCAATCCAGACTGATGAGCAGCTGTGTAATCCATGCCTGCAACCTTGGGTGCCTTACAATGCCTTGCTGAAGTGGCTTCCATATGGGCTGCTCACAAACAACCATCCAGAATGCAAACCACATCCTGGGTGTCTGTGTGTAACTGGAGACTGCCAGCCACCCTTGGGTTACACTCTGGCTTTCACCAGCCTTGGTTATACTGAAAGGCGACCCCCAGAACATACCCCCAGTCTTGCATTTTTCCCCAGAGATGTATGCTCTGTACTTCCCAGCCTTCTCCTGGACAACACAAGTTATATAAGGTTTATTTCTTTAATCAAAATAATATTCACACAACGTGCCACCCCAAATTGGAGTTTCACAGACACTTCAATTTAAACACATTGGATTAGATAAAACAATATAACAAGCTTATTAACTACAAAGAGAGAGATTTTGTCAGGATGATTCTGATCAGCAAATTGAGTTTTGAAATGATAAGGCGTAAATTGTACAAAGATTATTACAACTGTGTAGGGTGTGAATAGAGGGGTACATTGTCACGACTGCACATCTACATGCTACAATATTTTAGGACAAGAAGCAAAGAAGAATACCATATTTGATGGAAACTCATGGCAGAAATCAGCTGGAATAAAATGCCCGAAGTTAGCATTTGGCCAGCATCATAAGATTAAAGCCTCTTTTCTTTCAAAAGGTAAGATCAGCTAGATCATTCATGAACACAAGTGGTCAGAACCTCAATTTCATTTCTCACTGGAAAGATGGCATTTCCAGCAGCACATTACAGACTCAGAGGGAAATAGGATGTCCCAATGTCATTCCTAGCAATGACTATGTTTTCCCTGGAGATCTATCAGTGACACAATCTGATCCTGCTTAGCTTATAAGATCTGATAAAACAAGGTTTTTATGGCTGTAGTCTGTGCATTTATGTGCCAGCTATTTCCTTGCAGCAATATATGTATCAAACTCCTAATCTAATTTGCAGCTGCTCTTTGAGAGTCAGCCATTTAATACTAGGGAAAAAGATTCCTGGCAAATAGAAGTGTGTTCTAGGAGCAAAATATCCAGTTTACTCAGATTCCTCATCCTGATTGTCCATTCTGGCCTAGCTATGTTCAGTACAAGATAGAAGGGAGGGGATACAGGTGGCTTTATGCCTCCTCATATTTAGGGGATCTTTGGGGCTTTTCTGTCCTCTAAAGTAGGTTTGCACCAGTGGGCAAATCATCTGGCTTTATACCCCCTTTAGCCTGCCTAGTAGCATAAAGAGTCACAGGGCAATGAGAAATCAAGTCCTCTATGTTTACCACCAAAATAAAAATGCATAATCAAAATTCCTGGATGTGCAATATGCACAGAAATCAGACCCCAATTGCTGCTTAATTAGCATCAAGTGCTAGCACCTTGGCAAACTGTTTTCACAGCATAAAGGAGGACATGCAAGAACAAAAAATAAAATTAGAACAGGGAGAATACAGACATTGGGCCATAGGCACAGACGACACGTAAAGCTCCCCTATAGCCAGCCTCCCCGAAAACTATTTGAACATGCTGTAGTGATTTAGAAAGGTGTCTACATTGGAATAACACTCTGAGGAGCCAGAAAACAATGTACCCTCATTGTTATTTTATCTTACCCCTCCCTCCTACTTCTTGCCAGATACATTACTTACACCAACATATTATTGTAATGGGCTGCCATTAAGGGTCACTGCCGTAAGAGCAATGTTCTGTACTGGAAAAGGCGGATACAAACATGTAACTGGGCAGAAGGTTATAAAAGGGGTATCATGATGCTAATGGCCCAGCCCAGGCTCACCTGACCAACCCATGTGGCCACAGGAGAGGTGAGGAGCTGCTTCGCCATGTGTTCAAGCAGTAGGAGTGAGTCAGCAGAAGCTGGAGAGAAGTAGCAGCAAATAGTTTTGGCTTGTGAGTCTGCGTGAGTACCAAGGCCAAGGAAGAGAGTTGCCTCTTGAGAAAAGTCAGAGGTACTGGGCCTGAGGATTCTGCCATAGGGCTATTTGTTACCACCCATCCTTCAGGATTTCTGAACATTTTGTCAATAAACTAATTACACAAAGAAAATACCCTGAGCCATCCATTTCTGCTCCACACAGGAAACTGACCTGGGAGGCCCCAAAAATCTGCTGCGGCTCAGTAGAGGGACAACATTTATTATTTGTATTGCTGCTGTGCCCACTGTTCCCTCTAAGCTGTGCGCGTGTGCGTGCACACACAGATCCTAAACTCTGCGCACACGGCGAAACACCGCGCGCACATACATTTACACGGAAGCACAACAATTTGCATAGAAGAAATTTTTTGCGCACACAGCCTGTCAAAAATTAGAGGGAACATTGGCTGTGCCTAAAGGATTTCATCAGGGACTGGGGCTCCACCATGTGAGCCACTGTACAACAAAGACAATCCCTTGCTCACAAAGGGCACTGCATTATTCCAGAGTAAAGCCCACCCTAACCCTAACCCCGACGCCGACACAACGTCGCCCAGCATCGGGGGCGGGGCCCCGCAACGTCTCCCGGTGCTAAGGTAAGATGGCGGCGGGTCCCGGGGATGGCGGGGAGCTGCCGGTGGGTGCGGAGCACCCACCAATTTTTCCCCGTGGGTGCTCCAGCCCCGGAGCACCCACGAAGTCGGCGCCTATGTAGACAAGCCCTTTTTGTTAGGTGGAAATTTCAGTATGCATTTAAGACTCTAAGGTGGCCAGACAGTCAGTGGTGGAATTCAAAGTCCTCTGTTTACAGAATAGGTATAGGATGTGCAGCAACGTAAGCCAATGTGCCTAACCTTGATGAGGAAGAGGCGATAGTTCATATTTAGGCCCTATTCCATTCTTGGCCCCTCTGCTAGTATCGCCAAAAATTCTGCCCCTCCGTGCTGGGGTGGTGGATTTTTGGGAGTGCAGACATTCATTCACCTGAAATTGAAATGAGATCACCAGGCAAATTTCACATACACCAAACAACAGAAAGATGGATTTTGGACTCAAGAAAGAAATGAGAAGAGGACCAAGTCCTGACTTTATTATTTATATTTTGTATTACAATAGCACCTCCAGGATCCAACTGAAACCAGGTCCCAACTGTGTTAGGTGCTGTACAAAACACTGTGACAGACATTTCCTGCCCAAATGCATTTGCAATCCAAATACATAGACAACAGATGAAAGAAAAGGGGTATGACCTCATTTTACAAATGGAGAACAAAGGTAGGTCCAAAGGGCATGAGTGACTTTCCTAAGGTCACAGTGGAAGTCTAAAAAGAGCATTAAATACGAACATGAACCCATGTCTCCTGAGGTCCAGTCCAGTGCTTTACCCACAAGACCAACCTTCCTTAATAATCTTTGACCTATAGTTCAAACGTGACAGGCCATGGCAGAACGACCTGAGCATTCAGTAGCGATGGAACCCAGGAGGACCATCAGCACTAGAAGCACAGGCTTTCCTCTACTTCCCTTGAAATAAGGCTGATATGTTCACTGGGAGTAGCTACTGGAGGGAAACAGTCGTATTCACAAAGCCTGTGTATTGCACAACCTTGTGGTAAATTCAGATGCAGGAATTCCCTAACTAGTCCAGAGTGCTTATTTCCAGTTCTCAGTTGTCTGGATGTGAATTTATTTCCCCAAGGCAGTACCCAATCTTTCAGCCAAGTTTTATTACAGTAGGAGTTGGCTGATCCATCATTTTATTAATAGTATGATTATAGTATAAATATTTCATTCTGTGATATGCGTGGGAGGCTTCATTATGCCACTGTATCTTTGCATGCATATCTTTTTTAATACAGCTTTGTTAAAGTTATCATGGCAAGTATGTCAGCTCCTGCTTTTTCAACATTTCCTCAAATGCTTCCAGTATTTTCTCAAATGCTAATAAGTGTTAAATTCAAGGACAATTTATTCAGTGAATAAAATCCACACCCAGTAATACCAATGTCTTTCATATCACAGTGGTACAATAAGATGCAGTGAGAATTTAATGCAAATGTGAATTAAGTCTGGGCAGAAGAGAACAGCCATCATTTTCATATTTTGTATGGTGTATAATGAAAAGCCATTGTGATAATGGTTAATTGGCCAAGGCAGCATCAGTGCTGTTCAGTATTTTATAACCAAAGAGTACTGCCCTTCTCCTTTTCAGACTCCTAACACCATTTTACTTTAAGACTATACTTTGATATAAATAATATCAGTAACATTAGCACTGGTGGCCTGTGATTTTTCTGATAGGGGAGGAACAAATCTCAAAACAGTTATTCCCACCCCTTCTCAAAGTATAATTTCATAGCTATTAAAATATCACCTTTTTTTATAGGTGAAGCAACAACAGCTGGACCCAGAAGTGGGAGCCGTCACTACCAGCACTGCTACCTGTACCTGCAGTGCATGAGACAGGCCCTTTGCTTGGCTGCAGCACCCCACGCACACAGATGGGGCATGCCAACCCCGTCCCTGCCCCCTGAAGCCTGGGCTTAACTGCTACAATCCTGACATGGTCTCACCAAGCAGTGGTTACCTCAGCACTACTCTTATAAAGTGACTCCTGGGCATGGCCAATTGCCATGGTAACAAGGCAGCTTCATGAGGCGCTATTAGCTATCCTGAGATTTGAGCCTCACCCAGCACTACATTCTGCCAACTTTGTGCTGTTGTGTTTCGCTGCTAAAGAGAGACAGGTGTGACATTTAAATGTAAAAAAAAATCACAATTTATCCTTAAATCTGTATGTATTTATCAATTAAATAAAGAATACATAAAATGTGTTTTGTAGCTTTTGGGAATTCTTGGTTAGTCTGTGCCTGGACTGACGAACCTCCCCTGAATATGAAGTATGCTTTACCCAATATTTTAAGCCAGTCAATCATAAATATTGAAATAGTTACTATTCGCTAATTCTGCCTGTAAACAGATATGATATATTGGTACAGCTAATGTCATAGGTTGCACCCTTCTCTGGGTTTGCAAAGCCGGCTCAGGCAGCTGAGAAGAGAACTTTTTCTTTTTCTTTTACACAAACTGGTTAGAAGGGCTGTTCCGAGTTTGCTAGCCCTTTGGGATTTTCTCTGTTTGAATAAAAGTTAAATGTTAATTAAGAAAACCCAGGTGATGGTTTTGCTTCTTCGGTAGACAACAGAGAATGATCAAAGTGGGATCCTGTTTGGATAGGTTAAGCCGGTGACGCTCCAGCTGAGATCCAGAGATCACTGGTGGCCTGCAGAGCACTTATGTGGCCCAGAGTTACTTCTGTGACAACAGCGATGTTGCTAGCAGTGTCCAAGCAGTGATACTCCTTAATTATAGCCCTACCAACTACATTTTCTTAAAGGGAATTTTGTTTTTAACTTAGTTAAAATCAGGGCTGGCCTTACCATGAGGCGAACTGAGGCAGCCGCCTCAGGTGCCAGATAGTGGAGGGGGCGCCAAAGTGCAGAAAATTGTGTCAGCGGATGGTGCATATGTATTCTCGCTGCTCTAGATGCACAGAGATGGTGGAGTGCTGTGCTGGAAGAAGGAGGGCACAAGCGACATAACAGGCAGGCAGGAGAAAAGGTGAGAGGGAACAACAGAAAGCAGCAGGAGCTGCAGGGAGAGAGGAGGAGCCTCTTATGTACCTCTCTAGCACCTCCAGGAGCCTGGACTGATTAACACCAGCTTCTCAGGGAGCTTCCTGTTTCCTGCTGCTTCCCTGAACCCACTTGAGGAGAACAGGCAGTCAACTGAAGTAGTAGGAGCCAGTTAGGCCCTTAAGACGCTGATATCTTCCCTCTCACATGCCCAGCTACCAGCCTGCTTATTTGTCTCCTTCAACTGAGTTTTGAAAGCCTCTATAGTTGGCACAGAACAGCAGTCACGAGTGAAAGAAGAAAACCCCCCTCTGGAGCTGTACTCAGAAAAAGAAAGAAAGCAAAGGAAGCTTTTCTATCTAAGCAGGAAGGAGCTCTCCTGAGATACATAGACACAAATGTTCACGGTGAGCCTTCTGGCCCCAGTGAGGATGTTAGTGGTGAGGAGATGCCTGATCTTCCAGTCAGTCAGAGTGCAGGTGACCTGGCAGCTACTGCAGCATCCATATCTCCATCTCAAATGGATGTAACCATGCACATTTCTGAAGAAAAGTGTAGATCAGAGAAGAGTGTGGTGGAGGTGCAAGAAACAGCTGCTGCTGAGTTTAGTTCCTTAAGTCTAGATGATCCAGGACTGTGGACCCACTTGAGCAGTAGCCTGAGGGACTTCCTTGTACTGCATGGGCCACAGCAAGTGAAAAACTTCATGTTCCCCAAAGACAATGAAATAGAAGTTTCCATCCAACACATTACTGGTGTGAAATCCCCAATGGTGACAAAGTGGAGAGGCCATGGCTTATGTACTCAAAAACCCAGAATGCTCCATACGGTTTTTCTTGCAAACTCTTCCAGTCTAATGTTCCAGACACATTGGGTTCTACAGGAACAAAGGACTGTAAAAATCTGGCTAGAAATCTGGCATGCCATGAGAAGACAGCAAACCACCAGCATTCCATAGGTGGAAAGAGCTTGAGATGAGACTAAGGTTAAAGGCCATCATAGATGATCAGCATCAAGAGAAGATTGCAGAGTCTCTTTACTGGAAAAATGTTCTGAAAAGGCTCATTGCCATTGTGAGAATGCTTGCTATCCAAAACCTAGCACTGCGTGGCACTTCAGATCAGCTGTATGTACCAAACAATGGAAACTTCCTTAAAATTGTGGAGCTGATGTCTGAGTTTGATGCTGTACTCCAGGAGCATCTAAGTAGAGTCACCACCCAAGAAATGTACACACACCACTACTTTGGAAAAATAATTCAAAATGAGATCATACATTACTGGCAACAAAAGTCAAACAGAAGATTGTGGCAGATCTGAAGTCAGCAAGATATTACTCTGTTGTTCTGAACTGCACACCTGACATCAGCCATACGGAACAAATGACTTTAACGGTGCATTTTGGAACAACAACAGAACCTAGTGAAAATGTTCCTGCAATGGTGACTGTCAGAGAACATTTTCTAGAATTTATTGACATTGATGATACTACAGGAGCTGGTGTGACAAATGTGCTTCTTAAAAAGCTGGAAGATACAGGAATTGCGATAGCTGACATGAGAGGTCAGGGCTACAATAATGGTGCCAACATGAGCGGAAAGAACAGAGGAGTGCAGACACGGATCTGAGAGTTAAACCCCTCGAGCTTTTTGTGTCCCATGCAGTTCTCATTCATTTAATTTGGTTGTCAGTGATGCAGCATCAGCTTCTAGTGAGGCTCCTGAATTTTTTAATGTAATTCAAAGCATCTATGTATTTTTCTCTGCATCAACTCATCGATGGCAAATTATGAAGCAACATCTGGGAACATCCTCTCTGACACTGGAACCACTGAGTGTCACACAATGGGAAAGTCAGGTGGAGGCTAAAAAGCCTATCAAACACCAAATTGGGAAGATAGATGATGCCATAGTTGCCATTATGGAGGATAATTCTATGACAGGAACAGGTGGGAGAACAGTGGCAGAGGGAAATGGAATCACCAGAAACATACATAACCTCAAATTTCTGTGTGGCTTAGTGTTGTGGCATGACATACTGTTTGAAATAAATGTTGTAAGCAAGAGACTCCAAGGTGTTGACCTTGATATATCTGGAGAAATGGACCAACTGGACAAAGCAAAGTCATACCTACAGTCTTACCGGTCAGATGAGGGATTTCAAAACATTCTGAAGAGTGCACAGAAGTTGGCAGAGGAACTTCACACTGAAGCTATTTTCCCACCCATTCAAGAATACAAGAGTCACCGAAGAAGACGACATTTTGATTACAAGGCACAGGATAATCCCATAAAAGACCCCAAACAACAATTCAAAGTTGAATTCCTTAACCAGGTCCTAGATTATGCAATACAGTCAGTTGAAGAACGTTTCATGCAGCTCAAGGAACACAGCAGTATATTTGGGATGTTGTATGATATTCCAAAACTCCTCTCTATACCTGAAGAAGACCTACACCAGCAATGCAGGGCACTAGAGACAGTGTTGACACATGATGACATGCGCGATATTGATGTGAGTGATTTAGGTGACGAACTGAAAGCCCTTTCAAGATACATTTCAGCAGGATGAACTCCAAAGGCTGTTCTGGATATATGTGCACAAATAAGATGACCACCCTCTTTCCAAATGCTTTTGTTGTTCTGCGCATACTTCTAACACTTCCTGTAACAGTTGCCAGTGGAGAACGCAGCTTCTCCAAGCTGAAGTTAATACAAACACATCTACACTCCACAATGACACAGAAGAGGCTGGTTGGCCTTGCAACCATCTCAATAGAGCATGAGCTGGTCCAGACTGTGGACCTTCAGGAAGCAGTTCAAATCTTTGCAACCAAGAAGGCATGGAAAGCACCACTTTTTCAAACAGATAAAAATGCCAGTGTTTTACTATGCAGACAAGAAAAATTGCATTTGCTGTTCAGGCGTTTGAAAATTAAGTGTTACTTAAAATTTTTGAACAAGGCAGTTTAAGTGGTTAGTTCTCCTTTATTGGGGTAGGCAGCAGAGCAGTACCATGAGAGGCATAGAACAGGAAGAAGGCAGAATTGAGACCTTTCAAAGTTTTGGCCCAAGCGAGGGGGCATGTGGACATCATTTGAGCTCCCCGCCTCAGTTGCCAAAATGTTGTGGGCCAGCCCTGGTTAAAAACAAAACCTCAGAAAAAAAGCAACTGCTCCCTTGTTCATTCCTGCTGAATGCTTTAAGCAAGTGTTTTGATAGTGTTAATTTCAACTGTAATCTGATTTGCAGACAACTGGAAGGGAAGCAAACAAACAAGATGGCAATATAAAATGCAAGTGTGGAAGGGGGATTCAGTATTAACAGATGATGTGAAGTCCTACATCTGCAAGGGGAGGCAAGCAACAGAGATACAAAAGTGGGGAGGGGGTGATAATCAAGCAGCAGCACCCATCACATTAGAACAAGTAGATTTTTATCTTGTCTCCTATTTAGGAAACAGAGCTCTTATTTGTTGCAGGGAAGGTTTGGAGCTGGGATTTGGAGAGAAGGTTACCACACAGGGGCTGCTTAGTGGTCAACATCATGAACTAATCTGAAAACCACTGGCTAAAAGATTCCTATTTGCCCCCTGAACAATTACCTCAGATCGGATCCCCAAGATTAAGATGGCTGTTTAAATGTCGTGACAGTGCAGAGTTTCCCCACATGTACAGCTTGCTAAATACCTTGATTAGTACTTCCTTTTAGATAAAATTACTGCTAACAAAAGCCATAAGGCAGCACATTTTAGCCATAATGAGGAAGACAACCTATGGTATATTGAAACTGAAAAAAAACAAACAGCTTTCAGGATTTAATTGAAATATTAAGGGGGATGTTATTTCTCAGCACAAACTTTATTCCATATATCGAGCCTCACTGATGGAATGAGCTAGAAAGAGAAATACTGAGTACCTGGCAAATCTGAAGAAGATGGAAGGAAACATGTTAGGCAGTTCCTAAATGAAGTATCAAGTGATTAAGTACACAATGCAATGTCCTCAGCTGAGAGACTGCTGGCTGCAGGCAACATGTACAAGCATCTTTACACTCACTTTGCCTGTAGAAATGGGCCAGATCTTTTTTTTCAACTGTAACATGAAGGCTGCAACACTGATGCAAGCAACTAAAGGCTAGTTTGGTACAAGAACAGCAAACCTGACCGGGAAAGCAAGGGAAGAGATACACAAGCAGCTTACCTAGCTTACCTAGAAGAGATTGGAATGAATTGGGCAGTTGCCTTCACTTCCTAAACCTTAACTAAAGAAGAGAAAAGAAAACTGTGCTCCGACAGAAAAGGGAGATCTAAATGCTGTATATGGAATCTGAAAACTCCACAGTTGCGCATGATGGGGAAGTTTATATTGTTACCAACAATAAGCCTACTACAATTCTTGTGCTGAACATGCAGCTATTACCTATAGAAAAGGGCTCACATTCTGTCATGTTATCATTCTGGCATAGATATATGCATTTTGGAAGACATGGGAACACTGATGCATTGTCCTGGTTGCCAGTGGAGTTCCTTAACTGTGTGAAGAATCATTTATAAATCCCCATGAATCACTTTGAAAGCATTTTGGGCAGGGACATGCATTTAAAAGTATCTTCTATCTCCTGATAAATCATTAATTTCACTTAGTTTTTAAAATTTTTGACATCACATTCAAAGGACATACCTATCAACATTTCTGGTGGCATAGCGTACAACCAATGATATCCTTGAAAGCATTCTGCAGCTGCCCAATCAACTTCTAACCTTGTACTGGAACTATAGTTCAGCATATTCAGAATTTCAAACCACTAATTTAAATCTTTTATATCACAGTACAAGACTCTCTCGGGAACTAAAGTTCTGCACAGTAATAACAATGTAATAGCCCCATTTCCAATAGGGCTGTCTCTCTAAAGCAGATCAAAGGGAACAGGTTCCAAAATGAAAATAGTTCTTTATCCATGAATTACAGATGTGTTTATTTCAATTGCTTACATTCCTACTTCAAATAGTCCTAAATGTGGGACTAAATTTTAGCTCAGAAAAGAAATATACAGAACATTCAGAAGTGCCTATAAGATCCCTTTTTGTTTAATTTTATCACAGACTCATCAAGGGGGAGTCTCTAGTAGCAAACGTAAGCATCATTCTGAAATAGAAAACTTAATGGAAGTTTACTACCGTTGCTCCAGTTCTCATCTGTTAATGGTGGAAATAGAACTCAGATCTCTTTTGCTTAAAAATGAAATCCAAGTGAAGTCACATCTCACAACTAAAATCTACCAGGGTATACGTGGAGACATGTTCCCTTTCTTATAGCTCAAAAAAAGCTAGCATTGTACAAATAAATGAAGATTCAGCAGGCTGCCTGACAAGCCAGACTTGACAGGAGGTTAATAGCTTGTCTTTTGTGCCAAAAAGCTCATTTCTCTTGTAGTGCTTTCTGTTAGACTTGACCACTGAAAAGCATTTTCAAGGTTACCAAGTAGTGTATTTTGTCCCCTGCCCGTCCCTTTCAAAAATTGAGCTGTGCAGCAGAAACATTCAATGCTGGCAAACAAACATGCCACCCTCCAGCTCACAAAGTCTTGGATGGTCACATATTGGCTCTCCATCTACACAATATTTACAGCACCATGATATAGGGCAGTTTCAAACTGTTCCAAGCACAGGAGGAAGCTGAGCTGCTGATCCAGTATATTAACAGTCATGACAAGATCATATTCAGAGAGGCTGGAGGGAATGACTTATGGGAGAGATTAACGAAATAAATATTTATAGCTTGGCTAAGGAGAAGGTGATAACTGTCTACATATCTTTCTGAAGGGCATAAACATCAGGGAGGGAGGGGAATTGTTTAGGAAGATTTAAAGAGTATAAGTAGAAATAATAAGAGGGAATTGATCCATACGAAAATTCAGGGCCTGATCCTGGTTTTCTTACTCAGGCAAGACTCCCATTAAAATCCATGGCATTCCACGGACAGGGAGTTCTTCATCTGTAAGCTGGGGTATAAGTGCACTAACTGGCCATGCATACCCTGCTACTGGGCATTAGATGTGCTGCAGTGTGTTTTGATCTACTCCCAGCTGAGTGAACGGAAGTTCTTTTGAAGTATTCACCAAGCTCGGCACTCGTTAGTGAAGTATATCAATGATGAGTTTTATTGATCATGTCTGCCAACTATGCACATGTGTGAAGAACTGACTCAACTCCTGAAGTACTGTCCCAGTTTGTGCTGGACTTACTGTGATATTTGAAATGGACTCCCAGGTGCAGTGTGGTATTGCCTTTCATTTTTTCTAGTGTCCTGGCCAGAAATCTGAACAGAAAATTGTCATGTAGTACTCCTGCTTACAATAGATACTAATACATATACAAATACACAGAGAAAACACACATCCCATTTATGTAATGTACAAGAAGTCTGATGTTATGTTTTAATTCTTATTAATGAAGACTACTTGGTTATGCTGGGTAACAATGGAGAACTAGAATATTAATGTCCATTTTTCTACCAGCACTAAGCACAAGTTTGATCAAAGAAGACTGTGAATACATTGAGAGTAGCCTTTAATATTAACCTACTGACTTTCTGGCTATGACTCAATGTTTTATGTCTTCAAGATCCCAGGGTGCAAGGACTGAAGAAATTAAGCTTAATGCTAACTACTTAGTGGGCCAAATAATATTAAGTCTTACAAAGGACTTTGTATAACAGGTCATATTTCTGTATTTTCTAAGGGTATGTCTACACTACGAGACTAGTTCGATTTTTCTTAAACCGAACTTGTGAAACCGATATTGCAAAATCGATCGTGCAAATCCACACCAAGGACATTAAATCGAATTTGTGAGTCCACAGTAACGGGGCAAGCGTCGACATTGAAAGCGGTGCACTGGGGGTAGCTATCCCACAGTTCCCGCAGTCCCCGCTGCCCACTGGAATTCTGGGTGTAGCCCCCAGTGCCTTCTGGGGCCAAAAATGTGTCGAGGGTGGTTATAGGTAAATGTCGTCATTCGACCCACACTCCCGCCCTCCCTACGTGAAAGCGCCGGCGGGCAATTAATTCTCGCCCTTTTCTGGTGATTGACAGCTTGGACGCCACAGGACAGCGAGCATGGAGCCCTCTGCGATTATCGCTGCTGTTCCGTCCGTTGTCAACACCTCGCGACTTATCCTCCACCTTTTCCAGAGGCAGATGCAGATAAATCGGGCGAGGAGGCAATGGAAGCTCCGGGAGGACATGAACTCTGAGAGGGGCACAGACCTCTTGCAAAGCACGGGACCCCGGCCCGTAGACCTCATGGTGGCAATGGGGCACGTTGATCCTGTGGAACGGCGATTCTGGGCAAGGGAAACAAGCACTGACTGGTGGGACCGCATAGTGCTGCAGGTCTGGGATGAATCCCAGTGGCTGCGAAACTTTCGGATGCGTAAGGGCACTTTCCTGGAACTTTGTGAGTTGCTGTCCCCTGCCCTGAAGCGCCAAGACACCTGAATGAGAGCTGCCCTGACTATCCAGAAGCGAGTGGCCATAGTCCTGTGGACGCTCGCAACGCCTGACAGCTACCGGTCAGTCGCGAATCAATTTGGAGTAGGCAAATCTACCGTGGGGGTTGCTGTGATGCAGGTTGCCCATGCAATCATTGACCTGCTGCTCTCAAAGGTAGTGACCCTTGGAGACGTGCAGGTGATCTTAGATGGCTTTTCTGCTATGGGATTCCCAAACTGCGGCGGGGCTATTGATGGGACACACATCCCTATCCTGGGACCGGACCACCAGGGCAGCCAGTACATTAACCAAAAGGGCTATTTTTCTATGGTGCTGCAAGCACTAGTGGACCATAAAGGACGTTTTACCAACATCAACGTCGGATGGCCAGGCAAGGTTTTCAAAAACTCTGGCCTATTTAGACGGCTGCAGGAGGGTGTTTACTTCTCGGACCTCAAAATAAGTGTTGGGGATGTGGAGATGCCTATAGTGATCCTCGGGGACCCAGCCTACCCGCTAATGCCCTGGCTCATGAAGCCATACACAGGAGCCCTGGACACTGAACAGGAGCTCTTCAACTACCGGCTGAGCAAGTGCAGAATGGTGGTGGAGTGTGCTTTTGGCCGTCTGAAAGGGAGATGGAGAAGTTTACTTACTCGCTCGGATCTCAGCCAAACAAATATCCCCATTGTGATTGCAGCGTGCTGTGTGCTCCACAATCTCTGTGAGAGCAAGGGGGAGATGTTTATGGCGGGGTGGGAGGTTGAGGCAAATCGCCTGGCTGCTGATTACGCACAGCCGGACACGCGGGCGATTAGAAGATCCCAGCGGGATGCGCTGCGCATCCGGGAAGCTTTGAAAGCTAGCTTCCAGACTGACCAGGGTAACCAGTGACTGTTACGCTTGTTTAAACAGAAGCTGAACCTGCTTCCATTTCTTTACCCAGTTTCTGTTGCCTATCCTCTCCAATTACCAACCCCCTTCCCCCACTTCATTCAACGCTTTAAAAGTATAATAAAGGAAACATTGTTTATTAAAACGGTCTTTATTAATGATTTCTCAGTTAAGGGTTTAACCTGGGATGCATACTGCGGTTGGGGAGCGGGTGGAGTGTTGGAAAGGACGCTTCCAAACTCGGGGAATGACAGGCTCCTGCTCCCAGAGCAGTCCGCAGTGCTGGACTGCTTGTTTCAAGGGAGCATGCAACGCCTCCTATTCGTGTGTGGTGGGGCCTGTGTGACTTTTTGGCCGTGGATTGCGGCCACAGATCCCCTGCTGCATGGATCTGTCATGCAGGCTATTGCCGGCCGCAAAAGATCTGCAGCCACCGTCCCCCACCAGAAAGTCACAGAGCCCCCCCCCCATACAGAACATGAAAACCCCCTCCCAGAATGACAAGTGTGCCTAGTGAATGCAATGTGAGTGTGACTTTCTGTTGAACCTTTCCCCCTGTCTGTACCCTGGTTCAGGCGCCTGTCGTCTCAAATTACAAACCCCCTTACCCACTCCCCCAAAACCAAACCGCCCTGTGAAAGAAAGTCAGGGAAACAGCACTGTACAGAACAAACATTTTTATTAAGGGGAGCATAGTTTTGAGATGAAACCTGGCCAGGGAACTGTTGTGGGGTGCGGTTGGAGGGAAGGACCCATCTAAAGTTTTGGGAATGAAAGCCTTCTGCTACTGGAGCAGTCCGCAGGGGTGGAGTGATTATTTCCACGGCCCCTGCCTCCTCTCGTTCTAGTGACTTTGGGTGAGGGGGGGATTGGACTTTGTGGCAGAGGAGGGCAGTTGGAAATAACATACAGAGGGGCTCTTTCCTCCTGTCTCCTGTCCTGGAGAAGGTCTACCAGGCGCCGGAGCGTGTCCGTTTGCTCCCTCATTAGTCCCAGCAGTGTTTGAGTCGCCTGCTGGTCTTCCTGCCGCCACCTGTCCTCGCGAGCTTCAACCCTCTGCTCCCGTTTGCTGACTGCTCGCTCGGACCTTGAGACGTCCTCTCTCCGCTGTGCCGCCTCCTTTCGGGAACAGACCATCAATTCTGAAAACATGTCGTCCCGGGTTCTCTATTTGCGCCGCCTGATCAGCGCAAGCCTCTGGGAGGGTGATCCACGGGTAGGGCGGGAGACACTCGCAGCTGTGGGATGAGAGAAAGGGAGTGAATTCCTCAGAAAGATACTTTTTCCAGAACAATGCCTATACTCTTTCCCTGTGAATAAGACCATGCACAGTACCTATCACATGTGCACTTACTACAAGGTCGAATATTATGTCTTTATACTGAGTGCCTGGGGTCCTCATGTACAGATCCCACAAACGGTGCTGGACACTGGAAATCGGCTCTCTGGAGACCATGGTAAGCCGTTGCCTTTGGACTGCTGAGAGCTTACTTCACAGCAGTGCTCTACTCCCATGTTTCAAGCACAGTTCCTAGCGGTGGTCAGTCCCTGCTGCTGCCAAAACCGCTCATCTACAACGGCTCGCCTACACTTTCCCCCCCTCCGCGTGGCCGGTCCCGGGAACTGTATGTGCCCGCGAACCGCTCTGTTTGAACGGCTCGCCTACCCTTTCCCCCCCCCTCCGCGTGGCCGGTCCCGGGAACGGTACATGCCCGCGAAGCGCTCTGTTTGAACGGCTCGCCTACCCTTTCCCCCACTCCGCGTGGCTGGTCCCGGGAACTGTACGTGCCCACGAACTGCTCTGTTTGAACGGCTCGTCTACCGTTTCTCCCCCTCCGCGTGGCCGCTCCCGGGAACTGTACGTGCCCGCGAACCGCTCTGTTTAAACGGCTCACCTACCCTTTCCCCCCCTCTGCATGGCCGCTCCCGGGAACTGTACGTGCCCGCGAACTGCTCTGTTTGAACGGCTCGCCTACCCTTTCTCCCCCTCCGCGTGCCTGGCCCCGGGAACTGTACGTGCCCGCGAACCGCTCTGTTTGAACGGCTCGCCTACCCTTTCCCCCCCCTCCGCGTGCCCGGCCCCGGGAACTGTACGTTCCCGCGAACCGCTCTGTTTGAACGGCTCGCCTACCCTTTCCCCCCCTCTGCGTGGCCGGTCCCGGGAACTGTACGTGCCCGCGAACTGCTCTGTTTGAACGGCTCGCCTACCCTTTCCCCCGCTTCGCGTGGCCGGTCCCGAGAACTCTCCCTGCCTGCGCACCACTAACTTTCAATGGTTAGCCTCCCAGCTCCCGCCCCCCCGCGTGGATGGATACCGCTGGGTGTCGTTCTTTAAAGGAAAAATCAAGAAGTCACTATACTAAAAAAACCACTCATTCAAACCAGGGCACCATGACTGATATCACTCTGATGAGGATTACCGAGACAGAGAAAGACCGCATGCTGCATGAATGCCAGCAAACACCGGGGCCGTATGCAGCCATGCTATGCAAGGCAATGATACCAGAGTACCTGCAGCTTGCATGGCGCGGGAAAGTATCCTACCATGGAGGAGACAATAAGGCCGCTCTCCCTGGGAACCTGATGCAAAAGCTTTCACTGTACCTCCAGGAGAGCTTCGCGGAGATCTCCGATGGGGATTTCTCCTCTATCCCCATACATATTGACAGACTTTTCGAGTAGTTGCACTGAAAACGACTCAAAACTAAAGCGCCTAAGGCCAGTTAAGCAATACAAACACATTGCTAACACACCATGCCTATTCTATTCCAAATAAATGTTTAAAACACTGACCTGCTGATCCTTCGCCTGGTTCCTGGTCCAGGATGCTGCCTTGGGAGGGTTCATAGGGGATCTCAGTGAGGGTGATGAACAGATCCTGGCTGTCGGGGAAATCAGCGGTGAAAGAGCTGTCGACTGCCTCGTCCTCCTCCTCTCCTTCCTCTTCTTCACCGTCTGCAAAAACTTCAGATGACGTGGCCGTAGATAAGACCCCGTCGTCGGAGTCCACGGACACTGGTGGGGTAGTGGTGGTAGCACCACCGAGCATAGCATGCAGTGCCTCGTAAAAACGGCGTGTGTGTGGCTGCGATCTGGAGCGTCCGTTGGACTCTTTGGTCTTCTGGTATGCCTGTCGCAGCTCCTTGATTTTCACGCGGCACTGCATTGCATCCCGGCTGTATCCTCTCTCCGTCATGGCTTTTGAGATCTTCTCGTAGATCTTCGCATTCCGTCTTTTCGATCGCAGCTCTGAAAGCACGGACTCATCGCCCCACACAGCGATCAGATCCAAGACTTCCTGATCAGTCCATGCTGGGGCCCTCTTTCTATTCTGCAGTTGCATGGCCACCTCTGCTGGAGAGCTCTGCATCGTTGCCAGTGCTGCTGAGCTGGCCACAATGTCCAAACAGGAAATGAGATTCAAACTGGCCAGACAGGAAAAGGAATTCAAATTTTCCCGGGGCTTTTCCTGAGTGGCAGGTCAGAGCATCTGAGTACGGATTGCTGTCCACTGAGTGGTGCACTGTGGGATAGCTCCCGGAGCTATTAGCGTCGAATTCCGTCCACAGTAACACGAATTCGACATGGCCATGTCGAATTTAGCGCTACTCCCCTCGTCGGGGAGGAGTACAGAAATCAAATTACAGAGCCATTTATGTCGAAATAAATAGCTTCCTAATGTGGACGGGTGCAGGGTAAAATCGAGTTAACGCTGCTAAATTCGACATAAAGTCCTAGTGTAGACCAGGCCTAAGTAAAAATTGTCCCATACCTTTATTCCTATTCACTTGGTTACTCTTGGATATTAACAAAATATGAGTCACTGTTAACTAATGATGGGAGGGCTTCAAAAGACTAATACATTTGGTTTGGGAATCACCCAATGCATGCATTTATTCACACTATTTGCAATTCTTTGTATCTACAAAAACTGGACTCAACATCTCACAAAAACAGGTCTCTCCCAATATTTTTGATACTTCCATCTTAGACCAGAAATCTATAAAGAACAGCCTCTTACTCAAGGGTTTTCTGCATTATCACCAGAAACTACAAGAGTTACACACATGAAAATAAAAAAAAATAAGTTTACATGAACTTTATTCAAGATAGAGGGGATTGGGGCAGAAGCTTGCATGGGCTTGCCCATCACCAAACAGTATTGTCTGGTACTGGAGTGCATGGAAAGAGTGACAAATCTCTATTCCAGACATTACATAGCTTTTGATCTACTGTCACCTTCAAGACCTGCAAAATTGGAACAAAAAAGATGAGTTTGGTGTTGTTCTTTTTATTATTTTTTAGATTAAGACTTGTTCCTGTGCAGTAGCCTACAGGAGTGAGCATGGGGATTTGAGACTTCACTGTGATGTACATTATAAAGAGAAAACTAAACAAGAATTGAAGTAACACATTTTGTTGTGGTGGTAGCAGAATGTACCTGTAAAGTAGTGCGTGGCGGTAATGCCTGGGGAGATCGTGCACTCCTATAGTGAGAGCTGAGATGACAAAAGCATGAAAAGGGTTACATTAAAGCACCAGAAGGAGATTGTTAGGGGGGAAAATAAGTAGCTAATTAGACGTTTGAAACAGAAGATCATATAATCAGAATAGTACCATCCAGCATTAGATCCTCAAGGAATAAAAGACCCATGACACCATCATCTGCATAAAAGGAACTAATTTAAGCTGTATCAAACAAAGCATAGGGGTTGCAATCAGGCTGCTAAGAGGAATTGTCTGATATTTTTGCATACGTGAGACCAACTTGAATTTGAGAATTAGTCTGATGCCAAAAGCTTTACACAGGGCCTGCCTTGTGGCCTGTCATTCTAGTCCCAGGAATTGTGCAGGGCACTTGCTTCCTAAATTGGCTAAACTTTTTTTCAACAGCAGAATGTTGCATCTATTATCAGCAATCTGTTGGCAAGCCAGACACTCAGAACAGCTTGATTGGCATGAGTAAATGTGCTTCTATTCTCAGTGTTTTCCATTTTATAGAAAACAGCATTGTGATTGAACGGTAAAGCAGATGGATGATACCAGACAGTTTCCAAACACTGCTGATAAGTATCTGCTGTTTGTAAGGATGTTGCCATTATGTTGGCACACAGGAGACATGCACAAAAAACCCTGCTATTTGTGTACACATTCTCTTCCCCCTCCCCCTTTGACGGTGCTGTTTTTAGACACAAAAGGTGAATGGGGGAGAGACATTGAAAAAGGTGAGAAATTCAGGAACCTACAATGAGATAAACAGAGCTGGCAGCATTAGAAAGTGTAAAGGGTCAAAGGGTTACTTGGGACTGGATTAACTATGGGTGACTATCACTCATTATTATAATTCTTATCACAAGAATGACTTTTTAGGGCCAATATTATATTATCCATCACAAAGGAATGAATTATCTGAAGAGGCCTGGCTATGTTTGCATTCTTACATTATCTCTGTCACCATGTAACTGTACAGTAACAGGAACACAATACGCCAGTTTCATTCTCTTCACAAGTTTAGAAGTGTAATTTCAGATGCTGTACACCACATTATATTCTTGTAATTTGTGAAGACTTTTGGTCTTCATAGACTTTGATATTACACTTGCAGGAATAGCATCCCCTTTATGTGAAATAAACTGTAAGCTTGTGTAAGAACTGGAGACTGTGAAATACCTATAGTCCTCTCAAAAGTTAACGTGAATTTGCAAAGAAAAATCCACACTATGAGACTACAACAGTTGAGACTAAAATAGTATTGATGCTTAGCCTTTGTTTTTTTAAAAGAACTGTTTGAAATTGTTACAATTTGGAGAGTGGTTTTTGGGATGAAAAGTTTATTTATTTATGTTTAATTTAACCATGCATAGCAGGATATTTTGTTGGTTTCTTTACATAAGGAATATATATAATCCTTATCTCTTTATTCACATGTTGTGTTGAATTTGTTTTACTTGGATGGACATCCAATTATTGACTCAGAAAGCGATATCAGCAAACCCCTCATGTTCAAGGCTGTAGTCAGAAAAGTGATTTTGGGGAAACAATATTGTAAGACTCTGTAATTGCTCTCTTTCCATTCCACCCAATCAAGTGTGCTCAGCTTACAAGTCAAAAGAATGTTTTTCCTTACTGCATATTTAAACAATTTATTTGTTTTTGAGTTAACTAACATTGCATAACAAATAAACCGGGGAAGGAAAACAAAGGGCACTAACAGCTAGAGAACACAAAAGATGCTAACAATTTTCTGTCTGTTCTACAAATTTATGTTGGGACATGGAATCAAATTGGTTTTTTTGCACCTACTGTATCCATCAACTTAGGGGGGGGGGGGGGAACTGAACTCAGCCATGTACTTAACCATGTGATTTAAATGTATTCCTGTCCAGCAAAACATCTAAGCACATGCTTAAATTTAAGGGCATGCTTTGGTGCTTGGCAGAGTTGAGGACTTCAAACTTAACTGACAAATTGTACTGATAAACAAGGTAGACAAGATAACAGCTCACTGTCCCACAGCTGTATCAGCCTGAAGGACAGAAGTAAAAATGTGGGTCTGGCAATCAAATAAGTAGATCTGACTAAGGGCACGGCTGCACTGCAAAGAGAGACCCACAGCAGTGAGTCTCAGAGTGCAGATCTACTGACTCAGATTCACAGTCTGGTGCTATGGGACTAAGAATAGCAACGTAGAAATTCCTGCTTGGGCTGGAGTCCTAGCTCTGAAACCCAACAAGGTGGGTGGATCACTGAACCCAGGCTCCAGTTTGGGCCTGAATGTCTACACTGATGTTTTTAGCCCCACTCTTTGAGCCTGAATCAGCTGATTTAGGCTCTGAGACTCACTGCTGCAGGTCATTTTTTGCAGTGTAGACATACTCTATGACAAACAAGGGGTGGAAGAAGGTGTTGATTTCACATAGTCACTTTTATAACTATGCTCAAACTTTAAAGGAGAGTTTAAAAATTTAATTCTAATCATTCCCCATTATTAAAGAAAAATTATCCATAGCTACTGTGAACTAGTTAAGATGAAAGAAGATGTGGTAGAAGATTTTAGTAGGCTTTTGAACAATTTATTAGTAAAGTCTTGTCATCTCCAGGCTAGATTAGTGCAAAGTGCTCTACCACGAAGGAGATTAATAAACCTGAGGCTCATGCAGCATCTTATCTCCTAGGAAAGGTGTGGCACTATGAAAAGTATGGATCTGTGCTCTGATACACATGTATTGGTTGTGTTTGTTAATATGTGGCAAATCTCTCTCTCCCTCGCCTACTTCAGAAATAATTAATTCTCTTTTCACGAGCAATCATTCCATTTTCTAGTTGCTGTCCAGACCTAATCTGACATGTGAATACTTGGCTCATAGAACCACAAGATAGATGTAAAAAGGAGGAAAAGTATTAAATTCATTTTCTTTCTCCAGGGAACTGAAGTGTATCTGACCCCTTAGCCTTCTCTTTCTTCCTGTTAAAAAATATTCCTATATTTAAGTCTCAAAGGGGAGATGAGAGGCAGGATTACATTTATTCTTATTGCCTGAGGACTCAATTTGGAAAATAAACCAGAGCCTTGACCAACCTAGTGTATAACTCAGAGTTGGTGGTTGTTAGTTTTGTTTTTTGTGGGTTTTTTGGGGGGGGCGGGGGGGCGGGGTTGGGAGGAGGAGAAGAACAGCGGTGATGTACTGAATTCCTGAAATGTTTGGACAGAAATTTACTCCAGATATCACTGTATACATGGTTTTATTTCTTTTAATAAAAATGCAGACTATTTAGAAAGTCAGAACATATTCAAAATACAGTGACTAAGATTTTCATACAAGTGTAAATTAATGGGAGTTAGGAGCCTAATTCCACTTGTACATTTCAAAATCTCTACGAGTAACAATGCCCTCTGGATTATGGTAAGGCTTGATGTTGTTCAGAGGCATGTTAAGAAAGCCTTTCATTTAGAACACACTGAGATCCTTACTTGGAAAGGTGCAGAGTACTATTTATTGTAGCATTGTCTGCCAGTGGACACACTCAGGTGCACATCACTGGTTCTTCTTTTATCATCTGAATCCATAACAGCAAATTAATAGCACACACTGGACCAGTTTCCCAGGTGGTATAAACTCATATAGATCCATTGACTACCCTTGCCTTTAGCAGATTCACACCAGAGGAAAATCTGTCCTTCCCCTTTCCCTCTCTCCTATTTTTCGATTAAAAAAAAAATTCTAAAGGATTGGGACCTGTACCTTCTTATTTCAGTCCAGCCCATATCTATCAGTTGCAATGAAATACATGGCTGATCTTATCTATGAGCACTCCAGTACATAACAGACTGCGTAGCACATTGAAATGATACACAATTTCAATAAGTATTTGAATAATGCTTTAGTTAAGACAGTTCTATCACTGAGTTAAAATCACCAATTCATTCTCTGAAAGTCCCTGGTGATTTGTTACTGCTGATTTCACCTCAACAGGAATTTAAAAGTAAAGCTGCTATGTATATATCATTTACTGTTGGTTATTATACACACAGGATAATCACTATTTCTTGTAGATTTCCCTTTGGCCTAAACAAATCCCTACATCTAAACACCCCTGAATTTCTGAGGAAGGTTGGGATCTGGATTTTATGGGGTGGAACCATCTGTAATTGTTGAAACGTTCAGCAGGGGAGACTCCTTAGCACTAGATACTCTATAGTAATGGTGGGCAACTTGCGGCCCAGGAAACGGAACACGGCCCATCAGGGCAAGCCGCTGGGCGGGCCTCCAGACAGTTTGTTTACATTTGCATGGCCACCCGCAGCTCCCAATGGCCGCAGTTCACCGCTCCTGGCCAATGGGAGCTGCGGGAAGCGGTGCGGGCCTGGCTACTGCTTTCCGCAGCTCCCATTGGCCGGGAACTGCGAACCACGGCCACTGGGAGCTGCGGGCAGCTGTGCAAATGTAAACAAATGGTCTGGCCTTGCCCTGATGGGCCACATGTGGCCTGTGGGCCTCGGGTTGCCCACCACTGCTCTATAGTATTTTATATGGGGTATAAATTCAGGACTCAAAAAAGGAACATGTAAGAGCTGGTTGGAAACAAGGCAAACCCATTTAAATTTATTAATCCAGTGGCTTCCCTTAACTTAAACAATGTGTGTGATTTCATTCTAATTACCTCAGCATTACATTTTTGTGCAATTCCTATTTGCTCAAGCACATTCTGTGCACACAGAACTCTGAGAGTCAGTCTGAGAAAGTCTCTTAAATCCCTTATCCCAAACAGCCATTTCCATATTCATGACCAGAGTGACCCCAATTTCTGTCCTCTGAGCCTCATGAGTTGACCTCTAGCTCTGATCTCTTGCTTCCAAATTGCCATCTTAGTCACTCTGAGCTGGCTTCTACCAAGCCCTCCTTTTCCTCTATTTATGAGAATATCTTAAATGTGTCAGTAAAGGACTTAGCTCACTTATGCATCTTTACCTGCACAGCTAACTGCAGTTGTATTATTCTTACCAAGTCTAGTCAAATCGTAATTCATGCATAGGTCATTGCCTTTAATAATCTTCTCATGCTCTCCTATGTCTCTCTCCTCAGCTCCTGCAATTACTCTATGGGACGGCCCTGCACCAGCTTGAAGATATGCATACACAGCTGTCTTTCTCAGTATTTTTGACACTGCTGCATGTCAGGCTGTCATCTGCAGCTTGGCAATCCTCTCTGGGTGCATCTGTACTCAGCATTCTGAGGTTTATATTGCAACAAGTATCAGCAAACATACTTCAGGGTAAAACAGACTCATGGTCTTCTTTGTTTGGAAAAGACTAGCCTCAGTCTGTACTCACTGTGTACCAGCTTTAATATAATTGTGCATCAACAAAAGATGATTTAAGGAGGATTATTATATATATATTTTCAAGTGGATAGCAAAACTACTGGATGTTCAAGTTGCACCCATCAGGAACAAATCAGTCACCTATTTCAGTCTTTAGCCCGCCTTTGGAAATCTGCAACATACTACAGATTACAGTAACTCCTCACTTAAAGTCGTCCCGGTTAACGTTGTTACGTTCCTGATCAATTAGGAAACATGCTCATTTAACGTTGAGCAATGCTCCACTCTTACATTTGGCTGCCTGCTTTCTCCACAGCTGCCAGCATCCCTACGCCCCGTCCCCTCCCCATAGCGCCGCCCACCTGCCGGCAGACCCCAAGGATCAGCAACTTTCCCCTCTTCCCCCGCCTCCTGCCTGCGGCAATCAGCTGGCTGGTGGTGTTTTGGAGCAGGAAGGAGGGGGGAGGAGCAAGGACTCTGCACGCAGGCTCCTCCTCCCTCCCCTGCCTTCTCAACGCCGCTTGCCAGCTGATTGCCACGGGCAGGAGAGGGGGGAGGCACGCCGAGTCCTCGCTCCTCCCTCCTAAACTCAGCTAGCCAGCTGATTGCCCTGGGGAGGAGGGACGGGGGAGGAGCAAGGACTCAGTGCACCTCCCCCCTCCTTGCATAATGACAGGTTTCAGTGTAGTAGCCGTGTTAGTCTGTGTCAGCAAAAAGAAAATAAGAAAGAAATACTTGTGGCACCTTAGAGACTAACAAATTTATTTCAGCATAAGCTTTCGTGGACTACAGTCCGCTTCATCGGATGCATAGAATGGAACACACAGTGAGAGGATATTTATACAGTCAGAGAAACTGTAAAAGGCTAATTAATTGAAAGGAACTGTTATCAGTAGGAAAGAAACTTTTGAAGTGATAATCAACATGGCCCATTACAGACAGTTGACACAAAGGTGTTAAGGGTATTTAACCGGGGGGCGGGGG
Organism: Chelydra serpentina; assembly: GCA_037349315.1. Classification (NCBI taxonomy): domain Eukaryota; kingdom Metazoa; phylum Chordata; order Testudines; family Chelydridae; genus Chelydra; species Chelydra serpentina. The sequence continues at coordinate 29,902,781 of JBAIAC010000035.1, read as the reverse complement.
GAAGGGGGGAGAGAAATAAATTCAATTAATGTAATGACTAAGCCATTCACAGTCAATATTCAGACCTAAGGTAATGGTATCTAGTTTGCATATTAATTCCAGTTCAGCAACTACGTGTTGGAGTCTGTTTTTGAAGTTTTTCTGTTGCAAAATTGCTACCTTTAAATCTGTCATTGCGTGATTAGGGAGGTTGAAGTGTTCACCAACTGGCTTTTGAATGTGATGATTCTTGATGTCAGATTTGTGTCCATTTATTCTTTTGCGTAGAGACTGTCCAGTTTGGCCAATGTACATGGCAGAGGGGCATTGCTGGCACATGATGGCATATATCACATTGGTAGATGTGCAGGTGAACAATCCCCTGATGGTGTGGCTGATGTGATTAGGTCCTATGATGGTGTCACTTGAATAGATATGTGGACAGAGTTGGCATCGGGCTTTGTTGCAAGGATAGGTTCCTGGGATAGTGTTTTTGTTGTATGGTGTGTGGTTGCTGGTGAGTATTTGCTTCAGGTTGGGGGGGCTGTCTGTAAGCGAGGACTGGTCTGTCTCCCAAGATCTGTGAGAGTGAGGGATCATCTTTCAGGATAGGTTGTAGATCTTTGATGATGCGCTGGAGAGGTTTTAGTTGGGGGCTGAAGGTGACGGCTAGTGGCGTTCTGTTATTTTCTTTGTTGGGCCTGTCCTGTAGTAGGTGACTTCTGGGTACTCTTCTGGCTCTGTCAATCTGTTTTTTCACTTCAGCAGGTGGGTATTGTAGTTTTAAGAATGCTTGGTAGAGATCTTGTAGGTGTTTGTCTCTGTCTGAGGGATTGGAGCAAATGCGGTTGTATCTTAGAGCTTGGCTGTAGACAATGGATTGTGTGGTGTGTTCTGGATGGAAGCTGGAGGTATGTAGGTAAGTATAGCGGTCAGTAGGTTTCCGGTATAGGGTGGTGTTTATGTGACCATCGCTTATTAGCACAGTAGTGTCTAGGAACACAAAGATGGACTACAAGCCATCAGGAACAGTATCCCTGATAATGCCACGGCTAACCTGGTTGTTGAACTTGGTGATTTTGTCCTCACCCACAACTATTTCACATTTGGGGACAATATATACCTTCAAGTCAGTGGCACTGCTATGGGTGCCCACATGGCCCCACAGTATGTCAACATTTTTATGGCTGACTTAGAACAACGCTTCCTTAGCTCTCATTCCCCAATGTCCCTACTCTACTTGCGCTACATTGATGACATCTTCATCATCTGGACCCACGGAAAAGAAACCCTTGAGGAATTCCACCACGATTTCAACAATTTCCATCCCACCATCAACCTTAGCCTAGACCAGTCCATTTCCTAGACACTACTGTGCTAATAAGCAATGGAGTCCTCGCTCCTCCCCCCTCCCTCCTGCTCCAAAACGCCGCCAGCCAGCTGATTGCCGTGGGCAGGAGGGGGGAAGCGGGAAGCGCGCCGGGTCCTCGCTCCTCCCTCCGAAACTCTGCAAGCCAGCTGATTGCCCCAGGCAGGAGGGACGGGGGAGGAACGAGCACTCGGCGTGCCTCCCCCCCGCCTCCTGCCCGCAGAAATCAGCTGGCTGGTGGAGTTTAGGATGGAGGAGCGAGGACTCGGCGCACTCGCCGCTCATGGTGGAAGAGGAGAAGAAGTGATGAGGACGGGGCCCTGGGGAAGGGGCTGGAATCGGGGCTTACCCCCTCCAGCCCCCCTTTGTGAGCACCCCCACCACCCCAGCCCACACCCCCAGCCCTCTGCCCTGACCCCTGCACCCCCCTCACACCTCCCCAGCCCCCTTCCCTGACTCATGCACCCCTCACACCCAGCCCCCTGCACCCCCTCACACACCCCCAGCCCCCTGCCCTGACTCCTGCACCCCCACACCACCTCACACACACCCAGCCCCTGCCCTGACTCCTGCACCCCCCCACACCCAGCCCCCTGCCCTGACTCCTGCACCCTCCCACACACACCAGTATTAAATTGCTTGTTTAAAATAGTTTAAAATGTATATAATGCCTTTTCTCTGGCAAAAAAAATAATCCCTGGAACCTAACCCCCCCTATTTACATTAATTCGTATGGGGAAATTGGATTCGCTTAACATCGTTTCACTTAAAGTTGCATTTTTCAGGAACATAACTACAATGTTAAGTGAGGATTTACTGTACTTTGTCAGTTTGCCTGATGACAACTCATTCACTTCAACAGGCTTTGGATCAGGCCCCAGATTTTGAGCATAACTTCTCTTCCTTTCATGATCATGAAAGAAAGGGAATCCCAAATGCCACAGAGGTTTACAACAGTGTCTATCAATGGGACCAATCTTCCTTAGTATGGCGTGACACACAGATTCAGGCCAATACATTGGAGATGATTTAATATAAATATGTTGACATATTTCACTTGGCTAACTCCAAATTTTCAGCAATAAATCAAGCACTAAGGGGAGTAACGGAGTGTCAGATCCAAATTCATTAATTACAGAAGCTTTCAGCGTAGCTTTCACTTAAAACTAACAGAATAAGAGGTTTAGTGTGTTTTCAGTTGTCAACTGTTCTATTGTCACATTAGTGATCTGTATTTGTTTGTCACTACTTTCTTTCATGTACTGCATTCACTGCACATACGCAAAACTCTTCACCAACAGCATTGCTGTTATATGTCCTCCAAGGGGATTGACTTCAGTGGATTGTGATCAGTCTCTTAATCTCATTTATTGGCAAGCTCTATCCTGGAAGATGAAAAAATACAAATAAAACCTACATTTTTGCTGCACTTTAATAGCTTTTGCAGATGTTAGTCACTTCAGATAGGGAATTCCCTAGGGAATTAAATGCCTGAAATGAAATCCTGGTGATGGCACAGGGCGATTAAGATCTCCAGTTTCTGCCTACACAGCTCCCTAGAAGTCTGGAGTCACAAGGAACTATACAAACTGTTTCATCTCTGTCAAATAACATTTCGTTTGACCAGAAATACCTAGTGGAACTCATAAACTGATATTTAAGTCTTAAAATTATAGCAGCAGAGGAAGATAATTTTTTGCAGACACCCTGATGTATTTGTCGCTTTTTATTGCCAATAAGAAGTTATAGAAGGAAAAATTCTCTCATAAAGCTTTTCATCTGACACAAGGGAGGCATTGTGGAGAGGAAAGTAACATTGAGAAATTATTCAAAACAATGCAAGATAAAGAATTGTTTTCTCATCTTCACAAATATAGAGTCATAGAATCATAAACTCATAGGAGTGGAAGGGACCTCGAGAGGTCATCTAGTCCAGTCCCCTGTAATGGCAAGTCTAAGTATTATCTAGACCATCCCTGACAGGTGTTTGTCTAACCTGCTTTTAAAAATCTACAATGATGGAGATTCCACAAACTTCCTAGTCAATATATTCCAGTGTTTAACCACCCTGATAGTTAGGAAGTTTTTCCTAATGTCTAACCTAAACCTCCCTGTGATGGTGTACCCCATACAGCTTTATGGGGAGAGGCTTATAAATGTATACATGATGTAACTGGAATATGTTTTATGCTACATGTGCCATGTAACATATCTCTGTGAAAGTTATGACCTACGGAATCTATTCCCCCTGTTTGTATGCATTTATCATTGTTGTAGTTGAAGTTATGAATATTGGTTTTATATTTGCTGGTTTTGTACATAGCCTTTGTAAGTGCCTGGGATCAGGTTTGGAGAAAAGAATGTGCAAGTTAAGTGCAAGCACTTGACAGACAAAAGAATGTGCAAGTTAAGTGCAAGCACTTACCAGACAAAAGAAGGTGCAGACCCCAATCCACATCGGGGCCTGGTCAGGAATGCAACTGGTTGGACTGGTTAGGGTGCATGGACAGGTGACTTGCCCATGTGATCCCAAAACTCCAGGGCAACATGATGCTACACAGGGAGTGGGGGAAAGGCTATAAAAGCCCTTGGAAGACCCCTCCATTTTGTCTTCAGCTGGCTAAGGAGAGAGGCTCTCCACCCCCCAGAGACATACCTGAGAGAAACTGAACAAAGGACAAAGACAATAGGGGGTGTGAGTGATTGCTGGACCCAGGCTATGAGTTCTACTGCCTGTGAAAGAAAGTATCTAGAGCTGGTGAGGTTTTTATATCTGTGTGAAGTTTGATTAGACATAGACGTGCGTGTTTTATTTTATTTTACTTAGTAATTCAATTTGTTCTGTCTGTCACTATTTGGAATCACTTAAATCCTACTTTCTGTACTTATTAAAATCACTTTTTACTCATTAAGTTTCCTGGTGTACGAGTTGGTACCGGGGGTGGGGGGGGAACAGCTGTGCATATCTTTCTATCTTTGAAATAGAAGGTGAACTATTTATGAGTTTACCCTGTATAAGCTTTTACAGGGTAAAACGGATTTATTAAGGGTTTGAACCTCCTTGGGAGTTGGGCACCTGGGTGTCAAAGGCAAGAGCGCTTCCAGGAGCCTTACAGTTGTTAGTGGACTTGGTTCGGACCTGGGTCTGTGTTTGCAGCAGATCAGTGGAATCTGGCTCAAAACAGACAGGATTCGGGAGTCCCAAGCTGGAAAAGGCCTGGAAGCAGGAGCAGAAGTAGCCTTGGCACACCAGGTGGCAGCACCAAGCAGGTCTCTGTGACCCCAACCCATCACAACTTCCATTCCAAAACTGCCCAGCTCCCCAGTCAATGACAATTCCCCTTATGATTAAACATGGTCTGTACTGTGCAGATATTTATTTAGATTTATACTCAGACACAAGCCGTACCCTTACTTGGGTTACATTCTACTCTGACAGATATCACAAAAGATGGACCTATCTCCAATCATTTCCCTCCACCTTAAATTCCCTCATTGTGTTCCCTCATGGCATTCCAACATCCTAAATAATCCTGGATGATTGGCAGGATCCTCCCTCTACTCCATCCATGGGGAACAGCCTCATTGTTATGACTCATTGCCCGTTTTGTACTAGAACAAGGGTGAAGGCCAGATGTAAATAAGTGGTCATCCATCTAAAGGTATGTATGTACACCCCCACGCCCCAAAATAGCCATTACAATATGCTACTGCCCCAGTGGTGCAAGCCTCCCAATGGAGGTGGTGATGGTGCTTTGCATACCCCTTCATTTGTGCACCAGTGAGCTCCAGGAGGGGCTGTGAATGTGCTACAGTGCACTCTACCCTTCAGTCAGGGTTTTATTCATTCCTCTCAACCTGCCAAGGCTCAAAACTTGGGATGCATCATGAGAGAGAGAGAGCCAAAATGAGGGGCCACACAAGTCATTCATACAAGAAACATTAAATGCTGTGAGATTCCCTCCATTGATTCAAACACTTTCTACAAACTCAGTTCCATTATTCTATTTCTGAGATAAAGTTTCCACAATCAAAGGGAGGAGACAAGAGTGTGTGTGTGTGAAATGGAGGTAACCTGGGGACTCAGAAGAATGATGTTCTTCAAAATGAGAGACATTTGAGAGGTACGGCTTTAACATATACAAAAAGCAAACTTATGGTAATCTCTCTGAAGTATGAGCAAAACCTGCTCCAGCCTTGATTTCTTATAGGATAAAGTAGAGCAAGTACTGGCTACATCTGGGTATAATTTTCAAAAGCTCTAAGCATTGGCCTAAATCTGCACTCTCCGAAGTCAGTGGTAAAGCTTCAGTTGATTTCAATGGAAGTAGAATTAGCCCACCGCTGAGTACTTCTGAAAATCCTGCCATGTATATTATAATAAATTCTGATATAAGTGGATTTCCACAGTTACTTTGTATGTCTAGATAATACTTAGTCCTGCCATGAGTGCAGGGGACTGGACAAGATGACCTCTCGAGGTCCCTTCCAGTCTTATGATTCTATGTTTGTTTAAACTTGAGACTGAAGTCCCAGAATCCCTGTCCTGATTCTCCCCAAATATGTCATTTATAACCCTATACTACAGCCAGAAGTGCTTAGTTTTTTAAAGCTTTATTTTAGGTGTGTAACTATTCTTACTCTTGTCTAACCACTTTTTATCTTCTCATGTCTGAAGCACCTTGAAAGAGGCATTTATACATTCCAAACAAAAAAGATGAAGGACAAGCCTTTTATTGCTGCTTGAAATGAGGAATGGCACTGCTGTTCAAAATCTTTCACAGACAGACTCTGCTATTAATAGCTCCACAGTGATGAAAACAAAAAGCTGCGCCTTCACATTCATTAAAATATGAGAGCGAGTATACAGCCCTGCTATGCTACAGCATATTTTTCCATGGATGTTTCATGTGGTTGTTCAAGGCAATGCTAGCCTAACTTCTTCCCCTCAGGGGTTGTTTTGAAGATGCCTATACTCTAAGTTGTGCAAGGTAATGAAAGTCCAACTCAGCCTGCTACATAGAAGTCAGCAAAAAATAAAAGACAGACAATTAATAAACTCAAGGGCTGTGTTAAGACTGTAACTGGTAAATAAAGGAGAATGAAATCAGCAATTAATGGACCAAAATTGGTGTGTCAGAAATTAGGCCTAATTGGTGAACAAAATAATGAGGGGATAGTCTATTCCGCTATCACCCTTTTTTGGTGTCCTTAAAAAGAGACTTTGTGGAGGGGAATCATGAGGATTGGAGGCCAGATAGATTGGAAGGAGCAAGCTCTACCATCATGGCTGCTGTCCCCACCATCTGCTGTTGATTCGGGACCCACCATGACACCACTAGGCCTTCATCATCCTGATCCTGAAAGGTGCCCTGACCAGGCCAGAGAGAGAGAGAATCAATGTCATCAATACCCCTAGGAATGTGAGTCTTGTGGTCCTGCTGTCGCCTCCCTCCCTTGTGTGTCCTTTTCCTTCTGCACTGTATTTCTTCTCTTTCCTTTCTCTTTGCTTTCTGTTTAAAGAGAGTCTGGATTAGCTGCTCAAGACTGAACCTTTTGCAACATTGCTGTGAGTCCGTGACCAGAGAGGCAATTAAAAACAATGCCTTGAAGAGCCAGATGCAGTACAAGTTTGTGAGGTCTCGGAGTAGCTAATAATAAAAAGCATGCATTAGGCCTATGTTTCTCTAGCAATGAGGCTGAAAGAGTCAGCATGGCCCATTTTCTATCTTTTTTTTTCTTCTCCCTCTCCTTTTGTGTTTGTTTTGCTTTGACTTAAGAGAAGCAGGATCAGACTTCCATAGCAACAGCCCATCTCAACTACTTGTTTCTCTTTTTCCCACCAAAAAGGACAGTTATTACCATCTAAAAGAATGTCAGACAAGAGGTTCTCTCTATAAAATCTCTCTATAGGGAAAGGGATATTGTTAAAATAAAAGCCTCTCAATACTTTACATTTCAAATGCTTTACATGTTTCTTTCTTTTTCTGTATCTTCAATAAAAGGGTATACACATTTTAATAGTAGGTTTGCCATGAAACTAAGCAGGTTGAAGTCTCTGTATTTGAAACCCCAAACCTTGTTTAACTATTTAGTATTGTACAGTGATGTGGTCACCTTTGACTCTTGGGGCCGATTTAGTCCATCAAAATCAACACAGCAGGGCTATCAATGTTTAGAATCAATGTTTAGAAACACAGAGACTGACCCTCATGCCAAAATCCTCTGTTGATGTTAGTAGGAGTTTCAGTGTATAAGGAATATAGAATCAGGGTCTAGTAGTGCATCTAGATACATTAAGTCACTTAATTAATATATTCCTGGAAAGTGTTAAATACATGGAAATACTTCACTGTAACATTGCCTTTAGCATGAAGTCTCTGGGGTATTGCGCATACAATGGAGGGTAATGGTGGAGGAAGAAAACTTATGACTGTAGGAAGGGGAAAAGAGTATGAACTAGAATTTTATAAACTAAATACATTTAAATGTAAAAAACTAGAATAAGTCAGCATGGCGACTTTTCTAGTGGGAATTTAAGATTTAATTCTTCCGAGGACAAAATTTATTTTCCTCCACGAGCAGAGTAAAAACTAAAGCATGTGTCAAACGGATATAAGAACATAAGAACAGCCATACTGGATCAGACCAAAGGTCCACCTAGCACAGTATCCTGTCTTTCGACAGTGGCAAATGCCAGGTGCTTCAGAGGGAATGAATAGAACAGGTAATCATCAAGTGATCCATCTCTTGCCTCCCACTCCCAGACTCTGGCAAACAGAGGCTAGGGACACCATCCTGCCCATCTTGGCTAATAGCTATTGATGGACCTAGCCTCCATGAATTTATCTAGTTCTTTTTTGAAACCTGATATAGTGTTGGCCTTCGCAACATCCTCTGTCAAAGAGTTCCACAGGTTGACTGTGCATTGTGTGAAGAAATACTTTCTTTTGTTTGTTTTAAACCTGGTGCCTATTAATTTTATTTGGTGACCTCTGGTTCTTGTGTTATGAGAAGGAGTAAATAAAACGTCCTTATTTAACTTTCTCCACACCAGTCATGATTTTATAGACCTCAGTCATATCTCCCCTTACTCGTTCCAGAGATGGACCTTGGTGTGTATTGAGGAGGTAACTTCTAATTCATCAGAGGACACAGAAAACCATAACTTGCATTTCCCTGGAATGTTAATCTTCCTTCCACTGAAATCTGTGGGTCATCCCAAATGGTGGATGTAATATATGTATGTACAGTACCGTATGGCTCACTTTCCCCAGGCTTCTCATCACCTCAAAAGTCAGCCCCACTCTTGCAGTGACCCAGTCATTCATACTGCCGGGCATGCATTATCTCATTTTCAAACTGGCATAGGAACTTACGGCCCCTTTTCTTGGTTGATGTGAATCACCATAACAACAGAAGGAAGAAAGGAAAGCAAAGAAAAAGAAGAACCAAGAATAAAAGTATTTGCTTAGTTAAGTATTTGCATAAAATATCACTGTCTGATCTGAATGGTGTTTGAGACGAGTTTACTTACAACATAAAATCTCAAGTGTGGTGAAACTACCACACAAATATTGACACAATGAGCAGTCTTTACAACTGGCCAGACAAAGCATAAAGCTCTTCATTTTTAAACTCCACGGATGATTGCAGGAAGGTATCTTTTATATCATTTTCTGTAAATTGAATATTGCTAGTCTAGACAACTATTAGCATCACAATATCACTGATTTGATCAGACATTACAATTTTTATGTATATAAATATTGTATGAAGATTGTCTGTAGAGAGATAAGACAGCATTAAAGTTCAGGGCATCAGAAACATTCCTTGTGGTATGGACACCAGCCAACTACTGCTGAGTTCTCGAGAAGCTGCCATTTGATTATCTGCCGTAATAGTTAAAAGCAAAATAAAACAAAAACAAAAGATTCAACTAGAGGTTAACTGTTCCTGGAGGTGATGGGGAGAGGAGAACAGAAGAAAACGCTGAAACAGAATCATGTTAGATCACTGAAGCAATAAACATGACACTTATGTTAATGATTCAAACTGGCTGAATCTGATGCAAGAAAGCTTGAAAGAGCATGAGGACTTCCTTGGTATTATCAGGAGTCACTATGAGCAGCGAGGGTCATGTAGGAAGCAAAGCATGCCAGTTTGGTAGCAGTATTTTAATGGTTTATAGCAGTGCACTTTTGCAGATGATTACTCAAAGGTAATCAGTTTAGAATGATCCACAAAGTAAACTTTTCAGTGTATAACCTGTTAACTGGCTGTTGCTCAAGTTCTAAAGGTTTCAATCTCTCCACATGGCAAAGAGCCAAAATTAGAGAACCCAATAAAGTGATTATCTTAAAGATGGTGGGAAAAATTATACCACCTTTAATATGTGTAACAATATACAATTGCATATTATCTCCAGCTATTGCAGATTTAATAGTTTAAGTGTAAAAGAAGTATTTGTAAATGCTAATTACTGATGGTAAAGAGTTCTAACCTACCAGATAAAAACCACTGAGTTTGGAGAGTTACCACCAGTTTGCAAACTACGCCATCTATTTCAGTCACTACGTTTTTAATTGGAATGCCGTAGTTTGAACATTCAGACAACAATCTGACCTTGTTAACAGGCTGAGACAGCTTGAGGAAGGCTTACTTTGTCTGCTTACATCCCCAAACCGCAAATTTCATCAAATAGCCCAATCCGGACTTACCTGCAAGAAAAGAGAATACAAATATTGGATTACAACTCAAACTTAAGATAAACATGTCAGTGAGAACTGAAAATAAATAATGCATCCCTAAGAAATTTCACAGTAGTAAGAGCTCAAATAACTTTCAATAGTATAATAATTTATTTGACTGTGTTTTTCCCCATGACTTAATTGAAATAACCTTTTCATCCTGACAATTTAATTATAAAAGGTTGCTTAGCTAAAGGCCAAAAATGTATACCTATTGATTTTCAGATTTCTCCTATTCTGAAGTATAGTCTACTCTGTTTATACCAGTCTGTCTTGCCTTTGATTCTTCTTCTTTATTAAGTCAATACGGTGTGCTTAACATTTTTTTTTTAGTCAATGTGACAGCGCACAGGCAAATATATCAAAGAGCATATAGGCATGATAGCTAGGCTCCTTTCTGTTCACTTTTAATTTATTTTTTAAAGGGAGGAAAGGTAACGACCTGACACCTGATGAACTCAAACTGGAAACAAACATTTTGATCATGGACTATTAACTTATCAGGAGGAATCAGGAAGGCTTTAATAGTAGCATTCCCATATCAACCCTCCAGCACTTTACATTAAAGAATGAGACTAGTGGGGGGAGGGGGAGGGGGAGGGAAATTGACAGACATGCTCTGCTTTTGCAAAAGCACAATATATTAATGGTGGTTCACTAGGCACAAGGCAGTGCACTAACATTCCTGTATTTAGGATTTGACTAGCACTTCCATATCATTCTTCCATGATCATCTTCATGCTGCCACTTGCATCTGAAGGTGCTGCCTACAGAAGACACAGGTTGCGGTGTTTAGGGGGTCTAATGGAGCTGGGTGCTCAACTCCCATTTATTTTCAATGTGAATTGGGCACCAAACCCCCTTACGCCCCTTTGAAATCCCAGCCATAATTACTAGATAAATCATGTACACCCTGAGCCCATCAGGAACAGGGGTTATACAGCAACTCTTCAGCTCCCAGAACACAGGGTGCTACAACTGGGGCTCAAGAACCCTTTTGCTTGTAGCAGACCCTTATCTTCTCTTTGGACCAGCCAACATCACTCAGGCAAAATCAGGGCAACATCACTCAGGCAAAATCTCCAGAACTGGGGCCTGATTCTCCACCCACACCCATTTTAAAATGGTGTCACTTCCCTGAATTCAATGGCACTATTCCCAGGCTTAAACATGGGCCTAAGTGTCTGCAGGATTGGGGTCTACCAGTCAACTCTCATAATTTTATGATGAGATTCTTAATATGTGCTGCTGTTCTGAAAGACCCACCTCCTGGACTCACATGAGAATCTCAGGTTTCATTTTAAAAAGCAGTTGCAGAGAAAGACAGTTGCAGAGGGGAGAAAAAGCTTGAAAACCCAACCCTAAAGGCTCAGAACCAGAAGACCAATAAAAAGAACCCCATTAAAAATCATATGATTTGAAGACAGTCCCATGATATTTGAATGTTTAGGGTTGGAAATACTGAAATGTTGAGTAGCACTTATTCAAATAGTCCCACTGATTTCAATGGCATGACTTGAAGGAGTTAAATATCCCACAGCATAATAAGTTATAGAAATACACCTTAAGATCAGAGACAAGAAAGCAATATAATTTTCCCAGGACCTCATTATTAGGCAATTCAGGAGTCTCCAGAAGCTAAGTTCCCTCTGGGCCGCGTGGCCACTGTCATAAATATAAAGGGAAGGGGGAGAGGGTCGGATGCAGTGCTATAAAATCCTCTTACCAGTAAAGGGTTAAGAAATGCAGGTAGCCAGACTGACACCTGACCTGGCTGGCATCTAACCAATAAGGGGACAAGATACTTTCAAATCTTGGGAGGGGGGAAGGTGTGTGTGGCTCTTTGTCTGAGATAGAGTGATCTTGGGAAACAAGAAGTACCTGCAGAAAATCAATCTCCTAACCAATTGGTTACACAGTGATCTAAAAACTCAGCCACCCCAGGACTGACCGAACGGGCATACCACTCCATTGACACAGGTAATGCCCACTCAATTAGAGCCCAACCTTACCGAGTGGCTCCTCATGCCAAAACTGCTATAGAACGGGAGGTTCAAGACATGCTACAGATGGGTATAATCCGCCCCTCTAGCAGTGCATGGGCCTCTCCAGTGGTTCTAGTCCCCAAACCGGATGGGGAAATATGCTTTTGCGTGGACTACCGTAAGCTAAATGCTGTGACTTGCCCAGACAACTATCCAATGCCTCGCACATATGAACTATTGGAGAAACTGGGACGTGCCCAGTTCATCTCCACCTTAGACTTAACCAAGGTGTACTGGCAGGTACCGCTAGATGAATCCGCCAAGGAAAGGTCAGCCTTCATCACCCATGTCGGGCTGTATGAATTTAATGTGCTCCCTTTCGGGTTGCGGAATGCACCCGCCACATTCCAGAAACTGGTAGATAGTCTCCTAGCGGGATTGGGAGAATCGGCAGTTGCCTATCTTGATGAGATAGCCATATTTTCAGACTCATGGGCCGAACACCTTGAGCATCTCCAGAAGGTCTTCGAGCGCATACGAGAGGCAGGACTAACTGTTAAGGCTAAAAAGTGTCAAATAGGCCTCAACAGAGTAACTTACCTTGGACACCAGGTGGGTCAAGGAACTATCAACCCCCTACAGACCAAGGTGGAGGCTATCCAAAAGTGGCCTGTCCCAAAGTCAAAGAAACAGGTCCAATCTTTCTTAGGCTTGGCTGGATATTACAGGCGATTTGTACCACACTACAGCCAAATCGCCGCCCCTCTAACTGACCTAACCAGAAAGAACCAGCCAAATGCGGTTCAGTGGACTGATGAGTGTCAGAAGGCCTTTAACCAGCTTAAAGAGACACTCATGTCTGACCCTGTGCTAAGGGCCCCGGACTTTGATAAACCGTTCCTAGTAACCACAGATGCGTCCGAGCATGGTGTGGGAGCAGTCTTAATGCAGGAAGGACCAGATCAAGAATTCCATCCTGTCGTGTTTCTCAGTAAGAAGCTGTCTGAGAGGGAAAGCCACTGGTCAGTCAGTGAGAAGGAATGTTATGCCATTGTCTACGCTCTGGAAAAGCTACGCCCATACGTTTGGGGACCGCGTTTCCACCTGCAAACCGACCATGCTGCACTACAGTGGCTTAATACCGCCAAGGGAAATAACAAAAAACTTCTTTGGTGGAGTTTAGCTCTCCAAGATTTTGATTTTGAAATACAACACATTTCAGGAGCTTCTAACAAAGTGGCTGATGCACTCTCCCATGAAAGTTTCCCAGAACCAACTGGTTAAAATCGTCCTTGCAATGTGGGAAATATTGTTAGTCTTTATCCAGTTATTAGTATATTTGGAGATGCATGTGTCTTATTAATTTTGTTTTCTTTTAGAGCTCCAGGAAGAAATCACAGCCAGTGTTTCACACTATTGGTGATTTGGGGGGCGTTATAAAAATAAAGGGAAGGGGGAGAGGGTCAGATGCAGTGCTATAAAATCCTCTTACCAGTAAAGGATTAAGAAATGCAGGTAGCCAGGCTGACAGCTGACCGGGCTGGCATCTGACCAATAAGGGGACAAGATACTTTCAAATCTTGGGAGGGAGGAAGGTGTGTGTGGCTCTTTGTCTGAGTCAGAGTGATCTTGGGAAACAAGAAGTACCTGCAGAAAATCAATCTCCTCAACCAGTCATCTTCTCACCAAACCTCACTTTTCTAAAGTAAGTTTAGTCAGCATTGCGAGTAGGTTTCTGTTTGTTTTGCTTGGTGAGCTTTCCCTGTGTTAGAGGGAGGGGTTATTCCTGTTTTTTCTGTAACTTTAAGGTTTTGCCCAGAGGGGGAATCCCTCTGAGTTTGGAAATTGAGTACCCTGTAAAATAGTTACCATCCTGATTTTACAGAGATGATTTTACCTTCTTTGTTTTAATAAAATCCTTCTTTTAAGAAGCTGACTGTTTTCTATGGTTTTAAAACCCAGCGGGTGGGTTTTTAGATCACTGTGTAACCAATTGGTTAGGAGATTGTTCTCAAGCTTCCCAGGAAAAGGGGGTGTACAGGCTTGAGAGGGTATTTTGGGGGGAAGGGGAACTTCAAGTGGTTCCTTTCTTGGATTCCTGTTTAAAACACTTGATGGTGGCAGTGAGAGAAGCATTTCTCAGGGTGCAGGGGATTTTGTACCTTGGGGGTTTTAACCTAAGCTGGTAAAAATAAGCTTAGGAGCTCTTCATGCGGGTCCCCACGTCTTTACCCTAGAGTTCAGAGTGGGGAGGGAGCCCTGACAGCCACGCAGCAGCCTATTAAGCGCTGCATAGGTGCTCAGGGTTGTGGTGGGGAAATGATGCTTCTTCCCCAGCCCCGGACCTGCCATGGTGGGGACAGGCGCCCTCCCCGGCCCCAGCCCAGCCCCAGCCTGGACCTGCCGCAGTCTAGAAGAGGTGCCTATCCTGCGGCCTCAGCCCCAGAACTGCCATGTGCCAGGTGCTTCTGCAGGGAGAGAGAGCTAGGGGGAGTCCTCTCTCCCCATTGTTGTCCCAGGACAGCCTGCACCCCAAACCTCTCATCCCCAGCCCCACCACAGAGCCTGCACTCCCAGCCGGAACCCTCACCCCCCCACACACACATACCTCAATCCTCTGCCCCAGCCCTGAGCCCCCTCCCACTCTCCAAACCCTTCAGCCGCACCCCCGCCACATGAATTTTGTTGCACATAACAACATTCATTCCGTACATGTGTGGAAGAAATTAGAGGGAACACTGTCCAGAAGGCTCAAACATTTGAAATATTGGTCTATATGTTTGGTTTGTTTGCACAGTTTAAAAAAAATTCATTGGAGAAATAAGGAATATCACACTGCACACTGCTAGCAGCATGGATATCAAGGCCAAGCCTGTTTATTATTTACTTCACTATATCTAGTCAATTTATGATTAGCAATAACTAAAACCTGAGAATATGTTTGTATAGTGTTTGACATTTTAAACTATCCCCAAGTGCTTTGCAGAATGCATGTAAAAAACACTGGGTATGAATTTACATACTTTAAGAGGGGGATAATCTTTAAGTAATTTTATTCCAATTTACGCTGACAAAACTTTCGAACTCACCCTCATACTTTCCCCTCCTCTGTCTCTTTTTCTCCATATCTGTATAAACACATATCTGCAGGAATCTGCTTATAAAGATTCTCCCGTTATAAAAAGACCATTCAGTGCAACAAACAAATCTACTCACAAGACTGCAGGCTGGGAACTTACAGCTTTATTTAACTGCATCATAACAGACTGTGCGATGGGGGGTGAACTCCCACTAACTAAACCGGGGAGTTAACCCTACCATGACCATTTTATAACAATAGGAGATTAGATGCCAAATTGTTTTACTGAGTTTCTATCAGAGAGTAACCAAATCTGAACCTTTTATCCAAATAACCAGAACTTTGTAAGGTTGATAAACTGAACCAGCTTGAAACCAGACCTATCTGGGCTTTGCAAAGTAAAAGCTCACCGCTGAGGTTTTTGTAAACGCCCAAACTGGCTTCCTTGTCCCATCTCTGATTTCAATGGAATTTGACACATTTGCAGCAAAGGTTCAATTTGCTTTTCCTGAAAACAAAAGAGGGAGTTATTTCCACCATGTTCCTAATAGCGCATACGTGATGGCTGCTCTTGACTGCATGCAGAGCTGCTACCGCTTGAGCTAAAGAGCCAAGACTCTGGAGCTGGAGACTGTATTAAGTCATTTCTTCTGTGGATTGGCACAGAATGGACTCTGTAACACATACATTACCAGCTGGTTACATACCCTCCGTCCCCCGCCTCACACACAGGATCTGAGCAAACTCACCCCTTCTCCTTGGGATTTATCCTACCACAAACAAACAGTAGCAAGCAAAAATCAGCCTGAACTTCCTCATTAGCTTGTCCCTAGGGTTTCTCCCTGCTGGATCCATCTGTCCCTTATCCTAATATCCTGTGATTTAGCAATGGGGCCAAATTCTCTGCTGGCAGAGCCAGCATCACCAACCCCAGGAGTTCAGAAATCAGGCATCAGAACCCCACTACCCCAAAACTTCCCAAAGGTGACCAAACCCCATGACATTTTAAGAATTGCTCTCCCGCCTGTGCCCATGTGTGTTCAGTGATCATTAGGTGAAAATTCAACCTTAAAGGCACACAAAAAGCACACACGAAGAATGCAAGACCAGTTCTCTTCTCCCCATCCCCCCAAAGCTCCCTGGCTCCCCATTAGCAGACTCCTTTAGCTGACTCCACCAACCCCTCCCATGCCTCCAAAACAGACTTCTGCAGGACCCCGGTTTCTCCCCACAATCCTGGCAGACTCTGGCAATTGTCACAGCCTGCAGGGCCTGGGCTCCTACTCCCGGTAATTCCTTCCTCCCGCACTCTGAGCGGGAAGCGAGTCCATTGCTGCTGATCACAGAGTTTAGGGTGAGGGTGCCTTTGCCGCTGCCTGCAACACAAGCCCGTCTGCAGCCTCTTCTGGCTGAAGTGGGAAGCTACAGGCAGCTATGGCAAAATTCCTGAGCTGTATCTTATCTCCAGATCTCCCCAAACTGGTCCAAAATCATGACAATATTTCAAGTGTTGGTAACCCTGCATATCTCTACTGCCGTGAATGGAATTACGCCTACAACTAACTTGGTCCAAGGACTCAAGCAGTTTATACTGCAGAGCTGGAGCTAAAAAGACTCCACTTACAGCCAGAGTGAAACAGCAGCACAGCTCTGTGCAGGACCCTGGCACTTGGTATGCTGTCATATGAAGTTCCCATCTTGTGAAAACAGCGTGCACACACTTAATCACTTTGGAAAGCAGCAATTAATTATTGGCTACCATCTAGGTGTTAAATCGTGCATACGAAGGGATTTTCACCTCCTATTAGTCTGCTTTAGCTGAGCTGGGGGCAAAAAATAAATTGTCACTGCAGCGCATGTAGAAGCTGCTAAGGAATAAGCCCTGATTCATGGTTTTGCTACAGCTACCCCCTACTAGGAGTGAAAATATGACCTTCCAGAACCCCTTCTCTCAAGATCACGGACTCACCGCAGCTACGACAGTGGGAGAAGAGGACATCTTTCACCGCACACTGGTACCTACATTTGTGCATTGGAAACATCTTACAAAGCATTTTCCATCACACTGCCTAGTCCTGCTCCCAGTGAAGTCAATGGCAAAACTCCCATTTTGTTCAGAGGGACCAGGATAAGGCTCAAGGTATCTTTTCCTGAAGTGGAGTTTCATACTAAGAGAACAGGGTATAGTCTACTTGGCAAAAGTGTCACTCTGAATAGTCACCTATTACAAGAGGTGAAGTCAGTCATTTCCAAAATGCACGCTATACACCCTTTCTGATATCGAGCTGAGTATCTTACTCAAAGCCCCCTAACGACATTTGGATAATTTATAACCCAAACATGCTGAAACTCACATTTAACATACCCTTAGAGTGTTCACAGCTATTGGCCTCAAATGTTTGGTTTCTAGTGTTACAGCTGCGCATAGGGACCTTCTTACACATACGTTAGTAAAAAACACTATATCTATAAAAGCAACAAAGAGTCCTGTGGCACCTTATAGACTAACAGACATATTGGAGCATAAGCTTTTGTGGGTGAATACCCATTTCTTCAGATGCATCTGAAGAAGTGGGTATTCACCCACGAAAGCTTATGCTCTAATACATCTGTTAGTCTATAAGGTACCACAGGACTCTTTGTCGCTTCTACAGATCCAGACTAACACAGCTACCCCTCTGATACTATATCTATATAGAGCCGTACATATCTGAAGCACTTTAGAAACTGCAGCTAATTAAGACTCAACACCGATGGGCAGGGTATTTTTACTTGACTTGAATTTCTAGTCCTAGGAGACAAACTTCAGCCAAAACTTTACATTACAGCAAGTGCTCTTGGCCTGGGGAGGAGGATATTCCTCAAGAAGGGCTTGATAGCCCCTTTGCACCAGCATGACCATTTCCAAGAGGCCACTGGGAGGGATGACTGCCTCCCCACCTCCATCCCCAATATTCTCCAAGTGAAGAAAGCCAAGTAAGAGAATCTCAGACTCATACCTGGCTTGGTGGGTCTTTGCATAGAAGCCTCAACCTATTGTTCTGCTACTAAAGAACTTAGCCTCTCCTTCACCCCCACCATATTTCACATTCTGTATATTCCTCTGTCATCTTCCCTGCTTTGAGGGCTACTCATTACATCTCTCAAGGCTTCGTCAACCTTACGTCAACTTCCTTCCGGTGCCTCGTCTCTCTGCCTTTTCTTCTGTTTGCTTTCAGACTCCTGTTACTCTTCTCACTTCTAGGAGCTCACGTCTCTTCTCAAAATTTCTTTTCCCATCCAGCAGCAGCTCAAGGTCACAGTTTTAGGTGAGGCGGGGGCTATATCCTCCCTTTGCCGCATATGTGCTCACAGTGAAAAACAGCCCACAGGCAGCTGCTGGGTTGTCTAAGGACACCTCTCTGAAATGTTGCTGTTGCTGTCAGTCCCATTATAGAATGCACACCACAGTCTGGGCACTGGAGGAACTGCTCACATGGGTCTTCCACCCAGACAATGGAAGCCCAAGGCTGTTGACAGCTGAATTAATTTTTAAAAAGCAATTTTAAAAACTGATTTTACTTTTTCCTGAGTAGGGCAAATTCCTAGTTACCCCAATGACAGAATTAGTCTTCATCCCAGCCCATCTCTTGGACTCTCTCACTTCCATGCTTTATTTACCACTTTCGCAAGCTGCCTCCTCTAGGCTTTCATGTCCCAGTATCTCTCTGCTCAGCATGCCTCCAGAATCTCCACTCTCCATCCCTTTTAGGGAGGCCTTTGCCATGGGAGACCAGGTCTGTTTTATTTTTCCCGCTATGTACTCTCTAGGCACCAAGATGGGAGCTCAGAGAAGGCAGGGATAGAGTATTAGTAGAATACTAAATTAGGTATTAGGAGACTTCAGAAGTCCCAGATTTAGAGGAGAGACCAGAAAAGCAGGCCCCGATGTAAGTTTACCTTCTGGAATGTATCTAATAACAGCACTTAGGGATCATGGAACTGGGTAGACAAGCTCTTCAGGATAGTGGATGAAAAAAGACTTGTCTAAAGTACTTAGGACTTGTCTAAGCTACTAGAGAAGAAGGATGGTCCAGTGGTTAGGGTGGTAGCCTGGGACTTGGAAACCTGGGCTCAGCTCCTTGCTCTGTATTTTCTCCTTCCTGTGTGACCTTGGGCAAGTCATAGTCTGTGCATCAGTGCCCAGCATCTGTAAAAGGCGGTATTTCCTTATCTCACAGGGATGTTGTGAGGATAAATATATTGGTGATTGTGAGGTGTTCAGATACTACAAGTACCTACGATACACCAAAGTATCAGGAGTAGTGGGGTCTGCCTACCACTCCTTATAACTAACTGAACATGCTGAAGAAAGGAGAGAAGTTTGGGACCCTTAAGCACAGACTCTCCTTGCTCCCAAGGAGAAAGCAGAGAAAACAGAAAAGAGGAAGGAGGTGGCTGCCTGAAAGAAGCTATGGGAAAGAGGAGCAAGGAGAAAACAGTCAGAGACCCTGAATAATTCCTTCCTCTGGTAATGGCTTTGGGGATATGTCTACACAGCAAAGAAAAACCCATGGCTGGCCTGTGCCAGCCAACTCAGACTTGGACTGCAAGGCTGTTTCATTGCTGTGTAGATTTCCAGGTTAGGGCTGGAGCCTGGGCTCTAGGACCCTCTGACTTCAGCCCGAGCCCAGAGTCTACAGAGCAATGAAATAGCGCCGCAAACCCAAGCCGGATGGCACAGGTTTTTCTTTGCTGTGCAGACATACTCTAAGACTTCAGCTACCTCCTGTACAGTAGAGAGGGAGAAAAATCTGCCTGCAGAGCGTGTGTGTGTGTGCACGAGAGAGAGAGAGAAATACATAAATAAATAAATAAAATAAAGATAAAGGAGAACCAAAATAGTAAATACGTGAGCAAAAACGACTGCCATATTTGGTGCCTATTAGGGATCGGTATGCTTCACTTGGTGTGACTGTTGATATGTGTTGGCAGCGATTTTGTCTCAGGTGTTTACTATTTTAGTTCCCTTTTACCTCAGAATATGAGCAGAAGCATCATGTAACATCACCTGTAGCATGGAGGTTTGAGGGAGCAGAGGGTGCAGAAGGGAAGAGTTTGAAGGAGGCACCAGGAGGTCAATCTGTGTGCACATGGCTAGAATGCTAGCTGCAGCATCTCTTCTGTCAATAATTCTCTTAATAACAAATCTGTTTACTTTTACAAGCACAGAATCCGTTTGTGTTATTATCCAGCATGGGTTACATGAAACAAAATCCATCTTTTTCATAAAGACTGCATTTAATCACTCTCTGATTTCGAGGTCACTCACTCTCTTCTCCCAGGCTCTCTGCTTCCCTAACTACACTCTTTCAAGTGCTGCTCTTCACCTAACCTTCCTAAGAGAATTTCACTCAGCACTTTGGGTAGCTCCGTTCAGCATGCAGCTCTGATGAACTTTGAAGGAGCTAGTGCTTCAAAAGAAGATAAAGAGGATAGTTTAGTGGACAAGATACTAGATTATGATTCAACACACCCTTTCCCAGTTCAGGTGCAGAGTCCCTGTGTGATCTTGAACAAGTCTCTTCATTTACTTGTTCTTCAGTAGGCCTTAGGAGGGTAAATCCATGAAGGACTGTGAGGTGCTGAGATACTACCATGATAAGGGGTATTAATTAACTAGATAAAACGGTGACACATCTATGAAACAGACACAGAAAAAGAGTTAGGGTACGTCCATACTTACCGGCTGGTTCGGCGGCAAGCAATCGATCTTCTGGGATCGATTTATCGCGTCTTGTCTAGACGTGATAAATTGATCCTGGAAGTGCTCGCCGTCGACGCCGGTAATCCTGCTCCGCAAGAGGAGTAGGCGGAGTCGACGGGGGAGCCTGCCTGCTGCATCTGGACCCGCGGTAAGTACCTTTTAGTTCGAACTAAGATACTTCGACTTCAGCTACGTTATTAACGTAGCTGAAGTTGCGTATCTTAGTTCGAACTGGGGGCTTAGTGTGGACCAAGCCTTAGTTCAAGGAGTGAATATTAGAACAAGGCCTGCAGAGTTTGTGCGAGTTTGAGATAACACCAGATTAGCCCCTCTCAGTCCTGGTGCATTTTATAACATTTATGGAAACAGACCAAACAAGGGCATATAATTCGGGCCTCTTGATTGATCATCTTGGTGGCAGTTTGGTGCCATTTGAAAGAGAGTTATTAATAAGTATGTACAAGCTCCTGGTTTCCAGTGTTGGTTTGCTCAGCTTAGATTGATTCAAATGGGCTGCATTACTCAGATATACATTTAAGATGCTTGTTTTCCTTGGTGAACTGCACAAGACTGATAAGCTACAGAATATGGAGGAGAGAATGTATCTTGTGAGGTGTTTGGAATTGGCTTTTGAGAGTGCCAGAAAGAAAATCGAGCTGGGGAAATCTGTAGTAGTTATTGCTGGCTAAGACAGCAATAAGAAATTCTCTGTCACTTCTAAATTTTGCATTACCAGTTGACAGTGAGAGTTAATATTATACCTTCAAGAAGCATTTAGCACCCACCCTAGTGTCTTATTTCTTTCCAGCGTCCTTCCACATCTATGGGCCAACTCCTGGAAATACAACAACTGGGCAAACTGGCACATTAACACTGCTTGTGCAGCATGTATGCATCCATATCCTGGCTGGCATCAACCACACAGTTCTCACTTCTGCCATTCCACCCCATTTGCTTGAATATTAACATAAGGAGCAAAATCTGTGCAGGGACATATTCAGAGGGGCTATTCCTGGATCAAGGATGCATAATGACATGCAGCCATTCACAGAGACAGATAAGCTCAATGGGGGTGTTGTAGTTGATGGAACCCAGAGTGAAACTTTCGGACATAGCAGAACAGAGCATATTTGACTGGAGGGCCCTCTACTAGGCTCTCCAGAAATTCAGAAGTCAGCCTGAGATCACTACACTGTAATGATCCACTTTTTCCCCAAAAGCCTTTTCACATAAGGGTTCACATGTGCACATAGTGAAGATGGGAAAAGGAGATTTTGAAGACAACCAACTTACTCTATGTTTACATAGCACCCTTCATAATGAGGTGCTGACCTTGTTGACCTCCAAAACTTAAACACAATATAAATATTGAGCAACAACAGTGGCAACTGGTAAACCTAAGGTAAGAAAGAGTGAGGTCTTCCATGGCCCAACTGTTGTGAGAATCTAAATTCTCAAGCTCTTGGTTAAGGGATGTGCTTACATTAAAAATAAAAAGCATCTAGATATTACAGTGATAAGGGCTCTAGAAATGCTCGTATACCTAAATAAAAATGATGCCTTTTTTATACTGGTTACACAGAGGTATTCTTAGTACTTTACAATAAAAGAAAGACCATCATCCCACTCCTGCATCCTTTGCTAATATGACTAGTCCTATCTCTCCAATGGGATTACGCATATAAGTGTCTGTTTAGGAATTAATACTGCGTTCATCACCGTGGTCTGAGGGCTGCAGGATTGGACCTTAAAGGTTACTCCTGTTAATAAGATGGAGTTTTGCCAATGGCTTCTCTAGGAGACAAGCATGTGCCACAGGGCACCTCTGTCACTACCTGGAGAACCTCACTGTCTGGCCAATTCAGAGACTTTCACAGTCACAAATGCACATCAGGCCATTTATCTTTCCCCAAGGTGCGCATTTATTTCCCCTCTTACATAATACAGTAATACTATGCAACACAGGTTTATCGCAAGGACAGGCTTCCCTTCAGCCCTTGCTCCCCACCCCAGACTCACCCTCCGAGCCTCTTGCTCTCTGTTTCCTCCCCTTATAGTCTCCCCCAATTACCTTGTTATCCCAGTAATTGTCACCCAGGTGCTCACAATCCCCAATCAGAAAGTGTATAACTGCCCTCAGCTGGGCCTGCAGCAATGTCAGTGATCGGGGTGCTGCTGATAGGACTCTGTCACTGCATGACCCTACTCATTTTAATCATAGACTTTAAGGTCAGAAGGGAGCACCATGATCATCTAGTCTGACCGCCTGCACATTGCAGTTCACAGAACCTCACCCATCCACTCCTGTAATAGACCCCTAACCTCTGGGTGAGTTACTGAAGTCCTTGAATCATGATTTAAAGACTTCAAGTTACGGAGAATCCACCATTTACACTAGTTTAAATCTGCAAGTGACCCATGCCCCATGCTGCAAAGGAAGGCAAAAAAACCCAGCGTCTCTGCCAATCTGACCTGAGAGAAAGTTCCCTCCTGACCCCAAATATGAGGATTAGTTAGACCCTGAGCATTTGGGCAAGACTCACCAGGCAGACACCAGGGAAAGATTTCTCTATAGTAACTCAGAGCCCTCCCCAGCTAGTGTCCCATCTCCGACCATTGGAGATATTTGCTGCGAGCAGTCGCAGATGAGCTAGCTGCCATTGTAGGCAGTCTCATCATAACATCCCCTCCATAAACGTATCAAGCTCAGTCTTGAAGCCAGTTAGGTTTTTTGCCTTCACTGCTCCCCCTGGAAGGCTGTTCCAGAACATGAGAAATTAAAGCAATGAAACACCACGTTACCCTAAATAAAATCCATTTGCTGCACCCAAGAGCTTCTGAAAAAAAAAAGTATTTTAAGTCTGCTTTCAAATGGTGATAAATCCATGGTCAGCCTCAGGCCAGAAGGGAAGGTATGTCGCCTCTGGGCCACAGAGCAAAAAGTTACTGCTCGAGACTTCCAAGAAAGTAACAGCTCTCTTCCTTCAGACGTCAGGGAGTGAAGTGGTATAGAAGCAGTTCAGCAGGGGAAATCAGGTAACTCTGGCTTCCTAGCTATCTCTCAGCTCTTTGAGGTCAGAGGAAGGATGGTCCAGTGGGTAGGGCACTAGCCTGTGCCATCAAATACCTTGTTCAGTTCTCTGCTCTACCACATGCTTCCTGTGTGATGCTGGGCTTAGAGCTTGTCTACACAGACAGTTACTGCACGGCAAGCCAGAATTTATAGCCCACCAGCATGCCACAGTAACTCCCTGTGGGGACACTGCTACAGTGCACTTACAGCCCCAGAATGCAACAGGTAGTAGTATGCACTCGGAACTTTCAGTGCCCAGTGGGAGTGCCCACATGGGGTGTGACTGCGCAGCAAGCTGGTGTGCTGTAGAGTCATATCCTTGCTTGCTGTGCAGTAACTTGCCACATAGACAAGCCCTAAGTCCTCCCATGCCTCAGTTTCCCATCTGAGAAAAGAAGATAATAGCACTTCCCTATGTCACAGAGGAGCTGTGAGGATAAATACGTGAAAGATTGGCAGGTGCTCAGATACTACACAGATGGGGGCCACGTAAGTACCTATGATGTGCCCTGTGTAGACAGAAGAAGGAGGAGGCAGGAGCTAAGCAGATCTAAATAAGCCCCTCAGACCATTGCACATATGATCTTTATATTCTATTTCAGTTTGAGGACAGCAAAATAAAAAACAACAAATTCCAAGATGTATTCAACACTGCCATGGAATCTGGAACTCAAATCTAATTGGCAACTGATGAGCAATTCTAAGTTAGCATTGAAAGGTAAATGTGTTACTTACTGACAGTGCTGGCATATTTTTTCCATAACAAGAGATCAAGTCCAGTGATCACCCTCAACCTTCAATTACTATACATCCCAGACTGTACTGAAATCTTAATATAATTGACTAGAGTTTGATAAATACTGAACACAGCTGCCACATCCCAAACTATTAAGATTTCTGCAGCATTACAATATTTAATAGCGGGACCAAATAGTTACCACCACCAATATTTAACTAACACCCACACATCATATAAGAGCTTTTAACGAGGTTCATTCAAATGTATTCATGGAAGCAGCTTAACTCTGGGTGAGATAATGTGTATACTGCTGCCCTCTGCTGCCTCTATTTCACATCAACATAAACCCAACAATTTAAACACACATTTCCCCATGTGGCTTTTTTTCCAGAGGCATACAAATGATAGCTATTGGAAGAGGACATAGAAAATGGCAATCATGTTGATTTGGGTTCATTCACCTAAAAAATCCATCCCCTTTCCTGAAGGAAAGTGACTCCACTTAATCTCTCCATACTTCATTGATTTTTCGCCTTTGAAAATCAAAGCCTCGATGTGCACTATAAAGGGACTATATTTTGCGTGATCACAAGATGTGCACTTTGCTTCCTTTGTACATGCAAAATCCATGTTTGCTGAGAGAAATGGCTCCTTGCATCTGCACACATCGCTTTGGTGCCTGCATGTGCAATCCTTTGAAAGAATGACCCTTCTTACCTACAGTCATTTGTATTCATCACCAACACCAACACAGGGATTGGTTCCGAAATTGTGCACAATGGATAAAACTAAATGTTTGTTGTGTTTCATCACGGGGTGTAAAAACATGCACGAGTGGTTAGGTGATGGTGTACCTTTGAGGGAAAGTGGTCAATCACAGGGGCAATATTGGCTGTTGTCATCCAGTAAAGCCCATACCAATGGTATGATACCACTCTGAGAGGGCTGCGTGTTCCATACTCAGATGCAGAGAACAGAGGTCTGTATGGTAAGCAGCAGACAAAGTTAGGGGCCTGGGAACAAGAGCCAGGGAGCAGCAGTCAGAGTTTCCTAGTCCAGAAGCAATAGGCAGGGGCACCCAAAGCCGGCCCTCCCTCCCCCATCCCCAACCAGGTAGGGGCCAGCATTCCAATCAAAATATCCCCCCATTGATGGCAGGAAGTAGCCAGATCCCCTTTTCAGCCCAGGGCTAGCAACATTAGGGGCTAACAACCCAACCACATCCATCCAGTGAAGGACCAGGAGCAGCCAGGGCACAGCTTCAAGGAACAGCCAGAGTTTCCCAGACGGCAACAGAGATCAGCGCCAGCCCTACATTTTTTGCCGCCCCAGGCAAAAAAACCCACCAAAACCCCAAGCGCCGCCCCGCCCAACGCTGGCCAAAACAACCCCCCCAAACGCCGCCACCCCGCCGAAATGCCCGGGGGGCCGGCAGGGAGGGCGGCATGTCCACGGCCCCGGCTGGGGTGCCGGCGCGGAGCGCTGCACGTCCGCCGCCCCGGCCGGCGGGGAGCGCGGCACACCAGAGGCCCCGCTCCCCCAGCCGGGGAGCGCGGCACATCCGCCGCCCCGCTTCCCCAGGTGGCGGGGAGCGCGGCATGCCTGCCGCCCCCTTCCCCCAGCCTGGGCTCCGGCAGGGAGCACTGCACGCCAGCAGCCCCGCTCCCCTGGCGGGGCACCAGGTGAAGATTTTTTTTTTAATTTAAAAATAAACAAAAAACGTGAGTGCCGCCCCAATCCAGCTGCCGCCCCAAGCACGTGCTTGGTTGGCTGGTGCCTGGAGCTGGCCCTGGCAGAGATGCCAGAGCCTGAAAGCAGCATCCTATGTTCCTAAAGCTTATTCCATGCTGCAGCCTTAAGGCAATGCATATTAATCAACTAGGCAAATGAGGGCATTAAGGTTCCAGGTTACTGGACCTTCTGCCTTATTCTATACTTTTTAAGTAACAATTGGCTGAGAAGTAATACAAATCTCAAAAGGCCTATGCCTGTCCCAGCCATAGTAAATCTTTATTTTGCCTAAGTTTGGCCTTGGTGGTAACAGGGAGAGTAGGGCCAGAGGAGTTCTTCTTCAGGCTGGTTATTGGGGGGTAATGGAAGAAGACAAGCTACAGGGAGAGAGGGAAAGGGTGTGTAATGGAGGAAGAATGTGATGAGTCCTGGAGGAAGAGATTATGGTTCTGATCCTTCTCCCAATGATGGATCAACCAGTACAGGATCAGGTCTGTGAAGAGAAGAAGCAGGAAAGAGCTTTAACAGAGAAGGGAGATATTTAATTAGATGGAATATAGGAAAACCAGACTGAGAGGAAAAAAATGCACCAACTCAGAGGACCCATGTGAGAGTATCACAATAGTCCTTAATCACAAGGGTGCTTCAGAGATTCCATTCCCCACACTTGTTTGCCTGCTGTAATATTTGAGATTTGTCACTTTAATGACATTCAAGATAGGGATATTCAAAATAGTCATTAGTCCCTTTCTAAGAAAGGTGTTAAGTAGAGCTCAGGGCATTATTATTCCTTGTGGGATAGAGATAATATGAAGTCAGAGTGAGACAAGGTCCTTAACCACCACAGTCACCTGGGGATTGATTCCTGGAGAAAGTATAGATCATTTAACCTGAATTGAAGCTAATGGATGGTATTGTATTGTATTGTATTGTATTGTGTGCTGGCTAAAATCAGCAAGAACAGCAGATGTCTTAATCTGGGCTTCTTAAGGAAGTGCAAAGCCTATACTTACAGTCAGCAGGCATTCTCTAATCGCTGCCAAAAATTATAGACTATGCATGGCTTAATGCCACCATTTTGCAAAATTGCACCTTTAATGCTGAAGCCTTTTTTCCCCTTTGTATTTATATCCATGTTCAGAAAAGTAACTCAAACAAGTGCTCACTACCATCCCTCCATCTCTCACTGAACATGAAGGCCCAACTCAGACCTGGAGTAAATGGAGACAGAGCCTACTTAGCTCAAGTTTTCAATTTGGCACTTGAATACATACTCTGGTCTTCAGTTCACTTGAACAATGAAATCACAAAAAGGCAACAACAACAAAAAAGCCCTATTACAAAGTATCTTGTTATATGGACTGTTAGTGCCTCTTTCCACATGGAATTTCAAGATATGCATTTGGCATACATAGTTCTAGAATTCTCAGGCTTTCATAACGAGGATCACACCTTAATACATGTTCACGTTCTTCTCCCATTCATCATTGAATGATACCCAGGAGGCATAGATAATAGGTCAGATGT
Source organism: Chelydra serpentina (assembly GCA_037349315.1). Lineage (NCBI taxonomy): Eukaryota > Metazoa > Chordata > Testudines > Chelydridae > Chelydra > Chelydra serpentina. The sequence continues at coordinate 29,874,803 of JBAIAC010000035.1, read as the reverse complement.
TACACATGTGTATGGATCCCACTCAGCCACTGAACTCTGACTTTTCCCTCTTGCATTGTCCCAAGAATCCAGTGATGGGTGTGTATTGGACTGGCATTCAAAGGGAACAGATCCCACAAGGAGAATCCCTCTAGCCAAGCATGCCTCTTCCCAGTTCTCTGCACCTCTTGTGACAGTGATGCATAGTCCTAGCGATCACTAATGCTCCTTTAGGGGAACAAATGGGAGATGATGATGGCTGGCACACCATAGAAGGTCAAGTTGATCATAGAATCCTAGAAAGGTAGGACTAGAAGGGACCTCAATAGGTCATCTAGTCCAGTCTCCTGCACTGAGGCAGGACTAAGTATTATCTGACCATCCCTGACAGGTGTTTGTCTAACCTGTTCTTAAAAACCTCCAGTGGCATAGATTCCATAACCTCCCTAGGTAATTTGTTCCAGTACTTAACTACCCTTACTGATAAATTCAGGGCCCTATTCTATTCTGTTACATCCATGCAACCTCAGTGAAAGTGACACATGGCAGTGTCTGGCCTTGCTTTCCCTTTTGGGGAAGGCCCTTCCATTGCCAAGCTCCATTACAATGTTCTTCGTCCAGGATGGATGGATGGATCAGTAGAGATAGTGTGAGTTTAGAAATGGAACCTTGAGCCAGAGAGGGGAGATTTGGGGGAATTTGTTCCAAAATGCAGTTCTTTCTAGCTTTAGCCCAGCTGTTCACAGGAAGCTTTTTCCCCTTCTTCCAAAGTTTCATCTCCATCTGAACGACACAGAACTCCAAGGAAATCTGATGGCAGAATGCATCCTTTACAGCGGATTTCTACTGCATCCCATGCACAGAATTTCATTGACTATAATGGGCATTCCACATGGAGCAGAAGTGCAGAATATGTAATCACCTGCAGTGCAGAGAAAAATATTTTTCTCCCAGTGTTATAGCACATATACTGCCTGATTTAAATTGCAGATAGTACTATGAGAATTTACTTCTTATTAGCATTGTGTATAGTCCATCACACCTCACATACAGTTTCTTTTGGACATAGATTCTGTGGTGATGGGCACTTAGAGCTCCAACCCACGAAAGCACTTAAGCATGTGAGCAATCCCTTCTCTGTTCAGCAAAGCATTCAAGCATGTGTTTCATGTTACAGTCACTTCAGAATGTGCTTAAGTGCTTTATTGAAATGGAGTCATAAATACCACAGTGATGGACGCTCTACCAAAACCAAAGTGATAGGACGATTCTTCTAAAAAGCCAGCTGCTAACGTGAATCAGCTAACCCTGCTGCAACTGGTAAGGTCGAAAAATGTCAGTGTCTACCTGTTCCCATAAGTTAGCACATGTTGAATGAAGACATACAGCCCTCAGTTTTATGGCATTACAAATTCTCCTTTACATTTGTTTTTCTTTATGCTTTAACCCAGCACAGGGTTTAATTCTTTTCATTATTAGCCTGTATATTTATTCATGGCCACAAGGGACACAAGCAACTGGATCCCTGGTGGGAGACTGAAGAAAGGAGGAGTGTTGCCTCCATGGTATCTTTAAACCCTTCCTCTAACTTGCAAAGAAGTTCATTTCACTTAATTGTTCTCAGAGAGTATCTCTGGCCATGATCAGATGAGATGGCACAAAGCTGCTTCAGTCAGGGAAGAAGGGCATGAAAAACAGCATTCCTCACATGGCTTCTGAAAAATCTATTTAAAGAGGAACCCTGACAACTATTTTTCATTACTCAGTTGCCAGGTGCATCTTGTAATCAGAGTGACACAGAAGGCTACACATTCTGCAAAGTGGAGCTTGAAGTTTGTGCTTCTAAGAGATTAGGCAATGTTACCAGGGGTATAGATTGCTCCTTTGATTTCTGACAAAGGACTCATAAACAGCCAGTGGCTCCCTAGCAAGGTTTTTCAGTTTCCTGTGTTATCAGGGGCAGTTGGCATAGCAGCTGATAATCTTAGAGACCAAGGGAAACGATCTTCTGAGGCGACTCATGGAACTAACTTATCTCCAGTGAATTCATTTACACTTCCAGTTTTCTGTGTTCTCAAAGGCCATCTTCATTTCACACTTCTGTGCACCTCAGAGGATGTGAAAATTGTTCTGTAGCAAGAGCATCTAAATGAGAAAAAGTACTAAACCTCCGCTTTAACGCAAAGAAGTTCAAAGTGCAGGAGACTGGAGCATGTTTTTAAAAAATCCCCAGATATAGAGCTACAATATTCACTGCTTAGTCAGTGGTTTGGCATGAGTTAGTATATGACTATAGTAGCTACAAGTGAAGGGAGAGGAGATTCCAGCTATCCATGTTTTCCTGTGAATTTGTCACCCAAATTGAAATAAAACTCCCTTTGCCCCTTTAAGATATTTTTGCCCTGGTTATGAACAAAGCCATCAGAACAATAGCTATGTTACATCAACATTAGCATTGGAAAATTTGCCTATAAAAATGGTATCTACTAAGCCAGCCTCCATGTACATATGAAAAGCACTCTGTAAAAGACCTCCCTATCCCAATATTAGGAATAAAAATCATATTGTCACCTTAAAGATACCTTGAAAACTAGAGATGGGGAGGGACTTCAAAAGGTTCAGAGGAGAGTACAGAAGAATGGCTGCTTTATCCAATACATCATCACTCTTAGAAACCACTTGACCTCTTTCTACCCCCACCACCTACTCTTCTCTCCTTCGGCAGGTCCATCCATCTACACTATCATTCTCTGTCTGTGTTGCTTCCTTGGAGTGGGATGGGAGTTGCCAGTGACGTGCTATCACCATTTGATAACCTTGTTGGATGGAGGGCCCCCTCAAGTCCAGGGCTGGCACGCCCACTAGGCAACCCTAGGCGGTCGCCTAGGGTGCCAGGATTTGGGGGGCGGCGGGCGGCTGCCTCCCGCCTCCCGGCTCCGCGGCTGAGCCGGGAGGGTGCCGTGGGTGGGGGGAGGCTGCCGCAGCCTGCAGATGGGGGGCTGAGCTGCCGGCCCGCGGGGGGTAGGGAGCCACCAGGGAGGGGACTGGCCGCCACAGTGGGGGGGTGGCGTTAGCTGGGCGGGGGGTGGGGGGCACTGGGCTGGTACAAGGAAGTTTCACCTAGGGCGCGAAATAATGACACCAAGTCGGGTATAGCTACTCCCTCTTTCCCAAATTGAAACAGCTTCTGCTGAGTCCCCTCGATGCAGGGCCTGAATGAGAACTGCACCACCTTCGGCAGTCGTGTGAGAACTAGGTGCAACACAACCCAACTGAATTCTTTACTCAGGCTCATTAGAGAGTCCTGCCCTCACCTTGCTCAGGCGTCCATGACCACACAAGGGGCACAGCAGTGAAGAATCTGGCTCACATTCAGCCAATCTAGGAAGTCAAGAAAAAGCTCTGGAACGAAACACTAACCAGCTCTCTTCTTCGTGGAACCTTCTACAATATTACTGAATAACCTTATGCATCCCTCCAGAACACTGCTATATCCTCCCCCTATCTCCATGCCCCCCCACCCGCAAGTGTAGCCTGGCAGGTACTCCTATTATGCTCATCTCCCAAATCATTCTTATCTCCTGTCTCTCTGCTTCCTTCTTTCCTCTGTTTTAAATTCTTTCTTCCTGATAATTATTGAAGGTCAGACAGTGCTGTTAAGGCACAGGCTTGTGTTTGGGATAGGCTGGGGGAGCCTCGCTCCCAAGGAAAGATACATACACTGAGTTATCAGCACAACTTGGTTCAGTGATATTTCCACAGCTTCTGCTGAGGCAGGTTTAAATCCTGTCTGAACACTAGATGGCAACCAAAAACTTTCATACTGGCTGTTTTTCATTCACAAGCCTATGAGTTTCTTTACATGTTAATATTGTATACAAAGACTAAATCAGGGTCCTGGTAAAGCACATTGGTCTTGCAATGGGGGGTCGTGGGCTAAATAAAGGGCCCCTGAGCCATGTAGGGCAGGGTGGCTGTGGATTGCAGGGACAGGAGTGTTCTCTGGGGCACATGTCACTGTTACTCCAAAAAACTGCAGTTGAACTGCTTCTGTGCAAGTGGTCTGCAAGCTATCTAGGGAGGTGAAATATTTATTTGGTTGATGTTACAGGCAAATACACCTACTCAGGAGGAAAAGGTCACCCCCAGAACAGCACAGGACACCTGGGCACCTCAACATTTCAGAAATAATGACTGGTGAGCTGAAAACTAAGAGGACTTGAAGTGATTGACAAGTAGAAAAGAGCTTGAAACAAGCCGCTTGGATCTTTGAGGCAGTTTGGATTGAAGATCTCAGAGGGAAACGGGATGAATTAGAAGACAGTGAGTATTAAGTCTGCCTGGTGACTGACACGCTATCACACATCAGGTGGAGAGAGAAATCAAGGCTAGATGAGGAAGATTTGAGAGACTCAAAAGGTAGTATGTAGAGCTGTCCATCTGGTTATGGAAGATGCTGTTGTGCCAGGCCCAGTCAGAGCAGAAATCTGGCCCCTTAGTAAGAAGATGGAGAAGGTTACAAGAACAGAGCATAGTTTATATCACATGGAGACACAGGGGAAATTAAATGAAGACGAGGGCAAACCAAGACGAACACACTGTAGACTGAAGCAGGTAATGTGGCATGGGCTGGTCATGCTTCCTGAACAAGAGATAAAAAGGTGGGGGGTGCTTAGACTGAAGGACAAACAGATGATGTCCAAAGTAGGAAGTACCAACTGGAAAAATATCTCACTAAACTGATGGTAGAACAAGTCCCAGGGCAGAGCTGCTTGGAGATACTAGGCAAGTCATTCACTTTCTGCAGTGGAAAAAGTAGGGCTATCAGGATAGTTTTAGAGCAAAAAATGTATTCAGTGATTCTGGTTTTATTGTGGTAAAGAGTCCTTAAAAGGAAGGAGATGAATTCCGCTGCCTTGCAAGACAGGTACAGAGCACCCGCTGTGGACTTCACTCAGAGTTGGTCATCCACGCCTCCCAGGATCAGGTTTTATGTGTGATTCCAAAATATGAATATATTGTTTAGCCAACTCTTGACACATCAGAGTCTGGGTAGGTACTATACTGACACCATCCGTAAAACTGACATACAGAAAGCTGATGAGGCTTCATAATGTTTGGGGCTGCATGGAGAACTAAGCTGCCAAGAAGAGGCAGAGACAGAGTGGGGGTGTGTGTCACAAATAACAAAGAAGTGTCTTTCCTGTGGAACTTTCCCCAGAACTTTGCAGAGGAAACAAGTGAAGTGAATGAGTATTTCCCCAGTGTCAATAAGTTACAGGGTGATGGGTAACAAGCCACTTAAGAGAAATGGAACTGTGCATCCCTACTATTCTCACACCTTTTGTACTTCTGGGGGGAAATGCTTATCTGCCACACACATCATTCTTGTGACATGGATAGAAATGGTGGCTCTAGCTGTAAAATGCTAATTTCCCCTGCACTGCTCTCGCTGCCTTTATGGAGGGGAAAAACATTAGATCTGGAAACTTTTGACAGACTCTCAGATAATTATGCCAATAGCGTGTGTGTGTGTAGCTGTTAGGGCTGCTGCGGAGCATAGCGAGACTTTAGCAGGTTTTTGGTGGTGCAAAGCTATTGAAATATATTTGAATATGCATTTTCATGCCTATTAGGTTGAATATTACAGTTTATTTGACAACATAACAACCTTGGCACCAAGGGAATTAACTGAGGGGGTGGTATGCAAGAGATTCCCTTACGCCACTTAGTATTCCTCCGATCCTGAGTAGATGTGCCCTGGGATAACCCCCAGGCACAACTCAAAGCAGCATGACATCTACTCTAAAATACACTGCTTGCCAATGGCTGGAAGTGGTTGTTCCAGCAGCCAAGGATTTCTGGTGTCCCTTTTCTCCTGGCCGCAATAAAATGGTTGCATCAGCTCAGTAGTGCAGCCCTAAACTCCTCATACAGCTAGATGTATGGACTGATCCTGCATCCACTGAGGTCAATGGGATTCAGTGATGTCAGTTGGAATAGGAGTCGCCTGTGTGCACATTCAGGGATATTCCCTGTTTTTGTCCTCGCTTATTATTGGTCTTCTTCCAGCTCATTTGTGTCCTTTATACTAGAAACTATAAAAGCTTTTGTCTGGTATCAGTGAACTGTTAAATCATAAAAAAACATAGGGCTGGACAGGACCTGAAGAGGTCATCCAGTCCAGCCCCCTGCACTGACGCAGGACCAGGTAAACCAAGCCCATCCCTGACATGTATTTAACCTGTTCTAATAAAAATCTCCAGTGATGGGGATTCCAAAACCTCCCTTGGAAGCCCATTCCAGAGCTTTTCCTACCATCTAACCTAAATCTCCCTTGTTGCAGATTAAGCACATTAGTTCTTGTCTCACCTTCAGTGGATATGGAGAACAACTGATCACTATGCTCTTTATAGAATACTTGAAGACTGTTATCAGGTCCCCCCCTCAGTCTTCCTTTCTTCCCAAGACTAAACATGCACAGTTAACATTTTCTCATAGGTCAGTTTTTTAAAATCTTTTATCATTTTTGTAGCTCCTCTCTGGAGTCTCTCCAATTTGTCCACACCTTTTTTAAAGTGTGGTGCTCAAAATTGAGCATGATACTCCAGCAGAGGCCTTGCCAGTGCAGAGTAGAGCAGGACAATTACCTCCCGTGCCTTACAGATGACACTCCTGTTAAACCACCCCAGAAGGATATTGACGTTTTTCTCAGCTGCACCACATTGTTGGCTTATATTCAATTTGTGATCCACTATTCCCACCATTTCCTTTTCAGCAGTACTACCCCCTTGCCAGTTATTTCCCATTTTGTGTTTGTGCATTTTGCGCTTGTCTTCATTGAATTTCATCTTATTAACATCAGACCAATTCTCCAACTGGTCAAGGTGGTTTTGAATTCTAATCCTGTCCAAAATGCTTGCAACCCTCCCTGCTTGATGTCATCCGCAAATTTTAGAAGCGTACTCTACACTCCATTATATAAATCATTAATGAAAATATTAAATAGTACTGGTCCCAGGACAGATCCCTGCTGGACCCCACTAGGTACACCTCCCAGTTTGACAGTGAACCACTGATTATTTCTCTTTGAATATATTTTTTCAATCAGGTATGCACCATTAGAGTAATTTCATCTAGACCAGTGGTTCCCAAACTCAGTCCGCGGCTTGCTCAGGATAAGTCCCTGGCACGCCGGGCCGGTATGTTTACCTGCCGCCTCCGCAGGTACGGCTGCTCGCGGCTGCCACTGGCCGCAGTTTGCTGTTCCCAGCCAATGGGAGCTGCACCAATGGGACAGCTCGCTCTGCTTCCCGCAGCTCCCATTGGCCAGGAACGGCAAACCGCATCAAGCGGGAGCAGCGAGCGGCCGTACCTGCGGAGGCGGCAGGTAAACAAACCAGCCTGGCGCACCAGGGGCTTACTCTGAGCAAGCCACAGATCGAGTTTGGGAACCACTGATCTAGACCATACTTCCCTAGTTTCCTTATGAGGCTGTCATATGAGACTGTGTAAAAAGCCTTACTAACGTCCAGATACATCATGCCCACTGCTTTCCCCTATGAACTAGGTCAGTAACCCTGTCAAAGAAGGAAATTAGGTTGGTTTGGCATGACTTGTTCTTGACAAATCCATGTCGGGTATTATTTATATCCTTATATCCTCTAAGTGCTCACAAATCAATTGTTCAGTAATTTGTTCCAGTATCTTTTCTGCTATTGAAGTTAGGCTGATAAGTCTATAATTCCCCAGGTCTGATTTTTTCCCCTTTTTAAAGGCAGGTACTATGTTTGCCCCTCTCACATCTTCTAGGATCTCACTTTCCTGTTTGCTTTGAATAAAACCGGGACCCAAACCAAAAGTGCTGAATACTCCAAAGATTTGGAACCAAAACTCAGATCCAGATTTAATGACTACCCCATTCTTGTACACATTAATTAGAGAGGGGAGATGATTTCCAGGTGAAGCCACTGAACTAGGACACTGAAGTTCTGGATTCAATAAGATTTACAGCAATGTAGCAGCAGAATTTGGACCCTTGCCTGTGAACTCAAACATGCAACTCTCCATGTTAATCAATGAGAAACCCATCCGTAAATCCCTATGTACTACTCTAAGGCTCCATCGTGCAAAGATGTAGTTTAATCCCATTGACTTGCATTTGGCCTCACTGCATCTATTCATGCATAGAATCATAGGACTGGAAGGGACCTTGAGAGGTTATCTAGTCCAGTCCTCTGCATAAAACTGAGCATGTGTAAGGCTATGCCTATGTCATAAAAATAAAGGGAAGGGGAAGAGGGTCTGATGCAGTGCTATACGATCCTCTGACCAGTAAAGGGTTAAGAAATGCAGGTAGCCAGACTGACACCTGACCTGGCTGGCATCTGACCAATAAGGGGACAAGATACTTTTCAAATCATGGGAGGGGGAAAAGGTTTGGTATGTGGCTTTGTCTGGGTCAGAGTGATCTTGGAAGACAGAAGGAACCTACAGAAAATCAAACCTCCCTTTTCTGAAGTAAGTTTAGATAGTATAGCGAATAGATTTCTGTTTAATTTTGCTTGGTGTATTCCCTGTGTTATTCATGGTTTTTCATGGTTTTCTGTAACTTTAAGGTTTTGTCCAGAGGGGGGAGTCTCTCTGAGTTTGGAAATTGAGTGCCCTGTAAAATAGTTACCATCCTGATTTTACAGAGATGATTTTACCTTCTTTATTTTTAATAAAATCCTTCTTTTAAGAAGCTGACTGTTTTCTATGGTGTTAAAACCCCGGGGGGTAGGGTTTTTTAGATCACTGTGTACCAATTGGTTAAAGGATTATTCTCAAGCTTCCCAGGAAAGGGGGCTCCGAGCTTGAGGGGGTATTTGGCGGGAAAGGAAGTTCAAGTGATTCCTTTCCTGGATTCCTGCTTAGACCCACTTGATGGTGGCAGCGAAAAAATCATTTCTCAGGGTGCAGGGAATTTTGTACCTTGGGGGTTTTAACCTAAGCTGCTAAAACTAAGCTTAGGGGCTCCTCATGCGGGTCCCCACGTCTTTACCCTAGAGTTTAGAGTGGGGAGGGAACCCTGACAGCCTACAGTACAGCTTACGTCGGCGTAACATATATCACTCAGTATGGTGAATAAAATCACCCGCCTGAGTGACATAAGTTACACCAACATTAGCGACAGTGTGGAAGCTTCTCCCGCTGACATAGGTTCTGCCACTCACCGGGGTTGGAGTAGGCTGCATTGGCACAGCTGTGCTGCTGTAAACTCTCTAGTGTAGCCGTGCCCTAAGTCTTTGCAGGACTGGGGCCCAAAATATAACAGACAACATTTAATATTTGTCTGGAGACAAGATGGGTGAGGTAATATCTTTTATTGGACCAACTTGTGTTGGTGAGAGAGACATGCTTTCGAGCTATACAGAGCTCTTCCATGGGTCTGGGAAAGGCATTCCAAGTGTCACAGCTAAATACAAGGTCAATCAAATAGTTTAGCATAAGTAGCTAGCACATATTTTAGGGGCCCATTCAAGGTGAAACGGCCTGTTAACTCTCCTGTAATCATAGGACAAGCAGGGCGGTTAGTGGGTTACAGATTGTTGCAATAAACCCTAAATCTGGAACACTCCCACACTAGCATCAAACTTCATGGACAACACAATCAGCTTCAACAATAGAACCACACAGACAACCATATGCAAGAAACCTACCGATCATCACACCTACCTTTGTAGGCCCAGAAACCACCCCAAACACACCAAGAAATCTGTTATCTACAGCTAGGGTGACTAGATATCCTGGTATTATTGGGACCATCCCAATATTAGGGATTTTGCAGCTATTCCTCCCCCTGCCAAAAAAAAGTGTCCTGATTTTTCACACTTGCTATCTGGTCATCCTATCTACAGCCAGGCATTCAGATACTGCAGAATATGCTACAAGGAGAAAGTCCAGGATAAATATAGAGAAGATCTGCATGACCATCACAACCAATTCCTCTCAGCTTCCACTGGTGAAAGTGGTTGGGGAGCCCCAAACAGGCCAGTGCTTGACCTTTATAACTGTCCAGTCCCTTAGAATCATAGAATATCAGGGTTGGAAGGGACCTTAGGAGGTCATCGAGTCCAACCCCCTGCTCAAAGCAGGACCAATCCCCAATTTTTGCCCCAGATCCCTAAATGGCCCCCTCAAGGATTGAACTCACAACCCTGGGTTTAGCAGGCCAATGCTCAAACCACTGAGCTATCCCTCCCCCCAATCAATCCTGGATCTACCTCCTCAAGTGACCAGAGACCTCTACCATATGACTTTGGTGCCAGGTGGCCTCTCCCCTGACTAGCAGGTTTGTCTGGGTAAGAGCTATCTTGTTGTCTAGAATGTATGGATTTGAATAGAAGACCATAAAAATTTAACGATAGTCTATTATCAGCCCTGTATCACTCCCCCTTGGAATGTCAGTCCAATATGGAGGTAAAGAGACTACAGATAAAGCAACTAAACCTCAAATTCCAAGTGGAGTTTGGGGTTTGGTAAAGATACGTACAGAGAGTTCATAAGCTCCCACAGAATCACAGATAGATTCCTGAATCATCACAATGGTGCTTAGAGAACTGTTTTCTTTCCAAAACAGACATTTGTTTAATGGTGCATTAATTGAAGGATAAAAAGAAAGGCACAAAAAGCCTTTGTTCAATATCCATGCAATACAGTCAGAACCTTTTAAGCATTCAATTGTTCTTGATGTCTACTATAATAGCTATATGATCGTGGCTGCTACAGCAAGTGTTCTACAACAAAAAAGATGTTTTTATTTTGTTGTGGATAAAACAGTCTCACCTTCATTTTAAAGGATATTTTAAAACAAACAGAGTTGCTCCAATAAGACACAGAACTATTTACCTTTAGATACAAAATTTGTGCTGTTCTCTTGTGGCCAAAAGTAATTATTGTACTTGTTACCATAGGTAGAAAGGAATAGAGATGAGTTGGTGGTCTGAGGCCATTTCTTCAGTACCACGGCTGGGATTTTCCCAACTCCCACAGAAAAGTCAGCTGCTGTATTAGTTGGACCATTTCAAAGGCAACTGGGTGTCCATTACCCAGACTAAGCGTTCATCCTGTACAATCGATCACTAACTAGCTCCCATTCTGTACTCAAACCTCGCCCTCTTGTCTGGGTAAGAGCAGATATGCAGAGATATCTCACCTGTAATTGCTTTGTGCTGGAGAGCAACACTGTGTTCCCAGCTGTACACTTGCAAGACCAAGACCTTCCAAAGTATTCAAAAGCATCAGAACAGGATGATGAAATACAAGTATTATGAGCCACATAAGGACTGGTACCTAGAATAATTGGACCCTCCAATCAAGCACCCATTAATTAATGCACAGAAATCAAATCATCTGCATGGAGAGCTGTGCACAGAGCCCTTAGGTAGCCCAGGAACAGTAGGCAAATAAACAGGTAGGACTTGCCCCATTAGACTCTTCCAAGGTTCCTGTAATTGTAGGCTTGCAGAACAGCCTCTTTGTAATGTTTCAGAGATGACAAAATAGGAGGAGCTAACTGTGTAAAGGGATTAGGGGTTGCAGAGGGTTTCAATGGGACTTGAACCCAGAGCACTATAGGGACTGGGTTTCCAGCACTTCCTTGTCACCACCAAGTGAACAGACAAAGCAGCACCTCCCTAATCTTAGAAGGTCAGGCTTCACTGGAAGTGCTATCTAGACACCCAAAGCCTGGGGGCACGAGGTTGGCTCGCACCCACTACTTAAGTCAGGGAGTGACCCAGGTGGCTGTCTAAGCAACTGCACAGACTCCCTGTTACTGACGCATCTGACCCTGCTCTTTGCCTGTCTTGTGTGATCTGCATCCAACCCTGTTTCTGGTTCCTGCCTTGCTCCTGTTCCGTGCCTGGTCCTTGCCTAGTCTCTGGTTCCTGTCCCTACACCTCACTCTTGGTGGTTGGGTACCAAACCTGACTCTGATCCCCTGGCTCATCTGGGCTACTGACTCTGGTTTGATCTTTGGCTCTCGCATCCAGCTTCGGACTTTGGTTCTGATCCTCTGTTCCATTTTCTGACTCCTGCTTCAACAGCTAGGCATGACCACCTTCATCCTAGTTCCTAATGCTCTTTTTCTGTGGCTGACAAAGGGTTTTCTGACCTATATGCTGAGCTCCAGCAGGAATTTGGTCCTACATGATTGCACCATGCTGGTACAAATATGGAAATACCTCTATGAAAGATAAATCCAGAAAAAAGGGTCAAAGAAGAAGTAAAAAATATGAAGCAAATTGAAAAGACAGAAAAGAAAATCAGAGCAATAGAAAAGGAATAATGCAGGAACATAACTTTGTAAGGACTCAGCTGTGGCCCGGTGACCCACATTGTAGTTGGCTATGTGTTGGTGGGATCCATGAGCAATACTGGATTGTCTTGGAAAATATTTGAACTTGAAGAGCTGTTCCTAACCTGCTTGTGTAAAACTCTCTTTGAACTGGCTGGGTATTTCTCAGCTTGGAATCTATTTCTCATTCACTCCTTGGTCTAAATATTCATATAGGAGACATTAATTTTATGATACAATTAGCACATCCTACAGAGGTAGGCCTTTCTCAAGGGCAGAGAACAATTGGCTTGCATTAGCTAGCTCACCCATATAAAACTGTTTTCAATCACAATCCTAAAAATATTTTTTCTACTGCCCTAAAAGGGTTGGAAAACAAAACTGGGCAAAGTTGTAAAGGATTTATTCAACTCTCATACATGGTGTTTTGAGAAAAAAAAGTGTTTGTTAGAGGAAAAAAAATGATATTATACTTCCCGCGTTCTATACCCCCTGAAGCAAAACACACAATGATCTTATTTATCTATACTCACAAATATTACAAGAAACCACAACAATTCTGAGTGGAAAAAGCATCTGGTAACTATGAGAAAATTTTGATCTAGTCTTTTCACATGGAAAATCTGGAATCAATAACTTCCTTGAAAGCAAAAACACGTAGTGCAAGTGAATAATGATGATGTGGTGTTCAAATATGTAGTAGTCGGTGCTTACAATCTTGTTCTGGGTTTGTTCAGAGCTTAGCACCGTGGGCTTTTGGTCCATGACCGAGGTTCCTAGGCACTACAGTAGCGCAAATAATTAACAAAGTGTTACTTGTTCTTTCACTTGAATATAGAATCAGTATTTTCCCCCATATTATCACTTGTGAACAGGCTTATTAACCGTTCATGTAACTTTATCCCTTCAGCACCAAGCTACTGGCACTTTTACATCTACCTGATGAAGATTTTAGTTCAGGTGTATTGTTCTACATACACATCAAATAGTAGACTAAAATGTCTGGGTGTCTCGAAGCTATTGGGCTGCGTGCATTACAAACACTTAGATAGAGATCTATGTAATCTGCTATAGAGATTGGTCCAAATATATTCTGTAGGACACCAGTGAAAGAGAATCACTGCTGGAGTGGACTGTATCAGCCAATTGGCACACCACATAACAGTAGGAAAAAGAAATTTTGGCCAAGCACACTGTGGCAAAAATCCTACTCTTACATAACTTGCCGTGGGCACCATAGGAAATTCACTTCATTTTTGGAATAGCCTCCAAAAAGCACCCTTACTGTAAATTGTATGGTATTTAACATCCACCTTGGAAGGCGGAGTTGACACACTCAAGATTTGAACCTATATTTTCTGGGAAGCTAGTTGTGTACCTGAGTGAGCCATTCTCTTCCAGCAGAGGAGCAATTAAAACCAAACAAAGGAGCGTCTATAGTATTATGTAAGTGTCAGACTATGCTCTTTCTCATTCGTCATTAGCCTAATGTGCAGAAACACGGTGTAGTTTAGTATGTAAATGTCTGGTCCCTACCTATGCTGAACACGTAATCATACAAATATGGGTGGGGAGCATTTATTTATTTAGATTTGTAAAATAACAAAAAGGCACCATCTAAATGCTCTGGGTGTCCTGCTGTTACTGAAAAGCACAAATTGCACAAACCCTAGTTAGTCTCATTCCCACAACAAAATCAAGCTTGAAATAGGAAACCCATTTCCCTTCATATCACCTACTCTTTTGTACTTTCAAATATCTGAAAAACAGCTGAACCTGAAGGTCAACTGATGTGGTCAGTTTCAGGCCAGGTGATGGGAGACTGAATTACAAAGTTTAGCGGAGTGCCTTGTCACCCAATTTTCATTTTATTTAATTTTTTCATTTTGGTATTTGGGGCTTTCACCCCTTTTCTGCACTGGCACTAGTACAGAGGACTGCACTTATAAGCGCAAGATACATTGAGATGAGCAGGTCGGGGAGTACACGGGAACCTGTTGCTGTATTCATGGGCATGCTGTTATGTGGTCACCAAGGCTGTGGCAGGAGTGTGGCCAAAGAAATCGAGAACTGCTAAGTTCCACCACAGTAGTCACAGAGGGGAAGGAAGCAGCACTGGGGGAGTTAGTATGTTATGACGCCATCTTTCCCCTCAGAACTGCACATACATACCCCTTTTGTATGAAGTCAGGAGCTTCCAGTGCAAAGAAGCAGAGGGAACCTTATACCTCATAACTTCCACTAGATAAACTGTTTTCACACAACCAGAGATGTGACGCAGATTTAGGGCTAAATTCGGTGGTATCTGAACAAAGCAACAGAAATTGTATTTATCTGGTGCTCAGTAGGTTTGTAAAACAAATGAATTTATACCCGTGTGGTATTGTGTGGACAGAATCCAGCCCTGGACTAAGCATATTAATAGGAGTTGTGCTGTGTGTGCCAGATTTGACCCCAGCAATGCTAACGACAGTAGCATGCACTGCATTGTTTTACATTGTCTTGCTGCTTTGCTTGCTGCACCCTCAACTGTGAGCCCCATCATCATGCTCATTTTGCACACCCTTGGAACTGTCAGATTGGTGTGAGTTTTGTCACTGTCACCTGATATGCAACTTTTTCTGCTCTTTTGAATCTTTGGTGAATATGACACAAATGAGCAGCAGGTGAAGCTTCTTCTGGCTAAGGCCCCGCCCTCGCTCACTGCTCTCAGCCTCTCCCCGACATCACCCCAGCTAGGGCAGGGGAGGGTGGCTCTGAGAGCTCAGTTGGAGGGTTAGGAGGGTCCTGAGAGCTCTCGGCCCCAGCTGAAGCTGAGCCCAGAGCCCTTCCCCCGTTCCACCCCTTCCATCTGTGGCTCCGCCCCATTCTGCCCCCACTCACTCCTTTCCTCCTGCCCCACTGCATCCCCAAGCCTGGAAAAGCTCTGGGCCCCCGCCATGGCCCCGGGAGCTCCTCCAGCTCCAGGGCCATAGTGGGGGGAGATTTTTCCAGGGCCCCCAAATTGCCCGGGATCCCTTGGCATGGACCTGTGTGGTAATCCACCACTGTCCCCGCCCCAGCCTCCATTACGCACTGCCCATTGAGGCAGAGATGTCAATGAGAGTTGACCCTGCTTATTCCAAGCTGCATTTGGTTCAGTGTTGAGAAACCTGTGGCCCACGGGCCGCACACAGCCCATCAGGGTAATCTGCTGGCGGGACGCCAGACTGTTTGTTTACATTGGCATAGCTGCCCGCAGCTCCCAGTGGCTGCAGTTTGCCGTTCCCTGGCCTGGTCGCTTCCTGCAGCTCCCATTGGCTGGGAACAGTGAACCGCAGCCACTGGGAGCTGCAGGCGGCCATGCAAATGTAAACAAACCGTCCGGTGTCCCGCCAGCAGATTACCCTGACGAGCCGCGAATGACCCATGGGCTGCAGGTTACCCACCACTGATTTGGTTGATTTCAGCCCCATGGTATGCAATTTTATCAATACCACCACATTTTCACTTATACAACACCCTAAACTGAGGCATCATAGTATAGATGGTAGCAAGCATAAAGTGGACATCACTAAAAATAGTTTGTTGAAGCCCATTTTGAGGATCCTAAGTATACGCTTGAGAACTCTGACTACGGATTTTTTTTTTAAGAAGGGCTAGGTTAAGCTCTTAATTAAGCAGGTGCAGCTTCAAATAAGTTACCCCAGGACTGAACTTGTTCTTAGCTAACAGATTCTTTTGCTTAAGCACCTTCCTTGGAAAACTCTCTGTTCTGATTTCACCCAGATGCAGTTTGTAAGTGCTGACTCTTGAGATATGATTCATTAAAAAACAACAACAACATGAAGAGATGGTAGGAAAAGGCTAAGAGGAACAAGCACATGGTTGAGAGTCAGGGCATCCTATCTTTTAATCCTGGCTCTGCCTCTAACTACATGGCACTGGCAAATCGTTGCATCTTTCTGCCTCAGTATGTCCCCCACAATTGAATATGAAGATAATATCTACTTAGCTATCTCACCAAGGTCTTGTGAGGACTGATTCATGTGTATATAATACTATGTGCTCTTACTTGGAATATATATAAATATTACTATGGAATATAATTCTGTACTTCAACAAAACATCTTGTTTATACCATGACCCTGACTGGAAGTTTTGCTTCAGTAAAAATGGAGTTGAAAACCATAGGTCTTCATGCGACTATGTTGAACTCAGTATGTCTCTGATGAATGCAGTACACAGCTGTACATGTTCTACAACCCAGATGATTCCATGACATTTCTATGGGCCAGGAAGTTAGTGGTAGCACTGGTTTCTAAAATGTCATCAGATGAGGAATAGGACAATTTATTCTGTGATTGAAATGTTTTTGCTTTCCTTCTTTCTAGTTCATCGAAGCACTGCAGTATGTACCCTTGTTATATAGCTATCAAAGGAGAGCAACACTTGTTTCTTTCTTGTCCCAGATTAAGTTTGTTTGCATTTCCTTTCTCTTATATGTATAGCTGTGTGGTGGGACAACCTTATCCCAATAGAGAGAGAAAGCAAGCATTTAAGTTGTGATGGTAACCCAAGAACGTGTCATGTTCAATGAATTGTTACTATTTGTATTGCAATGATTAGGTACTGTACACAGTATAGCTTAGTACTGTAGTAATGTGGCAGAGAAGACCAATGACTGCTGATAGTGGGGAAGCAGAGTGAGGGCAGCCAGTTTCAGCAGTGTTATTGCGCATGCTCAATCCAAGCCAGGCAGCAAATCTGGAGGGGCACGTGACTCCACATGCCCACCTCCCCTCGTGTTGCCTAGTGGTTTTCAAACTTTTTTTTCTGGCAACCCAGTTGAAGAAAATTGTTGATGCCCATGACACAACGGAGCTGGGGATGAGAGGTTTGGGGTGTGTAAGGGGGCTGGGGCAGGGGGTTGGGGTGCAGGAGGGGGTCAGGACTCTGAGCTGGGGGTGCAGGCTCTGGGGTGAGGCTGGGAATGAGGGGTTTGGGGTGCAGGAAGGGGCACTGTGTTTGAGTGGGCTCAGGGGTGGGGCACTGGGTTGGGGTGTGCACTCACCTTGGGCAGCTCCCGGTCAGCGGCGGTGCTAAGGCAGAGTTCCTGGAAGCGACCAGCAGCAGGTCCGGCTCCTAGCCAGAGGCACGCAAGTGGCTCAGCGCGGCTCTCGCCCGCAGGCACTGCCCCCCCCAGCTCCCATTGGCTGGGAACTGGCCAATGGGAGTGCAGAGCTGGTGCTTGGAGGGGGGCACTGCGCAGAGACCCAGGGCCCCCACCTAGGAGCCGGACCTGCTGCTGATCGCTTCCAGGGTGCAGCGCGGTGTCAGACCAGGTAGGGACTAGCCTGCCTTAACTGGGCAGCACTGCCACTGGGACTTTAATGGCCTGGTCGGCGGTGCTGATCAGAGCCACTGTGACCCAGTGACTTACATTCCGTAACCCAGTACTGGGTCATGACCCATAATTTGAAAACCATTGTGGTAGACTCTATGAGATCATCGGAACAAGTGGGAACTAAAGAGTCCTCTTCTTATGCCCACAGAATACTTGTACTCAAGTCCATACATGCTTTTTATTATAAAATGTGCCTTCAGTAAACGTTTGTTTAATCAATGTAATACTGGTCCTGGGAGCATACAAGCTATCTATTGCTAGGAAACAGATGGTTCTATCATCACTTGTATTTCATACATTTTATATTACTGTATATTTTTTTTTACATTTTCTAGCATGCTACTCTTGCCTGGCATATTTCCAGATTAAGCCTGTCAGATGTTCTAAAAGAACTCTCTATTCCTAGATTCATACTATTTTACTCCAAGTCCATACTATGCACAAAAATGCATTAAACATTTTTGTGTGTGTAATTTCTCAGGTTTTTGAAAAAGCAACCTAAAAAAAATGCAAACACATGGCATCATATTAAAACTAATACTGGTCATAAGCAAGTGGATCTAAACAATTGGCATAGGTCTAACGGAGTAACTGATAGCAGTAGTAGATTGTCATCCTCTCGTGTACTAGCACTAGAGGAGGGATAGGAGGCTGTGGTTCCACAGATATTTGCTGACAGCAGAAGAATGATGAGACTCAAGGATCTTGCGTTCCATTCCAAGCTCTGGTGGGGAGTGTTATGTAGTAGGCAAAGATTTCTGTGTATTTGTCCCCATGCTTGACCCATTTTCTCCATCCCTTCAACCTGTCTCTGGTTCCTCATCACAGTCCCATTCTGCTCATCTAGCCAGTCCCAGCCCCCACTCCACCAGCTTCTCATTGGAATCCCAGTTTGCCGAGCATGTTTTAGTCTGGCCCTTAAAGATTAATTGTCCCAGGTCTCCTCCTACTTCCAGTTCCACACACCCCTTCCAACTCCCAGGCTCATTGCTCAACCACTTCCAGTTTTACCCAACCCCCTTATCCTGGTTCTTCTTGACCAGCTAGTTCCAGTTCCTGCCCCTCCTGGATTGTCATCTGATCTGTCTCTTTCCCCACTCCTGACCGCCAGTCATCCCTCCTCCCACCCATGTTCCCTAACCTCTCTCAGTCCCAGTTTCCCTTCTCCTTTTCCAGTCTCAGTAACAAGTAGTTATCTTCCCCAGTGCTGGTTAGCCACGCTCTCTCCTTGAATACCCTACCTAATGGAGCCTGCTGTAGATCTAATCCTCTGTTGCTGATTTTGTTGTCCCTTTACACTACATTTTCTACAGTTTGCCCTCATATCTGCTGTGTCCTGTGTAGGTTTCTGTCTGGTGAGTAAGATTAGTTGTTCTGCTTCTAGCTCTATAAAATAATGTCTTAAGAATTTATAGTACTTTGAAAGATGACACTTACTGCATGTTTAGGTGGTAGTATGGGATTAATTGGGTACGGAAATAATAATGTATTTTCATAGCTACTGGATATTTTAATTTATTTAGAAAAAAAAATTAATGCAAGTGCCTATAAACAGATAGGTTACCCTACTGCATTAAATTGATCACAAGGAGTCTTTTAGAGGGATCCCACAGTCAGGCCTTTACTTCCTTGGGGCAGAGCCTATGTTCGCACAGCAAACACACAAATCAGTGCTCAATTAATAATAGTTGCAATCGATCAGTGCTCAAATAATAATAGATAAGTATCAGTACTTCTGTTGCTAGACCCATTGCACATGACGGGCTCTTTGATTTCCACCACAGCTAGTTAAAGTAGTCAGGTGATCAGAACCATCACTCTCCACCAAGGGATCAATACCTTTGTCAGTGGGAGAGAACAGATGTAGTTTTGAGCAGCAGAACCTTGTGACATTGAAAATAAAAGGAAGATAAAGTTATTCTGCAATATTGAGCTGGAGCAATCGGCTCATTTTGATTAATGGGATGTATCGCTGGGGTTATGCATCAGAGTGGGACAGAACTGGTACCTCTCCACGTGGAAGAGTGGATGAAACTTGCTTTATAACAGCTCCTGGCCATACGTGTGTTTCCAACACAGAAAGCAAAGGAATTCTAAATACCAATAAATCACATTAACCTTGAGCGGCCACGGTAGAAGAAAAGATTCTGCCTGTAAGATACAAAATGCTTTTCTCTCGTAATAGGGCTGAGCATCCCTAGTTAACTCCTTTAGAAAAGGGGTTACTGGGCTTTTCCTGTTACTGTTCCTCAGGCTGTGTCTACCCTACCGCCTATCCACACTACTGCTACCCACACTATCGCTCTGGTGATCACTAGACACGCTAAATTGACCCCCAGTGCATTGAAGACCTGCCTGTGACACTCTGTACCTCGGGGAAAACCCAGCACCCCCATGTTCATCCTTATAAAATGATTGTGTGGTATCCAATGCAAAGTTTGTCATGTCAGGTGTCTTCGTAAGGCTCATGATGCACTGAGCATTGTTGTGATAGTAATGTTATAGTAATTGTTTTTATAGTAATGTTATAGGTTGTAATTTCATGTATATAGTTATGAGGGTGAAAATGTGTCCTCATGGCTTAAAACAAGCCAAGGCAAAAACTCTCCATGAGCAGAGGGGCAGTTCACATCTCATCAGGGCATGTATGGGACAAACCCAGCCCAAACTCACAGAAACAAAAGACACTGGCCTATGCAGCAACAAAGGATTTGTTGAACTCTCGAGTGAGTCACCCCTCTTTCTTTGGTCAGTTTGGGACTGCGATGAGGTAATGCTTACATGACTCTGAAGGAGGGTGGGGCAAAGCCAAGAGGGAAGAAAGAACATGATAAAAGGGAGAGAGGTTTGCCATGCTCTTCCTCTCTCTCTTCCACCTCCATCTACAGACATTACCACCAAGCGACTGAAGCACTGATCAAAGGGGAGAGCCTGGCTGAAGGGCAACCAGCCAGCCTGTGGTGAGAAGCATCTAAGTTTTAAGGGCACTGAAAGTGTTAAAATCATCTTAGAATGCATTTTGCTTTTTTTTAAATTGACCAAATCTGACTTCTTGTGCTTTGGCTTATAATCACTTAAGTCTATCTTTGTAGTGAACACATTTGTTTGTTTATTCTTCCTGAAGCAGTGCGTTTGGTTTGAAGCGTTTCAGAGACTCGCCTTTGGGATAACAAGCTTGGTACATACCCATTTCTTTGTTAAATTGAGAAACTCAAGCTTGCAGTGTTCAGTAGGCATAACTGGACACAGCAAGAAGGAGGCTCCGGGGGAGAGAGATATTCGCTAGTGTCATTCGGTTGCACAATACAAGGAGCAGCTTATATGCTAGAGGCTGTGCATGAACAGCCGAGGAGTGGGGGTTCTCAGAGCAGAGTAGGGTAAGGCTGGCTCCCAGAGTCAAGGGGGTTGGACTAGATGACCTCCTGAGGTCCCTTCCAACCCTGAGATTCTATGATTCTAAGGATTGGAGTGACCTAGCAGATCACCGGTCCAGATAACACCAGGGGAAGGTCACACTGCCAAATCGACCGCAGATTGCTCTCCAGTCAACCCCAGTACTCCACCACGAATGAGAAGAGTAAGGTAAGTCGATGGGAGAGTGTCTCCCATTGACCCAGTGCGGTGTAGACACCGTAGTAAGTCGACCTAAGCTATGTTGACACCAGCTACGTGAATAACATTATTCACGTAGTTTGAGTTGCGTAACTTAGGTTGACTTACCGCGGTAGTGTAGACATAGCCTCAGTAACACTATGCCAGTGGGTGGAAATATAGCACTGTCCTTTTGATTTACACAGCTTTGCAGATAGCCGAATACCATTAGCAAAATAATCACTGAAATGGAGAAGTATGAAACAACTACTATCTGCTTCACAAAGTGAGATACTAGTGCTAGTGGGCTAGCGGACTAGCACTAACAATTGCTGCAGAAAAAAAGCTCAAAGCCAGAGTGGTAGGCAAATGCTGATGAAAAATAAGCTGTCCAGTAGCTGAACTTTTGCAACAGCTGTTCCGGAGCTCTTTCACTTAAGTTCTGTTACAAATTTGAAGCCAGACGACTCTGTCCCTTGTATTAGGAATTTTAGCTCATGCCAAACTTAAGTCAAATTATTAAAGTAATAATTAGTACAACAACAAAAAGGTAATGAAATATTTCCATTACAACATGCACACAAAGATTTGTAGTGAAAATTTGCATCAACGTGACAACGCCCATTGACCTAAAACCGTAATATCCAAGCAATTGTCTCTTTTATAAGGAAGGGGGTATTAAAAATTATGAATAAGGTCTCCACAAGTAATGAGACTGGATTAAAAGTCATAATATTTTAAAAAGTAAATCATTTGCTATTTTCATTTGCCTTCTGGTTCATATTGCCAGGATTTACTCTGCGGCCTCAAGGACTAGAAACTTGCTTAAAACAAAAACCCCAAACCCAAAAGCTAAGGTTTACATAGTCACCTGATCCCAGAAGTTAGGACTTTAAGAAAGATACTGAGTATCACAAAACTTGCAATAAAATTGCAGAAGTTGGCAACACATTACTCACTTGAATTAAAGAAAAACCCTCCAGGATAAGCAGCATTCTATGGTTATCAAACTAACAATTTTTGTTCTTCTATAAGAAAAACACAAGAATTAAAGTAACTGCTCCTTCTTCCAAAAAATAATAATAAAATACTATGAGATCATGCTACCTCTGGCAGAATAAGAAAAAGGAAAACACATTAAATTTGAAAATATTTACAAACTAAGAGAAAAAGATACAGCAAGTAGCAATTACTGACAAGAGCATCCTTCAAGGACTACAGCCATTTGGATCTGCTGAATTGGACCAGATCAGAACAACATGCTGCGGGGGAAACGGCAACACAGAGAGAATTAGATAGGTTCAAGGAGTGTTGAAAGGAGGTGCTCTTTTTGTGTGATGCATGGGTTTTTTGTTTTGGGGATACTGTACCTCTCTTTGTACAAGAAACCCCAGCTCTTGTTCTGAAGATCTTGTGTCAGCTTTCAGAGCCATTAATAGGTTAAATGTATTTAACAAATTAATTTAATCTCAGGAACACTTTGATTAGACTATTTCAAAGGTTTCACAAAAAAACAACCTAATGTTCCTATTTAATTATACAAGAGCGCCTATATCCTCCCCTGCCCCCCAAGCTATCCCATTTTTAATCTGTTTTTCTTAGGGTCCTACACTGTTGGCTAAGGTCTTTCATTTCTAGTCTTTAGCTGAGAGTAAATTCAGAGGCGCTAAAGTACTATAACATGACTAGTGCAACTGATGGGTTAAAAACTGGTACAATTAATTTGTGCAAAAGCTTTCTAATTAATCTTCTCCTTCTCCTTCTCCTCCCCCCTCCCCCCGACACACACACGTTTGGTACTTCCATCTACTAATTATATCTTGTACTTTAGATAATAACTTTTTGTGGTAGGAACTATTATTTACTACATGTTTGTAGAGAGCCTAGTACAACAGAGGCTTGATCTGACTGAGATCTCTGGTGCTAATGTTTATATAATTATATTGCAGTAAATAATAACTGAGACTGCCTTAGAACTCTTCCTGTGTGTTATCCGAAACCTCAAAGGGAAACCCAGTTCCTGTGAAGGTTCCAATCCAGTGTGTCAGACCCTAGAGACCTGGATAGCTCAGACAAACATTTTGACTAGGACTAGTTATTTTTTGTTAAATAGAACAGTTATGTCCAAAAATACAGTTTCATCAAAACATTTTGTGGGAACTATAGATTTTGGGGGAGAGGGGGTTTATAATATTTTGCAGGCCCATCAACGGGGGAGGAGGGAACACGGGAGGGGAAGGGGGCAATTGCCCAGGAGCCCGGGTGATTTAAATGGCCTGGGTGGGCTGCAGGGCTCCTAGGTATGCATGGGATGGTACCAGCGGTGGCGAAGGCAGCCGGGCGGGCACATGGAAGCCCTGGCTATGCTGGAAGAGCACCCATTGACTGTTCTGCCCTGGGGCCCAGAATTGCTGTTGGCGGGCTTGACATTTTGAGTCTCAACAATGTCAACATTTCAATTAATTTCATTTTGACTTCGGTATTTAATATTAAAGACTAAAAGAAATGTTTTGACCAAGCACATTGATGGCGCTATAAACATACCATTTTGAGATGGCTTTGGCAGATTGATGGCAAGATTAGGAGGGAGGCCCTGCACTGAGGAGATTGCATCCTAAAGCCCTGTGTCTGCTAACATTTATTCACTTGAATGGGAGCCGATGCCACAGTGATGAGCAGCCTAGCAGTCCCTTAACAGCAGAGGTTAGCACTAGTGACTCTGACCAGAGTTGTAACATGTCATGATTTTACATTGTCTTATTTTGAGTCAAAGGCTCTGGAGAATGGGATGCCCCAGAAACAGGGATATTTTCATTTCCAATTGCTCACTATTTATTTTAAGTTACAGCAGTAGATTACATCCTGTGCAGGGTATCCATCCAGTTCTGAGTGAGTAACTCATAGTGAAAGATTTATTCAATAAATATCTCCCTTTTTCTGTTGGTGAATTATTTGGTAACATGGCTTATGATTTCCAGGAATGCCTATAAACTATTGCCCAATTTTTGTTGACCTATGGTTACGTCATTGTGAAATATTTAAATGTGAACTCTTAATTGTGATCACCACCACATTGCCTGTGTGCCCAGGTTTCCCTAATTAGGTAATTGTCCATCAGAATCAGGTTTCTGGTGGAATAGATTCATGTCTTGTGTGACTAGGCATAATTGCGGAAACTCTGCTTTCCACACCGTACAGTGCTGAACAAGTTCTGCTTAGGAGTTTGTGAGATATTATCCCTTCGTAACCTTGTGAGAATAGTTAAAATAAAAGAACCTGTCCCGTTTCCAATACTTCTCTTTAAAAGCCTACTGACACCTTAGTACCTGCAGCTATAGCACTTTGTATTATGATCTGATCTCTAAGCAAGGTTAGGCTGGGTCAGTAATTAGAACCCAGTGATGTAGGAAATAGCATTGTAGATGTGCTAGGTGGCAGTCTCTTCCCTCCGGTACATCACTGACGTCCCAGTTTCATGTTTGACAGTACTATTTTGTTGGATTGGCCTCTTTGGGGCAAGATTTAAAATAGAGTGACCCTTTGTGATTGGGATAATGAGAACCTCCTGGCTGTCAAGCATCTGAGAGTTAACTTGATTCCTCTGCAATTGCAATTGGATCTAGGACTCCTGTCATTGTAAGCTGTTGTGAAATTAAGATAATTCATTCCTGCCAGAGGCTGATGGACCTCAGTGGTAGGTGAACACATGCTATAGATTGAAAAACATTTTACAATTCTTTGGAAGGAAAGGAACTATAATGTAGCAGTTAAATATGACCTTGCCAGCAAACAGTCACATATCCCTACAGGATGATGTCATGGAGAATTAAACTGTAAATATCAAGGACTACTTCAGCAAGCCAACTCCACTGATGAGACGAGTGGGTGGAGTTGAGGGACCATTCACAATTTCCCAGAGGCTTTAGAATCAAGGACACCACATGAACCCTGCTATTTGAAACTCATTACTAAGTTCATGTGATGGGATGGGCAGAGAGGTCCTGAAGGCTCTTACCTTAAGAGAGAATTCAGTTTAAAAGTTTGATACATCAGGAAGCATCTGAACAGCAATATTTATGAGAGAACCTACACTAATAGATGAGATCCCCATCTCTCAATTATGCATTGCTGGATTTGTGAGCATTACTCAGCATGCATCTGATGAAGTGGGTCTTCACCCACGAAAGCTTATGCTCCAATATATCTATTAGTCTATAAGGTGTGTGATGGGGCTAGGCCAGATGGCTATAGGAAAGTAGTGGGAGATAGAGATATTAGCCCCAGGCTAAACAAATCCATGGTACCAGGATAAGTAAATGGAAGCTGCTCCAGGTCAATTAAGACACCTGGGGCCAATCAAGAACTTTCCAGAAGGCAGGGAGGTTGATTGAGACACCTGCAGCCAATCAGGGGCTGGCAGAAACTAGTTAAAAGCCTCCCAGTGAGTCAGTGAAGTGCGCATGTCAGGAGCTGTGGAAGGAGGTTGCATGTGAGGAGCTGGGAGCAAGATGCACTAGGAGCTGAGAGTGAGAGGGCATACTGCTGGAAGATCCTGTGGTGAGGATAAAGAAGGTGTTGGGAGGAGTCCATGGGGAAGTAGCCCAGGGAGTTGTAGCTGTCGTGCAGTTGTTCCAGGAGGCACTCTAAACAGCTGTAGTCCACAGGGCCCTGGGCTGGAACCCGGAGTAGAGGGCGGGCTCGGGTTCCCCCCAAAACTCCCAACTCCTGATCAGACACAGGAGGAGTTAACCTGGACTGTGGGTTCTACCAGCGGGGAAGATCTCTAAGGCAAGCAAAATCCACCAATAAGCGCAGGACCCACCAAGATAGAGGAGGAACTCTGTCACAGGTGCTACAGGACTCTTTGTCGCTCTCAGTAAATGGAGACAACTTAAAACGGTGCATTCCCTTAATAGAAATGCAAAGCTAGTTAAATCGAATAGCACAAAACAACATTACAAACAAATCTGTAGGAGCAGGTGTTACTGCTGGTGCAGAATGAAAGAAAATGATGCATAATTGCTGCCTATGCAAGTGCTTCCTCTATTACTGATGCTTTTCATTTGGATGCCATTTTTTTGCTCTGTACAGCTTGCTGAAGCATTTAGAGAAATTCAAGCATTCACAGGATGCAAGCTATTCATTTTTTAAAAATCTGATGATTCCACACTAATTTGAAAATAAATAGTGGCAAATTAGGGGGACATTATCTCATTTCATTGCCTCAGGATTTTGCTTCCCCATAGAATCTCATTCTCTGGTTCATCACTCCAGTACTGAAGTACCTCATGAACATCAATGGATTTGTCCTTATGGCACCCCTACAAGGTGGGGAAACTTCGCCATATTACAGACGGATGATTGAGGTGCAAAGATTAAGTGTCCAAGATCACATGAGAAGCCTGTGACAGAGCTGGGAATAGAGTCCGGATGTCTTGACTCCCAGTCCAGTGCCTGTCCACTGGGTCATTTTTTCCTAGAATACAAATACTTTAGGGCCAGAATACTGACAACACAGTCTATAAGCAAAGAGAAAAGCATTGGGTAGTAGTGAGCTCAATAAATCTTAAGCCCAATGTAGCTCAGGCTGGAACCTTCGTGTCTCTTCTAAATTGATCTAGTTTGTACTTTCAAATGGGTTGTATGCCCTCTGGCTGACACTTAGAATAGTAGCTCCCATCCCCTGGTAGGTATACTGGGAATGGTGGCTTTGCTTTTGGAACGGCTCCTCTAGATTCCCCCTGGGTCTTAACAACAACTTCAGGAAATACCCGGATGCCCCTCTGTTTCCCACCCTCTGCTATGCTCATGGTGGGGGAGGGGTGATCCAGCAACAGGGCAGGGGTACAGAATGACAGCAGCCCAAACGCCAAGGAGGGATAATGCATGTGATTAAGGGAGAGCCAGCAGGTACTAGTCTGAAAAGGCAAGGTCTTTGTGGTGCAAGTAACTAGAAAAATGTTAGTTTGCCCTGGAAGTTTAACTGTAAGTATTGCCTGTGTATAGAGACGCTGGCATTTTGGTCCAGATCTACAAAGGGACTTAAACATGTTGTGGGAGGAGTGGTGGGGAAATCACTGGAATGCACAAATTCTGGGTAAGGTCCCTAGGCATTTCATGGGGAAAGACAGGCATATGAGAATGGTGGGAGACCCCAGTACAACTCCTCCCTCTGCCTGATGAAAAGGGATTTGAACAAGAGTCTCCCAGCTCTAGCCCCGTGAGCTATAGTCACTCATTCTCTCTGGTATGTTATTTATTACAAAGGGGAATGGCTTTAAAGAGACTGAGACACCCCCCCACACACACACATACACATCCGAATATCCATAGTCCAGCAGTTAGGGTATCCCTGTTCAAATCTCATCTCCTCATCAGGCTGAGGGATGAATTGAACCTGGGTCTCCCTCATCCAGACGAGTTCCTTAACCACTGGGCTAAAGGTTACAAGGTAGGCTGAGAGCACACCTGCCACATTGGGCTCCATAGGCAGGAGAGATGGGGCAATGCCTAACTTCCCCTGGTTTGAAATCATGTTGGGTCTTATGCATCAGACAGATATCCAGGTACCTGCCTGAAGCAGCGTGCATTCCCAGTGCAGAAACGTAGGCATCTATGGAACTTATACAGCAAAGATTTAGGCATGAGTGCGTTTAGGTGCCTATAGGTTAGGCAGCCACCGAGTGGGGTTATCTGGATCGTGACAGCACCTGAATATTGGATTTAGGCACCCAAATGCCTTTGCGAATCTGGGCCTTTGTTCTCAAGGCTAGGTCTACACTAACCCCCCCTGTCGAACTAAGATACGCAACTTCAGCTACGTTAATAACGTAGCTGAAGTCGAAGTACCTTAGTTCGAACTTACGTGTGATCCAGACGCGGCGCGCAGGCTCCCCCGTCGACTCCGCCTGCTCCGTTCGCAGAGCAGGATTACCGGCGTCGACGGGGGAGCACTTCCTGGTTCGATTTATCGCGTCTAGACAAGACGCGATAAATCGAACCCAGAACATCGATCCCGCGCCTCCGACGCGACAGGTAAGTATAGACGTACCCCAAGATTGCTGCAGCATGTGCAAAGGAGAGAAACACTGCTCTGACTTTCCTGTCCTTTTAAGTTAAGGAAAGTAATAGACTGAAAGCACCTTTTGCTCTGTGTGTAAGGCTGCATAAATCTTAACTTACTAAACTGGTGCATATATTGCTAGGCATTCATTGGTATGCATGTACACCTTTACATGCGGAGAGAGAGAAAGGACAATGGATTGTAGGGGCATAAAAATTTTATTGGCTGGGGTTTGGAATCGTGGCATTACTCACAAGTAGTATAATCATAGATTACACTTTAGAGAATTTCTGTTGGATAACTAAGAATAGTTGGGTTTTTTGGCATACATTTATATCCCTCTGTCTGTTAAGCTAGATTGCCTTAATTATCATGCAGAGGCTTTAGAAGGACCAAACATGAGAAATTTTAACCACCACTAAAATATCTGAAATAGCTTTTATATATATAAAGGAGTTGGAATTTGAAAGCTAAATATAGTTGAAACAACCACGGCTAAATATAAATGTGTCCAGATCCCTAAGCCTATAATACCACCTCTCCTTGGGGATAAGATTGGTATATCCAGCACTGCTGATGAAAAATCACATCTTTAAACTGTCACTTCATATTAAGGCTGAGATATTCAAAAAGCAGTCAGTGTTGGCTTAACTCCACTTCCTCTACAGTTGATGGTAAATTCCCACTGACTTCAGCGGAAGCAGAGAGTTGAGCCATCAGGATGTTCTTCTGAACCCCTCCCATTCCTGTAAAAGTAACTTTCAATATTTTGAGTATTAATATTGTGACTTGCTATGTAGTTGCAAGCACAGTTTCCTCAGTCAGATCAGTCAGCATAGGCTGTTCAAGGTAGAAACTCACTCCTCCTTAGATCTGACTCCACTTACAAGTGAATATCAAATACACAGCCTATGCCGCAAATGTGCCCCAGGTTCCTGTTTCTAGGGAACCTTCCCTAGCATAGCTCAACCCCTCCCTCATCTCCCTTATATCCAGCGTGGAGTGAAGTCTCTTGCAGCAGTGACTCAAGCAGTTGCTGACTCTGCTGGAAGATGCTAAGCAAGTCCTGCTATCACAGAGGGTGCACAGGAGCACTGCTTCCACCCACTACAGTCTGTTGCCCACTACGTTACCTTTTTGAAAGGGATCAGTTTAGTTGGTTAGGCATGTACCTTCTGCTCAGTGGTGTTCTAGAACTCGGTTAACTTCTTCCACCCCACATGAACTACAGCCTTGTGGTGTCAGATGCAAAGGGAAACTAGATTAATTCAGGTTTCAGAGTGGTAGCCGTGTTAGTCTGTATCAGAAAAAACAACAAGGAGTCCTTGGGGCACCTTATAGACTAACAAATTTATTTGGGCATAAGCTTTCGTGGGCTAGAAGTGGGTTCTAGCCCACGACAGTTTATGCTTAACTAAATTTGTTAGTCTTTCAGATTAATTCAGTGACTCTGAGCTGACAGTGATACAGGCTATAAGGTAGTGTGTATATATACACACACTATTGAGCCAGATTCAACCCGGTGTAACTCCACTGAAGCTGATTAAGTTGGCCTGTTGGGTTGAAAGTTGTTTGTTGGATCCATGGTGTAATCTATTTATTAAACAGACCAATGAGCTATTCAGACCACACATTTTCTTTCCCCACTGGGTTCCCTCTGAGTAAAGTTACTGATACTTCTATTTTTATTTTTTGGCCAATGGACAGGAGACCATCATCACTGCATTAACCACCACCACCACCAAAGTTGCCATCAGTCTCTAGATGCTATTCTCTAATGTGTCATTGACTTTCACTTTTTATGGAGGAAAGATGTCAAACCCTTGTTACACAGTTCCAGAATGAACTCAACATACATTCAGGATACATTTGCCCTAAAGGGAAGCTTGAGTGCATGTTACCTTTTAAGATCATTGTGACAATCAGGGTCTGGACACCCAAGGAAAGAATGGAAGGTTTAACCCCTCAAAATGAGCAGTTCAACCAACTGATTGCACACTGTATATTGTACCATAAAAGCATACGAGTAAGGTCTAGTATGAAAGCTTGTAATGTTCTGAATTTGATTATCATTATGAGATATGTATATAGACTAGGGTTATGAAGCTATGTATTTATGTATATAGAAAACTGTGCTCACAACCTGTACTACCACTTCAACTACAACTCACAGCAGGAAGGGGCAACTCCCAGTCAGGTGTTTACACAAATTGGTTCTAAGTAACCATCCAACCCAAGAGTTCTGAAGGAACTCAAATATAAAATTGCAGAACTGTGGCATGTAATCTATCGCTTAAATCAGCCTCCATACCAGATGACTGGAGGGTAGCTAATGTAATGCCTTATTTCTAAAAAGGCTTCAGAGGTGATCCTGGCAATTACAGGCTGGTAAGCCTAACCTCAGCACCAGTCAAATGGGTTGCAACTATAGTAAAGAACAAAATTATCAGACACATAGATGAACACAATGTGTTGGGGAAAAGTCAACATTGCTTTGTGTAGGGAAATCATGCCTCACCAATTAGAATCCTTTGAGGTTGTCAACAAGCATACGGACACGTGTGATCCAATGGATATAGGGTAGCTGGTCTTCCAGAGAGCCTTTGACAAGGTCCCTCACCAAAGGCTCTTAAGCAAAGTAAACCTTCATGGGATAAGAGGAAAGTTCCTGTCATGGATCAGTAAATGGTTAAAAGACAGAAAACAAAGGGGAGGAATAAATGGTCAGTTTTCACAATGGAAAGAAGTAAATAACAGGGTCCTCCAAGGGTCTGTACTGGGACCAGTGTTGTTCAAAATATTTATAAATGATTTGGAGAAAAGAGGTACACAGTAAGGTGGCAAAATTTGTAGCTGATTGTAAATAGCTCAAGCTAGTTACGTTCAAAGCTGACTGAAAAGTTACTCACTAAACTGGGTGACAAAATGGCAGACAAATTTGATGTTGATATGTGCAAAGTAATGCACACTGAAAAAATAATCCCAACTATACAAACAAAATGATGGGTCTAACTTAGCTGTTACCACTCAAGAAAGATCTTGGAGTTATTGTGGACAGTTCTATGAAAACATCCACTCAATGTGCAGCAGCAGTGAAAAGCTAACCGAGAATGTTAGGAACCATTAGGAAAGGGATAGATAAGACAGAAAGGTCACTTGATAAATCTATGATACTCCCACACCTTGGATATTGTGTCCAGTTCTAGTTACCTCATTTAAAAGATACATTAGAACTGGAAAAAGTTCAGAGAAGGGCAACAAATTATTAGGGGCATGGAACAGCTTCCATATGAGGAACAATTAAAAAGACTAGGACTGTTCATTTTGGAAAAAGATGACTAAGGGGGGCAGGCGGTATGGCAAAGGCCTATAAAATCATGAATGTCGTGGAGAGAAAAAGTGTAAGTTAGCCCTTCACATAAACACAAGAACCCAGTGAAATTAATAGGCAGCAGATTTAAAAACAAATAGAAGTACTTTTTCCACACAACACAGTCAACCTGTGGAACTTTGTTCCCTGGGGATGTTGCGAAGGCCAAAAGTATAACTTGGCTCAAAGAAGAATTAGATAAGTTCATGGAGGTTAGTTCCAGTCCATGGCTATTAGCCAAGATGGTGAGGGATGCAACCTCACGCTCTGAGTGTCCCTAAATCTTCAACTGGCAGAAGCTGGGAGTAGATGACCAGGGATAGATCAGCTGAACTTGCCCTGTTCTGTTCATTCACTCTAAAGCATCTAGCATTGGCCCCTGCCAGAAACAGGATACTGGGTCAGATGAACCATTGGTCTGACCCAATATGGACATTCTTATGTTCACTGTCCAGACCAGGAAGAGTGACTGGAAAGACATGGAGACATCCCAGCTTTCAAGTCAAGAGGGGATTTCCCCACTCTGACAAACCATGAATCACCATGCCAGGAGTGAGAAAGGAGAAAACCTTTCTAAAAAAAACCAACAGGCTTGGGGCTGAGGTTTTTTCATCCAGAATCTGAGGGCCAGTGTCAAGATTGAAGGCTGCCAGTAGCCGCTGGATCCCCCCTATGGAAAGGGGGTATGCTACGAAACTGTTCAAAGGCAGCATGTAAGTTGCCTTAGAAGAAGGGATTTTATTGAATATGTAAATGTAAAGGCTGAGTTTGCATCTGTTTATTTTCTATATAACTTGTATATGTTTGTTCTTCCTTCCTATTCCATCTTTGAACCTGTAGCTTTTCTATTAAAAAAAACACTTCGGTTATTTTTATCCCAAGCAGGTCTCTGGTGTACAAGTTGTGTGGAGTGTGCGCACCAGCCAAAGCAAGCTGATATCGGGGGAGGGGGGGCCGAGGCGGGCTGGCCTTTTGAGGGTAACAAAACAGCGGGGAATGGTCCCAGTGTCTAGTACTTGGGTAGATGGATTTGGGGAGATTTGGAACTGGAAGAACTGTTGGTGTTCCCCTGCAAGGAGGAACTAGGCTGGTGAGAGCCCTGGTGAGACTTTATGCTTGTGAGCTGGTTGCTGGTGTCAGGGATCTGAGCCATAGCTGCACAGCATGAAGGCCCCAAGGTTACAGGGCAGGCAGCAACAGAATCCCTTAGCAATCTGTTTGATCTCCGAAAATGGCACAGCCATAATACCCAACTCTTAGACAGCACTTTTCATCACTAGATCTCAAAGTGCTTTACAAAGTACCTGCCATTATATCTGTGTCTTAATGCTATGTTGTTTTATGTATTACTGTTGGGAACACAGTCCTCTTAAATTGGACCGACACTTCCAGTTATAAGTTTTTAAAACATTGTATACTACGCGGGTGATGAGAACAGCTGATTGGACTGCTGTCAACTGCCCATTAACCTCTGTTCTTCTATTGCACTACTTGACTTGGCAGGCAATTCTATCACAATCTTAATTAACTGCAAGGATGCGGCATCTCAGACAGACTGCAGTGTAAAATTAAATTTTCTACATTAGCCATAGAAATCTAATGTGACCACACTAGACGTTGTATCATGGAGTTTCTACATACATGTCCTCTGGAGACTTGAGTCACAGCAAGCTGATGCAGACAAAAAACCTACAAGCAGATGTTGTTCCCACCTGGAGTACATTGTACACACACACTGTAGGCAATCCAGGATGCCTTTTCTTGAGATTTGGCTTAATTGGTAATTGATACAACTAATACCAAATTTAAACTTCAACCTTATACCTTTCTCCCCATGCGTAGTTATTATTAGTGGTTCCCAGCAGGACTTCTCAATGCCAGATTATAGTTCCTGTTGCCCTAGGCTCTATATTTATATATCCTGGTTGGTCCTACTACTGAATCCCTATTCACTACCCTGAAGCCTTATGGATAGTCAAAGCAGGTGATGACTTAGCAGAAATCCCAGCATCCTCATGGAGTAGTTAGTGTGTCACCCTGCTACAGGAGGAGATTTGGTGTGGTATAGGGACACATGAATTATGCTGCTATCAAATCTATGCTGCATGAATTTGTTTTCAAATTATGAATAGCAAATACCTCAACCATTATTCAGACTATGCTGCCAGGTCCCACTTTTACTAAAATACTGGCAAAAAGTAAACACAAAGCAGGTAAAGACCAAAAGTGAGTTGATTTAGACAAGTTTGTGAATACCATCTTGCAGTATTAACTCAGGTCTTATTGTATGTGCTTATCTTATTTGTGCCTTAAATAGGAAAGCAATAACAAGGATCACTTCACTCACACAGTGTTGGCTTTATAAAAAAGCCTTTTGTGTGGGAAATAACATTATGCTTCTCAACACTCCTTTATGAAATGCTGTCAGACCATGTCCTCCTAGTGTTGCTATCTGAAGAAGCTTGTGATATTACTTGTCACAAAGTGAATCTTCCAGGGAAATTGGAAAAAATCATATTGCCTTTATCACCTGCAATCAAAATTGCATTGAGAGAAGATGTTCAGACAGTTAATCAGATGAAACCCTTACAAAATGGCTTTTATTATTGGAAAAGTGTTATCGGCATAGGTCTATTACTGCAGAAGACGGCAGTATTCTCCACTCGTGGGTGGGAGGAGTCTGACAGGCCTGTGGGTGCAGAACTGTAAGTAGCCCCACAGCCTTTGAAGTAGCCCATCCACAGTCCAGCTTGTTGGGATAGAAACAACAAGACAGGGAAACAGTTACCACATCTGGAAAGTTGAGGGCTTTCAGACACAGTCTCTTCTGAGCCTGAATGTACAGTTCCCACTGATCCTAATAACGAGTTCTTCTCCAACTGGGAGAAAGTATTTATCCCATAAGATCCAGCACAACTTCAATGTAAAAAAAACCCTTCCAGCTGGCAAATATGCAGCTAGGGTATTAGTTGTGTGATCTCTAGAGCCACAAGCTCATTTAGGGAAAGACATGAATAAATTAGTAAGTGGCTTATCTTTCACAATCAACTCTGTGACCTTTATATTAATTTCACATTTATACAGCAATTTAAGAAAATATGACCTTTGGGACATTACTGTCTTTCAGAGTAGCAGCTGCATCAATACAGAGCTCTAACAAGGGCTCAGCATCTTCCAGATCGATGCAGTTCTGAATATATCACCGAACCTCTCTTAGTATTGATGTGACCGGTATTGGCTAGTCAAACAATAAGGCTCAGGGATCAGAATAGCTCTCATTTTAAAATGTCCTGCTCTGACAAGGTTATTCAGCAATTTATTGAAGGTCTTTGTATCAGCAGGTTGACTGGGGTTTTCCAATCTCCACACTCAATGTAAAAAAAGCAATATCCACTTGTAGAGCAGAAATTGGGTGAAATTGGATTCCTGGAGAAACTTGCTGCTGTTACAAACTGAATATGCTTTGAATGCTTCAAATGCTAAGTATTTGCTCAACCACAGCAAAGAACTATGCTGAGTGGTAAATTTGGTTTTGACTGGGAGGCTCTGGCTTACCAGAATTGGAGAATAAAGTCCCTTGCTTATGAGCAGGTACATTGGACAGCAGCAGTGCAAGCTTCACAGGGTTTTGAGGCTATGCTTCCACTAATGACTGGAGAGACCTTCACAAGCAATAGAAGTAATTCCGTTTCCATGGTCATTCAACCCTTAGCTTCTGCCAGGATGTTGATACAAGGGAGACTATGACACATTGACAGAGTTGCCTAAAACGAGACACTTGCTAGCTCTGGATTTCAGACTGTGCTGTAGCGAACCCCCTTTATTGTCAATAATAGCTGCCCAGAAGTGACAGGCAGCCTTTTAAAATGTTTAAATACTGGAAAAGTTCTTTAACTCCATGCTCACTGCAATTGGCTTCTCTTTGGAAATATGTTAGGTCTAGATGGAAGGCAGACTGCAATGCCTCTGTTGCAACACTATAGAAACTATCTAGGCTAACTTCTAAAGGATAGGAAGATTGCCTGCTCCACCCTTTTCACTGGGACTGACAAGAGAAGGCACTATAGAGGCCCCATTTGTGT
Organism: Chelydra serpentina; assembly: GCA_037349315.1. Taxonomy (NCBI): domain Eukaryota; kingdom Metazoa; phylum Chordata; order Testudines; family Chelydridae; genus Chelydra; species Chelydra serpentina. The sequence goes on along the minus strand of JBAIAC010000035.1, from coordinate 29,838,992 downwards.
TTCATCAGGGCTTGCCCATAACAAGGGGGAAATGGCAACAGAGGGGCTGCAAGACAGATGGAAATAAGATCAATTTAGATGAAGGAAGGAAAGGGAAATCCAGAGTTCATAACTGTTCACAGATGCTAATTTTGTCATGCCATGAGGCTTTTAAATACTACTTGTATGTTTTTAAGTTACAGCACTATTGCGTGTTCACCCATAAACTAATTTTCACTTGCTTCCCTTTTAACCTAGCACATCATTATTGCAAGAGTGCCAATTGGGATGGTGACTTAGGATGTGGATGGCTTTCCAGGAAACAAGCCAACCACTGATGAGGGGAGATATGATCGCTCACTATAAACACATCAGAGAGATAAACACCAGGGAGGGAGAGGAGTTATTTAAGTTAAGGGCCAGTGCTGGCAGAAGAACAAATGGATATAAACTGGCCATCAATATGTTTAGGCTTGAAATTAGATGAAGATTTCTAATAATCAGGAGTGAAGTTCTGGAACAGCCTTCTAAGGGGTGTGGTGGGGACAAAAAGACCTAACTTGTTTTAAGGCTGAGCTTGATAAGTTTATGGCGGGGATGGTATGATGAGATTGCCTACAGTGGCATGTGGCCCATCTGTGACTGCTATTAGTTAATATGTCCAGCAGCCAAAGATAGGACACTAGAAGGGAAGGCCTCTGAGTTCATACAGAGTTTTCTTTGCCAGGCCTCTGTCTGGTGGGTCTTGCTCACGTGCTCAGCATCTAACTGATAAATGTATTTAGGGCTGGGAAGGATTTTTCCCTTAGGTCATATTTGGAAGGGGGCGGGGGTTCCACTTTACTCTACACACAGGAGAACATGCATAATGCCATGTTATCTACAGCATGGGGCACTGGTAGTTTGAGATGGAATAAATGGTGGATTCTCTGTAATCTGAAGTCTTTAAAAATCATAATTTGAGGAGTTCAGTAACTTAGCCAGAGGTTATAAGTCTATTACAGGAGTGAGTGAGGTTCTGTGGCCTACAACATGCAAGAGGTCAGACTAGCTGATCATGACGGTCCCTTTTAACCTTAGAGTCTGAGTTACTGAACAGTTGTCACATGGTGAAGATGGTCAGGCACTATCCTACTACACACTTATTACTACTTCTTCAGCTCATTCTAGCATCTTTATAAGACTACTCTGTCCCAGGGCAAATCAGTGCGTACTTAAAATGAATGGCTGTCCTACCATATACCTCTACCCTAGCCAATAACTAATCAATGGGTAAAGGGAAGAAAACAAAACTAGCTTAAGAAGTCACATCATAAGCATGTTAAAAATCTCATGTGGCTTTTTTGCTGTGCTATAAAGCAGCTGTGTGTTGAGAGATGTCATGCCAGGGTAGATGATAGAGCGTAGATGTCCAAGGTGACTCATGGTGCATCTAACACTAACAAAGCTTTTAATGCACACCTTTATAGAAACATACTGTAAGTCTATTTATCTGAAATCCATAGGCAATTAGTTTCTCTCTGATAAACATGTTTAACTCAAGTTCAAAGTATCAGAAAATCCATTTCATGGTCCTCAGGTTTAATAGGAAAACAAAGTATGCCTCAACTCTCAATCAATTGAAACAAAATCACAAGTACACACACTTATACAGCATTCTGAAGATGTGAAATGCATACATAAATGTTAAGAATTAGTTAGTGAAGACTGCGGTTTGGTAATCTTGGCTCTTACTGTTACAGGTAGCTTCAAACTTCCCATGAAGAAAACGAAAGAGCAGAACATGGTGAAGATGTCCGTTCTTATCTAAAGAGCACCCACTGGTACGCTTCTTTCAAGGGTTTAAACTCCCAGGATGACTGGCGATCTTCACTGGCTAGTGCCTCAGTGGGGAGGGCCAAAATCCATCCTCTCCCTTTCCCTTCCCCACCCCATTTGAGGAGTCCAGCATTTTAGGCAGTGCATCAACAGAGAGTAATCTTCGCGCTGTGTAAGAAAGTCCCAACCAGAAGGTGGCCTTCATATTAGCTGCCCAAGAACTCAACCCTCAGATCCCCTTTTTAAAAAAAAAGTAAAGGAGGAAAAATGTGTGGGAAGTACTGCCTTAATTCTAGAAACATAGACTAAGAGCTTTGTTGTGTAGCTATAGGACTGTAACTGATTTTTCAGGCACCACATACACCAGTTCACTTTAGGTTTAAGCAGTTAAGACTAAGAGTTGTTTGCAGTGAACAGACAGCATAGACACATGAGGAATGACTGCTAGCAGGGCTGGCGCTGCCACTAGGCGACCCAAGGCGATCGCCTAGGGTGCCAAGATTTGGGGGGCGACGACTCCCGGCGGCGATTCTCTCTTCCTGTCTATGAATAAAAATGGAGGAAGGAGTTGATGAGATCTACTAGTTTTAAAAGTTTGAAGGACAGATTAAGTAATTCAGGAGACTGTCATCTTATTTTCAAAAGACTTAGGCAAATAGGAACTTAAGCTCCAGTCACTTTCACTTAGGCCTATTTGAAAATTTTCTGAGGTTGACCTGAAATTAGTGTAATTCACTAACTACAGTTAATCCCGCTGTTCTGTTAATAAATCATTTAGTTGTAAATGTGAAATGTTTTGATGAGAGAAGCTTATGTATCCAAAACATTTAAAGTTTAGTTTGATAAAAATTTGTATAATGTTCATGTTAAATTAAATTCCAGTTACCATCCTATTGTAGCTTTACACAAATCATGAGCACAAACTTAACTATTGAGTAAATAAGCAATATCACTCATTTTCTAACATACTAAAAGTTTATAGTTAATCTGAAAATATTAGGTACATATTTGCTTAAATATATAGTGATAGTGTAGCCTCCTAGGTAGCAAAACCGTGTACCAAGTCTAGCATAAATGCTCTAATTGTAAATTGACATATCTGAATATTAACCAATGAGAATGCACCTTTCTTTAGAGAATAAGGAAGTACATATGGAAAAGTTTAATAAAATCAATTATTTCCACCTGGTAATTTAAATCAATTCTTCCTGGCAACCACGGTCTGTGTTTTGTGCAGGGCCTGACCCAGTAAATGGCTTCTAAACATGGCTACCAGATCAGGTACTGCAGGTGAGATAGACAGGGCAACACCTAGTTTGAGGATTACATTGGAACTTAGGCACAAGCTGGGCACCTAGACTCAGGCAGCTGTGTACATGCTCACTGGTAGAATTTTAGAGGCCTAGGTGAGGTTAAGTACTTCAGAGCTAGGCAGCAACTGAGTGGGGGTTTTAAGGATCTAAATTGTAGATTTAGTTGCCTAAAGTGGCAGTTAGGTACCTAAATATCTTGATGGATCTAGCCCCAGACAGTGTCTCAAATGTCTAAGGCAACATTAATAGTGACACAAAGTGGCTTTTTTGAAGTGCCCCCAACCTAGCTAGTAAACATGAAATTAATTAAGAGCACACAGTGGTTGTATAAAGCCTGATACTTCAGAAAGTAGCACTGCTCACAGTACAAAGACCTGATGGGATCAGTGTTGGGTATCACCATTATCACAGGTATCATTTATCAGCAAACACCACTATTTTTAAATTTTGGAGAAAATATTGTTTTTAAACTCTAAATAAACTAGTACAGGAGCACAGAGATGCCTGAATTCAAGTAACAGGCATCTTTCTTAAAAAAGAGGTGTCTTGGATTTTCAGAGGGACCTAACCTCCAATCTCACCGTAACTGATGTTATGCCCAAGAGTTTATAAACAGCTGTCTAGATATGAGAGGGAATGTCTTAGAATCCCAGTGATAAGTCATGACTACTCAATGAGCTCTAAACTGGTGTGCAGACCTGGTGGCTGCCCAAATAGAAATCTGGAGCATTAGGTGAACAGTAGTAGGTGGCTCAGTTAGGAAGAACATGACCAGTTGTGTTGAGAGAAGGGAATTCTTTGGCCTGAGGGAAGGAGGGTTGCATAGCTTGGGGCGGGGCGGGGGACTCCATTCAAATGCAGACAGAGATTAGCATCCAAAAGTAGGGTATACTCATCTGAACAAAACCAAGCTCTGAAGTTGCACAACACTCCTTTGCCCCTAAAGCCACTATTGCTCTGAAAAGAGTGTCAAGCATTTGGTAAAGATTAATTATGTCTGTTAGAGGGTACGCCTCAAAATGAAAAGGGTTTATCCTCTGCACAACGGTTGAAAGGAAACACCTGTCTGACTGGTATGGATTAGAGTCTGCTGTCATCTGGGCTTGCCAAAGATGAAGGCTACATTTAAGCAGCATCTTATACAAGTTGTTTCTTAAACTTGCACAACACTGAAGATAAAGGAAATGCAGGCTGATGCTGCACAGACAAGCTGAATTCTTATCATAGTATCTGTCTCAGCTGTGCACATTTCTCTGAAGGCACTGCAATGTTTCAAACAATTTAAAAGGAAATGGTTTGAAAGATGTTGCTTCCTATTAGGCCAAGAAAACAGGGAAGCCTATTAGATTGCTGCATTGATCATTTAAGTGGTATCCAGGAATAGCCACTGGGAGACTGTTACCTGTTGAAAGTTTGCATACTTAACTCACAGCACTAAGTGTGAATAATCTGCCAGATGGGGATATGTCACAATATACAAGTTGACCATGCGGGAAGGACACATTCTTTTATTAGAACCTGTCAGGGTTCCCTACCCACTCTGAACTCTAGGGTAAAGACGTGGGGACCCGCACGAAGAGCTCCTAAGCTTATTTTTACCATCTTAGGTTAAAACCCCCAAGGTACAAAATTCCCTGCACCCTGAGAAATGCTTCTTCCACTGCCACCATCAAGTGTTCTAAACAGGAATCCAGGAAAGGGGACTACTTGAAGTCCCTTCCCCCCAAAATATCCTCTCAAGCCCGTACCCTCCCTTCCTGGGAAGCTTGAGAATAATCTCCTAACCAGTTGGTTACACAGTGATCTAAAAAAACCCCACCCCGGGGTTTTTAACACCATAGAAAACAGTCAGCTTCTTAAAAGAAGGATTTTATTAAAACAAAGAAGGTAAAATCAGCTCTGTAAAATCAGGATGGTAACTAATTTACAGGGTACTCAATTTCCAAACTCAGAGAGATTCCCCCTCTGGACAAACCCTTAAAGTTACAGAAAAAAAAAAGGAATAACCCCTCCCTCTAACACAGGGAATGCACACCAAGCAAAATAAACAGAAATCTACTCGCTATGCTGCTAGACTTACTTTAGACAAGTGAGGATTTGATAAAAAGATGACTGGTTCCTTTTTACTCCAAGATCACTCTGAGTCTGACAAAGACCCACACACAAAGCTTTCCCCCTCCCAAGATTTGAAAGTATCTTGTCCCCCCATTGGTCAGATGCCAGCCAGGTCAGGTGTCAGTCTGGCTACCTGCATTTCTTAACCCTTTACTGGTAAGAGGATTTTATCTGCATCATACCCTCTCCCCCTTCCCCTTATTTATGACAGAACCCATTAAAAAACCTCTAATACCGGCCAGTCACTAACATTCTCAAAGGAAAACTGGAGCTACTTAGTACCAAAAGGGAGAGGGAGATGCATTTCAGAAAAGTGGTTCAGGTTCCACAGGCCTTGTAAAGAGCTCAAATAGACTTCAACTCTGAACACAAAATAGATTAAGAGTTACTTAGACCACTGACATTCCAACCTCCGAAAAAAGTCAATGCACAAGGTAAAGGAACAGTCAGTTTAGATGCTTCCTTAAATGAAGTACAAAATAGTCACTAGTTCTGTATATAAAGTAGTTTTGGAAGATAAAAATGCTCTATTATAGAACCATCTATGTCAGGTTTGTACTACCTTTTTAAAGTGTAACAGGTAGGGAAAATTGCCTGTTTTCCCAGAGTTCCTGAATAGCAAGTAGCAATTTTTGCTGGTTGACATTTGTGCTGCAATGCTAATACAAATACCAAGGTGTTTGGCAGTCTTTTTGAAAATCTGCTGAAGACTCAGGCTTTTTGCTACAGGGAAAAGGCAATTTTAAGGGGGTAAAAAGGTGTTTCTCTGGTTTTGAACATGTACAGACATCCTTTCTCACAACTCCATCTTGAAAGCTGATTACTGAACAATATTCTCCCAACCCCTAAAATATTTAAACTCTATGCTTTTATTAAATTGAATGAAATCACCTTCTGTATTATCCGAATTACTCTGGGCATATCTGATGCATGTACAAATAAAGGGCTCTTCTGGTGCCTGGTTGTGCCACATCCTTGCTTGTCTAATAGTTATTTCAAACTAAGCTTCCAACCTCCTGTCCTGCCAAGGGTATTTGATTAAACCAGCGATCAGACACAAAGCTGTGCAAGTGTTAGCCCTTCACTGGAGAAGCCAGTATGTGCACATGCAGGGGGCAATCAACTGGCTGGCATCCAAGAGCATTTTGTGTACTCACCTTTGCATATTTGGAATTAGCCAGTGGTGTGGTCCAAGTGTCAGAATCCAGATTTGGGTGTCCATAACTTCATTACAATTATGAATGGCCTGATTCTATCACTTTAATAGTTACTTCTGACTTACACCAGTTTAAGCACAGCAGTGACAGAATCAAGCTTCATATATATACAATCATAGAATACTTCAAAGATGTATTTGAGGGTACTGACATTGTGGCAACACTGCCCATTTGCTGCTTCATGACAAACACTAATGCAGGATGCTTATGCCTAAACATCAGTGACTCAACAGTACAATTGAGGAGCTTTATTGACAGGAGATTGTGACTCAGGCTGCAGTGATGAGACACTGGCTGAAAAACGGATTTTGAGGAATAACAACTTCTACTGCCAGGTTCCATGGTACCCAGAAAGGCTGTTAACCAGCCTTTAGACCATGTATAACTTGATACTGGAAAACCTTTATTGGAAAATCAAAATAAGTCAAACATTAATTTCTAAGATTATATTACTAGGGTAACTAGCTCAACCTAGTCTAGGGTGACCAGACAGCAAGTATGAAAAATCAGAACAGGGGATGGGGGGTAATAGGAGCCTATATAAGAAAAGGACCCAAAAATCAGGACTGACCCTATAAAATCGGGCCATCTGGTCACACTAAACTAGTCTTTGATCTTGTCTAAATTAGGGAAAGCTCACAGAATTCCCACCAGTAAGACAGGGTCAGATCCACTGGTGTTAGCAATGAGAGGTGCTCTAATGAAGACAGGCCATTTGCTGCTTTGATTCAGCCAACACAGAATCAAAACCAGCTCAGAGCCAGTATACGTAATAGTGAGTAAAATTGTAAGCTGTGCTTTCCTCATGCCTTTAATTTGAGGCTGTCAAGAGATTTGACAAACAATCCTCGTGGTACTGCAATTATGTACCACAAACATTATCGCCTTTTGCCAGGTATTGTAGATGAGGCAGAGGCTAAGTGGCTTGCTGAACATCACAAGCTGAGCCAACAGCAGAATTAGGAACAGCTCCAACAAGTCTTAATTCCCAGACCTCGACACTCATCACTAGGCCACTTCTCGTAAGCGAAAGTGGGTGAATAATTAAAGAATGAGATAGATTCTGATGACTCTTCTGCGAGAGGATCACAATTACATTTAATTGCTGAAAGTTATTTGCTGAATTTCTACAGTTCTTTTGGCCTCAGTTATTTGAGAAGTTCATTGCAAGCTTCTGAAAGTGAAAACTGGACCTCATTGGATGCGATAACTAGATCACGGGGTTTGGTTCTGTACCCTCACTTATGGGCATAATTCTTAAATCCTGGATTCCAACTTTCTGTACGATTCCTTTAAAACAATGCTGTTAGCAGCCTTATTTGTACAACACTTATGGAAATTGAACTAAAGAGGCATGAATATATTCAAAGTGTTCCGCTACTAGGATTGTTACTCTAAAAAATATATCACCTTCATCTATTCCTGAGTGATCTTCCTCCCCATTTGTTACCCAAGGAGTTGCATTATTAAAACTTGTAATAACATGGATGACTCAGGCTGCAACATCACATATGATATTCTGTGACTTGAATGTCATAAAGAACAGGAAATGTATGATTGGATAAAATTCTCACCTTTATCCAGAGCCACTGGTTCCTATATGTTTAGTGCTGGATAGGTGGCATGCCTTTATGGAAAACTAATCTATGGTTGACATCGATATGAATGACATCAATAAATGTGTACATAAATAGGATTTTAAAGAAATAACTACAAGCCTACAGCGTTTAATGGAAAGCCACTTCTATACAGACTCTTTAAACCATCCTATATAATTAAATAAAGAATTACATCCTGTGACTGGAATAATACAGATCAGTATAAAAACCCCATAGAATTTAATCAGGAGAAATAACCTTTCTATAGGGCTTTTAAAGGTTACGTTTTTAATACCTAAGCTCAGATGCTCTCATTCACCAGCTTCAATTTTTGCATAGTAGTTTTCAGCAACATCAATCAGACTGGAATAATGAGGCTGTTAGAGGCAGTGTGTGATTTTTTAATTTCATTTTAATTATAATTTAAAATTTTAATGTTAGGAGTTTGACAAATTTTAATGTCAGGAGTTTAATGTGTGAGCAAAAAGAATCATTGCGTTAACAGTAATTAAGGTCAGACATAGAAGAGCCTTCAATACTAAAGAAGAACAATGAATTCGTCCTGGAGCAGCCATAAAAATGTAACCCTTTTTGCCAGGTGTTGTCAGTAGCAAAAAAGGAGCAGGTTCAAATGGTTAGAGGTTCCTTCTGAAAACTTAATGCCATCTCAAGGTACCCCCCTTGTGCCAAAACCTGAGCAAACTACATAACACTCAGGTGCCCTTGACAGGAAGTAGTTTCCCTCAGAAGCACTCCATTGTATGAAATAAAGAGAATTTATTTGGAGAAGTGGGACACAAAACTTGGGAAAGCCACTAATGAAATATATATTAAGAACTGGTCTACACCAGAAAATTAGGTTCGTTTAACTACATCGGTCAGGGGTGTGAAAAATTGACACCCCTGAACAGCAGTGTTCAGCCGACGTAAGTCCCTCTGCAGACCGTGCTAGGTCAGTGGAAGAATTCCAGCCGGCGGAGGTGGATTACCGACGCGGACAGGAGAACCCCTCCCATTGGAATAGGAAGTGTCTATGCTGAAGCTGTACAGCAGTGTAGCTGTACCAAGTGTAGACAAGCCCTAAGACTTCCTCCTCCCCATGGAGTCTTGGCCATAGTCCAACTCAGACCTCCCCATTGTGAGTGCACAATAAGGCAACATATACCCGCAGTAGTCACTTCCCTCCTTTGCAGTGTCCCCACTCACTCTTGTTCAGGGTTGGAGGAGTCCAGAGATTGGGCAGGTGCATCTCCAACACCTAACGGAAGTGCTCCCTAGTCTGCTCCTGGGGGTCTACCACTTATCCCAGCATTAGTGATTATGGCTAGGATTTCTGGGTAGGAGTTTCTCAGCTATGCTGTTGCCCAAGGCAGCTTCAGCCAAAGCTGCCTGAGTGCCCCTCCACATCATTCACCATCTCAGGTAGCACAGCCATCTCCTCGGTCATCTACCACATTGGAGCTGCCACTCCAAGCTGCCATTCACAAAGCAACTTCTTGTTTGCAAAAGCCACCTCTGCATAAAGTCTTTGGGGGAGGGGCGGGGAATCAGAGGCCTAGGACCCCAAACAGAGTTCTTGTCACCACGGAGGCACTCCCACAAAAGGTAGGAGTCCCTTTCCTCTCCCCCGCTCTTTAATGGAGATCTGGCCTGCTAGGAATTCCCCATTCACAGGGCTCTAACCTGCTCAAAGTTCAAAGTTAGGAGGCAGCTGACCATTCACAAGTGGGGCTGGGCCCAGCTTTCCTTAGAGGACCAGCCACCCTGTGATAAGGGGCCTTGTAGCATGACAAGGCTTGAGCAGGAGAGTACAGCAGGCAGCCTAATTATCTGACACCCTCCTCTAAGTTGCACTTTCCACTGCAAGTCTGCTCTTCTCCCTGTCAAATGTCACACCCCTGAGTAATGTGTTATTTACAAAACCTCCATTTTGACTGACCTTCAGTGAGCCAGGCCTGAGCAACCTCGTGGGAGTCGTTTACCATCTTGGGACCTCACACCTGCAGAAGAAAGTCCTCCTGGGACTGGAAGGGGCAGATGATGAAACTTTCAGTAAAGCAGAACTGCCAGCATGATCCAGCATGAGGGGAGATTACTGGGGATGCCTCAGGCAGGTGCAGGTCAAAACCGTTCCTTGACTGGATCAAAGGTGACAGTCCTGGGGGAACAGCTTGAGTATCGAGGAGCGCATGAAGCCAGGCAGAGTACGGTGGTGCTGCTAGGGTGACCAGATAGCAAGTGTGGAAAATCGGGATGGGGCTGCGGGGTAATAGGTGCCTATATAAGAAAAAGCCCTCCAAATCGGGACTGTCCCTATAAAATCAGAACATCTGGTCACCCTAGGTGCTGCCACCACAGAAGCCACCTATAGAGGGGAAGGGGTCTCTCCATGCAACTGTCCTGCACACTCTCCACTGTAACAAATTAGTAGGTGGGAGGCAAGTAATACAAAGGGAGAAGACTACTATTCCTTTGGCACAATGGCCTCTTTCCAGGTGATCAATCTTTTTTTCTGAGGTGAATTCTCAATGCAGAGTGATTAATAATCCAGTCACAGAAGTGGTGTGGCATTATTTCCTTGTTAATAATCAAAGTGCCCTACTCACCAAATAGGCTGCCACAATTACTGGAACAATGGATAAATCTTACTATGTGTACTCAACCGATTTTGATAACTGGCTTAAGAATGGGCACTCTCAGTGACAAACTCTGAATATAAATAGGAATGCATATTAAGTTGCTGGATTCAAGCTGTACTAACTGATTTTCTACAATTGTGCATGTGCAATTGGCACTATCTGAATAGCCTTTATAATCACGGAACCTCTGATTTCTACTACAATGGCCAGCAAGACACTAAGTAGTAACAACTGAAACTGGTGAATGATATGTGTATCTGTCTGCTAGGAATTAGAATGAGACCTCCAACTCCATTCACAAAAGCCACAGAAGCCATCAATACATTTGTTCTCAGCCACAAGTATCAATCCAATAGAGTATTCTCTTCATTTACCTATTATGGTGATGCTGTCTGTGTCTCCATAGCCAATGAAGAATTGAGACACTGTTTTAGTTGCAATTAAATCCATTTGTCATCTGTGAAAGTACACCAACAAACCTAGACCACTTACTCCCAGGGTAGAGAGCTAATTTACTGGGGGTGGGAAGGAATCTATATTGCAATCAGAAAGGTCGAAGATGCAGGTAACTGACTGTGTCCCATTCTAAATTCATACTCTTAGAACTTTTTAATAGTCTAGCCAAAGCTAGAGAGAGCCAAAGGTTAGGTGCATTTAGCTGATGACAATCTCAGATATAGGGTAGCTTAAATTATTCATTGGTGCCCGTTCTTCCAAAACTCAGAGTGTCCATTATGACACTAGTGTCACCCCTCTGCTGTGTGGCAACACACTTCAGGACTTTTCAAGTTGGCAATGGGGAGTCTGCCTAATTCCAAATGAAACTTGATTTACTTACACGTATGCCACCCTCGAACTGAGATGGTCATCCAACATGCGGGGAATCCCTTCTTCCAGGAATCTCAGCCCAACTCCAATGCCCAGCCCCCAGGAACGCTAAGCAGAGACAACTCTCCTGCTGCTCACAGAGCAATCTCTCCAAGGACCACCACTTTCACAAAGAAGGAAAATCTAGCACCAATACAGCAAATCTTCAAGACCAAACACTTGCTCACACACTAAAAAAAAGAATCTGTCAGTGACATGTGGTGATGCCTGCCATAAAGTTATATAAAGGAGACTTGAATGGCTAATTGTCATTTGCTAGATGGGGGCTCCTTTCTGGCAAAGAACCTGGAGGTTTATCAGCCAGAGAAGAGGCCACACTAGGAACTAGAAGCTGCAGTTCTCAAAGAACATTTGCCACAAGCCTCCATCCTTCTCTCTCTGCTGCTCTGCCACCTCGGAGCAATAGCCTCCTTTGAAGCCTGGCAGGTTTGCAATCTGGAGAATACGTTTCAAGGAAGCACTGTTTCCATAAAACTGAATTTTGTACATCTATCATACTGAAGCCACAAGCTAGTTCTGACAGTTCAAATTCAAAATCAGAGTTAAAGTTGTGCATCTGCTTCAGATACTAGAGGACTCATCAATACTGTGCCACAGTTCAGACTGTGGGGGTGTGAAGAGCTGTGCACACTGGAAGGCTGTGCTGTAACTCCCCGGTGTGGACACTGTGGGCATGAACTAAAAGGTTCCTAGATCATGTTTAATATAGTCCTCTTCAAGCAGGACTATGTTAATGTGAACTAGGAACCTTTTAGTTCAGGCCTGCGGTGTGTCTACATGAGGGAATTACAGCGCAGCCTCATGCACCCCATTATTCACACCCCGATAGTCTGCACTGCAGGGCAGAGTAGAAATAGCCTCAGGAACTGCATGTGTGGATGCACACTAAATGGGACTATGGACGTGTGACTGCAAAGACAGTAATGGGTGGCTTAGATGCTATTTCCTTGATTAGTAGCTTCCAAGATTTTTAGTGATGATTTACAGGTAAATGCATTTCAACCTTAACTCTGAATCATCAAGCTTTTTATTTGTACTGACGTGTAACACTGCACAGATGAATACTCCATAAATACAAAACTTAGCAATCAAATTAACAACTATCCTATGGGCATGAACATTTGAGCTTGTCAAACCAGACAATTGACTTGACAGTTGGGCGCAACTGCAAATGTAGTAACTTTAACTAGCTCCAAATATCACAAAAATCCAGAAGCTACACTGCTACTGTCCACTCTGTAACTATTAAATTAATCTGTCTGTTGCAAAGAAGTTTACATTAGGCGTATCTTTTCAGGACATGTCATGGCATTATATCCTCTAAAAGCATCAAAGGCTCACAAATGCTAAGCTGAGGATTTATTTGCTTTTTGTCACTTGTTCTCTTCACAGTACAGAAAGCCTGCCGATTTCACCCTATCCCACAGAGAACAGAAGCGTCTATTGTCCACAGACCACACTTCTGTGGATTTCAAATACAAAGCTAGAAAGCACATTGCAAACTCAGCACCCATAGAATAGGCCTATAAGCTTTTGGAGCCCTATTATCTACACAGTAAAACAGATGCAAGGGGCTCTTAGAGTAATGACACTAAAGATGTGTCAGTCAGTGACATGGAATGGTACCTAGTACAATACATACAGCTCTGGTACCAAAGTAGTGCAATTTTAGAGATCTTCTATGAACAAGCAGTGGAGCAAAACTGAAACCTCACCTAAAAACTTCATACGAAGATTCCTGGGCAGTCACATGTACAGTATCTGAGTGTTGTGTGGCTATGGAGCTGTGTTTCCCAAAGAGCTTTAGAGCTCAAAGGTATCTCACATCTCGAGTTATCCTGATAGCAAAAAGGTGCTGACATTCTGGCTTGCTGTGCTTTAAACAGTCTCAGAAGTGGACCCCTTCAATTGTCACTTAACTGAGGGACTTGAAGTTTCAGCCACCAATTTTGTACAGCTGGGTAAAAGAAATGCAGCTACATAAATACATACATACCCACTTGCTAACAAATACTACCCATCTTTGTGTATACCAACTATTATTTGCACTAAAAATATCAGTAAATGTGTGGGGGGAGGGGGACGGGGGAGGAAGGAGGAAGACGACGGGAGGCATGGCAACCTAATTTGTGTGCAAATGTAGTCTCTCTCTCTCCTAGGAACAGCAGGTGCAGTCAGACTTTCATGAGCACAACTCATTTCCATCAGATTTTGAGAGTTCTGTGTAAACCTTTAAACAGGCTAACACAATAGAATGACTATTCAATATTTTGTGCATCTCTCTCGGTGTGTGTTAAATGAATAAATTTAACCCTCCCACCATATAATTTCAGAAGAACTTGGCAAACTGTCACACCAATTTCCAGTGGACCAACTTAGAATGCATCACACATCTAGAAAATAGCTCAGACTGAGTGAAGACATCATTGGCAAGTGTTTCTTAAGCAGAAGGCATGGAAACTGTTCCATTGTGTTAGTGATTCTGACTGACATTTGCATTGTTTGTAATGAGACAAATTGGTATGCTGCTGCCTGGCAAGGGTGTTTCTGTAACTGAGATTGAAATATAAAAAGGTCCATTCTGGGAATATTATCTTGATGAGAGATAAGTAAACACTACTAACCTAAAAGCCACTTGTAGCATTTGAACTCTACGATGGCACATTAAATGTTGCTTAACAGAGTTATACTTATCTCTACGTATGCAGGGTCTACCCTTTGCATAGCCATTCACAGTAGTGTGAGGAGATGTAAACACACTACATCATAATGCTAGTGCTTCACAGCCACTCTGCACTGGTGTAAATGGCAGGGGAATGGAGAGGAACACCGTCGTGTTGTGACATCTATTCTTGGTCTATTTAGTACTTTTCATTAACTCATGGCCTGATCATACACTGGGGCTCTGGTGCAATATAAATAATAAATACCACAATCCACAGAAACACTGGCTCACTGACATCAATCTCAAGCTTCCCTGGTGCCCAAAAGGATCTTCCCCTTAAGAAAGTGGCCATTGTGGCTCTCAGAGGCTCTCTCTCTCTCCCCCCACCCCCCTCGCTCCCTGCACTCTGCCTTCTGGACTCATGATTGCCCTTACTCTCCATCATCCCTAAAGCTAGCTATGCTCTGATTCCAAGTGCCATACTCTAAATACAAGGGAAGAAATTTCACATACATATGACTGTTCAATAGAGCTTAGGTCATATGTTACTTTGAATGAAAGGTACATAGAGAGATCTAACTTTGATCATATTGAGCTGAAGTTGTGTTGATAGCACTAAATATTTAGAAGACTTCAAGCATGCCTTTCACAGTTAAATGTACTTCCTACTAGTGCATACAAAAGTATAAGTAGCAGTAGTGTTTGAATGAACCAAGTCTAAGATAGGTCATAGTTTCTCCATTATTTTGTTTTTGCAACATACCAAAGTTGCATTTGAAAGTGGACAACAGATTCTCTGCTGTTGCTAGATTAGACTGTATTAGATGCTGTACAAACAAGTCTGTCCCTGACTTCAGTTTACAGTCTAATCTAGCAACAGTTCTCACATGACCTTTGGCTCTAGTTGGGAGGCAGCTGATCATTCGCAGGTGGGGCTGGGCCCAGTTCTCTTTAGAGAGTTAACAACCCTGCCCATGCAGAAATCAGTGTTTGCTGGGAAGAACGGGAAGGTGGAGTTCAGACCACAGTCCTATAGCCCCAGAGAAGGGTAATGTCATGGCCCCAATGTCCTCTATGGAGTTGCACCAGGCTGTCCCTGGTATTCCTGAAGCATACGGCTTTATGCCATGATTCAGACAATACACCTCCTTCCATTCCACATGCAGGCCTGCCTCAGGCAACACTAGCACATCTCACCTTTGGACTAGCCCTAGCGCAGTTCCATCTGTGGTAGGAAGAGTGCTTGTATAGACCTTCTGGAGAAGGCCTTCTTATCATGTCCTCTAACAGTGTTAGATGGCATGATGTTCAAAACATGTCTGTTTTACACCAGTGTTTTCACTGGTTCTTGTAGTTTACCCATTCTGACCCAATTGTTGCACTTGTGTTATTTTAGAGCCATCACCAGTGAGATAGAAGGTCATCCATTCTGAATATGAAGATACTGACTCCATTACTGGGGAAAACAATAAAGGGGAGGGAGGCAGGAATTGAATGTGAACCATTAAAATGTTAATACAGATTTACTGATGTTGGAGTACTATATGCTTGCAGTAGAGACATAGAAATTCCAATGAAACTATTTGCTACGAACAGAAATTAATTACAACTGTACTTCCTCAATTATACTATTGGAAGTTCCATTTTTCTCTACTGCTTATTAGCCTAAACTCCAGAAGCAAAGTTGCTCCTAGAACTAGTATTCGACATGTTTTGTAACAAGTGTGCTTCATGTTTTTATTATCTTTTTCATTTAGGCTGGGAGTTTCTCAATCAACAAGAGAAAATAGGCTCCCAGTTTCTACTGAGCTTCCAAGGGAATTGGGTGTCTCTTTGTTCCTTAGTTTCTCCTCTTTATAAGTTTGTCATACAAGTTATAGTAAACAAAATTAATAAGATATAAATGGACTAAGTTCTCAAAATGCAATGTTTAGTTTATGTACAGACTCTTGTGTACAAAATCATATATATGCACATTAGAGGTTTGCAGAAGGTCAGAGACCATAAAATGCTCAGTCTTAGCACTTTCACATTAAATTACAAGTTTACCTCCCCAATCTTTTGTGCTTAAACTGGGACAACTGGTATTTGTCAAATACTATTTCCGGAAGATTTGGGGTATGCAAAATGGAGTCACCCAACTTTAAAACTATTGCATAAAAATTTGCAAGTTCCTAATTGTATCTGAAATAGTATTCATGAAAAACCACAAGCTTGTGATTGGCATATGCAAGTGATATTTCTGCTATGCAAAGGCCTACAAGTAATTTTAGTGCATGTTAATTACATGAGGCCCCAATGGAAAATCTGAGGAATTGTCCCAGATTGAGGTTTTGGTACAAAGTGATAAACTAAATAGCAATAAGTCACTAGGACCAGATGGTATTCACCCAAGAGTTCTGAAGGAACTCAGATGTGAAATTGCAGAACTACTAACCGAAGCTTGTAACCTATCATTTAAATCAGCTTCTGTACCAACTAACTGGAGGAAAGCTAATGTGACACCAATTTTTAAAAAGGACTCCAGAGGTGATCCTGGCAATTACAGGCCGGTAAGCCTGACTTCAATACCAGGCAAGCTGGCTGAAACTATAGTAAAGAACAGAATTGTCAGACACACAGATGAACATAATTTGTTGGGGAAAAGTCAAGATGGTTTTTGTAAAGAGAAATCATGCCTCACCAATCTACTAGAATTCTTTGAGGGGGTCAACAAGCATGCGGACAAGGGGGAAATCGATTAGATATAGTGTACATAGATTTTCAGAAAGCCTTTGACAAGGTCCCTCACCAAAGGCTCTTAAGCAAAGTAAGCTGTCACGGGATAAGAGGGAAGGTCCACTCATGGATTGGTAACTGGTTAAAAGAGAGGAAACAAAAGGTAGAAATAAATGGTCAGTTTTCAGCATGGAGAGAGGTCAATAGTGGTGTCCCCCGGGGATCTGTACTGGGCCCAGTCCTATTCAATATATTCACAAATGATCTGGAAAAAGGGGTAAACAGTGAGGTGGCAAAATTTGCAGATGATACAAAACTACTCAGGATAGTTTTTTTAATAAGGAGATATGCCTATCTCATAGAACTGGAATGACCTTGAAAGGTCATCAAGTCCAGTCCCCTGCCTTCACTAGCAGGACCAAGTACAGACAGATTTTTTTTGCCCCAGATCCCTAAATGGCCCCCTCAAGGATTGAACTCACAACCCTGGGCTAAGCAGGCCAATGCTCAAACCACTGAGCTGTCCCTCCCCCACGTTAAGTCCCACGCAGACTGCAAAGAGCTGCCAAAGGGTCTCTCAAAACTGGGTGACTGGGCAACAAAATGGCAAATGAAATTCAATGTTGATCAATTCAAAGTAATGCACATTGGAAAACATAATCCCAACTGTACATATAAAATGATGGTGGTCTAAATTAGCTGTTACCATTCAAGAAAGAAATCTTGGAGTCATTGTGGATAATTCTCTGAAAACATCCACTCAATGTGCAGCGGCAGTAAAAAATAGAACACAATGTTGGTAATCATTAAGAAAGGGATAGATAACAAGACAGAAAATATCATATTGTCTCTATAATAATCCATGGTATGCCCACATCTTGAATACTGCATGCAGATGTGGTCGCCCCATCTCAAAAAAAAAAAAATTAGAATTGGAAAAGGTTCAGAAAAGGGGAACAAAAATTATTAGGGGTACGGAATGGCTGCCATATGAGGAGAGATTAATAAGACTGGGATTTTTCAGCCTGGAAAAGAGACGACTAAGGAGGATATGATTGAGGGCTATCAAATCATGACTGGTGTGGAAAAAGTAAATAAGGACATGTTATTTACTCCTTCTCCTAACACAAGAACTAGGGATCACCAAATGAAATGAATAGGCAGCAGGTTTAAAACAAACAAAAGGAAGTATTTTTTCCACACAAGGCAGTCAACCTGTGGAACTCCTTGCCAGAAGATGTTGAGAAGGCCAAGACTATAACAGGGTTAAAAAAAAAAACCTAGATAAATTCATGGAGGATAGGTCCATCAATGGCTATTAGTCAGGATGGGCAGGGATGGTGTCCCTGTCCTTTGTTTGCCAGAATCTGGGAATGGAAGACGGGATGGATCACTTGATGATTACCTGATCTGTTCATTCCCTCTGGGGCACTTGGCATTGGCCACTGTCAGAAGACAGGATACTGGGCTAGATGGACCTTTGGTCTGACCAAGTATGGCCATTCTTATGAATCTGAGATGGTACTTTCACCACTGAGACACTGCTATTGTACTAAAGCCAGTGGGTGGAAGGTACTTGCCAGAGCAGGGAGTTGCTCAGTGCTTTGCCACACTGAGCCAATGGTGCCCCATCAACATTTTGATGTTTAGAACAGACAGGAGCATGTAGTAGCACAGTTACAGCTAACCAAATGCAGAACTTCTCTGCTAGCACACCTTTACACCCTTTGGCTCATTGTCAGTTACCTAGTCTTGCCACATGCCATGCATTCAGAAAGTGCACATCAAAAATGTGTTCAAGGATTATTCAAAGACTCGCCGGGTAAAGACTGCCCGCTGGGATGGATCATGCGTTACTGTAATAATTCTCAAGCATTTAAGACCGCTTCAAAAGGGTTGCTGTTAATCTCATTTGAAATTCATTCTGATGTCTCAGCCTCCCCACAATACATCAGTGTTCCCTTCCCTACACTCGCATTAACATTAATGGCAATTGCATAGCTGCCAGGTAGAATACAGTTTAGTGCTGACGTAATAGCTATTCCTATGTGTGTTTGTATCATAGGGTACGTCTATACTTACCTCCGGGTTCGGCGGTAAGCAATCGATCTTCTGGGATCGATTTATCGCATCTTGTCTAGACGCGATAAATCGATCCCGGAAGTGCTCGCCGTCGACACCGGTACTCTTGCTCCACGAGAGGAGTAAGCGGAGTCGACGGGGGAGGCTGCCTGCCGCGTGTGGACCCGCAGTAAGTACCTTGTAGTTCGAATTAAGATACTTCGTCTTCAGCTACGTTATTCACGTAGCTGAAGTTGCATATCTTAGTTCGAACTGGGGGGTTAGTGTGGACCAGCCCTCAGCAATTTAATGCTTTTAAAGTGTAGTTCATGCAAGGCCCTATTGTGCATACCCTATGCACACACTGTAGTCAAACCAGTCAGGCTCTTAGTTTTCCAACACAAATTCAAGAGTTTAGAACAATCAGGCATGGTTTTACAAGCCTTCCCATTTACCACCCACAGTTTACCCTTTTAAGCAGTCTTTTGATATTTATATTTTGTCGCTTGACTTGGAAAGCACTCACTCAACAGTTTATTTACAAAATTATTACCATAACTGTTATCATTTGAGTACTGTCTATGACACAAATATAAGTGAACCTTTAATCTCACTGCAATCACCTACATTAATAGCTCAGCCACCATCTTGATGTCTCTGAATAACACAGAAGGAGAAGCTAACTAATTTACTATATGGGCCATACTCTCCTCTTTGCACCAAAGCTGCTGCATCTCCTCTTCTGCAATAGAGATGTGATAGTCAATTGCCACACCACCCCATTCAGCCCTAGGCATGGGGAAGAATAGTTTAACACAGCCCCGAGGTTGTGCTGAACCAGGGGTGGCCAACCTATGGCTCCAGAGCCACATGCGGCTCTTCAGACGTTAATATGCATCTCCTTGTGTCGGCACCGACTCCGGGGCTGGAGCTACAGGCACCCACTTTCCAATGTGCCGGGGGGTGCTCACTGCTCAACCCCTGGCTCTGCCACAGGCCCTGCCCCCACTCCACTCCATCCTACCCCTCCCCTCAGCCTGCAGTGCCCTCGCTCCTCCCCTCCCCCCCCAAAGCCTCCTGCACACCACAAAACAGCTGATCGGGAGATACAGGGAAGTGCTGATCGGCAGGGCTGCCGGTGGGTGGGAGGCACTGGAAGTGGGGAGCTGATGGAGGGGCTGCTGACATATTATTGTGGCTCTTTGGCAATGTACATTGGCAAATTCTGGCTCCTTCTCAGGCTCAGGTTGGCCACCCCTGATCTGAACAGGACTCTGGCCAGTATAGAACCAGCCCAAGAATCTGGAAGGAGCAAGTGGATCCTTTGCAGATTACCCCTTGCCCCAACTGTTCTTAGCAGACACTGGACAACACTGAGAATCCAGCCCTGCATTTTTGGCTTTTTTAAAGGACACAAAATATATCCCATGCAGTGCAAGCTAAACATCCCTTCACTGCTGCTACCGCTAAAGTTGAAGTCTGTGGGGCACAGTCTCTGAAGGAATTACATATTGAGTTGTTAAATAGATGAACATTTTCATGCAGCCTTAACTCTGTTTGAAAAGTAGATGCAAAATGTGTGTGTACAATTAAGAGCAATCTGCAGCCTAATCTATTCACTGAAGAAACTGACATTTTCTTTCATGGGTGTATATATATGAAGTCCAAACCACTTATGAAAAGTGCAAAATTAATACATTAGGCGCAGCAAAATAACCACTCAGCTCTACATACAGCCTTCTGAGTCCTGCTATCTTCCTTCCTTGAAAGGCAGATTTGATTTTCCACTTGTAAGCCAAGCCTTCCCAAATGGGGTACTTAAATTTGGACTCCTAAATCCATATTTAGCCACCTGAATAACTGGCCTGATACACAGTAAAAGTGCCAGGTACACAGCTGTTACTATTGATTACAAGTGGAGCTGCTGGCTGCTTCTAAAAAAAAGAGTCAGTTTACTTACTCAGGTGCTTCAATACAATTTTAGAGGCCTCAATTTAGATGGCCAGGGTAAAATTCTGAGAAGCATTTAAGTGAGTTGGAGCCCAGATTCTCACATGTATTTAGTGACAAAGGGTCCTGTGGCACCTTATAGACTAAGGCTAGGTCTACACTAACCCCCCCTGTCGAACTAAGATACGCAACTTCAGCTACGTTAATAACGTAGCTGAAGTCGAAGTCTCTTAGTTCGAACTTACCTGTGGTCCACACGCAGCGCGCAGGCTCCCTCGTCGACTCCGCCTGCTCCGTTCGCAGAACAGGATTACTGGCGTCGACGGGGGAGCACTTCCTGGTTCGATTTATCGCGTCTAGACAAGACACGATAAATCGAACCCAGAACATCGATCCCGCGCCTCCGACCGGACGCGTAAGTATAGACGTACCCTAACAGAGGTATTGAAGGCTCCTAACTGTTATGTTCCATGGGATACAAATAGAGAAGTTAAATACTTTTGTGCTGGAAGGCTGCTCCCTAAAACTGAGAGGCACAATTCAACCCACCTTACTCTAGGCTGGGTGTCTACAGACTGACTGCCACTAGGTCCAGACCCACACTTCCCTACAAAGCCCCCTGCCTGCAAGCAGGACCAACAAACCATTGAGACTTTAAAGTAATAATAGCAATTTTTACACTATTGTCAATATACCACATTAACTGCCATTGAAATTGAGGGAAGTTAGGTGCCTAAATACCCTTTTGAGGATCTGAGCCTCCTCCCCACAATCTCTCAAAATAGGGCTTGGGCTCTGAAATGCCTTTCAAAGTCTTTAGTCTTTGAATCTTAGCTGTAAAGCATTAACTCAAGAGTCCAGATGGCACATTTTAGAAAGCTGAAGAAACACAATCCTTTTACCTGGCTTAATATCCATTGTTAACACTTCACTGCTATTTTCTTCCATATTTTACTGCCTTATCAATGCACTGAAGTGTTTTGCTGACAGTGTTGCTCAAAAGGAGCAACACCAGGGAAACATGGGACTCACAAGGAGAATCCCTTCACTAACACGGATAGTTCTCCACATCAGTCTCTTGATGAGTCTCACTTTGCACTCCAGAGGCTGCTCCTGTCTGATGCATCGCTCAGAAACTCATTGCTTTAGTAATTAGACCAAAGCTTTTCAACCAGGCAGAGGCTTCGTTGCTACTTGTGGCTCATGCCAATAATAAAAGCTACATGAGCAGGGCTGGTTCTTATACTTTGCTCAAATCAATACATTTAACCTTGTTACAAGCAACTAGCTGCTTCTGAAGGACAGACTTTTCTGCTGGGGAAGCTTTGTTCATGCAAAATGACATTGGGAATATCAACATATATATGCCTGAAGGAAAATCATCATCAAGCATGGAATGCCAAGTTGCTGTTTCCACTGGAAGGCACAGATTTTGGTTTCCCCCTCTAAACATCAAATGGAGAATTAATCACAAAGTAGAGCAGATTATTGAAAACTGAGTAGGAAACAGTACCTGTGTCAGCTTTCGGTTAACTATTGTTTCCGTATCCCCTCATTCAGGTTGGATCCCCCAACCTTCCATCATTTCCACCCTACTCTCAAGCTAGGCACAGCCTCTCCTTCCTAAAGGCCGGTCTACCTTCAAGTTTCAGGCATTTTCAGCCCACCCTCCAAGCCAGTTTTCAGCTCTACTCAGCCTATCCCCACAACCACTCTTGAACCACTTTGAGTCACTTGCTAATGACCAACAATTACCAGCACTACATACCTGGAATCCTCCTCCCCTCTTACTCTCCATAGGCTTCAATCTTCTCAAGAAGGCCAGATTTAATCACTGACCTACCTACCTGGGGAGGTAAACTAAGTGTGCCACAGAAAGAGGCTACACCCATCTCTTTTCAAAAGGTCAGTCACCCGCTGACAGATGCTAAAACAACTGGTCTAGCACGTGACTCATAAAACAGGAAGGTTTCTCCTGTTCTGACATTTATTTTTTCCTTATGTGTCAACAATATTCTCCATGCTGTAAAAGAAGCAAAGGCACAGTCCCTGCCTCTAAAGAATGTACAAGCTAAGCGTAAAAATATAGCAGGCAAAATGCCCACACAGTGGGAGATTTTGAAGATGGGTATAAATCTCCTCTCTTGTAAATTGGAAAGATAATGTATATCGTTTAGTACTTGTGAGTCCCATAGAAGAAATGGCAAAGGGTCCTGTGGCACCTTATAGACTAACAGAGGTATTGAAGCATAAGCTTTCGTGGGTGAATACCCACTTCTTCGGAGGCAAGCAGTGGGTATTCTGCTTGCATCCGAAGAAGTGGGTATTCACCCACGAAAGCTTATGCTTCAATACCTTTGTTAGTCTATAAGGTGCCACAGGACCCTTTGTCGCTTCTACAGATCCAGACTAACACAGCTACCCCTCTGATATAGAAGAAATGGGTGTTCAGAAGGGATTTGAATAATGAGAAAGGGAGACTGTTCTGGGTCCACAGGTTAACACTTAAAAATAATCTTATATTAATTTTAAAAGGCAATACTCCATTTTGTGACAGCAGTTTGCATTTTTGATACTTGCATTTAATTGCAAGGACAAATCAGATCACTTAATTACTACATATCCAATTTGTTCCTAAACAATACTTTATTATTTAAATAGTAGGTTCTGTGCCTATAGTTGATTGATTCATGCATGAAGGAAGATATTGTTCCAAAAATACTACACTTAAATATTTCTCAAAAATGAGGGACCCTTTTAAATCTTAGGGCCATTTCTTTAAATGGCTGGAATGTACCCCACTAATGCTTTAGTTTAGACCGTGATGTTTCTAATTAAGTTTGCTTTAAAATACTCTTCCCTCCCCCATACCCACTGTGCAGCAAGCTTGTATAAGTAACCTTAAACTACTATTTGATCTCTATAAATACCCATGTTTCAGTGGTTCTTATTAATACTGAAAATAAAAAGGACAGTCCGGTGGTTGAGGCCCTGGATGGGGACCTAGCTGTTGTGGGTTCAATTTCTAGCTCTTCCTCCACATATTTATGTGACCTTGGGGCAAATCATTTAATCTCTGCCTCACTTCTCCCCATCTCTAAAATGGGGTTGACAATACTTTTCTCCCCATTTGACTTGTCCAGTATATTTGGAGTGTAAGCCCTTTGTGCTGTGCCTAAGCACTGGGACTCTGTAATGCTGCTTGCCTGTTTCCCCCACCCGAGTCTCTTTCAGGCCCTTGTCTCAGAGCATGGTTTATTAATGCAAACATAAAAACTCTCAAAACAACACAAAACAAAGCTATGCCCCCGACCAACACAAGCTCCAGGGGCCCAGAGGCCTTTCCCTTTTCAACTCTTTCTACTATGTCCGCTCCTACTTACTGGCCAGCTCCTTCCAGCTGAGCCCTCTCTGTCCTTAGTAGCCATTGTGACAGATACTGCATATGGTTGCAGTATCTATGAGGGCCACAGGGTAGTTTACGTTGAAAGCATGAAAACCTCAAAAAGCCATGGCTGAGCTGAGCCAGCCAGTGTAAGCTTTACAATAGTCACAGCCCTTTGTATCAATATAGGTGGGGTGTGTTTGGAGTGGGGTGGCTCGTGCAGAATTTGGAAGAACTAGGGAGTGATTAATGCAAAATGCCACGGCTGGCTATGTAGATTCCCAGCCTTTGAGGTTCACCCACTTGGTGAAGGGGGATGGGGATGGGGAGAGGGATGTATCTATTTTGAAGAATCTGGGAGACAAAGCAAGAATTTTAGTAAGAAAGATTTGGTTTCAACACACTTCTTTTTGGTCCAGCAAATGGACATAACCATTTGTGCAAAGGGAGGGCGGGGAGAGGTCACCTTTTGCTGAAGGGCTAGAGGTACTTTAGAGAAGATGGGCAATTTCTGGTAACTTCATTGTGTGTGTAGATCCATTTTTTGTTTTAGATGTTTTCTCTGTATGCTTTTGTCTTTAAATAAATGTGTTGCTTTGAAGGAACTGGGCAGTAATTGTAATTGCTGGCAATACACTATTTCATAGCTCTTGGACAGAAAGCAAAAAACGAGGTGCTGGCCTTGAGGCAGACTGCCTTGCTGGGGATATCATAGTGAATGACAGGGGACTGCAGCCTAAAACCCGGTCAGAAGGGAGAAGGATATGGTCCCTTCCCAGAGAGAAATGAAGGAGAAAGGTCTCCATTACTGGAGAAGACCATAGAGGGGCGTTAATGGTCCAGTTACCAGTCAAACTGCAGCAGGCATCACCTGACACCTTCCCAGATGGATATGATAATTGAACAGGGCTGGTTTGCCCCATGTCCTGTGGTCCTTACAGGAGCAGACCACCCTGCTACAAACCCTAATCTCAGTAAGGGCTTCTGGGTACTACTGCAATACAAACAGCAAAATAGATATTGGTTTGAAGCACTTTATTTAACTTGCATACAAATTATAGCCCCAGAGCTAAGCTCAGAAAAAATAATGTGGCTTCCTTGTTTCATCTAGGCAACATCTTACATAGCCTCTGCATCAAATTCATAACAAACATAATACTGCAAAGACTGATAGATATTGCCCTGCTGTTCTGTTAAGTATCCTCTGTGATCAGACATAAATTCTGCCATGGAATAGAGGCATATTACAGGAGGACTCCTTTAGCTCCCAGGATACTAGAGAGTTTGAAGCTTCCCTAGGAAGCAGAAATAACTAAGGTCTACATTATGAAACAAAGTCCTCCAAACAATGAAGATATGGGAGAAAGCAGAGACTAAGTTCTGTCTAGTAGCTAGTTATTTATAAAATCAAACCCCAGGGGGTGTTATATCTGGACTATGTATGTAGGAGCGGGGTGAGAACTGATCCTTCTGAAGTTCCTCAGCAGGTATTAATGTACCTCATCTTAAGAGTCACTTCACATGGAATGTTTGTTTTCCCCCATCATTAACTACAGCATCTGCACTGATCTCTGTCAGACCCAGAATGGCAGCAGGCAGACTGTTGCTACCAGCGATTTCCTCTAGACCCTCCCCATGAGGGTGTATACCCACCCTGAATTTCCCTAACACCCCCTCCCCCAGTTACATGCAGTGTTGCCAATTTAGTCATTGGTTGGACATTTGAATTGAAATTGAAACATTACTACACCCTTTAAAAGCATATACAGCATACGAAAAAATAGTTGTACCTGAGAAAGTATAATGGGTTTGAAAAGTATGAACAAAGACTAGCTTCCTCATACAGCTTTTATTTACGAAAACGTTGGCACAGTTGTTTCGGCTATATTGGCCTACCTAATAATTTCAAATTATTATTTATAAGCAAGATCTGAATGGGCTCTCCCCTGACAGCTAGTGATGAGCCAGTGGTGGGTGGAAAGACTTCAGGACCAGACTGTATTTACATGAACACACCTACTCTGCATAGGTATCCAGCAGACAGAGCTATGTTGTCCAAGTGATCAGTTTGGGCTGGTGTTGGGTTACAAATCACTTAAGTATTAAATGTGGAGGTCATGAAATGTTTTTATCCTTATTATATGAGTAAAGGGCAGCAGAACTTTACTTAGCCTGAGGGTCTCCCTCAGTGCTTAATTTGTGCTAAGGTTGAGCCCTGGCACCTCTAGGCTTGGCAGTTCATAGTCCTGGGACCTCTGGGCTTGTCACATCAGTTATGAAAGTAACAAACTTGCTTGAGCCCCGGCACCTCTTTCATTACAAATTAAGCACTGGTCACCCTCAACTGAACTGCACTTCCTAAGCAAGAGGTTTGGATGCCATATCCTAGTGAAGAGAGTGAGGGTAGAGCCCAGGTGTTTTGCTTGGTGGTGTGGGCTCTGCCTAAGAGTCACAGGCATTATTTGACCTGCCCCTTTCTCCTGTTTAGAGTTAGAGCTGATTAGACTTCATAGAAAGTCTTTTGGTTTGTTAAGTGACCACTAGAGCTGAAATCACTGATAATCAGGTGTAAGTGCTTAGTCCTGCTATGGGACAGTGTTTCTGTGGAAGAAACAGCTCAGCCTGCACTAGCAGCGAGGTGCCCCCACCAAGAGCTGACTCACTCTTAAATGCATTGTCTGTTTAAGTGGATCAGGAAGTTGATACAGCAGCTGCTGCCCCAAGCTCTCTGTCTCTCTCCGTCTGTGTCCCACCCTGCTCTATATGGAGAAGGGGTAAGCGGGATGCAGGGGGAGTGGGACACCCTGACATTAGCACCCCCTTTCCTCCCTCCCCGCACAGCAAGCAGGAGGCTCCCGGGAGCAGCTCCGAGGCAGAGGGCAGGAGCAGCACATGGCAGTGGGGGAAGGGACAGCTGAACTGCCGGCAATTGATAGCCTGCTGGGCAGCTGCAGCACAGGGAACTTAGGGGAGCGGGGAGCTGATAGGGGGGCTGCCGGTCCACCCTGGTTACAAGCCTCCACCAGCTAGCTGCAACGGGCTGCTCTTCCTGCAAGCAGTGGACAAAACTGGAGGCTGCCAAATGATGTTAGAAGGGAGCATTGCACAACTTTAAATGAGCATGTGTCCTAATTGATCAGCAATGTAAGAATGAAACAACGTTAACTGGGATGACTTTAAGTGAGGAGTTACTGTAGCAGTTTTAAGGGCCCATCTACAAAAGCAACTGACTGTATTCAGAGATTGCATTATCACTTGATAGTGCCAAGACTGGTAACAGAAGCCTAGACTCTATGAACAGGACCAAACAGTGTCTCACACATCACCAAATCACATTACAGCCATCTCCACCTTTAACTCTTTAGTGGATAGACACTGTTCACAACTCCAGGTGTGTGAAGGCCATGCTGCAGCAGGAATTCTCAGGAAGAATTCAGATTGACTCAGCCAACATTCTTAAATTCCCCAAACACACTTTACCATAATTGGAGAAGGTGATCCGTATGCTTCAGACCACACCTAGCCTGTTCCAGCATGCACTGCACTCCCCAGTCATATTGTGTTGGACCCTATGTAAGGTGTAAAGGGATATAAATCCTCTTCCTTCATTTTGCATGTCTGCTCAAGACCACCCACAGCCTGGCCCAATACTCTAAGGATTCCAGGAGGATGGTTTCATTTATACCACTGTATAGTGAACTTCTTTTTTAAACACTATTCTCTAACAGGGCTCTTTTGGCAGAAGAATGCCCAACTGTCTGAAATGTGTGAGGTGTATCTGAAACAAGAAGTTGAAAAGGAAAGTCAATTTAACACTATTGAAAGCTGCTGGTTTGATCGCTCTGGAGACTGGTGGCATTCTCCTGCATTTATCCTTTGAAGCGCTACGGTACAGCAAGGCACATGGCCAGCCTCCTGCACTTTATTTTACTGAGATGTCTGAACCCCAAGCTGGAGACAAAGGGTCAGAGTGCAATTCATTCTACCAGTGTTGGCTTCTCTACTGACCCTGACAACAAGGGTGCCAGTTGTGGTGTGAAAACCCTCTTCCCACTTGAAACAGGACTGATTTAACCAACTAATTTCATCAAGTGTCAATTAAACAACAGATAGAAGCGACTTTAGGCCTGGACCACAATTATACCAAGTACTTAGGGACTAAAGGCTCCCTATCTCAATACTAGCCCTCTGGAATGGAAGTCTAACACCCTCTCTAGATAAGGGAAACTCAACAGGGGCTAAAGCAAATCGAATCACCTTGCTGTTGTAATAACTCAAGGATCATGGTAGCCAGTAGGACCTTTGCACCAGATACTCAAAGGTATTTAGGTGCCAAACTCCCATTGAAATTAATGGCTGTTAGGTGCCTCAATACTTTTGGGAATCTAGGCCTATACCACTAAAGTGGGTTGAAAATCCAAAAATGAAAACTGAGGCATCTGAATTATTTACACAAATCTGTGTCTGATTTGCTAAGCTGGGACACCAAATGAACTAAAGAAAAGAGTTCCGAAAGCAAGTCTAGTGTCTATCTGATGCATGTGCAACCCACGCTAAAGGATCATTCCAAATTCACATTCAATGCACAATAATTATTGGAAGCCAGCATGCTCACCAGATAAATTGTAATAGCCAGAGGGGGCAGAATGAATCACTGGTGGTTCATAGAATCAACTTTGTCAACAGAATGGGAAAGCCTTCAGCCAAATGCAAATAAATCTCTTGAAATAGGTTGCTGCTCAGAAAGTCATTTCAAAACAAATTTCTTTTTAAAGAGCAAATGGCATTTGTTTTCCCCCCCCCCCCAAGTGAGTAAAACTCTCTCACAATGAAAAGGGCATCAACATCAATTTATAGCACATATGAAAATCCACACGAGGCTCTTAAAAAAATTAGTGTTGATGTCAGTGCTGGACATGTGTTAAAAATATTTATCGTGAGTACTAAAATAGAATACCTTGCAGTGCTAGCAACAAAGTGGTTGGTTTTTTTATCTACATGTACAATGAAAAAAAATGGTGGTCCTTGTAAGACGCTACATTTCTCAGTATGTGCCTGCAGAGTTAAATCAAGTTAGGATGACGAATCATAAAGTTCTAAAATAAGGGCTGTGCGCAGGTGCCTGCATGGGCCAGATTGCAAGAA
This sequence comes from Chelydra serpentina, assembly GCA_037349315.1. Taxonomy (NCBI): domain Eukaryota; kingdom Metazoa; phylum Chordata; order Testudines; family Chelydridae; genus Chelydra; species Chelydra serpentina. The sequence goes on along the minus strand of JBAIAC010000035.1, from coordinate 29,809,501 downwards.
AAAGGGGAGACAATCCCCCAAACCGGTGGTTTGTTCTATAATTAGATTCACCAAGCCAGTAACCAAAGAGCTTCTGTTGTACCATACTCGTTAACCAGAAGCCAAACACAGTACCCTTTAGGCATGCCAATCCTTGGCTCCCATCTTGACAACCAAGTCTAAGGATATGTCTACATTGCCCACGTTACAGCGTGGCCGCGGCAGCGCAGCCGTGGCAGTGCTGTGACATGGGCAGTGTAGACACTCTTTATCGCTGGGGGAGAACTCTCCTGGCGATAAAACAACAATCAAACCCAAACGAGGGGTAGTAGCTTTATGTAGTGCTGTCTATACTGGTGCTTTTCAGCACTAAAACTTTTGACGCTCAGGGGTGTGTTTTTTCACACCCTTGAACTGCTAAAGTTTTAGCACTGAAAGTGGCAGTGTAGACACAGCCTAATATAGTGAGGGGTTACTGAAAACCTTATTCAGCATACTTAAAGTTCTACCAATCCCAAAGCAGCTCAGTTTCAGCAAGCATACATTCCTGTGAGCTACAATATTCAGGTTAGGATATATGCATTACTCTAAAATATGGCCCAGTTCCCAAAATCCTTAATTTCTGATGATAGGACCCCCAAAGGGAGCATTTTTAGTATTGACATCCAACTCTGCTTTCTGCATGCTGCTTAAATTATGCCACTATTAGAAGCACATTACCCCTGACTTTGGGCAGAATGGCTCATTCTCCACAGCTTCCTCCCAAAATAGGTCCTCTTCTGCTATTTTCCTGCCAGTGAGCCTTCCCAAGAAATCAGTTACTGTTTAGCATAAAAGAAATGGATAGGAGGATATGGCAAGTAGGGAAATGACTGGATACCTGTACATATTCTGACTAGATATTCCAAATACAGAGTTATTAAACAAATTCTTCTGTGAATCAGTTACTGAAGTGTCACTTACGTTTAATATTTCTGCTGAAAAAATAGGACCATGTGATTTCTATTCATGGCATGTCTTAGAGGTGCCAGATTAAAATTCTTATCATTAAGGGCTTGAGAGTTCCTCTAATCATCAGCATCATTCTGTATAGCTGGAGGGTGCAGTGTGGTTCATAGCAGATGTGTTCATAAAACAGAAAACCCCTCTAGCCAGACAGAAGTTTCTGAGCAACAACTTAATGTAAGAGAAAGTACTAATTTCAAAATGAGTCCCTTATGTCTTTTGTGCTGGCAATAAAATACACTTCCTTGAAGTGATGAATTTCCCTTCAAGGTAATCTTCTGGGGAATCTTCATATTTGACCTACAGTGCATCAATTTTAGTTTAGAAGGGAAGGTTTTCCCTGAAGGACTGAATCATAGCTCTCAGCTTTCCCACATTTTACACCCAGAGAGTGAGTGCTTTAACACTTATCATGGGTCAACATCTGGCATTCTTAGTGGTAGAAAATCAGTTATGTTAAAGAAATGAATCCATCCATCAAGGCTATTTCTCTGTGACAGAGTGGTCCATCTCTAGGAGTGGGGAAATCCAGGGGTTGAGTGAGTGGGTTGGTTTGTGTAAGTCTATACATTATGAATTTCCTTTTAGTTCCAAGAGAAATGGAAAAGTTGAACCAGCTGCACCATGTGCTCTGCAAGGTTGGTTAGTCTCCTACTGTGAGGTAATTTTACCTCAGGAAAACTGTGCTGCTGATGGAATTCCTCTGCTCCAGAAAGAAGCTGCAGTGTTTGTCACGTTTGTCACTCAGATCTGCCCAACTTCAAAGGTCTCTTCTAAAGTCTGGGACTTTTTACTTTAGCTGGGAGCTGAAATGTTGTGAAGATGCCACAGGAATTTCTGTAACTGAAGTTATGTCACTTTCTGTGGGACCTTACATTAAGGGAAGTATATTTTTAATGCTCCTGAGTCTTTCTGGCTCTTTTTCCTTTACAGTATTTGAGTGTATGGCCCACAGTTCACGTGTCATAACTATGTGATGCTGTCCCACATTCTTTCTTGATTCTCTGATTTGTGTGTCTCACACCAAGTAAATGTTCATGATCCATAGAAGACAAAGGCAGCTCTGCTTTCTCCGATATGGCCACTGGTGACCAATTGCCACAACACACAGGTCATACAGGTTTCTTATTGGGAAGGCTGGTTGTTTACTTTATCCAATTTGCCCCCATAGGCATTTCCTTGGAGAATCCACAAATAGTGCATGGTGCCATCAAGTGATATATAGTGTGGGATATATGATAAGTATCTTATATTTATATGCATTGCACCTTTAAATGGAGAGATGTCTATGGAGACAGCTTCCTGTATGTATTCAATGCCAGCCTTCCAGAGAGGAGCCAAAATACCATGCTTTAAGACCTTACTCTTCTAGTGTTCTCAATGCTAACTAAAGGACGTACCAACTGAAAGTATATGATTGCTGAGTGTATATGGAAAAATACAACTAATAATGCATGGACTTATCTGCTGATTACAGCATTCCACTTATTGATTTTGGTAGAAAGCAATGGACATAAGAACATAAGATGGAATTTAAGGTCATCACAATTCCAACAGAGAATAGCAAGTCATCGTTACCAACTTAACTCGTTTGATTTCTGGTGGCCTCTCTAAGGCTGACATTCATTATGGTAGCACCTACAGGCCCCAACCAAATCAGGACCTTGTTATGCTGTGCACAGCACAAACACATAGTAAGACACTCTGCTCTGCTGGCTCACCAAGTTAAAAAAAAAAAACAGTGGAAGGAGTGGGGAAAATGGCCAGCAAGGACACACTGCACAAGTCCACCTATTTGAGGGAGCTGCCAGGAGAACAGGATCAGTACCTAAAACCCTCAGGCCGCCCTGATGGAAGAAGCACAGGGATTCTGAGAGGGTTGTTTTGCTTTCTTGCTGTGATTTGTTTGGGGGTTTTTTGGTTTGGTTTCAGAGCTTTCAGAGTCAGAGCTGCCCTCAGAGAAAACGGGTGTGGCTGAACCATTGAGGACAGGGCCGGCTCTAGGATTCTGGCCACCCCAAGCAAAAACATTTTTGGCTGCCCCCCCCTTTTTTTTTCTTGCTCCCCCCACCCCCGGCCCCTCCTCAACTCCGCCCCTTCCCAACCCCTTTCCCAAATCCCCAGCCCCGCCTCCTCCCCCGCACGTGCTGCATTTCCCCCACCCCATTGCTTCCTATGGCCCCCCTGCAACCTCCCGCCCTAGCTCACCTCTGCTCTGCCTGCTCCCCTGAACATGCCGCCGCTCCACTTCTCCCCGCCAACTCGAGTCCAGCCCACTTTTCTGCACTTGTCAAACAGATGGGATCATTGGAAGATGCCTGGTGCTTGGATCAGTGCAGAGGGAACGGGGCACCCTGGTGTCTCGGCTTTGTAAATTTCACACATTGAAACTGGCATGAGCACTCCCCCGCTTGACAAGGAATTTTCTCTCCCCCCTAGGTGAGGAGTGGGATGGAAAGGAGGAGCAGAAGGAAAGAGGGTGGGCAGATCTATGATGTCAAAGCAAAAGTTACAAGAAGAGGAAAACACAGACATGGTTCAACTTTAAAAATAATAATAAAAAAAACCCTTAGGACTGCCAAGAACGGGCGAGTGGTGAGCTATGGAATGAGAGAGAGAGAGAGAGGCTAAGCTGGAGACCTGTGCAGATGCTTGTTGAAACCTTATGAATGGATGCTGAACTGCAGTGACCCAGCTTGTGATCCCCAATAACAGGCAAGGACAGTGGCGGTGATGCACGCTCACTTCCCATTTTAAGCGGGGGACAAGCCAGCCAGCATGTTATTCTTTCTCGTGCAAGGGGTGCTTTGAAGCCTTCCTTCTGGGAAGGGGGAGGAGCCCTCGATTCTTCCTTGCACCTGGTTCTCTCGCTCCGCTTGTTGTCTCTGCCCTTCTCCCACCCAGCCACTTTCCCTAGTGCCTTGTTTTCCTGAGTTGCATTTTCCTCTTCCTCTTCCCACCTTTCACCAACAGCGCCCATTTCCACCACTAAGGGTCAGCGAGGGGGGAGGGAAAGCAGTCCAGAGGGACCAGAAAGCACGGAGAGTGGGACCAGAGATGGGAGCAGTCACAGACCACCAGCCAAGAAGACCCAGAAGACTATCCTCAGCCCCGCTCGCGTACGGATTGCACAATGACTGCTACGCTACCTGGGTGCTCAGCGCTGTTGACTCTGATCCAGCCTTGAGACACCCCCGGTCGCTGGCGCTGAGGAGGGACCACAGGCAGAGCTCCCTGGAGGTGGAATGATGCTGGCTAGGGACAAAGCTCCACCGAGCCAGGGCCATCCCGCAGCACCACCCCCATGCGCTTTACCCGGGCAGAGGCGCGCAAAGCCCGGGCGCACAGCCCCGCAGAGAGGGATTGCACAGTGTAGGCGCCCAGGAGGCTCTCTGCAGCAAAGCTGCTGCCGTGTGGAGCCCCAGGGAAAGCCCGGGGCTGGAGCGGCTCCGGTACCCCAGGAACGCAGAACCCAGCAGCGTGGAGGACATGCGGGAGGAGCCTGATGCCTTGCACCAGCGCACATGCCCCAGGGCTAGGCCCCGCCGGCTATCCTGGCGGCGACACGCGAAACAGGTGTTTCGCGCGAGGCAAGCCTGGGAGGGGGCGAAGCCCAGCGGGGGCGGCGCAGCGCAGAGCGAGGTGAGCTAGGGCAGCAGGGGCACATTTCTAGGGGCAGCATGGCCAGTGCCAGAATGCCGCCCCTAAAAATGTGCCACCCCAAGCACCAGCTTGTTTTGCTGGTGCCTAGAGCCGGCCCTGATTGAGGAGACAATGGGTTCAACATAATTACCAGAACCAGGACTGGGTAAGGCTCATCTTGGAACATCAGGGGCAAAATGTCTGGTTACTGTGGCAGGCTGAAAGGATGGTCGACTTGGGGCAAGGGAGGCCCTGCACAACTTATTTTCCTGTTCCTCTGACTTACCAGCCTCTTGGAGACATTCCTGGACATCATATTTTATCCCAGTCAGAGCTGGAAAAAGCACAGCCAAGAAACTTTGACTTGCTGTCTCCAAAATGCCAAAGGCTTGCTACTGAATTTCCACCCCAAGGAAGCTTAAGGCTTGCCTGCCACATTGCTGCTGTTGCAGTCAGCCGCTCACCCTGCAGCACCAAGTAGTCAAGGATAGCTGGCTAGGAGATTCTGCAGCACCAGCTCCAATTGCTGAAGGCTTGCCTGCCACCTTGCATATTGGAAGAAGATCTGTGTATGGAACTAGTGGGGCTGACCTAGTCCCTAGAGCTGTGCATATTGTGGCAAATTGCCGGCACTACTATGATGGGTCCCGCAGTTTCTCTTCTTGTGGGGGGGTTTCAGGGTGCCATTTCTTGCCCCTGAACTGAGGTAACAGCTATCCTACTAGTATCCCAGGGAAGGGGAGTGGAGAGGGAGGGACCTGGGCCCGCCCTCTACTCCGGGTCCCAGCCCAGGGGCCCTATGATAGCAGGTGAACCACTTGTACCAGTGATTCTTTCCCCTGGGCTACTTCCCTCTCCTGACCTTCAGCTTGTGGGGCTTCCTGCCTTCCCTCTGTACAAGCCAGGTGTCCCTTTACCTAGGATCTTGGTCTTCTTAGCCTGCTGCAGCACTTCTCAAAACTCTCCTCCGCTTTCCTCCAAACTGCTCTCTGCTCCACCACCAAACCACTCTGCTCCAACTCCTCCTCACTCTGCTCCAGCTCCTTCTCTGGCTGATTGAAGCAGGGGGATTTTATCAGGTGACTGGCTTCAGGTGCTCTAATTGGTTTCAGGTGCTTTTAATTAATCTACAGGGAATAAGGCTTCTCCTCATCCTAGATCACTCTCCTGCTGCCTTCTGGCCATGCTGTATCACAATATGCTGTAAGTTTTTTATCAGTACAAGCAAAAGGTTAAGATTGCTCAATATCATGCCTACCTACAATATGACCAAGCTAGAGAATTTAATGCACGAGACAGGGTTTAAAGACCATAAAGTTATTTCCTTCAAAATACGTACAAATACAATATGCATACACTGTACACATGCACAGTTTTCATATCATCACAAAACTCTTAGGAACATAGGCGCCAACTCCGTGGGTGCTCCGGGGCTGGAGCACCCACAGGGAAAAATTGGTGGGTGTAGAGCACCCACCGGCAGCTCCCCGCCAGCCTCGGGGCCCGCGCCCAGCTCCCCGCCAGCCCCGGGGCCCACGCCCAGCTCACCTCACCACCGGGAGACGTTCTGGGGCCCCGCCCCCGACACCGGGCGACGTTGCATCAGGGGCGGGGCCGCGCAACATCGCCCAGCATCGGGAGCAGGGCCCCGCAACGTCACCTGGCGTCAGGGGCGGGGCCCGGTGTCAGCCCCCACTGGCGCTGCCGGAAGTTGGCGCCTGTGCTTAGGAATTGATATGGCATTGCTTCATACACACCAAGTCAAGGTGGTGAATGCCAATTAATTAGAACAAAAACTTGGTTGAAATGAGAATTGAAATAGTAAAAAAAATATATGATATTGTGCATATTTGTTTGCTCCAGCTGTATTGCTTCAACACAGGAACCCTCTGTGTATACTGTATCCCCTCGACTTTAGGACAATATGGCTGTCATAAACCTATTTTGATTAGTATTTGGGCTGTTGAGATCTAGGAAATTCATTACAATATTTTAAATTGGGTTTCCTATATATTATCTTATTTTAGGTAGGTGCCCTTTTACTTTGAAAATGGCAAAATTTTGTTGTTTTAATATAGTGATAGTTATGCAATTTTCTTCTTAACACTGTTCAATCAAAACATTTTAATTTACATCACTCAAATGCAATGCGACTACAGGAAAATAAATCTTACTATAAAGGAAGGATTTTCAGAAAAAATATTTTTACCCTTTATATTTTTAAGTCCATTTAGGGTACATAGATGCATGTAAAGGGGTAGGAGGTCATGGACCTTTCCCTTTGAGTAACTGGTCACCATTTCATATACATCCAAGATTGGAAGCAACAACATTGCTATCTGATTGCCTTTCACGGGTTTAAGTGAAATGACCTGGTGGCTTCAGAGCAGTTCCTTGTGGAAAAGTGTCCCCCACATAAACCACCAGCACAGTCAATGGTAATTAGCAATTTCAGCAGAAATGACAAGGCCTGAATGAACTATAAATTCATGTCTATCTCCTGAAGACAAGTGGTTGTGTCTTATGCCTAGGACTGAGGCACACAGATGCTGAACAAATCTGGACTACCTTTGCCCCGGCTTTGTATCTTTCCCATATGGGAAGGTCTTCATTCTTCATGGCTGTCAGTCTGGCACCTTTCACTGGAACTAAAGATCATCAACATATTTTTCTAAAAATCTGAATGCGCAGGACACTATGCTTCCACACGATGTAATGATCACAGTGGAAAAGGATATACCCTATTATCTTCAGGGTAACAAACAGGTGCAATGCAGAACTCTTTATTCATTTCTGATGCATATTGGGCCCTCACTGAAGGGAACACTATTACTGTCCTGCAGATTTTCCTTAATTTCTCACTGGGCTTCCCAGATGGGAGGAGAGGGGGGCAAATTAATCCTTGGTTGACTCAATGGAGTAACACAATTTATCCCATAGGGACAGTCAGGGAATTTCCAGCTGTCTTCAATATATAGTTGGTAAATCTGGTATGGAATTCCTTCTCCAAACTGTTACATGGGCATAGAAGGCAGCTGCCAGTTACCACAATAATATCACTGAACTATGTGACCAGCTCCTTAAATGGAGTAAAGAGAGAAATGTAGAAAGGGTAGAGCTGGCTGATAGATCCATTGTGAAATATTGCTGAGCTTTTTGCATTTGTTGTTCGTTAATCATGAACAAAGGCTTATATTATTCATCCAGTTCTAGCACAGTGAGTATGGAAGCTCCTTACAGATATTCTTCTGCAGTGTCTTCATGATGTTTCACTAGCATTGATCAGCATTGTGTGCAGCCTTAAGTCACATTTTTCTGACTTCTCAGTATGCAGTCAACTCTCTCATCTGGTTTTGACAACTACAGCAGCAACCTAGACAGTACCTCACGTGCTCGGGGCCTGATTCTGTAGCCCTTACTCAAGAGAGTTCACTGACGGATCTAATCACATCAGTAGGATCAGGTCTTCACAGTCTCAACATCCCTCTGTTAAGTGTGGAGGGGACAAAAGCAGTATAAAGCAAGCTTCTATGCATAGAAAGAAGCAGAGCCCAAAGTATGATTATCCCTCTTCAAAAGGCCCAAAGAAATACCAGTGTGGGAAGAACAAGATGGATTTTCAAAAGTGCTCACTATTGGCCTAATCCTGCTCTCACTGAAGTCAGGTAGCATGGGTGGCAGCTTGGGCTAGTCACCTGAGTAGAAACCCGCCTGGAGACCCCCTGGGTACGTACACTTCTGCCTCCACTACCCTCGGCTATTTTTAATGCACTAACTAGAGCAGAGCTAACCCATGTCTGTCTACCGGTGCTGGGAAGCATGTTCCCAGCTGCAGTGTAGATATAACCTTAGAGACTATTGGAAAAGAGATGTGCCAGTGATCCAGTCTGGCTTGGCATAACTTTTAACTATTAAACAATTTTAAAATGCTTTCAAATTGAATGTTAATTACCTCATTGATGACACTTGCAGCATAGCCCTGAATGACACATTAGCACTAGTCAAACATATGGATTAACCTTTTACATGAAGTATTGTGCACACAGATTTTGTTAATAAAAAAAAATCTTCAAAGCCTGTTCTTCTCCCAGCCCTGTATTTACTTCACATATTTGAATCCACTGACTGAATTTCTGAGCATGCCACTTCTTGGCCAGTTAGTGTGCTGTGGGTCATATGAAATGAGTGACTTGTCACAGTCCAGTTCTTAGTGGATATCACAATAGACTCACTGTTTTGATAAACAATGTTGCTGGTCCAAACCAAAAATAATCATTTATATAATCTGATTTGTATTCAAGTCACAATCAAAAATGACTTGTAAAATAAAACTTGGATAGATTTTTTAATTGGGCTACACCTTTTTCCCAAGGGACTCTTTCCTGGCTGTTTTGTTAGTACTAGTCTGGTAAGTTTTGGGGTGCTCAGTACAGTTACACAATTCCATTCAAAGGATCAGAATTAGTAACAGGCAAAGCATAGAAGTTTCAGTTTAGTTTGGTTAACTATCCACAGTCCTGAATGCTTCACAGAAGTCATGTTACTGAAATACTTTTGTACATTGGGTGAAAGAATCAAAGTGCAGAAACAAAGAACCAGGAATTTGGACTTAGATGTATTGTGAAATATATATCCGTAGCAACTACTACAGCAGAAATGCTACTTCAGGGTGAAAACAAGAGCTTTGTGGTTCAATTATAAAAGGCTCTTTCCAAAAATGTTTTCACACAAGTTACAGAGAAACCTAGCACAGTGAGCTTTCTCCCAAATACTGACTTACAATAAATGCGTACGCATTTGGCTAATAATATTTTTCAAAAAATTCAAGTTTCTGAGAAGAATTCCACAGTAAAGGGGCTGAAGGGACAGATGAATGGAAGATTTCAGGAACTAGGCTGGAATTTGCAAAGAAGCCTTGGAGAGTTAAGACCCTGAATTCATGTAATTTCAATGGAATATGGACATCTAACTCCCTTTTGAAAATTCAAGCCTTAAGTATTGCATGTAGGGTGGCAGTCTTGCCTAGTGGATAGAGCACTGGCCTGGGAATCAGGAGACCAGGGTTCTATTTCCAGCTCTGCCATTGATCTGCTGTGTGTCCTTGGGCACAGCACCACTTAGTGCCTCAGTTTCCCCATATGTAAAATAGGGCTAATGATACCAACCACCTTTGTACAGTATACAGTCTATACTGATGAAAAGCATTAGAGAAGAGCTATGTAATATTATGTATAAGACATATAGCTGCCTTCAAGTACAGTTTTTGAGTGGTAGCGGGAAGAATTGTTCAGGGTGGTTACACAGGTTATAACTAAGAATAACAATTTAAGATTTAATTAGATGTACTTAAAAAGAGGACCATTTAATCTGAACATGTGTTGTCTCCCCTAGGGAGTTGGTGGAAGTCTCATTGCTTGATACATTTAAAACTAAATCAGCTAAGGTGCTGGACCGTGTACAGTAGAAAACAGTGCTGTGATGATGGAACGATGAGATAATCGCTAACTTCTGCAATTCTATGATTCTAAATTAAACAGTTCAAGATTTTAATTAACATAGAGTTGATCAAATGGTATGAAAGTGGTTCACAAATACATTCAATATAAGTGTTTTTATTCATAGGCTCTTATTATTCACTGTTTGAGTATTCTGATGAGTATTTGGAAGAATGTTCATTACTCTTAAGTTTCACAGTCTTGTACAAATGAATACTCATCCCAAATTTGCTTTATAATTACTTATTCATTGGCCTAGTTTAAAATTTCAGTGATCCAGTCACTGAACAGAAACAATATCATGCAATTATTTCATAGAATCATAGGACTGGAAGGGACCTCGAGAGATCATCTAGTCCAGTCCACAGAACTCAAGGCAGGACTAAATATTATCTAGACCATCCCTGACAGGTGTTTGTCCAACCTGCTTTTAAAAATCCCCAATGATGGAGATTCCACCATCTCCCTAGGCAATTTATTCCAGGGCTTAACCACTCTGACAGTTAAGAAGTTTTTCCTAATGTCTAACCTAAACCACCCTTGCTGCAATTTAAACCCATTGCTTCTTGTCCTATCCTCAGAGGATAAGAACAATTTTTCTCTATCCTCCTTGTGACAACCTTTTATGTACTTGAAAACTATCATGTCCCCGCTCAGTCTTCTCTTCTCCAGACTAAACAAACCGAATTTATTCAATCTTCCCGCATAGACCATGTTTTCTAGACCTTTAATCATTTTTGTTGCTCTTCTCTGGACATTCTACAATTTGTCCACATCTTTCCTGACATGTGGCGGACAGAACTGGACACAATACTCTAAGTTGAGGCCTAATCAGCACAGAGTAGAGCAGAAGAATTACTTCTTATGTCTTGCTTACAATACTCCTGCTAATACATCCCAGAATGATGTTTGCTTTTTTGCAACAGCATTACACTTTTGACTCATATTTAGCTTGTGATCCATTATGACCCCCAGATCCCTTTCCGTAGTACTCCTTCCTAAGCAGTCATTTCCCATTTTGTATGTGTGCAACAGATTATTCCTTCCTCAGTGGAGTACTTTGCATTTGTCCTTATTGAATTTCATCCTACTTCAGACCATTTCTCCAGTTTGTCCAGATCATTTTGAATTTTAATCCTATCCTCCAAAGCACTTGCAACCCCTCCCAGGTTGATATCACCCACAAACTTTATAAGTGTACTCTCTATGCCATTATCTAAATCATTGATGAAGATATTGAACAGAACCGGACCCAGAACCTATCCCTGCGGGTCTCCACTTGTTATGCCCTTCCAGCATGACCATGAACCACTGATAACTACTCCCTGGGAATGATTTTCCAACCAGTTATGCACCCACCTTGTAGTAGCTCCATCTAGGTTGTATTTCCCTAGTTTGTTTGTGAGGAGGTCATGCGAGACAGTATCAAAACCTTTACTAAAGTAAAAATATACCACATCTATCATTTCCCCACTATCCACAAGACTTGATACCCTGTCAAAGAAAGCTATCAGGTTGGTTTGACATGATTTGTTCTTGACAAATCCATGCTGACTGTTATTTATCACCATATTATCTTCTAGGTGTTTTGCAAACTGATTGCTTAATTATTTACTCCATTATCTTTCCGGGTACAGAAGTTAAGCTGACTGGTCTGTAATTCCCTGGGTTGTTCTTATTTCCCTTTTTATAGATGGGCACTATATTTGCCCTTTTTCACTCTTCTGGAATGTCTCCCATCTTCCATGGCTTTTCAACGATAATTGCTAATGGCTTAGATATCTCCTCAGTCAGCTCCTTGAGTATTCTAGGATGCATTTCATCAGGTCCTGGTGATTTGAAGACATCTAACTTGTCTAAGTAATTTTTTACTTGTTCTTTCCCTATTTTAGACTCTGATACTACCTCATTTTCACTGGCATTCACTATGTTAGACGTCCAATTGCCACCAACCTGCTTGGTGAAAACCGAAACAAAGAAGTCATTAAGCACCTCTGCCATTTCCACATTTTCTGTTATTGTCTTTCCCCCCTCATTGAGTAATGGGCCTACTCTGTCCTTTGTCTCCCTCTTGCTTCTAATGTATTTGTAGAATGTTTTCTTGTTTCCTTTTATATCCCTAGCTAGTTTGATCTCATTTTGTGGCTTGGCTTTTCTAATTTTGTTCCTACATACTTGTGTTATTTGTTTATATTCATCTTTTGTAATTTGATAGAGTTTACACTTTTTGTAGGACTCTTTTTTGAGTTTAAGATTATTGAAGATCTTCTGGTTAAGCCAGGGTGGTCTCATGCCATACTTCCTATCTTTCCTATCTTTTAATCTTTGATCAATCATACACAACAAATACTTAGGGTGAACCATCCATAGCCTGAAAATGTCAACTCTATGAATACTTAGGAGTAACAAATGCATTTGTGGAAACTGGTATTGGTTCATGACTAACTTGTGAACTAAAAAAAAATGGGCTAAACTGGTAATGAATAAATGAAGCAACTCCACTTTTGATCTTTCCCACTTTTTTTTGGAGTCTGGTATGTTCTTGTATTTCAGCAAATCCTTGGACATCTCATTTGTTCCCTAACACTGCTCTACAGCCAAAATGCTTCTGAAATAAATGTAGTCAAACTTTACTAATTCTGGGTCACTGAGAACGAAAATGATGCTTAAAATTGTTGATTGGCTCTAGTTTTCAAGACATGCTATTGGGTCAGTATATACGACCCTTGACTTGGGAATGGCGGAGGATAAGTGAGTTATAAAGGGAAGGGATCTCAATTTAAACCAGAAATGACTAAAATACATCTTTGACTGGATCTATGAATAAATCTATGACTGGGTTTGGACAGTACTTGCTTTTTAGGCAAAACAATGAATGATGCAATCTGAAGCTGGTATTGCGTCATACATGATATGAATTGCATCATGTTATTCCTAGAAGTCATGGATGATGCAATCATAACGAAGCTAACATCACTCTGCTGAAGAAATTGCCCTATATCAGCTCTAGAAATCATACAGTGTCGTGCTCTCCTATTTGTCAGTGTTTGATTTTGCAAAGGGACACATTTCTGTTTAGCCAAAGTGAGCAGAGAGGCTTCGTACTTGTGTGAACAGTGCAGATAACTTCTGCTATGTTTGTGGTGAAGTGACTTTTGCATCACAAAAGCGCAGTCTAACCACTATGGTTAAGAAAGCCTATCACCTTTCTTTTGGCTGCAAAATTGGAACAAGGACAAGAGGTGGGCCCCACACATATGCTGCAACACTTGTGCAACAAATCTTCGCCAGTGGTTGAACAGGAAAAGGAAATCTATGCCTTTTGCAGTGCCAATGATTTGGAGAGAGCCAACAGATCATACCAGCAATTGTTACTTCTGCATGGTGCCTCCAGTTGGGAAAGGTGTGTCAAAGAAGAAAAAGTGGACTGTGCATTATCCAAACATTCCATCAGCTATACGCCCAGTACCCCACGGAGAAGGACTGCCGGTTCCTGATGCACCAGAATCATTCTCACTTGAGTCAGGCGAGGAAGAGGAAGAGGATGAAACTTCTGGTCCTGAACCATCAATGTCAAAGGACCCACATTTTCTCCCATCCTCCTCCTCTAAACCACACCTCATAACACAAGGTGAACTGAATGACCTTGTCAGGGATTTGGAACTACCCAAGAGTAAGGCAGAGCTTTTGGGCTCCAGACTACAGCAGTGGAATCTCCTAGCAGGTGATGTTAGGGTTTCCATGTTCCGTGACCGTCAAAAGGATCTTGTCCCATTCTTCTTCATGGAAGGTGATCTTGTAGCCTGCAACAACATCGACGGTGTGATGGCAGCCCTCAACATCATTCATGATCCAGATGAGTGGAGACTGTTCATTGATTCATCGAAGACGAGTCTTAAAGCTGTTTTACTGCATAATGGCAATGTTTTGCCATCAATTCCAGTTGGTCATGCAGTCCATATGAAGGAAACCTATGACAACATGAAACAACTTTTGAGGTGCATAAACCATGACCAACATCAGTGGCAGCTCTGTGGCGATTTGAAGGTTGTTGCTCTCTTGCTTGGTCTGCAGACTGGATACACAAAGTACTGCTGTTTTCTCTGTGAATGGGATAGTCGTGCAAGAGATTCCCACTACATCAAGAAAGATTGGCCACTCCGACAGTCATTGGCGCCTGGGAGGAAAAGTGTTCAGCATCCACCACTTGTTGAATCAAGGAAGATTTTGTTACCACCCTTACACATCAAGCTGGGTCTGATGAAGAACTTTGTCAAGGCCATTGACAAAACACAAGCAGCTTTCAAGTACCTCCGTGGAAAATTTCCAAAGTTAAGTGAAGCTAAGATAAAGGAAGATGTCTTTGTTGGTCCTCAGATTTGTGAACTTCTTCGAGATGATGCATTTGACCATGCACTGCGTGGCAAGGAAAAAAAGGCATGAAAAGCCTTGCAGTTAGTGGCAATAAATTTTCTCGGAAACAACAAGGCAGACAACTACAGGTTGTTGGTAGAAAACCTCCTCAAGGCATACAAAAGTCTTGGTTGCAACATGTCACTAAAGACACATTTTTTGCACTCTCATCTAGATTTTTTTCCACCGAACTGCGCAGCAGTGACCAACGAGCACGGCGAGCGATTTCACCAGGACATTGCAACAATGGAGAAGCGCTATCAGGGCAAATGGAGCCCATCAATGCTTGCAGGCTATTGCTGGACAGTGACAAGAGATGCTCCATTTAATGAATACAAGAGACAAGCCAAGAAGCTCCGAGTAGACACTGAATAGGACTAAACTATGTACATAATAGTTTTTTGCCTTTTGTTTCATAATACATTTTCTTTATATAACCCCTTTGCTGATTTTTAAAGTGTTACATAAACAGGACAGGTGAAATAGTATCATGTAAAGCAACCATAAACACATGAAAAGACCTAGGTTTACAATTTATGATTAAAACTCTACTATCTACACAATATACATAGACAAAATGTAAAAACTTAAATATCTTAGAAACAGTAGCCAATCAGTTGTTTTAATAGTCATATTTGAATTCAGCACATCAAAATACATACTAAATAGCACATTTTATCTCTGAAGCAGACGACTTCTCAAAAATTGTAGACCAGTGTAATTAAACATTTTAACTTTCTCAACCTGGGTGGGGGTACAGAAGCATTTTGGTTTTTAAGGGACTGAAACTAAATGAAATATATCTCAGAGAAGTGCAAAGAAGAGAAAGCAGAGCTGCTCTGAGGGGCTATCTATATTTCCTTTGGAATAGGAACAAAGAACTACTTATTCACTATAAGTGATTGTAAAGTTTGTGTAGTCAAAGGGTGACAGGTTTCCTGGAATGTAGACAGTCTCCACTTACTAGTAGAACAAGACCATGAACCTAGTACACTTGTTTCAGCCTAGTGCTGGCAAAAAATAATCCACATCTATCAGGCAACTGAAAAAGCAAGGTTTTGCAGGAGGTAGATGGGGAGGAATTGCTCTCCAAGAGAACAAAACAACAGTTGTCATACAACAGATAGAGGTTAATTTAGTTCAGTGCTTAGGGAGTTAAGTTTGAAATTGTGCATTTTTTGGATTTGAAAGCAATTGTAAGTTACTTTGCTTTATCCAGATAGTGCCCAATTTAACTTTAAAATTAAACTATCAGAAAGGTCAGCATCATGCAAATACAGGACCAAATTCTTCAAACCCTGTTACACCAGCATTGTGCTTATTCATGCAAACAGTCTGACTGAAGTCAATGAGATTCTTCACTGAGCATCGCCTACACAAATTAAGATTTGCAAAATCGGTCCCTATGGACTAAATCCAGAGAGATGATAAGCAATAGGGGTTGGGACTTGCAAAGATAACAGGAATTCAGGGGGCATTCAAGAGCTCTAAGGACTGAGCCCACTGACTTTGCAATAATTTGTTCAACCCCTCTGAGGACTTAGCCTCTAAATCAGACAGACAACATAGTTCAATCACATACTATGTGAGATATACTATAGGTTATGGGTCTGATTTTGAAATATTTCCACTTAGTATAGTATAATGAGCAGCAATACTGTATGCTTTTAAACTATAAATTGAGGTTGATCTGGGTTAACAGAAGATTAATGTTCTCCTAAAGCAAGAAGCATCTAAATGGAACACTAGTATTTACCCATTTTATTCCTATACCATTAAAGGAGATGCTTTCCCTATGGAATATTGAAGATTAAAGAATATCATGGGTTCTAGACACCCTGGTGATAGTCACTATTCAAAGAGATACAGAGATGGATAGAATAGGTAAAAGTTTTCATTGCAAAACAGTCAGAGGAATGACATAGTTTTATCTGAATGACTTGATTTACTCTGAAGAGACTTACAACGTATATTTTAAGTGACTTTTCCTGAACATGGAAATAACTTGAATGTAAGATGTGACTAGGTGTTACCAATGTTAAAATCTTCCAAGACGTTAAATACAGTGCTATCCTTAAACTACAGTGCATGGGGGATTCTCTGTTACATGACTATTGATCCAGAATAGGACAATAAAGCATGTTTCACTAAGTTTCACTGGGAATATGTGAACTAACTGGTCTTGATTCTCCATTTCTCTGCACACGTTTCACCTAGGCAAAGTAGGCGTACAATGCAACCAATCAAGAGAGATAGCTCTTTACGTCCATTCTGCCTGGGTACAAAAAGGCACCCAAGATTCAAGGCTGTGATTGAATCCCCATAAGTTGAAATACATCAAATTAGCAGAACAGTGTCTATGGTTTGTGAAAGAGAGCTGGACTACTGATCACAATTATGCAGTCCACACAGTAACTAACTGCATATGCAGCTGTACATTCAATATATTTTGTTCTATCTCCTCTGCCCAGTGCTAATCCCACCCTCTGAGATAAAAACCAAGTTAATAAAACTAGGAACCCTTTAGTGTTTCTTTATAGCTATTCCAAATTTTGAGACCTTTGTTTTCTCTTCTACTCCACCCAAGCCCCAAAGATCTCCCAGATCGCTGTGTATATGGGCACGCCATGAGGGGATGGAGAGTAAACCCGTTCCTCTCACCACATAAACCCTCAAACACAGAATGAATGTAAATTTGGAAAGTTCTCCCAAGTACCTTAAGCTCTACTGTGGGTCTTTCTATGGGAGGCCATGATCTGGCCCATCATCAGGAAGTAAAAGAAAGGATTCCTGTACTGCTTTTTTGTACTTTTGGATTCCTGTATTGCTTTTGCCAAGTGTCACAAGGTGGTATGGCCCCATACTGAATGCTGATTCTCATGAATTACTGAAATCTTGACTATTAGTTAACTGAATTGCTTGTTTAGCTTTCACTGCATTGGATGTGCCCATTCTAATTAATTCATTAAGAAAGTAGAGACTCCATTGTAAAAACGTAGGTTACAGTGGGCAGACTGATACCTTCTGTGATTGCTTTCTTCATATGAACAGTGCTGGAGATATCGAACACAGCCTGGGAGACAGAGGGGAGGGACAACAGACCCAGGGGGGTAATTCTGTGTGCAAATTCATATCCAAGATGTAGGCGGATTATAACAAGGGTGACCAGATGTCCCAATATTATTGGGACCATCTCGTTATTAGGGGTTTTGTCTTATATAGGCAACCTATTAACCCCCAGCCCTGTCCCACCTTTTCACACTTGCTATCTGGTCACCTGAGTTATAACTAATGTGAAACTTCACGGTGGGCATTTCATGTTGTGGCATGTCAGCTATTGATAGAGATGATAGTTGTAAAACTCTGACTCCCTTCTAAAACTCTGACTTAAATCCAGCCAAAAGGAAAAACATTTCCCAACTATTCTGTATATTAAGGGGAATGAGATTTAGTGGCACTTGATGGAAGTGATAACCAACGTGCAGAGTAGCTGTTAAAAATCAGTTTTCCCATAATGGGTAGGCCCTCCCCAGAGGGCAAAACCAGTCTGAAGTCACTGGAAAATTATCTCTAATAGAAACTGAGATTTGAGGAGCTACAATAGGCAAAGACTGAATCTACTCTGTTTCTACTGGTATTTAGCAGAAAAACAATGTGATACTAATATGTGTAGTTAGAGCTTAGATGTAAGGTTTGGCATGGAAAAAAGTCTGTAGTGGGGATCAGTTATTAATTTCCAAATGGCCGGTTTGAAATTGCTGGTTGGACTAGATGTTACTGTGAATAGTGGTGAGGCATACATTAGGGATAAAATAAAAAGTTAAGACAATATACCTAAAGACTTGTATGAAATTGAGCCCTGGCACACATGGTTGGGAGTTGTACCCATTTACCAGAAAGGGCGGGGGACCATAATCCATTGAAATTATGTTTTAAAGTAGGACTGGCAGAAAATTTTCTGTGAAAACTGTTCTGGTAGGAAATTGGGTTTTTGATTAAATGAGACTGTTCATGAAATGGGTCTGCTTTCCATGGAAATCTCTGGCTTTTCATACCCCTCCTCCCACCCTCAAACTTTAAAGTAAAAATGTTTTCAGAGGAACATTTTTTTCCCCTCAACAAACACCTGAAATTGTGCACAGGGAAAAAAAAATCAGTTTTCTGACCATATCTTGTTCTAAGTATACACTATGAGGAAAGCCAACCATATCTAGCCTCCTATTCTAGAAAACTTGGGACTTACCCTGCTCCCAACAATATTAAAGCGACCCTAAGCCCAACGACTGCATACAAAAGAAAACCGCACAGAAATATAATGAAAAGAAAACGCAATTACAGTTTAGTGGTGAAATTCACCCTTGTGCAGAGAGTCCATACAAGGACTATGCATCACTTAGTGCCACTTAAGTTTTATTTTGAGGACTTAAAAAGTGTCTAGATCTAGACTTTCTGCTGACCCTTCGTACAAGAGGGAATTTACTTTTTGATGCTGGGTAGGCACAGAATTCTCATGGTGCAATGTCTACTGACAATGACAGGGGCAATGATTAAATACTAGATGCATATAGATTTAAATGAACCCATTCATAGTTAATGCATTCCCAGACCTCAGTGAACATAGTTCATATTAATATGGCTCTCTCTCCTTTCTTGCCTTAGATTTCATCTTTTTTTTATTTTAATAACATTTTTAAAATAAGCAGGGTATGCTGAATTAAAACATATTTCTACACAAAGCTCATGTAGCTCAAAGTAAAACAAGGAAAGTGTCCTAAAGGACATATCAAACTCCCTTAAATGATAGTACTTTATTTTCTGCATGACTCTAATGCTAGATACACTTATCTATGAATATTCTGGTCATGTTTTCTATTATGGTTACATTTCCCTGCTCAATCACTGGATTTCATTTCACCATGAATAAGTAAATATCTAGGGACTGTTGGCAGCTGCCTGTTGTTCTAACCCATTGGTCCTGTAATTAACTCCAAATGTTATTTTCATGAAGCCATATTCTTCTTGATGTATCCTAAAATCCCCAGCTATTTTCCACACTTGGCCTAATATCTTAATGCCAGGGAACCTTAATATTTAAATGACAGCCATATTTAAACAAACTGCTATGTGAATAACTTCAATAAATCCTTGATGATGGAAGTTTTGGATGCTCTTCCTACTCAACCTGCTCTCCTTTCTTCACATCAAAGAATTGTAATTGTTCATGTGACAGGCCTTGCTCTTCAGATCTTCCTCACAGGAAGGGCAGAGATGGTCAATATGATAGAGTTTAAGGGATACAGAATCTAGGATATTAAGAAGGGTTCTTCTAGGACAAGAGTGTTGGGGAGGGGAACAGGATGTCCTCGCCTTGATCCTTAAATTTCCCTCTCAGGAAATGGAAGCCATTTGAGGCCCCACACTTCTGAAGTGGCCCTCAGAGTCTCTCAAGAGGTCCCCAAATATGTGTAACTTCACCTTATTTTAGAAACATTTGAGTGGGTTTTAGGAGACAATATTTTTAATTGATCTGGATCACATTTAGCCTGAGAAGCCCTCTGATCCAATGGAGAGAACTCAAGACTAGGACGAAGGAGACCACAGTTTAATCTTTGGGTTTGTTGCCAACTTGCTTTCTGACAGCAAACAAGCCTTTTAACCTCTGTGCTTTGCTTTATCTATCCATAAAATGAGGCTAAGGAAACATACTGACCAGATCTGGATTAAGATCAAGATACTCTAGGCCCATGCCAAGGGCTCCAGCTCCTGCAGTCACATTAATACAGCAGAATCTCAATTTATCATTATAATTATTTTGTCTCTAGCCCTCATGGTTGCAGAGAGAGGTTCAAAAAATGACGAGTGGGTAACAATCACTAGTTCTGAGAGAGGAGAACTGCCCCTTGCAGCACAATGTGTTGTTAACACCAAAAACCCATTGCTCTGGGCAGGGCTGGCTCTAACATTTTTGCTGCCGCAAGCAAAAAAACAAGCAAAAAACAAACACCTGAGTGCTGTCGCATCGAAACAACTCCCCCGCAGCACTGCCCTTTTGAACAAACAAAAAAGAAAACCCGGAACGCCGCCCCACCGAAACAAACCCCTCCCCTCCGCCGAGTGTTGCCCCGCCGAAACAAAAACAAACTCCCACCCCGAGTGCCGCCCCGCCAAAACAACCCCCTGAGCACCGCCCCATCCCGCTGAAACAAAAAAACAAAAAAACCAACCCCGAGTGCCGCCCCGCTGCCCCAAGTTTGGCCGCCCCTTAGAAGGTGCTGCCCCAAGCACGTGCTTGATCAGCTGGTGCCTGGAGCCAGCCCTGGCTCTGTGCACCTCTGCCAACACCACCCCGGCAGAGAACTCTGTGTGTGGCTAAAGGAGAAGAGTACAGTACCCAGACTATTCACCTACGATTCACCTAATGCTGGAGTGATTACTGGAGGGCCCCTACTGCCATTCCTACACCTTTG
Source organism: Chelydra serpentina (assembly GCA_037349315.1). Classification (NCBI taxonomy): domain Eukaryota; kingdom Metazoa; phylum Chordata; order Testudines; family Chelydridae; genus Chelydra; species Chelydra serpentina. The sequence goes on along the minus strand of JBAIAC010000035.1, from coordinate 29,788,500 downwards.
GGAGTGATGGGGTAGGGGGAATCTCTGCTGCTCTGGGATGCGGGGGGGAACGCAATTGCCACTCCTGGTGGGGAGAAGAGGGTCCCATGGAAGGGAGCCCTCTGGTATTGACACTCCAAGGGGAGGGGGGGGGGGGCATCACAGTTTTGGTCTTAATCCAGTCCAGTCCACCTCTGAGATCTAAGTAAGAAAGGTTATGTAAGTGCTAAGTATGATTATTGTACTACAAATCCATCTGTGGACACTAGCACTTGCTAATCAGTATTGGCAAGAACTGGATATTGTAAATGCAGTACCACCCCACCGCCTGCCCCCGGTGGATAAGACTTCTGAAAATGTCATTGTTCTAGGTTGTGGCACACAATGATTGGAAGGGAGGTCATATAGTGAGTGACACATTACACATATGCCTCTTAGACATCATCTTTGTTTAAAGGTACCACTCTTGGCTTGACTCCAGCTTGATTACCATTGTGGATTGACAGAACTGTGCCATGTATGTTCTGAAATGTAAGCTGTACAAAGGTAATTTCACTCCATTGAACTAGGAATCAAGAGAAAAAATGCAGCAGCTGTACTATCTGCTTGAATGTTATGAGTTGCATTTGGGTTTATCTTTTCTCTTTCAAAAAAGAGTCAGCGATAGAACTAGATGAGTGGATTCATTCTATCATTGTAAGAAGCCTAACAGGCCTTGGGGGCAATCGCTGATCAACAAGTGCATTGAGCCGGTAAAGAATGTAATATCTTATTTGCTTCTTCAGTATGAAACCACTCTCTCATTCCAAGTTGACTGCACTGCTTGGTATTTGGCTTTTGCCTGAGGTCACTGGAGAGTTGTTAGAACACTTACATTTGTAAACCTACTAATGAGACTGTAACGTTAATGAAGTTTGACTACAGACCAATTCTGGCAAACACAACCTAGTGAATTCATTCTGCATCTAATTTATTTTGTCTTTATTATGTTTCCCCCTATTTTCTTTAGACTGAGAAATCAGATCCATATTAAAACTTTGCATCTAAAGAAAATAAGCCAAATTGTCCAGAGAATGGTCCTGTTTATGTATACATGAGATAATGTTCAATTATGTCCCCACATTGTGCACTTAACAGAAAAGTCTTATCCCTCCCCCTATGCTGTCAAGATGGTAGTTGAAGATATAGACTCATGTACAAAGACTGCACAATTACTGTAATGAGCAGGCTAGTGCATTTCTGTACCACTCCCTTTTACTGGATGGACTCGGGAATGTACAACTGTCATAGATCCTACACTCTTAAACAGCTAATGAAGAGCCTGCCCCTTCAGCTCAAGTGTTATGATCGGAATCCTTCTGCTCCAGCAACACAGGCACCTATTGCCACTGCAGCTGAGGAGTTCTGAGAATGCACACTCTGCGGCAGCTAGAGATGATTAGAGAAATTCTGATGACACGTTTTTGTTTTGGAATGTGCTGATTCACCAAAATCAAAACACTTTGTGGAGGCTCATCCATTTTCATGGAGTTCTGATGGAACCTTGCCTGCCAGCCTGGTTTCTGCCAGGTTGCCTGGCAGGCTGATGGGGACCAGGAGCCTGGAATCCCTGGGAGTCCTGGGTCCCAAGATCCCAGGACCTCAGTAGCCCAGGCTTCCAGGTTCCAGGTGAACTGTTCTGGAGCTGTGGCGCCATTCCATTTTGTGGAGAATTTTGAAATGCTGGGGGCGTTGTTCCAAATTGGAATGAAATCATATTGTGAAAGATCCTGTCAAAAGGAATGACCTTTCTCCGCCTAACTCTAGTGACAACCATGAAGTTCTAGTTGGCCGGGGATTTATTATATTAGAAACAGGATATGAAGCGCAGTGACCTTCAGAAGCTTGAAGACAGGCTTAGTCTATGTATGGCGCATATAATGTTTCGTCTCCATGAAGTTCACAATAGTCATGGGCTGTAGCATAATGACAAGCATGATGCCTTAGGTGGTTATGCATTAGCTATATCTTTCATGCACGCAGGGATACATTAGGTCTGACTCTTCTTTCTCTTACACAGATGTAAATGGTGCAACTTCACTGACTTCAGTGGAATGGCTCCTGATTTACACCAGTGTAAATGAAGGTAGACTCAGATCCACCATTTAAGACACTTCCCTGATGGCTAAACTAGAACTATTACTCCAGAAGAAAAAATAAATCAATTCATTCACAACTGGTGGTGACTCATCCTGACAGCTCTGGGGATTAGCTCTTACTAGGCACCCTCCTCCTCTGGGGGTGTCTCTGCCCATTGTCTCTTTCACCCTGCGGCTCCTCTCACTCCCGGAGCTGCAGCTTCCTGTATGTGGCTTGGCCCTCTGGCCAGTCACTAAGATCCTCCCCTTCTGGGGAAGTCAAAGTCCTTCTGGACCAGCTGCCTGGACGGCATCTCCAACACCCTGTGCCACTTCCCAGTGGCTGGTAGGGCAGGCCCACCCTCTACACTGGGTTCCAGCCCAGAAACTCTATAACAAGCAGCCAAGGTCTGTACCATCCTACCCCTTGCTGCTGTTTCCTGGAGCTTCTTCCTACTTATCTAGCTTAGCCCTCTTTCTGGGTTTGCCAGCCCAAGCTTCCTCCTCTCAGAGAGTGACTGTAGACTATTTCCTTCCAGCCCCTTGCTGCTCACAGCTCCTGGGCTTTATACAGGCCCTTCCTGTTCCTGCCCACCTGAGCCCATTTCCAATTAGTGGCCTGCTCCCTGTCTCGTACTTCAGGTGTAGCTGGACAGTTAATTGGCCTGCCTAGCCGTTTAACCCCACCAGACCTTGTGTGGGGTGGGCACCCAATTACACTGTGCAATAATCAATATGTATTTACCAATACTTTCTCCATTTTCTCCAGTTAGCAAATGGAATCCTCAGTAAAAGTGATTTTTCAGTTATGTGTGTTTCTAAATGACTGGGTAAACTAGCAAAATAGATGAAAAAATCTGCCGTATCACAAATTCTCATGGAACTGAGTGACAAATGTTTTCTCATTTGTCATCGCTCTCCCTCAGCTCGCTGACCCCTGTTAAGCATGCCTGCCATTACAATGGATGCACATTCTGAGCAAGCAGCTTAGCTTCTCCAATCCCCTCATTGTTATTCATAGCTTTTTATAATTCTATTAGGAGTAAGGCTTTGAAATGAACTTTCCATACAGGCCTCTTATGAAATTCACCTGGTTTAAATGGTGGACTGTATTTGGGCTATCATGGGGAGAAAGGATAAGACTTAAGCCAAGTATAGTTGTAATAGAATTGTTGAAAGTATATGCCACTAGCAAACCTCTAAAATGCACACTAGTAATGCACAATATGCTAACACATTAGCTCAGCTCATCCCTCTGTTGTACAGAGTAAAATAAGTGTAGGCACATATATTATAAGGAGGGAATATGAATTACCTCAGTGGGATTAGTGCCCTTTACTTCTAAATCACTGGTTTCAAACCAGACCAAGTCAATGAGTCCAAAAGTCAGTACTACATGTTAGTTGAGACATGTGCTATATTAAATTGTGATTTTCAGTCCACTTCCTAGGGGTCCTCAGCTCAACAGGCCATCCCAGCAGACACAACAAAAAATAAAAGGCCATAGAGACCGAAGTAACCTTTCACCTCTAGACATAGAGACGAAATCAGAGACGAAAATTTCTCAGCAGATTCTTTTGGGAGAAGACTGCATTGCCAATGATATTCCTACATTGTGGAGAAGGGATTCTGCTGTCAACCCAGCATTATGCACTCTTTCCTAAAAAGAAAATATTTACCTAATCATTATGGTTGAAAGGCCCATATGCCAGGTGATCTAGATACCTGCACAAAATATACTCGAACCATAAAAATGAAGGGGATAATCCATGATTTATCATTTCTGTTCTTGGAGGGAGTGCAGAGAATATTGGAGTGCAGAGAGAGCGCTAAGGTGGTTGCCCCTCCTATTCAATGCACAGAGCGGCCTTTTGGGAGAGGAAGTGAGGAGATTTTTCTGTGTGCTTTCCTGTTCCTTTTGCTCAGTCTCAGAGGGTGCAGCTAAATGTGTCTCAGAGCCTGCTAGTAATTGGGGAGGCTGCTCTCACATGGCTGCTGGGCTCAAGCCAGAGAAGACAAAGGTGACATTGGTAGACTGGGGGTAGCAACCAGAGGCCTTTATCAACCCTGCTGCTGGCTGTAAGCTGAGTCGTGATTTAGAGGTCCTTTTAGATTCAGAGGTGTTAGACACTCATACAGCAGTGGTGACCAGGATGGCTTTTTTTCAGACACGTACTGCTGTTTAGGAGGCTGTATTCTCTTCCTAGGAGAATAGGTTGCTACCATTGCTTGTGAGTTTTATTTCAGGATTCGGTTATTGTAATATGCTCTGCACAAGGTTATGCTTCAAGTCAACTTAGCAACTATAACAAGAACTGATTGCAACTTATTATGCACCATATCTTGCTGCAAGAATGGCGCTAGTGTTCTAGAATCTAGTTGAATTGGCACCTGAGTAGAGCCGATTGGGAACTTTTCAACAAACCTATTTATTTTCTTTCTGAAAAATGCTGATTTGTCAAAACGGAAGCTGTATGCAAGGATGGCTTCATTTTGATGAACTTCCCAACTAAAAAAAAAAAGGTTGAAAAAAGTTTTGAAATGGTCAGAATGTCCCATTTTGACATTTTTGAAATTAAAAGTTTCAATTTTTCTTTTAAAAATGAGCTTTTATTTAAAAAACTAACGATTTACACTAAAAAAGGTAGAAATCAGAAAGAAATGGTTCAATATTAATGGAATAAATGCTCTGATTGACCCAAACCAACATTTTATTTCAGTTTGTCAGCTCATTAAATGTTTTGAGATTTTTACTTTTCACTGCAATTTTCATCGCAAGATGAGAAAAAAAATTGAAACCTCAAAAATTCTAGTAGGGTGAGAAAACCATTTCCTACCAAGCCCAACACTTGAGGAAAGCTATATAGGCAGTGAAATACAAATTTGTTTAGGGTATTTATATAGGGCTGGTGTACCATGAGGTGAACTGAGGCAGCCGCCTCAGGTGCCAGATTGTGTGTGCGGGAGAGAGGCTGCTCGGCCTTACAACCATCTCAATAGAACATGAGCTGGCCCAGACTGTGGACCTTCAGGAAGCAGTTCAAATCTTTGCAACCAAGAAGGCACGGAAAGCACCACTTTGATTATTCAAACAGATAAAATGCCAGTGTTTACTATGCAGACAAGAAAAGTTACATTTGCTGTTCAGGCATTTGAAAGTTAAGTGTTACTTAAAATTTTTGAACAAGGCATTTTAAGTTGTTAGTTCTCCTTTATTGGGGTAGGTAGCAGAGCAGTACCATGAGAGGAGTAGAACAGGAAGAAGGCAGAAATGAGACCTTTCAAAGTTTTGGCCCAAGCGAGGGGGCATGGGGATGTCATTTGAGCTCCTCACCTCAGGTGCCAACATGGTGTGGGCCGGCCCTGTATTTATAGGAACTGAGGATGATTATTCATTTTTTCTCGACTAACTAATTTTTTGTGTGCCAAGTACAGTTGGCCAAAAAAGGAAAATAATTCATAAAAAATATTCAAAATATTGGTGTTGTTTCTATTTTCAGGGCTTGAATAGAAAAAATGTACTATGTTTTTCATTAAATATTTTTTTCAAAAAAATGTAGAAATTTCTTTTCCTTTTTGCCACCAAGTGCAATCAATAATATCCAGGGTTTTCTTTACATCTTTGTTTTTGTTCATTTCACTTTTCTCTTTTCTATTAACTTTTTGAAAGTTGGAGGAAGTTTTGAAAAGTATAGCTTAACAAAACAAAAATGGTTTAAAAGAGGAAAAAAAGGGGAAAACAGACATTAATTCTAGCAGAGAGAAATGAGAAAACCCCAAAATTCAAAATTTGTAAATTTTGTTTCAATTAAAAGACAGAGAAGAAGAAAAGGAGGGTATACACAGAAGTTTGAGTATTGAAAAAGGCAATATTTAATAAAGACAATGTTGAACAAAAAATGTCTACCAGCTCTCATGTCAAGACTGGTCTCTGGTTTGCTCTTGTTTGACTTTTTGTGGACTGTTGAAATATTGGCCAGAGCCTTAAGTGTCCATGTTTGTTCAAATCAAATACTATTTAAATCAATTCATTACATAGGTGCTGGAACTAGGGGTGCTGGGGGTGCTTCCGCACCCCCCTGCCTTGAATTGGTTTCCATCACAGACGGGGTTTACAATTTGCTAATGGCTCTCAGCACCCCCACTGTACAAATTGCTCCAACACTACTGAAAACAGTTTCAGTCTGGTTTTAACTGACATTCACTTATTCATCTATTCTTTTTTTTACCCAGTAGTTGCACTTTGAGCAGACTGAAATCAGTCCAAGTGAAAGTAGTGAAGAATATTCTTCACATCAGTTCTTGCCTCACCAGATTCAGGGACTGCATGTTTTTGCAATCCATCAGCATTAATTCAAATTGTCAAAAGCATACTCGGTTTATGAGACAGTTACAGGTACAAGATTGATATCCCATCCTTTAAACATATGATCAGCTTTGCAAATTCAGTTGAGGGTGTTGGCAGGAGGAAACTGCATGGCTTTTTTTAAAAAATGGGTTGCATACTGTCATTTTATTATTTAAGTTTTTCCCCCAGAAGAGCAATTTTGAAAAGTCTTTCTGATCAGAGCTATGTGATTGTAGTTACTTTATTTTTTCAACCAATCTTCAGCATAACTTCCAAGAAATAGCTAGATAAGAATCAGTAAGAATGAAAACAGTAGTTACAGAATTATATATACTATGTACATATAAATATGGGACTACATCAGATAAGACACTCTACTATCCTTACTCCACTGTGTGTAAATACAGTTGATAAATGCATGTGTAAATTATAGGTGGGTTGGGAGTATCATTTATCATTAAGGGTCCCTGATACTTCCTATTATAAGACCCTCTTCTCACTTGCTTATAACTTTGTCAGACTTAAGCCATTTAGGCTAAAATTTTACATGCTGTATGCCGAACTCGGGATGATTTTGTTTTGGGATGTTTGTTTTAAATCTGAGCCAAAATGGTTCATCTATTTCCAAGAATGGGGCTAGGAACAAATATGTTGTTTCCCCTATATTTAAAGATTTGGACAAGCTCTTTGAGATGCTCTACTGCCCCCATGCTGTCTTGAAATTTGGTATGGGGTGGTTTTGTATTATGAATGCACCTTTTGCCATCCCTGTGAAACTCCACTCAAATCTGGTCAAGTTATAAGTCTTTGGGAAAAAAACCCTGCAGTTTACACACCCTCATTAAAGACCTGCTGGAGCTTTGCAGCAAAACTCCCCAAAGAGTCAGTCCATGCTAGTGTAAGGGGACTGTTATCCCCTTACTAACATTTAGAGCTCCCAGTACCAGAAGGGGAAGGGTCGATGGGACTGACAGTCCCCAGGGGCAATGGGGAGAGGCCAATGCTCCAGGTCAGCTCTGATTGACAGGGCGGGCAGGCGAATCAGGGAGTCAGGAGGTCAGAGTGGATCCCGTCCTCCGTGTGAGCTGAAGTTGCCTGAGTCAGAGTGAGTGGGGCCGAGCTGAGGAGAGGGCAGAAGCCAGAGGCCAGAGCTGAGCTGGGCCAGATCTGGAGGGGCCAGAAAAGCAGCCCAGAGACACAGACCTGCCCTGGGAGCAGAGGTGCAGCCCAGTGAGACAGACCTGCCCTGGGAGCAGAGGTGCAGCCCAGAGACACAGACCTGCCCTGGGGGAGAAGCTGCAGCAGCCCGAGGGGCCAGGGCAGCAGCCCAGGGAGCTGGAGGCAGAGCAGCAGCAGCCGTGCAGAGGCAGAGACGCTGGAGCTGAGGCAGAGCTGTGGAGCTGGGGCTGGAGCAGTCCGGAGCCGGGTGCGGTGAGCAGCTGGGGAGAGCGAGGGGGACCCTGGGCAGTGGGCCCAGCGCAGGGAGAGGCCTCAGCCAAGGGGCCCTGCAGGCCAGACTTGCAGGGGGATCTAAACCCCGACAGGGCTGGGGCAATGCTGGGAAGAAGGGTCCTGCCACCCAGAGCCTGCGAGCGTGTGGCCACCGCCAGAACAAGTGTCCAAGCAGCGTCCCTGCAGCACAGCCAGGACCTGAGAAGGAGCCTGGGACTTGCACAGGAACAGACTGAACTGCCCTGACATTTTAGAGACACTGTTGTGATGTTCCCTGCCACGGAGCGGGGTGATGTGTTTTCATTAGCCTTTCCCATTTCTCCTTATTCCTGTTACAAATTAATTGTTAATTAAATAATTTGCATTTGCTTTGAATTGTATGCAGTGATCAGTGGGTCAGGGAAGCATCCTGTACAGAGAGAGTACCCCGGAGTGGGGACACCCTAGCCCCTGACCTAGGTGACCACAGCAAGGTTGGGGGTCGAGCCCCCCAGGAATCCTGGGCCCAGCCTTGTTGGGGTTACGAGGACTCTGCCAGACAGGAGAGTACAAGGGGAGTCCTCGAGGGCAGGGAGGCCTCTGGGGTAAAGGAGGTGGGAGCGAGGACTGAGATCCTTCCGCTAGCCCATTTCACCGGGGTAGTGCAGAGACGAGGAAAGTTCCCCACAATAGCGGGACTATTCCCCCGCTTACACTAGGCATGCTTCAAGGCTGTGGCTGAGCAGGAATTTCCCTGCAATTGCAGCTCTGGGTTGCTGTGGGCTGGGGGTAGCCCCTGGAAGTAAGAGCGGGGAGCCTGCCTCTCCTGTTCTCTGAATGTCCCTCCTTCCTAGCCCAGGGATCACAAAGGAGGTGAGTTCTGGACCTGACAGGGGAGTAAATTTGAACAAGGAGCCTGGGGTGGCGGAAACTGGCCTGGAGGCTGGCAAGTGGGCAGAAGAAGAAACTAGAACTTGCTGGGCAAGAAGATTGGGAATAGAAACTGGTGAAGAAAATGGGGAGTTGGGGACTGGGAGCCAGCGGGTGGCAGGGAGACAGAGGTGGTGAGCACGGTTCCCTCTAAGCTGTGCACGTGCACACAGATCCTAAACCCTGTGCACATGGTGAAACACTGTGTGTGCAAACATTTGCACAGAAGCACAAATATTTGCACAGAAGAAATGTTTTGCGCACATGGCCTGTCAAAAATTAGAGGGAACATTGGTGGTGAGGAGTCGAGGTGTGGGGAGAAAACAGAATGGCTGGGCAAGCAGCCAGGGGATGATATAGGACTGTGAATGGGTGGACAAAGAGGCTGAAATGGGACTGGGGAGGAGAGTCCAGAGTGGTGAGACTTGGACTTGCTGGATATGGAATCTGGAACTGGAATGAGAAGCCTGAGGCGTGGAAGGCTAGATGAGGACAATGGGGTGGGATGAGAAGCCATGTGTGTGGAAGAGACAGTATTGGGAGAGGGCCAGGTTGGAGAGGATGAGGCGGAAGAGTCTGTGCTCATTAGAGAACTCTACCCTTCAGAGCCTGCAGTGGAATTCAAGATACACAAGTCTCACCTTTCCTCTTCTGTCAGCAAATACCTGTGAAACTCCCTGGCAAAGTGGGGGGAGGGATAGCTCAGTGGTTTGAGCATTGGCCTGCTAAACCCAGGGTTGTGAGTTCAATCCTTGAGGGGGCCATTTAGGGATCTGGGGCAAAAAATCTGTCAGGAGATAGTACTTGGTCCTGCTAGTAAAGGCAGGGGACTGGACTCAATGACCTTTGAAGGTCCTTCCAGTTCTATGAGATAGGCATATCTCCATATATCCCAACCTCCATCACATAGAGGATGACAATCTAGTATTGCATCAGTTACTCAATTAGCTCAAGTGGCAGGGGAGCTAAAGATTCCAATCCTGCTGATGAACCATGTTGGTGTTGTAAGCAGAGTCAGGATGAGCTCTACCCTGACATCCGGTGGTGAGTTGTGGAAAGGGATGTCAGGGGCTAATCTTGTTTGCATGGACACACCCACCCTGCAAAGCATGATGGACCGCTTGCCCAAATGGTCACTTTGGCTGTTGTGGGATCCCCAGTTTCTCTGTTATTGGGGCAGGAAGAATAAAGTGTTGTTACCCTGATTATGTGAATCAAGGACAGTGGGCTTTTGTTATGATGGAGGGACTCGCCATCAACTAAGCAGCACTCGCTAGGCGAGGGACGTGGGTTCCAAAACCCAGTGAATTGAGAGAGGCTGGGGACAAGTTTTTTGATTGGGCCGCTTGGCTATAGATCAAGCATAGTACCTGGTGGTATGGGCCCCCTGTGAGGGTCTGAGACACTGATTGCACCTTTTTCTCTCTTCACTGTGGAATATCAGAGCTAATGTTGAGTTCATTGGGAGTCTAGTTTCAGGCTGCTGAGTTGAAATCACTCTGGGCTAAGGGTGCAAATGAGCACTAGGGCTCCCCTAACTACAAGCTGAAATCACTAAAGAGCTAAAACTCTTATGAGCTGAAATCACTGAGCAGTGTGTTAAGTAGTGGGGGAGCCTGAAGATCTATTGCTGAGTGGCTGGCAGAGCGGAGCCATTCGTGGGGACCATCGGTACGGCTTGCAGGATGGCTGGCAGCGCAGAGCAGTTTGTGGGAACCGTCGGCGCGGCTTGCAGGATGGCTGGCGGCGCGGAGCAGTTCGTGGGGACAGCTGTAGCGGCTTGCAGGACGGCTGGCGGAGCAGAGCGAAGCCCCACGGAGGGGTGAGGCAATCATCTTCAAGCCACATAAGGTGCTCCTTACCTCTCCCCTCCGCATTTCTGTCCAGACTGATGCACTTTTGAATTTTGGGACTGGACTTTTGGGTTCTTGGACTTTTGGAGACTTTGGGTGATTTCTGGGTTGCTGGACTCAAGAACCAAAGGGACAGGACATGGCCCAATTGGCTGGGGTGGGTCTTGCTCACAGTTTAGTTTATGAATCCTAGTTGCGGTGTTTTCCCAATTTAATGCTGATGTCGGTTACCTGCTGTTATTAAAGATTTTTCTGTTACACCGAGGCCCTGTGCTTGCGAGAGGGGAAGTATTGCCTCTTTGAGGCGCCCGGGGGGGGGGGGGGGTGTAAAAATTTTCCCAGGTTACTGGGTGGGGTCTCGAGCTGGTTTTACATTGTATTGTTGAAAAGGGAACCCCTATGTACTGAACCCAGCCCTTGCTGCTGTCAACTCGTCCTGGCAGAAGGGTTACAGTGTCTTAGATAGGGATAGCTCAGTGGTGTGAGCATTAGCCTGCTAAACCCAGCGTTGTGAGTTCAATCCTTGAGGGCGCCATTTGGGATCTGGGGCAAAAAATTGGGGATTGGTCCTGTTTTGAGCAGGGGGTTGGACTAGATGACCTCCTAAGGTCCCTTCCAACCCGGATATTCTATGAATATGTTGCCCTGTGATCAAATTTCTGGTTTTTGTTTTTCACACTTTAAAAATAATCAGGAAATTACATACAAAAACCTATGGTAAAAGAACATGATTAAGGTTGAAAACTCAAGCACTTAAAAGTTAGGAAAACCAGAATTCAGGTTTCCTGTGCCCCTTGTATGTATGCATTATGATAAGGTCTTTAATTATATTATCACATATTATTTTTTCCCAGGACCCCTGCCTCACACAGTGCACAGGGTGGCTGGTACTAAGGGAATCAATCAGGGTTGTGTAGTTACAGAGGGTATTGTCTATAGGAGCACTGCTCCATTTGTTGCAGAAGTTGGGAGGTGTGTAGTGAATGATGCAGGGAGATGAAGGAAGAGAAAGGATGGTCTCGTGATTAAGACAGTTGAATGTTACCTTGGAGAATGTGATCTATCCCTGCCTCTGCTACAGAGTTCCTGTGTGAAGCCAATCAAGTCACGTAGAGCAAACTTTTCATAAATGGTAACTCGTGTGTTCCTCACTTTCGGTGTGCCTGACGTGACCCTAGGGTAGGGGTGAAAGTGAGCCGGTACGGGCTAGTACGGCGTACTGGTAAGAAGCTGGTACCGGCCCGTATGCAGCCCACGTTAAAGCGCTGCAGAACTTTAACCTCCATGCCCCTCCTCCACCCCCATCAGCGGCCCTGCTGGTAGGGACATTACCAGCAGGGCTGCCGACGGGGAATGCAAAAGGGCAGCTGCCCCAGGGCCGGCGATTTAAAAGGGCCCAGGGTTCCCAGCCGCCACTATCGTAGCAGTGCCGAAGGCCTGGGCCCTTTTAAATCACCACTGGAGCTCTGAGGCCACACCCCTTCCACCCAAGGCCCCGCCCCTTCCAGGGGCCAGAGCCGGCCACCGTACCGGTAAGAATTTATTATTACTTTCACCCCTGTCCTGGGGTCTGATTTGCAGAAATGTTGAGCACTTGTTGCTGAAAATGAACTCAATGGGAACTGTGCTTTGATTATATAAAGTGCTATATCATGCTATGTAGTCTTAAAAATCAAGTCCTAGGTGTCTCAATTTGGTCATCCAAAATTAGTGGATACTTTTGACCCTAATCTCTCCATGCCTCACTTCCCCATCAGTAAAAAGGGTATATTATAACCTTACCTCATATGGTATTGTGAAAATATATTCATTAATGTTTGGAGCATTCAGATACTATAGTAATGACCACCACAGAAAAGCCTATGAGAAAATGAACACTTCCCTGTACAGAGCAGGGTTTGTATAGTTTGCAGTAAATAAGGCCTGGAGTCACGCACCGAAAAACGAGGAGGAAAAAAAATATTCAAGAGCTGCTCATTCAGTGAGCATCATCCATCCTGTGCATTGCGAGAGGCAGAGGACCTGTGGAAATAATAGTGTGTGATCATGTAATTAAAGACTGCATCACAATGCATACACACAAGGTGGCTGAATTAAGGTTGAACAGGCAACCTTCATTCTGACTTTTCCAGCTTCTGAATGCCAGACTGTGCAACCTTAATGAAGGTCCATAGCATAGGGCATATTTGTGTTTATGTGTATAATATAAGATTAGCTTTGCAGTCATGTCCATGCTGGAAGGGTTTATATGCTTATCCAGGGAGTGGACAGAAATCATGCTTTATGCTTTATTGGATGAATCAGAGCTCACACCGGAAAAGGGCAGGCACAGTTTACTTCTCTCATACAGCAAGGTAGAAGCAGAGACCAAAGTGTGGCTGAGTCATAATTTGGTCCTACCTAGCTACTACAGCAGTGCAAAGACACACTGCTCCCTCTGTGAATTGCAAGGTGCCAGTCCAGGCTCTACTGAATATTCGCTAATTCAGAGCTACTTGTGACCAATTCAGTGTTAAAGTAAATGGGAAAAAAAATTGACTACTGAATACATTAGTGGAAATTGCAATCTGCTCATAGATATTCTATACAGTAAAAAGGTGCTATATTTTTTGGAAAAATATTCATAATGAAATATTCACTTGGCTCTGATCATGTTCAGTTGTACAGTCTTTTAAATCCCAACCACCAACACTTGCCAGTGAAAACAATTTCTATCACAGGATTATTTGAATTCTGAGAACATTCTTTGTAGGAAAGCAGGTTTGACGTCCATCCATCAAGGTTTGCCTATAACAGCAACTTAATGCAGCGAAGAAGGTGGCGGGTTCATTCCTCCTTTCATTTATGAGTTATTTTTAAAGATATAATTGCTGTATCTCTTCAGAAGAATTTCACTATTTCAGCTTATGGCAAAATGTTTGACCAGTAAGCAGGATACAGGAGAAAAGGTTTTCAATACAAACTCAAGGTGTGGATTAGTGCAGATGGTTGCATGACTGACAGCCAAAGGAAATCAGTTGAGGTGCTGTGCCAAGAGCTTGACTGACAGCTGTAGTTCTATTGATCTAGTGTACCAAATCCTTCTGACTTGGCCACTGACTTCCACAGTGGCCCTGATCAAGTCACTTGAGTCAAATTTGTCCAATGTGGATGCCTAAAACAACTTTTAGGCACCTATGTAAAAAGCAGGTCACTTCCACAGGCACCAAACTTTAGACAAACTTTAGGTGCTGGTTTTAGCGTTTCTGCCTCTGATTCATTGTCTATAAAATGGGAATATTACAGCTACTTCCTTATTTAATTGGGGTATGTTGAGATAATTGTTTGTTAAAACTAGGATAATGCTCAGTGCTAAGTATTACTAGTATCACTCAAAGAATTCCAATATGCTTTGCAAAGCAATGAAGTACTGTATATAAATTGCCATTTAAAAGGTCAATATTCACCAGCGGTCATCATCCTGTGGCTTTGAGATACCATAGTTACTCTCCTATTATAGGAGTAGGAAGTGAATACTGGGACTGGATGGCAAAGTGGATACTGGGACTGGATGATGGATTACTCAAAATTGCCCTATTCTGTTCATTCCCTCTGAAGCATCTGGCACTAGCCGCTGTCAGAAGAGAGGATACTGGACTAGAAGGTCTGACCCAAGATGGCCATTCTTATTAACTAGCTGATGCATATTTTCATAAATACTACTCTACACAAGTCACTGTTATAAATAAATAAATTAATACATAAAAATTCAATTATTTAGCTCATGATTCACAGTCCATTCAGCAATAATTCAAAGCTTTGCACCCGAGAATTGTTTTGAATGAGAAAAATAATGATGGGGAGGACATGAGCATTTTCCTTTCTTCTACTTGGAGAAGTGTCATGGAATTGTCTTTTGTCGGTAGAACTCTGATTAAGCATTTATATGCATAAATCTTCTCATGTAATGTACTCAAAGCATTTAGTTAGTAAACAGGGACTGAGAGCAGAGGAGTGAAATTTGTATTATGCTGATGTCTCAGTTAATGGATTGCAGGAGAATTGTAAGTAAGGCCTATTCATCTTTGTTGCTTAAATACCTCTTATTCTCTCTTGAATAGTTTTAATTCAGTAGAATAAGAACAATTACAGGAGGAAACTATTCATAGGTGGGAGGAGGCTGATTGAATTATTTATCAAAATGACACTTTAATTATACTGAAAAATGAATTTGTTATCAAATGGAGGGAAGTAGTTTAAAGTTTCTAAAGAAACTTACACATTTTAAGGGTTCACTACTTAACTGGATGATTATTACAGACCAGGAAGACTTGTATATCCATCGTAGAGAACAATCTCTCTCCAGATTCTGAAACCATCACCGAATAGCTGTAGATGAGTTCTCCTGCTGAATGTTCACTTTCAAAGCCCAATTTGCTGATACAGCAAGAGAGCCAGCTGTAAGAACCTCCTCATTCTTTTCCCCTCTGTCTGATCCCAGCAGAATTTCCACAGCTCAAGTCCAGGTGTTTCTGAGGGCCACTGACTCAGTTGTTTCTCAAGACACATCTACCACTGGCGTTTGGACTCAGTTTTGTTTTCATCCAAAACCACTGAGGAGTCAGTAGGACCATTCTGCTTCCTTAAAATACAGGGAATTCCCTATGGGTGTATGTAACTCAGGCAAGAGGGTTGATGTCCATTTAAACATATTTTAGTTTTCATTTCACACCCCCTGATTTTGTAGAGTATCCAGTTTGAAACCCAAAAACTAAAAAATAAAGTTGTGGTCAAAACCATTGGAAAACTTGTCCATCACAGAGTTTGAAGAATCCATTAATTCAAAGCCAAGGAAAGTCTAAACCATTCTAATGTTCACTGGGAAGTTTTGTTCCCCTTCAGGGCCTAATTTTGAGGTGTGATGCCTAAAAGTAGGTAAAAGGTAGCTGGTTCAGTGTTTCACCACTGAAGTTCCACAAAGTTCTTTTCCATGAGAACTCTTGGGATGATACTTCCAGTGTCTGAGAGCATGTCTACACTTGCCTGACGCTGCTGTCGTTGATGCACGGGGTGCGGGGATTGATTTAGCGGGTCTAGTGAAGACCCGCTAAATCGACCGCAGATCACTCTGCCGTCGACTCCAGCACTTCACTGGAATGAGAAGCGCAAGGTAAGACACTGCAGTAAGTCAACCTAAGATACGTCGACTCCAGCTACGTTATTCACATAGCTGGAGTTGCATAATTTAAGTCGACTTACCCCTGTAGTGTAGACAACACATAAGTGAGCTACAGACATGGCCTCCCTGCAAGCTGCAAGACAGCAGTGGGCAGCTCCATTTAATCACAGGTAGGTTCAGCGAATGACCTGACTACTGGTTCCTGTAAAGGCCCTGTCATTGAGGGAGTAGGACATGCCAGCATGCCTCTGTCTGTTTCCTCTTTCAGACATATTAGATTAATTTCCCGGATCCTTCAAACCCCTGACAGAGAACCTCTCCAATTTATTTTGTATCTGTCAATTGTCCATGCTACTCCGAATAAACATGGCAGTGTACCCAATGAAGGCAGTGTACTTTAGTCCAAGCAGAAAAAAAAATTCTCATTGGCTTATTTACTGAATGGCATGCCTGTATACTATACCATTATTAGAGATGAAGTTAACATAACATAAGAAAATAAGAACTTAAGAATGGCCGTACTGGGTCAGACCAAAGGTCCATCCAGCCCAGTACCCTGTCCACCGACAGTGGCCAATGCCAGGTGCCCCGGAGTGAGTGGACCTAACAGGTAATGCTCAAGTGATCTCTCTCCTGCCATCCATCACCCCTTCCTGACAAACAGAGGCTAAGGACACCATTCCTTACCCATCCTGGTTAATAGCCATTAATGGACTTCATCTCCATGAATTTATCCAGTTCTCTTTTAAACCCTGTTAAAGTCCTAGCCTTCACAGCCTCCTCAGGCAAGGAGTTCCACAGGTTGACTGTGCACTGTGTGAAGAAGAACTTCCTTTTATTTGTTTTAAACCTGCTGCCCACTAATTTCATTGGGTGGCCCCTAGTTCTTCTATTATGAGAACAAGTAAATAACTTCATTATTCACTTCCTCCACACCACTCATAATTTTATATACCTCTATCATATCCCCCCTTAGTCTCCTCTTTTCCAAGCTAAAAAGTCCTAGCCTCTTTAATCTTTCCTCATATGGGACCCGTTCCAGACCCCTAATCATTTTAGTTGCCCTTCTCTGAACCTTTTCTAATGCCAGTATATCCTTTTTGAGATGAGGAGACCGCATTTGTAAGCAGTATTCAAGATGTGGGCGCACTATGGATTTGTATAAGGGCAATAAGATATTCTCCATCTTATTCTCTATCCCTTTTTTAATGATTCCTAACATCTTGTTTGCTTTTTTGACTGCCACTGCACACTGCATGGACGTCTTCAGAGAACTATCCACGATGACACCAAGATCTTTTTCCTGATTAGTTGTAACTAAATTAGCCCCCATCATATTGTATGTATAGTTGGGGTTATTTTTTCCAGTGTGCATTACTTTGCATTTATCCACATTAAATTCCATTTGCCATTTTGTTGCCCAATCATTTAGTTTTGTGAGATCTTTTTGAAGTTTTTCGCAGTCTGCTTTGGTCTTAACTATCTTGAGCAGCTTAGTATCATCTGCAAAGTTTGCCACCTCACTGTTTACCCCTTCTTCCAAATCATTTATGAATAAGTTGAATAAGATTGGACCCTTGGGGAACACCACTAATTACCCCTCTCCATTCTGAAAATGTACCATTTATTCCTACCCTTTGTTCCCTGTCTTTTAACTAGTTCTCAATCCATGAATGTTGAAATGGAATGTATAAATCACCCTGCTGGACCAGATTACTATCCCATCTCTCATGTAGAAGCCAATACCTCACGCTACAGGAAAAAAAACCTCAAGACATAATGCTTCTGTGCAATACTGCACATGGGTGGAAAATCCTTCCTAACCCCTATGAAGGTGGCAGGCGACTCCCTGAAGTTTAAGGTTCGATTTGTGCTCTCATTATCTCAACTCACTTAGCTTCCAGTGTTATGGTCAAACTGACCTATTTCTTGTCTATGTCTAGCCACACAGGAGGTGTCTTGCTATGTGTTGCACAAAGAAGCGGGTATTCAGACAAGTGCTATGGAATTGTGCCTAAATGAAGCCTAAATTTACTGCCCTTTAATTTAATAATCTTGCCAAATCCTGACTTTTACATCACTATTAAATATTATAACTCTAAGGTCATTGATTTTAACCATTATGATCATTTAGTTTGACCTCAGTATGACACAGGCAATTCATATTTATCTAGTAACTCTTTTACTGACCCCAACAACTTGTGGTTGAACCAGAGCATAATTATTTGCATTTATACAACATCTTAAATCACTTCTCAGTATCTCAAGTTATATTGCAATTAAAATCGAGACTGGCCTTTAGCTGCATCCTAATTAGATATTAAAAGCAAATGAGTGTAGGAATACTTGATCGCCACCTGAATCAATTATGTTTCCTGCCTTTTCTTCTTTGGTCTGTCCAAGAATACTGTGTGACTTCCAAATGCACTGTTCTGTTTAACACTCACTACTGCTGGAACATTTGTGTCTCCATTACTCCTATTACAGCCCTTACATCACAGATACCAAACTTCATTGCTTTAGAGGGTGACAGAACTTAGGAAATGTATTACAATGTAAATCTAAAAATGGAAACACTAAAAGTAAATACACTTTGAAAAACTGAAAAGGGTGAGCCCCAATGTTCCCGCTAATTTTAGACAGGCCGTGTGCGCAAAAAAATTCTTCTGTGTAAATTGTTGTGCTTCTGTGAAAATGTTTGTGTGCACGGTGTTTCGCCGTGTGCGCGGGGTTTAGGATCTGTGTGAGCGTGCATGCGCACAGCTTAGAGGGAACAGTGTGGGTACAAACAATCATTAACCTCACAACATTCCTCTGAGTAAGGTATTTATTAACCCCAGTATAAACATGGGCAGATTCAGGCACAGTGAGCTTGTCCAACCTCATACAGTGAGGCAGTGGCATGGCTAACAACAGAACCTAGCAATCTTTTCTCCCAGTCTCCTGCTTTCCATAGTAGTGGGTTGTTTCTTTGTTCTCACCTGCCAAAATTGACACATGAAGATTTAAAAAATGAAGGTGGGAGAAGACTAAAAGGATCCATCTGCTTATGCCCGAGGGTGAAATTCACCCTGCACAGAGTTTCAGCATCTTGTTTGTGGAAAGAAAGAAAGAAAGAAAGAAAGAAAGAAAGAAATTGGGGTGCATTGGGGTGAATTCCATCCTCGTATATAGGTTTTAAATCCTAGATAACCTTGAGAAAGAGTGGGTGGGGGGAAATACTTTTCCTCTCAAGCAATGATGATTCACAGGACCAACCCACAGCAATAAGGCCTTGCCAAATACCAAGCCACACCAGGATATGATACATCTTCAGAGTTTATTTAAATTTTTCGAAATTGCCCTAAAAATTCACCAGCCCAGGCAAAAAATCTATATGCCAAGCCTTAACCCTGATATAGTAATTTTGCAAAACTCCTGCATCTGTATATTGCATTTGAATTATACTCAGTACTGTCTGAATTATAAAAAAAGCTTTCCAGAGAAACAGATTCCATATGCTGTCTTGAACACTGGTCATGTAATGAGGTCTAAGTTAAACACTATGTCCCATGTACCTTCCTATTTTCCTCTTGTCTTAGCCGATGTTTAAACCTTGTCAGTAAAATTAACTGAAAGCCAAAACAGGCTTTCCTGCATTTCATTGTCAAAATTAAATTACTTCTCTGCTATGAAATGATCTTCTTGACTTTGCTTTTGTGCCACAGGATGTTAAGAATGGAGAAGAGAATACTTATAGCAAAGATTTTCTCGGAACACAGCACATTACGTCAAAACCACGAATGAAGCCAGTAAATTAAAATGTTCTCTATTATGGACTATTCAATGCCTAAGAAAGCTTTAGACAGAAATAAAAGATCTGCAGGTGTATTAAAGTGACTTGTTAATTTTCTTTACCTCCCACTTACAGCTAGAAGACTTGACGCTGTAGAATCTGCAGTTAGCCTTACCATTTCAATTATTTCTCTATAATATAGGTCTAGTTTCCACACCATGGGCCTGCCTGCATGAAGGTAATGGCAATGATTTAGCACTGCTTTCTGACATGAAGAAAATTGAGTTAGCTCAGGTTTTGAAACTTCTATAGCAATGTACTTCACACTACTATTTGTCATGAGACATGGGGTACACATTAAGCCTAGGGGTAATTTTGATTGCAAAATGTATTTAGTTCTAATTCACTCCATTCAGTCTTCTGTTACTAGCTGCGTCTTAGAATACCATTGGGCTCAATTATGGTCTGTACAACAACCATAAATTGAAGGAGAATTGATGGGGCGAACAGGTGTTGGAGAATTTTGTAATAAAAATGGAACATGTTCCATTTGCAATTTCCACATTGAAATGCACTTTTTGTTAGTTTGCACTTCATAAAACACGACTCTTTAGTGCTCATGTGGGTTGTGAATAGCATGGCTGAGTGACAGTGATGGGAGCATGAGAAGCAGAGAATTTGTGAAGCTGGCCAATGGATGATGGAATACTCTTTGAATGGAAGTATTGCAGACAAAAAGAAAAGAGATAGTGTAGCTTCCCAGCCATTGAGGTCAATGGGAGTTTCTCTTGTACAACTGATAGAAGGATCGGGTCCTTGGAAGGTACAAGGGACATGGAAGAGGTGGTGAGAGTAAATGGGGCCTAACATTAGAGAAGACAAATTGGCATAAGCATTGACTTCAATTGATCTTTGCTGCTTTACAGCTGCTGAGGGGTTGGTCCAGATATCTAAAGACACGAGTTATTCCCATTTACTGCAGATTTAAGACACACTCTTCCTATCCCTAAAGTCCATGGGAATTCTGTCATTTAGATTTCCTAGCCTAGTTTCACTTTGTTCTCTTCTCAACCTGCTTGCACCACCTTCAAATTCATACTCTGTCACTCTCCTGTTGCTGCACCCTTTCCTGAATGTCTCTTCCATAAGTGTCACTTTGTACCAGGGCCTATCATCATTGTTTGGCTCTATTCCTTGAAGTATGTTGTTCTATTCCAACTTACCCCAGCTGAGGACCTGGCCCCTGAGATATAGACAATCAAACTGTACTATGTATAGAGTTTACCCCATGTGTCTTAAACAGATTTTATCTAAAATTCAAACTTTGTGGGTATGCCTCACCACTAAGAAATAAATTGGTGACCTCTGTCATTAGCAATTGTAAATCTCTTTGGCTGCCAGGCTTATAAATTTCAAGTAAAAAAGTAGAACCCATTTCTCATGGGGAAAAAAGAGGTTGGCATGTCATATTGCAGCCTCTGCTGTTGGTTAAAGAGAGTGTTAGCATTAAATTATCTGCTCCCAGATAATTTCCCAGATGAACCACCATAAAAGGCTCTGAAATAATATCTTGCCCATTTTTTCTTATCATGAAATCCAGTAACGTTCAAGACATCAAGGGCTCTAATTCATCAGGATTTGATTTGAGCTGGGACATTGTTTTTAGCAGTCCCCAGGAAGACAGCTGAGCGCACTGGCTATATGGTATTCACTGCCCAGAATGAAGTATTAACCTGTTCACTGCAGAATGCTGGCTATGGAGTCTACATGGCAGCAGGATTCATTTAGGCACTGAGATGGTATGACTCCATGTCAATAGTCATGTGCCAGCACCGGCTACGTTGGTCAGCACAGAGAAATGTGTTTGCCCCAGTGTGCCGGCACTGTTAGGAAAAATGCAACATGATCCAAACCAGGACACAGACACATGGGATACACCATGGCTGGCCACAAGTTTTAAAGAAGGAATCTCCCTTTCTTGACCATTGACGGTAACAAAATCCTAAGTGTCATGAGGGTATTTATACTGAGAGCTTTTTGCAGCCAGAACCTTGTCTGATCCCAGCATCCACCTATCCCCCAAACTGAGAACCCTTAGCAGCTCTCTATTCCGAACACTCTCTCCCCAGACACACAAGTGTCCCCTTCCACTGAACTGATCCCCTTGCAGATGACACACACCGCTAGGCTCTTGCGGTTGTTCTGGAAAAGCAAGAGCAGACACAGACATCCCTGCATGCTGCTTCTCTGAAGCTAGCCCCGTCAAAATGCTGTACTCCTACTTTGGGCTTCCTCAGACTGCAGGCAGCTGAGAATGCATGGCAGGGCCAACAGTCCTCCATTGACAGTGGGGTAGCCTGTAGTCAGGAGCTAGAGCCGTTCCAGCCCCAGCAGCCATCCCCTAGTGGCAGCGAGCAGTATTACAACATGCAGCATATAGCTACACTACAATTGTGAAATTATTGAAAGATTAGCCCTTTTAATCCCTAATGAACGGCCAGAATACCAGGGGGAAATAAAAGTGGTGGTAACAGAATATTAAAAATCATTGATAGAAAGGAACAGTGCGTGTTTTATACAACCACATAACATTATTTTACGAGCATAAGAAGCATGTTTGTGATGTACTGACATATGCATGTATTTATGCAATAAGAGGCTCCATATCTTCCAGACAATATATCCCACAGGCTACTGGAACAAACCAGACAGATACATGAAGCTCAAACTGCACTGAAACTGCAGTCATTTGCACAGCCACTTTCCCCCCAATTGTCTAACTTTCATGAATAAAACTTATATTAAATACATCAAACTTTCCCTGCCCTTTAATTTTCACCATCTAACTGAGCTGCCTAGTTGCCCAATCTGGTGAGGCATCTCATTTTGTGAATATTAAAAAAAGAATTAATAAAACAGCTCAATGTCAAAAAGGCATTTGCTGAACACTCTCCTGAATAAATTAAGTAACATAGTTGTTGTGACATATGTCTTTGACTCTCACAAATAGAACTGCTTTGTAAACAAACAAAGAATCAATCAGTCAAAATCACTGCAGCTTCAAATGCATATAATTCAAGGGAGTTTGTTTTCTTATTTATGTTGCATCACTGACAAGGTTGGTACAAAGTTGACATGTATGCTACTTAGTGTAGGAGTTGGTGAAACCCACACACAGTGATGGAGAGGATTAAAAAACCCATATGCCTTATTACAAAGCTATTGGTTTTAACAAACAGGTTGGTGGAATTCATTATATTAGCAAGACTCATACAACTATATTTTTTGTGAGAAATTAAATAAATTATAACATTACAAGAGGAATATTTCTTACTTTTTGTACTTGTCCAAATTCCGGACAGCTTCATTGACCTAGATACTTTCTGGGTAAATATTAGAGACTGGTCAGAACTGAAACCATCTGTCCGAACATCCCCAGAGTTAGAAATCCGAACAGAGTTCCAAATTTGAATTTAATACACAATCCACTCTCTATAGAACGGGCTGAACAAAAATCCTGGATCCAAACATCCTGAACTCTGTCTTTTTTGAAACCTGGATCCAGAATAAAGTTTCATAGCTCAGGTTCATCCATAGTAAACATACAAACAATGCTTCTGGGTTTTTTTAGAAATGAATAATATGTAGTGTTCTAATTTACCATTAAACTATCACTTATCTGTACCTTGAAGAACTTACTGCCTAAATTAACCTTCAGTCAGAAATATAACTTCCTGTTGACTTGAAAAATCTACTGGGACTCTTTGTTCACTGGCAGAGCAGAACTATGTGCTTAGCTCTAACAGGAGTTATTAAAGAAATGTTTCTTTATTGTAACTATGTCTTTTACCTAACATGCTAAAGGAGAATTTACAAATGTATACTCTGGAATAGGCAGTCGCTACAATTTAAATAGCTGAGTTACTTTCTGAAACAGTGACTATCTTGATAACTATGGTATTTTTTCCTTAGATATTTACAACCTGCTAGTCACTGTTATTGCACTTTTCATATCTCTGATGGATGAGTGTGCCTCCAGCTATATCACTTCTTGCTAGGCCATTGTTCAATGTTGTAAGTTACATAGATTTGGGGCTGGGTCAGTACTTGAAAAGGAGATCTCCAAAAGAAATGCAGGCTGCTTCGGGAATTGGAGTTGGTGTTTTATCTTGGGACACTCTCTGCCCATATTACTGAAACAATGACTTGCCATGTTTTTAAAGGAGAGTGCCATCTTTTGCAAGAGACTTTGTATCATGCCATCCTACCAGACACTTGTCTTCATCAACGAGCCCATCTTACTTTTCACATGATAGAGACTGTTGCTACCACTGTCCTTGTTCATTTTTTGTGGGGTTAGTTGCACCCTTGGTACCTAAATTCTTTCCTGTAATTTCACGTGGTTACAGTGGCCTTCTTTACTTTGTGTCCCAACGTGATGGGGTAGTGTTGACATGTAATATCAGACATTGGTGCCTGGCTACAATTCAATGGTGGGTGAGTTAGGTATGATCCTTCTGCAGGTGTCAATGGCAGTAAAACGGGCTGGGTTCAATAATATGTCTAGGGGACCTTTTCTAAAATAAAAAACAGATGGCTAATGCTTATACAGATTGACTCGGTGGTAGCTGAGTGCAGCGACGCTGACTTCCGTCAGTGTCGGTGGGTGCTGACGCCGGGCCCCGCCCCCCAACGCCGGTGATGTCACGGGGCCCCGCCCCTGACGCCGGTAACGTCACGGGGCCTCGCCCCCGACGCCACCGCAACGTCGCTGGCGTCGGGGGCGGGGCCCCGGAACATCGCCTGGTGCTCCAGTAAGTTGGGCGCGAGCTCCGGGGATGGCGGGGAGTTGCCGGTGGGTGCAGAGCACCCACCAATTTTTTTCCGTGGGTGCTCCAGCCCCGGAGCACCCATGAAGTCGGCGCCCCTGGCTGAGTGGACTTCCAGGGGTGACTCTTCTGCCTGACTGTTTCAGTACAGTGAAGGAAGTACCACCAAGTTCACTTCTGATCTGCAGCTATCTAGTTCCATAAGTCAGCTCTGCCACTGCCAGCCTAATTCAATCACTATTACAGGGTTAGCGTTCTGTGCCTCCTTTCTGATCTCCGAGAGCACGCCAGCCCAGGTGTTCATCCTCTTGCCATGACCTGTCTTAGTATGGATTTTCAGATTTCTTCCATTGTTACACCATGACCCAAATACACTGCTCCTTGTATACCAACTGCCAATCCCTCTTCAGGCTCAGCTAGGTTTGGGGCACCTGCATTTCCTCCCTTTGGAAATCTGTGACCAATGAAATTGACCTACAGCCTTCTTACAACCAAATATTTTAAAATAGTAGTTGGAATAAAGCATTAGAGAAAAAAATTAGAATAGACACCACATATATTTAGTCTCTTCTAAACTCATGCTTGACTACAGGCTAAATAAGATAGGCTCTTCCTCATAAAACACTAGAATAGAACTGAATCCATTTACATTCTCATAGCCAACTCAGATGCTCCTTTCTCCGTGGGTCTCAGCCTGGTTCCTTCTTGTTCAAAACTAGTTAGGGAACTCCCCACCAGAGAGGGTTAGAGCCATTAAGGCTAATCACTTCAGCATGGTATCTTAACAATTCTTAGAAGTAAGCAG
This sequence comes from Chelydra serpentina, assembly GCA_037349315.1. Taxonomy (NCBI): domain Eukaryota; kingdom Metazoa; phylum Chordata; order Testudines; family Chelydridae; genus Chelydra; species Chelydra serpentina. The sequence goes on along the minus strand of JBAIAC010000035.1, from coordinate 29,763,275 downwards.
TTAGGTGAATATTAGAAAGGGCCTTCTCCCTCTTTCCCAGGGTATAATACCCACCCGTATTTAGGGTATAGACCCACCACGCTAGTGTCATATCTGGATCCAGTATTAGTGATCGCCAAAGAGCACCCCCACCCCAATTTGTCACACCAGTCCAGTTCTGTACCATAAGGACAGTCCCATCATGCAACACCAATTCTACACAGGGTTCCAAATCAATGGCTGATAAACCCAGAACAAAGCTGGACCCATGGACAATATCACTCAAGTCCCTTAGATTAATTTTGGATCCCAAATTAGCCAGAGTCCACTCCCTGTCAACTCAGGGTGACCAACTTTTTTCAGGGTATATCTTTCATAAGTGATATGCTCTTACAAAAATACAGTCACATTAACAAGCTACTGTCATTCATAAAATCAGAACATCAACTTCAAATAATGCAACACACACACACTGCCTAGAGTTATGGGTAAACAAGTTATAATTAGTTTAAATGACACCTGAAAAGCTCATTTCCCTTTTCTCCTATGAGGGGAAAGAAAGAATTCCATTCCCTCTAAGCCTTCTAGCTCTGAAGCTTACATGGATGAAGTGGTTTCTGGATAGTAGATAGCAGTTGCATGAAGTTACAGCACTCAGACATATTGTACCTTCAGAAATAACATCAACTCCCAGGACTAACCAACCAGCATTTCAGATACTGAAGAATAATTCACCAAAATATTGTCTTCTCAGACTGAACTTCCAAAAATAAGGTAAAATGGTCATAATTGTGCTGTGATGTGATACCAGTTTAACTGTATGGGCCAGTCACTAACATTCAGAAGGGACTTGCTCATACTTATAAGGCAGGATTCAGCCTTTAAAGTATTCAGAGGGACCCCATTAGGGTGACCAGATGTCCCTATTTTTATAGGGACAGTCCCGATTTTGGGGCCTTTTTCTTATATAGGTTCCTATTTACCCCCCACCCCCTGTCCCAATTTTTCACACTTGCTGTCTGGTCACCCTAGACCCCATTCACATAATCAGGAGCAATGCATTCAGAATTTTTCCCCCATCCAAGTACATCGGACTTTCCATTGACTAGTTACACTGGACAAACAAAATAATAATTTAGATCTTCCAAGAACAAATCTGTTACATACAAACCTATTAAAATAAGGTAGGAGCCAGGATAAATAAGGTTAGAAGGATCAGTTTTCAAATGGAAGTACATAGCTAGGAAATCCAAATACGTTAGCTGAGTGTTTGGCACCAATTTAATCTTCATAATTATATGCAGGATTCACAGGGCCAGCTCCACGCACGAGCAAAACAAGCTGGTGCTTGGGGTGGCACATTTCTAGGGGCGGCATTCTGGCACCGGCCATGCCGCCCCTAGAAATGTGCCCCGGCCGGCCGCCCCAGCTCACCTCCTCTCTGTGCCAGCGTGGCTGCCACCGGCTTCTCCCTGAGCAGCGGCGCGCGAAACACCTGTTTCGCGTGCCGCTTCTCCCCCTCCCTCCCAGGCTCTTAAGCCTGGGAGGGAGGGGGAGAAGAGAACTCGAGCGGCCGCGGCGCGCGTCTCCCCCTCCCTCCCAGGCATGCTCAGGCTGGGGAGATCAGGGGCAGCCGGCATGCCGCGCTCGCTCCCCGCCGGCCGGGGAGACACTCCCCGCCGGCCGGGGAGAGTGGGGGCCGTGGGCATGCCATGCTCGCTCCCCCACGGCCGGGGAGACGCTGCCCGCTGGCCGGGGACAGTGGGGCCGCGGGCATGCCGCGGTCGCTCCCCCCGGCCGGGGAGACGCTGCCCGCCGGCCGGGAAGAGCGGGGGCTGTGGGCATGCCGCGGTCTCTCCCCGCCGGCCGGGGAGAGCGGGGGCTGTGGGCATGCCGCAGTCTCTCCCCGCCGGCCGGGGAGAGCGGGGGCTGTGGGCATGCCGCAGTCTCTCCCCGCCGGCCGGGGAGAGCGGGGGTCTCGGGCATGCCGCGCTCGCTCCCCGCCGGCCGGGGAGAGCGGGGCCACGGGCATGCCGCCCGCGCTCCCAGTGGCGGGGGGGGGAGGGGGTTGTTTCAGCGGGCATTGGGGTTTTTTTGGGGGGGGAGGCAGTTAAGTTTTGGGGGTTTTTTTGCTTGGAGCGGCAAAAACGTTAGAGCCGCCCCTGAGGATTCATATGTCTTGTTTTGCTGCCAAGCTCTCAGCACTCAGTTGTTTCAAGAACTCTGGTCCCTCTCATGCACCCATGATGAACTGGTCCCCATTAAAGTCAGCATATACCAAGTGTTAATAGTGGTAACAGAGAAGCCATGGTTATTGCCCTCTATTACTGTAGCATGACTGCTGGCAAATGCTGGCTTTCTTTGTTGACCAAGGCGTATCAGTCATATATTGTTTAAAACGAAAGCCACGATTTCTAAGTGTCAACCAATTCAAGGCACTTTAAGGGGACCTGATTGACAGAAAATATTAAGCATCTATCCTCTGACATTAGACCCTTTTAATGTCTCAAGTTGGGCACTCAAAAGCACGCGTCCCTTTTGAAAACCTTGGTCTAAATGCATTGTTAGTGATACAACGATCGTGCTAGCTCATGTGGGGAAGTTGGGAATAGGAATTCAGATTTCTGGCTATGTTGATAACAAAGCTATTAAAACTTTTTGTTACTAAGTCCTTGGCAAGTTGCTAGGCAGTGCTGACTTCTGCCATTCCATCACACTGTATTGCTAGTGCCATCTGGATGTAACTCATGCATTCCAGTTTCTGTGGAATTATAAATTGATCGCAGCACTGTCAGACTGCCAAGTGTGAACCATCATTATCATTCAAGATATCATTTAGCACATACTCCACATGGCAGTCAATTGCTTGCATTATAATCACCTCATAAAACTGAGATTCCACAGATGTAACACCCCCTTGAGACACTCTTTACCTGTTATATTAAACTTACAGAGATTTAAAGTGTCAGATAATTTTTCACCAGAGTTGCAGTGCTGCCTAATGTAGTCAATCAGCCACTACTGCTAAAAAGTTTATAGTCTTGCAGTGTCCAAAGGGCATAACTGGACACAGCAAGACAGAGGTTCCTAGGGTTGTGTCTGGGACCAGAGATATTGGCTAGTTTCATTTGGATGCACAATCCAAGTAGCGGCTGGCCAAAAGTGCTCACTCATGTAGCTGGGAGCAGCTTACATGCTAAAGGCTATGCAGGAACAACCCGGGAGTGAGGGGTCTCACAGCAGAGCAGGGTAAGGCTGGCTCCCAGAGTTGAGGATTGGAGTGACCTAGAAGATCACCTGTCCAGATAACACCAGGGGAACATCACACATGCCCATGCAGGACAGCCAGTCATGAATGAAGCTGTTCTTGTGATAAATTTGAAACCATGGACATCTCACATGAAAGCCTGTTCTCATAAGTGTTCCAGCTCAATTTAGGAGATCCAGGAGGTTCAGAGAGTTTGGATGGGCACCCAAAATGTGCTTAGCAGAACTACGGCTTAGTCCATCACAGCTTCAGACGTGCCAGTTTTCCAGTCTGACTGGCCCAGGCATGCTGTGGTAGGAGTGACTGACACATACCAGATACAATAGATCATAGAATCATAGAATCTCAGGGTTGGAAGGGACCTCAGGAGGTCATCTAGTCCAACCCCCTGCTCAAAGCAAGACCAACCCCAACTAGATCATCCCAGCCAAGGCTTTGTCAAGCCTGACCTTAAAAACCTCTAAGGAAGGAGATTCCACCACCTCCCTAAGTAACCCATTCCAGTGCTTCACCACCCTACTAGTGAAAAAGGTTTTCCTAATATCTAACCTAAACCTCCCCCTCTGCAACTTGAGACCATTACTCCTTGTTCTGTCATCTTCTACCACTGAGAACAGTCTAGAGCCATCCTCTTTGGAACCCCCTTTTAGGTAGTTGAAAGCAGCTATCAAATCCCCCCTCACTCTTCTCTTCTGCAGGCTAAACAATCCCAGTTCCCTCAGCCTCTCCTCATAAGTCATGTGCTCCAGCCCCCTAATCATTTTGGTTGCCCTCCGTTGGACTCTTTCCAATTTATCCACATCCTTCTTGTAGTGTGGGGCCCAAAACTGGACACAGTACTCCAAATGAGGCCTCACCAGTGCCGAATAGAGGGGAATAATCACGTCCCTCAATCTGCTGGAAATGCCCCTACTTATACAGCCCAAAATGCCGTTAGCCTTCTTGGCAACAAGGGCACACTGTTGACTCATATTCAGCTTTTCGTCCACTGTAACCCCTAGGTCCTTTTCTGCAGAACTGCTGCCCAGCCATTCGGTCCCTAGTCTGTAGCAGTGCATGGGATTCTTCCGTCCTAAGTGCAGGACTCTGCACTTGTCCTTGTTAAACCTCATCAGATTTCTTTTGGCCCAATCCTCTAATTTGTCTAGGTCCCTCTGTATCCTGTCCCTACCCTCCAGCGTATCAACCACTGCAGTCCACACCATCCTCCAGATCGTTGATGAAGATATTGAACAAAACCGGCCCCAGCACCGACCCTTGGGGCACTCCACTTGATACCGGCTGCCAACTAGACATGGAGCCATTGATCACTACCTGTTGAGCACGACCATCCAGCCAGTTTTCTATCCACCTTACCGTCCATTCATCCAGCCCATACTTCTTTAACTTGCTGGCAAGAACACTGTGCGAGACTGTATCAAAAGCTTTGCTAAAGTCAAGAAACAGCACATCCACTGCTTTCCCCTCATCCACAGAGCCACTTATCTCATCATAGAAGGCAATTAGGTTAGTCAGGCATGACTTGCCCTTGGTGAATCCATGCTGATTGTTCCTGATCACTTTCCCCTCCTTTAAGTGGTTCAGAATTGATTCCTTGAGGACCTGTTCCATGATTTTTCCAGGGACTGAGGTGAGACTGACTGGCCTGTAGTTCCCCGGATCTTCCTTCTTCCCTTTTTTAAAGATGGGCACTACATTAGCTTTTTTCCAGTCATCCGGGACCTCCCCCGATTGCCATGATTTGTCAAAGATAATGGCCAATGGCTCTGCAATCACATCGGCCAACTCCTTTAGCACCCTCGGATGCAGTGCATCAGGCCCCATGGACTTGTGTTCGTCCAGCTTTTCTAAATAGTCCCGAACTACTTATTTCTCCATAGAGGGCTGGTCACCTCCTCCCCATACCATGCTGTGGAGTGCAGCCGCCTGGGAGCTGACCTCGTCTGTAAAGACAGAGGCAAAAAAAGCATTGAGTACACTAGCTTTCTCCACATCCTCTGTCACTAGGTTCCCTCCCTCATTCAGCAAGGGGCCCACACTTTCCTTGACTTTCTTCTTGTTGCTCACATACCTGAAGAAACCCTTCTTGTGACTCCTAACATCTCCGGCTAGCTGCAACTCTAAGTGTGATTTGGCCTTCCTAATTTCACTCCTGCATGCCTGAACAATATTTTTATACTCCTCCCTGGTCATTTGTCCAATCTTCCACTTCTTGTAAGCTGTTTTTTTGTGTTTAAGACGAGTAAGGATTTCACTGTTAAGCCAAGCTGGTCGCCTGCCATATTTACTTTTCTTTCTACACATTGGGATGGCTTGTTCCTGCAACCTCAGGACTGTCACAGTTCAGAGCAATGGCACCAGGCAGTAGCAGGGGAAAGGATAGCTCAGTGGTTTGAGCATTGGCCTGCTGAATCCAGGGTTGTGAGTTCAATCCTTGAGGGGGCCATTTAGGGATCTGGGGCAAAAAAATAATCTGTTAGGGGACAGTACTTGGTCCTGCCTAGTGTAGGCAGGGGACTGTACTCAACTCAATGACCTTTCAAGGTCCTTCCAGTTCTAGGAGATTAGCATATCTCCATTTATTTAATTTTTTTAAACTTCTCCTCAGCAAGGACACCCACTCTTACCTTTCTTCTCCCCAGCAGTTGCCTCTCCTGGATGGAGTCACTTGTCTCTCTCCCTTCTAACCAGGGTATTTCCAGGCTGGACAGTTCCATTGCCTTCACTGTGTAATTCCCAGCATGGACAAGTTGCCCTAGGCCACCTGCTTGCTTTCTCTTCAGAAGCGGATAACAGTGTAATTGCTACAGATATACCTTTTACCGCATTGTTTTTCTAAGCAAGCCCACTTCATTTTTAAGGTAAAAAGCATTACAGAGAAACATTAAAACCAATAAAAGAACCTATACCCATGCTAATCAGCTAACCAGAGTTCTTCTCAACTCTCACATGGGCTCTGGCAGATGCAGTCTTTTAATACCCTACCCTAAGGGCATCCTTCTGGTTACAAGTTCATCAGAGCTTCAACTCAGAACAAGCACACAGTAATATAAGGCCTCAGCAGGCCAAGTCCTCCCTAAGGATGGTGGCTCTCCATGGACCAGGGGTCCTGTCCATTTGCTGGATCAGAGAAAAGGGCTTAGGTCAGCCTAAATTCTCAGGGTTTTTATCCAGAAGTCTTTTCTTTGTGGGTCTCTGGAAAATCCTGTTTGAATTAATTGATGTATAATATTGCCTCGGGGGGTTTCAAAGGCTGATAACTAAAGTAGTTAATTAGCATCCCCATCCCTGCTAGAGAAGGTACATACAGTGCCACAATAACACATACCCAATTGGATTTTTAATACAATGTATCCCAAAAGCATTAACCCTCGTTCAGTAAGGTTTAACTTAACTGAATACATTTAGCTTAAGATTTGTTCAGTATATTACAAGGTATTTTCAGTCTATCCAGGGGCTATAAAAAAGAACATGCCTCTTTTGAGAGAGAGAGCTGAACATTTCAAAACTTCATATGATCCTAACGTGCCAGTGTAAAAGAATATAAAATGGATCCTTCCATAGGAGAATTAAATACACACACAATAGGGAGAAAGTCTAGATAAAGTGACCTGACATTTATTTTGAATGACTTTTTGTAAGTTTCAGACAACATATGATTTTTTTCTCTTTTCTATCTCCCTTTACTTCCCTTCCCCATAGTCGCCTTTCAGAGGGTAATATGATTAATAATGTAGACATTCACGCCATACACTACCACCTTGGGGACACATTATCTATTTCTTTATTATAAGAATCAAGCACAATCTTTTTGTGCACCAAAAAGTAAAAAAGCAACAGAGTGACAGTTCCACTTCTCTGCTTTTCTTTCCACTACTAGTCAAATGGCATTAAAGAATTACCCAATTCACCAATTCCAAATTACTTCCAATTTCAGGAACAACGGGGGAAGAAGAGCAATTATTACACACGAGATCTCAAACTGTTTATTGCTATTGAATTGTTAAACCAAAGATTACTGCCAAAATTTCCCTCAGTTGTATTTCCCAAAATACATTAACATTTCACTAGAACTTAGAGCCTGAAACTGGCTTTCTACATCTGTAAATACATGAAAAAACTAGACAAATATTTTAATTAATTACATGAAAAACTTTAGTTAATGAAATATTCAGGACTATTTCACAAGTAGCCTCTGGCTTTGAGTGGACAACTTAAGACACCTTGGGCCTGATTTTCAGAGGTGCTGAGCAATCACAATCCAACTGAAGTCTTCCCAGCAGTCTAAATAGTGTAGTTTGTATATTTCAGGATATGACACAATAATGCCATTGTTTTTCCCCCCTTTTTTCTATTTTATTTTTCTCATTATACTTCAGTTACATATAGCATATATGTAAAATTTTCCAATCAAATTGCTGCAGGCGTGACAGTGATTTCATATCTCATTGCAACAATAAGTTTTCATCACTAAAATACTATTCATAATCTAAAGTGATTTATAAAGGAAAGAAAAAGCAATCAGCACAGATTAAGCTACTTTAGCTAAAATCTTTTCCTATTTGTAACATCTCTTTCACTTATTTTAAATAGTTTGAACAGCCCTTTTGACTGTTCATCCATAGCATCGACACACTGGAAAAGAGCCATGAATGCTTCTCTTACACTATTCTCTACTGATAAGCCTCTGCCCCTAACAAGGAGGGTCAGTCTCTAAGCCCTTTCACATCTTGGCTTCTCTGATATGTGATGGTAATGGGTTTTATAACTGGACACCTCTTCACTACAGAGAGAGCAGAAACCATTAATTTCATACTAGTAGCTGAAAGCTTGTGCTGTCACGGAGGTGTGGCAGCTGGCCCATTTAATCCACCATCTATGTAGTCTTCCTCCTACAACCAATGAAATTGTCACACAGAAATTAGTTGCAGAGAAAGGATGGTGATTGGTTGAGTTACCTCTGATATCACAGTGGTCTAGGATTCTTGGCTTGGTATAGATACATGCTTTGTTGTGGCTGAAAGCCTGTGCTGGCAGAGGCTTTGTAAAGTCATGTGTAATTTGTAAAGTCAAAATGGTTGAGAACTAACGAATTGGCCATAGCAAAGTGCTAAACTCAGTGATGATTCAACGTGCTGATATTCTGAACAAAAAAGAGCTCCCACTTTTGATTGTAGTGCTTTCATTGCTTCACACAGACTCAGACGTTTTAGGCTTCAGAGTGACAAACAAGGTGACATTCCTGGAATCTTATTATATAAATAGGCCACCAAAAGCAGTCAGATGGGGAAGACTTTGGGTAATGGCTGACCTAAGCCAGACTCAGCTCAGTAACCTAGATGGGACAGACTCCACATATACCATTAGCAGTCCCTTGAGTCATCTAGTTCGTTTCCCCACTCCTCATCTAACTTTTGTTCAGATGTGTATAATACAGCCATGTCTAAAATGTACTGTGTAAGCCTATCCTTATTCTGAGCATGAATCCCCTATTGAATTCAATGGAACTCTGGGCAGAAATCACATTTAAATAGAAAAATCTCTTGTTCAGGGCCCAGCTATGGAACCCTCATTCATACTGGTTGCTATGATGTCTAGCTTGGCATCTCCAGCTTGCTGGGCTGATGACAAGGAAAATTTACTGAAATTACTGATTAATAACTCTAACTTTTGGGGCTGATAGCAAGTCACTGAAAACTTTACTAAGAGGTGAGTTATTTGCATAAAGACAATATTGTACTCATCTACACTTTCTCTTTATACAGACCTCCCATTGAAGGGAGAGGGACTTGTGCTGTGGATCAAGAGTATTATTTATATCCCAGACCTCAGACCATATTTAAAATATGGAATTCAGCTCTTTCCCCAGAATGAGGTTGGCACCCCTAGAGCATTTTTAATCGTTATGAACAAGTGAAAATAAGGTGCTAGAATAAAAGGCATTTTGCAGCTATAAATATGGAATTCTCCACTGGCAATATTATGTTCCTTATCTTTATCCCACTTCTCTTTGCCTAATAATGAGTTACAGCAGCAAACTACAGAATGCTCAGCAATTCCCTATAACTGCTACATATTTATAAGCAATTGCTCTTCTCATATTTTACTCCTACTCATGGAGTTCTGACATAGCTGCAGATTTTTTTTAACTTATATTAGGAGTTTGCATTAAAATGCTATTGATTTATATTCTTTAATCAATTTATCCAACAGTAAATCACATTCTATAGTAATATTAGTGAAAGATAAACCTTCACCCATGCAGAGATTCAGTTAAAACTTCAGAGATTTTCTAACATGACTTCAAACCCTTCGGGAGAAGTTACATTCCAGCATCAAGAAAAGCCCTTTCAAATTAATTTTACATTGAGACATCTCTGAGGACGATTGTGAGCTAGAGAAGAGGATTGTTTTGCTTTATAGGTTCAGGGGTAGAATTTTTCTCATTCAGGAGCACTATGGCTGAATGTTTGCACTGCTACAGAAACCAATGTTGGAAGAAAAATGAAAGAAAAAGAGACATGTCTAAAAGGAAAATACATTTGAAGGAGCTCAGCTTATTGTGCAGAACAGGAGAAAGATGTCAGTCCCTTGGACATTATAGTGAAATTTCAAAGTCCATTTATGAATGATGAACTTTTTGCCAGCATTTCCATTTCTGTTAGCGAAAAGACACATTTGACTTGAATTTAATGCTTAAGAATTTTGGTAGCAGATGTTACCTGAATTTGCTATCTATCTCCATTACCACCACCAATGCCAAGTTTGGGTACAGCCAAGGGTATGTGCATATTCCATCCATGTCTGTTTTGAGCTGCCACTTAAGCCTGTCTGGGCATTGTCTGGATGGTTTTATATATCATGTTATACTACTGTCTCCTCGGATGTTCATAGCTACTCTCCCCATAAGGAGCGATTTTAGGCAGTTGATATGGGATGATTGTAGCAACATGGCCAAGCCATTATAGTTGGTGCCTTTTGATTATTATAGTCATGCGCTGTACTTTCAGTCTTCTGTGGATGTCATTTCTTAGGCTCTCTAGCCTTATCGTCCCTAGGATATGACCCAGGCATCTCATTTCAAATGTTTGCAGCTTTTGCTCCAGATACTTTGTCAGTATCTATCTTTCATAATCATAAAATAAGGTGAGTAACAAACTCAGATAGCCTCCCCATCAACATCTGCAGCACACATACACACACAAATAATGAAGAGCAGTAGCTTGCCAGATTTATATTTTATGTTTGCAGGTGTAATGGCCACAAATGTCATTGTTAGTGTTGTTTAATTTTTTTATATAGAGCCCCAAATCTGCTAGGCATTTATATATAAACAAGAAGATCAGGACCCCACGTCAGCATGCTTCAATCCAGCCATGTTTAGCAAATCACACAGGAGGAGATTTTCCAAAGGCAATTGGGCACCCAGATCCCAATTATTGAAAGGCGCTCCCTTAAGTATGTGCTTAAATCCCATTGACATACCTGGGATTTGCATTTTGCTTTAATAGAGGTGGATTAAAAATTAAGCACATGCCTAAATGCTTTGCTTTTTAGCGGTTTTCCCCTTTCCACACAAAGAGTAAGCAAATACTTTTAATCTAACATCAATCTCAAATTAAGGGGAACTCATTAATACAGACAACATTTTAAAAAATTAGAACAACTCTCTGTGACATTAAAGTACATGCAAAATAGTGGATTATATACATGCCAGGACTCAGATTTAGGCATAGCTAGGGAATACAGATTATTTCATAGAATATCAGGGGTGGAAGGGACCTTAGAAGATCATTTAGTCCAACCCGCTGCTCAAAGCAGGACCAATCCCCAATTTTTGCCCCAGAACCCTAAATGGCCTCTGCAAGAATTGAACTCACAACCCTGGAGTTAGCAGGCCAATGCTTAAACCACTGAGCTATCCCTCCCCACAAAACCCCTCAATGCAAGCCAGTTATTGAGGGATCAAAAGGATTACATAAATGACACACTTATGAAATTAGGCTAATGATACCCTGAGTTTGTGTTGAGGAATTTCTATTATCTATTCCCATCACCATGATATCTAACAGAAGGTATCATGAATAAGCACTAATATCTGCAAGGAACCCTTCTTATCTTACTGTTCAACTGTTCCTTAGTATGTCTCTGAGATCTATGAGTAGTGATACATACTTCTTCAGACCTCTTCATTCATGGGTTGTGTGGGAATGCTACCATAAAACATTATAGTAGGCTTTTCATTGTGTTCTGCAGAGGGTTAAGGTTGCGTACATTGAGTACATTCTCCACTGGTAGGAAATTCCATAGTCATGGACCATCAGCTGTGATTATTCTGTCCCCTTCTCCTGAAAGATTTGCCCTGGGGTCCACTGGCTCAGTGGAGCACAGCTGTTGTGGATAGAGATACACACTCTTAGTTAGGCAACCTTATCTCATCAAGGTATGAAATGTAGACATGATCAAAATCCTGATAAGCCCTTCACTTAATAGTTTTTTTCCCCCTGAGGGATGGATGGATCTAAGCCAATCACTTTCAGATGGCAGCATTTCTTTGTGCCAGTGCATCATTAAGCAAGATAGAGCAGCACTGATTAATTGCCTTTGTGACTTGTCCATACCTGCAGTGGAGATGTCATTATGAGTGATAATAACTGTCAGTCTCCACTATCTATGACTCATAGTCTCCTTTCTCCACAGTGATTTTACTTCTTTGTACTCTTCATTGTATGCCACAGAGTTCCTGTCTGGGCTTTACACTTGCTACATTTCTTATTGGTATGTATTTATTGTGTCCCTATTGAATTTAAGATGAATGTAACCAATAGGGTCCTATAGAAGTTATTCTAAGACCCTATCAAGTTGAATAGAGAATGATATTTTTTTCTATGGGCCAGATCTTTAGCACAAAGGGGACATATACCTGGCTTAACCAGATAGTACCACAGGGTTCCCCTAGTGTATAGAGCTGGCATAACAACTTCTAGGCCATCCCTTCTCACAGACCCTGCTGTAGGGGGCATCAGGGGTGTTGTCAGGGATGCATAGCACAGTTAAAGTACTGTTCCACTCCGGAGATCCCTCTCTTGCATAGTCATGACTCCTTGACGACTGTTACTAGCTGAACCAAGTTAGAGGAACCCTGAGGCTACTGTAACTTGCACTGAGGGCCAAACTGGCTTCCAGCTGGTGCTAGGATTGGGGACGTAAAAGCGGTATAAGACAGTTCATAACCCCTTACCTCACCCTTTCGATTCTGTGCCAAACAGAGATCAGCCAGACCATAGACTCCAGTCCTTTGAATTTCTAAATCATCCCTTTAGAATTGTACACTAGGGACATTCTCTATTTTAGTCTATGGGTATAAACACCTAGAGAAAGGATATTAATAGGTCTTTTCCATAAGTGAAGATGACTGTTGTGGTGTCTCATATGGTTCATAGGGCTCTATCTTGCACAAAGTGACCCAAGTCCAGCAGATAGCTTAGTACCATGCAAGATTGATCCCCCTAACCCATTCTGAACTTGTGCATTGCAAATACATCCATGTGAATCAGAGATTATCCAAGAACCATTTGCAAAACAAAAAAGGCCAAACTTGTCAGTTCATTTATTTGTTATACACGATTCAAATGACCCTAAAAATTTGAGACTCATGATTGTTGTTTTGTAATTCCAAGAAAGGCATTTAATTGACCATTGGTTCCAATCTGCTATATTTACAGTAAGGCTTTGAAAACATGCAGGAACTGTGGCATGATTGTTACTTTTGTATTAATTTGCCCAGTCACATTAAATAAGGGATGTAGTGCCCAATTGTCTATGTTCATTTTAAATGCAATAACTATAGGAACAATACTTAGAGAGATCCGACCAGAATCATCATTGGGGAAAGTGGACACAAGTCCACTGATGTCCATTGATTTGTGTCCACTTATGCCACTAGTTTGCTCTACTAAGTTCAGGATTTATCTTTCCTTCAAAAAACAAAACAAAACCAGAGCTCTTTACACTGGACATTGTAAGGAGCAGCCCTGCTAATGCAAAATATGAATTAACATTCATCCAGCTGTCTAATTTGGTATAAAATGTGCAGCATTACAGAGGTAAAGAAGCCAGGGATGAGTGGAACACAAACCAAACAAGGGTAACAGTATGAGGAGGGAGGGATAGCTCAGTGGTTTGAGCATTGGCCTACTAAACCCAGGGTTGTGAGTTCAATCCTTGAGGGGGTCATTTAGGGATCTGGGGCAAAAATTGGGGATTGGCCTTGCTTTGAGCAGGGGGTTGGACTAGATGACCTCCTAAGGTCCCTTCCAACCCTGATATTCTATGATCCTGGTTTCATCCCTGCACTTGCTATTGTGGGTAGTAGCATGGGATGGGAGAGCAAGCAGGAACTTGGTAGTTTTTTCTCCCTTTGTGAGGGGATCAGATCATTGGACTCATAATCTGGTTCCTGGTTTGCTCGGAGGACAGTGCAGCTTCACACTGCCCCTTGCTTTGGGCTTTTGGCAAAGCCACAACCAAGTTCCCATGTTTTTAGAAACTTTACAGTTCTTATTCAGGAATTGAAATATACTCTATTTCCTGGGCTAAGATCTTATCTGGCAGCTTTGGTTGGTGGGTGGGTGGGTGGGGCGGGGAGGAGAGGATTCACTGCTTCAGTACAGTAACAGAATTACCTTGAGGAAATATTTTAAAAGTATTATGAAATATAGAACAAGAACAAAGCATTTATCACCGTTTCCAGTTATTTCCTTCTGTTTTTGAAGGAGTGTTCATGGTATATGGAATATATGTTATTTAATACATTAAACGTTTGTTTCAATATTACTTTGTATATTTTTAATCATTCATTTGTTGGGCAAGTACTAGGAAAGGATTGGAACAAGTAACTTCAGATGGCTATTTGAGTTATAGATAGCATCATATGTGACCTATACTCATCTGCACCCTCCAGCAGGAGACTGGGACATTTAAATATTTTTGTTTATTATTTCAAATACACTGTAGAGTTTGAAGTTGGGGAGAAGGGAGGTTACTCTGTTTTGACTTCTAAAAGAAAATGTGAGACAGCAGAGACTCCTATCTATTGAGCTTTCAATTGAATGGCCTCATAAGAGAAGGTTTCTTTGCTTTAGCCAGTTCCCTTCAAATGAGATGTCAGTAAATGCCTGTCATCTTGAGCATCAGGATTAAGTCAAGACTTGGTCCCTGAAGGACAAAGTTAGAATGAAGACAAACAAATGAGAGGCACTCTGACAGTCACCGTCAGCACACAAATAAAAGGATTTCTCTCATCTGATCCAACATTTGACTGAATGTATCCAGGCAACCGAACCCTTTGAATTCAATAACAGATGTTCAGACCACAATTTAGCAATACCCACGGAAATCAGAAGAGACTAACACAGCATTATATAAGCCAGTACAGGAACTGTTTACTTTACATTATATTTCTGCTCATTCGTACATTCACTAAAAGACACACTGATTCACTTTGGCATCTGCTGAACTTGGTATGTTTAGGTTCATTGATCATGAAAAATCTGTTCCATGTTTACATCTTTCTGCACAGCGTATGATCTTATATTGTGATAATAGTCTGCCGTGCTTCTCAAAATAACTTTCAGGGATGCTTGATAATTCTTCCTCAACCCACTTGTGGAAGAAGAGTCACGGCCCAGCTTGGCCCCCACATGCAGAACTCCCATGGATTTCATATATATCAACCCCTTTTTGTTTTACATAGTTTCATAGATTCCAAGGTCAGAAGGGATCATTGTTATCATCTAATCTGACCTCCTGTATAACACAGACTGTAGAACTTCCCCAAAATACCTCCTAGAGCTGATCTCTTAGAAAAACATCCAATCAATTTAAAACTTGTCAGTAATCGAGAATCCATCATGATCCTTGGTAAATTGCTCCCATGATTAATTACTCTCACCATTAAAAATTTACACCTTATTTCAAGTCTGAATTTGTCTAGCTTCAATTTTCAGCCACTGGCTCTTGTCAGACATTGCTCTGACAGATTGAAGAGCCATTATTAAACATTTGTTCCCACATAGATACATATAGACTGTACTCAAGTCACCCCTTGCCTGCTCTTTGTTAAGCCAAATAAACTGGGTTCTTTGAGTCTGTCACCCAGCTTACCAAAACATCAAGATCTACTAGCACAGATCCCTGAACCTGTTAAGGCCCAGTGAATTTAACCATGCAGCGGTCCATGCTAGTACACTCCACTATAGCAGAGGAGCCTAAAAAATTATGATGAATGAACTATTCATTGGTATGTGGGAAACTGTTTTAGATACAGTATTATTTTGTTTGGTTATTATATAGACACCATCTCAATGTAACCATTTCCATATTTAAGTACATTTAGACATCCTATATCTAATTAGAATATATTGCAGCCTGTGTTTTCATGCAGCAATCAGGAAAAGCACAGCAGCTTTAGAAGTTTTGAAGAGGTTGTTTTCCATATGCTCACACTTCCCTTCAGATTAAAAAAAATATATAATTCATGACATCAGAAGCACCTGTGTTATAAGTCAGGTTGAATGGAAAGAAATGGGCCGTGCTAACACTCAGTTTACCAGAGAAAGCAGTCAGCAAGAATAAATGGAATGAACAGAAAGTTTCGGTATGTATGGGCAATTATCATTAATTTAGATTAGTGAATAGGTCTAAATGATAACCTCAGAACCAGAAGTTCAGCCTGGATTGTGCTAGCTCTACTAGTGGCATAGCTAACATTACCAAGACGATATCACTTGTGAAGGAAGAAACTTTAAGGGGAATGACAAATGTGGCATCCTAGAAACTAGTCCCACTGTGACACTCTGTTTCTCAGAGTAGCACCCGAGAACCCCCATGTTCACCATTGTCATATAATTATGCTATGTTTTGTACAAAGTATGTCTTGAGGTATAATTTTAAAAGTCTTAATCTGTTGAACATTAATATCCTGTTAAGTGGTATGTAAAGTTATGAAGTTTTGCTATGTGTGTGTTACTGAAATAGTATGTGAGGTTGGGAACACCCACAACCAGTCTTTCAGGTACAACAGTAGAGTAGCCAGACAGCGGTTAATAGCTCATCAACACCAATCAAGGAAAGAATCCATTACCCCCAAGACTGTATGCAGTGGAGACTTCTCACAGAGAGAACATATACAGCAGAGATTACTCGACCAATGGTGTATGCCTGATCCCCATGTCACAGCAAAAGAACTTTCCAGCAAGCTGGAAGAAACTATAAAAGAGGGGAAGTGACATCATCACTTGGTCTCTCTCTCCCTCCCAACACAACACCAAGAGGAACGTCTGGAGGACAAAGGCTTTGAACTGGGGGAGGGTGGTCCTGGCTGTAAAAGAGTCCCAAGTCTATTGATTGAGGCTATGAACCTGTTCATAGCATCTGTCAGGGCGAGACACTACTTGATTCAAATCCTGTTTAGTTTATAGAATTTAGACTGTAACATTATTTTTATTTCTTAGATAACTAAACTTTGATCTCTATGCTTGCTACTTATCATCACTTCACATCTTTCTGTAATTAATAAATCTGTTTTATATTTTACCTGAACAGTGTGTTTTGGTTGAAGTGCTTGGGAAATCTCAGCTCAGTTTACAAAGGCTAGTGTGTGTCCTCTCCCCATTGAGGGATGGGTGGACTGGGTAATGAATTTACACTGGCCAGGCTTCTGATCAGTGGAAGATGGTACAGTTCTGGGGTGCAAGTCTGGGGAGCTGGGAGGGAATTGGCTGGAGCCTCCCTATTGATGGTTCATGAGTGTCTGGGAGATCATTCATGTAACTCAGTTGAGTGTGCCCCTGCTTGTGGATGTCTGTGTAAATGCAGTACCTGCCAGAGGTTTGTGGCTTGACACAACATTACAGTGTGAGAGGGACACCCCAGGTTGATGGGACAGAAGTCTCTGTGGTCCCACAGCCCAGGTTACACCCTGAGAACCCCGACACACCCATTTTAACTAACTTCTCTCATTCTCTGTTGAGCTGTCAACACTCACTTCTGAGCGATCCATGATGTCTGCCTCTACTGCCTATGTTTGAATTTTCAAATAAACAACTTCATGCTTTCTTCCATGCTTCCACACATGCTTGGAAGGTGCTCCTTGCAAATATCTGCAAAGCTACCCTATTATCCACCTTCAAATCCTCCTAAAACCTCTCTTTTGCCAGGATGCCTACAAAACGCTTGCCAACAGTTCGGCTACTGGTGTACTGAGATCGCTGCCTTTCATGCTGACCGGTATTGTCTTATTGTTTCTATATACTCTCTTGTCTTGTCTGTATCCATCTGTCATCTCATGTGATACTTAGATTGTCAGCTCTTGGGGCAAGGACCGTCATCTTTTTGCGCTGTTCATACAGCAGTTAGCCCAACAGGGTCCCGATCAATGGCTAGGGCCCCTAAATGCTCAGCAATACTCAGACCTCAGTGGTTCAGGAGCCGAATTATCAATCAACATTACCCCAAAGAGGCACAATAGTGTGAATTCATTCTTTTCAGGTACAATTAGTTAACAACATAGTAAACGCATCATGATTGGTTAATAACTTAGATGGGTTAATAATTAAATCACACAGTGTTTTAATATCATGCAGAGTCACAGGAGACACATTAAAGAGCCACTTGTGATTCTCGAGCCTCCATCTGAGTACTTTGCTCCAGCAGTACAAAAATAATAGATAGTTATGAGGCAATATAACGTTTTTAGACTAAACAGGCTTAATCTAGATCATACAGTCTGACAATAAATGTGGATAATGAAAGGCATAAGTAAATTACAGGACGCACTGTCCTACTAAAATAGGTTTATCATCAGGAGGGAATTGGAGAAGATTAAAATATTTCAAACAAAAAATTATCAGAAAAAATGGCCTTTTTTAAAACAAAATTCCCAATAATTTGTTTTTCTCTATTTTCCACTTTTCCAAATACCAAAGTTCTTTTTGTTTGTTTGTGAGTTTTATAATTTTGCTTTCCTTCCTTTGGCCTTTTGATCCATTTTTCAGTGACAATATAAGAAAAGGCATGACAAATTATTAAAAACTGAAAGATAAAAAAATTGCTAACATTTTCATGGTTTGAGTAATTATAGTGACTGTCATTTGATTTTACTCATAATATTATTTTGTCAATATATTTTGAAAGCAAATAAAATTATGTGAAAATCTACAGAAGTAAAAAGGGTAAGATTTAAAAAAGTTATGTTTTGAGGGCCAGATTCTGTCATCTTTACTCATACTGGGTAATTGTAACACCGACAGACTCCGGTTGGAGGGCAGGATCGAACCTGGGACCTAAATGCGTGAGTCTCTGCTGTATGAGCTAAAAGCCACAGGGCCCTTAGCTAAGGCTGTAGAGCAGATTCATTAATCTCTCTCTCTCTAAGTGGTCTTGGTGGCACTAACGGGGATAGAACACCACACCCAGGAGATGTGTGAATTACATACTAGCTGAGGAAGCGTGTCCTTAGCTTTAAAGACTTCCCAGTTGAAGTCCTAGATGAGCCCCCATTTGTAACACAAACAGACGTGGGTGATCGGAGGGTGGGATCAAACCTGGGACCTTTGGAGCTAAATGCATGAACCTCTATTGCATAAGCTAAATGCCACATGGCCTTTACCTAAGGCTATAGCAGACTCATTAATTGCTAAGTGGTCTCAGTGCCACTAGAAGGGACAGAGCACCACACCCAGGAGATGTGTGGGTTACATAATACCTTCCTCTAGGATGCTACTTGCTGAATAAGATGCTACTCAGTTTCATAGTGGTAGCAGAATCTTGGCATTTAGCAGTTATGATTTTTTACAGGGTGCTCATTGTCTGGGTGTTGCTCAATAATTAAAATAAATAAAAGTGAGGCTTACAAAATTGACCTAAACCCATATGTGCTGACTCTGTATATGCTCCAGGGCTGGAGCACTCATGGAAAAAAAAAAGTGGGTATTCAGCCCACACCAGTCACCGCTGATTAGCTACTTGGCAGGCCCCCTTCCCCCAGCACCTCCCACCCACTGCCAAAAAGCTGATAGGCCGGTGGCCCTGCTGATCAGCTGTTTGACAGAGGGTAGGAGGTGCTGGGGGGAGGGGGCAGAGCAGGGGTGAGAAGAGGTGGGGTGGGAATGAGCCTTGAGGAAGGGGTAGAGTGGGGGCAGGGCTTCGGGGAGGAGCAGCCACCCACAAAGAAGAAAGCCAGTGGTGCCTAAACCCATTAATCATGCAAGCTCCAGGATCTACCTTTCAGATAAAAGAGTTAGGGTTCCTTCAAGATGCCCTCAATGGGCCTTTTCGGTGAACTGCCATTAGTTAAAGTCATGGCTGACTAAACAGGCCTTATAATAGGTCTCTGTATTCAGGTACACACACAGACAGGGTGTGCATGCAGAAAAGGATTTAAAGTAAGGAAAAAATAGGCAAAGGTTCAAAACCAATCCAAACCAAACCTATTTTGGGACAGATTTTAACCATGTGTGGTATGTGGAGGCAGGAAAAAATAGTATGAGGACATATAATTACAGATGGAATCATATATACACAGAGGGAACTGTCACACCCGAGTGCCCCCCCCCCCCCCGCAAGTCCCCTGGGGAGGCAGATCAGCATTGTACATTGCTAACGCTGTTGCACGCATCGCAAAGCATTTTGGGAAAAGTTAAAGTGTGAATGGGAATGGAAGTTTCCTTTGCAGGTTATGAGAGGCCAAGAGAGTGGGGGAGAAGAAGAAAAGAGCCGAGAAAGGGTTAATGTGAAAAGTCAGCTTGGCTTAGAGATAAAGAGAAAGGTGCTCTGTGTTCAAGGTCAAGAATAGACACAGACGTACTCTTTGCATGCCAAGCACCAAAAAACAGCTTTCAGCCCCAGCTGGCTGTGAAAAATAAAGATACAAGCAAAACAAGTTGCGCGACTGAGATTACACATTTGCGAATGTTGGCCGCCCAGTGAGACTCAACAGTCTGCCTTTCCGACCTTGAAGCTGGTGTGTTTTGGGGAAAGCTGAAAAAGCCATGGAAGGCCAATCTGGACTGGAATATCGAGCACGGGGAACAAAGGTCTCTGAAGGGGACACCCTCAAGAGACCCCAGGGCATAACCCCGCCCCCCAAGAGCAGAAGCAAGTTGGAGATTTTTGGCAGCGGACCTGTGGACAACCTGTGCACAGGATAACCTCCCGTCCACTCCTCTCTCTCTCTCTGTCTCCCCTATTTCCGGGCCTGGCCAGCCTGGGGCAGCGTGTCTGAGAGTATGAAAGTGGGTCAGGGTTTGAGCACTAACGCTTCTTTCTTCCTTGAGTGATGTGGAAGCAGTCCCCGCACTCACAGCTGTCTTTTCATTATTTTCTTAATGAAGCTTTAAAATTCATTCACATGGTGTGCTCTCTTCATCTCCGCCCCTACGATCCCGCAGTCTTAGCCTGATCAACTGAGGCCCAGGCAGATTGGTAACAGAAAACTGTCACAGAACCACCTTAATTCAGCATGCATCTGATGAAGTGGGTATTCACCCACGAAAGCATATGCTCCAATATGTCTGTTAGTCTATTAGGTGCCACAGGACTCTTTGTCACCTTAATTCTAGTACATCCTAAGTTTTTAACACTTTGGTTTGCAACCTGAATCTTCTTTTAACCTCTTTTTTAGAATTAAATAATGTCTATAATGTCTGCAGAGTCATGCATGCCAATCGCGTGGCACTACATAAGTAAATATATTTATTTTCAACATGCTTCTGGCCTATAATTTACACCAGAGGTTGTAAATTATACATTGGTTTCAATATCTTCCTCCCAGTAACTTATAATGATTTATTCACTAGTGCCTTCCTAAGAGCTGCTCTGCATCTCCATCTTTGCACACCCAGGATGAGTAAGCTCACCCAAGGGAGACTCACAATAGCCATAGACCTCTGGCGGAGCACTGAGACTGATGGAAGGGCGAGAAGGCTATATGCTATCACAGGCGCCGACTTTCTCTGGTGCCGGTGGGAGCTCATGCCCAGCGTTGGGGGCGGGGCCCCGCCCCCCGATGCCGGGCCCCGCCCCCCGATGCCGGGCCCCGCCCCCGACACCGGTTGACGTTGCGGGGCCCCGCCCCCGACGCCGGGTGACATTGCGAGGCCCCGCCCCTGACGCCGACGCAACGTCGCCCAGCGTCGGGGGCGGGGGCCCGCAACGTCTCCCGGTGCTAAGGTAAGATGGCGGCGGGCCCCGGGTTTGGCGGGGAGCTGGCCGCGGGTCCCAGGGATGGCGGGGAGCTGCCAGTGGGTGCGGAGCACCCACCAATTTTTCCCCGTGGGTGCTCCAGCCCCGGAGCACCCACGAAGTCGGCGCCTATGTATGCTATCACCAGCTGCCTGCAGTTCTTTGCTTTTAAAGGTGATCAAGAATCTGCCAACCAGGAGGAAGGGCTGCCTGTGTGTTTGGAAATGAAACAGGCAGTTCAAATAGCAAAAGCAAGTAAAATAGCAACCAAACATCTAGGAATGCTTCCATGGGGCGTGGATACCAATGGGAGCTCTGCCTGTGGAAGGTGTGCAAGGCCATAATATTGTGTGCACATACACAAGTGCTAGGCTGGCACTTCGCAATGCAGTGTGCTGTGTGCTGTTCTGGGAGCAGAACAGGAACCAGATAGTGACACAGAATTATCCTGCTTCCCCTTTGCTCCAAGCAGGAATTCAGCTGCACCACACCTTTTGGTGCAGTTTGCTACCATTTTCATGCTGGCTCAACTGTGTTGACCAGTCCATGGGGTGTTGATCCAAGCCTCCAACCTTCCCCACCTATGCAGAAGGGGAAGTAGCAGGTCAGTGGCAGCTGGTGCTAGATCTGGCAATGCAAGCTGTTGACATAAGGGAGAAAAGGAGCTCCTTCTAACCCTTTACTCCATACCCCTGTTGCACAGTCTGGTTCAAGACTGCACCCTTTGGAAGGAGAGACACAGAATACAGTGTGATTAGCTATTTCCTATCAAGGTATTGTGACGGGGCAAGGCCAGAGGGCTATAGGAAAGTGGTAAGGAACCAGTATGCTAGCACCAGGCTAAACAAATCCCTGATACCTTATGGCAGTTGCCCCAGGTTAATCAAGACACCTGGGGCCAATTAAGAACTTTCCAGAAGGCAGGGAGGTTAATTGAGACACCTGCAGCCAATCAGGGGCTGGCTAAAACTAGTTAAAAGCCTCCCAGTGAGTCAGTGAGGGGCGCATGTCAGGAGCTGTGGAAGGAGGTTGCGTGCGAGGAGCTGGGAGCAAGAGGCACTAGGAGCTGAGAGTAAGAGGGCGTACTGCTGGAAGATCGTGTGGTGAGGATAAAGAAGGTGTTGGGAGGAGTCCATGGGGAAGTAGCCCAGGGAGTTGTAGCTGTCATGCAGTTGATCCAGGAGGCACTCTAAACAGCTGCAATCCACAGGGCCCTGGGCTGGAACCCGGAGTAGAGGGCGGGCCCGGGTTCCCCCCAAAACTCCCAACTCCTAATCAGACACAGGAGGAGTTAACCTGGACTGTGGATTCTACTAGAGGGGAAGATCTCTGAGGCAAGCAAAATCCGCCAATAAGCGCAGGACCCACCGAGGTAGAGGAGGAACTTTGTCACAGTATTCATACCACTGTATTAATTCACCATGGTATCAGAGTGCTTGAAAACTACCTGGATGCCCAAATGTTTGCAGAGCCTAGTGCTTTGGCTCCTGTTACATTCTCTTAGCACTATATGCATGCAGAAAAAAATTGTGCTACACCCATGCACAAGAGAGAATCTGGAAGAAAGTTGAGGGGATATACTTACAAAATTTTCATTGTAACTAAATGAGATTTAGTTTCTTAAATCATTTTCAAAAGGGACTTAGGCCTGGTCTACACTATGGGGGTGGGGGGAAATCGATCTAAGTTACGCAACTTCAGCTACGTGAATAACGTAGCTGAAGTCGACATACTTAGATCTACTCAGTGCGGTGTCTTCATTGCATTGAGTCGACTGCTGACGCTCCCCCGTCAACTCCGCCTGCTGCCTCTCGCACCGGTGGAGTACAGGAGTTGACGGGAGAGCGCTCGGGGGTCAGCCCCCGCTGGATCAATCGCTGCCCGCCGATCCGACGGGTAGTATAGACATACCTTTAGTGTCATTGAAAAATCAAGAGGACTTGGGTTCCTAAGGGCCTAATTCCCTTTTCAAAATGGGACTTGGGCCATATTCTTAAAGGAATGTAGGCATCTAAAGATACAGAGGTGCCTCACAGGATGGGAAGAAATGCCTAAGCCCCTAACTACCACTGTTTTTAATGGGAGTTAGGTATCTAGGCACTTTTGAAAATCCCACTAGGCACCTATCTGCATCTTTAAGTTCCTAAATACCTTTAAAATCTGGTCCATAATGTCTAAGTGACTTCGGGCCCTTTTGAAAATGTTATCTTTCATGCTCGTCACTTAGTTGTGGTTTTCCACATTGTGCAGGCTATGGAAGACCATGATACTGCCTTTGCAGCAGACTGACCTATTCAAAAGAAAGCAAAGTAGCATGCCAGGATGCTGCATTGCTATACTGAGTTGGGAACAGAGGAAGATAACTCATGCAAATGCATGTCCACATTCCTGAATTCTACAGCCCCTGTCCTATCCTTGCCCCACATATCCCTTGCTGGAATCAATATAGCCCAGAAAACCAAGTTTCTCTGGGCCAGCATCCTCAATGGGTGAAAGCAGCCTTTAGGAAGTTAGAAGGCAGGATACCTAGGGTGATGAAGGGATATAGTCTCCGTTTGTCATGTCTGTTTTCATTCATAGTAGTTTATACAGCCTCTGGATCTATTTTTCAATCCTTGTGAGTAATGCTGAACAGCTTTTAGTGGAAACAGAAGAAATTACTCTGGTGTTATCAATAATTCTATCTACACAAGTTGGAGACAGCGCAGTTTATCACGTGTGTTTAACATGCCAATGAGATTAAACATTTTAAAAGTGTACTTAGTTAGAAACAGCTTCTTCAGCATTATAACACTGGAGGCAATGTCCTGAATTGATTCATTATGATATAAAAGATGCTTTCTTCTTCATGTTTTCCCTCTGCAAAAGCTATCCATTTGGTGGAAAACAGAATTTCAAAGACGGAAATGAAGTCAATAATGCCATGGCTTCAGGAGCTTTGCTGCATACGTGCCTAGAGTAAAGATCTGAAAGTGTTGTTTAAAGAGCAGTTTGAAGCCAGAAACGTAGCCTGATTCCTTTTTCGGAGAGATGAGAACAGTACATGCTGTACCGCAGTTACAGTTCCTGGATCACTACTACTCATAAAAACTCTCAACATCAAAAGAGAACTGCCCCCTTAGTCACAGGGGAGATAAATTGGATTTGAGCTGCCCTGATGTACATTGATGCAATCAGTTTGACAGATAGATCACAGACAGCAAATCATAAACTGGAATGAAGGGGCGAATTTGCTTCAGTGGAGTCCAGGATAAAATAGGCAAAGCACCTCAGGAATTGGAATTCCATTTTTTTTTTTACAAGCTGAAATGAATTCGTTTGTTTTTCCAAGGTATTGTAGATAGCTTTCTTCCCTCCCTCCTCGGCCAGTAAAAGAAGTTCTCTTGCAAGGCTACATTCTGTTGAAATGATACTACCAGTAATCTAGTGCTAACAAAGTGCTGCAGGAGTAATTACTGAGTCCAAACATATCACTCTGAGCAACAAGCAAAAGACAATTTTAGTAAAGTGATTTTTTGGGGGAAAGGGCTATTTCATAGTATTTACTACCTGATTAAATTAACCAACGGTAAAGATGGAAGGGAGAGCATCCCACACTGCATTTTAGACTTAAAATCTTTGACATCTCCTGGGATCTATGAAAAGCACATACGAAAGCATGTGTTTTTACATTTAAAAGCAGAAACAGTATTGTGGTAGAGAAAACATTAGCTTTCTGATATTTCCCCAAGCCAAACCACCAGAAGATCTCAGCCAAACACATAGTTTAGAGTGGTCCCCAACCTTTTTGTGGCCAAGAGCACATTCATGTTTTCAGAAGACTGTGGTGGGCGCCAACAATTTTTCAAGACTTATTTTGTATTTGTACATTAAATAATATGAAAAACATCATATTTAATATTACATAATATATGAATCCATAAGATAAAAAAGGTAATTTTACATGTAAAAGGTATTCATTAAATTATTCGGAAATTATTCTTTCACCTTACCATGTGAATTTGCTCTTTTTTATTTACCTTTTTTTGGGTGGGGGGACGCAGTTCTGGGCAACGGAGAGGGAAGCCGCAGCCCCGCGCCTGCCGTGGACAGAGAACCCCAGTGCCCGCAGCCTGCAGCCCTGGAGTTGTCTGTCTCCGGCAGGCGCGGGGCTGTGGGGCAGCGCCGAGGGAAGCCGCGCCCCCACGCCTGCCGGGGACAGAGAACACCGGCGCCTGCAGCTCCGGAATTCTCTGTCATAGAATCATAGAATATCAGGGTTGGAAGGGACCTTAGTAGGTCATCTAGTCCAACCCCCTGCTCAAAGCAGGACCAATCCCCAATTTTTGCCCCAGAACCCCAAATGGCCCCCTCAAGGATTGAACTCCCAACCCTAGGTTTAGCAGGCCAATGCTCAAACCACTGAGCTATCCCTCCCTCCCACAGCCGGGCTTGGGCGGCGCCTTAGCGCCGCTTTTCCTCACAGGAGGAGTGGCCGCTCCCCCTGCTCCCCCCTAGCTACGCTACTGCGCTGCGGGCGCCGGAGTTCTCTGTCCCCGGCAGGCGCGGGGCTGCGGCTTCTCTCCACGCTGCCCCGGCCTGCCGGGGACAGAGAACACCGGCGCCCGCAGCCCTCTGTCCCCGGCAGGCCAGGGCAGCGCAGAGAAAAGCCGCAGCCCCGCGCCTGCCAGGGACAGAGATCACCGGCACCCACAGCCCGGCCTGCCGGGGACAGAGAACACCGGCGCCCACAGCCCCGGAGTTCTGTCCCCGGCAGGCGCGGGGCAGCAGCTTCTCTCCCCTTCTGGGTGCTAGTTGGTGGGCGAGTGCCCATAAATGCCCCGGTGGGCGCCATGGTGCCCGCGGGCACCACGATGGGGACCACTGGTTTAGACTTAAAGAAAAGAATCAACTTGGCTTTATATCGTCTGTTTCACTAGCTGAGTATTAGAGTTGAGTAAAATTCAGAATATCTCCCCTGTAGGAAAATGTCATTATTTCAACATTGTGTTTTGTCCCAAATCAGGACAAAAAGTTGAAATATCAAAATATTTTGCACACCGAAATGTTTTGAAACACTTCTAATGGAAATGTTTTAGTGTTTTGTTTCCAGATTTTTAAATCAAAACATTGACATTCCAAAATCAAAGTGTTTCATTTTGTTTTGTGAAACTGACCGAAAATGTTTGAGTCAGTTCATCAATACATTTTATTTCCCTTTGCCTCATAGGAGTTCTAGTTTGGGAGCCTGAGGTCCCCATTCTCCCCTATGGTCCAGGCTCCCTGGCCAGATGACATCTCTTGTGTCAGTTATGTGACTCCCATGATGCACCAGAAAGCTAAGTCAGAGGAGTATCTGTGTTGCACCATGCAACATAGTCCTCTAGTGACCCCAGGCCATAAGAGATAATGGGGTCCCAAATCACAGCTCCCCTGAGGCAATGAGCCCTAATAAGGAAATGCGGTCTAATGCTGAACTGAAACAAAACATTTTGAGTCAGTTCAACAACCAAAATATTCCGATTTAAGTTGATCTGAGCCCCAAACAAAATATTTTGTTGAGATTTTCCTGATGGGAGGCGGGGGGGAAAACAACAACAACTTTTTGGCAAAATTGACGTTTTCCTGCAGAAACTGGATTTTCCATTAGCAAATCATTCAGATGGAAAGTTCCAGAACAGTTCTACTGAATGTTATCACTCAGTAGCCTCTTAATGAAGTTCTTTATAAAGCTTAGAGGAGACTTGACCATGAAGCTTGAATTAATCTTTTACGCTTGCTATTTTCCCAACTCACCTCCAGACTTCTGTGGTGTTCAGCTTAGAAGTTGTTCAGGGCTCTTTCAATCAACTGATAGCCAGTCAATCTCAATGATGACTGCTACACAAATAAATGTAGAAAAAGGAATGGAGTGTGCATGGGTGACAAACACAGAATGTGCAAGATTCCACTATAAATGCCAATTTACTTATCAAGTTACAAAGCTGTTAGTGAATATAGTACTTTCTCTTTGTGATCTTTAGGTAATGATCCTTCATGTAAGGTATAAAAAGAAGTTGAGATACTCATCGGTATGTATCATAGCCACTCAGTTTACGCTGACTAGCAAACAATATCTCTTCCAGAAATCCTTATCCAGGAGGGCTGACAAATGTATATTAGCAGCAGTACAATACAATCTTCTCATTTTTTCAAGGCTGGACTAGTCCTTCAACTCTCTTAACTACTACTCTTTAGAGCTTTAAGGGGTGGGTTGGCTGTAAGAGCAGCAATTATCTTACCTGTAATTAGAATGTATTGAGTGAGTAGCACTGTAGTAGAACTAGTGCATGAGGGCAGTTTCAGCTGTATCAGAGAGAACATGCTTGGGCAGAAACAATAAATGACAGTAAGCAATAATGGTATGTTATCTGTCTGATTGTCTTTGGTGTTAGCAGGTTTGAGATTTCAATGCTGAAGATCACAGCAGAAACATAATTCTGGCCCCGGTCCAGTGAAGCCCTTAAGCATGGCCCTTCTGTCCATCCCTAACATTCCTGGTTTCAGATACAAACAGTGAACAGAGAGGCAGTCCAGGAAGTTCTAACGATCAGATAGTTACTATACCATTAACAGCAATAAGATTTAAGAGGGTACTTTGAGATTTAATAGGATTTGAGGGTGATTTAAGAGGATTTAAGGGAGTTTGCTGATTGGGGCCTATGTTTGCTGTTGACACACCAGCAGTAGTATTGATAATACCAACAACTAGCCAATTTAGATGTAGGTGCTGACTAATAGGATTTTGCCCTCTGGGCCATTAGACAAAGCACCCATCTGAACCTTGTGTTTGCTTAGCTTTGCTGCAACTTTAACAATTCCCTAGGAGAAATTACAGTGCTGACATAGGATATTTATGGAGTGTCCTTGTATTTACAGTAACCATGTGATAACTGCAATCTGTAACATCCTTTTAAAATGATAGCTATCGGACAGTGAACATGATACACTACCTGATTGCCTCCTCCTGAAGGAAGCCTCATGCAAGAAGGCTAAGTAAGGGGGGAAAAATCGCACCCACATGCTGCCCGCAGCTCCCATTGGTTGGAAACTGGCCAATGGGAGCTGTGGGGGCAACACTTGTGGGCAGCGCACGGAGACACACTGTCTCCCACCCCCAGGGGTGTGCAGAGATGTGCCAGCAGCCAGCCACTTCCACGAGCGGGGTGGGGCCATGGCATGCAGGTAGGCAGCCTGCCTGAGCACTGCTGCGCTGCCGGTCAGGACCCCCTGTGGTAAGCGTCTCCCGGCCGGAGCCTGCACCTCGCACTCCTTCCTGCCCCAGGTCAGAATCCCCTCCTGCACCAAACTCCCCCCCCCCCCCCAGAGCCCGCACCCCTCATCCTCTCCTGCACCCCAACACTCTGCCCCAGCCTGGAGCCCTCTCCTGCACCCAAACTCCCTCTCAGAAAGAAACTAATATAACAGCTGTTTTGAGGTAAGAAGTAGGCTATTTTGAATTAACTTAACTATATTCTACATGATTTAAATGTAACCACAGAATGGTTTATGTTAATTAAAAGTCAAGTTTAGTATAGCGTTAATAACCTCAATGCCATAATTGTGATAATTTTGTTTTAAATTAGAAAAAAAAGACTTTTATACGGAGGCCCCACAAAATCTAACAGCCCCAGGCCCACAGGAGAGTTAATCTGGCCCTGCTCCAAATACACATCCTTTCCCCCAGGAATGATTTCAGACTACTTCCCTGAAGCTTCCTCTCCCCTTTGCTGGGAACTTCCTGTCTTTATATACCCAGCCCAGCTAGTTTCCCCTAAGATGGGCTCCCTCATTATTCAGTCAGGGGATTACATAAACTACCTGATTCCCCTCAGCTGTGGTCTGTCTGGTTAATTGGCCCCTTTCTTAGCCTACATTAACCCCTTCACAAAAGGAAATATATACATAAATTACATATTGGTAAGACTATGCCAAAAAGCTGAAGCCCATAGTTTAATTGCTTTTTGTACAGAATGAGGCAGTACTATGTATGTGGGAAAGAACAATTTGTCTCTGAAAAAATAAAAGGGAAATGTAGGAATGCTGTTACATCTCTCATGGTACAACACAAATCAGGCAAGAAATCTGGGAAACTGGTTATTGTAATTTCAGCTCTCCTGTGGGAAACATGTCACTAAACTTGATACATAGCTGAGATAAGTTTCAAGTCAATGGTAACAGTGGGATGAAAAGATTACTGATTTTTTTCAAATAAAACACATTTGAAATGTGAAATGCCGTAGAAGAGTTGCACAGACTAAATAGAAACAGAAAGGAACATTAATCTCTGGATTTGTGAAATCTGCATGCTGCACACATATACATAATATATTTCCTCTGAGTCCTTAAGAATGAGGTGAAATAAAATGAGGAATCATTTTCACAGCTTCACATTTCATATAGCTTGAATAATAGCACAAAAGCCACTAATTGGAATAAACTGACTAAGAATCAGACTGACTATTGCATATTTTTCTATCATCCCATTGTAATGGTAGCTCAGTTGAGATCAGTGCAAGAGTCCAGCATCCTGATTTTCTCAACGTCTGGCAGACTACATGTTTGGGTTGCCAAAAATGCTGTGGCACAATGAAACTCTCTTTTCGATGGGTAGCTGAGATGAATGACTTCCTTTCAGATTAGAGGTCTAACCACTAATCCATAGTAGGCTATGGATCAGACCCATCGTGCTTAGGCAAAAAGGCAGACAAACATACTCACTTCTGCAAACTACACTGATATTAGTCACAAAAAATATGTTAAAAGAACATTATGAAAGTTGCAAAGTCAAGCCCTCAAAGTTAGGAAATGGCAGAATTAAGATGGCCTGTGCAACTTTAATCCAGCCTTCTTGTGAATACGCATTATGATACAGTGGTGGGTAGTCAATGAGGCTGGGGAGAGCAGGAAGAGACAGTATGGGCTCATGATTAAAGCAGTTGAATGCTGCCCCAGATAAGTGGATTCTATCGCTGCCTCTGTCTCAAAGAGCCTATCTGTGATGCTGGGCAAGTCACTTAAACCAAACTTTTCACAAACTATGTGTTCCTCATTTTCTGGGTGCCTGATATGAGACTCTTGGGTCTGATTTCCACAAGTCCCAAGCACTAACAGCTGCACCTGATGTCAATGAGAGCTGTGTTTTGAATATATAGTGTTCTATAATGCCCAGTATTCTGAAAAAAATCAGGTCCTAGACGTATCAAATTGGCCACTCAAAATAGTGAATATTTTGACCTTAATCTCCCTGTGCCTCAGTTCACCATATGTAAAATAGGGATAATACCACTCCCTCAAAACACAGGGGTGTTTTGAAAATAAATTCATTCATGTTTGTGAAGCGCTCAATACTACAAGTGTTGTGGAAAAGCCTGGAAAGGCAATTAATAATTCTGTCTTCAGAGTGGGGTTTTAATAGGGTGTGATAAATAAAGCCTAGAGCCACACATTGAACAATGAGGAAAAAATATTCAATAGCTGCTTATGAAGTGGGTATCATCCATCGTGCACACTGAATGAGGCAGGGGTCCTGTGGGAAAAAATAGCATGTAGTCATGTAATTAAACACTGTATAATAGATGTAAGGGGGCAAATTAAAGTTGCACATGCAAAATCAGGCCCTTAATTAGGTGCCTAAATGGGAGCTAAGCTCTTCTGAATTTGGTCTCCTTGTGGGTGCTGAAAACTTGAACATCTGGGCCTATTAATTGAGAATTCAGGAATGACCAACAACTGAAAAAGCGACAAAGGGTCCTGTGGCACCTTATAGACTAACAGAGGTATTGGAGCATAAGCTTTCGTGGGTGTGCTCCAATACCTCTGTTAGCCTATAAGGTGCCACAGGACCCTTTGTCGCTTCTACAGATCCAGACTAACACGGATACCCCTCTGATACTCAACAACTGAAAGGCAGCAACCTGCTATGGAATGGAGCAAATGTAACACACAGACGCACTACATGCATCTTTCAGCCTGACTATTACAGAGGGTCTTCAACATTGAAATCTTATATATTTATAGCAAGTGAACAACCATAAAATCTGCCCTTATTCTCTAATCCTGTCATTTTCCTCTTTAGATTTTGGCTGTAATTTCTCTGAGACACGGAACATTTGGAGTTTTTTTTTTAAATCCTTAGTAAATTTATGCTACTGCCATGAATAGAGAGATAAGGTAAATGAGATAATATCTTTTATTGGACCAACTTCTGTTGGCGAGAGAGACAAGTTTTCAAGCTTACACAGAGCTCTTCTTCAGGAGAAGTATGGAGAAGAGCTCTGTGTGAACTTGAAAGCTTCTATCTCTTGACAACAGGAGTTGGTCCAATAAAAGACATTACCTCACCCACCTTGTCTCTCTAATATTTTGGGACCAACACAGCTACAACATTGCATACTAACATGAACAGGCATTTAGGACTTTTGTCCAGGAGTTGCTGAAATGCTGACTCACTTATTTTTTCCACCCATATGCTGGTAGTTATTATATGTCTGGGCACAGATTCCTTTAAATAAGACATCTCCAAACATATTCAGAAATCCCTGTAAGACAGACAGAAATCCTACAGCATTTGAAAGGTGATTTTGAATTGTTGTCAGAAGAATGTAATGCTATTTGCGCTTACATACAGACTCATTTAAATTATAAATGAACTCAGTTCTTTAAGTGACCTTTTCAGGAAATAAATGTCAGCAAAGAAGAAACCCTAGAAGCATGTTTTTAACATGTGAGTTCTCTTGTATTGAGCTCTGTGTAGCTGAGTGGCCTATTGAGGAATCATGGATTCTATTCTAGTTGTACGACTGATTTGTTCTGTAACCTCTGACGGGTCTTGAAAATATAAAACCAAAGTGTAATTAAAATGATATGCCAGCCAGGCTACAAGAGCACAAGGAATATATACACAGTGGTAATCTAAGCATTAATATAACAGCGAATGTGTGGATATATTTTTCATTATAACTCAGAATGATTTTAAGGAAGTCCTTTGGACTTGTTTCCTTGGCTTTGACCTCTTTAGCCTGAATTCTAGCTAAAGGAATGACTATGTTTAAGAAATTCCCAGCTATGCACTTGGTACCATATCACGTTTGTTCTCAGTGTTAAATACAACAGATCTCCTAAGGAAAGGGGAACCTAAGCCTTCTTGAGATAAAGCAGTTATCAGAGGCGTTAGTAGCAACTCATTGTTACATTCAGGTATTTCCCCCTCCTAAATATGATTTCTGAGTCTGGGAAAACTAGTCTGTAAACCTTTAATTGCTTTTAAACTAAGCACAATTACTGGTAGGACACAGATGAATTTTTAAGAATGTAACAAAGAAATTAGTTCATTAATTAGGATTTCAAAGCACTTGTAACTGCCTCTTTCTAAAATGCCAGCGATGACTCCAATTCTCCTCCCCCCACCGATTCGGGGGTGGGTGCAGGAAAGATGACATTACTTGGACCCTTTAAGCTTTCACCGAATGTCGATTATTCAGTAGTCTCATGAATAGGGTGATTTGCAATCAGCAAAAATTAAACAGAAAGCTGCTATAGCTGTTGTATGCCTAGAAGGGCAAATCTGACCCTTGTCTCTATTGCTACCAAGTGTCCCCTTGCAGTAGAACTGGTGTTATTCCACTGTACAGGAAAGAGACACAGGCTTTGGAGGGCTAGGCAAGGGGTGTCAACCCTCTGCATGGACGGGGATAGCTCTGAGGTAGTTCCCAGCTGCTATATGCAGGGAGAAGTTAGGGGGGAAAGGGGATGTTGAAAGATATGCTGCTATGCCAGTCCTCCTGGACTCATGAGTTAGGGCTGTCATAGGGCTCTGTAGCCTTAAGGTTACAGTAGCAGTCTCACATTGCCCTGTGGCTTGCAGGGGAGGCTCTCTTTCCCTTTTCAGAGTGGTAGCCGTGTTAGTCTGTGTCATAAATATAAAGGGAAGGGGGAGAGGGTCTGATGCAGATAAAATCCTCTTACCAGTAAGGGGTTAAGAAATGCAGGTAACCAGACCAACACCTGACCTGGCCGGCATCTGACCAATAAGGGGACAAGATACTTTCAAATCTTGGGAGGGGGAAAGCTTTGTGTGTGGGTTTTTGTCAGACTCAGAGTGATCTTGGAGTCAGAAGGAACCAGTCATCTTTTCATCAATTCCTCACTTTTCTAAAGTAAGTTTAGATTATTTTTGCTTGGTACGTTCCCTGTGTGAGAGGGAGGGGTTATTCCTTTTTTTTTCCTGTAACTTTAAGGTTTTGTCCAGAGGGGGAATCCCTCTGAGTTTGGAAATTGAGTACCCTGTAAGATAATTACCATCCTGATTTTACAGAGATGATTTTACCTTCTTTGTTTTAATAAAATCCTTCTTTTAAGAAGCTGACTGTTTTCTATGGTGTTAAAAACCCCGGGGGTGGATTTTTTTAGATCACTGTGTAACCAATTGGTTAGGAGATTATTCTCAAGCTTCCCAGGAAAGGGGGGTATGGGCTTGAGAGGGTATTTTGCGGGGGGAAGGGAACTTCAAGTGGTCTCCTTTCCTGGATTCCTGTTTAAAACACTTGATGGTGGCAGTGAAAGAAGCATTTCTCAGGGTGCAGGGAATTTTGTACCTTGAGGGTTTTAACCTAAGCTGGTAAAAATAAGCTTAGGAGCTCTTCATGCGGGTCCCCACGTCTTTACCCTAGAGTTTAGAGTGGGGAGGGAACCCTGACAGTCTGTATCCGTAAAAAGAACGAGCAGTACTTGTGGCACCTTCCAATAGCAATCTCAATTTTTAAAACTATTGTCATGCCCATAAAAAGTGCTGGATACAGATCACAAGAACTTAGAACTCTTTACTCCTGGAGGGCAAAATTGACCCATTCATAGGGGGCCAGCAGAAGATGAATATGTCCCCTGCTGAGAGCACCCGAAAGGGCACATTTCCCCATATCGTCCCTCCAGCATTCCACAGCCCTGCCTTGGAGGGATAATCTCTAGTGGCCCATTCAAACCTTAGCTTCTATGTTAAAACTCCCAATGAGGGAGCCAGGCAGCACTAGCTATGATGGTGTGTCTGATGGGGATAGCTGTACAGTAGGAATTGGACTGCAACCATCAAACTCCTTTTTATAAGCTGCTAAAGAGACAGCAGATGGTAGCTTTCTGTCACTGAAACAATGTTCAGGAGATGAAGTGCTCGACATACCACTACCAGCCCCCTAAGCAATGTAGACACTGGGCACTCAATCTTTGTGGGAACAGAACTGTGGTAAAAACCTGACATTTCAGCTGAAATATCTAAGTATTTGTGAAGCCATTCTGACAGCAAAAAATGGCATGTCTCTCCGGAGATCTCTACCAACTCTAGCAAACACTTTTTCAATTGACATTTAAATGTCAGGCTACTATGTTAAATGTCATGGGCACTTCATTGCTCAGTCGAGGAGAGACATGACCACAAGATCCTTAATAACTGGCCATGTTAATTACTGATAGGCTTTGGTACCTGGAAAAACAACTGCAGATGAAACATTTTGACAAGGCTATCTGATGCCTGGCCAAAACAATGGCAAGGATGCAAACTCGCCCCCTCCCCCAAATATGGCCACCTATTGATCTACTGAAATAATTTAAAGAATTGTCCATAAAAAAAAAAAAAGATTTCTATTCCCCAAGTTATCTTGGACCACATGGGTATGTCTACACCGCACACTAAGCCCGGGCTCTGATTCAAGTTTGAGCCCAAACCTCCTTCCATGTTGTCAAGGTTCCCTCCCCACTCTGTATTCTAGGGTACAGACATGGGGACCCGCATGAAAGACCCCCTAAGCTTATTTTACCAGCTTAGGTTAAAAACTTCCCAATGCACAAATGTTCCCCTGTACATTAGATTTGTTAATCGCTGCCACCACCAAGTGATTTAACAAAGAATCAGGGAAGGGACCACTTGGAGTCCTATTCCCCCAAAATATCCCCCCAAGCCTTATACCCCCTTTCCTGGGGAGGCTTGAGAATAAACAGATGAGCACAGACCAGCCTTGGGTTTTTAGAACCCTAAAAACCCAATCAGATTCTTAAAAAACCAGAACTTTATTAGAAGAACAAAATAAAAAGATAAAAGAACAACTCTGTAAGATTAGAATGGATGATAATCTCACAGGCAGTCAGATTTAAAACAGAGAATTCCTCTAGGCAAAACCTTAAGTTACAGAAAGATGCAACAAAAACAGGAAGACACATTCCCTCCAGCACAGCGAATTTCACAAGCCAAAAACAAAAGAAAATCTAATACATTTCTAGCTAAATTACTTACTAACTCTAAGAGTTGGATTGCTTGCTTCCTTGATCTGTCTCCGGCAGAGACATCACACAGACAGACAAAAGCCTTTTTTTCCCCCCTCAGATTTGAAAGTATCTTGTCCCCTTATTGGTTCTTGGTCAGGTGCCAGCCAGGTTACTGGAGTTTCTTAACCCCTTATAGGTAAGAGGATTTTATAGTACTGTATCAGAGCTTCTTAACCCCTTCCCTTTATATTTATGACACATGTAAACACAAATCAGTCTGACTTGGGTCAGCAAGCACTCAGGACTCAGGTCCTAGGATCCTGTTAGGGAGGTGGGTGAGAGCTCAATTCCAGTTGTGATTGTCAGAGGGGTCCCAGAGAGCATAGGCAGGGCAGTAAACTGGTGGGAGAATGGCACCCCGGCAGTGCTGCTCCAGATAGGGTGATGGGATCTCAGTGGGATATGCAGAGGAATTAACATCTACACCACTGAACAGGAGTCTATTGTGGCCAGAGTTTCCCATATATATATCGCTGGCCCCCACTTCTTATGTGAGCCAAGCCATCTGCCTGTAATTTATCCCCACTTGTCCTTCAATACAAATGAAGTCCAGGTGATCCACCAACTAAATGTTTAAATCTTCTGGAGTTTTGGTGTGATCACCTCCATGTATTCTCATGAAGGGGGGTGGTGTATGTTATCTTCATCTAACAATTTGTGTTACCTATTTTAAGTTTTGGTCAGTTGCACCAAGACAGTATGAACTCACAAAAGTGAATCTAAGTTAGATTTGGTCTTCAGAGTCACCTTTTCCAATTACTGTTAATTAAATATGAGTTGTAAAGGGCTTGATCTTGTTGATTCCAGCTATGGAAGTTGTAGTAATAAATGATGAACATCTTGGGTGTGTGGGATTTTAAACAAAACTCAACCTTGACCACTGCAGTCAATGGAAGACTTTCCATTGACTTAAGTGGGGAGAGGGTTGGGCCAACACTGAGCACTTTTGAAAATCCCATGCTCTGTAGCTGAACACATGTCCTGAGTTGAATAAATATGAGGATGCCCAGAACGGTACATGTTCTGCCAGCTCATTTATATCCTCTATTTAACTAAGATGATTACTACCCACTGTGTGTTTAATTCAGAGCAGGTGTTTGCAGCCACCACTTTAAACCAAACTAGCTAACTGTGATCTGACAAATATTTAAATAGAACAAGCCAGACATTGGGAAGTCCTAAAATAAGCCTTCAAAGCTGCCAAAACGTGTTTAATGAAGTTATAAGATTATAAAATAGGAAAAGCGCCAAAGCTGCCAATCAAAGATTCTAATCAATGTTTGACTGGCAAGACAAACACTCCTAAATCCACCCCACAAAGTATGTGATAGCTAATGGGTAGGTAGCTCACAGTAACAATCACCCACACTGTAGTAATACTTAGTACTGCACAATCTCCATAGCAAGTAGTCAAAAATGGTGAACAGAGCTGTGCCAAACTGCTGATTTCCACTTCTCAGTGGTTTCATAGTTGTTACAGGCAGGTCTCAAATTGAAGCTGTAGTCCTGGTACTCTCCCAAGCTTCCCCAGAATCCAAGCTCTGCCCCCGACACACGACTTGCAGCAGAATATGCAGATGTTCAACATGCAATCACTTGGGTTCTCTGGGCTTCTCTTCAATGGAGTTTGAGCACATCCTTGAGCAGAGTTAGATTAAGGCATAGGCATGTGCACAGCACCTTGGATCCCAGAGTCATGATGACATCAGAATAATTTTATTGTAACATCTGGCGCTAGAACTTTTCATCAGTAAATCTCAATGCAATGTACAAGGAGGCTCAGTCTAATTACAACCATTTTAAAGATGGGGAAAATGAGGCACAGGAAGGGGAAGTGACTTGCTCTAGTTCATCCATCGAAGCAGTGGAAGAGAAAACAATAAAACCCAGGAATCCTGAATCCTAATCCAGTGCCCTCTCCACTAGGCCACACTGGCTGCCTAGTTCTTCAATTAAAAACAGGCTTTGGAGCAGAGCCCGGAGCTGAAGCGCGGAGCAGCTCCGGAGCAGTGGAGCTGCAGGTTTTTGCCTGGAGCTGGAGCAGAGCCGGATCACAGGTCAAAAGGCCTGATTAAAAAAACATTTTTGTCCCTTTACAGCTGTGAGAAAAACCTTGAAAATGTGAAACAAACATATTCGGTGAGTCTTCAGGGAACTTGACACAATAGCTCTGAGAGGTGCAAACTTCTCCATTCATCTTGAGGGGAGTGTTAACTCAGTTATCCAAGAACAGCAATTTAAACATCAATATGGTTCATTATTTCACAGATGATCAAAGCTGATCACAGCATGTAAAAAGGAGAGAGATTATCATATTGTGAAGATTTATGTTATTGTAACTGACTTCTCAGTTACATGCACATAGGTTTGATACAACTCACAAAAACAGGATTCAAGCAGACATCATGATTAATGGACAAGTCGTAGGTCATCTGGGATCATCTATATCCAGCCATGGAGGCTGTTCCAAACAAATGAGAAAAAGACTAGGGATGACTCACTCAGCTATGGCCTCCCTTAAGAAAGTCTGGAAAAACCTGGAATCTCGAAATGCACAAAGGTGCAACTGGAGAAAAGCTTTTTTTTCCCCTTGCAATTTAAGGATGTGAATCATGGGAAGTTAATGCTACTGAGAAGAAGAAAACTGAAGCTTTTGAAATGTGTGGCTGGTGAAGACTCTTGTGTATCTACTGGATGGGGGGAAAAAAAAGATGAATGCCTGTGTTAGGAATAATAATGGAGAGAAGCTGACACTGATATCCAAAATCAACAGACATAAACTTATGTACTGTGGTCACATTAGGCAGAGAGATGAAAATAACCTTCAGAAATGTATTATTGAAGGAATGGTGGAGGAGCATTGTAGTAGGGAAAGGCAGGAGGGGAGATGGGTGGATGGTGCATGATAGATCACTGGAAGGTCAGCTGCTGGGTCATGAAGCCTTCCAAAACTTCTGCTATGATGTCACTAATAGGATTAACAGTGCCTGCTGCACTTCCCACTGCTGGAGTCTGTCTGCGGACTGAGGCAGAAATTACTCCATTTGTTATACTTGGTTCACATTTTCAAGCTCTGCTTTGCACCCAGGAGGTGAATGGCCTCACTTTAAAAATGAAACCAGGCTATGGAGAACACGATGGGGGGAAAGCCCATCACCTTCTTCTGCAAGGTCTTCAGTTCAGACAAACAATAATCACAGGAAAATATAAATGCAATTGAGGGATCTAGTCTTCCCCAATGCAAATGTAACTCCCCTCAAGTTAATAGGAGTTCTGTGCATATACCATTGGTTGAATGGGCCAATGTGCAATTTCACAGAGATAAGAACATGAGAAAACCTTACTGCAGAGAGGGTTAAACTAGCTTTATAATATTAATAAACACTCAGTAAAATAAATGTAAGTTAATAAAAAGTGACTTAGTACTGAGTACTTGACAATTCTCTCTAGTGCACTGTAATAGTCTTAAAAGTGGCAGAGATGCTTTATCTAGAACTTGTCTAGAGTATGGTCACTGATATATGATGAAATCATGATCATCGTTGAATCATATATCATTGGTGATGTAAACTCAATACATTTTATGTTCCTTTCAACAACTGAATGACTCTTATTTGTATACTACATGGTAAAGGATCATAAAGCTGCCTTTATGGTGGAGAATATTTGACAAGAAGCATGGCAATGGGAATCTGCGCTACACAAATTGTGAAATGTGTACTTACATATCAGCACACTTTGCCCTGCCACACTCTTAGTATGGGAAATAAGCAAATTTGGTGTATAGTTTCTATCTTAAGACCGTTGGTTCTAGATAAATGTTGTCAACTTACTGGGAAGGTTAATAAAATGCATGGTAGTGGTGTAGAAAGTCATACTAACTCATTCAGCCACCATTTGAGTTAAGACATGTGGTGGTAAGTTTGATGTCTGGTACCAACATCCATGTGCGTAATAATTATCAGCAATTACACCCAGCGTGTGCGGCTACTGAAATGAGTATGAATAGCTAGCAGAGTTGGTTAATCCCTGTACCTATATCGCTGGCCTTCTTTGTTATGTGACTTCTGAAAATATCATAAGGATAAGTCAGCCCTTCGAGCAATGTCATTTCAGCCCCAGTGACCGACATATGCACAAGGTCATTCCCGTAAGTGCCATTTATACACAGCTGTATTTCAGAGATTTGCCTTTCTATTGGCTAAACTGCACCCTTTTCTTACTCATCTGAGCACGATATAGGGGAATAGCTCCTCCTCCTCCTCCCACTTTCTTAGTCTATCTGGATCTTGGGTCCATATCCAATGCAGAATGCAGCCCCTGCTCTCTGGATACTGCTCCAAACAATCAGGTGAGAGCAGAGAGTCACGGGGAGCATGTGCAACCTTGGCTCTGCTCTGCCTGGCCCCTACTTGCTGGTTAGAGTAGGTGGCCAGAGGCGAGGAGGGAATCCCTTCAAGGTCTGCAGCAAATTAGTTTTCCAAACCAGAGCAAGCGGGGAGCATGTGAGAAAACCAAGGCTTCTCCCAGGTGCGACTACTCACACTGATCCAGCCATTCAGGACTGAGCCTACAGGCCAGATTCTGTCACCTCCATTCATGCAGAGTAGTACCATCATCCTAGCAACTAAGGGTGTAAGGATGGCAGAGTCTGGCCCTTTGTGATTTCCCAGTATCCATGCTGATTTGCTTCCATGTA
This sequence comes from Chelydra serpentina, assembly GCA_037349315.1. NCBI lineage: Eukaryota > Metazoa > Chordata > Testudines > Chelydridae > Chelydra > Chelydra serpentina. The sequence goes on along the minus strand of JBAIAC010000035.1, from coordinate 29,722,755 downwards.
GATTCATGTGTTGGCCCAGTACAGTGTGTACTGATGCTGGGCCTACCATTCTGCTTTAACTGGCTTTTCATTACAATCAATGGAATACCAAGACATGCTCTATCTTCCAGACTAGTGTTCAGTATGTCCCGGGTATCACTGACATAATGGGATCAGAGGCTCTTTCCAGTTACAGCAGGCCATAGTCTGTGCAATAATTACTGCTTCTGTCTGTAAAATCCTGGCCGGGATCGGTTTTAAAGAGTAGAATTAAGTGATACAAGTTTGCTGCTGCCTTAAGTGTTCAACACTGAGCTTACGTATTATTCTATTGCAGTGTTTGGGGATGCTTGGAGAAGAAAGGTTTATATGTTCAATTGTGTTGTTCATATCCCTTCCACATTTGGCAGCATTGGACATGTTTATTTGCCTGACGTTGTAGTTAGAGTCAGTAGCAGCAAAATACTCAAAGACACGTGCGTCAGTTATTCATTCCTTCACCTCCCTGCTCATCCTCTTTCTTATTTCTTTTGACAGGCTGTGGTTTGGTCTGGAATGACATTTGAAGACCTATGGCTCCTAAAGCGGACATGGCCCTGTTAATGCCTTACATAGAGACACCATGGTTAAACTATATACAGTGAGTGAAATTACACTGTGTATTAGTTTATAAGTGTGTAACACCACTTATATACTTGAAATCCCATCAGTTAATCAGGGCTTTTCATGTCTTGCAGGGTGAATTCCATTTAATAACATTAAATTCTTGTCAATAAGAAAGACATTCCCTTCTCTGCAAAAAAAGTGGAATTTTTTGTTTCACGACTAACGGGAATATTTGCTGCACAGCTTTTAGCCCCTTTAGTTTTATAGTTTTATAATCCTGGTACATTAACCATATTGTGTTTACTTTAAAGTTAGTATATATCAGAAAATAAAGCTACAAAGTAATTACAGTATTGATTGTGTAAAATGTACCTGTTATTTGCTCAACTCTGGGAGTCAGCATGACTACTTCAGGCATGAGGGAGAGTTGATGGAACAGGATTTTGTAATAACCACATGTATCAAAGTATAAATGTAATAGTAACAATACATGTAGTGGCATAGAAGTAAGTGGATACTGATATCTCTTCATTATCATGTAGCTAGCCTTCCAGTTGTTATTGAATAATAAATAGAGATAAAAAACCATAATCATAGTGTAATTACATGAACTATAATGTAACTATGGTGCAATTAGAAACCCTGGGTTATAAAGCATAAGGAAACTTTTAGTACAGAGTTTCATAGATAGCGAGTACTCAGTTTCCATTGAAATCAATGATGGCAGTCAATGCTCAGTAGTTCTGAAAAATCTGACCATATATAGCTCACAATATTATATCCTCTTCCCACCTCTTTTGTGTTTTCTGTTTGAGTCCTTGAAAAGTGTGATTACTCCTTCTCCAAATCAAATTCTAGCCGACTTTCTTCTTCCAATTTATTTTCAAACTAACATGCTCTATTCTCTTCAGCTTCTTACCATTTCTCCTGACTGACCTTGTTTCATTCCTCTCAGGAGTAAATATGCAACATCTTAGATTGCCACTGAACATGCACAACTACCAAACTCACTAATACTATGCCAAGAACCCAAGAGGTGCTGACTTTGTCCAACACTTTTGCTTTTAACCAGTGCTGTAAGTGTTTGATAAAGAAGTTATAGTTATTTGGGGAGCCAATGAGAAAAGGTTAACCTAATATTGGTACTTACTATTAGTCACATCATTGTTTTTTCTGGGGGGGAAAAGGAGTGTAAGGAGATTCTCCAGGGCAAGAAGGACAATTAAATACCCATTGTGACTTAGTCTCCCCTGTGATGGACATAATAAGATTGGATATAGGTATAAGATATGGCAAATGTACTAGCAGCCACATTATACTTGCATTTAGTGCTGAAAACAGTAGATGCCTCTTGGTAAGTCAAAGCACTAGTTTTTGCATCACAGCAGCAATGTTGGCAGCTGCCATCATGTCCTTTTTGCATTTTAATTTAATCAGTCAGTTATGATGGAGAAATAAATATTGATTATACCATATGTTACATGCAGTTAATCAAGTTTCATTGTTTCCAGATTTTGCACAATCAGTGTTTGTTCTAGCAACATGAGAAAGGCAAATATACGCAGAGGACCCTGGTACTGGGGTGGCGTCAAATGACCAACTGAGAAATCAGCTCAGCTACATGGATCTCTTTGTTTTGTAAAAGGTCAGTCTGTAGCCATTGTACCTGGTTTTCCATCCCACCTGAGCTCCATTAGACACAAGGGGGCGGGGGGGGGGAGCCACAGAGATGACTTTATATCCCCTTTCACCGCCACATAGTCTGGTCTTCTGCAGTCCATGGTGTAGATTAGAGTTTATGCTCAGCAGCAACAGCCCGCTACAGGGCATATGGCAACCAATAATAACCAGAGACAAATGGCCCATCTACCTGTGTGCAGCAGAAGTGGGTTAGGGAAGGAGTATAGAGTTAGCTATGCTGGGGAAGCCCTTGTGGTAATGATATTCTCCGGTTGGGAGACGTGCTCCGTTTTCAGCCTCTTTATATTATAGAAGAAGCCAGAGGGCAAAGGAAAACTGGTTTTATGTTACTTAGGTAGAACTTGTAGGAGATAGAATCCCATCTTCCTCCAGCCATTGTTGCTTAACAAACTCCTATTAAAATGTAGGATAAATGGATAAAGCTATTTTTATTGTGTTGTATGCCATATTTGTAGTCTAGATTTAGTGTTTTATATGGAGTGGCAATTGATAATTAAGTGTTCTCCCTTCAGGTACAGTATGAAGTTCTGGAATCTAAATGTAGACCCTAGAAATAAACTACGATTTAATACAGAGAACTTTACAGTTAACCAAAATAGATGAAAAATGAAAAAGATGTTCAGAAAAAAAGAGTACTGCTGCTTCATTATCTCCAGATGGATGAGAATTATGGAGATTTCAGTAGGAAAGTGACAAGCATATGTACTTTGTTTTTGGTATTCAATCAATCCCATTCACATTTGTAAAGTGCAATGCACAGTTAATGTATTCAGAAGATAATACATTGGTTTAAAGCTAAATCAAAACATGTTTATACGTTTCAACCTGATCAGCGACTGCCACGTTCTACTGGAGCTGGAATCCTTGCACAGGCAAACATGTCACTGACTTTAATGGGAGTTTGCCTGAAGAGAGACTGTAGGATCCAAGTCTGAATAGATAAAATAATCTAGTTCTACAGGCAGGGATTTAATATGAAAATGCCTCATGCAGAAGGTAACACACTTCAATTGATAATAACAATGCAGGGGTTGAACAAGTGAAGTCAATTTGTGAGTGAACACAACCAAGGGATGTTAAAAGCCAGCTAACAGTAATATCAGAAGGTAGATTTATTTTGCTTTCTTTTAATGTATATGAGGAGCCTACAACAGGCTATAAGTCTAGCAGCGTCAAATGCACCTGATGAGATAGGGAACACAAATTCCATTGAAATCCCCAGATTAGTTGTTGCTAACAATTAAAAAAGAGTCACAATCAGTACAAGACAAAGTATGCTAATAATAGAAGACCAGCAGCAACCTTGCAAAGCCTAACAACATCTAAATTAACCATCCAGCAGTATGAACACTACAATTCACTCCCCTCTTTGAACATATGGAATGAGAGCATACTCCCCCATTCTCTACTACTACCATACCAGACCAAATTGTATTTGCACAGCATCCTTTTACACACTTGCATCACACACTACTTCTCTAACCATTAGGAAAAAATTCATGTAATGCCTTTAGTTTCAAGTATTCTGAAATAAACAAAGTAAGCAACCCCTAAAGTCCAAGTGCAACAGTTTAAAAAATATCCTCAGCATATGAAATCCTAGTAGCCTAAGGGAAAGATCCTCAACTGATGTAAACTGTCATAGCTCCGTGGGAGTCCAGTGACACCATCAGAACTCTGACAATTGACACCAGCAAAGGATCTGCCCCCTGCTCTCCTAATCCAATAACAACCATGAAACACCCACTGAATGGGAACTGAAATGTATTTAACTTCTCTCGAAAGAATATTTAATAGCAAATGGAAACAGATTACAAATATAAATCCCAGTCACCTAATTTAGTTAAGAGCAGAGGTGTTTACATTACATTACATAGCATAAAAACACATTAGAAAGCTTTTGGTTTCATTTTAACCTTAATTTTAAAATATATGAGTTTTCAGTTTGCGGATTTTGCATTGAGGGCCACGAACACAGGATATATTTTATAAATGCTTTGAGGCAAATGTTAGCATTAAGGTCTTATTGGTTGACACAGCCAATTCTTAAAAGATGGTTTATTGAGCTTCTTGTTATTGAAGACCTCAGTATCAGCTATTGGGTGCACAGGGCAACTTTTTGACTGGAAGCCAGTGTAATTTCAGGTCAGTTTAATAGTACATTCAAACCATTTCTCTCCTTCCCACGTAATCTGGCATTCTACACCATCTGACTTCTCTGTAAGGAAGTTTGCTCAGGGAACAGATAATACCAACTGCAAACCCTGGGTCAGAAGCTCCCCTCTGCTTTGTCCGTATGGAGACAAATATGACAGCAGGACGATGGATGCAAAGAAACAGAGAGTGGCAGCTATGCAGCATTGCTCTCCTTGCCTCTAAGCCTATGGAAGTTCCCTATGTATAAACATCTTGGGATACCCTCAGTGTGGGAATGGAACTTTTGAGCAGCTATTGTGGTGATGGCTATTCATTAGCAAACAGGCTGGCAACCAGCAGTGAACATTTGAGTCTGTAATGACATGACTAGCAAACAGCTGAAACAAGAGGGAAGACAACAAACTGATGAAAAAATATCTCTCTTAAATTAAATCTTCTATTTGGGAGTGTTTAAGCTTCAATTTGAAATTAGGGCTAATAGGGTTATATACATGCTATTAAAAATTGATTATTTCTAGCTGTTACCATGCTGAAGTATCTCAGATTTTCCCATATTAGAACAGAAGAGAGCCAAATCTGTGCAAATACAACGTAGCTCTACTGAATTTACATTGGCGTAACTCAGATCAGAATCTGGACCCTTTCTCTGTTATGATTGACAAGGGAAATAAGGTTGGTGAGGTAATGTATTGGACCAACTTCGGTTGCTGAGAGAGACAAGTTTGACAAAGGCTGACTTTTAACTACTTCCATTGCAAACGATCAGTTACATCCTGTTACCCTGATAACTGTTTAAAGAGCTTGAGAAATAAGAAATGGATTTAAAAGGCCACTTGATCCCAAGTCTGGAAGCTGCACTCCAAAATCTGGATGGAGAAATATTCCTGCCACAGAGAACACCTTTCCCTTTCAGTGTTTGTATAATTATAGCTAAGCATTTTGAACATCTCATGCATCTCACATAAAATGAAACATCCACATATTGTGGCTTAATGAAAAGAACTGAAGGAAATGTACCAAATTGTTGGTTAACAGGCAGCTGCTTTGTAAATGCTCCCTAACAGTGTCTGTTTTCTCCTTGCCCTTATATCATCTCCTTCAGTCTAATGCCCATAAAATGCTGAGACCGATGTTTCAAGGCTTCTCTAAATCCCTCTGTCCATGTTCAATCCATAGCTGCATGTGCAGGGTCAGTGACGGAATCAATTAGTGTCTACTGCTGATAATCAACTATGAGTGTTCAGAAAACACACACACAGAGTGCTAGTAATACAGATGCCTGTTTAACACCATGATCATTATTCAGAAAGAACCTAAATTAGCACAGAGCCTGGAGCCAATGAAAATATGTCAGTAAAGGGCCATAAACTACTGCTCACTTTGCTCTTTAGAATTCTTCAATGGGAAGAGCAAGTGATTGGAATAAGCAGAACTCAGTAAGTGTCCCAATCATCAGTGCCTTATAGGACCACATTGTACTGGGAGAAAGTCATTTGATATAACGAATTATTTTGAAGATGTGTATGTATAAAGCACTCTCCATGAGTCCCTTGAGAGCACTGGACAGTTGGCAAGGTGTGTTAGAAATGGCTGTTTTTTGTTTCCCTGTGAAACATCAGATATGGGGCATCAGCAGAGGAATGATGCCAGTCTAAAAGAACCAATGGATTGATCCTGCATGGCAAATACTCTGTTCCTGTTCATTTGCAATTGAAGCCTTCCGAGCAGCACAAACTATGCCCGGCAATGGATGCTGAATATGCAAGATGCCAAACTGTCTGACTGGTCCACCATAGAACCCTCAAACAAGAAACAGCTTTGTGGTGGGAAGATGTGAAACTGTCCGGTAGGAGAAACTCATGTAAATGAGCCTGTTCCATGCCAACTCTGCTCTCAACCAAATCTCAGTCTCTCTCCTCCTCTGTCCTCATCCTACCTGCTGCCATCATCCTGGGCCATGAAGCCAACAAATCTTAATCCTGCTTTAGAGATACAGACAACTGCCCTGATCAGCTTCAGGTGGGGATATAGCTGGGTCCACTTTATGGAGGCTACTTTTGGCTGTACTGGGCTGAGTCCCTCTCTCTCTCCTGTATGTATCTCTCCTTTCATTTCAATAAAGTTCTTGAGTCATTTCTGGTCGTTAACCAACTGTGTACTCTAATGCCAGTTGGTATGTTCAATCTAGGCTCTTGCTAGCTCCTGTTCGCAGCATCAGCATGTAGGTTTACATTGTCTCCAGTTGATTCTGCTTAATGCAACATAACATGAGACAATACAAATTAAAAACCCACACACTCTTTCCTAATAAGCATATGAGAAGCAGGTGTTTCCAAAATAGCTGCAAATGGTGAGTGACACTGATTATCTGGCTCACATATTTCATGCTGAGAAGCACATCTATAGTAATCTGGATAATATCTACACTAATTTGCTGACTAATTTACTGAACTAGTAAAACCAGAAGAAAACTTTTTTTGTCAGTTTGATTTTTTTCTCGTAACAAAAAGGATGATTTTTTTTGTTAAGTTGCTGTCATGAGATATTCAATTCAAGCCCCTCATCTCCATGTTATAATTACATGACAAAATCTGCTACAAATCAGATTCTGCTGTCAACATGAAGCTGGGTAATCCTTTGGGAACTTCTTCTTAATTAAACACCTAATGCAGTATGATAAACATAGCAAATATGCAATGCTCCAGGACTAAGAAATTAGTTTGATGTCTGAAGTGCCCCTAATCAATTCAAGTGTTATATTTACTGTGGCAACAAATTTCCAGGTTTTGATATCTCAGGCCAGGGTTGCTGGAGCTATTTTATTAGGGGATGACTGAGTGGCAGCAGGATATCTAATAGTGATAAATCTCAAAAGTTTGAGATTGGATGATTACACAAAGCTCTGTTGGAGCTGGGTTCTGTTCCCACTTCTGCTACTGACCAGTGATTTTAGGCAAGTCATTTAACCTTTCTGACTTTGTTTCTTCTCTCACTCTGTACTGTTTATTTTAAAGTATAAGCTCTTGAGTACTCACTATGGCCCAGATTCTCAAAGGTATTTAGGTGCCTAACTTCCAACACCTTTGATGACCTGGGCCCATAGTGTATATATATAGCACCTAGTACAAAGGGGCTGAGCCTGGTGTGGTGGCGCGTGCCTGTAATCCCAGCTGCTTGGGAGGCTGCGGTTGGCGGATCGCTCAGGAGTGCTAGGCTGTTGTGCACTATGTCAATCGGGTGTCCAGTGCTATTGACAGCCTGGCCAGCGGGTAGTTGGAGGACTGGCTAAAACAACACATCTGACGTGTTGTGATCGGCGCTTTCTCTGTGAAGGCTGATAGACCGATCGATGACAGTGACAAAGGGGCTTGGACTTGGATGGGTTCTTTAGACACTAGCATAAAACAGTTGATTAATAATTGATCCTCTGAATCTGTGAAGCATCCACATCCCACCCAACCATCGACACCATCACTGCCTTTTTGTGGACTGTGCTCCACCTCCCAATTCTTCTTAAGACCACCTGCTACTGAAGGTTCACTTAGGCACTGCTCCAAAGAAATGCAAATATTTATGCTGCAGGAATTTTATGAGTGAGGTTTTTGGAAAACATCTTCCTTGCATTTCTGTGAACTCTAGAAGCAGGTGAAAAATGGCCACTAATACTTGGACAGACCAACAGATTTTTTTTAATGCTTCAGTGTACCTGAAAAATGGTGCAACTGAAAGTTACCTGTTTGGGAAGAAAGTGTTCCTAAATGATGCTTTGGGAGAATCCCCACCCTAAAATCCTGTATTCTTCTGAACTGCTTGGCCTGTTTACTACCAGATATGATTGATTGCAATAAGGATTAAAAAACAACACCAACAACCTACTACACATTCCCTGGGTTTTGAAGAAGAGACATTCCTAAAGACTTTAACCCCTTTCTTGAATGAAGAGAAGGCATAGTCTGGTTGTGCTATTCTGCATTTCTTGAAAAGAATCACTAATCATTGCTGTGAATTTACTAATGTTCGCTCTAAGGCCCAGAGATAGGTAATTCAAGAGTAATACTTGTCCTATAATTGGAAAACATGGCTCCCAGGCAGGAAGAGGCAATAAAATATCTTCTATGTGCATATGAGCCATGTTTTCATTACACTTTGCGGCTCTTTAATCAGTTGAGGTTCTCATGCACTGGAAGAAGTGGTGAAAAGTGAAAAAAATGATGAGGGACACTCTTTCGGCCCTGAACCTGCAAAACAACTCACATGGACAAAGGTTTCTGAAGACAATGGGGCTCTACACTGCATGGATTTGCCCACATAGATAGATTAACAGGATTGGGGGCTTGGCTTCGGCGATCCATTCTAGGTGGAAAGTTTAATAGCAGTGTTCAATATGCTAGTGTAACATCAGTGAGAGGAAAGAGTTGCAGAAAAAAATAAAAGTTGTCAAAGAAATTCAGATGTTTTCCCTCAGTCCATAGGTTAGGCCCCAGGGGTCCAATTCAACTCTCAGATGCAGCCATGCAGTTGCCATTGAAGCCAATGGGAGTTCTGCTTGTATAGCTCAGTGTGGAATGAAACACTAGCTGAAACAATTTTATAAAGAGGTTCAGGTAAGATGGGGCCAAAGGTTTCTGAAATGGTTTTATCATGCTTGCCCTAACCACACCAGGCAGGACAAGCATGTGTAACCAGTGTATATTCTTTAAAAATAACCCATTCACCTAACATGCATTTTCTCAACCCAGTGTGGATGACACAAGGTAAAACCACTCCCTAAAAAAAGCTTCAGGCTAAGATATTAACTGCCCTTCATATGGATTTTCCCTTACCTTAAGTGAGGGGAGACAAACTGACTTGCAATCACAAGAGATGTAACTGTCTGATTTATCAGCATTCAGTAAAGACCATCTTATCTCCTCAGATAGAGCCCATGTCACAGATGCTAACTGCCAGTAGCAGTAGCGTAGCCGGGGGGGAGCAGTCGCTCCCCCTGTGAGTAGAAGCGGCGCCTTAAAAAGGAAGCGGCGCCTTTTTTTTAGCAATGCTTAAAAAAAAGGCACCACTTCTTTTTAAGCGCCGCTTCTTGCACTCACTCGGCAGCGCTCCGGGTCTTTGGTGGCATTTCGGTGGCAGTTACCACCAAAGACCCGGAGTGAGAGAGGACCCGCCGCCGAAGACCCAGAGCTCCGCCGGGTGAGTACAGAGGGAGGCGCCTTTTTATAGTGCCACTCCGGACCTGGCTGCGTTACTGGTCAGTAGGCCTCGCAGAGAGGGACCATGCCTTATGAATGATTCATAATTTTAAATTGCAGCACTCAGGCAAAAAAATAAAAAGCAGTGGCCATGGGGTGTGACTCCAATCCTTGCCATTCTTGGATCTGGAGAGTTCCCATGGGCTTTGGAGCTCCATAGAAGCTGCTGCTGCCAAGGTTATTTGGTACCTACTTATGTTGGTTGCATTTCACCACACGGAACTCAGCAACTCACGTTATCTGGTTCAGAACATATCATCATCATTACCATAGTCAACATCTTCATTCAGGACAGCAATACTCTGTGTGAGTAGCAGCAATCACTGCAATAAGTGAATTGCACTAGTAAACATACACGGCATTTGATAAATAGGGAAGCTTGTCAGAGGCAACATTATGTTCTACTTATTAGTGTGCAGGAAGAAGGGAGATATAAAGGTGCCATTAGATGAAAGAAATTCAAGGTGACTGTAAGAGGGATAATATGGGCCAGTGTCCCCTCACACACACACTTTGCTTTTTCATTATGGATACAGTAGTCCTGATATTTAAGAAACATCAGCAGTAGCAAGTCCTGTTTTTCTAGAGAAGTTTCTTAAAGGACCTAGCGCTAAGGCCTGGAATCTTTCTTGGCCTTTACTAGAAGGGGTTTGGGTGCTGAATCTTTAAGAAAGAAGCTTTCCTTTCCTTTGGTATTTAAGTGATAGAGTTAAATAAGTTAACAAAAAACAGAGGCCCCCATTCTCACAGCTAGCACAAACCCTGAAGCTGAAAATCCTCCAGAGAGGTAGAGCCAGACTAATGATTTTATGCCAGCCTCTCCCTTCCCCTTTCTTGAGGTTGGTATGGCTGGACTTCCCTGCACATTGACGATACCCAGCTGCTGCAATGGCAGATGAGGTAAGTGAGAGAAGTCTGCTCCACCATATGCTGGGGGACTGGTGGAGTGGACAGCAGGGCCAGGACTGGGAGTGCTCCGATTTAGGGTTGCAAGCAGTCATGACTGCAACAAAGGATCTAAACAAGAGAGTTTTAAAAAATCCCTTCACTTCCTCTGGCAACATGGTATCCATGTTGCCTTCAACCTTCTAGTTTTCCATAGAGGCTTCCAGACCTGAAATTTTAATATAAAAAGTAAGTTACATATCTGTAACAGGGACATGATTCTTTGTTAAATGCCATAAGATAATTAAAAGGACTGGAAATGTTATCATGTTCTAATGAATTGTACAGGACTTTTTCAGAAGGCTATGGATTGCTCTTTAGCCTGTCTCTGGAAATCAGTGCCTCTGATACTTCTGTGAAGGGGAATGGTGTCCGTATATTGGAGTTTCCACTCCATGTCATGAAGGTGGATAAAAGTAAATTAGACTCTCCAACATATAATGACAGTGGATGAGAGAGCATGGGAAGGGTAAAATGTGAGTGGTTGTCCCTGATCCATAGAAGGAATGCAGGATGCAGAATGCAGTTAGTTTTTAGACTGTATGTGGTAGATGGGTCACCTATCAGTGTGGTAGATGGATTTAGACTCTCGGGAACCATTTTTTTCAAGGAAGGAGCAATGGATGTACCCACCAGTGGATTTGCACAAGTAAAACAGGCATCTGTGCATGCAGTTATCTTGGTTTACAGGGATGTGGATTTTGTAAGTGCTATGGCTGAACATACACTTTTGGTGCTGCACATATTGCATCTTCCTTTGAAAACTGGCCCATTCACGGACAAACCACATCTCTGAATTTTGAGCTTTAGACAGAGATGTCCTAAGAATAGTGTCCTCTTTTATGTGGCACCTACTGAAAATTGTCTCAAGTTGTCTACTGGCCTTAGGGGTTGCCTTCAGCTTTTGCACGTCTTTGCTCTTCATCACTTTCTTAATACTTGATTCTAACAGTTTTGCAGACCTTAGTAAACTAGCCTCTTTTTTCTTTTTTCTTTTTCTTCTTTTTTTGTATTTCCTGGGTACATGTGCCATTAATAGGCTGCATCACAGATGTTTTTAGTCATGGATCGTTATTGTGGGTAACATAGCTGGTCAATGCTTCATCATCCTAAGAAAGGCACAAAACAATCAGCCAAATTAATTCCCTGTATAACTACTGAATCTCATGAATCTATGGCAGGGATAAAACTAGCCCAAATTGTTTACCTAAATCAGAGGCCTTTTGTTATAAGTCTTTATATTTTTACCATTTTTTCTGGATTTCTTTCTTAAAGGGGAATCAATAAACTAGATTATACTTTTATTGTTCAGAGGTGCCTATGTAAAATAAAACTTTTATGCCTTGTCTATGCAGTTTTTATACCAATTTAACTAAATTGGTATACAAACAGAGGTTGTTAAATCAGTATTGTGTGCATGCAGTTATACTAGTATAAGGGGTATTTATATTGGTATAGCTTGTTTCAATAAACAGCACAGAAAGTGGGCCCCTTGCTGAATGAGGGAGGGAACCTAGTGACAGAGGATGTGGAGAAAGCTAGTGTACTCAATGCTTTTTTTGCCTCTGTCTTCACAGACAAGGTCAGCTCCCAGGCGGCTGCACTCCGCAGCACGGTATGGGGAGGAGGTGACCAGCCCTCTGTGGAGAAAGAAGTAGTTCGGGACTATTTAGAAAAGCTGGACGAACACAAGTCCATGGGGCCGGATGCACTGCATCCGAGGGTGCTAAAGGAGTTGGCCGATGTGATTGCAGAGCCATTGGCCATTATCTTTGACAAATCATGGCAATCGGGGGAGGTCCCGGATGACTGGAAAAAAGCTAATGTAGTGCCCATCTTTAAAAAAGGGAAGAAGGAAGATCCGGGGAACTACAGGCCAGTCAGTCTTACCTCAGTCCCTGGAAAAATCATGGAACAGGTCCTCAAGGAATCAATTCTGAACCACTTAAAGGAGAGGAAAGTGATCAGGAACAGTCAGCATGGATTCACCAAGGGCAAGTCATGCCTGACTAACCTAATTGCCTTCTATGATGAGATAAGTGGCTCTGTGGATGAGGGGAAAGCAGTGGATGTGCTGTTTCTTGACTTTAGCAAAGCTTTTGATACAGTCTCGCACAGTGTTCTTGCCAGCAAGTTAAAGAAGTATGGGCTGGATGAATGGACGGTAAGGTGGATAGAAAACTGGCTGGATGGTCGTGCTCAACGGGTAGTGATCAATGGCTCCATGTCTAGTTGGCAGCCGGTATCAAGTGGAGTGCCCCAAGGGTCGGTGCTGGGGCCGGTTTTGTTCAATATCTTCATCAACGATCTGGAGGATGGTGTGGACTGCACCCTTAGCAAGTTTGCAGCTGACACTAAACTGGGAGGAGTGGTTGATACGCTGGAGGGTAGGGACAGGATACAGAGGGACCTAGACAAATTAGAGGATTGGGCCAAAAGAAATCTGATGAGGTTCAACAAGGACAAGTGCAGACTCCTGCACTTAGGACGGAAGAATCCCATGCACTGCTACAGACTAGGGACCGAATGGCTGGGCAGCAGTTCTGCAGAAAAGGACCTAGGGGTTACAGTGGACAAAAAGCTGAATATGAGTCAACAGTGTGCCCTTGTTGCCAAGAAGGCTAACGGCATTTTGGGCTGTATAAGTAGGGGCATTTCCAGCAGATCGAGGGATGTGATTATTCCCCTCTATTCGGCACTGGTGAGGCCTCATTTGGAGTTCTGTGTCCAGTTTTGGGCCCCACAGTACAAGAAGGATGTGGATAAATTGGAAAGAGTCCAACGGAGGGCAACCAAAATGATTAGGGGGCTGGAGCACATGACTTATGAGAAGAGGCTGAGGGAACTGGGATTGTTTAGCCTGCAGAAGAGAAGAGTCAGGGGGGATTTGATAGCTGCTTTCAACTACCTAAAAGGGGGTTCCAAAGAGGATGGATCTAGACTGTTCTCAGTGGTAGAAGATGACAGAACAAGGAGTAATGGTCTCAAGTTGCAGAGGGGGAGGTTTAGGTTGGATATTAGGAAAACCTTTTTCACTAGTAGGGTGGTGAAGCACTGGAATGGGTTACCTAGGGAGGTGGTGGAATCTCCTTCCTTAGAAGTTTTTAAGGTCAGGCTTGACAAAGCCCTGGCTGAGATGATCTAGTTGGGGTTGGTCCTGCTTTGAGCAGGGGGTTGGACTAGATGACCTCCTGAGGTCCCTTCCAACCCTGAGATTCTATGATTCTATGATTCACAGATTTAACTAATCAGTTTTTCTACCTTTTTAGTTTAATTGGTACAAAAACTATACTTTAATAAGACAAGATCTTAGCATGGATGGATGAGATCTTGGATGTTGGGAGATGAACTGTCATTAACAAATTCAGAAATAAGTTTTCTTTTACAAAATGCTTTAAGAATGGTGAGATGATCTCTACAGAGCGCTTCTTCAGGTGTGTTAGTGGTTGATATCTATAGAGCTAATTGATACCTATAGAGCTAATTGAATGGGGAAAGTGCACGTGTGAATAAAAAAAGGTTCAGAATAAACTACTCACAGATGTAATTTAACCAGCTCTATCAATACTGATTCCTCTTTAAATGGCTCTGAGAAGCCAGTGAAAAGAAGGGACAGATAATTTTGACCAAATCATTCTTATTAAATGTGACTACTACCTTTTAGCTACCAGTCCAGTGAGGATTAGCGAAAAGCAACAGAGATCATGCTATTTTCACATTTGTCATAACACCAGAGCTACTGTCCTGGGATGTGAAAACGTAATGGTTAATTTCCCCACACTTATAAGGAGTGACTGTGAATTCATAGCAATTTGTAACAACTGATATTTGGTGAAGTTGAAGATAAAACCACCAAGACAAATAAAAGGAACTTTTTCTTGTACTAGTGTCCTTATCCATACACCTTTAGGGCTTTACAGTTTGGCCCCGGGAATGAATGTAAAGGTATTTTTTAAATCCCAGTTAGAAGAAAAGCAATGTAGAGCCTTTATCTGGATCTCTCTGCATTTCATCCAGGAATGATTAGCAAAATGGAAAGCGGGTGTCTGTGATAATACAGTGAAATGTAGGCAGCATGGTTATAAATAATGCACCATAAGCCCTGTTCTGGACTAACATCATGTCTCTCTTCTTTGTAGCTATATAGCATGGACTCCTGTGCATTCACACAGGGATCAATTATTTATATCCATCATCGAAAGCTTCAGCAAAAAAGTGTTTGCTTAACAACAACTGTTCACTTTTTTCTGCCTTCAGTCAATGATAGCTGAGCTCACCTGCAGAACTATCTGTGCCCCCTGCATTCGTTCTTTCCTTTCAATCTGCTGCATGATTTCTTTATTGCTAAATAAGCTACTTAATATACATGCACATTTAAATCAAATATTCTGGGTCATGTTGTGGGGCCATGAAATCTCTATTAAATCAAAGGAGGATTCTATAACTGAGGGCAGGATATGTCTGCCTCTGTGTAATCAATCCCTTTCTGGGAAAGTACCAGAGGGGTAGCCGTGTTAGTCTGGATCTGTAGAAGCGACAAAGGGTCCTGTGGCCCCTTATAGACTAACAGAGGTATTGGAGCATAAGCTTTCGTGGGTGAATACCCACTTCATCGGATGCAAGCAGTGGAAAGGTTACTGCAATGCTTTTACCAAGGCAGATCAGGTATCATTTGAAGTCCTCCAAAAAATTCTCCTATTTCAACCTGTCTTTAGGCCAGCTTTTGGTATAGAGATTAAGACCCCAATGCAGCAAAGCCCTTAGGCATATACTCAAATCCCACTGACTTCAACAAAACCCAAGCACATGACTATGTGCTTTGCTGAAGGAGGGTCTAACTCTATGCTCATCCCCTTTGGCTGATGATCTTTTAAGCTGGGTCAAGGTTTGAATCATGGTTGGTTGGGGCTCTGAGTGAGTTCTTATTTTATCTGAGCTGTGATGCCCTAGTGTAAAGCTTCCAGAAGCCCACCCTATCTTCAGTAAATGCAACAAATGGGAGGGGATATTTGGGAAGAGATGGACAATTCTCCTTTAATCCAGTTTCTTTTTATTTCTTTGTAACACAAGCTGCAGGGGGAGGCCATGAGTTTAAAGTATAGTTTACGCAGTGTCAGGAATCAGGCCTTGCAGCTGCACCTGCCCAGTCTCCTGGCAGTTTAATGAGCACAGCTGGGCTGCACCAGTCAGACAGCCTGATGGAACGCCTCACCTGATTGGCTGAGGAAGCTAGCAGACTTGCTGTTAAATCCAGCAGCAGCAGTTTGCCAGCTGCTCAAAGCACTGGCCTATGGCTGTGATAGGTCTTGTGTGTGCGCGTGTTCTCAGTCCTGCCTGACTTCTGCTCTGATGCTTGGCTCTAGCATCTGACCTCTGACTGAAGTTCTGATCCTCAGCTCTGATTCTTGACTTCTGCTCTGACCTTCAGCTCTGGCTCCTGCTCTAATCACTGGGCATAACTGCCCCAGTCTCAGATATCCAGCCAGTCATTGTCAAGGCATAATGAATAGCTAGGTGTTGGTAAGAAAAGCTAGCAGAGTTTGCCTCAACTTAAACCCACTTGGATCATTGTAAATTAGGAAGTTTGATTTGAAATTTAAATGTTATTAGTTTTGTGATGTACTTAGCAAAGACTGTGACGAGAGGAGTAGAGAGAAATCTTATGAAAAAAAAATTCTCTGCATATCTGTATAAATACACACATTTTTTTCCCATAGGCTAAGGCCGGAAGAGACCATTGTGATAATCTACACTGGCTTCCTGCATAGAATAGCCCAAGAATTTCGCCCAGTAACTGCTTAGCATCAAGCCCATGTTTTGTGGTTGAGCTAGAGCATATTTTTTAGAAAGACACCTGTTGGCAGATTAACAACTGAAACAATTAGGCTAATTTAAACTGACCAGTCTACAGATTACTTACCAGCCTAGATTTTAGGGGAGCAGTTCTATTGTAACACAGGCTTCACAGTGTGGGGGTAGGGGAAATAATCCTAATCTGAATCTACCTGGGTGTAAATGTAGGGAGGGGACAGAATATGGGGTTACATTTTAGAGTTGAAAAAAAACTTGTCAGATTCAAATTTGGGCCTCAGTTGAGCTTTTCTGCATAAGCAGACCCTGCCCCTCTGCAGTGTCCCATTGGAGTAGATGATTACAGAGGGCATGATCAGGTCTAGGATTGTAAATCCCAAGGTAAATCAAGAGGTTTGCTTATCCCAACACACATAAGATTGTCTTGTCCTGGTAAGCATAACTCATTTTCCCTTACATAGTTCAAAATCTGTCATTTCATCCTGATGCCACCACAGCACAGTCGTGAGAACCTGCAGGGCTGAAAAGCCTAATGTTTCTGCTTCCCAGAGAAGGTTAAAAATATTGAGCACTATATGGATTTGAAGCACCACTCTTCAATCAAATGAAATATTAAAGCCAAAACTAATTCAGTGGCAGGCAGTAAGCATTGGGGAATCCTGCCTTATCTAATTTGCTGTCATCTGCAGTAATCGCTGCTATTAATATAATTGGGAAGAACATGTCAAAAGATTAAATTCGTCACATCAGAGTGGCCAGTCAAAGAACATGCACAGGCTGGAATTATTACTTTTCTTCCCTTTTCTGTTTCTGTGCTGAATACTGAAACTCCAACTGCAGTGCAGCAACCAGCATGAAAACAACCACCCAAATGGTAGCACTCAGTGCTTTAAATACATGCCGTTGGGTACAGTTTTTGTTTTCAGATATATATGATGTAAATAAAACTGAGGCACTTGAGGAATCCATAGTATTGGAGGGCCATCTGATTACCTGTGAGGATTACCTGTTACACAAATCTAGGGTAGAAAATAGAGCTGCTCTGACCCACAATCACATTATAGCATCCTGGAAGAGAATGAGGGAATTAATTCACATCCTGTTTTCCCATTTATCTTCTTGTTGCTCTTAATACAAGCCCCAAAGGAGAAAAACTGATAGAAAAAGGGTCTTTAGAAAAATCTCAGTTCTCTTTAAATCACAGAGCAGTGAAATTGCTGCTTCACTAATGACACATCCATCTGGGTCATCTGAAGTGCTAAAAGATCATTCAGGATTGAGGAGGGAGCTGGGGAACAGAAGCTTAGGTAACTATCCTGAGTTATCAGAGCACATACCCTGGGACTTAAGCAACTGTAGATCTTCCCTGCTGGAAGCACAGCCAGACAGGGCATGCATGACCTTGACTTATAAGGTCTCATTCACCTCTCCCCTGCCCAGAATAACTTCACTATTGACTTCCGAAGGATGATGGACTGAATCAGCTCTGCTGTGGGGTGAGCATTTGTTTTCAGGGAATGAACATATTTCAAAGATGATACTTACACCATTAAACCATTCCTCTGTGCCAATTCTTAAATAGTTAAGGAGGTCATGCCTAATGACTTAGATATGAAAGAAGTTGGGTACTTTTTGAGCAACATCATATTTTATTCTTGGTTGAGCTTTGCATTTTCATACAATGGTGAGCTCTTTTTCTCTCTCCAATCTAATCTATCCATCCACAATATGGTCCTCTGATTTAATTGGATTATGGTCTTTAAGATCATGACACAACAAATTGTGGCAAATGCCAAATTAAAGCATTTAATAATATAGTGTATTGATTAGGAGTGAAGTATGGGGAAAAGATTTTGACGATAAAGGAAGCATTTGCTTAAAGCTATCTCCTGAGCCTGCATGCATATACAATAATGAAATGCTTGAACATCTTAAGAATGCATTTCTTAGAGACCAAAAAACCTGGGGGTAGGGGAATGTTTCTGGATCATTTGCCAACCAGAAATATCTTCTGCCAACTTGAGTGATTGGTATGTGATATTTACAACTGGGATACTAACATGGAATTGATTGCTAGCAAGAGGTCAAAGTGCAAAGGGCAAGAAACCCAGTCTGGCATTATTCAGATATACTTGGATCTAATCCAGACACAATAGCCCATCACTTATTCCCACAAAGAGACCATACCACTGTTTGTTAACCCTAATGCAATCAGGTATATTTTCTCCCATGTGCCTAAATAAGGCTAGGAAAAATAAAAAGTGACCATTAATAGCCATCTCGGTGTCTAATGACATCCACAAATTGAACCTGAGGTTCATTGTTCATTTAATCCTTTTTTGCTGCTATTAGCTATGATTTGTTGCCTGCCTGTGCTGCAGTATTTAATAACTAGCACACGAGCCAAGCATTCCATCTTTGTGGCCAATGCTGGAAACCACCCAAGCTTGGTTCTAAAAAGCCAGAGCTGTTCTCTGGGGAGAGGAAGAAATGTGCTGTTTAACTGGGGATAGCTGGAGGCCAGAATCAGGCATAATGCCTCCAGGAGCTTGCTCTGTAGCAGAAGTTAACCCTGCAATGCAAAGTGAATCTCTATTGAATCTATTGAGTTTCTGCTGGCTTTAGCTCAAAACAATAATTCTTTAACTATGGGCGTGTGTGGTTTTTATCATGAAATCCACATATCAATTGGGTCAAGTCCATGGGGTTCACGTTAGTTTGAAAGATAACTTTAGAAAGTCTTTCGGCAAGCCCAAGCCGTGTTGCCAGGGAATCCATTCACTATAGCAAGGGTTCTCAAACTTCATTGCCCCCTTCTGACAATAAAAATTACTACGCGACCACAGGACATTGGACCAAAGCTTGAGTTTGCCTGAGCCACACTGACCTGGGGGGGGGGGAGGAGTGGGGGCAAAGCTGAAGCCCAAGGGGTTCAGCCCCAGGCAGAGGGCCTGTAACCTAAATCCAACATGCAGGGCTGAAGCCCTCAGGCTTCGGCTTTAGCTCTGAGCCCCTGCAAGTCTAAGACAGCCCTGGCCACCCCATTAAAATGGGGTTGAGACCCACAATTTGAGAACTGCTGCACTATAGTAAACTTCGTTATAAAGGTCAACATTCACTACCCAAGGGAGTCTGAGACTCTACTCTTCTTCTCTATCCTAATTATAGAGAAATCTGGTGTTGACTTATACCACTGTGTATGGCAATGGTGGGCAAATAAATGGGGTTTACTCTAGTTCACAACTTTACATTGTTTTTTAATGTTCATTTTCCTGTGCTGTCTTAACATTTCACCACACTTCAAAGTTCTCCTCTGAGCCCCTAAGTGGCTCAGGACTCACGACACAAGCACTTTTGAACATGAGTTTAAATTCATCTCCAAGAGCATGATCCCGCCACCCTGACCTACACTGAGTGGTACCTTACTTCTCAGGAGGTCTCATTCATTCCCGTCGTACCGCTAGCTCAGGATGGTACTGCTCAATGTGGCCAAGTGAGCTACCCAGTAAGATTCCCTGAGTTTCCAAGACTGTGGTTTAATAACCTGGTTGATTCTGAATAGCTCATTCTCTCCAAGAAATAAAACAAAATATCTTTAGCATTTCATGGAGGAAACTTAAAATTGCAGAAGGCACAATTATGCAAATTGCCAACAATTTCTTTGAAAAACCTTTTGATCCTATTTCCTTGATATACCTTGCGGCTTTTGTAGACTTGGGTGATTAAAGGCAGTGTGTGAAAGTAGCATGTAGCATCAGTCATCACCACTATGCAACACCATGACATTGCTTGGGTCCCAAGTGGGATTGAAGGGATTCCATTGCCATAAAAACCAACTCTAGAAACACCCAGCAAGTCAAAGCTGAAGGCAGAACTTGGCTTTAATGTTCATGGTAAGAGTGTTCCCCTGTGGACATATTCCAAACCCACTTCTCTGGTCTCACCATGCCCATTTTGTAGGTCCCAATTTTCAGAGGTGCTGCTCCTATTGAGAACATGGCTATAATGGGTACCACTGCCGCATCACCAGTGGACACTCCCAACCACTACCAGAACACTGTCCCACTCACAAGGATGGGGTAGAAACACTACATGTGTACATGGTATGGATTTCTTTGGAATATCACCAAGTGAGTGATGGAATCATATACATGTTTCTCTTGTCAACGGTCCTGCAACATTAGGATTTTAAGATCTGGCCACTTAAGCCCCACTCACTGTGCACGTCTGCAGAAATAAGGAAGGAGTCATAGAACTGCTAATGATGCCAATTACCTGAAATAGGGCTGAATCCCTGGCTCTAACACCTCTTCCATTGGCCCATGCTGCGTGAGAAACATGCTCTCCCTAATAGGGAGTAACAATAGGTGCTCCAGTATGTGCTCTCCCCTTGTCCCTAGAAGCACCATGGCTGTCTGTGTTCTCTGCAGGAAGGGCGGCTCTGGAGTTATTGCCAAGGCATGGCCCTCTTCACTCCCCGCTAACGCAGCAGGGATGGATAAATGCACAGTCTGGCCACTGCAATGCTTCTCCAAGCACATCACCTTTCTACTAGCAACTTGCTAATTATTAAACCCTCCCTTGGTCTCGTCTCTTCTCTTTTGTAATAGAATTACCATTGATTTAATTGAGTTCATTGTCTCCTGTTCAATTCAATGAAGGCTCATGAGACACTGATTTTAAATAGGAGTATGTAACATATTGACTTTGTGTGTGTGTGAGAGAGATTGCCCCCTTGTGACTGGACCACAGAGAGTATAATGGACCTATTACAGGTCTCTTATAGCTTTGAGCGGCAGCTGAAGTAGCAGAGTCCTAATCCCAGGTCTTCAGTTTGTGTATGATTTATGGAATGGTTGATCCGCTGGCTGAAGCCCCTGCATTCATTACACAGTGCCACCCAAATGCTGCAGCTGAACTCCTGTGAACCTCTGATCTTAGGAACTAGTTTTATCTACAGATATTTCAATATGCAAATTTTAACCCCAATTTTCTCTCTTCTCTGCAATCATTGTACCTATGACTGCTGAGACAGCTGAGTGCTGGGGGTTGCAGGACCAATTTTCAACCCACCAGATTTAGAGATTGGCAAATCTCAGATAGCTCAATAGTGTATAAAAGATTTGAGTTATCAACCCAAAGTCAGCTTTCAGTGTCCATTAGTCAGATTTTCCCACAGACACCTGCCCCCTCCTACTGCCCCTCAGGAATGGCAGGAGTTCCCTGTACAAATTCAAAGCCATTACATGTTAAGCTCCTGCAAGCTACCTCTGCCATGATATCTATAAAACTCCTAATGCTGGTTGGGCAGCTAGTGTGCTACTGCCACTGCATATTACACTAACCATAAGTAACTCACTATTACCTTGTGCTCCCCATGTTGTTGTTTTTTGTATCAACCTGTCGTCTCTCACACACGTAGACTGTGATCTCTTTGGGGCAGGGGTCATCTTTTTGGTGTATCTGAGTAGCACCAAGCACAATGGGAATCCAAGCCTTGACTGAGGCATCTAGGTGCTAAAGCAATACAAAATATACTATTTTTCAGCCCCCCTTTATCTGTGCTTAAAGAACAACCAGGTAACCCCTGTGAGCTCATTTAGGATCCAGGAGCTGTGCTGCTTCTAAGTTCCACTATGCCAAACAGGGCAAAGCTCCTCTTTCAAACCAGTTCATGAATGAACTTCTACAAGGGAAAGTGCCAACTTGTAACTGGGTTCCCTTTTTGGTAAAATGGGTGGCAGAAGAGCAAAACTGATTTAAAAAATTCTGTAGATCCTAAGATGTGCAGCAAAAAAACAAACTAACATACTTTCCAGAGGATGAATGACAGCCAAGTTCATGTAAAATGTATCACAAGCCCATGTTATGCTTTCATATTTTGATGTTTGCTCAGCTTTTTATTTGCAGAGTGTTAATAAATCAGTCATAATAATGAATAGTCAACACAGTAAACACTCAGCTTGTTAGCTGACAACGGCATTTAACGCATGTATTATGTTCTAAAGCCAAGCCCTGGAAAAAAAAATCCGTGGAAAAATATAAAATTTTCATAATATATTCACTAATCTGAGTGTCTTACTCTGTTTACAGGTAACAAATTAGGGATTATTTATTTATTTATTTTTTTAGTATTTTCATCCACTGTCCCCCACTGAATCATTTTAGCCACGTCTCTCATTTATGGTGATTAGGTCTGGAGGTTTTCTAATTAGCCACCATCATCACTCCTGCACACATCAAATGTTCCAGGCAGTAAATACAGATTAGCATCAGTGATGGTACAGCCCCAACCACAAAAGAATGCAAAAAAATGTGCATTTGTCTATGCACCAATTACAGATGTTAATTACAGAGCTACTTGTCAGAATGGACTGGATCTGGGGAGATACAGAGTAGTTTTGTCGAAGTGCTGGGTGCTCTTAACTCCCATTGAAATAACGGGGTGTTAAGGGTGCTCAGTGGTTCTAAGGAAGCACTCAGCACCTTGCAGGATTGGTCCCACTGAGTCCCCAACAGAAGCTCCAAGACCAGTACAGACCAGGACTACGCCTCTACTGAACAACCAACAGCAATAACAATACACACTGAATGTCACTTGGGAAATAAGCCTCAATTCAGGTTCAGTCCTTAAATCCTTAAATCAGGGAGACACCCACTGAAATCAATGGGAGTAAAGACTGAGTGAGCACCCAACAATGCAACCATCAGATGGGTGGTAATTCTGCCAATATATCATTTTCTCACTTCATTCTTTTGCAAAGGGGATTTCTAGTAGAGCCAGTTTGAATACTCCAGAAGTATGCTCACAAAGATACATTTTACTTCAGCTACATGTTCATGCCCCTTTTGTACACACAAGAGTTTAGGGAACAGATGTTCTTCTGCAGCAACAAGAGGATTCACTTTTTGCTGCTATTTGTCCCTGGCGTACAAAGATTCAATAATTCAGTCAGGGAGCAGACACAATTCCATACAAGACACTAATAATAATAAAAAGAACAGACAAGAATGATAGGAAATGTAATATGAAGTTCTGTCTTCTCTGCACTGCCAGGGTTTCAAATCATACTGAACAGAGATAATTTCTCTCTGATTTTTGAAGTTGTGTTTTTTTTTAACTAAGTTGTATTTAATATTACACATCCCCAATTTGCATTCAAGGATGGTCCAATGATATAAGCATTAGTCTGAGACCTGGATTTAGTTCCTTGCGCTGCAATAGATCTCCTGTGTGACCTCAAGCAAGGCCCTTGCACTATTAGTGCCTCAGTTCCCAATCTGGGAAATGGGGACAATAATACTCCCTTACCTCACAAGGGTACTGTAGGATAAAGATATTCAAGATTGTGAAGTGCTTTGAGATCTATGGATGCAGAGCACTGTGTAAGATATGGGTATTCTATCAGTCAAATATTGCCCCAGAATGCATACAAATAACTCTCATGGATACTGATCTGTAACAAACTTTCATTGACTTTCCTGCATTATGGAAGAGAATTACAGCATATAATATGGAGGAAGCCCATGAACTTGTTTTAAGACATGTAACAGTTCTGGAGAAATTACTCTAAAACAGTGTATAGAATGGATTGGAAAAGGAAATCCTTTCTCAAGGATAGAGAAGTCTAAAGCAAGGTATGATGGAAAAAGCAGCCTCCTGGGATTAAAGAAGAGCCTCCAGAAAGAAAGAACCAGAAAGAAAGAACCAAAAAAACGCTGTCTTTTAACAAGCTGTCGTTGTTTGCTTTGAGAAAAAGGTGGGCCAAGATTCCCACTTCCCCCCCCAGTGTTACTAATCTAGGCCAGTCACTTTCAGAAAAATAGACCTGAAAGCAGGCCCTGAAATAATTGTTTGTACCTAGAGACTAGACTCAAAGTTCTGATCTACAGCAGACTTGTTGTGCTGAAGATAAAGAGAAGATAAAAAACCTGCCTGTCAAGCTCCTTTTTAGCAAAGCATGCTAGGAAGGAGAGGAGCCAGAAGGCCTATAAAATGCTGGCCTACCTGGCATTCTGTGAATATGGGGAAAATTGATACTGAAGAGAATAGACTGTTCTGGGAGAGACACACATACTGGAGGAAGTTAACCCAGATACTTGAAAAACTAACTGCATGCAGAAGAACTTAAGAAATTATATTGTGTGGTCTTGGAGGAGAAATGGTTTGTGAATTCTACTGTTTATTGAGCAAAAATATCCCCTTTCCTTTTAAAGAAGTGCTTTATTCTTTTATCCCACTCTGTGATGGGCATCATATCCTGACTTGCTGCTGTGATTCGTGACCCTGAACCCTAATTCTCTATTAAATTCTATAAGCATATGAGTTGTGTAAACAGGGTGATAGTAGGATATGGCCTATTGACTTCAGTCAGTATTACAGTGTACCTCAAAGGGTAGAATTTGACTCCTATAGTGTTATTTTATGTTTTATTCCATGGAAAATATCACAGAACTGTGCATTCAAGGAGGTGAAGTCATTTTTCAAATACCACACAAAATAAATTCCATTTTGGCCTTCACTAGATTATTTAGGACAGCATGTAATACATTTCCCACCAAGATATGACATTGATTCATTCCTTGTATTGAGTTTGTTCACTGTAATGAATGTATTATTTCTTCCCTTCAGGCCCAAAGCCTTCTCTCACCTTTATTGATCAATGGTTTGTGTTTTACTAACTTTGAAATTATTCTGAACAAAGCAATTAATATTTCTAACCTTCTTTGCTGATGAAGCAATCCTTTATAACTCAGAATGAAATCTGTTGGGACAGTGTAACACTATTTGATATATTTGCTTATATTTCAGTAAAGCAAGGAGTAAAATCTCATATCAAAGCTGGATTGAAACAGGTTTCTGTCTCTAAGAATTCACAATAAAACATAAAAGGGTGTTAGGAAGGGCTCAGTAGAAAAAACACAAAAATACAAGTGAGAGTGATTCTCTGATCAGTAGAAACTGGGTTTTCATTGGCCCCAGCAACACAGCCTAGTAATTAATTACAAAGAGGATGTCGTGAGGAGGAGAAGGCAAGAATCCCTGAAGAGGCCATATAAGTAAAGATTAACGGAGTAAAATACCCCTTGATGTGAGTAAAGGTGGCACAGCCTGGCCCTTAAATCTGTGTAAATCCACCTCCCCCTGCCAGAGCCTTTCCCCTCTGCCAAAGTCTTTCACTGCAGTGGGGAAAGGCTCCAGCGTTTGAGAGCATCCAGAGCCTTTCCCTGCTGCTTCCTTCCTGCCAGAGTCTTTCCCCACTGCCGGAGCCTTTTTTTGCAGTGGGGAAAAGCTCCACCAGCAGGAAAGCTGAGGAACACTACACTGCTAAAAATAGGAGTGTAGTGTCCCACTGCTTTCCTGATGTCAGAGAGGTGAGAACTAAACTTCTTGGCTCTTGTGCATAATCAACTAGACTACATGTCTTTTTGAGCTAACCACCACCTTTTCTTCCTCTTTCTGCATCCTAAAATTTTTCCAAAATATCTTTTCCGAAATGGTGCTGTGCTATCAGAAAATAGCAGTGTAGACGGGGGAGGCAGTGCTTGAGCACGTAGAAAGTCGTGTAGGGAACATATCCACAGGGTTCAGGCATCTCTTTACTCTTCTTGCTTGAGCAGCGCCTCACCTTTTACACTTTCTATTTATACCCATGTCAGACAGTCGTGTAGTGTATGCATTCCATATGCTGCCAAAAGGAGTGCGGAATGTAGACATTCCTACATGCAGCATAGACGTAGATTCATATATGTAGCATGTATGGTGACACACTGTTACTGTGCATTCTGAATCTTTCAAACACTAGAATCCATGGGACTCTGCAGCTGACAATCTGTTATTTGTGTTATTTATTTTAAAGGCAAACTTAAAACGAGTAGCAGTAAATCAGACCCATTGTACAATGAAGCTGTTTTTACATGATAATTATTTCTTGCTTGCTGATTACAGGTTAGGAAATAGCAACTTGTGCCTAGCTGCTCTTCTCAAATGTGATTAACTCCACAGAATATCTGGTGTAATTAGGACCACAGAAGAAAATTGTTACCCTGTAAACAAAGTTATTTTATTTTTTTTATCATTCCTCCACCAACCCCAAACATTTGTGGCTCAAAACATTTCTCCCCTGCCTCAGGGACACCACCATAAAATGCACTCCAGGATTATTCCAACAAAGTGAGCAACTGGAGTTCTAATCCTAATTACAACATGAACTACTGTAGGATTTAGTGCCACTTCAACTTTGTGTCTCAGTGTGTGTGCAAAAAATGAGGATAATGGTGTTGACATATAAGCACAAAGTTTTAAAGTCAGTAATGGCAGAAGTGGGAATTGAACTTCTTGGCTCTTGAGCATGCTAGACTGTGTGTCTTTTGGAACTGACCACTACCTCCTCTTCCTCTTTCTGGAGCCTAAACATTTTCTATGAATCTGAGGGCTGGTCTCCACTACTGGGGAGATCGACACTGCTTCAATCGAATTAGTGGGTCTAGTGAAGACCCACTAAATCAATTGCAGAGCGTTCTCCGGTCGACCCCCAGTACTCCAGGAAAAGTAAGGCAAGTCGACCAGAGAGCATCTCCCGTCGATGCAACACAGTGAAGACACTGGGGTAAATCGACCTAAGCTACATCGACTCCAGCTACGTTATTCATGTAACTGGAATAGTGTAACTTAAGTTGTCTTACCCCCATAGTGAAGACAAAGCCCTCGGCGTTATCCTATCTGTCTACATGCTGGTGAGGGAACTGTATGTGAAAGAAAGCGTAAAATCAAATGAAGTAAAAACCTTACATGAACCAAACTGTACCATAGAATCTCTATGGATAGCAATTCCATGCTTGAATAATAAGAATATAGCAGTAGGGATATATTACCGACTACTTGACCAGGATGGTGATAGTGACTGCGAAATGCTCAGGGAGATTAGAGAGGCTATAAAAATAAAAAACTAAAATAATGGGGGATTGCAACTATCCCCATAGTGACTGGGTACATGTCACCTCAGGACACGATGCAGAGATAAAATTTCTTGACACCTTAGATGACTGCTTCTTGGAGCAGCTAGTCCTGGAACCCACAAGAGGAGAG
The DNA here is from genome assembly GCA_037349315.1 of Chelydra serpentina. Classification (NCBI taxonomy): domain Eukaryota; kingdom Metazoa; phylum Chordata; order Testudines; family Chelydridae; genus Chelydra; species Chelydra serpentina. Next base: position 29,695,221 of record JBAIAC010000035.1, on the reverse strand, counting down.
GCAATTCTTGATTTAGTCCTAAGTGGAGCACAGGATCTGGTCCAAGAGGTGAATATAGCTGCACTGCATGGTAATAGTGATGATACTATAATTAAATTTAACATCCCTGAGGTGGGGAAAACACCAGAGCAGCCCAACACTGTAGCATTTAATTTCAGAAAGGGGACTACACAAAAATGAGGAAGTTAGCTAAACAAATTAAAAGGTACAGCGCCAAAAGTGAAATCCCTGCAAGCTACATGGAAACATTTTAAAGACACCATAATAGAGGCTCAACTTATATGTATACCCCAAATTAAAAAACATAGTAAGAGAACCAAAATGTCCCATCGTGGCTAAACAACAAAGTAAAAAGTAGCGAGAGGCAAAAAGGCATCCTTTAAAAAGTGGAAGTTAAATCCTACTGAGCAAAATAGAAAGGAGCATAAACTCTGGCAAATTAAGTGTAAAAATATAATTAGGAAGGCCTAAAAAGAATTTGAAGAACAAAAGTAGCCTGCTAAACAACCAGTGGGGCCACTGGACAATCAAGATGCTAAAGGACCACTCAAGGACAATAAGACCTTTGTGGAGAAACTAAATGAATTCTTTGCATCAGTCTTCATGGCTGAGGATGTGAAGGAGATTCCCAGGCCTGAGCCATTTTTTAGCTGACAAATCTGAGGAACTGTCCCAGATTGAGGTGTCATTAGAGGAGGTTTTGGAACAAATTGATAAACTAAACAGTAATAGGTCACCAGGACCAGATGGTATTCACTGAAGAGTTCTGAAGGAACTCAAATATGAAATTGCAGAACTACTAACTGATAACATTTAAATCAGCTTCAGTACCAAATGACTGGAGGATAGCTAATGCGACGCCAATTTTTAAAAAGGGCTTCAGAGGTGATCCTGGCAATTACAGTCCAGTAAGCCTGACTTCAGTACTGGGCAAACTGGTTGAAACTATAGTAAAGAACAGAATTGTCAGACACATGGATGAACATAATTTGTTGGGGAAGAGTTAACATGGTTTTTGTAAAGGGAAATCATGCCTCACCAATTTACTAGAATTCTTTGAGGGGGTCAAAGCATGTGGACAAGGGAAATCCAATGTATATAGTGTACTTAGATTTTCAGTAAACCTTTGACAAGGTCCCCCACTAAAGGCTCTTCAGCAAAGCAAGGTGTCATGGGATAAGAGGGAAAGTTCTCTCACAGATCGGTAACTGGTTAAAAGATAGGAAACAAAGGGTAGGAAAAGGGTCAGTTTTCAGAATGGAGAAAGGTAAATAGTGGTGTCCCCCAGGGGTCTGTACTGAATATGAATATTCAACATATTCAAAAATAACCTGGAAATAGGTGTAAACAGTGAGGTGGTAAATTTTGCAGATGATACAAAACTACTCAAGATAGTTAAGTCCAAAGTAGACTGTGAAGAACTACAAAGGGATCTTACAAAACTGGGTGACTGAGCAACAAAATGGCAGATGAAATTCAACGTTGATAAATGCAAAGAAATGCACATAATCCCAACTATACATATAAAATGATGGGGTCTAAATTAGCAGTTACCACTTTGTTACCCGGGGTTCTTTCAATCCAAAGCTCTTGATAACTTTTACTCTGTGCGGGGTGATGTCAGGAAACCCTGTTAAACACATTCCTGAGGGCACATCCTTCTCTTCTAAAATGCATGTATCAGCAACTTCAACACGATTCTTATCAGGAAGGACGTGGAGTCAAGCTGCCCTTTCTGTGGCACCCAAAAACCCCTCACCTCTTGCCTTGGACAAGCTGAGGTTGCTGCATGGCCAATTTACGGCCTGCTGACTTGGTTGCTTTTAGCAATAAGCCATAGTGGTTTCAGACACTTTACTGGTTTGCTGACATCTCCCTGTACAACTCAAGAGAGAGATCTTGGAGTCATTGTGGATATTTCTCTGAAAACATCCACTCAATGTGCAGCGGCAGTCAAAAAGGCTAACAAAATGTTAGGAATCGTTAAAAAAAGTATTGATAATAAGACAGAAAATATATTGCTGATATATAAATCCATGGTATGCCCACATCTTGAATACTGTGTGCAAAGGTGGTTGCCACATCTCAAAAAAGATATATTGGAATTGGAAAAGATTCAGAAAAGACTGGGACTTTTTCAGCTTGGAAAAGAGAAGACTAAGGGGGGATATTATAGAGGTCTATAAAATCATGCCTGGTGTGGAGAAAGTAAATTAGGGAATGTTATTTATTCCTTCTCATAACACAAGAACTAGGGGTCACCAAATGAAATTAATAGGCAGCAGGTTTAAAAGAGACAAATGGAGATATTTCTTCACACAACACACAGTCAACCTGTGGAACTCTTTGCCAGAGGATGTTGTGAAGGCCAAGACTGTAACAGGGTTCAAAAAAGAACTCGATAAATTATTAGCCAGGATGGGCAGGGATGGTGACCCTAGCCTCTGTTTGCCAAAAGCTGAGAATGGGCAACAGGGGATGGATCACTTGATGATTACCTGTTCTGTTCATTCCCTCTGGGGCACTTGGCATTGGTCACTGTTGTAAGATAGGATACTGGGCTAGATGAACCTTTGGTCTGACACAATATGGCCATTCTTATGTTATGTTCTACCACCTATATAACCAGGAGAAGTGTGGCCTAGTGAATAGGTCACTGGACCAGAAGGCAAAAAAACAGGATTCTATTCCCAGCTCTGCTAGTGATATGGTTCGTGTCCTTTAGACAAGTCTGTTCACTTCTCTATGCCCATTTCCCTCCTCCTAAAGAGTTTAATCTCTTACTATATATTTGTAGAGTAATTAGAAAATGGGGCCCTGAGTTCAGCTGGGGATTCTGGTGATACTTTATTACAAAAAAGCTTGTTTTAGTTTGCCTGCCTCTCCAGGGTTAGGGTAAAATGATCAGTAAGCATACATGATGTACAGACCGCTCTGTGAGCATGGTGCTTGAGGAAATGAATTAATGCAAGATAATGCAGTGTTAGGCAGGATGAAAAAACTGACACAGTTCAAAGCATCATAGCGTCAACATGGCTTGGAAAATCTCATACACTGACAGGATATCCTGAGAGCTTTGACCATTCAGGGAGGACAGAAAAGCAACTGGCAGAGAAGAATCTCCTGTGTAACTGGGCACAGGACAGACAGTGGCTGCTTCTCATGCCACTCTATATGATTCTTAGTAGCAGCTGTTCTGATTGAGATCTCAGAGACATCAGCCTTTGGAGAAATCTCACTTGGATTACTTCTCCACAGCTCCACTCACAGGCCGACTGATCGGTTCCTGCAGTGGGGAGCTGCTACTCTAATGAACCACTTAAACACAAATCAGTTAGGGACTTAAGACTTCTCCAGGGAAAAACTGAAAGCACAATTTTGGATCAGAAAAATGTTATCCAGTTTCAAATAACCTCACATATCAAGGAGGCTCATGGTTGGCAACAGTAAATACCATCTAGGATGGTATTTGCTAGTCCTCCCTTTAATAGTGTGTGTGGTTTTCATAGTCCTATCTATTTTTGTGTGGCACATAACTTTTCAGTAACTGACTCTCTGGTAGCTGGCCCATCCAGTCATTGGTCAGGTCTTAGTCATATTTTCATTGAGAAGAACAAGTGGCATACATGAAAGGCTCCCTTTCATAAATTTCTTTACTCTATGCACACGTTTCCTTTTTGAAGCATATTTTTGTTATTTTACAGAAAAATAAACATGGGATGAATTTGAGAGGAAGATGCTTTGTAAATCCAGAATGCTGAAAAATTCATGAAGCTCTTGGACGCAGTCTACTAGATTTGCTCATTGCAGGTATATATGTAGCGAGCAGCATCCCTGTGTGGCAGGTTAGTTTTACACCATATTAAACTCTAAGGGAGGTCTGGTGTCTCAAAAGCACCAGGTGTATGCACAGCTGAAAAGTCCCTTTTTCAGGGTGCACTCCTCCTTGGATCAGCCCAGGATGGGCAATTCGAGCCACCACCCTTCCCCTTCACAATGCTTTTTTGGGGGATAATTCAGCGGTCGACAATCACCGCTGATTCTTGAATGCCAGGAGCACAACGGCCTAGATTATGCCTAGTGCATCCACATGGGACTAGAAAAAAATCTATCCCAAGAGTCAGCCTACCTCCAAATTTCAGTGACATTAAGATCCAGGGTCTTGATTTGTCCCATTGAAGTGACAGGGTCCAACCTTCCCATTTTGATGTATTCAGATTTGGAAAGGATCTTCTCACTCCCACACCTGACTGTGCTTGTATCCAGTGCTTTGGTTCAGGCCCTGTGTCCAGTCAAGCAGTTCTCCATATACCTGTGTGTGTCTATGTATTACACTCACACTTCGCTTCATTGTGCTTGTGAATTACTCTTCAATAGATGAATACTGAAACCACACAGGCCCTGAGAAGGATGACATTGGGTAAAGTGTCTCAGAGTTTCTCCTCTCATAAACTTATATTGTGCTGTGGTTTAAAAAGAAAAAAAAAATCAATCTACTGCATCAAGGAATCAACATGTTGTCGTGGTCTGCTGTTGCAGATACTATGAAGCTTAATGTAACCACTGACCAATAAGAGAATAATGTAAGATATTGTTAAAAAAAAGGTTTAGTTGTTGAGGAATTTCAGTGAAACTTAAAAGGAAAGCATAAATGTGCTATGTTTATTTCTCTCTCCTTATCCTTATCCCTCTAGTGCCAAACGAATGCAGCAAAGACTCTGACACCAAACATGTATTACTGTAAAACAGGTACAAAAATCATAGGATAAATTAATCTGTAGTGTAACTCCATTAATTTCCCTAGAATTATACCAGGCATGAATGTGGTCCATTAAGTTTATGACAAAATTAAATAATAAGAGAAAAAAATCATTTAAACAGAAACGTTTAATGCTTCTATACTTGACAAATACAAAATAACCTGCTACCTCTGACAATCGGAATACTCAGTTCAGGTTCCTGTGTTTTTTGGATTTCAATATTATTCTGCTCATGGAAAATCCATGATGATTCACTGTTCATGAATGATTTGGTTACAAAAGAGCATTTTCTGTTCTAAAAAAGAACAGCTGTTAGCGGTTTCCTTAGGTGCAGAGCTCTATCCCTTCAAAAATAAGGACCTCGTTTACTACTAATAAGTAACACAATCAATTTTAAAATCTAATAGCCATCAAGGGGAGGTTCACTTAATACTAGGAATAAGTTATGAATTGGAGTCCTAATTCCAAAAGCAGGAATGAGACAGGCAGCAGATACTCTTTGGGATGAAATTCACCCAGTGGAAGAAGGCCCAAACAACAGGGCCTATTCACACTTACTGTGAATCTCATCTGAGACCTTAAGGCCCTGATCCTATAGAGTGCAGTTAAGCGCACACTTATTGTGCATGGAACTACTCATATGCGTAAAATTAAACACATGCTTCACTGCTTTGTTGGACTGCTTTTGCTGGTGCATGGACTAACATTCAAATAACCTAGAAGAAACTGTAAACTAGTTTTCAACCTGATACAATTTTTGATTTAACAATCTGAGGAAAATATGTAGGTTGATATTCTCAAAGCCAGTTAGGGGTGTCAAGGAATGACAAGCAGCTGGCATTCCCCCTGGTGGCTAGGCGTGGCATAGCAGTTTCTCCTCTCTGAAGTGTTAGAATGTTATTTATGATGAACTATTATCGAACACGGTTGCAGTCTTTTCTGAAGAGCTCTCATAGCTTTTCAGCAAGATGATTTCCTCCTGCACTGTAATGAACCTGTTCCACAGAGAACTGTGATTGAGGTGAGGGGTCCTCACTTTCATTAAAGAGTGATGGATAGTTTTTCTTCAAAGTGTAACTGCAAGACAGTCGTATTCTCTGTCACTGACTTTAAAGATTCACCAAGTGCTTATACTGAGATTGTTAGTAGGTGGTGGACAACAGACCATTACTGGCTCCATTGCTTTGTCTTTCAGGAGTCCCAATTTGCCACTTTTTTTTTTTTTTTTTTGGCTGAATAAACAAGTGCTTCCAGATTTAATCCAATAAATCTGCCTCCATTATGAGATTCAAGGAGATCTGCCTCAAAGATTTTGCATGCTGCCCGCTTATGTCAGCGTAAAGATTTCAATCCTTTGTGTCCAACTTTCTTCTTAATGAACTCTTTAAATAAATCTAATCTGAAAATATTTTTTCTACCCTTGGTTCCTGAGGTGATATTCAGTATGTCTCCTTCTGATATCAGCTGGCATACCGTCCTTTTGATGATTAACTACCTCCAACTGGTAAGTTTCTATCAGTTTCCTGCATACAATTTTAAAGCCACTACAATAAAGAGGAAAGGAAACAATGTGATATAAGTAAAAGTAATTGACAGGCTTTTTCCTCGTGAGAATGCTCTCTCAAACATGGTTTATCCCTTACTCGGATGTAGTGTGAGTAGTAATGTCCACTATCACAAGGGAACTAGTATATCCTTAATCATCTGTGGGTTACTAATACCGGCTGTATCCTTAAACTATTCCTGTGCACTGCTTTAGTCTTTATTAGAGCTGGGAAAATTATTGATTGATCTGATAAGTTAATTCACCAAGAGAAAAAGAACTATATACAAAGAGATGTGGGTATGATTTTTGTTTGTTTGTTTGTTACCTGAAGCTGGTCAAAAACTTCATGTGAAAACACTTGAGACAATGGCTTGTGTATGCATTTGACTGGTCACTGGTCTGTGATCATGATGTGTGCTTTCTCACTAAACTCAATGCAACTTTATTTTGTTAGTGTCCTGCAACAAAACAAAATCCCTGTATCCCCGGATGATTTAATTAAAAGACCCAGTATCAAGAATAAATAGCAAAGGAAGAGAGAAATTCAGAGGTATAAGCCAGAGGATTTGAAATGAGACGAGATGGATAGTAAGAGTCTAAGAGAGGCAGAAAGCCCTAGGGAGACTGGCTGTCCAGATGGCGGGAAGTGCAAAGGAGATTGCTTTAGTGCCAATAATAGTGAGAAGGTAAAGGGAGGATGCCTGTGCTAGTTGAGGAAAAGATAGATGAGCCAAGGGCAAAAGAGCCTGGAGCAAGGCTAGTGGGGGATTTTAGAAACAAGGCTGTCAGTTTTGGACTGGATCCTGAAATGGATGTTTGAGGGTAAGGGAGGTATGACTGTATGTCTTTGTACATGTGAATGGATGAGAAGCAGCATTCTGCCCATGTTGAAGCTTGGGGATCTGGGACTTACAGGCCAGGTAGGATGATGTCACAGTGATAGGAGATGAAGGCATGGATGAAGAATTCAGCACTAAGGATAACAAGGTTATAGATGGTGGAGACAAACAGGTGTGAACAGAAGACAAAAACAGGAAGTATGAGGATGTGCTGCAGAGTTACTGTCTGCCTAATGGAAGTGGTTGTTTCTGTTTTCCTTGTGTGGCAATTTATAAAACTAACTTCAGAGCACAAATAGCCAGCATGGGTATTCTCTAAGAAAGCCACAGTCTCTAAGTGGTTTACATAGCTTACAGTTACACTCAAATCATGCTGGGGTGCTCTCTGATAAGGCATTGGCTGAAAGACAGGGATAGCTTGTTTATAACTCATCTAGAGTATTGCCTGGGATTATTTTATTTTTTTTGAAGAGGGCCTACCTTCCATTGATATATGCCAGTTCTTTAATGCCTCTCTTTTAGGACTGAAGCAAAACTGAGGACAAGTTGAGGAATACAAAGGACTGTAATTATGGCGTCTCCTTAGCACATTCCTCCTTAGCTGTTTAGCTGTCTTGAGTATTTATTACTGGTACAAACATTTCATTGAACTTTCCTACTCTCTGCCCCCAAACTTGAAATAATGAACTTGCTGCAAATAAGGCTGGTGTTGAGGCAGGATATACTTTGTAAATCTCTCCATAAATATTTCTGAAATCCTTCAACTAAAATCCACCATTTTTGGAAATTGAAAATGAAATATGAAAATCTCAATTTTTGAAGGCTGTGAGAATTCATAAAATTTCTACTAAACATTAGTATTCACTTAAACCAAAAGAGAAGTTCATTCCTCCTCCCTCTCATTTCAGGCATTCAGAACGTCTGCTGTTAGAAGTGAGTGTTCCTGCTGCACCATTGTATTGACTATTTTAGTACCTCAACATTTGTTTCCACTCTGATAAAATAGTGGAGTTAATAAAAAAAGTAAGCACATGCATGATAATCCCAATATATAAACAGTTGCAGAACAATATAACTAGACATAATGCAGAGTGAAAACTGCCAAAAAAACAGCCTGATTAAGTCTTCCCTTAAGAATATGCCCCCCCCCGCAATAAATTCTCGGGTGTATAGAGAAAAACCCTACTCTGCATTAATTAAAAAGTCATCTCAATTAAGGAACCAGTTTAGGTAATCTCTTCAGAAGACACTTATGACAGGGTTTGCTGAAATCCTTTTTGAAAACATCTCAATTCTGGTGTGTTTTTTCACATTAGCACACAAACCAGTTTGCCTTGAAAATAAATTGCATGTACCCAAGTTATATTTTGAATACATAATGCAATTAAGTATTGCCAAATGTAGAAGGTATAAGTAACTTGGCCAGAGGTTATGGGCTATTGAAGGACTGTGTGGGCGAGGTTCTGTAGTCTGAGTTGTGCAGGAGATCAGACTAGATGATTATGATGGTCCTTTCTAGCCTTAAGTTCTCTGAGTCTAAGAGGATGAATTAGAACACAATCAGCAGCAGAACAAGAAATTCATATTCTACTCATTCCAGATTTATCATAGGCTCAACGAGTGAGTCATAAGAACATAAGAACGGCCATACTGCATCAGACCAAAGGTCCATCTAGCCCAGTATCCTGTCTTCCGACAGTGGCCAATGCCAGGTGCTTCAGAGGGAATGAACCTGTTCTCAGTGGTAGAAGATGACAAAACAAGGAGTAATGGTCTCAAGTTGCAGAGGGGCAGGTTTAGGTTGGATATTAGGAAAAACTTTTTCACTAGTAGGGTGGTGAAGAAGTGGAATGGGTTACCTACGGAGGTGGTAGAATCTCCTTCCTTAGAGGTTTTTAAGGTCAGGCTTGACAAAGCCTTAGCTGGGATGATTTAGGTCGGGTTGGTCCTGCTTTGAGCAGGGGGTTGGACTAGACGACTTCCTGAGGTCCCTTCCAACCCTGAGATTCTATGATTCTATGAACAGAAGAGGTAATCATCAAGTGATCCATCCCCTGTCGCCCATTTCCAGCTTCTGGCAACAGATGCTAGTGTTACCAGATTTGCCCATTACTTTGGGGTACGCTCATTTATTAGGGTTACTCTTCTGGGGGAAGAGGGGTTCTGTAATTCTATCAATGTACTGCTTGTGTCACTTGTATTTTCATATGGAGCTCTACTTCTCCCTTCTGCAAGTCTCCTCCCAATGGAGCTATCCTGCAGAACCTAGGTTCCCCAAGGATGGGTTCCTCCAGCCCCAGAATCAGTTGAACACACACAGACACACACAGACACACACACAGCAAGTCTGCGTGGACCGGGTCAAATACTAGGGGAAGAATGGAAACCTTGGGGAGTTCGGCTGAAGGCATATTGTTGTCCCCTATAGGTAAAAGCAAACTTATACCAATATGAAGGCTGGAGGGGGATAGCCATGAAAACATTAGCCATATTGATCTCAGAAAACCATTTTGAGCCAGCTGCTACTGCCGCTATGATTTTGGTGTATTTAGTTACTACTGTATTTAGTATCCTGGACATTTCCACTGCATGCATCTCAAGAAGTGAGTATTCACCCACGAAAGCTTATGCTCCAATACGTCTGTTACTCTATAAGGTGCACAGAACTCTTTGTCACTTCTACAGATCCAGACTAACACGGCTACCCCTCTGATACTTAGTTACTACAGGGGCTGCTGCAGGGGTGGCTGCATTTAATGCACGGAAGTCTATTGTCATTCTGTAAGTGACCCCATCCTCCTTAAGGACTGGCCATACTGGTGAATTGAAGATACGTTGCATAGGCACGAGCACCCCTTGTTCCAAGAGACAGTCTACAGTATTTTTAATGCCTTCCTCTGCTGCAGCTGGGTATTTATATTGCCGTATTTTTAGTCCATACACTGCGAAATTCTTGTACCCATGGATCACTAACAGAGGTTAGAGTGGCTGTGGGTGCCTTTATAGTGGCACAACGATGCACAGCGGAGATCTCTACAGACCCTCCTTCCAATTGCCATAACACTCCGTTAGCGAGATCCACAGTTAGCTGAAATACTCAGAGGAAAGGAATACCTAGGATTCCCTTCTCATTTCCCTCATGAGCACAGCATTCTACTTGTCCCTGTAGTCTGTAAAGGGAACATTCTGCCTAACTGGAGCTTCCTGGATTTCTCGCCCATACCTGCTGAGCTGAACCCGTTTAGTGGTGGGTTTCACTCCGGAGACCCACCGGGGACTTAGAATATTTACTGATGCTCTGGTGTCCACTAGTAATTAGGCTAATATCCGTGGGTTCCCCACTGTAGCCCTCATAGAATCATAGAATCTCAGGGTTGGAAGGGACCTCAGGAGGTCATCTAGTCCAACCCCCTGCTCAAAGCAGGACCAACCCCAACTAGATCATCCGAGCCAGGGCTTTGTCAAGCCTGACCTTAAAAACCTCTAAGGAAGGAGATTCCACCACCTCCCTAGGTAACCCATTCCAGTGCTTCACCACCCTACTAGTGAAAAAGGTTTTCCTAATATCCAACCTAAACCTCCCCCTCTGCAACTTGAGACCATTACTCCTTGTTCTGTCATCTTCTACCACTGAGAACAGTCTAGATCCATCCTCTTTGGAACCCCCTTTTAGGTAGTTGAAAGCAGCTATCAAATCCCCCCTCACTCTTCTCTTCTGCAGGCTAAACAATCCCAGTTCCCTCAGCCTCTCCTCATAAGTCATGTGCTCCAGCCCCCTAATCATTTTGGTTGCCCTCCGTTGGACTCTTTCCAATTTATCCACATCCTTCTTGTAGTGTGGGGCCCAAAACTGGACTCAGAACTCCAAATGAGGCCTCACCAGTGCCGAATAGAGGGGAATAATCACGTCCCTCGATCTGCTGGAAATGCCCCTACGTATACAGCCCAAAATGCCGTTAGCCTTCTTGGCAACAAGGGCACACTGTTGACTCATATTCAGCTTTTCGTCCACTGTAACCCCTAGGTCCTTTTCTGCAGAACTGCTGCCCAGCCATTCGGTCCCTAGTCTGTAGCAGTGCATGGGATTCTTCCGTCCTAAGTGCAGGACTCTGCACTTGTCCTTGTTGAACCTCATCAGATTTCTTTTGGCCCAATCCTCTAATTTGTCTAGGTCCCTACCCTCCAGCGTATCAACCACTCCTCCCAGTTTAGTGTCATCTGCAAACTTGCTAAGGGTGCAGTCCACACCATCCTCCAGATCGTTGATGAAGATATTGAACAAAACCGGCCCCAGCACCGACCCTTGGGGCACTCCACTTGATACCGGCTGCCAACTAGACATGGAGCCATTGATCACTACCCGTGGAGCACGACCATCTAGCCAGTTTTCTATCCACCTTACCATCCATTCATCCAGCCCATACTTCTTTAACTTGCTGGCAAGAACACTGTGGGAGACTGTATCAAAAGCTTTGCTAAAGTCAAGAAATAGCACATCCACTGCTTTCCCCTCATCCACAGAGCCAGTTATCTCATCATAGAAGGCAATTAGGTTAGTCAGGCATGACTTGCCCTTGGTGAATCCATGCTGACTGTTCCTGATCACTTTCCCCTCCTTTAAGTGGTTCAGAATTGATTCCTTGAGGACCTGTTCCATGATTTTTCCAGGGACTGAGGTGAGACTGACTGGCCTGTAGTTCCCCGGATCTTCCTTCTTCCCTTTTTTAAAGATGGGCACTACATTAGCTTTTTTCCAGTCATCCAGGACCTCCCCCGATTGCCATGATTTGTCAAAGATAATGGCCAATGGCTCTGCAATCACATCGGCCAACTCCTTTAGCACCCTCGGATGCAGTGCATCCGGCCCCATGGACTTGTGTTCGTCCAGCTTTTCTAAATAGTCCCGAACTACTTCTTTCTCCACAGAGGGCTGGTCACCTCCTCCCCATACCGTGCTGCGGAGTGCAGCCGCCTGGGAGCTGACCTTGTCTGTGAAAACAGAGGCAAAAAAAGCATTGAGTACACTAGCTTTCTCCACATTCTCTGTCACTAGGTTCCCTCCCTCATTCAGCAAGGGGCCCACACTTTCCTTGACTTTCTTCTTGTTGCTCACATACCTGAAGAAACCCTTCTTGTTACTCCTAACATCTCCGGCTAGCTGCAACTCCAAGTGTGATTTGGCCTTCCTAATTTCACTCCTGCATGCCTGAACAATATTTTTATACTCCTCCCTGGTCATTTGTCCAATCTTCCTCTTCTTGTAAGCTGCTTTTTTGTGTTTAAGACGAGCAAGGATTTCACTGTTAAGCCAAGCTGGTCGCCTGCCATATTTACTTTTCTTTCTACACATCAGGATGGTTTGTTCCTGCAACCTCAATAAGGATTCTTTAAAATACAGCCAGCTTTCCTCGACTCCTTTCCCCCTCATGTTATTCTCCCAGGGGACCTTGCCCATCAGTACCCTGAGGGAGTCAAAGTCTGCTTTTCTGAAGTCCAGGCTCTATATTCTACTGCTCTCCTTTCTTCCTTGTGTCAGGATCCTGAACTCGACCATCTCATGGTCACTGCCTCCCAGGTTCCCATCCACTATTGCTTCCTCTACGATTTCCTCCCTGTTTGTGAGCAGCAGGTCAAGAAGAGCTTTTCCCCTAGTTGGTTACTCCAGCAATTGCACCAGGAAATTGTCCCCTACACTTTCCAAAAACTTCCTGGATTGTCTGTGGACCGCTGTATTGCTCTCCCAGCAGATATCGGGGTGATTAATGTCACCCATGAGAACCAGGGCCTGTGATCTAGTAACTTCTGTTAGTTGCTGGAAGAAAGCCTCGTCCACCTCATCCCCCTGGTCTGGTGGTCTGTAGCAGACTCCCACCATGACGTTTGTTGCTCACACTTCTAAATTTAATCCAGAGACTCTCAGGTTTTTCTGCAGTTTCATACTGGAGCTCTGAGCAGTCATACTGCTCTCTTACATACAACGCAACTCCCCCACCTTTTCTGCCCTGCCTATCCTTCCTGAACAGTTTATATCCATCCATGACAGTACTCCAATCATGTGAGTTATCCCACCAAGTCTCTGTTATTCCAATTACATCATAATTCCTTGACTGTGCCAGGACTTCCAGTTCTCCCTACTTGTTCCCTAGGCTTCTTGCATTTGTGTATAGGCATTTAAGATAACTCACCGATTGTCCTGCTGTCCCAGTATGGGGCAGGAGCCCTCCCCTCTTGCACTCACCTACTTGTGCTTCCTCCCGGTATCCCACTTCCCCACTTACCTCGGGGCTTTGGTCTCCTTCCCCCGGTGAACCTAGTTTAAAGCCCTCCTCACTAGGTTGGCCAGCCTGCTTCCAAAGATGCTCTTCCCTCTCTTTGTCAGGAGCCCATCTCTGCCTAGCACTACTTCTTCTTGGAACACCATCCCATGGTCAAAGAATCCGAACCCTTCTCTCCGACACCATCTGTGTAGCCATTCGTTGACTTCCACGATTCGACGGTCTCTACCCCGGCCTTTTCCTGCCACAGGGAGAATGGACGAGAACACCACTTGCGCCTCAAACGCCTTTATCCTTCTTCCCAGAGCCACATAGTCTGCAGTAATACGCTCAAGGTCATTCTTGGCAGTATCATTGGTGCCCACGTGGAGAAGCAGGAAGGGGTAGCGATCTGAGGGATTGATGAGTCTCGTCTCTCCGTCACATCACGAATCCTAGCCCCTGGCAAGCAGCACACCTCTCGGTTTTCCCAGTCAGGGCGGCAGATAGATGACTCAGTCCCCCTGAGGAGAGCGTCCCCGACCACCACCACCCTCCTCCTCCTCTTGGGAGTGGTGGTCGTGGAACCCCCATCCCTAGGACTGTGCATCTCATGCCTTCCAATCAGTGGAGTCTCCTTCTGCTCTGTTCCCTCAAATGTATCATTCACTCCACTCTCTGCACTAGTACCTGTGGAGAGAACATGAAAACGGTTGCTCATCTGAATATGCGTTTCTGGTACATGGACTTGTCTCATACTCTTTCCTCTTCTGGAGGTCACATGCCGCCAATTATCCTCACTGGCCTTCTGTCCCCGCTGCGTAGCCTGCTCTGAATCCTCAGAACACTGTGCCTGCTGAAGCCTATCCCGACGTCTATCCAGGAACTCCTCATTTTCTTTTGTAAGCAGAGTCAGGATGAGCTCTACCCTGACATCTGGTGGTGAGTTGTGGAAAGGGATGTCAGGGGCTAATCTTGTTTGCATGGACACACCCACCCTGCAAAGCATGATGGACCGCTTGCCCAAATGGTCACCTTGACTGCTGTGGGAGCCCCAGTTTCTCTGTTATTGGGGCAGGAAGACTAAAGTGTTGTTACCCTGATTATGTGAATCAAGGACAGTGGGCTTTTGTTATGAGGAAGGGACTCGCCCTTAGCTAAGCAGCACTTGCTAGGCGAGGGACATGGATTCCAAAACCCAGTGAATGGAGAGAGGTTGGGGACAGGTATTTGTATCTGGTGGCATGGGCCTCTTCTGAGGGTCCTAAATGTCAATTGCACCTCCTTCTCTCTCTCCACTGTGGAATATCAGAGCTAATTTTGAGTTCCTTAGGAGTCTATTCACAGGCTGCTGAGTTGGAATTACTCTGGACTAAGTGTACAAATGAGCACGAAGGCTCCCCTAACTACAAGCTGAAATTGTTATGAGCTGAAATCACTGAGCACTGTGTTAAGTAGTGGGGGAGCCAGAAGATCTATTGCTGAGCGACTGGTGGAGCGGAGCTGCTGGCGGAGCGGGACAGTTGGCGGGACAGCCGGAGCGGCTTGCAGGCCGGCTGACGGAGCGGAGCTGCTGGCGGAGCGGTTTGCGGGACGGCTGAACGGAGTGACTCGTGGGATGGCGAGCAGAGCAGAGCCGAGCAAAGCACCATGAAGGGACAGGGCAGTCAGCTTCGAGCCACGTAAGGTGCCCCTTACCTCTCCCCTCCCCATTTCTACCCAGACTGAAGGGGGTGTAACACTCTGCAGATGAACTTTTGAACTCTGGGTCTGGACTTTTGGGTTGTTGGACTTTTGGGACTTTGGGTGATTTTTGGGGTTGATGGACTCAAGAACCAAAGGGAAAGGACATGGCCAATTTGCTGGGGTGGGTCATTGCTCACAGTTTGGTTTACAAATCCTAGATGTGGTGTTTCCCCAGCAAAAGGCCGCATTGTTTCTCTCTGTCATTAAAAGGTTTTTCTACACTCAGACTCTGTGCTTGCGAGAGGGGAAGTACTGCCTCTTAGAGGCGCCCAGGGGGGGTGATATATATTTGTCCCAGGTCACTGGGTGGGGGCTCGAGCCGGTTTTTGCATTGTGTTATTGGAATGGAACCCCTAGATACGGAACCCGGCCCTTGTTGCTGCCGACTCTGACTGGCAGAAGGGTTACACTTTTATGGAACGCAGGGTTGATACTCGTTTCTCCAGACCTTGAATCTTCTCCTCCAATATGGAGATCAGCTTGCACTTTGTGCAGACAAAGTCACTTCTATCCTGTGGAAGAAAGACAAACTTGGCACATCCTGAGCAGGTCACGACAGCGGATCGCTCAGCATCCATAATCCCTTCCTTTGAAGAGTTTCCTCACTTGTGGCAGAAACTACTCAGGGAAACCTGCAAGGAGGATGCAGCAGTAGGCTCTCTCCAGGCGAACTCCCAGGCTAACTCCACCTGTTTGCTTCTCTGCTATGCGCTGCTCAGCTGGTTCACAGCTGACTGACTGTCTTTTTAGAAGAGCCTGGAACAAAGCACTCCAAATTCACACTATTCAAACAGGAAATCAAACAATCAAGCACACGGTCAAACTGCCAAACTGTCCCCTCAACAGATACTCACTCCCCCGTCTGCAGCCCCCTGGTTGCTCTGCCTCTGCCTTTAGTTTGGGTTAAAAGAGTTAGGAATGGCAAGGATAGCTTGCCCCCTTCGCACTCCCCTTCCAAACTCCCTCTCAAACTCCCCTGTTTGCAGCTCCTGTTCAGAGACAGTGATCAGCTGGGGAGGCCCACAGGGAACTGGGCACCGCTAATGATTGTCAGACTCCCTCAAGAGCCTCTACTCAGAAGAGGGGACAGGGATCTGGCTTTGATAGGGAGTGGGCATGGGGGATGCACTCCGTACCGGGGCAGTGGGTTATGGGGGAGCTCCCTGCATTAACTCCATTCTCCACATTACCTGAGACAAAGCATTAGGCGATCATATTTTCCCATATCCTCCCCCAAATTCACCAGCTCTTTCCAAATCACGTTTCTAAGGGTCTCCTTGGGTCTGCACTGCCCAGGATTGTGGGAGGTAGGGGAATTAGGATTGGGAGGGTGCTTGGCAGAGTGAGGACCATTATTTGTAAATGTGATAGCCTTCACGGGCTCTGAGGTAGTCCTTTTGCTGACTTGTCTTTTTAAGACACCAGTTTCTCACAGAAAATCTCCTGCCTGTTTGATTTTTGCCACTAGTTCACTCCAGATTAGGTGTTCTAAATCCACAGTCCCCATGGTCACTTTTGTCTGAGAATTTAGTCCTGCATAAGTGCTCTGTACTAATTCATGTCCCTGATACTGGAAAGTGATAATCCCATTCACTTCTGTCTGGGGTAATGAATCAGAGACAGTTGTCAGCATTTTCTTTCGAATTAGGTAAGATGGGTCCTCTCCTGGTTTCTGCTCTTCCATTATATACAGTTTCTTAAGGGAAGACACAGGCAGTAATATTTTGAGAGCACTTATCCATTCTCCCAGGATCGAGTGGCAGTCCGCTCCCAAGAACCTATGCCTATGTCTAGAGCATCTGCATCACAAGGAGAGGCGCATAATTGGGTCAAATGGGTTAAGTCCATGCCATCAGCAGAGGGGTTCTGTTGCCAAACACGGGCCAGGCATGCAACAGCTGTGTCATGGTTCAGTGGCCCCAACCGCTCAGCAATAGCCTTGGCTTGACAAGGAGACCATCTTACTACATCGGTGATCGGCTCTATTGTGGGAAGATCAGCTCCTGCTACTACACGTTTAACCTCCCTTGTGGAAACAGGGGCAACATTATGCATGTGTGGCCAATCGGGGTTGAATGTTTTTTTGGGGACAGCATCAGGGGGTATCTTTATTTTCCCAGGGGGCTCCAAATCACAATCCTCTCTCAACCTTACAGCTGCCACCACCCCCTTATGTGCGCTAAATTGGGCACACAATTTACTAACTCCTGATGGTCTGCTGCTGCTTTTGCTGCCCTATTCTCTTCTGCCAAGAAGCAAGTTGCTGCTCTTGCTTCTTCTAACAGAACTTTTGTGTGTGTTAACTCTTTCCTATACTGTTCTGCATTCCTGCTTGCCTTGTCTCTCTCCTCTTGTATATCTCTAAGTACAGTCACCATTCTGAGCTTTTCTGCTATCAATTCACACCTATCTCTCTCACATTTGTTCAAACCTGTTGTAACTGCTTTTTCTCAAGCTCCAGTTCCTGTCTTCCCTTTACCATTTCCACCATGTCCAGACATGCATAAAATAATGTCCACGCAACAGCTGCATCCTTTGCACTCCCACTTGGCTTAAAAGTTGTGCAATATTGTTGAAAGCTCAGCCTAGCTTTAGTCTGGGGATTCTCACCCTTAAAGCACCCCCTTTCCCAGGGGCATTTCCCCTTCTTCATTATCCATCTCTCTAACCTGTTGGTTTTCTCCTGTCTCAAGCAAGCAGCCAAGAGGTCTTTTTCAGCCATCTCTGCTTCCTTTATCTCACTAATGATCCCCATCAACAGCTTTTTCACTAGTCATAGTATGAACAATTTACCCTCATATCTCAATCTCTGTACTTTGACCCGTTAAGCCTTTACCCCCAATTGGGGATGTTGCAGATTATGTATTCCTTACGTCATCCAATCCTAAAACCGAACTTCAGTCTCCTTGATAATCTGTACCTTATCCCCTGATAACCAGAAACTTCTATGCTTAAACTCTGTACCGTTATTTTTAACATTATCTTAATAAAATTTTTAAATTTGCTCTAAAACCTTTATTTTTAAGGCACAACTCAACTCCTTATTGCACAGTTCTACAGGTATTCCAAGCATGATTCTTAACAGAAAGTTACCAAATATTCTATGAGAGCGGGACCTTGCTAAAAGAGCTTGGTCTGAAAAAGGAAAAAAAAAGCTTGCTCAGGTCTGTGCCTCAGTTTCCCTACTCCACAGCAACTACTTAACAATTACCATGTGATTAGGGTCATGAGCTGCCCGTGTTTCTCCACCAATTTGTTACCAGATTTTCCCATTACTTTGGGGTACATTCATTTATTAGGGTTACTCTTTGGGGGGGTCATGATTTCTGTAATTCTATCAATGTACTGCTTGTGTCACTTGTGTTTTCATATTGAGTTTTACTTCTCCCTTCTCCAAGTCCCCTCCCAATGGAGCTATCCTGCAGAACCTAAGTTCCCCAGGGATGGGTTCCTCCAGCCCCAGAATCAGTTGAACACACACACACATACACATACACACACACTAATAGAGCAAGTCTGAGTGAACCAGGTCAATCAGCACTCTCAAACTCTCCTCTTATATGCCCCTGGACTCAATAGGCTGGGCCAAGCAGCACTTCCAAGTTGCCACCCTTATATGCCACAGGTATCGCATCGGAATAGAGTAAGCCTCAGCAGGCTGGGTCGAGCAGCATTTCCAAGCTGCCACCCTCGTATGTCATACGTTCAGCACGTTCCTATCCCCACTTTCACGTTACGGTTACTCTGGTAGTAACCCCTTGATGAGCAAACCACACAGGATTTTTGGGCGCTACAGGGATCTTTAGCTTAGGCAAGAGGAGCGTTGCTGCATAGTAAATGGGGAAGCCAAAAACACAAAAGAGTAAAGTTCAGAGAGAGAGGGAGGGAAGCAACCTGCTTAACCATAAAAGTTATTATTGAATAATAGTGATAACCAAACAAGGAGAGCCTAAACAAACATAAGAGTTACATTATTATATACCCGAGGTAGAAAAAAAAACAGAGAGAGAGAGAGAGAGAGAGAGAGAGAGAGGCGGGGTCTCACCACTCCATAAAGCTTGAACTCGTCAGGGTTCCCAGATGTTGGTGGTAGTTAAGGTCCTGAGTGCTGGAGACAGGCAGAGCCCTCAGCACCATAGGCGCCGACTCCGTGGGTGCTCCGGGGCTGGAGCACCCACGGGGAAAAATTGGTGGGTGCTCAGCACCCACCGGCAGCTCCCCGCCAGCCCTGCGCCCGTTACCGGAGCACTTACCTTCGCCCCGGATACCGGGTGACGTTGCAGGGCCCCGCCTCTGATGCCAGCCGACGTTGTGGGGTCCCGCCCCCGACGCCGGCCGATGTTGCAGGGCCCCGCCTCCGACGCCAGCCAATGTTGCGGGGCCCCGCCCCCGACGCACCCAGCGGAGCCAACGGAAGTCGGCTCCTATGCTCAGCACAATCACTCAGGAGAAGATGAAGTCCCGGTGGAACTGATGCAGAGTTTGGATCCAGGCATCAGAACCCTCATTTGAGCGTGGGTAGGGATTTTTGTAGGGAAACAACAATGGTTCAAGGGAGAACACTAGATTTGTTTATGGGTAAACTGATGACTCAAGGGTTTTCCATCAGGCTAGACAATAGGAACTGATCATTCCTGGCTATGGGCAGTGTTCCTTCAAGGGAGCTCACAATGCAATTAGGCAGCTTCTGTATTTTGGTTATCAATCAAGGATTCATTCCCAGAATTGGTCTGATAACTACTAAGCTGGGTGTGTGCAGGCATAGGTTCATTAACACCTGGAGCAGAGATCCCCCATGATGCAGTGCTTCCCTGCTTTTCTGGTCCCAGAGTTCAGTGCGGTTCTTGCCTTGGAATCTCTGATCTCCATTCTGTATGCTAATGGAGATGCCTGCCTGTCTCATCTTTGATGCAGATGAGGCTAGAGGAGTTGCCTTAATCCTGTCACCCTTGTCAGGAGGGATTTAGGTGTGTCTGCCACCGCCTTTTCATTGCTTTCTGTAAGTCTTTCTTCTGATCGGTTTGGTTCAAGCAGAGGCTGGGAGAGGGGGTCCTTCATGAGTCAGACAGGCTGGATTCTACGCCCTGGTTCCCCAAGAACACCGAGATGACTGGTATCACCAGGGCCGGCTCCAGGCACCAGCCTACCAACCACGTGCTTGGGGCGGCACCTGGACGGGGGCGGTGCTCAGGTTTTTTTTTTAAACATACTGTGCCCCATGGTGCTCTGGGAGAGCGGGGAAGTGCCCGGGCTCGCCGCCTGCCCCGCGGTGCTCCGGCCGGCAGAGAGAGTGGGGCTGCGGCCAGGCTCATTGCCCTCCCCCCGGCGCTCCAGCCGGCAGGGAGAGCAGGACCGCGGCCGGGCTTGCCACCCGCCCCGTGGCGCTCAGGCCACCCGGGAGAGCAGGGCCGGCACTACCATTAGGTGACATTAGGCGGTTGCTTAGGGCGCCAGGATTTGGGGGGCTGCCACTGAAGTGCCGCCGAGAACCTCTCCCGCCGCCGCCTAGTGTGGCACAAAAGCTGGGGCCACCCCTGGTATCACTAGGGACACCACCCTCTCTGCTAGCACCATATCTATGGAGTTAGAATTGTCTCTGTATGTTTTAGAACTCAAAGCACATAGTTTCCATTATTCTAATAGCAGCCAACTTTTGTCAAACCTTAGTGCCTACAGTGAAAATAATAATTCCATATAGAAGCTTTTTAACTTTGACACCCATTCACTTGGATATTTGCTTAGCACCTCTGAAAATTAGGTCACTTTTATTTAGGTCCCTAAATAACGATGGAGAAGCCTCCTGCATATCCCAGAGGATCCACAGATTGAGGCTCAGTCAGCAGAGGGCAACCCTTTCCCTGTAACAGTTAGGGAACTTCTGTGTCCTCCTGTAGGTTTTACAGCAGGAAATACGAATCTGTCCCTTAAATGGTATGATTACTTTTGAGGCCTGATCCAAAGCCCATGTAAGTGAATGGAAATCTATCTCCCGATTCTGATGGGCTTTGGCACAAGCTCTTAAGGACTCAAGTTTGAATTTGTTATTTGAGTAATCCTAATTAGATTTTTTTCAGTCAAATAAGAATGTGAATGTAGGATTTGATGAATAGACATTGACTTTATCCCATGTCAGTGACAGAGTGAGTGTTACAGACTATACCTTGTTTGGCAATTACACAGCAGAACGGAACTACAGGTATTTAAAAACAACACTGTGTTATGGACTCTCATGCAGCTGATCACCCCTAATCCCACGTCATTAAAATGACAAGTCACATAGCATTAAACAGGATTCCCATGCCTGCTCTGTGCTCACGCAAAGCTCTCTCCATCATTCCCAAGGTGCTTTACTGACTGACAGCATATAAAATACCCGGCACTCAGAACTAACCTCATTCTCCTTGTTGACATAGCAATTCCAAAGTGGTTAGCTCTTTATTACTACCTGACCTTCTTTTCACCCCAACACGCTAATGAGAGAAAGACAGAATCTGAAAAGAGTGGGATACTGCATTATTAGAAGATGACAAAGCAGGGCAGGGTTTACCTATAGCTCCCTGACAAAACATGAGAGCTAGTCATTTAAAGAAAGCAGCCTAACAGCTACCCAAGGGCCTAATTGTGGTTCCCTCACTGGCTCTAAGTAAAGCCCAGTCTATAAACAGAACCATTGTAAGTACAGATGGGCAAATAATTGATTTTTCAGTTCAGTTGCAGGTCGGAAAAACTGGGGGCGGTGGGTTTAGGGTCAAACTGAAACTGAAATTTCCCCAAATTTTTGGTGAATTGAAAAAGTCCGTTTTGGGTCTGTTCTAGAGTGGGGGTTCAAACTTGGTCTCCCACCTCCCAGGTGAGTATCCTAACGACTGAGCTAAATATTATAAGGAGGGGAAAGCAGCATCACTACCTCCATCTCAGGCCATTTTGTGAATGGCCAAATTCACAAATGGTTTTGGGTTAACTGAACTGCATCTTCTATCAAATAAACTATTTGTCAAAAAAAAAATTTGCAGAGCTTTAACTATGAGTAACATCATTGATTTCTGAGCAATAAGGAGGGCACAATCTACCACAAGCAAGTAGATGAAAAGCAGGGGGTGGGGGAGGAAGGATAGCTCAGTGGTTTGAGCATTGGCCTGCTAAACCCAGGGTTGTGAGTTCAATCCTTGAGGGGGCCATTTAGGGATCTGGGGCAAAAATTGGGGATTGGTCCTGCTTCAAGCAGGGGGTTGGACTAGATGACCTTCTAAGGTCCCTTCCAACCCTGATATTCTATGATTCTATGAAAACAGCTGCCCCATGTATAAATAACAATAAACACTTTGCACTCACATGTGGTGTACAGATCTCAAAATGCTCTATAGCATATGCCCATTTTACATACTGGATAACTGAGGGTTGAGAGAAGTTAAGGACAACATTGCCAAGTGTCCGGTAATTTTGGATGCCTCAATGTTTAGCTACCAAAATGGGTAGGACTCTCAAAAATAAGGCACCCAATCACCTGGGACAACCTGTACACAGCCAGTATTTATTTAGCTTTTATTCCCTGAGAGTCCCACACACTGTTCTTGCTCACAAGCATGAGTTAAGCTATTCTAGCAGGCTGTTTTTACAAATCAATCTTTATCTGACACGGACCTGGGTGAATAAACTAAACATTTATTTGGTGAAGTTTGGTGAGGTGTTTTTTTGCTTGTTTGTTTGTTTTTTGTTCAGAAACTATGCATAAACAGATTGCAAATTTCTCAGTTCAAGACATTCAATTAATCATTTG
This sequence comes from Chelydra serpentina, assembly GCA_037349315.1. Classification (NCBI taxonomy): domain Eukaryota; kingdom Metazoa; phylum Chordata; order Testudines; family Chelydridae; genus Chelydra; species Chelydra serpentina. The sequence goes on along the minus strand of JBAIAC010000035.1, from coordinate 29,672,299 downwards.
TTTTTAAATGATTCTTGATCCTTAGCAGTATATGAGAGTATTCAACATCAAAAATACAAGTTGTTTGAGTAGAGGAACAGGTCACATGCAACATTTTTTTCTCTATTGGTTGGGCATAGCTGTTAGAATAAGGTTTCAAGTGCGGATACTTGCATTTATGAATTTAAAGTGTTCCTCCCATGAATATTCTGCAATATTTGTTTAAATTTTTTGTTTTATTTAAAATTTCTGCTTGGAAACACTTACTCTAGATTTTGGGAAAGCAAGCACAAAAGGGGTGTGAACAGGGACTGTGCTTTCAAATGTTTAACTTAAAAGTGCATTAGCAGTTGTGCAGACTTAGCATTAAATTTAGTTAGCGGAACATACCCGTGTCTGTTGCTGGCGCCATTCATGGGATTGCATTCACAGAGTATACATTTGATACCCTTAACAGTCTGGGTTTCCCAAGCATGCATGACTGATTCTTTTCCCCACCGGTCAAAGATTCTTCTTTTTTAGACTTGTCCACATTAGAAATCTTTGTATCCATTCTACAGGTATGATACTGCTTCATTTAGGTCAGCAATGGCTCAGGGCTTGAACTGGGTCTTGAAAACCTGCTACGAGCATGATCATACTTCTGAAAACACAGGTACATAAACCCCAGGCAGCTTGCCATTTGGAAACGTGACAAATCTTCAGCTCATAGCCTGCCTCTCTTGTGGACCATCTGTTTAGATGTCATTGTGTCTGATCATAAACCTTTTGGAACTTTGCCTTATAGGGCAGGGATGAAGTGGAAGGCAACAATTAATGTATACAAGACAACTAGCATAATGTAGCCAGAACCAACTCCTCTCCTATGTTGTTTTCCATCTCTATACCAGTGCTGCCACGATGCTTATACTTGATCAAACCTGTTGAAACTTGCTTACCAAAAAATGGAAAATGTTGTGACTGTTTTTCCAGGAATGGTGAACAACCATGTAAGTGGTGCTATAGACAGGAGCTAGAGTGTCTTTACTGTCATGTCATGAAAACCCACATGTTGTGAAGCTTAACTCAAAAATACTTGGGAAGTGCTTTGAGATCCTTGGATGGAAGAGGCTAGAATAGTGTTATTACCATATAATCATTAAAGAAACAGAAAGACTGTTTACTGAGTATCAACAGGTTGGAGTGAAAGTATTCAGGACCCACAGATATGGGCTGTGTTCACTTGAGCTCTTATTCAGCAATGTACGCATGCCCATCTGTGACGGGTCCGGCACTGCAGCGCCCCTTTGTGGCAGGGGTGGCTGAGGTGTCGGAGCCTCACCACTCTTAAGTCCCCACGCCCGTCCTTTTAAGGGCGTCCTGTTGTGGCCTACTGGCCGGTTTCCCCTCGCTCGCCCCTTGGTCAGGGTAGCGGGCCCTAACAGCCAGAGTCTGTGTGACACACCCCGAGTATCGGGGCAGCGTGGCCCGACGGCCAGAGTCCATACAACTCGCCCCGCGTATCAGGGCTGTGTGGCCCTCCTTCTCCCCAGTGGGGAAGTGCAGTCTAATGGCCGGAGTAGTAGGGGGACCCGGGCCCGCCCTCTCCACCAGGTCCCGACCCAGGGCTCACCTATTAGCTGGGTTCCCCCTTACGCTTAGCTCAGCAGGGATCCGCCCGCAACACGCCGAGTGTCAGTGCAACTCTAACGCTGCCAGCCTAAAAAGTTCCCCTGGGTCACTTCCTACCCTCAATGTCTGGCTCTCCGGTCCATCCCCTCCTGTCGCAGCCTCTGTCCGGGGTGCAGAGGGTGTCCCGGCTTGGTTGGCCCCTGGATCCTGAGGTGTTGGCTGTCCCGCCTCGGGAGCTGGCGGTGTGCTTCCTTCTCCTCCGGTGGTCAGCCCAGACTGAGCCGCTTTGCAGGCTGTTATACCTAGGCTCCAGTTGGAGCATGCCCAGCAGGGCTCCGGGGCGGGGCTTCCTCTGCCAGGACGGAAAGATTAACCCCTGCAGTGCCAGTGCGGGGCCGCTCTGCCCCATCACACCATCCTTAAGTGCTTTGCTGAATCTGGGTCCAAGATTTTATACATTACAAGCTATGCCTGACCCCAGAGGCCTACACTTTTCATTAGCATTTCAATCTTACCACAAAGCACTATGGCTTAATATTCACACACACGGTGCCCGCCGTCAGTCATGAGGGCCCCTGTTTAATGATTTTTAGTCTTTTAAATGTGAATTCTTTAAAAAACGCTCTGAACAAAAGAGACTGTTCGGTTCTGATGAATATATTAAGACTGAACAGTAGAAAACACACTTGAACGTGTAACATAGCCATGGGAAGAGGCACAGCCCAGGGCTTTCTAACACCTTGGAATCAATGAAAAGAAATGTTGACCTGATACTACTTAAAAATTAGATGGCAAACTCTACCCTGAATTAGTCCACACTGTCTTTCTGACTTCATGAGTCATCAGGTAAACTGGATAATTTGGACCCAAAACAAACAAACATTAAGTATTTGCATTAGGTATGAAAGTCAGTTGAATATTAGTGCCCACTAAAGGCTGTGGTTAAGGGAACTGAATTATCTCAGCATATTGTGGCTAGGTACAGTACCTATACTCCTAGCAATACAGAGAGGAAGGAAAGTGAAATTACTGATGTCCTGGTCACTTTTGACCTACGCCAGGGTCTGAACTCAGGGCTTTGTAAAAGAGAAACTGTTAGATTAATTTATTAAGAGGCTCAACCAACTTTCTACTCTGATTGTTCCACACCAACCACCAAGCTAGCAGTAAATAGTGTCTTCAAGGAATACATATTTCCACAGAGCTATCAGGAGGCTTTTCTAATCACAAGTGTATGAGCCTACAGGAGATTCTCCAAGGGAAGTAGTGGACACCCTATTAGAAGAATCATTGAAAATGAGACTGGAGAAGGCACTCACAAATATATTGGAAATATCACTGCTACTTTGGTGGGTTTTGGAGTGGTTCTAGATGACAAAATAGGAGCCTCCCATCTCCACTTTCTATGAAGGTACAACACAGACTGTAGGAACTTTGTCACAGGTTATATGGCAAAGAATCCCATGTCTCACTTCAAATAATTCATTCACATTTTTTGTGAATAACCATATATATATATATTTGCAATGGGTTTCGAAAGGAAGCTACAGTACCTTTTCATGATGCATAAAAATGGGGCCTATAAAATGTTGAGCAACTCCAACAAGGTGCTATGTACCCAAAGTCTCAGCACCATTGAGACCCATGCTCAACATCCTATTGAGACACCTGGGAAAAGGCAGCCCCTTCCTGGTGCGTCCTCGTGCAACAGACCACAGCACATCACATATGCCTACCTCTCCTTCAGAGTCCCCAGTAACTCCACATTAGGCTTTCTTGCCTCAATAATATCCCTCCTTGGGGCCTGTTTATTATAAAGACAGTGCAAAATGTCCCCAATATAAGTCCCAACACAGTCTATTTATCACCCCTAGTTCATATAGTCCTTAATATCCCAGGTCATCTTAGTCCCACAATGCTCCACATACCATACTCTGGTGTCTTTTGCCATACGTGGGCTCTTTTTCAGTCCTTTCCTGTCCTTCCACCAGGACAGTCACCCCAGCCCTACTAGCTGGAGTAAAACCCACTCTTCCCAGTGGGAGCCCGCACAGCCTCTCTGCTGGGAGGTCATCCTTACCAGGGAGCATCCTTCACTGCCCCTGGTCCTCTCACTGTTCCCCTTGGTCCAACAAGCCAGCACAGACACACCAGCTGGTAAGCCTATTCACTGCTCCCTTACCTTTAGCCTTCTCCAGCCTCAGCTTTGGCTCTCTAGCTCAGCAGTCAGCAGGCACTTCCCTGTGCTGGTCGCTGGCCTTCAGCCCATTCCGGCCCTGGCTCAGTGGCTTGGAGAGCACAACCAACAAACTCTGATTGTTGCTCCCCTGCCTTCAGCCTTCCCCGAGATACAGCTTCCTCCAGGGACTTCCTTCAGTCTCTTGATCCGAGGCAGTTCTCACATGCCCCTCTCCTGTCTCACCCGGACAGCTCTTACCTGATTTCTTTACCTCCTCTCAGGCCCAGCTGCTCTCTAAAAGCCCAATTGGGGTCAACTGACAAGTCACACGTGCACTGGCCTAGCTCCTCCTTAAATGACCAGAGTTACCTTGTCACAACACCCCAGCTCCCTCTTAAAGGACCAGAGTTACCCTGTGACAACATCCCAATGACATACATCAGTAGTGTACATTCTTAAACCCTCTATTTCCACTTGCATCAACTTCCAGATCATGTTTCCATCCCTGATGGCTTTCTTCCCTTTTTGCTAGACAATAAATAAAGTTGTTCACCAAGGTCATCTTTTTTATTTTGCCGCACTGCAGGTTAAAGTACTTATAAAATATATATATGACTTATTTCTTTGGCTATGCATCACTTTTTAATGGTTCCAGGCTATTCCTGAATGACTGGAGATTGCTTTTGCAGTCAAAAGATTTATTAATATGGATTGTAGGTAGCAGAATTTGAATAATTGTACTGTGCCTTTCCTTTTTCATTAAGATAAAGCTAATGCCGAGAGTGTTTTACAAAATGAATAGGTCTGGCAAATCGAGTGAGAGGTAAAGCTGAGCTAAGACAGAACTCATGTATTCTCTTGAAAAGGTACGAGTGATGGGATATCTGAATAGCTTCCAGATGCTAAAGGCAGATTTTTGCAAAGGGATATGGAGTTGACTTGCATTCAAATGCCACCATCGGAAAGTGAACAGCAGTTCTCCATGGTTTCATTCTGAGGATCACTGAATGCTACTCATGCGGAGCAACTTCTTTCCCATCCTACTAATGAGTGAACATTTTCTATTTCCTTTTAGACTAGCAGGGCATGTAGATAGTCTCTGAATTAGGTTAATCTCTTTCTCAGTCCTCCCAACGTCCACCAGTCCCAGCCTGTTTCTATTTTATCTCCAAGAATAATGTTTATCTGAGAACATGTAACTTCAAGCAATAGCACTGTAGCCAACTGATTACCACATGAGGTCTGATCCAATATCCATTGAAAACAATGGAAAGATGTCCATTGATTTCAATGGGGATTACTCAACTCTTAACTATGTAGTGAACATGTGACTATTTTTATGTACAAGATTATTTTTTACCTAGTCCTCATCAAAGCACTGTATGAGCGCCTTATAATTCTAAATAGGTTTTATCCTCATAGCACCCTGGAAGGTAGTGCTATCTCTACTTTACAGATGGGGCTCTGTAAGAGCCAGATTTTCAAAGGAATTTAGGCACCTAAAGAGTAAAATGTGTGCCTAGTGCAATGTATGCATCTCCTAAATAGATTAGGCACTTAGTTCCAATGGGAGTTCCAACCTGCATAGATATTTTTGAAAAATCCCTCTAGGCACCTATCTGCCTCTTTAGGTACCTAAATATCTTTGTAAATCTGGTCCTATGTGATTTGCCCCAGGTCACATAGGACCTCTGTGGCTGAGCAAGGAATTGAGCCCAGCCATCCTATCCACTAGACAATACTTCTTAACCTGCAGGAGCACAGTTTAATTCAATGTCTCTGAATATCTCAGATCAAGGCCAAATGAAAAATATTCACCCTGGTGGAATACAGTTGACGTCAGGTGCAGTTGATTTTGTATGCTTTTGAATGCTTTGATAGTCGTCTGCCTCAGTGGGGCAGATAAAGTATATGTGCATTGTAATTGTTGGTAGATGATTCACAACTCTCAGCTGAGCTCTCCGGCATACACAAAAGCACCACTCCACAGAGTAGCTTGAAGATGCAGTCATGTTCTACACCACAGTCTGGCTCCAAAAAGTACTTCAGGTATGCTCCAGAGTATAGTTTAGTCTTCTCAGCAAATATGTAGAAGAAAGAAAAACTAAACTAGGTAAAACTACTTGTGCAATTACCATGAGAAACATGAGGCATGTAGCCAGAGCCTAGGCATACAGCCAGAGGGTACTTGTATACGGAGAGATTAGACAGTCAACTCTGACATGGGCTTTTACCTGCTTCTTTCAATTTCTATCTCCAAAAGACACACTGCAGCCTTCACCAGCAAATTCTAACAACATCTGCCCTCTTTGTGACATCCCATTGCATTCTGCTGGGATCATAATCAGTTGTTGTTATCATGTCCAGATTAGCTTGTTATAAAGCAGTGGACACTAGGCCAAATGCATTCATTTCTCTTGAAAGCTGGCATCGACTTTGGACATCTTTTTAACCAAAGCTGGGCCTCTACATTTTGTCTGCAAAATTTGCACATATGTATTGTGTCAAACCCTGCTGAGGCACATGGTAACAGGTGTTTCACACACAGAAAAGCAATGATATGTAGAAAATCAAATGGCCTTCCTGCTGGCACAAACTCCAGATTCACAGGTACAGCTTGGGCACCTCTCTCTGAGAATATGGCCTTTAAACTTTAGTTCTCAAAACTACTCTAGTACTAAAACTAATTAATAATGTTACCTGTGTTAAGGCTCTGAACCAGAGCCCAATTATGCCTCCTACAAGGCTGAGCCACATCAGGGAACAAGAAGACACACACCACTGGTGTTTGGAGTTCACTGGAAAACATAATCCCTCCTAGATGGTGGTGGGAATGAACTGAAAAATATGCCTTGTTATACCTGTAGTCTGCACCCACATTCTCTTGCATGCATTCTAGTGTATGGGGTCACAGCCTGAGCCACACTTCCTGAACACACACTGCTTACCAGATAATGGCTCCCTCTCTGTGGGTACACAAGTGGAAAGAAATACTTGCTTTCATCTTTTCCCCTTCACTAGTGCATCCTAGAAGGGGGAGATAATGTAGCCCTTGGTGTATCCAGATTAGAAAAACTGGAGCACAGTTTCTAATGCATAATGATAAACTGCTCAGGCTATTTGAAGGTGTTAATAGTCTCTTAAGGGAGAGCATGCTGTCTTGAAAGAGAATTCTAAACACAAGTCCTGCATTTTTCATCCAATGATGATCCAAATGTAGTCATTACTTCCGTCCAGGTGAGACATCCTAGAGTGCAATAGAACAGAGGATTTTCCAGATTAGATTAGATCATTTTCCCATCTCATCTAATTTCTTGGCTGTGAGTGTAGCATACCTGATGCTCTAAAGCGCTGCCAATTCTGCTGCCCACCATAAAAAAATATAGTCTGCAACTGTATAGAGGAAATTCCTTCCTATCAGTTTTTAAACCAAATCGGTTGTAGCCAAATGCTATCTCAACCAAAATTAAAGGTGCAGCGAATGTTGAAGACATGCAGATTACAGGAGAAGGTAAAATCAGAGTGGGCCAAAAGAGAAGAGGCTATGAGTAATGGTGTGTTGTAGAGAATTAAAGCAACAGCAGAAGAACTGGCTGTTGCGGGAGCCAAGGAACTTAACTAGGTGATTGTGTGGCAGGTGAACAGAAATGGAAAGGGAGAAGGCTACTGTGGATCAAAGAACAAAGTGAATGAAAACTGAGCCTCATAACCTCAAATTGTATCTGTCTGTTCTATAAACTATTGTCACAAACTACACAATGAATTGAACTCATTCTTTTATCATACCAACATTTGCATATTAATTTATATTAAGGTCTTTGGAGATATCTACTATTAAGTGCCTTAAGTTTGATAAACTCATTTGCTCATTTGCCATTTGTGGCTGAAATCTCAGGAGTTCTCCCTGCCTTTAGATCCAAGCTCTAGTCCTGATTTCGCCTTCTGCCCCAACCCTGCATCTTGGCACAGATGCAAATGCAGATTTTAATGGCCATATCTAGTAAAGACTTCAAACTGAAGCCCTAATTCCAATCTTGTTTAAGGCAGAATAAGAGTGGAGCAACTCAACTGAAGTTAATGGGTAAAACCAGCAAGAGAAAAATGCAGTTCTATACTTAATTTCTCCGCAAAGCGAGTTGTGTAAATGTTTCAGTTAACTGCAAAGATGTTGGAGATAAAGGAAAAAGATAATTAAGCGTGGGAAATGTAGTGATTCATTTGACACTAACAATAAAATATGAAGATTTGTTAATAACGATCCAAACCCCAAGCTGATTTGAACTCAATAGATTTGAAAAGGTAGGCAGATGCTTTGGTGCTAGCCAAAAGCTTTGTAGAAGAATGGATAAAAGCTCTGACTTGTAGTTCAAAAAATATTGAGTTCAAATGCTGGGCATTATAGCACTATTTAGAATTATTACTCCCTTTTATTTCAACTGTCAAATCATTATGTTTTATTTTTTCTTATCCCAGTGTAAGTTTTGAGGCTTACCTTCTGTCGGAGTTCACTAAATATAAAAATAGTTCATAAGCTAGAGTAAACTTGAGCCACATAAAAAACTGACGGATGAAAAAACAGCCCTACTAGAAAAGGGATGGCTATTTAAACTGCTAAGTTAAACTAAATACAATAAAGGTTAATCCTTCCTGAAGTTCAAAAAACCCACACCAGAGCACACCATACTGCTGAGAGGGTATCCAATTAGCTAATATGTGTCTGGTCTAACTTGATCATTTAGATGACTAAACCTCTAACACAGCTAATAACTCTATATAATATTTTAAGAAGTTGAACTATCACTTCTATCTCTGAGTACTACTGCCATAACGTTCAATACTGTAAATCAAACACTCCGCCAAAATTTAAGAGCACATATAGGAGGCTTAAGAAAGCTGCTCATTCCGTTAGAGAAGTTCATAAATGTCTAGGAGGGAATTATTCACCACACCCTGGGAATTGTTCAGCATTCCATTGTTTATTTTTAATGTTTTCACGTGACTTTGAAAAGTAAGATTCACAAATCTGAACACTAAAGTCCTTCAACTACAAACAGGTACAGGAGGAAAGTTTTCATTGCTGTCTATAGTATCTCAATAGAGCAGGGGTCGGCAACCTTTCAGAAGTGGTGTGCCGAATCTTCATTTAATCACTCAAATTTAAGGTTTTGCGTGCCGGAGATACATTTTAACATTTTTAGAAGGTCTCTTTCTATAAGTCTATAATATAGAACTAAACTATTGTTGTATGTAAAGTAAATAAGGTTTTTAAAATGTTTAAGAAGCTTCATTTAAAATTAAATTAAAATGCAGATCCCCCCAGACCGGTGGCCAGGACCCGGACAGTGTGAGTGCCACTGAAAATCAGCTCGCGTGCAGCCTTCAGCACACGTGCCATAGGTTGCCTACCCCTGCAATAGAGGCAGATGGATTCCCCTTCAACCACAATAAGGGGTTCCTCCAGGCCAGAACTCAGTGGGACAGTGTGGAAAAACGTTTATTCTTCCTACCCATGATGTTCAATGGATTAACAGAGCATGTGAATGTCCTGAGTCTCAATCTGTCACTTGTCACCAGCACTATCATTAATTCAAAACAAAAGGAGTGGTTTGACATAGCTTTATTTATATGACTAAGATGTGCACCTGCTGAAGAGAGAGTGTAAGATTTTTTTAAATGATGTTGTTTGCAATACAAGTGAACAAAATGATAATTCTTATAAGAATCCCAAATATGGACTACCACATTTGTAATTTAAAGCTATTCATGAGAGAGAGAGAGAAAGTCCTTGTCCAAAATCCAGGCATAACCTACTGTTGAGTGTGTTACCCATCACCCACCCCGAGGATCTATGTCTCTCAGCTCTAAGCCAGAAAGCTTGCATAAGGATCCACAGATCTAGAGCCTGGGGTTGTGGAACCCTGAGTGACTGACACCTCTATATCACCACTGGAGCTGCCCCCAACAGTTACTAGAACATTAGGCAACACATGAAGTACTGCCCAAAGATAACAAAGCAGCAGAATCCTGAAGCTGCCTGGCTGGTTTACACCAACTATTTAGACCAGGAAGTCATGCCAGAGAGCGTTTGAGCAACAATGCAGACTTTGGCTTGCTATTGCTATAGACCCGCATCTTTTGTCTGGGCTTGCTCTGGACTCCTGCCTTCAACCTTGGTGTGGCTTAACCCTGTTTCCTGATGTGGCTTGGTAACTACTCGACTCCTGCCTTTGACCCCAACTGAGCGGATGCTACTGCCCTGGCTGCCTATATTGCCCCCCCTCCCTCCTGGGCCCCTGGCTCTTTAGCTCAAGCTGTAGTGACTCATGCTTGCAGTTGCGGAGGTCCTCTGATCAGACCCGAAAGTTGGCCGAGATGGAGGCTGTCACATGTATTACCACATTTCACCCTCCTTATGATAAATTTACTGAGTTACAGAAAATCCAAACATCTGGTGGTTCTAGCATGGTGGTTCTATGTGTCAGGAAGTGAACTAGGTGTTTGAGATACCTTTGCCTGACCACAGATAGTGGGAATTTCTGTGGGAATTAGTATGGAAGTGGAGTTGGACTTTTCCTATGAAGTACCTCAACATAGTTGCAGCAAGGCACTCCAGTAATAAATTGTAAATGTAAAACTGGCAGCAGAGTAAGCTCATCGTACTGTGTTAGCCTGGAAATGCCAGTCACGGCAGATCTTTAACACTCCCAAAGGAGAATATGACTCCATGAGTAATATTCCTTCTGGGAGTAAGCTTTCTGGTGCTTATTTGTTCCTTAATGCAGCCATGGAACAAGTACACAATCTAGATCCTGAATTATTCCAATATTTTTTTTTTTTGCAAGATGAACTGCTTGGTCTTCCTTTCTTTTTCAAGTCGAGGAAAGTATGTATTTTTTTTCAGGTTGCAGAATGAGAGAAAAGATGGTTTAATGGTAAAGGCAATGGGGCTCGGGAGATCTGAGTTCAATACCTATCCTCTGCCACAGACTTTCCTGTGTGATCTCAGGTAAATCACAATCTATGTGCCTCAGTTTCCCAACTTTAAAGTTGGACAATATCTCCTTTCTCTGACTCATACACTTGCATTATGAGCTCTTCTAACAGTTTTATGCTCTATGTATGGCCAGTACCTACTACAATGGGGATCGTATCTTGGTTGGGGCCATTATATAATAATAAATACAGTGAAACATATGGACTTGCATGCATAACTGTTTTTAATAAAGTACCATGGAGACATCTAAGCAGACTGTATCACCAAGGTCCAGCTCCTCCACTTATGTGATAACTAGGCTTTACATGAGATTGTTCTGTAGCTATGATCTTCTGGCGCTGTAGAGATTCCACAGCTCCTGCATCCCATCCTAAGAGAGACGGGCAGGGAGGGAAGAGGATTGACTGGTGGACTTGTGATGTTTTGGATCCATTGCTCATGGTCTAGCACATTTCCATACCCTTTTCTTGCATTATCCCCAACTGACCTCCTCACTTCCCTGCTATGACACAGACTGTGTGACACTGGGTCAGTCATTAAGGCTATGTCTACACTGTGCTGCAGCATTGACTGTGGGCACTGAACTGCACAGTTGAGCTGTGATTTAACTGCTCCTGATGGTTGCTGCTGGCGCGTACTAAAAGGTATCTTGTTCACAGTAACATAGTGCTCTTTCAAACAGGACTATGTTAATGTAAACTAGGTATCTTTTAGTTTCTGTCAGTAGCACCATATGGGTGCAGTTAGATCACAACGCTTTGGTGCACTCTGCAATTCACTCCTCCGTAATCCCCAGTGCGGTGCAGTGTAGACAAGATTGCAGTCCTTCTGTGCCTCATTTCACTGTCTGTAAAATGAGAATAATGGTTCGTTCTTACCTCACAGGGGTGTTGTAAGGATAACTATATGAAAGATTGTGAGGCACTGTGAGATTATGACAACTGAAGCCATATCATATCTTGGTCAATCTCAGAGTTCAGTTCCCTGTCAGGAATAACTAAAATCCAACAAACGTCCACACAAACAAAAGTTCTTCCATCCTGCTTGGACTCTTCTTCATCCCAATCCCAGGCCTTCCTGCCTGGAGAGTCTTTCCTGAATTGGTAGGCCCCTCCCAGCCATAGGCGCCGACTTCGTGGGTGCTCCGGGGCTGGAGCACCCACGGAAAAAAATTGGTGGGTGCTCTGCACCCACCGGCAACTCCCCGCCATCCCCGGAGCTTGCACCCAACTTACCGGAGCACCGGGCGATGTTCCGGGGCCCCGTGACGTCACCGGCGGTGGGGCCCGGCGTCAGCACCCACTGACGCTGACGGAAGTCAGCGTCGCTGCTCCCAGCACCATCTGGCCAGTGTCTTTGCCTCCCCGGATATCTCCTGCACAAACCCCCACACTCAGTGGCGTAGCCAGGTTTAGAGCACAGGGGGAGCGGAGCTAAAAAAACGCGCCGGGAGCAAAAAGCGTCGGGAGCAAAAAAAGGCGCCGGGAGCAAAAAAACATGCTCCACTCTGGCTGCAGCATAGGAGCAAAAGGCGTTGGGAACAAAAAAAGGTGCTGGGAGCAACAACAACAAAAAAATGCTCCACTCCGGCTGCAGTGTAGGCGCAAAAGAGCACAAAAAATGCGCCGCTTCGGCTCAGTGGGGGAGCGCCGCTCCTCCTGCTCCCCCCCTGGCTACGCTACTGCCCACACTCACTGCTACTCTCTTGCAGCCGCCTTCTACTCTCTGTCAAGCAGCAACTCCCAAGGCCACCCACCTGGAGTCAGACGTTCGCAGCAGATCTCCTCTGCCTCCGCCATCCCCACGACTCAGGGAGCCCTCAGCTGCTGGGCTGTCCTCCTTTAAGCCTCACACCCGACTCAGGTATAATGGAGCAGGACTAACTGAACAGGGCTGGCAGACCTTAAAGAGGCAGGCCGCTGTGTTACGCTGGTCATGAACTTAAGTACATTGAAGGGATGCCCATAAGTCTACTTGTTAAACTGATAACTGCATGCTTTCAATATCTGAAGCTATCTTTAATTGAAATGCCATAAATACACTAAAAAAGGGGGGAGGACAAGTAATGAATGGACAAGAGCTGTGAGTCATGCTCCATATGATTAAAGAGCCAAGCTTCATAGCAGGATAAGGCTATTTTGAGGCACTCTAGCCCTATTCTCTTGTTGAGCCATTTTCTGGAAATACACTTTGAGGACAGGGAGGACAATGGAAATAGTGGAGAGTAGTTTTTATTTAGTTTAATTCTCTGTGTCAAGGCTCCCTCTACTAGGAGTGAGTGGTACATATCTAGCATTCTGCCTGTAATAAGAGTTTTGTACATTCCAGGAAATGCTACAGAAAATGATAGTGGTGCTCTTAAGTAAACATAAATGGTCAAATTTCCAAGGGTATAATTGAACCATAGTTGGTTTTTATTGAGAAGAGGATTGTGGTGATGGAAAAGGTCTTCTATTCAAGAGTCAAGAAGAATGGAACAAGGAAGGTGACCACAATTCTGGTCATCTTATAATGAATCTGCAAGTGTGTTTTGCACAATCATAGTAGAAAAGGCACCATCTAAAGTAGACAGTAAGAAGCATTCATTAGCAGAAGCCTCCTCTGTCCCTTTGTCCTAAACTCAAAGATCTCAAAAGAAGTCTTCTTAAATGTACGTTGCCAGCAGTGTCTATGTAACTCAAAGCCATAATCCCTTCTTCCCTGGTTGTGGAGAAACAGAGGCATCTGACAACGTATGAAAGAACAGAAGGGTGATGCTAGGCTGAGAGAATGCAGCTGTACATCCACAGCTGTTCCTTTGTAAGGACTCATGAAGCTTTTCTCATTTTCCTCTCTTCCTCTAGGATGAATTAACTTTGGCAAAACAAGAGATCTTACTGCATTCCCCGCCCATTCTTTACTTCTTTCCACATGGGTCCTTTAACCTCTATCATATCTGCCATTCCATTTATTGAATAGAACGTTAGGATATCTGTGGAACATGGATCCACCTGGGTGTATCTCTTTCCACTTTCCACGATTATGAACATCTAGCAACAAAACACATGCATCAACCAGAGGTACCCAGAATTCAAACTGAAAAGCAGGGGCATTCCATGAGGGTGTATCTGCTGTACTTGTGAACATTCTACCTTACGATACCAGGAAGGAGAAATTTCCAGTGTGTCTAGGAGTATCCAGGAGTTAGGCAGTGCAGTAGAGGCATTCTATCTGACCATATCTGGTACTCTCAACAGCACAGATGGTGCATTCCAGGTGGATGTATCTGAAGTTTAGCAACATATTTTACTGGGGCTGTACTTTGAATGTTAGCAGTAGTTAGGTGTGCCCTACTTGTTTATACCGAGCATATTAGAACTCAGCAGGTGCATATTCCCAAAGTGTAACTGAAACATTGAGCAGAAGAATAAGTGCATCTGGAATGTTCAGCAACAGTTAAGCACAGAGCTGGGTGGGGATGGTGAAACACTTCAGCAACTCCCACCAGTGAGATCAAGCAGCAGCAAATGACAAAAAATCCCCTATTTTTCTCAGCACTATATTGTGGTGTTAGTAAGCTGCCCCCTGCTGCCCCTATGCTGTCTCACTGCATTTCCCAGGTGACATTTACCTTACCCTTGGCATGCTGTCCTGCATCCCTTTCAGTTACAATGCCCATCAGGACATGAGAGACAGTCTAACTGATTTAATTTATTAAAGACTATTATTGCTTCCTGCCAAATTATTTATTCCTCACTCTCGAATCCTTTGTAGATACTAATCAATCTCTTTTGTCAGGTTTGCAAGCTTGGCAAATGTTCAAGATTAAACAAAACCAAACAAATTAAAGGTCACATGTCTGCACGGCATGTTTCTGAAGCTCTCACATGCCTATTTATAACCCCATGAAGAAATTATCAACTTGAAGCATGCAGTGTCCATGCTAATCACGTTATTTGGTAGCCCTGGGTATTCAAATGTAATTATAATTACTCCTAAAGCTATGGCCAGTGTAAAACTCATTTCAACATTGAAGTGATATTCCTTAAAATGAAACAGGAGTAATACTGAATGCAATGAAAAATATGGACTAAAAAATAGAAGGGGCATGATTTCCCTCCCAGTTCTTAGAAACCATGAGGCAGTTGTTTTCAAATGAAAGCACTGAGCTTGTATGTGTGTGTAATATTTCTGTATATTTTAAAAAAACATGCTACGTTTATTATCCAAACACCTCAAGTTTCTTTAAACATATTTAATTAATTTCAGTAAGATGTTACAAAAGAATTATACCCACTTCACAACTGGGTAAACTGAGAATGATCTGCACAATATACGACAGCAAGTCAGGGATAGATCTAGGAATAATTCCATGAAGTATCAACACCCAGTGTGAAGTGTTGACAAAACACTGTGGGCGGGATACACAGTGCAAAGTAGGAACTTGAACTGGATTGGTATTTCCCCTGGAGAATTCTCTCCAAATAGGGAGATTCCCCACAGGGGTGAAGGCGGAAGAAGTGATGTAGCCACCTCCTATATCAGCCACTCCTCCATCCCCAAAGCAAGGGGCGGAGGAAGCATGCTGGAACAATGCTTCACTGAGCTGATCCCTGCTCACATAAGCTCATTTATGCCAGCAATGGAATTTAGAGGCTTCCTCTGCTTCCATTAGAGCCAAGCAGTAGGGAATTGGTGGCCCGCACTGTCACCTACATGGGCATGGAACTGAACACAGTGGAGAATGGGGCATGCGTGTATATAATATATAACCATGAGAGATGTTTATACTGTACATGCAGTTATTACAGCTATATAAATGTGTCAAGGCCATATGTTTTCCTTTTTTAATCTTTTGTAAATATTTAAGACTATTTAAATATTTAAGAATGAAAAATCAAAATGCACACAATGCAATCCTGAATGAAATCTCATAACCCAGTAGAGGTACCTACCAGTACCTACCAGAGATTATTGCATCTGTTTCTAGACACTGTGGGCCACATTAGTCCTAAATGGAAATCTAGTATATTCAGTACACTTGCACTAGGCATGAACATGGTCCTGTAAGTGCAGTGATTTAAAAATGTGGATGCTAACATGGTATCGGTCTTAGGAGAACTACAACACTGAAAATATTACAGGGAAAAGGCATGGACCATGTGTAAGAAAGCACATCTCAAAACCTCGGGCCACTTTCCAAGGCACAGAACAAACGCAGAACTAAGCAATAATGCAACGAGAGCACACATTTAAATAAATTAAGTTTCTAGATCACCCCCATTCAATTGCCAGGCAACACAAAGTTTAGTGAAGCAGGACTAATGACAGACCAGCAGTAGGCGAAAACATGGGTGGTCCTGTTACATACTGTTTTATAGCCTAATAAAACAGGAGTTCAATCCTGCTCCTATTCAAGTCAATGAAAAATTGTCTTTGAATTAAACAGGATCAGGATTATCACATCAAAATGTGTTTATTTTTATTTATTTATATTATTAAGATCCTAGGTGACTGTTCGCTAAATGGGTGTGTTCTCGTTATAACTGTTACACCTCTTGGTAAAAGGCTTCAGACTCTAGAAACTACAATCACGAGGAAGAGAATTGCTTAGCCGGGGGGCGTAAATTGATGGAAATACTCCCATTGATTTAAAGGGGCTTTGGAGCAAGCTCCTAGTACATTTATGTAACATCTCTGTTTAGTGGTGGTGGAAGTTGAGAATACCCAAAGAAATATGCAGGAGTGCAAGGCAGTATGTTTTGAATATAACAGTGATTTGGCACACAACACTATCAGAAAGGCTTTTATGTAAGAGTGGAGAGGACTGAGTTCATTTATGATTATTGTGAGGATTACTTTACTTGTTAGAGCTGACTTCCTATTAATGACGGCCATCCACTTCATTTAGAAAGTTTTCTGCTCTGTAGTGAGATTGTAAAATTTCCCCAGAGTGGGCTAGAGGGATGATTATAGCAATCATTGTATTGCTTCTGTATTAACCCGTTACGATTCTGGCAAACCAACTGTGGTTCATAGAGCAAAGAAAATTCAAAAGGGTCTCCATATATTCTTTGGTCTATAGAAAGTTCAAGGGAATCTGAATTATTGTACCAGATCTGAATGTCAGTAGACCAATGTTGAACTAGTATAGACACACTGCACTCTCACAGGTAGGGCTATATGTGAAGATAACACTGCTCTACAGCCAAAATGCTTCTGAAATAAATGTAGTCAAACTTTACTAATTTTGGGTCACTGAGAACGAAAATGATGCTTACAATTCTTGATTGGCTCTAGTTTTCAAGACATGCTATTGGGTCAGTATATACGCTGCAAAATCCTACCTCAGCGCCTCAACGTGGTGCAGCAGTGACCCTGGCCGTCTGACAGCTATGGTAGCGGGGCGTATGCCCTGGTAGGTTTTACCATGCTACAAAGGTGTCGGACTATCCAATCCAGGGAGGAGGGTTGCTCTCTCAGAGGAAAGAGCGCTTTTCCTTCTCCTTAGAGGTTGAAGGCTAGTTAAGCTTGAGGAGGTATGCATGCCTGCCCACCTAGCCAGTGGGATGGCTTGAAGTTAACGGCTAAAACAACACGAGTAAATGCACGTTCTACGGTGGCGGAGTGGAAATTGAGCGACAAGAGGTTGCTAAAAATGTCAGGTGCTAGGCCAACATGGAAAAGGACAATCCTCGCTGTGTGTACTTACAATTGTAGGTCACTGGCAAAGGAGGAAACTTTAAACCATCTGATGGAGGAGAAGAAAAGGATAAAATGCGATATTCTTGGTGTCTGCGAAACCCGACGAAAGAAGGAGTTGGAAGTCAACTGGAAGGATGGAAGTGCTGTGAGGCTCGGAAAGGGAGATGGCGCTAGAAATGTTGGAGGAGTTGGATTTATCGTCAATAAAGATTGGTCTTCGAAAGTCATATCATGCCAGCTAACATCATCACGTATCGGTGTGCTGCATCTTCAGATGGAGTCAAAAGCTACCCTCAAGGTCATCCAGGCCTACGCTCCCACAAGTGCAAGTGAGGACGAAGAAGTGGAAGAATTCTACCAAGAGCTTGAAAGAGCTCTCGCGCAAAAGTCCACTTACACGGTCACGATGGGCGATTTCAATGCCAAGGTCGGGCGAGGGAAAGCTGGCGAAAAGTTCATAGGGAGATACGGCAGCGGCGAAAGGAATGAAAGAGGAGAGAGGCTGGTAGCGATGGCAGAAATGAAAGAACTGTACGTGGCAAACACCTGGTACAAAAAGAAGATCTCAAGAAGGTGGACATGGATCGCACCAAACGTAAGAATGAAATCGACTATATTTTAGTCAATAAAAGGGGCATCGTTCAAGACGTCTCTGTGGTGCAGCCATTCAACACCGGCAGTGACCATCGCCTGCTTAGAGCGAAGTTGATTTTCGAGGAAGCAGTGGAAAAGAAGGCGTTACAGATGGCAAACAGGAAACAGCAGCCAAAGACATTCGATGAAGCAAAGCTGAAAAAAGCGATTTCTGGGTTTGACTGGAGCCAGATGGAAAAGTGTGATGAGGACTATAGTATCTTTGCTGACAAGTTGAGATGTTGCATAAAAGCAGCTGAAATTAAAAAGCTGAAGAAGGCGAAGGGAAGAATCTCGATTGAAACGAAAAGCTTGTTGGAGAAGCGGAGAAACATGAAAAGGAGCTCGGATAACAACCTCGAGTACTCCATTCTGGGCAAGCTTATACGGCGAAAACTGAAGGATGACTTCGAGAACTTCCGGAAAGAAAAGCTCCTTAAAACAGCTGAATCACGCAAGAGCCTCAGCACATGCAAGCGGGAATTGACGCAGTACAGATTGAGCGTAACAGCATTGAAGAACAAGGATGGAGAGACAGTAATCGACAGAGCAGGGATGGAGGAGGTCTGCAAGGACTTCTATATAGAACTGTTCAAATCAAGAATCAACGTCCCTCTCCCAACCCTCGAAGAGTCAGAAGAACGCGTCCCCCCAATAATCGTCAGCGAAGTCCGAAGCGCACTACACCAGATGAAGAAGGGAAAAGCTCCAGGCAAAGATGGAATAACGTCAGAAATGATTTATGCAGGAGGTGAAAAACTTTGGAAGGCCCTCGCTTTAAGATTCAGTCGATATCTTGAAGAAGGAAAAATACCATCAAGCTGGAAGGAGTCGAATACCATCTTGCTGCACAAGAAGGGTGATCGAGAAAATCTTAAGAACTACCGCCCTATATGCCTGCTCTCTCACATCTACAAGCTCTTCACAAAGGTGATAATGAATCGACTTTCGCAGAGTCTGGATGAACAACAGCCGAGAGAGCAGGCAGGGTTTCGAAGAAATTTCAGTACAATCGACCATATATTTACCCTTAGCCAGCTCCTAGAAAGAGCGAGGGAATACAAACTCCCGCTGTGCATTGCTTTTGTCGACTATGAAAAGGCCTTCGATAGCGTTGAGTTTAACACAATATCAAAGGTGCTCGCAGAGCAGGGCATTAACACGCAGTACATTAGTTTGTTGAAGGAAGCGAATACTGGATGTACAACAGACATTACTCTCCTTGAAACTCCCCTCCGCATCCCAGTCGAGAAAGGCGTAAAGCAAGGAGATACAATTTCACCGAAACTATTCACCGCCTGCCTCGTAATGGTTACGAACAAGATCAATTGGAGGAGTAGTGTCAACATAAACGGAGAGAGATTATCTCATCTCAGATTTGCAGACGACATTGTACTAATTGCCGAAAGCACCAACCAACTGCAGAGCATGCTACGAAGACTCGACAAGAAAAGTAGTCAGGTCGGCCTGAAAATGAACCACTGCAAAACGAAATATATGCGATCAGACGTCTTATGAAAAGCCCGAATAACAGTAACAGGAGAAGACATCGAAGAAGTGGAACAGTACATATATTTGGGCCAAGAAATTAATATGCGCCAAGACCTGAACGGAGAACTCTCGCGAAGGATTCGGGCAGGACGGTGTGCGTTTAATTCCATCAAGGACGTCCTCAAAGGAAAAACTGACAAGACCACACGTAAAAATATTTTCAATTCAGCAGTGCTGCCAGCCATGCTGTATGGCAGTGAAACGTGGGCACTGACGAAGAGCAATGGCTGTTGGTAGCTGAAAGGGCAATGGAACGAGCTATGTTGGGAATCTCCCTTCTGGATCGTATACCAAATGAAATCATCAGAGAACGCAGCGGTGTGAAAGATATTGTCGTGGAAAGCAGACATAACAAGATGCGATGGGCGGGCCACACAGCACGGCTCATGGATAACAGGTGGACCGCAATCATTGCTGAGTGGTACCCGCGAGAACGGAAAAGACCCCCCGGTCTGCCTCCAAGAAGATGGGAAGATGACATCGTTAAACGTTTTGGACGAACGTGGAGAAGAAAGGCAAGAGTGCGAGAAGAATGGCAGACGTGTTGTGATCGGCGCAGTCTTAACGACAGCTGAAGTCCGATCGATCCAGGTGATCCAGATGATATACGACCCTTGACTTGGGAATGGCTGAGGATGAGTGAGTTATAAAGGGAAGGGATCTCAATTTAAACCAGAAATGACTAAAATACATCTTTGACTGGATCTATGAATAAATCTATGCCTGGGTTTGGACAGTACTTGCTTTTTAGGCAAAACAATGAATGATGCAATCTGAAGCTGGTATTGCGTTATACATGATATGAATTGCATCATGTTATTCCTAGAAGTCATGGATGATGCAATCATAACGAAGCTTACATCACTCTGCTGAACAAATTGCCCTATATCAGCTCTAGAAATCATACAGTGTCGTGCTCTCTTATTTGTCAGTGTTTGATTTTGCAAAGGGACACATTTCTGTTTAGCCAAAGTGAGCAGAGATGCCTCATACTTGTGTGAACAGTGCAGATACCTTCTGCTATGTTTGTGGTGAAGTGACTTTTGCATCACAAAAGCGCAGTATAACCACTATGGTTAAGAAAGCCTATCACCTTTCTTTTGGCTGCAAAATTGGAGATCAGGACAAGAGGTGGGCCCCACACATATGCTGCAACACTTGTGCAACAAATCTTCGCCAGTGGTTGAACAGGAAAAGGAAATCTATGCCTTTTGCAGTGCCAATGATTTGGAGAGAGCCAACAGATCATACCAGCAATTGTTACTTCTGCATGGTGCCTCCAGTTGGGAAAGGTGTGTCAAAGAAGAAAAAGTGGACTGTGCATTATCCAAACATTCCATCAGCTATACGCCCAGTACCCCATGGAGAAGGACTGCCGGTTCCTGATGCACCAGAATCATTCTCACTTGAGTCAGACGAGGAAGAGGATGAAACTTCAATGTCACAGGACCCACATTTTCTCCCATCCTCCTCCTCTGAACCACACCTCATAACACAAGGTGAACTGAATGACCTTGTCAGGGATTTGGAACTACCCAAGAGTAAGGCAGAGCTTTTGGGCTCCAGACTACAGTAGTGGAATCTCCTGGCAGGTGACGTTAGGGTTTCCATGTTCCGTGACCGTCAAAAGGATCTTGTCCCATTCTTCTTTATTGAAGGTGATCTTGTAGCCTGCAACAACATCGATGGTGTGATGGCAGCCCTCAACATCGTTCACAATCAAGATGAGTGGAGACTGTTCATTGATTCATCAAAGACGAGTCTTAAAGCTGTTTTACTGCATCATGGCAATGTTTTGCCATCAATTCCAGTTGGTCATGCAGTCCATATGAAGGAAACCTATGACAACATGAAACAACTTTTGAGGTGCATAAACTATGACCAACATCAGTGGCAGCTTTGTGGCGATTTGAAGGTTGTTGCTCTCTTGCTTGGTCTGCAGACTGGATACACAAAGTACTGCTGTTTTCTCTGTGAATGGGATAGTCGTGCAAGAGATTCCCACTACATCAAGAAAGATTGGCCACTCCGACAGTCATTGGAGCCTGGGAGGAAAAGTGTTCAGCATCCACCACTTGTTGAATCAAGAAAGATTTTGTTACCACCCTTACACATCAAGCTGGGTCTGATGAAGAACTTTGTCAAGGCCATTGACAAAACACAAGCAGCTTTCAAGTACCTCCATGGAAAATTTCCAAGGTTAAGTGAAGCTAAGATAAAGGAAGGTGCCTTTGTTGGTCCTGAGATTCGTGAACTTCTTCGAGATGATGCATTTGACCATGCACTGCGTGGCAAGGAAAAAAAGGCATGGAAAGCCTTCCAGTTAGTGGCAACACATTTTCTCGGAAACAACAAGGCAGACAACTAGGGGAGGAGGAGGGATAGCTCAGTGGTTTGAGCATTGGCCTGCTAAACCCAGGGTTGTGAGTTCAATCCTTGAGAGGGCCATTTAGGGATCTGGGGCAAAAATTGGGGATTGGTCCTGCTTTGAGCAGGGGGTTGGACTAGATGACCTCCTAAGGTCCCTTCCAACCCTGATACTCTATGAACTACAGGTTGTTGGTGGAAAACCTCCTCAAGGCATACAAAAGCCTTGGTTGCAACATGTCACTAAAGATACATTTTTTGCACTCTCATCTAGATTTTTTTCCACCGAACTGCGGCGCAGTGAGCGACGAGCACGGCGAGCGATTTCACCAGGACATTGCAACAATGGAGAAACGCTATCAGGGCAAATGGAGCCCATCAATGCTTGCAGACTCTTGCTGGACAGTGACAAGAGATGCTCCATTTAATGAATACAAGAGACAAGCCAAGAAGCGCCAAGTAGACACTGAATAGGATTAAACTATGTACATAATAGTTTTTTGCCTTTTGTTTCATAATAAATTTTATTTATATAACCCCTTTGCTGATTTTTAAAGTGTTACCTAAACAGGACAGGTGAAATAGTATCATGTAAAGCAACCATAAACACATGAAAAGACCTAGGTTTACAATTTATGATTAAAACTCTACTATCTACACAATATACATAGACATAAAATGTAAAAACTTAAATATCTTAGAAACAGTAGCCAATCAGTTGTTTTAATAGTCATATTTGAATTCAGCACATCAAAATACATACTAAATAGCACATTTTATCTCTCAAGCAGATGACTTCTCAAAAATTGTAGACCAGTGTAATTAAGAAGGATGAACTTGAAGTTGGAAATGTTTTGTAATTACCTTCATAACCAGCTTTATTGTAAAATACATGTATTAAGGGCTAAACTGTGGCATTAAGCTAGTCTTGTATTGGACTAATTTGAAGGGGCAACACCTCCCATATGCCACAAAGTGGTCAATGGATACATCGACACCTTAAAGGGCTTCAGCATGTGCTCTGATCTCCTGTTGGTTCAAAAAATGATTACTCAAAAGGGGTCCTACCCCCTGCCACATTAAGGAACATTTCTGGACCTCTCAAGGACATTCCTATGAAGAACCTTGTAAGAGATATTCTAACAGCCTCCAGGATTATTCTACAGCTGTGATCCTCATGTGGCATAGGCCCCACCCTTTACTGGCAGCCAGTCAAGAGGGTGTGATTGATTCTCCATTATGCCCTGGTGATAGTCAGATGCTGAAAAGACTCTTCAGTCTACTGATACCTGACATAAATTACAATCATCTTTATGGTACTCTAATTTGCACCAAGAGACAGCCCAGTACCTCAGAGTTGTGGGAACATAAAGGTGGTTTAAAGCCCTTTCTACGTACCCCCTTAGTTATGCTGGAAAACTGACTGACTGCAGCCCAATTCCTTGATAGCTTCTGTAGAAAAGATCTTATTCTCTGTTCAGTTTCAGAGGTTATGGGAGCCATTTCTATACAAAACCCTATTAGTGTTTTATAGAATTCAATTGTTCAGTTACATCAGAATTTTCCCTAGGATTGTACCTGGTCCAATGGATGGAGGGCAGAAAAGCTCCTTCTTACAAACTTACCCATTTGTACAGAGCTGGCCCTTACCGCTCCCCTTACTAAACCTGCCAACTGCTGATGATCCTTAGCTCCCATTGAGCTCAGCAGAAGTTAAAGACTGTGACACTGGTAAACCAAGTGCAAACACTGACCAAGGCTGTAGGCAGAGACACTAAACTAAGGCAGAGATCCCCAGGCGTACCCCTGGGTCCACCCTGACAGACATTTTGAATTGACAGTTTACAACATCTCTGTCAAATTTAGGAACCATAGATAGAAACTCATTTGTGTGTATATGCTTGCTTGCTTCAACCTGTAAATCTCATTTCTATTTCCTAGTAAATAAACCTTTACTAAGCCCAGGTCTACACTAACCCCCCCTGTCGAACTAAGATATGCAACTTCAGCAACGTTAATAACGTAGCTGAAGTCGAAGTACCTTAGTTCGAACTTACCTGTGGTCCACACGCGGCGCGCAGGCTCCCCCGTCGACTCCGCCTACTCCACTCGTCGAGCTGGATTACCAGCGTCGACGAGGGAGCACTTCCTGGTTTGATTTATCGCGTCTTGACAAGACGCGATAAATCGAACCCAGAACATCGATCCCGCGCCTCCGACGCGATGGGTAAGTATAGACCTACCCTTAGTTTATTACAGGACTGGTGACGGTCTTTTAAGTGACTGGAAACTGGTCTTTTGGGACTGGGAGAAACCTGAATATTTTGTGAATTTTTTTTTATTTGATCATTTATTACACTGGGTGGCAAGAGAGCCTAAGGGGACTGTCCATGACTCCAAGGCAAGACTGTTATAGTTATCCAGGAGATCACATTTGTTACTAGGTTAGTGAAATCTAATTATAGAACATACCACCAGTTTTGGGTGTCTGCCCTCTTTTTCACAGTCTGCCATGAAATAGGCACTCACAGCCATGAGCCACTCCAGGCAGCGTGACAGACACATCTTGCAAGATGCTAATAGTCTCAAGTAGGCGTTCTTAACTTCTGTCTATAATAGAGGCAGGGCTAGTAACCTATTAAGATTACCTGACATTATCCATTGTAAGACCCTCTTTTCAGTTGCTCATAGTTTTGCCAAACTTTAACCGTTCACACTCAAATTTGTCATGCTTGGTGTTTGCCTCAGGCTGAAAATGTCAGCCATTTCCAAAAATGATACTAGGGAAAAATATATTGTTTTGCCTATGTTAAAAATTCGGATGACCTCTTTTGGAAAGCTTTAGTGCCCACGTGCTCTGGAGCAGGGACATAAAATTTGGCAGAGGTTGGCCTTTGCTGCAGGGATGTGTCTTGTGTTATCCCTATGAAAATCCACCCACTTTTGACCAAGTTATAAGCCTTTGAAAAAAATCAGTTTGCACATGCTGAAACTTCTTCCATTTTAGCAGCTAAAATCCCTGAAGATTCCATCTTTACTGAGCATGCTCCATACCTAACATCTCCTAGTGCTGACCACACTGTGCATGTGCCATCCTCACAGAGTAACTGTTCATTCTTCATTTCCTCACAGCTTCTGTGTGTGACAGGACTACACATGCAGCATCCCAAGAGAGTGATTGGGCATGCTCCAGCCCAGGGCTACAGGGGCAAAGCTGGAGTTTCCCTGCAATGTCTACTTCCAGCTACTCCAGGGTAAATTGGAGCTGGACAATGAAACTGAGAGCAGGAAGCCTCTCTCTCCTGTGCTCTCAGTGACCCTCGCCCCCGCTTCCCCTTAAGGAATATGGAAAGGAGGAGGAGATTGGAAGAAAAAGAGTCTGGTGAGAGTGGGATTGGAGTGGTAGAGAGAAACTGTTGCTGGACAAGAAGATTGGGACTAGGAACCAGTGGGTGGGAGCATGGGGGTGTGGGATAAAGGGGGAAGAGATTTGATGAGAAGAAAACTAGTATGTGATAATGTAAATAAAGACTATAGCATAATGCATGTGTACAAGGGGGACAGATTAATATTGTCCAGTCCACTTTAATTCTGCATTTTTCTAGCTTTTGAAAGCTTGACTTTGCAACCCACATAATGTTTTTTTAAGGTAGCATGTGTAATATTTAATAATGTAGCAAATTTAATAATGAAAGAAGATAGACCATTATAAATCCCACTAAGAGATCAAAACAACTATTCTGCCCAGAAGAGTCCATTTTGTCTGCTTCTCAGTAAGTCACTAAGAGGCTCATTTATGCACCTGCGAGTGAAGTAGCATGCATTCTATTCAAATAGGTGAGATTTCTGACACTGTGAATTAATTAAAATGGTTGCCTGATTACAGCAGTTCCAGTACAAATCACTATCTGCTGTGCATCATGTTGCAGCAGCAACTCTTCATAATAGCAAAATACTTGTCCTGTTACAATGGTAACTTTGTGGACAACGTTCAGACCAGTATGAACCTAAAGCAACTGCATTGATTTGAATGGAATTAAACAGAATACGTAACTTTGTTTAGTGACATCAACCAGGGTTGGACAGCTAAGTATTATTGTACACTTTTCTCACTCATTGTAACATGAGAGGTAGGGTGACCAGATGTCCCGATTTTATAGGGACAGTCCCGATTTTTGAGTCTTTTTCCTATATAGGTTCCTATTACCCCCCATCCCCGATCCCGATTTTTCACACTTGCTGTCTGGTCACCCTAATGAGAAGTGACCTACAAAAGGGGGGGAAAGAGTTGGAGCCTTTTTTTAAAAAAAAAAAGATACATAAAGAGCAAATGGTTATTTGAGTGCAAGGCCACATCTCACATTATACTGAGGATTTATTGTTGTCCTGCAAACTCTGACCTTTCAGTTTGTGATTTAGCATATGATCAAGTTTACTTTAAGACATTTTCACCCTTGCAGCAAAGCATAGGTGTGTTAGAATCCCTAACAACTGACAGCAGAAAATGCGACCAGACAATTTTATGTGGCAGATGGGACCATAAATCTCTTCACAGGGTGTCTTCCATGACTTATGGAGGAGGCGAAGCAGCCAGGCAGAACCTGGCATGGAAGGGGTTAATGTTTTAATATAAAGTAGCATACTGTTTAAAAAAAAACTCATAAGCCACTTACAGTGTGTTCACACCACAGAATTATAAAGGCAATACCTGCAAATGCACTTTTTATTAAAGACTGTGAATTTCATTATTAAAGAATCATAGAGTAGAATTAGGTTTTAGCTTTCAGATGAGGCACTGTATTTTCCTGGTAGTGATATGAATGCATTTAACAAAAGCATCAGCCATACAATAGTTTTCTCTTTACAAAGTGCACCTACATCACTGCATGTTGTGCTCCTTCCACTGTTCACATCCCTAAGCACATTGGGTCCTTGTGAGCAAACACTTATGTGCCGCAGGAAGAACTACTGCCAAGATAATTCAGTAGGTAGCACTCTTATGGGTGGCACTGGTACTCATGCCCACTGTTAAGGTTGCCTGACATTTTCCACTATAAGACCCTGTTCTCAGTTGCTTATAACCTGTTATTTGACCAAAATTCAACCATTTGGGGTTGCCATTTTCCTAATTAAAATTAGCAAAAACTGTACAGATCTATGTCAGAATGAGGTCAGGGAAAGAATATGCTGTTTTGTCCATGTTAAAAAAATTGTACCCAAAACTACTGTATATTTTTGGCACTAACTTCTCTGTGCCTCGGTTCTCCATCTGAACAATGAGAAAACATTACTCCTTTTCCTCACAAAGATGTTGTGAAAACAAATGTATTAATGTTTATGAAGCATAATGTTTATGCTTCATAAAACATAAAACATTCTATGGTGCTACAGTCTTGAGCACCATAGAAAAGCCTACCAGGATTCTAAAACCTGTTTGATAAATGGCCTCTATGTAGTTCTTTGGGAGGGTACTGGCCTAGTGGCTAGTAGACATTGATATATCTTGATTTTGATACAGTCCCACCTGACATTCTTATAAGCAAACTAGGGAAATGTGGTTACTGTACTAAATTACTAGACAGTGGGTGCCAAAGTGGTTGAAAGACAGTATTCAAAGAATAGTTATCAATGGTTTGCTGTCACACTGGGAGGGTGTATCTAGTGGGGTCTCTGCAGGGGTCGGTCCTGGGTCTGGTGCTCTTCAATATTTTCATTAATGACTTGGATAATGGAAGTGGAGGGCATGCTTATAAAATTTGTGGGTGACACCAAGCAGGGAGAGGTTGCAATCACTTTGAAGGACTGGATTAGAATTCAAAACAACCATGACAAATTAGATACTTGGTCTGAAATCAACAAGATGAAATTCAATAGACTTTGCTTAGGAAGGAAAAATAAATCAAACGTTCAACTACAATATGGGGAATAACTGGCTAGGTGGTAATAGTGCTGAAAAGGATCTAGGGGCGATAGTGGATCACAAATTGATTATGAGTCTGCAATGTGACGCAGTTGAGAAAAGGGGAATATTCTGTGGTGTATAAAAGGAATGTTATATGTTAGACACATGAGGTAATTGTCCTGCTCTACTCGGCACTACTGAGCCCACAGTTGGAGTACTCTGTATAGGTCTGGGTGCCACACTTTATGAAAGATGTAGACAAATTGGAGAGAGTCCAGAAGAAAGCAAGAGAAATGAGGAAAGTTTTAGAAAACCTGACCTATGAGGAAAGGTTAAAAAGAAGGGCATGTTTAGTCTTGAGAAAAGACAGCCAAGGAGGGACCTGATGTCAGGGACCAGACCAGCTAGAACCAGCTGCTGGCCTGTTCCCTAACTAACTATACTGCTAATCAACCAATGAGCCTAGCTGCACTCTCTTAGAATTGACAGAGTAGTCACAGCCCCTGATTGGCTGCTGGTTTAGCAACCCTGCCTATAAGCCTGGCATCCACAGAAGATCAGCAGCATGTACAATGTGGGAAGCTGCGCTTGCTCTTGTCCCGGCCCTATTTTTCTCCTTGTTCCCCTACAGCTTCTGACTTCTGGTTTCGATCCCTGGCTTTGCCTCTGGCTTAGCCTCTGGCTTACAACTAGGGTTTACCCTCTGGCTCTGGCATTCAGCTTCTGTCCCTCCAGTACTGACCCATGGCTCATTCTTGGACTCTGTCCACAGTGGACCCTGCTCTAATCGGTAGGCTGAACTCTCGTTTTAACTTCTAGGCCAGACCACCAATGGTCCAGGTGGCTACATCTGATAACAGTTTCTGGGAGAAACCAAGACACCACTAACTGGAATTGAAGTATCCGTATTCTCCAAGGGACTGAACTTCTGCCCCATCACAGAACCGGATACCGTATTAACATATGGAGAACTAGAAGAGTTGTTCTTCTGACTCCACCTCAAGGAATCCTTTCATAACAAAGACAATACTACTCACAACCAACATATCCCCACTGACAGTCATACGAAAATAGAATCAACTGACTGGACACCCCACAATGGACGAAGCCACACATGGGGTTATTACATTTATTGCTTCAGAAAAACGAAAATATTGTGAAATCTTCAACAAACATTACATCCACCACAATCTTGCTACCACAAAGAGGAAATTACAAATAGGAATTGCAGTCCAGGAAATCCAACCACCATAAAAATGATCAAATCAACAGTCAAAGGGGCTGCTATCATAGTCCTTACTCAGGATGACTATATCAATGAAGCCAACAGACAACCCTCTAGCACAACCTAGTATCAAGAGCTCAAAGATGACCCCACTCTATAATTCATACAGGAATTTAAATATACCATCCAACAAGATACCCAAAACAACTCCAAGAGAAACTCTACCACCACAGTCTGTACTATTATGTTCACCAAACTTTTACAAGACTATAATACATTTTGTGCAAAGTATATTTGGTGAGGTATCATTTGAAATGGCATAATCTGCTGAACATTACTGTCCTGGTAAAATATGTGTATCAACATTGTATGTGAAGTTAAGATTCAACTATGTATCATTGCTGTAAAATTTCCAAGTTTAAGAAAAGCAGCCCCAAACCAGTTTTTCAGAGACAAAGACACAGACACCCAGCCAGGTGTTAAACAGTTATCATTGTCTTAAGGAGCCATTCTGAAGAGTACTGAGCAGTACAAGATGCATATTTCTGGGGGAAAGTCTGGGACTAGGAATTTGTGGGTGTTGCTCTGCATGTAATGCATGTTGTCATGGTGAGGGAGAAAGCCCAGGATACTCAACTAAACATACCTAAACTGCCTTCACTAAACAAGGACACTCCACCGGAGAAGTAGATCATACCATGGAAAGGGCCACCCAAATGTCCCAGCAGAACCTGCTTTAATACAGGGGGGAAAGGTCTCACTGACTGCACATTCCTAATTTTCAACTACCACCTCACACTGGAACCCCTATGGGGTACCATTAAATTATTAAAACCCATATTTGATGGGGACCATATCCTGAAATAAATCTTTCCTAGAGCCCCTGTTCTGGTCTCAAACAACACCAAGACCTCTCCAAGCTCATCAGAAGAAGAAGTTCCCCACAGACTAGGACACACCAACTCAAAGTAGGACCAGACCCTACCAGAACAGATACAAAACCTGCAGACATATTTCCACTGTTATGATGATAGATATCCCCTACAACACACCTTTCAAGATTCATGAGTCCTACACATGCTTATCATAACATGTGAGACCTATGTCTCATCCAGTGCATCAAATGCCCCAATAACAACTATGTGGGGGAAACCAGACAAACACCTTCAAAAGGCAAATCTGGGAACTTAAATTCCTAACTCTGCTAGACACCAAAACATATGCACTTAACAGGGACACTGGTTTTATGGCTCATTACAACAATTTGTAACACACCACACTACCTTGCTCACTTTGCACTTTTTATGCATAACGATATAATGCCCAATTGCCCACTTCATTTCAAGTGGCTGCCTCCAATATGCCTTATCCCTTCTGCTTAACAACCTGTCCCAACGTGTATTTAGCTGAAACAGTCTGCTTCCTTCCCTAGACCTGAAGAAGAGCCCTGTGTAGCTTGAAAGCTTGTACCTTTCATCAGCAAAAGTTGGTCCAATAAATATATATTTCCTCACCTACCTTGTCTGTCTCAGATCCTGGACCAACATGGCTAAAACACTGCAAAAACAGTCTTCAAATATGTTAAGGGATGTTATAAAGAGGTCAATTCTCCATGTCCACTGAAAGTAGGAGAAGTAGTAAACAGCTCAATCTGCAGCAAGGGAGATTTAGGTTAGCTATTAGGAAAACCTTTCTAACGCTAAGTATAGTTAACTAGTGGACTAGGCTTCCAAGGGAGGTTGTGGAATCCCCATCATTGGAAATTAAGAACAGGTCAAACAAACACCTGTTAGTGCTGGTCTAGGTTTACTTGGTCCCACCTCAATACACGAGGCTGGGCTAGATGACCTTTGGAGGTCTCTTCCATCCCTACATTTCTGTAATTCTATGGGGTTGTCTACACTACCCGCCCGATTCGGCGGGTAGCAATTGATCTTTGGGGATCAATTTATTGCGTCTAATCTAGATGCGATAAATCGATTCCAGAACACGCTCCCGTTTACTCCGGTAATCCACCCCAACGCGAGGAGGAAGCGGAGTCGACGGGGGAGCAGCAGCAGCCTTCGACTTTGCAGGGTCAACACGGTGAGGTAAGTCGAGCGAGGTACGTCGACTTCAGCTACGTTATTCACGTAGCTGAAGTTCCGTACCTTACATCGCCCCCCACCCCCTGGAGTATAAACCAGACCTATGTCTAACATATTTTACAATGGCATTTGTGAGCCCTAGTACAGACAAGATGCATCTGCAGTAATGGTTATGCTATCCCTGGGCTGTAAATATATACATTACATATGCCCTGGATTTTTACCTTACAAATAACATATTCCTACATAACTATATTTCAAATGATAATGCTGAGGAATCCATCACATTACTCCATTTACAATTAATTTTGCTGGAATAAATAAATCAGTGTTAAAGAGCTTCTGTCTTGAACATTTTCCAGTTTAACTCTTGCTTAGCTTCTTCCTATAGCTGGAAAGAAACTGTACACATATCTTTGCACTGTTTGCTGTTAATAATATGGTGACTATTTAATAACTAATTAGAATGCAACTGCTAGAACAATGTTCAATTGACCAGTGTGGTGCTACAGTCTTGCAACTAACTGCAAAAGATGGGATCATTTTGATTTAACGGAAAATTGTGAGACCGCAGATGGATTGTTTGCCAATTCCTGTGACTTCATGTGCAGAAAACATGAATAGATTATTGAAATATGGAGAAGAATGATTATAATTCTGTACACACAGTATGCAAATAAATACCCTTCCTTCCCCACCCCAACACATGCACAGTTAAAAATTGAGACTAGAAACTGTGTGCTTTCAAATAGCAAGCACTCTTGTGTATTTCACTGTCAACATTGTCTTTTTCTCCACTATAATGTGAGCCCAATATGACAAAGAAATTCATGAATACTGGCCTGAGATTAAATCTTGGATGTAATTATAAAAGATTCAGAGGAAATTGTGAGACAGAGGAACTGAACCAAAAGGGTTGCCCATATTTTTAACACATAATAAGCTTTTGCTCTATTGATTTAACTGACTAATATGTTAATATGATGCTCAGGAAACAATGTTTAGACATGGTAGGATTTTCAGAATAAATAACTGCATTTACTGCTATAACAATTGGTTTTATGAAGTCTAATTTTCACTTTATTGCATAAAATAAGCACACACTGCTACAATCAGTAAAATATTAAGCATGGATAAATGCACCAGAATTAGCTTCAGAGTTTCCAAAATGATTGATTTATTATTCTCATTTGCCTTTATTTTCCTGGTTGTATAATATTTTCTTGAATCATGTCATTCTGTGAGGGATATTAGGGATTACTGGATTTGAGAACCTGTGAAGAGACTGGCTAGAATTAGAGATGCTTTAGAAGACAGGCAGCTGTGCATAGGCGATTTCTGACTCATGGTGATCACTCAGGGACATGTGCTGTCTCCAGGGCCCAACCTGATTAACTGGACTGTGCATAGGGGTATGGGTGGGTGGGGGGTGGATATGAAGGGTATAGGCAATCTATCTTGCCTCTCACGTCAGCAAAGCCACTCCATAGCTGCTACTGCAGATCTGCACCTCCTAGGCAAGACTGCTGAGATTCTGTGGATCCACTGAGGCTGATGCTACTCCTCCATGAGACTATGGCCACCATCTCCCCGTCTCCTCACTGCACCTTTGCACAGATGAGTTCTGTGGCACACAGAGAGAATACCCCCTGAGCAGGTTCCAGGTTTGCTGGCCACTGTACCAGCTTTTACTGCAGGCCGAGTCTTCAGCTCTGAGAAGGGGCAAGTTTTACCCCTCATTGTCCATCTGAGTATGAGGAATAAATAGAACTAGAGAAGTCTGAGTGGGAAAGCAAACTGCATTATATAAACAAACGGGCTGCACACACAAGCATATATGTAGAAAATTCTCTGCTGTGCACAGGTGCAAATGCTGAAGCATTCACAATCACCTACTTGTACATTCAAATGTTTTTACTCTCTATGAAAAGGTGGCCACATAAGTGAATTACTTATCTTCATTTACTGCATTCCCAGATCCCATAATTGCTAAAATAATATAAACGTAGGTGCTTAATAAATCTGAACTGTGAATGTAAGAGTACACTGCTATGTATTCCTTCTAATTTGCTTGAAAATTCAGCCCTTTCCCAAAGTCAGTATTCCTGTACCTTGGTCTATTATACTTTCTTGGGTGATACCTATGGAGCAAGTAGTTGACATGTTCTGACACTAATGGGAATATTTTTATATATCCTCCATGGAGAAGAGGGTGTGGGGGGGTGGGGACTCTATGCTAACTTGGACTCAGGATCCCACGACTACATACATATGAAGGGGCTGCTGCACTTGTGGGGAGAGGTCTAGGTTGGATATCAGGAAAAACTATTTCACTAGGAGGGTGGTGAAGCACTGGAATGGGTTACCTAGGGAAGTAGTGAAAGGTTCATCCTTAGAGGTGTTTAAGGCCCGGCTTGACAAAGCCCTGGCTGGGATGATTTAGTTGGGGTTTGTCCTGCTTTGAGCAGAGGGTTGGACTAGATGACCTCCTGAGGTCTCTTCCAACCCTAATCTACTATGATTCTATGATTCAGTCAGGTGGCTATGCATAGGCACAGGAGTCTGCCTGACCATAAGAACTGGAAGAAAAAGTGCTTACACCTTATTGCCAAGACACAGCTAGCCATCACTTTGTCCAGTCCGCTTACATATCGTATGCCTTTCCTCCTCATGCTATTGTCTGCATATTGTCACCAAGCATATTGCGGACTCTACCAGAAATGGTGCAGATTGAAAATTTTCAAAAAACATTCATATTTTGACATTTTTATCAAATGTGAAAATTAAAAAGAAAAAGAAAACTGTCAAATGTTCTTTATTTCCAATTTTCTTCTAGAGAGCTTGTGGAAATTTTTCAAATTTAAAAAGGTGGTGGGGATCAAGGAATTTGAAATACCTGAGTTTCTCTTCCTAACTAGATCTAGTAATTAAACAGCAAACATGGTCTATGAATATTTACTGCAATATCTATCTAACTTAAGGTCTAGCTTTGAACTGCTGAGCACCCTCAACTCCAGGATTAGTCTCTCCTTAGGGGAGAGACCTTCTCTCAAGCAGCAAGTCTGTAAAGCACCATGCATACTGTACCATTCTCATCATCTAGTAGTACACAGCTGAGTTACTTAGGCATATTGAATTAAGCACAGAACTCTGGTACGGGCATAAAGTACATACATGACATCCAGCACTGTAGTATTGCACCAGACCAGTATGCCAATCATCCCCTGCTCTGCATGTGGAATACCGATAATATTAGACAAAGTTTTAAAATACAGTACATAATTTTAGATGATACAGTACCCATCTATAAAATATAGTATCTATCTACAAAAAGGGGAATAAGGACAACCCAGGGAATTATAGACCACTCAGCTTAATTTTGGTACCTAGAAAGATAATGGAGCAAATAATCAATCAGTTTGTAAGCACTGAGAATATAATAAGGTGATAAGTAACAGTCAACATGGAGTTGTCAAGCACAAACCATGTGAAAACAACCTAATACCATTCTTTGACAGGCTAACCAGCCTTAGATGTGATATATCTTGACTTTAGTAATGCTTTTGATACTGTCTCATAGAAACTTCTGATAAACACACTAGGGAAATATGGCCTAGACGAACATACTGTATGGTGGATGTGCAAATGTTTGGAAAACCCTACTCAGAAAATAGGTTTCAGTGTAGTAGCCGTGTTAGTCTGTGTCAGCAAAATGAAAATAAAAAATAGTTATCAGTGGTTCACAATCAATTTGGAAGGGTATATAGAGTGGAGTCCCAAAGGGATCTGTCCTAGGTCTGATTCTATTCAATATCTTCAGAAATGATTGGATAATGGCATAGAGAGACTACACTTATAAAGTATCAGAGGGGTAGCCATGTTTGCCGCTTTTACAGATCCAGACTAAGAGTCCTGTGGCACCTTATAGACTAACGGACGTATTGGAGCATAAGCTTTCGTGGGTGAATACCCACTTCTTCGGATGCATGTGAGTGAGCACGTGAACATCTGAAGAAGTGGGTATTCACCCACGAAAGCTTATGTTCCAATATGTCTGTTAGTCTATAAGGTGCCACAGGACTCTTTGCCGCTTTTACACTTATAAAGTTTGTGGATGATACCAAGCTGGGAGGGGCAGCAAGCAGTGCCACTGGAACATTTTTAATGATGGGGGTGCTGAAAGCCAGCCACCTTACCCCTGTCCACTGCTCCCCACCACCCCCGGGAGGGGGACCAGCAGCTGGGACCCGGGCGTGGGGCTGGCAGCTGGGAGCCCAGGGGTTCTGCAGCACCCCCACACCCTTAGTTCCCACACTTATGGTAGCAAGTGCTTTGTAAAACAGAATGAGAATCAAACTGATCTTGACAAACTGGAGAAATGGTCTGAAATAAATAGGATGAAAGTCAATAAGGGCAAATGCAAAGTACAAATAGGAATAATCAGTTGCATGAATACAAAATGGGAAATGACTGCCAAGGAAGGTGTACTGCAGAAAGGGATCTGAGAGTTATAGTGGATCACAAACTAAATATGAGTCAACAATGTAATACTGTTGCTAAAAGAAAAAAGCAAACTTCATTCTGGGATGTATTAGGAGAAGTGCTCTAAGCAAGACACTCTACTCAGCACTGATAGGGCCTCAGCTGGAGTACTGTGTCTAGTTCTGGGCAGCACACTTTGGGAAAGATATGGACAAATTGGAGAAAGTCCTGAGGAGAATAACAAAAATGATTAAAGGTCTGGAAAACAGCACCTATGAGGAAAGACCGAAAAAGATGGGTTTGTTTAATCTGGAGAAGAGAAGACTGGGGTGGGGGTCATGAATACAATCTTCAAATACGTAAAAGGTTGTTATAAAGAGGAGGGTGATAAATTGTTCTCCTTAAACACAGAGGACGGGACAAGAAGTAATGGGCTTAAATTGCAACAAGGGAGATTTAGGAAGTTTTTCCTAATGTCTAACCTAACTGTAAGGGTACTTAAGCACTGGAACAAATTACCTAGGTTATAGAATCTCCGTCATTGGAGGTTTGTAAGAGCAGGTTAGACAAACACCTGTCAGGGATGGTTTAGATAATATTTAGTCCTGCCTCCACGGATGGGACTGGACTAGGTGACCTATCGAGATCCCTTCCAGTCCTACATTTCTAAGATACAAATAGACTGACTGAAATCTGGCACTACACCGGGTTATGGAAAACCATGACTGTACAATGAGAGTTAATGACTAAAAACAAACCTTCACAGGGAATCCACTTAAAATTCATACCAATCATTCACTCTCTACCATCTCATTCTTGGGGGAATACTCCCCCATCCACAGCTTCCTGTGGAAAGAATTTGCAGAGAGCAAGATTGCCATGCTTCATAAAAGTCAGGAAAGGTATCGGCAGATGAGAGAATCAACATGAAGGTACAAAATGCAGGTTAGACACTTTGTGCCAATGCAGTTTTGTTCTGCCAAGTGGTAAATGTGTCCTTGCAACATTTTGCAGTAATTTTCTTTAAATATTGTAGAACTTTGACCTTCTTTTACATACACTCAACCGCTTGCATACATGGGAAAAACATCTATCTAGGTTTTTATATTGTGGTGTCTGAAGGCTTTGAGATGACACGTCAGTTCCTCAATGTTTTTTCAGAAGTCAATTGTAGATGTAAAGTTTTTGTTTCCCTTCCAGATTCTGAAGGAAAGAATGTCTTCCCCCCTCTCACAAAGGGCTAAAATTCTCTCTGTGTCTCTCAATTTCTCTGTGCCACTCTTACTTAAAGAAAACCACACTAAATACCATTTAATGTAAGAAAGCCACGAACAACACATAGGACTGCACAGCAGTCATGTCCTCTCAATGGAACTTGAATGTTAATGTTATAATGGCTTCTGTAACATAAATATTAAAAGAAATTCTCAACTCATAGTTTAAACATGTCATAAAGGCATAAAGCAATTTAGTTTTTGCAGGCTACATAGGGCTAGCTTTAAACAAATGTGTATAGTTCACATGTTAGAGATGGAAATAATCCATTGTTCTATGCCACCCTCTTAGAGTGGAAGCAATACACTGGGACTGGCATGCAATTGATTTGTGTTTGGAAGCAACCTTAGCACTCTGTAGAGATTAAATACTTCATATATAGAGACTACCGAGCTGATATAAGGAGTGTGTGTCTGGCGGGGGGGGGGGGGGGGGGAAGGAAGCTAAAAGGAACTGAATTCCTTTTGAGCACAGCTCACCAGATAGTTAGTGCAGCTCTCTCAGATAGTGTCCACCCATGAGCAAAGAGCTATTGATTGGATTCTGGATCCTCTGTTTTTCCTAACTGAGTAGTTCTTGGCTACAGTACATATCAGAAACCCAGGCTCTTTCAGGCAGCATGATTAAAGGCTGTTACATAATAGTGGAAGTGCAGTGTACTTATATATATTTTTTAAAGGATTTCACACTTTCCCAGATACTAGCTAAAAAACATGCAGCAATAAGCCAAAAAATAATTTCAATCTATCATGTCCCTTTCTTGGGAAATTTGAGTAAGAGACAATGCAGCAGGCTGGCTGAGTGCCTTAAGCCTGCCTTTTCTGCCAGTGTGTTCGCATCAGTCTCGTAGTTTCTGCGCTATCTCTGGCCACTGGCACAAATACAAAGATGAAAAAACATGAGTACCAAACACAGAGCTAGAAACAGAGCAGATTAAACAGGGCCAGCTCAAATGACCACCAGCACTATAAGTGAAGATGCAGTTGGCACCTCTCCCCCATTTTTTTCCAACTTGCACTTCATAATCCTTTTCACTAGCTGAAGCATTCATTTCACAGCAGGTGCCTGTGCCATCTGATAAAAAAGAGCTTCAAAGCATGTCTCTGTGACTCCAATTCCTTATCTCTGAGTATCCTTGCTCCGTGGTCTCCTCCTTCCTTGTCTCTCTTTGTTGTATCAATGTTGATTAAGCTTCTATGCCACCTACAGATTCCGTTAGGTAGGGAGAATCCCACAGGGGTCAAATTCATTACCTTGATAGCTACTTTGCACCACTGGGACATGGGGCAGAACCTAGCCCTACCTGAGTCTCTTCTTCACATGCCCATTAGTTACATTAGATCTGAATCAGGGCAGTATCTGTCGCTGGCTAATCATCCTCTGAAGTTTGTACAGAGCTGATACTCCATCATAGTGCTAGGAATGATAGTGCTGTTTGAGAGATTATATTAATCTGAAGTACTGGCCATTTTATCATGGAATCCTTCATCATGACAATTCTTAATAGACTAGAGAGTAATTGTAGTGTTGTGGCCAGGCTCCAATAAGTAGAATTACATTCTTCCTACCAACATTTTCTCTATTTCAACTCGACATGCTATATTCTGACAGTATATGGCTGAAGAGCTGGGATGTTCCACCTCCAAAGGTGGCTGTACTTCAGTAGCGGATGAAGCAATTCATTTGTGGAAGGCCAAATCCAGCAGACTGGGTAAGAGAAGAGTATAAAAAGTAGAAATGTGGTGCATAGTTCCCACGCTCTTGAGTGTCCTCTGGGACAAAAATTGCTTGTGATGGGATAGAGAGTCCCTGGTGGTTTTACAGCACGCACACCGTTAAATCCATGCTTAAGTCCCATGCAGATGTAGAGGACAGAAAAATGAGGCAGGTCTGGGGACTCGTGGCCCAGTCGAAGGAATAAAGGAAATCCTATGTAGATAGTTGCTTAGTAGCCAGAAGTGGGGAAAAGCTTTCAGCTGGAAGAATTTCACACCCAGGGCTAGCTCCAAAGCCCAGAGAAATCAATGGGAGTCATTCCAATGGAGTGTGGCTCAGGCCTAGCAGTTGTTTCAGGGCTGGGTTGTAACCAAGGCTAAGGGTTTTCTGTTGCCTGGGTATGGAAAGCCATTTTGAGTCTGTTACTTTTGTAACCCACGCACTCTAAACTTGCTTAAACTCACTTAAGAGAAAACACTACAAGCTTCAGCCATCAAAGTTCCTACACCAAAGAAATGTCAGATCATGTATTTACTAAGGCAAAAGGCTTTGACTTTGAAAAAGTGCCTTGAAAATATGATTGCAAGGGAATTCATGGCCAATAGACTAATGGCAAGAGTCAGTGGTGCGCCCCTCAGGCAGGGGGGCCGCCGGCAAGAGTCAGTGATGCGCCCCTCAGGCAGGGGGGCTGCCGGCAAGAGTCAGTGGTCTTTATCGGGGTTTTCCCCTGAGGCAGGTTGGCCGCAGTAGGGGAACGCAGGCCCACCCAACTCCACTGTGTTCCAGTCCAGGGCCCTGACAGTGGTGGGAGGAGAGGGTCCCACCACTGGGTCAGCGGAGATCCGTCCGCAACACACTGACCATATACAGACTCACCGCACTGTCCAGTTCTGCCCCTGGGCTACTTCCTACCCATCTCTTGAGTGGGTCCCTCTGGTTCCTCCAACTCATTGGGATAGTCAGCTGCCGGTAGCCCGAGTAGCTCCAGCTCACCCTCAGGGTCAGGCTCACTCTGGCTCGGGTCGTTGCCTGGCTCCTCCAGTTCCTCGGGGCACTCTGCGGCCAGCAGTCCTGGTAGTCCGAGTCCTTCCTCCAGGTCAGGTTTCCCCTGGTCCAGGGCCTCCCCTGGCTCAGCAGCAGGATCTGCAGGGAGCAGTCTGTGTCTGTCTCCCTCCCTGGTGCTGCCCTGATTGGCTTAAGGACCCCGCCCTTTATACTTCCTGTTCCACCCCTCCTCTTACAGGGGGTGGAGTAAGCTTGGCCTGGCCCCACCCACTCAGGGTGAGAGAGGCTCTTTACCCTGTGGTTTGGAGGGAGGCCACCCTGGCTCCCTACAGTAGCTTATTTCTTTCTCAGCCATGCCTCCTACAAATTCCAATGTCCATTTATATTATGATTGTAGCTTTCCATTGTGTGCCCAGCAGTTAAAGTTGCATGGACTTGTTCCAACCTTTAATTCTTTTGCAGAGAGAATAATTACAATTCTTTTATGAAAGCAGCATTGAAATAAATGCTATTAGAACTAATTTTGTTCCTGGGGGGGACTCAAAGGGGCAGTGGGAGATATTGGTGTCATCGTGTGACAGGAATAGCACTAATTAAAAATGGCCTTTGACAATACCTTCAGGTAGAGGGATGCAGCCACAACCCTCTTCTTGGTTCCGATGGCTCTAAACTTTATCAATGTCATGGTTTCCAGTTGATTTAAATTCTTGGCATAGAGAAGAGTTAAATATATTGCAAGGCTGCTCTCTACACCCTGGGCTAATTCTCCAACTGTGCAACCCACAGAACAGGGCTCAGAAGGAAGAAATTCCCCGCAATATCTGAGCACCCTAACTCATTGCCAGTTCTGAGCAATGCCCACAATGTCAGTTTGAGAGGCAGGTTGGCCACCCCAAGGAGAAGGCTGTAGAGCTGAACCCTAAATCTATCAGATAACCTTGGCCTTCTGTAGATCACTAGGTAACTGTGTGGATAGCCTGTGCCTCTGCAATGGCTTTAACATCCCAGCAGCCCCTCTGCATAGAAGCACACATATATGGCTGTGTGCACAGGTGACATTGCCATGTGTATGCACACATGTAGCCCATTCATCCCAAGGCCCTAGACAGAATCACTCAATGGTTTCTAATACAGATAACCCAGGCAGTAACTTCTCCATTACTTCTACCCGTGATTTCTTGCTGGGCATGAGCTTATTGGTAGTTGCTTACGTGAAGCAACCATACATAATTTGATCCATTCTGTACCCTTTTGGATGAGTCAGCTTAGTATTTTGCTCCAAGCCCATTATCAAGTAGATTGCAAGCTCTTTGGGGGCAGAGACAATCATTTCATTATGTTTGTACAGCACCTAGTGCTATAGGTGACTGGTAACTGCTGATAGTGGGGGGGCACAATGGCAGGCCCCATCTCACTACCAAAGCCACAGTCAACTTCCTGGTGATTGCTCAGGCACCCTCCTGACCACTGTGCCCCCCTGATCACAGTACCCTGGGCGGTCGCCCATGTTGCCCACCCTTAAGGCCGTCCCTGCTGGGATTGGCCTTAGGGAAAATGGTGCCCTGGCCACACTTGTATTTTGGTGCCCTGGTCCCGCTGCCTTTCCCAGACCCCCACCCCACCCTCAGCTCTCTCAGACCCCTCTTCCTTTCCCCCATTGCCTCGACTGACTCCCCGTGCTCCAGGCAGGCTAGTCCAGACACGTAGTCAAACAGGTAACTACCAGCCAGTGAGGAAGGGATGTGACTCAGCAGGCGTCCCTGAATCCCCTCTGGCAGAGAGTTGTGCCACCAGCCTGGTCTCGCTTCCCTGCTCTGGGCACTACCTAGTGGGGCTCAGCGGGAGCACTCGCTGCTGGTGCCTTTCCCAGGCACATCAGTTAGGCCGTGCTCAGCATGACTCCAACCCTGGCAGAAATTGCGGGGGAGGGGGGGTTATGTGACCCCCATGCACTCCCCACCACACACACACACGTCGCCTATGCTTAGCACAATGGGATCCTGGGCCATGATTGCAGATTCCAGCTGCTACTGCAATACAAATAACAATTGCTCATTTACAAGCAATGGGTTAGGAGGCTTGCATAGCAAGTGTAAAGTGGCCCTGGAGAAATGAGAGCCCTTCTACGTGTCATAGTTCCAGAAATGCATAATTCCGAGTGTTTTTAAAAGATATACAACGCAGCTTTGCAAACTCAATAGAGCTTCTCCAAAGCTGCTCCCAAAATTGGTTGAAGTTTGCCCCTCACTAACATTTAAGCCATAGCAATATAATCATACACAAAGGGCTGCTTTTATAGAAAACACTGAACTCTAGTTCTGCAGAAAAGCTATCCCTGTACATAGTGTGCATGGAGTTTCGTTTTCTCATTACAGATCTTCACCTGAAAAAGCAGCTGAAGTTTCACGGCGAGAGCAGAAAGATGTACAGTTACTGCAGTGTCCTTGAAGCTCTTGTGTGCTGTCACTCATCAATGTCTGAAGTATCAGAGGGGTAGCCGTGTTAGTCTGGATCTGTAGAAGCGACAAAGGGTCCTGTGGCACCTTATAGACTAACAGAGGTATTGAAGCATGAGCTTTCGTGGGTCAATACCCACTTCTTCGGATGCAAGCAGTGGAAATGTTCAGGGGCAGATCCCCTGGACATTTCCACTGCTTGCATCCGAAGAAGTGGGTATTGACCCACAAAAGCTTATGCTTCAATACCTCTGTCAGTCTATAAAGTGCCACAGGACCCTTTGTCTCATCAATGTCTGAATGTCATTTGAATCGGACACAGGCAGCACATGATTCTTAGTCTAAACCTCATCTTTGAACATCACAAGTCCATTTAATAATACAAAAAGCCTAATGTGGTGTTCAGAATGCTGCATTGGTCATCAAAGAGTTGTACATTTATGGGGAAATCCATCAGGATG
This sequence comes from Chelydra serpentina, assembly GCA_037349315.1. Classification (NCBI taxonomy): domain Eukaryota; kingdom Metazoa; phylum Chordata; order Testudines; family Chelydridae; genus Chelydra; species Chelydra serpentina. The sequence goes on along the minus strand of JBAIAC010000035.1, from coordinate 29,629,692 downwards.
GGAAGCGCCAAGGAGCAAAGTGGTTAAATTGTTTTTATTGTGAACTGATAGTTTGTTTACACTTTGGTGCTGTACAAAACAGTAACACATAGTTCCTGCCCTGATATGTTTAGAAAAAATTAAAAAGGCAAAACAGTTCAGACACAGTACAATGGAGGTATAATTCACCCTAAGCAGAAAGTCACAGCACAAAGCTTATATTTATATACCACTTAATTCTCCAGAAGCCCTATTTTAAGGTCTAAGAGGTGCACTCTGCACAGGGGTGAATTCTACCCTGATTGACCAAATTATGATATCTGCACCGTGATATCACGGTGCAGATATCAATTTGTTGTTTGTGTTTTAATTTTAAGGACAAACCTCTTCATTGGATGGTGGCCACAGAGAGGCTTTATGGAAGAAATAAGTTTTCATGAGAGACTTGAATTTATTACTGGCTTTATTGCATTTAATGCATTTATGGCATTCTTCCTACTGTGTGGAAGAATGCAAATCTGAATGGAGCAGGGGGACCTGTTGCACAAGAAGAGGGAGACTTTTCCAAGCATCAGAGGCAGCACAGAAGGTGGCATGAAGATGAGAATGGGAGAAAGATACAAAACAGGGAGGTTTAGCTGTGAGTATTGGGCAGAGTCCAGGGAATAGGAAATGGGGAGGAGGGGAGAGGAGGAAGAAACAAGGGCCAAGACATAGATAGGAGCAGAGCTGCACAGGGCTTTGTTTGGAGATGAGAAGCCTGCACTTGATATAGAAGGCAACTGTATAATACTTTGCCTTTATAAAACACTTCCCAGGTTCAAGTACTTCATGAATACAAGCTAATGAATATTAGTCCATTAAGGAACTTCCACAGAGAAAGACACAGCCAGGAAGAGAAGTTTTGCAGGAGCACTTTGGATGGGCTGCTGTGAGTTGTGAAGCAGGAAGGACACAGGTAGGAGGATGACAGGAGCTGAGGAGAGGGATTCTGAGGTTTCCTGTTACCTTTCTAGAATTCAACCAAATACCCCCTGGAAAATCTCTACCCTCCCATTGGCACCAAGGAGTCTGAGCAGCTGGAAGAGGCCAAAAAAGTGTACTGCACAAAGAGCGAAGAGACTGGAAAGGGAAAGAGAGAAGGGCAAAGCAAGGGGTAAGGGCAGAGAAGGAGAGGAAACACACGCAGTGCAGGTGGAAAGCAAGAGAAATGAAGATTTGGGAAGGTGGGGAAGTTAAAATGAAAAGACAATTAAAAGGAGTGGTGTCAAAATGCCTGGAGGTCATCCCAAGCCTTGGCAGCAGGACAGCACACTGACATATAGGGGAATCTGGATCAGGAGTCACCTCTGTTCCAATGCCTCTCCCAGCCCTGACCAAAGCATAGGTGCTCTGGAGCTGGCCCATGAGCAATTTATTAATGTCCTGAGCAGATACACATTTATTAGCCCTGGACTACTCTCTGCTGAGTAAAAACCTAACTTTCGTGAGATGTGGCCCTGGGCGTTCACCACAGCAGAGGCGGGATTACACTATTTGGGGTGCTGCTTTTGTTGGTCAGTGACCCCTGCCCAGTGTATCTCTTCTTTTTGCCTCAGGCAGCAGCAAGATCTGCCTCTGCACTCTCCACAGAGCACTTCTCCTTGGGATATTTTTAGTGTTACAGGGAAATATGTGGCATTAATGACTCAAGTATTATCCCAGGCTCCAGCAGTTGGGAAGCATCCCTCCCTCAACAAGTGTTAGTTTCTGTTTCATTCAGGGCTTGGAACAAGGGGGAGGGAGCGAGGCAGCAGATGCTCTGCTCAGGTTTCAGAGCAGGGAGCTGAGAACCAGAATAGTTTAAATACACTCGCCACCACGCAGCAAGTGCAGGGCACACAAGGGCAATGGCGTCCACCCAGTAAACAAACTAAACAAACCAACAAGAAAGGGCATGCGGTGGCAGGGCTCTTGTGTTGTGCTACCCTGTTAGCAGATTTTGGAACCCTGCAAGGAGCCCCTAACTGATTCTCGCTGACTTGTTGTGGTAGGTGCAGGATACTGTGGTACAATTTCCTTAAAATAAGTCATGTGGCATCCCTATGGGGAGTCGCAGAGTGAGGCATAGGGTGGCCACTGGCATGTTCCCAGAATACCAGACATGCCGGTACTTCTGGGAATGGTGTGACCTCGACCCCAGTGGCATGGTGTGAGGTCATCCTGCAGAGGGGGTGCCATTTTGAAGAGAGTGCTGCCCTGCCCCTGCCTGTGTAAGCTTGCATACACGGTGTGCGTGAGGTCACACTGGTAAGGGGGAGCAGTGAGATCTCCATTATGGCATTCCCCCTGTCTGATACTGGACAAAACCATGTCCAGTTTTGTCTCAGTCCTGGATGGGGGGGACAAATATTACAAAAGCAGAATTTTCCAGTTTTAAACCAGATGAATGGATGCCTAGTGAAGGGGTCTCCCACCTGATGGGTGGGGAGAGATAGCTCAGTGGTTTGAGCATTGGCCTGCTAAACCCAGGGTTGTGAGTTCAATCCTTGAGGGGGCCATTTGGGGATCTGGGGCAAAAAATGGGGATTGGTCCTGCTTTGAGCAGGGGGTTGGACTACCTGTAGATGGAAGGGACCTTAGTAGATGACCTACTAAGGTCCCTTCCAACCCTGATATTCTATGATTCTATGATGCAGGCATTCAGGGTTTGCACGCTTAGAGTCTGCAGGAGCCATCCTGTCATTTAACTAATAAATAGAGTTGTAGTTTAAAATATATATCCCTGGTCTCACTCTGGAATCCTGAAGTACAGAGGCTGCAGCACACTCAGAAGGGAAGATCCTCTCAGCATCCTGACCACCTTAGGAAGCACAACATAAGGGTGGGTCCCTAACTCCACCCTGCTTTTAGGGGAGGGGAGTGGCTCTTTGGGATGAGGGAACTGAGCTGTAGGACTAGAGGTGTCTTCATGGAAACCCTAGGAAAAGCTAATTTGGATTGCCAGTCCAGACAGGCAGCATCTAAGACACTGACCATCCCTTAGATAGCTTAAAAAATAAAAACCCATAGAGTTTAGTGTTTCTTAACTAGACTGTAGAAATGTGGTTATGTAACCAAGTAAGGGAATATTTTATCAGGAGCCATTTCCAATCAAGGGAGGGATACTAGAGAGGTGAACTAACTCCTAAGAGAAGCCCTTATTGCTTGAGTTATTTCAAATGGGACTGCATAAAACAGTCATGTTCATGTGGTAGGGCAGAGATTCATTCTATGGACAACTTTTTCTCTTACAGCTGCTTGCCTAGACCACCTCGTCTCCCCCAGATGAACAAATAGCCTAGCAGCAACAACAGCAATTAACATCTATTTAGCTGCCCTTTAAGTCAATGTAACTGATAAAAATAAATGGCACCAGCACCATGTGACTAGCCCGTGCTCCACAGACTACCAATGACCCAAAGCTGAACCATTTAAGCTGTAGGGAATAATGCAGCACTGGGCTGGGGAATGACTAGGTGACCTGTTTTAATGGCCCTTTTCCATCTCTAATTGCTGCAGTTAATCATGAAGCCATGAAAAGTGGAGTAAGCTACAACAGAAGACAACTGCTTATTACACTAACGAGAGTTTCCCACGGCTCCTTACTACCATTTGTTTTCCCCATTTGTTGGATCTCATCCTGTAACAAATTGGCAGGTCTTTAGGACAGACTATCTATTATGTGTGAATAGTACAATGGGGCCTTGATCCTTGAGTGGGGCCCCTAGGGACTACTCTGATACAAAGAATTAATGGAAAGGGGTTCTAATGTGGATGCATAAGGAAGCTCAGATAGAGTAGTTCAATCTACACCTATAGCTGCTTTTCCATTCACTAAGGCCTTGGCTACACTTGCAGATGTACAGCGCTGTGAGTTAAACCCGTCTTCGTACAGCTGAGATGGGAAAGTGCTGCAGCCTGTCCACACTGGCAGCTGCCAGCGCACTAACGTGGCTACATTTGAGGCATTTGCAGCTGTACTGGGAGCGGTGCATTATGGGCGTTCAAGTGGCTGCAACGTGCTTTTCAAATGGCGGGGTGAGGGGGGAGTGTGACAGGAAGCGTGTGGGGAGAGAGAGTGGATTTTTGGGGTATCCACAGAGTGTCAGCTCATTATCTCCTAAGTTTACACACCTCCACATCCCCTGCCTCTCTCTCAATCACTGAAAGCAAACAGCAGGGGCTTTGTTTGTTTTTAAAGAGCAGATAAAAGAGAATTTGGGGAAACGGAGCCCACCCCCTCCCCTCCCCTCCACCCGCCTTCTTTCCAACCCGCCCCCCCCCGCCTCTCTCCAAGCCAACTTTGCTGCAGCATTCCTAACGGAGGCTCCTCCCCACCCCCATGCCTGCAAACAGTAGCTGTTTGCTTTTTTTTTTTTTGTAAAGCAGCTCCAGACGGAGCTCTGAACTCCAACCCGGAAGTGCCGTTTCAAAACAAAGGGAGCTTCCGGAGGTAAGTTACTACGAATTCCCTGGCTACATTGAAGCACCAGCGTTCCACCCACTGTGCAACAAATGTTATTCCTCTCGGGGAGGTGGAGTACAAGCAGCGCTGTATCTGAGGAGATACACCGTTGCACGTGCCTTGCAAGTGTAGCCAGTTAGTGAGTTACAGCGCTGCAGGCAGTTTTATTGCGCTGTAACTCATAAGTGTAGCCAAGGCCTTGGCTATGTCTACACCACACTTTTGTCTGTACAACTTTTGTAGGTGAGGGGTGGTAAAAAACATCCCCCAAACTGACAAAAGTTTTACAGACAAAAAGTGCTGGTGTGGACAGCGCTTTGTTGGCAGAAGATGCTCACCCTACAACAAAGCTACCACCCCTCTTTGGGGGTGGTTTTATTTTTGTTGGAGGGACAGCTCTCTCCTGCCGACAAAGAATGGCTACACTGTGTACCTTACAATGGCACAGCTGTACAGGCACAGTTGTGCCGTTATAAGGTGCATAGTATAGACATAGCCTCACAGATTCCTGAATTTCTCTCCTTCACACATAACACAAGGCTCTTCTAAGAAGAACTAAATATGAATGGTAAGGATAAGACAAAGTAAATATACAATACAGCAACACAACATAGCAACACAATGGCTACAGATAAGGACATCCTGCCGCATGCTTAAAAGACAATGGGGAAAACTATTTGCTTTGAGGATCCTACCTCCTGTCTCTAACAAGTTGCAAGTTTCATGCTGCTTAAGCTGGGAGTTACCAAATCAAAGAGTTAGAGTTAAAAAGCGACTGATTCCTGGGAAGGGGGTGATAAAAAAAATGGCCTGTGAGTTAAGGGGACAAACTCGGAGAGGCACAGGAAGGTTCTGAGGTGGAGTCTATAGGAATTTAGAGCTACCAAGGTCCCCTGGGTAGATGGATGGTTAGACACTGGATAAGCTAGACATGCCTATAAACTGCTTATTGTTTTAAGATCTGTTTTCTCTGAAATGCTTTTGCTCTAAATGAATAATAGTTTGCTTCGTGAAGGATGTCTGGTAATTGGCTACCACTGTTATTGCTGCTGGAGGGGGCAGGACTGCAGGCACGGAAGAAAAATCAGGCCTGCTGGGGTAATTCACGTTTGACCCACAGGAACGGAAGCTCAGCACAGTCTGTGAGTGGGAGAATCATATGATTCCATCCTGAAAGCAGCAATGGCTTGAGACCTGAAACCTGAATAGACCCAGAGGGGTCAGAGAGCCAGTCAGCCCACTAACTGTGACACACATTAATTTGAGTATGGGGGTGGGGGAAGTCACATTGCACAGTACCACCAAGGACTGTGCAGAGCACCCTCTGGAGCTGAGTGTGTGAAAGTCAGCTTGAGGCAGGGATGCTCAGTATTCCATAGAAATACTAAAGAAAAGGGAATAGTGACCCCACCCAGAGGAGCACTCCCTCCTTCAAAGTGCTCTGCACTGCAAGTCAGTGGAAAAGCAGCCCTAGTAAGTATGACTCCAGAGGCTTTGCTGAAGTGAGCCTTCAGCACAACCTCCAAGACGTACATGGATCCCAGTGAATCTGCAACGTTTGGTGACCAACTCCTCTGATCCTCCTGGAAAAGCAACCTCCAAATCATCAACTCCGTTTCATAGAGGGGGTAGAATTTGTACCCATTAATCCTGCAACAGGTAACCTGGTCCTAAATATTTACTCCAAGTGGATTTGATGGCTTTGATCCTGTGCTTGGCTTTCAATTATTTATTAATTACTTGCCAGGTTGGCTCCCTCCCAGAATTCTGCAGCAAAGATCCAAAACACTGCATCTGACAATAGAGCTGCTACAATATTTTCAGTAATTAATTTAAAATCCACATTTTGTGGTTGTTTTCCATAAGAGAAGATGCTATTAGCCATAAACCTCCCACAGAAAATGAGAGTCACAGCAGATATGGAACTCTGTTGAGAGCTGGTCCCTACAGTCATTGAAATGACTCTGTACAGCATATGTACATTGCAGACGCAGAAACTATGTTAAAACAACCAAGGATCTGATTTATGCCTGCAGCTGTAGAAAAATTATATTTAAGGATGAAACTATGTTCATCTCCCAACCAGCTGTGTTTAGGTCTCATGGGATTTTGGATCACCAAATAGACTTGCTGATAATCCTACAAAACACACTGTTATTTACCATGTAAGTATGTTCAATAGGGCTGGTCAAAGTTCTGTGTCAGTCTTTATGGATGAAGAATGTCTTTTTGAACAACTTAGGAATATTTGAGGAAAAGGTTTCCATTGTTTGAAATTTTTCATCAGCATGATATTTGGATTCTATTTCAAATGAGACATTTTGGTGGGTCTTTCCTTACCTTTCATCTATCTTTTTTCCAAGGTAAACACAAGGGGAAGGAAAATGGGAAATGAATGGAGGAAAGAAACCAAATCTCTACTTTCTGATTTTACACAAAATGCATTTTTTTTGTTTTTATGAAAAATCAAATTCCATGAATTTTTTACGTTCAGAATTTCCCATTTGTGTTGATTTTTTCCAGAAAATTCTTATTCTTTGACCAGCCCTAATAGTTACAAATACTAAATCCGTGAGTCTGATTGTGACTGCTATTCTTGCACACTAATGCTTGTGAAGGCTGTTAGATGGGCAGCTCTGGCACCAGACATCTACAGTTGCAGCCATAGAACTAGGACAGCACTCTCAGCAGCTGTACAAGATCCTCCCTCACTGTCCAGTCAATGGTTCAATCACAAACTTGAAGGAACAATGATCTGGGCGGAGCTGCTTTATATCCCACTCCCAATCCCCAACAGCCAGCCGTTCCTTGGGTAGTCTTATGGTGACTCAAGAAGACAATGACAAAATTCCTAGCAAGGTGCAATATTAATTCTAATTTTCTGCTAAATAAGGTTAAGAACATAAGAACGGCCATACTGGGTCAGAGAAATGGTCCATCTAGTTGAGTATTCTGTCTCTCTACAGAGGCCAGTGCCAGATGTTTCAAAGGGAATGAACAGAACAGGACAATTTGTCAAGTGTTCCATCCTGTTATCCAGTCCCAGTTACAGACACCCAGAGGTTTAGAAGCCCAGAACATGGTGTTGCATCCCTGCCCATCCTGGCTAATAGCCATTGATAGACCTATCTTCCATGAACTTATCTAATTATTTTTTGAACCCAGTTATACTTTTGGCCATCACAACATGCCCAGCAGTGAGTTGCATGGGTTGACTGTGCATTGTGTGAAGTACTTCCTTTGTTTGTTTTAAACCTGCTCTCTATTAATTTCATCGGGTGACTCTTGGTTCTTGTGTTATCTGAAGGGTAAATAACACTTACCTATTCATTTTCTCCACACCAGTCATGATTGTATAGACCTTATCATATCTCCCCTTTGTTGTCTCTTTTCCAAGCTGAACAGTCCTAGTGTTTTTAATGTCTCCTCATATGGAAGCAGTTCCATACCCCTAATTATTTTTGTTTCCCTTCTCTGTACCTTTTCCAATTCTAATATATATTTTTTTGAGATGAAGCAACCGGAACTTCACACAGTATTCAAGGTGTGGGCGTACCATGGCTTTATTTAGTGGCATTACAATATTTTCTGTCTTAGTATCTATCCCTTTCCTAACAGTTCCTAACATTCTGTCAGCTTTTTTGACTGCGGCTGCACATTGAGAGCATGTTTTCAGAAAACTATCTACAATGACTCCAAGATCTTTCTTGAGTTGTAATAGCTTATTTAGACCCCATCATTTTGTATGCATAGTTGGGATTATGTTTTTCAATGTGCATTACTTTTCATTTATCAGCCCTGAATTTCATCTGTCATTTTGTTGCCCTGTTACTCAGTTTTGTGAGATCCCTTTGTAACTCTTCACTGTCTGTCTGGGACTTAACGATTTTGAGTAATTTTGTATCATCTGCAAACTTTGCTACCTCACTGTTTCCCATTTTTCCAGATTATTTATTAATATGTTGAACAGCACTAGTCCCAGTACAGAGTCTTGAAAGAGACTTAAGAGAAACCTGTTATTTACCTCTCACCATTCTGAAAACTGATAATTTATTCTGACCTTTTGTTTCCTCTCTTTGAACCAGTTACTGATCCCTGGGAGGACCTTCCCTCTTATCCCATGACTGTTATTTTGCTTAAGAGCCTTTGGTGAGGGACCATGTTAAAGGCTTTCTGAAAGTCCAAGTACATTATATCCACTGGGTCACCCTTGTCCACATTCTTGTTGAACCCATCAAAATGTTCTAATAGATTGGTGAGGCATGATTTCCCTTTACAAAAGCCACATTGACTCTTCCCCAAAACGTGTTCCTCTATGTGCCTGGTTTGCTTGATATTGAAGTTAGGCTTATCACACTGTAATTTCCAGGATCACCTCTGGAGCCTTTTTTAAAAAAAAATGGCATTACATTAGCTATCCTCCAGTCATTTGGTACAGAAGCTGATTTACATGATAGGTTATATACCATAGTTAGTAGTTCTGCAATTTCATAGCAGAGTTCCTTCAGAACTCTTGGGTGAATACCATCTGGCCCTGGTGACTTATTACTGTTTAATTTATCGATTTGTTCCAAATACTCCTCTACTGACACCTCAGTCTGGGACACTTCTGCTGCACTGGCTTCTCTAACTAAGAGACAGTTTTGCAAATTACAAGGCAGGGAGTCTCGGACTCCCCATTTCAGGGGTTCTAGGGGCTGGTATGATCCCCAGTGCAGACTAAAACAGCTCTGAGACCTGTTTTAATATGTATATCCTCTTGCATAGCCATTGAAGCGATGCAAAACTGCTCGGGGACAACTCTGCTTTGCTCCAGAAAACCCCCGGTGCCCAGGGTTACTACTTATGCGGCTTTCCCATTCTGTCTTACAGAGCCGGTCCACTTTTGGGGGAGTTCTAGGACAGAGCGTCTGGTGGAGCAGCTCTATCTAGATATACGCTGACAAAAGCTTCAGAGAGGTGAATGAACAAGCAAGTAACTGCTAAATGGAAGCACCTGACCTCTGGTGGATCTGCAGGTCATCAAAGATAAATATCCTGTCATGTAGGGAAGGAGGAGGAGGAGGAGGAGGTGACACCTTCTCCACACCCCAACAGAAAGATTAGGAGGAAGCTGCAGGAGTGCAAACCCACTTAGATGAGTTGAAACTAAGTAGGTTATTGCCACCTAGGGGAGCAAAATGCCTTAAATTAGTAAATTAACCTGTCTTCTCTCTCACTGGGACATAGCAGTATAAGATTATTAGAATAAATAGAACTGTCATAAAGAAAATCAGGGTAGAGAGCTGCATAGACAGTGCTGCTATCCTCCAGCCTTCAAAAATTGAGAGGCCTTCCTGAAATCTGAGATCTTTAAACTGTACCAAATGTGGGTTCCTGATATTACTTCTGTTTATTCCTCCTATTAGGTTTTAAATCTTTAGGGTTTGTGTTTTGAAAATTTTCTCCACAAACACAAGGGCTAGATAGTTAATTATTATGTAAATGAAAGAGATTTTCCTGTATTTGCAGGACTCCAGGAGCCGGGGCTTAAAGAAAAGATCCAATCTTGTGAGACTTGAGAGACAACCTCTAAGTTGGCAAAACTGCATGTGCATCAATTACAAAGCAAGGAGATTTTGGGGGCTGGATTGTCAAATGTTGCATTTTTGAGTGAGGGATAATAAACTAGAGCATTACAAAAACAAAGGAATCAATTCATGTTGAAGTACAGCGTAAGCATCAAGTGCCCGAAAATACTGCAGTTCAATTTCCTTATGTGCATGTTTGTTCATAAATACTTGTGTCTTCAATATCCACGTCCAACCAATCTAAGTGCTTATTTATACAGGTCTCCTCACTTTAATACCGTGGCCGGTTATGCACTCAAAATTGTGTACTGATACCTCTCCACTTCTAATGTGACAATCCCCACAGTAATCTACACACCATTATACAGTGCATAATGTTTTGTAGATTTGCCCGTTACTTTGGGGTATGCTCATTTATTAGGGTTATTCTTCTGGGGACTGGGTTCTGTAATTCTATCAATGTACTGCTTGTGTCACTTGTGTTCTCATATGGAGCTCTACTTCTCCCTTCTGCAAGTTCCCTTCCAATGGAGCTATTCTGCAGGAGCTAGGTTCCCCATGGCTGGGTTCTTCCAGCCCCAGAATCAGACGATCACACACACACACATTAACAGAGCATGTCTGAGAGGACCGGGTTAATCAGCACTCCCAAGCTGACTCCTTATATTTCCGTGGACTCAGTAGGCTGGGTCGAGCAGCACTTCCAAACTGTCACCCTCATATGCCATGGACACTGCACCAGAAGAGAGTACGCCTGAGAAGCCTAGGTCAAGCAGCATTTCCAAGCTGCCACCCTCAGATGTCCCAGGTTCAGCATGTCCCTATCCCCACTTTCACATTACAGTTGCTCTGGTGGTAACCCACTTGATGAGCAAACCACACAGGATTTTTGGGTGCTGCTGGGATCTTTAGCTTAGGTACGAGGAGCGCTGCTGCAGAGAGAGAGAGAGAGAAGCAACCAGCTTAACCATGAAAATTATTTATTGACAGATACAAGGGGAGCCAAACAAACAAAACAGTTATAATGTTAAATCTAACTTAAATTTGATTACAAAAGTCAGGCTTAGAAAACTGTAACTGATCACACAAGTCAGGGTCAGAAAGCTATACTGAGAGAGAGAGAGAGAGAGCGAGAGAGAGAGCTGGGTTCTCACCACTCCATGAAGCTTGAATCGATTCATGGTCCCAGATGGTGGTGGTAGTTGAGGGTCCGGAGTGCTGGAGACAGGCAGAGCCCCCAGCACGATCAGACAGGAGAAGATGAAGTCCCAATGGAACTGATGCAGATTTTGGATCCAGGCATCAGAACACTTACTTAAGCATGGGTAGGGGTTTTTGTAGGGAAAAAAACAATGGTTCAAGGGAGAACTCTAGATTTGTTTATGGGTAAACTGATGGCTCAAGGGAGTATACCATAGTTGTTTTGTTCAGACTAGACAATAGAAACTGATCATTCCTGGCTATGGGCGGTGTTCCTTCCAAGGAGCTCACAATGCAATTAGGCAGCTTCAGTATTTTGGATACCAATAAAGGATTACTAGAATTGGTCTGATAACTACTTAGCTGGGTGTGTGCAGGCGTGGATTCATTAAGATCTGGAGCAGAGGTTCCCCGTCATGCAGTGCTTCCCTGCTTTTCTGGTCCCAGAGTTCCATGCAGTTCTTGCCTTAGAATCTCTATTCTCCATTCTGTATGCTAATAGGGATGCCTTCCTGTTCCATCTTTGATGCAAATGAGGCTAGGGGAATTTCCTTAATCCTGTCACCCCTGTCCGGAGAGGTTTAAGTGTGTCTTCCACCGCCTTTTCATTTCTTTTTGTAAGTCTTTCTTCTGATCGGCTTTGGTTCAAGTAGAGGCTGGGGAGGTTGCGGGGGAGAAGGTCTTTCATAAGTCAGACAGGCTGGATACTGCACCCTAGTTCCCCAAGAACACAGAGCTGATAGCTATTTTTACCTAAGACTTATGAACATACTGAAATTTAAACTGGAAATAAGGCACACATTTTTAACAGTTAGGGTAATTAACCATTTGCACAAACTACTAAGGGAAGTCATGGATTCTCCATGTATTCATGTCTTCAGATCAAGACTGGGTGTCTTTCTGGACATTATGCTTCAGTCAAACACACATTATTGGGCTCAATATAGGGGCAATTGGGTGAAATTTAAGGGTCTGTATAGTACAGGAGGTGAGACTAGATGATCTAGTGGTCGCTTTTGGCCTTATCCTCTGTGGAAATACATGGAACATCCCTAGTTGTATTTGCATTCTGTAAACAGCTCCATTTTATCTTTCAGTCCAACAATCATCTTTGTAATTGAGAATCAAATGAAAGCTTATCTTTAAATGATGCTGAGACCACACTTACTTACAGCAACTTAAAATCTGAGTAACTGTTCTTCTAAATTCCTTTTAATTCCTCATAGATCCAAATTAGATTTTAGGACCCATCCTTTTAAACTACCTGATCCAGCCAAAGAATCCAAACACTAGCTCTATCCTGGCACCCTCTGTATGTGCCACACAAATGTATTTACATGAAAATAAAAACAGAGGGTAAAAACATCTTGCTCAATTTTCTGGAATGTCTAGGATTAAAGCATGCATCATGGGATTGAGAGAGGCATATTTGGCAGCCTTTCCAGATGTACATGGACCGTGAAATACAAATCAAATGTGAGGTGCGCTCACTGACACATATATATTCAGTTAACAAATGTGTTATTCGCAGAGAATCAGACCTGGAAAGAGATTTTTATATTAACTTTGGGTTTTAGATGCAATTTATACTACACTAAATTGTTTTATGAATGGATCACTTGATGATTACCTGTTCTGTTCATTCCCTCTGGGGCACCTGGCATTGGCCACTGTCGGAAGGCAGGATACTGGACTAGATGGACCCGTGGTCTGACCCAGTATGGCCGTTCTTATGTTCTAATGTTTTCTCAGTGGTTAGTTGCTTCTCACTTTGCATCACTGCAGGTTCTGCATCACAGCTAATGGTAGGCTCTTGACTTTGAAGCATGTTATACTTTAGGCCAAAAGGTCATTTAGAAAATATTGACATTTCCCAAATGAAGGTTCACATACATGATGCTCAGTATCAAGTAGGGCCTGGAGGCCCCAGTTAATATCAGAGACACTTTGTGCTGGGTGCTGTACAAACCAATAGCAAGACTTCTGTGCCCTGAAAAGCTTACAATCTGAATGGAAAAGACAAAGGCTGGAAGAAAGGAAATATTATTTTTTCAGGTGGGAACTAAGGCAGAGAAAGATTTAGGGACTTGCCCAAGGTCTCACAGGAAGTCTTTGGCAGAGCCACAAAATGAATCCAGTTCTCTTCAGTCCCATTCAGTGCCTTAACTGTAAACTCATCCTTCTTCTCTTGTTTGATTCATAGGAAAATTGAGGACTTCAAAACAGATTGCTTTGCATTCACACATCATACTGTAGAAGTGCAGCCAATAAATAAATGAGCTCATTTTTTGGATATTTTGCAGAGATGAACTTAAATACAGGAACATGATCAAAGGTCTGCTCTTTGTTTACTTTGTTCTTTCCTATAGGAATTAAATAGGATTAGAAATGTACAATTTTCCTGTAGGAAATATTACCAGATATATGAAGGCACCTGCACTCCCATTTGCATGCATGCTTGGCTGTTTTTACATATAACTCAGGCTTATAAACTGAACACAGAGGGGCTGATCATATGCTGTGGTAGGCATTTCAAGAGATCAGGGCCACTAGGTACAAGCATCGTGTTTGGTGTTCACAGCCATGTTAAATTTGGCAGTTTTAAATCACAATGGCATTGGGAACCTTTTCTTCAGTTTTGATTAACATGAGGTTATGTGGGAGATGATGATTTACATTAAAATCCTCAACACCACTCGTTTACATGCAAAAATTCTAAATGAAGCCAGTCATGGATCAAGTCATAAAGTTCAGTGCTTCCTCATAGTTTCTGAAGAGTCCAGAGGCATCATGTCAGTCTGGCACCTTCTTTATTCACAAATGTGCTAGAATGAAATGAACTTTGAAGTGGAGGGGGAGTTTCAAGTTTGCAGCAAACATAAAACAGGCAAATTGTGTGTGAGTTTTAGGCTTAGTGACCACATTTTTACAAAAGTCTAGTACATTAGCATTAGAACTCAGGCAGTCCAAGAGATACTACAGTAGTGCTGACTTAAAGTCTAGATGTGAACTAAGTCATGCATGACATTTAAAACCATTGTAGGGTTTTTCCTTTGCCCATCTCTGAATAAAATAAAATAAAATAAATAATAATTTCTTTTTAAAAAACAGTCTAGGAAGGAAAGCGACTCTATGCCTAGAGGATTTCCTACAGGGTATGAACTTTTGAACTGCAGATATATTAAATACACCTATAGTCAGGTCAGAGAGAGTAGAGAGACAACCTCAGTTTAAAAAAGATGCAGATGAAGTAGTGTTAAGTTATTATAACTGAAGGCATCTCCCAGATGTGATCTCCTGATCAGAAAATTTCCCTTTGTTTGCCAACTTCCTTTCTTGGAGAGCTGTGGTGAGCCATGTGCAGTGCAGTGATCCGTGGTGGAAATTATTAGAAATGATAGTACAGCAGTTCAGCTATAATTTCTCCAGTCATTCCAAATACAGGACTCCAAATTGGTTAACCCCTTACTGGAAATAGCCCCTTTAATGCCCCCAAAGTTGTGGAAACGAAAAGCACTTCCCTCTAAGGTTGGTTTCTGCTTGGCTTCTCATCCAGGCAATGGAATTGCTGTGCGTACAGGTTAGATTGCTTGCAGTGCAAACAGTAATTGAACATTTGATGGTTGATTTTCTTTTACAAAAATGCATGTGTACAATTTTGTGCAATTGTGCATGCAAACTGGGTATTCCCACTCACAAATAGCCAGTTCACCATCAAGCAGTCACGGTCATTCCACGTGCACAACACTGGAAATAAAGTCAATAAACTAGTGAAAATACTATATAGAGAAGGACCCAGTGTAAAAAAAATTAAGCTCTACATGTACAGCCCTAAATCCTAGGGGCTCTGGGACCTACAGGTTTGTCAGGGCTAATGGTGAAGTATGTAAATCAGATGTAGATTCAATTCCAGCCATTCTTTAGGATTAGCAGACACCAACTTTTTCTGTCTTAACACTGAAGGTTCTTGATTAATTTTTCTGTTTCATGTGCCGCTTCTAGGTCACATGATAATGTATGAATCCTTTTAACTGAGCAGGCGAAGAATGCAAACAAAGGCCAGTGCTCTCTACTGCTCCAAGACTCTCACCTGCACAGCAAGAAAGAGGCTGTCAGATTTCCTATGGGAAAATTGCCATTCTCTTCCATTCCCACATTGGTTTACTACATTTTTCAGTCAGTTAACAGCTGTCGTCCCTAGGAGCACTTTGTGCAGATCATAAAGAGAACTAACTACAGCATATCAGGCTGAATAATGTAAGTCAGAAGTTCTGGGTGATAATCAAAATTTCAGGGCACTGAAGGGCTTAGTGATATACACTGTACATCTCATTAGAATGAGAGAAAAAATGCTTTTGAACATATAGGTCCAAATTTGGCTCTGTGTTGTAGGTAATGTGCTATTCCAACTGATACAAATAGATGCTGCAGGTGCACAGGATTGAAGGCAAAATGTGGCCCACAGTGTGTAGGACTCCTTAAACTGTAGATACAAAACCTAAATGCTCAAATTTTGTGCATGCTGTTTATCACTTTCATATTTTTGCACACGTAAAGTTGATAGGCTGGAAAATTTATTCTATCAGAGCACTAAAAGCAACTAGCAGTCAATACCAATCTTTTTTCCCCCTGTTTTTTTCTACTCTTATGAAAGGTGACCTTATCTTTATTTCCACTAAATACCTTCCAGTAGCGTTATGCAGACATCTTTCAGGCTTCCTAGAAACCTACCTTTAATAGTACAAAGTGTATCATTATAATCATCTCCTCCATTAGCTGATTTCAGCCGTGAAATAAAATGTCCTGTGGCTATATTTCGACCTTTATGGAGCACAGTCTGTTCATGTGTCCATCTATAGAAACTCTGTGCAATTTGAAATTAATTACTGGGATATGAAGCTTTAGCAAGTCATATCTGAAAACAACAAAATGAACAAAAACAAGCATAGGCGCCAACTTCCAGTGGCGCCGGTGGGGGCTGACGCCCGGCGTCAGGGGCGGGGCCCCGCCCCAACGCCGGGCCCCGCCCCTGACACTGGGTGACGTTGCGGGGCCCCGCCCCCACGCCGATGCAATGTTGTCCAGCGTCGGGGGCGGGGCCCCGCAACGTCGCCCGTTGCTGAGGTGAGCTTGCCACGGGTCCGGGGCGGGCGGGGAGCTGCCGGTGGGTGCTCTGCACCCACTAATTTTTCCCCGTGGATGCTCCAGCCCCGGAGCACCCACGGAGTCGGCGCCTATGAAAACAAGTACTGATGAAAATGAGTGTATGAAATCTAGCAGAATTACAACTGTTACATATAGCCCTAAAGAGCTAAGTTTAGTAGATATCTATTCCTAGTAGATAGAACAGCGGTCGGTCACAACTCCACTGCCTAGGGCTTGGCCTCATTATCTTGTTAATGTCTTTGTTAACAAAGTTCAGTTCAAAGCTACTGCCTAGGCTTGACTGCTCCTAGGGTTCTTCCCTTAGGACTGCTCAGTGCACACCCTAGATCTACTCATTGTTTAGAGTCACTCCCACCTCACTTACATCTGTAATGAGCTACCTGTCTCTGAGCAGCAGAACACAGTTAACATTTTCCAGCAGGATTAACAACTGCTTACACAAGTTGGTTCACAGAAGAACACTGCCGGCCTGTAATACTAACCACTCTCACATAAGCTTTCTTCACTCGCTGCCAACCCAACAAACTGAAGCTCTCAATTTAATCTGCACCAAAATACCCACATTCCTCCCTCAGATCCTTGCACCAACCTTCATGCCTTCATTCTCCTGTCTCCATTCACTGCCCCTTTTTTATCTGCCCCAAGTTGCTCAGAAAATTGCAGGAAGGAAAGTGACAATTTTTTCCAATTTTTCACTTTTGTCAGTTTTGTTTTCATTAAAATTTTCACAGCAGCTCTGACAGACACTCATAATCTGATCATTTATATTATGAATGATCATGCCACCATGTCTTGGGTAACAGTTACATTGATTATTTTGTTGATATAAATAACTTTTCAATACACCCACAACCCAAAATACACAACTCCTGATCAGTGCCAACAGAACACCACAAACTTGGAATTCCTGGATCACCCTAGCTAGATTTTTGGCTCATCTCTCTATTCTGAAAACTTGGTGTAGTTTAGGTTTTGGAGCAGTTGGGCAGTTATTTTACAATCAGGCTTATAATTAGAGATGGTTGGAAAATGTTCCACCCACCCCACCTGCAGGAAAATATTTGACTCCACAGCCCAAAAAATCAAGAACTGAAACAATTTTGTAAAACACCCACAAGATTTCAATTCAGAAATGTCACTGCAGTGCCTAATGAGAGTGGTAGTTCAACAGCCTCATGTTCTCATTCTCTTCTATAGGTTGGCTTCTCTGGTTGGATTGCCTCTCCTACAATGACCCTGGTCTTGTCTCTTGGGGTAGGGAGGCAGTGCATCATAGGGATCCCATGGCCTCAGTGCACATGGGGACATGTAGTCTGGTTGAGAAGCCCTGCTCATAGAGAAAAATGGGTTCATAAGGCGCTTGAATTACAGCTCCCATGTAGCACCATGGTGACATATCTAAATCAATTATTTATTTATTTTTGGGGAGAGGGATATTCCTACCAGCCCTACTTATAGTGGGGAAAAAACTTGACTGCTTGTTTAGCACATGATCTACTGTTTGATTGCAATGTAGACATACCCAGAAATACAAATAATGCCAATAAAACCTTTGTGTTGGAGAAAAATACATGACTTTGATACAAAGTCTGGGTTACTCCCATTCACTCGTTTCAGATTCTCAGCTTCTGGTGACTTTACATAGTCTAACATCAAGTGATATTAGAACCAGGGTTGATAATTCCAGGTAAGGCCAATGAGAAGTTCCAAGGACTGAGAAAGAGAAAACTACAGAGAATATTTGAATTTGCATTTCACCTGTGTTTATATGAAAACCCCAAAGGGGGAAATTTAGCGGATTGTTAGGCTAAGAGTGCCCCCACCCATCTTTCTGTTATAATGTAACTGACCTCACCCACAGATGGGAATGTCAACAGTTCTATTGCACATTACACAATGATGGACTGCTAAAATTTCATGTAGCATTGGGAGGGAAGGTAGTAAAATGAAAAGTTCATCCCAATTTCACAATCTATTAGGTTGACTAGTACCATGTCAAGAATGAAAGGGTTGATTCTCATCACCCCTCGTTACCAGATATGGCAAAAGCATGAAAGGTCTTAGCATGCATGTCTGCTGTGTGTGCGCTGATTGTTCAAAACACACGAAGACAGAGGTGGTCGGAAAATTTTTGGCAAAACTTTTTTGTCAAAATGTTGATTTGTAAAAACCAAAACTTTTTGTTTAGAAATGTGAAACTAATTAGAATAAAAATGGTCAAAATCAAAATGAAATGCTTCAAAAATATCTCAATAAAATGTTTCAATTGACTTGAGCTGATGCTTTGTTAATTTTCCATTTGCAAAATTTTTTGAGATTTTTGACTTTTTGTCTCAAATTAGGACAGGAAAAACTTTTGAAATCTCAAATTTTTGTGGGATTTAAAAACTATTCCCTCCCCATCTCTACATGGGAATACATTCATGTTGCTTATTATGTAGTTTGCCTTATTTTTTTTTAAACTGGCTCATCAAGTTTTTATGTTTGCTTAGGGATTGATATAAAGGCACACCATCAATTTGACAGTCACATGTACATCTCATAATGTACATACTATTGTTTCAAGTAACATCTCAGGTAATTAACTGGGAGATTGCACATATTTCTCTCTTCTTTTAGATTCTTTACTCTTGGCACTCTAGTGTCAGAAGGGTTCAGCATTCCCACGCTAGCTCCCACTGTTACTTGAAGCAAGCATTCCAAAAGAGCACAGCATGCAACATGCCTAGCTCTCAGCACCCTCAGCCCCCTTGTGTATAATGTGTTGGTCAACAGTTGCACTTCCTGTCTCATTCACTAGCATACTATCAAATCCTCTCGCTAATTTGGGGGCAGCTCACCTGTACACTTCCTCGGGCTTTGCAGGAGATCTTACCAATAATGGCAACAGCATCTCAGCTGAAACCGAAGAGGCAGCAGGCGAGCAGGCATATGGAGAGAAGTGAGGAATGTGGGAGGAAGAAGCATACTAATGCTCGCAGACACACCCAAAAGATCCTAAGTATGGCACAGCAGAAAACCCTTACAACTTCAGGGTTTTTCAAGATTTTTTAACTACGTTGTCATCTGCTCAATTTTTTAAATCAGTGAATTATTTAAAAAACAACAACAACAACAACAAAATCACATAACCAAAAATCAATCTGAAACTGCCCCTCTATTATTTTCTGCTTGCTTCTATGCAACAGAACCTGTGCAATGTGATGGGAAGGCCCATAAAACTCACTTCAGTTTCCAAAGCTTCATGCATACATTCATGATGCAGAATCCTGACAGGCCAATAAATTGAAAGGCAGCAAATTGAGGCGATCCAAGGAAACAATTTCTAATGAAATGTACAAATACACTACCACACAATGTTATTGAGGCAATAGCCATAAGTTTCACTGCTTATGTGTATAGAAAAAAACTTCTGCCGCTATACTAATATGCAGAGGTGCCGACTTTTGTCGGTGCTGGTGGGTGCTCGCGCCCCCAGCCCCCCCTGACTCCACCCCTGGCCCCACCCCAAGTCCACCCCGGCCCCGCCGCTTCCTCAAATCCCCACCCCCGCCTTCCCCCCCGGGAAAAATTGGTGGGTGCTGAGCATCGACCGGCAGCTCCCCGCCAGCCTCCCCCCATGCGTGCATGCCCGCCCAACTCACCTTCCACCCAGCTCCCGCCCCCAGCTCCCTCTTCTCCACCCTTCACTCAGCTCCCTCTTCCCCACCCAGGTCTTGCCCCAGACCCCTCTTCCCCACCCAGGTCTTGCCCCAGACCCCTCTTCCCCACCCAGCTCCCTCTTCCCCACCCAGGTCTTGCCCCAGACCCCTCTTCCCCACCCAGCACCCAGCTCCCTCTTCCCCCGCGGGAAGCCGGGCCCGCTGTTGCCCACAGGTGGCGTGGGAAGCTGGGCCCGCCATGGAGTCGGGCCCACCGCCGCCCGCGGAGGGTACGGGGAACCAGGCCCAGCGTGGAGCCGAGCCTGCTGCAGCCAGCGGGGGGTGCGGGGAGGCTGCGCGGACTTCGGGGGCTGAGCTGTGTGGGTGGGGAAGTTAGCTGCTACGGGTGGGAGTGGGGGACCTGGCTTCTGCGGAGGGGGGGGGCGGCGCAGGCCCTGCATGCACCCACCCCACCCTGCACTCCCCGCACCCTCTACCCATCCAACTACAAGAAACAGCACACCCTGCTCCCAGCCCCTCACACTCCGTCCCCCTCACGCCCCACTCACCGCACAGTGCCCCCCTGCTGCACACCAGGATCCCACGCTGTGTCCACTCCTCAGCCGGGGGATCCACCTCCTGCCACCGCCCAATTCCAACTGATCACGGCGTGGGGGGAGGGAGGTAGCACCGACACAGGCCCCACCCCCGGGCCCAGCCACGTCCCTTTCCACACCTCCTAGCCCCGCCTCTCAGGCCCAGAGAGACCTGAGCAGCAGCCCGGACGGCCAATCCCAGCACTGGGCGGCCACACTGTGGGAGCAGGGAACACTGCTGCCCCACCCCCCTTCCGCCCTGGCCGCACAGCTGAGAGGTGGCTGTTGCGGCTAAAAAAAGCGCCGTGGCGAGAGGCACCTCTGGCCAGGGAACCTGAAATGCGGAAGGTGAGTTGGGCGGGTGGGTGCACGCACGGGCTGGCGGGGAGCTGCCGGTGGGTGCTCAGCACCCACCAATTTATCTCCGTGGGTGTTCCAGCCCTGGAGCACCCACAGAGTCGGCGCCTATGCTAATATGGACAGAAATCTAAGGGTATGTCCATGGAGACTCTACCAGTACAGCTATCTCTCTGTAGCATAATCAGATAGTGTAAACACAACCTACACTGATAGAAGTTTTTTTTTTTCTGTTGGAACACCACCTCCCCAAGCAGCAGTATCTACGCTGACCAAAGCATTCTTCCATTGACATAGCTGAGTGTACACTGGGCGTTAGGTCAACTAGGTGCTCAGGGGTGTATGATTTTTTCACCCCGCTCCCCACGACCAATATAGCTATGTTGATTTAACTTTTAAGTGTAGACCATGCCTAAGAATTATCAATCCTTATGCTTCAGGGCAATGGTTGATCACCTGCTAGGGTCAGGAAGAAACTCCTGAGGATGGTGCATTAAGGGCGTGTGTGTTTGAGATAGGGGAACAAGTAACAAGAATTATGCCTTCCTCTTAAAAAAGCAATACTGGTCACTCACAGAGACTAGGTAACAGACCATTTGCCGCTGATATCTTCTTTAATGCAATTCTTATGCCACTACATATTTTTAAATTAATTCAGGCTCTACATTTTCATTAAAGAAAGGAATTAAATCTGCTATTTGTAAACACTATGGTGAACACTTACAGGAAAACCCCAGCTAATTCACAGCTCACATGGGCTCTCTACTCTGTGAAATATGCCAATGTATGTGTGGCAGACGAGTCACAATAGGGGGAGTTTGGAACACATGGTGGAAATTCATCCATGCTGTGCAGTTAGTGGAGTTACACCAGAGCTCAATTTAGCCCAGGGTACCAGCATTATCTATACATTTTCTGACACTGATAATTTTAAGTAAGACGTTTAACATAGTTTTGTTTATTTTACCTGGGATTTAAAAAATAAAATTCCTGCAGATTATAACAACACAGGGTTCATTTAGCTAAAACACATGTGCTAATTTTAGACAGAAAGATAATTGAATTGGTCTTCAGACTCTTCATTTTAAAAAGCACACATGTACCAGGATCAGTATATACTAATCAGTAGGAGTGAGGCCGTCTACACTGATCTATTTGAACAGCCCCTCATTTTTGATATATCTGACTTCTCCCTGCTTCCAGATCTTTTTTTTTTTTTTTTTTAAACATCCCTGATCAGAATTATGCACAAAAGTGATGGCAAAGAGAGTTCTCCCGTGCATTTTAATGCCAAGGTTGGTCCATCATCATGGTTGGTTCTAATAAATCTGTGGTTCCCTGAAAAGCTATAAAATTGGGCTATTTTCAGTAAAGCCCAAGATTCAATGTATGACCTTCTCCCTGATCAATGTTTGAAACAGCTCTTCCATGCCAGATTAGGGAAGATTTTACATTCACTGGGTCAGGTCCTCTATATCAGTATACCTTCACTGATGCGAATGGAGCCATGGTGATTGACACCAGCTAAGAATCTGGCAGATGGGGAGTGAGTAGGAAACATATCCAAATTTGGCATATGTATCTTTTCACCATGAGGCGTCAAAGTGTTCAGCACAATTTGCAGTCACCCTACAACACCAGCTAGCACAGATGTGGGAGTTGTAAACATCGCACTGTCAGTTCTACTTGTCCCTAATGTAGTCCTCAATGAGCTGGGGGATCCTGCAGCTTCAGGTTTGGCAGGACTGTCTGAACTGGCTCTGTCCATCAGGTTATTATAATCAGAGACAATTAGCAGTCTCACAGGCTGCAATGTTCTCTACCTGCAGCTGAGTGGTACCCAGAAACTTAAAAGTGTGAAATTCTATGCTGGCTCTGAAAATAGTGAAGGAAATTAAAAGGAATTACTTCTGACCTGCTCCTTACAACTGGGTGATGCGCTAACCAGTGAAAGCAAGAGGAGAACACATTAGCACCAATCAGATATGGTTCTATGAAAGCAGGTTTTGGTACATATTGGCGAAGGATAACTTCCAGCAGATATCAGTAAGACTGAGTTCCACTGTAAATGTTACTGTATGTGACCAGATGCTGGATTTTTATTGCTGATGGACTCAAAGAACAAGCAATTTTGAGCCACCCACTAGAGAAAAGCCAACCACAAGCTGTCACAAGGAACATATAGATTCAGCAACAAATTCCCTATATTTAGACACAAATTCCTTCCCTGGTGACTGCACCTTGATGTGGCAGGAAGGCTTTTGTGTCCTAGTGACCAGAGAGCTATGCAAGTAGGAGTTTTAACTCCTGGTAAGGCTACCCAAGCTGGACAAGTCAAAAGGCATGGAGCAGATGAAAAGCAGCACACCGGTTGGGGGTTGAGCGATACACCAAGCACCTTTCCTTGGGCTAAATGTAAGTTATAGAAACACAACATGGTAACCAGTTTGGCAAACAGCCTGATACACAGGGATGGCGGAGCCTTGTTCGTACCCTATGCGATATCTGGCACTGCAGGAAAGATTCAGATTCAGACACAAATAGGTACAGCATTCAGATACTTGGAAAATGGCTAAGGTGGCCATGTTGTCACAGAAGTTGGTATACTCAACACAGCACATTTGGTACATCTGTATCTTGCTGGGCCTAAACATATATTGACTCCAAAGGTTTAGATGTGTGACTCAACACCTAGATGCTATGCAATTATGGCCACATTATAAATAGCAAAGACAAAGGAGACGCAATCCATCCATAGGTGCTTTGTAAAAGTGATGATTGACCCTGTCTAGTCAATAGCGCCAAAGTCCATTTGGCTGTCTTGTATAAGAAACAGTTCTACAATTTTATATTTGTTTGCAAACTTAAAATGATCACCTCCCACTCCAGTCCACTCCCACACCCTCTGCACCCTACCTCTCCTCACCCCCATATCCCTTTACAAGATAGCTTGATAAAACCCATTTGATTTGTTCTGATGTAAGTATTTTTTATTTTGCCTTATGATCAAAGCTAGGAAATTCTATGCCAACTTCCACTCCACGCATACATCAGGGCTGAGTTACATATCCAGTGGAAGTAAAGATTTACCCTTGAAATGCTGATGGACTATTAATTGCAGTGCTTCAGCTCTGAACTATTTTCCAATAGCAAAAAGACTCCCTCAAGTTTGGGGCTTTTTACAATACACATTGAATATTTTTCAGTCCCGCCCCCTACAGTGCTTTCAACTTTCTGTTTAGCAGAACCCTGGAATTTTTGAAATAGCCCCATGAAGTGAATGGCGCACAGACTGAGCAAATAAGAACCCTCTCAACATTACTGATTTCCTGAAAAATCAGCACATTAGATTCTGGACATGTGGATTTAAAGATTAAAAATCCCTGGATTGCTACTAGCTTTCTTCTCTGCTCTGAGCCTCTTCTCCTTCCCCTACTTGTGAAAAAATCCTCTATTTTTTCCCCTCCAGATAATTAACATAAAACATGCTGTGGCAATGTTTCATAGTTGGATTATTAAAAATACAACATTCCCTCTGATGATACTTTTTTAGAAAGTACAAGGCAGCTGGAAGAATTTGCCATATGTATATATTTGATTCCCTGCCTAGTGGATTTACAAAGCATGGGA
Organism: Chelydra serpentina; assembly: GCA_037349315.1. Classification (NCBI taxonomy): domain Eukaryota; kingdom Metazoa; phylum Chordata; order Testudines; family Chelydridae; genus Chelydra; species Chelydra serpentina. The sequence goes on along the minus strand of JBAIAC010000035.1, from coordinate 29,605,067 downwards.
TTTGGGAGTAAACAGGTCTCTTCTGCAAGTGCTCTGCATGTGAAACCGCTGAGTTCTCCTCCTTACACACATCTGTGTGAAGGATTACAACATTTCAGAAGGTGTATCAGGCACCCTCCGTTCCCCCCAAAATACCAAGAACAAATACTATCTTGCCCATGTAACCCCCAAGACCCTTAACAGCCCACTCCCCTCCTCCTGTGTAAATTACACCTCACATAAATAGTGATGGGCTAGTTTCAAGTGGCACATGTTCGTGTTTTTCCCCCTCCGCTGTCAAACCCGATGTTAGCAAATACACAAGAGGCAGAAAAAGCAAAGAGGAAATTCTTACCTTTTGAGGGTCTTCTTTGTCTGGTTTGTAGAGAAGAGAATGTACCCATTACTGCACCCATTGCAACAGCTACTTGTGAGGGTTGTTCTTTTTTTGTTCCTCCCCCCAGCCCCCAATGAACCACAATCTATTTGTGAAAAAAAAAGAAAAAAGAAAGGAGGAGGGTAAAAGCAAAGCACTGCAGCTCAGCGTTCAGCAAGCGTTAAGCTTTGAGATTTTTTTTTTTCAGTCAACACACATGCACTGACTCACAGCCGGCTGCACTGTTATTATTCAAAACAGCTCCCCATCAAAATTTAAATGCTAGATAGATTCCCTCAGACCAGAGCTGGCAGCAGATGCATCAAAATATTTACTGGAGCACAGCCACATAAACACACAGGCTAATTCTTCCTCTCTTTCCCTTATGGCTCCAACCAGCAGCCTGTAGGTCTACCGAGAAAGCATCAATGCATCTCTTCTAGTGCATACTAAACTACAGCTCTGTAGGCATAGTAAGGGTCTCGGGAGGATGCTAGGGACCTGGGCTCTGTACCAATCATGAATGAATGAAAATCTACTCAGTGGAAAATGATAGTGAACTAGCTTTCAAAGTCGCAGATGTGTGAAATGCACACTCCTGCTGATAAATATCTTATAAAAGGGTAGAAAATAACATTCTCTTAAACTCTTCTGAGGCACAGGACCCAGGGAAAGGAAACAAGTGTGCAATGGGGGGGGTAGGGGGGAGCAGATAGTAAATTTCAACACAACCACTCTCCATACACTTTCTGACATGTCAGATGCATGGGAAATGCAGTTGCTAATAACCTAATTCTGTGCAACTCATAAAGCGTGCATGTGTGAGAGAGAGACACACACTCATAGGATACTAAAAACAGCATATTATTGAAGCAAATGCCTACGAGTGTCAGATTTCTTTTGGTGGGATTTTATTTTTTTCAAAAATGTGATTGACATAATATTGCACTACAGTAAGTTACATATATTGCTAGGTTTGTGTTGAACATGGGGAAAGGGAGGTCGAGAAAGAGTTAATGCCTTATCAGGTACCTGTCAGAAGAAGAATTAATTTGGTATTCACGGATGGTGTCTTAGAGTAAGGCAGCATCTGTGCAAATATTGCATTTGTTTGAAGAAATTCATTCTTACATTGCAGACTAAAGTATATTGTCCCAAGAGGTTTCCTTCTGAATGAAGATTTCATCAAATTCAAACCTCAATGCATCTGAAAATCAGAAGTACTAAAAAGCCATTTTTTCTGGGGATAAAGCATTTGGAGAGTTAACATTCAAATGCTTCCTACCCTGCATTTCTTGCATTCACATTTATATTTACATCCCTTATGTGCATCCGTAAACAGCTCTCATTTAGTGCTTGATCACAATCCATTAACAGAAAATAGAGAATTTTACTTGTTTGTTTGTTTTACAACTTAAAATAGGAGCACTTGTGCTTTTTAGTGGAGCATCTTTTTTAGAAACAGGACCTTGGTATCAAAGCACAACCCAACTGAAGGCACACCTGAACTGACAACAGGAATCGTGTTACTGCACTGTTTCCCCTTCCATAGGGGTGTGTCAAACGGCTGGGATGTGTAGTGGTGTGTTTGTGAGCTCACAAAGATGTTTTTTATTTGCACCTATTGTCATTCACACTTGGGCTCTTCTGGCAAGCTGTCCCATAGCTGAGATCCTGGCACTGATATATCCTACCATCTGATAGTCTAACTCTGGGCTTCTCCAAGCTGCATTGTCCCGGAGGAGCATATCTGTCTCAGAGTGCCAGGTAGAGCATGGGATTTGTACAGTTCTCCTGAAGGTGCACAGAGTTTGTATTAAACATTTAAACCATTTGTATTTAAATATTACCTAATTCTAACACAACAGCAAACAAAACCTGGTGTTCACTGCATTTCCCAGCATTCCAGGGCAGGGAGGAGGATGGTAGGTCTCTGTAGCCACCTCCTTGTAGAACAACAGCTTCTTCATGCAGGTGTCTCTGAGGTAACAAGATCTCAGTCTATTCAGAGCCTTAAATACACCAGGATTTTTAATTTTGGCGGAGGTCAATGTCTTTGCATTGACTTTTCTTGTATAGGAGATGCACTGCTCTATGCAAACATCATCAGGCATCCCTGATCAGAAACATGCTCCCACATCCACCAGTGTAGGAGTAACATGCACACCAAGAATTACAGGGCAGTTACTGTAGTCATGAGTAACTGGTGCCAAGTACTTGGTGCTGGTACCTATGAAGAGCTAGTTGCTCACGTGGTTCTGGTTCTCCACCTTATTTCCAGCTTCTTCTACAAGTTTCCAGGCTCTTCAATGGAAACAAGGAGGAGCCAAACTAGCTGCATGTACTGGGAGTTAATCCTACACCAGAGAAGGAACCAGACAACCAGGTGGCTGAGGAACAGATTCAGACAAGGAGGAGACCAAGCAGCAGAGAAAACAATGGGCAGCACGAGAGAAGAAGTGAACAGACTGGAGTGGGAAAAGAAATGAAGAACAAAATGAGTGAGATTAAGAGATTAAGAGATTACATTCTTCAGAGAGGTGAAACGATAACATTCATGACAGTTACAAATAAACCAATAATTTACTGTTAGTTACTCTCAAAAGCAGCTTCTGGTGATTCCACAGGGATGCTCTGTGACGGGGTAGGAGGAAACAATCTCTTCAAGATGTGGTTTACACAATGAAAAAACTAGGAGAAATCTTGATCTAGATAAAGTTGTTGCTTTCCAAAATCAATGAGCAATTGCTCCTGTCACATCGTTCAAACACGAAACCACACACGAGTCTACACAGTGAGTCACCCGTTATGAAAAACAACATTACAAATGTAAGTGCTCTAAAGTGAATCGTCACAAAGAGCTAAACTAATTATAAAGAGATGCCACAAGGAAAGCCAGATGGAAATTAACTCGCTTCAGAATTCCTTCTGACACATTTTGGACCCTGTCCAGGAGGAAAGCATAACAGATCAGCTTGCCCATGTGGAGAAAAGGTGTGGGAGAAGGGGATGTTGGGGGATAGGAAACCAGCTCCTGTTGCTGTACACTGGTGGGAAATAGCAATTGGGTGCTAGGCAGAATGGGGGAGACAGTGTTTCCTATACTCCCCATATTCATTATTCTTTGAGACTAGGAGAACAAGGTTTTTTTCTTGGCTAAGAAATCAACACCGACAGCTTTTTGTGAAATAAAACCATTCCACTGAATTGGGGAAACCAAGTTCTGTACATAGCAGCCTTTGATTGTGTCATGTGCAATGTATAAGAGTGGCAGGCTATTAGAACAGGTTCCTAGATCATTATGTCAGAAGAACCCTCTGACACACATGAACCCATAGCATAAATCTCATAAAAGCAGACCTCAAAGTACAAGGACACGCCAAGATCTAATGAATTTCTGTGTATGGCATACGGACGTAATAGGCAGAACATTTATTTCTGCCAAGATGAGTTTGGCGACTTATGGACTCAAGAGGTAAATATTTGTTTGCAATTTGATAAACGCTGATGTTCACCTCGCCAGTTTACATATGTATTCTTGCATACGTTCAGAGCCTCTCCAACAAAGATAAGTGAAAATCTCTGACATGGCACTGCACTTGAGAAGTATAGCAATACTGTTTTTTTAGTTAACATCCTACATAGCAGATACAGTGAGAGGTTCATAAAAATACCTTGCTGAACCTCGCTGCAGCCAACAGGGAAGCTCTTATTTGCATACTGCCATCTAATTGGCTAGCATTGTTCCAGGCCTCAGTAACTATTGCTGGTTTCTTCAGAGGTCGGTACTGACCTGTTGCATGACTATCCTACCAGCTAATATAGCACCAAACATATTATTCTTACACACTATGAAAGAGTGTTCATGGTATTAACCCCTTTGCTGCATTTAACATGGCTGCCTACTTCTGTGCTACCACTTTCATAGTAGATGCTCGTTTGTTGAACATAGCCAGTAGGTTTGGCCGCAGTGCGGCAGTTAATTACAGTTGAGTACATGTAAATATAGTGGCAACAGTTGCAGAATTAAATTAATATTGATCTGATCCGAGAACACTGAGGGGGTTAATATGCTCTCCTCCGACTGTGGGAAAAGTTCAGTCATCACAGAAATTTGCAGGAACAGGGTGATTGGGATCATTACAACCCGCTCTCTGTCAGAGGTTGAGATCCTGCTCCCATTGAAGACATTTGGTGTTTTACTATTGGTTTCAAAGGATGAGAGACCAGGCCCTTATTGTCATGGCTTTAGCAACTGGTTTGCAGTCTTTTTGCTGGGAGGGTTGTTACCATTGCCTCAAACATTCCAGATCTTTGTCAAAAGGCTCCAAAAGCATCCATTTCCAGGGTCTAAAACTGGAACAGCCAACTACAGTTCTGGCAAAACATCCACCTATTCCTATAAACCAAAGTGGGTATCTGTAACCTTCATTGCTCGCTAAGGGCAAGCAAAGAACCTCCTGGAAAATGTCGGGATGCTAAAATCACTGACACTTGTAAGCTTTTTTTTTTTTACTTATTAATTTCATCCAAAGTATAGTAATGTAAACTTATATAATAGGAGCACAAACAAAACTGCCTCATCAGCCCCTTGTCATTCAGGCCAGAATTGTCACTCTTGGTTGACTAAAGAAGGTACCTACATACAGATTTAGATGGCAAACTTAATTTTTGCCTGTTGGATATTTGGGACATTGGAGCGGCGAAGCTCAGAGTGCTGCTGGGTTTTGCTTCCATTCACATAGCATGATGCCTGGAAGGACCTTCTTTCTTCATACTGTGACTGTTTCAGGAGGGCATTCTATACCCAATCCACACTCTAGGCCTGATCCCGAGGCAACTTGTCTCTTTCAAGGCTAGGTGACCTATGGCTGCCTGTCCTCTCTCTGCACATATGATGGTACAACCTGCACTGATGGGAAATTGGGAGCATAGTTAGAAATAGGCAGTGAATTGAGCTTCCACCATTGGCATCAAGATAGACATGCCAGTGGTCATGATTTTGGTTGTGTCCCCTGAACTGCATCTTTGGCAGATGCTCGCAAACAGGAATCTGCAATGTTAGTAGAAATACCACTCTGTTCTGGAGTACAAGCCCCTGGGTATGAACTGCCCTGGAATGCCCCAGCAGCATAGCTGTGGCTGCTTCTGGTATTATTCAGGCACAACTTCCTTCACTAGATATTGGGTGGCGGGGGGAGGACATTAATTCTGTATCCTCTGATACAGTTACTAGCACACTGTCTGAGATGACAAGCATACACATGCAGATGCTGCTCATGAGTCACTATGGCTGCTCCTACATCCCTGCCTCACTTCCTTTCCCCTTTGGTTTTTAAAATAGTCCATAGACAGAGAGAATTGACTTCCTTTAAAAATCAAGAACGAGGAAAACAACCTGCTGCCTTTTTTTTGAGAGAGAGAGTTTTTGTTGCTTAGCAAATGTTTAACTGATTATTGTCTTAAACTCCCTGGGTTACTTCCTCCCCCCCATGTATGAGTCTGAGCCAGGGCTGTGCCAAGAGGCTAGCAGAAGGCCTTGTGAACTATGAACCACGTGGATTCCATTGCTATTGAACAAGAACTCACTACTTCCTTTAATGCAGATAAGAAATCAATGGCATAATCTAGCCCTAAATCCAAACCTTGTGTGTTGACTTGACCTGCAACAGTGCTGTGTTGCCGCTCTCTACCCTGGAGGACTATGCAATCCAGGAGCCTAGACATAGAAAGCAAGTGGCTGCAGACGGACATCTACAGGCAAAAGCAGCTGGTCAAGAATAGCCCTCCTCTGGAGGTGAACCTCAGAGCTCAGACAAGAGACAGCTGATTTCAGGCCCTTTGCTGCTACCTGGGTTACTTTCTCAGAATGAGGGTGCAGTTGGAGAGGAGGAATCCAAGCAGTTCAGGATTTGAGAATTTGAATCCACAGCTCCACCATGACAAACACACATTTGGCAATGCTACGAAGACTATCCATGGCACCAAGGATAAAAAGCATCAGGTATCTGTAAGGTATAGAGGTGAAATGTAAGGATTAATTAATGTTGTAACACAGGGCCCATACGTCTCAGGGCTATTTAGATTAGCCAAATTAGGCCTTTGGATTTAGGAGAAGTTAGCTATATTATAAAGATAAGTTTGCATAAGTAAGTTAATAATAAATCTGCTGAGCTTGTGTCTATGTTTGTGATATACTGATGATTCTAAAATAACTGCTGCATTTGGATAATAATAGCTATGTCAGTAGACACCACAAGATGACCATTGGTAGTTGGGTTGAAATGTTAGAGACTTCTTTAAGGTAACTGCCTGTGACTATGGTGATAAGATGTCATAAATGTTAATGACTATAAGGGAAGCTAATGAGTTAGCCTGCAAAAAATGGGGCACCCCAAAAGTAGTGGGGATGTGGAAGTTCAAATAAGGAAAAGGAGGGGTAATGGCCTTCATAAAAAACATATGAACTCCAGTGAGTCTCACGGTAACAGACTATAAAAGCTGCATCCCAGCCTGCATGCTTGGGTGGGGGAGACACCAGGATGATGACCCCGGGTCAGAGTGATGATGATGGCGAGGATGAGGGTGAGGACTAGCACTTTGGGTTTTTCCACGAGGGATGGTGTGAGTCATGCAAATACTATGCATTCTGTATGGGGCTCTCTCTCTCTCTCTCCTTTACCAGGCTGCAGTATGTGTATTGTTTGGTTGGCTAATAAAAATAATTTTATTGAAAGAGCACTATTTAGTCTCTGTTGTGAATCATGGAGTCCCTGTTCTATTGATAACCTCTCCACTGTAGTCCATCTTGGGGGTGCTCTACTCTAATAGATTAAAGTAGGTGTAAACCCTCATCTTGGGATGGGTAATTGGTTAAAGTAACCCATAACTATAGATAAGGTGACACAGAGAAAACCCTTTACAACTTTATATGTTGTGAAAAGGAGCAATACTTCACACCCCAAATTTGATCCTCCCTCCAACCTCTTTTTGTATTTACTGAAACCTGCAAAAGAAGCAGAACTTGCTTTCCAGTCCATGCATAGCTTCCACGCTGTTTTCACAATCGCATTTCCATCTGTTTGTTGCATTTCATTGCGTCACAGAAGGCTCTTGGTCTCAAAGCTAACCTTGCTTCTTTGTTCCCATATGCCAGCTCTTTCGAGTCTTCCACCCAATCTGTAAATATGATTTGCCTTTGCTCTTATAAATATTTCATAAGCTTCTTTAAATTCTCCCTCCTTAAAACATACCACATACAAATGAAAAACCCTTACACTGGGCCTCCACACCCACAGATCTAAATTGGGAGTAATATTCAAGCTAGAGAATGTCCTGCCCTGCCATTGGGAAACCTACAGAATGAAAGAGGCAAATCTCTGTCAGACAGTTCCTTTTTGTAGCAGTGTGCCTGTGTGGAGCACCATTAACTTCAGTGAGGTTCCACACATGTGTAGCTGGCATGCCATCAAACACAGGATCGGAACCGTAGACAAATGGTTCTGAGGGTAACACAAATGAGTTTACAGGGTCGCATAGAGCAGCTATGTCACAACGTGATTGTTCCAGAGGTACCAAATTTTGACACTTAATTCCATTCTATTTGGGTTCTCATATTGCACCCATCCCTATGGTAGATAATTGGATCAGTAGCTAGCAAACTGGATAGCAATAAAGCAGGAGTGAGACTTTTCTTTTGAACCTGTGTAGGTGTGATAATGAATCATTGAATGGACCCAGCACTGCCACTCTCTCTCATGTTGAGTAGTGAATTTATTCACAAGCTGCCCCATTGATTTCAGCGGGTCTGTAAGAAACAGGTGGTTGAATCTCACCTTCTGTTTTCTATTCACTGGAAATGTTACAGGCTGAATTCCAGTAGCAGTTAAAACTGTGAAACGTCAGAGTAATTCCGCGGAGTTACTCTGGAATTTCACTGATGTAAATGTGAGCAGAATCTAGCCCTACAACTCCAATCAAATAAATAACATGATCTGCCCCCTACCCCTGATTTGGGATCATTTGAAGATGCCCTTTCATTGCTAACACAATTAATGTTGCCAGATCTCAAAAGCCATCCATTCTCTGTTTCTGCTACGACCATAATATATTTTTCATAATTTTGAAGTCAGTAATTAATAATACTGAAAATCAGATGAAATAGACATGATGTGAAGCTAGAGGATCCATGTGAAGCTACATGTAAATAAGGGACTGATGCTATTATTCACAATATCAGAATTCCACTCACCTGATGCAGTTTGTAGTAACTGAGTCAAAAACATGACAACCTGCAGCATTCATTTAATGCCACTCAGTGGAACATGGAAAACAAATAGTTAACTTTAGTTTTTAGCAAATGAAGGGCATTGCTATTCACATTGGAGGGATCCCCACCAGAAACACCTGACCCTGGTCCTAGTCCTGGGGCAGGGGAAATTCTAGTGAGGAGGTTGGGGAATCCAGGGAGGAGGCACATGAATCTGACTCCATGTTAGGGAAGGAGCAGAACTCCTGGCTTTGCCGGGGTTAAGTAAAAGTGTTATTCCATTGTTAAGCATGGTGCTTGATCCAGGAGTGGATTCAGACGTTCTAGGAGGGATGGTTGATGTTGTGCAGACACACAGGGCTGGACCCTGGGACCGCATCCCTCTCTGTGGGAACCCTCCTCCTCACAGTTTCAGGAGAGCGTGGATATGGGTGGGGAAAGAAGATAGAGGAGTCAATCCTGATACCAAGACTGTGGTCAGTGTGTCTGAGCAGAGGGTACCATCTGGCAGCGATGGGGAAAAGTGGGAGTTCTGTCCTGCTGATCAGTTTTAGGTGAGAACTGCAACCTTTTCATCCCACCGCTGTTCCCAGAGTGCCATTAAAGCAATGCATTGGAAGGGAAGGGCTCACATTTCAGTAGGGAAACCTGCTTTTTCTGTTGCCCCCTGAAATGTGCCTGAGCACTGTACAAAGCTTTTTCACAAATTCTGCCTCCTTAACTTTTTAAGAGGCTTTTGATTCTAAACTATGAAACAATCCGAAATAATGGCTTTGCTTGGGATGATGCACAGGATGCTGGAGAAGTGTGACTGCCACCACATCATCAGCTGCTAGTAGCACCAAGAAGTTATTGCCAGGTAATACCACTCATAGGCAATAGGGAACTCATACAGATTCCTAGGAAAGTGGCAGAGTGATGTTTAAGAGGATTTTGAGGGATGAAGTACAACAGTGGATCCTAAAACCCCTTATTTACCAAGAATAGAGCAGGGGCAGCAATAGTGTAAACTGGGCCACAAACAATGTGCCTCAGGACTGGCCACCTCTAGGGGAAAGATGGCAATTCAGTCTCTGTGTATCTGTTCAGTCCTGGGTGTGTCTGCTGAAACTGCAAACTGTGATGGTGGTTTCTGTGAGGTAGCCGCTTGTCTGCTAGAAGCTGCCCAAACATCGCCTTGCAGGTATCAAACAGTAGTAGTGATTGGACAGGAAAGCCCTAAACCAGACTGCAACAAATGATGGAACTTTATTTATAAGCATTTCTATGCTGAGCCTTATTGATTCTCTGAGTCTTCCCTAAGTATTTATGGATTTATCCTCACAACTTGGGTGTAATGTAGGGAAGAAATACTGCTGTTTTGCAGTTGGGGAAACCAAGGCAGAGAATTAAAATGAATAGCCCAAGGTGACATGATTTTTATGTCAAAGCCAGAAAAATTCTGATCAGTCAATTCCCAGTCCTGCACTTCAGCTACAAGATTACATTACCAAACACCTAAGTCATTTCATATGCGAGTTGAGAGAGAAAATGTGCGTGTGCGCGCGCACATGCAAACACACACTCGCTGAGAATAACCTGAGTCTCTGCACCATTTGAACTTCCACATCGTATGCACATGACTGACAGGCAAGAATCCACGTTTTGCAGGGTTTTTTTTTAAAGTCAACAAAAGACACAAGCAGCTGAGGAGTTCTAAAGATATGTCAAAACTACATAAGAAATATGAGCATTAAATGTTGATCAGGGTTAATAACTCAGTCTTGCCTATACCGTAAGCTAAAGGCCAAGAAGTCTAGTTGTGCGGGGGGGAGGGGGGGGACGGGACACAATGGTTTGCTTTCTTGGATAACTGGGAATACTGTAACTATTTTATGTTTGCTTGTTCGGGGTGGGGTTACAGGCAGAGAGGGAGGGAGACACTTTCAAGTGATCTCTTTCTGGCATGTATTCCTGCCTTAATGCCCTTGAAAGAGAGGTGCCAAACTAACTGCCTGTAATTCAGGTCACTGAAGAGATGTTTTTAAGTACTGTGAAGAGTTAACTTTCTATTTTTGCTTCATAATAACACTTCACCTCTCACCACAGGGTCTTGTTAAGGAGAACAGAATGGCCATTATTCACCCATAGGTAGCTTCACCTAATGTCAGGGTAAATCACATCAGATAAAAAACAAGAGAGGCTATATTCGTACATTTGTCCGGTTTTTGTGGTGAATTTGTTAAGGATACAAGCAAGACCAAGACTTTAAACATACGCCTGGCTATGTCCGAGTCTCAGTAAGGTCACATTTTCTTATATTCTAATTACTAATTTAACTCTGGTTTACCTGAAACTGAATGCAACCTTCATTATGGAGTTACTAATGAAGACTGAAGTTTATGAAATTGATTCACGGCATCTTAATCTTTCCCATTTGAAAAAAATCCAGAGATAAAAATGTTCCAGCAACAGGTTTGTTGCGATGATCCAGCTGGATATAACAATCCTCTAAAACTGAGGTCAACTTTGCAGGTTCCCCTAAACATCAGCATTAGAACCTATTATTGTCAGGATGTTCTGCACACTAAAAGAGCCAGTGAGAAGTCCATCCTTTCAGCACACACTCGCAGAAACTTTGCCTTATGGCCTGTTTTGGATACATAATAATTTGGCTTTGAAGACACAGGTCCCTGTGACTAAGTTAGTGTCTATGTGGGATACACACTGTGCAGGAATGTGGTGCTTGCTTGGTTGTTATAATAAATAAGGCCGTACACAGATACGTGGCTTAGTTGAATGGGAGTCAGAGAATATTCAATCATGAACACTTTTCAAATAAAAGATAAAGGGTTTATTTTAATACTAAAGGCAGGTTATGCTGCTGCACAATGCAGTGAGGGAAGCAGCCTCTTTCCCTGCTTACGGGGTCCACAAGGGATAGGCACAATTGCAGTCCCCATGCTCCCTCCCTACTCCCCTAGCTATGCATGGTGCCCAAAATGGGATGGGACTGGGTAGGGACAACGCCATGGCTCTGCATCCTGCCATGTCAACCCACAGACAAGAGTCAGTGCAACAGCAGATCTAAGCTGCAACCCCCTAGAGTGGTGTAGGAGCAGGCAGCAATCATGGAGAGTCAGACACACCACCCCTGGGGTTCCCCCAAGTGTTTTCAGGTATGCAGGGATTGCCGCCTGCAACAAAACACAGCTGAACTGCCTAACAAATAAGAATGGAAAGTAAATGACACCAGAGGAGCTAGATTCCATTTTAAATCTCCAAATGCAAGAGAGATTCAGAGTGAGGCCTGAGAAGGTGGCAGAACGGTATGATCCTTAAATTGGATTTTCCTTACATAGGGGTCCATGCCTGCCACCACACAAGTTAAGAAATGTAGCATCCAATCTCTGACCTTTGTCCCTGTGTGGCCTCAATAAGGTGGCCATTTGAAAGGAGATCTAGATCTTACCAAAGATGCCCATCCTCTCTTCATTTTCTCCTCTCCACCTGCTGACAGCACAGTGGGAGGACATCTTCCTTGAGAATAGCTTGGCTTTGCTCCCATTGGGAGTAATTAGAAGTGGTGCCCATTTTGAAAGGACATCTTATTGCTTCAGTCCCATTTATAACAGCAAGAGGGAGATAGTTGTTATTTTGAAAGAGAGCATGTAACTGGGAACAGGCTATCTGCTCAGTTCTTTTCAGAAGATTAGATGGCAGCCAGTTAGAAAGAAGGGTTTTTTTGTGACCCTCTCTGGAGGAGCTTTTATTCAACAAACTTTTCTGACATCTAACCATCAAGGTATGAAAATAATAGGAACAAATAAACCAAAAGAAGAATAAATCAAAAAGTAAAGAATATGAAAAAAAATCCAATGTCTTTAAAAATCAGTTTAATCTAAATTGGGACTTCTTGCCACATTGTGGCACTATGAGATGGAGTTTATGTATGGAAAATGCACAATTGAGACACCAGACAATCTTAACAAATAGGGAGTTGTTAATTTCCTGGATTCGTTGTACGTGGTTTTGAAATAATTACAAGATACCTATAATGTGTTTCACTTGAAGTCAAAAATATACTCTGTCAATTGTCACTCAACTTTAGCAGAGTTTATAAAAGAGAATTCCGTTAAGGAGAATAGAAGATGAAGAATGACTCCAATAAAAGGGACATATGCCGTAAATACAATACTGGCTGGTGGACTGAATTATTATTACAATTGTATAGTAATTCATCTTGAAGGACTCTGAACTGCTTGATGAATCAATCATCACTGACAGTTATTTTCAAATTGTGTTAAACGTAGTCATCAAGATTGTCTCTGGGCTCATAAGCAAATCAAAGAACAATTTAAAATGCAGCCAGCTCTAGGGTGGAGGCACAGCCAGGCATATAGCTGGGGAACAGCACACTGTCAAAAAGGGGGCAGAAGTCAGGCTTTCATTGCAAAGATGTCTGTGCAAACCACACCATACTCTATGAACAAGGCCTGCAGGTCTTTAATATTCCTGCAACGAAACAGAATCTTGACTTTTAAAAAAAGATGGGCCCAAATGAAACCAAAGTTTGGGGATGTTGAGACTGGAATTTACATTTGGTCACTAAAAGAGAGGGAGCACAAATCCATGAATCTCTGCCGTTTGGCTGTGTTGGGACTCAGTTTCACTTATAAGGTGTATTCTGAGATCCATTCTGCATGCAACATGGTTTATCTGTGGCAGAAGGCAGAAGGACAGAGGTGTGTGAGCCTATATTTTAATTCTGCGCTTGGCAGTGGATTTAGGATTGCCTTCTCCTCTCACAGGTCCCCATCACAACAGAACATTAAACACTGAAAAAGTGAAACCAGGAAGGAATGGACGGAGGGGAGGAGGGGGAGAGCGGGGGAAGAACATATACATCAGCAATGCAGGGACATTTAAACACCATTGATCTACTAGGGTCTTTATGGGAAAGGAAGGAGGGAAGAAAGACAAAGCTTTGGTCATAATCTGAAGTTCACATTAGGAAGCCTGACCACACATGTCCTTCCTTTGACATTGCTAATTTTCTGGCCGAACAACTGAATCATTGGCAGATGTAGATCACAAAGCTCCAGACTGTTCTTTGTTTTCCTTTATGATTCCTTCAACACGACTTACGAAGAAGCGTAATTTTTTATTTCAAATTTAATTCTTGTCAAAGAAATGAAAATAAAAGAACAGACTAGCAAAATCACAGGAGGCAGGGCTTTTGCAACACTCCCTTTCAAGCTATGAACATTGCCATGTGGATTTCATTAACCCAGCAGAAAAGGCCCTACTATCAAATAGACATAATTAATATAACAAATGCAGCCTTTCAATTCAAGACTCCATTTGCTCACAGCCCCATGACTATCACAAGAAGTTAAATATGAAGGATACTGTTAGTCAGGGATAATTCCTTGCTTTTTTGCAGTGCTTTCTTATGTATGTCATCTTTTTGGTTACAACCCAATCGAGCTGAGATTGCACAGGTGTGACTCAGGGCAGCATATGGCAGCTCTATGTTTAGAACAAAAGGCCCTATCATGACACTGATTTTTTTAAAAATCAGAACTCCCCACTGATTTCATGGATTGTTAGTAATTTTATTGCTGATGTATCAGCCAGAGTGGAATCAAATGCTGTCTTTCTTGGCTGTGCTGGCTCTGTCTTGGTAATTGGGTAAACATCACTAGTAACGCACTACCAGACTGCCATTCTTCCTCATAGAGCAGTAACTTACTCCCAAAATAATCCCATTGAAATGAATGTGCCTGCTTGTGCAGCAGCATGGTGTTCCGGAGTGTAAATAAAACCAGGCGGAAGGGGAGGCAGAGGCAGCAACTGGCCTTTATGAAATAAGCAGACTGATTGAATAAACACGGGGAAATGTTGCTGCATGTGAAGATACCACCCTCCCATAGTTTCCAGAGCAAATCATTTTAAAATACATTCTCTCTTATCTGTTGAGTCCAGCTAAAAGAATTCCAGCAACCTAACATTTTCTGTCCTTTCAGCTGGAGGTTTCCAAATTCACCTCACAGCATCCCGAAAGAAACTGGAACATCAAGTAAACTTCAAAGGCCTCTGGATACAGTGTTCCAGACCTTAAATCTGGATACTGTCACCTGCCTAGGGTGCTGTAAGATGCAATGGCAGTAAAGATTTAAAGAAAGCCATTCTTTGTCCCATCTTGTGGGTATCACAGCACACAGAGAACATAAATTGGAGACTCACCTGAGTGCTTACTATAAAACAGATAGCAAGATGCACTGATCTTTCCCATCCATCTAAGATATGGCTGACAATGTGAACAGAGACGCGTCATGTTCCAAACAGGATCCATTTCCAGTGACATGAAAAAAGAGGGTTCACGGACTAGAGAGAAGCATATAGTCCCAGGATTGAGCTCTTAGAATGAGGGTTGTAAGTCTGCCATAGTAAGTTTGGGGGAAAGTCATGATAGTTTCATAAAACATGGAAATTAGGACAAGAATTATGGAGAAGTTAGATGTGTTCTATAATAATCATGGTGTCTTTGTAGAATCAAACCTCAGTTTTTATTTTTAATATATTTTAGGGGTACTACATGACTCATAGGCATCTTAGCTGCTCCCCCCCCCTAATTATTTGCATTACAGTAGTGCTAGAGGCCCCAGATGAGATCAGGATCCCCATGTGCAAGGCACTGTACATAGTTAGACAGTCCCTGTCCTGGACAGATTGCAGTCTAAGGACTCAGTTGTGGCCATGCCACAAGCCCTGAGTAAGGGGCAGAGTGCAGCTTCAGTGCCACAAGAGCAGACCCAGAGATGGATTGTTTCCCCTCTTGTGCCTAGGGAGGACAGAGGAAGTAGTCTGTGTCAGCCATACACCTGGTACAGATTACTTCCCATCACCCTCACCCTCCCACCTTGCACAGAAAGTGGATTAGCGACCCTGAAAAAGCTGCTCTCAACTCCTTATGCCCCCCTACTCCCTTGCATGGCAGGATAGCCAGGGTTCATAAGCAGGCCCTACACAGAAACAATAGACAGTGGGTAGCATAGGAAGTATTATCTTCATTTTACAGATGGGAAACAGAGGCACCAAGTGGCTTGCCCAAGGAAGTTGGTGGCAGAATCAGGAAATGAACACAGGTTTCTCATGTCCCTAATCTGTTTTCTATTTTTTCACAAACATTGTAGTGAAATGTTAGTGCCTTGATGTCTTTGTTTCCCTTTGCCAGCTTTGCTTTATGGCCCTGGTGATCTCATACTTGCAAGGGGCACTTGCTGAGTTCCCCCCAGTCTGCCCTGTGTGTCCTTGCAGTGATTCTTCAGAGCCTGGCTCTTTAACAACATCCAGTCCTATGGGATGTTCTCTTACAAGTCTCAAAGTTCATCCACCTGCTCACCAATAGTCCCAAATCATGGACATTTTGACCTTTCTAAATACGATTTTTTTTTGCAATCTGTGTCATACATGCCAACTACAATTTCTCTCTCATCATTGGACTATTTATATCTTTGACTATCTTCTATGATGCTTGGAGTATGCGTATATTAGACCTATGCTAACTTGGGTGCAGTTTTTCTGCTCACACTAGTTTACACTCAGTGCATCATAGGGGCAGGGGAGTTGCCAGTGATTTTGTTACAGCACCCTGATTCTCTAGCTGATTCTGTGCCAGATGTAGCAAAGAATAGAGTGGTCTGGAGCTACTGTAAACTTTGTCAGGTGGTCACAGCCCCTAAGGGGCCATCTGGCAGCTGAGGATTTCTGGAACACATGGGGATTCTGGCCATACACCTTCTCTTTACCATCTATTCCTGGACTACAGTGGAGTATATGCCAACTATTCTGGTTGGATGCCAGCTTGGGATGCTCCTCTGCCTGATTTTGCTTTTTCTTTTGCAAGGATTCATATGAATATTTATGTTGGTTTCATTCCTTGTGTATTTCACACACCCAAGTTTCAGTTTGTGGTTCAAGTTTGAATGACTCTTAAATCACAAACAAACCCTCTCCTGCAGGACTTTGGAGCTGTGCTTCAGCTCTGCTACAGCTCCAGGCAAAAACCTGCAGCTCCACTGCTCCAGAGCTGCTCCGGGCTCCGCTCCAAAGCCTTGCTCTCCTGGAAACCACACGCTCAAATGATTTTGGTGCTAAAGTATTAATGGGTGTAGAGTTGCTTGGACAGCTTA
Organism: Chelydra serpentina; assembly: GCA_037349315.1. Lineage (NCBI taxonomy): Eukaryota > Metazoa > Chordata > Testudines > Chelydridae > Chelydra > Chelydra serpentina. Next base: position 29,588,266 of record JBAIAC010000035.1, on the reverse strand, counting down.
CTACCCTTTGGAGACTCTTTGGTGATATATGACACCACATTCAAACCTAATGAACCCACCCGTTACCTTACGCCTGAATGTGATTCTTCGTTTAAGCTGTCAATCTTAAATGAGAATCAAACCCAGGTGTATTTCATTATGAAAAATTCTTTCCACTCTAGGTTGTAGGTCAGATAAATAGGATAAGTTATGCAACCTAACCATTACGCATTCTTATAGAAGAATCTCCCTCCCTCTCCCCACCCCCCGAGCATAATAAAAACCTTTCACTATAAATTTATTTCCTTTGATGCTGGTAAATCTGCAAACCTTTCCTGCTGAAAATCCACTCTGTCTGGGGAAGAGACATATTGCAAGACTGAAACATAGGTCTTGTGTTCTGTTTGTTCTGTTGCCATTCAAAAGCAATTTCTCTGTTGTGCCTTGATAATATTATTTGCCCAAATTATTTCCCCTATTCTTGGTACCTTCCTGCGATAGGCACAAAACATTTTGAGATCCGGGCTTTGGCATTTAAAATTCTTGTTTACTTTAATTGATATTCCAAAAATATTAACTAGGCTTGCATTCGCATACTATATAAGTATTCATATGTGCACAACAATTGCTCTAGACAGAAGATGCAAAACAGATCAGTATATGCATCTGAAATGATCCCCTTGGTACAATCTGTTTGACATTAATACTGTTTAGAAAGAGGTGTCAGAAGCAGAGTGTGCTGAAGCCTATGCTATTAATATCAATGAAGGGAAGGACTCATTGCTTGGAGGCGGGTGGAGGAGGGTGGACAACTGTCCATTTTCTTGGGTTACTGAAGATTCATTGACAAAGGAAGTCTGCATCTTAAATAGATGGCGAGATTACTGTATATTCCTGAGGAATGCTGCCTTCAAAAGCTGTGACACAGAGAGAACAGTTAACATCGTCTATCACTGCAAGATGCCCAGCAGCAGCACAGTGGTTGGAGGAAGAATGGGGTCAGTTCCAGCACACAAACTCTTGCAGGGATGCAGAGTTGGTGGACAATTGCAAAAGGTCTTGGATACATTCTGCTTCCAAATTAATGACTCATCTTATTTTCCCCATACCAGTCTAGAACCCCTTACCCCTATCTTCACTCACATCCTATCAATCTACCTACTCTCAGCTTTTCCTCATTTTCCTCTTGACTAATCCCAATGCAATCGAGACTGCCACTCTCGTGTGGGGGCTTCACAGCCACAACAGACGCTGCACAACCATCAACTAAACATTCCCCATGGGCGCATATCCATCGTCTCTCGAGACTAACGGATGCCAACAATCCCATCTGCTCAGAGTGACAGTTACTGATCAGTCTATTGTTGCCTTGAGCCCATACTTGGTACTTATCCTACTTAGGGGCTGCAAACATACTGTATGCTCAGAACAGATGTGGTGATATAGACTGGACTAGCTAAGAAGTAGCAAAGGGCAGCTGGATTGGGGGGGGGGGTGAAAAGAGGATGGAGTTGTGGCATCTGTGTTGAGGATTTGGGTACACAAGATACTACAACAGATCTGTTACAGTCACAATTCCTCTAGTTCTGTCTTTCAAAACATTTGTGGGCACCCCAGTGTGCACACCGAAAAAATGGTGCACATACATGAAACAGGTGTGCAAACTATCTGATCAGAGGATACAAGCAGATGTGGCCCCAAATGCTGAAAACATATTAATGGAGACTGGGTTGAATAAGTGTGAGGAGGAGAGGAAGGGAAAGAAGAGAATGGGGAGAAAGCATTAATAATAAATCATTTCTTCTTTGAAATGGTTTGATCTCCAGGCTCTTTTGACCTGCCCAAACAGTAGCCTGTCTTCCTAGTATTTTGCCAGGCTTCAAATAGTCCCATTTCTTTTATCACTGGATGATCTTGATTTCCTTTAGCATTTCTTCACCTCTTCATGAGAAATTTCTATCTATATCTGGCATCTGTCCTCCATCTTCCCTGGTGTTCACTGAAGCTAAGAATGCATCAGTTCTTTTTTAGGACTGTCTGCTTCTTTTGTCAATAAATAGGTTCTGAAACCCTGCTGAAATTCTTCCCTCACCTCCAGTTCCTTTTGTACTTAAAGGATTTCTATTTATCGTAACCTCTTGCGCAATCTTCTTTTCATTACTCCTGCTTTGCTTTGCAGTTTTTCTTTTACTCTGCTCAGAGTTATTCTTTAGTCTTCCTAGTCTTCCTGTATAATTACATCTAATGCCTCCACTCAGCTAGACCTCTGTAAGCCTGTCTTTACATTCTGACTTTTCTCAGCAACTTTTTAAAGAAAGTTGAATGTGTTTTTTGCCATCTAACTCATGGGCACACAGCAGTTCCTCATTCAACACTTAGTATTTCCTGTGTCCAATTGCTTTTTACTATAGATGCTTTATTACATTTCCATAAAACTAGTGCTTTTAAAAGTGCCCAGATTCTGAAACCCACAGAATAGGCACTACACATTGGCAGACGCAATGAACATTTCCCCGTGCTGCCAAGCCAACATGGGTACATACTAGAAAACCAAGGAAGAAAAGAAAAATCAGAATCTGTCAAATGACTAGACACAGAAGGTGGAAGAATTTAATGTTAGGCTTCTAAGATCTTATTATCAGAGCTTGCTGCAAACTTTTGGGCTAAACGTTTTCCATCAGAAATGCTTATTTATCAAAACCAAAAACTTTTGTGGAAGTGTTTTGATTAAACTTTTATCAGGAAGGGCTCTTAGGTCCAACAGAGAATTTCTGGCCAAAACGAGACAGAGAGAGAGAGAGAGAGAGAGAGATATTTTTCATGAAATGGATGTCTTGTTTTCTGGCCAGCCCTACTTATTGCAAATAATGGAATGTTTAGGAGAATGATCTGACAGTATTGCTTCACTGAGCTTATTCATCCATGTTGAATTGCAAGAAGATACTTGCATTAAGGGAATGAAGGGTGTTTACTTTCACTTAACATGTATGAGATTCACTGGTATATGGAGCATGCAGGGTTGATTTGAGTAAGGAATTGTTTGAAAGAGTTTGCTGAAGAGAGGAATGGCACAACACTCTTAATAGCTCACACTAAACCATGGGAGTGGGAATTGAACTTCTTCCATTTCAGTTCTGATTCATATTTAAATTACAGTAGGTTCCTTGGAGGCAAATGGAATGGATGCCAGCATGTCACAGCTGGGGAGAAATTAAATGGAGAGTTTAAGGGGCAAGCTCGGTCCTTGGATGCTAGCAGCTTCCAGTGAAGATCAAAAGGGCTTCCTCTAGAAGTAACCTGCAAAGATTTTTTTTTTTACTTAGATTTGGTGGCCCTTTTTGCTGATGTGTTTTGGAGGGGCAAAATTTCCATCCTCTCTCCTGCACCCATCACACAGATATTTTTCTGATTTATTTTTACCATAGAAATATCAAATTGGGACTTCCCTGATTTTGCTGGGGTCAATTGATGGGGCAAGAGTGCTGAATATTTAACAGAGACCTCCTAAGTGTCTGTTAGACATTTGAGTTAAATTGATGTGAACCAACCCTCCAAACACTATGTTTTAAACAGTGATTGATACTGACCTGATTGGCCAGGCTGAGCAAAGTGCAAAACACATAAACAAGCTCTATACATTGTGATAAGGGTGCGATTTTTAAAAGTGCATTCCTTCTACACAATTGAAGTTGTTAGTAATACAGATTTTTTTAAAATACAACTCTGCTTGACAGTGTACAATGGAAAATGTATGGTTGCTTTGCTCAGTGTTAAGATACCTCCTGGGCATCTGAACACATCCACGTGCATATCAGAGATGAATAAAAATGCACATGTGCTTTTGGAATCCGTCCCTTTGACCTTTAAGATTAAGCTGCCTCAGGGCTTGGTTTCACTGTAGAGTAGGGCTGTCAAGTGATTAAAAAAATTAATTGTGATTAATCGCGTTGTTAAACAACAATAAAATACCATTTATTTTAAATATTTTTGAATGTTTACTACATTTTCAAATAAAATAATTTCAATTACAACACAGAATACAAAGTGTACAGTGCTCACTGTATATTTATTTTTGATTACAAATATTTGCACTGTAAAAAACAAAAACAATATTTTTCAATTCATCTCCTACATGTACTGTAATGCAATCTCTTTAGCATGAAAGTTGAATTTACAAATGTAGAATTATGTACAAAAAATCTGCATTCAAAAATAAAACAATGTAAAACTTTAGAGCCTACAAGTCCACTCAGTCCTATTTCTTGGTCAGCCAATCACTCAGACAAAAAAGGTTGGTTACAATTTGCATGAGATAATGCTGCCTGCTTCTTGTTTACAATGTCACCTGAAAGTGAGAAGAGGTGTTTGCATGGCACTGTTGTAGCTGGCGTTGCAAGATATTTATGTGCCAGATGCGCTAAAGATTCATATTTCCCTTCATGCTTCAACCACCATTCCAGAGGACATGCTTCCATGCTGATGATGGGTTCCGCTCGATAACAATCCAAAACAGTGTGGACTGATGCATGTTCATTTTCATCATCTGAGTCAGATACCACCAGCAGAAGGTTTTTTTTTTTTTTTTTTTGGTGATTTGGGTTCTCTATTTCCTCATCAGAGTGTTGCTCTTTTAAGACTTCTAAAAGCATGCTCCCACCTTGTCCCTCTCAGATTTTGGACGGAACTTCAGATTCTTAAACCTTGGGTCGAGTGCTGTAGCTATTTTTAGAAATCTCACATTGGTACCTTCTTTGCATTTTGTCAAATCTGCTGTGAATGTGTTCTTAAAACGAACATGTGCTGGGTCATCATCCGAGACTGCTATGACATGAAATATATGGAGAAAATGCGGGTAAAACAGAACAGGAGACATACGATTCTCCCCCCAAGAAGTACAGTCACAAATTTAATTGACGCATTATTTTTTTTAACGAGGATCATCAGCATGGAAGTATGGGGCATACGAATGTTTAGCAGATCTACCATGTAAATACCTTGAATGCCAGCTACAAAAGTACCATGTGAACACCTGTTCTCACTTTCGGGTGACATTGTAAATAAGAAGCAGGCAGCAGTATCTCCTGCCAATGTAAACAAACGTTTTTCTTAGCGATTGGCAGAATAAGTAGGACTGAGTGGACTTGTGGGCTCTAAAGTTTTACACTGTTTTGTTTTGAGTGTAGTTATGTAACCAAAAAAAAATAAAAATCTGCATTTGTAAGTTACACTTTCACAATAAACAGATTGCACTTCAGTACTTGTATGAGGTGAATTGAAAAATACTATTTATTTTGTTCATCACTTTTGCAGTGCATATATTTGTAATCAAAACTAATAATATAAAGTGACCAGTGTGTACGTTGTATTCTGTGTTGTAATTGAAATCAATATTGAAAATGTAGAAAAACATCCAAAATATGTAATGACTTTCAATTGGTCTTTTATTGTTATAAGTGATTAATCATGATTAATTTTTTTAATCGCAATTAATATTTTCTAGTTAATCGCGTGAGTTAACTGTGATTAATTGACAGCCTACTGTAGAGTTAACTTTGGCTATAACTCATGCTTTGCGCCTAATTAGAGTCCTGTTCACACACAAGTGAGAGTGAGGCAGTGCTTTTAACTCATGTTGGCTGGCCTATTAAGGGAGATAGGGTACATCTCAAGTTAGCACAACTCATCAGCTGCTAACACATACACACTGCAGCTAATCCATTCACTCTGTAGTTTGAGTGTAATTTCTCAACTAACCTGAGAGGCTTTAACCTGAGTGTAGATATAACTCAAGCTAACTCTGGAGTGAAAACATAGCCTAAGGAGGGAAATGTGCAAAAGCTTTGCTTCTGGGTAAGTGTGCGTTCCGTGGCATGTGCACATGCAGCCCTGAAAGGGTGTGGCTCTTTCATAGGGGAAGGACCCCTTAGCCCTGGCAGTAATGCTGAGAGGAAGTTCAAGGAGGCATCTTGCTCTTCCTTGTGGAAGACAGAGGAACATTCAGTTGTAGCACGTGGGGAGCGTCATTCTGCTAATAAGCAGCTGCATGCTGAACTCATGACTGTGTTTTGATTCCTGGGACTGGGCCTGCTTGTGTTGACCCACCAACAAGTCCAATGTGAGGTCACATAACCAATCAGTCCGTGCACTTGCACAGAGCCTATTCTTTAACTGCTGACAGCCAGGGCCAGCCCCAGGCACCAGCCTATCAAGCACAGTAGCGTAGCCGGGGGGGAGCAGGGGGAGCGGCCGCTCCCCCGTGAGGAAAAGCGACCCCGAGCCTTGCTGGGGCGGCACTTTAAAAGGCCTGCAGCTCCTGCCGCTGCGGGAAGCCACGGGGCCTTTTACAGTGCCCCACCCCCACCCTGCTGCCAGAGCTCCAGCAGCGGCGCTTTAAAGGGCCTGGGTCCTTTAAAGCGCCGCCGGGTGAGTACAGGGGGAGCGGGGAGGCACCCTTTTATAGCGCTGCTCCCCCTGTGCTCAAGACCTGGCTACGCTACTGATCAAGCACGTGATTGGGGCATCACCTTGTGGGGCAGGGCGGACAGTGCTCAGTTTTTGGTTTTTTTTAAAATATACTGCCGCTCCAGCCAGGAGAGCGGGCTGTCGCCGCGCTTGCCACCCTCCCCCTGGCCAGCCGGGAGAGCGGAGCTGCGGCCAGGCTTACCGCCCTCGCTCTGGCCGGCCGGGAGAGCGGAGCTGCGGCCGGGCTTGCCGCCCTTCCCCCAGCCAGGAGATCGGGGCCACGGCCGGGCTTGCCACCCTCCCCCAGGCCGGCCGGAAGAGCGGGGCTGCGGCCGCGCTTGCTGCCCTCATTCCAGCCAGCCGGGAGAGCGGGGCTGCGGCCGTGCTTGCTGCCCTCACTCCAGCCAGGAGAGCAGGGCCGCACTGGGCTTGCCACTCTCCCCCCAGCACTCTGGCCAGCCGGGAGAGCGGAGCTGCGGCCGGGCTTGCCGCCCTCCCTACAGCCGGCCGGGAGAGCGGGGCTGCGGCCGCACTTGCTGCCCTCCCCCCGGCCGGCCGGGAGAGCGGAGCCGCGGCTGGGCTTGCTGCCCTGCCCCCGGCGGAGGAGAGCAGGGCCGCGGCCGGGCTTGACGCCCACCTCTCGGCACTCCGGCAAGGAGAGGCACTGGGGCGGGGGGGGGGGGGGGGTTCCCCTGGGCGCTGCGGGGGGGTTGGGTTTTTTTTCTGGTTGGGGGCGGCGCTTGGGGTTTTTTGTTTTTTTTTTGTTTGCTTGGGGCGGCAAAAATGTTAGAGCCGGCCCTGCTGACAGCATATGCAAATTAACACCTATGCAAATGCCCACCTGTGTTGCACATACAAATGAGAGCTCTTGAGGGTGCCTGTCTTTGCAGGTATATTCATCTCACCTCTTTGGACACCCTCTCTTTCTAGTAGCAGGCTATTAGGGAAAAGAGACTGCACACTTCAAACATATCCATGCTGTCATTTAACTTGAGAGATCCCTCTTCGAAGGGTGCCAGGTCACGAATGGAGGAAACCCATCTTATTGGATACTTTATTTTTGGTAGTTTATTGTTTTTGCTATTATTAATGCTGTGACTAGTCCTATTTCCTTTTGATTGCTCATATCATCAACTATTTAATATCATAATGTATTTCCTGATGGTTACGCAAAATAATTGAAGAGTTACTCGCATTACAAAATTTTTCTAATTGTTTCCCAGGAGAGGCAGGAAGACTTTACCTACATGTAGCATAATGGCTCCATTGCCAGAACAAACCCACAAAATGTAGCTACATTATTTTCTGTTCTATATTTTTAAAACTTCAGATTTCATTGCAAAATCTCCAGTGATATTGAGTCTGAGTTATTACAGGTAACTCTGAGCCCAGACATGTTTGGAATGAACCATTTGAAAGGGGAACATTTGTAACTATATGAAAATATAGGGCTCCTTCTTTGTTAATTTGCTTTCCAGAGTATAAATATCTCATTCTTTCTCTCTCTCTCTGGAATTTCAATGTAACATACACACCCAAGATTAATTCCTTTGTCATCTAACCACACCAGTTTGAAAGGAAGAATGATGATGGGTCTGATCTCATTTTCCTCAATATATAATCAAGATACTGTTATTACTTCTGCAATACACCTGAGGATCCCAGTCAGGGATTAGGGTCTCAGTGTACCAACAAGTAACATAGATAATCCCTGTCCCAGAGAGCTCACAAACTTGGATTGTCACCATATGCAACAGGTGAATAAGCAAACAAAAGGGGCAAGGTAATGGCAAAGAAAGGTGCAGAGATAATCACCAACCTAACCATGCCAGTGTAGTGATTTGTCAGTGTCACATCAAAAATAGGCTTGAAGGAGAGATTGAAGAGGATAAGAAAGTGCTTTGCTAATTTAGATAGGGTGGCTTTCCAATGCAGAGTGAGCAAATCCCTTGTCCTAATGACATCAGCTTTTAAACGGATGACATTACTTGCTGGCCTATTTATTCAAGCAACATTAGAGAAAAAAATCTGTATAGTTCAATATAGTTTCTTCTGAGACATTTTTATCAGAGGTGCAGGGTGCCTCACAGGGCAAGGATGAATGAGAATATTTAACAACTAATATGATCAGAAGCTTTTCACTAATGAAATAAGGCCTGTAGCCCCTTTGTTTACTCTAACTCTGAAATGACTCTGCATGGGACCTCCCTGTACTTCAGAAGTGGGGAACCTTTTTTCTACCAGCGGCCATTGACCCACAGAAAAAATCAATCATGGGCCACACACAGCCACACTGGGAAGGGAGGGGGCGGAGGCTTGGGGCTTTCCATAGACTCCAGGGTGGGGCCAAAAATTAGGGATTCAGGGTGTGGGAGGGAGCTCCAGGCTGGGACAGGTGGGGTGGGGTACAGGAGGGGGTGAGGGCTCTGGCTGGGGTTGCAGGCTCTGGGGTGGGGCTGGGGATGAGGGGTTTGGGGTACAGGAGGGGGCTCCGGGCTGGGACAGGGGGTTTGTAGTGCAGGAGCAGGCTCAGGGCTGGGACAGGGGACTGGGGTACAGGAGGGAGTTCGTGGTGTGGGCTCCGCTAGGGAGTTTGAGTGTGGAAGAGGGCTCGGGGCTCGGCCAGGGGGTTAGGGTATGGGTGGGGGTGCGTGATCTGGGAGGGAGTTTGGGTGCAGGAGGGGTACTTACCTCAGTGCTTACCTCAGGTGGCTCCTGGTCAGCAGCGCAGTGGGACTAAGGCAGGCTCCCTGCCTGCCCTGGCTCTGTGCTGTTCCCGGAAGTGGCACCCATGTCCAGCCTCTAGGCAGAGGGGCCCAGGGGCTCTGCGCAGTGCACATTGCCTGTGTCTGCAGGCACTGCACCCACAGCTCCCATTGGCCGGGAACCATGGCCAATGGGAGCTGCAGAGATGGTGCTGGGGGCAGGGGCAGCGCGCAGAGCTTCCCTGATTTCCCCTGCTCCAAGGGGCCACAGGGATATGCTGGTCACTTCTGGGAACTGGAGCCGACCCTAACTTCCCCACACAGCGGGCGAACCAGTGTTCGCGGATTCAGCCCTGCAGGGTGGGGGTGGGGGGGGGGGTGGGGGGGCGGGCTCAGAGCTTCCAGCCCACAGCGCGGAGACTTGCCATGGGCCAGATGAAATTAAGCAGTGGGTCGGATCCAGTCCGTGGGCCGTAAGTTCCCCACCCCTGCTGTGTTTACTCCATAGCTAGAGCCCTACCAAATTCACAGCTGTGAAAAACACATCACGGACCATGAAATATGTTCTTTTGTGTACTTTACCGGATACTATACTGATTTCATGGGGGAGACCAGCATTTCTCAAACTGGGGATTCCAACCCAAAAGAGAGTCACAGGGGGTCACAAGGTTATTATAGGGGTGTTGTGGTATTGCCACCCTTACTTCTGCGCTGCCTTCGGAGTTGCGTGGCTAGAGAGCGGTGGCTGATGACCGGGTGCCCAGCTCTGAAGGCAGTGTCCCACCAGCAGCAGCGCAGAAGTATGGATGCCAATACCATACCACACCATACCATCCTTACGTCTGCGTTGCTGCTAGCAGTGGTGCTGCCTAGAGAGTTGGGCTCCCGGCCAGCAGCTGCTGTTTTCTGGCTGCCCAACTCTATAGGTAGCACCACTGCCAGCAGCAGTGCAGAAATAAAGGTGGCACTACCATGACCTCCCTACAATAACTTTGCGACCCCTCCAAACCTCCCTTTTGGGTCAGGACCCCCACAGTTACTATACTGTGAAATTTCAGATTTAAATATCTGAAATCATAACATTTAGTATTTTTACAATTCTATGACTCTGAAATTGACCAAAATGGACCATGCATTTGGTAGGGCCCTATCCATAGCCAATCCTGTTTAGAGATGAGTTTTGTAAATTACTTACCAATGTGGGATAATGATAAGGAAACTTTGGGTATAATGAAATCTACCTTTAGCAGGCATATGTTCTACCTCTTCTGAGGACAATGGAAAAATGTCTCTCATTGGACATGTCACTCAAGGACATGAGTACTAAACTATATGAAGGGGGGGCGGAAACTAAAATGAAGGAGAAAAAACAACAACCCAGGAAGCTGATACATGCAATAAACAGAAATGTTGTGCTGTTAATGTAAGTTTGGAACACAAATATGTTCTAAGAACACATTGCGCAGCTGCTCTGAGCTTTATTAGATCACAGTGACATCTTATTATGCTTTATTAGATAGCAGCTTGGACTCGCATTTGAATTAACATGCCATAATGCTGCCATTAACCAACTGGAGGTTTAGTCCTTAAATTTATTTGAAATTCTTTTAACAGCAAATCTGGGAACCTTCATTTTTATATAAAGCTGTGACATTCTTTTTATAAATATTTATTTGTGACTTTGCTGAGGATGAGCATTAACCAAGAGTAACACTTGTGGAATATTACTTTGGCATTTTAACAGCCTCAAACCCCAACTTTACTGCACATATGCCCATGCCGAGTCGATGTTAGCTTTTAATTAAACAATCAGACCTACAGGAAAGCACTTCTCTTTGACTACTGCAGTGGTAATGAAAGTTGCTTAGGGCTCGTTAAAGAAAAATTGGGAGCAAACTACCCAGCAGCAACAAGGATGACTAACAAGGATAAGGGGAAATGTCAGGGCAGGTGGTAGCCGGTGTTTTCCCAAGCACAAAAACACTAAGATTCATTCATTCATTCTTAGAGACCGTCAGCAGCAATAAAGTGTCTGCAGCCCAGATTTTACCCAGAGTTATACCTATGCAGCCTCCACTGTGGTCAGTGGTTTTGCATTGGTGTAACTGACTGGAATTTCATAAACAATTCTGTAGATGATGCTTGAGCAGCAGTAGAATCCAGTTCTTATGGTCTTAGGCATAGGCGCCAACTCCGTAGGTGTTCTGGGGCTGGAGCACCCACGGGGAAAAGAATAGTGTGTGCTCAGCACCCACAAATGGCCCTCCGCAGCATCTGCCGCCCGCCTATCAGCTCCTCCCCCTCCATCCCAGCACCTCCCGCCTGCTGCAGATCAGCTGTTCAGTGGCATGCAGGAGGTGCTGGGGTAGAGGGCAGCAGGAGGGCAGGGCGTGCTCAAGGGAAGGGCGGAATGGGGCAGGAAGAGGAGGGGTGGAGTGCAGGGCAGGGTGGGAAGAGGCAGGGTGGGGCCCTGGGCGAAGGAATGGAGTGGGGGCGAGGCCTGGGGTGGAGTGGGGGTTGTGCACCCCCAGGGAAATTAGAAAGTTAGCACATCTGGTCTTAGGTATACTCTTTGCAAAGCTAATAAGAGTAAAAACCACCGTGTATTTCTCATTCAAGTCAACAGCTCTGAGAAGTAGAGCTCTTGAGTAAAAGGGTTCCAACTTATGCATACTCACTTGTAAGAGGACAATTGCATTTCAAGGACTGAATTTTCAAAGGAGACTGAAGTACCTTAATTTGCAAATTTGCAGTTATCAACACAGGCAGGCATCTGTGAATATAACTTTCCTATACCACTTTTGGCACTTACTGGTTTGCTAGCACAGTTATCCACTTTGTGTGTGCAAATTCTGGTGTGAGAGGGTGCAACAGATGCAGTGTATTGCAGACATACCTGTTGCACTCTTCATTAGAAGTATTGTCCATAAATTCTGCTCGTATAATGAAGGCTATTTTGATACTAAAAATAACAATTAGAAGAACAGAATTTATGGGACCCTGTATCCTATAGCATTATGCCCCAGTGATTTGGTAGGTTTATTTTGGCTAATGAGATGGTCAGTGAGAAAATCTATGTTAATTACTGTACATGCAAATTCTTCTGGCAGGCAAACATCAGGAAATTTAAGATCTGGGGACATCAGCAGAGAAGTAGAAGGTATGAACAAAAATAAGGTTGGTTTTGATAGAAGAGGAACAAGCCAAGTGATCAAGTTTCCATTGTTCTGCTGCCCATTCGCAAAACTTGCCCCGCAAGTGTATGTTTATGGTGTATACAGTAGTGCATATCCCCGATGTAAGGTGATGGAAGCAATACAAAACCATCCATGTGTGCTTGCCTTACAGAATAACCGCATGATCATAGCGTTGTCTAGTTCTCCCCTCCCAGCGGAATCATTCTCAATCTCTTTGTGATCCCATTTACTAGGCCATGTTGAACTGATACTGTAAGTTCTTTGGGGCAGGTGACCAGGCCTTTAATTGTTTTTTGTCAGGTGCCTAAAACATTTTAGGGCTCTCAAAAATAAACAGCAGCAGTAGTATTTGCAGAGGCATCTGTAACTATGCCATCTACACAGTGACCACACCTTTATTTTTGCCCATGGTCAGCCTTGTCACTGGGGTCTTCTGTAGCAATATCGAGTGCAAAGGGTCCAACTTAGAGACTCTCCATAGCTGGGGGCTTCATAGCTCAGCTTGAATAGGATTTTCATGCAGCTTCTTGTGTGTAATTATAAAAATGTCAGCTCAAAACTGCATGGCATAATTTCAATTCGTGTTCAGTTCTGTAGATAATTGTTGCTTGTTAAAAAGTTCACTTGATATCAAAATAGCCTAGAAAGAGCACATTGAATTAAAATCTTCCAGGAATGGTGTAATTGATTAAAAGTTTAATCATCTCCAGTCTATGCTGGAAACAACAAATATCATCTCCAGGGTCATCAGGAAAACAACAAAATAGCTCCTAGCAAGTACTACCATGTATTTCTTTGATCTTGTTTGCATTCCTCAGGCTTTCCTTAGTGTCTTCAGTGCTGGGATAACACCATCTGTTCAATGTTGGACACTATAAATCTATAGGGGTAGAAAATTCTCAACTTCTAAAGCCTCCTTAATAATTGCTGCAGAATTCTCCATAGTCTAAGCGTTTGTGGTTAAACAGAGAAGTTTCTAGACTTTCTGGTTTTCAACATCATACTTCATGTGAACTGTATTACTGCATAACTGAATTTGCAGCCAGACTGAAATAAAGGTACTTGTTTCTGTACATAGTTAGTTAATAAAGTGCCAGTGGATGATGCTCAAGAATATGCAGCATTGTTCCAGGGTTTTGTAGGTCCAATACCCTTCTTGTTGTGAATTGCAAATGGCTTCCTCCAATGCAGCTCTTTACACGGACCTCTGTTCAAAGAACCTGAAGGTTCCTCCGTGGAGACTTTGGAGTTTGCCATACCAGAGTCACTAGTCAGGTCTGGGCTATGCTACAAAGTTATACCAGCACAGCTACGTTGGCTACAAGTGTGAAAAAAATCGCATCCCCTACCTGACATCGCTATGCTGTCAAAACCTTCTGCCCTGCTTCTGTCGGCATAGCTAATGTAGTCTGGGGGAGATGGTGTTACTATGCCGGCAGAAGAACTCATTCTGCCAGTATATGCTGTGTCTGCACTAGGCAGCTGTGCCAGCAGCCATAGTGTAGACATGGCCTTAGTCAAGGGCTGTGACCAGACATATTCTTTCCTTTAAAAAAAAAAAAACTCCTTTAGGGAAAAAACTAGTTATTTCACTGTCCAAGGTGTAAAAAATACAATACATAAAGTAGTGGCAGGAAAAAATTAAAAATTCTTTCAGACTTTATGATGAAGTGTTCCACACTTTCAACCTTTTTTAAAAGAAGATTTTGATCTAGTTAGCTCTTTAAGGGAGTGAATACTAAACTGCAATCTCTGAAGGCCATTCAGGCTAAATCATTGGCATTTAAGTGAACTAAGTCCTTGGGCTGACAAGAAAACACATTAGAGAATGGTTCCAAAATTGATCATTGAAAAGTATTATCAGATTTAGGGCTGGATTCCGATTGACGTCAATTGCTGTTAAGAGTTCTCAGTATCTCACAGGATTGTAGTTATCTGAAATATTGTATTGCTAGTCATTTAAATAAAATGCATGAATGCCCTAGTAAACCTAGCTACTGTGTAATGATCCAAGGTCCTGTGCCTTAAAACTTATTATGATGCTATTCAAATGAATGGAAGTTGGCATGATTTAGGGGAAAAAAAGAAAGGAAATATAGAAATTGCACTCGAGAGCTTTGAGTTGTTTAAATTCCCATAATAAGGCCATTCTGAGCACAGACCTTATTTCTAGAAGCATTATCAGAGATGCTGCTATCTGAATGCAAAACCTCAGATACAGAAGCTGATGTGCTGCAATTTAGCAGCCTTAACTGAATTTTCTAGTTTTTACTGTGTTTATATTTACATCTAAACACAAATTAAATTTGAATTTTCCCCTTGGGGATGAAGGATCATATTTGTGTACAGCTAGTAGAAAGGAAAACATTTAATCACAATTAATTTCCTAATGAAGAAATTGCCAAAATTTGCAAATGCTCTTTGCAATAAACTATTCAACCAATTCTTGTGGTGGGGTCAAGAAACCAGAGAGAGTGGGGAAATGTGGATTTCATTCCTGGCTCTGCAACAGACTGTGTAGTCTTGAGCAAATCATTTAAGCCTCACACAGCACCCTTGGAACTGAGCTAAGCATCATAAACCCCATTTTACAGATGGGGAAAATGAAGTTAATTGATTGGTATTTCAGGTCTTCAGGTGGAAGAAAATTCCTACTACAATTATTAGTCATAGTAGTTAGAGATATAAAACACCTATGAAATAATCTTTTACATCATCCTGATAACACAAGGTCATTCTCTACCATCTATTTCAGTGTATCTAGTTCTCAAATACTCAAGTAGCGGGTCTTTCATCACTCATCTCCCAACTCTCTGTAAAGGGGAGTGACTGGGAAGCAAGTGTTTAGCAGGGGCATTTTCCAGCCCCAGCCTCACCAAGCTGCTGTAACAATCCCTTGGGGCTGCTCTGCATTACACAGAGGGACCAGACTGGCAGCTTCAGGAATGGGGGAACTTAAAAGTGACTTCAAAGCTCCTGAGCTGCATCAGGTTCTAAAAGGCAAAAGCCCAGGGTGAGGGCCCATTTGCAACCACAGAGAAACCACACAAAGGAAGGAGTTTCTGAATGTCTCATTACTGTCACCACACAGAAGATATGGTGAGAAGAAAGGGATGCAGGTAGCAAAAGGGAGGGGATCAGAGGTGCCGTCTGACCATTGAAAGCAATGGTCAGCACTGTATGGAGGGTAGAGGAAAGCAGCAAATCCAGGGACATGGCATGGGCTGATGCTGGAGCACCAGCAAGCAGACTAATAGGTATTCAGGTCCAATGTTCTTCTCTCTAGTGGTTACAGTAAGCAACAGGGAGCCAAGATTCCCAAGTTCTGCATTTGTCACTGTCTGGCAGGGTTGCCGTTTGGCCTCTGGAACCTGGAGGGAGCTCAAGGACCAGATTAAAACGCCTGGAGGGCCAGATGAGGCCCTCGGCCCATAGTTTGCCCACCCCTGGTATAAACCATGAAAGAATACACATCCCAAAGCCAAGTTAGTTCCCAACTGGGTGCCACTAGTGGTTTTATCCGAGAATACTGAAATACTGCCCATAGCATCTGTTAACTCAGTCTTGGCCCTGGCTTTTTGCAACTGTATCGATGCCTATGGTTGGTGGGCTACATATTTATGTAAAGACTCTTACGGCCATCGCACTTTAGGGTAGACTTGCAGAAGATTTCTTGTATTAATCATTTGGACCTGATTTGGGTGCAATCCAGGCTGTTGACATATGTTTACTTTACACTTTCCTAATGGTTTCACCTGCCTCATAAGGACTCTAACAGGAATATTAAAAATGGACCATTAAATCTATTTTGACTTGACTAGCTGTCCTAATAATTAAAAATTCTATTTAGATTAAGAATATGAAATTTCTTGACACATCATACTTTGCAGCGCTGAAAAGATTATGGGAAATGAGTATGTGAAAGAGGGTTTATCTTTGAAGTGTGGTGCTTTGGTACAGAGAGCTTTTCTGTAGTGCCTGCTAGCCAAGAGACATGTCCTGCAGACCAGATGCAAACTAAAAACACAAACATCTATTATGCAATGTGCTGAGAGTTCAAGGAACCTGCAGAATGATCACATCACAACTGTATTGCCAGGCTAAAAATGGCACCTTTTCCTCCCACATAACTTGCACAATCCCTGGGTTTTTATATGAGGCAAGTAAAGCTGGGTGTTTTCCTCTCACATCATCGTGGGAATAAGTGACATTGATGAAACACAGAGTCCAAGCTTTAACTTTACAAACCTTCCTTGTACGGATATACCCATCCCATAAAAAGACCCCTCTGCCCTTGGCTCTAGGTGCTCCTTGACATGTTTTAAAAATGCAGTTGTACAAATAGACTATTCCAGAAGCCAGGGGCGGCTCTATGTTTTGTGCCACCCCAAGCATGGCAGTCAGTCAGCCGTTGGCAGCGTTTCTGGGGGAGGTCACTGGTCCCGCGGATTCGGCGGTGTTCCTGCGGGCGCTCCGCCGGTCCCGCACTGTCGGTGTTCCTGCCACCGAATTGCTGCCGAATCCGCAGGACCAGCGGACCTCCCATAGAAACGCCACCGAAGGCTGCCTGACTGTCGCCCTCACAGCTACCAGCCGGCTGCTTCCTGTGGCTTGCCGTCCCAGGCACGCGCTTGCTGCGCTGGTGCCTGGAGCCGGCCCTGCCAGAAGCCCTACAATATCCAATAATTAAAGCATCAGAACCAAGCAGCTTTACCAGTATTTACAATCTGCTACTGGAAACCTCCCAATTACATGCAATTTGGGAAAGCAAATGGGCTTCAACGTGTGCCCTGCAGGTTGATAAACTAGGACCCTAAGACCGAGGGAGCAAGTTTCAAAGGCAAAGGACTCCTCTCATTGCCAGCTGCTCCTTCTCTCATGAGTGGTGCTCCAGCTCAGTTCCCCTGCTGGTCTCAACTTTGGCAGTGTGGCCTAAGTAGTCAGCTCCAGAGCCAGCCAGGCAACAGCACAGAGACTGTGAAGCACTATGGAGAGGCAGAGCTTAAATGGAGGTGTCCATTGGTCCCCTTAGATTATGTCAGACACCAGATGAAATTTCCTTCACTGTAAATTATTTTAACATATTTCAAATCGAGTCTGAAAAATGCTCATTTGGCTACCTGGTATTTTCCTGGAACTCTGTATGGGTGAAAATCATGCCTAGTGCAGAGATGCTGCACCGAATCATTTGTGCCACTTAAACCCATGATGCAGGCAGAAATGGCGTACATCTCCTTCTGTGGGCCCTCTTCAGTGGGGCACATTTTACCCAGTGGGGCAGATTATGTTTTTCTGACCATACCAATAAACATACATCCAAACAACAATGGCCCTCAAACCCCTTACACCTATTTCCCAGACCTCCCTCTGTAACTTATTCAGGCCTGGGTATTTTAGCTAGAGCAGTAGCAGACTCATCAACTTCTGTATGACCCAGTCACCAACAAAGGGGACCAGAGCACCATGTAGAAATGGGAGTGGGGTACACATGGGCACGCACACACACTAGCATCTATAGTGTGAATGCACAGAAGCAAAGTGGGGTTGGCCCTTCCCCGTATGTGGCAGGTCCTATGTTTCCCTATCAGCCACCTCCCCACCCTGCAGAATCCTCTTCCCTTGAACTATGAAAATCAAACAGGGTGTTTAATTTATAACATGTGCTTTGGCACCCACCTCTCTGCAAAATCACTAAGGAGAACTTTCTCACTGTGACTCCCACCCTTTTTGCTCTGTTCTCTTTCTCTGCCCACTGTTTCTTCTTTCCTTCTCTCTCTGCCTATTTTCCACTCAGTCCTTTTGTTTTCCCCAAATAGCCTTTTTTCTGCCTCTTCTTTGAAATTTCTTCTCCTAGCCATCCCTCTCCTGTCCTCTCCCCCTCCCCTTCTCCATCTCTATTGTCCCAGCTATGTCCCATTCTCTCCTTCCACAAGCCTCTCCCTCCCCACGCCAGGTTCTTCCCTCACCTGCAGACTTTCACACCCCTCCTTTCTCTGCCCTGGTGCCTTCCATCCCCACATACCTTCTGTCTGTGCATTGCTATCATCACCATGGAATGCCAGACTCTTCTCCCCTAAGTTTTGCTGGCATCACCTGCTCTCTCTCTTTCTCCACGTGTCCATATCTCTCTCCCCAACTGACAAGCTCCGCTCTCTCTTTCTATCTCCCTGCATGTTGCAGACTTTGACCCCTCAATTGCTCTTCCAAGCTTCTCACTCCCCCCTCCCACCCGCCGGAGTGTCTATATTTTCTTCATAGTGACTCTCTAATCCCCAGCCTGGCTCCCCAGGCTTTCCCAATAACCCTTCTCTATGGTTTCATATTTCCTTCAGATGTCTTTCTACCCTTCTGCATGGACTACTCTGCCCCTACCCAATCCAGGCCCTCGGTTCCTGTCATCTTGAGTCCTCTAACCTTCTCCTCCCACAAAGCAATGTTACTATCTCAGAGGTCATCTCCTTTAGCTCTCTATTGCTACCTCTATCACCCCAAGGGTCTCACCTTTCTGTCCCTCCATGACTCCCCCTTTTGTGCCTCCCAAGTCACTCATTCTCCCGCCTCCATATTGTCCCCTTCCCCTGTATTGATCAGCCATAAGGTCTCATGCTTCACGAATAGCTTTAGGTTTACTGAACACTTCCCCACATAACCAACACAAAGTTCACTTTCCAGTGAAGTGCAAGGCTCAAATTACACCAGCAAATCCCACACTCGCACACACACAAAAGCACCACTGTTTGGTTATCCCCACATTAATGTATATTTTGCAGGTGCAACACAGAGTTATGCAAAAAAGCAGAGATGCAGCTTAGGTGGCAATTTTTGAAAATTTGGCCCAAAGTGTCATGTTTGGCTTAGAATCCAGGATCCTACTGGTTCCTAATCCTCCTCTTCTGAACACAGGACCACACTGCAAACTACACTAATTAAATGCTAAATTATACTCTTGGGCGATTCTCTCACAAGACTGAGTCAGGTAACTAAAGCTATGAGTAAAATTATTCTTTCCAACACTCACATTACATGTTATAGCCTAGGGCGCCAAGATTTGGGGGGCGGCGGGCGGCTGCCTCCCGGCTCCCCACTCCGTAGCTGAGCAGGGAGCAGAGGGGCAGCTGCGGTGAGCCGCCCCCCTGCCCCTCCGCTCAGCACATGAGCGGGGAGCCAAGAGGCAGCCACAGCGAGCTGCCCCACTGCCCCCATGCTCAGCGCCTGAGCAGGGAGCCGGGGGGGGGCAGCCGTGGCTAGCCGCCCCGCTGCCTCCCCGCTCAGTTCCCGCACCCGCGGGTGGTGGTGGTGGGGCTGAGCCCCCGCGGGCAGGGGGAGCTGGCTGGGGGGGGGGGGCATTAGGGGGTGGGTGGGCGCAGGGCTTGTGCAAGGAAATTTCGCCTAGGGCGTGAAACTTCCTTGCACCGGCCCTGGTTATAGATAAAATTAACCAGCCATTAGTGGAGATAATTACAGATTTTAAGAAAGAACCACAATTACTCATTTTTACACTAGCTTGAAAAAAAGACCAGCAGCAAATAACTAACCTGATAGGAATATAAATGTTTATGTTGGTCTAGGTATCAAACTGATAATATACATAACTATGGGTAAAATTATGTCTAACTGCTGTGCCGGCTTCTTTAGCTTAAACTCACAGCCTTCATATGTGAACCTTGAAGTCTCACCACCAACTCCTCCCCATTAATCCACTTATTGGTGGTGTTCTGCTGAATACTGTAGGCTAATAAAATAAAGACAGGTGGAAATAATTTAACTCTACCGTCTGTCTTTGTAGTGCAACCCTTACAGGCCTTACTTGCCTAATGAACATTTCATCTGATTAACTTCCCCTCCCCTGTAATTCAGTAGCTCACCATCTAGGAACCTAACAGTGAACTGTTTATTAATATTATTATTAAGGTTACATATTGAATGTTTTATTCTGATTCGTATATGGTGCCCAGCACCCTGTTATATGAGTGCTTTTTAATAGTGCTTTAAGGGACATGCCTTGCATCTGTGATGTGTGGTTTTCTCTTATATAATGTGTAAGAAAATTATACTTCTAATTTCGTTCTGAGTAACCAAAGGAGATTCAACATCAAGCCTTAGAACATCACGCTATCTGTAACTTAGAGAGAGAGATGGACAATGTCACTGAACTTGAAGATCTATTTCCAAAACCAATTAAGAGCTAGTTAACTGGAAAGCACTTTTTCTCTTTTAATCATGAGCTTCCTAAATGTTAACTTTAAGTGTGTCATTTGAACTCTGCTTTTTAACCTCATAGGCTGGGATACTCTCTGTGCCTGTCTGTTGTTTTCAGTTTGTTTAAATAGAACTGAAACACAAAACCGAAGTAGGCAGGCATTGCTGAGCTGTTCTACGGCAGAGTGTTGCTATTGCTGTTGGTTCTGGGAGCGCCTGTGTGCTCGGCCCCAACAGAGAGCGCAGCTTGCTGACTGAGCAGACCACAGTCTTGATTCACCGGCAAAGACACTAGGCCAGGGGTCTCAAACTCAAATTACCACGAGGGCCGCATGAGGACTACTGCATTAGCCCGAGGGCTGCATCACTGACCCTGCCCCTCGCTGCCCCCGGCCCATCCCCCACTCCACCCCTTCCATTAGGCCCCGCCCCTTCTCCATCCCTTCTCCACCTCATCCCCTGAGTGCACGGCTCCCCGCTCCTCCCCCTTCCCTCCCAGAAACCGCGAAGCCACCAGACAGCTGTTCTGGCGGCGGGAACTGCCTGGGGGTAAAAATAGAACCTTAGAGCAGCACGGACGGGGATCTTAGCGGCCATAGAACGTAACTGGGGGTGGGGGTGAGAGGAGTTGACGGCCACAGAACATAACTGGGGGGGGGGGGTGAGGGGAGTTGGTGGCCATAGGACATAACTGGGAGTGGGGGCGGGGGGAGCCCGGCGACCTGCCTCTTCTCCCCCCCTCCTCCCCTGTGTGCGCACTTCCCGCTCCTCCTCCCTCCCTCCCAGAAACTGTGAAGCCGCCAGATAGCTGTTCTGGCAGCAAAACTTCAAAACGTAACTTGGGGGGAGGGGCAGGGGGGCGCGGGGAGCCCGACGGGCCGCGTGTTTGAGACCCCTGCACTAGGCCATGTTTATTGTCAGCAAAGCAGGGTATTAGCATCCTGTGCAGTGGGTCACAGGGATGCTAACACATGCATGCACGTGACAAGGTAAAGGTTCAGTCAACGTATAGTACCAAGATGCTGCAGGAGTGGCGGAATCTTCCTAAAAGGGGGGGGGGGGCACCAGTACCCAAACTTCACATGGAACCAGGGCCCCTTCCCCCAAGGCCCTGCCCCCATGTCACCTCTTCCCCCAATCCCCGCTCCCACACCGCCTCCTCTTCACAAGACCCCACCCCCTGCTTGCTCTCCTCTGCCCCCCTCCATCCCATCGCTCATCCTTACGGCTGGTAAAAAGTGCCCCCCTATTCCGGTGCCCCGAGATGCTGTCCCCTAGGCTGATACAAAGATGCCCCTCCTGTGACTTCACCTTTTATACATTGATACAAATAAGTTATGTATTACATTCTATATGGTTTTTGTTATTATCCTGCACCTTGTACCTGCTAATTTGAACAAATGAAACCATCCTCATCCATTATCCCATTATCCTTATCTTACAAGAGGTCTGTATATCCCTGTACCATCTCTTAGGAATTTCTTTTCATAGTTACTGGAAAGGTCAGTGTTCTTGTACCATCCTCTTCGATCAGGAATGTGCTTACTTGATTAACTAATACCTGGTACTTTTCTAGTCTGCCAAGGCCATGCCTACTTTAGTTCATACTAGGGCTGTTGATTAATCACAGTTAACTCATGTGATTAGCTCAAAAAAATGAATTGCGATTAAAAAAATTATCACAATTAATCACAGTTTTAATCGCATTGTTAAACATTAGAATACCAATTGAAATTTATAAATATTTTTAGATGTTTTTCTACATTTTCAAATATATTGATTTTAATTACAACACAGAATACAAAGTATACAGTGCTCACTTTATTTTATTATTTTTATTCCAAATATTTGCACTGTAAAAATGATGAACAAAAGAAATTGTATTTTTCAATTAATCTCACACAAGCACTGTAGTGCAATCTCTTTATTGTGAAAGTGCAATTTACAAATGTAGATTTTCCCCCCCAATAACTGCATTCAAAACCAAAACAATAGTGCTTCGGCCACCATTCCAAAGGACATGCTTCCATGCTGATGATGCTCATTAAAAAAATAATGCTTTAATTAAATTTGTGACTGAACTCTTTGGGGTAGATTTGTATGTCTCCTGCTCTGTTTTACCCGCATTCTGTTATAGCAGTCTCAGATGATGACCCAGCACACGTTGTTCATTTTAAGAACACTTTCACTGCATATTTAACAAAACACAAAGTACCAATATGAGATTTCTAAAGACACCTACAGCACTCGACCCAGCACCTCTGGAATGGTGGTTGAAGCATAAAGGGACAAATGAATCTTTAGTGCATCTGGCACATAAATACCTTGTGACGCCGGCTGCAACAGTGCCATACGAACGCCTGTTCTCATAATTCTACATTTGTATGTTCAACTTTCATGATAAAGAGATCGCACTACAGTACTTGTGTTAGGTGAATTGAAAAAAAAACCCAAACTATTTCTTTTGCTTTTTACAGTGCAAATATAAAGTGAGCACTGTACACTTTGTATTCTGTGTTGTAATTGAAATCTATATATTTGAAAATGTAGAAAACGTCCACAAATATTTAAATAAAAGGTATTCTATTATTGTTTAACAGCAAGATTAATCATGCAATTAATCATGATTAATTTTTTAATTGCGTAATTAATCACAATTACCCTTTTTAATCTCTTGACAGCCCTAGTTTATATTATTAACCATGCCTAGGGATCCAGAAAAGCCTATAGTCTGTAGATCCCTGTGCTCTTCACACAGCTCCAGGGATGCAGATACTGAATCCAAAGCACATCTGGATCCAAATATAACACACGATGTTACCAAATATTGCATGTTTCTGAACAACCATTTCAAACATGCCTCGTAGATGCTTTGAGTGGTGTCTGGAAGTTGGAATGCAAAGTATGTAGATGGCAATTCCTCTTCCCTAAAACATACACATTGCTGCTGGGGGTATGCTTATGAGGAAGAGACTTTGGGAAATTTCCAGCACCACTTTCCAGCAGCCTCCACAACATTTAAACTCAGAATCTGGACACTGGGGAAAATCCTGTTCCCTGGGCCACGCTTCAGTTTGTGGGCTAGATGCAGAAGAGAGCTCCATGGGTTGTGCAGAGGAACCTCGTCTCTGCAGATCACAGAGAAGGGCTGGTTGAAAATGTTTTTGCAAAACTGTTTTTCAACAGAAAATCCATTTTTTGATTAAATGACTATTTGCATGGAAATAGTCTCCCATCTGTGGAAAATTTTGACTTTTTGCCAAAAAATGAACACTCAAAAACTGAAACCCGACTCTTCAGTCAAACTGCATGTCCCATGATGCATGGCAGCCACAGGATTCCTATGATGCATGGCAGCAGCTTGACCAGAGGAAAGACTCTGGTGCTTCACAGGACATCGGGAGTGAGAGCCAAGCCCAGACAAGAGAATGGCGGCATGAAGCACCCAACCTGCAACTCCCATGAGGTATCACAGCAGCATTTCTGAGTCAAAGTTTTCAGATTAAGGTTTTCATTTTTTGACAAACGTTTCAGGTTTTGATTTTTGGCCAAGAAGGTGTCGAATTTCCTATTTGGGGCTGGGAGTGGGCAATAATATTTTTCAACACTCTGTCATGAACTTCTGAGCTGCTGCTGCTGCTGGCGGCACTACCTTCAGAGTGGGCTCCCAGCCAGCAGCCGTGAAGCTTCCTGCTGCTGTGAGTGGCTCCCAGAGATGGGTCTGACCCAGCCCCAGGAGTGGCCCCTGCAGGGGAAGAGGAAGTCCAGTTCCCTCCCCAGCCCAGATGGGAATAGCATCTGGAGCCTGGCATATGGTAAGAGTCCGCAGCCCTACCCCTACCCCTACATTAGCCAGATTTCATAGGGGATACCAGATTTCACAGGAATATATTTCCGGGACGTGTTTTTCACTGCTGTGAATTTAATAGGGTCCTAGTCTTGAAGGCTCTGCCAGCGCAGCTGAACGTTGTGTCCCTTCTCTGCAGAGAGGAATGGCTGATGGATTTGCATAGTTCTCAATACACTTGCCTATCTCTTGACCAGCTCCTAAACACAGCTCCAGGTTGATATTTAACTGGGCTCCTCAGAGCAGTCTTTACACATGCTCCTCTCTGCTGCAAGTGTCCTGAAACCTTGCTTTTTCTTTCCCCCTGTAGACTTCTTTGTCCCTGCAAGTTGTGGCAGGTTTTGCCCAACAGATAAGTGATTAGTAACCAATGACAGAAGAGAGTTTTTGATTAAACAATCAACAAAAAAGCACAGGTTGAAAGAACCCCTCCCCTGTGGGTTTCAAGCTCACGCCTCTTATCTGCAGTAGCACAGCCAGGTCCGGAGCGCCGGGGGAGCGGCGCTATAAAAAGGCGCCTCCCCCTGTACTCACCCGGCGGCGCTCCGGGTCTTCGGCGGCACTTTGGTGGCGCGTCCTCACTCACTCTGGGTCTTCGGTGGTACCCGCCGCCGAAATGCCGCTGAAGACCCAGAGCGCTGCCAGGTGAGTGCAAGAAGCGGCGCTTAAAAAGAAGCGGCGCCTTTTTTTAAGGCGGCCGCTCCCCCTGCTCCCCCCCTTGGCTACGCTACTGCTTATCTGCAAGGATTTTGAAAAGTGACTGTTAACTCCCCTGTGATATTCTTTATCAGGAAATCTCACAAGAGAAAATCGCACAAGGAGAGAAGGAATATTTTCCTCCAGTGTCATTAAATCCTGAGCCAGTCTTGCTAAAGAATTTCACACACCAAATGTACTGATGCCTCAAGCATTTACTTTGCTGAGGCTTTTATTATCCTATTCTCTGTCATAATCTCTCCATACACTACAACAGAGAAGCTGCCTCCATCTTCATTAGACTGTACTGGTTTGGCTTCCTCATGCAACACTGAAGAATTAGTGATGGTTATGCTCTGTATGCTGCCTTGTGCACTCTAGCTAAATGGGGCAGCTTCTGGGCTATTCTGTGCGGAGACGAAGAAAATCAGTTCCCATCACAAAAGGAAAAAGCCCCTGATCCTTGAAATCATTAATTAGCCATTGCTCACTTTCACTGGTAGCATTTGTTAAATATATATATATGGTAAAAAACAGCTCCAATCCTGTTCCCAATAGAATCAGTGGGAATGTTTATCATTGACTTCCATGGCAATAGGATGGGGCTATAGACATGGATTCTAATCCATCATGCCATCTGCTACCTTGGATATTGTGAAACATAACAAACCACCACCACGAGGGAGTGGGAATTTCCTTGGATTTATCACAATATATGTTTATGGTGTAGCACCAGCATGGTGCAGTGCTTGGAGCTATATCCTGAGAATTAAAGACTGTTAGATCCTCTTCTTTCCTATCAATTATTTTCTTAGTGAACGTGGACAAATTGCTTCATCTGGCTAGCTCATAGTTTGATGGGCTAAAAAACCTGTACTTACTAGAACTAGTTGAAAAATTGAAACTTTTTTTTTCCAAAAAATTCATCTGATTTTCAATTAAAAACTTCTAAACTTGATTGTTTTGACCAGTTCTTACATTTAATGTACCTACCTCACACAACAGTTGGGAGAATTAATTTTTAATGATGTTAGGCTGTGAACGTGGCTTGAAAGTGAGATGCCCTTGTTTTTTTGGCACATCTATGAACAATCTGCAGATACTGCAAACATCAAAATGACTAGTTGGAACCCACTATAGAGGTCTTTATTCTTTGTTATTCTTATTGTTAGTATTGAGTAAGTACTGAAAAGACCAAGGGGAAGTGAGAAGATAAGAACAGAAGAACGGCCATACTGGGTCAGAACAAAAGTCCATCTAGCCCAGTTTCCTGACTTCCGACGGTGGCCAATGCCAGGTGCCCCAGAGGGAATGAACAGTAATTATCAAGTGATCCATCCCCTGTCGCTCATTCCCAGCTTCTGGCAAACAGAGGCTAGGGACACCATCCCTGCCCATCCTAGCTAATAGCCATTGAAGGACCTGTCCTCTATGAATTTATCTAGTTCTTTGTTGAAGCAAGTGAGAGGAAAATGAAGGGATTTAGAAGTGGGGCAAGAGAGAGAAATCGGAAAATAACCTTTCTATGAAGCACCCAATCCCCTGCCTTCCAGTAATAATATGTCTCCTCATGTTTCTGCTGGATTCAAAACTTCCATTGACAGGATGGGCCTAGCAAATGTACTATTGCAGTTACTTCGTTTCTCCTTCTGGGTTGTTGAATTTGTTTCTAATTTGAACACAATTTTCTATTTGTGAAGTGAAAAACCCAACAACAACAGTCTATAAACATGTGAGGCAACTGTCCACTAACTTCAAAGGGGACTCTTCAACAGCTTGTGAGGCAGGAGTTTCGTGATTTGGGGGTAAAAGTCAGCCAGACTTCAATACCGTAACTGCATGTTCCTTTTCATATGCCCAAGACAAACTATATTACTGATTTTCTCAGTTCAGACACCATGTCCACTAGCTGAAGGTCTCCCGGAAATGGCGGCCACATGATCAAAAACGATATATAAGATGCAAACAAAATGCAGTTCTGAAGTCAAACTCAATATATTTAACCAGCTCTAACACTGAGAAAGGAATTCAATGGAGTAGAATTGCAACCTACTATGTTTCTGGGGTGACGATCTTTCTAACAGTGCTAGGAGTGTGCTATTATATATCTAATTTTAACCTTTATAAGGGGCAGTAAAGAGCACTATGGGCCAAATTTGCATTTCGTAAGTCAGATCAGCACCATGCCACTTTCAACATGGATGGCATTGGCTGAGAAACAGCAAGATCTCTTGGGACACTGACACAAGTTCTATGCAGACTTAGGATTCTAGAAGGGGACAACCACTACCTCACACGTGCCAGGGGGGAAAAGAGATTCCACCTCAAAACCAAACCAATACCTAAAAGCTCCGAAAGCTCTTTTTTCCTAGAGGAAATGCATTACCATGGTTAAAAAAAAAAAAAAAGGCTAAGCAGGTATCTTCTGAATTCTTCTTTGAGCCCTCCACTAAGCACACTAGGCCAATCATGTGAAACGCAGTCAACCTCTGGAACTCCTTGCCAGAGGGTGTTGTGAAGGCCAATGCTATAATGGGATTCAACAGGGAGTTAGATAGATTCATGGAAGATAGGTCTATCAAAGGCTATTAGCCACGATGGGCAGGAATGGTGTCCCTAGCTTCTGTTTGCCGGCCCACTCTGCTTGCCGCAGCAAGCCGCGGCCAGTGGGAACGGCAAACCACGGCCAGTGGGAGCCACGAGTGGCCGTACCTGCGTAGGCGGCAGGTAAAGAAACCGGCCTGGTGTGCCAGGGGCTTAGCCTGAGCTAGCCGTGGACCGAGTTTGGGAACCACTGTTCTAGGCTTGTTTTCTCTTTTCCTGTCTGGAAGTTTGCTGATCAAACTATGTGGTACCCATGCCTACACAGGCATACAGAAACAGTGACTCAGACAAGAGAACTTAAGAAAGAACAGGTGTGAATGTTCTTGAGACCTTAAGAAACTGAGACTCAGGGATTGACAGTCAGTCTCCTGTCGAGTTTTGTGCCATCTTGCTGCCTGAGTCATGCCAAGCATCTCTAGATGCTGGAAAACACATTCATCATTAGCAATATTTTCCTGCATAATTGAAGCTTTTTCCTCTAAACTCTGCATCTGAGGGCAGACTTTGTCCCTCTCTAACCCAGGCCTCTCCAATGCAAACACACTTGGCCCTCACTAAAGTAAATGGGAAAAGCATGTGGTTCCCAGGCCAGAATATAAACAATAGTAACGATGTACAGTACTTTGTGATGATTTTGCGGAAAGGGACCTCTCTCATGTCATTAGTCCTGGCATCTGACTAGGGAAGAACTGCAACATGGCCCTACTTTAATGGTGTAAATCCTACAGTGACTAGGTGTTGGTGGGTGTAGCATGTCGTTCTTCTTGCCCACTGCCCCCACAACTGACAATATAAAGTGTGAGCGTTAATAGGAAGAAATCTCTGGAATAGCTTCCAGCCAAGGTTGAAAGAGTGCTTCACAAACATCAGTAAGATAAATCTTACAATACACCCGTGAGAGAGGGAAGTGTATTATCCCCATTTTACAGATTGGAACAGGAGGGCACATTAAGTAATTTACTCAAGGTTGCATACTGGGGGTCAAATCGTCAGCTGTGGACAAGTTCTGTTTTGTCAATGAGAGGAAGCAGCACATGTGGCTTCGCACCATCTTTATGCACTCTTCCCTCCCACTTCCACCCATTCTGGAGCCCTCCACAGGCCAATTTGCCCCGGTGCAACTTGAGCACAGACACAGCATGATACAACCCCATTACAGGAGTGGGAGCGAGAAAGCCAGCTGGGACTTCTGTGACGCAGGGACCACTTAGTGCCAACTGGCAGAGGGCACAGGGGATGCACAGGGTTTTACAGTAATCCTCTGGGTCAGATATGTGCATATTAGTTCTCCAAAGGATGGTCTGCATGGTCTCTACCGAGACCCAGTTGCCCACTGGTCATCATAATCATTTCAAAATGTATGCACAGATAATATTTAAGGAGTTATGTATCTATACTGGAAATTATGTTCTTAAAGCCTTGGAATTGAGACAGGTTACCCGGAGGAGACACTCCACAAATAGGTTATCTAGGGGTACAGCCAGGGACACTGGGTCCTTCACTAAGGATGCAAGCTGACAGTGTGTTTTCATGAATGGAAGGTCACAGCCAAAGTGGCTGTAAATTACTGCAAGGATCTTTGGGTGAGCAATGCTCCACAAGACAGGAGAGTATTTTGTTAATTAACTGTAGGCGTGGCGCGCTATGATTTTATTTTACACATTACCATTTGTTTCCAATGCTCCTGCTCACTATTGCTAGTATCTCTATCCCTTCTTAAATAAATCCATGCTTGTTTCCTTTTATAAACATATCTAAGTTCTGTGTGTTAAGTGGAGCAGAGATCTGAGGTAGAACTAGTAAACTGAGGCGCACTGTTCCTTTGGGGGCAGTGTATCTGGGAATACTGTGAGTGCCCATTGGAGCAGGGGCTGGAAACTCCAGGGAGATGTTTGGAGGGTGGGGTTGGAACATGCCTATCGCTAACCTGCAAAGAGACGGCAGGGCCTGTGCAGGCCTAGAGGGGAGTACTTGTGTTGCCTGTGGCCTGTGGGGATGGGGAGCTGACCCACAGCAGGCACAGACAAGGCTTCTTCTCATGCTGAAGGCAGGTGGCAGCTAGGTGCCCCCACCAGAAAATGTCACAACTTCCTCTAAGCTATACTGGAGATTCCCAAACCAAGGCATTAAGCTGTTTCTCCTCTTTGTGCTGCCAGAGTGGTGGAAAGCCAATGAGCCAGAATGGCTGAAGTCACATCCCAAATGATCCTTTGGCGAATCTAGATGCTCTGGCTCCTAGTCCTGTGCTTTAACCACAAAACCATGTGTCGGTGGACCTCTTTGTGAAGGTTATGCATGATTCAGTCAAGTTTTATTTATTGATCTAACCAGGGTTTAGACTACAGCTGACTCTAAATTATCACTGGGACATTTGAAAGACATTGGGCAAGAAAACATTCTAACGTTTTATTAATGACTGGAAGTGGATGACCCCCTGCTGAAAAACCAAATTTAAAGATGTTGATGATTTCTAATCGACTGGAGGTGAGGGAGGTCTTGGTTTTAATGAGACTGAAAAAGCCACTCAAAACAGTTCTGCATTAATAATCAAGTCCATACATTTCTGGACCATGCTAGGGAGGTACAGAGGAGACATTATAAATGGGAAAAAATCTGAATTTTCACAAATTGGTACAATAAAGCTCAGTTCAACTTGTTGAAATTAAAATGCATTATGCTGGGGAATCAGGCATTTTATTCCAAGCGTCTGATGCAAGAACATTTCTGGAATAATTTTTTTTTTTTAAATCCTTCCTCCCTCCTTTGAGAACAGTAAACAGTCTAGATTTCATGATGAAAGACTTTTGACTAATTGCCAGAATTTAATTAAAGAGACATGTGTCCATCTTTGGTTATTTCAATTGTTCCTCTGTATAAATATTTCACTTGCCCTTTAATCTTTAAAATAGGGAAACTTTTCAGAGAGGTGCAATACCCCCAGAGATCCCTTCTGCACTGGAGGAGAGGGGGAAGTGGTTTGAACCATCCTTTTAATGGGTTCAGTACATTACCTCACCCTGCCCCCCGCCCCAGTATATCCAGCAAGCTTTGCTGGCCAGCATGTGTGATGGTGGAACCATGACTCGGCCTCTGCTGCACCCACTTCCTGCACAGTGGCTCTCAAGGTCAGCATTTGTTTCTTTAACTATATTATGCAGTCGCAAGATGTGACTTGGGTCTGTATCCATAGAGATTTGGTTTCTATTCCCAGCTCTGCCAGAAGTTAACTGATTTGTAAATGCGGGATTACCACGTGATCGATCCTCTAGAGCAGGATGGGAAGCTTTACTCGGTAACAGAAGCTGTGCCGTGTACGCAGCAGAGCTGAGTGCTTTCTTCCCTTTGCTACAGAGTATTCTGTGAGGGAGGACCTCTCACCCTTCACCAATGGAAGATTGCCTTGCTTGATTGTGCAGCCACAAGTTACCTTATGCAGCTGACCTGCAGAATGTCCCATATGATCTGGGGTATTTGAGAGCTCTGCATCAGGGCTGGGATTGCGGAGATGGCAGTAGCACAACTTCCAAACCATTAAGGGACCAGCATACCTTCGCTGTGTATATGCTGTGACCATCACAGCTACTCTCCAGTTTCTATTGGCCACTTGTGCGCATTCTGTCTCTTAAGCAGCATGAGAAGTCCCGGTCTGAGTGTGCATAGACAAGACTGTCTTCTCAGCCCTACATACGGTCCCTTCAAGGCCAGAGGTCCTATGACGGAAGCTTTCACTTCCACACGTAATTCTAGTTCTGTGACGTTTCCTGAGAAGAAAATTAAATGTGTAGCAAGTTGGAAAAGAGAGAAAACGATGAGAGGTAGCAGGGTTCATTGGATTTTGTCTTAATTTTTATCCTTGCAGGAGATACCATTGAAAGCAACCTCTCTGAGAAGCCAGAGCTGGCAGGCAGAGTGTTCTCAGCAATAGCAGCTGACTTTTGCGGAGGTGCATACTCATGCAGCCACGTCCAACATGCATCTCCCTTCAATTGGCCTGCCAAATCCAGACTGCACAAATGCTCTTAATTAACCTCCCCACTCCACAGCCTTCCCCGCCTTGCCAATTTGCTTGGTTAACCCTTTGCTAAAACAACAACATAAAAAACCCAACAACAACCACCCTCCCCACACCAAGCTGATTTATGGTTTTCTTTCTAAGTGGAGACATGGTATTGCACGTTGGTTAGCAATTAAAACAAAGGTGGCCAAGCAAACCAAGGCTAGCCTTAGTGACAATTAGCTGCCTGAGACTGAGTGCTTTTAGGGGTGTCATAGTCAAATGCTAAGCCAAACAGTCTGGGAAGAACTTGCAGGTTCAGCAGCATGTGACCCCATTATTTTTTATTAATGATTTGTCGAATGCAGACAACCCCTGATCCAAAGAATGTAGAGTCTAACCCAAGAAGGAAATGGGACATTCTGGGAAGCCAAGAGGAATGGTTACATTTCTTTGCTAACTCCTGGTTGGAAGAGAGAAGGATTCTTTAGGAGGAGTTTGAATTCAGAGATATCGGTAGCTTGGTTAACTAAGGAGAGGGGATTCCATGTGTGGGGGCAGCATGGAGAGAGTCATGGAGTTGCATTGGGAAGAGACACTGAATCCGGCATCAAGGTTGGCATCACTACTGGGGCAGAAGGAACAGAGAGGAACTGGAAAAGTCACCCTGCCCCCCCATTTTGGCAACGGGGTTAGAAATAAAGATAAGTAGCCTTCAATCTTCCCACTTAAATATACAAAAATAAAAACTTTAGATCCTACTCCCTCACTGTCAAAATCTCTCAAGGTGTTAGCTTCTCTAGCTACTATCCCATGCCTCTGAGAATAGATAACTAACTGTCCATGCTGAAATCTTGGCTGGGACTTCTTAAATCATAATGGCCACCATAGTCATAACTGATAACACAGCTGGTGAGGAATATCTAACATGGACTATGTTCCTGACTGGGGTATGTCCCCTTTACTCAATGAGAGCCACAGAAATGACTGCCCTCTGCCCTGAAACAAGACTAGTGGCAGAGATTCAAGTACATTGGGTACCGAAAGGGTTTCCTTTTGCACTCGGCTGATCACCACTAGTTATTAGAATGTTAAAAAGGCTTTTTGAGACACTTTGCAGACCTACTCCTGGTCACTAAGCTCCAAATCAGTTCCTTTATGTCTAATAGCGATTTTAACTTTTGTCTAGACACATGAAGCATTTTACATCAGGACAGTGAATAGAGATGTCTTGAGCTACTGCAAACAATGCATTCCTTGGATTTAGCCCTTTCAGTCTGTTTGCAAATTGCCTGAACAGAGAGAAAGATGTAAACCAGATTTTATTGAGTCTATAGCAGAAAATCACTGGCTCTCTCATTCTTGTGTTCTCTGCCTGACTTCTTATAACAACCTGACACACAAAGTTTGCATGTGCCCATGTATCCATGTATGCCCACACAAAACACCATAGAAAAGCTCATGAGGAAATTAAGAACTCTGTATTCAATGCACGGTTTAGATCACATGCAGTAAATAAGGTTGGAACCACACATATATAAAGAGGATAAACAGACATATTGAACAGCTGCCTCATTCCCTGTGCACTAAATAGCATCCTCTGGGGGAGGGGGGGAATAGTGTGTAATCATGTAACTGGAGACTGTATCATAATGTATATGCACAAGGGGGCACAATTAAAGTTGCACAAACATCCTTAATTCTGGCCTTTGAGCGCTTGCCTTTGCAATCTCAACAACATTCTTTGAATACATTTATTATAGGCAATTTCCTGAGTGTTTGTATAGAAGAAAAAAAGTTTAAAAAATCACTTCACCCCCGCTATATTATGAGGGTTTCAATCCTAAAACTTCAGCACTGCAGCATATTCCCATGCCACTTGAGCTGAAACACTAACTACATGAGAAGTGGGCTGTTACCTTCTGCAGACCAGACACTCGGGGGAGTAGATCACAGTGGGTTCAATATGTTTCAGTAGCTCCATTTTATACACAGCATAGCTGAGTGTCTATGATTTGGCAGATTTCTCAGAGAGACAGCATATGTTCACAATGCAATTGAAAGCCTGTGGCTGGCTTGTGCCAGCTGACTTGGGTTGGTGGGGTTTGGGCTAAGGGGCTGTTTAATTGCAATGTAGATGTTCAGGGTTAGGCTCCAGCTCTGGGATCCTCTCACCTCACAGGCTCCAGCCTGAGCTTGAACATCTACACCACAGTTAAGCAGACCCTTAGCCTCAACCCCATGAGCCTGAGTCAGCTGGCATGGGCCAGCTGCAGGCTTTTAATTGCAGTGTAGACATACCCACAGTAGCTCAGTGGTGGAGAGTTATGTCTGCCAGACCAGATATCTGGGTTCAAATTACAAGCTTGTATAAGTTCTTCCCTGTGTAACCAGCAGCCAGTCAGTGAGTTCTGGGTAAGGCCTTTGAACTGAAAACAAGCACTGGACAAGCAGAATCAGTTGTATGGAAATAACTCTGTATACTGCTATTGCCATACAAAAAGACAGTAAAGCAAAGCATCGTTACTATTGATTCGGTTAATTTCTTTGCCACCACAAAAGAAAAGTAAAACATCCATAGGTCTTATAATTGTAAGAAGAGTAAAGAAAAATGTATCAAAGGCCAGATTCCGATTTTGTATGCTGCCTGGAATTCAGCCTGGAGGCCTTTAATTATTTTAATCTCAGATAATATCTAAAGCCCATAGGAACCTCTGTCTTGTTCAGTGTTATATAACAGCTGAAGACAAAGAACAGTACCACGAGCAAGAGTCCACTAAAACTCCAATAAAGCTTATGCAAAACTCATGCAGGCAGGAGACTGGGTCAGCTCAGATGCTGCAAAGTGAATTCAGTTGCATTTTGGCAGCTGGGTTTGCCATTCACTGTGTGCAGGTTAGACTCTTCCCTTTAACATCTTTAGGTCTGACTTCCCTTATTTTAACTGCTGTAAAGTGAGAGTAACTCCATTGACATCAGTGGCATTACTTGGGTGTAAAACCTGGGCTAACAGAGGAGAATTGGGCCTGGAGAGTCAGTCCTATTAAAAATATATTAGATATTTTATAGTGCTGTGAAGATTACATGGACTATACAAGACTTGGTCACTTTGAGGTGCCCCTTTTAACCATGGTAGGGATTTCATTTGGAACTGAAAGCTACAGAATGCAGTTCTTGCCATAACAAAAATTCATTGGCTTCAAATGATTCTGAAGATTCATGACGGCAGATTGTCATTTTCTGCACCATCTCAGACTAGCCAAGGCATATGGATTCGGTGTGTACAATGATGACAGCTAAAAGAACTAGCATTCTAGGCACACTTCTATGGCCTCATCACACCAACAGCTGCTGAAGCGTTCATAGTATCACTGTATAATCCAGATGTTAAAACACAAATATTCTGGATCTATACTGCATATAGGAAGGAAAAAGTATGTTACTGTAAGCTGGAGTGAATGAAAGGTTCACGTATACACATTGGCTATACTACAGAACAGATCTAGTGATCAGAATTAGAATCAGAACCATCTCATCATGCCACAAATGAAGACATAGCTGTAAGCAACCAAGTTTCAGTAAACATGTGGGAAAGCCAGTGTTACTTGCTGAGACTCTGTTCTATGTCTCCCATCAGCCACTGCCAGTCTTGCATTCCTGAGCCTCTGGGGCCCTTACAAACCTAGGTCCTTCCTGAAGCCTGAGCCCCTTTCTCAAATTCCACTCCTTGTTTTAGAATGATGGCAGCCATAGGAGGAGATGGTGCTTTAAGAGTTCCTGTTGGTACCTTGAGATATGCTTTTTCTCTGATCTGCCAGCATTTTGCACACAAATAAAGTAAGTTATTTAACCCTGCCTCAGAAGGGAATTGATGGAACAAACCAAATATAATTTGAATTTTTAATAAAAGAACAAATATTAATGAAAACAAAAATGTTGGTTAAATGCCTACACAAGCCCACAAAGTAATATCACAGTGTCTATTTAAATCAACAAATTTCATTAATACCAAATTCAGGCTAAACCTCAACTTCATTGTGATGTGAAAAAATCAAACCCATAGCCTTTGCCTATTTGTTTTTCATACTTCAGTTATCTAGAATTTCTAGCAATTTTGGACAATTAACAGTGACAAGAGGATCTAAACAAAACTTAGGATCTGGAGCTTTGCGAAGTAAAAAAAAATACCCCTTAATTCCTTCCTTCCTTCCTTCCTTGGTGCTTTTTTGAATGGGAACATTAGCCCATGGTTTTTAAGAATTTTTCAGCTACATGAGACAGTTATGGTCCTGTTCTCCATGGTGCAATGACCAAAAACCAACACCAACAAAAATCATCTCCCAATTTAAAATCTGGTTTTACCCTGAAATGAGACTTCAAAAATGAGATGCTGATATACCACAGTTTAGCATTCTCAGGATTAGAAGACAATCAGAACATGTGTTTCTTGTTTTGAATTCACTCGCGATTGACATTAGATTCCTAGATACTGAATATGAAAAGTATCATCTTCAGTTATCTAGTGCATCCTACTACATCACTGCAGGAGGGCACTCAAAGATTTATGCTGACTCCCAATGAATTAACTTCTGTTGTCATCTTTAACACCAAAAAAAGGTGATTCCTTGACAAGTTATTCCAAGGTATAATTCACCTGATCTATTATGAGGTGCTTATACTTGATTAGCCAAATTTTTTTCTCTTAATTTCAGGCCAACAATTCTTGGTCTCTTTCATTCTATGACTGACTCTATAGGAGAGAGCCCCCAAAGACCATATCCTCTCCCCACCTCCCTCTGCACAGTTCTCAAAATGTCTTGTTCGGGAGACCACCAGGAAAAGATCTAAAGACCACTTGCACTCCGTAGGCCATAGACCATTCAATAGGAACTGCCACACTAGAGATTAATTTAGTCCATGGTGTTCAGAGCTTGGGAATGAATGTGAGATTTCGTGCTTGCCAAGTGTAAATAAATCAGCAAAACAAATGTTGAGAGAAGAAAAACCAATGGAAACAAAATGGAGTTTTTCAAAGCTTGACATCTTACTGATGAGAAGGTTTGAACAGAAACAAAGCTGACAGGGGAACAAATGGATAATGAAGATGCACAGGCAAAGGGGCGGTGGAAGTGCAAATAAATATGTTTGTGCCTGTGGTGGGGAGGCTGCCCCACACAGGCAGAAGAGTTAAATCAGCCTTGGGGAGGCTGTGCAGAACCTAGCCAATTAGAAGAGGGCTTATTGAGCCAGCCAATAGAGAGAAGGCTTGGTGGAGCAGCCAATCATATAAGAAGAGCTGCTGAGCAAAACAGAGGCAGTCTCTCCCTGGAGGCAAAGGGAGAATGACAGGCTGCCCTGTAGGAGGGTTGAGAGAGACAGCACCATGGACAGAGCAGTGCTGGAAAGGGTCAGGGGAGCAAGAGGGAGCTCCAGCCTGATAGCTGCCAGACTGAGGCCCTGATACAAGGGCGGAGAAGGTGCTAGGGCTGCGGGGAAGAGGCCCAGGGGAACAAATGGCAGAGTAGGAGGAGGGGCAGTATGTGGCTGCTGGCTATAGGATCCCTGGGTGGGCCCTCCTGGGCCCTCCGCCCTTTCGCTCCCCCACTTGCCACTGAGGTGAGTGGCCCACGCATGGACTGCAGTTTGCCACTGAGGCGAGAGGCTAGACCAGAGGCTGCAGTTTGGCACAAAGGCAAGTGACTGGACTCAGGACTGCCGGGTCCCCTGGAACCGGGAAGAGAACCAAGTGGGCACAGCCACAGGACTATGCCCAGCACAGGACGACGCAGTCCAGGGAATGACGTGGGGCCTAGTGGTGGAGGCGAGAGTGACAACGGGTGAGACACCACTAGACGAGGGCTCTCTGGCGAAATGAGAGCTAATTCCCAGAACGGCCAGCAGGAGCCGCCGTGGTCATGAGTCCTGCCCCGTTACAGTACCCAATGACTTAACATTTAGTTATATGAATGTACCAGGTTGGCCAGATGCGCTTTGGTACTCATCAGCAAAGGGAAAGTCTATCACATCCCATTCTTCTTTAGTAAAATCCATTTCTTTTCTTCCAGCCCCCCCACCCACACACTGATGATAAATCAATAAAGACGACAAGCATTTTTCTGACTTGTCTTATGCACATATGCAATACAACCAGCATTTCCAAAGGAGAATTGAGCAAAGTGATGGCTTTTTCTTTGAGATACCAACAGGCACTATACGAAAGACAACTGTGGGTAGATGTATTTAAAATGAGATTATGAGGTGCTAGGGACCAATTAGAAAATTATAAACATACTCGTTAGACAAAAACTACACAACATGGGAGTTGGTTACAAAAAGCCTTCTAATTGGGTGCCATTCAGAAGAAAACACACACACACACGACAGGTCATCTAAAGACACATTCAAGCAAGTGTCTTACGTCTTCAATGTCGTCTGCTTGCATTCAAAAGAGTGAAGTAATCTTGGCTCACGAACCTGTTTCCTCCATAGAAGATAATGAAAACTCTCATGAAGTGTGTCCTCTTAGTTAGCCACACCAATTGGCAATAGGCTAGTGAGAAAGTGGGACCCCCTACTGAGACATGCATTGTCTGAGTTTTTATCAAAATGCTGCCCTCTCCCTAAATAACTAGCTGCCTAAGAGAGTGAAAAAATGTCTTCATGAAACATAAAAGAATCTCACCAGAATCTTCCTTTTGAAGGAAAATTGCTTGCATCTCCTCAGAAGGCAAGAGGTACTCCCTGAAATAGTATGCACAGTTAATCACCAAGCAACAAAGGCTTGAGATAAAAACATTGCAAAACTCATCTCCAGATGGATGTTGTCCATTTAATGCAGTTCCTAGCATATGATTCATCAACTCTCTGGCTGCATCTGACCTCAATTACTATGTTCCTCCTACAAGTTATTTTTGAAACAGACAATTCCACAGTTTTACTGAAGTTGTGCACCAAAGATTGTAATATTAGGAGCTCAGATTTATATAATCCTGAAGTAAAGTGACTTTACTGACTGAAGTAAGAGAAAATGTTTCTGAACTCAATGTGTAAACGTTCACGCAAAACAGCATGAGTATTTGTGCAACTAGTTTTTGAATACAATCATCATTATTACCTTTTCAGTCATGGTAATCGCACATGCAAAGAATGGACATAGTATAATTGCACGTACCAATTACGTAATTACGTATAGAAATATTCAAACAATATTCTGAAAACCCTCACGCTATGTGGACATGTATACCTGCATCTTGAGCTAGAATGTTATGGTGAATGCTAAAATACATAAACCTACATAGAATTACCCACCACTGAAACACAGCCACCTCTGGGGGGAAATATATCTGATTTTATTTCCTTTTTAAAGGAGGGAAAGACACAGATAATTTAATTCTTTATTTGGCTCTATAAATGATCAAAAGGTCCCTGCCATTACATACCTACATAATAATCACATACAATCTTAGAACCGCAAAATCAAGTTGTAATCCAGTCACAGTGGCTAACCAATAGCATTTTCCACCTCTCGCCCTACCCCCGAACAACTCCATTTCCCCCAAATACCCAATAAAACAATAAATAAGCAGAATGTAATAAGCCATGTCTAAATCTGACCAGGGCACAGGGTTAATACCCCTACATTTAATAAGGTGAAAGTAGCATTGGGTTGTTAGTGCCTCTCAGTGCCAGAAGATTAGTTCTGCTTCTCATCCAAAAGAAGCAAACAGAGAAGTGGTTGAATATGTTCACACCACCCCGGACATATGTACAATGGCAGGGAAGGAGATTGTCAGTCCCAGCACACAGATCAATATTCCATCCTGGTGGATTGGAACCGCTCTTCAATATGAAGCATTCATGGAGCATTGGGTTTGTCAAAGGTTATGAGGGGTGACTCACCGCTGTCAACTTACTGTAGGAGTAAGGCAGCTGTCTCCTCACTGCTCAGTGCTCCCTCACTGCTGTCAGCTTGCTGTCGGAGTCACATTGGTAATTCAGAGTGCATTTCACCTCCAAGCCTCTGAGTCCTAATTTAGTGGTCAATCAATGGTGGCACCGACCTGTGCCATAGTAGCCATGCATATACCATTGCTTCTGCACCAAGCGTACTCCTGTTTGTCAATTACTTCCACACACTCCCCCCCACCCTTCACTGTGGAAGAATTGCTGTGGGGTGACACAGTCCATTGATAAACACTTCTCCCAATAAGTCAAGTCCACGAGAGAAAATCTCGTGAAAACCTAGCCACTAAAAGTTTGGAGCAGAAGTGCTGAATTACAAGCTGCTATTGCACTTCTGTCCTGATCACAAACATACTGCCAAGAAACACCGTTCTCATGTGATCTGCTGCCCAGATGGAGGAGGTTTGAGTAAGGTGAAGAAAGCTGGTTAGTTGATTCAGTGGAATAATAGTCACAGTGCATGTTTTCTGCTTGTAAAGTCAAACATGATTTCTACTTGTTTGCAAGTTTTGCTGAATACTTTGTGTGAACAATTTCCACCCAATCGGTTGCTGTTGGCAAACTATTGATATCTATTATTCATCATTTCTGGGTTGTGACTGGTCATTTAATAGTGTGACCATATTTTTTTCTGTTGCCTGATTAGACGACCAAAGTTTTAGAACTAGAGAAAAACAATGGAGAAATTGGGATTAAAAACTATTAACAAATGTATTTTAATGTAAATCTTCATATGAATTCATGAAACTTTTGATGGTTTATTAAACTTTACACAAGTTTGAAGATGGAGAAAGTCTGAAGCTGGAGAAACAAATCATTTGGCCTCTCTAATAACAGTGATCTGAGCTTTTATGGTGCTTTTGTTCATGAACGTGTTTTTAAAATTCAACCATCTTTAGATATGAATAAGCATTTGAACTACATTCAATCTAGAGCTGTCTTTCTTGAGATTGGCCCATTTCTAACAAATATATATCAGGTCAAACTACAATGGAGAAAATATTTTTCCCCTGGCATAAGAAGCCCTGAGAGTACAGTTGTGCTGAAATAGTGACAGCAAAACTCAATGCCGTGATAATCA
The DNA here is from genome assembly GCA_037349315.1 of Chelydra serpentina. Classification (NCBI taxonomy): domain Eukaryota; kingdom Metazoa; phylum Chordata; order Testudines; family Chelydridae; genus Chelydra; species Chelydra serpentina. Next base: position 29,547,540 of record JBAIAC010000035.1, on the reverse strand, counting down.
TTGTCAGAAAGGTTTGCTAAAGTTCACGCAGCTGGGCAAAGTTTTGAACAACCCTGAGACCACGTATGATTTTATACAGAAGCCATGTAGAATTTTCAGTTCCACATGATCAGGTTAGATTTAGTAGTTTCACCTGAGCTCTGTTTTGATGTTTTGGTTCATTCAAAAGCAAATCTCTGCGGCTGAAAACCAGGCAGAGTAAAACTAACTAATGTTTAGGCAATTCCCATGCCAATAAAAGCTGCTGGGTTTTGGCACAGATCCAAGGCAATCTTGTGTTTGCGGATACTTTTATTGCATCCTGGCTTCCAAGATGTTTTGACACTAATCATTTCTGACACTTATCATCTTCTTCATTGCATCCACGAGGTCTTGCGCATGAGCTCTTCCTCTGTGAATCATAGCTAAGACTAGCTGACAGAAAAGTGACCTTAAGAGGATAAGGAAATGGTTTTCCTTCTCAGTTGCATCCCTGATAGATAATGCCCTTATGGACTGGAAATTGCTACACCTGCCAGGTAAATGAAACAAGGACAGAGTGAAGAGACAGGGAGAGAGAAGAGGAGGATGCAATAGAGCCTTGAGAAGTAGCAGCAGAAAGACAACAAACCAAGAGAGAACTCAGAACCAGAAGCGGCAATTGATAATTTGCACCTCATTTTCCATATGAATTTTTAAACAGCCTCTACAGCAGATTATGTTACTCACACATCTCACTCCAAAGGATCACTAAGGCCCTGAGAAGTTTTACAGTTATAATTGTTCTGAAGGAGGGTGTGTGATTTATACTAGTGCAGCTTATTCCCATTTCCAAATGGGAACAGGTATCCCAATATAAAGCACCTTTCTACTGATATAACTACAGCCACACTAGGGGCATTGCTGCTTTGACTACACTGGTATAGTTAAAGCAGTAACACTGTTATGTGTGGAAAAGGCCTAAGTATCATAGGGACTTGGGCTGGGCTGTGTAACTATAGCTCTGCTTTGGGGCTGGGGCTGAGGCACGCTGGTCAGGCAGGAGCTCTGAGAGGCATGGTGGAGTGTACCTATTTTAGAGATTTTGGTTGTGCTGTCACTCGAGCTCAGTGATTGCCTGTTAACTTGAGCTAACTAACATGATTGTGAATTCTAGCACCGGCCAGGTCTACACTAGAAACTCTTGCCAGTATAGTAACATCACTTAGATGTTATTTTTTAAAATAATATTCCTATGCTGGCAAAAGCCCCAGTGTACACCCCAGTTACACTGACGTAAAAGTGCTTTTGCCAATATAGCTTGTTTTTCTTGCCAAATTGGTATAAACTGTACTGGCAAAGTACTCTTTTGGCACTATAAGCTGCATCTACACTAGGAGGGTTTTGCTGCTATAGCTATACTGGCATATGCCATGTCTACACTCGGACCATATGTGTACTAAAGCTTCTGCCATTATAACTACATTGGTCAGGGCAATGAAGAGGCATGATCCCTAACTGCCAGGAAAAGCCCCTAGTGTAGAAGAAGGTATGTCGGCAAAACTTTATGTTTATCAGTATAGCTAGTTTCTCTCGGGAGCAGAGGAGTTGGAATAAGGTATAGTGGCACTAGCACTGTTTTACCGGTATAAGCTCTATCCACACTTTGTCAGTATCATATACTGGTACAGCTATATCAGCCAAGCACTCCTAGTGTAGATCTGTAGGAGCGCTTTACGGGTATAGCTGCGTCTACACTAGGAAGGGGTTTCTTGGTATAGCTACACCAGTGTGAGCTGCTGCATCTATGCTAGGTGGGGTTTTGCTGGTGTAGCTACAATGGTATAAGCTGTGTCTAGGTTAGGTTGGCTTTGCCAGCATAGATATACCAGCAAAACCTGTAAGTGTAGGCCATAAACACTCCACAAATGTTTGGTTCAGGAAAGAAATGTTTGTTTCTGGCCTGATTCACCTAAGCAGAGTTCTAGGGTGAACCAGGGCCAGGAGCAAAGGTTTGTGACTGTCTACATTAGCATTTTCAAACTCCTTGAGTGTCTGCATTAGCATGTGAGTAAACAAGAAGTCAGTGAGCTGAAATTACAGCATACCCAAGATCTCAAGCATAGACAAGCCCTTGGAGCTGTAAGGAGAAATGCTGACAATGGTGCTATTGTTGCTGAATCCCCTGGGAGCCTGGCTTCTTACTTTTCTGCCTCTTCCAGAGGCTGGTTACTGTCTAGCCACTAGTAAACCAATAAACTTATTCTGCACAGCCATGAGTCCTGAAATGCAGCTACCTCTGGGGTGGCTGTTTAACAATGCACAGCAACAGGACACAGCAATTGAGGTGCATAATGTTGTCATTGTCCTTCATCAATGAAGACAACGCTGATGACAGTATTACGCCTTGTGATTAGGATTGTGGCTAAAGATGCCGATGCGCAAATGGCATTCTTTTCTGCATCGAGTCCATATGTAGTTTCATATCAAGGAAATGCTTACAGTCTGTGTCTGCTGAATCTGCCGCTGTTTATGACTCCGCCTTTGTGCCTCAACATCTATACAGTGACTAATCTCAAAAAGGAGTAACCCCATCATGGATCACTCTGGAAAGCAGCAGTCAATCTGTTGCTGGTGATTCCCAGCAACACTACCCAGCAGTTTAGGTGCTTGAAGTGAAGGATACTGCAGAGAGTTGAAACTGAAGGGGGGATTTAGAAAAGCAGATTTGAATTGCCTGAATTAGAGTATGGCTAGGACAAAAAATCATACCTATCACTTTTGCCAAAATTCCGATGGACCTCAGTGCTTCATGCCATCTGATTGAGTTGGAGATTGGTCCTGCTTTGAGCAGGGGATTGGACTAGATGACCTCCTGAGGTCCCTTCCAACCTGAGATTCTATGATTCTATGAAAGCTGGCACCTCCAGCCACAAGGTCTCACTTAATGCCAGGTTTTGGAACCAACTGCGTAGTGACTGAAATGAAAACGTGATAGCTATGGAGCCACCCCCTCCAGCACTTCAGTTATTCCCTAGAGATCTCCTCTCAGAGTGCTGACCAGGGCAGGGGCTAGTTACCCGGTGAGACCACTGACAAGTACACAGCACTGTGTCATAAGGCTAGAGGATGCAACACCCTTCACACAATCTGCAAGCAAAAGTCACCCTTTGCTGCTTTTATGCAGTGGATATCTGCAGCATAAGAGACTGGTCCAAGCTAACGTTAGGCTCTTTGGGCCTGACGCTCTACTGCTTTTCATCTTGTATAACCACTTATACCTATGCGAAAGGGTGTAAAATGCTCCCTGTCTCATTTGGTAGCATTTTACACCCATGGGTGTAAATGACTATGCCAGATGCAATGGGGAATCTGACACTTTTGGCAGTAACTGGAGCTGGGTGCTACCATTTAATTGCTTTTTTGCAACAATTTTAAACCCTCCATATTTCCGATTTAGTCTGTTTCCTTTGCAGCAGAAGGGAAGCTAATTTAATTTCTCCTCCCACTCACCCCACCCTCCTTCCCCACTATAGTGCCTAGATACAATGAAGAGTGATGAAGCAGCAGTTCTGTTTCATGCTCTTCCCTCCAGAGTTGTGCTGAGTAAAATGGAAGAGATGCAGACATTTTCCACCCATCAGTGGAGGCTCCTTGCTGAAAGCATTGCAGGCCCTCTTGTGAGTCAGATGGAGTCTGATCTTTAACTACTGCTGTGCAATGTCTCTGAGCAGCACATTCACTTGTCAGTTTTGCCTACCCACTCTCAGATGTCACCAGGCTACACGGGCATCCATATGCTATTTACAGCTACCTTAGTCCTTCAATTCCACCCAGTAGGGTGGACCTCTCCACGATAACTCATAAACAGAGAAAAACTGCAGGAGGGAGCAAGATTCCCCATGGTAATTCTATTGATTTGAAACGGTGTGACTTTTCTCTGTGAAACTCTAGCAACATATTAGAACACAGCCCTTGTTCAGAAAACAACACATCGCAGCTGCACAAGAAAAAGCCCGGCAGGCCAGTTAATCCCCGCCTCAGTGAGACAGGTGAGTCGAGAGGGTGTTTCTCGAGGATCTGCGAGAGGGTGATCATCCATCAGGGTTCTGAAGGGAGGGACTGTGGCGAGGGGAGGTTGGAGATGTCTAAAGAAAACTGCTGCCATGTCTGAGGCACGCTGGGAGCGTTAGTCCCATTTAGCAACCAGGGGAATCCTCAGAGAATCAAAGAATGTGAATTAAGAAATCACATGTACAGAACACATCACCGCACCTAGCTTGAATGCAGAAGATCAGTTGCCTAGAGATGACTGCCTCAGGGTTTTTACATTAGCTTTCTATGCATAGCATGTACTGTAGGTTGAAATGCTGTTGCATCAGTGATTAGGGATTTGACATTAGAAAAGAAGCCAGGGAAATCACTCATTTTTAACTTGGTGAATTTCTACTGGCCTGGTCTCTGGGCTGGTGGGAATTGATGTAGCTTCATTGATTTCAATGCTGATTTACTCCCGCTGAGAATCTGTCCCTATGACTTGTGAATCTGTGTTTGCTCAAAGTTGTCACTTCTACCTGAAACTGAAAATAGTGATATTTTGCACCAGGTACAAATCAGAACCATTTAGCCAATCACAATTTTTCCTCTTTTCCTCAGATCATCCTCTCTCTGATTCCTTGGTGACAGCCCTAGAGATTTCCGGGCTCTATTACTACCTAGAAGAAGAGGCACCATGCCTTTCACTTTTCCCCATACTGTTCTTCAACCGTGATCAAGATGGACCATGTCTAAGTGTGAGCGTACAGCTCAGTGTTCATGAAGCAATGGGCACCTGACCTCCAGGCCAAGACTGATGACAACAATGAAGATGATGATTTATGACAAGGACAACTCCCTGCTGGGAAATGGACAGAGATCACCCAACTCATTTCACAAAGACATCAGAATTCCATGCATTTAAAAATGGAACACATGCAGTAAGCAATGGCTGTCTAACTCCCATTGGCATCAGCAAGCGCCACTTGAGCACCAGATGCCTTTTTTTCCCCAGTGTTGAGTGGGCCCTGCTTAGAAACAAGCAGTGCAAAATATATAATTATTTACACCCTATATTGTAGTTAGCTGACAATGGTAGTGGTTCCCCTGTATGATCACCATTAATAGCTATGTCAATTGCTATCCTAAAGTTTGTATCTTTTATGTCTTGCTGATTAGAAACTTGTTTCTCTCAAACCTTTACATAAGACTTTATGGGATAATTATACTGCATAATTTGTTCTTTTAGAGGATCCACCATATTTTATCTTGCAGATGAGACACCAGTTTTCATGGCATCTATGTCTAAATTTGAGCTGTTTGCAGTTTCCAGTGTACACACTTCCTGGATGAAGCCAGTACCTCCTGGGGAAAAAAGAGAAGACATGCTTGTTTTGTATCTCAACTGCAGCAAGGACACTGTGCAAACATCAGGCCTATCTAAATACTAGAAGATAAAAGGGACTAATTAGCTAACATGCTTGCAGCTATAGAAACTTTACAGAATAATAATCAGGATGGTATAGGTCCAGACATCAGGAAAACCATCACCACCATCACAGAAACAGTTAAGCAAGCTAGCTGGTATTTAATCTACTTCTTTGTCAAGCTAACATACCTACCTATTTAAAATAGTTCACCAGCAAATTCTGGTTTAATCTCTTAACCTTGCTATTCCCCAAAGGATTATAAAGTTCATTGTAAGGTCTATTGAGTCAAATCAGCAGACATGGATTTTTAAAAGAGCTGGATAATTGTATGTCTGCTACCATAGCTAGCTACACATGTTGAAGTAATAAGGTTAATGAAATGTCATGCATCAAGGGATAAATTGTAGGGGGGAGACTTGTGGGGGTCAGGAAGGAATTATACCCACTGTGTACAGCTCTGTAAAACTAGCTACATTTTCCTCTTTCGCTGAGGCATCAGGTATTGGCCACTGCAAGCTGTAGGATGCAGCATTAAATGGACCAATAGCCTGATCTTGCACAGCAAGTCCTCTGTTCCGACACATTATCCTCAATACAATTAACCACTGAATCCCATTAACTTTAAGAGACAAGACATCATAAGGACAACCGATCCCTAATTGTAATCAGCTTGTTTTGTTTAAGCACAAGCTTAATATACAGAAGCTACATACAACCCCCATTTAATAAGCTTTTGTCAGCCAGCCGCTATCAGCCAGCCAACAAGAATTGCCAAATATGACCTAAAGCTCCCTTTAAACTTTCTGAATCTAGATAGCTACATCCTTTGGAGCCCCTTTTCTGCTTAATATGCTCTAATTGTGGTGGTGATCACATTGCCACTTTTCAAACTAATGATTCCCTTCTGGGCTCTAGGAGCTGTATACAATCAAATATTAATTGCACTGTCACAGTGCAGTACTCTCAAAATTCCACCTGATCTCCGAGCTGTATTAACATTCTTATTACACTGCTGCTTGCGGGCTGGAGTGAAAAATCGTTTCCAGAGCAACATTTTTTGAGACCGTTGCCTCGATAATGTCACTGATAGCTTCAAACCTAGAAACTGTTTTCACAGAACATGTTGGGTCAGATCCTCAGCTAGTGTAAATTAGCACAGCTCTGTTCACTTCAAAGTCTGACTTGGTGACAGTGGAGCAACACTAATTCACACCAGCTGAGGAGCTGGCCCATGTATACCTTTAATCAGGGAATTCACCTGATGGTACAAAAGGTGACAATGTTGGGGACAAAAGTCCTGTGGGATCACCCCATCCTCACTGAACTCCCTCATAGTGCAGAGCACCACATCCAAACCTACAGTAGCTCTCTACTGTGTGCTGGCTCCCAGGAGACCTGTTAAATGCTGCTCTTAGGTCATGACTGAGAACTGAGCCCAGGTCATTTTCAGGGTACCGCAGAGCACTAATCGGGATGCTGCTAGGCTATTCCAGTTAGAGTCTCTTTCTTCAATAAAACCATGAACTCAAAATGTTACCAGTGTGCTTTGTTCATTAAAAAACAAAGAATAACAAATCATCATGGTTTTCAGCTAATTTTCTGTTTAAAGTATGTGAAATGTACCTGAAAAAGTCAAAGCAAAAAATTTGCTGTTCAATTAAGTCTTTTCTTACCGATTTATTAATTTTTAAAGGGTTTGGTCTCTCCTTTGTAATTGGGATTTTGAGCCCTTATAACCCTCAATAGTAAGATCTTTGGGGCAGGGACCATATCTTTGTGTGTAGCCTTAAAACGCCATGCACATTTTGGATGCTATAAACATGAATAAAATAAATACCTTCCTCAAAGGTATTTTGTGGCAACAACGTGCTCATGCAATTATTGTAATGCAGATAAATAACGACGGGTGCTGATGATCACTCCTAACCCTTTCCTGGCTTGTGTTCCATGATTGAACACTTTTGTCAACATTTTCATTAGAAATCATGTTCTCCCCTTTTTCTCCCTCTTCCCTACTTCTTTTTCTTTTTTTCCTTTTTACCAGTGAAAAGGGGATATAAAAGAAGAAAAAGGGAAGAAGAAAACCAAAACGACATCCATTTTCTAATGTTTGTGTTTTGTTGGGGGGGAAATGGAAAATTTCAAAAGACTTTTTCTTCTGCAAAACTTTTCAGCTTTGAAAAAGGGGGCATACTTGGGGAAGAAAACGATTTTTAAAAAATTGGTCCGCTCCATCTGCCACAGGAAGAGTTCCCTGCATTTGCCAGGCTACTACCATGCTGTGCTAAAGAGGAGATCACCTCCATCTCTAAAGCCAGCCAACCAGCACCTTTCACCAGTGCAACATTCACACGAAGTTTAAAAAGGAAATATCTGTAATATACTTGACAAAGTTTGGCTGCAATCATTTTGCCTTAGTTTTGGATGCGACAATTGGGTCTCACTCCAGCAATGTGTTTACTGAGAGACATTGGCAAAACAGGCCAGTGTAATACATTGAGCTAACCCAGGGGTCTCAAACACGCGGCCCGTGGGCCGGCCCGTGGAGTTATTTCCTGCGGCCCACCATAGGCGCCAACTCCACAGGCAGCCAAGCTTCAAACATTACTGAGTGTTTATATTTTATTAAAACCCCTCTTTGCATTACAGTTTTTAAAAAGTTAATACATTGACTTTTAATAGAATACTATATTACTCTTCATTTTTTTCATTTTTGACTATACTTTTGTATCACTGTATGAAAAGGTTTCAGTGATGCGGCCCTTGGGCCAATTTTCTAGTTCTCATGTGGCCCTTGTGGTGATTTGAGTTTGAGATCCTTGGGCTAACCTGAATCCTTCTGTACCTCCCCTGACTTAAAGTATTAGGCCAGAGATTAATTTGGCCCAAAGACAGCATTATCATTTGCATTCTGCTAGAAAAATCTCTCACACTCCCTCTCACACACATTTTTACAATATATATATATATTTAATCTTCATTTCCTGTGTCATTTGCTTCAACCCTGAGCCAGCATTTTTTCTGGTTTCTAATGCATTTTCCAATGGTTCAGACAAGAGGCGCTCACACCAGAGACGGAACAGAACTCATTTTACGTTTAGATGTGCTGTCAGCAATGACTTTCCAAATGACCACTTCAAATGAGTGGAAGATGGTTATCAGGGTTCACTGATTGGTGCTCCTTTGTTTGCTTGTGCTTCGCATGCACCCAGGTTTCTTGCGCTCTGGAGTCATTCAGACATATAACAAACAGGATTACTATGAACTCCTGTGCTCCACTGGCCAGTTCCTTTCCTGCTACAGTTCAGTTAGTGTTTTCATACCACTGACAGAGTGGCTAATGTGTTGAGATCCCCAACATGCAGTCCAATATTCTCTTCGCCACAGGGTATGGGAGTGGTAACTGCAAGAAGGTTGCAGAGATTGGCATTTCTTTACCAACAACACCATGGTGCCTTGAGATGGTTTTATAAACTAAGTCAGATTGCTATGGATTAATACTAATGTGCCTCTGTTGAAAAGCAGCCACTCCTCACTTCTGTGCCCCACCCATTCTAATACAGCCTTCCCTTTGAGAGTTGAATGGCCCCAGATATGCAAATAGGGTTTCCCACCCTCTCACCCAAAAAAGGAAACCTGACCTTTAAATCATCCACTATGGAACAGAAAAGGCCAGTCCTTGATTGATATATGTTTAACTTACTTAGAACAATATTATTATGGTTGCAAAGTCAAGCATTCAAACATTAGGAAATGCCAGAATTAAGATTGCCCATGCAACCTTAATTCAGCCCCCTTCTGCATATGCATTACAATACAATATTTAATCCCATGATCATATCTGAAATACCCAATCACAGTCTCTGTCCTACCCACTCCCTGGCTCCTGGTCCCTATCCTATCCCAGTTCCTTCCTCCAAACTCTTTGTTCAATCTGTCTCTCCCCTGCCCACCCACTAGCTCCCAGTACTGGTATCCCTTCCTAGGCTCCTCATCCACTCACTTCCCACTCCTACCATCCACAGCAACTTGCCCCAGTCTCCACCGCTCCTAGCTCCTTGTCCCGGTCTTTTTACCCAGTCAGTTCCAGTTCTCCCCTGTCCCCATTCCTAGCAACTTGTCAGTTCTGCATTATATATTTGCATAATTTGCATCTGTATTTCTATGATGTTTTTGTAATAAACTTCCTTAGGATGGGTACTATTGAGGCAAGAGAGTCTGTCGTGGAGCCATGGAGTATCTGAAAGGGGAAATTGAGGCAGGTGCACATGGCGTGCCACAGCGTACCACAGGAGGGCACGCCGGGTAGGACTGCCTTATCACAGTAATTTTATTTTAATAAGGAGTTTTAAAAAAACCTGAGAAATCATCATTAAAATCTTCTAAATTGCCAATTTGGAAGTTCAAAGGGAATGTGATAACAACAGTGAAATAATAAAGATTTTGATACCAGTAAGAACTGTGCCTGCATGGATGTGCAATTTAAACTGCCAGAGTTTTGGAACATATACAATACACAATACAGTCAGTCTGTAATAATCCTGTCCCTCAAGAAATCTCCTAATTTGTTTTATTGCTTTTTAATATTTGTCCGCTTTCATTTTCTGAAAATATAATCATAGTTCAGTGACTCCATCTGCATGGAATCCAGCGACAAAGCCTCTGCTGTAATGATGTACAACGAATGAATCCCAATTCCTTAATCACTCTGCTCCTTCTATTGTTCCCTCATTTGAATTCATGGTTTCCAGGAAATTCAATTATATTCACTATTTCATCACCAAATTACTCATATAAATAACTGACAACATAATGATCCCTCCATTTTCTGAAAATGAAACAAAATAATAAAAAAGTTACAGAAAAATATGGAATGCATCGTAAGAAGTCAAATTTACTCAATAGCATATTAAGGAGGAAGAGAGACAAAACCATATGGAATAGTGTTTGCTGTTTGCCATGTGGTGATAGCTACAAAATCAAATCCTTTCCACTGGGACATAGGTATAGATGCTTTTGCAAGAGCGATCATGAGATGGGATCAACATTGTATCAGCTTTTGTATTCTTGTTCAGTTGCTGCCAGAAATACTGAAAAACGAGGGAAATAAAAAACCACGGAAGTAGAAACACAGCACAAATAAAGCTGTATGTTCTGTTGATAGACTCATCTGTACTATCTTTAATTTTTGCTCCTAAATTCTCTTCTTTTTTTATTCATGATGCATCCCCACTCCTCGTTTACTTCTACATTCTCATGTGCTCCAAACATAAAAGGTGGGCAGCAAAACCAAGGGCTAGGTTCTGTGAGCTTCTGAATGCTACCAGCAAGCTTCTATGTAACAGTCTTGAGGCATTTCTAATGTATATATCACCATATTGCATATGAGATTACTTGACACTTTGCAGTATCAGGCCATGAATGCATTGTGTTCAGAAGAGAAACAGAACAAAACACTAGATTCTCCCATAAAAATATTGAAAAAAATAATTCTGAAAATCTAATCCTAAAGCAAAGGACATACTCTATCCAAGCAGGAAACCATTTGCTTTGCTGGACTGAGAGTATAGTAAGTCTGGAATGTGCTATCTGCTGTTACAATTTGGAAAGCAATCTGTAATTTTGGGGCCACAGTTTTAGTTTCCTAACGTTCTGGAGCAGCCCCCAAATCAAATTTGTGCATTTAAAAATGGGTATATCAATGTCTTTCAGCTTGATCAGAGCATGCAAATGCAGTTGCTGCATACACATCAAATATTTGGATTCCCAGAAAATTTGGTATCCCGAAAACTAGGTGACACGTTGTTAGGACTCCTATTCATTCAGGAAAGTACTTAAGCATCTGCTTAACTTTAAAGCCAATGGGACTCCCATCCAAGTTTTATGTTAAGTACATAATGAAGTGATTTCCTGAACTGGGGCCAACATGCTGGAAACTGGATGCTCAAATCCAATGCCTAGCATGAGCCCATTTTGAAAATTTGGTCTAAAGTTATAAGGTCAAATCCTAGTTTCAGTTATGTATGTGTAAATAGGGAGTAAATCCACTGACACAACGCCATCCAGATTTTCACCAGTGCAATTTAGTGCTGAATTTGACCCATAATTAAATAATTTCCCTTGAATGATATTCCCAGGATAGGTCAAGTTTTGCTCCCACCAATTCAACAATCTACTCATTTGTGGGAACAGCAGTCTAGAATCCCATTGGCTCACCACCAAAGGGCATTCTATGCTGGTTGACAATGGGGAAGACTTGAGCTAGATGTAAATCCAAGGCTTTTAACAGTGGAAGGGCTAAAGCAATATTGTACATGTCAGCAGCCACCCACATTTAATTTCTGTAGGGCAATTATCTTTAAAATCATTTAATTGCTTTCCTTAGAGATTTTGATGGTCTTTAAAATGCATGCCTGCATATTATTATAAGTGCAATTAAATAATAATTAACAATAATTTAAAAGTGTTTGTTCTAATTTTGCTCTGGTTTTAATTCAGTTGGGGTTAGAAAACATTCTAAAAAGTCAGAGCAAAACTTAGTTTTAAATTGATTCATCTATCAAGTTTCCCATGGATGCAATACAAAACCATGAATAGGTACAGTTCTCAGTCTTTAAACAAATCTGAATTTGGAGTTGAACAAAATCCCAGACCAGGTGAGCTCTGCATGGCTTCTGGGAATTTCTAGCCAAATGTGCACTGCTCAAACCTCCAACAGAGCAGGTGGGAATTAAAATGACTGCCTGATGATACCCTGAACTTGGAAAAACTGAGAACAGAAGTTAGCTGAGTTCATAGGAGAGCAAAAAATGATTTGGAATATGATATTGACTGTGTGTATGAGAACTTAATGGAACTAAGAATGTCTAGATTAGAGTAAAAAAGACAGGGAAAACATAATACTGTTTACAGTACTGTATATATAAGGGATATTATATAGATGGCAATGATACATTCTTATTATTTAGCATTGAAAATTAAAGCTGCTGACCATGCACCTGGATATTTTTTCCCCGAAGAAGGGTGAAGAAAAACATTCCTTCTATTTCCCAATGGTTTTATTTATCCACACTTTGCCCATATTTGGTAGAGACTACTCAGCATAAGAACAAGTCTTCTTCTGGAGAGAGCGGTAATGCACATTTAACTCCCAGAGAGAGAGAGAGCGGAATAATTTTACGTGCCTGTGATAATTTAAACATCTTGCTCATTTAATTTACCAGAGAAACTCCAGATCTGCAGTAACACATTTTGAGAGTTTACGTTTTAAACATGGGCTTCAAATACAGCATCCAAACCTCAGTAGCGTAGCCCGGTCCGGAGCACAGGAGGAGCGGCGCTATAAAAAGGTGCCTCCCCGCTCCCCCTGTACTCACCCCGGAGGCGCCTACCGGCGGGGATTTAAAGGGCCCGGGGCTCCAGCTGCTGCGGGCCCTTTAAAGCGCTGCCGGAGCTCCTGCAGCGGGGCTTGGGCGGCGCTTTAAAAGGCCCGCGGCTCCTGCAGCCGCGGGGAGCAGCGGGACTTTTAAATCGCTGCCCGAGCCTGGCTCCGGCAGCGGGGCTTGGGCGGCGCCGCTTCGCTCAGAGGGGGAGCGGCCGCTCCCCCTGCTCCCCCCCTGGCTATGCTACTGCCAAACCTCACATCCAGCTGCAGAAGCCAGGAGTTAGCCAGGTAAATGTCCATTTTACATGTCTGGATGCCAATGTTAACAGCCACATGAGAGAGATGAACATCCTATCAAGATGCTCCCATTACAAACCTGGGTCCTGTGTGACAGAGGATAAGATAAAATCATCTGTGGATATGACTAAATTTTTAATTTCTTAGTCAGAAACTGCAGTGTATATGTTTTCAAAATATAATTACTTATAAAAGAAACCACAAAAGTAGGCACCACCTTCCACATTTGGTACAGTTCTTCTACAAAGTTGATGGGAATGTTTATTCTGTGCCCAGTTGTTACACCCAAAGGGACTGATTTTCAGACCACCACCTCCACATGTACTAACATGTATAGTTCCTGCAGCAACTCCTGCATGTGAAGGTCTTAGGTGCCAGCAACAGCCTTCCTACGTATTGTGCAAAAAGTGCCATGCGTAGATGCATGTGTGTGTGTATCGGTTGTGCATAAGCCAGTGAATTCCAGGTGAAAATTCTACTAAATTCCAGTCCCACAAGTCCATAGTGCAATGTATCATGGGTAAGGTCTCATATCTGGCTAAGGTCTACATTTTAATTATAAAAAAATAATTCCACAATTAAAGGGAAAAATTAAGTGCCTTTACTGGATAGTTACCTAATGCATTCAAGGCAATTTTCTTTGATTTCCCTATTGCCACTTAGTCTTCAAAGAGTTATTATTTAAATTGCAAGTTTGCCATTTAAGCCCCAAATACTGCTAATAGCAGATTATATATTAAATTGCTATAACAAGTCTCACACCCACACAATCAGCGTCACAGCACAGAATGGGAACATTAGGAGATTGTTCCTACATTGAAAAGTTGAGAATGTGAACCCAATCAAAGAGGAGAATATTTAAACACTTGTCAGTGGGGTAACTTTTTTTCCAAATAGAGACCTGCAAAGCAAGTGGTTTACTGGGAAGGGTGGGGGGAGAATTAACCCATTTCCTCTTTTAGCTCATGGGTAGTGTCTGGCTTAATGGAAATAAACTGTGTGGTTCTTTTTTCATTAGTGTATTGTTTATTCTTATTAGGGAAATCCTGAAGAAATGCAGTGCCCCCAAAATAATCATGTAACTGAGTACAGTAAATGCATTCTTCAGTAACCTGTGAGCAAGACTCACTTATTCCTCACCATTATTGTGCCAACTTTTCATCTTTAATATAGCACCATCTTTAGGAGGAAAACGTTTTCAAGGGTAAGAGATAAATATTGTACTCATGAAGGGATAGGAATAACAATTCACACCCAAAGTCAAGGATCCATTACTATGATAATGGAATTATCATGCTAGTAAGTAATTAAGGAGAGCCAAATGGCAAATAGAAATGACACCAACCTTGTTTAACAAGGGCAAAATAGTCAGAGGGACCATCCATCCTAAAGGAGAAGGTTGGTCCAGGGGTTAGGACAAAAGCCCGGTCCAGCCACAGACTTCCTGTGTGACTTAAAAGTTAGGTCAACATAATTATGGAGCTCAGGGATGTGAGGCACATAGCATAGGCACAAGCCAGGTGGACAGAAGAATGCTTGTGTTGACCTACCTACTGTCACTCGAAAGGTGGGGTTCCTGTAGCTACAGAAAAACCCCTTTATTGTTACAGGAAGTGTCTACATGAGAGCACTACAGCCAGGGCCGGCGCTACCATTAGACGACCCTAGGCGGTCGCCTAGGGCGCCAGGATTTTGGGGGCGGCATCTCAGGTCCCTCGGCGGCCGCCGGTGGGAAAAGGCTGCCACCAAAATGCCGCCGAGGACCTCGACGGCAGCTTCTTCGACTGCCGGGGACCTCGGCGGCATTTCGGTGGCAGCCTCTCCTGCTGCCACCTAGGGTGGCAAAAAAGCTGGCGCTCCCCCTGACTACAGCAGTATAGCACCATGTCTGTGCTGTTGTAGCACCCCAGGTTAGACATAAGCTTTATTTGTCTATGTCTCAGTTCCTCATTTGTAAAATGGGGATAATAGCATTGCCCTACCTCACAGGCTTGTTTTGAGGATAAATACATTATAGAACTTGAGGTGCACAGATAGCAGAGTAGGGGGGGCATACAAGTACCTTAGATAATGTTGATGTCCCTTCCTATAACACTTCTGTCCCATTCTTACACCAGTGCTGCCACTCTGCCATGGGGGAGCCAATATTCAGGGTCTTGCAAGACCGACTTCTCAATAGAGGAGAAATTACTGATGCAAATGCTGGGCATATTCAAATTGTAATGTACTTTATTTACACATATACTCCAGTTCTCAAATGAGGTGGTCAAACATCATGCACAACAATCATCTGTGGATGCTTCATGTAAACAAACCATCCCGGCCTGCCAGCGGATTTCCCTGACCGGCCGTGTGCCAGGTGTTGCCGATCCCTGGTATACACAAATGTGTTTTGCACATGCAATTACATGTTTACACCACACTAAATATAATACTGGGGGGCAGATTTCCTTTTCAAAATATGTCCTTGTGTAGATCCAGCCACATTACTCCATGGCCACATGGGCTACACTTTTAAACAATGTGACAAAGTTCCTCCTCTACCTCGGTGGGTCCTGCGCTTATTGGCGGATTTTGCTTGCCTTAGAGATCTTCCCCTCTGGTAGAATCCACAGTCAATTCCTACTGTGTCTGATCAGGAGTTGGGAGTTTTGGGGGGAACCCGGGCCCGCCCTCTACTCCAGGTTCCAGCCCAGGACCCTGTGGATTGCAGCTGTTTAGAGTGCCCCCTGGAACAACTGCACGACAGCTACAACTCCCTGGGCTACTTCCCCATGGACTCCTCCCAACACCTTCTTTATCCTCACCACAGGATCTTCCAGCAGTATGCCCTCTCACTCTCAGCTCCTAGTGCCTCTTGCTCCCAGCTCCTCACACACAACCTCCTTCCTCAGCTCCTTCCTCACCTCACTGACTCACTGGGAGGCTTTTGACTAGTTTCAGCCAGCCCCTGATTGGCTGCAGGTGTCTCAATCAACCTCCCTGCCTTCTGGAAAGTTCTTAATTGGGCCCAGGTGTCTTGATTAACCTGGAGCAACTGCCATAAGGTATCAGGGATTTGTTTAGCCTGGGGCTAACATACTGGTTCCTTACCACTTTCCTATAGCCCTCTGGCCTTGCCCCATCACAACAACTACTCATATTTTGAACCTGCCCTTGAAGAACAATTCACCTCAGTTCTACCCCAAGGAAGAACGTTACAGATAATAAACAAGGAGATGACAGCAGAGGAATTTTCAAATTAATTATATATTATACTGATTTGGTGCAAAAGAAATATATACAGTGGACATCCATCCATTGTGACACAGACCTAAGGCTTGTATACACTGCTTGCACTATCCGTCCAACAATACCCAGCCCCCCACAGTCCTGAGCTGTCCCTTTTGAGTAGTACTTGGTTCTAAAACCCTGTGTTTAATCACAACACAGGTACAAGTCCGCAGTAAGTCAAGTCACTCTTCATATGCAGCTGGTAGACTTCCTTCTGCACTTAATACAGGACAGGAGGCAGCTGTCTCTCCGCTAAGGTCTGCTGTCCCCTTATGATCATCTTTACTTCTTTGATCTCTCCCCACCCCAGCATTTGTTATGGATAGATGGCTAATCTTTCCCCCCTTTTCCAGTCAGACACTGTCATTCACTGTTCAAGCGTAACTATGACAACCTCTGCTGATAGGGAGGTAGTAAGCCTTCAGCTAGCTGGGAAGGACATTACTTGTTACTCCCAGATACATTATTCCCTGCAGGTTAGCACTAAAGGGAAAGGATAGGGAAATGAAAGTGAATGTTGTAAAGGGCTACTTGGATCATTCCCTAGCTTAAGGATCATGGCATAAAGTATGCATTGCTTTTGACAATACATACTTGTATTGTCATACCATTGACATGGTATGTCATACCATTCTGCAATAAGGGTCAAAAGCAATACAGCTCACAGGACTGTTACTAGGATAGCATTTCCTAAGCCAGGCACAGACCACTGGAGGGATGCCAGACTAATACAGGGGACGAGGCAATGACAACAGAGGCCAGTGTCAGGAAAGCTGGATGGCAGGGAATGTCTCCTGTCCCTAGTGCAAACATAAGGGAACATAAAAGCCCTGTAGTTAGCCTGGGGAGAATACCTCTGGCGCAGACATTCTGCACCACAGCCGAATACAGCCCAACATAGGCCCACTCAGACCCTAGGAATGGAGCCACTTTGGGACATGCCACGGGTGGGTCTATAATGCTCCAGGGATTCTTGGAAGTGTCACAAGAGCCCAGAATACAGAGGGTGCAAGGGTGGCAGCGAGTTCTAGTCACAGCACAGACTCTCATCCCTTATGGTTTGGGATTTCACCTGCTGTAAACATGCATCCCAATTTAAAGATATGAGAAGTGAGGCCCAGAAACATTGCACCCCTCTCTTGTCTTGAGGGATGGTACAGACTAGTGCTGTAGTTTTCAGCCTTTTTTTTTTTCTGAGGATCCAGTTGAAGAAAATTGTTGGTAACTGCGACCTAACGGAGCTGGGGATGAGGGGTTTGCGGTGTGGGAGGGACTCAGGTCTGGGGCAGAGGGTTGGGGTGTGGGGGTGAGGGCTGCGGGGTGGGGCTGGGAATGTGGGGTTCAGGGTGTGGGAGGGGGCTCTGGGCTAGGGCAGCGGGTTGGGGTGCAGGAGGGGGTCAGGGCTCTGTGCTGGTGGTGCAAGCTCTGGGGTGGGGCCAGGATGAGGGGTTTGTGGTACAGGAGGGGCTCAAGGTTTGGGAGGGGGCTCAGGGTTGGAGCAGGGAATTGGAGGACAGGAGAGGGGAAGGGCTCTGTGCTGGTGGTGCAAGCTCTGGGGTGGGGCCAGGATGAGGGGTTTGGGGTGCAGGAGGGACTCTGGGTTGGGGGGGGCTCAGGGCTGGGATGTGGGAGGGAATCAGGGCTCTGGGCTGGGGATGAGGGGTTTGTGGTGCAGGAGGGGCTCAAGGTTTGGGAGGGGGCTCAGGGCTGGAGCAGGGAATTGGAGGACAGGAGGGGGAAAGGGCTCTGTGCTGGTGGTGCAAGCTCTGGGGTGGGGCCAGGATGAGGGGTTTGGGGTGCAGGAGGGACTCTGGGTTGGGGGGGCTCAGGGCTGGGATGTGGGAGGGGATCAGGGCTCTGGGCTGGGGATGAGGGGTTTGTGGTGCAGGAGGGGCTCAAGGTTTGGGAGGGGGCTCAGGGCTGGAGCAGGGAATTGGAGGACAGGAGGGGGAAAGGGCTCTGGGCTGGGGCCAGGGATGAGGGGTTTGGGGTGCAGGAGGGGGCTCTGGGTTTGGGGGGGCTCAGGGCTGGTGGTTGGGGTGTGGAATGGAGTCAGGCTCTGGGCTAGGAGTGCAGGCTCTGGGGTGGGGCCGGTGATAAGGGGCTTGGGGTGCAGGAAGGGGTTCTGGGTTTGGGGGGGCTAAGGGCTGAGGCAGGAGATTGGGGCGCAGGGTTGGGGTGAAGACTTACTTCTGGCAGCTTCCAGTCAGTGGTGCAGCCCGGGTGCAGAGGTGGGCTTCCCGCCTGTCCTGGCACCGCGGACCGCAGTGCACCTGAAGCAGCCAGCAGCAGGTCCAGCTCCTAGGCGGAGGCACTCAAGCAGCTCTGCACGGCTCTCGCCCGCAGGCACCGCTCCTCCCCTGCACCATCTCCCATTGGCCATGCGGAGCTGGTGCTCGGGGCAGGGGCATCTTATGGAGCCCCGTGGCCCCCCTGCCTAGAAGCCAAACCCACTGCTGGCCACTTCCGGGAACAGGTAGCTGGGCAGCACCGCTGACGGGACTTTTAACATCCTGGTCGGTGGTGCTGACCAGAGCGACCCAGTGCTTTACATGCCGCGACCCGACCCACACTTTGAAAAACACTGCTCTAGTGGATGACGCATAAGAATAGGAGTCAAGAGGCTTCCATTTGAATGCTTGTTTTCATATGCTGTGAGAGTTGGGGCACAACATTTAACTGTCTAGACATCAGTCATTCCATCTTTTAAATGGGAATGAAGATAATTACCAACATAACAAAGACAGCTGGTCAGGAATTTCCATCACAGTGATTTTTCAAGGGGAAATGCGGTTTCCTCTAAATCAAAATTTTCTGCCTAGTTTTTTCAATTTTCAATTGAGAAAGTTGAAACAAAATAGTTTAGTTTGGTTCAGTTCAACTTAAATTGGAATATTTCAGTTTACTAAAAACTTACCTGAAAAGTTTTGTTTAGAGTTAGTTCAACATTAAACTGCCTTTCCCTACTGTGGTTCATTACCCCTCAGTATCCCTTTCTCTCTGACCGAGGTGTGTGATGCATCATGGGAATCGCATGACTGCAGGTGCATCCTTGGAGATGTAGCCCAGCCAGGGAGCACCCAGGGAGGAGAACGGGGGCCTCAGCCTCCCCAATTACAAATCGCATGAGGTAATGAGCCACCATAGGGAAATGCGGTTAAACTCTCTAACTTAAAATGAAGCATTTTGTGTCTATTCATCAAGACAAAACAAAACATTTCAATGTGGAAATACTGAAATGTTTTGTTTTGATCAGAAATGGCAAAAAATAAATGTGTGTCATTTCCTAATCAATGTTTTTTGAATATTTCATTCCAGGAAAAAATGTTATATTTCAATTTTCTGGTGTAGAAGAAGGGGAGCGTTTTAATCCTCTGTAATAAAGTGCAATTCAAAATTCTTAGCTACATTCTAGGGTATGAACTCTGTGCCCATACAGTCTGCACATCAAACATTCCCACCGACATGGTAACTAGAAAGGGGCCAGAACCACAAAAAATTGATTCAAAATTTGACATTCTTCCCTATCCCCCACTCGCAAAAGGAGAGACAAACCACATCCAAGACATTCAGTGAAGTTTGAATTTTGGGCTTTGGTTTGGCCCTTTATAGGTAGCCTTGTAAGTATTAAGGTTTTTTATACATTGGTAAATGTTGATTTCACTGTATACAGACATACATACGCACAATATTTCCATTGATTATAATAAAAATGTGCAGATAGGAAAAGTAAGAAAAATATTGCTTGAGAATTTATTAAGGTCAAAATGCAGTAATTTAGACTTTTGAATTAGGCCTGCTACAAATGGACCAGTGAATGAATAGTAAAAACAGGCATACTTTGTTGATTTAAGGATATTTACTTTGTATATTTTGAAGTGATGTTGACAATTTGTGTTTTAACAATTTATAAAGCTTGAAATTTTTGAATCTCACTGTCTACTATCATTAAATAACTGTGTGACTCTCAGAAAATTTTGCACAACTATGAACATTTAAACTGAAAAAAAAAATGCTTAAAAATAAACATTAATATTATTGAAAAGCTTGTCTCTCTCTCCAACAGAAGTTGGTCCAATAAAATATATTACCTCACCTGCCTTACCTCTCTAATATCCTGGGACCAACATGGCTACAACAACACTATATACATTCAAGTATCAGAGGGGTAGCCGTGTTGGTCTGGATCTGTAGAAGCGACAAAGGGTATGTCTACACTACGAGACTAGTTCGATTTTTGTGAAACCGAACTTGTGAACCCGATATTGCAAGGTCGATCGTTCGAATCCACATCAGGGATCTTAATTCGAATTTCCGAGTCCACAGTAAGGGGGCAAGCATCGACATTGCAAGCGGTGCACTGTGGGTAGCTATCCCACAGTTCCCGCAGTCCCCGCTGCCCACTGGAATTCTGGGTGTAGCCCCCAGTGCCTTGTGGGACCGAAAATGTGTCAAGGGTCGTTATACGTAAATTTCGTCACTCCACCCACACTTCCGCCGTCCCTACGTGAAAGCGCCGGCGGGTAATGAATTCGCACCCTTTTCCTGTGACTGATAGCTCGGACGCCACAGGACAGTGAGCATGGAGCCCTCCGCAATTATCGCTGATGTTCTGTCCGTTGCCAACACCTCGCGCCTTATAGCGCACCTTTTCCAGACTCAGATGCAGAGAATTCGGGAGAGGAGGCAACGGAAGCTCCGGGAGTACTTGAACTCTGAGAGGGGCATGGACCTCTCGCAAAGCGCTGGACCCCGGCCCCTAGACATCATGGTGGCAATGGGTCACGTTGATCCTGTGGAACGGCGATTCTGGGCAAGGGAAACAAGCACTGACTGGTGGGACCGCATAGTGCTGCAGGTCTGGGATGAATCCCAGTGGCTGTGAAACTTTCGGATGCGTAAGGGCACTTTCCTGGAACTTTGTGACTTGCTGTCCCCTGCCCTGAAGCGCCAGGACACCCGGATGCGAGCAGCCCTGACTATCCAGAAGCGAGTGGCCATAGCCTTGTGGAAGCTTGTAACTCCTGACAGCTACCGGTCAGTAGCGAACCAATTTGGAGTGGGCAAGTCTACCGTGGGGGTTGCTGTGATGCAGGTAGCCCATGCAATCGTTGACCTGCTGCTCTCAAAGGTAGTGACCCTTGGAGATGTGCAGGTGATCATAGATGGCTTCGCTGCGATGGGATTCCCAAACTGCGGTGGGGCCATAGATGGGACACACATCCCTATCCTGGGACCGGAGCACCAGGGCAGCCAGTACATTAACCGAAAGGGCTATTTTTCTATGGTACTGCAAGCATTAGTGGACCACAAAGGACGTTTTACGAACATCAATGTTGGATGGCCAGGCAAGGTTCATGATGCTCGTGTTTTCAAAAACTCTGGTCTGTTTAGACGGCTGCAACAGGGGGTTTATTTCCCGGACTGCAAAATCACTGTTGGGGATGTGGAGATGCCAACAGTGATCCTAGGGAACCCTGCCTACCCGCTAATGCCATGGCTCATGAAGCCATACACGGGAGCCCTGGACACTGAAAAGGAGCTCTTCAATTACCGCCTGAGCAAGTGCAGAATGGTGGTGGAGTGTGCCTTTGGCCGTCTGAAAGGCAGATGGCGAAGCTTACTGACTCGCTCCGACCTCAGCCCTAAAAATATCCCCATTGTGATTGCAGCGTGCTGTGTGCTCCACAATCTCTGAGAGAGCAAGGGGGAGACGTTTATGGTGGGCTGGGAGGTTGAGGCAAATCGCCTGGCAGCAGATTACGCTCAGCCGGACACCAGGGTGATTAGAAGATCACAGCGGGATGCGCTGCGCATCCAGGAAGCTTTGAAAGCTCGCTTCCAGACAGACCAGGGTAACCAGTGACTGTGACACTTCCTTAAACAGATGCTGAACCTTCCCCTGTTTCTTTACACAGTTTCCGTTGCCTATCCTCTCCCATTACCAAACCCCTTCCCCCTCCTTCGCTCAACGCTTTAAAGGCAAAATAAAGGAAATATTGTTTATTTGTACCGTCTCCGGTACTGGTTTCTTGGTTACGGTTTTAACCGTGGACGCATACCGCGGTTGGGGAGCGGGTGGAGTGTGGGAAAGTACGCTTCAAAGCTTGGGGAATGACATGCTTCTGCTCCCAGAGCGGTCCTAAGTGCTGGACTGCTTGTTTAAAGGGAGCCATTAACCTCTCCTAATCGCATGTGTGTGTGGTGGGGTGTCTGTGACTTTTTCACAGTGAATATCGGCTACGGATCCCCCGGTGCATTAATCTATCATGCAGGCTATTGCCAGCCGCTAAAGATCAGCGGTCACCCTCCCCCACCAGACAGCGAACCACCCAACCACCAACCCCACGTAGAGAACCTGAAAACCCACACCCAGAATGACAAGTGTGCTTACTGCATGCAATTTTTACTGTGCCTTTCCGTTGATCCGTTACCCTGTCTGTACCCTGTGTTGTGCGCCAGTCCTCTGCACTTACAAATCCCGTTACTCAATAACCCGAAAAACAAACGGCCCTGTTTAAGACACTCAGGGAAACATCACTGAACCAAAAAACAATTTTTATTAAACAGAGCATTTCTTTAACATGGAACCTGGGAAGGGAGGTGTTGAGGGGTGCGGCTGGAGGGAGGGGAAGGACCAATCTAAGGTTTTGGGAATGAGAGCCTTCTGCTACTGGAGCAATCTGCAGGGGTGGAGTGAATATTTCCACGGACCCTGCCTCCCCTCGTCCTAGTGGTGAGTACCACTAGGTACTCACCTTTGGGTGAGTACACCACTGGACTTGGTGGCGGGGGTGGGCGGTTGGAAAGAACATATAGAGGGGCTCTTTCCTCCTGTCTCCTGTCCTGGAGAACGTCCACCAGGCGCCGGAGCGTGTCGGTTTGCTCCCTCATTAGTCCCAGCATTGTTTGGGTCGCCTGCTGATCTTCCTGCCGCCACCTGTCCTCGCGTGCTTCAGCCCTCTGCTCCCGTTCCCTGGCTGCTCGCTCGGACCGTGAGACGTCCTCTCTCCGCTGTGCCGCCTCCCTTCGGGACCACATCATCAATTCCGAGAACATGTCGCCCCGGGTTCTCTTTTTGCGCCGCCTTATCTGTAGTAGCCCATGGGAGGGGGAAACACGGGTAGGGCGGGAGACACTCGCAGCTGCGGGATGAGGGAAAGGGAGTGAATTCCTCAGAAAGATACTTTTTCCAGAACAATGCCCATACTCTTTCACCGTGAATAGGACCAAACACAGTGCCTATCACATGTTCACGTACTACAAGGTCAAATATTATGCCTTAATGCTGAGTGTCTGGGGTCCCGGTATACTGATCCCAGAAGCCTTGCCGAACACTGAAAATCACCTCTCTGAAGACCATGGTAAGGTGATGAGTTAGGACTGCTGAGAGATTGCTTCACAGCAGTGCTCTACTCCCATGTCTCACGCACTGTTCCTGGCGGCGGGCAGGAACTGCTGCTGGCCAAACCGCTCATCTACAGCGGCTCTCCTAACCCCCCCGACTCCGCGTGGTCGCTCCCGGGAACCAAAAGTGCCTGCGAACCGCTCATCATGAACGGCTCGCCTACCCTTCCCCCGCCCTCCGCGTGGTCGCTCCCGGGAACCTAAAGTGCCCGTGAACTGCTCACCATGAACGGCTCGCCTACCCTTCCCCCCGTCCGCGTGGTCGCTCCAGGGAACATAAAGTGACAGCGAACCGCTCAGCATGAACGGCTCGCCTACCCTTCCCCCCCCTCCGCGTGGTCGCTCCTGGGAATCAAAAGTGCCCGCGAACCGCTCAGCATGAACGGCTCACCTACCCTTCCCCCCCCTCCGCGTGGTCGCTCCATGGAACCAAAAATGCCCGCGAACCGCTCATCATGAACGACTCGCCTACCCTTCCCCCCCTCCCTTCGCGTGGCAGCTCCCGGGAATCAAGATCGCCCGCGAACTGCTGTGTTTGAACGGCTGGCCTACCCCTCACCCCCCCCCTTCGCGTGGCCGCTCCCGGGAACCAAGATTGCCCGCGAACCGCTCTGTCTGAACGGCTCGCGTACCCTTTCCCCGGCATCGCGTGGCCGGTCCCGGGAACTGTCTCTGCCCGCGCACCGCTAAGTAGTAATGGTTTGGCTCCCAACTCCCTACCACCACGCGTTAATGGAAACAGCCGGGTGTCTTTCTTTAAAGGGAAAAGGAAGCATTAATTATACTAATTATACCACTCATTCAAACCAGGACCCCATGACTGATATCACTCTGATGAGGATTACCGAGACAGAGAAATACTGCATGCTGCGTCAATGCCAGCAAACCCCGGGGCCGTATGCTGCCATGCTATGCAAGGCAATGATACCAGAGTACCTGCAGCTTGCATGGCGCGGGAAAGTATCGTACCATGGAGGAGACAATAAGGCCGCTCTCCCAGTGAACGTGATAAACAAGCTCTCACTGTACCTCCAGGAGAGCTTCGCGGAGCTCTCAGATGGGGATTACACCTCTATCCCCATACATATTGACAGACTTTTCGAATAGTTGCACGGGAAAGCGACTCTAAGCTGAAGCGCATAAGGCCAATTAAGCCACAGTTACACAGTACTAACACACCATGCCTATTGTATTGCAAATAAATGTCTAAAACACTGACCTGATGATCCTTCGCCTGATTCCTGGTCAGGAATGCTGCCTTGGGAGTGTTCGTAGGGCAGCTCAGTCAGGGTGAGGAATAGTTCCTGGCTGTCGGGGAAATCAGCAGTGAGACCGCTGTCTAGTGCCTCGTCCTCCTCCCCTCCTTCCTCTTCTTCGCCGTCCGCGAAAACCTCCTCTGACGTGGCCGTAGATAAGACCCCGTCGTCGGAGTCCACGGACACTGGTGGGGTAGTTGTGGCAGCACCACCGAGCATGGCATGCAGTGCCTCGTAAAATCGGCAAGTGTGTGGCTGCGACCCGGAGCGTCCGTTGGACTCCTTGGTCTTCTGGTACGCCTGCCACAGCTCCTTGATTTTCACACGGCACTGCGTAGCATCCCGGCTGTATCCTCTCTCCGTCATAGCCTGGGATATTTTCTCATAAATCTTGGCATTCCATCTTTTCGAACGGAGCTCGGCTAGGATTGATTCATCTCCCCACACAGCGATCAGATCCAAAACTTCCCGATCACTCCATGCTGGAGCCCTCTTTCTATTCTGCGATGGCATGGAAACCACTGCTGTAGAGCTCTGCATCGTTGCCAGTGCTGCTGAGCTCGCCACGATGTCCAAAGAGGAAATGGGATTCAAAATGGCCTGACAGGAAAAGGGATTCAAATTTTTCCAGGGATTTCTCTGAGTGGCAGGTCAGAGCATCCGAGTACAGATTACTGCCCTGAGCGTCCACTGAGTGGTGCACTGTGGGATAGCTCCCGGAGCTATTAGCGTCAAATTCTGTCCACAGTACCTCGAATTCGACATGGCCATTTCGAATTTGGCGCTACTCCCCTCGTCGGGGTGGAGTACAGAAATCGATTCAAAGAGCCCTTTGTGTCGAAATATACTGCTTCATAATGTGGACGGGTGAGGGGTTAAATCGAGTTAACGCTGCTAAATTCGACATAAAGTCCTAGTGTAGACCTGGCCAAAGAGTCCTGTGGCACCTTATAGACTAACAGACGTATTGGAGCATAAGCTTTCGTGGGTGAATACCCACTTCTTCAGATGCATGCAGTGGAAATGTCCAGGGGCAGGTATAAATATGCAGGGAAGAGTTAGGCTAGAGAATGACTATGAATGGCTAGCCAACTACAAAAGCAGTTTCTCCTCCCTTGGTGTTCACACCTCAACTGCGAAAAGAGGGCCTCATCTTCCCTGATTGAACTAACCTCGTTATCTCTAGCCTGACTCTTCCCTGCATATTTATACCTGCCCCTGTACATTTCCACTGCATGCATCTGAAGAAGTGGGTATTCACCCACGAAAGCTTATGCTCCAATACGTCTGTTAGTCCATAAGGTGCCACAGGACTCTTTGTCGCTTCTACTGTATACATTGATATCTGTCAAAATTGTTACTTTTAATTGGTATTATAAGAGAAAGATGTGAAGAGTAAACTAAGTCAAACCTGCATCCAGATATGATTCAGAGTATGCTACCCTTACCACCACGTTAAGTTGGGATGTGTTTGGATCCAGCTCCACCATTGGGCCCTGATATTGGGACTACTTCTGCACAGGGGGAACACCATCAGTTTCAATGGGACTACACATGAGAATTAAGAAAAGCAGGCATGGAAGTGTTTCCAGGATTGGGGCCCCCAGTTTTCTCTCTCTCGCTATCTAATTGTGGACCCACTATGCATGATAAGGTGTATTTTACTGCTAGGAGAAGCAAAAAAGTCTATTAGGCTAAACCACCAGACACCTAAAAGAAATGCTGTGGTCTGAAGTTGGATAAAGCTTTGTTACCGAGATTGTGTGCATGACACGAGTAATGACAAAGCCTCAAAAAAGTATTTGCACAGGCATAGCCCAATATTTACTGTGTTTCAGGACTAGTTCAAAATGTATTATCCTTGAACATACAAACAAATCCATTTGCCAGCATGAAAGCTCATACCACAGTTTTATGGAAGAAAGATGCGAATCCCATGTGAACAACGGGAATAGGACAGTGATAGATTACTTCAGATGTAGATCTTCCCAGGACTAAAGAATTTTACTTTCCTACCAGCAGGGGAAAATATCTATCGATCTATCTATATATCCTCCATCAGCCAGCACTTGGTTTTTCTTTCTAATATTGACAATAACTATCATCAATGTCTTTAGACACTGAAACAAAAGTTATCTGGGCTCACTGCTCCGAGCAGACTTTGGGCTTTCATTTAAAATGTGCTAAATTGTAATTAAGTGGCATGCTGAGGACGACTGATATTGTTCTATATCTATCCCATATCTTAAAGTGTCAGTCCCTTGAGTTCTTCTTGGATATGGTTGGAATGCTGAAAAGAACTTGTAGGGGTATTGCCATTTTTATCTGACCTACTCTCAGTTATAAAATATATCTACTATCTCCTGCAATGAGCAGTGTGTCAATTAAACTCCACTAATAGATGTGGCCATTTATGGCTTGATTAGGGCCTGCAGTTATAGGGTCAGACCCTCCCTGATGGTGTAAATCAGGGATCGGCAACCTTTGGCACGTGGCCCGTCAGGAAAATCTGCTGGCAGGCTGGGTCTGTTTGTTTATGTGCAGCGTCCACAGGTTCGGCCAATCGCAGCTCCCACTGGCCACGGTCCGCCATTCCAGGCCAATCGGGGCTGCAGGAAGCGGCAGCCAGCACATCCCTCAGTCCACATTCTTCCCACAGCCCCACAGGCGCTGACTTTGTGGGTGCTCCGGGGCTGGAGCACCCACAGAGAAAGATTGGTGGGTGCAGAGTACCCACCGACAGCTCCCCACTGGCCCCCCTGCCCAGCTCACCTCTGCTCCACCTCCTGAGCACGCCACCGCCGCTCCACTTCTCCTCCCTCCCTCCCAGGCTTGCTGCCAAAGAGCTGTTTCCCACAGCAAGCGTGGGAGGGAGGGGGGAGAAGCGGAGTGGAGGCAGCGCACTCAGGGGAGAAGGAGATGGAGCGGAGGTGAGCTGGGGCGGGGAGCGGTTCCTCTGCCCCCGCCCCAGGGTAAGGGTTACTTCCTGCACCCCTCCCATGCTCCTCCTGCCCCAGATCACCTCCGCTTCGCCTACTCCCCTGAGCGCACCGCCGCTCCGCTTCTCTCCCCTCCCTCCCAGGCTTGCACATGGCAATCCTGGGAGGGAGTGGGGAGGAGGGGAAATGAGGCATGCCCGGGGGAGGAGGCGTGGCCGGGGATTTGGGGAAGGGGTTGGAATGGGGGCGGGGCCAGAGGACGTGAGCACCCACCGGCACCAAGTAAAGTCGACGCCTATGCACAGCCCCCATTGGCCTGGAACGGCGAACCGGAGCAAGTGGGAGCTGCAATTGGCCAAACCTGCAGATGCTGCAGGTAAACAATCCATCCCGGCCCGCCAGCGGATTTCTCTGACAGGCCGCATGCCAAAGGTTGCCAATCCCTGGTGTAAATCAACTCCAGAAGCCACTCAAGGCAATCTGCTGCCTTAGGCAAAACTTCAGCATGACACCACGCTCCTCACAGGCCTATGGTGGCAGATCCCCTGACCATCTTAGCTAATAGCCATTGATGGAACTATCCTCCAGGAACATATCCAGTACTTGCCTGTGCCAGAGGAGAGTGGATGGCATGTGGCTGGCTTTGGGACTCTACTAGGATAAGGCCCTGAGGTAAGGGTGAAGAATGTGCTGGAGCCACAGGGAAGTGGCCCAGGGAATTGTAGCAGCAACACAATTTATTTAAAGGGACATGGTGGACGGCTGCTATCTATAGAGTCCATGGGCTGGGACCCAGAGTAGAGGGTAGGCCTGGATCTCCCCCCTTCCCCACCAGCCACTGGGAAACTTGCCTGGACCTTGAGGTACTCCAGAAGGGGAACTGAACTGCAGTTGCCCAGCTGAAGAGCTGGGGCCAAAAAGACCCTGAGAGGACAAAGACACTGCCTCCAGGGAAGGAGCCCTGGAGCACCGCTCTATTCTGGAACGTGGACAAACTGAGAGAGACATCACAGAGGGCACCAAGAGAGGCCCCTGTTGGACTTGTACCCTGAAAAAACAACGAGGAGTTTGGTGGCACCTTAAAGACTAACAAATGTATTTGGGCATAAGCTTTCATGGGTAAAAAACCCACTTCTTCAGATGCATGGAGTGAAAATTACAGATGCAGGCATATTTATACCAACACATGAAGAGAAGGGAGTTACCTCACAAGTGGAGAGCCAGTTTTGACAGAGCCAATTCAATCAGGTTGCATGTGGTCCACTCCCACTAATTGAAGAGGAGGTGTCAATAACAAGAGAGGGAAAGTTGCTTTTTTAGTGAGCCAGCCACTCCCAGTCCCTGTTCAAGCCCAAATTAATGGTGTTAAATTTGCAAATGAATTTTAATTGTGCAGTTTCTCTTTGAAGTCTGTTTTTGAAGTTTTTTTGTTGAAGTATGGCTACTTTTAAGGCTGTTATAGAACGTCCAGGGAGCTTGACACGTTCTCCTACTGACTTTTGTATGTTACCATTCCCGATGTCTGATTTGTGTCTATTTATTCTTTTACGTAGAGACTGTCTGGTTTGGCCAGTGTGCATGGCAGAGGGGCATTGCTGGCACATGATGCCCTGAAAGAGGTTTGCTTTGCTTTTATCCCACAGACAGACTGTGTCTGACTTGGCCGGTGGGCTGAGTCAGTGAAGACCCACCACAAACAGGTAGAGAGAGGAGTGCAGGCACATGCACTTGGCCAGGGGGTGCTTGCGAGAGGTGAGTGCAACCCCATTACACAACCCCCTTGGTCATCTCTTTTCTAAGCTGAACAGCCCTGACCTTTTTAGTCTCTCCACATATGGAAGCAGTTTCATACCCTTGATCATCCTTGTTGCCCTTTTCCAGTTCCACTACATCCTTTCTGAGATGGAGTGACAAGAAGTGGACATAGTATTCAAGGTGTGGGTGGACCAGGGATTTATATAGTGGCTTTATGATATTTTCTGTCTTATTTTCTATCCCTTCCCTAATAGTTCCTAACATATTGTTGGCCTTTTTTGACCATTGCTCTGCATTGAATGGAAGTTTTCAGAGAACTAGCCATAGTGAAGCCAAGATCTCTTTCTTGGGTGATAACAACTAATCCAATTATACATATACAATAATGGGTTCTACATTCTTTTTTCCAGAGTGCCTTACTTGGCATTTATCAGCATTGAATTTCATCAGACATTTTGTTGCCCAGTCACCCAGTTTTGTGAGATCCCTCTCTAACTCCTCGCAGTCTGCTTTGGAGTTAACCATCTTGAATAATTTTGTTTTGTCTGCAAAATTTGCCACTTCAGCAATTCGTAAATGATCTGGAAAAGGGAGCAAACAGTGAATAGCCAAGCTCCCAGTACAGATCCTGAAGGGACCCCACTGTTTACCTCTCTACATTATGAAAACTGATAATTTATTGCTACCTTTTGTTTCCTGTCTTTCAACCAGATACTGATCCATGAAAGGACCTTACCTCTTATCCCATTGCTGTTTAGTTTCCTTAAGACCTTGTGGTGAGCGACCACAGTGTACCAAGACTTTGTGAAAAGCCAAGTACACTGTATCAACGGGATCACGCTTATCCACAAGCTTGTTGACTCCCTCAGAGAATTCTAGTTGGCTGTTGAGGCATGAATTCCCTTTACAAAAGCCATGTTGACTCTTCCCCAACAAATAGTTTTAATCGATGTGCCTGATAATTCTGTCCTTTACTATAGTTTCTACCAATTTGCCCAGTGCTGAAGTTAGGCTCACTGGCCTGTAATTGCCAGGATCTCCTCATTTTAGCAGGAAGTAGACAGCACATGCTTGGCTGAACTTCCCTGTCCCCCTCCACCCACAAATTCCCTTTTGTGGCAACCAGAGAGTATCGGTTACAAATTTCACTGCATTTCCTACAGGTCACCTGGAGGGATATGTCTCCATTCATCTTCACTATAGCATTACTTCTCCTTCCTCCACCTTCTTGCACAGCTCTGCATTTTAGAGACTTATGTAAGCCCACAGGCCCTGCTTCAGCAAAACATTTCATCTCATCAACATTCAGCATTTGAGTAACCTATACCAAGTCAGCAAAGCTCCCACTTAAGGGCTTTGCTGAATCAGGGCCACACAGACTTACGATTGTATTTTCCTATTGGGAAGAAACAAAGGTACTTCCGTCTAAAAGGCTTTTATAATAAAGGAAGCAAGAAAAAAAAGAAACAACAAATATTAAGTCTCCAAAACCTAATCTCTCTCTAAATTGGGGAAATTTCCTATTCTTGTTATCACCACCTCCTTCCCATCATTCAGCTCTACCAGGTGTTCTGAAAACCATGTCATGTAGCTCTGTGCAGAGCAGGTCTAATCAATACTGTGTTAAAAATGGCAGGGGCAGTCTATCTACATGAGAGTTTTCAATGTTGCTAAAGCTGGTTGAGTTCAAAGTGGATTAGAGGCAATGGGAAAATTTTAGCAACTTTTCATAGTGTAGGCAGCGCCCAAAAGAGAGCATAAGATGTGAGACTCGTTCTGCAGCTTAAGCCTTCTTGAACTCACAGGGACAGCCCTTAAGGGCAGGCTAAAATGCTCACCGGACAGCGGAAGATACAGTACATAGAATAGCTGCCTTGCAGTTACATAGCTATATACACAACACTAATGAACCTCTCAGGTCAAAAAAGGGCAACATTTTAGATTGTAAAACGAAAATAAGAAAGAAAAACTTGTAGCACCTTAGAGACTAACAAATTTATTTCAGCATAAGCTTTCGTGGGTTAATACCCACTTCATCGGATGCATGGAATGAAATACACTGTAGACAGATATTTATACAGTCAGAGAAACATGATAAGGTCGAGGTGTATAGACCAATCTTAAGAGGCTAATTAGTTGAGAGGAACCATAACAGCAGGGGAAGAAAAAACTTTTGAAGTGATAAACAAGATGGTCACACAGGTGTGAATGAGGATCGTTAACTTAAGGGAAATAGATTCAATTAACATAATGGCCGGCTACATTGATGATATCTTCATCATTTGGACCCATGGAAAAGAAGCCCTTGAGCAATTCCACCATGATTTCAACAATTTCCATCCCACCATCAACCTCAGCCTAGACCAGTCCACACAAGCGGTCCATTTCCTAGACACCACTGTGCTAATAAGCGATGGTCACATTAACACCACCCTATAC
Source organism: Chelydra serpentina (assembly GCA_037349315.1). NCBI lineage: Eukaryota > Metazoa > Chordata > Testudines > Chelydridae > Chelydra > Chelydra serpentina. The sequence goes on along the minus strand of JBAIAC010000035.1, from coordinate 29,515,367 downwards.
CGGAAACCTACTGACTGCTATACTTACCTACATGCTTCTAGCTTCCATCCTGGACACACCACACGATCCATTGTTTACAGCCAAGCTCTAAGATACAACCGCATTTGCTCCAATCCCGCAGACAGAGACAAACACCTACAAGATCTCTATCAAGCATTCTTACAACTATAATACCCACCTGCTGAAGTGAATAAACAGATTGACAGGGCCAAAAGAGTACCCAGGAGTCACCTACTACAAGACAGGCCCAAAAAAGAAAATAACAGAACACCACTAGCCGTCACCTTTAGCCCTCAACTAAAACCTCTCCAGCGCATCATCAAAGATCTACAACCTATCCTAAAAGATGATCCCTCACTCTCACAGATCTTGGAGGACAGACCAATCCTTGCTTACAGACAGCCCCCCAACCTGAAGCAAATACTCACCAGCAACCACACACCATACAACAAAAACACCAACCCAGGAACCTATCCTTGCAACAAAGCCCGATGCCAACTCTGTCAACATATCGATTCAAGTGATACCATCACAGGGCCTAATCACATCCGCCACGCCATCAGGGGCTCATTCACCTGCACATCTACCAATGTGATATATGCCATCATGTGCCAGCAATGCCCCTCTGCCATGTACATTGGCCAAACCGGACAGTCTCTACGCAAAAGAATAAATGGACATAAATCTGACATCAGGAATCATAACATTCAAAAACCAGTAGGAGAACACTTCAACCTCCCTAATCACTCAGTGACAGACTTGAGGATAGCAGTGTTGTGACAGATTAACTCCAAAAGCAGACTTCAAAGAGAAACTATTGAACTCGAATTGATATGAAAACTAGATTGCGTTGCCTCCGGATTAAATCGAGATTTGGAATGGCTCGGCCATTATGTTAATTGAATCTATTTCCCTTAAGTTAACGATCCTCATTCACACCTGTGTGACCATCTTGTTTATCACTTCAAAAGTTTTTTCTTCCCCTGCTGTTATGGTTCCTCTCAACTAATTAGCCTCTTAAGATTGGTCTATACACCTCAACCTTATCATGTTTCTCTGACTGTATAAATATCTGTCTACAGTGTATTTCATTCCATGCATCCAATGAAGTGGGTATTAACGCACGAAAGCTTATGCTGAAATAAATTTGTTAGTCTCTAAGGTGCTACAAGTTTTTCTTTCTTATTTTCGTTTTGCTGACACAGACTAACACGGCTACTACACTTAAACCTATCATTTTAGATTGTGTGAAAATAAACATTTATAAAACCTAAATCTAATAGAAGTGTCCTGATGTTGTTTCTATTAAAATTCCAGTGGGAATTTATTTTCAGCAACCATTCCTCTGCAGTGTTTGCGACCCAACAATATGGCCTCATGCTAGCTTTTTCAGTGAAACTGAGTAGTCTATTTTCAGCGTCCAAACGGAGATAAAAGAAAAAACTAAACCAGCTGTTTACAGAACAAATAAGGAAATAGTAAACAGATTTCTGAAAAAATCCATTTACTTTTAATTACTGAAGGGAACATAAATAAGGGAATTTTGGCATTCCACTTCACTGGGATTTTGCCTGACAACTACAGCATCAGTTACTATTATAGTAAATACTCTTCAAAAACACCCTTTCTTCCTTTTACACACAGCTACTAAAAGGGAAGAGGGATTTCCTCAGGATATATAACCCAGTAGTGATGCCATTTTATTATTTGGCATGACACCACTCTTCAGAACGAATCCTTCCTGGTTTTATCACAGCACATCTGACTACATCATGGTATCGCATTATACAGTGTGACACTGCTGTACGCAACTGATGGTATGGTATGGTGCAGAGGCAAAAGGTACATGAACGGGAAATGTCTTAGGAGAAGAACAATGATGAGGGTTCAGTGGAGGTTAAAAGGCATGTAGAATTGGACCTTGCAAAGGGAATTAAAAGCAATAGTAAAAGGTTTTATAGCCATATAAATAGAAAGAAAACAAAGAAAGAAGAAGTGGGACCGCTAAACACTGAGGATGGAGTGGAGGTTAAGGATAATCTAGGCATGGCCCAATATCTAAACAAATACTTTGCCTCAGTCTTTAATGAGGCTAATGAGGATCTTAGGAATAGTGGCAGCATGACAAATGGGAATAAGGATGTGGGGGTAGATATTACCATATCCGAGGTAGAAGCCAAACTTGAACAGCTTAATGAGAGTAAATCAGGCGGCCCAGATAATCTTCATCAAAGAATATTAAAGGAACTGGCACATGAAATTGCAAGCCCATTAGCAAAATTTTTTAATGAATCTCTAAACTCAGGGGTTGTACCGTTTGACTGGAGAATAGCTAATATAGTTCCTATTTTTAAGAAAGGGAAAAAAAGTGACCCAGGTAACTACTGGCCTGTTAGTTTGACAGCTGTAGTATGCAAGGTCTTGGAAAAAATTTTTGAAGGAGAAAGTAGTTAAGGACCTTGAGGTCAATGGCAATTGGGACAAATTACAACATGGTTTTACAAAAGGTAGATCGTGCCAAACCAACTTGATCTCCTTCTTTGAGAAAGTAACAGATTTTTTAGATAAAGGAAACGCAGTGGATCTAATCTACCTCGATTTCAGTAAGGCATTTGATACAGTACCACATGAGGAATTATTGGTTAAATTGGAAAAGATGGGGCTCAATATGAAAATTGAGAGGTGGATAAGGAACTGGTTAAAGGGGAGACTACAGCGGGTCATACTGAAAGGTGAACTGTCAGGTTGGAGGGAGGTTACTAGTGGAGTTCCTCAAGGTTCAGTTTTGGGACCAATTTTATTTAATCTTTTTATTACTGACCTCAGCACCAAAAGTGGGAGTGTGCTAATAAAGTTTGCAGATGACACAAAGTTGGGAGGTATTGCCAATTCAGAAAAGGATCGGGATATCCTACAGGAAGATCTGGATGACCTTGTAAACTGGAGTAATAGTAATAGGATGAAATGTAATAATGAGAAGTGTAAGGTTATGCATTTAGGGATTAATAACAAGAATTTTAGTTATAAGCTGGGGACGCATCAGTTGGAAGTAACGGAAGAGGAGAAGGACCTCGGAGTCCTGGTTGATCACAGGATGACTATGAGTCACCAATGTGATGTGGCCGTGAAAAACACTAATGCGGTCTTGGGATGCATTAGGCGAGGTATTTCTAGTAGAGATAAGGAGGTGTTAGTACCGTTATACAAGGCATTGGTGAGACCTCATTTGGAATACTGTGTGCAGTTCTGGTCTCCCATGTTTAAGAAGGATGAATTCAAATGGGATGATCCGAGGAATGGAAAACCTGTCATATGAAAGGAGACTCAAGGAGCTTGGTTTGTTTACCTTAACCAAAAGAAGGCTGAGAGGAGATATGATTGCTCTCTTTAAATATATCAGAGGGATAAATACCAGGGAGGGAGAGGAATTATTTCAGCTCAGTACCAATGTGGACACAAGAACAAATGGATATAAACTGGCCATCAGGAAGTTTAGACTTGAAATTAGACGAAAGTTTCTAACCATCAAAGGAGTGAAGTTCTGGAACAGCCTTCCAAGGGAAGCAGTGGGGGCAAAAGACCTATCTGGCTTCAAGATTAAGCCAGATAAGTATATGGAGGGGATGGTTTGATGGGATAACATGATCTTAGTCAAAGGTCAATTAATTGCCATCAGTGGTAAATAGGACCAATGGTCAATGATGGGATGTTAGAAGTTACTACAGAGAACTTTTTCCTGGGTGTCTGGCTGGTGAGTCTTGCCCACATGCTCGGGGTTCAGCTGATCGCCATATTTGGGGTGGGGAAGGAATTTTCCTCCAGGGTAGATTGGCAGAGGCCCTGGAGGTTTTTTGCCTTCCTCTGTAGCATGGGGCATGGGTCACTTACCGGAGGATTCTCTGCATCTTGAAGTCTTTAAACCATGATTTGAGGACTTCAATAGCTGAGAGATAGGTGAGAGGATTATTCCAGGAGTGGGTGGGTGAGATTCTGTGGCCTGCATTGTGCAGGAGGTCAGACTAGATGATCATAATGGTCCCTTCTGACCTTAAAGTCTATGAGTCTATGAGGTGGATGGAGTTTGTCGACCTAACTATTTCAGTGTCTAGACCAAGGGTCTCAAACACGTGGCTCACTCAAATTACGACGAGGGCTGCATGAGGACTAGCGCATTGGCCCGAGGGCCGCATCACTGACCCCGCCCCCTCGCTGCCCCCGGCACCGCCCCCACTCCATCCCTTCCATTAGGCCCCGCTCCTTCTCTGCCTCCTCCCCTGTGTGCACGGCTTCCCGCTCCTCCCCTTTCCCTCCCAGAAACCGCAAATCTCTTCCCATGCAGCCCACAGAGCTCTTCCCTGCGGCCCGCCGGGCTCACTGCGCCCCCCCCCCCCCGCTTTAAAAAAAAAATGTTAACATTTTTTTTTACCCCCAGGCAGTTCCCGCCGCCAGACAGTTGTTCTGGGGTTGGGGGGGGGGGGGAAGGTAGGGCGTGGGGCGGAGGTGGGGCGCGGGGAGCCCAGCGGGCCGTAGGGAAGAGCTCCATGGGCTGCATGGGAAGAGCTTCGCGGTTTCTGGGAGGGAGGGGGGAGGAGCGGGAAGCCATGCACACAGGGGAGGAGGCAGAGAAGGGGCGGAGAAGGGGCAGGGTCTAATGGAAGGGGTGGAGTGGGGTCGGGGCCAGGGGCAGCGAGGGGCCGGGGTCAGTGATGTGGCCCTTGGACCAATGCACTAGTCCTCATGCGGCCCTCGTGGTAATTTGAGTTTGAGACCCGTGGTCTAGACTACAGCCTTGCTCCTCGCCAATGTAAGTGCCCTACTGTACGGACATAACAACTCCACCTCCACGAAAGGCATAGGGCTTATGTCAGTGTAATTAGTGTGAAAGTGTCTTCACATTCATTAGCTGTGTTCCTTATGTTGGTTGTTGCCTGTCTTGTCAATTTCATAGCTCCGCTGGAGCTGTCAAATTGACAAGAAAGTGGTTCCCGGCTCCCCAGCCAGGCTGCTGCCTGGTCTCCACTCAAAGCCGGGCTGCCACCCGAGGCTTCCCACTGGGATCCCTGCTGCCCCCTGGTATCCTAGCTGGGAGCGGGGAGCCAGGGGGGCAGCTGGGCTCTCAGTAGGGAGCTGCACGAAGCTGAGCGCCCTGGCGCTCAGCCCCCCACATTTCCCCTCTGAAGTCGGTGGAAGCGCTCCGGGTGAGGACACACCACCAACAGAAGGAGGGTAGTGTGGACATCAGCCACTGCAGTAATTACTGCGGTGGCTCTAAGTGGACCTAACATAAATCGATTTAAGATTGTAGTGTAGACATGCCCTAGGTAACAAAATTCCCCTCACTCAGGGTATGGCATTAGGTTTATTTGAAAAAATCCCTGTTACACGTCGAAAACTCAGCATTAAAGGATCATGGACAGGTGTGGGGTTTTTTGGTGGTTTCCCCTCCCCCCGTAAATATCTTTATATTACAAATACCATCTAATAATATTACATATATTATAGTAAATTATCTGTTTTCTATGTATGCGGTTATAGATGGAACTGGTAGTGCCACCTGTACTTAAGGTTGCCAAACATCTCTTATAATAATCATAGAATCATAGAATATCAGGGTTGGAAGGGCCCCTAGGAGGTCATCCAGTCCAACCCCTGCTCAAAGCAGGACCAATCCCCAATTTTTGCCCCAGATCCCTAAATGGCCCACTCAAGGATTGAACTCACAACCCTGGGTTTAGCAGGCCAATGCGCAAACCACTGAGCTATCCCTCCCCCCATAAGACTCTGTTTTCTGTTGTTTATAAACTTTGCCAAACTTTAACCATTTGGCCTGGGATTTTCCACACCAGGTGTCTGTCTCCAGCTGATTTATTTAATAATTTATTTAGAATTTTCCAGCCAAAATGGTCCAGCTGTTTTTGAGAACGAGGCTGGAGAAAAATACATTGTTTTGGCCATGTTAAAAAAAAGTCATCTCAACCATTTCATTGAGAAGCTCCAGAACCTCCATACTTTGAAGCAGCATCTTTGAAATTTGGCAGGGAGTGACTTTTGTGTCAGAGATGTGACTTTTGCTGTTCCCATGAAAACACACAGACATTTCACCAAATTATAAGCCTCTGAAAAATCTCATCTTGTACATGCTCAGTAGGGACTCATTAAAATTAATTAATTTTATATTTCCATATGCGCTTATGCACTTAATGGTTTGGAAAGCTATTCAAGTAGTTTCAAAACAGTTTTTTTTTGTTTTGTTCTGCAAGATATCATCCCAAGACAGGATGCAGCTGGCATTTTGTCAACAACATCATATGGTCCTAGAACAATAAAAAGCTTAATTGTGACTGCTGAATACCTGTTAAAACAGTTCACTTATTAAGTGAATGCTTATTCTGTGCAGCAAATCTAACCATATGCAGAGCTACATCTGTAACTATAGGCAAGAAAACCCACTTCAAGGGTTTAGTTATCAAACAAGTGTAATGATTATCAAGCAATGCATGTTAGCCTCATTCACGTGCACAATAACTTCAATTGCACATGAACTTGCATAAGTTTTACACATAATGGTGGTATATTTCACATGCAAATAAGGCACACAGCTGTCTGGCATATATCTTCTTCAGGTGCAACTGCACATGTAAATAGGTTAAAAATCAAATCCTAAAAGGATACTTGACAGAGGCAAATAAAAAATAATTTTTCAGTGTACCCAAAGGTAAATACAGTAGAAAATTGAACTGTCAAAATAAGTTAACTGGAGATATTTTCTACCCAAACCTCACATCTCAAAGAACAGCAGAGTTATTTTATGCAAATACCTATTGAGAATAGTGTAGACCTATTACATTAATAAAAATCCATACAATGAGATCATCCATAATTTGCACGTTTCTATTGTCTTCCACCTGCAGCCTCCTCGTGGGTTTTCCTTTCATCTTTAAGCTCAGACCATACATTTATTTTAAATCCCCCGAGATACAGCTATGTACATTGCTTAGTGCTCAGAGGAGGCTGTGGCTGACTCGGTAAATGATCTTTCTGGCTTTTACATCTCAGAAGAGCAGAGAAGAAGAACACTTTGAAAAGATGTGTCTAAACTTTCTGGATTTAGAACCTGATTGAGCTTCCCCTGAAGTGAATGGGACTCTATCCATGAACTTCAGTGGGAGTTGGGTAAGGCCTTTTGAAGAGTATAATTGTGAAATTGAAGCTCTTTAAGATTACACACATTCTGTGAGTGAGGTAGTGGCTTTGGAAGTGGTATCTTAAGGTCGGGGCTCCTGCCACTGAATTGCATTCCTGTTGCCCACTGAATGCTGCACCTTCTAATCTCTTTCCCCCCCGCACATTCTCATTACAGTAGTGCCTAAAGGCCAGCCAGTAATCATGTTAGTTCCACAATGTTTTCGGGGGTTTGTTTAAGAAGGGATCAGCTAAATGGAAAGAAAAGGAAGGGGAAGGTGGGTTAGGGGGATGGGAGCAGGGGGTAAGAGGGGAAGATGTGTAGTGAAGAGATTGAGAGGGAGGATTGGAGCAAACAGCCCATCAGCACAGGGCATAGAACGTCCAGTCAAAATGATAGCAAGTTCTCTGAATATCCAGAATTCCCTGCTTTGGCTGCTTCTGCCTCTGCCCTCTGGCTGGCTCCTTTCTCCAAGGCCCAACTGGGTGGGGGAGGTTAAACATTCATCATCTGGAAAATTTAGACCTTTTTTCTGTTCACATATTGCCCACCAACAGATTACAATTATTACAGATATGTTTGTTATTGGATAGCTTTCTGGGTCATTTTCACAAATAGATTTCAGTTGATGTAAAGCCCGCAAGCTATGCAGAGTATGTCTCTTTCTGACTTCACACCAGTTTTACACCACTTTAACTCCATGACTGCCCATGGATTTACTCCTGATTTAAACCAACATAAGTAAGAAGAGACTCAGGCCCACACAGTAGTGATTTGAATATTTTCATTTATAGAACTGGCTGTTTGATCTGGGCGATTAGAAAACTAAGTCATGTGGTAATAGTTCTCGTTACGCCTAACTCCTGGGAACAGGAGTACTGTCTGCATTGAGGTGCAGACTTGGTGAGGTGTCAGGGGGGGAGCAATTTAGGAAGAGAAAAGGAAGCAGTAGAGGAAAGGCAGGAATAGGGAATATTCAGCTATTTTAAACCTTCCCATTTTCTGTATTCCACATGAAAAAAAAATATTCTGGCAATGTATGCAATCCGCATATTAAAAAAAAAGATGAGTTTCTAATTGAAGGAGATGGAGACAGATGCTAAACCTTGCCCAACATTTTTTAAATGGCGAGCCAGGCCCCTCATTTTTGAGAACCTGAATTCAACAGGGGCAAAATAGGGGGAGGGGCAAAGGGTCCAACTCCCCCTTCTTAATCCCTGATCAGAGCTAAGTGTCATAACAGCGAAGTCCCTTCCCTGCCTGCATAGCTGTTGGGTAGTTGGGCCAAATGTGAGTGAGTTGCAACCTGGCACCATAGTCAGATGTCTAGCTTGCTTATAGCTCGGGTGCCCCCTGATAATAAACTAGCATCTTTGGAGATTAGACAGGAACAGTCTAACTGGGGATGGGTTAAGTGGTCTGGCAAAACTAAGAATCAAGCCAAACCCTTGTCAAACATATGATTTGCCATAGAGGATCAAATCATGAGTCCGTTTAGTCAGACATCTTGCCTCAGGCAGTGGCTAATGCTTGATGCTTCAGAGGAAAGGGGCAAAACCAAACAAAACCCTGCACACTGTGTAGCACAAGTGTTCTACCATGTGGTACTGGGGTGGAAAATCCCTTGCTGATCCCACATCGTCTGACAGAATGTGACCAAATGAGGCCACTTCAACAGAGTCATGCTACCAGGGCTTTCCCCTGGCCTCAGTTGAAACTAGATCAGAGGGGAGTGAGGGGGGAATAAAGTGAGGGCTATGTGGAAAAGGTAATAGGGGCCAAAGGTGGAGGGAATGGGAGAGGGAGGGAGAGACTGTTTGCATCCAGCACAGAGTAGTGGCAGGAAGGAGAAGGATTTGGGACAAAAGGAGAGAGGTGGATCTGTGTTAAGAGAAGGAAGAGAGATGGATGGGGCGTGGAGAAAAGACACAGGATGAGAATGGGCACTCTGGGCACCTTATTCACATTGACTCTTAAAAACATTTTGAAGCTCACACATTAACTAGGAAAACTCAGGCAGGCTTCAATATGCAGAATGTTATCTCTCCATCCCTAAGTTATAAACATTATCAGACTGGCTTGATTTTCTTTTTTAAATGAACTGCAAATGTAGGAGTCACCTTTCAATAATACCACTTCCCTAAGCAAGGTCAGTTTCCTCCAGTGACCAAATGAAGGACCAAACTCTGATCCTTAAGGTGCACAGGTCTATCTCATGGAAGTCAGTGAAGGATGCTCATGAGACTCTGGCCTTTAACCATCTGAAAGTGAATACCAGGTCTCCAAAGGCCAATTGCCAATGTGGATGCTTTTGCCAGTTAAAAGAGCCTCGCCCCTTGAGAAGTGTTATTATTTGGCATGTCTGACTTCTTTTGTGTATATTCTATCCTGAGTCTTGGCGGATGATTGCATGCTGTGCTACATTCTGTTGGGTAGGAGCCAGAAGTCATGTTGTACACATGAAACTCTGCTGCACTCTACTGTGTGCCTGTGGTATTGTTCAGAGCAACTCACCAGAGAGGGCTAAATTGTTGAAGACATTAATTAGATGGTTAATTGTAATTAGTTTTTGCTGCATGGATCATGCATATCTTATCTTATCCATCTAGGAGACTGTGTGTCTTTACAGGTGAAGCTGTTTGTAGAATGTTTTCAACTAAGAATAAACCAATGATTTACAAAACAAAATGTGATTATACGGAGAGATTGTTTCATTATAGATGCTACAGGGATTCTATCAGTAATATTGAAAGGCATATCTCAGTACTTTTGTGGTGATTTAAAGGGATAACATGTTAAATCTGTTTCACAGTAAAAGTGTGTGCAGTGAAATGGCAAAGGTGCGTAAAACACTTCTGCTACAAGAATGTACAGCTCCATGGGAGTTTGAAACATGTTTTTAGTACTGCTGACTGAAGTAGAGACAGACAGCCTGGAGCACTGGGCCTGGTGCAAGGCCTAAGGTCTGAACCATGATCTGCAAACCCAGGCTATGCTATGAGCTAAAGTCAGGTCCTGTCACAAAGCAGACACTTGCTTACAAGTTCACTGTCTAGTACATTAACTTGGAAAAGATACGGCAAGCTTTGCTAAGTACTAGGTACTGGAGAGTCATGTAAACACATTCCTGGGAGATGATACAGGAACACACTGATCCCGAGAAAGGCAAGGATGGGAGGACAGATTAACAAATGGGGATGTTTTGTTTGAAACAGCGGGTACAAGGTGCAGGTTTGGCAACTAACCATGTCAGGAGTGTGATACATAACTTGTTTGTTTCAGTGTATAAGAGAAATCATAGAAGGGGCACCTCTGTCCAGTGGAGGGGGCAGCAAAAAGTCCCACTGCTGACTGCGCTGACTCCACTGTCACGGGCATACATGCGTTAGTGTACCTGGAGAATCTATGGGGTGTAAGAATCATGCTTCTTCGGCAATAAACCTGGCTGAGCACCTTCACCACTGAACCGAGTCTGTGATGTTTCTGGGTAGTTTTATTGAGATCTGCTGAACTAGCTACCACGCGGAGCATATGGGGAAAACACACCCACATGCCAATTGACTGCAGTGACACTGGTTTAAGCCGCACTAATGGGTTTAAATGTGGCAGTACACGCAATGCTGAGGATGACTGAACCAGGTTTTACTGACAACAGGGAGGATCCACCTTCACTCCACAGGAGCAGGACGCAGAATCATTCAGCCTGTGCAAATGACCTCTCTATGCCCTCCACAGCCTTTGGCACATCCCAGTTCCCTCTCCCTGCACTGAGCTGGTGGAGGTTGCTGCAGCCCTAAGATACTGCAGGACAGACCCCGGTGCATTAGTGGGGATGAGAAAGCTGAAGACGTTCAAGGTGCCTTATGGCATCACTGATGACTGAAGGGGGCTGTTTCTGTTCATTCATAGGAACAACAGTTTCCTTTCTAGATATGTACGGAAGTAAGGAATTTCCTTCCTGAACAGTCCAGGTCACCCTGTCCCAGAGGCTAGCTAGTGGGAGGGAACTCTGATGAGGAGACCTTTAAGGAAGCAACCACAAATTTCTTCTCTACTGAGCTTGTCTTGGGAGTGGGATGAGGAAGAGTTTGCCACCCAGCTTAAAAAAATGTCCAAATGTGACAGATTGCAGGGAAGCAAGTGCCTTCCACATGGTAACTATGTCTCAATGCCAGCTTGGCCCACAGCGAGGCAACAGCATGGCTGCCATTGGAGTTGTACTCCCAGAGCTTTTCCCTGGCTGCAGTTGCAACCTACATCCTGGGGGAGGAGATACAGAGGAAGGGAAGTGAAGGGTCTATGTAGAAAAGAGCACACACTCTAGGTCCGTATTGTCTTTTTCACCTAATTTCCACAGGGCTAGATGGGGAATTATGTGTGTCCAGGGGGCCCCACCTCCATCCCACCAACTCCTCCTTCCTGGTCACTCAGTCTCCACTCCACCATTCCTGCATGGATTTCAGACTTTTGTGGAGGGTCCAAAATGAGGGAGAAGAAGGAGCTGTGGGGGTGGATGAACAAACAAACGAACAAACACATACAGGTTCTCCTCTGCATACAAATGTAGTGGGCGAGAACTGTAAAATGAATACAGTTGGGTTTGAAATACATCATTACTCACAAGATTTGCCAGAAGTAGCAGGCATTATTTTTTCCTTCTCTTTACTTTGTGGCTTGAGGGGAATGTGTTTGACAAGTTACAAAAAAACCCTTTAGGAATTGATGTTCTTATTGTACTATAGTAAACAACAAGGCACCCTCTCGAGCAGAAGGGACAGTGTCCATTATATATCAGCTTAGAGCTTGTCCAGATACCCTACCAAAGATTGGAATTCTTCACACCAATCCAATAACCCTGAAGGCTCAGTTGTACAGTTAGTTTTAGTAAGCGAAACTTTGACTTTTGTGAGTGACATGCTATAACTGAGATTTTTGGTAACATGTTAGCAAAACAGTGGATGATGTGAGAAGTCTCTGAGACCTTCTTAGGGTTTACAAGAAACATGGAAAAGATATTACAATGAATGGCTAATGCACATATGGGATGGCTGCCCTCTTAGCTGAAATGCTACGGATTGAACCAAGAACATCCAAAATTGAAACTATAAATCTCTACAGCTTGAGCTAAAAAGCCAGGCTCTTTAGCAGGCACTGTAACAGACTCACATCCTCTGTGAATCAGGCACAGACCAGGCCTTGTAATACACACTGATGAAGGGATTACAGCTATATATGCTACTACCCTCTACTGGATGAATTCCAAACTGCTTGCTTTCATGTCATTGGCCCCAATACTGCAGGAATAAGTCAGGATTTTCTTTTAGCTCAAGAGGCAGAAGCCTGTGGTTTGGAGCAGCAGCTCTGAGTTCCATCTTTGCTGCTGTTGTGACATTTCAAGCGGCCATCATGGGCAGTGTATCAACAATGTAGCTCTAGGGTAGCCATATACATTATGTATATTTTACTGAAATTTTGACTCACTGCATTGTGTGATTATTTGATTTTGAGACACGGGTATTTTCCGTTATTGAAATGCAGTTATATTTTTTTAAAAGTTTAGAGTTCTTCTTTACATGGTAACTGATTGGATATTTTAAATGGCTTATTTATTTATTACACTACAATGATATATTTTGCTTCACCTGTATGTTTACTCTTCTTTTGTTAAAGTTTTTCCTGTGTTGCATTTAGCTTCCTATACACTTCAGAAAATGAGCTGGCCCAGGTATTTAATTCTCAGAAGATTCTGAGGGAGAAATTGAGTGTGTTTGGGTGAGGACTGAATAAAAACTGAGTCTTGTGCTCAAGATTTGCCCCAACAAGACTATAAAGTAACAGCTGCTGAAGTGCATCCTATGACCTTACCTTTCACATGTGTCTGCTAATTTTGGGTGCCTCATTTTTTGCACAAGATTCCTTCCTGTTCACGTGCAGAGACCTCTTTCTTTTTGTACATAAATGTCAGATGTTTATCGTAACCCTACAGATACAATGTATGGACAGCAGAGTGCAGTGTTATCTGGTTTCTAACTATAGATTTTAAAAAAAAGTTTCTTACAGCTATCAAACTGAGCATACTGGGAACTGATAAAAATGACTGCAATCTCCTCCAAGGACCAGGTCCTGGCTAGCCCTGCATGGCTGCATGTGGAGGGTTAAATCTCAGGCACATCGTAGGCCAAAGAACTTCACCCACCCCTCCTGTGATAGACCCCCTAACCTCTGGCTGAGTTACTGAAGTCATGGTTTAAAGACTTTAAGTTACAGAGAATCTACCATTTTACACTAGTTTAAACCTGCAAGTGACCCATGCCACCTTGCTGCAGAGGAAGGCGAAAACCCCCAGGGTCTCTGCCAATCTGATGGGGGAAAATTCCTTCACAACCCCAAATATGGTGATCAGTTAGACCCTGAGCATGTGAGCAAGAACCACCAGGCATACACCTGGGAAAGAATTCTCTATAGTAACTCAGAGTCCTCCCCATCTAGTGTCCCTTCTCCAGCAATTCACTGTCCCCAGCCAATGGGGGCTGCTGTCAGATCTGGCACCTTTCACAATCCTAAAATACATTAAATGTTACAAAAGTTAAAGGAATATTAATGATTTCTTATATTTATAGTTAGTCACAGTCCTTGTAGTTAACAAATAAAAGTGTGCTCTTGCGAGCTGCCTTTAGATGAGACGCTTTGACCTGATTAGCCAGTAACTGACTAGCTCCGAGACTTTTAAAACCTGAGTCAACTTGGTCAGTCTATTTTGCTCAGGGGAAAATGCTAATATCACTTAGTGACTAACAAAGACATTGCAGAGGAAAATGTTCCTGCACAACCAGAAGCAATTATGACTTTTTTTTTTTTTGTTATCTGGCATAAGCAGCTTTATATAAGTACTTGAAAATTTTCATAGGAGGCAGCAGATTATCTAGAATAAAGGGTGAATCCTAAAAACTCTATTAGTGAAGCCTGCTAACATTTATAGTTTTGGCACTCTATGTCCAGCATATCAAATGATTTTCACAAAACTGCAACGTAACACATCAGGTGATTCCATGCCATGTATGGTTACTGGCTGTTAGCACAGCTTTAAGTCTTTCCTACTGAAATCACTCCAGGACAATATTTACTTTGCTCAGGAGATAGCAGTACTATTCATACTAGGAGATGATGTCGTCTGAAGAAAGAGTGGGATTGTTACTGTATCCACTGATCTTAGTTTATTTTTCTAGCGGATCGCAGTGATATAAAACACCAAGGGTATCACAGACAGGCGTTAACCAATGCAATGGGAGAAACAGAAAATGGATTTTTTAGAAGCGCTATGTGTTGATCTAACTGCTCCCATTGAAGTGAAGCGGAGTGTTACCACTTATTTAAGCAGCAACTTGAAAATCTCACCCAGCAAGTCCAAAAAGAGTATTATGATCTAAATCCCATTCTTTACCTGCAGCCACCCAGATTGCTCTTGTAGTGCAGTTCTGCTGTGCAAAGAGGCAGGATTCGGTGAGCCCACAGAGGTAGTGCACACCTCTGGCAAGCTGCAGAACTCATGGCATGCAGCTAGTACCTGGAGAGGGGCAGAATGAATGGGGCACCAGCGAATCTACCACAACAACAATGCAACCACCCAATGTTCCCAGTCTAGTTGTTGTTTAAGCAGCACATAGGCTCAGCCCTTCCCCACTCAACCTTGGAACATTCTAGCCTGACTGCTCTCGGGCCGTCTACTAGAAATAAAGTTCTGGTGTAAGCACTAAGTCATCCTTCCCTTAAAAACCCAGAGAAGGGAAACACTTTCTAGGAGAGTTCAGTGCTGGGGTTCCCTCATCGTCAACACTTTGAAAGGAAGGGATCTGAGGGCCCAAGGACAGGGAATCAGATGCCTTGGCCCTAATCATGCATGTGCTTAACTTCAGTACCATGAGGAGCCCCACTGATGAATACATGCATAAATATTTGCCCACTAAGGGACTTTACAAAGCATAGGGCATTCATACTGAAAACTTTGATCAGAAATGATTCTAAAAAACTGAAAATACTTTGTGATTTGGTTTCAACTTTTTGGCGAACAACAGAAAAAAAAGTGTTTAAAAAAAATCTAAAATTTTTCCAAATTTCCTGCAAACATATAAAATAAAGCATTTTTGACTAGCTCTAACACCACCACAACTATTACATAGCACTTTGCATCTACAACTCTCAACGCTTTTTACAAAGGAAGAAGGAGCATTATCCCCATTTTACAGATGGGGAATCAAAGGCACAGAGAGGTTAAGTGAGCAGCCCAATGTCAAAAAGCAAGTCTGTGGCAGAACTGGGAATAAAATCTAGATCTCCATGTTTACACTGTGCTGTATGGCCTCCTCATGGCATACATGCTAAGATATCACTATAATGAGCAAAGTATAAATCTCTTGAGACACTAGCTAATTTGTGTTTCCTGTTGGAATTATCATTTAATGGCTAGTCCCCAGAGATTACATCACTACCCAGTCCTTATCAATGGACCAGTGACATATATTTTTATTACTGTTTTATAATTCTCTCATCTTAGGTCTTTTTTTTTTTGAAGCCCAGTAAGTTATCAAAAATATCAGCACAGTTTCCTTTAATGTGGCCTCATGGCTGAAGTATAAAAAAATTCCTTTACTTTGTAATTAAATGCATACCCCACATTGAAGGAACTTGTGATCTGGGATCAAAACCAAAAAGAAGTTGGAATATTCACATGGAGGAGTCTGTTCACAATTCTCCATAAAAAATTCACAAGCAGCCTGTTCATCTCTGGATATAAAATAGTTCTGAATGGATTCAGACTGCTCTAAATTTCCCACTGCATACATGGCCTGGAGCTCTTTCCAAACACATACTTGGGGAACAAGAAATGACTTTTATGGAATCTTTTGCAATAAAAATGCAAGAAGTAATTATGTGTTGATGGTTATAAATAACCTCAGTTATTTATTTCCTATGTAATGGTTACATAAGCAGCTGTTACATTTTAAAAGCATCATGCAGACAACATGAAACATTTATTTAAGTGGTTGCATGCTATGGGGAGCTTGATTTAATCAGACGATTTCTCTCCTCATTAGAATGAAGAGTGGCACTTTCCTAGAGGCTGGAGCTCATTCAAAGCCACTCAAAGCAAATATTTTTACTGTGACAATTAAAAATTTATATAACTTGGCACAACAGGATACATCCATCTGCATGTATGCTTGAAGGAAGCAATAGTTAAGTCACAGACTAAACACCATCATCTATAACCTCTGGGCAGACAAAAACATCAAAAAGCTAAACAGATCCCAACGGGACAGAAAATTGGACAAAATATTGCATGTCATGACTAAGCCAACATGTGTGTCTAGATTTACTTCCCTCAAGACAGCACAGATGTCTGCCACTCACCTGTTACCACGGGTTGTAGCCATGTGTGCTCGTTACTTGGGAGTAAGTTGACTAGGCTAGACCAAACCAGCTTTTAATGTCAGTTTAAATGGCACATGCAATCTATTTTTTTGCATTTTCTTTACATCACTATATTTATTAGTCTTAAAAAATTATGAAAATGTTGTGCTCTTGCAAAGTGATGGACTGACAGATCTGGAGATCAAACTCTTCGGTTTGCTTTTTATCCAAAGTATAGGTACAGCAGAGCATCACGGAGCAACCTTTCCACACTCCTGGGCCTTGACGCTGGCCTGCAGAGTGGGAGAGGGCAGTCCAGCCTTGAAGCCCCTTTGGCTCCCCTTGACCTTTCTACTGAGACTGCAAGGAAGGGAGTCATGAAAAGAAAACACCATCAGGTCTCTTGCTAATGCAGTTGTGACTCACTGTGCCTCAGAATGGCACCCTGTAACCCCTATATTCATCATTAATATATGTCAGTGTTTCCCAAACTTGGGACGCCGCTAGTTCAGACAAAGCCCCTGGCGGACCCGGCCGGTTTACCTGCCGCGTCTGCAGGTTCAGCTGATCGTGGCTCCCACTGGCCGCCGTTCACCGTGCCCGGCCAATGGGGGCTGCGGGAAGCAGCGGCCAGTACGTCCCTTGGCCCACGCTGCTTCCCACAGCCCCCATTGGCCGGGCACAGTGAACCGTGGTCAGTGGGAGCTGCGATCGGCTGAATCTGCGGACACAGCAGGTAAACAAACTGGCCGGGTGCGCCAGGGGGTTCCCCTGAACAAGCAGCATCCCAAGTTTGGGAAACACTGATATATGGCTATGATATTTTATACAAAGCATGCAATGTAAAGTATCATATGAAAGGTCATGATCTACTGAAACCTGCTGTTCTGTCCAAATATGCACATCATTAGTATGTATAAAGTTATGAAATTGTGCTGTATGATTGTTACTGAAATATGCTGTACGTTTGTTAGTGGCATGCAAAGGATGCTTGCCCAGGTGGTGTTGACCACCCATTAACCAACCGTATGACTACTGTGCCAGCGCCACACAATGGGAATTGTCTGATCACTGTGACTTGGGGGCTGCCTGTTAACTGTGACTCAGCAAAGCGCACCAGTACATGCATGGGCTCTTGTCTGCTAGCCACATGGGCCAAGAGTATAAAATAAGGAGCAGTTGCAGCATGTCTTGGCCTTTATCCTTCCCCACCTATGCTGGAAAGAACCAAGATACCAAGAAGACAAAGATCATCTAAGGAGATTGGTCCAGACTTCAGGGAGGAAGTCTGTGCATTAAGGACTGTAATATCCAGTGGGGTGAGAAAATTGCTTGATACCAAATACTGCCTAGTGTAATAAGGCTTAACGTTTAGATCGTATGCTTATTTTTATTTTCTTTGGTAAGCATCTCTGTCCTTTTATGCCTGTCACTTATAATCACTTAAAATCTACCTTTCTGTTGTTAATAAACCTGTTTTATATTTGACCTAAAACAGTATTTTGCTTGAAGTGCTTGTGAAACCTCAGCTCAGAAACAAAAACTGGTGCATGTTCTCTCCACGCTGAGGGAGAGGCAGACTGGGTTATAAACACACCCTGGTCAGGCTTCTGAGCAGGGCAGGATGGTACAGCTCGGGGGTGAAAGGCTGGGGGAATTGCTTGGTGCTTTTCTCTTTGTGATTTATAAGAGGTGTTGGGTCCCTTCCTGCAATCTAGCTGGGTGTGGGGCTCCACCTGCTGTTGTGCTGAGTGATAACAGCACCCGGAGGGGTTTGCTGCTTGTTACTAGCAAAGCATTGTGAGAGACGGCCCAGGCTGGAGAGTTAAGGGGGCACAGCGATGCCCTAGTTTCAGGTTGTACCCCGGGGATCCCATCACAGCAGTATCTCCACTTTCACAGACAGACACAGAGAACACCTCTTTCAGTTCTCTCAACTCCTTTACAGTCACTACATGGCGAATGCAGAGTACTGAGTACTTATAAATAAATATAGGACTATCATCCATCTCCAAAGGGCATATATTTGGGCCTACAGTTGAACACTAAACTTGCCTTCCCATGAACACAGTGCGTCATGCTATCTATCTATGGTCTTTATATGGCCCCCACATTACAGTATTTGAGTGACTCACAATCTTTAACATATTTATCCTCACAACATCCTTGTGAGACAGTAAAATGCTATACACCCCATTTTATAGATGGAGAACCAAGGCACAAGTTAATAGAGGAAGCAAGGAATCAAACCCAGGTCTCCAGGGTCCCAGCCTTCCTTCATTGGTTTCCACTCTAAGGGCAGGTTTACACTTAAAACGCTGCATCGGGGCATATGCATATGCCCCGATGCATCAAACCGGAGAGCTCCTGTCAGGGTACTTAATCAACCTCTGTGAGAGGCAGTAGCTATGTCGACGGGAGAAACTCTCCCGTCAACATAGCACTGTCTACACTGAGTATCAGTTCGGTATAATTGCGTCATGGAGGAATGTGGATTTTTAACACCCCCGGAGCAACGTACTTATACCGATATAAGTCCGTAGTGTAGACTTGGCCTAAGGGTAGGTCCACACTACCCGCCCGATTCGGCGGGTAGAGATCGATCTTCTGGGATCGATTTATCATGTCTCACTGATCGTGTCCCACCTGCCTGCGCCGCGTGGACCCGCAGTAAGTAAACTTAGTTCGATCTAGGAAACGTCGACTTCAGCTATGCTATTCTCGTAGCTGAAGTTGCATTTCCTAGATCGATCCCCCACCCAAGTGTAGACCAGCCCTAAGAGTGTAGAATACGTATATTGTTCTGCCTCAGTAGTTTTGATATGTTTTATAAATTGTATTAAAGATGACATCGTATCAACAAATAGAGAGCCCAGCCAAATTGTGTTCAATAACATCAGTATATAATTGAAATAAAACCATTTCCTACAGATGAGTTACTCTGCACTTACACTGGCATGACTGTAAAGAAAATTTGGTCCAGGGATTTTAATGTATTTTGGCACTCCTTGTGAGTTGGGTGTGTATTAAGTTAGATGGAATACATGGTCTAAGGGTGTTCACATCGTCCAGTCACTGTGCAACATGAAACAGGGTCACACAAGATTCGGGGTCCCAGGAGATGGTGAGGGTGGCAGCACTGATCGTAAAACTCATTCCTGCAGCCTTCTCCAAAAGTCTCTCTCTTTAAGGGTTCCAAAAGGGAGCGATGTGCAGAGCAGCCCACTCCCTCATTATTTAGTCCACCAATATGGCTTAATATCGGACATACCAATTTTAGTTCATCGATTTTTGGTCTCACGTTGCTCGTTTACCAGGTATGATCTCAGCACAGTCTTGAGTTATATCAAGGGACTTTTTGTTTGGACTAATTCAGTCTGCCTCCCTTTCACAACTTTTCCCATCAATTTATGCTATTATAGGTTATTGTGATATCTTATAAATGTACATGCACTTCTTACAATCGCGCTCACAATTAGGGTAAATAGATAGGCCACGTTGCCACAATAGTAAAAACTTGTATTGTAGCAGATATTAATGGACAAGGGGCTGTTGGGGACATTATTCAAAACCTTCTGCACATAAATGTATGTATCACACATGTTGTATATTGAAATGAACACATTACAAACTGAATCATCTAATTTCTTCACCCTAATGCAGCCCATCAATTCTACACCCGTGTCTCCACCCATGGGTATGCGAGGGGAGACAGATTCTAGATCCTCAGTGGTTTTCCTAAGCCCTGTGTCTACTAACTCAGTTCAGAGCAGGTTAAAACATGGGCGGCCACGGCTGGTGGCTTGTTACTTTAGTGCTCCCACCCCTACTATTACAAGAGGAGCAGCACCAGTGGTAGCAGTGTTGGGAAACACAAGGGGGGAAAGAGCAGTGTAGACAAGGCCCTATATGTGTCACACACTGAACCGTAAATATCATGTGCTGAACAAGGGACCACAAACCTGAGCTTGGAGCAACCTTGAGGATAGCGGGAGGGCAATGTGTCCTTTTCAGACCCCCCTAAATTACAGTTCTGGAGACAGTATAAGTTAAACCCTACCTGGAGGTGGTCTAACATGTGACTGTCTACCATCTGGCATGAATAGCTGGAGTTCAGTATTTTGTGGCAACTTCCCATCCACTCCCTCAACATGCTCGCTCTCTCTCTCTCTCTCTCTGATGGCCATATCCCTATGATGGGGGTACAAGAGGGAAGTACCCCAAGCTCTAGTCTCCACCTGTTCCCTCCTGCCTGATAGCTGGGATTCGAATCTACTTCCTCCAGCATGGTAGGGAAATTGCTCCACCAGATCCTGGCTCCCCTTCTGGGAGGGTAAAGAAGCTGGTATGGAAAGTGTGGTCTTCCTTGTGGGAAAGGGGAGCCCAGAGACATTTACCCTCCCTCCCAATTTCACTGGGGGGCAAGATAATGCCCTTCTAGGATGCACCAGTCATAGAATCGTAGAGTCATAGAAGATTAGAATTGGAAAAGACCTCAGAAGGTCATCTAGTTCAACCCCCTGCTCAAAGCAAGACCAACCCCAACTAAATCAGGACCAACTCCACCTAAATCAGCGTCCAGAAGCTCCCCATATTAGTTTTAAGAGCTGAATGTGAATTTCCCAATCAACATGAATTATTTAGATTTCACCTGTTTAATTAATTACTATTAATTACTTTAGTGATTACACTCAATATTTTTTGTATTTGGTCAACACAGTTCAGCAAAATCCTTTCTCTCTAAGCCATGGCACATGGCAAAATCATGATTTTGCTCTGTGTAACTCCCAAAGATATGTTTTTTAAAGAGAGATACCATTTAAACCCCTTTTCCAGCCCAAGAAATAAATCCATAATTTAGCATTCATGTTGATTTATTGTAATTAATGATACTGCCAAGCTGCCAGAAATGAGTGGGTGCTTTTTTTTCTTTAATTATTTTTACCATGACTGATGTTAGTGTTACAGATTAATCACTTTTTAATTTACCTTCTATTTATCAAGAATATTCAAGCCAAGTAAACTCTTAATAAATCAACAATGTTGAGCTCAATTGCTGTTGAGAACGGACCTATGCTTGCAGCAAGATTATTGCCAATCACCACGCACATTCAAATGCAAATGCCTTGCCTTAAATCAAATTAGTGGTTTGCAACACAGGGCAAACGGAAGTTGTAAAATTATTATTTGCAATGGTGACTAATGACTCAGAGGAGCAAAGGCCAATTTACTAAAGATGATGGCTGATGTCTGGATAAAAATCCCAACCGTTAATTTCCCTGATTCAGGAAAGCAGTCAAGCATGGGCTTAATTTTTAATATATAAGGTGAAGCCCTACTGATATCAGCAGGGCTTGTGAGCATGCTTAAAGTGTAACTGCTTTCCTGGATTAGGGTGCTAGCCCCATCATAGACTAGAGTCACCAAACTGGGGTAAATGTAATGGTACATGTACCAGCTTGTGAAGGGCTTTGTGGACTGGTGTTGCTTTAGAAAGCTTTGTGATGATGATCTCAGCTGTAGTTCAAATAAGAAGCAACTTTCCACCTATAAATCTATAAAAAAGCAGCCAAGAGGTTTAAACAATCATGCCAAGGAGGAGTTTTAATGGGCTTTCACTAAGACGAATACATTAGGTATTAGAGTCAGCACTAACGTGCTGGTGTCTGTTAGGACGGTCAATCTTTTCCACAATAAGGAATCTCGAAAGATTTATATTTAAATGGTTTTGCCATTGCCATGGCAGCACTGCCCAGCCTTGCCTTAGCATTGGTTCACTTCCTGGTGATATTCTGGGGTTCTCTGCAACCAAGAACCAAGGGCTAAAACAAGGCTGTAATGATCCCACAGTCACCGCACACAAAGAAATTCTCAGGCTCCCGTGATCGGGTGTATTTCTTCTTTGTGAATGGGATTTCGGCTGAGCACTTCCAACAGATATTTTAAAAACTTACATATGTAGAGGAGGAGATGGCTCAAGGGACCGACAAGGGAAAGGTAGCCTGTCACCTCCAGATTGCTGAGTGAAAACCATTGGGATCTCCTAGGTTCAGTGGCCTTTGTACAATGAGTCTGAGAGTGAGTTCCTAGTGCGTCAGGTGTCCATATCCCCAATTGTTACTAACTGACAATATTCACATGGAGGCCAAGGAATGGATGAGAACAGAGACAAACTCCCCTCATATCTAGAGGCAGTCACTCCTGGACAGAGATGAAATACATGGGAGGCTTATGTGTTGCTACTGCTGCCTGTGCTCTGCTTGTTCTGGATCAAGGAGAGCACTTCCGTTTCTATCGTCATCCAGCCAGTACTAAATTCACTTAATTCATAGAAGGCTGAATCCTGAATCACACTCATTTCATGGCCAAAACTGTCTCAGACTCAGAGAGAACATTTAGCCTGAGTAAAACTGAGGGCAAATTTCAAAATTTGTCCTAAAAAAAAAAAAAAAGTATAATGTAAATCTCGTTGGTAGTTTCTTACTCCCCCTCCCCATCAAATGCTAAATCTGCTAGTTAGCCTTAGGCTACATCTACACTATGGACTTTACAGAGGCACAGCTGTACTGCTGTAAGGTCTCCTGTGTAGCCACTCTATGCCGGCGGAAGAGAGCTCTCCCATCAGCATAATTAAACCACCCCAATGAGCGGCTGTAGCTATGTTGACGGAGACACTCTCCCACCAACATAGAGCTGTCCACACAGGTGCTTTTGTTGGTAAAACTTATGTCAAAAGTGCTAGTGTAGACAAAGCCTTAGGCTGTTGCATATTCTCATTTCCAGAATCTAGCCATTTTTGTCCAGAGTTTGGCCCACTTAACTAATACCCACTCCAAAGGTGCTTGCTTCTACTCCACACTAGAGCAGGAATAAGCTACGTCTGTTCTGAATGTGAGTTCCAGCTCCACATCCGCATTTCAGCCAATGATGATTTGTCTACAAACCTCTTACAGCACATTGAATTTTAATGAGGAAAAATGGATGAGTTAAGTAATCAATGTCGTCTATCGGAAATGATATTCTGTGGCACCTTGCCATTTTGATATACTTTCCTTTCTAATTAAATTCACAATAAATAACCCAGGGACAACATTTACTCTTGGTCCATAGTAGTGAGTCTCCTACCCTCCACTAAAAGGGTTATTTAACAATGCAAATTCCACTATCACCATTAGACAAGAAGAGATGAGTGAAGCCACATGCAGGAGCTTTCCCTCACATATCAATGTCAGCTACTTTCAGTATCTTTTAGGGTAAAGGTTTCTGTTCTAGTGTAAATCCAGATTTTCAGGCTTTAATAGTTTATCCATTGCAAATCACATGTATCAATATGCCAGGTTTTGAGGACGTCTCCAACACAAATCATGGCGAAGGATTCTGGGGAAGCGAGTGAAACCTTGCAGAGCAGTCAGTGGGCAAAGTTACTAGTAGCTCATGCTTTTATAGGAGTTCCACAGCCATTAGACGCCTAGGCCCCAATTCTCTGTTACTACATCCCTGCAGGGGATGGGGCTGGAGTGGGGAGAAGGTGGCAGTAGATTTATGGCCCTTTTACACTCCATGAATTCTAGCTCAGCCACTAGCCTGCCAGGTTCCCAGTGTAAGTTTAAAGCAGCTTCAGGATTGCTCTAACTTATGGTCTACTTTCCAAAGCCAATTATGATCTTTATGCTGGGGCTGGGAATACAGCCAGAACAGAAACCTAATGACAATTCCATGCCAGCCAAGACAGGCCCTGCACAAGAACTATTCTCAGAGGGCTGTTTTCATATGCTTTAAGGCCCCTTTATATAACAAGGGAGCTGTAAAGAGGCCTGAGAGTAAATGGGAATCAGTCTCTGAGTATAGGGAGATTAGAATGTGGAGAAGATAGGTAGCTGCAGACATGTAGCGCAGGCTCTATAGTGATAACGTCTGGTCTTATTTCTCTCCTCCTTGGTTTTATTCTTTTCTGCCCTCATGTCTGCTCTCTTCATCCTCCCTTCTCCTTCCTCCTCAGTTTGG
The DNA here is from genome assembly GCA_037349315.1 of Chelydra serpentina. Lineage (NCBI taxonomy): Eukaryota > Metazoa > Chordata > Testudines > Chelydridae > Chelydra > Chelydra serpentina. The sequence goes on along the minus strand of JBAIAC010000035.1, from coordinate 29,490,772 downwards.
GTCTCCCTTGGTACCTCCCCCACCTTGCTAAGTGTCTTATCCTGCCCATTCCTCCCTCCTGGTCTATCACCTATTTCCATGCTCCTTGGTATGTCTATCCTTCTTTAGGGTTCTCACTTCCCTAGTTAGCCCAATGCAGAACAGGCCATCTCTTGGGTAGAACAGAGTACTGATCACGTCAGTGCTCTTCTCACTGCATTGGCTTCTCGTTGAATGCCAGATTCAGTTTAAGATACTGGTCCCCTTCATCTAAGCAGTCAGCAGACAAGGGTCAAGCTACCTGAAGACCCACCCTTCCCTCTACATCACACCAAGAACAGTACAATCAATGGGGACAACTATCAGAGGGGTAGCCATATTAGTTTGTATCCACAAAAACAGGAGTCCAGTGGCACCTTAAAGACTAACAGATTTATTTGGGCATAAGCTTTGATGGGTAAAAAACCCACTTCTTCAGATGTATGGAGTTATTATACTGACACATGAAGAGAAGGGAGTTACTTTACAAGTGGAGAACCAGTGCTGACATGGCCAATTCACTCAGGTTGGATGTGGTCCACTCCCAATAACTGATGAGGAGGTGTCAATACCAAGAGAGTGAAAATTGTTTTTGTAGTGAGCCAGCCACTCCCAGTCCCTATTCGAGCTCAAATTAATGGTGTTACAATTAATTTTCAAATTTATCTCTGCAGTTTCTCTTTGAAGTCTGTTTTTGAAGTTTTTTGTTGAAGTATGGCTACTTTTAAATCTGTTATAGAGTGTCCAGGGAGACTGAAGTGTTCTCCTACTGGCTTTTTTTTCTGTGGATACCCTCATGGCCCTACAGTATGCCAATATTTTTTATGGCTGACTTAGAACAACGCTTCCTCAGCTCTCGTCCCCTAGCGCTCCTCCTCTACTTGCGCTACATTGATGACATCATCATATGGACCCACGGGAAGGAGGCCCTTGAAGAATTCCGCCTGGATTTCAACAATTTCTACCCCACCATCAATCTCAGCCTGGACCAGTCCACACAAGAGAGACATTTCCTGGACACTATAGTACAAATAAGTGATGGTCACATAAACACCACCCTATACCAGAAACCTACTGACCAGTACTGACCTACTGCCTCCAGCTTCCATCCAGGACACATCACATGATCCATTGTCTATAGCCAAGCCCTAAGATACAACCGCATTTGCTCCAATCCCTCAGACAGAGACAAACATCTACAAGATCTTTATCAAACATTCTTAAAACTACAATACCCACCTGGTGAAGTTAGAAACAGATTGAGAGAGCGAGATGAGTACCCAGAAGTCACCTACTACAGGACAGGCTCAACGAGGAAAACAACAAAACACCACTGACCATTACGTACAGCCCCCAGCTGAAACCTCCCAGCACATCATCAATGATCTAAAACCTATTCTGGAAAACGATCCCTCACTCTCACAGACCTTGGGAGGCAGGCAAGTCCTCGCTTACAGACAGCCCTCCAACCTGAAGCAAATACTCACCAGCAACTACACACCACAGCACAGAAACACTAACTCAGGAACCAATCCCTGTAACAAAACCTGTTGCCTACTCTGTCCCCATATCTACTTTAGCGACACCATCGGAGGATGCAACCACACGAGCCACACCATCAGGGGCTCATTCACCTGAACATCTACTAATGTGATCTGTGCCATCATGTGCCAGTGATGCCCCTCTGCCATGTACATTGGCCAAACCACAGTATCTACATAAAAGAATAAATGGACACAAATCAGACATCAGGAATGGTAACATACAAAAGCTAGTAGGAGAACATGTCAAGCTCCCTGGACATTCTATAACAGATTTAAAAGTAGCCATATTTCAACAAAAAAACTTCAAAAATAGACTTCAAAGAGAAACTGCAGAGCTACACTTAATTTGCTAATTTAACACCATCAATTTAGGCTTGAATAGGGACTGGGAGTTGCTGGCTCACTAGAAAAGCAATTTTCCCTCTCTTGGTATTGACACCTCCTCATCAATTCTAGGGAGTGGACCAATCATAGAATATCATAGTTGGAAGGGACCTTAGGAGGTCATCTAGTCTAACCCCCTGCTCAAAGCAGGACCAATCCCCAATTTCTTTTGCCCCAGATCCCTAAATGGCCCCCTCAAGGACTGAACTCACAACCCTGGGTTTAGCAGGCCAATGCTCAAACCACTGAGCTATCCCTCCACATCCACCCTGATTGAATTGGCCCCGTCAACACTGGTTCTCCATTTGTAAGGTAACTCCCTTCTCTTCATGTGTCAATATATTTACGCCCACATCTGCAATTTTCACTCCATGCATCTGAAGAAGTGGGTTTTTTACCCATGAAAGCTTAAGCTCAAATAAATCTGTTAATCTTTATGGTGCCACCGGACTCCTAATTGTTTTAATGGGGACAACATAGCTGATGGTAGCCAGGAAAAAGCTCTTGGGAGCTATGGAGAAAATGCCAACTGGCACTTCCTGGCTCAGGAGATGAGCTCATGTCTCCCCTTGCTGAGAGCACAGCGCAGGATGCTGAGGGTTTTGTTCTTCCCAACGTGAGCCTCCCTCAGGGAGCATACAGGGTTGTGAGTTTTCTTCCTCTCAGAGATCTCTCTCTCCACAGAAGATGTATATTACAAAACCTCAGAGGGGTAATGGTCCCAGGTTCCAGAATGACTGGTGCATTACGTATTCAGACAGTTAAAGAAAAATCTTGATTCCCCACCTCTCTGATTCTTCTCCCCCTCCAGCCTCCCACATGGTGTGGAGTGATGCTCACAGTGCTGTCACATCACAGCCCCTCCTTTCCCCAGCAATGCCTCCCTCTTTCTGAGGCACAGGCATATGGGCACAGCATGCAGAAGGGCACAATTTGGAGAGTCCATTCCCCACTCTACTCTAATGCTTCAGGCAGAGGAGGATACCAAGAAAGGTTGATGGTATAGGCTGGATCATTTCTGTTCCAGGCCTGGATTGCAGTGAATATAACTCACCCAGGGCAGTCCTTAGGATTTATGGTGCCCTAGGCGGGATTGTTAAACTGCTGCCCCTATGCCTGACTTGCTCTTAGCAAAACAAACATAAGCTTACAGTATTGGAAAACTTCTTCTACTTCTAAAAAAGTGTCATCTACTTCTAAAAATGTGATAAACGATTCCTTAACTGTAATCTGTGCTGAATCACTAATGTCGACAAATCTCACTACTAATGACATCTGTTCTTGATTACTTATGTCCGGAGTGCAATATAGAATTACAGCAAAATATTTTGCCAAAGTAACCAATGAAACAATTTTGTCTCTCATTTTATCACTCATTAGCATGATCAGTTCATTTTGAATTCTTGGTCCCAAATAGTGGTCATGTATTTCATTTTCAGTTACTCGTCGGAGATGTTCATTCATCACTGTGTCAAACTTTCCCAGCAGTTGTACAAGGCCCAAAAAATTGCCATTTTGGGGCTGGAATAATTTCTCAACGCTTCCTCTATAAGCAAGATTGTTTGTTGATAGATATTCAACAATAGATAATATACATTCAAGAACATGACACCAATGCTGCTTCTCTGACTCCAGCAATCTTTGATTTTGGGCATCAAGAGTTGTCTGATTTTTTAACCTTACACTCAGCTCACACAATTTGTACATACTTTCAATGTGGTGTTGTGCCTTTTCATGTTGCGGTAATATGTGACTAAGATTTTTCCAATCACTAATACCCATGGTTGCTATCTTAAAATTGCAACTATTGAAAATCTTGCATGGGAAACAAAATATAGCATCCTTGCATTTACAGTACACAAGCCACCGTCTGTTGACAATTTCACTGTTAGAAAGTCTTTTGTAGTAATTGTTTTCTGCAAATTTCCTACCTCTAATGTCTTTAGGATATTCAAGACCTTTTATTCTCACAGGGCCTCTCTCAAGTATAAGGGCACGGAATTCGTTGTTTAAAGACTGCGGCCATGTGCCAATGTCATCTATATCCCATGCTAGTACAGTTTCAACTGTTATAATTTCTTATTTTGTGTCTGCATCTGTTTCAAATGATTGTTCTGTGTGTTGTTGCGTTTCTTGAGCTTTGTCTGAATAAATATTTTCTTCGGCAGTTACTTGATGATCTTGATCAACTTCGTTGTTTTCATGATGTACAAACTTAAGTACAGAACCCTTCTGTGCTTGTATAGCTAATCCTATTTCATCTTTCCGTTTTCTTTTTGTGACCCAGAAAGTTGTTTTTGATGCAACATAACTTACAAGAGTGTTTTTTAAAGAAATAACTGTTTAAATTATTGTCAGATTATCAGAAATATTATTTAAAATAACTAATATGGGATAGCCGTGAGGCTGTGACCTTGAGCTAGTGTGAAGACACCTCACAAGGTGCTCCACTCTGACTGAGGCCTGGTCTACACTAGGACTTTATGTTGAATTTAGCAGCGTTAACTCGATTTAACCTTGCACCCGTCCACATTACGAAGCTATTTATTTCGACATAAAGGGCTCTTTAATTCGATTTCTGTACTCCTCCCCGACGAGGGGAGTAGCGCTAAATGGCCATGTCGAATTAGGGTTACTGTGGACGGAATTCGACGCTAATAGCTCCGGGAGCTATCCCGCAGTGCACCACTCCGTGGACGCTCTGGACAGCAGTCCGAGCTCGGATGCTCTGACCAGCTACACAGGAAAAGCCCATGAAAATTTGAATTCCTTTTCCTGTCTGGCCAGTTTGAATCTCATTTCCTGTTTGGACTTCGTGGCGAGCTCAGCAGCACTGGCAACGATGCAGAGCTCTCCAGCGGAGGTGACCATGCAATCGCAGAATAGAAAGAGCGCCCCAGCATGGACTGATCGGGAAGTTTTGGATCTGATCGCTGTATGGGGCGATGAGTCCATGCTTTCGGAGCTGCGATTGAAAAAACGGAATGCGAAGATCTACGAGAAGATCTCAAAAGCCATGATGGAGGGAGGATACAGCCGGGATGCAACGCAGTGCCGCGTGAAAATCAAGGAGCTGTGACAAGCGTACCAGAAGACCAAAGAGTCAAATGGACGCTCCGGAGCCCAGCCCCAAACATGCTGTTTCTATGAGGCACTGCATGAAATGCTCGGTCGTGCTGCCACCACTACCCCACCAGTGTCCATGGACTGCGACGATGGGGTATTCTCATCGATCGCTTCCGCAAGCGTCATGAACCTTGCCCAGCCATCCGACGTTGATGTCGGATGTCGGACTTTATGGTCCACCAGTGCTTGAAGCACCATAGAAAAGTAGCCCTTTCGGTTAATGTACTGGCTGCCCTGGTGGTCCGGTCCCAGGATAGGGATGTGAGTTCCATCAATAGCCCCACCGCAGTTTGGGAATCCCATTGCAGCGAAGCCATCTATGATCACCTGCACGTTTCCCAGGGTCACTACCTTTTAGAGCAGCAGGTCAACGATAGCATTGGCTACTTGCGTCACAGCAACCCCCACGGTAGATTTGCCCACTCCAAATTGATTCGCAACTGACCGGTAGCTGTCAGGTGTAGCAAGCTTCCAGAGGGCTATGGCCACTCGCTTCTGGATAGTCAGGGCTGCTCGCATCCGGGTGTCCTGGCGCTTCAGGGCAGGGGACAGCAACTCACAAAGTTCCAGGAAAGTGCCCTTACACATCCGAAAGTTTCGCAGCCACTGGGATTCATCCCAGACCTGCAGCACTATGCGTTCCCACCAGTCAGTGCTTGTTTCCCTTGCCCAGAATCACTGTTCCACAGCATCAACATGACCCATTGCCACCATGATGTCCAGGGACCGGGGTCCTGTGGTTTGTGAGAGGTGTGTGCCCCTCTCAGAGTTAATGTCCTCACGGCGCTTCTGTTGCCTCCTCGCCCGATTTATCAGCATCTGCCTCTGGAAAAGGTGGACGATAAGGCGCGAGGTGTTGACAACGGACAGAACAGCAGCCATGATCGCAGAGGGCTACATGCTTGCGGTCCTGTGGCGTCCACGCTGTCAATCACCAGAAAAGGGCGTGAACTGATTGCCCGCCGGCGCTTTCACGGAGGGAGGGTGGGAGTGAGGGTTGAATGACGACAGTTACCCAAAACCATCCTTGACACATTTTTTGCCCCAGCAGGCATTGGGGGCTCGACCCAGAATTCCAATGGGCAGCGGGGACTGCGGGAACTGTGGGATAGCTACCCACAATGCACCACTTGCAATGTTGATGCTTGCCCCGTTACTGTGGACTCACAAAGTCGAATTAATGTCCTTGGTGTGGATTCACACGTTTGACTTTGTAATATTGGTTTCACAAGTTCGGTTTAAGTAAAATCGAACTACTCTCGTAGTGTAGACATACCCTTAGACACAGTAGAGTTGGAAACCTATGTCATTTTTACAAAGCCACTTTTTAGTTTTAAATGTATAATGGGCATCAGTCTTAATGTTAGTTACAACTCTATATCAATCTTATTCTGTAAATAGATCAATGGCATTATCCAGTTTAATAAGCTGGGTTTCCAAGCAGTGGGAAAATATAACCCTAGGTTTATTCTTAGGTAAAGCACAAAGTGACCAAAATGAAGACAGCACAGAATCATCTCATCTAGAGTAAGGTAGCACAGAAATCTTACAGATGTCCTATTGTGCCTTATTTTTGTTTGGAAAGACGGTAGCAATAACAGCACATTTTGGGCACTGCCAGAAATACATGATAAATCACTGCCTCTAAAGTTCCATCAAAAACTGACATTTTCACATGTCTAGCATGATCTGCTGCACAGATTCTTAACAAGGAAGTGTCCCTGGGCTTTTAAACTCACATTAACCATGTATTTACTTTATGAAAGTTGGACAAAACACTGTGAAAATGTAAGACAGTGACTGCCCAACCTCTGGGCTGGCAAAAGCTATACTGACTCACAAAAAAAAGCAAGAGAATCTTAGTACAACATATGGTCACTCTATACACTAGTCAGGAGATGAGCATTTTACAGTTGTTGAAGGGCTCTATTTAGCAGTAACAGGGCTATAGGAAAGCCAGCCAACATTTTTTGTTTCTCTGATAAAAAATGGCCCACTCCCTGCCCCAAACCAAACTTGTCACAACCAATTGTCAACAACTTAATTTTCTGTTTTTGGCTAAGATATTGATTCTTTTAAAAAATATTGAAATTGGATTCAGGATTGTTAGCAAGGATTTTTGGCAAACAAAGTTGTTAAATGACAATCTAAATGGCAACACAAGTACTGCCTCCATGCTTGGCTTACCCCCCCGCCCCATCTTGCTGGTCCAACAGCTGCAGTAGAGGAGGAGATAGGTGGAAAGCTGCAGGACCCCAAAATCCACCTCTTGGGGTGCAGAGTGGCAACAGCAGCAGCAAACCGTCATGTCTGATCACACGCCACTGGGCACCACGGCCAGCACCATGGACCATGGTGAAGTTAGCACAGCATCTGATCTCAGGGACGGGGCACCCACTGAGCCACAGCAGCTCATCCTGCCCTGCGCAGCTCCCCCCGGATGAGATGGACCACTGCCAGCCCGCACAGGGGCTGACCTCCGGCCCCGCCCGTGGGTGCTGTCACCTGGCGTCAGGGGCGGGGCCCCGCCCCCCGACGCCGGGCGACGTTGCGGGGCCCCGCCCCCCGACGCCGGGCGACGTTGCGGGGCCCCGCCCCCCGACGCCGGGCGACGTTGCGGGGCCCCGCCCCCCGACGCCGGGCGACGTTGCGGGGCCCCGCCCCCCGACGCCGGGCGACGTTCCGGGGCCCCGCCCCCCGACGCCGGGCGACGTTCCGGGGCCCCGCCCCCCGACGCCGGGCGACGTTCCGGGGCCCCGCCCCCGACGCCGGGCGACGTTCCGGGGCCCCGCCCCCGACGCCGGGCGACGTTCCAGGGCCCCGCCCCCGACGCCGGGCGACGTTCCGGGGCCCCGCCCCCGATGCCAGGCGACGTTCCGGGGCCCCGCCCCCGATGCAACGTTGCCCAGCGTCGGGGGTGGGGCCCCGCAACATCTCCCGGTGCCCGGTAAGTTTGCCGCAGGTCTGGGGCGGGCGGGGAGTTGCCGGTGGGTGCAGAGCACCCACCAATTTTTCTCCGTGGGTGCTCCAGCACCGGAGCACCCACGGAGTCGGCGCCTATGCCAGCCCGGGGGAGAGATGCATTCCCCATCTAGGGTGACCAGATGTCCTGATTTTATAGGGCCAGTCCCAATATTTGGGGCTTTGTCTTATATAGGCACCAATTACCCTGCACCTAGGGTGACCAGACAGCAAGGGTGAAAAATCAGGCTGCCAGTGTCTAATTGCTACTGGTAGCACATTCCTACGTGAAGCACTTTAATACACTACACCCGCAGAGTGGTGCCCTAGGTGGCTGCCTATTCTGCCTATGGCTAAGGACGGCCCTGAACTCACCCCACCCCCAAAACCACTTTACTGGCCAAAGGATCAGCGTATGGCTCTATCTTTGTTGTGGGCCCATTCTTTGCGCCTTACTAATTATAAACTAAACATATTTAAAATAAGAGCTAAAGTGCTGCTGAGTCCTCCAAATAATCTGAATTTAATATTTTGGCCCCTCCTTCCCCATAATTTGCTATACAGTTTATTTTAGAAACCTCACACTTGGAAGGTTAATTTGAAACAGCAGCATCTCCTATCTACACTTAAGCATCTCATCATCATAGTAATTAGTATGTAAGCAGTTTGGGGCAGGGACTGTCTTACTGTTCATCATGTGTACAGTGCCTGGCACGATGAGGTCAATGACTGAGGCTCATAAGGGCTACCATAATATAAATAATAATAATATACCTCAACATAGGGACTAGTGACCCTTTCACAGTGTGTGGTCGGTAATATAGAGCTTTTCAGCATTGTTCGCATTACGCTCAGAGGAGCGGCTAGCGAGGTGCTAGGGGATCAATTTACAGGGGCCAACTTAATTTTTTTTTAAAAATCCAGACATATTCCTAGTTCAGTAAGACTTATGGGTAATACAGGGCAGGCCGCCAAGCGGCTGCAGAGGTCACAGGAATGGAAGGCTGCCTGCGGCTTTTGAGAACTGAAGACCTGGAAGATAGTGTTAATATGCTGGTTTTCAACATAAATATTAGAGGGAAAATCATTCCAAATGAGAACTATTGATGGCCAGACATCAGAATTCCTGGTGCATTTCATATAAGCGTCTAAAAATCCATTCAAAGTTCAGCTGAACTCATCCAAACCTCTGTGTCTGAAAGATAGGCAGAGTTTGTCCTGAGACCAAGGTCTCCCCCATAACATAAATAAGGTCCACAAGCAACACCACAGGAGTTTGGGGATCAGCAGATCATGGCAGCTCCATGTCTTTGCAATGGACTAAGCCAAAATACCAGCTCAAAATATTATTAATGAATGGGGCTTGAAATTTAGCAGTGTGGCCTCATCTCCTGTTTGAAATAAATGGGAAAGGATCCTTGGCTCATATTTCCTCCTCTATCCCGACTCTTCCTCTCTGCATTCACAGTGTAGGTGAGTAAAAAGGAATAAACATGAGCAACCACATCTGAAAAAAGTTTAGATGTACATGAAAGCCAAATGGCATTGGAAGGCAAAGGGAACAGACAGCTGAGAATCTTACTCCGTTAACCTTATTTTAGACTTAAATAATATTGAAAATTAGAGATAAATGGATCTCTCTGTAAGGCAGACAAATAACTGCTACCGGGATCAGGGGGAGGGAGAGGAGAGAGAGAGAGAAAACTAAGACACCTTTTCATAAAAAGGGCTGGTGGGAGTTTGTGTACTGTGCCTCTAAAGAACTGCATACTTGTTCCACTGGAGTGTGCTGTTTATTTGCAATATGAATTTCAACAGGCTAATGGATTGTCAGAGCTGAAGGTAGTGTTCTGATCACCTTTTCATGTATTCATACAGTGTAAAAATGTAGCTCAATTCATGGCAACCTCTCTTCCCGGTGACTTTTGTGATAGCATTTGCGCTTTACAAAAATCAGTCACTTGGTGTATGCCTATACTGCAGCTAGAAGTGTGACTACAGCATGTGTAGGACTACCCAAACTAGCTTTGATCTAGCTTGCTGAGGTACCAATGCAAGTGAAGTCATGGCAGGGTGGGCTAGCCACCTGAAACAAGCCTGCCAGAGAGTCTGAGTATGTACTCAAGAAGCTAGCCCATGCTAAAGTCTGTGCTGCCATGACTTCACTGCTATTGGTACATGAGCTAGCTAGATCAAAGCTAGGTGGGTATGTCTACACATATTGCAGTCACACCTCTGACTGCAATGTAGACATACCCTGAGTCTATCTGCAGAAAGCTGCATTTGGTAACAAAGATGTTTCTTTTTCCATCCTCCTTCTCTCAGAGCAAACTCTGCCTGATCCCAGGCAGATGTCTACAATGTTCACTTACAGAGCCTTGACGGGCTAAGGCTATGTCTACACTACCACTTATATCAGTATAATTTATGTCACTCAGGAGTGTGAATAAGCCACCCACTGGAGCAACATAAGTTGCATCAACCTAAGCACCCATGTGGACAGCACTATTTCAGCAGAAGTGCCGTTGTGCCACTGAAAGCTCTCTACTGTACCCTTAGCCTAAGGATACGTCTACAGTACCCGCCAGATTGGCGGGTAGTGATCGATCTCCGATTGCTCTGCCCTCGACTCCTGTACTCCATCCCGGTGAGAGGCAGAAGAGGAGTCGACGGGGGAGTGGCGGCAGTCGACCCCACGCCATGAGGATGCAAGGTAAGTTGACCTAAGATACGTCGACTTCAGCTATGCTATTCTCTTGGCTGAAGTTGAGTATCTTAGGTTGATCCTCCCCTCTTCTCTCCCCCCCAATGCAGACCAGGGCTAAGAAAGTTGCTAACTGCTGTGATGCCAATACTGACATCCCAGCATGAAACAGAGAAGTTTGTTTTTGTTTGCTTGTTCACTATTGTTTTGTTCATTAGCCACCCTATAGGTTATTTAAATTAATGAACAGAGAATGCACAGCAAAAGCCTACCGTGACTGCTGATTTTTAAAAGATCTCGATTTTGCTTCTTTAGAGAAAAAAAGAATCAATGTGGTTGCCAGTGCTGGTGTAAGCACTTTAACAATGTTCCGCTCCACCACAGACAAGAAGGGCCAGTACCTCTCTGGGTGTAAATCACTGAGATTCAATGCATGTCAGTGCTGATTAACACCAGCTGAGGGTTTAACTCACAGGACCAAATTCAGAGATGCTGCACATGCTGAACACTATTTGTGGTCAATGGGAGCTCAGTGCTGTCGATTCTGGTTCCTTCAGGGTTTATTCTCTCTGCAGGGCACATACTAATGGGAGGTGCTGTCCAGAGACCCCATTCAGCCAGGGGCTTAAGCATTTGCAAAACTTTAAGCAAGAAAGTAATCCCATAGACATAAATGGGACTGCTCATCTGTTTATTGCACCCAATGCAGCATGTATGATTACCTGCCCTATGGGCAGGTGGCGTATGTGTGCAAAGAGCTCCTCAGAGACCGTGTACAGGCTTTGGAGGCTAGGGTGGCTGAGCTGACGGAGCTAAGGGAGACAGAGAGGTACATAGATGAGACTTTCCGGGACAAAGTAGAACAGTCCCAACCCCGGTCTGACAGCCTCTGTGCTGTTGAGGAGGATGAAAGCCTCAAGGAAGGAGAACATCCAACTGGAGCAGAGAGAAACGATCCCGTAGTTGGGATGCTCCTTCCAGATGATGTTGTGGATACCTCTCCAGGGGAGGGAACTCCAGTTATTAGGAAGAGACAGGTATTATTAATAGGCGATTCGATCATTAGAAACATAGATAGCTGGGTTTGCAATGACCAGGAGAACCTCATGGTGACTTGCCTGCCGGTTGTGAAGGTTGCGGATCTCTCGAGACATCTAGATAGTCTTATGTGAAGTGCTGGGGAGGAGTCAGTGGTCGTGGTATATATAGGTACCAGTGACATAGGGAAGGATAGGAGAGAGGTCCTGCAGGCCAAAGTTAGGCTGCTAGGTAAGAGATTGAAGTCCAGGACTTCCATCAGAGCATTCTCTGAAATGCTTCCAGTTCCACATGCAGGCCCAGTTAGACAGAACTGCAGGGTCTCAATGCATGAATGAGATGATGGTGTTCAGAGGAGGGCTTTAGATTTATTAGGAACTGGGGAAACTTTTGGGAAAAGGGGAGCCTATACATGAAGGATGGGCTCCACCTAAACCAAAATGGAACCAGATTTCTGGCGCTTAAAATTAAAAAGGTCGTAGAGCAGTTTTAAAACTAAGGACTGGGAGAAAGCTGATAGGTGCGGAGGAGCACGTGGTTTGGACATCCCTTAGGGGAGGATCTATAAATGGACATTCCCTATGTCCTAGTAAGGAGGAGAGGATGGAAGATGTTAAAATACAGGTAGGATCTAATGAGAAATAGTCGAATGAAAAAAGTCCCATTTAATTACATCATGTAATGGCAGGCAGCTAAAAAGTGACAAGTTTTTTAAGTGCTTATATACCAATGCTAGAAGTCTAAATATTAAGATGGGTGAACTAGAGTACCTCATATTGAATGAGGATATTGATATAATAGGCATCACAGAAACTTGATGGAATGAGGATAATCAATGGGACACAGTAATACCAGGGTACAAAATATATCGGAAGGACAGAACAGGTCGTGCTGGTGGGGAATGGCACTATATGTGAAAGAAAGCATAGAATTAAATGAAGTAAAAATCTTAAATGAACCGAGCTGTACCATAGAATTTCTAAGGATAGTAATTCCATGGTTGAATAATAAGAATATAACAGTAGGGATATATTACCAACCATCAATGAACAGGATGGCGATAGTGACTGTGAAATTCTCAGGGAGATTAGAGAGGCTATTAAAATAAAAAACTCAATAATAATGGGGGATTTAAACTATCCCCATATTGACTGGGTACATATCACCTCAGGAAGGGATGCAGAGATAAAGTTTATTGGCCCCTTAAATGACTGCTTCTTGGAGCAGCTAGTCCTGGAACTCACTTGATTAAATAGAAAGATCTGATTACTACTACATTCCTGTATAATGTCTCTTTAAAGAAAACTTCACTGTTGTAATGATTGTTTTGTTTCTAATGTTTACATGGCAAGGATTTGTAAACTTGTTAAAACTTCCTAAATAGTTTTTTTTTAAATCCCTCTATCATGAGAAAGCATATAAGAAGGGAAAGTGCACACGAAGGAATTATGTCTTCTAAGGGCTAAAAATGTTAAGGATAAGGGCATTTTCTTTGATCCACACTGAAGTTCTCCATCACACATTGTGCATTGTTCCGCCTGCAGAACTTGCACTCCACATGGAATGAGTGTAGAGTGTGTAGGAGCCTGGATTACAGGAGAGACCCTAAATTCCAAGAGGCAGCCTGGTTCAAAGCTGAACAGGGAAAAGGCACAAACCCCACTGCCTAGACTTGACAATGGTATTTCTGCTGACACCTGCATCAGTTCCAAGTGATGGACCAGGCTCCTCAGAGGTACAGGAAGCCCCCAACTCCCAACAGTTTTAAATGGGAATGGAATAGGGATTCAGAATCTAGTATGATCAGGACCTTAGCCCATCTTACAGTGTGGACTCACCTCCAGTATCACAAAGATGTGCTGCAGAAGGACAAAAGAACACATTTGGCCTAAATGTTAAAGAGGTCTGATTTGTGTCTTGCCTGGTGTAGAGACAGGATCAGTGCAATATTTCTCTATGGATGTAGCTTTAGCTGAATTTTTCTGGCTGATATTTTCAAAGCCACGTAGGGTATTTGGATACTTGGGTCCCAAGAATTTCAGTGGGAATTAGGGGTTGAGATTTTCAAAAGCATCTAAGTGACTTTAGCGCACAAGTCCCATTGGAAGTCAGTGGGAGATTTTCAAAGGCACATAGAGCACATACTGACTGTCAATGGGAGTTATGCATCTAACTGCTATTTATGTCTTTGAAAAATCTCACTTTAGGATTTATCCCCTAAATCACTTAGACACTTTTAAAAATCCTATGCTGGGTGTCCAAATCCCATTGGTGTATTTGAAAATCTCATCCTAAATGTGGAAGATGGCTCCTTGTACCTCTGGTCAATGGTTATTTGATAAAGGAAAATGTTGAAGAAGTTGTCATGAGAGAGTTTCCAGCAGTGAGAGGCTTGGTGAGAGGAGGTTGTTTCTTCATCGACAACCTGAGCACTGAAACTCTGATCAAGCTGAATGTCTCCACATGAAGACTGCCTTGAGGCAGGGAATATGACATCCAAAGGGATGTTACATTTTCACCTACTAGTTCCATTCCAGTCTGGTGATTAGCAAGCATGCAGGTTAATTAAAAAAGTAACAGCTGCAGAGAAAATAAAGCCACAGTCTATTTATTCTGATTGCACATTTCTAGAGGTCTCACTTACTTTCCTTAATTTGGGGGCAGAGCGGGGGACACTGTCAGCAGAGCATGTAGCATGCCTGGAACTTTGCTACCTCAGCACTTTTTTCACCTTTTCCAAACCAATATTTAAACTGACTAGTCAACTCCACTGGGAAGCTGAAGGGATTTGTTATTGTAATAGGGTTATAATCACCATTTTCTCTGTCCCAATATATTATTCAGCTTATTGTAAGTCTTAGAAAATACAGATGGGGGTGGGGAGAGATCCTCAAGGATGCATTACTTAAAATCCTTAGTCATAACAGCACATCCTTCTTATAACAGACTGCAGTAGGAAAGCATTCACAGAAATATCAAGTTGTGTTTCTGTTAAGCACTGAGAATGTGCAGTAGATCCCTCCTGTCTTTTCTAAAGTACAGTACTGTGATTTTCCTTAGAGACTTTCTGAGACATTCTTCTCAGCAGCCTCAGATCCCAAAGGAGATCCCTGCCTTTCTTCCCAGACTTAGTTATTAATGCAAATGCACCTCCTCTTAGTTACTAGATCAGCGTCAACCCCAATGAAGTTTGAGTTGTAGCTACTCTAAGCATGTGAAGGAGAAGTTTGTATGGCATTGCTGAAAGCACCTTGTTAAAGATTCATCACTAAATTGAAAAAGGTTGGGGTAAAACTTCCCCGTCTTTGAAGGCATTTACTCCTATCTGAATTCAGCCATCTCTGACAGAGACAACCTCTTCCTTATTGCTGAGTCACATCTTCAGATGGAGAAATTTGGCATACCCCTGTTTATGCTAAAGGGTCTATGCCAATTTACCTTTAGCCAGCTGAAGACAGAGGATGAAATTTTCAAAGAGCCCTAAGTGACTTACAAACCTAAAATCTCATTTTCAAAAGTAGGGCCAGATTTTCAAATATATTTAGGCACCTAAAGATTCAGCTAGGTACCTAGTGGGATTTCCAAAAGAACCTTAGCAGGTTAGGCACCTAAGGCTGGCACCTAACTTGCTTAGGTGCTTTTCATATTCCTACTACAAGTCTATATGCATCTTTACATGCCTGTCTTTGGAAATCTCTGACCCTTAGGTACTTAGCAATCTAATGCCCATTGATTTCCAATGAGATTTAGGCTCCCTTATATCCTAGCTGGATATATTTTCACTTCTGAAAATGTTATCCCTTGTCCCACACATTTACTTTTGCTGTGGAGGAGTCTGCACCAAATGGCAGGTATTTTCAAAAAAGGAATGCTTGTAGCTCATGGAAGGTCTTCACCCCACTTATCCCAGCTCCCATCCAATGACACAGTGAACACTGTACTCTGCTGTTAATATTCTCCTTCTAGATTTCAAGAATAAAATACGAACATTTCCAAAATATGGAACTGTAACAGGGCTCCCTCTTACCGCTGGTGTGCCTCCTCATTTTTAGATCTAGGAAAAGGTTGGCATCTAGTGCCACCTTCTATTCTCTGCTCACTCTGTGATAGCCTCCTTTTTGGTAACTTGGTCCTCCAGCTAGTCTACCTCTTTCAGGCTTATCAAGTCCAGCAGAATCACTGTTCAAATGCCTTCTCCAGGCAATATTCAGACCCTGCTCAGGGCTCTGCGCTCCTATACCAGTGGTTCGCAGGGAAACCCAGGCCTACCTATCTTCTGTTGCCTGTTTCTGTGTTTGCCACTGGAGATCACTCTACTTCCCATGACTACTTCACCCTTCCTAGCCTCCTGCCAGACTCCTTACTCCAGGGCAGGATACCAATGCATACCCTCCCTTTGGACTTTCTTGTTGCTAGAGGCCTCCCTTCTCCCAAGGATTTACTGCAGACTCCTTCTCCTGCAGACCTCTCCTGCTTTCAGCCTTCTGGCTGTTTAATGCTGGCCCAACCCTTTGAGAACTGGATTTATTAAAGGCTAAAGGAGGAAAAAAATGTGGGAGCCCCTTGTTAAAATTGTCACAGCAAAATTCTAAGTGATAGTTCCAAAAAACCTGTAGAACCTCCCTCCCCTTCACATTCTCATATAAACATTGAAATGTAGGTCTGGAAGGCACACTGAGAGATCATTGAAACCCAGGAACCCTATTGTCCTTTAGGTACTTACACATTGATTTGTTCCATTATCTTCCCGGGTATCAAAGTTAGACTGACTGGCATATAAACCCCCGCCTCCTCTTTGTTCCCCTTTTAAAAGATAGGTACTATGTTTGCCCTTCTCCAGTTCTCTGGGACCTCACCCATCCTCCATGAGTTCTCACAGATAACTGCTAAGGGTTCTGAGATTGCTTCAGCTACTGCCTTAAGTACCCTGGGATAAATTTCATCAGGCCTGGTTTACTTGAATACAGCTAATTTATCTAAATATTCTTTAACCTGTGCTTTCCCTATTCTCGTTTGTGTATCCTCCCCTTTGTTGTTAATACTAATTGTTAAGTATCTGGGCAAAGTTTTCCTTTTTAGTGAAGACTGAAACAAAATAAACATTAAACACCTCAGCCTCCTTAATGTCATCTGTTATTAGCTCTCCTTCCTCACTAAGGCCTGGGCTACACTAGGAGTTTATGTCGAATTTAGCAGCGTTAAATCGAATTAACCCTGCACCCGTCCACACAACAAAGCTATTTATTTCGACATAAAGGGCTCTTCAAATCGATTTTTGTACTCCTCCCCGACGATGGGAGTAGCGCAAAAATCGACATGGCCATGTCGAATTAGGGTTAGTGTGGACGGAATTCGATGCTAATAGCTCCGGGAGCTATCCCACAGTGCACCACTCTCTGGCCACTCTGGACAGCAGTCTGAGTTCGGATGCTCTGCCCAGCCACACAGGAAAAGACCCAGGAACATTTGAATTCCATTTCCTGTTTGGCCAGTTTGAATTTCATTTCCTGTTTGGACATCGTGGCGAGCTCAGCAGCACTGGTAACGATGAAGAGCTCTCCAGAAGAGGTGACCATGCAATCCCAGAATCGAAAGAGGGCTCCAGCATGGACTGATCGGGAAGTGTTGGATCTGATCGCTGTGTGGGGAGATGAGTCCGTGCTATCAGAGCTGCGATCTAAAAGACGGAATGCTAAAATCTATGAGAAGATCTCCAAGGCCATGACGGACAGAGGATACAGCCGGGATGCAACGCATGCCGCGTGAAAATCAAGGAGCTGAGACAAGCGTACCAGAAGACCAAAGAGTCCAACGGGCGCTCTGGGTCTCAACCCCAGACATGCCGTTTCTACGCTGCACTGCATGCTACCTTGGGTGGGGCTGCTGCCACTACCCCACCCCTGTCCGTGGACTCCAACGATGGGGTATTCTCATCGATCGCTTCCTCAGAGGTTTTCACGGACGGGGAAGATGAGGAAGGAGATGAGGAGGACGAGGCAGGCGACAGCGCTTTCAACGCTGATTTCCCCGACAGCCAGGATCTCTTCATTACCCTGACGGAGATCCCCTACCAACCCTCCCAAGGCGGTATCCCGGACCGTGAATCAGAGGAAGGATCAGTAGGTGAGTGTTCAAAACATATCTTTTGAATAAAATAGACATGGTATTTTAGCAATGGGTTTTTAATGAGTAATTTGACCTAGGCACTTTAGCTGCATTTGTGGCCAGTGCAGCTACTGGAAAAGTCTGTTAACATGTTTGGGGATAGAGCAGAAATCCTCCTGGGACAGCTCCATGAAGCTCTCCTGGAGGTACAGTGAAAGCCTTTGCAGAAGGTTTCTGGGGAGAGCGGCCTTATTGCATCCTCCATGGTAGGAAACTTTAGCGTGCCAGACCAGTAGCAGGTACTCCGGTATCATTGCCTGACAAAGCATGGCGGCATATGGCCCCGGTGTTTGCTGGCATTCACGCAGCATATGGTCTTTCTCTGTCTGCGTAATCCTCATCAGAGTGATATCAGTCATGGTGACCTGGTTGGAATTAGGTGAATTTTATTACGGGGACTGTTTGCCTGTTCCTTTAAAAAAATCTACCTGGCGGTTTCCAGCCACGCGGTGGGGGCGAGGAGGGGGAACGTTCCTGCTGAGCGGTTCACTGGCAGCTT
Organism: Chelydra serpentina; assembly: GCA_037349315.1. Lineage (NCBI taxonomy): Eukaryota > Metazoa > Chordata > Testudines > Chelydridae > Chelydra > Chelydra serpentina. The sequence continues at coordinate 29,472,333 of JBAIAC010000035.1, read as the reverse complement.
GCAGGGATCTTTCCCGAGACCAGCCACGCGGTGGGGGCGGGGAGGCGGACCGTTCATGCTGAGCGGTTCGCCGGCAGCTTGCAGGGACCTTCCCCGAGACCAGCCAAGCATTCAGGTGAAGGCTAAACCGACCATCCCACAGAATGGGATGGCTGGGGTTACTGTGGTCTCTGCCGCTGCACGTTAACACGCACAGCGCAGCAGTTACTGGCCAACTCTAGGAGCTCTGCTTGGAACGGGAAAGGAGGGTGCTGCTGTAAAGTAAGCTTTCAGCAGCCAAAAGTCTATGTCTTACCATGTCCGCCTGCTAGCCGAATTCCGTTGCCCGGCCCCGCTTGTGTGATCTGCACACCAAGACCCCAGGCACTCAATATAAAGATTCAAAATGCAACCTTGTACTGAAAGCACATGTGATAGGTAGTGTGCATGGTCTTGTTCACCGGGAAAGACTATATTCATTACTCTGGGAAATAAAGAATTCACTCCCTTTTTTTCATCCCACAGCTGCAACTGTCTCTAGGGTTCTCCCGGCATCTCCCTCCCAAAGTCTGGCACAGATAAGGTGGCGAAAGAAATGCACACGAGACGAGATGTTCTCTGAACTCATGCAGTGCTCCTGCACTGAGGTAGCACAGCAGAGTGAGTGAAGAGAGACCATTTCACAATACAAGCGATCAGCCAGCGAACGGGAGGAGAGGCGGGACGCCCGTGAGAACAGGCAGGAAGCTCGTGAGGACAGGGGGGACGCTTGCGATGATAGGTGGATCTACACTTTCCTTCATGTTTCTCTTGCTCCTAATGTATTTATAGGCCCTCTTATTGCCTTTGATGTCCCTTGCTAGATTTAACTCATCTTGTGACATGGCCTTTCTGATTTTGCCTCTATATGCTTGTGCTATTCTTTTTTATTCATCCTTAGAAATTTGTCAATATTTCCACTTTTTCTCTGATTTCTTTTTGATTGTCAGGTACCTAAAGAGCTCCTGATGGAACCATGATGGCCTTTTTACTATTCTTCCTATCTTTCCTTCACATCATCTAATAGCTTTTCAGAACTCTCTCTATGGGACCTTACTAGACTCATCAATTCCTACTGAACAGCATTTCCCAAAGTGTAGTGACACCTCCCTAGGGAGCACAAAGGATGAGCCAGGGGAGGGGAGGGCCAATAATTTCATATATAATCATGTTAAATACCCTAGGCCATGTTGATAACCACTTCAGGGAACAATTCTAAGAAAAGCATAGATGGGACCAGTGAATCTCCCTTCTCATCCCAGTATCCTGTGCGTTTTACAGACCTCTCTCCTGTAAATCTGTACATGACTACTCAGTGCATTTCACAGTTTTCCCACTGAAAATAAAAGGAGTGAAATGAGTACCACATTCCGGAGACCATTATATTTGCAACCACTTTCTTATGAGCTCCAGTTATGCTATCAATCAAATAAAGCACATTATAATAAACTGTAGTTACATTTTGCTGATGTACAGAAAACCACTGCAGTGATTTTTTTAATCTCAAGTTATTGCAGGCTTTGTTTAGGGGCAAACTGACCCTAAATTGTAATAAGCCCAGCAACCTTAACTTTCAGCTCTTCCACATCATCAGATTTTAGTGTATTGCCTTTTAATTATATTATCTGCCTCTGAAAGAGTCTCTGCTTGCAATAAGGGCTATAAATAAGGTGCGTATATACAGCAGCAAGTGGAGGAATGCACTGAGGATGGCCTCTGACTGTATCATTCATCCTAAGGGAAATCAATAGCTTACTTAGCACTGAAATTCCCTGTAAAATTTTAATCTCTGGTTAATAGTGATCTACTTGAACCCAAGATTATTTAACAACCTAATATTATTAAAGTATTGGGCTTCATTTCAAGAAACCTAGATCTGTATTAACTCAATGGTGGCTTTTACTCCCTTTTGATCAGTTGCACTTGCAGCATTCACTCCTGGGCAGAAGATTTTTATAACTAAGGCTAGATACCTGTGCTGCATCTCCTGAGACACTCAGCAAGGATGGTGCAGTCCAGGAAGAGGGGGAACAGGATTTGTGCCACCTGTATGTCATCCAGATGATGGGCTGCTGTAGGAGCTAAAACACCCCTCCGTGTAAGATATGGTCTGTTCTGCAGTCCAGAACTCCCATAGTGCCAAGATCTAGCCTACAAGCACACCACCATATCTCCTCCACCTCCCGCCATCCCAATATTCCCCTTATACGGCCGACTGCAAGGCAGTAACATGAGCCACTGATGCCAGCCCTGTGCTGCACCTCGGCCAAGGGATTCTCCCATAGCCCATTTTGTCTCCTTTATGATCCCTATATGCTACTGGAGTAGCTTCTGGAGTGGCCAGAATCCAGCCCACAATCATTACGTTACATGTTTTCTTGTTTAAGTTTGGAAAATACTGCAGTAAAATGTGACAGAGCCGAAGCAGTGATGTTTATCATGACACCAAAGAAAGAACTGCAACTCAAGCAACCTTTTTGATAATGTGTAAAGGTAGCGCAGAGCTAAATGAGTAACCCCACTGCTTAATTCACTTTGGAGCTTTGCTAACTTCTAAATTACCCTCTACTTTATGCATTGTAATACTAGATATTCTGGTCAATGATCTCAAGTTAACAGTTAAAGAAAAGTTCCATAGAATTAAACAGAAAATAATAACCTTTCAATGGGTCACCTTGAGGAAACATTCTGGACAAATGCACCATGAAACCAATCATATACCTAAGATACATAGATGATATTTTCATTCTCTGGATAGATGACCTAAACTCCCTCAGAGATTTCCACCACAACTTCAACCACCACTACCTTTCCACCACATTCTCTCTAAGACACTTCTGCACCAGCATCGGCTTCCAGGACACCATGATCAGCTTCAACAATGGAACCCTACAGAAAAAGATACACAAGAAACCTATGGATCACCACACCTACCTTCACAGATCTAGTAACCACCCCAAACACACCAAGAGATCTGTTATCTACAGCCATGCACCACGTACCACAGAAAACACTTTGAAAAGAAAGTCTGGAATACACACCTTGATACACTTAAAACTGCCTTCATCAAACAAGGATGCTCCACCCAGGAGCAGCAGAAGCACCCCAAAAGTGTGGGGGGGCACTGGCACCCGAACCATGGCCCCATCCCGTACCACCCCTTGTTCCCAAGGCCCCGCTCCCTCACCACCTATCCCCCAACACCCCACCCTCAGCTTGCTCCTCTACATCCCCTCCCTCCTGTCGCTCACCCTTACAACTGGTAGAAAGTGGGAGGGCATAACCTTCCCACTTTTTAAAGTGATGGCACCACACACACCCCATTCCAGTGCCCCTGGCTCCACCACAAAAGTAGATTTCATCATGGAATAAGCCGTCTAAATATCCCCCAAAGAACCTACTTCAATACAGAAAAAAAATCCCACCAACACACAACCCTCCAACCACACACCGACCTACCACCCCACGCTAGAATCCAAATGGAGTATTATTAAACAATTACAGCCCATACTCAATGGGGACCACATCCTGAAATAATTCTTCCCCAAACCTCTTCTTCTGGCCTTTAATCAAACCCTCAGACTTACTAAGCTCATTATCAGAAGCAAATTCCCTGACGATCAAGACACATCAACTCAAAGCAGCACCAGACCCCACCAGAACAACAGATGCAAAATCTGCAGACATATCTCCACTGCTATGATGATCAACACCCCGCACAACTCACCTTTCAAGATCCATGGGTCCTCCACATGTCTAACACAACACATGATGTACCTCATCCAGTGCACTAAATGCCCCAGGAACAACTATGTGAGTGAAATGAGACAATCACTCTGCTCTTGAATAAACTCATGCAGAAAATTGATAAATGACAAAAACACCATATCACCCAGGGCAAACGCTATTCACAAAGTGATTGCTTCCAATCTGATGTCTCAGTCCTCATCCTCAATATAAGCCACACACAACCTTCAAAAGACAAGACTGTAGCTTAAATTCATAGTTTTTCTAGACACTAAAAATCAGGGACTTAATAAAGACATTGGATTTATGGTGTATTAAACAATCTGTAATCCACTAACCCCCACTTTTTGTCCTATGAAAACAAAGTTGTTAACTGGTAACGTCACCTGGAATGATCTCTTACAATATGCATTAACTACTTATGCTAAACAATCTTTTCCATTTTGTATTTAGCTATGACACTTGGAGTACCTTTCTCAGACCTGAGGAAGATCTGTGTAAATTCAAAAATGTGTGTCTTTCACCAGCAGAAGTTGGTCCAATAGAAGGCATTACCTGACCCATCGTGTCTCTGTAACCTTTTCACAGACATTTTGAAAATTCCTATAATATTTATTAGAGATTATATTATTCCTATAGAATTACACAGCATGGTTCACAAACTCTTTAAAAACGTCATCCTCTAGTTCTATATAAATTGTACATACATATATATATATATATATATATATATATATATATAATTTTATATATGTATATCTATATTACATATATAAAACAACTTCTATAAAAATCTAGAATTATTCTAACAAATGACTGGCTTGATAGCCATCACATTCCAGATGACTTCTCCATAAAGAAGATGATCCATATTTTTTGGATAAACATGCCCATTCTGGAATCAATCATACAGCAACAATAGTGTCTGTGTGGTGGTTGGGAATTGACTTCAAACAATGTTAGATTAAGCTCTACAATAGGGATACCACTGGTGATGTATGTCTTGATGGATGTATGGAGTTCTACCACTGGGCCAGACAATGTTCTCACTTATACGGCATTTCCACTACTGCTGTGGAGAGTCTGTTGGAAACTGTGTACAAGGGATACAGAACAGACAAGATTGTAGATGAGCTCACATTGTTTTATTGCCTTATTTTGGTTGTGGTTTTCTTTGTAATATTATTTTTAGTAATAATTTTGAGTTCTATTGCTTGTCCAAGTCACAGCATCCCCTAAGGCATAGTAAAAGCCTTTGTGAGACAAATAGCATAAGTATATCCCTGAATTTACATCACCATAAACAATCATTACTAACCCTTTGGCCTATCTAGTCTGCTCTTCTCTGGAATATATTTCAGTAAATTCGGCAACCAGCAACCTAACTCATGCATAAAACACCCTCAACCTCCACCACAGAAAGTATGCCTGTCTTCACATGACAGAATGACCTAAGAGAATACAACCAGAGAACAGATTCAGAGATAGGATAGTTCAGAGAGGCACAGGAAAGGCTCTGTTTAGAACAAACACCAGATTAGAAAGACTAACTGGGCTTTGTCTTTGACTTTCCCTGCATCTATTTGGTACTTCTTCCCGTGGAACCATTAATCATACAAAACTCTGTCTGTGGAGTCAGAGATTGCAACCTTCAAAAAGTAAATGTCCTCTTGTGCCAGGAATTAAAAGACAGGAATAACTATATGAACACTGTTTGTCTGTCCATGCCCTTTTGGAAAGGAAACATGGTTACAGTGTGAAACTTCTGAAGGGACGGCAGAGCAGCAGATATTAAACTGCTAAGTACTCGGTGCAAGAAAGAAGAAGTGCAAATACACTACAGTCAGGGAATTCAAACCATCGACACATACTCACTGTCCACCCTACTCTCCAGGCTCATAACAGACTACATTTTAGAAGTTCAACATAAAGCCTTCTCTGAACTAAAAATCCAGTTCTGTGCTGAGCCCACATCAATTACAGTGTGTTTGAGTCAAATAATTAACTTTTTATGATATATGGGGGAACCCAGACATCCAACTGTTGTGTACAGAAAGCGAAGGGACTACATCTTCTAGATAGCTGTCACAATACTGCACTCTAAATCTGCTAAATACTACCCACAATCCCAGAAGCTTAGAGAATATAGAACACAGTAACATTGTAAGATGGAGAGAACCAATTTCTGCCATCCTCTCTCATGCTGAGTTTGCTATTCCATTGCCCTGTAGTGTCATCTACACTAGTGTAAACTATTGGCATTTTACACCCACTTTCCACTGGTGTAAATACAGGGACGGCTCTAATGTTTTTGCCGCCCCAAACAAAAAAAAACAAAACCAAAACCCCAAACGCCACCCCACCAAACAAAAAAAAACCCCCCACCACTCCTCAACGCCCGCCAAAACAACCCCCCCAATGCCCGCCAAAACAACGCCCCCCCGCCTCCTACCTGGAGCGCCGGCGAGGAGGACGTCGCGCCCGTGGCCCCGCTGCCCCGACCGGGGAGCGGAGCATGGGCAGCCGGCCCGTGGCAGACCCCGCTGCCCCGGCCGGGGTGCGGGGCCTGCTGCCCGCGCTCCATTCCCAGGGGCACGGGGCACTGGTGGGGAGCGCCGCGGGAAGGGCGCCGAGCCCGGCCGTGGCCCCGCTCTCCCTGCTGGCCAGAGCGCCGGGGGGAGGGCAGTGAGCCCGGCCGCGGCCCCGCTCTCCCAGAGCACCATGGGGCACAATATGTTTAAAAAAAATAATAATAAAAAAACCCTGAGCACCGCCCCCCTCTAGGTGCTGCCCCAAGCACGTGCTTGGTAGGCTGGTGCCTGGAGCCAGCCCTGTGTAAATGACTACACAAAGCAGAGAACAGTGGAGTAATATCTTAATGCCCAGCAACCCAATTGATTTTAAAAGAGTTACGCACAGAGTAAGTTTCTACACAACATGAGTAAAGGTGGAAAAAAGACCCTTTAAATGAACAACAGCAGCATGCAAAAAGAACAAGGTGATTAAAGTTTCTGATCACTGGCATTTTTCACTTGTTTAAATGTGTCGTTCAATACTTATGGTCAAACTCATACACTACAACATGGATTGGAAGCTCCTTGGGACAAGTACTGTGTCTTATTCCTGTGTCTTTCAGAGTGCTGAGCTCACAGTCAACGCATTATTATTATTATTTATTATTAATAATAGAAAAAATACACGGCATGAGTATACCTCATTAATCTATTCTAGCAGACTATCCACATAAATGTGATATCAAAGGGTCACATCACCTTAGGATAAAACACATCCTGAACAGAAATCCCTGGAAAATTCTTCACGAGTCAGTTTAAAAACCATGATGGTTTTCTGCTCTCATTGAAGTCAAAGACAAAACTCCTGTACCTTCAATGGGAGCAGAAGCAGCCCCCTGAGACTTAGAAGTAAGTTTGGCTGGTATGAATAAGAGTGAGAGAAAAACGTGCAATCTGAATGAGCACAAAATATAAGGAAAATGCTCGGATCTGCAGAATTATTTGTGCACTACACATCTGTCTCTCTTTCATAGCTTGACATTTGGTCTGCAGCTGGACAATAGCTCCATTTAGTGCTTTGAGAAAAATCTAGTAGGAATCTACTTGGGAAAAGGCAACGATTAATTGGTTATAATGAGAGTTAAATTTACTTTGCAGCAAGCTAGTATTATTGTGAACTGCGGAAACAATTGAGCTGAACAACAAGACAAGCTGCAATTAGTAGCAGGATGTCTATTGACCTAGAGCAACACACACAGCTGATGGCTAATGGCAGATTAATCTCCATTTCCCATTCTAAATTTCAACCATGACCCAGAACATGGCCAAGCTATCTAGCCCTCTGTCAGACCCAAGTCTCAAATGGGAGGCTTGGAGAACAAGCAGATGATGAAAAGAGTTAATACTGCTACTATTTCTGCTCCCTGAGCCATCCAGTCCTTATGAGCCAGAAAAAAACTCCAGCAAATATCTTAATGAATCTGATGGTGACAATAAGAGATTTCTCTCGATTAGAATACCATCTGTGGCTTCTAGGAGTCACTAGTGTCATCCGTTCTGATATCAGCGCTGTCTGATAAAGGACACTAGACTAGACAGACCATTGTTGTGTCCCTGCATGACAATACATAGGTTCCTGATGAATCCTTTGTCAGAGAGGAGTTGTGAAGCTGTCCCAATCCCACTTGGAAAAAATACTGGTGAGACTTGTCCCCCATGAATCTTGCATCTTTTACACCAGACGTAAATGGATATTTTATTTTGTCCACAAGGTCTGGTCTCCAGTCTTATTGCCATTCCTTGCACTGAAGTGAAAAGAAAGTGCTCTGTGGGCAGAAGAAATGCACTTGTTAAAAATCATGAAGAGGGTGGGGCCACTGTTACATTAATTACATCTAAGACTCCCTTTTTCTTAGGCCCCAGGGAGGGAAAGTGAAAGGGTGGAGACCAAGGGCCACCTCATTTGTGTGTGAAACAAATGCCTTCTGGCTCAAATTTATATCCTACTAACAGAATCTCTCATTCCCTCCCCCTCTACCTCATTCATTCCCTATCCTCAGCCATTCCACACATCACAGCTCTGACCTCCTCTCTGTCTTTTCGGAGTCCTGACCTGCCTTTCTTACTCTCACTATCCTCATACAATCTCTCCAGGAGAGAGAGAGAGAGAGAGTGCGTGCACACGAGTGAGAGAATGTGCGCGTACAAGCGGTTGCATGTGCAGGGGAAAGAGAAAGCCCTGGAGCTATTTTCGTGCCTCCCACACTATCAGCACTAACAGTGGCCCAGGGGACACAGAAGGTACCTTCTTCTTTGTTGATTATTCATAGTGATTGCCAGCAGAGTGCTTGGTGATGCAAACTCACAGCCTAGAGGGACTAGTGGTGGGGACCCCATAGGGAGAGGAATTATGAAAAAAAGAAAGAAAAGGAAAGACCAATGTGAAGGAACTGCTGAGGCTGGTGACATCACCATTGGTGACATCACTAACGGCATTGGAGCCTCTGGGTGGTTTGGTCAAGGTGAGAATTGGAGAATGGATCTTGAGGGACGGAGATCTGGGAACGGTGACAAGGCGTTACAGGGAACAGGGAACCAGAGGCTCAGAGAGAAGGTCTGGCTCGACTTGCTTGGAGTGGGGGGCTAACTGAGGAAGGGTTAGTAGAGCTCTGACAAGGGAACCTGAAAAGGCTGAAGAGTGCTCAGCTTGGTGTCCCTGGCCCCAAAAGCTTCCCACATAGGTAGATCATGGTGGGCTTCGGAGGAAAGAGATTCCTCAGAGAAAGTGAGCATTACCAAAGCCATCCCAGTGACCCAAGCAGCAAGGACTGGGGCTGGTGACTTTGGACATGGACAGGTTATGGCACAATTTGTATATATATTTGTAAATAATTAAGAAGTTCAATGCAGCGTTATTGTAGCCGCATTAGTCCCAGGACATTACAGTAACAAAGTGGGTGAGGTAATATCTTTTATTGGACCAACTTCTGCTGGTGAAAGAGACAAGCTTTCAAGCTTACATGAAGCTCTTCTTCAGGTATGGGAAACTAACTCAGAGCTCTGTGTGGGCACAAAAGCTTGTCTCTCTCACCAACAGAAGTTGGTCCAATAAAAGATATTACCTTACCCACCTTGTCTCTCAAGAAGCTCAAGAAAAACTTGCATAGGGTAAGATAAGCTTCCAGTTCCATGCTAGATTATGTTTGTTCTTAGTGTAATAAATATATTAGTTAATTTTCACTCTCAGACTAAACTTGATCTGTGCTACTAAATTATTGAGACACCTGACTGCTGCTTCTCCAAGTGATGCTGCCTAATAATTACCACGTTCTCAAGTGTATCTCCAGTTCCTGGGGAGAAAAAGTCAAAATGTTTTCATTCTAAGTCTAAAAGACACAAATAGAAAATACTTGATGGTGGAAGCAAAGGTACCATATATAGAGTCATCAAGTATATATGTGGCAGCTATTCACCAGAGGGGAGAAGGTCATCACAACCACATATGGAAAGTTAAAAATGGGGAATTGGGAGTCCCAGCAAAAAGCAGGTAAGAGGGGTGGGAGCCCCACAGTAGTGGCAAAGAAAAAGAGAGGTTGAAGAGGACAAGGTGAGAGCAAAGCAAGCAACAATGAGGTGAGCTCTACAGATGGTGTAGATGGTGATCAGGTCATAAGATGCAATAGATAGCAAGAGTACAAAGGGCATGGACAGTTAAGAATGGGGAATAGAAAACAAAAAGAGGGGAAAGGAGATGCTGCTTTTTGGAGAAAGAAGAGAAAGGAAAGAGGATAATAGGAAATATAGGGGGAAATGGAGAAAAATTGACAAGATAGTGGGAACTGGAGACAAAGACAGAGAAAGGTGCTTTAGAAATGGAAGAACAGCAAAAAGAGAGAAAGTGGAGACATCGATTTGGGTTTTATCACTTTAATTTAACCTAATTGTGGAGTTGGCTTTTATTGTAAAGCCCTGCTACCAAAAGGCACATACTGGTGTTACCAGAAATATTTCATAGAAAATATCCAGACAACTGCCTACAAAAACACCTCTTCCATACTCCAAATTACAAATGAATATTTTTGTAAGTGCCCGCCGCCTCTCCCAAAAGATAATTTCCTCACTTACCTCCAGATCTATTTTATGTGCTTGATTTAATGGCTAGCATGTCAATTCCTAATACAAAGTCTCTAGCCAAGCAACTGTAAATCAAACCCGTGACCTATAGATTAAAGACTATGGCCTTGATTCATCTAAACAGTTGAAGCGCATGCTTAAATCTAAGCACGTGCTTAATCTATTTGTTAAATTGGGGTCCTTTTACCAATCTCCTAAATCAACCAGTTCTCCCATAGTCTACTTTTTGGTGATATTTTAGCATTTGTTCTCTTCTGGAAAGCTACTTAATACTCTACAAATAAGGTGGATTTTTTTCTTTATAATCTTCAGCAATCTCTTCCAAACTATTTCCCGTTTCCAGTCATCCATGTGATTTGATGAAAACGTTTCATTCATTAGAGATTTCTTTAAAAGTTCTATTTGATTTTTATCTGTGCTCCTATTTATATTCCCTCCCTTATTTCAGAGACTGAAAACATGAAAGCAAAAAGATCGTTGGTTCAAATCTTTATGTTTTTTAGCCTTCAAAAGCTTTTTACTATGATTGCCTTTCAAAGGTTGGTTCAGTCGTTGTCATCTAGGAATTCTTATCACCCTGGAGTACCTCAGCAACATGACCGCATACTAATCTAACTTTTTGTTTCTTGCTTCAGTGCAGTCTCTGCAATCTAATGAGCTTTACATAGCTTTGCACAGATGTCAGCAGGGGCATAATCTGAAGACACTGGAGTTTCACAGGTGTCATGGAGGGCATAATCTGAAGTAGTGGCATTGAGCAGATGTAGTTGAGGAGATAATCTGGCAGACATGTAATTTTGCTCATGTAGGTAATCCTATAGATTTCAGCCTAATCCAGTTACATATTCTCCAGTTCATACACAATGAAGCAAGTAGCATTCTCAATTACTCTGAACTGATTGTCATAAAAAAAGTATTATTGCTTTTTAAACCAAAAAAAACCTTGACTTTGGGAAGATCAAGGGGTGGGGGGAATAACTACAGAGAGATGAAGCAATAAAACAGAGGTTCATTTTAAAAGCCTTATAAACATTTTCATTCAACCTACAGTAAATCATTGACAAAAATTCTGCAAAGATTACTGGTTTTGGGTGAAAAGGGAAAAAACCACAGCTTCTGAATTGAATTTGTTTTATACTCCATGTAAGCTTTTGTTTTTCAGGCATGTAGAATTTTTTGCCTCTGTCTTCACAGACAAGGTCAGCTCCCAGGCGGCTGCACTCCGCAGCACGGTATGGGGAGGAGGTGACCAGCCCTCTGTGGAGAAAGAAGTAGTTCGGGACTATTTAGAAAAGCTGGACGAACACAAGTCCATGGGGCCGGATGCACTGCATCCGAGGGTGCTAAAGGAGTTGGCTGATGTGATTGCAGAGCCATTGGCCATTATCTTTGACAAATCATGGCAATCGGGGGAGGTCCCGGATGACTGGAAAAAAGCTAATGTAGTGCCCATCTTTAAAAAAGGGAAGAAGGAAGATCCGGGGAACTACAGGCCAGTCAGTCTCACCTCAGTCCCTGGACAAATCATGGAACAGGTCCTCAAGGAATCAATTCTGAACCACTTAAAGGAGGGGAAAGTGATTAGGAACAGTCAGCATGGATTCACCAAGGGCAAGTCATGCCTGACTAACCTAATTGCCTTCTATGATGAGATAAGTGGCTCTGTGGATGAGGGGAAAGCAGTGGATGTGCTATTTCTTGACTTTAGCAAAGCTTTTGATACAGTCTCCCACAGTGTTCTTGCCAGCAAGTTAAAGAAGTATGGGCTGGATGAATGGACGGTAAGGTGGATAGAAAACTGGCTGGATGGTCGTGCTCAACGGGTAGTGATCAATGGCTCCATGTCTAGTTGGCAGTCGGTATCAAGTGGAGTGCCCCAAGGGTCGGTGCTGGGGTCGGTTTTGTTCAATATCTTCATCAACGACCTGGAGGATGGTGTGGACTGCACCCTTAGCAAGTTTGCAGATGACACTAAACTGGGAGGAGTGGTTGATACGCTGGAGGGTAGGGACAGGATACAGAGGGACCTAGACAAATTAGAGGATTGGGCCAAAAGAAATTTGATGAGGTTCAACAAGGACAAGTGCAGAGTCCTGCACTTAGGACGGAAGAATCCCATGCACTGCTACAGACTAGGGACCGAATGGCTGGGCAGCAGTTCTGCAGAAAAGGACCTAGGGGTTACAGTGGACGAAAAGCTGAATATGAGTCAACAGTGTGCCCTTGTTGCCAAGAAGGCTAACGGCATTTTGGGTTGTATAAGTAGGGGCATTTCCAGCAGATCGAGGGACGTGATCAGTCCCCTCTATTCGGCACTGGTGAGGCCTCATTTGGAGTACTGTGTCCAGTTTTGGGCCCCACACTACAGGAAGGATGTGGATAAATTGAAAAGAGTCCAATGGAGGGCAACAAAAATGATTAGGGGGCTGGAGCACATGATTTATGAGGAGAGGCTGAAGGAACTGGGATTGTTTAGCCTGCAGAAGAGAAGAGTGAGGGAGGATTTGATAGCTGCTTTCAACTACCTAAAAGGGGGTTCCAAAGAGGATGGATCTAGACTGTTCTCAGTGGTAGAAGATGACAGAACAAGGAGTAATGGTCTCAAGTTGCAGAGCGGGAGGTTTAGGTTGGATATTAGGAAAACCTTTTTCACTAGTAGGGTGGTGAAGCACTGGAATGGGTTACCTAGGGAGGTGGTGGAATCTCCTTCCTTAGAGGTTTTTAAGGTCAGGCTTGACAAAGCCCTGGCTGGGATGATCTAGTTGGGGTTGGTCCTGCTTTGAGCAGGGGGTTGGACTAGATGACCTCCTGAGGTCCCTTCCAACCCTGAGATTCTATGATTCTATGATTCTATGACCCCAAAGAAAATACAAACCAACTAAGAAAATTAGTGTGAAAATCCCGCTTTTACAATGGATTACATTGCCATACTTCCAACATAATCGATACCAGGTAACATTGGGGGATAGGAAGTAGGGGGTTCCACTCATTTAAGGGATCAGAAAAAGAAAAACCAACTAAGGTAGAACATTAGTATATTCAATTAAACTACACATAGAGCTGAAATATTCTGCAACATGAGTTTTTTTTTATTCCATTTGCAAATTAGAAGAAACTACATTGACAAAAATATTGACCAAGGAACAATAGGCTCCAGAAACTGATCAAAATTACTGAGATTTTGTAGAGACCTAAAGCCTGTAGAGAACTAAAAGCCAGCATACAAACACACCCAGACTTTAGCATGTTCTTAATTTGGTTCCAGATGAGAGTTTTACAGCAATGGCCAATCTCCAGTTCAAATGTCTTTTAATATCCATTGTTTACAAATGATGGGCCAGACCCTCAGCTGGTCTAAATCAATGTAGCTCCATTGAAGCCAGTGGAGCCAGGCCAATACACACCTGCTGAGGATCATCCCCTTTGTTTTTTTAACTATTACATAGTATGTGTCAAGATTTAAATTCAAATGAAATCTAATTTGTTAAAGGACTGTTTTATACCCAAGGTGATTCTAAGTCTAGTAACAACATGAAACGTCTGGTGCATATAGGCTGCCAAGATTGTTACGGGATTGGATCCAAATAGCTTGGTATCCAGACCCAAATGGATTCATACAACACTTGAGGTGTACTCTCAGATAAATGGTTTTATTGCTTTATTGAACCATTTATTGGGTGATATACTTCACATGATCTCTCTCCATGACTTGTTCCCCTTCCTGTTAACTGCTTGCTGGTTTCTAATAAAGGATACACCACAAGGATGCCAGATTTCTGTTCTTGGACTGCGCCATTCCTACATGCCTCACAATCTGACAAGTATACTGAAATGTATATACTATGTCATTCTAACAGTTCTACTGTGTCATTCATTCAGAATGGGCCAAAGAGGAACAGGAGGGCATATTGCCATCTGTGTCAGGTAAGGGAGCCATACTTGTCATGGCCAGGAGGGGCAATCAAAATAACTCTCGCTTTGTCTCGTTGAATTTTCAACAGGACCTTGGATAGAAGAGGAAACTGGGAAAAGGTATATAAGAGGGCCCCTTCCCATGGGAGGATAAGGGCATTTCCCAGTGAATGTTTCCCCAGGCTGGTCCTGGAGCAGTGACGAGGACATGTCTTGTTCCGGTAAGTAGTGAAGAGCTCCATAGTCAGGGTTCCCCAAAGAGCAAATATATCTTGAAGCACCTCTGAGTTCAGTACCCTCTCGTCGTCGTGACAAAAAATCCGACAGACTGTCGGCTGTCACGTTGTGAATCCCTGGTAGATAGATAGCAGAGATGAGCACATTGTGATGAATGCACTGTTTCCAAAGTTTGAGTGCTTTGTTGCAGAGGGAGGGAGACCTGGCACCCCCTTGGTGATTTATGTTAAACATACAGGTAATATTAAGTCCATCATGAATTTTGTGTGGGTGTTCTAGCTGAAAGGCAGAAAGTGTGCACAGGCCTTCCTCACAGCCCTTAGCTCCCAAAGAGTGATATGGAAGGTCATTTCTGTGGAAGGCCATTTGCCCTGAATTTTGGTTGTGTAGGTGAGCTCCCCAGCCTATTAGGGAGGCATGAGTCTGCATAGCGAGAGGAATGCTCTCGTTTGTACTGCATCAACGTTGGTTCTGATGAACTTCAGTTGCTGTACCGGGGTTACTGTGATGCTACAATGAAGAGAACCTTGGAGAATACCCTGGATGGAGCAGTCTATACGGATAATAATCCTGCCCCAAAGGTAAACCATAGGAAATCTCCTGTATGATGGTTGTATTGAGATAGGGAAGTAGACATCTTGCAGGTTGAGGGCTGGAAATCAATCTCCCTGATCTAGAGCTGGAATAATGGCTGATAGTGTGACCATCATTAATGTCTGTGCCTTCCCATATTTGTTTAATGTCCTTAGATCTAGAATGGGTTTCCAACCTCCCTTCGCCTTGGGGATCAGGAAATAATGAGAGTAAAACCCCTTGCTCCTGAGTTGCACAGGGACTGGTTCAATGGCCCCATGGAATACAAAATTATATATTTCCTGATGAAGTAGGTTTTCATGAAAAGGGTCTCTGAAGGCAGACGGGGAAGGAGGGTTGCAATGGGGGATGGACATTAATTTAATGGTGCCACTCTTCAAAATTATCCCCAGGACATATCTGCCAGAGGTGATATTCTCCCAGCTGCTGTGAAGTAGGGCCACGTGACTTCTGAAGAGGCGTGACACGTGTATAGGTGGCAGCTGATGTTGCAAGGTATAATTGTTCAGGCCCTCGACCAACATGTCAAAAATGCTTAGAAGAGGCGGTTTGAGAGGTCGCGGACTGGGGGGCGGACTGCTTCCGTTTTTGAGCTCTGGGACTCTTACACCATGGCTCGTAACAGCACTGAGATAGTGGGTATTGAGGAGATTGTGACCTGTGTTGTGGCTGAGAGGTATATCTTCTCTTCTGTCCCAGAGTGTAGATTCCTAGGGAGTGTAATGGAGTTTGGGAATACTTCAGGATGTGGAGAGAAGAATCTGTCTTCTCCGTAAAGCGTATGGGCCCTTTAAACTGGAAATCTTCTGCAGCCCTTTGGGCAATCCATAAAGGTGTAGTCAAGAATCCTGCCTCAGTACCACTGTCATGGAGACTGGGTAGGCAGCTGTATCAGCTACATCCAGTGCTGTCTCTAGCACCAGTCTGGCTATTAACTGACCCTCTCTAGAAATGGTCTGAAACTGCTCCTTTTGTGTCTCCGGTAAATGTTCTAGAAATGCACTGAGTTTCCCATAATTAATAAAATGGTATTTGGCCATGACAGTTTGGTAATTCGTGATTCTAAACATTAATGTCGCCGACAAATACGCCATCTTGTCAAGCCCAATCCTATGGGGTTGACTTGGCATTATGTTGCTTGCTTTGTGCATTAACCACCTCCACTATGATGGAGTTGGGCTGTGGATGTTGAAACAAAGTCTGCCTCTTTGGGAGGGATGTAATATTATTTTTTGTAATTCTTTTTATTTTTGGCTCTGTTGCTGGTTGGTGTGATGGAGGCTGGTGTCTGCCAGATGACTTTGGTAAGATCTAGAATCACCTCATTAATTGGGAGGACAGTTCTGGATGAGGAGGAGGTGTGCAGAATATCCACCAAGTTGTGATGTGTATCTGCCACCTCCTGTAGGGGAATCTGCAGCTCATCTGCCACCCTCTTGGAAGGATTCAGAAAGTTCTTAAAACCATCACCTAATGATGGGGAGGAGGGAGGCAGTACAGTCTCATCTGTTGATGATAAGAAGAAGTGTGCTGGAGGGGTAGCTTCCCCTTCGAGTCCTTCTTCCTGTTCTGAAATAACTTCCTCCGCCCCGGCTCAGGGACTCTGGATGGCCAGGCTGCAGGAGACCATCTGGTGGACTCTCACTGAGAGATACTGGATGACTGCAACATGTGTGTATACATCGCACAAGGATTGAAATACAGCCATGGGGGTGGGGAAGGAAGGAGGGCAGGCATGGGCTGAGGGGCCAGGGAAATGACCTCCTCCTGGCCACTGTCAGACTCATCACTGGATAGGGGCGGCACTGACTGAGTATTGGCGGTACACTTCCCAGTGCCAAGAGCGATTCCGGGTGCCGGGATGTGCTCAGTACTGGGGCCCTGGTACCGAGTAGTGGGGATTGCGGTTCTTCCCCAACCATCAGGTCTCCAGGGTACCAGAGACCATGCAGTACTCTGGGCTCACTCGGTACTGCGGAGGAGTGTCCATGGTGCCAATGGTTGAGAAGGTGAAGAGAACTCCCTAGATGAGAGTTTTGTTGTACCCAGTACAGAAAGTTTTGTTAGTGCCACCTTTTTAGAAATGGTACAGTAACTGTCTTTCCTTGGATACCAGGGCCACAGGTCTCCAGGGTCCCAGAGCTCATGCAGTACCGTGGGCTCACTTGGTACCACAGAGGAGTGTCTGGGGTATGTTGTCAGTACCGATGGTTGGGAAGGTGCAGAGCACTCCCTAGATGGGAGTTTTGTCGCACCTGGTACCACAGGGTTTCTCTATGCTGCTCTTTTAGAGACGGTACGGTAATTGTCTGTCTCCTTAGGGGGCGGTACCATTACCTCACAGCCTGGCTGGGGGAGCCCCTGGCTTCTCCAGGCAGCAGAGCAGAGCTCCCTTCTGGGTACCCTGCTTCAGAGCTGCTGGTGCCAGCGGCATAACCAGGTTTAGCGCACAGGGGGAGCGGCGCTATAAAAAGGCGCCTCTCTGCTCCCCCTGTACTCACCCCGGTGGCGCTTTAAAGGGCCCGGGGCTCCAGCTGCTGCGGAGCGTTTTAAAGCGCCCCCCCATCCCGGGTCCGGCAGCGGGGCTGGGAGGGGGGCGCTTTAAAGGACCCGGGTCTCCCCGCAGGAGCCGCCGGCCTTTTAAAGCGCCCTCGAGCCGGGCTCCCGCAGCGGGGCTCAGGCGGCGCCTTAGCGCTGCTTCTCCTCACAGGGGGAGCGGCCGCTCCCCCTGCTCCCCCCCGGCTACGCTACTGGCTGGTGCCCTCGGTACCGAGATGGCTGCACTGGGGAACCCCTCTAGCTGGCCAACTCCTTGGAGCCCTTTTTATGAGCTTTTACAGGGGGAGTCTGCTGAAATTAATAGGAATTCTACCATTGGGAGAGTTAGGCAAATACTGAGCACTTTGGGAAATCCCATCTGAAAGTATTTTTGTTTTAAATAAATTTAGCAAAAACAATTGTTTTCTACTGATATCTTTTAAAATTACTCTAATAAAATACAGACTGAGGAGCTTTCAGCTCTCAGCCTCTAGCAAGGGAACAGCAGCACAGAATACCTAATACAGCCTCTAGAGGAGGGGCTTCCACTTTTGTGATTGGGATGACCCTCCCATCTAGGCCTAGAGAGCGCCCAGAGACTAGCAGCAACAGAAGCAAATTCCAGCTGGATCAAACCCAGAGTGTTTTCCCCTGACGTTTTCAGTAAACGACTTTCAATCCAAAGATAACGCTGGAATGGAATGGCCTTCTAACTCGTCTACCTTGAAATCACTCAGCTATTCTTTAGAGAAAGAAAAAAAGGAAAATCTTACTGTGGATAACTTCCTTAGGATGGCTGTGAGGAATTAGCACATTAGTAATGCTAAGTCCTATACATCTTAAGTTCCTAACCACATTACAGAGGTCAGTGGCCCACTGGGTTCTCTGACAGGTCTGCTACAGTCAGGAAATTTATTTCTTCTTAGCCCGATAGCAAATGATTCAGCGTACTGTGCAAAAATCAATAAAGCCATCCCTGGTGCAATGGGCTGAGGCTTGCTGTTTTTGTGTTTAGCATGCATGTTGTTGTGTTTGGTTCTTTGTCCCTAGGGCAACACAAATCCAATTCCTGAGATACAGTATAACGGTCTATTGATCATGTTTAAGTTTTTCATTTTGGGGAGGAGAAAATTACAATAGCAAAAAGCTTTTTTCTTCCCCCGCCTAAAACAGCATGAAGAGCAGAAAAACGTTTTACTAAAGAGATAATTTAGGTCTCTAGAAGGAGCAAGCCTTAAAGTACAGTACCAACTGTACTGTACATTTCCAAGTGAGAAACACACAGGTTAGTTCAGCTAGGCTGCCCTGCTAGTTTCTCTCCCTCAGTATGTAGAATGTTCTGCATGTTTCCCCAATAGCTTAATCACAGTTTATCTATATGAGATCAGTTTGTAAACGTGCAATCTCTTTTTATTGTAGCCTTGCAAGGATAATTGACAAGTCATGGCAGAAGAGCAGGAAGTAAATTTAGTTGAGGGTATTTTTTAACTACAGCATCAAACTTTGTGATCATGATATGCCTGCTGGTATGTTGCAACCAGATTCGAGTTATTGAGGAATTCATTGTTATTGCTTTTAATGAGCCCTTTTATTCTGAATGAAATCCACACACGTTCACCTACACAAAACTTGAATAAAGGAGCTCTTTTCTTAACACAATCACAGAGGGACAGAAACCAGCTCCAGATTCACCAGCAAGGCACAAGGCAGCTCCACAGCCTCTCTGGGGCCACTCCTCTATCCCTCCTGTGCATAGATTTGTGGCCGTGAATGTGTCTAACTAGGGGAATCAGCATGGCCTAGCAACAAAGAAGCACAAGGCTGGGACTTAGGAGATATGGATTCTATTCCCAGCTCTGTCACTGGCCTGCTTGGTAACCTTTGGCAAGTCACTTCTTCTCCCCGTGCCTCAGTTTCCACATCTGTAAAATGGTGCTAATGACATTTATCTCCTTTGTAAAGAGCTTTGGGATCTATGGATGAAAAGCACTATATAAGAGCTGGGTATTACTATAATTGCAGACATATTGACCTCACCCATCCTCTCCCCAGGCCTTTCCCAAAGCTCCCGTCATAAATATAAAGGGAAGGGTAACAACCCTTGTGTATGCAGTAACATAAAATCCCTCCCGGCCAGAGGTACAGAATCCCCTTACCTGTAAGGGGTTAATCAGTTCAATTAACCTAGTTGGCACCTGACCAGAAGGACCAATGGGAAAAGAAGATACGTCAAATCTGGGGGTGAGGAGGTTTTGTTTGTGCTTTCTTTGTTTGTTCCCTCTCGGGACAGAGAGAGAGATCAAGCAGGTAAACCAGCTCCTAAAAGGATACCTGAAATGATGCATCTAAAATTACAGAAATTGTAAGTAAAGGCAAGGAAATGCGTTAGATTATCTTTTATTTTAGCTGGTGAATTTTCCCTATGCTAAGAGGTAGTTTTATTCCTGTTTTTTTTTAACTGTGAAGTTGAGTCCAGAGGAGAATCCTCTGTGTTTTAAATCTTTTATTACCTTGTAAAGTTACCTTCCATCCTGATTTTGCAGGTGTGATTCTTTTACTTTTTTCTTTAAAATAAAGTTCATCTTTTAAGAACCGGATTGATTTTTATTGTCCTAAAACCCCAAGGGTTTGGTCTGTGCTCACTTTGTTAACCTATTGGTTAGTATATTATTCTCAAGCCTCCCCAGGAAAGGGGGCGAAGGGACTTGGGGGGGATATTTTGGGGAAATAGGGACTCCAAGTGGTCTTTTTCTTGAATCTTTGTCTAACTCACTTGATGGTGGCAGCAACACCGTCCAAGGACAATTAAAGGATTTGTGCCTTGGGGAAGTTTTTAACCTAAGCTGGTACTTATACGTTTAGGGGATCTTTCATGTGGGTCCCCACATCTGTACCCCAAAGTTCAGAGTGGAGAGGAAACCCTGACACCCCCTACCCTACTATGCTGGGCTATATGTAGAACCGGTGCAGAGTCCGGTGCCACCATATATAAAATTAATGAAGCTTTTTTCATGCCTGCTCCACAGCCTACCTCTGCCTATGCAGTGGAGCTGAAGTGGGAGATTTTCACCCAAAGCAAAACCTGAGAGTTGCAGGAAAGAATGTATCTATTTGGGCACAGTCACATGTCCCAGCTACTAGGGAGGGTGTGTAGGCATCCCCCACTGAGTACAATCATATTTACTGGTAGTGAAGATAGGAAAGTGGAGGGCTGTGGCTTTGTCTCCTACTCCTCCCCACTCCCTTTGGGAGCTGAACTGTGGCTCTACCAGGGAGAAGTTGCTGTGTTTAAGAGTGTTGGAACAGCAACTGTAACCAGCCCTCACATGGGGTGATGGTGCCTACACTTCATCTTGCATTCCATGTTCCTTCACAAAAGCCAGCCACCATCTGGAACTCCTGACCCTCCCTTTTCTTTTTTAAAATAAAGGGGAAGGCTTTGATTGGCTGCTTTATTAGCAAATGAAATGGTCAGCTTCACTGGCAGATTCTACTTCAGCTGCCCCACTCCCCCCGTGACTCTTCCAATGCATCTCAGTCTTTGTGCCTGTAATCCCTCAGCATTTCTGAGAAATACCTGACTAGCTATTCTACCCATCTCTAGGCTTGGTTTGTGCTATGGAGGAAGGTGTGTTGAGAACACAGAATTTGGGTTAGTTAGCACCTGAAAACAGTTCTGAACATTTTGTTAGTCTAAAGCACCAGATATCCCGTGTCGTCCCTGCACCTACTGGGTTATTTATTTCAATGTATGGAGCACGTACTGTGAACCAGGAAGCATGAAGAGGATTTCATAGAAGCAGAAACAAAATAATGACAACTTGGAGCTATTTCCACAGTGAAAGCCTCTTGCTGCCAGGTTAGCAGGGCCATTCAGCACCGAAATCTGGGTTTATTGCAGTATTATGCAGTTCATCTTTAGAGTGACTTCCTTTGATCTATTTGTTCCTAGACATTGATCTGTTTGCTTTTAATTTTACTGTGCTGTTTGCATGTCAAAACTACAGACACCGGTGAACTACAGACATTTTCAGAGAAATGCAAATAAATAAATGCAGGAAGAAAGTTTTAGAAGAGCCAGTTTTGCATGTCCATGAAACGAGCAAAAACCCCTATATTACACCAGCAAAGAACATACTGTGAAATGGAATGAAAGGAATATTTGAGCATTACTGTATCTTTTTGTTTATTCAATAAGGTAAGTAATCAGGTATCCTCTTCAGAATGATTCTCTGAATTGAAATTCAGCATTTTAGTTACTACTCCATGTGTTAATACATGCTAAATTGGGGAGCTGATGGAGCTCTCTTCACACAAGACTGCATGAACATCATTTTCATTATCTCTTCCAGTGCAGTAGTAAGAATGGTCACATGACAATAGATAGATCTGTTTTTCCCCCCCCAAAACTAAATACAAAGAGACATTTTAAAAGCAGCCTCTAAAATTGCACTTGTAATTTTCCATACACACCTCTGTACATCTGTGGGGCTTTTACCCAAGAGTTTTATGAGCAAGTTTAATTGTGCAAGTTTAATTGTGTGGATAGTGTGTGTATGTGTGTGTACACACACACACACACGCCTAAACTTTATATTTATTTATATTAATATATATATATTTATAAAATGTAGGCGCTCTACAAAAAGTTTATCTTCCAATCTTTGCGCACAAAAGTTTGTGCATGTGAAATTTCAGCCACAGCTTAAGAATCTGAGACATTCACCTGATGTTGCCCAATATGAAATTTTGAATGAAGTTGACAGTTAAAATTAGGATATAAATGGTTGTACACTTTATGTGAAAGTATTTATAAGACATGCTAGTCATGAGTTGTACACACTAGATCTGGCAGTTAAACCTTGTTTAAGGGGAGTTTGACCCTAGAAACTTACAATAGTGCCTACCAACTGAAGGCATACCAGCCACACACTCCAGTGTTATATTTTTCAGGTCAAGATTGATCAACAGAGAATATTTTAAAACACAAAGTCACTCAGTTTTTTTTTAAAATGTGAACCTCAGCATTAACGTCTCTGAACAGAGTCTATTTATTTGACGTTTGGCTTCCTGCTTCCACACACCAATACAGAATGCAATTTGGATATATAAAATATTCATACACAAAAAGCAATCGCTATAAAATGGCATTAAGCATGAAATCATAAATATCAAGACTTCTAATCACTCAGCAGAGGATTAGTAGATGATGCATCTTAACTCATTTGTTCTTCTTTTCAGTTCTTCAAAATGGGCAAAAGAACCCAAAGCATAAAAGGGGGGCACCTGATTTGCTTAAAATAAAATCTAGTACACAGAGAAGTATTCTTTACTGTCAATTTGTGGCCTTAACCCATTTTGATCTAGCCCTATTATGGAATGAACACCATAATATACTGACAAGCTTTTGAAGTTGGTCCAATAAAATATTACCTCATCCATCTTGTTTTTCTAATATCCTGTGACCAACATGGCTACAACAACCCTGCAGATAACATATTGACACATATAACCACTAGTTCACCCTTGCCACATGGGAACAGCCCTTATATCATAATCTAATCCTAGAAATCTTCCTGGCAGCAGAGTTGAATTTTGCTCAAAACAAAGACAAACCAGTGTCATTGTAAGATTAAGATTCTTCATTGGATGCAAATAGGCAAGGCCTGGGTCTATTTAAATGTGGCTTTCTACAGAGTGGATACATTTAAGACCTTTATCCAGTGCTTGCTTTAGTCATTTATATCAGTTTTTAAATGCCTTCATCTAAGCTCTATATCCCTGAACAATCTGAATATTCCACAACCCAATAAACCAATATTCGATCAATAATTCACCAGTCAAGTTGAGTAATACCCAGCTGGACTTACTGTATCCTGCTTCTGCAAAGCCAATTTCACCAGTACACTTCTGGCTACTGTGTGCCACTAAGGCAATAGAAAGCAGCCATAAACAAAGCTTAATTGACTGGCAAAACCATTTGTATAGATGAATGGGATTGGAGGAGTGGTGCAAAGCCGCCAGGACACATCAGCGAGTCTGGTCCATGACTGCGATTTCACTGGGGAATCAGTCCCAGAGAAAAAAGAGAAAGCAAAACTATTAATTATTTGTATTGCAGGACCCAGTCAGGGATCAAACCCTCATTAGACCAAATGCTGGACCAATTCATAACAAAAAACAACGATCCCTACCACACAGAGCATACAATCTCACTGTAATGTAAAGCGATTTCCTAGTAACTTTAAGGGTCAACTACTGAACATCTCTAATTGCACAATATTAGGACTTGTCTACACTACTGGCCAGATCGACGGTCAGCGATCGATCTAGCGGGGGTCAATTTATCATGTCTAGTATAGACATGATAAATTGACAGCCGATCACTCTAGTGTCAACTCTGATACTCCACCTCAACGAGAAGTAAAAGGGGAATCAACAGAAGAGTGTCTCCCATCGACACACCGCAGTGAAGACACCGTGGTAAGAAGATCTAAATATGTCGACTTCAGCTACATTCATGTAGCTGAAGTTGCTTAACTTAGATCGCCCCCCACCCCCCGTAGTGTAGACCAGGGTCAATCTGCACCTAAGATCAGCTGGCCTTAAACAAAATCAAGCAGTTTCTGGGGTGTAAAATAAGCACCTAACTTTTGTTCATACCTTCCTTGCTTCCAAATGCCTTAGATTTAGGCTTTCGAACTATTCAAGCAAATTGTACTTCCAAAGAAGTGCTGGAGAAGATGGAGGGATGACTTTTAATTGTCCTAAGAAGGAAGTTATTAATTACTTTATATATTACTGGCTGGTTAGGAACAAACAGCTCACAGAGGTTCACCCCACTCAATGTTCAGATGAATTAGTCATTCACAAACACTCCCTGTGGGTTCAGAATTAATTGGGAAGTGCTGATTGATTAGATTAATTGTTCTGCCACATATACTTCAGGTCACTGATGTCAGGTATCATTGCATCAGACGTTATGGGCTGAAGTCAGACCAGAAGCAGAGACCCATTGAGCAGAAGTAGACCACAGTGGTAGTCTTCTCTGCCTATTGCTCCCCAATTTCCCTGGGATGTGAGGAGTTCATTGCTCTGGCCAAACAAAAGGAAGGAAAGTAAAGTGAAGGGAAGACCACTAGACAGCAGCCACAGCTGCACTGTGCTTCTCTCCCCATCTCTCCCTCTCCATGAAGCCTGCGGTGCATCACTTTTACTTGGCAGTAGGTTGTAGTTTCCACTGCAGCTCTTGCAAACTACCACCTAACTACTGTGTCTTTGGAATTCTTTCTTTTCCAACTCTAAAGCATTAATTAGAGATGGCAAAGACACTTGTAAACAGATTCAGCAAATGGTGGAGCTAGTTTACTTTATTCCCTACATGTCTTTAAAAAAATACCTCTCTGTTCCAAAAGCAATAACTTATCACATTGGTGCCCTAGATCCGGGTGTGTAAAGTCAGATAAAAGCTTGGACAAATTTGGATAACACATCTCTCTTTTTTTGCCTAGATGGGCCATACTGCCATAAAAGCAAATAGGTACATAGGGCATGAAGACTGAACTAACTTCTACCAAGTGGATCAATGATCAGCTGTGCCTTCACTAGATTGTTGAGTCTGTTCTTGGAAGACCCAGTTTTGCAGACCCAGGAGGAATGTAGAGATTGGATTCTTATCCCAAGCTCAGCCTAGCATCAGAATGTAAATGTAGGTAGGGAAACCTTTGGAGAAGTTCAACCAGAACTGTTTTCTTCTTAATTTCACACAAAACTTTTTTTTTAAATGCATTCTGAAATGTAAGAAGGCACTAACTGTACAGAGACCATTATATCCCCAACATCCACTTTGCTTTGCCAAAATCTGCAATAACAGTAACACTCAGCTCTGATATAGCTCCTTTCATCCATCAAGCTGAAAGCCCTTTACAAAGGAATACAAATAGCAATATCCACATTTTAAAATGGGGAAATGGAGGCCCAGTGAGGGGACGTGATGACAGCTCAGACAGCAGGTCAGCAGTAGAGCCAGGAATAGAAAACAAGTTTAACAACTCCCACTTCAGTGCCTCATTCACTAGTCGGTGCTCTCTTCCCAGGGTGGGATGGAGAATGGTTCCTCCTAGAACAGCATTGTTAAAGTACAGTCTAGACAGACTCTGGGTCTATTCTAATATGAGGGTGCCTGTGTTCCCATTCAACTCTGAAGTTAGTGTTATTTAGAAACTGTGGCATTATTTTAGAACCTTCGTAAATCAGTGAACTAATGATGGGTTGAGTGTAATGGCTTCACAAATGGTTAATTGCTAAAGCAAAGCTGGTCTTCACACAAAGAAAGACTTTGGCTTACTAAACAAAACGGTGCATCAAACCAAAGGGACAGCTCGATCAGTTGCACATATGACAAAGTTCTGGTAGGGCGCTAGCTCCCATGATTGCCTATTGTAGATGGTGTCTTTCATCTATAAGAAACCAGTTCAAATGAAGCCTCAGGCCCCAGTCTGCAGAGACAGATCCATAACCCACATGGAGTACTGCTAACTTAAGTGGGAGTGTATGTGGGTGTAATGATCTGCCAGCATGGATCAAGGCCTCAGTCAGTAGTGACCAAAATTCATCATTCATCTAACAGCCAGCTGATGAACTATGTGAAGTGAATTCATGGTCTCAATCCATTTCCTGGCAGACTGGTGCTGGCACCACACAAATTGTCATTCTCAGCAGAGAGGCCAGGAAATGGCCCTTCAAGAACATGGTTGAAGGATGTTAGCAGGCTGGGGGATGGGATGGCTGTTAGCCAATCTATATATTATATTGCACACCAGATTAATCTGAATTATACGTCATGTTCAAATTATATACATTATATTAGCATAACTTTAACTTAAATTATGCTCGCTAATCATAGAATCATAGAATCTCAGGGTTGGAAGGGACCTTAGGAGGTCATCTAATCCAACCCCCTGCTCAAAGCAGGACCAATCCCCAGTTTTTGCCCCAGATCCCTCAGTGCTCTGCAAAGCTAAATGTATCTTTTGGCCTTAGCGAATATAAAGCCTGTCAAAAGCAAGACATTCATTCTAGGTTCTAATGTCTAACATCAACACAGGCAACTGGTTTAAAACGTAGTATCTAAACCAGAGATAAGGAAAGGTTCGAAACAAGAAGTTAAGGAACTGGTACAAGCTGGTGGGTTGCATCTGAGGTGACAAATAAAGTGCTGTCCAACTTGTAAGGAACTATGCTAGAAATCAGTGGTTCTCATATGCAGCTCTCTCTGTGTTATGTGGGCTGCATCCACACAACATATATACTACCAGTATGGCCCTGAGCATATCACATGGGCTGCAGCTGTGTGCTGATTGGGTCACACGTGCAGCCAGTGGACTGCAGGTTGAGAACCACTTATAAACATAAGTGGGTATGGTTTTGTATTTAGAGGGCATTTCTTTGGTGCAAGAAGAACTGACAGCTCACTTCCCAGACACATTGGCCATGTGTAACTCTGTCTTTCCTGTATCAAACTGTTTTATTTAGAGACAATAAATATGGCAGAGCTTGGTAACTTGGTCTTTTGAACATTGTCAATATTGAACTGGAAGTGTAGTCAAAATCAATTGCCTATACTTTTAGCAACGCAGCTACTGCTTGTGCTGTATTTATTCTGCAGATAAACAGAGCAATTTGAGTACCAGCACTGTCATTTCAGCATCTTTTAAAAGCATAATTTTAAAGATCATGGCTGGGGCAGGGAAGATTAAAGAAAATCTTCAGAGATGTTCACAACTTCTAAGCAATGAATTTCCAACATTTCACCCATCTGCTCGGGTGAGTTAGACACAGGATGACAAACCCAGATCACTAAAGGGATTTTGTGCCATTAGACTCTTTTCTGTTTCTGTAAATGAATCTATAGCCAACTCATGCCTTTGTAAAGGCTTCCCTGCATAGCCAGATAACCAGCATCATTATGGGAATTTTTTCACTAATGAGCTGGGCCACAACCACAATTATTATGAGTTATAGATATGTATAAAGGGAGGAAATCGCAGAGGTTATATTTTCAGGTTTAATTTAACCATGAAACAATGTGGCAAGAGGGTGGGGAGAAACAGAAGCCACTCAAATACAGTTGTAATTTTGGATCATGGGATGAGGAGGCCTATTAACCAGGCAGTGGTGTGGTCTAGCAGATAGGGCACTGCACAGAGATCCACAAGACTGGGGACCAATTCCCTGCTCTGCTTGAACTTGTTGTGTCAGCTTTGGGAGGTGACTTTATCCCTTGGTACTCCCCCACTCTTTGTCCAGCCTAGATTGTAGGAACACAGTATGTTCAGGCAGTGCCTCGCACAAGGGGGTCAGAATTCATATAAAATAATATCCATAAGCAAAAGTATTAGTATAATTTAATTTGTTGCCTTTCTTATGTGACATGGAACCCAGAGACAATATTCAAAGTGTGATTAAAAGGGATGAGAACTCCTCTCTCCTGCTGCAATGCAGTTGTGCAGCACATCCATGGGTTTAAATTGCACAGCGTGTAGTGCAGCAGATGCTTCAGTGAATTCTAACTTAACCCTCTAGAGGCCCTTCCCACTCTCATTTCAATAGACTGTCATTGCTTGAGCCTTTATAACTCTAGTTCATTATTTTGGTTCCAGTGACAGAGCCTGAGTATCTGTAATGTTCAGCTGTAAAATTCAATAAAAGTTTGGCTGCTTAAGTCCTGTATATTTCTGCACCCTGAGAGTTCTGGTTAAAACCAAGTGGTGTTGAACTATAATCTATGCTTCTAGGAAAGGCACGATATTAACTGGAGTTCATAAGTTGGTGCAGATATATCCCACTGTCTAAGGTTGCCAACTTTCTACTCACACAAAACCGAACACCCTAGCCCTGCCCCTTCCCTGAGGCCATGCCCTCTGCCCTGCCCCTTCCCCGAGGCCCCACCCCCTGCTCGCTACATTCCCCTTCCCTCAGTGGCTCGCTCTTGCCCACCATCACTCACTTTCACTGGGCTGGGGCAGGGATGCAGGAGGGGGTGAGGGCTCTAACTGGGGGGTTGGGCTCTGGGGTGGGGCCAGAAATGAGGGGTTCAGGGTTCAGGAGGGGGTTCTGGGCTGGGGGTTGGGCTGTGGGAGGGAGTAATGGCTCTGGCTAGGGGTGTGGGCTCTGGTGTAGGGCTGGGGATGAGGGGGTTTGGGATGCAGGAGGGGGTTCTAGACTGGAGGGGTTGGACCGTGGGGTTCGGAGTATGGGAGGGGGCTGTGGGTTGAGGTTCAGGAGGGGCTGAGGGCTCTGAGGTGCAAGAGGGGGCTCTGGGTTTCGGAGGGCTCAGGGCTGGGGCATGGAGTTGGGGCTCAGGGTTGGGACGTGAGGGCTTACCTCATGTGGCTCCCTGTCAGCGGCACAGCAGGGCTAAGGCAAACTAGTCCCTACCTGGCTTGGCTCCTCGCTGTGCCCCAGAAGCAGCTGGTAGGTCTGGCTCCTCGGCGGGGGATGCAGGAGGCTCCGTGCGCTGCTCTCGCCTGCAGGCACCACCCTTGCATCTTCCATTGGCTGCAGTTCCTGGCCAGTGGGAGTGCAGAGCCGGTGCTTGGGGCGGGGACAGCGCATGGAGCCCCGTAGGCCCCCCACCTTGTTGCCGGACCTGCTGGCCACTTCTGGTGCAAAGCAGGACAGGTAGGGACTAGCCTGCCTTAGCGCCGTGGCACGGCTGACTGGAATTTTAACAGCCCAGGCTGAGGTGCTGACCGGAGTCACCAGGCTCCCTTTTTGACTGGGAGTTCTGGTCAAAAACCGGACACCTGGCAACCCTATGACTGTCACAGCTAATATCTGTTATGACTTGTTTTCTGGATACTGCACCCTTACATGGGGAAACGATGCCCTGTCTCAGATGCAGAGGCAGCTGCCACTTTGTGATCAGACAGAGCCTGCTACCAGTAGCGTAGCCAGGGGGGGAGCAGGGGGAGCGGCCGCTCCCCCTTGAGCAGAAGCGGCGCCTTTTTTTAGCAGCACTAAAAAAAGGCGCCGCTACTTTTTAAGCGCCGCTTCTTACACTCACCCGGCGGCGCTCCAGGTCTTCGGCGGCATTTCGGCGGCAGGTACCACTGAAGACCCGGAGTGAGCTGCCGAAGTGCCGACGACGACCCGGAGCGCCGCCGGGTGAGTACAGGGGGAGGCGCCGTTTATAGCGCCGCTCCCCTGCGCTCCGGACCTGGCTGTGCTACTGCCTGCTATTAGAAATAGTTTACTTGACAAACACATGCCATTTAGGTTGAATTGAGACTGTGAATTTGATATGAATAGTTTTGGCCAGTCACAAAATGGCCAGAGGAAGAGGAGGAAAGTGGTGGTGGACATGCTGTTGCTGCTCCCCCTTCTTCCACATGCCTTTAAACTTTAGGCCAGTGGTTAGGGCACACAACCAGGATGTGAGAATCACAGGTTCAAATCTCCACTCTGAAACAAACCCAAAATTGACTTTTTGCAATTCACTGAACATTCCAAACATTTTCAGATTCAGTTTGACCCAAACCAATTTTTTTCTTAAATTTTTCAGAACTGCCACCGGACTAAAAAATTCACCCTGCCCCACCTGCTACACAGGAAAAACACTCACACCAGACTAGCTCACTGTTGTGCATGTCTCTGACTGAAATTAGTACAGCTGCTTGTGTGTGGAAAACCTGCCATTCTCTGCTTCTCCCTAGCACCGGCAAAAGCAGCAGCAGTCTTCCCACACATTGTCCCTGTTGTGTGCATCAATCCAGTTTTGTAAAGGGATTGAAGAAGGAAACACCTCCTCCGTGATCCACTGAATGCCTGCTCTCTGCCGAGATCGCATACAAGAAGGGCCATTTGTGATGATCAGTGTGTGATTCCTCTACGCCCCTAAAGCCTGTAAGCCAAATCCGGTGATTCTTAACTCAGTATCAGCTTCATGGAAAATTTTGGTCAATTAAAGACTGAATAATTCACCTTTGTTCCAAATAAAAGGAAAGAGAAAACAGAAAGAGATTCGCCAGGTGCAGGTAAGGTTGGAGTGTCAATCCGATGTCCAGCAAATAATCCCTATTCAGGAGACACTCTTAAACACATGCTTAGCTTAAAGGGTCTAAAGTCATTGGAACTTAAAGTTAGGAACATGCTTAAGTATGTGCTTAAGTGTTTTGCTGAATAGGATTGGCTATACGTGCATGGTAAACACTTTCCTGAATGGTGGCTTTCAGGCTTGCTTGTTCAGTGTTGAGTTTACCATAAACTCTCTCTCTATGGAAAGTGTACTTTAATGGCCCCAAAGAGCAGTGTATATAAAGTACACATGGTACGATGATACCAACAGTAAGATGGACATACAGTGATACACACAGCACCCTATGGAACAACAGATCCTTTTAGACCTGGCAAGAGGTTTTTCTCCCAGCTGATACCTTGCAATCTATATGCAGCCCTCAGAACTCAGACTGAATAATGTGAAGAAAATTCCAGTAACTGGCCTTAAACAATTTTTAAAATATTGCCTGGAGCTTGCTAAGATTTTCTTGCCAAATTACATTAAGGCAGCTATTTGGTATTCAAAGATATTCATAGGACTGGAAGGGACCTCTAAAGGTCATCTAGTCCAGTCCCCTGCACTCATGGCAGGACTAAGTATTAACTAGACCATCCCTGACAAGTGTTTGTCTAACCTGCTCTTAAAAATCTCCAGTGATGACTATAACAGGGTTGACTATAACAGGGTTCAGAAAAGAACTAGATAAATTAATGGAGGACAGGTCCATCAATGGCTATTAGCCAGGATGGACAGAGATCGTATCCCTAGTCTCTGTTTTCCAGAAGCTGAGTTTGGGCAATTGGATGGATCACTTAATGATTACCTGTTCTGTTGCTTCCCTCTAGGGTACCTGACATTGGCCACTGTTAGAAGACAGGATACCGGGCTAGATGGACCTTTTGTCTGACCCAGTATGGCCGTTCTGATGATGGAGATTCCACAATTTCACTGGGCAATGTGTTCCTGTGCTTAACTACCCTGACAGTTAGAAAGTTTTCCTAATGTCCAACCTAATCCTCCCTTGCTACAATTTAAGTTCATTGCTGCTTGTCCTATCTTCAGAGGCTAAAAAGAACAATATTTTTCCCTCTTCTTTGTAACAACCTTTTATGTTCTTGAAAACTGTTGTGTCCCCTCTCAGTCTTCTCTACTCAGGACTAAACAAACCCAATTTTTTTCAATTTTCCCTCAGAGGCCATGTTTTCCACACATTTAATCATTTCTGTTGCTCTTCTGTGGACTTGCTCGAATTTGTTCACATCTTTCCTGAAATGTAGTACCTAGAACTGGACACAATACTCCAGCTGAGGCCTAATCAGCAGAGCAAAGAAATTGCAACAGGATAGAGAATATATAGAAATACAAGACAGGCAGAAAAACAAAGAAAAGGTGTTGGCTTAGATATCTGATTGGTCCTAGCTGCACTTCAAAAAAGTGATGTCAGAAGGATCAGAGAGATGATACCAAGGCCTCTTTTTCCCCACACATTTCACACTTAACAAGGTAATTGGAAACAGAATTTGTATTCGCCTTATTTAATACCTTTTCATGTCTAACAGCACATATTTTAATATTTTATTAAGACAGCTAAATTTTGCAATGCACTTAGAATTTGAGAATGGTACAGTGAACACATTTGAAAAAAGAAATCAATACTATAGAAGAAGCATCCTAGTTATCAGCATTAGAGCAAACAAGTAACAAATAAAGCATCTTAAAGAATACCTCTGTGGAAGGTTATCCTTGCTTGAACAAGTCTTGGGGATTCCTCAAAGGAAAGCAGATCCTCCTGGTATTATATTACACACACACACACCCCTCATTTTCTTCCTTCACTACTTGCAGTGTTGAGATTGTTTTTAAAAAACATCAGCATTTTTTAGATCCATGCTTGGTAGACTTAGTACACAACACTCCCCTCTATTCCCCAAATAAGAAGATTGAGAGATGCTCTTCCACAATTATACAGCAACTGTCTCTCTCATTAGAAGCACCACTGCATCTGAAAACAGGTGAAGTAAGTGTCATTGTACTAGCATGGGGATAGGAATAGAATAGGCACACATGGGAGGTTCTTCTTTAACAGGGTGGCCCCATCTGTGAGAATCCCTTAGCGCCTCTCCATCCATTCACAATCACATGGCATCCTGGTGAGAACTACAGCACTTGCTCAGGTGGCAAAGTAATATTAGGTAAATATTAATATGTTTTAACCATATTTAATGTAACTTAGCAGCTGGAAGCAAAGCAGTAGAGCCAGCACTATGCGACCAGCCAGCTCGCTATTGGCCACCACTAAGCACTCTGTGAACTTGCCCTGAAGATACTAGAATACAGTTCATTGTATGCAGTGTATTACAGTTAATTATTCCATTCCACCATACAGCTGGGACTCTTCTAGTTCCTGCCTGATCCTTTGTTACCACTATTTAAATTTTACACCCACATCTCTCTTTACAAATTGTAGTTGATCTTTCTTCTCCACTTGCTTGATGACACTAGCAAAGGATAGCAGGTGCAGCTTAGCATATGTACTGTAAGGAAACTGACAAATACACCTAAACCCAAATGGTCTTATTCCAATGAACTTAGTCCAGTTCTTTTGCTCATCAACAATTGATAATAAATATTCCTTAGAAGCAAAAAGTGTCTCAAATTAGATTTTGTAAGTCTGAAAGGCATTGGATAACATCTCCTTGGAAAGTCTCTCTCAGATGCCAGCAAAGGTGAAGAAAAGTTAACAGCAATTATCAGTACCATGCAGTAGGATTTAAAATGTTGGTATCATTTGCATGGTTAGTAGTGCAGTTTCAGTATAGTTGGTATTATCAAGAATCTCATCAGTGTTTGCATTTTTCCCATAAACCTATGGATCCCATAAAAAGGTTTTTAAGATTAATATTGTGCCATCTATTAAGAGCATTTGGAGTTTTTGCACTAATATTGTGCCAGCTATTAAGAGCATTTGGAGCATTTGAGTATTTTTCCTCATCTCCCAGTAGCATGTTAAAGTTATACATAAAGCCCAAATTTACAAATTTCAGATTAGAAACACTCAAATTCAGCAGTCCGCGAATCCGTTATTTTGAGTAATCCCCATTATAAAAAATGTATCTACAAAATTCAAGTGCAGAACTAGGTTCAGATTTCAAAAACCCTAAACCTTTTGAGTTTTCAAATCAGTAGGCCAATCTCCAAGTAAATGAACTCAGTATGTGGATTTCCCCCTTTTATGATAGGCTCATTTCAAGTATTTTGTTATAGCCCTTATAAAGATGCCCACATTTCTCTTCCAAAGCCTAAACTGCTGCCAAAAAGATAGAGCCTTTGATTTCTGAAGGACAATAATCAGTGGGCCAATTTCATCTGTGATATGGTCCTTCATGTCAGCAATGTAAACTTTCTTCATCCTCAGTTACCCTGCAATATCAGCATCACGTGAGCCCAAGCTTTGGTGAGCGAATAGGAGAGGAGCTGGATGAGCTATTTCCTCATTTGAGCCTTACATTGCGTGACCCAGTTAGAGAGGGCCCATGCACCAACTCCAAAGTTTGTTAAAAGATATTCAGCCTGTGCAAAGGCGAAAATATTCTAATACAGAAAACCAGGGAATAAACAGGAGAGACACAATCCAATTGTAAGTGGTATCTATCACTCCCGTTGGGAATCAATGAGTGTTGCAGATGGTCAGCATCTCTGAGAATGAGGCAGAAATATATTTTTAAAGGCCATTGGGGGGAAAAAAGTGCTGAACTCCAGAGATGCTGTATTATGGAGGCAGAGACCACCCATTACTGCCAATAAATTTCACTAATGTGGAGCTGAGGCAGTGGAAGTTGGCAGCTGGAAAAGCAAACAAAACAACTAAGGTAGAAATGCTGCCAGAATTCCTCTCTTAAGCTCCAACATACACTACAGACAGTGCAATATTGAAAAAAAATCAGATTAATTTTAACCATGCATTTTTCATGAGTAAGGCTTTTGACCCATAGTTGGCAGGCAGATTCTTCTTCTGCACATAAAAATATATGACACTACTTAAAAGGGCTGCTGAGGTTTAAAGAAAATGAGTATAGATTAAAGGGCCAGATCCCTGCAGGCTCTTCTTTGGAATTTTTTCAGATCTTGTTTTTAAAAGGCTTGACTTGCAGAACTTTACCAGCTTCTCTGTATTTCACCAGCCCTCTCCTGTTCAAAGAGGTAGATTCCAAGGAAGAGCATTAAAGCTGTATGCACATTTGTCTGCAGGAATCAGGGAAATGTGCCCTTTTACCACATTTGAGACAATGAAGCAGTAAGGAATGCAAATGAATCATCAGGCTGTAATCAGAATGGCTTTTACCCTCACTGAGAAGGAGCTTTGCACTGGGAACTGCTTTGCAGAAAGATTAAAATTTTGTACATAGCAAATGGCCTGAGAAGCTGGGGGGGAGAAGGAGGGGGCGGGAAGGAAAGAGCGGCACAAGGGTGAGGAAAGGGAGGCAAAGGAATCCATACCCAAGATCGTGGAGTTGCTCTGTGCCATCTGTCCCAGCCTAATGGCTCCCAACATCTCACCACAGGAAGGAGAATGGGAGATCATTCAGTGGTGGATCTCAGGTCACATTCCTATTCTATGGGGCGAATGCAGTGTGAGCCCCATCCAGGACACACCGTTCGTTATGCTGTGGGAAGCCCCTGCACTCATGGAATCAGGGGCTGGAGTGAAAGGGACCCCATGCAGCACAGCAGCAGATAGGCATGGAAGGGCTATGACTTGGTGCTGACTGCAGAGCCAAGACAGGCCCACACGTTTCTTTCTGAAAGTGTCCCTGTGTATTTCTGCACATATGCAGTACACTTGTGGAGGGACTGGGTGGGAGATAGGAGATGCAGCTGGTTACTAGGAAACAGAACTCCTGGGTTCTACTCCCAGCCCAGCCACAGGGCCAGTGCAACCATTAGGTGGACTAGGCAGCCGCCTAGGGCGCCAAGTGGCTGTGGGCACCAAAAAGCAGTACCCCCCCTTTTTTTAAACAGTGGAAGACAAGGCTGCCGCTGCTCCACGCCTCCCGGCTCCACAGGGGCCGCCCACGGCACGGCCAGTCCCTCCCCCCGGGGGAAAGGGAAGGGGAGGGTCTAGCTGCACCTTCTTCCCTGCGCCACGGGCTGAGCCGGGTCCCCGCCGCCCCCGGGGCTCTCAGCGGCAGCAGCAGCAGCACGGGCTGGTCTGCAGGCAGCCAGCCCCCTTGCCCCCAGAGGCTGCCGCTAGCAGCGGCTCCTTCTTCCCCGCGCCGCGGGCTGTGCCAGGCTCCCCGCTGCCCCCGAGGCTCTCAGCAGCGGCTGCCGCCACCTCCGTTGAGAGCCCCACGGGTGGCAGGGCGCCCGGCTCAGCCCGCAGCACAGGGGGGCTGGCTGCCTGCGCCGGCGCTGAGAGCCCCGCAGGCAGCAGCGGGGAGCCTGGCTCCGCCCGTGGTGCGGGGAAGAAGGTGCAGCTGCGCTCTGCTCTTCGGACAGAGAAACTGGGTACAAGCTACTACTCCGCCTGCAAGGTACCTAGCCCTACCCCGCATCAATCTTGGCTCTCCCCGCCCCCCCGCCTGCCATCTCCCTCCTGCCCACTCGTCCCTTGTGCAAACCCCTCCTTGCCACCTTCACCCCCCTGCAACAACCCCGGGCACATACACACCCCCGCCTGCCAGCCCCTTGCAACAACCCCCTCCTGCCCACTTCTCCCTTGTGCCACACCCTCCCCGCCACTGCACCCCCTGCAACAAGCCCCTTTTGTCACTGTGCAATCTCTTCCCTGCCACTACACCCCCGCCCTTTCCACCTCTTGGCCACCTCCACCCCCTGCAACAATCCCGTGCAACCACCTCTCTGCCACCTTCACCCCCTGGAAGAGCCCCCATACGACCCCCCTCTTTGCAGCCCCCCCCCCGTCCCGGTGCCCCCTGCACTTTTTGAACATCTGGGCCCCTTGGGGGAACTTGGCCATAGGAAGGTGGGGGCTGGACATTGGAGGGGGGGGGCACAAGGTGGAGGTTTCACCTAGGGCATAAAATATCCTTGCACCGGCACTGCCCAGCCACCTACTCTCTGTATGATCACAGGCAAGTATTATTCTGTAAAATGGGGATAGCCACCTACACACACCCCTGGAGTATTGTGCTGCCTCGGTCATACATTATCAAGCTCCTCAAGAGCCTTGGGGGAAAGTGATATTGTTCTGTAGTGCAACATTCCTGTAGGATCTTATCTACTCAGCATAACTAAGGCTAAGATTTTGTCATGGATATTTTTAGTAAAAGTCAAACAGGTCACAGGCAATAAAGAAAAATTCATGGAAGCCCATTGTAGTGGGGCGGGTACCCCACCCCCTTGCATGAGTGGGCTGAAACAGGCCAGTGAGCCTGCACAGATGGGCAGCCAATGCGAGGAGGGCTTATTGGGAGCCAATCAGAGCCCAGATTGGAGACACCCAAGCAGGGCCAGGCTCAGCCCTATAAAAAGGCTGCTCAGGAGAGGAGAAGGGAGTCTCTCCCAGGCCTTTAGAGGGCAAGGTCTGTCTCCTGCCTAGGAGACCAGCACCTGGGACAGCGCAGTGCTGGGCAGATGGATAGGAGCACTCCAGCCTGTTACCTGTGAGGCTGCGGGCTCTGACCAGAAGGGCCTAGCTAGGTGCAAGAGGGGGCCGAAGGGGAAACGGCCCAGGGAAGAGAGACGGACAAGGGGAGAGAAGGAGGGCAGGGAGGCTGCCGTCTGAGGGTCCCTGGGTCGGGACCCAGAGTAGAGGGTGGGCCTGGGTCCTCCCCCTTCCCCCTTGGTACAAGCGCCCAGCCATGGAATGTGGCGCTAACAGACTGCACCAGACCCTTAACAGAAGGGGTTAGACTTTGGGGTGTGGTGAGCTGCTGGGGCATTGAGAGGAACTGCAGATAAACCCCCCCTGGAAGGGGGTGAGCATGGACTAGGGGCCACTGCTGGAGGGCAGTGGTCCTGAAGAGGACGCCGGGAGCAATGTGGGTCCAGACGCCAGCAAGGGAGCAGCGGACTGGACACCACCAGTGGAGGGCGCTCCAGGACTGCCGAGAGCTAATTACCGGACTGATCAGCGGGAAGCGCCACGGTGGTGAGTCCCAACCCCATCACACCCATGTGAATAGAGTAGCGCTGAGGGCCCATATAATTAACACTGCCATCCAGGGGCCTTGTCTGTATCATAGTGTATACAGTGCATTGCATAGTAAGCCACACCGTTTTTGTTGGAGCTGGTTTAAAAAAAAAAATCAAAAATCTAAAAATTCTAAAGCTGTTTCCATTTTGATGGGCTTGAAACAGATATCTAAAACAATTACTTTTTTTAATCAAAACTCTTCTACAACTTAATTTACTGAACAGTGGGTTTCATAAAAAATTAATTACATATTTTGCAAAAAAAATTGAAATGTTTTACAGGTCAGTTTTTGCAGCATTTTTTGTTTTGGAAGAATGCTATTTTCTATGTAAGAGCACCACCGCCCCCCAAAAAATCAACCCACTCTAGTTCTGACTGCTACTTCTGTTGGTGCTAATTGAAGTCTTTTGTGAGCATTGCTGATTAACTGAGGAGTTAATTGATCTGAGAGAGCCCTGCTGCATATTTCTACTAATAAAAGAGAAGAGCAGCTTTGAAGCATGGAAATGATCCCCCATAGGTCCTTTACTTTTAACAGTCTTTGGGGTGGGAGAAGGCCCGGTGCTGCTCTTATTTCTCTCCTCACTCATCTTCTGGGGTCAGCTGTCTGGCTTGCTACTGCCCATGTGAGGGTTGTCATTAGGTCTCATCCCACCTAAATCCTGAGCATCTTCTAGGAACGAGGAGTAAATTGAATCTATTTCCCCATAGCACATGCCCTTCCTAAATCAGTGAGGAAGACTCCTCTTCATGCTGCTGGCTGCCCTGTAACTACATGCTGCGCTGAGATGCCCCAGAGTGCACTAGCAGTCAGCAACATTGCCATATTATAAGAATGATCCAAGTCTTATAAGTCATTCACTTCTAGGGGCATGTTACCCAAGCAGGCTCCTCATGTCACCTGCATGCATACAAGAGAAGCTCTTCCAAGATGACAAATGCACTGAATGTTCAGGAACAGGCAGAGGATGTGCATCTCATTTCCACCAGGTTTTCACCTTACTCAAAACACCACTCATTTAATGGAACCTTTTTACTTCCACACCAGTAGAGTGTCAGCGCCCACTAGGATCTCATGTCACCCCTCTGAGGCAGACGAGGGAGCAACAGGCCACAATTTCACAGAAGCTCTATTTGGAGGGATCCCTTAGCAACAGAAGTGAGAGGGGCTAAGCTGCAATCAATACAGTTCCAGAACCTATGTAGTTCCTACATCTATTCCATCCAACTGCAGGGGAGAGAGCAAACGTGCTTCACTTGCATTCCAAGGGTCAATCAATCCGGTGTTGACATGCTCCATATGCTTTAGAGCTGCAGCAAAATAGTGGCAGGAGAGGACCAGGAAAATCAGCCATGTCCTGGAGCGCAGGTGACCTCACTCAAGCAAACTGTGATATGACAATTATTCATGTCCTGATGAGTGATTTAAGCTTAATGCCTGTCAACTGGGTAGGACAACTGTGTGGGACAACCAGTTGGAAAGCCTCCACTTCAGAAAACAATTCAAAGGTTCAGTGAATAAAACAGGCACAGAGAGAGATGTGGGCTGGACATAAGCTTCCTGGAACCCCAGCTGTCACTAATTTCCTATGACCAGCATTAGCGGATATCATCAATCACTCTAAGTGGAGAGTCACCAAAGACCTAGACTGCTGACCTCTGGAACTGTCAATGAAAGAGGAGGCTGAGGCTGCAAGTGACACATGGCAGTTTCTTTCCATCTCTCCATCCCAGCTTGCAGCAAACTGAATGTTCATGTAGACAAGTTCATCGTCATAATTGTCATAATATTGGTTTGGCAAAAGAAAATGAGGCACAATTTTGGAGAATGAGAAGTGTAACTTCAGTGAGTAGGAGTCTGCGAACTAATGCTGAGAATAGAGAGGAGGGCTCAATAGGTATGGCAAATGCTCCCTTTTTGCAGCACCTGCTGAGGGGACACAATATGGTGTCAGCATCATTGTCATAAACAGAGCATAAGGAGACTGGAAAAGGCCAGATTTCATCTAGTGATAGCATAATGCTGGCTTCTCAAGCAATATGTTCAAGTAGGTGGAGCTGATACCATAAGAGCACATAATATCAGTATATAAAGAGCCAGAGTTCCAGTCCCTCATTCTATTCAGGTTCTTTAATATTGTTCCCATGAGCACTTGCAGACTTTAAAAAAAATTTGGACATGTTACCTTGTTGGGCTGCGAAAGGAAGCCACAGGACACCACGAAATCATGTCATTTTCTTATCAGCATGCTAGAGGGGGCTTATGGGGCAAACTCCAGCTCCAGCCAACTGCTGCATATTCCGGCTTTTATGCCCAGATCATCACTGCAAAGCCATAAATGTCATATGTCAATCCACTAGCCCATCACACTCCTTCATGTCTCACTCTCCCCTATATCTCTGCACAATCGTACAGGAAGGGGTTGCAAAGTCTGCAAAATCCTGCCAAAAAATGTTGTCTAGTCCTCAAGGCATGATGCCTGCCAAGCTGTGCAGGTTTTGGAGGATACTTAGAAGAGTTAATTAGCATGTTTTTATCTATTCCCCCCATCATACTGCATAGAAGAAATTGTGGAGATGTTCCCATATGCAACTGCTTTCATCACCCATAACTGTTCTTGCTGGAAACACATCAACAGCAAAAACATTTTCATGCCAAAAATGAATACTTGGTATGAAATGCTCTTGGTAAGTGTTAAATTAGCAAAATAGTATGTTTCACAAAACACATGAAAACTTACAAGAAGATTCACTGAGATACCACTTATTGTGTATGCTGCCATAACACCAGCATGGTCTGTAAAGATTCTGGGATCATTCTGTTTGAAAAGGGATATATAAATGCATCACTGAGCCAAGTTCACCCATTAAGACTCTAATCAATTTCAGCGTAGTCACATAAGACATGGAGAATGGACTTGACCCATGAGCTTTTTATCTTCAATGAACAGTACATGGTAAATTCAATGGCAAAAAGCTACGTTAATACAGAGTTAAGCTTGCTTGGTGGTATGTCATCCCCTTTCAAGTCCAGAGCTGAGCAAAACTCAAACTTCTGAAAGTCAGGAAATGCAGAGTTAAGGTTGCCCAGGCAATGCCCCCAATATACTATGTTAATGTAAACACCTTTGCTTTGCCAACCCCACAGCTGCTGAAATGTACGCGCTCTTCACCTCCTTTTACAACCCATTCACA
This sequence comes from Chelydra serpentina, assembly GCA_037349315.1. Lineage (NCBI taxonomy): Eukaryota > Metazoa > Chordata > Testudines > Chelydridae > Chelydra > Chelydra serpentina. The sequence continues at coordinate 29,431,229 of JBAIAC010000035.1, read as the reverse complement.
CTCACCCACAGGATTCCAGCTAACACTAATAAATGGACCCCCCCCAAAAGTTTGTCCATGCCACCTGCCCTCTACACTCATTGAGCAATGCCTCAGTGTTCACATGGCACATACTCACAGGAGCCCTGGCACTGCAAAGTTCAGGGTGTTCCAGATCCTGATGTACACTCGCACTTAGCCAGCTCCCAGGAAAGAACATGATTTAAGAATCTCTTCAGAGCCTTTTAGTACTCCTCTACACTCACTTACAGGATACCAGCTCAAGCTATATGTCCACTTACCCATCATTAAAGTATTAGGATCTGCTCATATTCCACCTCACTGCTGACAACATCCTTTGCTATAAAAGCCCTGTGCTCTGCTACTGACATAACCTAGACAATTCTGCATTGAAATGGCGCGTGCTGAAGGTACAGGTGCCCCTCTTCCCTTTCCTTACGCACATTAGAGGGGGGAAACTGATCTCCTCACATCACAACAACAGCTCTATCACACACACATCAAAGCAATCCACACACATTCTCATGTCACAAACACATCTTTACCAAGCAGGCCCAACTACTACCTCCACTATTCAGTACGACTACACCTGACACTTCCCATACTCACTTTACCTGGAGTGCATGCAGATAACACATACTTAGACTGCTCTCATATCCCAGCTCCTATTGACAATACCCTTTGTAATAAAACGCCTGTGTCCTGCTAATTATATAACTTGCATAGATCTGAACTGAAATTATGCGTACTAGCCCCTGAAGGCAAACATGATGCTCTTCCTATTGCTCACACACTTTGGAGGGTGCAAAACACAGATCGCTCATATCATAAGTCACAGTTCTATAACACACTGCAAAGATACACACATCACACATGAATATTAATGAACAGAGAATTATTAGTCTTCCAATGATATATTGCAAGACACCTTTTAGAAGCAGAGTATAAGTTGGGACACACTGAATATGTAAGGCCTGACAAAAGTTAATGACATTTAGTAATGAAACCGTGTCACAGTGTCCTCAAAAAGGACTTGGCGTGGGCAACCTTTTTTTGGGGGGGGGTCCTTTACTAGCACTGATAGATGGAATCCTGTGGGTGAGTGTGAATGGGTTGTAAGAGGAGGTGAAGCGCTTGTATATTTCACCAACTGTGGAATTGGCAGAGTAAAGGTATGTGTGTTAATGGGGCATATTGGGGCATTTCTGAAAGAGGGCAAAGTTAAGGTTGCATGGCCAACGCTATCTCTGCATTTGTCAGTTTTCAGAAGTTTGAGTTTTGCTCAACTTCCATGTTCTTTAAGGGAATGACATACCACCAAGCAACCCTAATTTTGCTGCCACACCACTATAATATTAGCATTTACGGTCATGAACAGTGTGCGGCCATATCTTGTAGGGTTTTGACATGCGGTATGACATGCATCTTTGTTTCTATTCCCAAAAGATAGGAACTAAACCCAGGGTTATGGGGATTCTTTTCATAGCCACATAAGGGGTGTCAGTTTCAGCCAGTAAGGAATCAGCTGCGCTAAAATAAATGAAAGGAAAAAATATGACTTGCAAAAAAAAAAAAAAAAACCAGTGGATTCTGAAAACCGAGAACCCAGTACCACTGCTTACCACGGTGAGAAGGTACAAGCCATGTAGCACATCCACAAAGAGAAAAGGATGCAAGTGTCGAAATTATCTTGGCAGTACATCTGCCTCCAGAGACCCTTATTCATGAGCAGAGATGGATACTGATCCATCACTCCTGTCGCCAAAGCCTCCTTGTTTTCCTCCTAAATCCCATCTGTTTCCTGTACTGTGTGCTGGGTAACAACATGAGAGGACTCCATATTTCTAAAACTAAACCAAATCTTTATCAAGAGAAGTAGTTACAGAGATGCTGTATCTCATGTTCTAGCCACATGCACACACACAGGCTTCCCCAAGGCTTCTCCAGTCTCTTCTGTACTACACCCTGTGTTCCTCTCTCCAAGATCTATGCAGGTTGCTTCATCATCCACATATTTTCCTTTTACTCCACTCACTTCAGCTACCCTGCTTCAAAGTGAAACCATTTCATACTAATTTAGGCACAGTTTATTCACACAGACATTATACTATTGAACTAAATCAGTTTTTCTGATTTACTAAATAAGTTTAGTTAAATTGATGCAATTTATGTGTGTTGACTAAACCTAAATTGCAGGTAAAATATTGGATCTCTACAAGAGACAATTTTTAAGTGATTACGGAAATTACAGAAACCTGCTGCCTTCATAAAGTTTCCTATTAAATACATGACCCACTTATTTCTTGGACCAATGCAGATTGCTGCATTGTCTTCTCGGTATCAATGGACAGAGATAGCAAAAGAATCAGAGTGATGCAGCTTTAGGCTGGGTAACTCAAACTGGTATCCAAGAAGAAAGCGACAACTTAGCTAGAGAAGTGGTAGATTCTCCATCACTTGAAGTCTTTAAATCTAGATTAAATGTTTTTCTAAGAGAGACATTCCACCTCAACCAGAAGCTATGGGCTTGATGCAGGAATCTGCAGGTGAAGTTCTATGGCCCATGATATGCATAAGGTCAGACTACAGAATCATAATTGTCCCTTTGGCCTTAAATTCTACAATGTTATGAATGCAAGAGAAATAAATGTAATAGCGCTTTTACAGTGTCTTTTCCCCAACCTCAGATTTATTTATGTTCTCAGGCTAACATGGATAGCTGAGATAAGAAACCTTTTCTTGGAACACAAGGAAAAAATCCTGCTCTTATTTGAGGGGAAAATATAAGGGTGGGAGTGATGAGCAGAGCATTTTTGTCCACACACCTAGGACAACAGCCATCCTGCAGTTTGAAGACAAGATGGCTCAAGGCAGGCTGCGGGTGTGGAGCAGGGGCAATTTACTGGGTTCACTTTTCTCCTGCCTTAGAAGAAGCAGCATGGGCTAATATTGACAGCAAATATACTCCCCGAGTGTGGGATTTGAATATGCCATCTAGACAACAGACCATGCCTCCTCCATGATCAAAGTCCACTGGATGGTACTGTAAACTTGCTCCCCATACACTGCCATAGTGTTCGCTAGAGTGCTGAGCATGAAGTGTTGTCTTGATGCTTTCAGTGCACAGAGGCTCCTTCAATGTGCTCAAAACTTGCTTGGAGGATCCAGCTCTATGGTGAGAGGATGATTCAAGTCTGTGCCCAGCCACTGTTGATCCTTGTCCTCCTCACCAAGGCAGCCAACAAGGGTGGCCAGCTATTAACAATTGTTCTGCTTTCTTGTAATACAAACAGGTTTCTACTAAGAACAGGAGTTATTATTTGTATTATAGAAGCATCTAGAGATCAGGGCCTCATGGTGCCAGGCACTGTACAATCATGTAATAAAGACACCATCCTTGCAATTAAACCAAAACGACATCTTTGGTCAGTGCCAACCGGGACAGGACTTGGATCAGTGTCTTATTGGTGATTGGCCCTCTTTTCTATTACCAGCAGCCTAAGACAATGGTTACTCCTCTATCTTATGGCCTTGAATAAAAGCAGCCACTGTCCCTCTGCATCCTTTTAAATGTGACTTAGAGCCAGTGGATCTGCATAAATGTGGAGGACAAGGCTTCTTCCTGGGCTGCCACCCATCACTGCCCTGTGTGGACTAACACAGGGACCCAATCAATGGGATGTGGGAGTAAAAGACACGACTGCTTACTGGTGGTCCCCACCTGCAGCCTCAACACATGATATAATTGTTGTCTTAGGCCTTATTTGGCCCTCCCACAGGAGTGAAATGAATCACCTTCATTGCCTGTTTCATCAAGGGCATTCCAGTTTGCAGTCACATTTAAAGTTCTGTCATGAGCTCCAAAAGAACTCTGCAGTTAACTTTTGGGGCAATGTTATCTTTGTAGTAGATTCCAACTCCCAATGGTGAAAAGACAGCTCAAAGAAATCTTATTAATTTTGTGAGACGTGTGTAATAAGGCAATTAAAAAGCCTGTACAATGAGGTTTCACATTGAAAGTCAATTTATTGCTCCAGGGAATGCAAGATCAATGTTATTATTTATGGATGACAATCATACATTTTCATTTACTTGTGTGAAAAAGGAACATTTAAAAGAAAAAGATATCCTTTTAATTTCTTTCAACAATTTAAGTGCTGATGAAAGACAGGGAAAAAAAACCATTGTGGCCTTTGATCTACTGAACCAGCAGAACAAAGAGTGCCCTATACTATGTTTTTGTCAATGTTTTCAGCCCAAATCTTGGAGAAACTTGGCACTGGACTAGGAACAAATGCTACCCAAGATTAGAATTTTCCTGGGGAATTAGATGATGTTTTTCCCTGTGTGTAACACACTTTGTGGTAGCAAATTTGAAACATGGTATGCAGCATATACAATAGCTTTGTGTATACATTCACCCCAGCCCCTCTCCACCCAGTTTCTAATTGTATTTAAAAATTAAAGCTATTTATAAAGAAAAGAAACGATGCATATACTGTGCTGCACCTACCCCAGATACACTACAGTTTAGAACAGGAAGGGCAGATTAATGCTACATCCCATTTGAAACAGTAGGGTCAATATATAATTGTCAATATGATGACAGTTTACACAGAATATTGGAGATAGGGCCCTATGTCCTCTTGCAAGTCCCACCATGAAGTCTTTAATGACTACAGATTGCCAGGACTGTGGTTTTATTTCTCATCCAAAAGAGGCCACTTTCAGCAGTACCTCCTCCAACATCACACAAGGTCATCTATTCCATTTGAACTCAGAGGGAAAAGTCACATCACTTCTTGCAGCACCTGTTTCATGGAGCTCGCCTGTTGGTGACATAGTAAGTGACAGACAAGGTAAATCACGGATTTGTATTTGCCTCATAAAACAAACAGTTCTAAACCTTTTCTTTCTGAAAGGTGAGGTGGAAATATTTTTTTAGCAGGCGGAAAACAGAACCAAACATTCATAATGTTTCTGCACCGAAGGCCGAGTTGTAATGAATCAGTCCATAACAAGTTCTTCTCCTCTTCGGATTAAACCGGTCATAATCTCAACACAAAAACAAACCAAAAACCACAGAAGCAAACACAATCTTAGGTTTGTCTATGCATACACTTAGTTCATGGCAAACTGGGGTCTAAATTTACTCAGCACTAGCCTGCAACGCACTCAGCCCTGGTCTACACTACGAGTTTAGGTCGAATTTATTAGCGATATTTCGATTGATCCGTGCACCCATCCACACGACGAAGCCCTTAACATCGACTTCTAGGCCTCTTAAAATCGATCTCGCCACTCCACCCCCAACGAGGGGATTAGCGCTTAAAGCGATATTGCCAAATCGATGTAGGCTTAGTGAGGACGCAATTCGACGGAAGCTGAGCAGGCTTCCGTAGCAAACAGGGAAACCCCGGAGACAAGGCGCGAAAAAGATTGCTTTCAAGGAGGGAGGGAGGGACGTTTGATGGCTTGACGACATGTCAGAACCACCAGCGACAATGTTTTCTGCCCCATCAGGCTTTGGGATCGCAACCCAGAATTCCAATGGGCGGCGGAGACTGCGGGAACTGTGGGATAGCTACCCGCAATGCAATGCTCCGAAGGTCGATGCTAGTCTCGCTACTGTGGACACAGTCAATCGACCTCATGGTCTTAATGCTCTTTAGTGGGGACACACACAATCGATTCCATAAATTCGGGTTTTAATATATCGACTTCTATAATTTCGACCTAATTCTGTAGTGTAGACGTACCCTAAGTGTCTGCGTGAACCTTGCGGACGCACACTAAATTCCCTAGAGTGCTTTGCTGAATTTTGTATTCAGCAAGTAATATCCCAGTAGCTGTGTGTGAAAAGCTGAAGTCATATGAATACTGTCGTTTCTTTGTAGCTTTTTGCTTATTTGGAGTCTTTCTCTGCCGTCAGTCTTTGTACAAAACTCTCACCAACATTAGTAAAAGTTCAGCATATGCCCTTCAGTTTAGTTTGATGCATTCTGATATATTTAAATGCATGTTGTATGCCTAAGATACACTGCTACTTTCAAACCAAAGAAACACTATCTTTATTCCTGTCTTCGTGCAGCTGGGAATATGGTAGTGAAAGGGACATGAAATCTGTGCCATTTGGGGATGGGAAAGTACATATTGTGCCAAAGTGTGACAATACCCTTGCCTAGGTACCAGTAGGTATCATGGTGAAAGCCACAAAGCACCAGTCCAGACAGGCTCATGAGCTCAAAGAGTAATTGCCTCCCCACAAAGTAGACAAAGCAGTACAGAAACTCAGGAAACCTGGGTTCTATTCCTGGATCTGCCACTGGTTTGCTGAGTGACCTTGGGTAAGACAATTCACCTCTCTGTGCCTGCCCCTGGGTCCCACCTCTAATATGGGGATACTGACTTTCTTTGTAAAATGCTTTGAGATCTACAGATGAGAAGTACTATAAGAGCTAGGTATTACTAGTAGTATATAGAGGACCTGATTCTCTTCTCACTCATACCAGTGTAATGAGGAGTAATGCTACCGAAGGCCCTGGGTAATAAAATGCTGGTGTACAAACAAAGAGAAGAGTCAGACTCCAGTATATGCTCTAGTGTGCATTTCATTTGTGATTTGAGGTGTGATGTACATTCAGGGTGGGTCTGGATCCTGAAAGAAGGTGAGTACCTCCAACAGTTTCATTACAGAACATTTTAGAAGATCACACAGCATAGGTTCTGGAACTAGGGGTGTTACTGCACCCCCTGGCTTGAAGTGGTTTCCATTATATGCAGGGTTTACAGTTTGGTTAAATGACTCTCAGCACCCTCACTATAAAAATTGTTCCAGCACCCTTTGTCACACAGAAGTGCATTCTTAGTGAGAGAATATCATTCTTCTAAGGACAATATCTACACATAAAGTAAGATTGTCACTACAAAGTTATCTTACCTTTACATGAACTATCATCAAAACATTGGAGCCAAAATTTCTAAACTTGGGCGCCGAGTGATAAACACCTGAATCTATATTTATGCACATAAATACGTGGCTTGATTTTCAGAAGTGCAGAGCACCCCATAGAACCCAGGGAAATTATGTGCTCAACAACTATGAAAGCCAACTCACTTATTTAGATGCTTAACATGACGCGCCTGGGTTAGAAATGTTGGTCTACTACAATTGATTTAGACATGCCTGTGCATAAGGTCTCTCTTTCCCCCTCTTGCAACTAAGCAATCATTTTCAAGTTGCCTGAATGTTCCTTGGACAACTGCCATAGATTTTCCTTTTCTTTATCGAGTCTATTAATGTGTTTCAGTTAGGAGAGGGAAAGCTAATAATTTTACAGGGCTTCATGAACAACTATTCTCATTTCACAGCTCACTGACTCTTCAGAGGCATTAGGAGAATTCCCGTAAATAAACTTCAACACTTACTAAAAAGGCTTTGCCACACAGACATTAGCTGTTCCTACACTTCAGTATAAAAACAGTTCTTTAAGAGGGTCAGCTTGGACAAATGGGCAGTTCTTATCAACTTGAGCCATTTCTTTACTTCTGAGTACTACTCTATTTACAGTATGGCAAGAGCTGCTTGACTTAGTTTGCTATCTATGGAACACCTGGCCCTCTATCGCATTTATGATGGTCCTTAGACACTAGTTATGTACTTCAACCAGTACTGCACACTAATTTGTGATAATGTATACTATACTAGGTCACTTGATCAGGTCCAAGACAAAGCATACAATACATCTCACTCAGCACTGAACTCCTCCCTAAGACTCACTACACTGGAAATTTTTGCCATCGCTTATACCCCCGCCCCCCTTCCCCACCCCACGCCAAAAAAAAACCCATGCAGAAAGAGGCCTTAGTATCATAGACAACAAAAAAAAGAAATTAGTTACTCAGCACTTCCTCTTGTGCTTCTTTTTCAACCAGGTGAAATGTAAATGGTGCGTATTATGGTGCAATGTATACATCAACAAGTGTGTGATTATGATCACATGTAAAATAAAATGAGATAAGTGTTAAGAGATGAAGTTGGCATAACAGACATGCTAAAGCTGACCATATTATAGGAATACCAAAGTGTGTATATATTTGCAGATAAAAATGCCAGCTTTTATGGAGTCATAATAATTTTCTTCATCAAAACATTCATGAATCACAAAAGTTTAATTCATTTAAACACAAGTATTTTTTGTTCATATGAAAATTCAAACCAGATATTCAGTCATCCTGCAGGTGAGAAGAATCAATGCCATGTGACAAGTGACCAATCACACACCACAAGTAATGAAAGCAATACTTGGTAGGCAACCACTGAGCTGAAAGTTATTCCACAGAACAACTCAGCAAACACAAATAAAAATCAAAAGTAAAGATTAGCTTCAGCTAGACTATATGAGCAGCTCCATTCCTAATGCATACCATCCAAAATGAATAGTTCAACCAGCTCATTTAAATGTTAGGAGATCAAAAGAAAATGCAAATAAGTGTTGATGTAATTATAACCGTAATATATGGGCACAAAAAGAGAGTTAAAGATTCATACACTCAGCATCCTACAGGATCATGGCTCATCCCACACGATCATGCTGCATTCACCTTATCTTAGCTTAGTTTTCTGAGCAACATAGCACCTTTGTCAGAAACAGGGAATTCCCACTGGTTACAATGGGAAGTCAGCATTTGGATCAAAGGCAGTACACTCTAAGGCTTTGCGTGTTTGCCCTCTGCAAAAAGCTGTTAATATCGGCACAGCAAGTTTTTTGCAATACTATTTTCTCCATCTCTGCTACTTCCTCCTTTGGCCAGGTAGGACTTATAGACCAATCAATCATATCATTATTTACATTTCACAAATCTCTCCATGCTAATGTTTAAATGCTTCTTCCTTCCTCTAGTTTTGATCCAAACACCCACACGTTCTCTCTCCCATCACTTTTCCCTTTGAACAGCTTTTCTACTTCCAAGCATGGCAATGTAGTGAAAATAATTCCCCATACAATCTTTAACCTAATTATCTTTTACTAGACAGTTAACTAATTAGGGTTCTGGAGCTGGTGACTTCTAAATTCAGATCCCTCAACAGCTTAAGGGCTTATGTTTTTTTCATTCCAGCTGGAGTTGTCATCTTTTTAGAAAAATTCCCAATGCTCAAAGCTCATCCAGTTTCTCACATTTTCTGTTCCAGCTATAAGGGGATAAATTAACTGGGATAAAACAAGAATTGAGCTGAAGTTTGGCAAGCATCTTGAGCTGAACCGAAAATGAACATTGGAAGTTCAGGAAAGTTTGGACAACTCTTTTCCCCATTGTTTGGTTATTTTTGCTGCCTCCACACTACCAAGTTAGAGCCAGGACCAGAAGTAAAAGTGTCAGCAAAACTCAGGAATGACCTCATGTAGTATTTCTAGCCAGCTCAGAGACAGTTACTTACAAAAATCTCATGAGGTTTCCAGTCCAATTCTAGAGACCCAAAAAGGTTCAGATCAGATTTGATACAAGCTTGATCTGGCTGTGCCTGCCAGGAGCACTACTGAAGTCAATGGGGCTCCACACAGATACAGCAGTCTGCCCATATGCATAGTCCCCATAAAGTCTCAGAGAAGCATCCCCACTTTGGAATGTTTATCAGACATGACTCTCTGATCCCATCACATGTTTCAGCTCTCCTGTATTGGTTTGTTTTTGTTTGCTTCAATACTGTCTCCAATGCCTACTTGTACTTAGATACAGTACTACCGAGATAGGAAAATGTACGTGTATGACCGTACCATATATGTATGTGCGCGTAACAACCACACACATATGAGCAAGAGGGGACAGGGAGCCTTTAACAATGGAACTGGAGCATCAGCATGGTGCAAGTCTAAGGTGTCAACTTTAACCATGCCCACAGCAGTCTGATGCTACACAGTCAAATGCTAAGAGTATCTCTTCCCAGCTACACTTAGTGGAATCTTGGTTTTTCACTCTAGCAGTATTTTGCCTGGGAAGTGCACATGTTTTGCCAATGCTTTTGCAGTGAAATTCTTAATGTATGGATTTAATTCCCCCCCACCCACCCCCCCAAAAAAGATCTGCTCTAGAAATAATTTGTGGGAAATTATATAGCCTTTGCTATACAAGAAATCAGACTAGATGATCACAATGGGCACTTCTGGCATTGGAATCTATGAATCTATGCTTCAACTAATATCAACCTGAGTGCATTAGTCTATGGACATGACGCGATTGGGATGAGGAGAAAGGACAACAAGAAATGAAGATGTATCAGTTTTAAGGCTAGTAGAGACCATTGCGATTATCTACTCTGACCTCCTGCATAACACCTGCCAAAACCCTCACCCAATGTTTTTCTGCATCAAGCCCTTAACTTCTATTTGAGCTATACCATGTATTTTAGAAAGATACCCAGTCTTGATATGAAGAAGTAAATAATGGAGAATCCACTACCTTTATAAATAAGGTTTTTTTCTAATGGTTTTACCCTCACTGTTAAAGAGTTGCACCTTATTGCTAGTCCAAATTGTATAACTTCAGCTTCAAACACACTGGATTGTTGCTTTATGAAGCATGTTATGACTTTTTCTGCTATATTAGAGAGTAGTTTACCATCAGAAATCTCCTCTCCATGTAGATACTTGTGGACCATAATCAAGTCACCTCTTAATCTTCTCTTGAATAAACTAAATAGTTTGAGCTTTTTTAGTCTCTCACTAGAAGGCATGTTTTCTAGACCTCATTCTTTAAAGCTTTTTCTGGACCAATTTTTTCAACATCTTTTTGGACACCTAAACTAGACACAGTAATCCAGAAATAGTCTCAATGAAGCTGTATATAGAGGTAACACCACCTTCCTGCTCCTACTTAATATTCCCCTGCTTATATTTCCAAGGCTCACATTCGTCCTTTAAATTATAGCATCACACTGGGAGCTAGATAAAAGCTTTACAAGAAAAAAATGATTTTGCTGAACTTTGCTCTGATTTACACTGCTGCAATTCCATTGTCCATTAGCTCAACTCTGACCAAAATCAATGGAAACAAAAAACGATTAACATCTGGTGGCTTTTCTGTAGCCTATGTGGAAAGAATTGTCAGACTTAACTCAAGACCTACTGGCAATAAGGTGCCAACATAAAAAAGAATATTTCCTCCACTATTGCCTCTAAAGCACTCTTCAACTCAGCATGACTGTCCAAGATTAAGACTCAGGCACATTGGAAGGTTTTACTGCTGGTTTTACTGCTGTCTGCACTATGCTGGTTCTTTATAGAACTAGTTTCATTCGGTATCAATCTGTTACTTATTACTTGTCTAAATTCTCTGAAGGCCTGATTTTCAAAATATCCGGAAGCTAAGCATAACTGTGTGGCATATTAAATACACAAGTACTGCAATTCTGCATCTAAATTTGTGCATGTAGAGATCCAGATAGGCATCTACCTCTAGAGCATTGTTTGCATATGCAACGGTAATCACATGCTCAGTTTTTACATACAGCCCTGACATTTTAATCGTTAGAAAAGATCAGGCTCCTGTAACTCCAAAAATAAAACTTAAATGCAGTTAGCTAACTTTGGAATAGTGAATACAAGTTCAGATAAGGTTTTAAACCCATGTTTGTTGCTTACTTTACTTTTCTTGCCCATGGGTGTAATGTATCAATTTAAAAAAAAACCTGTCATTGGTAGCAGGTCATTGCTTTTAGATTGAACACAAAGGGCCTGATTCTCTTTTACAGTAAAGTCAATTTCTAGTGCCCTGGCAGTGTAAAGAGAACTTAATCAGACCTGCTTTGAGTTACCGTTACACTGCCAGAGTACAGGAAAGAAGCTTTAGTGGAAACGAGAGTCAAGCCTCTGAACATTGTGGCTTTCTACTTCTCAGCAATTAATCTTAAGAGGACTGCATCCGTTCATACCTTACCATTTATGGTAACAGGAATCTTCATAATAGGGAAATAAGCTGAGAGTTCAGCCACAGCAAAACAAACCCAGAGGAGTCCTGGAAGGGAAAGTTTTTAACTCTAGGTTTTGCTGTTTCATCACTGGTGTGGAAAGGTTTTCACCTACCAGGATCAGTCAAACAACAGAAACTATGTCATGAGCTAAAGACTCCGAAAGAGTAGCATTCGCCAGTGACTGTAAGTACCACTGTGAGAAAGTTTTGCCTTAGGAATGTCTGGGACAGCCTTGTCTTTTGAGAAGAAACAGCTTTTATAAATATACAGGACTGCTTCTAGACACACAGCTAATTTTTAAGGTAGGGGGAAAGTCGTTATCTAGTTTTTCTCTTTCAGATATACATCATAAAGTTACTTGAATATTTAAATACGTATGATGCTAATAGCTTGTGAATAACACAATGTGGGGGAACTGCTGCTCTTTCAGGGCCAGTACTTATTAGCAAATGTCCTTAGCTTCAGGAGCACTGCAACTGGGCTTTTCAAAGAGCTTAAGGGAGCTGGGTGCCTTAAAGGGAACTGGGCACCTATCTCAGACTTCTTTGGAATGGAGGGATAGCTCAGTGGTTTGAGCATTGGCCTGCTAAACCCAGGGTTGTGAGTTCAATCCTTGAGGGGGCCATCTGGGGATCTGGGGCAAAAATTGGGGATTGGTCCTGCTTTGAGCAGGGGGTTGGACTAGATGACCTCCTAAGGTCCCTTTCAACCCTGATATTCTATGATCATATTAGGGAGTGTTCAAAAGAAGTACTCTAGAAATATATTAGAGATACCAGAGTGAATAAAAGCAATTGTTCAAATTATTATATAAAGCATTAGAAATCAGCGCTCGCCAATTGTTACTCCCTTATATCTAGCTCCTACTTTACAGTTTTTGACATAAGAAATATCCAGCTTTTTCCTCCAGTCTAGTTTTGTCATGTGAACAATGCTTTAATCACATGATCAAATTTACACCCCATGTATTTCAAACGTGGTATAAACTGGTAGTGGTATAAACTTTCAAATGTGGTGTAAACTAATAGCTACCCAGGTCTCTGGATAGGATCCCTATATGGTGGTGAGATGTAAAACTTTGTCATTTCTCCTTTGGTTTAGCATCACTCTTAACTGTAAATACCACATACACAGAATGGGATCAGAAACTTCATTTGCTTTCTTGTAATATTTTTACTTTTGATTTCAAGGGGTTGTAACTGGGTCACTCAGGAATGGGGACTGCTGTGACTTTCAATATTATGGGCAAAACAATCTAACAGTAACTACTAAGCAAAAGAGAGCTTGGAGATGCAAAAGTAGGGAAAGGAAAATTTGAACATCAGTCCAAAATCTTGAACATCAGTCCAAATACCCAAGCCAGGACACACCACATGAAGCTGCACAGGACATGAGGTGGGGAGCAGTGCAGGAGGTCAGAGGAGGCGAAAGGGCAGTACCTGGAAGATAAAGGATCCAAACTGGTTTAAAAATTTATACACTGAAAAAAAAAAAAAAAAGGGAGAAAATTTTGAATTATGGGTCCATAATTCCATTTCAAGATGCTGGTGACTATACAGGCTCCTATAGCTTTGCTGCCCAGAGTTAACATCCCCATCCCCCAGATCTACCTGAATGTATGGCTCTATGATTCTATACAGATTGTCTCTCCTTATTTACCTGTTATTCATTCTATTGCATGAACTGCATTACCAATACACTGGCAATAATCTCTTTGAGGTCACTAAATGGAGCCCTCTTCCTAGGAGGCTAGGGAAAGTGGAATTTCTGTTTTTAATGCAGGCCAGAATAGAGTAGTTCGAGGGATATAAAACCAGATGGCTGTTAAAGAGTTAACATTTTAGATAATAAATAGATGGCTATTTACAAACAGCTCTCAAAGTGGCTTCTTGATTAAATTTAAACTCACAGAGCACTGTCTAATACAGGGGAATTAGAAGCTATTAGGCCTATTTCGAGTATTATTAGTTAATCATCATAAATCCAAATGACCACTACACACGTTGGTGTAAAGCAACATAGCATCCACTGCTGTTGTTCATTTAAAAGCTAAATGCTTATTGGAAATTCAAGGAATGGTACAGGATAAGGTTACTTTATTAATGATTAACTCTGTTAATATTTACTGCCAACCTAAGTTCCACACTAAAGAGGCTTTACCCTGGGAATTGGTGGGGGAGGTCAATTTCTTCTTCTCTGCTCTGACAGGTGTTTGTGAATGCTGTTGATTCTTATCACTAGTGACTTCTGCATCGAATCTAGGAGCAGTATGGATTAACCATGAAGGGAGTTTCATCCTTAATCAAGGAAGATCATGGCAACAAAAGGTCCTTGAAGAAAATGAGCCTTTTTTGCTGTTGCTCCTGATATAATAGATCAGAATAAAATAAGGAACATAAACATGAATCTGAGTTTATGATGTGCCATAATTAACTCTTTGGAGACTGTGGTAAAATTTATATTATGTAATATCACACTTATACACACTTGTGTACAGATGCACATGTGTGTGCATGCAGAGAGCACCTTCATTTGTCTTCCAAACCAGAAAATGGAGGGTTTTTATCATGATCAAGAACAAGTAAAACATCTGAATGGTTATTTGTATATGCAAGGGGTTTAAAAAAATAAGTATATTAGGACAGTAAAGTTCAGTGAAATTGACCTATCTTACATTCCCAGCTTTTCTTCAGGGTGGTTTCTATATACATGCTAAGTGTGGTTTAACAATTTTTGCTACATCATTTCATCCACTCACTCAATTTACAAGCATAAAAAAGGGCAAAGGAACTTTCAGTTTTAGGGACCTGATTCTCAGCTGGTATAAACAAGTGAAAGCAACACAAGAGTCAATGGAGCTACTCTGGTTAATGCTGCCTGGGGATCTGGCCCATCATGTGGTGTTTGTAGAAGTGCGTCTTATTTTTAGGGGAGTCTTTCCTGTTAACATTCCTTGCATAATTTATCAGTATTTTTCTTAACATTCCCCACGGTTGCACTACCACCAGCAATAGCAATGAATTGAATGCTGGTGCTGACTAGGTAGAAATATCTAAATCACTGTCCAATCCTAACCACAGCAGTTTTAGGTGAACACAATTTCTGAGGTTTCCACATTTTATTGCCAATAATTCATACAATCCTAGAATAAATATCCATACACACCCTCCATGACAAATGTTCTCTCTAATTTTTTCCCTCCATGTGCGGAAAAAATGTTATGTGCAGTGAGATAATATACGGATGTGCACCACCAGTAGAAATTAAAAAAACTAGATATAATATAAATTTTTAAAAAGTTACCCTAGGGATAATTACTCCAGCCAGGACAGATTAGGCATTTTAGAACTCACTTCTCAAAGAATTAAATTTAGGTGTGAGAGAGAAATAAGTTATGAAATGCATCAGGGATCGGCAACCTTTGGCACGCAGCCCTCCAGGGTAAGCCCCCTGGCAGGCTGGGACAGTTTGTTTACCTGCCGCGTCCGCAGGTTCGGCCCATCACAGCTCCCACTGGCCATGGTTTGCTGTTCCAAGCCAATGGGGGCTGTGGGAAGCAGCGGTCAGCACATCCCTCAGCCCATGCCGCTTCTTGTAGCCCCTATTGGCCTGCAGAAGTGAACCGCAGCCACTGGGAGCTGCAATTGGCCAAACCTGAGGATGCAGCAAGTAAACAAACTGGCCCGGCCCGCCAGGTGGCTTACCCTGGTGGGCCACGTGCCAAAGGTTGCTGATCCCTGAAATGCATAGACCAGTCAAAAAACAAAAATAACAGCACTTTGAAAGAATAAAATTACAGAGAATATATGTGCATTGCAGGAAGTACAAAGAAGTAACAACAACAATAATACAAGTATGTGTTGGGAGGTGAGTGAGTGTGTGTGTGAGAGAGAGAGACAGAGATTGTGTGCTGGCTGCTGAGGAAGTCTCTGAGAGACATTGCACTGTCTCTTTAAGGCACTCACTCACTGCCCAGAAGGCTCGTTCAGACCTCAGACCATCTCCTGATCTGAGTCGTGGGCCCTGTCCCCTCTCCCCTGCTCTTCAGAGATGGAGTACAGGGGCAAGGGGAGGGGGACACCCGGACATCAGCATAACCCTCCCCCAGCTCTGCACAGCCAGCAGGAGGATCCCAGGAGCAGCAGGGGCTCCAAGGCAGAGGGCAGGAACAAGGTGGCTGCAAAGCAGCAGGGGTAGGGGCACCTTAGCACACGCTGCCGGATGTGCACAGCTCTGCTAATCAAGTGTGCAGCTCTTGAATCACTCCTGGGTGGGTGTCCAACTGCACAGCTTAGAGGGAACATAGTCCATGACCCCCTGTAGCACTGAATTTGCCAAACTGGGTATTTCACACAGTGTAATACCTAAGAACGGCCTTACTGGGTCAAACCAATGGTCCATCTAGCTAAGTAACCTGTCTTCTGACAGTGGCCAATGACAAGTACTTCAGAGGGAATGAACAGAACAGGTAATCATCAAGTGATCCATTCCATCCCATTCCCACCTTCTAGCAAACTAAGACTAGGGATGCTTCAGAGCATTGTTTTTAATCCCTGCTCATCCTGGCTAACAGCCATTGATGGACCTCTCCTCCATGAAATTATCTAGTTTTTCGAACCCTGTTACAGTCTTGGCCTTCACAACATCTTCTGGCAAAGAGTTCCACAAGTTGACTGTGCGTTGTGTGAAGAAATACATCCTTTTGTTTGTTTTAAACGTGCTGCCTATTAATTTCATTAGGTGACCCCTAGGTCTTGGGTTATGAGAGGGAGTAAATAACACTTCCTTATTTTCTTTCTCCACACCCGTCATGATTTTATAGACCTCAATCATATCCCCCCCCTTAATCGTCTCTTTTCCAAGCTGAATTGTCCCAGTCTTATTACTCTCTTCATATGGAAGCTGTTCCATACCCCTAATAATTTTTGTTGCCCTTTTCTGTAGCTTTTCCAATTCCAATATATCTTTTTTGAGATGGGATGACCAGTTTTGCATGCAGTATTCAAGGTATGGGCATACCATGGATTTATATAGAAGCAATTTGATATTTCCTGTCTTATTATCTATCCCTTTCTTAATGATTCCCAACATTCTGTTTACTTTTTTGATTGCCGCTGCACATTGAGTGGATGTTTTCAGAGAACTATCCATAATGACTCCAAGATCTCGTTCTTGAGTGGTAGCAACTAATTTAGATCCTATCATTTTGGGTGTATAGTTGGGATTATGTTTTCCAATGTGCATTACTTTGCATTTATCAACACTGAATTTCATCTGCAATTTTGTTGCCCAGTCACCCAGATTTGTGAGATCCCTTTGTAACTCTTCGCAGTCTGCTTGGGACTTAACTATTTGAGAAGTTTTGTATCATCTGCAATTTTTTCCACCTCACTGTTTCCCCATTTTTCAGATCATTTATGAATATGTTGAACAGTACTGGTCCAAATAGAGACCCCTGGGAGACACCACTATTTACCTCTCTCCTTTCTGAAAACTGATCATTTATTCCTACCCTTTGTTTCCTATCTTTTAACCAATTACTGATCCCGCTTATCCCAGGACAGCTTACTTTGCGTAAGAGCTTTTGGTGAGGAAACTTGTCAAAGGCGCTCTCAAAATCTAAGTACACTATTTCCACTGGATCATCCTTGTCCACATGCTTTTTGACCCCCCTCAAAGCATTCTAGTAGATTGTGAGACATGATTTCCCTGTACAAAAACCATGCTGACTCTTCCCCAACAAGCTGTGTTCATCTATGTGTCTGATAATTCTGTTCTTTACTACAGCCTCAAGCAATTTGCCTGGTACTGAAGTTATGCTTATTGGCTTGTAATTGCCGGGATCACCTCTGGAGCCTTTTTAAAAAAATTGGAGTCAGTATTTTCTTTTACTGGACTTACTTGACTGCCTTCTAAATTTTAATGAGTGTTAGGGTACGTCTATACTTACGCGTCCGGTCGGAGGCGCGGGATCGATGTTCTGGGTTCGATTTATCGCGTCTTGTCTAGACGCGATAAATCGAACCAGGAAGTGCTCCCCCGTCGACGCCGGTAATCCTGCTCTGCGAACGGAGCAGGCGGAGTCGACGGGGGAGCCTGCGCGACGCATGTGGACCACAGGTAAGTTCGAACTAAGAGACTTCGACTTCAGCTACGTTATTAACGTAGCTGAAGTTGCGTATCTTAGTTCGACAGGGGGGGTTAGTGTAGACCTAGCCTAAGAAGATACAATGAATCAGGTTTCACTAAACCCCTCACGATTTGCAATATCTTAAATCAAAGCCTCTTAAGAGTTTATATTAAATCTAATACTAAATCTGATGATGATTCTGGTTGAATTTTCCTTTGTTTTTATGTTTCACTCCAGAACGAGAAATTTCAGAATCCATAACACTAAATCATGTTGGGGAAAAAATTGGTAACTGCACAGAAGCGAGGGGAGACCAGGGCATTATGCCTGGGACTAGGAATGGTAGCATGCTCAGTGATGATGTACTTTTTTATTGGGATCACAATTATGCCATCCTACATGAACAGGTAACTGCAGTTCTTTTTTTGTTATAAACATCAGCCTGTGTTTTTCTGCTGTTAGCATGGTTATTATTTTTGTGGAGCCCAAAAGTGCCTTAGGTGCATTACAGAACAAATCAAAGGATACTACCGTAAAGAGCTTACAAGTTGATTTTAGATAGCATGAAGTGAGGAGGGAAGCTGTTAATCATGAATAGTTAATAGAGTTATGGGGAAGCACCTGACACAGGAAGACATCCTTTTAGGATTAGAATCACAGCGGGTCCAGAAATGCATTTTAATTTTCTGTGAAAAGTTTAGAAAAAATGAAAAACTTTTATATTGGTCAATGTTTCTCATGGAATTTTTCAGGGTTTTCACTGAGAACATTTTGGCTTTTGGTTTTGAAAACAAACATTTTTCAGTTCAACAAAAATAGAAACAATAGTTGCGGCATCCAAAAGCCATATTTCCTTTTAAAAAAAGTTTTAGATGAAAATATTCAAACCAGCCCTAGCAAGAATGTATGACCTTTGGCAAATAAGCCAGTTCCATAGTTCTGAGCTTTAACTCTTTAACCACTGGAAGCATTTTGTAATGAACTAGTGTGACTCACCCATCAGAGCTAATTACAGGTTCTCTTCCCCCACAATTATACCATGGAAAAATGCCCAATCAATCTGCAAAGGATACAAGTTCATTGTGGTCCCTGCTAGGGTCTAGAGGTCCCCAGTTCAATTCCTAATTTGATATCTGTCATACCAGTAAGCATGCATATTTTTGGGTTTTTTTATAGACAGATTTCTCTGTGTAAGTAGATTTATAGCCATAGATACACATACACAAAAGTCCTCTGTGCTAGGATCCTCTTTTAGCGCCCAGTGTAGGGGGCTTGGGCTTCTGGATCAGACTGATAAAGTTTTATCCTTGCTGTCACCGTGAAGATCTGAGTGGCCACGGTGTGCAGCATAATGATAGCCATGAAATTCCTAGCTTGCCACAGCTGTTAACAACATTCAGTGATATGCTCAGTAAAAAAGCTGCTGAAAGCCTCATGCAAAGATCCTGTGTATTCAATCATCCAAACGACACTTTTAATAAAGACAAAAGTGAAACCCCCCAGTAAATATAGGATTTGAGAGTTACCAAACAACCTTAGTCAAAAGTTTTTTATTTTTCAGGAGCACCTAAAGCAGGGGTGGGCAAACTACGGCCCGGGGGCCACATCCGGCCATTCAGATGTTTTAATCTGGCCCTTGAGCTTCTGCCAGGGAGTGGAGTCTGGGGCTTGCCCTGCTCCGCACATGCCGTGGCTCTGCACAGCTCCTGGAAGCGGTGGCATGTCCCTCTTCCAGCTCCTACGCATAGGGGCAGCCAAGGGACTCCACACTCTGCCCCCGCCCCAAGCACCCATTGGACAGGAACCGCAGCCAAAGGGAGTTGCAGGGGCAGTGCCTGCAGATGGGGCAGCGTGCAGAGCCGCCTGGCTATGCCTCCGCATAGGAGTCAGAAGGGGGACATGCCGCGGCTTCTGGGAGCTGCTTGAGGTAATCACTGCCTGGAGCCTGCACCCATCACCCCCTCCTGTGCCCCAACCTCCTGCTCTAGCCCTGATCCCCCTCCTGCTCTCTGAGCCCCTTGGTCCCACCCAAAGCACCCTCCTGCACCCCCAACCCCTCATCCCCAGCCCCACCCCAAAGCCCGCATACCCAGCTGGAGCCCTCACCCCCCCACACACACACCCCAACCCCCTGCCCTATTCTGGAGCCTTTTCCCACACCCCAGAGCCATCACCTCCTTCCTGCACCCCTACCCTGAATTTTGTGAGCATTCATGACCCGCCATACAATTTCCATGCCCAGATGTGGCCCTCAGGCCAAAAAGTTTGCCCACCCCTGATCTAAAGCTCTAATATGCTAAACTGTATTTCAGAACATATAAAAGGTCAAATTTTCATTCAGGTCTCTGCAAGTGCATAGAAAAAAAACATGCATCCACATTTAAAATATTTACCAACAAATGTCAGAATTCACACAAACAAACCCTAGTTTTTCTGTTGTTCTTTTGGGGGTGCCAACTTCCAACACATCCAAGCATGGGAGTTGAAATCTACCTCTAAATCCATCCAATGAATGGCTAATGGGTAAGTAAAAATCCAGATCTTTCCTACACTTCCTCTAACCCCAACCCACCGTCTGTCTGTTTAGGTTTGGCTCAGAGCCCTTGCATACACACTCTATCCACACCCCCACCCACCACACTGCTGACGGCTTAATGACACATGAAACATCACTATGGTGGAAAATTTGTCAACAGCCCTTGAACAGAGTCACGCTGTGAAAAAGCTGTAGATGAAGCATTTAAAAGCAGTACGATTTGTTTTGTAGCATTTGGACCAAAGAAACTACGTGCAAACTGCTCAAAGCTGACATCAAGGACAAAGTCCAATGCTCGTTCAACAATGGTGAAGGCGATGAAAAAAATTTCCAGTATCCTTGTCTAGAGGTGTTGGTTGATTTGAACTTCTCAGGACAAGAGGTTATGCTCTATCATACCGAAGAAACACAAGAAAGAAATCCCAAGGTACTGGGATTTAAATGTATTCATCAGAACCCCTGTTCACATTTGTCACATGTGGTTCAGCAGGTTATTTTTATAACCAAGCAAAGCACTAGTGAATTAACTGAAAGTAGAGCACAGACTTGTTAGTCTTTCTTCATGCCAATGCTTATGCTTAGACCAAGGCAAATGTTAAAAAATTCAGAGTGAGGACATATTTGGCATGTATTATAAATGCAGTATCAGACATATTTAAGATAATATTTGAGAAGCAATTACATCAACCAAAAATAACTATGAAACATTTATAAGCATAAAATATACATAAATCTCTGCAAGCTGAAGCACAATTCAGAGGAATAGATCAACATGTGTGGTTCGCCCAAGCATTTGGGGGAGGGATAGCTCAGTGGTTTGAGCATTGGCCTGCTAAACCCAGGGTTGTGAGTTCAATCCTTGAGGGGGCCATTTAGGGATCTGGGGCAAAAACTGGGGATTGGTCCTGCTTTGAGCAGGGGGTTGGACTAGATGACCTCCTAAGGTCCCTTCCAACCCTGATATTCTATGATTCTATGATTTGTTGAATAACCCTGGGGTAAACGGAGGTTAAATGTGGCCCTGATTAAAAACACAGAGCCCCAAAGTTCACTCCCATTTGGGGAGTGCAGGAAATAAGGTGGGAGGTAGAAGGGGGAAAAGTGGAGTCCCAGAGCCTTTGGGAACATGAAACACCAGTGGTTTTGGTACATGGCAGGTGGAAGCCAATAAACTGGGAATGTGGGCACCCAATCCAGCAGCGGGGTTTGTTCTTGGTGTAATCTGCAACTGTTTCTACCCACTGTTACAACAGAAACTTGAGCTTGGAAATACCCTTGAATAGATGGGAGTGTTACTGAAACAAAAACTGTGCAGAGGTTGCACCGTGTATTATGGTGGAGCTCCATTCCAGTAAGGGCTGTGGGAACCATGACAGCTGGGAGTTCTGCTTCACTTCAAGGGAGTGTCCAAAGTCTTGAATAACTTGGCAGGTCAAACCTGGTATGACAGTCTGGAAAGAAACATGTCCTCATGTCATTTCCAATACCTCCACTTGTGCACCTGTCTGGAATCAACTGTCTTGTAGTGTTTTATCGTGGCAAGATCTGGCCCCCAGCCTGCCACAGAAAGTGAAGCAACCATTTCAGAACAGCCAAGAAGATTCGGGTTGAATTTGGTTCCTAAACAGGGAGAAGATTTCAGTGGCTGCTTTTTTTCACAGAAATAAGCTCTTGACTCTCAAGGGGCGGGTGCAAACCAAAATGTTCAGATCCAAGCACCCCTGAACTTTAGGATGTTCAAAACCCAAACCAAAATATAGGCCTGAATTCTGCAATTTGTCCCCATCTTTATAGCAAGTTGAACCAAACCTCCAGAATTACACCATTTTCAGTGAAGGGGAGAGAAACATTTTCCACCACAGAAACAGCAAAATATCACCCTGCAGCAAGTTCCTGAATATTTACTGAAATATTTCTTGCATGTGAAGTGAAAATTCATGGTCTCATTCAAGCTAGCTTGAAGAGGGAATAAACAATTCCATCCGAGATAGCAAGCAAAAAGTGTGTGTGTGTCTGATTGTACGGTATGTGAATGAGCTGCCAGTTTCATGGAAAGACTGACATTTCATACATTGCAGAATGGTTTAAAGTGAGATGCGGGGAGAAAGTGTAGGATTGCTGTAGATATGTCTTCAGTCCCTTATGCTGTCTTGTACTTGCTTTTGAGTAAAAACAGATTAGAGTGTTGCGAGTAGAGAGAATTTTGAATGTTAAAAGCACAGAATTACTACAGAGTGCACATAAGAAAAACAGTAAGGATTAGTTTAGGAGATTTTTATTTCCTTGGCACATCATCAAAATAAGAGAAGGACCCAAACCAAAATGCCAGGTGCCCTTGACCCTTCCAAGACTTCAGAAAATTCCATATCTGAATTTAGCAGTTTGGGTCAATCATCACTTCAAAGTCCACTTCAAGACTAAAGAATATATATTAAACATTATGAAGCACAATGGGATTTAAACATGCAGATAGTTTGGAGCATTTGGAAATGCAGAGGGTCAATCTTCAAAGGCTGTTGCAAGCTTTGCAAATACAAGGTCTATATTCCTATATAGTTCAGACATATGGCAATGCTAAGATCAGTTTTGTAGAAAAGCTACATGTAATATCTCGTTGTGCAGAATTGCTACTTGAAGGCACAATTACAGGGGCTGTGCACACAAGTGATAGCAAGAAGAAAAAAAATGTGTTTAAATGTGGAAGCTTGGTCAACGCTTCTTTGAAAATGTGGCCAGTTTAGCTTTTATATTTAAAAGTTTTTCATGGATTTGAGGTGGATTTAACATCTCAAGATTAAAAATTAAGTAAACATACAAAACCTTTAGCTTTCGGGGAAAAATGTCTCTGCCCCCTGTGAAACTCCAACTATAGGGAATCTCAGACATTAGGGACGGTGCACTGAATACTCTTTCCATAAGGCAGTCTGTTGGAGCAAGTTCAAGGGCAGTGGTTGACTCTTAGGGTCCAATATTCAACATAGTGGGTGATACTCATCCCTCTGTAGGAGGCCAGAACACGTCCTTATACACCAGAGAAACACCAGTTAAGCCCTATTATGAGACTTACATGAACCTATAATGGTACATAGACTTTAAGGTGAATCTCTGCACAGGGGTTAGTTTCAGCCTGTCTTCATGAACTTGGAATTCCTCTTCAGGCCTTGCTCTATCAAGGGCAGCCCTGAAACATCTAGGCATACATTTGCAGTGAGATAAATGTTATTGTTTTATGGGGCCAATTTTATTTTTCCACATAGAAGATTTTTGTTCAGGTTTTCAGTGTCTTGTAGTCACTGTTGGCTTGGGAAAATCTCATTTTGTTTACATTACATTTGTTTAGGTTATTGGTTTTGGGAAAAAACGTCTGCATTTCTACAGCTGAAATTTTAAAATTACTTCCAGGTTAGGCTAAACTGATCCGCAAACACTATCTGCTCAAGAGGTGAAAAGAAGATGAGAGAAATGGAAAAAAGTAACACTGCGAGTACCTCGAAATGGCCTGTGGATTAATGCTCTGAAATAAATAGCATTTCCAGTAATTTAATGTCAGTCACCATTCCAAACTCATAGCTGGGATTTGGACAAAGGGCTTTTATTTTAGCCAACTCTCTTTAATGGGTGCTAATGAAATGGTGCAATAAACATTGTGAACCTAAACGGAAGTATAATTTCTTCGATAAATTAAGCCTGTCAGCACAGTTTTTGCCAAGCTGTCTTCTAAGAGCAATGAATGGGTTTTATGCCTCTTTAAATAGACTCTGAATTACATTTGAAAGCCCCCTGCTTGTCCATGAGGAAGGTACGACTGGATAGCTGATCTCTGCTTTGTCCCCTTAATTAGCCAGTTACAGAGGCAAAGAATGGCTCTCAGCAGACAGCTGTATTAAGAATCCAGCAACACCTTTACTCTGAGAGGCAGTGTGAGGCCAATGGATAGGAACATGGATAGAAACTCAGAAGAATGGGGATCTGTTCCCTACTCTGCCACTGAACTCCTGTGTTACAATGAGAAAGCAAATGCACCTCTCTAACTTCATTTCCCCTCTCAGCTCCTTTCTGTCTCACCTAGCTAGACTGCAAGCTCGGCAGTACGTGGACTATCCTTCACTGGGCGTGTGCGCATTTAGTACCTATCATAATGGGGTACTAATCACAGCTAGAACCCATAGGTGCTACATTCATACAAATAAAACAACATTGATCATTATCTATTTCTTGCACTAGACAGCTACAAAATTGTTTCATAGTGTAACCAATTAAAAATACTCTCCCCCCCAGTGGAAAAGTAGGTCATCATCTTTCGCTAATTACAGAGAGAGGCTCATGCTGAAGTAACTCAAATACTGGCCGTGTACTCTTGGATAATTGGAATTTAGCCTACTCCAGCACCCCAAGATAGGTGCTCCATGGCAGCAGTATTAGACTAACTCTATCAGCACTACCTTTGTTCAACTGTCTCTGCTCCCTTCCAGCCAAGCCCGTTGAGGAATTTCTGTACAACTAATGTATTTCTACTTTGGTAGTGTCAGACGCCCCAGTCAGGGACCAGTGCCCATAGAGCTAGGTGTTGTACACACACACACAAAGTACAGCCCTTGTCTCTATGTTTAAAATGTAAGGCCCTGAGCTTTGTAAAAAAAAAAATGCATAGGCTTCACTCCAAGAACAGGAGCTGTCCCATTGGCTCCAATAACACTTTTTCATAGATTCATAGAGCTTGAGGCCAGAATACACCATTAGATCAGATCATTACTCTGACCTCCACAGGCCACAAAATTTCACCCAGATACTCCTTATATTGAGCCCACTGTCTTTAGTTAGATGAAAGCATTTCAGTCCTCAGGACACTGAACTATTTGTGTGCCATAGGCAGAGAACAGGAGGGACTGAGGTGTTCCCAGTGCCCGATGCCCCTGCAATGGTAGAAAATTGATACTCTCGATGTGCAAATAACCTTCTGTTTGAACTAGTAAAGTGATGTTTTAAGAAAGGTCTTGCGTCACTGCACACCCTGCAGTAGAACAATTGCTCTAACAAATATCTTGATTTCTCATTTTAGTGTTCCTATATTCCACAAAATTTGAAGAACGACAAAGAAGTTAAAACACTAATAGAAACTGCTGCAGAAAATTTCCGAAAGCATCAGACTTTCCCTTGTTATTACGACCCAGAACGAAGACAGACAAGTGTCATTTTAATAAGGCTATATCCTCCAAAGGGCCTTTACTTCGCTTTCCTTTGGCCTTCCCTCATGTTGACTGGTGGAGTTCTGATTATCATCATGGTGAAAGTCAGTCAATATGTTTCTGTACTTTCTGCTTGGCAATATAAAACAAACATATAATGTTCCACAACAAACTAGCTGAAGTTCCTTTTCCCCACACTCTGCCTTCTCAGTCTGTATTTTGTAATTCTTAAAATGTACCATGTTCAGTGGTCAGAGTTCTAGAGAAGAGATATGTTGTCTGAGTTTATATACCATGGATTACCATGAGTTAGATATAAAATAAGACAGATATGTGGGATCCCAGGGATTGCATGAGAACTATTCAAAGCTTTTTCGGTGGTGTTTTTTTGTTTTGTTTGTTTTCATGCATCAGTCAATTTCTTGAGGGCTTTGAATGGTTTTTCTTTTACAGAAACTAGGTTAAAAATTCAGCATTCAAGTTTGCTGACAAAGAGCATGTTGCACATTTGGGGTTTGATTTTCAGAAAGTCGAGGCCAGACATCTACATGCATACTTCTGTAGCAACTTTACATACACAATTACTGGAACTATATACATACACGGCAGCATACTTTACTTGAGTGTGAAGAAGGGCTGATTGCACACAGTACACAAAGATATATGCAGAAATGTGCATGAACCCTGTCACCCTTCTGAAAATCAAGCCATTAGCATTTACTTTATAGGATTCTAAAAGCCCCACAAACAATATATGTACTTTTTAAAGGTGTACAATTTTTGTAAAGACTAACTTTTGCAATTATGTCTCTGTTTTGGTCTGGCCCATGCCACTTCCCGCAGCCCCCATTGGCCTGGAAGGGTGAACCATGGCCAGTGGGAGCTGTGATCAGCCGAACCTGCGGATGCAGCAGGTAAATAAACCGTCCCGGCCCATCAGCAGCTTTCCCTGATGGGCCGCTTGCCAAAGGTTGCCAATCCCTGGTCTAAGAATTAGAGTCTAGGCTTTTGGGTCTGCTCTGATGCCTACACTGATGGCCTGTTCTCTGAAAATGACTGTTGCTCTCCACTCAGTTTCCAATTCACAGCAGTATACAATGGGAATCCAAAGTACTCCATGTGTATTGTGTTTGACTAGCACTCTTGACATGGATAGCACAGATAGCGATGACAACTTTCTAATTGCGCAAAACCGAAAACCCTTGCCCCACCCCTTTCACAAGGCTCCACCTCTGTCCCTTCTCTGAGGCCCTGCCCCCACTCACTCCAGCCCCCTCCTTCTGTTGCTCATTCTCTCCCACCCTCACTTATATTGGCTGGGGCAGGGGTTGGAGTGCGGGAGTGGGTGAGGGCTCCAGCAGGGGGTGCGGGCTTTGGGCTGGGCCAGAAATAAGGGGTTCAGGGTGCAGGAGGGGGCTCATGGCTGGGGTAGAGGGTTGGGGTGCAGGAGGGGATGCAGGCTCTGGAAGGGAATTGGGTGTGGGAGGGGGTTCTGACCTGGGGCAGGGGGTTGAATGTGGGTGGGGGTTCTGGGAGGGAGTTAGGGTGTGGGAGGGGGTTCTGACATGGAGCAAGGGGTTCGGGGTGTGGGCTCTGGCCAGGCGGCGCTTACCTCAGGCGGCTCCCAGTCTGCGGCGCAGCAGGGCTAAGGCAGGCTCCCTGCCTGCCCTGGCTCCGCACTGCTCCCGGAAATGACCGGCGCCTAGGTGGAGGTGCAGCCAGGCAGCTCTGTGCAGTGCATGCTGCCTGTGCCTGCAGGCACTGCCCCCACAGCTCCCATTGGCCGTGGTTCCCTGCCAATGGGAGCTGTGGAGGTGGTGCTGGGGGGCGGGGGTAGCACGCGGAACTTCCCTGACCGCCCCTGCCCCTAGGGGCTGGACATGCCGGCCGCTTCTGGGGAGCTGTGCGGAGCCAGGGCAGGCAGGGAGCCTGCCTTAGTCCTGCTGCTCTGCCCACTGGACTTTTAAACAGCCCGATCAGCAGCTAGGGTCCCGAAGCAGCTAGGGTCCCTTTTCGACTGGGCATTCCAGTTGAAAACTGGATGTCTGGCAACCCTAAGCACAGGTCCTTTCATCATGCATTTTGTGAACGGATATGTCAGCATCGCAAGAAAAAAAAATCCGAATTACGCTGCAGATTTTTAGACCATCAAACACCAGTAGAAAAAATAACCCCACTCTCACTGAAATGTAAAGTTCCTTACTGTTTGCTGTACAAGGTGCACGCTGAAACAATAAAAAAAAATCTCCACACATTATAGCCTGTTCAATGTCTTTTCTGAAGTTCTTGATAGATCAGTGACAAGAGTACACTGTCAGGAAGCAATCAGAGACCACAAATAAGCCTTTAATCTCTAGGCCACTGCTTCAAAACCAGACCAGCTGAATACAAGTCAGTACCATCAGCTCTTTATTCATGTATATACCATGAGTTGAGCATCTTAGTTCAAGTCACTGTGGACAAGTGTTCATAAAAAACAACTTTGCAATTAACACCCTTGCTGGCATCCTCAGTAGGGGAAGTCAATAGCCTGGTCCCTCCAGGTCAGGAGGATGTGGAAGATCTTTGCATTGCTTCTACCAGCCTGTACCTCATCCGTGCCTGGACGAATTCATTTTCCAGATGTTCTCCTCACCAGCATTAAATGAACATGAACTAAAACATTTGTAAAGTAGGGCAGCGTTTCTCAAACTGGGGTCTGCAGGCCCCGCTGATCAACTCCTCCCCATCCCTCCCATCCACCCAGCGTCTCCTGCATGCTAGTAGGGAATATATGTGAGAAGCTTAATATGTTCAGCTCAAAAGCAAGTGGAGTTGGCTCTACTGTTCACCCTGAATCACTGAACAACTGTTGAGAGTGAGAGATCAGTTAATTGCATTCTCCAATTCTGGCCAGGCATTTGGGAATATTAATTTCATGATCACAATTATGCTGCTTTAATCTCTTTTAGGCAAACGACAAAGAACTGTCACATGAGAAAATTCTCTCATCCATCATTACACCCCATATGCATACACAGCAAGGCCTCAATAGAGGTGCTGTAACTGAAATTAGAAAGTACAAAGATGCAAGAAAACATATACAGTATCCATATCCTCACAGAGTTAGCCCAACTTTGCAGAACCTTTTCCTCTGTGCTCATCTGGAGATTAGGGTGGATGTTTAGGTTGGTTCTGATTCCATCTGAACAAGCCTACTCATCCATTCCTACTCACTATAAAATTACTAACATGTACTAGTGGTGGGCGTTCTCCAATTTCAGCCTCTCATCCATTTTCAGAACGGGCTTTTGCTTTTTAGGGTGTGGCAGGGCCGGCTTTAGGAAATGCGGGGTCCAATTCGAATACCCGCTTGTACTCACCCAGCGGCGCTCCAGGTCTTTGGCAGTAGGTCCCTCACTTGCTCCAGGTCTATGGTGGCATTGGAGGACCCATCGCCAAAATGCTGCTGAAGACCCGGAGCGAGTGAAGGACCCACCTCCGAAGTGCCGCCGAAGACCCGGAGCATTGCTGGGTGAATAAAAATTAAAAAGGCACCAGTGCGGGGCCCTCTCAGGCGCCGACGCGGGGCCTTCTTAGGCGCGGGGCCCAATTCCCCCGAATCGGGGGAATCGGCCTAATGTCGGCCCTGGGGTGTGGTATTTCAGATCAAATTTAAAGAACGGAAGCCCGACATTCTGCTGCAGAAAAATAAATTAGTTAATGGCATCATGGAAGTCTGTTCTTATTTTTAAATAATCTTGCAAAAGTGAAATGCATGGATTATTTTTAAAAGCTTGTATTTAATTAGAAAAATCTAGATGTTCATTTTCTATGCCTAATAATTGTTCCACCAGCCTTGCAGTGGAAACTGGAAGTGTTATACAACATCAACAAGTTATTTAGTTACATTATAGCTTCTGTAAGCATCTTTCTATCCTCTGCACAGCTATGATGCTGTAGCTTCTTACTCTCCAGTGAATCACAACAGTCATCTCTTTGCCTCCTGCTGCAACAGCACTAAAGTTATTTGGCCTCTTACATTAGTGGCTTATTACTGCAAAGTCCACAATCACTTTAATAAAAACAGAGCTACATTTCACAGATTTTGTAGAATCCTTCCCTACAAAATTCATTAATGACAAAGTCAGAAGGGCCCAGTGTGATTATCTAGTCTGACATTCTGTGGCTGTAGAAGCTCTTTCTGGAGGTTTACAAAAGGAGGCTGGATAGCCATCTGCCTTGGATTGTTTAGACACAACAAATCCTGCATCTTGGGAGAGGGTTAGACTAGATGACCCTTGCTGTCCCTTCTAACCTTATGATTCTATGCACAGGCCATAGAACTCCCCTGAATTAATTCCTCTTTGAACTGCAGCATATCTTTTAGGAAAACATCCAATCTTGATTTAAAAATTGACAGCGATGGAGAATCCACCATAAACCTTTGCAAATTGTTCCAGTCACCTTCACTATTAAAAATATGTGCCTTATTTCCCCTCTTAATTTGTCTAGCCTCATCTTCCAGTCATCAGATCTTGTTATACCTTTGTCTGCTGGATTGAAGAGCCCGTTATCAAATATGTGTTCCTCATGTAGGTACTAGACTGTGATCAAGTCACCACTTAGCCTTTTCTCTGTTAACTGAATGGACTAAGCTCCCTGAGTCTATCATTCGAGAGCCGGTTTTCCAGTTTTTTAATCATTCCCGTGGCCCTTCTCTGAACCCTAAATTATCAACATCCTTCTTGAATTGTGGGCACCAAACCTGGACATAGTATTCTGGCAACAGTCACACCAGTGCCAAATACAGAGATAATAAACCTCCCTACTCCTACGTAATATTACTGTGTATACATTCAAAGATCACATTAACCCTTTTGGCCACAACATCTCACTGGGAACTCACGTTCCGCTGATCATCCACCCAAGTCTTTTGTAGAGACCCCATCCTATTGGCATTGTGCACATTCTTTGTTCCTAGATGTATAACTCTGTGTCACTGATCTGTCCACTTTATTATTTACCACTCCCACGCATTTTTTTCCATCTACAAACTTTAGCAGTGGTGATTTATATTTTCTTCCAGGTCACTGATAAAAAGATTAAATAGAATAAGGCCAAGAAGTAATCCCAATAGGATCCTGTTAGAGTGAGAGCCTTTGAATGATAATTCCCCATTTACTATTGCATTGAGACCTGACACTAAAAAGGGAAGGAAATATCCACAACAAGAATGCTCTCATGTCATCAAACTGGGATTAGGAATTAGCCCAAAATCAATACAAGTAACTGTGTTTTACATCACACAGTGGAGCTTGCCAATGGCTCTGAGAGACTGCACGAGCAAGCGAATTCAACCTATAAATGAACATGAAAATCTGTTTTGCATGTTCAAAAAACTGTTAAGGCTAAGAATGAGGTGACAGGATTGGTGAGGAGAGGACATAAAGAGGATAACCACATACAGAGGCAATCATCGCAGAACAAAGCACCACAGGGGAGGTATACAATGCAAAAAAGTGGAAGGAAGGGGAAAATTTGGAATAGGCACATAATCTCATCTTTAACTCCTGGGAGGCAGTTATACAAGAATAAGTCAGTCATACACTAGTTAAAACTACAGATGATAAATTCTCTATCAAGGATAATTTTAGTTTAATCATATATCTGTCATTTCAGTATTATGTCTTTCTGGACACTAATGCTGCAAGATAAACCATTCCATGACAGAAGAAGAAACACAATGGGAGGTATATCCGGAAAATAGCAGATTACATAGCAGGGACAAGAGAAACTTCATAACAGAAGCCAATACCAGTTGAAACCTGTCTGATTTGAGGTTTTGATAAAAAAATATGGGCCACTCCACATTTCAGGTTCACATGAACAGGTATTGTTTTGCATTGCTGTTTATATGCAGTAGCGCAGCCAGGTCCAGAGCGCAGGGGGAGCGGCACTATAAAAGGCGCCTCCCCCTGTACTCACCCAGCGGCGCTCCGGGTCTTCGGCGGCACTTCGGTGGTACCCCGCGCCAAAATGCCGCCGAAGACCCAGAGCGCCGCTGGGTGAATGCAAGAAGAGGCGCTTAAAAAGAAGTGGCGCCTTTTTTTAGTGCTGCTAAAAAAAGGCGCCGCTTCTGCCGCTTCTGCTCAAGGGGGAGCGGCTGCTCCCCCTGCTCTCCCCCAGCTACGCTACTGTTTATATAATTAGCATTTGGGAAGGAGATGAGTCTCTCATGGCTTGTTACATTTCCAAAAGACACCAGGGCTTTGAAACAGAGAAGTGGATGAGTGGCAGCAAGCCCCAATATAACAGTGAAGAAATTCCTTTCTCTTGATCTCAGGCAAGTCCTATGGCCTGTGGCACACAGGAAGTCGGACTAGATGATCAGAAGGGTCCTTTCTGGCTTTATGATCTATGCATCTCTCAAGGAATGTGCATAGTAATGAAAAAACTACAAGCCATGGAGAAAGGCTGATAACGTTCGAGTAATGGTCTCATGGTCACAGTGCGAACTGTGCTTCAATCCCTCTTGAGTGCTCCCCTGTGGTTTAACCACTCTTGGACTTGGTCTTTGGGAGGCAGCCTCCTTGTTTCCCAACTGTGTTAACGCAACAGGCCCATCTTTTTCCCTGGGAAAGCAGCTTACTTGGGCTGAGAATATCAGCAGGTTTTTGAACAAACTTTTTGTCCAACTCTATTGTCTACAGACAGCAGAACTGAAACATAGCCACAGTCCCAGGGTGGATAGTCTGGGAGAGACAGCTTCTCTCTCTCTCTCACACACACACACACACACACACACACACACACACACACACACACACACACACACACACACACCAACAGAAGTTGGTCCAATAAAAGAAATTACCTCACCCACCGTGTCTCACTAATATTGCCTCCCTCCACATTGCCTCCCTCCACTGTTATGCATTGTCCTGTGTCAGCTATTGTCCTGTGTCTCTCCCATTGTTGTGTGCAGTGTTGTTGTAGCTGCGTTGTTGTTGTAGCAGTGTTGTTGTGCGCAGCTACAACAACACTGCACACAACAATGGGAGAGACACAGGACAATAGCTGACACAGGACAATGCATAACAGTGGAGGGAGGGAACACTTGGACCAAGGGAACATGTAGTCTGTAGTTTTCCATATAGAGAAGATGGGACCTCTTTGTTTTAAGGTTTTCTTCAAAAGACAGTTCCACAGAATTAATCCCTAGAAAGATTTGTTTAGCAATCAATGTGTTAGCCCTGATAGAGCCAGTAGTGAATAAGACACTGTGCACTGATATTTTCCATGTGCAGCCTGCTTACAAGGCACCTCTCCTCACTGACTCTTCTTAATGACTAGTGAATAATTCACAGTTCAGCTGGGAAAATGAATTCAAAGTGGGAAGTGCCAACTGGAAAAAACCAAGATGCTGCAAGTGCCAAGAAAAGCTGCTTAGCAAAACAGGAGGAGCATAATGGCAACAACCTGAACCAATCACATGATAATATTGATTCAGATTCATTGTTAAAAGAAAATCCCAAATAAGCTTGATTAATGCTGTGGAGAGTAAGACGGGCATCTATTATTCATATAAGTATAATGCTTTGACACCTGTGATATTGCTCTCCCTGACTACATGGAGTTAAATCAAAGGAAACCGTTAGGGAGAACCAGCAGGAAGCAAAACTAAGAGAAATAACATGCCTCTAAAATCAGAGGGGTAGCCATGTTTGTCGCTTCTACAGATCCAGACTAAGAGTCCTGCTGTGAAAGTTATAAGGTACAATGATCCCCCCTTATGGCAACTAGTGGCCATTAGGGGGCAGTAGATGCCTCGCATACACAGTACCCTAAACTTTTGAACTGTCTTCTCTCCTCTGCCTTGAGGCAGAGGGAACTGATCCCAAACCGGTTTTCACTGACCAAATAGCAGAAGTCCGGGGTCTGGCAACCACCAATCAAGTGTTACCACGACCAGGGTCTTTGTCTAAGTGTGTATAAAAGACCTTTGGTTTCTGTGTAAGTTAGAGTCTTTTGCAAGCTGCAAAGCTCCCCTTTGTTCTGGCAGAATAAAGCAACTTTCTTTTCCTTATCCCTGTCTGGCTGTTATTGGCTCTCAGCTAGGTGGACCCGATATTTCGGTAACACTGTGACACCTTATAGACTAACAGACGTATTGGAGCATAAGCTTTCGTAGGTGAATACCCACTTCTTCAGATGCATGCAGTGGAAATGTCATGGGGCAGGTCTAAGTGTGCAGGGAAGAGTCAGGCTAGAGATAACGAGGTTAGTTCAATCAGGGAAGATGAGGCCCTCTTTTAGCAGCTGAGGTGTGAACACCAAGGGAGGAGAAACTGCTTTTGTAGTTGGCTAGCCATTCATAGTCTTTGTTTAATCCTGAGCTGATGGTGTCAAATTTGCAAATGAACTGAAGCTCAGCCGTTTCTTTTTGAAGTCTGCAGGATGGCTACCTTTAAATCTGCTATTGTGTGTCCAGGGAGATTGAAGTGTTCTCCTACAGGTTTTTGTATACTGCCATTCCTAATATCTGATTTGTGTCCATTTATCCTTTTGTGTAAGGAATCTGATTTGTGTCCATTTAACCTTTTGACTGAACAGGCACAGAGGCTGAATTCCCCTCTTACCCCATAAGTGGCATCTCTGACATGGTTGAAGCACACTGGTGGGACAGGGTTAAGAAGCTATGCTATTGCAGGCCCGTTTGCACAGAAAGAGAATATCTCAGCGCTCAGCAGTGCTTAAGAAGGCTTGTAGCCCTATATAAAGATGTCATGCTTTTTTTCCTAAATAAACATACTGGCTTGATGGATACACAGAGTGAGCATGCATTAAACAAATTGTGGGTCTTTCCTGGAGCTACAACCCAGCAACTAACTTCTCTCACTTTTGCCTTTTATGTAATTTTGAAATATTTTGCAGCCTGGTATCCAGAGTTGCCCTCCTAACCCACCACATACACTACAGGCAAATCCTCTCTCCTTCCTCTGGGACTAGGGTTGCCAATCCTCCCGGATTGTTCTGGACTCTCCAGGAATTAAAAGATTAATCTTTAATTAAAGGTTGTCATGTGATGAAACCTCCCAGAATACGTCCAACACAGCTTGGCAACCCTACCTGGGCCTGATGTGAACCACAAAGGTAGCAAAACCAATGCACTTCTGCAGAAGTTGCAGGTGCCACATATGCAAAGCAAAGATCTTCAGAGGTTCCCAGAGTGCCTTGGGAAGCCATGCTCAAAATATAGGGCAGAGATGAGCCAGGGTGAGAAAGAGGATCCACTGGCCACTGTAATAGCAGTTGCACAAACTCTAGGAATAAAGATTCCTTCCCCCCATCCTCTGCATAACTCACCCCACTGTGCCAGACCCGATTCCTTGGGCTTAATGTAGGGGAGAGGATTTAGCTTTATAGCCTGTTGTTTAAAAATATTATGCAGATGTAGATTTATCTGACAGATTGTAACAAGTCCATTGAAACCACAATGAGAAAATCTGGACTAAGGGAACCATTAAAAATACAGAGCGTTGATCCAAAAACATGTTCAAAGGCCTTTTTAAAACAGGTGTAATACAAAAACTGCCAAGATTATCACTATTTAAAAGATACCAGATGGGACAAGTATGCTTTATATTGTGCAAACTTTTGGCCACCAAAGGGTCATTTTGCAGAATGAAGTTGGTTGTGAGTTATACCCATAGAAGCACCTAAATAGTCTCTATGAACAGAACTTATTTTAATGCTACAAAGGGAGAATCAGCCAGGGTATATTTCGTTCTTTTTCCTTGTTGCGGTTGTGTATGCTTCTAGGCTGTTAACTTGTTTATAAAGTTACAGCACAGAACAATTATGAGGCCGTTATAAATCACTCAGCATTGAGGCATACAATGGAAAGGCTGTCAGAATCTGAACTATAGTAGTGGATATAAAGCAATAATATATCCTAGCGCTATTACACATTCTCCTCTTACTTTCTAGATTTCTGCTCTGTGAATTTCTCCCTTCTCCTCTCTTGCAATTCCTTCCCTGGCAAACACTATGCCTTAGCCCTTTTTCTAGTGAATCATCGGCTGCTGATAACTGCTGCAGTTCGAACCTCCAGTCTGTCTTCAACCCCACTTAAAGCTTATTATGCTACATTTGTAGACTGTTTCACCTGCATGAAATATAAATGCCAGTTGAATATCAAAGAGCAGCTGAACAAAGTGATGAAGATATGCCTTAGTGTCTGTCATTTCTTGCAGGCCAAAGAGGGACAGTGGGCACCAGCTTAATTAAATTAAATGTGTGTTCTTTCAAAATAAAAGTAGCAAAATAATTAGTTAATAAAGCTGAGTCATGGAATCCCAGCATAGAAAACACAAAGAGAACGCTGACGGAAATAGATTAAGGGAGCCAGGAGTTCTACAAAGGCAGAGGAAAGGTCAAACAGCGTCAGAAGAATTTTCAGTTCAAAACTCAGATGATCCATCCTCGCACTGTAACCTCAGTTCAGGCACTTGACCTCCTGGAGAGTCAGACATCCCAGCTGAAAAATGGAGTGAAGAGTGAGAACTCAGAGGCTGCTCCTGAGCAGAGCTTTCAGGAACAAATAATTGATGAAGTGGGCTCCATCTTTATCTTCACCTTCCAGGAACAGTGTAATGCTCAATGCAAAGCAAAAAAACACTCCAGCCTGAGCAAAGGCTGGCTGGCATTATCCTTTGTGAGGCACCATGGCCCAGTGGACAAGGCACTGTATAGGACTGTATCCCTAACCTGCTGGGTGCCGTTAGACAAATAACTTCCCCTCTCCGCCTCTGTTCCCTTTCCCACCCTTCACGTGTCTTGTCTATTTAGATTTCATGCTCGCCAGGGCAGGGACTGTCCTGCACTAGGAGTTTGTACAGTACCTAGCGTAGTAGGTCTTGATTTTGGTTAAGAGGCCTCTAGATGCTACTGTAATTTCACATTTATTTGACACCTTTCCACCACAAAGTGCTTCACAAACTATACGCCCAGTGCTGCAAGGTGCTGAGCACCTCCAGGAGGGGGCTGAACTTCTGTTGTCATCAATGTGTACCAAAGGTCCGAAGAACTAAACAGGATAGGACTCCTCTGTACAGTACATTCAGAAATGTTGGGATGGAGACTGGTGGCCAGGGTATCATGGTAGGAAAAAAGGGGGCAGTTGAGGGCAGATGTCAGATCAATTTCCTATGTGCTTGGAAAAGGACATGGGAACCCTTACGAACAAAGAGAATTCCCATTTTTAATTATTGTGCAAACATACAAACAGTGCATATGACAGCTGATCTCAGAACGGTTGAATCAGTCCTGTCAGGATCTGAGTATGTGATTTAGACATTTGAAAACTGACGCTCAAGACAGAGAACCTTCCCCTTGGCTGCATTCGCTGAGACTGCTGGCCCATGGAACTTTACAATATTCCTGCCTGAGGAAGACTTATTTTAGTTCCTGTACAAGCTTATCTGTAATAATTGCCCAGTACACCATACTGCTCCTGTCAGGATCTGTCCTGCAAAGCTGGATTAACTCAAGAAGTCTCTCCCAGCAAGTCTCAGGAAAATCTCACTTAGCATTAAAATAGCAATTTGTAGATGCTGGTTCTGTAGTCATAAAACTGCCAACCCAAGGGGCACTTGTGCATTTGTTGCATAAATACAGCCCAGGATGTGTATTCAAGCCTGCACTTTAATTACAGGCCATTTTAACATCAATGTAGAGAGAGCTGGAGTCCTACTGTAGCAAAGCATATTAGAGAGTGGCTCTGCCACTGGAGACAGATGGGAAATTAATTTTCTGCCCTTATGGTTCTGAAGTGAACCAAATATAAAATGGTGCAATGTTGTCTGCCACATTCTGCAAATATCCTGAAACAACAGTGCTGAGAGGCATCAATACCCTCAGTTTTCTCAGTTTGGTGTTAACGCTGAAACCCAGTGACAGCAATTTAAAAAAAAATTAACAGCGTCAACTGTTTCATTGCTGAATTTCAGAAGCAGCATCACATCGTCTATTGTATTTACCCACTGTTGATAGATGTATAAGGTGGATAGAAAACTGGCTAGATGGTCGGGCTCAATGGGTAGTGATCAATGGCTCCATGTCTAGTTGGCAGCCAGTATTAAGCGGAGTGCCCCAGGGGTTGGTTCTGGGGCCGGTTTTGTTCAATATCTTCATCAACGATCTGGAGGATGGTGTGGATTGCACCCTCAGCAAGTTTGCAGATGACACTAAACTGGGAGGAGTGGTTGATACGCTGGAGGGTAGGAATAGGCTACAGAGGGACCTAGACAAATTAGAGGATTGGGCCAAAAGAAATCAGATGAGGTTCAACAAGGACAAGTGAAGAGTCCCGCACTTAGGGCGGAAGAATCCCATGCACTGCTACAGACTAGGGGCCGAATGGCTAGACAGCAGTTCTTCAGAAAAGGACCTAGGGGTTACAGTGGATGAGAAGCTGGATATGAGTCAACAGTGTGCCCTTGTTGCCAAGAAGGCTAACGGCATTTTGGGCTGTATAAGTAGGGGCATTGCCAGTAGATCGAGGGACGTGATCATTCCCTTCTATTCAACAGTGGTGAGGCCTCATCTGGAGTATTGTGTCCAGTTTTGGGCCCCACACTACAAGAGGGATGTGGAAAACTTGGAAAGAGTCCAGCAGAGGGCAACAAAAA
The DNA here is from genome assembly GCA_037349315.1 of Chelydra serpentina. Classification (NCBI taxonomy): domain Eukaryota; kingdom Metazoa; phylum Chordata; order Testudines; family Chelydridae; genus Chelydra; species Chelydra serpentina. Next base: position 29,392,735 of record JBAIAC010000035.1, on the reverse strand, counting down.
TGATTAGGGGGCTGGAGCACATGACTTATGAGGAGACGCTGAGAGAACTGGGATTGTTTAGTCTACAGAAAAGAAGAATGAGAGGGGATTTGATAGCTGCTTTCAACTACCTGAAAGGGGGTTCCAAAGAGGATGGATCTAGACTGTTCTCAGTGGTAACAGATGATAGAACAAGAAGCAATGGTCTCAAGTTGCAGTAGGAGAGGTTTAGGTTGGATAGTAGGAAAATCTTTTTCACTAGGAGGGTGGTGAAGCACTGGAATGGGTTACCTAGGGAGGTGGTGGAATCTCCTTCCTTAGAGGTTTTTAAGGTCAGGCTTGACAAAGCCTTGGCTGGGATGATTTAGTTGGGGATTAGTCCTGCTTTAAGCAGGAGGTTGGACTAGATGACCTCCTTCTGTAGTGGCAGATACAGGGCAGGGGTGCTGGAGGGAAGTTCATTTCTGTCAAGGGTCACTGAGGTGGGAGTCAAGCGATTCAAACAACCCCTATCACTAACTAAAAGTCACCACCACATCCGCCTACTCAGTGCCAAAAGCCTTGCATGTTTGTTGGGCTCCAAAACACAAAACCACCCAGGGCTTCTTAGGTATCAACACCTCCATTGTTCCCTAGCCAGCTGTCAAACCCAGCTTGCTGCTCCTCTGTACCCAAACATGCCCACAATCTAGTTAGAAATACAAAAATTCATAGTCCACTGAAAGCTAAACACAATGGACTGTATTGATTGTACTGAGCTGGTATGGGGGAAAACACCTCATGGAATGGGGTTTCATAGGGGGCAGGGGCGTTAAGGATAACTCCTTGGTTCTTCTCTCATAATTCAGATATAAGGAGACACACAGGATATTGGGCTTTGCCTATGGATTCTTATATAATAAGACTGGATATAAGAATGGGCATGAATATAAGGATATTATACTATGATGGTCTATGCTGCCTTTGGGCTTGGAAGCAACAGCTATTGTCATTTGCAAGCCGTACAGCAGCAGATAAATGATATAGGATCTCTGGGCCTAAGAAGCTTTTTTTAGAAGATGACAAAATTTAACAAGAACTTCTGGGTTAAGATGAATTCCCCCAGCTGGTCAAACTTTAAAATTAATGGGCACACATTTCAAGCCCCAGATTATTAAGAGCAATGCATATATGTGTTTTTTCCAAAAATGAGAGGAGTTCAGAACTTTCAGAGATGGATCCAACATAGCATTAGTCTAACTTATGGTGTGAGATATTGGGCATGTCAAAAAAAGGAAGGTTGGGTGGAAGACTCTCAGCGCTATTCAGTAGAGAAGGTGCAGTGAGCTGGTGTTCTCGGTGTACACATCCCAAAAGGTAGCGTCACCCTGTTGGCAGTCAGAGCAGTGAGGACAAGGACTGATCTCTCCTCATACCCAGACGGTTGACCACACTCTCTCCCCCGTGTCCAGATCAGAGCGGAGGAAGAGTGCTGGGAGTATCAGAGGGGTAGCCGTGTTAAGCTACGTTCAATTTCTAGTAATAGCTTCGGAGCTCTTCAGGCCAGGAACATGGGTCTTCCTTGATGTGTGGACTGTGCTTAGCACACTGTGGTGCTATCATAATACAAATAATAAATCAGTAACTTCTGTATTAACATTCAACTAAAATTTAAGATCACATTGTAAGTGTTCTAGGGGCCAGACTCTGCCTCAGAGGTGATTGAACATCCCATCTTCCTTTTTCTACGGGCAACCGAACATTATTCTCAAAACTACCAAAATTAAAGCCTCTTGTATGATGTTCAGTCTCATCCTAGGCACACCACACATTTATTGTGTGTTCTAAAACAGACATAATGAACGAGAAGGCAAAACAAAACAGGTTAGTTAGGCAAATCAGGGAATGTGATATCTGACCTTCTCTGACACTGTATCCACCTATATCTCAATATCAGCTTCTGCATGAGAAGGACAGATTAAATCAGGGCAATGAGACAAAAAATCACTTGGTTTTATCCATTTCAATTGCATCATTCAAAACACTCCTGCATGTGCTGCCTGTTGCGAAGGAAAGGCAAAGTGGAAAACACAGAATTGTTTTGCTTTCTTTTACTCCATTAGCCCTCTGTTTTCTTGCTCAGTTGCTTTGGGCTTAAGTTTCTTGGGGCAGAGACTTGTTATTTACCAGTACCCCTCTCCCCCCCGTACACTGCTCTATGTTGAAGGAAGTGCCGAGCAAATTGTTTTCAGCAAATAGTAAATTTTTGGAGTACCAAAACTATTTGCAAATTCCGTCAAATTCAGTGACCAATTACATCCAAAAAAACCTGGAAAAAAACCCCCTGGGAAATGGTAAAACATTTAATTGGAGCAATTTTTTTTGTTTTGTCAAGACAGCTCAAAAACAATCAGTTTCAGTTCAAACCAAACTGCATGTGTGTCTTTATTTTTCCGTTGAGCCACCGAGCTGAAAAAAATCAATTATTTGCTCAGCTTGAACGGAAGGCGTGTTGCACACAGTCAAAACCCACCACTAAAGAAAGCAGTTCAGTAGCCCTACCCTCTCAGATCCTTGGCCTCCTGGCTGAGATTGGTGATTCCACCAGGAAACACATTCACTGTTGGACTTCAGTATAGCATCAACATCTTGGCCCCAGTATAAAAGGCTTACTGCACACATAAATCATGATAGTAAGAAGCATAAGACACAAATCACACAAGCAATCAGGGCTTAAATTTTTAATAGTGACTAGTGGTTTGGGGTAGCTTATTTGAAGACACCTAAGAGGTCTGATATTTAGAAAGCATGCTCTAAAAATCAGGCATCCCAAAAGCTAAGTATCCAGTAAATGAGGTATTCAAAGCCACTGGTCACTTCTGAAAATTTAGGCCTGATGAGTTAGGCGTTCCTTTAAACTCTCAAACAGCTGTTCTGGAAAGCTTCCTGCATATGACAAAAAGCAAAGTCCAATGCACTAGACGGATCATTCACTTTGCTGAGAGGAGGATTTTCCCCCCCAAAATTTTCAGTAAAATGCAAAAAGTGCAGTTCCAGGGTATGATTAACAGCATGATTCTTCTGTTATTTTACACTCTGCAAATCAGCACTGATTATCTTTGCGCTCGTGAAGAATGTATCTACATAGAAATGCAGCAAATCATCCCTCAAGACATTTGAGTTCCTCATTCAATGCCGGTAGCATATATTTTATGTGGTTTTAAAATGTCAAGAATATAAAAGGAGGCAGCATGACAAGAAGAAATTAAATTCAAAGCATCTAGCTGATAGCATTTCCTGATCTCAAATCAAAACAAAGTATTCATTTACAGTAATGGACTTATGAATACAGCAATAAAACTGAATGTCCAGGGACAGCAGCAAAATGAATTTAAGGCAAGAGAGAGGATTGCATCTTACATCTATTTATTTGCTTCACTTCATTACGTGTCTGTGACACCCTCTCTTTCCAGCACCACCTCACTCTGCCAAGGGCAGGTCTAAACTACAGGGTTAAGTCAACCTAAATTACGCAACTCCAGCTACGTGAATAACGTAGCTGGAGTCGACGTAGCTTAGGTTAACTTATTGTGGGGTCTGCACTGTGCTGGGTCGATGGGAGAAACTCTCCCATTGACTTACCTTACCCTTCTCATTCCGGTGGAGTACCAGAGTCGGGGGAGATCAATCTGCAGTCGATTTAGCGGGTCTTCACGAAAAGACCCACTAAATCGACCTCCTGTGGATTGATCACCGCAGTGTTGATCCACGGTAAGTGTAGACATAACCTTAGAGAGAGACATGGCATCTGTCAGCACCAGCCACAATACTGAACTAGTGGGTTCAGATTCCAGTCAGTTACCAAGGGTGAAGCTGACAAAAATTAAACCTGGTTGCTCATTTCCTGGTTTCCTAACTGCCTCTTTCAGGACTAAATCATCCTTTCCCTTACAAACAGGGCTAATTAAGGGCTGACATGTCAGATTCAACTTGCGACCATGTCAGCCTCTCTCACCATTGCAGATAGAAGCAAGGGTATTGATACGGACCGCTAGTGGCATCTGGCTGTATCTGACCTTCCCTAGCAACTGATAGCACATGATGTGGTGTCTGACAAACGTGGACTGTAGCACAACTCATGTGGTCATAAATTAGTGGTGTTTTCCTTTTAGAATCTACCCATGGAGGGGGGGCATGCTCTTGCCTCATTTGGGAAGAAGATTGTCAGAGAACCGGCAAACATTAAAAACAAAAGCCTGTCAGTGGTGCTGTTTAAAACAAAATCCACCACATGCTCCATCTAGCTTGCAACAAACAGCAAATGGAGAAAATAGAGTCTACAGGGAAGATCAAAAGCCATACGGTTACATTCACGACAAGCATAGAACTCTGACACTGCTGAACAATATATTGTGAAGTGCCTGTAGAGCACCAAAACAGAAACAAAGGCATGTCAGTAATGTGCAGATGTACTGTTGGAGCTCTTTCTTTAATCCCTCCAAGCACTCTTGTATAACTATAGCAGAACAAATGAAAAATTATGCTCCTGTGAAGTGCTCTTATGGTAACTCCTGCCAATTTACTTTTCATGCCATAAACACCAACCCCTTGGCTACAACTCCAAAATACCTCATGTCCAATAACTCCAGACTAGCCTGGCTGACCTATAAGGAGCACCGCACTCAGTCCCTGCTGAAGTACTAACACACAATCTGTAACAACCACCAAAAATTTCACTAGCATAATATAGCAAATGTATCCACAACTAATAATCAGGGGCTGAGGAGGAATGTGTCATGAACTGCAGAGAGAAAACAGGAATAGTCTGATAAGGAAAAGCAATTCACATTCATTTCCCTGTGTGCTAGACAGACAGACAGACACACAGCCTAACATAATGATGATGCCCTGATGCCTGACTGGCACCTCCAGGTGGTATCAGAATATAAACAATTAGGAAAGAGGGAGAGTAGTCCTGAGAAAAACTCAAAGGAAAAACTGACCAATGCAGCTTCCACCTCCTATTGGAGGCAGGAAAGAAGGCCATTGTGCTACCTTTTAGTATCAGAGCTGGATCAAGTTTTGATTGTGATCACTTGCTATTCCACAATATCCCACATTTTGAGATACAATTTCAGGGCTAAAGACCTAAAGCCTAGTTTGGCTTTCTCCTGGGTTATTTCATGTGTGTTTTGTTGTGAAAAGAATTCATCCCTCATAGTGTTTATTTTACTGATCAGTGAATCAAATGCTGCCCACAGTTTTTCTTCATGTTTGCCTTTATGTATTCTCTACCCTAGCACAGAATAGATCAGGCATTTGTATGTGTCATTAGAAATTGACATGTTTGTTAAATGAAACTTCATAAATCAGGGCTCTGGAGCTCTGCTCCGGCTCTGCTCCAGCTCCAGGCAAAAACCTGCAGCTCCACTGCTCCAGAGCTGCTCCGCGGGCTCTGCTCCAAAGCCCTGTTATAAAACATTGTTCAAAGAGTCTTGGTCCTGTTTTGTAATTACACAAATTGGCAATACCTAGTGATATTCATTTCACTCCCGTTGATAACCTCTATAGCTGGAAATATCACCCAGCACATCCAAGGACTTTCCACCCTCCACACTCCACTAAGAGTAAGTAGTAGTTGTACATTTTTAAAACCAAATCCTGTCATGTGCAAGCCAAAACTCTGCTTCATTTGCTGAAGCCAAACGGAGCAGATGTTCTCAAAGACATATGGCCAAAAAGAATAAATTAGAGGGAATGTAATGAAGACCGTTGAAAAGTTTCATAGATTCTGCAGTCCAGCAAAATAGAATATGAGAGGCATGGTTACCATGAGAAATTAAACACGTTTACTACATTTCTACATGATAAAGAAATGTTTAATAATTGCTTGTTGAGTCTGAGCTTGTTACTGATTAGAGACCCTCTTAAGCATTTTCTAGTTTAACTCTTACTTGACAATTCACCTTTAGTTATCGGTTCTTACTGGTTATCCCCACACGTATCAACACCAGCAAGCAGCTATTGTAACATTCTATATATGCAAATTCGTGCTCTCATCAGCACTTGCAACAGATTATACAGTACACATGAAAGTACTGCTGTAGAGCCAAGTGGGTTAAGCAATTGTTAGAGTATATTCAGAAGATAACACAAGTCAATGGTTTTGTTTGAATGGTGATCTTTTCCCATTGCGAAGGTATCTGACATATAGTGAAGTGAGACCAGGTTTTGAATACAAACACAGTCACGTAGTGCAGCAACTAGACATGGGGGGGAAATACCCTACATTCCCAGCAGAAGACACAGATGTGTAGTAATGTGTATTTGATTGGCTTTAATTTGAGTTTATTTTCCCCCCAGTGCTTTTATCGCTGTTTGACTTGGGTACAGTATAGGAGATCGAGAACTAATGTTGATTTCTCCTTCTAAATGGAAAGCATGTCCTGCACAGTGACATAGTCCTAAAATTGTTTGGATTTTTGCTGTTTAAATGCAACACTGGCAGAAACATGCATGGAGTCTCTCCTTTTCCTAAGTAAGGGGCCCAATCACTTTCTGTACATGTTTTCCTCTTTCATTTGTTCTATTTTCTCTCACTTTTTATTTTGTGGAGTTATTGTGAGTTAGTTTGTTGTTTCCCCACACACATACTTTCTAATTTCTTTGCTCTGTTTTCCACTCGCCAGAAATCTATAGACCAGTTGCGTAGCTGGGGGGGAGCAGGGGGAGCGGCTGCTCCCCCTTGAGCATAAGTGGGGGAAGCAGCGCCTTTTTTTTAGCAGCACTAAGAAAAGGCGCCGCTTCTTTTTAAGCGCCGCTTCTTGCACTCACCCGGCGGCGCTCCGGGTCTTCAGCGGCATTTTGGCGCGGGTACCACCAAAGACCCGGAGTGAGCCCCCGAAGTGCCGCCGAAGACCCGGAGCGCCGCCGGGTGAGTACAGGGGGAGGCGCCTTTTATAGCGCCGCTCCCCCTGCACTCTGGACCTGGCTGCGCTACTGCTATAGACTGCTTAACTCTGCCCTCTTCATCCCACTTCCATCGAGAATATCTTACCTGCAGGACTAGTAGTTTTGAGGATGTTTGGTACACTAGTTGGTCATGTAAGAAGATGTAGTTTGGTGAAGAGGTAGGTGCAGAAGAACAGCTAACGAGGCTAATGTGGAAGGCTGATATCCCTATAGGGGTTAAGTCAAGGTTGTGATGCAAAATCCGTGTTGTATGGTAATTGGGGTAATGGTAGTTGTGTGCTTGTGGGTGGTGGAGTAGAAGGGATAAGTTGTTAGATAGCTTCACTTTTATTTTCTTGCATGTGAGGATATGTGTTAGGTGTGGTGTGCGTGTAGCACAACAACAACAAAAATTATGCTTAAGCAGATGTGGGGTGTTAGACAAAGGCAGAAGTTAGAAGTGAAGCTGATGTCAGAGAAGATTACATCTATCAGCAGTTGCACATGCACCTTTTCCCATTTTAGGATAAAATCTGATGCAAAGGTGTAGCTCCTGATGGAAAGTATTTCATGCACATTCAACCCCAATCAATCAGATTTGGGGGCAAAGCACATGAGCTTTCACTTACGATGAACAACAGCAAAACAGGACCTTACATCCAATTTAATAACTATTACCTGTTGCACCAAATCAGAATTCACCTCCTTACCAAGTTTTGTGTAGCTAGGTGATGGGACGGGTACCAGGCAATGATGAAAAGTAAAGCTCCAATGGAAAAATTTCAGCCACAGCCCAAATTCAAATACTTCCTATTGTAAATTTATAAGAAGAAAAATAAAAACAAAAACCCCTACATAGTATATTCAAAGGGTATAAAAACTAAATGTCACGTGAAACTTATCACCCATTAGCTACATTTAAAAAAAACAATTTTTTTTAAAAAAAAAAAGAGGGAAAGACAAGAAAGCCCACCCCATTCCAAGCCCATTTTAGGATGTAAGCCAATGGAGTCACTGCCAGACAGTTCCATAACTACTCGTTTCTTTATGCAGCCATGCATGTTACAGCAGCTACCAGAATGCCTGGATACCAATTTCTCTCATCTGACAAGATCATTAAAATTGGTAAACTCAGGGGGTGGGGGAAACTATTGCCCCTGCTTAGTACATAACTATCAAAGACTCATAAAACTGACAAATTAAAAACCGATTTTCACTGAAACAAGCATAGGCACTGTGACGGGGCAAGGCCAGAGGGCTATAGGAAAGTGGTAAGGAACCAGTATGTTAACCCCAGGCTAAACAAATCCCTGATACCTTATGGCAGTTGCTCTGGGTTAATCAAGACACCTGGGGCCAATTAAGAACTTTCCAGAAGGCAGGGAGGTTGATTGAGACACCTGCAGCCAATCAGGGGCTGGCTGAAACTCGTCAAAAGCCTCCCAGTGAGTCAGTGAGGGGCGCATGTCAGGAGCTGTGGAAGGAGGCTGCGTATGAGGAACTGGGAGCAAGAGGCACTAGGAGCTGAGAGTAAGAGGACGTACTGCTGGAAGATCCTGTGGTGAGGATAAAGAAGGTGTTGGGAGGAGTCCATGGGAAAGTAGCCCAGGGAGTTGTAGCTGTTGTGCAATTGTTTCAGGAGGCACTCTAAACAGCTGCAGTCCACAGGGCCCTGGGCTGGAACCTGGAGTAGAGGGTGGGCCCGGGTTCCCCCCAAAACTCCCAACTCCTGATCAAGCACAGGAGGAGTTGATCTAGACTGTGGGTTCTACCAGAGAGGAAGATCTCTGAAGGAAACAAAAGAATCCGCCAATAAGCGCAGGACCCACCGAGGTAGAGGAGGAACTTTGTCACAGCACTTATCTGTCTGGGCTATTTTCATGCTAAAATTCAACTTCCAACCCTGACCTTTTCTTCTGCACAGCTATTCAAAATGAGATAAAGTTTTGTGTATGTGTATTTAAATATTTAGTGAAGTATCTCCCCAGATACACGTACATACGTATGCACACACTCTTCATAGGCAAAGATTGCTGAACCATCGTGCTGAAACAAAAACAAAACATTCACACACAGATGCATCAGAAAAATTTTCATCCCCAAAACCTGAAAGTTTCAAAAAGTTACCACATGACTGAACAGGGAGTTCATAGATATTAAGGCCAGATAGGACCATTATGATCACCTAATCTGACCTCCTGCATAACACAAGCCAGAGATCTTCACCAAGTGATTCCTGCATCAGGCCCATAACATTTTGCTGAGCTGCAGTCTAGAATGGAAACTCTTCTGCACTCTTAACTATAGCAGACAGTGCTGCTTGTGCACTATTATAGGGTTTTTAAACTTCATAGATCATATTTATCATACACATGCTACTTGACAGTAAGGCCTAATGCTTCAGGAGCCCAGATACAGAGCTTCCATTGACTTCCAAGGCAGTTCTATCCCTGGAGTGCCTAATGGATTGCCTCAAGTGGTGAAAGACTGGATCCTTCCATGGTCTCTGTTATAAATATAAAGGGAAGGGTAACAACCTTTATGTGTGCAGTAATATTAAATCCCTCCTGGCCAGAGGTACAGAATTATTTATCTGTAAGACGTAAAGAACCTCAAATAACCTAGTTGGCACCTGACCAGAAGGACCAATGGGGGGAAAAATACTTTCAAATCTGGGGATGGGGAAGGTTGTGTTTGGGCTCTTTGTTGGGTTCTTTCAGAAACAGAGAGGGACCAGGGCAGAAAAAAACATCTCCTAAAACCATACCTAAAACGAGCCTTTAAAATTACAAAAACTGTAAGCAAAGCAAAGAAAGGCATTATATTATCTTTTGTTTTAGCTTGTAAATTTTCCCTATGCTAAAAGGGAGTTTTATTCCTGTTTTTATAACTTTAAAGCTAAGCCTAGAGGGGAATCCTCTGTGTTTTAAATCTTTTTATTTGCTCTGTAAAGTTACCTTCCATCCTGATTTTACAGGTGTGATTTTTTTACTTTTTTTTAAATAAAATTATTCTTTTAAAAACATAATTAATTTGCAGTGTCCTAAAAACCCAAGGGTTTAATCTGTGCTCACTTTGTAACCAATTGGTTAGTATATTATTCTCAAGCCTCCCCAGGAAAGGGGGCAAAGGGGCTTGGGGGGATATTTTGGGGGAGATAGGGTTCCAAGTGGCCCCTCCCTCAATGTTTGTTTAAATCACTTGGTGGTGGCAGCAATACCGTCCAAGAACAAAAAAAGGAATTTGTGCCTTGGGAAGTTTTAACCTAAGCTGGTGGAATATAAAGTTAGGGGGTCTTTCATACGGGTCTCCACATCTGTACCCCAGAATTCATAGTGGGGAGGAAACCCTGACAGTCTCCATTTCCATCTGGAGCATGTCTTGGTTCTACATTCAGTTTGATTATGCCTGATCTAAGTGTGGCATCCCTGCAAGTTTATCCCAGATTTTAATCATGGCTATTTATATGGATTGTAACTGTTCTGCTGCCTAAGGTGACTATCTTTTCAAAAGGCAAAAGTGGGACACATGCAGGAGCCCCGCCCCCCTCCATGGACCCGCCCTCAGGCCAGGGCAGAAGCCAGAGCCAGGCTGTGGTAAGAGCCACCCAGGGAACCCAGGCTGCTCTGTGGAGCCCCAGATCCTCCATCTGCCCTGGGCGAGGGGCCGGGGTGCCTGAGAAAAACCACTGGCCCATCTGTCCAGGGTAGCTTCAAGGTCTGGTGCTCCCCACAGCAGCCCAGGCTCCAGCTTCTGGCCTGGCCAGGGGTGGGTTCTCAGGGCGGAGGAGGAGCAGCGGGAGTCAGGGCCTCATGGGGGCTAAGGGGGCTAAAGCCCGTCTCCCCCACCATGAAGAAGCTGGTGCTGCCCCTGAGCCTCGGACAGGCATGGAGCAGTTCCACAGGGAATCCAAGACGAATGTTGTTCCAGGGTCATTCAGCCCGGGATCAGGACTTGAACTCTGCCTTTCAGGACTGTCTTGCCCAGTTCAGGACGGGTGGTCACCCTACTGCTGCCAGTGGAGAGAGATTCTGGTCACAGTCTGATCCATTCTGCATTCAAAGACAGGATTTCAACTCTTATCCTTAGTTAGATTGATTAGGGAAGTTAAGGGGCTGCAGATCTCCATTCACATACAGGCATTGCAAAAAAACAAAAAACAATTAGCTTAAGTTGGCAGAAGACATTTATTGTTAATCAAATAAATGGCTACCAAAGCTGATCAATCAGGCCCTTCCTGCAGTCTGGAGCAGAGATATCATTCAGACAGTACTCAGTCTCCCTCACTGAAAGCTGCATCCCAACCCAATGTCATCTAATAGATAAGCACATTGATTCTTTACAAAGCCAAACAATAAAAACCCAGCCATTAATCTAGACAATTCTTGCTGTCTGGCATCCTCAACAATTTACTTCTTAATTTATTTGGAAAGGTGATGTGTAATCAGCTGTCCTGACATGTATTTACAGAGTGCTCTGCACAGCACATGCACCACTGAATTGCACTTCAATGCCTCCTATACATCAAGCATTTTATCATCAATATGTAAAGGTTCAATGAACTACACACAATCCTGCCTTGTAAAAACACTGCCGCTGCACAATATATATTAAAACGGTACATTCAAATGCAAGCTCGCCTTTATATGTAGATGGGCATGATGTGAAGATAATGGCTTAAAGTCAGTTGGAGATCTGAAAATCACATATTTTTTCCAGAGTGTTTTAAGTCTTCCAAAATAGAACCCATGACATTTTTAAAATGTGTTATAAAGTCATGTATAAAACACCAAAGAAAGTAAATAGCGCTTAATGGGCAGATTAAAATCCATTAATTGACCTGGATAACTTAAATGTTTACTACTTGTATAATCATAACAGGATTTTTTTTTAATATAAACACCATTGCCTTTTTTTTGCACTCACTGCATGATGTTAGAATAGCAAGGAGACCATGGTAATGGACATGGCTGTATCCTATCCAAGAGTCAGGACCGGTGCAAGAAGATTTCCTACCCTAGCAGTTATGGGGCTTGAGCAGACGAATAGGCGGTCAGAGACGCACTGGCTTTCAGCCACTGCTATTAGTATGGGAAGGGTGCCCTATAAAAGGGAAGGCCCCTGGAAAGCTGTACAGTGGCAGTGAGATTTGGGGCATACTTGAAGAAATAAACAAACCTTCCCTCACCCCAAAGCCATGATACGGGGCAGCTGTGGGAGTGGGAGCAGCTGGATTTTGGGTGCAAATTTTTTTTTAAAAAAGCTACCTGGCTGCCTGCATGGTCTGTGCTGTTGAGAGCATTGCTGGACTTGATGTTTAAAGGTTAGAACAGGCATTGGCAACCTTCGGCATGCGGCTCGCCAGGGTAAGCCCCCGGACGGGCTGGGCCGGTTTGTTTACTTGCCGTGTCCGCCGGTTCGGCCGATTGCGGCTCCCACTGGCCAAGGTTCACCGTTCCAGGCCAATGGGGGCTGCGGGAAGTGGTGCAGGCCGGGGGATGTGCTGGCCGCCGCTTCCTGCAGCCCTCAGTGGCCTGGGACAGCAAACCGCGGCCAGTGGGAGCCACGATCAACCGAACTGGCAGACGCGGCAAGTAAATAAACCGGCCCAGCCCACCAGGGGGCTTACCCTGGCAAGCCGCGTGCCAAAGGTTGCCGATGCCTGGGTTAGAACATCCCAGAAAGACTCATTTGAATGCCAGTCTCTTTCAGAGTCAGTGTGGCGCTATTTAAAGGTGTATTTCTAAAATTGCGAATGACCATATCACCCATTATCTGGTTGTTGCCCTAAAGAGTATTAGCTGTTCAATGTAATTATTATTATTTATTTACATGCAGTAGTTCCTAGAAACCCTAGTCATATGCCAGGACCCTGTTGTACTGGGCGTTGTACAAACAGAACATAAATATGGTCCCTGCCCAAAAGAATTTACAATCTTAGTAAAAAACATTTATTTCAACAGTAATATTTGAATCTCACACAATTACTGTAATTAGAGCAAATTCTCAGTGCCTGTAATCCCAATTCTACATATGATCCAGAATTATATAGTGATTGGGTATTTCAGTCAAGTGGGTGTTGTCAGCCCCTTTAATGCCTGTGGTTCTGCAGTCCTCTAAAAAATGTTAATTGACAGATGCATGCATCCTATGGGTGTGACACTCCGGTTTTATACTGACATAATGCCCCTGAAATCAATTGAGGCACACTAATGTAAAACTGGAGCAGTGTAGTAAGGAATCAGGACCTGCAGATCTAAGAATATTTGTAGATTCCAAAACCAGAAGGGACCACTGTGATCATCTACTCTGACCTCCTGTGTAACAAAGGGCATAAAACTTTCCCCAAAATAATTCCTATGGCATCTCTTTTAGAAAAACATCCCATTGTGATTTAACAATTGTCAGTGACAGAGAATCCATCATGACCCTGGGAAAATTGTTTCAATTTATTACTCTCACTGTTAAGAATGTACACCTTATTTCTGGTCTGAATGCGTCTAGCTTCAACTTCCAGTCATTGGATCATGTTATACCTTTCTCAGCTACATTTAGGAGCCCATTATTATATAATTGTTCCCAATGTAGAGACATAGGCTAGGTCTACACTACCCCCCCCATCGAACTAAGATACGCAACTTCAGCTACGTGAATAACGTAGCTGAAGTCGAAGTACCTTAGTTCGAATGAAAAAGCACTTACCCGGGATCCACACGCGGCGCGCAGGCTCCCCCGTCGACTCCGCCTACTCCGTTCGTCAAGCTGGAGTACCAGCGTCGACAACGGAGCACTTCCTGGTTCGATTTATCGCGTCTTGACAAGACGCGATAAATCGAACCCAGAACATCGATCGCGCGCCTCCGACGGGACGCGTAAGTATAGACCTACCCTTAGACTGTAATCAGTTACTCCTTTAACCTTCTCTTTGTTAAAGTAAATTGATTGAGCTCTTTGAGTCTATTTCACTATAAGGCATGTTGTCTAATCCTTAATCATACTCATTGCTCTTCTCTGAACCCTCTCCAATTGATCAACATCCTTTTTGAATTGTGGGCACCAGAACTAGACACATTATTGCAGCAGTGGTCAGAGCAGTGCCAAATATAGAGGTAAAATAATCTCTCTACTTTTACTCGCAATTCCCCTGTTTATACATCCCAGGATCACATTAGCTCTTTGGGCCGAAGTGCTCTACTGGAAGCGCATGTTTGGCTGATTATCCACCACAACCCCTAAATCTTTTTCAGAGTCAAGTTGACTGTAGCTGCATCACAACATCTCTATTCTGCTATTTAAAACAGGCATATTGGCAACAAATGTCCTGAGTATAATTTATTCTACACGCTCGCCTAGATGGAATAACTGCAACAGTTAATTTGCCTCAGATGTGTAGCCAGTGTCGAACAGCCTGGCTGTGCATAATTTTTTTTTTAAGACATCACTCAGCTAACTCAGATCTAAATGCAAAATCTAACACTCCAGCACATCATTTGGATTTGTGACATTCCCTGAAGGACTTTGGATCCACAAACAATTGTCTGATTACAATAGAGACAAACATCGCATTTTCATCTGTGACGGATACATTTGCTCCAATATTTCTCACATTATTTAAAGAAAAAGCGAACCAATTTTTCCTCAGCTCAGCAGTCGGAGTTCAAAAGGTAAGAAACACTTCTCAGCCTGAGTGGACTGTGAAAGACATTTGAAGGTAAAGCTTCAGAGGAGGAAAATAAAAGGCTTGACGATAGCATTATTTTTCTTCCCTGTCATTTTGAACTTTAATCTTCAAAAACAGCACAAAAAATTGTTTTTGCCAAGAAGCGCTTCTTGTTGTTTGAGCCATCAGTGAGCTGGGCTAAACTAGCAGTTTTACTTAAATTCATTCAAGACCTCATGGGCAAGAGAACACCTCAGAAGTAGAAATGTCTCATGCAAAATAACACAGTAGGAAACGGAGCACTCCATGTTGCATGAATATGCACCCCAGTGAAGCCAGGCATGCTACAACCATAAAACCAGGTGGGATACCAAACCCCACAAATTACTGCAACCCCTCTGCAGCAAAATGATGATAACGAGGAACATAATGTTTTGGTGGAGTGTATATTTCTGCTTGGAACAGTCAAGAATAAAAGAGAAATTGGAGGTAAATTATATTATAGGTACCCCACTTCATATTGTAACATTCGGGATATCCGAAGGAATGAGATGCAATCACATTGTCTAAACATCCAAACGCAGCCAGAGGCCTGACACTTTGTGAGAGCAGGTGACAGGAAGGACCACTCACCACAAGAGACTCTCTTTCAATGCGTATCCGTCAGCCTCTCTCTCTCTCAGACTACTCCCACCCGCAGCCCAGCTAATGGGGAAGGCTAGCCCATTACAATGTGTCAGCTTTGGCTGTGCCTGCAGTAAGTGATGGCCTTAGGATCACATACACTCAGAAACTCCATATGCACATACCTCACCCTCTAGCTAGACAGCTATCCCTTATTCTCTATGCAATTCCAGTGACAGTCGGCCAGGGCCAAACGAAGATGAATTCACTAATGACCCTCCCCTCACTGGGAAGGCTGCACTGCCTGATTCTTGATCCAGCTTTGAGGACTGCAGCTCACCAGACAAACAGAGTTTTGCAAACAACTTAGCAGGGAATTGCCACAGCTGGAGAGAGAGGTCACAGAGAGGCACAAGTATGTGTCGGTAGAAGGAGTTGGTCATCATAGGTGAGAAGGGAGTTGGAAGGTTGCTTCACTTTGCCTAGGGAGTCACATCACATAGGGTCTAGGTGGCTTCTTGTAGGTTTGTTTCTCATGTAATGTTAATCCCCAGCGAACTGCTGGTCTGGTACATCTGGTCAGAACTGGAGTATTTCTGTGAATGTTTAATGCAGAAGTGGATGCTTAATGCAGAAGGACAGGCGTGGAGACCTCACTCACAGCCAGCTCTGCAGAGGGTGAAATTTGCCCTCTACAGAGAACCAGCACACAGCCAATCCACCACTTAAAGTCCCACTTAAGCCCTTAAAATAGGCCCTCTGTCCTGGGGTGAATTTCACCTAGACAATGATGTCAAAACAAACAGAGCAGTATCCAGTGTGACATCACCTGGCTGCTCATGTATCATATCATCAGCTAACATAACACAGGAATATTACGAATGGGGGATGGGGAGGTCATGAGTTGGATGCCATTTACCCACATACCACTTCCCGAAAGAAAATGAATATGCAATGAACACCGACTGATGTCTCTGTTGATACTGATGTCTCTTCCACAAGCACATCTGCTGGGTACATAAACATAAAAATAATGCCAAAGGCCAGCAGTTGTCATAGGCATTTGACATTTTATTCTGGTACGTGCAGAGAAGAGAGCCCATAGGTTAGAGGCATTAAATTGTGCACACTTCTACCAATGGTCATTCTGCTCATGGCTGTCTAGCATAAGTCAGCAGGTCCTTCCATTACTGCTTAGTCAAGACCAGGACTTAGGGAGACCCTGTGTGTGAACCTAGATAAAACAGGCTGTTCAGTTAGTCTGGGACCTAGAGAGCCAGAGAGAACTAGTCTGTGTCCTGTGGCCTCAATAAGGGCTCCCCTTCATATTCATTACAACTAAATCTTGCCTGATGGGATGGCGCAAGTTTCCCACTAGAAATTTCTCACCAGGGAAATTCTAAGCATGAGTCTGGTGGCACTAATACAAATTCATTTAAACAAATGCCTCCAGCCCATAACTTATTCTTTCCTCAAGCTATTTGACTGGAAACTCAGCAAGGACAAAATTAAAGACCTAACTAATGAATTTAGGGGGGGGGTGGAAATGTGCAAATAGGCTGATATGAATATTTTGTTTTAGATAAAAGATGAGGTTTTGCAATTTGAATGCCAAGGAGGGAGAGTAACGAGAAAGTGAATAATTGTGCCCGCACTCACCTACGAGGGAAATGGCTAGGGACTCACTATCTTTGTCTGGAAAGAGTTTGAAACTGAGGAATAAATTGAGGGACCATTCTTTTGGTTATATCAGGTTTTACACTCAATAAAATTCATGCAGTGATATCAAAATTGCTTAATTGCCTTCGCCTCTTCAAAACCTTCAAGTTAATATCTCCATTTAATAGTCCAGCAGCATGAATACATCTTGTGCAACTGTAATATGTTGGTATTGTATTGTGTGGGCTTGAAATACTGCACCATATACTGGTGTGTTTTTTTCAATACACTAATTCAATGTAGCAAACAAAGATTATACTTATTTATAGTTTGTGCTTACTCTCCAGAAATCAGAGGGTTTCTTATGCAAGAAAAAAACAGTCCCTTATGAGACTTCGTCCCCTGCTTTTCGAAGGGCTACAGCTGCTCCCATTAGGAAAATGCCAACTTTAATTCCTGAGACAAGGTAGGTAAATTTAGAAATTCATAACTTTGCTAGATAATTAAAATCATGAACTGAATAAAGACACTGGATTAATGTCTTATTACAACGGCCTATAATGGATTTAACCACCCTCCCAGTGCTTTTTTTTGGTCCCCTTACGACTGGAGGTGTGTTAACAGGCCACTCCACCTTGAATGGTTCCTTGAAATATGAGTTAAGTACTTACGCTGTAGCAGCTATACAATGGGTTCCATGTTGTATTTAGCTGTGATACTGAGTACATTTCCCAGATCTGATGATGAGCGTTTGTCTCACCAACACAAGCTTATTCAACAAAAGATATTACCTCACCCACCGCCACTTTGTCTCTCTAATATCCTGCGGCAGACAAGGCTACAACAGTGAATACAACTTTAATTCCTGAACAGAAAAGGGAATGGAGAGGAACTCTGCAGTACTTGCACTTTCTGCAGAAAGACTTGGGAAGAAAGATAGTGAGAACAGTAAAAGTAAATTATCTCAACAGTTGCATATTTCATTAGGGCCCTGATTCAGCTGGAAGCAACTTTCAGGGCCAGATGCTCACACAAAAGACATGGGTCTCCTGGAATCTCAACCTGTAGAGGCTGCTCCCAGTTTCAAGGGGATTAAGCCTACCCAGTTGCTGCTGTATACATTCAAGACTGCTGTCCCACTATGGGCAGAACTATCTGAATACGTCCAAGATCAGAGTATACAAATGGCCCCCATGACCCCCATACTCCACCGTGCAGTACTGATATGCCACTGGAGTGGTGTAGCACAGAAATCAATGGTATGCAACAGTCCTACCATGTGCAGCTGTTGCTTTGCATGGAGTCTGTTCTTAGGTTTGCTCAAGAGCTCCTCTCCAAAGCCCCACAGTCTCCTGCTCCCTCAGGTTTCCTAACATACTTTCCTACCCTGCTAGACTATCATACCAATCCTCCATTGTCAATGGACAGCATGGTCTCTGTGATGGCTTGGGGGATCACCCAGCCCAGTAAGGGTTTCTGTCACCACCAGCCCTGTAACCTTGGGTGACTTAATTCTATGCTGCTATGGCTCCAAGCCCTGATACCAGTAGCCACACCACAAGCATAACAGTCTCATCCTGGCTTCCACCAGCCCAGTTACTCCTTGCAGGGTGACCCCAACAGCCCTTCTGGTCCCAAGTCTCCCCAAATGCATCTACCCTGCCCAGCCACTCAGAATTTTCATTTCTGGTTCATTACCCCTGAAGATGTGAAAAGAGCTCCCAGCTATCAGTTAATTTTAGCATATACATTCCACACCGTTTGCCCAAGAGAGACCTGCTTGGGGTAAAAAATAAACAAACGTTTGTTTAATAGAAAAACCGTGGATCCAAAGATGAAACAGCGAGGATAAGCAACACATACAAGTGATGCAAGAAAACCAGATGCAACTTTAGGCTTCACATTCTATGTTAGATGAATTCCCATTTCTAATAGAAAAGTTACCTATTGCCTCTGAACAGCTTCCTAGTGTGCCCTCTGTCTTTGCGGGGATCCAGCATTTCATGAACAGCATCCCACCTCAGTGGTGGCCCTTGGTTTCTGGATGTCCTTCACGTCAAACCACTTCCGTTTTAAGGGTTTGCAGGGTTTACCCCCACCCCCCTCAGACTATTGTGACTCATTATGGCAGAAACACTCTCCTCTTAGTTTTTTGAGCCCCTTGCGGTCCTGAGTTGTTCTTGAAATTGTAGTACCAGCCACAAGCATACTATTCTATATACATAAATCCACTGATTTATCACCTCAGTCTTGACCCTCAAGTTCAGAACATAACAAGCTATCATAAAAGACCTTAACTAATACAGTTTTATAGTACAATAATAACGTATATTATCTGTTGATTTAATTGCTTACTCTTAGGAGTTCAGACCCGCTGTTATCCCTTTGGGATGTCTGGACCCTGCGTGTCACAGACTCCTTTACTCTGCTGGTACAGTTACAGCTGTTAAATATGGTTGTGTTAGAAAGTGATAATGGCTGCCATCAAGCATGTCTGATCTACAGGCGATCACAGATTTCACTAAAGCAGATAAGCATAACAGCCACCCTTCATTCAGACTAAATGGAAGTAGTAAATAAGCTCCTTTATGGAGTAAGATAGCTGAAACAACAGAAGCCATTGCCCAAGGCACAATCTACATGGAAAGGCCTGAACAACTGAGGGAAAATAAAGTTTTCCCTGAGGACTGATGCAAAATGCAGGTGCTAGGGCATTGATTGATTGTCACTGTGTGTCCGTGTGTGCCAGAAATGGAAAGCAACGCAAGTCAAGAGAAGCAGTCATGAGTATGGCTATGAGAGGTAATAGAGACAGAGCTCTTTGGGCACAGGACTGACGAGAAAGGCAGGCTTGGAAATTGGGGGCAAGGATAACCATCTGCTGTTTGTACTGTGTTCAGAGAAACAGGACTGTATGTACATTCTTTGCAAACAAACAGGATTGCACCAGAGAACTATCCGACTCATATCATCCATCGCCCTTCCCAACAGGAGCAACCCAGCAAAGCCCCAAATTGGCTAACCGCTCGGGCCAAAAAGGGCACCACCAATACCTACCAGCCAGCCAGCACTTCTTCATGGTTTCCTGTCTGTCTAGATTGGAACTATGCTGCTGTCTGCTTCTCACCCCCCTAAAGCCTCTGCACCCTATGCTCAGGGTACAGGCTAATGCCACCCTGACTAGGTTAGTCAGCTCTGGGTTCACATCCTGACAGCTCCTCAGCCTGAGCAGCTCATGTGACCTTGGATACACTGTGCCTAACAAGGCTCTCCCTTTAGGACTATTCTGATAAAGGGTACAATGTTCAAAAATGCCTTCAGTGACTTAGGGCTTGTTTATATGGTGCTTTGTCTGTACCAGAGGGATGTGACTGGCCCTGCTGGTGTGCACTACAGTTCCCTAGTTAATGCAGTCCCATTTCAAATAGTACTAACTTAACGCACACTAGGGATCTCTGAGTTTGTGCCAGCATGGTCCACACGTGCCAGTTAGTGTGCAACATGCTAGTGCAGACTAGAATTTACCCCCTCTGGCACACCATGTAAACAAGGCTAAGCTCCGTTTTCCAAAGCGGTACTTAGGCTCCTAAGGCCCTCTTGACTTTCAGAGAGACTTGGGTGCATCAGTGGCTTTGCCCCTTTTGAACAATGGTACCTGAGATTTACACAGAGAGCCATTTCTGCATGGTCTCCATTATGTTACTGTCAGGGTTCCCTCCCCACTCTGAACTCTAGGGTAAAGACGTGGGGGCCCGCATGAAGATCTCCTAAGCTTGTTTCTACCAGCTTAGGTTAAAACCCCCAAGGTACAAAAAGAAATGCTTCTCTCACTGCCACCATCAAGTGTTTTAAACAGGAATCCCGGAAAGGAACCACTTGAAGTTCCCCTTCCCCCCAAAATACCCTCTCAAGCCCGTACACCCTCTTTCCTGGGAAGCTTGAGAACAATCTCCTAACCAATTGGTTACACAGTGATCTAAAAACCCACCCCCGGGGTTTTAAAACCATAGAAAACAGTCAGCTTCTTAAAAGACGGATTTTATTAAAACAAAGAAGGTAAAATCATCTCTGTAAAATCAGGATGGTAACTATTTTACAGGGTACTCAATTTCCAAACTCAGAGGGATTCCCCCTCTGGACAAAACCTTAAAGTTACAGAAAAAACAGGAATAGCCCCTCCCTCTAACACAGGGAAAGCTCACCTAGCAAAACAAACAAAACCTATTCGCAATGCTGACTCAACTTACTTTAGAGAAGTGAGGTTTGGTGAGAAGACGATTGGTTTTTGAGGAGATTGATTTTCTGCAGGTCCTTTTTGTCTCCCAAGATCACTCTGTCTCAGACAAAGAGCCACACACACCTTCCCTCCTCCCAAGATTTGAAAGTATCTTGTCCCCTTATTGGTCAGATGCCAGCCCGGTCAGCTGTCAGCCTGGCTACCTGCATTTCTTAACCCTTTACTAGTAAGAGGATTTTATAGCACTGCATCCGACCCTCTCCCCCTTCCTTTTATTTTTATGACAGTTACTGTGATGGCTGAAATTTGATTTAGCCTGATCCCCTGAGAATGAAACCATGGACTAATGCCAAACACCCATATAGGTAAAAGGGATTTTGGTACAAACTGTTCTCTGGCTGCGAATGCTAAGCCATCTTTATGAGAGAATGTTTTAGTGTCACATAATTTTTCAGTCTTAATTGTATTGCTTCTGGTGCCCAGCTGGGTGAGTCACAAGCCTATAACCTATTTTCCTGTCCTAAGGTCTTAAATTCAGCAGTAAGGCCGAATAGCCCAGGATTTGAGGTCCTGAGTAGCCTTGGATAAGCTTCAGAAGTGAAGATACCTTTCTCTTCCCCTGTGTTCAGTGTTTTCCCTTGAACCTTGCATGTTGTAGCTCAACTAGTTTTCAAGCTCTTTGTCCAAGGGATCTCTTCTGTTCTATTTGCACAGCACCATCCATTTCTATGCTGACATTAACCAATGTCAAAATAGTGCATGAATTTTTCACTGTATTGAATTCCAGTCAGAAGTGTTGATACTGAAGGAAGAATTAATTGACCAAGGTCTGAGTTGTGGGTGTCTCTGAAACAATTTGTTTGAGTACCAGCTAATCAGATACAATACATCAGTACTCAAAACACGTACAGGAATCCTGACACCCCCGGTCCTTGTCCGTTGGCTGTTATCAAGAGGTTTTTTTAGATAGATGATGCAGATTTACTTAGCCTTTTCACATTAACTTAAAAAAAAAACCCCCACACATAGTAATGCACAGGGAATGACTAAGACACCTGGAGCTCCCTACCGGATACTAAATGAAAGGGCAGAGAACACTCCTGCACTACAGTAACATCAGAGACGTCAGTGTGAATATAAAGAACACCGCCTGCCCAAGCATAAAAGGTAAAAAATAAGAGAAACAAATCCTATGGAGAGAATCCACACACATCTAGACAAATCTTGTCCTGAGCCCTTGGATTTCCCAGGCCTTCAAATACACTAGTTGTGGATCAATTTAATGCATCTTCATCCCATAAACAGACACAAGGACAGACAGCTCAGGACTCTGAGCTTCCAAAAACATAGGGCTTTATCACTAGTACTCTGTTCTGTGGACCAGATTTTCAAGTAAATTCAGCTCCATTTAGGCACCAAGTAGCCAGATTTTCAAGAGCGATCATGTTATGTGCTGTGCTTTTCTTACTATCAGATGCCACAATGAAGCTAGACTACACAAACAGCACACTGCACAAGTCCCCTGATTACACCGAGCTCTGAGATTCGTAGTCAATGGTTTGCAATCAAACAGTTTGTACTACTGCACGTGACAAACTCATATATACGAATACTAGATTGTATGACAGGAAAGGGTGTTTTGAGTAAATAAGGATTTCATGAATGGACCCATTTTAATTGGCAGTCTTAAATTAATATTTTAGAATTTAATGCAACCTTTTCATAGGAAGAAAAGACAGTCTGCAGCACACTCTAGAAACCTTAGCAATAAAATGTTAGATGGAGTCATAATAGCATCTGTAGGTAGAACACACTGCAGGTCAGCCTGGGTTTCCAGCTTTGATTCTAACTGCTTTTTGCCAGTTGCTCATGAATAGCTTCATTCAATATCCTTTCAGGATAAAGCTTTCCACATTTAGTCTTGGCCCAGAAGAGACCATTTGGTTTAAATTTGAGCTGAACTGATGCTGCCATTTTTGAGTGAGACACACGGGGGGGTGGGGGGGGTGAATTTTTCTCATAGATGCATCTGATTGTGTTTCATTTAGAGAATGGACAAAGTTAGAATTCCAGGGGCTAAATTACTGCTCAACAACTGGAGGAATGCGGTAATATTTGGGGGAGGAAGGAGTGGGGAGGGACACATTCAGTACTTGAGCACTGTGGAAGGAAGCATTATGATAATGGAGAACACAAAGGCCACTATGCATTGGGGCAGGAAGAGTAGCAGTTAGCTAGCTATACCTTCAGAAAGGAACATGATCAATTCTTCCCTCATGCAGACCAGCTGATGCTGGCTGGTGTGCAGGAGAATAGGATCTTGAATGTCCCCCCTCTTCAGCCAGACATGCCCACTGGAGTACTGTGATGTAAGCAACACGGATTGGTTTCCCCAGTCTCACACTCTAAGAACAAAAGCACCCAAGTTATGAATGCCTCCGACATGGATGGCCAAGGAAGAAGGATCATGTATTTACTAAGGTCGCTATTCAGTGCGGATTTTAACAACTACATTTACTTTTCAGACCCTTTGCCATTTTTGTTTCTCAGCACAAAGGACTTATTTTACATAAGGGACATTTACTGTATTTGAACCAACTGTTCCCTAATAAAAGAAGCACATGTAGGCCTTGGGGCCAGATGGTGGGAGGGGCAGGATTCTCTCAGCTTTATTGGAAAGAACATTTTTTTTCAAACCAGAAAGGGAAGGTTTGACTATTTTGTTTATAAGCCTTGTCTTGCCCAGCATGAGCATTACGCAGTAGCATCCGACCCTGCAGGTTCCCACAGTGTTTATGAGCTGGACTATTTTCAACTGCTTTAGTTTGAAACATTTGAGCAGATTCAGGGGATCATGAACTTTGTAGGACAACTGAGTTGGCTGTATCATTTTCAAGTAGAGCTCATCAGTCTAATGTACTTTGGGGATCAGAACTCTCCAGAGATCAGCATGGAACACAAATCTATACAATATATCTGGACACCGGAACACAGAAGAATAAGATTTTTCCTTTTGTTTACTTACTTCAGAGATAGTCACTGAAACATTAGAATTTCTTGATATAACATCACATGTGCTAATGATTTTCACATTAACATACAAAATGTACTTAGCTATTTTGCATAACTTTGTGCACAGGACTGAATCAGAAAATCCCACCAGATTTGATGAAACCTTTAATACACTTCATGTTTATATTTTGTATGACAAAAGTTTGAAATCACATTGTCTCCCAGAAGTTCCTCTGGCATATCTCAGATGTTTTTTTTCACCCATTCCGACTCCTTTAGGCCAAGGTTTTCAAAGACAGCTGTTTTAGCATCCAAAATCACAGGTTGCTGAAGGTAGTAAGAAGTCAACTCTGATGACATTGACAGAATGTTTCAAAAGAAGAGTGCAAAAAATAATTGGGTCACATTCTCCATTTGAGGGTCTATCAGTGTCTATCCAATTTACACCAGCTGAGGATCTAGCCCATTTGCAGCAAAAATTGTTTGAGGGTCTACAGAGTAAGAGGTTATTAGTTTAGAACTCAGATGATCGATGGTCCAATAATCAGCTTGCTCCAGAAAACATGAGAAAAATGAAGAGTCAATAACTGTCTAGGAGAAATGTACTTGGATCTAAAATGCCAAATTATTCGGAATCTGATTCCTTGTTGGAATAGATACTTAATGTAATGTGTTACCCAGTCCCTAAGTTCAGCTGTCTGAGGGACAAAAGAAAAATACACAGGCTGAGCGTCTGAAGAAGACTGAAAAATTGAGGAAGAGAAGCCTAGATTGTGCCATTGTTCTACATTTTGACTTCTATTGTTTCTATATATAGTTACCTTTAAGTGGAGTGGAGTTAAGTAAACTACATCAAGGCCATAATAAGCAGAATTATCTCTCTGGCTATAGAAGCTCTCAGTACATTTTAAAAGTGGTCTTTATATAAATTATTTTGTTTCATACAGAGAAATTGCTCATTAGGTCATTGTCAGAGAAATGTTAGGTCATGGTTCATATTTTCTGGTGGGGGAATAGGTCCATTCTAGTGGTACTGATACATTTTGTGATGAGATGCAAAGAAAAAAAATTGTTCCAACTCCTGGTACTATGCTTAGTTGTTGCTATGACTATTGACAAATCATTATGCAAGATTTTCTACTGCCATTTACTAATAAAGTGAAACATATCAAAGATGTTTTGCACAGTGTATATCTTAAGCTAAAGCAAATACTAGCAGTATTAGAAATAAACAGATACCATAGGACAAATTCATCTCTGGTTTAACTCCTCTGAAGTCAACAGGCTTACATTAGGGATGAACTAGCCACATAGGTTTCAATTCTCAACAAAAAATACACACACTCTGTTTTTTTACAATACACCTGATTTATCTATGCTAAAATGTAAAAGTCTTAGAAATTTAGTTTATAGGACTGTAAATAAACAAAAACAAGAAACAAAAAATGGAAACAAAAAGGTATAGATGAAAAGCAATGAGAACCACTGTAGATTTTGAGACAGTTACAACTACAAGACAGTTTTATCTAGCACAGAATGCTTGTGTTATGCTAGCATCACGTATGTGGTTTTGCTTACTTTTTGCTGTAGGTCAGATTTTTGTCCTTAACTTGCTCAAGCAGCAAGTGCACCGTATCTCTGGGTATTGGAAAAAATGTTGATTTGAAAATGGCAGAAAGAGAGTAATCTGTTCTATTCAGCGTAAAGGATTCATTCCCCAATATGTAACATTCGATTTAGCAAAGTCTCACTGTCATTGTCAAAACAAAGAGCTTCTGAAATGACTGTTCTAAAATACCCTGTATAGCTCCATGCATAAACAGGCAGTTTCAAAGTTAGGTAAATCAAATACAAGCAAACATGAGGACACTGGGTAATTCAGTCTGTGATATTATACGGTAAATGCTTAATTATAAACAGGGCTCCATGCATCTTTCTTGTAGATAAGTCTACTGGAACAGCCGAACATGACATCCAAACTTTTGCAGCTTTGTGGGGTTACTAACATCGCAAAACCATTTGAAGATGCACTGAGGACATACAAAGCCCAAGCTCTTCTACATGAGAAGGCATTGCATTCCTTCCATGCCCCATATCTCCGTGTAGTAAAATTGCCCCATATTTGTACAGCCACACCTGTTATCTTTCCCTGTCCATTCACGCAGTAGGGGATAAGACAGACAGGTCGGCAGACAGAGACTGTAACTGCTCAGGGGCAGCCACCCATCATATGCCCAAGTCAGTCAAATCTAATGCAGAAGTTGCCAGAAGGGCAGACGACACACAGGGCTTGATTTTCATGAGGTCTGCTCCAATTAAAGCATAACAACAAGAGCCAGGTTTTCAGAAGAGTTGTGCACACTGCAGACACCACTCTTTGGAAAGTCTGGCCAAAAATTTCACCACAAGAGCAAAGTGCTGAACATCTTTGAAAATCTGACCCATAGCGACTCCACCTGTCTCTTACTCCCCCTGCCTCATCCTAATCATGGCACACTGATCATACAGAATGTGTTTCATGAGACCAATATCAGGGGCCACTCATATGCTTTTTAACTCCCATCTGTTGCATTCCCATTCATAAGGCTATTTGTGGAGCCAAGTAGAAAATGGTAAACATTTAAAGCCAGTTTCCTTGCAGTGATATTTACAACATGAATAGACAATTATCCATACCAGTGAATTGTGTTCTGCTGTGTTTACAGGCTGTAATGACAATCAGAAACAAAAACACTTAGAAACCAATCTGCTGATTGTTCTGTGGAGGGGGAGGGAGATGATGGGTTCAGAGGAAGTGTTTCCTCTCTTTTATTGCCCTCTTTTATTGCTATTACTAAGGAAATTTCAATAAACAAGCTCTTTGCTACTGAAATTCAGCCATTCATGCCATTTATTACTCGTCTGACATCAGACACACTGTTTTTTGTGGAATGACAGTTATCTCTGCAACAACTAATTCTGATCAGCAGTGGGGCCCATCTCTCTAATTATAGTGGCACAAGCGGAGAATTGTGATTTCACCTGATCCTGCTGTTTATTCCTCCACTTAATGCCTAAGCTACAACAACTTTGGGCTGAGGCTTTTGCAAAGGCAGCATTGATTTTGCAAGTGTTTCTACTTGTAAAAAATAAAAACAGGAGGAGACTGCAGGAACTGCATAATAAGCACAATGTTTACCAGGAGGCTATATGCCTCTATCTCAAGCTTGTTCTTGATGCAAGTAGCATTTCTTCCCTTGCCTTTGCAGGGACAATTAGAATCACCATGACTCCATACACCAGGGCTTTTGAATATAAAAAGGAGTTCTGTTATCTTAGCTCGCCATATTGCTGATAGAAATCAGAACAGCATCCCGAATTACTAGATCTGCATTGTGGATTATGTTTATAGCACCTTTCATTCAGTGATTCTCAAGTTGCTTGACATAAATCTTGTCAAATAAAACCCCTTTCGAGCATGGACACCGAGACACAAACCAACAGTTAAAAAGCGAGATTCAGCTCTTTTTAACTTGGTTTTCAAAACTGAAATGTCAAGTTCCCTGCCATTCACACAAGAGTTTCTTCAAGACATGAACCCAGTGCTTAATTTGTAATGAAAGAGGTTCCTGGGGCTCAAGCAATGTTTTTACTTTCATAAGGGACACGCAAACCACCCAGGGGTGCTGGGGTTATGAACTGCCAACCCTAGAGGATCCGGGGCTCAACCCTGGCACGTCCTGGCACAAATTAAGCACTGGATGGACCCTAATGAAAAAGGCACCCCCTGTTTTGTAAAGAACATGGAAAATCATGGAAGAGACACCCAGAGAATCACAGCAGTACTCAAAGAACACTTACAAGATGCAGGAAATAAGGTCATGAAACCGACTGAATAGTATCATATAAATTCTTTCCTTCCAGTATTGTCAGTATACTAACACCTTCCCTTCCCTTAGTATGGGCCAAACCCAGATGGACCTTATTCAAGCTCAATTCCCAATACCTTCAACACCTAGAATTATACAGTTAGATCCATATTTTATATGTATTAGGCTACGCTCTATTCCTATAAAGAGCCATGTACACCTGTGGTCCTACATAACTATCTAACCAATCAAAAAGAGCTATTTTAATTCAGTAATATTTGACTGGAAGCCAGTGCAACTCTCGGAACACTGTAGGTGGAATATGGAAGACAGCCAATAGAAAACTGCATTAGCCTAGCTATGTGATAGCAAAATGGGGTTTCATAGATAACCTCCTGGAGTTTTGATTGAAAGAGAAAAGGATAAAAACTAGCAATGTTCAGTTAAATATATAGGGGCCATCTAGTGATGTGGATTCATTGCCCTTCATAAGTGAGAACAGAAAATAAATACAAGTTACAACCCAATTCTTGCTGGTGAGGTAAGGAGAGTGTGCCCTCCTGCTGCGTTCTATTTCTTATGATCAGAGGATAATTATGTCTGAAATTTAAAAGCAGGGGGTTATTATTTGATCAGAGATAAGGCTTAGAGATTTCATGAAGCTACAGGAGTATCTGATTCAGCAGCAGCAATGACACAATATGCTACCTTCAGTCCGCAAGGCCAAGTCCTGTTCAGGTCAAGACAAGTTTCACACAGATTAGGATCAGACAGTATCTTTCAGGATTGCAGTAGGGGAATCAATAAAAGCAGGAGAGCTATTTAAGGATTATCCACCTAACAGAAATACCACCAAACAACATCTTTCATAATTACATCTTGATTTAATATGCAGACAATATATAACAATTTCTAGGCCAAGCAAATGGTCATTCCAGTCCTCACATGCATACTAGAAATTGCATCCCTGGCAAATTCCATGCATATTTCTATTTTTAGTTTGGATCCTGTATATGAGGCTACTTTCAACTCTTATATTTTAACTATACACCAGGTGATAGACATGGAATACATTCAAATAGTCAAAGCAATCTGTTTTAAATACAGAAGATCATCAGTGGTGATGTAAGCATAAAAGGGGGTCAATTTTGTGAAGTTGCTGAGGTGTCAATTAGATGTTAGCGCTCAAATCTAAAATTAGAACTGCTAATTTGATGACTGTTATAGCCAATATTAGAATGGAATCTAATAGGATTACCTGTTTTTATTTAGTTCAGGGAGCACTAGCTTACTAATTTAACACTAGGTTCTTTTCAGGTAACTTTTAACTTGAACAGTATTTCTCAAATCAGGAGACTTTTGGTTATTCACCCTGAACCACATCAATATACAATCAATAGTTCACCATTCAAATGTAGATACAGCCAATGATGTACGTATACACAGCACACACCAATATAGTCTTGACAGCAATTGTGAAAAACTAGGGTTGAGGCTCAGCAGTTACACCATTGGTGGGCAACCTGTGGTACATAGGGGTAATTCACTGGTGGGCTGCCAGACGGTTTGTTTACATTAGCACGGCCGCCCACAGCTCCCAGTGGCCATGGTTTGCTATTCCCGGCCAATGGGAGCTGCGGGCAGCCGTGCCAATGAAAACAAACTGTCTCGCAGCCCGTTAGTGGATTACCCTGTCGGGCTGCGTGTGGCCAGCAGGCCCGCATGTTGCCCACCACTGAGTTACACCAATGACCAATACAAATCACCAAGATTTATTACCTTTCCTTATGCTCATCAGTTCTTTAGTACCTAACACATTGTTCACCCATCCAGTATTTCTCTGAGGGGTAAGGATGTACTTGTCTTTAAGGAACTTTTAAGGGTCTGGTGTCAGCTACTGGAGTGGATTGGTCCAAAAGGGACAAGTTTAGAATATCAAAAGCAATTGTTTAAAGTTATGGTTCAAATCTCTCCTAGGCCAATGTACTTTGACTTATATAAAGGAGAGCATGAATACAACATTAGTTAAAATCTCTACCGCGGTTACTTAAGGCATAAGTGTAGACTTAGCAAAATAACCTTCAGTTATTTATATTAAAGAACAGAGGGAGAAATAATATGTGAAATTAAATCTTACCACTGTGTTTTATCCTTTTAACCGTGGGATGTGGGGAGAGTACTCTCTACACAGCTGGTCCAGGCATCTGCTGCACTGGGGATTCTGCAGCTTCCTTGTGTGTTCAGTCAACTTTGGGGTCCAAACTGGTGACCTCAGTTTTATATACCCTGGTTACAGGACTTGTTGGAGGGGGCCACTCATTGATTTCTACTGGACATGTGCCAGAGTGCTCAGAATTTCAGCTCACTGTTTCTCTGGCGCTTCCATTGGTATCCAGTAGATGGCACTAGTGTATAACAGATTTCTTCAGTCCTTTTCTTATCGGAAGCTTTTTATGTCTGATTAATTTCAAGGATTGTATTTTAATATTAGCCCACATTATTAATTGGGATCCCCCCTTTTAAGCAATTTCTTTTAATAATCCAAAATTATACTCTGGTTTATATTTTTAATATTCCTTTTTCCATGTGCCATACAATTTATATTACTTCTACAGTACAATTAAAACCAACAAAATCCCTGATAATCTTTCAAATCTAGTGACCATACTTCACACATTTTCTGATTGTACATAAGAATTTCACGTTAATTAGGGCTTGCAACAGAATACACTATTCACATATCGAGAGATGTAGAGTTGACTCACAAGACAAACAAATGTGTAGCTTCTAACTCAGGAGGAAGGACATATTGATGGGACAACATATTATCCATGGTATATTTGATTTATAAGGCAAACAAATGTATAGTTTATAATTTGTTGTGAAAATATGTGGATTTCTTGGGATAACAGGGAGTTTGCCCTATTTGAGTTTTAGGGCATGTCTTCACTGCCTCATGTTTCAGGCTATGGGGGTGTGAATTGCAGCATACACCAAAGTGCTGCACTGAATCTCCCCTATATGGACGCTGCAGATGCACATTTAAAGGCCCTAGTGCACACTAACATAGTCCTCTTCAAACAAGACCACATTCGTGCTTAGAAAAAACATTTCACAGGATGTGAACCATTTTCGTATTGACTTTACTTCCCGTTTGGACATACACAGAGATAGATAGCTTTTCTAATTTTTGAGAGTCGAATGATTAACTAGTAATTCCTCCTAAGGCATCTCTGTTCTCTATACCCCTTACAATGACAAAATTCAAATTCAGTCAGGAAAACAAGAAATAAGTGAACCAAATCGAGAAAGACAGAATCCAGTACTGCCAATAGATCAAACAAAGTCAGGACTACATGGTTACTGAAGCCAATTAGGAAAGCAAAGTAACTTCTTGAATCATTCAGGAGAATCCAGTCCCCTTAGAGCAAGCTCTGAAAGGCTGAGTCAAATGATTCCAGACAAAACTAAAAGTCATGGAGTATGTAGTAATATAACACAACTGAAGGGGAAACAGTAATTTTAAGCAGTCTTTCTTCTGTTATGCCCTCATACAATGAGGCTGCTCTCTTTGAAAAGAGGTTGCTGATACAATGAGTCACACACACTGTGCTTTTTCATGAGAGACCTTATATTTGTTCTTTGTTTGTTGAATTATTTAATTTAAACCGAAGTCTTACTGAAAATATATGGAATCAAGTGAGCGTATAAATTAATATAACTATGTGTGAATGGGGGATGAGAAAACAAAGACCACTGGAAGAAAGTATTAGAAAACACAGGGCCACTTTTGCCACATAACTTTGCACAGCAGCTGAAGGAGATCTTCAGAATTTCAAACATACAGGAAGTGTCTATAACTCCTCAACAAAGTTTAAAATGTTAGCAACAATTTTTAAATTGCAATAGATAAAAATGTTATTAACTTCTCCTAGATGCAATTATGTAAATCACATAAAGTTTTATTTTTATGCTCTTGCATCTCTGGTTTGGCTTTACAAGATTAGTACCTCAAGACGACTGGTACAGATTCTCTCTATCTTTCTCTGTAATAAGGCTATTATACCATATCTCCCATTTAGAAAAGCCCCATTCATCACTCTTATTTTAAACTTCAGATTACTTAACGCCTCGTTATCAGCATTAAAGGTATTCCACCCACATGCCCAGAAAAGGAAATGTTGAGAAACAGTCATTACACAGAATTAAATTAGAAGTTAAAATCAACTGAGGAATGAAAGTCAAATTCTGGAGACATATCCACAGTTATATATGCATGCTATTGGATTTTATTAATGCTGAACGAATACTGGAAGAAGTTGTACAAGAATATTCATTCCAATTAGATCACAAGTTTGGATTCCACAGTGTTTGTAACCCTTCCACATCCACTTTCCCCAATCATTAGGGTCGGTGAACTGTTAACACAGATACCAACAAAATGTTAATTTTAAACTCACATATGCACCAAGAGAGAATTTCAGTTTCATATCTGACCACAGTATTCACAGGCCATGCCACATTGGTTAGTTACTTAAGTCATGTGATCATGGATCAGAACCACCATCACATGACTTTGGCAACTAACACCATACACTGGGAATGTAGTAAAACCTCTATTTTATGAACTAATTGGGGATTGAGTTAATAAAAAGTGAAAGTTTCATAAAACTGAGCAACTCAAAATTACAATTGGCACAGTGCATAAGTGCAGCATGATGCACTGTATCCTGTCCTTCAGACCACTGACAGGTGTTTTCCGATGCACTGAAGGCGTTGGAATATGAAGGGGTGTTGCTTTGTTCTTCATCATCAACATCACTTCTGTAGTGTGATTTCTTTTCCACTGGGAAAAATGGTTTGCATAATTGGTCATTCATAAAAATGGTATTCATCAAATCAAAGTTCTACTGTATTTTGCAACAAACTGCAAACAATCTGCAGCACAAAAATAATTTACTAAAGAAAGGCATGTACAGTTTCAGACAACAAATACATTTTAGAAATTTACTTTCTGCTATGCAATGTTTATGAACAGGAGAGGGGTTGCTGCACATTTTACTGTAGCTTCACTGCAGCAATGCATTGCAATTCTAGAGACTCACAACCTTACAGTCACCTTATTCCATGCAAAGTCTTCTACGCAGGTGCTCTCTTGGCATGCCCTTCCACTGGGAAAAGCCATCCATCAGTGGAAAGGTAACTTTCCTTAAGTTTGCAATACAGTTTTAGAATTAAATACTGTGTTATAACTGAAGCTACAGTTATCTCTACAGGCAAATTACAGATTTTTTGGGGGTAGGTTTATTTGAATTTTTAAAGTGTATTCACTACACTACCCAATTAATGCAAGTAATTTTTTAATATGCAATTTTTTTTAATGCCAATCTCCTAGAACTGGAATAACCTTGAAAGGTCATCGAGTCCAGTCCCCTGCCTTCACTAGCAGGACCAAGTACTGTCCCCGGACAGATTTTTGCCCCAGATTCCTAAATGGCCCCCTCAAGGATTGAACTCACAACCCTGGGTTTAGCAGGCCAATGCTCAAACCACTGAGCTATCTACTTGTACCTGCAACCATTCATCTGATGGGTACCACCTTTTAGTAACTATAGGCCCACAAACTGTAGCATGTTAAATGTCATCTATGTTCCACTTTAAGCATACCAGATGTAAAAAAAAGATTAAAACAAAAATTAACACATCAATACAGATGACTTTTGGGTAAAAAAAATCCTTGCAGAAACACTAAGCCCACACCTAAGCAGTGTGCTTTGCACTGTAGCCTACTGTTTTAAAAAGGTCTCTAGGACATTGAATATTCACAGTAGACTAGCACAAAACTATAGAATGTAGCACAGTTAGAACTGTTTTATTGTTTGTATTCAAGTTTTTTGTTTTCTATTAGAGTATCTGTGGATAAACCTGTCAGCTACACAAAGATCAACACATTTACTTGACTGGCAAACAATTTCAAGTTAAACTAGACTTTATTTATACAATAGCATCTTTTCAGATTAAGTAAATTAGTGGACAAATGGTGAAATTAAGACTACCTTGCTCTGTTAATTTGCTTCGTAGTTAAATTTCAGCCCTAATTTGTAACCCTTAATCCAAGGCTCAGCGTGTCTGTCAATATTAGGAATATGGGGAAACGGAACTGTTATTTGCACAGTGGACGTAAGGCACAAGCTTCCTAAATGCTAAGAAAAAATTGGAAGGAAACAGATGGAACCGATTGTTGGGATAGGTGTCACACTGTGGGGAACAAGCGAGTGGGAGCATTGTGTGGTCACCATGCTTACTGGTCAGCCACAGGAAGGAGAGACTGCCATTCATATTGTTTTACAGTGAGGCTTATGACCAAATTTTGACATTTCAAACTGGATTTGTTGGCTGATTGTACAGTGGAGAAGTGTTCTACCCAGTCCCCACATTTGGTAGATGAAAGAGGCTGAGTAGGGTTTTCTACCAACAGGTTTGATGGAATCAAGCCTCATCTAGCTATGAAGAGTCATCTAGTAGACCTATGCTCAATCACAGCTGCGATGAAGCCTGCACAAGTCATGGACAAGTATGAATTCCTTAACATACAGTACTACATGCAGACCGGAGACTGTCGTTCTTCCTCTCACTGAGAGCTCTTCTCAAATATTAGCATTCATTGCCTTAAGATTACATATAGGAATCACCGATCTATTCTTTTTAGAAATAGATTTTGTTTATTTCTCAGGACTGTTAGAATCTGTCCATGCATTTCTATTAATATTCATCTGGAAGGCATTTTATTCGTAAAATCTCTGGATCCACTTTCCTTCTGTAAGGATTTTGAAGAACAAAGGGGGGTTAAAAAGTGCAGTATTAATGTGAGTGAGAAGACACAATAGCGTGTTTACTATTGCTCTCTGAAGCACAGGCTGCTTCTACTTAAGTGTTTTGGCTCTGCTATGGGACAGGACTGAAAGATCTCCTCCTCCCTGTAGATGTAGAGATGCTGAATAAGGGAGGAGGAAAATGTCCATAGAACTACGTAGATTAACAAACTCTGAAGCCACTGCATTTAACTGGGCTTGAACATATTTTGGATATCACATATTAAAATAGTGTAACCTTATTTCAAGGGCCAAATTGCAGCTTTAAACCACAGTGAGGGGCAGAGGGTGGGGTCGGCAACAGCCATGCAGAGAGCTCTGTCACACTTTCAACAGGTGCAGTGTACAATCTCCCGCATGCCATCCCAAGCCTCTATCACAATGAGCCCCCCCTTTTCAGAGGTCAGTAGCGTTAGCGTCATGGCACACATGCAGAGAAGTTAGATAAAAACATAAAATACTCATGCTAGAAGGCTGCAATGCAATACTACTTTATTTCTTAGCATTCAGAATGATAACGCACAAGAATCCAAAAACAGAGAGAACAAAACAGGCTGCTCCCTAAAAGAGAGAAGCACAAGTTGCCCTCCTCCCTTTACTCTAGGTTGTCTGTCTGCAGACTGACTGCTGCTAGCCTCAGATTGCATGCTTCCCTACAGGGCCTCCTGCCTGAAAGCAGGACAAGGAAACCCTTCTGTGCGTTTAAAGTGACAGCTTACAATTTCAATACACCAGGCCTAACCTAGCAAAATATTTGTGTCCCCCACCATGTTTGTGACTGGCTCCTGGGGAGGGAAGGCCAGCCCATGGGTACATATGTGTAGGGCAGTGGTGAGCAACCTGTGGCCCATGCTCACCACTGCTGTAGGGCACTCTGTGCCCTGCCTCCCACCACATGCTCTCAGAAAAACCACCACTACCTGGATGTGAGAGGGGGGAAACTAAACACACCATATGATAAAAATGATGACTGTGCATGCATATACTGTGGTAGTGAATTTCCCAGAATGCATTTGCTTGGTCGGGGGAGTCTACAGGGAGAGCAAGATGTTTGAAGACTTTATCATTGCACTGGAGCAGATAATTAGGCAATTAAAACTATGAAAAGTGAACAAATTACCAGATCCAGATGAATTACATTGCAGAATGGAGATGGGAAAAGTAAGAAAACAAAAATGAGAGCCTTTAGCAAGGCTATTTAAGAGCATAACTCAAACAAGAGCAATCAGGGAGTGAGGGTTGAAGGGGGGAAATAGCATACAGTAGTTCATCTAGTTTTACAAAAGAAAATCTTGGAAGCGTCAGACATTAAAACGATCTCACATCTTGTGTGAGAAGAATTAGAGTACTCTAATAGAAATCCCAGAGCCCCCAATTTGGCTTCAGCTTCATTTTAGGCCACTCAGCAGCACACATTTGTGACTGGGCCAAGTGATGTCAGTGATGTCTTCACGTACAGCCAGTGGAACAGATATGGAGCGGGACACTTGTTGCATGGGCCCTCCGCTCCACAGGAAGCCCTTCAGGGATCCAGTCCTGGCTCTCAGCGGGGACACTGGTCTACAAGAACCAGACACCACCATCCTCAGGTGACCCAAGACAAGGTGAGTCCTGGCCACTGTTTCACATACGACATTCTGGGTAATAACATGTGACGACTTAATGATCCAGTTTAGTTCAAAGAGAATTGAAACAACAATTTTAGAGGCATAGAGCTTAATATTCCTAGCCATGTGCACACAGATTGACCACCTGGTACCTCCTTCATGCTCTTCCCTCCTGCAACCCAGGCTTCTCCCTCCAGGTGCCATACAGAGTGTGACGGTCGCTGCTACTGTTTAAAAAAAGAGAGCTTGGGCAGAGCTGGGAGAGGGGAAAAGAGGGGAGCTCCTGAACACTCCAGCAAATGGTTCTAGGGAAGAAGGGAAAGAGAGACCCTGACATCATGACCCAGGCAGAGGTTTCTGGCAGGCTGGTGGTAATGGGCCCCCATGTCACCATCCCCTCACCCCCATCACGGATTGAAGCAGATGGAGCGGGATCTCACACTATTTCAAGAACAGTGTGCTGGGGGACAGCATGAAAGGACTCCATGTTTCTAAAACTGAAGCAGCTCTTTGTTAATACAACTATTTACAGGAGTGCTGCAAGTACCTCTGGCATTCAAGCCACACGCAAACAGACTGGCTTCCTGGTGCCTCTTCCATCGTGAGACCTGTTCCACGAAGGTTGCTATGGTATCACGCCAGGGAGAGAACACAAAGTTCTCACTCTGCTTTCAGCAGATGAATGGGGCAGGGGACATGCTTCCCCCCGCCCCCCCCCCACACACAGTCCCTTTATTTTAACCCATGGGCCCCCACACCCAAAACCCTCTGCTGAGGTTCAAGCAGGCCCTCCCTGCCAACACAGCGTGCCACCTCTCCCTACAGGAACCCTCTACCTGTGACAGACAGGGGACCCACTATCCCTGCTCTTCAGAGCTATCAGCTCCAACCAACTGGAGACTGCTCAGAGTTTAAAAGTTTGTAGCCAAGGCAGGTTGGGCTGGGCGACACTGCCAAACTACCTCCCTAGAAGACCTGAACACAACAGCAATAAACATGCCTGTTTCCTTCCTGTGAATGTAAAAAAACCACAATCCCAGGTTTTTGCTGCAATCCCATCAGGCTGTATTGGCAGGGGAAGTGTTACAAGCTTGTATAGTGGCTGTTCAGGCAGCACTTCTCAACACGGACAGTCAGGAAAAGAATCTTACTACCAAAACCAACAACAGAAGTGACAGATAGCTAGGGACTGAATCCCACTGATGCAGCTTATGAGCCCTGTAATGTCCTCTGCCCTCTCAATTGCCTATAGAATGCTCCTGTGGAGCAAAGTATGTATGGGAGGGAGGGAATGATAATACAGTGTCACTGAGTGCTTCCCTGTACAGCTGTTGAGAATAAATAAAACATTAAAACAATGTGAAAGTAAGCAGGGAAGAGATGCACGAGCATACAGAACACTTTTCTTGAACAGGAGAAAATCTAGGACTAAAATCAGGAAGCTGAGGAAATATGACATGTGTATTTTAGGTTCTACTTACATGACCAGGTTCAGTTGGTAGGAATACTGTGTTTTTCTTCCAAGAGTTTTTTTTTAAGTGCTGACATAGACTTAATCAAAACTTCTGAGCCAGCTTCGTAATCATTTTCTTTTTAGTTGGAGTTTTCTAGCTTATGATATGGAAATGTGCAGCTTTAATTATACCAGATCTTCAATACCGATGTAAAGTAACTTGTTCACGCTGTTTATTCCTTCCCAAGCCTGCGTCTTCCAATCAGAAACTCATGCAGCAGCATCAAAGAAAATACGTGATTAAAGTTTTTTAATTTTTTGAATACTCAGGGATCATTAATATCTAGTCTGAGAAGCTTTGAAATGAGACATTGCCATAGGAAAGAAGTTGGTTAAACAGAATATGCGTTACCATCATTTTACACTAGAGAAAAGCAGAGCGATAGTAATGCTGCTGTTTTTAGACCAAAAAAAAAAAAAAATCTACATTTTCTACTGTTATTTGTCCCATTTGTTTAGGGGGCATGTTGTTTTGCTTAAACTCACTAATGTTGATTTACTCATTTGCCAAAACTGTGCAGGCAGTAAAAGCACAGGGGCTGTTAGAGATGTTCCCATTAGATAAGCTGCACCAGATCAGCTGCTAGGAAATATGCTATCAGAGCAAAGCTTCTGTTTTGTCATCTCTCACCCCTGCTGTCCTGAAGAAAGACAGCTCAAGGTGAATGACACAACGTTTGGTGACTACAACTGGCAAGTGTCAATGGCTTATGCTGCAAGACTTTGAGACCATATGGTAACCTCCTTTACCTCAACAGAAATACAGATTAGAAAGTACACCGTAAACCCAGAGTTTTAATTAATTGGGTGTGGAAAGCTCACTCAAGTGTTGTACAATCACTTCTCTCTCAGCACTAGGAATGTTAACATGTGACTTTTCTGAGGACGGCCCTTCTTCCACAAACTTTTCAAGAATATTTTCTATAAGGGCACCCTGGCAGCACTCTGGAGTTACAGCTGACATCTGACAGCTATTTGTGACAGACTTACTTTTTTTAATCTCTTGTCTCTGTCACTGAAATTTGATGCTCAACAATCTTCAGACCTAGGAAAGTAGGTAAATGGCAGGAGGGCAATTAAAAAAAGAAGGAGAAAAGTAAACTTCACCTGAACTGATTTTAAATAGCAAAATTCTGCATGCCATGGTGTTGAAACAGAGCATTGTTTTGTGCAGATTGCTTTCTAAAACCAGTAATTTAATTTGATAAAGTTATTAGATTTTTGTATGTGTCATAGGCATAAAGAGCAGAATGAATAAACTCCCCAGCCCCTACACAACAAAGATGTGGCAGTAGTTCAGTTTCTGGTGTTTGGCACACACTACTTTTTTTTTTTTTTTAAAGGCATCTAATACTGTGCATTTTTCTCCTAATAAACAACTGAAACATAAATATTCATCCAGGAGCACATTTTTCCAAACAAAACCATGACACTTCTGAGGGTTTCTAAAATTATCTGAAAACTGAATGAGTGCTGCTTTTATAATGTCCCTGTTTCATGTCTATGTGAGAGATCAAAAAGAGCTTCAGACATATATACAGAAAAACAGATCATTGTACAGATTCTTAATACTAGAATCACCAAATTACAAATGTACCTGATTTTAAAATGGGTCTAAACTCGCTATCCCAATGCAGAAAAGCTTTAGAGAAGTCATGAACTGTGCTGTTAAGGTGCATGTCCAAGTTACTGAAGATATACATAGCAAGTGAAGCATGAGTGGAAACCCTTTATGAATAGCTAAAAAGTATGAATAACCTATGACTGTTGTTAATTTAAATAAGTGAAGGGGAGCAGTGGGAGAAATATCCCTGTAGGGGCCAGATTATAAAAATAATACACTGGGGCTAACTCTGGCCAATGCAACACCTCAGAAGTTATTGGAGTTACAGCTGGGATTAATTTGGCCATTTTTAAAAAATGACAGTATAGCTTTATTAGTGCTCCACTTACATATGGTAAGGTGTGTAAAGAAGACAAGTAAAGATGTTTAAGCTAAAGATGCTAAAAAGTGTGAGATAAGCAGTGACCTAGATTTTGAATCACAGAACGTATTTAAATGCTTACGGGACAAGCATATTATAAACATCCAAGCAGAAAATGACTAGACATGTGAGAGACTGACCCATCATTAGCCATGAAACCTGTTATTTACAAATACTATCTACCATTAACTTCTTGAAAAACTGCACAAAATTGCTTTTAGAAAAAGATACACTGACAACATACTAGAAACACACTACAAATTACATTTCAGAAGTTGGAAACAATTACATCAGGCTACACAGCATCACTACGTTGCTCACTGCACACAGCAGCTTCCTTAAAAGCAATTGCCTCTCAGAAATGAAGCAGAACATCCCGATAATCTCAACAACAAATCTCCTAATATGTAGAAGAAATCACCCTTCACAGCTGACAGCAAAGCAGAACTAAGTGAATGGAAATTGCTTTCCTTACCTTTGTTGAGAGTGCCTGTGATGATCTTAAAGATGGTCTGGGCAAATTTAACAATCCCATGCTTACATCTCTTCGAACAGCCACTCATGGTTCAAATGTGGAGGAAGGATCTTATTTCTTGCAAAGTCCAGGAACACCAAAAAGCAGAATCCTTTACAACTTCGATGGGACTTTGTGCAATGCACAAAACTCTGGTGTTAGGCTCAGACACAGAACCACAGCCTCTGAATTGAGATTTGCTTCTATAAAGCTTTCAAGGATGATTACAGAAGGAAGCAGTCTATTGCCTTTGTTAAATATATAGCTCTTCCCTTCAGCTTCTCCCCTGCATGTGTATATACTTTATAGGATGCCCTGTGGATGTGTGTGCCCTGATGGAACTTGATAAGCACAGGCACACAGCAACCCTCACTAAAGAGCAAGAGAGAGGAGGAGTTTGCTTTACCAAGCTTTGCTGACTGTCTTACAGGGCAGTGGTAATGCAGCAATTAATACTGGAGTCATAAGGGTGATGACTGCTTCACAAAAAGGCTGCTATTTAAAGTGCATCTCTTTTTGCTTGATTTCTCTTTCTTGTGCTCATCTCATTCAAGTTTATTGACTTTAGTTTTGTCAAAGCCAGGTACAGCTCCTTTCAGATAACCTCCCCGTACACCAAAGCTGAGAGGTTTGGACTCTGCTGCGCATGAGTTTCAGGGTAGTGGAGATTTCCTTATTGAACCTGCTATAAATAATAAAGCAACAGTGCACCCAGAAAAGTCTCCAGGCAGGTTTTATTCTGCCTGCCTAAATGTTACTCAACTTGCCAACTATTCAAAATGCAAGGGTGTGCCAATCAGCTTCCCAGAGATTAAACTGCTCCTTGCTAGAACCCTGCATAGGATGTTGGCATTTTAGAGCTATGCATTATCGTCAGCATATAACTCCACCCCCTCTTAGCAAGCCTCCCACTTATCTGAATGGCAGGTGTATTCACCAGCAACAGCCACTTCCTGTGGTTACTTCCCTTGAGTCAACCAATTATTTCTGATGTGCCTGAAATACTTAGGGATAAACAGGCTTTGTGTCCAGCTTGTCCAGCAGTGGCACAGTTCAGCAGCTCAGAACCCACCAGGGCACTTAAGTAGTTTCAGGCAACATTATGGTTTATGTAATGCTTAAGCCCTCCTGCTGGCTTAAAAAACCAAGAGTGTCTTCTTATCTCCAGGGGTGGGTGGGTGTTATACGGAGCACTGCCTTGGCCACCTGCTCCCACCCAGCTTCTTCCACTTGGGATAATGAAATTATCCCTTTCTTTCAGGGAATCTACCTGAAACCAAACCTTTGCCTGTGAATATCAAACAACATACTCCTCCATTCTCGCCAGGAAATAAATGTAAAGATGGCTCCTCACTGCAGGGAATAAAGATAATCCCTCTTAGTCAGGGAACATTAAATGGCTTTGCAGTGTAGCGGAAATTCCCTTTCAAGTAGAATTCAGGACACAACCAACTTGTTCATCTTTGCTTCATTAAAGAGCAAGATTCTGTACTTCCTTCACTTGAAATTCCAGCCTCCCTCTGACTTGTTCCTTTGTCCCTGCTCCTTATTGAGGTCCATCTGAAGGGCCCTTCCTCTCCAAGATTGGCAGCTAAGTGTCTCCTCTCTACCCATTGCACTGAACCCTTTGTTGCCTGGCTAGGTGCAAGCTAGGTTTACCCCCACCAGAAGGGAGCACTATGTTTAAGGACATAGGAAGTAAATACTTGGCTGTTAGGTTTGAGGATAGGTCTATAGTTTAGAGCAGAAACTTTTAGTTCTTAGTCATTAGCTCAAAGAAAAGGCCTGGCTACTAGGAACTATAAGTTATTACCATTTGATGGCTACTCAGTGGTCTGCGTTAGAGGTGGGTTATTTTAAATCCTTAGATTATTTTTTTTAATAATCCCTATTTTAAACACCCTAATTAGAATGACAACAGTGCAGTTAGGGTCTTACAAACTGCTGTTACTATATTAGCACAAGCCCACCAAGTAATACCTGCATCATAATCACTTATCTCCTTCAGTCTGGGATAGTCTGATGTGGGTCTCTCTCAATCTCTCCTGTGAAAGCCATTCTACTTTGTATATATAATTAAATATGCATTGGGCCACAGAGAAAGAGTGAATGACTCTACAGCCCACTAGAGACAGAGAGGGGTAGAAAAACCCCATTCAAATCCCCTCTCCTTGTCAAGCAGAGTGGGGAATTGAACCAGGGTTTTCTCCACCTTGGGTGAGTTCCTTAACCAGTGGAGCTAAAGGAAACGCTCCTTCCCTGAATTTGTGTGGAGCCAAGCCAAGCCTGCTTTGAGACTGTCTAGCAGCTTATGCCCTGCAGGTAAGATAGGTAGGGGAACATCTATCTTCACCTGGTTTCAGGATCCTACTGGGGTTTATGCATAAGCTAGACTCCCAGGTGCCTAGTCTTAGGTGTCGTATGCATGCTCAGCAGCAGAAACTTAAGTAGCCATGGGACTTTTA
Source organism: Chelydra serpentina (assembly GCA_037349315.1). Classification (NCBI taxonomy): domain Eukaryota; kingdom Metazoa; phylum Chordata; order Testudines; family Chelydridae; genus Chelydra; species Chelydra serpentina. Next base: position 29,349,830 of record JBAIAC010000035.1, on the reverse strand, counting down.
CATTGAAAATTTAGGTGGCAAGGAATTTAGGCAACTCCAGAATTAAGTGGCAGCTGAGTGAGGGTTGTGAGGGTCTCAGTGGCACCTACATTTTGGAGGTATGTGCCTAAGTCCTTTTGTGGATCTGGACACAACTGCACAGAGTACCTTGCTGGATCAGGGCCCTAGCTATCAGTGTCAGCAGAGAGGCCAAGCTCTGTGTAGGAATAGGAGCTGAGCTTTTCTCTCAGTCCTAAAAGTGATTCTCCCAGAGGAGGAGAATACATGAACAGGAGGACTGTGTTTCTGCTGCACTTGTTTGAAAAGACTTCTTGAGCACTGTCAGGCTTGCTCCTTTTACCAGCACTAACTAGGTTTCAAGGAAATACAAAATGATGAAGGTGCATTCAAAATGGAAATCTGATAAGTGATAATATAATAATAATAATAAAGTGTCTCTTTTTCAGAGAGTGGAGTTAATGTTATGTAAAACACTTGCTCTTCCATTATTGCTCAAAGAGCCCATTCTCTTTTCTATTTCTATTTCCCAGGTGCTGATTGCTTTCCCCAACAATGATGATCTTTCCTATCGATGTCACATGTTTCAGTTGCATTTGAATGTTCTTTAAAGCCTTTGATGTTGCAAATAATAAACAAATCCATGTCTATGACTATGTAGGAATTTACATTCAACATTTCAGACAAATTCCACACAATATTTCAGCAAAGCACCTACTCTTTCCTCCATTACACTTTACACAACACGAGATGAAGCCAGCAAAGTAATTTCTCTCTCACATAAAAATCTCTCCCTTCAATATAAGTACTTATATTTAAAAAAAAAGATTTAAACTGAAGTGTCTATCAGATGGACTGGACTTTCCCTCAAGGGAATATTGATACCAACATTTATATAGTGTCTTTAATTCAGGGATCAATGGACTCAACAATCTTGCAATTGCATAAGTACCCAATCTTACAAACACTTACAACCAAGCATACTACTGTTTAATAACACCATAGTAGTCACAATGCCATCATTATTCTATCCTCCTGTGTAGGGCTGTTCGGTCCCATGTCCCTCCCCTTCATATTCTGACTTGGAAAATTGCATTCTGTCTATTTAAAATTCATCTGTAAGATCAACTGGATCACTTCACTTCTGGTCCTGGAATTTTATTCTTTTAGTGATTGATGCATTCCATGTCAGAAGTGGCTGCATTTCAGTGATAGGCAGTTTAGGGACATATGAGCCCCTGGAGTACTTGAGTGAGAGAAGCACCTATGGTGTTTCAGCTGTACCAGAGGAAATCCTACCCAACCCCCACTGAGTTACCCTTAGTCACATTGACTTGTACCTGATTCCACATGTGGCACCATTGACTTCAGTGGGAATATTCCTGGTGCGATCCTAACCCTAGTCCAGTCTGGCCCAAGGTACACAAAAGGCAAATAGCTCTTTGATTGCAGGGAGGCATTGGCAGGAGGTAATGTCTGAGCAACAGCCCAGTGCTGTCCAATACACAGAACATCTTCAGACTACCCAGATATATCCCCTGGACTTATCAGTCTGTCTATCAATTTGCTCTGCTGACAGTGCTAGCCAGACTTCACTCTTCGGGGGCATTGGGGTGGGGTTAAGGTCTCCCTATGCCCTCTCCTGGTCTCTAACACACCTGCACAGATGAACTCTAGTGGCAGCTGCGGCAGCTCAGAACCACAAAAATCAGGTTCTCTCTAGCTATCTAGAATACTTGTCTGGCCCCCCATTATCGTAGAATCTATTATATATTTATCCTCATGACACTACTGTGTGGTAAGGAAGTGCTATTAACTGCATTTTACAGATGGGAAACTGAGGCACAGAGATTAAATAAATTGCCCAAGTTCACACAGAAAGTCCATGCAAAGTAAGATTCAAACATCAGTATTCCAAGCTCTAGGCTAGACCCCTATCCTCTAGAACATCCTCTACCCCACCCACAAACCAAAACAGCAAAAATTATTGGAAGCCTTTCAAAGTGTAGGCCTAAGGGATTATTTGAAGGAGGCATAGTGAGTCTTTAGTGCAGTCAGGCTTACAAGACAACAAGTCCTGGCTCCCGTTCCCTGCCATAATCCAGTGATTGCTCCATAGGAGCAATCTGCTTGAAGGGCTGAAGAGCAAACCTGTAATTCTTCAAAATAAAAACAATAAAAGAGAAAAGCTGTAATAAAGCAATAAAACCACAACAGGGAAATCAAGGAATCAGCAGGTCGTTAATTAGCTTATTTCTGTATCGCAGATGTGTTGCATGTTTAATTGCATTTATGTAGATTGTGATACAATTTCTCGGACTTATTTTTGAAAAGAAGGTGCTGCATTGTGATACCAGAGCTAGCATCCTGGCCAAAGCCAGTGGCTGTGAAAGACCAGCCCTTCACTTACATCAAGAGACGATATCGTGTTAATCTTGATGGTGCATCCAACATATCAATGTAATTTTAAAACCAATTAAAGTGTGTCATTGTGCATCCAGTGTTAACTTCAGGGCTGGGCTGAGCAAATCTGGGTCTGCTTAGAAAGCCATTCATTTAGGGTTCCACTATAGCTACCAGGCAAAACACTCTTGTGCAACTTACTCCCCCATCCCACTGCTCTCTCCAAAGCCATGCCAGCTGAGAGGCAGGGGATGGGATAATGGAGCATACCCAAAACTGGAGTGTATGGCTGGGGATGATGTTGGGGGAACAGGGCATTGAAATTTCCTGCTAAACCAGAAGAGGAAGGAACCTGCAGCAAGCCCCAAGCCAGAGCCATGATAGACACTGGGATGCCTCAAGTCCTCAGAGGGCAAAAAGTATCTCAGAGATGTCTGCATGGAGCATCTGATGCTCCACACTGTGCAGAGAGAGTGGATCCTAAGGAGTCAATTGCACACTCACACTGGATCCCCCATGACCAGTGGGCTCCTGTAGCTGCAAGAGCTGCCCTTGTCCCAGGACCCAGGACGGGGAGGGGGAGAGAGAGGAGTGGCTTTATTTCATCTTTGCCGCTCCACAATTCTGGGGCTATCTGGGGACTAAACAGGCTCCCAGAACAAGCTAGAGAAGCCTAGATGTCCTCTAAACATATGCCCCATTGCCAATGGCCCAAAGGGCACATAGTAGCAATATCCGGAGCATAAAAATGCTCCTCCAGTCAGGCTCCCTTTTGCCCCAGGCACACTCCCTCCATATGAGGCTGAGAGGCAGGTGGTGCAGAGCTGCTAAACTGCTCTGTTCCCACTGAGCATTCTCCATTGCCAAAGGAATTAGTATGATTTGTATTGCCGCAGCACCTAGGAACCCTAATCACAGGTCAGGACACTTGATGCTGTACAAACTCAGAAAAAAGCACCTGCCCCCAAGCACTTACAATCACAGCATAAAGCAGGAGACAATAGTGGATACAGAGACAGACGGGGGAGCACAAGGAAACAATCTGACAGTATTGGTCATTATAGTAAGTAGTGTTCTCAACAGCCCTACCTACCTGTTGTCCAGTGGTTTTGTAGGCATCACAGCAAAGGAGATTTTTAAGGAGGAATTTGAAGGAGGATGATGGCTTGAGGTAGTTTTTCAGATGTTTACAGGGAGCTCCTTCTAGGTGCCAGAAGCAGCATGGGAGCAAGAAGAAAGGCTACTTCTTTGAAAATGTATCAAGTGGACAATGAAGGCTGGTAGCAGTGGTCAATTGGAAGCAGGAATCAATGTCATTGTAGTGAATGAGAAATGATAGGTATGGTGCAGGGGGGAGTAGGGCCTTGAATTCCTCACTTGGCTGTTCCACTGGTTTTACTGCTGAAGCACCACAATAGGAATGGTACAATACAGATGCAGGCACTTCATCAGCTCCAGGTGGCTCATGCTACTTGTGTGCAGTGCTCCATTGAAATATGGAGGATACAAGTCTTCCAAAGACCAGCTGTTCGTATCTCAAGGAAACAAAGACCTTATCTTCCTACTGGACTTTATACAATACTCCATTACTGATAAGCCAAATAAGGACACTGTACATTTCCTTATTTAATCAGAGGCTTAAGGAGGTCATTATGAGATGAAAGGACATTTAAAGGCAAGTTTACAGTGTAAAAGAGGGTATTTTTCCCTGATGGCTTTGATGTAATAACCTCCAAGGGAATACTGAGAATAAATCCTTTAACTTCCTTTACCACATGCTTTTGATTTTCCACATGCTTAATAACAAAATGTAGTACAGTGACACAGCATTCTTGGATATAACTATTTAACACACAAACACGCTTAGTTTAGTTTGCTGCATGTAAAATCTCAGAGCCCTACATAAACATTAATTACAAGAAAACAAAACAATTGTAATATGTAGAAAACTGTACATTGCCAAACTGCTCATCAGGATCATGGTGAGGTTGCAGGAGGAAAGGAAGGGCTCTGTGGATATATAAAAGACTCACCCGAATACTGGCTTAAATGAACCTTGGCCTAAGCAGCTACAATTTCTATTTATTTCTAGAGTAGCTGAGCATACTTATATCAGGACAAAATTTGATCCCTGCAATTTAAACCTCAGAGCAGATTCCTTAGAGAGCAAGCTCAGGGTTAGGGATGGGCGAACCAGGCTGTGAACTTGCATGCTTTTCTCCCCTTTGCCTGTGAAGGAATTCCCGCCCTCTTTAAGGACAGTCCCTGAGGCAGGGGAAGCACTACTAATGCAGCTCCATTGCAGCCATGCTGCCAGGAATCAGAGGACGGGGCAGTGCTTCATACTGTCATGAGCATGGTATAAGCAGGTTAGACAGGGGGAAATAATGGACATGCTGCATTTTCAATCAGTCTATCATTCTGTTCAGCATTATCACCCAGAGTCATATGAACATTAAGGGAAGCCTTCTTTGCATTACAGCATTTGTTTTTTACAGCACCACAGTTATCTTTGGTCTCGGACAATGCTCCTCTGCTAAGAGGCATGTGTGGATTGCTATTTATCAGTCTTTTCTCCAAGCTGTCTGCATTCATCGGATGGTCTTTTTATTTAATAACCTGCCCATCATGTATGTCATGTATGAATGCAGTTGTTTGTACAGAAGTCTAGGGAATGAAAGAGCACATGGGGAAATATTTACATTAACGGCCAAAAATTGAATTTTAAACCAGAGATGAATAATTAGGAGAAGCCAGGGTTTGAGAGCAAAGTCTCTGGACCTAAAACACACACACAAATGTTGTACATCAAATGCAGTAAATCTCTGTATGACTGACCAAGATCCCAACACTGGATGTCACTCCACCCAGGTATACCTATGCCTGTTCAGAGCCCCATTGACTTCCCACCAAGGTGTTTGTTCACATGGAGCAGAATGGAAGATTAGTGCCTAAATAGTCTCTCTCTTTTCTTGAGGCAAGCATAGCACTTGGAGGTACTTTCCATGCAAGCTTCCCACACACAGCTTGGTCAAAGTTCAGGCACACTTCCAGTCCTGGGCTTCTCTTGAGAAAAACTTGCAAGTCTTGCCAAACTATACGGGCAATTTTGTAATTCAGATTAGAATAAGAACATCAGACTCTTCCTGACTTGTGACCTCAGGATGGAATTGAACCTACTTGAGGTCTGAAACCAGAGTTTAGTACCCTGCATGCCTGAATGTTTCATAGCTCAGCTCCTGTCCTGAAGAATGAGACCATAATTACAAAGAAACACCAATCTCAGCTTCACAGTTCTTGGTTATGAGAGGCTGGGCAATGCCCTGGCGGTATGTCCTCACTGCCATTATGTCTGTCCTAATCACATACACATGTGTCAGCAGGAGATTAAAAGTAGCAGGATAAGCAGAGCAGCTCAGAGTCTCTGAAGTGATATTCAGGAGGAAAGCAAATATATCCACTAGATGGCAATTTGAACATTAAATTCAAACCCAACTAACACACTTACACCACTGTGGTACTGCTGATATTTTAACATGTTCACACAATAATATTCCCCCTTAGCCCACGATAAGCCCTTGTCTGAAGTGGTGGGTGTGCTGTAGAGAGGAGAGAGAGGAACTAAGGAATCTAGTCATTTGTTTTCTCATTCTACCTAGAACACTCTTCTCCTCACCACAACCAAGGACACAGACATTACTGGGTAAATATATATTAAGCTGCACATACTGAAAATGTTGATACTTTGTTGGTGGAAAACAGTCTGAGTATAGTGATCATGATCAGCCTGTAAAATTGGCAATGGAGAGTTGGGGTGATGATCTTGACTTTGCATAAGAGTCAGAGGGAAATGGGGGGATCTTCCCCAGAAAAACATCTTCTATTTGAGGTCTAGTCCAAAGGCTAAGAACTCTGAAAAATCAGGGCCTACGCATCTGAAATTGTCCATCCAAAATTAGTAGACACATGGGAAATGACTACCTAGGAAGAAGTACTGCGGAAAGGGATCTGTGGGTCATAGAGGACCACAAGCTAAATATGAGTCAACCGTGTAACACTGTTGCCAAAAAAAGCAAACATCATTCGGGGATGTATTAGCAGGAGTGTAGTAAGCAAGATATGAGAAATAAGTCTTCCACTTTACTATGCTCTGATTAGGCCTCAACTGGAGTATTGTGTCCAGTTCTGGGTGTCACATTTCAGAAAAGATGTGGACAAATTGGAGAAAGTCCAGAGAAGAGCAAAAAAACTGATTAAAGGGATAGAAAATATGACCTATGAGGGAAGATTGAAAAAATTGGGTTTGTTTAGTCTGGAAAGGAGAAGACTGAGAGGGCACATGATAACAGTTTTCAAGTACATAAAAGGTTGTTACAAGGAGGAGGAAGAAAAATTGTTCTTCTTAACCTCTGAGAATAGGACAAGAAGCAATGGGTTTAAATTTCATCAAGGAAGGTTTAGGTTGGACATTAGGGAAAACTTCCTGTCAGGTGGTTAAGCACTGTAATAAATTGCCTAGGGAGGTTGTGGAATCTCCATCATTGGAGATTTTTAAGAGTAGGTTAGACAAACACCTGTCAGGGTTGGTCTAGATAATATTTAGTTCTGCCGTGAGTGCAGTGGACTGGACTAGGTCGAGGTCCCTTCCATTTCTCTCATTCTATGACTTTTGAACTTAATTTCTGTGACTCAGCTCCCCATTTGTAAAATTGGAATAATTCCACTCCCTCCCCTCACAGGAGTTTTGTGAAGATAGGTTCATTAATATTTGTGAAACACTCAGATGCCATAGTGATGAGCACCAGAGAGAAGCCCAGGAGGAAATTATTAATTCTGTCTTCATAAAAGGGTTTGAATAGTGTGCAGTAGATAAGGCCTGGGGCCACACATAAACAATGAGAAGAAAAATATTGAATAACAGCTCATTCAGTGAGTACCATCCATCCTATGCAGCGAATAAGGCAGGGGGCCTGTGGAAAAAATTGTATGTGATCATGTAATTAAGGACTGTATAATAATGTGTACGCACAAGGAGGTGAATTAATGTTGCACAGGTAACCTGAATTCTGGCATTCCCTAACTTTTGTGGGCTTGACTGTGTAACATTAACAATGTTTTAACATGTTTTGCATATGTGTGTGTGTAACATATTGTGGCAGAGCACCACCCTCCAGCACACTCTCTTGTAGGACAATATGGCCCTGCAGGCCCACTCACCTCAGCATCCTCTTCTGGGATTCAGAAATAAGCCACTTGCCACCTAAACAATTCCCCACCTCCACCCCAATGCTGGGGTCTAATTTGTTTTGTTTAAGCAGCTTCTCATAGACTCATAGACTTTAAGGTCAGAAGGGACCATTATCATCTAGTCTGACCTCCTGCACAATGCAGGCCACAGAATCTCACCCACCTACTGCTGGAATAATCCTCTCACCTATGTCTCAGCTATTGAAGTCCTCACATCATGGTCTCTCACAAAAGAGTTCACCTTTAGATGAAGGGGGCTTCCCAGCTCTCCTTCGTGGGGCTCAGGAGATTTCCTGTCAGGCTTTTCCCTCTTGTTGTGTTCATTAACTCAGGCCAGCTGTGGCCTCCAACCTTCTCCCCAGCTGGCCCATCTTTACTTTAGTGCTTTTCTCCCTAGGCTGGGAAAGCTCAGCAGGCAACAACTTCCCCTGCTAGTGTCTAGTCCCTCATCTGAGGGAAGAGGCAGAATTTACATAGCCCCTGTTCCCAGAGCTGTTCCTGCTTAGCTGGGGGAGAGGGAAGCCTTGCCCTGCCCTCTCCAGAAGATCCCAGGCACTTAAAAGGAGAGTAGTACAGATTTTCCCCAAGCACACACTTTTCCCCAGGACCAGCCCCTCTCTCCTGTATTTGCCTATTTTTATAGATAGATATACATCTACACATATATATTTTGCTTACAACTAATAACAGTGATGTATACTTGGTAGCTTTAGCTGCCCATGACTGAAGCAGGAAAAAGAGAATGGATAATATGTCCATTGTGTTTCAGTAGCTCTGTACATTATCCAATAATGTGGCTGTCTAGAGAGCCTGATATATGTCTTGATTATACAAAGTATTTTTTTTTAAACTGCCATAATTATCAACAGACTTGGTCAAATATTTTCTCTCCATCCCTTTTTATCTATTAAATTGATCTGTGGGATCCATGTTAATAACATGTAACTGATTTGCAGTTTTTTTGCATCCCTAGAATCCATTTACACTAATAAAACAGGATTATGATTTGGCATATGACTGGTCATGGTGAGCTACTTTCATATTAGTCATATGCACTATGATTAAGTGAGCATCCCGCACCAATGCTCCTCACCTCTGGCTGATATTCACTAATCTTCACACGCTATTTTGCATTTCATCCATTCGTGAGGTGGCAGCGTGTTAATTTACAAGACAAAGATCATGCTCCATTGAAAGCAGTGAGAGAGCTATCCACTTAGTCTTCTGAATGGGCTCCAATAACTTGTATTTCTAGTTCTGAAAATAAATTCTGGTCAAGACAAGAGGACTTTCAGAAGTGCAGTAAAACAGGATATGGCAGCATGAGTCATCTTTCTTGATTAATTTTTTCCTCAGTCACAAGTTAGAGTCTGAAACTCCTGGGCAATTTTGATTTCCTCGGAAAATTTTGAAAAATGAAAAATTGGTTCATTTTGAGAAGTCTTTTCAATGAGCTTGAATCTTGACTGGGAGTTCTGTACAGATATATTGTGTCTCAGGGCTTGTCCACTGTTTTGCATCAGTGCAAAAATTGTGTGTAGGCTCAACCTCGGAACAGTATTGTTTCCCCAAACCAAAGTGGCAAATCAATTGCACTGTGGCTGGTATGCATCTCTGATACACCCTTTCCGTCTCTGTCAAGCAAGCTACTATTGGTGCACCTCAGAAACCTCAAGAGCTCCCTGCTATCCGACCATCTGGCTCAGCATTATTGGGTGATGATATATCCATTATGCATTGTAACCTGCATTTTCAAAAGCAGCTTTTGAATTTGGTGGGCAACTAGAGACACTTTAGAGGATGGTACCCAGATCCTCACAGGTATTTAGGCACCTAACTCTAACTGTAAGAGTTAGGTGCCGCGATACGTTTGATGATCTGGCCCTGGGTGTTCAGCACTTTCTGAAAATCAGGCCCGTTTCAGGGTGCTTTAAGCTGGGCCCCCAAAATTATTTATTGTTTTTGAAAATGTGAGCCAGTTCCTCTTCTGGTGTAAACACATCTCTCTGCTGAAATCACTGAAAATACACCAATTATACTAAGTTTCTCAAATTATGTCCTTCACAAACATTAACAAGTTGGGCCTCAGCCAATGCCCCATCAAGGTAGGTATTTTTTGCTCCCATTCTATAGATGAGGAAGCTGTGGCCCAAGAAAGTAAATTCACCCGTTTCAGCACCTACTGAGTGATAGAGATGGAACTAAAAGGCACGTTATTGAATGTCTCAGTCATGTGCTTTATCTGCTGGACCTGCTCCCTTTGTAGTGAAAGTGCTGGTTAATGAGATCCTTCATTGTACATGATCAAAGCCTCAGAAGTAATGTACTTTTTTAGTGTGAAGTTTGTTTTATGGTTTATTTGACCGTCCTCACTGTTAACGGTGGGCAGTTTAATCACAGCTCCTGGGAATCAGGTGTTGGGAAATTGATTGCTAGTTCCCGTTTTAACTGAAAACCACCCCCCCGTAAGAAAAAAAATGAAATGATTTTTTTATCCAATAAACACCAAAAAAAAACCACCCGAAATGGTTACTTGTATCAAGAGGCTTGCCTCCATGGAGCAGTAATGCTGCCTATAGGGGTGTGATTTCCAAAGCACACTAAGGTATTATGCATTAATTGGTCTATGTAGAACCTGCTGCTACTCACTAGAGGTTCCCTAGTGCACTTTAATGTAGTACTCTTTGAAACAATACAACATTAAAGTGCACTGGGGAACATTTACAAAGAAATTTCTCATTACAGTATTTACTACTGTAATGAGTAATGTGTATAATATGTGATACTCGTTACAGCATACACAAAGAGAAAGCCTCAAAACTCCCCTGATTTTTTGGAATTCTACATAAAACTTCATTAAATTGCTTAAAATTAACCCTGGAAAATTAACTTAATAAATTTTGGAAAACAGATGCCCTATTTCCAGATTACTGAAGCTGATGGTCCCCTTCTAAACGCTGCAGCAATGTGGTATGTGTGCTGGGCCAGAGCATTATGTATTTTTTTCTTCTAAGAAATGTGCATTTACATTTTGTTTTGTAATAATTTAAATTTCCTGCATACACTTTAAATACACTCTGGGCTCACCCCTTGGGTCAGGGTGAGATTTTCAAGAATGTCTACATGATTTTGGAGCAAGGAAATCTCACCTCAAATGGGTTCCCAGCTCTACCAATAATATGCTCAGAGAAAGAAACAGAGAGGTGCTTGACAGAAGAATGAGGCTCTATTTCTCTTAGGAGGAAGCTTGACTGGCTTTCTCTTAGAGTGCACTCACTCAGCAATAGTAAGGAAGATTGTTGCACACTGCTCTAATGCGAATGCAAATACAGTGCGTCCCCAAACAGTGAGACTCACACACTACCCTTTTCAGTGGTACTCCTGCACACTCATGTTGAACAAGGCCTAGAGCAGTGTACCTCAAAGATACATCACTCTGCATCCCCAGCGAAATGATGAGATTAGCATAGTGTGAGAACACGCTCAATTCTGCTCACGAATCAAAAATTACCATATATGCAATGCACAATAAGAAAGATCTATTGTAGGAGAGAAGCAGGAGGCACTGAGAATGAAGGCTCAGATCAGTAGCTATTTAGGCTCCTAACTCCTATTGAAACCAATGAGAGTTAGGCACCTAGATGCCTTTGAGGATCTGGGCCAAATCAACTTGCCCAAGGTCACATAGCAAGAAGGGAAATCCAGGCTTCCTAACTCCGAATCCAGGACCATTAGACCACCCTGCCTCACGACCAAGCAAGCCTTCTCCTTAGGTCCCTATGGCTATGTCTGCACAGCCCACAGCAGTGAACCTTCCAGCCCTGGGTCAACAGAGTGGGCTAGCGGGACTCATGCTAGCACTAAAAAAATAGCTGTATATACACCCCTCTCCATAGGCTTCAGAGCCCGAGCTCCAGTACGAGCTACACATTCACAGCGCTGTCTACACAGCTGCTTTTAGAGCGCTAGTGTGAGCCCTGCTAATCTGGATTGGTAGACCTGGTCTGAGAGGCTTGCTGCCACGGGCTGTGCGCACATACCCTATTGGGTTAGGTTGAATGCTTTCTAAGGCTGATGAATTAGATCTAAGCTATTGTGATTCTTCTGATTAATGAATCGCTGGGAAGAAATGATAGTCCAAGTTACTTCACACCACACCCCAGGCAGCTATTAGTGGAGTAATAAACACACCCTCTTGTGTCTTGAGATGCTATCCATATCCACTGCATCCTACTTATACAATTAAAAAGTGACACAGGTAATCTATGTTTTCTCTATTGAGGTGTCCTCCCAGCTAGACAAGCTTTGCCTTTTGCAATTTGTTCAACTAATCACTTGCGCATGGTGCCCCCATATTCGCAAACCCCATCAGTATTCCCTCACTGATACAGGAGTGGTTTGCTCAAAGAAGTCTAGGAAGGCAGTCTTCTGTCAGGCAGCTCTACTCTTGCAAGGCCAAAGAGTTCTTGCAGCTGAGATCTTAAATAATGGTTCCAAGGGACAAAAACATTGACCTTGGGTTTGATTCTCCTTCTCATGGACACAAACTTGCACTAATGTGCAAGCTAATGTGAGTATAAGTAGCAGGGTAGCTGCAATATGTACTCAGTGGAAATCAGCCATACCTCTGGCGGCCCCACCCGTGCTACCATGGTTACACTGTTATCTATAATCATGCTACCTCTCATCGAGCTAGCGTGACCATGTGAATCACACCACTAGCTCATTGTTTATATGTAGCCTCCCTTATTCTGAATATGTTATAATTTATCCACATGCCTGTGCCTTAATTTGAAAGCGCCTTGCACTCCTCCACAAGTCACTAGTGGCCATCTTTGCTTTCCAACATCTCCTTCCTCCAGTTGCATCTTGGGAAGTATGGAGGACCTGCAAAACAAACAACAGCATATAGCAATGTCCCATCTGGATCCACCTGACCACCACCACCATGCTGAATTCCTTCCTCGTGTAGGGGAAGCTCTGCAGATGAAACTGAAATTTTGAAAGCTTTCTTTTTTTCATTTAAAAAGGCTCCTTGGATAAAGTCTTTCCTTATCTATAGCACGTATGGCTGTTTTACTGGCATCTACCAGGAAAGGAGATAGCAAAGTACCTCAAGGGTGATAGAAACCAGAAGGCCTAAGCCAATTTCTAGCTAAAGAGGGCAGATTAAATCATTCCCTGTTGGGAAGGTTATCCCAGAGATGCCTACTGCAGGCATCTTGCACATTCCTCAGACACATCTGAAGTGTTGGCCTCTTTGGAGACAGGATTCTGGCTCAGATGAACCACAGAGCTGATTCAGTATGAGAATCCCTATGCTCCTCTGTACATCCTTGAAGAAGCATGCAGGTGGCAAAGATATGGGCAAAGAGAAGTAAAACTTTCCTGTCAGGCATCCAATGCTATGCCCCTTACTCACATGAGGAGTTGTATTGATATCACTGGAAAGACTTGCATAGTTTTTTAAGGCCAAAAGGGACCACAGCAATCATCTACATAACACAGACCACAGAATTTCACCCACTGATTTATCCATCCAGTCCAATAACTTGTGGACTTGATGGAGCATAATTTATAAAGACAACCCATTTTTATTTAAAATTTTAAGTGACAGAAAATCCATCTCCTCCCTTGGTAAATTATAGGACTCAATCCACATACGTTCCTCTGTGTATTGTCATAGTAATCACTGCCGCTGGCTGCTCTCTGAGTGAAAGTCAGTGATTAACAGAGGAAGCACTGGGTGCTATGTTTTTATTTTCATCCTATTTTTGACATTTCTATTTTAAAAATGAATTACAGTTGTTGAGATTTATCAGAGAGGCAATGAAATGACACAGATTGTCAACAGCCAGTGAGAGAAAGTATCTACCGGTGCCATGGTTTCATTGTAAATTCCAGCACCAGCTAGAATAGCAACTGCTTGGGATGGGGGGAGCTACACCCTATTTTGCACTAATTAGATTAGTGCAACATTTAAGAGGGATTCAGAAAACTTTAGATATAAGTTGAGTGAGCAGGGCGGGGGAGGGAGGAAGAATCCACTTTCTTATTTACTTTATGTTCAAAAATGGCTGGCCATGCTTCAGTACGCTCAGTTCCTTGGTGTCTTAATGAACTTGTAATATTTGCTTACTATTTTGAGATTATTTCCCCCAATTTTCCTATGGTGGTTCCCAGTCTCCTTCACATGTGCTACATCATGGCTTTTAGTGCTTTCTAATTCTAGCTGAAAACCCTGCAGTTTGTCAGACAGCTGCCTAACAGATACATCAGTTTTCCCAAAATGGCCTTCTGATGATTCAGATGAAGAGCATCTGAGTCCATCTTCAGTTCCAGCTTTTTTATGCTTTCTAAATTTGTATCCACAGCTGGCCCTGAGGCCATTGTTTGCTTCAGCAACTGGCAGTTGTTTTCAGAGTATCAAGGTTGCATTCCCAGCCACACAGGGAGGCAGAAGGAACCAAATCACTATTCTGACTGCTTCCTCCTCTTGTCTTAACAGAATGAGAGAGGAAAAAGATTGCCCAATTGGCCCACCCCCAGCCCTCTCAGCTGGGGTTTAAGAGCCATCACTGGAAAGAACAACCTCACTTCTCAAAATCTAAGAACCAGAAAGTCAGGCTTGTGGGTCACTTTGGCCAGTGAGATACCAAATCCAAAAATGAAATTCTTCCCAAACCACGAGTCACAGGTTGACTACTCGCTTTCCCCTTCCTTTAGCAGATACCAGCCTTGAAACCTCTTAATGTCCGCAGCCAGTCAATAGTCATAAGGCATTGCATTTGTACACTACAAAACTATGCCAAGTCAAGTAGTTTCCCTGACCTCATTGCTTCACACATCATATACTAAACCTTAGACATCACACTTTCAGCAATGCATTTGAACACACAGACTCACTAGTAATACTTTGCATGTATATAGACCCTATTCATTTCTTATTGGTGGGGAAACTAAGGCACAGAGACTTGCTGAAGATCCCACATTGAGACAAGAATAGAATTGGGTCTCCCAACCTCTACCCTGTTGTTCAATCTACTGGACTGCAGCTATTCCTCAGTAAAAAGTGGTCTGGAAAACATGCCTGAACATCAGAATTTTGGCTGTAAAATCCAAATAGAAAGGGACTGTGGGAGTTTCTTTTCATGTTACTCCTAATCCAAGAGCCAAGACTTTCTGACCAGCTGGAAGAATGAACAGGGGTAAAATATGAGAGCTGTCATCAACTCTGAAAAGAAAAAAATCCCCAAACCTAACAGATTCTACAGAGAAACCTAATGAAAGTACTGACATTGTGCCATCCCATTTGGCTTTTCAGTCTCCGTAGGGTGTTCCCTTCTATGTCAGCCCTTTTCCAGCACTGCAGCATGTGAAAATTTGGGTCTTAAAAAAGTAAATGTGAATTGATGCTCAATAGGCAAAGTTAAGCTTGCACAGACCAAATCAATCAGAAATACATGGAGAGCTCTCAGCTAGATTGTTATTGTAGTTGCTCTAAATGAGACTTTGTTGAAAAGAACTTTACTGGGTGTGATTCTGCCTATGATATTACAGAAGGGCTTTGGCTGGCATAACCCCAAACTGCACTCTAGTCCCCGTAGTGGCAAGCAGTTAGTCTAAAGCAGGGATCAGCAACCTTTGGCACACGGCCTGTCAGGAAAATCCGCTGGCGGGCTGGGATGGTTTGTTGACCTGCCGCGTTCACAGGTTCGGCCGATTGCAGCTCCCATTGGCCACGGTTCGCCATTCCAGGCCTATGGGGGCTGCGGGAAGTGGCGCAGGCCGAGGGATGTGCTGGCCGCCGCTTCCGGCAGCTCCCATTCACCCGGAACAATGAACCATGGCCACTGGGAGGTGTGATCGGCCGAAGCTGCGGACGCTGCAGGTAAACAAACCGTGCCGGCCCACCAGCGGATTTCCCTGACAGGCCGCATTCCAAAGGTTGCCGATTCCCGGTCTAAAGTGTGTGGGATGGATTCTATTTTGCACTGCACCTTGTACAGTCACCTACCCCACTTCCAAGTGACTGTAAAACATCATTAAATCAGAGTGGCAATGATGTGGTACACTCTGGTGTAAGTAACAATAGAGGGTGAAGGGCAATAGAGAAACATGCCCCTTGCAAATGGAAAGGACATATTCATGGGTTCAAGACACTTATTACTCCCATTCCACTGCAAGTTGGGGGGAACCTAAAGCTAATCAAAATAGTCCTAAAAATGGGTGCTGTGGTCTGAGAAGGAGACAGGGACAGGGCATTCCTGGAGCACTGAACCCTTCTATATAGCCCTGTCTGCAGCTGAACCTAATTTGACCATGTAAACAATAAGGTTTTTTTGTGTGACAGGTTGCATGGGAGATTTTTAATGACTCCACCTTGCACATAGTTAACTGTAACATCATAGTGTAGGATAAGGGTATGTCTACACTACGAGAGTAGTTCGATTTTACTTAAACTGATTTTTTGAAACAGATATTACAAAGTCAAACGTGTGTGTCCACACTAAGCACAGTAATTCGACTTTGTGAGTCCACAGTAACTGTGCAAGTGTCGACATTGCAAGCGGTGCACTGTGGGTAGCTATCCCACAGTTCCCGCAGTCCCCGCTGCCCATTGGAATTCTGGGTCAAGCCCCCAATGCCTGATGGAGTAAAAAATGTGTCGCGGATGGTTTTGGGTAACTGTCGTCATTCAACCCTCACGTCCCCCCTCTCTCCGTGAAAGCGACGGCAGGCCATCATTTCATGCCCTTTTCCCTTGATTGACAGCGCGGACGCCATAGCACCACGAGCATGGAGCCCGCTCCAATCATCGCAGCAGTTATGGCCATTGTCAACACCTCGCGCCTTATCGTCCACCTTATTCAGAGGCAGATGTTGAGAAATCGGGCGAGGAGGCTACGGCAGCGCGGTGAGGACAGTGACGATGACAGGGACACAGACCTCTCTCAAAGCACAGGACCCCGCAAAGTGGACGGCATGGTGGCAGTGGGTCATGTTGATGCAGTGGAACGCCGATTCTGGGCCCGAGAAGCAAGCACAGACTGGTGGGACCGCATAGTGCTGCAGGTCTGGGATGAATCCCAGTGGCTGCGAAACTTTCGAATACGTAAGAGCACTTTCCTTGAATTTTGTAAGTTGCTGTCCCCTGCCCTGAAGCGCCAGGACACCAGGATGCGAGCAGCCCTGACAGTCCAGAAGCGAGTGGCCATAGCCCTCTGGAAGCTTGCAATGCCTGACAGCTACCAGTCAGTCGCGAATCACTTTGGAGTTGGCAAATCTACCGTGGGGGTTGCTGTGATGCAAGTAGCCAACGCAATCGTGGAGCTGCTGCTATCAAAGGTAGTGACCCTTGGAGATGTGCAGGTGATAATAGATGGCTTCGCTGCGATGGGATTCCCAAACTGCGGTGGGGCTATAGACGGAACGCACATCCCTATCCTGGGACTTGACCACCAGGGCAGTCAGTACATTAACCGAAAGGGCTACTTTTCAATGGTGCTGCAAGCACAGGTGGATCATAAGGGAAATTTCACCAACATCAACGTCGGATGGCCGGGAAAGGTTCATGATGCTTGCGTTTTCAGGAACTCTGGTCTGTTTAGACGGCAGCAGGAAGGTGTTTACTTCCCGGACCAGAAAATAACTGTTGGGGATGTGAAGATGCCTATAGTGGTCCTTGGGGACCCAGCCTACCCGCTAATCCCCTGGCTCATGAAGCCGTACACAGGCGCCCTGGACAGTGATAAGGAGGTCTTCAACTACAGGCTGAGCAAGTGCAGAATGGTGGTGGAGTGTGCTTTCGGACGTTTGAAGGGGCGCTGGAGAAGCTTACTGACTCGCTCAGATCTCAGCGAAACCAGTATCCCCATTGTTATTGCAGCTTGCTGTGTGCTCCACAATCTCTGTGAGAGCAAGGGGGAGACGTTTATTGCAGAGTGGGAGGTTGAGGCAAATCGCCTGGCTGCTGATTATGCACAACCAGACACCCGGGCGATTAGAAGAGCCCAGCAGGACACGCTGCGCATCCGGGAAGCTTTGAAAACTAGCTTCCAGACTGACCAGGGTAACCAGTGACTCTTCCGTTTGTTTAACCTGCCCCCATTTCTTTACCCTGTTAATATTGCCTATCCTCTCCAATTACCAAGCCCCTTCCCCCCCCTTCCAACACACCTTCCTTTAAAAAGAAAATAAAGGCAACATTGTTCAACAAAAACATATTTTTATTAAGGATTTTCCAGTAAAGAGAGGGAAATATGATGGAGGCTAGGGTGGGGTGCGGGTGCAGGGAAGGAAAGGATGCTTTAAAACTTGGGGAATGACAGCCTTCTGCTACTTGAGCAGTCTGCAGGGGTGGACTGGTTGTTTCCACGGAGGCTGCCACCCCTCGTTTTTGGGACTCTGGGTGAGGAAGATATGAGACTTTGGGGCGGGGGAGGGCGGTTAGAGATCTCCTGCAGAGGGGGCCTGTCCTCCTGCCTCCGGTCCTGCAGAACATCCACCAGACGCCGGAGCGTGTCCGTTTGCTCCCGCATTAGCCCAAGCAGCACCTCAGTCACCCGCTGGTCTTCCAGCCGCCACCTATCATCGCGAGCATCCCTCCTGTCCTCACGAGCTTCCTGCCTGTTCTCACGGGCATCCCGCCTCTCCTCTCGTTCGCTGGCTGATCGCTTGTATTGTGAAATGGTCTCTCTCCACTCACTCTGCTGTGCTACCTCAGTGCGGGAGCACTGCATGAGTTCGGAGAACATGTCGTCTCGTGTGTGTTTCTTTCGCCGCCTTATCTGTGCCAGACTTTGGGAGGGAGATGCCAGGGGAACCCTAGAGACAGTTGCAGCTGTGGGATGAAAAAAAGGGAGTGAATTCTTTACAAAGATACATTTCCCAGAACAATGACTATAGTATTTCCCGGTGAACAAGACCATGCACACTACCTATCACATTTGCTTTCAGTACAAGGTCGCATTTTGAATCTTTATATTGAGTGCCTGGGGTCTTGGTGTGCAGATCACACAAGCGGGGCCGGGAAACGGAATTCGGCTAGCAGGCGGACATGGTAAGCCGTAGACTTTTGGCTGCTGAAAGCTTAATTCACAGCAGCGCCCTCCTTTCCCATTCCAAGCACAGCTCCTACAGTTGGCCAGTTACTGCTGCGCTGTGCGTGTTAACGTGCAGCGGCAGAGACCACAGTAACCCCAGCCATCCCATTCTGTGGGATGGTCGGTTTAGCCTTCACCTGAACACTTGGCTGGTCTCGGGGAAGGTCCCTGCAAGCTGCCGGCGAACCGCTCAGCATGAACGGTCCGCCTCCCTGCCCCCACCGCGTGGCTGGTCTTGGGGAAGGTCCCTGCAAGCTGCCCGCGAACCGCTCAGCAGGAACATTCCCCCTCCTCGCCCCTACCGCGTGGCTGGAAACCACCGGGTAGAGTTATTTAAAGGAACAGGCAAACAGTCCCCCGTAATAAAATTCACCTAATTCCGACCAGGTCACCATGACTGATATCATTCTGATGAGGATTACGCAGACAGAGAAAGACCGTATGCTGCGTGAATGCCAGCAAACACCGGGGCCATATGCCGCCATGTTTTGTCAGGCAATGATACCGGAGTACCTGCTACTGGCCTGGCACGGTAAAGTTTCCTACCATGGAGGACGCAATAAGGCCGCTCTCCCCAGAAACCTTCTGCAAAGGCTTTCACAGCACCTCCAGGAGAGCTTCATGGAGATGTCCCAGGAGGATTTCTGCTCTATCCCCACACATGTTAACAGACTTTTCCAGTAGCTGCACTGGCCACAAATGCAGCTAAAGTGCCTAGGTCAAATTACTCATTAAAAACCCATTGCTAAAATACCATGTCTATTCTATTCAAAAGATATGTTTTGAACACTCACCTACTGATCCTTCCCCTGATTCACGGTCCGGGATACCGCCTTGGGAGGGTTGGTAGGGGATCTTCGTCAGGGTAATGAAGAGATTCTGGCTGTCGGGGAAATCAGCGTTCAAAGCGCTGTCGACTGCCTCGTCCTCCTCATCTCCTTCCTCATCTTCCCCGTCCGCGAAAACCTCTGAGGAGGCGATCGATGAGAATACCCCATCGTCGGAGTCCACGGACAGGGGTGGGGTAGTGTTGACGGCCCCACCCAAGATAGCATGCAGTGCAGCGTAGAAACAGCATGTCTGGGGCTGAGACCCAGAGCGCCCGTTGGACTCTTTGGTCTTCTGGTACGCTTGTCTCAGCTCCTTGATTTTCACGCGGCACTGCGTTGCATCCCGGCTGTATCCTCTCTCCGTCATGGCCTTGGAGATCTTCTCATAGATTTTAGCATTCCGTCTTTTAGATCGCAGCTCTGATAGCATGGACTCATCTCCCCATACAGATATCAGATCCAACACTTCCCGATCAGTCCATGCTGGAGCCCTCTTTCGATTCTGGGATTGCATGGTCACCTCTGCTGGAGAGCTCTGCATTATTACCAGTGCTGCTGAGCTCGCCATGATGTCCAAACAGGAAATGAAATTCAAACTGGCCAAACAGGAAATGGAATTCAAATGTTCCAGGGTCTTTTCCTGTGTGGCTGGGCACAGCATCCGAGCTCGGACTGCTGTCCAGAGTGGCCAGAGAGTGGTGCACTGTGGGATAGCTCCCGGAGCTATTAGCGTCGAATTCCGTCCACACTAACCCTAATTCGACATGGCCATGTCGATTTTAGCGCTACTCCCCTCGTAGGGGAAGATTACAAAAAGAGCCCTTTATGTCGAAATAAATAGCTTTGTGGTGTGGACGGGTACAGGGTTAATTCGATTTAACGCTGCTAAATTCGACATAAACTCCTAGTATAGACCAGGCCTAGGGTTCACAGCAAGATATGCAAATCCTGCATTTTGGCAGGGGGTTAGACTAGATGACCCTTGTGGACCCTTCTAACACTATGATTCAATCATTCTAAGAGCTTTCACAATCAATTATGTTCAAAGATGCTGAATTAAATATTGATTTTTGTCAATACACACCTGCTTCAGGAGAATGCTGTGACCTACAACATGAGCTTGGATAGAATGCCCAAATTGACACAAATTCACAAAATGGTTTGGGTGACCTGAATCTGCATTTTTTTATTATTATAAAAAAGGTACAGTCAAAAATGTTTGCCTAGCTCTATTCTGTACTGCTCTGTGACGGAATGAGCGCTGTGGGTGAGAGCAAAGCAAATAACCTGTCTTAGTAAAGAGTGTTTGATGCATTTTTTCACTGCTGCTAGCTCATTGCGATACTATATGATTTCTGCATGTTTATAATGTTGATCCTTTGTCAGGGGCCCCAAACTCTTTCATTGAAACTGGGCCTCCAAAATCCTAACACTGATCTTCAACATGATTTCATGACACAGTTTTAAAAATGCCTTGGAGATCTGGTTGTGGAGAAGCGATGGGCTCCAGGAGGCAATTCCCCCTGCATAAGGGGAGGCATTAACTCACCTGAGGTAAATGACATTTTGTTTTTTACTTGCTGACTTTAGCTATTTGAGTGCTTTTATAGATGTCTCTGATGGAAGCAGCACACTGACCTTTGGGCCCTGTGGTGTGAAGCATCCACTGTTATTTTTACTGAACATAATCTGTTGCTAGCAAGTTATTCTAGCCCAGAATCCCAAAACATGCATGGTCTTCCTTTTCTTGGTGTAATATTTTTTGTTCCCATTTTAAATAATTTAAGAGGTAGGGAACTGCATCTTCCATTTCAGAACTGTTTATTATTATTATTATTAGCACTGTTTATACCTAGGGTAGCACCTAGAAGCACCATCTTAGTGCAGGACAGGTTCTCAGTAAGAAACAGTCCTTGCCTTCAAGAGTTTACAATCTAGGCCTCCAATCCTGCAGGCTCCTACATGGAGCAGATCCTTGTGCCGACACAGAGTCCCACTGAAGTCCACAGGGCTCTACCAGTGTGAATAAGCCTGTGGAATTGGAGTCTAAATAGGCAAGACAAGGAAGAATTATTGGAAAACGGAAGTAAAGTGAGATTAAGGGTGAAATCCTGCCTCCATTTAAACCAATAGTAAAACTCCTATTGACTTCAATGGAACAAGAATTTCACCCTTAAGGGTCTCTCTGCAATAGAAAGTTGCACTGCTTTAAGTATTGCAGCATACATGCAGCTCAGTGGGAGTTTGCCCTAAAATAGACCAAGGTCTTGTCTACACTAGAAAGTTTTGCTGCTTTAACTATACAGATATAAAAGCACCAATCCCATCCCCAATTTGGACACTGTTATACCACTATAAAAGGTGCTTATATGGGTATAGCTTATTCTGTTCAGGAAGGAGAATAAACTCTATGTGTATAAGACATCTTTATGCCAGTGTAACCACATTCACACTGGGCCTTGAAAGAAAACCAGTACCCACGCCTCTAACCAAAATTGGTATATTGGAAAAAATGTAAGTGTAGACCAGGCATTTGTGTCTTGTTTAGGATCACCTAATAAGTCAGTGGCCAAGCCAGGATCTCTGACCAGTTCTCCTGAGTCCCATTCCAGTCCTCTAATGATCATCTGTCTTCTTTGAAAATGTTCTGGGGAGAACAACAGATCCTCTCCCCTTTCACTTGGCCATTTACAACTCGGAAGTGATCTCCTGTGCATAGTAAGCATGTTAGCTGGTGAAGCACTTTACAGTCCTTCTGGATGAATGCTGTTCCTTCAACATATAAATTGCACTTGACATAAACTTTCAGGAACACACTGCATTCTTCAGAGCTGAAGAGGGTTTTGGAATATTCAGTCTCTGTGGCTGAACGTACAGCATGCCATCCCATCAATTATTCACTTCCATTCTGTCTTGAATTTCAGTGTTTCAGTAGCTGAAATATTTTCACTACATCCAGCACCAATAAAACAAGTGATTGGCTGAGTTTAATGACATGCATCTAAAAATCCCTATTATGGAGGGTAACCCTAACACAATGGACTTCAAAGGAAGGCTATATAGACATCACAGTTCACAAGATGAGAGAAAAAAATCCATCTTTACTCAAGATTCTTTCTGAGGATTTGAAGCTTAAAATATTAATTATCAGCAACCCAAGAAAGAAATACATTTCAACATCATTGTGTGGCTTGGGAAAATGCTGGTTTGTGTAATCCCTTCACCGAACTGGAGTGTGCACATACTATATCAGTATATATCCTAGAAATGCAGGTAATTGTCAAATCAACAATATACACAATTGGATTTCTGTTGATGAGATGTTACAAGACAGTGGGAAACCACATGATCCTGCACAAAAGCTTTATAATTATAAATACAGTAAAACCTCAATATAGTTCCACTTGCTAGGTAGTATGAAATGCAACATTATATCTGTGTAATATTAGATCCACATTCATGGCAGGGAAAAAAGCCCAGATATACATTCACTCACGTTGCTTTTTTTGATTCTTAGTTGTCGAGACTTCCCTGTTGATTAATTAACAAAGAATTCTCATTCCACAACTCCCATTGACTTCAGCGGAGCCAGATTTTATTCATTATGCATCTTATATGCATATAGCATTCTAGACACAGAGCAATAGAGCGAAATACGTTAAGTTATGATGGATGCTACTGATATTAAATCCCTTGAGATACTTGATGCTGATAAAGAGCTGAAGGTATAAGAAGGAGAGCAGAGCAAGAGTCATGATTACCAATGTCGATGGGTTATCCAAAAGTCTATTTATTTCAGTGTTATAGCACCCATCTCAGACTGTTTGGCACTAGAAAAAAGTAATCACTACAAAGTTCTGACAATTAACGTGTGAAGTGAACTACCATACGATCCCCTCCAAATCAAATTCCCACATCTAGATCATCAACCCATCCTTCTGGTAAGAATTAAATAGACATGGGACCAGGCAGAGAAAAAGAGAGTGATTCTTTAGCATCTTGGTTAGGGCACTCACCTGCGAGGACGGGACACCCTAGTTCAAGGCTCTACTCCGTGAATAGTTAATCACTTATACAAAGTGAAACAGCTAAGTCCCACCCCAGAATATCCCATAGGCCAGTGGTTAGGGAGGGGAAGGATTTGAACCTGGGTCTCCCACGTCAATGCCCTAACCACTGGGCCATAAGTTATAAGATGGGCACCACCACTCTTCCTCGAGCCATTTTGTTAATCTAGAATGCCTTCAAAAATGCCCAAATAAAATATTTCATTTTCAATTCATCATAATATTTTTGGCATTTTTGGATTTGATTCTATCCAAACCATTTTTTTTTCAAATTTTCAGAACTGCCACCAAACTGAAAATTAGTTATTCACCCAACTCTAGTTATAAGGCTGGTTTTGCCATGAGTTTAAATTGACTGCATTACTTGTGAGTGACAGAGCCGCGTGGGTGAACTTTGAGTGTATATCAGTGTCCTGTGACCAGAAATTTCTCATTGAAGGGACAATACGATAATTAAGGCACTATAACAGTGTCTCAAGTTTTTCACCTGGGAATTAAGATGTAAGGTTCTTGAGGGCTCTTCCTTTGCATTATTGGCTAAGAGTTGACTATAGATATTCTTAAAGCTTGCAAATGCTTCTTTAACATCTGTTTAAGGATAGGGACAATTTCAATACCTCCTTGTTCAAACCTTCCATTTTGCCCCCAGATACCATTGTACAATCATTATTGCAGATTACACAGAGAGGAAGTGCCACGGTACTGGAGTTGCTCAAAAGCTTTAGTGATTATTGACCACTGATTTGATACATCCCAATGGGTTGTATACACGGACTCAATACATACTATGGAGACACTATGAAGCAGATTTCTGAAGTGGGACCTTATTTCATTATAAATATGGATCATGTTAATCTGTAGGGTCACCAAGAAATGAAAATTTAAAACCTAATAGCCATTGTTAGGATCAAAATTCCAGTTACTGAGCACCTCCTGAGTACTTGCAACTCCCATTAACCATGAGGGCCCGGGTGGGGAGGGGCAGGAGTGCTCCACACTTCTAGCATTTGGCTCTTAATATCTTATTCTCCAGTAGTGGTCTGCCGCTGCAGAAGGAGCCATCCAGTTAGCAAAGGGGGCGCATGTTAACCAACAAGTCCAACTTCCCAGAACTGAGCTGACCTAATGACTGATAGATACAATAATAAGGCAGTCAAAGCACATGGGCTTGTTAGAAATACATCTGTCAAGATATGTTTGTCAAATGGAAAGGGGACAAACTAGAAGGGATATGAAAAGCTTAACCATCTGAAGGTTCTTAGAGGTTATTACAAATGATCTATAACTAGAGCTGGTTGGAAAAACCTTGATAGAACTATTTTCCATCAGAAAATGCATTCCCTTGAAATTGAAATGCTTCATGAAATGCTTCATGAAGTTTTGTTTAGGAGCAAAACCAGGAACAAAGTCCGAACAATGTTGAAACGTTCTGTTTTGATATTTGCAAAATGCAGGATCTTGAAAAATGGCCCCAGCTCTAGGGTTAACAGTGCTGGCCCTGAAAGTGACCCCAGTAGAGGATGGCTCTTTCAGGCTGTTTGTCACATACAATGATAGCCTGTGTTCTGCATTTTGTCTGCTTTTGTTTTGCTTTATGCCACTCAGGGGGTGGGGGAAGAGGGGAAAGACATGAGATGACAAGAGGCATGATTTTTCATTTTAAAATTACTGTTTCAAAAGGCCAAAATCAAACCAAATATTTTGATTTTGTCCAAACAAACTGTTTGGCTTAATCCCAAAGCATTTTTTTAAAAATTTACAATTTCTGGATGTCATTCAGAATCAAAACAAAAACAAATTCAACAATCTCAAAATCCTTCATGAAACAGAATTTCTAGCCTTTGTAATGCTCTAGTTATAACATTGTTATTAACCTATTGCTATATTACAATTGGGACATCAGGGGGAATTTTGCCTTTGTAAGCAGGACTAAGTAAGAAATGCACAATTGGGACCACTATCAATATATCCTACCAACATATCCAAGTATCGCAAAATGCTTTGCATATATTAACTGTACCAAGGTAAATAGATGGGTATAGATGGGTAAACAGAGGTAGGGAAGCAAAGTGACTTGCCCATATCGTACATGGTCAGTGCCAGAGCCCAAAATAAAAACACAGATATCCAGACTCCCAATCCCATTTTTGTTCAATGGAAAAGGATAAAACTCCAGAAGGAAATTGCTGCTTTCAAGCATGTAAGTAAGGGGTTACTACAAAGAAAGAGAAAGTGAAAAACCAGAAACTGTTAATCTATGAATAAAAATACTTGATATTCTCCCTGCAAGACACAACCCTCACATCACCACAACAGTCAATCCTGCTTTATTGTAGGAAGTGCAGAGCTGAATCCTCAGCTGTAGAGTTTACTCTCATGTAGCTGTAGTGAGGAGGCAAGGCTGAAACGAGAGTCTAAAGATACCTTTTTGCTCTCCTGATCCCGGGCAAGCCAGGGTCTGAATCAGCTCCCAGCCTAACTTCGGTAGTTAGGTCTAATTGGTATAACTACATTGCTCAGGAGTGTGAAAAATCTACACTCCCGAGCGACGTAATTATACTGACCTAACCCCTCGTGCAGACAGAGCCATGACGATGGGAGAGCTCCTTCCATCAATATAGCGACCACTTCTCGGATTAACGACGCCGGCAGGAGAAGCTCTCCTGTCAGCATAGTAGTGTCTTCACTAAAGCACCACTATAGCTCTGCACAGGTAGACAAGCCCTTACTCAAGCTGTGGTCAGCTGCTGCATGAGGATGTGGTAGAATGCAATGCACTCCACCTTGCTTCTGGCATACCCCATTCCCTGCCCGTACCCCCAAAATGTCCCCTACATAGAAGGTGTGGAAAGATGGTGACAACTTCTCCCAGGGGCACTCTTCAGTAGCTTTGTGCTACTGCAGATGAAACAGGGGTTAGGAATTTGACCCCACAGTTCTTCAATAAAACATAATCCTTTCCACAAATGAAGGATTGGCCACTGACATACACAGCTCCTGAAACACCCACAACTTAAAAGTAGCCATGTAAACACACACATTCACATGCCTGTCATCGGAGTCATCCTGTATTGTAAGTTTGTTGTCGGACCATGGTGCCACTAATAGATCTACACTGTGCCTTGCAATCACACAGTGAATTTACTACTGGAAATCAGTACACTTTCCACTGACCCTGTCTTCACTCACTGTGTCATAAAACTGGAGAGTGACGAACACTGAAGATGCTGACCTGTTTTTCGCTGATGTTAATAGAACTAGAAAGATATTTGAAGATTTCATAGAGGCATAAAATTTCCACTTGATAATGGGGCTGTTAAGTGTTCAGTGAATGTACTCTCTCCTCGATTAGGTGGTGTGTCAACAGATGTGTCAATAGTCAAAAATTTACTGAATCTAAATGAGTCAGGGCTAATATTCTAAGTGCTGGCAATAAAAACCACCCCACCATGTCTCTCCTAAAAGACAATAGAAAAGTCATGAGACAGAAGCTACAATACAGAAAATTTTCACGCAAGAAAGAAAACACAGATTTACTAAACCTTTTATTCCTTGCAAAGTGGATTGAATCCTGCCTTTAACTCACCAAGTTACCTTCAGCTGAACTACGAGGACTAGGATACTATGGTGTAAAGTACTGCTGGAATACAATTCTGCCTTGCTTTATTCTAAGTCAGCAAAGAACTTAGCACAGGGGTCTCCAAACTTTAGAAGACGACATTAGGTTTTTGAAGGAGCTTCGCAGGCCGGCTTTAGGGAGTGTGGGGCCCGATTTTGGCAGGGCCCCGCCGCCAAAATACCACCGAGGCGGCAGCAGCATTTCAGCTGCCACCAAAGTGCTGCCAAGGCAGCGGCAGCAATTGGTTGGGGGGCCGGACAAATCGAAGCCGCGGGCCGGATCCGGCCCCCGGGCCGTAGTTTGGAGACCCCTGACTTAGCACATAGTTAACTTAAGCACATGGTTAACTTTAACCATATGCTTCAGTCACATTAAAGTCAGTGAATGGGACTTGAGCACATGCTTAAATGGCTTGCTGGATAGATGGAATTAAGCATGTGCTTAAAGTTAAGCACATGCCTAAATGGATTTCTGAACTGGAGCTAAAGAGTAAACCAAATATTCACAATTCAAAAGTAATATTCGAGAAAGTCTAAAACAGAGAAAAAAGAGAAGATGATTGAAAAGTGATGGATAAAATGCAGTAGAGATACCACTGTATAGCAATTATCACATATCTGTATGATGCTAAAGCAAATTTAGGACTATCCCAATTATATGACTATATGCAGTCCCAATTTCTGTCATGCCTATCATTGTGGTACCCAAGCACTGAATACAGTAATTTAGATCCACAAATCAGACTTGCCCTCACCCAGCTTCTTGCAGTCTACTTTTACCCTCCATGTTGGGTTTCATTTTCCACTGTGATAATAGGAAGGCTTTGGCAAACAGGTGAGTTTTGCATTATGCTCTGAAGACAGTCACAGTTTGGCTTGGTCCTAATTCCTCCGGTAGCTTCTTCCATAAATGAAAATCCTTTGCCAGGAACACTTTATCTCTGACTCTTAACATGGACTGATTTATAACAGAAAAATGAGAGCTTGGTAATGTAGGAGCTCTACACTGCTTTGTAGTTTAAGGACTTACATTACTATTCCATGTTGCTTCAAGCTTGTTACTATGCAATCATAAAGTAGTCACTGCTGGATGATAATGGGATATAATGATTTCCTGATTTTTGGCAGATGGTTCGTAACTATCCTTCTGTTAAAGCAATGCATTATGGGCCAGATACTCAGCTGGTGTAAATCAGCAGTTTACACCAACCAAATATCTGGCCCTCTATATTTAATCTCTGTGATGGATCATCTGGGGCTTGATCCTGTATCACAGAAGTCAATGGGAGTTATGCAATTAACTTCAATAGGAGTATGATCAAGCCCCTGGTCAGCTACAAGAGTAATATTTGTATGTGCTTTTGGGGGGCTACGCAGTGCAAAGGAAAAGGGTGTACTGGTTAGTGATGTTATTCTTTGACATGTTTTTAAATGATCTGTACAAGTGGGTATGCATCTAGATATGAAAATTTAAAATTTCCCTGGAAATTGACTTTAGTTAACACTCTCAATTGATGTTGCTATTAAATACAAGTAAGAGTGCCTTTCCTTCTCTTTTCTTTGTTCAAACAAAAGCACAGAGTCCAGGAAATGACACAATTTGAAGCAACATCCTTGAAATTCATAAGTATCAAAATTATTAAAATTGTAAAAATCATTTTGATAAATCCTTAATTTAGATTTGTTTGCAAAAGAACATTTACAAAAGCCCATTCCAACTCTGATTTAAATCATCAGGAATCTTTCTATTGACTTATGTGCGAGCTGGTACAAGCCCTAAGACAGCAATATGCAGTATCAGAAAACACAGGTCAAAAGACATAGGGTTATGCTGTATTCAGCATTTTCAGTTTTAAATCATTTGAAACCAAATGGAATTTCAATACAAAATGGAACCAATGCATGATATACACAACAAGCCAAAAAACAACTCAACTCGGCACCACTAAAGCATGCTATTGATAAAATGACAAGTGTGAACAACTAACTAATTAAATGGCGCATAACAGAGGTGAGGAAAAGCAACATCAGCTCGAACACCCATTCTAGTCAATGAAGAGTCTTTCCACTGACTTCAGTGTATGTCAGATCAGGCCCCAAATAAAGGTTTCCACTAAAGTTTAGGAAAGGGAGAGGGAGGAGTCTACTTGAAGGGAGAAAGTACCTATAAGGTTGGAGGTTGCAGGACTGGTGTTGAAAGTGAGGCTTGAGATGCACCAACAGAGAAGTGTGACTAAGTTGGTCCCTCATTATTAGTGGAGTTAGTGATCACAGTAAAGAGAAAGTGTTTTCATTTAGAGCATATGCTATCAATAAAATAAAATAAAATAAATGTGCTTAAGGAATTCAGAAGACTAAATTGAATCCATGCTGATCTGACCACATGAGGACAGTCACTGACATTGGAGAGGACTTGACAGAACACCCCAAGTTGCCTTCAATCAATGTCATAGTAAGGTCACTCAGAGGAAGAGGTGTTTATTAAGATACAAACATTCTTCTTCCAATATTGTATTTGAAGTATGAAGTAAAATTTAGGATGTCATTTTACTTTCCCACTTTCTGAGTTCCTTTCACAGAAGCTCGGGCTAGTAATTTTCATTAGCTAAAAAACGCCAGCTGGATCTAACTTGTTACACTCTTGCTGGGAGTATAATTAGGAATCAGTAAATTTGATGAGGAAACTAATTTACCCATTTTAATTTTTTGCAAATCTAATTTCATTTTGCAATTTGAACTTGCCAGTTCTTCACTGTGTTATTTTTATCTTTGTTACAAGATACTCGAGAGCTGTAACTGTAACAGACACTAGCATGTTCACTGAGACCCATCCAGCAAATTTCACACAGGCCATGTAACCAGACACCTTCCTGTAATTACTTTTTACTACCACTGACATAGTCCACATTTGACCTAGTGACCTGGAGGATCAGGTCCTTTTTAGTGTCTTCGAGGATCATAGAAATTAGAGATGGGAAACACCGATAAATCCTCTAATTCATCACACTGCCTTTTAAATGGGCCAATGAATCCTTGGCTGTATACATCCTGACACAATGCATATGTTCCTCATCTATTCACTTATGATTTAATCAGACCTTTTGCTCCAAAAAAACATCAGGCTTCTACCTCTTCAGCTAAATGACAATTTTCTTTAGCGGCAAATAGAAGCAGGGCAAATTATATCCTCTTTGTAGGCCACACCCTACAGGATGACAAACACTTTCACTTGAGTAGATCATCTTCCATCCAGAAGAGGGAAGTGGCACACATGCAGAGGGTACCATTAGATACTCTGAATTCAGTGTTCCAGGTCCCATGTGTAACTGCAATAACTACTACAATGCCTGCAAAAATTATTATGGTGCCCAATTTACATGGATACTATGTTGCAATGTTTCCATCCAAACCATTGTTTTACATCCCCAGTACCTTGAAACATTAGCCCTATAATTATCAAATGTAAACATTATTTTCCCTCCAACCATTCACTTACATGCATGTACATTTACACAGTTTTGAAGTCAGGTAGGTGCCAGAAATGGTAGCAATCACAAACAGACTTTCAAAATACTGTAGCTGAGACTGGAGTATAAACTTGTAAATGGGGAAATCACACCCTTTTCTACAAAAATGATATAGACTCCTAGTCACTAGCAAGTTCACTGAGTCCCATCCAGCAGATTTCACATAGGCCTTGCAATCAGACTCCTTCCTGTAATTACTTTTTACTACCACTGACATAGGCCACATTTGACCTAGTGACCTGGAGGATCAGGTCCTTTTAAGTATCTTGGAGGATCACAGAAATTAGAGATGGGAAAGACTGATAAATCCTCTAGTTCATCACACTGCCAGTGCAGGATGCACAGAACAGGACTGGATAAGTGGTTTGTCCAGTTTAGTTTTATACGATGTTAGCAATGTCACTTGTACCACTATTGTACAGACTAAGGCCTGATATTCACTAAAAATTTAGGTCAACCCAGCTATGTCACTCAGGGGTGTGAAAAAGCCACAATCCTGAGTGACACAGTTCAGACAACCTAACCCCGCAGTGTAGACAGTATTCGGCTGTCTTCCATCAACCTAACTACCACTCTCGGGAGGTGGATTACCTACGCTGATGGGAGAATTCCTCCTGTCAGCATAGGTAGTGTCTACACTCGAGGACTACAGCAGCTGCTGCACCACATTAGCATTTCAAGTGTAGACAAGCCCTAATAAACCTCATTTTAAAATTGGCAAATAATCCACCCTTTAAAAGTTAAGAGAAGACAATGCCGACCTTTCTACAGGACTGTGTTCTAAATACAGAAGGTACATTTTTTATTCTCTTCTTAAAGCCGGTACATGTTACAAACTCTTCCTCTCCATTAACTTCACTTGTAACTTCACCTGAACAGAACATAAAAACCTGAACTTTGTTTCAAAGCTCACATGAAATTCGCCTTTACATATTAATGAAGCATCTCCTCTTTAAAAGAACATTTTCTTAGAGACCACTAACTGAGCTTCCTTTCTGCTCCCATTTTTAATATTGTGCCTTGTGACAGAGCGTGAGTAGCCGACATCTGACTCACCGCTCTGTGTGCTTAGTAAGCATCCCAACATGAGCCAAAGAGATGAGATAATTAATTATGTACCAGGTGATTGACCAATCAACAGAGGGCTTCAACTCTACATCTGAGGATGGTTAAAAGAGAGATAGGAAGAGATGGGAGAGGAGAAAGACTGGAAGGAAGCACCAGAGAAGCCCTTGATCTCAGAGAGATTAGATCTCTTCACTTTCCCACCTGCCTTGTGCCTCGATAGTAGGCAAAGACTTAGGGAAAAGTCATATGCTGTGGGGAAAACCCTTTATAAAGCACACTGTAAATAAAGGACTTAGTGTTGCACTTACCACTGGTGTGCAGAGGACTGTTTGCAGTAAGAATCCAGGATGAGGGAACCCTGCCTTGTGACATGCCTCCAAGCATGTTTCCTATTGCATGCTATAAACTCCATTGTCATTCTGGTGAAACAAGTGGCTATATAATAGACCAGATTCTCACCTGGTGTAAATGAGCCTAGCACCATTGATGGGACAACTAAGGTTTTGTTAGTTACCTCAAAAAGTTTCACCGATTTAACTATGTTGTTACATTTTGTGGGTAGACAAAGCCTAAGCTTCATTGATAGAGCTACTTAGATTTATTCTAGCCAAGGATCTGGCCCAACATGATTGATTTTTCTGTGCAGCTAAAATAGAAAGCGAGGAAAAGTGTGTGTAACTTCTCTGTGAATGAATAGCTGCAGGACTGGAGTCTGGCAAGATCTACGGCTGCTGATCAGTTTGTTTTCACAGTGTTCTGAATGTGCACCTCCATCAGAAGAATGATGATGTTATAAAACATTCCATAGCTTTTAATGGTTTCATTTAATGACATAGCTAAAAGTAAGATATACCATATTAACTATGGGGAGACAATCAGTCGCTTGGCATTTTCAATTTTAAGAGTCTCATTTCTCATGCAGGATTGGAAGGAAAACATCTCCCTGTCTCAGACACCAAGAAATTACTCTGTTCTTAAGTAAAGGCTAAACTCAGATCACACACACTGAGATGGATCTTCAGCAGTGGCTAAGGAGTCCTCAATGCAGCCTAGGAGAGGTTTAACATTTAAGGCCACTATTAAGCAAAGTAATTAATCAAGTGCTTAATTTTAAGCATGTGTTTCAGTGATTTGCTGAATTAAAGCCTAAGCCAACTTTGTGCTTTTCTCTTCAGCCTTGAGGGTTACAACTTTTATCCTCCCCTCTCCTTATTCAACTATGTTTTCTCCTATTTTATTACTGTCACCCCCCACCCTAACATGTTATGTCTATGTAGTACTGCCAGGTTTTGTACTGTCTGGTCTTTCAGCTTTGACAAGTTGTAAAATTTGCATAATTCCATAATTCTATTACTGAGCCCATGAAGTGAGGGGTATTCAGAAACATACAAGCTTTGTACTTCTCAGTGCCTGTTTCTTTATGAAAAAATCAATTAGACCCCTTGAATAAATAAGGAAAGCTGAGACTGAAATCACCTGACTCTAGGAAATGGAGCTTTAGGCACATTTGCAAATCCCACTCCCTGTGGGTCTTTTTCATTGAACAAAATGAAACTCTTGTTATAGCATTACCAGTAGAGCTGATCAGATAATGGAGTTTTGAAATTCTTTTCATTTTTGCCTCATGAAAAAAAGGCAATAATTCAATTTTTTGCAAAAAGGAGTAGAGAAAATATTCACTTCAAATCAATCAAATAATTTCATTTCATAAATTCAAAATGTTTCATTTTGAGCTCAAGCCTTTTAATTTTTTATTTTTTTAAAATATAAAATAAATTTGTAAACACAAAGTTACCTAGAAGTAAAAGATTCAAACTTTTCATACCAAAAGTATAAAAACAAAATTAACAATTTTATGAAGCAACATTTCATCAAATTGATACAGTTTTGTGAAAAATTTCCGTTTCTCTGAAATAGCATTTTTCACAGAAAACTGTTTTGACAAAAAATTTACTTACCATCAGTAATACTCAGACATAATGCAGGCAAGCCACAAAAGTGTTAGTGATAGCCTGTTTCAGCAACGAATATATATTATGTTGCATAATGAACAACAGTGAAGTGTTGTGTACTCATATAGCACATTTCATTAATTAAGAACCAGATCCTACAGGGTTCTCAGGCCTCCTGGGAGGGGTTTAATAGCTTCCAAAACTGGTGGCCCCACTGAACTTGAGCAGGTGCTGATGGTATTCAGCTCCATGCAGAATCCATCCCTATCACACCAAACTCCAGTGATAGAGGTGGTATTATAACCATTTTATACATGACTGATCCCAGGCAGAGAAAGCTTGAGTGACTTGCCCAAGGTCACATAGTAAGCTATGAACTAAAACTCAGGAGTTCAGCCTGGTCTCCTGTGTTCAGATGACCATTCTGTCTATGTATGGTTTGTGACTTTTGAGGACAAACTGTGCTGCATCTAGGGTGACCAGATAGCAAGTGTGAAAAATCCAGACATTTTTTTGTGGGGGGTGGGGAGAGGGTATAGTTACATGAATCAGACAAAGTCCCTAATATTGGGACAATCCCAATATTATTGGGATGTCTGGTCACCCTAGCAGCGTGCATGAGTGACAGAGATGGAGGTAAGAAGGGAAGTATGAAATCAGCATTAAAAGACTGAAACCAGCACTTTGAAACACATGTTTAAAAACCACAAGTTCTCATGGAGAGAAAGAAGGTGAAAGCATACATCCATCATTCGAGGCACACTCCCAGTATGAGTGGTTGTGTTTATTTGAATATTAGTAAAGCAAAAGCAGTTATGATTGCAGGAGGAAGTGAGGACAGAGGGTGGCAAGGTCACGTATAGATTCAATATCTAGGAGTCAGGAGCTTTGTCACTCACAGGGATAAGAGTGATTGAGAGGGAAATGAAAGGAAATGAAAGGGCTGGGTTTGTTGATCAAGTGCAAAGTAACAGCTCACACATTCGAGCTTTTAATAAAACATGTTTTAAAATCTGGAGGGATACAGCTGAGAATAATGGGGTGAGCAAAAGGATATTTTTAGAAAAAACTTCAGAGCCACAAACACTTTTAGAGGGCAGTTATCTTGGACCAACCCTCTGCTGGTATAATGGAGCTATGCTGACTTCTAGCCCCTAGTGGTCAGAGCAGCAGACCTGCTGATTCCTTATGCTACTTACCTGTGACCAAGTGAATTCCTCTGCATGGGCCACCTGTGTGGCAGGGCATAGTGTAACAGAGAACCAGCCTTGTGGTGCCACTACTCACCCTCTCACATAGATGGGCAGAGAGTGGGTGGGCAGAGACAAAGGAAGGTGGAGCCTCAACTCTGCCGTCCAGTGTGCCAGAAGCATGCTGACCCAGTGCAGAGATGGCAGTAACCTGCAGTAAGTAAGGGGCTGTGTCAGATTACTTCTCTCTGGAATAAGGGGAGAACCAAGGGGCCATGTTGTGACTTGGTCACAGTGGTCCTCATCTGCTCCTGGAACAGCAAAATATCCTCACTCAGAGCTGGTGGAAGGGTCCCAGTCTATCCCCGTGTGACATGGCCAAGATTTTCAAAGTTACAGCAAGGCAACTACTGGAAACAATCTGAGTTTCAGAGGAGTTGAGCATGCACAGCACCCCCTGACTTCAGAACATCTGGACTTCTAGCTATGGACTAGCTAGAAGTCCATAGCTAGTAACAAGTACCAAGAGTAACAAGAAGGGTTTCTTCAGGTATGTTAGCAACAAGAAGAAAGTCAAGGAAGGTGTGGGCCCCTTGCTGAATGAGGGAGGGAACCTAGTGACAGAGGATGTGGAGAAAGCTAGTGTACTCAATGCTTTTTTTGCCTCTGTCTTCACAGACAAGGTCAGCTCCCAGGCGGCTGCACTCCGCAGCACGGTATGGGAAGGAGGTGACCAGCCCTCTGTGGAGAAAGAAGTAGTTCGAGACTATTTAGAAAAGCTGGACGAGCACAAGTCCATGGGGCCGGATGCTCTGCATCCGAGGGTGCTAAAGGAGTTGGCCGATGTGATTGCAGAGCCATTGGCCATTATCTTTGAAAAATCATGGCAATCGGGGGAGGTCCCGGATGACTGGAAAAAAGCTAATGTAGTGCCCATCTTTAAAAAAGGGGAGAAGGAAGATCCAGGGAACTACAGGCCAGTCAATCTCACCTCAGTCCCTGGAAAAATCATGGAACAGGTCCTCAAGGAATCAATTCTGAACCACTTAAAGGAGAGGAAAGTGATCAGGAACAGTCAGCATGGATTCACCAAGGGCAAGTCATGCCTGACTAACCTAATTGCCTTCTATGATGAGATAACCGGCTCTGTGGATGAGGGGAAAGCAGTGGATGTGCTTTTTCTTGACTTTAGCAAAGCTTTTGATACAGTCTCCCACAGTATTCTTGCCAGCAAGTTAAAGAAGTATGGGCTGGATGAATGGATGGTAAGGTGGATAGAAAACTGGCTAGATGGTCGGGCTCAACGGGTAGTGATCAATGGTTCCATGTCTAGTTGGCAGCCAGTATCAAGTGGAGTGCCCCAAGGGTCGGTGCTGGGGCTGGTTTTGTTCAATATCTTCATTAACGATCTGGAGGATGGTGTGGACTGCACCCGTAGCAAGTTTGCAGATGACACTAAACTGGGAGGAGTGGTTGATATGCTGGAGGGTAGGGATAGGATACAGAGGGACCTAGACAAATTAGAGGATTGGGCCAAAAGAAATCTGATGAGGTTCAACAAGGACAAGTGCAGAGTTCTGCACTTAGGACGGAAGAATCCCATGCACTGCTACAGACTAGGGACCGAATGGCTGGGCAGCAGTTCTGCAGAAAAGGACCTAGGGGTTACGGTGGACGAAAAGCTGAATATGAGTCAACAGTGTGCCCTTGTTGCCAAGAAGGCTAATAGCATTTTGGGTTGTATAAGTAGGGGCATTTCCAGCAGATCGAGGGACATGATCATTTCCCTCTATTCGGCACTGGTGAGGCCTCATTTCATAGAATCATAGAATCTCAGGGTTGGAAGGGACCTCAGGAGGTCATCTAGTCCAACCCCCTGCTCAAAGCAGGACCAACCCCAACTAGATCATCCCAGCCAGGGCTCTGTCAAGCCTGACCTTAAAAACCTCTAAGGAAGGAGATTCCACCACCTCCCTAGGTAACCCATTCCAGTGCTTCACCACCCTACTAGTGAAAAAGTTTTTCCTAATATCCAACCTAAACCTCCCCCTCTGCAACTTGAGACCATTACTCCTTGTTCTGTCATCTTCTACCACTGAGAACAGTCTAGATCCATCCTCTTTGGAACCCCCTTTTAGGTAGTTGAAAGCAGCTATCAAATCCCCCCTCACTCTTCTCTTCTGCAGGCTAAACAATCTCAGTTCCCTCAGCCTCTCCTCATAAGTCATGTGCTCCAGCCCCCTAATCATTTTTGTTGCCCTCCGTTGGACTCTTTCCAATTTATCCACATCCTTTTTGTAGTGGGGGGCCCAAAACTGGACACAGTACTCCAAATGAGGCCTCACCAGTGCCGAATAGAGGGGAATAATCACGTCCCTCGATCTGCTGGAAATGCCCCTACTTATACAGCCCAAAATGCCGTTAGCCTTCTTGGCAACAAGGGCACACTGTTGACTCATATTCAGCTTTTCGTCCACTGTAACCCCTAGGTCCTTTTCTGCAGAACTGCTGCCCAGCCATTCGGTCCCTAGTCTGTAGCAGTGCATGGGATTCTTTCGTCCTAAGTGCAGGACTCTGCACTTGTCCTTGTTGAACCTCATCAGATTTCTTTTGGCCCAATCCTCTAATTTGTCTAGGTCCCTCTGTATCCTATCCCTACCCTCCAGCGTATCAACCACTCCTCCCAGTTTAGTGTCATCTGCAAACTTGCTAAGGGTGCAGTCCACACCATCCTCCAGGTCGTTGATGAAGATATTGAACAAAACCGGCCCCAGCACCGACCCTTGGGGCACTCCACTTGATACCGGCTGCCAACTAGACATGGAGCCATTGATCACTACCCGTTGAGCACGACCATCCAGCCAGTTTTCTATCCACCTTACCGTCCATTCATCCAGCCCATACTTCTTTAACTTGCTGGCAAGAACGCTGTGCGAGACTGTATCAAAAGCTTTGCTAAATTCAAGAAATAGCACATCCACTGCTTTCCCCTCATCCACAGAGCCAGTTATCTCATCATAGAAGTCAATTAGGTTAGTCAGGCATGACTTGCCCTTGGTGAATCCATGCTGACTGTTCCTGGGAGCTGCCCTTGTCTGTGAAGACAGAGGCAAAAAAAGCATTGAGTACACTAGCTTTCTCCACATCCTCTGTCACAAGGTTCCCTCCCTCATTCAGCAAGGGGCCCACATGTTCCTTGACTTTCTTCTTGTTGCTAACATACCTGAAGAAACCCTTCTTGTTACTCCTAACATCTCCAGCTAGCTTTGGAGTACTGTGTCCAGTTTTGGGCCCCACACTACAAGAAGGATGTGGATAAATTGGAAAGAGTCCAGCGGGGGGCAACAAAAATGATTAGGGGGCTGGAGCACATGACTTATGAGGAGAGGCTGAGGGAACTGGGATTGTTTAGCCTGCAGAAGAGAAGAATGAGGGGGGATTTGATAGCTGCTTTCAACTACCTGAAAGGGGGTTCCAAAGAGGATGGGTCTAGACTGTTCTCAGTGGTAGAAGATGACAGAACAAGGAATAATGGTTTCAAGTTGCAGAGGGGGAGGTTTAGGTTGGATATTAGGAAAAACTTTTTCACTAGTAGGGTGGTGAAGAACTGGAATGGGTTACCTAGGGAAGTGGTTGAATCTCCTTCCTTAGAGGTTTTTAAGGTCAGGCTTGACAAAGCCCTGGCTGGGATAATTTAGTTGGGGTTGGTCCTGCTTTGAGCAGGGGGTTGGACTAGATGACCTCCTGAGGTCCCTTCCAACCCTGAGATTCTATGATTCTATGACTGAGGTGCCTATCTTGAGGCAGCAAAGTTTGAAATTTTGGGCCTAAAGCTCTCTCTGTCTCATCTTTTCCTGTGTGTAAAATGGGAATGAGAATTCCTCCTTAGCTCACTGGGGGTTAATTCATTAATATACGTTGAGAAATCTGAGCTCCCCAAACACATGCTGTCAATGCAAAACATTAAGGCTGCTTTTTATTTTCTGAATCTTCAGAAATATCATTTGTGGCCTGAAATGGGATTTAAGTGATTCATAGACCTTGAGCCGGCCTTCTGCCCATGGGCAGATTTCACCCTAAAGTGAACAGTACACCTGACTGACTTGATTACCCTTCCAAACAGGTTTAACCTTTACAGAAAACAACTGGATGATGAACAGCATATTATGCATGTTGCAAAAGTGACCATGTGTTATGTTAATAAGAAAAATGTTTGGCTGCATGAAAATAACCTCCCTCGTGAGATTATTCCATTAAAGTTTAATGTTTGCTCTATGCTTTCTTTTGAATACAGATCATTTGTTCACAACACCAGCAGTCTTGCAGAATCATTTGTTTTTTCCCCTTTAATGTCAAGGCCTCACTAGCATTGCACTCCATCCTCATTAGCAGGCTTACAGTACATTAGGGCGGCAGTTCATAAGCTTCCAGCAACAGGACACCTAATTCAATTTCTTAGCATATTTTGCTTTTCAGAATTATTCTTTTGTGAAGGTGAGAGTTAAATGTGAATTATATGTCATTTGAACTCCTTTTAAACCGGGCCTATCGGAAGCCACTTCCATGTTCAAAATCTGACTATATTGTATATCCCCTGCTGGTGTACTGTGAATGGAATTACACCAATATGCACTGGATGAAGATCTGGCCCTTTGTGTTTGAGAAATAATTAAATAGTGGTGATAATAATAATAATAATAATTAATAATCAGGCTATTTAATTAGTGGAGATAAATTATTCAATGTACTGTAGCACATGGATCCTTCATTTCATTAAGGTGGAGATGTGGGAAGTACAAGAAAACTAAACAGCAATCCAGAATGAAGCATGGCAAACAATAAAGCATGTATTAACTTTCTGAAGACCTGCCGTTTCTCCAGCAATCTGGATGTAGAGTGTGTTCTTCA
The DNA here is from genome assembly GCA_037349315.1 of Chelydra serpentina. NCBI lineage: Eukaryota > Metazoa > Chordata > Testudines > Chelydridae > Chelydra > Chelydra serpentina. The sequence continues at coordinate 29,309,918 of JBAIAC010000035.1, read as the reverse complement.
AAAACTGGAGACCATGGACACTCATAAAGCCTGGAGGTTGGTGGGGGAGGAGGTGGTTATCAAGGGTCTGGTCCTGCAAAGTACTGAGCACCCTTAACTTCCCAGGACCTTGGAGGGTCTTATCATGCAGCATGCTGGGATGTACAGAGTCCCCTCACCTCTTATTGATTTCAGCTTAGCCCCTCCCTGGGTCAGACTCAAATAATTAGATACACCCTTCAGCCTTATTTCCATCCTGGGCTGAACCACAGATTAAAAATTCATTTGAATGTTACCAGACTAAAATATGCACACACAGTGCACTGACCTAACCTCTACAGTTGTTAGACCCGCCTAGAGTAGAGGAGCCCAAGTGAAGCCCGTTCCTTGTATACCAAAACTGAGACAAAAACGTGACTTAGCCAAGACCTCAGAGAAACCGCTGAGAGCTAGGACAATCCCAGGGAAGCTGGCCATAGAGCAGTGATGGGCAATCTGCGGCCCACGAGCCGCACACAGCCCATCAGGGTAATCCGCTGGCGGGCCGTGAGACAGATAGTTTACACTGACAGTCTGCAGGCACAGCCACCCGCAGCTCCCAATGTCCACAGTTTGCCGTTCCCGGCCAATGGGAGCTGCGAGAAGTGGCGCAGGCCGCAGGGACGTGCTGGCCGACGCTTCCTGCAGCTTCCTTTGGCCTGGAATGGTGAACTGCGGCCACTGCGGGCAGCCGTGCCTGCGGACGGTCAACGTAAACAAACTGTCTCGTGGCTCGCCAGTGGATTACCCTGATGGGCTGCGTGCGGCAGCACCGGCAGCAGGTTGCCCACCACTGGCATAGAGTGTCTCATGACAGGAAGACAGCTAGTGTTTTTGTTTAGTTAACCAGACCAATTGATGCTCCTATGTTTACTATTATATGTTCCTAGGGTAAGTTTCTGATAGAGTACAAACAGCTATTGTACACTAGTACTATTCAGCTTTATTCTGTCTCTAACTTTCACCCTTTCCCATTACATCTCTTTGCAATTTCAGGGTCACTTTTTTACTTCAATGTGCTTTATTTTTTCCTCTCACAGGTGCCTAAAGAATGTTTGACTATAAATTTGTCCTTTGCTCTCAAACCAGGGTTCTTTGTCCTTTAATACTGTAACACCCTTACTGGGTCATTTCCAGATGATCCCAGAATGCACCCCAGAATCCTCTACTTTTGCTTGAATGGAGCTTCAAAGAAGTTTCGGCTGCTGCTGCAAAAGGAGCCACTGTAGCAAATTCAATGGCTTAGTCCATGTAGGCTGTGGTCCTGTCTGATGGGTACCAGCAGTAGATTCTTCATAAGATGCTGTAAAACTCCCAGAAAGGATAATTATGTAATAAACTGCTAGTGTGGGAGGTTTCATCCTAATCCCAGCCAACCAGTGGTCTATTTATACTTTGAAGCACAGTGTTTATAGCACTTGTAATTTTCCATCCTCTCTAATGAGCAGGGATCCTAGTTTTTCGTGATTTAAAATCTGCATTTTTTCCGCAATTAAAATGAAAGGCTGAACTTCAGTTTCCCTAGCCACAAAACATATAGGTATCAGATGAACACAATGTTTTATTGATATATAGTAGAACCAAGTTTAGCCAAGGGATAGCTCAGTGGTTTGAGCATTGGCCTGCTAAACCCAGGGTTGTGAGTTCAATCCTTAAAGGGGCCATTTGGGGATCTGGGGCAAAAATTGGGGATTGGTCCTGCTTTGAGCAGGGGGTTGGACTAGATGACCTTCCTAAGGTCCCTTCCAACCCTGATATTCTATGATTATCCAACTCGCTGTATCAACCAAACCTGCAGCTAACAGTGGCTGGAGCTCAAGTGGTCAGTCCCAGGTGGCTTGGGGCTCCAGCAGTCAGCCCTACCAGGAGCTGACCGCCTGAGCCCCCACCACCAGGGACTGACTGCCCAAGCCTCCACCCCATCTTAAAATAAGGGATAGAAGAAAGCTCTTTTGCCAGTTCTCCTGATTATCCAATTTCTTTCTATTTTCCAGTCTGGCCCTGGTCCCAATCAGATTGGGTAAACAGGGTTCCACTGTAAAACACATTCAAAAAATAACCACAAGAGGGAGTGGTTGTGTGCCTGGAATAAGTGACACTGGTGCTTTCAGTAAAATTTAGTTAGTAATTAACATATGTTCTTATTTTTTCACACAATGTAAAAACTAAAGATTCTCTGTAAAAATGCAAAATCATTGTTTTTCCACATTTTTCCATGGCAAACAGATTTCTAGGATCCCTGCTAATGAGGTTTGCATCGTCTTGGTCTCCATATGAATGTCTAATCCTTTTGTGAATCCTCATGGGCAAGTGACTGAGAAAATTCTCATCTGAAAGAGACAAAAGACAGAACAGGAACAGCTCATCACCCTCTTCCCTCTCCTGGAGAACTGCTGGCAACCAGTAGCAGTCCTGGCCCACACGAGAACCACTGGTCAAGGAACAGAAAAGGTTTGCCATACTTTTATTGACAAATAACTAGAACTCACAGGACATCAGTAAAGACAATCAAAGAGAAAGGATGGCTTCATGGTTAATGCAATGGACTGCAACTCAGGAGAACTGAGTTAAACTTGCTCCACCACGTACTTCCTGTGTGACCTTGGGAAAGTTCTGGTCTATATAGGCTCTTGTCCTGTGTTCATCATTGTAGCATCTCAGCGCCTTTCAGTGGTGCATTAAGAAACATGACTAATATTTAACACGTGTTTGATCGGGCCGCCTCTCTGCAGGGGAAGTGTGAAAATAGAATGTTTTGGTTGGGATTTTTTTTTTTAAATAAACACACACACACCTCTACATCTTTACAGTAGAGAAGGGTGAGGTCAAAGAAATGCACCTTGCACTTAAAGTGCAAGGTGGTGACGTTTCCAATGGTCCTTAATTCCTATGAAAGCTCAATCCATAGCCCAGGACTAGAACTCAGTCCCTCATTTGTAAAATGGGAGTAAGAATATATCCTTCCTTCGGGTGCCTATTCGTTTTAGACACTAAGTCTTCACCCAGAGGAGCTAGCTTTTACTGTTGTGCAGCACCTAGACGAATGGGCCCTGATCTTGGGTGGGGCATCAAAGCACTATTGTAATTTTAAATCCTCTTCAGTGCTAGCTGGAACAAGACACGCTCCTCTTATCTTTAGATGTACATCCTCCATCCATAATGCAGCGCTCGGAAGGAAAAGACAATGTAATGAAGAACATTGTTTATGTGAAGAGGGCACTGAGCCATGCACTTCCCTCTCCCTGTAAAGTTCAATGTTGCCTGACCTTTGCCTAGCAATAATCTCAGCAATTTGCTTTCTCTGCAAGTAGGATCCATGGAGAAAATGTGACATGCTGCATTTCAGAACTAACTAATTCAGGGACTATATACACATTCAGGGACGGCTTTAGGACGACTCCCCTGATTCCCCCAAATCGGGCCCCGCGCCTAAGAGGGCCCCGCAACGTCCATCTTCGACTGCAGCTCAATCTCTGCCGCTGTCTTCGGCAGCACTTTGGTGGCAGCTCAATCGCTACCATTGTCTTGGGTGGCATTTCAGCGGCGGGGCTCATCGAAACTGATCGAATCGGGCCCCGCACTTCCTAAAGCTGGCCCGGTACACATTGTACTATATAAGCCTTGTTCTCAACAACTTGCTTTTTGAAGCTGTGGTGAGTACAGTATGTATGATGGAAGCTAGGTATACATATACTGAGCCAGCTCGTTAGTCAAACCTGTTTTAATTCAAGCACAATACTGGCCTAATGAACAGGAGTCTGAAAATGAGAGAGAGAAAATATTGTAGATCAAATCCTCTCAGACTTTGATTGCTTGAAAATCAGGGAGGTAATTTGCCATTAGTTAGTTAGATGGACAATAGAATTTAGCATTTGTGTAGCAATTTACATCTCCAAAGTACTTTATGAATATTAACTACTGTGACTGAGCGAACAATGGGCAGCCTGAGAGGAAATGAAACTCAGAAATTGCTCTATTTGTTCCCCTCCATTATGGGTATCTTTTCCCCCTTTAATATTCAGCTTTTCCCTTTGTGCCGCTGAACTCTTTCTAAAACCAGAAGCCGGAAGGTGTGAAGACAGGAATGTAACTGTGTATGCAGCAGCATCCTGAAATTATGATTTAATTTGGTCTTGGTTCACCTCACAAATCTGTAGCTTGTTTACTATTTTTTCACAAATTTAATTTCTTTTGAAATTTACTAGTTAGGATGAAATTGCTCCTCTATAAGTCACAAGGATTAATAGCTTCCTGTCAGACTTCCTAGCCAAGGATATTACACTGCCTACAATGTAATGCTGTTTTCCATCAGCTGGTGCCTTTACAACTTAAAGAACGATTTAAAACCATCTCATCCTATCCAAGAAGAGAGCAGTGAAATGGAAACCAATAGACTAGCAGGCTCCCTCTATCCCACAACCTGCCCTACTCTCTATATATTCCTGATGTAGGCTTGTCTGATTCGAATCAGCACAATAATGTCAGTGGCTTTGTTGTCCCTTTGCCTTCTCCAGCTAAATACATGCCTCCCAAATCCACGGGTGAAGGGGACCTTGCTGCTCATCTGTCTATCTCCTACAATCAGCTCCTTGCAACTCCTCCCCACAAACATCCCTCCACCAGACCAGTTTGGCAGATAGAGTTTATTAACCACTGGCCACATGAAAGTGAGAGGCAATTTACTCCTTCTTCCAAACCGTTTGGTTTTTTTAATTCCTTTTGAGAAAATGATAGTTGCTTAGGGCCTGCTCCAAAGCCCATTGAACTCAATAGGACTCTTTCTATTCAGTCCAATGGCTCTAGATCAGGTCCTTAGTCTACTCTCTACATTTGTCCCCTAGTCTCTTTCATGGAAAGAGCAACAAGCAAGGGAATCAGGTAAGTGAGGTGAATGTATAATTGCTAAAATCAAAGCAGAAGTAGTTTTCAGAGTCATCGTAAAAATATTATGCTGAAAGCTAGAGCTGGACTTTGAAAAATCAGTTGGGTACAGCAGTACAACACTGCATACCAGTCTATCTGTCCTCCCCACCCCCTGCAGCCCTTTGACTCTTTGCCTCAAAAGTGCTCTAGTACTCTTGGCCCTATTAGCTGTCGCTTGGCCTGTCTAGCTCAATAATTTATAGCAGACCTTAGAAGGCAGAGGACAGCATAAAGTTCATTGCATTTTCCGTACAAAGTTATTTCTAACACTTTTTCTTAGTGAGTGTTTTCAGCAAATTGTATTTGCCTGGAGTTCATCCAAGCCTCTGCTTTGCCCCGGATGATCTCCTCATGCGGTAGAGCCTGCAGCACAGATTCATAGACACATAGACTTTAAGGTCAGAAAGGACCATCATGATCATCTAGTCTGACTGAGGGCCGGCGCTTGCACTAGGCGACCCTAGGCGGTCGCCTAGGGCACCAGGATTTGGGGAGTGGCGGGCGACTGCCTCCTGCCTCCCGGCTCCGTGCTCGGCTCAGCAGCTGAGCATGGAACTGGGAGGCAGGGGGCAGCTCGCCGCGGGCGGGGGGGGGGAGGCTGCCGCAGCCCACAGGGCTAGCCACCGCGTGGGGGGTGGGGAGCCGGCTGCCGTGGGCGGGGGACTGGGCTGCCACGGCCGGGGTGGGGAGCTGCCATGTCCTGCAGGGGGTGGGGGGAGCTGGCTGCCGCAGGGGGGGCAGCATTAGCTGGCTGCCGCGGGGGGGTTCAGGGCTGATGTAAGGAAGTTTCGCCTAGGGTGCGAAACTTCCTTGCACCGGCCCTGGTCTGACCTTCACATTACAGGCCACAGAACCTCACCCACCCTCTCCTGAAATAGACCCCTAGCCTCTGGCTGAGTTACTGAAGTCCTCAAACCATGATTTAAAGACTTCAGGTTACAGAGAATCCACCATTTATACTAGTTTAAACCTGCAAGTGACCAGCATCTCATGCTGCAGAGGAAAGCAAAAATACCCAAGGGTCTCTGCCAACCTGACCCAGGGGAAAATTCCTTCCTGACCCCAAATATGATCAGTTAGACTCCAAGCGTTTTGGCAAGACCCAACAGCCAGACACCTGGGAAATAATTCTCTGTAGTAACTCAGAGCCCTCCCCCATCTAAGTATCCCATCACCAGCCGTTAGGGATATTTTCTGCAAGCAATCACAGACTGGCTACATGCCATCATAAGCAGTCTCATCATAACATCCCCTCCATAAACTTATCAAGCTCATTCTCGAAACAAGTTAGATTTTTTGCCCCCACTGCTCCCCTTAAAATGCTGTTCCAGCACTTCACTCCTCCAATGGTTAGAAACCTTCATCTAATTTCAAGCCTAAACTTGTTGAGGAACAGTTTATATCCTTGTGTTCTGATGCCAACATTAGTTAACTTCACTTAAATAACTCTTCTCCCTCCCTGGTATTTATCCCTCTGATGGCTTAAGGGGGGGAGGGGGGGAATCATTGTGAGCCCATCCTCCTTTCCCCCCTGTCCCTGTACAGAGTTCCTTCTCTCACATTCAGTTAGGGATAGATTTGTCTCCCACCACAACAAAAGAGCCCATAGGCCTGTCTGCAAACAGCAGGGAAGCCCAGGGATTATTGGCAAGCCAGGTTCATTTATAACGAATACCTGTGACTCCTACCTAGGCTTTCTACTTCCACAGATTATTTGAAGCTGCGCCGCTAGGGTTCCCCTCTGGCCATATCTGTCTTTAGGAATAGTCCACACTGTGTTATCTTTTTCTGCAAGGTTCCACAATGCTAGACAAGAAGATGATGTGTGTTGTTCACTCCCAGCTTGCTCACCCACTCCTGGTCCATGCCTGTCCCTCATCTCTCTGCTGCACAGCCTGTGCAGCACAGGGTTGAGAGAGTCTCACATAGAGGGTTCCTTTCACAGATGGATAGAGGGAGCCTTTATTTGTGCTCTAATACCCGAGTCTGAGAGTGCACAGCAATACGCTTACAAAACAATTAGAGTTGATTGCTTTTATTTTACTAAACCGCAGCTCCTGTGAAGAAGTGCTTCCATAGATTGTTAGTTAAAAAATTGCGGCCTGAACTCGGAAGGACTCAGGGAAGACTCAAATCATTATTCCTATAGTGTATAATTAATACAGTCTCTTGTGAATAGAAAGTGTGGTTATATATTAACTTTTTAAGAGACTGATGTATTGATGTGGCATGGCTTGGTGGTGTGAGTGAATGAAAACCTGAGCTCATTTGAGCAAATGGATTTTCTTGCCTAAAATATTTGCTAGTAAAGACAGCAAAAGCATGAGAAATTTGTTACCTACACTAAAGCAATCATGGATAGTCAATGGCCTATATCCATAAGAAGAACAGGCCTGGAGCTTAGAGATTTATACAAAGCTGGAGTGTATAGGAAACAGAAGTTCTCAGCTAAGTCAGCATAGTGCTAACTGTCTCCACCTCTCTGCTTTTGCTGCATATATGTACCCAGCTAAGGTGACTGTGCAGTTTAATGGCTCATAACCTGAATTGCACATAAGGAAGACCTTCCTCTTATACCCACATCCCACCTGAACAGAAATAATTTGCCTTAGAATGAGATCCTTGGGTGACAGGGTCAAATGAATCCAAGATTCCTAACCAAATCAGCCTCCAAAAGGTTTACCCTGTCACAGTGGAAACTTGGAGCCCACTCTCCTTGTGTTAATCAATGCTGTCTTGGCTGGATTAAGGCAGACCAAGTCATCTGAAGCCAAATTCTCATCAAGCAATTCGACTCCAAGGAGACTGCACTTGTACTCTAAAATACATGGCACAGAGACGTTTCCCTTGCACTGAAAGTGTGCAGTCTTTGACAGAAATAATCTCAAGCTATTTCTAAGGGACAAAAACAATGGTCCCAATTCTGCTCTGAATGACACCTATGCAACAGTGACTTTGGTTCACAGCTGTATTGAGAGCAGCATCTAGTTCTATAGATGTGAAGCCCTATTTACAAAATAAAAAAGGAAAGGATCTGAGGATTTGTAGTTCTCGGACCAAAGAATGGTTCCTTTTTTTGGATTATCATCTCATTTCACAAGTCAGGCTTTATCTGGCGTCTCACCCAAAAAACTCTCAAGCATTCTCAATTAGTCACCGGGACCAAGCCTGCCCAAATAAATGGGAACTTGCCTCAAGAGACATCCCTTAGCCCTGAAAAGGAGCCCTATCCCACCACCAAAAATCATCACATACAAAGGAAGAGGAAGCCAAGGGTAGCAAATGCATGCAAAACAACTAAGAGTGGGTGACTTTCCCCACAAATACCGAAAACATTGCATATGCATAGATCTGGAAGTAACAAGGCTTATCGATCATCGGCTTGACCACTTGCTTTTGTAGACTGTAAACCCAAGGGCTCCTGTCTTCCTATGTATTAGGACAAATCTGGAATCCAATCCTGATTTGGGTTTGTTGGGCACTCCCTCACCACAAATATTAGTACTATGCACCTTTAGGAGCCAGATGTTTTCTGGGTTGCCTTGTCTGGTGTGGGTTTGCCTTTGTGCCTCTTACCTTGGGATAGGGTTTCTGAGATACAGGCAAGTCTTAGGCCAATCATTGAAAGTACCTGTAAACTGCCATATCTTCCACGTTTCAGTTTCTCTTTTGGGGACATGCAAGTGTGAACAATATTATCAAGTCTAAGGTGAGATGTGATGCTAATCCTTCACTATTGGTACAGGGGAAAGACATCTAGAAGGAAGCACATTTGTGATATTATGCAAACTGCTTAGCTAGACCCATTATTGCCACGGCCTGATGCATTAGGCTGTGAATAAAGCCAGTTTATGAGCAGCCATTCTAATAGATGGGAATGCGTTCAAGCAGCCAAGAGACAATATATGCGCATTAATTTGTGTGCAGGAGAAGGCTACAAATGTTCAAACATTTGCTTGAGGAATCATCTCCTAAATGCCCTAGAAGCAACATGCATGATAGTGTATGTACACTGCATGCCCTCATTTATACAACAAAGGGAAACATGCTACAGAAGTGCTGGCAAACAATGCTCCAGATACCTTCATCCCACAAGACACTGAGGTAGTGACACTTAATAAACTGGCAAATGATACTCATTAGTCCAGATCCTCAGCTAGTGTAAACTGATGTAGCACCATCTGCTTCAGCACAGTGCTTTACCCCAGCTGAGGTTCAGTCCCATTATTTTATCAACAGTGAAGAGAAAAAGTACAGTTCCTTGAAGTGTGTAGAAAGCAAAATCCAGCCAAGTTTAATAGCAGTGATCTCCATGGAAAGGGAATTCTGTTTCTCTGAGTGAAAAGCTCCCATTGCCAGCACTATTTCATATCCCTTTCTCCAAGTCTGTTTAACAACCAAAAAGTGGGCAGAAGTACTAAATAAAGAACTTAGTTCAACAAACATGAAGAGGTGTAGTCTCCTCCGAGTATGTTTATTTGTTACTCCCATTGTAAAGCTAATCTAATGGAGACTATACTCCTACACACACTATTTAATACATGGCAAAAATAAAATGAAAAAGGAAAGATGTCTTATCACTTCATTCTCTGCACATGGTAGTAGAAGCAAAAATGCACAGCCACCAACTTGGGAGGAGTTTCTAAATATGTATTATAGGTGAGAGAAAAACAAAGCAGAACAATTGAAGTGGGGATGGGAAATTCATAACAGGAAAGTTCATTTGCTAATTTCACACCCCAATTTCTGACCTCGCTGGGATTCTTAAATCATTCTCCTCTTAGGGCCAAAAGCTGATATGTGGTGAGCACCTGCAACTCCCCCACACTTGAACTGGAGTTGGAGATCCTGAGCAAATCTCAGATTTTTTTCCAATCTTCAAAATTTTTAAATTCAAGTCTAAAAAGGAATGTGTTATTCTAGCCAGTATCTCTATTATGAGAATGTGTAAGGACAAAATCAGACAGGCTAAGGCACAAAATGAGTTATGCTTAGCTACCACCACTTGGAGAGAGAAATTAACTACATCTATGGAACATCTCTTCTGTCGACATCATTACCTATCATTAGGAAGGGAAAAAAACAGGACCTGGGGAATCATAGACAAGTCATCCTAACTTTACTACCTGGAAAGATACTGGAACAAATTATTAAGTAATCAAGGGGATTAGGGAATAGTATGATGATAAGTAATACCCAACATCATTTGTCAAGAACAAATCACAGACCAATCTAATTCTGGCCCAGTGGATAGGGAAGAAGCAATAGGTGTGATATTTCTTATTTTAGCAGGCTTTTGACAGTCCCACATGACATCATAATGAACAAACTAAGGAAATATAGTCTAGAAGAACTTACTAAAAGGTGGGTGCAAAACTGGTTGAAAGACCCTACTTAGAGTAGTTATCAATGATCAGACAGGGAGGGTATATTTAGTGGGGTTTCTCAGGGGTCAGTCCTGGGTCCAGTATTATTCAATATTTTCATTAATGAGTTGGATAATGGAGTGGTGAGTATGCTTATAAAATTTTCAGAGAACACTAAGCTGGGAGGGGTTACTAGCACCTTGGAGGACAGGATTAGAATTCACTTAGGAAGGAAAAATCAAATGCACAACTACAAACTGAAGAATAACTGGGTAGGTGGTAATATTGCTGGATTACAAATTGAACATGCATCAATATTGTGCTGTAGCTGTGGAAAAGGCTAATATCATTCTGGGGTGTATTAACAGGAGTATCATATGCAAGACACTGGAGGTTAATTGTCCCACTCTACTTGGCACTGGGGAGACATCAGCTGGATGACGTGTCCAGTTCTGAGTGCCTCACTTCTGGAAAGATGTGGACAAATTGGAGAGTCAAAGGAGAGCAAGAAAAATGATAAAAGCTTTATGAAACCTGACCTATGAGGAAAGGTTAAAAAAGCCCTGAACAGTTAGTCTTGAGACAAGAAGACTGATACTGATAACAGTTTTCAAACATATTAAGGGCTGTTATAAAAAGACTCATCAGTTGTTCTCCATATCCACTGAAGCAGGACAAGAAGTAAAGGGCTTAATCTGCAGCAAGGAAGATTTAGATTAGACGTTAGGATAAAACTTTCTAACTGTAAGGATGTTTAAGCACTGGAATAGGCTTCTCAGGGAGGTTGCGGAATCCCCATCATGGAGGGGGTTTAAGGAAAGTTTATACAAATATCTGTCCAGGATGGTCTAGGTTTACAGGGGACTGGACTAAATGACCTCAAGGTCTCTTCCAGCCCTAAATTTCTATGATCTAGAAAAGGAGTTGATGGGATGCATATGACAAGAAAAGTAGTAATCTCCTAACCGTACAGCATTGTTAAAGTATGAAAATAGAATAATGGAAGGAACCAGCCAACAGAAGAGGAAGTGTTGGCCAGAAGCTGCTGCTAAGTCAATCTCAAACTATGTTTTCAGGCCCTGCCAGCTTCTCCAAATCACAAACAGAGAGAACTGAAACAAAGGATAAAAATCCAGTAATGAAAGACTCAGCCAACTCAGGCCTGCATGCCACAGTAACAGGACAAACGCCACTAATGACATTCAACTGAGGAATTTAGGACTAACGCGGACGGCTTCATTACAAACTGCTGTGGAGAGCAGAGATGCCCAGTGAGATGGTGTAGAGCTGCTAATATCGTTCATTGCATGTTAAGTGCTTTTGAAAGATAACAGCTCCTTCACCTCAAGGAACTCAGTTTGGCCAGATAGGTGAACACCAACAGAAATCCTCCCACTCCAACTGGAAACCATAGGTACGTTAACTCCTCAGTATTGTCAGTAAGCAAGTTTCCCCACAGACATACCTGTAGAGGTAGTAAGTTCATCTATGGAAAGGTTTTTGGTCCTTTTAACAAGCTCAGCATTCCCCACTCTGCAAAAAGCAGCATGGGTACATTGCAGGAGCCACTAGTGTGCTCTGAACATGAATTTAAAGAACAGGGAGAGAAAATAATGACACGGAGCACTCTATTGTGAGAAATAAAGAGCACAGAGCTCTTATCTATAGGACTGAACTGCGGGAAAAGTGAGCATGCAATAAGATGATGCAGCCACTGGGGGGGGAGCCATCAGACATAGAGGAGGGGGATTTTAATTGTGTTTCTTAATTAACCAATAATTAAAACTCTCAGGATAAATACTGGAAAAGCCACAATTTACACAGAACAAGCCATAGACTTGCAAGGAGGGAGAAGATTGGCAATGAGGTGAGAAAAGAAACAATTATCCACAGCATCTGACTTTAGTGACAAACTATGGATTCTCGCTACATCAGGAAGCTAGAAGTATGAACAGGAACAGATCTATTTCTTCAGGTAGCCAGAAGAAGAGCCCCTCACCAGTGTGAGCAGTCCAAGAGTTGAATGTGGAGGCAGACGTCTTGTATCCAAGTTAAATTAGGAATAAAAGGGCTATGTTTGGGGATGTGAAACAACTAGAGACTCTGTGGAAAAGGTGCAGATCAGATGGATATTAGGTAGGAACTTTTCAGCTCTGACGGAGCTGGGGTAAGAAGGAACAGCCACAGCTTTGAGCATATGCCTTCATTCGTCTTCATTGTTTATAATAAAATTGACTTTAATGACAATTGACAATAACTGAGGTTTAAGTTCTGCCCTTTGTAAGTTAAAGAGATAAGAGGGGTAAAATTTTCAAAAGCACCTAACAGACTTTTCAGGAACACTCAGGCGCCTAAGTGCCTAAGCCACTCAGGCACTTTTGAAAATTTTACCCAGTATTTAAAACATGTTAAATGTAAGTTATGAATGAGACATATGTTGGCTGAAAAAAGAGGGTTAAAGATTTCTTTAGGGCTAGAAGTAGAAGAATGAGGCTACCTCCTTTGTTAAAATGAAAGGGATTCACATGTTTACGGGAAGAGCTGCTTGGCCCAATGGAACCTGCTTTTGAATGGAAGCAAAAGAAAGCCCCAGATTGCTTCACTGCACGGCAATGGGGAAACTGAGGTTCCAGTTGTAAAGGCTTTCCTCTTAATGGGGCTGATCCTGCATTTTGCCTTCCCCCAAATGCCAGCTGACATCAGCAGAATGCAGCTTCAGGCCCAAAGTCAAGTAATTCTTGCGGAGTGGGGGGGGGGGGGGGGAAGTAAACTACAAGAGAGTTCCTCTTTGTTGGCTATAATATAGCTTGGCGTGAGAAAGCCATCTCATGAGGTTTATTCCAGTCTGGGCAATTAAGGACCACACAGGTCAAAACTAATTAGCCAGAAGATTAAAAGGAGTCATTTATAAGTGCAGTAATGCTATTAAATGTATACAGGTCCAAAATCAGAGACGAGAGCCTATTAAGAAGGAGAAACCCCTACTTCTTATCTGGGTGCCACTAGATCAGAAAAGGAAGTTATATTGACAAGCAATATTGACAATATTGACAGTCACCTCTCTGGAAAGCTTTAGCTAATCACAGGAGAAGAACATGAAAAATAAAATCCTAAATAGGGTGTTGGCCTGCACCACTCTGGTAAGCTCAAGGACTAGTTACCATCCAGTGAAATCATCTTTGGCAGGCAGATACAGTGACTGGCTCCAACTAATTCTTTATGCCTCATCACTGGTGGGCCCTTTGTTAGCTGTGCTTCTTTGTTTCTTCTGGACATCTGTGCCTCCAGATTACCTGTTCTCTAGAGGCTTCCAGATTGCTGGTGTTCTGTCATTTTGGACGCATCTGGAGATCTATGAGTGAGGAGCTGGCACCACATTCACAGGAGCCCATCTCTCCACCTAGGTCCCTGGACCTCATCTGCCACTTACCTTTCTGCCCTGGATCACCTGAGTTCCTGAAGTGTCTCTGGAGCAGCAGAGAATGATTTGAAGCCCTTGAAAAGGAAGATGTGGCTATGCTTTACCAGGCCACCTCTCAAACTGCTGGAACAATAACACTCCCCTTAAATGGGTTCAAATACTGTGAGGGCTATTCCTTTAATGGTCCCCAAATAAAAACAAGGAGGTGGGCACTCCATATGTAAGCTAGTTGAGTAATTTTTGTATTTGCAGCATTGCAAAATCATTAATGTCTTTGTATTGCTGAGCAAGCTGTTTAAATATTTAGAGAATTGAAACCATGCTAGGAGAGTAACCCATGTCCTCTAATGCAGGGACAGGCTAGCTTGCATTTGCAGCATTGAGACAGCTGAAGAAACTTCAAATTTGGCTGCAATTGAAATGTTTTCTTCCTTCTTGTCCACAACTGCAAAACTGTGGTGAGTTAATGGATGTTACAAACTCCTTCACTGTCAATTGTAGAATGTCCAGCATCTGACATCAGTCAACTCTATGGAACTAAAATAGTGCCAAGTATCATGGAAGGCTGTTTACATAAGAAAATAATCTTCTCCATCTATTGGTATTAAGCAAGAAACCCTCTAATCGTCTGATCACCAGAGCCGGTCAATGTTTTTGGTATGAATAATTCATTAGGCACATTTTGGCATTTTTATCAAATTAATTATTGGCAAATAGTTTTGACCTCATTCATTCAGCTCTATAGATGGCTGGATAATATTAAGCATATTATTTATTAAATAAATATATTCCATCCAAATACTTCTTTCATAATACGTTTCTCATTATTCAGCTAGCTCAGTTGAATATCAACATTCCTTGCACTTTTCTTTTGTATACTGACTGGGGGGGGGGGGGGGCGGTGGATTAAGTAAAACCAATAGAAAACATTCATTGGAGTTTAGCCCCATCTAGTGGTCTTAAAGCAGTCACACTCAAAACTTTCACTTGTTACAAATGGAAGTGTGCATTACAGATGTATGATGAAACTTCGCAGTGGTTCATGCAAATGTTTGTTATCTTTCTATACGCTTGGATTTGCAACCTCACATTTTCCTTTTCATTTTGAAGTTTTACAAAATCTAAAATTCACAGCAAAACAGAATTTTACATTATTTTAACCTGAAGCCATGCATTGGTCACATTTGTTAACTGCACTTACTTGAAAGCTTTCTTGCTGTTGGTAAAACTGGTTTAACTCCATAACCAGCTTTTAAATCAGGAGTTTCATGATTATTGGTTGTTTTGCAGATGTGTTATTTGACTCCAGGGCCGGACCCTGCCATTCTATCCATGGAGGCGGGATTCCATGGGGGTACATGGGTCCACCTGCCTGGATCTACTTGCAGAATCACTGCCCCAGTTAGCAATCTCTTATGGATTTTTGATGTGCAACATACCTTCAACACACCAATATAATCAATCTAATTTAATCGCTGGGAAACAGAGCCTCTTGCAGCACACTGGACATTTCCACTGCTTGCATCCGAAGAAGTGGGTATTCACCCACGAAAGCTTATGCTCCAATACCTCTGTTAGTCTATAAGGTGCCACAGGACCCTTTGTCGCTTCTACAGATCCAGACTAACACGGCTACCCCTCTGATACTTGAGCACACTCAAGTGTGTGATTTAACCAGACCCCTGGAATCACCAATATATTATGTAATGCTTGGATCTGTTGTTCCTTTTATGATATCCCGTGATACTAATAAATAAAAATGAAGTTCCATAGTAATGCTGACCTGCTTCCACTGGGCCACATTCTGATCTCAGCAACTTCAGTATAAGTCAGGAGTAACTGCAGAGCGAATGCTTTTTTAGGGTGACCGAGGTCAGAATCTGCCCCATTCTGTTCTGTTGAAATAATCTTTACATCCTGTTTTCTTCCAATCACTTAGGCACATGGAAAAAATCCAAGACCTTTGAGGGATAGGTTGCTGGGGCCCATAATGGCTGCATTCCAAATGATGTAATAAATTACTTTCTTGATTATTTCTAGCAACCAGTAATGAACTGATGCTATCAATCTCCTGTTTGTTTCCAAAGTATCCAACTGGAATCTTAAATGCTTGTTTAAGAATGAACTGAATGGCAAAGAAGAATAAATTCTCCCAATTCTTCGAGCCAGACCCTCCTCAAATAATTATCCTCATACCATGGAAGAATGTGAACAAATTGCTCTGATCCAGAGTGGCTCCATGGCCTTACATGGGACAGTCCCAGGTCTTTTTATCATGGCAGGTCATAATTTGTTCATAGGAGGCTACCTCGTTTAAACTATGTCTATGCTATGAGCTAAGGGTGTGATTCCCCCACTTGTGTACACATGCTCGTGCTAGCTAGCACAAGTATAAAGAGCAGTGTAACACGGGTAGCCGCAGCAGAGTTACAGCCCAGCCATGTTATGTACAAACCTGTCTGAAACTGCTGCTGCTGCTGTTACTCCATGCTACCGCAGCTACGCTGCTATTTATACTTACGCTAGCTCAATGAGAGATGGCGCGAATACATGTATATGAGCAGGAGAAACACACCCCTAGCTCACACTCTACATGTAGCCTTTGAACAAAGGAACGCCCCACCCTGGCCCCTTTCTTCAAAGCCTGCTGCGTTCTCCTCAATACAGGATGTGGTGTGGAAGGGCAAAGTGACTGGGAGCCATTTGTGTGCTATTGAGGCAGCTCCTTGTATACATTACAGCAGCCCCAGGGTTATTGTGATTTATGCCAATTTGTAATAGCCTCCAGGACCATTAACCACCCTAGGCAATCACTGAAGCATTATATGCTCCAGACAGACCCCATTCCCTCCATCAGTATGCCCCAGCATGTACGCTACATTGAGAAGTTGCGGAGGAAGTGTAGGATTTTATATTTGGATTAGAGTTTATAAGGAACGGTTATAATAATGTAATATGTATTAAATGTATTAATGTATGATTTGATCATCCTGCCAGCAACCCTTTTTGAATAGCAAAAAGGAATGACCCTCTGGGACATCGGGAGAAACGCATCTGACAGAATGCCAGTGTCTGTACTGATGTTAAGGCAGGAATAGACCAGAACAGTCTTTATGGCTGATTATGGTCACTCTCTGTTTTAGGATAAGTTATAATGTTTACAATGGGGTCTTGTTTCCTATATGCATTACAAATTAGGCCCTTTAGTTAACTATACATTTCTTTGTTTTAAGATTTAGTAAGTAAGAGACAGGATCTTGTATTGTGTCTATGTTAATGAGATTAGAAGCATATTGAAGGCCCGGGCCCCAATGTGAACTGTTTTGGTCACAATATTTAGTAAGGTTTAGTTAACAATGTCTTTTTTGCTCAACATAAAACACTGCTGTTTGTATACCTTTGAAGATCTCTGTAAAAGACTGTTTGTGTGAATGAGGAGTGTATACATCAAGAAAAGATAAGGTGTAAAGGCCATTGTTAAAGTCAGATGGTCAAGGAAGGAGGAATGAAGAGACTTAATGACACTAGAGAACCATCGCGCATCCATGATTGAGGAAGGGCAGATTGACGACCCTGTGGTGGAGGCTGGCACCCCTAAAAACAAGATAATTGATTAAATCGAAACCAGGACAGGATGACCCTGGAGGTGCTTTGGAGTGTTAACATCAAAAGATAACACCAATTAAGGAGTAACTGGTCATAAATGACACAGCAAAATCCATAGACTTCAGCAGAGAAAAAGGACTATAAGAACAGGGTGCTTTGCCATGGAACTTTGGGTTCAGTCCTGCCAAGCCTCAGAGCATCAGATCGCGACCGACAGAGCTCCTCACTCATGCTCAATCTAACCGGCCATTAGATTGACTCGAGCTACGACAGACTGGTAACTATAAAGACCATCTGCAGGACTTGTGTGTGTGCGATTGAATGCATATGATGCTAACTGCTATGTTTTCAATAAACGCGGTTTACTGCCTTTTTCCATGAAAAAGATCCTGTGTGCTTCTTATAAGCATAGCAGAGGTGGCTCCTCCTCAACTACCTGTTTAGGGCAGTAGCAGTGGCCAGAATCTGGCTGTCAGTGCAGAGGGCTTTGGAATTGACATTCCATTTTTGCCGCAAACTAGAACAAACAACCCATTAGGGGAGAGGGAAGAAACATTAATTTTGGAGGTGGGGGAACTGGTAGATGAGTAACTAAGACATGGGTAATTTTGGTGTGGACTGAGTACTGTGATATTTACTGGGGAACGCTGGGACCGAAGAGAGGGGGCTCACTGGATACATGCCATTAGACCCTGACAGAGGACACCAGTTAACCAGCTATCCATAGCCATTCCAGCAGCGGACAGGGTAGGAAAAAATGCTGGAAGGAGGAAATCTAAGGTAAAGATTGAGCATTAGCTCCTGGTAGTTGCTATAATGAATTCAATGGCAAAAAATTGTGTTAATGCAGAGTTAAGGTTTGCTTGGTGGTAGGTCGTCCCCTTGCAGAATGCTGAGTTGAGCAAAACTCAAAGGTCTGAAAACCAGGAAACGCAGAGTAAAGGCTACCCATGCAACCTTAACTCTGCCCTCTTTCAGCAATGCCCCTATGCCTATTAAAACACATACGTCTACTCTGTGAACCCCACAGCTGCTGGCATGTACAAGCTCTTCACCTCCCTTTACAGCACATTCACTCTCTCCCACAGGATTCCATCTAACACAATTAAGGACACAAAGGGGGAAAAAAAGGTTGTTTATGACACCTTCCTTTTGTTTCGCTAGAGCTGGCAGTAGCCAACAGGAATTATTTGGGTACACATCAGATGCGGTCAGTGTGTTAGGTGGGCCTACACTAACTGCAGTAGCTGGACCTGCTTGGTACAGGTGTGTTTGCGATATGAGGACAAGTGTGACAGAGCTGTTATTGTGATGTGAGCAGATCTGTTTTCCACCCTCTAACCTGCATGAGGAAAGGGAAGAGGGGCATCTGTACCTTCAGCATGCAGCATTTCTATGCAGAGTTATGCAGGTTATGTTGGGACTGGGGTAGGAATTTTATTATAAAAGACATTGTCAGTAGGGGGGTGAAACGGAGGGCAAAAGGGAAAGTTGGAGGGAAGGTTTTAACTCAAACCAGACCTTCAGCGTCCCCTCATGTTGCAGTTATGGGTGACTCCTTCCCCCAAACACACAAATCTCCTAATGCATAACACTTCCTTCTAATCTAAATCCCCACCTCACCTCCATCGCTTTAGCCTGCCCCTGCATCTTGGTGGTGTGGTCTAATAGTGGGAGAGAGGGTCTGAAAGGCTCTGTGACGAAGGAACTATTGGTCAGAAATTTGAGAATTAATTTCAAACAGAAATAAAAAAATGTGTTGCTTTCTGACAAGTTCTAAAGAGTTTAGTGGCTTCAGTCCATTTCCAGAGGAGACAAGTGTGCCCGTACCACAAATCCCATCTTAACTGGCAGTAGCAGAAGGGAAACTAAGGATGGAGTCAGTGTGGAGACTAACCTACCTCATCACCATACAGCTGATTCCCAACCAGGTGAAGGTTAACCCATACAGGCAGTTCAGTGTGCAGAATCGTATGCTGGCACTGCTTCTCTGCCGTCGACAGAACAGGTATAGCACAGCAGCCCTCAGGGCCATCTAGCTCCTTCCACCAGGACGAAAGTCGCAAAATGTTATACAACAAAAAACAATCCATCACAAATGATCACAAGTGATGCATGGCAATAACTTTAAAAAGGAATACCCTGTCAAGGAGGGATAACTGGAGGCGTTTGTGGAGTAAGAAAGCAATGAGAAGAGTCCAACACTGCATAATGCTTTACATAATTGAAAGGAGACTCCATGCAACCGTACAAGGTGTTTTCATAGCCCCAAGGAAAGGGTGACAATTATTTTTAATACTCTCTGTATTTATGATCCAAGCAATAAGACAGTTTATTCAGCTCGGCGATTTTTCTTTTGTAGTCAAATTGCTCCGCAATTGAAGAAGCTTTAGTTTGCTTCCATTTTAAGAGAATGACGTGTAACAGATTGGTATATGTCTGTACAAACCTGTAACAAATTGGGACCTTCTCTCAACACAGTAACCACCATTTTGAAGACTGATTTGCATTTAAAGTGTGTAGCTGTGACAGGTTAAGGCTCGCTTATATGGGGAATTTATCTTATTTCCAAATAAGATTGCCTTATTCCAAATTTTCCTAAATCATTAAACCAATGAATAGTTAATCTGCTTTAAATTCACACCCTACTTTATACCAGATTAATTTTTACATATAGACAAGCCCTTATAGAGGTAAAGGGCAGACCAACACATCTTATTGTAATGCCAGACACCTCCCTGGAGCGTGGAACACAAGAGTCATTGGTGGTTAGTGTCAGAACAATGGGTTTGCTGAAGAGAATGAACAGGCTAAAGGAAACTGGTTCTCTCAGTTTGTCTCTAAGGAGGCTTGGACTTCAGCTACGTGACTGGATGCTGAAGATGGTCAGGGAGTTGCATGACAGAAGGGAACTCTTTGAAACCTTTTTAAAGCCAAGGTCTGGCCAGTTTTGATCCCTCTCCCCATCTAATCACCTCCAGACAACAGAAAGATACGGGCCAGAGAGACCTACTGACCTAACATAGACTAAGCCTAAGGACTAGAGATGGTGAGAAAATTTTCATCAAAGCAGTTTTCCATGGGAAAATACCATTTTGATAAAACCAGTTTTCTTTTACAAATCTTATTGATTTTGATAACCCGAATGTCTACACTGCAATTTTATTGCCCTGCAGCCCAAGCCCTGAAAACCCTAGTCAGCTGACCCTGACCACCTGCAATTCTTTTATTGAGGAGTAGATGTGCCCTTACAGACCCAGAGTTAGAAACAGTGACTGGACACTGCTCAGACCCAGCTGGCTTGGAGGCACATGTGATCCAAAGGTTGGGTCCAATTACAACAGATTGGTGATCATCCACTTCAGGGACTCGGCCACATCTCTAACCCGAGGGCTCTCCCATGGAAATACAAATGAAGAGTAATGATGACTCTAAGTCATACATTTCACAGTTGTGAGCAAACTGCCTGGAACACACACATACCAGGCAAGTAAGTGTTTTACTTTACTATATTTGCTTAGTTTGTGCCCTTCCAACAATTCACTGTCTTAGGGCATGTCCAGACAACATAAAATGTCCCTTTTTGTGAGCAATTGCTTTAACTTTAGGGGAGCCTGTGTAGAATTAAGTTGTAAGTCTGGCGTACAAAGGCCTATAAGATTTAGATCTACCAGCATAGGGTGGATACTTGCTAGTGTTTTACTGAGTTTTACCAGCAACGGGACACTTTTACAACTGCTATAATATACTGTTCTAAATCTCCTACATATATGAACTTCTTCAAATCCGTTCTGTATTGATCCATGAAACCTAGCTACATGAATAAAATTCTGTATATATGCCAAATATTACATTTAACTTGAGAGAAGGAAAACAATATACATTTCAAATCTCTAGACAGAATGATCTGGGTCAGATCCTCTGTTGGTGTAATTCTGCATAGCTATGTGAAGTTAATGGAGCTACACCAATGTACACCAGCTGAGGATCTGGTTTATAGGGTCTAACTTTCACAATTAAGTTGGCTTTTAATATGCAAAAGTGGATCTAATATGTTCATGCAGTTTATTGTGCTTGCACATACTAACTGGGTAACTGCATGAGCTAATGGCCAGTTGGGTGTGTAACTAGTTTCTTGTGTGCACTGTCTCCTGATGTTTACTTACGCTTACAGTAATTGTGTGAGAAAAATGTCTATGGAAGAGCGCACCAAACTTTTTTGATAATGCACATAAAAACAGGAGGGTTTGTTTCCTTCCTATTTGTAAATCTTAAATTTCAGATGGAGAAAGATATTACCCTAAATGCCATATTCTGCCATCATTCAGGGAATAAAACATGCTGAAGGCAATAGGAGTTTTGTAAATAATCATCAAAATAATTAATAATACAATACAAAGAAATGGCAAGGTATTCTATGACCATAAGTGTATTCAAATTTAAAATATTTGCACAGAAAAAATGTAAGTAACAGTGAGAACAGTCGAGCAGAGAAATAATTCCTCGGGGATTATTCATGAGCCCCCTATTTCTCCTTTGCACCTTTCCTTATATGTTTGTATTCCAACTGATTGTGTGTGTGTGTGTGTGTGTGTGTGTAAGAGATTGTGAGAGAGAGGGAATATGATATTTGCAATTTCAAATAGGTTTTTGGGCCACTATTTACTGAATAGAGTTCAGGGGCCCTCTAGTGGTTATAAACTGAATATATTAGGATTGCTGCCTTTATAGGATTGCTGTTTAAGACCTCAGATTCCTACCCCTCAGTTCTCTCATTTGAGCTAGGCTTTCTTGTATTTGGACAGAGGCAGAGCATTTAATTACAGAGGATGGCCTGTGTCACATCCTGCCAAAAATCAAACATCTGTTTTCAACATTTTTGGATCAAAAACTACATCTTAGATCATTTCCAACCCCAGTCCAAGAATACTAGTATTAGTGCCTATTGTGTCCTGCTGCTCTGTAGGTTTGCAAGGAGCTGCTCCAATTGATAATAGATCTTTACAATGACGATGAAAAGATACCATGTTGCATCTAAAATGTGTATTGCTGTAAGAGCAGCAGTGATCTGTATGCTATGTATAACCTGTATGCCCAAAAGGTCTGTTACATTTCCACCCCTGCACCCCTTTTGTCTCCTCTCCCTCTTTGAATACATGTGAGGTGGCTTTCCCCCTCCCCTTCCCTCCTGGAATGCTTGTGGGATGAATGGGCTGCTTGAACAGCTGGAAGATCAGAAGAGCTCCCAGGTAGACAAGGTGTCTGGAACTCTAATTAGACTGAGCTCACACAACCAATGCATGGACACTGCATGGACACTGCCCGAGGTGGAGTGTGACCAACCAGATGCAGCCAAGTCATCTCTAGTTGCAGTCCATGAGGAGCAGGTCCTTAAAAGGGGAAGGGGCCATGTGCTCAGGAGTGCACTCACAAGCTTCCACCTCCCATGAAGGCCTTTCGCCCGGACTGCCTGGCCAGTGGTTCGCCGCATTGCATTCCATCGTGCCTCGGGAAGACTTACCTTCATCGCACCATCCCATCGCTGCGCTGTGGGACACTTATTTTAAAGGATCCTGACATCTCCAGTGCCGTGCTTGTCCTGGGAGCATGAGTATACGAGTGTGAATGTGACCCTCTCCCCCATCTTTTGAGCTTAGCTATCAGTATAATAAACGTGCTGCTTTCTGCCAAACTCTGGTGGGTCATTAGTCCTCCCTATGCTTGCTAGCTGGTACAATTTTGGGTAACATATATCCAGGGGATGAGAGTAGAAAGTTAGCTTAGTTATAGTTAGAATAAAAACTCTTTGGGGCAGAGACCCCCTTTTTGTTCTGTTTGTACAGTGGCTAGCACAATGGGGTCCCAGTCCATGACCAGGGCTCCAAGGCATTATCATAATACAAATAAATAATAAATATTATTAATTGGCATTAATAACAACCACCACCTGCCCCATCCCATATTTGGAAAACCCAGTCCTTTAACTCTTTCAGCAATATGATCTGTAAGTTGTTGTGACCGGGGTCCTAGTGGGAAGCCAGCTGTGGTCACTCAATTAGGGTGAACTGAAAAGAATGGGGCATACAATCACCAAAAAGCTGGTGGTTATTCCAATATTTAGATTTACCAAGACAGCATAAAACAGCTTCTTTATTACCTTACTGGTTACTCAGAAGTCCAAACAACATAATTCCCTTAAAGTGATCCAGCCTCAGGCCTCCATCCAGGTACCTAAGTCAAATATGATGATTTCTGAAAATATTATTTCATCATATAAAGGAAAAGATTCTACCAATCCCAAAAGATCAGACACATTACCTCCCAAGTTATTGAATATTCCAGATCTTACCCAAATACACTCTACAGACCATTCTTATTAACTAAACTAACATTTATTAAAATACGAAGAGAGAGTATGGTTAAAAGATCAATATACATACAGACATGAGCTCAATTATTTAGATTCAGATTCATAGCAGAGATAGTGAGCTTGTAGTGCAAAGAGTTCTTTTAGAAAGAGTTCAGAGGTTATAGTCCAATGTCCAAATATCATATTCAGTCCATATCAGCATAACTGGGACCTCAGTCTTGTGACTCAAACTTCCCCCAATGAAGCCTAAGCAAATCTGAGATAACAGAATCAGGACCCAAGTTCATGTCCTTTTTGACAAGTTGGAGTTCAAAAGGTAATTAGCATGACTTTGAAGGAGGTCAATCACTGGTACTTAGCTATAGAATTAACATAAGGCAATTTGCTTGCTCCTCCACCATTCACAGATTATTTTCTATACATCTCAAAGAGAGATGAATACAGAAATATCCCGTGTTTACAATACATTTAAATACTAGGATGTTCTTTTGATCCCTGAATTATCAGAATACAGCATAGACAGGGACTATTGATTACATTGTGGACCCTACTCATACATATGTAAGTACATAAAAATACAAACATTATCTCCCCACATGTCTTTTGAGGATTATTTATTTTGCAGGCTGTTTAACCCTTTCTAGCCATGTGTCACAGTTGTATTTGCTGTTTTCTATCTGTACATACAGTACCAATTGTAAGTAACCTTTTTTATCCTTTCACCAAGGTGTCTTCATCCAGCATGAAGTGTGTACTATAAATCACTCTTTACCAACTGCAGATTTTAAATTGCTTTAAAATTAATGGTCCTAATCTAAATCACTGGCAAGGAAAAATCTGCTTCTCGAGGTTTGTGCATCTTTGTTTCTGTTGCACTTAAACACTAAACAAGTTGTGGAATTCTTTGCAAAGTAGGCTATGAAGTTAATATCTAATACACCAAATTAATTCTAACTGTTATCTTCTTGTGCAGTAGAGATCATGCTTTTTCTGTTGTGCATAGCACTGACATTATCTGTGAAGTGCTATACACCAACGTTACACACGTTAAAACCTACGTATGTTCAAATAAAATCCAGTGTAGCAGCTATGCACTTCAAAATAATAGTAACAGGTTTCTTGTTTGGTGGCAGGTTGCTACGTACCTTGGCCACAAGGTGGAGTGTAAGTCCTCTCCCCTCCCCCCCACCCCCCCGCCCCCACCCCACTAGAGCTCTATGAAACTCTGTTTTTAAACTTGTGGAATTCTTAAGACTAGTATTTTGTGCAACGTCACAGGTCCTGAAAATGTTGCTTGATTTATGATTTCAATGACATGGCTACTTTACCGACAAAGTCTTGTGAAAGGAGGAATTTTCACATTTCAGATGATGAAACTGAATTTTGATGCTAAAGTGAAGAATTATCTAGTTGTTAGAGTATTAGCTTGGGCCACAGAAGACCTGGTTTCAGTTCCTTGCTTTATCACAGATTTCCTGTGGAGCCTTAGGCAAGCCACAGTCTTTCCTTGCCCAGTTCCCCATCTGTAAAAAGGGGGATACAGTCCTTTTCCTGAAAAGGAAAGCAAGCAAAATTCTCACTGATATCTGCACTGCAGATCTCTGTTGTTTTACTGAGGGCTGCTCAAATTCTGTGTAAGGAATTACAGCAAAATATATAATAGCAATCTACAGTGAAACTCGATAGAAGTCAGCATATGCAATGAAGAAAATATAGACACCATTCACCATCTATACGAAAATAAGAAAGAAAAACTTGTAGCACCTTAGAGACTAACAAATTTATTTCAGCATAAGCTTTCGTGGGTTAGAACCCACTTCATCGGATGCATGGAATGAAACACACAGCAGACAGATATTTATACAGTCAGAGAAACATGATAAGGTGGAAGTGCATAGACCAACCTTAAGAGGCTAATTAATTGAGAGGAACCATAACAGCAGGGGAAGAAAAACCTTTGAAGTGATAAACAAGATGGCCACACAGGTGTGAATGAGGATTGTTAACTTAAGGGAAATAGATTCAATTAACGTAATGGCTAAGGCATTCCAAGTCTCTATTTAATCCTGAGTTGATGCTATCTAGTTTGCATCTGTGTGGCCATCTTGTTTATCACTTCAAAGGTTTTTCTTCCCCTGCTGTTATGGTTCCTCTCAATTAATTAGCCTCTTAAGGTTGGTCTATGCACTTCATGTTTCTCTGACTGTATAAATATTGGTCTGCTGTGTGTTTCATTCCATGCATCCGATGAAGTGGGTTCTAACCCACGAAAGCTTATGCTGAAATAAATTTGTTAGTCTCTAAGGTGCTACAAGTTTTTCTTTCTTATTTTTGTTTTGCTGACACAGACTAACACGGCTACTACACTGAAACCATTCACCATCTATGTCACACTTGGAACTTAATTAGCCTATCACCTGGGCACACTGAAGTCAATGGGAACTACATGACCCAATTGATGGATTGATTGGGCTCCTTCATATTTTGTATTCAACTCTGGGTATCACATTACCAGAAAGGTATCACAAAACAGCAGAGCTCAGTAAGGGCCAACACAAGAAATTGGAATGCTGAATGGATTCACAAATAAGGAAAGTTGAATGCAGTGGCATATGCACAGACTGTGACTTAGTGATTACTAAGGGATGGGCAAGCGTTTATCAAAACAGTGTACAGATATTTGAAAGGTTTAAATACCAAGGATTCTTTAATGTGGTATGCAGCTGGATAGCTAGGAGTAAAAGGATGAAATTAAGAAAGAATTTAGTCAGATAGTATTAGAGTATGAAATAGTCCCATAGGAGGAGTGATGGAAGCTCTGTTACTTGGGACTTTTAAAGCTAAATTGTCAGCTAGAAAATGTAGCATGGGGAACATATCTGCACTGAGAAGGGGAGAGGCATCAACACAAAATTCAGATCGTTTCCACGATTCTACAAACTTTGTTTTGCACTGTAATCAGTCACATGGACCTAGGAAAGTGGAAATGAAAAGCAAGCTATTATGAGAAAAAAAATCATTCTGAAAGCAGTTAGAAATGACTTCTTCCTCCCACGTAGAAGGCGGCACAGTGGATGGAATGGTCTGCTGTGAAGAGAGGGTGGAAGGTGTTGCTGCTCCTTTAACCCTGGTGTGTGTGGGCAGCATGTGCTTCCTTTCTAAACTGTCAGCTCCCAAACTGTAAGTCTCAAGTAATATGGACCACACTGAAGTTACAAAATGAGAAGACAATTTTATTGTTGGCCCTTATTTTCAAGTGCTCAAAGAGTCACACTTTAATGTGAAGTAGAGATATCAGCTGCACCAGACTTTACATCTGAGAACAGTTATGATTCCATTTTCTGTGTACCACATTTCTAGTGTGTACCAGTCTTCGGCTGCCATTTTGTGAGGCAAAGCTAATGCAACACGGTTGTGTTATGGAGGAGATGTATCTTGTGCTGCCCTCACACGAAGACTGTGTTTTGTTTTCTCTCATAATCTAAGATGGAGGTTATTTAGATCTGAAAGTGTCCAATGGCTCCTCCCACATACAGAAAAGTATAATACCAGGTGCTCAGCCTTAAGTAGGACCTGGCACCTTTGACGTGCAGTTATCCCCTCATTAAAGTGTTCACTGGGCACAGAGAAGCCAAAATGGATGTACTTCCAGATGGTATTGAAAAGTTGCTTTGCCTTTATTGAAAAGAGACAATCAATCAATAGAATATCCTTGCCCAAACTGGGCATAGGCTGGGGTCAGCTCCAGAAAGAATAAAAAACAAAATCTAGTTCACTTTTAGGCCTTCTCTTTGCTCATGGAGATCTGGCCTTCTCTCCCATTCACACAGTAATCAGACAGTCTGTTAACTGAGCCTTTCTTTTCTAAGGTAAAGCCCTCCTCTCGCCAGTTGGCTGAAGTCACCAAGCCTGGGGAACCAGGGTCCTGGAAAGAGGAACAGATGCTCCTATAGTCAGAACAGCCACCTTAGAGTCCTGCCTCCTTCCTTTTATAACCTGCTCCCTCCTGATTACAAAACACCACGTGGAGACGCCTCCCTCCAGGTTTGACATGGATGGCTGGTGTTGTGGGGAAGGGCTGATTTAAGTCTCCATCTCCAGGATGGACAATGAACCCTTTTCTGGTGCATCTCACTGCACACTTCTTGTCCAGCCCATCACAACTTTTTAAAAGAAATCTAGTGAGACATGTAACTAAATTCTACCTAATTAGCAGACTCACTCTGAGCATGGTCCCCGCAGAATGTTCCTTTAATCTGTGTTACACAAAAAGACACAATGCTGCATGTACAAAGGGAGCACCGAGCACCACACATTCAGATAAACATAGCTGCACTGATTTCATGGACTATACGTTCAGCAGCATGATCCCATGCAATAGGCATGTGCCGTGTACTGCATTTTGTGGGACACTCACAATTTGCGTGGGATTTGAGGTCATGTTTTATCAACTCAGCTCCCCCTTCCAATGGTCTGTATTTGTTTTTCCTTATTCCCCTATCCTCCACTACTCACAGTCCAGCTGCTCTGCTTCCCCCCACAAGGGCCACACTCTGCTGCTTCCCACAAACTGGCTTCCCCGTTTAGGTTTGTCAAGCTCCCTTAACCACCTACTTCTGGCTATATTGACTCCCACCTCTGAGTCTACCTAAATCCTCTGGCCTTTCCTTCCCTGCCAGCCCCTGACCAAGTCTTCAAAGCTCCTCTCTATTCTCTGCTCCTGATAACTGGGACTGGACTTGGTCTGATGCTGGAAGGTAGGGGGCAGGTTGGGAAGAAGAGTGATTGGAAGGGAAGGGTCACTACTGTAGGCAGAGGTGGATTATGGTTTTGTGGGGCCCTGGGCCAGAGCAAGTGGGGGCCCTTCCCCACCTCTTCTACCTGCAGTCCCCTCTCCCTCCCCCTGCACTCCTGCCAGGGAAAAGGGGCCAGGACACAGGGCCTTGCCCCACTCCACCCACCTGGCACTCCTGCTGGGGAGCAGGTCGGGGTGTGGGTGTGCCCATTTCTCCAGGGCCCCCCAAATTGGCCAGGGGCACGGGACCATTGGCCCAGTGGTTATTCCGCCACTGACTGTAGGTAACAACAGTGACTAAGGAGAAAGGGGAACAGATTAAGCAATGAGGTGACTGGAAAATGATGGAGAATTGGAAGAGAATGTGGCTGATTTCTAGGGATGGTAATAAAGGAAAAATAATGTCCCTTTATGTCAGGGGCCTTGGCTTGTAGAGCATGGGCTCTCTCCCACATTATAGACAAGAGATACGTGTATGTGACTAGCTTTCAGATGACAGTACTCTGTATGCCTGTTGGAGTGGGTGATCAACATTTTCCACCGATTCTTAAAAAAAACAAACATACAGAGAGAGAGAGAGATAATTAAATGCAAATCAATTGCATTGATACAAAAATATAGATGAACATTCAAATGCAGGAGTTACGTTTCTCCAGTCCAGCTGCCTTAACTTGGCTACAATGTGCTATTCACCTATCAAATTACACAAACACTTCTAATCACAGGAAAACACAGATGTCTTTAAACACAGCAGGGATACTGCAAAAAGCATGAAGTGTGCATGTAAGCATGCTATAGATGTATGAAGTGTTGTTGTAGCTGTGTTGGGCCCAGGATATTAGAGAGACAAGGTGTATGAGGTAATATCTTTTATTAAACCAACTTCTGTTGGTGAGAGACATGTTTTCCAGCTTACACAGAGCTCTTCTTCAGGTCTGGGAAATGTACTCAGAGTTCACAGCTAAATACAAGGGGGAGCAGATTGATTAGTTTAAGTAGTTAACACATATTTCAAGGGATCATTCAAGGTGAAGTGGCCTGATAACATCCCTCCAGTCATAGGGGGAAAAGAAAAGGAGAGAGGCAGATGTGGGTCCTCATCATCAAAGGAAATCTGCACAGCCCTTTTAAAAGGCGAGCCTGGGTGCTTAAATTCATAACTTTGCTAGACCCTAAGGCCTTGTTTACACTATCAAATTTTGTTGCCAAAACTGCCTTTTGTCGACCCAAACAGTGAGTTCCTACACACTGTGAGGTGACTTTTGTTAGGGAAAATGCCCGGTTTTGGTGACAAAACACATCCACCCTCATGAGAGATTTACGTCTTTTTCCTCTACATTGTTGACAAAGTGCCAGTGTAGACACCACGATTGATTTCATTACTTTAATTGGCCTCCAGGAGGTGTCCCACAATGCCCATCCTGACCTTTCTAGTCAGCAGTTTGAACTCCTCTGCCCTCCAGGTAAACAACCATCTGCCCCTCCCCTTAGAAGCCCGGGAATTTTTGAAATTCCATTTCCTGCTGGCTCCACGTGGAGCAGTCTCATTGCATTTTCCATGGTGACCATGGCGAGTTATCACAGCAAATGTTCTCCGACTTGGACCACTGCAGAGCTATTGGATCTGATCAGTATAGGGGAAGAAGAGGCTGTGCAGTCCCACCTGCACTTGAGCCGTAGGAATTGGAATACCTACAGGCAGATTTATTGAGGCTTGTGCGAAAAAGACTATGATCAGGACACACTGCAGTGCAGAGCGAAGATAAGGAGCTGAGGCAGGTGTACCATAAGGCAAGGGAGGCAAACCGTCGTTCAGGTGCTTCCTCTAAGACCTGCCAGTTCTATAAGAAGCTGGATACTGTCCTCGGTGGCGACCCCACCTCCATCGCCAAGAGCCCCGTGGATACTTTGGGGGGCACAGAGGCGGTGGAAACAGGACCTAACTCAGAGGAATATGTTATTGATGAAGAGGTGGAGTTAGATGAGGATGTGCAGCTCCCGATGGGGTCGACCGGTGGGGCAGGCAACCAGGAACTGTTCTCCATTCCAGAGGTGTCTAGCCAGTCTGGGCAGTTGCTCTCCGGCAAGCAAGAAGCAGAAGATGAGACACCCGGTAAGTGGCTGTGGCTTGTGTAGTGCGGAGGTGGGTTCAGGACATAGCAATGTCGAGGCTGGCCGTGTTTCTGTGAGTTGGACATTTTTTTGTGTAGCTAATCAGTACGGTGGAACAGGGTGTTGATGCATGCCAAGATCTCACAGGAATCCTCCAGAGAGATCTCCAGGAAAGTTTCCTAGAGGTACTTGGTAATCCTCTGCTGAAGTTTCCATGGCAGAGCAGCTTTGTTCCTTCCCCCATTGTAGGAAATTTTCCCGTGCCATTCGGCCATCACTTGTGCAGGGACCAAAGCGGCACATAGCTCAGCAGCATAGGGAGCAGGGCAGAAGCCACAAGCATGGAGTAGATGTACCCTTGTTTCCCTGCTTACCCTTAGCAGTGAGATGTCTGCTAGAATTACCCCCACCTGTGGAAAAGTGTGGGAGAATTTTAGTATTTGTTCCCTAGAATGCTGCCCCATGACCTTTGCAAAGAGTGTGTGCTCTTTCCACCATGTGGAGCACCCCCCTGCCCCCGCCAACACTCACCATGCTTTGAGTGTTCGCAGAGATATGTGCCTGGCTAGGGTCAGTGAAAAAAAGTGATGGCAATATTGCAAAAGGTGTATTTAACAGAAATGTTTCAATGCCGTGTGTGAATGTAACAATCCTGCTTCTGTGCATTGTTCCCTGTGCTTCACCAGATGTAGCCTTCAGGAACACCCCATGCACCCCGGCTGAACATCTCCGCCAGATAAGAAAGCACCCAAGATGCAGCAAAGAAGACATTATTCCTGGAGGTCCTGCAGTGCTCCAAAGCAGAAAAAAGGGAATGCAAGCATAGGCGCCGACTTGGCTCTGCCTCCTCCCCATACCTCTTCCCCTGAGGCGCCGCTGCGGCGCCCTCCCCCCCACACCACTTGCCGCCCGCCGCACAGCTGATGGGTGGCAGGCCTGTCTAAAAAAAGTAAAAAAAAGTGGCTTCGCGAGCGCGCCTCCGGAAACGGAACCCAGACGCCGAGGTGAGCTGGGCGCAGGGGGGGGGGGGGGGGAAGGGGGACAGGCTGGCGGGGAGCTGCCAGCCCCAGAGCACCCACGGAGTCGGTGCCTATGAATGCAAGGAGTGCTGAGAAGCCGAATGGAAGGACAGAAGAGAGAATCATGCATTTGTTAAGGACACAACTGAGGAAATGATTAACGTAATGGAGGAGCAAATGCAGATGCTGAAGTCCTTAATAATGCTGCAGACTAAGCAGATCATTACTCGACCTCCACTGCAACACATACAGAACTCTTTTCCATGCCCCCCCAACTCCGCCTGCACATTCCTTTCCGGGACTTCTCCGTTTTTCCTTCACTCACCCCCTCGGACAACTTTCACGGGATTTGCATGAGCTAGATATAGGTCCAGCTATCATTGTGAAAGTCTGCCTTTCCCTGGTTCCTCCTTTCCCACCAAGAATCTGTGTGTTTGTGTGTGCTGTTTCTTGTGCAATAAAAGCAAAGTTTTAGAATGGTAAATCATCGTATTTTTATTTTTTTTTATTTTTTTTTACAAGGTGAGATTGCAGGCACTGCCAATACATGGACAGGCATTTCAATTACGTTATTACAGGAATATAAGGCTCCACATGTCACCATTGTCCCCAAGGAAAACTACATGTCATAGAACATTGAAGCAACTCTGACAAACTTATATGTTACTGGTGCTCATTGTCAAAGTACTGCTGAAGGACATAAATTCCACAGCGTGTAGAGGTCAAGCATAGGAGTTCATTACATACAGCGCTGACAGAGTGACACTTTGCTTATTAGGCGAAGCCACACTGTCAATCAATTGATTACAATGGAATATATGGATTTTCCATGGGTGGGGGAAAGCGACGAGGTGGGCAGTTCACACCCCGGGATAGGCTAGCAGCAAGACAAGATAAGCACATTAGCACAATGGGCAAAAGGTTACATAATGTCTCCGCCCATGGTCTCAAGTCCACAAGTTAACATTATTTAGTACTTTAATGAAATGTATTAGTAACATATATGTATATGTTGAATTCAATTTGGAGTCCATAGGAATGAAGTAACTCCTCTGATCATCTAACAGGTGCATTCCTAGGGATTAAAGCAAAAACAGTGAAAAGTATATGATAATAAGAATTGCTTTCTTTGTGTGCTAAGGCAGGCTTGGTCCCTGGGAAAGAGAGGTGGGAGGCTTTATTTTTATACGGACATGCCAACCTTTCATAAACTCAAGGTTGGTCTGTGGGAAGATCTTCTCCCTGCAGAAAAAACTAACATAACAGGTACAGGATGCCTTTGTCCCACACTTGCAACTTTAGAGAAGATCCAATTATTTAGTTATTGCTTCAACATCTGGCATATTGCTGACTAGATTTAAACAAAGCAAGGTTATCTTTTGTTTATTCTGTTTTCTCTTAGCTAATCACTATTCACTAGGCCTCTGGCCTCTTGGCCAAACTCTGGACTTTTGGGCCTCTAAAAGTTGACAAGTCCATATGCCAAATTGTTATACACATGGATTTTAACCCTTCGGCTGCCTCAAAGCCTCCCAGATTTGAATAGCACCCCTCTCAGCTACTCTGACAGCCCTGGTATCTGGCTGCTCAAAATCAGTGGCCAAGGGGTCTGTCTCAGCACTCCATCCCTGAGCAAACCTGCCACCCTTAGTTTCACATAGATTATGCAATGTACAGCATGCAGCTGTGACCATAGGAATATTATCCTCAGTGAGGTCCAACCAGCCATAAAGGCATCGCCAGCGTGCCTTTAAGCTGCCAAAAGCACATTCATACTGAGCCTGTTGCTGAACTGCTCCTTACTGCTGTCCAGGTGTCCCATGTAAGGTTTCATGAGCCATGGCTGTAAGGGGTACGCAGGGTCCCCCATCATCACTATGGGCATTTCAACATTCCCCACTGTAATCTTCTGGTTAGGAAAGAAAGTTCTCACTTCCAGATTTCTGTAAAGGCTGGTGTTCCTGAAGATGCATGATCATGCGCCTTCCCAGACCACCCTGCGCTGATGTCAGTGAAACGCCCACGGTGATCCACAAGCACCTGCAAGAGCATGGAGATGTATCCCTTCCTATTGATGTATTCTTTTGCAAGGTGGTCTGGTGCCAAAATTGGAATATGTGTGTCATTTATCACCCCTCCACAGTAAGGGAAACCCATTTCTGCAAAGCCATCACTATTCGATGCACATTTCCCAGAGTCACAATCCTTCGTAGCAGGATGTGATTTATTGCCCTTCACACTTGCATTAATGCAGCCTCAATGGTCAATTTCCCCACTCCAAATTGATTCGTAACTGACCAGTAGCAGTCTGGAGTTGCCAGCTTTCACACAGCAATTGCCACATACTTCTCTACTGAGAGGGCAGCTCTCATTCTAGTGTCCCTGCGCCACAGGTCTGGTACAAGTGCCGCAAACAGTTCCAGGAAAGTGGCTGTCCACATCCGAAAGTTCTGTAGCCACTGCACGTCATCCCATAACTGCATGACAATATGATCCCATGATTCAGTGCTTGTTTCCTGAGTCCAAAAGTGACGGTCTACCCTATGCAGCTGCTCCATGAATGCCAATCTAAAGTTGCTTCTATCCATATCACGCAGAATGTTGGGTGCCTACGAGTCTTCCTCAGTTTGGAACTTTACGATTAATTGAACTGCCAGCCGTGATGTCTTCATTACAGTTAACAGAGCATAGGAGAGCAGTGCGGGATCTATCCCTTCTCACAAAGATGCCGGGGTGCACAGCAAGGAAGGGCCATTGAAAAAATGCCACAAAAGAAAGCCGGAAGCCTATGGAGTGCTGGGACAGAACGCAATGCATTATGGGACATTGAGCCCAGTCCCAAGATGCGCTGCTATCTGTTCCACCTTCCCACAACACCTAGCAACAGAAGGTATCGAGTTGGACTGTGGGATAGGTACCCACAGTGCATTGATCACACTGTCAATGATGGTTCCCCCACTGTGAATGCGATCTGCCAATAGAGGGGGCAAGTGTGAACACAAAATTGCTATTATTATTAATTATTATTATTATTATGTTAACTTTTGGGAGTCAACCCCACTTTTGTCGACACAAATTAGTAGTGTAGACAGCCTACAAATCAGGAACTGAACAAAGACACTGGATTTATGGTTTATTACAACAATAATAATAATTACAAACAATAAATAATAATTTATTAATCCAATAACAACACTCCCAGCAGCTGTTTCCCCCTCTGTCTTTCCCAGACCTGAAGAAAAGCTCTGTGTAAGCTTGAAAACTCATCTCTCTCCCCAATAGAAGTTGGTCCAACAAAAGATATTATCTCACCCACCTTGTCTCTGCATACTATGGAGTTATAGTAACACCTTACTCTAGTGTAGGACATCATCATGGTCCATATTTTCTTGTGGTCACAGGATCCGTCAAACAAATAAAGAATAATTAATAATCAGTGCCATACGGTATCTATATTAATGACCTCTGAAACAGGGCTAAAAGCTACAAGGGCTGTATATCGCATTGGAAACATGGGAAACTCCCCTTTCTAGTGGTATGAAGCTACTATTTCTAACTTAGAAAGTCCACAAACTATTCAACTTTATCTCTGTCTCTGAACCAGAACTGAATATAATTTTGGAGTGGAAGGTCAATTCCATGTTAGGTTTGGTGGGAGGGAGGATAGAGGAAATATTTGTCAAGTTCTCTTTTTTAATGTTAAATGTTTGAAGCTGCTAGAAGTTTGAAAGTAATCTCAGCAAAGGTGAGTTAATGGGCAGCATGCAGGTAAACTAGTAAAAGGTGCATAATACATGCAATTTATGTTCTCTGGTTTTTTTACAAGGTTTTCTCATTTATCTCATAGTTCAGAATTTATCACCACTAGATCCAATGGAAAATGGGGAGGTGGAATAGTGAAAATATAAACAAAGGGGGTTTTGGGGGTGGAGTGTGGGGTGTGGTTTTTTTTAAACCTAAATTTAGAATTTTGAAGTTTCACCTATGCATAATCCCCAACCTATATACGGTGTATTGTGCAGGTGCTGGCTGTAGCTCCATAGTTAAATTTGAATTCCTCCATAGTTAAGTACGAGGTTAGTGCTAGTGCAAAACCTCAGCACTAACCTCATATTTTCCCCATGTAAGACATCCTGCACACACCTTATGCCAAATTACTGCAGCAAATACATGGGAATGTTGCACAGACATTGCTAAACGTTTGCATAAGGGTGGCAGCTAGAGGAATCTGTTGTATGCATTGTATTATTTTTATATGTTAGTAGTGGAAGGGAGAATTTCAGTGTCAGGAATCAATAACACATATGGGGGCCCTGAGATATGTTAAAGAAGGTTTTCTTAACTAGGCATTTTCTTGGTTTTCAGGGATTGCACGAGCTAGATTTGCAAGTAATCAAACTTAATTCAAAACCAGCAACCTTTTTTGGTGGTGGGAATATAGATGCCCATGCGCGCGCGCACACGCGCAAAATTCTATGTAGCCAATGTACCAATCTGTCTACATGGAGATATCCTGTAAATAAACAAACTCTCTCCCCAGTTTAAATACTGGTAAATAGCGCTCATAAGGATTACAGTTACGTGCAGTAGGCAGAATACTTTAATCGTGTTGCTGTGCTTCCTTGTTTACTTATTTAGATTCAGATAAAGGAAGTGGTGAGGCTGAATAGATGACAAGTTTTCTGAGAAGAGACCATTTTGTACTCAGAGGAAGCAGTTGCTCTCTTGGATATTCTTGCACCATAATTCAGAAATAAAAAGCAAACGGTTTAACAAAAGATCTGGGCATTTCTTAGGCAAGTCAATTATTGAATTTGCTGCAGGTAGCCACAGGCAGGAAATCTATGGCTGCCTGTTTCATTAATATTACTGGTATGAAAATTCTGTAACTGCTTAGGAAAAAAGAGCTGAAATGGATTTACAAAACATTCCCTATCGCTCAGTGGTGGCCGCTTGGAGCCCAGATGACCTGGCAGAGTACTTCAAGAAAGTAAGTTTTGCTGTATTTTGTCCTAGTATGGTGAAGTAGCAAGTCACTGTAACATTTCTGTGCTAAAAAAAAGAATATTCTT
The DNA here is from genome assembly GCA_037349315.1 of Chelydra serpentina. Lineage (NCBI taxonomy): Eukaryota > Metazoa > Chordata > Testudines > Chelydridae > Chelydra > Chelydra serpentina. The sequence continues at coordinate 29,273,216 of JBAIAC010000035.1, read as the reverse complement.
TTACACTAAAAGCAGAATTTGTTGCATAAATAATATAAAATTATCTTTTTGAATAATCACAAATAATCACAAAGTTGTTGAATAATCAAAGTGGCAGATGCCACTTCAGAAAGGGATTATACGTACCTGAAGTCCTTACGAATCCTGAAAAATGTATTCTAAATCAATAGCAAGAGAAAGTGATGGCTTCTCAGAAAACTCATATAATCTTTGGTACCAATGTTTTGCTGATGTAACATTCGGTTTGGATCTGTAAAAGTTAAGGATGCTAAATCTATTTTTAAGGTAGAAAAGCATTATATGCAGGTCTCGTAAAGCCTCTCCAGTGAGATAATTCCTGTGACTTTCAAAATTAAAGATCCTTACTAATCAAGATGCACATGTGTTCTCTGATCTGGACTGAATTGCTTTCCTAATTAGTGTTACAAAGGCTTGTTATATGTCAAGGTTTGGTTTAGAATCCACAGTACTTTGTCTTTAGTAGAAGGGAAAAACAGATGCTCAATCTACAGATCATCTCATAAGCTCCAACCTTTTGAACAAGGATGTCTGAGCAAAGGGGCTACGGAAGCTTGCTTAGGTAGACACACAAAATAGTTCTTCAGCATCTGGGCTGGGGTTTTCAAAAGGGAGCTAGGTGCTCAGATTCAATGAACACTGGGTGCTTAAATCCGAGTGTTGAACCCCCTACACCAGGCCTTTTGAAGTGAGGTGATGAAATGAGCTCCCATGCTAGCCCAAAAATGAGGCCTGAATGATTTTTTGTCTGAGCTCACACAAAGAGTGCCGAAGACTTCCTTGGGATGTTCCATACAGGCGAGGGCAGCATCTCTGCCTAAGGAAAGTTACTCCAGGGTATAGCAGAGGGCTAGACGGAGGGAGAGAAATGATAGACATTCTTTCCTCCAAAATAAATACAATATATAGAATATTACCCCTCCCCCAACTCATAGCAGAATGCCCATGTTGATACCTTGTCTTTGAAATTAAAAGCATTTACCAATAATAATATAAATAGTGATAATAATAATTCTTTGGAGGGACAGATTTAAATAAAAAAAAGAGATCCTGTTACTCAATGCCTCCCCCTGCCTCAGTATCCCAACTGATCTTCTTCCCCACCCACCACCTCCCCACCTCATTTCCTCATCTCTTCTTCCCTGCTTAGGAGGTCGATATTTCATCAGGCTTCCTACACATCCCCCCTTCACCTGCTTTATCTTTTCCCTTAATGCACTAGCCTGGATATTGCTGGGGCTTTCACACATTTTGATACCTCTTCACCCCGATGAGATCTTAACTTTCATTTTGCAGAACGGAGGATTTTACACACTGGGGGGAGGGGAGAACAAAAAATTTAAAAGAATAGCCAAAACTCAGTGCTGATTTACTCCCTGCAACCTCACTGATGCTAGGAAAACTGTAAAGGGGGTGTGTCAATGTTGAGTTTGGTCCATTTTTACTGAATCTTAAATCTAATCACTAGTACATATATTTTCCATAATTTCCTCCAATTTTTAAGTAATCAGCAATACCTCCCTATGTTTCCACTCTGGCTATAGTGCATGTTCACAACAAATTCCAAAACCTGCATTACAGTTTGGAAATTTAAGCCCCAAAGGTTTGCTAAGGCTTTCAATCCATTCCAGCAAACCAGTTTCAAGTGGATATCAGACTAATGTCAAAGAAACCTAGGCCAGTTTATTGTTTGGTATTGAAATCATGCAAAATTCATGGTTTCAACAGCTTTCACTGCGTTTCGTTTGGGGGAGTAGGGACAAGTTCAAAACCAAAATGCAAAGTGAAGTTCATGGGTAGCAAAGGTGCACAGATCAAAACCAAAGCAAACGTTTGCCGGATTGCCTGAGAAGTGAAACCGCCAACTTTGCAATACTCTAGTTCCAACTGTTTTGCTCCTGCTTAGTTGTGTAGTAGAATGAAACCAAGATCTTGAGATATCTTAAATGAGACAGATCTTATCGTTATTGAGAACTACATTATTTAAATCCAAATTCAGCAGATTAATAAGGAAAACACACTTTTTAACTGGTGCACAGGGTTTTATATCACCATTAACTGGAAACTACCAAGTGGGGTGAAATGGGTTCCTGGTATGAGTTACTGATCAGTTTATGCTCGAGGGGCAAGGAATGATATGATATATATTTTTCATACTTATATGGCCACCCATGACTGTAGTAATCGGAGAATCTCACTCTCTTTAGCCTATGAATCCTCAACACCCCTGGAAGGTAGGGAGTTATGACATTCCCTTCTTCAGATGGAGAACTGAGGCAGAGGATCTACCCCAAAGTCACACAGAAACTCTGAGCATGGATCTGAATCCAAGTATCTCAAATCCTTTGCCCTCACCACTGGATGCTCCTCTCTTTCATTAGACCTCACAATTTGTATCATATAGAGTGTAATTCAGGATGCTATTTGTTTTAGTTAGGAATGTGTGAATCTTCTTTTGAATCTTACTCATATATTTACCTCAAAATATCCTGCAGCAGTGAGTTCCAAAGGTTGAGACCCACATTTTCAAAAGCAGACACTAATTTTCTCTGCCAAAACTGAGATACCATGGGGAGGATTTTCAAAGGCTCTAAGGAACCCCAAATCCAGATAAAATCACTTCCTCCAGTGTAAATGACACCACAGAGTGTAGGTCAACAGAGTAAGATTAAGGTCCCCTGACTCCATAACTCTTTACCACATGTAAAGCTTTTGATCGATAGGTCTATTAAATTAAAAGGCTTTCCCCAAAACATCCTGTGTTCAGAAAGAAGCGATAAAGGGTCACCATTCACAACTCATTTCTCAGACTTTGAGAAAAAGGAAGAAAGTTCACAATTGTAAATTTCTGAATTGACTTAAAACCAGAAAATAGGATTTTTAGCCATTGGCAAAATCAAAGAAAACCAACTTAGGTCCCGGTTATACAAAATGCTTCCTCCCGGGTGTAGCACTTACTGCCATGAGCAGTCCCATTGCAGCCAGTGTCATGGTAGTAAGTACTATGTCAGGGAGGAATTATTTGTAGAATTGGGTCCTTTATTTGTATAAAGTCTTTAATACAACCTGAATCCTAAAATGCTTTCCAGAGTTAGGGTCCATTCCTGGAAATACACGAGTAACTGGAGCCTGCTCATGCAAGTAAAGTTTCTCATATGTATAAGTGTTTTCAAGATCAGCCCTTAAAACAATACACAGTTACAAGCTTAGATCACATTCCCTGTTCTGGAGCCGTATAAAGGAGATAGAATGCTCCCTGGGGAATTCCCCCAGTGCAGGAGTGTTCTCCCAGTGGCATGGGGCAGAATAAGTGGCTATGGAAAGCAGACAACTTCAGGAGTTTTACTACAGTCCAGACAAGCCCCTAGCCAAACCATGATTTGGAGTGTGCAAAGGCAGCAAAAAGCCACCTTTTTGCTCCCCCAACCTGAGCTTTACCAACTCTGGACCTGATCCACAGTCCATTGAAGTCAATGGAAAGCCTCCTATCTTCTGTAACTAAAACTGAGCATTAATTCTTTGGACATGTAAAATCTAACGCTGTTCTCTCATGTTATCCCAGGTATGTTCAAACACAAAGTTTAAGGAGCTGTCTGTAAACATTCACAAAGCCACTACATTCTCCTCTTTCAAATCTTGTCTCAAAAGCGCCTCTGCCATGATGCCTATAAAACACTCAACAATGGCTAGGTAGCTGCAACCACTGCTGATTAGGATCATAATCCTCTGTGAGCTTGTGCCCTTGTCTGTTTGTTGGGTTAACCTGAAGTCGCCTGTCTTGTATTTAATTTGCACTCTCTGTGAGACAAGGGCAGCGTTTTCATTGTGTGCGTGGATGCAACTGCCACAATAGCGTCCCATTCCAGGTGGGCCCCAGGATGACCCCTTATTGCCAATAATGTTAAAAATGAAGAGAAGAAAGTTAACAGATCATGTACAAAGTTACAGGTGTGCCATTTCAGCCTAGAGGAGACGTGTTAGCTATAACAATGCTGAATGTCTAGTAGCTGGGAGCAGGCCACCCTTGTTCCATACTCCTTGACTTTGAACATATTGCGCCATACTAGTCCTAGATACCTGCAGTTTGAAAGTGCAGTGTCAAGCTCATCTGTTTTGCAAAGCTTTTGTTGGACAAGGTGATTGTGGGAAACTTGTTCAGCTTCTTTTCAGGGAAGGGCAGGAGTGGTGTATTTTTTTTAAATGTGTGCAGAGATTGTCTGATGGGGCCTTTTCATAAATTTCTCAAGAAGAATAAATCAATACATAAATAAGGGGCCAGGTGTGCTGGCCATAGTAAGGGGCAGCCTAGATCTGCACCATGCAAGTGGGAGCAGCAGAGGACATGGGCTGCAATTCTGCCTGGCCCTGATGGCTTTGTCTTGATTAGGACACAAATACAGCTAATACATTCTAGCTAAAAACTCTAGACAACGCGTGCAGACTTCAACATGTGCTAAGTTGCTTTGGGACTGAAGAATGTGCTTAAAGCTAAGCTTGTGCATAAGTGCTTTGCTGAATTGAAGCCTTAAACCACTCTTAGATTTAACCAAGTGTGTAACAACAATCTTTTTCTCTCCATTCACAGTTAAAGTATAAGGACTGTGAAAAAGTCGTCAGAAAACACAGCATAAGTGGACAAAGATTTTTGGTAAGCACGACAATAAAATTCTATATTCACAATATAATTGTCACTTGGCTTCCCTTTGGGTTTCCAATTAAGGACATTCCTTGTGTTCTTTGTGCCTCTGCATAGTTGCTTACGTATTAAGGCCCAGATATTCAAAAAAGCATGTAGGCACTTAACTCTTATGGAAATCAACGGGAATAAGATGCCTACATACTCTTAAGGATCTGGGCTTAAGATCTACATCCTGGTTTTACACCAAAGATCCTTGTTTTATAACATGGACCCTGAACACCAGAACCCCCATAGCCGCATTTAGTTTGAATACATTTTACATTGGTTTTAAACAGAAAGTGAATGTTCACAGCAGCAATATTTGCTTACATTTTTTTTTTGGTCATTTATAGGAAATGCTTGTTTTTCATGCATTGGCAATAACCTACAGCTTGTCAGATTTCCCCACCTACCTTCGCAGAGCAGTGCAACCCACTTGCCTGTAAAAGCTAACCCTCTCCTACAGGCTATTTATGTCAAGGACTGCCATTTTAAGCCCCTATAGATAAAAAATGATTGTTTTCTGAAACTGTATATATAATCAATGGTATTTAAAATCACCACAACTAACAGGCCAGATTCACCAGGCGTATAATTCAGTGTGGCTGCACTGAAATTAGTAGATATACTTCAATTTACCCCTGCAGTACATCTGGCTCAACAAACCCATATTTCTCATTTGTACAGCTGCCATTATCTGGTCTTAATTCTACATCAATTGACAGCATGTAGGTTGACACTTTTATTTTGATAAAAGCTTTATTTTGATAATTATCTTCAAAATTCAACTTGGAAATGATCCTAAGGCACGATCTACCCTTGTCTTTGATGGAAAGGAGCACAGGACTCACAAATTACAGTGGGTCTTTGCAAGTGAACTTTGAAGCAGAGCCTAATTTTGTCCTTTGAATGTTTGCATATTCCCATGCACAGATCCTGCTGGTAGTCAGGATTCAGCTCCCAGTTTTCAGCCAGGAGAAACACAGAGTTTTATCCGTACACTCTGACTGTAAAAGAGAGTGGCATTAGAGAGTTAAGCCTTTTCCTCAAGCAACAATCTACTTAGGTCTCTCCACTTTTGAAAATCTGATCCTATCATAAACATAAGAATTATCTGGATGAGATCTGCACTCTCTAGAAATGGCAGAATCCTAATGGGTCAGTCATGAAACAAGGGGCCTGTTCTCAGCCCCTAAATGCATACATTATTTCAAATTTCAGAGATAGACAGTCCAGATCTGATGGCAGGATCTGGCTCTCATTAAAAACCTTGTTGCAGAAAAAAATTTACACTCCATGTGGGGTATTGAACATTAGTACAAGATTGGTGTTCTAGGGAAATGTACCTTAAATTATGTATATTAGAGGCCCCAACGTGATAATCGTCGCACAAAGACTTAGTGACAGCCCCGCCACAAAGAGTTTATAATCTAAACAGACAAGACAGACAAAGGATGGGAAAGGAAACTAAGGCACAGAGAAGGGAAGTGACTTACCCAAAGTAGGTCAGTGATAGAGCCAGGAATAGAACTTGTGTCTCCTGAAACTCATTAATAAATCTCTGTATTGTACAATGTATAAGTCTAATAATTACTCACTGTCATTACTGGAATTACAGAGTCCTGTAAATCAGTGTGAGGATATATACATATGTACACAAAGTAATAAACTGACTGAGCTAGTTGGAAAAAAGGGAAGTAATTTCACAATTTTTCACTCTGAAAATTTTTCATTTTTTCCCCTCAAAATTATAATTATGGACCAGATTTGTAATTAGTCAAGGGAAAATTTTCACACAAAATACAGTTCTTCCCTTCTTCTTGTTTTCTGTTTGGTTGGTTTTTTTTGAAATGTCAAAGTTTTGAAAATCGATAATTTTTTTGCAATTCAAAACATTTCTGCTAAAAATGAGAGTATCAACAGGATACCACCTTCTGCTGGACAGAATGAAAACTGCTCTATTGTACATTATAGGTCTTATATTGCTAACAACTAACAGATTCTTTTTCAGCTCAAGTACTAGGACTAGAGTTAGGCAGGAAATATTTTTCCCATCTACTGAAAATTTTCAAGATTTCAAAGTGTTTTGTGTGCTTCATCGGAACAAAATGGAGACCTTTCAAACGCTTTCATTAAACAGAAAAAAACCCCACCCAGAATAGGCAATAGCCTGATTGTTAGGGCATTCACCTGCAATGTGGAAGACCCAGGGATTGGCTACATGATGCATTAGTGCACACTAGCTTCAGTGTAAATTCTAATGTGTACCAGCATGTTGTGCACTAACTGTCAATGTGGAGCCTGCTTTCATGCACTAGTGCACATAGTCTGGGACTACATCAATGCATATTAGGGAACTTTCAGTGCACAATACACTGGTGCACACTAGAATTTGCACCTGAGCTGGTGTGCACTAACACACCATGTAGACAAGCCCCCAGGCTTAAATTCCTGCCTTTAATCATCTTCCAGGTGCATGCCCTAACCACCAGGCTATTGCCTGTTCTGGGGTGGATCTCTCACAGTCTCTCCTGCTGAAGCTATTGCATTTTGTATAAATAACTCTATAATCCATGCTTAGAGTAATTTACATAGAATCCAAATGTCTTATAATGTCAGATAAGGATAAGTCTGTAAATTAAAAAAACACGACTCTGGATCTGTCAAGTTATTTGGTATCATTTTTGCATCACCGGGTTCTTTGTATGGCTATGTGAGTGAACGTGAAACCTACAGACATTAACTGTTAGTAATGTCTGTTCCTCCAAACATAATTTGGCAGCTTCTAATGACCAGGGCCAGCTTTAGTGGGTGCGGGGCCTCACGTGAAGAACAACGGCGGGGCTCCACACCCTCCCGCCGGAGTTGTCCGAGTAAAAAAAGTCGGAATCAGATTAATCAGCTTAAAGCCGGCCCTGCTAGTGACTGGTTTGATATGGAAAGGCAGCTGCTATAAAGAGAATATATAGAGAGGAATGCCAGGCACTCACTTGGGCTTTGGAAGACACATGTTCAAGCCCCTGCTCTGAATCAGAACTAGTCATTCCATCCTGGCCCTGAGAAAATTTCTGTTGAATGAAAAACCTTTTCCTTGCAAAACTCCCAACCAGCTCTACTAGACACCTGTGTTTAAGAAAAGGAGGATATGAGTTCTAGCTCTGCTGTCACTGTGAAGTCCTCAGTGATCATGGTGTGCAGCATAGTGCTATTTGTGAAGTACCTACGTGGCCAGGGATCTTTGACTCTTGCATTGTTTACCAAGTGTTTATAATATGTAACTTTAGCGCCCTCATGGCCAAGATGGAGTCTGCTCTGCAGGCAGCTCTGGCCAAGAGAAAGTGCACGCAGGAATGCAGCAGGAAAAAATCCCTTCCACTCCAGGAGCACCTGTTCCAAACCCCTCAGAGTGAACACACACACCCACAGGAAAAGCACAATGGATATAAGAAAAGGGAAATATTTATTTACAGAGGGATGAGAGGAGAAATACAACAAGGGGAGATATAGGGGGAGCAGTAAAACAGGGTTGCATCCAAACCAAGGCCCCACAGGCCCAGTGGTAGCACAGGCGAGCAATGTGTCTGCACACAGAGTTCAGGAGTCCTGGGCAAGGTTCCAGTCCAGTGGTGAGTCTTGGGTGCTCCTGGTCGTCTTCGGTGCCAGTGAACTTTCTCCAACAAACCCCTACGGTGCCCTCTTCTGCCGCTCTCTGCAAAGCCACACAGAGCGACCACCTCCCCACTTAACTAGCTACAGCCTCCCTCCTTATTCCCAATGCAGAGTCACAAGCCCCAGTATTCTCAGCCCCATGCAGCTCTGGGCAGCAGTGATACTGGGTCCAGTGCCGGCCTGTACTTCTCGGGCAATTCCTCCCTGGCACAGTGCTCCTCCTGGCTCCTGTCCTGGGGTGTCCCCAATTGGCCGCCCTGTCCTTCCCAGGCTTCAGGCAGGTTCTCTGCTGCTTCACTTTGCGAGGTCCTGCGGACTGCCGCCCTTCTCTCCCTGGAGCTCCAGGGCCACCCCCTGGAGTTTCCCTCCTTTTTCTCACTGCTCCCCCTCCCGCCTTAGAAAAAAGATTTAAACGGGCCATGATCTCTAAACCCCAAAGGTGGTACAGGTACATAACCAGTTTAGAGTGTTTTTCTGCAGAAATGGCCTAGCAGATTCAGTGATTGATTTCTACTAGGCAGGCCAGTAGCTGCTGCGTCCTCATTTCTCCCAATATAATTGTTTGTTTGTTTTTAACTTTTTGCCTACTTGGCCATTGTATACTAGAAAACATTCTGTTTACCACAGACGCAAAGCACAAGTGTAGCAATGGAGAAGTGACAAGGAAAACTCCAGCCTGCAAGGCAATATGTAAGAAATCAAATGCTTCTCTTTAGGGTAATTGTCTTTCTATTTCTTACAAACGTCATTAGAAACTGCCAAATTGCATTTGGATAGCCAGATACTGTTCAGAATGAATGTTTGTGGGTTTCATGTTCACTCACAAAGCCATACAAGCAACCTGACAATGAAAAAATGGCACCATCCCACTCAACAAATCCACTCCTTAGTTTGAGTAATGATTTTTACTCTGCTGACTATCTGCATGGAAAAGTCCTACAGAATATATTAGGGATTAAATCAATAGGATTCTTTAGAAATTAAATCTCCGTAGAATTTAATGGAGAGACATGTTCTTCCTACAGAATTTTTAAACCAAGCTACTGAATTTGACAATTACATTCCTGTAATAGAATTCTCAGGGTTGGTTTAAATGTATTATTAAATTTTATGATTCTATAGGATGTTTCCCTAAGCAAAATATATATTTTACCACATTTCAGTAATGTTAGTTCTCCAGAGCCAAGGACACCTGTGGGGACAGCAGCCTGATTCTACTCTAGGCTGAACATTCTTCAATAGAGTTGTTCACCAAGTTTAATTAGAGACCACTTATTGCTCATGATATGTGAGCCAGGAAGATCCCAACCTGACTTTCAGGTTCCAAGAGAAGTTTGGAACCTGGAAGTATATGGAATCACCCAATGCCATTTTAAAGTTGTTTACCGTGTCCTTTTAAAAGCGCATATAATATTCAGATCTTTCACTTCCCTCAGATTGAGCCAAATTATGCTATTGAGACACTGGACCCTGTGGGAGGTAATGTGGAACTGCACCTGATGGGAGGGATGGGCACTTTGGGAAGATGCAACTGCTTCTCCTGGTGCAGGAGGCCAGTTCCTTGTGGGAGGGGAAGACATTGCCCCACTTCCTCTCTATCCCCTTTGCCACAATTTAGGGGAGGGAGCTGTTTCTATGACAGTCGCCGACCCTTGCACAAGGTGTGCAAAGGAGCAAAGTCAAGGCTCCTTGTGTCCCCCCTCCCCCCCACACAGACACATTTGAGCTAGGCGAGGGACAAGCTAGCCCTTTAATTGTAAGTATATGGAGGAAAAAAACACAGCAGCCCATTTCCCTAAAAATCAGCTAGTTTTGTGCAAAACATTGTAAGTTTTTACTTTAAGCCCCTGCATACATTAAAGTTTCCTTGTGTAACCCACACTACGCTGTCCCTTGTCATTATTACATCATGTTCAAGGAGTCCTCCAAACAGATTATACCAATGGTGCCCTTAGGACTGTGCTAAGCATGTTGTCATGCCAGGTAACAAATATATATGTGTCAAACCTTCATTGAAAAACCATAGTGTAAAGCTTGCCTGGCTTCAGAGTGTGTTGCCAGCATAAGACTTCTGACTCAGTCAGGAAAACCTGGCTCCCATTTCATGGTTTCATATTGACACTGTGTGAAGTTCACAGTTTCATATGATTTTCTGTGCAGCTTGGAGAAACAGGATGATTTCAAATGAGTGCAGCTTGGAATTTTTGAGTTGGTTCCAACCCAGGTTCATTGCAGAACAAAAAGGTGTGAACGCAATGTGAATCAGAGAACTCTTGAGAGCCAAAACCACAGATCATTGCCCACTTCTGCCTCCCACAACCAGGAGCAGCTCTTTTCATTTAAACACACACACTGCTTTTGAAATGGCAACTGTTTAAAAAAAAAAACGTTGAGGAAAAAAACCCTACCTTTTTCTGTAGGGTTCTCTGTGAGAAGCAGAGAGTTCATGTATTGCCAGCAGAAGTGTCATGGCCATGGGTGAAGACATCAGTAGACTCTATGAACTGTGTTTGGAGTTCACATCTATTATCAGGGTTAGATCTCAAGGGGAGACGGATCTCCACTTTCTGTGTGAATTGGTGCATAGAGATGGGATGTATTATCTCAAAGGATATTTCACTTCTTTGGCACCATGGACACCAGAGATTTATTAACCAGAGGGCTAGATGCATCCAGCCCTAGAGCAACATTAAGTGAGGATCAAGATCTAGCAAAGCAGAGAGAGAGAGAAAGGGAGAGAGAAAAGCAGAAGAAATAAAGAGAATTTTTTCATTAAAATGTGTGTCCATCTTTATTCTGATTTATGCTGGTTGTACATTTCCCTAGGGACCATGGGATGAGCTTTTGGGTCACTTGGTTATAGTTTGAAATGCATTCTTGTGTATGCTTGAAATTTTGCCTGTTTTCTCAATATAATTCCAGTAACTATGACAAGCTACAGGGGAAAGGCTGTTGGTGGAAAGGTTTTTATACTTTGCCCCTAGGTGCAGCAGGCCAACATTTTAAATCGCAGCCCACAGTAACACAGAGGGTCAACCGAACAGCACAGCACCAGCAGAGACCCAATTACAACACAATACGGCATGGCACCTAAGCACACACCCAAGTTTAAGCATATATGTAGTGCCACTGATTTCACATTAGTGCTTAACGTTAGGCACATGCTTAGTATTTTGTTGAATCGAGTCCTAAATGCTGGACGGGGCTTAGGTTTGTACCTGTTCTTCATTAGTTTTCTACTTATCTTGCAGTCCTGTTAATTATATTTTGACACATGAAAGAATATTAAGACTTCCTTATCTCCCAAGCTGTTACATGGGCAATTTTGTAACATATACCATGTGTGTTTCTGTTGCAGAACATGTCTGAAAATGATATTCAGAAATTTCCCAAACTGAGTGTGCCGTAAGTAAATCAAAACCAAATCTCATATTTCAAAATGGATGGTACGTTGAATGGGTTGGAGATATAACTCCTGGACAAGCACAGGGCAAGTGGATGGTGAGGCCTCTAAAACTTTGATCTAGAGACCTGCTGTTTGTGTTGTCTCAGGAAAGGAAAGGACACATTCCTAGAGAAAAAACAAGTGAGGAAAACATGGTGTTTGTCATTATTGTGTGGAAAATAACCAGATACAGATTAAAAAACCCACTGGGGAAATATTCAGAAATCTTTGTAATTGGCCTCACCTTGCTCCCATTCAAGTTAATGACAGAACTCATTATTGACTTCAATGGAAGCAGTTAGGCCAATGCTAAGTGCTTTTGAAAGTACCACCTGCTGAGTCTGATTTCATTGCTCAGTTGGATAGAAGACTTTAGATAGAAAACATATGAAATATGTCAAATTGAACACTACATCTAATCTAGTTACTTTTTGAATGTTTTTCATCATGCCCCATCATGTTTAGATACCAATTAAAGATAAATCAGACTGAAGTATGGGACTTAAGACTGGAATAGCTCTCCTGTGTAGCTGTGGGTAGATGATTGGAAGGCATTTGAACTAATTTATATATTTTCCATCCATCATAGCAAGTTATTCATTAAAATTATATTTGCATTACATTAACACTGAATAGCAGTGAGATCTGTTGTTTGCAAGACTTCACCATGAAAGATAAAAGTTTCTTTGCCTGTTCTGTAAGATACCCCTCATTCTTTTGGTCTTGTGAAATAAATAGTTCTCAGTTATTTGATGATTTCTCCATTTCTTGTGCTCTGCTGATCTCCTAGGCTTGTATTCTTCTTGTTTTTTGTTTGTTTTAAAACTTGAATCTGGCAACTGGGAAAAGAGCTGTGAACACCAGTGCTCAAGCTCAGAGAAGTGAGTAAACTAGATGATAAAAATGCTTGAAAATAATAAATCCAAACAAAAACTGTAGAATTAACAAGTTTCATATTAGAAGGAGTGAAAGCAACGGAATAAGGACAATAGACTTCAAAAAAAGCAGATTCACAAACTCGGGGAAATGGCAGTTGAGGTCCCATTGGAAGAAAATCTCAGGATGGAAGGAGGTTGGGAAAGCTAGGAGTTTCTCAAAAAAACAATATTAAAGACACAACAGCAAATGATCCTATGCGAAGGAAAAACAGGAAGAACAGTAAAAGGCCAATATGGCTGCATATCTAGAGCTCTTTAATGATCTACCAATCAAAAAGGAATCCTACAAAAAGTGGAAACATGAAAAGATTACTAAGGATGAGTAGAATAGAATAGCACAAAGCACGTAGGCACAAACTCAGGCTAAGGGACAAAATAAATTACATCTGGCAAGGGACATAAAAGGCAATAAGTAGAGATTCTTTCAATACATTAGGAACAATAGAAGGATGAAGGAAAGCGCAAGTCCACTACTTAGCACGGAAAGAGAGCTAATAATGGACCATACCAAGAAGGCTGAGGTGTTTAATGCCTATTTTGCTTCAGTCTTCACTAAAAAGTTTAGTTGTGACCAAAAGCATAACACAATTAATATTAACGGGGTAGAAATTAATATTACGGTAGAAAACAAATTAAATAACATTTAGATGAGATAGCTGTTTCAAGTCAGCAGGACCTGATGAAAAGCTCCTTTGGGTACTTAAGGAACTAGCTGAAGCAATTTTGGAATCATTAGTCATTATCTTTGAGAACTCGTAGAGGACAGATGTCCAGAGAACTGGAGAAGGTCAAACATAGTACCTATCTTTAACAAGGGGAACAAAGAAGACCCACAGAATTAATTATTAAATAATCAATTTGTAAGCACTTGAGGGATAACTGGATAATAAGCAATAGCCAAGTGGATTTGTCAAGAACAAATCACGCCAAACAAACCTAATTTCTGTCTTTGACAGGATTACTGGCCTAGTGGATAGAGGGATTCAGTTGAATTGATATATCTTGATTTTAGGTGGGACTGTGTCAAAATCCTTACTAATATTCTCAAACTAGGGAAATGTAGTTTAGATGCAACTGCTATAAAGTGTGTGCACAACTAGCCGAAAAACCATATTCACACTGTCGTTATCAATGATTCACTGTCAGACTGAGTTCCCAAAGGGGTCAGTCCTGTATCCAGTACTATTCAATGTTTTCATTCTGAGTTGGATAATGCAGTGGAGAGTATACTTATAAAATTTGCTGATGACTCCAAGCTGGGAAAGATTGCAAGCATGTTGGAGGACAGGATTAGAAATCAAAAGGACCTTGATAGATTGCAGAATTAAATCAACCAGATGAAATTTAACGGAGAAGTGCAAAGTACAACACTTAGAAAGGAAAAAAAATCAAATGCACATATACAAAAATGGGAAATAACTGGCTAGGCAGAAATACTGCTGAAAGTATCTAGGGGAATATAGTGGAGCAAAATTGAATATGAGCTAACAATGTGATACAGTTGTTTTAAAAAGGCAAATATCATTTGGGATGTGTTAACAGAAGTGTTGTATGTAAAACGTGGGAGGTGGTTGTTCTAATGTACTTGGCACTGCTGAAGCCTCATTTGGTCACACAGGAAGTACAGGGCAGAGCAGGGAACTGAACATAGGTCTTTCTAGTTCCAGGCTAGTGCCCTAACCAGTAGAGCAACCTTCCTCCCCACTCTGATCTACTACTTACAAGCAAATTCCCACTGATCAGTGTCAGTGAAAGGACACATTAGTGAAAGGACACAATCATCCTCATCCTATTTATACATATTTAAAGAAGCGACAAAGAGTCTTGTGGCACCTTATAGACTAACAGACGAATTGGAGCATAAGCTTTCGTGGGTGAATACCCACTTCTTCAGATGCATCTGCAATACGTCTGCTAGTCTATAAGGTGCCACAAGACTCTTTGTCGCTTCTTTAAATATGTATAAATAGGATGAGGATGATTGTTCTCCATGTTTGAGCCAATTACTTCTCATCCTACCCTCGATCTACAACAAGGAAGATGGTTTTAATATTAGGAAAACCTTTCTAATTTTAAGAATATGTAAATACTGGAATATGTTGCCAAGGGAAGCCTGTCACTGGAGGATTTTAAGAACAGGTTGGTCAAACATCTGTCTAGGTGAACCTAGTCTCATCTCAATGCAGAGGGTTGGACTATATGACCTCTTGAGATCCTATCTAGCCCTAAGTTTCTCTGCTTGTATGGGGCTTCAGATGCATCTGAAGAAGTGGGTATTCACCCATGAAAGCTTATGCTCCAATACGTCTGTTAGTCTATAAGGTGCCACAAGACTCTTTCTCGTTTCTACAGATCCAGACTAACACGGCTACCCCTCTGATACTTGACTACATATTTAAAGACTGTTCTCATGTGTTATATTGCAGAAATGGAAGGGACCTTGAGAGGTCATCTAGTCCAGTCCCCTGCACAGGTGGCATGACTAATTACCTAGACCATTCCTGACGGTGTTTGTCTAACCTGCTCTTAAAAATCTCCAATGGTGGAGATTCCACAACGTCCCTAGGCAATTTATTCCAGTGCTTAACCATCCTGACAGTTAGAAAGTTTTTCCTAATGTCAAACCTAAACCGTTATTGATGCAATTTAAGCCCATTCCTTCTTGTACTATCCTCAGAGGTTAAGAACAACAATTTTTCTTCCTCCTCCTTGCAACAGCCTTTTACATATATACATACATGGAAGGATAAACAAAAATAAATCTGTGACTAGGGTTTGTTATTTCAAAAGGGCTAACTTAAAAAAATTAAGGAAATTAGTTAGGGATATGTGTTGGACTAAAGAATTTGTGGATCTAAAAGTGGAGGAGGCCTGGAATTACTTCAAGTCAAAATTGCAGAAACTATCAGAAGCCTGCATCCCAAGAAATTGGAAAAAAGTCATAGGCAGGAGTTGTAGACCAAGCTGGATGAGCAAGCATCTCAGAGAGGTGATTAAGAAAAAACAGAAAGCATACACAGAATGGAAGATGGGAAGGATCAGCAAGGTAAGCTACCTTATTGAAGTCAGAACATGTAGGGATAAAGTGAGAAAGGCTAAAAGCCATGTAGAGTTGGACCTCAGAAAGGGAATTAAAATCAATAGTAAAAGGTTCTATAGCCATATACATAGGAAGAAAACAAAGAAAGAAGATGTGGGACCGCTAAACACTGAGGATGGAGTGGAGGTTAAGGATAATCTAGGCATGGCCCAATATCTAAACAAATACTTTGTCTCAGTCTTTAATGAGGCTAATGAGAAGCTTAGGGATAATAGTAGGATGACAAATGGGAATGAGGATATGGAGGTAGATATTACCACATCCGAGGTAGAAAACAAAGTTGAACAGCTTAATGGGACTAAATCGGGGGGTCCAGATAATCTTCATCCAAGAATATTAAAGGAACTGGCACATGAAATTGCAAGCCCATTTGAAAGAATTTTCAATGTATCTGTAAACTCAGGGGTTGTACCGTATGACTGGAGAATTGCTAACATAGTTCCTATTTTTAAGAAAGGGAAAAAACGTGATCTGGGTAACTACATGCCTGTTAGTTTGACATCTGTAATATGCAAGGTCTTGGAAAAAAATTTGAAGGAGAAAGTAGTTAAGGACATTGAGGTCAATGGTAATTGGGATAAAATACAACAAGGTTTTACAAAAGGTAGATTGTGCCAAACCAAACTGATCTCCTTCTTTGAGAAGGTAACAGATTTTTTCGACAAAGGAAACGCAGTGGATCTAATTTACCTTGATTTCAGTAAGGCATTTGATACGGTTCCACATGGGGAATTATCAGTTAAATTAGAAAAGATGGGGATCAATATGAAAATTGAAAGGTGGATAAGGAACTGTCTAAAGGGAAGACTGCAGCGGGTCATACTGAAAGGTGAACTGTCAGGCTGGAGGGAGGTTACAAGTGGAGTTCCTCAGGGACCAGTTCTGGGACCAATCTTATTTAAACTTTTTATTACTGACCTCGGCACAAAAAGTGGGAGTGTGCTAATAAAGTTTGCGGATGACACAAAGCTACGAGGTATTGCCAATACAGAGAAGGACCAGGATATCATACAGGAAGATCTGGATGACTTTGTAAACTGGAATAATAGTCACTGTCACTGATCAGTCCATCAGCCCTCACAGAGAGAGCACCAATCACAAAACATCAGATGCGTTGGTCTAGCCAGTCCTCCAACTACCCAAGCTGTGAGTAGCACCAGACACCCAACTGACAGCGCACAGCAACCTAGAACTCCTGAGCGATCCACCAACCGCAGCCTCCCAAGCAGTTAGGATTCCAGGCACGTGCCATCACACTGGGCTGTGGAGTAATAGTAATAGGATGAAATTTAATAGTGAAAAGTGCAAGGTCATGCGTTTAGGGATTAATAACAAGAATTTTAGTTATAAGCTGAGGATGCATCAATTGGAAGTAGCGGAGGAGGAGAAGGACCTCGGAGTATTGGTTGACCACTGGATAACTGAGTTTATTACAGGAATGGGTGGGTGAGATTCTGTGGCCTGCGTTGTGCAGGAGGTCAAACTATATTATCATAATGGTCCCTTCTGACCTTAAAGTCTATGAGTCTATGGACTGTAATTTCCTTGGTTGTCCTTATTTCTCTTTTTATAGATGGGCACTATATTTGCCCTTTTCCAGTCTTCTGGAATCTCTCGTGTCTTCCATGACTTTTCAGCTCCTTGAGTATTCTAGAATGCATTTCATCAGGCCCTGGTGACTTGAATACATCTAATTTGTCCAAGTCATTTTTAACTTGCTCTTTCCCTATTTTAACCTCTTGTGATCCTACCTCATTTTCAATGGCATTCACTACATTAGATGTCCAATCAGCACCAACCTTCTTGGTGAAAGCTGAAACAAATAAGTCATTAAGCACCTCTGCCATTTCCACATTTTCTGTTATTATATTATTATTATTGTTATGTCCCCCCTCAGCCTTCTTTTCTCAAGACTAAACATGCCCAATTTTTTCACACTTTCCTTGCAGGTCATGTTTTCTAAACCCTTTATAATTTTTATTGCTTTCCTCTGGACTCTCTTGATTTTGTTCACGTCTTTCTTAAAGCGTGGTACCCCAAACTGGACACAATACTCCAGCTGAGGCTTCACCAATGCTGAATAGAGTGGAAAACTTACTTCTCATGTCCTACATATAATACTTCTGGTAATACATCCCCACATGATATTAGCCTTATTTTAAACTACATCACACTTGACTTGTATTTAATTTGTGATCCACTATAACCCCCAAATCCTTTTCTGCAGTATTGCTGCTTACCCAGTTATTTCCCATTTGGTATTTGTGCATTTGATTTTGCCCTTACTAAGTATGGTAACTTTTCACTTATTTTTATTGAATTTCATCTTGTTGATTTCAGACCAATCCAGAATAGTTGAGGCCAACAATTTACTATTGGGCATTGGTGTTTAGTAGTGGAAGCAGAGATAATTACCATTGTAAAGAGTGGAATGAAGTAGTGGGTTTTTAAAAAAATATTATTTAAACCATACGTTTTTTCTGTGAGCAAAAATGCACATTAATGTACTAAAAATATAAATCTCACCTGCCTCATCACTAAATGAAGCATGTATTTTTGCAAGTCTAAAGCCTTGCAAACATACTACTAATGTTACATTTACTGGGCCACATCCTTAGCTGGTGAAAATTGGGGTAGCTCCATTAACTTCAACAGAGCTACCCCAAATTACACCAGCTGCGAATGTGGTCCAACACTCGTAGCTGTGCTACATCTGTCACCCACAGCCCACAGCCATAGAAACCCAATTGTCTGAGCATGTGGTTTTTCTAAATATACCCATTTGAGGAAACCTACGTGCTCAAGGTTTGAAAATTACAAGGTCATTACTCTGGGATATTTCTGTAAATTTAGCACTGGCTAACTAGGTCACAACTACCTTTACAGAATATGACAGACAATGTACTGAAACTGGTTACAAGGCACTCTCTTATTTTGGGGAACAACATGTACCTCCTGTGTCACCCAGGCATATCTTCATGTGTCTTCAAGTGGCCCATCTTCAAACATAAAATAAACCTTGTTAAAATAGTTTTATGAAACAAATGATTTAGTAAATATGTATATTAACTCTTATGCACTCTATTGGCTAGTATGTATGCATACCACTGTGCTCTACTGGATGGAATTTAAACTGTTCAGCTGTATCTCCTAGTCCCCGATTCGGCAAACAGCATTAACAGAGATCTCCTTTAGTTCGAGTGCTAAGAACCTGTGCTTCTGGAACAGAAGCAGGGTTCTGTCCCCCTATCATGTTACATTCCTAATGGCCATTGTATGCAGTGTACTGACAAGTTTTTAACCTTAGGTGGTAAAGAATTTGTTAAAATATACAGCCAGAAATAAGTGATTGGTACCAATAAGTCACTGTGTGAGTTCAATTCTGGCTGGAGCATTATGGGGAAGAGGGTGCAGGCAGGCTTTCTCCCTTTGCACCTGCGGCAGACCTCTAGCACTTACTGTGTGAGTACTAAATGGGTTGGCTAGTCCACCTCCCTCAAGGGATGTTCCTCAGACCACCATCCAACCCCCTTGCATGCCTGCCAGGGTCTGACAGCCATGGCTAGGCAAAGTACCTTTCACTGGCAGGTGTAAGGAGCGCTATGCAGCGTGCTTGCTGAGGGATCCCACCTTGTGTAGACAGAATGACTCGGAGTACCTGAGCAATAAAGTTTCCATTCCTCCCTTAGTCCCCGAAAGGAGCAAAGATAATTTTGGCCCATTATGTGCATTGTGTGTAAGGTTGTGTAAGAAATTCTGGTTTTCTTCCCAAAAAGTTTCTTTTCTAGACAGACTTAAAATAACAAAGCAAAACACAAAAGCATTATTCATTTGAAAGCCCTGCAGGCTTCTTAAGTAGTATGTAATATTTGTTATTTCCTGCTGTATCTAGGCTCTTTT
The DNA here is from genome assembly GCA_037349315.1 of Chelydra serpentina. Taxonomy (NCBI): domain Eukaryota; kingdom Metazoa; phylum Chordata; order Testudines; family Chelydridae; genus Chelydra; species Chelydra serpentina. The sequence continues at coordinate 29,253,468 of JBAIAC010000035.1, read as the reverse complement.
TGAAAATAGATCTTTGAGCTCCTGATTACCAAACCATTCTACTATTGAGGGATGCATTGACAGAGGGGAACTATTCAAGCAAAGTCCTTCTGCCTGTCCCTAGTGATTCTTCAGGGGGAAAATTAAAGATACTCTTGGTATTTGTGTATGCAAGGGATAACCAAGACATCCTGTCTAAAATTGTAGCTATTTGCAAAGCAAGTTCTAACACCCAAGGTCAGCTGTAAAGTATTGTCAAACCTATGGCTGCCCCACTGCCAGTATCTTACCCCATGCTTTGTAAAATGATATGAGACACCATAAATATGAACGGCACTATATAAAGCAAATTACACTCTATGAACGCAATACTGAGTGATTCATTGGAAGAATTGCTGGGCTAATAACTTCAAACTTTACATATGTTCCATATTTTAGACCAATATATATTGGCTTTCACAGTATTTACATTTCTAATGATGTTATATTTTGTTTGAGTCAATGTAAAATCAAGTGACTTTAGGACCCTGCAGAATCCTGAAGCCTATTGTATTTGTTACTGTAAAACCTGACTTGGAGAGCAGATTTAGAAAAGCTAGCTTTGTTAAAAGCCCTTTATCTCCTGCTCATAAACACATATGACTTAGTTCTTTGATCTGTCTAAGGTGCTCCTCGAATCAAATCTCTAATTTAGGCTGCTAGGGTAAGGTTCCGCATGCCAGCAGAGGATTGGGTATTGCTGTGCTCACATCCACCACACCCCTTTCTGCCAACCTTATATTGAGTGCTGGGAAGTGAGCGGGTGCAAGCCCACCCACTGGTAAAGGCCCCTCCCCCAGCCTGGGGAGGAGCTACTGAACCCAGTGCTCAACTGAATACGTGAGACAACGAAGAAAAAAACAGGAACAGGTGTGGGGGGTTAGAGGGCCAAACTAGGGAACCAGAAGGGGACCCCCAGCAGAGAACCCCGGACAGCCCCACTGCTCCTCAAAAGTGTCCAAGGAGCCAGCGGACGCTGCCCAGAGGAACTCTGCCTGGATGCGTGAACAGATGAAAGAATGAAAACAGGCCCCACAGTCGCAGCCCCCCCCCCCTCAGCCAGCCTCCTCTCCCTGGTGTTATAAATAGCCACTTTGGCCATGGCTAGGAGGAGGTCCTGCGATTTCGTGGGGCTAGGATGAGGTGGTCCTGCGATTTCGTGGGGCCATGGATTGGGTGTGCATATAGAAAAAGGTGCAGCGAAAAGTGCAGCCAGAACCTCAACAAGAGGTTCTGGAGGAGCCGGAAAAGGGGCTGCAGATAGACATGCGCCAAGGTCTCCCGCACACCGCAAAAAGGGCCAGCATCAGGAAGGGGGATGAACCGTGCCAGTGAAGGAGCCGCCAGCTAATGTTCCCAGTGGGCTGTGGTACCAAGGTGGAATACAGGCTGGCCCACCGGGATCCATCATCCTCTGCAGCTGGTAGAAGGTCCCGCCTCTTGGTGTTGCGGGGGGACGGGGGACACGAGGATGGGGAAATAAAGAGTGTGGAGCACGTGTGTGTAGAGATCGTCCTGTGCTGTCGGAGCCGAGAGAGCTCATGGGGCAGGGGCCTGATGAAGAGGTCCAGAGGGCCTGAGGTGAGGGGCGGGCGGGGGATACCTTCTCGCAGGACCAGCTCGAGGAAAGACTGTGAAGTAGGCAATAAGTTTGCCTCCACCTCCTGAAGTACGCGCTGCGGGGTGCCAAGGGCAGAGAGCCCCATGCTCCAGCCAAGTGCATAGAGATCCACCCAGTCCCCCTGGTCGTAGTCCAGGAGGTCTCTGCTCCTGGTAAATTTCGCCAGGCATGCCACCCTCATGCTGGGCAGGTGGAGAAGACTAAGCTGCCTCTGCCAGAGTCTCTTTACAAAGAGGGAAAATTCTCTGCTGAGAATCTTTCACTGACTTGAAGCCTTGATTCAGCAAAGCACTTAAATACATGCTTAACTTTAACTGGGGTCATAAGGAGGACTCCTTTTTTTAATTTGTAATTGTAATTGTATTCCCACATACAAATTAAAACAAAAACTTTAAAACTATGTAAAGATTAAGTTATGGTTGAGAGTGCATATCAATAACATAACAGTTAAAAAAAAAAACGTTACAGGGATGTTGTAATCATCCCTAAATCAAGAATTACAAACAGGAAATGGAGAGTTCGGGTTACACGTAAATGAAATCCAAAAAATTGTAAAACAAGAAATGTACAGCTGAGGCATCCAAATAACCTTAACTCTGCCCTGAAGTGAAGTCATGCAATAACTATGTGATTATGATCAAGGCATTTTACTATTTGTGGTCCCAGATTTGATTAGAACTAATTTTTAGCTATTGTCATGTTCTCCCCACCCTCTTAGTACATGGCAGAGCAAAAGTTGTTTGGGTGCCTTCACTGTGCATTTCTATACTGTACTATATTTGGATGTCTTTTATATGTAACCTTTATGCTCAATTTCCAGTTTATAATGTTCAGTTTGGGGATATTATGATCTATACATACAATTATAATTTTGTTACCTTTGTATAGTCGCGTTAATGCAATTTGTTGTCTAAGAATTTCCTTGGCTTTTTAATAATTTTAAAAAATATCATGCATGAACCCTAAACAAGAAACCCAAGAGAACGTTGCATGTGATATTTTTAATGATTTCAAGTTATGGAGTATTAACTTTGTATCGCTTTTCAAAATGTTAACTTTTAAGGGCAGATTCTCTGATACACCAGAGTAGTGCAAGACAACCAAGTGGTATACTGGTGAATCCAGCCCTTAATTTGTAATTGACAAAGAGCTTTGTTATAAAAGACTATGTTGTAAAGGCCAGTATTAAGTGAAAGGAGATGTAGGACGAGACCCGTCCCTGCGTTAAAACATCTCAGCATATCAAGGATTTCCACTATTGTTCTGCCTCAGTTTACCTTGCAGAACGGCCTCAATGGACAGTGAAGCTGAGGCATAAGTGCCACTGGGAGATGGTCTAAGCTAGCATGCAGCCATGGAACCTTTAAGGAGAAGTAACTGTCAGCCACAAGTCATGTGCTTGTGGGAACTCTTGCTACATATTCTGTCTGCCTCGTGCTACTGACTCATTACAAGGAATAGAACTGTTGCATGCAAATCGGTAGTAGAGGAAGAGAGATAACCCAAACAATTGCCAATGATCTCACAATGGCCCTACTTAAGACTTTTCCAAGCTGTTGACTTACCTCTGTCTGTAGCCTATAAAATCCTAACAATTAAAGAAAACAATCATTAATAACTTTGCTCATTTGTAAAGTAATTTCTACAGATATACCCTATCCATAAACACTTCAATTAATTTTAATTATTTGGACATTTGAAGTGTTATTTTCTTATTAAGATATTTCACATTATTCTGACAGATACTAAATTTTTGAATAGACCAATTTTATATTAATTTCAAACACAAACTGGCAGATTTACTTGTAAACTCTCGGAAAATGCATTCTTTACTCAGAGGAGGTGCTGTAAGACTGGGGAGGATATGCTGCATTTTATAACAGAACAAAGAGACTGAATCTCTCCTTTAGTGCAAAATAGGACTCAGCATTAATTGTGGAACTGCAACTGGTGCCTGCAGAGTAAATAGCAAGGAACATATGGACAAAGTGTTCACATCAGAACGCTTCAGTCACAAAAGCAGTACTATCACTTGCTTTATTTTTGCTACTCAGTATCTCTGTTTGCTCTTATAAATTATAATCAGTGTTCTTGTTTCTGTGTCAAGTGTGAGTAAACGCTGCATAATATTTTGAGGCAAACTTTCAGCAAACATGCCTTGCTTAATATAACATGGTCAGAATAAGAAACGGATCTGAACAGCCCCAAGCATTGGCAAGTACTCAAAATATGAACTGAGATCAAAACTTTATGCTTGGCCTTCCTCTCTATAATGGGCTAATCCATCACCACAGATCTGAACACTATGGAAGTTGGAGGAAGTTCAGATGCAGCTGCATTTTTTTTTTGGCGGGGGTGTCAATTGATCACTGTCTGTCCCTATATCAAGCTGAATCAAACCCAGATTTGAAGTCTGCAGCTTGGCCTCTTCTCAATTAATGCACACAGAATCCAATGGCATCTTCAGAATTCCTGAGAAGGTCTCCACCTATGTGAATTTATATTTGTATAAATATACCCTACATGTCAAATATGACTAGTAATTTTGGATGCCGCTATTTTTGGGTGCTCAGCTTGAGAAACTTTAAAGTGGCCTGATTTTCAGAAAGTGCTGAGTGTTCATCAAAGCAGGTCCCTGCATGGGATCTCAAGTTGAGTGCCAAAAATTGAGGGACCAAAAAGATCAATCTCTTTGTAAAATGCATGTTCTAGGATGAATGTGCATGCATGCTCACTAGAAGCAGAAAAAACAGAAGAGATTTACCTGGGAATTTCAGTGAACTCTGAACCCAGCATGATGCTATTTTGTCTGCCCTGCAGAACTTGTTTTCCAGGGGCAGAGCACAGGTGGCACACGAAAGTCAGATACTTTCTTCACTATGCCCAGGGAATGGGATTTCCAGAGTGTAGGACTTTGCACCTCATGTATTTTCCTATCTCTGGCCCCAATATTCTTGGGGTGGACTCTGCTTGTACCCACAATGTTTGAAGTTAATTAGGCAAACAAGCTGGTTTGAGAGGATTTTGTTTCAACTTCCTTCTGATTCTAAGATGAGCGGCTGGTGGAGAAGGCAGAGAGAACGGTCCGAGAGTAACATTTTCTGCAAGTGTTGCTGCATGGCCTTATCCTGTCCTATCACCCACTACTCCCATCTCAAAAAGCAGTGTGGTTTTGGTACTTCCTTCCTTACCTAGCTGCAGACACAGCTGTCTCCATGCCTGAACGTTCTATAAAAACATTTGTTGCTAAGGGCACACAGTTCTCAGAAAAAGCAAGCAAGCGCTTTCCTCATGTCATCGCTAAGCCTTGGCTGAAGGCTTGTGATATATGAATTATTTATATTATTACAATGTCTAGGAGTTCTAGTCATGGACAAAGAGGCCATTGTGCTAGGCACTGTACAAAATGCACAACAAAGACTGTTCTTGCCTCAAAGAGTATACAAGCGACAGCAGATGGATACAGACAGACGAAGGACTACAAAGAAACAAGGAAAGAAGCAAAGATCATTTGTGGATATTATATGTAGGGAAAAACATTTTTCATCTGAAAAGGATGATATAGCAGGAAGTGTTTGAAGCAGCAAGTAATGAATTTATTCCAGCAAGATGAGATGAGCAAACTGTTCACCAAGTCCTGCAATCTTTGCTCAGTGAAAATTCCCTCTGCAGCCAATGTGGGAGTCAGTGCTGCAAGTTCTCCATGGCCAGAAATTCCAGTATCTTTGATGTTCTGACTGGATAGAGATTATTGGAGCTACACTGGATGCTTTGTTTTGCTACTTAAACTGACAAGAATCGGAAAATGTAAACTACCCCCCAAAGAAAGAATATAAAAAAAAAGAGAACTGCTCATTAAAAAAAAAAAAGGTCACCATACCAATGAGTTTTCAAATCTTGTTCCCTGCAAACACAACATATCTACCCTGTCTACATACATTACCCAGGAAGGTTGCTGAGGTTGTAGGTAAAGTTGTATGTGTTATACACTAAGGGAGAGGAGAAGGCTGGGTGCAGTCAGTTTCCTTATCAGTTGCAGCAGAAGGAAGTAGCTTGTGAAGTTGTAGAGTCTGTCACTCCGTGGAGACAGGCTGTTTGACACAATTAAGAGGTGTTCCGTAACTTGGTATTTCCGTGCTTTTTAGAGCTTGTGTTAGGGAGGATCTCAGACATATCCAACCTGAATCCCTTTTAAACAAGGATATTGTTTGTGGGATGCTAAAAAGGGCAAATGTCAAATCTGCACAAAAATCAGAGAACTCCAAACTGGTGCTTTCAGAAAAGAAAGGTTGAAAATATTTAATACTTTCCTGCATCCTCCTCCCCGCTCCCCCACTATAGCAGGGTGGTTGGCTGGGGGTCCATGACTTCAAATAACTCCATTTTCTAATTTTTCAGATAGAATAATTAATATTACTTGAAGTTACTATTTGACACTTGCTTATAAGGACACAATCCTTTCCCTGAATTATTTCCAATGTCACTGAGTGCTGCAAGACACTATGTTGTGGGGCCAGGGGGAGAGCGGGGAAGAGAGGCAAGGAGGATAGAGAAAGGAATACTGAGAATAAGATTAACATTGCTTGAGTGGTACTGGATGCAATATGTTAGTTCAATGTTTCTAATAGGACAGTGCTTGATAGCTTGTATTTATTTCAGTTAAGCCCTAACCGAACGACACACTTAAGCATGTGCTTGATTTCAGTGCAACTACTCCCAGTGCATAAAATGAGGCCTGTGCAGAAGCCTTTACAGAATCAGTGCCATAGAGAGGGACATATTTCCTGCCCCAAAGAGCTCACATATTTAATGTCATTGCTTAGTTCAGAAGGAATTAGAGGGTCCTGCTTTGAGGAAAAACAGAGAAAGAGGAAAATAAAAATAGTCAACTTAATTTTACACTGTAGCCATCATCAATTATTTTGGCATATGACCAGATGCCAAAGTCTGACTGATCTGTGTAATTTTACAGTAAGAAAAGATGCTACCACATTAGAGAAGTCAGAAGGGTTATTGCTTTTTCCGGCACCAACCAAACAGGGTCTTTAATTTCTTGACTTTTTACAGTCAAATATTTTATTTCCATAATTGTTATATCTGACACACCTACATGAAAAAAAGAACTAGAAGTAGGTTGGATGTTTTTAACTATTTCAAAATGCAAGTCTCAAAAAGTGTTTTCAACATTCGTGGGACTTTCCTAAGGTTATTTCCTGACCGAAGGCATAAGGGGAATTAAAAATAAGACCATGACTCATCACAATTGTACAACTGTCTTTAAAACAAAATTAAATATTCAAGGGCAGGTTCACTACTGTCATTAGCTAGCCCAGCTCTGTTGTCTTTAGCAGAGTTGCATCTGCTTACATTGGTGGCAAATTTGGCCCTGAGTCTCAGAGTACCTCTCGCAAAGGCAGCAAATACAAATTACTCTCTTGGCTTCCATGGATTCTAGGGTTATTGTTTACTTTACATCATGAGCAATATTTGCATATCTGCTCCCAGGTAAAATGTCACTCATGTGACCCATCCCTAATGCTGCACACGTGCACTACTGAAACATTACATAAGTCATAGTGTCTCAGCCCCAAATTTTGAAATGTATGAATATTTTTGGCACAGCCTGCAAATGCTGGATGTGACATAGACTGGATTATCCTGTCTGCTTCTGCTTGTGGATCCCAGTTGGGTGAATCTGGGCTGAAAAGGGAGAAGATAAGAAGAGTCAGGGGTGCTTATTCGACACTGTGACGATCTGCTCCCCCTCTGGTGAACTGCTGCCGCATACATACTTGGCGACTATGCGCTCTGAGCAGGGAAGGGGGCAGAGCTCAAGGAATCTCCACGAAGTCTGGGTCAGCAGTTCTCAACCAGGGATCCAGGGCCCCCACTAAGCCAGGCTGGCATTAGACTCACTGGGGCCAAGGGCAGAAAACTGAAGCCCTGCCACCCAGGGCTGAAGCCTAAGGCTGAGCAGATTAGCTTTGTGGGGCGGCAAGCAATTGCCCTGCTTGCTACCCTCCAAGACCGGCCCTGGCTTTTATAGGCAGAAAAACAGTTGTTGTGGCAGAGGTGGGCCAAGGACTTTTTATAGTATATTGCGGGGGGTGGGAGGAAAAGATTGAGAACCCCTGGTCTATCAGGTGCCTTTGCTGCCACCATCCAATATTCACTTCTTGTCTCTCTTAGATTTCAAGTTAAAAGTTTTTAACCCTTTCTACCCAGGAATTGGAAACCCAGAGATACTCTCTTGCATGTGGTAATTATTAGGTAGCATCCCTTCAAAAAGTGGTAGTCAGGTCAGTGTCTAAATACTTTATCAGATTTAATCAGAGTTAGTGAAAATAAAAGTAACTTATTACAATAAGAACAGATGTAATCTAGAATGGAACTGGAAGCCTTAGAGAAATAGTTGTACACAGAGAAATTGCTGATCTTACCCTGACTTTGTAAGTCTGTCTTGGAGCATCTTAATTATTTACAAATATACATACATATTGTGCCGTGACCTGTGCATGTCCAGCGTCATTTCTCAGCCCGAACCCCTGCTGCTGGGTCACTGAAATGTCTGTGGGAGTGCTCACTTTCTCTGAGGAATCTCTCCCCGTCCAAAGCCCACCTTGATCTATTATGTGGAAAACTTCTGGGGTGAACTGCAAGCTGAGCACGCTTCAGACTTTTTGGGTTACCTCCTCGGAGCTCTACTAACCCATCCTCAGGTAGGCCCTATCCCCAGGCAAGTCCAGCCAGACCTTCTTTCTGACCCTCTGGCTCCCTGTTCCCTATGATACCCCATCACCATTCCCAGATCTCCCTCTTTCGAGATTCACTCTCCAGCTCTCACCTGGACCAACCACCCCTGCCAGAGGCTCCCCCACCTCTTGTGATGTCATCAGCCTCAGCAGTTCCTTCACATTCAGCCCCTACTTCCTCTGGTCCATTGAAAGCCCCTCCAGGACTCTACCACTCTGCCACAGGGGCCCCTCCACAAGCTTCTCTGCAGAAACATTTGCTATTCACCTCTTTGTGAATCACCCAAGTGAGATAATGCTTAACCAATCAGCATTGTTACATGGTGTCCCATTCTGATGTGCGCTACCTCCCAGTGTTTCAATTCTTTTGGCCATTTTGTTTTTGACAATAAAAATACTATAGTGCATTGGGCATAGAGATAAGAATAGACATCAACCACCCGAGTGATGCAGCAGGGTATGATACCCTGCATTCACAGATTTTATTTACCCAAAAGGAAGGGGAAGGAAAATAAAATTTAAAAAAGAAAAGAAAAATCAAAGAATTGGAAAAACCAATTAAAGCAGCATTGAACTAAAAGAAGAGGAGATATGTATTAAGGAAATCATTTTTGTATAATAGGTTTTTTTGTTTATTTTAAACAGAATCATAAGTAAGTTAAGTCAAGAAATCAGTAGGAACGAAGGAAGAATAAGTTTCTTCCCAAAACGGTAAGGAAACCTTTCAGTCCTCTTTTTCTTTTGCAAACTATTAAGACAAAACTTTTAAGAATAATTTTCCATTTGAGCTAACGGAAGATCTTCAGTGTTACTTAATAGCAAAATCAGTCTCAGAAACATGATAAAAAGGAATTTCAATGTATTCTTTCTACTGTTATTCATGTTAGTGCAGTACAACCTCACTAAGACTTTCAGATTGAGTAATCCAATTGAGCTCAGTCACGCTACTCATGTGAGCAAATTTACTCATGTGCATGAGTGTTTACAACACCGAGCCATATTTTGGCAAGTTAAGCTAATTACAATTATTTATTACTGTTTATAGCACTAATATTAATGTTAATATACTATCAGAGATGTGCTTTAAAGACAAATTGTAATGAATAAAACAATAAAAATTACAATATTTTGTAATATACAAGTAAATGTATATCAGTATACTATATTTTAGAGGGATAAAATTAAGAAATCCTTAATAGGAGATGTCTCTAGAGGATGCTGATATGAAATCTTTGGTGAGAAAAGGCATGAGACTGCTTTAGATTTATTTTGAATGAGCATCAGCAGGTTCACAAATTTGCAAAGTTTATTAATATAGTAAGGTTCTGTGTTCTATTTTAATAAAATATGGGATCTCCTCATTCATTATTGCTTGAGATTTTTCTAAGCTGCTCAGGTGATTTAGACATTGCTAATTATTTTTAATAGATAATTTGTCAAAATGTTCTACAGAGCTCTGAAAAAATCTCCGCCACTATGATAAATTTGGCTGAATTTTGCTGAATTTTATTTTTCAAGTCACCAGTCCCTAAACATTCATGATGGGATTCTTGGGATGGAGAGCTCAGGAAAAGGTTCTTAATGGGTCATCTGGGGAGCCTTTTGTACTGCAGTCGTCATAAAGAAAGGAGGATTATGAAAACACAACTGTCATGCTACAATAGCTAAAATAGTAGCTCCAGACTTCACAATGGACCCTTTAATCCCCAAACTGACCCCTTCAGCCCTACATGTGGGTGTCTCCCTCCTACTCCCCAGCTGATGAGAGTAGCCCCTGACACTGAGCCCTCTTAGAGAATGCAGATTTTATAAATGCAATAGGCACCACAATATAAACATAAACCACTATTAATAACTAAATTATTTATCCTATAGACCTTGGTTGAAATTAGCGAAAAGCACTAGTCCTTGCCAAAACCCACAGATTAACACACATTTCGAATTCCTGGCTTCCCATTACCCTACACTTTTTGTAGTCATTGCCACTGGTGCAAAATGACTATAGAACATCACCATCATGATCTGAGTAGCATGGTTTTACAACCACTTTGCACATATGTAATTAACAACCCGTGAAATTGACCACATGTGCAAGGCTGTGGAGTTTTTAGGCCAAACTGGATCAAAATTAAGTACAACCAGAATAGGCTCCACTTCTGCAAGCATTTACATACTTAACTGTATGACAGTGAATAGTTCCCCCTGACTTTAATGGAATTACTCAGTTAAAAATATGTGCAGGTGTTTGCAGGAGTGGGGCCACATAGAAGAGGGCTCAGAAAATGAGATGAGATGACCAAACTTCTCAAACATTTGTCTCTTTCACACACACACACACACACACACACACACACACACACACACACACACACACACAGAGTCTAATTTGCCTCGGGTTTTTTCAAAATAATCTCGCCTGGATTGGGATCAGTTTTATGAAACTTCAGGCAGTTTATTTTTAGCTTTGGGGCAAAGTTAGTAGGGAAGAGGGTCAAAATCAAGTTCACTTGTATAATGGAAGACTATCTTCAACTCTAATTATGCTATAACTTTTACTAAACAAACATATTTAGTTCATAATCATTAAAATATGAAAAAAAATTGTAATGTCGTCACAGGACCCAGACGCAGAAGTTTGCTGATAATACAGGTAAATATGTATTTGCTGATTATCTAAATACACATAGTATTTAAAAAAGATTAAAATATTAATTAGCTGCTTGCACAGTTTATTTACAGTCATCGCCATCCAACTGTCTTCACTCAAAAATTCTCTTATAAATATTTATGCTCATAGATCTTCAAGCTTTTCTCATCTACCTTGAGTTTAACTCTACAATGGATAGAAGTAATTCAGCTTGCGTAATACACCTGTCCAAGAACTTCCAGAATTAATTGTAATGTAATGAGCTAAATTATTGTTGCTATTAGAGATGGGCATGAAGGAAAACCACACGCACCCACATGCTGGGGGCTACCGTAGTCCGTAGATGGTGTCTTTAATAGACCTGTGAGTAGCACATGCCAGCAGGATGTGGGTGGGGTGTGTGCAGAGTGATGCAATCTCTTGTTAGAACTGATTGGGTTGTGTCTGACCAAATAAGGAATGTTACACTAGTTGATACCTTAATTCAATAAGGTTCTTTGAGTGAGTGAAACAATGTTCTATAAACAGGTACAGTTGGTCCAGAAAAATCGCTGGATATGTTTTCTTGGCAGGGGGATGCTCCAAATTTCCCCTTGCCTACCTAGGATGCTGGGAGTGCTCTTCATTCTGGCCCCCCACTGCCATACTTGTAGTGCTCATTAGGGAAAGGAGGAGAGAATGACAACAAAGGAGGGAGATAAAGCAGACAGTGAGGAGAAAAGAAGAGGAAGGTGTGAAAGGCAGAGAAGAAGGAGGGAAGTAGAAGAGCAGAAGGTGAGGAGAAGGGAAGATAAGTGGGCCAAGAGCAAGAGGAGAAAGACAGGAAGTCAAGAGAGCACAAGGGGTGAGAGCGGGAATGAAAGGAGAAACATCAAGTTGGAGAGCTAACAAAGGATGTTTTAATAGCGGGGATGGAGGAACAATGGGAGGGGGAAAGAAAACTGGAGAGACAGATGCAATCTTGGAGCATCCATGTGAATATTGAACCTCTAAGGCACAATGTCCTCCCCACTTTGCAGCTGGACTTCATTAGGGGCTAAGCAGCTTCCACATGGCTTCCCTGCACTGAGCTTCCATTTTAAACATTTCTCTTGCTGGGCAAAGAGTACCTGTGCTTCCACAGGTTACTACTTGCATTGGTCCTATTGAAAATGGGTTAAAAAGGGCAGATAACTAGAGCTGAGCCAATAATGGATTGTTTGGTTCAAGGACCAGACTGAAAAATCTGGAAAAAACTCCATTCAGATTTGAATTGAAACCAATTTTTTCTTCAAAATGTTTGTTGAATAAAAAAGTCAAAATTCATTTTGTTGATGCAAAACAATTTTTTTGACTTTTTTTTCTTCAGCCAAAATTATTTGCAGATTGGACCTGAATACACAAATACGTACAGAGACCCCCAAAATGCTTTTCAGTTGAAAAAGATTTGAAAACAAATTGCCCCCGCTCTGCACACAAACTTTCCATATTAGCAACAAGATAAAGCATGAGATGAGAGGTTAACAGCTGAGTCAGTTCCCAATGCTTTATTCTTCAACCAGCATTTAAATCTTGAACGGTAGGACACATCTCAGGCCTGCATTACACTGCTAAGTTTTTTTGCCAAAAGGCAGCTTTTGGCGATGAAACACAGAGGTGTACACTTTTTGTGAGGAAACTCTTCAATTGCAGCACTGTGATAAAATCCCCTCGACAAGAGTGCACAAAGGTTTTATCCCCAAAGTGCCAGTGTAAACACCTTGCTTGGATTTTATTGCTGTAATTGGCCTCCGGAGGTGTCCCACAATGCCTGGAGTGACCACTCATTAATCATTAACATGGAATGCTCCTGCTGTCTCCCATACTAAGTACACAGTGGCAGGCAGGATGGGGTGAATGTGTGTGTGTGTGTGAGAGAGAGACATACATTCTACTGCTGTGCAGAGCCAGGGAGGGAGGCGGGGGCTGATGTTGGGTTTCCCCTCCCCCTGCCTCAGAACAGGTTGCTATTGACAGCTGTCTGAACTTAGGAGACAGCATGCTGACACACTCATTCTCTCCCAACATACATTGTCTGTCTCCTTCTCCGTCTCCCCCATACTCACACACTCCCTGTCACACACTCTCCCCCACACACTTCAGTTGAAAAGCAGCTACCAATCTAGTAGGATGCCCATGGAACAATGGGATTGAGAAACCTGCATCATGTGATGCTGTACCGGCCCCATGAGGCATTGCAAACCCTTCCCAAAGCACCCTGGGACCAGATGCACAGTGGGATAGCTACCACAGTGCATTGCTCTCTGTGTAGTTGCAAGAACTGCTAGTGTGGATGTACTCCAGTGACACAAGAAGCATAGTATGGGCATGCAACAGTGGTTTAATTAAAGTGCTTTAATAAAAGTGGTATAACTTTTGGCAAAAAAACTTGGCAGTGTAGACCTAGCCTTGGTCACATCAGAAATCATAATACACAAGGGCTGTTCAACTAATACCCTTCAACCAAAAGGTAACTGCAAATATGTGCACATAAGTCCTGTTGGCTGCCATGGGAGTTGGACACATTCCTCTCCTTGGACAAACTGGTCTGTTATTTTGATGCTCTAATGGTCACTCTTTGTGAAGCTTAGTGCCTTTTTACCTGATGAGGCTTTGGTACTCTGAAGCCAACATGTGCTAACAGGTCCATGGTTATGTTTCCTTACACAGGATGCTGTCAAGAAGAGGAAGAAGGCTGGTCTTCATTTGTAAGAATCATGTTTTAGATCACTTAACACTTAAAGCAGATTCTCTGTTCCCTTAAGCTCCATCAATTCCTGTGCTACCCACTCCCAGCAGAAGGGGAAAGAAGACGATGTGCTGGGAGTTTCAAAAGCACTCAGTACTGGCCTAATTCTACACCCTTGAAGTCAATGGGAGTTTTATCATGGACTTCAGTGGGAGCAGAGTTAGCCCGGTTCTCAGCATTTTTGAAACTTCCACCCTCGAGGCTGGTGAGAAATTACACTGAATATTACCCCATTTACAGATCAGTGACAAGTTCCAGATCAGGGACAGCATGTTTCTGGGGCCCCTTTGCCTGCAGGCACCGCTCCGCACAGCTCCCATTGGCTGGGAACAGAGAACCCCGGCTACTGGGAGCTGCGGGGGGCAGTGCCTGTGGATGGTCAACGTCAACAAAATGTCTCGCGGCCCGCAATCAGATTACCCTGATTGGCCGCATGTGGCCTGCGAGCCACAGGTTGCCCATCACTGTCCTATCAGATCTCACAAGCTATACCTATTTGGGCTGGGTCAGAACCACATAACTGCCTGCATTAGGGGCTACAAAGCCCCTAACAAAGACCTGCTTTTGCAGGAAGCAGCATTAAGGAAGAGTGCACCACTGAATGATTGCCCCAGCTTGGTGCTAGGAGGCACCTTTTGACATCCGTCGGATGAGATATAAATCTGAGGTCCTGTACTTCCCCTGTGACGTTCTTTAATCTTAGTGGCTTGGGAGATGGGTCTGGTATGACAGCCTAGAGAGAAAAAAAATTCAACTGAGTAACTTTCTCTCTTGTTAAGCTTCCTCAGGAGTTCCTATTGTAAAAGGATATTCATTTCCTATACTGAACTGCTGTGCAGTGTTATGCTCTGTGTAAATGTTGACACACTCCATCCCTTCATTTGATAAAGGGATGAAACAATCCGAGTGCTGGTGATAAAATTTGGTATCCTGCAAGATGAAAGTCACTACCATATAAAAACACAAGATCATTGCATTAAATTATGTAGTATCTAATTAGTGTCTGTTTTTCACTTGCATGTGGCAGGAAGAAGAAGATGATTATGAAAGCCCAGATGAAGAACAGGAAAAAGACGCCGACTATGAATCGCCGACTGACGAACCAGGACATGACAGTGATGATTATGAACCTCCTCCATCGAACAATGACGTAGCACCCCATAATGTCATATTTCCTGCCAAGTCAATTCCAAGCAACACTGAGTACATAGGTAACTAGTGCAAAATGTAATTTTGGAAGGGATGGGATATTTTAGGGAATTGGTAATATAGAGCCTTTCACTAGACCTGTTTGTGGATTTTCTAAATGTCTTTTAATTGAAAAATGCAAATGTGTGGAAACTCTGGGATGTCTTCTGAGACTGGCAACTAAGAGAGAGAAAGCATTAAACTTCTGCTCTTACCACATTGAGGTTTAAGCATATTGAAGGGACAGCTTAGAAGTTCACTTTTCTGGATAGAGGCCTTATTAGTTGTAGGCAAAGCAATTAAGCCCATGAGCAGTCTATTGAATATACATGTTAAGTTAAGCACATGCTAAAAAATGAATCATAGAAAGAAAGATGGCGGAAGGTTTGTTTCTCTAAAAAAACCAAACCAAAAAACCCAAGGTCACTGAATTTTGCCCTGGTCTTCAGTAGGATCAAGGCTGGGACTTTAGTTTGGGATCTGCATCAAGATAAACACACATTTCCCCCCAATTAGTTTGGTGTTACACTATGTAACTAGTGCAAGATACAATACTTACACCTATTTTCACTGTAAGTTTATACCGCTTCTGTGTGGAGTTGACTTGGTCCCAAAGCATATTGTGCATACATTTGTCATTTTCTAGTCCTGATTCTCCATTGGCCTACACCTGTGAGGTCATTTACTTCAGTGCAAAACACTACCATCTGGACTGGTGTATTTTATACTTACTTTGCAGTGGTGTGAATGAATACATAAAGTGTAGGCCAACAGAGAACTGAGCCCAGAGTGTGTGTGCACGCACAATAGCCAGAGTGACATTCAAGTCGTCAGGTGTAAAAAGGACACAAAGTAAAACAACTGTTGACAGAGTCACTATGGATTTACAGAGATGTAACACAGCGAAATTGGATTCTTCATTTAATGTAAAATTACATAACCATAAAACTAAACCTAAGAATGAAGATCTAATGAGAGAGAAAGAAAATAACCTTTTTTAACTGTTCAGTTTGTGATTTTTATGTTTATTTTTTTAGATAGACCCACATCTGCTAGACCATCTCCCCAGCCTCCTATTCCACCACAGCGACCTGGCCCATCCCCTGTACCACCATCATATGCGGGTAGAGGCAATCCTGTATGTTTCTTTTCTTAAAGAATACTTCATTTGTTTCCTTTGTTCTCCTAGAAGGCCCAAATATAACTCCATGTCCAACATAATGATTGTGTGTGTAGAAAGAGGAGGAAAATTATTTTGGCTGTAAGAATAATTATTTTTTTGCTAAAAATGATTACTTCTTTTTTGTGGAACAAATATATGGAAATTGTTTCATACTGCAATGATGCAATATACACCATCAATTAGTGACCATTTGCCAATTCTCAAGAAAATTGTAGCCTTTGAACACCTTGTTTAGAACTACTCCAGCTTTCCCCAAGAGGGCTTGATCTTGAAAACCCTCATTTCCATGGGCAGTCCCATTGAATTCGGCAGCACTCCATGGAGGGGGGAAGGGTTTACAGGATCTGGCACTGAATGAGATGGAAAGGTAAGAGCACTGAACTGACTCGACAAAGGCAACAAGCAAAGTTAAGGATAAAGAAGTGTCATTGCCCTTCCCTGCTGAAGGCTGGACAATTTTCTTAGATACGCTCAGAATTCGTCAACATCCACTGGGTTAACAGAACTAGCCTTTCCCTAATTTGGCAGATTAAGGCTTTGATCTTGCAAGCCCTTGAGCTGGCTATGCAAACTTTCTGTATTCCAGCACAAATGTGCATGAAAGCTATACATGGATACAAGTAAAGCTAATCAGTAAGCACCGAACTCCCTACTAAGTGGTATGAAGTCTGCTGTACCTCTCCCCTCCATTACTTGGAAGGCCATAGAATGAAACTCCGGCAAGAATACATATGTCTGAGGAAACACAGGCTTAAGTGCAATTACCTTCCTCGTTTTCATGAGATACTCAGCAACACATTCCTCTCTTTGGTCTCAGTCCTGCCACTAGGAACTTGACAACCCCTGACACAGCAGCTCTCTCCTTAATGCAAGACTAGGCTCCCGTGCTCTCCTTGGTCTGCTCATCACTTTTGACCTTGAATTTATATGCACAAAACTCTGCATCAGGAGTTAAGCAAGACTATTCTAGCTACTCCTTCCTCCTGCCCCTGATATGCTCCCAACCCGCCCTGGAATGAACTCTGCACTAAGGGTTTCTTGCAAAGGGGCAAAGAGATGACAGAGCCAATGCTGCAGATGCCAGAAAAGGCCTTTTACCTGGATAGTTTTATGCAATGGGTGTGTGTGGGGGACCCTAATGGCCCTTTGGGCTCTAAGAGATGCACAGGTTCACAGCTGTAGCAAGGTGATTTTGGTGATGTGTTCAATGGCCACAGAAGAGAAGATGAAAATCCTTGAACTCTGTACATGCAGAGAAGACTTTAATCATTTGAAAAACCATTTGTTTTAGATGTCACCTTACCCTCCTCCATCAAGCAATAACGATGTGAATAGAGAAAAAAGTGCCAAGCCTCTAAAAGGTAAGTGAAAATATTTGTCTGGTTATTTTTAAACTATGGCATCATGCATATTTTCATGGTCTCCAGCTAGAGCTGTGTTAGTGTCTCTATTCCCCTGTGAAGGGATGCTCTACTCACCGCTTGATGGCACCACCTCCTGGCAGTGCTGGGAGTTTGTTCTGCTGATGCCCCTTCTGCAGTTGCACTCTGTGTCTTTTAGCCTGCAGCCCCTCTCTGGCTCCAGGAGCTCCTTCTTCTTCTGGGGTATCAAAGTCTTCCGGCATGAATTGTCCTAGGCAGATCACTCTTCACTGCCTGATCTATACCTCTTCCCCAGTGGCTGGGAAGGGAACCCAATCGTATCTTCTGCTCCAAGTTCCTGCCCAGGGGTCATCTCATCAGCAGCCAAGGTGTGCACTATCCCACACCTTGCTGCTTTCCCCCAAGCCTCTCTTACCTTTCTGGCTCTCCCCACCAGGTTTGCCAGCTCAGATTCCCTCCTTACAGGGAGTAACTGCAAACTACTTCCCTGCAGAGTCCCCCCAATCTTCTGAGCTTTATACAGGCTCCTCCTGCCTAGCTGAGTCTTGTCTCTAATTAATCCCTGCTTCCTGGCTCCTCCTCCAGGTGCAGCCTAGGCAGTTAATTGGCCTACCTGGTCACCTTAACCCCTTCAGGCCTTGTGTGGGGTGGACCACCCCTTGCTGACTCCCCGAAAGCAATGAAAAAATATTTCCATTAATAATAATCAAAATTTACAGATAAGCACAACTTCTTACTTTGTCTAAGAACTTAAAGTTTGATTTAAGGATATTTACTTCGTATATTTTGACAATTTGTGTTTTAATGGTTATAAAGCTTTAACTTTTTGAATGTCAGTGTCTACCATCATTAAATAATTAGTCTGACCCCCCCCCCCATTGTCTGACATCCCCCATAATTTTGTGCAACTGAAAATTTAAAATCAATAAAATATTTTAAAATGTTGATATTGTCCATCAACATTATTAAAAGCTAACACAAAATTCAGCCAACCATAACTATTTATGAGCCTTAATTGTATTGCTTGTAACTCTAAGAAGGGATACCAGATTGTGACAGATACAATACAAAATAAAGGTGTGTTACATTGTATTAGCACAATATTTTACACAGTATTTATGTTTAGCCCCAGCTCCTTCTATAGACAGACGTACAAAACCCACACTGGATCGTCCTGGGCCGACGTTTGAAAGAGACAGCCCAGCAGCAGGTTAGTATCTGTTCATGCTAAGTTCATTTTGCACCAGAAAATGTATCAAAGCCAGGCCTGGCGAGCCTCCACTATTTCACAGAACTTATAATGAATTATTTTTAAAAAAATGTAAGTGTTGTTTTTTATTCTTTTCAGGGAAGAGGGCAGTGTTTCCTGACAAGGTAAGAGGCCATTTGGTTGGTTCTTATTGTACCTCGATATATTTGAAAACATACTTATATGTTCTTGTAACTTTTCCTTACTGTTTTACAGCCCATGGCACCACAACTAAGGTAAGATATTAGCCTCTGGGTGACACACACTATCAGTGTTACCAAATTATATTGCAGTAAAGAGCATTTGACCTTTGCTGCACCATCTCTCTCTTGTATTTTAGATCTCTGGGAGAACAGTTAGCAAAGATACAAAAGCCTCCCATACCACCAGCCGATAAACATGAAAGAGGCAATCCAGCCCCTGGAAGGAAGCCACCACCCGTAAAGTAAACATTTATTTTTAAACATTAACACAACTATATTTAACTATTTAGCAACAACAATCTGGAAAACACCATTAGTCAATGTCGGTAGAAACACCACTGCCTAAGAGTGTTGCAGTGATGCCCACTTCATTGTAATATTAAAAAGCCCTGCCTTTTTAAGGGCCAAATACAAATACAGCAGGGCTTGCCTCATCCAAAAGGCCACAGTTAAGGCCCAAAGTAAGGCTCACTTCAGCGAAGTTCCAGAAGGGAAGAGTAATGTTATCCATGATTCTCCCATCAGCTCTACCTTCTAGTGTGGCTAAGGGCTCCAAGGGAATAATTAATATTTTTATCATTCAGTTGAAGTTTAAGGCCAGATATTCAAACTCCATTTCTGTATGAGGAAAACAACAGGTGCACTATTTCACTTGAAATGTAGATCAATTAAGCCCCAACCATGCAATACATTCCACACAGATGGACCCCTGAATCTCTGCAAAGCTCATTACAGGATCAGGGCTTAGACATTCAAGTACCTTCTTGTGGCTTCAAATCAAGAACTTATATCTAAATGAGCAAAAGAAATTGCTGATTAAAACTGATACCCGTTGTGATGGGTTGGGGCCACAGAGACCTGCTTGGTGCTGCCACCTGGTGTGCCAAGGCTACTTCTGCCCCTGCTTCCAGGCCTTTTCCAGCTTGGGACTCCCGAATCCTGTCTGTTTTGAGCCAGATTCCACTGATCTGCTGCAAACACAGACCCAGGTCCGAACCAAGTCCACTCACCACTAAGGCCCCTGGAAGCGCTCTTGCCTTTGACACCCAGCTGCTCAACTCCAAGGAGGTTCAAACCCTTAATAAATCCGTTTTACCCTGTATAAAGCTTATACAGGGTAAACTCATAAATAGTTTGCCTTCTATTTCAAAGATAGAAAGATATGCACAACTGTTTGCTTTCCCCAGGTACCAACTCGTACTCAAGGAAACTTAATAAGTAAAAAGTGATTTTAATAAGTACAGAAAATAGGATTTAAGTGATGTCAAGTAATGACAGACAGAACAAAGCAAGTTATTTAGTAAAATAAAATAAAACACGCACGTCTATGTCTATTCAAAGTTAACACAGATAAAAGCCTCACCAGATTCGGATATTTTCCTTTTTACAGGCTGTAGAATTAGCCTGGGTCCAGCAGTCGCTCACACCCCCTAGTGTCTTTGTCCTTTGTTCAGTTCCCCTCAGGAATGTCCTTGGGGGGGTGGAGAGCCTCTCCCTTTAGCCAGCTGAAGACAAAATGGAAGGGTCTCCCCTGGGGTTTTATAGTCTTTTTCCCCTCACTGTGTAACATCCTGTTACCATGGAGTTTTGGGATCACATGGGCAAGTCACCTGTCCATGCACCCTTCGGCAACCAGCCTAACCAGTTGCATTCCAGACCCGGCCCCAATGTGGATTGGGGTCTGCAACGTCTTTTGTCTGCCAAGTGCTCGCACTTAACAGGCAAATCCCCTGCTCCAAAGATGATCCCATGCACCCACAAAGGCCATGTACAAAACCAGCAAATATAAAACCAATCTTCACAACTCCAACCACAACAATGATACATGCATACAAACAGGAGGAATAAACTCAGTAGGTCATAACTTTCACAGAGATATGTTACATGGCACATGTAGCATAAAACATATTCTAGTTACATATATACATTTATAAGCATCTCCCCATAAAGTTTTATGGGGAACACCATCACACCCGTATTCATCTGTATCTGCAAAAACTGACATCAGCTTAAGTCTCAGCTGAAAACATGACCCGCTGTACATATGGATAGAGTGTCATTCTTTCTACATCTAAAATTCACATTTGGTTTCTTAACCTACTTCATTTTAGGCAAGGTTGGGCACCAGAAAGAAGATATGATGTAAGTATATTTCAGAGCAAACACTATTTTACAGTTAGAAGGTTTTAAAGTATGTGCTACAATAGAATTAAAAAACTTGCATAAGCTGATAGTTCTGTTTAACATGGACTAGTTCCTTTAAATACTCATGCAGTAGAACCTCAAAGTTATGAACACCAGAGTTACAAACTGATCGATCAACCACACGCATCTCATTTGGAATCGGAAGTACACACTCAGATAGCAGAGACAAAAAAGCAAATATTGTACAATTTATTACTGTGTTAAATGTAAATTACTAAAAAATAAAGGGAAAGTTTAAAAAAAGTTTTGACAAGGTAAGGAAACTGTTTCTATGTTTGTTTTATTTAAATGAAGGTGGTTGAAAGCAGCATGTTTCTTCTGATAGTAAAGTTTCAAAGCTGTATTAAGTCAATGTTCTCTTGCTAACTTTTGAAACACCAACCATAATGTTTTGTTCAGAGTTACAAAATATTCAGAGTTACAAACAACCTCCATTCTCGAGCTGTTCATAACTGAGGTTCTCCTGTAGTTCCTTCTTAGCACAGAGCATCACTTTCAGGCAGTTTCCTCCACACAAATTTGCTCCAGGACAGTATAATCCCTGGATATGTTATTTTAGATATTAGAGGCATTATAAAGAAAAGGCAGAGAGTCAAGGCCCAGATTTTTATTTTTTAAGTTATTAGTGATTTTTTAAACCCTAGTTCTGGGCTCCCTGACTTACTATATCTTAAAGGAACCTGATTTTTACAGAGTGCTGAACACCTGCTCTGGGAACTTTGACAATTTACCTCAGCTGAAGTTCTGCCCCCTGACCTCTTTAAGCTGTTTTAAGTTAGGCACCCAAAAATTGACACACCTAAATCACTACTCACTTTTGAAAATCCAGAGCTGTGATTTCCTTGCCCCAGTACCACAATTTAAAAAAATTAATTTGGTGTTTCACAAAGACAAATATATCAATGTATTAGATAAATCTAGGCAAACCATCTTGAATTACCTGCATACTCAAAAATCACTGATGTTTCTAATGCAGCTTTTGTAAAGAGAGAATATTTTTAAGAGTTATGATGTTATAAACTTTTTAATGTTCATTGTTGTTGCTTTTTTCCCCTCTCTCCCCAGGAAGAAGAAGAGTGTAAGTGCTTAAAAACTTATTTTACATTCTCGCTCTCATTTTCTCTCTGTTAAAAAGCTCAAATGAAACACTGAGCAGATCTATTGATAATTACTACTGTAAAATAAAAAAGGTAACACAACATAATTTGACAGACTGTAGAAATCTTCAAAAAAATCTCTCACAAATTTAAGTTATGAAGCCACAAAAAACAGGAAGTTAGAGCATATCAACAATTTCTTCCAGTCAGCCAGTTACAAGACATCAGTATTTCCTATGCTCATCTAAATGTATTACAATTTTATAACCATGAACTTAGTATATAGTTGTACAGATATTTCCATGGAGCACCTAAAAAGCAGGAATGAAAACCCAGTGACTTCTTGATCTACTATAAGATAATTGGCCAAACCCTCCTTGCATTCTTCCAACATATAGTGTGATCAACTTCATGTGAGGATAGTCCTAATGACTCATGTGAGCAAAAAGAGTAGTATTTGGCTCAAATAATAAATAATAATAATAATAATAATAGCATTTATAACTTACCCCACCTCACAGTCCCTGAGATGCTGCATAAAGCTTTATAACAAAAATAATGGATATGAACCAAAGCTGCAAAATTCACTTTTTGCTTCCAATATGCCAAAGTCTAAGGTTGACTATATCAGAGTTTTGGTTCATCCCATTAAAAATTGAAACAAGGAGACGGCGGAACCTTAAAGACTAACAGATTTATTTGGGCATAAGCTTTCATGGGTAAAAAATCCACTTCTTCAGATGCATGGAGTGAAAAGTACAGATGCAGGCATTATTACTGACACACGAAAAGAAGTGAGTTACCTCACAAGTGGAGAACCAGTGTTGACAGGGCCAATTCAATCAGGGTGGATATGGTGCACTCCCAATAATTGATGAGGAGGTGTCAATTCCAGGAAAGGGAAAGTTGCTTTAGTAGTGAGCCAGCCGCTCCCAGTTCCTATTCAAGCCCAAATTAATGGTGTTAAATTTGCAAATTTAACAATTTATGCCCAAATAAATGAGAGTAGTGCTAAAGGAACTTCTAAGAAAGTTTTTAGAAAGTGTAGGGGAAAATTTCCTGGTGCAAGTGCTGGAGGAACCAACTAGGGGCAGGGCTCTTCTTGATCTGCTGCTCACAAACAGGGAAGAATTAGTAGGGGAAGCAAAACTGGGTGGGAACCTGGGAGACAGTGACCATGAGATGGTCGAGTTCAGGATCCTGACACAAGGAATAAAGGAGAGCAGCAGAATATGAACCCTGGACTTCAGAAAAGCAGACTTTGACTCCCTCAGGGAAGGGAACTGATGGGCAGGATCCCCTGGGAGAATAACATGAAGGGGAAAAGAGTCCAGGAGAACTGGCTGTATTTTAAAGAATCCTTATTAAGGTTGCAGGAACAAACCATCCCGAAGTGTAGAAAGAATAGTAAATATGGAGACGTCCAGCTTGGGTTAACCGTGAAATCCTTGCTGATCTTAAACACAAAAAAGAAGCTTACAAGAAGTGGAAGAGTGGACAAATGATGAGGGAGGAGTATACAAATATTGCTCAGGCATGCAGGAGTGAAATCAGGAAGGCCAAATCACACTTGGAGTTACAACTAGCAAGAAATGTTAAGAATACAAGAAGGGTTTCTTCAGGTATGTTAGCAACAAGAAGAAGGTCAAGGAAAGCGTGGGCCCCTTACTGAATGAGAGAGGCAACCTACTGACAGAGGATGTGGAAAAAGCTAATGTACTCAATGCTTTTTTTTGCCTCTGTCTTCACAAACAAAGTCAGGCTCCAGGCTACTGCACTGGGCAGCACAGTATGGGGAGGAGGTGACCAGCCCTCTGTGGAGAAAGAAGTGGTTCAGGACTATTTAGAAAAGCTGGATGAGCACAAGTCCATGGGGCCGAATGCACAGGAGCCGACTTCCGTCAGCGCCCGTGGGTGCTGTCGTCCGGCGTTGGCAACATTGCGGGGCCCCGCCCCCGACGCCGGGCGACATTGCGGGGCCCCGCCCCAAACACCGGGCCCCGCCCCCAACACCAGGCGACGTTGCGGGACCCCGCCCCCGATGCCAACGCAACGTCACCCGGCATCGGAGGCGGGGCCCCGCAACATCGCCCGGTGGTGAGGTGAGCTGGACGCGGGCCCCGGGGCTGGCAGGGACCTGCCGGTGGGTGCTGAGCACCCACCAATTTTTCCCCATGGGTGCTCCAGCCCCAGAGCACCCACAGGGTCAGCGCCTATGGCCGGATGCACTGCATCCAAGGGTACTAAAGGAGTTGGCTGATGTGATTGCAGAGCCATTGGCCATTATCTTTGAAAACTCATGGCGATTGGGGGAGGTCCTGGATGACTGGAAAAATGCTAGAGTAGTGCCCATCTTTTAAAAAGGGAAGAAGGAGGATCCGGGGAACTACAGGCCAGTCAGCCTTACCTCAGTCCCTTGAAAAATCAAGGAGCAGTTCCTCAAGGAATCAATTCTGAAGCACCTAAAGGAGAGGAAAGTGATCAGGAACAGTCAGCATGGATTCACCAAGGGCAAGTCATGCCTGACTAACCTAATTGCTTTCTATGATGAGATAACTGGCTCTGTGGATGAGGGGAAAGCAGTAGACATGCTATTCCTTGACTTTAGCAAAGCTTTTGATACGGTCTCCCACAGTATTCTTGCCAGCAAGTTAAAGAAGTATGGGCTGGATGAATGAACTATAAGGTGGATAGAAAACTGGCTATATCGTTGGGTTCAGTGGGTAGTGATCAATGGCTCCATGTCTAGTTGGCAGCCGGTATCAAGCGGAGTGTCCCAAGGGTAGGCCCTGGGGCTGCTTTTGTTCAATATCTTCATTAATGATCTGGAGGATGGCGTGGATTGCACCCTCAGCAAGTTTGTAGATGACACTAAACTGGGAGGAGTGGTAGATACGCTGGAGGGTAAGGATAGTATACAGAGGGACCTAGACAAATTAGAGGATTGGGCCAAAAGAAATCTGATGAGGTTTGTCACAGGGTCTGCGCCGGTTTCCCTCTCTCATCCCGGCGCCCTGTGTTTGGCTGGTGCAATTAAGAGTCCCAACACCTGTTGTCCTGGTTCACCCAAGTGTCTTTATTTATAGTGCATGTGCAGTTCCCACTTCCCCCAACAGTTAGTGCCCCTCAGACCCGCCACAGGGTCTGTTAGCCCTTTGAGGTTTCCCTCTACTATAAGGCAACAGCTAAACCACCTTCCTGTCGCCTCTCAGGCTAGCCCCCTCTCTGGGGTTTGCTCTGGGCTTTATAGCCCTCCTGACTCCACCCAGCTGGCTGCATTTAGCTCAGCCTGTTCCTCTGAGCTAGCCCTCATTAGGGTTTGCAGCTCGGCTGCCTGCTGGATACCTGCAGCCCTACCCCTGGCCAGGGAGCAGGCCACAGCCAGCAGTTTGGCAGGGCTTTAAGGGGGATTTTACCCCTGCCCTGCCACAAGGTTCAACAAGGACAAGTGCAGAGTGCTGCGCTTAGGATGGAAGAATCCCATGCACTGCTACAGACTAGGGACCGAATGGCTGGGCAACAGTTCTGCAGAAAAGAACCTAGGGGTTACAGTGGACGAGAAGCTGGATATGAGTCAACAGTGTGCCCTTGTTGCCAAGAAGGCTAACGGCATTTTGGGCCGTATAAGTAGGAGCATTTCCAGCAGATCGAGGGACGTGATCATTTCCCTCTATTCGGCATTGTTGAGGCCTCAGCTGGAGTACTGTGTCCAGTTTTGGGCCACACTACAAGAAGGATGTGGAAAAATTGGAAAGAGTCCAGTGGAGGGCAACAAAATGATTAGGGGGCTGGAGCACATGACTTGTGAGGAGAGGCTGAGGGAACTGGGATTATTTAGTCTGCAGAAGAGAAGAATGAGGGGGGATTTGATAGCTGCTTTCAACTACCTGAAAGGTTTGCAGAAATGTTGGTGGTGCCCAGAACCCACCCTCGCCCAAACTCTGCAACCCCCAAACTCTGCCCCTCACCTGCCCAAGGCTGTGGGAGGGATCTGGGGTGCAGGCCCTGGGCTGGGGTTCAGGAAGGGTGCAGGGTGCAGGCTCTGGGAGGGAGTTTGGGGGAGGGATGGGGTGCAGGGGTGGGGCTGGGGATGTGTTTGGGGTGTGGCTGGGGATGAGGGGTTTGTGGTGTTGGAGGGAGATCAGGGCTATGGCAGAGGGTTGGGTGTGGGGTGAGGGCTGTGGGGTGGGGCTGGGGATGAGGGGTTCATGATGCAGGAGGGGGCTCAGGGTTGGGGAAGAGGGTTAGGGTGCGGGGGGATGAGGGCTCTGGCTAGGGCTGGGGCTGAGGGGTTTGGGTGTGGGAGGGGCTCAGGGCGAGGATACGGGTGTGGGGGGTGAGGGCTCTGGTTGGGGGTGTGTGCTCTGGGGTGGGGCAGGTCTGGGGATAAGTTTGGGGTGCAGGCAGGCTGCCCCGGGACTCGGGCCAGAGAGGAGGACTCCCCCCAGCCCTTTCCTCACTGGCAGCAGCAAGCTCTGGGGGAGGGACCCCCCCCCAAAAAAAATCCTGGCAGCACACTTTACTTCATGAGAAGCTCCAGAGAAAGACCCAGAGTCAGTAATGGTAGGGGGAATCCTAAGGAGGCCAAAGGGGCTGGTAGAGGGAGCAGACAGAGAACAAGGGTAGAGGTAGCAACACTGCAGGGTTGACCCAGTCTTCTGCCTCTCCCCTGTGGGTGGAAACACTGATCACTATCACTATAGGAGGGAACAATAGAAATGCCCAGAAGAATGAATGACTTGAGGGCAATTTCCTGAAAGGACTCTTACCCTTGCAGAGCTTTTCTAGCTCTCTGACATTTACATTTCTACATAGGGTGGGTTGGCCCCACAGAAATAAAAATCTGCACATCTTCCATGTGTTTTTGTACCAATGGAAAAAAACAGCTACAATTCAAGTGACTTTTAAAATTCTCTATGAAACTGAGTTAACAAAATAAACAAGCTTATGAACAACCAGAAAATATACTTCTCAAGTGAAAAACTATAAATGGACTTCTTTGCAAAGAAAGTTTTCTTACAGGAAAAGCCACAAACTGTCTGGAAAGGAAGAGTAGACTAAATTACTTGCCTTAGTGAAATTAAATACCCGGAGAATTGCTGGGCCCGTGATGATGATGACTGGGGCTTGCTCACCTGTTGCTCCCCCTCCCCGTACTGTGGCGGCAGGGCCAGGCAGGTCTGCATCTGCAAGCAGGCATCCTGCCTCAGGTGCAGCTCCCATTAGTCTGGGAGCCTCCTGGCCAATGAGCCGGGGGGGGGGGGGGAGAAAGGCAAAGGGGGAGATTGTAGGGAGCTCGGGAGCAGGAGAGGCAGCGGGGAGGGGAGCTGTCTCTGGAGGCACAAAGTGGGGGGCTCTCTGGAGAGGGGTGACGGGGGCACAGGGGCCGGTGGGGGTCTTTCAGGGGGGCAGAGGGTTCTGTGGGTTTCTGTGGGGTGGTGGGGGAGGGATGGATGGAGCCAGCTGCTCTGTGGGGGAGGAGAGTGTTCCTATAGCCCCCCCCCAGGAAGTCCTCTCTGTATTTTATGTCAGCCTCAGGGTGTCCATCGCTGCTCCTTCAATCTGCCTGTCTGTCCCCCCCCTGTCTCTGTCTGACAGTAACAGAGTCATGCAGCTCTCCCTGCCTGCAGCTCCCTCCCACTCCCTGCTGTGGAGGTGCGGCCAGGCAGCTCTGGCGCCGCCCCACCGCTGCGCCCATTGGCCAGGTTCCTGGCCAGTGGGCTGGGAGCCTGGTCAGCTCTGGAAGCGGGGAGGGGGGACGGAGGCAGCGTGCGGAGCTGCCCTGCCTCCCCCGAGACTCTCTGCAGCACGCAGGGACGCCCCGTAAAGCACGGGGCCTCACTGGGGCCCAAAAATTGGTGGAGCTGGGTCCACCTTCATGAATATTGATGGAGCATATAACTCGCCGCCTATGCTGAAAGGGGGTTCCAAAGAGGATTGATTTAGACTGTTCTCAGTGGTAGCAGGCAGTGGGGGAGGTTTAGGTTGGATATTAGGAAAAACTTTTTCACTAGGAGGGTGGTGAAGCACTGGAATGGGTTCCCTAGGGAGGTGGTGGAATCTCCTTCCTTAGAGGTTTTTAAGGTCAGGCTTGACAAAGCCCTAACTGCGATAATTTAGTTGGGGATTGGTCCTGCTTTGAGTCGGGGTTTGGACTAGGTGACATGCTGAGGTCCCTTCCAACCCTGAGATTCTATTCTATTCTATGCTATGTATCTTTGGCGTGGTAGCCCAATTGTCTGCTGACCCATACAATGAAGATGGCATCAGAACACAAATCCCCGAGGAGGAGGATGCACAATAAAGAAGTCTCAAATCTAATGGTCAGCAATGCCATGGCACAGAGAGCTGACTAGGGGACTTTGTCTTTAATTTTAGTGTAATATTTTAGTTAAGGGGTTTCTAAAGCTGGACTGTAGCTTATCTAATGATTCAGAAACAAACAGGATTAAAAAAACTTGAAAATTTCTACTGAATTTTCCACCTCTAAAATGAACACACAAGAATAAACCGTCCTACCATAAATAAGTTCATATTCCAAGACCCAGTATATTGTTCTGAAGGGCATTTTAATGACAGATTGCTCCATTGCTTGTATCTGATTAGACGGCCCTCTGCAGTGTGATAATATTAGTTCACTTCACCCCTTTTTACAAGCTGCTTTTCCGAGTACCCATGGTAACCTCATGCTAATATTTTTAGCTAGCTCTACTTTTCCTCTTCACAGCAATCCCCCAGAGACCAGTACCACAGCTATCTTTGCCCCCCTTCAGCTCCAATACATTCCCTTCAAGATCTGTCAAGCCACCACCTAAACACAGTCCTTCAGGATCCAACAGTATGCCTGGATCATATGCAGAAAGGTTTGTTGCACTAGTTATTTTCTCACCTATTTTGAGCTATTACTTGTTAAGGAATGAGAGTGTATATGGTGCTGTACAAGACCCAACAAACCACATGATTACTACCCAAGGAGTTTAATATCTACAGGCCAGATCCTTAGCTCCCCTCTACTTGCTTTGGGCTGTTTCCACCATCTTAGGGGAATCCCTCAATGCTGTAAAGCCATCATACCCCAAGACCTTAAGTCTCTATATAATCCAAAGATACAGACAATACATATCAGCTACACTAGGATACTCTCTTAGTTCTACTTTAAGACAGGACTGTATTAGGACCTCTTTGATATGAACTACAATTAGACTCTAATTTTGGGTCCTTCAGTTTTTGAGTGCCCAGCTAAAGGCATTCATCTATTTCTCCCATTCTTTGTCTGCCTTGTCTATTGAGATTGTAAACTCTTTTGGGGGCAAAGACCATCTTATTATACATCTGTACAGTGCCTGTCTCAATGGGGTACTGATCCCAAAAGGGGGATTCTAGGCATTACTGTAGCACTTGCAGTTCCCATTGACTTCAACTGGAATTGTGGGTACTCAGCCCCTGTTTAAAAAAAAAAGTCAGGCCTTAGGTGTCTGAAGTTGGACATCCAAAATTAGATGCCTCTTCTTAAAAGAAGAGCCTGAGACGCTACGGTAATATACATTTTAGTCAGAGCCTTTTTTGCAGTACATCCAAAGAGAGGTTCATTTGGACACTGGAAAAGAGGAGCCCTTGGCAGTGGGTTCTTAGGTGAAACTTTTCTGGGAAAAAGAGATAAGATCTGATAAACTCATTGTTGCCTTTGGCTGCTGTCATGTTGGGACTCCAGAGCTGCCAAGAGCGCTGGTTTCAATTATAGACATTTCTAACAGAAAGCTGAAATGGCCTTTATAGAACTTATAAAGAGGGACTGAATAGTTCAGCAAGAGCAGAACAAACAAAGAATAGATGAGGCGAGAAGGGTGAACTCAGTCACTGGCACAGCTCTTGTCAAGTTTTCACACCTCCTGGAACTTGAATGGTTGAGTGATGCTTGTTCTTCAGCCAAAGGGAGGGGGGACACACAGAAGAGGGGACATTCCAGAGTGCATAACAGTTTGTAGTTTTGCTTCATATACTCCCCTTATGAGGATAGGAATTGGGAAGGGGTCATGGGCTGGACATCCAACAGAGATATAGGTTCTAGAGATAAATTCGGTTCCATTTGTACTGATCCTGAAATGGTCCCTATAGTAGTAGTGCCATAGACTGTTCCTTGCCCCCTGCACCTTATCTCCAAGTGCCAGGCCTCGAGGAGAGTTAATACTGGCCTTAATTACCATGTGAATTTTCATACGGGGCAGACCAGGATGTCTTTATCTGTCATGAGTGCTAAAAAAGAAAAGAGAATGGAACCCTTTGGGGACATGCACTATGTATGCTTCCATCTTTGTACCGCACATAGCACAAAGGGGCCCAGGTATGGATCTGTGCCTCTGGGAGCTGCCACAGTAGAAAACATTAAAGAATATAATCATAGCAACATACCCTATGTGTGTTAAACTTCAATTTCATTGATTTCTTTAACAGTACTAACAGCCTTTCTTCAAGCGGATCACTACCACCACGCTTTCAGCTAGGTTTGTATTCTGTGTGCTGGATTTCCACTTCAAATGTAATGAAGTCTTACGGTTGCAGTGCATGATATCTGTCACGGACACTCAACTTTTGGATTTAATAGAAAGAAAAAACTATCAAGTTGGGTGTGGGGAGGCGCATACCCACCCCACCAGGAGTAAGAAATGCATTTTATTTTCATATTAGATGCTCTGGTCTGTCTCTTTACTCCTGCAGCAGCAGCACTGCAAAGGTCTCTGAGGGGCACACTTTAAGCATTATTTTACCAGAACTGCTACTCTCAGATTATGATAGATCCCTAACTTTTTCAGACCACTTTAAGCACTGGTTAGTTAACTTCTTTAGTTCATTTAGTCTATGTTTTTTTTCTTGTTAAATTTTGGCAACGCTGTCTATTTAGTTAAGGCACGGACAACATTTGATATAAGTGTTTGCTTCACTAGAATTACAATTTAAAAGCACTAGTCTCAGATTACTATCTATTGACTACATTCATTCTGAGGGTCCCATGTGATTATATCATTCCCATAATGATTTGTGTGATGGTAGGGGAAAGCAATGAATGTTTCAGATCTGAATAATGCTACACCAATACCTTGGCTGGTATGAAAGACATTTCCAAGGTGAAATTAAGTTTGTCTCAGCTACATATTTAATTGGCAAAAAATACTGTAATTAAAAATAAGCAACATTGAAAATCATAATCTCTTGGCATAACATTCAACAATCTTCAACACTGGTAGCTGTTACCATTTAAACTGTTCAAGATTTCCACAGAGAAAAAAAACACAGTAAATTTTGTTTCTCTCCAATACCATTTTATACACTTGTGGTAGGGTGACCTGGTAGTTTGTAACTGTAGAAGTTCGGGTTAGCTGTAGGTAGGGTAACTGAAGATACTGTCATAATTAAATAATTGAGATACAGTTCATCATCTGTAATTCCTATTTCAAATACAGTTGCCTTTGAGGCATCCATAGCTACTGAAGTTCCCTTAAAGTCCATGGGAGTGACCCTAATGTATACCAAGGATGAATTTATCCCATTACATAAAGAAATCTAGGTCAGATTCTCAATTTCACTAAGTGCGAGTATCATTTTCACCCACTTTAAGGCCCCTTATGCTGACTGAGTGGTGTAAAGAGGCCTTGGTATACCTGAGAATCACAGTCCTAAACTACACTCTAATATCTGCTCCATAGACGGTTTTATCTTTCTGTTTTTAATTTAAATTTATTCTGGAACTTTAAAGGTATCAATAGAGCTCCTTCAAAAGGCCCAGCAGATGGCAGACCTCCATTACCAATTCCTAACAGGCAGATTGTGCAGCCACCAAGCATGGATGAAGATGAGGTATAATAATGTGACTCATAGGTGTGGGTGGGGGGGAGTATACAGGGTCAAGTGCCCCCTCATCCCCCGATTTCATTTGGCCTGTGTGGGAGGGGAGGAATAGGGCCTCTCTTCTCATGCTGTATCTGCCCAGCGACATGCTTGGCCCCTGTCCCTCAGAGCCAGTACAGGGGAGCAGAAGAGGCGGGACCAGCCACTTCTCACACTGGCCACTCAGGGTCTCATTGCTCTGTGCAGCGTGGCTGCCTGAGAGAAAGCTCCTCTCCCCACAGCCCATTTCTGGCTCACTCAGCCCGTCCGCTGCTGAGCCCGGTGAGGGGCAGCCCACCACTGCCACCACCTCCTAGATGGGCTGTCTCTCAGGCAGCTGCCATGCTGCACACAGGAGCGACCTGTAGTGACTGGCTTCAGCCACATGAGAAGCAGCTCCATCCTGCTCCTCGCCTGGGCCTGGTTGCCTGGGAGTGTGGCCAAACATGCTGGGGGAAGGCACAGTGAGAGAAGGACAGAGCGCCCTTCCCCACTCCCGTTCAGGTAACTCTGATGGTGCAGAGAGAGCAGGGCAGGGTGA
Source organism: Chelydra serpentina (assembly GCA_037349315.1). Classification (NCBI taxonomy): domain Eukaryota; kingdom Metazoa; phylum Chordata; order Testudines; family Chelydridae; genus Chelydra; species Chelydra serpentina. Next base: position 29,220,733 of record JBAIAC010000035.1, on the reverse strand, counting down.
TCTTGCTGGTCAGAGGAGACGTGTGGGGCAGTCACACATCGTTCCTTTTAGATTGTGGCCCCCAGTATGGGGAGACATGAATCGTCTATGATGTGACAGACATTAATCTTCATCTCTTTGCACAGACTATTTTTTTTCCTAAATTGGTTTTCTAGTCAGGAGTTATTCTTTGGTATACACTGTTGCATTTGCTGTTGGTTTGCCTTGCGATGTCCAACCTTTGTTCCTTACTTGGTCTTCACCAAGCAAAAAGAGGAATGAAAATACAGCAAAACATGTACAGTGAAACAGTCAGAAGCTACAGTGCCGTTTACTAGACCACTTCCTGTCTTGCAAAGCTGCCCTGAAGTACCCTCAGATGCTGTGGACTCAGTTCTCCTCTCAAATAAACCAACCTAAAACGGGTGAGAGACGAAAATTCGATCTCTCTGAGTACAGTTCTACTTCATATTTCTTTAAAGACCATCTCCACTTAGCACCTGATTTTTGCTAATGCATTGAAACAGGACAGGTTTGTCTGTGCATGTGTTTAGTGCTTGGGAGCCCACACCAAGCCACAGTTCTAGACTCAGCTGATGGTAAAAATAGGAGAGACCTAAGATGTCTGTGACTCATCCAGACATAACAAAAGAAATGTCACAGGAAATAGAATGTTTACCAAAACCCTAGAGTCCTCACTTCTCTGGTTTCCATGGTAGCAAGGTGGCAGCATGTGCAAACACCTTCAGAGAGTATTGGAATGATTGAATTAACTTTAAAAGGTCAGAACTAAAAATGCTTATCCCTGCATCTGGAAATACACTACTTTCCCCTCCCCTATTTAAATTCTTATTTCTGTGCATGTATGTTTATAACATTGCATAAATTAATTCACTGACAGCCAACTTTCTCCTCTTTCCCCCCCAACACCCCTCCCCCCCCCCCAAAAAAAAAAAAGTTTCAGGACTCATTGAATGCAGACTGGTATGTTGCAGACATCAGCCGGCAGGAAGCAGAAGCAGCTCTTAGGAATATAAATAAGGTACAGTGTTAGCAGTTACCCTTAAATGGATATAGTTATACTTGGTACATTGTTTAAATGGTTTGTGTACTGATATATGTCTTTGCATTCATATAGAAAAAGTGAATGAACACAACTTTTACATAAAGAGATTCTAGTCCAGATTTTCTCCAGGCCACTATCAATTAGGGTGACCAGACAGCAAATGTGAAAAAATCGGGATGGGGTGGGGGGTAATAGGAGCCTATATAAGAAAAAGACCCCAAAATCAGGACTGGCCCTATAAAATTGGGACATCTGGTCACCCTACTATCAATGTGCCTGCAAAATGTCATGGCACATCCTATATGTGTGTGTGGAGGGGGAGAGGTAGTGGTGGTGTGCACACACACACACCTGCATTTACACAAACAAAAAGGTACTTACACCAGACTGATTAAGCATACAGTGTTCAGATTAGCAGTGCATTACCAGAGGGCTATTAAAAATTTGGATCAGTATGGAAGAGATTAAGCACAAATAGGCACCTTTCTTAAACTATTCTAAAAACACAGTTCACACATACCATAAAGTCTGAACTCACCCCCTTCTTGGGGGCGGGATTTATTACAAAGAATACAACAAAAAACAACACAGGTCAGCTCAGATCCAGGCTCATCTGATCCCTAAGGATTATTAAGTCCATACTCTAGATTAGTGGTGGGCAACCTGCGGGCTGCACGCGGCCCGTCAGGGTAATCCGCTGGCGGGCCACGAGACAGTTGGTTTACACTGATTGTCCACACGCATGGCTGGCCGCAGCTCCCAATGGCCGTGGTTCGCCGTTCCCAGCCAATGGGAGCTGCAGGAAGTGACATGGATCGCGGGGACCATAGTGGTAATATAATTTTTATATGTAAGATGGAGTAATGAGTGGGGAGAACTTCACATGGTAGGGAGCTAAATAGAAACTTTTGTCTCCAGGAGGCAAGATCATCTATGGAAGAAACTTGCATCCCTCTAGCTAATCCACTTTTCCTAAAGATATTTTAAACCAGCACTCACTGGGAGGGGCATATTTCATTTCCCCATTTCCCTCCCATTCACTCTGATAGAGTAGGCCCCAATTTCCCTTATGCAGAAGGCTAGAACATTCCAAGATTGTCTAAACCTCTAAGTGTAACAGACTGCATCCCTTTGAGCTGTGTACAAAAGTCCCCAAAACACCAATGGGTTTCACATTTTGGGCTGAAATCCTGGCATCTCTGAAGTCAATGGAAGTTTTGCCAGCAAATTCACTAAGGCCAGAATTTCACCCATAACATTTTGTTAAGTTTCCCAAAATTAGAGTAATTTTTCTCTCTAAAATTACTATTGCTGCATCTGAACTAGCCTTTGAAATGGGACATTTTAGATAGCAGATTGCAAGGCTTTGTTTGTGTTTTGCTTCTTCCTTTAAGAAATAGTCTAACAACTTCTTCAAAGCTGTAGTTGTAATTGTTCTCTTTCTGAAAAATTAGAATCCTGAATGAATGTGCATTTAGAAACAAACTCAGAATTCTACTTACATGGTTGCTATGTTGGTTGAAAATAGATTTGATTTTCATGTGCATTCTTTTAGGACGGGACATTCTTGGTGAGAGACAGCTCAAGAAAAACTAATACACATCCATACGTACTGATGGTATTATACAAAGATAAAGTATATAATATTCAGATTCGTTACCAGGAACAAAATCAAGTTTACTTGTTAGGAACTGGCCTGAAAGGAAAAGAGGTACAGTATGTTTCTTTCTTTGCATCACCCCCTCCCCCTTTAGCAGTGTCCAGCAGTTTTACCAAGAAGAATGTCACTTAGTTCACTGATGGTATTCCAGATACAAACTGGTGTAGCGAAGAGCAGAATCAGGCCCAGTGATTCAAATTCAAGAAAAAATGATTGTCTTGTAATACCTCACAACTTCATTGGGTGTGTGAAATTTTGGACAAGAATGTTCCATGGAAATATCCAAGATGGGAAGACCAGTACTGGAAGCAAATGCTGATACAGTGGTAGATGACCTCATGGTCTATTCCAGTACAGTACAGAAATTCATCAAAAACTTAGTCACAAGAGAGCATGAAATAGTCACTGTCTAAATAAATATTATCACTTTAGCCTGAGAAGTAGTGAGAATCCTGACGACTCCCCCCAACCGCCTTTGTTTTTAATCCACAGGATTTTTCTTCAGTGGCAGATATTATCGATTACTTTCAAAGAACACCCCTTCTGCTGATTGATGGAAAAGACCGAGGTTCAAGAAACCAATGCAAGTTAACATACGCTGCAGGATTTACTTAGAAGAAAGCTTAATGTCTGGGATCAACGGTCTACAAGTGGATACAAACCTCATAATATTTCCATTTGTATTCAGTGAACTGAAATTATGAATTAAAATTCCTTTTGATTGTAATGAAAAAATATCAATTCTCTCATTTTAAAGTGTGTTTTTAAAAAACAGATTTGCAAATTACTTTCTACAATGTATTTATTACTCTCCATTGTTCATACACTGCATGAAAACTCTTCATGTGAGTGATGTCATTTTCAAACCTCCATCTTGCATGTGAAGTGTTCTCCATTCCATACAGTATTACAGGATCACATGTGGTTTACATAGAGAATTACATTGCTTTCTTACAAAGCAAAACTATGCAAACTATTATTCATGTCAAGTTTATGGTACCAATTACATAAAGCTGCAAACTGAACTCAATTATTGTCTGTATAAGGCTTGTACAGTACAGTGTAACTGCTAGGGACTGTTATCTGTATTGAAAGATTGTATTGTTAACTTTGATATATTTTATGTAAGTTGATATAAAATTAGAAAAGTCTTGTGTAAATTGAGTCAATAAAAATGCTATATGTCACAGTCCACTTTTCAGTGGAGACCTGCACTTTATGGCTACATTTATTATAATGATAGGAACTATGTGACTTGTTTGTTTAATGGACGGTGTCCAATAGAAATTCGATGCTAGCCACACTGCTAGCCACAATTGTAGTTTTGAATTTTTCTTATTAGCCATATGACAAAAAAGCCACATTCATTAGCCACAATTCAATAGCCTATTAGCCACATGTGGCTAGTGGCGAACGTATTGGACATCGCTGGTACAGTATATGTTCCCTCTTCTACGTGATCTAGAGACAACTTTCATTCCCAAATCTGTGCCTACATCTATTGGGTCCCAACAACGCATAACCTTGCACCCACTTCTTTCTGCAAAGAATAGGCTCTGAAAATGGCAGTGTAACTAGGTCTCACCTCATCTGGTGATAGACACTGTCTCTATCTCAGTTTCCCTACTCTCAGGGTTCTCAAAAACTATTCCTGACTTTTGTGCATATCAAATAAACACCCCTCCCAGGATCCAGTACATGAAAACAGCTCACCAAACAAAGACAGACATCCATCGCTTAGCATCAGGTCTTACCGTGTTTGATCAGGGAGTGAGATCACATGGTTCAGCCACCAATAGTACTCTCTTGATGCAGGTCAAGAGAAAATTAACTTCTGACCATTAGTAGGAGCTATAGGCTGGACCCCTAAACAAGTGCAAATGGCATCTCCCTTCAAATACCCACCTGCACTGGCCTGTCCAGACTATTTTCTTCTAGAATTACCCTTCCTCACAACCTCCTAATTCCCTCTTCAGGAATTTTGCTCCTGTCCTTCAGTGCAGGTAACTCCAGTCAGGCCTTTACCTTTAGCTGGTGTGGCAAACCCAGACCCAGGTCCCTCTGCTGTTAGGTACCCTTCAAGAACCTCCGTCCTTCCTTCCTTTCTGGAGGTCTATCTCCTTCCATCCTGAGAAGACTCACTTTTACATAAAGCACAACCCCCAGCTACCATCATGTGATGTTTAGTCACCTGCCAAGCCACAGGCTTACACCCAAACTCATTACCCAGGGAGCAGATGACTAAGCAGGGTGGGGCTGATAGGCCTGGGATAGGTGCCTATTCCACATTCTTTATGAAACACTGGCATTTTCTGTCTTAAAATGTAAACTGTAATTCAGAATCAGTTATAAATATTAGGCCTCAGAGTTTTTCCCACTGACTTAATAAGGAAGGACTGGTCCCATTGTTTGCCATAGATCTTATATTTAATTTCATTTTCTGGCATGTGTGTGGTTTGAGTCTTGCATCTAAGTTTGTCAGCCTTACCCCTCTCTTAGTATATTGTAGCTGGCTGCATCAGGGGTCACTACAGGCAGAGGAATTGCTTTCAAGAAGTCACCTGCTATTTTACTCATAGCTATAGGTTTGTAGTGAGGAAGACAGTGGGGCAAATCAAGGGTCATGCCATTTTCTTCCCTCCCAGTGCTGTTTTCTTGCCTTTGAGCTCATCTGGGCTTAGCACCACCTTTGATCTAGCTGGTAGTAAATACTGCTAATTGTTACCAGTCTGGTCTCGATTCTGATCAGTTAACTTGACATGAAAGACATCATGTCCCATAAACAATTTCCTGAGCCATCTGGTTTCCCATGTCACTGTTCTCAGAAGCCAAAAGCTGTTTAATAAAAAGAGGGATTTTGGAAAATGAATAGACTATGGACCAATTATTTGCCTTTTTATTATTTTAATTAAAGCAGCTTAGCAGCAAAAACACCTAAAAATCAGCAAGATTCTTATGAGGTTTTCTCTTTCATTTGTCTCTTTTAATATGATGTTTCTTTAAGATAAGAACCTTCCTCACTCATTGCAAATCCAGAGCAGAAAACCATGCTGCAATTTTAATGGCTCAAAGAGAAGAATTGTTAATGGAAACATCAGCATGGAACTTGATGGAATTATGTAATGCCTCAAAATCTGTTTTCTTTTCTTCTACCTCCCTTGAAACTGTGCTCTTCACAGGATGACTGAAGTTCAAAGTAAGGTCACAGAGCAGCAGTTGGCTTTGCACTGTTAGAAAAAGTACAGTATACAATCATGAACATTTACTGTATAATAGGTATTATATGGGTGGCAATTTACTGTACAGGGTTGTTGTTTTTTACTGTAGAGTATTCATCATTCAACTCTTCTGTAAATTAAAAGGATAATAGCATTTATCCAAGGCAATTAAATACAATTTGCTATTAGTGTATTGCTTTTGTTAGGAAGCTATGATATGCACTTGCTGAAGAATTAACTGTTATCTAGCAGGACTTTTCCAAGTTTGGTTAATTTAATATGATCCTATTTTTTGTACAGTAAATATGATTTTATTAATTTTTCACCATAAAGGGACAAATTCTTGTTTCATTATATAGAAGGAACAACATAGTCACAAAATCTGCATGACTTCATTAGCAGCTGTGAAATGTACTCAGAGCTAAATAAAGGTAGAACAGATTGTTTAGCATAAGCAGATAGATATATTTCAAGGGACCATTCAAGGTGAAGTGGCCCATTAACAATACACCAGTCATGGGAGGGAAAGGAAGAGAGGGAGGCAGCTGGGAGGGTGGGGGGAGGATGGGGTGGTTGTTAGCGGATTACAGATTGGGCTTGTCTATACTGCAAAGTTGTGGACAAAACTTTTATCTTTCACGGGTACTTAAAAAAGCCTCCCCGCCCCCCACACCCCGCGAAAGACAAAAGTTTTGCCAATGCAAGTGGCAGTGTGAACAGGGCTTTGTCAGCAAGAGCGGCCTTCTCCCGACAAAACTAACGCCACTCATGGGGCTGGAAGTATTTTGTCAGGAAAAGTGCCGAGAAAGTACCAAAAAAGAGCATTTACACACGCTGACTTTTAGCCACAAGGCTGTGTGGTGTAGATAAGCCCATTGTTATGAGTTTTAGTATCTAGCAAAGACTGAATAGAGACACTGGACAATCCATAACCCAATCCACCCCAGCTCCTTACTCTCCCTTCTCCCCCTCACCCTCGCTTCCTTTCCCCCCCATGACTGGAGGGGTGTTAAGCCACTTCACCTTGAATGGTCACTTGAAATATGTGTTAAGTACTACTAAACAATCCTTGTATTTAGCTGTGACATTCTGAGTACATTTCTCTGAAGAAGGGCTCTGTGTACATTTGAAAGCTACTCTCTCACCACCAGAAGTTGGTCCCATAAAACATATTATCTCACCCGCCTTGTGTCTCTAGAAGCGACAAAGGGTCCTGTGGCACCTTATAGACTAACAGAGGTATTGGAGCATAAGCTTTTGTGGGTGAATACCCACTTCATCGGTATTTACCCACGAAAGCTTATGCTCCAATACCCCTGTTAGTTTATAAGGTGCCACAGGACCCTTTGTCACTTCTACAGATCCAGACTAACACGGCTCCCCTCTGATACTTGTGTCTCCAATATCCTGGGAATGACAGGGCTACAACAACATTGCATCAAACAATTCAGTTGTTTCCCCTTTAGTTTAATGATAGATACACTTAGAATTACCATTTAGCTTCTTCAACTCGCTGGACATTTTATCAATATTTTTAATTGCAGTTTCTAGGCTAAACTGCTGGTCAGCAACATCATTCTTAAACATCTGTAGGAAACACAAATAACATCAGAATTAGTATTATATATGTGCAATCTTTGAACATTAGTAGTTTTGAATTTTTCATTCCATGTTTTTTTTTAAAGTGCATTTTTGAAAATATATATTTTTTTAATGTTCCAGTTTTCATTAAAACCAAAAATGTCGGTTTTATTTTTTATTTCCAATCAGGCATTACCACTTTTTCTTGTATTCCTTTTTACAACGGCATGCAATAGAATGAAAATTGTCCAGGGTTTTACCTCTCTCTCCCCCTCTCCAAATTCTTCATTTTTCTTTTCGCCACTAACTTTTCTTCATCTTTGGAGAAGTTATAGAGTGGTGAAGAAAAAGCAGAGAAAAGAAAATTGGAAAAGTAGGGGAAAGAATCTCCTAGGTATCATTTATTATAGTATATTCAGTGGCAGGAGGAGGGAAAGATGGCTGAGAAAGTGGGGGACAGGAAAAAAATTAAGTTCTAAACATAATTTGAAATGTAAACTTTTTTCAAGTTTTTACAAAATATATTGAAAAAAATGTTCTTTCAACTCTGAGAAATGAAACAACTGGAAATTTGTTATATACTTTTTCCATTGTTTGACTAAACCTAATTAGTAACTTCATTATTTCTAAATAGGGTGACCAGACAGCAAGTGTGAAAAATCGGGACAGGGGGTGTGGGATAATAGGAGCCTATATAAGAAAAAGACCCAAAAATCAGGACTGTCCCTATAAAATCGGGACATCTGGTCACCCTATTTCTAAACTAAGTTTCTTCAAAGATACTAAAAGCACTCCACCACATTGAAAAGTGAGTCCCTGGCACATTTGAAGCTTTTACAATATGACATTTTGTGTTTCAGAGTATGAAAAGCACTATCTGAAGAATGTTTCAATATGTGAAAAACAAATATTTGAATAACTCAGAAACAACTGAATGGAGTTAACTTAAATGTCCAGAAAAAAAACAACCCATCCAAACAAGAATAAGAAAATGTAGTGCCAAAAGATACCTAATACACTGAAAGCAAAGCTTGTAATGAAAGTTAATCCTCAATTATACATATTAGCCACAAGATGGAGCCATTACAAAGTTAATATAGACAAGAGAAATTAAATCTATTAACAAAAAGTTATACCACATGACAAATGCGTATTAATACATATAAATATCCTGACAATTTTATAGCTAAGATCCTACTACTCATTTTTCATCTCCTGACCAAACTTTTCTTTTTTTAGTTTCGGGGGGGGGGATAGGGGGGGAGAGCCATTTTTTGAAAAATAAGAGCATTAAGCCATTTGAAAACAAGTAGCAAATTTTAAGACTGTTCCAGTTTTTAACTGCCTGTACTTTTTTTAACAGAGATGCTTCCAGAAAAACATACACACAAAGAAATTTCAGATGCATTGATTTTTTCTTGTCATTCTAAGATTATATATAGTTTGTGAGAATCACCTTGCAAGTGTAACAAACTGAAATGATTTATTTGGAAAAGCTCTAGGAAGTTTCCTAAATGAGCAATATGTTCAAGCGTTCTTAGGTGATAAGTTGCAACAATAAAAACAAACTTACCTTTAACATAGATGTTTTGTCCAGTTTCTTATTCCTGCAAGCTGGGGGGCTTGTTATCATGTAAACGTCATTAACCAGAGACAAAGGAGATCCTAAAGAGAAGGGGGAAAGTGTGCCTCATACTTTTTCAGTAAAGTAAAATATCCTTGCATTGTAGACACAAATTAAAATGTAGGACTGGGTAACATTGATTACATTTTTATTTTCATTAGTGTCATTTCAAATGAGTGGGTGCCCTTTTTAAATAAGAAATCTTTTACTTGTCTAAATCTAAATGTTTCTATTAGCTGATTTGGCCTTCCTTTAAACTGCTACGACTCGAGTTAAAGACTGAGCCATAAACTACTGAAAAAGTACTTTTGCAATAGTTCCAGCCATGATCCTGAGATCAAAATTATGAACATTCTGAAGGGTTGGCCTTCAATTCCTGCTACAAAATTATTAATACACATTAACACATTAATACTCTGTGCTTATATGACACCTTTCATCTAATTTTTTTTTAACAAAATGGGTAATTATCACCAATTTACAGATGGATAAACTACGGCACAGAGAGAATATGTAATTTACCCAATGCCACAGAGCAAGTCAGTGGCAGAGTTGAGAATAACCACCGGATCTCCTTATACCCAGCCTCCTGGTCTAACCACTAAACAACACTCCCTCACTTTTACATTTAAGTTTGTGTCATGTGTCATCACTGGAAACAGAAAGTTTCATGAACTTGTGGGGGGAAAACAGGCCTGTTTTGATGTTCATGAGGTGCCTGTATGATTCACAAAGGCTATACATGGTGAAAGGACCTGGATTGGATCTGCGCAGGGCAGCCAAAATGCATACAGCCCTGTTTTGACGGTCACAAGAAGCAGGCAATAATGAGATGAGAGCCCTGTGGAGTGTTTGCAGAAGGGCTCAATATGAACACGAAAACCCCAACACCAGTGTTTGCCTGAAGGGAGTCCCCTGTATGATCTTGGCTTGGGGGGGTCTCCTAGTCAGGACTCTGGGATACAAATGAAATCAGTGAGGTGCAGCTGCAGGGAACTCAGACACAGCCCCACCTCACACACGCACAAGCTAAGGTGCAGCACAACGCCCTGAGGGCTGGCTCCCCAAAAGCAGGAGTCCTTTGGCCTAAACATCCTGCCCCTGAGGAGAGCCCAGTTTGGACCAAGTAAATGCTGGGAGCGGCAGTGCTGGGCCCCTCAGCACTCCACCATGGGACTCACACTCCTTTGTCCACCCTGCTGGAGCCCTGTAGCTCCCCAGCAGGCCTGGGACTCCCCCCACACCCAGTGCGAGACTCGCCTTTCTCCACAAAGCAAGATAAACCTGTTGCTGCCAGAAACAGGAAGTGCCATGGCTTCCTGTGAGCCTAAAGCAAGGCATGCTGGGAACTGTAGTTAGTCTGACAGCCCTGGGGAGCTGATTCAGCAGCTTTGGTGACCTCTAGGGACAAAGCAGCTACCCCTCCCCCAAACTGCACAAGACCCTGTTTGTACCTTGTGCTGGGTCCAAACACAGCCCTACATACACAGCCTTTAGGGGGCACGTTTTCAAGCTGTTCTCTACAACCATGAAGGCCAGACATTTATTTTTAAGTAAATAAAAATTGAAATTGTCACTTAAATCAGATGACTCCAATAGATGGGCTTTTACAGGGGCTGGAGAGGAGGGGAATAATAACAAGCTTTACAGGAGGATTAAAGAGGGAGGAGGAAAGGTAAATGGGATAGAGGTGGCAATTAAAGAACTATGTTAAGACTGATGTCTACAGAAAAGGTTTCATCTCATCATATTGAGACATTATTTATACAGAAAACCAGACTGGCCTCTGGAGATTTGGAAGTTGTTGCACAGTACAGCAGCTGACTCCTTAGCGATAACTAATTATTTTCCTCTCTTTTTACATGCACAGAGGTGTATAGATTTCATTTAGACTGATTTCAGATCTTGTCAAGGACCTGGCTTAGAGTAGAAAAAGGAAGGGTACATTTCATTATCCACATTGGTTATAGCAAATACCTGGCTTCCACCAAAAACAGCAAGAATTCCTAACGCAGACACACAAGGGCAGAAGGTACAGAGCAAAGAGGGTTTAATCAATATTGCATTGCAACTGATGTTCAAACATTAAGTATAGAGGAATTCATCCTTTCATGGCTGCTGTTCTCTGAGAAACAGCTAAACACCGGCTGTGTAGTACTTGTGGCCAGTGACACTGCACAATCACTTTGAAGAGGAATGGTTGCTAGCAGTATTGCTCAATGTATGTCAGGAACTACTGCTGATCAGTGTTCATCTTCATTTCAGGCTTCCTGCATGGGCATTACTGGGAAGAGGGATCATTGGTACCTGAGAGGATATTGAGCCTGTGGAATTTCTCATGTGTATAGTAAATAGACATATGATGAGAGGAAAAGACAGTTCGTTTGCGGTTTATTTACCCTTATATTCTCTCTCTTCCTCTTTCTGCTGTATGTTTTCACAACGTTTTAACTTGGAATGAAAGTGCCCTAGCATGATAGCAGTGAAAGCTAAAATACAGTATGTTAGAATCCCACTTCTTTGTGTGGAGGAGCAAGTTAACCGTTAACTGTTACTGTAACTGAGAGAGACAACACCCTATACTGCTCAGGCTGAGGTTTCTTTGAAGCAGAGAAATGCAAAAGAGGAAACACTTCACACATACACCAGTTCCGGTACTACAATCTTGCAACTTACAAAGTTCCCACAAACACCCATGCAAGTAAATTAGTCTTGTCTTTTCTGTGGATGTGTAAGAAAAAAGACAGCTCCTTATCTCAGGCTCTATCGAAGTTGGTGATTTTTCTGGAAGGGTCCGTGAGTGTGGCAATCTAGTGTGTGCAAAGAAAATATAGGTGCAAATGGAATGTGAGCATCTCAGCGAGCAAAGCCTCAAATACAATACAAATGTGTGATGTGGGATTCTGAAATTTCCTTTAATGGTTTACAGCTATAATATTTTCTTTAACAAGACATATAGCACAAAGCTGGGAATGTTCATTCTAATAATAATCCATTCAGAAATCATTTAAAAACTTGAAAGCACTCCACTTCCAGAGTAAAATGCGTTATAGATAGGTTCAATGCAGCAACATAATTAAAATGAAGGTACATTAATGCCCATGTTGTTATTATGTATTCCTGACATGAAGTGCTCCCTTTTAGAAAACAAATAGTTTAGATCGTGCTGGATTTTCAATTTATTCATAAAGGATGGGATTCACAAAGTTACTTAGATGCCTCACTCACTTTGAGATCAATGAAATCAAGCACCAGGTGCTTATCTTCATAATTAGACTGCTAATTGGCAATTAAAAGTTCTAATTCTCATCTTCAGACTGAGAATTGCCAGCCAGATTGAACATTAACTCCTTTTCAAGGAGACCGTGAACAATAACAGAAGTATATGATGAAGAATATTGAGACTCTATTTTGATATCTGAATGATATGACCAAACAAACCATTAGTAAAATATGCTGTGGCCAGTGAATGAAAAAAACATGTAAATGACTGTCCAAAGCCTTTACCCTCCCACTGCTAGACAAATACTGTCTGGCTAATGGGTTTCAGAGTGGTAGCGGTGTTAGTCTGTATCCGCAAAAAGAACGAGGAGTACTTGTGACACCTTAGAGACCACTCTATGCATCTGATGAAGTGGGCTTTAGCCCACGAAAGCTTATGCCCAAATAAATGTGTTAGTCCCTAAGGTGCCACAAGTACTCCTTGTTCTTTTTGTCTGGCTAATGCGGTCTGTCTGGTTTCTAAGCCCACAGCAACATCAGGCTTTACAATCTCAGTAGCAATTTCATTTACTTCTGCACCTCCACCTAAATATGTTATATTAGAAACATCCTGTGTCTGCATTACAGTTGACTGTTTTCACTTATATGAAAGTATTTTTTAAACAGTATCAATACCATAGGCTTATGTTCTGTAGTCTGTGGATTCCTCAATAGTTGCATATAAAGCTGTTGTGAAGTTGCTTTTATATTTTGAATGGTACTTTTCAGTTTAGGTATATTGCAATTTAGGGTCAAAAATATCTGGCACTAAATGTGTAAATATTTAATGCATCTTAAGACAGAAAGATGCAATATTTAACTATAGGTGTAATCTTCAGTTGAAAATGCCTACTAGTATTTTCCCCGCTTACTGCACAAAATTATGTAGGACAGAAATAATTTCACTTTGCAGTAGAATTGCTAGCTGTAGCTTCATTTTTGCCTTGTACTAATTCAGGCAAGCAACTATGGCTCATCATGATTAGTAGGAAGTATAGTATATTCTGCACAGGAAACCGTCTTAGTATTAAGCCACTGTAAGCTTTGTTTCCTTAGCGATAGGAACACTTCACTCCTCTGAAATTAACTCCATAGACTGGTATGTTGTGTTACATTCATACCTCTCCACCAATCAGATGAATTCCACGTGTGCAGGCCCAGAGAAATTGTGTCTATACTATAATCTCAGCAAAAACTAAATAAAGATGTCAGTGTTTTTTACTTGACTTTGAACAAGATTAATGATTTCTAACAAGTCATTAAATTTAGCAGAAAATATTGAAAGGATAAAATAGCTTTAATAAACTGTCATATACTACATTTATATTTAATCCCTCACTAGATGCACAATTCCCACTCCATCCTTTTCTGTTTAAAGAATATTTATGAACGGACTCAATTTTTGAGTTCACTACCCTAGTCCCTTCTAATCCTCTTCAAGCACTTCCGTATCAAGGAAGATTGTACATTCTTTTTCCACTGAACCCATAGACATAGTTAAATCATTATTTAGGCTCTCAAATGTGATTGGTTCCTGCTAACTTTAACCCTTTCCTCGTAAACACAATGAAGCTTTACACTGGCAAAGGCATTTCAGTTTGTAGTTTTGACTGAACTTCCTCTGTGCTGATTTGCTGTTTGGTCCAACTTTCCCCCACCATCTCTTCACCTCAGGATCACCCCTTATCTGCTCCTCTTTGCCTTTCATCCTCCCTTCAATGTCCTCTGACCCTTCTCTTTTCTTTCCATGTAGTTGATTCCCTCCTAACTAAATCCAGCCCATAAAGAAATACTTGAACTATCATCTGCTGCCTTCATATTGTTCATTCTGCTGCTGTGTTCTACCCCTTCTCCAGCATGTGTGTGTTCAGTTTAAGTAGATTGCAATCTCCTTGGGGCAGGGACCATCTATTACTCTTTGTTTCTATAGTACCAAGCGCTATGGAGCCCCATTCTTGGTTGGTCCTTAGGCAATGCTATACGAATAATAATAGGCAGACCTGAGCTATGTTAGTGCTAAAAATGAAAACTGGCAAAACTATTTGTTATTAACAGTAATCAATACAAGTTTAGCTCTTTTTTTGTGGCCCACACATTATTAGATTTTTTTTTAGAATGAATATGAATATCTTAGATGAACAGTTTTCAGGCTAAGGGCTGTTTGCTTCAGATATTAGGTATTTACTATTCATATTGTTTAGTTGTTTAGCAAAGTCACATAGTATTCTTTCTGCTCCCTGATCAGATGACAGACTTTTTAAACAGAAGAACAATTAATAACCACTAAGGGTACCCCCAGAATGAGATTTTGGATACTTAGGCTACTTTGGATACTTACTCTAGGGAGAGAGGTCTCCCATCCACCCCGCAATGAACAGCTGTAGCTATATCTGCAGGAGAAGCTCTCCCACCAAGATAGCACTGTCCATACTGGTACTTAGGTCAGTGTAACTTATGTCACTCAGGGGGGTGGCTTATTTATACCCCTGTCCAGCATAAGTTATCCCGACATAAATGGTAGTTTAGATGTAGCCTTAATTATGAGTGTTAGAATTCTGAAAACTTTCAGAATTTGCAAACATCTTCACACCTACCCAGAAATTGTCCAAATACACATGAACACTGTAATCCTTTGGCTGTGAAGTCAGAATGAAAATTCACAGTGGATTTGCAGTTTCTCTGATTACTGAGACACTGTTGTATTTATTAAGGTTAGAAAACAAGGGCATATGTAAAGTAATACATTGCAAGATCACATCATAACCATGTCCCTTTTTCCTGGGGCAGGCTGTAAGTGTTAACTGGCCTTGGGAAAACAGAAATTGCACTTCAATTGCACAATTCCTGCCCATGGAATCTGGAGGCACAACTCCAACTTCATGTTTTTTTGAGTCAAGCTCAGATACATTTGGGAGTCATGGTGCCAGGACTAAGTGGTGGATAGCCATCATGACGAGACTTCCCCTCCTTGGGGTTAATCTTTTCCCCCTAATTTCTGGAGTTTCTCAGCAAAAATGACTAAATTTTGAGCAATGTTATCATTTCCCACGTCTTTAATAAAAAAAAGTTTATTGTAAAAGATTTTGCAGGTCCCATGAGGTCTTGCCACCATTTGAATTCAGCTCTCTGGAAAATAATAAGCATTGCCACATGGTTCAATTAATAGCACAGCTTCTAGTTCTCTTTGGAACCATGATCTTTTCTTATATCACATTGAAATCTTACTTAATGCCCCATATCTGCATACTACGCTTTCATCCATACATCTAGCTGTCCACAATTACAGCTGGATCCCACATGGCACTTGGTGGCCACAGAATGCCCCGCAATACAGTGGACTTCAAAGAGAGTTGAGGACATTTCAGGATTTGCCCTATTCCCAATTATTATAGCATTCTCATTATAATGATATTGTAATGCATGGCAGTAATAGCATATTCACTGATCGACCGCAGAGAGTAGGGGATCTTGCTAGGGTCGATGCAATGAGTTATGGTTTCACTGCAAGTGTTTTCTTCTTTGCTAAAATCCATTTTATGCCATGTACTTAATGGCTAGAGACAGACTGGATATATTGCAGGTTGTAAAGAACAGAAACTTCCAGCTGTTACATGACTTTTTCATTCACTGCCCTACACCCTTCAGTACATATATCATAACCCTGAATCATTAAAAAGGACAAGTAGCAATCTGTCTAAAATGAACAATGTTTTAATACTCTGTGTGAGAAGGTACTAGTATGATTTTAAAATTACTTGTGTAATTGTTTGTGCCATAGTGGCAGAATAATTGGGTTTTGTAAAATGATAAAACATCCAACAGGAGGCATAACATGAGATACTGAAGCAATTCTTCCTCAGCAATTACCTTGTGCCATTTCCTTGTAATTAGGATCTCTCATAAACTGGGAGTAATAAATAAATTTACAATAAAACCCAAATCTCTGCAATTACACTCAACCTGGCTGTGTAAATAAAACAGGGTCACAAATTCCAAGTAATGCAATCTCAGCAAGTAGTGTGATCTCTGAAAACAAGAATGGTAAAACTGCTGAATAGCAAAAGAAAAGCCACTAAAGGATCTTCATCCCATAATTACAATGTATTGCGTAATGACAAGTTGAATAACATGAATGTGCTCGGATGAAACATGTAGGGAATTATTCCAAATGTGAAATTATGCAAGGATGTAATAAATATCAGATTTAATGCCTTACTAGGACCATCTTACCCAGTGATGTTCATAGAATATCAGGGTTGGAAGGGACCTTAGGAGGTCATCTAGTCCAACCCCCTGCTCAAAGCAGGACCAATCCCCAATTTTTGCCCCAGATCCCTAAATGGCCCCCTCAAGGATTGAACTCACAACCCTGGGTTTAGCAGGCCAATGCTCAAACCACTGAGCTATCCCTCCCTCTCTCCCTGAATATATGTTATATTATTTAGGTCTTGTTTGAAGGGAAATGTGTGCCTACCTGTTATGATCTCCTTTTCTTTAAATGCTGAAAATCAGACTCCCATGGCTTTTCCTCTTATTCGACCGACGAAACTACATCACTCTTAGGAATCAGAATTTCTAGAGAGGGGCTTTCAGGACACTCCCAAACCACCAATTACTGAAGCACAGCTCTTCCCCTCAGTCTGTCTGGTAAAATATGTCATGTTCAGCAGTCACACCCCCGTTCAGTTCTTTCTGTCTCTATGAAGAAATCTTCTCCTGGGAAAACGACATCATCATCCTCAGGATCTGTGGTTGCAGAGTATGCTGGTTTCAGGGGGTGCCATTCTGAATTAAATCTTCCTTTTCCCTTCATGCCACACACCTATAGCATCATTCATAGCCAAAGTGTTGGGTTCTTTCTCCAGTACATAGTGTGCAGTTATATCATTAGCTGGCCGCTGGAATGACCTGTCTAGCTGCCAGGCCCTTTGGCATCCCAGCCTGCACTTACACTTGCATGAAACCTGGGACAAATCTTGAGCCTTATCTTAGTGAGGTAGAGGACAGCTCAAGCCAGTTCCTCTGTGATTGAGTTTAACATTTTATATATACACATACACACACATTGGTTTAATCTTAAATCAGTCATTAAGTATACAGCTGTGATCATTTTGTTAGGATTTGCTCAAACCCAAAGACTAGGATTTTATAGGCTGTATTTCAATAGATCCTTTTATATTCTGAATTCATCACTGCTGCAGTAATGTCCACTCAAGAAAGCCAGGCATACTGCAAGGAGAAATATAAATGGTTCACTTGTTAACATGTAGTCAGTACAGTACATGAAATACAAGTTATAACATTATTAGAAATAAGACAGTCAATCTTTGTCAAAAACACATCTTCAGTAAGTGACAGAGGAAGTTAGGTAACAAGTAGCAAAAAGGGGATACAGTATGCTTTGTACAAACATACTTCAATCGCTTGTGAAAAACTTAGTTTTGTCTGATAGCTGATGTTGAGCGATTCAGTCTGCCAAATTGTTTAGTTATGAAAGGATTTCAACATGAGAATGGAAAGCTCAGCATAATAACACACACAAGAGACCTTTCAAATACTGAAGAGTCTAATTAAGTCTTAATTCCTTTGCAAAGAAGGATAGACAAGCTCATTAACTACTCAGAAATATAGCTGATATGCAAGTTAACTTAATGGTATTAATAACATTTTTCCAATATTCTAAACTTTACTGATGAGCACCACTATAGAGATAAGCATGTAATATATGCTTGAACGTGTCACAATTAAGCTCCCCTTGAGGTCTCTTCACAACCTAAGATGTCAAGACAGTAATTAAAGTACTTATTAGTAACATTTTTATAATATTTGCAATATGCTAATGCAATCCCCTAAAACAATTAATTTAGGGCCAATAAATTAAATAAAGTAAACATTAATACAAATTTTGTGCTCATCTTCAAAATGTGGTTATCTTGGTCAGATGCAGTCTATGCAAATCCTGTTGCTTTTTTTTTTTTCCTCCAACAAAATTGTTAGAAATATTTTTTTGTGGTCAAATGGTATTTTCTTGTCTATTGCAGCTTTGTGAACTATGCAGTAGAAAGGCAAAACAAAAAAGGCACAAAGGAGAGTGTGACAGAATGTTTCTGGACTCAGTTTGAGGGTTCCTCTTCTAAAATCTAAACTGGAGAAATCTCTTGTTAAGCTGACTACAACAATGCTTCATAACATTTCTAGATCTCTTTAAAACCACAACAAAACAGAGCAGACAAAGCAGATGTATATGCAGCACACTGTAATTACCTATGACTATATGCAGTATCCACTTCCATTCACATGGATGTGTTAGGCTGTTCTGACATTTACCTAGAGAAAGGTCTCAAGATCCTTTATCATTATGCTTATTAAGAATTTGGGGAGTGGCATAGATCATAACCAGAGCCAAATTAATTGGACTATTGTATTAGTGCCTCTTATTGAGACATTCCCTGGTCCTCAGGTGAACCACTTTGGGTACTAGTTTAAGCCAGTTTAAGAGTGCATTATGCACCAGTTTAGATACCAATAATTTGTCCCACTACTCTGTCTGAGGGAGCCAGTCTACTCCATAACTGAAAATGGGTAAATCAGTGACCCAGTCATTCCAGAGTCATAATTACATTCACCACCACCTTTGGTTTATTGACAATATACTTCCTGCAACATCTCATCTTTGTGTCATTCCATAGCCAAATCATACGAGTCCCTGGTTCTGGAATAGAGGTTTGGTCCACAAGATATGGTTGCTTGGAGTCAGAATCTGAGTCAGTAATTAGTTTTGTCTCCATTTTTCCAAGAAACAATTTTTCCAAGGTTGGGTTTTTCCTCCTGGGGGGTCTAACCCTTGGTAGGCCCATTGACTCCTGGCTTTTCTTCCCTTCTTGATTTTTTTTTTACATTTAGTGAAGGTGGAGGGAGTCTTAAACAAATCTGAATGGACTATGATGATGTTGTCCTAAGAATCCATGGAGTGTTCTCCTCTGGTCCATTCCCTGGACATTCATGGTACCAGAGCCATTTGAGATTCCAGATGGGCAAGAAACTTTGCCCTACAGTAATCACTGGCCACACCAGTATGTTAGCCATTGCACCCCAGCCAGTCTAACCAGCCATGTAGCAGTGGTTCTAGGTAAACAAACGTAATAATTCATTGGTCTTAGATCCTAATAATATGTCCATACCAAGAAACTACCAAAATCAAACCACAACTGATGGATGTGGTTGGTGGGTTATGCTATGAATATTCTCTTTGCTGATCTTCCACTTAATATGAAGCTTGCTTGCCCAGAAGGGTGTGCTTCAGGTTACCACACTAGCAGCAAATAACTGGGACTTTGTGTCACTCATTGGAACACCCATACAGCTGTCCTGCTTCATGTATTTAGAGTTTCTCCTCTTAGGTTTGGGTATCTGGAAAATGACAAATTGACAAGTGATCTTAAAGTATATATATGTTCCAAAAGCATGATCAATTATATGCTGGGCAAAAAGGGTGGAAGATGGTGTGTAAACTACATGATGTCTGAAGCTGGTCAAGATATTGAGCGTGAGGATTCCCTACACTGCATTCAGAGATGTGACTGCAGCATGTGTAGATGTTCTTAATTGAGTTTTGATCTCTCTAGCTCAAATAACAATAGCAAGAGAAGGTGCAGCAGCACAGACTAGCAGTTTGAGGACACACCAGGAGGCCCATGGGCTTTTACAGCCTGGGCTGCCGCAACTTCACTGCTATTGTTTGAGCTAGCTAGATCTAAGCTAGTGCGGGTATGACTACACGTGCTGCAGTTAGTATTTCTTGGCAGTATTGGGACATGTAAATCTCTGTTCATTTCCTCTTAAAGCTAAATTAAAGTATTTAGATTAAATCAAATAGTAATAATATTTTTTAAGTTAATTGTCAATTTGTGACTAATGTAGTAGCTTTTTGTACTTGATAACTGTAAGAGCTAAGTCTATATAAACAAAATGACCTATAAGATTCAAATTCTTTACATGTCAAATATTTACTTTTTTTGGCTAATCTATTACTGAATATTTGTATCTATATTTCCTCTAAAGAGGGAGATTACTGGGGGGTTTATTATTATTTTAGTTAATCTTGGTTTGAAATACTCAGTTTGTTTTCCTTGTAAACCCTTGTACTGTAGATATCATACAACATATAATCAGCTTAAGGGATTCTAACTGTTCACTTTTGGCCAATCATTCCCATTTTCCTGTTTATATTGAACCTGCTCATTGTTATTATGGTACATGTTGCGGACTACAGAATCAAGAATTATAGACTTTTTTGCATCTTCATTAGATTGTATAATCCAGCTTCCTGACAGTGCTGAATCCATTTTCAATGCACATTTTACCAGTTTTTGGTCCAATCTACTTTTAGACTTCCAAGCGATTACTTTATGGACTATTTCACTAAGTAACACATCTCACTCCTCAGAAGCTTTTCTGATATTCATCAAAAGTTTTATCTTTCTTAATTTCATCTCAATACTTTTTCATACACTTTTGTGATACTTAGTTACCTTTTCCTGCCACTTAGTCCTTATATAATGAGCAATGAATCTACCAGTGTATTGAAACAGCAACAACTGAATTGGTAATGGCAAAAGTAAAACGAGCTAGTAGCTTGAAAATTCTGGAAGTCAGCAACAACAGCTGTGAAAGTACTGCCCCCCTCCTCCAAAAATCAGGTAATCAGTTTTTTTCCCTTTAGGGAGACTATACATACTGGATTCCTTCTTAAATGAAATCACACACACAATCCATACTGCGATTAAATATGACTTCCAGAAAGAATGATCTTATCCTTCTAAGTCCCATCCATTTTTGTGTGTCAACGAAGCACACGGATCTGGTTCCTTCCTCTTAACAAGCTTTGGCAGACGTAAAGTGAGCCCTCCACCTAACGCTTGCCAGACAGAATTCCCTGCACAGTATGTTCAACATTAAAGTGTAAGTAGTCACATATTGCACCAACTGCCCATCCCCTGGCTTAACGTGGTGTTAAAAGAATCAATGCAATGTCACCAGGCCCATCAAAATGCAACCACTCTCACATACTGTCACAGGGTGAACTGGTCTCTTAAGAGAAGCCCAGGCCCAACTGCAGCTAGAACAGATATTGTGACCTTCCCCCCTCACCCCCCATTCCCAGGTGGAGGAGAGACTAATGGTGACTAAATGAGGTAATAGCCTGAGGAGCAGCTCTTTCTCGTAAAAAGCCATGAAGAATTCAGAGCCTAGGTGACTGGGAGAACTGGGGAAGAACTTCAGGGAGAGTTGTGTCAGCAGACCAGGACAAGGGTGCTCTAGCCTAGTGGTTGGAGCGGGCGTCAGGACCCAAGGACTAGTCTCAGAGCAGTCTCAGAGCCGGAGCCAGTAGTCAGAAGCTGGAGCCAAGGGTAAAACTGGAGCGCAGGAACTGTAGCAAGCAGGGAAGCAGGCAAGGAGGGGTCCAAGGCAGGGGCGGGGCAGAGACAAGCAAGAGGTTGGGGGCAAGTCAGGAGCAGCAAGAACAAGTTAATGCAGGAGCAGGCACAGTGACAGAGGTGGGCATGAGCACTGAGAAGCCAGCAAGCAGCTGCTACTGCTGGCCCAAGAGCCAGCCTTCTGGCCCCTCCAGCCTGTCAGGTGGCATGGCCAGTCAGGAGGCTGCCTGGAGATTACCTCGGCTGCAGGCCCTGATTCCTGACAAATGGCCTCAGAGTCAGCACTCTGTACAAGGGTGGGAGAACCTAAGCAGAGCCCAGTATCAGGGCCGGCTCTGGCTTTTTTGCCGCCCCAGGCAAAAAAGCCACCGGCCGCCTCTCTCCCCCAGCCGGGAGCGCGGCATGCCTGCCACCCAGCTGCCCCGTCCGGGGCGCCGGCAGGGAGCGCGGCATGCCCGTGTTCCCGCTGGGGCTGGGGCGGGGAACGCAGCATGCCCGCAGCCCAGCTCCGGGTGCCAGCGGGGAGGGAGGCAGCATGCCCCACTCTCGCCGGCCGGAGGAGCGCCGTGGGGAGGGCGGCGGCATGTCCCCGCCCTCCCCCGGCTGAAGGAGCGCCGTGGGGAGGGCGGCATGCCCATGGCCCTGCTCCCACAGCCGGGCGGGGAGGAGCGCCGCCCCCAGCAGCTTGCTGCCCCAGGCACGCGCTTGCTGCGCTGGTGCCTGGAGCTACCCCTGCCCAGTATCAGGGGAGAGTCTTTTCATTTTGTGTTTGTTTGGACTCTAACACCCCAGCGGGGTAGACTCCTACATGACTGTCTGGACAGTTAAGTCCCTCAAGCAATTGAGCAGTGATGAAAGCTGTGTGGATCACTGAAGACCCAGGAGAGAAAACAGAGGTCGGGTATCTGCAGTATTAAGCTATACCACAAGGGAGTTGGCACAAAGACTGCATCTTGCTACACATAACCTCTGGTTAAGAAGCAGGCTCTGATCTCCTCAGATTGATATTTGTCCCATTACACATCTCTCAGTACAGAAATACCCACTTTCTCAAGTGTAATTACAAAGTTTAATCTCTTTGCATGAAGTCCCACTGAAAAGGCTGGGAAAAAGGAGCCCATTTTATCTTATTCCTCCCAGTTTCCTAGCCACATTCAGTATTAAGAGCTTGTCACTGAATTTCAGCAATTTAAATATCCCAGCTTTCTGCTTATCATTTTCCTGCCTGTTTTTATTGTCTCAATGCACTTAGTCTATCAAATAGAAGGAGTGAGGGTTCTAACCTGAAAAGACCTGAAAATGCTTTCTGAACAAAAATTATCATATTTTAAGCTTTTAAGGCCTCTGTATTATCTAGTATGTTAAGATAAATATCTCCAGCTGTTTCCAATCCATCTCACTTGTTTCAATGGCTACTTTTTGTAGTTAATTTTCTAAGTAAGACATTCAGGATTTGATGTCTGAAACATATTTTCTGAGGGAATTAATGTTAAAGGTGCCCAGATTTCCTGTCAGGACCATTTTCAGTGTCAATGTTTTAACATATACAAATAAAAACCAGAAGCTAAAAGTATAAAATCCCAAGCCCTCCCTTTTGCCATGAAGCCTTTATTATGACCAACCACCCTCCCTCTCCTAAACAATCAGCATGTCATCATATACATACCAAATACAAGACTCCTTTCTATAATATTAATATATTCTTTACCTACACTCCTGGTTGCAAGTTCCTAATATGATTATCCTATTCCCCAATCTCATTACACTGCTGAAATGTAATTCCTCAGTATGTGTACTTCCTAAGTCTCATCAGTAATTATGCAGTAGAAATTCCTTACTTGTAGGACTGACTGGCTCTCAGTACAGAAGCATATCTTATAAGTGTCTATGTATATCATCCCCATCTCCTAGTGAGGTCAGTAGGCTGCACTACAACTAGCAGTCTGTCTCTTAACTATTACGCACGCATCGTTCCTATTCCATTGAGGACTGGCCCACAGTGCTATAAAGGTAATCACAAACCAAATCACCTGTTCATTCCAAAAAGATGCAAATCCATTTCACAAAAAGACACTTTACATAAAGATGACATATGACTTCCTGCACAGCAGTTTCTCTGATGCGTAGGTCTGTCAGTATTTGCATATTACTACGTAATACACATGACCCTACTCGCTTTTTGAAAGAGCTGCAAGAATCAGCTTTTGATTCTTGATTCCTTTGGTCATCTGTGACATTTTGCTCACATCCTCGGTGATCCATTGGCAACTGCTTCTGCTGCTGCTATAGAATATAGACCAGTTACGGCTTTCCAAAGTTTTGATTAGGACTGAAAATTTAAGTCTTATTTATCCACAGACCCAGTAGAGCTGAGGCAGTGGCAGGATCCACTCCACTTCATTGTTCCTTTCAATGTGCTTCGTCCCTCCTAGTTGGGACCATCACTATGAGAGGATATATAGTTCAGTCCTTGAGACCATTCCATATTTGGCCTCTATGCTGAGTTGCCATCATATCTTGGGTTCCCAGTGTTAAATGGACAAACATATAAAATAGAAACTAGACAGATAACACACATTCATTTCACATAGACCTCTGTACAGCTGTCAGATGGGTGGTAATTTTGGATACTACCAATGAGGTCAAGATTTGAGCAGCAACCTGGAGGTTAATATTACTAATAATAAATCATTTTACTGTATGCAGAGGGATTATCACTTAATTACTAGCAGGGCAGTCCCTAGGGGAGTGCAGGGCCCGGGGCAGAAGTGACGGATTCGTCTCTTCTGGGACTGATCGCTCCAGCCAATCGCACCGACCCATGGGGTCCCCCAAAGTGTGGGGCCTGAAGCGGTCACCCCGATTCACCTTACCCAAGGGATAGTTCTGATTACTAGAATACTTGTAGCTAGCTAGTACGATGCAGCTCTGATTTTCAGAAGCCAAAGACATATAGGACATATCAGAAAGAATTAAAGAATAACAGTTTCTGAGGTGAAAGAAAATAAAATGATGGAATTAATGTACTCATTGAGTATTATGAAATGACATTAGAACTCATCTCCTATCATGTGCTGTTTGTTCTCTCCCCCTCTCCCCATGGGGAGATGCATGTGTAGTGGACCATTTTGTGTTAGTAGGCTTTTTAAAAAAATATACATGTTGCTATGTGTTTATGTCAGAGAAAGCAGGGTAAAAGAAATGCACCTTGCACTTGGAACAGAAGGTTTGTGATAGTCCTGGGCTCCTGAGGGAGGAAGCCATAAGTAAAGATGAAGTAAAGATATTTCAACTTATTTGCCTGAAGTTGGAATTTGTACAACATCTTATCATGAGGTTTTTTATATATATAATAAATCAACATGTTGTGCATTATTCAAGCATACATATTCTTTAATGCATAAATAACCCCATAATATATTTTTAAATTGCTAATTTTTGTTTCAGGTCTCAAATGTGAGCAAATGGAAGCACTGTTACTGGACAGCTCAAAAATTAATTTAACTGCAGCCTGAACCTTTCTCCTTAGCATTTCTGTCTGTATATCTATATAAGCGCCAATATTTTGGTCAGAAAGTAGATTAAATAGAACATGAGAAATCATGAAAATTAATAGCTTGGGCAAATTATGACCCTTGTTGAAGGTTGAGATAAGATATTGGTTTGAGTTGTGGACTTAACTCATTCTGGGAGACTATTAATTATGCACTCGTGAAAGAGAAGGCTATGGTAACAGACTACTTCGTTATTTTAGCATGCTTATATTTAAAAGAACATGCATAATAGTGATCACTCAACCTGTCTCTTCAAGGGAGAGAGCAAGGAAGGATGAAAAAGATCTGCATTATTTTTAGTGGCACCGTGAGAAGTTAATTATACTTTTTAAAACCCCATTACAGCAAGCCATCTAAAATGACTATGCACAAACAAAAACTCCCCTAAAATGTGGTTCTATTCTGCAAAGACTGCACCTTATTATTCAATACATGTGCTCCCTGTAGTTACCCAGTGTCATATCTGCTCATTTTAGTCACTAAAATACATTTGATTACATTTTTTTCTCTGCAGGACCAGCACCGGAGCTGGATTTATTTGTGCATCACCAACAGAATTATTAACTAAATTCCAATGGTAGAGTCTTTATTGTTGGTGATGTGCAAGGTAAAAAGAACCCACGTTGACCCTCATTTCCCAGTCAGAGTTTCCAGGGCTGGTGGGCAGAAAACAATGTTTTTACTTGCAACTGATATTATATTACATATTCGATGTGGAGTCCCTGAGAGATAGTAAATGTGGAACTCCACATTTTAGAGTCACTTTAGGGAAGAAAACTGCATTTTGAAAGCTACGAACTATACACTGTGAAGGGAGGGTATAACACACTAGTCCAATGCTTAGAGTGGGGAAAATGTCAGTGGGAGTGTATTCCCTTTCAAGCCCAGCTTTATCCCTCTTGCCTCAATAGGCATCAGTAAGAGTTAGGAGTACTCATCAAAACCCTTATTTTGACACATCATCATGCTTTAAAGTGGCCACTGTCAATACATCACCCTATGCTCCCATTGCCACACTGCATTAGCTGAGATAACAGAATTTCCCCTCAAGTATAGAAGAAATAGAACCTGTCAATCCATATTCTCCACTGTCTTGGGAACGTGTGGCCTATCAAGTTACTAAGGGGATACTGAGGAGAATGTGCTTTGTTTCCTTCTCCACTGTGCAATTTCTTGTTTAGGTTTGCATCACAACTTTAACAACCTCTTCATTTAGTTAGTCTGAGATTCATTTTAAGTTGTTTTTTTTTAAGGAACTACATCATTCAGCACATACATAATAATACAAGACACATGCTAATTAAACAACATTAATAATTGATCAGGTACCTTGATGTCACTTGAAAGACTTAAACATGCACCCCAAGAAAAAAGAACCTCAGATCTAAATAAATAGGTTTATTTCTAGGCCTTAAGATCAACAAACTCCAACTGTGTTGGAATGAGGTGCGAGGGGGAATGTGAGCTCCAGAATCCAAGACTCTCAGTGAAAAGCCATGCAACTACCACTTATGTAAAATCTGTGGCTCCTAGTTCACACACCCCAACCAATCCCAACCATTAGAGTAGAATGTGAGAAGAATAGCAGACTCGCCTCATATTGGTGGCACAATGCAAACCAACAATTATTGCCCTTGATTTATGACCTCAGAGAGTAGGGAGGAGAATCAAAATGTGATCATTTAAGATTTGGGTTCTGATACTCTACACTTCAGGAGTCCTGAATGGAAATGCGCAGGCCAGATATGTGCTCTTGGGAATGGATTTAAATAAACAGCATATGTCATTGTTGCTTTATGAACCCGATCTGGGAAGCAGTTTTACTAATCTGGTTCCTAAAGCAAGCAGGATGTGCTGTACAAAGCATTGTGTTGTTCTGGAGGTAACATACACTTCTGGTTGAGGCTGGTAACTGCTAGATAGATTCTAGTTAAATGTTGGAACCTTCTGCATAGTGACTCCTCTCCCCGCCCCATGCCCACATTTTAACTTTTCAGTTTCTGGAAAATCATGGATGCACTAGAAGAGATATTAGACTCAGGAGGTGAGACCCTCTCCCCTGCTTCAGCCCCTTTACACCAGGTAGAAAAACTGGAATGGTGTTAAGGGGGTCCTAAAAGCCATAAACCTAGACCAGTGTTTCCCAAACTTGGGACACCGCTTGTTCAGGGAAAGCCCCTGGCGCACCCGGCCAGTTTGTTTACCTGCCGCGTCTGCAGGTTCGGCTGATCGCGGCTCCCACTGGCTGTGGTTCGCTGTGCCCGGCCAATGGGGGCTGCGGGAAGCGGTGTGCAGTATGTCCCTCGGCCTGTGCCGCATCCCTCAGCCCCTATTGGCCCGGGACGGTGAACTTGGCAAGTAACGGTGAACGTGGACGCAGCAAGTAAACGAACCAGATGGGCGCACCAGGGGCTTTCCCTGAACAAGCTGCGTCCCAAGTTTGGGAAACAATGACCTAGACCATGGACAATTCCCCTGGCACAGGCACTGCAGAGATATCTGTAAGGCTATCTTCAGAGGACTCTCTTGCAAGCTCTGATGTGGGAGATTTACTAAAGGTAGGTCTGGGGGCAGAAAGGGTGTGTTAGGGATGAGACTGCAGTATGTAGCTCTGTGGAAAATCTGGGCAGTGCAGCAGATCATAGGGCAGCCCAGGTTGCTGTAATCTAGGCAGCGCCCAACAGCAGGCCCAGTTCTATCCTGGTCTCTCCAGCACCCATAGCAGCCCAGGATCAGGAGGGTGAAAAGATGGCTTAACGCCACCTTAGCTCATCATCTCTTTGGACTGAGTTCTTGGCTGCACCTCTAAGTGGTGCAGCACAGAGCCCCAACCATAGGTTTTAGGCCATAAATGATCATCTATTTGCGGCATAGTGGAGGCCATTGAATCTCACCCAGCTCAACCCCAATAATATGGGGTTCAAATAGAGAATATAATTTAGAAAGACAAGCAACACAGAAAGAAAGGTTTCCCCAGGCTCTCCGTCAAGGCCAGGTCATGGGTTGCCCGAGGGAACGGAACAAGCTCCTCAGTATTGGGGTCAAAGATGAGCCCGGGCCCGGGCCAGTTACAAATGACAAGTCAGAGTCTGATGTCAAATTGGGAGTGTGAGGCAAGAATCAGCGTCAAGCCAACCCAAGGTCTTGCCCTGGGGTTAGCAATGGTCCGAAACCAAAGAGAGTAAATCAGGATCAGGAGCCATGCAAGATTGAGAGCCAAGAGGCTGGGATCCAGGTGATTTGCAGTGAGGAGCAGCAAGGCAGGGTCCATCTCAAAAGCACACTGAAGCTTTTTACTTCTCAGCCAACTTCTAGAAATGGCTTCCTGGTTTACATGGGGAGTGCCAACCAAACAGGAAATCATGGAGAGCTGTCACTCATGCCCCTGAGGGCAGGACTTCCTGCTGGGCTTAGCCTCTCAGTATTTCTTGGTAGCAACCCTACCTGGGCCAATAGGTGGTAATGAGGAAGCAGTGTCTGTCACACTCCCCAGGTTTAGGCCCATGGGTTCCTACACTCCTCCTGTAACAAGCCTCAGAAAATGCAGCATAGATTATCATTTTATCTGGATGTCTATGTACACTAATGTAAATGACCCAAACTAAAATATACAGGAGTACACACACAAAGCAGCTCATTGATTTATTAATATTGCTGATGGTTACAAACATAAAATACTCAGATAATATGGTGAGGGGTTTGAGAAATCAGGTACTGTATAAAGCAATATGATATGACATTGCACAGTGAGTAAAGAAGCATTCATGTTCCATAATAACAAGTCTTGTTGATTTTATTTTATTTCTATTGATAAATTATCTACAAGATCCAAGAATCAGTTTGATTAGGAGAAAAATATTAATGCAGTTAAATGGCATGCTACAGTGGCTTGGGCAAGGTTCTGCTTCATCTAGATCACATATTCAATGTGCCCTCTGGAGTGGAGCAGAGGAGAAGGTGCCGTAATATCCCCACATTAAACACAAAATCAAATTATTTTAAGTAATAAGTAATAGTTGCACAATGATGCCAGAAGGGGGAGCTGTTTTGCTGAATTTCCCTTAGATTATCTTTTACATAAGGCCCTGGCTAAAAGGACAACTCTATATCATACAACTTTTCTATTTAAAAAAGAAATGTAGAAACATGAATACCTCAGGAAAGTGGAGTTGCCCTTTCTCCCATTTCAGCTAGTGTAGGCAATTTCAGCAGATTCTCTCTTTCTTCCTCCTCAATCTTCTGTGCAGCTTTTTATCTTAGCAGGTGTAAGAACCCTGGCTTGACTAACATAAAATGTGGTGCAAGAAATGCAGAAGGAACTGTTTACTCACAAATACTTTGCTACTTCAGTGAGGAATAGAATATTTGGAAATTAAATTGTGCATGGAAAATAAAATGGTGGGGGGGGACTTTTGAGAGGTTAGGAGTAGGGTTGCCAGGTGTTCGGTTTTCGACCAGAATGCCCGGTTGAAAAGAGACCCTGGTGGCTCCGGTCAGCACTGCCGAACGGGCCGTTAAAAGTCTGGTCGGCCATGCTGCAGGGCTAGGCAGGCTAGTCCCTATCTGCCCTG
Source organism: Chelydra serpentina (assembly GCA_037349315.1). Lineage (NCBI taxonomy): Eukaryota > Metazoa > Chordata > Testudines > Chelydridae > Chelydra > Chelydra serpentina. The sequence continues at coordinate 29,190,782 of JBAIAC010000035.1, read as the reverse complement.
ACACTGCGCTGTGCCCTGGAAGCGGCCAGAAGGTCTGGCTCCTAGGCCGGGGGACCACGAGGCTCCGTGCGCTGCCCCTGCCCCGAGCACCAGCTCCTCACTCCCATTGGCTGGAAACTGTGGATCACAGCAGTGCACGGTGCCTCCTCCCTCCCCCCGCCGCCTAGGAGCCGGACCTGCTGGCTACTTCCGGGGTGCAACCCGGGCGAGGACTGGCAGGGAGCTTGCCTTAGCCCAGCTGCGCCACTGACCGGGAGCCACCTGAGGTAAGTCCGTGCCCCAGCCCTGAGCCCCCGCAAACCTGGAGACCCCTCCTGCTCCTAAAACCCCTCATCTCCAGCCCCACCCCAGAGCCTGTACCCCCACCCCAGAGCTCATACCCCCTCCATCACCCCAACCCCCTGCCTCAAACCACAGCCCCCTCCCACATTCTGAATCCCTCAGCCCATCCCCCAGCCCCCTCCTGCACCCCTCATCCCTGCCCCCCCAAGAGTCTGTACCCCCCAGCCCAGAACCCATACCCCTTCCTGCACTCCAATTCCCTGCCCCAGCCTTGAGGCCCCTCCCACACCCTGAACCCTTCATTTCTGTCCCCTCCCTGGAGCCCACAGCCCTCACCCCCTCCTGCACCCCAACCCCCTGCTCCAGCCCAGTGAAAGTGAGTGAGGGTAGGGGAGAGTGAGACCTGGGGGGTTAAGAGGTTAAGTTTAAGAGGAAAAGACACTTTGAGTGATTAAGGGGGATGAATTTTCAGCTGAAGCCTGCGGCTGCAAAAATTAAGAAAGTAAAACCCATTCTTCATAAATTCTTTAGTAAACAACTCATTTTCAAATAAAATATTATAAGCTCTTGGATTTGCTATGAGTTTTGCTTAAATAAGATACATAACTATTGAGCTTGAATCTGTTCTGATTCTTTTTCAAATGAGAATGAATGTTGTAAGGAGTTCAAGAGAGCTGAACTCTACAGGCTCAACATGATAGGAGCTCATTTACAGATGGATTCTGGGAAAGGGTGCTTGAACAGCTGAAATCAATGGGCCTGATTCTGATTACATCTTTTTTGCCCCACTGTAATTTCATTCCTTTAATGGGAATTACTCCCAATTTGCTCTGTGGCTGACAGCAAAGTCAGGTATTCCGTGCATAGTTTGCAGTAAAGTTTTTCCACTAAGATATAGGTGACTATAGCACTTGTGAAGTTCCTGGAGAGTTTGTTACTGGTGTTGTTTTATACTTGCAAGGTGTCTGCTGTTTCTCATGTAGTTCATTCTGTGCTGATATTTAGAGTGAAATAAAGGGATGAAGGAAAGCTTATTCCAAACACTACATTTCCCTAGATGGATGAGTCTAGGAATTTGCTAATTTCTATTTCATTTTGAAGAGGAGTAAAAAGTACCTTAAAAGACTTAGATTGCACCTTCAGTGGCTAGTTTCACTAGAAATTAGAGATGTTTGCCCAGAAAGCATTTAGGAAATTAATCCAGAATGTATTAATTCAATCTTTGTTCATAAATATATGTACTTCAAATATATCTAAATAAAATATGTATTGATGTTTGTACTTGAAGATAAGAAAGGTACAATAAGTTAAATAATAGCCATTCTCTCTTTTAACCTGAGCAGTCAGCCAAAATTTGGGGTCTTGCAGGTTGTTTCTGTCAGGACAAGAAATTGATGATGGAGGTAGGTATTTCATTGAAGCATTTCTGTTTATTTACAAAGAATGTACATAAAGCTTTGTTTCCCTGAACACAATAGGATCAAATAGAAGAAGATTGTTTGTTTCCTTACAGTTTCAAGTTTTTGGGGTTTTTTTTTTGCAAGCCAGCACTCTACCCCAAAACTCTTGCCCTCTTAGCTTTTTTTCAGTTACACTACAGGTGCTTCTTTGGCTGCCTCTGATGCTTCCTTGCTGCCTTCCCTGTCTACTACTGAGGTGTTTCTTTTGATTCTCTTTCACACCGAGATACACAGCTACAAACAAATCAATCCTCTGCCCTTGCATCAGTTATCAGACACATATGAAACCCCTTGGGCTGCACAGCCCAGTCACTGCCCAGGTTTTCATGAAGTCTAGTAATTGAACAGTGGTTTACCATTGTTTCAGCTATCATTAAACAAAGTGACAGTTAATTGCTCCATCGTTGAGCCTAAATGGAAGGGGGCTGCCACATCCCATAGCTGCAATGAGCTGGTGTGATTGCCTGACCCCCTAGCATAACAAACCCCAGAATAAACCAGAAACTCATGGTCACATACATAGGAACTATCCTTCCTTTTAACAGAATGCATGGGCTTGACTTACACCAGTGTGAAGCAGGGGCTACTCAGCTGAAGCCACTGGAGTTACTGTCATGTAAGTGAGATCCAAGTGCTTAATCTGAGATATTGAAGAATGTCAAAGTTTTAGGTGGATGAAAGCTCGAGGCCACCATTACTTAAAACCATGTTGGGCCTGCTCCCACTCCCTCTGAAATCCATGACATAGGGCCCCTTTGCCCAGACCCTCAAAAGTATTTAGGCTCCAAGCTTCCAGTGAAAGCAAACTGAGTTAGATGCCTAAATACCTTTGAGGATTTTGATAATTGTCTCTAATGAGAGTGGGACTGGACCTCATGTGCCCCTTGGCAAGGCAGAGAACTCACCTGCAACAGAAAAATACTTCTTCTCCACCACTAAACTCCACCACCTCCTGAGCAACTTTGCTAAGATCACCGAGGAGAAAAAGCTTTTTCTCATATGTTGTAGGGCAGCAGCCTCTGAGGGTTGCCAAGGTCTGCAGTGCCTTTCTTGCTATTGGGGGATGGTTGCAGAAAGGAGGATGAAATTGCATCTGAGTGCAGACGCATCTAGGAAGGAATGACGGAAGGAGTTTGGATGGGCACTGGTTTCCTCCTTCATGGGGTGTGTCTGACTTCTTCTTTGTGGACAAAGAAAGGATGGTGTGGTTAGGCCTAAGGGCCGATTGAGGACTGAACGGCCAGGGTGGGATTGGAAGAGAGAGGGATAGGGGTTTGAGCCCTGGAAGGTAAGACCCAAGTACTTATGCCTGGGCCTGGAAGGCAACAGATGTGATGGTGGGGTAGAGGTTTTCATATCTGTCTGAGGCCTAGTCACATATTGTTAAATGCTACCTCCTTCCCTCATTTCCAGTGTCACAAAGGACCCTAAATGACTGTTAAACCAGCTCAACATTCAGGATGTTCTGAGCTGAAACAAAGCCCCAGATCTGAACAGGAAGCATTCATAACATATGGTTCTGGGAAATCTCCCTGCTTGTAAGCCTATGTCAGTCCCATAAAGACATCCCTATTAAGCTGCTCAGATGGTTTATTTCTCAGACGCTGAGTTATTTTTGACAGTTAATGTTGGCTTAAACTAATGTTAGGAGATGCTGGTTGTGAGGTTATGGCACATCAAAATTAATTAATTTTATTCCAGGTCTTTTCATCAAAATGAACAAAGTAGGGAAACAGTTTTCAGTGTAGTAGCCGTGTTAGTCTGTGTCAGCAAAACGAAAATAAGAAAGTCTCTAAGGTGCTACAAGTTTTTCTAACAAATTTATTTCAGCATAAGCTTTCGTGGGTTAGAACCCACTTCATCGGATGCATGGAATGAAACATACAGTAGACAGATATTTATACAGTCAGAGAAACATGATAAGGTGGAGGTGCATAGACCAACCTTAAGAGGCTAATTAATTGAGAGGAACCATAACAGCAGGGGAAGAAAAAACCTTTGAAGTGATAAAGAAGATGGCCACACAGGTGTGAATGAGGATCGTTAACTTAAGGGAAATAGATTCAATTAACGTAATGGCTAAGCCATTCCAAGTCCCTATTTAATCCGGAGGTGATGCAATCTAGTTTGCATATCAATTCGAGTTCAACAGCTTCTCTTTGAAGCCTGTCTTTGGAGTGAATCTGTCGCAACACTGCGACCCTCAAGTCTGTCACTGAGTGGTTAGGGAGGTTGAAGTGTTCTCCTACTGGTTTTTGAATGTTATGATTCCTGATGTCAGATTTATGTCCATTTATTCTTTTGCGTAGAGACTGTCCGGTTTGGCCAATGTACATGGCAGAGGGGCATTGCTGGCACATGATGGCATATATCACATTGGTAGATGTGCCGGTGAATGAGCCCATGATGGCGTGGCGGATGTGATTAGGCCCTGTGATGGTATCACTTGAATCGATATGTGGACAGAGTTGGCATCAGGCTTTGTTGCAAGGATAGGTTCCTGGGTTAGTGTTTTTGTTGTATGGTGTGTGGTTGCTGGTGAGTATTTGCTTCAGGTTGGGGGGAAAGTAGGGAAAGACAACATTAATTTGTTGGTTATTTATACAAGCATTGGTTACTCATATGCACAAAAAGAATCGGAGTTGCCTGCTTGTGATTCTTAAGCTCACTAACAGCCTCCACACACAATGGCTACCCACACTGCAGATTGTGTTTCTGCTCAAAAAAGACTATGAAAATGGCAGTGCGGGGATCCATTTTTATTGTGTCACAATAATTTCCAGCCCCAAAGTGCTCGGTTCCATGGGACTCATAAGAAGAGAGTCTTTAACTCAGTTTAACCCACAATAAGTTGTCCCCAGCTCATGAATTTTCATTGTATCCCGTTTCCTGTGTGTGTGCTTGTTAGACTGTAAGCTCTTCAAAGCAGATTCAGTCTTTATTTTTTTACTTGGTAAAATGTCGAACATAGTGTTGACGCTAAACAAATAAATAATAACTGTCTTTACTATTTTACAGATGGAGAAAATAATACAGAGAGAGACTTAGTAACAGTCATTTCAGAATCTCTCCTTAAAATGTGAAGATCAAATCTAATTTAACAGGCCTATCACTGTTTTTGTTTTTTGTTTTGGTTTGGTTTGGTTTGGTTTGTATGAAGACAAAGATAGGTAACACAAAAAAAGCAGGCACAATTGTAGCTAATGACCTTCCCTAGCATTGTACAGGTTTGTTTGTAAGAATACAAGTACAAATGGGGACAAACAATTTCAGCTTGGGCATCATGCAACGGGCTATTTTGCAAAGAAACAGTGTGTGTTAGTTGTTGAAACTTTTTTATGCCTTCCCCGAAACAAATGACACTATTCCGAATATTTTCTTTTCTGTGCAGTAAATAAAATCTTTGGTGTTGACAATGCTAATATTATATTTTAAAATATATTTGCATCTCTGTGTTTTGTTGATTTTTATTGCTTTATATAAATCCCAGAGCAGGGACTCACAAAGTTTCACTTTGAAAAAGAGCCGAATTTTTCAGGATGGCACTGGACACTGTCACTGCTGATTGTACTACAGTAAGCTGATGGATTATCGTGTGAAAATATCCCAAAAAGCTATTTTCAACAAATATTGTGGAGATGTACATGGAGTACCAGTCAAGAAGATTTTTTAAATTGATTTCTTGTTGAATTATTTCATATAAATAATTTTCTAGGCTGAATATTCTTGTTGCAGAATGATCGCAACATATTTTAGTAGAATTGGTGCTTTATATCTATTAGCCAAAACGTTTTTTGTTTTTTTTTTTTGGTGAGGAGCCACTGTTATGACACTAGCAGTGAAACTGGCAAGAAAAAAACAAACCCTGTTGCTAACTTTAAAAAAAAAATCTTCTGGGTATTTGTCCTTACTATCAGTCAGGACAATGCAAATAAATGTTTCCTAAAGAATGAAGGCATGTGTTGTAATGAATGGGATCTACCTCAACTATTTGTTTTAAGTTTTATTTATACAGAGGACAGGTTAGCTAGCAATTTGCATCCACGTTGAGCCGGTTATCAAATAATGAGGCATGTTAATTTGGTATTTATGGAAATATTTATTCCAGTTATTGCAGCTTGACTAGTAACTTTAAGTTTTTTAATGTTGCTCTTGTAAAGGTCTCCTCTCACTTAAGAATGTTGAAACCAGTGACATTAATTTATTTCTTTCAGCCTATTTAATCACATTCTTCACTATGTCTGAAGGACAAAAAATATTTCTGGATGAGTTTTTAATGAATTTTAAAAATATATATAAAAACTGTACCCTTTTGATACCATAGAAACAAACCTTTCACATATCTGAGTAATGAAAAAAGGACTGGTTCATATGATTAAAATATGATTAAAAATGAGAGTAAAATATTTAATTGCTGGAGGTTTTATTGGTGATTTTGAATATCTATTTTTGGATAATTTCCTTAATTCCAGTGTCATAATGGAGGAAGTGGAACAAGAAAAAACAGGAAATTTCCATAAAGAGAAAAAATCTTGGTCTTGGTTTTCTTTTCAGTTCACGAAAAGGAGGTTTGTGCCGTGTTCATAGACATAAAGAGGATGAGGTCTCTCAGACTGATCTTAAGTTAGTAAACAAAGTTGACTATTTGCTTTGGTCCAAGATTTTCAATGAGTTTGAGACACTTGAAGATAGCCTATTTTCAGAAGACGGATGTTCATCGCTCTTTGAAAATCAGGCCCCTTTAATGTATCTCAAATTGGACACTCAAAATCAGTAGTCTCATTTGAAACTCTTGGGCTTGGAAGTTTCCTTCCCTATAACACATTTTCATTATGTGCAGTACTTTGGGTGTCTATACTAGCCAACTGAGTTGCGTGGAACAATGATGTTTGAAAAATAAATACTTAAATGCATATTCTGCAGAAGAAAAATGCATTAAGGAATATTTGAGCCCAAATGTTTGCTTTGTCTTTTTAAAATTAATATTTCATGCCATAATTAATGTTTTTAAAAATGTTTTTGGAAAACAACTAAATAAATCCGATATATTTATAAAAATTGGCTAATTATGGCTATTAATTCTGGTTAGCATATTTAGCTATATGTGTGAAGCATGTTGAGAGAGTCTAATGGAATGCATCCAGTCTGCACAGGCTTTAGTTTGATAATACAGGGTCTGACCTTCTCCGGATGCATACACAACTTCTACCTATATTCATTAATGGTACGTCTAGAAGAATTGCTTTGCAGTAAAAGAACAGAATTGGGAGATTAATAATCTGCTGTCAGCTTCAACAATGGCTTCCTATGAGATGTTTGGTGATTCACATAATTTCTGTGTGCTGCAAATTATGGTGATACCTACCTATCGGAGTATTGAATGGCTTACTGCACTGGTGTTTGTAAAATGCTTTGAAATTCTCAGCTGGAAGAGAATATTAAGATGCATCTGTGCATCAAAATTACCTTTACCTTTAGTTAATTTTCTTGTATATGTGTTTTTGGGTGTCTTTAAAAATTTATGGCCATATAGTTCTTTGATTTTACACATGCAGCTCCTCATGATGTGAAAGGGAAATTTTGCCACCGATCTCGGGCAGTTCACTTAGATATCAGTTTAATAATCACTCTTGAATATAAGGAAATGGTTGCACTACCACGTGCAAACAATTTTTGTCCAAATATAAGACTTTTTAAAGCAATTGGGGAAATCTTACTTTGTAACTAGAAAGAGGAGTTTAAGTAATTAGTGATTGATTCGTGACAAGGAAGGCACGTGTAATAGAATTCCATACATTTGTGATTTTTGCACTGAGGATAGAAAAATCCTGTTTGCCTAGGAAGTTATGCCTGTCAAAATTGTAACAAAACAAAATGTAATAATGTAATGAGGCTGTATAATTGTCTCAAATCAAAATGGTCAAATAAATATAGATATTTTTCTTAATGTTTTAAAAAATGTCTCTAGCTATTGGAAAGTAATATAATTTAAAACAAACCTCCTCCTTCATTCCTTACAATTCCCACAGAAAACAATAAGAGCCTGATCCAACTTCCATTGAAAACAAAGGAAGTTGGATTCAGTCCTAAATTTGTTTAGGGGAAACAATACACATTGGAAGAACTAAAATAAAAGAACACAGGGTGAAGGATTTAATAGTTTATCTTTCTGTTCCCTCTGTTTGGAGAAGAAGGTGGCAGTTAGTAATTTACGTTTGCTTCAGAAGAACATAGAAGCTCTTTTTAGCATATGAAAAGAGTGCAATCTCTCAGAAGCTTTCTGAAAAGAATACAAAGGTTTCAGAAACTCTATAGCTTCAGAAAAGAATACAATCAATTTCACTTCCTGTTTTCAGAGCCTGATCCATCTTTGGTGGAAAGACTCCCATTGATTTCAATGTACATTGCTTCGGACCCTAACATGAATTGGCCATATTCTGTCTGTTAACCCTCTGTAAAACCATTCATTTCAGTGATGTTAGCCAAATGTAACTGATCACTGAATTTAGCCTGCTGTGGTTGTCCTTGCACAGAACACACTTCCCCTTTGTACTTCTCAGCATAGCCTTGTGACAATAAGACACACACACAAAAAGAAAAAAACTAACAGATGATGGGCTGAAACCTACCCCACAGGCAAGTACACATCTCTCACTTAGATCAATGAGAGCCCCACATACCTATGTCCAAGTGCAAACTTGGCTGTGTGCATTTAACCTGCTGATTCATACTTATTTCTTTCATGTATTTCATGGTGTCTTCCTTAGTTCCTTCTAGTAACCAAAAGTAACTACAATAGCCAAAACTGATTCATTGATTTCAGATCCCAAGAAAAGCAGATTTTTATTTAGAGATGACAACTTCATTTGGAAATTTCTCTGCCGATAATCTCTTACATTTCAGGCCAGTCTGTTAGTTTGTTTGCCAAACTGAAACTACTCTAGCACATCCAGATGGTATACAGAGCTGATTTATGAATTATTATTGTTATTATTATTTCCATAAATAGAGGAAAGCATTTGCAATATATAATGATAAATATAAAGCTACATTAAATATATACCTTTTGCTTGTTCTTGTTTTTCTATAATATAATTTTGTGTGACAAGCTCAGCTCAGAATATATTTTCTGGGAAAAGTCTGCTTCATATTAATCACCGACTCCAAGAACTAATAAAATTCACCAAATACTAATCTATGGCAAACATAATGTGAAAGTAGTTAACAATACCACCACTACCCCCAAAAACAAACCCACAACAAAAAACAAACAAGCCCAAGGGGTAAGGAAGTTTCTTACAATGAGAAATGTACCTATAGTTTAAAAAACTGGATAAGTAGCATGTATTTTTTAACTAATCAATATTTTGACATCATTTTGATTGCCTTTCAAATAAATATAGGTATTGCATTCCCATTTTTGATGGTACAGATAATGATGTGTCAGCATTTCTAGGAGATATCCTAATAATGAAGTTAATAATTTTAAAAGATAAGCAAGATTTTAACCTGACCGGAAAATTACTGTCACTGGTCAGGAAGCTTATCTGTTCTGAGATGTTACAGCTTTGTTTGTGTTCTCTCTTGTGTTCTTAACTAAAAAAAAAATTTACAACAGAATGTAATCTAACAATGAATTTATTCAGGCCTGAATACATTTTTTGCCTATTCTATTTAAAAATAAACAGGAGGAATTATTTGTATTTTAAAAAACAGGTTTCCATCATGTGTTGACTACCCACATGACTGAGAGCATTTGCAGCTCCCAAATTCGGTGATCCACAAACCACTTGTATTTTGAGTCCATGTGCTCATTACTAAACTGCTCCATTGCATAAGGGCCCAGGCCTGCTACCATCACACATAGAGAACAGCCATTGATTTCAACAGCAGCATTCTAGGTTATATCTGTGAATTGTACTTTTGTCCACCTGGCCATATTTTAGACAACAAACTATATTTTGCTTTCCCAAAATAGATTTCAAGTTGTGCCACATAACCAATTGAAGAAAAGGAAATGTTAGTTATGTGTGAAATATGCCAAATGACTTCCACAATTATCCACAAACAGGTGCTGCTCTTTGGAGAGTTTCCCTCTGTTACATATGTTTAACTCCTTTTCACAGCAAAGGATGCCATGCGTGTTTATTAAGCAGAGAATCGTCTAATTTTAATGTGTTCCACTGTGCGTGTTGAAGACATAGAATAAGGTACATTTCTCTTTGTAAGAAATTTCCTTGCCCCTTGGGTTTGTTTGGCTTTTGTTGTGTTTTTGTTTTGTTGTTTGGAGTGGTGGTAGTATTGTTAACAACTTTCACTATTAGCATTATTATTAACTTCTCAGAGTCTATGATGATTAATATGATGTCGGACTAGATGATCATAATAGTTCCTCCTGCCTTTACAATCTATTTATATCTATTTTTTACATAAACATTTCTGGAGGGTTAAAACATTATTAGTAATAGTTTTAAATATTGCACAACAAGGTGTCACTGATCTAAATTATCCTGCTAGCTGAGGCCCAATCAAGAACTATAACTCTTTCTTCATTAATTTATCTAATTTTCTTCATGTCCTCTTATTGTTAGGTGTTCTAACATTCTGCCATTTTCTCTAAAGCTCCTCCTAGGCTCTGTAGCAAGAGATGATGTTGGAGAATCAAGTAAAGTTATTTTTCGCATGTGAAAAACCCAAATAAGCCCATTTTCCTGCACAATACTAAGCTCCCTTGTCCTAAATTATGAAGGGCCGGGTTTATCGAGACTGGACAGCACCAGCTGCCAGGCTAATACTGACTTTAAGTTTCCAGAATTTGTGAAATTCATTGTTTTAGATTTAGAAACGTTGTATTTTCTTTTACAGTTAGGGAAGGAGCTTATTTAAATATCAAAGCCCAACTACAGTGCATTCAGCCTGGGTACTTTATTGCACTTACCAACACAACACGTGCACGTATCTCGGAAAAATACAAGACATTTATTTTTCAGTGCAGTAATTTCAAATGTCTCTAGGACTAGTCAACAGGTACTTTCCACTGTCTGCATATGCAAACAACCTTTTTGCCCTTCAAATGGAGAACTCTTATGTGCTTATTTACACAAAATAAAGAGAGCCTCACTTCATAGTTTTAGTATTTTGGGCAACATAATATACTGCTCCACTATCCAGTCCTAGCAGGAAACAATTCCATCAGAAGGAGATGACTTGTGGGCTCAGCTGATTCTGAGAAGTTTAGCAAACGTGTTATCTCTACAATAGGCCTGATGTAATATGTATAAAAGTTCAGTCTGTTCTGTTTTCCAGTTGTTAGTGATATGATTGTTACCAAAACACTACATGAAAGCCTGTTCCTCCCCACTTTGACCTTCAAAAGATCACCCCGAGATGATGCTTCAACTGGAAAATAAAGATTAATTTTAACATTTAAAGAGAAAGTCTTGACATCAAGTCTAGGCATTTTAAATTTTAAAGCCTTTTCTCTTCCTCTAACTTTTGTTTATAATGATGCTTAGAATTTTTAAATTGAAAAATGTTTCATTACTCATTATGTAATCTAACTCTTCAATTAAATGTGGTTTATTTGGTCCATACATTGGGTAAGCAAATGGGTTTATTACTGCAGGGTTAATCACTTCTTGTTATCTAGTCTGAAAAGTGTCTCCGTAATGAATGTGGCCTAGATTTAAGTTATGACTGGTTTAGATTTTAGACGTCAGGTACCTCTCACTGGAAACGTCCAAGACACAAATGATTCCCAACCAAAAAAAGCAATTGTGAATCTACTAACAGTCAGAAGGCAGAGTGGGTTTTGATTTGTTGGATTACTCAGTGCTGGTGTGCAAAGTGTTACAGTCATTATAAAATCGTGGGAAAGGAGAAAGGACTTGGAATTTGAGACGTTAAATAATATATAGCAAATTAAATAAAGAACAAATAATCTTAAACCATTCTACAGCAACATAACTTCCATTGGTGCAGTACAAGACCAAGGTGCATGCAGCGAGTGCCTAGCAGCAGGGTGCTTCCCTTCTGCATGCTGTTGTGCGTCTGCAGCCTGGGCAGGATCTTTACCATGAATCTTCCTTCAATGCCATGACATGGTCACATCAGCAGTCAAGTCAGGGAGAGGCGAGGCCCAGTTGTGCAGGCTGGATCCAGGCTGTCCTTAGAAGCCTCTCTTTTTCTCTCTCTCTCTGTCTCCCTATGCAGAAGTTTCTTTCAAAAATGGATGCTTTCAGATTGTCCCTTCATCCTAGCCTCTAAGTGGTACCCATATCAAGGAGCGGAGAGTCCCAGAGAAATTCTTTCATTTATTTGATAGTGGGCTGGGTGGAAGAAGGAGGGGTATATTTGTAGTGGTAAAGTTGCTTTCTGTGTGTTATATCTGCCACCATTATCATTCTTATCTGCTCTCCCTGTACGAGTAGGTACTTCAACTGTATAGAATAACACTATTCTAAAAAGACTCAGCTCCCAGCTAATTTGGGCAACTAATCTTGCTCTAGATTTCATTTATTTCCCATCCTGATACATTTCTGAATTTTGGATATGAAAAAAATGCCGAGGAAGAGTCGTTTGATTTGCTATTAACAGTAAGGTATCATATGATGAAATCACATTTTGGACAGCACCTCTAGTAGCTTTCTTCTCATTCTCCTCATGTTCCGTATTGACTCAGGGGGTGAGTGCCCCTTATTGAATTACCAAGGTCACTTCCTGTACCAACTCAGAGTTTTTCCCTTGATGTCTCCCATCTAAATACAGATCCAGAGCTACCCTGTTTAGCCTGAGATCTAACCGGGTTGTAGCCCAAGGAGATGTGGCTGCAGACAAAATGAACTGAACACAATGGTGAAGTCAATTTTATGCATAGTTTTAATTTAAAAATTAACATGTGTATAACACAGTACAGTTCACAAACACTTAATTCACATCTGTGCCCATTGTTTACTGATGCATGTTTCTACTGAATACAAAAGCCAGAGCTTTTCTGTAATATTGAATAAGCCAGTAGGGTTTTTTTAATCAGGAAGTTACCATGCAGGTGTAGGATATAGGTAATAAAATATATACGAAAGATCAAGATCTCTCTACACACACACACATGTTTTTAATCCCGTCTCATCAGTGCAGATGCTTTTCACTGGGCAAATTCATCAAGGTAAAAGTACAGGAAGGAGCAATAGTGACTGATACAAGTGTAGCATTAACTACAGAAAGAACGGAATGTTTAGAACAATCAGATTCCAGGCAAGAATGATGTTCAGCATGCCCATGACACACCAAAGGATGCAGAATAGGAAAAGTTACAAATTTGTGGCCTGGATTCACAAAAGAGCTGCGGAGCCTAATTGCCACTTTTGACGCCTAAATCCCAAAATCAGGCCCCACTGGGATTCACAAGCACCCACTCAGCTGTCCTCAGACCCTGCAGGTGCCTAAATTTGCTTAGTGCCTTTTTTTTTTTTTTTTTTTTTTTGCAAAAGTATCTTAAGCACTTGTGGTTTTGCCTCTGAGCATGCACAGTGCGGCCCCACGCCAGCCGTCTGGATGCCTAAGCCCCAGAATGGCACAAACTGGGAGAGGAGACCCTCCAACTAACTCGCCTATGGAGCCTGATCCAGTGAACGTGCTCAGATCTCACCTTCTGGATTGGGTCCCTGTAGGCAAGCTTACACAACATGGCAAGACAGGGGAGGAAGAGGAGCCGCTCCCTTATAACTTTTAGCCCAATAGCTAGGTTATTCACCTAGGATGTGAGAAACCCTGGTTCAACTCCCCCCTCCACCTGAGGGAGAGAGGATTTGCACAGGGATCTGCGAAATGTCAGCTGAGTGCCCTAGCCACTGGATATAGGCTATTCTGAGGTGAGGCTCCCTAGGTCTCTTTGGTTGAAGCTGTCCCACTGTGGATAATTTAAAAAAGATCACTGGAATAGGGGGGACTGGAGCTTTGGTCTCCTGCATGAGTGCTTTAACTACCAGGCTATAGTACCCTGATGCTTGCTTGCTCTCTCTGGTACAGTGTTTCTTTAATTATTTATCCACTGTGGGACAGCTCCGGCATTCCGCCAATACAGTTTGTATGCTGTTCCTCATCACGCAGTTATCTATTCAAATAACTTTTAAAGAAGATATTGGAAGCAAAATATGCAAGACTGTTCCCCCAAAGGGTATCCTGCTGTGTTCAGATATCAGTTAGAACCAGTGTCAGGGACTAGAACCACAGACATTATAAAGAGAGTAATAATAATACCAGCTACCTCTTATATAACACTTTATATTTTGCAGATGGAGAAACAGGGTAGGCTCAGAGCTTTGCCAAAGCTCACCCAATATGCCAGTGGCAAAGATGGTTATAGAATCCAGCTCTCCTGGAAGCCTAGTCCAGTGTTCTATCCACTAGATGTGTATTGAATTATTATACCATTAAGTATTCCTATCTGCGTGTGTTTGAATAGAGTAACATAATTATTTTTAATTCGTAGGAAGATGTGTGGCACCAGCACACTTTTATAAGTCTTCAAAATCTTAGTCTTAAGTATGGCTTATTGAGGCACATTTAATGGGATTGTTAATAGGTGCCTGGGGTGCATTGTGAGGAACCAAGCTGGAATCCTTCGACTGCCATATGTGTATAGTAATGGGCCCATAAAAACAATACCTTGGAGTGCTTCACTGCTTACTCTATTTATGAAAACAACAGGGAAGAAGAATTATGGCTAGCCAAAGGACATATTGGATGCAATGACCAACCTGGGGGCATGACCAGGGAGAATTGTTGTGTGGGAGAAATAGAGATTCTCCAGCGTTAATGGAATAGCTGCTATGTACATATTATAGTTTGCTGATTCTGATGTACTGCATACTGATTACATGATTTCCTGCAGAGTATGGAAGCAGCATCTCTCTGCTGATGTGCACTCTCGGGCTTCTATGCATGCCAGCTGTTTGTTTGTTTGTTTTTACCTACAATGTAGCAAGACTGGCTGATTTTATTCATTATTTATAGGGCACCAAGTGTGCTAAATGGTTTGGAGACAGATAAAAAAGTCAAATCTCATCCCAAAAAGCTTGCAATCTAAATAGTCAACATACAGTTGAAGTGGGGGTTATGGAAAAGGCAATACAGGAGAGGTTAAACACATGTCTTGTTGTCCTATTCATTATTTGTTAGTGCATTAGCATTTAAGGATAATAAGATTAGACGCCTCCTTCAAGAAGAAAAATTTTAAGGACACAAGGGACATGAGGATGGAAGCAAGTTGGATCAGGGCAGAAAAGGGGCTGCAGCTGCATGGTGCTAGGTGAAAGGAGCTTTGACTATTATTATACATTAGGGAAAGTGGTGCAATTTCAGTCAATTACATTTACTTGTCATGCAAATTCTATTTAGTAGAGTACAAGTCGGATCCGGTTTCCATGAACAACCTTGTGTGTCTGCATCAACAGTCTTGCCTCTTAAATTATTTCCAAATCCATTATTCTCTATTTGAAATAAAAGTCTTTCAAGCTCTTCTAGTTTCCATCCAGGGTTGCTGGCTCTCACCCTCAGCTGAAAATATCCATTTAGTCATTTGAGATTTTATGTATTCAGGGTAACTGTTCAGATATCAAACAGGCAAGCCGTGCACTTGTAAGTTCTTTTTTACATCCATCTACATACACTTTTAATTCACTCTCATTCAGTTTATGCTGCCTGCTTTGTTGTTTTACTCTTTATTGACAAGTATTATACACAGCATGGCGATAAATGTCAAGAATTATAATATTGTATATCTGGAAATCTGCAAATATAGACTAAACAAAGGCCAGTGAAGGATCACCTATATTTACCCTGGGAAAATTAATACCAAGCTCTTATATAGCACTTTTCATCAGTAGATCTCAGAACACTTAATAGTCTTTAGCATACTTCATCTCACAACACCCCTGTGATGCAGAGAAGCATTATTATCCCCATTTGTATGGATGGGGAGCTGAGGAACAGAGAAACTAAGTAACTTACCCAAGGTCACCCAGAAAGTCTGTAGCAGAGCAGAGAATTAAACCAGCTCTTTTAAGTTCTAGTCTAGTGCCCTAACCCAGTGGCTCTCAACCTTTCCAGACTACTGTACCCCTTTCAAGAGTCTGATTTGTCTTGTGTACTGCCAAGTTTCACCTCACTTAAAAATTTACAAAACCAGAGATAAAAATACAAAGGTGTCACAGCACACTATTACTGAAAAATTGCTTTTTTTCTCATTTTTACCATATAATTATAAAAAATCAATTGGAATACAAATATTGTACTTACGTCAGTGTATAATATACAGAGCAGTATAAACAAATCATTGTCTATGAAATTTTAGTTTTTACTGACTTCGCTTGTGCTTTTAGGTAGCCTGTTGTAAAACTAGGCAAATATCATGATGAGTTGATGTACCCCCTGGAAGATCTCTGAGTATCCGCTGGGGTACAAATACCCCTGGTTGAGAACCACTGCCCTAATCATTACACCAGCCTTCCTCTCACATGCATGGCTCACTGCCTATTCAACAGTGTTTTCAGGCAAGGCTATGAGGTGCTGGGAAGATTAGATTTAAAGTGTGACAAAGAGGCAAAATAGAGGTTTATATGATTTTAAGAGTAAGACAGGACACTCCTTGCCTTATGCACAATAAGCCAAATGGTCTCCCTGATCCATTAGGAGGGTGTTCAGGTTAGTCATTCTCTGGTCACAGACCTAGCAGAGATACAATAATCAGACTCCAGGCGTGGTGGGCAGAGATGGAGTTTTGGAGATTGTGATCCTTGTTTGAGTACCTGGAAATGAAGGGACTTAGTTCAAAGGCTGATATTCAGGAGTCTTTTGGCCCTGCTACTGCAACTACCAATCAATCCCGCCCCCATTGCCCAGCTAAGTGGTGTCTGCCAAATATGCTGGCCAGACTACAGCAGGTTCAACTGATCACTTGACTAACTGTGGATCCTACTTATTATTAACATAGCTGAGGCTTGAAATGAATTCTTGTGGCTCACAGGCAACAAAAATACCAAATGAACTAAAAGGGAGCCTTACCTTTAATCAAACCAGTAGGGGCTCTGACAAGCTGTTCTCAACAGGAAATCACAGTTAGCGTATTTTACATTTCCCTCCAGCTGTTGTCAATCTCCATCTTTGGAATGCCATGGACAATATTCAGTAGGAGAGGGGCTTCCAGAAGCTTCCACACATACCCTTTCAAATCCAAAGGCTTAAAGTGATGCAAGGTAGATTATGAAGACTTGATTTTGTAGTGAGATTTGTTTTGTTTAATTTCTTGTCTTCAGATGCCATGAAGACTCCATGAATGCTGACTGAAGGACTAGCTAGTGAGCATTTGCTGCAGAAAAAAGTTTCCCCATCAGAGACTAAGATCCAAATTTCACCTTAAATTTGGCATGTCCCCAGTTTTAAGACACTTCAATCCTGATTCTAATTACACTAGTGAGAGTTGAGAATTCCTCCAGTGAAGTTAGTAAAGCTACCACAAATATAAAACAGGTCTCAGAGGAAAATCAGGACCCGAGGGCCTGCTTTTCTGGAGGTGTTATGCGCTCACAACTCAATTTGAAGTTGCCAGGAGCTACAGGTCTTCAGAACCTGTGCACAGTCAGGCCCTAGGTTTATCAAGTTGGACATCCAAAAAGGGTGACACCCAAAGAAGGTAACCATTTTTGCCAACTTGGACCTAAGTGACTCCACTTCTGTGATATGTTTGTCTGCAGATGTGACAGCATCACACTGTAACTTTAAGACTAAATTTTTGACTCATAGAAGCTACAGATGGAAAGAGTTATTAGGTGACTTCCTAGACCATCTCTCTACTAGTGCAGGACTTGTTTCATGCAGCATCACCGCTGTTGTTTGTCCAGTCTCACCTAAAACAACTCATTTAAGAGAGAGTATTGCACTGAGTTAAATATTAGGATTCTGATAATCATCTCTCTTTTTAATATTACCCTGGTATTCCCAGTAGTACCGAAAGCAATTTCTCTCTTTCTTCTGTGTTTATCCTCTTCAAACACTTGCAGTCAGTTATTTTATCCCATCTAGTCATCGTTTAGCATAACTGGATGCGTTTAATTCTTTTAACTTCTCCTAGAAAATCAATTCTTCCTACCCCTGGAGACACCATTGTTGGAAGGAACTGTTTTCTAGCAACATCCCTGCAGCAGAGGATGCATCTCAGCATTAGCCAGTGTTAGCCAGGGCAGGATTTATCTGTATTGTATGTTAACCCCACAATAGCAGAGATATGTAACACTTTGCTCCCATTCCCATTGTAAAGATTTTTTATATGGAAGCACAAAACCATAATGCCCCTTTATCTGGGCATCCAAATTCCATAGGCAACTTTGAAAATCTCACCCGTAAACTGTTCACATCATTCAAATATGAATCTCTACAAACAGTGACACCCGCTCCCCCACACCTTTGTTTTTAAAGGGATCTACGATATTATTCAAACTCTAGAGGGCAGCATAGTATTTTAGGAAACAACCTAGACAAAAGTTAATACAGTACCATACCCTAACAGAAGATCTTAGTGGCAACATAACATTGAGACTGAGATATAAAACAAGTAGAAGGAAGACATTTGTGAGCCATCAATCAGAGTGTTCTTAGCTCAGCTGTTTTGTTGCAATGCACGTTAGCACATCCGATACTCAGCAGAAGATGAGTGCAGGGTCACAATTTGGGGCAATTTGTTCCTATATGCTGCAGTGTGTACACTAACGTGGTGCTCAAAGGAAGCATTTATCCTGCAGTCCATGCATTTTGGAACCAAGCAGTTAATAATGTTCAAGGTACTATTTCTAATGCAAAGGACAATCAGCTGTATGATAATGAAACTCTCACATGCAAGCCCTCATAGTTCCACTAATAATGTCAAATAATAGATTTAGTGCTGGCAAGATCAGTAAATATTTTAAGGATTCTGAGAGTATATCTACACTGGGTCTGACATCAGGCTCCAGCCTAACTCCCCTTCCAGCTACACACAGATAGCACTTCCCCAGAGCTCGGACCCAGGTTTTCAGAACCCCACAGGGGTGGATGGTCTGAGCTTGAGTCAAGCCAGAACTCAGGATTCAAGTACTATTGCTTTGCACCGTAGATGGAGCGCCTATGGACTTGTGCTCTGGGAGTCCACCAAAAGTTTTCCACAGTCCCGTGGGCAGACTTTCTTTGTCCTCTGGACAGTCAAGTTTTCCCATACTGCACCATGAACAAAGGGCTACAGCAGCCACATTTTGGGAGGGCGCTAGGAAGTCTGGGATGTGAGTAGCTGGATTCGGGCCTGCATAATGCAGTGTAGACCAGTGGTGGGCAAACTGCGGCCCATCAGGGTAATCTGATTGTGGGCAGTGAGACATTTTGCTGATGTTGACCATCCGCATGCACAGCCCCCTCCCCCCCCCCCTCCCCGCAGCTCCCAGTGAGGAGGGGCTACTCAGGGAGAAAAGTGGTTTAAAACGTCTGCTCCAGAGTAATCAGAGTAGCTAATGAACAGGAGCACCAAACAGGGGAGCTTTGTGAGGGAGTTTAGAGAGGTCTAAACTTTGGCCAGTGACCACCACCTGCCCAACATCCCCTGACCCCCACCAGAGAACAAACAAACAAATGACCCCGCAAGAGTACAAATAACACAGGCAGAAATCCAGCAGCAGAATGGAGGCTAGCCAGTTTATTACACTGAAAGAAGCATGTATGATTACTTGGTGTGTGGGCAGGTGGCATATGTGTTTTTGGCACAAGCAGCTCATGGTCCTCAGAGACAGAGAATGGTATCTTGAGACCAGAGTGGCTGACCTGGAGGAGCTAAGGGAGATAGAGAGGTACATAGACAAGACTTTGTGGGACACAGTAGTGTGGTCCCAGTCTGACAGCCTGTGCTGTCAAGAAGGATGAAAATCTTGGGGAAGGAGAACGTCAAGCTGGAGTGGAGGGAAACAATCCCATAGCTTGGACCTTCCTTCCAGATGATGTGTGGTATCTTCTCCCACTGAAAATACCTCACTGGGAGAGGAGACCCCAATTATTAGGAAGCAAGAGGTATTAGTATCTCCATATATTTATAAGTCTTTAATATATAACTAAACTATTGTTGTATTTAAAGTAAATAAGGATTTTAAAATGTTTAAGAAGCTTCATTTAAAATTAAATTAAAATGCAAAGCCCCCCGGACCTGGGCAGTGTGAGTGTCACTGAAAATCAGCTCAGGCCAGGACCTGGGCAGTGTGTCACTGAAAATCAGCTTGCATGCCTCCTTCAGCACGCGTACTATAGGTTGCCTACCCGTGTTCTAAATAGTTAAGTCAAAAGCTGACTGCAAAATGTTACCAAGGGATCTCACAAAACAGGGTGATGGCAAGAAAATAGCAGATGAAATTCAATGTTGATAAATGCAAAGTACACACATTGGAAAACATAATCCCAACTATACGTGGAAAATGACAGGGTCTAAATTAGCTGTTTCCTGTCAGAAGACAGAATACTGGGCTAGATGGATCATTCATCAGACCCAGTATGGTCATTCTTATGTTAATATTATATTATTTGTTCACAGATGTAAGTGCAGTGTCTGGACATTATGTTCTTCTTATGATTCTAAGTAGAAAAACGTAAATATTTTGAAAATCAAACCTATACATATGCATGTACGGGGATAGCATATAGTCATCTTGCAGTTAAAAATCTATTTTTCCCTGCTCTCAGTTTCTTTCCATGAGCTACTTACAACACATGACAATTCATCCCAGAGTCTCATACCTTGGTCCCAATCATGCCCTCACTTAAGTCAATGGCAAAGTTCCCCAAAAGTTTAAAGGGAACAGGATATATCTCTTTATAAATACTGCAAGTTGGAGCTTGCTTAGGACAGAAGCTGACTGACAGGAGCAGTTAAGTAACAGCATTCTGCTGGAGTGATTGAGACTCAAGAAACAGCTGTACCAAAACAGAAATGTTAGCTTTGTAGGTTGGGATTTGGAAAGGATAGCTCCAGCTATATAATGTTTAGCCAAATAACATTTAAAACATTACATCACCCTTGGCCTAATGCTTTTGTTATTTTCATTTGTATTCAGCTTTACAGTGGTTGGGTTCCATTCAGTAGACACTGTTAGTAGCACGCACATGACACTTCACCAAAATATGCTGCATACCCAATGCACTGTCAGTAAGAGCAACCATTCTTCCCACACAGACCATCTCATCAACCCAAAGTTCAGCCTGCTGGCTCCCTCCATCTCACAGGAGCCTAGTATGTTGTGATGTTAACACCACTCACTAGCGTCAATATTCTTTTCAAACAAAAGTACCTTTTTCATGCTCAGCTGTATCTTGATATCATTTCTGATGTGCTGTATTTGTAGAGGTGTAGGGGAATGGCCAAACTGGAAACTGATGGTCAAATCCTCTAGCATACATAATATGCCAACAATATGCTCATAACAGGTGCAAGAGGCAACTTGAGCAAAATATAGATACATCTTCCCTGACATAAGATCCCACATGCAGGCTCAGGAGACACAGATGGTATGTCTACACTGCAGTGTAAGCCTGGACTCAGACTCAGGCTTCAGCCCAAACCCTTCTTCTGTCTACACACAAATTTCTCAGTCTTAGAATCAGGGTCCTAGCACCTTACAGGGGGGTGGAGGGTTTGAGCCTGAATCAAGCCACAACCTAGTGTTCAAGCCTTATTGGTTTACAATGTAGATGCAGCCACCCCTGATTTGAGTCTTGGGAGTCAGCCAAAAGTATCCCAACAACCCCATGGCCAATTTCTTTGTCCTCTCTATCCCAAGAATCACCAATAAACTCTAGAGAAAGGGAAGCAATCCTCCTTATAATGCAGCAGCTTGGCAAGTCAGCATTTAACCCTTCCATTGTTTTCTGACCACCAAGTTGCAAACACACCTTCAGAAAAGTTTCCGTGTTTGTAATGGAGACTGACCAGAAGAAGCCTCTTGCAGAGCATGCTGCTTCTTTGTGGCGAGAAGACATACAGATTTTGGTAGATCTCTGAGGTGATCAGCAAAACAAAGGACTTTAGTAACAGAACCAGGAATGACCATAACATCAACGAGCGAAGAAGCTGGCAGTGTTGGAAATTTAGCAGAATGGTGACCAGTGCAGGAAACAGATTAAGTGGCTCAAGACTGAGTACCGGAAAACCAGGCACCAGAACTGCACCATGGGCAATTCGCCAACATTATGCCCATTTCATGAGGAGTTTGACCAGGTGCTGTACTTCGCCAAACACAGAGACAACAGGGGCACATGATGACCTGGTCAGCTAGAATGGTGACCTGCTGGCCCCAGCATCCAGCACGGGACCTGACGGTTATGCCATAAGAACATTGCATGGCTATCAAACCTGCACCCCCAAGCATTGAACCCCCTGCACACAAGCATTAACTAACACACACACACTCTCATAAAGGTACTATTCTCCCTCTTCCATTGGGCCATGCAAGTCCATAACGTGGTAGCACAAAGCGTCCCTGGGAGCACTGCCTGAGAGCATTGAGCTCCAGCTGTGATAGGTGCATTTCCTGGCTAAGTGTACTGGTTCAGCTGTCCATCACTGTCATCATTCTATTCAGGGGAAAATAGCTCACCTCTGGCTTCCCAAAGATTGTGAGGAGCACAGCAAGCAAAACAATGTGCCCAACACTGATGACACTAGAATCCAAAAGGGCCTGCAAAATCTCCTAAATTGTTTATGTACATACATAGGTACTAGAACTAGGTGTGCTGCTGCACCCCCTGGCTTGAAGTAGTAATAACAACCCAAATACATGGTTTCCACTTTCAGCTCCCCCACTATAAAAATTGTTCCACCACCACTGTGTACATGGCTTTCAGATAGTCTTGGACTTCAGCTCCCTGACTGATTTATGCAGTTTAAATTTGTCAGGAAGATTCCCGTGTTTCTTCTACTAATTCTACAAGTGGAAGACATGGTCTGTTGATAATGTTGAAAATGTTTTACTGACAGTAGCAAGAGATAGGGAAATGGGAATCTAATGGGTAACTTATTGGGACTTTTGCCAATTATAGTTCTGCACTGTCTAAACTGAAAAAAAAAGTTTATCTTCAGTCAAAAAAACAACTTTATGAACTTAGAATCTGCAATTCTGCCTTATCCAGACACACTTGAGCATATTATGCTAGAAGTGTGTATATATTTTGAACATCTCACGAGGCAAATAACTTTTTATTGTGGCAAAACAAGAAGAATCTGCTAAAGATCAAATGCAGAGAGCTCTGAAATGAACTGTGTTTAGACTTCTTGTTTATGTTTTTTGTTTATCTCCATTATCTTCCCTTCATACAAGTAATACCTGTATTTGAATATTATTTGGCTGAATGATTAGTTGGGACTATATAATGGCAAAGAGGTCAGTGGGATTTATGAGTTTGGAGTTATTTTTAAATATTTCAATACATACAAAATAATTCTGCCCATAATAATGTAACAAAACCCGCTCTTGCAGATCGCTATCTTTGTTTCACACTGTGCAGTGAGCCAGGGACAATTCTGGTCTCATGAAGATATGTATGTTTCAGGGAGGGGCTACTGAGTTTCTCTCAATGTTTTTCTTCAAGTTTGTCTCCATGGGAAGTTATTCCTGATTAACTATTTCTGATTAACTCCCTGTGTGGATGCTCTTTCTAGTATATGAGTGCCTTCTTCTGACATTCAAGTGTCCACACAGTTTCTTAAACAGGAATAGCTATTCTGCTTTAAATCCATATCCTACCTTAATCCAAATTAACTTCCCTGTGTGGACAAGCCCCAAGAATAATAAGCTAAATTCACTATGTTAATCACCATGTTGTTCTATCACTAGATGGTGGCATGAAGAATGTTAGATGTCATTATTAGTGAAGATATTAGCCAATATATCCCAGTTCCTTGTTCTGCTTCCAGATTCCTCACTGTCATTATAAGTTCTCCATATATATATTCTCTGTATATATTATTTCAATACAACCTGAGGTATGAATTTAAACCCATTTAGTTATACCAGTATAATTTTCCCCCCTCCTATATATATACACTCATTCTGGTATAACAGTGTTTTGTTGTCAGTTTAGTTTATGTCACTTGGGAAGGGGTTTAAACTCAACTGAAAAAAAAAAAGGTGATGTTCATATTATACTAATGTCCAAATGAAGGGTTAGGCCTGCATAACTATACCTGTATAACTGGTAAAATTACCTATGACAAGCCCTTAGATTTACATGGTGTAAATCTGCAACCATATCCATTCTATCAGAACTTGCACTGCTTTCTACCTCGTGCTGCCATACAAGTTCATTAGGGTCAGATTGCACAAATATTTGAATGAGAGACATTCAGGTATCATCAGAGAGTTGTAAGAATTTGCACTGATGATTCAGTAGGTGACTGTCTTTCTTCTGTGTTAGTACCAACCCCCTAATATGGGGTTGGAGGGACATTGCTTTGGTGGTGGAACTGTCCCAATCCAAAGAGGGGCAGTAAAACAAATCTTTAGAAATTCAGATCCAAGACCAATGGCTACTGACACCAGTATCATACTAAGCCCTATAGACCTGAATTTTATCCTGGAGCAGGGAACCATGTGTGGGTACAATATCTCTCACTCAATATCCAGAGGAAGGAGAAAAAATTCCCATAGTCACTGTCAATGTGCCATGGTTGAAATTATTTCCTGACACAAATCTGGCAATTGATTCATCCGTCTGCATGTGAGCAGGGAACACCAACCACACTGGGTACATCTACACTGCAATAAAAACACCCACGGGTGGCCCATGTCAGCTAACTCATGATCACGGGGCTAGATCTGCGAAGCTATAAAATTACAATGTAGCTGTTCAGGCTTTGGCTGGAGCTTGGGCTCTGGCACCCTGCAAGTGGGGTAGGTTCCCAGAACCTGGGCTGCAGCTCAAGCCTGAATGTCTACACTGTAATTTTATAGCCTCACAGCCTGAGTCAGCTGACATGGGCCGGCCACAGGTGTTTTATTGCAGTGTAATCATACCCACTGTGGCTTAACAACTAATGTTGCCGAAAATGAAGTGCATCCTGAAATAATAGGATTGATTCAGTATATGTCCCACTGGCTCACTGCACTGGAATAACAATACCTATTATTCTTCATTGTGGAGAGTTCCTCAAGGCATAGAATACAAAGCTTCCCAAGAGTACACCAATTAACACAAAAACAAATAAGTAAAAGGGCAAAATGCCCACAGTGATCTCTCTTGAATCCTTTAAGCCCTATTCAGCTGGGCTGTAAACCCCTTTTGCCTTTCAGAACATGCCTGTTGCTGCTGCTTCCTTGTTTATTGGTTTGGTTACAATTAGTCCCCCCTTTTTTTAAATTTATATAGGATTCCATTCCAATATTTCCACATTTAAAACAGTGATCCTGGCCAGACTTTATTACTGTCAGAGGATCTCTCTTATTAGGTGGTTTAATCTTTGGATGTGGTACCAAAGAAACTCAAAAAGGTTTTGTCTTGAGCAACCTTACAAAAGAATAAAAGGAGTGTTAGATGCATGGCAATGCTTGAAACAGGTAGATTTTACAACTGATCCACATTGCTCTTTTGCCCTGCTGAAGTCCACCCCCAGTTTATTTCCTGTGAGATTAAAGACAGCAGATACAATGGGTCATTAGTTTGCTCCAGTAATTTCAGCTCTGCTGGTCCTTCTTGTAATATACAGCTTGTAGAAATGCAGTCTAAAGCCAGTCAGTGACATCTAGAAGCTCATCTCCTCTGCGAAGGCCAGTTCAGAGTTGATTTAATGCATGCTCCTATAGGCTTTTTTTGCAAAGCAAGTTGAAGAATGCTCACACTCACCTCAAAGGATTGGCCCCCTAAATCTTTTTTCCCCTTCAATTTGAGAAGGAAAAGGGGAAGCGAGAGGGGGAGGAGAAAATATCCTTAACCTGACAGGCACTGAGTTTCCAAAATAAATGGTCATCACATTTGAAATGTTAGAAATAAAAAATAAACTGTGAAATGGCTGCGATATTTTAGACACAGAAGCTGTTTCCGAGGTTTTTATTATGGTTTATTCCAGCAGATTCCCATATTCTAGATCAGGGATCGGCAACCTTTAGCACGTGGCCCGCCAGGGTAAGCCCCCGGGCAGGCCGGGCCGGTTTGTTTACCTGCTGCGTCTGCAGGTTCGGCCAATCACAGCTCCCACTGTCCGCGGTTCGCCGCTCCAGGCCAACAGGAGCTGCGGGAAGCAGCGCGGGCCGAGGGATGTGGTGGCCGCCGCACAGCTCAAACAGAGGCTGCCAAGTAACTGGTTAGGACTCTGTGATTTTCTGCCCCTGTGCTGGCCCCAATGGAGGATAAAGCAGACTGAGGGCTGCTCTGACTTTTGCTAGCTGGTGGACAGAATTTAAGGGAACATCCTTTAAATGGCGTTAACTGGAGCACACTGAGCTCCAGATACTTCTCAGCTGCTTTGCCAGGATGTGCAGGAGGGTTGGCTGCATTAGCTGTGTGTTTGCTGGGGATTCGTCCATGCTGTGGGTCATCCCCTGATGGAGAGTTGTGAATAGTCACTGGCCACTTTGTGCTGCCTGACACACACCAGTGGGAGTAGAGCATGCCAGAGAATCAGGCCCCTTGTTTTCGCTCCCAGCTCAGAGTACAGAAGGAGCACAGGCTCCAGCCCCCAGAGATCTATATAACTACAACGTTCAGTTTGTTAGCAATTTTTTAACATTGTATTGTCCATTGCCTTGAGAAATGGCAAAAGAGCATCACCAGCCCCCAAATTAATTGAAGACTATTAAGTCAATGAGCAAGCCAAACCTAACAAAGAAATTCACATGTAAGGTTGATGTGTTAGTGGGCCCTTGACTAGTTCCTTAATGTGCCCAAATGAGGCCTAACCTGGTAGTGTAGAGGAGGTGTCATAGAATATCTGGGTGGGAAGAGACCTTAGGAGGTCATCTAGTCCAACCCCCTGCTCAAAGCAGGACCAATCCCCAATTTTTGCCCTAGATCCCTAAATGGTCCTCTCAAGGATTGAACTCACAGCCCTTGGTTTAGCAGACCAACGCTCAAACCACTGAACTATCCCTCCCCTACCCAGCTTATTGGCTTCCAGGTTCCTACTGGCTTCTCTCTCAGCCTTAATATTCTTGTAGGGTAAAATTGACCCATTGGCAGAGACTCCATGCAAGGTTGTCAACATTGCAGAATAATAGAACTGTAGGGTGAGAAGGGACTTCAAGGGTCATCTAGTCTAACCCCGAGCTGAGATGCAGGATTTGTTGTGTCTAAAACATCCACATGGCTATTCAGCCTCATTTTGAAAACCTCCAGTGAAGGAGCTTCCACAAACTCCAGAGGCAGCCCGTTCCATTGTCCTAATGTTCTTGCATCCTAGTTTTTTTCTGAGATTTAATCTAAATCTGCTATGCTGCAGTTTGATCAACAATACTCCTCCCTGGAGTAGGGAAAGCATGAATAGAGCCATGGGGCAAGAGGCCCTCACCACTTTCTGCTCACCAACGAGGTGGCACCATGCCAATCCAGTATATGCCAGCCCTGGGAGGAGTCTCAAGGTGGGATTGGGGAGGAGTTGCTTTTGCAGTGTGTATGTTCCAAAATGAGGGTCACAGGACAAAATCATACAGACTAATTGAAATGATGTGGAAATTCTTTTATTTAACATGTGCAAAGATTCCTATCGTTACTGATGTTAATAATTTACATGTACTGTAGTAAGAATGAGATACAGCAGGAATGCGTGGGCCAGAAACTCATTTGGTTCTCAATGGCGTGAGGAATCTTGTAATGGGGAAATGTGACCCTCAGCTCAGAGATGATTTTGCTTCACTGCAATACATCTTCAGGAACAGAGATTACCTAGCCACGCATTTCTGACTCTACAGCATGAAATCAGTGGTTTCCTTTGCATAATAAAGGTTCGGAATGGGGCAGGTGATGAATTTAGTGTTCATAAAAGCGAGGGATGAATGCTTTGAGCCAGGCATAGTCCGGGAAGGCATTTTGCAAGCCTCATCACACAGCGCTACCATCTTACCCCACTTTATGAGCTGGAACGCAACAGCTTTTACAGCCCCAAGCTGAGGCTGCCAGCTGTACCAATGTGTGTGGTGGCTTTGTAAACAGAGACACAAAAGATGAAAGGACCAAAAAGTTACCTTCACTCTTTGACCTAACCGTGGTTTTAAGGTGAACAATGTATACTGACCCACTGCACCCCCTTGATCCCAGGATCAGGTGGTCCAAGGTTTGAGCTCTGCGCACAACGGCATTTTAATGACGATATATCTCAGCAGTGCCCTGCTTGCACAATGATCCGGCAGCGCTAGACACACTCTGCCTGGCATAAGCAGTGCCAAATTGCACCTTCCTAAACCAGGGCCCCGCCACTTTAACTGGGCATATTTCACACCCAGAGGAGGACATACAGTATTACCACTGTCCCATTCACATGGCATTTCTGACAGGAGAAGGCATTTTTAATATCTTCCAGGAACTGCACAGAAGCCCAGCCTGTGGAGGCTGCCATGAATCAGTATGACGTGTGCACCATTGTGACCAGCACCAGGACTTCTTGTCCCGTGTTCTCTCCACTGCCATAGGCCCTGTTCCCTACAGTAGCATAGGCAGGTCCGGAGCAGAGGGGGAGCGGTGCTATAAAAAGGCACCTCCCCCTGTACTCACCCGGCGGCGCTCCGGGTCTTCGGCGGCACTTCAGCGGTGGGTCCTCACTCGCTCCGTGTCTCCGGTGGTACCCATCCGAAATGCCGCCGAAGACCCGGAGCGCCGCCGGGTGAGTGCAAGAAGCGGCGCTTAAAAAGAAGAGGCGCCTTTTTTTAGCTCTGCTAAAAAAAGGCGCCGCTTCCTTTTTAAGGCGCCGCTTCTGCTCACAGGGGGAACAGCCGCTCCCCGTGCTCTCCCCCTCCCCCCGACTACGCTACTGGTTCCCTAGCTTACAAAACCAGAAGCCAGCTTAAACCAGAGGTGGATCCTGCTCACTATATAATAAAAAGCTGTTGATCTTGTCCTGTGTGTTCTTATCTAACACTGATTGTACTTAATCATCATCACCCTGGAAACCAAACAAGAAGGGATTGTAATGTTCCCTTTAAAAATGTATTTCAGTTTCCTTTTAGCTGAACTGCATTGGCCTTTATGATACCTGCTCAGCGCCCCATTCAGCACAACACTCTGTACACACGCACACAAGCTCCACTGCCTCATTCTGGGAGAACAGAGAGCAGAGACATCCTGGCAGGAAAGCAAAAGCCAAAAAGGTGGTGCAATTACAGCATACTGGGCAATCTGCTCAGCAGCAATTAATCATATTTGTGTGCCAATGCTATAGTACATTAAGACTGAAGGCTAAATTCTGCTCTCAGTAACCAGGGAGCTCTGTGCCGTGTGTGGTTACACAGATTTAAATGAGAGCAAAGTGTGTACATATGTACAATGAAAACTGTCCATGTGTATCTGGTATGTGCATGTATGTTAATATGTCTGATACTACTTAGTTTATCTGTGTGACATGGGAGCCTTTAGATTTAGTTTATTCTCTCCCTTTTGGGCAAAATTTTATGTTTTCAGGTGGAAGTATGAGGCTGTAGGAACAACACCGCCACTGTCTAGATTCCAACTTTGTTCTATTGAAGGTAGGGGCTAGGCTAATAGAGCCAGTGACACTCAGCATTAAGGGGGGAGGGATAGCTCAGTGGTTTGAGCATTGGCCTCTTAAACCCAGGGTTCTGAGTTCAATCCTTGAGGGGGCCATTTAGGGATCTGGGGCAAAAATTGGGGATTGGTCCTGCTTTGAGCAGGGGGTTGAACTAGATGACCTTCTAACCCTGATATTCTATGATCCTTGTCCTTATGACAAATCCCAAAGGGCTATAAACTTCTTGCAGATCAAGCACCACCTTGATAAGTCTCTGGCAAGGGGCTTAAGGTGGTCTGGCTGAATATTCACTTTATGTCTATCACTGACAATCTTATTGCACCACCAAAGCTTTTGACACCCACATGACTGCTGGCTGTGTAGCATCATTCCTTGGCACATGCTCGTTGGTCTTCCATTCTAGCATGTTAGTGGTAAATGTAAAATCAGTGCCAAAGTGAAGCTAATGGGATACCCAAATGTGCACTGTCCTAGGTATACACTGCCATCACCATTGGGCAGGAGGGGGAGTACTCCTTGAGAGTAGCAGTCAGGAGTTATGCTAAATACATTTCCCCACTTTCCAAAAACCATTGTGCCCTATGACCAACTCATGGATTCTCTGGCTGGCTGTTACTGTTCCACTACCTCCCTCACTCTATGGTATCCAAGGCTTGTGCCTTTCATTTATTAACACTGCAATGAATTACCATTCTAATTTATCAGCTTAATGTTTTGTATGTTGCAATGCTAAGCCCTGGATTTTTTCAATGTGGAGGATTCTGGGGATATTTACATACACATCTTTTTAGAGCTTCCTTGTTTCTGAAGCATACTTGTCTGGCATATTTAAAAAAAAAACATCCTAGCATATCTGTTTTAAAGAACAGAATTTGTAATACAAGGATCCCAAAAAACAGTCAGAGAATACTTAAAACGATGAACATTGAAATCTGGGAAACAACATCAGCCACATTGTCAGCTACTGTGAATTGGTACAGCTCAATGGACTTCAATGGAGCTGCAGCGATCAACACCAACTAAGTATCTAGCCTCATATCTTTAAAACTCCTTGTAAGGCTTTTTCCAGACTTGCCCAGAAAAAAAAATCTAACCTGGGATGAGATGTGGCACATGGCATTTCAGATAAGTTTGGTTTGGTGAAGCTGAAAAAAATCAGGCTTATGGGGAGCAGTTTCAATTAGGGCTGTCAATTAATCGCAGTTAACTCATGCAATTAGCTCAAAAAAATTAATCACAATTTTAAAAAATTTATAGTGATTAATCGCACTTATAACAATAGAATACCAATTGAAATTTATTAAATATTTTTGGATGTTTTTCTACATTTTCATTATTGATTTAAATTACAACACAGAATACACAGTGAGTGCACAGTACTCACTGTATACTATTATTTTTATTACAAATATATGTACTGTAAAAATGATAAACAAAAGAAATGGTATTTTTCAATTCACCTCCTACAAGTACTGAAGTGCGATCTATTTATCATGAAAGTGTAACTTACAAATGCAGATATTTTTTAGTTACATAACTGCACTCAGAAAGAAAACAGTGTAAAACTTTAGTCCACTCAGTCCTACTTCTTATTCTGCCAATCGCTAAGACAAACAAGTTTGTTTAAATTAACGGGAGATACTGCTGTCTGCTTCTTATTTACAATGTCACCTGAAAGTGAGAACAGGTGTTCACATGGCACTTTTGTAGCTGGTGTTGCAAGGTATTTCCATGCCAGATATGCTAAATGTTCGTATGACCCTTCATGCTTCAGCCACCATTCCAGAGGACATGCTTCCATGCTGATGATGCTCATTAAAAAAAGTTAATTACATTTGTGACTGTACTCCTTGTGGGGAGAATTGTATGTCTCCTGCTCTGTTTTACCTGCATTCTGCCATATATTTCATGTTATAGCAGTCTTGGATGAAGATCCAGCACATGTTCTAAGAACACTTTCACAGCAGATTTGACAAAATGCAAAGAAGGTACCGATGTGAGATTTCTAAAAATAGCTACAGCACTTGACCCAAGGTTTAAGAATATGAAGTGCCGTCCAAAATCTGAGAGGGACGAGGTATGGAGCATGCTTTTAGAAGTCTTAAAAGAGCAACACTCTGATGCGGAAACTACAGAACCCAAACCACCAAAAAAGAAAATGAACCTTTTACTGATGGCATCTGACTCAGATGATGAAAATGAACATGCATCAGTCCACACTGCTTTTGATCATTATCAACCAAAACCCATCATCAGCATGGAAGCATGTCCCCTGGAATGGTGGTTGAAGCATGAAGGGACATATGAACCGTTAGTGCATCTGGCACATAAATATCTTGCAATGCCAGCTACAAAAGTGCCGTGTGAACGCCTGTTTTCACTTTCAGGTGACATTGTAAACAAGAAGCAGGCAGCATTATTTCTTGAAAATTGTAACCAACCTTGTTTGTCTGAGCAATTGGCTGACCAAGAAGTAGGACTAAGTGGACTTGTAGACTCTAAAGTTTTACATTGTTTTATTTTCGAATGCAGGTTTTTCTGTACATAATTCTACATTTTTAAGTTCAACTTTCATGATAAAGAGATTGCATTACCGTATTTGTATGAGGTGAATTGAATTTTTGTTGTTGTTTACAGTGCAAATATTTATAATAAAAAATAAATATAAAGTCAACACTGTACACCTTGTATTCTGTGTTGTAATTGAAATTAACATATTTGAAAATGTAGTAAACATCCAAAATATTTAAAATAAAAGGTATTCTATTGTTGTTTAACAGCGCGATTAATCATGATTATTTTTTTAATCGCTTGACAGCCCTAGTTTCAACCTTAACCATGCAGGGACCAGTGCCTTTCCATAACAGCCAATATATTTTCAGTTCTTGTAATAATGCCTGTGTAATTTACATCCTACAGATGGAATGACATTGAAACTGGTCGTCTGGTTTGCTTGATAGTTGTTGCAAAGGCAGGAAAATGGACTAATACTTTGTTCAGCATTTTACTGGCAGCTTGTCTGCTCTGAAGATTTAACTGTTATTTACACTGAAACCAATATGCAGGAAGATTGCAGTGTAGAGCTCCAAAGGGAGCGAGCCATGGAGTTTTTGCATTCTGCACAATGTTATGGGTTGGCAGCCACTCCTGTGTGCTACACAGATTGCCTTCATCCCTTGTGTTTATCCTATAAACAAGAAAGTGCTCCACATTGTTGTCCTGAAAAAAACAGCTGAAATCTAAAGCAGATCAGTCCTGTTTAAGCCATCCCTAGGCATGCTGCTGACCACGCGCGTTTGTTTTTCATTTATTTGTTAATGAAAACTGGCAGCAGATGCTACACCTTTATTGAGCACATTCAGCACAGAGGGAAAACTATATTTCTGCTTCTCTGGCAACTTCTGTACTTCACCTAAGTAGAACCTGCTGCTTTCCTTACTGACCTTGTTCCATGGCACATGATCCCAGCCCCATGTTAAAGCCCTGATAGGAGACTGAATGCCTTCTGAGCATAGACACCAGGTGTAAGAGGCCAGGAGAGGCTAAGCCTCCCCAAACAAGATGCAAGACATCTCCCTCTGGAAGCGTGATGGCCTGCTGCCTTTGGAGCACTGTCACCAAAAGGGCATCCGGGCTGTAGCCCTACCCATGGTCCACCCCATGGCCCTCCTTTTGCTCGTCTTCTTCCTCTGTGGCCCTGCCCACACTGCTCCTCTCCCCGCACCCGCTCCACTTCTTCCCCCACCCCCCTGCACTCCTCCGAGATACGGCCCTCGCTCCACCTCTTCCCTTGAGGCAGAGGGGGTCTTGGGAGAGGGCAAAGAGGCGCAAGAGGCGGTCAGAGGCAGACTCGGGAGAAGGGACCAGGCCTGGGATAGAGTGGGAGTGGAACGTGGGTGGGGTCTCGCGGGGAGGAAGCCAAGCGTGGACGGGCCTCGGGATGGAGCGGGGGAGGCCCAGTCTGGGCATTGGTGCCTCCCCCACTTCTAGGGAGCTTCTGGTGCGCACGCCCAGACTCCCCAAATGCAGGAGTCATGCACTGCCCATGCTTCTGAGGATACACAGTGGGATATGGAACCCCTTGTTTTGCTTGTGGTTCAGAGTCCAGTTAAGACAAGAAACACCCAAAGGCACTCATGTGATGGTTGCTTTGTCAAATGAGCTTGCAGTCTTTGGTCCGAGACTTAATGATCTTCTCATAACCCTAGATGTGGCATCCCTGGCCAGAGTGAGCCACACTGCCAAACCTGTTGGGTGTACATGTTCTACAGATGATTAGAGAACTTTAGGCACAAGAACTGCCAATCTGTCATCATTTGAAAGCTCTAAATTCACGTTCAAACTTCCTAATAACCAGAGAATGCCTTGCAAGCACCAAACTTCATTTTCATGTTAAAAATAAAGACATCAGTGAACACCTGTTGCTTTTAGCAAACCTCAAATTCCTATTGCAATAGAGCACAGCTAATGGAACCACGTGTCCCTACCATTGCTAATAGCATGTAGAAAGCACTTGGCAGCTATTCATGTGCATTAAAACTTCAGAAGCATTGCAGATCAGTGTGTGAATTGGCTGTTCATTGCTTGAAGGTAACATTTTAAATATGGAATATTTTGAGGTTTTCCTCATAATCACATTTTTGTTCCCCATTCAGGTACTTAAATCCAGCAAAGCCACTGTACTTGCAGTGTGCTTTGCTACATTGGGGCCTAGTAAGAAGAACCTAGGAAAAAAAGGGGGGAGACTAAAGGTCTGACAGTATTTTAAACTCCCTTTCACATACACATACTGAATATACATACAAATCTGTAGAAAGTATTTCTGCAGAAGGAGCTGTGGTGGCCTCATGGAAATGCAATATCCCTATATTGTTGTACATCCCAGATGGATTGATCCAAAGCTCACTGAAGCAAATGGGCATCTTTGCACAGTTTTCAGTGGGCTTTGGATCATCCCTAATGGAAGGGACTAAAAAATTAATTGACATAGGCCATGATCCTGTTCATAGAGACTTCAGCAAGATGCTGCATGGACACAGGTCTGCTCATGTGGATCAAGTTGCAAGTTCAGAGCTCGAGAGTTTATCCTCAATACATGTTTTAAATATGAACTAATAAAGCCTCAAGTGTCTGTTCCGGGATGAGAACTCAAGAGTTCCAGCTGCCCAGCCTTGTGCTCAGACCATGCTGCTCTCTCTATTTTAGCAGTAATGTATGTTCTGGGATGACCAAGTGTCTGGTGGTCAAGTTCTGTGACGCCAAATAGGAGAGACAAGCTCAAGTCCAGAGTCATTTATTTGGCTGGAACAACAGAGGCTGGGTCTGTTGGGGAAGCAAACTTAATAATTTCCTGAGATTTCTCTTGCTCTGCTACAATGGAGCCAGGTCAGCAAGAATTCTGAAGGGGGATCTTAGTGTGTCATATCACCAAAGACGTGGGCATATAGTAGTCAGTACTTCTAGCTAGGGAAGAGCAGCATAGGGTGCCTTGTTATAATACATAAAGAATACATGAATGCTTTTGCCCAAATTTTCAACTGGTGTAAATCAGTGTGGTTCTGATGTCTTTAGCAGAGCTACACTTCTCTAGCTGACAATCTGGACCTTCATATTCCCACATTTTAGCCCTTGAATCCTATTTTCCATCAAGAAGCTGCTCTCGAGGGTAAACCACAGAAATTTGTCAAAGGGCAATTCATGTGTTTGTGGAAGCTCCAGCCTGAAAAGTGGGATCCATAAAACTTAAGCTATTTTCTCATGTCTTTTGCTGATCACGTAAAAGTGTGCATGACATAGTTTCTTCATCTCTTGTGTAATGCTCTTGACTTCATTGAAGTTATACTGAGATAAATGTAGTCCTCCCTCACATTTCTGCAATCGAAAATTCTATTCTCCAGGTTGCAGATAAGTATTCGGCTGGCTGAGGACCATAGTGTTGGGTTTGTGCAAATACTGACAAGGATTTTACCAGGTTAGAATAACTGAGGAGACCACAAGCATTTTGGGTGTGTTCACAAAGAAAGAATAACCAAGGATGCTACTATAAAACTAGATACGTAATTGTGCTTGATTATGTATGGCACTTTTCCCTTTGGAGCAATGCTTCTGAATTCCTTCTTAAAACGTCCCTAAGAGAAGTCATATTTACGCTTGTGTCTACATTAATTACTGTAACAAACTAAGTACAAATTCTAAATTTACTATGCAAATAACTTTTCCATATTCCTTTTGGAATAAAATTTTTAACCTACACACACCATTTTTATTCAAAGTTTGTCTCTACTTGCCCACCTCTTAAATGCAATTGCACATGATGCTTTGGGTTGACAGACCATGTTTGATTTCTTTTTAGGCAATTGTTGCAAATTTATACTATTTTCTGTATAAATCTGTTTCCACTGCATCTGAAATGATTGATCACAGGCTTAAAAGTCTTATTTCAGAGAATTTGGCCACATTAAAAGGCATGGTACAACATATTTCTTAGTTTATCGAAAATCAGACATTTATTAACTGTGCTTACTTGGCAGTTACGTTAAAATCTGTCCACTGGGTATTAGGTTCTCTTGCATAAATCAGGTTTTTTTCTAGCAAGGAGTCAGTTCTGACTGGTGTAAACATGAATTTGCGTGCAGTATATACATTATTCATTTGTTCTCCACTTTATATTTTGGCTTTCCTCTGTCCTGTGGTTTCAGCCTAGGAGTATGTTTATTGTGTACGTTATTTATTAAGTTATAAGACAGTGACAGCTGCACCTGCTAGCAAACTGGCATGATTTCATTTTATTCTCTTTCTACATGAATGGTTTGCAAATCCCATATGATTGCACAGGCAGTCCATCGGACGAATACAAATGCCGAAATATTGGGCCTCTCTTATCACATTTTATAATCTTTAAGACCAGAAAACAGAGAGTGGGTTATAATAAAACGATTCCTTGCCAAGCCTAAAACTAACTTTGCTTCATTTTTCACTGGAACAGAATTGTTTTGTGGTTAGCGGCTGTCAGTGTAGTAAAGAAATTCCTTCATAGTGATGACATAAATTCTGTACTATTTGTTACTGATTAAATGATTTACCTTCTGACTAAGCTGAAAATCTTGTATATTTCACATCTGATTTAAAAAAATTGACCCTGGAAAAAATTTGTAGTTATTTACAACTTTGCCCTGTAGTCTACTCTGAGGCAGAATTTCCATTCACAAGGTGAGAGGA
Organism: Chelydra serpentina; assembly: GCA_037349315.1. Classification (NCBI taxonomy): domain Eukaryota; kingdom Metazoa; phylum Chordata; order Testudines; family Chelydridae; genus Chelydra; species Chelydra serpentina. Next base: position 29,154,074 of record JBAIAC010000035.1, on the reverse strand, counting down.
TGACAATTACCATATTATTTGTTATAAATAAATTAAACTATAATAGTTCCACTACTCAATTTCTACATTATTAAGTGAATGTTGAGTGACCAAAATGTAAGATTCACTAATTTTAAAAGGCATATTTTCAAAAGGCTGCCTTTATTGTTAGACATTGTAAAGTTAGACATTTCTAAATTAGCAGCTCTGGATAACTTGCACCCACGAGTTCAAAAGAGCTAGATGAGAAGCTTGCTAGACTATTACTATGAATGTTTCATAACACTGGGGAAGTTAGAGAAGACTTGAAGAAAGCTAATGTTGTTCCAGTATTTTAAAAGGGTAAACCACTCACCCCAGGTAATTATAAGCCTATCAGCCAATGTTAGTTCTGGACAAAATAATGGAACAGCTGATATGGGATCCAATCAATAAAGAATTAAAGGAGGGTAATATAGTTATTGCCAGTCAATATGGGTTTATGCATGGGTGGTGGGTGAAGCTTCCCCTTGGGAAAGCTAGCCCTCTGCCCCACCTCTTACAGCCAATGCTATGTCCCCACTTGCTTTTCTCAGCCCACCCCGTGGCCCGAGCTCGGGGGTGGGCTGGGGAGCTTGATTGGGGCCACAGAGGGGAGAGGGCTGAGAGCTTGGCCCTGATCAGGAACGCAGCGGAGCTCTCAGCTGTCCCGAGTCTGGAGCTCCTTCCCCCATCCACCTCTTCCCCGCAAGGCCCTGCCCTGTGCTTGCTCCTTTTGCCTCCCCCTCCCCTGCTATGGACCCAAGACCAGAAAAGCTCTGTGCTCCTGCTGCGGCCACTTCATTGCCATGGCAGGAGATAATTTTGAAGGGGACCCCAAATTGGAGGGGTTCCCTGGGCATCTGCCATTTCCCACCCCCCTGGCAGAGTGAGGTTTGAGGGGGCTTCGCCTCCCCAAGCATCCCCTACGTGCCACCCATGGGTTTAGAAAAATAGATCCTGTCAGACTAACTTGAAATCCTTTTTGGACGAGATTACAAATTTAGTAGTATTGATGTATTATACTTCTGTGAGGCATTTGACTTTGTATTGTACAACATTTTGATTAAAAACTAGAATGTCACAAAATTAACATGTCACACATTAAATGAATTAAAACCTGACTAACTTGACAGGTCTCAAAATGTAATTGCAAATTATCAAGCAAATGTGTTTCTAATGGGGTGCCACAGGGATTGGTTCTTGCCACTGCACAATTTAACATTTTTATCAATCACGTTGAAAACAACATAAAATCATCACTGATATAGTTTTAAGATGACACAAGGATTGGGCGATTGGTAAATAATGAAGAGGACAGGTCACTGAAACAGAGCAATCTAGATTACTTGGTAAGTGGGGTGCAAGCATATGCATTTTAATATGGCTAAATGTAAAGGCATACAGCTAGGAACAAAGAATTTATGTCATACTTATAAAATGGAGGACTCTATCATGGGAAGCAGACTCTGGGTCATGGTGGATGATCATCTGAACATGATTTCCCAGAGTGATGCTGTGGCGAAAAGGGCTAGTGCATGCATGAACAGGGGACTATTGAATAGCTGTGTGAAGGTTATATTCCCTCTGTATTTGGCACTGATGTGACCACTCCTAGAATCCTGTTTTCAGTTCTAGTGTCTATAATTCAAGAAGAATGTTGATAAATTGGAGAGGGTTCAGAGAAGAGCTATGAGAATGGTTAAAGGCTTGGAAAACATGCTTAACAAACAGAAAGTCAGGGGTGACTTGATCACAGTTTATAATTATCTGTGTGGGGAACAAATATTTGATAATGGGCTCTTCAGTCTCTTCAACAACTGATTTGATTTTGAAATATGGCTTATTGCATGTCCACACCTCCTTTTATGATAACATATTCAAAGTGCTTTTTTAAACACGTGGATATAGGTGGATTGGTTCTTCATTTCACACTAGATTAACCCAGCTCAGAGTGAACCATTGCTGTCTAAAGCAAATGAAAGCTAACTAAGGCCCCAATCCTGCAAACCTGCCCATGCTTAATTTTACTCATGTGAATAGTCCCATTGAATTTGATATTTAGGTCTCTCAGAAAGCTTGTAGCACTAATATAACAAGCATCATGGGTTATCTGCAGCATCTGAACCCAGGACGTTCAGTATTAAGAGGCATGGGCTAAAATCATTAAAGCAACTTGTGATTTTGGGTGCTTAACTTGGGACACCTAACAGGGGCCTGGTTTTCAGACACCTTCCTGCTGAGAATCACACCTTTAAGGTGTGTCAAGTTGCACACCCAAAATATTGAGGCACCCAAAACAATTTATACTAAGGGCATGTTTACATGCATACTTACTACAGCTCACCTGTAGCTGCAGTAGAGGTCTAAAGGAGCAAGTAGGGCTGCTGGACCCCGTGCCTCTCAGACTGCGGAAAGTCCTAGCTAGTAAGCTGCCAGAGGGCCCCACAAGATAAGGCGGGGAACAGGATCATTACTTCATATTGTTGTTCCATGTTTCCTTTCTTTTATCCATCCCTAGTGTAATTCAGTTGGAATCAACTCAATTTTTCCAGATAGTTAACTGTGGCAATATAAGTGCACATGCCTATGCAGATACATACCAACACCCCATGATCATCAGCCAGCCACCCAGAGAATAGCCTACATGCCACCTGGAGAAAAGATTCTATTGATCATTGGTTGCAGAAGTACCAGCCTCTCTGTTGGCATCCATTAGTCTCGAGAGACGATGGATATGCGCCCATGGGGAATGTTTAGTTGATGGTTGTACAGCATCTGTTGTGGCTGTGAACCCCCACACGAGAGTGGCAGTCTCGACAGCATTTGCAGGGGGCTTATAACAGGTAAACTGTTGCTTCCCGTGTTGTGTCGACACTGTGAAGCGAAGCTGGAGTGTCCTCTCCAGGGCGCAAGCCAGGGCAGGGTGATATGGAGGAACAGCTGTTGCCCATGCAGCAGAACCCCCCTCTCCACGCAACTGATGGATCCAAGGGAAAGACAATGTCGATACAACTTGGCACCAGTGGCGTCGCAGGAGTTGCCGGAATGACGTTGAGGACAATGTCAGACCGCCATCGGGACTCCGACACCGGATTTGGTTTCAGGGTTGACTCCCTTAGCCTTTCCCATGAGTGGGTATTGCCACAAGGCAGCGGAGGTTTTAAATCAGAGTTTTCCTTCTCCTAGGTGGGCTGCCTTCCAAGGCTGAAAAGCCCCACCTACCCGAATAGGCTCTCTACTGGTGAGCTAATGGGACCTCCATTAGTTCAGACAGTACCAGGAGAACTGAGACAATGGAGATGAGCACATCAAATTATTAGATTACCAGAAAAAAAACACCCCAAAACAATAAGATGCCTCTCCATCAAGGTGACACACCAGTATGTTGCACTGTCAATAGGAGGAGAGGTGCAGATCCCAGGGCTGAGGAGAAAAAGCCACCTGCCTCAGAGGGTAGGAGGCCCAAAACCATACACAAGAGGAGAAGATGCAGGGTGATAATGGTCAGGGACTCCCTTTTGAGGGGGCTGACCTGACATGATGCCACAGGAAGTGTGCTGGCTGCCTGGAGTCTGCATTCATGATGTTACAGAAAGATTCCTAAGACTCATTCATCCCTCAGACCACTACCCCATACTGCTTATTGACGTAGACTCTAATGAAGTTGCCAAGTATGACCCTGAGCAGATGAGCAGTGACTAAAGGGCTCTGGGAGCAAGGGTGAAGGAGTCGGGAGCACAGGTTATGTTCTTGCCAATCTTCCCAGCTGAGGGAAGATGGCTCTGGTTTCAACAGGAGGGCTTTGGCTTCCTTGACCATGAGATTCTATTCTGGAAAGGAGGATTGCTGGGAAGTGTGGAGGGGTATCCACCTAACCAAGAAGGGAAAGAGCATCTTCACACACTGACTCACCAGACTAGTGAGGAGGGTTTTAAACTAAGGTCAAAGGGGACAGGTGACAAAAGCCCACAGGGAGGTATATAAAAAAGATGTCATTAACAGAGACCCAAATGTATTAGGTGAAATGGAAAATTATAATAGGGTCATAGGAGCAAAAAAGAGGGATAACAGTGGAAAATCTGCTCAACATCTTAGATGTCTATACACAAATGCAAGAAATACGGGGAAGTAACAGGAAGAACTGGAAATATTAGTCCATAAGCTAAATTCTGACTCAACTGGCATCACAGAGACTAGGTGGGATAAATCTCATGATTGGAATATTGATATAGGGGAGTATCACCTGTTCAGGAATGACAGGCAAGGAAAAAAGGGAGGAGGAGTTGTAGTATACATCAAGAATATATACACTTCTTCTGAGGTCCAGAAGGAGGTGAGAGTCAGACTAGATGATAGGGCAAACATAGTACCCATCTTTTAAAAGGGGAACAAAGAGGACCTATGGAATTTTATACTACTAACTTTAACTTTGATACCTGGAAAGTCACTGGAACAAATAATTAGACAAACAATGTGCCAGCACCTATAGGATAACAGGATTTATAAGTAATAGCCAACATGAATTTGTCAAAAACAAATCATGCAAAACTAACCTAATTTCCTCCTTTGACAACATTACTGGCCTTGTTGATAAGGGGGAATCTGTAGATGTGATATATCTTGATTTTTAGTAAAGCTTTTTACACAGTTTCCCATGACATTTTCATAAGCAAACTAGGGAAATGTGGTCTAGATGAAATTACTATATGGTGAGTGTACAACTGGTTGAAAGACCGTACTTTCAATGCTTATAGTTATCAATGGTTCATTGTCAAAATGTAGGGATGTATCTAGTGGGGTCCATAGGAGTCTGTCCTGGGTCCAGTAATATTCAATATTTTCATTAGTGACTGGAATAATGGAGTGAAAAGTATGCTTATACAATTTGTGGATGACACCAAGTTAGGAGGGGTTGCAAGCACTTTGGAAGACAGGGTTAGAATTCAAAATGACCTTGAAAAAGTGGAGAATTGGTCTGAAATCAACAAGATGGAAATTCAGTAAAGACAAGTAAAAAGTACTACAATTAGGAAGGAAAAAATCAAATGCACATCTACAAAATGGGGAATAACTGAATACGTAGTAATACTGCTGAAAAGGATCTGATGGTTATAGTAGAACACAAATGAATATGAATAAACAATGTGATGCAGCTGCAAAAAAGGCTAATGCCGTTGTGGCGTGTTTTTACAGGACTATCAAATTCAAGGCACCAGAGTTAACTGTCCCGATCTTCTCTGTACTGGTGAGGCCTCAGCTTAAGTATTGCATCCAGTGTTGGGTGCCTCACCTTAAGACAGACGTAGACAAATTGGAAAGAGTCCAGAGGATAGCAATAAAAGTTATAGAAGATTTAGAAAACCTGACTAATGAAGAGAGGTTAAAAAAGAACTAGGCAAGTTTAGATTTGAAAATAGAAGACTGAGGGAGGACTTGATAACTGTCTTCAAATATATTAAGGACTGTTACAAAAAGTAGGGTGATCAATCTTTTTCCATGTCCGCTGAAGGAGAACAAGAAATAATGGGCTTCATTTTCAGCAAAAGAGATTTAGATGAGATATTATGAAAAACTTTCTATGTATAAGGATAGATAAGCACTGGAATGGACTTGCAAGGGAGGTTGTGGAATCCCCACCATTGGATGTTTTTAAGAACTGGTTAGACAAATACCTGTCAGCGATAGTCTAGGGATATTTGGTCCTGCTTCCATGCAGGGGACTGGACTAGATCACCTTTTGAGATCCCTTCCAGCCCAGTGGCATAGCCAGGTGCAGAGTACAGGGGGGCGGAGCTAAAAGAGGCGCCTCCCCTTGTACTCACCCGGTGGCGCTCCAGCTGTTCGGCACGGCACTTCGGCGGCGGGTCCCGTCCCTTCACTCGCTCTGGGTCTTCAGTGATACCTACCGCCGAAGACCCAGAGCAAGTGAAAGACCCGCCGCTGACGTGCCGCTGAACAGCTGGAGCGCTGCTGGGTGAGTACAAGGGGAGTCGCCTTTTTTTTAGCTCTGCTCTCCCTTTTAAAAGACGCCAAAAAAATTTAAGGGCGCCACTTCTGCTCAGTGGGGGAGCGGCCGCAAACCCCACTCCCCCCCGGCTACGCTACTGTTCCAGCCCTATATGTTTATGATTCTATGATTGATCAGTCAATATACCATGGAAATTGGTGGTCCACATGACCCAGCAGAATGGCTCATAGCCAGCCCACTAGACCACCTGACACATATTAGAACTGTGGACTGACACCATGGGAGAAAATGGTAATGTGTGCCTGCACTATCCATGGAATAATGAGTCCTAATTAAAAAATAGCAATAATGCAATACCAAAAAGGCATGGGGTAAGAACACCAATTAATGCCTGTTAAATTCCGCCCCCCCCCCCTCACTCCGCCCCAGGACATATTGAAATGACAGTCAGTTTGGTAATTAAAAGACAAGGTTCCAGAAAACTGCACCAAATGTAGTAAGATACAAAAGGCCATATTTTGCTCTCATTTACATGGGTGTGAATCTGAAACAACTCCACTTTCTGAACCTTCACCCAAACGTGTATTCCTGTGTGCACATAACAGCATGTGCTTGTGTGCACATACCGATTAAGAAGCATGAGTCAATTGCTCTGCTTAAAAAAAAAAGAAAGAAAAAACTTGTAAAACATCCAAGTGATTTTTAGTAAATCAGACAAGGCTATGCAAATAAAAGACAATAGTCTTATGATTTCAGTAAACCAATTTACTTCCTAAATAACCATAATGAAGAGGTGTGAACTGTTCTTTGTCAGTTACTCATTAACAAATCTGCCATTAATCATACAGAATGCTTGTTCCCATGATTCCTTATTTTATACACTACTATCTCTCAATCAATTTTTTGTCAAATGGCTTTGCTCCACCTATCTATCTGTTTGCCCCTTTCTACTGCTAGATTTTTTGCAACTGCAGCTCATGACTGAAAGTTACTGAAAAGGGGGAACAAAACTTGTACAATGGTTAAAATTTCTTGTTTAATCTGGATTTTTCAGGTTTTCTTTAAAAAAAACCTTACATATTACAATTAGAGGAAGGGAAGCTTGCATTTGCTAGAGAAGAAATGGCAGGAGAATTTACAGAATAGTCATCAGAACACGCATAGCAGTTAATTACATTTGGGAGGCTATTTTTAAATCCTTCCACTGCCAGTACAAAATGATAACAGACTGAAAACCAATGCAGGATATTCCATTTTTGGAAAAGGATGACAAACAAAATGTTGATGAAAAGCAGAAATGAAAGCTGTCATGAATTAGTCCTAGATAATTAGTCCTGCCATGAGTGCAGGGGACTGGATTAAATGACCTCTGGAGGTCCCTTCCAGTTCTATGATTCTATGATTTTCCCTCTGCTACCTCAATTTTCTGACCAGCTCCAATTAAAGATTCCATACCTAACACAAAAAATAATTTATATATTAAAATTCAAGTAAGACGGAGTTGAATACAGATGCATGTAATTCCTCATTACCAAAGTTGCCTGTCAAACACTTTTGTACCCAAAATGACTCGCAGACCAACATCACACTATGTCTTATGCCTTCAAATTACAGAGGATTGTCCAAACCCCAGTTTTCTGTGGCATCAATAACACAATACAAGAAGAGGCAGACAATAAAATTGAACAGTCTATGCTAACAGAGTAATGAAAACAAATCCAGGACAGAAGTGTGCAAATATCAACAATGTGTGCAAATAACAGAATCTTTTCAGCACACAAGTTCTTTGTGGCATGTTTCCTTTGTCTATATCAGTGGCGGGCAACCTGTGACCCAAGGGCCACAGGCGGCCCATCTGGGTAGGGTGACCAGATGTCCCGGGGTTTTTTGTTTTTTTTCTTGCTCGGACAAGTCCTGATTTTTGGGTCCTTTCATCTGGTCACCCTACGTCTGGGTAATCCGCTGGCGGGCCGCCAGACTGTTTGTTCACATTTGCACTGTTGCCTGCAGTTCCCAGTGACCGCGGTTTGCCAATCCCAGCCAATGGGATCTGTGGGTGACCATGCAAATGTAAGCAAACTGTCAGGCGGCCCGCCAGCAGATTACCCTGATGGGCTGCATGTGGCCCACGGGCTGCAGGTTGCCCACCCATGGTCTATATGGCATGCAGGGTGATAAGTTTGAAATCCAGAAATTGTAGCTCCTCATTGAAAATAATAATTGCTTAACAATTAGGGAAGAGAAACTATAGCACATCAGGTGACAGGTAATTTCTAACAGACCAGCATGAAAAAAGGTGGTTGTTCTCAGACTAGCTTTGATTTTTATTTTAATTTCTAGATATAAATACATTAAATAAGGGTAAGGAAGATGGTTAATGGGGGGCACATGGCTTCCTCCCTGCTGAAACAACTAAGCAAAAGTGTCAAGTGATGAAGATAATGCTATGATTATTCCCCAGATTGTTTCATAAGGGTGATCCCATCCCCTTGCTCTCAGGCAATAGAACAGGGGTGAGGTTCCAAGAATGAGTGGATCTGTGCTCTGCTGAAGACAATTGACTCAGAATCTTCCTGCATCTGACCCAACTTCCTTCCAGCTCTCTGGCAGGGCATTTCTAGGACTCTCCTACCTGTGGCTCCCCCAGGAATACTCCCTGAAAGAATGGAATGGGTTCCAGAGTTCACAGGGGCCTCTGCAGAGTTAGCCTCACCCTTCAGTGCCTGAATTTCAGCTGCTAATAAGAGAACCTCGGGGGTGGGGGCAAGGAAGTATGACATTTCCTGACTCTTGAGTTGACACCTGAGTTGGAAGCAAGTTGAGATGGCATGACTGGCCAGTCCTGAAGCAAAGTTTACCAATCTCCTGAAGAGCAGAGAAAGTAGACAGGCCTGCAAGTCACCCACCACCACCACTCACCATGGTAACAACAAAAGGCCAAATTCATCCCTGCATACATGGACATGATTCCACTGAAGTCACTGTGCCTTTTCTGCTCATCGTTACTGGTTCAAACCTATCACGCTCTGTGTGATTACATTCGTGTAATTAAGAACAGAATTCAATCCAAGAAATATATCTAGCTGCATACAAATGCTTCAGATAATATCTAAGATTCAAAGCTTATTGTAGTCCAGAGAAAAACTTGCATTGACTTTAAAAGGCTTTGGAGCAGGCCTTAAGATACTAATACTAAAATTTCTATAAGTTTATTTGTGTCTGGGTGAGCAACCTGCCTGAAAACTGAGATTAACATTAAGTTACAGAATAGTCATAAAAAGTGATGGCTTTGTATGAACTTTGCTCCAAGTTATACAGATGTAAACTGAATACATTTCTATTTATCTCAATGAATGTACTAGGATTTTTGCCCGTGTGATTCGGAGCAAGAGTTGGTCCTTTAATTTAAATTACATTAAGATTCTTATAGTTGCTTGCTGAATAGTTTGCTTTCATAATTAAATTCAAATATATTTACATTTGTGTATTTTTAATTTTATTTGAAATTATATTTTTCTGCTCATGAAAAAAAAAGTATCTAGAAAGTTTTCTTCAGTGTAACCTAAAGTGTGAATTATCCTGGTTTCCAAAAGGAAATCCAGTCAATTCATACAACTACTGGTCAATTTTCCTTGCAATTAGTGCAGACATAGTAGGAGGTGAAAGACAAGAACCAAAAAAGCAGTTCCTGATCATATATAGAAAACAATTTAGTGGCAATAGATCATCAATAATTAACATCCAAGATACTCAAGTGGCCATTTCTTGCCCTACACTCTGAAAAAGCAGTTGGCTTTTGGCAGATTATTTGACTCACTGATGTTGGGCATAGTTTGTTGATTTATTAAGATTTTTTTTTTTAATTTTGCCAAGTGATGGCTAGTATTTAGATTCTTATATTAATGGATTCTAACCCCTTAAGTGAAGGAAGGAAGGAGGGGAAAGAGCGGGGAGGATAACTATTCAGTTATAGTTAACTTGGTAAATTTTAACAATAACACTCTCTTGCCTTCTATGCCAACAGGTCTTAAGCAGGGCACACCATAGACCCATAGAAATAAGAGCCAGGCTAGATAACAGGCAACTGATATGCAGGTCTCAAAACCAACATTTGAAGACTAGAAAGAATAGTCACAAAAATACTATTCAAGAGCTCTTGCTTCAGAAACACACTTCCCTTGGTGTGCCTGGCTTTGACAAAAACCCAACCTAGAAAGAGTCTACTGCAAACATCCTACCCCTTTTCTTTTTTGGTCAACCCCTTTTCCTTGCATCTCTTCACCTCCCTCCTTTGTAGATGGACACAAATAACATGATGCTTATCTTATAGGCAGGAGGTCTAGCAAGCTGCCTTTTGGAGCACAAAACAAATGTCTTTCTGTGGATTGGTCAGCAGGAAACATTATAGAATAAGAATCTAGTTCCTCTCTTCCCTAGGCCTCAGCATATCATGGTTTGTGCTTCATTGACTCAGGGATAAAGAGACCCATATCTAGATTTTTAATGCCTCAGAGAGCAGTACAGCTGCTAAACTTTCTTTAGTAGGTGTTTTATGGCTGGGGAAGCTGAATGAGAATCTGCCGAGAAAGGAAGACTTACTTTTGGCCTTATTAAGTAGCAATTTATTATAGTCTTGGCTCTTCACATTTTTTTGCTCTAACATGAAAGAAGAATGCTGGTCAAACTGATTAGCTGTCATTGATTCTGTTCCAGTGATTCCCTATAGTTTTCTTAAAGGGACAAGACATTAGTGCTTTTTTTCAAACACAGGAAGCCTTCAGGGGCAACCCTAAATTTCTAATTCCTCACAGGATAAAGCAGATCCAATCATTTCCCCAGTTCTTAATATCAAGTCAATATTTTATGAAATTCTCATCTTGAACTTCCAGGCCTTTTTAATTTTAAAGAAAATAAATCTCCCATCATGTCTGGACCCAGCTGAAAGCTGCAGCCAATCAGCCCTGGAAATCTCATTGTTTCCTTTAACACTCATTTTATCTAATTAGCCCATGTTAGCAATGTTAACAGAATGTTCTTTATTAAGGGGGAAAGAGATTAAGAGTGAGGGCATAAAGAATTACCAAATAACTTGGACTTTCATAGAAATAGCACAGCAGGAATATTTAACTGAGGATATTTCACCTGTGCTGTGAAGGCCAATTTTATTCCAGGAGATTATTAAAAGTTCTATTATTAAAGGTCAAATCAAAGGCATCTTAAGTGAGACTCTCTTTGTTCCATAATTAAACTCTTTACAGGAAAGAGCAGTTGTAGGTATGACTCACCATTTAGGCACCAATCACATATTATATAGTATCCCAGGCTCCCATTAAATCTGCTTTACTAAATCCATCTTCACAGCATTATAGAATTACTATTTTTAAGAAATGCTGAATTGCTATTAAATATGAGCTCTTCATATGAGCATTTCAAAGTACTTTACCTAGGGCACTACAGGTAGTTGAGTTAGTGATTTGCTACAGGACAAAACCAATGAGGAGTCTGGTAGCACCTTAGTGCTTAAGGTGCCACCAGACTCCTCATTGTTTTTGTGGATACAGACTCAGTTACCCCTCTGCTGCGGGACAACTTTCTCAGGAATGAACCATTGTCCTGGAAAGAAGCCGCAGCCCCGCGCCTGCCGGGGACAGAGAACACAGGCGCCCGCAGCCCCGGAGTTCTCTGTCCCCGGCAGGCCGGGCTGCGGGCGCCGGTGATCTCTGTCCCTGGCAGGCGCGGGGCTGCAGCTTCTCTCTCCACGCTGCCCCAGCCTGCTGGGGACAGAGAACACTGGCGCCCGCAGCCCCGGCAAGCCGCCCTTTGTCTCCCCGTTCAGCAGCTCAGCGGGGAGACAAGGGGCAGCCGCAGCAAGCCGCCCCTTGTCTCTCCGCTCAGCAGCTCAGCCAATGAGCGGGGAGTCAGCGGGCAGCTACTCGCTGCCCCCCAAATCTTGGTGCCCTAGGCGACCTCCTAGGGTCGCCTAGTGGGCGCGCCGGCCCTGCCAGCTGCTCGTGCCGCTGGGGAGATGCGGGCCTTTTAAAGAGCCGCCGGAGCCCCGCTGCCCGAGCTCCGGAGGCGGCACTTTAAAGGTCCCGGGGATCCGCAGCGGCTGCAGCCCCGGGCCCTTTAAAGTGTCCCAGGGTGAGTACGGCGGAGGGGGAGGCGCCTTTTTATAGCGCCGCTCCCCCTGTGCTCAAGACCTGGCTACACTACTGCAGAGAACTCCGGGGCTGCAGGCGCCGGTGTTCTCTGTCCCTGGCAGGCGGGGGGCTGCGGCTTCCCTCTCCACTGCCCAGAACTACTCCCCCCCCAAAAAGGTAAATAAAAAAAGAGCACATTCACATGGTAAGGTGAAAGAATAATTGTCGAATAATTTAATTAATACCTTTTACATGTAAAATTACCTTTTGTATCTTATGGATTCATATATTATGTAATATTAAATATGATGGTTTTCATATTATTTAATGTAGAAATACAAAATAAGTATTGAAAAATTGTTGGCACCCGCCACACTCTTCTGAAAACATGAATGTGCTCTTGGCCACAAAAAGGTTGGGGACCACTGTCCTAACCCCTTGCCAATGATGAGTGGCCATTACAGACTACAGTCTGCCCTAGTGAGTGAGGGCTAGATGATGACTGGCAGTAGCCCCCTAGGCAAGGTGGGTTTAGAGGGTTGGGGGTTCCCCTGGGAGGGGAGATCCAGAGTGTGGGGGTACTGCTGGGGCAGCTTAGAGGTATGGGGCACTGGGGTCTGGGAGGGACATAAGGCCTGAGGCAGGTGACACACTGGCCTGCAGAGGGTGCTCTGTATGCTGGAAAGAGCTAATTCCCAGATGACCAGCAGGGGGCACTGCATCGGTGTGTTGTGATACTTTCCTACAGGCCCCATGCTGCTGGAAGTATTAGTGCTAGGTGCTGTACAAACAGAACAAAAAAATGGTCCTGCTGAAAAAGCTTTGGGTGAAACATAACCATGGGTTTTATGGAGAATCCCATGATACTTTTTGGAAGATCATGGGTCAACAATACCTTAATTATGTCTGCCTCCCCAAAGTTTCACTTTCAGTAAACAGTGAAAATAGGGCTCATGCTACAGATATTTGTAATTATAAAACCTAGAGTCTGGGAGGCTGTAAAATAACACTTTCTTATGGCTCATTAGTTCCTCCTGGAGTAGCTGTTGTCCTAAAAATATCAGATAACTGTGCCTGTGTCTCTTTCACCCTGTTAGATTTTTTTTTTATTGCAGCCACACTCCCAGCCTCCTTCTCCAAACCAAGAGACTAGCTATCAACTGGGCTGTCTTGTGGGGACTTGTGAATACCAATAAATTCCTCGCTTGAAGGACTGGGTATATTTTGATGAGGTAGATTATCAGAGCATTCATATCAGTGTAATGATTTCAAGCTGTGGTTTATGCCAACAAAACTAAACAGATTAGTAAGGATAATCTATAATTACGTAGGGATACATGGCTACGGAACTGCCTGGTGTCTCTGCTACTGCAGGGACTGAGGCTTTTTTCAGACCTGCCTTGTAGATATGATGGAAGAATGGGGTGTCGCTAGACAAGTAAGGATAGTGAGAGATGACATTCACTCAGTGTAAACACTATACTGAGTTCTACAAGTTAATTGCTTCTCAGTTCTTTCCTTTACAAACCAAGTCCAGCCATACAATAACATCTGATACTTCTTTGTCTGTAACTCTGGTTATAGGTTTCCCTTCAGACAGCAGAGTTAAAAATCCTTGCTTGAACAGGCAATGGGTCAAGACATAACTATTTGCCATGATCATGGCAGATCACAAACAGCCATTTTTATTTACTGTGTTTACCAGACGAGATCCTGATCTTGCAAACACTTACTCACTTGAATTATTCTTACTCATGTGAATAGTTACATTGCAGCCAATTACAGGATTTGGCCCTAAATTACATTACAGAACCTGCTAGTAATGAACTGCATCTGACTCCCATTCTTGGCACCCATGTTTACAGAACCATTGTAGCTGATGCTAGAAAGAATGTTGTACTAGTATCAGGTCAAAGAGCAATACCATACACTCCCCTCTCTCCTCTTAACTATAATAGTGAGCATAGAAGTGAGTGCAAAGACATTTTACTCCTTATCCCACATAACACTTCCTTGATTTATGCTACTGGGAAGATGTCTGTGATAGACTGCCTCTATTGTGGGTTTTTTTTCTATCATAAATCAGATTTATCTATTGCTGCCAGCTAGGCTCAGCCTGACCTGCACTGGTGCATTAAGGAACAATATTTTACCTTGCATCACTGTATTTGCTGTAGGTTAACATTCTTCTGGGAAAAATCAGCCCAACATATATAATATCTTAGGTATAACTGCAGCAAAAATCCGTGTCTATTATCAGTGCAACCAGACCAACAGATGTTTATTTAAAGAGGGACTGGTGACTTTGATGCCAGCGGAACCTTCGTGAAAACACAGGGGTTCATCTTGCACCCTATGTGAGCCAAAGTCAACAGGCATGGTACTGGGGACCTGTGAAAGGTAACAAGATGGAGGTGAGGGGCAAAGAATCTTCCTTCCACAGGCTGCATAACCACTGCATAGCCACTAAAGCTGCCTCTGTGTTGGTCAAGGGGCCAGCCCTCAAGATTCCCTGCAGCATCTGGCCCCCTTTCCACAAACGGCAATGGTGTCATGTCAAGGGATATCCACATTCATGACAGTTTTGAGGCAGGATTTACTTCTATAATGAGTACTGTTAAGACAACAGTGAAAGATCATCACTTTGAGTCTTCTAAGACCCAGATCACCAGAGGTATTTAGCTGTTGCACTCCCATTGAGTTGGGAGTTGGGCACCTAAATACCTGTGAGGGTCTGAGCCTAATAGTCATGTATTTTAAATGCAAGAGATATGATTACATGTGAAGTTTAGATTGTGGATATATCTCCTGTGGCCTATGGCATAGTCCTTTGGTCATTAGTAGTTGCCTGCAGAACTGTCACGCAGAGGGAGAAAAAGTTTGCCCCGCTCATGCATTATTATCTTCAGTGATGTGGCCAAAGGCTGTTACTAGAATTAGAAATGGTCCCTGTTTGCTGACCTTACAAGGAACAGGAGAGCTGTTGAGTAGAAGCTCATAGTAAAATGTAGGGATTAGAGAACAGGATGTTGGTAATGAAAAAGGAATCTGTGTTCAGTATTGCAAATTTGTGGTCCTATTTCTGACTTTTCATTGTGCACAGTCTTTTATACTCTAATCTTTATAAATTTTGTTCCCTAACCCTAGAAGTGACAGAGCCTGTTCATTCAGAATACAACTCCCGATCACTGTTAGTTTGTTCAAATGAATAGCCATATTGCTATGAGAGTGAAATGTAGTTGCATAAAGTTAGTTTATCTTCACAGGCTGAGAATGTAAGAAACAGCTACACTTGGAGAACTGTTGGGAAAGGTTGAAGAATGATACACACCTTTTTTACAATAAAATTCTTTAACTACAGATCCTTCCTCCCGCCACTCACATATAAACACAGATGAACACACGTGCACACTGATACACACAGTAGCCAGTAGCACAACAGGTTCAACCTGTATTTTCCGGGTTGCAGATCAGTTTAATACCAACTGATCTTTATCAGGGCTTTTATGAGGTGGCTCCAGGGAATTGTCTGCCACACACATCAGAAGCTTTTTGAAATGGCTTTTCATTGGCAGCATGTTTAGCCTTGAACTTTTACTTTTGAATACCATGTGGGCACCTAGCTGGGGCATTTTTAAGAGTTTGATTCCTCTCTCCCCACCAAAAAAAAAGACCTTTTTAGAAAGCAAATGATAATTCATCTGTGCTTTTTCATCCTGAGACTCTTGATACTCTCTTCCTTCTGCACTATCTTCTTGAAGGATAATATTTGACAAGGACATGCACTTGAGGGGGGAAAAAAGAACTATCCATACCTTATTTGGCCCGAAGTTAACTCTATCATCTCAGAAGAAAGACCTGGCCATCAGTGCAGACCACTTTATGCCCTTCAATAATAATACTTACCATCTACTGTGTACCATTTTTCAAAGCACTGTACCCCCATTAACTAATTTCTCCTCACTATAACTGTTAGGTGAGTAAGTATCACTCTACAGAAGGGGAAGCTACCATGAAAATCTTGATTCTGCATCCCTTACTCATATTGAGAAGTACTTATGTGTGTAGTTGCGGTGGCTTCAGTGTAACTAGGCAGCTGTATGCACCTTCAATGAGATTACTCATGTGAGTTTACACCACTCTTTGTCAGAAGTGCAGAATTGGGCTCAAAGAGAGTAAATATCCAACCCTACTCCCACTGAAGTCAATGGGAAGCCTGAGGCCACACACCAAGTCAGTGGTAGGACTGGAATTAGAACTGAGAATCTTTGGATTCCCAATTCTGTTCTCATTTTGCTAGACCATGCCACCTCCATCACTACCAGGCCTGCTGAGCCATTAAGTTAATAAAGTGGTGGGCTTAAATCGATTTTACAGAACAATAAATTGCTCCATTAACCTTTTAGATTTTCCAAAAAGTTTCAGATCATGTGATCACTGACCAGTGGGCACAACTAACAAAATATGTAATCTTTCCAGTGCCTCATAAAATTTCACACCAGGTTTACAAATTGTTTTCACTCCCATTAGATGTTTTGCAATACTTATATCATGCAGCAACAAGACTACTACAAGTTACGGATGGAAACCTTATGATTCATGCATGAGTTGAATGAAATACACAGAGGATTAAATGGTGGTAAATGTTCTTGTACTATGGACTTTCCTGTTCTGAATTAAAAAAAAATATTCTGGAAGGATAAATATAGTTCTGGGGGAAAAATTCCAAGAGGTCTACTACAAAGATTAAAGATGATAATCCAGTTCCTAGAGTGGGGGGGGGGGCATCAGTGCTCTAGAAAGCTAAATCAGACTCGGGGGCGGTTTCCAAAATGTCTATACAAACACTAACGGTATCACTGACATCAAACAGAGTCCTTTTGATCTACTATGTATTTCATTAAGGTCAGCATATCCAAACTCAAGTGCCAAGATCTAGGCACCTAAATCCATATGTAAGCACCAAACTAGCAGACTTATTTTCAGACATGATGAATTCCTCAATTCAGTAGAAAAAAAACTGTAGGTTTTCTATAAGCTAGGCCAGATTTATTTAGGTGCCTAAATATGTATTCTCGTGCCTAGAATTGCTTAACTTTTGAAAAATTGCCAAACTTTTGCCAAGTTTGAAAATTTTGGCCAGAATAACAATATTAACTAATTATCTAATTAGATGCATTATTGATTAAACACTTCAGAATAATTCTGATTAGTTGAAGAACAAAATTATTTCTCCATTATCATATTAGGGGACCAATCTCATCCTCATAGTTAATAATGTCAAAACAACTTTCAATTAATAGCTTTTAATAATAGTCATCTATCTTCATAGGTTTACTTCTGCTCTTTTTTCTTCTCTCATATTCAGAACTTTGGTGCCTTCCTTATTAGTTAAATGGCAACTGGATTTAACCCATGATACCCATTAAAAATATCTATGAAACTCATTTAAAAATAGGCAATTTACGTTAATTCTGATGTAAATACTTTTGTTCATGTAGTTTAATCAAATTAAAAATAGGATACAATTATTGGTAGATAGGAAATAGATTCAGATAGAGAAAGATTTTGAATAACAGTTAAAAAGAGTTTCACTAGTATTGTTGCTGATTTATTCACAGAAACTGAACCTAGAAAAATGCTAACATATAATAGCTCTATTATAGTTATAATTTTTGATACACAGTGAACAAGATTTTCAGAAGTGCACGCCTAAGTTCATATGTAGGAATTTAGGGATAGATCCTGCTCCACTGAAATCAAAGGGAGTTTTATCATTAACTTGAACAGCAGCAGGATCAGGCTTTTAAAGAGGTGGCTTGATTTTCAAAAGCACTGAGCACCCAGTAGCTCCCATTAATGTCAGTGGAAGTTTTGCTCCACTCAAAACTAAAGAATTTATCCCTATGGCATGTACAGTCCAAGTTATTGGTGAGTTATGGACGCATATGTACTATAGGTAGAACTGGGCAGGAAATGGTTTTACCAATCCTGTGAACATTTTCAAGACTTCAACATTTTTTCCACATCCCAAATCAGGATGAAAAAGTCAAAATCATTAAAATATTTGAGATATGACCCTCCCCCTCCATTTGATTTGGGGCAACTGAAACATTTCTTTTCATTTTGATTTCTCTTTTGTTTAGAACTTTTTCAAAATTAGTCATAAATTTCAAAATGAAAATCAATTTGAACTGGAATCTCATTTAAAAAATGTCAAAACAAAACATTCTGACAATTTTAATTTTTTTCTCAAAACATTTTCAAATCAGGTAATTTGTCTAAACTGTTCCCATTTCATAAAAAAAATTGGTTTTGCCAAATCAACATTTTTCAACCAAAAACATTTCGTCGAAAAATTCATGATCAGCTCTAACTGTAGGGCCACAGAGATTCACAAACTGCTATGATCCTGTACGACAAAACATCTGCTCTGCAGTGTTCACCCCTATCTCTGGATATATGCTGGAGAAAAAATGTTAAGCTTGTAGCCTCCAGCAGCCTGAGTATGAACAATGAACCCAGCTCTCCTGTACTGTAATCCAGGAAACTGTACTGTCTGCCAGAAAAATATACATACTGGGATTTATTCTGAAAAAGAACTTGAAATCCAGCCCAAGTGTGGGCACCTGAAAATGGGTTGTTTGTAGTCATTTACATTTGACCGTTAAACAGGTTATACTAGTAATGCTGATATCATTCGTAACCTGGCACCAGCGCTTAAGAGTTTTGAAATGAGGCATTCCTAGATGAAACTGTCATTTTTTTCCACAATACTGAGTTATTGCCATAATTAAATGTTCTGTGCATTGTAAGTTTGTTTACAAAGTGTTTGTTTTTAAAAGCCTCAGATGTATGAACAAAATTATGCAATACACATACAGGGTTACATTGTGACTTGCACAGTGCACCTGCAGACGGGGGTAAGTGGAAAGAAGTAACCCCATACACCCACAGTCCTTTGTGAACTAACCATTCATTGGGTCCAGGTGTGCAGCATGGTCACACTTAAGTATAGGCATAGGTATGTCTTGGAGTCCTGTGATTACACCCAAATCTCAACTTTCATTCCAAAAAGTAAATTTCTAGTTCTCATGATTGTGAAGAAAAACTTGATAATATGAACAGAGCATAACCTAATCAACAATATCTGCCTGAGTCTGCAGACAGCCTGACACAATAGTTCTGAGAGGTGTGAACTGGTCCAGGCATTTCAAATGGCTCTTAATTCCAAAACCCATTGCTCTGGAGATCCTACCAATACCTTCCCACAGAAAACTCAGTGTGCAGCTAGAGAAACATTCTGGGAAGCTGGCTATCAGCTAAGTAATCTTCACTTAGATTTCAGGTAGTATCTTCATTTGTGATAATTCAAGGTAGTAACTGAATAATATTTTTTTATTTGTTCACTCATGCTCTTCACTTAAACCACAGCATATGGGCGTTCCAATTTGCAAAGAGACTTTGTGGAATAGGCAGGATTATTTCAGATGTGTTCTCTCTGTTGTAATGTGCTCTGTCCATCAGGATGAGGATGTCAAAGTGCTCATCTGACTCTATATCAATCCATTATGGTCTAGACCAAAAAGAGAGTAAACAGAAGAGATTAGCCGGAGTGGGTGTAAAGGTTATCAGGGTTGACAACAATGTTAAATACATTTTCTCTCAACATCCTGTCCAAAATCTAATCAGCTTAGTAACCTGAGTGAAATAAAGTCTAGACATTTTGTTCTTTAGGTGAAATAATACCATTTCATCCTTCTAAAGAAGCTTCAAACAGATTGGATAGAATAGCTGCCAAAAGATCTTTACTCTGAAAGACTCCCTAGAGAACAGAGAACCATCAAGCTCTTGACATTTATTATCAGAACATTCATTAAGACAGGAACTAACTGTAACAGTATTGCCCACATTTCCAATAAAGCATGCATACAAATAAATTCATGGAAGAAAATAACTAGCAAGTGCTTTTTAGTTAAATACAGGTAATTTATTTCCAAATCAGTGATCATGTTTAGTAGGCAATAGCATTTTACACTGACACATTTGATTTATGCCTCTTCTAAATTTGTATGATCAATGAGTTTTGGCGAAGGGGTTAGTTTGTGAATCCAGGCCTCCTGTCATGACAAGTAACTGCAATAACCCTCCTGTGCCATTTAAACTGATTCATAATTTCTTACTAGAATGCTTTATGATACAGAGTAATTTTGTTTGATCAACATTTCTTATAGTTCCACTTGCCTTCAAATAGGACTTGCAAGTGCTTTGAAGAATTTATCTGCTTTTACTGTTGCTTTCATAAGGATTTTTGCATCATCCAAAAAATGAAAATGTTTAACTTCTATAGTAAGTTAAAACCCAGAAACCTCCTTCAATAACAGTGCACTACGAGTACTACTTTCCTCTTCTCTCAGCAACAGAAACCCATCAAAAGTCTGTGCTAATCTCTGGTTGGAACCAATGAGAGCCCATAGGCACTCAGCAACTCTGAAATCAGCTCATAGACTAATCTGTGCTTACATTTAGATACATGTTGGAATTGGCAATAGATGGTGTCCCCAGAACTGCCACTGACCTGCTGTGTGACCTTGGGCAAATAATTTTCCTTCTCAGCCTTTGTCTTGTCTATTTAAACAGAAAACTTCTTGGAGCAAGAACTCTCTTACTAAGTTTCTGTACAGGATCTAGCACAATGGGGCCCAACTGCAGGGGTCACTGTAATACAACTAATTCAAATAACCAGAACCTTAAGATCCCCAGGACCTGACATTACGACCCAATCCTGCACCCACTGAAGTCCAAAGTTTTTCCATGGTGCAGGACAGGCCCGTAAAGTGTAATTTTCACAGCAAACTTTAAAGTTTCAGGTTCAGGAATTTTAAAGCAAGAAAAGCTCAGTTATCCCTTTAAAATGTGCTTTCAGCTTTGTCACCATCCCAGAGTAAGGCGATGGAGGCAAAAAATATTCATGTGAACTGCTAATCTTGAGGAAACACCAGACCAAATACTGCCATTTGTATACCCAGTGCAGCAGCCCGGCAGTTCAAGGGTGCACTGAGCGTAGCTGATGGCACAGCTGTCCCAGAGCCTACAGGTGGTAGTCAATGATTTATTTGTAGGAGCAACGACAGGGAAGTTACCACCCTTCTCTAAATTATGTTTCCTGTTTAAACATAAGTAAGTTTCCAGCCAGTGAATTAGTTTCTCTCCTTCTGCTTAGTATTGTAATCTCTGCTGTCATATACTCATGACAATAATCTAATCTCCTCCAGCTGCATGTTTCAGACCTTTTTTATGGTTTCCCTTCTACCTTCCCCTGCCCTTTCTAGAAATGACCTTAAAAATTACCAGTCACAACAAAACCTGTGGCTCTACCCCCAGCTCTATTCTTCCCAACCCCTGCCCAGCCCCATTCATTTACTTTCCAACCATGACCTCAGCCTTGGTGGCATTTACTACCCCCTCCCCCCCGCCCTATGAACAGCTGTAAGCTCTTTAAACCCCACCAGGAACAGCTGAGAGCATGTCAGGGTTATTATGGGCAGCAGATCCTCCTCCCTGCCCTCTCAAAGAGAGGAGGGGAGCACTGCCGCCTGACCTCTGTAGCTGGCGCAGGGGATGGGAGGGAAGGCGGAGGTGCTGCTGCAGGAGCCAGACACGCTCCTGTGTTTGTACTAAACACTGAGCAGGAGGTGGTCCTGCCTCCTGGAGCCAGATCTTCCTGGCAGCAGGCAGTGCAGTGGAGTCAGTGTGAGGGGAGGAGGGGAAACAGCGGTGGGTGCAAGATGAGGCCTGCCCAAGGGAAATGGGACAGTGAGAGGTAGGGCAGCTGAGCAGGTGTGGGACTGCTGAAGGGTGTGGGGAGGGAAGGACCAAGGCTAATTGCGCAACCCACCACTGCTGTGCACACTGTACACACCAACTGCCTCATCCTCCCCCCTCCTCCCACTTCCCTGCACAGTAAATGAGGCATCTCAGCCTGGTGCTTCGCAGACCCTGCTCCCAGCTAGACAGGACTCTGTCCCTTAAGGAAGCAGACAGCCTGGCTTGACCAGGCATGTTTCCTAAAGAAGGGCAACATGAAATGCATGAGGGGGGTTGGGAGCAGCTTGTGTTTCCAATGAAGAGAAAGCTGGGCAGTGACCTAGCTGCCTGTATGCAGAAGTGAAGACCCAACACAAAGGGAAGCTTGGAACTCTGTTAGAGTGCATGCCTAGAGTGGGAGGAATGATCTAGTGTGTGAGGCACTGGTTAGCGCTCAGGCCCCATGGGTTTAGTGCCTCAGCCACAGGCTTTGAGCGTACCCTGGGCAACTCAACTGGCGCTAGAAACACAAAGTAGAGGCTTGCTGGGGTCTAATTTTAAAGCCCCATGCTGAGACTGTCAAGTCAAACCTACTACCTCCCCATAAACCTGTATCACAATGTCACCACCTTGTCCATGGGGCAAGCCAGGTCTGGGCTTCCCATATTTGTGGTCATTTCATGATCATGTTTTCTAGAACTTTAATACTCTTTGTTACTTTCCTCTGGGCTTTCTCCACATTTTTCCTGAAGTGTGAGGCCCAGCATATACAATGACCCATGAACACTCTTTCCAAAGTGCAAATGGAGGCATGATTGGCCAGTGTAGGTATTTAGGTTCAAGTTTTGATCTCAGGTATGCAAATATCTCTGTGGGAGGACACTGTTGAAATCAGAAGAGTCACTCTGGATTGATAGGTTTCAGTGTAGTAGCCGTGTTAGTCTGTGTCAGCAAAAAGAAAACAAGAAAAATACCTGTGGCACCTTAGAGACTAGCAAATTTATTTCAGCATAAGCTTTCGTGGGTTAAGAACCCACTCGATGAAGTGGGTTCTTAACCCACGAAAGCTTATGCTGAAATAAATGTGTTAGTCTCTAAGGTGCCACAGGTATTTTTCTTGTTTTCTTTTTTCTGGATTTATAGTGGAGTAACAGAGAACACAATCTTCACTTTAGCCTGGAAAAGCAAAGGCAAACAGAGGTAAAAAGCCCATTTCATATTCAGCCTCAGGTCAAACATGCTTGTCAGTCAATGCACCCAAGGTCTTTAGCAAAGCTAGATCAGAAGCTTCTTGGTTGAGCAGCTGGTAGTTAGATTTCACTTTCCCGGACTTCATGTTTGATTGACAATAGGATTTTTTGTTAGCCTGTATACAACTATGCAGTTAGGTTTGCTTATTGGATCAAATGCCTCCTGTAAAGTTTTGCTCCCAAAGAAAACTGACATCTGAAAATGGGTCAAATTCTGCACTTCAACCCATGTAATGATTAGATGGAGCTGGTAATTTTTGCACCTGACTGCTACCCTCTTGGGTGTTACAAGCAACGTATGCCTATGGTGACTTGGGCAGTAATGTAAGGGACAAGTCATATGTGGTAAGGAACTGTATCTTATATTTTGAGATAACTACTTGGGAATGAGTCAGTTTGTCCAAGTAAAATTTAATTAAAAGCAAATCCTAATGAAACCAGTGGCTGTCTGTAAGCAATAATTGATTTGTCAGACAGTGACAGGAGTGAAACCCAAGGTCAGCTATCACTCTTACAAACCAGTCATTACAGACATTAACAGCTGTTTTTATTTTTAAGGGCTTATGGCTACACTACACAAGGATGTTATTAACTATCTACAAGGCCAGTGCTTAATTACAGAATAAGTCTATGTTCTAACTGTGGAAAAACATGTTTTCTGGTATGATAGCTATTACTTTTTATCAGTCAGGTATCCTGAATGTTTAGAGATCACCCAAAATAATGTTATTTTAGTTTTGTGCAAGAAAGCGACATGTTAATGTGAAGATCCTTTCACTCAGGTTTGAAAGAAGCCTTGGAAATCACATAACAACTGTTTGAACAAATACTGTTACTATTTTATAGAGCACAAAATCACAATAATTTCCAACATATATAGATACATTAGAATTCACCACAGTCACACGAAGTCACATTTTGCTTCTTTCCATAACCATAAAGGCTTTGACGTTTCACTACAATGTGAGGTCTCTTCAATCATTTCATTTTAAAGGCAGTGGCCTTGAGCTTGTTCTG
Source organism: Chelydra serpentina (assembly GCA_037349315.1). Lineage (NCBI taxonomy): Eukaryota > Metazoa > Chordata > Testudines > Chelydridae > Chelydra > Chelydra serpentina. The sequence goes on along the minus strand of JBAIAC010000035.1, from coordinate 29,129,892 downwards.
AACCTGCCAGAGAGATTCAAGCAACAAACCCTAAATGCACAAAACTTCATAGCATGTCGCATAAGAGACCTAACACACTGGCGGTAAGGTTAGAGCAGGAAGTCTAATACCCCATGGTCAAATACTTCATATGGGCCAGAGCCTCAGCTGGTGGAAATCGATGAGGTCCACTGATTTTAGTTGAGACTCTGGACCAGTGGTGGGCAACCTGTGGCCTGTAGGCCATGCCCACCCTGCTTCCTGCAGCTCCCATTGGCCAGGAACAGCGAACCGCAGCCACTGGGAGCTGCAGGTAGCCATGTAAATGTAAACAAATGGTCTGGTTGCCTGCCAGCAGCTTGCCCTGACCGGCCGTGTGCGGCCTGCAGACCGCAGGTTGCTCACCATTGCGCTGGACCCATAGTTTTAAAAACAGTGTTAATTTGAAGGCGGGACTAGGTTTAACCACAGGGGTAATGAAGAGAGATTCTCCTAAGCACCCAACATATTAGATAAATCAATTGTCCCTGCGAGCTTTGGCTGTTTCTCATATGAAGCGCTGAACATGAGGTCTGCGTGAGTGCATGAACTTTCTGAAGTCCTCCTTGTTGCCCAAGGTTGAATGAAATATTTTTTAGAAATTAATTTAATTTAAATTAAATTAAATTTAGATCACAGATCCCTTTCTGGCTTTGGTTTTGTTTATTTTAAATCTATTAAGGTCTAAATTAGCATAAGAAAGACAATTGCACTCTTCAACCTTTTAATTCTCATGCCTGCCCAAAGTGAGATTCATTGCCTGGATGCCAGCTTTTAATTGTTAGTGAAAGAATTATTGAAATTATTACAAAACCATTAGAGTTTCATGAGGTTTGTGTGTGATTACTTCTCTTAATATCAGTAATTCCCCTGCTGCTCCTCTAGGTAACTAGTTTTTGTGGCTCAGTAGAAAGGCCAAATGTTAATTAGAACAAATGGTAATCTAAAACACAGTCATGAAGTAAAAAGTAAAGTTAACCAAGCTGCACCAGGGATGCCTCAAAATGTTTTAAGAAAATTTTAGAAATAGATATTGCTAATTCAAATCAGGAAGCATCCAGGCCATTTTTAGATTGCTCTTTGTTTTATTTCTAATTCAGTGTTGCAGGGTGATTTCTAGATGAATAATCACCTGTATTGGGTATTTTTTGTATAAATTAAATAAGCACAAAGTATATGGCACTTGTAGTTTGCCATCCACCCCAGAACAATTATGAAATCATACTGCAAGTCACTATGAACAACGGCACAAGACCTGTACACCCATCAACGCTACTTCACTGTACATCCAGCTCTCACCTGTGGCTCCAAGTAGCTGTAGTATGCAACAGCAGCCACATGCCGGTAAAGTGCCTCGGCAGGTGGGTTAAACCAGGTGAGGGTAACCGGAAGTGTGGAAACTGACTGATTTAGGGATTGCCCTCCCAAGCATATGAAGACTGTTCTGGTAGCCAAGGCGAAAGAGACCATATATTGATCCAACAGCTTCAAAAACAGTGCAGCAACATATTGTGGAATGCAAGAGGCATGATGGGGCACTGTAGAAGTCATGGCTATCCACTGCAGCTAAAGAATCCTCCAGTTGTAACAGTCTTTGTGCCACTGGGCCAAGCTTCAGCAACCGAGAGAATGGGATTGTCCCAGTGCAACGACTCTCCCATTTTAATCAACTTCACGCACACGTCATTCATGCACATCTCTCTTCAAATGTCCTGTGACAATGGGGGAGTGGCAAAGTGACAGGTGAAGATGATTACTGGCAGTGTAGCCACAAGCCTGCACGCAGGTGGCCTGGGACATTGGTCGCCCATCCCTGACCCAAGGGCAGCAGGGAAGTTCGGCAACACCCTAGGTGTTTTTCGGATTGCACTGCTCTCCCTTTGTAGGGGAAGGGGCTAGAAAAGGGGCCTCAACCATTGCCTGCCCAAATTAAATCTGGCCATTTTACCGTGGCTGGCGGTTCATCCTCAACACGGTCGAAAACCAAAGATAACTTTAAAAAGCACTAAAGATTGGTGCTTGGAACATCAGGACCATGATAGACAAAGAAAATACCTCTCGATTTGAAAGAAGAACAGCTCTCCTTTGAAAAGAGCTAGCCCAGTATGACGTTGACATTGTAGCGCTCAGGGAAACTAGATTGGCAGATGAGGGCATTATTACAGAACTGGCTAGGGGTTACACCTTCTTTTGGAAGGGAAAAGAACCACACAAACATAGAATCCATGGAGTGGGAATTGCCATTAAGATCAAACTCTTGCAATGTCTTGAAGACTTTCCAATAGGCATTAATGAAAGACTCATGAAACTCCGGTTACTACTAAATAAGTCACGATTTGCTACCATCATCAGTGCATATGCACCCACCTTAACAAGCCCTGATGATGCTAAGGAACAGTTCTACTCTGACCTCAACTCTCTTTCAAGTCAACACCACAAAGTGGTGACAAACTAATCATCCTAGGAGATTTTAATTCAAGAGTAGGTAAAGATAATAACAACTGGCAAGGTGTCATTGGGGAAAATGGCATTGGAAAAATGAACAAAAATGGTCTCCTACTCCTAAGCAAGTGGGCAGAACATAACCTGACTATTACAAATACCATATTCAGACAGGAATACAAATATAAAACTAGATGGATGCACCCCAGATCCAAACAGTGGCATCTAATAGATTACATCATTGTCTGACAATGTGACATAAGGGATGTCAGGATCACCAGAGCTATGTGTGGAGCCAAATTTTGGATGGATCATAGAATGATTAGGTCAATACTAAATCTACACATTGTACCCACACACCTGAAATGTCCAAAAACAATCAAGACATCCCCTGATATTGTTAAACTAAATTATGCATCCTATCAAGACAAGCTACAAAGTGCACTAGAAACCAACCTTGGTGATAACCCTGTCTCATGGGAGGAATTTAGGAAGAGAGTACAAAGAACTGCAACTGACATCCTTGGATGGAAGAAAAGGCTCACCATGACTGGTTTAATGAAAATGATGAGGAAATCACATTACTCTTGAAAGAAAAAAAAATGAGGCTTTCCAAATCTGACAAAATGATATTCAGTCTTCCTCAAAGAGAGTCAGATTTAAATACCTGCAAAGCAAGGCACAAAGACAACTACGCTTGATACAAGATAAATGGTGGGAGAAGATAGCAGAAGATGCTCAAATGTATGCAGAAACAAATGAAACAAAGAAGTTCTTCGATTCCTTGAAGCTAGTCTATGAACGTTCAAAGGTGGGCACAGGTTCGCCTGATGGCAGGACAGTCATTAAAGACAAACCTGGCATGGACAGAGATGGGTTGAACATTTCAGGCAACTACTAAACAAACCATCCTCAGCTGAAACAAGTGCTATTAATCTGACACCTCAAAAGCCTATTCAGCACCATCTTGACTCACTACCCTCACTTGAAGAAATAGAAAAGGCAATCACTTTGATGAGCTCAGTAAAGTCCTCAAGCAGAGATGGAATACTGGCAGATATATAAATCGGTGGGTCCAAAAGTGGTAACAACACTCCAGAAGATCATTACTGACATCTGGGACAGTGAAGAAATGCCACAAGACTTGAAAGATGCCACAATTATTCCTTTATTTAAAAATAAAGGCAGCAAAATGGTCTCTGATAACTACCATGGAATATCTCTCCTATCTGTTGCTGGAAAAATCTTTGCTCGTGTCCTCCTGAATCTACTGGTTTCATCTGTCTCAGAAGCCAACCTGAGACTCAGTGCGGATTCAGATCTGGTCGTATCACCATTTACATGATTTTCAGTATCAGGCAAATACAAGAAAAATGTATCGAACAAAACATGAATCTGGTCAGTATTTTCATCGATCTGACAAAAGCCCACCAAAACTGATAAAGATCATTCGTTTATTTCATGAGGGGATGCAAGGTCAGGTACTTTTTAATGGAGATCTCACTGACTCCTTTCCCATTTCAAATGGAGTCAAACAAGGCTGTGTCCTTGCCCCTGTACTGTTCAACCTCTTCTTCACCCAAGTTCTCAACCATGCTACAGATGGACTGAACAGAGGCATATACATCAGATACAGACACGATGGCTCAGTCTTCAATCTTACAAGGCTTAAAGCAAAAACAAAAGTAACAGAACTACTAATAAGAGAAGCACACTTTGTGAATAATTGTGCCCTCCTAGCACACACAGAGGGAGATCTCCAGTGCATAGTAGATTGCTTTGCTGAAGCATCAAAATTGTTTGGTCTTACAAACCTGGAGAAAACTTTGGTGTTGCTCCAATCATTTTCACTGCTCTGTGCCATATCCCCTAGCATATGCATTAGTGGAAACCAACAAAAGCAAGTTGGCAGTTTTACCTATCTTGGCAGCAATATTTCCCATGATGGATCTCTTGACAAAGAGATCATGAACAGGATTCAGAAAGCGTCTCAGTCATTAGGAAAGTTACGTAACAAAGTCCTGAGATCCCACAACATAACCCTCTCAACAAAAATAAAACTTTATAATGCTTTTGTGTTCACATCTCTCTCTATGGCTGTGAGACCTGAACACCATACAAATGGCATATCAAACAGCTAGAGGCCTTCCATATGCGGTCTGTGCACACCACTATGGGGATCTGCTGGCAGGACAAAATTACCAACCTGGAGGTTCTCCAAGAGTCAAATGCCATAAGCATTGAGGCCATGCTGATAAAAGTCCAACTACGCTAGGTTGGACACATCATTAGGATGCCTGAATATAGACTCTCCAGAAGAAATTTCTATGGAGAATTGGCACAAGGGCATCGGAATCAAGGCCGCCCCAGATAGCACTAAAAGGACAGCATCAGGAACTGCATACACTTTGGTGCAACAAAACTGGATGATCTTGAGAAGGCTGCATTAAATAGATCATCAGGGCAACACACCACACTCAGAGCTTTCCAAGCCTTTGAAGAGGACAGAAATAATCTATTGTTAGCTGCAAGGGGAAAGCGCCATACTACTGCTACAGCTACAAGTATGCATGTCACGCTTTGGACTTTAGAGTCACTCCAGAATCCACAAAAAGAGAGAGCATGAAAACATCATCGTTGAACGGACGGACTGCACACAATTACTTTAAGAAAAATATTTGTATGTGCTGCAACATATTTCTTCCATCTGCTATGCCTAGAGAACTATTTGGCCCATGCTGATGGTTTCCAAAGGGATTTTTCAGAATGTGTAGGAATGCAACAAAGGGTGCTTTATTCCACATACGTTAAATCCTTTGTCCACAAGGAACTGGCAGTTCCTTGCCATTGTGCCTTACCTGTCTCCTACAAGAAACACACAGGAGAGCCATTCAGCTCCTGTGACTAATCCACCCTTGATCTTTCTGCAGAGCTTAGCTACCCAACGGAGCATATCCAGGGGGATTCCCAGCCCTGCTACCCCTTCAGCACAACTGCAAGTATGCTCAGGATAACTAGTTACACTCTTTTATGGGTATGGCAAAGGCCACCAAAAGGCTACTTCCCCACTTTCCTGTCTTTGCAAGTAGTGTATCTCCTCTCCATCCCAGCATGGGGTTCCTTCTCTAGAGGTAAAAGTGAGCCCTAAGGGCCAGATTTTTAGAAGGGCTCAGCCCATTTAGGCACCACAACTGATGACTGGATTTTCCAAAGGCTCGGCAAAATGCTGGGCTGCTGCTAGGTGCTGTGGCATTTGGAAAAATCTGGCCTTTATTTAAGTGCCGGAATATAAGCTGGAAATCTTGTCCCATTTTGTGGGTGCGGATCACTTAAAAATTTGTCCTTGTGTTCTTTTACAATCTCTCCCCAGACTGTATGACTAGATGACCTCCTGAGGTCCCTTCCAATCCTGAGATTCTATGATTCTAGGAACGTTTCAAAGATGCCTTTGGGATTGTGGATGCACAATTGTGGATGCACAATTCCCTTTAATTTTAATGAGAACTGAGTGTCCAAATCCCTCAGCCTTATTTTCCACTGCTGTCTGTTCAGCACACCGGATAGCCTTGAAGTGCTGACTCTTGCTCTTTCCAGTAATCACTGTATGCACCTGATTTCTTTGAGCTACCAGATTGTTAATAAAATGACAGCAGCCATCTGTTTTTAGTACAAAATTGCACTTGCCTTCCATGCCAAGCTATTAATGATATACTGTGAGCACAGCTGATTTCTGGTTTTCTGCCACTGATTAAGATCCAGAAGATGGTGCTGGGGCAGTAACTTTGTGCAGGTGAATGAATCTCAGTAAACTAAAGCATAAATGAAGGAACCTGTGTAAAATTAGCAACCATCCTTAATAGTCCCAGAGCTGCTAGTCCCTACTCAATCAGGCTAAACTCTGTGGTGTGCCTACACGGCCATGCCTCCCAGCCTGTGTCCGCAGACACATGCTAGTGCTTGAGCTAGTGTGCTAAAAATAATAGTGTACTTATTGCTGCCTGGGCTGCAGCACATGTTACCCACCCGAGTCCAAGCCCACGCGATCCCCTGAGTCTGAGCTTAGGTGGCAAGTCCTTGTTGCCATGCATGCCACAAAGTTCACACTGCTATTTTTAGCTGACTAGCTCAAGAGGAGCTAGTGTATGTCATGTCTGGAGGCATGCTTCCAGCTGTGGTGTGGACATACCCATATTTTGAGCATCACAAACCATACGCCAGTGCAAAGCTCACTGAAGCGGCCAAACTGGATTTGACATCGTAGATTACAACAACTCTCCACAAGCATACCTAATCCTCGGCCATGTGCTCGCCTACAAAGGTTATTTGATTCATCCTATTTTACTATAAACAACCAAAACTCCTACAGTAATGATTACTGCACTTATATCAATAGTGCCTATTTGGTAACAGCTGTTCAAACATTTGTTAAATCACTTCACAGCAAATAACAACATAGCGCCACTTGCCTTTCCCTCAGTTAACCTTAACCATAACAATATTTAACATACACTAAAAAACATATGCCACATGCAGATGTATTCACACAAAAAATGCTTTGCCTTAGCTCATGACATCATCCTGCAAATCCCAAAGGATGCTGGAATGTTGTTCCATGCACAAATATCTCCTAAATGATCTGCATAATTTCATTCTTCTTGAAACCTATTTCCTATTTCCACACATAATTATTGAAAATATTGGCCCTACCCTTGGGTACTCAAAGACATGCACCTAAAACTCAAAGACACGCACCTAAATCCATGTTGTTTACACATTTATTATTAATTACAATAGAACCCACAAGTGTCAATGAAGGTCAGGACCCCATTGAGATAGGCACTGTACAAAAAAAGAGTGAGAGATGTTCTCTGCACCAAAGAATTTACAGTCTAAATAGACAAGTGTGGGAGGAGAAACAGACACAAATAGCCAATAGCAGCTTAGTGACCAAAGCCAGAATAGACTGTGATCTCCTGGCTACTAGTCTAATACCCTACTCACTGGACCACACTGCATCTCCAAGAAAGTGGTATGATTTTATGGAGGTAGCAAGTACTGAGCACTTTGGAAATCAGGCCACCAAACTTGAAAATGTTGGTCTAATTACTTTGCTTACGTTAAGTAAAAGCTTCTTTTCCTTGCTCTACTTCCTATAGGAAGGGAAGAACTTGTAATCAGTCAAGAAATTAGCTCATCTTTCTTAGCCTGCAGATGCCTACTTGTGTGCCTACACTGTAGAGCTGCAGGGCCATATTACCCCTTGTGAAATTTGCCAGAGGGGTGATTAAATCAGCTGGCAACCCCACTCGAAAGCCCTCAAATCTGTCTGAGGACAGGGAGTTCTGAGAGAGGCATCAGGCTATTTCTTCAGCTGTGCAGAAATCCCTCCACACACACTCTGCTTTTGGGGCAGCATGGGTTCAGGGAGAGCTTCTCCCTGGGTTATTATCCCTGGCAAAGGGTCAGGAACTGTGTACAATGTTAATACCCATACATTAACGTTGAAGGAGTCACACAACCTGTTTCCTGGCATCTCTGGCTCCTCACCTCATCAGCTGCTGCCTAGCAGAGCTCCTCACCTCTCAACTGCAAGGTGAGATAGTGACTTCCATTTTCTTCCTCTCTTGCACCGATACACGAGTTTGCTGGGCTTCTGCTGTATTACTGAGAGTGTTTTTCTGATCAGTTCACCAACCTTTTGTGTCCACCTCCCTACCTGCTCCCTAGTCAGGAGAACTCTGCCTTCTCCTTCCATCCCATCCCCCATGAGTCTATACCTCAGAAAGTTTAAGTAACAACTGGAAGAAATTTCCAAGTATCTTTATCCTTCGTGCCCTTAACCCATGTATAACTCTGAGTTAGGCCATGATCATCCATACCCACTACTAGTGTCCCGAATATCTGTTTCCACCTACAGCACTGCAGAGTTGTCAGCTGTGTTTCAAATGTTGTGGCTTATCAGTTACATGAATCAAAGGGTGTTGTGCAGATCATGCAGTTATAAAACAATTAGCACCAACTCTGCAAGACAAGCAACTAACAATCTTGGTTTGTTTGGAATCTGCTACTGATCACATTTTTCAACATGATGTATAGTGCCATAAAATACAATTTCATGTTAAGGCTGTGGGCAGAGTATATAATACTGCGTGCCTTGTATTCCTATTTTTATCCACCCTCAGGCAACAATTAAAATGCTATAGTAGTCATTTTACAGTTAATGAAGAAAGAGAATAAGAAATCTATAACTCATATACCAAATAGGAGGAAGCAGGGAGTTTTCTTGTTCTTTCTTTCCTTTTTCTGTAACGCACTAACAGGAAATGAACTTAGGGAAATGATCATATCTTTCTAGGACTGATCTTGCTTTCAATAGATCATTGTGACTCGGATGAATTAGGGTCAAATCCTGAAGCCTGTACTCACTTGAGAATCCCATTGAAGTCAGTGAGACAATTTCTTTCTTGAGTGGATTTGTTCAACCGAGTAAGGGCTGCAGAATTAGGCCTTTAAAGTATCATTTAGGTTATGAATACCAATCTGTAAAAATAAAAACTCTGCCTTTAGCTGTTTAAATGAAATACATACAAGGATGGATTTATCGGTAAAGAAAAATAGCTTCTGCAGCATCTCTTAGTACTGCATAATACACCCCCTGGCTACAGTCTGGCTTCTTTCATGTATCTACAGTATCTACCATGTTCTATTTGTTTTTCTGCCCCTCCCAACTCCTAAAGTTTTGATTAGCAGAAACAAGTGTGTTGTCTGCATCATATTCAGGAAAAGAATATTTGAAACATGTTAATTTGGCACGTGGCTAGAGCCTGGCCAGTATGGAATCCCAACGTTATTCATCCAGGCTTGCTTTACATACAACCAAAGCAGATTCAGATTTTGCTCTGTGCTAAGACATACATAATGCAATGGTAGAAACCCCAGACTCTACTGAGCTGTAGGATTAAACAAAAGTTGCCCATTGTTGTAATGCAAACGAGAAAATTTATTTCAGAAGACTGAAGACTAATTTTGTGTAATTGGAACAGGAAAGTTTTATTAGGACTTTCTGCTCTATATCTCATTTATATTATATTACATCAAGCACCTTGAGATGTGGCATGCAAGAGATTGTAGACATTATTTATTTGAGCAGAGCAAGGGACTGGGACTCTTGCACTCCTGCTTTATGGCTCTGCTACCAACTCACTGAGATATGTCGAGCAAGTTGCATACACACCAATCCTGCTTTCAATGAGTTTTATAAGTGATTTCCTATTGATTTCAGTAGCAGCAGGATCTTAGTCATAAATTCACCGTGCCTCAGTTTACCTAGATGCAAAATCACTGATGTTATGAGGTTTTTATTAAATATTTGAAAAAAACACATTGAGATCCTTGAATAAGAGGCCCAGTAGAACTGCAGTGTATTATTACTACTACTTCAGTCCTGGAGCAGGAATGATATATGAGAGAAACGTTTGAGCATCTTACTTATGGCTTTAGATCTCAGACAAGGGAATTGTGATTCAAGTGCTAGTGGGCAAGTTGGCAGCTACAAGCCATGTTGAAATGAAATGGATTTTCTCTCTATGCAATGAATCCATAATCTGGGTGATCAGTAAGTATTACTCTTGAAATCCAGAGGGAAATTAGAGAGAGAGAAAGAAGTGAAGTCTCCTGGATACACTTGGTAGGTGCATGAGAATGCAATCACACTAACATGGATTTCACTGGGAAAGTTGCAAAGAGCAGTTTTTGAAAAAGTCCATTAAAAATAAATAAATAAGGAGCTCAAAACTCAGTAGAATGTGCTTATGCTCTGGCTGCTTTACCACAACCATTGTGCTGGTTCTGCCAGGTACTGGTGTCATGAGGCTTGGCAGAGTCCCTGCTTTTCTCATAAAACAAACAAACAAACAAACAAACATCCCCCCCCCCCCCACACACACACACACTTCTGTAAAATCCCTGAGGTTTAATTGTGTTCAAAGTTGAATTGCAAAGGTGGAAAGAAAGCTGATTCCATCCCACTAAGCAAGCTCCTGGCAGCATTCCACACAGAAATACTTTACAAAAGTTTGTTTAAATAATATATTTCCCCCCTCCATGCACTTCCTAGCAATTCTCCCTCAGTGATACTGTCTCATAATGGGACATCCTGTGCCATCCCATATGTGGCATCCCCAGGACATTGGCAATGTGTCAGAACAATTCATTCTGTGGTATCTTCAGTGAATCAAATGCCAGAGGATTTCACAGAAAGCAAAACATGTTTTTAGAAAGTTAGTACAAACACATTTCTGTGTTTGATTCAGAGGCGACCTGACCCTGCCCACGTCACCTCTGGCTGGATTCCCTCCCTACACCCCAATTTCTTTTGCCTTTGTTAGCGGGAGCATTCAGCACATCAGTCAGGAATTAACACACATTTCTTTGTGGCCTTTGCTGTTTATAGCTATGATTCTGTGTTCTGTCATTTTAAATGCAAGAAGGCTGCCTGCTTGTCTGCTCTGGGCTGGGATGTGAGGGAATTCAAGATGGAGGAGGATCTTACACAGAGACACACACTCATCTTTCTCTCCCATAGGGAGACCTTGTATTTGTTCTCCTTTGGCTGTTTTCCTTATCTGAAATTAAAGACATCTAGACAGGAAGCATATACTTTGCTGTCTGTATCTGGAAGACACAACATCATTCACCTCTAGTTACTAGTATTATAATTACAGACCATCTTGAAGCCTCAGTTATCTGACGTTTCCTGAGACCAGGAATGGGGTCAAACCCGCAATGTCTGAATAACTGCAAATCAGTGTAATTAACAATGTCCCCCTGATACTACCATTTCTGAGTTTGTACCGAACTTTGCTGTGTTTGTGAAAGTGTCCTGGTGACAACCAGTTTTTAAGTTAGAGTGTGTTTAAACATCTACAAACAGATAGCATGGCTGTGAATGAGAGAAGCAATCCTACCTTAGTGCCAACAAGCAAGGAGTTAATTCCTTTCCTAATGCTCCCATACTCTCACAGGTGAAGTGGGTGGGGGTAATGAAGCCAGGCTGCAAGTACTGGCGGAAGGGGTAATTAGAAGCTCAGAGGGTTCTTTCCGGAAGTAGATGTGCAAAGCAAGGAGTTCTGTAAAACAGCCTCTAGAAATATAAGGGAGGATATGGAGAATAAAGGTTAGTTGTTAACCAACTCCTATACAAGGATCAGTAAAGGGAAATGTACAGACCAAGCTAAAAATAGTAATTTGTTGTAGCCTGGATAGGCTGTTTCTTATTTGGTTTAAGATATGTTTTATATATGTAAAGCTATGGGAGTAGTATGGTGCTTTATCCACAGAAGACTGTGCTAGTACAATAACTGTTCCCTTACCCAGTTGATCTGGCACTATAGAAGCACAGATTGGAATAAGGTAAAGATACACATACATACAGCATTGTTGTTGTGTTTTTAAAAGCCCACCAAGTAGCAGTATTGCTAGGGTATAGAGCATTGGACTGGGACCCAAAGCCCTGGGCTCCATTCCTGGTTCTGCCACTCATTTCCTGATGACGGGGCAAGTCACTTCACCTCCCTGTGCCTCAGTTTCCCTGTCTGTAAAATGAAGATAATGATAATGACCCTAATAAAGTGTTTTGCAATGTATGGATGGAAAATGCTGTATGAGAGCTATGCAATGTAGTTGTAACCTTGTTGGTCCCAGGATATTAGAGAGACAAGGTGGGTGAGGTAATATCTTGTTGGACCAATAAAAGATATTACCTCATCCACCTTCTCTCTAATATGAGAGCTAGGTATTTTTATTAAGTATTATTATTATATGCCCCCTTATCTTGAAAAACAATTTGTCTTCAAATGAAGGCTGCAACTCTCTTAAACATTCATCTAAGGAATGGAGTATAACCTACAAAAAAGGCCAAGCACTGTAGTTTTTTGTGTTGCTATATGGTACCAGAATTAGGGGGGCACATTTCACAGCTGCACTAGAAGAATGCCCACCTCATAGGGCTGTTGTGAGTGTGTTCATTTGTGTCATGTATGTGAAGTGCTCATATACCACAGGGATGGGAACATGGAATAGACTCTTTTTTTTTAATTAAAATTGTTTTGTAAAATATTCTAGAAGGCTAGAAGATCTGAAGAGAGAGCACTTTAAAACTGAAATATCCCTGGTTCCTGCATACCAGTGAATGCATGTATTCTGTTCTTGGTATTAAGGATGAAGCTTTGCTTTATTTTTGGAGAGGGGATGGTGGTGGATTTTGCTGTATATGTTTCAGCTCTGTCTGTTCACATTCTTAATTGTAGTGTTACATTAATCAAGTTTATTGCTAAAAAATTTCTGTTTAACAATTAAAGACCAAGGGCCAGATTTTTAAAGGTATTTATGCACCTAAAGATGCACATAGGTCTATAGTGGGATTTTCAAAAGCATCTAGGTGCCTACCCCCCATTGAAATCAATGAGAGTCAGGAACCTAAGCACTTTTGAAAAACATTAGGGACCTATATGAATCTTTAGGAGTTTAAATACCTTTAAAAATCTGGCTCCAACTGCAGAATTTACCCCTGAACTTAGGGTATAACAATGGGAGTTGTGTATGGAAAAGCAGAACGTATTAGTCCCTATTTATAAAGCAAACATTTCAGAATATGACTGGCTGCCTATCAGATGATAAAATGATTTTAAAAATGTAATGTCAGTTGCCTAAATAATTAGGTTGATTTGGGTTTGATTCAATTTTTTTTTATTCAAGGTTTTTTGTATGTTGCTTAGATGTCTTCCTTCATATTTGGCTAAAATAAATAAAGGACCTGGTGCTTTTGAAGTTCTCAGCCTGGCTTCCATTTTAACAGGCACAATGAGGTCCTCATAGGTCTAACAGTTTTTTGCAGTCCTAGTTAATTGTGTCATCAAAAATGAAGGCTGATTTTTAAAATATGTCAGGCCTACTTCTATTTATGAATTTTAATTAAAAAATGGTATCTTCCATTTATTAGTATTCATAGAAAGCTGTAATGACACTGGTCCAGGATTTATGCTCTAAAAATGGCAAGTTACTGCTAGAAATATGTTAATGCTGGAAAGTATATACACAACTGTATATGCTGTGAGTTTGGTATGAGCCCAAGCAAATTAGATACACAACTTCCATTGAAATTCAGGGGAATCTAATTCCTTTGGGACCTGTTGAAAATACAAGTCATGCTGTTTATCTGATGCACAATCTAAAGGACATATACGCAATCCTTATCAAGAACTCAGTGCCATCTGTGATCATTTATGATTTGTTATAGTAAACTGAATAGACAAATCTATGTGTATATTGTGTGTAGATACAACACAAGTGCTCGATAATGAGCAAGAGATGTTCTTCTCTGTTTTTAAACACTAAGGGAATATTGTACAGTACTATGGAGTTACCTACTCTACATGATAGCAAAATAATGGCTATTAAGGCAGGGAAGGTTTTCTGATGGGATTAAGTACGCTGTGAGGAAAGTAGGCCAAACACAGATATGTGTAAATGTAGACTCTGTATCATATACTAGAAGCGTGTGGCTTCACAACAAAGTTTGGTCAACATAAGTTACATCAGCATACAGACATTCACTTTTATATATTGTTCAGATGCATGCAAACTTAGCTGCTTGTATCAGTGCTGTGCATTCTCGGCACAAGTGTTTGTGTCGATTGAAAATATGGCATACCATGGGTAGGTATGCCCGCGTGTGGCATGCCACTGTCCAGCACAATGCCTTGTGGCACATTTTTGCAGTGTTTTGTGGAATATAAGCAATTTGCTCAGGAATTTCTGGAAACTAGACATCAAGTTCCCACAATGCCACTTTCTCCATCCCATAATTTTCACGCTGGTATAAACTTCCACAGTCACGTGTGATACTTTTCAGTCTCTACCATCTCTCTGGCAAGAGCATGGACCCCAACATAATTCTCATGGCCATTGCTAATACAGGACACATGATTCTACAGTAGAACCTCAGAGTTATGAACAGCACAGGAATGGAGCTTGTTTGTAATGCTGAACAAAACATTAGCGTTCTTTCAAAAGTTTACAACTGAACATTGACTTAATACAGCTCTGAAACTTTACTGTGCAGAAGAAAAATGCTGCTTTTAACCATCTTAATTTAAATGCAACAGCACATTAACAGGTACCTTACCTTAGTTGTCAAGTCTTTTTTAAATGTTCCCTTTATATTTTTTTAATAGTTTATGTTTAGCATAGTACGGTACAGAGTCTGGTTGTCAGGGGGGAGGGATAGCTCAGTGGTTTGAGCATTGGCCTGCTAAACTCAGGGTTGTGAGTTCAATCCTTGAGGGGGCCATTGGGGGATCTGGGCCAAAAATTGGGGATTGGTCCTGCTTTGAGCAGGGGGTTGGACTAGATGAGCTCCTAAGGTCCCTTCCAATTCTATGATTCTGTGTTTTTTGTTGTTGGTTTTTTTGGTCTCTGCTGCCTGATTGAGTACTTCTGGTCCCAAATGAGGTGTGTGGTTGTCAGTTCAGTCCGTAACACTGGTATTTGTAACTCTGAAGTTTTACTGTACTGTATTTGTGGACGATTTGTGAGTACTACTACAACTGGATATGCAAGGAGGAAGAGATGTTTAACAACAATCTGGTTGTTGATCGACACAGTAAATGAAAATGTCAGGTTGCTGCTGGCATTCATGGTGGATCATGGCTGCTGCGCCTGAGAAACTGGTGATTGCACCAATCAGTACCTCATAATACAGGTTTGTAATGATGAGCACTGATTGCAGAACTTTCTGATACTAAAAGCCACTTTCCTGGATGTGTGTGTGCCAAGCTTGCCCGAGTCCTCCAGCACAGGGACATTGGAATGAGAGCTGCATTGACAGTGGAGAAGAAAGTAGCAATCGCGCTCTAGAAGCTTGCAACACCAGATAATCAGTCATTGGACGATTAGTTTGGAGTTGGAAAATCCACAGTGGAGCCATTGTCGTCCAAGTGTGCAAAGCCATTAAGCATCTCCTGCTGCACAGGGCTGTGACTTTCAGCAGTGTGCAGGAAACGGTAGATGAATTTGAAGCAATGGGGTTTCCAGAACTGTGGTGTGACAATAGACAGGACACACATGTCTATGTAGCACCATGCCACCTTGTCAGCGAGTACATAAACAGAAAGGTATACTTTTCCATGGTTATGCAGGCAATGGTGGATCAGTGGGAATGCTTCATTAATATTGGTGTGGGCTGGCTAGGACTTTTCCAAAAGCTGTAAGCAGGGACATTCATCTCTGACTGTTGTGGGGCCTGGGGCATTGTGGCGGAGCTTTTAGAAAACTGTAAGGGTTGACACAGGTAATACAGTGTCTACCCTTGCATTACATTGACAAGTATGTTTGCTGTGGCTTTGCATCATTCAAGGAGGTGGTCGTGTTTTTGCGTTTATTGGTAGCCGTTAGATTTAGGTGTAGATGCATACAAAACTGTGTAAAAACAAGCAGACTTCGGTCAACTTAACTTTGTCATGCAGATCAGGTCAAAATAAGACTGTCTCAGTTTATATTTGTTACCTTTTATCTTATATTTCAAGATCTCTATCTAAAAGGAAACATTATTGCTCATGTCCTAGTTTGCATGATTTTGACAACCTTCATTCAGACCATATGCAAATACTAAATGTATATTGTTAGGGCTGGGAGAGATGCTTTCTTATTCATTTAATCAAATTAATCTGTTATTTCCAGAGTAAAGTATCTGTGAAATATATTATATTTGCATTTCAAGAAAGTGGTAGTCAGCCCAATGCATGGAGGCTTGGGCCTTGGCTACACTTGCAGATGTACAGCGCTGTTAGTTAAACCCGTGTTCGTACAGCTGAGTAGGGAAAGCGCTGCAGCCTGTCCACACTGGCAGCCGCGAGCGCAGTAACTAGCACTGACGTGGCTACATTTGCGGCACTTGCAGCGGTTTTGGGAGAGGTGCATTATGGGCAGGTATCCCACAGAACACCTCTTCCAATTCTGGCGCCGTGGGTTGTGGGAAGGGGGCGTGGGGTATGGTGCATTCTGGGTCCTGTCCCAACGCCCCGTGATGCATTGCTTCGCATCCCAGCAATCCCTGTGTTTCCGGCCACAATTTGCACCATCTTTCAACGGTTTCTTTGTAGCGCGATCTTTGCTCCGTTTCGGTCAGCGGGAAAATGGATCCCGACCTGGTGAGCAAAATACTGACGAGTCTCGCCAGCACGTCACGTTTGGCAGTCGAGCTGTTCCTTAAGATCCACAGCGACAGCGAGGAGTCAGACGATGACGATGAGGAGGAAATTGTCACGCAAAACGCGTACGACACTAACTTGCTTGTGGCATTCACGGACATGCTATGCACCGTGGAACGCCGCTTTTGGGCTCGGGAAACCAGCACAGAGTGGTGGGATCACATTTGCATGCAAGTCTGGGATGACGAGCAGTGGGTGCAGAACTTTTGAATGAGAAAAGCTACTTTCATGGGACTGTGTGAGGAGCTCGCCCCCGCCCTGCGGTGCAAGGACACAAGATTGAGAGCTGCCCTGACGGTGGAGAAGCGGGTGGCTATTGCAATCTGGAAGCTCGCAACTCCGGTAGCGAACCAGTTTGGAGTGGGAAAGTCGACCGTTGGAATCGTGCTGATGCAAGTTTGCAAGGCCATTAATCGCATCCTGCTCAGAAGAACCGTGACTCCGGGTAACGTGCAGGACATTGTGGCTGGCTTTGAACAAATGGGTTTCCCTAACTGCGGAGGGGCTATAGATGGGATGCATATTCCTAGTCTGGCACCACCCCACCTAGCATCCGAGTACATTAATCGGAAGGGGTATTTCTCCATGGTTCTCCAGGCGCTTGTGGATCACCGTGGGCGTTTCATTGACATCAACGCAGGCTGGCCCGGAAAGGTGCATGACGCACGCATCTTTCGGAACACTGCCCTGTTCCGGAAGATGCAGTCCGGGACTTTTTCCCAGACCGGAAGATCACGGTAGGGGAAATTGAAATGCCCACTGTGATCCTTGGAGACCCCGCGTACCCTTTAATGCCATGGCTCATGAAACCCTACACAGGGAGCCTTGACACCAGCAAGGAACGGTTCAACTACAGGCTGAGCCGGTGCAGAATGACTGTGGAGTGTGCTTTTGGCCATTTGAAGGGCCGCTGGCGATCTCTATATGGGAAGCTGGACTTGGCTGAACACAGCATCCCCGCGGTTATATCCGCGTGCTGTACCCTCCATAATATTTGTGAAGGGAAGGGTGAAATGTTCACTCAGGCGTGGACCTCAGAGGTTCAACACCTGGAGGCTGAATTTGCACAGCCAGAGAGCAGGGCTATTACAGGGGCCCAGCGTGGGGCTGCAAGGATTAGGGATGCCTTGAGGGAGAAATTTGAGGCTGACAACCACCAGTAATGTGTGCTGCCCTGCACGACCCTGAAGTGAAGTGGTTCCAATGTTATCAGTTATCTGTCTTTGCTAAGCTGATTTGTGTTTGCTCAGCTCACTTACGTTGCCTGTTTCTTTCCTGGGCTAAGGTATCTTTTTTCCTTATGCAATAATAAAGACTGTTTGCACATCTAAAGAATCCGTTTATTACAGAGAAAATACATGTATTCAAAAGAAACACAACTGCTTGTGAGACAGAAAGGGCAAGGGGGTGGTGGGTGGTGTGGGGAAGGGTTCAATCACAGGGTATGGTATGTCATGCTTTCATACTCGGGCTTCCTGTCTGGAGTGCTGTGCAGTGAGTGCTGGACCTCAGGATGTCTATAATTCGGGATGGGAGTTGAGTGCAGTGGGTAAGGGTCATAGTTTCCAGGGCTGTCTGGTGAAGCTAGAGGTGTTGGGGGCATCTGGTGTGGGTGATAAGAACCTGTATGTTGGGTGAAATGGGCAGGTGGTGACATGGGGGCACAAGTGTTTTGGGACACTGGCTGCAGGGGGGGGCGGGTGCGGTACTGCTCCGCCTGCATGGCGACGAGCGCCTGGATAGAGTCCGCTTGGCGTGCCATGATGCTAATCAGCTCCTTTGTGCTTTCCTGCCGGAGCTGCATGCTTTGCTGCCTCTGCGCTGCGTTTTCCTGGTGGAGCCTGCTTTCACTCTCCCTCCACTCCAGAGCCTTTTGATTCTCTTTAAGAGACTGTTTCATAACTTCCTGCAGCATGTCTTCTTTCGTTCTTCTGGGCCTCTTCCTGAGCCTTTGTAGTCTCTCAGCCGTTGATAAGAAGGATGGCGGAGATCTCAAGGTTGCATCTGGAAGGCAAAATGCAACATTTAACAGAGGCATCATTGTTTTATGCCAGACAGAGCAATGATTCCCCCACACTTAAGGAGGGCGCACACAGTCTCCAAAACAGCACAATTTTCCCATCCCAAACAGAGCGCACAGAACCCACGGGAGCCCCAAAATGGTGAGTAAGCACAGGGTAAAGGGGGACTGATTGTTTCACGGATGTACTGTCCAACGGGTTTCTGTGCCTTGGGGAGAGCCAACAGCTGCAGGGGGAACCTACACTGAACACTATCCCCACATTTTCCACAGGAGTTCATCCTGGAAGATATCTCGCTGCTGAGGGTGTCCGGGGAAGCAAGGGGGGGGTCTTCTACTGCAATGCGGCTTCTGCCCTGGCCCATATGCAGCTTGCCTGTGTGCAGCAATGGTCCCCCCGCCCCTCGCGGCACAGTGGTGCGGACACGTTACCCTGACTGGGACAAGGACCACGGCGGCTCTCCCAATGAACCTGCGCAAGCACATTGCCCACATCCTGGCTGAGACTTTCGAAGAGATTACAGTGGCCGATTTCTCCGATGTGATAGACCACATCAATGCGCTCTTCCGCATCTAGGCATGCATGCAGCCCAAACCCTCCTCGCCCAAGGACCCCACACCGAAAAAACTCCTTCCCGAAAATAAAAGCTGCTTAACGCGAACCTGTTCTTCTCTTTCTCTCCCAGCGCGTACCGGCTGCTGCGACTGGCTCCCTTCCTCCTGGCTCCTTCACGCATGGACACTTTAAAGCTGATTTAAGAGTGCCTTATATTGATTTATCCTGTTAAATTCTCCACAGCATCTAAATAAGTTGTGCTTAAGCTAAATCAATACATGGCACTCTCAAGGCAGTTTGGAAGTGTCCACACAAGGGGCTTGCACAAAAATAACTAAGTAATCAGTAATACCTGCTGCACTCTGTACATGAACCACTGAGCTGGGTACACCCCTGAATGGACCACTGCATTTTCATAAACATTCATTGTGCTCTTGAAAATTGACAGCATCTTTTAAAGCTAAGAACTATGAAAATGAATCCTTGGAACATTCAATTTAGGTAACTGGACCGTGGGTGGGGGTGCATTCAGTCTCAAATGGGCATTTTTCTTTGAGTTGCTTTTTAATAGGATTTTGGCATTTCACAGTCACTGAAGAATTACTCCAGGAATGTCATTAACCAAGATGCCACACTGCTAATTACCGTTGGAGTCTCATTCCGTAAGAATTCCACTCTTAAAACTTAAGCAGAAACAAACTTCTTAAAAGGACACAGTCAGGGTTTTTTTTTTTTTTTTTGCTGAGTTCTCAATCATTTTACCTCCTGTTATTTGTCCAATAATTATCCTGTCAGAATCCTGAAACAAAGCTTCTTTCTATTGACATTTTCTTCCATAGTTTGTATGTGCCAATTTGTTACTTTCAGGTTTCAATAGTGCTGGGTTCTGCTCACTAGTTTATTTTTGAAGGGCTGCTTTATCACTCTTTTGACTTGGGGGAAAAGGGAAAATCACTGAAACTTTTTTTAAGGGTGGAAAACATTAAGACATGGATGGATTTGAAAAGAGAAGAAAAATGATAACATTATTCCCCAATATTCCTTTTACTTTTATATTAAAACTTGAAAATAAGCACTGTGACAAAGTTCCTCCTCTACCTTGGTGAGTCCTGCGCTTATTGGCGGATTTTGATCGCCTCAGAGATCTTCCCCTCTGGTAGAACCCGCAGTCAAATTCCTCCTGTGTCTGATCAGGAATTGGGAGGTTTGGGGGGAACCCGGGCCCGCCCTCTACTCCGGGTTCCAGCCCAGGGCCCTGTGGATTGCAGTTGTCTATAGGGTTTCCTGTAACAGCTGCGTGACAGCTACAACTCTCTGGGCTACTTCCCCATGGCCTCCTCCCAACACCTTCTTTACGCTTACTGCAGGACCTTCCTCCTGATGGTCTGCTGATGCTTGTACTCCTCAGTCCTTCAACTCTTCTCACTCTCAACTCCTTGTGTGCCTCTTGCTCCCAGCTCCTTGCACACCACACCACAAACTAAAGTGAGCTCCTTTTTAAACCCAGGTGCCCTGATTAGCCTGTGTGTCTTAATTGATTCTAGCAGGTTCTTCTTAATTGGCTCCAGGTGTCCTAATTAGCCTGCCTGCCTTAAATTGGTTCCAGAAAGTTCATGCTTGTTCTAGTGCAGCCCCTGCTCTGGTCACTCAGGGAACAGAAAACTATTCATCCAATGGCCGGTATATTTGCCTTCTATGAGACTTCTGTACCCCACTTGTCTGGGTCTGTCACAGAACATAATCCAGGAAAGGAAAGATTTGAATCTCAAAGGTCCAGAAATTGTTATTCATATTAATATATTAATAACTGGCTGAGCTGGGGAGATCCTTTCAGCTCCAGGATTTGCTGGGGGCCCAAAGCACCTCCCTTCCAAGAGAGGGAATGATCAGGAAATCCACACTTGTGGACTCCATGGATCCTACCTGTTGACCCCTTTCGCCTGAGCAGTTAGCTGCTCTTTAGGGCCTCAATGGGTTGGTTGTGTTAGGAGGAGACAGGGATTATACAAATCAAGTCTTTAATACAGTGTTTGTTTACACACAACGTACACAAAGTGCTCTTTCCAGGAGCGCAGTAGATACAAACAACAGTGGGTGATTTCTTTGCTCAGAAATCCAAGTCTGCCGTTCCAGCATGTGCTGTGCCCCATAGGAGCTCTGTGTCTCTGCTTTTCCCAGGGCCATGCTTACAACTGCTGCTCTCGCTGCCTGCTGGCTCTTTCCTCTAACTCACACAGTAGCAACTAAGCTGTCCCCTCACCCCTGCATTAGTCCCAGGGAAACCCCTCAGACCACACAGCTTACTCTACTCAGGCTTTGCCATGCGTCCTGGTACCTTGTGGTAGCCTCCTATTGTTTCAGCTACAACTATGAAACGTATCAGTTAACTGCTCCTTCCATTTAGCCTTATCAGCAACCATCCGCTTTAACCAAGTCTATAATTGTCTATAAACCAAAGACCCGGTTCATGGCAGTCATTAACAACTTCCAGGCCGACCCGAAATGTAACCCTGAACAGAACCACAGCAAATCCACTATATCCATGTCTTTGGGCATAGGGCAGGTTTTCTGTCTAGCATGAGCACTCTGATCTTTTTTTCCCCTCAACTATGATGACTTCCCCAACATGATGATCAATTGATGTCCATTTACACAAAGCAAATTACTATTATTATTTGTATTCTCATACCACCCCAGGGAGATACTCATGGACCAGGCCCCCTTTGTGCTAGGTGCTGTACAAAGAGAACAGAAAGACGGCCTTTGTCCTGCAGTAGCATTCTGTGATACTGCTTAGACAAGGTCTTTGACTCAATGCCTGGAGCAATGCACGAACATTATACCAGATATCAAAAGGGTATGGAGAGTCCTCTGTGTCAATTTAACAGCCATCCCCAGAATTAAGATTCGGCTACAAGGCTCTACTGCACAACCCAGCTGACGTTCTGGCCCTTGGGACTTAACCAGGCTGATTTGAAACTTAGATGTTCAAGAAGGAAAAGACCTAGCTGGTTAACTAGGTCACTCCTTCACATGACTGCATGTTGAAACAAAGTCTCAGGACAGGCCCTTTCATCTAGTCATTAAGAAAAGAAGGGCTGTGACCCCTGGGTGAAGAGCCAGTCATCTAGGCCATCTGCCTGCCAGTGCAGCACTAGAGAATTCTGGCATGGTTTCCTAACTGTTCTACCAATGCATTATAGCTAAGGCTACATTTATGTCACCGAGGTCACGAAAGTCACATTCTCTGCTTGAGCCCCGGGGGCTGTGGGACTCTAGAGCTGGCAACCAGCGGGGCCCTGGCAGGGTTCCAGCGACATGGAGGGCCCCCTGCAAGGTTCCAGCGACAGGTGACAGACTCCTGATGGGGCCCTCCTCAGGGTTCTAGCGATGGGCGACAGCCTCGGGAGGGGGAGGGAGATGCCTCAGGCGAGTGGCTGGGGATGTCCCGTTTTCATTTTGGGAAATATGGTCACCCAGCAGCTCCAAGCCACCATGGGCAGAGGAGGAACCCCACAGCTCCCAGCCACCCTGGTGGCGGGAGAAACCATAGAGCTGCAGCAGCAAAAGTCAAATACAGATCATGGCTTCTGTGAATTTGTATTTATTGCCAGTGATCTGTCCGTGATTTTTTCTAAAAATAAATCATGACAAAATCTTAGCCTTAATTACAGCTGCTGTTACCTTTATGCACTTCATCGCCACACAAGAGCTATATTCTGCTGCATGCAGCCCAATGGAGTACAGTGTAGCTGACGTGGCAGTGGTGACTTGATGCAGAAGTCAGCATTAGAGGGGCTGCATCGCTCAGGAATTGGTGATGGTTATGAATCCTTTTGTGTCCAAGTCACCAGCTACCCAAAGTCATAGAAAACTGACAGCTGCTTGGTGAGCTGGGTGAAATGAATTGGTTCCAGACGTGCTCCTAGCATACAGGCATCTGACCTGGAGCTTCGTAAACACTGGAGTGGTTTGCTGTTGGAAAATGACAATTTATAAAAGTTGACACGTTCCCATGGGAATGTGCCTATTTTGACAAATCTTTTGTGGAAACCAGGAAGGTTTCCAGTCCTGCCTGGTTCCCTGCCAGCTTGCTTACTTCCCTGCTCTCTAGGAAGCTCATGTGGTGGGCTACAGGGGAACCTAGCCTTCCAGGGTCCCCACTTCCAGGTCAGCCATCCAAGAGGCAGCTGCAGAGCGTTGCTGTGTTGGTGTTTCTGAAATGAAATCAAAGGGACTCCCAGTTCCACAAAACAATGGAAGTTTCGCATTTTTCCATGGCGTTGCTGCAAAGTAATAATTGTTGTTTAATGAGTGTTTAATAGGACAACAGCACTTGCTGCTATGGGGTGAAACACATCCCAGTGCAGAGGGCCCACTTACACACTGCTTGAGTCCTACTTCAACCCCATTAAGTGGTGCCAAGGCCTTGTTCAGGCTTTCTGCTTGGGGTGAGTTCACCAATAAGGAATAATCCAGAGGCAGATCAATAAAACTGTTTTTGTTAATTTAACCACCACAACAACATTGCTTTAAAGCAACATATGTTTAGTGGTACAGTGTCTGTCTTAAAGGCAGTACTGATTGGTCTTGGGGGGAGAATCAAGGAGTTTATCTTCTCTTCTCCCCTCCCTTATATTGTTTTTGAGTGAACTAGTGCTTTCAAATGTCCAGACTGAAAGGTTTTTTTGAAGGAGTGGAAGGTTACACCTTGGGAAAGCTCCTCTTCACCTGCAGGGAAATTTCTCCCACACAGTGTCACGATTGGAAGGCAGCTCCAGGACCTCTCAGAACAAACGGTTCAGTGTCCCAACCATTTACCAAGCAGCCGCTCTCAGAAATAGGATTTTTTTTTTATAGACAAGAACTTTTTTCTGCAGCCCAACTCTATAATTTTAAATAACCACGCTATTGTTTGAGCTATTGGCATTGCCCAAATAAATATGACTTGGGCATCATTCAAGCTGTAGATTTGTCACGAGGATTTTTGTGGGGAGGGAGGTGGAGAAACAATGTTGTAATTCAGAGAAACCATGGGGGGAACTATGAAAGATCAGAGATGGCCTTGTAGTATCTGAAATCTCCTCAGGGACTCCAGTCTTACAAACCCTGAGTACAGGCAGTGCTTTGCTTGCATCAGCAGTCCCACTGTAGTCACTGGGGCTACTCGTGTTGGTAAAGTTATGCACATTCTTAAGCATTTACAGGATTGGGGCCCTATACATGTCTCTCTTAAGTTGTGAGGACGATGTGTCTCCACTCAGGGCTAGATTTTCACAAGGGCTCAGCACATCGGGTGTTTAACTCTTGTCACAGTCTAGCCCTAGTTGTCCCCAATGGAGGCTGCTAGGGGCGGAGCACTTTTGCAGATGTGGCCCTTATTTAGGTGGCTAAAAGGATGTGGAGCAACTGAAAATCTGGCTCTGAGCACTTTTGAAAATTGTCCCTCACCTACAGACACTGCTGTCTTTTTTGCTCTATGTAGTTCTCTTCCTGGGCTCAGAATTTTCATTCCTTTTACATAAATACCTTGAAGTATAAACAGGCTGCCCAAAAGGAACAGGAGACCTGGATCCAATAATATAAGAACCAGCTTTATATGAATCATGGCATCTGTAACAGATACCCAACATTAGTTATCAGGGACTAATATCATGAACAAAGAGACATGGCACAATTTGCAACACAATGGAAAGAGTTCATCTGGCCGAGCTCCCTTTTGTCTCCTGCTACATACATGCCATGCACAATGAATTATTTATTGTTAGATTTCATAATTGTACTGTACATATATGCTCTTCGTCTATGCTGGAGTCCCCATGAGTAGATACATTTTACTGTCTAGAAAGAGAACTGCAATTAATGTCCAGGTTTGTGGCTGTTTAGAAAGAGCAGAGCAGAAGTGCTGCTTGAGAAGGATTAGTATGACCAAAGCCATGTGGTTTATGGCTAAACCAGACTGCTGGTTTGATTCTAAACTAATTGAAATTTTCCTCATGAGGATGGCAAAGGCTAAAGGACATCCAGCTTGGTATTTTGTGATCCTGTAGCACGGTCACATTGTTGTCAGACTTCCTGGAAAACTGCTGCCTCCCGTTCAACAAAAAAAATCTGCATTAACCTGGATTCTGTTTAGTTTTGTCGCAGAAATAGCTACAGGGTTAAAGTCACCTACAGTATCTCTCTGACAACATAACTTCTCCTGTCCAAACATGTCTAAGCGGCTCTATGGTGGCAGAGCAACTGAGGAGTTGATGTTTATTGACTTTTGCTGTTTATCACTCTCTTTAAAATGGCGGGTAGACAGACAGAAAAATTATCTCAGAAACATGTTTGCAGACGCACAATACGGTTGTCTATATCTGGTCCATTTGTAAAGCACCTCTTATTCTAAAGGATTTCAGTTGACTAACTTCAACTTGAAAAAGATACATAGTGATAATTTCACAGGTGGCAGAAATTAACCACTGTGATGCAGTTTGTGCCAGTCCCCAACAAGAGCATTTAACAGTTTAGGGCAAGAATTTGAGTTTGTATTCCAGTACTGTTTTACATAACTTCTGAAAACCAAAGTAAAGGTCTCTTGAATGTTTATTATAGGGCATTTTAGGTGACTATCCACTGAAATCCTGTTGTGCCTTGGCACAAGTCCAAGTAGAAGAATGGACTGTGTGGAACTACTTTTAAAGTTTAATGCTTGGTGAGCCAAACTCTTTGTACAAAGCTTCAGAATCAATAAAACGTTACATTTGCTTTTGTGTTTAAATGAGTCTGGACGTGTACAGCCTGAGAAGTCGAGTGGTATTTTGGGGGCATGCAGGTTTGGTGGTTCAGAATATCCTGTAAAATGATATTATAACTTCATGTTGACTGTCAAATCAGTTTCACTTCCTGAAATGTGACAACCTCAGAAATGTTAACAAACATTTTAATAGAAAAATGTCCTCAGGCTACGGAGGTGGTAGATGTTTATCCAGAGAATAGATGGCACAAAAAGAGATTCATTGTTCTTAAGGACAGGGTTTATTTAAAGCAGAAGCGATTAAAGAAAATACATACTCTTGGGTAAATGGATTGGTGGGGATAGGCCTAATGCAGATGGACACTCTATGGAGTGCAAAAAAAATTCAGCTCTGGAACTGCAGGTAACCAGAAAATTAAATGTATTCGTATTTGGGATTGGTATTTCCCTTCTAAATTGGGGCCAAATCCTCACCCTAACCCAATTCTGCCCTCAGGATCCTAATGTTCCTCTCCATGTTCCATATGGGAGGAGAGCGCACAAGTCCTTTCTCAGGAAAAACTTTGGCTGCCATCAATAGGAATCTTTCATAAGTACGAGCTGCAGGATGTGGCTCTTAGTTACTCAAAAACGATTTTGGAGTTAGATCAAGCATTGCCTCAAGCATTCGGCATTGCACTATCTTAAAGGATTTTCATTGCAATATAGGATAATTGGCACAGCATTCCACAGCATGACACTGGGATGGCAAATGATGTGAAACTGTCTAATGGCCAAATCCATCCTGACTAAGGCCTTGTTTACACTACAAAGTTTTGCCATTTTATAGCAGTATAGTTGTTATTCATAAGTTCCTTTCAGGAGCAAATCTCTCCTGATAAAATCAATAACTGTTTAAGAAACAACCCCCCACCAAATTCTGAGACATTTATATCAGTATAAAAATGCTTATATTAGGATAGCTTATTCTGATAGGGACATGAAATAAATGATATCAATGTAAGACACCTTCAGTACCATTGTAGCTGCATTCACATAAGGGCTTATACCAGTATAAATGTAGCAGTTTTTAAAATATCATGCCCCAGCTGACAGTTATAATGCTATGCCTTTATTAGCATAGACCAGGCCTCAGCCCCACTGATTTGTAGAGATGTAACTGTGGTGCCCAGAGTGTCACTATTAGGTGTCTTCTCTCCCACTTTGTGACACTTATACATGGATCACAGGGATGTTGAAGTATTTGCAAGGTACATCATGCCCACCATGTGTTTGAAATATCGAGCATGCACTGTTTTGGATTCTCTCTTTATAGATGAAATATTTTACAGGTGTAGCCAGCATCTGCATTGCATCAGCTGTCTGGATCTGTCTTGCATCAACCACAGTGGATAGACCCATTGACTTCAAAAGGGTTCCATGTATGTGCCAAGGTCCACACTGACATTCTAATTACAGGCTTCAGGCAGAGATTTACAATACGTTCTGGGTTCCATTTAATGCTCAATTCCCACTAATTCCTATTGAGACTAAGGGTATGTCTACACTACGAAATTGTCAAATTTATAGAAGTCGATCTTTAGAAAGTGACTTTATACAGTCGATTGTGTATGCCCTCACTAAGCGCATTAAGTCGGAGGAGTACGTCCTCAATACCATGGCTAGCATCGACTCACGGAGCGGTGCACTGTGGGTAGCTATCCCACAGTCCCTGCAGTCTCCGCTGCCCATTGGAATTCTGGGTTAAGCTCCCAATGCCTGATGGGGCAAAAAACATTGTCACGGGTGGTTTTGGGTACATGTCATCAGTCTCCCCTCCCTTCCTCCCTCCCTCCGTGAAAGCAATGTCAGAAAATCATTTCGTGCCTTTTTTCTTGGGTTACCCGTGCAGATGCTATAGCTCAGCAAGCATGGAGCCCGCTCAGCTCACCGCTGCCATTGTGAGCATTGTAAACACCTTGCGCATTATCCTGCAGTATGTGCAGAACCTGGCAAGGAGCCGCCAGCACGAGGATGATTGTGAGGAGGACATAGACACAGACATTCCTGAAAGCACGGGATGTGGCAATTGGGATATCATGGCGGCAGTGGGGCAGGTTGATACAGTGGAATGCTGATTCTGGGCCTGGCAAACAAGCACAGACTGGTGGGACTGCATAGTGTTGTAGGTTTGGGATGATTCCCAGTGGCTGCAAAACTTTCACGTGCATAAGGCCACTTTCCTGGAACTTTGTGAGTTGCTTTTCCCCGCCCTGAAGTGCAGGCCTACCAAGATGAGAGCTTCCCTGACAGTTGAGAAGTGGGTGGCGATAGCCCTGTGGAAGTTTGCAATGCCTGACTGTTACTGGTCAGTCAGGAATCAATTTGGAGTGGGCAAATCTACTGTGAGGGCTGCTGTGATCCAAGTAGCCATGGAAATCACTAACCTTCTTCTAGCAAGGGTAGTGACTCTGGGAAATGTGCAGGTCATAGTGGAAGGCTTTGTTGCAATGGGATTCCCTAACTGTGGTGGGGTGATAGACGGAACACATATCTCTATCTTGGCACCGGACCACCTTGCCGACCAGTACGTGAACCGCAAGGGGGTACTTCTCAATGGTGCTGCAAGCACTGGGTGATCACAAGGGACGTTTCACCGACATCAACATGGGATGGCTGGGAAAGGTGCATGACGCTCACATCTTTAGGAACTCTGGGCTATTTGAACATCTGCAAGAAGGGACTTATTTCCCAGACCAGAAAATTACTGTTGAGGATGTTCAAATTCCAATAGTTATCCTTGGAGACCCAGCCTACCCCTTGCTCCCATGGCTCATGAAGCCATACACAGGCAGCCTGGACTGTAGTAAGGAGCAGTTCAACTAGAGGCTGAGCAAGTGCAGAATGGTGGTAGAATGTGCCTTTGGACATTTAAAATCTCGCTGGCGCTGTTTTCTGACTAGGTTAGACCTCAGTGCAACCAATATTCCCATTGTTATTGCTGCTTGCTGTGTGCTCCATAATATCTATGAGAGTAAGGGGAAGACATTTATGTATGGGTGGGAGGTTGAGGCAAATCGCCTGGCGGCTGATTTTGAGCAGCCAGACACCAGGGCAATTAGAAGAGCACAGCTAGGCGCACTGCACATCAGAGAAGCTTTGAAAACCAGTTTCATGACTGGCCAGGCTACGGTGTGACAGTTGTGTGTGTTTCTCCTTGATGCAAATCCGACCCCTTTGTTGATTTTAATTCCCTGTAAACCAACCACGTCCCCCCTTCGATCACAGCTGGCAAAGGAAATAAAGTCACTTTTGTTTTGAAACCATGCATTATTTCTTTATTAATTATTTTTTTAAAAAAAGATAACTGACAAGGTAGCCCAGGTGGGGTCAGGAAGGACAAGGCCACATGGCTTATTTTAGCCACACTACAAATCAAAGCTGTTTGAATGACTGCCTTCTGATGCTTGCCCCCCCCCCCCCCCCGTTCTTGGGCATCTGGGTGAGGAGGATATGGAACTTGGGGAGGAGGGTAGGTTATGTGACGGGGCAAGGCCAGAGGGCTATAGGAAAGTGGTAAGGAATCAGTATGTTAGCCCCAGGCTAAACAAATCCCTGATACCTTATGGCAGTTGCTCCAGGTTAATCAAGACACCTGAGGCCAATTAAGAACTTTCCAGAAGGCAGGGAGGTTAATTGAGACACCTGAAGCCAGTCAGGGGCTGGCTGAAACTAGTCAAAAGCCTCCCAGTGAGTCAGTGAGGTGCACATGTCAGGAGCTGTGGAAGGAGGTTGCGTGTGAGGAGCTGGGAGCAAGAGGCACTAGGAGCTGAGAGTAAGAGGGCGTACTGCTGGAAGATCCTGTGGTGAGGCTAAAGGGGAGGAGTCCATGGGGAAGTAGCCCAGGGAGTTGTAGCTGTTGTGCAGTTGTTCCAGGAGGCACTCTAAACAGCTGCAATCCACAGGGCCCTGGGCTGGAACCCAGAGTAGAGGGTGGGCCTGGGTTCCTCCCAACTCCTGATCAAGCACAGGAGGAGTTGATCTAGACTGTGGGTTCTACCAGAGGGGAAGATCTCTGAGGCCAACAAAAAAATCCGCCAATAAGCGCAGGACCCACCGAGGTAGAGGAGGAACTTTGTCACAGTGGTTATACAGGGGATGCAGCAGCAGTCTGTGCTCTTGTTGCCTTTCCTGCAGCTCACGCATTAGCCTCAGCATCCTGCCTCTTCTCATCGCGATCACTGTATGATCGCAATGAGCCCCTGTATGGCCTCTGTCACCGTATGCCTCCATGCATTCAACTGTGCCCTATCGGTGCAGGAGGACTGCATGAGCTCGGAAAACATGTCATCGTGAGTGCTTTTCTGGGAAGGAGACGATAGGGGGAGCATAGAAACATTTGCACCTGCGGTGGGATAAAAGGGGAGAGTAGAATTTAAGAAGATACATTTCTGAGAACAAAAGGGAGACTCTTTCCTAGTGAATCAAGCAATTCACAGCGGACAGCGCATGTGCTTTAGGTACAAGGTCGAATTGTGCCTTTTATATTGAGCGCCTGCTGGTATGGTGATGCATCACACATGGCTGGGCAACAGAATTCAGTTTCCAGGCAGCCATGGTAAGCCAAAGGGTACACAGAGTTGGCTTCTTCCACCTTGATAACATGTGGGAATGGTTTCAAACTGCAGCGCCCTCCTTTCCCATAGCAAGCAATGCCGGTTGGGTTGGCCATTTAAAAGGAGGGGCTGTGGTTTTCGGGTGGATGTGCAGCACATCCCTTCGCCCACCCCACTGCATGGTGATTCTCTGGGATGAGCCCTTCACCCCTCCCCCCATCGCGTGGGTATTCTCAGGGATGATCCCTTTTAGCCAAACACAAACAGCCCAGCATGAATGGGGTCCTTTAACTGTTCCCTTGCAAAAATTACCCTATTTCAACCAGGTGACCATGAATGATATCACTCTCCTGAGGCTAACACAGAAAAATACAGACCGAATGTTGCTTGAATGCGACCAAAACCCTGGACCATTCACTGCCATGCTTTGTGCTGCAGTGATTCCAGACTACTTGCTACTGGCTTGGCATGGTAAAGTGTCCTACCATGGAGGATGAAATAAGGCAGCCCTCCCCAGAAACCTTCTGCAAAGGCTTTCAGAGTACCTCCAGGAAAGCTTCATGGAGATGTCCCTGGAGGATTTCCGCTCCATCCCCAGACACGTTAACAGACTTTTCCAGTAGCTGTACTGGCCGTGAATGCATCCCAAGTCTTCAGGGCAAATCAAACATTAAACACAATTGCTTTTAAACCCTATAGTGTAGTTACGAATGTGCACTCACCAGAGGTGCCTTCTCTGGCTTCAGGTCCGGGAACTCACCTTGGGAGGGTATTGGCTCCAGGGTGATGAAAAGATCCTGGCTGCTGGGGAGAACGGATTCTCCGCTTGCCTGTTGTGCATTCTCCTTCTCCTCCTCCTCTTCCTCATCCACAAAATCCTCCTCCCTGTTGCGTGAGACTGCCCCATTGCAGGTGTCCATGGACAGTGGTGGTAGTGGTAGAGTCCCCCCCTAGACTGCCATGCAGCTGATCATAGAAGTGGCATGTATGGGGCTCTGACCCGGAGCAACCGTTTGCCTCCTTTGTCTTTTGGTAGGCTTGCCTGAGCTCCTTAACTTTTACGCAGCACTGCTGTTTGTCCCTGTTGTAGCCTCTCCCCACCATGCCCTGTGCAATTTTGGCATATATATTAGCATTTCTTCTTTTTGATCGGAGTTCAGCCTGCACCAATTCTTCTCCCCATACAGGAATCAGATCCAGATTCTGGGACCACCTGTTCTGGGGAACTCACCACACTGACCAAACAGGAAATGAACTTCAAAATTTTTCAGGGCTTTTCCTGTGTACCTAGCTAGTGCATTGGAGTTGAAAGTGCTGTCCAGAGTGGTCACATTGGAGCACTCTAGGATAGCTCCCAGAGGCCAATACCGTCTAATTGCGTCTGCACTATCCCAAATTCGTATATCCCACTTAATCATTTCCCTGACACTGCAGAAGCCTGAAGCACCAGTGCACCTCAGTCTTTCCTGTTCTCTGCCTGTGGCACACAATAGTCTAGTCTTCTATAGGTCTCATTTACTTGGGTCTCATTTCTGTTGTTGAGTTTGTTATGCAGGTGCTGGCTGCTTTGGTGGCCTGTGATATACAGGAGATCTGAGTAGGTCATCTAGTGTCTCCTTCTGGCCTTAAATGCTATGACTCTTAAGAGGCCTTGAAAGCCTTACTCTATATGTAAACACACCAAAATATGATACACTTTCAGTCTATGTAATATACATTCTTTTGGACTTACAGTGGAGACAGCTGAAGTCATAACCCATGTCTGAACTGAATGCACCAATGACACCCTTTTCTGCCCTGAATTATATAGAACACCTGTTTTTTAAAAAAGCACAAAAATGCTTTAAAGCAACATATTCTGTACCAGTACTCCAGATGCAAACTGCTTCGTAAAGTGAATTGAACTATTTTCACCTTACCGCTATATTGAAATAAAATACGCTGCCCTAATGGAAGATGCTGATCTACAGTAAACTTCAAAACGAAAGAAGATGGCAGCGTGTCTACTGCATTTGAAAGAAAGACTATTGGTTTCTGTCTCGTACATTGGGCTAGATGGCTCAACTGGTTTATAGTGCAATAACATTTTGTCCCTGGAAATACAATGGGAAGTCAAAACACAACAGAAAAGAAAGAAGAAACCCTGTTAACACAGCCATGTTTAAGGATAGAGTGATTGCTTGTTTTTCTTATGTCTGTATCACAACTGAGAGTCATAGCATTTCAACTGACCATCAGTCAGGTTGGTCCCTTCATACTGGATTTTTTTGTAACTATGGCATTGCTCTTTGTCTCATCATGTCTTGATTGATATGCCCAGACATGACATACTACAGAGTAATTCACGAGCCAGAAATTTAGCAGAATTCTAGACAACTGTAGCTTAAAAAGAGTTATTGCTTTTATCAGGAGAGATTTGCTCCTGAGAGGAACTTGCGAATACAAATAAATGCAGCCATCTATTACCCCAATCTTGATGTAAAATTACAGAGGATAAAATTAAAGCAAGTATTAAATATGTGGCCCATCACTCAAGGAAGGATTAGGCACGGCCTGTGTTAGAGCTATGGTACATGTGATGAGCTGGGCTGGTGGGTTGCAAAGGAAGGAGACAGTTAAATTACCTCTGACTGCTTGAGATGAAAAGTCCATTTGCAGGAGTACTGTTCATGGCAACTGCATTTTCTTAATCTATTTAAATTTGTAGGCTTACAAGAAACCTCTCATCTTATTTTAAAGAGGATGCTGTCAAGTGTGTGTGGGGATGCAAAATCATAACTACTTATACTGCACTGCA
This sequence comes from Chelydra serpentina, assembly GCA_037349315.1. NCBI lineage: Eukaryota > Metazoa > Chordata > Testudines > Chelydridae > Chelydra > Chelydra serpentina. Next base: position 29,096,455 of record JBAIAC010000035.1, on the reverse strand, counting down.
TTGCATAACAAAGAAAAACCCACACTTAACTGTAACTCTATCTGCCATCCCACCCCACTATCCATTATAACTACTAATCCTCAGAGCTTCCCGAGTTCATTGACTACAAATGAATAAATAACACATTCCACATTGGTTTTCTGAATGAGGCTTTCTGAGGTCTGCCATCTATATGTGCGTAAAGTGGAGTGGGTAAAGATGAGTAGTTAGATTATATCTGGAAATTAAGGTCTCTCTCCATCATCCCAAGTGTCTATGGACACTATAGGGTGATTTCTAGTATGTATGGGGTGGTAGATTGGACTTTCTGCTTCACAGTGGAATGGTGAATGCAGAAAGATGCTGTTTCTGAACTGTCTGTGGAGACTTAAGGTGTGATATGTTGCCATCTCTTGGCTATAGTAGGGATGTAGCGGGTGAGTCTTTTGTGTGTGTTCATGGAGAGTGAAATCTTGGTTTCTGACCCATAGCAGGTGGGCGATATTGAGGATGATCTGTGGGTAGTATCTGTGGACCATGTTGGCAATGTGTGTGATGGAAGGTGGATGGGAGTATGTGAGTTCCTTGTCTATATAGGTTGGGTGGTGATAGGCAGGTGTCACAGGGTCTGCGCCGGTTTCCCGCTCTCGTCCCGGCGCCCTGTGTCTGGCTGGTGCAATTAAGAGTCCCAACACCTGTTGTCCTGGTTCACCCAAGTGTCTTTATTTATAGTGCATGTGCAGTTCCCAGATCCCCCAACAGTTAGTGCCCCACAGACCCTCCCCAGGGTCTGCTAGCCCTTTGAGGTTTCCCTCTACTATAAGGAGACAGCTAAACCACCTTCCTGTCTCCTCTCAGGCTAGCCCCCTCTCTGGGGTTTGCCCTGGGCTTTATAGCCCTCCTGACTCCCCCAGCTGGCTGCACTTAGCTCAGCCTGTTCCTCTGAGCTTGCCCTCATTAGGGTTTGCAGCTGGGCCACCTGCTGGATACCTGCAGCCCTACCCCTGGCCAGGGAGCAGGCCGCAGCCAGCAGTTTGGCAGGGCTCTAAAGGGGGATTTTACCCCTGCCCTGCCACAGCAGGGAAGAGATAAGTCTGAACTGTTTGTATATTTATAGAGCTTCCTTTCACTATACATCTCTGTATTTATTGTTAAAATCCCCAAATGCATAACATTACTTGCTATACAGTCCATCTTTAATGTTAAGTAGCAATCTTAATTTGAAGCAAATAATGTTTGTGGTGTTTATAGTGGTTATATACAATGGCTACTATGTACTAGTTTTGATAGATTTTTAACAAATATATGAATAAACAAGGGACATGAATGAAGTGATTAATTTTCAAAGGATTTCACTCAGCAATATGTACATATTGTTCAGGTTCTACAAACAGATTCTCAAAGAGGTTTTACCAGTTTAACTAAGTACTTATAGCATGTGAAGAAAAAGCAGTTGGGTTGTCCCTGGAAGTATGAGAAATATTGCTCCTGGAATAATTACTACTTATTCCTTATCACATCAGGACTAAGATATGCTTCAGTACTCTCTTTGCAAGTGTTTCTGTGTGTGTAAAAACAAGGTCAGTTAAGGTCTAGTCTTTCAGAGCTTTCCAAGCCATGGATTTCCATGTGTGTGCAAGGCTTGCAAGACTGGAGCTCCTGGTTTTTAATGTGCACAGTATGTTACATGAAAAATAAAGACTAGTTGTAGAACAATCATTTGCACTTTCTATATTGTAGTGTCCAGGACTGTCTTACAGAAGCAAATATATCAGGAATGACACTCGCTCTGTGTCTCACTAACCTTAATAGAATTCTATCTTTCATCTCCCAGGTATTTGAGCAACATGTCCTTTTAATAATATGTTTCATAATATATGCACACAAGTACAATTTGCTGTTCGCTTCAAACTGTACAATCTAGTGCATGCTCTTATGCAGTCTTAGATGACAAGGTATACAAGTTTTTTTACGGGTGTCTGGGTTTGGGGTCTTTGAAGAAAATATGCACATTCTATATCATAGACAACTTAATGCGTAGAAATTAATATAGCATTTGGATACTCTCTCTGAGTGCTGAAATGCGAAAAATTTAAAGAAAAAAGAGAGACCCCAGAATAGTGAAGCACTCATCTGGGACGTAGGAGTCCCCGGTTCAAGTCCCTGCTCTACCTGATTCAGGCTACTTGCTATTCTGGGTTTTCTCACACTCTCTTCCGCACTAGTTTATACCAAAAATTCTATCCTGGGCCCAAGAAACATTCCCGATTAAATGTTCATAGAAACTGATAGGTTTATGCAAAAAAAAAAATTAGTTTCAATGTTTTTCCAACTAAAATTTTGTTTTGTTGAAAAACTCCCAACTACCTCTAATAAAAACATCTTTAAGCTTGTCAGAATCAGGCAACAACAAACAAGACTAAAGTTTGTCAGCAGTTTTCAAATGGTAATATAGTAGCTCTTAATACCTTTTTGGATGTGCACATGTCTCTCTTCCACATGGCTTAGAGACACATGTACAGTAGCCACAGGCTATTGCTTCTAGCTAAGGTTTTATGCATATGTTTTGCCTTTTGATTATTTTTGCTAGTCACTGTGTAATACTGCAGTATTTTTTTAAGCCTTCAGTGGACTGAAAAAAAATCTCTTGTTAACAAGTATCAGAGGGGTAGCCGTGTTAGTCTGGATCTGCAGAAGCGACAAAGGGTCCTGTGGCACCTTATAGACTAACAGAGGTATTGAAGCATAAGCTTTCGTGGGTCAATACCCACTTCTTCTGTTCCGAAGAAGTGGGTATTGACCCACGAAAGCTTATGCTTCAATACCTCTGTTAATCTATAAGGTGCCACAGGACCCTTTGTCGCTTCTTGTTAACAAGACAATCAAGATATACTGATAGAGTCCTGAAGACACTAGAGGCAGAGATAAAAACAAGGAACTTGCACTCTGATTTGCAGACTTTGAAGAACGGTAGGATGGTAGTAAAAAGAACTATTTATGAAACACACAAATATAACTCCTTAGGGTGAAGAAACATGGGAGAAGTAACCCACCTGGTCATGCATATAGTCAGAAAGGCTTTGAAAATGCATGTGTTGCACAACCTCACCTGCTGTGTTTAGGCTTTAAACAGTTATGAGGAGCCAAGGCATATTTTTCCAGCAGTTTTACAAATATTTCTTTCACATAGGAATGTTTATCACTTCCACCCACAAGAAGCATGAATTTTTTTAACCAAACTGCAGTATTGTATCTAAAACAGGTAACACTGATTTGTATAAAGAACATGTTATTTTGACATACCAAATCATCTTCATATTGTACCAAATCAATCTCTACCTATAGGACTTCATGCTTGTCACTGTTTGTAAGTGATGGCAGAGAACTATTTACTCCAAAACCACAGGCCTCTGCTATTTGAACTAAAGAAGCATCTCCTTTAAACTGTAAATACTCTGGGGCTGAGCTGTGCTGGTGCCCTCCAATAGATAAGCATAGATACAAATACACACATATAATACTGTGTGTGTTTCACAAATTGACAGACTTATTCCTCTCTTGCTAAACAAAATAAAAATAAATAGTATGGTACCTTTTAGCTGTTTTGCTTTTATTTAATTTATTAACAAAGGCAGTTAACGTTTTAACACCACACATCCATATTCATCTCTATGCTGCACAAATCAATAGCCTATGAAAACTTTCTAAATGCATAGCTATAGCTGTCGGTAAACAAATTTTAGCTATGTAGAAGAGAGAGATTTGGCTGGGGAAAAAATCACATCTTTTCCAGCCCCAAGTAGTTTGAGGTCGACGAGAGACGGAAACCTAGTTGTACACAAATATTACATTAATCAGAAATGTAATAAGTGAGGAAAACACATTTATTCTTCTTGGAGTGGTTGCTCATATCTATTCCAGTTAGGTGTGCGCGCGCGTGCACGGACGTCGGAAACTTTTACCCTAGCAGCTACCCGTCGGGCCGGCTGGGGAGCCCCCTGGAGTGGCACCGGAATGGCGCCCTATATAGTACCCTGCCGGCCCGACCCCCCTCCAGTTCCTTCTTACCGCCCGTGACGGTCGTTGGAACAGTGGTCTCTTGTTCGCAAGTGCTCCACTACTCCCTAGCTATCCGTGTTAAAATCATTGTATTTAGTGTTAATAGTTTTCATTGTTTTAGTAATTAGTGTAGTTATAGTTGTAGTAGTTAGTAGTTTTTTCTTTCTACTGTTCCCGGGCTCCTCCCGAGCCCTCCAGGCGTAGGGCATGCCTTCTCAGGGATTCAAGTCCTGTGGATCCTGCAACAGGCCCATGCCTACCAGGGACCCCCCACGACTCTTGTCTTCACTGTCTGGGTGAGTCCCACACAGCTGACAAATGCAAGCTGTGTAAGTCCTTCAAACCCAGCACCAGGAAGGAGAGAGAAATCCGCCTGAGACAGTTACTAATGGAGGCGGCACTCTGCCCCTCTCAAGGTGCGGGCTCCAGCGTATCGGTGCACAGCGCGCCTCCATCAGCGCCGGCTGCGGCACCGCGGAAGGACTCCCGCCCACCTCGGGGCCGGGCAGCGTCGGGAACCCGGGGCCGCTCTCAGCACCTCTCCCTTCTCCATTGGGCCGTAAGGGGCTAGCCAAGTCTCCGGACATTGTTGCAGCACCGCCCTGCCCCGGTGCGCTGGAACAGGCAAACATCAGCCCGCGTCCGCAGGCACCGCCGTGCTTTGAGGTTGTGATTGCACCCTCGACACTGGACACCTTCGAGGCTGCGAGGGGCCTTATCGACATGACGGCGTCCCCTGTGCTGGCGCCAATCCTGGCACGGCCCCCGATCATCTCTAGAGGCAAGCCGGCGCTCCTTGGACCGTCCGCACAGCTACAGCCTCCTACACGCCGCTCTGAGTCCCGGCACCATTCGGAGTCCCGGCACCGCATGGTATATCGGTCCGACTCACGACGCCGGTCTGACTCGTGGCGCGGTTCTCGCAGCCCGGACCCTTGGAGCCGATCACGCTCGAGGTCGTCCTCGCTTGCCAGGTCCTGGTCCTGCTCGGTGTCCAGGATGAGCGCGACGCCTTCCCGACACCGCTCTCCACCTCAGGCCCGATCCTCGGCAGAGACACCACGCCGGAGTCCGCCCCGACGCCGGGAGTCGCCATACCGTCGGGATTCACCACGTCGAGAAACATCTCCTCGACGCCGAGCTTCACCGCGGAAATCCCCATGGCACCGGGACTCAGCACGATGGCAGTCTGACCAGCGCCGATCCACCTCTCCACCACGAGACTCTCCACGTCGGCAGTCCAACCGGCACCGATCCGCCTCTCCACGGCACCGAGACTCGCCTGGTCGCCACGTGTCCCCACGGCACCGCGATGCCTCACCGAGGCACTGGGACTGGGACTCGCCACGCCGAGACGTTACCCCACGGCACCGTGAGCCGTCTTGTCAAGAGATGTCCCCCCGGCGCAGGGATCCACCGCGCCATGAGGCATCTCCACGGCACCGAGTCTCGCCGCGCCGAGAGGCGTCCCCATGGCACCGGGACACGCCGCGCCGAGAGGCCTCCCCACGGCACCAGGACTCACCGCGGCGTCGGGGTTCCCCGCACCGAGATTCCCCGCACCGGGAGGTTTTCACCCGGCACCGGGACTCTCCGCGTCGCGAACTGTCTACACGGCACCGAGCCCTATCTCGGCACCGGGATTCCCCATGGTACTGGGACGAGAGGGTGCTATATCGGTCGTGCTCCCGCTCAAGATCACGTGACACGCGCACTTCCCGGTTCAGACCGTCAAGCGACCATCCCGTCTCACGCACCGCCCCACCCTGGCCATCACGGGATCAATCATCCGCCAGTTCGGGGAGACCGTCTAAGACGCCGGAGGTGACTCAAGCGCCTCCAGTGCAAGACCCCGTGACAGTGACTTGGCAACCACAGTGGCCGTTCTGGACACCATGGGCATACCATCAAGCCCAAGGTGCACCGCAGCCCTCTATCCCCTGAGGAGGCGACGGCTGCGGATGCAGGCCCTGTGGACAGGGAGGCACCTGTCAGTGCCCAACGGGATCTCCCCAACGTAGAGCAAGACGATCTGCCCGATCCTCCTCTCCCCCTCACCACCTCCTCTTCATCGCCCGATGAGGCAGTGGCCTCCAGCCCTCTCCTCTCCACACTCCAGGGCAGAGTCATAGCCTCATAATTCAGGGCACTACAAGGTGTTGGCATAGGGAAGTGACCTGACCTCCTCCTTTTCCGGGAATAGCAAGCTGCATTTGTTTTGTGTCAAGAAATGGTGACAAAATATTATGATACCATAACAAAAAGCTCTGCCCAAACCGAACTCTCCTGTGGTTGGTTTGGGCAGGCTCGGATTTCTGCTTGAATTGTTCGCTCAGCTGTAGTCTATGCCAAATCAACAGAGAGTCTGTTTCGATATATGAACTTTAGTTTTGACTGGAACTTCGCCTTCTATTGCCCGCAGATGGCTTAGACAAATTAAGTTTTTCCTCAGCTGACTGCTTTCACTAGAACCAACCGACCGACCCCCTCCCCCTCCCTCTCCCTCTTCCCCCCCCCCCCGCCCTGAGCTTTGTGCACTGTAACATTACAATGCCTTCAGGCAGGAGTAGGCCATTTGTTTATGTATAAACAGGTGGCACACTCCACCTGTAGGAGAGTTTGTTTTTGCATCACTAGCAGATAACAGGGTTGTAAATTTTATTGCTAAATATTATAAAAACAGGTACATCATGTTTCTTCTATTTAGGGCCTGATTCTGACCTCACTTATACCAGTTTTACATTAATGTGACAGAGTTATCCCTGACTTATCAGACAAGCACAAAACCAGCCCTTGACAGTTACTTTTCTAAATACCGTTATTCTTTTCTTGTTTTGAAAATGCAGTTTTACAAACAGAACTTCAAACAAAAGCGTCTATCATTTCCCCAAGGGTAATATATCATAGGACAAAACACAAAAGGTTAAATTCGTGCGTGGTGCTACTGCGTTTACTTCTGTGCTTTTCCACCAGGAATTAAGTTGGCCCAATATATTTGTTTTGTTATAAATTCATACTGTATAGTGAACTAGCCTATGTCATAAGGGCTCTCCAGTGATGGTACATGAGAGAAGGCCACAAAGTAAAGCTGGTGAGAACATTTTCAGCAAAATGTATTTTTGGTGAAATGGGCTGTTTCATTGAGATGTATCGGTTCTGATGCAGTTTTCAATGAGAAAGTTTCTAAATTCCAGGGCTCTTCCTTCTGACTGCAGAGAGAGACAGACTAATAGAAAATTTGGCCTTTTGTTTCTATAACCAGACATTTCAACACATTTCTGTTTAATAAAAATGACCGAAAGGTTCTGGTTCTTCTCCCATGAAGAACAAAAACAAATTTCTAAAGCTTCTAGGTTGTTACAAAATGGAATTGTTCTCCTGCAGCCAGATCTACGCAAACATCCCTGTTTTCATTTCTGTATAATAACCTTTTTGTTTCTTTTTTGTGAACAATTTCTTTATCTAGGCTGCCATTATTAACATGCCATCTTCTCTCATTCCCCATTTTCTCTGCAGGATCATCTGTTGCCACCTGAATGATCTATCTGGTCTTCAGTGTTGCATACTATCTCCATGCTAACTGCTGAGCTGCCATGTAACAGAGTACTGGAGCTGCGGTCTGCTGGGTCAGTCTGGTATGTTAAACAGCATTTTAAGATGTCATTTCAATACCATCATATTTAAGTTTGAAGGTGGAAAGAGTAGCCACAAGATTTTGCTGAGTAATTGTTCTTGCCAGTCCTTGCACCAACCCATTTTAGTGCTTATGTTTGTTTTTTGAGTTCTCATGAACCGAAATATTATCCACCGTAGGACTTCTAATGTCTGAGCATCTTACTTGCAAACAATATCTGAAACTAGATTTTTTTTGTCAGAACTACCTACTTTCATTGAAAAAAGAACTTCCATGTTTTAAAATACATTAATTTATAGCTTCAGAAACATTGGACAGGACTTGAAGGTGATTATCTTTGCGGTCTCATTACAGAAAGGCTGCAGGTGGGACAATAAATCAGACTTGATGAGATTTATATGCAGTTTAATTCAAAACTAAAACCAGCACAGCAATTCCAATCATCATTGCACTGCTGGATGTACTATAGTAAACTCACGTTCTCGGGTGCTTTTCATAATTTGTTTTCAATTTAATTTCAAGGGATAATCTTAGAAAAGCAGCCTCCAAACTGGCACTTGAAATCAGAGGGGGGCAAGTTTTTGCTCTCACATTTATATTTCTGCACATAGACGAAATGGCATCTGTGCACACACAAAATTTAGGAGAAAATATTTCATATATAAGATTGCAGACAGAAGCTCAGAGATTGACTTGAATACTCTGATAACTTGAATTAAAATGTCTTCTAAACATAATACTAAAGAAAAGGAACTGTAACAGGCCATTGCAAATGTTAATTTTTCTTAATAGTAAGAGAGTGATTATTTTTGTTTATTATTAAACCGATGGAAAATTACTTTGAAGAAAAGTAAACTCTTATAGAAAATAGGTGTACAGGTTTATAAAGAAATCTTTATTGTGACGATTTTGCATAACTAAGAAAGGAAATGTTGATTTTTAATTGCATCACCGCAATTTTCCACATTTTAAGATCATTAATACTCTTCTATTGGCATAAGTAGTCACTTTCTCCTGTGGGTCTTACTTACATTCATTAGTGTTCTAGGTTTCAGCGATGCTGTTTACAAATGATAAAACTGTACTGAATCAATGTATGTATGAGACAGTAAAAAAGAGCATTTTCATCTCAATGTAAACCTTTAAGCCTAATGAAAAATGCTATCTTCCATTTGAACAATACTGCGCTAAAAGAAAACTGCAACATAATATATTTACAGTATGCACCGTTCACTATCTACCTATGAAAACATGCCAACGGAACAGGAAATAGGAATAGGAAAACTGAATCTGACAGTGGGTGAGGCCAATATGTTAATATCACCTGTCCTAATAACTGATGTCACTTATAGATTCGCATCACAGACATGGAGGGACATTCTTAACACTGTTTAGGTACATCCATTCTTTTTGGTCCCTATTTTTACAATTATGCAAAACACATTGATTCAGAGTCTATATTTTCTCTAAAGTGCTGTAGACCTTGAAAGCTACGGGTAGCAGTAATTAGAATAATGAGAAGAAATAGCCTAGCTGCCAGGGTGCTGTACATCCCACATCAAAGTCAACAGGATTTGCAGAATGCTCAGCATCTCTTAGAATCTGGCCCATTATGGTCATAGCTGTTTGTATCCATGAGTTGAACTGGAGGCAGGGGTTGTGGGGAAACCACCTCAGTAGGATGGATTCATAGCAGCTTAAAAATCCTCATTGTAATCCTTGAAACTCATTCATCATAACCAAGGGTCCAATCCTTTAACACTTTTAAACACTAGCCACATTCGCTGGAATGAGAATATTCCCACTAATAAGGAATATTCGTGTAGTAAATGTTTGCAGGTTTGTATGCTAAGTGTGGGTGTTGGTTCCTGGGAAGTGGAGAGTAGAAATGGGACCATAGCAATGGAAATGATTACATGTTGTAAGATGAAATCAGGTCTGCCCAGTTGAAGGTGCAGAAGAGTGTGAATCTTTCCTTGTGTGTATTACTATTTCTTCTGGCTGAGAGATGTGAATTTTATTAGCCTAGGTGGGACTGCATTATGTTGTGATTCTAAACCGAGTGCCCAATAACTCACTGAACAAAATGTGTTAGTGTCTTAGTTTTACTCCCTCTTCTTTTGTCCCCTCTCTCACTGTCAGCTGTTTTCATTAAGAAACTGGTCTTGCACAGGCCCAATATACTTACCCAAGAAGACTGTGTCAAATGAACGTCTTTGTACTGAATATAGTTCTGGTTTTTTTTAATCAAGTGATATTTCAAAGGAAACTGCAACCTGTTCAAAAAGCCATGAGTGTAGGAGTGTAAGAACTCTATTTTCTTTATGTGGGAGTACAAGGATGGGGCCCACAGAGGTGGGGACCACAATGGAGTGTGGTCCCATGACCAGAAGTGGGCATAGAAATCCTGAGTTCTATTCAGGCCTCTGCCATTGACTTGCTTTGTGGGTGTGTCTCAGTACATCAGTCTGTTTAAAGGTTTATGAAACATCCTCATTGCAGGATGTTAGACCTCTGCAACTGATATGTTTAAAGTATTTGGGTTTCCAGGAGAATGGAATTATGTGAGTGCATAGATACCATGTTAAACAGAATTTACAATGATAATGGGCTGTTTCTTCTAACATTTTTTAATTCAAGAGAGCCCCTCAGAGTGTCAGATCACGGCACAAATCCAGTTGCGCTATAATTTTGCCTTGCCCAGAAGGAAGAGTTATCACAAAGACTAATTGCTCATCTTACATGTCAAATGCAAACATCTCAGCTATAGATTTTTGATTCTTGACCTAATCTACACTTTGAATGGAGCCAAAGTTTTGATCAGTTTGATTAGATTCTTCATGGGTAAAACAGGAATGACATTTTAGTTTTAAAAAATAAATCTTGGAGAAGGTCTCAGATGCACTGTAACCACTAAAGTCCTACTAAACCACTGATGTTCCTAGCACAAACTATGCAGCCTATTCTTTATCCTCCTGTATTAAACAAAACATCAAACCCAAAAATCTCCTCTTTTGAATCATATTTAGATGATGATTCTGAGACATTTAGAAAAAGGGTTTTGGTTTTCTGGCCAAAAACATTGCAGAACCTAATTGCCACAATAGGAAGTGTCGGACAGACTTTCTTTCCAGATGATCTGTCTATTAGCTTTAGCTCAATACTGTTAATGAAATAATATATTAAGTGAATAATGCCATTACTAAATAACATTCATAAATTATTCTACAAACTTTCTCTCACTAGAACTCTTACTATATTTAGTATCCCTTTGTTCAATTAAATTATCAGCATCCATGGTTACATTCAGGTCATAAGTTGCTTCAGTACAGAACTAAAACCCCTTCCTCTCTGATCACACACCTCTTAGTTATCACCTACTACCCCACACTGGAACCCATACAGGGGATCAAAAAAACAAACAACTATAACCCATATCCGATGGGGACCCCATCCTGAATTATTTCCCCTGAACCCCTTTTCTGGCCTTCAAACCCCCTCCCCAACTTCTCCAAGCTCATCATCAGACGCAAGCTCCCCAGAGACCAGAACACACCCTTCAAAGTGGCACTAGGCCCTGCCAGAACAATAGATGCAAATCTTGAAGACATAACTCCACTTCTACAATGGTCAGCACCTCCCCCCCTACACAACACACCTTTCAAGATAGATGGGTCCTGCACATGCCTATTACAACATATGGTGTACCTCGTCCAGTGCACTAAATGCTCAATAGCAACTGTGTGGGTGAAACCAGTCAATCACTACTCTCTTGAATGAACTCACATAGGAAAATGATAAAAGCCAAGAAACCACATCACCTGTGGGTGAACACTTTACATAAAGGAATCATTCTGTATGTAACCTATCAGTCCTCATCCTCAAAGGAAACCTGCACAACACCTTCGAAAGATGAGCCTGGGAGCTGAATTCATAACTTTGCTAGACACTGAAAATCATGGATGTATTAGAGACACTGGATTTATGGCTTATTACAACAGTCTATAACCCACTAACATCCCCCCCACACACACACACCTAGCTGCTTGCCTCCCCCTTCTTTTTTTTTTTATTGTTAGTAGCTAGACTTTGTGATTGCACATTAGAGGAAATGTGTGGGCCCCTTCTCTCCATTTCCTTGTAATGGAAAAGCTTTGACACCAAATACATACACAAGAGAAGTGCCAAAAAGAGGATAGGTGTTTAGAAACTTGGTCACCCTTTCTAGCATACTCAGAAGCGGACAACTCCCCCGCCAACAAGCCAGGATCTTTGGCCATGTTCTTTGAATAGTAACTGGACCCTGAATAAGATGTGTATGATGTAGTATGGTAACATTTTATTATAACTTGGCCTTCATAGAAAGTTTCCAGGACTAAGGGGAAGCATAGGAGAAAGCAGAGAGATGAACACAGGAAAAGAATAGGAAGGGGCACTGGGATGGGTGGCAGAAGGAGGGGATCAGAGTGGGGACTAAGCAGGGAGGGATGCAGGAGTTGGAAGGCAAAGATGTAATGCTCACTTGATAAGGAAAGTGGAGTTCTTCAGCCTTTTAGTCTATAAAGCAGAGGTTAACAGAGCTCAGACCATGCGCCAAATGTGGTTTATGGAGTTATACAAAATGACCCCAGCTATTCTTATTCTTAATATGGAGATGTGACCTGCTGAATAATGCCCAGCATACAATGATACACCTTGAGCCCTTTTCCCCCCAAATTTCTCAGTTCACTCACAGTGGCTACATGGCAGATCTTACAGAGGCGCAGCTACATTGGTACAACTGTGCCACTGTAAACTAGACATTTAGTGTAGACATGGCCAAAGCTTAAAAGCACAAGAATGTTCTTCTGCTTTGAAGATTAACACCATGTAGGGAAAGTCTAATTGTACATTGATTTGATTTTTAATTTTGATTTTTCAGTAATAGCACAGCATATAAGAAGTTCTGGATTTTTTTCTTGCTGTCACCAATGTTTCCATATTGATAACCATGGAGAATCTGGATAGGACTAAAGTATGCAAGGTTGTGACCGCATTTATTTTTAACTAATTGAACATATGATCGTATATTGTCCAAATTCTCACATTAATCTGTATTTTGAACAACTTCTGTCATAAGAAGCAGCACTGACCTACTCTGTGACTTTAGGCATGTCACTATCAGTATGCCTCAATCTTCAAATCAGTAAAATGCAGGTAAGTGCATAATTTACAAGGGATGGGGCTTGGCAAGGAAGCTTAAAGCAAGCTATGTAAAGCACTTTCATATCCTTACATGTAAAGTACAATATATCAGACTGCATTTATAACATACCATTTGCTGTTCTCCATAATCAATGCACAAGAATCCCCTTAAAATGTAAGAACAAAGCACACAGCAGAAAATTAAACACCACTGAACTTTGCAAGAATGACGGGTTTTAGAGTAGTAGCTGTATTAGTCTGTATCCGCAAAAAGAATGAGGAGTACTTGTAGCACCTTAAGAGACTAACAAATGTATTTGAGCTGTAGCTCACAAAAGCTTATGCTGAAATAAATTTGTTAGTCTCTAAGGGCTGGTCTACACTAACCCCCCAATTTGAACTAAGATACGCAACTTCAGCTACGTGAATAACGTAGCTGAAGTCGAACTATCTTAGTTCGAATGAAAACGTACTTACCCGGGGTCCACACGCGGCGCGCAGGCTCCCCCGTCGACTCCGCCTACTCCGTTCGTCGAGCTGGATTACCAGCGTCGACAGGGGAGCACTTCCTGGTTCGATTTATCGCGTCTAGACAAGACGCGATAAATCGAACCCAGAATATCGATCCGACGCGTCCGACGCGACGGGTAAGTGTAGACCTACCCTAAGGTGCCACAAGTACTCCTCATTCTTTTTTGCATGAATGGTTCCAGGTAGTGAAGTAGTTGCAAAGGTGAAATCCTAATTGCTCTCATCCTGGTTTTGCCAGTTAGGTGAACTCCTATTGATTGACTGATTTTTTAAAAAGCTGTATTGTCAAGCATGATTTCTCAGAATCATCCACCTTTTCTTTCCTGTCTTGGTATTAGAGTCTGAAAGAGAGAATTGGAGGGGAGAAGAAGTTAACAACCTTGATGATGATCAAGAACAGTGTGTTTGTACTGGAGTCCATACAAAAAGCTTCTAAGAACTCATTGGGCTGGGGAGAGAATGCGCTCAGCAATGGTGCCAAGCTGGAGGGAACGCTAACCTCCTTTACTGCTTGAGTTTGCCACTTGTCGGGCAGTTATTTGAATTTGTTTACCCCATTTTTCAAACGAATTCTTTCAGGGCTATGTGGTTGAGATAATCCCATCTCTTTTCTTCTGGTCATGGTGGCACATATAAGCCTCTTAGCCTTGTTACCTTGTGCTCTTAAATAGAGATTTAAAAGGGATGTTTATAAGTACCGTGTCCAGCAATTGCCTGGCTAAGGTGGGAGAACTTCATGGGATAAGAAACACAGGCCACGCTGTGTGAGTTGCTTGAGCCAAGAATTCATGCATGTGGCTTTGTTCCTAATGGCAAGTCTCTCTTTAGGTTTGGGGGTACTCTGGGACAATGTTCTAACAGGAAAGCCTCACCCTGAGTCAGAGAGTATATTGCAGCATTAAGGAGAACCTTAAAAGTAAAGAGAGTGACTTCTGGGGGGAAAATAAATATTTGCAAAGTTACTTGTACATTGTATCCTAAACAGAAATAGTGATGGCTGAAAGATACCTTACTTCATTGCTTGTGGTAGTAAGCTGCTTTACAATAGAATAGCCACTGAGAGATAGGACTTGTCCTGAGTATGTTCATGGGAGTTAGCCGCTCCACATGATGGTCGCTCAGAAGCTGGTGCCTTTTATACCTAAGAATGTGTTTTGACCTTTGACTCTAGGCATGTGGTGATCTGGGAAAAGTAGTCCTAATAGCTGGGCCACTATTTTGCTGTAGGCATGTTTCCTTGTGAGGGAGTAATTATTAAAGAACGTGAATGTTTTCTCTTAAAAATATGGTGATGGATTATCTAATTAGTTGCATCACATGTGAATCAACCATTGTGGGGTTATTAAATGAAGAGGAAGACTATAATTAGTTTCTGTGGGTACTATATATTAACAGCCATGGGCCCTTTCTCTGGACTGATGCACTAGCAGAAGGCAGAAGTTTCACTCCAATGTCAACTTTTTGACTAAAAGCCCTCTTGCTTGTTTGTGATGTATTTTATTAGGTAATGCCTTTAACGTTCCATTTATTTTGGATTTGTATTTACATTTATATTTGTATGAATTTTGTATTTACATTGTGTACTTTTTCATTAATTTTGTTTTTTGTCAATGGCTCTCAACACTCGCACTATACAAAAAGTTCCAGGGCGCCGAGGCCAGCAGCCAGGACCCCAGACATGGGGTCGGCAGCCACGGCCCCAGGCATGAGGCCAGGGCCAGGAGTGGAGCTGGGTGGCACTTTCTCCCCACCCCCCATGGTAGGATTTTGGTTGGACATACTCCTGGAGATGTAATCACATGATATAATCTTTAATTCCTGGAGACTCCAGGACAATCCTGGAGGATTGGCAACCCTACCCTATGGAGGCTGGCTCGGACCCCATCTGCACTGCGCCCCCCCAAAACGTTCCTCCTTTCCCCTTAGTTGGCGCGCACACACCACAGTTTGGGGACCTTTGCATTGCGATCAATGATGATTCAGTTACATGGTTACCAGGAAGAGTGTCTTCTTCAATCAGAAAAGAATAAAAGCAGAGCACGGTAGTTTTGCCTAAGCAGAATTTACTGAAACCTGATATATTAATAGCTGTCATCTTGGAAACCATATTATGGTCAGCTGTATTTTAGAAGCAACAAAAATAGCTGGATTTTGCAATGTGTTCTTCCAAAGTCACTTAGAGGTTACTCAAGAGTGTCCTTACAGAGAGGCCAGGTGCTGCTGGGTTTCTCTTTGACTTTGGTTGTGTGTGTCACAAATGCATGTAGAAAGGGCTTAGCTAATAGCAGTCAGCCACATCCCCATTTAAAGTGACTGATTCAGTATCACACCCTGGAAAGGGGGGAAAAAGCTGTAGCTTTATTTACAAAATGCATAGAGGCAGCAATAAATGACAATTAAGTACGGTGTTAACTGCTAATGCATCCTGCTACAGCTGTTGATCTTCTAGAGGGCAGGCCCAGGCAAACTGAAATAACATCCCACTCTTCCTGCGTGAGAGGGTGAAGCCGCATGCCCTTGTGTTGCTTGGGTATACAAGCAGCTGGGGGGAAGCACTGTAAGTGACTCATGCCAAAAGAGAGGAAAGTATAGTAGTGTGATCCTGTTGCTGATGAGCCCCCAGTCACTGCCACTATCCACTCCAAATCTGTACGCTCCAAATCCTCAGTCAAAGAATTTAACCTGCAGCTCAAAGAATCAAATCACCTTCCCAGAAGGTTTTCTGAGGAACAGTAATGATATTTTGTGCATTTGGATAGACTAGTAGGCATAAATGTTGACCAGCTTGTGTAAATAGGGCTGGATCCTGCAAGGCTCTAACTAACACTCTTACCCTCATCTAGCTAAGCATGTGCTTTATCTAGATCACGTGATTAGACCCACTGAAGTCAATGGAACATCGTGATTGCTTAAAGGTAATCACTTGCTTGAGTGCTTCATTGACTGTGGGTGAGACTGCTTGCAAAATGTACCCCCCAATCACATGCAAGGTTTTGTGCACACAAAATAGATGTAGGTATTTTATAGGGGCAAAACACAGGCCCATTGAAATTTGTCCCCCAAGCACAACAAGCAGGAAATGTCATTCCCATGTGTGGTCTGAAGAGCCAAATTCCAGCTATGAGGTTAATAATAAAGTTGCTCAGCTGTTGGTTCTATGTACTGGTGGGCTCAGTACAAATCATAACAAGACATTTAAAAACACGTCACTACACTGTGCAATCACAGCAGACAGAAAAATGTGGTAGTCAGTATGGAAACTGTCCTCTTCTCTCCCTCTCAGGGTTTGCTATCCCAGTCAGGTAGAAGGCACTTTCATTTTAAAATGAACGTTCACACTGCCCCAATTTGATGAACCATCCGGGAAGTAGCTGAATTCACTTAGTGTCACTCATTTGTGGGATCCTGACTCAAGCAAAAGAAAAAAAACACACAACAAACCTGGAAAACTCCGGAGTGGGGCATTTTTGTTGGTTTTTTTGGAGGAGAGAGAAATTAGAGCTCTGAATTCGATCCCTGATTTTGGTTCAGGCCCACTTGTTTTTGTTGTTTCCACCTGAGTAGTTACTGTTTGGGTTAACAGTCCACTGATACTAAGAGGATCAGCTTCACCTGTCCCACATGGCAACAAGGAAACAATAGCAGGCATTAAAGGATTAATCTGTACACAACCAAGATCTTCTCTTTCCCTCATGCTCCAGAATTTGCCTGAGCTTGCACACTTGATCTCTCATTGCCTTTGTTTAGATGGCCTGACCTGCACTTTCTGCAGCCTTCATAACGGCCTCATTTTCATATTATCACTTATCATCAGGAGGTTTGCCACAGCTATGACCTTTTTATTTCTTCCCTGTACAGGGTAAGGAATGTTAAATTGACTTTTTGATGCAAAAAAAAAAAAAAAAAAGTCCAGATCTCCTTTAGATTGAGGGCTTCCAACTCTTCAGGACTGTATTAGTAACTTGCCAGGGGCCAAAAGGCCGTACTTAATTTGCATCTGTATTTGCATAAATACCATCATCCAAAAATGCACACAGTTACAATATTTGCATTCACTCATCTCTTACAGGATAGATAAATAGAAATGGCTTATTGCAATAAAGACCTGCAGTTGATCTGTTTTGTCCTCATGTAACTTGTACGGGGAGATGGATTTTCATGCTCTCCAACTGAACAGTTGTTCATCCCTTGCTGTACAAGCTCCACTGCATCCAGTATGCACTGGAACCCCTCAGAACCACTAAGGACACACAAAACATAACTGTGATGCAGAGCTTGGTCATCTTCTTGTATCTCTCACTATGCATCAGGATATAAACTGGGCAAATTAGCAGGGTGTCACATAGGCCAGGGAACAGGAAGGTCTACTCTGAGGACATATGCAGATCCCAGAAGTTCTCAAGGCCTACAGGATAGTGTACTTCAGTAGTAACACTGCACCTATGCTGTTGCCAGATATCTACCTTCAAACACATTGTTTTCCTCTCTGGATTTTGCCAGGTAATCTAACTGTAATGTACTGGAGGAAGAGGGGATGAGGGAATTGATGGTGGCCAACATTTTCAAACAGCGATGCCCAAAATGTATGAATCCATCTTTATAGCCCTAAATAAAAGAGACCCGATTATCAGAGGTTCTGAGCATCCCTCAGTCCCACTGAATGAATGGAGCTGCTCATATTCAGCACCATTTAGCTCTTTCAATGCATTAGGCACCAATCAAGCGCCTCCTGAATCTCATGCAAATGCGTGATTGTAATGGGCCCAGGACTTTAGGGTGCAGGTTTGAGCAGCATTCCTCTGAGCCACAGTGCCCTGTTTCATCTGGCACATAGGAATGTCACACCTACTTTGTTCTCAGATAACATGTAAAGATAAGTGTGATAGCAGAGCCTACAGCACAGTAGCATGGAGCAGAACTTGGGAGATGCATGGGTGAGGTGTCCCTTGCGCACCCCCACCCCCTCCGCCCTTTATGTACTGTAGTGTTTCTGATAGAATCAAAGCTCAGAGACAACTGGCAGCAGTGATTGGAAAAGGGCCATCTCTCAAGTGTCCCTCTGGCTCCAGTTTGGGTCCAGGGCAGCCTTGTTTCTTTCTATGGGAAATTTGCATCTTAATATGACAACATTTTCCTGATGATGGACAGTGTGTGACTAAGTTCCGTGTTAAACAGATTCCGAGCAGCTGGCTGCCAGCCCTTGGAAATAGGGCAGCCTGGGATGATGGCACGGTGAGTGCAGTGGTTGTTAAGGAGCAGGCTTATCAGTAAAAGTGAATTTAACCTTGAATTCATTTAACTGGTCAGCCAGGACTGAAGGAAAGTTATTACTTGTAATTAGTCAGGTACTAGTGATCAGATTTCAAAAGACATGGCTGTGCGTGCGTGCGTGCGTGTATGTCCATGACCTCTTGTGAGGGGTGAAAGGGCTGTATCTCTCCAGGCTTGTTTACATCCAAGCTGCAATGGTTTCACCACAGGTGTGATTAGTATAGTAGCCCCCATGGATTCTTGTCATAAACCAGAATCCCATTGTGCTAGGTGCTGTACAAACAGACAACCCCTTTCCCGATGTGTTCACAATATAAAAACACGAGAGAACAGGTGGAGACAGCAAACAGGGAGAGCATAAGGTAACCAGAACACTGGCTGCCTTACCAGTGGCTAAACAAGCCCCATTTTGTATGCAGACCAGGCTGCAAGCTCTTGGTCAGTGAGTATATACTAAGAGAGTAATAGGGAAATGTGGGGTGGGTGCATCCAGCATGTTGAACAGAGCACTGGAGTAGGCCTTATGAGACCTGGATTCTATTCCTGGCTCTGCCACTGGCCTGTCAGGTGACCTTAGGCAAGTCATGTTCTCTCTCTCTGTGCCTCAGTTTCCCCATCTGTAAAATGGGATAGTGATACTGCCTTTGTAAAGTGTGTAGAAATCAACTGATGAAAAAATTATGGAAGAAACAGGTGCCTTTATCACACCTGACTTTGCCAGTGCAGTGAAATAGATGATGCGCTGCATGCTGGACATTGGGGTTGGGCTGAGGGCTAGCTGAGGCGGGAGTGCAATCAATGGAGGCTGTGCTGCTGCTTCACTGCTCCAGGACCCGAGCTGGCTAGATTAAAGCTTGGTTGGGTACATCTACACAAACTGCAATCACACCCTGGGCATGCCGTGTACATATACCCTGAGATGGCCACCTCACATGTTTGTAAGAGAGCTCACAGTATGAGATGGGAGCCAGACACTCATGTGATGTGTGTGACATGTTTCAGAAGTGTAAATCGCTACATACAAGATGGCTTTTCAGCAGGTGTATTCCAAAGTGGTTTGTACATTTGATGGGATGAAACCAATAGAGTTCTATTGAGAATAAAAACATATTGGATTTTTTGACCAGTATTTTAGAATTTCACAGAAAAAGAGATCTATGCAATAGGTCTTTATTTTTAAACCAGCCTAGATAATTCTATAACAAGGATACAAATCTCTATTCAGTTATATAGACTAGTCTTTAAAAAGCCTATGGAAAGGTTTCCATTTTCAGTTATACACTAGGGAAGAGAGTATCACACGATCATATGTAACCCATACACCTCCTAGGTGTCATGTTCTGTCCCGTCTAGTGGCACTGAGACCACTTAGAGAGAGAGTTAAATTCTCTACAGCCTTAGCTAACAAGCAGTTGGCTTTTAGCTTATGTAGTAGAGGCTCATGCACTAAGCTCCAGAGGTCACTAGTTCGATCCTGCCCGCCGATGACCGGGGTCTGTTGACATTACACATACGGGGTCAGATTGGGAGGTAAAGGGCCTGCAGATTGGGCCAGGTGAGAATCTACCCTGTTTACTGCTTAGAAAAATTCACTGAGAATTTGAC
The DNA here is from genome assembly GCA_037349315.1 of Chelydra serpentina. Classification (NCBI taxonomy): domain Eukaryota; kingdom Metazoa; phylum Chordata; order Testudines; family Chelydridae; genus Chelydra; species Chelydra serpentina. The sequence goes on along the minus strand of JBAIAC010000035.1, from coordinate 29,076,192 downwards.
CTCAACATATGCTTATTGCCTGCTCAACCTATATGCAATGTGGTTGTAGCAATGTTGGTCCCAGGATATTAGAGAGACAAGGTGGGTGAGGCAATATCTTTTATTGAAACAACTTGTGTTAGTGAGAGAGACAAGCTTTCAAGCTACACATTTTTTTTTCAGGTCTGGGAAAGGTACTTCCATTGTCACAGCAAAATGCAAGATGAGTCTTTTGGAAGCTGCCACAGCTGCACTGGAGGAACAGAGATCCCTATCTGGAGATGGGTATCAAAGGGGTAGCCGTGTTTAGTCTGGATCTGTAGAAGCGACAAAGAGTTCTGTGGCACCTTATAGACTAACAGACGTATTGGAGCATAAGCTTTCGTGGGTGAATACCCACTTCGTTGGATGCATGCAGTAGAAATGTCCAGGGGCAGGTATAAATATGCAGGGAAGAGTCAGGCTAGAGATAACGAGGTTCTACTACATGCATCCGATGAAGTGGGTATTGACCCACGAAAGCTTATGCTCCAATACCTCTGTTAGCCTATAAGGTGCCACAGGACTGTTTGTCGCTTCTATCTGGAAATGGTTCCTGCAAGAAAGCAGGAGAGAGTTTTTTTTAGCTGGGTAGAATTGAATGAGATGATCTGATTATGGTTCAGGGCGGTGACCTAACCGTAGATTAAGGAGAGACAGGGCTGGCACTACCCAAGGACCCTGGCACTTCGGCGGCAGCCTCTCCCGCCGCCGCCACCTAGGGCGGCAAAAAAGCTGGTGCCGCCCCTGAGGAGAGAGAGACTACTCTGTCTTTTTCATTGTGTTGCTTGAAAGCATATCGGCCAGTTGAGGGATTTGGATGGCTTGACACAGTCTTTATTATCTGCCCTGTGAGTTGTGTGCTCTGTAAATAAAAATCATAAAACACTAAATTCAGGCAACTTCCCTAGCAAAGGGAACGCTGCCATCCTGCAGTCAGACATTTCCCTTCAAAACACCTTTTGAACTCTTCACAAGTGACCTGCAAGTGCAGGACCACTTCCCAGCCTTTCAGAGCCTGGGTCAGGTTGGGGAATGAGCATTCATACTGTCTATATTTGTTCTTATTGCGAAACAATTTGTATTTAGAACATGCACCAAGTCGTTTTGTTTATGTAGTTTGTGGAAACTATTTGCCTGTGAATACAATGGATTTATAGAGAATGTTTTTATCTCAAAGTATCCCAAAAATATTACTGTGCAAGCTGACAGTGATGATTCCACAAATGGTACTGCATCTTGCACCATCCTCTGAAGCATTTGGCATTAGCCACGGTCAAAGACAGGATACCAGACTGACTGGAGCATTGGTCTGATCTTGTCTGGCAGTTCATATATTTCTACAACATTCAGGTAATTCACATTCCTCACCTCATCTGTCACCTTATCAGCCATTAAACAGCACAAAGCAATGCTGCCTGCCATTTTAGAACAGGAAGTTAAGAAGAATATTGTATCCATTTGAATGTGCAGGCTGAATGTAGGTAGCTAGGATCCAGTTCAATGAGTTGGAATTGGGCCAGGATGTTCTGGTTAATAACTCCTCTCTAAGTGCCACAAGTTGTTTAATTGACCAAGATTGGTCAGGAGTGTAGTTTTACATTTCTTCTAACAGAGGTCACCTCCAACAGTCTAAAATATCATCCTCCAACACTCTCACACTGACATTTTTGACTTGGAGAGAAAAGTATCACCTGCTGACTCACCATTGTCACTTCCTATGGCATTTTTTTTCAGGTCTGTACTACAAGCACGGATCCATCCCACTCCTACTTGGGCATGTCTATACTAGAGAGACTGTACCGGCATAGCTATGTTGCCTCCAGATATGCTGGCATAACCCCATAGTGTAAATGCAGCCTACCTGCTTATCTCTCAGTACAGGAATACCACCTCTCTGAACAACAATAGCTACAGTGATGGAAACACTCGTCTGTCAACTTACCCACGCCGGGACACATAGCCACAGCTAAGTTGGCATGGCTATGTCAGTTAGGAGTGTGGTTTTTCCACACCCCGACCGACGTTGCGGTGTAGACCAAACCTTGAAATCTCTTCTGATTATAGCATATGATGTAGAAACCCTGAAGGAAGTGTAGATGGGTGTCAGGGTTTCCTCCCCACTCTAAACTTTAGGGTAAAGACGTGGGGGCCCGCATGAGAGCTCCTAAGCTTATTTTTACTAGCGTAGGTTAAAATCCCCAAGGTACAAAATTCCCTGCACCCTGAGAAATGCTTTTTTTACTGCCACCATCAAGTGTTTTAAACAGGAATTCAGGAAAGAGGACCACTTGAAGTCCCTTCCCCCCAAAATATCCTGGGAAGCTTGAGAATAATCTCCTAACCAGTTGGTTACACAGTGATCTAAAAAAACCCACCCCCGGGGTTTTTAACACCATAGAAAACAGTCAGCTTCTTAAAAGAAGGATTTTATTAAAACAAAGAAGGTAAAATCAGCTCTGTAAAATGAGGACGGTAACTAATTTACAGGATACTTAATTTCCAAACTTAGAGGGATTCCCCCCCCCCCCCCTCTGGACAAAGAAAGGAGTAACCCCTCCCTCCCACACAGGGAACGTACCAAGCAAAAATAAACAGAAATCTACTTGCTATGCTATTTAAACTTACTTTAGACAAGTGAGGATTTGATGAAAAGATGACTGATTTCTTTTTACTTTAAGATCACTCCGTGTCTGACAAAAAGCCACACACAAAGCTTTCCCCCTCCCAAGATTTGAAAGTATCTTGTTCCCTTATTGGTCAGATGCCAGCCAGGTCAGGTGTCAGTCTGGCTACCTGCATTTCTTAACCCTTTACTGGTAAGAGGATTTTATCTGCATCAGACCCTCTCCCCTTTCCCTTTATATTTATGACAATGGGCATGGTCCATTATGGTTTGAAAAGTAATAAATGAATTATAAGAAAAATACCTGTGCCACCTTAGAGACTAACAAATTTATTTCAGCATAAGCTTTCGTGGGTTAAGAACCCACTTCATCGGATGCACCCACCGATGAAGTGAGTTCTTAACCCACGAAAGCTTATGCTGAAATAAATTTGTTAGTCTCTAAGGTGCCACAGGTATTTTTCTTGTTTTCTTTTTGCTGACACAGATTAACACGGCTACTACACTGAAACCTGAAATGAATTATATTAAACAATAAACTGCTCTGGAGGTACAATCTGATGAACAGCTAAAAGAATCAGTTAAGGCTTTAAAGGGACAGGTCCAAGAGTAATGGGTGATTTGAATAGATTGCAAGTAAATTTTGATATGCTCGCTCCAATAATAAGGTTACAGTTTTGCATCTGCATAGCTCTGCTCATACTTCCTTACACTTGCCTGTCTTCACAAAAATTTGCTGTGAATAGCTCATAACAGACCACTTTAGCAACAGTGAACTTCCATAGACACAACTTCCATAGTTAGATCTAACATTAGGAGATAAATAAGACCAAGCAGAGGCTCTGAAAGGAAACTGGGAAACAATTTCAGGACATTGTAATTTGGAAGAATGGAGGAATCCTGGAATAAACCAAATGAGGGAAAGGGACTCTGGTGCACTTTACTTCTGCTTTCCATGCAACAGTGCTGCAACCTTGACTGTTACACTTAAAAATCAGCTTGGATCATACTGCTCAGCCGCAGCAATGAGAACATTTTAAACAATATTGATAGCCAATTGAATTGATGTTAAAGGTAATAACTATGAAAGCCAGATTTTTAAACCATGGGTTTTTCTTTTTTTTCCCCCTCTGCAAAGTTCACTTGAGTTACATCTCTGCCTGATTATGTGGGCACAGTAAGAAAACTGAATGTCTGACATCAACTGTGCAGGCACAAAATTATGTCTGCAGTTGTGGATGTAGCGAAAGGTATAATACAATCCAATGGCTGGAAATTGAAGACTGATAAATTCAGGCTGGAAATAAGGTGTAAATTCTTAATTGTGAAAATAATCAACCACTGGAATAGTTTACCAATGCTCATGCTGGAGTCTCAAAATTGTCAGTGATGGAAATCAAGATTGGATTTTTTTCTATAAGATCTGCTCTAGGAATTATTTTGGCAAAGTTCCGTGGTCTGTGATATACAGGAGGTCAGGCTAGATGATCAAAATGGTCCTTGGAATCTATGAATCTACAAAAACTGCTAAAAAAAGGGGGGGGGGGGGATTGGGTTGGAAATCAGACCCCGTTAAGACAAAATTGTGTTATTAATGTGTACAAGTCTACATAACCACCCCACAACTAGCTTAAAACTCTATAGAGATCCAGTAATGTTCTGTCTGCAAAATGTAAAATCAACCTTCTTGCTTTCCCAGTGGAAAGTGTAATGTATAGCAATAGACTTCATCGGGACTTAAAGGGCAACAGGCCACAAAATGGTCTAATTGGAAGTCAACCCAGACAGCCAGTGATTATCTGGGCAGAGAAAGCTGCTCAGTAAGATGGAGAGACATCTGAGAGTGGAATAAACAAAGAGTCTTCTAAGATGAAATCATGAAAACCATCCAGCAGTTAATCCAGGCAATCACTACCCCAGGGCCCAGTCCAGCAAACTGCTATTCACATGCAGAGCTCCATTGAAGTCAATGGAGTTCCATACAGGCTCTGGGGCCTGCCTTCATGGAGTAGTTTGCAGGGCAGTAACTGGTCAACCTTGGCCTGATCTTTCCAGGAGCAGAGCTTCTCCATTTCCATAACCGGAGTTAGGGGCACATGTCACATCACAGGATCAGACTGCCCTGCGTGAGATAACGTTTTCCCAGGAATCTTTAACAGAGGAATGACCACATGGAATAGAATAAGTGGCCCTTCTAGCAAAATAGGTGATGAGCAGCATTGCTGGGTCTCTGTTAGAAGCCAGGATTAGTACCACCTGAAGTAGATGAGGTTCAAAGGATTGTGCTGCTGTTTAAAGCAGTAAAGAGAAGTAAATTTCATACTCTGAAAATCTGCGTTACTGAATGGTACAGGATTTACCACTGTGACTTGTGCAATTAAATTAGGCAAGTGGTGCTTTCATGTTGTTCTATTATTTTAAATAAAAGGATAAGGAATACTGTGTAGGTTGCAAGGCAGATCAGACATTCCAGCAAATGCAAATTTGGCTAAATATTCAGAAAAGGAACTTCTGTGGGTTTGTTGTTGTAGACAACTGTCCTGGGTCACAGAACTAACTAGATACATTGAGACTACAGATGCAGAAGTATTACTGCGAGATCACCAAGATACTATGGCCATTAATGCATTAGACAGATAGTCAGCACTGAGGGCCTCCTGAGAGGTTTCATTAGTAGCTGAGGGTCCTCAGCACCTTGTGTGATTGGACCTGTGGTGTGTACAGGAAAATCTGCTGTGTCTGTCCATGTAGGAGGTGGCGCTAACAACATCCCAATTTACTGGGCTGTGGTGGGTGCCAGTTATGATATGGATTTGGAAGCAGAACTTCCAGTACTACAGTAATACAGATTCTTTCAGTGATGTTTCAGAACAGTGTCTGAGGTAACCAGCATCATACAACATGCCATTATTTGTACATACAGCAACAAGTCTGTGAAGTGCCTGGGAAGAACTGAAAAGTATCACACAGGCTCCCTTCAGCCACCTTCAGCTCCCACTGAAAGAGGTGCAAGGATGTGTGTAAACTGTCAGGTGCAAGCAATGCTGCTAGTTGGAATAGGTAGTGGGAAGAAGTAAATTATATTTGTAACACAGAATTGTTTGTCACATGAAACTACAAAGAAACCATTGAATAAAATGTTAGATAATTGGAAATTTCACAATGTATCCCATCCATAGAAAAATGCTACACAGTGTAATTCTGAATGCTTTTGCCCTATTGCTTTTTGCTGGTGACCTGAATGTTTGCAGAGCTAAAAAATCTATTCTCTTTTTCAGGTACTTACACTGCACCGTCAATGTCTCCTTTAAACAGAGTAGTTCTTAAGCTCCTAACCATTCTGTGTGTAATGAAAAGCAATGCATTCTACAGCATGTCCTACAGATAAATGCAAATCTTAAATGTACACTTGAGAGCCCTCATTCACAAGGGCGGCTCCAGGCACCAGATGAGAAAGCATGTGCCTGGGGCGGCGCCTTGTAAGGGGCGGCAGTCCGGGGATTCTTGGGGCATCCATGATTTTTTTTTATTTTTTTTTTTGCTTTGGCAGTTCAGCGGCGGACATTTATTTTTTTTGCTTGGGGTGGCCAAAAAGTTAGGCCTATCTTTGACTTTCCTTAGCTTTGTTAGGGATATTACATTCTTGGACACTTGAGTCTTGCATTGAAGGACAGATATGGATACAGCCCACGCCCTGTGCAGAGGATTTTTCTGCCATGTTGCATGTTGTCTTGCAATTTTTTTTAAAAAAAATTTATCCAGGAGGAGTGAAAGGGGGTCCCCTAGCACATTAGGAAAGCTATTTAAAATGAATGAGGCACATATTTGCCAAATTATTTATTAGGCATTCTAGATGTAATCCAGAGTATGTCAATGCAAATTAAAAATCTCTCCTTGTTTCTAGAAATCAACTATAAATGCCAATTTCCAAATAGTCATTACACTGGAAGTTCACAGCCTCATTTGTCTCTCCACTTCCCTACAGAGAGTGTGTGGCCAACATCTTCAAGCACTGATCATTTCCACTCATTACAGGGGAGAGGCCAAAATTCACACAAGCGTTTGCTGAGCAAAAAAACCTCTAGAGTCCAAATCTGTATATTTGTGCCAGATTTTCTAGCCTTAACTCAAAACCATCATGGGACTGGGACGATCTGACCTACAAAGAACTGATCTGTCCCAAATCATAAAACCAAGTAGCAGGATTCTTCTCTCATTAGCATTAAAAGTTACCCTCATGATTATGCAAAACATTACCTCCAATAAAGCAAAGATCAGTATAAAATGATCCTTAGCTGCCTTGCCAACTCCAGCTCAAAGCTCCACAACAAACTTAGTACTTTAACAAATAAGCAACACAAAATAAATTGCCACTTGGAATACATTTTCCTCATATTGAGATCAGCAGTAGATTTGGATGGTTTGACTACTACTACTACTTGATTTTGTCATAGGCAATTTAAGAAGTCCTTGTTAGTAAAGAATGTCACTTCTCTATCCTCTGGAGCCTCCAGTATCAGCTATCCTCCATCATCTGGCTGATGAACCATAGTCTGAGTTTGTCTGGCTAGAGAAGTGCACATTCACAGTGACTTTTGGTGCTTAACTCTGGCAAGCATTGAATCTCTCTCTCTCTCTCTCTCTCTCTCTCTCTAATAGGGAGGATTGTGGGCAGGAAGGAAAGAAATCCTTGAATTCCTAAACGTAATACTGGACTTTGATTAAGCATCCCTGAGGATTTTGCCGTGTGCTTCAAAGGACCAGTGTGTAACTGGTACAGTACTGTACATGCTGCAGAAGCATTGCAAAGTGTTTCCCCTTCCCGCCCCCCTCCCAATCTTCTGATGGAATAGACACTGAGCCAGGAGTAGATCAGCTGATACCAAGCTGATTTGCAACATTTGTGGTGGTAGCATGATAGGGTGAAGAGACATCCATCGGGACACTTGACTCCAGGTTCTCTGATATGACAAGCATCCTAATATTTTTTTTGTCCATGAATATTGCCCATTTCATCCACATAGATGCATTTTCCTTAATTAGCTTCCCTACCCCCAAGTGTCCAACAGCCTCTTCTCTCCCCTTTCCTTCCAGCCCTAGACCCTGGAAATGATTCCTCAAAAAACATATTGACTTGATGCAAGGAAGACTTGCACTGACTCTCTGGATGATGAAATGACTGGTTTGCAGAGTTAGTTTTGAAAGCATTTGAAAACTCTGCACTACTTTCAGCCCAGAGAAAGGACCCAGTACATAACCGAAGCCTGCATGAATGTTAACAATGGAGCAGTGGCCAATGTGAGGGGGAATGATAAGACATTGACACTGGAAACTTGATTGCTGATGCCCAGGATTTCAGGGCAGGTAGTAAATAGTAAAACTCCCCTTTTTAAATGTAAACAAAGAAGAAACTGTTGCAGGGGCCAAACAAACCAGAATGCCCACAATGCTGTGTACACAAACTCACTTTTCACAGCGGAAAACACACTTTAAAACAGTATCAAACATGACAAATAAATCAGAATATCCCAGAGAAACCAAAGCCACCGTAAACCTCTCTCGCACCCTCCCCCTTGTCCAGAGTCACAGCAATACCCGCGTGTGTTCCTACAGCTGCAAATAGGGTCTGAATCTGAGGAGATGGAGAATCTGAGTTCTGAGTGGGGACAGTGAGAGCGATTTCAGTAATAATGTAGTTGGAAAAACCTGGTATTTTTAATACCACCACTTAGTAAAATAACAGCTTTTACCTTGGCAGGCAATGTATATTTATGAGTAGCAGTGAAATGCATTAATAATTCTGTTATCATTGTGAGATGAGACTGGCCAGGTGCTATTAACACATTCCTCTATGTTTCAGCTGTTGATTAAGAATTCAATAGACCTGTGAGCATCTCAGTACTGCCCGTTGATAATGTCAGTGCAAATAATCTTATACTTCTCTTTAAAAAAATAGATTTAGAGTGAGACTGAAATGCTTTTTTAAAAATTTATTCCTTCATAAAGTGGGTACATTTAGGGCAGCAGTGGTTCAAATGTCCCCTGTATAGCCTCCCTCTGCTCATCATACCTCAACATCTGACCTGATATTTCTACAAGAGGGAGGGCATTCAGATTTGAGCCCACTCTGCTAATACAAACAAGGGTTTCAGTTGTGATGCAGCCAGGCTCCTGTCCATAAGGAATTGTACTGCTGACACCACCACCTCACTATAAATAGGCCAAATAGTCATCAACTGGTAACTGATGTTTGGTTAATACCAGTCTGGGCCAGATTTGAGGCAGTGACGATGCAGAGGCTAAGGGCTCTATATGAAAGCATTCATTATTTTAGACAGTGCAGACTGATAAAAATGAATGGCTCTCTGTGGCTTGAAAACTTCCTTTTTTTCTTCCTAGCATCATCATGCTGCCTCTGTATATTTTTGTACTTCTATCGTACATTCACTTTTTAAGCCCTATATTTCCCATCTTACACTCCCTGGGAATCATTTTCCTCTCATTATTATGAAGAGCTTAGTGCAGACTGTTTCAGGGTGACTGTTTGTATGATGCAATATCGCCCCGAAACCCAGTGCTGACACCAACACATTTCACATGTGCTGAATGACTCTGCAGAAAACTGCAGAACCGAGAGCAATGATTTCTATAGGAAATGTTGCCCACAGCTGTGTTTCAGGGCATATTATTTGCATTGGATTTCAATGTGTTAATGTTGCATTTGACTGTGGCTCATTCCAAGTGAAATCTCACCACGGTGATTGCAAAATTGAACCTATTATTAAAAAACAAACAAAAAATGCAAATAATGCCACAGAGAATCAAACTAAAAATGTTTTAAAAAATAATTTGGGTAATATTTTGGACAATTAGTATGTGGGGAAAATAAGTGCAATTTATATAATTGTAAATGATTGGCATCTCTTAGCTCCAGTGCAGCAGCTAAAAGAGCAATTCTTGTTTGGTAATGGCTCTGTGTGGCCTTTCTTTGCATAATACTTCAGGCATGCAAATTTTGGTTGTTTAGACATAAAATTGTTTAACCATTTGACCTTATGGGGCTGTTAGAATGTGTTTCTCAAGCTAAACTGCACAAGTTAAAACACCATAAAGCTGAATTTTTAAAGTATCAGAATAATTCACTTTCCCCTTATTGGCTGTTGATTGTTACTAGTCTAGCATTTGAAATTTGTTAAGTACATTGCACACACGCTCACTTACATACAAACGCTTTATTATTGAAAATACCTCCGTGGGTATCCCATAATGAAACTGCAACCAAAGTACATATTAAAAAATCAAGGCACAGTAGGGTGTTTGTCACAATATATTAATTGAAAATTAATCTCTCCTCAGGCATCTTGAAATGTTTGCTAGAGCATAACTGTAAATAGCTGAAGATGTCTGTGTTGTAGAATATTCAGTTTTGTATATTACAATATACAGTTGGGGAACTTAATTAACATCTTTTGGTGCAAAACCTTTATTTAATCTTTGGATTTTTCTGTGTGACTACAGTAGACAGAATATTTTAAGAGATCAGGAGAAAAAAGCATTATTCAATAATATTTACACTTGGAAATAACAGTTGTTTAGTTGACTTTTACAAAACACGAATGTACAGTAAACAGGTCGGTCCCCCCCCACAATGACTGCAATCAATTCAAGGGGAAGATGCAGTCTTTGAAATGAAGCTCAGTGATATGTTAGACTTTCTTTACAAAAGCACTCAATGTTCATATGCTTGTTCAGTACAAGCGTTTGTGTTACACTGGAACAAACATGTTTTCTTCTCCAGAAAACTCAGGTATGTAAAATATATGGCATGGCACAAATCCTGTTTTTCTTACATAAGTAGGCCCATGGACATTAGGTTGCAAGTGAGCCCATAAGACAAGCAGCATTTGACCCTACCCATGTACTTAAAACTGAAAACATGAAATCTGACTGTAAACATCCCTAATTTTTTTATTTTCCTTCTGTTTCTGAATGAATTTTCTGCCCATGGACGTAAAGGCCAAATTCTATCTTCATACCTGCCTGTATACCCCAATCGGGCATGAGAGGATGGCAGAATTTGGCCAATAGCTTTAGTTATAGGTGAAGACAGGAATAGTGGTTGTCCTTAAATAGCTACCTCAGCATATGTAGTACTTCCATATATTTACTTAGGGAATAGCACAAATACTGAGGTAACATTGGTCTTGTCAAACCTTTTGCTCACACCTGCAAAAGCACTTTTGTGTCGGTATAGCTTATACCAGTTCCCCAAATGAAATAAGCTGTACTAAGAAAAGGACTTTTGTGTTTATATAACTGAATCTGCACCAAGACTTTTGCAGATATTAAAATGTCACTAAGAAAATCACACCCCTAAGTGATATTCCTATACAAGTAAAGGTTACTACTGTAGATCAGGCCTAAGACAACTGGCAGTTCTTTAAGGATGGTGAATGAATAGTGCAGGGTAGGAGCTGTGAGTGACACAGCCCCACAGAGATCACTTGAAACACCCTTGCTGTTCCAGTCCCTGGCCTGTCATGAGTGGAGCTGCTAAAGGTGTGGTAGTTTGTGATATAAGGAAGTCTTCTAGGTAAAAGTTTTGGGATTCTCACTTTTAGCCACTAAGGCAGGTTGTAATGTAGGTCTCAGAGGTGACTGGCTAACAGTAGCCCTCTGCCAACTGACCATTTCCTCTCTTACACATTCATCCTTTCCTTCTTTGTTGTTAAACCTCAGTTCCCTCTCTAGGATACTGGGTGTTATTTGCACCGATACTGCTGTAGAAATGGGTATTAAATTGATTGAGAACTGAATTGCTGTAGCCAAGATGGCTGGAAGGCATTGAATTGGACCACTCTGCCCCACTATGGCTGGGGATATTAGAAAGTGTAGCGTATGAATTGAAGCCTACCATATTCTGTCCCATTTTGTCAGTGGGCTCAGCGTTGAGTCCCAGAGGCACTGATCGGCTCACCGAGTTAGAGCCATTAACGTACGCGGCCATACTGGAGAGGAAGTTGTTGAGGCAGGGGCTGCTGGAAGATGGCGGAGAAGATCTCTTGTCGGGTGAACTGTCAGTTCCAGGTGAGGAGTTTTCCAAGAGATCCTGGTGTTCGGCAGGCTTGGGACTGCCACTTAAGGCACTGTCCTCTGATTTCTCAGAGGCAAGAGCTGCTGTGCTGGACCCAATGTCAGACTTCCTTTTCCTCTTCCGACGGAAATTTCCATTGTCAAACATCTTCTCACAGTTTGGGTCCAGAGTCCAGTAATTCCCTTTTCCTGTTAAAAGAGACCAGCAGATTCTAAATAGAAAGACATAGACACAGGCAGCAAAGAGCAGATTCCCTGGTTTTTAATCTCAATCTTTCTGCTTCACAAAAAATAATAATAAAAAACAGCAATCATTTGATACCCTGCAAAGAAGTCCCTGGTCTTCAAGCCCAGCAGAGGCTGAAGCTTTGGATCAGATCCTCCTCGGTTCTTGCCGAGGTAAAACTTTTAATGAAGTTGATGGGAATTTTACTTGAGTAAAAACTTCAGAACTTCACTCTTTGTGTTGACAGCACAGGGACCAAATCCTTGCAGCCCTGTAGAGTCAGTGGCATAGCATGGATTGCTAGACAGAGCAGGATTTGCCCAACAGTGACACACGGTCATTCAGCTGGCTTCAAATATGTCCCAATAGATGTTGCTGGCTAACAATAAATAAAGGAACAGCACTGTCAAAAAATCAGCCGAGAGTCTGTGGACAGGCAAGCATTGATACTATTTCTAGACTAAAAGCTGACTGTTTAAACCAAGAAAAGCAAACAAAACCCTTCTCTGTTTTTGAGAATTGTTGTTGACTCCATAAAGCAAATGAATTTTCCTTGACAATTTCCTTTTGTCTGAATGCATTTCCATTAATTACTGCTTCACATACAATGTGCCAAATGGCTTTTGAATGTCTCTTGCTCAGCTAGACTGCTTGTGTGCTTGTTAAGCCATGTGTGCTCAGCACACTGATCAATATTCAGGAAAAACTACAGCAGAGAAGAATTGCCTTCTGTACCGGGCATGCTTCATTAGCTACACTGTGGGTCAGAGTCAGATCTCAGCAACATGGGTATGAATTCCAGAGCAACTCTGCCAAAGTCAGCAGAATTACTCTGGATTTACACTGAAGTGAGACCAGAATCTGGCCCATTGTGTCTCTTTACAAAATATATACAAGCGTGGAAGAGGGGACATGGGAGAGGGAAAATACTTCAAAAGTGTACCTGGGTCATCTTCGTCTCTAGGCACTTTCTTAAAGCAATCGTTGAGAGACAAGTTGTGCCGTATGGAGTTCTGCCAACCTGCTTTGCTTTTGTTGTAGAAGGGGAAGTTGTCAGCCACATACTGGTAGATCTGGCTGAGTGTTAGCCTCTTCTCCGGTGCTCCATGGATGGCCATGGCGATAAGCGCAGAGTAGGAGTAGGGTGGTCTCACCAGCTTCATCAGCTCCTCTTGGGAAGGGAGAGGAAGCCAGCCCAAGTCAGTACCCCCCAAACCGTGCATGTTAGGCAAGAGCTGCCGTTGCATCCCATAGGACTGAGGGATGAAAGGACTGGTATTGGATCCTGGTAGGTATGATGGTGAGGTAATGGAGGGTCCATTTAGCCAGAGGTAAGGGTTGGGAGTGGTGTTATAGTCCCCAGATTCAAAGTTTGTTGGTCGTTGTGGGCTAGGAACGTTCTGTGGATAGAAAAAGTTTTCATAATAAATGTTCATCTCGGGAGGCTCCTGGCCAATATTTGGAAATTGTGGGCTGCAGCGTGGTGGAGAGTGTGTCTGCAGATCAAATGAGCTCATAATCTAGCACTAGCAGTCTACTCAGTTACACCACACCTGTGTTAGTCCTTCCCCGAGACAGGTGCATCACCTGTGCCCTTCCTCAAGTACTTATGCACCTGTAAATGTTTAGGTTTGTGTTCCGTGCTCCGCCCAGTCTGCCCTGACTGGCTGGAGATTAGAAAGATATCCTTTTTGGAATGTTGGCAATCCAGGCCAGTAATTTATGTCACATCAACCAAATTTGAAAGTTACAACTGTTTATCTTTTTAAATGAATGGAGGAATTTTCCACTAATATGACTCACACAAAAAAGTTTAAGGTGCTTTGAAGTTAAAGCTCATAACCAAAGTAAGAGCCACCTTCTCCTACCCTTTTACAATAAAATATTAGCTTGTAGTGTCTCTCTTTAAAAGGGCAACCATTATGTCCAGCTGTGAGTAGCACTCTAAAAGGCAAAAGGCATTTTCACTGTGCAGTAAACAGTAGGTACAGCATAAAAAGTCGTATCTTCTTTGCCTTTGTAATTTTAAGTTTTAACTGCACGCTACTATACAATTCCCTCTAGATTTACAGGCACTCAGAAAACTACTACCAGATTCTGCAAATGCCTGCTCATGTGAGTAGTGTCACTCAGTTCAGTGGGATTACTCACTTGAGTGAAAGCTACTCAAACCTTCAAAGCTTGTGCTATAGCTGCCCCTAGGTGAGCAGTGTTTGGAAGTAATATTTGCTGCTTCCTCCATAACACTACCTTCTCTGGCCTGATTCTGCAAGCTGAACTGCATGGGGTCAAGGATCTCCCCAGTGTGGATCAGGGGTTATCTGATCAGGAGATCATTGTCCTTAGAACTCCCTTAACAGAAATTCCAGGAAGGAGAGAGACACTTTTCAACAAAGCTCCCATTACATCATACATTTAAAGAGCTTTATTTAGAACTCTATAAATAGAACTGGTCCCTTAAAATCAGAAATTGTTAAAAAATAATAATCTTAATTGGCAGCTTGTATGTACAAAGGAGGAAGAATAGAGTTGCAACCCCCAAACTCTTTTGCCAGCATGCGGTTATCCCTTAGATTGTTAAATTGCTTGCTTAGGGGTTAAAACCCCAAGTGTACTTTCTCTCCAGGGACTAAGCAATAAATAAAATTTTGGGTTTTTTTTCTTATCTCTAAATGTATTCATCAATACCTGGAAGAAACCTGCCCACATTCTTTGGAAATATAGTCCTCCTGAGTAATGTATGTATTACTTGATTGATTCTAAGACATGTGAAGGTCCTTATTAATGAAAGAACATATTTAAAGCATGTTGTATTAAGATGACTTTTAGATGGCACTGGGTTCATGTGATTAATGAGAAATCTGGCCTTTAACATTTGGTTTCTAATTCCTGGCTCTGCCACCGATGCGTTGTGTGACTCCGGCCAAGTCACTTAACTTACTGTGCCTCCATTTCCTCCTAAGAGTGTTGGGAAGATTCAGTAGTTTAATGCTTGTAATGTGCTTTGAAATGCTTGGATGGCAGTGAATAGAGAAGCTCAGAGTGCTAGCTGAACAATACAGGAATACACAATAATGCAGGGCAAGCCAAACTTCCAGTTCAACAGCATCACTTATTTTTGAATGGGCCTATTATTTTACTTGCTCACACTGTTGGCCTTTATTTTTAAGCCATTTCCAATAGGAGCAAGCATTGACAAACAAGTCCATATTGTGATTTGAACAGTTGCATTGACACTTGCCAGGGGATAAGAAGTCATATAAACATGGGACAGGCCACACAAAACAGGCAAACTTTCACCGCAGATATGGGATAGTCCTCAGACTTTCCTATATGGTTGGCAGTACAGGAGAGGAGTGGGCTGAATTTAAAAACAAACAGCAAGCCATTTTCAGTAAGGGGGGAAAAAGTGAACTCTTGCCCTCATGAATTATATGTTCCCAAAGTTAACTGGCAACAAATCTTCAGTTTGTGAAAATCCTAATATACCCCTGGTAAAACGCTGAGAAAAAATGCTTGCAAGTTTCCTGGTGAATCCAGTAATGCATAAATATATATATTAAAAGTCCTTCTGCAATCCCACAAATTTTATCCCACGAACAATCCTTACTCACACAACTGAGTGCTGGAAAAAGGACTGCTTGTACGAGTGCCACTTTAAAAACTAATCAATACTTAAGATCTAGTGTGAAATAGATGGAAAATGTTAGACCCTACAAACTAATTACCCTATGGCTACAAAGTACGTGAAGAATTTGCTAATTCTTTATCACTGTGCCTGCATGCAGGACTTGAAACGTTTTGGGTTTTTCATTTCGGGTAGTAAAAGTTCAGCCTGCTGCACTATGGGCTGTGATGAGCAGTTTCTAATTGCTTATTCCCTGGAGTGTTGTGTGCTTATTTACAGTTAAAATACACTGAAATGGGTGTTTGGCATATACATGCTTTGAAAGGATGCCAGGCTTTGCAAGAGAAAAAAAAGTCACTTGTGCAACCAGAGACTCAAGGAGGTTGTAAAGCTTTCAGTGAACCAAGCTGTAGGAAGTTGCAAGGCACTGGCAGTGCACTGCGGCACAGTCAGAACCCCAGTGTGCTACAGCTGGCTGAGAATGGATCTTGCCCATGAGCTTAACCTGATATGACGTGTGAGCAAGCAAGAGAAGTATCACAGTGTACAAGGCAAATAAAGTAGAAGCCTGATGAGAGTCAAAATACTGTCCTGGCTGTCCTGTAGCATTAAGGCGATGCCTACATGACAGACTTCTGCTGGCATAGCTATATCATGTGTGATGAGAGGTGATCTCTGACTAAAATAGCTGTGGCGGCAAAGCACTTCTAGTGTAGATGCAATTATCCCAGCAAAGCTGTGCTTTTACCGGTATAGCTTCTTTTATTTGTGGGTATGTGCTGTAAGCTAGAGCTCTGATCGTGTACAAGTTGCCGCGGCCCCGCCTCCGACGCAGGCAGACGTAGCGGGGCTCCGCCCCTGACGCCTACTTGCATCGGGGGCGGGGCCGCGCTATGTCTGCTTGCGTCGGGGGCGGGGCCCCGCTACGTCTGCTTGCGTCGGGGGCGGGGCCGCGCTACGTCTGCTTGCGTCGGGGGCGGGGCCGCGCTACGTCTGCTTGCGTCGGGGGCGGGGCCGCGCTACGTCTGCTTGCGTCGGGGGCGGGGCCGCGCTACGTCTGCTTGCGTCGGGGGCGGGGCCCTGCCCCCGACGCAGGCAGTCCCACTCCGCGGCGGCAAGGGAAGAGCGGACCTGCCACCGAATTGCCGCCGCGGGACTCGGACTGCCGCCCCATTCTCGATGCCGCCCCAAGCACCAGCTTGGAAAGCTGGTGCCTGGAGCCGGCCCTGCATACCAGAAGCGCTTTGCTGGTATAGCATACCAACACCCATCAAGAGCTTCTAATGTACACATGGCCTAAGGGTAGATGATAGAGTTACAGCATTGTTGATGTTGATTCTAAAAATCACAATGCACTAAGCTTTAATGCAGAATCTCAGGTTAACATGTCATGTTTCACATAACTAGTGTTTTCTTTCTAGTAGAAGAATATACTTGATTTTCCAAACCCTAATTAACTGAAAGTCCTGGTCAACCAAAGGTCTGGAGGGGTTGTGCTTGGAAGCTTCACTCTTGTGCTTTCTTAAATGACACTCTTAACTTCTGCAGGGCTAAAGCTAAGCTTCTGTAGAGTGGCTAAATTCCTCCTCTCATCCTGCCAAACTTTAGTGCTCTGCCAGTCCAAAGCTTCCCAACACCCCGCTTTTGCTGAGCAGGCTGGCCTGTAACGAACACCCCTGATTATCTGAACTCCCGATGGTGCTAAGATATGGCATATTTCCACAAACCTCCTTAAAACTGGGATTCTGATGTACAGGGCCTTTCACCCTGAAGCACTATATTCAGTACCACTGAAATGCAGCCACTGCTGGGGTGAATAACGTGCCTGCAGTCCGAGAGGAAATTTGAAGCCTGAACATCTACATTGCTATTGTTAGCTCCGCAGCATGAGCCCTGCGACACGAGTCAGTCAACCCGGGCTCTGAGACTCACTGCCGTAGGTAATTTTTTTGCTGTGTAGACATACCCTTTGGTAGTATTGGGATATGAATATTAGGTTAAGTGATTGCATATAACAGGAGCTTAGTTAACCCAACTTGGAATTGAGATGTTTAGGCCAATGCGTCTTTTAAAAATGATTAAATATAGTGATGGAAATATGCCAAAGTTGAAGGAATGCACATTCAGGCTGTCTCAGTCTCCACATAAGGAAACATAATGCCGCTAACACAAAGCATGGTTTATCATCACCACTCAATGCTCTGTTAAAGAATGAATTTGCAAAGGCTACAAAATACCATCACAGAGGAAAGACACGGGAAAAGACAAGAGGTGTGAAAAGAAAGAAAAGAACAAAACAACTTACAATTCAGCGTACCAGGCCATCCAGCATTTTCCAGATGCATTTAGGGACTCCAGGCACTTTAGAAAGAGCTTCCCTGGAATATAATATCCCTCCATACTGTGTCATCATCTAAAGACAACTCCCTGATATACAGCTGTGCACTTTTTTAAAGGGCTTCTTCCTTTGTTTGGGAATAGCATTCCACTAATCCTCCAGCAAGTGTCTACTTGAGGGAAACCTATTAGACTATCAAAAGGAAAACCAGCAAGAGAGAGCCAAAGAAAACACTTGCACCTCAAGGTCATTGCAAACCATCAAAGACTTGGTGAATGTAAAATAAAATACCACGGATGAAGAAAATGGAAAACATTATTTCCAGAAATGCATGTGCTGAAAAATGAAATTCACGGCACATGCAGTAATCCCTGGGTCTGTACTATTAATGCTGCAAAGCTAGCAGCTCAGGGCCTCATTCTGGCTGCTTCTTGATCCCATTAGCTCAGTTGGATTTAGGGATGGAACTGTAGTCAGTTCCAGGGGGAAGAGAAAACTCACTCTCCCGGTACATGAGATTCTACAAGGAGTTCCCATGTGGATTTTCCTCTTTCTGGTGGGTATAATCTAAGATCTCTTAATTAGAAGGAAATAATGTGCATATTGAATATTCCACTCCCTCATAGTTTGACAGCCTCAACGTGACTGTCACCTCCAAAAAGGGGAAATGATTGCCTGTTTCAGAATATTTGATCACGCTTGTAGGCCTGCCACTCTCAATATTTGTTGACTACCCAGTCGAGCAGTGCTAAGATCAACTACAGCATTTGTGTGAATATTAACTGTGTTGTCTGAGTAAATTTATCTGTACACATCTTCATTCTTAGCCAGAAATCCTTCAACATGCTTTAAACTGCCCTATGGTTTTTTTATGAGTTTTATATAGCAAGGTTTAGAGAGAGAAGAAAAATCCATTGGTAATTTTATTGCCACCACAAGCAACTCTCTTATGCTAACTGTAATAATTACAGGTTTTTATTGTCCGGGTATTTGCCACACATGTAAATTAAAATAAAACAAAAAAACCAAACACTTAAATGGAACTCTCAATCTAAAATGCAGCAAACTAGTTGCATGCACTTAAAACAAGCAATTAAAGTTCTACTTTTCTTATGTTCTGTCTGCAGTACCACAGTATTTGGCAAATAATTTGCTTGTATTTGCTCTAATACAAGGGTGACTAATATTGCAGCTAAATATCACCCTCTAGTGGCAACATCTGAAAATGTATGTAAATTGCACTTCAATCAAACTTTACTCAGGCAAGTAGTCCAACCTGAGTAATATTGCGCACGTGATTCATTGTAGGATTGAGCCCTTTTTAACTAGCAATCCGATGTTAGTAAACCTTTCCAGCTGTCCTTGATGCCAGGTCATAAGTCCAGTATTTGTTTTAAAATTCTAGGCAGAGCTGTGTGTGTGTGTTTGGAGACGACAACATATTTTCCTCCTTGCCTGCATCTCTTAACTTCTCTCTGCCTTAGCTGTTATTCATTTCTAGGAGTATTTACTTAACTCCACAAGGAGTTTTAAGTTACAGCTTGTATAAAAAAATCTGTACAAGCTCAGGGCTTGGCACAGCCAGTGCTGATGTGCATGTTTAGTGCAATTGAAGTCACGTGCATAAAGGTACTCACCTACATAAGGACTTATAGAATCTGGACATAAAATTCTATCATTGAATTGTATATAAAATGCAACTCCATCAGTCAGAAAAGTGATCTCTTTTCTCTACCACCAGTTACCTTCTGAACTACAAATATTATGGAAATAAGCAGTCACTTGCTCTACCATTGAGACATTGAGAAAAACCTTCCCTAAAGGCTTATTTACAAGTTACAGGCCACAGAAATTAAACAGACGTAGCATGGGCTAGTAGATTTATGAGTAATAATCCAGCAGTGAGTCACATTCCCTCAGTGGTCTTGGGCTAGTCCCTTCTGTCTTTGGTTTTAAGCAGAGGTAATGGTTTGATTGGGAGAATAGATACCTCCTTGCTTTCTAAATGTTGTCAGGCCAGAGAAGGTAAAGCCCCCCACTTTGGGATACACCATTGTATTAATACTATTTACACCTTCACAGAGACTAACTTACCTTTGTTGGGCCTCCTGCCCTCCTGCCTATTAACTGCCTGCTGATATAGAATGCAACAGGTGAGAGAATCTGTAGGGGGTGAAGCTTGGGAGTGTGAGGGGCCTTGATTCTTCCCACCAGTAGGCAAAGCAGCCCTGCAGGAACAATTCTCTCTGCTGGAAGCCCCTTATCTGCCTTCTTTCTATTACAGGAAGATATGCTCTTGCCGTTCCTGCTGCCTCCCTCTCCTTCCAGGGGCCTGAGGGGAAAGGAGAAGCCTGCTGCTTCTCGCCCCTCCACAGGTGAAGGGAAACTTCTCCTTTAGCCAGAACCTAGAGGAAAGAGAATGTCCTTGTCAGGTCTCCCTGCCTTGATCTCCATAGGCACTAGATAGGGGAGAGCCCAAAGGCCCTTCCCTTACACTGCTCCGCACTTCGCACTCCCACATACCTGTTAATTTGGCTGACTATGGGCCTGCTGCCCAGGGACAGGGACTCCATATGGACACATATATTCCCTTGTCCCATTCTCTTCCCTCTGCCCTCCCCACCACATGTTGTCACTTCACCACATGGCATCCACCCCAATAGCAACATACCACCAGCCAAACTGGTAAGCTCCTAAGCCCTGTTTTGTTCATGCAAGCAAATGAGGTGCTTTTGAATGTACATACCCAGTTATGTACCTAATATGGAGATATCTGATTAGCATGTAGATTTTGGATACCTGTGTTTATAAGTGAGGTGTGTACAACTGTATGTATGTATGCATGTGACAGCATGTACCTAACTTTAGAGATCTGACCTTAAAGCTCAGGAAATCTTTTGCAAAGATACTATACATACAGTATAGCCCCAGCTTAATAGAAAGGGGGAAAAAAGTGACCCGGGTAACTACAGGCCTGTTAGTTTGACATCGGTAGTATGCAAGGTCTTGGAAAAATTTTTGAAGCAGAAAGTAGTTAAGGACCTTGAGGTCAATGGCAATTGGGACAAATTACAACATGGTTTTACAAAAGGTAGATCGTGCCAAACCAACTTGATCTCCTTCTTTGAGAAAGTAACAGATTTTTTTAGATAAAGGAAACGCAGTGGATCTAATCTACCTCGATTTCAGTAAGGCATTTGATACAGTACCACATGAGGAATTATTGGTTAAATTGGAAAAGATGGGGATCAATATGAAAATTGAGAGGTGGATAAGGAACTGGTTAAAGGGGAGACTACAGCGGGTCATACTGAAAGGTGAACTGTCAGGTTGGAGGGAGTTTACTAGTGGAGTTCCTCAAGGTTCAGTTTTGGGACCAATTTTATTTAATCTTTTTATTACTGACCTCGGCACCAAAAGTGGGAGTGTGCTAATAAAGTTTGCAGATGACACAAAGTTGGGAGGTATTGCCAATTCAGAAAAGGATCGGGATATCCTACAGGAAGATCTGGATGACCTTGTAAACTGGAGTAATAGTAATAGGATGAAATTTAATAATGAGAAGTGTAAGATTATGCATTTAGGGATTAATAACAAGAATTTTAGTTATAAGCTGGGAACGCATCAGTTGGAAGTAACGGAAGAGGAGAAGGACCTCGGAGTCCTGGTTGATCACAGGATGACTATGAGTGGCCAATGTGATGTGGCCGTGAAAAAAGCTAATGCGGTCTTGGGATGCATTAGGCGAGGTATTTCTAGTAGAGATAAGGAGGTGTTAGTACCGTTATACAAGGCATTGGTGAGACCTCATTTGGAATACTGTGTGCAGTTCTGGTCTCCCATGTTTAAGAAGGATGAATTCAAACTGGAACAGGTACAAAGAAGGGCCACTAGGATGATCCGAAGAATGGAAAACCTGTCGTATGAAAGGAGACTCAAGGAGCTTGGTTTGTTTACCTTAACCAAAAGAAGGCTGAGGGGAGATATGATTGCTCTCTTTAAATATATCAGAGGGATAAATACCAGGGAGGGAGAGGAATTATTTCAGCTCAGTACCAATGTGGACACAAGAACAAATGGATATAAACTGGCCATCAGGAAGTTTAGACTTGAAATTAGATGAAGGTTTCTAACCATCAGAGGAGTGAAGTTCTGGAACAGCCTTCCAAGGGAACCAGTGCAGCATGGGGCACGGGTCACTTACCGGAGGATTCTCTGCATCTTGAAGTCTTTAAACCATGATTTGAGGACTTCAATAGCTGAGAGATAGGTGAGAGGATTATTCCAGGAGTGGGTGGGTGAGATTCTGTGGCCTGCATTGTGCAGGAGGTCAGACTAGATGATCATAATGGTCCCTTCTGACCTTAAAGTCTATGAGTCTATGAGAAAACAACCCCCCTTCCTTATGTGTGAAAGACAATTCATGTCACATTGTGGATCAGTACTGTCTGCCTCCTGGAAAAAAATAAACTGCAAGGGAACAATAGTGATTCTGTCCAAAGAGCAACTGGCTTAAACCATTCTATTTGCTCCAGTCAAGAATTCAGGCTAGCTTTCGCCCAGCATTATCAAGTATATAAAAGCTGTGACTTATCCCAGCTTTGTTTGCTGAGCAGTTATTCTTTTAAAGTGTTAATCTTTAGCACACTCAGTGTCACGTTAGTAAATCAGAGTACAATATTGTAACAGCCTGAGTCAATAGTGAACAGAACGGCCTCTCTTTTTATTATAGAGGAGCAAATACTGTAACACTGCTATTCTGTAGAGCTCTGGGGTGATGGGAGGCAAGGTTAGACTTCCAGGTCAGGTGACTTTGCATAGTTTTCATCTTAGAAATGCTTGCTAAAGTAGTCCAGGTCCTCTCAAGAGAGAACTCACTTTTGAAAGGCAAAGAATAAATAAATAAATACCTGTGGCAGCAGATGGCTTTGTGCTTATTTCACGAAGGGGAAGGAAGTTTGTTGAAACGCGATTCCCCTCTCTCATTTCATCAGATTTGAAAAGGAGCCCTTGAATGATTTGTTCAAACAAGTTTCAAGACATAGGGAGGAGAAAATTATATTTTGCTTTAAATTAACTTGGTCTGGTTTATTTCTAAGTAGACAGGGCCATGTGTTTGTACAGGGAGATAAATTAGCTGCCCTGTGCCTCCATTCCCATTTCCCGAAGAATATATTTGTACTTTAAATTGAATGTCTCGGTCCTGTTTTGCGTTAATCTCAGAAATTTGTTTTCAGTCCTCCTTCCTTAAGGGCCACTGAAATCAATGGAAAGATGCCCATTGTGTTCAATGAACTTTGGATCAGTCTCTAAGAAACATACATCCCTTCTTGATTACACCGTGCCTGGAGTTGGAATAAAGAGAGAGGGATTTAGCTGTCATGAAACTACCCCGACCCCTTGATCCCTGGAGGGAGAAGGTCTGCAACTAAATGGGAAAGGCATGTGAGGACTTCTCTCCAGGGAGTGCTGATGGGGTAGCTTCCATAGAAATCTTGGACCTCAGACCACTGTAAATAAACAATTGAACTTCAAACAAAGCCTCGATCCCCAGCCCCACCACATTATTTTACCTACCCCTTCAACAGCCTCTCCCATTTAAACACTCCCTTCATCTTCACTGACGCTAACTTCCTGTCTCCTCAGAGTGGGGGAGCCTCCATGCTGGAGTCTGTACTTTAAATTCTGGTGAGTTAGCAACACAGTCGAGGTTATTTTTTTAAAGCCGACTGATTCTAAACAGTGAAATGTCACTTGGGATTTCTTCTAGGCAGCCAGCAAATAGTTCCTCCTCCAACACTGACCCCTGCTGGTGCAACACAACACCTGGTGTCTCCTCCAGCCATCTGCATAGCTATAATTATCTGAGCTCATTGTGGTTGGAAGCACAGATTTACCTTGTTTAGTGCAACGGATGTAGACCTCCTGTGACAAAGGGGTTAGCTCCAGGCGCTACACCAATTACCAGCCACCACCTGCTGTATTGGGGCTTTTCCAAAATGTACACTAACCCTTAGTGTTGATCAGAGTAAGAAATGTCCTGTTCAAATCAGCATATGCATATCCACCGAGATCAGGGCCCCATTGTGCTAAGCACTGTACAAACACACAGCAAAGAAACCCTTCCTGCCCCAAATAGCTGACAACCTAAATTGCACCCCACCTCCCTGCCATAGTCTTTCCCCTGTTTTCTGCCCTTTTTTCTGTCATAAATGTAATATGAATTAAAAAGAAAAAAGAGGGACCCGGGAAACGGGGAAAAGACCATGGGATTAAACAAGCAAACAAGAAGGAGAGAGAAAAGGCAGCTTAACAGAGAAAGGTTGGAGCGGGGAAATGGCCAGCACACCTGAGCTAAGAGGGCAACAAAGGTCAGAGGAACAGACAGGAGAGAATCTGTCCTACTACTAGCAGTTCTTTTCATCAGCCCCTAAGAGGAGATGTGAGGTTCCACCTGCCCTGTGGTGGCTCACATGCAACTTTGACTGATTTCAAATGGCAGGATTTGGTCCCTTATCTCCAGCAAGAGCCAATTCAGGCAGCACAGGAAAAGCTGAAAATGCAAACACAAGTAGGGGAAAGGAGCGCAGCCTTTGAATCCCAGTACATCTTGTTGATTCCACTGGTAGCATCTCAAGCACTTTTGTAATATCACACAAAAGCATTTGCCTGTCTATTCATTCTCCCCAAAACTAGAAACAGAATCCAGGCAGGTTTATTAGCTCTTTCTTGCCAGCTCAGGTTGGAAACTGCTCACCAGCCAATCTTAACAGTGAAGTGGCTGGCTGATGCCTGCAAGCACTAAAGCGGGGTACTGGCTGCAAGAAAACGGTGACAAAACCTCCACGTCACCATTTGTTCTCATTGCCGGCATCTGGATTAAGGCAGATTGCCAAGCTTATTCACTGTCAACCTATTTGTGTCTGCAATTGTGGGTATGTACTTGCCTCTGCGTTTCAAAGTACAACACTGGAAAGGCAGAGAACTAGTCCATTCTGTTGATTCTAATGGGTTCTGTTCTCTACATAATACCCAAATATGCAGCCTGATTACTTGGTCAATAAGAGTAAACACGCAAAAGCGCTGCTAGACCATGTCTCAGGCACTTAAAGCCTTATATACTACTTTAATTACAGCTCATGAATTGTTTGCATCCGACGAAGTGGGTATTCACCCACGAAAGCTTATGCTCCAATACCTCTGTTAGTCTATAGGGTGCCACAGGACCCTTTGTCGCTTCTACAGATCCAGACTAACACGGCTCATGAATTGTATTAGCAATGTGTCCAGGCAAATCTGCTCACACTGTATGCAGAGCTGCTTTATTTTGTCACCACGTTATTGGCAGACTGGTGAGCTTGGCGTGTTTAGCCTAACAAAAATAAGGCTGAGAGGGGATATTATTGCGCTCTATAGCTACATTAGGTGGGGAAGGTAAATACTAGGGAGGGTGAAGAGCTATTTAAGATAAACGACAATGCTGGCACATAAAAGCAAATGGATGTAAACTGGCCATGAAGAAATTCAGACTGCAAATTCGAAGAAAGGCTCTAATGATCAGAAGAGTGAAGTTCTGGAACCGTCTCCCAATAGGAGTTGGGGGAAAACAACTTAATTGGTTTTAAGAGAGAGCTGGCAGATTTATGAGTGTAGCTGTATGTCAGGCTTGCTTGTGATGGGGGGGGAGGGGGAGGGCAGGGCTCACTAGCCCTGAGGCTTATGTGGTTTACATCTTATTTTCATACAGCTCATGTTTTAGAATTTCAGCTGTCCATCAGCAGGGGTCAGGAAGGAATCCATTCTCTCCCCGCCCCCCTTCCATGTATTGTGGAAGGATTTTTTATATTCTTCCTCTGAAGCATCAGGATATTGGACGGGGAGGGCCAGTGCTCTGAGGTGGTACCAAGCAGTCTCCCTCAGGTACTTGGCTGGCTGGTTCTTGCTCACATGCTCAGAGTCTAACTGATCGCCATATATGGGGGCCGGGAAGGCATTTCCCCCCACCTCCGTTTGGCAGTGACCTTTGGGTTGTTGGGTGGTTTTTTTGCCTTCCTCTGCAGGGAGAGGGTATGGTCACTTGCCAGGATTATCTGTGTATATGTCTGTTAATCATTTCCCAGCTGTTGCAGGGACCTCAATCCCTCCTACTTTCTCCAGCCCCGTGACACATCATAGTCTAGCCTCATAAGGGGCTGTAATACTTTGGCTTAATTTCCGTTGTTGGGTTTAGCATGCGGGTGCTGGGTGATGTTGTATGGTCAGACTAGATAACCTGGCAGGCCCTTCTGGCCTTAAACTCTATGAATGCCAAATTGGTATTGTTTAGGAGAAGAAACATTTTAAATGTCTACTGAGGTGAAAATCCACCAAGTGCAGAGGGATTGTGTACCACCCTCCACTCAATTTAAGCCTCATGGTGGGGTTGTATTTAGAGTGATGGACTGGGGAAGAGGCTACAGGATCCATTGTTCTAAGGAGTGAGGAAAAGAGGGGGTAGCTGCCATGCTATTCCACTGGAGTAACAGCTCTGTAGCCTGGCCCAAGTCGGAGGTAGATTTCTGCTTCCCAAACTCTCTGCACTTCACCTAATAAAGCCTAGTGACTCGGACTTTGAGTGAATTTTCCCCAGCACAATATGCTAGAGGCTCATTTTGCCTGTGATGGGAATGGCACTAATCAGTACTGATTTACATTTTAAAACAGCAGTTGCCAGATGGCCACACTTACGTTTTCTTATCCCAGGATGTCCCCTATTGTTCGCACCATATCATTTACTTATACTAAATGTCAGGTGTTATGTCTGTATACTTATGTGTGGCTGAAGCTTGGTTTCCAGATTCACCAGACCTTTTCAATTCTAGTTAACTGGGACTTAGTTCACGTTGGTTAGTGTCCTTCAACCAGCACTCAGTGCTGATCCCCAATGGTTTTAGGCCTGAGACAGAGCCAAAATACAAGACCTGTTTGGCAAAGATGGAAAAAAATTGTGAAACTGGACAACTGTGACATTTATGCTCTTCTGTGTTAAAAAAGCATAATACTACAGTCCATCTGAAATTAAATCAAACGCTTAACAGCCTTAGTTCGGCCTTGAACCACAACTGAATCCTGGCCTAAACCCATTCCCAACCCCACTGAAGTTCAAGCTGAATGCCACACCCCTAAACCAAATTAAAATTTTAATCAAAGCTAATGTTAAAAAAATGATGTAATACATAGGCTGAGAGGGTATAGTGTTTAGATTATCCACAAATAGAGTTTGTTTTAAAAAGTCATGATACACAGAGTACGTAATCAGCAATAACCCAAATTTAGGTGAATACACTAACCCTAAACCTTACATTCCCTGCTAAACACTCAGTGGAACCTAGGGTGACCAAATGTCCCGATTTTATAGGGACAGTCCTGATTTTTGGATCTTTTTCTTATATGAGCTCCTATTATCCCCCACCCACTGTCCCAATTTTTCACACTTGCTGTCTGGTCACCCTAGTGGAACCCCAAACTCCATCCGGCTGCAAACCCTCCTAGGCTATTTGTTTCTAGTCTCTTCCATTCCCCTCAGCTCTTCTGCAAATTTCTGTTTTCCCTTATAAATCAGTGGTTTTGTTATAGCCTATCTAATTATTGATTTAATTAAAGCTCTCATACCCAGCTTTTCTTAGGTGAAAGAGCTGCATCCTTACTCAGGAGGCCCTTTGAGAACACATACTAACATACACTGCAAGACAATGAGCAAAGGAAGTGTCCTGTCAAGTGGTATATTTACGGATGCTCAATAACCCTTCCCCGCCACCCTGAATAAAACCAGAATTTTGTTTTTAAAGATGTATTCTACTTTGTGGCAATGGACACCACAATGAATACCTGTGTGCCTAAAGCTGCATTTATCCCATCAGGGTTTATTTAATTCATCTGCAAAGAGCAGAAAAGGAAAAAACAAGTAATGCCTTAAGCTAGGATGACGTTCAAATATGTACCCTACTCTTTTCACCTTCCTATTCATTCTTTCCTCTCTTTCACACACATACACAGAGCAGCCCATTAGACTGAATTGGTTCTTTTTTGGGAACAGCTCTTTTTGTCCTCACTCAGATACAGTGCTGCATGGTAGTTCTGTACAGTAGAGCTAGGCAAACACAGCTAAACTGTACTGCAAATCCTCTTGCTGATAAAGAATGAATTGGCTACAGCTGGGATCCTTTTAGTTTTGCTGTCTGTGTTGATTTTATTGAGTAGGTTTTACTTGCAGGAATATTATCACAAACAGCAAATATTGTAGAATTCTCACAGAAACCAAATGCTCATTATTTCAATAATGAATATATTTGAGAAAACAGTTTCTCACTGACAACTTGCGTCAGAAAGAGGCTATATTCATTAGATAATTTATTCATGCTGCATATACGTGTTTACATAATAATGAGGTTTAAAAAAAAATAAGGGAGTCCTTCCATTGAGTTTTGCAGTAAGCAAGCAGTGATTGACTGATTTCCACCCATTTCCTCCTTACCTATAGCAAACCAAAACCATGGCAAAGGTGGGTTCCCCCCCATTCCACATAACACATTTTATTTAATCAGCACACAGCTTCCTAGACAGTTGTGTGGAACAAACAGGGACACTAATAAAGGCACATAAAAAATTCATAAGAGAAGTTTATGAAAAAACTTTTAAGCAGCCTAATTTATTCTGTGATTGAGACAACTGCATTTCCCTTTAAAAAACAGGTAATAAGAAAGATAGTGAGATGCTGAACTGCACTGCTGTCTAGTTTTATTGCAACAAAAAATCATCTTTGAACTCTATTGCATGAGCGTCCGAGGCAGAAAATCAATTACATTTGGAAAGAATGGGACTCGGAGTTGTAGAGTTCCTGCTGTTGTCAGTAAGAAACGATTAACACATATTATACTAGGACATTTGGAGAGATTCCCGTCAGAAACATTCAAGGCAAATAAAAGAAACCTTTAACATTTTATTGTTGAACAGCAGAAAATACAGCTTTGCTTAAACCATACAGTCAGATCTGACAGAAACTCACGTGTGTGTATAAACTTCGGGGAATGTTTTCAATACAAAACAGGCCATTCTGGAAAAAACCCTCAAGCATATGGTGTTGCAGGAAGGGTCGGATACTGTCCCATGGACATAAACTGTGCAACTTCCATGTGCTTTGAGTAGCATTGGGCTGAATCTTTGAGGCCTTCTATTAAATAAAGTAAAGGCTAGTCTACACTAGAAGGGCTACAGCGGCGCAGCTGTACCGAGCATGAGAGGCGGTAGCTATATCAGTGGGAGAACTTCTCCCACCAGCATAGAGCTGTCCACAGCAGCACTTAGGTTGGTGTAACTTACGTTGCTTATTACGGGGCTTATTCACACCCCTAAGCAACATAAGTTATACCGACATATCCTGTAGTGTAGACAAGCCCTATGATTCACCCATGTAGAGGATCTATGAGCAGCTCTCTCCACTGGAGTGAATTTCATCCCCATTGAGCACACCTTGCCTTTTACTTCTGTAATAAAGAGGATCATTGTAGTATTTTTAATGCACACCTTTTAATATACTGCAGCAGGTTCCATGATCGCTATGTGTTTTCAGTTTCTCCAAACATCCATATTATAATTAATTAATTATACAGAGCCTTAGATGTGAATTACACTTGAACGTATTCTCTATCATCCAAACACTATGTCAATGCCATTCTCTTCAATGGAGAGTGCTCAAAAACAGTCTCTCACTTAGGGGTTTTTGTTTTGTTTTTTGCTGGGAAATGATTTGTTTTGTAAGTGAAAGAATTCACAGCTCTGTGGATAAGGATTCAGAATGGCGCTCTCCGGAGTGCTTTCCATCTTCAGGTGGTTTGGACATGCGCTGCATAAAAGAGGAAGAGAATGTTAAAAGGCAGTTTTGCTTGGATCCCATCGTATGCACATACAGTAACAAGCTTGTGTCTTTAATCTGGTTTTCATCATTGTCTGCTTCAGCAGTGGCACAACGTCACATTGAAGTCAGAAGAAAAATCATGGGCCATATCCTGAAGGTTTTTCTTTTTAATAAGGCCCCAATAGTGCAAAGCCTTAAGCACATGCGTAACTTTACTCATGTGAGTGATCCCCTTGACAACAAGTTACAGACATGACTAAGTCATTGTAGGATGGAGCTCGAAACTTTTATTAAGTCCTGACTGGGCTTGTAAACAGGGTTTGTTTGTTTGTTGTCATTCTCACTTTGGGTGAGACCACAATGTAAAGTTGATTCACGTGTACAGTACACTGCCTTTGTGAGACAAATTTAATATAAACAAAACCCCATCGACTCCAAATTCAGTTATTTTACTCTCGTTCCTATCTGGAAGAAATAAGCTAGAAAACATTTAAACACAGGTTTCTCCAATGCTCTATTACTCTCCCAGAGAACAGCAAGCTATGGATGGAAATGAAATCAGTGCAACAAACACACTCTTTGTAAAGTATCAGCAGAGAGCTGATGGGTGTAAAATATTATAGATGCCACAGAATGCTCCTCCACTATGACTATCAATGGCTTCTGGCACCTCAATCAAATACAACCTTCTGACATCTGTAAAACTCCTTCACAGGGTACATTGCATTTTCAAGGCAAATTTAGAAACTTCTGATCTTAGTGTCTGCACCGAATATGAAATATTTTTGTTAACTGGCATTGGACCAAATTCTGTGGGTTGTTTTTTTTTAATTGTTCAAAACTCTCCGAAATCAATAGGGGTTTGAGCACAAATTGCTTCAGGAAGATCAGCTGACTTTAGTGTGAAACAAATTCTACCTTCAGATGGGCACGTATCTGAGGTCAGATTTTGACCCATCCTGTGCATGGTAATACTTTGCACTACCGGCTATTAGCAACTATTGTGATGCTAAGAGCCAGTTGCCCAATTTAAGTTTAAAAACCCAACAGATAATTGTTTTGCCATTAGGATGTTGCATAAATCAGACTAGAAAAAAGCTGTAGATCAAATGAGACCTCTTGTGGTATGGCTAGAGCACTGCACCTTTCAATAAACTGTTTATCTAGGTATGGAAAATGCAGAAAAATACGCTTTCTTTGGTACCTACAGGGAAACGTTCACTCCCCCTTTAGCCTGGAAAACGTACGGATGTCAGAAATTTAAGTAAGAGAAAATAATACTTTGGGTAAGTTTCTATTTCACAGAGGCCTCTTGCTTTTAAAACCCTTTGTTACATTTTACTTTCACACTTGGAGGGTTTTTTTATACCAATGCATTTTTTGGCTTTTTTAGGAAAGCGATCCGTCCTCCTTTTGCACACATACATACACAACACTTACCTTTGTTTTAAAGAACTGGTTCACTCTCTTTTTTTTCAGAGTCTTCTTATCTCCCTCTGAGGTAGAGGGAAAAATTTGCTGGCTTAGCCTATGTGATGTATTTATTTCATCAGCAGCTGGGGTGCAGGCTACTGACAGAGTTAACCCTTGAAAGAGAAACAAATGATTGTATAACTCTCTTTCTTAACAACCAAAGTGCGACACAAGGCAGAGCTTACAGGCAATTTCCTCCCGTGGGTACGTTTTAAATAGGCAGTCAGGATTACTGGAAAAAGGCTACGATTTATTTAACGAAAATATTGCATCTATCAATATCCCAAGGTCTGCTCATGGGCTATATAAACTAACACATCTGAATTCACCATACCCAGAACCTCTACCTCTTCAAGCAAAGAGATGAAGGGGAAGAATGTACACTGTAAACTGCTGAGTAAGAAAGGCTTGTTTACACTAATCTTTACTCCAGAGAAACTTCCCACCATTGCTACCACTGGTTGAGCTCCACCGGCAGTAGTAGCAATGGGAGAGCTAGTCTCTTCTACCACTGTGTTATTTAGACTAGTTCTGTACAGGATTTGAAAACGGGGGTAGAAATGCCAGCATTAACTGGAAACTGTTTTTGAAAACCAAAAACCTGTGCTTAGTTTTGGCCGTTTGTTGAAAAAATGTTTGCAGGAAATTTGGAAGGAAACAACCTGA
The DNA here is from genome assembly GCA_037349315.1 of Chelydra serpentina. NCBI lineage: Eukaryota > Metazoa > Chordata > Testudines > Chelydridae > Chelydra > Chelydra serpentina. The sequence goes on along the minus strand of JBAIAC010000035.1, from coordinate 29,044,231 downwards.
TTTTTTTTAGAAATTTTCCCCAACAATAACTAGCTTTTTTTCAACCAGCTCTCCTGGCCACTTGCCAGGATAAGGGCTTAGCCAGCCAGAGGGTCCTGTCACTTCTTTTTAACCAGCCTCACAAACATGTGGTCTCTGTGTGAAGTGTAAGGTACAGTCAGAAGCTGGCGGGAGCAATGAACAAATCTGATCAAAATGAAAAATAAACATGGGGAAGTAAGTCCAAAGGAAGTGAGAATTGCAGATTGCTTTTTAAATAGCATTAGGACCTATTTCATTCAAGTTTTCACCCAGCTTTACAGAAGGGAATATTCTTCACTAGACAGCCAGAATGATGTGTTGTGCACAACTGCACTTGTTCTCTCTGACCCTCGCATTGCATGTGTTGGTTGGAGTTGGTAGTGGCCCAGCCCTAATGGCCAGGATTAATAAGTAAATCAATGCTGCTGTGATTGAGGAGCATGCAAGGCAAAGCCCTCATTGCCCCTCTCCTCACCACAGTGATGGTTCAAAGGGCCACCCCCTTCAGGGAGGAGCGTGTCTAGCAACACCCCTTCTCTGCAGCAGGAGAGCAAAGGCCCATGGTTAGTGAAGCTATGCTGTTGTCCCAGCCCTTCTAATTCCCGCTGTGTGGCCAAAACATTTGTTTGCCCCTTTCCCCTCCCTACAGACAAATTTTGGCTGAAGGGGCTTTTCTTTGCATCTTCTGCCTACCTATTTCAAAGAATAGATGTGGGTGTCTATTCCCTCCCTCCCTGCTGAATCCCTCAGAGGTGGCAACTGTAGGGGAACCTGCTCTGGCTTTCCATTACTGTAGGACTTCAGGGTGCTGCAATGGTACCTGACTCATAAAACTGCTGGCTGTCGGCCTCGCCTGCCGCACGACTACTAGAGACACTCTCTTCAACTGCTCGGCTGCCACTGGCTGTTTCCCTCTCCGTTTCCCTCAGGGAATCTCACCTCAGATGTTAATAGCAGGGGGTTGAGCATGTTCGCTTTTGGGCTTCTACACAGTCACACACATCTTCCCCATCTGTGCGATGCTGTATCTGTGTTGGGCACTATTATTGATCTCAACCCATTGGCTTTTTTCCCCTCAAAAGCAGGGGACAGAGCAACCCTTTCATCCCTTTTTGATTCCTGCTGCATTCTGCTCTTGGACACACTGTGGAAATGTCTCCTTTCCATAAATAAGGGTACACAAGGCTGGGAAAGTCAATGGACCATGGCTCCATGGGAGCCTTGGAAGACAAGGTTTCTTAGAGGTTTGGTTCCTTATTGTGCTGCTGTGCAGGGAGAGGAACTAGTGCTAGTCAGTGCTCAGCCTGCAGCCCTTTATGGTGCAGTGAGATGGTAATTTAATAAGACATCTATAGTTCTGCACTGAATTATTTTAGCCAATGGACTTATTCCAGACTCAGCCTGAGGTAATTCCCCTGTGATACCATAGATGGAGTTATGGCCTCCGAGACTTTTTCTGTTACACTATTTAAATACAAAAACAGGAATAATCTGGGAGAGTTAGATTAGCATTGAATGTTGAGGAGGCATTTTCCTTATCTGAGGGGAGGCTGGGCCCCTGAGGATTTTTCAAAGCAATACTTTACATTGTTGTTAAATTTCCCAGAACTTACATAATATCTCATCAGCATAATGAGAGTGAGTTGTCCTGTTTTAAGGCTTGTATCACCATGGTACAGCATTTAAGTGTTGTCCTAGTCAACTCTATTTCAACCTTAAAAGCTTCCTAAAATCCAAATGCTTCCACAGAATGAAGAACAAAAAACTCATGGTTTTTTTGTTTTGTTTTTAATCTAAATGAATAGCAGGTAAACAGCGCAGTGCTCTAATTCTCTTACTGTAATTAGCTTACCTGGTATAGTTGGCATAGAACGACTGGCAAAGCTCATTTGCTTGAGAAGAGATGTTTTCTGAGGTGCTACCAGATGTTCAGAGAGGTTGGTGTCGCTCATAAACTCATATTTCCTTGACAGCTATATATTAACAAATACAAAATTGTTACCATCAGTGTTTAACGCAGATTAACGAACAGCGGTGAACTAAGCAAAATTAACAATTTATATGAGACACAACAACATGGCCTGGTTCTGTTACCTTTTCTCACAGTGAATAATGCCTTATTACAGTGATTTCAGTGGGATTATTCGTGGAGTAAGATACTTTTGATCTCTTTTGAGTAGTAACAGAATTTGATCCAAGGAGACTATGAAAGGTACACCTTCCTAAGTAAATGTTCTGGAGCTGATTTATAGTCAGAGACAATCTGCTTATTTCACAGATTGAGAAAAGAGATTTAAACCCCTAAAACTGACAATACAATACTTTGTAGGCTATCTAGGATTGTGTGATCGTGTTCCTACCATATATGGAATAATATTGTCATCAACCCAGACTGTGGATCAGAAAGTAAAATGAGACTGTGAAGAACTATTTTCCCTACAGTGTTAATGCTGTGAGTTTAAGTGCCAGAAGAGACATGCTGCTTTTATAGCTTGAGTCAAAAACGTATTTATTTTACAAAAGGTCCACTTTTTCACACAAAGGGGAGACTTTTTTCACTGGATGAACTATTCCATCACTGATGAGCAGTGATCACTTCTTTACAGTTTGCAGTTTATTGAGGGGAAGGCGCTGTAGCTGTAGATATATTTTTTTTCCTTTTAAAACTTGCTGTCCCACTATAAAGTTCTCTCTTCTCAGGATCATAATTCTGAAGTGAAAGAGCATTGAAACTTTCGGTCTAAAAATGGAAATGCTTCCCCCACCCAGATCAGTCCTTAAAGAAAATAGAAAAAAGGCAATTTTCTTTTGCCCGCCAAATAAACACTGTGTTTATATTACTGAAACTGATGGTGCACTGAAAAGCTTTGCTTCTACCAAGACTACAATTATAAAGGTTCTCTGTTTCTGCTGCAAATACTGTTGCTATTACCCATGCAACAAAACCAGACTATTTTTGTCCTATTTTTAACAGCTGCTGCTGTTTTAAAGTGCTCCCTTGTTGCTCCTACTAGGAAATATTTCCTACTTAGCCAAATTTTGGAGGAAGCATTACCAGGGATTGTTAACTTTGGTGCAAGAAGCAATGCTGCCAGCTTTTGGTTTTGGCACTAAGCTACTGAGTCTTTCATTCTTCCTATAAAAATAAATAAAATAAAACAAAATAAGTAAATTACATGCTGTCGTCTTTTTGTACCAATTTTGCTTATACCTGATTTTCTTCAAGTTCACAGCTGTGCATTCTTTGTGTGAACAAAAATACTTCTTTTGTATGGCCAAATTTGAGATATTGTGTAGTGGGGAGGAAACCGTTATTGAGACTCAAGCTAAGTGGCTGGGAAATGGAGGAATGCCAATGCCAAAGGATAGCGAAACCCATGGTAAAGGCTGTTCACAGTGGGCCTAGGACTAGCTCCAGAGCATCATGTATATTAGGACATCTAACCATTACTGAAAACAGGTTTTCAGCAAAGCGGTGCCATTCAAACTGGTATTGAAAACACTTGAAGTAATACTATGAACAAAGGCTTCTCTCTGGGCATGTCTACACTACAACCCTAAGTTAACCTATGTTAGGTCAAATTTCAGCCACCACAGTGAAACAGTAATTACTTCTGTTGATGGTGCACATCCTCACCAACAGCGCTTCCACCGACTGAAGGGGGCAGCCAGGGGGGATGAGAGCCAGGGTTCTCAGCTCCCCACTGGGAGCTGCCACCTGGGCTTCTCAGCTCCCTGAGAGGGGAGCCTCCAGGCAGCAGTCCAGCTGGGAGTGGGGAGCCGGAGGCAGCTGGGCTCTAGCTGCCCAGCTTTCTTGTCAATTTCACAGCTCCAGAAATTGACAAGACAGTTAACAGTGATGTAAGTAATGCAGTGTCTACACAGACACTCTGTTGTCCTAACTACACCGACATAAGCGCTATGTCTCTCATGGAGTTATGATGTCGGTGTAGTAGTGCACTTACATCAGCGGGACAAGGCTGTAGTGTGTACGCTGACATCATTAGGCCAACATAAGCTGCCTTACGTGGACCTAACTGGCAGTCTAGACCAGGTCTCTTTGTGTGAGGGTAGGTCATATCCTGACTTCTGTATCTCTCCCCACCAGGATTGTATATGCAAGATAGCCAAATTCAGCCATCAGGGAGGCCTATAATGCTATATGTGATAAGCTTCAAGGAGGTGGCTTATGGTGCGGTGGGTGACTATTCATGGTTATCTCTGTATCATTTATGTCTCTCTAGTTAATGAAGCTGAGGCCAAAATGCCCATTTTACATCTTTATAGTGTGGCACATCCTCATCTGGAATGCACAGTATGTGCTGCTAGTGGTGTCATCAGTGTGCCAAAACACAGAACTTGGCTTCCAGCAAATGAATAAAGGAGGAAACAATTTTAATTAATTGATTTTAAAACTTAGGTGTTTGTCATTTTTAAGTGCACATGTAAAAAACCAAATTCATCCCTAGTGGGGCTCCATTAGTCAGATCCGTGACAACAGCAATGAATTAGGCCTATGGTCTCTGAAAAGGATCTTAAACAGCTTTATCCATAAGGGCAAATAATTCCACTTGTCTTTAATGATTCTTCCAAAAGATTTTTTGATCAAATGGCACATGCTCTGACCTCTTTATTCAGCTCAGTGATTGCCAAGCACTTGAATTTAGACAGGGCTTCTCTAGCTAAACCTTTGAGAGTTTTTTGCTTTTAAATTGCATCTCTTTTTACACTCAAAAACATTTGGCTCCTGAAGATGATCTTATACAAACTGCACCGTGTGAGTCATATAAGTCATTCTGATTATCCATTAGTCTGATAAAGGCATTCGGATGATATACAGGAGAAGAGAAAAGCCAATGCCCATATGCTCAAATTTGGCACCATTTAAGGAACAGTTTGCAAACTTGCCCTTTCCCAGCACCTGCATGTTCTGGCACAAGGTACAAAATGTACAGGGTTCATCACTTCTAACATCATCCCCACTGGAAGTACAGGGCCAGTACAACCACTCGCTTCTCCCCAGGAATGCTAGTTTAAGCCTCGCACCAAGCATGCGACCTTTAGCTGGCCAGGCATCAAAAGTCTGGAACTTCAGGACCAGATCCTTAGCTGGTGTGAAGTCAGGAGCGAGACACTGATTTACACTAGCTGAGGATCTGGCCCTCAGTCTCTTGCAGGTTTTCTTTTCTGGCAAAGTGATGAGTATTTCACAACACTGGCTCTGAGAGGCCTTTATTAAAACTTTTTAAATATTTTAACTTCCAGGAGGCACATAATGTCTTAAAGGCAGCTGCTGAAAATGAAAATGGCATCCATGATTTGGGGATTCTTAGCAAGCATTCTAGGCAGGTAACGTACACATTTCATATCAGAAAGCTCGGGTGCTGTTTTTTCATCTGCAAATACCACGCTGCTTCTTTTTGTTCTCTTCCTGGATCTTCTCAACTTAACCTCAGATTGAGTGCTTATCTGTCGGACATTTTCTTCTGACTCTGATTTGCTTGGTTTTCGTGGTGCTACTTCCAGTTCAAAGCTGTAGAAAATAGAAATAGAAACAAAACATGCTCCATTATCTTATAAAGGCCACCGAAGATCTCAGGTGGTTTCCTGTAAGACACAAGTGCAGCCATGGTCATCCTTTGTGCTGACTTTCTGAACTGTATTGCAGATCACTGGCACATGAAGAGCACAGCACTGTGTTCTAGCTGGCAACTATCTACTAACATGTGCCTCACAGGAGACATCAAAATGTCTTAATGCCAGAGAGGTTGTTAAATATTAATCTAAAATGAGCACGTCAAAATTTTTGTTGCAGAATTCGCTCTAGGGCACCTAAATTATATAGGGACAGAGCTAACATCACATTGTGTATTTTACATGGGTGCTGAAAGCAAAATACGTTGTTCTGGTGGCGAGGCACTTTAGGACAGGAGTATTGCCATCCCTTCTCATGCCTCAGGATGTAAACACATCCCCTCTGGCTTCTGGGATTAATTTCTTCAGTCCACTGAGGAGTGACCAGGTACATGGTGATGAGCCAAACTCCCCTACAATCTTTAGGAGGGTGAATGTGGTGGCAAAAGTCACAACCAAGACATGTTTGCAGTTGAAATATTGGCCACATTTCATTGAGAGAAACAGCATGTGAAATAATAGGTGGACTTAAACTTTCCCTCTTGAACTCTGGTACAAAAATTTACCTTCCTCAGATTATGTGCGTAACTTCTGAATCAGTGTTTGCAATCCGAGAAAGCAAGGTAAAGTGCTATTGAACTAGCTGACACACCGTTGCTAACAGGTATTATTACTTTATTTTATTATTACAGGAAATGATATTATGATTATTTTTAATGAAGTCTTTTAGGGCTAAACGCTAAATTGGGAACCGTGCATGCAAGAAGCAAAGGTGTCTTTTAAGCAGATGCATTTTTGAGTTCTGACAATATTCTCCGGGTGGTGGTGTTTTTTTGTTTGGTCGCTTAGTTTTGTTTTTAAAAACCAAACAATGTACTAATAGTGACCATGTGTAACCAATAACCTATTCAAAGCCCAAAAGTTAGAATAATATACAAAGAGGTCTGGCAGCAAGTTTGTGTATGGAAAAGGTCTCATTTTAGGCACAACTCAAAGTCTAAAAGAGAAACTAGACAAGAACCACATTTAAGGGAGCATGATGGGGTAACTGTTATTCTAGTAAGATGAGCGGTTTTACTAAAGAAGCCTCATCTCCTATCTGACCATTTGTAAAACCTTCCCTTCCCACATGTACCTCCAACTTGGAGTTGGGCAGCTTCTGGGGCTCTACACTCCGCCTCCAAGAGTGTGTCTACAAAGTGTGTGGACACAAGCGTCTCAGCCTGGGCCGATAGACTTGGGCCAGGGAGGCTCATGTTAGCACTCTAGAAATAGCCAGGTAGACAGCACTTTGAAGTTACAGCTTGGACTGGAGCAACTCCGCTGTCCAAACAGCTGTTTTTAGAGCACCCCCCAAATTTGTCATCCGGGGCTGGGTCCCGCCCAAAAGGACAACAACTATAATAGCCACCAGAGCCCTCTGAGACTGTTTCCCAGTATGTGTGCAGTCACAGATTGGGAAAGAAGGAAGTAGAAACTCCTGTTGAGGCCAATAGAGAAGCTTCTTCATAGGGTGATCTGGACAAGCAATCTACTGGCTGGATCACAGAAGCCCCAGCTAGGTGACTCAGGAAGACAGTTCAGTTTCTGTTTTGGTTTTGGAAGATGACCCAGACAGATCAGAGACAGGAAGTGAAGTGCCTTGCTAAATTCCCACTCACCACAAAAGGGGTTCTTTGCACTGCTGTGAGATCTAGTGGTATGGGTTAGGGAGTTCCAGCACTGCAGTGACCAGCATCCAGCAGAGAGAGAGATCCAACCTGGCACTGGCAATCGAGAGTCAACCAAGACCCCCACAGTATTTCAGATTAGGGAGCCCGCGAGCCTGATAAAAGCCAGAAGAGAACTCTGCCCCACCCAGGAATGAAGAGATAGTAAGACCCTTTGTTTATGCTGGCTAACAATTACAGTGATACAACGCTCTGTTTTAGGACTCAAACTCAGCGTGCCATATGCCTGAGAAGATGCCAGGGAAGGAGCTGGTGGCTGGGATGAGTTATGAGTGTTGTGAGGTGGGAGACAGGTTTATTTATTAATGTCTAATACTTATTAGTTTACTGTAAGTCTTTCCTTCCCCAGATCCTATTTTCCTATCCCAAGGAAGTCACCCTTTGTTATGCCATGTCACTCTTTTGCTGGGGTTTCTGTTTATGTACTTTATTACCCCTTGTGTAATGGGCTATACACTCTTTGCCAGCTAGTTGTATCAATTTCCTCAAGAGACAGAACCTCTGTGCCTAGCACAGTGTGGAGACACTAGGCACCAGAAAAATAACTCAGCACCCAACCCATGTGAGAAGAGGGGAAAAGTAAATGGAGGAGGCTTTAGCCACACCTCAGGGGAGGTGCTACAAAAAAAATGTAAATCATGCTTACAAACATTATTTTTCAAACAGAATTTACAAATAAAATAATACCCTCACCTGTTAAATATTTGTGTAATGATATTCAAAAATCACGTACATGCATTTAAAATTCTCATTCTCATCTTCATCTCAGATGGGCTTCCTAGAGTATATTGTGTCTTTCCCCCAACAGACGGTACATTATATGAAATAGTACAGCTCAGCACCTGGAGGAGCCCTGGCTTCAATACAAAGATGATGCTGATATATATAAAGTAGTTGCTATTGATCTGACTCCTTGAATGGTTTTACTGCAGTCTTATGCTTGATCATATGTAACTGGATCAAAACAAGATGTGGTGATGGAAGCATTTAGTATGATATTAACGACCTACCTTTCTGAGGCCATTTTGACTGGAGTGCTACAGTCTGAATTCATGGAAGCCAGTGAAATAACTGACATCTGTCGATAAGATCTCAGCATTGACCTCGGCCGACCTACTCTCTTGTCATCAAAATCCGGCTATAAGACAGAAAAGAGAAAAATATACCATGAACAGTCTTTGGGATGCACACACTTTATGCCTCCTCACTAGGTTTGGAGGATGGCAGAGATGTTCTAGGAGTGGATTTGGAGAAAACAGTTCATTAACTAAGAAGTGTAACCTCATTATCTTGATTTTGTTTACTCTCCCTGGGTATGATCCCACTCTCAGAACTCTCAAACTAAGTGGTAGAGTGATAAATGGTAAGGAGAACTCAGACAGTTTGTTTTATATTTGAGACACACATACAAAGAAAGAAGGGGATTTGGCACTGGCTAGAGTCAGACATGATGCAGGGAAGCACGTGTATTGTTTCATTAAATAGCTCTGGCCAATCCTCACTCCAAACTATTGCTCTAGTCCCAAGCCTAGATGCTGCCTCCTCTCTATGTTTAAGCTTCTCTTTCCCACCCCCCCACCCCCCGACCTTGATGTTTTCATGTTGACTGGCTGAGATTCCTCTCCTCCTTGTAACCTGCAGGTTGAAAACAGGTGCAGCATGACAGGCTGGCCAGGTGAGATTAGATCTGTTCACCTGGTCATACTGGGTGCTCCATCCATTTCCATTCCTTTAAATCATGCAAATGACATGGCCTGAGATGAGAACGGGGACATGACTCCAAGTCTCTCTTATTAGCCAAGATTGGTCAATGCAATGGGGAAATTGAACTGGCTATTGGCCACTCATCATTCTTCTTTGTGCTCGTGCTGCAACAAGCTATCAGCTCATGTGGGGATTATTTCCATGACAGTGATTTTGACTTCCTCCTTTCTAGTCTCTCATGCTGGTAGGTAGCAGCAAGGTCCATGTTTCTTGGCCAATTCCCAACATAGGTCTAAACAGCAGTGTCTGGTCCCATTCTTGAGGGTTGGATCCAAGGATCCACAATTAAACTGTGTGTTCAGACATGCCCTCCTCTTTCTCAGCTGAAATATTGCCTCAAGTGAGTTTTGTAAGTGTGAACATTCCCCATTTTAGTTAATCATTGTAATTTCACAGGTTGAGAAGCATTTCCCAACACATACCCATTGTGAACTACTTTCCATCCTGCTTTAACAACACAATAATAATTTTAAAAATAAATCTGAGGCCCCACCATGTTTTCTAATTACATAATAAAGTTCTTCTTCTGATTGTTCAGATAATGCTAAATCTGTTTGGAAATTGGTATATAATCTCATATGCTAGACTCCCCAACTGTTGGTTTCTGATGCTGTCGCTTTTCACTAAGACAGCTTCCTCTAGCAAGAGGATCAGAAAATCCATTTATAGTTCCAAAGTTTATTTTCAAACACTTTTCACAGTTTATGTGCAGTGAGAATTGCCTCTCATCCTGTGAGCTCCCCGAGTGCTGTGATAACACACAATGGGTGCAGCCACCTTTTAAATAGAAAAAGCTCGCACCAGCAGCCTGAAAGAGAATTAGGGATGATAAAACTGAAATGGTGCTCCATTTCAAACTAACTGGCTTTTCTGTATGTGATAAAATGGATGAAATACTGCTATCCACCAACTTTATTAATTTATGAGAAACTTCTTGAACAGTGATAAAATAATGTGCTTTGCTGCATCGCGTATCTTTGAATGGAACTGTATTTTGTAACAGCACATTACATTGTTTTAAAACATGCTGAAGCTCAGCTCAGGAAGGGATCCCAGAATGAATAAGGGGAAGATTTGCATCTAAAGAGCTATTTCAGGTCCCCTTGGACACTGATCATAAATCTCAGAGATTAAATTAGCTAAATAAATCAGTTTATCAATCATCACATTTCATGTTACACTGTTGTGACCCCAAGAACCCCTCAATGCCAACTGGTAAAGGGGGTTACAAGAATATTCTGATCCTGGTATGTACGTTCTGGTTCACCTGAGTGTCATGTAAGATCTTAAATGAAAGCCATGATCATGCTGATCATCAATACAGCTATGAAATGTATGTAAAGATACTATGTAAAAAGTTAGTATGTATAATGAAATTATGTTTCTAGAAGTCTGGATCAAGGCAGGGTTGACAAACTATGTATTTTCACCTATCTCGTTTCACATGTAAATTAAGCATTATAAGCCAACAAAATAGAAGCTCTATTTACACACAAAGTCAATAGAGACAAGCCACTGGAGAATGAATGATGGGGTTCTCCTGTCTGTGAGAACAGACAATGAACTTTGGGGAGTTTAAGGAGAAGGCAAAAAGACATCTCTTTATCCTGCATCTAGGAAGTAAATGGGCAGTGCGTTTACATTCATGAAAATGGGATCTGAACAAGCCTTGGTTGGAAATGCTGGAAAAGGACATTTTGTTTTCTATGTAACCTTTCTGTCTCGTCTCCATTATCATTACTCACTATCTCTTAAAATCTTGATACTGAACTTATGATTGATTTCACTATAAACATATCTCAGTGCTGTGGTATTATCTAAGGAGCTGACCCTGGGTTGATATGTTCACGTTGGTGTGTATACTGTTCCCTTGCAGACCACGTACCTGGTATCACTGTGAGTATTCAGTGGATAAGGGGCTGAACATTACAGGGAGATGTTTCAAAGGGACACAGGGACAGGGGTGCACCTATTGTTAACCTGCAAGGCAAAGTAAAGCTGGCATAGCCACAGGAGATTGTTAGGGTGGCTAAGACACTGGAGTGGTCAGGGAGCTGACACCCAGTTAAACACAAGCAAGTATCTCTCTCACTGGAGGCAGGGGGAAACCACTGACTCTCAGTGCTGGGCATCCCAAGAACTGTCATAACTGTATACCGTGTAGGCCATGGGGATTCTGTCAAAACATGGAAGGCTTGGAAAGGAAATCTTAGTGCGGAGAAGGAGAAGGGGTTAGTCTCAAGAGCAGTACATTCTATTCTTGCTCTTGTCAAATAAAAATCATACATAGGTTGCTCTTTACTTTTACAAAAGTTGATCCAAATGTCTGTTGAAGGCTTCAACATTTGGCAGATTGTGGACATTAGGTTACATCTCTTTCCACATTGTGAGTCTGCCTCCGGTGGACTGAATTATAGGAACGATATTGACATAAATGGCTGGAATTGGCATTATTCAGGATTATACCATAGGACGATGCCCAGGCTGTAGGGGAGAAGTTTGCCACACTAAGTTTTTTTCCAGTATAACAATTGAATCAACATGTAAAAAATAAAAAAAATGAATGTATAGTAGGAGCAGCATAATTTCAATCCCCAAACAACAGGGGTCTAATTTCTAACACCAACAAACAACTGAACTAATGTTCAGATATTTAGGCTTGTTTTGCTCCCAGGATTATCTGGGAATAGAAGTAGAGTCACATGGTTGGAATCAGACAAGTGCAGGGAGCTATCTATGGACATCAAGTGTGGATCAAAGCTCAGAGCTACTAAAAATATTCCAAAGAGAAAAAAAATGTGTCATGCCATGTTATCAGAGGGCTTGTTTCTTTATAATGTGAAAAAGAAATGCAAGTTTAACAGAGATTGGGAAGGATTCCAAATCTCAGAATGGGGGATGTTTGGTGCAGCAGGGAACTAATAAACTACTCTGACTGTAAGATTCAGGTCATGGTGCCTTCAGATCACAGGACCACCCTAAGTAACCAATATGCAGGAGACACTTTTGCTTACAGGAAAAGTACAGGGCATACACTAAATAAAGAGAAAGTGCAGCAGAGAGGAGAGAAATAAATAGAGAGCCTTACCAATTCTCTGACTCCATATTGTTTTTCTACTTTGATCTTTAAGTGCTTGAAGCACTCCTCCATACGGTCGTGGAAAGGACGAAGGTTATCAGAAACCCTTTTTTCATGAATCTTAATTCCAGCCCCAAGGAAAGGTATCTTGGATAAAATAAAAAGCAATAATATTAAACTGGATCTGCCAAGCCCCCTCCCTCCATTTATAGAATCTGCCACATCAACTGCAAAACCATTACTGAGACTTGTAATAGATTTGTTAGCCCCAGGAACTGGGAGAAGCAGGTAGGCTGCTTGCTGTAAATTGGAGAAGGCTTCTGAAAAGCCAGTTTGCTGTGTAAACTGTTGGAGCAGGCTGCCTGAGTGGGCTACTTCATGGTGACAGAGGGTTTTGGGTTTTTTCATATTCTGAGATTTGGATACACCCTGTGAAAGAATCTGAGAAAATCCCTAGTTCTGCTCACAGAATCATCATTGAGAGTTCAATTCTGTGCACTCACATGACTTGTCAAAGGGAGATTTGGTTATCTCAAATGCTAATCCATCTGCTAACAATGGCACTTGCCATTTCTTGATGACTGAGTGTAGACAGAAAGGTTGGGAGGAAAAAGATCCAAATGGCTGTCACACTCCCAGCTTCCAAGTCCTAACTTTTCTTGGAAATCCATCATTCTCTGTCTTTGGGACTGCCAGTGATTTAAGCCTGGGGATCTTAAGTCTACCTATTCAGTTAGAAGAAGAGAGATGCAGGCAGCCATTCTCTCAGAGATAAACAGGTTAGCAAGGGGCCTCTCCATCCCAGTTCAGCAAGACAACATCCTCTCTTCATTTAAATCCCACATGAAATCCCGTAAATTCTGCGTTGCAACACATAGCAAGTTACTTTACCAGAAAATAAATACATAAATATACTACATGAATGTGCTCAGAATGACGCAAACATCATCTTATTACTGTAATCCTTCTCCTCTGCCTCCCCACTTCCTTTGTTATGCTCTTATATTAGACTATATGATCTCCAGGGTAGGGATTGTATCTCTCATCTCCAGTTGTGTTGTAAAGTGCCTAGCACACTTTTGGGTACTATATAAATAGGACCCTACCAAATTCATGGCCATGACAAATGTGTCATGGACCATGAAATCTGGTCTCTCCCATCATGAAATCTGGTCTTTTCTGTGCATTTACCCTGTACTATACAGATTTCATGGTGGAGATCAGCATTTCTCAAATTAGGGGAGGGATAGCTCAGTGGTTTGAGCTTTGGCCTGCTAAACCCAGGGTTGTGAGTTCAATCCTTGAGGGGACCACTTAGGGATCTGGGGCAAAAATCTGTCAGGGGATAGTACTTGGTCCTGCTAGTGAAGGCAGGGGACTGGACTCAATGACCTTTCAAGGTCCTTCCAGTTCTAGGAGATTGGCATATCTCCATTTATTTATTTATAAAAGGGAGCTGTGGGAGAGGTGGCAGAGTTATTTTAGGGGATTGTGGTATTGCTAACCTTACTTCTGCACCGCCTTCAGAGCTGGGTGGCCAGAAAGCGGCAGCTCTTGGCCAGGCACCCAGTTCTGAAAGAAGCACTCTGCTAGCAGCCGTGAAGAAGTAAGGGTGGCAATACCACACCATTTCATCCTTACTTCTGTGCTGCTGCTGACGGTGGTTCTGCCTTCAGAGCTGGGTTCCCGGCCAGCAGCTGCCATTCTCCAGCTGCTCAGCTCTGAAGGCAGCGCCAGCAGCAGCGCAGAAGTAAAGGTAGAAGTACCACAACCCCCGCTATAATAACCTTGTGACCAAACCACAACTCCCTTTTGGGCCAGGACTCCTACAATTACAGCAACATGACATTTCAAATTTAAATAACTGAAATCATGACATTTATTATTTTAAAAATCCTATGACTCTGAAATTGACCAAAATGGACCATGAATTTGATAGAGCCCTATGTATAAACAACAGTAAACAAGTGAGGGCACCTACTTGTTCCTGAGTTCTTTAAGAAAGCTATTTGTGAGATTTATTCACTATACTTTTAACTATCCAATTGCAAATAATCTTTTGGTAATGCAGCAAAAACCTTATACCTAGTTCTAAGTGCATTGCATTGTTTTTTGCATTATCCACTTATATTTTCAGGTTTCATGTATTGTGTTATGATCCTGTAAATAATATTAACATAAAAAATCCTTATTGATCTCATATTTTATGGAAGTTCATCCTCAGCCTGCCTCTTAGAAGTACCTCTTTTATGGACAATCTGCGGATCCCCTCCTGGGGGACTAACAGGGAAGTGTCTGAATCACAGTTCTGGTGCCTAAGGACATTGTATTAAATTCAAGACAAACTACAAAAGTTGCAATTTTGTAGTACAATCTGGGGCATCCATTAAGTGTTTCAGACTTTCAATAAGGGAGAACACTATGCAGATAAGGGTGTGGAGTATCCAGCAGGCAAATCTGTGAAATTTGGTGACCATCAGTTACGGCAAGCCCGAAAACCAGAGCAATTAAAATTCAACAAGATGCAGTGGAGGAAACTTATTTGGAAGCTTCATTTGTGGTTATAGAGAGGACCTGATAGTCAAGGCTTGCTGCCTCCCTATCTGTCCAATGGAGATAATACTTCCCTTCCTCACAGGGGTGTTGTGAACTACATTTTATGAACACGTGTGAGCTGTTCTGATACTACAGTGATGGGAAATATATGGCAGGCTCTATAGTAGAAAGAGGGATATACAAGACATATCAAAAGAAATCTAAAGTCACACATTACTGGTGAGAGGATTCCTGTCTAATGAATAACATTTCCCAGCCATCCACGTTAGGGGAAACAAGGAACCCAGTGGCAGGGTTTGAGACATTTAAGAATCACTAGCATATTTTAATATCATGCATGAATGTATAATTATTATGCTTATTATGTTCATAGAAAATATAGTATATTTCTCTTTCATTCATGTTGTTTACATTTCAGAGCAGAGAGGGGAGTTGTTCACAAATAGCATTGGTTATAGATTGGCAGACAAATTTAAAATGAAGCTTTTCTATCCCACAGTCACTGTGTGTCCCAGTTACATTTTTGTAGAGGCATTAACTGTTTTGACAAGATCATAAAAATAGCTCTGATATTTCCTGAAGTCATGGGATTTTTTTTCTCGATTGTAGCACCAAATAGTTTAGGACAATAAAGAGAGCTATTTTCCCTTGAATCTCATCAAAACTGATGTTGCTTTTGTGACACCGTCTACAGTAGATGTGTTTTATTCTTTGAGAACAAGGGGAAGCCGCAGGTTGGGTAGCTTATCAAAGCACACTTTAAAAATAAGAAAGAAATAGCCGGAATGTAGCTGGCGCAGGTAGAATATTCTGTCTTTTCTCTAGAGAGATCAACCTTATAAAGTATTGACTACCACTCCTCTATGCTGTTTGTGGAGCTGAGTGTTGCATAAGGATGTGCAGCAGCAATCATGCACGTGATATGGGGCATGTACTGCAAGGCCCCTAAGCAACAAAAAATTCCATTGAAGCTTTTGACTCCAAAAAAAGTGAGACAAACAATAAATGTTTAAAATGTGTGAGGAAAGCTAAAAATGAAGGTGAACTGTTTTCTAACATTTATAGGTGCCCCATCTCTGATCAACTTGTGAAGCCCCCTATGGTCTTCTTACACTCTCGGTTTTGTCTCCAGTGACGTCTGCTAGAGTTTAAGATCTTATCCAGTAGCAATAAGGGTAGCTCCTTTTGTGTGAATTTTAGGCAAACAATTCCAGAGACATGCTGGAGGGGATATCTCTGTGGCCTGTTGTTAAAGCTCTGCCCTCAAACTGTATGGAGGTTGTCAGGTGATATCTCAGAGTCTGGTGGTGCTAACCAGTCCCTGCAGTGACTCCTCAAAATGAAAAAGTACTCTGCAGGAGGAAATGTATTCATTTGGAATGGATCAAACCTCCCAAAAATGGCAGTAAAAATGTATGTAAAAATATAAAGAGGAGGCTCTCTCTAGATCTCCTACAAAGTTTTATCTGCACCACTCCATTTCAGAAGATAACAACTCTTGGCTGTGTAATTTGATCTAGCATCTCAGTAAGTTTGTCAGTAAAGCAGATTTCCAGTTATATATGTTAACATTTGCCAAGTGGTATAAGCCTCCTTTTGTGTTTGAGAGAGAATTTTTGCCTGAATAGGTTCAAATTAATACTTCTCTTCCCTCCTTCTCTGGAATCCCACATGTCCCCAGGACAGGAGATTTATCACAGGGTAAAGGGTAATGTAGCACCAAGCCAATCTGTTTGTTTCTAGCTATAAAGTTGATTTTTTTCCCTTTTAAAAAAGCAGGAGAGGGAAACATACAAATAAAAAAGACAGAATCATTTAAGTCACATTACACTATCCCAATGGAAAGAAAACTGATAAATGGAAAAAAAGGAATAACCAGGTGAACCTCAGAAAATTGCTGCCAGTATGGCATTACCTGCCAAGCAATCAGGTCTTTGAGTCTGTTCAGCTTTTCTTGATCCTCTGGATGGTCTTTGGCATACTCATTGGTGAAGAAAGCCTGCAAGGGGCATGTAAATCATTCAGTTCTTCTTAACATGAAAAGGAATCAATGCTTTCTCCAGTGTGAGTCACTGATCACTATAGAACTCTATCTCTTATCGAATGATAAGACATCTGCTTTCCTCTAGAGCAGCGGCTTGTGTTGATGCTTTATCAGTAAATGAAAGGGCATCTTTATTTGTTCAAATATTTTCAGTGTCCATTTAACACACTGGAGCTCAGGACCACCATCTTGAAAAGCCAACCTCTTGTTTTCAAGTTTTTTAACTAACACTTACTTCAGTTAGGGGTACAAAGTATTTGGAGTGCCATAATTTATCCATCAATGAATAGTGCCTTTTGTTGTTGTTTAGCTAACATAATCACACCTCCTGGATGATCAGTTAGATAAGAGTTAAACTTTTCCACCTGCTGCTATAGGACACAGACCAATACCAATACAATTCATAACTTGAGCCATTACTCGTGCCAACTGCGATACATGGGGCAGGGGGAGCTCCCTTTGATGGACAGCCAGCCAGCCAGTTAGCTGTAAAATCGCTCTTGGTCTGTTCAAAGGGAACTACTTCCCCCCACCCACTCTTCATGTATCACAGCACCTCTTTCTCAGCCCAAAGTAAAGGTAGTAAGTAAACAAGCAGCTGTGTTACGACAGATTGCCTCTCTGCAGGTCTGGTGAATATCATGCAGATGAATGTTTTAATAATGATTTAGAGACCTTCCAGGACATTTATAGGTTTGGACAGAAAGGTTTGGATTGCTTGGGAACATATGAAGCTAGAGACCGGATACTGGCCTGACAGAAGCCAGCACTAGATGTTCACATAAAGGTGCAAGAGCTCCACAGATATGTGATAATTAAGTCTCATCGTTATCTCTAATAGAGATTGTCTTAACCCTTGATGCGTGAGATTTAATATCCCTTCCAAAATGTTTGTTATGAGGCTGTCTTGGAATTATTGTCTTTAATAAGTGAGTTCCTTAAGAGGTTGTGTCTCCATGTGCCCTGTTGTTCTAACAAAATACATTTCTTTACAACAAAAAACTGCCTTGTAAAAGGCTGCAGTTACTGGAAAAAGCAGTTAACAAGGTAAGAGATTTACTAACTCTGGGTCTGTTAGACTGCTAGGAAGAGAACTTGCAATGATTTACCCCAGACCAAACCAGCTGAGGCATGAAAGGCTATTTCATTAGAACATGTGTAATCATATCCTCCCATATCACACTTACACGGAAACCCCCATGCCTGCAATTAATTTTGAGCATTAGTCCTACATCCATGTTAGAGTCAACTTTTAAAGGAGACTGTAAATCAGACATGACCAGATTCTGAGAATCTTCAAATTAATGAGGTTCAGCCTTTCTTTGTCCTCATCCTACTATCTCCCACCGCCATTTTTGACAATCACTAAGCAAGCAGAAACAGAGCCATCATCATTATTTAGAATAGAAAAATCTGTGAAGATGACCTTAAAGCTATTAAAATCATTACCTTTTCATATTTAGCAAAGCCTCCCATGACTGCTGGATCAACAATTCCATTCAAAAGCATGGACAGAGGATTAATGGGAAGGTTTTCATCACTCTGGTACTGGTTAATCATCATCAAAATTTTCTCATTTGTCATGGACATTGTCTCAATGGCATTCTCCAGTGGACTAATAGTCGCCTATGAAATAAGAGGAGGAATGTTTAATGTGTCTATTTGATTTAATTTTTTCTTGGTTTTCATTGATACAATAGCAAGTCCAGAGAAAACCATCTGTTCAGCAAAAGCATTTTCCCCCCTCTTTTTGGTGAATATTCATATATACATCTGGAAAACTACTCACAGGCAACAATTCATTCAACAAATTAAATCCTAGTTTCCATTCACTACTTGTTCACAAGCAGAGTTTGATTTTTACCTGTTTGTTGAATGGTACCTTTGTTGAGGAATGAACAAACGTTGGTTTGTGGATTGCTCACCAACTGCATTTGCTATTCATGATTGCTGCTATGTGATTGGTCATCTTAGTCATGGGGTATTGTTTCTCTTTCCTACGGTATAAGCACTATTGTATTTTAAAAAGGGAAAAGACGAGGGGATTTTGACTCTCTCAGGGTCAGGGCTCCATTGTGTAGACATAAAGGAAGATATGGTCTGTGTCATAAAGAGCTGATTAATCCACATACCATGTGATTACAAATCACCTTGGACGAGGAGGAGGAGAGGTACCAATATGTTACTGGGCATAAGCACTAAGTCATCCTGAGCATTCTGGAACCTCAGAGGTTCGAGCAGTATCTGCAGGCAATCCATATGAACAGTCCCACAACCCTGATTAATATAAGGAAAGGCCCTAATCTTGGAGCAAAGGAGAGGATTGCTTGACCACATTGATGATGCATTTTTAATACCCATCATTAAAAGCTTCAGCATGCCCCTACCAGTTTAAGTACCCATCTTGCCTGAGAAATACTCTGCCCAGTCATGAAAATGACTTGGAGCATGGAGTCTCTGTGATTTGGTAAATCTGGGTAGAAAGTCTGGAAAAGAGTAAGTGGGCCCTCTATAGGACTGGATTTTCCAGAATCATTGAACACTGGGACTTTCATACCAGGTGGATACAATAAATTAATCCATCCCTAGGGGAGAGGCATTGTCTTTGTCTAATGAAGTGTAAAAAGCAAAACAAAAATTGTAACCACTCATGCTGACTCCTAAAACCTCCCTGGCCTCCTGCTAAACCAGCGTCCAACTGGATTAGATGACTCAATATAGGGCTCAGGTGTGCTTTTCAGCCAGCTCTCAATAATTCTGCACAGATATAGATCCATTGTATAATGTCTCCTGTGCTTTCTTTTCTTGTTCTGAGAGCACAGAGGAAGTGCAAATATTTTTCAAAGCGAACAGTTTTAATAATATGCATGTGCGTGTAGAGGAGAGGTGGAGGGGAGTGAAGAAGTGACCCATCACAGCAGAGCTCTGAGAAAAAAATCATTGAAAAAGCAAACCTTCTTCTATATCGTTTGTGTATTCTTATGCAATCCTCTCCTCAGGACAGCTGAATAAAAAACAGGATTAGGGTTTCTAAAGAATACTTCCACTACTGTTGCATATTCCACCTCTGAATTCATAATCCCCTTGTATATGCCTCTGAAATTATGATCAATAGCAAAGTAACCAACTGAAATGTCAAAATAGAAGATGACTTCAGGTGAAGAATAGCAGCAGGAGCAGACGAACTCCTAGGAAATCAAGATGTTGCTTTCATGCAGTTGTCCTTTGTAATCAAGAACAAGGGAAAAGAAAATATAAGAAAAGGAAAAAATAAAGTAGAACTCGTTAGTGATTTCTTGCTCTAGCAGGACATGTTTTTTGAAATGCAGGCTCCCAGTACTGAGGAATGAAATATTCAAAGGAGTAACACAAACGTCGTATTGTATCATAGTTGATGAATTTCTCTAACAGCTGTTGACACTCCCCCTCCTTGGTCATTTTCATTTCTGAGATAAAAACATAATGGGTTTGATGTCTATGCTAGAACTAATGTAACAGCATCAGGTCTCTCAGAACAAGATCTCTCCTTGTTTGCATTCATGTGGCAGTGAATTGGGTTCTGTCAAAACAGGGAAGATTAAGAGGAAAGCTGATATTTTTCTATATCTTATTTATAGCCAGCAGCATGTCTGTTCTATCTCTTGTTGCAGGGTAAGCTGGCTACCATCAGAAAAAGACGAACATTGTGCCAATGCTCAAAGTGGGACAGGGGGTGCAGAGATGCACTCAGTCATGTTGCCTAAGAAGAAAGGAAGGAAATAAGTGATCACACAGTACCATGTTCTCCTTCTAAATCTGGTACAACACTGTATTTCAATGTAAGACCAGAATGTAGCTGGGGTTATCTGTTATCATGGCAGTAAAAATCCACCAAGATATGCTTTGATCCTTTAGCCACTTGTTCGTTATATAGAAAGTAATACTATGGGTATAAATAGCTATTTAACCTTAAGTATATGGGAGACAAAGGGCTAATGCTTAAGACAAATCCCTGTTTAGGAACCTCTTGGGTCCCACAGTATTCTCTTGCTGGTGATTTAGATGTACTGTAACAGTTGCAAATTAAATAGTTGCTTCTTAGGGCTTGTCTACATGGTGTGGCTAAGCGCACAAGAGGAATGTAAATTCTCAAGTGTACCAAACATTTTGGCATGCTAGCTGGTCTGTGTAGACCATGTTGGTGTGGACTAAAAGCTCCCCAGTGTGCATTAGTGCATTAGTGTTGTACTGTCTCACTGAGATCAGATTGTTAGATAAATGCCAAATTTCTCAACAGTACTAAGTTAATGCGCATTACGTAATTTTTAGCGCACACAAGAAGGGTCTCTAAGGGCTAATTAATATGCAACACAGCAGTGTGAATAGAATTCACACCCCTCTGGTACTCATTGCTGTACCGTGTAGACAAGCCCTTAGTTAACTTAATGCTGATTTAAGCCTTAAAATTTCAAGAATGGTGTTGCATATATAATGGCATAGGCATGTGTGACACTTCAGAGACAGATAAAGGAGAAGGTCCCTGCCCCAAGAAGCTTGCAGTCTCCAGTAGACAAATGATGTAATGGGGGATGACAAGAGGAAAGGGAAGGAGAAGAGACCATAGAAAAGAAAGAGAAAAACAAAACTGCTCTTGGGGAGAGCATCAGTATTCACAGAACTCAGCTCATTTCTATGGCTTTGCTCAGTGCTCTTTAGGTTGTTAAACAATGATGGGGTTCAAGACCATGTAGCACCTGAATAGGTGATACTGATGGAAAGCTAACAAGGGAGTTTTGATAAAGGATATGAGGAAGAAAGGGTGGCTGTGCCAGGGACAGGAGGGATTGTGAAAAAAAGATGGACTGATGTGGAGCAGACCAAGGGAGCATTAAATGGGAGAGCGGGTAGCACACAGGCCCTGAGCGATGTGGGTCTGTAACAGCAGGAAAATGGAGATTAGAGGCAGATAATATGGGCCAAAATATATTTGCTCTTTTTTTTTTAATAAAAGTTCTGAATAAAAATAATTTTAGGGAAAATTAATTAGATACAGGTTTGGACCCCTAACATCAGATCTCCCAACAGTCCTAGTTTTCATGGCACTGTCCCATTTTCAGCCCCAGAATCCCCTGTGCCCGTTGAAGTGAACATTTCCCACATTCAAGTCTGCCCAGAGGAAGGAGCCATTTGTTTGCCCCAGGCCCTCCATCTGAGAGGGCCCCCAAACTGAGTGGCATTGCAACCTGGAGCACGGGGTCACAGTGCCACTCATGTCTGGCCCATCAGCTTCTCCATCTCTGTCTAAGGAGGGGCAGACAGGCCAAACCTGAGTGGTGTTATGTCCTGCTTTAGCCACATGAAATACTGGGAGGTATGTTAATACTGCAGTTAATGAATAAAAACAAGAATGAAAATAGCTCATTAGTTTCTCTTTCTCAAAAATGAATGACATAATTATTTTTTTTAAAGCCCTCTATTAATAGTAAAGGAAATTAGACTATTTTTCTTTGTAATAATTTAGGGTGCTGCTAGTAACATACATAAGGAAGTTTTTCTTTTAAGAATGAATTTTAATTTGACAGTATCATACTCACATCTCTATACTTGGTTATAAATTTAAGTTGCCAAGGAAATATTTTTAAAATGCAGTTTTTCCTGAAGGCAAAACCTTTGTGTGGATTTTACAATATGATCCTAATATGTTAATGAATGTGACATATAAGAAGGAAACCAGATAATATTTATAATTGGCCTATATACAGTATATAATATTTAAATATAATACTCTGAAATGTACATTGAGTTATGTGAAATTTTGCCATTTAAATTCAAATTGTTTTAGTCAAATGATTTACAGTTCACAGAGCTGCAACTCAAACAAAATCACTAGGTTTTCTGCATGTTTCCATCTCAAAATAAATAACCATTCCTTTGCACTACTGAAAAATGAGGGGGTTTGTCTAGAGTTGAGCCCCAGTTAAAACTTTTCAATGAAGCTGGCCAGACTTTGGGGTCTTGTAAGTATTAAATCTCCTGTGTTCTTTCAGGCTATAAAAGCTATGCTTGACTAAACAATGGAATTCCAATTCCTGACTGTTAATAACCACCTGAGTTGTACTTTATAAAATTTATAGAACACTCAAGATGTAAAGATTTTAACTTGCTGTGATAGTTCTAATATGGGTCTGAAGCAGCAATAAAAACCTCACATTCCATTTCTGTGCTGCTGGCTGTATTAATCAGGGCTTCCATTTGGCTTTGAGCCCTCCTCCCTTCTGTGGGAGGAACTGATGTTCTTTCCCCCTGAATCAAGCTCTTATATCCTTCAGAGGCCAGGTTTCTTTTAGCAGGACATTTGAGATCCTGGATCTGAAGTGATGTCCAGTTTTATGGTCAATGGGATTTTTAGTGCATCAAATAAAAAAAAACCTGTTAAGGCAGCAGGTTAGGAAGAGGGGCAACCCTCTTCCCCTCCAATTGATTTTTTGGGCTTTTTGGGGCTTCATGTCAGATATTTCCTAATGGTCCTTACTCTTTTAGTGCATCTACATGTGTGTATTCCAGTGATGCACAGGAGCCAAATTAGCAATCAACATCACCTAAAAGAACCACAGTTGTTTGAATTCGTTATTTAATTTGCTATTACATATATATTATTCTCACAGCAAAATGACTTAGCAAGTATTCTACAATTGGTTAATAACATAGTAAAAGCATTCTGAATGGTTAATGACTTAGATTGGTTAATAATTAAATCACACAGTGGTTTTAATACCATGCACTGCAAGGTGCCTCAGGAGACACATTAAAGAGCCATTTGCGGCTCCCGAACCTCAGCCTGACTATCGCTGGTGTATTCATTTTGTGGGGATTGGCGGAGTTCCCTGTGCTACACTGAACTAATTCCCAATTTCCCATACTGGTTTACTGCAAGCAACAAGAAGACAAGGAGTCTGTTGAGTAAGAGGTGCCTATTGTTCCTTCTATCCTTTTTTATTTTTTGTTGGAAGTGGCTCCTGAAGAAAGGAAGTGACCACTTGTACAGTAAAGGCAAAAACATGAGGGGTATCTGAACAATCATTTTTAAAATTGTCCAAATTCTTTTAGTGGCCATACATTGTAAGTTTTATTTGCATTTTATGAGGAAATCAGAGGGGTGCTTCTGAGTACTTATAATTTTCATATTACCAAAGGGGATACTATTATCATGTTTTATGATGGTATCACTAAAGGGATTTCCTTCAGATGATTTCATATTGCCAGTGTCAATTCAAGGGGACTGTCATAGATATGATGCTGAGAACTACTTTTGTGCAATTACAGCAGATAAAAACTGTAATAATGTAAAGAGAAGCTTTTTTTTCAAGTACAAATAATGTTGACAAACTCCTCAAAACAAGGAAGGTCGGAATCAGTAAAACTAAAGGAATCTTAATTTATTTTTGTACTAGCAATTGCTAGCACCTCTTTTGCCCATCATGTACCAACAATCCCTCAGAGCTTGTCTATACAGATACATTATGTGCAACAAGCCAGGGTGTAAATCTGCAGTGCATTAGTTGTTACGCACTAGCTGCTGCTACCTTGTGCTAACACTACAGAACTATTAGTACTTGGGAGCAGGGACCAAACAGCCAGTTAGTGTGTGGAAAGCTAGTGTGCTGTAGATTTACACTCTGGCTTGCTGCACACTGTGTGTCTGTGTAGATAAGCCCTCACTCCTAAAGCCAAAAGGCTTGCCCATGACCACTTGTATGTATTTTTTAAGACTGATTATCCTTTTGTCAAGGTGTCTCAGGACACTATCTCACAAAGGACATATGAGTTGTAATCTTTAACCACAGCAGGGCTGAGCTGTCAGTCATTTCAATGTATTGCACTAACGTAGAGATTCTCTCAAAATCTGGTAGAAAAATTGTCAGGCAAGATGTATGGTTATCTTCTACCTTTTACATGGATATTTTACTCATTTGCAATAAAATGTCAAAATGTTATGTTTTCCATGACACACACAAGGTGGGTGAGTTAATATTTTTTAGTAGACAATCTTCCTTTGGTGAAAGAGACAACTTTTGCACTCCACAAATATTGGTCAATATTTTACCAGCCACTGGTAAAAATCTACCAACCACCTACCCCAGTAATATAAGAACATAATAATGGACATATAGAGTCCATGTAGCCCAGTATCCTATCTAATGACAGTGACCATTTATTCCTGCCATTTGTTTCCTATCTTTTAACCAGTTACTGATCCTCAAGAGGACCTTCCCTCTTATCCCAGGACTGCTTACTTTGCTTAAGAGCCTTTGATGAGGGACCTTGTCAAACGCTTCTGAAAATCCATGTACACTATATCTACTGGATCACCCTTGTCCACACACTTGTTGACTTTAGTCAAAGAGTTCTAAAAGACTGGGGAAGCATGATTTCCTTTTACAAAAGTTGTGTTGACTCTTCCCCAACATATCATGTTCATCTATGTGTCTGATAATTCTGCTCCTTACTACAGTTTCAACCAGTTTGCCTGGTACTGAAGTTAGGCTTATCACACTGTAATTGCCAGAATTTCCTCTGGAGCCTTTTTTTTTTAAATCGGCATTACATTAGGTATCCTGAAGTCATCTGGGACAGACACTGATTTAAGTGGTAAGTTACATACCGGAGTTGTTAATTCTACAATTTCATAATTGAGTTGCTTCAGATTCCTTAGGTGAATACCATTTGGTCCTAGTAACTTCTTAATGTTTAATGTATCTATTTATTCCAAAACTACCTTTACTGACATCTCAATCTGTCACCCTAGATTTGTCACCTTAAAAGAATGGCTCAGGTGTGGGAATCTTCCTCACATCCTCTGCAGAGAAGACCAATGCAAATAATTCATTTAGCTTCTGTGCAACAGCTCCGTCTTCCTTGAGTGATCCTTTAGTACAAGGGTAGGCAAAATTTTTGCCCCTGGACCCCTGCCCTATCCACCCCTCCCTGTCCCCTGACTGCTCCCCGCTGCCCCATCCAACCCCTCCTCTCATTCCTGACTGCCCACCAGGACCCTTGCCCCCATTCAACCCCCTGTTCCCCTGCCATCTGACCATCCCCACCCCTAGACACACACCCCGCCCCCAACCACCACCCTGAACTCCCCGGCCCTCTATACAACCCTCCCTGCTCCCTGCTCCCTTACCGCGCTGCCTGGAGCACCGGTGGCTCAGGCCCCCCTCCGTCCCTGCCCCACCCCCTCCCACGCCCTATTCCAACCCCTTCCCCAAAGTCCTCGCCCCAACTCTGCCCCCTCCCTGCCCCTTTTGGACTCCTTCCCCAAGTCCCCACCCTGGTCCCGCCTCTTCCCCTAAGCACGCCGTGTTCCCGCTCTTCCCTGCTCCCTCCCACAGCTTTTTACGCCGTGAAAGAGGAGGTTACTCACCCTGTGCAGTAACTGACGTTCTTCGAGATGGGTGTCCCTGTGGGTGCTCCACTCCAGGTGTTGGTGTGTCCCTGCGCCTTCACACGGAGATTTTTACAGCAATACTCGTACTGGTCATGCACGCGCAGAGCCTGCCCCACCCCCGCTCTGAGTGTACCTTAATACTACACATGCATGACTGGTCTCCTCAGTTCCTTTCCCAACTCCAAAGTAGAGGAGAGGAGGGTGGGTAGTGGGGCACCCACAGGGACACTCATATCGAAGAACGTCAGTTACTGCACAGGGTGAGTAACCTCCTCCTCTTCTTCTTCTTCTTCTTTGAGAGATGTCCCTGTGGGTGCTCCACTCCAGATGACTGAAAAGCGTGTGTCTCAAGGAGATAGAGACTTCAGATTTGGTAGGAATGCAGTAGATAACACAGCTCTGCCTAGCTGTGTATCAGAGAGAGGGCCTTGAATAAGGGCATAGTGCTTAACAAATGTGTGTTCAGAAGACCAAGTGGCCGCTTTACAGATGTCATCCAGGGGAACTTTGCATAGAAAAGCCACAGAGGTAGCCACAGATCTAGTGGAGTGAGTTCTGATGCCAGCTGGAGGTGTCACTTTCTTTATCTGATAGCACAGTCGGATACACTCAGAAATCCAGTTTGAAAGTCTCTGGGTAGAAATAGGTGTCCCTTTGGAACACGCAACGATGGAGACAACGAGTCTAGAAGAGTTCCTAAAGGGCTTGGTTCTATCCAAATAGAAGGTCAAAGCCCTGCATACGTCTAACGTATGCATTGTGGATTCAAAAGAGTTTGCATGTGGTTTAGGAAAGAAGGTTGGTAGGTGTATCATCTCATTGATGTGGAATGACGAATGCACCTTTGGAAGGAATTTGGGGTGTAATTGGAAGGTAACCTTGTCTTTAAAAAATAGTGTATGCGGTGGGTCTGCCATGAGAGCTGCTATTTTTTCTGCCCATCTGGCAGAGGTGATTGTAGTCATTATGAGGGATGGAGCATCCTGGAGAAAGGGAATGCCTGAGCAGATGTTGGAGGGAAGTGTCCACCATAGGAGAGAGTCTTTGACTCTTAAAGGTATGGAGAAAGGCTTTTTAGAGCATGTACATTCGGTCTGTAAACCATGGCCAACCAAGCTTGGAAGCATCTCATGTATAGTGGTGCATTTTTGACCACAAAAGTGCACGAAGCCATGTGACCTAATAGTTGTAGACAGTCTCTAGCAGTGACCTGTGGACTGTTGCAAAGCTTCATTGCCAATAGTTTTATGGTGTTGAAGCGATCGGGCGGGAGAGATGTTATTCCCGTCCAGGAATCGAGGTGTGCTCCTATGAACTCCAGGTGCTGGGTAGGAGCTAATGTGGATTTGTTTTTGCTTATTTGTAGGCCGAGGAATAGAAAGCAAGTGACGGTGAGCTGCTTGAACGGAAGGGCTTCGTCGAGCATTGAGACTTTGAGGAGACAATTGTCGAGGTAAGGAAATATCATGACCCCTTGTTTCGTGAGGTAGGCAGTGACTACGGCTAGGAGCTTGGAAAAAACATAGAGTGACTGCAGGATAGGTGACACCAGCAGGTCCCTTGACTGTGTAAATTGTAGTGCTGTCGCTCCTCTGTGAGGTGAGCGCTGTGCAAGAGGAATCTGCTGTGAAGAAAGGTTCCTCTGCACCGGTGTCCTGAGCATTGTTTCACTGCTCAGCGGGTGCCAGTGCCGGAAGAGTAATAACAGCCTGCGGGGGGTCAGGCATGTCAGCACCGCAACGGAAGTGGTGCCGAATGGTGCCATGAGAGAGGCAGGCAACTGGAAGCCTGAAGCCTCATCACTGGAGTTTCATGCTAGTGCCGTAGCCACAGGCGGTTTTCACGTGGCGCTGGAGGAGCCCGGCGTGTCAAAACTGCTCAACCGGGGAAGCGCTGGGAGGAAGGCTGTAGACCAGCCCGGGGAAGGCTTCTCCCACAAAGTTCCCTTTGTGGGTGAGAGAAGGTGCCGTTTATTTGTTCTTCTTTGAGGTGGAGGGGCTGTGGCGTGCAGCGGAGCTGGAGTCGGGGCCCGGGTCTGAAGCTGACCCTAAGGATTTCTGAAGGAGGAGCAGTTTTAGTCTCCGCTTCCTGTCCTTCCGTGCCCTGGATTTAAGCTTGCTGCAGTGGGCACATTTTGGAGGGATATGGGACTCCTCTAAACATTTTATACATTTTGAATGGCCATCTGAGAGAGGGGATGGCATCACTGCAGGTAGAGCAGCGTTTAAAGCCTGGGGAGCCAGGCATGTCAGCAGCGGCTGCCGCTGACGGGAGCGAAGAAAAAAACAATTTTTTAAGAGAGAAAAAGATAGAAAAGTGGTAACTAACTACTACTGATAACTAACTAACTAACTAAGAAGGTATTTGAACAAAGGGAGAGAAAGTCTGTAACGAGTCTGCTGAGCTCCATCTCAGGCCGGGGACGGTAGAGAAGGAACTGAGGAGACCGGTCACACACGCGTACTATTAAGGTACACTCAGAGCGGGGGGGCAGGCTCTGCACGTGTGCAACTGGTACGAGTACTGCTGTACAAATATCCGAGCGAAGGTGCAGGGACGCACCAACACCTGGAGTGGAGCACCCACAGGGACATCTCTCGAAGAAGAACAGCTGTTTCACGGTGGCAAGCGCTGGGAGTAAAGGCGGGGACGGCGCGCTCAGGGGAGGAGGCGGAGGCGAAGGTGAACTGTGGCGGGAAGCTTGGCTGCCAGTGGGTGCACAGAACCCACCAATTTTTCCCTGTGGGTGCTCCAGCCTCGGCGCACCCGCAGAGTCGGTGCCTATGCATCCAGGGTTTGTCTACACAGGGATAAAAAACCTGTGGCTGGCCCAGGTCGGCTGTCTCAGGCCAGTGGGGCTTGAGCTCCAGTGCTGAAAAATTGTTCATATTTGGGCTGGAGCCAGAGCTCTGGGATGCTGTGAGAACTCAGTCTCCAGCCTGAGCCCAAATGAGCCCCGAAGCTCGAGGCCCGGCAGCTTGATTCAGCTGCCCAGGCCAGCCACAGCCATGCTGCAGGTCTTTTAATCCCATGTAGATGTACCCCCAGTGGCCTCCCTGGTTGTTGGCAGGCTTCCTACTTCTGATGTACTTACTTTTAGTGAACACTTCAACCTCCCTAATCACTCAATGACAGATATAAAAGTTGCAATTTTGCTACAAAATAACTTCAAAAACAGGATCCAAAGAGAACCTGCGGAATTGGAATTAATATGCAAACTAGATACCATTACCTTAGGCTTGAATATTGACCGTGGATGGCTCGGTCATTATGTTAATTGAATTTATTTCCCCCTTAACACCTTTGTGTCAAGTGTCTGGAATAGCCCCTGTTGATTATCACTTCAAAAGTTTCTACTGATAACAGTTCCTTTCAATTAATTAGCCCCTTAACATTGGTATAGACACCTCCACCTTCTCATGTATCTTTGAATGTATAAATATCTGTTCACTGCATGTTCCATTCCATGCATCCGATGAAGTGGGTTCTTAACCCATGAAAGCTTATGCTG
This sequence comes from Chelydra serpentina, assembly GCA_037349315.1. Classification (NCBI taxonomy): domain Eukaryota; kingdom Metazoa; phylum Chordata; order Testudines; family Chelydridae; genus Chelydra; species Chelydra serpentina. Next base: position 29,014,465 of record JBAIAC010000035.1, on the reverse strand, counting down.
AAATAAATTTGTTAGTCAGAGTTTATGCTCCTTTCTGATTTTCCTCTATAGAGTTTGACTGCCAGTTTTTTAAAAAATTGCCTTTTTGCCTCTAACTGCCTCTTTCACTCTGCTGTTTAGCCATGGTGTCATTTTTTTATTTGGGATATACATATAGTTTGAGCATCTATTATGATGTTTTTTAATAGTTTCCATGTAGCTTGTAGGGATTTCACAAAAAAACTAAAATGTACAGAGTAGTAGTCTTGTGAGTAGATTTAGAAAATAAATAAATAAATAAATAAATAAATAAATACAAATTTGAACCATTTAATCTCAAAATAAATCTGTGTTAGAACTGCTACACTATATTTATATACATTAATTTGTATATCAAGATACTTAGTTTGTAAATACCCACCTGTGACATGGAGACAACCTCAAACCAACGCAGAATTCCAGGAAGTTTGTAAGCTGTAACAAATGATGTTCTCTCAATCCACATAGACTGTTGTTGTTTTTTTTAAAAGAAAGAATACAGGATTGAAACCTTAGTCTTTTCAGGATAGAAGTTGATAGAAATTACATTGCAAAATAAAAGGTTAGGTAGAAAAATGACACTGAATAATTTGTGCATAGAAAGATGTAGCAAAGTGAATCCAGCACAGCAGTTTGTGGTTCATTGTTTCAAAACTAGGTCATCATTAAGCTCTCAGTCTATACAAGGTAAGGAACCCTCAAATTTCTATTCCCAACTCTGCCACTATTGACTGTGGTAAATCACTTACTCTGGCCTTCTTTACTCTGAATTAAGAAACTTTAAGAAAAAAAACTGGTCCTAGCAGCACAGGAGTTCTGTATTACAGTGCCAGAATTTTAACCACTTTGTTGCTGTAAGCAGGTTAGACAACATGGCAGATTAAACTGCTAGCAGCCTGCCTTCCCTAATGCTCCTCCTATTATTGTTACCATGGAGAGCCGAGTTGGTGGTAGCAACAGTAGGAAATTTTAACAATTGGTCTAATGCAGATACAGCCTCACTGTCTCAACCGCCCCATATGTAAAACAGAAATACTAATATTTACCTTCCTCAAAAGGTACAATGTGTTACTACGGTGTCTGATTCTCAGACAGACCCATTCCACATCACCATGCCAGGATGTTAAAGTTCTAGAACTGGGAGCACAGGATGCAGCTAGTGTCACTTGCTCTGGATTTGGGACAGTGTGTACAGTCCCTGCCCACACAAGACCTATCACTAACTAGTGCTGTTAGTCACTGATCAGAACAATACACACAATGTAAGTGCTTCATACAATTTTGAAATAAGGTGCTCTGACAAATCTGAAAACATAGGTTGTTTTCCCCACCAATATCCTGACAGCACTGGCTTACCATAAAATGTGACGAGAAAAATACATTCAACTGTACAATTTTATGATATAATAAAACTTTATATATTTATTTCTCTAAAGTAACAAAATTTACCACCCTGTTATACATGACATTATAAAAATCATATAATTTATAGCACTTGTAGATCTCAAAGTGCATTAAAACTATTAACATTATTTGTAGTTGTTGCATTATTGAACAGCTGATGAGAGTCAATATGGTATATACAGTACTCAGCCCTTCACATGAGTGATGAAAACAAACAATTTACACTCCTTAGCCCATACTGGTAGCTTATGAGTGGAGCAGTTAACAACTACTAGTGACGATGTATTTTATTGATATGTATTTACTAGAGAACTTTCCGGTATAACCAAATTGTATTTAACTGAGAGGTTTTACCTAAAATTCAAACAATGAAGTATTAAGATCATAAAATGGGAAATTAGGGTACAAATCAGGAAATGTAAAACGAGAATATGTTGAAAAGTACTTAGAGTAATGTAGAAATAGAGAAGCCCTAGATTTAAATTGTACTGCAGTTGAAATGAAATTAGGTTTTGGTTCAGATCTTGTAGGGCAGCTGAGCATGACTATTAAAGGATTAATCTCTGAATTCACAACCACAGCAACTCCAACATGTTTTACAAAGATGCTGCCATGTCAAAAAATTACTTACAGCAAATTCATTTTCAGGGTCAACAGATCCTTTCCTGACTGGTCTTGAGTAGTGGAATCGTTGAACGTAGTTGGATTTATAAAAGCTGAAAGATTTAAAGAAGATGTAAAAAGCATAATTCAAGCACAGCTGGATCCCACTATCAAAGTAAATGGCTTTCTTTTTGTCTGATTTTATTTTTTAAATTAAGTGTCATTTAGTGTTCATGAAAAGTGCAGCAATAACAGCATGGAAGACTAAAACCATTTATCCACTGAAGAGGGACAGTAGCACTAAGTTTCATCACAGATGTGCCTCGACTGTGACCTGGAGGATGTAAGCCTTTCAGAATACGGCTGAAATACTTAATAAAAGCAAAACCCTTCTCTACAGCTCCCCCTGACACCCACCTCTGAATTATGTTTTATGGATTGACCCATGTTGTATGTTGTTAAGAACAGTAAGTGACCAAGTGGAGTAGATGATATTTTCTTTTGGACTTAAATGTGTACTTGTTCAAACACTTCCCATGCCAAATCAGTTGATCAGATCTCCTGATAATTCTGCTTACAACACAGCAAAATAGCTGTTTATTAAACATGTGAAGCCATAAACAACTATTTCTTGTCACATATGGATGAATTTTGGAAAAAAAATCTAATAGAAATGGAATATCAAGGTCAAATACACCAGTAGCGTCCAGTGCATTTTCATACTGTGATCTCTTTAGCTACAAAATAATCTTCAACTACTGTTGCACTGCAAGAGGAACATACACCCGCCCCCTCCTCCAACCACTTTATCATACAATTATGGAGGATTGAGAGGTAACTTGAAAAGAACACGAAACATACAGTCCTTGCCCTTTAAATATTGTACTGCCTAGGATACGTTATTTATTTATAGGAATTCAATTTAAAGCAAAGCCAAAGATGGACTTTGCAGGGCAAAAACAATGTTATAAGTTTAGGTGCAACTTACATAAATATGTCCAGAAAGAACTTCAAAAATAGGGTGACCAGACATTCCGATAAAATCAGAATTGTCCCGATATTTAGCAGTTTGTCCTGTGTCCCGACCAAAGTTTGTTTCGGGCACTTTTTTTTTCTTCTTTTTTTTCCCTGAGGTGGCGGTGACAGGTAGGGGAAGTGCCTTTTCAATTGTTACACTCACCCGGCATGTCCGGGTCTTCAGCAGCATTTTGGCGTCAGGTCCTTCAGTTGCTGACAGTCTTCGGCGGCGGGTACTTCTTTCTTCGGCGGCTCGACTTATTACCCGCTGCCACCGTGCCACCGAAGGCCGTCAGCGACTGAAGGACCCGCCGCCGAAGTGCTGCCGAAGACCTGAACGTGCCAGGTGAGTGAAACAATTGAAAAGGCGGTCCCCCTGCAGTGGTCCTGATATTTTGTATTTAGCATCTGGTCACCCTATTCAAAAATGAACTGGTATTTTGGCAGAGTAGGCTTAAAAAACATAGGGCCGAGTCTGGCCAAAGAGTGGCCTTATTTTGCTCATTATGGGAGTGTATGATTCCTGAACTAGGTGACAACCATTGAAATCACCTCTTTGGTAAATCACACTGATTAAAGAGGCATATCAATTCAAATAATTTTATATAACCCCTTTTAGGACAGAAATTTTCAACCACTTTACTGGAACAAATACACTAAAATCACCTCTTACAAATGAGAATTATAGTTACAAACAAGTACTCTTCTCAAAAATAAATCTTTCCTATTATTGGTGGAAGAAATTTAGTGCAGTCTGACTGAGTTCTGCAGTTGAGACGTGATTACAAAATCTTACATAAGGCAAATGATTTTCCTTTATGTAGAGAATTTCAAGAGTCTTACAGTTGCCAAGTTCAAACTATGGCTGGCACTGCAGTGACTTTAAAGTCCAGTCAAAGAGGGCCAGATTCACGGAGCTGCTTGTCAGTCACCAATAATAAAATAAATTCAAGTTGAAACTGGGAGCAACAAATTACATTTCATTTCAAAATAAGAGAAATGTGCTTGTTCCCATCCTTTTAGTTTTAGGTGGATCATTCATGCTTTTGCATTCTGGACTAGTTGCAATATCTGTAAAGATGCTACTGACAAATCTGCAGTCAAAGAATTGCAGTAATCCATTCTGAATGTAATGAAAGCCTGTGGAACAGTTTATAAATCAGAAGGAGCCAGGCACTGGATTCTAACTGTATTAAATAAGACAATAAAAAGCTGTTTAACTTTCAGCCTTTTTTAGTCTTTTTTAAGAGACTTAATGCAGATATTGTTAAAGGTAACCCCCACATTCCTTCAAATGTGGAACTGCGTGACATCATCCCTCTCAAGCAAATGCAGCTGCCTCACATTGCTTTCAGAAAATTCTCTTAGCTAAGAATCAAGACCCTTTTATTCAACTAAGAAGATATCACTGAGTCTTATATTTCTGCAAAGCTGCCTGAACAGGATTAGACTAAAAAGATAAGGATAATTGGCTGTTATCTGTGTGTTCCTGAAAAGAAAGATGTTACCTATCACTGATCAGTTCCAAGGAGAGCATGTATAATGCTAATATCCTTGCCATATATGACAGCTGAATAGGTTGGGTGAAAGTGGCTACTGAGAGCAGATTTGAACCAAGCTAGCACTCCATTAAAGATGTACATTTTTCTTCCCATTGAATTAAAGCCTTCTAAACCAATACAAGGAATGCCAGCAATTCACCTCTATGATAAGCTAAGCTTTATCTTTATCTGCCTTACTTCAATAGTAATGGAACACTGAAAAGGGAATTCAGTTTTGACCACTTTGTCCTAGAACTACTAGTAGCAATAAGAGATCTGAAACTGGATCAGCTAGATGATTATTTACATGTGGGACATCAGGACCCAGGTATGTTTCTGGTAGGGTGACCAGCTAGCAAGTGTGAAAAATCGGGACAGGGGATGGGGGTAATAGGCACCTACATAAGACAAAGCCCCCCAAATCGGGACTGTCCCTATAAAATAGGGACATCTGGTCACCCTAGTTTCTGGGAAGGAAGAGTTTTCAGATGGAGCCAGTCCCCAGGAACAAAAGACTTCCCAGGAGCATTGTGAGCCCCCGGCAACTGGGTAGGGAGGGAGGTGAGGTGTGTGAATCCAATGCAGACTTGGATTTAGGAGGGAGATCCACTCACCCTAGGGCACCAGGCGGCAGGATTCTCCCTCCCCGGTCTATGAACTCAGGGAGCAGTCTTCTGAGGGCAGAGCCAGATGAGAGTAGAGCTCAGGAGAGGATAAGCCGGGAAGGAAAGTGCCAGGAAAGACCCCAAAAATAATTATGAATAGACATGTTGGAAAAATTATAGAAAGCAAGAGAGTGCCATGCAAACACTTGTGAGGTTTAATGTTCAGAGGTGACAGCAGCTGTCTCAGGGAGGGAGGGGGGCAAGCAGAATGAGTCACTGTTCCTGGAGCATCAGGGCTCTCTGAATTAGCCATAGTGGAAGAACAGAAAGGTAGTAGCAGTTGTAGAGATGCTGTCATGGTGTTGTTGAAACCACAAGAGGTGACATCACTGGGAAGAGAGGGAGAGGAGCATTGCCATTGAGGCTACAATAGCATATAGAGCAGTTTTTAAACTGGACCTGTCTCTGCTCCTCTACTAATATTGGTTCTGGTACCCCCAGTGCTCACCTGTGTGCGTTTGTTTAGGTGGTTATTGCTACGAGCCAGGTAGAACTTCTTTTAATCTAAACCTGTCCCTAGCTCCAGGGCCGGCGCTCCCATTAGGCGACCCTAGGCGGTTGCCTAGGGCGCCGGGATTTGGGAGGGCGGCGACTCCCGGTGGCGATTAGAAACGCCGCTGAGAAGAGCTGCTGCCCCTGCCGCTGGTGAGCTGCCGCGGGCGGGGAGTCGAGCCCACTGCGGCTCGCGGAGGGGGTGGGGAGCCGATACCAGCGCCCCCGCCGGGGGGGGGGGCCAAGCCCGGTGCACCCGCCACAGCCCATGGGGCGAGGGGAGGGGCGGGAAGCTGAGCCCAGTGCCCCCGCTGCGGCCTGTGGCGGGGGGACGGGAAGCCCAGCCGAGCCCACCGCAGGCCAGGCGGGTAGCCGAGCCCTGCCCCCAGCCGCGGCAGCCCCCCCCCCACCGTGGAGGGGGGCGGCGAGCCCAGCCCCCCTCCCCCTCCCCCCCCCGCTGCGGGGGCGGGGAGCTCAGGCCAGCCCAGCCCTCCCGCCCCCCACTGCGGCCCGCGGGCGGGTGGGAAGGCTGCCGTGGGCGGCGGGGGGGGGGGCGGTTTGCCGCTGCGGGGGGTGGGGGGGGTGGAGCTGACTGCCGGGGGTGGGGGAGCGGCGTTAGCTGTGGGGGGCCTAGGGCACGAAACTTCCTTACACCGGCCCTGCCTAGCTCCCTATTGCTGCTGCTCTTAGCCCATGTTTTAAATAAGCAGTTTCAGGAGGGAATGTGAAGGGACTAACATTTGCTTCCTTCCGATTCCCATTGCACCTCACCCCATAGGCTGTGAGGAGGTGTATTAGCAACAAACAGTGGCATTGGTTTGGAGGTCAGACAAGTGTACAAATTCATGTTCTGTTCTAGGGAAAAAAAACATCCATCCCCTGTAATTTCCCCAGGGAACTGGGATAAGAGGCTGAGAACTGTGTTTTAGGGAGAAGAAACGCAGACTGTAGCAAAACTCTACCCTGGCACACAACCGTTCAGTCCCACTGAAATCAATGAAGCTGCAGTGCGTATATATTAGAACAGAATTTGGCCACATATCCAGAGTAATTTGGGCTTTTTTCTGTAAGCATACGGTAGTGTTTAAATGGCTGATGAGGTGCTCTGAAATGTCAGGAAAAATAAATTTAGTAACTGAGATGAGTGCATGCACCTTGGCTCACCAATAAATCGGCTGTGTTAATAAACTAATTCTTTCTCCTTAGACTATTAATCCAGACTCTCACACCTTTTATAGTAACATTTATCCAACAAAAATAAACGTACTTTATAATTTGATCGGGTACTGGCTTGTTTTTGAATCTGGTATGCTCCTCCAAAACTGGTTGCACAGTAAAGCACTGAATGTCTAAAATCACACAGGTTAAGGACATATGAAAGATATTATGTAGCCTGGAAAACAAACAACATATTGTCCAAAAGCAATCTTCCTAAGATGTGTATTCTATAGAGAAAATATTTGGCATTAACAATGAAAAAACAGACTAATTTTGAGATATGTACAATACAGTATCAGCTATCTGAGTAGGTTTCCTGTTAGGTTAGAGTGCCTGTGAGTTAATTTATCACACTGAAGTTTATTGTATTAGAAAACAAAGCCTCTTTGATACAAATATTTTCATTACTTAACTTTGACACAGGCCATTGTGCATGGCATCAATTGGCAAAATGTCATGATGTTTAAAGTTTTAGCACAACATGCTGGTTGTGCACTAGAATTTCTACACCAGTTGGTGCTTCACTAACACATCCTGTAGACAAGCCCTTAATGTTAATGCCTTTTTTCGACTTGGTGGTTTTTTTGTTTTTGTTTTTGTTTTGATGAAAAGCTAAATTAATAAGCAAACATAAGTATATTTGAAAAGTCTGGAGGAGGCTGTTCACCAGAGTTCAGCTCTCCAGAGCAGACAGGGAGCTGCGGCACCAGCAGTAGCTGAAGGAATTCAGCTTCAGAGTGATTTCATAAAAGTGATGAGAACCTATTTATGTGACACCTCAGTTTCCAGTTTCACGGATATAGGCTGTTTCTCTTCTAAGGCTTGTAGGCCCACCCTCTCTCTCTCCCAGTTCTGGGGCACTCTGCCTATTTTAGTCTTTTTTCAAGTTCACACACAGTTTACCTATACCAACTTGGTGTTGTAACAACAGTGGTGAGCAATGACATTGGCTACTTTAAAGTGGCAGGTTGTCTATCAGGTGGCATTCCTGTCTTTTACAGGCTTTTCATGACCTCCGTGAACACTGTTCTGATTGAAACTGCCTTTGTACACCACCTGCCCTTTATAGATCCCACTGTCACTCCTTATGTCACCAGACAGTGGTGCCATGGCTGTGGGGGTTCCTAGCCTTTGGAATGTGCTACATCATCAAATCCATCTCAAATAATCATTCTCCACTTTATTTTAAAAAGGACTTAAAGGTATTTTGTTGTTTGGAATGTTCCTGGTAGATCACTCACTTCTTGTCTCCTTTTCCTCATGTTCTGATCTGGACCATTAGAGAGCCACTGGTTTGGATCCAAATTCAAATATTCCCAGAATTCACTGTGGGCAAGCAAAGGATCCGATATTACAGTTTAAACCTAGGATTATTTTTCATCTCCTTTTAAAAACTGTGTATTTATTATTTGCAGGCTTCCCTATGGCAGTTATCTTTGTAGTATCTGAGCACCTCATATGCATTCTTGATCTTAATACTCTAGTGAGGTAGGGAAGTAATATTACCTCCATTTTACAAATGGGGACCTGAAGCACAAAGAGACAGACAGACTTGCCCAAGATAACATGGGAACCCAGATCTCATGAGTCCCAGTCCAGTGCCTTAATCATTAGACTATATTTTCTCTCTAAGGGTCAGAGTCTGACATCCTTGCTCAGAATAAAGAGCAACTTACACCTAGGTAGTCCCATTGAAATGAATGGGACTAGTCACAGAACAAGGCACTACTACACATAAGGAAAGATGGCAGAATCTGACCGTAAGTGCTTGAGTGAAATGGCCTTGCATCACCCTGCCCCAGAATAGAGCAGTGAGAAGTCCTCCAGGCAGTCTAGAGGGGGCTGCTGGAGCTGGCCCCAATAAGGGGCCAGAAGGGCCAGATAAAAGGCAAGCAGCAGAGCCTTCAGTTGCTATGTGGAGCTTGATGAGGGAGGACCAGGTGCCTGGCTGGCTCGATGAACAGCAGGACTGTGGATAGCTCACTGCAGAGAGCTAAACCAGACAGAACTGTGCTCAGCAGAGGCTTCCAAAGACCAGGTGCCTGGCTGGATGGATAGAGTAGCAGCAGGACCATGAAAAGGTCAGCACGGGCAGGCTGATCCCAGGGGACTGATTCCAAGACCTGGCCAGACTAGGTGAGGGTACTGAGATGGGCCCTGCTGGTCTGGTTGCAGACTGAGCCCAGGGAGGGTTGCTGAAAAACAGCTGTGGGTATCGAAATGGGTTCCGGCTGGGTGGTTGAAGAAGGCAGTACCTTGGGGAAGAAGCTTAAGAACTACGGTGCCATATCAGGGCTGTGATCGGGACTGTATGCCCCAGAAGAGGGGGACAGTGTGTGCGGCTCGGCCAGAGGGCTGAGCTGCCAAAGACCAGCCAAGAGAACCAGCAGCCGGGTGGGGTGCTTGCAAGAGGCAGGCAGCACCCTGATGTAAGACCAAAAAAGAAAAGCAGGCTCACACCTGACCGAGAGAAAGGGGGCCATCCTCTCCTCCCGTGAAAGAACTGTCTTTGCAGGCACTATCAGCCAGAGAATAGAGAGCATGCATAAGAGGCGGATGCTGACCCTGTTACAGACACAGTGTAATTTGGACACTGGCCTGTGTGGACCCTGCTGGTGTGCAGCACAAGTTTCCTAGTGTGTGTTAACATAGTACCACAGGACTACATCAGCACACGCTAGGAAACTTTTAGTACACACCAGAATCCACTTAGGCTAGTTAGTGCACAACATGCTGGTGAGCACTAATTATGCAGACAAGCCCTAAGTGCAGTAATACAGGTGCGTTTTGGGAATGAAAGGGGAGTAGTGTTCAGAATTATGTCACTGTGCCACCAGTGTGTTTCTAACACAAGCAAAGGATTTTTGAGAAGGAGAGGAAAGACCCAAGCTGGTGAGACAAGACATATGTCAGTGACTAAGTAGATTTAAACTTAGATTTCAAGTGTTAGAAAAGCATGTGCATGATTTATTTACAAGCAATTCTAGGAAACCAGCCGATGTAGCCCCAATCGTGTGCGGCTTTTGAAGACAATTGTATACTGTTCAAATAAAAATGAAGTGTGTTTGGTAATTACAATAGACTTCTGAAATGATGCTCAGCGGGTAGCAACAGGCTGGGTGGATTTCAAAAGCTATCACATGTCTGTTCGCTAAAGTATGTTTTTTGAAGGGAGGGTGGAGGATAAATTAAGTACAATAAGAGCTTCTCTTTAAGTGCTTCCTCCCGCCCTTGAGTGTTGGGGACTGAGAAAGGAACAGATGATATCTGAACAAGCTGTTATGAAGTATTCTTAAAATATATGCATAATGGCTACAAGACTTTAGGTTCATGTTCAGTAAGTGAGTCAGGCCATTAAAAGGCATAGTACAAAATAAACATTTATATTTATGATGTTTCAACAAAATATTGCCTTTTCTTATAATTTAGAAATATCATAGAAATGAAAGGAACCAAGAAATACTGGAAAGATGTAAATAATACTGATAATATGCTGTGATAGCACATGAATTAACTAAATGTAGCAGGTCATAACATTTGGTGTTACAGACGGAACACATGCATGAATTGTATTTAATAACAACACTTTGAACTGACAGCCCTCCAACCGAGCCTCTCAAAGTGCTTGCCAAACAATAGGAATTCATCCTCACAGTTCTCCCGTGAGGTAAAAATCCTTACTCTCTTTTTTTACAGCTGAGGGACAAAGCGGGGAAGCAACTTGCTCAAGGTCATACAGTGCATCTGTTGCACATCCAGACAAAAATAACAATGTTTGCTGGTGCTCAGTCCTGTGAGGAATGTAGGAATTTTTTAGCAATGCAGGTGACAGATTTTTACTGAACTAATGGTCAGTGGAACATCATGCCTATCTTATTTTGTCTGTTCCACACAGGTTATATCTGCTAGCCTCACCCTCTTTTCAAGTTCAGTGCAGTTTCTACCTATTACCAGTTCAGAACATAATATATTTTTCTTCCATTTGCATCCTCTAGTTAATCCTCACTGTTCTTCCTTTCCCTTTTCCAGTTCAGACCAGTGTACTTAGGCAAGTTAACCAGTTTAAACAAAACAAAACCAACGGGTCATATGTACCTGCAAACATTTGAAGATTTTTGTTTTCCTAAACTCAGATCAAAACTTTTGAAGTTCTAGCATGGGACTTTTAAGAACCATCAACGTTGGCATAACTCTGCTCCTATTGAAACCAATGGGAGTTTTACCATTGATTGCAGTGTGAAGTTCCACAACAGCACAAGAGGTCCATTGTGCTAGGTGCTGTAGAAACACGGAGTAAGAGACAGTCCTACCCACAAAAAGTTTACACAATCTGTTTTGAGTACGATGTGAAGGGAATTAGACATACAACTGCTGTTCACATTAATGGGAGTTGTGTACATGCTACTTCACACCATGCTGAACACATGCCTTTCCATAAAATTATTTTATAGTGATTTAGTTCACAGTGCTGCACTGCCTCAATCAACAGGTTTACACCATACTACTATACAGGAGCCCCTTGCTTGTAGGCTAGGGTGACCAGACGTCCCGATAAAATCGGGACCGTCCCGATTTTTGAGCATGTGTCCCGCGTCCCGACCGATGGTCGGTCGGGACGCCTTTTGTCCCGATTTTCAGGTTTTTTTTGTTTTTTGTTTTGTTTTTTTTGCTCCACAGCTTCCGGTGGAGGCTCTTCCGTTTCCGGCGGCCCCGGAGAGAAGCCCCAGAGAGAAGCACTCGAGAGTGCCCAGAGGATTCCGGAGGCAGATGCTTTTTTTTTGCTCAAGAACTTTGAGCCTCTTCCGTTTTTTGGGTTTTTTTTTGGTGGGAAGTCCCGATTTTCGGGTCTTCTCATCTGGTCACCCTATTGTAGGCACCTTCCTACTTAACATCGCTCCACCTTAGAATCATAGGGTTAGAAGGGACTGCAAGAGTCATCTAGTCTAACCACCTGCCAAGATGCAGAATCTGTTGTGTCTAAAACACCCAACACAGATAGCTATCCAGCCTCCTTTCATAAACCTTCAGTGAAGGAGCTTCCACAACCTCCCGAGGCAGTCTGTTCGGTGATCCTACTGTTCTTACAGTTAGGAAGTTTTTCCTGAGATTCAGTCTAAATCTGCTATGCTGCAGTTTGAATCCATTGTCTTTTATCCTGCCCTCTGTGGCAAGGAAAAACAACTTTTCTCCATCCAGCCTTGTATGTCTTGAAGCCACATCTGCTTACTAATACTGACAAAATCCCTTTTCTCTGAACCAAGTACATCTACAGGCAAGCAAAGCAGCTCGATTCTGTTTTTTCATTGTTAAGAGGATTGGAGGATGCTCAGCATCTCATGAGACACTCAGAACTTTCAATGATTAAGTTCCCTAGAGCCAAACTCAGTAACAGTGACAGCCATCGCTGCATACCATGATTCACAGGAACCATGAATTTCAACGGTGTTGCTATCAGACTCCCTTGACAAAACAAGTTTTTCCTTATTTTGTAAATTCCTATCTTTAAGGATACATTGACCAGGAGAGTTTTTCATGTCCTCTCCAGGGGCTGAGGTGGTGTTCATCTTCTCTGCATTTGGGAACTGGGTCATCAACTGTGCTTGGAAATCTTCTCTCCGCTCATACTCCTTCCCACGGTAGATGAACACTTTGTTCTGCAAGAGACAAATACTAGATTTCTTAGACTGGAAGGTCTTTGGGGCAGGGGCTGTGTGTGTGTGTTTGTACAGGGCCTAGCACTGTGGGGGTCTCTGAAACTGATAGGGGCCTCTAATTGTTTCAGAAATATAAATTATTGATTATAACCCACTTCCACTAGCTCCAGGAAAGTGTCACTGATTCCTTCATGCTGCGAGACAGAAGGAGGAAAAAAAGGCTGATTTCAGAATGTGCGTTTACAGTAGTAATTAAACAGGGGAGGTGGGTGAAATATTAAAATTCCTTTTCTTCTTTTCTCTTTATGAAAGAGACTTCCTTTATAATATAAGTATACATTCTCTTCTCCCTGTCCCTCTCCCCCAGTATTATAAACTTCTCATTTACAGCACAGTCAATTCCAAGGAGTTCTCGTCTGTTGTTCAAGGTACTTGGTGTGACAAGATCGGAAAGGGAAGAAGCAGGTGCCCTTATAAATATGTGAAACACACCCATCCAGTTTTAATTTTTGAAGCAGGGGGAAAATTCATTATTATTAAATTAAATAAAGGTGAGTAGTTAAATACTTTAACCTAAATACCTAACACCAAAAACATAAAAATAAGGTGAAATTCTCTCCTCTGCAGGGGTTCCACTGAATGTCCTCCACATAAAATCAGCCTGTAAGGCTGAACTGGTGAAGGGAGGCATTGCATTGCTACTCAAGCATGAGAGTGTATTTCACGTTATGTTGGAACTACCATAGTACCTTAAAGGTACACCAACACCAAATGTTCCTACGTGAGGGGTATCCTTACTTAGACAGGGACTCTGGACAGTGGTGAATATTTCAATGCATTAATGCTTTGCCAAACACAATAATACTGAACATGGGCAGAAAGACCTGTCCTGGTAGCATCACAGAGTCAAGACAAGTCCAGTGATACTGAAAATTAGAACTGTTGGTTGGGATTTTCAAAGAAGCCTAAGGGAATTAGGCTGCCAAATGCCAGCAAAGTTCAATTGGACTTAGGAGCCTAAGTATCTTGAGCTCTTTTGAAAATCCCTATTTTATTTCGGTTCTTGACTAAGGTTCTAAGATGGTGGTTGTAAAATGAAAAAAGGCAAACAATAGGTTAACAGGCATGGGGGTGGGTCAATGAGTGTATGTGTGTTTAGCTAGGTAGTAGTGCTGATTCAGCGCACGTCTATACAGAGAGTTAGTGTGTGGCAAACTGAGGTGTAAATCTACAGTGTTCTAACTTACCATGCAATCACTGGCTATGCAGATCCTGCTACCTCACTCTAAAAGCAGGGCTAACAAGGTAATTGGGGAGAATACAAGGGGCAGCTCAGGAGGAGCTCCGAAGGAAGCTCAGAGGGTGAGCCTGCACAGGGAAGTCTACCTTTGCTGTAAGCCTGTATTGCACAGTATTACCGTGTAAGAGGGAAATAAATACAAGCCTTGGTGTAAGACAAACAGCCCAGGATGTGTGGCTGTGAAACTATCTGAACTAGCCAGGCAGTGAGGTTCACGAGGTAGAGACAGAACAGGCAACTCCTATTCTCAGGCTTACCCAACCTCCTGCCTCTGAGCTCGGGTGACTAGCCCAAGTCTTTGCTGGAGCCACAACATCCATGCTGCTATTAGCGCACTAACCTGAGTGGAGCTAGCACCAGTCTGATGGGCTGGGAGGCTTGTTCCCAGCTGCAGTGTAGATATACCCTTAGTGCACAATTGCAGGGTCAACACGACCAGTCAGACTCTTGTCTTTCTGACAAGCCCCCAGAGGTGTGGACACGCACCCTTCAGGTGTAGCTAAGAAGAAGTTCAGGTGTCATCTTTTGTTCGCTCATAATGAGAGCTACCAAAAGTGTGTGTGTGAAAATGAACTAGATTTTAAGGTTTGATATGAACTCCAAACGTCATTCTATTGCTTCCTGGTACCCTGTACCTTCATTAGTCTGTCTGTGAAATATGCAACTTTTGGGCAGCCTCTGCCTACTTATATCTTGTAAGGATTCAGTATGCTGCCTTTTTACTTCATCACTACTACTATAAGGATATTCTAGTCTACAATGGAAATAAGAAAATAAAGAGACATAATCAACTTAGAAGCATTTCCATCCTGGAAGGCTTTAATGTGCTATTATAACAAGTAATACTTCAGATAATTGTGAAATCTGGTGCCAATGCAGGATTAAATGAAGATCAGTTTTCCCCAGAGACTAATTTAATTTTTACTAGTACAGTACAGTGGTGTTTTTATGAGTATATACAAAAAAAAGTTGAAGGAGAAATATACAAAGTAGAGAGACTTACCCTGAGGAATGTGGGAAATCCTTGGCCATAATATCCGACGGCAAAGTAATCTGGTTTAGGCCTCAGAATTTTCATGATGTTTTCATAAAATTTAGCTTGTTGAATCTGAAATGAAAAATGATATCTCAGTCTTGTTGTTTCAGAATCATAATACTTCAAGGAAAATGGTTTCTATATTTAACTAATTATTGGGATATCTTTTTAAAAACATAGCATTCAGTCACTCTTTACACAGTTTTCTTGTGCCACATTAATTGTTTTATACATTGTTTATGTAAGTATAATACAAAGCTAACTTAAATGGGGTTAAACAATTTAAAATGAACTGTATGCAAAGTCATATATATCCCTAAGGAGCAAGTGTGGAAACAAGCTGTCAAACATCTCAGAATTATACTAGGTAGGATCCATCGTAACTAGTTGAACTTCATTAATAAGGTTAGTAAGATAATGAGCTCGAAAATGTTTCATGTCCTTAATGTAGCGTGGTGAGGACTGGACCAGCTGTTTAGCATAACGCTAGAAGTGGTGCGTAAGGAGCAGACATATGTAGGCTATACTGAGTTGAGAACAGTGTTTCATTTTATTTACTGTGTTCTCAAGTATAACACTGCATTTAGTCTAGGCTATGTAAATGTGGTCTGCAAGACCACATTATTTTTTTTAAATAAGGGTTGTAATCTTTTGATTTATGACATATAGAGGAACCCTGAAAAAGTGCATGTGTGAGGAGTGGTCAGGGTTCCTCCAGATTTGTTTTTCATCTTAAACATTTCAGGAATATCAAGTTTTGACTCCCCTGGAAGCTTCAGGTATGTTCATTTTGAGGTCTAACACCTTCACTGAAATGGCAAAGGTGTTGAATCTTCAAAAAAGGCTTTTTAATTCAAAATTTAGATTAGTTACTGAGGATAAATATGTGTGATTAAAAAAAACCACCACACAGTGTTTAAACAGCCGGCCAAAAAATCCTCTCCTCTTTCATTTTCTTAGCTTTCATTCTGTTGGCTCTTGTGATGGCACCACTTCATTGGTTCTCCAGTCACCACGGACTCTTCCAGGTTTGACAGGATCTGAAATTCTAATGTGAAAAGCATATGGGGCGGGGGAGGGAATACTTTAAACCTTTCTTTCTACATCATAAAGAACAACAAAAAAAGGGCACAAGGCTATTTTATGTCCTTTATGTAATTTTTAAACCCTGCAAGTCAATTAATGCAAGGTAATCACTCCTGGGATTTGCTTTGTCTCATGTCATCTTCTCTCTAGAATAGTGTCAAATGATTAAATATGCATACATACATATATAATAATTAACCACTTTTATAAGGCTCTTTAGCACAGGAATTTTATTATTTAATTTGTCAAACTTCAAGGTATGATCGGTGACAAAGTAAAGAATGTAAAATGAACTAAAAATCAATATGGATCACAAATTCCTATGGACTCTTCAAAAACTTGTCTACCTATCTACCATTTGAAAGTTCAACAATATTCATTTATGTTCCTGAAATGTTTTGGAGAACTATGTATGTTCTTACCAGGTTCTGGCTTAGAAGTTCATAGTCAAAAACTTCCATTTCATACTGCTCTGCTAACTCTTTGCATAAGGATATTGATTCTTCCCACATCTGCAAAGTAACCACATATTCTAAAGTAAAATTACACAGGTACAATCGAATACCAACAAATAAGGTTTTAAGGAATCACTGTTTAACTATTTAGCCTTAGATGGAGTTTACCACCAGCTTTGGGCTGCATTCCCAAGCAACCCGACTCCAAGAAGACCCCGTCCCGGCGCGCCGGGGGCCGCTACCGGCCTCACACCGTCCACGGGCCTTGAACTCTCTCTTCAAAGTTCTTTTCAACTTTCCCTTACGGTACTTGTTGACTATCGGTCTCGTGCCAATGTTTAACTATGTATTCTTATTGATTAGGCTATCTCTAAGCTGCAGTTATTTATTAATTGCACATATGGAATGGAAGACTCAAGGCACCCATAATTCCAGGACAGCAGTTTAATGTGCAGAGTAAAAATATTTTATGGTTCATTATAGATAGGATCAAGTGAGTCTCTGTTACAGTTACAAGAACACTGCCAAAAATCATCTGACCTTTCAGTATCCTCCAAACATAGGTACAGCATCTCCAAGGGCTCAGATACAAACTCCATGCACATTATATTGTGCTTCCTAGGGGCCCAATCCTGTAATCAGTGCTCCCATAAGTAGTCCTTCTTTAGGTGAAATGTCCTATTCAGCTACATGATCGTGAGACCAAACCACTGCCTACCCACGAGACAGCAGTTTATTTCATTCCTCATAACATAATTTCGGTCTCAAGAAGAAACACTGGAAGGAAGGCAGGCATGCTGCAATGGACATAGTGAGCCAGATTTTCCAGTCTGCTAAGGGCATTATGGGGTAAGCTTCACAAAGTGATTTTAAAGCAGCAGGAGACATCAGGTGGACAACTACCCCTCTGCAGAAAAACTGCTCGCTAGCAGAACATTGGCTCCACTGCCTTCTGCACCATACACCCCTCACTCCAGCCCAGATAAGGGAAAGGAGGGAACATGCTGGGGATGGGATGGCAGGGAGAACTCTGCTATATTTGATCCTCCACTAATGTAAGGTCACTGCCAGTCTCATGAATTTGGGCCAGTCCTGCATATCTGTAACCTACACTTGACTTGGGCAGCCCTGAATCAGAGAGGTGCAACCAGCTGCCTGCGGCAATCCGTCCAAGCCGAACTTGGCTGAAGTGGAGAATTAAAGCTATTGTGTATCTAGTGTTATGGCGCATGGAGAGGTATTACTACACTGTCACTATTTCAAATGCATATAGACAGACTGCTAGATAATGGTTAAATAGCACTGCACTGTCTGTGCCACAGTACAGTAGTGAGATAGTGCAGAAGCACTAGAAGTTTCCTGTCCAAAAGGCTAACATTGGGGAAACAACTTGGCACCAGCTCAGAACAAACAGTGGAACAAGAAAAAGTAAAGGAGAAATGGTTGGTCATTGTAGGTGAACTGCATCATTCAACAGGTGGGATTGAAGATGTTCTTTTGAAGGTCAGAAATGGTATTTTCCATACATCAGCTGAGCTTCAACCATACAAAGTAAGAAAAGACTTGCAGGGTCACCATGTTCAGTGTTTTCCACTGCAAAATTATTCCCTACTTTATGTTGTCCAGTGCTTTGCTCATTCTCGTTTTCAAGGGTTCTGTGATGGGGTGTCCACTTCACCCAGGATTGACAGGGGTTGAGATGGCCATGTAGGCCAATTATCTCCACAGAGTGTACCTGGAGGAGGAGCTAGGCAGCAGGGAACTAATTGAAAGCTGGCACAGCTGGTCAGGAACAGGTGGGGCCTATAAAGCCAGGTAGCTGCTTCTAGGTAAGAGAAGTCACTCCCTGGGAAGAGGGTTTGGAGCTTGTACACCCAGAGGAAGGATGGGAACCCAGTAGTGTAGGAAGCAGTCCAGGGAAGGAGTAGTGAGGGCTGAGAGAGGAAAGCCCAGAACTGCTGAGCTGAAGGCCCTTGGACTAGTACCCAGAGTAGAGGGCAGTCCTGGGTTCCCCTATGAGCCACTGAGGGCATGGCAGTGAATGGGGAGACTGCTAGTGCAGAGAGAGATGTTGAAAGACTTTTGGTAACTGGGAAGGAGGAAGGCTGAATGACCTACCTGGAGGGTTAAGTCACAAAGAGGTCGCTGTGGGTCCTTTAGCGAGAGAGAGAGAGAGAGAGAGGGATGGTGTGTAAACCAGGGAAGGGGGCATCTGCCCTAAGAGCTAATCCCCAGAGTGACCAAGAGGAGGTGCCAGACCAGCAGTGAGTGGAGCACCCTATGACAGGTTCAATCATGGAGTCAAAGGGACCTTTACTATTGGACATCAAAGATTGCAGGATCAGGACCGTAAAAAGCTATTTAGTGGCCTATATATGACCTGTGCATTGACCACTTGTCTAAAACCACATCTGTCTTTCTGAGATATCCTGTGTATTTTGAGGAAGAGGACAGTGTGATGGAAAAATAAGAACTGAATGAACCGTATCAGTTTCTTGTTAATGGAAAATTCATTGCATGTCTGTAATTATTTTATTTATGTTGGGCAACATGCACTATTTCATTGTTTTGCCTGAGCTAAGAAAGAAACTAGACTGAACATCAGTTACAAATATTAGCCTTCTTCCTTTATATATTTATTTATATGACATATTGATTAAAAAGAAGCTGTCTATAATAAATCTCCTTTTAGATGAAATTTTTACTGATGACACACATTTCCAAACTGATTTTACCCAATAGCCAAACAGATGTTTTGTTATAATAAAATGATTGTTAAAGGCCACTGTTGCATAAAGTAATACAATTGGAATGTTAAAACAGTTACCTTTCCCTTGTCAAAGTATTCTATAATTTTTTCATACAAGTTCTCTTTCAACTGTCGATGGGTGTGTGAATACTGGAATTCTGTTTGCATAACTTGAGGTGCACACTGTTCATCGGACCACTGTGAGAAAAACATTAGAAAACACATACTTTTGGAGGCAAAGTAAAAAAATGTTAAGTTTCTTCTGTATTTCCCTAACATCCAGAGAGTAGGAAATGCCACAGCAAGGATGCAAATTTTTCAACATGTTCCTGAATAACTATTTCATGTTGATAACTAGGGCTGGTCAACATTTTTTGGATGGAACAGTTTTCTGTTGAAAAATGCTGGTAATACAGAATTGTGTCTCTTCTGATGAAATGCTCTGTTGAGGAAAAGTCAAAACATTTTGTTCTGAGTGTATTTCAGTTCTTTTTTTGAATTTTCTATCGTATTAAAATATTAATGTATTATGAATATGTAATATAGATTAATATAATATAAAAGTCATCCAAAATGAATTGAAATGTCACTATTGAAACAAAACGTTTTGATGGTCCTGAATTTAAATTTTTCAGAATTTTTATTTCTCTGGATATTTGAGCTTTTTGTACCAATATAGAACTTTAAAAAAAAAATTAAAATATCCCACAAAACAGAAATTACCGTTTCCAACCAGCTCTATTGGTCATATCAGCTACTTAACTAGATTACAGTGAAAATAAGCATCAGTTAAGAAAACAGGCGAGGGAATAATTTGAAAATGTGACCCGTCATTTAAAATTAAAATTTTAATATGCCCATATTGCAGTAGCTGCCAGGGGCAAATTTAATTACTGCCCAATATTATATGTAGGTTTCCAATCTAGCCCTAATTTGGAAATTGTGAGTACAGTACGGTCAGAAAAATTGCAGTAATTATGGAGGGTTAAATTGCTCCAAAAGTTACATATCCAGTCTTTATATTATTTGGTGAAACTATTTTTGTCACAATTTTTAATTACCAATACATAATTTTTAAATCATCAGCTGAGAACATCTAGTGTTTCTTCTTAGTAAGTATGCTCTAATTTTAATTACATTTCTCAGTATTTTCAACTACCAGGAAATTAGACTGCTACTTATGAAATAATTAATAGAAAGTCTTTGATTTATTGTGTAAAACAGATTATACACACACACACACACACACACACACACACACACATTTCTAAATCTAAAAATTGTGACAGCTCATTATATACATTCAAATGTGAATTCAGTAGTCTAACCTTCAAGAGTGAGGTATGGAGTAGAAGAGTGTATGCAGCTTCTGTGTAATTCTCACAATCTAAATGAAGATCTCGCAATTTATACAAGTATCTGTTACAGGGGAAGAAAATCAGAGTTTAAAAATATACATAGTGTTCTGGCAAAATGCATTAATGGCTTGCACACATAAGCACCCACAGTGAAGCTCTCCACAGAAAAAATCAAAGATGCTATGGAGTAACCACCCTTAGGGATCTCAAGGTTATTCAGGGGGAAGCTATTAACTAACTCTTATTTGTCTGGGCCATTAGATTTGTCTGAGCTTCCTTTGTGTTGTGCAGCATCGGCAGAAAAGTAGGGTTAACCATCAGGCCACCTTTACCAGAGTAACTGCGGGTTACACCTGTGCGGGTAAAACTGAGATGTGCAACAAACACATTTGCTCCATATTTTAACGCATTTCCAAACCCTGGTGAACTCTGGAGTATTATCAAAAATAGTTTGCCTTTTGACTGCTGTCAACTACTTGCCATTGTTATAGAAATTGTTAATTGTTTTCTCCTGTGCTATTTTTGCCCTAATTTTATGTGGATGTTTCATTTTATCCATGTAAATGTCACAGATAAGACTAAAGTAAGAGAAAAAATATTGATCCAGTTCCTCAGCTATGGTTGAGGAGTGCACAACACAGTACAACACAGAAGAGCATGGAAGTGGTGTGCAGGTGGCTTGCTCCAATCCTGACCTGGCTATCACCAACACGGGTCCCTAGCATAGGTCAGAGCAGCCTTCAGGCTGCTCTAAATTATATACCAACTGCCGGTGGCCTCAAGGGTCTATTGTTACAATGGGTGGCACAACCATGGCCCAGCCACATCTCCTCCACCTACAGGGAGGGGAAGTGTGGCCTAGGAAGTGATTGTCCCTGTACAAGGTGAAAGGCCTTAAGGCCTTAAGTAAAATTAAAGACAGCATAAAGTCAGGTATACACTAGAAAAGTTTTGCTGGTATATATATAACTCCAGCAGAAAACTATTCAACTCGTAATTGTATGTAGTGCTGCATATTTAGCACACTCTGTAGTCTGAGCACATACTACAAACCTGGAAAAGGTTTCTCGGTCTCTCTCTAAATGTATGATATGATTTCCCTCCAACTATATTTGCTTTATTAAAGAGAATGCAATGATTCATTCAAATAAACTTTTTTCTGGGAAAAAAAGTTCAGTTGATGAATATGTACAATAGATTCCAACTTTCTGAAAGCTAAACAAACAATAGATTAAAAAGTATAAATGAGCCTAAGGATATTATGGACTCGTTGTGGATGATGAGCTAGCAAGGGCATAATACAAATCCATATAGTATGCTGAAGACAGTGTGCATAAAAGGAATATTACTGCACTCTTCAAACAAAAATCAATAGCGCAATTTTCATACCTTATATACATCCCTTCACGGTTAATGTCTTTGTAGAAATTCTAGAGGGGGGGAAATTATTACAGGGTTAGTTTCCAATCTCTGTTATTAAAATACTTTTCAGGACCAAATTACTCATGCTAAGTATTATTTTCTTTTTAATTGTATAGAAAGTGCAGAAAACAGACCATAGTTCTGTATTTTGGCACATTTTATCATTAAAATTTTAAAACTTAAATTATGAATATCAGTTTGTGATATGCATTATTTCCAAAACATTTTCAATTAAAACCTGATAATATGGCTGTTTCAATCAACATTTTAGTTCCTTTATAGCACAACCATATATAAAATCTTCCAGTTCACTATCACAATTATTAGTGATGGCTCTTTTTTGTGTAAAAGGAGAAAAGGGTTATCTAAAGGCGAACATTAATGTTACATGCTCCACCAGTTAGCTACTAAAAGGGGTTTGGGATTTCTGATGATGATAGATCTAACAAATACTTCTGAGCTATGTCTCTAAGGAGGCAGAATTCAGGAAGGGGGGCAAAGATGGTGTTGCACATCTGAGACTGTTGTGGGCCACTTTGATTTCCAGTGTAAGTTAAAGCAGCCCTTAGGACTGCTCTAATATGTGCCTATGTTACAAGTGATTCCCAAGGGACTAGTTAGAGAATAGTTGGAGTATTGCATACTCCAACTACAGCATCTCCCTCGCTGCCTATGCCCTTCACTGGGGACTGCCAATGGATGCGGGAGGGGGGAAGGGGGTGGGCATAGGTCATTATATCAGCCCTATGCTTTTGGAGAAATTCCCTGGTGAAGAAATCCTGCTATTATCCAACCCCTTTATACCAAAGAAAAGACTTAGTGACTGGTGAGTGTAGCCTAGAACCAGGGTCACAGACTTCAGTGGGATTGTTCTCATGAGCAAGCTTCATCAAGCTCAGACACTTGGTCCCTTGCTACCAGTGCATTTTACTGCCTTCTCTCCCCTCTTGATGATTTAAATGCAGCATTTCTGACTTGCAAACTGCATTTAGTTGCCGGTCTAATGGGTGGATACTCTCTTTCCCAAAGCACTGCATTGCAGGAGGAGTTGAAAAAGAGGGAAAGTACAACAGAACTCTCCTTATCCCCCACCACAAGGGAAATAAAGTGTCTAAACAAGTAAAAAACATCTGAATAGTGGACTGTTAAAACATTTCAAGAGTTCAAATGGATAAAACATGCCACAAGCCAAATTACAGGGCTGAATTAATGATCAAAGATATGCTTGTTTTCTGGCTACACAGCCCTTGGCTAATTGACAAGGGAATATGTGGTAACTATCTGTGTATATGAAGGGGGCAAACACCAAAAAGAGAGACATTTTCTTAAGATGGGTCAAAGTCGGTACAGCAGAATGAAGCTGGGCACAGGAAATGTAAGATGAATTCAGGAGAGTCTTCCTACCAGAGTTTCTTATGTTTTGTTGAAAAGTGTGTGTGAGAGAAAAAGGGCATGGAAGGGAAGAAATGGCAACATTTTGTGCACAAAGGCTTTTCATTTTCAAATCAGCTCTGCCTCGCAGTGAGGTTCTGCAGACTGCATCAGAGTTTAAGGACAGTGAAGGATGGAACAAAAATTTGAATATAAAGCTTCATGTTTGAGAATTTAAACCAGTGTCTAATTATTAAGCATTAGGATGAAACCTTCCCCAGGGAAGATTATCCCACATTTGCGGATTGAAGGGTTTATTTAAGCATCTGTTGCTGACTACTGTCAGAGCTGGATGGACATCAGGTCTGATCCAGTCTGGCAATTCCTGTGAATGAGGATAATGGTGCAGTTCAGGGTATGTGAATGTGAAGAATCAGATGTTCAGATTATGAATGTTTTTTTTAGTTGGAAGAGGAAGGGAATTTGTTACTCCAGCTCCTCAGCTTCATGTGTTTATGTATATGGGTAGGGAGGCCCATAAATGAAGGCTGCTTTGGAGATTATTGATGGTAGGCTTCACTGCTGATATCATGGTTTTCTAGTGATTGTTTTGTTTAGAACAATACTTGTTTAACTCAGTCAAGGTTGATTGCATTTTGTAGGGTGATTTCTTTGTTTTTTAAGAAAGTAGGGCAATGTGTTGTGTGGTTTACGGGAGTGTTTGCCAGGGAGGCTAGCAGTTGACGCAATGGAGGTGTGGTCAGAGAAATAGGACTGAGAAGACCAGGCTCTCATTTGGTGGCTTAGGCTATGTCTACACTGGCACTTCATCAGCAAAATGTTTGTTGTTCAGGGGTGTTAAAAAATACACACATGAACAACGAAAGTTTTACCGACAAAAAGCGTTAGTATGAAGAGCGCTTTGTTGGCAGGAATGCTCTCCTGCTGACAAAGCCACTGCCGCTCATGGAATGGAAGTTTTTTGTCAGCAGGAGAGCTCTCTCCTGCCGACAAACAGTAGCTACACTGTGTGCCTTTTATTGGCATGGCTGTAGCACCACGGCTGTGTCACTAAAAGCTTCGTGGTGTAGCCATAGCCTTACAAGAGGATTGCATATGGAAAAAATTCCTCTGTAGCAGAGCTCTTAGCTCCAATTGGCAGGCCACTGTACTTTCAAGCCTGACCCTGTTGTTGATAGATTCTGGGACATGATAGAACAAGAGAAAGGAGAGCCTCTTGGCTGGCTACAAATAGGGGTGAGTCTTTACAGCTCTATCCCACCAGTCACTGGTTGCTTTGACAAGGTCAGAAGAAAGTGTTTTTTGATAGTTGATCTGTTCCCTAGCTGGGATGGGGGAGGGTTGAGAGTGTATGTGGATTTTTCCTTCCTGTGAATAACTCCAGTGCCTCCTGCTGCTGCTGCTCAGAGCTTTGCCATGCAGCAGCAAGAGTAGCATTGCATGAGTTTCACTAATATTTCTAGACAGGCTAGAGTAGCATGAGTTTCATTTTGCTGCTGCCTGGCAAAGTTATGAGCAGCTGCAGTGGCACTGAGCTGTCTGCAGACTCAGGAAAACAACACTGCATCAGTTCAGATTTGGAAGGCTCTCCCCACAACATAATGGTAGAAAATATTTTTAAAATTGAAATCTTCAACGCTGCATAAATTGATGTCTTAAGTCACTCATTTCCCTGGGCAAGCTTTACACTTGCTATTGGTGAGTAGATTTTTGAAGCCCTTCTCCAGTTCTATACTTTATTTTGCCAGGAGGCACATACCAATAAGTTGACAGTGCAGCTCATGCGGTTGTCCCTGCTCTCATCATTCATCACTGTTCGGTAATCCAGAAGCTTTTCCAAAAGGCCTTTTACTAGGTTTACAAAATTTTCAACTGTCTTGGAAATGTCACGATACTCTGAAGAACATTCCATGAGTCTGCAAACAAATAGAGAAAATTGCTTTACAGCTATGTTAGAACAGCTGCACCCTGAGCTGAGATGCTTTGGGGCAAACACTATATTACAGTGATAACTATATTACAGTATTGATCATAAAACAGGCATAGAGTGTATTTGAGATTCCCTTTGTGGTTTGATAATCTACACATCTAAAAGTTGGATGGGGAGCAAGTCCAAACAAAGAATGGAATGTTTAGTTTTCTTGTCTGGAACACGACTACAATTTCAAGGGTGCAGGTGTGTACGAATGTGCTTTGCAGGGGTCCCATTATTTCCATTCCCCTTTACTATTTGCAAAGTCAATGTGTTACAGAAACCCTCTCTCTATGTGAGTCCTGACATCAGCCAGAAAGGATTGCTGGAGGATGCTGTGGCAGTCGAGTATCGTGTCACCCACAACCACCACCAGCTGGTTGGTGTTGTTGGTAGCTACCGGTGTGGTGCTCCGCTCTTGTTCGATGATGATAACAGTTGGCTGCGTGCATGTTCCCTCTGTGTGCTGCCCCAGCTCTGCGCAGATAGCTAACACAGCAGACCCTGAGAGAACCCCCAAAAACCACAGACTCTAGTAAGGTACGAAGGAACCCGAGCCAGGTTTATTGTCAAACGAAGCACAGTAATAGTTCCCTATAGACTCTACAGGGCATACTACGAATTTGTGCTCCCTGGCAATGGACACAGCTCAGTCAGTGGCAGGACTTTCCACTGCCCCCTAGGCTGGACAAAGATGTGCACTCCCGGACCTACTTTTATACCGTGCAGGACAGATTACTCATTATAGTTGAAACAAATCTATCCATCATGCTGTCCTTTTGACCCTGTCTTTAAGATGCACCTGCCCGTTCCTTGTTGTGTCTGCGGAGTGTTCTGATGCCGTCTTGGCACCATCCTCTCATTAGCACTTATGCATGTGTGTGCACGTGCTTCTACCAACCTTTTCTTGCCAACTTCTGTGGGTGGGACTTGCCTCTGGCTCAGCCCAGCTTTTGCTTAACAATGCCTAGAAGTACTTTGGTTCAGGCTTCAGGCCTCAGACTAGGCCTCTAATACAAGAGTTTATGTTTCAGGGCCTCCTCTTACTACAGTTGGGTGAGTTTAGACACCAAACCAGAATTCCAGCTCTATCCTGTGTTCCATGAGGACATTTTACAGGTGTGTAACATCCATGAGGACTTTAGAAGTACACCTCATTTTGGATTTCATAAATACACAAACTTTTGGGGATGAAGTAAAACTTTTTTTTCAGCAAGCATACGGAATAGGAGGTAACATGAGACTTAACCCTTATAAAGTCACGGTGCACAGGCACACACACAAAATGTTCATACACTGCATTCTGAGGGTACATTTACACTGCAATAAAAGACCTGCAGTATGGCCGCAACGTGCTCTGTCTCATGAGGCTCAGGCTAGGGAACTAAAAATTGCAGTGTACCTGTTTGGACTCAGGCTGGAGCCTGGAATCTGAAACCCTGCTAAGGTGGAAGGCATCCGAGGCCAGGCGCGAGCCCGTGTCTGAACATGAATACCACAATTTTTAGCCCGGAATCCTGAGAGCCTGAGTCAACTGATCTAGTCTTTGAGACTCAGTGCCACAGGTTTTTATTGCAGTATAGACGTAACCTGAGACAGTTCATGCTTCATGCTCTCATGGTGATATGTTTGTATATAAGAAAGAGAGAAATACAAGTTGGATAGTTCACACAGTGTTCTGACTTCAGTTTTGTCTTTGGCATAGGACAGTTGGGGGGTTCATTTTGCAGTTTAATTTTTAAAAATGTGTTTTAAGAGATGGCCAAAGATCTCAAGTCTTTTTTTGTCCAATCTAAATACTTACTTCACTGTCAGAAGGCTGTGGGGTTTGTGCTCTTTATTTCATTACCAAAGGACACTATGTACAGTGGTCATCACTAAAAAAGACATGTACCAACTGTTTCTATCTTATGTACTTATATGCTCCCATTACCATGGTACTTTAGTGCCTCACAATCTTTAATGTATGTATCCTTCCATTGCCTGCGAGGGAAGGAAATGCTATTATTCCCTGTATTAGATGAGGCAGAGAGCGGCTAAAAACTGTCTGAAGTCTCTCAGTCTGTGGCACAGCAAGGACTTAAGCCCAGGTCTTCCCAAGTCCCAGAATAGTGCACAAACCACTGGATCATTCTTCCTCTTTCTGTTACTATTTAACAAACTCTGAGGGGATGTAGTTATTTTATTTTGTTTTTTAAGTTAAACGTTAGTAGGATTTTCATACCAGTACAAATAACAATTGGAAATCACACTACAAAAAATAAGGCAATTCACTAACAAGACTTCATCATTGCTATTTGTCCTTAATTAGTAAATACAAACAAAATTAAAAAAATGAGAATAACTGTGGACTTGACTGCTGCAGATTTAATTCTTTCCCTGTGTTTCTTTTTTTGTGATAGGTGAATTTTTCAACAGCATTTCCCAAATTGTGTTAAACCTGCAAGTTGTCCTATAGTTACAAAAGTGCCTAAATGACTTAAGAGCAGAAGACATTGATTAGTGCTATATGATTACTTTTTGTTTTTCCAGGCAAGTTGTTTAAAGGGATGGAATGATTATTGTCTTGACATTTTTTTTCTTTAAGGGCTTTTTTCCTAGGCATTCTATTTTTTTCTCCTGCTTCTCTTTTTCACTCCCTTATGTTCTAATTTGTTTGATATCTGAGTAATTACATAGTTCATAGAATATCAGGGTTGGAAGGGACCTTAGGAGGTCATCTAGTCCAACCCCCTGCTCAAAGCAGGACCAATCCCCAATTTTTGCCCCAGATCCCTAAATGGCCCCTTCAAGGATTGAACTCACAACCCCGGGTTTAGCAGGCCAATGCTCAAACCACTGAGCTATCCCTCCCCCCAGTTAGCTGGTATATTCCATTAATGGTTTCATAAGAACATAAGAATGGCCGTACTGGGTCAGACCAAAGGTCCATCCAGCCCAGTATCCTGTCCACCGACATTGGTCAATGCCAGGTGCCCCAGAGTGAGTGGACCTAACAGGTAATGATCAAGTGATCTCTCTCCTGCCATCCATCACCCCCCTCTGACAAACAGAGGCTAAGGACACCATTCCTTACCCATCCTGGTTAGTAGCCATTAATGGACTTCATCTCCATGAATTATCTAGTTCTCTTTTAAACCCTGTTATAGTTATAGCCTTCACAGCATCCTCAGGCAAGGAGTTCCACAGGTTGACTGTGCACTGTGTGAAGAAGAACTTCCTTGTATTTTTTTTCAACCTGCTGCCCACTAATTTCATTGGTTGGCCCCTAGTACTTCTATTATGGGAACAAGTAAATAACTTTTCCTTATTCCCTTCCTCCACACCACTCATAATTTTATACCTCTATCATATCCCCCCTTAGTCTCCTCTTTTCCAAGCTAAAAAGTCCTAGCTTCTTTAATCTCTCCTCATGGGACTCATTCCAAACCCCTAATCATTGTAAGTATCAGAAGGGTAGCCGTGTTTGTTGCTTCTACAGATCCAGACTAAGAGTCCTGTGGCACCTTGTAGAGTAACAGACGTATTGGAGCATAAGCTTTCGTGGGTGAATACCCACTTCATCGGATGCATCCGACAAAGTGGGTATTCACCCACGAAAGCTTATGCTCCAATATGTCTGTTACTCTACAAGGTGCCACAGGACTCTTTGTTGCTTCTAATCATTTTAGTTGCCCTTCTCTGAACCTTTTCTAATGCCAGTATATCCTTTTTGAGATGAGGAGACGTACGCAGTATTCAAGATGTGGGCGCACCATGGATTTGTATAAGGGCAATAAGATATTCTCCGTCTTATTCTCTATCCCTTTTTTAATTATTCCTAACATCCTGTTTGCTTTTTTGACTGCTGATGCACACTGCATGGATGTCTTCAGAGAACTATCCACAATGACTCCAAGATCGCTTTCCTGATTAGTTGTAGCTAAATTAGCCCCCATCATATTGTATGTATAGTTGGGGTTATTTTTTCCAATGTGCATTACTTTACATTTATCCACATTAAAATTCATTTGCCATTTTGTTGCCCAATCATTTAGTTTTGTGAGATCTTTCTGAAGTTCTTCGCAGTCTGCTTTGGTCTTAACTATCTTGAGCAGTTTAGTAACGTCTGCTAACTTTGCCACCTCACTGTTTACCCCTTCTTCCAAATCATTTTTGAATAGGATTGGTCCTAGGACTAACCCTTGGGGAACACCACTAGTTACCCCTCTCCATTCTGAAAATTTACCATTTATTCCTAACCTTTGTTCCCTGTCTTTTAACCAGTTCTCAATCCATGAAAGGATCTTCCTCTTATCCCATGGCAACTTAATTTACATAAGAGCCTTTGGTGAGGGACCTTGTCAAAGGCTTTCTGGAAATCTAAGTACACTACGTCCACTGGATCTCCCTTGTCTACATGTTTGTTGACCCCTTCAAAGAACTCTAATAGATTAGTAAAACATTACTTCCCTTTACAGAAACCATGTTGACTTTTGCCCAACAATTTATGTTCTTCTATGTGCCTGACAATTTTATTCTTTACTATTGTTTCAACTAATTTGCCCAGTACAGATGTTAGATTTACTGGTCTGTAATTGCCGGGATCACCTCTAGAGCCCTTTTTAAATATTGGCATTACATTAGCTATCTTCCAGTCATTGGGTACAGAAGCCGATTTAAGGGACAGGTTACAAACCCTAGTTAATAGTTCTGCAATTTCACATTTGAGTTCTTTCAGAACTCTTGGGTAAATGCTATCTGGTCCCGCTGACTTGTTACAATTAAGTTTATCAATTAGTTCCAAAACCTTCTCTAGTGACACTTCAATCTGTGACAATTCCTCAGATTTGTCACCTACAAAAGATGGCTCAGGTTTGGGAATCTCCCTAACATCCTCAGTCATGAAGACCGAAGCAAAGAATTCATTTGGTTTCTCCGCAATGACTTTATCATCTTTAAGTGCTCCGTTTGTATCTCTATCGTCCAGGGGCCCCACTGACTTGTTTAGCAGGCTTCCTGCTTCTGACGTATTTAAAAAACATTTTGTTATTACCTTTTGAGTTTTTGGCTAGCTGTTCTTCAAACTCCATTTTGGCTTTTCTTATTACATTTTTACACTTAATTTGGCAGTGTTTATGCTCCTCTCTAGTTACCTCACTAGGATTGACTTCCACTTTTTAAAAGATGCCTTTTTATATCTCACTGATTCTTTTACATGGTTGTTAAGCCACGGTGGCTCTTTTTTAGTTCTTTGACTTTGTTTTTTAATTTGGGGTATACTTTTAAGTTGGGCCTCTATTATGGTGTCTTTGAAAAATGACCATGCAGCTTGCAGGGATTTCACTTTAGTCACTTTACCTTTTAATTTCTATTTAACTAACCCCCTCATGTTTGCATAGTTCTTTATTTTGAAAGCCTCTCTAATCTCCCTTAGCATTTCAACATCACTATCACTGTCCTGATCAGGTGGTCGATAATAGATCCCTATTGTTATATTCTTATTAGAGCCTGGAATTACTATCCATAGAGATTCTATGGAACATGTGGATTCATTTAAGATTTTTACTTCCTTTGATTCTACATTTTCTTTCACATATAGTGCCACTTCCCCGCCACGCCCCCCGCCCGACCTGTTCTGTCCTTCCAATATATTTTATACCCCGGAATGATTGTGTCCCATTGATTGTCCTGACTCCACCATGTTTCTGTGATGCCTATTATGTCAATATCCTCCTTTAACACGAGGCACTCTAGTTCACCCATTTTATTATTAGACTTCTAGCATTTGTGTACAAGCACTTTAAAAGCTAGTCACTGTTTATTTGTCTGCCCTTTTCAGATGTGTCAGATTCTTTTTTATGTGAAAGTTTCTAGTCTGACCTGCCCCCTCCTTTATTCTTTTCGTTCCTCTCCTCCACACTAAAACCTAGAGAATCTGGATCTAGACTGTTCTCAGTGGTAGAAGATGACAGAACAAGGAGTAATGGTCTCAAGTTGCAGAGGGGGAGGGTTAGGTTGGATATTAGGAAAAACTTTTTCACTAGTAGTGTGGTGAAGCACTGGAATGGGTTACCTAGGGAGGTGGTGGAATCTCCTTCCTTAGAGGTTTTTAAGGTCAGGCTTGACAAAGCCCTGGCTGGGATGATCTAGTTGGGGTTGGTCCTGCTTTGAGCAGGGGGTTGGACTAGATGACCTCCTGAGGTCCCTTCCAACCCTGAGATTCTATGATTCTATGATTCTATGAATCTCTATCAGTAGTCCCTCCTGTAAGAGAAGTCTCTGTCTGATCCATGTGTTTCTCTGCAGCAATCGGCTTTCTCCCATCTCTTAGTTTAAAAACTGCTCTGCAACCTTTTTAATGTTAGGTGCCAGCAGTCTGGTTCCACTTTGGTTTAGGTGGAGCCCATCCTTCCTGTACAGGCTCCCCACATCGCAAAAGTTTCCCCAGTTCCTAATAAATCTAAACCCCTCCTCTCTACACCACCATCTCATCCACGCATTAAGACTCTGAAGCTCTGCCGGCTTACCTGGCCCTGCATGTGGAACTGGAAACATTCCTGAGAATGTCACCATAGAGGTCCTGGATTTCAATCTCTTTCCTAGCAGCCTAAATTTGGCCTCCAGGACATCTCTCCTACCCTTCTCTATGTCATTGGTACCCTACATGTACCATGACCACCGGCTCCTCCCCAGCACTACTCATAAGTCTATCTATATGTTTCATGAAATCTGCCACCTTCGCACCAGGCAGGCAAGTCACCATACAGTTCTTCCGGTCATCACAAACCCAGCTATCTATGTTTCTAATGATCGAATCTCCCATTACTAACACCTGCCTTTTCCTAATGATTGGAGTTCCCTCCCCCAGAGAGGTGACCTCAGTGTGAGAGATACCCCAACACTACCTGGAAGGAGGGTCCCAAATATGGGAAGGTTTCCCTCTGCTCCCATTGACTGCTCTCCTTCCCTGGGGCTTTCATCCTCCTCAACAGCACAAGGGTTGTCTGACCGGAGGTGGGACAAGTCTACAGTGTCCCTGAAAGCCTCATCAACATACCTCTCTGTCTCCCTTAGCTCCTCTGGTTCCACCACCCTGGTCTCCAAAGCCCGTACGCAGTCTCTGAGGGCCAGGAGCTCCTTGCACCGAATGCACGCATACGCCACCCGCCCACAGGGCAGGTAATCATACATGCTACACTGAGTGCAATAAACTGGATAGCCCCCATTCTGCTTCTGGGCTTCTGCCTGCATTCTCTTTTGCAGCTACCTAGGTTAACGGTAAGGTTATTGTTTAAATCAAGAAGTTCTGATTATAGTTCAGGTTAAAGGTTTTTAAAGAATAGCGAGTCTATCTCGCCCCGTTCCCAACTCCCTCTCTAAACTCCCTGTTAGCAGCCCTGGTCGCTTGCTCGCTGCTTTATAAAGCCCTGGCCTTCCTGATAGCCCCACCACCTGATTAAGGCTCAGCCAATGAACAGAGGCTTAAGGCTCAGCCAATGAACAGAGGCTTCTAGATTTCAAACCTTGTTTAGAAGCTCACAGCTTCCAACTGCCAACATATCTGAATGTTTGGAAAGTACAGTAAATTCCACTTGGAAATTATGAAAACACATTGGCAGTTGCAGAATCATCACTGAAATTACATTGTGTGCCTATGTTGAGCTGTTTCCTTCTTATAACATGTATTATTCTTGATCTCTCAATGGTTCATTCACTAATTTCAATTTATATGTAAACAAAGGTATTGTCACATAACCCACAGTGGAATAACTATTGTTTACAGATGTTACTCCTGGATCATAAATGGTGGAAAAATCATGTATAAATAAATAAATATGTAATTTATTGTTGTTCTTTGGAAAATGCACTATTATTTGAATCAGCATTATAGATTATTACATTTCTTGTTAATGACAATGTGAGTTTTTGCTATTGAAGATGTATCAAGAGTTCTACACATGTACATATTCATATTAAAAGTTCTCCTTTCAAAGATTTCCTACAAAAAAAATCTATCTAGAATAGAACATAGGTGAAATCCTCAGGCAAAACTTATGAACTGCAATGGTTTGCTCTCTTCCCAAGGACTGAAAGATCCAGGCAAAAATGGGCTATTCCCTCTTTTTATACCCCACTCACTGTGTATGTGTATAATCATACATTGTGCAATGTGTGAAATGGGGAGAGAATGAGATGGAGGAGATAACTGGCATGGACTGATTGTCCTGAAAGATTAACTGAAATACTTTCAGAAAACTACTACAAGAAACTGCTTAAGATCTTAAACACATTGCAAAACAGGATGTTAATTACTACTAGTATCTGCAGACATGTGCCCTGAATCAGCAAAGAGCTTATAATACATGCTTTATTTTAAGCACGTGTAATAGGATGTAAGCTTAAGTGCTTCATTGAATCAGCATCTGAAATGTTACTATGAAATATATTTTAAAGCAAAATAATGTTTCCTTCACTTACCTGCAAGACCACACTTTTTGATTTTGTGGTTCACCGACTTGATGACATCACTAATATCTGAATCAAAGTAAGGAATTAATCTCCCTGCCATTATTTAGATATTAGTGACATCATCAATTCTTGCCATGGGAGAACCCTGAAGTCACTTCCTGATAGGTGAGAAAGTAGGGATTTTCAGCTATTTTGTTTCAAAATTTTTATTTGTAATATTTCTGATATTTTCTTAATTTCAAAAATGGACAGAACCCACCAAGCCCTGCATTATCTCTTCTACAATGCTTTATGTCGGTGGAAAGCAAACACTACAGGGCACCACTGTTTGAACAACAGAATGGTATTTTTCATCTAAAGTGTGCATCTAAACTCAGCTCAATGTTTTAACGTCTAAGAAAAAGTAAGTTGCATGCTGTGTAAGTGATGGAAGAAGTGGGCTCTTGCTCAGATGAAGGGATGAGTATAGTTCAACATTTAAATTCTAGATTTGATAAAAGTATGCTCTGAGGCTTCCTAAATAGGGGGTTTTGATAGTTGTCCAAATTCTGCACTTAGCCAGCATTTTGTCCTTCAAGTGACCCTGGATTTACACTGGTGAAACAGAAAGCAGAATTATGCTCACTAAATCTTACTCTCAAAGCATGAACTGATTTTGTCACATAACCCACAGTGGAATAACTATTGTTTACAGATGTTACTCCTGGATCATAAATGGTGGAAAAATCATGTATAAATCAGTACATTTCTACTGTTTGCCATCCCAGAGGTAAAAAAATACTGAAGTTTGAAACAACGTGGTCTTATTGGTTAGGTAATAAATACACCAGGCTGGCTGCATTGAGTTCTGGGAAAACTAATACCACTAGATCTGTGTGAAACCCTCTGCCTTTAGATAGCACAAAGTCCAAGGAATCTTTATGGCAAACTTTGGTTCACATTCCCAAATTCATAGAATCCTAGAAGATTAGGGTTGGACGAGACAGTCATCTAGTCCAACCCCCTGCTCAAAGCAGGACCAACCCAACTAAATCATCCCAGCCAGGGCTTTGTTAAGCTGGGCCTTAAAAATCTCTAAGGACGGAGATTCCACCACTTCCCTAGGTAACCCATTCCAGTGCTTCACCACCCTCCTAGTGAAATAGTGTTTCCTAATATCCAACCTAGACCTCCCCCACTGGAACTTGAGACCTTTGCTCCTTGTTCTCTCATCGACCACCACTGAGAATAGCCGAGCTCCATCCTCTTTGGAACCCAACTTTAGGTAGCTGAAGGCTGCTATCAAAGCCACCCTCACTCTTCTCTTCTGCAGACTAAATAACCCCAGTTCCCTCAGCTTCTCCTCATAAGTCATGTGCCCAAGTCGACCTATCATTTTCAATGCCCTCTGCTGGATTCTCTCCAATTTGTTCACATCCTTTCTGTAGTTGGTGGGGGGGGGGGGGGCAAAACTGGACACAATACTCCAGATGTGGCCTCACCAGTGCCGAATAGAGGGGAATAATCACTTCCCTAGATCTGCTGGCAATGCTCCTATTAATGCAGCCCAATATGCCGTCAGCCTTCTTGGCAACAAGGGCATACTGCTGATTCATATCCAGCTTCTCATCCACAGTAATCCCCAGGTCCTTTTCTGCAGAAGTGCTGCTTAGCCAGTTGGTCCCCAGTCTGTAGCGGTGCATGGGATTTTTCCATCCTAAGTGCAGGACTCTGCATTTGTCCTTGTTGAACCTCATCAGATTTCTTTTGTCCCAATCCTCCAATTTGTCTAGGTCGCTCTGGACCCTCTCCCTACCCTCCAGCATATGTACCTCTCTAGTTTAGTCTCATCTGCGAACTTGCTGAGGGTGCAATCCATCCCATCATTCAGATCATTAATAAAAATGTTGAACAAAACCGGCCCCAGGTCCAACCCCTGGGGTACCCTGCTTGATACCGGCTGCCAACTAGACATCAAACCGTTGATCACTACCCATTGAGCCCGACAATCTAGCCAGCTTTCTATCCACCTTATAGTCCATTCATCCAATGCATACTTTTTTTAATTTGCTGGCAAGAATACGGTGGGAGACTGTATCAAAAGCTTTGCTAAAGTCAAGATATATCAGTCCACCACTTTCCTCATATCCACAGAGCCAGTTATCTCATCATAGAAGGCTATCAGATTGGTCAGGCATGACTTGCCCTTGGTGAATACATGTTGACTGTTACTGACCACCTTCCTTGTCTCCAAATTATCTCGGCCTATCCCAAATCTCAAGCAAGAGACTCGGATAAAACTCTGTAACCTGGTGAGTTTAATCCTGAAACTCAGCCAGATCATAAAATACTTGCAGCACTTTGAAAAATGTCCTGCTGAAATATTTTAATGCTCTATCATTTTCTAGGAATTTATATATTATCAAAGCCCAAAATATCAGTTAATCTAGTCACTACTATCTACCATATCTCCACAGAAACATTCACCTCTTTCTAAAAATTTCTGCCCTTAAGAATGATTAGTCTACTGTAGTAATTATTGCGAGGGTTTCCAAGCCCTGAATGTGGCATAAAGCATAAATGTGTGAGTTATATACTGGAACTAAGAAAGCTCCTTTGAAATTTAGATTTTTGTTAAATAACAACACTTTGAAAAGCATTTAACAACTTCTGTAGAATATGGAATTCTTTCTAAAGAGGGCTTTCAAACGCTTTTCAGAAATATTTTATAGGTGTGCTTAAACAAGAAAATTTAAAGTAAATCTTTCAATTTAAAAGAAAAATGATCGCTCTTAATCATTGAAATCAGTTATTTTATTAACGAGTTCCTTTCCTGTAGTTTTCCAAAATATGGGAGAGAATGTCAGCTAGTGATTGAATGAGGCAACTAAAAGTCAGGATTCTCCAATACTATCCTTTGCTACTATGAAGTCATCTTTTTGGGCAAGTCACTTACCGTGGATATCACATTGTTTTCCTTCCCCTTTTTCAGATGGGTAAACTGTGTTGAAATCCCCAGATTAAAAGTTCTATGTAAACACACAGATTTTACTAGCTTTAATTTGAGAGTTTTTCATAGCCATCTTTTCCCTTCCTCACCTGATTCTGCCATATGAACTATTAATCTCTAATTATTAAGCACACCATATTGTTGAGTTTTGGAATGTGGCTTCAGAGGAGACATCAAACCTCCATTACTAATTCTCTCCTCTTGTCTTTTTTGGTTATAAGGAATCATGATGGACAGACAAGTCACACACAGACATACCAGCTGTGGATACTGACCCCTACCATAAGAAAGGATAAAACCTTTTTGTAACTCTGACCCATCTCATGACATTGGGGCCAGGAAATAAAAATCAGTCTCTTGCTAACATTATTACATATCACACCTGGTGTCAGAATAAAGCCAAACCTTTGACTAAACAGCACAAAGGAAGCCACGTGAATTGCTCAGACTGGAAGGGGCCATAACAGTGAGGTCACTGAAACCCTTACAAATTTTTCTGGAAAAAGTAATAATGGAGGAAAATCAGCCTTCCAGTAAAGCCAGGGGCACCGGAGTTCTACAGTGGGGTCATGAAGGGGATTGCAAACTGCTAGACAAAGTCATTCCAAATGTCAAGAATACTCTGGGGTGTACACAAGAAAGTCACTTGGGAAATGCTTATTTTCTTTACAAAAAAACCCAGCTTCCAGGTGAGACTATTGTCCATTAGGTAACAGACCTACATACTGAAGTTGTCAGTTTCAGCACACTTCAAAATGCATAAGTATTTTTAATTTTGGGAAGTCCAACTCTATCGAAAAAAAGCAAAACCTTTTCTTTCTCAAAGCCTGCTGTTATATACAAGTTTAGACTACTTCCTTTTAACATTGCCTCAGATCTTTGTGAATCTGCATATGGTGGCAGTAACTGTTGATGATCGGACATACAGAGAAAATAATCACCACCACGAGAAAAGCTATGCAAAATGAGAGCCTTAATTTGAACACAACCAAATGATGAAAGTGCTTAGTTACATAGGACACGCAATGGAGTTCTGCTGGACCCCCTGTGTTATAATGGAAAAAATCCCCAAACAAGGAAGCCCCACAGAGATCTAGGGGCACATTACAATATCCTAGCAAATTCATCAGAATGAAGTGTTCTATTCAGAATGCTGCTTGGAGAGAATATAGGATGTACTTGGTTGATCACTAAATGAGAAGTGTTTGGGGAAAAAAAGTTGTCACTGGAGAACCAGTACTGGGACATTTTGAGATTAACAGAGGCCAAGTTCTCAGATGATAGAAACTCACATGGATTGGAAGCTGACCTGCAAAAGAGCCCTTGCTTCTAAGGAAACCATTGTACAAAACATAGACTTCAGAAAAAGTTCACAAAGTGCACAATCACATATTAAATATGAAATACATGCATGGAAGAAGCTTCTTACAGTAGATATACTTTCAAGAACACTTATGAATAGTGATAGGAAGGCTCTGCAGGAAGAGTAGTTCAAAGTAATTATGACTCAAATTCTATGCATGTTTGAAACAGAATTTGAGCAGCTCAAATAAGAAACCCAAAATGTCCCAAGCTTGAGATAGTAATTCTATATGGATGGCCAAAAGAAAAAGGCCAGGCACTTCCAAGCATGAAGAGTTACTGGAACTATACTTATTAAATTGCAGCAAATTATGGTCACTGCTATTATAAATCACAGCATAATACTGGAAATACTAAGCATACTCTCCTTCAGTGCCCTTATGAGTATTGAGAACTGTAAGAAGATAGGCTGAGATGCCCTGTTCTTGCCAGGCATGAATGCCTTGTCAAAGATAAAATATACAATGTGAAAATGTGAAATAAATACAGAAAAGGGAATGCAAAAGAACCAAAAAAAGAAAAAAAGAACACCCATGAGAGTCCTGAATATCCTTGATCCAGGGTATGCAGATCTGTTTGAGTTAAACAGGAACAATTATCTCTTTTAGTGGTCAACTGCTTATATTTTCTTAGAAATTAAGCTGTTGGAAAATACACCAAAATCAACCCACTGACATTTCAATGGACAAAACCGTTTAAGTTTTACTAAAACAGTTGCACTCTGTGCTTTATTTTTAGTCTCATCTTATACAGTCATTACTTGGATTCTGTGTAATGGATTTATTTCTCAATGAAACTACCTGTTTTGGGGGTAGAAAGAGATAAGGAAATGGGTCATTAGGTATTTTTCTCTTGAACACACTACTTACATTGACTCAAACAGCTGCATGTACTGCTCATCTCCACGTCCTCCTTCCACTTCATGGTCCAAATGTAAAATTATTTCATTTTCAAACTTGAGGGAGGGAAAAAGACAAAACATAGAATAATGCACAATACGTGCATAACAAGAAAATTCATGTAAGAGAAATCAAGATATCCACAGGTCAAATAAAGCCTAAAGTGACATGACAAAAACATCACATTGTTCAGGCTTAAATGGAAGAATAATTTCCAGTTAAATAACACTCTCCAGAGTATCTTTAAATAACTTTTCCCTAGCACAAATTGTTATAGTGCCTGAAGGATACCTTTGAAGTATTTGCATTATATGTTTCCAAACCACTTCCTAGCTTGAGATACAGGACTTCAAAGTGAAACAGAGCTATTTTATTCCAGATTAACTCTGAATGAACAAATTTATAGAATATAATGCCTTCACACAATTGGTTACTCTCAGGCCACTGTACATTTTTACTAGGAATGAGTAAAATATAAAATAGCAAAAATAATCAGAAATATATATATAGCAATGGAATTAAAATTTGTTGTAGTTAGACATGTTTTCTCCCTTTGCAATCTTAGAAAGGAATCAGCCAAAAGATTTAATGAAGTACCTAAGCAGTTACTGGTGAAATATAATGCATGCTATACATAAAACTGTAGGGCTGGAAACATTCATCCAGCCCAGTGATCCCAAAACTGACCACCACCTAACTGCTATTTGGTCTTCTCTAAATCTCTGGAATATTTCAAAGTCAGGAATATTTTTGGCAATTACCCACTAAGGAAATGGAAGTATTGTCTTCCATGATATCTGAGCTCAGCACTTTGCAGGATCAGGCCCTTAATTATAAAATGTTCAAATGTCTTTTGCAAAGTGGTAGTGTTCTGTAGCATTTGTCATTTGTGGATGTTCTTACAGTGCATTGTATAAAGGAAATTGCTTTGTCATTTTAGAACAGTTAAGTCAACCTACCATGTTTAAATTTTTGTTTTAAGAGTTTAGAATTAATTAGTTTGGCAAGGACCATGCAGTACATTATGTAGATTGCATTAACTTCTGGAAATGGAGTATCTGGAAATATTAAATAAATTAGTATGACTTCTTTTGTCTCAAAGGACCCAAAAGTCCCATTACTGTCTGGATGTTTAATGGGATGACATTTTCTCTTACCATTACCCAAGGTGTTTATGGTATGCCTAGCATGCCCTTTCCTTAGAATGGTAAAACAGTAAATGGCAACTGTTTAAAAGGTACCAGCTCTGTACAAGGATCACCTCACTCAACATGTACAAAAATCTCCTAGGTGTATAAAAGAAGCAGTCTTTCTGTGATACACACACAAACAAAGCACTATTTGTTTTCCCCAGAGTATATAGAAAATATAGTATCCAGTTGAAACTATAAGGGAGAATTAAGACAGAAGAGCATACTATACATTTTAATTCAACTGCTACATTCAGCCAGATAATGCAGGCCCCAGATATACTTGTGTGCAACACATAATGGGGCCTCTCTAAAGATAAGTACTGAGGGCCTCAGTTTTATATATCATCCCAAACTTGCTTCTGTGTCTACATATTCATCCAGACTTTGGAGGGGAAGCGTCACCTCTTGAATCTCAAATTCAACAGCAGCTTGGTTTTCTTTGTTATTTCTCATCCAAGTAATTATTACAGCTAACCAGAAGAAAAAAAAAAAAAAAACCTTGATGGTGGCATGGTTGTATAAGTAGTCTCTTTGCTTTGTCAGAAGATTAGAGGTTTATGGTAAATTTTTTATCCTATCTAATTTAACTATGGATGTTCTCATTATTCAGATTAACATTTTTGCCTCAAGAATACCTTGTGGCAATGAGTTCCACAGATTACTCATTCATTGTATTAAAAAGCATTTAGCTTAATGAGCCATCAAGTTCATAATGGGTGTTTTATTAGGTTGCTGGGGTCTAAAAAAGAAATAATAGACAGCTGAGACAAAAACAATGGAAATAAATATGTGGTGTTCTGTATAGATATGCATATGATATGCTACAAGTATATAGTGCTGCTTTATACACACTGGCCCCAATGCAGCAAACAATTTAAGCACATGAATAGTCCTATTCACTTCAGAGTTAAGCATGTGCTTAAGTGCTTTGCTGGATCTGGGTCTAGGACTCTGTCTTCAGCCAAAGAAAGCTTGAGGCTGCTCAGCCTAGAGACAATCATGGCATGTTGATCTGAGATGGTCAGTAGATTGCAACACAATGTATCCCCACTCCCCAGGGGCTAAGTGTAATCCTCTCCAACACTTCCAGTCTTGGGTGAAGGAGCTAGCCTAAGATCTGCCACACATTCAGCCATTACAGCACCAGGAAGGATCTGGAATCCCATGTTACTACTTTGGAGATAGATTGTATATATATATTTGACAATTCCTTCAGTTCCAGGCAAATCCACATCCTATATGGAGACACTTCATTGTACATTTTGTCTTTCAGTGTGTCAGGTTAAAAATTCTCCTGTCAGAAAATTCTGACAGCAGTCTGCCATTTAATTAACAATTAAGGTTCACATATTCATCATGCGACTTCTGAAAACTAGGCAGCCGTGGCTTCTCGCTTGGGACTCGGCTAAATATGGCCAACTGATGTCAAAGACCAACAGAATTATTTCAGAGTATGAAATGATAAATTATGCAAATCAAACTGCTTTGGCACCTATAGCCAAAATACTGCAATTAGTACAGTAGTTCCAATTAGGTGTTCCTCAGAAGAGGAACACACTTATAAGCTATGTAATTTGTAGGAAGTCCCCATATAACATACTGAGATGTGTCCTTCAAAGCTGTGGGAGAAAAATCCATGTGGTATTGAGATTCACAGCTTTAATTTAACAAACAAATGTTGAATTGGCTGCTTTTAGGGTTGAGCTACTCACTGTAGAGTTTCTCAGATTTCCTTTCCTGAGCAGAGCTCACTCAATAACCATATGTGACTCCTAAGTGGTACTGGAAGAATTATTTTGATCTAGAACAACGGTTCTCAAACTGTGGGTTGTGACCCCAAAGTGGGTGGTGACACCATTTTAATGGGGTCACCAGGGCTGTCTTAGACTTGCTGGGTCTGGGGCCAAAGCCCAAGCCCTCCCTCCCCCACCTGGGGCTGAAGCTGAAGCTTGAGGGCTTCAGCCCTGGGTGGCAGGGTTCTGGTGAGAGGTCCCTGCCTGGGGCTGAAGACACTGGGCTTTGCCCCGCCCCCACCTGGGGCTCGGG
The DNA here is from genome assembly GCA_037349315.1 of Chelydra serpentina. NCBI lineage: Eukaryota > Metazoa > Chordata > Testudines > Chelydridae > Chelydra > Chelydra serpentina. The sequence goes on along the minus strand of JBAIAC010000035.1, from coordinate 28,972,143 downwards.
CAAGCTCAGGCTTCAGTCCCCCCTCCTGGTGTTGTGAAGTAATTTTTGTTATCAGAGGGGGGTCGCGGTACAATGACGTTTGAGAATCACTGATCTAGAACAACAGATGTGGGCTATTACATCACTTTCCTAGGCATATAAAAAGGGAAATTCTGTGATTCAAGTTTTCTACTTTGGTCTGAGTTTAAGAAGTGAAGAATGGATCAATGTTGATAAAGATGCACTTATTAAGGAGAAAATGACTAACATTTCCATCAGCTCAATACGGCATTGATCATTTCGGGAAGCACTTCAGAATCATCTAAGTATGCCATGGTGTTAGAAAATACTATGGAGCTGTAACGATCAGGGAATGAGAAATTAGAACTGTTCAAACTACATATAAATGAGCAGAGCAAGGAGGGGGAAAGGGAAAGGTGTTTTCCTATTTTTGACTAGGTGCTCAATGAGTTAACTATGGGCTATGTCTGCAGGGTTAACAGCCCTCAAGGACTCTTTTCTGAATGCCACTTTGCCAGCATGTGCACATCTACATTTATGGAAAACAGTAACATCAGCATATTAGCAACTGCTGCAGAATTGACCATAAGACTTCATTGTAACAATCCGTCATTCTAACTCAACTTTGCAGTAAGTATTTTGTTGTTATTATTTTTAACGCTGTGGCAGCCTTAGAGGATTGTGAAAGGCTTCCAAACTGATGCAGCTAATACATGTGACAGAGCTATAAGGAAAATTTCAGAAGGGGCTCACATATAAAGCATTCTTATGAGCTACGGCTCTCGGCAACTTTAAGAATTAGGTCAATGTTGGACAAAATGGCCTGAAAATCTATTTCCTGTTTTGGGCAGGAGGAAAAGGAGGATCCTTACCTCTGCTTTCTTTTTTCATTTCTTGTGCATGAATCCTAAATGAAATAGGAGCATCTCTCGCTAAAGAGGCCATATACAGTTTTGGCAGGGTAGGGGTGATGAACAGTGCGCTTTGCGCTCCGGTAGTAGTTTAGCACCTAATGCTAGAACCGCCATCCATTTTGGTGCTCCTGTTTCCATCACTGTTTATTGTAATCAGAGTACCAGAAGCTCCAAAGTGGGTCAGTGGAGTAATAAATATTAACCTAATGTCAGAGCATAAGGCAATTTTAAATGATTCATTCTGATCAAAAGAACTGCCTTCTGCATTGTATATGGCAGAGATATTGAGAAGTGGGAAGTATCAAAGTTCCATCGTTTCAGGCACAGGCAAATTGGAAGATCACCAAAGTACAGGATTGAGTGGTGTGCAAAAAATGCACAGAACACGAGATGGGGGTTGCATTTGATGTGAAAACAGCATTGAATGAGGAGAAATCCATCTCTGGGTTTGAAGCGGCAGGCCACAACTTTACTTAACTTAACACAGGGCAGCAGAGGGATACCCACCCTGGCACCCATATTCTCACCTACCAAGAGAGTAAGTGATTCCAGTGGAGGCGGGCTACAGGGCTTCTACCATGTAACTCAGGACAGACTCTCCTAAGCCTACCCCGCAGACTCCACTCGCTCATCTAAATCAAACCACCCACCCTCCCATAAGAGGAACAGAGGTACTAAAAGAGGGGACCTTAGCCTGTGAAGGCCACATGGTCCCAGGAACACAAGTCCCCTCAGCAAAATTCTGGGTCTTTTTCTTTTGGGGATTGTTCCTTTTAACTGCACTGGAGACTGGCAGCAAACTGCGACAGACTAACCTGCTTACTATTGTTAATTATTAAATCCTATTCCTATTTAACTTAACAATGCCTCTAGGATGCTGCAGGGAAGGCAAAAAACTGCCCAAGCCTCTGTTAATTTAGCCTCTATGGGAAGAAATAATTCCTAGCTAACCCCAAAACAGGTGATTGGACAGACTCACAGCCTCCATAAAACACAGCTCCAAAGCTACCAGTACAGGTTGGGGAGGGTGGGGCTGCTGGAATGGAGCAAAGAGCGGCTCCACATGGTTTGGGCTACGGTTTAAATTAACAAAAAGGGAGTGTGATGGACCAATCAGCTCCTGTCCTCAAGCTAGACAATGAGTGGCTAGAAACTCAGCAGGGGATGGGCACCCCTTCGTTCTCTCAGAGTGTTCTTCTCTTTTGTTCAGCTGCGTCTGTCCCAATCACTGCCAGCCTCATCACGTTTCCCACCTCTTGAGGTGGGTGGGTGGCATTCTGAGCCACTCAGTAGAGCTGTGACCTGTAGACTATCAAGATTTCTCCCTTTGACTGTTTGCTGCAGTAATATGCAGAAGTGTGAGGACAGCATAAGCTCAGCCACTATCTAAGACAAATAATCAACCAATAAAATCCTCCCTTGTATGTATTGAGCAGTTGGTAAGAAATTGATTTCTGTTCTAAAGAGGAGGCGATAATTCCACAGTTCCTTGATCCAGAAAGAAAAGCAAGAATTGGGAAGAAGAAACTACTAAAAATGATGTCTTCAGCCCTCATGAGTCTTAGTCCTTTTCTTTCCCCTGTAACAACACTAACTGCATGCACTGGCAGCTTGTCACCAGCTGCAAAAGCAGTTGGTTGCTTGAACTGAAATAAATAAAAGATGCTGGCAAACATTCATCGGAGAAGCCTTTGAATCCTAATGTTTAAGTGCCAAATTCAGCCCTCGTACATCAGGACGTATCTCCACCGACTTCAGTGGAGTGAAGTGATGCCTGCTTGTAACAGGATCCAATTTAGCTTTAAAACTACTTGCTGTATTTTTCTAGTGAAATAAAAAGCCTCAAAGACTTGAGCAGACTTTAATACCAGCCACACAGAGTCTGCGGCCTGTGCTTTGGTTAGGTGGATTTGAGTTTGAAGTGTCATGCTACTTTTGGATGGGTTGCAAATTGAAATGCTCCTTACTATTGATAATGAGGCAGTTCTATTTCCTTTAAATCCTTGGGCTTATTAAGATTTCAAGAACTGAGTCCTGAGCATGGGGAGCTTGGTGAAACCACTTCCATTCATTTACTTAGTGATCTTTTACAGCTATTCACTAGGAAATATACATGACTTCTATAGTCTGGCTAGGAGTAAATATCCACCCTCTAGTCCTGCAAGTACACTTAATTAGTGAGAGCTATTATTGTGTCCCCATTAGTCAGCACTGTTAGTTTTTCTTTTTCAATAACTGTCAGGAAAGAAAAGTTGTTTTACAGTATGTCCACAGATGGCTGCAATAAGTGAAGGATTTAAATGAAGATACGGATACATGAATAGACACGGCTTACTTGAATGGAAATACTATTACATATGAATTAATCTTTCGTAAGACAAAGTTAAATCTTTGTAAAGATTAACTTAAATCCATGTTTATTTTAATAATGTTTTCATTTACTCTGCAAAGAGGTACACTGTTTACTGTTCTTAGGAAAACATTTTTAAAAGCAAGTTTTTTGCATCTCTTTTTTTGGTTGATGTTTTATCAGCTCAATTATAGCAAATACTAGTGGCTTACCACTCTGATCATTAAGGTTTTTCATTGGGAGGTCTTGTTGGTACATTCCAGCAAGGATGGTTTACAGATACTCTTAACCACTATCCTTTTTTGTTACAGTTCAAATCACCTCCATGCCTGGGTATAATTTCTATTACGTGTCAATGGGAGTTACATGTGTATACTAGAGGCAATAGTTCCCAAAAGAAATATATTTGTATGTTGTGCACTTAGAACTACAATACATCAACAGGCACTCCTATGGTGGTAATAAGGTGTTGTGGTGGTGTTTCTCCTCCCCACCCCCAAGTCGTTTTCTAAAAGAAACAGCACCAAATAATTATAAAGATATTTTCTAAGAATAGCTGAAGTACAATAGTATTTGATTAATTTAGCTAATACTCATATCCTTAACTGAATTGGGTGGAAATTTCAAAATCACCTGGGAGATTTAGAAGACTACATCCCATTTTCAAAAGCGACTTAGGCACACAGAAGACTGAAGTTTCATTGAAAGGCTCCTAAGTGCCCAAATCATTTTTGAAAAGTTTACACAATGTTTTTAAAGAAAATATCTTACTTCAGAAACAATATTACTGCCCACTTTAAAACTATCCATTAACAAATACTAGAGCTTCAATGCTTGCATATTATGCATACATGTACTTTATTTTCCATTAGTGTCTCTTCTTTAACTTTACTAATCAATGAGGTGAAAATTGCTAAATTACTACAATCCAATTCCTTTCCAATGTGTATTTTTCTTGAAGTCCAAACTTCAACTGTGAATTTAAAAATGTTTATCTTAATCATGCCAATGCAATAGCAGGCAAAGAGGAGATATGCTTTTCAAGTCATAAAAGTGATTTTAATTTCAGAAGTAACACTATGGAGTCCAATGAAGTATAACAAACAGCATAAAATAATAATGCCGCATGAGTGACTATCCAATGAAAACTATTAGGCAATTATTCTTAAAGTGTACTAAAGTGAACATCTTTGTTCCTCTACACTGAAGAAAAATATCACCTGAAACATATTTATATCCGCATAATGTAAGGGTCATGTGAGTGTCTGGCATCTTCTAGGTCCTTAAGCTTTTGTCCTTGAAAATCAGTCAGGGTTTTCTGGTGCATGTAGGTTTATGTATCTATCCCAAGAGATGAAGTATAAGCCAAGAATAGGAAAACATTTTTAAGAAGGCAAAAATAGGACTATTAGGACATGGAAAGAACAGAAGCACAGAAGCAAAGTGGTTTTTAATCTTGGCCTTAAACCAACAAACTGGAAATTTCATCTGCCACTTTGTTCTGGGTTCAGCTAATAGAAAAATCTTGTCCCATATAAACTAAAGCACAGATATACATGTGCACACACCAGTAATGTACTCGATTTTTTTCAACTAACATTGTAGATAGTGAAATGTAACCGATTTTTGTATTAATTTAATGTCTTGTTTGTCATTTATCAATATGCAGGCTGATTGTTATCATTTATGATTTGCATGCAGCAGTCCCTAGAGGTGCCATTGTGCTAGGCGCTGTACAAACACAGCTTAAGACAATCCCTGCCCCAAGAGCTTACCATCTGATACACAGGAATGGAAACAAAAGGACAAAGAGGTAAAGCAACTTGCCGAAGGACACTCAGTAGGTCAGTCACAGAGTTGGCACTAGAATCCAGGTCTCCTGAGTCTTAGTGCAGGTCCCTACCCACTGGACTGCACTTGTTTGCTATGTGAATTTATTTGACAAATATTCCATGAACATTAGAGCTGGTCAACATTTTTGACTATTTTTTTTCTGTTTTTATCAAAATTTATGTTGACAAAAATTTTCTATATTCCAGATGAAAAATTTCAGGGGGAGGGAAAGCATTTTCCTTAATAAAACCTGACTTTCACAAACTTTATTTTCAAAGTTTTTGCAGTTAGAAAACAGTAGAGATCTGTGAAAAGTGGGTGCTTAATCACTTTCACACTTTTTTACTTTTACCTTTTTTTACCTCTCCACTCCCCCACCACCTTTTCCAGTGGAAGAAAGAGGGAAAGGATTTTAAAAGGGGAGAGAATGGGGGAATAAAAGAACAAATAAAAAAAAACCTGTTTCTGAAAAAGAAAATTGAATAACATTTTAAGATTAAATGAACATTTTTGTTCATTTACAAAATTCTCATCGAAAACCTTAACATTTTGGTTGAAAAGTTTTGAAATGGGATTTTTCCTTTGACATTTTCTGTGGGAAAAGTTTGGGTTTTATGACCAACTCTAATAATATTTCATGTCTTGCAAACCATTCACTATAACTATTACTTCAGATATTCTGCATTCAACGCTTGTTTTTTCTGCTGTATGGTCATCAGTCTCTTACAACTCGTGATAGTGTGTCCGTTTTATGTTTGAATAACTGGTTTGTTTACAAGCAGAAATAGGGCAACGTTAAGTCACTTTTTTTGCACTTACACACCAACATAGTCACACAAGATTTCCTGTTTTTTTCACTTTCTGAAAACAGAAAACTCACTACACACAGTTCACAATTATATTTTAACAAATGCTTAATACCTTTTTGTCCATGTCCAGCTCTAGTCACAGTCTTTAAGAATAATGTAGCTATTAAAACAAATTCTATGTATCTTTCTACTACCTTTTTGAATTCTCCTGTTTTATGATATTCACACAGCATCATATCAAAGAAGATCGGGATCGTGGCTTTTCGTAGCTCAACTTCTGGAATCAGAGTCATTTCCAAGATCGGTCCAACCATCCCCGGAATAAAGCAGATTTTATTCTGGCCTAGAACAGAATGGTGAAAGGAGTATTGGAAAAGAGAAGAAAACTACCACTTTGGTAAGAAACAATCTCAGATTTTTAGCCATTAAAATCCTGTTATAACTATCTGTTTCAGTAATGGTCTCACAGTTAGTTACACATCCTTCTCAATTCTTTTTCAGAAGCAGAAGGCATGTTGATGGATATATTCTCGTTTCAAGGTACTGGGTCATTTGCTGCTTGAAATGAACATTTATGCCAGCTGAATGAATTCACACTTTGGCATCCTTTCAATTTTTTAGCTTTTCACATCTTACTGAATACCCTACTGTAAATGCTTGCAGTGGAAAGTAATCAGGCTCTAAGAAACTCCCCGCACACTCAAAACCAATCAATTGGAGAGAGTATTACAATAGCTATATGACATGTTCTCTTGTCTAAGTTATAAAGGGGGGTGGAAATCAGCCTTTATTCCTTAATGAATAATGTCATCCATTAAAAATCCAGAACAGAAATTGTATCCTGGTAGGTATTATAGATCATGTGCACAACTAGTGAAAAGTGACATGAAATAATCCTGTAGCACAGAGTTACATTAGTTGTCAAAGAACCCCCAGATTGTGCTTTAGGAGACATCTGCAATTATGACACATGATAGAACTGTTGTAGTAACTGTCATATCTAAAAAGAAACCAGGTACTAAATATTCTCCAAAAGCTGATCGTTTCATAGAAAAAAGGATTTTCTATATGAATCTGACTACACTGGTCCAAGAAATCCAGTGTCCGGCCTCTGGCAGTGTGTAATATCTGGTGCTTCCACGCAAGGAGAAAAATTCCCATCAACAAATATGACCAACTTTACAATTCCTTTGTCTTATTTTATTTATTAAAAAATTATATAAGGTGCCCATCACTGTAGCATCTGGGCATCAATACCACACTAGTCTTATTTTCCTCTCACATCAGTTTCATACTGGTGTGATGAGATGTGGTGCAGAAGTCTCTTTCAGGAACCACTCTAGGAGAAGGAGAGAATCAAGGAGAAGAGCTTCCACTTCCATAGAACAATGAAGATGCGCACAAGTAGAACTTCTCCAAAGGGGATGCAGATTTCTGATTATTTACAACAAGCTACAGAGATTCTGACCCCCTGACTCTGAGGTATAGATTGCATATACCTGATAAAGAAATATACTTTTTAAAAACAATTACTGGAAACTAGAGAAAATAAATTTTACTGTTACTGAACAATGGCCACCCTTTCACTGGAGCAATACTTACCACTTAGGGGGTTTTATCACTTCAAAGTCTTTAAAAGACTGATCCTGAAAACACAAGGTTCTTTCAGATGTATAGCTTATCATCATGAATAATCCCATTGCAATCAATTGGAATGTTGATGATAGTAAGCACAACATTTGGTCATTAACATTTGCAGAAGCAAGTCCCTTAAGTCTCTCACCTTTTTGTGGTCGGTCTGCTATGTTTCTTTATTTTAAAGATGGGAAACTGAGACACAAAGAAGTTAAGGAACTTGCCAAAGGACACAGGGTAGTTAGTGTCAGAGCCCGGATTAAAATGTTCCTTCCCTCTAGTCTCAAATTCAGTCCACCAGCCTATGTTACCTTTTTGTTTCCTACTCCAGGCAGCACAGTCTAAATAAACAATTTGGTCTGTGTATGATTTACAGTATTTACTTTTGTTATGAAGATTCTTTTCTTTAAATAGACAGTAGCAGTTTAGAAATTAGATCAAATAAATCCGAGGAGAATTAATATCAAATGATGGTTATGACACAGATAATGGTTTTGTGGACTGAATTTTCTAAGATGCCCTTTTTTCTGGCTGTTGCTATGGCATAGATTGTTAGATTTGGGGAGGGGCAGTAGAAGCAGAGAATGACCCTCATACAGGAAGTGTAATACAGAGTGAATGGAATGACTCTAGAGATGTTCTGCAATGTTACTGGATTTAAGAAAGATAATAGCGGAGATAGTTTTGGTTCACAAAGCAAGGGTTGATTTGGGAAAAGAGATTAATTTAAAAGGCATACCTCCTGCTACCAGACTCTAAAGAATGAGAATGACGACAGTGGTTTCAAAGGCTTTCTTTTTCTTTTGCTCTTAATTGGGAAGATTCTTATTTTTTTTTAAATGATTGCATTGAAATCTAAATAATCAATACGCTAAAATAGTAAGACTTAACCAGACTTGCCTGAATAATATTTGTTGTATTAAAATCTCTGTCTAAAAGCAAAGAAATGCTCTAGTCTCAAATTAAGAATTTGCAGGGTTTAAAAAAAACATTACCACAGAGTACCTGATCATTAGGGTGATGCAAAGTATTGAGAACAAACATTCAAAATGCACATGCAAGCACTGACATGTGTGTCCAGTTGGGCAACTGCACAGTTAAATATAGATACCAAAGAAATCTCATTGCTCTAAATGAAAGAGACTCAAACAATCCTTTTATCGGAAAAGAATATTTTCCATGTCTTTATGCTACTAACACAGCCCCTTTCAGGACATATTTGAAAAGTATAATTGATTTAATAGTATAGGGTGTTATAACAGCCTCAGCAACTGTCTGCTTCAGTTGTTGCTTTCTGATGCTCAGATAGCTCCTGCCTCTACAGACATACTCTCTCCCTTCTGGTGTCTATCTTAACTTCGGCGATGGAGATACAGACCTAAGAAGATCTGTACATACTGTAAGGGGAAATTTTCATTCCCTCAAATAAGATGTACTGGTGCAGAAATTCAGGAAAAAAGACACACTACAACAATGCTTTGATGTAAGCAATCTTTGTCACAGTGAAGTCTTGGGTAGAAAGGTGAATACATTACAGGATCTTGTACCTATCAATACGTGATACTACATGTGGGAAGGAAACAGACACTCTGCATTTTCCACAGTAATCCTACATGTTAAAGAAAAAAAGGTGATGGGATGGGCAGTACTCATGTTTGATACTCAACAGAAGCCTGTAATTGCTTAGTGTAGAGCAAACAGCTGAAAATAGCTCATTTATAGATAATTAAATTTGCCTAGAATACCCTTAGACCAACAAAATGGCAGGAAAGCTAATTTTGCAGCAGCCTTTAATGATACCCTGTATTTTCTACTCATGACTTGTTGATTTTTTGTTTAGAACAAATTATCTTGCTCCCCAATCCATTTAGACTTTTAGATCTCCCCTTACATAAAAGAAAGTGACCCCTGGGGCTGTAACAGAAGCAATGATTGTTTGATAGGTTGGAGTTGCTACATGTTCCGTAACCAAAAAGGACATTTGTCATTTCTGAGCTCTACCTCTAAGATGCACAAACTTAATGTGAGCTGACATCTTTCATACTGTAGCTTTTTGCTCTCTTTTCAGAGGCCAACATAATTTTAAAGTAACCAGACATATTTTCCTCTCTATTTCCTTAATATGGGCCCCTACATTCAATTTTCACTGGTTAGTACACAGAAAAGTAAGGGGTACCATTTGGGGAATAAAGGAATGTGGTTCAAGATTGGGTTCTACATCACAATGTTTTTCTTTCATGTAATCATTTACAGGAATATGAAAAAAGGTAGCTATACATACAATACAAAATATTTAGGGTCTGCGCACATTCAAGTAATTAGAACAATTGGATAGGACAATGGGATAACTTCAACAAAAGCAAGACTCAGCCCTTAGGCTGAGATTTTCAAAGCTGCCTGATGTATTTGGCCATCCAAATCATATAAATGTTAATGGAAAATCAGTTTCCAAATCCACTAGATGCCTTTTAATAACTCGGCTTTAGTCTCTATGACTGGTGTACATATAAATGAAGTGAAAGCACATTTCATTATGATAGGTCTTGCAAAGGTGACTGAATGCTCCAAATGCAAAAGAGGGCCTATTTGGGAGTTGGCATCTTGGGGAAGAATGGGATTTACCATGTATCTTGAATACCTACAGAGAGCTAGCCAATCCACAGCAACTCACTGGAGAAAGCCTAGAACAGGCCCCACAGATGACAGATATAAGGAAGATGAGAATAGGAAGGAGAAGAAAAGCTTATCTGGTGATTTAATATTTTAGAGGACATTGACCCATGAGTAAGATTTCTCTGCTAGTTGAACTTTGTTCACAAATCCCTAGACAGATCTGCTAACTTTTTATTTTTTCAGTGTTGATAAAACCAAACCACATCTGTTCAACTAGCATTTTCCTCTATTAGAGTTTCACTATAATACAATGCCGCTGAATTATGACTAATGCCAATGGAAAAATGCATTTCATTTCAGCAAAATAAACATACATTCAGAATGGAAATAACCTGGGATTAAGGCAGTAGCATAATTAAAGTGGAGGTAACAGACACCAGACACACGACTAAATTGAAACTAGCTATTACAAAGCTTAAGCATATACCCAGGCTCAGAAATCTAGCCAGTGGAGGATAAATATAATATTTATATTTTAAACACACCCATCTTTTTTATAGAGCTCCACGAAATATTTTCCATGAAATAAACCTACAAAATGTGCTTATTTTTGATTCCATGGAACTTCTCTTCCCTTGGATAGCTGTGAAAATTTCAAGATACCTTTTAATTGTATACTTCTGGCTAAAAGTTTCAAGATGTGGTTGGACAAATTATATAAGACTCATTGCATTCCTGCCGGGACCCTAGTTTATTCAGCCTAGCCCCAGATACTCAGGTGAATCAACAGAAGCCATGTTTGTTGGTTTTCCTTGGTGAAGTGACTGCCTTTTTAAGCTCACAATTATCCTGTTTTATTTGCCCTTTAGTTGAGGCTAGGGGTTCTCTTTGGCAAGTGTCAGATCACTTCAGCAGTTAACAGGAAATGGCTCCCTGCTTCCTAGGTCTAGATGAGAGAGGTTGTTTATCCCTCCCTTGAAGACAATCCAGGATTTTGGAACGAGGCAGGTGTGGACCAAAATGTGTTTCAAGGACTGGAAAAAAAGCCTTACAGTGAGAGACTTGAAGAACTTAGTCTGTTTAACTTATCAAAAAGAAGATAATGAGGTGATTTGATTACGGTGTACAAGTATAAAGGGAGAAAATATGGGATAGTTAAAGTCTCTCTAATCTAGTGGAGAAAGGCATAAGAAAAATCAATGGATGGAAGTAAAACCAAATTAGAAATAAAGCACACATTTTAAACAATGAGCGTGAGTAACCATTGGAACAAACTATCGAGAGAAGTAATGGATTCTCCATCGCTTGATGTCTTCAAACCAAGATGCCTTTCTGGAAGATATGCTTTAGTGCAATGCAGATGACTGGGCTCAATACAGGGTTAACTGGATGGAACATGTTTTGCAGGAGGCCAGACTAGATGATCTAATGATCTGTCCTGACCTTAAAATCTATGATGGAGTTTGTAAGAGGACAGAGAGTTTAACCTTTACAGGTTCAGATAGCAAGACCAACATCTAGTCTTTTGGGTGATTAGCAGAACTAAATTCCAGACTTTTCCAGGTCTCTGTATCACCATATAGTCACAGGTATTGATCACATATATAGTCTTCCACTCACATCCCTAAAAGCAGGGTGAGAATAATTTAAGGAGGATAATATTATCATCATCATCATTTCAGTTTGGGACTCACAAAAGAGCAGTGGCAGAACTAACATTAAGTGGCTGTATGCAGGGTGTAATTATAGTGATGGGCCCACAACTAACATGTGGTTCTGAACAGCCCCTAACCTTCAGACTGTCTGAAATCCTAGATCCAGTTTGAATACAAAACCACAGCAGGGAAAATGTAACTAATTCTGTTGTGGATTTTAGACAATATTGCTGAAATCTTCTGAGAATCCTTGCTTAAATTTTAAGAGAGCAGCTTGTGAGTTGTCAGATGTATAACAGACACCATGCAGATGAAGTTATTTTGCTGGTGGCAGTATCTGCTTGGGCTGCCAAAGGAAGAACATCTGACAGTGTTGAAAATCAGATCTATTTAAAATTCCTGAATCATGTCACAGACTCTTTCCAAGGAGGTGGGGGGGGGGGGTCACTATGGGTACAGATGTGCTTGAGACTGTATAGTTACTCACCAAGTTTGTACCACATGTCACGGATAGCAAAGCCAATTAAACGTCTCATATCACCATATCTAGGAGAGAAAAGGGAAAAAAACACTGGTTTTATTGACGTTTTATTTTGAAAGTAAAGAAAATATCATCTAAGATATTGAAATTATACTTACTTATTCAGGATCTTATTGTACTTTGCATGGGAGAAATGTTCTAGTTGCAGAGAATCCTGGGTAATAAAAGCTACTGCCAGATGAAAATAGTTGTTCCACAGCTGTAAATTGAATATTAGGAAGTTATGATGGTTTTGAACTAACATGAGAAGTAATATTAAAAACATGTATAAACCTTGATGAAATAAACCTTGATTGATGAAGGAAAATGATGCACACAGCACAAGGTTTTAATATTATGCAAAGTTGTGCGTCATTACTACTACACAATTAGCATAAAGGCAAGAGAGATGGATTTTTATAACCACTGATCTGCATTTGCTCTTAATAAAAGAATTTGAATAAATAGTGCTAATGGAGATTCATGTGGGGATCATTAGATAATAACAATAAACCACAAACCACAGCAGGGCTGGTTAAAATACAGTACACCCCACTACTCACGAGATCCTGAGGCATCCAATGCATTTATGCCATATTTGAGTGTCTCCTTAACAAGGGCCTCACCTTTTTGTGCCATATTCCAGCTGCAGTTTTTGTGCAAAACTCCCATTTATTCTGGAGGGAATTCTGCACATGAAACAAGGGAAAAATATGGTCCTGTGTACCTCCCATTAATGATGAGTCATGCACATGCACTGAGAGGAGAATAACCCCTATATTTTAAGTGTGCAATCCTCCCTCATTGCTGACAGCAGATTGCTTTGTTCTCCTGCTAACCAAAATGAAATACTGGGAAATTCTCCCACATGCTTTGATGATAAAGGATTATATATTGCAGCAGTATGAGAGTTTTCCCACTGGGAGAATGGCTGGCCATCCCAGGAGCAGCTAAAGCAAATGCTAATTTAAAAGGCTTGTAAATAGTAAGAAATGCTTCCAATTGGTTTCTTTTTTAAAAAAAAAGTTGTTTAATTATATCTAAATGGCTAAGATGATGATTTTTATATGCTATAGCTGAAAGGAGACAATAAATGCATTCAGCACTTATTTAGAAGTATTAAGCAAAATGCATGCGACTGTTACAAACTATTCCCCACCAGTTAGATAGAGATAGGGTGACCAGATGTCCCGATTTTATAGAGACAGTCCTGATTTGGAGTACTGTGTCCAGTTTTGGGCCCCACACTACAAGAAGGATGTGGATAAATTGGAAAGAGTCCAGCGGAGGGCAACAAAAATGATTAGGGGGCTGGAGCACATGAGGAGAGGCTGAGGGAACTGGGATTGTTTAGCCTGCAGAAGAGAAGAATGAGGCGGGATTTGATAGCTGCTTTCAACTACCTGAAAGGGGGTTCCAAAGAGGATGGATCTAGACTGTTCTCAGTGGTAGAAGATGACAGAACAAGGAGTAATGGTCTCAAGTTGCAGAGGGGGAGGTTTAGGTTGGATATTAGGAAAAACTTTTTCACTAGTAGGGTGGTAAAGAACTGGAATGGGTTACCTAGGGAGGTGGTGGAATCTCCTTCCTTAGAGGTTTTTAAGGTCAGGCTTGACAAAGCCCTGGCTGGGATGATTTAGTTAGGGTTGGTCCTGCTTTGAGCAGGGGGTTGGACTAGATGACCTCCTGAGGTCCCTTCCAACCCTGAGATTCTATGATTCTATGATTTTGGGGTCTTTTTCTTATATAGGCTCCTATTACCCCCCACCCCGTCCCGATTTTTCACACTTGCTGTCTGGTCACCCTAGATAGAGAGAAACTCACCCCAGTGCAGAGGGTCTGAACAAAACCCTACATACCATGTAAGCCCTGCCTGCATTAAAAGTGTATGTGGGTTTCACCCTTTGAGATCTGAACAGCTCTTTGTGCACAACCTAAAATTATCCGGAACAGATACCAACATCCAACAAAATATATACAAGTAAAATGGGAACATTTCCCGTAGTAAACAAAATCTTCAAATCCTTTCTACAGTGTCAAAAAGCTGCTGCATTAAGATTAATATTTTCCTCCCTTAGTGCCCCACAGCTTCTCTCCAGTTTTCCTTTCCAGATTTCGCTTATTCAAAAACCTTATGGAAGGACTCTACGGTAATGGTTTTGTTCCTGTTTTAAGTATCTATAATCCATAGATCATATTCATCCTTGGTGTAACTCCTCAGAATTCAGTTGAATTACACCAGGGTTTTATTTGGCCTGGATCATATTATACAATTCAATGATGGACTAAACTGATCCTGACACATCAGAAAGTTATTGGAACCTACATTTGCATATTAACACAACGCAGGACAGCATCTTGTCTGTTACCAGTATTTAAATCACACCTCAATCTAATTTTTGACAGTATATAGCAATGCAGAATACTTGAAGACATTTCCCCACAAGATAAATATTATTCAGGTTCAATAACTCCAGTTTTTGCCTTATTAAAAATATCTGACAGAGTAATTTGAATCACTTTGTTGCGTTTGAAGACTTTGGGGTTCTGTATCTATTGATGAATGTGAAACACACCATAAACAGGTAAATTCCACTGGTGAAAGTAGGAATTTCTCATACAAATCCCTTCCCACCAATAGGCCTGGAAATGCATGATCTCTAATTCCAGGACTGACACTGAGCCCCTTTGTAGTCTAGGATAAGTTCCTAATGTCTCTCCCTCAATTTCTCTATTTGTAAAATGCAATCCCATCCTCCCCTGATGTGATTCACTGTGGAGTAGGAAACACAGTATTTTGCATTTCTAGGGTATATGCTAGTCAAGGACCTTCAAACTCTTAATCACTGAATTAAGCCCCACAACACTGCAAGGTACAGCATTGTCCCCATATTATAGATGGGGAAACGCAGGCAAGGAGAAGTCAAACACTGGTAAAGAAGAGAACTGCATGACTTCCAGTGCTGTGTTCTAAACCATAGTCCATGCTTCCTCAGAACTTCTCTAATCTGGAAATACAACTGAATGGGTAAAAATAAATAAATGGAATTAACAGAGAGCAAGTCCTTGTAGCATATTTATGTAGAACACAGAGGCATTGACAGAATTTATACCCATACTTGAATATATATATCAATTGCCAAGTTGGAAAGTGGAGGGTACCACAACAGGATTCCAACAATCTCATGAGGAGTAGAAAATCTGGCTGGTTTTGACTTCTCTGATTCTATCAGGCTAGCCAGCAAAAGAAAGCACTGCAGCAAGGTGTTAAGGTGCACCTATTTTTCCTCAAACCTTTGAAACTGATGAATGCCTCACACATTCTCTGATACCTATATGCATCGTTCACACATAATTTTCCCTTGTAGCTACATAATTACTTGCTTAGACTCACTGACCAACAGTCTGATTCTTTTTGACATTACATTGAGAATGGCAAATTGATTTATGTTGACTGATTTATGATTTTAACTTATAAGTGAAAGAAAGGTTAAATATGATGGCAGATGTCCAGTGTATTTTAAATTGGATAAAAAAGGAGCTGCTTAGCTTTTTACTGCATGAAAAATAGCATTTGGATTGAAAACTTGATTACCAATTTTCTGACTAATGTAGTCAAAAATAAACATCAACTCTGAACATCAAAGTTTAGAACAGAAATAATTATAGATGTTCAATTTACTATACCAGTTCACATGGACATTTTTCATTGTCTTTGCGCCTTCGTGCATTATGGATTGAGCAGAGGACAGTGGCACCTGAATCAGTTATAATATGTAACAAATTTCAAATGTGTATTGCCTCTTGAACACATTTTGTAGAGAAATGGGCCATATCTTTTAAATAAAATGTTTCATGTAATCATGAGCCATAACAACAAAAGAGGTCTAGATGTCACAGAAAACTGAAAAGGATCTCATTAAATAATCATTCTACGATTATGATAGATTTTAGGGGGGTTGTTTTGGTTTAATTCACAATATATTTTTAGCTCCTAATAATTTTGCCCATGTTCACATATATTTGTCTTTATACCAATTACAGCGGAATAATTTACAATGAATATTTTATTCTTTGATTTTAGCCATAAGCAATATTGTGAATGCCAGGATTTTTTTTAAAATCTCTTTTTTCAAT
Organism: Chelydra serpentina; assembly: GCA_037349315.1. Taxonomy (NCBI): domain Eukaryota; kingdom Metazoa; phylum Chordata; order Testudines; family Chelydridae; genus Chelydra; species Chelydra serpentina. The sequence goes on along the minus strand of JBAIAC010000035.1, from coordinate 28,955,677 downwards.
TTTTGTACTCTATGGATTTATCACAAATATTGATGTTCAAGCAGCACTACTTAGCTGTTCCTGGTAAGATATATTATATAATATTTCCATTTTCTGATTGGATGAGCATGCAAGAACTTTTATTACGAATGTCAGTGAGTGCAAATTTAAAATTCAGTTTATTCAAAGACTGAACCTCTCACTTGGAGATTACTGGGACAAATATTCACACAAAGAACATGCAAATCAATTGTCAAACTCCTGATGGAAACCAAATGCAAAAGGGGTGCACAAACATGGACCCAATAACTTAATGTAAAGGGTTGAATCAATACTCACAGAAATAATTTACATTTTTCACCACCTCTTGTACATGTTGCGCTAGAAAAATGCAAGTTGCTAACAGAGGTATAATCATAGAAATGGGGCTTAATAAATATGAGCTAAAAGTTCAAACCTACAGACAATGCAACACATTAAAAGTGATAAGCAAAAGAGACAAAATGATCTAATGGGATTTCTGATTTTGAACTGAAAAGTAGGAAAGCACAAATTGCAGAAAGCTTTAATTAACTGTGGGTGAACACAGTGCTCATAAGAAGTTCCACGTTGCACTCTTGAAACTCATGTCCACTATATTTTCACTAAACAGGTAAAGGATGGACAGTAGTAGCGATGCTGCCTTGCCAAAAGGCCTCAATCCTGACTTAGAGAGCCTGACTCTTTGAAACATTCAATCCTTAATCTCTCCCCTGAGACTTTCAACCTCTGTGTACTTAAAGCAGCTGTTTTTCACCCATATATCCCAAAGTGTGTTACAAACAGGGCCGGCGCACCAACTAGGCGACCCTAGGCGGTCGCCTAGGGCGCCAGGATTTGGGGGGCGGCAGGTGGCTGCCTTCCAGCTCCGCGGCTGAGCTGGGAGGGCAGCTCGCTGTGGCTGCCTCCTGCCTCCCAGCTCCGCGGCTGAGCTGGGAGGGCGGCTCGCCGTGGCTGCCTCCTGCCTCCCGGCTCCGTGGCTGAGCGTGGAGCCGGGAGCTGGGGAGGCTGCTGTGGCCCGTGGGCAGGAGGCTGAGCTGCCGCGGGGAGAGAATGGGGAGCTGGCTGCCACGGGATGGGAGCAGCGTTAGCTGGGCGGGGGGGCGGGAGGCGAAACTTGCTTGCACCGGCCCTGGTTACAAAAGACTGGTAAACATGATAACCTTTTTATTTGTATTGATTTATTTATTTTTGAACATGTGGCAGTGGAGCCAGAAAGCTCATGACTTGCTCAGGATCCTACAGCTGGTAAATGGTAAACGTTGGCTTGGAAAGAGAACCCAGGTATTTTTATTTTTGGTCTCGCATCAAATTCTCTAAAGTACAGCTGCTTGTTTGGACCAAGTAGAGTGGTGATTTTGTGATAAGCACGCTGGTCCTCCTGGAAAGAGACCAAACCGAGTTAGCTGCCATGGGCACTATTGCTTCATCTGCTCACTAGGATGCTGCTACCACCGTTATGCCAATGAGCCCCCCACAAATCTTTATTTCCATGTCTCAGTTCATCCTGCCCCTCTGAATCCTCGTCCATAACGTCTTAACTTTAATTTATATTTAACATGGCCAAAAATGAACACCTTGGATGTCTTCTCAAACATCCCCCTCTCCTACACCTGGTCACTGTTGACACCACTGCCATCCATTTCTTCATGCAGGCACAACATCTGAGGTTAATGTTTGGCCCCTTTCTCTCCTTTGCCTCACCCATTCAGCTGGTATCCAAATTCTTCTTCCTCCACAACATGTTCAAAATCAAACCTTTTGTTACTATTCACACAGCTTTTGTTGTTGTTGAGCTCTTATCACTTCCCATCTTGAATACTGCAACTTCCTCCTCTCCAATTTCCTTGACATACACAGCACCCTCTACATCCATTCAACACCAGATGCTAAAATAATCTTTCCAGACTGGTACCCTCCTCCATTTTTTAATTCCTCCACTGGCTCCTGCTTTTCACCATATCACATTCAAGATTTTTGTCCTCTTCTTCCAGGCCCTTCACAGTTCTGTTCTCCCTATTTATCCACTTGTCTCCTATTGCTTACTTGGCTTCCCCTCCATTTTGCCAGGAATGCCATTCTTGAGCTCAGTTTAGCTTGAATATTTCATGACACAGATAGGCCATACCATGAAGTGAAAGATTATGCGCCATTGCCAATCCTCACAGATTTGTTACATACAAAGTGACTGTATAAATATCATTAAATAGAATATTGTACTTGGTACCTCATAAAAATAACCCACATCTGTCTGTCTTGTTTAATATAATTTTTTAAAATACTATCTAGACATTCATTTCTTTTGTGATACCTGAGTGGGTTTTCATTCTTGGTGCCCCGCACCCCCGACAAAACTATATACGGGGGGAGGGGGAGGAAGTCATGTTAATTTTGTTTTGATGTCTCTACTGACTGCGTAAGTCATATAAATGCCATGCCTACTTTATGTAAACAGTTCACATAAAGCCATGATCAATCATGTAAACAATGAATCCTGATACTTTGTTTATATCCACAGGCCAATATCAGTGTCATTCACTGGTTATACTCTATGCCTTGCTTGAGAAAAAGATATGGAGATAATTGATTTAATGCCATTAAATTAGACTGTGTAAAAATCCATGACATTCATTTCAAGTTAATACCTGAGCCACAGCAATTAATTAATACAAACTATATTTGATGGTCATAATATATTTAAAATATTATAATATTGTTGATAAACCATATATATATTATTTGTTTATTATAAACAGTAATATCTGTTACCAAACAAGCTAACAATGTAATTAATGTTGGTTTGTAAGAATGTAGTTTCAGTTGCTTCCCAAAATATTTTCTGATATCTTTGAGCAGATTTTTATAATCTCTAGAGTAATTTCACCAACCTACATTACACTAACATTATTACCTAGAGCAGCAAAAACATATAGGAGGAGTATTAACGATGAAAATATTCGCTGCATTCTTAAATTGTTGACTATGCATACAAACAGTTACATACATGGGCTAAAGTCACTATAGTATGGATAGAAAGGGATGGATAGGGTGGAACGGTAACCAAATTGCAATACAAATCAGCCATAGGACATGCATACAGATAACACCTAATCAGCCATCCTGATTTATTGTGGTTATAACATGCAGCCAGTCAACATTTTATCATGCTACCCTGAATACTTCATTCCATTCGATAGAAATTCTAGCTTTATAAATAATATGCCTCTGTTATTAGTTAAGCAGAGTTTAAATAGGCAGAGACAAATAAATTCACTTTGCCTTCCAAAGTCATCACTCATTCAGAAAATCTAGAGGTTAGAAGTTAACTTGTTGGGGCTCAATCCTATGACTTGCTGAGTACTTCCTACTTTCATTGACGTCACTGACAGCAGACAGCACTTACTATCAATTCAAAGGAAACAATTATAAAAACCTTGCAGGGTTTCCACCAAGTTATTTTCTTTGCAAAACACTGTTTCTGAATCTGCGCAGATAGTACTGAAGCAGAAATGTTTCATGCTTAATGAAAACAAAAGGTTATTAAAGAAGCTTTGAAGAAACTAAGCACATATTTTAGGTCAACCACAGATTGATTAATTTTTAAGCCTTCAAAGATTCATTGAAATAGCCCTCTTCTAGTCCTTTGCATTACTGTCTGCTTCATGTCTAATGAAGCCATTCATGCAACATAATTTCTCAAACCACTCCTCCCCACAAATGCAAAATACTACAACAGCAGGCTGAAGGGCACAAAAGAAGAAGCAATCACAAAACTGGTAAAGTTATGATGTCCCTTATGAAAAATCCTAATACAATACCCCTTCTAAAGATTTTTTTTTACCATCCCAAAGTTTTAATAGTTATAGATGTGCAATATAATTAATTAAAACCTACTGAATATTCTTTCCTTTAAAAGGGTATTGTAATTTCTTAGAACCTTATTACATTTCTACACAATGCCATTGGTGTCCTCCCTATACAGCTTTATAGGACTTTTCCACATAGTTGAAAGTGGTACACAAATTTATGTCCATCCATATGTGACAAAAGCCTTAGGAATGATAAGGGGCATGTGAGTCCCATATATAAATATTAATTTCCAGAGTAATGTAGAATAACAAATTGAGACTACTTCCTTCCTCTGGCCATAGAAGACTCACAAAGGAGAACTGGCAATGCAGTGATCCTGGTCTATGACCAGGTGCAACAGAAATACAAATACTACTAAATGATAACATCATAGCACATGCAGTTAGAGAGACCTCGCAATGTGCTAATAAAATCTATAAGGAAGAAATAAAACACAGTAGCCCAAATGCATTGAAATGTATGTCATGGTGTCCACATTCATGCTTTCAAATATATGCTATTGGCTAAACTTTTCTATCCTTTGAGTAGAACATTCATTGTTGTTTACGTTCTGAAGCATCTCTCAGGGTTTTCTAGAGTGCCCATTACTATAATACATAAACACCCTGTTTTCTAGGTATATCTATAATATGTTGAGGGTTATTTTAGCAGAGACTCTAAGATAGACATTTATATTAAGCTGTGTTATTGTGCTATGCTGATGCTAAAACATGAGGCTCAGCTAGTTAGTTCCAAGAGTTAATACTACTCAGCTTCCAAGAATTAATAACTGTGAATGGTAAATGAGAGAAAGATAGAAACGAATGCAGTATTTATATTGTGAGGAACTATTCTCATACAATCATAGAATCTCAGGGTTGGAAGGGACCTCAGGAGGTCATCTAGTCCAATCCCCTGCTCAAAGCAGGACCAACCCCAGCTAAATCATCCCAGCCAGGGCTTTGTCAAGCCTGACCTTAAAAACCTCTAAGGAAGGAGATTCCACCACCTCCCTAGATAACCCATTCCAGCTCTTCACCACCCTACTAGTGAAAACGTTTTTCCTAATATCCAACCTAAACCTCCCCCTCTGCAACTTGAGACCATTACTCCTTGTTCTGTCATCTTCTACCACTGAGAACAGTCTAGATCCATCCTCTTTGGAACCCCCTTTCAGGTAGTTGAAAGCAGCTATCAAATCCCCCCTCATTCTTCTCTTCTGCAGGCTAAACAATCCCAGTTCCCTCAGCATCTCCTCATAAGTCATGTGCTCCAGCCCCCTAATCATTTTTGTTGCCCTCCATTGGACTCTTTCCAATTTATCCACATCCTTCTTGTAGTGTGGGGCCCAAATCTGGACACAGTACTCCAAATGAGGCCTCACCAGTGCCGAATAAAGGGGAATGATCACATCCCTCGATCTGCTGGCAATGCCCCTATGTATACAACCCAAAATGCCATTAGCCTTCTTGGCAACAAGGGCGCACTGTTGACTCATATTCATCTTTTAGTCCACCGTAACCCCTAGGTCCTTTTCTGCAGAACTGCTGCCCAGCCATTCGGTCCCTAGTCTGTAGCAGTGCATGGGATTCTTCCGTCCTAAGTGCAGGACTCTGCACTTGTCCTTGTTAAACCTCATCATATTTCTTTTGGCCCAATCCCCTAATTTGTCTAGGTCCCTCTGTATCTTATTCCTACCCTCCAGCATATCAACCACTCCTCCCAGTTTAGTGTCATCTGCAAACTTGCTAAGGGTGCAGTCCACACCATCCTCCAGATCGTTAATGAAGATATTGAACAAAATCGGCCCCAGCACCGACCCTTGGGGCACTCCACTTGATACTGGCTGCCAACTAGACATGGAACCATTGATCACTACCCGTTGAGCCTGACCATCTAGCCAGTTTTCTATCCACCTTACCGTCCATTCATCCAGCCCATACTTCTTTAACTTGCTGGCAAGAATACTGTGGGAGACTGTATCAAAAGCTTTGCTAAAGTCAAGAAATAGCACATCCACTGCTTTCCCCTCATCCACAGAGCCGGTTATCTCATCATAGAAGGCAATTAGGTTAGTCAGGCATGACTTGCCCTTGGTGAATCCATGCTGACTGTTCCTGATCACTTTCCCCTCCTTTAAGTGGTTCAGAATTGATTCCTTGAGGACCTGTTCCATGATCTTTCCAGGGACTGAGGTGAGACTGACTGGCCTGTAGTTCCCTGGATCTTCCTTCTTCCCTTTTTTAAAGATGGGCACTACATTAGCTTTTTTCCAGTCATCCGGGACCTCCCCCGATTGCCATGATTTTTCAGAGATAATGGCCAATGGCTCTGCAATCTCATTGGCCAACTCCTTTAGCACCCTCAGATGCAGCGCATCCGGCCCCATGGACTTGTGCTCATCCAACTTTTCTAAATAGTCCCGAACTACTTCTTTCTCCACAGAGGGTTGGTCATCTCCTCCCCATACCGTGCTGCGGAGTGCAGCTGTCTGGGAGCTGACCTTGTCTGTGAAGACAGAGGCAAAAAAAGCATTGAGTACACTAGCTTTCTCCACATCCTCTGTCACTAGGTTCCCTCCCTCATTCAGCAAGGGGCCCACACTTTCCTTGACTTTCTTCTTGTTGCTAACATACCTGAAGAAACCCTTCTTGTTACTCCTAACATCTCTGGCTAGCTGCAACTCCAAGTGTGATTTGGCCTTCCTAATTTCACTCCTGCATGCCTGAGCAATACTTCTATAATCCTCCCTGGTCATTTGTCCAATCTTCCACTTCTTGTAAGCTGCTTTTTTGTGTTTAAGATCAGCAAGGATTTCACTGTTAAGCCAAGCTGGTCGCCTGCCATATTTACTTTTCTTTCTACACATCGGGATGGTTTGTTTCTGCAGCCTCAATAAGGATTCTTTAAAATACAGCCAGCTTTCCTCGACTCCTTTCCCCCTCATGTTATTCTCCCAGGGGACCTTGCCTATCAGTTCCCTGAGGGAGTCGAAGTCTGCTTTTCTGAAGTCCAGGGTCTCTGTTCTACTGCTCTCCTTTCTTCCTTGTGTCAGGATCCTGAACTCGACCATCTCATGGTCACTGCCTCCCAGGTTCCCATCCACTATTGCTTCCTCTACTATTTCTTCCCTGTTTGTGAGCAGCAGGTCAAGAAGAGCTTTTCCCCTTGTTGGTTCCTCCAGCACTTGCACCAGGAAATTGTCCCCTACACTTTCCAAAAACTTCCTGGATTGTCTGTGCACTGCTGTATTGCTCTCCCAGCAGATATCGGGGTGATTAAAGTCACCCATGAGAACCAGGGCCTGTGATCTAGTAACTTCTGTTAGTTGCTGGAAGAAAGCCTCGTCCACCTCATCCCGCTGCTCTGGTGGTCTGTAGCAGACTCCCACCATGACATTACCCTTCTTGCTCACACTTCTAAATTTAATCCAGAGACTCTCGGGTTTTACTGCAGTTTCATACTGGAGCTCTGAGCAGTCATACTGCTCTCTTACATACAATGCAACTCCCCCACCTTTTCTGCCCTGCCTATCCTTCCTGAACAGTTTATATCTGTCCATGACAGTACTCCAATCATGTGAGTTATCCCACCAAGTCTCTGTTACGTCAATTATGTCATAATTCCTTGACTGTGCCAGGACTTCCAGTTCTCCCTGCTTGTTCCCCAGGCTTCTTATTCTGGCATTATGGGGTGGGGTATGGGTGCAGATGTCTATAAATTTTGTAACTAAATCCTGTAATAGGGTTATAGCTAGTAAGCACAGAATTACTGACACTATACCAATAAAAGTATACACACGTCACTTCCTTCTCAAAGCCCTATAAGAAGGGCTGTTAAGCAGCAAAACGGGAGTCAACAGGGATGAACCCTGCATGACAGTTTTGCAGGTGATGCTCTTCTTTATATTTCACTATAAATAACACAACAAAACGGTTTCTATTAGCACCCTCTCTCCTGTTCCTAAAATGTCAGAAGCTGTCACCCTCAGTCAGAAAGACTACAGAAAGAATGCTGCAAATATAAAGTCATTTCAAGAAATGAAGTGGCATTAGGGTGGTGTGGAAGCTGACTGCATTATAGTGTTGATGTGTTCAGTCACTGAATAGAAGTAATGACTACATATAACAGGGCTCCTTCCAGACCTTGAGGTGATGGATCCATGCACTGACAGTGACATCAAATCCAGACAATGACAGTGCTCCTATCCCAAGGTAATGTATGGTTGCTGACATAAGTGACTAGCAGGAGAAAAAAGCAAGTGTCAATTTCTAAATGCCCATTGTTTATAAAAGTAAAATGTAACAATGCACGAGCAGGACATAGATACAAATAAATAGAAATAAAAGATGAGATGATAGAAGTTATTACTTCTGTATTCATTTTTCTCTTCATATTAACACCTCGTGGAAAACCAAACACTGTGTACTTTTAAAAAATGAAGAAAGAGAAAATGTAAATGAATTCTGAGACTGAAAGGAGCTGGTCCTAAATAAAATAAAATAAATCTCTCTCCTAGATCTTGAGACATATAGAAAGATGAGATAGTAGAACTGAGGATTATTATTAAGACACATTTTGTTAACTGTGTAGACCTGTACAATTATTTGTTCATTAATTATTTAAATGGTGATTTACATTTAAACGTATTTAACATGTTTCTGCTTCTTTTCTACAAAAACATTTTAGAATATCTTTTCACATATGTTATCATGGGTGTATGTTTCTCGTTCCTAAAATTCTATTACCATCAAACATTTGTCTTAGAAATCTTTGCTCATAGCACTAACAGCTGAGCAATTATAAATTAGCGTAAAAGAAAGGCAGTTTTGAACACACAAATATTTGCTGTCTTAAATATATTTAGACTGCCTGTTGGTGGATACAGCAACATAAGTGACCATTTGATTGGAGAAAATTCAATCAATTTTGAGTTTGATCAAATAAGATTGTACAGTTACCATACAACTTTACAACTGCCTTTGGAATTGTTTGGAAGCTAAACCTGAAATACTGAAACGTCCCCAAACTGTCCGAAATGAGTCAGTTTGGGACTGTCAGAGTTACTGTAAATATAGCAAAATATTTTAGAGATCTCCATAGATACTTATATTGTAGAAATACAGAACAATGTAGCAAATTGTGTTCTCGGCTAGTGGTTCTCAACCCGCAGACCAACCAGCACACAGCTGGCAGCACATGTGACATCCTTAGGGCCATACAGGTAGTATATATAATGTGGGTTGCAGCCCACATAGTACATGGAGAGCTGCATATGCAGCCCACAATGGTAAATAGGTCCAATTGATCCAACCTAAAATATTAGGCTGGGTGGGCAACTACAGATTATGTGCTCTAAAGTTGCTATATCAGACTTAAGGCTGGTGGAAGGCAAGATACTGCCAAGTGCTCACCTTATCTACTACTTACCCCTCTTCTAAAGTCATGTTGCATGTAAATGCACAAGGATCCTCTACAGAGCTGGAGTGAACAGCAACTGCCCTAACTCCCAAATCCCACTACCACCATGCAGAGGAACTGTAATGGTTCTGCTACTTTTTGGAATCTGCGCTCGTATGGATGGGATTTGCCCCATTCTGAACATACTCAGCAATGCATTTTTATCCATTAAAGTCTCAAATGGACAAAATCTTGCAAAATTAACTCTTGATACCCAGGAGCAAAATACGGCATGTTGAAAACATCTGAGATCACTTGCCATGGCTGCCTTTCAAAGCGAAATTATTATTCTTTATTAAATAAATGAGTTTGCAGGACCCTCAAGCCTTAATAGTCAGAATGAAGAAGAATTTTTTTTAAAAAAATGAGATTTTAAGCATCTCATTGAAAGAAACTGAACAATTCTACCTCAGGAAAGGGAGATCATTTTAAAAGCATCAAGAAACAGGGAAAATCTCCCCTTAATAAAGTGATGTTTGGCAGCTCAGCTGGTGCTCATATATCACAGTGATGGCTACATTAGAAATACCGAGTTGATGAGATAGTTCTGAGTCTGTTTTCTATTAATGAAACCCTTATGAATGTGAAGGAGTTCTTAAGCTGTATCCTCTTAGACCTGCAGGGAAATTACAGTTTCCATGGCACTTATCTCAAGGGTACAAATTGGTCCTGGTGTCTTTAGTCAAAATGTCTCCTCCCCTCCACTGTTGTGCAGTGCCCTTGTGCTAGCTGTGTGCCACTCTCCCTTCCTAGAGCTGTCTTCATGTCAGTGGTACAGCTATTGTGGTGCTGTGAACCACTTTTGAGATCCTTCAGTGTGAAAGACACTACTTTAAACCTGAGATACCGATACAACCCATTTTACCTTTACCAGTTCAGAGGAGGAATTGATTTTAGAATAATCTAAATGGTTTTAAATACAACTATATCAGGATAGCAAACCAAAATAAAAATTACGTTTCACTGCCATTTTTTTAAAGAAGTGAAAGAAAGACGTCACTGGTTATAGAAAAATGAGAGCAAATGTATGACTCCCCCTATGTAGAACTGCCAATAAAACCTTTATCTTGACTTGCAGTTAAACTGCTATTCTGTATTACTGCTGAGCAAAGGCTACCACATGTACCATATCTGGCCATGGTTTTTGTGTTTGGTGTAAACCTAATAAATAACAATCTCATCTATGAGCTACAACTTTAGGAAACACTTTATCAGGAGAAGCAGGACAAGAACATACCTACAAGTTTAAGTTTCGAAGACAGTTTGCAGTTATTGCCAAGTTAGGTGGATTCCACAGGTTAATAAATGGCTTCTCATCCCATGCTTAACAATGGAAGATCAAAAAAAGAAAATATTGGAGATGTTATCATATGTAGAAAGACTTTAGTGCATTATAGTAATGTGTATATTAGGTGACAAAAGTACTCTCATTACCATATAGTATCAAGGTATGATACAAATAAGGTTAGAAATGTGAATTTTAATAATAAACTTGGAAATGTGAAGAGAGGCAGGGGTTCTAAACCCTACCCCCCTCGGCTAGAACTAATGATGCTAGTGGGCCACTGTGCAAAGAAAAGATTAAACTGAAAAGCAAAAGATCCAGATGCTGTAAACCTGTCCTGGCTATGCTATCTAGACTGAGCCCTGGTCTACACTACGAGTTTAGGTCGAATTTATTAGCGTTATTTCGATTGATCCGTGCACCCGTCCACACGACGAAGCCCTTAACATCGACTTCTAGGGCTCTTAAAATCGATCTCGCCACTCCACCCCCAACGAGGGGATTAGCGCTTAAAGCGATATTGCCGAATCGATGTAGGCTTAGTGAGGACGCAATTCGACGGTATTGGCCTCCTGGATCTATCCCACAGTGCAACATTTGACCGCTCGGGACAGCAGTCTCAGCTCGAATGCTCCACCCAGGTAGACAGGAAAAGCCCCGCAAACTTTTGAATTTCATTTCCTGTTTGGCCAGCGTGGTGAGCTACAGGTGAGCACAGATCTCATCAGCAGCGGTGACCATGATGGAGTCCCAGAACCGAAGACGAGCTCCAGCATGGACCGAGCGTGAGGTACGCGATCTGATCACTGTATGGGGAGACGAAACCGTGCTAGCAGAGCTAGGGTCCAAAAGAAGAAATGCCAAAGTCTCCAAGGGCATGCAGGGCAGAGGCTACAACAGGGACGCGCAACAGTGCCGTGTGAAAATTAAGGAGCTCAGGCAAGCCTACCAAAAAACCAGAGATGCAAGCAGCCGCTCTGGGTCAGAGCCCCAGACATGCAGCTTCTATGATGAGCTGCATGCCATTCTAGGAGGTGCAGCCAGCACTGACCCACCCATGTGGTATGACTCCGTATGTGGATCATCAGAAACCACAGAGGAGCATGATGATGATAATGATGCTGAAAATAGCGCCCAGACACAGCAAGGAAGCGGAGAAGCCCTTTTACCCGACAGCCAGGAACTCTTTGTCACCCTGGAGCCAGTACCCTACGAACCCACCCAAGGCGTGCTCGATGCAGGAGAAGGGACCTCTGGTGAGCGTACCTCTGTTAAATTAATACATGTTTTATAAGCAAGTGTGTTTAATGATTAATTCGTAGCCAGTACAGCTACAGCTACTGGAAAAGTCTGTTAACATGTTCGGGGATGGAGCAGAAATCCTCCGGGGACATCTCCAGAAAGATCTCCTGGATGTACTCCCAAAGCCTGTGCAAAAGGTTTCTGGGGAGGGCAGCCTTATCCTGTGCTCCGTGGTAACACACTCTACCACGCCAGGCCAGTAGTACGTAGTCTGGAATCATTGCTTTGCAAAGCATGGCGGCGTATGGTCCCGGTGTTTGCTGGCATTCAAGCAACATCCGTTCTTTATCTGTCTGTGTTATCCTCAGAAGAGTGATATCATTCATGGTCACCTGGTTGAAATAGGGGAATTTTATTAAGGGGGTATTCAGAGGGGGTCCGTCCCTGCTGGGCTGTTTGCCTGTGGCTGAACGGAAATCTTCCCCGCTGTGACCCACACGGTGGGGGGAGGGGGAACATCTTGGATGTGTATCTGTGTGTGGGGGGGTGTCGATTAGGTTCGCGCTGCACATTAACCCCAAAACTGCCGCCCCTCCCTTTTCAATTGCCAACCAGTTTTAAATTGCCAGCCCAAAGGCTGTTTGTTATGGGAAATGAGGGGGTTGCTGTTTGAAAACATTCCCACATGTTATGAAGGTTAAAGAAGCCTATAGACTGTGGCTTACCATGGCTGCCTGCAAGCCGAATTCTGTTGCCCGCCGGACCTGCTTGTGTGATCTCTCACACCAAACCGGCAGACCCTCCATATAACAGGCAAAGTGCAACCTTGGACCAAATGCACATGTGATATGTAATGTTTGGAGCATTGTTCTCTAATATGTGTCTTTTAAACTACTCCTCTCCCATTTGTTTCCTCCCGCAGCTGCAAATGTTTCAACGCCACCACTTTCATCACCGTCCCAAAGGCTAGCGAAGATTAGAAGTAAAAAAAAAAGGAATCGAGACGATATGTTCTCAGAACTCATGCAATCCTCCCACACTGAAGCTGCCCAGCAGAATGCGTGGAGGCAGACACTGTCGTAGTCCAGGAAGGCAGAATTTGATCGCGTGGACAGGGGGCGTGCTGAAGACAATGACTGGTGGGATGAAGAGAGTAGGTGGCGTCAGCGTGCAGAGAGAAGGCAGGATGCAATTCTGAGGCTACTGGAGGATCAAATGGAAATCCTTCGGCTTATGGCTGAGGAAAGGCCTAGGGTTCAGGAAAGGCCACCTGAGCCCAGACCGCCGCTACAGCCCCTGTGTAACCAACAGCCCTCCTTCCCGAGTCCCATAACCTCATCCCCAAGACGCCCAAAAACGCGTTTGGGCGGCCTCCGTGCATCCAACCACTCAAGCCAAGAGAACAGTCCAAGCAAGAAAGGGCTGGCATTCAATAAGTTTTAAAGTGCTGTGTGTCCTTGTCCTTCCCTCATCCCCTCCTCCACCACCCATCCTGGTGCTTCCCTTCCTCCACCACCTATCCCGGGAGACTGTGGCAGTTACCCCCATAGTTCCCCCTCTTTGTTTTACGAATTAATAAAGAATGCATGATTTTTAAGCAACAATGACTTTATTTCCTCTGCAAGCGGTGACCGAGGAAGGGAGGGCAGGGTGGTTTGGGTAAAGGGAAGTAGAGTGAATGAAGGGGCAGGGCTTTTCATTACTGGGGAAAAACAGAACTTTCACACAGCATCCTGGCCATTCATGAAACTGGTTTTCAAAGCTTCCCTGATGCGCAACACACCCTGCTGTACTCTTGTAATAGCCCTGGTGTCTGGCTGTGCATAACCAGCGGCCAGGTGATTTGCGTCAACCTCCCACCCCGCCATAAACGTCTCCCCCTTACTCTCACAGATATTGTGGAGCGCACAGAAAGCAGTAATAATAATGGGAATATTGGTTTCACTGAGATCTAACCTAGTCAATAAACTTCACCAGCGAGCTTTTAAACGCCCAAATGCACATTCCACCACCATTCTGCACTTGCTCAGCCTATAGCTGAAAAGGTCCTGACTACTGTCCAGGCTACCTGTGTATGGCTTCATGAGCCATGGCATTAAGGGGTAGGCTGGGTCCCCAAGGATAACTATAGGCATCTCAACATCCCCAACGGTTATTTTCTGGTCTGGGAAGAAAGTCCCTTGCTGCAGCAGCCGAAACAGACCAGAGTTCCTGAAGATGCGAGCGTCATGTACCTTTCCCGGCCATCCCACGTTGATGTTGGTGAAACGTCCCTTATGATCCACCAGTGCTTGCAGCACTATTGAAAAGTAACCCTTTCGGTTTATGTACTCGCTGGCTTGGTGGTCCGGTGCCAAGATAGGGATATGGGTTCTGTCTATCGCCCCTCCACAGTTCGGGAACCCCATTGCTGCAAAGCCATCCAGTATGAGCTGCACATTTCCCAGACTCACAACCCTTGGTACCAGCAGCTTGGTGATCGCCCTGGCTACTTGCATCACAACAGCCCACACTGTACATTTTCCCACTCCGAATTGATTTGCGACTGACTGGTAGCTGTCTGGCGTTGCAAGCTTCCACAGGGCTATCGCCAGTCGCTTCTCTACTGTGAGGGCTGCTCTCATCTTGGTGTTCTGGTGCTTCAGGGCAGGGGAAAGCAACTCACAAATTTCCATGAAAGTGCCCTTACGCATGCGAAAGTTTCGCAGCCACTGGGATTCATCCCAGACCTGCAGCACTATGTGGTCCCACCAGTCTGTGCTTGTTTCCCAGGCCCAGAATCGGCGTTCCACTGTATCAACAAGCCCCATTACCACCATGATGTCCACTTTGCGGGGGGGCCTTTTTTGAGAGAGGTCTGTGTCCATGTCCTCATCACTGTCCTCAGGGTGCTGTTGTCGCCTCCTCGCCTGCTGTAGCTGTAGCAGCTCCTGGTTCTCGTTCTCCATATACTCCTGGACAATGCGCGTGGTGTTCATAATGGCGAGAACAGCCGCGGTGATCTGATCGGGCTCCATGCTTTCCCTGGTATGCTGTTTGCAGGACAGTAGAGTGGGAGCAGAAGCGGCGGGTGGATAACAATGGTGTCAGCAATATGGCGCCCGCATGAAAAAAGGCGTGAAAGGATTTTTGGCTCCCCCCTCAGTTGCTTTCACGGAGGGAGGGGGGAAGCAAGGGTTAGGCTCATTTCCTTCTAGCAGCAGATGGTACAATATGCCGGGAAGCAAGGGTAGGCGCCTTCCCTTCTAGCTGCAGATGATTCAATAGGCTTGATATCCATCATCATCTCCTGGCCCCCTCAAGGATTGAACTCACAACCCCGGGTTTAACAGGACAACGCTCAGACCACTGAGCTATCCCTCTGCCCGTGTTCCAGGCAGTACGGAATCTCCCTTAAAGAAAACATAAAAAAGAGAACAACCAGAGTCACTCTGGTCACTCCCATTTATGTCTAAGTGCCCCTGGCCAGCCACACGAATTTCAAGCATATTGTATGATCTGCAGCTGTGTAGTCCCGCGACTACGATCATTTATGGCCTATTGCACCATCTGCAGCTAGAAGGCAAGGAGTTTATGCTGTGTAGTCCCGCAACTACGACCATTTATGGCATATTGCACCATCTGCTGTTAGAAGGCAAGGAGCTTATGCTGTGTAGTCCCGCGACTAGCAGCCTCAGGCAGAATGGCCCCCTCAAGGATTGAACCCCGGGTTTAGCGGGCCAATGTCCAGGTGTACGCTGGAGATGTACGGTAATTGTGAGCTGAGCAGGCTTCCATAGCAAACCCGGACACCCCGGAAACCCTGGAAAAAAGGCGCGAAAAAGATTGCTTTCACGGAGGGTGGGAGGGACGTTTGATGGCTTGACGACATGTACCCAGAACCACCAGCGACAATGTTTTCTGCCCCATCAGGCTTTGGGATCGCAACCCAGAATTCCAATGGGCGGCGGAGACTGCGGGAACTGTGGGATAGGTACCTGCAATGCAACGCTCTGAAAGTCGGCACTAGCCCCGCTACTGTGGACACAGTCCGTCGACCTCAAGGTCTTAATGCTCTTTAGTGGGGACACACACAATCGATTCCATAAATTCGGGTTTTAAAATATCGACTTCTATAATTTCGACCTAATTCTGTAGTGTAGACGTACCTTAGAGGTAAAAGTTTAAGGGAATTTCAAATCTGAAGATTAGCCCAGATTAGACATTTCATTAACAGTCACAGCTGGCCTACAAGTGCCTGTGATTGTTCTGTATATGTAGCTTCATCCTTATTTCTATTGCCCCTGCGAGGAGGTTTCTTATAATAAATATTTTTAAAAATACAAAACTTGTGCATGTGGAGGGTCAGTTCTACTTTGCTCTCAACCCACTACCCCACAGCAGGGTTTCTTCTTCAGTCATTTTTGGAGAACAGTGTAACTGAAGTATTACAATTGCACATTCACCAGCTCAGGTAAAACAACAGTTAACCTTCATACACAAGCATCAATTCAGCTACTATGTATATTTCAGGGTTAACATTTTACAACATAGAGGGCAATACAGTAAGCTTCACATTTAACCACAAAAGCAGGAATACAAATCAGTCTGCGCAACATGGATGCATGAATATTAATGCTGGACCTTATATTTATATCCCCTGACTTTGACTAACTGGCAACCTTGATGCTTTGCTTTAATGTTTGATGAATTATATTTCAGAGGCTGGTTGAAAAAAAATCCTCAATGGGAGGTGGGGAGGACAATGTTTAATAGGCCTTGTGGAAGTTTAGTAAGGATGAATTTGAAAGAGAATGTCGGGCCATTGCAAACCAGGCAAAAATGGAGGTTGCACGTATAAAGAGGAATAAGGGGAAAGGCATGAAAGCCAGAGGAAAGTTAAGGTCATGTGGCTGGAGTGGTGAAGGGGTAAGTGGAAAGATGAGAGTAGAGGACTGAGCAGGAACAATGGATCTTGAAGTCAAGGAGCTTAATTCTGATGTGGAAGGCAAGAGGAAGCCAGTGAAAGAATAAAAGGGGATGGAGGCAGTTAAACTTTGCTGTAGTGACGTTTCTAGAGAGGGAATACATTTGCAAACATAACTTTGCATTACATTTATTTGTTTGGCTGATATTCAGTTTGGAGATGAAGGGATATGATAAAAGAGTTATAACATGTATTTGAAAGAGACAATAGTGAAGATTCAAAGAAAATATCCTCAATTACAGTGCCAGAAGAGCTAGACCTGCAACCTCTGAAAATACTGAAAGATCTATCTGTGGAATCAGTTGGGAAATGGAAGCACAAGGCTTTATATTAATTTATAAATGATATTTCAACTTCCACTCAGTCCTGCCTGTCAGTCATTTGTCTTTACTGAAGTTTCTAAGATGTGCACAGGCTTTGTCTCTTCCAACCAAAATAAGATGTAAAATTCGGGCTTTAAAAGGGAAGCAGTGCACAGAGTATTGTAAGCTATGTGTATCAAAAAAATGAACAGCAAATACTGTGCTCTGCAAGACTATTTAATCTCCAATCCAGTTTTGGACTCTTCTGTTACTAGTTTTGTATATGGAGTGAGATACCTCCCTGTATGTTTCTCAACTATATCCAAAGAACTCCACAGTTAGTGGTGTTACACTGGGAATGACATTAGCACATTACATCATACCCAAACACCAGAAGCAGAAAGTTTATACTGACCTCTCTGAACCCAGTCTGCAAACCCATTAAATTCTTAGACCTGAGCAGCTACCTCTTGAATTTGGGGACAGTTGTAATAATTGGGTCTACGTATTTACCCTAATTGTGAGCTCAACTGTGAGAAGTCGTGACAGTATGACAGTTTATAAAATGTCACAATGATCTATAACAATAAATGTTGATGGGAAAAGGTGCAAAAGGGAGAAAGAAAAATGGAATTAGTTCAAACTCAAGGGCTGTGTTAAGATCATGCCTGGCAAATAGGAGAAGTGTGAAAATGGAAATCAATAGACCAAAATTGGTGTGTCAGAAATTAGGTCTAACTGGTGAACAAAATAATGGATAGATTCATCTATCCACCACTGCCTTTTGGGGTCCTTAAAAAGACTTTGGGGGGGAAATCAAAGAGAAGAAGGTGTTCTCTACCAACCAGTGCTGCAGAAAGCTTTATCATGGTGGCTGCCACCCCAACCATCTCTTGGGATCTCAGGATCTACCATACCACCACAGGGTTTTCATTCTGATCCTGAAAGCTGTTCTGTCCAGACCAAGCCATCAGTGGTAGGGAAATATTACTATCCTCATTTGGAACTGAGGAAATGGAACAAATGGAGCAGAGGAAAAAGAGCAATTAACCCCTGATCTGTTAGTGCAATTTACTTTGGCACTAAACTGGTTCAGGCTAAACTGCAAGTCACCCTGAAAAAAGTAATGCTAATGGTATCTGTTTTGTAGATCCAACATGTTCACACAATCATACAGTGTGGAACACATAGCATTTAATATCTCAAGAAAAGGTGGATTGTATCCAACCACTATAAAAACAAACACTTGTGAACTGGATGGATGGAAGAATCAAAATGATTTGCCCAAGGTCACAGAGAAAGTCTGTGGCAGAGCTCTGAATTGAATTCACATCATCCAAGACCCAGTCTACTTCCATATTTCAACAACTGTTTGTGAAGAAAACAAGAACAAGCTGGTTGAGCTAATAGCTGTTTTCCAGCTCTAATTTCTTTGATGATTTGTATTTCTGCCTGAAGTGTGTTTCTTCGACATCCATCCAGCCCATGACTGCTTGTTTTCAGACCGGTTGGATGCAATCCATCTTTTCTTTTAAGATACTAAAGTACCTTTTCAGGCATTTAAAAATGCTTTTATAGTTCATTGACAGAGTTACATATCACAGAACAGGAGAATTGAATGCTAAGGCCAAAAAAAAAGTAAAAGAAGAACATTATAGACACTGAACACAATGCAGCTTACAGCCATTCTACTAGGAATTTCATGAATACATTCAAAATGCAGGAGAGTCAAGCAAGAAGTTAAAACATTAAACACAGTTATGAAATATACTGTCATGTGTTTATTAATCTCTGCATCTAACCTACAAGTTACTTTAATATCATATTATACCATTCTCTAAGATTCTGCTTTTAGTCTCCCTTTTAAGTGCAAATTCCATGTAACTTTTCCTCAGCTGTTATACCTCCCCCATGTTCAAACCAAATCACTTGACTTGTTCTTTGTTGATTCCTTCCCCCCGCCCCCGCCATCTCATTAGTATACCTCAAATAATACACAGGCCAAAAATGAATTTTTTTTCCTAAACTCAGAGGCGTAGTGATTTATATAATGCCATGACTTCTACCGGAAACTCATATTTCTGTGCATAAAGACATTGCTTTCCAGTTTAACTGTAATACTGAACAAAGAGAATTAATGTATATTCACAATCTTTGTCCTGTTGTTTGTTTGGTTTCTAGACTTAAGATCTGATGAATATTTTTGGTCCTCCCTCTCTCTTACTCTTCACTTTACAATTCCCTCATACACCTAATCAATCCTAATCATGTTGAATTCGTTTTCTTTATAGTGCGTTTGCTGTGGGGCTGACAATGTTGTGTTATCAGCAAACTTGGCCATTATAAAGATATATATACTCCATCTTTCCATTTGCAATTATTCTTCCCCTCCTCTTCTAACTCTTTTTGTTGTTACTTCTGTTGCAGAATACACATTGCATGCCTCCGGATTGAAATCTGTCCTGTATTTCCATGACAACTGAGTGATCCCAAATACATAGTGTGTAAACCAGATTTAGTTCCAGGCTCAATACTGCAGTGCTTGTTCATGCAAAACTCCACGAACTTTGATTGGTGTTACATGAAGGACCAGGGTTCACTATTTTGTTTCTTTCCAAAAAGCTGTCATTTTGTCCCTCAACTCAAATAATGGAGCCAACACCTCACTGACTTTCACCAGATAAGATACCCTTGAATATAATTTATATGTCATGGACTACACCATTCCCCAACAATGCTAGAACCTCAAGCAGAGAAGTCTATTTGTCTCTTCTATACAGACAATTATGAAATTATATAATTGTCTGTATAGAAGACAATTATATAAATTCTCTATATAAATATAATTCTTGTCTACCTTATTCACAAAATGATTGGAAAATACCAAATATAAACAACCTGTGATAACCAAGAAGATAGCTCATCACACAAACAGAATTGTGCAGTTTCAAGGCAGGATTGCTCTTTAACTCATCATATGGATCAACCAACAAGATAGGTGCCTCCTGCACAGCTATGGTGTAAGATTTCAAAACCTCAGTCATACCTGGTTACATTCAGAACAGGGATCTGGTCAGGTTCACTCCTGTTCATCAATTTCAGGTCATTTGACTGTTTAGGGGGCACTGTATTCGGAGTCAAGGACAATAGATTATGAAGATCCAAGAGACTAGTGATGAAGTGGTCTGTTCACAATACCTTACTCCTCCAAACCATCTGTAACTCAACAAGTTGTAAAACCCTTTGAGGGCAGACAATTTAAACAGATCCTCCGATGTAACAGATGACTTATCCCTGGGACTCAAACATAAATGCTTCTTCAGAGCATTTATTTATTTGTATTAATTTATTTTTCTGTTTGGAATAGAAAAATGGTATTAAGTTGAAGGTATTTTCATAGAAGTCCCAGAGAAGGAGTCCTCAATCTCTGACCCGACAGCCGGGTCTTCACCATCAATCCCCTTCAATTCACAAAACTTCAGTTCTATCATAAATATACTCAGTGCGCAAAATTCAGGCACGGTGTAGTTGCAACAGCCTTGGTTACAAATGAGTGTTTATTTAAATGGGGAAACAACTGATTCATAATCCCTCATCCTTCTACTCTGTAAGAATATGTACCCACGGCACTGAGTTTATTACAGCCTAAGGGAGGAAACTTAATTGGGAACCCCTTGATAGAATATAAGGAGCACATCACTGCTATATTGTGCATCCTATTGTAGTTTGTCTTTGCAGAGTGTAATATTTTTGGTTTTGACTGCATGGCTTTTCATTTTAATCTTAAACTTTAAAAAGTCGAATCACTGTTCCCTAGATACATCACTCCCTTTTATATCTTTCATTATATACATTGTTATCAATTTTGGTATCATTTCCTGCCTTGCAGGTGGATGCATATTTTCAGTTAAAACGCAATCCTGCCTTTGAATCTCACAAAAAGACAAGCAACCTTATTTCCTCCATTTAATGGACTATACCTTAGTAGTGGAATTCTCCCCAATGCTTTTACTCTTGACTTAACAGCCTTTTTTGTTTGCTCAATCATTTCACAGTCCAGTTATTCTGTTTGGTTAGATGGTCTACCACGTAGTCATGCCTATGAAAAATTCTCAACTTTACTGCACGGTGCTTTTAAACGACAAAGACTTTCTCCCAATTTTCTTTTTTTGAAGGACTAACAAATCTTATTTTCTCCATACAGAGATATCTTTCTCCTTCACTGCCTTTTGAACAGCTCACACCATTTAATAAGATACTTATGTTATTTGCAAATAGCTTATAGATACATCTATGAATAATATAGTACCATATTTTTGTCTTCACACACACATGCAATCTTCTATTTTCTCTACTGAACTTATTCCATCTGGGTCATTTTAATAATGCTCTGTTAAGGATATTACATTAGCTGCTGTTATACTGGCTCCCAATATTCCTGAATCTAATTTGGAGATTGTTCACACTGCACATGTTCAATCCCGTATACTTCAATTGGAACTTCATTCATCCCTTTCTCTTTGAAACCAGAAATTGCCAAGACACACACATCGGATACAAGAGACTGCTTTGCAGAGGAGCTACTGAGTACTAAATCTCTGACCCATGAACAAACAGGGATAGTTTTTGTTCAGAATAGGAATACATTTTCTCTCTCAAAAACCCAAAGGTTTCACTTTTATTTTTTTAAGTCTTTCCATTATGTAACTCAGCCACTCTGAAACTCTCAAAGGGAGTGGGTTAGAGCTTGAAGCACAAATCCTATTATTTATTCATAACTCATTGCAACAGCTGGGCATCATTTATAAAATACACCTAAATACAACTCGCTAAAAAAATTGTATCAAACATGCTATGTCAACAACAGCATTTAAAGCTCAGAATATTTTCTGAATCTCTGAAGATCATGCCATAATTTGAACTGCTAACTAAAATGTACTAGTGACATATTGCAATCACATGCAGCATCTTTTGGCACCATATTCTATATTATGCTCAGAGCATGAAAACCTCTGAAAGCCATTATGTTGAGATGGCCAGACAGTATGAGCTATAGAATAGCCTTTTGTATCAATACAGGTGATGTGTATGTGTGTGTTCCTGGCTCAGTAGTGGTGGGTTTCCTGTGGAAAACTAGGGGGTGATTAATGCAAATCCCATAACGCTGATTATGCACTAACACACACGCCTTTCTGAGAGGGCCATTGATCTGTTACAGGAAGGCAGAGGTCAAAGGCCCCAACCCATGTAAAGAAATGGCTGAACTGTCCCAACGTGGCTCTGATTCTTGATCTGAAACCCAATATGAACTGATAACCAGGAGATTAAACTCAGTTGAGAGGTTTGAAAGACGGACACCTACCTCCTATGCTGCAGTTGGCGGTGATCCCTGGTAAGCTATTAGTAAGTATGTAGAAAGTTTATTAAATATATGTTTTCTCTCTGATGCTTTTGCCCCAAGAATAAATGTATTTAGCTTTATGAAGGCTGGTCAGTAACCAGTATACACTATTGCAGCCCCTGGCAGAAGGTTAACCACAGGTGCTGGACCTCAGTCAGACCTGCTAGGAAAATCACACTGAGGAGTAGAGTGACTGAAAGCCTAAACTCCTGGTCTGGAGGGAGGGAAACACAGGTCTCCACCTGAGAGAGGTGATGGCTATGAAGCCTGAAATCTTAAGTGGGTGAACTCAAGGAAGAGATGGGTGGTGTTGGGGTTGGGGGGAAGGTCAAAGGGACAATTAACCCTGAAACTGTGACAGTACTATCCAAATTACTCATAATGCCACCAATCTGTGGCTGACTGGTTTATAAATACCAAAAGTTATGCTATTTACAAACCTCTTCCACCTATTCATTCCCGTGCCAAAATACCACACAAAGAACATTATCTATCAGCAACATTTGTAGCAGACTTTACAACTTCCTTTTTATATACACACTAAATAACAACATAAGAATGGCCATGCTGGGTCAGACCAAAGGTCCATCCAGCCCACGATCCTGTCTGCCAACAGTGGCCAATGCCAGGTACCCCAGAGGGAGTGAACCTAACAGGTAATGATCATGTGATCTCACTTCTGCCATCCATCTCCACCCTCTGACAAAAAGAGGCTAGGGACGCCATTCCTTACCCATCCTGGCTAATAGCCATTAATGGACTTAACCTCCATGAATTTATCTAGTTCTCTTTTAAACCCTGTTATAGTTCTAGCCTTCACAACCTCCTCAGGCAAGGAGTTCCACAGGTTGACTGTGCGCTGTGTGAAGAAGTACTTCCTTTTATTTGTTTTAAATCTGCTGCCCATTAATTTCATTTGGTGGCCCCTAGTTCTTACATTATGGGAACAAGTAAATAACTTTTCCTTATTCACTTTCTCCACACCACCCATGATTTTATATACTTGTATCATATCCCCCCTTAGTCTCCTCTTTTCCAAGCTGAAAAGTCCTAGCCTCTTTAATCTCTCCTTATACAGGACCCATTCCAAACCCCTAATCATTTTAGTTGCCCTTCTTTGAACCTTTTCTAATGCCAGTATATCTTTTTTATACTGAGAGGAGGAGGAGACCACATCTGTATGCAGTATTCAAGATGTGGGTGTACCATGGATTTATATAAGGGCAATAAGATATTCTCATCTTATTCTCTATCCCATTTAAAATGATTCCTAACATCCTGTTTGCTTTTTTGACTGCTGCTGCACACTGCGTGGACATCTTCAGAGAACTATCCACAATGACTCCAAGATAGCTTTCCTGATTAGTTGTAGCTAAATTAGCCCCCATCATATTGTGTGTATAGTTGGGGTTATTTTTTCCAATGTGCATTACTTTACATTTATCCACATTTATCCACATTACATTTCATTTGCCATTAAATCTCGATTTAATCCGGAGGCAACGCAATCTAGTTTGGAATGGCTCGGCCATTATGTTAATTGAATCTATTTCCCTTAAGTTAACGATCCTCATTCACACCTGTGTGACCATCTTGTTTATCACTTCAAAAGCTTTTTCTTCCCCTGCTGTCATGTTTCCTAAGATTGGTCTATACACCTGGACCATCATGTTTCTCTGACTGTATAAATGTCTGTCTGCAGTGTGTTTCATTCCATGCATCTGATGAAGTGGGTATTAACCCACGAAAGCTTATGCTGAAATAAATTTGTTAGTCTCTAAGGTGCTACAAGTTTTTCTTTCTTATTTTCGTTTTGCTGACACAGACTAACACGGCTACTACACTTAAACAAGATATGAAAGTGTCACAGTTTTGTGTGTATACCATTCCCCATCTGTGCTGATGGCCAAAATAGAGAAGCTTGCTTCTTTTTCATGTGTGTTGCTATATTCCTCTAGTGATGCTGAGACCTACTTTAAAAAACCATATCCTTACTATAACACCAGTTCTGTTCATGGACAGTTCAAGCAGGTAGAATGGGCTCAAAAAACCCTCCCACCACAAAAGCACTACCACAATTAATCTCCTTAGTCGTAGTTTCGTTAGAGAGGTCAAAGATTGAACGGAAACAGATATAGCCTCTAACCCCCATTTAAGGTGGTTTCTCTAGATCAGAGCTTAGGAACATTGGGCGAGGCAGAGCAGGAGAGTTTGAGTACCTGTATTATGTATTATGCCTGCTGTGTGTGTAAGCAGTGAACTTCTGGAGCTCGAATGTCAGATTGGCACATTTCCACAAGCTTTAAATTCACTTAAAGAAAAACTTAAGTAGAAAGTTCTTCTGTTTACAGGTATCTTGATAACTCTCAACAATGGGAAGAAAGCAAAGAAAAAAACTGCAATAATTTAATTGATTATTGGGTAAAATATATTCCCCACTTTACCCATTTATGACTTATTCTAGAAAAATAATAGAATGGAAATGCTAGTCACAAAATACTCAACAATATTACCTTTTTTTAAGGTTTGCACATTGTATATAAACCAGTCCTAATGATGCAAATATATACAGTATTTGCAATAATTCAGTGAACAGTTCACACTAGTTATTGGTCAAGAATTGTTCATTTCAGGTATTTACAATTAACTATTTTTGGTATGTCACAAAATATTGATTCTGATCCCTGATTGCGTAACAATATTTTAAAATTGCAGATCTGAATGATGAATGACGAAAACTGTAGAAAGTAGTGAAACTTTCAGGACTTCTGAACATTTTCATGGATACTAAGTAATCATCTCAATATTCGCACATAATTAACAAAAGAACTCATGAATAGCAGTGAATCATGAATATATTAGAGATTTCCCCCCCATTATTCAGTTAGCTCCAGAAAAAACATAGTTTTTATACACAGTATGTAGTGGAGTACTATTAAATCTGCTATAAGGCTTATATTCTTTGTCAACAAAAATCAATTGTGTAATTTTCAGGTTTCCACTTCTAAGACAC
Organism: Chelydra serpentina; assembly: GCA_037349315.1. Lineage (NCBI taxonomy): Eukaryota > Metazoa > Chordata > Testudines > Chelydridae > Chelydra > Chelydra serpentina. The sequence goes on along the minus strand of JBAIAC010000035.1, from coordinate 28,930,141 downwards.
TTGTGCCAACACTGATAGTACTTTGATTCTTTTGAATATCCTGTACATTTATCAAAATTCTGTTTAATCTATACAAAGCCTCCAGGTATCTGATAAGTAATCAGAGAAGAAACAAGCCCTAATATGGAACTACTGGGGGGGATTCTGCATCAAAAAATTAAAAATGCTATGCACAATATTTTAAAATTCTGCATATTTTATTAGTCAAAACAACACAATATAATCACTCCAGTTTCAATTATTTGGGTAATTTATTTCAAAATACCTGTCAACAAGTATGTCAACAATACAGACCAACAGCAAAAAATATTCTCCCAGGAGTAGAGAGTTAAAGAAACCTCTATGACAACCCAGTTCCAGTTGGGGGATGTTGGAGAGGGCTGTGTGGGGCCCCCAGAGCCCAGCCATGGGGCACACCCCATGGCCCAGACACCACTACTCCCCTCCCCCCAAGATCCCAGCCATCAGGCATCCCCTGGCCCAGACCAGCACCCTCAGAGCCTTTACTCCCTCCAGCTTCTTTACTGTCCTGCCAGAGGATGTGGTGTGGTGCAGCCTTCCCCACCCTTTGCCAGAGCTGGGTCTCCTGGGCCCTCTCCTGTCCCTGGGAGAATGAGGATCAAGCGGAGCATGCAGCCTCTAGCCCAGTGGTGCAAGTGCAAGTGGCGGCCAGCAGCTCTGCAGCCCCAATTCTGCAGGAGGGAACAGGGAATTCTGTGAAATTCTGCATTGCGCAGTGGCGCAGAATTCCCCCAAGAGGAATATGGTCCCTGAAATATACAGTCAGGATGCTATTCAAAACATCCAGGAAAGTACAATATTGCCACAAGAGATTTATCTGAAATGAGATTACTAGGTTTTTACTGGCTTGAGTTTAGTGCTCTCACATTTGACAGATGCAGCCGTGTAGTTTAGCAGAATGTTGATGGATGCTCTGTACTCTAGTTTTCATAGTCTGCTTATTTTGGGAGTTCCCCCTATCCACTGATTCGTTCAGCAATCTGTCACAAATATTTAATGTAGGAAGAACTGACAAAGTAAGCAACAAATATATGCCTCAGATTAATCAGGTGATGTGGCAATGATCAATTACAAACTGAAATTAGCGTAGTATCTTGATATGCCACAAGGAAGATTAGATCATAGGTTTCATGTTGGGTCAAAAATGACAGGGATTTTCACTAACAGAATGAAACATTTAGGCTAGTGGAAAGAACACACTTTTCTTGTTATATTGGTGGTCAGGAACTTATTAATGTTATAGATGTGTACATGTAGTAAGCTAGAGCTTTTCAAAAATACACAATAAGTAATGAGATAAAGATATTCCTACCTGGAAAAGCCCTATTAAATTTAATAGGAATAAAACAACCAGGGTGATAGAATTAAGAGAGAATTGTATTCCTGCTATAGAATTCCATCTCTCTAAAGCCATCACTATAATAAGCAAATATTTGTATGAGTTATTTTAAAATTTTATTATCATTGATTCTTTATTATATAATCTAGGACATTTCAAAAGGGGCTTACCAGACCTGAACCTGTGATGTGTCCCTTCCGCTTTGGTGCTCTATTTACCTTGTTTTGAGTTACCCTAGGGCTGGCCCTTGTCTATTGTATCCAGACATGGAACCTTCATTCCACACAGTTTTTGTTGTGTCAGGAGACTGACCCTGGATCGGGTTCCTTCACCCTTAACATGCCCTTTCATATCCCTCTCATGCACTTTCATACCCTTATATCCCTCCTCTTAGTAGTTAATTGTGATTGACAGAGCTTTTCCTCCGGCAGGGAAGATCACTCCACTGAACACACACATTATATATATATATATCTCACTGATCGGTCCATCAGCCCTCACAGAGAGAGCGCTGATCACAACACATCAGTTGTGTTGTTCTAGCCAGTCCTCGAACTACCCTCTGGCCAGGCTGTCAGTAGCACCGGACACCCGATTGACATAGCGCACAGCAGCCTAGAACTCCTGAGCGATCCGCCAACCGCAGCCTCCCAAGTAGCTGGGATAACAGGTGCGCGCCACCACACCGGGTTTTTTATATATATATAAAACATGCTCATTGACTGATTGGCTGCATAACATGGGTTTCAGAGAAACCTCCATGCTCTTTCCTCACTGTTTACAGGGCAGTGCGTTTGAAACTTGCTATAATATATATATAGTTCAATTTCTGTACATAGGTATTTACATCTATTTGAGTAAGAAGGTGAGTATTTGAGTAATCACTCCTCAGAGAAAAAACACTTTTTAAGGAAATCTTGCTCCACAAAAGGGTAGTTAAGTACATACCTGTACTTCAAAATCCATATTCTCCAGAAATTTTTGGTTCATGGTTTCAGCAAATTTCTTGATCGCTCTCAAAAACACTCTAAAAAGAGAAAAACAATGGAATAAGTTTATGGATGTAATCTTTGGAATGATCTCTTAATCATGTCTGATAGCAATTAAAAGCTCATTTATTTAAAGACTGACAAAACTAGAAGTAGCAGAAGTCACACATCCACAAAATACCACAAACTTCATTTCTTGGAACAGCATGTCATTTAAAATATATTATACTTTGTGAATGTATTTCATTCATTATTTGACTGTCAGAAGGTTCCTCAATTATGTTTTCAATATAAAAAATTGGACAATGTTATTTCTTTGTTCTGCTGAACATTACAGTCAACTGTAGAAAACACACAGTATAATAAATCTTTCATACACAATTTACCTTCTATGTGACAGCTATGCTTTGTTTACAGAAATGTTATTGCTTTCCTTTCACTGATCTGTCAGCCAGAAATACTCAAACCTTTTGTGATTATAAAGATTGTTAGCTCATTAGGAATATAAGGTATGTTTTCCTAATTAAAATATACAGTGTATAGCTTGTTGATTTTCCTACAGAATCTCATGTTTCCTCACAGTTTCTTCTGCAGGTAGATTGTAATAACCACTCTAAATTGACTTAATACATTTTATTTTTTGCAAGAAACACAAAGGTCAGAATCTATTATTGCACACCAGGTCATAACTCTAAGAGCTAGGAACATAGCACCTTTTCCTAGTACAATGCTTTCTTAAAAGGAAATGCCAGGTTAAAAGTCATATTTGGAAAACAAACTTCCCTACCTATCTCTGTAGATTGCTAATAAAACCTTCCAATTAAAAAGTCAGTCAACTGCACCTCTCATTATTTATGATGTTTCTTTATTTTATGCACTTCATTCAGCTTGGAATTTGAAAATAAAATCATCTGAACTTAGTTTACACCTAGTTTCTGGTCAGTTTAGTGGTGTCATGCAGCAATGTTTGGGTTGCAGGTAACATTTACTACTTAGTTCTAGTAGACGTGAATCCCGCCTCATCAAGGAATGAATTTAATATACCCCTCAGTATGACGCAAGGACTGACTTAGGGGTCTCACCTTACACCTCTCTTCTTCTCACCTTACGTTGTTTTGCTATAAGGGTGGGGATACTGATCTCTTGATGACCTGATAAACCTTGCAGTTTGCTAATAGGAATCACAAAAGGGCAGTGACAGGCCCATCCAGACAGGGGCTTGCACAGACTCCTGCACTGGGATGGATTCCAAGGGCTCCCAGTGGAAGCAGGGGTGATTCTTACTCCCTTGCTGACAGTCTACAGGATTCACTGCCTGACATCGGGGCTTGACAGGGGAAGAGGTACCTAGTCATTTGTGTTAAAAGCAGTGTTGTTCTTCCAGTTTTATGTAGCTATTTTTTCAGGACCTCACGATGATACAGACCAGATTTCTCTTGCACACAGAAAGGGAATTATAATCACCATGTTTGAGGTCAGGAAAGATTTCCCACACCCTAGACCACAGTGCAAGCTATTATGGATTGTTTCGTTATGGAGCAACCTGCAGAAACCATCTTGCAGGACACAGGGCTGAAGGGCAGGTGCCCAAGACTCAGGGTAGACACCAGATCACTCAACTAGGGCTGCCAACAGCCAATCTTGAAGAGTTGTAGGCAGACAATTTGCTCAGAACAACAGAAATGCATTTTCAAGGTGCATTTATTGTACAAAGACTGTGGTCTTTGTTATTAGGGTTGAACTTGACTGGCGAGAATCCCTCTCTCTAGGAGTTGATGCCTTTCCCAAGGCAAAGGGCTTGAGAGTAGGAGTGCTACAGACCTCTTGGGGAGGTAGATGGGGCATAGGTGGACCCTTACTGTCATACACAAATATAGCCCTCTCACTCTTCCATCCCTAATGTTGGTGGGGTTTTGTACGTGCAATTTGCAGGTGGCATTCTGGGCAACCTACTGGAGTCCAGTGCATTATGATTCTTTAGGATTTGCACGGACAGTGCAGTTTGAATTATTACAATAGAAGTTGTGCCTTGCAATTTAATTCATTTACAGGTGCTTTGTTTCTTTTCCACATCATTCCCAGCAGAATCAGCAAAGCACATTTGTACAGAAAACTCTGGGGTACAATTTGATCTGTCCGTGTCCCTTCAATGCCAGTTTAGCTAATCTTGGTAACCCAGTTAAGGGTCTGGTCCTGAGAAAGGCTGAGTTTTCTCAACTCCAAATGAATCCAGTTGGCCAAATTTTACTTGGCACTGTCCCTTTCACATCAGCTCGGTTAACCTAGCGGTCACAGGCATCCTGGTCAAGAACTTCCTTCAGAACACTCAACAGTGTGTGGATCTGCATGCTGGGCCCCATGTGCCTTTAAACGTCCATTGGCAGCCTGTCTGGCAGACTTCCTGGGCAGAGACTCCCTGTTTAGTCCCCTTTCTGGAAGTGGGACTCTGCAGCCCAGCTGCCAGGGGCGGCTCTCACAATTTTGCCGCCCCAAGCAGTTGCCGCAGCAGAGCCCCGCCCCCGACGCAGGCAGACGTAGCAGGGCCCCACCCCCGACGTCTGCTTGCATCGGGGGCGGGGCCCCGCTACGTCTGCCTGTGTGGGGGCGGGGCCCCACCCCCGACGCGGGCAGTCCCAGTCCGCGGCGGCAAGGGAAGAGCGGTGGACCTGCTGCCCCATTGCCGCCGCGGCAGGTGAGAATGGGGCGGCAGTCCGAATCCCGCGGCGGCAATTCAGCGGCGGGAAGAGCGGACCTGCCACCAAATTGCCGCCGCGGGACTCGGACTGCCGCCCCCTTCTCACCTGCCGCCCCAAGCACCAGCTTGGAAAGCTGGTGCCTGAAGCCGGCCCTGCCAGCTGCATTAGGACCCAAGACCCGTGCTGAACCCCTTCATGCCTTCACAGTAGCTCAAGCACACCTGCCCCAGACTGCCAACTTTGTGGGGCACTCTAGTTTATAGTTTACCTCAACAGGGACACATGACATGTGAAGCAATCAAACAAACAGCCTTTGCACAAGGACTTCTGAAACACCACTGTTTATTTTAAACAGAGATATACAGATCTAGGTAAAACAATGAACACCAGCTACATCATTCCCTGCCCCAGTTTCCTCACCACTGTTGAGCATTCTTTGATATATGGATCAGTGTTCTTTCAGGGTTTTGCATCCCCTCTCTTCCAGCTCAGGGCTTCTCAGAATAAAGGGTGTCCCTGCAGTCCTTCAGCTCCAGCAGTCAAGAAGGCTTCCTTCCAGTCAGGAAATTTGCACTTTTGAGTCCCTCTGAGTCCCTCCCCAATTTCTTAACATTTGTGTTTTTAAACAACTGCTCTGATACCTCCAAATCTTTGTTCCCTTTGGGGTATTTTTTCACTCCTTAAAAACCCTAGTTATCTGCAGCCAAATTGAAGAAATCTTGTTTCACCTAGGTTGTAGACAACCCATTGTTCAGTTTGGGCAAGATCTATTCAGATGTTGATGGTCTTTAAGGACCATCCTATTCAGAGACAGTGCTCAAGAGCCTCTCCCTCTCTCCTCAGCATAAGGAGTAGGAGGCAAGAATACAGTAAAGAAAATAAGGGATAAAACATTCGGAGAGTTCATAATCTCTAAATTAATAAATTGCATATAGGCAGATTACTAAAATTGTCATGCTGTCTAACTTAATTAACTAACGAAGATAGCCATCAAACTAATCTAGTTAAAAATCTTCACAAGACTGTTGGCTGATCCTAGTTTTCTTTTTATCAATCATGTTTAACAATGCTTAACGAGGGCTAGGGATGTAAAGGAAACCGCACGGAAAGTGTCTGAAAGATACTTCACAAACCATTTCTAGTGTACTTATTAACCAATTAAAACTACCTGATTATATTAACATGGTTACAAGGCCTTATACTGTATATTCTGACTATTCAGTCTCCTTTTGTCCCCCTTCACACTCAGGGCCATTTTCATCTGGTACATTGGAGTAACACATTTGCAGGAAATATGCAATATCTTCATGCTGTCAAGTTTGAAATACTTCTCATACATTTGTATTTTGCCTTGAGGGTATCTCTGTTATTGGCATTCAGTGAGGAGACTTGACTTCTATGTCTGGCTCTGTCACTGTGTTGCTGTATGAATTATGGCAACTAAAAATGTCTAATGCCTCAGTTTCTCCTTTTGTAGAAAAGGAGATATTACTTAACTATCCCAGTGGGGTTCATTTGAAGCTAAAGTGATTCTTGTAGAGTGCTTTGTGGTCCTCAAATCTGACAGTAGAGGCAAGTATCATTTTAATTATTATCAGTATATTGCATTACAGTGTAGTGTGGACTAATGGACTGACCTTAAGTCTAAGGGAAGAGAAAGTCATATTCAATCCAGACAAAAGAAAAAAAAAACAGCTTTATTTTAACTGACAGCAAAGAGAAGATACAGATAATTAGAGAGTGCTCAAAATGCACTTCACACTAGCTGAATTCAGAAATAATTTCAAAAGAAAGACATACCCTACCATAACTCATGTTACTCTGCCTCCCTGACAGCTCACTGCACCTCTTCTCTTCTCAGAACCTGGATCAGTAGTAGCCAAGTCTGCTTTCGAGACTGAGAATGCTCAAAGGGCAGCATCTCAGTTTCTGAAGCAGGATTCTCATTTAATTGAAATGACTTTTCCTTATTAACTTCCCCCTAAGACTCTTAAATTCGTAGGAGATTCCACTGATTTTCATCACTCAGATCCACAAAAAATGTTCTCTGAGGTGTTTATGTACAATAACTTCTCCATAGATATTTGAGAGCTATGAAACATGCTCCTGACAGTATTCAATGGTTTTGGTGTAGGATGGCTAATTAAGACTCTACTCACTGACAATATATATTTCCAGAATGTTTCTCCCATGCCCTGGAAGACATCGCTTCTACATTACCATTCATATCAACAACTTAGGTCTACAGGCCTGTGGGTGACCTTCATCAAGGCCCAAATTTCCCTATGCAACAAACCAAATAGCTAGTCTTAACTCAGGGGATAAGAAGGGATGAATCATGCTCTGACATTCCCATCTGGTGTTATCTGGACCCGTGATCTGCTAGGTCACTCCAATCCTTGACTCTTGGAGCCAGTCTTACCCTGCTCTGCTGTGAAAACCCCCACTCTGGGACTGTTCACACACAGCCTCTGACATGTAAGCTGCTCCTTGGATTGTGCAACCTAATGACACTAGCCAATATCTCTGGTCCCAGACACAACCCTAGGAACTTCCGTCTTCCAGTGCCCAGTTATGCCTGCTGGACGCTGCAAGCTTATATGAGTTCATCAATTTAACAAAAGAAATGGATATGTACCCGGATTGTTATCCCAAGGGGAGTCTCTGACAGGCTTCAAACCAAACGCACTGCTTCCAGTAAAATAAACAAACAGATTTATTAACTACAAAGATAAATTGTAAGTCATTATAAGTCAAGGTATAACAAGTCGATTTGGTCAAATGAAATAAAAGCAAAACGCATTCTAAGCTGATTTTAACATTTTCAATGCCTTTACAAACTTAGATGCTTCTCACCACAGGCTGGCTGGTTGCCCTTCAGTCGCTTGGTGTGGTGTCTGTAGATGTAGGTGGAAGAGAGAGGAAGAGCATGGCAAAGTCTCTCCCTTTTATCATGTCCTTTCTCCCCTCTTGACTTCACCCCACCTTCAGAGTCGAGTGAGCAGACCAAAGGAAGGGGGGTGACTCACTCGAGAGTTCAACAGATCCTTTTAGTGCTGCCTAGGCCAGCGTCCTTTGTTCCTATGAGGCTGGGCTGGGTTTGTTCCATACATGCCCTGATGAGGTGTGAACTGCACTCTGCTCTTGAGAGATTTTGCATGGTCTTACTTCAAGCCATGAAGACACATTTTCAGCCTCATAACTATATACATGAAATTATAACCTATAACATTACTATAAACATTACTGTAACAACAATACTCAGTGCATCATGAGCCTTCCGAAGACACCCGACATGACAAACTTTGCATTAGATACCAAGCAATCATTTTACAAGGATGAACATGGGGGTGCTGGGTGGTCCCCTGAGGTACAGAGCATCACACATGCCCCTCAGTCTGTAAGGTGACAATGAAGTCATTCCTCAGCTAATTCTGCAACCTTGAAGCTTCAGTAGCTCCAGTTGCTCCTGCGTCCCCAATTTGAAATGGCTGTCTGATAGATACACACACCATTAGATCTATTGGTCTCATCTATGTTCCTCCTGAACTCTGAGTGGCAAAGTGTTGCAGAACAGGCAGGGGATTCATGTCTACCACACAATGGCCCTTTTCTTCTCCACTGCAGAAATGGTACTGTGTCTGGGGACCTCTCCAACTGCAGGATTTAGGCTCTAAATGTTAGTAGCCCTCTCTAAGGGCTGGTCCACACTGGGGGAGGGGGTCGAACTAAGATACGCAACTTCAGCTACGTGAATAACGTAGCTGAAGTCAAAGTATCTTACTTCGAACTTAAAAGCACTTACTGCGGGTCCAGACGCAGCAGGCAGGCTCCCCCGTCGACTCCACTTACTCCTCGCGTGGAGCTGGAGTTCCGGTGTCGACGGGGAGCGCTTCCGGGATCGATTTATCGCATCTAGACGAGACGCGATGAATCAATCCCAGAAGATCGATTGCTACCCGCCGAATCAGGCGGGTACTATAGACGTACCCTAAGCAAGACACATATTCTAAACCACATAATCAAATGATAGTCATATGTTGAGACCTCTATAACAATGCACCTTTTGCACCTTCCTCTCAGTGTTTGACCTGTGAAGTTAACAAGTGGTTTCTTTATTATAAAGAATAATTTATAGATATTTAAGCATGATTGAGTCTTCACATCAGATACTGAGATGTCTATCCTAAATGGCCACCCACTCACTCTTGTAATAGACCCCTAACCTCTGGCTGAGTTAAACTATGATTTAAAGATTTCAGGTTATAGATAATCCACCATTTACACTAGTTTAAACCTACAAGTGACCCATGATCCATGCTGCAGAGGAAGATGAAAACCCCCAGGGTCTCTGCCAGTGTGACCTCGGGGGAAATTCCTTCCCAACCCCAAATGTGATGATCAGGTGGACCCTGAGCAAGACCCACTAGCCAGACACCCGGGAAAGAATTCTCTGAGCCCTCCCTAACGTCCCATCACCAGTCATTGGGGATATTTGCTGCTAGCAGTCACAGATTGGCTACATGCCATTGTAGGCAGTCTCATCAGACCATCCTGTGGAAGTTGGTAGAGGGAATTTGGATGCAGGCCTCTATATGACCAAGAGTCAGGCTAACTCTAGCTGTAATAACATGAGATTTGTAGAATCAGGGCTCACGTCAGAAGCGGGTGGGAAGACAGCAGAGTAGAGTCAGCGTGACCCAGCCTTGAGATAGCTATGTTTGAGAACACAAGTGAGAAAATACAGGAATAGGCAAGACATAATATAAACAAACAGCAGTTGTTGATCATTACTGTATGTAACAAAAAGGTATAAATGCTTGCCTTAATTGTTTATCTTTTGAGAGACCTGCCTAGAAGGGGGAAACCCTGTGTCCTAGTGCACTCTCTCCCTCTGTGCAATTGCTTGAGTTAACAAAGGGCTGGTCTACACTAACCCCCCATGTCAAACTAAGATACGCAACTTCAGCTACGTTATTAACGTAGCTGAAGTCGAAGTATCTTAGTTCGAACTTACCTGCGGTCCACACGCGGCGCGCAGGCTCCCCCGTCGACGGCGCTTACTCCTCGCGTCGAGCTGGATTACCAGCGTCGACGGGGGAGCACTTCCTGGTTCGATTTATCGCGTCTAGACAAGACGCGATAAATCGAACCCAGAAGATCGATCCGACACCTCCGATCTATCCGGTAAGTGTAGACTAGCCCAAAGTGTATCTGCCTTGCTGCACCCAAAGAAAGAGTGAGAACTCTGTTTTTCTCCGACAATTCCCTCCATAAATGTATCAAGCTCAGTCTTGAAGCCAGTTAGAAATTGTTGCATTGAAGCTAGCAACTCCTCTTCCTGTCACACATCACATGTGCATAAGTGGTTTATATTCTCCACCCATGGTCAGTGAAAGAGAAAAATATCTTACAGGATTAATTTATACTCTCACTTGCCTGTTTCATACTTTCACTGCCTTCTTGTGTGTTCTTTTACAAAGCCAGGGTAAAGCATGTGTGGCATTTCCAGGAGTTTAAAAAAAAATACTTGACCCAGCCCCAATCCCAGCTGCTTATCATGGTCAGTGATTGAAACATCAATCACAAACAAGCAAATTGAAACAGGAACATAGAAGGTGCACTGGATACAGAATGAATAAGCAGTCAGTGTGACAGAGGGGAGATTAAAACAGATATTTACTACTTCAGTGGACAAAATACAAAGCAGTAGGAAAGAGCCTGAGAAACTAAGAGAAAGGTAAGATGAAGAGAAAAAAAACGTGAAACTTTGGGAGATAACGGCAGCAACCACCTGACAACAGCCTGCCACCGAATCAGAAATAGACAGCATTACAAGATGGGCATATCACTACGATACCATACACACAGATGACTGACTTATCAACTTTGGCAACACTTGACATGGGAATAAAGTTACTGCATTTGAATGGACTGTTTTCCTGGTGGGGTAAACCACTCCTTTGCTACCTGCTAAAGACACATCTTTTGATCAAAGAAAATGTTATCACTTAATAGTATTTATCCCTTTGTCTCACTTCCGTATTTCAATAGACCGAAGTGTAGTTTTCTAATACTGCAAACTGTCAGTTTCCTAAATTCGCATCTGCTCTACCTGGCCTAAGAAATTCTATCTGAATAGCTTAGTCAGAAAATAATAGCTTCAGAATATGATCTACCCCACTTCTGTGATTTGTTTCTGCTATAAATTGCTTGTTATGTACAATTCATTTTAGATTATTAGTAGAGCACTTATTATTTTCAAATTCACCTTTGAACAACCAAACTAATATATACTCTACAATGAACCAGGGGTAATTATCTGACAGCAGTACAACAAAGTGTGCCTAAAGAAAGACAAGATGAGTGACTGCTTTGATGCAAAACTGCAAAATCCAAAAGGTGGAAGCATCTATTAACAATGTCTTTGCTTTACCGTCATCACCTCAGTTTGTGGACTCTCCTTTAATATTTATCCAGAGTGATATTTTCAAGACAGCTTATCTCCCTTATAGACACCAAAATAAGGTGGCAAAACTGTTCCTCACACTGGTGCTGAACTGTTTTGAAAATCTGTGCATTAAGAAGCTTGATTACATAAAATATAAATGCCTCAGGAAGCTATCATAACGAGCCGTGGCGCAACTAACGTGGTTTGATTGGCATTTTCATTAATTTACCTGTATACTGTGTCCCTTCCCACCCCACTGTGCTCCTCTCTTTTGTATGCTCTTACTAACAGTTTATGTTTTAGGGACATCTTGAGTGAATCCCTTCCTAGAAATCACACAATGCCTTTTGCTGTTGCCAGATAAAATTAGAAAATAAGGGACATAGGGCCAGAACCTGAGATAGTATAAATGCAGGTATATTCATTTAATTCAATGGAGTTAAGCCAATATATGCCAGTCAGAGACCTGGCCCATACTTTTCAACCCTGACAAAGGCTTGGACTGCTCCTTCTGATAGAAATACCCAGAGAAAGGGAGCCAGGGGAGGGAGAGTAAGACACTCTATGGGGCTCCCCTTGTGGTGTGTCCTCTGAACTTTTGCATGGGAAGGAGCAGGGCTAGCCTTTTGGGGAAAAGCAGCATGCTATGCCTCTATACCCTGTGGATCCACCCACTGCCATTCACACAGAGCTTTGTGCCACTGGGTTCAGCACCTGCTGCAGCTTGCCATTGCTCCCACATTAATGGGGTCACTGTATTCCAGGGGACTAGGCATCAGCCCGTGGGCAAAGAGATCTGGGTTCTGATTCTGATGCTAACCTGCTGCATGACTGGGGTGGGTCACTCAGCATCTCTGAGTCTCAGTGTTCTCAATGCAAAGTACCTGTAGAGGTATTGACTTAACGTTTGTAAACACTTTGTAGATATAAGCAAAAAGCCAGTCAGTGGGCTTTTCTAGAAGTCATTTTAATGTCACTTGAAATTTCACTGTCATTGAAATTTCAGGGGAACTGAAAACATGTGAAACCAGTTGGTCAGAAAAATGCACATATATCTGAGAATATTTATTTTAAATCAGTTTGACTCAGTCCTGGTAATTCAATATTGCACTGCTAGAGCTTTTTGTAAATATAGATTATATACAAAAAGCATAAGGGAAATACTTTTTTGTACTATTCTATTATTTTTATTTAATTTTATCCTGAAATATATCAGAGTGCCACATATTTGTTTCCCTTCAGGGAAGGCATCCTCTCTGATAAGAATATAAAGGATTACAAGCACATATGGATATAATTTTTCTCTTTTCCCCATTTGTATTTTTGTTCACCTATGGTTCATACAAGAAGGTGCTTGATCCAACTGACGTTGCTAGTCAAAAAAAAAAGAGGGCGCGTGACATAAAAAGAAAGTGCTGAGCTTGCAAATAGTTAGCTTTCATTTTTTACCTTGAAGCAGAGAGAGAAAACTGTGCTTAGGGAAGCTACAAGCTTACTACTTCACAGCAGATATTGTGGTAGCACAAAAGAGGTTATAATGAATCAGCAGATTATGGCTCACTAAAATACAAGTGTCAGATGCATAATAGGTCTAACATGTGTCCTCAGGATGCTGCTTTCTTTGTAAATGAGAATCCTATATGGAAATATGACCAGCATACGTCAGCCTCCAAAGTACTGTGAACACTATATGAGTCTAAAGAAGCTATTTATAGATCATTTCATTTCTTCGAGACTTTAAGATGCTGTGTTTGCAGCACTGATCAAAAACACTGTACCAAATCTTCAGGGAGGAATGATCCAGTTAGTAATTAATTAGTTAAAATTACACAAGACTTGCTCTACAAGATTTATATGAGAAGTTATGGATAGCGAAGTTGCTAATCACTTAGCTTTTGAGTCCTTTATTGAGGTGAGACATTTTGCAGGCATAGGTACGTGTATCAGTTGGTGTGAACTGTTAATTATTTATTGGTCATGTCTGTAGATGTGTGTGTATATTTGTAATATATATTTATTTTGAAGACTGGCAAATAGTGTTTATTGCCTAGGTCTCAGGGTGCTTCATACCAATTAAAATAGCCAATATATCAAAACTTTCCTGTTAAAATAAATCAACTACATTCCAAAGACTGTAGGTCTTCTGCTAGAATTACTTAAACGTAAAGGCAGAGGCCTACATGGAAAGATATTTTGTTTTTACAGCTTGCCAAACTCAGCTTCTGATTAACCATTAGAGCAGTTGCCAGAAGTTGGTCTTTCACTAAGAAGTTCAACCCCAGGACCTAACAGCAAGGGCATCCCAACAAATGTCATCTACAAAGACAGGATGTTTGTCAGGGAAAAGGTGATGTCTCTGGGAGATTGCTCTCAGAGCTTTAGATAAAACCCAATACCTTGGATTGCAGCCAGAAGTTAATACATCCATGTTCTGCACTGGCTATGTAATATATAATGGCTCACCCATTCAAGAGGTGAACTGCTGCAAGGTGACGGATTTGAGTTCTTTGTAAGCAGGTGCTCAGATAACATGACAGGGGATGAGTGCGGTATATGATAGGAAAGAAGCTGAGATAAAGAACACTGCAGTATTTGATGCTACAAACAGGCAAATTATTGTAGCCAGGCTCATATCATGGAAAAATAATTGGAGACTTACAACACCAATAGATGAAAGAACCATCATATGCCACAGTTCTCACCTGTGACTCAAGAGCAGCAAAGCATTACTTTCCCCTATTCATCAGCATACTCTTTTCCAGGCTAAAACTTAACCAATTTTGTCGTTTCCAAGTACCTCCTTGTAGCGGGGTGATTACCCCACTCCGGCCCTGAAGGGGTTAAAAGCAGCCCTGGAGAGGGCTGAGGCTCGGAAAGGCTGATTGGAGAAGCAGCCACAGCTGTGGCCAGCTCAATCAGGGCCCAGCTGGGCCTGATAAGAGGGCTGTGGGCCAGCAGCTGGGGAGTCTCTCTCTAGCTGTAGAGAGAGAGGGCCTAGCTGCTTGAGACCAAGATACCTAAGGTAGAGCAGGGCTGTGGGAAGTCAAGAGGAGCTCCAGCCTGGTAAACCCCCAGGCTGCAGGCCTTGTTAAAGGCCCAAGAAGGTACTACTGTAGCATAGGGCAAGAGGAGTTGGGGAGTAGAAGGTACTACTGGGGAATAGGGCAAGAGGGGCTGGGGAGCTCCAGCCTGGCAACTCCCCAGGCCGCAGGCCTTGTGCAGGGTCTAAAATAGCTACTGGGGTTATAAAGGTGCAGCCCAGGGTTAGGCAGTCGCAGCTGGTCCAAACACCCTTTGCCAATGATGAGTGGCCATTACAGACTGCAGTCTGCCCCAGTGAGTGGGGGCTAAATGGTGACTAGCAGTAGCCACTGAGGCAAGGTGGGTTTAGAGAGTTGAGGGTTCCCCTGGGAGGGGAAACCCATAGTAAAGGGGTACTGCTGGGGGCAGAACCCTGAGGTAAAGAGCCACCGGGGTCTGGGAGGGACACGGGGCCAGCGACAAGCAAGACATTGGCCAGCAGAGAGCGCTCTGTGCTAGAAAAAGAGCTAATTCCCAAGACGACCAGCAGGAGGCGCCGCGCTGGTGAGTCCTCCTGTTGCTACACTGCTGTAATGATAATTGGAGCCTAGTAGGCCTACCCCGCATGTGATCCTAACTGTGGGAAAGTGGATACAAATTTATAAAGTGTCACAATAACATAAAAATAAATGCTGATGGGAATAATTGCACAAGGGAAACAGACTGAATTAGTCCAGATAAAAAGGCCTACTGATATAACTCAAGGATTGTGTGAAGATTTTGTCTGGTAAAACAAGAAAAATGTGGGACTGGAAATAAATGAACCAAAATTGATGCATCAGAAATTAGCCTGATTTGTGGATAAAATAATGAGAAGATGGGTTATTTAAAGGTCTTAAAATAAGGATGAGACTTTGAGTGGGGTCCTCCAACTGAGGAATTCTTGGAGGAGGGGGAAGGTCTCTGTTCCACTCCAGGCACTTCATCCTTCACCCGTGGATTTTGAAAGTCACTGTATCATCATGAAGCTCAGACCCAGCCATCGACGCTGCACCAGTGGAAACTTCAGCCAGAGACATCTGCCTCTGGCTGCTCTTTCCTTGTGTGTTCCTTTCTGCCCCCACTATTCTTCCTGTCCTGTCTCTCTCGGCATTCCATGTGATCCTGTGGTCAACTGGGCCAGCACAATGGGACAGAGGGCCCATCCCGCTCTGCCCAGCCTGAGAGAGACCAGTGAAAGAGTCTGGCTCAGCCAGCAAAGACTGAATGTTTTGCATCACTGTGTTAGCCTGTGACCAAAGAGGTAGATAAAAAGCAATGTCCCACACAGCCCAATGTCCCACACAGCCCAATGTCCCACACAGCCCAATTTGCCAGGTCTCAAAGTGGCTGACAAACTCATGTGCAGTGCTTGTGATTTCCAGCCATGAGGTAGCAAATACAAGTCAACGCCAAAGACAGTCTTCGCTTGTCTCTTCTTTCCCCATTTGTGTTTGTCTTGTTTTGTCTTCTAGGAAATGGAACTAGACTTTAACAATAATCACAGCAGCTCTAACTCACTCCTCTTTTCCCCAAAAGGACAGTTATTACCATCTTCAATACCACCTAAGAGAATGTCTAATGGGTGGAGTGTTTCCTTTTAAAAATTCTCCACAGCTAAAGGAAAAGGGAATAAGACAAATTGTTAAAATGAAAACCTTACTTTCCATTTCAAATTCTTTAGCTATTTTGCCTTCTGTTTTTGTACATTAAATAAAGGGTTAAAAGGATGTTTACTAGTATGTTTGCCATGGAACTAAGAAAACCAAGGTCTCCGTATACCAAACTTCAAACTTGTTGAACGCTGTTTAATGTTGGACAGCGACAGGATCATGTCAACACCTTTGACCCTCTGGGGGCATTTCTTCCATCTACATTAATGCAACACTTCCCTTTGGGAAGACATAGAAATAGCAACATCCGGGTTTGATAAAAAGAGCATACAGAGCTGAGTGTTATCTACTATTGGTGATACCAAGGACCAAAGTATCTCCCCAAGTGTTGCACATACACACCTTGAATAACAGTGATGAAAGGGATCTCTGAAAAGTCAATGAATATACACTGATGTAAAAATGGTGCAAGAACAAAATCAAGCCAAACATTCTACATCCCAATCAATGCCTATTTCCTTCTCCTGCATTTTAACACAAGGAAAATCCCAGTCTGATATTCAACCAGATTCCCAGATTATGAATGTCATTTGGGAAGAACCAGCATAAAGTCCATAGACTGCCTGGAAGGCCTCCTTGGGTTATGCAGAATAACTGTGTGTGTGTGTGTGTTAAACTTTGCTTACCAAGGTCACTGCAATGAAAGCATTTTTTGACATGCAACTCATCTACTTAAAAAAAAAACAAATGTAAAAATCTGGCAGTTAGAACCCTGTTAAATGGGGCTTCATGCAAAATTCAAAGGGGATAACGAAACTGTCTTTATTCATTTAAAAATGGATATTTCAGCAAGTCTATTTAACAGTTTAAAGGAGGTGCAAACCAGAAAAGAGACTGATCTGGCTGAATATTTAGCTTCTCTGTCCCTCTTCCAAAATGATGGGTACTGCCACCATGAATATTGTTACTTCCCAAAAGATATTACACTCAAACTTGACTGGTAGTGCATGTGTGATATCATATCTAGCAGCTCCATGCTTCCTGGATTGCATTTCTTGGAACTTAACAGACTGGAAGACTCACTGTGTTTGTGCATAACAGTATGTTCATTAATCTCAATATATCTGTGGGCATCCTGCCAGCATGAGTGTTTTCTATTAGGTCCCAGTTTATAGGCTAATTGCTTTATGTAACATGAAAGTTAAAGCATATTTTATTACTAAACTAAATCAGGATATATAAAATCTATTCATCCATAACACACTGGAAGCTTTTCCCAGTAAGAACTGAGGCTTACGGTAAGGGTGTGGGGGTGGGGGAAGGAGAAGTAGGCTTTTCTTTTTCAGAATTTAAGATTTCACTTACAAAGATGGTTACAAAGAAACTGCCTCTGCAGCAGAGAGACATTAAAGTTCTGGTCAGTTTCCTGGCCATTAGTGCTTTCTGGCATACTGTCAAGCAGCATATTGGTTTCCTGATGTTCCTACCAGGGACGGATCTGAAAAGCAGGCACTGGAGTTAATCGTGAAGGAGGAAAATGCAAATGAAAAAAATGCAAAAAAGGGGGAAGTAGCGGTAAGGGTATGTCTGTGTAGACCATTCCCTCCTTTTGTCAACTAGAAGGGCTTAGAAGGGTCAAGTGTCAGACACCACTTCTTTCCTCCCTTCCAACAACTGAAGAAGAGTTGGGGTGGACGGAGGGAGCAGAGTAACAAGATAGTTATATGATACATGGAGCCCCTCAAGCATGGTCCACAGGCAGCACCATTATGGGAATCCCAGCATACTCCCATTTCCCAAGTGCTGGAGACAGGGTGGTTCTGGGCTTTTCACCAAGGTCCCACCCACCTTTGACTGCTTCTGAGCTAAGCAGTTTAGTTCTCCAGTTCTAAGGTGTCTGGTAAGGCCTGAATTAAAGCATCTCACCATTTTCACAAAGCAGATGCTCAAGTGCAAATTCTGCCCACGTGAAAGGTGCTTGAGAACTACAATCAAACTTTCCAACACAACCACCACCACCACTGCCAGATACACTGTGGCCTATGAGACTTTCTTCAGGAAAATGACAAGTAAAAGCCATTGTGGAATATATATTCTTTGGCATTGAAAGAGCATTTGCAATAATAGAGAAATACTGGCATTTAATGAAGAAAGTTGTTTTTGTTTTGCTCTGTTTTTTATCACATAATAGTGACATTAGAACTACATAAACCCACATTCAAGGATGAAGGCTGGGGTTACGATTTTGCATGTGAGCTGTGGAAAGTGACTGAACTTAATAGAACATCTCCAATTCCTTATTTCTGGAGATTTGTGTTTTTAATGATCATCTATACCTGTTTAATATAATTTTTATATATTAAATTTGCAAAGTTCTGCAATATGCCATAGGCCATTATATGAAGATGACCTTTTGACCCTTTAGAAAGTTCAAGCACTTACAAAAAAAACAATTGAATTTTTTTCTGTCATCTCTCATTAGGGTAGTCAAAACCA
Source organism: Chelydra serpentina (assembly GCA_037349315.1). Taxonomy (NCBI): domain Eukaryota; kingdom Metazoa; phylum Chordata; order Testudines; family Chelydridae; genus Chelydra; species Chelydra serpentina. The sequence goes on along the minus strand of JBAIAC010000035.1, from coordinate 28,911,476 downwards.
TTTGGAGGAAAATCAGATCAATGGAATGAAAAGCTATTGAACATTAGCTTGACATTATTGTATGTGAAGGGTTGGCCTTCTAAATTCTGTCCACAACTACTGTCTTCAGTTAAGAAAACTCCTTCACCTACATCTTTATCATCAAACCATATTTCCACAATTTCCTATCAACTGAATATATCTTAAGCTCTTTAACATTTCTTTTAAAAGCAATTAAAAAAGGAAATATTTACAACTTACAGCAACTTTTTTTTCATTTTAACCCACACTTTAGGATTAATAAGGTGATATATACAATTATATACTGTAGAAAGTAAATAAAATAGAGTATAATTCAGCCAAGTATTGACACACAATCTTGTCTGAATAAATCAAAATTACTTCCATACTTTAATACAGAAGGGGAATTGTTACATGTAATTGACCTGAATTTCTTTTCTTAGGTCTTTTTATATTATTGTAAATAAAGGGATAATGTCACTTTAAAAATCCCCCTACTGTTACAAGTGAAACCTTAAGATTACAGTACTGCTAGATTTAGAAAACAAAGTATACTCTTTCCCCATTGTGTTCTCTTCATGCACTTTAAGCAGTCAGAGTCATTATTTCCTCTGTATACTTACTTTACTCTATTCCTGTGAATCTTTAACACAGAAGAGAAGATATTATTTTTAAAAGAATAGAAAATGTAGTAAGACCACCTTAAAAAAAAGTCAGAGACAGGAGGGCTTAGGGGCAGGTGTGGTACATGAAACTACTCAACACTTTAAAAAAACTTCTTAGCTTTCAAGTTGACAGTACCCTTTTAAAAATACTTCCCTTTCATTTCACTTCTCCTACTACAATTGAAGTTTAACTTTGTGTTTGAGAGAACAATTTTTTTCCACTCTCCCTGGCCACTTTGTCAAATATTCCTTTCCTCAAAATATAACCTTTTCTTCCCAAACTAATATTTCCCCAAGGCAGCCTGGGGCACATGCTTGAAGCATGACTTATTGGTGTCAGTGTAGAAAGGATTAGTGCTCTCATTTACTGAGCTGTGACAATACTGGAGAAGGATAAAAATAGGTCTCAGCAAACAATGGCATTGCCATGTGGAGTGTTGCTAAAGGATCAGCACATAACTGCTTAGTCCACCCTTATTGTAGCACCTATAGCAATTGCTGTTGTGATTCAAGGTGTAATCGTGGAAGAAGATGGTTACCATAGAGAGGAGATATTTTCTATTCAACACCTGAGCTGGTCAAAAATATTCATCACAATTTAGGTGAAAAATCTATTCTGTTTTTCAACCAGTTCTAAGTCATAACCAATTGATGGAGTAGCTCCACTGTTTCAGCCTCTATGACAAGCATGTGTAAAGCACTCTTGCCATATTGCCTGCACCTGGGTACCCAGGCCCCATGGAGGCTCAGCCATCGACAGGAGCTAGGAGGGGTAACCCTTCCTTGAACCAATGAGCGAGGTTTTGCCTATTTTGAGTCTCAATATTTGCTTCCTTAAAAATTAAAAAAAGACTACTTCTATATTGTTAGCTGATGAGCGAAAGTCATTTACACTTGTTTAGTTGACTGACCAATGTAGTAGTGATACTGATAGAGCACACATGTCTATGACATTCTTTTAGCCAGCTTGATATTGCACTTCTAGGATCGTGATAGTGTTGGATTATACTAATCTGAAGTTTTATTTGCCTCAGCTTTTATAGTAAAGCTGCAATGTATGCGAGATGTGGGAGCTGGAGGTCTTCAAACTATTACAAAACAGCATCTTAGTAGAGAAGCAGCTATTTACAGAAGCTATAATGAATAAACTCAGCAATTTCCCAATCTGTTTTTTGAAAACACTTGAAGTTACAGCTGAGCCAAGCCTTCCAAGTTTGATCTGTAAAATGGTTGGGGAACATTTTACTCAGGACCTTTTTGCAAACCTTGAAATTGTACAGTTAGGTAGTGCCAAGAAAGTTCAAATAAGGTTCAATGGACACAAAAAACCACACTGATTAATCATGGAAAGGACTTGAACCAAGGCTGATTTCTAGTACTAATGTGAATAAAGTCAATTAAAGTCCATCTCTCTGACAGTTTCTATTTCAAGCCCATGGTGAGCAGAAAGAGGAAACACAAGTACCTCTTCTGCTTCACCCCCAGTAACAGCCTTCTCCCCTGTCCCCCACCTCCTGTTCCTCTCTACTCCGTACTATCTGTACAGATTTGAGAGGCTGCCAAGAGGACATGTGTACCTTCAAAGTGGCCTTCTAAGTGGCTGAGAGGTATATAAGTGAGAGGTACAATATAATATTATATCAGTATGAGGTGGCAGTACTTAAGCCAACCTTTTTCTCTGTATACTCATACCATGTACCTAAAGATTACTGTTTCTAATAACTTATATCCTATGACTACAAATGGGGGTGGTGGAACTTGAAAGGGCCCAGAGTGAAAGGAGAGACAGCCCCAGCAGTGGGGGAGGGGACACTCAGTGAAGAACACCAGGTAGCTCCTCCTCCACCCCAACTCTCTGACACCCATTGGCCAGTTGGTGGGGGAGGGCGGGGAGAGGGTGCTGATTAGCCAGCATTTCCCAGCTCCCAGGATTTAAGCTGGAGTGGAGGCCATGTGGAGGCTCTTTCAGCTTCATTCCATCAGCCTCCCTGTTGCTAGTAATGGGAAGCTGGCCTGACAGATGCTGCGTGTCTAACCGATCACACATTTGGAGATAAGGAGGGAAGTTTTCTCCCATGAGCCAATTGGGCCACAGTGGGCTAAGCAGGAATGTGCTTAGCACCTAACTGAGGTACTTGAGTGAGTTGTTACAACTTGCAGCCAGTTCCCAGTAAGATTTAGAGCAGGAAATGAACAGACACCAGCAGTAAAAGAGATTTTGGTGCTAAGCCTTGGGATCAAAGGATAGGGTGAGACATTGGGGCCCTCAGGGTCTGAAGTCCCCACCCTTCTGCACTCCCTGTTCCCCCCATGGGGTTGGTGGGACTCAAAGCAAACTGAGTCCTGAGGGGCAGGCTGAGAATAGCCTACCCTGAGTTATGGGTTATAGGCAGGAGGCCTGTATCCCCTGCACTGAAACCATTTAAATGTCTGGTACTGGAGAATATGGGTGTTAGGAAGGTAGCACCCCTCCCCTGTGGTTAACTTTAATTAAAGTTGCAGCCTGCCGCTTAAAATCCATCCACATGCCTTGTCCTCATTTTGCTGCTGTGTGCTGATCAAGGGGAATAAAATGCTCATGCAAACCCTAATGACTTGTAATAATCATGCATTAAACCAGCTTCACTATAACAAAAACAAATTAACGGATTAAATCTAGCATGGAAGGAAAACTCCCCAAAATTCAGTTTAGATGCTTATTCAGTTCTGCTGAGAACTCCACAATCTAATTCCACAAAGTTGTCCACCACCTAGCAGGCCCTGCAGTGGGGCACTCCTACGCCATCTTCTTGAGAAGAAAACCAGTGGTCTGATTCTCTTTTCCGTTCTCAGTGGCAGATGGAACATTTGTCACCCTGGTGTCTAGGCTTGCCAGACATCCATTTTTTCACCGCAACACCTGGTCGAAAAGGGACCGTGGAGGCTCTGGTCAGCACGGCTGACTGTGCCATTAAAAGTCCGGTCAGCAGTGCAGTGGGGCTAAGGCATGCTCCCTGCCTGCCTGGCTCCACACTGCTCCCAGAACCAACTCCCTGCCTGTCTGGCTCCTAGGCACACAAGTACCTAGGGGGTCTCTGTGCACTGCCCCTGACCTGAGCACTACCCCCAACCCAAGCACTGCCCCCACAGCTTCCATTGGCCAGGAACTATGGCCAATGGGAACTGCAGGGGCGGTACCTGCAGGCACAGGGAGCACACAGAGCTCCCTGTCCCTCCCCCCCACTCCTAGGAGCCAGAGGGAGGTGCCAGACACCTGAGGCAAGTGCCACCTGGAGCCTGCACCCCTCACATCTTCCAGAACCCCAACACCCTGATGTAGCCTTGAGCCCCGGCCTGCACCCCAAACTCCTCATCCCCAGCCCCACCCCAGAGCCGCACCCCCACCTGGAGCCTCTACCCTCTCCCGCACCCCAAGCCCAGTGAAAGTGAATGAGAGTGAAGGAGAGCGAATGATGGAGAGAGGGGAGGGGCAGGGCAAGGGTGTTCAGTTTTGTGCGATTAGAAATTTGGCGACCCTACTAGTGTCTGTAGTGGAGAGACCAGCCCAGGCCACTGCCCCTCTCAAATCCTGAGATGTCCTGGAAGTGGGAGCACACTACAGCTGTGAGCAGCACAAAGATTATAATTATTTGTTTTGTACTAGTGCCTACGAACCCTATTCACACACCAGGACCCTGCTGTGCTAGGCACGGTACAAACAGAACAAAAAGACAGTCCCTGTGCCGGAGTTACAATCGAACTAAAGATTACTGCTGACAGTTTTCTTTCTTCTGAACTGGATCAGAGAGCCATTCTGAGAAAATGGAGTCAGAATAGTTTTTACAAGCCTGTTGACCATATCATGTATACCTGCCAGCTTTGAAATGTGTACGAATACTTTGCATCTTATGTGACCTGTCTCAGCTAACCAACTCACCTCAACGTTCTACGAATAATAGAAGAGTTTGCTATAAAAACCTTCGGTCAGCCTAATAGCAAAAGCATGTGTGAAACATTACTACTGCAACACTTTATGAAACTGCTCTATTTTTGAGACTGTTTCTTGAACTCAGACCCATTTTGAAAAGTACATGCTTCATTACAAATATTTTGCCCACCTCGAATACAATGCACATGGTCAATGGCTATGTTTAAAATGCTAGAAAGGAAATGTGATTGATTCACAGAACAAAATGTCTTACCAAAATTATAAAATATAATTTGTTGCAGAAAAATAATCTGAAAATCAAGAGCCTGTGCAACATAATAATCTAATCTCCTGTGGGCTGTAATACTTTGATCTAATTTCAGTTGTTGGGTTTCGCATGCAAGTGCAGGTTTCTGTTGGTGGCCTTTGATATACAGGAGGCCAGACTAAATTTGAACTCTATGGCCTGGTCTATACTTAAAATTTAGGCTGACATAGGTATGGCTTTCAGGGGTGTGAAAAATCTGTACCTCTGAGCAATTTAGCTATGCTAACCTAATTCCCAGTGAAGACACAGCTAGTGTCACTATTGCCACTCAGGAAGGTGGAGTTCCTACAGGGATGGAAAAACCCCTTCCCCATCACACTATAGGCTGTGTCTTCACAACAGAGTAACCCTAAACTACAGCACCGTAGCTATGCTGCGATAGTCTCTGTAATGAAGACATGGCCTGTGATTCTCTGGTCATGTTATTCTCCCCACATTGAGCATTTTGTAGTCTGTTATAAACTTACAAAGTACACGTAAATGACTGCACAAATTATAAAGCAGTGGAAAACCAGGCCCAAACAATTTAAAATGGCTCATTTACTTTGCGTATGAGAAACAGCCTATTTGTCAAGTGGTTGCTCATTGTTACCCTTCCATTTCCTCAGCAGGTTTGACCTGCACACCAGGATTTTTGGAAAAAGGATGTTTAGGATTTTTAAGAACTAGCATTTTTTAAACATTTTATACCTGGGCTGCTCATCCCTCAGTTACCCAGTGCAAAACAGATTTGGGAAATTAAACCAATTGAATATAAAAGTATGGAGGTTTATGCTCTTGGGGTTTTTTTTAATGAATCAATAAATAAAAACACACTAGAACACTTCTAATTGGAACATAAATTCTAATATAAGCTTTAAGGCAACAAAATACAATTTTCCCTTGGCTGTTAAAACCAGGTTAGTATTCTTAAATTAAAGAAACTCCTAAATATTATGCTCTGATACTTTATTAATATTGTCAACAAGTAGTATTGTTCTTTAGCTATTTTAATTTTACCCAAGCATTCCCCTTGTTCATAAGACCAAATATCTTGCATAACAACTTGTCATAGAAACTAACCTGTGCTGTAAATATTAGTTTTTCCTTGTGACTTTTTCTCTGAATTAAATAATTTTTTTTTTTAAATCAGCTATGTTTTGGATGACACAACTTCCATTTTCAGATGAACTACGGAAATAAATCACCAGAGCTTTTGTACAGTTCAAGAATATTCAAGACCTTCAATAATGATAGCAATAAAAGTGGTGGGAGACATCACTGAATGGAATTCGGATTGATTTAGGACAGAGTGCATTGCATGGCAGGGAATAGTGTAGAACATAAATGCCATCCCTAGTTATGCATTATAACGGTATTGTTTTAAAGAAGTGTGTGTGTGTGTGTGTGTGTGTGTGTGTGTGTGTACGTCACCCTCACAATTTTTTGCCTAAGCTAACTAGACATGAGGTGACCATTATGAGGGGACCATTCTATCCCTCCCCCCTATATAAAGAACAGCAAATACTAAAAATAATAAATGTCCAAGATATAATCAGTGTTAATAAACTTCGTTTGAGCAACCTGGTAAATATTTCATTCATGTCAGATAAGTTCAATGAGACAAAAGGACCAAAGGACCAAGACCATAAATATAACTGATTGGAATTTCAGCCTAAAACGAAGTTCTCAAAGTTTTCAAAGAATGAACCACATTTAAATGGAGATATTGATGGGAGACACCTCCCTTCCCATCAAATGTAATGTAAAGTAATTTACTTTTAGCTCCTTTTAATGCACTTCAGAAACTGGAAATAAAGAGAAGAGTCAACACTATGTAAACAACCAACAATCTTTGGAGGATGGACCACTCTGTGACATGGACTATTTATCATGATGCTTTCTACATTGCCACCCAAGCTCCTTGCTAGTTCTAGTATGTTTAGCTCTTCATAATGCTGTTTTCCTATCCTCCTGGTACATTTTGATGCCCCCATCCACCGCGGTAAAAGAAACAAATTCTACAAATGGGTGAAATTTGAATGCAGGGTTTATTTTCACTCAGAAACAAAGGACTCCTCCATATTCACACACTGTCTTTACCAAATAAGCATATGGCTTTGACTCAGCGTATTTTAACTAATTTGTTTTCAAAACAGAAAAGGAACATCTTGAAATGCTTCTTCAATGCCATGTTCTCCCTCTTCATTTTACACCTCCAATTTTCCTCTTCCTTATAATCTGTCTCTCTCCATCCTACAATTCTCCTATGACTATTAACCTGCCTGCCACTATCTCTGCAACATGGCCCCCACATATTGCTGCTTCTGCTTTCAAGCAGACAGCACTTTGTCTGAGAGCAGAACTTGAGACAGTACCACTATTTTTTTCCCCCAATTCCACCCCAACTCTGACCTATGAATAAGTGTGGCCCTTTTGTTAAACCAGAACTTGACAGTACTGCAGCCAGCAATTTTGTATGTTCAACCCCTGAAACCCAAACATCACATAGCTAGAGATAGTTTTAGGAACCTGAGAGACAAGGCCATATAACTGCATGTTTGCAATTTTGCTATCAAAATGGGAGGTTGGGACAGGGAATTAAGGTTCCATGAAAATAGAATGAATGTTTGGACCGCCTTCGTTTTAGGTGCCTTTAACTTACATGCGACAAAGGGTCCTGTGGCACCTTATAGACTAACAGAGGTATTGGAGCATAAGCTTTCGTGGGTGAATACTCACTTCTTCGGATGCAAGCAGTGGAAATGTCCAGGGGCAGATATAAATGTGCAGGGAAGAGTCAGGCTAGAGATAACGAGGTTAGCTCAATGAGGGAGGGTGAGGCCCTCTTCTAGCAGTTGAGGTGTGAACACCAAGGGAGGAGAAACTGCTTTTGTAGTTGGCTAGCCATTCATAGTCTTTTAGTCCTGAGCTGATGGTGTCAAATTTGCAAATGAACTGAAGCTCTCTCTTTGGAGTCTGGTCCAGTTCATTTGCAAATTTGACACCATCAGCTCAGGACTAAAAGACTATGAATGGCTAGCCAACTACAAAAGCAGTTTCTCCTCCCTTGGTGTTCACACCTCAACTGCTAGAAGAGGGCCTCACCCTCCCTCATTGAGCTAACCTCGTTATCTCTAGCCTGACTCTTCCCTGCACATTTATATCTGCCCCTGGACATTTCCACTGCTTGCATCCGAAGAAGTGAGTATTCACCCACGAAAGCTCATGCTTCAATACCTCTGTTAGTCTATAAGGTGCCACAGGACCCTTTGTCGCTTCTACAGATCCAGACTAACACGGCTACCCCTCTGATACCTTTAACTTACATGTTGTCGTTTTTATGACTATGAATGCTTTGCTGGTAAGTAGAATAATTAATTGTTATTGGCTGTTGCTAGAAAAATTGTCAGCCTAATAGAGGCGATTTATGAGTTATATGCATTGTCCAGAGAAAATGTATAAAAAGTTTAGTTATAAAGTGTGATTTGGTGCAGTCTGAGGAAGCTTTCCTTTGGGCAAGGATTTCATAGAGTTCCCCAGCAACCCCCTGGAAGCCTGGTTGTTAATTCCTTGAAGTCATTTCAGACTTTTTAGGTAAATATACATGTTCTGAAATACTCTAACCTTATTGCAACAGCATATTTGTCTGCGTGCTTGAGATTTAATAAGAAAGTAGTTTTAGGTAAAAGCACTCTTGCTTGTATCAATCGTTTATCAGACAGATGAGCTGTACCCCCATTGATTTATTCCTGACACCGCCTGGAGAGAAAAAAGTTAAGTTACCACTTTGGGTAACTTACCACTTTGGGTTCTGAAACCCGTGGGTTACACTTTCACTCCCATCTTCAAATGAGTCTACTGGCCTCCCAAATATTGAATGACATTTCTAAAATGCCTTCCTTATGGTTAAAACTGTCCATGATCTTGCATGTTGCTCTCTGATTCTCTCACCTTTTCTTATCTAATATTCATCTTCTCTCTCCCCCCCATTTTTCAGAAAGTCACCTACTGTTGTATTTTCGTCTTCTCTTCAACTCTTGCCACTTGGAACAACATTCCCAAGTGTGTCTCAGTCTCAAAGTTAACATCTCTTCTCAAACTTTACCTTAAAATACAACCTTTTCTTTTTATTCTTTTTTCTATTATTAGCCCTGTGGCCAAATGCTTTTATTTATTCAAATATCTGTACAATGTCATTACTACAGACTTAAGATATTCTACTTTCAGCAAACAATCCTTTTGGATAGAACGATAAAATATTTTTTTTCATAACCATCATCATAGAAATGGGAAAGCAGATTTTGTGCCCCAGATAGCACATTTTCATGACATGTTTGCAAATATCTTTTACACCAGTGCATTATGTAATTTATACCACTGGCTTGCTTTGGATTATTTATCCCTGTAAAGCATTTGGGGTACATACAGTGAGAAAGACACTAAAATTAAAGTTATTATCTGCACCCCACTTTATTTGTTGCCCTCTATTCATTAGATCTAATATATGTAGGATATATGCATGTTTGACAACATTTCACCTTGAACAGTCCCTTGAAATATGTGTTAACTACTTCTGCTAAACAATCTATTCTACACTGTATTTAGCAGTGAGACTCTGGATAAATGTCCCAGACCTGAAGAAGAGCTCTGTGTAAGGTCATCTCTCTTACCAACCGTGCTTAGTCCAATAAAAATATTTCCTGACCTATCTTCTCTCTCTAATATCCTGGGACCAATGGCTACAACAACACTGCATACAACATTTTCCTGTAACATTTTTAAGTGGGAGTGGAGACCCAAGAAGCCATTAGTGCTATTCAATTTAAAAGCATGCTTAAGGCCACAGAAGAATGAAGCCATATTTTTGGTATTAGTGTTTGTTCATGGAGAGTACAGTGGTAATCATATGAGAAGACAGTTTAAAAATTGTTAAATGGAGTGTTCTATATTAAAGGAAAGTTACAGTGGGGAGTATAGCTCCCTATTTGACCAGTAAGAGGAGCTGTTCATTGTGACAGACCAGTAGCAATTCTCAGAAGTAGGGAAGGCAGGAAAAACTGACATGAGACGGAAATAAAGGGAGTGTCAGTAGAGATGCAGGGTTACAGCCAGACCCTTCAATTAGACTAGGGAACTTTTCCCTGTTATTGGATTAACTGTTGGGTAGCCAGTAAAGCTCTATTCATAGACTGTTCCAAACAAATCCACATTAGGCAAAGCTAAACTCTGTACAGATAGCACAGCAAATTCAGAGGTAAAATTTAAGCCAATATATAATGCAAAAACAATTCAGCTTGCTAAGCGGAACATTATGTAAGCCACTCATAGCTCCAGTCCAACACTCTTTATTTATGAGGTCATCCTAATTAGTGTAAACAGCTGTGATACCACTCACACTCCCCTTACCTTTCTGTACCTGTCCAGGACATGAGAGAGAGACTGGTCAGGGAATCCCACATACCACATGCAGTATAATGAACCACTTTTAGCTACAGGCAGGACAAAGCTTGTGCGACTTATTTACACTTTGCTTTCTTTTGCCTCCAACTGCATGCATTCTGTGTTTAGGTTTGCATATTATAGTATATCCAAGTGCACTAGAAAAATCAGTCCACTGCTACAGCCAGCTCTTTTCCTGCTGGATGCAAAACAACAGAAAAATGAATAGGAGCATTTGGGAGGGCTGTTGGGCTTTGTGAATGCCCATAGAGAGGCCGCACCAACTACACTCTGCCATTGGCCTTACAATCTGTCATTTACATTTTTCCAAATTCAGAAATGGGAGGCTTTCTTGGTTAAATGTACCCTAAGAGGTTTTAAAAGCCCTATAAATAATCCACTGCACAGTAAATATGGGTTCTACGTGTGCTGAATGCTTATGAATGCAATGTTGAGACCATCAACCCTTTCTTATCATCTTAAAAAAACAACCTGCACTCCTCAAGATTTTCCTATCACCACTTTGGTCTGGTGTAATTTAAGCATTTAAAAAGGCACTCTGAGAAATCAAATTTAGCTTCAAATGTAACTTTTTAAAGACATAAGAACAACAGAAATGGTTCTACCATAAAAACTAAACAAAACCACCACCAGTGACAACCTTTCCCTGCAGCAGCAGATGCCCCAACATTACAGACTTAAATAATTTTCACCAGCCAAGCACAGAGAGCTGCAAAATGTAAATAATTAAATAACGTAAGGTGTTAGCAGCACTGATAAATATATTTCTTTACAATCTATGATTTTTAATCTGACCGTCTCTTTAAACATTTTCATTTGGCTGGAACATGGAAGCTTTATAGCAATATAAATATAAACCCTAAGTCTGCCTGGATCAAATTGTCCCACAGAATTATTAGTTATAAGGGGGGGCATTACAGACAAAGTGCAATATCACAAGTGAATTTCTAATGTCAATTGATGCAATGTAGATATTGGATGATCCCCAAAGGAATAAGATCTGAGGAACGATAGACATGTTATTGCTCTGTAGAATTAAAAATACTGTATTCATGAATGATGCAGAAGCTGATATGTTTTCCTAAATGTGCAGAGCAATTTAAACAAAACAAAAAATTATATGCCTGCAAATAAACAAGGGATTGGTTAGTTACCAAAGTACTAAAATGCTACTTTTTCAGATTAATCTCCTGTACATATAAAGTAATTGCTAATAGGAGAGGCACAAGAGGGTAGAAGAAATTTTTACTCAATTAGATTTGCTCATTATGAACCTAAACCTGCCTCAGACTGTGAAACAACCAGGTAGTTATTGCCATCCATAGAATCTTACTTTGAGAGCAACTATGAATGATCAGCAAGAATGTACCTAGACAACAACTCCCCCAGTCCTGCCAGGAAAGGGAGTAAGAGGACAGCCAGGGGTAACTATACAGCCATGATTAAAAATACATGTTAAACAAGGTCCAGGCATCTCAAACTCCTAATTTCTGTCAGCATAAACCAAGCCACATTTGAGTCACAAAACACAAAAAACAGCAGATCTCTTCTGGAAAGACCATTGCATTGAAATTCTAGGTAAAAATCCAATCAACATCATCAAAATTGAATTTGGTAGCTTAATAGTTCAATTCAGCTTAACCAAATCATTTCCAGGAGGTGCACAAATACCATCTACATCAGTTACCCTCTGTCCTCTCCATTCCAATAATTACTCCTGGGGGGAATTCTGTGCCAAAAAATTAAAATTGTGCACACAATATTTTAAAATTCTGCAAATTTTATTTGTCAAAATAACACTATATAATCATGCCAGTTTCAATTACTTTGGTAATTTATTTCAAAATACCTGTCAGCAAGTATGCCTGTAACAATATACACACAAATTCCTCCAGGAGTAGAGAGTTAAAGAAACCCCTACGACAACCCAGTTCCTATTTCTCTGCCCCTGAGGACAGCTGTGGGGTGGAAGGGGGAGACACTCAAACCCTCCTCCCCCACAGCCCACAATGGTAAATAGGTTGAGAACCACTGGGTTAAACAAAAGCAATCTAATCCCATCCTGGCTCTGGAAACATGCTCTGATTATCCTTACCCTAGTCAAACAAATCACTGCCAAATAGTGGTGGGAGCACGTCCTATTATCCACCACCAAGTGGAAGAGATAACCAACCCCCTATCAATGGAAGGTATGAAACTAGGGTTTCCAATGTTGATTGGATGTATTCACGGAGATTTCATCACGTGACATAATCTTTAATTAAAGATTGATCTTTAATTCCTGGGGACTCCAGGCCAATCCTGGAGGGTTGGCAACCCTAAATGAAACTCTTCCAATGGGACAAGAGGAGTTTCAAACCTGAGAAAACCAAGATGGCATTAGGCAAACCACACACTACAACACAAATGCCATCTGTTTCTCATACGTTCTCCCCCTTCCTTCCTTTTTTGCTTTATTGTAAACACATTTTCTAACATTATATCTTTCAGATGATGTTTTGAATGTTAAATGTGTGTGTGTGTGTGCAGTCGGTAGACTCGATAGACCTGGAAGTACTAATATGTCTGATATCTATCATTAAGAAAAAAATTAGCATGCTTCTACACCTTCTAGTCATGTTTTCTACCTAGGTAGGCTTTCCTAAGGTGCCTATTGTCATCTTGTACATTGTCAAGTATTTTTTCTTGCCTTAAGATATACTTTTGAAAAATCAGATACATTGTTTAAACCAGCCTCTCCTCTCAAACACAGTACAGTAAGTGACTTCCATTTTCATTTCCAGGGTCTGTGCAGTTCTGAGAAGCCTAGCTACAGAACCAGGGGTGCGGAAGTGTCATGACTTGGGCGTGGGTGGTTAGGCCTAATGGCTGGAGCACGAATCAGGCTTAGTGGTTAGAGCAGGAGTTGGGAGCCAGGAACCAGAGCGATGGGTTGGAGCCAGAGTCAGAAGCAAGCAGGGAAGCAAGACTGGAGTAGGACAGGAACAAGGCAGTGTTAAGGCTGGGAATAGGGTGACCAGATGTCCCAATTTTATAGGGACAGTCCTGATATTCAGGACTTTGTCTTATGTAGGTGCCTATTACCCCCCACCCCCTGTCCCGATTTTTCACACTTGCTGTCTGGTCACCCTAGTTGGGAACCAGGAAGGCACAAGAGTGACTGCAGCTGCAGGCACAGACACTGAGCAACCAACAACCTGCCGCTGCTCAATGACCTTAAAAGCAGGCCTACGGGCTTCCTTCAACCAGTCAGGCAGTCGGGTGGTCATACCCTAGCCCAGCTGAGCTCATTAATCTGGCTGGAGGCTGAGCTAGCTGGTCCTCAGGCTCAGTTGAAGGATCTCATGCCTGACAAGGAGGAGTACTCAAGTGATTAGCTAGGTTAATAGAGTGGGATTGGGAAAGGCCAAGACTGTCAATTTGTGAGAAAAACTGAGGCAGGTAACAATAAATAATGTGTATTGCCTGCTTCATTCTAGATGTTCTCAAAACACTTTTTGGGTGCATCGTCACTGCAGAGGTAATGCCAGACTCTTACCCAAGTATTAGCCCAACCCCCTGTCCTGCCCCATCTACATACAAACATTTTGCCCAGTTTTGGAGGTGCTTTAAGCCTGGGCTACCTTATTCAGTTGTTGAGGGGAGGGGATCAGGAAAGGGGGACGATATATAGAGCCCAGTCTCTGCTTTAACTTGGACTGCAACCCACATGTTGCAGTGAGTGATACAGACTAAATCATTGGAGTACCGATAGTCCTCCAGTGCCTTTTCATATTGCCTCCTGAAAGACAGACAAATTGTCCGAAAATTGACAGGGAAAGTATCAGTATGTCCCAGCACAAATAACCATGGGCTTTGCCCTCTGACACATACAGGTGAGTGCAGAAACAGTGAGGACACAGTGATGAAGGTAGAGCTTTGCAGTGGGGATGCGTATATCTGAACTAGGCATCTTTGGGTGCTGATCACCCTGGCTAATTCTGCGGTGCCAACTCACCCACACTTACAGCAATTTGCATTAAAAAAATGGTCAGTATTGGTCATGGTTGAGCATGAATGGCAATTGTGCACACAAATTGTAATACAACAATTCTGAAGATATGAGAATACAGAATGCCTATCTTTGGATGTATGTTACACACACATACTATTTCCATTCCAACAATATGAAATATTTCAGAGAACTACAATAAGTTTTAAAAGTAGCTTATTAAACTCTGATTTGTTCATGAAAATGACCCCACAAGTAAAATATCTCTAGACCGGACATAAGTCTGAAAGAAATTAACAATGTGATTAATTTGACATCTAAGAGTGTATTGTTCTAACACAACTGGTGTAGTCATTTACAGAAATTTTAATCACTGTGAATGTCCAGTCCTGTTTCCATTTATTTGAATGGCAAATGGAATTAGGATCAGCCCATTACATGTGTAAGGAATGGAGATATTGTATTTTCCGGCCTTCTTTTTTAAAACCAAACTAAAAGCACCTGGGTAAAATCCTGAGTACTCATTTCAAGAAAGGTTTCAGAGTGGTAGCCGTGTTAGTTCGTATCAGCAAAAACGACAAGGAGACAGAGACAAACACCTACAGGATCTCTATCAAGCGTTCTCAAAACGACAATATCCACCTGGCGAAGTGAAGAAACAGATTGACGGGGGATACCCAGAAGTCAACTACTACAAGACAGGCCCAACAAAGAAAGTAACAGAACGCCACTAGCCGTCACCTACAGCCCCCAACTAAAACCTCTCCAGCGCATTATCAATCATCTACAACCTATCCTGAAGGATGATCCCTCACTCTCACAGACCAGGAGACAGGCTAGTCCTCGCTTACAGACAGCCCCACAACCTGATGCAAATACTCACCAGCATGCAACTACACACCACACAACAAAAACAGCAACCCAGGAACGAAACCGTGCAACAAACCCCGGTGCCAACTCTGTCCACATATCTATTCAAGGGACACCATCATAGGACCTAACCACATCAGCCACACCATCAGGGGCTCATTCACCTGCATATCTACCAATGTGATAAATGCCATCATGTTCCAGCAATGCCCCTGTGCCATGTACATTGGCCAAATCGGACAGTCTCTATGCAAAAGAATGAATGGACACAAATTTGACATCAGGAATTATAACATTCAAAAACCAGTAGGAGAACACTTCAATCTCCCTGGTCACTCAATAACAGACCTAAAAGTGGCAATTCTTCAACAAAAAAACTTCAAAAACAGACTCCAACGTGAAACTGAAGAACTGGAATTAATTTGCAAACTGGACACCATCAAATTAGGCCTGAATAAAGACTGGGAGTGGTTGGGTCATTACAAAACCTAAATCTAATTTTCCCCATACTAATTTCCCCCTACTGTTACTCACACCTTCTTGTCAACTGTGTGAAATGGGCCACTCTCATTACCACTACAAAAGATAATTTTCCTCCCTTGGTATCCTATTGTTAATTGAATTGTCTCATTAGACTGACCTCACACTTGGTACGGCAACTCCCATCTTTTCATGTATTTATACCTGCTCCTGTATTTTCCACTCCACACATCTAATGAAGTGGGTTCTAGTCCACGAAAGATTATGCCCAAATACATTTGTTAGTCTCTAAGGTGCCACAAGGACTCCTCGTCATCTCAAGAAAATGTGTCAATCCCCTTAAATAACATGAAGCACAAATGGGCAGGATAACAGCTGTGCCAAATTGCCAATATGTTGATATTGCACTTAAGGAACAGATGTCCTGATGTTCTTGAATGAGGAAAGGAAGCTATCTATAACCAGTGATATCTATAAAATTCAGGTATCCAGCCATCTCCCTAGTGACTATTGATCTTTGATGAGGGAATTATTCTAACAATGGATACCTTCCTGCAACTGATTTCAGTAAAGAAGGTTTTAGAAGTTAAAATAGAAATTAGGTTTGTCATGTTTTGGAGCACCACTGTTTTGGAGTATGAATTCTGTAAATATTCTGCTAAGCACATCAACATTCAAGGATCTGCCCCAAACACTTTGTCGGAGGCAAATCTATTCAGATGATGTCAGAATTTGGCAGTTAGTGAGTGCCTAGCTGGCTAAGTTTAGAGACACTTATAAACCAGACATATGGTTCTTAGAATATACAGCTACTTAAAATCCACATTGTAAAGTTTATATCTTACATTATTAATTATATAGTCCCATAAGGGACTGGCCTCAATGTGATAATGGCAAAAAATAATGATTTAGTTAGATTCCACTGCTCTTTGGAGACACAATTTTAAGGCTTTTAGGGGCAAGTTAACTTTGGAAAATGGTATTGCTTACATATTTCAAATATTTTATCACCATGGGATTTATCTTTCCCTCCAAAGAATGGCGTTAAGGGATAAAAACCCTGCAAATATTGGTCAGAAAACACATGGGTCAGGATGAGACAAATGGAAGGGAAATTTGGCTATGTACAAGTTCTCCTACTCTGGGCAAATGCTGCCACAGCTCCTCCACAAAAACCTTCCAAGAGCCCATCTGCCACACAAAACAAAGAAGAATCTTCCAATTCCTATATGGATCCAACAACTGGACAAGTGAAAGGGATTAATTAACAGCTGCTCAGAGCAGTGCTGTATTTCCCTTTACCTCACCCCCTCACCCCTTCCCCTATTCTCTCAGTCATGGACTACAAATACTAACCCCCCACCCCCGGCCCACAAGTAAGTCTGAATATCCCAAAGTGTCTACTCTAGAAACAATGATACACCTACATTGAGCCTTCCCATCTTGCCCTCCCAATGTAACTCAATCCTGGAGCACAGGGATTTTGTATAACTGTGAGGAGGCACTTCAGTTTACTCACCTATTCATTACCATTGTTGTTTGTCCTCCAGTAGTTCCTGGAGACCCCAAATGAGATCATATCATGTTAAGTGCTGTATATACATGTAGTATGAAAATGTGCCTGCCCTGAACATCTTAAAATCTAAATGGACAAGACAGAGAAAGGGTGAGAGAGGGAAAAGAGGCACAGAAGGGTTAAGTGACTTACCCAAGATCACAAAGTCAACCAGTGGCAGAGCTGGGAATAGACTCCCCCCCCACCCTCCCCAAGTCTCCTGAGCCTCAGTCCTTTCCTGCCTGATAAAAAGTGTCATGGTACCTACTTATACCTGAAATAGCTAATGCCTCATTCACAGAAGGAATCTTCCCTTTTGTCACAATACAAGGCAACTGCACCTGCATTGCCCCTCTGTGGTTTACCAAGGGCACTCACTTTTAGGCCTCTGCTCCTAGCTGTCCCCTCCCCTAGGCAGAGACCTAAATTTCCCTCCCTCCTGACAGGGTTTTTTCCAGGCTGCACAGTTCTCTGCCTACATTGTGATACTGCCAGCAAGCCAGAATGCCTCAACAGGCCAATGTCTGCTCTTTGCTCTCTCTGCAAAGGCTATGAACAACTGTAATTGCCAGTAGAGTTACCACACAGCTCTGTCTAAGCAAGCACACTTACTCTTAAGGTGAAAACATTGCAGAGAAAACATAACAGAAGGTTACCAGAGGTCAGCCAGCAGTCTTATGGATCCACAGTAGGCTTTAGTTATACGAGCCTTCATTACCTCCCACCTGGATTATACCTGTAATATATCTGGGCATGAAGCCATCAACCCTTAGGAAACACCAACTCGTACAGAAAGCTGCAGCACATCTCATCAGTGACATGGGCTACAGTGAGCACATCAGATCTGTCCTCTATTCTCTACACTAGCTTCTCATAGAATATGAAGTCAAGTTCAAAGTCTGGGTCCTTATCTTCAGGGCTCTCAATGGCCTGGGTCCAGCATGTCTAAAATATCGCCTAAAGGTCCAGGATGGAGGCCATGGCTGACAACTCTGTTCCTCTGACAGAACAAAGGAACTTTCCATCATGAGAGTAAAGCTCAATTATATGGGAGACAGAGCTTTCTTGGGGGGCTGGTACACACTATTCTCCCTCTAGAGAGATAACAAGAGAGAGAACAAACCAAACATGACAGACACAGTATTGGAAGGCACTCTGATAGACTGGACCTAGACAGCCTCTATTCACTCCTTGGCCTCTTTACTGAGCCTGTCAACATGGAGACCAACTCTGATTCTTCTTTGTGATGTTGACACCTGTCTATTAGAAACGCATTTCCTCTTGCTTGTCAGTCTTTGAAAAGTGGACCAAGGGCACAGGCAGTTTTTTCCATGCATTATGTAAGTCAATTATCTCAGCTAGTGTAAACATTTTTGATACGAAGTAAAACCGAAAAGGCATCTGGAAGAGGGAACACTGCCTATTTTGTATGTTAAAACGCGGAATAAGATGTTCACTTCACTAGCACCCAGGGCCGGCTCCAGCTTTTCGGCCGCGCCAAACAAAAAAATAAAAATAAAAATAAAAATATGGCCCCCGCCAAAGTGCCGAAGCAAAATAAAAAAAATGGCCGGCCTGACGCCCCCTACAGGGCGCTGTCCCAGGCACGTGCTTTGCGGTCTGGTGCCTGGAGCCGGCCCTACTCGCACCAAGCTCCCTTTCAGACTGCTGAAATCTTTAAATTGTTCAGAGGGCTCTATTTACCTGTTCTGCACCATGCTCATTGCCATCCAGTCCGAAGGGTAAACATTCTTTCCTATGAGATCTTTAAACATGATGAATGTTTCCATCAGAAAGTCCTAGAACAACAAAACGCAATACAACTATGACTGTATATCCTGCAAACTTCATATTCCAAATCCAACTCTCTGCTCTGTGGAAAGCACCAGAGGACAGGGCTCCATCCTGTTCCCACTGAAGTCAATGGCAAAGCTACTAATGACATCAATGGCAGTGGAATTGGGACCAAATCCTGTAAAATAGCAGTTGTAGGCTAGAAATAAAAGTTAAAGGCACATTACACTGAGCTCTTGAGCAATGATAAGCCATAGATGAATGGACAGAAAAACAATTCACAGTAAACAGCATATTAATTTAGGCACTTGGGAGTACAATTGTTGAAGAGTTGTTTACCATTTAGAACAGTCATCTCTTAGAAAACTTGAATTTTTTTTGAAATTTAGCTATTTTTCAAAATATATATTTTTAAAGATAGAGTGCAAGTTCTATCCAGAAATTATTCAAGTAAACGTATAAATACATGCAACCATTCATACAAAAAACCAAAACCACTTCTCTTTTCTAAAGAACACTTACCAAAGAAACAGAGATTATTGGAAGAAAATCATTAACACAATTATTCTATCATTAAGTGTTTGCATATATGGAAGTTTACCCCCAAGGTTCCTATAATAAGCTTTAAAAGGCAGCTACTGAATTGTGAGGCCAATCACTCAAAGTGCCAACAACTCCCGCTGATATCACGTAAGTGGTATCTGAACAGAAGATTTGTCTCTTTCTTAACGGTCGAATTGGTTAATGGTAACCAAATGAACAATGTCTGTGAACAGCATAATCTGGAAACAAATTTTTATTAACACCATTGTCAGGACATTACTTTTATGCTATTGAGAAAAAATGAAGTGTTAAGAAAGCAATATATTTAAAAAGCAGACAAAATAAGCATAATGACATCATTTTTTTACAGTTCTGTCCTGTTGACTTGCTCAAATAGATTACGGATTACTGCACTACACAGACTTTAGTAAAATTGCTAAATATAGGCTGTTTCTGAGCTCCCAAAGTGCCTAGAAGATGACAATACACCAAAATATCCCCATGTTACCAGGTAGCCTGACTCATTTGGAAAATTGCAAAAAGTAAGACTAGCTGGGCGTGGAGCTGCCATGATCTGCACCATTTGAACTTTCTGACAGTACATGGGTCTGAAAAGGAGTTGGATCTGGCAATTTGAGAATTTTCCTAGAGGAGCTTTCAGTTGGCAAAATGCTAGTCTTATCCAGCATCTGCGTCACTGCCCACACCTGACCGGGGGTGCAAGGAGTGTTTCAAGCACAGGGAAGACAAGGAAAGGGGTGTGGTCAGAGAACTGCTGTAATCATTTAGGGAATGTGTCAGCTGGTGCATGTTAAAGCAGCTCCTAGGCACTTCTAACCTAAACTGGAGCAAACCCAGATGCACCATGAGAATCAGACAAGTGTAGCTACTCAGCACAAAAACACAACCTGGGTCAACAATGGAGTTGTTAATGGAGATAAAGAGGAGAGAGAATTGGGACCAAAGTCCTGTAAAATAGCAGCTGTAGGCTGGAAATAAAAGTTAAAGGGATCCGATGAAGTGGGCTTTAGCCTACGAAAGCTTATGCTGAAATAAATTTGTTAGTCTCTAAGGTGCCACAAGTACTCCTGTTCTTTTTACACTGAGCTGTTGAGCAAAAATAAGACATAGATGAATGGATAGAAAAAAGTCACAGTAGAAAGCATATTAATTTAGGCACTTTGGAGAAAAATTGTTGAAGAGTTGTTTACCATTTAGAAGAGTCATCTCTTAACAAACTCTCTAACAAACCTCCCCAACATGTAGGGAAGACAAAAAAGGCAAGACAATAATCTGTCTTCACCAGCAACACCTATATCTTTCCAGGCTTCTGACTGAGGTAGCATCCAACTCCTGGTATCATTCAAACACTCTTCAGGACAAAAGTAAACTTGCAGGGACTATGGGGCAAGAGATATATACAAAAAATGTGTATCAGCCTATTGATGATACTCCATATTTAGAAATAATGTCTAGTATTTGGTAAAGCCATCTGTTCTTCTTAACAATTATGGCTACTAGTAGTCCAGTGCAGAATATGAAATATTTGAGAGCCATTTGTCTATTTGCCAGCTTTAAATGTGGATACTTTGTACTTACCACTAGCTCTGAACTTGTCTGAAAGGTTTCAATGTAAAAGGAGTAATGTTGGTTGTCCATTTGGTTTAAGATTGCTGTCATGCATGCCACAAAATGACTCTAAAACAAAAAAAAAAAAGACAAAATTGTAAGGAACTGCACATCTAGACTGTTTAGAAGGAAATGAGAGTAATAGATTATATCCTGCAATGCAAAATCACTATATCACTAAAAACAAACAAAACCTGTGCCGGAATTTGAATTTTCAAAAGATAAGAAGTGCTTCTCACTGTGTATACATTGTGAAATATGCTTAACAATAACTTACAACTGGCAATACCAAAGATACTACTCAAAGCAACTTTCTTTGTTGAAAAACTGGTATCACTCTTAAGAAAACTCAGCGTGAGAGAGATAGTAATCCAACTTCCTACAGGACATGACTTTTTATGTGGTTTAAAATTCCTAAAACGGATGTTATATTCCATAGGACTTTTGCATAACAGATTAATAGAAAATGAAAACTTTCTATAAGATTCTTTTGAAGATGCATAACAAATGTAATTATATCCCTGCTACAGAATTCTACAGGAAGGATATGGAAATCTAAAAAAACCAGAGAGGATATTTGCTTAAATTTTTAGATTTTCAAGTAGCTTCTGTTGAACCCTATCAAATGTATATAGGATCCAACTGTTTTCATCCCTATTAAATTCTGTAAAACTATATTCTTCTAAATTGTAAAATGGAATTGAAATAAAATGGAAAGTGATTTATAATCTTAGGTTTCCATTTCATTTTACAGAAATGCTTCTTATTTGCCAAACCTTCAGGATATAGGGGTAAGGCTAAATGACTAAAGTTTCCCTTTGAAGAACACAGTATCTCTTCCTATTGATACTTTTTATCTTGGAAAAATTACAATTATTTTGATAATGAGCCAACTCAAAATAATCTCTGGATTTCTCTGAAAGAAAAACAATATGAAGCAGAGACAAGTCTATAAAATAACTGTTTTCTGACAGATTTACTCAAAACTTTGTATTTGATAATTTTTTGGGGGGGAAATCAGATTCCTCTCTTAATTCTGATTGACTTAATATTTTGTTACCATCATAAATTCAACAAGATCACACATTACTGTAAAGTATCAGCTGCAGTTTATCCCACCCAACCATTTTGGGTACTAGTTACTGCAAAAAAGGGAAGCCTTTCTTAACTTCAGTTTATGGCCACTAGAGGTCTTTTACTTTCATATGGTAGCTGCTGTTCAGTTTGTACTGCTTTTTTATTTATTCCTACGTGAGCAGACCCAGTACAGTGCTTGCATATAAACAGTGAAAATTCCAATATAAAGGACTTATTATACCTTCTTTTGGAGTAACATTAGTGCTAGTCAGAACCTTGCCTACTATGTAAGACTAAGAAGATACATTTTCTGCAGGTAATCCCAAAGCCTTCAGGTAAGGATTTGTATGGTTTTGGTTACTGATGCTCTTCTAAAGGGAAATGTTGATTTTCTGTCCTATAGTAGTTTACTTTTACAGGTATTGCTCAAATTAGATTCTTTTGTGAACTAAAATCCACAACTGCCAGGAATAGCAAACTGCAGTGGGTGCAGTGGTGAGACTGTTAATTTTTTCCACTGTCTTGATTTTAATTTTGAAAGAAATAACTGTCAACACAAATTACAGAATATTACACATGAAAGCATGCGTTGTATTTTTCTCCTTAAGAAGCTTTAAAAGATGCTACAGAATGTGTTTTCTCCCACTAATTTGAAGTAACCATTTGCTGAGATAAGCACTCTCTGTACTAGACTTTAGTAGATGCACTATCTTGCTGTTCAGCCAAAATGACTTTAAGAATGTTAATTTATTTGTTGCAACTTTTAAAATCTGTCTAGTATTACAGTCTAGCATGAGTGCATGTGCTTAGTAACTTGTAAATGGGAATTGTGGAAATTAACAGATGACACATGTTGGTTAATGAAAGCAGTTCTGCTACCAATAAATATCACAATTTTGTTAGACAGTTTCTGGCAGCAAACCTGTCAACTTTCACAGCAGTGTGACTGATTGATATACGAAATGGAAGGTGCCAGCACAGCAGGTTTGCTGTCAAACCCCCCCGCCCCACATTCCACTTCCCAATATCATGTTAAGACCAAACAGTATATTAAATTTATATTGGTATATTAACTTTGTTTATGACCTTTAATCATTTACATGTAGCAACCTTGAGTATTATAATTAACCACTTAATTTCTTACATTGAAAACTTGCTCTCCCCCTCTCCAAAAGCCAGCAAGAAACAGGTATAGCCTCTCATTTCACAAGTGCTCAGGCATTCTCAACATCACCATTCTCACACTGTTAGAACTTAAGTATACTTCACAATTCTGTCAGCAACTATATGTGTATTCATCTAAATTATCCTAGCTTGTCTAAGGATCTTATAATATTTAAGAACCATTAACTACTTCACAATAAAGTAAACTCCACAAATTAACCAATCAGTTTTTAAATTCACTTAGTATGTTTATAACTTGGGCATAAGACATTCGGAATCAGGAACCTCCTGCAAACATGCTAGTTGACTGTGATTATGTTAAGTTTCTTTTTTAAAGAAGCACTGTATGTAAGGAACTGAATATTTAAATGCAAATAAAACAAGTTGCAGAGAAGATGAAGTTATTCAAATAAACTTGACAAGTCATTTCAGCTGTGCTTAGCCGTGTTAAGATGTATCTAATGAATCACAGCAGAGATGCATGATTGAAACTAGGTCAAACATGTGTAAAAATAAGTGTAATCACAGTGAACACTTGACTGATGAAGGAATACTTAAAATGATGTTAACAGGGAGATTTTTGCTTAGAATACATTATCATGAAGAGATGTGATAAATCATGTATATTAATTTACCACCTTCATGCACAGAAACATCTTCATACTAGATTGACAATATAACTTCTTAACAAAGCAGTGTCCATTAACCAAATAATTGACAACATTTGGAAAAATGAAATACACCACTCTGAAAAATAAATTAGGTAGTTGTTAGAATATTTTGCTTATATCATTAGCAGGAACAAAAAGCATCACTAGGATGTCAAAGGGCAATGAAGTACAGATGAGGAAACCCAGTCTTACAGTAAACACTCAAAACTCCTAAACAGTAAAGAAAACACCATGATCCATTAAACTTTAAAGAACCGTAGAGTGTGTCTTGCAGCCTTAGCACAAATACTGCAAAATGTTAGCTAAAAAGAAACTATCCTATTTACAGATTTAGTATAAACAAACCACATAGTCAATGATAAAATATTCAATCAAGAAATCAAATGTGGCTTTGTAAGCCTTGGAGAGGGGAGGTGTCTATTTGTCCCCTTGCCACTAAAGTCAGTGCCCATGAGCTGCATCTGTAGCACTGATGGGGAAAGAACCATTAAGAAAATGTTAGGGTCCTAGGAGAAAGATGACAAACTTCAGCCCTAGCAACCCTAATCCCAGCATACTTTATCATACCAGATGTCGACAGCTTGCTGTAGTAACTTCAAATAATGTACAAGAACCACAAGCAATAATAAAACAAAAAAACTAGAGAAAAAATAGCAAATAGTGTAGAATGAAACTATCATTCAATATTAATCAGGTATAAGTTAAACATTCACTTAGTTATATTGTGAGAATTTTTTACAGGCTTAGATGTATGCACATGGAATGAGGGTGGAAGGTATTTGGTTCATGTGGCCAATTAAAGAGTTATCCTTGTGTGTCGCAATATATGTCCATAGTTTAAATGTGTGAAACCCACATATATGTCAACAAAAAGCAACCAAAATAAAATTCAAATACAAATGCTGTAAGGCTTTTGAAAGGCAGTAGTTAAAGACATGCCATTAGCAGAATATTTAAATTTTAAACTACTACTTTTATCTAAAAAGAGTACAAACAGTTAACAGTAAGTCAACAGGTCTACCTGCTGTCTCAAAGGGCATAATTGGAATAATATTTGTTTATGTGTTTATAATATATATAAATATATAAACAATTTACTTTTCAGTAGTGGGTGACATGATCACACTACGTATTGAGTCTGAGCTAATTTTCACAGTACAAATCAGGCATACATTAACTCAACTGACAGGTTTCAGAGTAGCAGCCATGTTAGTCTGTGTCACCAAAAAGAACAGGAGTACTTGTGGCACCTTAGAGACTAACAAATTTATTTCAGCATAAGCTTTCGTGGATGCATAGAATGGAATATACAGTAAGAAGATATTTATCCTCACACCTTTGTGTCAACTGTCCGAAATGGGCCATCTTGATTATCACTTCAAAAGTTTTTTCCCCTGCTGATAATAGTTCCTCTTAATTAGCCTCTTACAGTTGGTATAGGTACTTCCACCTTTTCATGTTTCTTTGAATGTATAAATATCTTCTTACTGTATGTTCCATTCTATGCATCCGATGAAGTGGACTGTAGCCCATGAAAGCTTATGCTGAAATAAATGTGTTAGTCTCTAAGGTGCCACAAGTATTCCTGTTCTTTTTATTAACTCAACTGAAATCAATGGAGTAGAATGCAAAACTGGTGTAAGTATGACCCATAATTTGTGAAGTCTGGAAAGTGCTTTGGGAACTTTCCGGGTAACAGGTATTATACAAATATAAGTCATATCATTAATATACACAAGAGCATTTTTTGTAATGTGAATACTGCTCACAATGTTAAAAATCACCAACTTATTAGCAATTTCTATATTGTAATAATGCAATACAGAAAGAACCTCTAGACATTCATGAAATGAGTGAATAACCTCACCTGCTTAGGGTCATGAGCATCTGCACAACATGACAATTTTTGTAAATAAAAGCTAAGGAATGCACTGTGATACCATTGAGAGTGACAGTAGTTGAAAGCTTTTTGGCACACATTGTAATGCTTACAGTGCTTCAGAAAAACAATGTATCCTCAGAACTCTAGTGCATGTCTATATTGATGCAGATGGTAACACTACACTTCTTTATCATATTATGAAAAACCTTGAACAGCAGCATTTTGTGCTGAAAAAGGTATTAACTGAATTTGAAGTGGTGAATCAGATATGCCTTATGTAGTAGTTTTGTGTCTTCTCAAAGGAGTATAATTCACCTCCAAACCATGTGCTTTCCTGTACGCCTCCAAGACATGTGCCCAGGTATAAAGGCCTAGACCAAAAATATAAAAATTGTAATAGGCTGTTATGTAACAACCTGCTGTGCTTAACAAATGTGTACACAGTGTTTGAAATCTGGAAACCCCACATATATTTCTCACAGCTTGTCATTGAATATTTGGGAGGGAGTGTGTGGTTGTTTTTTGTTTACAATAAAGCAGATCCATCCTCTGCTGTACTAGGTTTGAGGTTCTATTTTTACATTTATGTTGGATGTCTTATAGTTCATTGGACCTGTCTTCTTGTCTTTCATAGATGACTAAACCAAAGCCTTGGTACTCTATTTGCACATCTTACTGACAGCTTTTAGTTTCTGATTAAAAACATCCCAGTCTGCTGTATTCTTGTTCCACTGTTTACATTCCATAGTAGGTAAAATTTAGTACAGCCTAGAGTTTAGTTGAACATAAGAGGATAATTACCTAAATGTTGGATTAATTAATGGGAAAATGTGAGTAATTTTACAATAGAAATGATATGGGAATAAAAGCAGCCTTTCAGATTTAAAAGTCTATTAAAGGTTATACAATTAAGGCTCTCTCAAAATTGTTCCTTTAAGGCTAATGCAGATATAATGATAGGATCATATTTCTCTAAAATACAGAAGTATTATGCCATGCTACAAGCCTTGGTCTTACAATTATCTGTGGGGGTCTAAACCAACATTTGAAGCACCTCCCATCCCACAAAAGTGGTATTCTTCCTCTACAATCTAATTTTGTGTGTGCATGTTCACTATTAGAATCACCCCCTATTCTCCCTGCCCAGCATTTCCCAGGATAAAATCTAACAAGGAGCATGACTGCGTTGTAAAAGATGTATCATGTAAGTATATTCATTGGGCCAGATTTTGTTCTCATTTACTCCAATGCAAAACAGTGAAGAACCAGTGGATAGAATCTTCCCCATTACATTCTACGGAACATATTTACATAGTGACCTCATTAGAAGATACATACACCTGCATGCACATAAAATATAATATACATTATTTATCTACTTTTCAATGGCAGAGCAATCCTCTACAATGAACAGTCATTGGGCCGGAAGATTCACTGCAAAGCCTCCACTTTATTCTGTCCAAGGCACAGCAGCTAAAATCATCTGTAACCTACTGCCTGGACCACATCTGCCTTGTACCTCAAAACCCTTCATTGGCTTCCTCTCATCTGCTATATCAAATTAAAGCTTTCATCCTCACCTTCAAGTATCTATGCAATTATATTCTTGCTTCCATAGCTGCTCTCATTTCTTACCACACTTCACTAATCACTCCACTACAATCACCTTCTTCTCCCACACCTGCTTTCATGCCTTCTTCCAGGCTGCTTTAGATATCTGACGTGAACTTCCCATCCAGTGCAACAGGCATCCATCCTTGCAAAATCTTCAAGTTTACCTGAGGAGGCAGGGAGCTTATTTCCATGAGCTTCTTGTTTGGAGCTGTGATTCTTTGTACCAATTCCACCCTGGGCCAGGCCTGACCTCTTAAGAACCAGTTGGGCTAGCAGGGACATGGCTAACTTAATAATAAAAGCATCATAAACTCCTTAGTCTTCTAGCTGGGCTGCCATTCTACTACACTCACCTCCAAATTAAAGACAACTAGCCTGTTAATATTCTGCAGAAACTACAAAAACACAAAATACAACTATACAAAGAAACTATTTTAAATGCTCCTAATCTAGTTTATTTTAGTGCAAATTCAGTCATTTTCCTCTAGTGAAGTATAGCCCGTCTCTTGCAGAGAAAAGGGTTGGAAGCTGGTCTCGGAACTAGAAAGGGAGGGAAGTAGCAGTGGGAGTGATCTGGAATGAAGGGTAATATACAACAGTAAAAAGAGCTGAAAGGAAATAGCACACTGTCTGAGAATTTGCTACAAAGAGAAACACCAGTAGAGATAAGAGAGGTCAGCAGCAAAGCCTAGTGGAACCGTTTATAGAGCACCAATTTAGTTTTTGTTTTCCTTCTAAAATACACAGGAACAAACATCCCTGGCTGGGATGATCTTGTTGGGGTTGGTCCTGCTTTGAGCAGGGGGTTGGACTAGATGACCTTCTGAGGTCCCTTCCAACCCTGAGATTCTATGATTCTATGAAAGATGTGATTACATAAACAAAGCTTTTATCTTTGTGTAGTCCTCTACAGTAGTTTTCCAGATATCATGAAGGCCAAATGTCTTAAACAGCTGCTTGATTTATTTAAAAACTAAAAACAAAACAAAACTAACTCCTGTATTCCAAAACATCAATCACCCTTTAATCAATTTTATTCTCTTTCAGCTACACTGCACACAACAGTGGGAAAAATCAAATTAAAAACCCGAACTGCACACACACAGGTAGGCTTAATATAAATCTACCCCTGAATTGTCAAATCAGTGCATATGGCTTTATCAAAATATCTCCCAATACACTCAGTGGAAATTGAACAACTTTGAAAATTTTCCCCCACCTTTAATTTTTTTGCAAAGAAAATGTGAGTCAATATACATTATATTTCTGAAAAGTCTGGAAACAATAGCACAAAATTTCAACCACATTTAGCAAAGTTTTTGAATTAGTTCTATAGTGACCTCAAAGGATTCCACCAAGACCTTCTCTACACTAAGGCTAGGTCTACACTAACCCCCCCTATCGAACTAAGATACGCAACTTCAGCTACGTGAATAACGTAGCTGAAGTCGAAGTACCTTAGTTCGAACTTACCTGTGGTCCAGACGCGGCGCGCAGGCTCCCCCGTCGACTCCGCCTACTCCACTCGTCGAGCTGGATTACCAGCGTCGACGACGGAGCACTTCCTGGTTCGATTTATCGCGTCTTGACAAGACGCGATAAATCGAACCCAGAACATCGATCCCGCGCCTCCGACGCAACGGGTAAGTATAGACATACCCTAAGAGCAATAAACAAAATTTTGCAGCAATGGTTCAACTGCACTTAGGATACCAAGGACCCAGAATCTTTTTTTTTACTGACCTGCCATGAAAACCTGCATAACTCACTCAGCCTGTAGATTTTCCTGACAAAATGCCTAAGCCCCATTTATGAGAGCACTAGTACGGTTTCATTGTTGCTGAAGAATATGTACCAATTTTCCCAATGCAAATCCATTGTAACAGTTGAGAACTGAACAGATGTTCAGACACTGATGTGCCACCCTGCAGAAGAGTGTGGCATTTATTTCACAGGGAAAAAAAACCGACAATGCTTTACAACAGTGGTTCCCAAATTCGGTCCGTGGCTTGCTCAGGGTAAGCCCCTGGTGGGCCGCAAGACGCTTTGTTTACCTGGAGCGTCCGCAGGTACAGCCGCTCGCAGCTCCCAGTGGCTGTGTTTCGCTATTCCTAGCCAATGGGAACTGCGGGAAGCAGAGCGGGCTGGGCCACTGCTTCCCGCAGCTCCCATTGGCTGGGAACGGCAAACCGCGGCCACTTGGAGCTGCGAGCAGCCATATCTGCAGACGCTCCAGGTAAACAAAGCGTCTTGCGGCCCACCAGGGGCTTACCCTGAGCAAGCCACGGACCGAATTTGGGAACCACTGCTTTACAATATTGATATTGAACTCCTTTGTAAAGTGCTTTGAGATCTATGGATAAGCACTACGGTAAGAACTTGCTATTATTTAATATTATTATATACATAGCCTTTTTCAGTTATTGGGTCCTGTATTGGGATTTGGTTGGTTGGTTTTATTTGGGTTCTTTGTGAGAGGTGAGTGTGAGGAGGATGGGGCGGAGTTTGTTTTCTAAGAGGAAGGGACACAAATCTATCCAATTAAGGCACAGACCATACAATATTTTAAAGATACTATACTTTTTTTCATTTTAGTTCATCTAAGTTCACTGAACTAACCTGAACAATAACAAATATAAAGTTATTGGGGAAAGCGCTAATATATAGAGATATGCCTATCTCATAGAACTGGAAGGACCTTGAAAGGTCATCGAGTGCAGTCCCCTGCCTTCACTAGCAGGACCAAGTACTGTCCCCTGACAGATTTTTGCCCCAGATTCCTAAGTGGCCCCCTCAAGGATTGAACTCACAACCCTGGGTTTAACAGGCAATGCTCAAACCACTGAGCTATCCCCCCCGCTGAATTTGCAATGTACTTCATGAAAAATTCCCATTTCCTTTAACGTCTGGGATGATCTGATAAACTGAAACTGAGTACTGAATGTTCTCTATACTGAATGCCTCCTTTCTCTTTCCACATGACAAAGGAATGTAAAATTATTAGTGCAACAGTCATTACATTCCCCTTCCATATTAGGAACTTTATCATGACGTACCTTCGCCATTTGCTCTACCTCTGTTCCAGCCTGAATTAGGGGAGCCTCCGTGACCTCTGCCACACACTAGCCTCCATTCCTATAGCACATTCCTTGTTCCAGTTGGACTAATTAGTAGTGTTAATTTCCCCCCAGAAAAAAGTAGCCTATTTAAACATGGTCCGTGTCTTTATAAATGCTCTTTTTACAACGCTAACCAGTCCATTCAAAGCAGATGTTTTTACTATCTTGGAAATAATTCCTTCTGAGAACACTGGTCTACAATCTTCAGAGATAAAATGTGCTATTTAGTATGTATTTTGATGTGCTGAATTCAAATATGACAATTAAAACAACTGATTGGCTACTGTTTCTAAGATATTTAAGTTTTTACATTTTATGTCTATGTATATTGTGTAGATAGTAGAGTTTTAATCATAAATTGTAAACCGAGGTCTTTTCGTGTGTTTATGGTTGCTTTACATGATACTATTTCGCCTGTCCTGTTTATGTAACACTTCAAAAATCAGCAAAGGGGTTATATAAATACAATTTATTATGAAACAAAAGGCAAAAAAGTATTATGTACATAGTTTAGTCCTATTCAGTGTCTACTTGGCGCTTCTTGGCTTGTCTCTTGTATTCATTAAATGGAGCATCTCTTGTCACTGTCCAGCAATAGCCTGCAAGCATTGATGGGCTCCATTTGCCCTGATAGCGTTTCTCCATTGTTGCAATGTCCTGGTGAAATCGCTCGCCGTGCTCGTTGCTCACTGCTCCGCAGTTCGGTGGAAAAAAATCTAGATGAGAGTGCAAAAAATGTGTCTTTAGTGACATGTTGCAACCAAGGCTTTTGTATGCCTTGAGGAGGTTTTCCACCAACAACCTGTAGTTGTCTGCCTTGTTGTTTCCGAGAAAATTGATTGCCACTAACTGGAAGGCTTTCCATGCCTTTTTTCCCTTGCCACGCAGTGCATGGTCAAATGCATCATCTCGAAGAAGTTCACGAATCTGAGGACCAACAAAGACACCTTCCTTTATCTTAGTTTCACTTAACCTTGGAAATTGTCCACGGAGGTACTTGAAAGCTGCTTGTGTTTTGACAAAGTTCTTCATCAGACCCAGCTTGATGTGTAAGGGTGGTAACAAAATCTTCCTTGATTCAACAAGTGGTGGATGCTGAACACTTTTCCTCCCAGGCTCCAATGACTGTCGGAGTGGCCAATCTTTCTTGATGTAGTGGGAATCTCTTGCACGACTATCCCATTCGCAGAGAAAACAGCAGTACTTTGTGTATCCAGTCTGCAGACCAAGCAAGAGAGCAACAACCTTCAAATCACCACAAAGCTGCCACTGATGTTGGTCATAGTTTATGCACCTCAAAAGTTGTTTCATGTTGTCATAGGTTTCCTTCATATGGACTGCATGACCAACTGGAATTGATGGCAAAACATTGTCATTATGCAGTAAAACAGCTTTAAGACTCGTCTTGGATGAATCAATGAACAGTCTCCACTCATCTGGATCGTGAACGATGTTGAGGGCTGCCATCACACCATCGATGTTGTTGCAGGCTACAAGATCACCTTCCATGAAGAAGAATGGGACAAGATTCTTTTGACGGTCATGGAACATGGAAACCCTAACATCACCTGCCAGGAGATTCCACTGCTGTAGTCTGGAGCCCAAAAGCTCTGCCTTACTCTTGGGTAGTTCCAAATCCCTGACAAGATCATTCAGTTCACCTTGTGTTATGAGGCGTGGTTCAGAGGAGGAGGATGGGAGAAAATGTGGGTCCTGTGACATTGATGGTTCAGGACCAGAAGTTTCATCCTCTTCCTCTTCCTCGTCTGACTCAAGTGAGAATGATTCTGGTACATCAGGAACCGGCAGTCCTTCTCCGTGGGGTACTGGGCGTATAGCTGATGGAATATTTGGATAATGCACAGTCCACTTTTTCTTCTTTGACACACCTTTCCCAACTGGAGGCACCATGCAGAAGTAACAATTGCTGGTATGATCTGTTGGCTGTCTCCAAATCATTGGCACTGCAAAAGGCATAGATTTCCTTTTCCTGTTCAACCACTGGCGAAGATTTGTTGCACAAGTGTTGCAGCATATGTGTGGGCCCACCTCTTGTCCTGATCTCCAATTTTGCAACCAAAATAAAGGTGATAGGCTTTCTTAACTATAGTGGTTATACTGCGCTTTTGTGATGCAAAAGTCACTTCGCCACAAACATAGCAGAAGTTATCTGCACTGTTCACACAAGTACAAGGCATCTCTGCTCACTTTGGCTAAACAGAAATGTGTCCCTTTGCAAAATCAAACACTGACAAATAAGAGAGTACGACACTGTATGATTTCTAGAGCTGATATAGGGCAATTTGTTCAGCTTCGTTATGATTGCATCATCCATGACTTCTAGGAATAACATGATTCAATTCATAACATGTATGATGCAATACCAGCTTCAGATTGCATCATTCATTGTTTTGCCTAAAAAGCAAGTACTGTCCAAACCCGGTCATAGATTTATTCATAGATCCAGTCAAAGATGTATTTTAGTCATTTCTGGTTTAAATTGAGATCCCTTCCCTTTATAACTCACTTATCCTCCGCCATTCCCAAGTCAAGGGTCGTATATACTGACCCAATAGCATGTCTTGAAAACTAGAGCCAATCAACCATTTTAAGCATCATTTTCGTTCTTAGTGACCCAGAATTAGTGAAGTTTGACTACATTGATTTCAGAAGCATTTTGGCTGTAGACCAGTGGAATGAGTGCCTGTTATGCCTACAACTTCCAATTCTGGAACATATCAAGAAAAAAAAAGGTCACAGGGGCCAAAAATCTACACACAATTCCCCCAACACTAATTGGTGATTACACACCACTTCAAACAGGGTAACATACACCTCCCACAACAGTGACTGATGTCCCTCAAATCTTCTTAGCACCCAAATGAAAGGTGAAGGGATGCCCTGAAAACCTCACACATACACACACTAAGAAATTTTATTTTTAGTTTCTAATAGGATGGATAAGACCACCTGTTCATCCTTCTTGAGGTCTTGGAGCTACATACAATTGTGGGGTTGCTCAAGCCATCAGATTGTAGGAAACTCTGCCAGGAAGGGAAACATCAGCGCACAAGGGTAGAAAGCTGTCCTTCCCCTGCGGTGTTTCATAATGTCAGAATATGCAGGGTTGTTTGTTTTTGTCCTTCTCACTGGGCTAGGATTTTGCCTGACTAGACTGCCTTGCTGAAAAGCCAGTATTTGTGACTTTCCACTACTGGTCACTATAATCTTCTCCTGGAACAGGCCAATAGCGAATGAAAGAGGGCAGATACCTTTTGCATAATGTTTGCTAATGGAACTGAGGGAAACTACTCCCAGAAGAAAGAAACAAAGATGTCACTCTCCAATTTTAGAGGCAGTATTAAAGGAATGAGCTAGAGTGGCCAGAGATAGCATGGTAAAAAACTACAGTTAAAAATATTATTTCACTGGTATTTTGTGTAAGTATCTGCTAATACAGCTTTATAGGGTTCTTTTATTTATCTTTATTACATCAAGTAATATTGCACTGTATGTGAGCATATCAATATATTTCTATCTCACATCATTCAGCTGAGACATTATATTATGATTAAGACAGTAAAGGATAGAGGATAAAACCACTGATTTCATTTATGCAGTAATGTGATTAGATTTTTAATTGCAGAAACTTTTTAAACTACACTATTCACTCTATTCTGCAAAACAATTATTAACTCAGCCTCTAAGGAAACATGAAATATTTATGTCAAGTAATTTTTATGTTATTTTATTTTAGTAACATATGGAATACAATCTGCTCTATAGAACTATGAAGACTAAGATGTACATTGGATAGATGCTGGTTCATCACATAGTCTGAAAAATTAGCAACCTCTTATTACAAAATTCTAACCAGCTTAACTTCAATGCATACAAATCACCACACTTTTATCATATGCTTTACAGACATATTCTGAGTCTCTTTCGACTTAAACCATTGGACTAGTGTTCACATTAAGATTTGACAAAGGCAGGGACTAAAGGTAACAATGGAACAATATTTAACCTTAATCTCTCAATGTCCCTTAAAAAGAATTATCCTTGAATTTGTCTCTAACCATGAAAGGTAATTTTCCTTGTACATACTAGTAATAGCAAATGGGCTTGATTAAATTAAAATTATTTTATTTTAATAAATTGCTAAGCCAGTGCTGTCCTTCCTTTTCAGTGCTGACTGATGGGTTTTAAGACTGTAAATCTTGCCTCTTGTCTTGTATATATCGCAGAGCAATAGCTTACCCTTTTTTTTTTTTTTTTAAGGTCTATCACATTTATAACCTACAATGCTACCAGCTCTGCTTAGCTACTAATGTATTTTACAGATGATTCCCAGCTCTCATCTGATAATTCTTTTATTCGCTCTGGAGGCTATCACTATCTTTTTGAGGCAGAGAAATTGATTTTAAGTAATACAACTGCGTTTGACTGTGGAAAATCAATATTTTATCCAAGAAAATTAACAGAAATAAATATTATTGTTTGAAATAAAGAACTGGATTCTATTTAACAATATGTATTAAACACAAGATTTGGCAGGACACACTTTGCATTTATCCTTCTGAAAACTGTCTGGATTTTGCAAAAGCATTATGCAGGCATTTCAATTAAAAGCAATGAGCTGGGATGCTTTACAGCACTACTCTGATGTAGCAGAATGCTCTTACCATATTAATGATCTTGGAGAACACTTGTGGAAGGGCCAGAATTCAATTTAATACCAAATAAAAGGTTTTTGACTTCATTTATGATGCTAAGCGGTAGGCACCTGTTCCAGCACATGCCATGCACAAAGAATTGCCAAAGAACCCACTGGACTCCCACTCAAGATACAGGTAACTTCCACTCAAGTCAATGGGAGTTACTCATGTCCAGTGGGGGAGGAGGAGTGGAAGTTAAGGCTATTGAGCCACTTGATAGATTATGCCTTTAATATCATATTGCACATATCAGTACAAATGTATAATGATGTTATTACCCTAGCACAGCTATTTACTACAATAGCATTGCTTGTTACACTTAAAGAAAAACTGAAACCAAATTAGCTCTAGTCATCTAATTAATCAGTGTCGTCTTCTGCTATTCACACACATAAAAAACCAAACAAACAACTAGGGAGGTTTGTAACTATATCAGCCAGATATGCTATGTGAACGACTGCATCTTCATCTCAGCACTCAGATATTTCTGTACTCACTATGCCATGAATTAGGACATTTTGTCTCAGACTGCAATTATATACTTAGTAAGCACCTAACCTAGGCACTGTGCTCCTGAATGACAGGCATGAGTTGGGGTTACATGTTGCAATTAAGTTCAAACTCAACTCATATGTGAAAGTGATAGATTTTAAAGCCAGAAGGGACCATTAGATCATCTAGCCTGAGCTCCTGTTTTATACCGGCCATAGAATTCACCCAGTTACTCATTTATTAACCAGAATAATTGTGTTTTACCAAAGCCTGTTTTATTTGTGTGCACTGGAAGAAATGGTATGCATCATGTCTTCTTAGAGAGCATACAAGTTAAAATGAAAATTTGGGGATAAATGACAATACACTCAGCCACTGTAACATCAATTTCAGAGCATTATATCCTTAGTAACAGTGTCTTCATAGTTAAGATGCACAAGGAATGGTATGGAAAAGAAAATGGAAAATACTATAATGCATTATATAAATCAATGGCTCACCCTTATCTGGAATACTGCATACAGTATTGGTCACCCCATGAAAGCTTATGCCCAAATAAATCTGTTAGTCTTTAAGGTTCCACCGGACTCCTCATTGTTTTTAAGCATATCCAGAGTGATATTAATTGATGCTTTAAGAAAGGGTTTGGAAGGGTTATCAAAGTCTTATGCTTCAAGTTTTGAACAAATCTCAGTTACAGATTTGGATGAAACATTAATGGGGAGCACGTTATTGTATTTTAAAGTTTCTTAAAACTCACTCTATAACATCTGGCACTGGCCACTGTCATAGTGGATGAGCTAGACCACAGGTCTGATTCAGAATAGCAATTTTTATGTTCCTTTGTTCTGTTACTGAACAATAATTTGGCAGGCAATCTCTCAAGGTATATCCGCCTGACAAAACTAAGTTTTGTGCCTGTGTATTTTTTTACATGTTTTAGAGCAAAACCTTCTTGACTAGAAGCAATGCAAAAATGTCAGACCATGTGTACTTTATGACTTCTTTTGTTTATAATGGAAATAAAGTGAGGGCCCTGGCAAGGAGCCTTTTTTCAAGTGAATTTCTTGAAAATCCACGGTTGCACCCCCTGCTATTTTAACTGTCGCTCCCCAGCAAGTGTGGAGCCCATCAATTTTTCAATAGATAGTATTGGGTGACAGATCCTGCTAGCATGTCAAGAGAGATGTAATGAAAAAATATGGACAGTCCCTTGAAAACTAGATGAGATTCTTTAAAGGAATGAGATTATTTGTTCCTAGTGTGAACAAGGCAGGGCAACAGCAGATCTCATTACCAGCAATTGGGAAATATCACAATGTATACTCCCAGAAAAGTATCGCAGACACACACAGCACATATGAAAACATGGCTTTTCTGTGAAAGGGCATGCAGAAAGGGAAAGTTATAACAACATGTCTGAATGCTTGACTCCAAGGAAAGCCCAACACATTATCTGCACATGGGACAGCGAAAATGTGAGTGAGCTGAGGACTGATTTACAGTGGCATGTTAAGAAAACAGACCATTGCCCCAGCACTTTGTATCATCCACATGAATCTCCTAGGTATTTTCCCCTGACGGCACAGACAGCTTGGTAGGGCAAGGTTACACCATGGGCCAAGACTCAGACAGTCAACGCACAGTGGAAAAAGCAGCTACCTGCCATTTAATTTTTCAAGTTTTGCTATTCTGTTTTATTCAGGTTCTTCTATCTGTGCCATTTGATCAACTAATTTCTGATGTCAGTAATTTACACTGAATGGAAGACCTACTCAAATGTGATGATCAGAGATAAATTTGACTCTGAAATGACTGATACACAGTGCCTTGTAATGGAGATGAGTTGACAAGTGAGAATATATGTTGAAAAAACAAACTGCAAAAAGATCTTTAAAAAGAGGGATACAGATCACTGTGAGGAGTGTCTTGTTGGTGTATGCTTACAGGGCCGGTGCAAGGAAGTTTCGCAGCCCCAGAAAAACAAAGTATTCTCAACACTGTGTAGATATTAAGGATAGCATGGTATATTATTCTGGAGTACAAGTTTCCTGTACCTTAACTCATGAGCTGGCTTTTTTTTTTCAGGCTTGTCTATACTGTGCCACAGTATGGACTACAGGGATGTGAATTAGAGCGCACCGAAGTATGTGCTCTAACTGCTGGCTCAATCTAAAAGGTCCTAAAAGTTGGCATCAACATAGTCCTGTTTGAAAGAGGACCATGTTAACATGAACTAGGTAGTCTGACATAGCCTATATTGATAACTGGCACAATAAAACAATAACATGCTTAATGTTATGATCTGTGATAATTTGCAAATTTGGCCATAAGCACATTTAAAAGATATTTTTTCTTAAATTTCATAAGTCATATTCATAGTATATATAAAACCAAACAAAATGAGGATCAACTCCCCCAGCCAATCATGATTGATACAATACAGCATATCCTAAATTTACCTTAAGACATTCTAAGGTAAGCTTGTCTTTCCCAAATTTACAGTGAAATGTTTTTTTGCTTGCACCTTATTAGCAGAATATATGAAAGGGTAATTGCCTGGTTAAGGATCTGAAGTTTTATGGAGTACCCTGACAAAAGTCTATAATTATGTAGTTTATTTACATGGTTATTGTGTAGAGAGAAATTCAGGCTTTCGCTTACCTAAGTTGTTACTTATCCAGTATGTCTGAATATAAGTTCTCCCTTAAATTATCCTCAATGAACACATGAATAACAAATTTCAGCACAATTTTGAGAAGAAAACCACTTTGAGAAGTACCCAAGGCAACATGAAACTTCTTATTTCAGAGTGCAGAAGGGAGCAAGCTGTGAGAGATTAGTGAGGTCAGAGTAACACGTCAAAGCAGGAGGTTCTGAGGGTGTGGGCAAGAAGTAGGGTTGCCAGGTGTCTGGTTTTGGAGCAGAACGCCTGGTCAAAAAGGGACCCTGGTGGCTACGGCCGGCACTGCTGCCCGGGCCATTAAAAGTCAGGTCAGAGATGCAGCAGGGCCCCTGGGCTAAGGCAATCTCCCTGCCTGCCCCAGCTCTGCGCGGCTCCAGGAAGCGGCCACCAGGTCCCTGCAGCCCATAGATGCATGGGTGGCCAGGGAGGCTCTGTGCACTGCCCCCACCCTGTGGGCCGGCTCTGCAGCTCCCATTGCCCGGGAACAGCAACCAATGGGAGCTGCAGGGGTGGTGCCTGCAGGTGCAAGGGTAGTGCAAGGAGCCTCCCTGGCTGCCCATGCACTTAGGAGATGCAGGGACCTGGCGGCTGCTTCCTGCAAGTCGCACAAAGTGCTGCCCTGACCCAGCACCCCAACCCCACTGTCCCAGCCCGGAGTCTCCTCCTACACCCACACTCCTTCCCGGAGACCGCACCCTGCACCCCAACTCACTGCCCCAGCCCTGAACCCCTTCCTGTACCCTATCCCCCCTTCCTGTACCCCAACCCCCTCAATCCCAGGTCCCACCTCAGACAAAGCCCTAACCCCCCTGCACTCCCACCCCCCTGCCTCAGCCAAGAGCGCCCTCCTACACCCCAAACCCCTTATCCCCAGCCCCACCCCAGACCCCATGCCCACCAGCCAGAGCCCACACCCTTTCTTGCATCCCAATCGCCTGCCCCAACCCAGAGCCCTCTCCCATACCTTTAACCCCTCATTTCTGGCCCCACCCCAGAGCCCGCTCCCCAACCCACTGACCCATCCCGGTTAAAGTGAGTGAGGGTGGGAGAGAGTGAGCAATGGAAGAAGGGGGCATGGAGTGTGTGGGGGGCAGGACCTCAGAGAAGGGGAAGGGCCTCTGGGAAGAGGCGTGGCGGGGCAGGATGGGGTGTTTGGTTTTGTGCAGTTAGAAAGTTGGCAACCCTAGCAAGGAGACAAGGAGCAGCTGTTTTCTATTCTATGCTCCAGTCAAAGCAGGGTGAGGGGAAATTCCCAAACAAAAACCTGCCACGGAGTTATTGAATGTTTAATCTTCAGTAATCCCACTACTGCACCCTCCAAGCATCCTGTGAAAGCTATGCTGCCTCTCAGATATGGGGACAATTCAGAGCAATTTAGAGAGCTGTGTAGAGGTCTTAAGTGGAAGATCAATTTCTAAAGGTATATTGAAATCCATGGATTTAGTGCATAGTTTCATGAGGAGGAGAAAGGACAAATTCTCCCACCATCTGTAAAAGTAGTAAGAAAATGTGCAAATATGAATTTGTGATCTCACCAAGCCCCCAGTAGGAAAACCACATAAGGTCACAATATCTGGCTTTTTTGGTAATATGTGAAATAGGTATGAAAATTGCCTGCAGTGGGTTTTCACGTGCATGAAAGAAGCCAGATTTTGGTTTAAGCAAGGGAGGCTTCCTTCTAATCTAGGCTATGAAAAACAGAAGAATCACTTGATTGCTGGGGAATTTAATAAATTAATAGATTTTAAGGCAAGAAGGAACTACTGTGATCATCTATCCTGATCTGCATAAAGCAGCTATTGCAATTCACCCAGTAACTCCTACATCAGGTGTAACAGCTTTTGGTTGATTGAACATGTCCTTTAGAAATACATCTTCAGTTTGGCTGACCATAAAAGCAAAACCAAACCAAAAAGGTGAATTATATATACTGTTCACTCCTTGCAAAACGAAGAAGGCAATTTCCACTAGAATACTAGTTTACACCTGTACAATGCAAGTACCCAGGGCTTTTGTTACAAATGATGCCAGATGCCACATTACAGCATAAAGTTACACAAGAAACCAACCCCAAACTGTAATGTGTCTGTGAAATATGCATTTAATTTAGCTTTAATACAATAAAAGGACCAACATTTGACCTCCTAATCTGTTTTGTATACCCTGTAGAACGTTTTAATCAAGAATTAAAATATCAATACCAGCATTGTTGCACTCATGAGAAACTATTCAACAACAAATAACTGTGTACGCACAATTAAAAAAGTATTCCACGAGCAAGTCCATAAACAATAATGTCTATTTTGCACTTACAAAGGGATGCTAAACAGCACAGTGAAAAAATGTATTACTATGTATGCAACTAACTTAAACATTCTCACTTTAAGTACATCACTGTGCTAGGGACACCTGATAATTAGGACTTTCTGTTCACATGTACAGCCCAACAGATATATACTGTGTTCTTTTGTCCTCGAGGTTTACTACCCTGACCCATATGAGGCTGGATCCAACACATAAGACATTAAAGTGGGATTTTCAAAGGACCTGAGGGCCATAGACTCCCCACTTCCATGGGATTTGGGCAACTAACTTCCTTGGACTCCTTCAAAAATACCAGCTTAAGTAGATAGTGAAAGACAATAAAATATACTTAATGAAAATCAACAGCTACATAATGCAGATACGTTACACACATATTTAGCTCTTTCTAACTATCACTGCATCCGAGGGTGCTAAAG
Organism: Chelydra serpentina; assembly: GCA_037349315.1. NCBI lineage: Eukaryota > Metazoa > Chordata > Testudines > Chelydridae > Chelydra > Chelydra serpentina. Next base: position 28,870,108 of record JBAIAC010000035.1, on the reverse strand, counting down.
GAGTTGGCCGATGTGATTGCAGAGGCATTGGCCATTATCTTTGACAAATCATGGCAATCGGGGGAGGTCCCGGATGACTGGAAAAAAGCTAATGTAGTGCCCATCTTTAAGAAAGGGAAGAAGGAAGATCCGGGGAACTACAGGCCAGTCAGTCTCACCTCAGTCCCTGGAAAAATCATGGAACAGGTCCTCAAGGAATCAATTCTGAACCACTTAAAGGAGGGGAAAGTGATCAGGAACAGTCAGCATGGATTCACCAAGGGCAAGTCATGCCTGACTAACCTAATTGCCTTCTATGATGAGATAACTGGCTCTGTGGATGAAGGGAAAGCAGTGGATGTGCTATTTCTTGACTTTAGCAAAGCTTTTGACACAGCCTCGCACAGTGTTCTTGCCAGCAAGTTAAAGAAGTATGGGCTGGATGAATGGACGGTAAGGTGGATAGAAAACTGGCTGGATGGTCGTGCTCAACGGGTAGTGATCAATGGCTCCATGTCTAGTTGGCAGCCAGTATCAAGTGGAGTGCCCCAAGGGTCGGTGCTGGGGCCGGTTTTGTTCAATATCTTCATCAACGACCTGGAGGATTGTGTGGACTGCACCCTTAGCAAGTTTGCAGATGACACTAAACTGGGAGGAGTGGTTGATACGCTGGAGGGTAGGGATAGGATACAGAGGGACCTAGACAAATTAGAGGATTGGGCCAAAAGAAATCTGATGAGGTTCAACAAGGACAAGTGCAGAGTCCTGCACTTAGGACGGAAGAATCCCATGCACTGCTACAGACTAGGGACCGAATGGCTGGGCAGCAGTTCTGCAGAAAAGGACCTAGGGGTTACAGTGGACGAAAAGCTGAATATGAGTCAACAGTGTGCCCTTGTTGCCAAGAAGGCTAACGGCATTTTGGGCTGTATAAGTAGGGGCATTTCCAGCAGATCGAGGGATGTGATTATTCCCCTCTATTCGGCACTGGTGAGGCCTCATTTGGAGTACTGTGTCCAGTTTTGGGCCCCACACTACAAAAAGGATGTGGATAAATTGGAAAGAGTCCAACGGAGGGCAACAAAAATGATTAGGGGGCTGGAGCACATGACTTATGAGGAGAGGCTGAGGAAACTGGGATTGTTTAGCCTGCAGAAGAGAAGAGTGAGGGGGGATTTGATAGCTGCTTTCAACTACCTAAAAGGGGGTTCCAAAGAGGATGGATCTAGACTGTTCTCAGTGGTAGAAGATGACAGAACAAGGAGTAATGGTCTCAAGTTGCAGAGGGGGAGGTTTAGGTTGGATATTAGGAAAAACTTTTTCACTAGTAGGGTGGTGAAGCACTGGAATGGGTTATCTAGGGAGGTGGTGGAATCTCCTTCCTTAGAGGTTTTTAAGGTCAGGCTTGACAAAGCCCTGGCTGGGATGATCTAGTTGGGGTTGGTCCTGCTTTGAGCAGGGGGTTGGACTAGATGACCTCCTGAGGTCCCTTCCAACCCTGAGATTCTATGAATTGGTTATCTAACTATCTAACAACTTTACAGCTAAGCCTAACTATCCTATAAGTCATAATAGCAGCTACAAATTGCCTTGGGATTGTTTGAGTCTCAAAACCAGAAAAAAAGACTGGCTTTTGGTTCACTCTCAACGTCACTGGGACATGCCTTTGCCTTCTATTGCAAGACATTGTTAATTCCTTCAACCGGTACGCGGATGGGTTTTAATCTTTCCTTTAATGATCACATCATAAGACTCGTGTTCTATCATCTTAGAAACACTGCAGAGGTTCTGGTGCTGCCTTCCCAAGAGGACACTGAAATGCTTATCTATGCTTTTCTGATATCTTGACTGGATTATTGCGGCTCTCCCCCTTGGAAATCATCCGGCAGGGAGTAAGAACAGGCTACAATTGATTTTAAATGCCTTTGACAGAATTTTTACACAGACTAAAAGGCCTTCTCATATTTCACTGACATTACCTTGGCTTCCACTTAAATATCACATTGATTTTATAATCTTGTTGCATATATTTAAAGCACTCCCTGAACTCATTGCGCCTTACTCAACTAAGCTTAAAGTATCACACATTCCTCACTACATCCCCTGTTTAGATGCTGCTCGCCTGATGGTCCTCACATGCAGAGTTAGCTACAAGACCTTGTACATACTTTGCCCCTTGCCTTTGGAACTGACTGTTGAATGATAGCTTGTCAGATCTTTAGGATTTCATTTTATTTGTATTTATATTTTAAAACTGAATTTAGGAGCTGGAGAAATATGTCAGATCAGCAACCCAAGATACTGACATCCTCTATTTATTCACAAGAGCAGGTACACTATAGAAAGCATCAGTGCATGCTCTTCCTATACCAGCCTGTTAATATATTTCAATCCTTACATGCAGAAACCATCACTAAGGGCAGGTGGGTACCAACTTCCAGGTATAGCACTTTTCTAGGCTACCAATAATTTACTGAAACATTTTTGAAAAATCCTCTCTTAGCAAAGCAACCGTCTTTTTGAAAAACAAGCTCCTCTTTAGCTTCAGAAGTTGTATGATGACTTGAGATAGGCCAGGCAATAACGATACTACAATTTATTTTTAAGATACCTGTCTACCGTAGCAATCTAGACACCTCACAAACATCAGAACCATAAAATATTAAAATGTACAGCAGATAAAAGGGCTGTAACATGACAAGATAAAATCACAAAGAGTTCAAAATAAATCAGTGCACCAGATTGAAAATATTTGCAACTAAAAATGTCTTCAGAACTTACATGAAACAAATTAAACCCATCGTACTTCTCAGTTATGGAGGGGAGGCCATTGGACAGACCAGAGGACTGCTGAGGACAGGCAAGCCATTGAGATGTCAAATGCATGGCAAAAGACTTAATGCCAGTCTTTTAAGAACCCTAAATAAAAAAACCTTAATAGTTTAAATACAATTTACTTGCAGAAAGATACCCTATCCTGCAAGCCTGCATTCTGGTCTCACAAAGCGTGCAGTTATAGGTCCTGTGATATGGGACAACTAGAAATGTAAATGAGAAGCTGAGCTACTATTTTAAACAAAGAGTAAGATAGTTTACATTTCTGAATCTAACACAAACTGATTGCTAAGATTCAAGAGAACAAGCTTCGGCAGTAGGAGCCAGAGGACCCAAAGATTTCTGTCTCAAATACGTTATTTATCATATTTCTTCTTAATAGGCAGCAGGTTTAAAACAAACTAAAGGAAGTACTTCTTCAGAGAATACACGGTAAACCTATGGAACTCATTGCCAGGGGATGTTGTGAGGGCTAAAACTATAAGAGTGTTCAAAAAAGAACTAGATAAATTCATGGAGGATAGGTCCATCAGTGGCTATTAGCCAGGATGGGCAGGAATGCAACACCAGGCTGTATGTCCCTAACCTGTTTTCCAGGAGCTGGGAGTGGACAACAGGGGATGGATCACTCGATGATTGAATGTTCTGTTCATTCTCTCTCACGCATCTGGCCCTGGCCACTCTCAGAAGACAGGATACTAGGCTAGATGGACCATTGGTCTGACCCAGATTGGCTGTTTTTATGTTCTGTTTGATTGTATACCAAAGACTCATCTTGCTGATCCTTCCCCAAGTCCTCAGAGCCAGTCCTCCCTCCCACCACCAAAAAAGTGATTCTTGCCAGCCCATGGACAACATGAAACACTGAGTAGGCAGAATCCTTACTGCCCACCCTCAATAGGCACATTGCTACCACATTCTGAAACAGCTACAGATTACATGTTATCTTATTATGGTGCTATATATTAACAGACCAGAATGCAAGATGCAAGAGCAGAGCCTGATAATATTCCTGATATAATGAAAAGCAGCCATAATAATGAGTGATACCCAGAGCTGTGAGAATAATAGATTTTTCAATTCAGTGGCAATTCCAAAAAAGTAAAAACATTTTGGTTTGAATCAAAACCAAATTATTTTAGACATTTTCAGCAACTCAAAAAGTTAAAAAAAAATTACTTCAGGTCAAGAGTAACACTCCACTCAATCGAAATGAAACAATTTTTGGTTCAGTTTCAAGACTTTTAAAAATATTTTTAAAAGTAAATTTAAAGACAATTTTACATAAAAAGTCATTTTGAGCCAAAAAATCAAAATGTTTCATTTAAAAATATCAAAATAAAATATCATTTTTTCCCTGAATTTACTAAACATTTCAGTGTTGCTGAATCTGCATTTCTCACTGGAAAACATTTCCACTGAAAAACTTCCTCTCTACTGATACCTAATTTCTGCTGACGAGTAGGGCTATGTTTTTGCCATGGAGGTCACAAAAATAATGAATTCTGAATAAATTCTGTGAAATCTTGGAAATGGCTGTAAAACCACTTTTGATTAGGCCCCCAAATCCAGAGATGGGGATGTGACCTGGCACATGAGATTTAACCCATCCATCCCTCTGTTTTCATCTAAGGAAGGGCGCCAGGGCCAAACTTGTCATTGCGACCCCATGTGCCAGATCACAAGCTTGGAGTGAGGAGGATGACCAAGCCCTATGGGACAAGAGCCGCCCTTGTGGGTTGGGCTTGCTCTCCAAACCCATTCTCCCCCAGGCCTCACCTTTCAGAACCACCATTTTGTGTACGCATATGTAGAGAAAACTACATCATTTGCTGACCTAGTCATGTCTTATTGTTTTTCCCCTCCACACCTCTGCCATAAAATTTACTCAAAATGTCTATGCCAAAATCATAGCCTTACTGATAAGCATCAAACCCCAGCCTGCTCACGTTCTTTACCTGGTATATCATCTCCTCACCAAAAATAGGGAGCCATAGGAAATATCATTATCTGCATATCTGTGCCTAGCCACTTAGTATAATTTCAGATTTTCCAGAAGTTAGACTCAGCCATTTTCTTGTAATCCAATCCCCAAACCAGCACAACACAATTTCTCCTACTCTAAATGTCTTTCAGAGTCAGCAGATGGAGGAGATAGACCTGGGCTTAGTCAGCATAGCTGACTAAACTCAATAATAAACTCAAGCCACTGAATATATATATTACAAAAATATTCCCAATGGCAAGAATATACTGTCACCTCTACTACTGTTGTCATGCACTGAGATGAATAAGCACAGCTGAGAGAATCAAGGAACCTGTTTTTTTTTAAAAACTGGCTCCATTTACAGTGCATCTAGCTAGTAGCTAGCGCTATTTTTCCACATACTCTTTAGCATTTCAGTGGGCAAAATACAAGCTGTGGCACAACATACTTCAGCAACAACTAGTTGTGATCTCTCCTGCACTCCCCTGCCCCAATATCTCTAGCAGTGTTAGGATATAAACAAGAGTATCTGTCTATTTCCTCCCACATTCGCTGCTCACCTACTTGTACCAAAATTGCCAAGTAACTTCTATTGTCATGGAGACCATGAAGAATCAGAACTGAAAATCTGCGGCTTACACAGTGATAGCCACTGGTGCAGAATAGCAAAAGCCTGTATATTATCAGTGTCTGGGAATTTACTGAACTTTGCTTCATCACTCTCTTTGCTCTGCAGTGCCAAAGAATTCAAGGGAACACAGACTACAATAATTCAGAACACTGTACCTAAAAGCCAAGAATCTGTACAGGATAGTGTAGAACATAGAGATTATTATTTTTAAACAATTCTCGTACAGTCATTGTGAAGACATCGCTAAATAAGTCTGAAATTTATTGCACTCTCCAGTGACAGATTCCTTTTCTAGTAAATATAAAAAAGCAAGGATCTGATTTTTCTATCATTCAAATTTCTCACATAATTCCAACTTATGTGTGGTTTAAACAAAAAAGCAGTGTACAATAATTCTCTTCTTACATTGAACAAAACTAATACTTTCCCCAAAGTGACAGGCTTTGTTAGTTTATTTATCAAGCCATTGTTTTAGTATGTGAAAGGGCTGTACTAAATCCAAAAGGTGAGAGGTGAAGAAAAGTTTCTCCAGAGAGCTAACACCAATGCTAATGTTTGGATGCTAAATGTAGTTATGTTTTTAAAAGCAGATCTGCATTCTGAATGCAGATCAATCAGTCTGGAAAAACAAGTTTCCACCTGCAAGCAGGTGGAGTTTCTCCCTGCCCTGAACCACATACATTGATTCTGCTGGTAACAGTCCCAACTTCCACCTCCCTGTCATTTTCTTTGTTATTAATGCAGAACAACAACAAAACAAACCTTAGCCTAAACTTGGCTGTCCGTGGGGTTTCCATTGCAGAACCTCCATCTTTGACTGCATTTTTATTCAAGGTCTTAGAACCTAACATTAGGGGGACTCAGCAGAAGATCCCTGAATTCCTGTACAGAGTCCTAGAAAGCACCCCTCTATCACACAGCCTATTTACATGGAGCCCAAATTATAAACGTACGTATCAAGCAATATGTTACATTGAACTACATTACAAAGAAATATGCACAATGAAAGGTCATGCAACAAGTGGTGGGCTATTTTTTTCACTAAGCTTTCTCAATATTTTTTAGTTTGAAAAAAATCAGTGTTTTGGAAAAAGTATAATTTCAGACAACCAAATTTTCTCTAAAAAATATCACCTAGCATGTTATGGTATTCACAAAACCCAACCAAAATACAGCAAATGAAAACAAAACAGAATTCTGCAATCAATAGAAATATTTACAGAAGCAAGCTACATAATACACTGGAAACCTTCCGGCACACTGCATGAATGCCCCCTTCAAGGGCATCGTCCCATCATCATAACATTTCATTAATGATCCATGCTGAAACTTAACAATGCATGTAAAACTCTTTTGGTGTCATCTGAATCTTCAGTTTTAAAGAAGCCATTCAATTGTATTACAAATTGAAATGTAGCAGATTTCTGCAGCATCAGGCATAACCATCCCTACATAAATGTAAACAGAGAAATGTAAACATTTCCTTTACAAAGAAAGAATCTTTTACAGGAACATACTATAATTCCAAATAAGAAATAATAGTTTCTAATTGTTTACACTGGTTTAAACAAAATCAAAAATAAATTTTTCTCATTAGCCTATGAAACAAAATTTAAATTTGTATTGTGCATTGGCTATGCGAAAGTGAATGAAACATACCCAGCCTAGGCTCCTTTTGTTGTTTGTCTGTTCACTAAGCGGGTGCTAATATTTTGTAGGTTAGTATCCATTTGTCACCTTTGTGGCTGAAGTTGCAAATCAGTGAAAAGACTGCAAATCTGTACACAATGTAGCATTGCTATTCAGTGTGTGTGTACACATAGAATAGCCCACAAAAATGGTGATATAGGCCAAACGTATTTAAGTAAATACGAAATTATAGAATAAACTTACTGCCATGCTGTAAAACCACAGACAGTGGGGATTATTGTTTTTTTTATCAGCAGGAGAGGTCCTGCACAATGGTGAGTTGGGATTAGTTTGTAAGAGATGTCCTGATATAGCCCTGGTCTCTTCATTTCCTGTTTGTGAAAGATATACATCTCCTCCCTCAAAGACGGCTACGCAGAGGGCTTTAAAGTAAGGTTGGAATTGGGGTAAGAGCCCAGGATAAAAGTTACAAAGAGAGATCCTATGTTACTAGAGACCATGAGACATAGAAATGGACTAAAGGTATAGAGTTTAGATCTCAGTCCAGAGTTCCCCAACATTCAGGTCTCTTTGCCTCCACACCAATTCAGGAATTTGCCTCAGCCCCTCACAATAAGGGATCACCTTGACGTTCAGATCTGAAGAAAGATCTAAACTCCCAACATTTAGGATTGTTGGTATCTGGGGTTTTGGTTCAGACCCATATCCAAGTGGAGGAAGCAGTGGGTCTTCTGTGAGCAAACAGGATAGAAATAGGGTGAGGGGAGAGGCTTTCAGGAGAGAATAGGGCTAGGAGGTGTGGGAAGAGTCTTGATATATATGACAGGCTGAAATTTGTAAATGAAAGGAGGAATGGCTGCAGCTCAAGAGTGGCAGGTGGGGTGTCAGGAAGTAATTGGGGAGGCAAAATTAAGGGAGTAGGAGTTACTAAGAAATTAAGAGAATTAGGAGGTGCAGAAGATTGTTAGATCAGGAGGGGATATGGGATGGAGGTATAATCTAGGATTTACTGTGACTGCATAGGAAGGGGCATTAGAAAATATGTATTCAATATTATATATGTTATATTTCCTTTAGTCCTTTTTCCAGTAGAGAGACCTGCAGAAAGGGAAAATATTCACCAAAAAAACAGAGTCTAAGAATAATGAAGTTAGTGATATCACAAGAGACCGCTGACTCATTGAGAAGTTTCACTGTAAAATCCAGTGGGTGTTCACTCCCCTTTCAGGGTTTAATTTGCTTTTGTAAACAGCTAAAATTCCCATGGAAACCAGGAATTCACCATATAAACATCCCCATAATTTGATTATGAATTTACATTTTCTGCAATTTAAACAGCAGTGTTGGAAATTTTAAGGGGCTGGGCAATAAACCAAATAAGTAGAACTGGGATCATTTGCGGGGGGCACGTGAGGAAAAGCTAAGTGCACATGGCTGGGCGAAGGACCAGGTGAAGTTTTTGCCTGAGCGGGGAAACTGATGGGACAGTATTTAATTTGTTTTGAGTATTATTATTTTTTTAGTTATTGATACCTTCATTTTTCATATGAATATTTTACAAATGTCCCTTCAGGTTTAAAAAAGCACATTTAAAAAATTCAAATGCAATAAAAATGAACAACCTTACATTAGCAAACCAGCACATATGTGCACTGAATGGAAACCACACTTCTGATCAGGAATTTCAATCTGTAAAGTGTATGAGCAGCGGGAGGAAATACAACATTTTTAACATTGAATATTTCTGGGCGGGATCCTTTTAATATTCACACTGAAACCTACAAAAGCCAAGATGTGTTAATAAAGGCTGAATATCCAATCTTAGCAGCAGCATTTCTTAAATGGCCATGCAACTGAAAAACAGGCTCAGCCTTCACTTTTAATGTCTTGTCTACAGAAGTCAGAAAAACACATTGTTTAGTCTCTCAAATTACATAGTACTGGCCTGCTTTTAGTGGTGTTTTTCAGATATTCTGAGGTCAGAAGGGACCACTGTGATCATGCTGTCTGACTTCCCGTACAACAGTGTCTGTCAACAGGGTACATGTACCCCTGGGGGTACGCAGAGGTCTTCCAGGGGGTACTTAACTCATCTAGATATTTGTCTAGTTTTGAAGCAGGCTACATACAAAGCACTAGCGAAGTTACAAACTAAAATTTTATACAATGACTTGTTTATACTGCTCTACATATTATACCCCAAAATGTAAGTACAATATTTATATTCCATTGATTTACTTTATAATTATATTGTAAAATGGAGAAATTCATCAATTTATCAGTAATAGCGTGCTGTGACACTTTTTTGTATTTTTATGTCTGATTTTGTAAGTAAGTAGATATTAAGTGAGGTGAAACTTGGGGTACACAAGACAAATCAGACTCCTGAAAAGGATACAGTAGTTTGAAAAGGTTGAGAAGCACTGCTGTACAACACAAGCCATACAGCTTCCCCAAACTAATTCCGACAGCATATAGTTTAGAAAAAACATCCAATCTTGATTTAAAAATTGCCAGTGATGGAGAATCCACCAAGACCCTTGGTAAATCGTTCCAGTGGTAAACTCCCCTCACTTGTATACATGTTAATGCCAGTCTGAATTTGTCTAGTTTTAACTTCCAGCCATTAGATCATGTTACACCTTTCTCTGCTAGACGGAAGAGCCCACTGTGGTCGTCACCCCTTAACCTTTTCTTTGTTCAGCTAAACAAATAGAGTTCCTTGAGTCTATCACTATAAGGCAGGTTTTCTAATCCTTTAATCACTCTCATGGCTCTTCTCGGACTCTCTCCAATTTATCAACAGCTTTATTCATTGTGGACATCAGAACTGGACACAGTACTCCAGCAGCACTCACATCAGTACCAAATACAGAAGTAAAACAATCGGTCTACTTCTAGTCAAGATTCATACAAAGACTGCATTAGCCCTTTCGGCAACAGCATCATACTGAGAGTTCATGTTTAGCTGATTATCCACTATGACACCAATATCTCTTTCAGAGTCACTGCTTCCCAGTTTAGAGTCCCCCATCCTGTAAGTATGGCTGACATTTTTTTGTTTCTGGATGTAAACATTTATATTTAGCCCTATTAAAACATCTATTGTTTGCTTATGTCCAGCCTACCAAGAGATCCAGATTGCTCCATATCAGTGAGCAGTACTCTTCATTATTTACCACTACAACCGATTTTTGTGTCTTCTGCAAACTTTATTAGTGATGATTTAATCTTCTCTTCCAGGTCATTGATAAAAATGTTAAAGAGCATAGGGCCAAGAACCAATCCTTGGGGGTCCCCACTAGAAACACTCTGGCTCGATGATGATCCCCCATTTACAATTAGATTTTGAGACCTGTTAGCTAGTTTTTAATTCTTTTAATGGGTAATGTTAATTTTATATTCTATTTTTAATCAAAATGTTGTGTGATACCATGTCAAACACCTTAAAGAAGTCTAAGTATATTACATTTACATGATTCCCTTTATCAGCCGAACGTGAATCTCATAAAAAAAAGATATTAAGTTACTTTGACAGGATCTATTGTCCATAATCCGATGTTGATTGGCATTTACTATATTTTATACCCTCCTTTCATTTTTTATTAATCACATAAGAACGACCATACTGGGTCAGACCAAAGATCCATCTAGCCCAGTATCCTGTTTTCAGACAGTGGCCAATGCCAGGTGCCCCAGAGGGAATGAACAGGTAATCAAGTGATCCATTCCCTGTGGCTCATTCCCAGCTTCTGGCAAACAGAGGCTAGGGACACCATCCCTGCCCATCCTGGCTAGTAGCCATTGATGGACCTATCCTCTATGAATTTATCTAGTTCTTTTTTCAACCCTGTTATAGTCTTGGCCTTCACAATGTCATCTGGCAAAGAGTTCCACAGATTGACTGTGTTGTGTGAAAAAATACTTCCTTTTGTTTGTTTTAAACTGCTGCCTATTAATTTCATTTGGTGACTCCTAGTTCTTGTGTTATGAGAAGGAGTAAATAACACTTCCTTGTTTAATTTCTCCTCACCAGTCATGATTTTATAGACCTCAACCATATGCCCCCATAGTCATTGCTTTTCCAACCTGCAAAGTCCCAGTCTTATTAATCTCTCCTCATATGGCAACCATTCTATACCCTTAATCATTTTTGTTGTCCTTTTCTGAACCTTTTCCAATTCCAATATATCTTTTTTGAGATGGGGTGACCACGTCTGCATGCAGTATTCAAGATTCGAGCATACCATGGATTTATATAGAGGCAATATGATATTTTCTGTCTTATTATCTATCCCTTTGTTAATGATTCCCAACATTCGGTTTGCTTTTTTGACTGACGCTGCACACTGAGTGGATGTTTTCAGAGAACTATCCAAAATGACTCCAAGATCTTTTTCTTGAGTGGTAACATCTAATTTAGACACCATCATTTTATGTGTATAGTCGGGATTATGTTTTCCCATGTGCATTACTTTGCATTTATCAACAATGAATTTCATGTGCCATTTTGTTGCCCAGTCACCCAGTTTTGAGAGATTCTCTTGTAGCTCTTCGCAGTCTGCCTGAGACTTAACTATCCTGAGTAGTTTTGTATCATCTGCAAATTTTTCCACCTCACTGTTTACCCCCTTTTCCAGATCATTTATAAATATGTTGAATAGGACTGGGCCCAATACAGAATCCTGGGGGACACCACTATTTACCTCTCTCCATTCTGAAAACTGACCATTTATTCCTACCCTTATTTTCCTATCTTTTAACCACTTAAGAGCCTTTGGTGAGGGACCTTGTCAAAGACATTCTGAAAATCTAAGTACAATATATCCACTGGATCCCCCTTGTCCACATGCTTGTTGACCCCCTCAAAAAATTCTAGCAGATTGGTGAGGCATGATTTCCCTTTACAAAAACCATGTTGACTCTTCCCCAACAAATTATATTAATCTATGTGTGTGAAAATTTTGTTCTTGACTATAGTTTCAACCAGTTTGCCCAGTACTAAAGTTGGGCTTACTTGACCTGTAATTGCCAGGATCACCTCTGAAGTCCTTTTTAAAAATTGGCATCACATTATCCTCCAGTCATTTGGTACAAAAGCTGATTACTAACTACAGTTAGTAGTTCTGCAATTTCACATTTGAGTTCCTTCAACAGTCTTGAGTGTATACCATCTGGTCCTGGTGGCTTATTACTATTTAGTTTATCAATTTGTTCCAAAACCTCTTCTAATGACACCTCAATCTGGGACAGTTCCTCAGATCTGTCACCTAAAAAGAATGGCTTGAGTTTGGGAATCTCCCTCATGTCCTCAGCCGTGAAGACTGATGCAAAGAATGTATTTAGTTACTCCGTAATGGCCTTATCGTCCTTGAGTGCTCCTTTAGTATCTCAATCGTCCAGTGGGCTCACTGGTTGTTTAGCAGGCTTCCTGCTTCTGATGTACTTAAAAATTTTTTTGCTATTACCTTTTGAGCCTTTGGCTAGCTGTTCTTCAAATTCTTTTTTGGCCTTTCTAATTATATTTTTACACTTCATTTGCCAGAGTTTATGCTCCTTTCTATTTTCCTCACTAGGATTTAACTAATGTTAAATTTAATTATATTATGGTCACTATTACCATGAGGTCCAGCTATATTCACCTCTTGGACCACATCCTGTGCTCCATTTAGGACTAAATCAAGAATTGCCTCTCCTCTTGTGGGTTCCAGAACTAGCTGTTCCAAGAAGCAGTCATTTAAGGTGTCAAGAAACTTTATCTCTACACCCCTTCCTGAGGTGATATGTACCCAGTCAATATGGGAATAGTTGAAATCCCCCATTATTAATTATTATTATTATTTATTTTAATAGCCTCTCTAATCTTCCTGAGCATTTCACAGTCAATATCACCATCCTCATCAGATGGTCGGTAATATATTCCTACTGCTATATTCTTATTATTAGAGCATGGAATTACTTACCATAGAGATTCTATGGTACAGTTTGGTTCATTTAAGATTTTTACTTCATTTGATTCTACGCTTTCTTTCACATATAGTGCCACTCCCCCACCAGCATAACCTGTTCTATCCTTCAAATGTATTTTGTACCCTGGTATTACTGTGTCCCATTGATTATCCTCATTCTACTAAGTTTCTGTGATGCCTATTATATCAATATCCTCATTTAATACAAGGCATTCTAGTTCACCCATCTTATTATTTAGACTTCTAGCATTGCTAATAAGCACTTTAAAAAGTTGTCACTTTTTAGCTGTCTGCCATTACATTTTGGGACTTTTTTTCATTTGAATCTTTCTCATCGGATCCTACCATCTTCTCCTCCTTACGAGGACATAGAGAATCTCCGTTAATTGATCCTTCCCTAAGGGATGTCTCTGTCCAAACCATATATTCTTCTGCACCTGTCAGCTTTCCCCTAAGCCTTTAGTTCACATCCTTTAAGCACCCTCAAATGCCTGTTGATATCATTGGGAGATACAGGTGTTCAGTATTTCTGAAAAACAGGATATACTCATATATATGTACATGGGTACATGTGCATATATATTGACATATGGGGGTATTTACTTATTTAGTATACATCATTTATATTTTATATACATATACATACACATAGAGATTCACATAAATTCCATCATATACATCCTGTTATTTGATCAATGGCCTAGAAACTACTAAAAAACCAGGTTCATGCTCTAAAGAGTGTTGAAATTCTATGTTATGAACCTGCTATTTGAACACTTTCCAACTCACCAGCCTGTCACATTGGATAACGTTCCATTTCCCTCCAGGCACTTGACCATTAAAATTTCTCAGTGTTAAGTATATTTATCTTTGCAAAAACAAACTCACATTGCAAAATATACATGCACACTATGGATAAAGAATATACTGAATTTATTTGCTTATTATTGATCTGCAAACTGTGTGTGTGTGTGTGTGTGTGTGTGTGAGTGTGTGTGAGAGAGAGAATGTCTTATCTCCTGCCAGTGAACCCTCTATTAACTGCTCTTTATATGCGCTCTTAAGGAATCTCCAGAAATAAGCTTTTGCATCATCCTTAATTTCTTCTACTTTGAAATGGCCAGTAATTAAATATATCATAGTTATGTTGAACAAGGTATTTGGAATTGCATTTTTTATTACAGTTAAATGTATACATTGACAAAATATATTAAAAATTATCTTCAGAAATAAATATTAGATCCTTGTTTCTTTATTACATTCAACATCTTTCACTGTGTCTTCAACGTTTCATCCTGGATGGTTTATCATCTCAAATGTAACATGAATTAATATATTTCTTTCCCAAATACTCTCTTACCCGGTCAGCTCTCCATTGTTGTTAATAATGCCAATGTCTTCTCTGTGCCCATGGCCCACAACCTAGATGTCATCTTCTAATCCTACCTCTCACATCCAGGTGGTAACAAAATCCTATCACCTCTTCACCCATACATGACATAAATCTGCCCTTCCTTTCCACCTTGATGGGTACATTCCTTTTCTAAGCATGAATGATCTCCTACAGTACCAAAGCCAAATTCTTCTCTCCGGTTTGCAGATTCCAACATGCAAACAAGGAGCAAGCTGTCACCAGGAATTAGAAAAGAGAAGGTAATGCTGTCCCTGTTGTTTTTTTTTGTTCAGGGCCTGAGGGAAGGGTGGATCAGAGCTCCTCCAGTGTCAGACAGATTTTAGCAGGGAAGGGACCACAGTGCACTCAGACCACAGTGCAGAATAGACTTGCTCTACTCAAAGAAATGGGGAAGGGAGACCTGCCTATCAATTTTCTTTTTGCAAAGCAAATAAGAATTGAGAAGAGTGTGGGCTCTTTTATAATGCAGGCTCTCCTATTTCTCAGTCCATCTTGTGGAATTGCTGTGTAAAGGACTTTCAGAGAGAACCTGTTGGGATATACAGGTAGGACCCAGCTGATATATTGGTGAAAATTTTGGTCAGCATCATCTCTAAGCATTTTAGGGAACTGGCCTACCTGTAAGTTATTGTGTCTGTTGTAATAAACATACTATTTTTTTAAAGAAACAGCTCTATCTCAAATCTTTGGTGGGGCACAGGTCAATATGACTCAGAGCTGTGGCTGGTGACAGCTGTTCCACACCTCCAGTCCACTCAACTGTTGTCCTGACTATGTCCCCACTCCCCTCTTCAAATCCCTTTCCTAGCTTCCCACTGTACTACATATTAACTGGATCTTCTTGTCCTAGTTTTTAAGATTCTATAACAATCAACCACATCTGCATCTCAATACTCATCCTCTATTCTTTTTAGTCTGCTAACAATACTACCCTCAGCCACACTGAAGTTTTCTTCCAACAGAATTGCCTTGCCATTTATATATTCTGCCCCAAGTCAACGAACACCATCCCAAAAGCTGTTTTCCAAACAACTTCCCTTGTGTTCATGCAAGTCCTTCTTAAAAAGCTTCTTTCTGCTATGCTGTCTATGAGAAGTGAGAAAAAAATAATTTAGTTGAACCATCAACATTTGTCTATGCCTTGATTAACAGCACAATGAATGTACAGGCCTCACCCTACCTCTCCCCGGCCACTTTGTTTGCCTGTTCTCATTCATTTGTTGTTGCATCATACCTTAGAATGTTAACTTTTTTGAATGGGGGAGGGGAGTAATGGGACTATGCCTCTACTTGTTCTGTGATGCTCCAAGGTAATTTCTGGGCACACAAAAAAATAAACCAACAATGCTGATAGAAAAATATGGAAATAGGGTATTTCATATCTCTGTCTGTGTGTAAAGTCAGTATCCCTTTCAGCTTAAACTGCTGATGAAGCAACTTTTTAATAAGTAGGATTTATACTGTACCTTGAAAAAAAAGTTAGAAATAAAGCACTGTGGTTTAGAGGCCACTGTCTACCCCCAACTGTCAAAAAGACAGTGTATGACTCTACTAAATATTAAAATCTTGACATTTTTGAAATTTGCTATTTTGGAATTAAGCCTGAAGCCCTTAACTGAATAAACATGCAAATCTTTTTTAAAGATTAGATGTAACTAATGAATTGTGAATGAAGACACTACAATGACATGAAGATATTAAATTTAGAGTTCTGCTTATACTACAAAGGATCCACTTCAAGAAAAATAAGACTTCTGTTTGTTGGCATTTTTCATTTACCCTGGATTGTTTTTTTCTGAAAAGGGTGAGGTTCTATGTATTATGCATGATTTCAAAAGAGGAAGTGAGGCATTCATGCAGAGCAACATAAAAAGATGCCAAAAGAAGTTCTGTCAGCAATTGATATTCCTTTTCATACTTCTTTTAGTTTTGGGCTTCAAGTTTTCAAGGAGGTCTATGAAACTTACCCTGTCTGTAACTATTCTCAAAGTTTCAGAGTGGTAGCCATGTTAGTCTGTATCAGCAAAAACAACGAGGAGTCCTTCTGGCACCGTAGAGACTAACAAATAAATACATTGTTAGTCTCTAAGGTGCCACAAGGACTCCTCGTTGTTTTTATTCTCAAAGTGAGACACTTCCTGAAAGTTAACCTTTTTCATCAGTCCTCCTTTGGCAAAAGGACAACATGAACATATTCAAGTCAGGAGGACCCAGTGATATACAAATTAGAGCAGAAAGGGATCAGTTAACTGAAGTATTTTGGCTGAGTCTTTGGAACCTAGGGAAGTACCATAAAAAGCAAGTCCAGTAACAGTCTCCGCCCTCGCTCCCCTTGCAACAATCACCAAAAACAAGAAAAAAGAAAGGCAGAACAAACAGTATTCTTGTCAATTACTGTTCTATTAGCCTCTATCACTAAAAAAAATGACGACGACAATACTGAAATAAAAAGGCACTGAACATCAAACGGCTTGGTTGCTCGTTGCAGACATAAGAGTCTGCTGGTATGGATCTGACTGCAAGACTGAGGACCAAGAGATTAACAAGCATGACCAATAAAACAACATAGCTGAACTTCTGTGCTATGCCTCTAGCAAGCACAGCACAGAACTCACAGCCCTAGGGGAAGGAGGGAGCAAAGGCAAACGGGGCTTTAAACCACCTCTTTGCACTCCCTATTCTGGGCTGTTCTGAGGGTCAGAGCAGCCCCTAATGTAATTTAGAGAGCCCAGAGAGCTTTCCCAAGCCTCACAGGGCAGCCCTATGGATTTGGCACTGCCAGGAATGCCAGCTACTAGAGCTACGTACTACAGGTCCGCCCTCTCCTGCCTCCACTTCAGGGCTTGTAGAGCAGTACCACCTGTAACCTGTGCCAAGGGAAATCTGACCAGTTCCAGGTCTTTTATAGTTTTTGTGCATTACCTCAGCAGCATAGAGAGTTTGTACTGAGACTGAGAATCCCCCACATGTTTATAAAGATCCTATATGTTGCTAAAGAATCTTGACTGTAATTCTACAGAAAAACAAAGTTGGCGGTTGAAGTGATGAATATAATATATTTTGCTATCATTTCAAATAAAATCTACTTTCAAAATTAATTAAAATTGGCTTGGGTATGAACAAAGTCAGAGTCTCATAAAATCAGTGATATTCTAAAATCTCATGGGCATTGATTCAAAAGTGACTGAAGGACAGTAGACAATGGTTTATAGGGCCCTGACCCAATGAGTCAATGGGAGTCTTTCCCTTAAGTTAAACAAGACCTGAGACTCTCAATTCAAAGCAAGATATGGAGTTGTGGGAAGGCATTGCTTGAGTCAATGTCAAGGCCTGCTGCATTTAACATTTTTATTATTTGTAAGTAGTAGTAAAAAGCATGTTAATTGAAATGTACAGGTGTTACTAAACTTGGTGGAATGCCAATGGTGGTAAGTGTAGAGAAATAGCCAGGAAAGAAATGAGGTTAATCTGGGAGGAATGCTACCTAATTTCTGTATGGAAAAATAATTCAAAACACAGATATTTAATGGGACAGAGAAACCTAGACAGCGGTAATTTTAAAAGACGTAGAGAGGTAACAGACAGCAAATAATACAACAGTTTTTAATGCAAGAGTTCAGGAATAAATAGCAAATTACACTTTGGGCTGCCTTTACAGATTCAGGTCATGGAACAAGGGTGTACTATTCTCTCTCTCTCACTGTATATAGAGATGTGTATATATGTGCTCACCAATAAAGACCTTATTTCAGATGTTTCAACCAGAACTGCATGCAGTTCTGGTTGAAACGTCTGAAATAAGGTCTTTATTGGTGAGCACATCATTACTAGAAAGATACTGACAAACTGGTGAAACAAAAGTTGTTTGAGGTTGTAGGAATAGATTTAAAGGCAAGATTTTAGTACTTGTATTGAGTATAGCTTGGCTAAGCAACAATTAACAGTAACGACAATATAACAATATAAAGGAACTTAAGAACAGCCATACTGGGTGAGACCAAAGCTCCATCTAGCCCAGTATCCAGAGGTAATGAACAGAACAGGTAATCATCAAGTCATCCATCCTGTCACCCATTCCAAGCTTCTGGCAAACAGAGGCTAGGGACACCATCTCTGCCCATCTTGGCTAATAGCCATTGATGGACCTATCCTCCATGAATTTATCTAGTTCTTTTCTGAAACCTGATATAGTCTTGGCCTTCACAACATCCTCTGGCAAAGAGTTCCACGGGTTGACTTTGCATTGTGTGAAAAAATACTTCCTTTTGTTTGTTTTAAACTTCTGCCTATTAATTTCATTTGGTGACCCCTAGTTCTTGTGTTTGGAGAAGAAATAAACAACACTTCCTTATTTACTTTTTCCACACCCTTCATGATTTTATAGACCTCTATTATATCCCCACTTAGTCATCTCTTTTTCCAAGCTGAAAAGTTCCAGTCTTATTAATCTCCCCTCATATGGTAGCCGTTCCATATCCCTAATCATTTGTGTTGCCCTTTTCTGAACCTTTTCCAGTTCCAATATATCTTTTTTGAGATAGGATGATCACATCTGCATCAGTATTCAAGATGAGGGCATACCATGGATTTATATAGAGGCAATATGGTATTTTCTGTCTTATTATCCATCCCTTTCTTAATGATTCCCAACATTCGGTTTGCTTTTTTGACTGCTGCTGCACACTGAGTGGATGTTTTCAGAGAACTAGCCACAATGACTCCAAGATCTTTTTTGAGTGGTAACATCAAATTTAGATCCCATAATTTTACATGTATAGTTGGGATTATGTTTTCCAACATGCATTACTTTGCATTCATCAATGTTGAATTTCATCTGCCATTTTGTTGCCTAGGGTATAAACACCAAGAAAAGAGGAATTATTTTGCATAACAGAAGGTGATACAATTAGAAAAAAAGAAAGAAAATTTAGTTTGAATTTATGAACTTCTTGACAGCAAGAAATTGTATAATGTTAAAATATCTCCCAAGGAAATTCATGGAAATAATTTAGACTCTTCGATGTAGTATTCAGCATGTCATCCATGCTCATCAAGTTTTAAGTGGCCCTACTGTGTGGAACATTGAAGACAAGACTGGAACACACATTACTAAATATAGTAATATAGTATATAGTAAACAATGTAGTAAGACCCTGCGAGGAGATGGCCTAGATGACCCCAACAAGTCTTCTCGCCTTCTCTAAGAAGAACCACCTACTTCTGCAAGCTTCTGGTTACACTTAGAAATTGAGTCAGGTCTGCTGCATGTAAGTAACTCTTTATGTAGAACATTGCCACATAACTGGGAGTAACACTGGAGTCCATCAAAAGACCAAACCAAAATGATAATCAGGGAAGGTATATGCTATGGACCAAAGGGTTACAAAAGTGGAGAATATTTGTTAGGGTCATGACTACAGTTTGTTGATGACAATAAAATAATCTCATCTGCTTTAGCCAGCATCCCAGTGAGAAGTAAATTGAGATATACTGTTTCTTTTTCTGGTAAATAGCTTTTGGAATGATTGGAGTACCAGCTTCCTGAAGAATGTGGTACAGCTGTTTCAGATGCTGTTAGTGAGGAATAACAACTTCTGTACTTTGTCAAACACATTGATACTGGTATATAATACTTCTCTGAAAGCTTCTGGAAACGTGAAAATGTAATAGAACAGATAGAGATGTACAGTTTGATTCCTGATACAGTCACAGATTTCTATTTCTATCAAAGTTTCCTAGATGCAAATATTAAGGTTACAAGCCTGTATCCAGGTTAACTCTCCTGCAGTATAAAGGGAATTTTTCAGTCTTTAGAATGCTGAAGATTCCTCTAATATTTATGTAAGATCTAGATGGTGGGGAACTAAATGGTGGGCTTGACCTTTCTTAAATATTTCTTTTTTATCTACTTCTCTTGAGTCTGGCTTTCCTGATTTAACACTGCAATTAAGTTATCTTTGCACTTTCTGCAGCATTTAAATTACATGTGTAGACTTACATTCCAGGAGTCTTGAGATGTACTTGGCATTTTCCTGGTTTGATTGTTGGCTCTTGTTATGTTTGCATCTTTGGGAAATGGGAGAAATACATGGCTGAGTGCTTGCTGACATAATTGTTTATTACATGTATTATTCTTGGGAATTTTAAATCTGCCTTCTTACTGTGGAGGATTCTTTCAGTACGTAGCATAGCACAGCTGTTCTCAACCAGAGGTCTGCCTCTGGAGGGCCACAAGCTGGTTTCAGGGTGTCCTCCAAGTAGGGCTAGCATTAGACTGGATGGGGCACCGCCTCCCCACAGGGCAGACACCCCGAGCTCCGCCGCCCAGCAGGGCTGAAGCCCTGAGTCCCCCACCTGGTGCTGAAGCCAAAACCTGAGCAACTGAACTGGGTAGAGTTTTTATAGAATGTTGGAGGGTTTCAGAAAGAAACAGGTTGAGAAACACTGGCATAGTACACTGTGTTCCTTGGAGACAAAGGAATTTGGAAGCCCAGTGGTTTCCTTTCAATTAAATTAATCATCTTTTACAGCCACATTATAGAGCAATGGTTCAGTATATTGTAGCGGGGATATTCCAATCTTAGGCTCTTTTTTCTAAGTATCTATTATCTTTCTAATTCAACTATTCTTTCCATCTCTTACTCCAACGTTTAAAGAAAATTTACTGTACATTTTGTCTGCATTCATTTAGCAATCCAGCTTCAAAGAAGGTTTGGATATTCATGAACTTCAGAGCTCAGATAGGTGGGCACTCTACCAAGTGCATCAGGAAGCATGGCCTAGCAATTGGATTGTTCGGAATCAGGAAATCTATTTTATTCCCTAATCAACATCACTTGCTGTATAGATTTGAACATCTCACTTTACACTTGTGTGCTTCCATTTCCCTATTTATTAAAGGGAAATAGTATTTACCCATTTTTGTAAAGAGCTTAAAGATTCTAGGATGAAAGGCAACATGGAAGTGCAAATTATATTAGCTACTTAGCCAAAGCATATTAGGAGATTTTGCAAGACATAGGAAATCATGGTAGTTGATCTGACAACAGATATGATACTTGTACTGTAATCTATATTAAACATTTTTTAAAAACTGAGAATGACTGGGGAACTCCTGTACTTCTAGAAAGCAAACACAGAAATGATTGGCTTTGCTAAAATATGTAAATGTATTCTTGCAAACTAGTTCAAATTGATGGTAATTTTCTAAATACCTAAAATCATTCCACTTCAACATCTGTGCAGTTCATGACTGTGTGCATGAACTGTTTCGAACAGGTAATAAATCATCCTAAAATCAAAGCATCTACATTATCATTCATCTTTAGACTTGGCTAATATTTATGAACTTCTTGTAAATTAATTATCTTAATTGAAAGATCATGAATATGTGGCATTTTTTTAAAATTTGGTAGGCTGTTTAGGGCTTTATTTAAAACTCTTTACTTTAATTAGTTATTATAAAAACTGAGTGAAGACAAAAACATTTTTAATAGAATGACATTTTATTTTGTACCATTCAGCTCTAAAATAGATTTACTAGACAAATAACTTTTTCAGTTGTAGATATTTTGCTAATAAATTGTACTCTTTTGACATCAAAGAAAGTGTCAATAAAATGTAGGGATACACAAACTACTGATCTATTTTCCTCTAAATTGCTTGCACATGCAAATTAGTCAACTTAATTTTTATTTCACAATTAGGAAGAGATGTAACACAAAAATATTATACACTTCTATTTTCAAACCTTGTAAATCATAAAACTAGAATCATGAAGTACTTTATGACTTGGAATTTATGAAGTTGAAAACAGATATCAAAAAGGGTGTCATTTTGTTGCACCCAAAACTGAAATTCACCCATAACATCAGGTTTGACGTATAATCCACTTACTCAATAGAAGATCAACTCCACTGATAAGTATATGTATAGCATAAAAGAAAACAGAGCTCCTAGAATATAATTCTACTTAAAACATTAAAGCCTGAGCCGCTGTCCATGCCACAATGTCTACACTTCTACTTTTAGCATGCTAGTTCAAGCAGATCTAGCCTGAGCCAGTCTACACTACAGCTGGGAGTGCGCTTCCCAGCCCCGGTAGATAAACCCTGATTCCAGAACTCCTTGAATATCCAAACCCCTCTCACTGACTTGAGAAGATGGTTTGGGTGCATCACCATTGCAGAATTGGGCCCATCAAAATCAGTGTAGTAGAATTACATTGTGAGCTCTCTTTTCCTATCCAAAGCCAGCCTACTATTTGATGCTCACCTACAATAGATAAATATCCACTGTTTAGTCAACATTACCTAGTAACTACAAATAAGAAAAAAGAAAGAGAAAACACACACACACACACCAAAGATGGTGCTGTGAAAAATTGTATAATACCCCAAAGTGGGAAAACCTATATCCATCTAAATATTTGGCAGCAAGTTCTGACAGGAAAAGGGCTTTATTACATTGTGCCGCACACCTGTTAATTTCCTGAGGTAGCAGTATCCTGTCATCTTTTGACCACTCATTAGTCATGTTTAGAATCAGAGAACTAACTCCATGAAAGGGATAAATGGCAGACAATTTGCAGTTTTTTAGTTGAGTAAATGGCATGCCTAATAACTATATATCTACCCCTCTTTTGAATTATCATAGAATCATAGAATATCAGGGTTGGAAGGGACCTTAGGAGGTCATCTAGTCCAACCCCCTGCTCAAAGCAGGACCAATCCCCAATTTTTGCCCCATATCCCCCTCAAGGATTGAACTCACAACCCTGGGTTTAGCAGGCCAATGCGCAAACCACTGAGCTATCCCTCCCCCGCCCCAGAGGGATAATGAAGAGTTTTAAGTGAAAATATCTGACTTTTGAAATTTTTAGAAAACCCATATTTCTCCTGTGAAATCAGTGTTTTCTGCATGATTTGAGAAGCTCTAAGACATAATATTTGGGCTAGGAACTCATGAAAATAAAAAATGAAATGAAAAATAATTTTAACCAGTAGCTTTAATTTTCATTATTTAAGACCTTAATTTTTACTGCTAAGATGGTAGAAGATGCCCTGGAGCAGAGTTCCATGGTCAGCAAAACTCAAGGCAAAAGCTTAGGCTGAAGTGTGTGTATGTTCTGTTTCAGTTATGAATTAAACCAAACACAAGGAAGGGAACTAGTTTGGACATTAACTCAGGGTCTGTATGCTCTGAGGACATAGCCCTTTAACACCTATCTTCTCCCCATATTTATGCATCCCTAAGCATCTCAGAAAGCAGTACTGTCAAACTACCCAGATTCTGGTATGTCAGGTGGGGTCTGCCAGGATAAACTCAGTCATGCTGCTTAACTTCACATTTTGAAAGATCTACAGTACCTTAGCCATTAAACATCTTCCTTGGTTTAATCAGTACTTCTAGAATCCACAATCCTGATGGGAGAGGATGATTTTCTAGGAAAAACAGATTCTATGTGGCATTGCAAGACGCATTTTTAAATCTTAGAATAATAAACTAAGGAATGGAAAAAATAGAGATATAAATGGGAACATGCCCTGTGGTGACATTCTAAAGTTAAAGTTAATATGCTATTCTCCAGTCTCCACCCACTGCTTAAGTCCTATATTTTAGTTCTCAATGTAGATCCACTGTGCAAAGCTAGTCACAGAAAAAAAGTAACATATTACTACTTAGCATGTATATAGGAAGTGTTTGTGAGTTGAAAGGGCATTAACATTTAAAATATCACTTCTTCACAAAAAGTAGAATGGAATGGATAGAAACTAAGTAGAATAGACAACTTGCTGCTACACACCATTAGTCATATGTGTTCCAGCATCCTAATCACTATTTTAATAGTAATTCTTTAATCAAAGGAGCAGTTTTATATTACTTAATGAGCACCTAACTAAAATTGTACCTTCCAAAGAGGAAGATAGTATGCTAGGTGTAGTAGCAACCAAACTGGAATCAGTATTAACTTAGAATTCCTTCATAATAATCAATTATTGAGTATTTTTCCATTCACTGATGTCTTTGCACTGGAGACTGGATCTGAGTCATGATTCAAAATCTTTGCACACATGGTTTCTGCGGATAGGTGTGCCGAATGTAGTCAAATAAGTGGAAGAACTTTGATCTACATATGCATGTGTATTTTCTATGCAAACTTTTTTCCTCCTGCAACACAATAGATTCTTTGCCCCATGTAGACTAAGGGTAGATAGTGTACCCTTGATTTGATTTGTGTGTAAAATTTTCATTGACTTTAATAGGAGCAAATCCAATGAAACGGGCAGGAAACTTAGAGGAAAAACAAGCTTCTCTTTCAAATGAAAAATGTAGTGCTCTGTGAAACAGACAAGCTTCATAAGACACATCAGGTCTGATCTTGCAGCCCTTATCCAGGTGAAAACTCCAAGGGCTGGTCCACACTAGGGGGTGGGGATCGATCTAAGATATTCACGTAGCTGAAGTCGAATATCTTAGATAGATTTCAAAAGTACTTACCGCTGGTCCACACCGCAGCAGGCAGGCTCCCCCGTCGACTCCGCTTACTCCTCGCGCGGAGCTGGAGTTCCGGAGTCAACGGGGAGCGGCTCTGGGATCAATTTATCGCGTCTAGACAAGACGCAATAAATCAATCGCTACCTGCCGAATCGTGACTTGAACCCTCAAAAAAACCAAAACAGGTGTCATCAGGGAAACAGGGAATCTCTTTGCTATTCCAAAGCATGATGGTAACATAAGAAAATATATTAAGAATTTACCAGTTACAAGTTTACCACACCATCCAATCTCTTTTGTTTAATCAGAAATTAGTCTTTTTGTAGACTAAATGTAAAGAGAGAGAACACAATTTTAGAAAACACTTCACCTTGGGCTGGCTTACTCACAAAATTAATATGATAGGATTACATTCACTATTTAGCCAGATTCTGTATGCTAAAGTATTGTGTGTTACACCCACAATATTGATTACTGTATAATAAACAAGAAAACTGATGTTTTATTATAAAGATATTCTTAAGTAGTTGAGCTAGGGACTCCGAAAGCTATTTTAAGTACATACATAAGCTGATATGGTAAGTCCTTTTTCCACCCATGTTTTCCTTTTTTAAAAGAAATTAGGAAATTAACTACTGAAAATATTCTTAGCATTAATGCAATATAAAGGTTTTGATATCGATTATTCAGGAAAGTCAGAAATTTAAACAGCCACATTACTCAAAGGAAGTATTCTGTTCTTTCCCTCGTTGAATGTAAGCCTTAACATTCTACTCTTTGTTACCAATGTAGATCATAAACCATTAGGGATACAGAACACAGCCAAAGCAACTATAATATTTGTATTTCCTTACTTTAAAGTGCTTAATTTCACAACTGTAATGTTGCATTAGTGCTCAATGTTTATGGCGCGTGAGGAAAGCAAGAATACATATGTTATCAATATACATTATTATAGGAGAAAACATTATAATTTAGCAAATGTCCAGCCTTTAGAATGGCACAACCAAAAAGGTTAAGGGTAGAATTTAACAGACAATGGGGGGAAACCAACTTATAGTAAATAATCAGGGCATAATGCCAAAACATAATTGCTGTCTGTTAGGAAGAACTCATCCATAGCTGCAGTTATTTAGCACAAATGGATTCACTAGCTTTTGACAGTAAACCACATTAATTTTTAAAGAACTCACATTATCTGACACTTGCTAATATTTTGCATTTTAAATGACACGGTTCCATCTTTACATTCTCTCAGTCTAAAGTCTAAATACTCTCCTTTCATGTAAAGATAAGAAATCCCAGGTGCTTAACAGACCTGCAACATATTAGGCCCCCAACAGACTAGCTTAGAGTTTGCTTGCAGACCAAAATGGGCTGTATGCATGGTGTTCCTGAAGTGCTAATAAGCAAGTTGTGCTTTCTCACAAAAGAAAAAATGTTAAGTAAGAATAATAAATAAGATGTTTGTACATGCAATAGAACCTTAAGCCTAAAGAAGGATTTATAAAGTTAACACTAATACCATTAAACATATTTTCAATAAAACTGAGAAAAAAGCAAAATTGTTCAGAAATCACTTCAAACTCGATTCCTGACCTTTAAAAAAAACACCCAAACCTCTACTGAGTGATAGAGCTGGTGAACTTTTTTTCCTCCCCAGACAGATAGTAAATTCACCAAAGAATAAAGTTTTGGGGTGACTAAAACTATTCATGAATTTGAGTTGAATATGACAAATAGCTTGTGACAAATAAAATAAAGGCTTTTTTTGAAAAAGTCAGAAAGAACCATTTTAACATTTTGCTTTGATTCAAATGAATGTTTTGTTTTGCAAATGTTAATTAGAATCAACATTTCATTTTGAAATGCTGTTTTCTTCAACCCAAATGGAATGTTTTCGATTTTTCATTTCGGCAACAGAAATGAAACATTTATTTTTTAAAAGATTTTTTGGCCTAGGCAGAGAAACAAAAAATCAATTATTCACTCAACTCTACTGAGCTGGAGACTTTTGTATATTCACCTTTGAATATTCACTAGCACTTTCTTACAGTTCTTAGGCACCTTGGTGATGGATGTAGGCTAAATACCAAGATAAAGAGAGCACATTAGAGTTATTCCTTTAGCACTAGATCACAGACCTCTACCATGTGAACAAAAGTCCCAGATTCAAACCCTGCTAATTACCTAAACTAGATGTTGTTACATGAAATCAGTCTTGATTAATTCCACCTGCCTGACAGACAATGTAATCCTCTCAAAAGGAGAGGAGATAATGACACAAGAATGACAATATGTCTAGGCTTACTCCTTTCCTTGTCCTTCGAATGAACAGCAATTCTTCAGAGAACAAGGAAAATGAAGGGGAAAGACTGAAAACACATTAAAGTGTCATGCCTAAATTTCAGTGCAAAAAGGAATAAACATACAGACATGCAGATTGAGGGAGGGGGGATTAAAGTAAGGAGGTAAATTATATATCATGCTACAGCAAAAATAGCAATTATTTGGCCTGGCAGATTAAAAAAAATCCTGACGAGGAGATCTTGGATAGAATAACTGCATCCTCTGAGTGCTCCTAAAGAGACTGCCAGAGACAGGGAGCCCAATTAAAGAAACATGATACTGCAAAAACACATTCACAAGTGCCTACTGAAAACAGTGGTCCCAATTCACACCACCAGATCTATGGAACCAGCTACAAATGCTCGGACATGGAAAAGTAGAGTGAACATATATATCTGTTGTGATTTTAATCTGAACAGAGGACAGGACAACATGTTTTTGTAAGCATACCACCATGATAAGGGCATGATAACCGGGGAATAAAAGTAGATAGGCATCTTAAACTTGAGCTGCAGGGACCTGCAGGAAGGAGTAGGATGGGTAGCAGAAAAGTAGAGAATCATTGAAGTCATCCTGCCTGCTTCAGCCAGAAGAGCTTAATGGGGCTTGGAGTACAATACACTCTATCACATTTCTTAGTCTTCCTCCAAAAAAGTTATGCATGCACTTCACTTTAGCATTTGCTGATGTAGGCAAAATGCTGACAGATGGCTGGGAACCGTACCATGCCATCAACGCCATGTGTGACTCATTGAAAATTCATATGTGCATTAGGTGGGCTCTCTTTCCTGATGCTCAAAATAAGGCAGTCCTAAATTCATACCCTACTCTGCTCATGAGTGAGTGCTGGACTGAAAATGGGGAAGGGGCATTCTGCTCTCTCTTCTCTCTCCCTGTGCACCTGCCCACGGCAGGTCAGAATTTTGCCCTAAACTTGAGTTTGACAAATACTCTCATAGAATCTCAGGGTTGGAAGGGACCTCAGGAGGTCATCTAGTCCAGCTCCCTGCTCAAAGCAGGACCAACCCCAACTAAATCATCCCAGCCAGGGC
Source organism: Chelydra serpentina (assembly GCA_037349315.1). Classification (NCBI taxonomy): domain Eukaryota; kingdom Metazoa; phylum Chordata; order Testudines; family Chelydridae; genus Chelydra; species Chelydra serpentina. The sequence continues at coordinate 28,841,745 of JBAIAC010000035.1, read as the reverse complement.
TTTGTCAAGCCTGACCTTAAAAACCTCTAAGGAAGGAGATTCCACCACCTCCCTAGGTAACCCATTCCAGTGCTTCACCACCCTACTAGTGAAAAAGTTTTTCCTAATATCCAACCTAAACCTCCCCCTCTGCAACTTGAGACCATTACTCCTTGTTCTGTCATCTTCTACAACTGAGAACAGTCTAGATCCATCCTCTTTGGAACCCCCTTTCAGGTAGTTGAAAGCAGCTATCAAATCCACCCTCATTCTTCTCTTCTGCAGGCTAAACAATCCCAGTTCCCTCAGCCTCTCCTCATAAGTCATGTGCTCCAGCCCTGTAATCATTTTTGTTGCCTTGCGCTGGACTCTTTCCAATTTATCCACATCCTTCTTGTAGTGTGGGGCCCAAAACTGGACACAGTACTCCAAATGAGGCCTCACCAGTGCCGAATAGAGGGGAATGATCACATCCCTCGATCTGCTCTCATAACGAATAAATGTGCACTGCATTCAATTTGTAATTAAAATTATTCAGAATATTCACTTTTGCAGCCTGAAATATCAAGGTGTAAGTAAACCAAGGGATTTTCATTACCATACTCCACAAATTAGGACAAGCAACTGGGTCCTTATCAAATAGAGCAATATTAATGTATAGTGAACTTCATCTGAAAGCGCTGATGCAATGAAAAATTAGATATAGTTAAAACTACAGTGGGACCCAGAGAACATGATGTTATAGAGACTGATCGAATCGTTTTTTAAATGCAGTCTAGATAAGTGATTACAGGATATATGAAAACAGAAAAATACCAGAGAGGTTTTAATAGAAGGGAGAGGGAAAGGGACAGTTTTATGTAGCTGAGAGCAAGAATTAATGGTCTAAGATTAAAAATTAAATAAAATCAGGTTATATCTAAGCAGACATTTCTTCAATTATGGAAATTAGGCAACAGAATAAGAGATCAAGTGAGGTAACCAAGTTCCCATCATTTAAAGAGGTCAAAAATAAATTTAACAAAATCTAATGGGAATAGCACAAAGGAAGATGTTGCTCAAGGCAACAAAGTAGGGAGTGTGAGAGAGCCCTACAGGCAGCAACAGTGGGGCAGGGCTGGGAAATTCTGCTCAGTGTGACAGGAGCTATGAGGCTGGAAGACTTTGTCCAAGGCAGAGGGCTAGGATTAGATTTTATTTATACAGTGTCAAAGGTTTGCATAGCTCCTTGTAAACTAATAAACTGACAGGGCCCTGCCTTGAGGCTATTACAGTCTATTAATCATAAATCATAGCAAGGGATCATGGCAAGGGGAGGTGAAGAGGGTAGAGGAGGTGACAAAGGTTACAAAAACGAAAGGTAACAATGCATGGACAACTTTAATTTCTGAAATTCTGAGGGCTTGACTTTGCAACCTTTGTAATGTTTTTAATGTAGTTTTTGTGTCTGCAATTATAATTTATTTATAGCAATATAATAATTAGGGTTTCTGTGTACTGTCCTGGATGGAATTTAGATGTGAAAGGCTGACTGAAATTAAGAGTCCTAGGAAATGTTTTGAAAGGGGAAAGGGTGCAGCTGCACAATGAGAGGATATTAATCTAGGCAAAAAAGCAGCAGGAGAGAAGATGTAGAGTCATTTGAGGGAGAAAAGCAAGAAAAAAATAAACTGGGTTTATACTGTATGTCAGGAGGGAGGAAATAGGAAATCAGTGGAGAGGTGAGGAAGAAGGAGGAGCTTCAATGTAATACAGATGGTCATCCAAGCTAGTGCATGTTCTCAAGGACAGCAGTGGCATGGTCGAAACACATAGCGATGAGGAATAGGATTTTAGCAGAAGCTGAGAGGAATACAATGGGAGAATCAAGAGGTTTAGAACAAGGATGCTGCAGCAAGCTATGCGAGAGATGATCAAGGCCTGGACGAAAGCTTCGGCAACAGTAAGGATTGAGAGGAAGTGATTCATTCTGGGGATGTTTTAGGGGAAAAACCAGCAGGAGTTAGCATCAATTTGTGATGGGGAAAGGAGACCTTGGTGGCACAATCTAGTTACTGTAAGGAAGGTGAAATTGTCTGAAGAGGATATTTTTAAGCCTATCATTTATGGCTGCATAAAAGCCACCAATGTTTCTAAAGCAGATGTTCTTTTTTCGTGTCAGTCATAACATTGTCTCAGGACAGTTTTATTTAGTATATAATATTTTCCTCACACTAAGCATCCAGAGTTTGTTTTCCCCTCATTAAAATCTTTTTTGGGGACCATATTGTGAACAGGCTGAATCCTTACGCTATCCTCAACAGAAAATCCATGTCCTGAGTCAGCGTCAAAACTTGCCAGTAAAAACAACAGTACAATACGAACCTCAGCTTTCTTCAGATTTTCTGAAAAATCTCTATATCCCAGACCTCAGCTCACTCACCCTAGAGAGCCACTATAATCTCCCTGATAACCCAGGTCTATTAAAACAAGTTAGACATGGCACGAGTTAGCAGACCTCAGCAGCTTTATTTAGAGTTTCAACACCTGATAACAGACTCTGTCAACAGAAAAGCCCTGGCACCCTCTTAAGACATATTCATACATCTCTTTACATGTTTCTGATATGTATCAAACATACCAGCACCTCCCTATTTTCTCTAGAAAAGACAAGACACAGCAGAAGAAAATAAAGTTAAAATCCCCATTGGATTGTTCATAGGAGAGACCTGCATTGCTAGTAGAATGTTCTGTCAAAAGAGGTTCTTGGGGGGAAAAAATCTATTCAACACAGTATGTTACTAAGATGGAGGGCCTAACCTAAATAAACAGTGCTCCTCTTATTTAAAAAGGAGGTAGTTCTGTTATGCTATGAAAAGCGACTCTTAAAAATGGTGTTTACAGCCTCAGTTTTTTCCAGATCAAATATATTCTGTTAAATGTAAGGAAAAAATCTCCACCCCAATCGACATAAGTTTCATCGACAAAAGTGCTGGTGTGGACTGCACTACGTTGGCAGGAGAGGGTCTCCTGCTGACACAGCTAACACCACTCGTTGGGGGTGGTTTAATTATGCCGGCAGGAGAGCTCTCTCCCGCTGGCAAAGAGCGGCTATACAGGAGAGCTTACAGTGCATAGCTGTGCCGCTGCAAGGTCCATAGTGTAGACATAGCCTTAGAGCTCAACCTTGATTAAGACATAGTCCAAGATCATTCTGATGGGTAATTGTAAGTGAATAATGAACTTTGGACGGTGTTGCTATTCTCTGAGAATATTTGGGTATAGGTCCAAGCCAGAAACCAGGATATGACCAACACTTCCTCCAAACTTACGTAAATCTAATTTTCTGATCCATTTCTGAATATGAACTCCACAGCTTATGTTTAATTCTATTGAATCTCCAGTGAGGGACAACATTACAAGACAGTAACTTTATATAGATCTATAGCAGATGCATGTATACCTAGAGAGAAGCTGCCTTAATAATAAGAGTCAGAAAAGAAAGGTGTAAGATAAATGACTAGCTTTATGCAGACTTTTGATGTGCCAAGATTAAATTTAGTAAGTAGTTCCTCCAGAAATGTGCTTTCTAGTCATCCCTGCCAGAGCTTACCAAACCCCTTGGTAATTTTTTTGCAAGGACCCCACAAGATCTCTCTGGACACGAATGCAGATGGTACAGGGAAGCTGACCACCATGTTATAATTTTTTGCTACTTACATAGCTTCATCACATTCCATCTTATCAAAAAGGTTGGGCTTTTCAGACTGACCATTTTATTCAGTACACTGGGTAGTTCTGGCACAGCTAGACAAATGTAAATGTAGTTGAATAAGTAAATATCTTGGCTTCTAGTCCCATAAACAAAGCTGATATTTTGAAATAAACAAGAGAGGGTCATAAGCATAAGAAACTGTATTGCTGTTGTTCACAAGAAGACAGATTTCTGTCCGTCTGCTGTAACTCTAGATGAGGAAGAGAATGAAAAAAGCCAAGTGACATAAGAATTAATTAGACCCATTTTGTCACAAGAAGGGTCTGTGTGAAGTGATGTCTGCACATCTGAAAAACTTATAAAAACACAAGTGTGACTACTAAAAAGTACAGTAATAATTCTCAGTTAAAGATATAAATCAAGTCTCACTCTCCTGTTGGAGAAACACAGCAGACCTAGAGTACTCCACACCATTAACCTTCCTGAGTTTCTGTAAATCTTCTCTCCTGGGAAAAGCAGTGTGGGCAGCAGAGTTTTGGGGAAAAAGAGACAATCCTGTAGAAAAGCAAATCCTCTGTGCTGTATGTGTGTGCCCAGTACTTAGCATCATAGCTTCATTCTGCCATTGATTAGGCACACTAAGCAAAACCCCCTCAACTTTCCTGACAGGGGAGGGAGTTGCAGGCACAAAGCCTCTTTTATTTCTGCTTCAAGAAATGTCAGTTTATCCAAGTAGTTGTCCACCACTTAAAGAAGGGAGAATGCCATGGAGAAAAGCTCACTCTGAAAAGCACAGCCCCTCCCAAAACAGAGGTGGGGCTAGGCCATTGGGGGACCTAGCCTGGAATATTTCCCCCTGAACACATAAAAAGTGAATAGGGGGCCTCCTAGATCTGCTTTGGGCCCTAAACAATTGCTTAGTCTACTTATGCCTAGCGCCGGCTCTGCCTGAACACCATAGACCATATGGAGTTCCATTAGAAAAGGTTCCAGTTTATCCAGGAGTGGCCAGTAGGAACTGAAACCGCCACATGCCCCTTGCACAGTTGTTTCCTCTATGCAATGCCCACCTGCATATCCCCCACACTACTCCCTTTGCCTGCTCCAGGTGTGTATTCCTAGTGAGTCAGACAGGAAACACAAACCATTTTCACAACCCATAAATATTTTGAGACAGCATAAAATAATATTATCTGCCAACTTAATTTAGCTTCCTTCCAGAGGAAATCCTATATTTTGACAGAGGAAAATAAAAAAGGAAATGGTGATTGAATTTAAAATCAAATTTATTTGAGGAAAAATGTATTTATCTAAAATCTGGAAAATACAGTATATTACCCAGGTGAAACAGACATTAGGTTGCACCACAGAGCTAACTTCAGTAATAGATCTGAGCTGTCTGGGAAGGGTATATTATGGAGATCATCTACAGTATTCAATTTATTTCAAAAGTAAGGCACGTATTGTACATTATATACCGCATCAGCCGCACCTGCCAATCAACCAAGAATGGCATTAGCATCTGTTGTGAAAGCAGCTGTTCACTTTCCTTTCTAACTGGAAAGAAGGTGCTGACAGCTACAGTAACAGGGGAGGAAGAAACCGATTATGAGAGATTAGTGTTTTTTCTATAATATGAGTAAACTGAAAACATTAACCTGAGCCTTGCAAAAAAGCTATTTGGAGTAAGATTTAAAATACTGTTCTAAACAAATTAAGGGCCGATGTTCCGCTCCCTTATGTAGGTAGAGGGCAGTGAACCATGAGGAAATGAGTCAGGAAGTATGGAGATTGGGAGCAGTGGCTTCAGGATATTTTCCTTCCTCAGTGCACCAATAGATGCCCCCTTACTATAGAAGCGACAAAGGGTCCTGTGGCACCTTATAGACTAACAGAGGTATTGAAGCATAAGCTTTCGTGGGTCAATACCCACTTCTTCGGATGCAAGCAGTGGAAATGTCCAGAGGCAGATAATAGGAGGGGGGCAGGGGCGGGGTTTAGTGGCTAGTGGCTAACCACGGGGGGAGGGGTTAGCCGTAGCGTGGAAACTCACCTCGCCTGCACAGGATTCCCCTCAGGTAGCCACTGACACCCTCCCTACTAGGTTTCCCAGCCCGCCGCTAGCCACTAAACCCCGCCCCTGCCCCCCTCCTATTATCTGCCTCTGGACATTTCCACTGCTTGCATCCGAAGAAGTGGGTATTGACCCACGAAAGCTTATGCTTCAATACCTCTGTTAGTCTATAAGGTGCCACAGGACCCTTTGTCGCTTCTGCAGATCCAGACTAACACGGCTACCCCTCTGATACTTGAGCCCTTACTATAGTTGGTGCTCTGCAGATTAAGGGAATTTAAGGGAAGCCACCACTATACAGAGTAAATTCTAGTAACTAACAGTGTTTCTGTAAAAAAAGCCATTTCCTCTCTGCAGGACAAGTGCAACTTAATTCTTGTGGACTCTAATATATACCCCCTCTGCTACCAGCAGATTTATGAATGGAGATCCACACAGGAATTGCTGTAGTGGATCAGACCAATGGTGTGTTTAGTCCAGTAACCTATCATTAGCAGTGGACAATACAAAATTTGCAGATGTGGAGACTTCAGGCACTCAATGATCTGGGTCCAGATTATCTAAAGATTGCCTGAAGCTCTGGAATGAGGACTGTGGTCCACAAAAGAGGCATTTAAGACAAAAACACAGCCTTTAAAATTTGGAAGTCAAATCCTACTGAGGAAAACAGAAGGGCATATACATTCTGGCAAGTCAAATGTAGAAGTATAATTATATGCACAAAGTGATCACTTCATATCTGACCTATCAACCCTCATCCTCAAAGGAAACCTGCACAATACTTTCAAAAGACAAGCCTGGGAGCTTAAATTCATAACTTTGCTAGGTACTAAAAATCATGGAATGAATAGACATACTGGATTTATGGTTTATTATAACAATCTATAACCCACTAACACTTCCCCCACCCCAGCTGCTTCTTCTCCCACTTCCTTTCCTCCCTATGACCGGAGGGGTGTTAATGGGCCACTTCACCTTGAATGATCCCTTGAAATCTGTGTAAATTACTTATGCTAGACAATTTGTTCCACCTTGTATTCAGCTGTGACACTCTTGAGTAAGTTTCCCAGACCGGAAGAAGAGCTCTGTGTTAGCTTGAATGCTCATCTCTCTCACCACCAGAAAATGGTCTAATAAAAGATATTACCTCACTGATCTTGTCTCTTTAAAGCACAATTAGTCAGGCAAAAAAAAATTAAATTTGAAGAGCAACTATCAAAAGACAAAAAACTAACAATAAAAATTAAATATCTCAGAAGCAGGAAGTCTGGCAAACAATCAGTGGAGCTCCTGAATGATCAAGGTTCTACAGGAACACTGGAGGAAGGAAAGGCAGTTGTGGAGAAGCTAAATGAATTCTTTGCATTGGTCTTCACTGAGGATATGAGTGATATTGCCACACCTGAGCCATTCTCTTTTGGTGACAAATCTGAGGAACTGTCCAAGATTGAGGTGTCAGTAGGATAAGTTAAAGAGTAATATCACCAGGACCAGATGGTATTGACCTAAGAGTTGTGAAGGAACTCAGATATGAAATTGCAGAACTATTAACTCCGACATACAACCTATTGCTTAAATGAGCCTCTGTACTCGATGACTGGAGGATAACTAATGTGACACCATTTTTTTAAAAAAAGGATCCAGAGGCACTCCTCACAATTGCAGGCCAATAAGCCTAAATTCATTACCAAGCAAATTGGCTGAAAATATAGTAAAGAACAGAATTATCAGACACAATAGATAAAATAAACACAATATGTTGGGGAAGAGTCAACATGGCTTTTTTTAAAGGGAAATCATGCCTCACCAATTTAGAAGAATTCTCTGAGGCAGTCAACAAACCTGTGGACAAGGGGGATACAGGGGATGTAGTGTACTTGGACTCACCAAAGACTCTCAAGCAAAGTTAGCAGTCATGCGATAAGAGGGAAGGTCCTCTCATGGATCAGTAACAAGTTAAAAGGTAGGAAACAAAGGATAGGAATATATGGTCAGTTTTCACAGTGGAGAGAGGTAAATTACACCCTATTTTACTTAAAGGCTACAAAATATATTTTTTTACTATGTTACTTAAGTTCAAGACACAGAAAATTTGAATGAAAGTATGTAACAAAGCAAATCTTTTAAAACAAATCAAGTGTTGGAGACTATACTTCGGAGAATTATTTTTTCTGACTCAATCCTTAAAATATACTTTCCAATGTGCATGTGATCTGCTTGCCACAGTTTCAGGGTTAACTGCACTTCTAACACCGCTCTCCTGGTCTTCTTCAAGGGCATTCCACTTAAGGTTTTAGTTTCTCAGCTGTCGCCTCTCTCAGGTGAAGACCTCTTCCATATCACCGTTTCAGGCTTGCAGTTCCTCTGCACTTCACCATGATTTACCCAGCTGGTCTGACCGGGATCCCACACCGGTGGTTAACCTTTCTCCAGAGGCTACAACAGCGTATACCACTTACCAATCAGACTTCAAAAAGCCAAATACATTTATTCTTAGAGTAAAGGTGTTACAGAGAAAACATTAAAAAACCACAACAGAAGTTCCTATATGCATGCATGATTACCCATCAGTCTTATGGGGCCCTACTAGGCCAAGTCTTTCAAACACTTCAGCAAGATTGGGGCCCCCTTGGACAAAAGTTCATGTCATGGATCAGAAAGAAGGTCCTGAGTCAGTTTAAACCTCACCTTTTAATATCAAAAGCTCTTACTTTGTCTGTTGGTTTCTGGAAAAAACCAGTTTGAATCAGCGCACACAAGCCTCTCCAGAAGGACATACCTCTCTGGAGGTTTTTAAAACCTTAACTGATTCACATTAATCACCACTTCCTCCCCTCCCACCCACCACACACTTTTTGGTTCCTGGAGTAGCTGTGATAACCATCTCCCAGGAAATAGAATACAATCATACATACAATCCCGGGCCCAGGATGATACATAAATGTTATACAGTATGTTCCCCCAAAGATACTGCATGTGGTTGCAATATCCATCACACTGTCAAAGTGGAAAGCCCTAGCCAAGGTTTTGTGCATGATGGAGAAATGAAATCTTTAAATACATCCAACAGCATTTTAGAAGAAAGCAAACTAAGCAATCTTAAGGCACTACTCAATAATGAGACGTGACAATTTGTAACAGTTTTTCCAGTAAACTTGGGGGAATAAATGGTAATGCATCAGAAATAATAAAATAGTGTATTTTCATCAAAAAGATCTTGATTACTCATGTTGAAGTGGCATATTTTTCAACTTGCCTCAAGTCTGTACAGATGGAGCCTACTAGAGGGGAAAAACACGTGCTGCTCAAATAAGCAATATGCTGACTGCAACACACTCTCTCTATATATATAGATATAGATATAGATATAGAGTAACTGTACTTTAATGGTCTGCTATGGAGATAGGAGAAACATGCTGTAGAAAGGGTAGAAACAACAGGTAACCGATCAAAGGGTTCTTAAGGGGATTTGTGAAGCTAATAGCCTTATTCCCTGCTTTGGCCACAAGGATTGTTCAAGAGAGCCTGGGCTATTTCTATGTGTGTTTAAGTAGTGGAAATGAGTCAACAGAAGCTTGAGAGAAGTAGAAGCAGTTAGTTTGGGCTTGTGGGTCCCTTTGGAGAGACACAGGAACAGAGCTATCTCCTGGGACAAGGCAGAGGGGTAGGGCCAGAAGTTTTTGCCACAGGCATAGCCTGAACGCCATCTGTGACCATGCTGGGGCTTCATGGAACAGGGCTCCTGTACATTTTGTAAATAAACTAATTACACAGAGAAAATGCCCTGACCAACTCACCAATTTCTACTCCAAAAGGCCCTAAAAAGGCCAACTCCCCTATGAGACCCTAAAAATCTGCTGCTGCTCGGCAGAGTATAAAAATCTGGGATACTGGATATAATGAGTGTAGTTCTTAACTGAGTTTTAGAATGGTCCCATGACTGGGACACTGACAAAGAAATGAAAATTGCATCTGCTAGAAAGGAGACTATTAATTAAATGCAAAAACTTTCTCCATAAGTGGAAAATGTAAAATGGGGATAATAATGTCACCTGACTTCACTGAGAGGTTGTGAAAATCAATTCAATAATGTTTGTGCAGCACTCAGACTCTGTATGAAAAGCACCACAAAATGCACATGAGGAAATTAATAATTCTGTATTCAGAACATGACTTGAATACTGTGCAGTGAATAAGATACGTGGCCACACTTTGAACAGTGGAGTTAGAGAAATATTAAATAGTTGTCAGTTCAGTGAGTGCTATCCATTCTGTGCACTGAATGAGGCGGGGTCCTGTGGAAAGAAGTATGGGATCATTTAATTAGAGACTGTATCATAATTTATACACTAGTGGGTTGAATTAAGGTTGCACAAGGGTTTTAATTCTTGCATTTCCTAAGTGAGTGCTTGATTTGGCAATTTTAACAGTGGTTTGGATATAATTTGGATATGAGATTATTTGCCGTGTTGTTGTAGTCATGTTGGTCCCAGGATATTAGAGAGACAAAGTGGGTGAGGCAATATCTTTTATTGGCCCAACTTCTGTTGGCAAAATAGACAAGCTCCGCAGAGCACTTCTTCAGGTCTGAGAAAGGTACTCAGTGTCACAACTAAATACAAGGTGAAACAGATTGTTTATCATAAGTAGTTAACACATATTCTAAGGGACCATTCAGGATGAAGTGGCCCATTAACACCCCTGCAGTCATAGGCCAAAAAAGGATATAAAATGAGATTATGTTTGGAAAAGACAGAGAGCCTGACTCTGCATTTCTAACTTGCCTCCAGTTGGAGCTTTGGGTCTAGATAGAATGCCGATTTACTCCTGAAGTGAAAAAAAAAAATCCCATTGGAATGCAGTGTACATTGGCTCAGGTTTAGTATTATATGATGTTTAATACTGCTGTTATGCACAGACCCATAATGAACTCTTCAATAACTTCCAATTCATAGCTGCAGAAAATATTCAGATCCACACACAGAGGTTATGGTACATTTACTGATGTACGGAAACACTGTCCTCCATTACAAGAAATTAACTGCCAATAGTATTCTGTAAGGAATATTAGGGTAGCTGCTTTCACGTTCCCAAGAAAACCATTTATGCAAGAAAAAAGTAAATATGTTATTTAAGTTGTTTATAATGCTGGTCTATCTAAATGAAATTATTTTGTAATTTTCTACTTGCTCACTTATATCATCATAGAATATTGTTTTCTTAGAAATAGTAGAGCTTGAATGGCATGTAACTTATTTCTTTTTTTGTTTATTATTATGTCTGTAAATTACTTTCTGTTTATACAAAAATAGCAATTGTATTTACTGTAGGATATACAAGAGATAACCTACATTGCATTCACTATATAAATAGAGTCATCATTTTTACTTCATCTACATATAGCATTCATATCCATTTCTATCTATGCAAAAACGCTTCAAATTGTGCCACAAAAGCACAGACGATACCCAGAATCTATTAGGAGCAGTCAGGATGTGTCTGAATCATATTATATAGGTTAAATTATGCACTGAGCATGGATGAGGGTAGGGTGGACACAGACACCTTCTCCCCACTTCCTCCTATAGAACACTCAAGCATACCCTGGTTCCTAACACTGGGGGGGCGGGGAGAGGGGGGGAGTCCTGGTTAGCCTGGAGACTGGCTAACGATCCTGGCACTAGCAGACCAAAAGGCATATTTGGCCAAGGCCTCCCCCTGCGCCTCTCTCCCCAACCCACCAGAAAAGCTATACTGGCATTAGACTGTGTAACACTGTAAGGTCTACTGTACTTTCTCTAGAAATTTGCAACTACTCCCCCTCTCAGCAGGGTTGCTCAGGCTCTTAAAAGCCATAGCTTAGTCCTGGAACTCCAAGAGCACGCATACAATGTTCAGTAATTTAATAGAAAATCATCAGTGATGGTCTTGGAGACTCAGCACCTCTATTGAGCCATAGAGCAATCTTAGCACAGACAGTAGCAAAGCAAGCTTCCCCACAATGTCCAGTCAATGCACTTTGACCTTGAGAGAACATTTTAAAGGCAAAAGGGCAGCTCAGTCTGCAGTCCAATCCAATCTTGCCATATTGGGTATTATCTTCAGAGTGTTGGCTTGAATTAGCTAACTCCTGTTAAAATCCTAGTGAAGAGAGTTTGTAGTTTTCACATGAGGTAGCAGGCTGAGTTGAAGACTAGGCTCTCCCACAGGCTTCATCCTGACCTGCTAACTCATGTGAAAACTGCAAGCTGTCTTGTCTCCCTGAGGATTTTACCTCAAGTTAGTTAACTGAGATCACCTAACTTGACTTAAAAACACACCTTTTTTGGTAGTGAAGACAAGACCTTAGATTTCTAACACAAGTTATTGCATAAACACATTCCACACTCAATCATCTGCACTCCATAACAAATGTGGAACACATACTAGGCCATACCTTCAAAAGGCCTGCCAGTTCAAGTGCTGTATTACTTATAATTTGTATGTTAGCTAAACTACACCACCACCCATTTTTCACCAGTTCCACTAGTGGCAAGAATTTCATTTTGTACATCTACAGTTGCATGAACATCCAGATTTTGAAGCAATTCTGTTGTTTATCACTGGGAAATCAGTCTGTTTCCACCATAAACAGGAGGAGTTTGTTCCTATATATTAAAAAGTATTTTTCTGTGTATATTTAGAATTCCATGTGATTTAATGTTGAGACCACCACTCTCTCATTTGTGAGTGAAAAAGATTTATTCCTCCTTCAATGCTCACAGCGGAAAGGATTTTTCTTCTAACTGCTGGTACTTCCCAATGTTTTCTAAAAGTTTGTGAAGAAAAATGATTTTCTAGTTTGCAACTAAGTTATTGGTGCTATGCAGAAAAAAATGTAAAAATGAAGTTATGTTTACATCAGCTAAAAGTGGGTATAATGTGTTTTGGTTTAGAGCCTAAAAATAGCGTGACGCTCCACAAAGATGCTTCTGAAAAATGGATATTCCTCTACATACCAAATTAAATCCAGAACATTAATCGGCAGTATAATTAAGGGTGGCAGGTTGACTAATTGACCGGTCAGCTAGTCATATTCACTTAATTTACTTTGCATTTATTTTAACAGTCAGGAATTCTGGTGATAATTTAATTAACAGGGTATTAGTCAGCTTCCTGTTACAAAGAGGCTAAAGAGCATCTAAACAAGATATTCTACCTAATTAAAAAATATTAAATTTCCCATTAAATAAGAATATTTGATCCATTGTAATTGGCCAGTTTGGTATATGTGAGGACAAGGCAAGGGGAAATCTCTCAGAATGAAGACAATATTTGAAAGATTTGGTAGCCATGTTTCTAATTCTCTATTTTGATGTCAATTAGTTGCAGTAACAGGCACAGATGCATCTAAGGGCAAGGAAAATGCAGATTCACAATGTAAAACTGTCTTACACTCTGAAAAACTATAGAGAAATATGCTTCAGAGCCTTCTTATCTATGTTAGCCCTTCACACGTGTGTGTGTGTGTGTGTGTGTGTGTGTGTCTGTGTGTGTGTGAGAGAGACTGTACTATAAAAAACGAAAGATTTAAATTCATCTTTCGGAGACTACTACTGATGGAAAGGTTGGGAAACACATCTACATTTGAAAAGACTCTTCCAATCTATTTCTTTGAGTTTCATCCAAACAGAAACAGAGATCACAGTTGCATTTTATTGCATAGGAAACAATATGTTAAATCTAACTGAAAATCTGCAAGTGTTCACTTTCAAATGAAGTCTAATTTGACTATACTGCAGTAATGAGTCTTACTGAGAATGGAAAAGATCATAAAGTGTTTATTTCATTCTGATGTACAGTACAGTTAAATATCCATCATTGTGTTCCTAAGGCAAAATAACAAATACCTTTAACACGCTATATTATATTGTAACACTAATCATTAGCAATCTTCAAGGAACCTTATTTGATTATAGTCTTAGAATGAGTCACTCTGAAAATAAGATTATTCTATTCTATATTCTGTATCTTGTGGCAGCTTCTAATAAAACTTTTATTAGTACACATTGATGTGTGATTGGGCCAGACCATAAATGTTCTAGCTTAAAAGCCAGTCAGGAAGACTGGCAAGGCGAATGCATGGTAAGATGATAAAAACAGGCCTGTCTTCAAAGCACTATTAACCAGCTTTTCCCTGCCAGCCCAATAAGGATTTTTCCTTCGTAATTTGGCAATTAAAGTGTATGGCATTTGCCAGTGGTGCATTATTAGGCCAAGATTTTGGGCTTCAGACCTTGTAGAATGGTTGTGTGTGCACCAAATATTGCAATCACAGAGTATCTTTGGTGAATATGGTATTAACTTTATGAATACTGTCTGTAAATGTTTATTTATATCTCTTGTGAGCCAGAAACCATATGCTGGCTGGTTGGGAAGGATTACCAAACTCGATCCAGGAACTAGAATCAGTGGAGGTAATTACTGCAGTCCCTGGGACTTTCAGCAGCCCCAGAGAAGTACCAGACCCTCGGGTGTATTGCATCAGGTTCAGAAGAGTCAAGAGACAAAGAAAGAGCTGAGGGTAAAGGGCCAGCTTGAACTGAAAGAGAGGCCTGCATTTTGATCCAAATGGCCATGGCCCTTATTTAAACTTGTGCAACTCTGTTAAATATTGGTACCGCCATTAAAGTTATTCCAGAAATACAGATTTCAGCAACAATTCCAAATACGTTGAAGGAATAGATTTTGCCAGTAGTAATACCAGGAAAAGCCTTAGGATTCAAGGATAATTCATCATATTAGCTAAATATCATCAAAAATCTTAAACAACTTCTATACCAAAATGTCTCTAATTAAATTGTCAAGTTTAAAAAAATAACGTTTGAAAAGAAAATACATTTCAATTATGTACCCTAGTCAAATATTTTTGATAATCTATATATACCCATTATTCAAAACACCAAAGCCAATCAAAGGTAATAATTCATATAAATCTTTTCCACAAACAGTATATAAGGGAATTCACCATGTGCAAACAGTACATATGTCTGTTACAGCCAGGAGTAAAATGAAAAAGCATATTCACTAATGCCCCAAGTTAGTAAGCATTTAAGTATATGCTTAATTAGGGCCTATCACAGTGCATTCTTTTATTCACACAATTATATTTACATATGTTATTTTATTTTTGTCTTGCAGTGAATTGGATTTCTCATTTTATATGATTAGGTCTCTGTTACATTAAAGATTTTAATAGCCTCCTCGCACATAAAGGGGCTGTCGTTTAAAAAGTCAACATTTACATACATGCACCACACCACAGTACATGAGATACCACAAGTACAGCCTTATCTAAGCTTATGGAAATACTACAGTCTTTCATTGACTATAGTGAGGTAGTTGTTGGTAAATGCGGACTCTTTGATAATGGCAATCACTGTAACTAACGAGATATATATTTTACTATTGAAATACATTTTCTTAACACTATTACTGATAGATACATTTCTACCTGCTAATAAGTATAGTTTGAACCAGGAATTATTAATACAAGACTAGTACGTTCTACAATGTTGATTATAATATTCAGTTATGCTAACTACTGTGTATACTCTGAAGCAGTATTGCACACGGTATGTACAGAATACACTATACAAACTAATTAATTTGGTGTTCCAGTTTCTCCCAGACATTGTCAGAACCCTTCGAATAATTAAAGCTCAACTACAATGGTTTAACATTAGCATTTATTTAACTTCTCATGAAATTAGTCCTATAGGACATTTTTAAAAAATGCTGATGAAATTTAATTACTCCTGAAGTTTCACCTTAATTTGTCTCACAGGACGTCTTATTGCTAAGCAATAAAAAGAAAAATTCCTTGGTAAATGACAGGTATATGCAAGAGACCGTGTACTGTACCTTTTTTTTTTTTTACACACTGTATAATACAATTCAAGAAATTCATGGGACCAATTTATGCTTTAAAAAAAACATCTGTCATAAGAAAAAGGCTGATTAGAGAGCACATTTTAGGATCAGCAATTTCTATGATGACATCTAATTACTCCTGAAGTTTCACCTTAATTTGTCTCACAGGACGTCTTATTGCTAAGCAATAAAAAGAAAAATTCCTTGGTAAATGACAGGTATATGCAAGAGACCGTGTACTGTACCTTTTTATTTTTTATTTTTTTTTACACACTGTATAATACAATTCAAGAAATTCATGGGACCAATTTATGCTTTAAAACAAACATCTGTCATAAGGAAAAGGCTGATTAGAGAGCACATTTTAGGATCAACAATTTCTATTATGACAGTGTCTGTAAATATAAAGTCAATTAAAATGAATACCTGGTGAAGAAATAAAAACTATTACATTAATATTAAAAAAACATTCCAGGTAGTTAAAGATCTGTCCTGTTCAGTTAATGAATTGACTACGCAATAAATTATTGCAACACTAAACCCAAATGAAAATCTAATGAAGGCATCAACCTATTGAAAGAATGAAATTACTGTTCAAGTATATTCATTTAACGTGTATTCACTATACCACAATGCTCTCCATTTTTGTTTTGATAAAAGGATGAAATGGTTTTCTATGCCCCATTTACATAACACTGTCATCTTAGACTGACTCATTTTAGTTCACATCAACTTCACCCATCATCGGAGATTGAATAACTCACATGCGGATTAATTCAATCTGTACCTCAGAGACAGAACGTTTGAAGAGGTCAAGCGCTTTGTCGGGTTTCTGAATGAACAGCTATCAATTAAAGTGTTCCAACTGTTTAAAACAATGAGGGGTTTTTAAACTTTTGGAGTCCCAATAGACCTGCTCTAAGTAAACTACAAAAAAACATATAGGCTGGGACTTTTAAAGAAGCCTAAATGAGCTAGGCACCTTAGTCCTATCGATATCAGAGGGGTAGCCGTGTTAGTCTGGATCTGCAGAAGCGACAAAGGGTCCTGTGGCACCTTATAGACTAACAGAGGTATTGAAGCATAAGCTTTCGTGGGTCAATACCCACTTCTTCGGATGCAAGCAGTGGAGTCCACTGCTTGCATCCGAAGAAGTGGGTATTGACCCATGAAAGCTTATGCTTCAATACCTCTGTTAGTCTATAAGGTGCCACAGGACCCTTTGTTGCTAGTCCTATTGAGTTTCACTGCAATTTAGGCATCTAACTCTTAGGGTACGTCTATACTCACGCGTCCTGTCGGAGGAGTCCAATTGATCTTCTGGGTTCGATTTATCACGTCTTGTCTAGATGCGATAAATCGAACCAGGAAGTGCTCCCCCGTCAACACTTGTAATCCTGCTCGACGAATGGAGTAGGCGGAATCGACGGGGGAGCCTGCGTGCCGCGTGTGGACCCCGGGTAAGTACCTTTTCATTCGAACTAAGATAGTTCGACTTCAGCTACGTTATTCACGTAGCTGAAGTTGCGTATCTTAGTTCGAATTGGGGGGTTAGTGTAGACCAGCCCTTAGGCACCTTTGAAAATTCCAGCCCTTGCGCAGTAAAGCACTCAAGTATTTACCAGGCTCCCATTGAAACCATCTGAGTAAAGCCTGTAAACAGGCTTCAAATATACAAATAATATTTAGTTCTAAAGAAACTACAGAAAATTATTCTAAAATAACACAGGCCCAAATCTACTGGTTTTGCACAACCCCCCAATTCTTGCTAAAGCTCATGGAATTTTGAGTGTATAAGGAACCGCCCCCTAAGAGCAGAAGCAGATTAGAGTAGAACTGTGCAAATAATTGTTTGGGTTTTTTTGTACAGTGGCCAACCAAAAATTAATCTGGGGAATTCATTTCAGTCAATCCAAAATGAAAAATTTTCAAATTTTTAATCAAAAAAGTTGAAAAATATTTGTATTAGCTAAAGTAAATGTTCTGTTCAACTGGGAACTAAATGTTTCATTTTATTAGAGTTCTCCTACCTTTACAAAACAAATAAACAAACAAATAAAATTCTAAACAAAAAGTCATTTTGAATCAAAAAGTCGAAATCTGTTTCAAATATGTTGAACCAAATGATTGAGTTTTTTGGAATTTTTGGTTGTTTTAGTTCTGAACTAAAATCATTGGCAAATTTGATACAAATTCATAAAATGTTTCAGTTGACCCCAATCTATATTTTTTAGTAAAAAAAAGTTACATCTGAAAAAATTTACCAACTCTAATTAAGAGTAACTGAGAAGCACAAGCACCATAATGTTGAGGTTTCCAGTACAGAAACTAATTCCCACACAGTCCCCTTATCCAAAAGAATCTTCCTCCCACCTGAACCCAAAAGTGGTACTTTTTAATTATTTTAATGCTCCTGTCTTCCTAGGATTGATTTTGGGGTAGGGGAGAGAAAAAGAAAAAGCCCAGGCAGTATCTTGAGAATGTGATTAAACTTAATTTTCTCTCGAATTACCGGGACCATTTATGTATCTCAGATATATTTTGAGTCTGATTCAGTGAGGCTTCAACTTTGCCCCCCAAGCACAGATATAGTTCTTTATTAGTACAGAAGGGCAGCTGTGTTTCTTTGTTCAAAAATTCTCAGGATCCAAAGTAATAAATGTACACATGAATCACCACTAACATACGTTGGGAATTTATTATTGGGGTGCAAAAGCCCACAAGACACTACCCACTATTCAGTAAGCTGTGATTCAGTATCACTGTTCTTTCTGAATCAGTATTGAGTTCAAGTAATAGCTTAGCGACAGTAGGTATTTTACCTGCTGGAGATATCATCTTCTGAATGAGACATAAAACTGAGACCTTCATCGCTGGGCCACCATTGACAATCCAGTGCCACTTTTCAGGGGGATGTTAACCCTAATGTCCTGGCCTAATTCCAACCAGAGTAAATATCTTCCACCTCCTAAAATTATTCCTTCAGTTACAATAAGATATAAAAGTCTCGGCTTCATATTCCAAAGTATTTTATAGTTTTGTTATTAGCCCTGAAACAATTGCCGTGTCCGTTTTAAACCCTTAAGTAGCTGTATTTCAGTGGTAAGTGACATGTTTTATACGTATTCCCTATCAACTGCACAGGGAAGTAGAAAGGCTTGATTAGGTAAATTGCTTTGAGATTCTCGGATAGAATGCACTTCCCACTTGCAAAATACTATTCTGGCAGGGCCAGCTCTAGGATTTTTGCCGCCCCAAGCAATACAAATGTTGGCCGCCCCCCTGTTTTTTCTCCCCCCCACCCCCGGCCCCACCTCACCTCCACCCCTTTCCAACTCCTTCCCCAGCCCCACCTTCTCCACCGCACGTGCTGCATTTCCCCCACCCCATTGCTTCCTGTGCCCCCCCCGCGACCCTCCGCCCTAGCTCACCTCCGCTCTGCCTGCTCCCATGAACATGCCGCTGCTCCACTTCTCCGTACTCCCTCGCCTGAGAGGGAGGGGGGAGAAGCGAAGCGGTGGCTCCAGGAGGCGGAGCGGAGGTGAGCTAGGGTGAGGGGGGCACAGGAAGTAATGGGGGTAGAGGAACAGGAACCACTTCCCACCCCAGCTCACTTCCGCTCTGCCGCCGCCACCACTTGGCTTCTCCCCTCCCTCCCAGGCTTGCCACATGCAAAACAGGGAGGGGGGAGAAGCCGAGCAGTAGCAGCGCATGAAACAGCCGTTTCGCGGGTGGCAAGCCTGGGAGGGAGGGGGAGAAGCTGAGCAGTAGCAGCGCATGAAACAGCCGTTTCGCGGGTGGCAAGCCTGGGAGGGAGGGGGAGAAGCCGAGCAGCGGTGGCGCAGAGCAGAAGTGAGCTGGGGTGGCGGGGAAACATTTCTAGGGGCGGCATTCTGGCGCCAGAATGCCGCCCCTAGAAATGTGCCGCCCCAAGCACCTGCTTGTTTTGTTGGTGCCTAGAGCCGGCCCTGTATTCTGGTTATGTATCAGAGGGGTAGCCATGTTAGTCTGGATCTGTAAAAGCGGCAAAGAGTCCTGTGGTACCTTATAAACTAACAGATAGTTAGTCTATAAGGAATAAAGACAAAAATAGGTCAAAGATGTTTTCTAAAGCAAACCTCTGAGGAAGTAATCATGTCTCCAACTGCAAGTTGCACAATCAATCTGCTGGTCTTCTACAAAAGTTATAACAAGGCAATAAATCAGTGGCAAAAAAATATTTGCTGTCCTATGAACATGTCTTGATCCTGATTTTTAAATGACTTTGTACTGACCTTGTCCATGTATTTGTAAGCCAAAAATATTTTTCTTCTCTTTATTCTCTGATCAATATTTTTACATCACTTACCACCAGTATCTCTCATTTCTTCCTATTATATTTTCAATGAAAAATGAGGAACTTTCTTTATAAAAAAAAAGTAAATCATCCAAACAAAATAGTTAAAAATAAACAAAAAAAAACCCCACCATCTCTATACTAGCTATTTATGCAGACATGCCAAACCCACACAAAAAAAATACAGAAATTGGGCTTGTTTTTGGCTTAATTGGCTTGTGAGTTGCTTGTTGTCTAGTTTTTGGCTTGTAGCAGCTTGTTGCTTCTTTTTTTTTTTTTTTTTTGATTGGCTCCTCACAAGCTGGGGCAAGGGGGCAAGCAGGGGCAAGGGCAGGGAGAGAGTCAGGCGTGCACATTGGGCTCACCATAGTCCCAAACTGCAAACCAGGGGGGGATCTAGTCACAGAGTGTTGGGGTTCTTAGCCATTGGCTTATTCTGACTTTTTTTTAAGTGGGATTAGCTTGATTTTTGGCTTAATGTGAAAGTTGGGGTGCTTATTTACCATGTGAAAGTTGGAAACTGTGTATTAGTGTCCCTGTATTAGGATCTGAACACAGTGTGACAAATGTGACTTTTAAAAAAATATTAATGGTTCCAGACGTGTTTAGTCTCAGATAAATACAGCATATATATCAGAGGCAGTGAATGAGAATACCCATTCTAGTCGTATTGCTAGTGTGAATATGTTCAAAATTGTGTTAGAAAGACAGTTTGATGATATTTGATTTCAAGAGCATAACAATCTAGTACTAGTTGTGGTAGCTGGAGGGGATGGAAACATGGAAAATAAATGATAGAAAATAAAATTCAGACAAAGATTGTTTTCTTTTCCCTCTTCCTCCATCTATTATAATCCTCAACACATATGGCATTTATATACAATGTTAACATTTGATTGTATTTTAATAGGAGTATTGGGGCAGTTTTGTGCATTCCAGTACACAAATATATCTGGCCCTTGAGCACAGATCTTCCTCATTTTCAAAATGAATACCAACAAGTTTAATGTAAATGGTTATAATTAAATGATGATTGTGTTGTTTCTAATTCAACAGTGCCCAGAAATCCCAGTGAGTTTGGACCCCAGTGTACTATGTGCTGTACAAACAATTAGTAACACCCTGAAGAGATCCTTCCTACACTGAAGAGATCAAACAGTGGTGTTTAATCATCATAATACATGCAATACAGCCTTCATGTTCTTCACCCTACAAATGTCGAAGCATTCCTTCCAGCATGAAAATATTCCCCACTGTGAGTAATTTCCCTGAACACAGGTACTCAGAAGTAACTTTAATGAGGCAGAGCATTATTACATGCAGTGGGAGGAGCCAGCCTGTGGGCAATGTTCTGACACAGCAGTAGTTATCACATGGTATCTTTTGAATAAACAAAAAAGTGTTGAAAGAGCAGAACAGAAGAACACCACAGTGATGGGGTCAGGGAGGCCACAAAGACGACAGTTCTCAAGCCTCATATGAAAAGCTACAATTTTGGCATAGAGGTCAGAGTATTCACAGTAATCATTATTTTGAATGAAAAGTCTGTCCCCCACAGTAGTGGCTCCTGTCCCAAGGGTCTGGTCCCAGCTCCCCACTCCAGGCATTGCGACTTGGCCCTTATGGTCACAGTGCCACAAATGTTTCCTCTATTTTTTTACGTCCATGTGCAGGGGAGGGGATGTGTGGTGGGGGTGGGGCTGAGGGTTTCGGAGTGCAGGAGGGGGCTCAGGGCTGGAGCAGAAGGTTGAGGTGGCAGGGGGTGAGGGCTCTGGCTGGGGGTATAGGCTCTGGGGTGGGATGTGGTGTTTGGGGTGCAGGCTGTCCCAGGGCTGCAGAGGGGAGAGAGGACTCCCTCAAGCCCTCTCTCACTGCAGCAGCTCGGGGCTGGGTGAGAGGCATGTCTCCCCAGCTGCGGCAGCTCTGGTGGGGCTAGGCTGGGCCGGGTCGGGGGAGGGGCGTATCTCCCCACCTGCATGGCCCTTGACAGCATGCTGTGCGGCCGTGCAACTTAGAGGGAACTTAGAGTGCCACTCAGGTTTGGTGCATCCACCCTTCCATCTACAGAGGAATACATGCATCAAACCTAAGTGGCGTTATGATCATTTGCACTAGGTCGCAGTGCCCAGAGCAGTGAGAGGCCATCCCTGTGGCACAGGGGTCATCACTGCAAGGTGAGCTTGCCCTCCAACCCCATAGCGCCCCACACACACACTACACACACAGGATCCCCGCATCCCTAGTTTTTTCTGGCTTTTTTGTCCCGGATCCTATGCAGTGAAATGTATTAAACATTTCCATGACAAAATCATAGCCCCACTTGTCGAGTATGATTACTTTAGGTCTGTCTATACAGTAATGGGGATGTAATATCATAGCATGCGTAGATATAACCAAGCGACAAAGGGTCCTGTGGCACCTTATAGACTAACAGAGGTATTGAAGCATAAGCTTTCGTGGGTCAATACCCACTTCTTCGGATGCAAGCAGAGGGGCATTGCTGGCACATTATGGCGTATATTACATTGGTGGACGTGCAGGTGAATGAACCGGTGATGGTGTGGCTGATCTGGTTAGGTCCTGTGATGGTGTCCCTGGTGTAGATATGTGGGCAGAGTTGGCATCAAGGTTTGTTGCATGGATTGGTTCCTGAGTTAGAGTTATTATGGTGCGGTGTGTAGTTGCTGGTGAGAATATGCTTCAGGTTGGCGGGTTGTCTGTGGGCAAGGACTGGCCTGCCTCCCAAGGCCTGTGAAAGTGAGGGATCGTTGTTCAGGATGGGTTGTAGATCACTGATGATCCGTAGGAGAGGTTTTAGCTGAGGACTGTAAGTGATGGCCAGAGGAGTTCTGTTGGTTTCTTTCTTCGGTTTGTCTTGCAGCAGGAGGCTTCTGGGTACATGTCTGGCCCTGTTGATCTGTTTTCTTATTTCCTCATGTGGGTAGCGTAGTTTTGAGAATGCTTGGTGAAGATCTTGTTTACAAGATCAGCCCTCACCATCACCGGTTCATTCACCTGCACATCCACCAATGTAATGTATGCCATAATATGCCAGCAATGCCCCTCTGCTATGTACATCGGTCAAACTGGACAGTCCTTACGCAAAAGGATAAATGGACACAAATCAGATATAAGGAATGGCAATATACAAAAGCCTGTAGGAGAACACTTCAGCCTCCCTGGACACACAATTGCACACTTAAAGGTAGCCATCCTGCAGCAAAAAAACTTCAGGACCAGACTCCAAGGAGAAACTGTAGAGCTACAGTTCATTTGCAAATTTGACACCATCAGCTCAGGACTAAACAAAGACTATGAATGGTAGCCAACTACAAAAGCAGTTTCTCCTCCCTTGGTGTTCACACCTCAACTGCTAGAAGAGGGCCTCACCCTCCCTGATTAAGCTTACCTCGTTATCTCTAGCCTGAATCTTCCCTGCACATTTATATCTGCCCCTGGACATTTCCACTGCTTGCATCCGAAGAAGTGGGTATTGACCCACGAAAGCTTATGCTTCAATACCTCTGTTAGTCTATAAGGTGCCACAGGACCCTTTGTCGCTTCTACAGATCCAGACTAACACGGCTACCCCTCTGATACTTGAGATATAACCAAGTTAGCTTTTGCCTACCTAGAGATCACACCTCCCAATTGAAGTGTACACATACCCTTAATATATGGATTACATCATTTTGTTTACATCGAAAAAATTATGTCAATTTAAAATCATTGCAGAGAGAAATCTGGGGAGATAGGTGTGGCAGAAATTTGGAGAGAGGTAGGCTAGCCAAAAATAAGTCTCAAGCTTTTCCATTTTCTATTGCAGGAAAGTATGACAATGGTTTGGAGAAGGTTGCCACCCCAGGCAACAAAAGAGTTTGTAGTCCAGACTGCAGCAGAACAAGAATGGGTGAAAACAATCCTAGGGTAATTCCATTAAAGCCCCATGCTAAGAATTTTGCCTCATGCAAAGTACATACGCTTCAAGAGTGTGAAAGAACTGTATGTGTTTATGACGCCTAAAAACAGATGTTAAAAACACCTAAATTATGAGTCTCTGGCTTGGTATAGATTTTGGATTGCCCCTAGCTAGGAAAAATGCATATTCAATTATATCAGACCAACATACCGCCTAATTTCATATTACTTGTCAGACTTTTTTTTTTCCAATGTGATTTTTTTTACAGAACACTACATCCTCATACAGTGCACGCCTTATTGATTTTTCTAGATTGTTACAAAATAAATTCTAATAAATTGAACCTGCTACAAATAGGGCCTGCTATAAAAATAAAGGCTGACAAATTAAAGTTGAAGTTAACACTTGTTCTGTGGCCCATCAAACTGTAATGAGTTCATTTCTGGCCTTACTGAACTTAAACCTTTGCAGAAAATAGGACTGAACTCCTTCGGGGTTTCTTATGTTATGAAAGTTTAAGTTGTTCATTAAAATCCACCCTAGAATGACTTACTGAGATTGTCTCTTTGTAGGTTACCTTCAAGAGAATGCTGAACGAAGGAACTGTTTGATAATGACATTTTATTCTTGGGCTATTTGCATGGTATAGCATATTGAAATTATAGAAATTTGGCTATGTTACATAACCATGAAATTGTTAAATTACTATACTTTTTATATTTTAAAAAATTACTCCCACTTGGGATACAGCACTTTTCACCCCATTTATAAAAGCTTTTTGTCTCACTGGCATAATGTGTGGCATTCTATGCTGTGTTAGCATTTTGCAGGCATGAATGTCTTAAAACTTGCATTGCACGGGGAAAAAGGTACATTACAAAGAAAGAGCACATTGAACAAGTGCCAGACAATTATTTGGGAAGACAGTAAGCAGTCAACTTTAAACCAGTGCTTACATTTGTTTATAGTTATTTGGAATGTATTATCAAAAAGGAGAAAGACAGATAGTTTTAGTATCATCAGTGAAAAATGATGAAAAATCCTACCGATGAAAAATCCTATTTTGTCTCCATAATTTATCTAGGTACATTATATGGTGTAGTATCTGAGCACCTGAAAAGCCCTATCAAATTTATCCACAAATTCAAATTTATGCTGAAAATTTAGGAAATATTATCCCAATTTTATACATAGGGAACCGAGGCATAGATAGATTAAGTGACTTGTCCAAGGTCGCAAAGGGAGTCCATAACAGAGATGGGAACTGAATCCTTCCTTTCTATTTATTAACTTGAACTTTTTTCTTCCAGTTACAACACTTCCATTTCAAAAGTCTGCTTTTCTTTATTAATCAAGCTACTTGATATGTTCGCTTTCATGAGCACCAGCCATTCCTGGATTTTAATATTTCAATATTAAAGACCTTTACCAGCTATGAAGGCTACATTTTTTTCTTGTGCAAATATAAATGCTGATTATTAGGACATCTATATGATATGGAAGAGAATACAAATCATAAAAAGGCATACTAAAACTTTCCAGTAAATCTCTATCTACTGCTTTTGTTCTTGCTTATGTATTCATCTGATCATTTATCTTTTGTGGATATGTGAAATGTGATCTAGAAATGGCCACAAACTGTTTGGAACGAATCCCAAAGTTAAAAGAATGTTGCTCAAAAGTACTACAGGTTGTAATCTGTTATATAAGCATAGGAACATGGATTACACATTTCACCAACATGCTGCAAAAGAGCTCAAAATATGTTCAGTGTCCAGCAGCTGCCTAATCCTATTGTCCAGTTATACCAAAAGGACAGGAGACACTTGATATAGATTTAATCAGGCCACAACTTTATTATTAGATGTCAGGGACTACCTGGCAGAACATGTATGGAACATGTTCATTCAAATAACTATCCGGGGATTCATTTTCCATCCAGGTCCTTCAGCCAGCCCGTGGCTTGGACCTTATCATGCACACTCCCTCATAGGAGAGTTCAGGTGTGCCATAGGTGGTGGGGGTGGGCTTGCTTCCTGCCGTACCAATCATAGGAGCCCCTAACCCCTCCACCCCCATAGGAGGGTAAGGTGGGCTATAAGAAATGAGGTATTGGCTCTCTGCCATACCAATCATAGGAGCCCCAAAACCCTCGCCCCATTCTGTTAACCAGCATCTCCTTTACAAGTCCCTTACCAGGCCATTTATCTGATCACTGGATGCCTTCCCTCTGGAGTGCCTGCACCGGACATCTGCCCGACACTTACAAAATAAGTTGTGACATATAGACTAACTACTTTTCTCCTCACCATAATAGGTCCTCCCCGACCCCCACTATGGGGAAGGCGAAAAAAACCCCACTCCACCGGTGGTGAAGGAAAAATTCCTTCCTACCCCCTACAAAGGAGTGACTAGCACAATGCCCACAGCAGATCCTAACCCAACCTGATATTCGCACCTCGAGAGGAGGGAGGGCGGGTGCTGCCTTGTCTGCTGCATGGAGAAAGGGCTTCCAACACCTAGGGTCGCCCTTTTAAAGCCTTCCACCCTTACATTCCCAGGGGGTGAGTCAGCGCCACAAAGCTGCCCACCACCACCTTTTTGCAGCAGTTTCTAACCTCCTTCTTGCCCCCCACCCTCTGCACCATAAAGCACTTCTACTGTCCTCGGGAAAGCCCAGCCAATGTCACCCTTGCTTCAGGTATGGTGTGGTCATTTAGACAATCAATTTAAATGCTTCTTCCAAGAACTACTGGCTTCTATGTTTATAAGAATAGCATAAAATACCTATAAATATGCATCACTCTGTTCATAAAGCAGCATAAGGAAACAGGATTCATTACCTATCTACAAATTAGTAAACCAGAGAATTAGGTTTGATTTTAATTCAGAAAAGGAAGAAATAGATGTAACTGTCAATCAGATGATATAAATGCACAAATATTAAATTGTGGTTTCATATATAGTAACAGAAATACATTGTACCTTGATGGCATCTCTCATCTAAGGATCTTACATTATACAAGCCTCAACTGTGCTGTGATAGTGAGGTATCACTCAGTCCTCTGTTCTGTTTGCTACACTCCACTCCTGTCCCTCTTTCCTTATTTCATACAGATTAGCACATACAAATGTCATTTTTTGCCAGGTGTCACCACACCATTATGTCTGTGGCTTAGTATCCTTTATTTTAAAAGATCACTTTCTCCATAAAGAGCAATACAGAGAGAGATTATGCTTCATTTTGGTTTTATTTTTGAACTGTTTAATAGTTGAAAAGCTTGCATTTTTGTTAATAAAAGTAGTAAGACATTTTAAAGCTGCTTCAGATAGAATATTCTACAATGGTCCAAATACAAAACCCAGAATTTCAAAAGCCAGTAATTTCCAGGATAAACCATTTAGCAATAACTTAACTTACAGTATTTAAGCAACTATCTCCCCAAACTGATATCAAAGGCAGGCATGAATGCTAGGTATAATTTTTTCAAGACTGACCATGTTAATTGTGTCTGCAGCGTTGAACATGCAACTACAGAGTGTCAGGATTACAGAGCTAGCTGCATCTCCATGCCCTTCATGGTCTCAGCAAGTGCACCCACATGTCAGGCTTCATACCTTTACATCTCCTCATGTAGAATCAGGTGATTCTCCCACTCTTACACAGAGTACTGTAGCCCAGGGCCCTGGGCGTACCCTGATGGTCCGACAGAGAGCAGCCACCTGTGTTTCTTCCCTTCAGAAGTCCATGACGAGAATATATCATGACCCAACAGCCTTTTTGCAACCAAAGTAGTCTTTAGTTTAACAATAAAGCATAGGAGGGAAAAAAGATTGTAAAACCCCAGTATAAATACACGTCTATCTTACCCAAAGTCTTACCTCCCCTGATGGTAAGATGGGCAGGCCTAACTTCTTTACACATCCCTAGTGGTGTCCATGTCAGTCTGGCTCCCCTTGAACAACTCCTTGAACAGCCACTGAAACAACTCCCTCCGCCCCTTTCAAAGTGCATTGAGGTTTTTTTTTATTTTCTGTTTTCCAGTCCTTTTCCTGTCTTGGCATTATCTCTTATCCCTCAAGAGTTTCCTGAGAAATGGCTCATCTTGAACCATTCTTCTTTTCTTTCTGCTTTGTTTATTTATTTTTTTTGCTGCCCTCTATTAAACACCAGTGTATTCATACAGTAAACATCTCAATAATCAGGCCAACATACAGGACTCATCGCATAGCAACTCCACTTTCCGTCACATAGGGTTACAGGGTGAAACTGGTGCCAGAGTCTCAGCTTAACTGCACCTGTATTCCCACCCCATGGTCTTTCAAAGGCACCCACTTATGTCTTCCAGCTCCCAGCTTCACCCCTCTTGGTGAGAGACTCACACTTCTCTCTCTCCCCCTCCCTCCTGGGTTTTAGTGATGCAGAGCTCCCTGCCTTACACTAACATACCCTCAACAATCCAGTCGTCCTGAAGGCCCATGCCGGTAGTTTGCTTTCCCTTCAAGGACTATGAACAGGGTATTGCCAGTAATTACAAGTTACCGCACAGCTCTTTCTAAGCAATCACATTATTTCTTAAGGTAAAAACAATAGAGAAAAATATATATAAAAAACAATAAAAATCCCTATGTATAGGCTAAAATCTTCACCGAGGTCACCCATCAGTCTGATGGGGTCCCAGTAGGCCAAAGTCTTTCAAACCTTTCCCTACAGGTTGGGGACCCTTTGGGCAGAGGTTCCTGTCTATTTGGGTGAATTAGAAAGAAGCCTGGGGTCAGGTAGAATTCCACCTTTTTATGCCAAAAGCCTTTTTTTGTTGGTTTCTAGGAAACCCAGTTTGAACCTGTATATGCAAACTTCCCCAAGGGGATGGTACCTCTCTAGAGATGTTTACCACCCAATCACCCCTCCCACCCCGTTTTTGGTTCCTGGAGGAGGTAAAAGGAATCCTCTCCCTCAGGAGTTGCATACAATTCCTGGCCCACAGTGATACATAAAGCATTGACAACCTTCATACAATATGTTCCCCCAAAGACACTACATGTGGTTGCACTATCCGTCATAATGAGTATGTGAAAAAAAATCTCGGGGGCAGTTTAGGCAGCAACATTTGGACGTAACCCTGATTGTCTAAATCCATGTTTGGATTTGTTAGTAGTCTCTTTGGTAGTTACAGCCATGTACTAATCCGCAGTGAATCCAAATTGAGACTAACATTACACTGGGGGAAAAAAACCACTAACAGTTTGCTGTGATGCAACTAGTTCTTCCCATGCTTTCCTTTATTTTAACAAATTAGTTTTTTTCAGCTACTCAAAAAGTGTTTAGCCAGTAGACATGGTAATGTTAACATATATTTCTGTTAGTTGTTTTGCGCCACCAATCAACTAAAGATTCTATTCTGTAAGTTGTTCGGTAACTGGCAATAGAAGATGTCAAAGATTTTTCTTCTGCATCCAAGTCCTTACTAAAAGTACACATACTGAAATTGGGGTTAAAGGGAGCTTAAACAACCCAATTATTCATTATTTTAATTAGCCTAATCAGAGTCACATTGATCTCACCTATCTGACTCTCTTCTGTATAATATTTTTCCTGTAGATTTTGTCCAAGGAAAGCATTTTGTCATTTGTAAATAATTCACAATTTTACGAGATAAAGCTAGCTTGTTTCCACCTCTTGCCAGTAAATGCTCTTTTTAGTCTCAGGAAAGAACACCTCTTAGCCTCAATTAATGGTCCAAAATCAGAGAGGAAATTAAATGCATGCTGCTTGGAAAGCTATTTCCTTTGTTTGGGGAGATGCCCTCAAATTTTAGAATTCACAAATGTATACCTAAATCCAACATGTTCCAATTTTGTCTGCATTCCACCACCCCCCGCCCCCCCGCCAATAATCAAATACGTAGTTCAGGTCTAAAACTGACAAACTTGGGCTGTGTCATACATTATTCTAGGCTAAACTCCACATGGAATTTTTTTTTTAAATAGCATGATGTGGAGTTATGTTAATAGTTGTGTCACACACTCCCAAATGTCCACAAATAGTAACCTTGGGGCTGCGTTCTGCCTTCAGTAGTAGAAGTCTGGCAGAGTGGGGCATACAAAATACTCTACTAATGTGAAATTGTTAAATGCTCAGATTTCTGGAAAAATATTGTTCTTAAATAACTATTTTATATTTGATAGCTAAGCTTACCAGCAAAAAAGGAGCAAAACAATATAGTATTAAACATGAGAAATTTAAATGAATATGTTTTAAAAGGCCAAAGACTACAGCTATAGGTGCTCAGCATCTCTCAGGATCAGACCCCATGTTTGTACTCCTTTAAACTGTTACCAGAAGCTCACCAAACAAGTTTGTTTAAAATAAATTAAAACAAACACACAAAACAACAAAACCGCTGGGTTTCCCCATGTGTCCTGTTCTTCTGCAGCGATCCTCTGGAAGGTAACTCCATTGGGACAGAGAACATCTATTTTATGTTTTGTACAGCACTGAGCACAATTTTAGTTATGATGATATTTCAGTCTAGCAAGCACACAGATTAAAATGAAATAATAAATAATCATAGTTATTTAATTGCTTAGCCCTAAAACACACTTTGTAAAGGAACCAATTTAAATGATTAAATGAAATTTCAGGAAGCAATGAAGGCAGGGAAGCAATGTTATTGAAATTAGATAATCAGTCACATGTGAACACTTCATCCAACACATATATACACACAGAGCTATTATGCTTGCTTTGAGTAAGTAAGTGGCAAACACCAACAGGTCTTTGTGGAGAGTAATAAGATTCAGATGCTTCCATTGATATAAAAACAGACAGAAATGCAACTTTGGGTGTAGGCAGTTGAAGACTATCGACCAGATTCTCAGCTGCCCCAAACATGCACCTGGCCCCCACACAAAGTTGGTGTAGTTCCACTGACTTTAATGAAAGTTTGCTTACAGACCTCTTGAGGATCTGTCCATGAGGGCATACAATATACTATATCAGCATTCGTTAAAAGAGTTTCTCTCAACAGTTCACACTGTTTTCCCCCCCATGCTCTCTCTGGTCTCCTATATTAAACTGTTCTGTGATGGTAGCTAATGTGAATCAAACTTGACATGAACATTTCAGTTTTGCTCTGGAGATATAGTACAGCATTGTTGCTAGATGACCGTTAGGTGGGGAGTAGCTATGGCTCCACATTTTTTATGTTATTCTAGGCTGAAAAGTCTGCAAGCAGTTGTAAAACAAATAGTAAAACTTCTTTTGTTTGAGGAGGTGGCATCAACATGCAAACTGTAACACACACATTACAACAACTCTAAATTCAGGGTCATCATTTCCACAGCAAAAGGCCACCAACTTTATGATTCATGAGGCAGAAAATTCTAACTGGAACTCTCTACCAAAAGCTTAAGCATTCAACCATTTCAGTTAAAGTAGAACCTCTGTCAACTTTAGTCACCTTAGTATTTAAGACAATCAAATAGACATCTGCAGAGATGACATTGCATTCAGTAGAGGACAGAATTTTTCAGTGTAATACTTTTACTTCAACTTCCTAGTGAACGTGAAAATCCCATAAACTGTAAACACATCTGAAATTTTGTTTGCCACATAGTTCATTTATATCTCAACACCAATATACAATTTTACTTTTGATAATTAAAATGTACACAAGTACCAGCAACAAGGTAGGTCTTCCACTTCTCCTAATTCATATGGATAGAGGTGATTACATTTCTGAATTCCAGTATATCAACCTCCTAAGTAAGCTGTCTGCACAGATTCAAAACAGAGCTGTAAAAGCCCTCCTTTGCGTGTTATTACACAGATAGACTAAATATCTGGCATACCCATGAGTCTTTTTAACAAGGGGAACCAAGGTGACATATCTGAAATAGAAACAACTGCCATAACAAGTTACCAGCAACAACAAATCCCAGGGAGCACAAACATTAATCACGTCATATTTGTCTGGGTTTAGGAGACATTGTTCTTTTACTATTTCTATAATGGGTGCATTAGTATCTATTAGTAATGTCCTATTGCAAACACACTATTAACTATTTAATGTGCTATTATAGTAACTACTATTATAATTTCCATAAAGACATTTTAAGGATACTAATCAATTTGTAATGAATACTGTCTGCTAAAACACCTTTAGTGCTTTGGGTGCTGCCAACTAACATCAGGCACTAAATCAAAAGAGTTTGCAGACATATTGAGCTGCCAGCAGTGTCAGGAAACAGCCAATATTATACTGTTTGATTTCCCCCCCCCCCTCCAATTGAATTAATTGCACATGAAGGATTCCTAAATGACTAGCCTTGGAGACTATATTACTGAATACATAAGCTTCCTACATCTTCCTATCAAAACGCCTCAACCCTGTCCTGAAAGATAAGGTCAAAGGGCGAGAGGATAGTTCAGACTACACATGTTGTCCTCTTAGATTGTCAACAAGGAACCATATCTGAAAGGATAGTCTGATGGCTGAAGCACAGCCATGCCATCCAGGAAATGTGTTCTATTCACAGCCCTGTCATCAACCTTAGCTAACTCACCTAATCGCTCTGGACCAGATTTTAAAAGGTATTTAGTTGCCTAAAGGTTCAGATAGGGATGTACTGGGATTTCCAAAATTGCCTGAGTACCTAGCTTTTGAAAACCACACTAGGTGCCTATCTGCATCTTTAGGGCACTTAAATACCTTTAAAGATCTGGCCAGCCATGTACACATTTCTACAGCTGTAAAATGAGCATAAATATCTATAATTGTATTACTGTATAATGTCTCTCTAAACAAAAGCTCCCTGTTGTAATGATTGTTTTGTTTCTGACATTTACATGACAAGGATTTGAAAACCTATTAATACTTCCTAAAAATATAAATAGTAAACATGTATTTCATCAATGCTTTTAAATGAACTTTGAGGTCCTCATGCGGATGATGATATTAAACTACAAAAGATATTACCAGAGATGCCATTTTACATGAGTCAAAATGCTACTGTTAGCCAAGAACTTATTTATAAGAAATATTGGCTGAAGTGTCATACTACTACTAATAGCAATACCTAGCTTCTATATAGCACTTTTCATCCATAGATTTCAAAGTGCTTTACAAAGCTACATAGTCAGTATCTCTATCCCCCATTTACAGAGGGGATTAATCAATAGTCAGTGTGTAGTCAGTGAGCAGTGCTTCTCTGAAATGATCATTCACTAAAGGGATAGGAGTATCCTGATAAATTCTGAACTAGGAATAACTAACATACCACTTAAGAGGCTACCTTACAAATTCAGTGAAACACAGGTAAAAGACTGGCATAGAATAGCATCTTAAGCAATTGCCAATATCTACATAAATATTTAAGATTGATAGGTATCTACAGTACTTTATGGTACCATTTTATCTTGTTCAGTTAGCTCAAGAGCCATGTTAGCTAATATACTTTTACATCATTGTCCAACTAGCTATAGTGTGTAACATCAAAAAAATACTAAACTATCCACTGAGACATGATGACCTTATTAGAATTAGCACACAATACTCTACTTAGAAACTGAGCAATATAATTAATTAATTTGTTTATTCTTGCTGGGGCAAGTGGGGGAGCAGGATTATGTAAGACAATTAAACTTTTTCTATATTTATTGCCATATTTGGGGCACAATGCCTGGCTCACATGACACTGTTGAGAAAAGTAGCAGTAACTCTTTCTTATTCAAAAATACATTTCATGCTAACAGTAAATAAAAATGCATTCTCAATTGCATCAAGAGGAAGCCCGGAAATATACTAAGCAAACAATGATGGAGAGGGAAGGAATTACAAAAACAGTGCAAAACATCTGCTTGTATTTATCTTTGATAACTGCCACTATTAGTGCTCCCAGTATTGTTTACTGAGAGGGTCATGTGATGCTGAAAGAATAGAGAAAATCTAACAGAGGCCAATTAAAGTTGTAGCATAGTAAGGACAAAAATACCTATTTTAAAATATATTTTAATGAGCATAAATAAAACCAAGGTTTTGGTTTATATAGAAATTTTCCTCTTTCAGAAATATGAATACATGGCCAAACATATATTCTCAACCCAGTCTTGAGAATATCAGAATTATAAGTATAAATGCCCTCAGTGTAATCAAAACACGCATGCACAGAAAACTTGAGTGAAGGCAAGGTACGCAAAAAAAAAAGGTGCATCAAATACATAGCATGATCTTTGAGTCCACATTTAAAATCATGTCCTTTTTCATAATAATGTAAATGTTATGTATTACACATGATTGTCTAAATAAATATGCTCTGCTTTCTAAAATTCTTTTTTAAATTATGTATTGATAGGTATCTTCTCCCCTCTGCTTTGAACCTCACTGATATTAACACAACTGGGAATTACATTTTGTATCAAAGAGTGTCTAGAGGCCAAAATCGCTCAAAGTTCTATCCGTATAATACCTCTCAAACAAAAGGGAGTTACAACTTTAATCAAGAGCCGCACTTGTAATCATTAAATATGTACTATAGTAACAATTCGAAGTTTTGGTGTTTCCACATAGTAACCAAAAGACATATTAGCATAGGCACTGACTCCATGGGTGCTCCGCTGGAGCACCCATGGGGAAAAATGGTGGGTTCTGAGCACCCACTGGCAGCCCCTCTACCAGAACCTCCCCCTTCCCCTAGTGCTTCCTGCCTGCCGGCATGCCCCACCAATCAGCGCCTCCCCCTCCCTCCCTGTACCTCCCACCCACCACAATCAATTGTTTTGAGGCATGCAGGAGGCTCTGGGGGGACTAGAGGGAAGAGCAGGATGCGCTGTGCTCAGAGGAGGGGGTAGGAAGAGGTGGGGCAGGGCAGGGAAGGGGTGGAGTGGGGGCAGGGCTTGGGGCAGAGCTAGGGTCGAGCACCCCCCGCTTGGCACATTGGAAAGTCCGTGCCTATGCATATTACTTAGATGAATGTTTACTATAACACCACAAAAACAAACATTATACAAAGAAAAGGAAACACTTTGCCAATTTATTTTAATTATTGATTAATTATGTGTTTACTGAGTGTCTGTATGGAGTAAATGAATATCTTCTATTATTGTAGCCATGTTGGCCCCAGGATACTAGAGAGACAAGGTGGGTGAGGTAATATATTGTATTGGAGCAACTTTCACCAACAAAGAGACAAGTTTAGAGCTTACACAGAACTACCAAAGAGCTCTGTGTAAGCTCAAAAGCTTGTCACTTTCATCAACAGAAGTTGGTCCAATAAAAGGTATTACCTCACCCATGTTGTCTCTGTGGTAAATCAACAATCTTCCTACAGCCAGTTCACCTTGAGTTGTCCCTTAGAATATGTGCTAGCTACTTGTGCTAAACTATCTGTTCAGTCTTGTATTTAGCTCTGACTCTCTTTCCAAGACCTGAAGACGTGCTCTGTGTATACTCAAAAGCTCTGTGAAAACTCAAGAGCTCTGTGTAAAACTTCTCTCTCACCCACAGAAGTTTGTCCATTAAAAGATAATACCTCCCCCACCTTGTCTATCTAGAGCAGGGGTCTCAAACATAGGTGCCGACACCACTGGCAGTCAAGCTCCAAACATTACTGAGTGTTTATATTTTATTAAAACCCCTCTTTGCATTACAATTTTTAAAAAGTTAATACATTGACTTAATAGAATACTATATTACTCTTCATTTTTTTTTCATTTTTGACTATACTTTTGTATCATTGTATGAAAAGGTTTCAGTGATGCGGCCCTTGGGCCAATTTACTAGTTCTCATGTGGCCCTCGTGGTAATTTGAGTTTGAGATCTCTGATCTAGAGGCAGGCGCGTAAGAGAACAATGGCTTCAGATAGCTGCTCATCCACCACCACTTAAGGGAGGATGCTAGAGCCATTTACTTTTATGTCAACTCATCTAGATCAATGCTTCCCAACCTTTGCAGGAGAGGTTTAAGGGGCTTGCAAGTACCAGGCTAGCATTAGGGGTACAGGAGTCTGGAAAGGTTGAGAACCACTGCCATGTTATTGAATAGAGGGTCACTGGTCTCAGGCCCCACTGCCCTTAAAGGGACAGAACAAACACTTCCAAGAAGCTCACATACCACAGTTTGGGAACTTCTGCTCTGGAGTAAAGAGGGACCTTCCTAGGGTCTATGCCAGGGCATGGCAAGTCTCAAAGTAAGAGGCATATATGTAGGCCTATTGTGGTTTTAAAAATCATTTATATTCCTCCCCCCCTCACATGTTTTGTTCTGCTCCTACTGTGGTATTAAAACAATGCTTTGCCTGGAGGAGGCTGTCTGATCACTGTATATACTGTTCATCACAGACTCTCCAAGCCAAGAACTTCCAGGGCCAAATTCAGCCTAACCTGCAGAGAAATCACAGTCCAAGGTGCTATATAGGCGGTGACCAAGTCTAAGAGTGGGTGAATCTTGTGATTCC
The DNA here is from genome assembly GCA_037349315.1 of Chelydra serpentina. Lineage (NCBI taxonomy): Eukaryota > Metazoa > Chordata > Testudines > Chelydridae > Chelydra > Chelydra serpentina. The sequence continues at coordinate 28,805,374 of JBAIAC010000035.1, read as the reverse complement.
ACCCTCAGAAAGGCCTCAGAGAGACCAGAGGAAGGATCAGAGGTACAGCAAGCCCTGTAGTCATGACAACATGCATTATAAAAATGATCTTAGATACACAAAAACTACGTGCATTGGTCAAACAAACAACAATAAACTGCGTCACCTACTATCTCAGCTTCACATAAATATACAGGACACAAAGTTCAATATTGTTAAGTACAGAAACAAGGACGACTCCTATTCCCTATAACTGCATCCAATAACCAGAGTTCCTTTAAAACAGAATCAAACACAAGACAAATCTCTGCACATAGCAAATAGGAAATTGTTGTGAATTACTGAGCATTTAACTTGCTCCAGCACTCCAACAAGATAGAACGTAGGTTATGAACACGAACAACTGTCAAATACTATGATTAAAATTAAAATAGGGAAATGAGATTTCTATATTAAAAGACAAGGAGAGTATGAAATAAACAGCTGTTATTAATACAGAGATTACCAATAACCATTAGTCATCAAACTGGCCATTTGCTCCAGTGACTACTGCATGAAGACACTGGAACAGAGCCACTGGGCTAATTAAGCAATAACGATTGAAGGACAAGGCATTTCCTGAGGATTAATGAATGGCTGGCCAGGAAATGAGGGAGAAGAGGAGAGCTGATGGCCTGAGGCAACTTAGAAGGTCATTAAACCCTTGGCAGTCATTAATCCCCAGAAAATGCCTTACACCAAAGTCGTTATTGTTATTAAAAGATTAAAATTTAAAAGTGGCTGTATGGATTTTGTTATGCGTGATCTGGTTTAATTTGGTACAAATAGCACATTTCTATAAAATAGCCAATCATAATGATTTATGTTCCATTCAGCACATGATATATAGTACAAAACCATCAAAATATTGCTTTATTACTGGGAAGAAGAAGAGATATGATACACTTCGGTTTGGACCATGCTTGTCCAGGACATGTTTGGATGGAGCACTTCTGGCAGTGCTAAACTAGTTTTTAGATTTAGATTCAAACACCTCCTGAAATTTGGGGAGGTCAAAATCCAGAAAAGGATCTCATTTGCATCTTGAGCCTCTCTGTATATAAAGCCAGAATAAGGAGTGTATGACATTGCCACAGCTTTATCACCATACCATTCCTGTACATAATAGATGGCAATTCCATCCATTATGGAGGTGGGAGAAAAGGAAAGACAGTACAGAGAAGATAAAACAATGAGAAAGAAAGATTTTTAAAATAAATAATTTTCTACTACAGGTTAGGCCCCAAATCTGTGATCTTTACATAAGCAAAACTCTCATTATAATAATCAGAGTTATGAAGTCAAACAATGTAACAAAGCCCAAATATTACAAAGACAGTAGAAGGATCATTCAGAGCTCAATTAAACAGTACCCATGTCATGTGGTTTCTCATAGATTCAGTTACTAATCAGTGTGAATAACTGCCATCTGACACATCTGTCTCCTCTAGCACAAGTGCTGTGCTCTGCTGACAACTTAAAAAGCTCTACTTTTACTGCTCCCATTTCAATTTCTTTGTAAAAGAATAACTTTAAAGCAGCCAAACTGCCCGCAAGCATAGCAGCTGGGTACGGGAAGTGGGTAATGCTACTGCAAGATTTGGCATGTATGTGCAACGAAAGATTATTTATGCAAAGGACCTGAAATAAATAAAATCATTAAATGGTGGAAGGTGGGAGATTTCAAAGCTGGACATTATAGTTTTACCTTTATTGCAGCAGAGATTTGGTGCATGTGTGTACACAAGCGTGTGTATGCACATGTACACAAGAGGGTGTATGGAGTGGGTATACTGCACAAACAGGCCATGAAGCAAGCTTCTAGCTGCTACCATAATGAAAGAAATTTAAAACTAATACATCCTTTTCCCCCTCTGATGTTGGCCCCAAGGAAGAGAGTTTTTCTTTTTTTTCCCCTGCAGTGTAGTAATGTTATATAAAGCCCTTCCTAAAAATGTTTTCATTTTTGTAATGATCTATACAGAAAAAGACTAAAATTACATTAGCAAAAATTAATATCAGAGTGTACATATCTGCACTACCAGGACACATCAGGCAGCAGGTTTTCCTGCATCTATCATCCAACAGCACTCAACAGCCAAGAAATATACTAAATTGGTGGAGAGAGTCAGCAGGGAATAAAAAGGACAGTCAGCAAGGTATTTTGCCCTCAAAGGTTAAACCTACCTTTGTGAGCTATGCAGGGGAAAGACTTTCCCAAATGTATTCCTTCCCCCTGTCTTTTGAGCAGCTACTCTTATAGCCTCTCTCCTAGGGGAGACAAGTTGCACTCAAGTTAGCCGTTTGATCACCAAGGACCAAATAGTGCTCCTTGCATCCTGTGACACACCCTATTGCACTCTCTCATCAGTTCTCATAAGCTAAACATTAAGCATGGGCAGTACTTAGGTGACACAAGATGTCATGCTAATGTGTCAGCGGATGGAACTCCAACCCAAGTTAGCACTACCTCCATCATGTTCTTAGGAGACACAGCTAAAAGTCTCATCTCACATGAAACAGAAGAACAAGCCCTTTAACATTTAGGATCATTGCATATCTCATTTAATTTTTCACGAGTAAGGCTGGCTAGCCCTAAATTCTATAGTTTACATTGTATAAGTCTTTATTCCTTACCCTGAAGTAATAGATTACTTCTGGCTTTAGCAGACTGTATCACAGCACATCATCATGTAGTCTGTATATGCCATATTTTAACAGAATAAAAATTTAAAACTCAGTTTAAAGTTTAGGTTGTTTTGGATTTTAAACTGGTCACTGATTCAGGATTGTATACTGCACATCTCAGGCCTTGGGCCAATGCATTTTTCTTCATTTGGTTGGGGGTTTTTTGGTAGGGATTCACATTTAGGAGCAAGAAGGAAATATTTCTCTGGCAGGTCATTTTGGGGGAGGGGGGAATGGGTAGCTATCAAAAGCCACATAAAGATTGGAAAATTCAGGAGAAAGAGGGTAGAGATAAAGAGGTGACCAAAGGCGAGTGATAAATTTATTTTATCACGACATCACCACCACATGACATGTGTATTCTCACACACGTTCTGTATACACGTTTACTTTTAAGAGTGAGAACTCACACAAATGTCAAGAAGCCATTATATTTATGCATGTACATCATAATAACTGTTAAATATAATGGCAAAATAGCTAAAGTTGAGACAATCTCTACAGCAGCAAGATAATTGGAGTACGGTTGCCACACTTCCTTTTAATATTAGCTCATACATTATCTTCCGTCATATGGTGTCAAAACTAGCAAATGTATCATATTTTATTTCTGTAATCTGGGATATTATTCTACAAGATGAACACATATATACCTCAAATAGAAGGAACACAATTTTAAAACAGCAATTGACTTTAATAATAGCGTCATTTCTATAGTAATTTTCTCTACTGATCTCAAAGAATTTGAACCAGGGGTCATCCAATGTAATTAAAAGACAGCAAGTTTAAAACCAACAGAAACAAATACTTCTTTACACAATGCATGGTTAGCCTGAGGAACTTGCTTCCAGAAGACGTTGTGAAGACCAACATTATAACTGGTACTCCTGGGGGAATTCTGTGCCAAAAAAATAAAAATTCTGCTCCCAATATTTAAATTCTGCAAAATTCTGCATATTTAATTTGTCAAAATAACACAATATAATCACACCAGTTTCAATTATATTTGGTCATTTATATCAAAATACCTATCAGCAAGTATGTCTGTATCAATACAGATAACAAAGGAGATTCAGAAAATGTTTGACAAATAGCTTCCTTACTAAGCATATTAATACAGAACTCCGAGTAATAATTCATTTAAACTACAATACATAACCATATTTCCCACACACACCCCAGAAGCAGTGCAAAGGCTGGGGGAGAGTCTGGGATAAAGGAGGAGCTGAGGGAGGTGGAAATAATTGCTGGGAAGGAGCCTGGGTGTGAACTGAGGGTTGTTGGGTATGGGTGGGAAATGTATAGAACAGGATTTTTTGGGGTGCCAGGAGGGACTGTTATGGAGCTCCCCCATGCAGACCCTAGCTTACCCCAGCCTCTCCCATTCAGTCAGGCACATGTGTCCCTCCACCTCCACTCAGACACCCACTCTCCCCATCCCCATGTCTTTGTGGTCCCACTCAGCCACCCCCTGTTCCTATGTTGCCCTGCACCCCCTCCCAATCCCCATGTGTCTCTGTGCCCCCACGCAGCCACTCCCCCATCCTTATGTGGCCTATGCACTCCCTCCCCATGTGGCCCTGCACCTCCTTCCCCTCTGTGGCCCTGCACCTCCACTCCAATTCAGCCCCTGCCCCAGTCTGTCCTCCCCCACTAGCCCTTATGAGCCCGTCTGTGAGCCCCCAACAGCCCCACACTGTCTGTCTCCCCATAACCCCTGTCTCCTGACCTGGCCCTACAGTTGCTCTGAAGAAGGCAGGCTCTTTCTCTTCCCTAGCCGGCTGGCAGCAGCTGCTGTGTTCTACTGCCACAGTGCCCTCTGGTGAGCAAAAGGAAGAACTGCAGCAACTTTTCAGCAGAAGCTTTTTTCTGCACAAAAAAATTAAAAATATGCATGGCTCATTAATTATGCATGCATGTAGTAACGCAGAATTCCTCCAGGAGTAAACTGGATTAAATTAGTTTCTGTGGCTGAGCTCTGACCTTGTCCCTGTGGGTCCCGTGCTTCTAGGCAGTTTATGCTAGCCTCAGCGGCTCACCGCGACCCTCCACATAGCCCTTCTCTCTCTAGGGCTAGGATTACAGTCTACTGAGCCCTTTTCATCATAAGCAATCTCAGGGTTGGAAGGGACCTCAGGAGGTCGTCTAGTCCAACCCCCTGCTCAAAGCAGGACCAACCCCAACTAGATCATCCCAGCCAGGGCTTTGTCAAGCCTGACCTTAAAAACCTCTAAGGAAGGAGATTCCACCACCTCCCTAGGTAACCCATTCCAGTGCTTCACCACCCTACTAGTGAAAAAGTTTTTCCTAATATCCAACCTAAACCTCCCCCTCTGCAACTTGAGACCATTACTCCTTGTTCTGTCATCTTCTACCACTGAGAACAGTCTAGATCCATCCTCTTTGGAACCCCCTTTTAGGTAGTTGAAAGCAGCTATCAAATCCTCCCTCACTCTTCTCTTCTGCAGGCTAAACAATCCCAGTTCCCTCAGCCTCTCCTCATACGTCATGTGCTCCAGCCCCCTAATCATTTTTGTTGCCCTCTGTTGGACTCTTTCCAATTTATCCACATCCTTCTTGTAGTGTGGGGCCCAAAACTGGACACAGTACTCCAAATGAGGCCTCACCAGTGCCGAATAGAGGGGAATAATCACATCCCTCGATCTGCTGGAAATGCCCCTACTTATACAGCCCAAAATGCCATTAGCCTTCTTGGCAACAAGGGCACACTGTTGACTCATATTCAGCTTTTCGTTCACTGTAACCCCTAGGTCCTTTTCTGCAGAACTGCTGCCCAGCCATTCGGTCCCTAGTCTGTAGCAGTGCCTGGGATTCTTCCGTCCTAAGTGCAGGACTCTGCACTTGTCCTTGTTGAACCTCATCAGATTTCTTTTGGCCCAATCCCCTAATTTGTCTAGGTCCCTCTGTATCCTGTCCCTACCCTCCAGCGTATCAACCACTCCTCCCAGTTAATGTCATCTGCAAACTTGCTAAGGGTGCAGTCCACACCATCCTCCAGATCGTTGATGAAGATATTGAACAAAACCAGCCCCAGCACCGACCCTTGGGGCACTCCACTTGATACTGGCTGTCAACTAGACGTGGAGCCATTGATCACTACCCGTTGAGCCCAACCATCCAGCCAGTTTTCTATCCACCTTACCGTCCATTCATCCAGCCCATACTTCTTTAACTTGCTGGCAAGAACACTGTGGGAGACTGTATCAAAAGCTTTGCTAAAGTCAAGAAATAGCACATCCACTGCTTTCCCCTCATCCACAGAGCCAGTTATCTCATCATAGAAGGCAATTAGGTTAGTCAGGCATGACTTGCCCTTGGTGAATCCATGCTGACTGTTCCTGATCACTTTCCCCTCCTTTAAGTGGTTCAGAATTGATTCCTTGAGGACCTGTTCCATGATTTTTCCAGGGACTGAGGTGAGACTGACTGGCCTGTAGTTCCTCGGATCTTCCTTCTTCCCTTTTTTAAAGATGGGCACTACATTAGCTTTTTTCCAGTATCAGAAGAGCCTTAATTAGAGTCAGGTGTTCATATTACCTTAATGACCTCACCTGACTCTTTGCAGGTTAATTTGAGTCAGGTGTTCTCATTAGCCTGGAGCAGCCCCCACTCTGGTCAGTCAGGGAATAGAAAACTGCTAATCCAGTGGCCAGTATAACTGCCTTCTACTATTCTGGTGTACTCTCCCATAATTATTTGGTGTCCAGGTCCTGTGGATCCCTCCCCTTATGCTGGGGGGGGGGGGGGGGAGATCCTTTAGCAGTGGGCGGGCACCCGGATCCCAATAAGACTATTCTGGTGTACCCAACTGGCCTGGGTCTATCACATTACGTTAATGGAGAATAGGTCCATCAATGGCTATTAGCCAATAATCAGGGTGTTAGGGTGCCAGGTATTAGCCACATGCTCTGGGTATCCCTAAATATTTGACTGCTGAAAGCTGGGACTGGATGACAGGGGATATATCACTAGATAAATTGCCCTGTTCTGTTCACTCCCTCTGAAGCATCTGGAACTGGCCACTGTTGGAAGACAGGATGCTGGGCTAGATGGACCATTGGTCTGACACAGTCTGGCCATTCTTATGTTCTTTTCTTATTTTACAAACATTTGACGTCACAATTCTATATAAGTATTATTATCCCCATTTTATAGATGGGGAAGCTCAGACACAGAATATGAAGGGTGAAGATGGAGAGGTCTCCTGTATTCAAGTATAATTCACAGTGCAGAATTTGTACCTGGATTCCAGACATTTTCTTGCCAACCACCTGATTACAGGCATTAGCTAAATGATTTAAGTATTCTGATCTTTGCGCTCAGTTTGAGAGTGACGACTGTGTTCACAAAGGGGAGACTGAGCTCCAGCCCTTTAAAAATTAGCCCTTGAGAGATCCTGAGGAATTAATTTATTAGATCTTCTACCGGATTGTTAACAGAACCAAGGAATCATGGCTCACGTTCAAATAAGTTTAGTCTAGTAAGTGCTTATAAAGATGAAGTTTTAAAATGTAATCCATTTTAACAGAGTTTAAATTTCCTTTACCAAAACATTAACAGTAGCATTCTATTTTAATTGTTTTCAAATGGCTTTTCTACAACAAACATGGGTATTTTGACAATTTGAACAGAAAGTACTATTCCGATGTGGTTTAAGATATTAAATTCCAAAATAAAGGTTCGAAACAGCTCTCCCTTAACGTGTCCAAAACAGTTTTTTCCAGTAGCTTTAACATGAACAATCTGAAAAGCAAATGGATTCCTGAGATGTGTGTCCTGATGTGCAGAGATAAGGAAAGAAACTATTATCTAAGAGCAGGAGGTACAATAAAATGATCTCACTTCAGTCTTCCTGATGTTTGAAATTTGCTCTGTATGTGGGTGAATAAAGAGAGTGTACAGTATGCATGTACACATGCTGCCAAGATGAAGTATGATGTTCTTGACATGAACCGGCAGAACCGGCAGGGCCGGTGCAAGTAAGTTTAGCGCCCTAGGCAAAACTTCCTTGCAACAGCCCTGCGCCCTCCCCAGTGCCCCCTCCCCCCATGGGAGCTCAGCCTCTCTGACCCACAATGCCGCCCCCCCCCGCCAACTCCCCCCACCCACGGGAGCTCAGCCTCCCCACTCCACAATGCCACCCCCCCTGCCAGGTCCCCCACCCACGGGAGCTCAGCCTCCCCCTGCCCGTGGGCACTCAGCCCCCCCCCCCACCACCTGTGACCCGGCTGGCCGCGGAAGCTGAGCGGGGAGCCCAGGGTAGTGGACAGGGCACCATGGCTCCCCACTCAGGCGCTGAGCGGGGGGGCGGCTCGCGGTGGCTGTCCCGTGGCTCCCCACTCAGCACCTCAGCAGGGGGGCGGCAGGGCGGCTCGCAGCGGCTGCCCCGCGGCTCCCCCGCTCAGGTGCTCAGCGGGGAGCTGGGAGGCAGCCGCCCGCCGCCCCCCAAATCTTGGCGCCCTAGGCGACTGCCTAGGGTCGCCTAATGGGCGCACCGGCCCTGGAACCCGTTATATCACAACTTCCAATTTCAGCCCTGGCAGCTTAAGTGAAAGCAAATTTTAAAACTGTCATTGGTCTAGAACTGACAAAAGCCAAGCCTGGCTTGTTATTTTTGTGATAAATTATTGTCACAACTAATATAGTGGCTGTTGAAAATTTTCTGCCAAGCTTGGAATGTTGTGGATTCCAGGTAGATACCGTAGATCAGTGGTCAAAGTGTAGTTGAGAAAGGGTTAATAGTGTGAAGTAAACGTTTTTGATAATAGCTGGCAATTTATTTCATGGCTGCAGGAAAAAGGTTTTTTCCCAAGGTTATAACACTTTTGTGCATACTAAACTGATATCTCTATTTATAACAGATGCATTGTTTTGTGGTTATAATTACACTATTGTCCTAACATTTTTTCAGCAAGGTAAGGCTTACCGTATAATCAAAATGTTTATAGGTATTTTAAAAGATTGGAAAGAGAACTGATAAAATTTAGCTTAATAGAACAGACAGATGTAGGCAAATTTCTTGGAAGAGAGACTTATGTGAATATGAGGCATACTGTATTCATAAATTCCAATCATTTTATACTTCACAGGAGAGAAATTTCACAAGCCTACAAAAGGCTCCACTTGCAGCATTTAACTTGATCCACCATCACTCTCTCTGGTGGATCCCAGGCTATATACATATGCACACAACTATATTTTAGATGTACCTGAGTTGCAAAATAGAGATTCAGAATTAGATTTGAATCTTAACTTGCTCTAAGTTGAAGAGCTTTCATGTGCATTTTCCAGCTTTTTGGCCATTGCAAACGTAATGAGCTCAAGCAGCCAATTTCAGATCTGGAACTGGATTTCTCCAAAGTCTTTGGAGGTCCATATCTGCGACTTCAGGTTCAGATCCATACCTAGCATAAATGTGCAATCCTGATCACACCGCCAAAGGAAATAAAACCGTTTTATTGAATAAATATTCTGAAAATATATTTGGTTGTGTTCAGATATTTCACTGTAGATACATATCTATATGCTTCACAATGTTCAAATATCATCTTTCAGTTTCCCATTTAAGACATCCCACTACAAAGTTCACATGAGTATTGCAGATGAAAAATATTTAGAGACAGCAGGAAGAAATAATAGTATTCAACAGACTTTTCAATGGTACTCAACAGTGTTCAATTGCAACTATTGTCTTTTTATTTTCAGAAAACACTTGTCTGCTATTCTGCAAATGCTGACTATCTGGTCTGGATCACTCTCCTGGGGCCAAAGTGTTTACAGATCTCATCTGAATGATACAGTCTCTCAGAGATGATCAATCTTGTACTTGCATGAATTAGACCAAGGACCATACATCAATTACTGAATCCTGTTTGATGCTATATATTTGCTTGGTCACAAACCACTGGCTTTGTTTGGCTATTTGAGAAGATTAGTTTCAGCTGCTAAAGTAAAAAGATGGGACAAGAAGAAAAAACACCACTGCAGGAAGAATTTCTGTTTAAAATTAATGGGTATATTCCTACAGCAAAGATATGCATCAGGAAAGCAATTGCCCAAAACAGTTATTATACATGTTATTTACATTCTATGCAAATAAGAAATATTTAAGTGTTCCACAGTTCAAAACTTGAATCTCTTGCGGAGGGCTAACTGTTAACTAAGTAGGCATTAGAAAAGGTGGTTGACTAATTTATCTTTGCAATAGTTAACAGTTAACATACCTTGACTACTGTAATTTATATTTTTGTTGTAAGAGAAACCAAGATTAGTTTCAGAATGTAAACGTTAAGAATTCCAAATTCTCTCTCCATTAATGCTGTCCTTTGATTGGATATTTAACTTATTTAGTTTATCTTGGTGATTAGTCTAACTAGTAATTTTCTCTGTAACAAAATAATATTGGTAAATGTGGGGAAAAATTGAAAGACTAGCTCAAAATAGAATAGATTGCCTAGAAATATAAATAAAAAACAGAATGAAAAGAATTAGTTTCCTAATCAATAGTTAAAGTCTTCATTTGCATCTGGGGCATAACCATTAGATGCTGTTAGAATGGCCTAATGAAATGGGTCGCAGAGAAATTTATTACTTGCAGGCCTCAAACTGCGATTCAATGGCCCAGGAAAACAAGAAAATGCGCCCTGTATTACTCAAACGGAATAGCCTGGATTCAGTTGATTTTATGAGGCAGCCACACCACCGCAGGAGCAAATCTCAGCAAGTCCGATTCAAAGATGATGGTACAAACAAGAAGCCAATTTGTGTCACTGAAATGGACACTAAACCTGCCAAAGACACAACACTCATGATTGGAAAGGCACAAATATCTAGGCACCATAACCTGCCAAACTATTCTCTCTCTTTCCCAAGGGCTCAGAAGGGGCATCGGAATATTGCTATTCAAACTTCTCCCAGCCTCAGGAAGCATTTTCCAGTTTTTAAAAAGAAAAAACTGACAACAAGTAAGTCTTTAATGGAAATGCCAACTGAGCCTGAATGCTCTGTCCAAGTCAACGGCAATCTTTCTGAACAAGACATGTCTTTGGACCTATCTTACTTAAGAATAACTAAACATTTGGAAGATGGATCTAGAAGACCCAAGACATCCAATCAGTTATTTCAAAGAGAGTGTAAAGCACAAAGCAATGGGCCTATCCACTCAGACTCAGATACTTCCGCAATACTGGAAAAGGCAACTGTTTATACACAGATGCCTGAATATATACATCTGACTTTTCCACAGGACAACAGCGCTGCCATTTATGCTTCAGACATGTCCATGGATTTAAATGATTCAGTACGTTCTCCTACTAGTATGAGCCAATCCAATGAAAACTGTACACTGCCATCCAAATTAGGAAAATCTCCCTCCTGCTTAAACAATACCAGGAACTGCAATGAAATTAATCCCCATTATGACTCTTGTGAAGAAAGAAGTGTTTTGGAGTTACCTGTATCCACTAAAGACACTAGCACTAATGAAACCACTCTATTATCACCTCTGTCGAATCAGAGTTCATCACACTGCTTTCTCAGAGATCATCAACAGCCAACAGAGCCTGAAACAGACTCTGATTGCATGGTGCTGACTAATGATAACCATGGAATAACGTCATTGACCAGCAGTAATGAGTCAAAATCTATTCCCTCGTGTCACACTGAAACGGATAAAACTTCTACACGGTCATATGTTCCAGAGTATAGCAATTATTTAGAAGACTTTCACATAAAGTCCCATCTTCCAGGGAATGAAATTAAACCAGAAACCAACAAAGAGATTAGAGACATTAATCAAATTCACTTGGCACATGGCGAACTATGTGCCCTACAAGGCAGGCTGCAGTCCATAGAGGAATCTTTGCACTCAAACCAAGAGAAGATTAAAGTCCTTTTGAATGTAATTCAAGACCTGGAAAAAGCCAGAGCCCTCAGTGAAGGGTATGGTGTACTTTAATATTTAAAAACTATTTTGTTAAGTAATTTATCAGAAAGTCAGAAGTGGCTGTTTGCTTTCTTTTAATCTTTGCTACTGAAAATCTTTGTAATATTTAAAAAAATATTTGCAAAATCATATTCTCTCTACTGTTTTATAGACTTGAGCCACTCCAGAGCAAGCAAATTTCTTTACATTTTGGCATTAATTAGCACTGAGCTTACAAAACATTGGATAAATTAGGGCTTATCTATGTTGTCCAACCATTATATTTTGGTTAAAAGGGGGCAAGATGCTATGTGACCAAAAAAAAAAAAAAAAAAAGCATGGTTACAAATGGCACTAATTGACAGGACATATGAAAGAACATGGAAACTGAATGCCCCCTCCCTACTTAGGGTGGTGTCTTAAGAACAGAAATAAGGGCACCAGCTGTGTTGTAAACTTTCTGCAGGTTAGCTGGGACCTTCATTCTCTCTGGCTGCAAATTCCAACCCATGTACATACTATATACACACCACATTAAAATCATTAACTAGAACATGTTTGAAGAAATGGCAGCAGAAGTGTTGGAATGATTGCTTTCCCTTCTGTTATTACCAATACAGAAAGTAAAAGTCCATGATCCACACTAATGCTTTATACGATATCAGTACAATCACAGGCTCTGTCTTGCAACCATTACTCATGTGATTTAGGAATGCAAATTGTCCATTAGATTTCAGACTTCAATGGGATAAGTCTGCAACTGCAACACATAAGTAACAGTGGCAGGATCAGGAACCTTACTATTAAAAATGTCAAACTAACATGTGCGAGACATTTATATATGGTTTTACAGGGTTCAGAATGTCACCAAGTTTAAACCACTGGCTCAAACTTGAAGCATATTTGCTGAGAATACATTTCAGAACTCTTTATGAAACTAACACAATACTTAGAGATGGTTTCTAGCTTTTAAAAATATGTTTCACATAATTAAATTTGTGCATTTAAAAGAAGATTAAGGATCTCTTTTTTTAAAAAAAGCTACATGCAATCAGGTCTGGCCTACAACATTTTGGCACCTGAGGCGGGGAGCTCAAATGATGCCCCCATGGCCCCTCGCTTGGGCCAAAACTTTGAAAGGTATCAATTCCGCCTTCTTCCTGTTTTACTACTCTCATGGTAGTGCTCTGCTACCTACCACAATGAAGGAGAACTAACAATTTAAAATGCCTTGTTCAAAAATTTTAAGCAACACTTTCAAACGCCTGAACAGCAAATGTAACTTTTCTTGTCTGCATAGTAAACACTGGCATTTTTATCTGTTTGAATCATCCAAGTGGTGCTTTCCGTGCCTTCTTGGTTGCAAAGATTTGAACTACTTCCTGAAAGTCCACAGTCTGGGCCAACTCATGCTCTGTTGAGATGGTTGCAAGGCCGACCAGCCTCTCCTGTGTCATTGTGGAGCGTAGATGCATTTTTATTAACTTCAGTTTGGAGAAGATGCATTCTCCACTGGCAACTGTTACAGGAAGTGTTAGAAGTATGCGCAGAGCAACAAAAGCATTTGGAAAGAGGGTGGTCATCTCATTTGTGCACATATATTCCAGAACAGCTAAATCACTTGCATCAACATTGCACATGTCATCATGTGTCAACACTGTCTCTAGTGCCCTGCATTGCTGGTGTAGGTCTTCTTTAGGTATAGCAAGGTGTTTTGGAATATCATAAAACATCCCAAATATACTGCTGTGTTCCTTGAGCTGCATGAAATGTTCTTCAACTGACTGTATTGCACAACTGAGCACCTGGTTAAATAATTCAATTTTGAATTGTTGTTTGGGGTCTCTTATGGGATTATCCCGTGCCTTGTGATCAAAATGTCGTCTTCTTCGGTGACTCGTGTATTCTTGAGTGGGTAGGAAAATAGCTTCAGTGTGAAGTTCCTCTGCCAACTTCTGTGCACTCTTCAGAATGTTTTTAAATCCCTCATCAGACTGGTAAGACTGTAGGTATGACTTTGCTTTCTCCAGTTGTTCCAATGCTCCAGATATATCAAGGTAAACACCTTGGAGTCTCTTGCTTACAACATTTATTTCAAACAGTATGTCATGCCACAACACTAAGCTACACAGAAATGTGAAGTTATGTATGTTTCTGGTGATTCCATTTCCCTCTGCCACTATTCTCCCATCAACAGTTCCTGTCATAGCATTATCCTCCATAATGGCAACTATGGCATCATCTATCTTCCCAATTTGGTGTTTGATAGGCTTTATCGCCTCCACTCGACTTTCCTATCATGTAGCACTCAGTGGTTTCAGTGTCAGAGAGGATGTTCCGAGATGTTGCATCAAAATTTGCCATCGATGAGTTGATGCAGAGAAAAATACACAGATGCTTTGAATTACATTAAAAAATTCCGCAGCCTCACTAGAAGCTGATGCTGCATCACTGACCACCAAGTTCAATGAATGAGAACTGCATGGGATTAAAAAAAGCTCGAGGGTTTAACTTGTGTCTGCACTCTGTTCTTTCCTCTCGTGTTGGCACCATTATCATAGCCCTGACCTCTCATGTCAGCTATCGCAATTCCTGTATCTTCCAGCTTTTTAAGAAGCACATTTGTCATACCAGCTCCTGTAGTATCATCAATTTCAATAAATTCTAGAAAATGCTCTCTGACGGTCACCAATGCAGGGGCATTTTAACTAGGTTCTGTTGTTGTTACAAAATGCACCATTAAAGTAATTTGTTCTGTATGGCTGATGTCAGGTGTGCAGTCCAAAATAACAGCGTAATATCTTGCTGACTTCAGATCTGCCACAATCTTCTGTTTGACTTTTGTTGCCAGTAACTGTATGATCTCATTTTGAATTGTTTTTCCAAGGTAATGGTGTGTGTACATTTCTTGGATGGTGACTCTTCTTAGATGCTCCTGGAGTACAGCATGAAACTCAACCATCAGCTCCACAATTTTAAGGAAGTTTCCATTGTTTGGCACATACAGCTGAAGTGCCACGCAGTGCTAGGTTTTGGGTAGCAAACATTCTCACAATGGCAATGAGCCTTTTCAGAACATTTTGCCAGTAAAGAGACTCTGATGCAATCTTCTCTTGACGCTGAACCCTAGTCTCATTTCAAGCTCTTTCCACCTATGGAATGCTGTCTGGTGATTTGCTGCCTTCTCATGGCATGCCAGATTTCTAGCCAGATTTTCACAGTCCTTTGTTTCTGTAGAACCCAATGTGACTGGAACATTAGACTAGAAGAGTTTGCAACAAAATCAGTATGCAGCATTCTGGTTTTTGAGTACATAAGCCATGGCCTCTCCACTTTGTCACCATTGGGAATTTCACACCAGAAATGTGTTGGATCGAAACTTCTATTTTCATTGTCTTTGTTTGTTTTTCACTTGCTGTGGCCCATGCAGTACAAGGAAGTCCCTCAGGCTACTGCTCAAGTGGGTCCACAGTCCTGGATCATCTAGACTTAAGGAACTAAACTCAGCAGCAGCTGTTTCTTGCGCCTCCACCACACTCTTCTCTGATCTACACTTCTCTTCAGGAATGTGCATGGTTACATCCATTTGAGATGGAGATATAGAGTAGCTGCCAGGTCACCTGCACTCTGACTAACTGGAAGATCAGACATCTCCTCACCACTCACATCCTGACTGGGGCCGGAAGGCTCACTGTGAACATTTGTGTCTATGTATCTTAGGAGAGCTCCTTCTTGCTTAGATAGAAAAGCTTCCTTTGCTTGCTTTCTTTTTCTGAATGCTGCCCCAGAAGGGCATTTTCTTCTTTCATACATGACTGCTGTTCTGTGCCAGCTAGAGTGGCTCTCCACACTCATTTGAAGGGGACAAATAAGCAGGCTGGTAGCAGGGCCTGAGTGAGGGAAGATACCAGCATCTTAAGGGCCTAACTGGCTCCTACTACTTCAGTTGACTGCCTGTTCTCCTCAAGTGGATTCAGGGAAGCAGCAGGAAACAGGAAGTTTCCTGAGAAGCTGGTGTTAATCAGTCCAGGCTCCTGGGGGTGCTAGAGAGGTACATAAGAGGATCCTCCTCCTCTCTCTCCCTGCAACTCCTCCTGCTTTCTGTTATTCCCTCTCACCTTTTCTCCTGCCTAACTTATGTCTCTTGTGCCCTCCTTCCTCCAGCATAGCACTCCACCATCTCTGTGCATCTAGAGCAGTGAGAATACATATGCACCAGCAGCAGAGACAATTTTCTACACTCTGGGTCCTACTGGCGCCCCTCCACAGTCTGGCACCTGAGGCGGCCGCCTCAGTTTGCCTCATGGTAAGGCCAGCCCTGCATGCAATAGCACTTGCAAACACATTTAACTGCACACCTAATTTGCTTTCATAATTACTAATAACAAAATGCAAATAAGATCATTGCACATTTTAAAACTCAGGCCATGTACATTAGCAGTATTTAATCCTTATCTCCGGCTACACTAAAGAAGAAGTCCTGCACTACCTTCCACATTTGCAGAAGGTCCCCAGGGAGCAGGAACAGCATGGCTCTAGTGCAAAAGAAGATGGGCAGGACCTGGGCTCATGATTTGGGGCCTGAGTCTTTGCAGAAAGATGCAGGGAGTGAACAAGAGAGGCACACATTGTCGCTGGATGACCTACTTCCAAAGAGATCCTTCTAGGGATGTGGAGATAGCTCAGGGCATGTAGTGGTGAAACTTCCATTGAGTAGTTCTGCTAATTTTCTGGAACCTCTGAGGATGAAGATATCTTTCCCAACAAACACAACAAAAATAGAGTCTGCTCTCATTTGACAAAAGCCTTGTTGATTATTATGTATCTGAGTATTCCAGAAGGGTGCAGCATTGTAAAGTGAAATGCAGACCATTCTTCAACATTTATTCTTCATTTTTATTCTGTTACCACATTGTTGGAAACTGAATTACTGGAAAGCTCCTCAGCTGGCTTTGTTTCAGCCTCAGCGACAGGCTTCAATCTATCTTTGTAGAATCATTTGGTGACTGTGTTGACTATGGTATTAAAACTGTGTAATAATTATTCCCATTGCTTTTGTGAGTAGCACCACTACCGCTGTTGAAAAGAACAGACTGAGATTAGTTCTCAGAAAAGCAATCAGAGAATCATTTTGGGCATAATCATACACTTTTTATGCAGATAAAGCTGCCATTGACTTCAATGGATTGGACACCTGGGATGGAAGGAACCACCCAGTATGTACCTCTACAGCACGACTAAATTACTGCAGTTGTCCCCAACTCATTCTTGACAGATGACTGTCAAGCCTAGCCTTGAATATCTCCAGAGACAGCAATTCTGCAACCTGCCTGGTCAGCTTGTTCATTTTGTCAACTTTCAAAGTAGCTACAAAGAGAAGTGTTTGTTTTCTTAAATTAATTTTCAAATACACAAAGAATTATCCAGCCGGTACAGGCTGAAATAGGATAAACCAGAAAAGAACTTTTTTTTTTTGATACAGCCATTTATGTCAGTTTGCCGTTGTGGCACTATTGAATGAGAATGTTTAGCTGCCTTGCTTTTCTGTTCAAAGGAAGGGACAAAAGAAAAGAATGGAAAAGTAGAAAGCAAAAAAAAGGGGGTGGTGTCATATTTTGATGTACAGAAAGCATGGCAAATTGTTCAAATGTGTTCCAATCAAAAAGTGTTCTTGTAAAAGTATTCTTATAAGAGATAACAGCTATACAAAATCACCTGCTTTCCAGAGAATCCCCTGAACACAATATTGGCACCACAGTTTAAATGAGTTTAAGGGCAGAAGTTCAGGATGATAAATGTATGTGCTTTGGATGGTTTTAAACCAGATTCTTAGCAACAAATTTCAGTGTTAAATTTGTGATTAGGATACTTAAAATGCCTGTAAAGAGGGGTTAGGTTTATTATAAGAATTCTAGCTTTTCAGTTCACAACTTTTTTATATAAATTACAGCAGCTATTGTCTATTGCAGGCGCAACTTCTACCGCACTGGCCAAGACCTCAACAACTGCAGCACTTGCCAGAACACTGCATGTATCATTTACAGGTACCTCCTGCTACTTGGTATAGTATGCATAGATCTCATCAGGGTACAATACAATATTTCCCTTGTACCTATAGTTCTACTATTGTAAATAATTAATAAAAGAGTGGAAAGTTATTGTGTGTTCTTTTAAGGCATAGAAAGAAAGTTCTCAAGACTGGCATTATTTTGAAACGTTTGGTGCTTTTAAGAACATTAAACTAGAAACGGCCATTGACATGATATTGCCTCATTTTCACTAGTATGCTTTGCAATTCTTTGAAGCAGTCTCTGCTGATTGGTATTTCGATTGGGTATTTCTGTAATGAAGTTAAATCTCAGAAAAGGTGAAGAATCAATCCTCCTCCAGACTCAAGTTAGTTATAGCTGCAATTCACATAAAAAGTAGACAAGTAAAGAACACAAGTGAGCTCACATTTCAATTCAAGGAACAATTTTCTTAGTGAGACTACCATTTCATTTAGCTAAAACTGCTATAGCCAAGTAATTTTGCAGTGTGTTCTGAAAGCTGTACATGTGCATGAATAAAATGTGCAGAGTCACAAAAGGTATCCCACCAGCAGAGTGGGAATCTCTTGGTGCCTGGGAACTGAAGACACATTATTTATTTATATGTATTACCATAGCACTTAGGAGCCATAGTCATGGGCCACGACCCCATTGTGTTAGATGTTGTATGAACACAGAACAAAAAAGATACATTACAAGCTCTTTGGGGCAGGAGGTAACTCTAAGAAAAGAGACAACAGATGAATACAGACAGATAGGTGGCGGAGTACAGAGAAACAATGAGACAATATTGTTCATCACGATAGACAGTGCAATCAGCACAGCACCTGCCTAACCACTGTCAAGTTGTTTTTGTAAGCATCACAGCAAAGAAGAGTTTTTAAGACAGAATCCGAAGGAAAATAACTAGGTACTTTTACAGATGTTTATGAGGAGCTCCTCCCAAACATCAGGTGCAGCTTGGGAGAAATAAAAAAAGGCACTTGTTTGAAAAATTAACAAGTGGACTATGGAGGCTGCCATCATTGGCTGATCAGAGATGGGGGTAGTCATCTCAATAGTGAATGAGAGAAGTCAGGTCATGAAGACCCTTGAAAGAGAAGGCAAGCATCTTACGTTTGATGCAATAGAGCAGGGGAAACCACCAGAGGGATTCAAAGAAAGGGATGACATGGTCAAAATGACAGTTTAAGAGAATTATCTTTTCAGCAGCATCATTAGTGGATATGACTGGGGAAAGATTGCATTTGTGTAGGCCAGACAAAAAGATATTGCAAGAGTAGAGATGACAGCCTGCATGACAGCTTCAGCTGTGTGGATGGATAGGAAAGACGTGGTCTTAGAGACATTATGCAGAAAGAGTTGGCAAGTTTTAGACATAGCTTGGATGTGAGGACCTACAGAGAGGTCCAAATCAAAGTTGACACCCAGATTATGGGCCTGAGTGACAGGCAGGATGGTGGTGTTGTCCACAGTGACCGAGAAAGGAGGGGGGGGACAAGAGCTCTGTTTTAGCTCTGTTAAGCTTGAGCTGACAGCTAGAAATCCATGAGGAGATTGCAAGGAGGCAGATTAAGTTTTTAGTTCAATCAGAAATACAGGTCTGGAACAGAGAAGTAGATCTGTCAGTCCTCAGCACAGAGATGGTAGGTGAATTTGAATTTACAGATGAGATTATCCACAGAGAAGTTGTAGAGGGAGAAAAGGGACCAAGGACAGAGCCTTGTGGAACCCGCACAAAAAGTTGTGGGGGATGATGAGGATCTTCTAAGGGACAGGCTGAAGGAGCAATTAGAGAGAGAAGAGGAGACCCAGGAGAGGTCAGTCACAGAAGCAAAGGGAAAACAAGATTTCAAGCAAAGAAATAATCTATGTGTTGAATGCAGCTGACAGATCAAGGAAGATGAGGATATAGTATTGGTTCTGACCTTTGGCTAAGAAGTGGGGGGAAGATCACGTTGTATTTTGTCAATTTTCTCTTGGAAGAAATTGGTGAGATTCTGTGCAGAGAGACGAGTGGAGCCAGGAGGAGGGGAGGATTGGAGGAGCAAGTCAATGATTGCAAAAAGGCAGCTAGAACTGCCAGGGTGGAATGCAAAATTAACTCCCTTAGTGCAGAAAGATTAGCATTAAACATGCCTATCAAACTCGGACAGTATTACTACAATATATATCCAATAACGAGGCTCCTAGTTCTAAAGTGGTAGGTGGAACTTAAATAATGCACCAAATATTGTGATCTCTGTGGTATATCAATATAGAATTTGACAAGGGGTTGCAGTTTTTGTGTGAAATTGCTGCTGGGGGTGGGGATTGGAGAGAGCATGTGTGTTTTGGGAGGTTTGGGATGTGTGGGGAGGGTGTTGTTTCAGTCTGGTATAGTGTGTGTTACTATTTGTATATTTAATTGAATAACATTTTGGTTTTATTGGTTTTTCGAGTTATTTTCTACTGTTTCAGAAATGTAATGCTGCAAGATTTAGTCCTGGAATTATTTGGCAGTTCTAACGATAGAGGCTTTTGTCATTGACAAGGGTAGGTTGCTCCTGGGGTGTGGGTTTTGTTGTGAAGTGCAAGTTTTGCAATGGGTTTCGGCAGCTGAGATGACAGAAAAAGGTTTAATCAACTGATGACTGGGTGTTGGAAGATGTACGGAAAGATTCAAATAATTTGTCAATATGGGATTATATTTTTTCTTTCTCCCCAAAATTTTGGGATGTTTTTCGCATCTCTATTTCTTTACCAATCATAGTGGCCTTACTCTAAGCTTCACACACACATCTAACACACCCATCATAGAGCAATGGGCCCAAAGCACACTTTCCCATTTGCTAAGTCACAAAAAATACTTGTCATGCCCATTCAATGAGCAGCCCGCTGATGGGCTTCAATCTTGTTTTCCTAGACAGATCTTTCATCTTGAATAAAGCTCAAGTAGATCCCCAAAACAGTAAAATGTCAGCAAGTCAGCCAAACACCGCAAAAGAAAGCAAACTAAGATTTGCGTCTATACTGTCTTTAACTATTGAAAGCTACTTTTCAGCTATTTATAACTCTTCATGTAAAAGTAACTTATTAGAGAAAAAGGCAGGTTGGGCCCATAACTACTTGGACAGAAAGGAACTGAGGGAACAAGGTATTTATATCCCAGTTGTGTGAAATGTAGCGCTCAAGGGACTTGTTCACACACCTTACCTCCCAACTCATAAAGGTTCTCTGGCTGCCTGGCTAGTCATGTGGTTCATACAATTCTGTGCTCTGCGCGGTAACTCTAAGGCATGGAGTAAGTTCTCTCACTGGCATGCACGTCGAGCTACATATGTGATCCCTCTGTGCACCAAGAGGCAACAATAGGCATAAGAATTATTAGTCACATGGTACACAGTATACAACCTAAATTATCTAAAGGTCTCTAGGGAAACAAAACTTTGGGAAGATGATACGTTGTAAAGTCAGTGATGCAGCCTACCAACTCAGTTATAAGCATGTCAGCTCCTTGTTTCAATTTATCCTGGTTTCCGTTTGTCTACACTGTGATACAGCACGGCCAGAAGGCAGCAGGAGAGTGATCTAGGATGAGGAGAAGCCTTATTCCCTGTAGATTAATTAAAAGCACCTGAAACCAATTAGAGCACCTGAAGCCAGTCACCTGATAAAATCCCCCTGCTTCAATCAGCCAGAGGAGGAGTTGGAGCAGAGTGAGGAGGAGTTGGAGCAGTTTGGAGGAATTGAATCAGAGTGTTGTGGCGGAGCAGAGAGCAGTTTGGAGGCGTGAAGCAGAGTGGATTGGTGGTGGAACAAAGAGCAGTTTGGAGGAAAGCGAAGGAGAGTTTTGAGAAGTGCTGCGGCGGGCTAAGAAGACCAAGATCCTAGGTAAAGGGACACCTGGCTTCAGGGCCGGCTCTGGCTTTTTTGCTGCCCCAGGCAAAAAAGCCACCGGCCGCCCCACTCCCCAAGCCGGGAGCGCAGCATGCCTGCCGCCCAGCTGCCCCGTCCCGGGCGCCAGCGGGCAGGGTGGCATGCCCGTGGCCCCACTGCCCGGATGAGGCGCCGGCGGGGAGCACGGCATGCCCGTGGCCCTGCTGGGGCCGGGGCGGGGAACGTGGCATGCCCGCAGCCCAGCTCCGGGTGCCGGCGGGGAGGGCGGCGGCATGTCCCCGCTCTCCCCCGGCCGGCCGGAGGAGCACCGCGGGGAGGGCGGCGGCATGCCCGGCTCTCCCCCAGCCGGCCGGAGGAGCGGGGAGGGCGGCGGCATGCCCCGCTCTCCCCCGGCTGGCCGGAGGAGCGCTGTGGGGAGGGCAGCGGCATGTCCCCGCTCTCCCCCTGCCGGCCGGAGGAGCACCGCGGGGAGGGCGGCGGCATGCCCGGCTCTCCCCCAGCCGGCCGGAGGAGCACCGCGGGGAGGGCGGCGGCATGCCCCGCTCTCCCCCGGCTGGCCGGAGGAGCGCTTTGGGGAGGGCAGCGGCATGTCCCCGCTCTCCCCCGGCTGGCCGGAGGAGCGCTTTGGGGAGGGCAGCGGCATGTCCCCGCTCTCCCCCTGCCGGCCGGAGGAGCGCCACGGGGAGGGCGGCGGCATGTCCCCGCTCTCCCCCTGCCGGCCGGAGGAGCGCCGCGGGGAGGGCGGCGGCATGTCCCTGCTCTCCCCCTGCCGGCTGGAGGAGCGCCGCGGGGAGGGCGGCGGCATGTCCCCGCTCTCCCCCTGCCGGCCGGAGGAGCGCCGCGGGGAGGGCGGCGGCATGTCCCCGCTCTCCCCCGGCTGGCCGGAGGAGCCCTGCGGGGAGGGCAGCGGCATGCCCGGCTCTCCCCCAGCCGGCCGGAGGAGCGGGGAGGGCAGCGGCATGCCCCGCTCTCCCCCAGCCGGCCGGAGGAGCCCCGCGGGGAGGGCGGCGGCATGCCCGGCTCTCCCCCAGCCGGCCGGAGGAGCACCGCGGGGAGGGCGGCGGCATGCCCGGCTCTCCCCCAGCCGGCCGGAGGAGCACTGTGGGGAGGGCGGCGACATGCCCCGCTCTCCCCCGGCCGGCCGGAGGAGCACTGCGGGGAGGGCGGCAGCATGTCCCTGCTCTCCTCCGGCTGGAGGAGCTCCACGGGGAGGGCGGTATGCCCATGTCCCTGCTTCCCCAGCCGGGCGGGGAGGAGCGCCGCCCCCAGCGGCTTGCCGCCCCAGGCATGTGCTTGCTGCGCTGGTGCCTGGAGCCGCCCCTGCCTGGCTTGTGCAGAGGGAAGGCAGGAAGCCCTACAAGCTGAAGGTCAGGAGAGGGAAGTAGCCCAGGGGAAAGAATCACTGGTACAAGTGGTTCACCTGCTATCATAGGGCCCCTGGGCTGGGACCCGGAGTAGAGGGCGGGCCTGGGTCCCTCCCTGTCCACTCCTCTTCCCTGGTATACTAGTAGGATAGCTGTTACCCCAGTTCAGGGGCAAGAAATGGCACCCTGAAACCCCCCCCACAAGAAGAGAAAGTGCGGGACCCATCATAGTAGTGCCGGCAATTTGCCACAACACTTAAGTCATGTCAACATAGCTGGGTCAGGGGTGTGGGAAAAAAAAGAGCCAGCCAGTGTAGATCCAGCTATGTTTATTGAAGTAGGCTTCTGTCGATGTAGCTCATATTATTCGGAGAGGTAGTGTTCTTACACGGACAGAAAAACTCCTTCTGTCATGGTAGGCTGCATATAAATTAGGAGGTCTATGCCAACATAGCTATGCCAGCACAGGCTCCACAGCGTATATAACACCTATGTTAGAGTTACATGTGGGCTGAGTTTGCCACATTACCTACAATATATCTTTAAAAAAGAAATCTGACACGTACATTTCCCACTAAACTCCGTGCTTTCTGGTTCTAAACAAGAACACTTATTCATCTTGTTCATTTTTTAGTCTTCCTTCAGCATAAAATACAATGTCACTATACAAATTTCTTCCCATAGTTTGAGTATAATTAACAAAACTTTCAGCGATCTATAACCTTAATGTGCTGATTATTTATTAACATTTGTCTTTGAAATCCTCCATATGAAACTGAGGTTTTATTCATATTTTTCCTCATTATTATTCAAAACTAGACTACTGCCTGCTATCTACATTCCAATGTTCAAATAATTAGGAGAGGAAGGCAATTATTTTGATGAAAGAGAAGAAAGATTAAAACAACATTACATCATAGCAATGGTACTGATGAGAACTGTCATTTTACATTTCAAATTATAGTAAGGCTTATATGATATACTTGTAAGCAGGTCTAATAAGCTAATGAACAAGGGATAAGAGACTTCCTTGTGCTTAGTTAAGCAATTGGTTGCATTGTGATAAATCGCTATAGTGAATTTCACACTGAACATAGTGTGCAGAAATATGACTAATTATACGTCCCTGTATTCATGCGTTGCAATCACTAAACCGATATTACAAGCTTATTATTCAAGTATTCTCAGGAGGCTATACAAGGTAAGGTAAATATAATATTTTTGTAAGAATTCCATGTCCTAGAGTGTATCAAAAATATGTTTAAGAGTAGATGATATACTGTGTGTATTACACACACACAGGCTAGGCTACAGGTAAGGACTCACTTCCATTAAGACCCTCAGCTCAGTTCCTCCCCAGTGTAGATCTTCTATTGGCCTCTTAATGTGTCTGGTAAATGTCCTATATTCTTGTCTGAGTACAATCTTGATACCACAGACCACACCTTGCCTGGACATCCTGCCTGGGGTAAGCTGCCTGAGTGGCTTTGTTCTTCCCTTTCTGAGAGATGTCCATGGGTGATTTTGAGCTGTTGCTCATTTTCCCAAGGGCTCTCTCATGGGTGGTACCTTGGGAGGAGGGTCACTTTTGCTTAAAAAGGATGCAAGGCCACTGGGGGATAAAGTTAAAATCTCAATATGCAGGTGACTATCACATCTATGACTTTTGCTGAACCCAATGGTGCAGACTCTCTGCTTTCCCAGGTCCTGGTCAAGATACTGGAACAGTCTGGGGTGGCTATAACTCAAATCAGGCGATAGTAAAGAGATGGGAATAATTACAGGAAAATAACTTGAAAAAAGGGAAAAGTTGCTATTTACCCCAAGTATTAAAGGGGTTCACCCATTCTTAGTCAAAGCAGGATGACAGGCACATGGTTAAGACACTGGACCCTACAGTCTAATAACCAAAATCAAAGCCCTATACAAGTCTGTTTCAGATACCAGCTCTCTCTCTTTCCCCAGTGCTCTCCCTAAATAAGCGAGGTGTGGGGATGAGTATTTATTTTATGGACAGGGTTCTCTCCCTCCATATTTGTTAACATGCTATGAAGCATTTTCTAATTTTGTAGGTACGTTTAGTGATTGTTGTACTTTATAATCCGAAATTAAACAAACGATTAGGAAAATATGCATATTTGAAACCTGCTATTTTCCCTCCATAGTTCTTACATAGTTAAGCCTTCCTTAATCACTGTATTTTTAATTAAATTATTACTTCAGTGACATCAAATGCTAATAAGGGAGCCAACAAACTACCTGAACAAATAAACGCCTTACATTAATCCAAAATAGATTGAAAGTTTTATAATTTTCTTATCAAATCTTAACAGAAAGCGTTCTCTGATATGAAACAGCCAAGATCAAACTTATCTTGTTCAGTCACCTTCTTGCTAAAGTCTCATTGTGTTCAACTGAGAAATTAAGGTAGTGAATGAAAAAAAGCACCTTACCAACTTCCACCAGCAAAACTGTTTTCTACAGGAGATACCTTAGGATTGCATTACCTGCAGGAAGTAACATGTCTTGAGTATCTCCACCACACAGTAAGATTGCCTTCATTTGTAGCATCACAATCAACCCTTCTAAAGGTGATATATGTTGAAAGACCATCATAATTAACCTTTGGTTTTAAGAGAAAGTAGATAATACAGAGCCACTCTTGAGAGGACTCAGAGCCTCAACTCCTACTGAAATTGCAACTCATTCTCTAACCTTGCTCAAACTCCCTCCCCGATGGCCTAATTCTGCAAGGTGTCAAGCACTCTCAACTCCTGGGATCTTGCAGATTCAGGGAAACATGCAAGTTCACAGAGACTCTGTCAAGGCTGATTCCCCACTCTGGCACTTCGAGTGCAGAAGGTGGGAACCCGCAAGGATTTTAAAAAATTAATACTGGTCACTCCAGCTGGTATTAAACTCCCAAGGTCACAGCTTCTCTCTGATCTTGGATGGGTAGATGCTGCCACTACCAAAGTGCAAAAAAAACCCAACCCTCCCCTTTTGAGAACCCGAGAAGGAACACTTGGGAATTCCTTCCTATGGGGTACCCTCAAGCCCTTTCACCCCCTTTCCCGGGAAGAGTTGAGAAAAAAACAAAGGAAATCTGCTGTTGCCACCCGCTAATTAAACAACATATGCACAAACCTCTTAGGGACACAAAAATCCAATCCTGTTCTTAAAAACGGTAAACTTTATTAAACCCAAAGGGAAAGGAAATACATTTGGAACTTAGGCTTTTTGCTAGATCTTAAAAGAAACAATTACACAATTAAGCATCAAGATAGCTCTCTTGAGGTTCAGCTTCAAAGTTACACGCAAAACAAAAGCATCTGGGGTTATCACAGAGGAGTCCACAAGCCAATAAAAAATAAAAGAAATAACCCTAATTGTGTCTTCCTAGACATTCCCTAATTTACTTACATTTCTGGGGTTTCAGATAAGCAATCTTTAGGTATGATCTGATCGTTTTTCATACCTGGCTTAAAGCTTCTCAGAGCATAACTGCACCCTGTTCCCCTCTTTCCCGGAGAACAACACCACACAGACAAAGGGAAGTTTCTTCCCAATTTTAAAACATTCTAGCCCTCCCATTGGCTCTTTTGGTCAGGTGCCCTCTCCTTTCCTTTTACCTGACGGCTTGTTAACCCTTTACAGGTAAAGCAAGTAGAGAAAAATCACCAAGGGGGATTCCATAGCCAACTGGCTGGCTGGGTGTCCACAAAAGGGAGCAATCCCCCTTCTCATTTATCACAGAACCAATGACAGAAATCTGAAATTAAAGAAGCAAAGAGAAAATGTAGCATACTAGTCCAAGTAACAACTTGAAAAGATTACACAGAAGTTTGAGACCATGGGGCCACCAGCGATCTTCTTACCAAACGTCAAATACAAAAGTGAAAGGAAACAACTATATCTTGGCAGCAGCCTTCCATTTCCACATGGATAAGAACTGTTTGTACACCCAATACCATTAGTACTGCACAGGACAAATGAAACAGCCCCTTCTTTTCCATGCACCAGATATAACATGTCCTAGTGGGTAGCTCCTAAATTTCAGCTGTTCTACTGCCTTACTTTATGACCTCAGGAAAAATCATTTAAATTATCTGTGCCTCAGTTTTCCCATCTGCAAAATGGGGATGATCTTACTTTGTTATTTTGAAAGGGCTTTCCCACATCAATTGATTAATGTAGTCAAACTAAGTGCTAAGCAGAATTAAATTACTGGATAATAACACAACCCACGCTAAGCAAAAATATAAAAAGTTATCTGACAGCTGGCAATTTAGAGTAGGTGCTCTGAGATGCCAGAAAAGCCTTAAAAACAAAAACTTCATTTTGCTAATTTATATCTTATACAGTAACTCCTTGCTTAATATTGTAGTTATGTTCCTGAAAAATGCGACTTTCCCAAGGAATCCCTTACTCCTAAATGATGAACTAGCTTTTGTCTGAGCCCTCAAAGGTTAACACGTTGTTAATGTAGCCTCACACTCTACAAGGCAGCAGGAATGGAAGGAGGGGATACAGCAAGGCAGACAGAGACAGACATACACCCTTTGTGTAGGAGAGAGACAGAGATGCGCATTGCCCCTTTAAGTAAGCTGACCCCACTCTTAAGTACATTGTTTTTTTAAGTCGGTCAGCTGCTGCTCCAAGCTCTCTCTGTCTCTCCCCGTCCGTGTCCCCACCTTGCACTATATGGACAAGCGGTAAGCGGGGTGCAGGAGCCAGGGGAGGGGGATACCCTGACATTATCCCCCACCCCCCCACTGCACAGCAAGCAGGAGGCTCCTGGGAGTAGCTCCAAGGTAGAGGACTGGAGCAGCACATGGCAGTGGGGGGGAGGGACAGCTGAACTGCCGGCCATTGATAGCCTGCTGGGCAGCTGCTGCACAGGGAACTTGGGAGCGGGAGAGCTGATAGGGGGGCTGCCGGTCCACACTGGTTCCAAGCCCCCACCAGCTAGCTCCAACGGGCTGCTCTTCCTGCAAGGAATGGACAAAGCAGGCCGCTGCCAAACAATATTATACGGGAGCATTGCACAACTGTAAACGAGCATGTTCCCTAATTGATCAGCAACGTAACAATGAAACAACGTTAACCGGGACGACTTTAAGTGAGGAGTTACTGTACTGCAGTTTCCATTATTAGTTGCAGCTAATTAAGCCACTGAATAACAAATTGAAACATGCCAACATGTGCTTTCTGAAATCGCTCTAATGGATAATATGTCTTATTAAATTTCAACTTCAGACTATTAAATAAATCTGTAATACAGAACCCTTGCACACCCCCTCACTGCTATAATTTTGACTTGGCCCATGTTGGTTCATCTTCAGCAATGCTGAGCCCAAGAGCCTTATGAGTATTGTGGGTATGTCTACACTGGAATGGGACTGCGGGGCTGTTTAATTGCAGTGTAGATTTCTGGGCTCAGGTTGGTGCCTGGGCTCTAGGATCCGGCAAGGTGGGAGAGTCCCAGAGCTGGGGCTGCAGGCCAAGCCAGAATATCTACGGCCAATAGCCCCCCAGTCTGAGTTTCATGGGCCCGAGTCAGCTGGCACTAGGGTGACCAAGTCCCGATTTTAAGAGACTTGTCCCACGTCCCGACCGTACATCGGTCGGGACACCCTTTGTCCTGATATCGGGGACCACTCACCGCTTCCTGGGTCCCGACCCTAGGAGCCAGAGGGACCTGCCTGACAAATGCTTCCCGGGAGCCGCCCCAGGTAAGCACTGCTGGGACTCCCCACCTCGCCCCTTGGAAGGTGTCTCTGGCTCTTGGGGGGGGGGCGGGAGGGCTCTGTGTGCTGCTGGCGCCTACAAGCCCCGTTGCGCAGCTCCGGCAGCTCCCATTGATGCTTTTCCCGGCCAATGGGAGCCATGGAGCTCACGCTTGTGGCAGGCGCAGCACGTGGAGAGTCTGGAGACTCCCCTCGCTGCTCTCACCCTAGAAGCCAGAGAACTCCTGTAGGGCTGGTGAGTGTGGCCAGGGAAGGGAGCAGGGTGTGGTGGAGTGAGTATCTGGGAGGTGAGTGGGGGGTGCCGGGCTGTGAGGGTGTGGAGGGCACTGGGAAGTGGGGCAGGTTTGTGTGTTTTGGGGTGCTAGGCAGTGGGGGGCCTGCTGGGGGGTTCTGGGCAGTGGGGAGATCTGTGTGTGTCAGGGCACTGGGGGTCTGTGTGTGGCATTGTGTAGTTGTGGTGGTGTGGCTGTGGGGAAGGGCAATGGGAGGGAGGGAGGAAAGGAGGGAGGGGAAATCTGTGTGTATTGGGGAACTAGCGAGTGGGGGGTTGTGTGTGGGGTGCTGGGCAACTGCGACTTCGGCTGGAGGCTGGAGCGGAGCCCTGTGCCCCCGACCTCGTGGCCTCTGCTGGGGGCTGGAGCTCGGGCCATGAGTCCTTGCCCTGTGGCTTGTGGCACAGGCTGCAGCAGAGGCCATACACCCCTCTTGCAGCTTCCTAGGGCTGTGCGTCCCCCTCTCATGGCTCCGGTCGGGGCTGCGCACCTGTGGCTGTCTCTCCCCCCGCCCCCCCAGCCCCCGCTCGTCCAATGTGTCCTGATATTTCACTCTTGCAATCTGGTCACCTAGCTGGCACGGGCCAGCCACGGATGTCTAATTGCAATGTAGGCATAATGTAAGAATTATGGGTGGAAGATTTAGTTGTAAACATCTGAAAAATAAGGTATTGACATGGGCCTTAATTAGAGAAGCGAGGACAGTGTACATTTAGACTAAGGAGACTATAAGATTGGTGTTTTCATGCTTGCCTTTTGCACTACTCTTTTTTGAAAGGACATTAAACCTTCACTACTGGGACTAGCTAGGGTAACACTAATTTACTCCATCCACTTACCAATTTAGTCTCTTTCCTCTCCTCAGAAGGAGGCAAAACCTTGGCTGTGAATTTGACCCTCTGAAAACACATTTCTAATGTGTTTTGAAAATACTTTAAGACTGAAAAACAACAACAAAACTGTCTATATATACACCAGTGAAGTATGGTTATGCTTCAAAACTGTCTTATGGCTCAAAGTTGTTATAGAATGTGAATTTCTTCATAACTACCTTTTTAAAGAGAATGTGTATCCTGTAAGATGATTATCTACAATACTTTAAATTATTACACTGATAGTTAATAAAATCTAAGAATTTAAAATAAAATTACTGCCATGTATTTTTTCTAATGAAAATGTAGCTTACTGCAAGAATCTTCACTAAGTATTTTGTCTGCGATGTGTAGTACTTACTCCATATTTATACTCAAAACATAAAATAACTTCAATTATCTAAAAGAAATAGACACAACCTTCAAATAAGAGATGTAATATTTTAGTATCTCTCGCCTTTGCCTAACAGAATTTGTATTCCATCTATTATTTTAAATATGAAATGAAAATAAACAAATAGGCTGTGCTGCCATAGAATTTCAAAGTAAGTTATGAAAATGTGAAATGAATTTTCTTGAGCATGTAAATGTGGGTTTTGGCTTTTTGTTTTTGTATCTACTACTATCACATATCAAGAAGCACCGAATGAGCCAGTTATTTTTGCCCAGTTCAACCATATGTAGCAGCAGCCTGGCTCTAACATTCATAAGTCAGGCAATTTTTATATCAATCCTCCATATTTTATTGTAGCATTTTGCAAAATCTATTTTTATCTAGAAAACAAAGTTAACAGCAGATTAACAATTCTCCAAATTAAATGCCTATTTTAGTAGGGAAAAAAATAACTTTTGCATGTCTCTTCTGTGAAAACTTGCTTGATACACAGGAGTAAACATCCCTTAAAGTTAAGAAATATATTGTAGGGTTATTTTTGTTTAGCTTGCTGTGCATTGATTAGACTACTAGAGGATCTAGTAATTAATCAGAGAATTATGTTTGAAAGGAATAAATACTAGGAAGCAGAGCTATAGATACAATATAGGAAAAGAGCAAATCAATTAAATTAAGTATTTACAAATATGCCAGAGTTTGAAAATTTTGCAGGACTACTAATCCATACATTTAAGGAAAGCAAATTTGTTAAAACCAGCACAAAGTGTAGGGTTTTGTTTTTGGTTTGGGGGATTTTTTTTTTTAATAAGAGCCAACTCTTCCCTGAAGTTAAAAACTCATTACAGCACAAAATATTTCCCTGTTGAGGGCTGAAAGTAGTACAGTTCATTAAAGTTATTAGCATATTAAAATATCAGCATTATCATGATGGTCAGCTTACATAATCAGTGCACAGCACGTCTTCAAGAATACTAAAGTTTTCTATGCCAAATTGTACTACAAGGAAAATGAAGGTTCTGTAACTTTTCTTTAATTCATTTATTTCAATTGCCACCAAGACCCAAAGGGCTAATCCAAGAGCCACAGGTGCTCGTACATCAATTAAAACATTACATAGAAAAACAAACCCAGTCCAATGTGCTCAGCCCTGGAATTAAATGCAGCCATACAATCAGAGCAGCACAATGAATGAATCTCCCCCATTCTGCCTATGCTATATTCCTGCTAC
Source organism: Chelydra serpentina (assembly GCA_037349315.1). Taxonomy (NCBI): domain Eukaryota; kingdom Metazoa; phylum Chordata; order Testudines; family Chelydridae; genus Chelydra; species Chelydra serpentina. The sequence goes on along the minus strand of JBAIAC010000035.1, from coordinate 28,773,915 downwards.
AGCTTCATCCCTCTCCAAACACCTAGGACACCTGACAAAAAATATTACATTGAACATTAGCTTCTCGGACTACATTCCTTTCAATATGTCTTTTGTTATCTGATGCATTATTAACTATTCATTGTTTTCAGGACTGACCATCATGTAAGCTTCTCCAGTCCACTGTAGCAGAATTTAAACCTAGCTGTATTGCAAAGACAGGCATGATGGTTTTGAAGTTCTGTCATGTTTATTTATGGCAATAGCAAACCTGCAATTCTCTGAGGGCTAATCAAAATGCAGATGCACTCTGGAAAGTGATGAACTTGCCAGTCAGATATGTGCAGAGTGGTGCAGATGGAAATTACACTGCATAAATAATGAACAAAACTTAATTAGAAGCATATTTCAGGGAAACCTTTCCCATCAGTTCAAAAAAATCTAGCATGTTTCAGGGGCTGTAACTATTCTAGAAATGTTTACATTATCTATTTAAAACAATCCTTTCAATAATATCTTTGATTTACTGGCTATGAATTGGATCTAAAAAATTCCACTGTTTTGCGCCAGCTATGCACATTGATACATAAGGCCTATTTATTAACACATTTCAGTAGGCTCAAAATATATCTTTGCAGAATTTTTTAAAAGGTTGCCTTTAGTTCAAGAAATCTGATAGAAGACTAATTTCACACCCTTATAACAGCCCTCACTTTCTTGAATTGTTTATGGATATACACTTATATTAAATTATAAACTCCGCAAGTGCTCTTGATATAACATTATTTTCTGAAAAGCATTTCTATTACACAACAGTCTATAAATTCCACACACAAATTCAGTATTGTATGCAGTGTAAAACTCATTCTTTAGTGTATCAAGCATACTGCTAAATTAATTGCTTATTCAATTGTGAAGTACTAGGACGCCTGATAACCAAATTGATATTTATCAGCTTCAAAGTACATTACAGACAACTCATTAATCCTCACAACTGTCCTGCAAGGCAGAAACGTATTACTCCCCTGTGCACATGGGAAGGAGTTGCACAGAGAAGTCATGCAACTTGCCCAAGACCACAGAGGAAGTCTAAGCACCATAGTTCAGGGCAACTGCACTTGTTTCCCCCCCTCTGTGGTCCCTCAAGTGTATCCACACCAGGATCCTGGCTCCTCAGCTGTCACCTCTCTTGGGCGGAGACCTGCATCTCTCCTACTCCCAACTGGGTTTCTCCAGGTTGCACAGTTCCCTGCGTACACCATGATATTCCCAGCAAGCCAGACTACCTAGGCAGGCCAGTGTCTGTGCTTTGCTTTCTCTTCAGAGGCTGCAAAAAGCGTGATTGCCTGCAGGCATAATTTACCACACATCCCTTCCAAGCAAGTACATTTATTTTTAAATGAAAGCATAACAGAGAAAACATTAAAAACAATACAAGAACCTACATGCATGATGAAAAGCTGACCATAAAGATAACCCATCAGTCTCTTGGTACCTCAGTAAGCCAAAGTCCTTCCAAACCTTCCCAGGATTGGGTCCCGCCCCCCAGGCAGAAGATCCTGTCTGTTTGCTGGATTAGAAAGAAGGTCCTGAGTCAGTTTAAACTCAGACTATTTATTCAAAAGTCTTTTCTTTGTCTGTTGGTCTCTGGAGAATCCAGTTCTGAACTAGTATATGTGAGTGTCTCCAGGCGGTGGTACTGGTCCTGAGTGAATTTGCCTAATCACCTCTGCCCCCACAGAATTTCATACAATCCCTGGCCCACAATGATATAGAAACTGAATATAGTAAGATTACCAAAGATATTGCAGAAAATTTCCATTCTGTCACACTCAGATATTATCTCACCCACCCTGTCACACTAAGGAGAGTCCCTTTTGTTCCCAATCCTATTATCAGGCCTCTCTTATTGAGAAGGGAAAAAAGCTCCAGAGGTTGCTGGGCCCCAAGAATTTATGCAGGGCTCCTGGGCTCTATATCACTGGAGGCTGTTCCCTATGCTGAAATAAGAGTAACCCTTCACCAGTAGCCATGAGAATGCAAAATTGAGCATTCTGTAGTACAGCTCCTTCCTAGGGGCCAACTACGAGGCTCATCCCCACCTGATCACCCTATGCAACTAAGAAGCTTTTAGTAATTATGTTACAGGTGCTTGCAGTGAGGAAGGGAGGGCAGTAGCAGAATGCCGGATCTTGTTTTTCCTTCTTTGTATTAGAGTAGTGCCTACGTGCCCCAACTATACATACAGTAAGAGAGAGTCCCCTGAACAGCTTCCAATATAGAGAGACAAAACAGATGGAAGAGGGGCATACCATATCCTTCTCAAGGAGGTATCTCATTATGGATGGGGGCAGGGGGGTTAGAGAAAAGCATCAAAGCAGTTGCCGTCCAAAACTATTATACTCTCCTGGAATAACTTTCCTTTTCAGAAATCTGAAAGAGACGAACACTCCTATCTCTTTCTGTGGTACAAACTATGCGCACTATATGCAATCTGTAGGTACAATATGCATGTTTTACCCTTTTCAGTTGCTGACATATTGAGCCTCTGCTCAATAAACCTTGCTTCACCTATTAGTCTATTTTTCCCTTGGAGAACCTCATCTATCCTGGATCCTCCCAAAGCAATATGTTGAGTTACTGCCAGTGGAACGGTTCCATTACATATGTTTGAGTGGTCCCCTGAATCCATCGGTGTAGCTATTCTCAAGTCCATCCAAGTCATGATTATGGTGGTGATTATGTTGACTGGTACAAGGAAACTTTCACCCCTAAATTGCCAGTTCAAAGTCAGCCCAGCTCCACAGTGACCAGCAGTTGTTAACCTCTGATAACTACTAAACAGCCCATGTTAAATGATCCGAGGTTTTCAATCTAGTTCCCAGGGGACAGGTGTCAACGTTACAAATAACTTCACAACTGACACCAACGGGCACTCTCAGAGTACCGAGGTCAAGTATTAGATAGAGACTGAATCACCCTCTTGCCCCCAGAGATAGTCTCTCCAGGAAGACACTCAGACACTTTGGCAGTGGGCAGAGGGCACGAACCTGAACAGCTGCTGCCCTTACTGTAGCTTTTCTGTAAATAGAAATCTTCAGTCTCAGGACTATCAATGTCACCTTCGAACAGCACTAAGCTCAGTTTTTAAAAATGATTTTTAAAAAAATTAACTGCTCTGTTGACTAGTGCCTTGTCCCTTTTACATCATTTTACCTTTCTATCCTCATTTAACTAACTGCATATCAACACTTTCCCTGAGAACCCACCCCATTTCCTCTATGGTTTAGTAATCCATTGCTGTTTCTTCTCACCTACTATATGTTTTTTAATTTAAGATCATTCCTGGAAAGTTCCCTTGTACAAAGAACACATTTTATTAATTTAATATGAATATTTACTATATATATATATTGCAGCTGTGACACATGGCCTGAATCAGGATCAGGACCTGATGGCACCACCCACTGTACAAACCCATTGGAAGCCACCAACTCTGCCCCAAAGAACTGACCACCTGAAAAGACAAAAAACAGACACAGAAATACAAAAGGGGTGCAAGTAGCCATGCAAAGTAGTCAGGGTGAGGATAGGGCCACATGGTTAGTTCCCAATTTTTCTCTAGTTTTATTATTTATGTTTAACCCCTACCTAACTATATTTTCATTATGATTCATTTGAACCTTATGCCTATTTCCATGCATATTTTTTACCTGATTTTCCAAAGTGATTAAGCAATCAGGCTCCTATCTAACCTCAAGTGAGAGTTGAGCGACTCAGCATCTCTCAGAACCAGAACCTTCTTCTGTTTCTGCTGATAATTAACACTAGCATTTCCTTTAATTAACCCTGAGATTCTATTTATTACATTTAACCCTAACCCTTTGCATTTTAACTCTTGCATTTTAATAACCACCATCTTTGGTGCTGATATATTGTCATTTCGGCTTACATGATGAAATACATAAGAAGGCCAGATTCTGAAATGCTTCCCACTGTGTAGAACTTCACCCCACATGTAACTTCACTGATTTCAGAAGGCACACATGAGGAGTAAGACCCCAATCCCGCAAAGATTTATGCACATGTTTAACTTTATGCATGAGTCGTCCCAATTTCAATGAGACTTCTCTCACACACACAAAGTTAAGCACAAGTAAATCAGAGTAGAATTAGTGCATAAGATACTATGTAATGTGAACAAGAGTATCAGAATCCAGCACACAGATAATATGCAGTGACCACGTTTATGGTCTTTTAATGCAGCATTTTTAAGGTGTGTTAATGGTTATGCACAGTGAGATTAGTTTGGTTTCTTGCAGTACCCCCAACATTATAAATTCATACTTTAGATTTTTTGCTTCTGTCTTCCAGAGTTAAACAAAATATTGTACATTTGTTCTGTTTTTAATAGATGATAAACTAACACTCCATGGACTGCAAATTGTGACAGCTTTTTCCCCAGCATCTCCAGGCTTCCTGGAACTCTAACTTAATATCACTATTTTTTTTTGAAGTTAACTATTCAGCTTTCTAGGTTGAATTTACATTCCAGCATTGCATGGAACATTTCCAGGATAAAAATTGCTTCTCATTAGACTGGCTCCTTCCCACATGAGACTCCTTGTGAGAGATTTCATTATTTTCCCTATCATGCTTAACTATTTATACTTAAACCAGCTGTTTCTCCTCATTAGCTTACAGGTCACCAAAGCAGCTTGAGGATGACACTATCAGATATGTTTCAGAGTGGTAGCCGTGTTAGTCTGTATGCACAAAAAGAACAAGGAGTACTTGTGGCACCTTAGAGACTAACAAACTTATTTGGGCATAAGCTCTCGTGGGCTAAAATCCACTTCATCAGATGCATAGAGTGGAACATACAGTAGGAAGATTATATATATATATACACGCAGAGAACATGAAAAGATGGGGGTTGCCATACCAACTCTAAGAGACCAATCAATTAAGGTGAGCTATTATCAGCAGGGGAAAAAGATATATATGCACATATATATACATATATATATACATATACATATATATACATATATACACACACACACACACAGATATATATACATATATATGCATATATCACCTGCACATCTACTAATGTCATATATGCCATCATGTGCCAGCAATGCACCTCTGCCATGTACATTGGCCAAACTGGACAGTCTCTATGCAAAAGAATGAATGGACACAAATCTGACATCAGGAATCATAACATTCAAAAATCAGTAGAACACTTCAGTCTCCCTGGTCATTTAATAACAGACCTAAAAGTGGCAATTCTTCAACAACAAAAATTTCAAAAACAGACTCCAACGAGAAACTGCTGAACTGGAATTAATTTACAAACTGGATACCATTAAATTAGGCTTGAAGAAAGACTGGGAGTGGCTGGGTCATTACACAAACTGATATCTATTTCCCCATGCTAAGGTTTCCCTTACTGTTACTCACACCTTCTTGTCAACTGTTTGAAATGGGCCATCCTGATTATCACTACAAAAGTTTTTTCTTCTCCTGCTGATAATAGCTCATCTTAATTGATTGGTCTCTTAGAGTTGGTATGGCAAGCCCCATCTTTTCATGTTCTCTGTATATATATATATAATCTTCCTACTGTATGTTCCACTCCATGCATCTGATGAAGTGGGTTTTAGCCCACGAAAGCTTATGCCCAAATGAGTTTGTTAGTCTCTAAGGTGCCACAAGTACTCCTCATTCTTTTTACTATCAGATATGAGACTCTAGATCTTCTAGGACACACATAAATTATATGTTTCACTAATTCCAGAGAAAGTTAATAAAATCTCTAATACAATATTCATTTTGTTTATTGAGATTTAAAATAATAAAATGATGCCTGTTCAAAGATTGAGGCACTTTAACATAATTGACACCACAGTAAAATCCCAGCAACACTAAGTAATCATTTCAACAGGAACTCAGCCAGCCAGCCACCTACACAGCCACCTTTCCCCCTTTCATTGTTAATAATAAAAAGATACTTTGGAGTGTTGGGTGACTACAGTAAAATCCTGTTTAATCAATGCTCCCCAGAGGTTGCACTGCCGTGTTCAGTACTCCCTGGGCTCTCCAAACCTGGAGGGGGCAAAGACAAGTTTACTAGCTTCCCTAGAGCCAGCCAGCACTCTGGCATAGGTTGTGCTCAAGATAACCACCTCGTGCTCAGGAGTGAATAAGAAACCAGCAGATTAAGATGTTTATCACCTAGCATCTGATAGACTTTTTACAGTAGCATTTGGCGGGTGGGGGGGTGGGTGGGTTCAAACAACAGTCTACCTGCATGTCTACCTTATCTATAGGCTTATTATCACCCAGTGATAGCCTGGGGAGGCCTAGCTTCTTCAGACACCCGAGCAGATGTCTGTATTGGTCTGAACATGACTCACCCTGGAGAGGGAGAGAGTCACTTTTTATCCAGCAAGAGGCTCTCTGTCTTCTTAGTTCTCGGGCTTTGGCAGTGCTTGTTAAAAAAATGTTGGGTGGCCTCTGCAGTGGATCAAGCCCCACTCCTCAAGGTCAGTGGCTCTCCCATTGTCTCACAATCTTCAAGCATTTGCTGAGGGGTGTCTTATCTTTAGCCATTATAATCTTCCTATCTTCCTTTCCTAATAGCTCACTATTAAACTACACCAACATGCAGTAAACATCCCAATAGTCTGCTAAACATAGAGTATTCATAAAATTATTTTACAGAGCAGCTCCATATCAATCACACACTGTTTATTCAAGGGTTTCATGTCATTTCTGCTCCATCACCCCCAAGTTCTTCACATTTAAGGATTTGCACATTCATCAGGCTAGACTGACTAATGACCAGATTAGGTATAGAAATTCCAATATTTTTAATTAAAGAGCAACTCATACAGTGTTGACTTACATTGTGACATCCTTGTACTTAGAGATAGTTTGAATTATCTCAGCGATATGATCATGAACTAACAGACACCAGCATCCTTTCAATTATTAAAGCACTAACTCAGCAGATTATGCATTACAAAAGCAGTCAGTATATTCCACTGGCAATGCACTTACAGAACTCATGTTTGCCATGTGGGTGCATTGGTCCCAGGATATTAGAGAAACAAGATGAATTGGACCAACTTCTGTGGGTGAAAGAGACAAGATTTCGAGCTTATACAGATATTTCAGTAAGGCATTTGATACAGTTCCACATGGGGAATTATTAGTTAAATTGGAGAAGGATGGGGATTAATATGAGAATTGAAAGGTAGATAAGGAACTGGTTAAATAGAAGACTACAATGGGTCATACTGAAAGATGAACTGTCAGGCTAGAGGGAGGTTCCTCAGGGATCGATCTTGGGACCAATCTCATTTAACATTTTTATTACTGATCTTGGCACACCAAATGGGAGTGTGCTAATAACATTTGCGGATGACACAAAGTTGGGAGGTATTACCAGTACAAAGGAGGACCAGAATATAATACAAGATGATCTGGATATCCTTGTAAGCTGGAGTAATAGGAATGGGATGAAATTTAATAGTGCAGTGTGCAAGGTCATGCATTTAGGGGTAATAACAAGAATTTTTGATGTAAGCTGGGAACATATCAGTTGGAAGTGACAGAGAAAGCAAAAGACCTGGGTGCAGTGGCTGATCACAGGATAACTATGAGCCGCCAATGTGATTCGGCTATGAAAAAGGCTAATGGAGTCCTAGCATGCATCAGATGAGGTATTTCTAATAGAAATAGGGAAGTGTTAGTACCATTACACAAAGCACTGGTGAGATCTCATCTGGAATACTGTGTGCAGTTCTAGTCTCCCATATTTAAGAAAGATTAATTTAAACTAGAACTGGTGCAGAGAAGGGCTACTGGAAGGGAAAACCTACCTTATGAGAGGAGACTCAAAGAGCTTGGAGATATGATTGCTCTCTATAAATACATCAGAGGGATAAATACCAGGGTGGGAGAGGAGTTACTTAAGTGCCAAAGTGGACACAAGAACAAATAAATACAAACTGGCCATCAACGAGTTTAGGTTTGAAATTAGATCAAGGTTTCTAACCATTGGAGGAGTGAAGTTCTGGAACAGCCTTCCAAGGGGAGCACTGGGGGCAAAAAACCTAACTGGCTTCAAGACTGAGCTAGATAGGTTTATGGGGGGGATAGTATGATGAGACTGCCTACTCCTTCCTTACTGCATGTAGTTGATCTGCAACTGCTAGCAGCAAATGTCTCCAATGGCTGGTGATGGGACACTAGATGGGGAGAGCCCAGAGTTACTACAAAGAATTCTTTGCCAGGTATCTGTCTGGTGGGTCTTTCCCACATGCTCAGAGTCAGAAAGGAATTGTCCCCTGGGTCAGATTGGCAGAGACCTTAGGTGTTTTTCACCTTCCTCTGCAACATGGGGCATGGGTCACTTGCAGGTTTAAACTAGTGTAAATGGTGGATTTTCTGTAATTTGAAGTCTTTAAATCATTATTTGAGGACTCCAGTAACTCAGTCAGAGGTTAGGGGTCTATTACAGGAATGGGTGAGGCTCTGTGACGTGCAATGTACAGGAGGCCAGACTAGAGGATCATGATGGTCCCTTTTGGCCTTAAAGTCTATGAACTTTTCTTCAGGTTTGGGAAAGGTACTCCAAGGTACAGAACTCCTGTCAGCATTAATAGGAGTTGTGTGAAAATCACTGAAATAGTATAATACATTAACTCACATTTGCAGAGTTACGATAGCTGAAGGGAATACAGGATTTTAGAGACTATGCTCAACTAAATACAGTAGTTTGTCAAATGTGTCAGAATTGACTGACATGTTTTGGTTGAATTAATACATTGCTTTGAACTAAAAATAATCTGTTTCATTATCGTATTTATGTTATTCTGTAATAGACTATTCACCTGGAATCCAAAACTAAGTCAAGTCACATTACATACTCTAAATTATATAACATCTGTAGACTTTAATATGATTCATCCAGCTGAATTTGCTGCACAGCATTTGAAAGTTGCAAGGGTCAAAAGTTTCCATTGAAACAAAAATGGCGTCTATTTTTCTCTTGGTTCTATTTGTGAGAAGGGAGACTACACCTTAAGACTTGTAATTACACTTAGTATAAACAGGGGAGAATTTGCTATTTAAGTTTCCAAATTACAGAGGGATATTGATAGTGTATTGACCAAGATACTCAAACTAAAGGTCTGAAGAAAGCTAACAGGTTGGTTTTGGTTTATGCTCTTAAACAGGAAGCTGTACATTTTGTATGTTTTAGACCCAGCTGTACATATGTGACATTTGGATACAGTTTATAGCTACTCCGGGTACAAATGTTTTCAAAGAAAGTTTTTCACTGCACAATCTTACAGAATCTACAGTTACCTCACTGTAAGGCCTTTTAGTTTTCAACTGTCACTGCCAAATGTCTAAACTGAAAAGGAATCAAGATTTTCTTTTTCTAGATTAAATTTCAACCACAGAAAAGGGCTGAGACACCCTACATTTTATAATACTTGAAGGACACTTAAAATCAGAACTCTGGATATTCAAAGGTGACCCCAGCAATTGCTTCCATCAGCAATAGTACAGTGTCGGCAGCTTTCTTGGTATAGTCATTATTAGAATTGAAGACCAATGAATTCTGAAGCATGTTTACTGAGAAAAGCCACTGCATTGCCAGCAGTGACTACTGGACATAAGATGGTTTGATTTATCAGTAATAGGGATGTATTATTGAGGACTAACCTTGAGAGGCTTTAAGTCATCATCAGTCATCATTTCCTGGTACATATAGCCTACTTTGGAGATAATGTCCCTACCCATCAAGCCCTGGAGATTAGACTTGAGGTCAGGAGGTTGCCCGCCCATGGACTGGCAGCAGCCATGCGGTCATCTGCAATTAACCTGGCTGCCCCAGATCAGTAATGGTCCTGTGGAGCTTTTAGATGCCTGAAATAAGGCTGTACAGTGTGGCCATCGACATTTGGAACTATGGACCATTGCTATCTAAGCATGCTATTGTTGCCAGTGACACTCTCAGACATTCTTAGAAAATGAAGCATTTATGATCCTGTGTTTGATCACATAGAATGGGAAGTTATAATAGGGAAAAGTATCAGCCGCAGGTGAGATAGAATGACCAGAAATGAAGGATGGTGGATGACTATGAATAAGGAACATGCAGAAGACTTCATGTAGTTTATGTAGCAATTTATATATAAATTTATTTTTTTAAGGGATCCATTTAGATTCCAATATAGAAATTGTCACTTTTGTCTCTTTTTATAGTGGATATACTCAGAATGAGAATAGTTTATGTGACAAACAAGTTGTTTGAGGACTCATTTTTTATGGCTGTTAATCATGCATGACAGTGGGAAGAAGTCTAGGTATTTTGCTTATGTCTATGCTTAATTCCCAAGTGACCAGTGGATCATAATATCTTATTATGAAATGTACGTCCTTTCTGAGACCTGCAATAGACTGTGAAATTTCTAGTTAAGATGTAGCCAGATTGCACTTGCAACTTGTTTCTGTCTGTTCAGGAAAGAGGGAATACATATCTTTATAATCTACATACTCTGTAGACTTAATATTTATCATTATGAGAGGACCTGGTAGTTTTGTGTATGGTTAAGGTTGCCAGACACTTCTATGAGAAGACTGCTCATAAAATGTTGGCAAAGTTTAATTGTTTTCGTGGAAATTTTCCATGCCAGGTATCTGCCTCAGCCTTTTGTGGAAAGGTTCAACTAAAATGGTTCAGCCATTTCCAAGAACAAGATTGGGGGAAAATATTTTGTTTTGCCCATGTTAAAACAATTCTTATAACAATTTCATCAAGGCGCTCTAGCACCTCCCTGCTTTAGATCAGGGAATTGAAATTTGGCAGGAGGGTCAGCCCAGCTTGTCACGGATGGGTCTTTTGCTGTTTCTGTGAAAATTCACCCAAATTTGCCTAAATTACAAGTCTGGAAAAATCTTCATTCACAGATGCTCAATAAAGACTTCTTAGAATTGGGCAGCTAAATTCTTCAAAGATTCCCTCTGCACTGAGCATGTGACAGCCCAGAATTGCAAGGGGCTGATCAAGACTTGACCTGCAATTGGTCAGCCTGAATGCTGGGAGATGCTGTGGTGCTCGGCAACAGAAATGACATCAGTGAGAGAGTTGCTCCTACGGACACTCTATTTTATGCAAATTCTGATGATAAAATGGCAGAATTTACCTCTCCCCCATTCCTCTTGGCTTGGTATGTTCCCTTCTAGAGGTTGGTGTTATTCTGTGATAAGTTCTATGGTAACTCCAAGCAAGTTGAAGGTATTGTGCAATTCACCATATCATATCATGATAGCCTGTGGTACACAATGCTCTGAGATTAACTCAAGAAGTTAAGGTACACCTGCTAATCTTCTTGGTTTTTAAATAATAGTCCAGATTAGTCACAGAAGGAAATTTGATAATGATTGCTCTAAAAACAATATATGTAAGTGATTTGATGATTTCATGTTCTTCCAGGAGAAGTGTACCAAATTACATCAACATCAGTGATAGTGTGGCTTACAAAAGCATGACTAACAACTCCTCTGGAACTTCTGTGGTCCTTTCTAATTAAGATAGCTTTTTCTTTCATTTTTTTCCTGTGAAAGATAACTGAGGGCCTGCTCCTACACACTGTACACACATGAATAGTCCCATTAATGTAACTTGAACTCATGACTTATATAAACAGACATGTTGAAGTCAATTGGCCTACTAGCATAAATAAAGGTTCTTCATGTGAATAAAAGTTGCAGAATTAGACTTAGTTACAGAGCACATTTTATATAACAGGGTTTTTTTTGCGGGGTGGGGGGGGGAGGTCAAGCACTAGATGTTCTTCAGTAGGTTTGCTTGTGTCATACTATGCAACATTTTCCCCATACTCTGCAACAGATCTCTCCAGTACATGTCAAAATGTACATTATGAAATATTTTGTTCTCACAGTACTGTTCTTCCCACTCACCTCCTCTACTGAATCAGCTGCTGAGTGTTTCAACTCTGCGCTATCCATCACCTTTGACTTTCACTCTTTTCTACATCTTCTAGGACCATCCCATCAAAACCCTATCCTTGGCTCACCACCAAAATCCATGTCCTCCATGTCTGTGCCCATGATACTGAGTGGCCCTAGAGGGATCAAGTCCCATGAGAACAGTGGCTTCCTCCACTACAAATGTATTCTCTCCTCCAACATTGCTACCATATTCCTAATCAAACAGCTCTATTTTTCCCACAGTGACCAATGTGACCACAATCTCAGACATCTATTCACCATTTCTGACTCCTTGCTACTACATCCACCACCCTCACCTTCTTCATAAAACCTTCACTCTCCACTGTCACTGCTGACATCACAACCGTCTTCTCCAGCGCCTAGACCCCAAATGTGGATGTTAAACTCTTCCTTCTCCAGATCTGGTACATTTCTTAAGTTAGCCAGGTGGACCCCAGTTTTGGGCACCCCTCTGCAGAGCTCCTGAGCAGCTGCTAGACATTCACTCAAGGTTGTCTCTCGATATATAGTTACAGGAATCCTCCAGGACTAACTACAAATATTTCATCATAGGGGAATTAAACACAGACTTTGCCTTGACTACAGCCAACCACTGAGACACTAAGCACCCCTGTATTCACATCATGCACACTATAGTAATACTCTTGGTACAAAATATGCCTTTTGAGATATCATTTGAAAACAACTCACTGATCATTTATATTTTTGTATGATGTATGCACAGGGTGTGTACAAAAAGTTATTATATATGCTGGAATTCTAACTAATGTGTGTTTAAACCAGGCATGTCTGGGGAAGTTGCTAAACAGGTCTGCCTTAGACAAAAGAATGTGTATTTGATTCTCTGATCAGCCCTATCTTCAGGCAAAGACAATGAGGGTCCATTTTTACATATTAGGAAGGGGGAAAACAAATTAATCTAACACCCAGGGAAAGAAAGAGCACGGCTCTTCCTTCATCACTAGGTTCCATGTCACCTTGCTCACAGCTTGAATAAACTTTCCTTTGAGGAGTAACCCTCAGAAGAGTCCATTTTAAAGGTTTACTGGTCAAGAAAGACAGGGAGTCTGAACCTCAAGTGATAGGCAATTGAATCAACTGATTGTATGCAATATTACTGTATTATAAAGGTGTATAGAGTGAGGACTTTTCAGAAAGCTTATGACACACACCAGTGATCACTATTATTGTGAAATATAGTATTAACTCTATATGAGGAAATATGGATACTTAATGCCATTATGCTTCCAGTCTGTGACCAAACAAGGGAGAAACAGGCTTTTCCCCTAACAGGAGGGAAGGTAGCTATCTGCCTGTCTACAAAGAAATTAAGCAAAGTGTGACCAGTAACAATGGAAGCTCTATTTACAAAGAAATCAGCAGGGGACTGGCAAGCCCACAGGAAGGGAAAAACAGCAAGAGATAATCCTGCCTCTTTAAACAAAGTCATTGATGGTGGGGAAATATAAGCAAAGACAGAAGCTATCTTTGGCATTCATCACTACACAGACAAAAGTGAACAGAGCTCTTTCAAACCAAGAAAGATGGGCCCTTCAACCAAGCAGGGGGGTTTGAAGTCTTTGGAAACTGAGTATAGGTGAGAAACCATCTTGAACAAAGCCTGTACCTTGCTAGATTAAGTTTTAGACTTTTTGATGTTTTCACTTTTATTTGCTGATAACACTAACTTTATTCCTTTTACTTAACATCACTTAACTTGTGTCCTATTGTCAATGAATTTGTTTTTGTTTTTTATTTTAAACCAACTCATGTAAATATAAGGATGTATTTACCCCAGTTAATAAGGTGTGGTGTTCTTTGTGTGTCTTTAGAGGAACAAAAGAACCTTATTATTTCCCTGAACTCTCCAGGAGAGGGCTGGACATTGCAAAGCACATGCTTCTGGGAAAATGTGGGACAGGGAGTGTGTTGGGGTCCCCTTGCTGGCTGTAACCGAGGCTGGTGGAAGCCAGAGTGGGGCTGTAGGCAGGCTGCTGGGGTCAGAACTGCTGAACCAGGGCATAGGCGGTGAGTTATATCTCCACGTGGTGCCCAGGCACCAGCAATATTCAGAGCCCAGGGGCCCAGCTCCACCAATATTTGGGGCCAGGTGTCCCCCCAGCCCACCTGCCGCCCCCCGCGCCTCCCCCAAGTGTACCCTGGCCCCCTCTTGCTGCCTCTCCGTACCTCCCTGGGTTCCAGAGCAGAGCGTCCCTGGCTACATCCCTGCAGCAACTGCTCCCGTGGGGTCCTAGTGCCCCTCAATTTCACTGCCAGTGCAGACTGACTGAGCTTGCCCTTCCATCTCAGACCCTTCCCTCTTCTGGCGGGACCCTCCACCAGCACAGGGAGCCCTCCACCCGCAGCCACCCTCCCGCCCCGGCACCCACCACGGGGGGAGGCAAGGGAGATTCCTGGACCTGAGAGGGGCCCTAGGAGCACATGCAGTGACAGTGGTGGGGGTGAGTGTGCTGTTCGGGGGGGGGGGCAGGAAAGGGGGGCTCCTCCTCCAGAGCTTGCTGCTGCTAGCATGGAAAGGGCTGGGGGGTGTCCTCCTCTCTGGCCCCTGTCCTGGAGCAGCCTGCCTGCACCCGAAACTCATCCCCGGCCCTGCCCCACCCCAGAGTCTACATCCCCAGCCAGAGCCTTCACCCCCCACTGCACCCTCAACCCTAGCCCTGAACCCCTCCTACACCCCAGACACCTTATCCCCAGTCCCAGCCAGAGCCCTCATCCCCCTGAACTCCAACCTTCTGCCCAAGCCCTGAGCCCCTCCAGCACCCCAAACACCTTATCCCCAGTCCTAGCCAGAGCCCTCATCCCCCTGAACTCCAACCTTCTGTCCCAGCCCTGAGCCCCTCCCACACCCCAAAGCCCTCATCTGCAGCCACACCCCACAGCCCTCACCCCTTCACCCCCTCTAGCTGCACCCTCTCCCATCCCCAAACTCCCTCCCAGAGCCTAAACCCTGCACCCCAATTCCCTGCCCCAGCCTAGGGCCTTCACCCCAGACCTCCTCCCCCACCCAAACTCCCTCCCAGAGCCTTGGGCAGGTGGGGGCAGAGTTTGGGCAGGGGCAGGTTTTGGGCATCACCGAAATTTCTACAAACCTGCCACCCCTGAACCAGGGCTGTCTAGCACACACACACTTGAGGGTGTGACCTGCATGCTTTTGGGCTTATTGTGAGCATCCCCGGGGAGCTTCAGTTGCAAGGCATTGTAAGGCAGCCATGAGTGCAGGGCAATTTGGCACAAGATTGGCACATCTTCTCTGACTTCCCCAACATCCATATTGTTTCCCCTCCTGACCATTAAAAGAGGAACTACTGAAATAATCTGTCACTTGTGGTTTGGACAATTAGATTTTTCCTGTGCCCATTTTAATCCTTCCACTAGCTCCTCCTCTTCTCCTGCATCAAGTGCAGTCTTCTTGTCCTCAGTTTTAATGCATCCACTCTACGTTCAGTACTCCCTACCAGGAGTTTTTTCTCTTGTACTCCCTCTGTGAAACAAACATCTTCCCTGAACTAGTCTGCAAGGCCACTACACTGTACTCATTCAAATTCTTCCTCAAAACCCTCTGCTAACTTGACATTTACAGGTAATTCCCAGTTGGGAATAGCCAAGACGTACACCCACAAATAGATTTTAACTGGTTTGGAGCCACAAACTAATGCTCACTGACTATAGAAACCCATGTTCTCATTACTTTTACCCTCATCCTCATTTTCCTTCCCCTCTGATTTTAGTAACATTCATTTGTTGAGTTTGGTCTTTAGATTTTAATGTAAACACTTCATGGCAGAAACCATGTCCTATAATTTATTTTTTTATAATAAATAGCATGATAGAACCTTGATCATGACTGAGGCCTTTTGGAGATACTGTTGTATTAAATCAACAAACTGATGATAAAACAGGTTATTTTGATTCTCTTGGCAAATATTTAGTATGCTGCTCATTAATTTTAATGTATGGCATTTGTGTTCAAGACAACCAGCACCAAATGGCTAATCTTATTTACCAACGAACATGGGAAGAAAAAACATCAGTCAGGAAATTACTTATTTAGAAAAGTATAGTAAACTTGAACCAATTCTGTTTTATGGTTAAGCGGTTTACTATTAATGCATGCAGGTGACCCTTGACATCTTCATGAATAATAATGCAGCCCAATGAGGCAGCATCATTGAAAACGAGTGACACCACTCACAGGAGCAAGAATACATTTTCTATTAAAGAAAAAAAACACCATTAGAAAACTTAACTCGCTGACAGTTTAAACAGGTTTTTATGTGACAATTCATTTTACACTGTAATAAAAAAGTAATCAACATTAGCAACCTTTCCATACTATGGAACATGTGGGCTACCATGATTAAATAGCATACTGAAGATTAATTGTATGGGTCAATTTTTTATTATGGTAATTTTTAAATTGTTCTAGGAAAATGTTTATATATACATGGATACACACTCGTGTATTACAGATAAATGTATCTACCTATGGTAGGCAAATTCTAAATTTGCTTTCTTTTTTGTTTATATAATCTGAGAAGGAAAAAAAAAGGGTGAATGAAGCAGCATATGCATAAACGGCCTAATTGTATTGCATAAGACCTCCTAGCTGTGATTGCTTGATCCTGGTTTAGTTTTTAAGGACATTCCTATTTGGGCATTTACTTAATTTCTGAATGAATGACCTTGGGCCCAATCCCACAACCTTCACCTCATGTGAGTAAAGATGACTTCCTTGAGTAACGATTGGCATACAGGACCACTTCATAACAGCACAGCCTACAATTGTTTGCATTTGAGTCAGCCTCTATCATGTGAGCTCTGAAAGAGGAAATATTCTTTGCAGCAAAGTCTAAAAATATTTTCCATATTTCTCTCCTTGTAATTGGTAATTTACAATTTACTAACTTATTTTCCCCATGTATTCTATAGTGTGGAATATGACTTCAGACAACAAGAAGGCAGATTTCATCAGGTTTTGAAAACACTGGATCAAGTGGAGCAAACTCCTGCCATGGCTCCAGCCCCCAAATTACCACCTGACCATCCAATTCCCGAGAAACAGGAATTAAGACGAAAAACAAAAAAGGTGAAAAAGAAATGCTTCTGGTGGATGTGAATGTCTTTTAACTGACATAGAGAATTGAAGGACTACATTTCAGAAGACATTAAAACATATATAGAGAGTCTTTAATATGTACAACTATGAAATCACAAACAGGAAACTAAAAAATGTCCAAGAAGGTATTTGAAAACTCAAAAGCTTAGAATGGAATTTGCTTATTTAACAAGATCAGTGAACAAAGACACGAGTATTTTGAAACAGGATGCAATCTATCTTTTTGTTTCAAAAAGACAACTTCATACGCTTTGTGAAGGCAATGTTTTTACTTTCAAATAATGCTGAAGTTGTGATTTAAATTGATAAAAATAAGGGCAATCAAAGTAAAGGAAGCAGCTCCCATATGCATTCCCACATCATGCTTAGTTTCAAACAAAATGGCCTAAAAGTCATTCCCTGATCTTGTCCCCAATGGTGCAACCAAAAACTGTGGGGTGGGACACAGATTTTCAGAAAACTTCCTCTCCAAGGGAGACAAGTGATTGATTTGTCACACTAGTGTAAGAGTTAAAAAGCTATAGGACCCAAGGTTGGACACGATTCCTTTTTTGTTGTTGGTCTTATTCAGAAACTAACAATTATTTTGCTGCAGTTGAGGTGGGGGAGGAGTCATATTTATTAACACCCTTTTTTAAAAAGCAATAGCTTTATAAAACATCTCTATCTCTGTTTGTACCATTGTGCATCTAAGATCCTTAACACTACACCAAAATGCCCCAACACATGCCTCTTTGATCCAACAGAACATACTCTCAGCATCTCAGAGGGTGTCAAACCAGTAGTACACTTTGGTGTTCTGATGTTAATACAGATTAACGCTTTAAATGTTAAGAGAAGTTAATGTAGAGAAGATTTCAATTTAGCTATTTTTCAAAATTTAGAAAAATAGCTGTGACAACTAGTCAAAACTAGATATAAAAATTAAACCTTTTTTCCCCAAGAAAAATAGCATTTTGCACTGTTTTCCATGCAAAAATGTTTAGAAAAAGGGAAAAAGTTTCAGCAGATTAAATGTAATAGCTAAGCACTAAAGCCTTGACAGTACTATAAGTGGCAGAGCATAGAGCAGTCCCACTCTGAAAAGAGACTTTAATATACTAACATGGCACATTCTTTTACTCGTCGGATTTATTCCCAGGGGATGTACAGTCTTATTACTTTAGTGACAAAAGTGCTCATGTTTCTTTTACTCCTTTTACATTAGTGTGTAATGCCAAGTAAGAGGACAAGTTAGCTTTTGTTCATAGTTGTACATCAGCAAAACCATTGAATACGTTCCGGGTATTAAGGACAATCAATTATACCTGTAGAAACCCACTGAAGGTAATAAAATTGCACAGGAGTGATTAAAGGCAGAACCATAGCACAATAGGGCTTGCTTAGGTGTAACTGGTCTTTGTTTAGACGTGATGAGGCATGGAAAGTAAAGAAATTAGCATGACTCAGCTGAGTGAGAGTTTTCAGGACTGGGAATTAGAAAGAATTAAACGCATTAGATATGAAATTCACTGAGGGACAGTGAACCCACAATGCCATTCATTGGAGCCTCTTTCAGAGGAAAAGCTCCCTTTAAATTCTAGTAGCAAAACTGTGACCTAGTTATACCCATAAGCCCCCTTCAATAAAGATTTGTAGAGGTAAGTAGGGTCAAAATTTAGCTCTTGTTAGAGCACACCACTATTGCACCCATATAAATACACATTTTATATGCTGGCACGCCTATAGTATTCTTCCATACTGACTGTGTATCACTGTGTCTATATAACAGAGATACAGAAGAGTCTATTGATGTACAATAGCATTCCTTCTATCCAACTAGTTTTGAACGCTGAGTGTCTCATGGTAAAGGGACATCCATGAGCTGTATCAAAAGCTATAACAACTCTCCAGGCTAAAAATTGCTCTCCCACTCTCCCGTTTTCATGGCTCCTAGCACCTTTGGTGGAAGGACATTAGCTTTTAGCTACCACCAATCCTATATTCCACTCTCAGAGTTTATTTTTTCTTTACCAGCATAAAATGAGGAAGCAGCCCTTCTACTAGGGAATTAACTCTTCACTTGCCAGCCCTTCAGGATGTCTCTCAATCTTTGTTAATTTTTTCTCTTTAAAATGTACATTTTTAAAAAATAATAAACACACAGTACCATGGTGAATGATCTGCTTCTTATCTTGGCCAGTGGGCTCTTTGTACCTGCAGCAGTTCCTATTCCAGCCTGCTGCTGAGGGAGAGAATGCACCGATTTCCTTCCCAGTTTTCATTCAAGCACAGTCCACACATTCTGTTGAGTCCAAACTCACCCATTCAAGAGGTATGGTGTGATCATCACAGAATTTAACATAAAAGCGACAAAGTTCAGTTCACACCCTCTCCTCAGGCTTGGTTGCTCCTAGGGTTCCCTACCTAATGATCTCTCATCCCATAGACACTCTCTTTCTAAACAATCACTCCCATCTCCATTATATGAGAATGATGTAAAGCACCAACTGCCTCAGTGAGTGAACAGCAGCCACTTAACCATTTCCTAGCAGTATCAAAACCTAGCAGTATCAAAAACTTGAATAGTGTTTTCTGCACTCAGTCTGGGGGTAGAGGGGAAGTTAAGGTTAAGTATATTAAGTTAAGCCATTTAATTCCACACCTGTCTCAAGCACAGCTTGACTACAATTCACAGTAAAAGAAGGAAGAAATCATGTAATTGTACATATCACACAGAAAAAATTATAGCTGCAGAACTCAACTTCTCTTGCACTAAAGAATTTAGCGGGCATCGTATTTGTGCAATGAAATTGCACAATACTGCATGTGTACAGCTACTGTACACAAACTTCCACATAGTCCACGCTTCATAGAATTTCTTTGTAAAATGATGTATTCAGCTCCTGCATTGCAATAGTATTACACAGCATTACACTCAAAAGGGTGATTTCTATTAAAGAGAACACACTGGAAAAGTATTTCAGACATATAGATATATCAGCTATGTCTGATGTTACAGAAAAGAGCTAAAGAGATATAAAGTCACATTTAGCCCGAACATAGAAATTGACAACATAAATAAAACATATTACCAGGTTACAAATAGGTACTTTAGATCCTCCAGTGGGCATGTGTGACACAACCACAACATAATGTAATGTGTGACTTTCCATTACAATGCATCAGATAGGAAAAGGGAGAACAGATGGCTCCAGAGACACACTGCTTAGTTGTGTAACATCAGGATTAGACTACAAATATATAGATTTGTAGATAACAAAACTATTAATGTTGGACAGAAAAGATTCTATACCATAACAGTCTACTGTGTAGTGTTCCAAACTAGCTCCCATAAGAGGAGTAGAATATATACACACACACACAAAGAGAGAGAGAGAGAGAGAGAGAGAGAGAGAGAATGAGCCCGTTTGATAACATTGGTATACAAAAATAAAGTATGCCTTTATGAAAAATTTGACATATTTATGTGAGAAATCCACTACACTCTTTGTAAAATACTGTACAGCATATGACATTATATATACCAAAATTACTGTACTTGAAGTTACTCTGTTTTACAGAGAAAGTCTATCAATTTGTTTTTTAAAAAATGAAACAAAACATATGAATAGAATCCTGAATCTGGTTTGACATAGGTTACAAAGGTTATGAAGCTATTTTTTTCCTGTAGTTCAATAAAAAAAATAGTTGTCCTATCAACAGTCACAAGACTTGGGAATTATGCTAGCTCAAATACAGAGCACCTTCCTAATGAAATGTAATAATCAAATGTAATGTTTTGTAAATTTCTAGACTGTTTTAATGGGATATTATCTTTTGCAATAAACTGACTTATTTTTCTTTGGTTTCAAGATTCAATTAATAAACATTTAGGGGGAATAGAGAGGAAATGAAAGATTGCTCTTGGAAAAAGAGGAAGGATGGGGTAATGCATAGCATATTTATGGATTCATATTCATTAGACTCTCTAGGTCAGTGGTTCTCAACCAGGGATACCTGTACCCCTGGGGATACATAGAGGTCTTCCGGATGTACATCAACTCATCTAGATATTTGCCTAGTTTTACAACAGGCTACATAAAAAGCACTAGCGGAGTCAGTACAAACTAAAATTTCACATAGACAATGACTAGTTTATACAGCTCTATATACTATACACTGAAATGTAAGTACAATATTGATATTCCAATTGATTTATTTTATGATTATAATGTAAAACTGAGAAAGCCAGCATTTTTCAGTAATAGTGTGCTGTGACACTTTTGTATTTTTATGTCTGATTTTTATAAACAAGTAGTTTTTAAGTCAGGTGAAACTTGGGGTACACAAGACAAATCAGATTTCTGAAAGGTGTACAGTAGTCTAGAAAGGTTGAGAACCAGTGCTCTAGGTAGAGAATTTCAACTATCAGTGGTTTATTGGACTGGATTTTCACACTTCTAAATAGATCACACTGTATTATCAACCATTTTAGCTTTGCAAATTGTTGCTCTGGTTATAACTTGTGAACAGTGACGTGTACTATGCCAACCTCATTATAGTTCTAAAATATGCACCTTTTTGATCTCACCATATGAAGCCAAGGTATGAAATAATGGGATGATAGAGACTGTGTAACACCGCCCCAGTTGTTGGAGAACAGGATCGAACCTGGGACCTTTGGAGCTTAGTGTATGAGCCTCTACTACATGAGCTAAAAGCCACATGGACACCATACCCTACAACTGCACCAAAAGAACTAGCTGAAGTGCAAAAGGCCACCAAATTTTAGAAGGAAGTATGGGTCAACAGTGTTCCAAATAAAAGATCTGGAAAGTTTTGCTTAATGGACCATGATCCTCTCTCATGTCCTCTCCTTAACTTCCCTCTCCACCCAAGAAAAAAGGGAGAACTCCTTAACAAATAACATGCCAATGCCTCACTTTGTTCAGGATCCTTACTTCCAGACATGTTAATGGCTGAAACCTACGTAAAAAGGGGACTGTCCAGGTAGGTTATTACCCATAAAAAGTTGTCTTCTCAACAGATGCAACTTGGACAGTTCGCGTCAGATTCTTACATAGGTGTGTTTCTGTAATGTCACTAACCAAAAGCAGCTGAGCATCTTCATAAACAGCTGTTTGTTGTAGAAATTCATGTCTTCAGGTAACGCGGAGGTGATAGGTAATGTATAATAGTCAAATAACCTGTTTATTTGGATAACTATTTTCCGACTCTTTTTTCTCCTCTGGAGTTTCAGTATTCAGTAGGATCTGGGAAGACCATAAGAGAAACATGCTCACTGAGTATCAGAGGGTAGCCGTGTTAGTCTGTATCCACAAAAACGAGGAGTCCGGTGGCACCTTAAAGACTAACACATTTATTTGGGCATAAGCTTTCGTGGGTAAAAAACCCACTTCTTCGGATTCTCACTGACTAACTTCATGAGGTTTTCAGGGAAGTTACCACCAGAGAGATGAAAATGAATGAGTTATGAAACTGAACTGTTTAAAATGACTTTCCACTAACCTGAAATTAGTAATAAAAATCAAAACCTTGACTACTGGACTGGCAACAGCTATTATGTGGATAGGGACATGTCTAATAAAGACTTGCTAATCATTTGGTGGTTGGGACTCATCAACAGCAAAGCTATAATTAATGTTTTCCCTGGTCTTATGCACTTCAGGTGAAGTGTTATTTGGAAAAGAAACAATAATGACCACTTCACATTCAGAACTGGGCTTTTAAACCCAGATAGCCTGCAAACATACCTAGATGCTTAAATGATAAGCACATCACAAGTTCCTGGATAGAAAACATAACAGAGGTAAAAACAATGAGGAGTCCTTGTGCCACCTTAGAGACTAACACATTTATTTGGGCATAAGCTTTTGTGGGCTATAACCCACTTCATCAGATGCATGGAGCGGAAAATACAGAAGTCAGGTATAAATATACAGCACATGAAAAGATGGGAGTTGCCTTACCAAGTTGGGGGATCAGTGCTAACAAGGCCAATTCAATCAGGGTGGATATGGCCCATTCCCAACAGTTGACAAGAAGATGCAAGTATCAACAAAGGGAAAAAGTGACCCAGCCACTCCCAGTCTTTATTCAGGCCTAATTTGATGGTGTCAAGTTTGCAAATTAATTCCAGTTCTGCAGTTTCTTGTTGGAGTCTGTTTTTGAAGTTTTTTGTTGAAGAATGGTGACTTTTGAGTTTGTTATTGAGTGTCCAGGGAGAATGAAGTGCTCTCCTACTGGTTTTTTAATGTTACAATTCTTGATGTCTGATTTATGTCCATTTATTCTTTTGCATAGAGACTGTCCAGTTGGTCAATGTACATGACAGAGGGGCATCGCTGGCACATGATGGCATATATCACATTGGTAGATGTGCAGGTGAACGAGCCCTGATGGTGTGGCTGATGTGGTTGGGTCCTATGATGGTGTCCCTTGAATAGATACGTGGACAGAGTTGGCACCGGGGTTTGTTGCAGGGGTTGGTTCCCGGGTTAGTGTTTCTGTTGTGTGGTGTGTAGTTGCTGGTGAGTATTTGCTTCAGGTTGTGGGGCTGTCTGTAAGTGAGGACTGGCCTGTAGAGGCAGTAACTCTTCTTCCAAACCAGGGTTGGAACACCTGGTTGATGTTGATGTTGGATGCTCAGCCTTGATTAAGTCATTTCCTTTGTTACATGCAAGCAGGACTACTTGTAAAACAAGAAAGATCAGGGGACTGTGCTAGCAGTAGCATGACATAAAGATACCATTTTTATTAATATTACTGCCAAGATTCTGTTTGGGGTACAGTGGAAGTTTGTAGACCCTGCTATAAAACATACCCACTTTCACCTGGCCTTTATTACTTTATGTGAAGAAAAACAAACTGTAGAACTACTACATGAAATATTTAAAATTTACATGGGGGTATTCAAGGCTACCCTTTTTTTTTTTGTTCTCTTAAACAATGTCAATGCAGGCAGCAATGTATGGTCTTTCAATATTTCCCTCATTTGAGCTTTCAGTGCACCATTATATACTTCCAAGCAGAAAGCGGTCTGCATTTTATGTAGATACTTAGCACATAGAGAGTAAATCACACACCGTGTTTCTCTATCATGAAAAGTTTCAAACCATTTTTCATGCATGTTTCAGTGTTTATGGGTGGAGCTACCAAGCAGCTACAAGGATCAACACCAGTGGCATAGCCAGGTTTAGAGCACAGGGGGAGTGGAGCTAAAAAAAGGCGCCGGGAGCAAAAGGCGTTGGGAGCAAAAAAAGGTGCCGGGAGAAAAAAAAATGCTCCGCTCTAGCTGCAGCATAGGAGCAAAAGGCGTCGGAGCACAAAAAAGGCGCCGCTTCTGCTCAGTGGGCGAGAGGCCGCTCCCCTGGTCCCCCCCGGCTACGCTACTGATCAACACCACCATAACCCATAACTTCACAATGAAGCTGTCTTGTGTATTTAAATAATAATTCTCTGCAGCATCTGTGGAGTGCCAAACCAAATGTCTCTCATTATCTTCTTCTCTTGAGTGGAGTGTTTGCCTCCATCTAAACCAACCTTTTCTTGCAATCGCTTGAGTGGACCTCACAGCATGCAATTAGCTAGTCTTACACTCAAGGCAATGTCTTCCCCTGCTCTTTGAATGACAGTCTGGCAAGGAACAATAAGAAAAACATCAGCCTAAAGCTGTCATGCTCCTACCTTTCCCCTCCCGCAAAAAGGGCCACAGCGTCAGAACATTAACCTTTTCATCCCTGCCAAAAATGTTTGTGGGATGTAGGAATTCCATACCCCTGCAGAATGCTAGCCACCATGAATTTTACAGGGTTATGCTTGGCTTTGAATGTTTTAATGTTTGTGCTGTGTTTATCATATTGTGAATGACTAATTTTTAAGTATATACGGTACATTATGAAGTAGAAAAGGTAATATTAAAATCCAAATATCACTTATATTCAAATAAAAAGAAGCAGAGGAGAAATCATTTTCTTATATTTTTCAAGTACTCTGCAACTTTGCTCTCTCTCTTTTTCATGGCAAATTAATATACAGAATGACCTTAGAATCCTACCATTCAGCATAGAGCTTAACTGCTACATTTAAGGTGCAATTATTAGAAGAAAAAGTGACTCAGAAAAACTGACACAGTAGGGTTCCCTATTAATCCTCCTGTACCAAATTATTTTAGTTCCATATTAATTGTGTTCATGTCAAATTATTTCAGTTTACAGAATAGGTCAGAAGACTATTTTTAACTGCTTGTTCTCTGAACCTAACCAGGAATATGAAAACCAAGATGTGTTTTCTTCCCTTTGCATCTATACCAGTAACAAAGGTTCTGAAAGTCGAATTTAGGTGACAATTTTGTGGATGACATAGAATAAAATCCATCTTACTCTTTCATATGACTATTAACTCTGCAGGAGTAAGAATTTGTCTTTCAGTAAACAGATGTGACTCTCAGATGCACTGAGAGCCAGTAAGTTGACTAAGGTATAATTTTTAGTTGCTTTCCACTTATATTGTATAAATCATAGCTATTGTCTTAACTCTTTAGTCCTGGATCCACAGAGTCAGTTAAAAACACTGCCTAATTCTCCATTAGAGTCAAAGGGAATTAATTCTGTGCACCAGAGTTATAGGATCAAGGCAAAGGTTTGCAAAGTGTTTTTTGATTGTAAGTAAAATATATTTTTCCTTTTTGTTCTCCATTTGGCAAATATCTCTGGATTTCTTTTTGTGAACTATTAGCATGTGTAATACAAGGTATTGTCTTATGTGTGGCTAGGTAAGAGAAGTGTTGCTTAGTGTTACGTACAGCATCAATCAACCTCAATCACTATGACTGACTTTTTCCAGTGGACCAGGATCAGAAACAAAAATGTGCCCATATCTGGAAGAAGCCCACTCACTAGCTATAGCAGCTGTTTCCATTTCTTACAGTGACTAAATAAAAATGGTAGTAATTGTGCTGTGTTTTTATTTCTCGGTATTCATTTGAGGAATATAATCTGTTAAATTCCAACAATTTTAGGTCAAATGCTGGAAATAAAATTGCTGATGGAATTTCCATTTTGATAATGTTTTCAACATGTTTTGCAAACATGCGCTAATGACATAAGTATTATTCCCATTTTCAATATGGGAAAAATAAAACAGGCTGGTTAGGAGAAATGTCCAGGGCAACATAGTGGATCAGGGTCAGAGTCAGAATTAAAATGCAGGAGTGAATAGCCCCAGCCCCAGGCCATGCACAGAATATACCTGGGTCAGTTAGAAAGTAACTAAACCATATCCACACATCCTGTGGAGTGTGTTCAAGCTCTGTAATGTTATGTATTGTAATTTATACCCAAAATTTCCTTTACAAACAAAATATTTTAGTTTAGTCAATGCTTCTGTCTGATGGTAGTGATTTTTATCATGTGATCATAATTGTTCAAAAGTAGGCATCAAGGAAACTTGATGTCATCAAGTGGTGACATCAAGGAAATGGAGTACTTCTAACCAAGGAAATATTTCAGAGCAGAGATTATATAAGAAGCAATCAACTCAGTACTGCTTCAGAATTGGAGTTGGTTAAAACTTTTCCAATTTCAGAATTTGAAGCATTTAAAAACCCTCTATTGTTCTAGCCAGTCCTCCAACTACCCGCTGGCCAGGCTGTCAGTAGCACCAGACACCCGATTGACATAGCACACAGCAGCCTAGAACTCCTGAGCCATGCATCAACCACAGCCTCCCAAGCAGCTGGGATTACAGGCGCACGCCACCACGCTGGGCCGGTGGATGAAGTAATATCTTTTATTGGATGGAACAACTTCTTTTGGTGAGAGAGAAAAGCTTTCAAGCTGATACAGAGCTCTTCAGGTCAGGCAAAAGAGCTCTGTGTAGCCCGAAAGCTTTTCTCTCTCACCAACTGATGTTGGTTCAAAAGAGATATTACCTCACCCACTCTGTAGGACAAGCGAGTGATTTAGAAAAACAAATATTTTCTAGCTCACAAGAAATTCCCAAACAAAAAACCTGCTTTAGCATTAGTTAAGGTTATTCTCATCAAACCAAACAAAAAAAATACAAAGTTAAGGATTAAAATATTACAAAGTCAAGCACTCAAGATAGGAAATGTCAGAACGAGCAATGCTCATGCAAACTTGATTCAGCCCCTCATGCACATGCATTATGATGTAGCCCTTAATTAGATGCAGAGTGACCACCTGTGAAAAATTTTGTGTAAGAGACTAGCTCAGCATCAGATAGGAACTTAGTGGCAGAAGCAGGATAGAATCCAAGTTTCTAGGATGTTCAATTGCCTAACCATGAGACCATCCTTTCCCTTCCTGCAATCCCCTGCTTTGTGTCACTACAGATCTTCTAACTTCTGCAACCAATGAGGCAGGAGTCCCAAAGACAACAGACTGCTTCACTACACAATCCCGATTCACCCCCAGATCAGGTCCATCCTGTACACTAAATGAATGAATGAATGAATGTGTAAAACATAATATGGGATCATGCAATATGGGCTCATATACTGCAAGATGATATTTTTCTAAACTTAATTTTCATTGATAACTCTCCAAGCCCTTTACAAAGGCAGGACACATTGTATTATCATCCATGTGCAAACATTAGCACAGAAAGACTAACAGCCACAGCAAGTAAGTGATACAGGAAGGAAAGACTCAACAGATTAAAATAAAAACTACACCTGAAAATCTATTTCCTGCAACAATAGATAACAATAGTGCTGGTAGCCTAATGCAGTGGTTCTCAGTAGGGGTACGCGTATCTCTGGGGTTATGTCAACTCATCTAGATATTTACCTATTTTTACATCAGGCTTCCTAAAAAGAACTAGTGAAGTCAGTACAAATTAAAATTTCATACAACTACTTGTTTATGCTACTCTATATACTATCTTATACGGCCATCTGTATATGCACTGTATTAGGCATGCATTCTAGGTTATTTACTTATGCATGCAAACATGTAAATGACATTGAAGTTGTCATGGTGTGTATGTGGTTGTGATGTAAAAATGGATAGATTTTTAAAACGAGGCACTGGAAGCGACAGCAGTGGCAATATTCAAAATTGTAGGAAATTGAAAATGACTGAAAATAAAACCATAGTAAGTTCTGCAAGGAATATATTGCTTTTGGATTCACATCTACAAACAGCAATCCATCTCAAGCTTTGTGTTTCCTTTGTGGAGGAACTCTATCAAATAACAGTATGAAGTTAGCACATTTGCAATCACATTTGAAGACAAAACACCCCGTGGATGTGGGCAGTAGAATTTTTTTTAAGAAAGCTTTGAGTTCCAGACTTGCCAGCTTAAAATGAAAAAAGCTTTTGTAAGCACTACCAGGCATCGGCAACCTTCGGCATGCAGCTCACCAGGGTAAGCCCCCTGGTGGGCCGGGCTGGTTTGTTTACTTGCCGCGTCCACCGGTTTGGCCGATCGCGGCTCCCACTGGCTGTGGTTCGCCGTCCCCATCTTCTAGATGTTTTAAAGTAAGGTGAAACTTAGGGTATGCAAGACGAATCAGACTCCTGAAAGGTTGAGAACCACTGATCTAATGTTAAAAACACACAGAAAACTAAGCTACTCTAGAGTTTAAATAAAGAGTGAGACTGATGAGTTTCTATCTTCCACTTCCAATAAAAACTTTTTAAAAAAACATTGGTTTGTTACAATAACAATGAGAAGTACAAAGCATTGTTTTTTCACATTTAGTAGTTGTTTGTTTTCAAGTTTGCTCCTAACACAATAACATTTACATACTTCATGGGTTTATTTTTGTCTATCCATTGTGTCCATGACTACCAGCCTACTGCTTTTGTTTGCTGGTACCATAATGATGTCAGTCTGATGAGTCAAACTGAGTTAATGCCAGCTTTTCACTGAGTATTAGATTTCATGGAGTGCACAAGGTGTATTATTAACATCATCTGTGAACATTTTCATGAAAAGACCTATTGAATGGAAAGTGTCAGATCTCTGGATAGGTTTTCATCTTAAGGTTTTAAGTATATTCCAATCTCCCTTTTGTGTCTCTCCAATTTTCCAGCTAACATTATTTAAGGCTCAGACACGAAATTAAAAGATGCTTTCTAAAATTATTCCATTGTGTTCTCAGGAACGATACAATGATATATGCCTAGGAGCAAGCATTCTCTATTCATGGTTTGAACCTGTTGGAGGGCAGCAGACAACCTGATAGAAGGAGCTTCTCACCTGTGTGTCCCCCCACAGATACTATTTATGGTATCTGGCTCTATGTATATCTAGTACTACAGGTGGCAGCAGGGATGAAAGTGTCACACAGATTGACTAGCAACCAACATCTAATAAAAAAGACAAAATTTACAGCAAGTGGTGTCTGACTCACCTTATTCTAGCTGCCAGACTACAAAAGCAACCAGAAATCATTTTAAGAAGTCTGTGTCTGATCTAAATAGTGACCCTTTTTACTCATACTCCATGCATTTATACTGCAGGCTATTTGATCTCTGAAGACGCTTTGAAAGCAGATTTCATTTTTGCAAGTAAAAAAATCACTTACAAGCCTGTTATCACCCCCATTAAATTAAAAGCAAAACGGACAAATTCATCCTAGCTGTAACTCCATTTACACCCAATCAAGTTGAACCTAGGATAGAACTGACCCAAAGAGCATTTTAAAATCTATATTTTCCACATTTGTATGGTTTACTTTTTCAATTAATCTGAACATGGATAATGAAAGGGGCCTGGATCCATTTCTAGTTCCACGTTTTATTGTTGGAGGGACACCAGCCTGACACCAGCTGTCACATATGGGTTCACACAGAGGTAGACAATGTTTAAATCTAACAAACATTTTTTCATTTAAATTACATCAAAACATTCCCAGCCAAAATCCTACATTCCTGACTGAGGCCCTCACTCTCATTGACAATTTTGCCTTAAAAGGAAGGATGTAGGCCCTGGTTATTAAAAGGTATTTAGGAGCTGTTGCACTCATCACTGATTTAGGAGTCAAAAATCTCATATTCAAAAGAGATTTAGGCTCTTAATCCCATTGACAGTGGATGGAATTTAGACTCCCTAACTCAGTTAAG
This sequence comes from Chelydra serpentina, assembly GCA_037349315.1. Classification (NCBI taxonomy): domain Eukaryota; kingdom Metazoa; phylum Chordata; order Testudines; family Chelydridae; genus Chelydra; species Chelydra serpentina. Next base: position 28,743,639 of record JBAIAC010000035.1, on the reverse strand, counting down.
CATTCAATGCTGCATGCAGAGATGCCTAAATACTTTTAAACCTCTGGGTGTTAAAGATTTACTCATCTTCTTTAGTGTTAGACTTTAGTAATTGTGTCTCTTTCACAGAACAATGACATTTGGACGTAACCAACCGCATCCCTCTACATGTGATATAACTAAATCTCTTCTTTTAATTACCAGCAATGAATATTTTCTTTTAAAAAAACATGATGTTCCCTTTTAAAATCTCCCACTGAATTTCTTCATGTGACAATTTCTTCTCACAAATAGTTTCTGACAAGATTTTTACTTGTAAATTCTTTAAAAAAAAAAAAAAGTCAGAACACTCTCTGGACACAAGGACAAGGAGGCATTTAAACTTTTTATATTCCCATCAATTATTGCTGTAATGACTGACTTTCATTTGGTTCATCACAACCCTAGGAACATCTGAGTAAAATTATTCAATTGTGTCTTCCTAGTTCCATAATACTAGCAAGATTAGTGTCACAGTAACTCAGCACATTTAGGCACAACACTTGTTACACAGGGCCTCCATGCGGGGAACTGTCCACACTACACTTGGTATTAGGGTATTGGAGCTGCCCCCCACGACAACAAAATTAAAGTAACACTGTTCACCTAAAATTATATCATGCAAGTAAACTAATGTCCTTAATAATGCTACTAGCGACAGCCTTGTTACATCAAAACAAAATTGAGATCCAATTTTCTCATCACCCTTTTTTCCTCTTTGATTTTCAGTGACCAAGCTCAGAAAAATGCACAGAAGAGAATAAAGTCACTTTCAACTCATTTATAGTTTGTTTCACAGTTGGTTTCTTTGTGCTGCAATGTAGCTGTTTCAAACACTGCACGGGAGCATTTAATTTCATCAGATATTTTTTATTGGATTTGTTACATTTTTAAATAAAATGTGTAAACTTGTCTACTCATCTTTTTCTCCCTCCAAAGTTTTAGTTGAGATCAAAATCTAAAGGGATACCTTTGGCTTACTCAGGCTTCTGTCTGAAATGTTTTAACTTGCTGTGTTTACAAGTAGTGCTTAATTAGTGTAATTGAAAGAGATTAGTGAAAAAGAAAATAGCTTTTCCCATTTGTTCCCTCTGTGCAATGGCATCACTCACTAGAATCACTTTGAGTGTTTCCCCTGTATAGTCAGTTTCTCTTGTTTGTACCATTCTTTCACACTGTAAGCAAACTCTTTAAAAAAAAAGATAACTATATTAAATCCAAAAAGCAGCAGAGGGAATCTGAGTCAAATGTACTTCTAATTTATTTTTTAGTTTAGGTTTATTAGATTTAGCCTAAGTTGACATTGTTATAGTAACTGTCATAGCAGTTCACATCAGGCATCATTTAAAGTACCATAGTTGTAGCACGTTACATAGAACAGCAATAATTTAGATGAGATGGTGGATTTTATCCCTTCTTAAAGAATTTCATAAGTTATTTGAGGTTACTTTTTTCTGCTTTCCCCAAAAGAAAGGAAACTTTAATTAAATCAAAAACTTACACCTATCCAAATGACAGCTGCAAGCCAACATCATAACTAAAATTTTCTACAAAAAACACTAACTAAAATGGCTTCAGCCATCCCACAGAATCCTATCTGTATTTCTAGAGTCTGAGGCACCATAGAATCATAGAATATCAGAGTTGGAAGGAACCTTAGAAGGTCATCTAGTCCAACCCCCTGCTCAAAGCAGGACCAATCCCCGATTTTTGCCCCAGATCCCTAAATGGCCCCCTCAAGGATTGAACTCACAACCCTGGGTTTAGCCGGCCAATGCTCAAACCACTGAGCTATCCCTCCCCCCCACCGTAGTAAACCTCAGATTATCTATGCATTCTGTAGAAAGTCACAGTGCATACTTATGCAGATCACCTCTAAAAGTTATAGTAGTCAGAACTTTCAGAAATTGTTTAGCCCCATCAAGAATCGTTGAAACAATTCTGATACATCAGCCCAGAGAAACAGTGGCTGTGATCTCTACATTGTAAGCTCTGGTTTCTTTTGCCAGTTCTAGTCTTTCAAGTACTTAAGTTAATAGCAGTTAGATGGATTGCAGAATCTGTGTTCTCCATTCCTGTTGACTCTAGTGAGCAGTTTGCACCACTTCACATTTTCCATGCTATCTGTTCAAGGACAAAGCCTGGGCGGTTGGTTTGTTTTTGCTTTGGGAATTTGGTGGGAGGAAGGTGTTTTTATTTTGTCTTAAATGAAAACAGAGATTATTCTTTATTGGTCAGACAGGTCAATTCTGTTAAGAGGCTCTACATCTCATACGTGGGATGTTGTTTTGATAGAGGATATCTTAAGGCCAAATATGCATGTGCAACTGAAAGGCATGTACCTGCTGAATACAATGGGATGCTAGGCTTACTCATAAATTACAGTAAAAGTACTTGCTTATCCACATGCCTTTTCAACTGACTGCAACAAACCCTGTATTCATGATCTAGTACTCATCCTAATAGGTCTGCTCCCATTTAGCTTCTTTTTGTGATTTAGATTTGGTTTTTGATTATTCACCATACTCAGAAGTAATTCAGTAATATTCATCTACAGATTATATACATATTATCTCTACATATATATACATACACACACATACATACACACATACACACATATAATGTGCTTAAAACCAGGCCCTCTGCATGCATGTACAAGTAACCTTCCAACAATATGCAACCAAAATTGACTTTCAGATTCATTAGATCCCCATCTAAAACCACTTCTGACGTTTTTCTTACTTTATCTCTCTCTCTCACTCTCATACACGCAAAGAACTGACTGCACAGATGAGATTTGCATGGTGTGCTGAAAAGTAAAAGATTTGGACTCTGATGGATCAATGGAGAAATGATTTCTGGAACTGAGGGACACTCACTGTACCTACACTGCCTCTAGTGCTAAAATGTTCAAATTGAGGGATTGTTAGCCAATTTCCTCCTCTGCAGAATTCAATATCCCTTGCATTCTAATTCAATAACTCTCTCGTGCAGCTTGGATGCAAACTATTCCTCTTTACAAATCAAAACCAACACCTTGAATTTCACCTGAAAATAAAAGGAGCCATTGCTGCCTTGGGAGGACAAGTGTCATATGTTCTTATGTTTGGGACACCTTTAAGTAAGTGGAATGCAGATACTTTACAGAAGAGTGTAAGAATTTATAATGCTGGGGATTAATCTAAAATGCATGATATAGTGTTATCCCTTTTGACCCTAGCAACTACCCAAAACTTCAGGATCTAGCGGGTTGTTCTAGTTAGGAGGAGAAATAGGTGGTAATCAGGTGTTTCTTTGATGCAGTTTTGTTCATCTACAAAGAACATACAATGTCCTGTGTCTCAAAGTAGCTTCATTTGCTCACAGCACCAAGAGCACTATTTCAGCCTGCATCCCACCCAAAAATCTCTCCCCAGGCTTCTTCCAGAGCCATACACCACACGTTCAGTTGTTCCTTCAAGCTGTCTTGCTCTCTGGTTCTGTGTGTTCTGCCTTCCCTCACACACACTCTTACCCATACAATACTCAGCAAAAGCACCTCCTCCCACTCTGTCTAAAATAGGGTTGCCAACTTTCTAATTAAAAAAAAAAAATCGAACACCCTTGCCTCACCCCCTTCCCCGCCCCGCCCTCAGATCCTGCTCCCTGTTCACTCTATCCCCCATCCCTTTATTGCTTGCTCTCCCCCAACCTCACTCACTTATTTTAACCAGGCTGGGGCTAGATTGCCAATTTTGGTTGGATGTATTCCTGGAGGTTTCATCACATGACATATTTAATTCCTGGAGACTCCAGGCCAATCCTGAAGAGTTGGCAAGCCTAGCTGGGGCAGGGGGTTGGGAGGGCTCCAGCTGGGGATAATGGATTTGGTGTGCAGGAGGGGGCTCTGGGCTGGAGGGTGGGGTCAAGGGGTTTGGAGTGTGGGAGGGGGCTCCAGGTTGAGGCGGGGGTTGGGGTGTGGGAGGAGGTACAGGCTCTGGGCTGGGAGTGCGGGCTCTGCGATGGGGCCAGAAATGAGGGGTTCAGGGTGTAGGAGGGGTTCCAGGCTGGGGAAGGGGGTTGGGGTGCAGGTGGGGGTGTGGGGTGCGGGCTCCAGGCAGCTCTCAGGAAGCGGTGACATGTCCCTCTGGCTTCTAGGTGGAGGGGCCGGGGGCTCCGCGCACTGGACACAGTTCCTGGCCAATGGGAGCCACAGAGTTGGGCCCAGGATTTCAGGGGTCTCGACCCCCAGCCTTGTCATGGTTACAAGGACTGTGTCACACAGGAGAGTAGAAGGGGAGCCCTTGAGGTCAGACAGGCCTCTATGTAAAGGAAGTGGGAGCGAGGACTCAGATCCTTTCGCTAGCCCATTTCACCTGGGTAGTATATAAGCCAGGAAAGTTCCTCACAATAGCAGGACCATTCTCTCGCTTACACTGGCAACTGTACTTTAAACCTGGGTGGGTTCACATACCCCCTTTGTCTTAGGTGGAGGCTTGTGATTAATTCATCTTTACATCTAAATTAAGTGAAGGGTGCACTTAATTCACACCCATCAGTCTCAACAAAGTTTGTCACTCATGCAGCCACTTTCCCAGCCTAACAACAAACAACAAACAAATGCAGGGCCAGATTCTGCAACTTTTGCTCCCTTCAAGTAGTATTATTCAACTCAATGAGACTATTCATAAGAGTAAACGCAGAAAGCACTGCAGAATCTGCCCCTAAATTAAATCATAGATCAGCAGAAGTAACCCTAAAACCATTGGCTCTGCCCCCCACAGCATTCCCCCAAGCCATGGAGCTGTGCATCTCCTGCATTGGGGTTAGCATCCCCAGTGACTATGGCCTCTTGCATGCAGCGCTCACAAGATTGGGACAAGAGACTGATGTTCCCCCACTGTGAAGAGCCATTGACAAAAGATGGACTTTTCATCTTCCTTCCAGACAGAGCCAGAAAAAGCAGCTAGTTCCATAGATTCACAGAGTTTAAGACCAAAAGAGACTTTTAGATCATCAAGTCTGACTTTCTGTATATCACAGACCATTACATTTCACCCAGTTAACTCTGTATTACGCCTAATAACTTGTGTTTGACTGAAGTATAATTTTCCACAAAGCACCCAGTCTTGATTTGAAGACATCAAGTGACAAAGAATTCACCACTTCCCTTCCTAGTTTGTTTTTATGATTAATCACCCTCACTGTTAAAGAACTGTGCTTAGTTACTAATTTGACTTTGCCTGGGTTCAGTTTCCAGCCACTGGTTTTTCTTAGCCCTTCTCCACTAGATTAAAGAGCCCTTTAGTACCCAGTGTTTCCTTACTGTGAAGGTATTTATACACTGTAGCCAAGTCACCTCTCAGTCTCCTTTCTGATAAGAAGGGTAATGTCCTAATGCTCTGAAAAGCAAGAGATCTCTGAAACTCATCAGAAGAAATGCTGAAGGGGCTGCAGGTAAAATCATTTTATATAAGCTATTCAGACAACCAACTTTTAGTAGGTACTTTCATTTTAAATGAACAGAAACATTGTTTTCTGTGAGGTAGACTCTCCCCTTAAAATACAGGTATTCAGTAACTCAATTCAACACGGAAGGGATTAGCATATAAATAGGAGAGTGGCTAAGGCCCAAATCCTGCAGGCAATATTCAGGGTTGTGCTCACCCTGTCTTTAACAGATGTTACGAGGGTGAACATGATTTAGCCCCTGTATTTGAAACCTGAAAACCAGTTTGCAAAAAGACCACCAAGAATTAATACTGCAGATACAGCATTAGTAGAAAAAATTGAATAAAATGGGTTTGCATGAAAATCCATCTTTAAGGCATACTGAAGACGTTTTTAAAATAATCATTTAAAAATACTACTCACTATCAAGGTGTCATCTCGCCCCATTGAAATAACAGTCCTGTTCACTGTGCGTAATAGTTGTACCATTAGTTCTTGAATATGATGATAAGTTGACTCCTGTAAAATAATATGAAGCCAATATTGACATGAACTCAATATTTTTTAAAGCAGAAGAAAGAATGAGGTTAGTAAACTACTGATACTTTCAATAGTTGAATCACGTCCTTAAGTGAAGTAATGGACCAGTCTTGCTTGCCCTGCTCACATGAGCAATCCCACTCATTTCAATAGGAATACTCATTTCAGTAATGCAAGCAGAGTATGATCCTTCTCTTGCCGTCACCTCTCCCTATTCTCACATTAGTTCCAGTCAATATGGTTGGTTCTCAGACTATCATAATGTCCTAGCAACAGAGAACATATGTACAGGAGAAAACTGAACTGTGGCACAAAAAGCTACAAATGCTAATAGCCACCAAGTTTGCATGCTGCTCAAACTTTTTTTAAAAAGTTTTACGATTAAGGAATAATTGTACAGTGAAGGAAAATAACTTTGTTTCCAGGTTTGCATCTCACAACCAGACCACCGTCCACTGTGGTGGTAATCCTTCCTCATAAGGCACTTAAGCATTATGCTGACAGAGTTTTATAAAAAATATAATATGGAAGCTACTGCATGTATCCCTCACTAAGCCTACTCTGCTAGTTAACCAAGAGACTTTTTGTCATGTCTCTAGGAATGCTTTGGGGTTTGTCTCTCAGAAATCACAGAGATGAAATCTTAAGTCTTTCACTCAACACAGTACAACTAGTTTAACCCGCCAGCAGACCACTTAAGCAGATTTTTCAGATTTATGTAACCCTGAGAAGTTCCCAAGTACATGAGCCAGACATATTTTTCTTTTTACAGAGCTGTAAGTATGCAGTTCTTTGTTCATACTGTACACTGTGTTCCATAGCTTCACATCTGTCATGGTAATCATTGGAATTTTACAAACTGAAGATGGTTGGTAGTAGTCTCAAGTGACATTTACACGTTTTTGTTTCTGAAATACATGTCAAATCATAGCAAGAGCTAAGAAGTTTGTCTGTATTTTTATCACAAAACCTATTTGTATAGGATTTATAACCCTGTAATAAAATAAATCAGCATGTAATACAATTGGGCAAGTTCTCAAACAAATGTTTTCTAAAACTTAAAAAAAAATTCCTTTTCAAACAATTCAACATCTTTTCATCACAAAGCTTAAGGCAATATGATTCTGATGTTAATTTCACTGATTTTTTTGAGTTATTAGTCCCTTAATACTAACTGAATATATATTTTGTGGCTTTTGATACTTTACAAACTCATAATATCCTGCTGTACTATAATTATTTTGCTGCTATAGAGTTATTCCTCAGTTCATGTTTTTGACACAATAGGAATTTTCAGTAATATATTTTATGAAACCTAGCATGCCTCAGTTTCCCTCTGTACATTGCATTGCTACCCAGTGGGTGCAAAAGGATTAACACTGCTACTGGAACAGTACAGGAGACAGGAGGTGTTTGCCCTTGGGTCATCTTGCTGTCTGCTGAAATGAAAAGTTGTTAAAAAAACTGTCTGAAACCGACCCAAATTAACAGAGGGTCCAGCATGACAAATAGATGCCCCACTGACTGAACAATCCATACCTAACAGCAGGAACCCCAGTAGACTGGACTTCCGACCTGAGCCGGAGAACAAGGTGTAAAGGTGACTGGAAAGAAAGGCAGCCCTTTTGGAGGGACTCAGGAACTCTGACTGGATGAATAAAGGGACAAGAGAGGGAGCCAGAGACGGAGTCTGGGCTGGCTCATCATGGCACTGGTTTCACCAGGATGGCCCATGGCTTAACTTCTGCCTCTCTGTGCTAACCTAACCTTCCGTACTCCAGGTGACTAATAAATGGTTATATTGTTTTGAAAAGGCTGCCTGTTTCTCTGTAAATATTCACTCAGAACATTGCACCCTGACGGGGCACAATATATGCCTCCTGCAGGACTCTGGTTTGGCAGGATTCGCTGCAAGGAGCCACTGAGACAGACAGGGATCACTGTTGCTGAAGGCCCAGTCTCAGAGGTGTAGAGGCCATGGGCCTGCCCCTGTGGAACTGTGTGGGTTCTTAGGGTGCACATACTAAAAGGGTCACTCCCAGGAGATTGGTTACAAGCTGGGGAATAAATCAGACCCTGCGACAATATTTAGTACAGGAAAAACAAACCTGAAGCTTTATTTTAAGCCATTGACCGAACTATTGAACAACTGTGCACAGGAGCAGATAACGGGAGTTTTACAAGATAATTCTCCAGGTGGAGGAGGAGTGACTATGTGACCTTGGGGTGAGTTGGTTGGTTGGTTGTGTGTTTGCTGCTTGACTGAAGTATATAGTGGGGTCTGTTTGTTTGGGGGAGGAGGGGAGAAATATGCTGAGCCTAGCGGCCTTTTAGGCAAGGCTGAGAGCTTCTTAATGAGGCTTTGACCCCTATTTGGGACAGGGCTTTTCATGGAGAACAGGGATTTGAACACCTAGCTCCTAAGCTACCAGAGGAGCCAATGAACAGGAGCAGCTAACAGGGTTGTTTTGCATGGGAGTTTAGGGGGAGAGTCAGAGCCGGATACACCTCATTAATATTCTCTACACATAGGCCAATAAACACCCCTCCCCCCACCCCCAAAATAAAACTAAAACAAAAAACACCCAAGAAAAAACGCTGCAGGAAGAAAAATAATGCAGGCAGAAGTCCAGCAGCAGAGTGGGGCTATCCAGTTTATTGCACTGAATGCAACATGTATCCGAGGGGTAGCCGTGTTAGTCTGGATCTGCAGAATGCAACCTGTAGATTACCTGCCTCGTGGGCAGGTGGCATGTGTGTTCATTCACAGCAAGGAGTTCATGGCCCTCAGAGAGAGATAGTACGGGCTCTGGAGACCAGAACGGCTGAACTAGAAGAGTAAAGATGATGGAGAGGTACATAGATGAGACTTTCCCACACACAGTAGAGCGGTCCACCCCCAGTCTGACAGTCTCTGTGCTATCGAGGAGGATGAAAATCTTGGGGAAGGAGAACAACCAAGTGGAGTGGAGAGAAACAATCCCATAATTGGGACCCTCACTCTAGATGATGTAATGGTATCATCTCGCACTGAGGCTCTCTCTCCAGGGGAGGGAATCCCATTTATTAGGAAGAGACAGGTAATAGTAACGTGAAATTCAATCATTTAGTCCTGAGTAGAGCACAAGATCTGGTCCAAGAGGTGAATATAGCTAAATGAGGAAGCTAGCTAAATGAAAATTAAAAGCAATAGTCACAAAAGAGAAATGCCTGCAAACTGCACAGCAACTTTTTAGGTACACCACGATAGAGGCTCAAATTAAAAGTATAACCCAAATTAAAAACAATAGTAAAAGAACCAAAAAAGTGCCACGATGGCTAAACAACATAGTAAAAGAAGTGGTTGGAGGCAAAAGGCGTCCTTTCAAAACTGGAAGTCAAATCCTATTGAGGAAAATAGAAAGGAGCATCAAATCTGGAAAATCAAGTGTAAAAGTATAATTAGTCGGGCCAAAAAATAATTTGAAGAGCAACTAGTAAAAGACTCAAACTAAGAGCAAAAAAAAATTAATTTAAGTTTTTCAGAAGCAGGAAGCCTGCCAACCATCAGTGGGGCCACTAGATGATCAAAGTGCTAAAGGACCATTCAAGGAAGATAAGGTCAGTGCAGAGAATCTAAATGAATTCTTTGCATTGATCTTCACTGCAGAGGATGAGAAAGAGATTCCCACCCCTGATCCATTCTTTATAGGTGACAAATCTGAAAAACTGACCCAGATTGAGGGGTCAATAGAGGAGGTTTTGGAACAAATTGATAAATTAAACAGTAATAAGTCACCAGGACCAGAAGCTTATTCGCTCAAGAGTTCCGAAAGACCTCAAATATGAAATTGCAGAACTAACAACTCTGGTATGTAACCTATCACATAAATTAGATTCTATACCGGATGACTGGAGGATAGCTAATGTGACAACAATTCTTTTAAAAGGTCGTGTGGCAAATTGCCGGCACTACTATGATGGGTCCCGCACTTTCTCTTCTTGTGGGGGGGTTTCAGGGTGCCATTTCTTGCCCCTGAACTGGGGTAACAGCTATCCTACTAGTATCCCAGGGAAGGGGCCCTATGATAGCCCAGGGGCCCTATGATAGCAGGTGAACCACTTGTACCAGTGATTCTTTCCCCTGGGCTACTTCCCTCTCCTGACCTTCAGCTTGTGGGGCTTCCTGCCTTCCCTCTGCACAAGCCAGGTGTCCCTTTACCTAGGATCTTGGTCTTCTTAGCCCGCTGCAGCACTTCTCAAAACTCTCCTCCGCTTTCCTTCGAACTGCTCTCTGCTCCACCACCAAACCACTCTGCTCCAACTCCTCCTCACTCTGCTCCAGCTCCTCCTCTGGCTGATTGAAGCAGGGGGATTTTATCAGGTGACTGGCTTGAGGTGCTCTAATTGGTTTCAGGTGCTTTTAATTAATCTACAGGGAATAAGGCTTCTCCTCATTCTAGATCACTCTCCTGCTGCCTTCTGGCCATGCTGTATCACAGCGCCAAAGGCAATCCTGGCAACTACAGGCCAGTAAGCCTAATTTGAGTATCAGGAAAATTGGTTGAAACTATAGTAAAGAACAGAATTATCACACTCATAGATTAACATGATATGCTGGGAAAGAGTCAATATGGCTTTTGTAAAGGGAAATCATGCCTCACCAATCTATTAGAATTCCTTGAGAAGGTTAACAAACATGTGGACAAGGGTGATCCAGTGGATATAGTGTACTTGGACTTTCAGAAAGCCTTTGACGAGGTCCATTACCAAAGACTCTTAAGCAAAGTAAGCAGTCATGAGATAAGAGGGAAGATCTTCTCATGGATCACTAACTGGTTAAAAGACAGGAAAAAAGGGGTAGGAATAAAGGGTCAGTTTTCACAGTGAAGAGAGATAAATAGCAGCTCTGCTCCCCTCCCGACAGGGATCTGTACTGGGACCGGTGCTGTTCAACAAATTCATAAGTTACCTGGAAAATGGGGTGAACAGTGAAGTGGAAAAATTTGCAGATGATACAAAATTATTCAAGATAGTTAAGTCTAAAGCAGATGGTGAGGAGTTACAAAGGAATCTCACAAAACTGAGTGACTGGACAACAAAATGGTAGACGAAATTAAATGTTGATAAATGCAAAGTAATGCACACCGGAAAACATTATCCCAACTATACATACAAAATGATGGGATCCAAATTAGGTGTCACCATTCGAGAAAGAGATCTTGGAGTTATCATAGATAGTTCTCTGAAAACATCTGCTCAATGTGCAGTGGCAGTCAAAAAGGGAACAGAATGTTAGGAAATATTAGGAAAGGGATAGAAAATAAGAGAAAATATCCTACTGACACTATGCAAATCCATGGCATGCCCACATCTTGAATGCTGCGTGCAGTTCTGGTCGCCCTATATAAAGTTATATTAGAAATGGAAAAGGTACAGAGGAGGGCAAAAAAATGATTAGGGGTATGGAACAGTTTCCATACAAGGAGAGACTAAAAAGATTGGGACTTTTCAACTTGGAAAAGAGACCACTGAGGGAAGATATGATAGAAGTCTATAAAATCATGAATGGTGTAGAGAAAGTGAAGAAGGAAGTGTTATTTATCCCATCACATAACACAGGAACCAGAGGTCACCCCATGAAATTAATGGGCCGCAGGTTTAACACAAACATAAGGAAGAAATTCTTCACAAAATGCACAGTCAATCTGTAGAATTTGTTGCCAGGGGATGTTGTGAAGCCTAAAACTATAACAGGGTTCAAAAAAAAATTCGATAAATTCATGGAGGATAGGTCCATCAATGGGTATTAGCTAAGATGGTCATGGATGCAACCCCATGCTCTGGGTGTCCCTAGCCTCTGACTGCCAGAAGCTGGGAGTGGATGACAAGGGATGAATCAGTCAAGAATTTGCCCTGTTCAGTTCATTCTCTCTGAAGTATCTGGTATTGGCCACTGTCTGAAGACAGGATACTTGACCAGCTGTACCATTGGTCTGATCCAGTATGGCCCTTCTTATGTTCTTAACTCCATGTCACTTGTTCAATATCCACGCCACCTCTACAAGAGCAGAGTTACCAGATGTGTATTCCTGTTGTTGGCTTATCAACTCCAATATTTATAATGCTCTTCAGGGTTTCCTTTATAAAAGTCATTACTTTTTATTGGTATGCAGATTATATACACAAACTATAAATAGCTGTCTTCGTTTTTTCTACTGTTACCATTTTGGCTTGTTTTAGAAGCCTAAAAAGTAATGAACTGTTTGAAACACAACTCTAATAAAATGGAATCCTTTTTTATTGGATTAACAGGGTGAACTAGGTTGTTTTTACTATCCCAAGATTAATATACCAAGTACTCTTCTTCCCTATGCTATTCTAATAAATGTCAGAACCCTAGGATGGATCACAGATTCTTAACTATCATCTGATGGTTATGCCCTTGCAGTTACTGAATCTGCCCATTCTTTCAGCACCTCAGACATATTGCTAGAATGAAAGTTATCCTTTCAAATATGTCATTATATTTATTAAATCCATACCTCTAGTTTCTATACACAACTAAACATTACTTATGGACTCAGTCTATCCCTCTAAGAGTTCAAATTATTGAACATGGGGCTAGGGCTCCAACACCCATGCACACAGTTCCCCCATTATGGAGTCACTATTAGAATATAATTAATTACTTATAATCCCACTTAAATTATTAGGCCTGGATAAATTATTCATTGGGTATAAAATTAATGCAAATTTATCCCTAGCTGTTCACAAATTGATCTTGACAGCTATAAATATAATTGTAAATATTTGCTGAATAGCCCGGACAACCATTTCTGAGTAAGTGAGCTATTTGAGAAGTATTTGCTTTGACTACCATAGGATTTTGAAGTTTGGAAGACAAGATCACTTCCAGTTTGAGCATGTGTCAATCCTCCTCATGAATGCAATGGGATTAGTGGTCTCAATTTAGTATTAGTAGATGTTTATCCACTGCACGAGCTGGACGAATGACGGATTTTTCAGTTCTCTGGCAGTTCAGGGAACAGGGAGAGAGAATCAGTTCAACCCAAAGTGAATCTGAAAATTGCAAAAAATTTCAGTGAACAAAAAGACATCCATTTTGGTTTTAACAAACAGACTCAAAATGGACTTTTCTGGGTTGTGGCAGACTTTCTTCTAACTTTTAAAATATCCGGTAGAGCACTGACCTTGGAGGTGGGAGACTATGGGATATTCTAGCACAGGTCCCTCTCAATCATTGAGCTAAAAATTATATGGGAGTCCTCCTCTGAGGGCTTGTCTTCACTACCCGCCGGATTGGCAGGTAGCAATCGATCTATCGGGGATCAATTTATCGCGTCTCGTTTAGACGCGATTAATCGATCCCCGAATGCGCTCCCCGTCGACTCTGGAAATCCACCTCGATGAAAGGCAGAAGCGGAGTCGATGGGGGAGCGGCAGCAATCGACTCGCCGCCGTCCTCACGACCAGGTAAGTCGATCTACGATACACCGACTTCAGCTACGCTATTCACGTAGCTGAAGTTGCATATCGTAGATCAACCTCCCCCTCTAGTGTAGCCCAGGGCTAACTCTCAAAACTATTAGACAAATTCATGAACAGCATCAGCTTGACCGAAACTGCATTTTTGGGTGAATCAACTATTCATCTGACAAATTTCACCTACTATTATCCACTACCATGATCCACTATCCATCCATTTGCTATAGTATGATTATGTATCTCCACTTCAATAACATCTAAAACTAGAGATGCTGGAAATAAAGTTTGAAACATTGCAGCAGAGTGGAGTGTAGAAGTTTGCAATGGCCTGTATTCAGTCAGCATACACTCTTATATGGTGGAAAAGTTTGCAAAGTCAAACCCTTACAAGACTTAGGTTGCCTGTGGAACCTTAATCACCCCCCATATGCATATGCAATATGATACAGTCTGTAATTGCTTGGCTACGTACTATTTCTTCCACAGGACCCCTGGCCTCCAGATGGTGCTCACCAAATGAGCAGCTATTCAATATTGTTTTATTCTCATTGCTCCTTGTGTGGCCTCAGGACTTATTTACTGCACAATATTCAAACCCTGCTCTGCAGAGGGAATTAACAGCTTCCTCATGGGTTGTTCTATGGCTCTCATCAAAATTCAATAGTGAGTGCTTCACAAACATTAATGAATTTATTTTCACAACACCCCTGTGAGATGAGATGGTATTATTATCCCCATTTTACAGGTGAGGAACTGACACACAGATGGAATAAGTTCATAGGTAGCCACTAAGATTAAGTGCCCAATTTGAGATGCCTGGTACCTGATTTTTCAGATAGTTAGCATCATATAGAACAGCACACATGGACTTCAGCTTCAACTGTGCTTAGCACTCCTGAAAACCAGATCCCAGGGTCTCAAGACAGGCACCCAGAAACTGTGGAACACACAATTGGTGACTCCTGTTAAACGTTCAGTAACTAACCTAGCATCACATACAAACTCTGGCAGAAGCAGAAATAGAATCCAGTACTCCAGGCCAGCATTCAACGGCATTAACCATGAGACCATTCTTTTTCACCCTGCAATCCCCTGCCAAACATACAGCATCCAATTTCAGCAACAAATGAGTCAGGGGTAACAGAGACAACAGCTTCCTTCACTACAGACCCGGATTCATCCCAGAGCAGATCTATCCTGTATACTAAAGGAGGTAGCGGTCCTGTTGGAAAAACAGTATGCAATCACAGAACCAAAGACTAGGGTTGCCAAAAATAAGGGAGAGTTTTCTTAGCACCCCACCCCACTCCTCCTCCTGATATTATCATTAATAATAAATAAAATAAAAATAATAAAATAATAATAAGCCTACATTCGCCAGGATATTTCTTGCTGCTTTTTTGCAGCACTCAGCAACTCCCAATTTTGTTGTACAGAGATGAAGAAATAAGGTACCGTTGGCAACCCTACTAAAGACTACCATAATAGATATGCACAAGGGGGCTAAATTAAGGTTGTACAGGCAACCATAATTCTGGCATTTCCTAAGTTTGGGGGCTTGCCTTTGAAACGTTAATAATGTTATCTTAAATGTAGGGTTTTTTGGTGTGGAACTACTATTTAAGTGCATCACATGTTCTACAATGACTGATGACTTCATAGCATGACACTTCCTGTGATATGGCAGTATAGCAGAAAATGTATACACTGTATGCGTATCTGAAAGAAAACTTATTACATAATATTGAAATTGTGCCAAATATGTCTAAATGACAATATAAATTGTACTAAAGTGAGAATAATTGTTTTGCTCCAGACCTGAAGTATAATTATTAAAGTCATTGTTATAAGCTTTTCATATTATAAATCAAAAACTCAATACATACATTTATTAGAAAAAATAAAAGAGTTGCTCTTATTGTCACATTCAGAATTTAGACAACGCTGTTCTAGCACTTAGCAACATACATGGAGGTTACAATAGTACTGAGAATTTATGCAGAGATCTCTTTATCAGCCTTGTAATGAAAACATCTGCCAGCTACAGATGCTACTGTTTTCAGCAGCTCCTTTGTTTCAATGGAAGGCATCCTATTTATTTTTTTTACATCAACACTTTTCATAATTACTAGCATTATTTTAATGTCAGACCTACATTCCAGTAGATAATTAGCTTTTGAAAATCTATCCTCATGGCAAATTTTTCATATACCTCCAGATCACGCTCCTGATTAACGTTGTTGTATTTATAGCCAACTGTGATCTTCTTTTTCAATCCTTTCTGTAGATCAGCAGTTCTCAAACTGGGTCGCGACCCCATTTTAATGGGGTCACCAGGGCTGGCATTAGACTTGCTGGGGCCTGGGGCCGAAGCCCAAACCCCACCACCCAAGGCCAAAGCCCAAGGGCATCAACCCTGGGCAGCAGGGCTGAAGTGTGTGGGCTTCAGCTTTGGCCCCCTGCCCGGGGTGGTGGGTCTCAGGCTTCAGCTTTGGCCTTCCCACCTGGGGCAGCAGGGCTCCAGCAGGCTCAGGCTTTGGTCCCCCTTCCTGGGGTCATGTAGTAATTTCTGTTGTCAGAAGGGGGTCACGGTGCAATGAAGTTTGAGAACCGTGTGCTGTGGCTGGCAGTTGGAAGCTGTGAGCTTCTACACCAGGCTTGAAACCTAGAAGCCTCTGTGCAGTGGCTAAGCCTTAATAAGGAGGTGGGGCTAATCAGGGAGGCCATGGCTTTATAAAGCAGCGAGCAAGCGACTAGGGAGCTTTGCGACCAGGGGCTGCTAACAGGGAGTTTTGAGAGGGAGTTGGGAAGGGGGCGAGGTATACTTGCCATTCCCAAAACCTTTAACCCAAACTAAAGCCAGGGGCAGAGCGACCAGGGGAGCGGAGCGGACAGGGGGCTGCAGACAGGGGAGTTTGAGAGGGAGAGCAAGAGATCCCGCGGCTGAATAGACTACCAGGTGAGAGTGAGTACTAGCTGTTGGTGGGAGTGTGTGTGTTTGACTGTTTGAATTTAAATTTTGATTCTGATTTCAGGTGATTTCAGTTTCAGCTGTTGTGGGAGTTGGGACTGAGTGCCTGACCCTGTTCCCTTGATTGTTTGAGGGGGAGTTTGACAGAGGGAGGCCTACGATGGTTAGGAAGGCCTGCAACACCTGTGCCAGCAGTGCTTCTGTCTCCTCCACCTGCGCCTGTAGCCAGACAGAGCGCCTGAGCATGGATGCTTCTACCCAGATCCTGGTGTGGTTTTGCAGGGACTGTAACTTGCAATTCCCACTTACTGATATCCAGGCTGGGGGGACCATCCAGTGTGACAGGTGCCTGCTGGTGGAATCTCTCAGGCAGCAGGTGGGAGAGCTACAGAAGGAGGTGGCTAGATTGAGGAGCATCCAAATCCATGAACAATTCCTGGACAGTGTCCATGTGGAGACAGCTGAGGTAGCTGTCCCATTACACAGGACTGCTGACACACCACTGGTGGAGGAGGAAATGGCTCAGGGTGGACACTGGCAGCTGGTTACTTCTGGCAGCAGGCAGTGCTCCACCCCTGCTCCAAACCCTGCCGCCGTGGTAATAGGAAACCGTTATGCTCTTCTTGATACAGGAGAGAAGGAATCTCCCCCTACAGCAGAGGAGAAGCCTCGTACCCCTAAGGCTGGGAAGTCTGCTGCCACCACTGCGAATAGGAAATGTAGAGTAGTGGTGGTTGGAGACTCTCTGCTGAGGGGGATCTAGGTGCCCATCTGTCGCCCTGACATTTCATCTCGGGAGGTATGTTGCCTGCCGGGGGGCCGTATCCGAGACGTTACAGAGGCATTGTCAAGGATTATCCGGCCCTCTGATAACTACCCCATGCTACTCATCCATGTGGGCACAAATGATACTGCGAGGTGTGACACTGAGCAGCTCAAGAGTGACTACAGGGCTCTGGGCATACGGGTGAAGGAGTTTGGAGTGCAGGTGGTATTCTCTTCGATCCTTCCTGTCAAAGGTAGGGGCATGGGCAGAGACAGGTGCATCGTGGAGGTGAATGCTTGGCTGCGAAGATGGTGTCGCCAGGAGGGCTTTGGCTTCCTCGACCACGGGATGCTAATCCAGGAAGAACTGCTAGGCAGAGATGGCATTCACCTTTCGAGGAGGGGAAAGACCCTATTTGGATACAGACTGGCTAACCTAGTGAGGAGGGCTTTAAACTAGGTTCGACGGGGACAGGTGAGCAAAGCCCACAGGTAATTGGAGAACATAGGGACCTGGGATATGGGTCGGAAATAGGAGGGAGCGTGGGCTCTAATGATAAAGAGATAGGAGGGTCAGGGCAAAACTGGGAGGCAAGATCAAATCAGTATCTTAGATGCCTGTATACAAATGCGAGAAGTATGGGTAATAAGCAGGAAGAACTGGAAGTGCTCATAAATAAATTCAACTATGATATTGTTGGCATCACCGAAACATGGTGGGATGATACACATGATTGGAATGTTGGTATGGATGGGTACAGCTTGCTCAGGAAGGACAGATGGGGAAAAAGGGAGGAGGTGTTGCCTTATATATTAAAAATGTACACACTTGGACTGAGGTGGAGATGGACATAGGGGACGGAAGTGTTGAGAGTCTCTGGGTTAGGCTAAAAGGGGTAAAAAACAAGGGTGATGTCATGCTAGGAGTCTACTACAGGCCACCTAACCAGTTGGAAGAGGTGGATGAGGCTTTTTTTAAACAACTAACAAAATCATCCAAAGCCCAAGATTTGGTGGTGATGGGGGACTTCAACTATCCTGATATATGTTGGGAAAATAACACAGCGGGGCACAGACTATCCAATAAGTTATTGGACTGCATTGCAGACAACGTTTTATTTCAGAAGGCTGAGAAAGCTACTAGGGAGGAAGCTGTTCTAGATTTGATTTTAACAAATAGGGAGAAACTCGTTGAGAACTTGAAAGTAGAAGGCAGCTTGGGTGAAAGTGATCATGAAATCATAGAGTTCACAATTCTAAGGAAGGGTAGAAGGGAGTACAGCAAAATAGAGACAATGGATTTCAGGAAAGCGGATTTTGGTAAGCTCAGAGAGCTGATAGGTAAGGTCCCATGGGAATCAAGACTGAGGGGAAAAACAACTGAGGAGAGCTGGCAGTATTTCAAAGGGACACTATTAAGGGCCCAAAAGCAAACTATTCCGCTGGGTAGGAAAGATAGAAAATGTGGTAAAAGACCACCTTGGCTTAACCACGAGATCTTGCAAGATCTAAAAAATAAAAAGGAGTCATATAAAAAATGGATACTAGGACAAATTACAAAGGATATAGGCAAACAACATGGGAATGCAGAAGCAAGATTAGAAAGGCAAAGGCACAAAATGAGCTCAAACTAGCTACAGGAATAAAGGGAAACAAGAAAATGTTTTTATCAATACATTAGAAGCAAGAGGAAGACCAAGGACAGGGTAGGCCGGCTACTCAGTGAGGAGGGAGAAACAGTAACAGGAAACTTGGAAATGGCAGAGATGCTTAATGACTTCTTTGTTTCGGTCTTCACCGAGAAGTCTGAAAGAATGCCTACCATAGTGAATGCTAATGGGAAGGGGGAAGGTTTAGAAGATAAAATAAAAAAAAGAACAAATTAAAAATCACTTAGATAAGTTAGATGCCTGCAAGTCACTAGGACCTGATGAAATGCATCCTAGAATACTCAACGAGCTAATAGAGGAGGTTTCTGAGCCTCTAGCTATTATCTTTGGTAAATCATGGGAGACAGGAGAGATTCCAGAAGACTGGAAAAGGGCAAATATAGTGCCCATCTATAAAAAGGGAAATAAAAACAACCCAGGAAACTACAGACCAGTTAGTTTAACTTCTGTGCCAGGGAAAATAATGGAGCAAGTAATTAAGGAAATCATCTGCAAACACTTGGAAGGTGGTAAGCTGATAGGGAATAACCAGCATGGATTTGTAAAGAACAAATCATGTCAAACCAATCTGATAGCTTTCTTTGATAGTATAACGAGTCTTGTGGATAAGGGAGAAGCGGTGGATGTGGTATACCTAGACTTTAGTAAGGCATTTGATACGGTCTCACATGATATTCTTATCAATAAACTAGGGAAATACAACTTAGATGGGGCTACTATAAGGTGGGTGCGCAACTGGCTGGATAACCGTTCTCAGAGAGTGGTTATTAATGGTTCCCAATCCTGCTGGAAAGGTGTAACGAGTGGAGTTCCGCAAGGGTCTGTTTTGGGACCGGCTCTGTTCAATATCTTCATCAACGACTTGGATATTGGCATAGAAAGTATGCTTATTAAGTTTGCAGACGATACCAAACTGGGAGGGATTGCAACTGCTTTGGAGGATAGGATCATAATTCAAAATGATCTGGACAAATTGGAGAAATGGTCAGAGGTAAACAGGATGAAGTTTAATAAGGACAAATGCAAAGTGCTCCACTTAGGTAGGAACAATCAATTTCACACATACAAAATGGGAGGAGACTGTCTAGGAAGGAGTACAGCAGAAAGGGATCTAGGGGTTATAGTGGACCACAAGCTAAATATGAGTCTACAGTGTGATGCTGTTGCAAAAAAAGCAAACTTGATTCTGGGCTGCATTAACAGGTGTGTTGTGAGCAAGACACGAGAAGTCATTCTTCTGCTTTACTCTGCGCTGGTTAGGCCTCAACTGGAGTATTGTGTCCAGTTCTGGGCACCGCATTTCAAGAAAGATGTGGAGAAATTGGAGAGGGTCCAGAGAAGAGCAACAAGAATGATTAAGGGTCTAGAGAACATGACCTATGAAGGAAGGCTGAAGGAATTGGGTTTGTTTAGTTTGGAAAAGAAAAGACTGAGAGGGGACATGATAGCAGTCTTCAGGTATCTAAAAGGGTGTCATAAGGAGGAGGGAGAAAACTTGTTCATCTTAGCCTCTAAGGATAGAACAAGAAGCAATGGGCTTAAACTGCAGCAAGGGAGGTTTAGGTTGGACATTAGGAAAAGATTCCTAACTGTCAGGGTGGTTAAACACTGGAATAAACTGCCCAGGGAAGTTGTGGAATCTCCATCTCTGGAGATATTTAAGAGTAGGTTAGATAAATGTCTATCAGGGATGGTCTAGACAGTATTTGGTCCTGCCATGAGGGCAGGGGGCTGGACTCGATGACCTCTCGAGGTCCCTTCCAGCCCTAGAATCTATGAATCTAGAATCTATGAAAAAAAAAACCCTGCTGTAGGTATTTTCCTTCTCTGAATGTACTCCAACATCTTCTACCTGCTCATTGATGCCCAAACTCAGTTATTCACCCTTAGTCCCATAGGTCTTGCTCTGAAGCACACAACATTTGATATTCCTGTCCAAAGGGAGAGTGTGAAGATTTAGCACTGTTTTTTTTTTAACCGTAGTGTGCATTTACTCTTGAAGAAAAAATAGTTTTCCTTGTACACTGACTTAGTACACTGTGACATATAATTTTCCATGGTAAGATGTGCTGCTATGTCAAGTTACTAAAGAGTGTATTAGTAAAGGATCAGGGAGGCAACTTGGAGTAAAAAAAAAAATTGGAATTAAGCTGAAAAATCCTGTATTCCTTGCAATTCTCATTTATATCAGCTGAAAAGTAAAATGACCATAGAGCAAAGACATCTAACATTCACCCAGAGCATAAGTTAAATAAAATAAAATAAATAACTAACAATGCTGACTCTAAGGGTCCTCCAAACTCTAGTTTTTATCAAACACACTTTGCCTATCCACCAGTGTGTGTTATTACTTGGCTATGGAACAACACCTCACACCCAGCAGCTGGAAACGTCACCTCTGAGTTTTTTGATTGCTGAGCAGCTTTTTTACACCCCAGTGAAGGTGTGCAAAATTACTACCTTTTAAGAGCATTGGCCGCATAAGCACCCGTATCAGACCTGGGAAATATCTGTTAATTTCTTAGAAAGCGTTCAAATCTATAGAGACTGTTTTCTTTTCACCCAGAGAACACACCCCGTGTCGCTGCTGGAATTGCAGCACTTCTAAGTAGTCTCCTGGTTAGAATTCTTGTCATGAAATGACAGAGTGTGGAGTTCAAAACTGACAATTCAGATGGAATTTTTATGTGCCATGCTGTAAGAGGTGTTTTATGCTTTGTCCCCTGTTAGAATTCAAGATGTTTATATTAATCATAGTTCTCTTTAGTGTCTTGATTACCACTATTATTTGAAAAAAAATGCAGGCTTTTTTAGGCTTGAAAAATTTCATTCTTGAACTTCAGTACTTTTACATGGAAAAATTGCACCATTAAATATTGAGAGCTCCGGAAAACTGATGTATTAACACTGCTTAAAATGGCCAAAGAAATATGGGAACATTTAGGTCTACAGTGCATGAGCTCCCCTCTCCTGTAATCAATTTCACAGCTGTCATTGCCTCTGATAGTAGGTATCAGACTTGTTCTAAAAAATAATAGTATTACCAACATTTCTACTGCAGTTTCTTCTTTAATGTCTTACACTTTCTGTATTCCTTTGATAGTCTTTCTAGGCCTAGGTCTCCTTCCTATGTGAGGATGTTATACCACACTTTTTCAGACATCTCCTAACTCAAGATTTTTATAATCTGATTTCATCTATTGCATTATTTTAATTATTTATCTATCATGGGGCACTAATCCTAATCCAAAAATGCCACCATCACACCTCTCTAACAAAACCACAGTTGTTCCAAACGCTGCAGTATTATTGATTTACGCGTCAATAGCATGCATCCCTGTTCATCCATATTTATAGGCTGAAATTGCTTTGTAGTAATTTGTCTCATGCTTATTCCAGAAAAATGTAAGGAATTATTTTGTCAGTTCTCAAAAGGATTTTCAATCTATGAAATATTTTATTTTTAGCTTGTTATTGTATTCATTGTGCCATCCATATTTTTACATCTTCATTTCTTCTTGGGTGAATTATTTTAATGCTTCATAAATTTACTTTCCGGTGGAAGTCTGAAAAAACTGAAATACTACAAAACTGATGATCACCAGGTGATATGCATGGAAATTTCCTACAATAGCCTTCTAAAAAACCTAAACTTTCTCCAAATCTTTCCATGCTGAAACCTCAGGACAGCTTTTTTTGAAAGGCATGCTTTATTATACTGCACTTGGGAATGCTTTCCTTGAGAGAGTCATACCTTCAGTCTATTAAATTACGGGACTTAAAAATTATTGTCTCTCTTTTCTTAGAACCGTGTGAGGCAAATACTTCAGCAGAGGATTCTGTTTATCTCTAACCTGTAGGATGTACAATTAGTTTTGGAAGTATGGTTTGGTTTGGTTTATTTTCAAACAATGTGTTTGGAAGCACTTGGAAACAAAGGAATTGGCAGGCCACAACAAGGCATGTATTGTAAAAGGACATTTTAAACTGAATTAAGTAGCGCTGAGGCCCAGAAAGAAGAATTAGTGAAACATGTTATCACATGTTGGAATATGAACAAGAAGCTGTCAGGCAGCTCTGTAACTCCACATTCTACAGGCCATTATCCTCTGACCCCACTGAGGAGTACCAAAAGAAACTACACCATCTGCTCCAGAAACTCCCTGGAAAAGCACAAGAACAAATCTGTACAGACATGTGCCTAGAACCCCGACCGGGGACATTCTATCTGCTACCCAAGATCCATAAACCTGGAAATCCTGGACGCCCCATCATCTCAGGCATTGGCACCCTAACAGCAGGATTGTCTGGCTATGTGGACTCTCTCCTCAGGCCCTAAGCTACCAGCACTCCCAGCTATCTTCACGACACCACTGACTTCCTGAGGAAACTACAATCCATCGGTGATCTTCCAGACAACACCATCCTGGCCACTATGGATGTAGAAGCCCTCTACACTAACATTCCACACAACGATGGACTACAAGCTGTCAGGAACAGTATCCCCGATACTACCACGGCTAACCTGGTGGCCGAACTTTGTGATTTTGTCCTCACCCACAACTATTTCACGTTTGGGGACAATATATACCTTCAAGTCAGTGGCACTGCTATGGGTACCCGCATGGCCCCACAGTATGCCAACATTTTTATGGCTGATTTAGAACAACGCTTCCTCAGATCTCGTCGCCTAACACCCCTACTCTACTTGCGCTACATTGATGATATCTTCATCATTTGGACCCATGGAAAAGAAGCCCTTGAGGAATTCCACCATGATTTCAACAATTTCCATCCCACCATCAACCTCAGCCTAGACCAGTCCACACAAGCGGTCCATTTCCTAGACACTACTGTGCTAATAAGCGATGGTCACATAAACACCACCCTATCCCGGAAACCTACTTACCTACATGCTTCCAGCTTCCATCCTGGACACACCACATGATCCACTGTTTACAGCCAAGCTCTAAGGTACAACCGCATTTGCTCCAATCCCTCAGACAGAGACAAACACCTACAAGATCTCTATCAAGCATTCTTACAACTACAATACCCATCTGCTGAAGTAAAAAAACAGATTGACAGGGCCAAAAGAGTACCCAGGAGTCACCTACTACAAGACAGGCCCAAAAAAGAAAATAACAGAACACCACTAGCCGTCACCTTTAGCCCCCAACTAAAACCTCTCCAGCGCATCATCAAAGATCTACAACCTATCCTAAAAGATGATCCCTCACTCTCACAGATCTTGGGGGACAGACCAATCCTCGCTTACAGACAGCCCCCCAACCTGAAGCAAATACTCACCAGCAACCACACACCATACAACAAAAACACTAACCCAGGAACCTATCCTTGCAACAAAGCCCGATGCCAACTCTGTCCACATATCGATTCAAGTGATACCATCACAGGGCCTAATCACATCCGCCATGCCATCACAGGCTCATTCACCTGCACATCTACCAATGTGATATATGCCATCATGTGCCAGCAATGCCCCTCTGCCATGTACATTGGCCAAACCGGACAGTCTCTACGCAAAAGAATAAATGGACATAAATCTGACATCAGGAATCATAACATTCAAAAACCAGTAGGAGAACACTTCAACCTCCCTAACCACTTAGTGACAGACTTGAGGGTCGCAGTGTTGCGACAGATTCACTCCAAAGACAGGCTTCAAAGAGAAGCTGTTGAACTCAAATTGATATGCAAACTAGATTGCATCACCTCCAGATTAAATAGGGACTTGGAATGGCTTAGCCATTACGTTAATTGAATCTATTTCCCTTAAGTTAACGATCCTCATTCACACCTGTGTGGCCATCATGTTTATCACTTCAAAGGTTTTTTCTTCCCCTGCTGTTATGGTTCCTCTCAATTAATTAGCCTCTTAAGGTTGGTCTATGCACCTCCACCTTATCATGTTTCTCTGACTGTATAAATATCTGTCTACTGTATGTTTCATTCCATGCATCCGATGAAGTGGGTTCTAACCCACGAAAGCTTATGCTGAAATAAATTTGTTAGTCTCTAAGGTGCTACAAGTTTTTCTTTCTTATTTTCATTTTGCTGACACAGACTAACACGGCTACTACACTGAAACCTAATGTTATCATAGTTGTAGATATACTAATAGTGAACAGACACTTAATCAATGATTTGATAAAAACTATCAGGGAAAAGACTTGGAGCATATTCTATTCCAATGGTTCTCAGCTGTGGTCCACCGCTTCTTCAGGGAAAGCCCCTGGCGCACCGGGCCGGTTTGTTGACCTGCCGCGTCCGCAGGTTCATCTGGTTGTGGCTCCCACTGGCCAGAGTTCGCCACTCCAGGCCAATGGGGGCTGTGGGACGCAGCAGACAGCACATCCCCCGGCCCACGCCACATCCTGCAGCCCCATTGGCTTGGAGCGGCGAACCGCGGCCAGTGGGAGCCGCGACCGGCCGAACATGCCAACGCGGCAGGTCAACAAACCGGCCCGGCGCGCCAGGGGCTTTTCCTGAAGAAGCGGTGGACCACAGTTGAGAACCACCGTTCTACTCCTTGAAAAAAACAATCTCTGGCAAAAAGAGTTACCCACTAATTGACACTATAAATGCTTTCCTTGTTTCTTCCTCATACTTCCTTTCCTAAAGAAGGGAGCTGAACAAAATGTCCTCGCGATCCAGTCTCTTCCCATTATTACATTTCAGTATGGGGCCACTGCAGCATCATTGATACTATCTAGAATAATGCACAATAAGAGATTGCTTATTAAGGAGGGGCTTGTTATGAGGTCATAGTTAAGGCTTAGTTCCATTTTGCACTTAAACCAGGTTTGTTGTCTATGAAAATACAGCATATCCTTCATGAATTTGCAATACTTATTCCGAGTACAGAATGAATTTTCTGAGAGTTTGCAAACAAATCTATTAGTGTTTGAGTTGAACAACTGGGTTCTATAAAAAAATGTAGAATTAGTCAACTATTTCTGTGATAAATAAGGGGGGGGGGTAGCTCCCTTTTGTGGACATCCTTCAGCCAGTTAGCTATAGAATCCCTCTTGGTAGCTATTCTCTACTTGCTTTACCTGTAAATTAAAAAGTCTGACTGCATGCATAGGTAAAGGGAAGTGAGTGGGCACCTGACCAAAAGAGCCAATGGGAGGGCTAGAACTTTTCAAAATTGGGAAAAACCTTTCCCTTTGTCTGTCTGTTGTTCTCCGGAGAGAGGGGATAGAGCAATACAGGGCTGAAGCTATGCTGTAAAAAACTGTGAACCAGGTATAAAAATCATCATATCATTCAATTTGAAACCCCAGATATGTAAGTAGATCAGAAAATGTCTAGAAAGACGTGATTAGGTTTACCTCTTTTATTTCTGTAAAACTTGTGGACTCCTCTGGGCTAACCCCCAAATGCTTTTGCTTTGCTTGCAGCCATTAAGCTGGACCTCAAGAAAATCATTCTTGATGCTTAATTTTTATATTCACTCTTTTAAAATCTAGCAATAGCCTAAGTTCCAGATGTATTTTCTCTCTTTTTGTTTTAATAAAATTTACCTTTTTTAAAAACAGGATTGGGTTTTTTTTATGTCCTAAGAGGTTTGTGCATATGTTGTTTAATTAGCTGGTAGCAGCAGCTGATTTCCTTTGTTTTCTTTCTTAGCTCTTCCCCGGGGGTGGGTGGGTGTTAAGGGCCTTTAGGGTACCAACAGGAAGGAATTCCCAAGTGCTCCTTCCTGAGTTCTCAAAAGGGTTGTGGGTTTTTTTTCACATTTGGGTGGTGGCAGCATCTACCCATCCAAGGTCAGAGAAAAGCTGTAACCTTGGGAGTTTAATACCAGCCTGGAGTGGCCAGTATTAATTTTTAGAATACTTGCGGGCCCCCACCTTCTGCACTCAAAGTACCAGAGTGGGGAATCAGCCTTGACAATTTCTTTCATCTTTAATGATCTTAGAGGAACAAGGCAGATGCTTCAAAATTAACATGGAGTTAAAATGCATGGAAATCTTATGCATAGATTATAGGTGAAGATGATAGTTTATAATCAAGTTATGATTGTTACATCTAATTGTTATTTAAATAGACCTCAGAGTCTTGGGTCAACAGCCTGGGTAATTTGTAAATGAGGTGACTGTAGTAAATCAATCATCACCCTTCCTCTAGAGCAGTGGTGGGCAATATGCGACCCACACGCAGCCTGTCAGGGTAATCTGCTGGCAGGCCGCGAGACAGTTTGACTGTCCACAGGCATGGCCAACTGCAGCTCCCAGTAGCTGCGGTTTGCCATTCCCAGCCATTTTTTAATGTAGCCTGTTGTAAAACTAGGCAAATATCTAGATGAATTGATGTACCCCCTTGAAGTCCTCTGCAAACCCCTGGGGTACAGGTACCCCTGGCTGAGAACCACTGCCCTACCCAACATACTAATAAACTTGAGTCATCACCTGGTAATCCAACCTATGGCTTCTCAAGCAGATACCTCCAGCTATCAGTGTTATGCAGTCTGTGACACAATTCACTTCTGCCCTAGGTTAAGATTGAATTCACATCTACAGAGGTGAAACATTTATTTACAAATTCACTTTATCATGTAACCCTGCACGTATAAAGATACTCCTTATAGATTATATTGAATAATAGAACACTACAGACTAGAGTAGAAGCAAGTCATCTTATGAAGGAGTGTCAGACGACGTCAGTGATTTTTGAATAATTACATAACACAGTTCAGTGACTCTCTCATAGCCCTGAATACATGGTATGTGATTTTGTCCTACAACTAAAGTTCACAGATTATTAAAGGCCTCATACTACAAAACTCATTCAATGTGTGATTTAATTAAAATAGTTTTCAGTGTAGTAGCCGTGTTAGTCTGTGTCAGCAAAATGAAAATAAGAAAGAAAAACTTGTAGCACCTTAGAGACTAACAAATTTATTTCAGCATAAGCTTATG
This sequence comes from Chelydra serpentina, assembly GCA_037349315.1. Taxonomy (NCBI): domain Eukaryota; kingdom Metazoa; phylum Chordata; order Testudines; family Chelydridae; genus Chelydra; species Chelydra serpentina. The sequence goes on along the minus strand of JBAIAC010000035.1, from coordinate 28,715,806 downwards.
CTGAAATAAATTTGTTAGTCTCTAAGGTGCTACAAGTTTTTCTTTCTTATTTTCATTTTAATTAAAATAGTGCCATTCCTGTCTTATTGCTATTTTCACTTATAATACACATGAAGAACCATTTTTAAAATTAAAGAGAAGAATCTAAAAACTATTTGCGCAATCCTGATTCTGTCATTTCAGGAATCCAGGGCTAGGATTTCCAAAAGCATGACACCTTGGAGTAACTGCTCCCAGTTAAGTCAATGGAACTTTTACCACCAACCTCAATGAGAGCAAAGTTAGGCCAATACTAAGGCCATTTCAATATCCTATCCCTAAGGGTTCAAGCTGTGATATGGGGCCAAAAAGGGTTAAGCAACTTTCAGGCTAATTGACCCACATTCAAAATTTAGAGACACAGTAGTAGTTAATTATTGTGTTTTTGTGTATTTATGTACATCTTATTAGAAGTTAACAATGTAACCAAACAGTTCTTGTTTATGCTGTATTCTGTAGATTCAGAGATCAAAAGATGATCTTAACATTTAAACCTACTGATATCACTGTCAATTTCTATTTAAAGTTTGTGGTACATAACCTGTAAAATGGTGGAAGATAGGCAATTGCTTTATGTTAATCCATGTAGCTAATTACCAATGATGCTTGGGGAATAGGTCTATTTCAAAGCCACCATGATTGCCTATTGTTTACCCAAGGACTATGCACTGCAAAAGAACTATGAAGGGGACTCTTTGGTCCTGCTCCTTTTTATCTCAAATCTTCCTATGCTTTATCAAGGAAAGGATTAAGCTGCAAGACCTAGGTCTCCAAAATCATTTGGATCACCCTGCTATTGGACATTGGACTGAATGGACTAATTCTAAGAACTCTTTGCAACTCCAAAGCTCACAACACCTCCACAATAAAACTGACCTCAGAACTGTACTCATATCTGTATGTATAATGATCTTTTCTTTTTTAATAAACTTTAGTTTAGTTATTAAGAATTGGCCGTAAGCATGTATTTGGGTAAGATCTGAAGTATTCATTAATTTGAGGGATAATGTGTCTGATCCTTTGGGATTGGTAGACCTTCTTTTATGATGAACAAGATTTTCAATAATCATCATATTTGACTTGGCTGTCTGGGAGGGAGTCCATAGTCTGGGTTGCTTTAAGGGAACTGTGTTTTGGCTTCTGGGTCACCAGGAAGGTATTGTAGAAGCTGTTTTATCACTGTCTTGGTGAATCTACGTATTAAAATAACCACCGGTTTGGGGGCTCGTCTGCCCCATTCTTTGCAGTTTGCCCTGATTGAGCAACCTCAGTGTGGCCCCCCTGAAACCCCGGCCACACAAGCATTATCTTATTTCTGCGAAATGCCCAGTTGTTTAGAATTTAAAATATATTGGATTTTTTTTAAGTTACGGAGGTGCAAGGAAATAAGTTCTTGCTGACTTAACTCAATTTGGTTCACAAGGTTATTTGGGGCACTAGCCTTTATAGGATTAACACAATAAGAGCATTATTAGTGATGTCTGACTTCACTTGGAGAGTGGCTGCTATACTGCAATTATTTCTAGGTTTAATTTTACCACTTAACTCTGGGATTCTAGGCTCTTTGCTCTAAGGGATCCAATAGTCCTCAGAAGCAAGCACTCAAGCTGCCTATTTTATGCGTATCCAAGAGTGTTCTGCCATCGGTTTGCTGCATGCCTTGAGCAAATCACTTCAGTCCCTCAGTTTCCCCTCTCACCATTTTTGTCTAATTATATTACTGTATAATTTTTTTCTAAGCAGACACTCTCTTCCTATCTGTACAGTGCCTGGAACAATGGGCCCTGATCATGATGGGTCTCTGAGCACTAGTCTAACGCAAATAATGAGGCAGAACTATTGCTATTACAATAATAGGCAGATTTCCAGTAGATTGAATAGGACATGTTCAAATCACCTATGCTAAGTATAACAGAATCACTTCAGCCTAAACATATACTTTGTCATGGAGACAGTGAACTGGGACAGACATGCTGTTATTAAATATAATCCAAAATACTTATTGTTAAACTGGACAGAGAGGATATGCATGAATTAAATGATGTGACTGCGCCCTGCCTATCCCATAGAGATCCTATAGTAGCGCACTCCCAGGATTGCTTGCTCAACAGGCTAAAGAACCTCGTAGAAAAAGCTGGTTGGCCCCTATTAAACCTATTTTCATTATTAGAAACACCAGACTGTCATGCAGTCCAGCCCATTCCTGGAACACACGCTGTTACTAAAATGGTACCAATATTATTGACATTTTACTATCCTAATCAATATTAATGCAGGTCTTAATCTTCTGAGTAAGACCAGTGTGAACTGGACATTTCCAAAAGCCTGGAAAGACTCTGGCTGAGCCAAATCCTCATATATGTAACAAAGCACTGTGCTCTCTCCACTAACAAGCCCTTTCTCAACTTGGTAAAACATTCTGTATCTGCTGCCTCATGGATGACTTATATTCATGCACATTCCTTTCCTTCGATCCTTACATTTTTCCTTTGTTGCGCTTTGCTATTTTTTTTTTCTCAAATGTGATGTTCAGTAATAAAACAATAAACCAGCACTAAAACAATATCATAACTCACTTAGGCCTTAAAGTTAAAACTATTTAATATATTCACATTTTATTAAATTACAAACAATACCCTTGTACTTAATGTCACTTACCTAAACACATTGTAACACTCATCCTGTCTCTCTGATTAGCAGTTACCGTGCCAGATGCCATGCTGGGGTAGGTATCTTTCCAACACTAGCATCTAGTTGTTTGGCAGACTTCCCAGTTAAGCTGGCACATATGAAGTTTCGAGAGGGCATGTCACATGCTGATGTTGCTACTGAATTCCTTCAGAGTCTTCCGAAGAGCCTTTTTCCCTAGCCACTGAATAAGTGTGTGCAGAGTTAGAGTTATTTTTGGATAAGTCCTTCCCAAATGCCTCAAAGGAAATCTCTAATTAGACACTTTACCCTTAACAGAACATTAGCACACACCTACCTATACATCTATATGTTAATTAGGTTATAGTTGTTTCCATGTTGTCGAAAGGGCCATTGTTTGAGACATTTAAAACTAGACTGAATAGAGCATGAGAACAGCATGCAAAAGGCAACAATCCTGACTGGTAGGAGGATGGAATAGAACACTCAACTATTTTCAATTTCTAAACTGGATGGGTTGAATTTAATTTTTTTTTCAAGTTTCAGCTTTTTAAAATTCGTTTCATTTAATGTAAATCAATATTTTATTTACATTTAGACTTAATGGCTTACATTTGAATTTATTTGACCTTTATCTAAATTCTAGGGTAGTATAAGATTAATATTTTATATTATATTTGACATCCTTTCTCTGGGGATTAAACCCTGCACCTGGAAATTGGTGGATTTCATCAACTGAGTCTTTTTCTAGACCTACATTTTATCATTTAAATTATTTTAGTAATCTGTGTAAAGGGGGAAGCTGATCTCACTCTAAGCTGCTACTGTTCACTTGAATTGGGGGGAAAAGCTAAATATATGACATGGTGCTCCCAGATGCAATACAGTACAGATACGTACAATTACTGCTGTACAATAGTGCACCTGATTTTATTATATTCCCACTTCTATCATGAAGGTAGGAGGACATTGCTCCCAGGGTAGGAGCTTTGAAATTGCTGCTGGAGTACAGCAACTGTTCACTGGGGCCTAGGGGAAGCAGGTCTGTCACGGCTGAATGGAGAAGATGCAATTAGAGAGAGGTGGTGATTTGTAACCTCAATGCCAGACATGTGTTTTACGCATGATAAACTGAACCAAAGTAGAGATTAAAAAAATAAAATAACCTGAAGTGATCTTTGAAGTCCCTCCCGACCCCCTCAAGGCAGACATGCCACTGATCCAGTCTTTCCCAAGAAATACATTTACCCTCCCACCTGATCCACCACAGTCCAAATACACATGGACATCTCTAAAAATGAAATAATATGGGAAAACACGATTGCATTACTCATGGCTAGTTATTTTAGGGAAGTACGCAACACCCATTACTTTCAAGCTATACAATTTATAGGATGAAGTGACTCATCTCAAGTATCCTCAAATGGCTTCCAGGTTAAGGACTAGACTGAATCCTTCCTTCAATATTTCAAGTGTCAGAAAAAATATTACCAGTTTTCATTTTGTTAAAAAAAAAAAATTTCAACTGTTAATTGAAAATTTTGTTTCTCATGTTTTGGTTTTTCTTCTCACTTTCCCCCCTTCCCTTTCCTCCCACACCTTGTCCCAGTGAAAAAGAGTTAAAGTGAGAGAAAATGGCTTTTCCTCATTATTTGGAAAGAAAATTCCTAAAATTTTGAATTATTTCATCTTTTTCCTCGGAACATTTGCATTTGAAATTTCTCTGAAAAATTACTAATTTGACAATGAATTTTTTCCATTAAAATTGTTTTGGAAATCTCATTTTTCTATTTGTTTTTTCATTGAAAAAAATTGTTCAACCACCAGAAAAGGTATTTACATTCTTTGCTATAGCTTTTTCCCCCTATGATTTCGCTGAGATGCCAGCATATAGGATATATATTTGCAGATATGCTACAGATCCTAGTGCTCCTGACACACCGAAGTAGTAGGGAAAATCATATTCCATCTAACTGGCTATCTGAGTACCTAGAATTTTTCAAGGCTAGTGTATATTTCTAGGGTACTTACCCTTCCCACCCCATACTGAGAATGCATGCACACACACACTTTACCTAAGTGTGTGCATGGATTTGCTAAAATGGCACAATGGGGGAAATGATCATGTGATAACCTGCATGTGAATGAGATTATGCATATGTATCTGTGGGTGTGTGCTGGGAGGGATTTATAACTCTGTTAGTACAATCAACACTGGCTTTTTAAAAAAAAGTCTGTAAAGTCCAGTTTTGGGTGTGTGTGTGTTAAAGTGGGATAAATGGAATAAATGTATGTCTTAAAAAAGGGACAAAAATGAAAGAAAGAAATGAAACAAAAGCCCAGTTATAAAAACCCCTAGTGACTGAACAAATTAAATGTTATAAATTATATACAATTGCAAGCAGTTGAACAGGAAGAAGACAACAGCTTTTCAAGATAACTGAGGAAAACAACAAAGCTTGCTCCTTAAAGGGCAGTGAGGGAGTACAATCAATTTATTTAATCTTTCAGATTCAATGCGTCTTTCATACGCAAAATGTAACTGTGAATTTGGCATTATACAAAAAGTATGTCAGAGTAAGGAAAAGCATCTCTATGAGTCATACGCTGCAGAGGCTGTAATAGATAAGGGAACAATTGAAACATGCAACTGTATTATAATATCAATACCATGTTTACTCTTTAATTATCTGAAACAACTTCACTTTAGATGTCAAGAAGTGCATTATTTTTCATTCTCTAAACATCCACGTAATTAAAATAAAGTTTAGATTTTTAGGCATAATCCTATTTTAGTGGATCAATTTTTAACCAGAGAAACTGAAGCCAGCTGTAAATTTTTCTTAATGAGTGGTGCTGTTCTCAGTTAAATAAGTGGACATTTAAAGTCAAAAATTTTACTGCTTTTTTTTAATTTATATTTTTAATTCCAAAGTAGGAGAAGCACCAGGCAAAAATGAGCTCTTCATCCATCATAGCCCTAATCCTTTTGAACTTCTGATCCTTTTAGATGCTGGAAACATATTTGAACATAATGAATTTAATCTTAGATGTTAGCATTAGTGTTTTTGTCCTCCAAGAGACAGATGTAGAAGGGATTATTGTCTCGGTAATGATGAGGTTTATTTTTCATGCAAACAGCAAAATAGAATGTCTTTTTATTAATGAAATATATTAATTTCATTAATAAAATTCTAACAATGCACTATCCATCCACAAATCTCTATGCGACTTTATGAGGAAAAACCAAGGATCAATATCCCATTTTAAAGACAGAGAAATTGAGGCAAAGAGTCCATGGATGGGATTTTCAAAAAGGACTAAGGGAGTTATGCTTACTTGCTTTTCATCTCTTATCAGAAAGAATTGCTGTGTTCCTATTGATTTATTCCTGACACCACCTGAAGTGAAATAGGAAGTTGCCCCTATGGTGGGTTCTGAAAACCTCGGATAACAACTCCAGTAGGTGTTTTATAAAATCCCATTATAGGCTGCTTGTTTAAGATCTTGGTGAGTCAGTGACAGAAATGGAAGCAGAACCAGGTCACTTGTCTCCCAGTCCACGTGGCTCTGTACGATATGTATTTACAACAATCAAAACACTGTGCCTAGGTGACTGTGCCATTGATTCAGCAATGCCTAAGTGACTTAAGAGCAGAAGTTCAATTGAAAACCATTTTCCAAGTAAATGGAACTGCTGCTCTTGTGTCACTCTGGGTACATCTAACACAGTTGCGGGGGGTGGCGGGGGGAAGAGACCCGTGGCATCAAGTCTCAGAGCCTGGATCAACTGATTCGGGCTCATGTTGTGGGACCAAAAATAGGAGTATAGACGTTCAGGCTCAGGCTAGAGCCCAAGTTCTGAGACCCGCCCCCCTTGCTGGGTTTCAGAACCTGGGCTCCAGCCCAAGCCCAAACATCTGAATTGCTATTTTTAGCCCTGTAGCGTGAGCCCCACACACATCACAAGCTAGAGTCAGCTAACCCGGGCTCTGAGACTTGTTGCTGCTGGGGTTTTTTTGGTTGAGTGGACGTACCCTTAGGCACTTCTGAAAATCCCACCTTGTGTTCTTAAATAAAAATATCATCAAGATAAACCTAAGGTCATACATAAGCATCCATTAATTTAAAAGAACAACAGAACACTGTAGCTATGTAAAACCAAACATCTAAATAAGGAAATTCACAGCTAATAACCTTAACTTCGGCCCCAGACATCAAAGCACCAAACTAACAGGACAGGATACCTCACCTATTACTATGTGAAAGTTTAGATGGACAGCAGTGGCAGTGTTTTGATACTGGCAGAACCTCACACTTCAATGATCAAGCCAAATTCATGCCTAGTTTTAGACCTGGTCAATTTTTTCCCATCTAAACTTTTGATTAAAATGGCTTTTGGATTAAAATGAACATTTCCTTACTTATGTGATTGGTCTTCCCCATGTCAACTGTCTGTAACAGAATGCACCCATGTATACACACCCTACACACTATTGTAATATTCTCTGAACACAATATGCCTTGTGGGAAATCATTTGAAAACTAATAACTCACTGGTCATTAATATCATAGTGAAACGTATGCAGCAACATTATATGTAAAGTTATGAATTTCCCCTGTATGGTGAGGTTAGTATACGTTCAAACCCATGTAGTCCTGACTAGGCAGATATTGTTAGACAGGTCTAAGCTAAACAAAGAAATGTGTGTTTACCTCAAGTAGTAAATAGGGTCCTTGGCACAGCAAGAGGGGTAAACTCATTTCTCAAAGGCCAAGCTGATGCCTCTAGCCAAGTGTCAAAGCTGACTGGCAATTACTGGTCAAGGAGCCATTCTTTGGCAAGGAAGTGGGTGCAAGAACAGATTGATCTGCATTTTAGCAAACAACAACAACATGGAACCTCTATCACCACAAGACTCCATGTCTCCATCGTCATAGAAGAAAGGAACTTTATCTAGGGGTTTCAGTGTAGTAGCCGTGTTAGTCTGTGTCAGCAAAAAGAAAATAAGAAAGAAATACTTGTGGCACCTTAGAGACTAACAAATTTATTTCAGCATAAGCTTTCATGGACTACAGTCCGCTTCATCGGATGCATGGAATGGAACACTCAGTGAGAGGATATTTATACAGTCAGAGAAACATGAAAAGGTGGAAGTAACCATATCAACTGTAAAAGGCTAATTAATTGAAAGGAACTGTTATTAGTAGGAAAGAAACTTTTGAAGTGGTAATCAACATGGCCCATTACAGACAGTTGACACAAAGGTGTTAAGGGTATTTAATGGGGGGGGGGGGATAAATTCAATTAACGTAATGACCGAGCCATTCACAGTCAATATTCAGACCTAAGGTAATGGTATCTAGTTTGCATATTAATTCCAGTTCAGCAACTTCGCGTTGGAGTCTGTTTTTGAAGTTTTTCTGTTGCAAAATTGCTACCTTTAACTCTGTCATTGCGTGATCAGGGAGGTTGAAGTGTTCACCTACTGGCTCACCATCTAAATCAACGGGACTACTTGTTTGAGTAAAGACAGCGAGGAGCAATGGCTGCAGGATCTGATCCTTTGTAAGGTAAATTTGATTTTTTTATTTATATCAAGCATATTTTTTAAAAATATATATTCCTGATTCTGCAAACCTTGTGTGCAGTGTTTAAAGAAAAGGCTGTCCTCCTTTTGTTCGCTTTCAGGTATTTCCTCAATAATATTTTACTTTGGATAATTATTCCATGGATCCTGCTCATCCATGTAAAGAATGGCACTTTTGGTGTTTTTTGTTTCCAGTTCTAGAGAATTAAATGTCTCCGATTGGCATGATCTCATCTGAAGGCTGAGCCAGTTCTTAGAAGTGCTAAATTACAATTAAGTAATATTAAAATCATACTTTATTATTTTAACCATGTGTGAAAATAAAAATATGTAAAAAATGCTATCACAAATCTATTATTAAAATATATTCTTAGTGTATTGTTGTGAGCATCTCATACACTGTGTAGATACATTTTCTCTTTTGTCTGGACTGTTATGTCATTGGACCATTGGACCTCTAATTTGTATTGTTTGAAGCACACTGACAGTGCTTAAATAGTAAAAACTCCTTAGAATAGTATCTAAAGATTAAAATCAGTTTTAAAACCCGTTGCTAAAACTATCATTAATATTATTTTTTTTAAATTGATTCTGTATTTTTGACTTTTCAATTTTGAGAACTAGAACATCTCTGTTATCTAATCTCTGTTCCTATCAGAGGTCTGAAATGGAGTAGCTACTAAAATTCCCAAGTATCTAAGGTTACAGTGTAGTAGCCGTGTTAGTCTGTGTCAGCAAAAAGAAAATAAGAAAGAAAGAAATACTTGAGACTAACCTTAGAGACTAACACATTTATTTCAGCATTAGCTTTCGTGGGTTAGAACCCACTTCATCGGATGCATGGAATGGAACATACAGTGGACAGATATTTATACAGTCAGAGAAACATGATAAGGTGGAAGTGCCTATACCAACGTTAAGAGGCTAATTAATTGAGAGGAACCATAACAGCAGGGGAAGTATCTAAGTTTGCCTCCAGGACATATCAATTGTTGATCTTTATAAAGATGGTGTTTCTATTTCAAGGTCATATTTAAATGACTAAAAAATGGGTGAATAGAGACTTTCTTGCTGAATACAGGCATTCACTTCATTTTTTTTTAAAGATTATACCAGGATTACAGTGTATTTAACCCACCCACTTCTCAGCATTGCAGAATAATTAACGGAGAAGGTGTTCAGTGGCTATACGGTAGGAAACAACATTCCACATGTCTGCAGAAGGTAGGGCTTGGGGTATATCTGCTCCAAATTATATTGTTCCAACCTCAACTCTGCAGGGATTCAGAGTCAAAATGACAACTGGATCAACATAATCTTATTGCTAAAGGCATCCCACTCATCCCCCAAGAAGAATTAAAAGGCAACAGCTAACTGGGAGGCTTCTCAATAGCCACAGAAGTCAAGAACCGGACAGGACCAGCCTTCGAAAACTTTGGCATCCACTTGTGTCTCAGGGGCTCGCTAACACACTTACGGTGGTGTGTAGAGTACATACACTGTACACCTTGCACATGTGTGAATAGCTGTGCAGACAGTCAGGCACAGTTTAGGTGAATAAAGACATGCCAGGACCATAGCATCATGTACCCTACATGGCTCTCTATAGTTGCCCAAACAATACTTCCCCTGTCTACATTATTTTTAGCAGTGGAGCATCCCACTGCCTCAGTCTTTCCCTGCCACAGGGAAAGGCCCCAGAAGCAGAGAAAGGCCCTGGCAGGGAGGAGACAACAGGGAACGGTTATGGCAGCATCTCACTGCCAGAGACTTTCCTCAGTACTTCCCCCTACCAAAGCCTTTCATTACCATATGTAGTGTGACAGGGTCAGGCCAGACGGCTACAGGAGAGTGATAGAAGGTAGATACATTAGCCCCAGATTAAGCCAGTCCCTTTTCCCTGAGTAAGATAATGAGCTGTTCCAGAACAATCAGGAAGTTGCTTGAACCAATTAAGGCAGGCTAATTAGGACAGCTGGAGTCAATTAAGAAGCTATTAGACTCAATTAGGACAGGCAGGCTAGTCAGGGCACCTGATTTTAAAAAGGACCTCACTTCAGTTAGTGAGGCACATAGAATCATAGAATCTCAGGGTTGGAAGGGACCTCAGGAGGTCATCTAGTCCAACTCCCTGCTCAAAGCAGGACCAACCCGAACTAAATCATCCCAGCAAATGCGATGAGCTGGGAGCAAGAGGCGCACTAGGAACTGAGAGTGGGAAGGCGTACTGCTGGAGGACTGAGGAGTACAAGCATTATCAGACATCAGGAGGAAGGCCCTGTGGTGAAGATAAAGAAGGTGTTAGGAGAAGGCCATGGGGAAGTAGCCCAGGGAGTTTTAGCTGTCACGCAGCTGTTACAGGAGACACCGTAGACAGCTGCGATTCACTGGGCCCTGGGCTGGAACCCGGAGTAGAGGGTGGGCCCAGGTTCTTCCCATCCCCCTAACTCCCTACTTGACACCAGAGGAGTTGACCTGGACTGTGGGTCCCACCAGAGGGGAAGGTCTCTGGCCTGTCCCTCAACCCATTAGGTGGGCCAGCAGAGACTGCGGGGATTGTTCTCCTTATTTTCCCCATGCTGGCCAGTGATGAGGTAGGTGAGTGAACGGCAGGATGGTGCCACTAACAAAGGAGCCAAACTGAGGACTGCCATGAACCTCTGAGGTGAGCAAATCCGCCAGAAAGCGCAGAACCCACCAAGGCAGAGGAGGAACTTTGTCACAGTAGCTACATATTTCAGTATGGACACAGCCTGCATTTCACTGTAGCCACACATACCTATGCACCATTCCCAGTGCAGACAAGGCCAGGATCTGCACAGGTCACATCCACCGGTCTAAGGAGCAGAACACCGTGCACATTGTACAAAGTACTTCTTCTGCAAGGTGATCAATCCTAGGATTTTTACTTGTTAAAACTGGCCAAGAGTAGCCACCAATTTGCCATAATTATCAATTTTCTATAAGGCAAGATTTAAAAATCTAGCAGCTCTTTTAACATTCAGCAGCATGCTAGTGTTCAAATGGTTTTAGAACTGAAGTATTCTGAAGTAAAATCGAAAATATTTTTCTAATTTAAAAATCCCTTTTAAATAAGCAGTTTTCAAGGGTTTTCAAAATTGCTGAGCATGCACAGTTGCCAGAGTTTCAGTAAACATAAAAAACCAGAGCGACTAAAATATTACATTCCACTGAAACAAGAACATGTTTGTTTAATCAGTTTTGCAGTTTATTTACCTGCTGAGTTCTAGGAACAGCTGCAGAGATATCAGTTTAAATGTGAGTGTTTTCAAACCCCTCAAATTTTGCATTTTCATGAAGTTAAAAACACTAATTGCACGTCAAAAACAGGATCTTTTCAAGATGCAAATTTTCAGAGCCACCTTTTACTCAGCACATGAGCATAAGAACATAAGAATGGCCCTACTGGGTCAAACCAAAGGTCCATCTAGCGCAGTATCCTGCCTTCCAACAGTGGCCAATGCCAGGTGTCCCAGAGGGAATGAACAGAACAGGTAATCGTCAAGTGATCCATCCCCTGTCACCCATTCCCAGCTTCTGGCAAAGTATACTGGAATGAACTCCGTTTCAAGAAAGGGAGTGTGCAGGGCCTGTGTAAGCCTAGAAGGTAGTGCTTGTGTTGCCAGAGGCCGGTGGAGTTGGTGAACTGACCCACAGTAGGCACAGACAAGGCTTCCTTGCACTATGGGAAGGTGGTAGTGAGGTACCTAATGACCCTGGATGCCCCCAGGAAGCATCAATATCATTGAGGGCATGTCTACACTGCTTTCTTCTTTCAGTGGCATGTAGTGTACATACTCACATAGGCCCCCTAGCATGGGTATAAATAGCAGTGTAGAGAGCAAGGCATGGCTTAGGTGAGTAGAGTTAAAACATGGCTGTAAGCTGTAGGTATGTACTTGAGAACTATCCTACATGATTCTCTACTCGCCCAAGCCACCGCGTCCACATTGGTATTTTTAGCAGAGGAGCATCTGGCTGTCTCCCCACTGCTGGAACCCTTCCCTGATACAGGGAAAGACTCCAGCAGCTCGAAAAGACTCCAGTAGCTTTATGCTGCTGGAGCCCTTCCCCATCATAGAGCAAGGCTCTGACAGCGGGGGAAGGATTCGACAGCGAGTAGGCAGCTGGGAGCTGCTGAAGCCTTTCCCTTCTGCATCCCCTCTGCCAGAACCTTTCACAGACACACGTAGTTACCCACCGCAGTGTGGATGCAGCCTGCTTTCTGCTGCAATGTGTAGCTACGCATATCCCACACACCACTGCCAGCAGTATGTAGTGTAAGATGTAGCCTTACAGAGATTAATCTAACAGAACATCACAACTCTTCAAGATAAAGCATCTCTGCCTGATGGAGGCTCCGGTGCTCCCAACTCAAGTGCCTATGTGCTCATTCCATAAGAAGTCTCCAAAGCAACAGCAAATCCTCCCTGTATATCCAGCCAGCCATTACAGAACACTAAGGAGACCATCCAAGTATGCTCTTAATTAAGGAGTACACGTACAGCTAAAGTAAGGTACAGTCCTCCACTTACATTCTGACCTGGACTCACTGTTGTACAGTCTTCACACAGTGCATCAGAAAACCAAACTTTGCAGAGTTAATAATCAGCTAGAGAGCAAGAGTTCAATGATTACAGAAAAAGCAGCAACTTCGAAAAATAGATCCTATGCCAAAGCAACGTCCCATTATACTACAAGCAGAACCATCATCTCCAGTGACACCCAAGTATAGGAGGAAGCTGATCGACAGTAAATGACGCCGAATCTTTCTTTGAAAGCTTTGTTCAATATATGTAATGTAAGTACCACTTTTTCTATATTTAATAAATATTTTAAAAATAAATTTAGAAAAGAGGAAGATGTTTTATAAATAGGTAAAATATGAACTTTAAAATATATATTAGGTAACATTCTAGTATACTTCACCACCTTAGTCTAAGATGAACTTCAACAAATTAATTTAGACAAATTAATTTAGACAAGCCTCAGCTGGTATAAATGGAGATTGATTTACTGATTTACATCATCTGACTACTCAAGGAATATTAAACAGAAGATGAAAATAAAAATATCCCTAGATTTTAGTATTTCACCTTTCATACCCTCGCTGCTATAGAATTTTACCCCTGAAATATAGATGAGTTTAACTTGCCATCAACTTATATTTAGCATTTAAATGAGATTCATCAGCATCAATATTTTACAACTTAATCAGTTCAGCCTCTGTAGGCTTGAGCCATCTACATCTTCATCAATACTTACTGCCTCTTGATAGCTGAGGACCTCCAGGATGCTATTGAGTAATTCCACACAGTACTTCTTCTCCTGAAGCTGAAGTTGTTGCTCTTCCCTTTGTTCTAGTAATTCTTTCAGTTCTTTTGTAATCACTGGAAGCAGAATGTCCCTGCATTCTGAAAAGTAAAATATTCTCTTATGAAAAGGAAAAAATAAGTCAATGCTATTTTGAAATAAATCCTCCTTGAAACAGTGAAGCATAATAAGCTCTTCCTTTCTCAGCTTTAATAGCGGAAGTCTTCATCATCTTGGTATTCTTGATTTCTCTCTCATGCCCCAAGGACTCTTCAACATCTTTGATGCCTTCACTGCTTACCAATATATTTCACACATAAATGACAAACCAGTTGAGATAAAATGCTAACCTGCCTTCAGTTAAGTTTGGAGTGTTGTTCAATGCCATGGACACTTGTCTGAATAGTTGTTGACTCCATGTATGAAAGATTGCAGAGAACGCCTATATTTCTTTATAAAGTGAAATGCTGTATTTAAATCAAGCTGGGTTTATTTTTTGTTGAGATGTTGGGTTGCTTTTGTTTTTGTGGTGTGTTTCATTGTTTGTTTGACAGGAGTAAGATTGCTTTTCTAGCATAATTGTTCTGAGGGGAATGTTTGAGACATGAAAGGATTCACACATGTTCAGAAAGTAAAATATGGATAAGAAACAATAGAGATCTACATTTATTTGATAGCAAAAGTTAAGTAAATGTGAACGCTTCAGAGAGACCCACTCAACAGACATGCAAAACTTTTAAGAGTGGATCAAATGAGAAAATGCCTATCTGCAGCAGAAGTTCCAGATATTAAGAGCTGAGCCAATTTCTGTCCTCATTTTCAACTGAACAACCCCACTGAAATGAAAAGTCTGTGTATCTCCAGCTCAAACAAATTGATATTTTAGTTATGAGAACTGTTTCTGGGAAAGTTTTGGAGAAAGCACTACCTTAACTAGAAATAAACAACTTTAAGAAAACACAGGTAAAGAATAGCGATATTTCCAAAAGACTTAATAATTATTTGGTAGTATGTAACATCATTTATTTTTATTATAAAGTAAGTATAATTATTATTTATTTTCATTATAAGGTAGTATTCATTTTCATTATAAAGTTGAGTCTAAAGTGAGAAAACAGGATGTAGGAAACAGTGAATGAGGCAGAGGAGAGGTCACTTTAACTGCACTTTCCTCTCACATCTATAAAAACCATCCAGCAAGAGATCAAAGCTGAATGTAGCTTTAGAGGTTTCACCTTAGAACAAAAGAATTACAAGAAATGTGCACACCTGTTGCAAACTTTTCAGTGAAACACTGAGCTGAAATTTTGACCAATTTGTTTCAGGTGACACCCTGTACCTTAAAATTGTTTTTGTGGACACAGATTTTTTTTCCGCATCAAAAACTCTTCATCACGCTTTCACCTTTCACTCAGAATATGTCTAATTTCTACTTGCAAATGAGTTTATTTTCTCCAGAAAGGGAGAACTTTTGAATGAACAAACAAAACAAACCATAAAGCCTTAATTTTTTTTATCCACACAAATGTGCATAAAAAAACTCAAATTTTTAAAAGCTTTGCTTTTCGTTGGGATTTTTTAACTCAACACCATGTAACTTCAATGTAACAATATAACTTCATTATATACATGACATCCCCACCCCCCCATATACTTCTAATTGCTGGAAATTAATATTTTAATTTAATATAATAATTAATTAATTATTAATAATTATTCAGAAAGCTCCACCACAGGAAAGGCATATTACTGACTCTGCCACCAACTCACCATGGAACCTTTTGTAAGTCACTTCACCGCCTGTGCCTCCATTCCCCCATCTGTAAACTGGTGATATTGATTCTTACAACTCACATTCCCCTTTGTAGAGTGCCTTGAGATTAACAGATGCTAAATTCAACAAGATAGCAAAGTCCCAGTAATATATTAATATTGCTTCAGGAAGTGGTGTTTTAGCTTGTTTTTTTGAACATAAAACTAAGCAGGGTAACATCTGTGGCAAGGTAAACAACAGCCAGAAGCATTTTTAAACCCAATTGCAATCATTTGACTGATGTGCTTGGTTGCAGACAAAAGATTAAAGACAAGTTCAGTCAAATAACAAATCCAAATTGTGATTAAGAATACTGTATAGCGACTTCAATGGAAACCAAGATATTTGTCTACCTTTTTAAATTGCTGGAAAATAGTTTCCTTTCTAAAAGATGTTTGCAGAGGGACCTCCACAATACAGAACAACGTCTGGGCCGGGTTTCTCAAAAAACAGTCCTCTTCATCCAACATTATGTAGTTTGAATTCTTGACCACTTCACAACAATATCTGCATGATATACTTTTAGGCAAGTTTTACTTTTTCTTAGCTTTCCTAAACCCAGTGTATGTGGGGAAAATCAATATGTATGAATGCAAAGCACTGGCCATTAATTGCTCAACCCTTCGGTAGTTAACAGCCCTTGTGCTGGCCCTCTGAAAAAAGTGTGACTTTCACCTTCAGTGAACTGGTTGCAAGTTTATTTGGGAATAGAACACAGGTGATTTCAAGCTGTTATCCAAATAGTTATACCCAATGGTCCAAATTGGTTATTTCAGAACTCAGTGACCGTGAGAGGCCCCAGAAAAATGGGAGAAAAGCGATCCAGAGAAAAATTCCTACCTGACCCTGATAGACAATCAGCATAGTACAGACCACACTGGGAAACATCACCTCACTTTGATATATTCGCTAACCCAGAAACAACCCCTACTGATGCCATTAATAACCCAGACCAAAATCATGACAACCAAGGAAGCCAATGCCTGACCCTGCATCTGGCAGCCCTCACATACCCCCTATGAAGAGGGAGAGGCAAAAGCCAATTTGCTGGCTAATAGGACACTGGTCTCCATCACTATTCCACCAAGCAATCAGTACCATGAAATGATTTAGATTTCCTCCTTTTTCTGCCACTGCCCCCTGTGACGGTGTACCCCATAAAGCTTTATGGGGAGAGGCTTATAAATGTATACATGATGTAACTGGAATATGTTTTATGCTACATGTGCCATGTAACATATCTCTGTGAAAGTTATGACCTACTGAATCTATTCCTCCTGTTTGTATGCATGTATCATTGTTGTAGTTGGAGTTATGAATATTGGTTTTATATTTGCTGGTTTTGTACATAGCCTTTGTAAGAGCCTGGAATCATGTCTTGAGAAAGGTATGTGCATGTAAAGAGACCAATCAAGAAACCCTTACACAGACAATAGGAGGTGCAGACCCCCAATCCACATCTGGGCCTGGTCAGGAATGCAACTGGCTGGACTGGTTAGGGTGCATGGACAGGTGACTTGCCCATGTGATCCCAAAACTCCAGGGTAAGATGATGCTATACAGGGAGTAGGGGAAAGGCTATAAAAGCCCTTGGAAGACCCCTCCATGTTGTCTTCAGCTGGCTAAAGAGAGAGGCTCTCCACGCCCCCAAGAACATACCTGATAGAGACTGAACAAAGGACAAAGACAATAGGGGGTGGGAGTGATTGCTGGACCCAGGCTAGTTCTACAGCCTGTGAGAGGAAAAGACTTAAATCTGGTGAGGCTTTTATCTGTGTTAAGTTTGATTAGACATAGATGTGCGTGTTTTATTTTATTTTACTTAGTAATTCACTTTGTTCTGTCTGTCACTACTTGGAATCACTTAAATCCTACTTTCTGTACTTATTAAAATCACTTTTTACTTATTAAGTTTCCTGGAGTACAAGTTGGTACCGGGGGGAGGGGAGGGGCAAACAGCTGTGCATATCTTTCTATCTTTGAAACAGAAGGCGAACTATTTATGAGTTTACCCTGTATAAGATTTATACAGGGTAAAACGGATTTATTAAGGGTTTGAACCTCATTGGGAGTTGGGCACCTGGGTGTCAAAGGCAAGAGCACTTCCAGGAGCCTTACAGTTGTTAGGGGACGTGGTTCGGACCTGGGTCTGTGTTTGCAGCAGATCAGCAGATCTGGCTTGAAACAGACAGGAATCTGGAGTCCCAAGCTGGAAAGGGCAGGAAAGCAGGGGCAAAAGTAGCCTTGGCACACCAGGTGGCAGCACCAAGGGAGTTTCTGTGATCCCAACCTGTCACACCCCCTTCCAAGTCTTTCTAAAGCACCCTAGATAAGTAGGGGGAATGCTTTCATTTTTGATGCATCGGCTGGAGAAGAATCCAGATCACCCGCTTATAGCACTGCAGAGCAAATATGTAAACATGAATGACTGAGACTAAAACTTACTGTACTCAGGATGCAATCATCATTGCATACACAATATGTCTGATTCCAGCAGGTAAGAAAATACCATTTTTACATAGTACCTTTTGTAACCATAAATACACTTAAAAGCAAACAAGCTGTACCTTAACTCAGTTCTCACCTTTTAGGTCAGTCTTAAATGTTACCTATCTTTTTGCAGTAGACACAGCAGTACTACTCTTTAAAAATTATTGTAAAGGTACTAAGGTTTACATATTTAAGCACATCAAAATGCTAACTTTTAACTAACGTGCATTCATAAATATTTCAGGAAATACACATATTGTTTTTAAATATTGAGCCAATTACATATGCAAGACACTTGTAAACATTTGTATTGATGTTTGCTTGTACAAGGAACGTAACGGGAAGTTATTCATTAGTTCTGAAAAATATATGATCCTAGCTTTCAAAAATATCACATAAGTGAGTTAAACCAATTTTGTCGGTTATGAAATCAATGGTGATTGCTATGCAGCCGCTATGACAGCTCAGTCCATACAATTACAGATGTTTACAAATTATCTTCTTCACTTACCTCACCCATCTCAACTTCCCTTAACTTCCAGGAAATGAGTCCTGAACATTACACACAGGAACAAATTTCATACCTTCCACGGAAAACATCTACATTGATTGTCCCAAAGAATGAAATTCAGCTTCACCACTTCAACAAATACAGTCTCCCCAGAGATGCCTGAAACTTAGCAACTATAAAAATTCCCTTCGGGTATCTTGCAAGAGAGAGGATTCAATTGAGTAGTAAATCCCCCCAAATTATATACCTTTGTCTCAAAACTATATTGAAACATCAAAACAAGCAAAGGCTTTTTGCTAGCAATATTTTATACTTGAGTTAAAGGGTACTTTACATAATGAGTCAAAGAAAATTCAGGACTTCAAGGTATCTCCTAAATTGTGCATGCAAATGGTGAGATTTTAGTTAGCATGATACACGCAAATAGATTATATAGTAATTATTTATCCATGTGCCCAATATATATGAAAGTTGATAACTGTTACTTTGCTGCACTCCCGCAATCACAGAAGAGAAAATCCCTATCATTGTCTCTTATGAATTACTTTTTTGCCTCCCATTGTGGTAAAAAAAATAAACCCTTACAACTTGGTTTTGTTTTACTTTCCTAGTATAAAGCCACTGCAGGTGTTTTACAAACATTAGTGAAACAAGGCTCACAATACCCTTCTGATGTAAACAAGCATGATTCCCTATTTTACTCATAGGGTAACTGAGGCAGAGAAGCTGAGTAATTTTGGTTAAGATCACACAGCAAGTCTATGTCAGTGGCAAACTGCCAGGCTCCTGATGCCCAGCACTGTGCTTTAACCACTAGGTCATGCCTCCTATTCTCTACTAAGGTTACATCTGTTATACAAATCCCTATCAAACAGGCTTAATCAAAATGAAATATGCAACTGATTGTCTATTTATGCCACATTTTCAGTTACCAGCATCATCAGGACTCAGTTGTGAGTAAAAACAATGCAAGCTAGGCTGAAACTCATGAGATCCAAAAGTTAAGTCAGATAACTTCAGAATAAATGCAGTTTTAAAAAATAACCATCTCACTGTGGACAGTGCATAAGTAGTTCAATAATATTTTTCATCATGAACTAAAGAAACTTTATAGCGTGTGACTTTGGTTTAGGAAATTGTGTTAATTTTGATCCCAAGTGCTATTTTCTGACTGGCTGTCAATAATGCATTAACCTTATCAATTATGGAAATGCATAACAGTCTTAGAGAGACAAGGTGGGTGAGAATATTTTTATTGGATCAACTTGGTCCAATAGAAGATCTTACCCACCTAGTCTTTTTAATATCCTGGGTTCAACACAGCTACAACATGGCATACAATTTATGAGTCTGACTTTTTTTCAATTATCCTTGTAATACAGATCTTGGACAATGCATTTTCTGAGTGATTAGGCAGTTGTCTTGTGATAAAGGCACAGGACTGGGAGTCAGGAAGTTTGAGTTCCTATCTCATTATCTACACAGAGAGAGACCACGGTTTGAACACTGTGTACTGTAAAGGAACAGAAAAGCTGGATTACTGTTGTTAGATTATTGAATCAAGTTGTTCAACAATGTTAAACTGTGGCTGAGACATTTTAGTATGAGTTCATACAGACTCAAGCCTCTCTATGCTCTGCATTATAGGTATTTGTGCTTTCTGAGCTAATAAAGAATCCTGTGCCTTCAAAGAACAGAAACCGAGTTTAAAGTGTGTTACAGAACCCTATATCCTTTATACCCAAGACATACACAGAGTGCTATGATTTTAACATCGAGAACTGACATTTCCACAGTGGCTGAGGACCTCCTTCCCTCCCAACCCAGTGCTCCCTAGAGTAAAACAACAAACTGCAACTGATTTTCTGTAACCACATATTCATAGTCCTTTGACGCCTTTTACATTTAGGCAATACATGTTTTAGAATTCTTTAAAGCATAAACGTATAGCACCCACTTGTAATGCAGAGAGGAGAGAGACTCATGGGTCTGTATGCCCCATACCACAACAACCCAAGACAACAAGGGTAGGGACTGGGAGTGGCTCAAAATTGCAACCTCTGGGGAACACAGTAGCAGGGGGGGTTCCTAAAATATCAGCTATTCATGTAAAATCATAGCACTCCCTTTTGTGTCAGCATTAGAGCTGCAATATTTCTTGACTCATTTATCTAGAAAGCATTCACCAATCCCACCAACCCCCAAAAGAGAAAGAAAATATACAGATGGAAAGAAAACATGCACCACTGAACTACTTTTATGCTGGATATACAATGCAACTGCTATGGAATATTTGCAGTAGAGATGCATACTCTTTCAAAGCCTGAATTAAACTCCATGAAAAAGTAACAATATTTCAAGGGTGGCGCTTTAAAAAAAATAGCTGGAAGTCCACTGTTCTAAACCCCGTCTTGGGGCAAGTTGTATTCAAATACACAAGACTTCTACCATATAACTGCAGCAGCCTACACATAATTATTCAGAAAGCTCCACCACAGGAAAGGCATATTCCGTTACATTTAACCAAACAAAGTAACTCGCTTCCTAAAGAGAAGTTCCTTGATGTCATCTTCCTAGCTGAGGTCAGGTAGAACAGAAATTCTATATTCCACTTATACATGACCTAGCACAGCCACTGCAAATCATTTTCTTCTTTTTTGTCTATTCCCTCCACCCCATCCCTTCTCCAGATGACTTTTAACAATTATCTAATGATTTCAGATATGTCTGGTAACTGAAGTCTGGGTGTTAAAAGTTATTATTTAAATAATATCATTAGCATTTGGGTCTCCTTCAGCAGAAATCACAGTTCAGGCTTCATTTCAGAATGCTTTATACATAGAACCAAAATGATTATAAAGATTTGAAGCCACATTGTCCCCCCATGGAACACTAATCCTGAATCCTTGGCAGGCCTGTACTCATACCCATCTGTTAGGATGGCTTCATGCCCACTCACAAATCGGGACATAGGTGTCATCTGAATATAGACTTAACGCACAACTTTGAAAATAAAATCAGCAAACAAAATCCTTTTGGCAGTGAGAGACTTCTGAGACACCCATGTTTCTTGACAAAAGGAGACATCTGTTCACAACTGTGGCCATTACAACTTAAACCATCAATTGTATTCCTTCCTGCTCCTAGGTGGAGGTGTGGCAGGCAGCTCTGCATGCTGCCTCCACCCACAGGCGCCGCCCCTGCATCTCCCATTGGCCGCAGTTCCTGGCCAATGGGAGCTGCCAAGCCAGCACTTGGGGTGGGGGCAGCACGCAGAGCCACCTAACATGCCACTGCCGAGGTGAGTTCCCCCCCAGATCTGGCACCCCGAGCCCCCTCCCATGCCCCAACTCCCTGCCCCGAGTCCCCACCCACATGCAAGAGGCCTTTCCCAGAGCCTGTGTCCCAAACCTCCTTCTGTGCCCCAACCCTCTCCCACACTCCAAGTCCCTCATGGCCATTCCTCTACCTAGGAGCAACAGGGACATGTCGCTGCTTTGGGGGAGCCATGTGGAGCCAGGTAGGGAGCCTGCCAGCCCCACACCAACTGGAACTATAAACCAGACTTTTTATGGAGATTAGAAATACCGATTTATAGAGCTTTCTGGTTGGTACAGGGCTGTATAATACAGCTTTTACTGTACAAGCCTCATGGGAAAAGGAGTATGAAGGGTAGCTGCATCATTCTCCATTTTGTCTTCATTCTTGCTTCTTACCTCTGAAGTAACTTTTCTACAAACAAAGCTCTGAACAAGGGACTGAAAGATACATCCATAGCTTGGATGCTTTCCAGAGGGACAACTCAAATAATATAATATCCTGCAAATGCAGGGATTAGTCCCCGACGTGGATGTGTTAGCTGTTTATCCAAAAAGGCCAAGACAAAGGGCTAAAGCACATCTGAAGTGACTGAGTAGTATACAAAGTTGCTGCCGTACGTGAATTTTAGTGTAGCAGAGACCAGTTAGGTAACTCTTATAAGCAATAGAAGATGCTTTAGAAGGAAAAGCCTCTTTTGGAAAATATGCCTGATTATTTTCAAGAGCCAGTGCAAAAGGCCCTCAGTATCTTGAGCTGGTTATTTCTAAGAATGATTCACAAAACAAAAAGTACATGCTTTTAACTACCCTTCCAAGGAGTGAGAAGTTTCTGCCCTACAACAGAAGAAAACTGGATTATTCATATATATTTCTGGAAACTAGATGCATCTCCTGACTCCTTCCTTTGAGCTTCTCGGGCAACTCCTCTAGGTTATCACTTTCCACCTCAGAGCAGACATAGCCTTCTTTTGTTAGAGAACCTGAGAAGGGGAAACCATAATCATGACAGCCCCTTTCAGATCCTGTAAGACAGGTCTCATTCATTGCTAATAGGCACATATAAAATATGGATAAATAAAAAAAAATAGTTTAACTTGGTGTGCTATGTGGACAGAGAGGAAACAAAGACAGAATGAATATCAATATCATATTGCACTCCAGGAGGGTAAACCAGAAACATTTGATTTCATTTTAAAAGCTGTGTGTATAAATGGTTAAGAAGAGGCAGCAAAATTATATCATTTTCAAAATGTTAATAGTCTTATACAGATGAGGAAAAAGAATACAGGCCTGATTGTGATCACATTTACACCACAGTAACTCCAGTTTTCAATCAAGTTGATCCAATTTGCACTCATCTGAGACCAGGATCCACCCAATAAGTATACATTGCAAAAATCAAAGCATATCAAAGGCCACTCATATTTCCTGTGACATTATAGTAATGTACTATTTATGGAGGGAAGACCTGCATCTCCTTGTGTATTATATCACATAAGTAATGAATAATTAATTCCAAGTTGAAGATAAAGGACTCCAGAGAAGTGAATACATAAAGATAACTGCCACTTATTACTTTACTTTTCAGAGCAGAACCCCCTGCTTTAGGGAGCTGGAAAGACGGACAAACAGTGAGACCATTCTGCCTCTGTGAAAAACACACTAATGAAATTACCAGAACCTGGGCTGCATTTGTAGCTGTCATTTATGTGGAACTACATAATCTCATGCTTTCTCCCTCTAGATTTTAAATCACTCAAACATCTTTCTGTTTACTAGTTTGTTTGTTGCTAAAATTACATGCAAATGTGTTCATTATTCATAAATAAATAGTTGATCTTTGCAACAAATACATTCCTCTACTTTGTTATAGCTGAAAAACATTTGTTATAATTATGAAGTAGAGGAATACATATATGTGGCAAAGAATCATAATTTCCTTTAGCTGTTGCTATTTATGGTACATTATAAACTGTTGATTACACTGGTAACCTTAACATAACCCATACTACATAGAGACAAACTATGTTTATTTCTTTGACAGGGTTACCATCCTATTGGCTAGGAGGGAAGCAGTAGACATGATATATCTTGACTTTAGTCAGGTTTTTGGCAATCGCACAACATTTTCACAAGGTAACGTGGTGTAGATGAAATTACTATAAGGTGGTGCACAACTGGTTGAAAAAACGTACTCAAAGAGTTGTGTTCAATGGTTTGCTTTCACACTTTCAAAGGTATCTATTGGGGATTCCATACTACTCAATGTTTTCATTAACAAGGAGAAATGGTCTCAAGTCACAGTGGGGGAGGTGTAGGTTGGATATTAGAAAAAAACTATTTCACTAGGAGGGTTGTGAAGCACTGGAATGGGTTACCTAGGGTGGTGGTGGAGTCTCCATCCTTAGAGGTTTTTAAGGCCCATCTTGACAAAGCCCTAGCTGGGATGATTTAATTGGGGTTGGTTCTGCTTTGAGCAGGGGGTTGGACTAGATGACCTACTGAGGTCTCTTCCAACCCTAATCTTCTATGTTTCTATGATTCTATGATTAATAACTTGGACAATGGAGTGGAGAGTATGCTTATAAAGTTTGTGTATGACATCAAGCTGAGACAGGTTGCAAGCACTTTGGAATACAAGATTAGAATTCAAAATTATCTTGAAAAAATGGAGAATTGGTCTGAAGTGAACAAAATTAAATTCAATAAACATAAGTGCAGACTCCTACACTTAAGAGGAAAAAATCAAATATACCACTACAAAAAGGGAAATAACTGGCTAGCAGTAGTAATTCAGAAAAGGATCTTGGGATTATAGTGGACCATAAATTGAACATGATGACAATTTGATGCAAATTGCAGTTGCAAAAAAGACTAATATTCTTGGGTGTATGAATAGGACTGTTGTATGTAAGACACAGGCATTAATAGTCCCACTCTATTCAGCACTGATCAGACCTCAGCTGGAGTACAGTGTCCACTTTGAAGCATCACACTGTAGGAAAGATGTGGAAAAATTGGAGACACTCCAGAGGAGAGGAAGCAAAATGAGGAAAGGTTTAGAAAACTGGACCTATGAGCAAATGTTTAAAAATGGGGTTTGTGTAGTTTTGAGAAAAGGAAACTGAGGGCTGGGGGGACTGATAACAGTCTTCCAATATGTTGCAGGCTGTTATAAAGAGGATAGTGATCAATTGTTCTCAGTGTCCACTGAAGGTAGGACAAGTAGTAATTGGGCTTAATCTGCAGTAAAGGAAACATAGAAAGTTTTCCTAATATCTAACCTAACCATAAGGGTAGTTAAGTTCTGGAATAGGCTTCCAAGAGAGGTTGTGGAATTCACATCAGAGGATGTTCTTGTGAATAGGTTCAACAAACAACTTTCCAATATGGTCTCAGTATGCTTAGTCCTGCCTCTGGGCAGGTGGCTAGAAAAGACAACCCCTTGAGGTCCCTTCCAGCCCCATATTTCCATGGTTCTGTGATTTCAAATTCCAACATACAAATATATACACACAAAAACACACACAGTGTGGACCATAAGGGAGAGAATGGATGTTAGCTATAGAAGACTAAGTGCCTGTAATCTACATGATACTGTAGAAATTAATTTTGTATGCCTCTACCATTAGTACTATGTATGAATTAGCTAATGCACAATTTCTGATAATCTTTTGTACTAAAAGAGAATGTATAATTAACCTTCCTAGCCCTTAATTTAGCTATTCAGGCTTTTTATTAGTAGTAACAGAAGTCATATTATTCAGATCTCTCTCAGCTCTGGCTATCTGTATTCAGTCCCACACTTCAGTTTTTTAATCTCAGCTGAAATACAAAGATATCTATTTTTCAAAATTGTTAACTAAACTCTTGAGACAGATTTCACTTTCCTGTTTTTTCTTGGAGACGACATCACAATGTACATCTTTATAATACTGTATAAATCCATAATTTACAGTGCAAGTTGTAGAATAAAATTAGGAACCCATCAGAATTATATACCTACTACAAATCTCATGCTTTGGCTGTTTTACCTCGAGCAGCCTCAATAATGTGCATTAACAGCATTGAAATATCCACATTATTAGAAAAATGCTACTACATATAAAACAGTACAATGTACATATTTACAAGGCAACATGACATAATAAGCAGATAATCTATGTAACTGACAAATTTTATATTCCCATTTAGCTACATCTTGAAAATTTAGGACACTTTTTATTTAATGGGTACTGAGTACAGAACAAATCCCAGACTTCAAATTTTACCTTTCCTTTCTGAGAACTCCAAAGTATCAACTTTCACCATTTGTTTAGACTACTTCAATTCTACTTGAACAACACTCCTTAGGTATTAAGGGTTAACCATTTATTTAAAGTATATTCAATGTCTTTGATTAGCTGGTCATGTTGTGTATGAGGTCTGTAGTTTGCAGAAGGTTAAAGTAATCTGAGGTCTACAGTTCTATTCACTGGATTTTAGCCAAACAGGTTTCCATAAATAGATCTGATTAGGTGACTGTACACTTGTTCCGGCTACTTTTATGTTGAAACAGGGTGTTTTTAATTCAAACTAGGTATTTTTTAAGTTCATGTCAGCAGTGTCAACACAGGACAGTTATACTGCAACACTTCGTTGTGCTTTGCAATTCACACCTCCAGCAATCACACTGTGGCACAGAATAGCCATAGCCATATAGTGTTAGTGGCAAAGGACAGGTACAAAATGAATTATTTCCCATACTCTACCAATATAGGACTGTCAAAACGTATTAAAAGGAATAAGGTAACAATGCTCTATTTGACTATTAAGATAACGTACCTGTATACAAACTTTCCTGTATTAAATTATGGTGGAATTACTTAATTCAATTTTACTACTCAAAAAATTGCTGTCTTAGTAGGAGGATGAAAATATACCTATTTAGGAGTAAGGGTTGATGTTTAAGACAAAAGCTTCACTTTACTCCTCACAGGCTGCCCTCAGTTGCAGTAACAACTAAATGAAATCAAACGATGAGTTTGCTAAGCCTATGTAATCACACTGTAGGCACCAAAACCAGTAAATCTGACTGTCAAAAGGGAAGTCAATTAGAAATATAATACAGATTCCCCACTTACCACTTCTCCTATTGAGAAAATAGCTTGTATTTTTACCACTATACAGTCTATTTCATTATTAATTTATTATAGCACCGGCCCAAAACATTTTGGCATCTGAGGCGGGGAGCTCAAATGACGCCTCCATGTCCCTCGCTTGGGCCAAACTTTGAAATTTTGCCTTCTTCTTGTTCTACTCCTCTCATGGTACTGCTCTGCTACCTACCCCAATAAAGGAGAACCAACAACTTTAAATGCCTTGTTCAAAAATGTTAAGTAACACTTACTTTTCAAATGCCTGAACAGCAAATGTAACTTTTCTTGTCTGCATAGTAAACACTGGCATTTTTATCTGTTTGAATAATCAAAGTGGTGCTTTCCATGCCTTCTTGGTTGCAAAGATTTGAACTGCTTCCTGAAGGTCCACAGTATGGGCCAGCTCATGCTCTATTGAGATGGTTGCAAGACCAACCAGCCTCTCCTGTGTCATTGTGGAGCGTAGATGTGTTTTTATTAACTTCAGCTTGGAGAAGCTGCGTTCTCCACTGGCAACTGTTACAGGAAGTGTTAGAAGTATGTGCAGAGCAACAAAAGCATTTGGGAAGAGGGTGGTCATCTTATTTGTGCACATATATTCCAGAACAGCCTTTGGAGTTGATCCTGCTGAAATGTATCTTGAAAGGGCTTTCAGTTCATCACCTAAATCACTCACATCAATATCGCACATGTCATCATGTGTCAACACTGTCTTTAGTTCCCTGCACTGCTGGTGTAGGTCTTCTTCAGGTATAGTGAGGAGTTTTGGAATATCATAAAACATCCCAAATATACTGCTGTGTTCCTTGAGGTGCATGAAACGTTCTTCAACTGACTGTATTGCATAATTGAGCATCTGGTTAAAGAATTCAACTTTGAATTGTTGTTTGGGGTCTCTTATGGGATTATCCAGTGCCTTGTAATCAAAAAGTCTTCTTCTTTGGTGACTCTTGTATTCTTGAATGGGTGGGAAAATAGCTTCAGTGTGAAGGTCCTCTGCCAACTTCTGTGCACGATTCAGAACGTTTTGAAATTCTTCATCTGACCGGTAAGACTTTAGGTATGACTTTGCTTTGTCCAGTTGTTCCATTGCTCCAGATATATCAAGGTAAACACCTTGGAGTCTCTTGCTTACAACATTTACTTCAAACAGTATGTCATGCCACAAAACTAAGCCACACAAAAATTTGAAGTTATGTATGCTTGTCACGAACAGTTCCTGTCATAGCATTATCCTCCATAATGGCAACTACGGCATCATCTATCTTCCCAATTTGGTGTTTGATAGGCGTTGTCGCCTCCACTTGACTTGACTTTCCCATCGTGTGGAACGCAGTTATTCAGCATCAGAGAGGATGTTCCCAGATGTTGCTTCAAAATTTCCCATCGATGAGTTGATGGAGAGAAAAATACATAGATGCGTTGAATTACATTAAAAAATTCAACAGCCTCACTAGAAGCTGAAGCTGCATCACTAACCACCAAGTTCAATGAATGAGAACTGCATGGGACACAAAAAAAGCTCGAGGGTGTCTCTCTCAGACCCGTGTCTGCACTCTGTTCTTTCCTCTCATGTTAGCACCATTATCGTAGCCCTGGCCTCTCATGTCAGCTATCCCAATTCCCGTATCTTCCAGCTTTTAAAGAAGCACATTTGTCACACCAGCTCCTGTAGTATTATCAATGTCAATAAATTCTAGAAAATACTCTCTGTCGGTCACCATTGTAGGGACATTTTCATTAGGTTCTGTGTTGTTACAAAACGCACCATTAAAGTAATTTGTTCCGTATGGGTAATATCTTGCTGACTTCAGATCTGCCACAATCTTCTGTTTGACTTTTGTTGCCAGTAACTATATGATCTCATTTTGAATTGTTTTTCCAAGGTACTGCTGTGTGTACATTTCTTGGGTGGTGACTCTTCTCAGATGCTCCTGGAGTACAGCATCAAACTCAGCCATCAGCTCCACAATTTTAAGGAAATTTCCATTTCATGACACATACAGCTGATCTGAAGTGTCACTCAGTGCTAGATTTTGAGTAGCAAGCATTCTCACAATGGCAATGAGCCCTTTCAGAACATTTTGCCAGTAAAGAGACCTTGATGCAATCTTCTCTTGATGCTGATCATCCATGCTAGCCTTAAACCTTAGTCTCATCTCAAGCTCTTTCTACCTATGGAATGCACTCTGGTGATTTGCTGCCTTCTCATGGCATGCCAGATTTCTAGCCAGATGTTTTCAGTCCTTTGTTCCCGTAGAACCCAATATCACTGGAATATTAGACTGGAAGAGTTTACAACAAAAACAGTATGCAGCATTCTGGGTTTTTGAGTACATAAGCCATGGCCTCTCCACTTTGTCACCATTGGGGATTTCACACCAGTAATGTGTTGGATGGAAACTTCTATTTTCATTGTCTTTGGGGAACATGAAGTTTTTCACTTGCTGTGGCCCATGCAGTACAAGGAAGTCCCTCAGGCTACTGCTCAAGTGGATCCACAGTCCTGGAACTAAACTCAGCACAGCTGTTTCTTGCGCCTGCACCACATTCTTCTTTGATTGACACTTTTTTTCTGGAATGTGCATGGTTACATCCATTTGAGATGGAGATATGGATGCTGCAGTAGCTGCCAGATCACCTGCACTCTGACTAACTGGAAGATCAGGCATCTCCCCACCACTCTCATTCTCACTGGGGCTGGAAGGGTCACCGTGAAGATTTGTGTCTATGTATCTCAGGAGAGCTCCTTCCTGCTTAGATAGAAAAGCTTCCTTTGCTTCCTTTCTTTTTCTGAATGCTGCCCCAGAGGGGCGTTTTCTTCTTTCACTCATGACTGCTGTTCTGTGCCAACTAGAGTGTCTCTCAACACTCAGTTGAAGGGGACAAATAAGCAGGCTGGTAGCAGGGCCTGTGTGAGGGAAGATATCAGCGTTTTAAGGGCCTAACTGGCTCCTACTACTTCAGTTGACTGCCTGTTCTCCTCAAGTGGGTTCAGGGAAGCAGCAGGAAAGGAAGCTCCCTGAGAAGCCGTTGTTAATCAGTCCAGGCTCCTGCGGGTGCAAGAGAGGTACATAAGAGCCTCCTCCTCCTCTCTCCCTGCAGCTCCTGCTGCTTTCTCTTATTCCCTCTCACTTTTTCTCCTGCCTGCCTGTTATGTCTCTTGTGCCCTCCTTCCTCCAGCACAGCACTCCACCATCTCTGCGCATCTAGAGCAGAGAGAATACTTATGCACCAGCAGCAGACACAATTTTCTACACTCTGGGTCCTAGTGGCACCCCCCCCCCACACACACACACACACAGAGTCTGGCACCTGAGGTGGCAGCCTCAGTTCAGCTCATGGTAAGGCCAGCCCTGATTTATTTGGCATATTTTTAAATGGACCAGATACAGCATTTCTCCCCTAGAAAACTCCCACTGATGTTATTGGGTGTTTTTCCTAGTTAAGGATGACAGAATTGAGCTTTACATCACAAGGAATCATTTCACTCCGCAATGGAACACAATGTGGGAGCTTTTAATTATATCACTATTGTGCACAATAAGCAGATAATCTATTATCAATACAGTAAAAGAGGATATCAAATATACAAGATAAGGACATACAGCAGAGACAAGGCAGTAGAGAGTAAACATTACTTGCTGCTATCCTCCAACTTCCTTTCTGATGTCTGGAAAATGGTTTACTGACATTGAAAGAATTAGCTACTTGTTTACACATTTACTGAAGCTGTACTTAATAAATGTATTTCACCACCATAGAACGAACACAGAGAGAGAGAGAGAGAGAAAGAAAGAAGAGAAGACTACTGAAGTATGTAAATGACACTGCCAGGGAAATTTATATAAACCAAATGCAATAATCCAAACTGTAATTTTGTCCAGGATTCTGAGTAATTTTGAAGGTTTTCAATTTAAAGATTATTACTCTCCCCTTCAGCATACACATGTATCTCATTTTCATATATATGAATATTAACAGACCTAGCTATCTCTATCTAATCTATATATGTAAAAAGCATGATCATAATAGAAGGAATTTTACTATTAACAATTAATGATATAATCACCATTTTTCATGGAACATGCTGGTATTTTTCTCTACAGAAAAGTGTCTTGGCACTTTGGCAACAACCCCATAGCAAAGCAAACATGCCCTTCCAAAAATGAGCCAAAGCTATATGCACGTGCTCACAGCATAGCTCGCTATGTCTCTATCTACAGTGAACAGGGCAAAGAGGACCTGGAAGCTACTCTAGCCTTTCCACTGACCATATATGTGACCTATCGAGAGATTAAGCTTTTTGTGGTAGAGTCTGTCTGTCCCTGTATGCTTTACACAATGTTTTTAGCACACTGTGGCCCCAAATTCAGTTTCGGCCCGTAGGCTGTACTGTATTACAAAATAATGATGCATACTTATACCACACTATACCATTGAATCTGAGTACTTTCTACTCACCACTGGCAAGAAAGCCTTGTGAAAACCTCTATCTAGAATGCTTATACATCTCAACTAAATCATCCCAAATCAAGACTCCACAGAGTGTTAGAAAAACAAATCAAAGTGCCAAGCGCTGACATCAGAAATACTCTGACCTCAGCTCAACTATTTGTACAATTTGCAAACCATGTTTGATGTTGTGTCCGAATTTGGTGATCTGTTATTATAAATGGTAAAGAAAGACTATAAGTTTTCCTTAACTCATGCCCAGAGGAGGGTATATGTGTATGAGAGAAAAATTAAGAACAAACATTCCCAGACATTAGGATGCAAAATCTGCATAAACAATGCAAAGTACATTTTCAAATTTTAATCTCCATTACGTCACATATGTTCAAAGTGATGCCAGACTCAATCTATGAAATACTGGAATTACAAAAACAGGTTTGGTAGTCATATAGTTATATTATGGGTACAGCAGAATGATGCCTCCACAAGAAATCTGTCAATGGGTCTAAAAGCTCGTGGAACTAGTATAGTACCATTTGGATTTTGAAGACTGACTGTTGTGGCAAATGGATCCCATTTTCTCTGCCTTGAGCACCATGGACAGCACTGTGCATCCTATTTAATGAAAACATTCTGTTCTAGTCTGCAGTGAAGCTTGTTGGACCTCAAGCTAGCCTTCAGAAACCTCAGCCCAGAGCTCTACATCATGCTCTCAATTGTGTGCGCTTCAGGTTAATATTTAACAATTGTTTACAAAACAGATTTTCATAGACCTTCTCAGCATTTTCAGATGCTTCCCTCCCTTCCCTTCCGCATTATTTCCTTTGAAAATGTCACTGAAGTCCATACATTTTAAAAAAGGGAAGTACAAGATCATTAGTAACACCGAAGGTTCCAATATATGAAGTCTAAGTAAATTATAAATGACAGATAATACAGTCAGGAATGGAAGTCAATGAACTGAACTGCAGCTTTGATGAACTCAGTGACAAGACAGTGCAAGACTAAAGCTTGAAGGCAAAAATAAATTCTTAAATGCACATTAATAGGCTATATTCTAATTGACAAAATTTGTCTAACTTCATTATGTATTTCTAGTTCATGCCAGTGCTTACTTGTTTTAGATAAACTTCGACTTCATCTTATGATGCTATCCAACAAAGACCTTTATTATATTATACATAAAGGATTAATGTTGTATGTATCACACAGGTTTGTGCCTTGAAAATCATTCCCATTACCGTTGTTTGGTATAGTTAATGAGGGATTGCCATCTATTATGCCCCCTCCCCCATCACAAATACAGGTGGCCTTCACTTAAAGTGAATTTCTTTAATTGAGCACTGGAAATGGTTAGTGTAATATTTTTAAAGCAAGGTAACTCCCTAGGCTAAGGACTTGGATCCTCTATGTTCTGTGTACTGTTACAATATCAGAGTACAGAAAGCCTGAGTCCATCATACAACATCAGTCGTAGTCTAAATAATTATCTATCGTCTTCAAAACTTTCCTTGTCCTGCTAATAAAAGAGTTGGGAATTTTGCTATGTGAATTTCTCAACTCACATTGGCTAAAATGCATTAGTCTAAATGAAAAACAATTAATGCAGTGACTCACATAATCAGTCATATACTACAAATTCCCACTGACTAGCTGAAGGCTGATTTTCTTTTTTAGTAAATTAAGGGACAAGCTGTGCCGTTAAACAGAGCCTGGAGCAGGGATGGTGTGGGGTCACCCCTCCACAGGGCAGCATGCTATAATTAAAAGCTTCTGGGGTGTATGATCACAGTGCCATGCCTGAGTAGGGTGCAGGATGTATTGAGTTTCGTCATGAGCCAGCTTTTCTGCCCATGCTAAGTTGCAGTGGGCATAGCTCTACTTCCTTATCATACAAAAAGGTATAAGCAGAAAGAATCAATCATGGCAAGCCCTGATTATTGGTTTCCCAATACAAAAAATACAGAAAACGTAGTAGGTCGAGAAATTATTCGATCTATATTACAAAGGAGAATGGATGCATTGGTTGAAAGCAAGGAATTGGTGCTAGCTAGGAGTCATCATTTCCGATTACTGAGAGTTTCCAAATCTCCTTTTCTGATGTTTATAAAGATCCGTATCTCATCAATGAACCAAAACCATGAAGCCTCCAATTAAAATCACTGTATAAACACCAATGGCAGGATATGTCCAGCATCAGGCTGTTGAAGCATCCAGGACCATGAATCACCACTGTCTGTACAGTGCCTTGAAAGAGGTCAAAGATGGAAGGCAGTGAAAGTTTTCTGATCTGCCGCATGTATATTTACTTTTTTTTCTTTAAGAAAAATGTCAACTGGTGCTTTAGCCTGGCTGATTTCTTGGTGAATTTGTCATTTCTATTAAAGAAATACATTTAAGGGGTTATGCGGGGTAAAAAAAATCAGTCTAATAATAATTAGCGAGCACCCCATAAAGGGTTTCTGTCATCCTTTAGAAATCTTATAGTTCATTTTCAGCATGTATGAACATGTTTTACAGTTCTGCAAAATTGATTTTAATGTGGCATTTCTATTAGGAATGCCCTCGCCTTGCCTATGCTGATGCATACAGTTTTCAGAAAGGATCTGCTATGGTTTTACATTATGGCTTGAATTGAAGTGGCAGATTTTAAAAAAGATTATATTTTTAGATAAATGAGGTGCTCTCTACAGTACAGAATGTTTACTGCTGGAGGCTTTTATTGCTGGTAAGCTCTATAAAACAGAGTGTATCTGGTGATAAAAAAAATACCAGTAATTATATGTAATTTAAAATAATCAGATTTTTAATACTCAGAGGCTTGGAAACTTGTTAAAGCACTGAGAATATTTGGTCTTAGCAGAATGATGTCCTAAATGAGTTTACAAATGTACTGTATGATATGATAACTAAAGAGGATCTTAAATCAGTTATTACATAACCCAGTGATGTAAGCCAACTCTTTAAAGCTTAGTAAATTGCTAATTTATAGTCTTCCAAAGTCAAGCGAGAGGAGCATTATTGGTTTGTGTTGTAATTTTTCAGCAAATTAAGGGGCTGATGCTGCAGTCTTTAATCAGTTAAAGCTCTTATTTAGGAACCACCAAACCAAGCTAGCCTAGTAAGCTTACTTAGGGATTGAAGTCAGCGGGAGTCTCTCTTTTTACTCCAGTGGCCTTTGGATCAGGCTCATAATCAGATAACAAGGCAGACTATATTCTGCAAATCACAGACTTTCCTTCTGGCATCAGGGTTTAGCCATGACTAGCTAACACATGGCTTAATTACAATGAAGTCTTGGTTAGCCCCCATGTTAGCCAACTCATATAGTCACAGTCCTTCTTCTATGATGATCAAAGGCTGTAGTGAAGACAAAGCCTAAAGGAACATCCCAAAGTGTAGTGCTGGTTCTTTAAAGGCAGTGGAAATCATGGAGATAAAAGAGTCTGGAATCTACAGCAGAAAATCTATATTATCAAATGCCATGTCAGACTCATTTACTGTGAACAGCCTTTAAGGTAACACCAAAAGTGCCATTAATTTGTGGTTTTGACTAACAAATGCATTGCACTGTACCTGATCCCAAGTAACTCTTTTAATTACATAAACAGTTTGCTTCACAAGGGTCCAATTAACTTTTTTTCTGACTGACATCTTTTTTCTTAAAATAAAAATAAATTAATCTTTTAGAATATTGAGTTTTCTTTGTTCTAATTAAAAAAAATTAGGTTTGCTAAGGCGGTTTTTAAATAAAAGACAGAAGTGTTAAACATTCCCAGTGCCAAGTTAAACATGATGATGAGATATTAAAACTCTTGACATCAATAAACAGAAAAAAATGATAGACAGGGAGCATATGTCCTTGAAGCCTGTATACGTAGGACAGTTGGTTGTCTGGCTGCCTCTTTAATACTCCACCTCTTCTATTAAATTAATCACAAAAATACTGGCTGAGATTTTCAGAAGAGAGGAAGGGACTTAAATACAAGTCTTGTGTTTAAATTAACAAAAGATGAATCTAAAATTCCTTACATTTATATATTTATTATTAGTTCTAAGCACAAACATTTAAATTGAAATTCACTGTG
Organism: Chelydra serpentina; assembly: GCA_037349315.1. Classification (NCBI taxonomy): domain Eukaryota; kingdom Metazoa; phylum Chordata; order Testudines; family Chelydridae; genus Chelydra; species Chelydra serpentina. The sequence goes on along the minus strand of JBAIAC010000035.1, from coordinate 28,680,378 downwards.
GCAACAACCCTCAGCATTTACTGCATGGCATGCAGCAGGGTGGAGTTCTGGGGACCGATTATTCATGATTACAGATGGACGGAATCAAGTTTGGGGTATCTGATTGGTGCAAATCTGCTGCTTGTTGTGAAAGGACATATAGTATTATTCATCAAAGGGAGCATGCCTTAGTCATGGTACAGCTTTCTTGTGTATTTTAACACTACTGTTAGGGACTATAATTTATGACAGCTAATTATTTTTCATCTATGTTTTTTGTTGTTGCTGACCTGCTTGTTGAATATATATATGTCTAGACATCATGTTCATGGACAAACTTTAAGCTAATGTGGGAAAAAATGAGGATGGAAAAGAAAAATGCTCAAATTATAACTCAAGATGTTTCAGAAGCTGTCTCCCCTCAGTACTCCATATAGAGAAGAGTGGTACAGACTTCAAGCCACATGGAATACAGGTCATCCATCAGCTTTCTCAAGTACTTCATTTTCTAAATTTTCCACCGAGTTGTATTCTCTCAACAATTTTCTTCTCTGAAATCAGAACTTTACCATCACAAGGGGTTTTTATTTAAAAAACAAACAAACATCCCACACATGAATAGGCTGGGCAATCAACACTAGCACTTACAATAAATGAAAACCAATACTAAAGTCACATTTCACAAAACCACCGAACGGACAAATATTCTTTAAAAAATTGTTGAAAGTCACTAACTTAAAAAAAATAATAGAATAAAGCTTTTAAAACATATCACGTCAAACTTAGTTTTTTAAATTGTTTGAAATTTTCAACCAGCTCTATGTATTACCATAAACTCAGAACCTCTATATGTAGATCGAGCTCCTCCACACTGTCCCATTGACTCTCTCTTACCTGACCCCATGGATTACACAGGAGAAAGGATGCCATTGGCTCCATTCACAGCTGCATACTAACACCAGTGGCAAAGACAACAAACAGGGAATTAACACTGAAGCTGTTAGCAACAATTTCCATCTTGGAAATCCAAGAGATTTAGGAGGAAATATGCTGCAAAAACCAGTTGTTCACTGGTTCTGCCCTGCAGCCCGCTGACTTTCACACATGGGGTACTCAGTCTCAGAAGGATGCTTTGAGCAGGGGGTTGGACTAGATGACCTCCTGAGGTCCCTTCCAACCCTGAGATTCTATGATGTGGGAGCTATCCTTGCTTTGTTCTCACACAACATACCTGCCTGATTTTATAGCTTTCCCTATACTTTTTCTTCTCCCCTGTGTGCCACCAAGGACAGAGCATCTTTGAGCCTCATAAGGTAACTTTCAATCACTACCAACCATTAGACCATGAGGATGTGGGCAAGACCCACTAAACAGACACTTGGAAAAGAATTCTATGTAGTAACTTAGAGCTCTTGCCATCTAGTATCTCATCTCCAACCACTGGAAATATTTGCTAATAGCAGGCATGGATGGATCACATACCACTGTAGGCAGTTGCATCATACCATCCCCTCCATAAACTTATCAAGCTGAGTCTTAAAACAAGGCTGTTCCAGAACTTCACTTCTCTGATGGTTAGAAACCTTGATCTAACTACCAGAGGCCAGTTTATATCCATTTCTTCTTGTGGCAACATTACCACTTAACTTATATAATTCCTCTCCCTGCCTGATGTTTATTCCTCTGATGTATTTACAGAGAGCAATCATATCTCCCCTCATCCTTCATTTTGTTAGACTAAACAAGCCAAGCTCCTTAAGTCTCCTCTCCTAAGGTAGGTTCTCTGTTCCTCTGATCATCCTAGTGGCCCTTCTCTGCACTTGTTCCAGTTTGAATTCAATCACGCCTGAATCTCCTACAGACTTACCCAGCTTCCAGGGAAATCACAGTCATTTCCCAGAAAATACACGCTTTACTTTTGGAAATAATCTAAGATTTGACATAAGAAAAGAGAGCAACTCAACACCTACATCCCACAGTCCCTGGTCTATCTGGGTCAGTCCTTCCTATCTGACTAAATGCATAGATACCAAAAACAGGGGGGAAAAGAGGTGGAAATCCATCATATGTCCTTTAAAAAAAACCTCATTATTGTTCTCAGAACCTATAAGCCTCTCTTTGTGCTCCATCTAGCTCCCATCGAAAACAACTGGAGTCTCTCCGCTGATCTCAGAAGAGGTTGGATTGTGCAATGAGCTCCATGCAGTCAGCCCTTGTGCCCAGGTGGAGCCCCACTAATGTCAACAGAAGTCTGCACAGGCAAAGGAACCCGCTCATACATGGAGCTCATTCCATGATGGGGCCAGAATCAGTTATCATCAGGGGCAATGTACTAAAATGAAATTCTCACTTCAGTGTTGCCAGGAATTTTTAATGAGATGGGGAAATTGTGATCTCTTCCATTACCTAACATTTCATGAGAAAATAATTGGCTTGCTTTGGTGGTGTACATTTGTAACCAGTTGCAAACTCTTCACACTATTCAGCCATGACAATACACCCTTTCCATAAAAATGTCCCATCTCCCCAATACAGGGTGGTGGGTGGTTGTCCTGAAAAATCAGTTTTAATTTTCATGTGGTTTGAAACCGAAAAATGCTTTGCTTTCCTAAAACCAACTAATGCTACTTTTTGCACTAGCATTTTTGACATTACAAAACAGTCAGATGTGAAGTTTGGACCCAAAGGTTTGGCCATGCTTGGATCAAGGTTTTTGGTGCAGCTCCATCTGATTTTTACACTGTATTTTGGTCCAATGGAAATAAAATGGTGCACCTCAACTAAAAATATTTTCCCTATAGCAAACATTTTGCATTTGATGGAATAAAATCAAGAATTCTATACAAGCTAAGAAAGTCTCAGAATATGCATATGTCAAAAAAACCTAGTATTTTAAAACAGCCTATCCCAATCATAGTTTTTGTACAATATTAAGATAAAATGAGGAATTTCCGCAAAAAAACTTAACCAGTTGAGTAATGCTGGAAGACATTCTTGATATTTTGTTACAATTGGACATATAATTGGATTGTTTTTGGATTCACCATCACTAGAAACGTATTTATGACATAGTAAGTTGAAATTTATAGAACATTCAGGATGTAAGAAAACCATGTTTTGGCCTCTGACAATGTCCATTGGACAAATCTGTCAAGAAGCTGTGTGGTCATTTGGAGCAAACTCCACATTAAAAAAATACTAAGTACCTCATAAGAAACTTGTGGGATGACTTGTAGAGGATGAAATATGCCACTGTCATGGCACGTAGATTTCAGAATAAGTATGTTTAAAAAAATAAATGAAACAAATGAAAAAGTGCACTGAAAGGTAAAGCAGCAACTGGCCAGAGAGTCTTCATAACACCATTTCCTTTCACATCTGCTAAGGAATTGACGGCCTCTCCAAAAGAACGTATTTCACTGCTTCATATCTGGCTTCACTGTAGCCAGCTATGCTTTACCCATATGTGTTGATTCTGGGGCTGTGGGCATTAGATAAGGGAGTAAGAGAAAGTCAGCTGGCTTCATATCTTGATTATGTTAACATAAAAGTGAAATTGGTTTCTTACAGCAAAGAGTGACATTTTCATCAGAGTGTCTACAAAGCAATTAAAATCGCTTTATATAACAAAGATAAGGGGAAAATTTGATTTAAGCTGTGTTTATGTTTTCTCTTTTAGTTATTTGGTTTTGAGATTAGAGAAAAGAAAAGTACACACTAAGGAGTTTTTATATTTTTTTTATTTGTTTATGCTTAGATTCATAAAAGCATGAGCCCATTGCCTATACCTCTGGGCACATTTAGATTGCCCAAGAGGATTGCCTATCTTAGCAGCATTCAAAGAGCCCACAGTGTGTTGAAATAGCCTCTCATATGTGGACATTTTTTCAGTAATTTTTTCCCATCATTAATACCCTAAGAACTTTCAAACAAAGCATGAACATTCCTTTTAGAACTCCTGATACTTTTCTTGGTAAATGTTACAAAACCTGTATTTGAAGACTTCAGAGGAAGCAGTGTTCCAATTGCATTTACAAACTAACCGCAACCCATTCTGAACTTCTATTTATTTGTCAGCAGTAAACGCTTTGCAGTATGTTATGTATTAACAGACACTTTAGCTGTTTCATTATAGTCTGTAATGCTTGAAAATCAAGTAGCTTGGGAAGGCCTTAAGCAATAAACTCACACCGTGGACAGGTATCAAGTAGAAACATTTTCTGAAGACTTCATATTATTTTGAATTCTGAAGCAATGTTTAGAATGAAATTACAAAAGTGCAATCTACAGATAAGTATATAACGAACAAATGCAAGAAAGATTAATTTATCTTACTTAGGACAAAGCAAAATTGACTTTCCAGTCTCTTTTCCCATTAAGCTGAAAGCCATATATTCAGTCCCCTTGAAGTCACTGAAACTTATCTAGTGCTTGTCTGAGATTGAGTTGAAAACCAAGTAAAGGGACCAAACTATGTTTAACTCATTATTAAAAGGTGACAGGGGCAGTAGGACTCCTCTGGTACAGAATATCTGAAAAATGGTGAAGCATCCACAAGATGCTCTAGACTCAGGTCTTTACTTTACAAATCAAATTATCCTTTCTGGCTGCAGAACTAGCAAAGTCAACTAGTATAATGTGCTCTTAACACAGAATGAAGATAGAGTGGCAAGATTTTTTTACATTCTTTTTAACAAACTGTTGATTTTAAATCTTAATAGTGACTACATCATAATCTCAAGTGTCTGATATCTAATTTTACAACATTTTATGTTAGTCTAAAACAGTTTTGAAATTACAATAGTCCCTTTGAGATTATGGCCTTGAGAAGATTCTGGGTGACCTGTGTTGAGAAGAAGCGGTTACTTATCTTAGGGTAAACTGATGGGCTTCAAGATGTTGATCCCACAGGAAGACACATGCACTTCACACATGCAAAACTGGAGTCTTTTCAATAGCACTATCTGTTGGGGCCACATATACTTTGTGATTCCTCGCAATTCTGAGAGAGCACTAAGGGTGAAAGGCTGCAACCCTCCCTCAGTTCCTTCACAGTCCAAAGCCAGTGTTTGTCAAGGACCCCAAAATGCAGGGATGGAGTGTGGTTGTGGGATCCACATTGACGACATCTCAAAGAGCTAACTACCTTAACTTGGATTACTTGGGATTGCAGCATGGCCCTAGAATCCTTGGGTGGAGTGCTCCATCCACCCAATCTGAAAAGCTACATCCCATCAAATGACAAGTCTTCTATGGTACTTAGCACCTTCTTAGGAATGCCTGATGCTTGCAGCCAGAAGACTCTTCACAGTGTCACGAGCATAGTGGCCATTGACCTGGCAACCATGTCTGACTCATCCATTGCCACTTGTAAGACTGTTCAACCCTGTATCCTTTGGGACCTTGGCTAGGACAGGGCCACTATCTCATAAGAAATGTATAATTCACCAACAGAGCTTGATTGTGGTTTTAGGATCTCTTTTGGGGTTCCCTTTATGGATTTGGATTTTTCTTCTATCACAGATACCACCAGAGGTCATAGGTTAGGATGGACATAAAATTGTTCAAAGCCTCTGTCTGGTACTTCGTAGCTGTTCAGTCCTCTTAGATATTGGAAGAAGAGTATCTGGAGTCTCACAAAGTCCCTTCACTGGCTCATTAATGGGGAGGCCAGTCTTGGCTGGACTTGAAGACGTCAGGATGTCAAAGAGCTTGTGGGAGTTTTCCTGGATTATCCTGGTCTTGATATCCACGGTTTCTGTGATTCAAGCCAATAGGTCCTGGATACTTCAAAATCATCTGGTGCGGAGTTACTGCTTCATCCAGTGACAAGGATTATTCCTCAGGTATTGAATAAGGCTGTTAGTTTTCTTCTAGTGCCACCTCACTCAGTTTGTGGTGACCATTATTTGGCTCCAGCATGGGAGGTCTGGCTAGTGATGCCAAGGGGGAAGGAGATCTCCTTCAACAGGTGGGAAAGGGAACAGCTTTCAGATGTGTGAAGGTGGTCCCCAGGATGGCCAAGGTGGAACATTGTACAGGAATGAGCCTGGTTGAGGTTGGTCTGCCATTGTCACATGTGTTTAGGCTGTGTCAGCACTCAAAACAGACAGGCTCTAGTACTTTCTGTGGGACCTCCTCCCAATTCGCCCTCACAGAGGACATTAATCTCTGCTCAACAATGGTGATAATGAATGGTGTGGTGAAGATGATAGGATTTCCTTGAATGGCATGACCTTAGCATGAGGATGCTGAAACAGACAGTCTCAGGACTGAGGATGTCTCAAGGAAGCGATGTAGACACCTCTGCCAGAATGGACCTTGGGAGAATGATGAGTTCTACCAGCAATGCTCAAGTCTGTGGGGCCAGGGTCAGCATCTAGGTCATTACTGCACCACTGCATCCCTGCACTGCACTAGCAGCCAGCCTTGGTTCTTGAGCCCCTCGGGTAATCAAGGGGTTGTAAGGTTTGTCGTTAGAGGATGGGTATAATAGCTCCTCCTTGTGAGGTGATCCTGAATGGTGTCTGGGGCTGTGCTTCTGTTTATATTTCATACAACCCTCCCTCTCCACACCGCTCTTCAGTGCTGGGGTCTTTGGCACCAATTTCCTTTTCAATGCTGCCTTTTTCCCACTGCTGGATTTAGGTGTGAGGTTCCTGCTTGAGGGGGTGATGCTAGTCAAGGTTGAGTTCAGTAGTAAATCTGGGTTGGAAGCCATTGTGTTCTCAAGATTTGTGGTAAACTCATAGGCAACATGAGTGAGGTAATATTTTATTGGACCAAACTTATGTTGGTGAAAGAGAGAAGCTTCTGCGCTTACACAGAGCTCTTCTTCTGTGTAAGCGCAAAAGCTTGCCTCTTTCAACAACAAATTTTGGTCCAATAAAAAATATTAACTCACCTACCTTGTCTAATACCCTGTGACCAGCATGGCTACAACACTACAAACAATAATTAGATGGAGTTTAATATGAGCAACTCAGGACTTGCAGGTCCAGAAGGAGAAGGAAAAGCAAATTGAACATAGGTCTACTATGTAGCTTTCTGCTAAGCCAAATGGGCAGGGGCCATGGCTTCTGCTTAGGGGGATGAGGTCATTGCAGGACAGACAGGATCTAAATCCTGAAAGATCAGAATCCATTGTCAGGCATGGTGGTTGGTGCGAAGCACCTCACCCTGGTGTATGGGAATAGTCTAGTTTTGTTTAATTCATCATTACTTCTTTCTTAATGTAAAGAAAAGTCCAACTGTACATTGTGGTAAAGAAAAGAATGAATTCTTCAAGAGGTCATTGAAAAGAATGATAGCAGATGTGTCCGATCCACTATCACATTAGCAACTGGTCCATCTTGATACTCAGATGATAAGAGGGAACAGACTGAGGGATGGCTGCAGCCACTCTCTCCTTTAAGCCCTCACGTGACAGCATGAGGTGGCACAGAGTACATAAGCAACATTGATGGACACTACCATTCAAAAGACTCATACTGCACACATAAGATGCATGCACATATACAATGGGATCCACACTGATACACACACACACACACACACACAAAATGAGGAAATTCTCCCTACTTTTACCCCCTCCAGAGTGAGAAAGCAAACTTTCAAGGTTAGAGGGTCTAAGCAAACTAAGCTTGAATTCCAGTTGGATTTGAAAAATGTCCCTGAATGCTCTGTCTTACCAAAGATCATCTGAAAATAAAAGATTTCTGCAAAAGCATTTTTATTTGTGTATCTCAGATCCCCAGTCATGGACCAAGACCCCACTGTTCTAGGTCTCTGCCCAAAAGCATTTACAATCCATGTAAATAGTGCAATCTAAAGTTGTGATTATAATGTGTTTCAGCGAGGAGAAAAATTATATGAAAAGTATTGGTGCATCCATAATAATAAATATTTCCCAGACAAGTTTCAATAAAGTGGAGTTAGGGCTGTAAATTCATGTCAGTATGTCTTCCAACAGCATGATGCACTACCTAAGCCTTATGAGGGAGATCTTAGAGCCGCAATATATTGTGGATGCTGTGACTCCTGGAATTTATATTGAGAATCAAGTAGCTATCAGTCACTCTGGTTTTTGGGAGATAGATGCAGAAGACTGCTTATTTGGATCTGCGGGAAAAGGAAGAGCAGTTCTATTAACAGAATGATCAGCAAAGGCTTGGGACCCGCACTGACAATGAAAGGCATTATGGCATAACCACAAGATGGCACTGTATAAAGGGATTGTTAGTGGAAAGTGACAGTGTGGACACTGATATGTGGTCTCTGTTAAGATGGATTTGTGGAACCTGAAAGCATTCACAGACTTAGAAATTTGTTTTAAATTTTAACCACACTTGAGAATCTCCATGGAGAGCCCTACAGTCAAGAGGACTCAGATCCAGTGTGATGATTCAGTTCCATGTTTAGTCTCCCCTTATTACAAATCACTCTAGTATTTCTTCAGAGCTACATGCGCCTGTTGCAATACATATTTTAGAGCAGCAGAATAAGCTTAGGTGTAAGACCAGAAGGAAGGAAGGACAGAAATAAGAGACACTGGGCAGTTCAGTTTAACCCATTTGAAAACTTAACAAAATGAGCGCAATGCTACTGTCCACTTACTTACTTAGTCAAACTCAGCTCTGCTCCTGAGGACCTGTCAAAGTCTTTCTACCAGAACATTTCAGCAGACAAAAATCAAATATACATAGCAAAATAAATCTAAGCAAACCCTGTAGCCTTCCCTAGAACATACAAAGGCATCGCCCACGGGACAGATGAACAATGCACATTTGGAGCAAACAGGCTGAGCTGATTATGAAATAGGACTCATCCTGCAACACTTCCTTATGCTGAGACCCAGCCCCTCTGCCTCCCTTACCTCCTACAGATTTCAGAGATCTGCGCAGTGACGTGCCCCTCTGGCCAGGTCACACCAAGAGTCCCATACCTTCTAGAATAACAATGGCCACATTCAAAGCTCTAAAGGAACAAAAACTCTTCACCTTTCCTGGGATCAATCCTCTGCAGACTCTTCACTCCTCTTCCAGACTCTGCAGAATTCTTCCTTACTCTGTTAAAGAGCTTTCTCCCCGGAGGTCTGGCTACTCCCAAGCTTCTGACCCTCAGGACTTCTTCCCCAGGGTCCCTTCTCCCAGATCTGCTTTAGGGGGTCTCCTTATCACCAGCTGCCTGCTCCCTTCAGGAACTGTCCCAGGGTGCAAGCTCCTTCCAGCAGGCTCCTCTGTAGTTCCCTTCCCAGGGAAAGGAAACTTCCCCACAACCTCTCTCCCAGGTCTTCTCTCTATATTGGTCATTTTATCACTACCTTTGCTGCCTGCTGTTCTTCACAATGCACAGCTGTTCTCTCCAGGCACTAGGTTGTTTTTTTAATGGCAGTTGTTCTGAACAATTTTCTCCAAGAGTCTATAGCATAACATGGTACTGTGTGAAAGTAATGCAAGATACTCAGGTAACAAGACTGTTGTATTAAAGTTTTCCATATAAAGACTGTATCCAAAACCCAGGAGAAGCAAATCCAAAAACCACCATTAGATGGTTAAAACACGGAGTTACAGTTCAGGCATAAATATATAGTTAGTATGACTCTCATAACTATCTTATTAGTATATCATGCTTCCTGGCATATACTTCTAAAACTCATTGTCCATTCAAATATCAAGAGGGACATGCCTACAGAAAGGATTTGGTCTGCAATATTAGCTCAAGGGGGCTTTTAGAAGCAAAGGAATTATGCTTTGTCAGCTTTTCCTAATTCTATGTGTGGAAAGTAGTTTAAATAGTAAGAGCCATTGTGGATAGTTCTCTGAAAACATCTGCTCCATACGCAGCAGTCGTCAAAAAAGCTAACAATATTGGGAACCATTAGGAAAGGGATAGATAAGATAGAAAATATGATGCCACTATATAAATCCATGATACACCCACACCACGAATATTGAGTGCAGTTCTGATCTAAAAAAAAAAGACATTAGTATTGTAAAAAGTATATAGAAGAGCAACAAAATGATTAGGGGTATGGAACAGCTTCCATATATATAAAGATTAAAAAGACTGGGACTGTTCAGCTTGGAAAAGGCATGACTGAGGGGGAATGAAATAGAAGTCTATAAAAAATCAATGATATGGAGAAAGCAAATAGGGAAGTGTTATTTACCCCTTCACATAACACAAGAACCAGGGGTCACCCAATGAAATTAATAGGCAATAGGTTTAAAACAAACATGAGGAAATACTTCACACAGTGCACACAGTGCACTGACTGGAGCAGATGGAGCAGATGTTTTCAGAGAACTGTGGAACTTGTTGCCAGGGGATGTTATGAAGTCCAGAAGTATAACTAAGCTCAAAAAAGAATGAGAGAAGTTCACAGAGGAGAGGTCCATCAATGGCTATTACCACAGAGGTCAGGGATGCAACCTCAACCCTCCACAGATTGCCCAGTCTCTCCAACAATTCAGGATGGCAGGGTGCAATATGAAGTAAGCCCCCCTACATAAATTATTAGTTTTTTCAACTCAACTTTTCTTAAAAAATAGGTAGCAGCTTTGTGTTCTTCTCATAGCTGTGATACAATGGACCTTTTATTCGTATTTTTTGTCTAGTTTATCATGCACAGCAACACTGACAAGTGGAAGCAAGAGGAAATGTTTATGAATGTGCAATTTTTCTCTTAGACAAACAGTGTCAGCAGGAATCAAATGCTAACAAGACTGTGAATCACTCAATACTTGTCTGAGGGACACATCTAAAGAGTTTTTGTGACCTATAAACTGTAATACAAATATGAAGCTGGATATTTTATCTAGCACTTTGAAAAGGTGGAAATTGTCTAATACAAATCTACTCTGTGTCCCCCCCGCCCCACCGCCAAGAGGGGCAGTGATTTGTCTTTTTTAAAAGGGATCAACAGCCAATAATTGTGCAACTTTTGCTGTGTTGTCTGTTTCCATAAAGTTTAGTTTCCTTGTCTGCAGCCTTACTTAAACATTTTCCATCAGTAAAAAGATTTAGAAGGCCTTTTTGAGCCACAAGGAAGAAACAAAACCAAGTCAGCTTCTTGGGTTAAAACCCCCAAAAGCCATACATCTTATCAGGTGAATCAAAAGAATCCTTTGCTATTTTACAAAGAAAATTAGATATTAACCAACAAAAAATGTATTCAAACTGTTAAAATGGTAAATAGAAATACCAGTATGTGGTCAACAAAAACACCTTTATCAGTAACAATGGAAAATGGGGAAACAGTGAAGTTTAGATTTTTCCAAGCAAAGTACTGACTTGCCTTGCCTAGCTGCAGAATTCTCTTGGCTGTGTTATAATTAGCGTGGGCTCTGACAGCACAGGTTCACTGCTCATATTCAGCAGGACTCTGTCAGTTTGGAGCAGCATGGGAGCGAGCTCAGCTAATGTTTACATTATGGCAACTCTACACATGATCTTTTAGCCAAAAAACAGCACAAGTACAGTAAGATTTTTCTTTCATTTTCTTCGTAAGGTGAAAGCTATTTTCTTCTTACCTACGGAAAGAATATATTGAGCACTAACATTTGCTACATTTCATAGAATAGAATATCAGGGTTGGAAGGGACCTTAGAAGGTCATCTAGTCAAATCCCCTGTTTAAAGCAGGACCAATCCCCAATTTTTGCCCCAGATCCCTAAACGGCCCCCTCAAGGATTGAACTCACAACCCTGCGTTTAGCAAGCCAATGCTCAAACCACTGAGCTATCTCTCCTCCCCTAAATAAAGGTATTTGTGGGGTGCTCCACTCAAAGAACCTGTGCGTTGCTTTGAGGATATAACTATTGAAGTAATATAATTTATTACCATAATTACAACCAATATTAATTTATAAAACTCATGTTAATACGTGCTTTTAGTTCATAGCAATTTTCCTGCACAGAAAATGTATAGTTATGTAAATTATTCCCTTCAATTAAAAAAAAATCTATGGGTAGGCTCTTTAATACAATATCAGATGGGAAACTAGATTTCCTCTGACTCTGATGTTCCCTTAAGCACCGCTATCGCTTCTGCATCACCCTGTCCAGCACTGACAAAAATAATAAGCTGGAAAATGTGTTTGCATCAGCTGTGCAACAAAAGCAGAACTGCTTTAAGAAGGGTCTTCATGTTGATGCCCTCAGAAGAGCTGTCTTGTCCGTGAGAAAAATGTAATTTTAGGTACTGGTGTAGTGCAGATTATGGTGTGGGAAAGGTAAGTGTCTGAAGATTTGCATGACCTGGAGAATTCCAAGGATCAAGATATCCTAAGCGATTTTTCAAGGACTGCGCTGATTGGGATTATAGGACTCACATAAAAATAAAATAATGGAAAGCTAGCAATGCACTGCAAGGACGCCAAACTGGAGAATGGTGGTAAAAATAGTCACAGTAGTTTTTCCCTGCCAAAAAAGAAAATTATTCCCAGGGTTGATGAAACAGAAATGATATGAAGCCTATAGGTTGTTTTCGTTAGTGCTTGTACAGGTATTGTAAAACAACCGATTATAATCTGATGTGACATGCAATGGGCCCAAAACACTTAATGAAGTTCAAACATCTGCCAGATAAGGGGTTTTTGTTATACATAATGAGCATCTCTCTAAACTATTAGAAAGCATGCAAAATAGAGTAAATAAAGTGTTAAAGAGTTCTATCTAGAAAAATAGTTTTGACAATAAAAAGGCAGAAAACCATGCCTTGCATGGAAGTGTGTTCACTGACAGCAGTTTTCAGAAGGCCTTTTGAAGAACTGAAGAGCCCTTGTTACCTACCCACTCTTGACATACAGTCACCTCTGGAGTATATGGGGGCAGCCATTACAAACCCTGAGACAATAGGTCGAGGTTGAGGTGTTAGCTAACATGATTTTAAATCATGGCTTTGTACCTAGTGTAGGCACTGTTTTTACTCCTTTAAAAATATGTTAGCTGGTTGTGATTAACCCAAGGGTTGATCAAGACCAAATAATACATTTTAAAGGAGTAATAACAATACCAACACTGGATGCAAAGCCATGATTAAAATCATGTTAGCTAACACATTTTCAGCTATTTTCCTAATCAAGAAAAGGCCAAAGGTGTTGGCATTACACAGTTTTATGACAAGAGCACTACCTCCAGAAACAACATATTTGGGACTTATACTGTGTGATGAAGAAAAAAAATCACAGAGGCTGCAATAGTGAAAAGGAATTTATTCAAATGACACTAACAAAAGAAACTCAGAGTACTTAAAAAATTGCTGTACTTGCTTATGCAGTGTATGCAAAAAGTTCAGATTAACATATCCAAAAACAACTTGGACTGAGGTTTGCTTAAATTTTCCATGTGCATTTCTACAAGAGCACGTGCTCTTTCTGTACCATATTTTATTCTTATGAGCCGAATATCAACATATTTGAATCTTTAATATAAGCAATGCTAATACAATTAACAAAGCACTGCCTTTGAAATCACTTCAGTGCTCATTATTCCTCACATCTCCAAATGCTTATGCTTTATAGAAACATATTGACTAATCCAGATTTTCAGAAGTTTGCAAAAGAGATGCTATTCCAGTCACAAGACTATGATGGCCCACAGATATCAAAGTAAGCATGTTATCCTAACTTGTACAGGCTGTTATGAACATAAGGGGTCACACATTAAAACAGTAGGCAGAGCCTGTGCAAAGTTTCATGCAAAAACCCCAGCCATATCTGTGTGCACTATTATTTCAGTTGTGTATACAAGGGCTAAATTATGGGTCTCCCTACTTGGGCACCATAGAGGTGGAAATAAGATGCAGCAAGTTCTTCTGAACACCCGGCACACCTGCACAAAAGCAGTAGCTATATCAATAGCATTCAAGGAGCACTATGTGAGAGACTGGCAAATGAGGGCCGCATCACTGAATGACCCAGAGTAGCCTAACACATGTGAATTAAACTAAAGCAGGGGTGGGCAAACTTTTTGGTCTGAGGACCACATCTGGGCATGGAAATTGTATGGCGGGCCAAGGATGCTCATGAAATTGGGGTTGGGGTGCAGGAAAGGGTGAGGGTTCTGTCCTGGGGTGCGGGCTCTGGGGTGGGGCCAGAAATGAGGAGTTCAGGGTGAGGGAGGGGAGTTCCGGGCTGGGGTAATGATTGCAGTGTGGGGGGGCTAGAGTGAGGGCTCCGGCTGGAGGTGCAGGCTCTGGGGTGGGGCTGAGGATGAGGGGTTTGGGGTATACCGAGGGGTTTGGAGCGTGAGAGGGTGCTCCGCGATGGGACAGAGGATTGGGTCATGGGGGGGGGTGAGGGCTCCGGCTGGGGCTGGGATGAGGGGTTTGGGTGCAGGATGGTGCTCCGGGCTGGGATCGAGGGGTTTAGAGGATGGAACGGGGCTCAGGATCTGGGCAGTGCTTACCTCAAGCAGCTCCTGGAAGCAGTGGCATGTCCCCCCTCCGGCTCCTACACAGAGGCATGGCCAGGCGGCTCTGCGCACTGCCCCATCCGCACATGCCACGCCCCTGCAGCTCCCATTGGCAGCAGTTCCCACCCAATGGGAGCTGAGGGGGCGGCGCTTGTGGCAGAGACAGCATGCGGACCCTCCTGGCTGCCCCTACGTGTAGGAGCAGGAGGGGGGATGTGCCGCTGCTTCCGGAAGCTGCGCGGAGCTGCAGCACGCGCGCGTGGAAAGCCCCTGACCCTGCTCCCTGGTGGGAGCTCAATGGTGAGATTAAATTGGCTGGCGGGCCAGATGTGGCCCGCAGGCCGTAATTTGCCCACCCCTGGACTAAAGTCAGCTAAGGCCCCTTCACTTCTGAATGAGAGCATCCACACAGGGGTTTAAAACTCTTTAACTAATGCACTTTAAACTCACACCTTTGGTTCACTCAGCTTAACTTTCCTGAGTGTTACTGAAAAGATATGCCCTTAATGACCATCCAGATGCTATTATTATCATCACCAACCCATACGGAATTATTCGGACAAGAATATTTATGTTTAATGCTTTTTATGCAGAATTTTATATAAAAGTGTTTGGATAAATAATTCGTAACTAGTAGTTCATTACTACTTTTGCCATAGCATTATTATATGAAAGCTGGTTTGAGTGATACCAACAATATTAATTTAGGAAAGAGATGGCAACTGAGGTTATAAACAACAAACTTCCTCTCTCCGTGGTTAAACTTTATTTACTCATTTCACCAGCCTCAAGCATCAAAGCTTCTGCTTGAGCGCTGTGTCAAAGCTCATTTTAGCATTGTCAAAATACTTTGTCTCTCATACAAACACCACCACCAACATAGCACTGAGAAAGAGGACTCTGTGCTCAAGATGACTGACTGAATTGACTAAATACACTTGATGGGTGGCTATAACGGCTGGCTTTGATTTCACCATTCTGGGAAGCTCACATTGAGTTTTAAAGTGTGTTTTTTTTAAATTAAGCATTGCAGATGACACAGCTTGTTTTTAACAACATGTAGATCCTACACAAAACTGCCAAGAGCCACATTAATGTTACTACAGGGATAACTGTATTGGCAGGGGAAGGAGAGGAGGTCTTCTGAGGTTGTTATGCCCCAAGCAAATTCCCTGTAACACAGCAAGAAGCAAAGATGCACTGATTGGCAGCCCTTACATCATGTGCTTAAGAGCAGCAGTCCACTCTCCCATCCAAACAGCCACAGAAGAGGCGTATAGAAAGTAAGGCTATGGCTACACCTAGGTCACATCTTGTCTAGAATGATGTACAGTGCTGGATGCTCCCTTAACCCTTTTACTCCTGGAGTATACTCAATCAAGTGCCCTTCTTTGAATCAGTATGAGGGGTTGCTATAACAGACCCAAAAGAAGGTTGATATACCTAGTTCCCATAGGAATCCTCCCAATACAGAGGGGTTAAATGTCTCATGCCCCTTTAAAAGATTATTTTAAGAGTCAGTTAGCTACTCTCCTCCCACGGTAGGTTGGAAGTACTTGGATTGATTCTCTGGCTCTGAATATGCTGGAATAGAATGATGGAGAGCTCAATTTATCCAACAAAGGAAATATTTGGCTGGAGACTCTAATGGATCTTAGCTAAAAGCATAAAGATTAGGCAGAAAACAGATTGAACCAAGTAATACCCTCAGTAAGATCAGAATTAGATTTAGGCTGCTGCTGCTTGAAATCTTTGGATGTTCTCACAGTTGGCAACACCCGGTGTTGCATGGAGATGAGGAGGAGTTCTAATCTTCACAACCTGATGTGCTGTGTACCACTTACTGGTATCTCTGTAGACCCCACACCTATATGCTTAGTTCAGTTGCACACAGATATTGAATATACTTACACTGAGTAATTTCTTGGAGTTAGCCCAGCACAGTCCACTTACTGCTTGTCAGTATCATTACTTGTTCCTTCCCATACAAGAACTTTTATCCCAACACTTTCCTTTTGGCTTTGTAACTTGTGACTTACCAGCTATGATGCAACCAACTTGAAATATGGTAAAGAGACTTTCACATTCATTGCAGCTTCCTACAAGTACCCCTCTGTAAAACCTCTTTAACCAAAAGATTTTTTGTTTCTGGCAAATTATCAGTAACTACTGCTACTTCTTAAATCACTCTAGACATATTTACTGCAGCTCAATTATGTACACAAAACTTTGATTGTAGATTAGATGCTGTTTCACTTAGGTTTAATAGCTTGGAACAAGGTGCTGATTTGGTTGATATGCAAGGTTTTAATGATAAGCTAGTAGTCAAAAATCAAAGGCTAAGTGCATGAAATCACTAACAAGAGTACTGATTAAAGAGCGCATAATATTGCACAGAAAACTTGAAAATTGTTCATGTTATGCAATACTTCATGACTGCTAACTCAATGTCCTGAAAACACAATGGACTTTAGATGAAGTATCTTGTTACTATTTTAGCTAACAATCCAAGTCTCGCCCTCAACAGCATGCACCCTATAGAAGCTCTATGACAGTGCTGCATTTCCATCTGTCCATAGTGCTTAAGTCTGTGCCTATGCCTATTCTGGGAACCTTGTACAATGCGATGAGCAAAAGCATTCCGCTCTTGGCATACTCCTCTACAATGCCATACGGAGTCACTGTTGTTATTGTCAAATTCCAAGGAGCGCGACAGATTTGTTTTATAAATTATCACAAGTGGAAACACTGTGCAACTAAGAGCCCATTGGAGCAAACTAGGTGCCTTTCCAAGTTACTGAGGGTTGCTCAGCTCCAATATGAAGCCAAGAGAGCAACAATCTCAGCTATTCCTACAAAGGATGGAATAGAGCCTTATTTGTTACTCATACAGTGAGGCACAGTTCTTGGTGCTGAGGTTAATGAAGCCAGTCAGTCAATTAGGCCTGATGTACAATACTTTTTTTGGCAAAAAGTCCCCCCCGTGGTAGCAACAGTGAGAGTGCTAGCACTGACAAGACTGTTATGAGCACTGGCATTTTTAACGCAGAGGTAAGTGAAACAATGTTAAAAGCCACTGAGCCCTGCCTGCACGGTAGCTTCCACAATAGCTCCTTGTGGAGGAGCTACACGGCGGGTGAGCTAAAGATACTAAATTTGCTAGTATAGCAAAGACAAAGCATATCTTCCCCTTTAACAAAGGCAACAAGGAACATACAGCAGTGACAACCTCAATTTCACCGAAGACTCAAATAGACTAATTAAAAGAAGATTTATTCATGAGAAAGAAAAAAACCCAGATAAAAACACTTGGGACTATCCATAAATAGTTTTATACTCAGGAAAAAATTCTGCTGAGTTGCTGCAGGTAATAAAAGTGAATATTTTATATTTCTGGTTATTTTTCCCCTCTCCCCACATGTCAGAAGCCCAGCCTATTAGAAGTGTCCTCCCCACTTTTTTCCAACCCCACGATGTTATCAAGGCTGTCATAACACTGTTATCCTTCTCAAATACCTCCTTTTAAAGGGACATGACCTGGTTTCTCCAGTCACGATTATTGATCTTGCTAGGGTTGCCAACTTTCCGATTGCAGAAAACCAAACACCCTTGCCCTGTCCCCTGCCCCACCTCTGCCTAGCCTCTTCTCTGAGACCCAGCCCCCAGTCACTCCATTCCCCCTTCCTCTGTCACTCACTTTCCCCCACCATTGCTCACTCGCTCATTTTCACCAGGTTGGGCAGGGGATTGGGGTGCAGGAGGAGGCGAGGGCTCCGGGCTGCAGGTGTGGGCTCTGGGGTGGGACCCCAGTGAGGGGATTCAGGATGCGTGGGGGTCTCCAGGCTGGGGTAGGGGGTCAGGGCATGCGGGGGGAGGGCTCCGGCTAGGGGAAGGACTGGGGATGAGGGGTTTGGTGTGCAGGAGGGAGCTGGGCTGGACTGGCTGGGACCAAGGGGTTCATAGTGTGGGAGGGAGTTGGGGTGCAAGAGAGAGTGTGGCACTTGGGGCGGGGGGAGCACGTGTAGCCCCCGGCCACCCCTCTGCCTAGGAGCTAGATATGCCTGTCATTTCCAGAAGCCATGCAGAGCCAGGGCAGGCAAGGAGTCTGCCGTAGCCCCACGGCACCACCGACTGGACTTTTAATGGCCCGGTCAGCAGTGCTGACCGGTTGAAAACTTGACACCTGGCAACCCTAGGTTTTGCTCTCATTTCCTCTCTCCTCCCCTACCCTTGGCCTCCCACCCCCAAAATATTGACCTCTGTAATCCCTGTATTGGACAAACATTTGGGGCAAGTTTTTCAAAAGCATCTAACTGACTTAGGAGCTTAAGTCTCATTTGCAGAAGTGATTTAAGAATTGTTTTAAATGTTACCTCTAAATGTTCTTATATTTCTGTACATCTTAAAAAATGGATTTGAAGGTGGCCACAACAGGTTTCTCAATCTTCACATTTTACTACTAAAATAAGCACTCACAAACAGCCCTTCCCAGGCCTGTCTAGTCTTTGTTCTGGTCTAATGACCATGCCTTTGCAAACTAATCGTCTTGGCCAGAAGGATCATCCAGAAGCCACCTCAATCTGCTTTTACAGCTAGAGGATTTATATAATTCTTATAATTCAATCTACTCTATGTCAAATAAAATTATGGAGAGATTAAAGCTGCTGTGTCAATCTCTTACACATTTATTTTAAAATCTAAGGCAATTTGGATTTACCTTGTTTTTTAAAGAGGTTGCTGCGTACTATTTCATTCATGGACTGCACTTTTTGCTTCTGTAGTTTTACTGGTGGGATGCAAGTGTAAAACTCATACAGTAGTTGGCTGCAGATAAGGGGAAAATATCACAAATACAATTTAGATTAATTTCTTATGCTGATATGACAGATAGCAAAAGCAGTAACTACTAAAATACCTCTAACGCTTAACAAATGTATTCAATACATTTCCTTGTATTTTGTTGTGTATTAAGATTGTTATCAGGAGAGAAAGACCAACTGTTAAGAGGGAAAAACTAAGTGTTGGGCATTTTTGCCCAAAGATTAACACTGGACATTTTTGCCCATTGCGCAGGTACAATACAATGCAGTTTTTGGCCAACAAATCTTCTGTCATCTGTCAGGAAGACATCTATTGTCAGCCAGCCAGAGTCGTGGCCTTTTTGTTAGTGCCACTTATTCTCCAAAAGTGCATTGCTTTACTTGCTAATTCCACTCACTGAACAAGTGTTTGAAAAGTAGGCCTAGATGTTAAACTATATTATAATACACTCTCAAAGGAAAATACAGCTCACTATCTAGAATATTTTTTTCTTCAATGCTTAGCCAAACAGTTGACCATAGTGATCGTTCGGCATTTGGTCCGTTCCTGCATGACAGCAAGGGCTTGACAGCCCGAGAGTCCAACATCAGAACAGACTTGATGAACCCATGTAATGGGGGTCTGCCTCTGGGCCACTTCCACCCCTCAGTTGGTAGAATTTTATCCCGGATATTACAAGCCACCCAGAGAATGACATTCACCCAAACATCTTGTGGCATACTTGTTACATGTACGCAGATAGCATCTTATGCTTTTCAGACAATGGCCCCAGTACTCTGTGGACTGGAGCGATCATAAACATCTGCATTACAAATTAAGTGATTCCATTTTATGCCCAATATAAGACATTAGCATTGTGTGTGGAAAGCCTCCAGTTTTGTCCAGGCTGAGTGGCACAGTGTCCATGTTTTGCAACTGTACAACAGTACGGAGAGGATACAGCTTGCATAGATCCTGAACTTGGTTGTCATGCTGAGATGATGTTGATTCCATATTCGTTGTAAACAACCCATGACAGATGCTTCAAATATGCTTCAATTTGAACAAAATGAGCTAGATCCTTAACTAGTGTATACTGACATAGCTATATTGATTTAAACGGCCCTATGCTAATTTATAGCGGCTAAGAATCTGGCTCAGTATCTGTATTGGACAGAACTGACACCTTTGCATGCAGACAACATTGAATAGATCTAACAAAATGCTGTTGAATAGCAGCTCACCTAAGTAACTTGGCATCAAAGACTGTTTCAACATCTTGGAGGACCGATGGTATATACTTCAAGGCAGCAACCTGAATTGACAAATATATCATGTGTTAATTGTGTAAGTACATGTACGTATATGTCCTCTTATACAGCTCAATTCCATCTAATACCCTCAAGGTCCACTTAATACAATGCAATAGCAATACATAGCTCTCAGAGACCCAAAGGGTTTGGCCAATACTGAAGTCATTCCACCCTCTCTCCAGGAATGGCTTCATTAATAGAACTGAAGAAGTGCACACATTTCAGTGAACTGAAGTGAACTAGGACTTTTTTTCCTACCTTGCTCTGAAATGTCAGTGCTTTATACTCTGAATATCTCCATGGTGCAGAGAGCCAGAGTCAAGCCTTCTGTAACACATATGCCTTATGGTGACATAATGCAGGGAGGCTGGAAGCACAATAGCCATGGGGTGGACGGCACACACTATGCACACCCACTGACAGTGTTTCTAATGCTGCCACAGCAGAAGGTGGCTTTACAGTAATGCACATATGTAAGGAGGGCACAAGCCAGAGGCCACAGGATCCTCAGTTACACCAATCCATCCCCCACAAGTGTACAAGGTTGCACAGATGGACTGCAGTTGTTTGGCCAGCCCACAAGCTGTAGTAACAGTCATTGTGATCTTGCATGGAAGCATCAGGCCCTGCAGAAGGGATGAAGTTTTGTGTCTCCTCCCTATCCATCTTTCAAGACTTTACTGACATGGAGCTCAAGGACTCAGGCTTTTTACTTAAGAGGTGAATTTCATCTTGTAAGATTTCTAGTCTATTCTGCTTGTCAAGCAATAAAAACTTGGTAAAGGTTAGTCATGAGACAAACTACACATGCTACACTACCCTCCTAAGTGGGCAATAGCACACATCGGTGGGCAATAGTCTATGTCTGATGTCATCACTAACATCTAACAACAGCTCTCTTGAAAAGAAGATCAAAACCTATGTTGTTCAGTTCCCCTAAGATTCCTGAAAGAGGGATTTGATATACTCAACCTCTGGAATCAAATATTTTTAAAGCTACACATAGTCCATAAGCTCATGATAAAGAGCAGAAACATTCAAACATTAGACAACCATGCATGACAATTCAAAAGTGAAAGCTTCATAGAGACATTAGTCTTTACTTTTCATCCTCTTAACCTAAGAGATACTAAGAACTGCCTCCTAGGATTAGTGCATCTTTCAGATATGGAAACTATCCTATTCTGCAATTCTGTAGTTTCTGATGATAGACATACATTTCTCACTTATCGTACATACCCAGAGGATGCATTAGTCCTCTTGCTGGAGGGAAGGTGGAGAGATGCTTTTGTAGTTTTAACAAATTCAAAATAAAAGCATGGTTTTAAGTATTTTAAAATGTGCTTTAAAATTGTTAAAAAATGAGAACTTGACCAAATTGCTGCAGATACAGTACAAGGCAACAGGACATCCACTCTGGTCTCTCATCTCCTCCTCTTCACCCAACCAACATTGTCAGCCATCAGATACCATAGAGGTTTCTGAGAGGTTAAATTCTGCTTTTGTGTTTGTGACACCATTTATTATTGAGGGAATGCATCCAAAGATAGCTACCTCCATAAAAAAGAACAATCCAAAGATAGTGTATGTCAGAGATAGCAATCTCTAGCAAAGAACGTGGTATGAACTCTGCTGCATTTCATTTCTTAAGTGCATTTATACCTGCTTAAAATCTCTTATTAATTGTGCTATGTTCACTAGCCATGGACACAGGTTATTCACAAACTGCCACCATCATAAATTAAGGGCATTTTGTGTAATAATTTTGCAAACTGTAATTTGCGTTGTGTAATACACTAAATCCAAAATAAGGGAACTAAGTGTATATTAAGTGGTATTTTGGCTAACCACTTCCTGAACAAAACATTAGAATTACAAAGGCAATACTGGCTTTATTTCATTTTGAAGCACTAGGGCTTGTCTATACTACACAGCTTTTAGCGACATGGCTGTGTTGCTACAGCCATGCTGCTAAAACTCAGGCAGTGTAGCCGCTGTTTGACGGCTCTCCTGCCGACAAAAAACTCCCACCCCCAATGTGCGGCATTTGTGTTGTCGGCAGGAGAGCGCTCTTGCCAACAATGCGCTGTTCATGCTGACACTTGTGGCAAAACTTGTCTTTGGTGTGTGCGGGTGGGTTAACAGCTCTGAAAGACAAAAGTTTTATTGTTCAATTGCCAGTGTAGACATAGCATAAGTGTTGCTTTTACTAGTATCATTTAGGTGAGAAGCAAGTTACAGCAAAAGGCAGTCTTAACAGCTGATGCAGATCTATTTTACATACTAAATTGCTCCAGCTGTAGGTAGGCCCTGGGCTATAGGAAAGGGAGTCAGAACAGATGCTTAAAGCCATGGGTTTCATAGGTGCATATTGTCAACTCTGCTGTGTAGCAAGACATATATTAAACAACTGCCTAACCTGCACATGGAGTGTATCATCAGCTCAACAGGGTACAACTGAACATTTGCTATTGCCTTCACACACAAGCATGCAGAATCTGCTCTTTATATTGCCAACAGCAATCATTCCTGTCTAACTTCCATTGTCTGTACAGACCTTGATAAAAGCAGTGACTGACCATACATCATTCCAACTCTTATTTTCTACACTGACAAAGCACAGAATCTGAAATAAACTGAAAAGCATAACTTTTTCGGAAAACCATACAGCCTGTGGATATTTAAACTCAAATAAATAAAGCTAATTAAAAGCAAATGTGTTTTTATAATGAGAATTTGGAACTCATATAGAACTTTTTATCTTACCTTTAAAAAGGTAAGAAACATTGCTCCATTTTATAGGCGGGGAACCGATGGTATGTTAGTGTTAACTGAAAGCTTGTCTACATATAGAGTTGTATCAGTCAAACTTAAAAGTGTGATTTTAAAATGACTGGTTAAACCTGTGGGAAAAGGTTGTGTGGACACTTGTTTCATCTTAAGCATCTTGTTCTGGTTTAATTTAAATTGATTAGGAACAGGTTTAAACTAAACTGAAATAAGCCACTAAATAAATAAAATTATCCACAAAGGGTTTTGCACTGGATTGGTTAACCTATGCAAGTTTGTGCATTGACAAGGCCAGAGAGCTTAACTGACTTCCTCAAGGTCATGCAGGGAGTCAACTTGCAGAGCCAGGAAGAGAGCCATGTGTCCCAACTCCCAGTCCAGTGTTCTTGCCACCGCTTCCCAAGTAATGGAATGTACTATAGATTGCATTTTAATAAACATTACATCCAAAATCATTCTTAATGCATGAGCATGCCACAACAAAAGTTTTAAGGGGCTGTTTCCTTATAAAACATGCACTTCATATTTAAAAGCTTAAAGGAAAGCTGGAACGACTTTGGTAAACCCAGAAAACTAAGCATTTGAATGGCGGGGGGGGGGGAGCAAACCTACTGTCAAAGTGTTTAGTAAGGAACTTTTTCATTAAAATTAGCTTCTCAGTCTTTTTTGCTGCCAGCAGACCTCTTGCTAAATAGTGACAGTTTGTAACAAACACTATTTAAGCCAAAGGTACAAGAGCACAATCCAATTTGCACGCTGCTTTAACACAAATCAGAACCGTTTTATATTTAAACAAAACATTTGAGATTTTGGTTAAGTTGTTCTGATATATCTCTATGAGAACAAGATGGCAACTGAATTACAATTTCTAACATTGGGTGCCAATACATTTTCTGTCACGTTACATAGGTCCGGTTATTCATTCCTTGAGGTCAGCAGTAAAACTCAGTTACTTTATCTGATGCAGGATTGGGCTCACATAGTCTTCCTCAGCAAGCTGTCCACCACTGACAATCTCCCAACCTAGACCCACATGTCATTTCAATAAGACCCAGGATGTGTACCTTGAACTCTAATTTTAATTAAATGCTCCAAAGTAAATGATTCTCTCCAGCAGGAGAGCACTTGGACGCAAGTTTCATGAATAAACTCCCCACAGAATTCCCTAATTATCATTTCTCAGTTGGAAACTGGAGAGGTTTACAGGTTTGTGAGGAGGAGCAGGGAGATTAATACAGGCCTCCAGATAACCAGTAATCCATAGGGAAATGCTAAGAATTTAGGAACATTTTCATGAGAGATCTGTCCATCTGCCCTATCTTTCAGGTTTCTCATTCCCTCAAAATGCAGCTGGTATGTGTAATTCTGCCAGGGGCTGACTACCTACATTTGGACTCCAATGCACCGCCAAGGCATGGAGTGGAAAATAATGCTGAAACTGTCAGCATTGACTCCAGCTACAATTCCCAAGGGGTTCCATAGGTTTAACACATCAAGTGGTCATGCTAATTTCAGTCCCTTAATTCCTAAAAAGAAGCAAGAAAAAACTTTGTAAAGAGCATCCCACAGCTGATATTGGGTGAGAAATTATCAACATTATGTGTAATTTTAGAACACTGTTCAGAGAATTTTGTCTACAGCTTTTTATTCAGATGAGCATGCATACTGCATTTCCTTAAAATAAACAGAAAGCCTGAAGTCAACAAATCACTGAACCTTAGTAAACAAACATGATAAAGCATTTACTAACATCAGCTTTTGGAATTTGCATTTGTTGGACTTCTATAACCTGATTTCAAACTGAGGAAAAAAGTCATTCTAACTATCCCACACATAATTAGAGTTTAGACACAATACCCTTATGCATGGACATTGCAAAATGTATGAGATGAGCATGTGAAATATACACTATTCCCACCACAGCATCAATATTTCAGCTTTTTCACAACAAATTTATGTATGAGAATGATGCAGGGAGACAGTTAAGATAGATTCACTATGACGTACAATGCAAGAGGGGAGCCAACCCTTGAATATTTTCACTGTAGAAAGATAGATATAGGCAACACCATCGTGGACTAAAAAGCACAATAAAATTATGGTCATTAATAGAAATTCATTGTCATGAATGTCCAATTCCTGACTCTAGAAAGACCCAAGAAGAAGAAATGGCCTGGAGCAGAGGGACCTTTGAAGTTTCTTTGTGCTAGTCATTTGACAAGCATTCACAGTTTGTTAGGACTCTGTGGCAGACTACTATCCCCTGGATAACTACCAGCATCACTGAGCTTCAAAGCTCAAATATGTATGTCAAATACTTTTCCAGTTTTGCAGAGATATTGCCACTCAAGTGCAAGACCCAACACAACCCTTCTAAATTCAGAGTATGCCAACACTCAGCACCAAGTTGCTTGTTAAACATTTAATTTTAGGAACTAAGAACAGAAATTCCTTTGAGTTCTCATCTAGATTTGTAAAAGTCGCAAAGACAAAGATTTCATTTACGTTTGAGATATTAGTTTAATATGGTGGCCAACTTTCTTGTAAAAAAAGCCAACAGGAAGAGTAAGGATGGTATTGATTCAACACTTGATTCAATACTTGATTCAACAATTGAGTCAATACTTCTTCCACAGCTGCACAGTCCATCAAGCCAGCACAGTACACCTAAATATAAATCTTCCACTCATGGCTGTACCAAATTGCAGCTCACGACCATGCACACAAGACTTGGCAGGGTAAAGGAGTCTTGTGTGCCAAGCAGGGATCAACTACATTTTAAGCCCTCACATGAAGACTCTCCCTGATAGTGACACTAGCAATGCTAGCAACCTCAAAATGAGGTTGGGAGGGGAACACACACTTCCTTACAGGGCTATAAAATGGTGGCATAACTGTTGTGATCATTAGGTCTACAAATTTACCCTAATTGTGAGTTCACCTGTAAAAAGTGAGTTTAGGTTCAAAAAATGTCACAGTAATCTACAAAAACAAATGTTGATAGGAAAAGGTGCAAATAGGAGACAAAAACTGAAATGGTCCAAACAAAAAGGCCTAGTGACATAAAGTATAATCTTAACACAGTCTTTGAGTTGATAAACAAGAAGTGTGGAATCAGAAATCAGTCAACTAAAATTGGTGTGTCAGACATCAGGCCTAATTGGTGGACAAAATAATGGGAGTGGAATAGCTCATCACTTCTTTTAGGGTCCTTAAAGAAAGAGACTTTGGGAGATAAACTGGCTATTAGAATGAGCTTCACCATCATGGCTTCCAGTCCCACATTCTCCTGGGTCTTCTTTATCCTAATCCTGAGACACACCCTGGCCAAATTAGCTAAAAGATTAATTTCGGATCACAAAATGCCTTAGAAGCACATTTTTCTAACATGCCTTAACCACAGGGCACACTATGTGCCTAAATGCTAATGAGAATAAAAGGAACTACAAACCACCTATAAAAAATAGGGCACTCCCATATTATTTGGGGACAATACAAATAAGGAAAAAAGAGGGTGGACACCTTCATGCACCAGCGCAGAGTGATAGGTGGAGTCAGAATCACGAGATAAAAGAAGGCTTCCAGATTGGGTAAAATGAGTTCTCTTTGGAAAAACCCCAGCAGGAACCATCCCTCTACTGATGATCAATTGGCAAGGCATCCGTCAGACCCTACGAATATCATTAAGCATGTGAGCATGGACTATATTTGTAACTTGTGCGTAGGTCTTCATAAAATTTCTATATGCTTGGGTAATCATAACTTTTCATTAAAGTTGTAAAACAGGTTAGACCTTGTACTTGTAAATGTATGTGTTTTCACTACCCTTGGTCTACATTTGAAGCAAGTAGCAGAGTGACTTTTACTCAAATCTATCAACACAAAAATAGCCATGAGCAAATGTAACCAAAAAAAAAAAAAGCCCCAGACTGGGTTTCAACCCATCATGCTGACATCCTTTTTGCTCTTTATACAACAATATGAAGGAACCACATGGATCCAAGTAAATATATACAACATGCAAAATCTACCTACATATCTACACTGCTACTACGGCAGGGATTGGGGGTTTCCTGAAACACAGGAGACAGTGAGGCCACTAGAAGGCTCACAAACTATTTAAAATATGAACCAATTCCTATACATTATATAGGATGTGCAGCTCTGCCTTGCTACAGATATTGGCCTTTTGTTCCTCTCCAGAAGAGTTGATTCCACATTCTTCCTTTCAGCATCTGCACAATTGGCAAGTAGGGAGGATGTAGCTGTCATTAACTCTGAGTACAGAAAACCAGACAGCGTGCAGAAGTGAGCACCTAACTATCTCTGGCATCTCCATGTTTCTGTTGCAGTAGTGTGGCTTCAAAATGATGTGGTATACACACACACACACACACACACACACACACACACACACACACAACTGAACCCTCAAGTCCTCATTCAAGTCATTGGCACCTTCTGCTGGGTAGGAAAGAAGGATTTGGCCCCTTTAAAACGAAGAAGTTAATTTTTAAGCAGACTAGAAAAACCTCACAATATTACAGAAATTTGTGTTATACTCCTCCAGCTTACCGGTACATTTATCTTACAATCTTTATTCCCTAACAAGCTTAGCTTCATAGTAACCGTCCTCTCCAACAATTCTTTATACATATTCCTGAAACCTAAGTACCCAGAAGATTAAAAGACCATTTTAAAGAGCCACCATGGCCCTGTTTATTAGGCTGATTTTATTTGTTGTCAAGGCAAGTTTAACAAAATGACCATGCCATCATCTATTGTATGTCACAAATCAGGCATCACTGTCGGCAATTTTTCAGCCTTATTTGCGCCTAAACAAATAATCAAGCTGCCTCAGGACACTTTTAAATTGTTAGGCTCCAATGCTCCACTCCACATCCTGACGTAAGTGAAGAGAGCCACCTCATTGTGTGTGTACTCCTCTCCTCCCACTAGGGCCAGCAGCTCTACTGGTGGGAAGCCTGCAGCAAGTGACACTTTCCAATGCTGCACCTGGTTCCTAGTTGCTGGAAGAACCATGATATCTAGGAGCCAGTTGCAGTAGATAGGGCTCAGCAGCAGAAGAAAAACAAAGAGGCATCCACTCAGATGTTACTTTTTTTTCCACAGATCCCTCGAGACCTGTTGTGACAGATTTATGTTACCAATCTGCCTGGGGCTTCAGGTGATCAGGCTGAGGCCGCAGGATCTTTAGGGGAGGATATGAAGGAGCACACCACATGACTAAGTTTAAAGCTTTATTAACCAAATAACCGGTGAGTGCTGGGTGCGCCCCACGTCACTCAGAGGAAGGAAGAAAACGTTAGTGCCTGAGCCTTAACCCACTTTCATACACATGCACAACCCCAGGCTGGTCAAGCCAGGGTGTAATGTAAGAAGAAGAGGGGGAAGGGTACACAAGAGTTCTGCCCTGTGCACAGGTTGTCCGGGGTCCGCTGTAAATCTCCGACTTGCTTCAGCTCTCGGGAGAGTTTTAAGCCCTGGGTTCTTCTGGGGGCATTTCGGCCAGCCCCCTTCCCCGCCCCCATCCCCTGTGCTCTCTGATCTTTGCTCCAGTCTGAACCAGCTTTCCGCAGCCCCCTCAACTTCCCCACAACACACTGGCTTCAGGGTCGTGAGGCAGACTTTTGATTTCCAACTTGCTAACCTTCGCAATCTTGCTAGTTTTGCAACCCTTTCAGTTCAGTTCCTATTTCTCATGGCCGGCCGGGTCAAGACGCAGGCTTTCGGCTGCTTGGCACGCAGAGAGAGCATGTTTGTGTGAACTAGCCTTGAGCTGCAGTTAGTTCCTTATCTTCGGGCCTGGATGGCTCTTCAAGTTAACCCGTTCCTTTCTCCCTTCCTCCCCCTTCGGCCTCTCGCAACCTGCAACGAAATCTTCCACTCCACACCCACACGTTCAACCCTTCCCCAAAATACTTTTTAATACATATGAAAGTGTTAGCAATATACAACACTGGTGCTTACCCAGGGGACCCCATGGGGGGGGATTTTTATTGTGACACTGTGCAGGTCACTTGGGATCTGCTGGTTAAAGGAATAATCCACAGCTTTTGGAAAGGAACAGAGTCCTTAATTTTAATTAGAGGTTGGTGGAGTGGAAACATGCACACAGTATAAAATAGATACCAATAAACCAGCTCCAAGAAACCTGGGCAAATCATTCAATATTTACTATTTCTCAGAAAGGCATAAATCCACCTCCTGAAGGTCGTTTTTTGCCTTGGAAACCAAATAGAAAGGAAATTTGACAACTGTGCATTCCCAAACACAAACAAAAGCACTCCTAGCATTGAGTTAGGACCATTACTGTATGTTTAAAAAAAGAAACCCACCTCCAAGAGTCTGGATATTATGCACAAGCATCTAGATGGATGTCATGGCACAACGGAGACAATGAAACTGATAGGTGAAAGATATACAGGGGAAATTGATAAAGTGGTACAGAGAAGTCAATACTGTAACATTATCTGAGTCTTGATCACAGATGCTGTGTTTCAGTTTGCTTTGGAAAGCTATAACTTTGACAAGTGCAACAAGCACCAATTTAGCACAGTTTCTAAATGATTCATCTAGAAGAGTACTACAGAAATGTGTGAGACTCCCTAAAAGTCGTCCCTCAGCTGTGCCTTCACTACACACCATCTTAGTCATCTGTGAATCTGCCTCACTCTAGAATATTGTATTTAAAGTCACTGAGTATCTGATACAGTGGTTTCCCAGATTCCAAAGATGGGTCAAGTCCAGCCCACATGCTTGCTTTCATAATGTAGGAAAGGTTTTACATCAGCAAAGAAACCAGGATATTGTAGTGATGGCCATAATCCTATATCCTATTGGATGCTCTTGGGGTTGAGAGGAAAAATCTTATATCTTCAAGCCTTCAGAGGAAGCCAAGAACTTGCTTCGAGGAGAAATGAGACAACTCTGATTTGGATTTGCATGGAAGGCTCAGGTGAGTAATGAAAATATGACAGTTTTCAGCCTTCAGCTATTCAAAGAGTACTTAACACAACTGTAACAGCGTATTATTTTGCCCTCTTCGGTGCTCATGCAATAGATGATATATATCAGACAGAGAAAACAGACATTTAAAAGTTGAATTTTTTTATACATCACAAGTATCTTTCTTTAAATCAGGACTATTCTGTTTACCAGTTTGTAAATATTTTTTGTGAGGCAATGGATACCCTACACACTACAGTAGATTTAACATCTACAGATGACACTATGAAGTAGAGGCCATTGCCACGTGGGCTGTGGCGAGCTTGTGGGAACAGGCCATTCCACTTTTACATGGCACAGGAAGGATCACATAGAATACCATCTTTTCTTAGAAGTATTAAAATCCAGACCCCAAGTTGAGGATTGTATGTACTGTGTGCATATGTGGTGTATGTAAAGATGCATAAGGAATTCCAGCTAACTTAAGTCCTTGATTTCTTATCTGGGCAATGTTACAACAGATCAGTGGATCCTTGACATTTCTAAAAAAGAAAAGTTTATCTCAACAAACTGGGAATGACCCAAGGATTGCTTTGGATGGTGCATGTTGGATAGGACTGATTTGAGTGTGCATCTCGAGCCTTTGATGACTGACAAACCTGTGGCATGCTCTGAGATCTAAAACATCCCCCCAATTACCCTGGACATCAGAAACTGGTGTACTACAGCTGTTTATATCCATTGATAATTACTTTAAAAGATTTTTAGCCATATTTGGGGTTACCTCTCTCCCCCTCTAGTTTGATGGCATAATCCTTATTTCATGAACCAGTGGACTTTTGTGGATTTTCCTATGTGGGTATGTAATGAGATATACCTCTATCCCACAGTGGTCCTATTGTGTTCCGGAACAGTTTGGCAGAATACTTGTGTCCTATAACTGGCATGCTCAAGGTTCTATCATTGTTCTCCCAAAGCCTGTTTCAGACCCTTCACCTTCCCACCTCTCTATGGGTAAATCTGTTGTGGCTATAGGTGAATAAATAAAGCTTACTTGTTGTTTGACTTGCACTCCTTCCTGATGCATTTTGGCAGTAATGGAAGTGAGTGCTTGATCATCCCTGCATTTTGGGCAACCATTTAACAATCACTCCAAACAGACACTGGCCACAGAAAGGTGCCGAAGCTTTCATGAGTGGAGCTACATGTTTCCTTTATGCAGGCAGAGAAACACATGTTCTCTATTGTGATGACTGCCATGACTGACAAGTCTACAGAGATTTAGAAGCACTTGCAACCACCTGATTTTGAGAAACAGCCCTTGAGTTATGTGCATGAGGCCACAGAAGCTCTTGCCAAGCATATAGATAATGTGGAGTCTTGCAGGAACCAGCTTAGCATAATTTCTGAGCAGTGCTGCCTATCTTTTGTGGACACCAGATGCCCTGGGGAAAAATGGCCATCTCTTGGGATGGTTGTTTCCAGGGCTTTGGCTAACACTGCAGCATGTACTTGGAAGTCTTGTTCCATTATCTACTCCTCTGCCACCTATTTGTTACTCTCCCTCGGTAGGAATGGCCTCACTGTGAGCAGCTGGTTTTAATGATGCGAAAACTAGATTCTTTTTTGCTGCTTCACAGGAAGTGTGTACAAGTCAGGAGCTACAAGGGTTCCTGAACAGTGTCCCTCTTGGAGCTGATCCAACAACCAGAGTGATTTTAAAGCCAATGATTCTTTTTCACCATATTCTCAAGAGAGATTTTCTCCTGGACACTGGCTTTTCCAGTACTAAATCTGACACTTACACCTCTCTCACAAGCAGGGAAAATCTAAGCAGAAGTTAATACCCTCGATCACCGAGATTTAAAGTAGTATTCCCGCACCCTCTATTATATATTCTAGTTTTACCATTCAAGTGGTCAGCTGATCTAATTTTGAGTCAGTTCACGTATGCATTTGCTGTGGATTTCCATTCTAGAGTCTAGCTTTTCTAATATACAGTTTGTACTTTATTTCTTGCTGCAGAAACCTGAGTTAAAAGGCATTTCTCTTCCTTGAGGTCTCAACCTCTCCCACTGAGTTCTTTAAATATTCATTCATTGATCATTATTTATTGAATTTGGGCATGTTTAAGGCAGTTATACCTTCCAGACAGCTATATCTTTTAAAATAATCTCTGCATGAACTATCAATTTTGTGCTGAAACTATGATGTTCTGATAAAATCAGGGGTTCAGCCAAACCAGATCTGCCTTGCTCTGGGCTTAAAACATACAGTAGTTGAAGAGGATAATTAAACATAACAAAAGGCATGTTTATATGTGGAAATTGTTTTGTTACCACAAAACAATACCTTTTTCATACTTGATATAACTCACTAGAAAAGACAAAATTCATGTTTAAAATAGTTATAACTAACAAAAGCATAAAAACACAGAGTACAGATAGCCATTCCATCAGTTTACCACATCGCTGCCTACTTATTCCAGTACATACACACCTGTACAGCCTTAAAATTCCTCATGCCCTGAAGGAAAGAGCTTTTAAATATTCTTTTATATTTTCAAAAACATACTCAATGATATTCACCCTGCATGACAGCAACTCTTCTGCCAGACAGGTGCAATTTTAAAATTCCAGTACAGTATATGGAAATCATCCTAAACATGAGCAATGTATCCATAAATATGTATGGCAATCTTACTGCTACTATGTACATCTTTTAAATGACTGTTGCAGTGTGGCTAATTTTTTTTTTATGAGTAACTCTGTTGGCTGAGAACCAAATTCTGTCCTAACTTCCATTCCCGTCCCACGTAACCCAACATTAATCGAATGTGGGATAGTGGTCCCTTATTCCCATCACCAATCCATTTTCCACATGGAACAAAAGATATTCTATTTATCTTGGGTATGACACAAATTGCTAGCTAGACAAGTTTCCCATGGCTAGTGAAATTCACTTGAGTTGTTCATTCTGATCATGAAGCCTGCTTTTCATTCTTGTGAAAACAAAGAACATTTTTAAGCAAAATGTTTACACTCAAGCGGAACTAAAAATACCCCCAAACATTGTCAGGCATCACGTCTGTAAAATTTTGTTCATGTCTCTATTAGAAACTTCATTGAAACAGCCTAAGTGATGTTAGAGGATATCAAAAGATTTAAAAGATGTGATTAACAACATCTCAAAGTAAAAGAAACAGATTAAGAATCCCACAGGAGTACACCTTTTGTTGAAGATTTCCTTCCATTCATCATATGGGAAATCCTACATATATATTTTGATCATTTTTCCTGATTAAGCAATGGGTTTAAGTACTTACATGATGCAGCCCCTGTGCAATATGAATGCCTCAAAAGTATTTAACTACTTTACTCCAGAGGTCTCACTCTAACAAGCTTGAACACTCAGAAACTAAATGCAGGAGACCTTGAAATTTGTGCACGTGCCTTCTATGCAATACAGGTATTAAGATATTCTAACATTAACTGTGTGTTATAAGCAATGTAGAGGACAACCCATTATACTATGTAGTGCTGAAGTACGATTACACTGAATACTTCTGGATGCTGCTTTGTTGCAAAAAAAAAAAAAAAAAAAAGTAGAATCCAAAAAGAATCCTGCTCCTGATGCAATTTGTTCCAAATACTTAGCCTGCTCCTGGCAAATCATCTATACATTTGTCATATAGGGTACAGAACATCCTGAATTCCTTTCAAACACTTTGTGAACATTATTGGAAGCATGTTCAAGTGAAAACAGATTTATGTTTTTAGTTCCTTTATAGCTCTGTGCATCATTCTAAGGAAAGCATCAGGGAAAATGTAACTCCAAAAAGGATCATTGAAATGAATCAAATACAGCCTCAAATTTTCTCTGCTTAGTCTTCCATTTCCACTGCATTTTAAATCAAAGATACCAAAACAGAACTAAGCAAAACAAAGAATCAAATCCAACAGTATGAAGAATGAGGCATTAAAGGGTTCATAAAATGCTAATGTTACCATCCTGCCTGAAAAACTATATCCTTTTATATGGCCACACACAAACTTCAGATTTTTGTTGGTACTAGGGGCATATTAATGTATAATTTATGCAGAGTATGATATATCTTAGTAAACCCCTCTCTTCCTGATTTTCTTGCAAGTATCTTATGTTTATTCACAGATGCGAGTCACTGTAGATGATAAAGAGTCACTGACATTTAGATGACTGCAAAGCCTTCAAACTATAGTCAGTAGTCTCTGCTGTATAGATAACTCATTGTAAAAGCTCAGATATCAAAATGTCTATTTTTTAATTGAGACACACAGGGTAGGTAAGGCAGTATCTTATTGGACCAATGTCTGTTGTTGGATGGTACATGCCTTTGAGTTAGAGCGCTCTTTCTCAGGTCTGGGGAAGGAAATCAGAGTGTCTGGACTAACTATGAGTTGGGACAGATTGTTTAATTAATATGCTAGAGTCACCACCTTAGGAAAATACAACCTAGAGATCCTTAAGTATTAGGTATTCTATTCCCATTGAAATTTAAGAGGAATTGGGGGCCTACGTCTATAGGATCCTTGGAAAATCCTAACATCTGGGTTTTAGCTATGTAACCAGCTACCTTTTTAAAAGGTATGCAAACCATGTGCCTTCCTCTACACTTGTCAACCTTGAGCTTCAAAGTAATTAAACAAACTGTCCAACTTTGCTCTGCCAGTTAAGAAGTAATAGATATAATAGGTAAAGAATAAATAATCTAAATGTATCACCACCACTCCACTGTCAATAAACAATACATATTGTTGTTTCTGAAGTACCAACCTGCAACAAAATGGTAGTTTTATACTGGCTTTTCATAAGGTTGTTGATGGATTCAAAGAGTCTCCTCATAGATTCCTCAAATTCTGTCTGTTCTTTTCCTTCATATAACCTGTATAAAGATAAATTCATGTTATAGTTTTAGCAGCAGAAACTGCCATACCCATAACTGTTCCCAGTCCAATGTTAGTTGAAAATTAAAATATATAGAAGGTGACACAGTACTAAGTATACATATATTTCACCCATGGTACGTACCCAATGTACATTGTACTGAGGAGAGATTTTTCAGCTTTACACAACATAATAAAGTTTTCTAATTTTTTCCTGTAAAAGGCTTAAGGGATAAAACTTTCTGGTACCAAAGAGATAAATAATCTCACCACACTAGTGGGTTTGGGAACAAACAGTTGTAATTTTACTTTAAAAGTGACTAAAATGACAAGAAGTTTTGCAATATATTTTCCTTTCAATTTATCTTCGATGGAAGAAAATTGTAGCAGATTGGAGGCTGCGTTTTCGAGCATTAATACTGCAGTGGTGATTTACTGAAACTGCACCTTTTCAAAGTGCTATGGATTCTCCATGTTGGTCTTCAATTAGGTTGGTGGTATTTAACACCATATGTAACCTACACCTATAAATGATTTTTGTCACAGTTTGGTACCTTATAAGACCCACCTATATCACAAAATAGAAATGTAATCAAACCATGCCCAAAATCAGAATTCAAGACCATTATTTATTAGCCACTGTCCTACATTTTGAAAACCACAACTTGCTAGAAAACGTGTGTGAAAGTGTAGTGTGCTTTTTCTTTTGAAGTTGTTATTCTAGGTTAACTTTTTCTCTGACCAAACAGCATGACAACTTCATTCCACAAAGGCCTCAGCACAGTCTGTTTGGTAGTAATAACCAAAGATGCGAGTTTTAAATTGTCCAAATGCCTAAATATTTTCCCAATGTTAATTATATTTATTCAGACTTCTTACAAATGGTCATCTTGAATCCATTTTGATCAACAAAAGATCCTAATTTTGGCATGGGCTCAAAATTTTGTCCAAAATGTCCTTTCCCATGCATAATGATGCTTCTGTTTCCAGCTCCACTCAAACCCAGGGAACATGATGATTTACAAAATCATTTACAAAAGGCAACTGAACTCCTTGAGCCGCCACAAATGTTCTAGCAGGTTTTTCAACCTAGTTCTGACATTTTCTCCAGTAAATTGGGACACAGGGCGAAAAATGCATTAGCTATATCATGTTCTCGCTCAAGATATATATAATCCTAGAACACAGATTTAGAACATGGATCTAACATAGTTTGGCCATGTCCATGCAGGCCTACAAGGCCATTTTAGAACCTGTTTTGTCCCAACCAAATCTAAATCATGGGGGGTTAAACATAACTGAAAGGCCTGTCTAGAAGGTACTGTAGTTTCAGCTAAATTTCCAATCCACACTAATTTTATAGACTGTAAAACCAGTATACCCAACCTTCATAGTAACCAACTCACTATCTAAAAAACCAAACTAGTAGTAGTATTGAGGCAATCCAGCAACCACTAGGTCAAGCTGCATTAGACTGTTTTCAGTCACTCATAACTTCCATCCAAAAAAATTCAACTCTGGAACTGAAATTTTCCAGATTTGATTTCTGTCCAAAATTGGGGGGTTTTGTGTGTGAAATTTGGTCAAAAGCCAATCAGCAATGATTTGTATAAAAGCTAAACTTTCTCTTCACAAATAGTTTTTTGCATGGAATGATTAATTGAAAAACAACAGATTAAGGGATTAAGTCCATACCCTAAACAGCATACCACCTCAAAAAGATAAAACAATCAATTTTACGCAAATAAGATTATCCGGAAATGAAATCAACAGATAGCAGTGCAAGCAGTATCTTTTCTTAAATTAAATTTCTTGAGAAGTATTTGATCATTTAAATTTCATGGAAGAAATGTGAGTATAAAAAAAAGCTAGCCATTACCCCTTCCATAAAAACAGCTGTGTGCTGAATAGCTTACTTTCTCTTACATTTATAAGAAGATAATCAGGATTTAGCGGCTGCCCATCATCAGTGGAAGAAATCATGTTTCACCAGTGCTGATGCCATTTAAATCAACAGCCAAACTTCCACTAACTTTCAAATCCACAGAAATCGTCCATTTTCAAATAAAATTTTAAACAGATTATGCTGTAATAAATCTAAATATAATTGTTCAATCATGTTACAGGACAATGTGGATCTGAAGTGTACTTCCACTTTTCACAAATCCATGTTATAGTGACAACAGACAATTATATTCCATCTCATATCCAGGGAAATAGGATTGGAACCATGTTACTCTGATCCAAAACCGCAGACTTCTATTACTTATTCTACAAGAATTGTTGCATAATTGACAGTAGTTCTGGGTCACTTACTCTGTGGGCCAGGACAACATCTCATCTAGAGCTAGATGAAAATTTTACACTAAAACTTTTCTTCAGCAGAAAAAAAAATAATAAAAAAACATGCAGTGACACCAAAACATTTCACAATTTCTTGTTAATGTCACCAAGTCTTCAGTCAAAAAACAATTTTAAATGTTTCATTTTGATATTTTTAAAACAGTTTCTATTTTTGATTAAGAATGGACCATTCTGAAGTTTCCTTTTATTTTTAAAAAATTAAAAATGTTAAAAAATTCTCAACGTCTAAATGAAACATTTAGTTTAATGGCTAACAGACCATTTCATTGGACATAAAACGCATTTTTTACCTTTTTGATCCACCAAAAAATCAAAAAAAAAATCATTCAGTTTGGCCCAAAAGGAGTTTCATTATTATTTTATTTTAAAGAATCTGTTATCCATTCATCTCTAATCCCATCTTCACAATGGTTTACTCTTCTGGACTAGACTACTGCCCATTCAGCCCAAATGCACTGAACTTGGCCATTAACTAAGTCATATTTATGATGCCTTGTGAGGTAGTTATTGAAGTATCTATATGCCATACATTGAGAAAAATTGAGGGATAGTTAGGCCTGGATTTTCAAAGACATATAAAGAAGCTAGGCACTCAACTCTCAACGAATTTCATTGAGTTTTAGGTGTTTAACCATTAGACTTCTTTAAAAATGCTAGCTTACATGACTTTCCTTCAGTCCAGTGGAGTCAATCAGGAAATCTAGACAACAGTACCATACCTATGTGTATATGAACAATCCCCAAAACATAATTGAGGTTGCTATTGGTAGTCTTGAAGTGCCTCACGATTTAAAGCATTACATCCTTTAGGAAGGTGAAATAATCAACACATCATAATCGTGTTTATATTTTCCTAGTTAACATTCTGCTATCCATGCAAATAATAATGTTGCTTACATGTATTGTATTAAAAGCATTGGTAGTAAAGCAACAAACAGTTCTAATAGCCCTCATATGGTGTATTTAATAACATAATGCAGCCTTTTAAGTATGAGTAACAAACATTATAAATTATAGAGTTCAAGATCTAAGGAGAATTCTGCTAAGCTATCTGCCGGAAATCTAAAGGCAAGCAGTTCAGTCTTACAATTCACACTGGTAGCAGAAATGGATTCTTCAAGGTAAAAAATATTTGCAATAATCACAGCATGGGCAGCATAGCCACATCAACAGAGACTGAGCAGCAATATGAATATCTATGTGCAAAAAACTGTTTGCTAGGAACACCTGCAGCAACTTCCACTAATGTTGATCTAATTAAGTGTTAGCCATATTGTATAGCAAGGGGTGAGATTTTGCTAGATAACAAGACAATAGTTTGTATTTAGTTATTGGCACTCGACTAGTTTAACCCATTTGTTTCTGGAAATAAGCTTCTTTCTATGCAGCTGTCTTTAGTGAACAACATTCAGTGAAATCACGAGAATGACCTGGAAGCGAAGCTAGACCACTTAAGAGCAGCTGTTTTTTAGGCTGTTCAGGCCATTTTTATTTGAGCATTCAATATATTTTATTCTACATTGTTCTCTCTTTAACCGAGGAGTTTTGACCATCACCCCCATGATTTGTCCTAATGCGGTCACCCTGCTAATGATGAGCCAAGGTTAAGTTTCAAATTTCAATCACTGTAAAATTATCAATAATGCTACTAAATAAACTGCCCATCAGCTAGCTTTTTGAATAGCCCTGTATTCACAGAGGTCACTAAGCCAGCTAAGTTCTCTCAAGGCACTTTACAAATCTAGGTGAAGTAAGGTTCACAGCACAACTGATTAAAAAGGCAAATGCAGGAAGTGTGATTAAAATCTTAATATTTACCATCCAAAGTAAACATTCATAGATTCATAGATTCTAGGGCTGGAAGGGACCTCGTGAGGTCATTGAGTCCAGCCCCCTGCCCTCATGGCAGGACCAAATACTGTCTAGACCATCCCTGATAGACATTTATCTAACCTACTCTTAAATATCTCCAGAGATGGAGATTCCACAACCTCCCTGGGCAGTTTATTCCAGTGTTTAACCACCCTGACAGTTAGGAACTTTTTTCCTAATGTCCAACCTAAACCTCCATTGCTGCAGTTTAAGCCCATTGCTTCTTGTTCTATCCTCAGAGGCTAAGATGAACAAGTTTTCTCCCTCCTCCTTATGACACCCTTTTAGATACCTGAAGATCGCTATCATGTCCCCTCTCAGTCTTCTCTTTTCCAAACTAAACAAACCCAATTCCTTCAGCCTTCCTTCCTAGGTCATGTTCTCTAGACCCTTAATCATTCTTGTTGCTCTTCTCTGGACCCTCTCCAATTTCTCCACATCTTTCTTGAAATGCAGTGCCCAGAACTGGACACAATACTCCAGTTGAGGCCTAACCAGCACAGAGTAGAGCGGAAGAATGACTTCTCGTGTCTTGCTCACAACACACCCTTTAATGCAGCCCAGAATCAAGTTTGCTTTTTTTGCAACAGCATCACACTGTTGACTCATATTTAGCTTGTGGTCCACTATAACCTCTAGATCCCTTTCTGCCGTACTCCTTCCTAGACAGTCTCCTCCCATTCTGTATGTGTGAAACTGATTGTTCCTACCTAAGTGGAGCACTTTGCATTTGTCCTTATTAAACTTCATCCTGTTTACCTCTGACCATTTCTCCAATTTGTCCAGATCATTTTGAATTATGACCCTATCCTCCAAAGCAGTTGCAATCCCTCCCAGTTTGGTATCATCTGCAAACTTAATAAGCGTACTTTCTATGCCAATATCCAAGTCGTTGATGAAGATATTGAACAGAGCCGGTCCCAAAACAGACCCTTGCGGAACCCCACTCGTTATACCTTTCCAGCAGGATTGGGAACCATTTATAACTACTCTCTGAGTACAGTTATCCAGCCAGTTGCGCACCCACCTTATAGTAGCCCCATCTAAGTTGTATTTCCCTAGATTATTGATAAGAATATCATGCGAGACCGTATCAAATGCCTTACTAAAGTCTAGGTATACCACATCCACCACTTCTCCCTTATCCACAAGACTCGTTATCCTATCAAAGAAAGCTATCAGATTGGTTTGACATGATTTGTTCTTTACAAATCCATGCTGGTTATTCCCTATCACCTTACCACCTTCCAAGTGTTTGCAGATGATTTCCTTAATTACTTGCTCCATTCTTTTCCCTGGCACAGAAGTTAAACTAACTGGTCTGTAGTTTCCTGGGTTGTTGTTAT
Organism: Chelydra serpentina; assembly: GCA_037349315.1. Taxonomy (NCBI): domain Eukaryota; kingdom Metazoa; phylum Chordata; order Testudines; family Chelydridae; genus Chelydra; species Chelydra serpentina. The sequence goes on along the minus strand of JBAIAC010000035.1, from coordinate 28,639,606 downwards.
TTCCCTTTTTATAGATGGGCACTATATCTGCCCTTTTCCAGTCTTCTGGAATCTCTCCCGTCTCCCATGATTTACCAAAGATAATAGCTAGAGGCTCAGAAACCTCCTCTATTAGCTCATTGAGTATTCTAGGATGCATTTCATCAGGTCCTAGTGACTTGCAGGCATCTAACTTATCTAAGTGATTTTTAATTTGTTCTTTTTTTTATTTTATCTTCTAAACCTTCCCCCTTCCCATTAGCATTCACTATGTTAGGCATTCCCTCAGACTTCTCGGTGAAGACCGAAACAAAGAAGTCATTAAGCATCTCTGCCATTTCCAAGTTTCCTGTTACTGTTTCTCCCTCCTCACTGAGTAGTGGGCCTACTCTGTCCTTGGTCTTCCTCTTGCTTCTAATGTATTGATAAAAAGTTTTCTTGTTTCCCTTTATTCCTGCAGCTAGTTTGAGCTCATTTTGTGCCTTTGCCTTTCTAATCTTGCCCCTGCATTCCCGTGTTGTTTGCCTATATTCATCCTTTGTAATTTGTCCTAGTTTCCATTTTTATATGACTCCTTTTTATTTTTTAGTTTTTGCAAGATCTCGTGGTTAAGCCCAGGTGGTCTTTTGCCACATTTTCTATCTTTCCTACCCAGCGGAATAGTTTGCTTTTGGGCACTTAATAGTGTCCCTTTGAAATACTGCCAGCTCTCCTCAGTTGTTTTTCCCCTCAGTCTTGATTCTCATGGGACCTTACCTATCAGGTCTCTGAGTTTACCAAAATCCACTTTCCTGAAATCCATTGTCTCTATTTTGCTGTACTCCCTTCTACCCTTCCTTAGAATTGTGAACTCTAGGATTTCATGATCACTTTCACCCAAGCTGCCTTCTACTTTCAAGTTCTCAATGAGTTCCTCCCTATTTGTTAAAATCAAATCTAGAACAGCTTCCCCCCTAGTAGCTTTCTCAACCTTCTGAAATAAAAAGTTGTCTGCAATGCAATCCAATAACTTATTGGATAGTCTGTGCCCCGCTGTGTTATTTTCCCAACATATATCTGGATAGTTGAAGTCCCCCATCACCACCAAATCTTGGGCTTTGGATGATTTTGTTAGTTGTTTAAAAAAAGCCTCATCCACCTCTTCCACCTGGTTAGGTGGCCTGTAGTAGACTCCTAGCATGACATCACCCTTGTTTTTTACCCTTTTTAGCCTAACCCAGAGACTCTCAACACTTCCGTCCCCTATGTCCATCTCCACCTCAGTCCAAGTGTGTACATTTTTAATATGTTTAATATATAAGGCAACACCTCCTCCCTTTTTCCCCTGTCTGTCCTTCCTGAGCAAGCTGTACCCATCCATACCAACATTCCAATCATGTGTATTATCCCACCAAGTTTCGGTGATGCCAACACCGAAACTTGGCATCACCGCCCTTTATCACAGCCCTTTCACTATTCCCTATTTTAATTACACAGAATCCAAAAATACTATGCTTCTCTTTCAGTTTCAATCATTTATCTGCAAATTGAACATACACTTGGCAAATTTAGACACCTACATAACACCCACCCCATATATTACTAACTCTAGATACAAGAATGGCCTGGGAACCTTTCTGAAAACTTTTTTTATGACCAGGAGTACTAAATATACCACTGCTCTGCCCATGGATCAAAACATTTGACTACACCAATGCTGGATTTTTTGAGTGAAGGGCACATCATAAAGCCACAACACAGTTTGCTATGACTGGCAGCTATGTTCTAGGATTAGAAATAGAATAGCAGGGCAGAACTGAGGTGCATGAATTGGAGAAGTTATTTAAGAAACTTAAAATGATGCCTGCCTCTCCTATATTTAGATAAAGCCATAATTACTAATATTTTTTAAACTAAGTTGACTGAATTTATTTCAACTCTTGGAAGTTCTTCTTTTCCTTTGTGGGCTAGATTTCAAGAGTACACCATGGCTCCCACGGTTAGCTAGATGAGGGGAAAAAGGGATGAGCCTAATGGAGGAAGAACAGATTTATGGCCACTGAGAGCTCTTAAGCATGTGCCTTCTTAAAACAACTTGGCGAAAACCCAATTGTGACTAGTAAATTTGAGCCATAAATAAAGCAGAAAAACATCTGAAGGGGAGAAATAGTACTTAAAGACAAGATAAAGCATCACAAACCTCATACCCTCAGATGATAAAGTGGGAGTCTCAATGCCAGGTTCTCCACTGAGATCTGACCCATTTTCATTGGACAACTGTCATGATTTTTTTAATACTAAATTGAAACATTATAACCTGACCCCCTGCCCTCACCCACTGACTCCCAGATCTGCTATGCAAAAGGCAAAAAACCCACCCTGTTTTAGCCAATCTGTCTGTGAGGGGAAAATTCCTTTCCAGCCCCCAAAGAGAAGGGCCGAGTACCATAATGCACACAGCGGTGCATGAGAAAATGGTCCTTTTGCAAATTTCCAGGGTGGGTAGATGCTGCCAACCCAATCCAAGTAAGAGATCATTTTTCTGGGACTGCATAGGGTATAAATACCCCACAACCCCAACTCTTCCAACCAGCAGGAAGGGCAGTCTCCATCCCCTGACCTCGTCCAGCTGCTTCTTGCTCTTCTCCCCTAGCCTGCTCCATCCGTGTAAAGAACATAAGAATGGCCGAAAGGGTCATACCAAAGGTTCATCTAGCCCAGTATCCTGTCTTCCGACAGTGGCCAGTGCCAGGTGCCCCAGAGGAAATGAACAGAACAGATAATCATCAAGTGATCCTTTTCCTGTCGCTCATTCCCAGCTTCTGGGAAAAATTCCCTCTTTTCCCTCTATTACCCTTTGAGGAGGGGGTCAGGTCACCTTTAAATGGAGGGGGGGGACCTTTTTCTTCAGAAAGCCAAACAAAGACTCATCCTATGGATGCTGTGGTGAGCATAACCTAGTCAAATCAATGAGCCAAACTCATACTTGATATAATTCCACTTGCTGAGATATTTCACGGAGCTTAAGGAAGTTAAGTAGCCATTCCCATTAATTTTCAAAATCAACCATTCAAAAATCCCACCCATTGACTTTAAGCAGAGTTACACCAGCAAATTTTGGTCCAAGCATCACCTATTCACTGCTTATGTGCCAAAGCTTGGTGTGACCATAAGAGGCCCTCAATATCCAATGGCAGAGGGCCCACTGTATTGTAACTCATATCAGGCCTGACACACAGAAAGACACATAGCCTGGCCATGACATTTGGGCTATGGAGGAGAGAAGCAGACATCCCATAAGAGCCCGAGACTGCGTGAATTGATAGCTTTCAAAATGAGTTACAAAGGGTTTCCAGATGGACAATTTTTCAATCTTCCTTGCTCTTATACCGTATTTTACATGGAAGTGCACAGCCTTAGCTAGCTATACTTTTCCTAGTATACTTAGTAGGCTATGTTTTATATTCAAGTTCACCTTTCTTACATTATTCCCCCTTGAGACACAAATGTCACCCACATGTGAAATTTCAGGTGCCTCTTTCAAAGCATGGGGGAAGAAGAATTTCTCAAAAAGATCACCAGAATTTAACATGGCTAAAATGTATTTTCAGGCTAAACTCATTCTTGGAAATGGCTGAACTGTTTCGGCTGAAATTTTTCCCCAAAGAGTTCAGTCTGAGGCAGATATCAGGTATGGAAAATTTCAGCCCAAATGACTAGTTTGCCAAAGTTATAAGCAACTGAAAACAAATTATTACAAGAAAAAGTGTCAGGCATCTTTAATAGTCGGTGTTGCCAGCTCCTACACTGCTTATAAAAAAAGAAGAGCAAGCAGATCATGAGAGGGGAAGAAAAAGAGGTATGGGAAACAAAATGGCATGTCAATCTCAAGCTGATTGGTTATGCTGATCTCAGATCAAATGTGGAGCAATATTTTGATAAACAAAATTTTGGCATTTTCCCGGATTTGTGTCATCTACTATAAGTGAAATTCTGCTTTTAAGTTGTCTTTGATAGTATATCAAATAGATTTGTTTTGCCAGTGTCCCAGGATGAGCCTTCTGGCAGACATCAAAATTATCAGCCGTCATCTGAACATAGGCCCAGTCAGAGAGAGGTCTTCTCTGAAACAGAAAATGGTTTGCAAAACCTGAAACTTTCAGAAAGCCTTTCCACCTCCCCGCATCTGCCCATGACAACACATGGAAGCTTTGAAATGCAAATGGGTTTGGAATTAGTTTCTGTCTCTTCTTTGTCCAACAAATCAGATGCATGTGTTAGCAATGAAGAGTATGATACGATTACTGCTAGTAAAGTTAAGATGGAAACTACAGTCTAGTTAGTAGTATTCAGTTAGATCTGCACATGGAAGTCAGATGCTAAATGATTCTTAATTATAAAAATTTCCTAACAGTTTGTTAAATTACTAAACCTTTTTTTGCCTTTTGGAAATATTACTGAGAACATGTTGTCTTAAATTTGGAAGTTGCTTATGTTCACATTTGGCACTTGAGTTTTTCTGTGAAAAGTAGTTTGACTTAAGATTGAAGAGTGATGGAATTTTTGATCAGAAACCAGCACCCATGACAGTGAGTGCCTTCATGTCACATAGGATTTATGTTCATAGAGAACTTAAAACTTCACTGAACCAAATATGTTATAACAAATATAAATGTATCTGTTTAGATGCCTAAACTGAAGTCTGAGGTCATGTCCAGCATGCCAATGGTGATGTTACACCGTAGGCTGACAGTTGTCAAATACTAAATGCATGTTTAAACTTACCAGGGATCAATGCTGCAGCGATCAATGTACCAGTGGTCAATTTAGCGGGTCTAGTGAAGACCCACTAAATCGACCGCAGATCGCTCTCTCATCGACTCCGGTACTCCATCGGAACAAGAAGCGTAAGGTAAGTCGACGGGAGAGTGTCTCCCATCAACCCAGCATGGTGTAGACATTGCAGTAAGTCGACCTAAGCTACATTGACTCCAGCTACGTTATTCATGTAGCTGGAGTTGAGTAACTTAGGTTGACTTACTCCCGTAGTATAGACAAAGCCTAAGTAAGGGGCACCAGTTAGACAGACACACTCAGAACTGAAAGCTGGCATATGTGTTGCTGGAGCCCTAAGCATAAGTAATAGTAGGAACCAAAGGCTGTGAACCAGAGTAGATTGGCTTTGGCAGAATAGCTAACCAAGTAAGCACATTCCTGACTAGAGAGGACAGTACAAAAACACACAGATCTCTCAAGTAACTAACTATGTAAACACATTAATATATGGAGATATGCCTATCTTATAGAGCTGGAAGGACCTTGAAAGGTTATCGAGTCCAGTCCCCTGCCTTCACTAGCAGGACCAAGTACTGTCCCCTGACAGATTTTTGCCCCAGATCCCTAAGTGGCCTTCTCAAGGATTGAACTCACAACCCTGGGTTTAGCAGGCCAATGCTCAAACCACTGAGCGATCCCTCCCCTTGTTGAGAGATGGTACAAGTGCACATCAACCCCTCTTAAAATAAGGATGGGATTATGGGATAATGGATGAGGATGTTTTGTTCTAACCAGCAGGCACAAGGATAAGGATGGTAACTAACATCTGAAGTGTAATACATAACGTGTTTGTATCAATGTATAGAAGGAGAATTCTATCTTTGTACTCGCAGAGGGGACAACATACTGGTGTACGAGTGAGCTGGTACCATTGTTGTAGGCATACATGTGTTAGTGTACCCATAACCATTGAGCCAGGGTGCTAGTAGTGTGCTTTGTCAACAATAAATCTGTCTGAGTGCCTTTATCTCTGAACTGAGCCTGTGGTCTTTATGAATAACTTCAAGGTCTGCTGAATAGGGAAACTGCATTCACTGCTGGTGAAGCTGACATTGGCGCTCCAAGAACAGTAACACTGGTGGCAGTAGCAATTTAGCAGCCTTAACGCCTCTCTGCAGCACTAACAACAGGTGGCAGGGGGATTACGAGAGGGATAGAGGGAAACTGGGAATTGGAATGTGTGAAAGAGACTAGGAATTGGGGGCGGTGAGGGTGGACAAAGGAGGGAAGATAGATCAGAAGAGGAGCCAAAGCAAGAGGGGGTAGGAAACAGGCAGATTCTGTGCCCAAACGCTCATACTCCCCCCAGAGCTGGAATAGAACCCAAGATACCAGAGTCCCACCATTCCCCTACTGTGAGCAAATATTGTGAAACCCAGTGGCAAGGCGTCCCATTCCCCTCTAGTGCTGATCTATGATTGCTATTAGCTCTAGTGGCAGAGGTTTGTGCAGACTACCTTAATTCTGGCATTTTCTAACTTTTTGTATGCTTGACTTTGCAACTTAAATATTCTTTTAACTTTGAGTATAGGATAGAAAATATTTTATTATAACTATGTCTGTTACCTAGCCCAACACATCACATCCCCAAATTTTAGGTATTTATATTTTCTACTTTTAAAAAAAACCTGTGCAATGCAAATTATCCAGATGTCTTGGTCAATATCCAAAGCCATCAATAACTGATGGTTCAAGTAAGATGAAGCCCTCCATAACTCGAAGCATGTTCTGTATTTACAAAGGAGAATGGCAGAGCTGTAGAAAGGCATGCTTGGAAGTGTGAAAGGAATTAACCAATTTAGCTGAAATGCTCCAGCACTGAGCCTCTGCATGTAATAGCTTTAGCTAGGCAAGTTTACCTGCACTGCTCCACACCCCTTCCACTTTCATAGGATACTCCCAATGTAATTCCTAACCACGTCTCCCAGTTTCTCTCCCTTCTCTCCCTATTATCCAAACATCTCTTTTCTTAAAACACCCATGTCCAACATTAGCTGAGATATTAAACTCCTTCCGATAACAGAGTTAAGGATAATGGAAGTTGCTCATGAGGAGGAACACATACGTATTGCAATATATATACATACTAGTATTTTAATCTTTGTTCTTTACTAGGAAATTCCAATGGGAAAAAAAAGTCTGTACCAACTGAGAAATCAATATAAAGGACAGCAAACCAGTTTCCATCCCTGCATTAACGCTAGTTTTAAAAAGATAATCTGGTGCCGAATTAGTACTAACTAGTAAATGATGCACTCAACCAGACCAAAGACTTGGGTTTGTCACTTCTGAAAAATTAATGCAGATCTGAATGCAAGACTGAGCACTGATGGCTATTAAAGCTCTTGTGACATTCTCTGTAGAAATAAAAGATATTAAACCTGGTATTGCTGCTAGATTCACACTTTCTCAATTGCAGTCTATCTAACATTTTGCAGTTTCAGATGCTACCAGTGAATGTTTTCAGCTTTTATAACGAATTAATGTGAAGAGCACATCTGCTCCTTTCTTTCTCCCCAGGGGCTGTAATTCAGTGACAGGTGAAGTGATCCATATACATCCATCCCTCACCTACTCCACAGGCTTCTTGAAAAGTTTAGTTTTGGGGAAACATTTTAAGATTCACAGGTGCTAGATATACAAATTATTGCAGTTACTATTCAACAGTTAAGCAAAATGGTTCAAGTCATTTTATGAAGGGTGAATAAAATACGGCGACTTTAAGCAGAGTCAGGCTGTGGAATTTCCCTGCACCAGAACTGATGCTGGGAGCAAAGGAAGAAGCCAAGATAGACAGCTAGAAAGTAGCACAAGACAGACTGTAGACACTATATAAAGTTCTATACTGCACTGTGTGGAGAGATACAGGGCAGCCAGCTATTTCAGGCCCCATAAAAATAAACCAAAGTTTTTGTTTGCGTTATGTGGAGGAGTTCTTTATTTAATCTCTACTGAACTATGAAGTGACTGTCACAGACACCTGAACTAGGGACACGAGCTCAAAAATGAGAGTGGGAGTGTGTTACTTATATATTCTATTATCTCAAACAAACCTAACAGTAGGGTAAAAACTGCCACAGATCACAGCTTACTTTGTAGTCTGATAGGAGGTTACTTTTCAGCAAGATGGTTGTCATTAACCATATGCTCAGAAATACCAAATGTAACGGAAAACGTTTTATCTGTGATGTTATTAGGGGAGCACCACCTAGTTAATGTTCTCCAAACTGCACCACACTTCTTGCTATTCTTGAATTAATGATGACTAACAGTTCCTGAAGGATTGTACCTCCATCAGCTCATCACAACTGTGAAACTTCTGGACGACTTTTGGACTCTGACGAACTGCCTCCCCTGGTCTCACTCCCATATCCTCAAAGATGTGGATAATCTGCAGGTACCTCTTAGCATCATGAAGATATTGACAGCTCTCAGAACATGCAAAGTATGTGCCCTGCCTCCTTGAGCATAAATGACTTAGGAAAGACATGGTCTAATTGTCTGAAAGAAGCAGAAAACACTGATGCCTTTATAGAGTTGTTAGAATGTAGATGCAGACAGAGTAACCTCTTCTTTAAGGATGTGCCTTATTAGGCTTGTATCTCATTAGCTCACTCTAGGCTATCAAGAATGACATCTTCACAGAGAACAATTTGACTAGTGTTTAAACACAAGCCTATCAGCTTTGTAAGGACAATTCCTTAGTTCATGCTAACAGGTAATACCTCTCTGGTGAGCTAAATGAACCTATTTTCCTCATAGTATTCACAGTACATCCCAAGTATTGAAATAGATAATTCAATTTCCTTTTCTGCAGCTATCACAGCAAAATAATGACCTCAAACAGCTCTAGCTGTTCATGGAGTAAACCTCTCATTAATAAGGTTATTGCAGAGCAAGGGAAGACTGTCAATCTGTGTATCAGAGATTGAAACAGGGATAACATCCAAACATTTTTGTGCAGAAGTCAAGTTTTTCACTATATCAAAGGCAAGACTAAACTGACAGTCTAATGAGGACATTTTCAGATCCACCAATTTAGGAGCTACTCAGATGGGGAATTTTTTCAGTTCAGAGTTGGTTTGACTGACCAAAGACTTCTGATTTCCAGCAGTACCTTTTAGACCTCGCAGTAACACTCGAAGAGTCCCAGCAATCCAGAGGAAAGCTGTCAGCCAGAGAAACTTCAGACTTGGGGGACAGGGAGGGAATTAAACTTCAACTCAAAGGCATGAGATCCAGTAGTTTGGAAAACCAGGTTTATGGGTATCATCACACCCAGGGTATGGAATGACAGAACTGCAGTCTCCAACTAATGACAACAACTTGATACCAACTTGACCAACATTTAAATGCCCTCCCAATTAAATGGAGTTACAGGCCACACATAGAACAGTTCCTGCTCTGGGTGCAGGAGACGTGGTAGGATATTCATGTTGGCTCTTGCTTGTCCAGTAAGTGTGCTGGAATAATTTGCAAGTGGAGGTGCTGAAAGCCATTGAACCAAATTGTAAACCCAGTACATAATGGAAACCACTCCAAGCCACGGGATGCGGCAGCATCCCCAGTTCCAGTTCCAGCACCTATGAGCACAAGTGCATTATCCCTGTTGAGAACCAATACTAACCCCAGTTGTAGAGAAACAGATAATACAAGATGGTGCCTTGGATAAAGTATTTGTACTGCTGGTTGTGTGAACAGTCTGCTCTAATACCCTGCCAATACCCTGGTATCCCTGGGAAGATGAGACACGGGATCCCACCCTGGAATCATAATGAACATTTTGAACAGGAAGTTTCCCTGACAACTGGCTAGAGCAATCCCCTCTTTCTCAGTCACACCTCTGTCATGCTGTCCATCAGAATTTAGATAGGTTTGGCCTTCATAAAGAGGGTGGGAGGGAAGCTTTGCAGGTCACAGCAATTGCTCTCAGCTCCTACCTCCAGTTCCTTTAGGTGGAGCCTCATCTCGCACACATATCAAAAACCGGGGAGTGGATGCAGATTGTGGTGCACAATCCCCTCCATCATTTATGATTCTTAATGTACCAGGCAGGAAGGGGATAAAGGAAAACTCTAGAGTGTATATTCTCCACTTCTGCAGGTCAACCTGGTAAGTCACTGCTGAACTCGCAGTGCCAGCCTTACGTTGACTGGACCCTGATTGAAAGTTTGTCATCATATATGCCATGACTACACCATTTGGATTTTTCCCCTAATACAGAACAGAAATATTTATTGAACACTTGTCTTGTTATTGACATTCTATCGTGTCCCTCTAGTTATGGACAAATATCATTGTTAGGATTAATTTTGTTCCAACATTCTTAAATTACTTATTGTCTTTAATTCCACTAGCCATAGATTTCTCATTGTGTCCTTTTGCTTCCTTTATCAATTTTCTACAATTCCTAGCTTCTGATTTATATTCATTACAATTACCTTCCCTTTCTTCCATTTGTTTTTTGTGTTTGTTTGTTTTATAGGTACTTTCATTTCCCATCTAAACCATGTTGGGGGTTTTTTTTACCCTGTGTAGCCTTCCCTCTCATTTGTGGGATTCTGGCTTTTTGAGCATCTAGTAAATATTCTTAAACAATTTCCAATTTTTTACATTTTTATTCAGATTTTTATATATATATATATATATATATATATATATATATATATATACACACATACACACACACACACATGCCATGGTTCTATGTCTTCTGACAGAAAAGGGCAGCAAATTTGAGATGTAATATTTATTTCACTAGAACATACTGTTTTTTAGCTTCTGTGGTGGTGGTTGGTTTCCTTCTAGATTATTTTTCCTCCACTTGATTTTTGACAGCTGCTGCATATCACTAATGTAATGAGTGCTGCTAATAGTTTGTACTGCTGGCACTACTCTAAACCATTCTGATAAACATGAATCTAACCTCCCCCTCCACCTACAAGTTGAACTAATCACAGACCTAAAAATTACTGATAGCTAGGTGCAAGTCATCATGACTAGATAAATCACAGAATATCAGGGTTGGAAGGGACCTTAGGAAGTCATCTAGTCCAACCCCCTGCTCAAAGCAGGACCAATCCCCAATTTTTGCCCCAGATCCCTAAATGGCCCCCTCAAGGATTGAGCTCACAACCCTGGGTTTAGCAGGCCAATGCTCAAACCATATGGTATATATATATATATGGTTTGAGCATTGGCCTTATAAACCCAGGGTTGTGAGCTCAATCCTTGAGGGGGCCATTTAGGGATCTGGGGCAAAAATTGGGGATTGGTCCTGCTTTGAGCAGGGGGTTGGACTAGATGACCTACTAAGGTCCCTTCCAACCCTGATATTCTATGATTTATCTAGTCATGATGACTTGCACCTAGCTATCAGTAATTTTTAGGTCTGTGATTAGTTCAACTTGTAGGTGGAGGGGGAGGTTAGATTCATGTTTATCAGAATGGTTTAGAGTAGTGCCAGCAGTACAAACTATTAGCAGCACTCATTACATTAGTGATATGCAGCAGCTGTCAAAAATCAAGTGGAGGAAAAATAATCTAGAAAGAAACCAACCACCACCACAGAAGCTAAAAAACAGTATGTTCTAGTGAAATAAACATTACATCTCAAATGTGCTGCCCTTTTCTGTCAGAAGACATAGAACCATGGCTTATATACTGACTTAATGTCATATGGTTTTCTTTTCAATATTAAAGTAAAGCCTTTTGCAAAGCTAGATGCAGGCAAAAAGCTTTTAGATACTGCAAGGGACATCAAAGCTAAGCAAACACTGATTGGCAGAGAAATATGCAAACATTTTAGTCTAGCTGAGAAGTGTGATCGAAGTTAAGCACTGAAACGTGAACTGTTAAGAGCAGCGGCCTTTGAACAGTCAGAGCAGTGTTTGACTGTGAGGTTTAAGCCAATTAAAGGAAAGGGGTCCCATAGCCAAAATCTTAATGAAAGAAAAGCTGAGTGGTTTATTAGGAAGACTTATATCTTGTTTTGTTATTTGGCATTTCCAGTGTTTACGTTCAAACCACAGGGAAGTCATCATTCAATGTTGAAGCAGTACCTAAAGTTAAAATTTTAAAAGATCAAAGAAGAAGGTGATTTGTTAGCAAGGTTGTTGTAATTGTGTTGGTCCCAGGATATGAGAGAGACAAGGTAGGTGAGGTAATATCATTTATTGGACCAACTTCTGTTGGTGGAAGAGACAAGCTACAGAAGTTGGCCCAATAAAAGATATTACCTCACTCACTTTGTTAGCAGAGCACATTAACAAAGCAGATAGAATTGGTTTGTTTTAGATCCTACTCCCCAACCATAGGAATTACTGGCTCGGAGTGTGAATGGGACAGCCACCAAAGGGTGCAAATTAAAAACACTAACATTTGGTTTGTGCCCACACAACAAGGTCAACTAAGGACTCAAGATTTTCAGCACTGGCTGCTATGCAAAAACTCAGTGCTTTAAGCACATTGATATGGATGCCTTCCCTGTACATTTAGCTATTCAGCAAACAGCTGATTGATTTAAGAGAATCTTTGAGTTTTCTGTTAAACCTCTGAGATTTCAATAGGGTGGCACCAACGTAACTGAAATCAAAACTTGGCCCTCTCTCTATGACTTGTTTGCTTGCTAAAGGGATAAAAAGCTCTCCCCCCGGATGACTAAGCAGCCAACTCTAGAAATCATGTTTACATCTGTCTCTTTCCCACACCACTTTCACTATATATTAACATTTTAATTTGCAATCAAGCATCTGTAGCCTCTGAGGAGAGGCAATAAATTATTATAGTGATAGGAATAAATTGTGTGGGGGGTGGTAAATAAATTGGTCTCAACTTCAACATCAGCTCAGAAAAAAATTCTTTTAATACGATGAAGTAGATTACTTTACTTAAGGGCAATGTGATTCTTTTAAGCCCAAATAAGCATGCTCTTCCTGAATAGAAACACCTCCCTCACATCCCCCAACATGTTTCCTTCTCCTTCATGGGTCAGTTTGGCAATAGGAAACTTGTTGATGAAGAATTAAATTGAAACAGCAGCAGATGGCTGGATAGTACTAAAGGGTGTTAGTGCAGTTTGCTCTTATAAAACTGCAGCCTATTAAACAAAAAATAAACAAACAATTTATGCTTACTGGCCATATAGGCAACAAATCACATTGGTGTGCAACATATTGCACCATCTTGGATTAGCATTAGTGGCAAAAATACTCAGTATGTCTGCTGTATGACAACTGCCCACCAGGCTAGCACTGGGGATTGAACCAGAAACCTCCAAAGCTGAATGTTTGAGTCTCCACAACCCAAACTAAGTACCTAGTATCTATAACTGATAGCTGTAAGAGACTTAAATCCTCTGTTGATGAGGCACAGACACATTCATTAACACTAGAGCTGGGCAAAACAGAAGTTTCAAAATAAAATACTGAAATTCTAATTCAAAGCCATATATTATTATACATCAACAGTTGACTCTTCTAGACTGCCAGGAGTTCAAGCTTGAGGCTATTGTCACTGGGAAGGTAATTTTACTAGATTTGTAATAAGTCTCTGCAGGGCCGGTGCAAGGAAGTTTCGCGCCCTAGGCGAAACGTCCTTACACCAGCCCTGCCTGCCCCCTCCGCGGCAGCCAGCTCCCCCGCTGCAGGCGGCTCCCCGAGTTCCCTCCCCCACCCCGCGGGCTGCGGCAGCCAGCTCCCCCGCCCGCAGCAGGCGGCTCCCCCCGCCTGGCGGCAGCTCCCCACCTCCCCGCGGCGGCTAGCCCTCTGCCCATGGGCCGCAGCAGCCTCCTGGCTGAGCGGGGAGGCAGGAGGCAGCTGCGGCGAGCCGCCCCCTGAGTCGAGAGGCAGGACTCAGGAGGAAGCCGCAGCGAGCTGAGCATGGAGCCGGGAGGCAGGAGGCAGCTGCCCGCCGCCCCCCAAATCCTGGCGCCCTAGGTGACCTCCTAGGGTCGCCTAGGGCAAGCGCCGGCCCTGAGTCTCTGAGTGTTCTCTTATACACATTCCTTTTAAATATATTTGTATTGTACGATTGCTTGGGGAGATACAAGTGTAGCCACAATAAAAAAGCTCCTGCCATTTCCTCCTCCAACAGCTTTAGGTCAATCTATATTTATCCAGGAAAAATAGATTTCCAAAATATACAACCACCCCCCCTCTGCCCCTCCCTCCCCGCAAACAACATATGGGAGCAATGTAAGATGGGCTGCGTTGCAGAAAATGTTAATATTTGCTCCATTATTCTTAAAGATTTGGTGTTTGCAGTACAGTTAGCAGGCTAGGCTGTGGAGGGTAACTATCAACTAAATGTACTTTTGTTTCTGACAGTCAGCTGAATGCTTTAAAGCAAGGTCTCACTTCAAAAAGTGACCTTCATGTTTCAGTCTAACATCAGTCATGTTGACAGTTACTGATACATCACTCACTCCTCTTTTCACTGCATGCTAATATATATGCCAGTAATGTTACCAGGAGTTATTTGAGAGTCTGGAGATGTAACTCATTCATTTTAGCAGGAAAAAAATTTTACTCAATGAAAAACATAACATGCTGTATTCAGCATCATTAAATTCTAACATCTGATCCAGGGAGCAGAAAAAGTATCAGGTATGGAGCTGCATGGGTCATTTATTTTTTTAGTTTGGGGGCTAAATTAAAAAATAAAAACTCAGTTCAGTAGGAAACTATTTTACTCCCCTCCCCGCCCCCAATGAAAAAATCATGTTTTATTTCACCTCAAACAAGAAGCGCTTCCTCTTCCCCTCATCCCCACCACCACCACTTTTTGTTTAGTTTTGGGTGTAACAAAATGTTTCACTTGACCCAAACAAAATTCCCGTTTTTCATTTCAAGTTGTTTATGAGTATTTTTCAGCAAATTGACCCAAATTCATGAATAGTTTCTGCATCACAAAAAATGCATTTTTCAGTGAATTTACTATTCGGCAATTATTATTTTTTTGCCCACCTCTATTAATTTGTAGATCTCTGAAATAATTGTTGTCAGTTTGCTTGCAGTATCCTCCACCTCCAAAAATTGAATAACTTGTTTCAGATCAACCCAATTGTGTGTGTGTGTTTGGGCTGAACAAAATATTTTCTTTGAACTGAAATGAAACATTTCAATTAATCGGGGGGGTGGGGGAGTGGAGAGTTACATAATTTTTTATATTAAAGTAAATTCCTAAACTAAAGCAATTTTGACTAAAAAAAAATCTAAATTTCATTTAAAAAATGTCAAAATGCAACTAAATTTTATAAATTTATTTTTGACTGAAACAATTCAATGTAATTGACAAATTTAAAATTTGTTTAGGTCAACCCAAATCTGCATTTGGCAAAAAACATTCCACCAAAAATTTTCACCCAGCTCTAATTACACAGCTAATAGATCAATGACAGCACCAGGGTAAGAAACTGTTCAGTACTGCAGTAGCAGTAATGCGACTCTTGAATGAGGATATTAAAGATCACGAGGGAGGGGTTTTATGGGCTCCATCACTGATTTTAGTGGGACTACCTTCCAATGGAAATATTGATGAGTGCAGATTGCTTTTGTGAACACCAACTGCAGCATTAAGCTGTTGGTTATGGCTCCATCATCAAGATAAAATGGCAATGTACACTGAAATACTAGTCAAACCTTTCGGCACAATGAGGAGTACATGTTCTAAAGAGGCCAAGTATGGAAGCAGTTACAACTTATAAGTTAACCTAACAGCTACCACCGATTCTTTCTGATATACAATTTAACCTGTGTTTCCTTAAGGATAAAAGGAAAAGGTAACATACCTGAAAAAAATCAGATCTTTTGGAACTAGCATACTTAGAAGTCAGTGCTTACTTCAAGTACATTTGAAGTGCATCATAAAGTATAGTAATCATGTCAAACAGCTTTGTGTTTTATTCATAACTATAACACAAGCTGCAGGAGTTATACATCCCCTCCCAAGACTATGCCTTTATTTGCTCGGATTCAGTTATCTGAATTTTAAAAATATGTATTTCCATAACCTACATATGTATTCTATAATTTGATCTTCAAAGTTCACCCCCAACAATGTCATCTTCTGTGGTCTTGTCAGTGGCAGCATTAGAGAGAAGCACACAGTCCTGTTACTGCTATACAAAAAAGCCATCTTAATGTAAAATACAGACCTCTAGAAATATTTAGTTGCAAATGGGAGGAAGTTTCCTCTCGTCCCCTATCAGCATAAAGTAATGCATAGATCATTTCATCATCAATTCTTTATTTATGAAATATCACCACAACTGAGTTTGTCCCTAAAATACTTAAGATCTTGCAAGAGCTTAGGAGATGTATCAATTTTTTATTGTCTTTATCCTTCATTTTAAATAATGTATTTAAAAACTTAAACTAATGCCCCCTGCTCTGTTATTAAACTTTCACTGTTAACAAAAGTAGTGCAAGACAGCCTTGTAAATGCACTGTTGTCAGCAACTCTAACAAGCTCAAGAAGTAGAAAACATTTGGAGCCATGGAATAAACTTCATAGTCAAGGTTGGAGAGTATTTCCATTGTAGGGCTGTGTGATGGGGCAAGGCCAGAGGGTATAGGAAAGTGGTAAGGAACCAGTATGTTAACCCCAGGCTAAACAAATCCCTGATACCTTATGGCAGTTGCTCCAGGTTCATCAAGACACCTGGGGCCAATTAAGAACTTTCCAGAAGGCAGGGAGGTTAATTGAGACACCTGCAGCCAATCAGGGGTGGCTGAAACTAGTTAAAAGCCTCCTAGTGAGTCAGTGAAGGGCGCATGTCAGGAACAGTGGAAGGAGGTTGCGTGTGAGGAGCTGGGAGCAAGAGGCACTAGGAGCTGAGAGTAAGAGGGCGTACTGCTGGAAGATCCTGTGGTGAGGATAAAGAAGGTGTTGGGAGGAGTCCATGGGGAAGTAGCCCAGGGAGTTGTAGCTGTCATTCAGTTGTTTCAGGAGGCACTCTAAACAGCTGCAATCCACAAGGCCCTGGGCTGGAACCCGGAGTAGAGGGTGGGCCCGGGTTCCCCCCAAAACTCCCAACTCCTGATCAGACACAGGAGGCAGTGCGGCTGCAGCAGGAGACCAATCGCCTGTTGATGGACCAGGCCGCTCAAGACAGGACTAGGTTGCGGGAACTGGTAAACCAAGTGAAGGCCCTTACAGAGATGAACCATGGCCATGATGGGACGCGGCACATACGGGCCAGCAATTGCCTGCAGAAAATGACAGGGAAGGATGACATAGAGGCATATCTCCTGGCCTTTGAGAGGACAGCCCTATGGGAGGCCTGGCCTTGAGATCAGTGGTCTGGCATCCTCGCCCCATTCCTGTGCAAGGAGGCCCAGAAGGCCTACTATGATCTGCCTGAAGAGGCTGCAGCAGACTACCCACAGCTGAAAGCAGAGATCCTGGCCAGATCTGGGGTAACAACCACAGTGCAGGCCCAGCGGTATCATGAGTGGCGGTACCAGGAAGACAAAACCCCGCGATCCCAATTGTATGACCTCATCCATCTCGCACAAAAGTGGTTGCAAACTGAGTCCCGGAGTCCAGAAGAGATACTAGAGGTTCTGGTCATCGACCGATACATGAGGGGACTACCGCCAGACCTTCGCGATTATGATGTTAGACTTCCCAAACCAAGAGACCGGGGAACGCCTAGGGTTCCATATAGATGTTATGCATGTGGTGAGTGGGGACACATAGCAGCACAGTGTCCCAGCACCGAGGAGCCTATGCAATGTAACTTGGGGGATTGGGCTGTCCCATGCTCCCTTATCCACCTTGCGGGCATCGCATTAGCCCCGCATAACTACACTAGACCGGTGAAGATAAATGGAGTAGAGACTATAGCGCTTGTGGACTCCGGGAGTGCAATCACCCTAATATCGGGTAAGCTGGTAAAAAGTAGCCAGCTGCTACAAGCCAAACGCATAGCAGTGAGGTGTGTGCATGGGGCCTTAAGCAATTACCCCACCATCCAGGTGGAGATAGAGGTTCAGGGGAACCCCATTGAGGTAACAGTGGGTGTAGTTCCTAAACTCCCGTATCCTGTAGTCATTGGGAGGGACTATCCAGGGTTTGATCATTTACTCCCCCCCGGAGAGGTTGGAGGGAGGTGGGGACCCTGAGGGCAGCGACTTGTCACCGGGGGAATGTCAACCCCCGATGTTCTCTGAGATTTCTCAGGATCTGTTCTCAGTCCCCCAAAAGACCCGGAAGACAAAAACGGGGAGGAGGGCTGCAAAAGCTTTGGGAACCCGGATCCTGACCCAGGGCCAGAAGATCGCCCTAGTAGGCAGACGGACACGAGCAGCCAGAGAAACTACCACCACGGAAGGTGAGCCGGAGGCTGGCCCCAGCCATGATGGAAGTGAGCCGTTGGAAGCAACAGAGGCTGGCCCCTGGGAGTTCGGGCGGGTTATTCCCGGGAGAGAGACTTTCAGGCGGGACCAGGCAGAGGACCCTAGATATGATAACGCCAGGAAAGAGGTGGCTGAGATAGATGGAGTACCTGTGGATGGGAAGGTCCGGGGTCCAGGACCTTACTTTATAGTGAAGAAAGATCTCCTGTACCGTGTGGTGCAAATGCAGGAGCAAGAGATGCATCAACTTCTGGTGCCACAAAAACATCAAAGAGCCATCTTGAGCCTCGCCCACAGTCACCTATTTGGAGGACACCTAGGGGTAGAGAAAACCCAGGCACGGATCCTGCGGAGGTTCTTCTGGCCAGGAGTACATGAAGATGTCCGACGATACTGCACCTCTTGTCCGGAGTGTCAGTTACATAGTCCCCGCCCGCACTTCCGGGCTCCTTTGATACCTCTTCCAATAATAGAGGTTCCTTTTGAACACGTAGCCATGAATCTGAGAAGACAGCTCGGGGCCACCAACATGTGCTTGTTGTACTGGACTATGCAACCCGGTACCCGGACGCCGTTTCCCTACGCAACACGGCTTCCAAAACCATAGCTAAGGAGTTAGTACAGATCTTTGCCCGAGTTGGGTTACCCAAGGAAATATTAACTGATCAAGGGACACCTTTCATGTCCAAGTTGATGAAAGATCTCTGTTCATTACTCCATGTACAAGCCCTACGGACCTCTGTATACCACCCGCAAACAGATGGCCTTGTGGAAAGTTTCAATAGGACCCTCAAGGCCATGATCAGGAAAGTGGTGAGCAGGGATGGGAAAGATTGGGATACCCTATTACCTTACCTCATGTTCGCCATCCGGGAGGTTCCGCAAGCCTCCACAGGTTTCTCTCTGTTCAAACTATTATATGGGCACCACCTCCGGGGCATATTGGGTATAGCAAGAGAAGCATGGGAAGAGGAGCCAAATCCAGGAAGGAACATAGTTGTACTACAGATGAGGGATCGGATAGCCCGAGTTACGCCTATTGTACGAGAACACTTGGAGAAAGCACAGGAGACCCAACAAACCCATTATAACCACCAAGCAAAGCTTTGACGGTTCCAACCAGGGGATCGAGTGATGGTCCTGGTGCCCACAGCAGAAAGTAAGCTGTTGGCCCAGTGGCAGGTACCCTACAAAGTGATCGAAGCCGTGGGAGAGGTGAACTATAAGGTGCGGCAGCCAGGCCGCAGGAAACCAGAGCAAATCTACCACATCAGTCTTCTAAAACCTTGGCACGATCGAGAGGCGTGCTTAGTCACCCAGGAGACCCTTCCCCAGGAGGATAACTTACACGAGCAAGTAAGGATATCACCTGACTTGACGCCGATCCAAAAGATTGAGGCAACTGACATGATTAATCGCAACCGAGATGTGTTCTCTACAAAACCGGGGCGGACGACTGAGAGCTATCACCATCCGCACGATCCCCGGAGCCAAGGTAACATTGAGACCCTACCAAATCCCAGCAGCCAAAAGAGAAGAAATCAAGGCAGAAGTGAAGAAAATGTTAGAATTAGGGGTGATTGAAGAATCTTACAGTCAGTGGTCCAGTCCAATCATTCTAGTGCCTAAACCTGACAGTACCACGAGATTCTGTAATGACTTTCGCCAACTGAATGAAGTATCCCAGTTCGATGCATACCCCATACCACGCATCGACGAACTGGTGGACCGACTGGGTAGTGCTCGGTTCTTGACTACACTGGATCTGACAAAAGGATACTGGCAGATTCCCCTGACCAAAGAAGCTAAAGAAAAGACAGCGTTCTCCATGCCGGATGGGCTATTCCAGTACACCGTCCTCCCTTTTGGGCTACATGGGGCCCCGGCCACATTCCAGCGCCTCATGGATAAGCTGCTGCGCCCCCATACTAGTTATGCAGCCGCATACCTAGATGATGTCATCATCCATACGCCAGACTGGGGAACCCACTTGGAGAAAGTTGAGGCAGTACTATGCACCTTAAGGCGGGCTGGCCTCACTGCTAATCCCACTAAATGTGCCATAGGGCTAGCAGAGGCTAGGTACCTGGGATATATTGTAGGAAGGTGCATAGAAAAGCCCCAAATGAATAAGCTAGAGGCGATTCAAAACTGGCCCCGGCCGACCCGAAAGAAGCAGGTCCGCGCGTTCCTAGGTGTGGTAGGCTACTACCGACGTTTTATTCCTCACTTCGTTGCTAGGGCAAGTCCCCTAATGGACCTGGTGAAAGCCCGAGGTCCAGACATGGTGAAGTGGACCGACGCAGCATAGGGAGTGTTCACAGACCTTCGAACGGCCCTTTGTAATGACCCTGTACTCATAGCCCCGGACTTTAACAAGGAATTTATTTTACAAACAGACGCTTCCGAAGTGGGGTTGGGGGCAGTTCTGTCGCAAATGGTGGGAGAAGAGGAACACCCGATCCTCTACCTAAGCAGAAAGCTTCTCCCAAGAGAACAGAAATACGCAGTAGTTGAGAGAGAATGCCTTGCTGTCAAATGGGCTATGGAGACCCTACGTTATTACCTCTTGGGCTGGCGATTTACTCTTGTGACGGACCATGCACCCCTCCAGTGGATGCAGCGGAATAGGGAAAAGAATGCAAGGGTCACCAGGTGGTTCTTATCCCTCCAACCATTCCAGTTCCGCATACGGCACAGGGCTGGATGCCACCATGGCAACGCTGATGGTCTGTCAAGAGCACACTGCCTGGCGTCCCAAGTTGCCGAACTCTATGGTGTTGAGCAGGGGGGGGGGGGATATGTGACGGGGCAAGGCCAGAGGGCTATAGGAAAGTGGTAAGGAACCAGTATGTTAGCCCCAGGCTAAACAAATCCCTGATACCTTATGGCAGTTGCTCCAGGTTCATCAAGACACCTGGGGCCAATTAAGAACTTTCCAGAAGGCAGGGAGGTTAATTGAGACACCTGCAGCCAGTCAGGGGCTGGCTGAAACTAGTCAAAAGCCTCCCAGTGAGTCAGTGAGGGGCGCATGTCAGGAACTGTGGAAGGAGGTTGAGTGTGAGGAGCTGGGAGCAAGAGGCACTAGGAGCTGAGAGTAAGAGGGCGTACTGCTGGAAGATCCTGTTGTGAGGATAAAGAAGGTGTTGGGAGGAGTCCATGGGGAAGTAGCCCAGGGAGTTGTAGCTGTTGTGCAGTTGTTCCAGGAGGCACTCTAAACAGCTGCAATCCACAGGGCCCTGGGCTGGAACCCGGAGTAGAGGGCGGGCCCGGGTTCCCCCCAAAACTCCCAACTCCTGATCAGACACAGGAGGAGTTAACCTGGACTGTGGATTCTACTAGAGGGGAAGATTTCTGAGGCAAGCAGAATCCGCCAATAAGCGCAGGACCCACCGAGGTAGAGGAGGAACTTTGTCACGGCTGTTTATATATACACAATTCCTGGTTGATGCCAGAAGAGCATTTGCCGTGAGTGTCCAAAATAAATCTGACAGGGCATTCAGTGTGAACAAATGTACTATAAAGTTTGTAGGAATTACATATGATGCTGTTTTCTGAGGCTCTGTTTTTGTAGTAGCTAAGCAGAAGAGAATACATGTTAGATCAGGTGTGGGCAAACTTTTTGGCCCAACGGCCACATCAGGATTGCAAAACTGTATGAAGGGCCAGGTAGGGAATGCTGTGCCTCCCCAAACAGCCTGGCCCCCTCCCACTTCCCGCCCACTAACTGCCACCCTCAGAATCCCCGACCCATCCAACGCCCCCCTCGCTCCTTGTTCCCTGACAGCCCCCTCCCGAGACCCTTCCAGCCCTAATCACCCCCCAAAACCCCATCCCCTATCCAACCCCTCTGCTCCCTGTCCCCTGACTACACCAACCCCTATCCACACCCCCGCCCCCTTACAGGCACCCTGGGACTCCCATGCTTATCCAACTCCCCGTTCCCTGTCCCCTGACTGCCCCCAGGGACCCTCTTCCCCTTATCTAAACCCCCGGCCCCCTTACCACGCTGCTCAGAGCAGCATGTCTGGCAGCCACGTGGCCCAGTGGGAGCGCGCAACCCCACCCCACAGAGTGCTGTCCACGTGGCAGCGGGGCTCCGGGAGAGGAGCTAGCCTCCCCAGCCGGGAGCTCAGGGGCCGGGAAGGATGGGCCCACAGGCCGGATGTAGCCAACGGGCCATAGGTTTCCCACCCCTGTGTTAGATACTGAGAAGGTGTCACAGCTGTATTGCTTGGGTAAATGGAAAGTGGCTGGGTATCCTTGTGATGGGGTGGACTAGGTCCTGAGGCCCCTGCTGGAGGCCTCGCAGCCTTGCCACACTCCACCCCAGAAAAGGGCAGTTGAGAGGGTCCTCCAAGCTGCCGAAAGTGGCTGTGTGGGACGCAGCCAATCAGAAGGGGGCTGCAGGCAGCAGCCAATCAGGGCCCAGCAGGCTGGTATAAAAAGAGCTGCAGAGCCAAAGTGAGTTCAGTTTCTTGCTAGAGCTGGAGGAGCTACAGGATGTCAGATAGAGCAGTGCTGGCAGAGACTGTGGAGAGCAAGGAGCTCTGGGCTGGCTGCTGGGACTCAACCAGGACAAGGCCTTGAAGTAAGGGTGAAAAATGTACTGGGGAAGTGGCCCAGGGAATTTTAGAAGAGAGATAGTTTATATATTTATTTATTATGGATGGTACTATCTACAGGGTCCTGGGGCTGGGATCCGGAGCAGTGGGTGGGCCTGGTGCCCCCATCCCTCATTAGCCACTGGGAAGGTGACCTGGACTTTTGATGCACCCCAGAAAGTTGGGCCCAAACGGGCTCGAAGAAGGCAAAGACATCGCCACCAAGGAGGGAGCCCTGGGGGCACTGCTCTATAACAGAGTAGGGACAATTTGAGAGATCCCAGAAGGGGCAGAGAGATGGTTCAAACCAGGGTACTGCAGTAGGCCCTGTTGGACTGATTGAGGAGCGAGCCCAGGGATAGGGCTGCAGATAAAGGGACCTTACAGAGAGTGCCTAGATAGACCCCCTGTTGGACTTGCACCCCCAGAAGGGGTTTGCTTTTATTTCACATACAGACTGTGGGACTTGGCCAGAGGGTGAGTTGCTGAAGACACATCACCAGGCAGAGAAAGAGTGCAGGAATGCACACTCTGCCAAGGGGGGTGCTTAAGAGAGGTGAGTGCCATCCCGTTACAATCCTATAGAGGCAAGGAAAATGGTACAAGGGTACAGTTAGGTATTTGGTCTACACTGATGGTGCAAGTCAGGAAAGTTACAAAATGTAAAGTGAATAGTACACACCTTTTTAAAGTATATTGAACTGAGATAGCTTTACATAGGCATCTTGTGTATCTTTCTATCAACATTTGTAAGTCAGTGTGTATTCTAGGTTTTGTAGCTACTACTGGAAAGCAACAGGGTAAGAAGTGATATGGGACAAATAAAAACTGATGTCAAACTTAACAAAGATGCAGCACAATATGTAACTTTATGTAGTAAATAACATCATGTTGATCCAATTTGTGTTTATGGGTGATGTATCTGGTTCCTTCATTCTACCTTAAACAAACAAAACAGTGAATTCAGCCAATGGCCACACTAGACTGGGTGAAGAGGGGCAGTTCCTAGAACCATTGTGCTAGCAGCATTGGGAGATCATACACAGCAGTTTTCACTGCTATGCCGTTTTCCAGGATGCATCATGTGCTCTCACTGTGCCAGTTCATTGCCCAGGAGATGGGGGAGTGGGCAGACATAGCCCAATTCTCATCACCCTCTCCCCCTTTGGTTGAGTTTAATGCCACTCTCAGTACTAGTGTGCTAGTAATACAAGGTTCATGGATTGTGCCTGAATGATGGCTATGTACAATCAATCCCAAACTGGCAACATTAACATCTGTGGTCTCTTTGTAGAAAGAGCACAATAATATTGCATAGCAATATTTAGTAGAAAGCTTTGGGATCCTGAGATGAGAAGCACTATTTAAATGCCAACAGTTATTGCAATTTTAATGAGGGGGAAACAGATTTAGTGGTGAGACCAAACTCACACAATTATTGAGTCAACAGCAGAAGTGGTAGGGGATGTGAGAAAAATGTGGCTTTAAGGAAATAAGTTTTGCAGGGTGTGGGGGCGGCGTTAAATTTTCTTGGCAATATAGTGGTGACTTTCATCATCAGAATAGCAACAATTAAGGAGGTAATATTTTGAGGCCTAAAGTGATATTGTCAAGAACATTTTAGTAAGGATATTTTATTCTGCATTGGTCCCCATTAAGCTAATGGTATTGTGAAATAATTAGCTATAATCTGACAGAGTGAGTGATTAAAGATATAAAAAACTAAACAGATTCCCAAGAGTAAAAGTTCTTGTGTAAAAGAGCAGCAGCATAAAAATCCAAATAAAATTAAAAATAATCTCTCAAACATTTGGTAATTTGCTCCTAGAAATGTAATTCACAAATGCCTTTGTAACAATTTATGATCTTACCAAATAATGCTATCAGTTTGTTTTCTCTGATGGCAAAACTTACTCATTACCTATAATAATTACCAATGCATAATGTAGGGGGGGAAATGTAAAGCATTGATCTCTAGCAATCAAAAATTAAACAAAAGAGCTTTATGACTTTTCAAACAAGTGCCATTTAGTGTTTGATTTAGGTGTAGGTACTGAGGGTCCTTTGCCATACAGAAAGAGCAGATATTTTGGTTTAGTTCTTTTCTTTTCTTTTTATAAAAAAATCAACAGAACTAATGGAGACCTCAGCTGTCCTTCTGGTACCAGATATATTGCCCCACACTTTCAGTGGACAAAACAAATTAAAAAAAAGTTAAAGGCTGAAACATTTAACTAAAGTCATTACTGTTAGGCCTTAGATGTTACTTCTCCACTTAGTAAAATAATTTCTACCTTACTTTATTCCTTTTTTGTACTAAGTTACATCTGTAGATTGTTCAGCTGTTAGCACGTGGCATGAGAAACCAGGGGCTTCTATAATTCAGGGTTTGGGTTTGTGTGTGTACATGGACATGGCTACATTGTGTAGACGTGTAGACCCACAGCTTTTATACCATGGCATTTGACTTTCTCCCCAAAAAAGGGAGAAAAACAGTAAGGAGGGAACATGGATTTTAGTTGGAATACTTAGTCTCATGCACACATGCAGGACAGAATATCCCCCTTTCCCATTACAGTTGTACTGATGCAACTTAGCCAATTTTAAAAAAAGCTTAAATCACATCAATGCAACACAGCTGGACTGGGTATAGCTACATCAGTGTAAAAGTCACAGAAGTGCAATAGTTCCTTCAGTTTCACCATCTTCTGAGCTAAACTACTCTACTTCTCCAGTTTAATGGATTCTGATACCTGCAATCCCCATCACCATTTCACCATCTATGACTTGCTCCTCAAACCTCCCCTTTTCTCTCTGCACAGGATCTTACTGATTTCTTCCAAGAGAAAACTTTCAAAATTACATGACCTTCCTCTTCCCTCCTACAATTCAGAGCTAATGCTGTATTTCGTCTGTCTTCTTCTGCCATCAGCTCAAGCTCAACATGGCTAAAAGTGAACCCAACATTTCCCCATAAGCTTTCCCCACTACCTCCTTTACCATCCATCCCATCACTCAGACCCATATCCTGGGAGTCATCTTCAACTGAAAACTCTTAAGGTGGTCACATTTAGGATTCAAACAAATCTTGCAGATTCCTTCTGCATAATATCTCTAAGATAAGGCCTTTCTGGTCTCGCCACACAACTAAAATTCTAACACACACTCATCTCATGTCATAATTACTGCAATATCTTGCTGCAAAAATTATCAGTTGTGTTGACTATGAATCCCTCCACTAGCTCCAGTTTCTCTATCACATCAAACATAAGCTACTTGTCTTCACTTTCAAGTCCATTCATGGCCTATTCCATTTTATCTATAATCTCTCTTTCAGTATTGTGATGTCACCTCCACCTTCTATGAGCCCCTGATGCTAGCTTCTATTGCCCGATTGTTAGATATTCAAAACAAGCACCTTCATGCTTTTTCACCCATGTTGTCTCATGCTTAGGGGATACTCCCATAAACATCCACAAAGCTGCCTCATTGTCCTTTAAAACTCTCCTAGATTCTTCTTTGCTGTGATGCCTACAAAGCAACCAAATTTTATAACCATTAGGCCACTGGTGTGCTGAGACTAATCATGCAGTCCAGTATTGTCTCATTGTTTCCTTGTACCCCACATCTATTTCCATCTCTCTTGTCATCTACTTAGATTGTAAGCTCTTTGGGACAGAGACCAGTATTTTGTACTGTGGCTCCTAGATTCTAGAGTAATAGAAAGAAATAATATGTTAATGAGTAACCTTGAAATCCTACTGCATGGACTACGTGGATTGGAAAGGGGAGTCTCTGAAAATTAAGAACCTTATATGACAGTTATACCCTACCCCTCTTTCATCAGGTTATTATGGAGAGATATTAATACTGAGGGAAATTTCTTCCCTCAGGACACATAACAGAGTTTTCATTGGACTTCAGTCAATCCTATGTACAAATCTAAGGGAAAAATTTGGCTTTCCAAGTCAAGTTTTTTCATTGCTTATTCTTTTTCTCTTTGATATGATGTAATAGTGGGTTCATCAAGTGAAAGAGCCTTTGAAGATCGAAAAATTACTAGTATTTTTCTTTAAGGACCATCTAACTTAAGAGAGCTGTTTTTGCATATAGTTATGCTCAGTAAAGAGAGCTTTGCTGTTCTTTAAACATTAAGGGCTAAACACCAAAGGGATGGACAATGGTCTTAGTTTCAGGTATGAAATGTGGATTTTTCTCCTGGTGAACATACCTCCATGTAAGACACTTTCCTTATGTTTGGAATATAAATCAATACTACATCTTTCCTGAGTCAAAATATGCTCCTTTATAAAACCGACAAAGATAGAAGCCATAGAAATCATGTCAAAGAGGTTAGGGATGGAAAAGTTTCATTAAGTCACCCAGCCAGACCTCCCTCCTCCCTTGGGAGTGCAGAATTCCTTCCTACAAAGGTTTAAAGATTTTTTTTCCCTATTACATTTTTAATGTCTCAAGCAACAGGGCTTTCATCCCTTGGCAGGGTATTTCTCACTTTAATAGATTTTACTGCTGTGAAGTGTTTCACAATATTAAGCCTAAATTTTCTTTCATTTTATTCCATTGCTCACATTTATAACCTCTTCTACCATTCTAAAAATTCCTCCTTGCTATACCTTAAAAAAGCTTGTAGACATGCCCCATCTGTTAGTTGTCGCATTACTGAGCTATACATACCTAGTTCCTTTTAATCTTTCCCTCTAAAATTAATCCTCCAGCTTCTTAACTGGATAACTGGAGCTCTAAACTCAATTCAATTATGTTAGTCCAAAATTATTACATTGTGCTATGCACAATCTTTGATCTGCTAAATACAATGATCTGAAAGGCAAACATCTAAAACTTTAGCCATCTGTCATGGTCTTTGGCCCAAGCCAAACAGCTGGCAAAACAATCTGATGTCATTGGTAATCACCTTTCAAGAGAGAGTCATTATCTTAGTAGGAATTGGGAATTTGTGCTCTAAATGAAAAGTGGATGTTTACTTTTTGCGACAATTTTCATTATGAAAAAAATTACCACCCGAATAAAGTATTAATCCATAAAGCTTTAAGCCAAGCACACCATCAAGTATCTGATCGCTGTTCTGCTCCATTTGAAATAAAAAAGATTATCAGGAAATTCGTACAGGTGTGTGCCCAATTCTTCCTCTCCCCCTACCAACACTAATATTACACCTTTGTGCCATTACAGCACTAATCAATGAAGTGCTTACAGAACAAGTACTTACTGTGAAAATAATGTTCTTGACCGAACAATGAATTTGAACACATATTCCAGTGCTTTTAAAGTTCTTAG
The DNA here is from genome assembly GCA_037349315.1 of Chelydra serpentina. Classification (NCBI taxonomy): domain Eukaryota; kingdom Metazoa; phylum Chordata; order Testudines; family Chelydridae; genus Chelydra; species Chelydra serpentina. The sequence goes on along the minus strand of JBAIAC010000035.1, from coordinate 28,611,531 downwards.
TATAGGCTCACATTGTTCCCCTCTACTGGAGGTATCCAAATAAGTCTTCAGAACCGTCATTAGTTTCCTGAATTAGGGATAATTTCAAAAACACATGTTTTTTGGGTTTTTTTAAATGCACTTCAATAACTAACTTTGCCTCAGTAAATTACTCAACATTCTCAGTATATGTAGTTATATAGTACATCAAGACTCAAATGGCAGATATAAAAATAAACCAGATTCAATATTTTTACTACTGTACGTGCCAATTGTAAGAATCCTGTACATGTGATGAGAATGAGTAGCAAATACCGGATTCTGAAATAGTATAAGTGTCTTCGAGTATAGAAACTGTCAGCACCAGAGCTGACAATCCTGGAAACTATGATTCAGTGGCATTCATTTTAGTGCTAGTGCTCTTGTACAAGGAAGTACAATGCATATAAAGAATTAAACTCTAGGTGACTTTTGCCTGCCATACACATAATAAATTAGAAAGCACTAAACATAGGCATGTGCTCTAACACTATTAAACACTAGTGGCACGACTGCTCAAATAAGATATCCAATATAAGGCATACACAGTATTTACCTGTTTCCTCACTGCATGCTCTGAGGGGAATCTCTGCTGTACTGGCACATTACTTGCTAACAAAAATGTCACGCAAGTGCAATTTTCTCCTGTTATCGCTGCAGTCAAATTGATTCTTGCTATTTATTTACAAGGGAGCAAAATCAGGCCCTTAAAACTGAGGCCTGGTCTATGCTGAAAAGTTTATTGGTAGAGTTACGTCTGTCAGAGGTGTGGGGGGAAAGCCTCAATAGACAAAGATATACTTATATAACCCCCAGTATAGACACAGCTATATCAACAGAACAGAACTTCCATTGACATTGGTAACATCATTCAGGGAAGTGGTTCCTATGCCAATAGAGAAACCCCTTCTGTCAGTGTACACAGTATGTTTACACTATGGGATTGTACCAACATAGTCTCCCAGCTATAGACATACCCTGAGTTTCTCAATTTTAGTCATTACAGTTTCAGAAGTGTGTCATGTCAACCTTGATGGGACCCCTACTGATTCATTATTAGAGTTGGGTGGGAAACAGTTTCCCATTTCCAGAAACGTTCAAAAATATTCCTTAACCAAAAAACTTTAGCCTCCTCCCCACATTTTGGGTCAATTGAAACATTTTGTTTTGATGTTGACCTTTTTCTCTCTTTCCCCCACCCCTTTTCTTTTTAACCATTCTCAGTCCAATTAAGCTTATCTTTCAAAAGGTAAAGTTGTTTCACACTGAAAAGCTGGAGTTTTTCCATTTCAAGAATGCCAAACCAAAACAGACTATTTTGAAATTTCCTCTACATTTTTTCAAGTTGTAAACCCACTCCTGTTTTGCAAACAGTTTTGGCTTTGACAAATTGACGTTTTTTGGCAAAAAACATTGAGTGACAAAATTTGTGACAACTCTAGTTATAATAGGTTCTTTCATTACAGTATCAAAATGCTGGAAACTTCCTATGAGCCAGTTTATTAAGCACATATTTCTTGTCTTCCCGCATCACAACTGAATTGACCTTTGTTGGTCAACTGCACCCAATCTACTCCAATCCCTTACATGCTAGTGAGTGGAGGTAGTGGTACCTGGGATTTCACATAGGGAGGAAATGTTTACTGGGGACTGTATGGGATCCCTGGAAATGGAGGCTACCAAAGGAACATGCTGAATTAATTACTAACTACCATAACCTCAACCATCCCAAGCAAGCTCTGCTGAATTTTGCAGCAATGATTATCTGGCTGCAGACTCCTCAGCACAGGGGAAGCTTATGCATTGTTGTATGCTAACTGCTGCATTTTGAGGCTTTCCACAACTGGAGGCTTTCTGACAGAGTTTGCATAAAACTGGTGTAATCAATCTGCTTCGTATTGGACAAAACCCTGAATCTCTTAAGTCCTTCTGTCCTTTCTTCAGTCTTTATGCATGTTTAGTCCTCTTTGAAATCCATAGGAGTTTGGCCAGCAGGAGGACTAAACAAACTCAATTTGGCCAACGTATTGTAGTACTTTATCAAGTCAAGACATCTAATGAGATTAAAGTTACTTGTTAACTTTCAAAAAATGACTGGGAGATTTTTAAAAAGAGAGAGAAAAAAGAAAAGAATAAAACTTACTTGTAAGCCAAAGTTGCACTGAAGTGCTGTTGGATATAAGCCTCCAGAACAGTATTGAAATGTTGAAATTTCCGGTCTGCAATAAGTCCTATTATATAAATCTAGAGAGAGATTAATCACATTAGTGTTTGACATACGCACAACATTAACATGGAAATATCAGGTTCCTGAAGTATTTATCATTCTGAAACACTTACTTTTAAGGACTTACTTTGTGCACATTTTGATGCACAGTTTCAGCAAATTTAGCTATTCACTCTGATGCTAGCAGAGCAGGTGCCAGCTTTTGCCAAGGCTTTAGGCTTCAGCTGAACACGGACATTCATTGCTGGAAACCAGTCCAGCTCACCTGTGTTAGCATGGTTAAGGACGGGTACTGGATTTATAACAATATTTTTAGATTTTATGAAATGCTTTTAAGTTGCTTCATGTATTAATATCACTCTTCACGTCTATATCCCAAGCTATAAGGTGATATGTAAGCTTTATTTTGTAACTGTAGAAGTGCTTGCTATGACTCTCTGAACCCAATCAGAAGGAATGGTCCACTGCCCACCAAGGACTATCAGAACTAAATAGGCCATTGTGGAACATCACAATACAGAGACTTAGTTAATGGCTCTCTCAGACCCACAAAAGTGTTACATGCAAGAAAGCCCACACCGTCATCTTGAATGCTGGTGGGAGGAAATAAAACAGGAGAACAAAGAAAAATTTTCATCTCTTTTGATGTTTCGACTCAGACAGGGCCAGACACACTAAACTGAAGCAGAGGTCCCTATAGTTACTCTGGGTTTGCCCTGAAAGACATTTTGAATTGACAGCGGTCTACGTCTGTCACCTTTTGGAACCACAGACTGCCTGCTTTAACCTGTAAATAACAGATTTATTTTTCCTAGTCAATAAGTTCTTAGTTTACTATAGGTCTGACTACCAGACAGTGCTGTCTTTGGTGAGAGATCTGAGGTACAAATTCATCTGGGGTAAGTGACTGGTCTATTAAGACTGGGAGCAACCTGAATATTTGTGACGTTTGGTGTAAGAGACCATTTATCACTTAGTCTTGTTTGCCTGAGTGGCAAGAGAGACTAGAATGCCCAAGAGGATTGTCTGTGCCTCCATGGTATGACTGCTATAGTGCTTTTGTAGATCAGATTTGTTACAGGGTTATAGAACATATCACCAGTTTGGGATGTCTGCTCTGAGGCTGGCACTTATGGTCATAAGCCACTCTACACAGTGTGACACACTCAAAGGCAAGTTTTCATCAACTAGTTTAATATTATTTTAACACTAATTCCTTGAGGAGTCTCTTATGACACTTTAGTACTGCAGTGTTTTCAGTGCATTTTGAGTCCATTTGCTTATTTTTTTCTATTTGCAATGTAGTCTTTTTTTTCCTATGATGATTCTTACCAGTGCATCAAAGACTAGAATGTCATACTCATCACTATGGGAATGTTCCATCATGATGTTAAACAGGGCATCCAAAGTGTCTTGGAGAAACTATATGATGGAAAATGAAACAAGACAAAATAATTAAAATAACTTGGAAAATCACATTATGAAAACTCATTTTGCAGGTAGTGGAACTTGGTTTCCTCTGGATGGATTTTTGGAGGCCCCTGGGGAAATTGTGTTTTTATGATGCACCTCACAGGATATAACCTTTAGTTTCTGAAATTTGCCCATGTCCCTGAAGATTCCGATTGGTTAGTCCATAATATACACTTAGTTCAAAGAGTCACAGCATTGATAAAAAACCTATCACCATCTGTAGTTTGCATATAATTAAAACAATTCCTGTCTTTTTGAGTGCTATAGATCAATATTTGCTCTTTTTTATCCTGAAAAGGTAACAGCACAGAAGATGTTTATCATTCTAGAGCCTGAGCCAAAGTCCATTATAGTCAATAGTAAGACCCCTGTTGATTTGAATTGGCTTTAACTCCAGCCCCAGTCCCTAGTGGGTACTGCACTTTTCTCCTCTACCCCATAGAACAGAGGTAGCTGCTATAGCATTAGTTGCTTTTAGACTTAAAGGATAAGGTTGATTTAAAATACATGACTCCAAATTTGGGTGCCTTCTCTTTATGTCTTCATTAACTATTATACAGATTAACATTGTTCAGTAGTTTTTTCACAAATTCTTGCCTACCTTGCATTTGTTACAAGAAGGCAGGGCATTAATAATATATTCCTACTTTAAAAAATGCAACATATATAACCCAGCTATAAAAAAAAACGCTTAGTCTCTTGTATATCTGACAGCAGCAGAAAGCACAAACTGAGCAAATATTCCTTTACCAGATCGGTTTGTGGACAATGTTTACTATTATTCTCTTCCATAATTTTTTTTAATCACTTGTCTATGACAAACCCAAAATTAAAATTTAGCTCTGATGTATAGTTGAGTGTGTCAGAATACTTGTGAAAAGCACCACTTTGTCACTAATGTCCCAATCCTGTATTCTCTGCACAAAGAAAATTCCCACTGAGGTGAAGCACCCAAAAAAAAAAGGGGGGGGCAGCAAAATTAGTCCCCAGATGGATACATCTTTAACCCCACTTGAGAATAAGAAAGCATAACAGATCAAGCCAGAAACCCATCTGTACTCATCATCATCTCTGACTGTGGCTGACACTAGATGCTTTGGAGGAAGGGGCAGAAACTCTTTAGTAGACAATTGCAGAGTTTCCTGCCCACAAGGAAGTACCTTACTAACCCTTATAATTAGAGGCTGGTTTATGCACTTAAGATTATACCTCTTTCAAAACTTTAAGGATCAGGGAAGGTTTTTATTGGTATCATTTTAGAGATGGCAGAAAGAAAAAAGTGTAAAAAAAAAAAAAAAAAGCTTATCTGAAAGCAAATGTTTGTTATTTCTTGGATAAAAATGACATGTATTCTCAACAGTTACTGTAAGGCTACGTCTACACTACCCGCCCAATTCGGCGGGTAGCTATCCATGTTCTGGGATCAATTTATCGCGTCTCATCTAGACGCGATAAATCGATCCCAGAGCCGCTCCCCGTCGACACCGGAACTCCAGCTCCGCGAGCGGAGGAAGCGCTGTCGACGGGGGAGCCTGCCTGCTGCGGTGTGGACCGGGGTAAGTACTTTTAAAAATTGATCTAAGATATTCGACTTCAGCTACGTTATTCACGTAGCTGAAGTTGCGTATCTTAGATCGATTCCCCCCCTAGTGTAGACCAGCCCTAAGATTCAAGAATTCTGTGTTGTGTTGAAGATGCAGTCCAGAATCTGTTAAATGGGCTTTCATTCTCATTTATCAAGTGCTTTACTAAAGTCCATACAGATCTACCACAATTCTCTTGTCTAGAGAATCAGTTATCAAAGAAAGATGTCAGGTTAGTATGACACAGCCTACTTTTGGTAAAACCATGTTACATTATCTCCTATGTATGTCTGTCTAATTATTCTTTCCTTCACAATTTGTTCTAAAGCCTGGCATATATTGAGATCAGACTAATGGGTCTGTAGTTGCCTGGATCACACAGACAGAGATAATATTTATGGGACCCAAGTATGAGGTGTGCTAGCCCTTGTGACCTGTTTTGCATGGTAAGTCAGTTTTATAGTTTCCTGAAGAGTAAACTACAGGTGCAAAGTAAAGTTCCGATGCCAGGGGGGGAAATGGTTGTTTTAGCTATTTTCCCAATGATTTGAACACATACAAAGTGCAGCGGGAAGAGCCATGGTACCACAAACTAGCAACAATAACATGCTTACATTGGCTAAGGCATGTGGAAGCAGTAAGATGTTGAATTAAGGATCTCTAAGCATTAGATTAATACTCTGTCTGGAATATTCATGGGACTCTGAGTTAGCTGAGCAATATTCCCTTAATCAAGGTGGATGTCCCAGAAGATGACTGTGTGAAGCTTCAAGTACACAGAGAATGAGCTATACCTGTTGGATACAGGATGGTATTACTGCCTCTGCTAGTGATACATAGCTAGATAACTGTAGATACACATATGGGGAATACAATTTGACAAGGAGAAAGACCAAGATTAAGCCATCTTTCTACATTCCAGAAAAACACTATAATAAACATTGGAGGCAAGCACCTTTAGGAGGAGGAATGGGAAGTGGCAGAAGTTATTTCCCTTGAGGATTTGTATCTGCCAGATTTAGCTACTTCTGCAGCCTTGCAAATAGTTTTTACATGAAGCAATAAACAACTGATATTTAAAGTAAATGCATATCACTTGCGTTTGTTAACATAGAGGGCCTCAGATTTATCCAATAGCTCTTTCAGTATTACAACCTCTAATCTACTCTCATCTAGGCTAAACATTTGTTATGTTATTACTTAGATTTTTTTTTCTACATGTGCATTTCAAATTTGCAAAGGGATATATGGTCAAATGAATTTTATATGTATGGCTGAAAGAGGTCAAATACCTTGGGCTATATGTCCATATCTGTTAGTGAGTCAAAAGAAATTAACCTAACAGAAATAGCATCAACATTTATTGTACTCTTGCACACTTGTTCAAATGTGGCCAAGCAAGCAACAATGTGTGATGTCACCATAGGAATTTCTGACATTAAACTGTCTAATATAAGGACACTTACTCATAATACCAATGAAATTCTAAGTTACCATCCTATAGTGGCCACATGATTTTCTCCATCCATATTGTATCTAATATCTATTTACAAATTTTCCTTGCCTGCTTTCACCGAGATTGGTACTAAGATATATTGGAAATTGTTTCATCTGAGCATCTTGAACAATTAATGACAAAACTTTGTCACTGTAATGATTTTATGTGATCAGAGAAAATTACCTCTGCTCGAAGGGAAGAGTGATGTGCAGCTGAGCTCTGCAGCATCACCTCTTCCTAAATCACTGCAATGGTGTATTTTGTCTATTGTGTGGCGGAAGACTAAGTTCTGGAATAACAATGGCATCCCTACTCTACTAAATGGAAAAAAATAATCGATGTAATGAAGAAATAAACAACCATATCACGAACCAATCCCCTCTATCAGACTATTGCTGAATGCCATGAACAACAGCCTGACAGAAGCCTAAATGTTCTATCCTCTGTCAAAAGAGAAGCAGCAGGCTCACAAAATCATCTGTAAAGGGGAGAGGAACCCAGCAGTCTGCTATTTACAGAGCTCCACCAGCAACAGAACAGCAGCTGTGTAACTGAACATAACATTGAAAAGGAGGTACCTTCACAACCTCCTCGCCATCCACAATCTTCAATTTTTCTAAATTTTCCTGTAGCAGTTCTGGTTTCATGCGCCACTTCAAGAGACCCAGTAAACCCACTGAAATAAATGGCAGAGAAGATCGTTTTTTAATGTCCGTGTGAGTTTTAAGAATGTGTAATAGCCTTTTTCAAATGCTTACACAAGAGTATGAACTGCATACCATTTTGAGTCAGCTTTGTTGAACAAACCAGAGTTGAAATAGAAAAGGCATCCCGTGCGCTTACTGAGAGTCCTCCTACACTGCTAGCACTTCGGCTTAAGGTCAATCCTCTATTCTCCACATGTTGGCGAGCGGAAGGTAGAGTCAAATAAGAATTGGAATCCTCCATTTTCTTACTATCACCCTGAAAAGATATTAGTTATGTATTATTTGTATTTCAGGAATGCATAGGAATCACACTGCATTAGGCACTGCACAAACATAACAAAAAGAGGGTCCCTGCCCCCAAAATAGTTTACAAAGTAAGCATAGGTAAGAGAAAACAGGTGAACGCACACAGACCGGGGGAGCCCAAGTAAACACAAACAATGCTGGTCAGCAAGAAACCTCCAGTCACCAGCAACCTCACCACTGTCAAGATTTTTTTCTAGGCACCACAGGAAAAGTTTAAGAAAGGCTGACTTTGAGGATGCTCAAAGGGTGCTCCTTCCTATATGCAAAGTGCAGCCTGGAAGAAACTGGAAAGGTGATTGTTTGAAAATGTAATAAGTGGACAAAACTGGCTGGTATCAGTAGCAGAATTCAGGATGGAGTTGACCTCTCAATAGCATATGACAGACAAGTAAAGTGGGGATAGGACACGAAGAGCCTTGAAAGTGGCAAAGTAGTTTGTGTTTGATGAAATGGAGAAGAGGACAGTGAAGGGATGCAAAGAGGATGATGTGATCAAAGCAAGAATCCTGGAAACTTTTCTTTGAAGCGCCATTTTGAAGGGGGCAGGGAGTCGAGACTGCATTTTTCAAGGTCACAGAAAATGATGGTGTAGTAATTGAGATCCAACAGGAGGGTGACCTGGACTGTCTGGATGGAGGGGAAAGATGATATTTTAGAGCTGTTATACAGGAATAGGTTTCAGAGTAGCAGCTGTGTTAGTCTGTGTCAGCAAAAAGAACAGGATTACTTGTGGCACCTTAGAGACTAATACATTTATTTCAGCATAAGCTTTCGTGGGTTAGAACCCACTTCATCAAACGCATGGAATGGAACATACAGTGAGCAGATATTTATACATTCAGAGAAACATGAAAAGGTGGAAGTGCCTATACCAACTTTAAGAGGCTAATTAATTAAGAGGAACTATATCAGCAGGGCAAAAAAACCTTTTGAAGTGATAAACAAGATGGCCCACTGCGGACAGTTGACACAAAGGTGTGAGTTAGGATAGTTAACTTAAGGGAAATAGATTCAATTAACGTAATGGCCAGGCCATTCCCAGTCTCTATGTCAGTGACAGACTTAAAGGTGGCAATTTTGCAACAGAAAAACTTCAAAAACAGACTTCAAGGAGAAGCTGTTGAACTTGAATTGATATGCAAATAAGAAAAAAAACTCATCACACCTAAAAACTTTAAAAGGTATTTAAAACCTCTTGAGTTTAAAGCTTCTCCATTTCTGGGATCCTGACTCATGTTTTTAAATGCTTAGCATTGGTGTTTCTAGAAGTAGCATTTTTCTGTCAGAAATGATCTGTCTATCTTCTACCACAAATATACTGTGCCAACTCAGTTTAGCATTTCTAATATATATTCTCTCGCTTAACCAGAAGTTATGGGCTTGATACAAGAATCACTTGCTGACATTTTATGGGTTGCATTATACAATCAGTCAAGACTGGATGATCATAATGGTCCCTTCTGGCCTCAATATTTATCAGTTTTAGCAACAACAAGAGGTGGACAAATATCTAAAATAATAAATTAATCACTGGAATTTATAAACAATTTGCTTTAGTTGTGTGCATGCCTCTGTTATAGCTTTCGATGAATATTACAGAAAACTAGTTCACAGGACAGAACACATTTGGAAACAGCTAATTAAGTGCAGGATTGATTATATTTTCAGGAAATTCATTTCCAATTCCCAGTCTTCAGTATCTGCCTGGGAAACCCAAGTTTCCCAGGCAGATATCCAACCCGGGGGCATAAAAAGTCAACCATGTTATTTGTGGCCAATCAGAACAAACCAGCACTGTTCAAATGTCTGGAATCCAAATCCCTGCAACTGACTGTTCATATACAATCCACAGCTAAGTAGTATTCATTGTAAGTATAAACCAACCAACCCTTCACAAATACAAGTTACAAGCTGTTCACAGATTATTCACAAGGCAGAAGAGATGGTGAAATTAACTGAATCAGTATTTAACTGAATTTTATTCCAAGCTCTAATGATGGTTTAAGTCCGGGTCTTGAGTTTTGTCCCAAGCTTCTAGAAATAGGGACAAAGTAGACTTTAAGCAGGGCAACAAAGGTTAAAATGTGGGAACAGCAACAGTCCTGTGTCACTCTACAATGATTCCTACCTATAGCGAATGTTTGGGGTCGTCTTGACCAGCTCTAGAAAAAGATGCATCCAGTCTTGTCCATTCAGAGGAAGGACCACATAATTGAAGTCTTTAATAGGATAATGAGAGGAAGACCATAGAAAATTGGGACTATCATAGAAGACTGAACAGTAAAAAAGGCAGTGAAAAAATAATTGGTTCTATGCAACAACCTTCGTTACTATACCTTTAAGACTACCAACTCATGGGAGCCATCTTGCAGAGTTGTACCATCCTCCTTCATTAGCTTTACATAGGCCATTGCAAAATTCTTTTCTCCCTTGTCTTTAGCTACAAAGTACAAAATCATGTGTTATTTTTTTAAAGGATTGGCAACCTTGATTGCAAACAAAAAGAATATAAATTCTGTACTTACACTCTTGAGATGACCTATGTCTGAACATGAAACGCAGATGTATTCTTTGCATGTCTTCAATGGGGACTGCCACCTTTTATAAATCAGAAGTTATGGCACATAATGAAACTTGTCTACTTTGAAATGAATATCCACCATTCATTTAATTGCTGGGTTTAGCCACTTATGCAATCTGGGCAATTTACAAATTCTGGTTGATACCGTGAAGTTGTTCTTACTGAAAAGTGCTGCATCAAGGAATATCTCTGTATATCAGCTATTGCTGACAAGCTTGTAAGCACATCTCTTCCAGACTAGGGACAATGGAGAGTAGTTACCTTTCATGACTGTACTCTGATTGCTCAGTATATATGCTAAGGAGGAGGATGTGTAGAGCTGGGAGAAGCCACTTCCTCCAGCCTGCGTGTAAGTAGACTTGGGTTTGAAGAGTGGAAAATTACTAGCAGCAGGACAAAGGAGCCAGGTGTTGATGATGGGACATATCAACTTGAGGGAGTTGGAAACACACAGGAAGTTTTGGGTAGGAGAGAGGGGAAGAGACAGGCATGTTTTCATAGCAGGGGAAGCTCCGCTTAGAAGCAATGTAGGTCAAAGCAAGCTGACCTGGAGAGAGAGAGAGAGAGACCGCGCATGTGAAAGGCTCCACGATTATAACAATAAACCATGGTGTTGAAGCAGAAGCACCCTGGACAAACCCAGAGGACTCTGATTCGATCCATGCTCTGGACTGGTGAGGAAACTAAGGCAGAGAAATGTATATAGACTTATTTTTGTATAGATCTGTGTATTTCTTGTGATTAAGAGCAATAGTGGTTTAGAATCCTGTGAAAGTCAGTCTGTGCATTATGTGTTGCACACATGCCCTTCAAGAGTTAACCTGTGGACGCAGAGCACCCAGATGGCAAAAGTTCTCGAAGAGGGAGTGTTTAAGCTATAGGAGAGTCTGAGAAGTTAACCATGGTAACAGGGGGTAGGCAGCTGGATCATAAAATTTCAGCTTTTAGAAGAGTGTGCTAAATGGAGGATCATCACCCTGTGAGTATGCTGAGGGATCCCAACCAGAGGCAGTGCCTGGATTCTGTTCAATGCTGGAGGCTTAAAACACATGGGGCCCAGTGAAGTGGGGGTCCTCACAGCTAGGGTTGCCAGGTGTCCAGTTTTCGACCGAAACATCCAGTTGAAAAGGGACCCTGGCGGCTTCAGTCCGCACTGCTGACCAGGCCATTAAAAGTCTGGTCGGCTGTGCTGCGGGTCTAAGGCAGGCTAGTTCCTACCTGTCCTGGCACCACACTGCGCCCCGGAAGCAGCCAGCAGGTCCAGCTCCTAGGCAGAGGGGCCACGGGTCTCTGCGTGCTGTCCCCACCCTGAGCATCAGCTCCACACTCCCATTGGCCAGGAATCGCCTCCAATGGGAGGTGGGGGGCGGGGCCGGTGGGCAAGAGCAGTGCTCAGAGCCACCTGTCCCCCCTGCTTAGGATCTGATGGGCCCTTCTGGAGCACAGCGCGCTGCCAGGACAGGCAGGGGGCCTGCCTTAGCCCCACTGTGCCATTGAGTGGGAGCTGCCCGCAGTAAGCCACGCCCTAACCCAAAGCCCCCCCTGAAACTCAGAGCCTCCTCCCAGACCCTGAACCGCTCATGCCCAGCCCCACCCCCGAGCCCACACCACCCAGCCAGAGCCCTCACCCCCTTCCACACCCCAACTCCCTGCCCCAGCCCGGACCCCCACACACACCCTGAACCCCTCATTTCTGGCACCACCCCTTCCACACTCCAACCCCGTGAAAGTGAGTGAGGGTGGAGAAGAGCGAGCCAACAAGGGAGTGGGAATGTAATGAGTGGGGGTAGGGGCCTTAGGAGAAGGGGCAGGGCTACAGCGTTCAGTTTTGTGTGATTAGACAGTTGACAACCCTGCTCACAGCCATCTGGTGAGTGGGCAAGAGTGAGCACTTGTCCCAACTTGAGACAGACATAACCACATGCAAAAAATCAGTGGTACTCTTCCCCACCTGTATACTGGCCCTATAAAGCCTTGCATACACAAGACACATTTACCTAGGCCTGGCCTCAGTAAGCAGAAGAGATGCTAGGCCTGAAATCATCTGCTTGGAATTCCTAATGAACTCAGAGGCACCACAGTCAAGCAAAATAGAGGAGGGTGTAAAAAGGGACTGCAGCAGGAGGAAGTAGACTGAGCTCTTGGTGTCTGGGATCCTATTATACAGTCCAGGATGAAAATGTTCATCAGGACCAATTCTAATTTGCATGTGAGTATGGCTAAAGCCATCAGTTATAGGACTGACAAAAGTTCATGTGCTAGAAAACAAAAATGAAAAAGGAAAGTGAAATTGTACTGTTAATTATATGGATTTATAGAACACCTCTCAAAGACCTTTAACATCAATCATAAAGCCCTATGGAAGTAATTATACCTCTTCAGTAATGGATGAGCTGGAGTTGAGAAATATTAAATGATTTTCCCAAAGCTAAAGAACAAGTCAGTATCAGAGCCATAAAGAGAAGCAGGGAGTCATGACCAGATCATCAGATCACATTCCCACCCACTCTCTCACACCTCACATTCTGATTGCTAAAGAAGTCACTAACACTACAAGGAAATGAATATATTATCCAATATTAGCAGCACTCCATTAGTATAAAACATTCTCATGATCTGACAGGTCACAAATCAGATTTTTAAATTATGTAATTCTGATGTCCATCTTGCGTTTATTCCTATTTGCAGTATAGTAGTAACCGTGTTGGTCCCAGGATATTAGCGGGACAAGGTGGGTGAGGTAATATCTTTCATTGGACCAACTTCTGTGGATGAAAGACAGACAGGCAGACAATCTTGTCTCACCCATAGAAGTTGATCCAGTAAAAGGTATTACTTTACCCACCTTGTCTCTCTTTATTGCTTAGACAGTGGTGGCTCCTGAAGTCACATGAGACTATGTTGAAAATCACTAGCTACAACACAGCATTTTACACTACCTTAATCTGACTTGAAACCCCAACTTTCAAATAATTTAAGCACGACTATTTCTAATGGCTTTCAATACAAAATCTGCTCAAGTTGCTGCCAAAATTTAAAATGGAAACAAGATGTCAAAATACATTTGTCAGTGCTTTCAAGACTACAAACACGTTTTACAGCTGCAGATGACCTACCTTCCTCTTTCCACTCTCACTACATACCTTAGTGCAGTCGCAGACTTATTATACAGATTACTAACATAATTTAGCCAATCTTTTCCAAAAACATTGACTGTAGACTTGTCAAGTAACCTTGAGCCATGTTTTGTAATTATTGCCTTCAGAACCTTCCAGACTATTTCAATTAAACACCAGTTACATAGATCAGTGTTTCCCAAACTTGGGACGCCACTTGTGCAGGGAAAGCCCCTGGTGCGCCCGGCTGGTTTGTTTACCTGCCGTGTCCACAGGTTTGACCGATCGCGGCTCCCACTGGCTGCGGTTCGCTGTGCCCGGCCAATGGGGGCTGCGGGAAGTAGCGCAGGCTGCGGGATGTACTGGCCGCCGCTTCCCACAGCCCCCATTGTCCGGGCACAGTGAACCACGGCCAGTGTGAGCCACGATCGGCTGAACCTGCGGATGCAGCAGGTAAACAAACTGGCTGGGCGCGCCAGGAGCTTTCCCTGAACAAGCAGAATCCCAAGTTTGGGAAACACTGACATGGGTGTCTATTAGTTCTTCTATAACAGACATCCAAGACCATAACAATCTAAAATTTACAAGAGGTTATTTACTATACTTGTTTAATCACTCAAGCTTCTCACTTTCTCTGTTTTACACCAGTACAGCTAATGGTGTACTTCATTTTCAATATGGCATATTCAGGACATAAGGTAAACTAAGACGATCTCATTAGTTTTGCTGCTACAACAACAAGAAATCCTAACACAGTTTTCTAGACTGAAACTTTAAGCATCATCATGTATCCCTAAGTGTTAGGTGATGTAAGACATACATGCAACTATATCTCAAGACCTCGAGGTATTTCTTACAAAAAATGTGAGTTGCACTGTAATAGTTTTTTTTTTTTTTAGGAGAAAAGATACAAGTTGACAACTGAAGGGGAAAATATAAATGAAAAATGTTTGTATCATACCTTTAATGTTTCCATCCAGCGTGGCTGTTTGACCTGATAGTAGAGAACTGATCTGTATTCACTTACAGGTTTGTCCCCTGCTCCCAAACAAATTGCATTCTTACACAAAAAGAGAGAAAAAACACAACTTAGTTATTTTGTGTAAATAATTCATGGGCTGTGGGTAAAAGGCAAAACTCTCCTACTTAAGAACACTCCAACAAGGTACATATTTTCAGCATAACAGATTTACAAAATTCATCCAAAGAACTAGAAGTGAAAGCTGTTTAACTATAATAAATACTAGCATTCTAGAAATCAGAGCCATGAAGAGAAGCAGGGAGTCATGACCAGATCATCAGATCACATTCCCACCCTGTCTCTCTCACCTCACATTCTGATTGCTAAAGAAGTCAAACACTACAAAGAAATGAATACAATTATCCAACATTAGCAGCACTCCATCAATATAAAACATTCTGAAAATTTCTGACCCTAATGGTAATCAGTCTTATCACTTATTTGTAGCACTGATATATTAATCTGATTCTTTTTTTAAAAAAATCCATACAAAATAAGTTCCCTGATGGGCTTGCATTGATCAGGTGGTATTTTTACTTTGATTATTTCTAAATCATCAGACATCCACAATGCATTTTGTAGGGTTTTGAGCTCTAAATACATGCTAATGCCAACAAATCTTTAGCAGGTGCAACACTGACAACAGTATTCAGAGGCCAAGTTCATTATTGGCAATGAGCATGGGTTCACTATACTCAGTCAATGTAATTCAGCTTGTTTATTCCAGAGGTGAATTTGGCCCATTGTATAGAACCAAGAACACTATCAACCCAATTTAAATGGAAAAGCATCTTCCAATTTAAATGCAACAGAAAAAAATCGTTTACAGCTAGAGGCTACAGCGCTACATTTAAAGACATATAAAAGTAGTACAGGATATTCTGTTTATTGCACAAATAATAAAAAAAGTTGTATTATGTGTACTGTGATAACACCTAGAGACCCCAGTCAGATCAACAACCCACTGTGGTAGGATTTGTAGAAACACATAAGGAAGTCTCTGGCCTAAAGAGATTATAATCTACGTCGAGTGTAGAAACTTCAATCATCCTATGTGTAAAATATTATCAAATGTCTTCTATTCCCACTAAGCCTCCTCTTCAGGTATTTTTAATGCTTTCCAATGTGTTTCTTCTTTGTTTTGTTTTTTGTACTGCAACCAAGTTGAACAATAAAAGTAGTCTTCAGCCTAGTGCATGCAACTCTATCACCCCTTACCTGACTCCCATTGAAATCCATGCGAGTTTTGTACATGCAAAGACTGCAAGAGGAGACCATATATTGACAAGCTGGAGTAGAAATAGTGTGTAGTACCACTACATAGTTATGTTGTGCCTCAGGAGGGCATTTATTTAAAAAGTTTCACATGAGAATGTAGGCCAGGGTCAGACATCCACATAAACACAATCGCTTGAACAACCCTGAAGCACAAAAAACTTCCAACAGCAGTATATGCCAGAGTAAAGAAGGCTTGGGCAACCTCAGGAGATTTTACTTCCTTTAGCATGCAGCCAGTGCCCAACAAATAACTTGCTCCATAAAGGGGCTAAGATGTAGGTGTTTGTGTCTGGGAAAGGGGAGTTGATAAGTTGTGTTTGTTTTTTTCAGTTTTCTTGGAGGTTTAGCTGGATGTCTGTGCAGCTAGAGAAAAACTACCCAAGAGGACCAAGCAAAGCAAAGATGCCAAAGTCCTCTCTTTTCTGGGGTTTCAAAATTCACAGGGCTCTTTTCCATGAAAACGAGCAACAAAATCCTAGAGAAATGCCTGGGAACACTTCCTTTAGGCAGTTTATTTTATTTCATCTCTAAATGGCCAGAAAACTACAAATACAACTAGGGAGGATCTCTGTCTCTAGAACTCGCTTCCCTGGCTTTTAGAAAGTAACACTCCTCTCTTTCCGAAAGTAATCCATCCCCTTTTGAGGTTCTGAGCCTAAGTAGGCTCAGCTGGACACAATTACTTCAGTTCAGGAAGGCACTCCCAATTTAGACTCCAAAATCCCTTCTATGAATTAACTCAGAATTACCAGACCATTGTCTTGCTCAGTGAGACTTCCCTTTAGGAGCACTAATAGGAGCAGGGGGCATGCTGGCAATAAGGCCCCCTCCTGTGGACTCCCTTCTATCCCCAATACATCTAATTTCAGGGCGTATTTTTACATTTGTCTTGTTTCATTTCTACACTCAAAATTATGCCCCAAAGTGCATTGTAGTCTGGATGGGCCCTACCCCACACCAGTAGCATCCCCACCCCACTCCAAAGGGGAGTGCTCATTCAGTCCAAAAATAGAGCCACTTCTCTTTGCATCTGCTTTATTAACAAAAAAGTGTACCCAAACGTACCTATATGAAACCCCAAATTAAGCCTCAGCAGGCTTTACTGCCTCTACAGTAACTTTGCCCCAACTTAAGTCTTCTACACTTGTTTGGCTGTAGTTAGGGCTCCTTCTCTCAGGATCTATCTTCTCTAAACTCTAGCACTGTCTGCCTGATGGTGTCATTATGCCACTTGCACCAGCAAGTCTACTTTACCCCTTTCCAACAGGTTCAGCTCGTTTTCAAGCAGTATCTGCCACCCTAGTACACAGCAACCACAGAAAGACAGTCACTGTTCTCCTTGAATTCATACCCCATTTATGATTTACAGAGAGGGGAAGAAAATGTGACACCCCAAAAAAGATCCAATTCTACGTCCAGTTTTTGCCACCTGCTATACATCAAGCTCTTGCTGCCTTGTTTTTTTTTCCAGTTGTTCATTTTATTAATGACAGTCTACTGTCTTTTGTTATTTTGATGCTATTTTTAATATATCAGTATTTAACCTTATTTTAACATTGTCTTCCCAGTTTTTTAAAGTCTCTATTTCTAGTCTCACCTTTTTTCCCATGCCATATGTCTAACAATTGCTTATGCTAGTTCTATTTATCTAACATTATAAAACCTTCCTTTCTAACATTTTAATTCACATTCTCCATTTTTTTAAACCTTACCTTGTCCAAAATTTCTCATTGATTTTATCCCTCATCCCCTCCAACACACACACACACACACAATCTATGCTATTTCTACAGACTGGCACAAGCTATAGAGTTCAGACCCCAATCTGCCTTTTTTTTAAAAAAAAATTACCCGAACTTTGTTTGATCAATGCTCATCTCCACTCATTTTATCACAAGGGTTTTTAAATTCTAGGCTGAGGCCATTTAATGGCCTGAGAAAACTCTCACAGTACAGCCAGGGATCCCATACACAGGGTAGCTAGTTCCCTGTGCTGAGGGGAAAATAGGCCAACCTCTTACTTCTGCCTCTATTTCTAATTGGGGTGGGTTTCATCACCATCAAAAATATAGCATCCCTCACTAGTGCACATGCAGCATCCCTCACTCGTGGATCATCCCTCACACATGCACATTAAATACACACTAAATTACACATGCAGAGTACTTGTTCTCGACTGTAGGTGCAACTGAAGCTAAGCTTGTACATTGTATTGGCTGCCAGACATTTATAAATATCAGATAGCAGTGCAGCCTCTATCTTAACCGCTTCATACCTTATGAAGTCATTCTATTAAACATGTGACAAGAAGGTTATAATATTGATACCTCAAGAGGAGTAACGAGGCTTTATTTCTGGGTTCTACCGAGGAAATACAGGCATGTGCCTAGGTAGGTCCATCTAAATTAGTAGAAATACATATCCCCAAAGGGTGTTTTATAATGCACCATTCTCACATGAGTTGTTTAAATGTATTCTGTGACATTTACTTATAGAAAGCGGCCTTCTCTCGTTTGCAGAAATAAATTGAGTGCCAATTTTTCAATTTAAAACACAGTAATGTTCTGTATTGTGTACTATTTATAATTCAGCTTTGCTTTTGTTATATCTAGATAAAGCAGAAGTCAAGTTATCTTCCCAATATTTATCATGTGCTCTCAAGTTTATCTTAAATGAACAGATGAGCATTTTTGTGTAATGAAAGAGGTTTAAAGGAGTTCTGTCTTTTAAAAGTGATTCAATTGAATTGACTTAAGCTGTAAATATAGCCAAAGTGATGTGCTTTGTTCTCATTCAGTTAGGGAGAAGTGCATGAGTAGGATAGAAAATTTAAGTTACGAGGTTATTTTATTTCTGGACATTTAAATATGTTCATTTTATTAAGTATTGTATTACTTGGGAGGTGCCTAGACTTTGGGATAGAAAATTAAGTGAAGATATAAAATAGTGCCAGGTTTCTCAAAAGGACTTCTACCTAGCTTCCACTTGCATATCCCCAAACTTACACTTATGGGTTAACATCGTTACTTGCAGATGCAGGCAACAGAACTTAGAGATCCAAAGCTCTTTGGGGTGTCTTTCTCCTTCATTTTCACATGACTGATGTGCACGCAAGTTTTTGCATGTGCAAAGTTACATGCTCACTGCTGGAGGCCACATTTTGTTTGGCCCCATAATCATACATGCATCATACATGCATTAACGTGAAGTTTGATAAATGTGGGCCAAATTCTCAATTCTGCCAGTGTAAGGCTTTTGACCACAGTGAGTTGCTCCAGATTTACATTATCTTAAGAAATGTCACTGCTTTCACTCTTCTGAATACAGCATAGTTCCAAAAAGAATTGCATAAAGCTCAAAACAAACTGGAAGAAAATCTTCCTAAACACAGGACAGCTGTTAATGTCTTGAGATAAAAAAGTTATGCAAAAAAGGAAAATAGACACCATGAAAAAACTTGTAAATATTTATGTTGCATATATACAGACACAAACTTGTCCACATTGCTACCTTACTTAACTCAAGCAGACTACCCCCACCCAAGAGATAAGAATAGTCTTCATATCCCATTCTTGCATTGGCTTGTTGTATAATGGAGATGGAACATTTCATTTAACATAGCAATTACATTACTCTTCCAGGAATCCCCATGAGGAAATCTCTAGAGTAAAAGTAGAGTCACAGTCAATAAGAGCAGATAATCTGTTTGCTCTCTAGTCAGAGCTAAAAGGTCAGCAAGTGTCTTTTATGGGTTTATGCACATTACTTAAGGCTTTTATTAAGTGTAACAATTCCAGCATGACAAAACAACTCAATAGAAATTGAACACAAATGTACTACAGGATATTACATTACAATGTTATTCAAAATTCATGTGAAGTGTAAGGCTTACTTCTAAGATGTGTTTAACATTTTCATGTTTAATGCCAATGGAAAGACAGACAAAACTTACTGGTATCACTTTTCCTTCTTCATCACAGACACACATGATCACTTCCACATTTCTCTGGGTTGTTTTATTGTACTTATCAAAATCACCCATAGATAGTGTAACATAAATATCATTTCTTATATCCCCTGTGACAGAAATGCAAAAGGTTAGAAAGCAGAATAAAAATATATTACAAAATCAAAGGGAAACTCAAGAGGGTTTATTATAAATCATAACGATTACTTACATACTCATCTCACTATGCTGAACTATATTAAATGAAGTTAAGTTCATTCTAAAGAAAAGTTTAAAGTGTTCTGCTTTGATATTTTCATTTGATCAGATTGTATAGGCTGGTCTGCAATGAGACAAAATGTGTTTCCTAAAAGGGAACTTGTCTAACTCTCAGACTGCAGTGACACCTTCTGGTGAGCTGAAGTTGAGATGCTGTTGCTCAATCCTTACATTTTTCTAAGTAATTATATTTCACTGATTAATGTAAACTTCTAATATTTAAATTAGAAATCACTCTGAAGTGTACATTGAAGTAAGCTCCAAGCTAAATATTACAGATATTTATACTAGGCTTTATAGTGAAAAGTTGAAAGTCTATTTTCAGTGCAGAACAAATCACCTCCTACCTGGCATGATTATTTCAGGGAATCCCAGCTTCCTTGCAACAACTGTTGTCCTGTCAACGAGATGGGGGTAGTCCTTCCTAATCTGACTCATGTCTCCAACAAGCATTTTCATAGTTACCCACAGACCTATAGAAAAAGTGTGTGATTGTGTAATTAACTTCTTTTGAGTTTATTTTGAATTAAATTACCATTTTTCTCTCCTCTAGAAAGCTGCTTACTCATGTCACCTTTCCCACCTCCCCAGCCAAAAACAGTTACCACTTAGACTATAACTAAAGCCACTTTTCTCAGCAGGACAGGTGCTTATCTAAATAGCTTCTAACTCCCCCAAAAAGATTTACATTCATCACTGTCACCTTCACAGTATATCTAGCCCAATAACTGAAGTACAGGGACTGATTTGAAACCCAGACACTAAAAAGATATGAAACCAAGATTTATAAATATAATTTATTGTTGTGCTTACACACACAAAGACTACTTTACCTTGCCCGCCACTGTCTCCTTTTGATGCTGTGACTTTGCCTAAGAGACTGTGCAAAGAATCATTCTCTGCCACCACCCTAAAGGAAAACAGAAAAAATTCCCTAGTAAGCACTGAACATAGCAAACAATTAAGAAAGCAATAAGGCAAATGCCCTCCGTCATTGCTCTTTACAACTTAATTATTTACCAATCCCTACCACTATGCACTTAGTGATCGTCCTTCAACAGGCTCTTGGTCTGTATTTGCAACTAAATGTTACCGCAATTCTCTACATTTAATATAGGTAATGCCATTAATATTGAGATAATGTCAAAGACATAACTGAAATGTCTTCAAAGGCAGCCACTGAACAACACATTCCAGAGCTGCTGAACAGTTTAAGGTGGTTAAGCTGATCACAGACTTGAGTATTGCACAGCAAGGTATTTCTAATCTATTATGTGAATAAATTGATTCTTTTTAGGACTGAACTTTTCTAGCTCTTTGGTGGCAGAATCACATCAGGATTGGCAAGACCAATATGGAGACTTCTTTAATATTTTGGCCAATATCAATCAAAGAGTTTCTCAAAATTATTGGGGAGCTACAAGCCACTACCTATGCTCTATGCACTACCTATTACGATCTTCTGGCATATGGCTTCTGATGGCACGATGATTAGATATTGGATAAGCGATGTAGCAATTATCACAGCAGCAGCATTCTGACATCAATAGCATCCACCATCAAGACAGTAAAGAGGGCAGTCCATAACCAGATGTCATGCTCTTTGTTCTTGATATTATGGTGATGAGTATAAAACACTAAGATGGAGTTGGACGGACCTATGTCCTTTCTGGATGGTAAAGCCTAATGACCCTATCCAGGCAAAATTATACCACATTCAGTGTCTTTGTATCTGAGTCCCCTAAACATTCTAGAAGCAAGTACACCAAATTATACTCAACCAGTTCCTGGAGATAGTTAAACCTTATGTTGTATCTGAGTCTGTCCGGAGTGAGACAAAGTCTCCCCTGCCAACTCTGTGCTGCATGGTACAGATTGTGCCTTGTTGCAAAATCAAATGTTTTTGATATGTGTGGTAATCCTAATGGGTTCTATTAGTGCCTTTTCCAATACAGTTTTCCTCATCAGAAGCCAGAGGTGCATTAGAACCCCCTTCTCCTTTCCTCTACTATTCAGTTCAGGAATGTTTCTTGACACTCAGCTCAAAAGACTCAGATGAAATTGTAAAAAAAAAAAAAAAAAAAAAAGTGAAGTGGGGCCAATGCTTAAGTGCTTGGCAAACACATACAAACACTTGCAGTATTATGCAGAATGCCATTCAATAACTGTTTCCAATGGGTACCTATACTTCAGGCTATATCTCCATTTAAATTTATGCGTGAGCACCAAGCTGAGAGTCAAAGATTGCCTTGCATTGCAATTGAATTTGAACTTCCTTTTTCAAAATTCAGTCACTTTTCAACTTGTTCGGTAGCCCAACTTCACAGCTCACTCAAACTCATGACATACATACAGTATTTACTACCTACAATCATGGAGCCCGTTGTCTAGAATGGATTGTGTACATTCATACGCTTTGGTTCTGTTTAATAGGTCACAATGCTGGATGAGTGTAGAGTGAAGACATCATTTTGAATTCATTTATATTTAGCTGATGCCCTATGAAAAACTTCCATGTCTTTGTCACATTTCATGTTAATTAAGCCTGAATCCTGTGGCTACATTTATGAATATTGAAAGGGAAGGGGGTTTTGCTATCTTATTAATATTTTTCACTCATGTTCCCATAAAATAACTTGGTTTTCTTTTTAATACTTCAGACTGTACTAACATTGATATTCATATAATGCACTTAAAATCACTTTATCTGTAATAAAGAAAAGATCCATGACAAGCACATGCACATAGACAGAAATGTTTGCATGTAAAATGAATTTTTGTATTGTAAAAAATAAATGTGACTCTTACGGGTGAAAGGGAATGAAGTGCTGCTTCTCTTCATCACTTTCTGCTTTACCTTTTATGGTATCTGTAATATCCATAACTAGAAAAGTAGAAATAAAATTCATTAATATATAAGAACATGAAAAAATTATTCCTTTCTCATACTAACACAACCTATATTAAATGCATAATTATGCTTCAGGACAGGTATGCATTTTAGGATATAATTTTCAAGGTTATTAGATAGAAAGATATTATACAATGGTATTTCATGAGTTATTGCTAGCAATGTAAAGTACAATATACAGTTGATCTTTACCAAAAAAATCATTTACACTCAGTTGGGGTGCCATACATTGTACCTTACCCAAGGAGATGAACTTCAATATGAATGGAATTGAGGCTGAAGCCTTTGTTAAAACCTAATAAACTGAACTCTGTGTGTGTACAAGTTGAGTGAAAGAGAGAGAGAGAGAAAAAAAAAACCTTTTCCAGGTCCTATGATACAATTTCCATGTCGAAGTGGTTTATTTAATTCCTATTCTCCCATTAACTGTTTCCAATCAACCCAATGGCACTGGAGCTTAGTTTTCCAATATGTAAGTTGTCAGATGTAGAGTTTTCTATTTCATTCTTCATTTTAATATTGGGGGGCCCACAAAAATTTCTAATTCTAGTTTTGAAACCTGATGTAATAGCACCCAGAAAGAATGGACACTTGCCCTACAATATTTGCTGTTCTTTGAGGTGTTTTAGTCAGCATTGATACCACAGTACTTGTGCATGAGCCTCATGGACACAAGGCCAAAATACTTTATTTTAAAATAAAATATCAATGAGGATCAGCATGCGCTCTCTGCCTCCTCATGCTCCCATATTAAGGCATAAAGGGCAAGACTTCCTTAGTTCCCTTGCGACTCAGAGCCTGTGTTCCAAAAAGCAGGGATGGAGAGCGAGTTTCTGGAGCCATACTGACGACATCCTTAAAGAACCACGGTTGCTGCACAGTAAATGTTCTCTGTTCTTTAAGGGTGTGTCAGTGTGGATCTCACTGTAGGTGACAGGCAAGAAGCCCCATGCTCTGGGTGTCCCTAAACCTGTGACTGCCAAAAACAGCTTTACATGGAAGCTGTTTAGGGACACCCAGAGCATGGGGTTGTGTTCCAGGCCACCTTGGCTAATAGCCATCGATGGACTTCTGCTCCATGAATGTATCTAATTATTTTTTGAACCCAGTTATACTTTTGACCTTCACAGAATCCCCTGGCAATGAGTTCCACAGGTTGACTGTGCATTGTGTGAAATATTTCCTTTTGTTTGTTTTGAAACCCTGCTATCTATTAATGTGGTCAACATGGGATAGATCACTTGATAAATTGCCCTGTTCTGTTCATTCCATCTGAAGCATCTGACACCAGCCACTGTTGGAAGGCAGGATACTAGGTTAGGTGGACTATTAGTCTGACCCAGTATGGCCATTCTTCTGTTCTTAGAGGATATAGTACTCTGCTCATATTAAGTGTAGACAGGATCAGGCTCTTATCTTCTGTGAGACACTGCAAGCTGCACAGCTCGATACACCTCACACATTAGGTTCCTGGAGAATTTTTTTCCATCAGTAATTACTACACATATTTAAACATGCTTTCGTTTACTACATATTTTATTCAGGTGTTTAATCAAAGGCATTCTTCCATTTTAAGGTTCATCTTCATGCTTTTTTTCTCTGCCTTTAAATAATCAAGTTTTTAAATTTTTCATTACAAAAAAGAATAAATGTAGATGGGTTGTGATTAGAAGCAAATGCTGCAAATAATTTTAAATGAAATGGTTGTCACCTGCCACACCAAAAGGCCGTCGTAATCCTTGAGTGCATTTTTTTGTATTGCTATCTCTTAGATCCATTCTTCCAACCCGGACTATTTGACAAATCAAATAAACTTTGTCTCGGTTAAGATCTTTGTTTCCAAGATCCTAAAAATAGATGACAAAAGAGGATTATTAAAATATGACCATTGACATTCTGCAGTAAATAAAATTTCGACAGGGCCCCTAGTTAAAAATAGCAATTGACAAGAGTCAGAAATAGTCAGGGAAGGAAAGCTGTTTTAACACGGTCCAAACAAAGTTGACATTTTAAGTGGTATGTAAAGGTAAAGAAAGAGGGAGAAAGACATTTCCACATGGCAAGAACTACAGGACAGATTATCCTGATATTATACAAAAGTCGTGAGTATGGGGAAACAGAAGAGGCCAGTGCTAGAGAACTGGAAGGAGATGGAGGAAGGATAAAGGAGAGAATCACTAGAAGTGTTTATTATCATTAGTACAAACAGGAAATCACCCATCCTAATCTCTACTGCCGTGGTTTTCAAACTTTCTAGGCTGCATACTCCCCTCCAAATAATGTAGTCTACTGTATACCCCCATCTGAGATAGGGTCATAATATACCTATGATTAGATTGCCAAGTTTTACTAAATAAATTGCTTTGTTCGCCATTACAGGGTTTGTCTCACGCATCCCAATTTGAAAACCACTAAGCGTCTCCATTAATTCAAAGAGACTGGTAGTTGTACAACCCATCAAATGCAGCTCAAAACCCAGCACCTTGAATAATATAACATCCCTGCCAGTCAAAAGTTAAGCTAATAACCATCTTCCTCAAGACCTCCACCCCAAAAGCCCAGACAACTCAAGCCTCCTCAAATGTCTGAGCAAATAGAACTCTGCAGTGTTCCCTGAAGGTGAGTGAATATGGGCTAATTTCAGATCATGGGGCATGGGGAGAGTGATCTCAAGTTCCTCTCCTTTCATCCAACAAGATTCAGGACTGAGCATCTCCACTGATCCCAGTTGTGGCAATATTACATGGGGGAGAGGTAGTCCCCAACAGACAGTCCCCAAAACATTTAGGGCTTTATAGGTCAACAGCAATTCAAACTTCGCCAGAAACAACAGGAAAACCGCACTGTTCCTGGAGCATTGGTGTTATGTGCTCATGATGCATAATAACCAGTCAAATATTTGCACCATCATCAGTTTGAGTTGATTTAATTTAAGATTTAATTTATGATTATGATAAAGCTAATGTATGGCTTAATTTACTACATGCATTTAAGTAGTCAACTCACAACGTCGTAAAGAAGTATTTATCATAGTATTTTGGCCCACATCCAGAGAAACAGCCTGACTGTAATTTGGGAGTTCAGTCAGAAATGGAACATAACATTTTGTTGCTTCTGATGAGATTAGCAATCTTTGCAATTTATTCCAATGTTACTGAAAACTAAAAAAATTATCCTCACAGCACAGAACTGCAAGTCAGAAAAGTTTCAGAAACCATGTAGTATAAGCATCCAAGAGCTTGAAAGCTCATTGTTTTGGGGCTTCTGCCCCACTCCTGCAAAACAGGGATTGAAAGCAGCCCTGGAGAGGCCTGCGGCTGAGAAAAAGTAAAAGCAGCTGAGGAAGTAGCTGACCATAGGTGTGGCCAGCCCTATCAGGCCACAGCTGGCCCTATAAAGGGGCTGTGAGCCAGGAGATGAGAGGAGTCTCTCTCTAGCAGTGGAGAGAGAAGGACCTAGCTGCTGAGAGAAAGGTACCTGAAGCAATGCTGGGGGAAAGGGCGAAGGGAGCTGGGAAGCTCCAGCCTGGAAAATCCCCAGGCTGCAGGCCTTGGTGAAGGCCTACAGAGGTACTGGGGCTGCAGAGGGGAAGCCCGAGGATAGGCAAAGGCAGCAAGTCCTAACCCCTTGCCAACGATGAGTGGCCTTCACAGACTGCAGTCTGCCCCAGTGAGCGGGGGCTAGATGATGACTGGCATAGCCACTGAGGCAGGATGGGTTTAGAGGGTTGGGGCAGTAGTGTAGACAGGTCCGGAGCACAGGAGGAGCAGCGCTATAAAAAGGTGCCTCCCCAGGCTCCCCCTGTACTCACCCAGCGGCGCCTCTGGCGGCGCTCCGAGTCTTCGGCGGTACTTCGGCGGTGGGTCCTCACTCGCTCCGGGTCTTTGGTGGTACCCGCCGCTGAAATGCCGCTGAAGACCCGGAGCACTGCCGGGTGAGTGCAAGAAGTGGAGCTTAAAAAGGAAGCGGCTGTGCTAAAAAAAGGCACCACTTCTTTTTTAAGGCGCCGCTTCTGCTCACAGGGGGAGCAACTGCTCCCCCTGCTCCCCCCTGGCTATGCTACTGGGTTGGGGGTTCCCCTGGGAGGGGAGACCCAGAGTGTGGGAGTACTGCTGGGGCAGAACCCCAAGGTAGAGGGCACCGGGGTCCGGGAGAGACACGGGGCCAGTGGCAGGCGAGACATTGGCCTGCAAAGGGCGCTCCGTGGCTGGAAAAGAGCTAATTCCCAGACGACCAGCAGGAAGTGCCGCGCCAGTGAGTCTCAACCTCGCTACACTCTTGCAAACATCCTGAACCTTCAAGAGTTGGGATATATTGTGAGGACAGACTCAGTCATAAGATTTCTTGCACTTCCACTTACAACAGGAAAGGAGAGGATACAGTTATTGTTTAATAGGTGCCTGATAGCAACTAATATCATTAGGATTGCATAAGACTTGAATTTATATCCTTGTTCCCCTGTCTGACACACAGCAAGTTTTCATGCAGTCATTTTTGGTTTGAAAGTCTCATGTTTTTGGTCCATAGCTAACATTTTGAAGCAAAATCTCTTCAGCCATTTTTCAATTCTACAAAAGTGGAAAACAAATATCCATTTTCTTTTTTCTTCTCCAAACATGACATCCCTGACTTACCAATCACTGGATGGAAACTCCACATGTAACCAGTTCCAATTTAGAAGCATATCCAAGGTAAGTTTGAAAAAAAAATTGGGATGGGGAGTTGGGAATGTATACCCAACTGAAAATAAAATCATTAAGCACAGTCAGTGTCATCTGCAAAGTTTTCTGCCTTCCCAAAAAGGCCAGCTCCCCTTATAACATCACACTGTAATTATCAGAACTTCCTAGTCTAGAAAGCTCAGGGGAGGACTGGGCTTCCATAAATCAGGGGTTATTTGCATGAGCAATAATATGTCATTTGAATGCAGCAAAATCATTGCCTTAACATCAGAAACAAGGAGAACACTATAAGAATGGAAAAGCTAGCTACAGCTCCCATAATTTTAGGAGATCTCAGCCATTCTTTCTGCTCCCTAGAAATTTCATGCTTGCATTGAAATAGTTTAATTCTGTGTCTAAGTTTTTCTGTTATCAATAATTAAGGCTGTTTTACCAGGGATATTTTTAGTAAACAAAAATTCACATCTCGTGTTAGTCTGTATCAGCAAAAACAATGAGAAGTCCTTGTGACACCTCAGAGACTAACACATTTATTTGGGCATAAGCTTTTGTGGGCTAAAACCCACTTCAACAGATGCAAAACCACTCTCCTGTTGTGCCTTGGTGAGAACTGCGCTGCTGGCCTTGGAATACAGTTGTTTAATGGTAAGAATAAGCTTACAACCAAGACTGTACTTCTTCATGGCTGCCCAGAGAGTTTCATGCTATACTCTGTCAAATGCTTTCTTGAAGTCAATAAAGAGATGGTAGATGTCCTGCTGGTGTTGTAAGTACTTCTCACATAGAACATGAAGGTTGAAAATCTGTTCTGGGGTGCTTCTTCCAGCATGAAAGCCAGCCTGTTCTTCAGTGATGCTATTCTCTGCTTGTGGCTTCAATCTGTTCAATATGACTTTCAACACCACTTTAAGCACATTAAGCCCCATTAAAGTTAATCATGTGTACTTAAATGTTTTGCTGAGTGAAGCTGGACTTAACCCCAGCTTCAAGTTATGATGCTGAATTAGGGTTTGAGTAGCAGCTCTCTCAATAGACTAGACACACACTTGGAAGAGACATTATAGAGCCTCAAAATTATCTGGTTCTAAAAGTAGACAAAAATTTACAGAAATCCTCTCCTCCCACAACTACATCATCCATCACTTATTTTCACCTCTGAGTATTTATGGACATTATGTAGTTTAAACCCTTAACTTACTCATATATGCATGGTTGTTTATCATTTTTAGTAAGTTCCCATTAACCTTGTAAGGAGAATTTCCAAATATGAAGGACCTTCCAAGGTTCCTCAGGTTCATTTGATTGGGGAAACAAAGTCACTATGTTGGTCCCCAGGGTGATTAGATAATTTTCTCATTAATATTCAGTGACACTGATTTAGTGATGTCTTCATCTCTTTATATATTTATTGTATGAATCATTGGTTACTGTTCTGCAATATGAATGCCTGATTGATATCTACATCCCCTTGCTTATTATACACCATCTGTCTACAGGTTTAGTAATGAAATTCTACTGGAGTTTGATATTTGCATCAGTAATGATATGAACATTAACTTTTGCCAAATAATTTGACAAATCAGAGACATGAATAAGTGCCAAACATCTTCATCTAAATAATTTGTCTGTCCTACTATGTCATTCATATACCCTTTTGCTAATCTAACCATAAGCAGAATGCACATTCTCCATCTTAAAATTATTACTTGTAACGAGCCAACTTAATTGAACTTGAAGGGAAAATCATTTAAGTAGTAAGGCAGGTTAATCAAACATGACATAGCAGGAGGTGAACTCAGGTCCAAACAGAGTTAGTTTGCAAGTGCTCCTCTCCATTTAATTACTCAAACTAACTTCTTTTCTGAGCTCATTCAAGCTTTCTCCCAACATGTAAAAAAATTATGGGCGTGACCATTAGCAATGAGAATCCTATTTGCAAGTTCAAAATCTAGTCAAATATGAAAAATGTTTACTCACAGTGAACACCACTTTCAGATTGTTGAGCATATCAATCTCCTTTGGAAAACCTTTACTCCCCCATCTTACCAAGTAATTTTCACTGTTTAAAGAGAGAAAGTAATAACTTGTTAATGTCATTTAACAAATTTTTTCACCGTGTCATTACGTACTGTAGTACTGCTTAATACACAACACATAGGTGAATACCATAGAGTACCACATCTTTAGATTCATCATGCATGATTTGACCATTTCCCCCACTCTTGGCATTGTTCCAGTCATTGAAAGTTTTTTCTTATGTGCACATCCCAAAGAAAATTTTGTGTTGTCATTTTTGTGCCCCAAAACAGTTGCTTGTTTAAGGTGAGCCGGATATGGCTCCATCTTTAACACTGAAATCTTATTCAGGATGATTTTTCTTAAAAATTGGCTGTTTGAGAAGAACAAGACTAAGACAGAGAAACCACCTCAATGAAAGGAGAATTATGATATATAAATGCAATATAAACTACAAAAAAGGAATCAAAAGTAAGATGATTTTTAAAAAATGTATCAGATAGAATAGAATACAGCATGGTAACATTTTGCGGGTAAGCAATTCAACATGTATGTAGTTCACCTAGATGGCAGTTGTCCTAGCAGGACCACTTTTCAGACTCTTAAATCTCACAATGCTACAAGTCTAAATTTCTCTGAGCATTTTATTCCAGGCATAACATCGCCCATTGAGAAGTTAAAAGAGTTAAGCCCAACAAAAATATATGTTAAAAAGCACTACTCGAGTAACACCCATTAAGCACAAAATGTTCACCAAGAAGCATAGCTGCTGTTTCATTCAGAAAATCCAAAGGAAGAACCAAATATCAAACTGGTGTGTCTCCTCCATGGTATGGCTGCATAACAGTAACCTCTGTTAAGGCAGCCATGATCAACTGAGGTCTAAATTAAAGTGGAAAGGGGTCCACTTCAGAGCAATGTATACAGCTGGTAGGCAGTAAAAGCTGAATCTGATCATTTTAAGACTCCTTACTCTTATCACAGGCAATTCTGGAGGTATCCCTAATCTATCTTGAACAGAATGCCAAAGGGAGCTGCAATTCCTAACTTTGCTGGCCCCTAAAAGTCGTGGGCTGACTATGCACACTGGATTTATGACTTATTACAACGACCTATAACCCACTTACAACCACCTCAGATTCCTTACTCCTCCCTTCCCCCCCCCCCCCCCCCCCCGAGTGGAACAGTGTTATTGGGCTACTTAATCTTGAATGGTCCCTTGAAATATGAATTATCTACTTATGCTAAACAATCTGCTCCACCTCATATTTAGCTTTGACACTCAGTATGTTTCCCAGACCTGAAAAAGATCTCTAGGTAACCTCAAAAGCTTGTCTCTTTCACCACACAGAAGTTAGTCCAGTACAAGAGATTACCTCACTCACCTTGTCTCTATAATATCCTGGGACTGACATGGCTACAACAACACTGTATACACAATAGAAGCTATTGTCTGTTACACACTATCCACGGAGTAACACCACACTTATATCAGGTCAAATGGCAATTTGCTCATTTTATTAGCCATGAGCAATCATGTCAAATAAATATACGAAAGATCAATTGGGAAATCAACACACTGTTTGCACCATTTTTCAAATACAAAGTTTCTCTTGCCCTCGTTCCCCCAGAGTTACATGTCAATGAAAGTTACATACATTGGAATATAACCCCTCAGCCACCTATATCTAGCACAAAAGTGTGTTTTGGGCACCTTGCTGATCAAAAGTGTGCACCAATTTATTTAGCTTCAAGAGCTTGACTGGTAGTCATCTATAAAACACTGAGTGATATATTTCGTTCTCAAAACATAAAAAATCACTGAAAGAAAATTTAGTGCATTTCTGCAAGAGCTACCCTACATAAATAACTATCTTCTGTCCTTTCATGGCCCACAATCCCTTTTCTTCTAGGATCTCAGTTTAGTCAATAATACAGCTGAAGTTTGAAGCTTCCTTTACACAAGAAGAAAATCACATAAGTGAAAACCTGCCAATTGTGACTAACTCCACTGGCCACTAGTGTAATTTTCACTCAAATATCTTTTTGCTTTCCTCTGCCACTCCCTATGCATGTGAACAACTCCCAAATGAAAAAATGGCAATGCTACTACATCATTCTCCTTCAATGCATCCTTGAATTTACCTGGTTGCAATACCTACTAATTTCTGAACAGTGACTAGAGAGAGGGTGTCCTATGACTGCAGTTTATTATACTTAAAATAATAGTTTCAGTGCTTCTTTTTTCTCCTCTCAGCCCCAATTTGTTTGTTTTTCACCTCCTGTGGCCTCATGTGCCTGGTCAGTGAGCTCTTTGGCATTAGAGGCTGTCTTCTTTATTACATGCGTGTACAGCGCCTAGCACAGTGAGGCCTACAGGTGCTACACCATTACCAACAACCACCACCCTCCCACCTTCTCTGTAGCAGCAGAAGGCCTTGCCCAGAGTAACTGATTGAAGAGGGTAGTAGGATATGCACCACTACAAAGCCACAAAGGTCAAGATCTCAAGGGCAAAAAACTAGAACTCTACTGGGTTCCCCTGTACCAGACTCCAGATTTAGGGATTTGTCCCCTTTTAAATTTTACCCATTGTTTGCGGTCTTCCCATTCGGAAAGGAGAAAGTCTCCTTATGCAAGTTTACAGCACGATACTAGTTTTGTCAAACTTCTTCACAAAAACATACAACTCGTCAAGGAATGAATCCAATACAGCAACCTTCAAATCCGAGAACTTGTCAGATTAATTTATAATCCAAATATAAGAATTGCTCAATAGAAAGGGAGCATGTGTATACGTCTTATGTATGTGTTCTATTGCTCCAGTCCTAATCCTGAAATCCAGTATTATTTGACTCTCCTATATGGTCCTACATATAAACATAATCCTCTGCTTTTCCCTTGAATAGAATTTCTTCCATACTAATCACCTAGGCACTAGTAGTCAAGGTGATGGAAACTCTCATAATTAAACACATTTTAATTGTTGATGGTCAGCTTTTCCATTGCCTGTTGCAAAAGCTTCTGTTTTGGCAATGAGGCAAAGGAACATTTTTCACAGCAGCCAACTGCTCATCTACTGAATCTCTGTAGCTGCCTCGAGGTTGTCTGCCTACCAGCGATAACAGTGACCTTGACTTTAATTTTTTCTACACTTTCGAACAATCAGCTCAGCTTCTGCCCAAATGTGTTACTGTTTTGATTGAGTGGTTATGACTGGACTTAGACCAGTCATACAGAACTCACAAAATTTGATGCCTCACTTGCTACATCGACTGCAAGTAGTTTATTCCAAACGAAGATTGAACAAACTCTAAACAAACTGACTTAACATTTCATTAATCTTTGCTCAAGAAATCCTACACTATGCGGAAATCAGTCAGCTTTGAAGCAATATCAGCAGTCACTTAAGATTTCAGAGCACACTCAAGCCAAGACAATCTGGTCCATTTGCTCTCAGTATAGTTTAGTTGTTTGCTATTACATAATACTCCAACCTAGCATCACTAGATTCCAATAGTGCACGTGGTTTTTCCTTTAAAAACGTTTACAGTTTTCCCCTTTGTGTGTGCAGTGGCCATTACACTCCCTCTCCAGTTTAACCAACTCACTTTACTATTCATTCTCCAGGGGAAAATAATATAGCCTACCTTATAACTGTATGTTTCTGGGGATCATATAATGACATGAAGAGTTCTGCATCCTCTCCTATTCGGCATACAAAGTTTCTTACAAAGACATAAAGGCTGTAGGTGGGGGATGAAGAGATTCGGGAGTACGTTCCATAGTCCGGTTGATCCTTTGACTACATACAGAAGGAGGAAAATTATTAATTAGACCAAACTAATTTGAATGCCAGCAAGACCTGCACTTACCCCTGTATACTCAAGGTTCATCTGAAAATGGCCCAGTTCTGCTCTCAATTTAAGCAACATAGTAGGGTAGAATTTAGCCTAAAACATTTATCACACTTTACTGTCTTTTCTAGCACCTAACCACTGTTCCATACATTCCTAAGATGCTGAGTAGTGCATAAGAAGTTCACACACATACACAGTCTGTATGAACAAGGTGATGAGCAGCAAATCTGTTCCTGGACTGTCCTTAAAGTAAGTATATACGAGACCTTCTGATGTTTTAATCAGTGTTTGCACCTTGAATCACTACATGTTTAAAGAAAAAATATAATACAATTCTCTAGAAGTGACTCAGGTTAGCAGGGCTTTAATCTGTCTTGTATCACTTAGTGATGACCTTTCCACATTTGGGAAGCACTGTTTGTTCAACTGAGCTTCTGACTGACAAGGCGGCATGTGGTGTTAAATACTGATTTATGATGCATTATTCATGGTAGTCATGATTTGGAGATTTCATAACTCACTCAAACGTTTTTTTATTCTGTAACATATGCCTCATTTTATTTACATTGTGATCAATAAGCCCCCAAAAAGCCCAAACTTTACATCATTTGATAGTTCTCGGGATAAATGTAATATTTATAAAGACAATGAAGTGTAATCATGTGAGCCATGTTTTAAAATGTGACTGCAAATTATTTATGTGCTCTGATCATTTAGACCTTGACATCATCAGCAAGCATACCAAGAGTTGTTACGTTTACCAACTTCCCCTCTCATACGCATTAAACCTTTTGGCTCAGTCAGACCAACTAACTGGCAGCAGCTTATATCCCATGGCCAGTATTTTCAAGACTTGGTACCTAAATAAAGCTCCTAAATCCCAGGTAAGTGGCAAAAATTCAATAGGAACAGCAACTGGAAAACACATTGCATATTGGAAGACAATCCCAATTATACATATAAAATGATGGGGTCTAAATTAGCTGTTACCACTCAAGAAAGATATCTTGGAGTCATTGTGGATAGTTCTCTGAAAACATCCACCCAATGTGTGTGGCAGTCAAAAAAGTTAACAGAATGTTGGGAACCATAAAAAAAGGGATACATAATAAGACATAAAATATCGTATTGCCTCTATATAAATCCATGGTACGCCCACATCTTGAATACTGCATGCAGATGTGGTTGCCCCGTCTCAAAAAAGGTATATTGGAATTGGAAAAGATTCAGGAAAGGGCCACAGAAATTATTAGGGGTTTGGAACAACTGCTGTATAAGGAGAGGTTAAGAAGACTGGGACTTTTCAGCTTGGAAAAAAGATGAAGGGGAATATGACAGAGGTCTATAAAATCATGACTGGTGTGGAGAAAGTAAATAAGGAAGTGTTATTTACTCCTTCTCATAACACAAGAACTAGGGGCCACCAAATGAAATTAATAGGCAGCAGATTTAAAAGAAACAAAAGGAAGTATTTTTTCACACAACGCACAGTCAACCTGTGGAACTCCTTACCAGAGGATGTTGTGAAGGCCAAGACTATAACAGGGTTCAAAAAAGAACTAGATAAATTCATAGAGGATAGGTCCATCAATGGCTATTAGCCAGGATGGGCAGGGATGGTGTCCCTAGCCTCTGTTTGCCAGAAGCTGGGAATGGGTGACAGGGGATGGATTACCTGATGATAACCTGTTCTGTTCATTCCCTGGGGGACCCTGGCATTGGCCACTGTCGGAAGACAGGATACTGGGCTAGATGGACCTTTGGTCTGACCCAGTATGGCCATTCTTATGTTCTAATTCTACAAACCAGCAGTTGTGGAAGTCAAACCACATCAGAGTCTAGCCATTCATTTAAGAATCTTATTTTAAGCACTAAGTTTTGACATATTTTCCCAGGTATTTAATCCAGTGCCAGTCACTAACACTCATGTCTATTCTTCAGTTGTTGGGTTAGACCAACAGTTGTACTTTTTCATCTTATTCAATGCACAGACAAACTTGCTGAAGTCACTGTTAGGCACATTTTGACAAAGTCTGGTAAAACAAAGTAAATATTTACAGCTGAGGTGACATGTTCCATATTTATCAACTAGGGATCAGAAACTGCTCCTTTAAATCAGTGGCAAAACTTCCACTGGTTTTACTGGGAGAAGAATCAAGTTTAAACAAACAGGTTACACCTTGTAAACTGAATTAACGCTTTCCGAAAGGAAGGGCCAATTTTGGCAAATTGTTCATACCATTTCTTCTTTAATTCGCTCTGTAATTTTATTAGTAGCTTCTTCGTGTGCATGAAATAGGCTAATGACGCTGGTTTTATCTGGATCCAAGATATTTCCATCTTCATCTCTAACTATTAGATCTAGTTCAAGTATCCTGTGGAGATTAAAAAAGAAGCACTTCATAAAACATGACTATTTTCTTCTAGAACAAATTATATTCAACTGACGGTTTTTGAAATTGGATTCATAATAAGCTGCTTGGAATGTTGAAGCAGTCAGTTCAGTTTAATAAAACAAGGAGAACATATATAATTGAAGTAATACATCTGATAATACTTTTGTTGAAGATACTTAGCAATAAAAAAAAAGAAACATCTTTCCCCACAGCTGTTTCAAGCTTTGGTTTTCCCTTTACATACCCAAAGTGGGGTTTTATACTGCCACCTATCCCTATAGTATCCAAGTGCCTATCATATAAAATTGAGCAACAGCCAAACCACTAGTAGACTTCATGAAGACTTTGCCTCTTCTTCCTTATTACGGTATAAACCTTCCCCAATAGAGTGATGAAGTATCTCTGTCTGTCCCCTCCAATTTCATGTCACTCTGTTCCACCCTCTCAGTGTGCTCCATTTGGCTTCAACCCTTTCCCAGGGCTGGCCTTACCATGAGGTGAACTGAGGCAGCTGCCTCAGGTGCCAGACTGCGGGGGGGAGCACCACTAGGACCCAGAGAGTAGAAAATTGTGTCTGCTGGTGGTGCATATGTATTCTCTCTGCTCTAGATGCACAGAGATGGTGGAGTGCTGTGCTGGAGGAAGGAGGGCACAAGAGACATGATATAGGCAGGCAGGAGAAAAGATGAGGGGGAATAACAGAAAGCAGCAGGAGCTGCAGGGAGAGAGAGGAGGAGGAGGAGGCTCTTATGTACCTCTCTAGCACCCCCAGGAGCCCGGACTGATTAACACCAACTTCTCGGGAAGCTTTCTGTTTCCCGCTGCTTCCCTGAACCCACTTGAGGAGAACAGGCAGTCAACTGAAGTAGTAGAAGCCAGTTAAGACCTTAAGATGCTGATATCTTCCCTCACTCAGGCCCTGCTACCAGCCTGCTTATTTGTCCCCTTCAATTGAGTGTTGAGAGCCACTATAGCTGGGATAGAACAGCAGCCATGAGTGAAAGAACAAAACACCGCTCTGGGGCAGCATTCAGAAAAAGAAAGAAAGCGAAGGCAGTTTTCTATGTACGCAGGAAGGAGCTCTCCTAAGATACATAGACACAAGTGTTCACAGTGACCTTTCCAGGCCCAGTGAGGATGTAAGTGGTGAGGAGATGCCTGATCTTCCAGTTAGTCAGAGTGCAGGTGACCTGGCAGCTACTGCAGCATCCATATCTCCATCTCAAATGGATGTAACCATGCACATTTCTGAAGAAAAGTATAGATCAGAGAAGAGGGTGGTGGAGGCGCAAGAAACAGCTGCTGCTGAGTTTAGTTCCTTAAGTCTAGGTGATCCAGGACTGTGGACCCACTTGAGCAATAGCCTGAGGGACTTCCTTGTACTGCATGGGCCACAGCAAGTGAAAAACTTCATGTTCCCCAAAAGACAATGAAAATAGAAGTTTCCATCCAACACATTACTGGTGTGAAATCCCCAATGGTGACAAAGTGGAGAGGCCATGGCTTATGTACTCAAAAACCCAGAATGCTGCATACTGCTTTTGTTGCAAACTCTTCCAGTCTAATATTCCAGCCATATTGGGTTCTACAGGAATAAAGGACTGAAAAAATCTGGCTAGAAATCTGGCATGCCATGAGAAGGAAGCAAATCACCAGAGAGCATTCCATAGATGGAAAGAGCTTGAGGTGAGACCAAAGGCCACCATAGGACTAAAGCCCACTAGAGGTTAAAGGCCACCATAGATGATCAGCATCAAGAGAAGATTACATCAGAATCTCTTTACTGGCAAAATGTTCTGAAAGGGCTCATTGCCATTGTGAGAATGCTTGCTACCCAAAACCTACCACTGTGTGACACTTCAGATCAGCTGTATGTGCCAAAAAATGGAAATTTCCTTAAAATTGTGAAGCTGATGGTTGTGTTTGATGCTGTACTCCAGGAGCATCTAAGAAGAGTCACCACCCAAGAAATGTACACACACCACTACCTTGGAAAAACAATTCAAAATGAGATCACACACTTACTGGCAACAAAAGTCAAACAGAAGATTGTGGCAGATCTGAAGTCAGCGAGATATTACTCTCTTATTCTGGACTGCACACCTGACATCAGCCATACAGAACAAATGACTTTAACGGTTCCTTTTGTAACAACAACAGAACCTAGTGAAAATGTCCCTGCAATGGTGACCGTCAGAGAGCATTTTCTAGAATTTATTGACATTGATGATACTACAGGAGCTGGTATGACAAATGTGCTTCTTAAAAAGCTGGAAGATACGGGAATTGCGATAGCTGACATGAGAGGTCAGGGCTATGATAATGGTGCCAACATGAGAGGAAAGAACAGAGTGCAGACACGGATCCGAGAGTTAAACCCTCAAGCTGTTTTTGTCCCATGCAGTTCTCATTCATTGAACCTGGTGGTCAGTAATGCAGCATCAGCTTCTAGTGAAGCTGCTGAATTTTTTAATGTAATTCAAAGCATCTGTGTATTTTTCTCTGCATCAACTCATCGATGGCAAATTTTGAAGCAAAATCTGGGAACATCCTCTCTGACACTGAAACCACTGAGTCCCACACGATGGGAAAGTCGAGTGGAGGCGATTAAGCCTACGAAACACCAAATTGGGAAGATAGATGATGCCATAGTTGCCATTATGGAGGATAATGCTAAGACAGTGTTACGTTCGTGG
Organism: Chelydra serpentina; assembly: GCA_037349315.1. Taxonomy (NCBI): domain Eukaryota; kingdom Metazoa; phylum Chordata; order Testudines; family Chelydridae; genus Chelydra; species Chelydra serpentina. Next base: position 28,572,937 of record JBAIAC010000035.1, on the reverse strand, counting down.
GAGGCTGCGGGCCTACCCAAGGTGCTCTGCAAGAACGAGGCCCACACACACAGTGTGTTATTGGCTTTATTGAAGGCAAAGTGACACATCCGCAATGGGGACTCCTGGCATTGCTGTCACGGAGACGGGGAACCCAGCTCACCGAAGTTCGGCCTGGTACAGAGCCCAAAGCGGGGCCGGGCTTATGCAACTATATATAAGCATCTCATACATAAGTAAGCAGGGGCTTTTCACGGGCCGCGGCCGCCTCCTGGCTCAAGGCCATATAAAGCAATTCTAACTAATTCATAACAAGCTGCAGCTGGCAGGCCTGCAATAACCGCCCGCTGAGACAACGTGAGAAAGCGAAAACACCCTTGCTATGCCGTAACACAATCTTCCGTGGTACCCTACAGACAGGAACTGTTCATGGGAGAACAGTGGCTGAGGGAAATGGAATCACCGGAAACATACATAACTTCAAATTTCTGTGAGGCTTAGTGTTGTGGCATGATATATTGTTTGAAATAAATGTTGTAAGCAAGAGACTCCAAGGTGTTTACCTTGATATATCTGGAGCAATGGAACAACTGGAGAAAGCAAAGTCATACCTACAGTCTTACCGGTCAGATGAAGGATTTCAAAATGTTCTGAAGAGTGCACAGAAGTTGGCAGAGGAACTTCACACTGAAGCTATTTTCCCACCCAAGAATACAAGAGTCACCGAAGAAGACAACATTTTGATTACGAGGCAAGGGATAATCCCATAAAAGACCCCAAACAACAATTCAAAGTTGAATTCTTTAACTAGGTGCTAGATTATGCAATACAGAACGTTTCATGCAGCTCAAGGAACGCAGCAGTATATTTGGGATGTTGTGTGATATTCCAAATCTCCTCACTATACCTGAAGAAGACCTACACCAGCAATGCAGGGCACTAGAGACAGTGTTGACACATGATGACATGCGCGATATTGATGCGAGTGATTTAGGTGATGAACTGAAAGCCCTTTCAAGATACATTTCAGCAAGATCAACTCCAAAGGCTGGTCTGGAATATATGTGCACAAATAAGATGACCACCCTCTTTCCAAATGCTTTTGTTGCTCTGCGCATACTTCTAACACTTCCTGTAACAGTTGCCAGTGGAGAACGCAGCTTCTCAAAGCTGAAGTTAATAAAAACACATCTACACTCCACAATGACACAAGAGAGGTTGGTCGGCCTTTCAACCATCTCAATAGTGCATGAGCTGGCCCAGACTGTGGACCTTCAGGAAGCAGTTCAAATCTTTGCCACCAAGAAGGCACAGAAAGCACCACTTTGATTATTCAAACAGATAAAAATGCCAGTGTTTACTATGCAGACAAGAAAAGTTACATTTGCTGTTCAGGCATTTGAAAGTTAAGGGTTTCTTAAAATTTTTGGACAAGGCATTTAAAGTTGTTAGTTCTCCTTTATTGGGGTAGGTAGCAGAGCAGTATCATGAGAGGAGTAGAACAGGAAGAAGGCAGAATTGAGACCTTTCAAAATTTTGGCCCAAGCAAGGGGGCATAGGGGCGTCATTTGAGCTCCTCGCCTCAGGTGCCAAAATGTTGTGGGTCAGCCCTGCCCCTTCTGCCAAATTCCATTCCTCTGCCAAACATTTCCCACCCTCTCCATTCTCCTTGGCTCTTTTACAATTGTCTTGGAACTCTCCTCCTCCTCTCCAGATCCCTTACCCACTGATTCTCCCCTCCACCAGATTGTCTCCCTCTTTCTCTACTCAGGGTCTCACTCTCTCAAGACTCCACACACCTCACCATAAGGTGTGTCTTCCATATACAGAAGTCTGCCCCCTTCCAGTTTCTGGCTTGTTCTTAGAGCCCTGTTCTCCTTGGAACAAATACAGTCTGTGCCCCAGCACTTTTCTTCTGGCACCCCAGCAACCCGCCGGGTGACCCATTCTTCCCCTAGCACCTCCTCACTCCTCTTTTGTGCCCACAGCAATTCCTCACTGCCCCCTTCTCAGACTGCCATCCTCCACCCCCAACACTTGAGCCTTCCCCCGGGCCGAAAGATTTAAATTCAAACCGTTAAATTACCAATTGTCATTGTGATTTCAATCAGCAAGCAGGGAACCTTGATTTAAATTATTATTTTAATCAGCTTTTGCATTTGTACTTTTTAGTTATTTTCCTAAGGAAGGTTGATTCTCATTAATTGGGAATCATTGAAATATATTTGTAACTAACGACAGTCTTTACACTACATTTGATGCTTCTTTTTGCTAACCAGGACACCACACTATATCTATACACATTTATTTAGGCAATTGTATAGCTTACCTTATTTTAGTCAGATGCTTTTTTTTTACATTTTTATTATGTTAAACAATGGCAAATGTGATTTAATTTCTTACTTGTGATTTGTGTTAAGCTCTATTTGGATGGAAATGCAAATTCAATTAAAATGTAAAAAAAGGTTAAATGTTAAATAAAACTATCATAAGAGTTCTAGATAATTTAGCAATTTTTCTTAAACATGTTTTTCATTTTAAAATGATTATACAAAGGGATTATTACCTTTAGTTAATGAATTGAACTCAGTGTCTGGTCACCATGTCCTTCAAAATTTTAAAACTATTAGATGTCATCCTCCCACATCTAGTATTTATTCATATATTGTAAGAAATCAAGCTTCCCTGCTTTTTCAACTTCCAGTTGGTTTCTTAACGTTGAATGAACAAGTCATTGAATTGAACTAGCTAAACAGACTGAAAAGAAGAAAATATTCTCACTGCAGCTGCATCATGTTTCCGTTGAGTCTACAGATGGTAGAGGATTTGAAGCTGGAGTGGTGGCAGGGGTTTTAGATGCTCCATTTAATAATTCAGTTAATGTCAACATAAAACACTACCATCTACTTTAACAAAAGCAACTGAAAGATATCAATTGAAAAAAACTTTCCTCTGAATTAAATCAGAGCTCACGAGATACATTTGTGAAAATGTCTGATTCAGACATTAATTACTCATGCTTTGTACAATTTGCCTTCAGGGATCATTAAGCACATTATTCATCAATTTGCAACCTTTGTTATGCAACATTGTATCTCAAGTGATCCAGCTCCATGTAATATCCCCAAACTAACATGTTCAGACCTAAGTGGAAAACTGCTGAATATGTTTATATTAAGAGCGATACCCCTGTAAGCTCATGGGTAGACTCAGCAGAAACATGGTACCGTGGTAACCAGCAGTATCTGAATCAGAACAGGCGTCTCACTCCGTAAATGAAAACAAGCTACCATGAGCAAAAGCAAACCATCTCTTTCCCTACAAAAAATAGCTTTCCTCCATCTGAACCTGAGGACAATTTAATCCCTGATTCTGTGGGTACAATCTCTGTAGGCTAGGTACACACTTCCCTGGCACCTAATGTCAGCTGCATAAGTTACAGTAAATGCAGGCCACAGATAGCCCATGATGTTCAATCATACACAGACCCTGGAACTGCCACTACCAGAGCCATTTGCAACAGTTCAAGATGCACGTAATATACAGAGGTAAAAAGTCTACCACCCAATAGTGGAAACTGGTTTGCAAAGCTCTCACTCGCATCTCAGGCAATGCAACACCACTCAGCTCTGCCCCTGTATTGCTCTGTGCTTGCCAGTTGAGATATGCTGTGGTGACTCTGCATCAGTGAGAAGCAATCAAAGTATTAGTGAAGCTACCATCAAATCCACAGATGTTTCACTTGTATTACCAGATTCCCAAAGAGACTCAATCTTAATGCGCTTGGCCTGGAAACTTCAAATTATATTTTTCTCTCGTCATCTTCATCAGGATTTTGTTCACTTCAGGTTCTTATACTTTACCCATGACCATCACATTTCAGCACCCTTGTTCAGAGGGCAGCATGGTATTATAACCACCAGGTATCTTGTATGGGACTGAAGCTTGCCTTTGTTTGTGAGGCATGTTAAGATTGAATATAGTAAGTGGATATGAATATGAGTAACAACTGCCCAACCTAGAACTGATCCTTCCAATATGCCTATGTGTCTGCATAAGCAACAGAGATCATGCATCCTGAAATGTCTGATTCCAAATAGAGGAGCAGCTTAAAATTCTGGATGGCCCTGTTCAAGAAAGGGTGACCATGACTGCAAGGGAACATGGAGCCTGCTGCTGCAGCAGGGATCGTAGGGGAATGGTCTGACAAAAAGGATGAGTAGGCACCCAATATTCACCAGCTAGGGACATAGAAGCAGGGGAAATTTGCGCCCAACTCTATACCAGTGACATGTCTGAAAATAAAGTAGTTGTTCCCAGTGCTAGTTTAGTGCAAGGAAAACACTTACTTGTTGCCATAGTCAATTTTGGACGTGACTTTCTGTTTGAGTTCTTTCAGTTCATCTTTGGGCAGTGTTCCCGACAGAAGCTGTGACCTCCACTCCATTAGGTCGGACATCATAGATTGCACCTGCCGGAACCGCTCTTTTTTGTTTGCCTGAAATACAAAATGTTCACATTTAGGGCTTGGTTTCATTTCAGCTTCCTACATTGTCCTTCATTGTATGTACTAGGCATTCAATTCACAATAGTTTAACCTCTACATTGCTAAGGGTTCAAAGCCCAGGGATGGTAATTGTGTGATTGGGTGGAGGTTGGGGGTAGTTTTGTTTTGTGCATTTTACAGTGTTATTTAAAGGGTACTTATTCTGCAGGAGAAGAAAGCCCCAGCTAGAGAACGGAAATAAGGAGGGTGATATTACATCTGTATCCTGCACTGGTCAGACCAATATCAAAATACTGCATATAGTTCTGGTGTCCACGGGTTTTTTTAAAGTGTAAAACTGGAGAGGGTGCAAAGAAGAGCCACAAAAACTATTCAAAGACTGCAGACAATGCCCTACTCTGGGCAATTTAAAGAGATTAATCTGTTTAGTTTACCAAAAAGGAGATTAATCAAAGATCCTGCCAGAGTCCAAGTACAATCACTGGGGCAGAGGGAAAAATACTGAATGCTAAAAAAGGGCTCTTTAATATAACAAAGAGGCATAACAAGAATGAATTGTTGGCAAGGTGGAGACTGGCTGCCTTTCTGGATGATATTCGGAAGAGGGTCTTGATTCGAGGTCTCACACATCGAAATGAGTGTCCTAACAAATTGGCTATTCTGATCTCTCCTCATCTCATCCTCACCATGTCTGAAAAAGCTCTATCCTGGCCCAGAGAAACCTTCCCAACAAACAAGTGTAAATTTTGACAATTTGCCATTTTCTGGCCAAAAAAAGTTTATTGCAAGTTTCCTGATCAGTTCTACTTGCTGCCTCCTCCTTGAAGTGCACATACTGCACAGGCCAAATATGTTATGCAAAATGAGCCAGACACAGGAGACTAATTAGCTAATAGCATGAAGTTCAACTACTTCTAAGTAACAATTGTAAGCCATGTCTTTTATTTTAATACTACTGGAGAACACTATCGATCCAAATACTCAGATGAAGAAATCACTTCTTAATTAAATCTTCTCTCAAATCCCACCTTGTACTCCAGAAATAAAACAAAGGCAATTACAATGACAGCTTGATATATATAAATAAGCCTATTTAACATGCATAATGTAGCATCCCTGGATACCAAGCATTTTTCTCGCCAATCTTCCATCTAATTTTAGTCATGGCAAAACCTTCCCCTCACCACATAGAGTTGTTTCCAAATGCTGCCCCATTCCCATAGTGTAGTGGTAACTTCTTGCACCAATGGAATTTCAGCAGGTACGATGTTCTCTGTATTTCTAAGGAGAGGGGGGAAAGTGACAAATTAACATGACTAAAACCTAACAAACCAACTGTGAAGTATTTGTCACTTAATGTCCTAGAACTTAGTTCTTACTGAAGATCCTTCCGTTAGGAAGATAAAGTGACTATTAATACCTACGTTCTCTGTCTCCTTAGCTTGTATAGTTAAAACTAACCAGACATTTTTATTCCTTTTTAATGAGGTTGCAAGTGTGTTCACAATTCGGTTATTCCATTCCCACTTCCCAACTAACAAAAGCCCAGTATAAACTGAAGAGTCATGTACCAAGTAGATATCGACAGTAACTCCTCACTTAACGTCGTCCCGGTTAACGTTGTTTCATTCTTACGTTGCTGATCAATTAGGGAACATGCTCGTTTAAAGTTGTGAAATGCTCCCTTCTAACGTTGTTTGCTGGATATCAATGGAAGTTAAGCTGTCCCTTCCCCCACTGCCATGTGCTGCTCCCCGAGACTCCTGCCTGCTTGCTGTGTGGGGGGACGGGAAGGAGAGGAGGGCTAATGTCAGGGTGCCTGCTTGCTGTGTGGGGAGGAGGGGAAGAAGAGGGGGGCTAATGTCCCCCTGCTCCTGCATCTCACTTACCTCATCTTCCATAGAGCAGGGGGGACACACAAGGGAGGGAGCTGCTGCCTTAAGTAGAAGCTGCGGCTGCTGGGCTTGCTGATCTAATTAACAAGGCAGTGTACTTCTGACCCCACTCTTGATACTTAAAGGAGAAATGCGCATTTCTATCTCTGAAACAAACGTGTGTGTGTGTGTGTGTGTGTGTGTGTCTCTCTCTCTCTCTCTGTCTGCCCTCCCTCCTTTCCTGCCGGCTTGTAGAGTGTGAGAGTTAACCCTTGAGGGGCTCAGCGAACTGCTTAGTCCATTTAGCAGTAAGGCATTCCCTGGGAAATATCCCACCCTCTGACTCCTCCACCTCAACCAAGCTTCACTATCATCATCGCTGTGTACTAGTATTAAATTGTTTGTTTAAAACTTTGTGTGTGTGTGTGTGTGTGTGTGTGTGTGTGTGTGTGTGTGTGTGTGTGTGTTTCAGGAACATAACTACGTAAAGTGAGGAGTTACTATACTTTCATTTTAGATAGAAGCAGTCTAAAATTCATTAACGTCAGTTAACCATATGCAACAATGACAATGAAATACCTTTTCTTTTCAACAGTAACTTCTTTGATGTGGATAAAAGATTTAGGAAATATTCCCTATTGAAAACAAAACCAAAAACAACACACATTTGTCATTCTACTCCACTGTTTCTTAAAAAAATAAATTCAAGTTATTCCAAAACATTAAACCATGCCATTACCATAGTGATTTTCCCTGTTTATTAACCATAGAAAGCAGACCATAAATGTGTCTTGAAGACCTCCAACTAGGCAACCAAACCCTGGGTTTTGGTCCAAAGTTATTTATACTTCAAACACATACTTGCTGGTACTTTTGTTGCCACCCCTCTCTTTTTGCAAGAATAAGATAAAATAGACCCCTTAAGTACATACATAATGGTGATGTACTATAAATGGACATTTTTCCTTTATACATCGATTCTGACTTCCTACTGCAAGTAAGTATCTGTAGTCACCCCTCCTGCCCAAGAGGCTCCCAAGGCTTCTGGGAAGTAAACTAGTAATTATTTATATGAAATGTGAACTTTGATAAATATTGTTTGGTTACAACTGAATATTTTTAAGAGATTACAAGTTTGGTTGATAAGTTAATAGCGCTGAAGTGAATACTTAGATTTATGAAAGTCAATTGACTTGGTACTGTACAAAATTTTGATTCAACTAGAATGATACATTTTGAGACCGGTCAGTTAGCCAGTGTTCAATCCATTCCATGTGTCATGTAATTTTTCTAATTGTAAACCAAGGTGGTTAGGGACACAATACCATACTCCGGGTATACCAGCTACTGGAAGTTGGGACTAGATGACAAGAGATGGATCACTCAAAATTCCACTCTTCTGTTCATTCCCTCTAGAAGATCTGGCACTGGCCACTGTGAGAGACTGGATACTGGGCTAAATGGACCATTGATCTTACCCAGCATTTTACTCTCTTAAAAGGGGAATCATTATCAAGCTGGTGTGATTTGGGGAGCGATCCTGAAGGGATTGCCTCTTGGTCCTACACTATTTAACCTTCTCATCAGTGACCTGGAAGAAAAAGCAAATTACTGATAAAGGTTGCAGGTGACAAAGATTGGCAGAGTGGTAAATAATGACCAGTCACTGACACAGAATAATCTGAATTGCTTGGTAAGCAGGGTTCCAGCAACATGCACTTTAAGACCAACAGATGTAAAAAGTCATACCCTAGGAATAAAGAAAATAGGCCATCCTTACAAGACTCTTTATCCTGGGACACACTGGATTTTGAAAAAGACTTGGCTGTCATGGTGGATAATCAGCTCAACACAAGGTCCCAGAGCATTGCTGTGGCTACAAAAGAGCTAATGTGATCCTTGGATGTATGAACACAGACATCTCAAGTAGGAGTGGGAAGGCTATATTATCTCTGTATTTTGCACTGATGCAACTGCTACTGGAATCACATGTTCAGATCTAAAGTCCACAATTCAGAAAGGATGTTGATAATAGGAGAGGGTTCTCCATTTCTATGAACATCAAGATTGGATTTATTCTATAAAATATGCTCTAGTTCAGGCAAGTCCTGTAGCTCACATTATAGCAGCAGTCAAAATAGATCATCACAATGATCCCTTCAGTATTTAAAATTCATCTATAAACATAATCTGGACAAGACCAATAACGTTAGTGGGCTGAGGGAAACGGCCGAGAGAACTGGTAGAGTATATATCAGCACTTCCATTGACGTGAAGGAGCAACAGTCTGAAGGGAAGACAATGACGTAGTGACCCAATCATTTCTGTCCAATAAATGGCTTTTTTGACAAGTAGCCTGTCCCTACCACCCTACAAAATGTCGAGCTCACAGTGTGGGGCTAGGGCTGTGAGGAGTGTGCAGGGTTTCTTGAATGAAACCAAAAGAGCTTCCCTTCCTTACACTTAGTGGATAAAGGACGCCATTTAATCTGACCATATGCCTTCTACACCCACAACCAGATGTGCCCACAAGCAACTGAGATTTCAGTAATACCTAGCAAGGTGCCAGGCGCATGCTGTAGCAAGGGATTTTTCTCAAAAAAAGATTTGATTTTCTTATCGCTAATTGACCTCTGCAGACAACTGCTGAGCAAGCAAGGTTAGTTCATGTGATACATACTGGCACTGCAGCAACTGAGTTCTTGCATGTTATCCTCAAGGAACCTTTGATTCTCTCAATTTGGTCTTTCGAGGAAGCAATCTCCCTCACGTTAGCAAGCAAAGCTGCTGATATGCCTAGATATGGTAACAGAGCTAGGATTTCTTTGGACTTTAAGGGATTACAGCCAGCACATCATCTGTGACTGACACATCAAATGTAGCCTAATATGTTCCAGGGGTTAAGCCTTTCAGACTTTCCTGGGAACACCCTTTAATTTCAAATGGCTCTCGCTTTAGATTTCAGCTCGGAGATTTACTAAATGTTTTAAACCTCTGGAACAGATTTGGCTATGTTTGATGTGTCAGTCTCAGGTGATGTGCTGGCTTTCTGTATCACAGCTCTCTTGCCCAGTGATTGGCTCAAGCTGGAAACTGAAGTTATTACCCTCCTGATTATCGTACTACAACGTCAAGTAATGGAATCTCATCTGGTGCCTCTTCTGCAGGGTAAGTCCTGATAGTTAACCTCTTTTTTGAAGGTGGTGGAGTATGAATACATCATCAGTGTTTCTTGGTCCTTTTGTTTCATTGGGAAGCTCTCATAATACTATGTAGAGTAGTCTCCAGCGCACTTAACTTTGCAGGTTTCTGAATTTATAAAGTAGGTTGCATACAAAAATCTATATTAAAGAAAGTTGAGGACTCAGTTTCAAATATTAGGAAGTGCTAGCATTAAGTTTGCTCATGCAAAGCTCAGCTAGGAACCTCTACACATGTTTTATGATAAACTGCCCCCACATCAGATAGCAAGTCTGTAGCAGTGTGTAATATACTGTTCCATATCACCCCAACTTAATGAATATTCATTTTAATATGCACATTTTGGTGAATTAGTTGTACAATATTTGGTACATATACAATTCCTTTGGGACTTAATGCTCAACACAAGGGAGTCTGTTTGGGTACAAAGAATGGAGAAAGTAAACAAACCTTGCAAATTGTTTAAGAAACATTATTGGCCCAATTCAGAATATTTTAGGCAAATAGTTCAAATGCATCTGGATGGAAATTTTCACTGACCCGAATTTCAAAAAGGGTAAGGATGAGTAAGTGGCTAGTTCTGGTCTATGTTTTAAAATCAGGATCTTCAGGTTCACTTTAGTCTAAGTCAAGTCATTATCAGCATGAAGGAACAATTGCAACAGCAACTCCTGAGGCAGGAGAAGCTTCAAAAAGGGAGCTGCTCAAATGTCAGGGAGGCGAGGGGATGAGGAGAAAGAGGAGTCACTCTGCTTCCTCACCTTTATCCAGACAACACACATGCAGACAGCAGCCTATTCTCTTCATGAAGATTCTCCTGAGGTCCTGCTATTGCACCAGCAGGCATCTCCTCCTGCTCTTGATACAGTACCTGAGCATTGGAGGGCCCTCCATGGTACCTGAAACAGCTAGTAATAGAAGCAGGGGAGTCAGGTGCCCTACACATCTGCTATTAGCATTATTATTTTTAGTGCTCAGATGGTACCACCAGGAATGCGAATAAATAGATTCTACATATTTATAAAGAAAACATTTGCACTGATACCATAACTGATACAGGACTTCAGTGACTCAGCCAGAGGGTAGGGGTCTATTGCAGGAGTGAGTGGGTGAGGTTCTGTGGCCTGCAATGTGTAGGAGGTCAGACTAGATGATCACAATGGTCCCTGCCTACCTTAGAGTCTATGATACTCACTTGCTTAAAATATGACACCACGAGCACTTTAATAAAAGACAATCAAACCTATAGGACTTTGGTAAGTTTTACACAATATCTTTAACTTGGATCTCACCTGCCAACTGAGTAATTAATTTCTCAGTTTAAGATTCTTTCTTTAGGTATTTGTAAAACAATTTACAAGATGCTTAATCTAAGGGCTGGTCTACACTAACCCACCCTGTCGAACTAAGATACGCAACTTCAGCTACGTTAATACGTAGCTGAAGTCGAAGTATCTCAGTTCGATCTTACCTAGGGTCCACACGCGGCGCGCAGGCTCCCCCGTCGACAGCGCTTACTCCTCGTGGCGAGCAGGATTACAAGCGTCGACGGGGGAGCACTTCCTGGTTCGATTTATCGCGTCTAGACAAGACGCGGTAAATCGAACCCAGAAGATCGATCCGACGCCTCTGACGCTGCGGGTAAGTGTAGACTAGCCCTAAGAACATTACAGTTGTAATTATGTCCATGTAAACACATCACAGAGAAGTAAGTAAATAGATGCAAATCTGTTCCTGTTCTGGCCGAGCCAAGCAGCAGACACATTTACGTCATTCACATATACTAATCTGCTCACAGAGCAAAATGTTTTCATCAAATTTGAAGAAACAAGGGTAGAGATATATGCTGCTCAGGTTTGATTTTATTGTAGCTGATGGCTCCCTCTGCCTGAGAATAGCTAAAATTACTGCCCACAGACTACCTTGACCAGAAGTCACAAGTAAGTGTGCTAAACCAGCTGCAGATTCAGGATACATGAAGTGAGATTTAGACCAAAAGTGTGTGCATTAGGAAGCAAAGGCAAATACTAAAAAACTTAACTAGTAGATGAAGGAGAATAACAGATGATAGACTAAACACTTACTTCATAGTAACACCCAATCAAGATGGCCTATTGACTGAAACTGCAAGCTCAATGCTGAATCTTATGTTCATGGATCAATCTGTTCAGGGGCAGGTGGGCTAAGGTGTCTTCCGTACTTTTAAAAGTATCCCCTGATCCTCAAGCATCCTCCTGTGAGTGGCTATACAGGATTTTTGTCCCATTTCCCCAGACTAACAAGATTATGGATTTCCTTTATAATAGCTTTTGCCATTTTAGTGTGCACCTGGACCCACAGAAAGTATTAACAGCATAATTAGTTTCCAGTGACTGAAACATGCCCCTCCTAGGGACTGTAGTTTTGAAACTTGTTAAGAACATGATGATCAGGTTATTCAAAGCTGTGAAAATAGGACAAGAATTAGACCCTGTTAAGGATGTCCTCCGTGGATTTTGGTTAGGCATTTATATTAAATGACCCAAACATCACTTTACTGACACGTGGAATGTCCTACTTCTCGGATATATTCATTTTCTGTGATAGCTCTGTTCCGGGACTTTTGTACATCTGCAGGTAGTGCTGATCATATTTACAAATATTACATCTCTTTTGCTATATTGACTACTGATCCCTAGTAGTTTGCACCTATTAGCATTTTATCTGAAAAGTGCACTTATTAAAAAAAATCTGTGTTATCCTCCACTCAAACCCCCAAATAAACTTTTCAGTCTCTGTGACAAATTCAATACAAATCAAGTAAAACTATAGGTATCTTTTACTGAATTCAGATTCTTGAGTATGTCAAATGACAAGACTTCCTGCAAAGTTAACATAACTGAAACATGTTATGTTTGAATTCACAACACAATGAAAGTTGAAGTTAACACAGTAACTACAAGATAACTGTTTATAATACAGTACCTCCCGGATAGGGTGACCAGATGTCCCGATTTTATAGGGACAGTCCCGATTTTTGAGTCTTTTTCTTACATAGGCACCTATTAGCCCCCCACCCCCATCCCGATTTTTCACACTTGCTGTCTGGTCACCCTACTCCTAGAGGAGCTCAGATTTGAACTCTGAAGCATCCATGTTGAGAAACATGTGCAAGCCACCAAAACAATCACAGTTTAAGGCTTGCGCTGTCATACCTAGCCAATAACTTGAAGCTTGATGGGAGTTTATATTGAATCTGGGTTTAGGAATGTTTGGAACAAATGCTGAAGCACTTACAATATTTTATAATTTTGCAATAAATTAACTTTAATCAAGTATTTCAGGTCATATCTTCATCAGCGCTTTTGACCTGGAGGCATAGGTGCCAACTTCCGGTGGTGCCGGTGGGGGCTGATGCCGGGCCCCACCCCCAACACCGGGCGACGTTGTGGGGCCCCGCCCCCCGACGCCGATGCAATGTCGCCCAGCATCGGGGGCGGGGCCCCGCAACGTCTCCCGGTGCTGAGGTGAGCTTGCCGCGGGTCCCAGGGCTGGCGGGGGGCTGGGCGCGGGCCCCGGGGATGGCGGAGAGCTGCCGGTGGGTGCTCTGCACCCACCAATTTTTCCCCGTGGGTGCTCCAGCCCCGGAGTACCCACGGAGTCAGCGCCTATGCCTGGAGGCACAGCAGTTCTTTTCTCTTTGATCTGTTTTACACAATCCTCTCTTCTCTTCATATTTAAGGACAAGTTTCAGGTCAAATCCTTGTCAACTTACCCACCTTGTAGAGTCTCACTGAACTAAAACAGAATGATGTGGCTGGGCTAACTGATCAGGATTTGATTCTTTGACAGCTCTGAAATAAACTAACACCAAGAAGTGAAATTGTTTATATTTAGGATAAAATCTTACAAAGAATGTAAAGTATAACCTTACCTCAAGCCCTTTGTGTCTTACTAGGTATCCCTTGTACCAATCTGAAAATCGAGAAGAGCACAGAACTCAGTACAATGGAATACTTGCATAAATTGCACAAAAATACATTCACATTATGTGTTTATTATTTTACATGCAATGATAATAAATACTGGAAAGTAACAGTAAAGCACGTTCAAAGATTAAATATAGTACATCTAAAAATGTAAGGCCTTCCATTTCTTGTGTTTAGACAAAACCAAAGTGTGGGGCAGAAAGCACCCATTAGAGTAACTCCCCTTGTATGAATTTGGATCAATATTTGTTCACCCTGTGTTTACAGGATAGGACAACTCCCAACCCATTTATTCCTTTCAATGAGTGCAAATAACCGAGTGTAGCATATCAAGGCTCATTTACCCCGTATGTAGGAATTAAACATAAAACTTTCAAATCTGATCCCTTTATGGTATCTTAGTCTTTCATTAATGATACCATTTCCACCCATGATCCCTTCATGTAAGCACTGAAAATTATGACCCAAGAAAAAAAATCTGCAAAAGACAACACTCAAAAAAAGTTGTCGTGAGTTTTAGTTTCTTTTGAGCAAGAAGAATAAAAGCTGTTCTTTTCTCAGGAGTGGCTTTACATGTAGGCATATATAATAGAAAACCACAACTGGTTTCTGTTCTGTTCTCCTCTGCTATCTTTCTTCTTGTTAATCCTCTTCACTCATTTCTGCTCAATTAAACATTTACATTTATTGATGCCTATAGCAATGCTATTTGTAACTATTTTAATCTGCACTTACTCAAAGCAGCTTGCATTATGTACATAGAGACATTCTGCTCTCATCTAACAAATTAGCTTTAAAGCAACCCATTAAGTTTTCAGACTTGTGGGTCTAGTTCAGTATGTTCCCAGTAAACCAGGTAAACTAGGTCACCACAATTCCCAAGATTTGATTTGCTTCACCTCTGTCATTACTCAAATGAAGATGTGATTTATGAATTTCTGGTTACTGATACTGACAGTGCAGAAACAAATATGCTCCACCCACTGCTAAACATCAAAATTTTGTAGCTATTGCAGTAAGAAGAACCCTGAAGACTTCTGATATGCAGCTGAACGAAATAAGCAAAACAGGATGACAGAGCATACTACAAGAGCAATATGGCAGAAATCAATAGAGATAGGTACTGAGGCAATACAAGATATAGTAACATCTTCACATTCTAAACCCACTATTAATCACACAGCTCTCAAAGATTCAATCACTCCCAACAAAGTACAAAAAGCAAGTCTTCTGTGCACTCATTACTTAAAAAAGTCTTCCAAGGCCTGATATTTGAGAGGAAGCATGAAATATACAGAGCTAGAGTGAGGACTTTGAGAAATGCAGAACCGTCATGGAGGTTTTACTCAATTCGTCAGCATTAGACTAATTCTCTTTTCATCAAAAAAAAAAAAAAGCAGAATTTCATCTTGCACTTGTAATAAAAGAGGGCTTGCCCCATTTATACCAAAATAAAGTTGGGATAGGACTTTGCAAGTAGTTTGAAACTTAAATGTTATGTTGTAATACAATTTGAAATGTATACAACACACAAAAGAGATCTATGCCAGCACTCTCAACAAAAAGCATACTACAGGTCATGGTATATCGGGCAGAGATAAACTGGGCCCACTGAGCTTTGAAAGCTGCGTTGTCCAAATATGCCCCGATCCTGCTATCTGATTGACACAAACGGGTCCGTATGCTCATATGGAGCCCCTCTAATTTGCATGGGATTCTGTCTGGTTATTATGCACATCAGACAGCAGGCCACAGTTGGTTACTAATTGTCTGACTTAACTATTTCACAGAGCTGTGAATAGCCAGGATATGAAGCCAAATTGATTTCCCTGGCCCTCTTTTCTTAAGATGTACTGTAATAGAAATTAGTCTCACTATGGAAATTCCCCACAAATACGTCATTTCCTGTTGTGAATTGCATTAAAATGTATCAACCTACAACCCTGTGAACATAACAAGTAGGGATCACAAAGGGGTGCTATTGGCTTCTAGCACAGAAGACGTCAGGGCCAGTGCACATTAGCTGCTAGTTCACATGCTCCACTACAGAAAGGTTTGCAGATCTCCATACAAAGCACTCTTGTTGTGAACAGCAGCACTCCTACTCCTGTAACTAAGCTACTAAATAAAAAAAATTAGCATCAGCAATATTCTAATGCTCAATTTAGTTGCAGTCTTTAAAACAAAGGTTCAAGAGAGGGATTTTCATAAGTGCTCAGTGCCGTTGTAATTCTGCTCTGATAGTACACAATGAGCATTTTACCACTGAGTGCAACAGAATTAGACCAAAACTGAGCAGTTATGAGTATCCCACCCTAAATCTAAAACTGAGTAAAGTAGTTGTACATAATCTACATGCCCGTTTACAACAGCATGTGCGAAAACCCCATTTCATGCATCATTCATCACTGGTGCACACAGTTGCCATGACTGCACACCATTATAAGCAGGTTCTACAGGGTTTTTTTGTATATGTGATTTGGGCAAAGTCTGCATTACAGATGAATGTATACAAGAGTAAACAAATCTGCCCCCCCCCCACACACACACTTTTTTTATGCTTGTCAGCTACAATTTGCAGTAGGACATACCTTTCAAAATCTCTGGAATAAGACTAACTTCCTCACTTACACAATACGAAAGACTCCACTTCCCTCATTGAGCAACTGTTTTGAGAAGACCACAAATTTCACAGCAACTCAAGAGCTGAGTGTTTTAAATTTTATTCAGACAGATAACAACAACCCTTTATGAAATTTTGTTTATTTTGTTGTTCAGCATAATAGCACTGTACTGCTTCCTGGGTTCTGCCAAAGGGCCTTGTACAGCAAACAGAATGCAAGACCCAGAATATTAACATGCCTCATGAATAGTTTAGTCTAGGATAAGTCACTGTAAAAGGCATACGTGTTTGTTTGTTTTTTTAAAAAAGCCTTGCTGTAAACTCATAAATTGAAGCCAGGAAAGAGGGAGGGGAAACCTCAAATAAACTAATTCCTTATCATCATATCTTAGTCACCACAATATTAAAAGAGGTTGGCACAGCCCAAAGGAACCTTCTATTTCTCTGCAGAGGGTTAATTGAATGAACATGGGGGGGTGAGAAAACGGATGTGTCTTAGGATTTTTCAAAAACACCCCTCCACAACAATTTGTGGAAAGGGTCCATTCTAGTCTTAACTAATGAAAGGAGGCTGAGGAAGCATCTCTTGCAGGAGGCCTGATTCTCACTGATGCTTAGGAGGCTACCTCAACTTGCCCTGAGACAGGGCCTACCAGATGTCTGATGCCCCAGCACTTTGATGCCCTTTTGGGGAAAAAGAGAAGTAAGTTTGGAACCCCAAAGTCTGCCTAGAGAGGCCATCTAGGATCAACAGCTAGTGGAAACAATGCAAAGCTGTTCTTCAGCAGCTAGAAGGGCTGGGAGTGGGCAGAAGCAAATCTTGGCAAGGCAGGCAATGTAAGAAGGGCTCGCTACTTCCTCCAGCAGTAGTTCTGAGTGAAGCAGCAACAAAAGGAAAGATCTCCCATCTTAACCCAGAAGTCCAGCTAGGTTGAGGCCCTAATTCTGACCGCACTTTTTGAAAATTGTGTTTTACATAGTAGAATTTAACGCCCAAGTGACAACCTTAAGTAGGGCATCAATTGACTGTTGTAGAGTTAAAAGGAGCTTGCTTTGGGGGAGTGCTCCACTGGCTCTGGCTAACCTGTCATGTCCCCAGTCACTTCTGAGGGATGCATTTCTTGCCCAATGGGCCCATCACTATCCCTTGCTCAACTCCATTTTAGAGCCATGGGATCTCTTTTTTAGATGGGAAGGAATGACTTTCCTGCCCTCAAATCAAGACCTGAGGCCCATACCGAGCACTAGTACTGCATACTAGTACTAGTACTGTTGAGGGGAGGGATAGCTCAGTGGTTTGAGCATTGGCCTGCTAAACCCAGGGTTGTGAGTTCAATCCTTGAGGGGGCCATTTGGGGATATGGGGCAAAAATTGGGGATTAGTCCTGCTTTGAGCAGGGGGTTGGACTAGATGACCTCCTAAGGTCCCTTCCAACCCTGATATTCTATGATACACCAACATCCTTCTCCAAGACCCTGTTGCCCTGTACAACCAGAGCAGACTTCAGCTCTGCCCATTGGAATTAGTTGGGCTTGGATAGCTTCATACATCCATTCCACGGAGACATGTAGGGAGGCATAGACTGGAGCAGGCTTGTGGATCTACCATTAGAGCTAGTGTTATTTTTCTATGTCAATTAGTAAATTTGCTGCAAAATATACATATTTTGGTGCACCAAAACTATTTGTTAATTAGGACCTAATACAGTGAATAGTTTCAGCTGAAAAAAGTGTTTTGGGGTGGGGAAACGGGATGTCAAATTGGTTTGTTTAGACATTTTTGGAATGTGTTTGCTTTTTCATTTCAAATGAGAAAAAACAAAGAAATCACTTTCAGTTCAAAATAAACCAAGGCTAAGGCTATTTGGGTTTTGTTTGTTTCACCCACTATATTTATTTATACATACATACATACATACATGAATATATATATATTGTGACAGACCCAGACAAGTGGGGTACAGAAGTCTGATAGAAGGCAAATATATTGGCCATTGGATGAATAGTTTTCTGTTCCCTGAGTGACCAGAGCAGGGGCTGTACTAGAACAAGCAGGAACTTTCTGGAACCAATTTAAGGCAGGCAGGCTAATTAGGACACCTGGAGCCAATTAAGAAGAACCTGCTAGAATCAATTAAGACAGGCAGGCTAATCAGGGCACCTGGGTTTAAAAAGGAGCTCCCTTCAGTTTGTGGTGTTGCGTGCGAGGAGCTGGGAGCAAGAGGCACACAAGGAGTTGAGAGTGAGAAGAGTTGAAGGACTGAGGAGTACAAGCATCAGCAGACCATCAGGAGGAAGGTCCTGCAGTAAGCATAAAGAAGGTGTTGGGTGGAGGCCATGGGGAAGTAGTCCAGGGAGTTGTAGCTGTCACGCAGCTGTTACAGGAAACCCTATAGACAACTGCAATCCACAGGGCCCTGGGCTGGAACCCGGAATAGAGGGCGGGCCCGGGTTCCCCCCAAACCTCCCAACTCCTGATCAGACACAGGGGGAATTTGACTGTGGGTTCTACCAGAGGGGAAGATCTCTGAGGCGATCAAAATCCGCCAATAAGCACAGGACTCACCAAGGTAGAGGAGGAACTTTGTCTATATATTATATATATTATATATATATATAATTCACTCCGCTTTATCCATCACAAATGCCTTCCTCCCCCTCCCCCTCCCATTAACTACATGCACAGTTACAATGTCTAGTTCAAATTAAGCAGGCAGGGAAAGGACAATCAAGTAGAGCTGTGCAGAAAATGGTTTTCCCATCCTGAGAATTTTTCTTTTCAAGAAGTTTCCTGTTCTGCACTGGGAGAAAACTGAGACCCTGCAAAATAGAGACCTCCAGCCCTAGGATTGCCAATAGACCAGAGTTTAGGGCACTCATCTGGGATGTGAGAGATGCAGGCTGTAATTCCTACCCTGCCAGACTTTGATCCCAGGTCTCACACATCCCAGGTTAATGCGATAACCATCAGGTTTACACTCTCTCCAATTTCCAACCAGCTCTATAGTTAAGCGTTGCAGGTTCTAGGGGCTTGTGGGTCAGTACTTCTGTGCTTTTTAAAGAGCCATCCTCCATTCTGCTAGCGAAAATATTTGTGCCCCAACTGCTCATCATGCGGTCCCTTTGCCTCCCCCTTGTTTTCATGCCATACTTCAAGATGACCTTAATCTTCCTCCATGGCCCCACCAATTTCCTTCAAATTCCTCATTAAAATCCACCTGTTTATTTTAGCTTTCCAAGATTGATCTTCTCCCCAGCACTGTCTGATGTCATTTTCATTACTCAGCATATTTCATTTGTGTTTTGTCTGCATTATACTCCAGCCCGTAGAGGCTGTAACCTTGTGCTTCATGGTTAGAATACAAGCAGTATTCACATTTATGGCGTTTGGTAATAAGGCACACTCCTTACATAACTGAACAGCAGAGGGCAGGCCCGGGTTCCCCCCAAACCTCCCAACTCCTGATCAGACACAGGGGGAATTTGACTGTGGGTTCTACCAGAGGGGAAGATCTCTGAGGCGATCAAAATCCGCCAATAAGCGCAGGACTCACCAAGGTAGAGGAGGAAATTTGTCACAACTGGTGTCAGGAGTGGGAATGTGGTGTGCACAGCGCGGCGGAAGAAGAGGGGTGTTTATAAAAAAAAAAAAAGGGAGCGGGTTTATTTTTTTACTTCACCACAATGGAAGATGTAGTACGGGCACTGATACAAGCCACAGCTGCCCAGCAGGAAGCTACCCGTGTCCAGAAAGTTGCCCAACAGAAGGCAGTGCGGCTGCAGCAGGAGACCCAGCAGGAGACCAATCGCCTGTTGATGGACCAGGCCGCTCAAGACCGGACTATGTTGCGCGAATTAGTAAACCAAGTGAAGGCCCTTACAGAGATGAACTATGGCCATGATGGGACGCGGAAGATACGGGCCAGCAATTGCCTGCGGAAAATGACGGAGAAGGATGACATAGAGGCATATCTCCTGGCCTTTGAGAGGACAGCCCTACGGGAGACCTGGCCTTGAGATCAGTGGTCTGGCATCCTCGCCCCATTCCTGTGCGGGGAGGCCCAGAAGGCCTACTATGATCTGCTTGAAGAGGCTGCAGCAGACTACCCATAGCTGAAAGCAGAGATCCTGGCCAGATCTGGGGTAACGACCACAGTGCGGGCCCCGCGGTATCACGAGTGGAGGTACCAGGAAGACAAAACCCCACGGTCCCAATTGTATGACCTCATCCATCTCGCATGAAAGTGGTTGCGAACTGAGTCCCGGGGTCCAGAAGAGATACTAGAGGTTCTGGTCATTGACCGATACATGAGGGGACTACCGCCAGACCTTCGCACATGGGTAAGCCAGAATGAACCCTCCACCTATGATGAGATTGTTGCACTGGTAGAGAGGTGAAGGACGGCAAGGGAGCTGACCAGACCAGTTAAGGAAGCGGAACCCTGGGTTAAACTAGCAGCACCAAACCCAAGAGCTCGAGTGACTGGGCCACCAGGAGAGCCCAGGTGGAAAAAGAGAGGGGCTGAAGGCCCACCAGAGGCCACAAAGAGTCGGAGCACTGAGGGAGAAGAAGTTTGTGATATTAGACTGCCCAAACCAAGAGACTGGGGAATGCCTAGGGTTCCATACAGATGTTATGCCTGCGGAGAGTGGGGACACATAGCTGCACAGTGTCCCAATGCCGAGGAGACTATGCAGTGTAACCTGGGAAATTGGGTAGACCCATGCTCCCTAATCCACCTTGTGGGGGTCTCACTAAGCCCACATATGTACACCAGACCAGTGAAACTAAATGGGGTAGAGACCACAGCACTGGTTGATTCAGGGAGTGCTATCACGCTCATCTCAGGGAGGCTCGTGAAGCGTAGTCAGCTGCTGCAGGCTAAACATATGGGGATAACCTGTGTCCATGGGGCAGTTAGTTACTACCCCACCATCCCAGTAAAAATCGAAATCCAAGGAAACACTACTGAGGTAGCAGCAGGTGTAGTCCCTAAACTCCCATACCCAGTGCTCATAGGGAGAGACTTCCCAGGGTTTGGAGACTTACTCCCAGTAGGGAGATTGGAGAAAGAAGGGAACCCTGAAATTAGTGAGGCATCCACAGTAGACTGTCAACCCCCAATCTTCTCTGAAATATCCCCAGATTTGTTCCCCACTCCCAGACAGGGTAGAAAGACGAAAAGGGAAAGAAGGGCAGCTAAGGCCTTGGGAACCCGAATACTGACCCAAAGCCAGAGGGTCGCTCTCATAGGGAGGCAGACCCGTGCAGCTGAACAAGAGGCCACCCAGGAGGGAGAAGCACCCGAGTCTGACCCCCACCCTAACACCTCTGAACCAGCAGAGGCAACAGAGACTGCCCCCCTAGATCTTGGGCAGATTAGCCCCGGGAGAGGAAATTTTGGACAGGACCAGGCGGAAGACCCAAGATACGACAACATTAGGAAAGAGGTGACTGAAATAGACGGGGTTCCCGTGGAAAGGAAAATCCAGGGACCAGGACCCTACTTCATAATGAAGAAGGGTCTCTTATACCGGGTTGCACCAGTACAGGGGCAGAAGGTACAGCAGATCCTAGTACCTCAAAAACACCAGAATGCTGTATTAAGCCTTGCCCATAGTCATCTTTTTGGGGGGCATTTGGGGGTAGAAAAGACCCTGGCATGGGTCCTACGACAATTTTTCTGGCCTGGAGTACATGAAGAAGTGAGGAGGTACTGTGCGTCCTGTCCAGAGTGTCAGCTGCACAGTCCCCGTCCCCATTTGAGGGCACCTTTAGTACCCCTTCCCATCATAGAAGTCCCCTTCGAGCAAATAGCCATGGACCTAGTGGGACCCCTGGAGAAGACGGCTCGGGGTCACCAATATATACTTGTTGTTTTGGACTATGCTATTCGCAACCCAGAAGCCATCCCCCTGCGGAACACAGCCTCTAAAACGATAGCCAAAGAGCTGGTGGGGATCTTTGCCTGAGTGGGGCCACCAAAGGAGATATTAACAGATCAAGGAACTCCATTTATGTCGAAGCTAATGAAGGACCTCTGTACGCTGCTCCATATACATGCCCTGAGAACTTCAGTCTATCACCCGCAGACTGATGGGCTGGTAGAAAGGTTTAACCGAACCCTCAAGGCTATGATAAGGAAGGTGGTAAGTCGGGATGGGAAGGACTGGGACACCCTACTACCTTACCTTATGTTCGCTATCCGGGAGGTACCTCAGGCCTCAACTGGGTTTTCCCCCTTCGAATTATTATACGGGCGCCACCCCCGTGGCATACTAGATATCACCAAAGAGATCTGGGAAGAGGAACCCAGTGAGGGGAGAAATATAATAGAGCATGTATTGCAGATGCGAGACCGGATAGCCCGGATCACCCCTATTGTATGGGAACATTTGGAAAAGGCACAGGAGGCCCAGCGAACCCATTACAATCACCAGGCAAAAATCCGACAGTTCCAACCAGGGGATCGGGTGATGGTGTTGGTACCCACAGCAGAAAGCAAGCTTCTGGCCCAATGGCAGGGGCCCTATGAGGTGGTTGAACCTGTGGGGGAAGTAACCTACAAGGTGCGGCAGCCAGGATGTTGGAAACAAGAACAAATATATCACATCAACCTTCTGAAACCCTGGCATGCACAAGAGGCATGCGCAGCTGTCCGAAAAGACCTACCCCAGGAAAACAAACCTTCCAAACAAGTGAGAGTGTCTCCCGATTTAACACCAGACCAGAAG
Organism: Chelydra serpentina; assembly: GCA_037349315.1. Classification (NCBI taxonomy): domain Eukaryota; kingdom Metazoa; phylum Chordata; order Testudines; family Chelydridae; genus Chelydra; species Chelydra serpentina. The sequence goes on along the minus strand of JBAIAC010000035.1, from coordinate 28,550,050 downwards.
AATGAGGTGTCTGAGATGATCTTCGGGAACCAAGATGTGTTCTCCACAAAACCGGGTCGAACAACCGAGACATATCACCACGTCATCACAAACCCTGGGGCCAGAGTAACAATGAGGCCCTACAGGGTGCCAGCGGCCAAAAGGGAGGAAATAAAAGCAGAAGTAAAAAAGATTCTGGAGTTGGGGATCATCGAAGAATCCCACAGTCAGTGGTCTAGCCCAATCGTACTGGTGCCCAAACCTGATGGCACCGCAAGGTTTTGCAATGACTTCTGGCAACTAAACAAGGTATCCCAATTCGATGCGTACCCCATACCTCGCATAGATGAGTTAGTGGACCGTCTGGGCAATGCCCGGTACTTGACTACCCTAGACTTGACAAAGGGGTACTGGCAAATTCCCCTTGCCAAAGATGCAAAGGAAAAGACTGCGTTCTCTACGCCAGAGGGTCTTTTTCAATATACTGTCCTCCCTTTTGGACTACATGGGGCCCCAGCTACCTTCCAGCGCCTCATGGATAAGCTATTATGCCCCCATAATCATTATGCGGCTGCCTATCTGGACGATGTGGTCATTCATACCCCAGACTGGGAAACCCACCTCAAGAAGGTGGAGGCAGTCCTCGATACCTTCAGGCGAGCTGGCCTTACAGCTAACGCTGCTAAGTGTGCTGTAGGGTTTACGGAGGCCAAATATCTTGGCTACATTGTGGGAAAAGGTCTCGTAAGACCCCAACTGAACAAGTTAGAGGCCATCCAAAATTGGCCCCGACCACGTCGCAAGAAGCAAGTCCGGGCATTCCTAGGTGTGGTGGGGTATTACCGACGATTTATCCACCACTTTGCCACAAGGGCTAGCCCCCTGACAGACCTAGTGAAAGCCTATGGACCTGATCTGGTGAGATGGTCTGATGGAGCTGACAGAGCATTCACAGACCTACGGACTGCCCTCTGCAGTAACCCCGTACTGATAGCCCCAGATTTCACCAAGGAATTTATCCTGCAGACGGATGCATCGGAAGTAGGGTTAGGGGCCGTTCTATCACAGATGGTCGGGGAGGAGGAACATCCAATTCTCTACCTCAGTAGGAAACTCCTTCCGAGGGAACAGAAATATGCCGTGGTGGAGAGAGAGTGCCTCGCCGTAAAACGGGCAATGGAAACGTTGCGCTACTACCTGCTCGGGCGCAGATTTGTCCTCGTGACCGACCATGCCCCTCTTCAATGGCTGCAGCGGAACAAGGAGAAGAACACTAGGGTGACCAGGTGGTTCTTAGCCCTCCAACCTTTCCATTTCCGTGTGCACCACAGAGCAGGGAGCCGTCACGGCAATGCTGATGGCTTGTCACGTGTGCACTGCCTGGCGTCCCAAGCTGCCCAACCCCTTGGTGTTGAGTAGGGGGGAGGGATATGTGGCAGACCCAGACAAGTGGGGTACAGAAGTCTGATAGAAGGCAAATATATTGGCCATTGGATGAATAGTTTTCTGTTCCCTGAGTGACCAGAGCAGGGGCTGTACTAGAACAAGCAGGAACTTTCTGGAACCAATTTAAGGCAGGCAGGCTAATTAGGACACCTGGAGCCAATTAAGAAGAACCTGCTAGAATCAATTAAGACAGGCAGGCTAATCAGGGCACCTGGGTTTAAAAAGGAGCTCCCTTCAGTTTGTGGTGTTGCGTGCGAGGAGCTGGGAGCAAGAGGCACACAAGGAGTTGAGAGTGAGAAGAGTTGAAGGACTGAGGAGTACAAGCATCAGCAGACCATCAGGAGGAAGGTCCTGCAGTAAGCATAAAGAAGGTGTTGGGTGGAGGCCATGGGGAAGTAGTCCAGGGAGTTGTAGCTGTCACGCAGCTGTTACAGGAAACCCTATAGACAACTGCAATCCACAGGGCCCTGGGCTGGAACCCGGAATAGAGGGCGGGCCCGGGTTCCCCCCAAACCTCCCAACTCCTGATCAGACACAGGGGGAATTTGACTGTGGGTTCTACCAGAGGGGAAGATCTCTGAGGCGATCAAAATCCGCCAATAAGCACAGGACTCACCAAGGTAGAGGAGGAACTTTGTCTATATATTATATATATTATATATATATATAATTCACTCCGCTTTATCCATCACAAATGCCTTCCTCCCCCTCCCCCTCCCATTAACTACATGCACAGTTACAATGTCTAGTTCAAATTAAGCAGGCAGGGAAAGGACAATCAAGTAGAGCTGTGCAGAAAATGGTTTTCCCATCCTGAGAATTTTTCTTTTCAAGAAGTTTCCTGTTCTGCACTGGGAGAAAACTGAGACCCTGCAAAATAGAGACCTCCAGCCCTAGGATTGCCAATAGACCAGAGTTTAGGGCACTCATCTGGGATGTGAGAGATGCAGGCTGTAATTCCTACCCTGCCAGACTTTGATCCCAGGTCTCACACATCCCAGGTTAATGCGATAACCATCAGGTTTACACTCTCTCCAATTTCCAACCAGCTCTATAGTTAAGCGTTGCAGGTTCTAGGGGCTTGTGGGTCAGTACTTCTGTGCTTTTTAAAGAGCCATCCTCCATTCTGCTAGCGAAAATATTTGTGCCCCAACTGCTCATCATGCGGTCCCTTTGCCTCCCCCTTGTTTTCATGCCATACTTCAAGATGACCTTAATCTTCCTCCATGGCCCCACCAATTTCCTTCAAATTCCTCATTAAAATCCACCTGTTTATTTTAGCTTTCCAAGATTGATCTTCTCCCCAGCACTGTCTGATGTCATTTTCATTACTCAGCATATTTCATTTGTGTTTTGTCTGCATTATACTCCAGCCCGTAGAGGCTGTAACCTTGTGCTTCATGGTTAGAATACAAGCAGTATTCACATTTATGGCGTTTGGTAATAAGGCACACTCCTTACATAACTGAACAGCAGCTAAACAAATGTGCAGAACAATAAAGCCTTCCCCTCTCAATTGTATTTTCTGTGTCCTAAGAGGGCATTTTAAACAAGGAAAAGAAAAAAATTAAAAACCACTGAACTACAATAGCAAATCTTTCCAGTTGCTATTTAAGGCCAGCTTTAGGAAAAGGGGTAGAAACCTGTCACTACAGATGCATTAGTAGCCTGGTCCTGTGGACCTTGTGTATTTACAACTCCCACTAGTTTCAATGAGATCAGAACTAGACGCAGTGTTACCTGCTAGAATCAGGATAGACTGGAAATTCTGAGTAGTAGAACCACAAAGAGTTCACTTTTGCACAAGCCATGTTGTAATTCATTGTCACAAGATGCTTGGGAGCAGTTTTGTTTGTTAAATCTTTGCACTATAAAATGCATATCTAAGGCCTGGTCTACACTAGGACTTTATGTCGAATTTAGCAGCGTTAACTCGATTTAACCCTGCACCCGTCCACATTACGAAGCTATTTATTTCGACATAAATGGCTCTTTAATTCGATTTCTGTACTCCTCCCCGACGAGGGGAGTAGTGCTAAATTCGACATGGCCATGTCGAATTCGTGTTACTGTGGATGGAATTCGACGCTAATAGCTCCTGGAGCTATCCCACAGTGCACCACTCAGTGGACGCTCTGGACAGCAATCCGAACTCGGATGCTCTGACCAGCCACTCAGGAAAAGCCCCGGGAAAATTTGAATTCCTTTTCCTGTCTGGCCAGTTTGAATCTCATTTCCTGTTTGGACATCGTGGTGAGCTCAGCAGCACTGGCAACGATGCAGAGCTCTGCAGCTGTGGTGACCATGACGTCACAGAATAGGAAGAGAGCACCAGCTTGGACTGATCGGGAAGTCTTGGACCTGATCGCTGTGTGGAGCGATGAGTCCGTGCTTTCGGAGCTGCGATCCAAAAGACGGAATGCGAAAATTTATGAGAAGATTTCCAAGGCAATGGCGGAGAGAGGATACGTCCGGGATGCAACGCAGTGCCGCGTGAAAATCAAGGAGCTGCGACAGGCATACCAAAAAACCAAAGAGTCCAACGGACGCTCCGGATCGCAGCCACACACATGCCGTTTTTACGAGGCACTGCATGCTATGCTCGGTGGTGCTGCCACCACTACACCACCAGTGTCTGTGGACTCTGACGACGGGGTCTTATCTACGGCCACGTCGTCTGAAATTTTCGCGGACGGTGAGGAGGAAGGAGAGGAGGAGGACGAGGCAGTCGACAGCGCTTTCACCACTGAGTTCCCCGACAGCCAGGATCTGTTCATCACCCTCACCGAGATCCCCTACGAACCCTCCCAAAGCAGCAGCCCGGACCAGGACCCAGGCGAAGGATCATCAGGTCGGTGTTTTAAACATTTATTTTGAATAGAATAGGCATTGGTTTGTTATCAATGTGTTTTTATTGCTTGCTTTGCAATAGGCGCTTCAGTTTTCAATCTTTTCCAAGGCAACTACTCAAATAGTCTGTCAATATGTATGGGGATAGAGGAGAAATCCCCATCAGAGATCTCCGCGAAACTCTCCTGTAGGTACAGTGAAAGCTTTTGCATCAGGTTCCCAGGGAGAGCGGCCTTACTATCTCCTCCATGGTAGGATACTTTTCCGCGCCATGCAAGCATCAGGTACTCTGGTATCATTGCCTTGCATAGAATGGCGGCATACGGCCCCGGGGTTTGCTGGCATTCATGCAGCATGCAGTCTTTGTCCATCTCCGAAATCCTCATCAGAGTGATATCAGTCATGGTGCCCTGGTTTGAATGGGTGTTTTTGTTAGTATAGTGACTTCTTGATTTTTCCTTTAAAGAACGACAACCGGCGGTTTGCAGACATGCGGCGGGGTGGTAGCTGTGAGGCTAACCGTTGAAACTTTGCGGTGCGCAGGCAGGGAGAGTTCCCTGGACCAGCCACGCAGAGGGGGTGGGGAAGGTAGGCGAGCCGTTAAAACACAGCGGGTCGCGGAAAGGGAGAGTTCCCGGTACCGGCCCCGTGGAGGGGGTGGGGAGGGTATCTGAGCCGTTACAACACAGCGGTGCGCAGGCAGGCAGAGTTCCCTGGACCGGCCACGCGGAGGGGGTGGGGGGGGTAAACGTGTAGGTGACCCGTTGTAGCCGAGCAGTTTTGCCGGCATCAGGAACTGGCCACCGCTAGGAACTGTGCTTGAAACATGGGAGTACCGCACTGCTGTGAAGTTAGGTCACAGCAGTCCAAAGGCAACGGCTTACCATAGTCTCCAGAGAGCAGTTTTCCAGTGTCCAGGTCCGCTTGTGTGATCTGAACACCAGGACCCCTGGCACTTAATACAAAGACATAATATTCGACCTTGTACTGAGTGCACATGTGATAGATAGTATGCATGGTCTTGTTCACAGGGAAAGAGTATAGGCATTGTTCGGGAAAATGTATCTTTCTGAGGAATTCACTCCCTTTCTCCCATCCCACAGTTGCGAGTGTCTCCCTCCCTACCCGTGGATCGCCCTCCCAGAGGCTTGCGCAGATCAGGCGGCGCAAAAAAAAAACCCGGGACGACATGTTTTCGGAACTGATGGTAAGTTCCCGAAATGATGCGGCACAGCGGAGAGAGGATGTCTCAAGGTCCGAGCGAGCAGTCAGCGAAAGGGAGCAGAGGGCTGAAGCTCGCGAGGACAGGTGGCGGGTGGAAGACCAGCAGACAACTCAAACGCTGCTTGGACTAATGAGGGAGCAAACAGATACGCTCCGCCGCCTTGTTGATGTTCTGCAGGAACGGAGGATGGAGGAAAGGGCATCTCTGTATGTTATTTCCAACCGCCCTCCCCTGCCACAAAGTCCAATTCCCCCCTCACCCAAAGTCAGTAGAATGAGGGGAGGCAGGGGCCGCAGAAAAAATCACTCCACCCCTGCGGACTGCTCCAGTAGCAGAAGGCTCTCCTTTCCAAAAATTTAGATGGGCCCTTTACTTCCCTCCAAACGCACCCCACCCCAGCCCCAGTCCAAGTTTCATCTTAAAAGTTTGCTCTCCTTAATAAAAAATTGTGTTCTGAAAATTCCTGATTCCTTGACTATCTTTCAAAGGGCTGTTCGATTTTGGGGGAGGGGAGGGGTGGTTTGTGATGTGAGACGATAGTCACCGATAACAGGGTGGGGACAGGGGAAATGGTTCAACAGAAAGTCACACTCACATTGCATTCACTAGGCACACTTGCCATTCTGGGAGGGGGTTTTCCTATTCTCTATGGGGGAGGCTGTCACTTTCTGGTGGTGGAGGGTGGCTGCAGATCGTTGGCGGCAGGCAATAGCCTGCATGACAGATCCATGCAGCAGGGGATCAGTGGCCGCAATCCCCGGCCAAGAAGTCACACAGGCCCCCCCTCACAGAGTTGCGAACAGGAGGGGTTGCAGGCTCCATTGAAACAAGCAGTACACCACTGCGGACTGCTCAGGGAGCAGGAGCCTGTCATTCCCCGAGTTGGGAAGCGTCCTTTCCATCACTCCACCCGCTCCCCAACCGCGGTATTCGTCCCAGTCTCAACCCTTCACCGAGAAATCATTAATAAAGAAGACGGTTTTAATAAACAATGTTTCCTTTATTATACTTTTAAAGCGGGGAATGAAGGGGGGGAAAGGGTGCTGGTAATTGGAGAGGATAGGCAACAGAAATTGGGTAAAGAAACGGGGGCTGGTTCAGCTTCAGTTTTAACAAGCAAAACAGTCACTGGTTACCCTGCTCGCTCTGGAAGCTAGCTTTCAAAGCTTCCCAGATGCGCAGCGCGTCCTGCTGTGATCTTCTAATCACCCTGGTGTCCAGCTGAGTGTAATCAGCAGCCAGGCGATTGGCCTCAACCTCCCACCCCACCATAAACGTCTCCCCATTACTCTCACAGAGATTGTGGAGCACACAGCAAGCTGCAATCACAATGGGGATATTTGTTTGGCTGAGATCGGAGCGAGTAAGTAAGCTTCGCCATCTCCCCTTCAGATGGCCAAAGGCACACTCCACCACCATCCTGCACTTGCTCAGCCGATAGTTGAAGAGCTCCTTTTCAGTGTCCAGGGCGCCCGTGTATGGCTTCATGAGCCAGGGCATTAGCGGGTAGGCTGGGTCCCCGAGGATCACTACAGGCATCTCCACATCCCCAACACTTATTTTGCGGTCCGGGAAGTAAATACCTTCCTGCAGCCGTCTAAACAGACCAGAGTTCCTGAACACACGAGCGTCATGAACCTTGCCCGGACATCCGACGTTGATGTTTGTAAAACGTCCTTTATGGTCCACTAGTGCTTGCAGCACCATAGAAAAATAGCCCTTACGGTTAATGTACCGGCTGCCCTGATGGGCCGGTCCAAGGATGGGGATGTGTGTCCCATCAATAGCCCCGCCGCAGTTTGGAAATCCCATAGCAGAAAAGCCATCTATGATCACCTGCACATCTCCAAGGGTCACTACCTTTGAGAGCAGCAGGTCAACGATTGCATGGGCTACCTGCATCACAGCAACCCCCACGGTAGACTTGCCCACTCCAAATTGATTCGCGACTGACGGGTAGCTGTCTGGCGTTGCAAGTTTCCAGAGGGCTATAGCCACCCGCTTCTGGATAGTCAGGGCAGCTCGCATCCGGGTGTCCTGGCGCTTCAGGGCAGGGGACAGCAACTCACAAAGTTCCAGGAAAGTGCCCTTACGCATCCGAAAGTTTCTCAGCCACTGGGATTCATCCCAGACCCGCAGCACTATGTGGTCCCACCAGTCAGTGCTTGTTTCCCTGGCCCAGAATCGCCGTTCCACAGGATCAATGTGACCCATTGCCACCATGATGTCTAGGGGCCGGGGTCCCGTGCTTTGCGAGAGGTCTGTGCCCCTCTCAGAGTTCATGTCCTCCCGGAGCTTCCGTGGCCTCCTCGCCCGATTTCTCTGCATCTGCCTCTGGAAAAGGTGGACGATAAGGCGTGAGGTGTTGACAATGGACAGAACAGCAGCGATAATCGCGGAGGGCTCCATGCTCGCTGTCCTGTGGCGTCCGCGCTGTCAATCACCAGAAAAGGGGCGATGTAATTGCCCGCCAGTGCTTTCATGTAGGGAGGGCAGGAGTGTGGGTCGAATGACGACATGTTCCCAAAACCACCCTCGACACATTTTTGGCCCCAGAAGGCACTGGGGGCTAGACCCAGAATTCCAATGGGCAGCGGGGACTGCGGGAACTGTGGGATAGCTACCCACAGTGCACCGCTTGCAATGTCGACGCTTGCCCCGTTAGTGTGGACTCACAAACTCGAATTAATGTCCTTGGTGTGGATTCGCACGATCGACTTTGTAAAATCGGTTTCAAAAGTTCGGTTTAAGATAAATTGAACTATTCTCGTAGTGTAGACATACCCTAATACTTCTCTTCCTTAACAGTCTATATGCAAGTGTAACCACCACAGCTGTGGTTTTGGGTGGGAGCCGGTCTCTTACCAGCTGCATGATGAAGAAATGAGGGGAGAAAAAACATTTACCTACAGTAACTGTTGTTCTTAATGGTGTGTTATGCACATGTATAGTTTCACTGCAGTTGTGCCCCAAAGCACTTAAGTCAGACTCTTCCCAGCAGTACCATTAGGTGGCACGTGCACCTTCACTCTTCTCAGACATTGAGCTTAAGCCATTAAACAGGCATGTCCACCACTTCAGTTCCATATCCCTCTAATGAAGTTATTGTCCAAAAGTAGTGGGGCAGGTGGGAAGGTTCTGGAATGTATGAGCACACAACACATCTGAGAACAGTTACTCTAGGTAAGCAACCCATTTCTCTCCTTCAAGTGATTGTGCACATATACATTCTGCTGCTGGTGACTCTGTAGCAGTTCCCTTACAGGTAGCAAGGTTTTGAATTATCTGAACTGAGACTGCAATGCTGACTTGCCGAAGCTCAGCTGTTCGAAAAGCCTAAGTTATGTACAAATGATCACGTTGCTGCTTTACAGATATCTGTTATCAGAACATTTCTCAACAACACAGAGGAAGTGGACTGAGCCCTGGGGGGTGGTGTTTGGCTTGGTTTTTTGGTGGTGGTGGTGAAGAGATTTTTGCAAGATTGTAATCAAGTTTGATACTGTCAGAGATCCAGTGAGATATGTTGAGCTATCACTGATTGGTCCTTTGACTCTCTCTGCATGGGCTATAAAGAACCTGGGATACACATTGAACTGTGCGATCAAGGTGGAACAGCAAAGTTCTATGAACATCCAAGGTGTGAAGTCTTTCTTCATTTGGAAGAATTAGGTTCACCGGAAGATGAAAAGATTGGTTCTGATGAAAAGATGACACCACATTTTCAATTAACTTAGGGTGTCATCTGAAAGAAACCTTGTCCTCATTCATAGGGGGGGAAATTTAAGGATGGTCAGTTAGCAGAACTCATGGCTGAAACACTCTTCTTGCAGAAGTTATTGCCTCCAAAATACAATGGTGATGTCACTGGGGGTTTAAAGAGGGCCCACCATTAGCCTTTAAAGACTAGGTTAAGATCCCATGATGGTACCTGATCAGATACTGGACAACAGACATGGACTAGTTTTTTCAGAAATCTGAATACCAGAGGGTGAGAGAAAACCCCTCTAACTGGTAGATGGACTGAAGATATGGAAGCCAGGTGAACTCTCGGAACTGAAAGGCCAGATGCCTTCAAATGCAATAAGTAATCCAGTATATGACTAGTGTCCTGTCGCTGGTGATGATAAATGCTGAGATTGTCCAGATGGCCACACACTTCCATTTAATGGTGGATATGGCTCTAGCAGAATCCTTTCTCTTGCTCACAAAGACATCTTGGACATCTCTGGAGCACAGTTTTTCACAAGCATTTAACCAGAGCTTATCCATGCAGTGAAATTGAGAGATTGGAGGTTGCAGTGTGGAGACCAGCCCTGGTTCTGAGATAGCAGATCCCTGACTCGAAGCGAAGTTAGCTGGCCTGATTGAAAGCTGTGTAGGCCTGTGAACCAGTACTATCTTGGCTAGACCAGTGCCACAAAGATTAATGTTGTTTTGTCTGTTTTCAGCTTCCTGAGAATCCTTGGAAAGAGAGGAACTGGAGGAAATCATATAGCAGATGATTGGTCAATGGGAGAAGAAATACATCTGTTAAGGAACACAGACTGCAACTTGGGCTGGAGCAAAAGTTCTTGAATTTGTTGTTCAAGTTGGTAGTGAACAAGTCTATTTTCAGGTATCCTCGCTGATGGAAGATCTGGAGGAGGATGTCCTTTCTGATTGCTCACTTGTGGTGGTCCATAAAATCCCAGCCAAGGGAATCTGCAGTGGCATTTCTCACTCCCAGAAGATGGAACTATCTCAAGGAAATTTGGTTCTTATGCATAGTTCCAAAGTGGATGACAACCTGATATAGATGAGTCGTTCTTGCACATATCCACACCCTCCCCAACAGCTGTGGAGATAAAACACGGCAGTGGTGTTGTCTGTAAGGACTTGCACCAACTAGTTCATGATGAAAGACATGAATGTTTCAAAGGCCCAATGGATAGCATGGGACATCACACGTCTATATGTGCTTCTTGGTAGAATAGGTAGATCAAGATGTAAGGCAATTTCTATGATCATCTTAACATCTGTGTAGATCTCATCAGTATACTCACAAGTTGAAAGAAGTAGAGGAAGGGAAAATAAGTTGAATACCCCCCTTTCCTTTACCACCAATTAGAAGAAAAACCTGAAGTTGAAATTCACTAAATCATTTCATGCTAAGCAGGCTTTCCCCCCCCCACACACACACACACAGGTGATAAACTGGCTTCATAATCATGTGGTAGGTTTCAGATTACTTTCATTAGTACACCGTATTCATTGAAACCAATACAATAACGACAACAGTCCAATGAGAGCTATTGATGCTTTATTGCAAGTTGAATGGTCATCTGAAATAAGCAGATAGGAAACAGCGTAGTTTAATGCTGAGATTTAAAAAGTATTAATTAATGAAATAATTAGCCCTGTTTTCCCAGGAATATGTTAATGTAATACAGGCTGAGGGTGGAAAGCACATGAGGTAATGTGATATAAATGTAAGTTTTCAATGCAAGTAATTAAAAAGAGATGCTATATTTTGAATGCAAGTGACTTACCTTCACAGGACTCCAATATATGGACCACATCACCAATCTGCAGAGGTAACTGCGGTTCTCCTGCACCTTTAAAGTTGTATATGGCTGCAAAGTTAAAGGACAAAGTATTCAATGATTCAAATAGAGCAAGTCATACTTTTCAATTAAATAGAAAAGTAAGCTATGGGTGACGCTAAGATTTTGACTCCATGATGAATAGACTAGGGAGAACAAGACAAATTATAAATGATTTGATGGGGCTATGATTTCAACAAACAAGTTTCTTCTTTTCTTATCTAACCTAAATACTACCCAAAAAAAAGCAAAAAGAAGCATGCATTGCTGTCAGTCAAAAGAGGATTATGTATACATTTTCAAAGGATCATCATCAATAGGAATTAAAGATAATGTTGTGAGAAATACTTTGGTGGTCACTGCCCAAATTCAGCCAAGCATTTAAGAACATGCTTAACTTTAATTATGTGCTTTAGTGTTTGCTGAATCGGGGCTTGTATTTTTCCCTTACACGTAGCTGTCAAAGCAAAACATGCAATGTATTGAGCGGTTTAGGTCAGGTTTTTATCCAGAGTTTATTTTGCACATGCATTAGGGTTCCTACTATGATCCAAACATTCACTCTAAATATATGCAAACATTGAACAGTTATGCATGCATATAAGTCTAAATAGCTATTATATATGGACAATTGAAAGTCATGTCCAACAATAGAAAAAAATGCCTGCAGAATATGATTTTATTAATTCAGCCAGATAAAAATGTTCCTAAGATAAAGAGTTCAGTCTTAAAGCAAAATCATGGTTAATACAGAGAAAGCGGAAAAAGTCTAGTTGTACTGTTTTTAGGACATTTGAATTGCCACAAAAATACTAGATGCTAACAATCTTGCTAACCAAAAGCAAGTAATTCAAATGCGGTTTCAAAGCACAGAAATGAAGACGAAAAGTGGAACAGGTTTCAAGAACATTGTAACAGGCTTTTTCAAACAGTTGTTCATTATCTTTGAGGCCTACAGGATGTGGGCTGGCAGGGTAAGTGTTTGGCTTTTTGTGCATGCAGTCTCCTAGGGGCTGGATGATAGAGGCACATGCTACATAGCGAGAGTGTGGCTAATTAATAAACATCCCACAGAGATCCTATGTTAAATGTTTGTAGGGCTGAAACCTTTGTTGTATCAAAAGTAACTTAAATGCAGATATCTATTGCAGAGTCTCCGATCTACACAGAAGTACACATTACTCAGTGGTCATTTTTTTAGTTCCATTCTCTTCTCCTCCCAGAACATCCTTATAGCTCCCCACCCCACCCCCAAAAACATAGTGCATCAATCCCACAAATTTGCAGTGTCTGTAGTTGAAATGAGCATGGTCCAGAGGCACAGCTTCTCTTCAACACACATAACTGCCTTTCTGTCCCATTTTCCTCCCCTTTGCATTCATGCGCAGAAAGGCACCTGTGGCCTACTGTTATGGGACCATCAGTTCAAGTAAATAAGCTGTATCTTAAATATATATTGCTGAGATCAACTTTGCCTCTCATAAGGCTATCAAGTTGCAATGGTGTAGCTGACAGCAGAATATGGTCTATCATATTCCTTTGAAAAAGAAACTCCATTTTATTCTTTTAAAGTTCTTATCTCCTGTAGTCCAAATTCTTCCTTTCATTTGCCTTTCTGTTCTGTTAATATTTTCTTAGAATCATAGAATCATAGAATATCAGGGTTGGAAGGAACCTCAGGAGATCATCTAGTCCAACCCCATTCTCAAAGCAGGACCAATCCCCAAATAAGTCATCCCAGCCAAGGCTTTGTCAAGCCTGACCTTAAAAACCTCTAAGGAGGTTTCACCACCTCCCTAGGTAACCCATTCCAGTGCTTCACCACTCTCCCAGTGAAAACGTTTTTCCTAATATCCAACCTAAACCTCCCCCACTGCAACTCCTTGTTCTGCCATCTGTTACCACTGAGAACAGTCTAGATCAGTGTTTCCCAAACCTGGGACGTCACTTTTTCAAGGAAAGCCCCTGGCGCACCCCGACGGTTTGTTTACCTGCCACGTACGCAGGTTCGGCCGATTGTGGCTCCCACTGGCCGTGGTTCGGTGTGCCCAGCCAATGGGGGCTGTGGGAAGCGGTGCAGGCCGAGGGACGTACTGGCCGCCGCTTACCGCAGCCCCCATTGGCCGGGCACAGCGAACCGCGGCCAGTGGGAGCTGCGATTGGCCGAATCTGCGGACGCGGCAGGTAAACAAACCGTCCGGGCGCCCCAGGGGCTTTTCCTGAACAAGCGGCGTCCCAAGTTTGGGAAACACTCGTCTATATCCATCCTCTTTGGAACCCCCTTTCAGCTAGTTGAAAGCAGCTATCAAATCCCTCCTTCGTTCTTCTCTTCTGCAGACTAAACAATCCCCATTCCCTCAGCCTCTCCTCATAAGTCATGTGCTCCAGCCCCCTAATCATTTTTGATGCCCTCCGCTGGACTCTTTCCAATTTATCCACATCCTTCTTGTAGTGTGGGGCCCAAAACTGGACACAGTACTCCAGATGAGACCTCACCAATGCTGAATAGAGGGGAATGATCACGTCCCTTGATCTGCTGGCAATGCCCCTACTTAAACAACCCAAAATGCCATTAGCCTTCTTAGCAACAAGGGCACACTGTTGACTCATATCCAGCTTCTCATCCACTGTAACCCCTAGGTCCTTTTCTGCAGAACTGCTGCCTAGCCCTTTGGTCCCTAGTCTGTAGCAGTGCATGGGATTCTTCCGTCCTAAGGGCAGGACTCTGCACTTGTCCTTGTTGAACCTCATCATATTTCTTTTGGCCCAATCCTCTAATTTGTCTAGGTCCCTCTGTATCCTATCCCTACCCTCCAGCGTATCTACACTCCTCCCAGTTTAGAGTCATCTGCAAACTTGCTGAGGGTGCAGTCCACGCCATCCTCCAGATCATTAATTAAATATTGAACAAAGCCGGCCCCAGGACTGACCCTTGGGGCACTCCGCTTGATAACGGCTGCCAAATAGACATGGAGACTTCCTTGCTCATGTTTTCATTGCCTAGTGCAGCAGTCCTCAAACTGTGGGTCAGGACCCCAAAGTGGTCATGACCCCGTTTTAATGGGGTCATCAGGACTGGCATTAGACTTGCTCGGGCCCGGGGCCAAAGCCCAAGCCCCATGGCCTGGGGATGAAGCCGAAGCCCTAGGGTTCCAGCCCTGGGTGGCAGGGCTCAGGTTACAGCCCCGCCCCTTCTCCCCCCACCTAGGACTGAAGCCCTTGGGCTAGGGCTTCAGCCCCCATGCCCGGGCCAATGGAACTCAGGCTTTCTTGGGGTCGTGTAATAATATTTGTTGTCAGAAGGGGGTTGCAGTGCAATGAAGTGTGAGAACCAACGGACTAGTGCTATTGTATTGCTTTCAGTATGGTGCACCCAATAATTACTCTTTGAAAGCTTTCCATTCCCCTCAGTGTCCCCTTCCATCACCTGAAACACTTCTCTTCCTAAAAGCTTATCCCATAGTCCTACCCATATTCTCTCAAGATCTGTGACTTGCCACATTCCCTTACTCTTAAAGTTAAAGGCATTTTCCCTGACTTTTGATTTCTCTAGTGTCATTGATTTGTAGATGGTATTCCCCTATATTTCCAGCCTAAAAACGAAACTGAATTTCCTTTCCCAAATGGCTTAAGACCTACTACCTTCTCTTAGAATGATTTATAGTATTGTGTATTGAATACTATGTTATTTAGCATTTTTTTTGAAGTGATACGATATTGTGTAAGCAAAACATGTGTTTGTTATATTTCTAAGCTTTAAGTAGACAGAGTTCATTATACTATAAAAGGGTGTACTTGTCCTGTAGCACCCCCTGCTGGCCAACTGCAGTGTCTTGCCATAGTTTCCTTCTCTCAGAGCTCCTTAAGAACTCCATACACTGCAAAGGTAAAGATACAATTTCCCTGTTGGGGTTGTACTCTATTAAATCCAAATAAACTTGATATAAAGAGTCTTCCAGCTTCAGTCTCAAAATAAAGTCTCCCTGGCCTGTAGTCTCTCCCCTCAGGTTCAGGGCTTTTACAGACCTCCTTCTGGGCTCTCAGTTTCAGCAGCTTCCCTCAGGAACCCTTCCTGCAGCTCTCCATGTAGTTCTTTCCCTTACTTTCTTAGGTTGAGAGTGGTCCACAGATAGTCCTTTCCACTGCCCATCTCCCTCCATCTTGATGGAAGGCACAGAATATATATAGCCTTCTTCCCAGTGCTTTTTCCAGTTGGCTGGGAGAGGGGTCAGCCTTGCCTCATCCGCTCTTCAAGGCTCCTGGTCCCAAGCCCTAAAGAAACAGGCTGGGTTTTCACTAAGTTTTCACTGCTCCCCAGTGCCATCTTCCTTCTCCCAACTCCTAGCTCTCCCTTTTTCTAGGTCTTCATCCACCCTAAAAAGTCCCAGGAGTTAAAGGGATGCACCATGGAACAGGTGTCATCTGACCACTAGTCCTTACTACCTGTAAGTGGGCAGTCACAGTGTTGCAAATACATTTTGGGTGGTGGTGGTGGGAGGTTTATAAGCCATTTTCACTAGCCACTCTGTAACGTACTAAGTATATCATGCCAAGAAAACAAAGTACAGGAGTATAAAATCTATCTGTGCAAGGCTTCCAACTGGATCATGCATACCTTACACAAAGCACTACAACTTAAGTGACTATACCCAAGCTATCAGAGCTTAGTAAAACTCCAAAACTAAGAGGTACTCAAGAATTTTCAATGACTGCTCAAGTCCCACTGCTGCCACCATGCACATAAAAGCTTTCGTTAGGAGTATCTGAGCAAAGCAACATAATTCAATGTGCACTGAGGCGACCTGTGACCATGCATGTCATTTTGGCTTATATTTTACTGAAACCATTTTATGGGGGTGATGAGGCAATTTGTCTTTCAAGGAGAACTATTGTCTCTCATGTGGCTTTTCTGCATGTCTGTAATTAAACATAAAACTTGAAAGCAATTAGAATAATAGAATCAGGACTGGAAGGGATCTCAAGACGTCATCCAGTCCAGTCCCCTGCATTCATGGCAGGAACAAGTATTATCTAAACCATCCTTGACAGGTGTTTGTCTAACCTGCTCTTAAAAATCTCCAATGATGGAGATTCCACAATATCCCTAAGCAATTTATTCCAGTGCTTAACCACCCCTGACAGTTAGGATTTTTTTCCCAATGTCCAACCTAAACCTCCCTTGCTGCAATTTAAGCCCATTGCTTCTTGTCCTATCCTCCCTCCTCCTTGTAACAACCTTTTACGTACTTGAAAACTGTTATGTTCCCTCTCAGTCTTCTTTTTTCCAGACAAAACAAACCCAATTTTTTTTCAATCTTCCTTCATAGGTCATGTTTTCTAGACCTTTAATCATTTTTGTTGCTCTTCTCTGGACTTTCTCCAATTTGTCCACATCTTTCCTGAAATGTGGCATTCAGAACTGGAGACAATATTCCAGTTGAGGCCTAATCAGCACAGAGTAGAGCAGAAGAATTACTTCGCATGTCTTGCTTACAACACTCCTGCTAATACATCCCAGAAGGGATGTTCTCTTTTTTTGCAACAGTGTTACACTGTTGACTCATATTTAGCTTGTGGTCCACTATGAACCCAGATCCCTTTCCACAGTACTCCTTCCTAGACAGTCATTTTGCATCTGTGCAATTGATTGTTCCTTCCTAAATGGAATACTTTGCATTTGTCCTTATTCAATTTCATCCTATTACTTCAGACCATTTCTCCAGATCATTTTGAATTATAATCCTATCCTCCAAAGCACTTGCACCCAGCTTGATATCATCCGCAAACTTTATAAGTTTACTCTCTATACCATTATCTAAATAATTGATGAAGATATTGAACAGAACCAGACCCAGAACTGATCCCTGCATGACCCTTCCAACACAACTGTGAACCACTGATAACTCTCTGGAAATGGTTTTCCAACCAGTTATGCACCCACCTTATAGTAGCTCCACCTAAGTTGCATTTCCCTAATTTTTTTTATGAGAAGGTCATGAAAGACAGTATCAAAAGCTTTATTAAAGTCAAGGTATACCACATCTACCGCTTCCCACCATCCACAAGGCTTGTTACCCTGGTCAAAGAAAGCTATCAGGTTGGTTTGACAAGATTTGTTCTTGAGAAATCCAAGCTGACTGTTACTTATCACCTTATTATCTTCTAGATGTTTGCAAATTGATTGCTTAATAATTTGCTCCATTATCTCTCCAGGTAGAGAAATTAAGCTGACCGGTCTGTAATTCCCCAGGTTGTCCTTATTTCCCTTTATATAGATTGGCACTATATTTGCCCTTTTCCAGTCTTCTGGAATCTCTCTCATCTTCCATGACGTTTCAAAGATAATTGCTAATGGCTCAGATATCTCCTCAGTCAGCTCCTTGAGTATTCTAGTATGCATTTCATCAGGCCCTGGTGACCTGAAGACATCTAACTTGTCTACGTAATTTTTAACTTGTTTTTTCTCTAGTTTAGCCTCTGATCCTACCTCATTTTCACTGGCATTCACCATGGTAGACGTCCAATCACCACTAACCTTCTTGGTGAAAACCGAAACAAATAAGTCATTAAGCACTTCTGCCATTTCCACGTTTTCTGTTATTGTTTCCCTCCCCTCATTAAGTAACAGGCCTACCATGTCCTTGGTCTTCCTCTTGCTTCTAATGTATTTGTAGAATGTTTTCTTGTTACCCTTTATATCTCTAGCTAGTTTGATCACATTTTGTGCCTTGGCCTTTCTAATTTTGTCCCTACATACTTGTGTTATTTGTTTATATTCATCGTTTGTAATTTGGCCTTGTTTCCACTTTTTGCAGGACTTTTTAAAATTTTTTAGATAATTGAAGATCTCCTGGTTGAGCCAGGGTGGTCTTTTGCCGTACTTCCTATCTCTCTTATGCAGTGGGATAGTTTGCTCTTGTTCCCTTAATAATGTCTCTTTGAAAAACTGCCAATTGTCTTCAATTGTTTTTCCCCTTAGACTTGCTTCCCATGGGATCTTACCTACCAACTCCCTGAGTTTGCTAAAGTCTGCCTTCTTGAAATCTATTGTCTTTATTTTGCTGTTCTCCCTCCTACCATTCCTTAGAATCATGAACTCTACCATTTCATGATCACTTTCACCCAAGCTGCCTTCCTTTTATTAGGCTTTTACATAGCCGCTGCTAAAGACATTTCATGTCTCTTATGATTGCCATGTTTCCATTAGAATACAAATTGTACATGTTCAACTTGAAATAATTTGTTCTTGAAATTTAAGACTTTATATACTTCAGTCTCACACACACATTTCATGGATTTGCATAGATCAGGGTCCTTTTGTTGCCCTCATAACTCACTGTTACCCGGATATAAATCTCATCCATCTTCCCTGTGCCTTTCAGGTATTACAATATCAACACATAGAACAAACAATTTCATGTTGTATGGGTCAAACAAGAAAATTAAACCATATTACATCAAGTGAAAAACATCATTGACTGTTCAGAATAACTGCTTCTACCTAAATACTTAGAAATTGTCATTCCATCACTTCCACCTTCGTTATAAATCTTGTGTCTCAATTTCCATTATTCTCTCCCTTTGTTATTTCTTCTGCTCAAAGGGAAAATTCTTTTAGTGTTTGTCAACATTCAGTTCCATTTATCATGTCAACTCAGTTATTTAGCAATTCCAAAGCCCATTGAATCTTGCTTGCTGTATGTGCCCCAGAAAGTTGATTATGCATATCTAGGATAGTGATCCTGCTATGATATGGAATGTGTTGTTCATCCATCACATCCAGTGTATACCATATAAAGCCATGAGAAGTGAAGATAAAAGGCAGACAGCAGGAGCAGAGTTAAGGTGTAGATGAAAGAACTATGAGTTCAGTCTGAAAGTGAACCAGCTGAAAACTTTCCGTAACTACTACCATGTTGATGGGAGGCCCCTATGCTGACAATGTATTCCACTTCCTAGAGTTGAGGTTAAAAAAGGGGTGGGAAATCAAATTATATGCTTAGAACCCACCCAGTTCAAAAGTGGAAGGAAACTAACTTGAAGACAGAAGCTGTGAACTTCCGGATAGACCCCTGAAAACAGAATTTTTAATACTGGGCACAAATTCCTATGAACTCTTCAGGGCAGGGAACTGGTCTTACTCTAACCAAGGTTTAATTTTAAATAATGGGTTACTAAAGTTATGTTCCTAATAGGAGTGATTTTCAAGAGAAACTTCAAACCAGTTTTTAGTAAATACTATATTATGACAAAAACATCATAACACTTAACATAATCACACACTTGATCGAATTTGAGGGTTTTTTCCCCCACAGTGTCCCTATGGGCCAAGATTAAGGATATGATTTAGTCACGGGTATTTATAGTATAAGTCATGGACAGGTCATGGGCAATACACAAAAATTCAGGGGCCCGTGATCTGTCCATGACTTATAAATACCCCTGACTAAATCTTAAGAGGGTCACTGCTGGGGGGCCACTGGAGCCTCTGCTGGGGGAGGGCATCTGGAGGGGCCACTTCTGGGCGGGGGGTCCACTCCAGCAGCGGTCAGTGTGGCTGGCTGTGGGGCTGCTAGAGCGGCTGGCTGCAGAGCTGCTCCAGCAGCTGCAGGTGCGGCTGTCCCTGGGGCCACCTGAGCAGCTTGCCCCGGAGCCAGCTGATTGGGCGGCCCTGGGGTCAGCCATACTGTCTCTCCCCACCCCCCCCCCGCAGAAGTCACTGAGGTCACGGAAAGTCACAGAATCCGTGACTTCCACAACCTGCGTGACAAACACAGAGCCCTAGCCAAGATTAATTTAGCTTTCACCTTTCACCTGAAATATGCATTCCTCCACCACTGGTTGCCTTGTATTAAATGAAAGCCAAAACATTATAAATAAATATAACAATCATCAATTCATGTTGTGAACTAGTTTTGCCTTCTGTTAATTGCTTCCTTTAACACCAGTTAATATGTTGAAAAAGCACAATAACTGACAAAGGAAGTGGCTTCGTTTGCAGGCTAAACATTTTCTAAATGAGTAAGTGGAAACTTACAGATGAAACAGATTTCTTGGTTGAATTTTGATTGCTTAGTTGGATGAGTTTATAAAGAGTTTGTGTTCTTAATATAGTGCTGTTTAAAGCCCAAATACACAAATATATAACCTATTACATAATATAAATTATCTGCAGATCACATATTTTTGAAAAAATGCCAGCAAAACCACTGACTGCATCCCCGATCATTTTGGCTTATAGCCATTGAGGGACTTATCCTTCATGAACTTATCTAATTCTTTTTTGAATGCCATTAGAGTTTTGACCTTCACAACATCCCCTGCCAATGAGTTCCACAGGTTGACCGTGTGTTCTGTGAAGTAGCACTTCCTTATGTTTGTTTTAAACTTGCTGCCTATTAATTTCATTGAGTGAACCATGGTTCTTGTGTTACATGAAAGAATAGCACATCCTTATCCACTTTCTCCACACCATTCATGATTTTATGGACATCTATCACATCCCCCCTTAGTCTCTTTTCCAAGATGAATAGTCCCAGTCTTTGTAATCTCGCCTCATATGGAAGCAATTCCATTTCTCTAATCATTTTTGTTGCTCTTCTCTGTACCTTTTCCAATTCTAACGTATCATTTTTTGAGATGAGATGACCAGATCTGCATGCAGTATTCAAGGTGTGGGCATACCATGGATTTTTACACAGTGGCATTGTGATATTATCTGTCTTATTATCTATCCCTTTCCTAACAGTTCCTAACATTCCATTAGCTTTCTTGATTCCTATAGCACATTGAACAAATGCTTTCAGAGAACTACCCACGATGACTCCATGATTTGTCTTGAGTGATAAACATCTAATTTAGACTCCATCATTTTGTATGCATAGTTGGGATTATGTTTTCCAATGTGCATTAATTTGCATTCATCAACATTGAAGTTCATCTGATATTTTCTTGCCCAGTCACCCACATTTGTGAGATCCCTTTGTAACTCTTCACAGTCTGCTTTAGTCTTAACTATCTTGACTAATTTTGTATCATCTGCAAATGTTGCCACCTCACTGTTTACCCCTTTTTCCATATCAATTATGAATATGTTGAACAGCACTGGTACCAATACAGATTCCTGGGGAACCCTGCTATTTACCTCTCCCACTGTGAAAACTGACCATTTATTCCTACCCTTTGTTTCCGGTCCTTTAATCAGTTTCTGATCCATGAGAGGACCTTACCTCTTATTACATGACTGCTTACTTTGCTTAAGAGCCTTGGGTGAGGTACCTTGTCAAAAGCTATCTGAATCACCCTTGTCCACATGTTTGTTGACCTGCTCAAAGTATTCTTATTGGTGAGGCTTGATTTCTCTTTACAGAAGTCATGTTGATTCTTCCCCAACAAATTATATTCATCTATGTGTCCGATAATTCTGTTCTTTACTATAGTTTCAACCAACTTCCCTGGTACTGACGTTAGGCTTACTGGCCTGTAATTGCCAGGATCCCCTCTAACTGCTTCTTTTACTTTGTTTAGCCATGATGGCTCTTTTTTTGGTTCACTGTATTTTTAAATTTGTGGAATACATTGGAGCTTCTATTATGGTGGTTTTTTTAAACTTTCCATGTAGCTTGCAGGCATTTCACTTTTGTGACTATTCCTTTTAATTTCCATTTAGCTAGCTCTCTCATTTTAGCTTTCTGAAGGTAAATGCTACTATGATGGTCTCCGTTGGTATGTCTTCACATACATACGAATGTTAGACTTAATTCTATTATGATCACTGTTACCAAGCAGTTCAACTATAGGCACCTCTTGGAGCAGATCCTCTTGGAGCAGATCCTCTGCTCCACTAAGAACTAAATCAAGAATTGCCTCTTCCCTTGTGATTTCCAGGATTAGCTGCTCCAACAAGCAGTCATTTATGTCTAGAAACTTTATCTCTGAATCCTGTCCTGAGGTGATATGTATCCACTCGATATGGGGATAGAAAACTCAATAATGGGGAATTTCAACTATTTTTATAGCCTCTCTAGTCTCCCAGAGCATTTCACAATCAGCATCACCATACTGATCGGGTGGTTGGTAATATATTCTACTGCTATACTCTGTGCTTTAATAATAAGAATTTCTATCCATAGAGAGACTATGGTAAAATTTGATCCATTTAAGATTTTTACTATATTGGACTCGTTTCTTGCACATATAATCCCATTCCCCCACCAGTATGACCTACTCTGTCATATATTGTACTCTGCTATTACCATGTCCCATTGATTATCTTCATTCCACCAACTTTCTGTGATGCCTACTATATCAATATCCTCATTTAATACCAGGCACTCAAGTTCACCCATCTTAGTATTTCATCTTCTTGCATTCGTACACAAGCACTTATAAAAATTTGTCACTGTTTAGCTGTCTACCATTATGTGATGTAACTGAACGGGACTTTTTCATTTGACTGTCTTCAGTTCTTACCTGTGCTTTATCAACTTTTATCCTCCCTCCTTACTAGGACATAGAGAATCCCGATCAATAGATCCTCCCCTGAGGAATGTCAGTTGTCAGCTTTCCCACAGTCCATAGTTTAAAAACTCCTTTACAAACTTTTTCATTTTACATGCCAGGAATCTGATTCCATTTCAGTTTAGGTGGGCCCATCCTTCCCCAAAAGGTTCACTAGTTCCCAATAAACCTAAACCCCTCCTGCCTACACGTCTCATCCATTGAGACCCTGCAGTTCTGCCTGTCTGTCTATCTGATCCTGCACATGGAATTGGAACATTTCAGAGAATGCTGCCATGGAGGTACTGGACTTCAATCTCTTACCTAGCAGCCTAAATTTGTCCCCAGGACTTCTTTCCTACCTTTCCCTATGTCACTGGTATCTACGTGTACCACAGCCACTAGCTCCTCCCTACACTGCACATAAGATCTGCAACCTTTGCCCCAGTCAGGCAATTCACCATGCAGTTCTCCCAGTCATCACAAACCCAGCTATCTATATTTCTAATGACTGAATCCTCCATTACTATTACCTGTCTCCTCCTAATAACTGGGATTCCCTCCCCCAGAGACGTATCCTTAGTGTGGAAGGACATTATGATAGTTGTTAATGCACCCTGCTCCCAGTTTTCAAATGAACTAAAAATATCAAAGGTGTATTAATGATTTGTATTGTGGTGGCACGTAAGCACCAAATCAGGGACCCTATTATGCTAGGTATTATACAGTTGCTGAACCCAAAGAATAGATTAAATTTTTAAAACAATGTGATTTGTTCAGGGTCCTGTTGGAAGTTAGATGTCATTTTGCGCCTGCTTCCTAGTGACCAGTATTGACCTAACCAGGCACTAGTATTAGCATTATTGGCATGGACACTCTAGGTCAGTGGTTCTCAACCTATTTGCCTTTGTGGGCCGCATATGCAACACTGTGTGTGCTATGTGGGCCATATTCACACTATATTTATGCCATCTCTATGGCCCTGATGATGTCACATGGGCCACAGCTGTGTACTGATTGGGTCATGGATTGAGAACCACTGCTCTAGGTGAATGAGATATCGACGGTTAGTATAGTCTAACCAGAGGCCATACCTTAACCAACAAGTCCTTTTTTGACCTGGGAGTACAGCTACCACCCATTTCCCAATGTAGTGACGTATGCAAAATATAGTCTTCTAATCCCCTCCCCAAATCCTTAGCTAACCTCTCATCTCAGCTGCTCCTCAGATTTGGCTCAGTATAAATGCCTCCTGCATCCTACCACTCTTCCTTTGTGAGAGCAATCAAGGAAAGGGGTGCTTTAATCTGTGAGAGACATTGAAGTGAAGCCCTTTCCAATCCCAAAGAGAGAGTCAACTGACCGCGTGTGAGAGTTCAGGAACAACAAAAGGCACCTGTTAGCCAACCACTCCTGCCATGAACATCTATGGAAGATCAAGACTAAACTTGATTAACATCACCTTGTTACAGCCCCTCCCAGACTTTTCTAAAAAGATTAGTAACTTCTAGTTTCCATGCCAATCCACCATCTGGGAAATTCCTCTCTCACTCAACAGACCATCAAATGAGAGCTAAAACACTACGTCCCATTTACCATAAACCCAATATTAGCTTCTCGTCGAGCCTAGAACACACCACCAGATCTGACTGGTGACACAACAGGAACATCCACTTTTCAAACCCCAGTGCCATTCGGAATTCCGCTTTGAGATGAGACCTGTGAAAACCTCCTCAGGTGGCATCTGAAGCGACCAATGGGAGATGCCCCGAGGTAAAAATGTCTTTTCACCCAGTCAATGGCCATACATTAATGACAAGGAGGATCTGCATGTTGTCTGTCGCTGTCCAGGGCCTCCTAAATCCAACTCCAGCATATGGTGTGGACATTCTTGGCTGTCTTAACCAAATAGCCAAAGACTGCATTAGGTATGGAGACTGAATAACCCCCTGAACTGCCAGTTATAGTTTCAGTCTTATTTGGGTAATTGTTACTGCTGGGTAAGTTCATGGATAAACAAAAAATACCCACTAGACTACTCCTCTAGGCTCTGTCTATATTCTTGTGCACACTGTGGCAATACCACTATATCTGTCAACAGCCATTGTCTTGGTTCTTTCTGACACAGGGTGCAGAAAATGTAGTCGCTATTTACTCAGAGAATTCTTGCTAAATTTGAATCAAGGTCATTTGGGGATTCAGACAGGAAACCAATTTTTTAATATTTGAAACCCACTGGATTAAGAATGGTTTGAAGCAACAGAATCCAAAGGTCAAATACTTGGCTAAATTTGGTTATAAGGCCCTGCCCCTAAGCAGAGAAGGACAAATGTGAGGCTCAAGCTCTAGGATCTCCATAGAAACCAATTCTAAGGCCAGGTCTACACTAGGACTTTATGTCGAATTTATCAGCGTTAACTCGATTTAATCCCTCACCCGTCCACACTAGGAAGCAGTTTATTTCGACATTAAGGGCTCCTTGAATCGATTTCGGTACTCCACCCTGACGAGGGGAGTAGCGCCAAAATCGAAATGGGCATGTCGAATGTGAGGTACTGTGGACGGAATTCGACGCTAATAGCTCCGGGAGCTATCCCACAGTGCACCACTCGGTGGACGCTCAGGGCAGTATTGTGTACTCGGATGCTCTGACCTGCCACTCAGAGAAATCCCCGCGAAAATTTGAATACTTTTTCCTCTGTGGCCATTTTGAATCACATTGCCTCTTTGGACATAGTGGCGAGCTCAGCAGCACTGGCAATGATGCAGAGCTCTACAGCGGTGGTTTCGATGCCATCACTGAATAGAAAGAGAGCTCCAACATGGAGTGATCGTGAGGTTTTGGATCTCATCGCTGTGTGGGGCGATGAATCCATCCTAGCCGAGCTCCGTTCAAAAAGACGGAATGCAAAAATTTACGAGAAGATTTCACAGGCTATGACGGAGAGAGGGTACAGCCGGGATGCTACGCAGTGCCGCGTCAAAATCAAGGAGCTACGTCAGGCGTACCAAAAGACCAAAGAGTCCAACGGACGCTCCGGCTCAGCGCCTCAGACTTGCCGTTTTTACGAGGCACTGCACGCCATGCTCGGTGGTGCGGCAACAACTACCCCACCAGTGTCCGTGGACACCGATGATGGGGTCCATTCTACGGACACATCGGAGGAGGTTTTCGCTGACGGCGAAGAAGAGGAAGGAGGGCAGGGGGACGAGGCAATCGAAAGCGGTCACCCTGGAGATTTCCCCGACAGCCAGGAACTATTCCTGACCCTGACTGCGCTGCCCTTCGAACACTCCCAAGGCAGCATTCCTGATCAGGAATCAGGAGAGGGATCATCAGGTCAGTGTTTTAGACATTTATTTTCAATACAATACTTATGGTGTGTTAACGCTCTGTAACTGTGGCTTCATTGGCCTTATGCGCTTCACCTTGGAGTCGCTTTCCCGTGCAACTATTCGAAAAGTCTGTCAATATGTATGGGGATAGAGGTGTAATCACCAGCAGAGATCTCAGAGAAGCTGTCTTGAAGGTACAGCGATAGCTTGTCTAGCACGTTCACTGGGAGAGCTGCCTTATTGTCTCCTCCATGGTAGGATACTTTCCCGCGCCATGCGAGCAGCAGGTACTCTGGTATCATTGCCTTGCATAGCATGGCAGCATACGGCCCCGGGGTTTGCTTGCATTGACTCAGCATGCACATTTTCTCTGTCTCCGTAATCCTCATCAGAGTGATATCAGTCATGGGGTCCTGGTTCGAATGAGTAGTATAATTAGTATACTGCATGCTTCCTTTTCCCCTTACAGACAGACACCCGGCAGTTTACGTTACCGCGTGGTGGTAGGGGCTCGGGAGCAAAACCAGTAGTGCATATCGGTGCGCGGGAAGTGACAGTCCCGGGGACCGGCAACGCTAAACCGGGGATAGGATAGGCGAGCCGTTCATGCTGAGCGGTTCGCGGGCATTTTACATTGCCTAGAGCGGCCACGCAGAGGGGGGGGAGGGTAGGCGAGCTGTTCACGCAGAGCGGTTCGCGGCCATTTTTGGGTCCCTGGAGCGGCCACGCTGAGGGGGGGGAAGGGTAGGCGAGCCGCTCACGCTGAGCGGTTCGCGGGCATTTTTGGTTCCCTGGAGCGGCCACGCTGAGGGGGGGGAAGGGTAGGCGAGCTGTTCACGCAGAGCGGTTCGCGGCCATTATTGGGTCCCTGGAGCGGCCACGCTGAGGGGGGGGAAGGGTAGGCGAGCCGCTCACGCTGAGCGGTTCGCGGGCATTTTTGGTTCCCTGGAGCGGCCACGCTGAGGGGGGGGAAGGGTAGGCGAGCTGTTCACGCAGAGCGGTTCGCGGCCATTATTGGGTCCCTGGAGCGGCCACGCTGAGGGGGGGGAAGGGTAGGCGAGCCGCTCACGCTGAGCGGTTCGCGCGCATTTTTGGTTCCCTGCAGCGGCAACGCGGACGGGGTGGGGGGGGTTTAGGACAGCCGCCGTAGATTACCGGTTTGGCCAGCAGCAGCTACTGACCGCCGCCAGGAACACTGAGGGAGACATGGGATTAGAGCAGTGCTGTGAAGCAATCTCACAGCAGTCGTAAGTAAGCAGCTTACCATGGTTTTCAGAGAGGTGATTTTCTGTGTACGGAAAGGCCTCTGGGATCCGTATACCGGGACCCTAGGCACTCACTCAGCCTTAAGGCATATTATTTGACCTTGTAGTACGTGTACATGTGATAGGCACTGTCTTTGGTCCTATTCACGGTGAAAGAGTATGGTCATTGTTCTTGAAAAAGTATCTGTCTGAGGAATTCACTCCCTTTCATTTATCCCACAGCTGTGAGTGTCTCCCACCCAACCCGTGCTTCTCCCACCCATGGCCTAGTCCAGATAAGGCGGCGCAAAAAGAGAACCAGGGACGACATGTTCTCGGAATTAGTGATGCTGTCACAGAGGGAGGCGGCACAGCGCAGAGAGGACTTCGCACGGTACGAGCGAGCAGCCAGGGAACGGGAGCAGAGGGCTGAAGCGCGCGAGGACAGGTGGCGGCAGGAGGATCAGCAGGCGACCCAAACAATGCTGGGAATCATGAGGGAGCAAACAGACACGCTCCGGCGCCTAGTGGATATTCTCCAGGACAGGAGACATGAGGAAAGAGCGCCTCTGTATGTTCTTTCAAGCCGCCCTCCCCCGCCACCAAGTCCAGTGGCTTCCTCCCCAAAAGTCACTAGGACAAGGGGAGCCAGGGTGCGTGGAAATACTCAATCCACCCCTGCAGACCGCTGCAACAGCAGAAGGCTGTCATTCCCAAAACCATAGACTTTTCCCTCCTCTCCATCCAGCAGCACCACTGAGCACCTCCCTTCCCAGGTTCCATGTGAAGTTACTGTTTTGTTGAATAAATCTTGTTTTTTGGTTCACCAATGTTTCCCTGAGTGTTTTAAACGGGACAGTTTGTATCTCTGGGTAGTGGTTAACATGGTTTTTAAGTGCAGAGAATGGGAGCACAAACGAGGGTGCAGACAGGTTAACTGCTGAAGTGACAAGCACAGTACACATTGCATGCATTAAGCACACCTTTCCTTCGTTGTGCTGGTTTGTATGTTCTAAACGTGGGGTTGGGGGTTGGGTGGTGCACTGTATGTTTGGGGAGGGTGGTCGCTGATCTTTTGCGGCTGACAGTAGCCTGCTGGATAGATCAATGCACTGTGTGATCCGTTGGCGATACTCAATACGTACAAGGCACATAGACACCACCACACACACATGGGATTAGAAGAGGTTGATGGTCCCTTTAAGCAAGCGGAACACCTCTTGGCACTGCGCTTTGGGCAGGATCAACAGCTTCCCCTTTGATGGGAAGTGTCCCCCAACCAAACCTCCCCCCAACCGCCGTATGCCTACACGGAGATAATCATTACCCAAGAAGAAGTACAGGAACACGTTCAAACAAAAAAATTTTTCCTTTACTGTGAGTTTACAGCGTTTATCCAAGGAGGGGGAAGGCGGTTGGTAATGGGAGGATGGGCAACGGGACATGTGTAA
The DNA here is from genome assembly GCA_037349315.1 of Chelydra serpentina. NCBI lineage: Eukaryota > Metazoa > Chordata > Testudines > Chelydridae > Chelydra > Chelydra serpentina. Next base: position 28,521,435 of record JBAIAC010000035.1, on the reverse strand, counting down.
AGGGACAGGGGTAGGTCCAGTATCTGTTTACGGAAGTGTAGCAGTCAATGGTTAACCCGCTCTGTCTGGAAGCGAGCTTTCAAAGCTTCACGGATGCGGACCGCCTCCCGCTGTGATCTTCGAATGGCTCTGGTGTCTGGCTGAGCGTAATCTGCTGCTAGTCGATTTGCCTCAACCTCCCAGCCCTGCATAAATGTCTCCCCCTTGATCTCACAGAGATTGTGGAGCACACAGCACGCCGCAATCACAATGGGGATATTTTTAGGGCTGAGGTCGGAGCGAGTAAGTAAGCTTCGCCATCTTGCCTTGAGACGGCCAAAGGCACACTCCACCACCATTCTGCACTTGCTCAGGCGGTAATTAAAGAGTTCCTTTTCAGTGTCCAGGGCTCCCGTGTATGGCTTCATGAGCCATGGCATTAGCGGGTAGGCAGGGTCCCCCAGGATCACTGTTGGCATCTCCACCTCCCCAACAGTGATTTTGTGATCGGGGAAATAAACCCCCTGTTGCAGGCGTTTAAACAGACCAGAGTTTTTGAAAACACGAGCATCATGAACCTTTCCTGGCCACCCAACATTGATGTTTGTAAAACGTCCTTTGTGGTCCACTAGTGCTTGCAGAACCATAGAAAAATAGCCCTTCCGGTTAATATACTGGCCGCCCTGGTGCTCCGGTCCCAGGATAGGGATGTGTGTCCCATCTATGGCCCCACCGCAGTTTGGGAATCCCATTGCAGCGAAGCCATCTATGATCGCCTGCACGTCTCCCAGGGTCACTACTTTGTGGAGCAGCAGGTCAACGATTGCACGAGCTACCTGCATCACAGCAACCCCCACGGTAGACTTGCCCACTCCAAATTGGTTCGCTACTGACCGGTAGCTGTCAGGGGTTGCAAGCTTCCAGAGGGCTATGGCCACTCGCTTCTGGATAGTGAGGGCAGCTCGCATCCGGGTGTCCTGGCGCTTCAGGGCAGGGGACAGCAAGTCACAAAGTTCCATAAAAGTGCACTTACGCATCCGAAAGTTTCGCAGCCACTGGGACTCATCCCATACCTGCATCACTATGCGGTCCCACCAGTCAGTGCTTGTTTCCCTTGCCCAGCATCGCCGTTCCACGGGATCAACATGACCCATTGCCACCATGATCTCTAGGGTCCGGGGTCCAGCGCTTTGCAAGAGATCAATGCCCCTTTCAAAGTTTAAGTACTCCCGGAGATTACGTTGTCTCCTCTCCCGATTTCTCTGCAACAGAGTCTGGAAAAGGTGCGCTATAAGGCGCGAGTTGTTGGCTACGGACAGAACATCTGCGATAATCGCGGAGGGCTCCATGCTCACTGTCCAGTGGCGTCCGAGCTATCAGCCACAGGAAAAGGGCGCGAATTCATTCCCCGCCGGCGCTTTCACGTAGGGAAGGCGGAAGTGTGGGTCGAGTGACGAAATGTACGTATACCGACCCTTGACACAATTTCGTTCCCACAAGGCACTGGGGGCTGCACCCAGAATTCCAGTGGGCAGGCGGGACTGCGGGAACTGTGGGATAGCTACCCACAGTGCACCGCTTGCAATGTCGACGCTTGCCCCCCTACTGTGGACTCGGACATTCGAATAAACATCCCTGGTGTGGATTCGAACAATCGACATTGAAATATCGGGTTCACAAGTTCGGTTTCACAGAAATCGAACTAGTACCGTAGTGTAGACATACCCTAAGGAAATACTTAAGGGCCCAATCCTGCAAGGTGTTGATTGCCCTAAACTTTCATTCACTTTAAAGGGAAGAATCAGGCTAGAATCAGGTTGCAAACCAATAGTGCATCTTGATAGGAATGATGACCTATGGAAAGGCTGCAGTCACAATCCTCAACCACAAAGTTAATTTACTAACCTTTTCTCACTACCCGCATCTTTCCCTCTGCATGTTCTTTTCCTTCATTCCAAGTGCCTAATCCGGCCCTTTATACCATTTCATCTACTAGTGCCTTGTCCCTCTGTCTAGTCACCTAGATCAATCATCAGCCTTCCACTTTGCTGTCTCTCCTCCCTGTGCCCTCCCCCCACACAGAGAAGCTGTACTAATGTTTCTTTCAAACTTTTTTCTTCAGACGCACAGCTGTGTTCAACCAGCTATCCATTTTGTTTCATTGCAATAAAGTGAATTTACAGGAATGATTCTGGCTCAGTACCTCATCTCAAGTCTGTTGTATTTGCCAACATGTTGAATGAAGAACGTTAAACACTGATTGGTCTAAAAATATTGGTTCTGTCTTGCAAAACTCAACAGTTGTGTTGGAAAAATAAGCTGCATTTCGAAATCATCTCAATAGTTTGGCATTTAGAAGGGTTCTCAGTGGCCTAATAAGCTACCGTTAGGAAGTCTAATCTGATCCTGACAAAATTATTAACTGTACGTTTTGCTTGTTTCTATACTCCCAATCCAAGTTCCTTAAAATGCAGTTCTACTCTTAAGAGAAAGAACGTAAACATTCTATCGTCTAACTCAACAGAACGGCTCCATGCAGAGCTACACGAGCCCAGTCATCACGTATGGGCCAAAACAAGTTTGGGTTGTTTTTTATTCTTGGTGGTCATGTAAAGCCAGCACATGAAGCGCAACAGCTGCATTCTATTCCCCTTGCTTACTGGGGTCTATTTAACAATCTATTCCGTAATTAGTGAATAAGGACCTGGACACAGGAAAACACTCTGAAAACACGGTGCTGCACAAACTGGGTTTCTTGAGCTAGAGCGTGCATGCCAGTACCCTGAATTAACAATCCCTTCTGAGTCACGGCTGTAAGAACGGATGTTACATTTATTAGGTTATCCCCAGTTACACTTGTGCAGCTCCAGCAAAACTTCTGAGCTTCCACACATGTCAGAGACCAATTTGGCCTGTAGACTCTGTTAGCAATGTGTAGCAAGGAATGAATCCAGCTTCATTTTGTATCTCAGGCTGAATTTGAGGGCTTGCAGTTAAGGAAAACTTTCGTTGTTAACTGAGAACCTTTTGGAGATGCACATTAATACATAATCCCATTGTTGAGTCATTTTTAGATGTAAAGCCACTTCAGTGTTTAGGCAGTTTTTATTATAGTGGCTCTCACACTAAGAACTAGAAAGCCATCTGCCAAATAGAGCTGCAGAGATCATCAGTATAATTGCAGGGGAACAAGCTGATAATGCATTGCAATGTTTGTGTCAGCACATGTTAACGCAATGCAAGGATGACCATGACATGAAAGTGAAGAGCTCATCATTAAGAGCTGGACACAAGAGTCCATTTACACTCCAACCCCCGTTTTACTGGTCCTGAGGAACAACTAGTCTACATATTCTTGAGCATAATCCACTGCTGCCTTATTTAGGAATTACATATACACAGACAGAATACTCCTCAAACACTGATTCTGTACATCTGCAATGACATTTGACTATAATCTCCCTTCACATGCTGTCCCCACATTCCCAGAGTCAGAGACAAAATGGGGCTACTTCTCCCTTTCCCCTCCTGCTTTTCTTATGAACAAAAATAAGAGTTAATTGAAAGTGGGGCCAAAAGAATAAAAAGGCAGTCAGTAAAAACAAACTTTAACAGTCTTCAAGTTATTACCCCTTGCTGCCATTTGATCAGTAGAACTCAGTTATATTTGCTAACTCTACAGAAGTAAACAATTACAGAAATAAGCTGTGGTGGTGGTGAACTACTAATCGACATCTTTAGACGAGACTACATGTCACCTGCCCATGCAGATCTCTAATTGGGTATTTAGAGATTACAAACATTATGCTGTACTCTAAGTTTACCAGCACCTTCTAGATTAACATCTCTACTAATATAAAAACTTGCTGGGCCCTCCCATCCCATGGCCCAGAGCTGGAAACCTAATACAAGTAACACAAATTAAACCACAGCCTTGTCTGAGAGGAAGAAGTAGTGGCTCGTTTTTAAAAGCCAGGACTGCACACACTAGGCAACTTTGAGCACTTAACTCAGTTGTGTCTTGGTTTACACATCTGTAAAATAAGTCTATTAATGCTTTCCTACCATGTAGGTGTAGTGAGGCTTAATTTGTTACTGTTCATAAATTGCTTTGAGATCCTCCCTGGGTGCAGTAGTTGATATTACTGAACTCAGCTTCCTTACATGCACATTTCCACAGTCCAAAAACTTCACAATTCTGTTCACTGTTTATTTAAAGCTATTACTCACTAAAGAGGTTCTTTTGTCAACTAAAAGCCGTAAGTATCTTTTCTCCTTTTGTTTGATAGACCTTACAATGTTGGGGTTTTGTGGTACAGCTACAGAAACTGACTATCAAGTCCAATATGCAATACAAAATAGTTGTTTATGAACTTTAGTGGAATTATTTTTGGTAATTTAAGTCAAACACAACCTGGGTATATGCTTGGGCTCAGTTTAGCAAAAGAAATGTTAAAACTATTTGGAACTTGTAATGCTTTATGGATCCAGCAATCTGTTACCTACTTCCAATTTTTTTACTACAGAAATAATCAGAAGTCAGTCATCCAAATCAACTTTTCACACTTTTTTATTCAATTTTCCATCAGCTGCATTCTTCAATTCTAGTTCTTATATCAGCCTGACCCACTAGTTAAACTACTGCTGCTTTTATGACAACCATGGAAACTAGTTCCATTTAAATTCTCTTATTACATTTATTCTAGTGAACACTGCACATGTTTTAGGAATAGAACAAAAATTCAAGTTTAAAATATTTTTTATCTGTGCTGATAACTGGCTATTAAAGCATTTCTTCAGGTACTCTTTGGGCTAATTTTTCAGGGCACGTCCACAAATCAACTTGCAATATTTTCAAGCAAATTTCTACAAATCACATCAAACGTTTGCATGCACAAAATAATGTAATGATGGACTGGTTTTTGACAAATTAATTTAGGTTGTGCGAGTAAATATTGTACAGTAAATGCATTTTACAGCCTCTAAAAATATGGTTCTGCTACTCTTTTGTGCTTTTCATCTGTATATCTCCGAGATCAATTTACAAAGTCCAAATGAAAAGACAACCTCAGATTTACATAAGTGTATGTGCAACCATGCATGAAATATAAGCATGAGATAGTGATTGTGCTTATGCTTATGACAATAAGTTGTACATGCAACTCAAGCCTGGCCCTAATAGTAAAGATGCTGCATAGTATAAAGTCAAGTTATGTTTAAGTCTGAAAAGAGCAGGTAAGAACTCAGAAAGGAGTTAACTATTTTTAAGCAGAAGTTCCTGCAAAGAGAATTCATTTCCTGCCACACTGTACATCCTATAGCAAGGAAACGCCATCTTCTGGAACATGAAACGATCAAATCTTGTTCAAAGTAGTTTGGCACTCAGGTGACCCACCCGCCTGAACTGAAATTGTCCAATAGCAGTTCTACATTTTAACTTGAGTTGCTTTATGCAAATGTACTGAGGAGTCAGTTTCTCCCTTTTATATATTGATTTTTACCAAAATAGCTTTTAAGAGCTGGGCAAAGCTGGTTTATTCTTCCAGAACTACATTTTGGGGTAAATAACAGATTTATTACAAGAAGGCCAAAGCCTAGTGTGCATTTCTTTAAGATAGACATAGTTGGTTTAATAGAGGTCATTTAATTGTATTTCAAATTCTGATTTATGCTTGTAAATATTTGCCCCACCCAAATTGGAAGCTGGACTGTTGGGCCTCCAGTGGAGGCTAATAGGGATTCTTTAGCGATTACTGTTCAGGAACCTCTCTAAAGGAACATATGTTGATTTGGTTAGAACAGCATGACCTTTTCATGTTACTCAAGCTCTAAGAGCTGGTTATGATAAAATAGTTTTCAAAGACCTAGCTCTCCATCCCCACAAGGAACATCATAGTTTGTGGGGGTTTTCCTACTTTTTATTTTGACTGAATATTAATGCTAAAAACAAAACACACAAAACCAGTTAATCAACTCTAAGCTAAAAGACCGATATCATTAACTAATGAAGTCTGAACTACTGTCAGATGGATAGGAGGCTCCTTTAAACTGCACAGTCCCTGGAAATAATTCATGAAGGGCACATTCCCCCTCCCCCTCCTCCTCCCCCCTCACACACCAGTAAAATCTTCAGGCTTGACCTTCTTGTCATTGCTGAATGGATTTCCTCCCCCGCCCAGCCCCAACACTCCCCCCAAGCAGCTACAGTTTCTTACCAACAGGCCAACAGCTTCCAAAAGTTAAAGAGGCTTACATTAAAACCAAGATTGCTTCAGAGTATTGAATCAATTATATTTTGATTGCAGTAGTATCTAGGGCAGGGGTCTCAAACACGCGGCCCATGGGCCGCATGCAGCCCGCGGAGTTATTTCCTGCGGCCCGCCATAGGCAGCCTCCACTGGCAGCCAAGCTCCAAACATTACTGAGTGTTTATATTTTATTAAAACCCCTCTTTGCATTACAGTTTTTAAAAAGTTAATACATTGACTTTCAATAGAATACTATATTACTCTTCATTTTTGACTATACTTCTGTATCATTGTATGAAAAGGTCTCAGTGATGTGGCCCTTGGGCCAATTTACTAGTTCTCATGTGGCCCTTGTGGTGATTTGAGTTTGAGATCCCTGGTCTAGGGTGACCAGATGTCCAGTTTCCAACTGGAATACCCAGTTGAAAAGGGATCCTGGCGGCTCTGTTCAGCATGCTGACTGGGCCATTGACTGTCTGGTTGGCAGTGCCGCGCAGCAGGGCTGGCAGGCTCCCTGCTAGCCTCCGCGCCATGTGCCTCGCAGGAAGCGGCTGGCATGTCCCCCCTTGGGCTCCTATGAGTAGGGGCAGTCAGGGGGCTCCACACACCACCCCCACCCCAAGCACCACCCCCGCAGGTCCCATTGGCCAGGAGCTGCAGGGGATGGCGCCTGCAGAAAGGGCAGCCTGCAGAGCCACCTGGCCGTGCCTCCACGTAGGATCCAGAGGGGGCACATGCCGGCTGCTTCCGGGACCTGCTTGATGTAGGTGCTGCCCTGAGCCTGCACCCCTGACCTCCGCCCTGGCCCCAACCCTGATCCCCCTCCTGCACCCCAAACTGCTCATCCCCAGCCCCACCCCAGAGCCTGCACCCCCGCTGGAGCCCTCACCTTCCCCCACATGCCCCAACCCCCTGCCTTAGCCCTGATCCCCCTCCCGCCCTCCAAAACCCTCAGTCCAGCCTGGAGTACCCTCCTGCACCCAAAGCCCCTCATCCCCAGCCCAGAGCTCCCCTCCACACTTCACCCTCCTGCCCCAGCCTGGAGCCCCCTCCCACACCCTGAACCCCTCATTTCTGGCCCTACCTCAGAACCCGTACCTCCTCCCACACCCCAACTCCCTGCCTCAGCCCAGAGCTCCCTCCCATACTCTGAACCCCTCAGCTCCACTCCCCAGGCAAGAGCCCCTCCTGCACCCTCCTCATCCCTGGCCCCACCCCAGAGCCTGAACCCCCTCTCGCATCTCAACCCACTGCCTCAGCCTGGAGCCCCCTCCCGCACTCTGAACTCCTCATTTCTGGCCCCACCCTGGAGCCCAATCTCTTCCCCTCCCCCCCCCCCCCACCAGCCGGAGCCTCACCCCATCCCACACCACAGCCCCCTGAAGCCAGCCTGGTGAGAATTAGCAAGTGAGTGAAGGTGGGGAGAGCGAGCAACAGGGGTGGAGGGTGTAGGAAATAATGTTTTTATAGGGAACCTACTTCATTCTCATTGCCAATATGTAGAATTATTACACAAAGCACATATAAAGTATTTCTCATTTTTGAGAGTGTGGTGATAGATAATTAAACTTTAAAAATAGGCAGTTTCCTAAAGGGAGCTATAGATGTATTTTCCTCCTTTGTCAAATGAAAACTTCTATTACAGAAATCAAGAGGCAAAATATGCCACTAAAATACAACTGATATTTTTCCATCAAAGTATTATTATTTCATGGTAGTACAATTTTTCAGTTTAGCCTTACAATTTCACTTCAAATCCTTTTACTGTGCATGGCCCCTCGCAGACCTTTGTAGACCCAGGTGTGTCCCATCCTCTTAATTGGCAGGATTGGGCTCATCAGCTCTGACACAGGGACCATGGGCCCAGTTCTACTCACCAGGACTAGCTACCCTGTGACATTCCAATATAGTTAATCAGTGTTCCAAGATCACTTCCTACAGCTGCTACTTATCCCATTGCATGACCTTTTGCCTTTTAGCAATTGTACAAGTGTCATGCTTTCTAATCCAGTCAGGCAGCTGAGAGGACTTTCCCTGTCAGTACACTGCAGCCTCTGTACTTCAAGAACCCAGAGTGAGACCAGAGATATAAGATTTAAATCACAACTCTATTAGTTACATGACTCTTGCAGACAGCATGCAGGGCCGGCACTTTCACTAGGCGACCCTAGGCAGCCGCCTAGGGCGCCAGGATTTGGAGGGCGCCATTTCGCCACCCTTGGCAGCGGGCGGCTGCCTCCTGCCTCCCGGCTCTATGCTCAGCGGCTGAGTGTGGAGCAAGGAGTCGGGGGGTGGGCGGCTCGCCGCGGCTGCCTCCACGCTCAGCTGGAGCCGGAAGCTGGGGAGGGGGGGGGGCGGCTCGCTGCGGCTTCGCGTGGAGCCGAGAGATGGGGAGACGCCACGGGCGCGGGGGAGGCTGCCGCGATTGTGGGGGTTAGCCGCCGCTGGGGGGTGGGGAGCTGACTGCCGCGGGCGGGGGGCTGAGCTGCCGTGGCCCATGGGGGGGTGGGGAGCCGAGCTGCCGTGGGCGGGGGGGATCTGGCTGCCGCAGGGGGGGAGGGCGGGGGTGGCGTTAGCTGGGGGGGGGGGCACAGGGCTGGTGCAAGGAAGTTTCGCCTAGGGAGCAAAACTTCCTTGCACCAGCCCTGTGAGCATGCAGACCCTGAGTGCCTGCATCATGTTGGAAACCCCCTCATACTGGGACTCCCTCTGGTTACTAAATGACTCATTTTAAAGAAACCAACATACTATAATACGTCAAAAAGATCCCTGTTTCTGTACCCCTATGCTGGTGGTTTGTAAACTTTTATTACTAGCTGCTATCATGGAAAGGATATGTTAGAAATCATGATTTTTACATTTCACTTAAAGACAGTCAGATTCATTGTTATTCTCATTTTAGAGAGGCTACTTTCACAGGCATGGTCCTGACATCAGTACAGCTCCATCTCCTGCACTCACACATTTTGTTCTTGTGCACTGATCCATGCGTACAAACTGTCAGTCACGTACCCACAACTGTGCAGGGAAGGCGCATGCACCACAGGGGTACTAGGACTAGGTGGTGTCTCTTCTCCCCTTTCCCAGCTGCAGAGGGTGCAGCTCTGTAGAGAGGAGCCAGGTGGAGATTCCAGGGGAGGGGAGGGGAGGAGAATAAGCAACCACAGCACAGAATGTTGTGTGGGGGTGGGGCAAAGGGAATGGGTCTCAGACAGGCCCACCCCTCCCCCCAGCACCATCTGGACCCACAATTGTAGAAGAAAGGATCCGCACACACACTATGGGGGCACTAGGACCCAGGTGACGTCCCCCTCCTCCACTATGTGGCCTTTGGAGAAAGCAGCAGAGGAGCCAGCCAGAGACTCCAGCAGCTAGGGGCAAAAACAGCCAAAGCAGCCACCTCTGGTCCTTCGGAGAACTTTCCAGTTTTATAATAGGCATATCTCCATATATTACATCTCATAGAACTGGAAGGATGTTGCAAGGTCATTGAGTCCAGTCCCCTGCCTTCACTAGCAGAACCAAGTACTGTCCCCTGACAGATTTTTGCCCCAGACTCCTAAGTGGCCCCCTCAAGGATTGAACTCACAACCCACGGTTTTGCAGGCCACTGCTCAAACCACTGAGCTATCCCTCCCCATCTAAGTTTTCACTGGACTGTTTCTGCCCTGTGCTGATTGGCTGTTTGCTCCAGGCCTCCCCTCCCCCTTCCTCCATCTCTTCACCTGAGCATCACTCCTCTTACCTTCTTCACCCCTTTCCTGGCCCCTGTAACCTCACCCCATCAACACCCCTCTCCTTTCAGCTTATCCCCTCTAACTAAACCTACCAAAACCATACAACAAAAAGTGGGGATCCAACGTGACCTTTGCTGCCATCCCATTGTTCACTCCACTTGTGTGTTCTACTCCTGCCCCCTCCCGGTCTTGTCTACTGAGGTTTTAAGCTCTGCTGCTCATGTAACAGCTGCTGCACTCTGAACCAACTGGAGCTCCTCACAAGCAGGATTCTACTGTGATTTGGTGGAGGTGGCATCGTGGGTTTTCCTATTTATTGTACCTCACTGAGGCAGGATGGTGCAGTGGTTGCCAGCATATGACTCAGGGGACATGGATACAGTTCTCTGCTGTGCTACAGGTTTCCTGTGTGATGTTGGGCAATTCCATTAAATCTCTCCGTTCCCCAATGGTAACATGGAAATAGTACTTCCCTGCCTCACAGGGATGCTGTGAGGATAAATACATTAAAGATTGTGAGGCATTCAGTTGTTACGGTGATGGGGGCCATACAACTACCTTAGATATAGAAACATAAGTAAAAATATGCCTCTCCCAATTGTACAGTGTGCCATCTCAGTACAGGATTTCAAAAGTCATTTCAGCTCATGCACTACCACCCACCAAAGGTTGTGCAGGCCAGCTACTCATAGACTTTAAGGTCAGAAGGGACCATTATGATCATCTAGTCTAACCTCCTGCACAATGCAGGCCACAGAATCTCACCCACCCATTCCTGTAATAAACCTCTAACCTATGTTTGACCTATTGAAGTTCTCAAATCATGGTTTAAAGACTTCAAGGTGCAAAGAATCCTCCAGCAAGTGACCCGTGCCCCACACTGCAGAGGAAGGCAAAAAAAACCCAGGGCCTCTGCCAATCTGCCCTGGAGGAAAATTCCTTCCTGACCCCAAATATGGCAATCAGCCAAACCCTGAGCATGTGGGCAAGACTCACCAGCCAGACACCCAAGAAAGAATTCTCTGTAGTAACTCAGATCCCACCCCATCTAACATCACATCGCAGGCCATTGAGCATATTTACTGCTAATCATCAAAGATCAATTAATTGCCCATCATACCATCTCCTCCATAAACTTATCAAGCTTAGTCTTGAAGCTAGATATGTCTTTTGCTCCCACTGCTCCCCTTGGAAGGCTGTTCCAGAACTTCACTTCTCTGATGGTTAGAAACCTTCATCTAATTTCAAGTCTAAACTTCCTGATGGCCAGTTTATATCCATTTGTTCTTGTGTCCACATTGGTACTGAGCTTAAATAATTCCTTTCCCTCCCTGGTATTTATCCCTCTGATATATTTATAGAGAGCACTCATATCTCCCCTCAGCCTTCTTTTGGTTAGGCTAAACAAGCCAAGCTCTTTGAGTCTCGTTTCATAAGCCAGGTTTTCCATTCCTCGAATCATCCTAGAAGCCCTTCTCTGTACCTGTTCCAGTTTGAATTCATCCTTCTTGAACATGGGAGACCAGAACTGCACACAGTATTCCAGATGAGGTCTCACCAGTGCCTTCTATAATGGTACTAACACCTCCTTATCTCTACTGGAAATACCTCACCTGACGCATCCCAAGACCGCATTAGCTTTTTTCACTGCCATATCACATTGGTGGCTCATAGTGATCCTGTGGTCAACCAATTCTCCGAGGTCCTTCTCCTCCTCGGTTACTTCCAATTGATGCGTCCCCAGCTTATAACTAAAATTCTTATTATTAATCCCTAAATGTATGACCTTGAACTTTTCACTATTAAATTTCATCCTATTACTCCAGTTTACAAGGTCATCCAGATCTTCCTGTATGAGATCCTGGTTCTTCTCTGTGTTGACAATACCTCCTAGCTTTGTGTCATCCGCAAACTTTATTAGCACACTCCCACTTTTTGTGCCGAGGTCAGTAATAAAAAGATTAAATAAGATTGGCCCCAAAACCAATCACTGAGGAACTCCACTTGTAACCTCCCTCCAGCCTGACAGTTCACCTTTCAATATGACCCACTGTAGTCTCCCCTTTAACCAGTTCCTTATCCACCTTTCAATTTTCATATTGATCTCCATCTTTTCCAATTTAACTGACAATTCCCCACGTGGAACCGTATCAAATGCCTTACTGAAATCAAGGTAAATTAGATCCACTGCGTTTCCTTTGTCTAAAAAAATCTGTTACCTTCTCAAAGAAGGAGATCAGGTTGGTTTGGTACGATCTACCTTTTGTACAATGCCATATTGTATTTTATCCCAATTACCATTGACCTCAATGTCCTTAACTACTTTCTCCTTCAAATTTTTTTCCAAGACCTTGCTTACTACAGATGTCAAACTAACAGGCCTGTAGTTACCCGGATCACTTTTTTTCCCTTTCTTAAAAATAGGAACTATGTTAGCAATTCTCCAGTCATACGGTACAACCCTTGAGTTTACAGATTCATTGAAAATTCTTGCTAATGGGCTTGTAATTTCACGTGCCAGTTCCTTTAATATTCTTGGATGAAGATTATCTGGACCCCCCGATTTAGTCCCATTAAGTTGTTCGAGTTTGGCTTCTACCTCGACTGTGGTAATATCTACCTCCATATCTTCATTCCCATTTGTCATCCTACCATTATCCCTAAACTCCTCATTAGCCTCATTAAAGACTGAGGCAAAGTATTTGTTTAGATATTGGGCCATGCCTAGATTATCCTTAACCTCCACTCCATCCTGCTGACAACTATGCTAACACAATCCTATGGTTCTCAATCATGTTTTCACTGTCCCTTGGGCAATCCTACTCAGTGCAGTTGCACGAATGCAGTGTGGGGACAGAATATGAAGATATCATAGTGGGTCCTGCAGATTGGATTTATTTAGCAATTCTGCTGATGATGCACAAACCAAATTAACGTATAGTTCTCTCCAAGAACTGACTGGGGTTTGCAGCAACTGCAGTAGTCATGTGACAGACTGCTCACCAGGATCAGATCTGCTGAGTAAGAAAGTGAAGTTTTTATGTTGTCACTTTTCAACGGAGCACACTGTTGGCATTTTCATTTGAATTTGCAGTAACCACCCCTGGAGATTACAGTCATGACTCATTGTGCTCATGTCCAAATTTAGCATGATGGGGGTGCAGTTTCCTAGCTTCTTTGGTATCACCCCAGTCCAGAATGACTCCAAGGCTGCAGACTACATTGGCCCAAGGCAGATACACGCACTGGAAACCAGTGATATGGCAATAAAGCACTTCCCTTCCTACTGTTATCTTTATCTTGCCTGGATTTATACCCTCAGCCAGCTAATACTCTTCACCTAGGTGCTGATGTCTCTCAAGCACTGTGTGATGGGATACTCCACTCACCGCTAAGGTGGCACCTTCTACCAATCATTCTGGGGAATAGCTCAAGATCAACCCCCCCATCCCAGGGATGCACCCTGTCCTCTACCTACCTCTCTCTGTGTCTGCAGCCCCTCTCTCACTCCAAAAGCTGCTACTGCCGCTTTGTGACTCAGACCTTTGGTCAGATCACTCCACACATTTTCCCCTTCTGGGATTGGAAAGCCTTTCCTTGCCAGCAGTCCTAGGCAATCTTCCCATTTACTGTCTCATAGTACCACTCGGTGGCTGGCTGGGGAACCCAGATCTACCCTCGGATTCTGGCTCAGGGACCCTGTAGTCAGCAGTCAAGGTCTGTTCCCTTCTAGCCTTTTCCTGAACCCTTTCCTACCATTTGCTCTCAGGGATTTACCAGCTTCCTAACTCCCCACTCCCAGAGGGAAACTGTGGGCTGGCTGTCCCTATAGCCTCCAAACACTCCTCCCTTCTTCCAGGGTGTGATTGCAGACTTTCCCGACAGGCCCCTACTGCTGCAAATTCCCTACCTTTATAGTCTCAAACCAGCTCTTTCCTTCTCAGCTGGGCTTCCTCATTCAATCAGGGGATTGCTCAGCCATCTGATTCCCCTTAGCTGTGGGCTGTTGGGTTAATGAGCTCTCTTCTCAGTCTGCATTAACCCTCTCAGGACAAGTGTGGGGTGAATACCCCATCACACACCAGGACTGCTGGGAGGATGCTCTGTTTGTATTTAACTGAGGGGTAAGCTTCATTCACACATGGCTGATGTCTATCTCCGACTCACTTCGAAATCCAACCCTTCAGTTTCATACAGATGAGGAAGCAATTCTTTTACTTTTATAACTGACATGGCAAGCCCAGAGGTGCCGGGGCTATGAACTGCTAAGCCTAGAGGTACCAGGACTAAGACCTGGCACAAGTTAAGCACTGCGTGCAATAAAACCACAGCCACCTCACAGGGTCAGAATGACAGCGCAAACACCAAGGTATCTGGAATGTTCTGAGTAAAGAAACAGAACAAAAGAAACCCTGTACTCCTCTCATTACCAAGAACCTCACCTTGGGTTGCACATTACTTTAACCTCATTAGATGACACCACAACCTTCATTTCCCCAGGCTGACCACAACATTACCATGCCACAATGGACAAAACCAAATATGTAATCTCCATTCTATTCCCTTCCAGCCTCAGAGAGGTTCTGCAGGATCAATGGAAAGCAGTGGTGTAGCCAGGTTCTAACACCAGGGGGAGCGAACACATAAAAAAAGGCGCCACCTCGACTCTCAGCCCGCTCCCAGCCTGGGTGAAAGAACCCAGGCCAGCAGCGGGCTGAGAGACCCCGGCTGGCAGGAGCCCGCGGGGGGAATCCCAGAGCGGGGCGGGCTGAGTAGCGGCTCAGCCAGCCGCCGCTCTAGGATTCCCCCCGCGGGCTCCTGCCAGCCGGGGTGTCTCAGCCCGCTGCCGGCCTGGGTGAAAGAACCCAGGCCAGCAGCAGGCTCTTGGTGGAGCCAGCAGCAGGACCCCGACATTCTTTTGTCGGCCCTGCGTTATTTTGTGGCTCCACCTCCATCCACTCCGTCTCCACCCTTTCAAAAATTAAAAAGGCGCCACTTTTGGAAAATGTGCTTAGTGGGAGCGGCCACTCCCCCTGCTCCCCTCCTAGCTACGCTACTGATGGAAAGTCTTTTGAATAAATCCCCTCAATAAGAGTTCAAAGGCAAGACCAATACGGGCATCACCCTTATCCATAGGCCTCCAGACGGAAAGGTTTCAAAGATAAATGGAATGGAATGCAGTCACCCTGGGAAACTTCATCGTTTATACTAACACTTCATCTGTCTCAATGGCCTCAAATCTCTTATCTACTCTTTCCATCTCAGGACACACTCAGTGTGGTCAGAACTTGGACCTTACCTCCAAAATAGATATCTGGTTAGAAAACATGGCCATTACCTCCCCATCTCTCAATTCCTAATCAGTCCATCTCTTATAGGTGTAAGTCAGAATCCACCCTGTCTCCCTGTAAATTCCTTCTTCAAAAGCCCAAACCCATTTCAATTCCAAAACATCCTTAGAGTACCTTAACAAGAAGCCAAAAAGTAGATTAAATGAGAGACTGCCCCTCACTCACTCATCTCTGCTACTTACTTAGTCTCATTTGAAAGACCCTGCCACCTTGGTTTCTATCATGTCACTTTGGTTTAACAGCATGTGACAGATCAAGGAGGAGGGAAGGGGAAGAAAGCAGGTTAGCAGCAGGGATGAACCATTTGAACTTCGGCAAGTTGTGAGCTAAAACAGATGGAGGGAAAGAATTCTTAAAAGCCTCCATAAACCTTAGCTATGGAGGAGGGTAAAAGGTGCTGCTACTTTCACTATAGCCACCATAAAGTCTAGCTTAGCAGAACTTCTATGGGCCTTCAGTTGTTCATTAACCAGGAAAGCCTTTACTGAAACCCACCACCCAGTAGCATCTTTAGACAAAAGTGAGTTCTACCTGCTTCACATAGATGATAGACATCTTATCCAAAAACAGGAAACATACTTTTGAGTGCTTATACTGCTGATCCTGTCTTTCTCTGTCCAGCTTATGAAATAAGATATAATCCAAATACACAGTTTTATGACAGCAGATAATTTTGTATCAATATTATAAAAATTCTTTAATTGATCAAGCATTTTGATGAAAAAGAACACAAAGTGGCAGGGGGCACTAGACTGGGAGCCACATGGATTACATTCCCAGATCTCCCATTCACCTGTTGTGTTAAGACTAGTCACTTAATTTCTGTGTCTCAATTTCCCCATCTGGAAAACAAGGTTATTCATACTTGCCATGCTTTGCAGGGTACTCTGAGATGTACAGATGAGAAGCCTAAGTCCAACTCATTATCATGGTAGTGCAATGGTCACTTGTTAAGATGGTAACCACAATACAATTAATGCAATTGCATGACATTCCAGTATTCCAACATTATACCCAATTACTGAATAAGTTAATTGGCAAATATTACACTACCTTCCCTTAGTCATACCAAATACACACATACCATGTTTCAAAGTAGATGTTTTCATCTCTTTTTTTAAGGTTGGACATAATACTGCTCTACAGCATTCTGTTAGTTGATTGCCTGGTAGGTCAAATTGGATTAAAACCAGGGCCATCAAGCTTGATGAAGCATTTCTATAACAATGGGTTTAATGCAACTTGACTCACAGGAAATCATGCATAGCCAATGCTGCATGGTGTTTATGCAATGTTCTATTATGCTATTCCTGATAGGATTATTTATGCCTACAGGTGCACAAATAAAAAAAAGTCTTTACAAATTGTCATTAGGGAAAAGCAGCAATACAGCAGCTGTTTCACTACTGTATAAATGTAAGTGGGGGAATAGTCCTGCTATTGTGGGGAACTTTCCTGGCTTCTGCACTACCCCGGTGAAATGGGCTAGCGGAAGGATCTGAGTCCTCGCTCCCACTTCCTTTACCCAGAGGCCTCCCTGCCCTCGAGGACTCCCCTTGTACTCTCCTGTCTGGCAGAGTCCTCGTAACCCCAACAAGGCTGGGACCAGGATTCCTGGGGGGCTCAACCCCCAACCTTGCTGTGGTCACCTAGGTCAGGGGGTAGGGTGTCCCCACTCCGTGGTACTCTTTCTGCACTTCCCTCACCCACAGATCATTGCACACAATTTAAAGCAAATGCAAATTATTTAATCAACAATTAATTTTAAAATGAATAAGGAAAAAATGGGAAAGGCTAATGAAAACACATCACCCCGCTCTGTGGCAGGGAACATCACAACAGTGTCTCTGCAATGTCAGGGCAGTTCAGTCTGTTCCTTTGTAGGTCCCAGGCTCCTTCTCAGGTCCTGGCTGTGCTGCAGGGACGCTGTGGCTTGGATACTTGCTCCGGCGGTGGCCACACGCTCGCAGGCTCTGGGTGGCAGGACCCTTCCTCCCAGCGTCGCCCCCGCCCTGTTGGGGTTTAGATCCCCCTGCAAGTCTGGCCTGCAGGGCCTCTTGGCTGAGGCGTCTCCCTGTGCTGGGCCCACTGCCCAGGGCCCCCCTCGCTCTCCCCAGCTGCTCACCGCACCCGGCTCCAGACTGCTCCAGCCCCAGCTCCACCGCTCTGCCTCAGCTCCAGCTCCTCTGCCTCTGCACGGCTGCTGCTGCTCTGCCTCCAGCTGCCTGGGCTGCTGCCCTGGCCCCTCTGGCTCTGGCTGCTGCAGCTTCTCCCCCCAGGGCAGGTCTGTGTCTCTGGGCTGCACCTCTGCTCCCAGGGCAGGTCTGTGTCTCTGGGCTCTGCTCTGGCTTTGGGGCTGCACCTCTGCTCCCAGGGCAGGTCTGTCTCTCAGGGCTGCTTTTCTGGCCCCTCTGGATATGGCCCAGCTCAGCCCCACTCACTCTGACTCAGGCAACTCCAGCTCACACGGAGGACGGGATCCACCCTGACCTCCTGACTCGCCTGCCCGCCCTGTCAATCAGAGCTGACCTGGAGCATTGGCCCCTCCCCATTGCCCCTGGGGACTGTCAGTCCCATCGACCCTTCCCCTTTTGGTACTGGGAGCTCTGAATGTTAGTAAGGGGATAACAGTCCCCTTACATAAAGCACTTGTCTGCCTTATTTAAACAAATATATGTACAGTACACTTATCCTCTGCTCCCAATTGCCAGTGAAGTACCTTCACATACTTTAAATAAGCAGGTAGTGGTCTGTGCCATTCTCACCTTCCTGTACCTTATGTTGCTAGTATTTCATTTCTATTACTCACACTCACTCTCAATTTGTCTTAGTTAAACTGCAACAGTTTGTTTCTTTGAACTAATCTGGGGTGTAGTTCAAATGATAATTGGCTCACTCTATCCTTAATTTGCAGCAGGAAATGAATGAGATAAACTTTCAAGTATGAAATAACTACATCTTGTCAAAAAATTCTTCCATTGTCTTCACCTTATTTTACTGAAGTTGTGTATTACTGCCCTGATGTGCACTGTATGTAACAGTCAACTAATTTTCTCTCAGCTGTACTGATGTGTTCCCCCCACTCATCCTCCACCACCCCACTCTCAAGATTGCAGTTTACTCATTTGGTCCCTATAGTAGGCCAAGTTGTGGGATACCTTGCGTGCAATGCAAATAATCCCATTGACTTTAATTAGGTGACTCATGAGTATTGCAAACATGATTAGCAGCCATAACTCCATCATGCTCTAATGTGCTTCTTCGATTCCAAGCCCTGTCATGAGCCCAGATAACAGATTTAAGGAGGAGCCAACAATTTTATCTGGAAAAGGTGATACTTAACAGGTGTTAAGTTTTCATTTTAGGCAATAAAGGATTTTCTGTCATTTTCAGAGACAACCCTAGTTATTTGGAAAAAGAACCAGGAGTACTTGTGGCACCTTAGACTAACAAATGTATTTGGGCATACACTTTCGTGGGCTAAAACTCACTTCATCAGATGCATAGCGTGGAACATACAGTAGGAAGATATAGATACACACATCTGCATATATATGTGTGTGTGTGTACACACACACACACAGAGTAGGAAAATAGATAGATAGATATAGAGAGTGGAACATACAGTAGGAAGATAGATATATATATATACAGATAGATATATATCTATATATCTGCCTTCCTACTGTATGTTCCACTCTATGCATCTGATGAAGTGAGTTTTAGCCCACGAAAGCTTATGCCCAAATAAATTTGTTAGTCTCTAAGGTGCAACAAGTACTCCTCGTTCTTTTTGCGGATACAGAATAACACGGCTACCATTCTGAAACCTAGTTATTTGGGTTGATACAAGACAGAACTAAAGGAAAGCTAATACGCTATTATTGTATCACCTGTAGTTTAACTGCCTAGACATTCATTTTGTCAAACTGACACTTAAGATTTTATTCTTGTACTAAAAGTAGAAAAATTTCAGCTGAACAATTTCAACTATAATAACTAATTACATACTTTTTAGCCTTATCAAAGTACTTTTCTTTAAAATGTCACATGCCTTGGTTATTTTCTAAAGGAAACTTCAGCTAATGCATTTAAGGCGCTAAAACAATATAAAGTGTTCATGATGGTAAATTGCTAGGGATTCTAATTCATTATACAAAAAGTTACACAGCTAAATATTCGGAAGCCTTTGCTGGCAAGCCAGACAGGGAAATGTGATGATGGCCACAAAGCCGAGCAACCGTCTTGGAAGCAACTATAGACTGACTAATGTTAGAAACCCTTCCTACTGATAATACCTAAATAAAATTTGATTTTGTATTCAGTTATATTTGTGGATAAATCAGTTCAGTAAAGATACAGCTTTTATACACAGACTAATATATTAATTGAACCAGAAACCTTTGCTGAAGAAAGCATTGTTTATTTTATGTACTAAAAAGGATGTGTTAGTTCAGATAGTGAACAGTGCTTGTGGCATTCAAATCGCTGCTATGGTACAGCTAGCAAATATTATAAAGACTCTTGCAGTCACATGCAACACTTAAAACCATGATGCGTGTTCAGTGACCACATGATTGGAAGCTGAAGCCAAACAAATTCAAATTAGAAACAAGGCACACATTTTTAACTGTGAGTGTGATTAACCTTTGGAACAAGCCACCAAGGTAAGTAGTGGATTCTCCATCTCTTGATTTCTTTAGATCAAGACTGGGTGCCTTTCTGAAAGATATCCTTCAGTCAAACACAAGTTGTTGGTGTCAATATAAGGGTATGTGGGTGAAATGCAATGGCCACAGACAGTTAAACTAGATGATCTAGTGGTCTCTTCCATCCTTATGAGAATCTATAAATTATTAGCCTTTACTTACTCTGACTAGCATTACACACAAAATGAGCATGCCCAGAATCAGTGTTGTCTACAAAAAAATCTCAACACAGACTGAGCACTTAAATTGTTTTCTCATACACAAGTGATTTAAATTCTATATTCTAGCTAACCCAAGCAGTACACTCTGATTACCAACATATGGACATTGAGACACAACTTCCTACACAAATCCAGCTGTTACAGGGCAGATGATCATCTTGCCAGAACACAGAAGTTCAACATTAAAGTTACATGTTTCTGCTTTCCATCCCCACCCCGTTACCACTGAAACAGAAAATCAAGTATTTTGCCCCTTGGTTTTGCAATGGAAATTACCACCAGTACAAAATACTTAGATTTCACAATTTTACCACTTCTGTGCATGGAAATTAAACAAGAAGAAATTATTTTGCTATTATTATTTCCTCCAGGAAATTAATAATCATTTTACTCCATGTAACATACAGCACTGTAAATAGTTCATCTTACTGCATGCTGACACCCTGAAAACCCTGGCCTCAGTCATTTTGAAGATGTAGCATTTCCCTACCATTTCTAGAGTGGCAGCCTGATTCTCCCAGCCGTGGCAAAGAATGAGGTGAAAAATCTCAAGTAGGCAACACAAAGTTTTCCCTGCAAGCTCCCCTTTGGGTTTGTGTTAACACAACATTTCTGGTTTTTTCACAAGACACTGCAGGGAAATGGTAGGGAACGGAGTTCATTGCACTGCAGCAAATACCTGCCCACATCCTGCTTGAAAACTGAAAGAGGGGGCAAAACCCAAATGGCAGTCTGCGTACGTTACATACCCACGCCGCTTCTCTCCTTGTCAGTCTTGCGCCAGGGTGCCATTGCATGTGGGTCCTCCAGATCCCAGAGGATACCAGCCCCCAGCAAAGCCACTGAATGTGAGCAGCGTACTGCAGCAATGGTGTGAGTGAGGCTCTTGGAAGTCAAATCTGTTACCCAGTTCTAGTCACTGATGGCCTGGGAGGAAACTGGGGCTGACTAACGCAGCTGCTACTGCTATGCGCACTTTGCTGCTGTTCGCAGAGGCTCCTGCTTCCTTCCTCTTTTCTTACTCTCTCCCAACTGAGTCAGTCATTGCCAAAAAGTCACGCCTACTGTGGGGGAGGGGTGACCTGAAGTGGGTGTCTTAGCAACAGTAATATGTGAACAGACAAGATGGAAAGGGAGTCACACCAAACCCTGTCGTCTACCACACATCTTTCAGCTCTGGACGTGGTCCCATCTACAGTAGATGGCTACAGTGCTGTAGGACCTGATTATAATATTGCAGCTCTCAACACTGAACATTTGAATCTTGCAGTTCAAGTCTCCATTCCCATACTGTGCTACAGCCTTGGATTTTTCCAACTGGCCCCACAAGATGTGACTTAACTGTGTGGAAACTACCATGTTTTAGCCCTGTCCTGCAGAGTAGTTTCATAGCATAGACATAGCAAGGGCAAAAATGTGGCTGCAAACAAGGATGGATGAGGTTTGAAATCTTTCTTGGAAGATTTAGAGCAGTAAGTAGTAACCAATAATGCTAGTTGCTTAGGGTCCTCTAGTTCAAAACAGTGAAGCACTTTAATATTCCATTGTAATGTGACAAAACCACAGCTCAAGAATACCATGGATTTTTCCCACTTAAGACTGACCATATGGTCCATGCTCAAAACTCCCATAGACTTAACTTTAAGTTTTGGGCATGCAAAGATCATATAATCTAGGTGTTCAAAAAGTTGGGTTGGAGAGCAAGATACAGATGATCTATGACATGAAGCCTCACCTTCACTTCTCTCTCTTGGCTTGTCTTACAAGGACAGAGGCTTAAGGAATCCTTTAGATGGAGTTATGTTCCCAAGTTTTTTCAGTGGGATAAATTCACTTGGTACAAGATTTCATTGCACCTGCTTTTTACCTTTAAACATTTCTGAAAAATTCAGTAGCTCTAATGCTGGTATGACATTCTGCACTGACAATCCTGGCGATTTCAATCTTCATTTCATCCACAGACCACATACGCATGCACAGACACTGCCAATCCAAGCTTCAGTTTACTGAAGACAGGGTGGAGCAACAATAAATCTTGAGCTTGCGAACATCAGTCCTGTCTGCAAACTTGTTTCGGTTCTGTTTGTTGTGTTGTTAATTCAAGCCCTATGTGGTACAGGCTTATGAAAAAAGGTATTTTCAGAAGGGTGATGGAAGTTCCCAAGTGACTACTTGATTATTTTAAGTCCACTTGAGAAAGGCACTTAACATTTTAGCAGTAAAGATAGCATTTGATATACAGAAATAGGAATTTGCACAAAAGGAGATTCTCAGCCACTGAAATTCTCCCCTCACCCAACCACCAGTCTGTTATTCCCACCTCTGTACTGAAATCTTTAGCCCTTCTTTTTATGTTGGCATTTATAGTGTGCAACTCATCATCCCCAATTTAGACTAATGGAGCAAATTAATCCATTAGCTAACTCACATTAGCTTGAATTTACACCAGTGATAATTTTCTTGATGTGTCTCACTGCATTTATTGTATTCAGCCATCTCCTACCCCTATTTTGTTGGACCTGAATGCCCAGGCATTCTTAATTTGACCCTTTACGTTAGTCCTCCCAGATAGGCTTTATAGAGTGTGACAGGAGACTCTGGAGAGGATTGGTCTTCTTAGGCACTTAGTTTAAAGTCAGTAACAATTTGGATACATCTCTATTTAAAAAAAAAATACTTACAGGGCAGGCAGTTTCAACTTATGAAGAACGTTTGGAAAGTACAACCTTGCTATGATACAGTATAACACCTACAACCCTGAAACACTCTCTGGTGAAGGATAAGGTTAGTAGGAGCCAGAACCAACACGTTCATCTTGGTTTTTCTGACGTAACTGTTCGATTTCCTCAAGTCCATGATGGGACTAAGGTAGTCTCTTTTTAGATGTAGTACTTTTAATACAAACCCTTCTTTCTGTTCTCTTTGGCTACTCATTGTACAGCTCCCATCACCAATAAACGAACAAGCAGTAAGAGAGAGAGGAGAAAATGATGAGTGGGTGGTAATTACATTTCCTCCTGAAGTTTCTTCCGTTAAGTCTTGGTTTTTTTTTGGCTGGCAGAACTCAGTCTTGTTAAAAAAGCCACCTAATAAAAAAGAGTAACACTTCCTAGTAAAAGCATATTCATTGTAATAGCATTATGAAAATCCATTGTAGAGAATTAATTCATCTTTAGTGGAAACGTCTGATGTACCTCTTGCCAGTTTTAGTGCCCATTCCTCCCTTCCCTCACCTAAATGTCATGAGTCCTTACTGTTTTACATAAACTCAGGATAAACATGCTACATATAGTTATAACTCAGATATACACAAAGGAGATGTAATTCAATATCTAGTTATGCTCCAATGCTATGTGTCTTGAGTAGTTGTAGTAATGTTAAAAGGTGAGAATGCAATAAAAGTAAATAGCATTGTGCATTATTTCCTGTAATTTATTGTGGAAGACACATGAGATACTTTGGTAAGCTTAAATTCAGGAGATAGCAAGTCTTCATTTTTCAAGTCATGCCCACTTTAGCTATGATTCTGTAGAAAGAGTTATAGCAATATAAATAATGCCATCCAAGATCCCAAGGATTAAATTCTGCTTGTTCAAAAGTGACAAAGCAAGTATGATTTTAAAAAAGTAACCAGTTTCATAGTTGAAGAGCCACTTGATTTTCAGTCAGCTTTTTGTGGTCAGGATGTTCTGCTTCTGGTATTAACTAAACTCATTTATTTCCTCTTCAAAATGAATCTTAAAATATTTAAATTAAATGAAAATCTTCATATTCTGTAGCTTTGTTAGAAGTTCAAGTTGTCAAGATAGAGATCAATCTCACTGATAAAAACATATACTCAATATTAAAGTTAAACCACGTATACAAGTTTAAAAATATTTTAATATTAATAAAATGGAATATAAAGTGGTCTCAGAACAATTCCTCAGCTACTTGTGTTACAATATAGCACAAGGATTACTTTCCAGTTCAAAAAAAGTAGCTGATCTGATTTACAAATAATTTTTCCCATCAATATTATATATCCCAAGAAAGATTTCCCAGCTCTTTCAAGTTTATATATCTTCACTATTTGGCCTATGGTTACAGAAGTACATATCTAAGGTGAAAGTTAATTTGTATTTCAAATCAGCTTGGCACTATATTGTAAGTTAAGTTTTATGCTGCAGTACTACAGTATAAGTAACGCTTGACTTGAATAAGCAGAACTGCTGATGAAAAAGACAAATCTTTCGAACTTTGGTTCTAGTGGTATCTGACGCTTTTGGCAGCACCGTAAACAGGACGGCCAAACTTATTTTCATAGAACAATCTAAGGCCTGGTCTACACTAAGAGTTTATATCGAGTTTAGCAGCGTTAAATCGAATTAACCCTGCACCCGTCCACACAACGAAGCCATTTATTTCGATATAAAAGGCTCTTGAAATCAATTTCTGTACTCCTCCCCGACGAGGGGATTAGCATTAAAATTGATATTGCCGTGTCGAATTAGGGTTAGTGTGGACGGAATTCGACACTAATAGCTCCGGGAGCTATCCCACAGTGCACCACTGTGACCTCTCTGGACAGCAGTCCCAGCTCGGATGCTCTGGCTAGGTAAAGCCTCAGGTAAAGCCCCAGGAACATTTGAATTTCATTTCCTGTTTGGCCAGCGTGGCGAGCTCAGCAGCACAAGTAACGATGCAGAGCTCTTCAGCAGAGGTGACCATGCAATCCCAGAATAGAAAGAGGGCTCCAGCATGGACAGAATGGAAGGTGTTAGACCTGATAGCAGTCTGGGGGGATGAATCCGTGCTAGCAGAGCTACAATCTAAAAGATGTAATGCAAAAATCTATGAAAAAATCACCAAGGCCATGACGGACAGAGGATACAGCAGGGATGCAACGCAGTGCCGCGTTAAAATTAAGGAGCCGAGACAAGCGTACCAGAAGACCAAAGAGTCAAACGGACGCTCTGGGTCAGATCCCCACACATGCCGCTTCTACGCTGCGCTGCATGCCATCCTATGGGGGGACACCACCATTACCCCACCCATGTCCGTGGACTCCGAGGATGGGGTATTCTCATCACTCGCTTCCTCTGAGGTTTTTGCGGATGGGGAAGGTGATGACGGGGATGATGAGGACGAGGTAGTCGACAGCGCTCTGCAGGGCAATTTCCCCAAAAGCCAGGAACTCTTCCTCACCCTGACAGAGATCCCCTCCCAACCCTCCCAAGGCGGTATCCCGGACCGTGAAGCCGGAGAAGGCACATCAGGTGAGTGTATCTTTTCAATCAAAAAGACATGGTTGTAAAGCAATTGGTTTCTAATGGTTACTTTGCCCTGAGGACTTGGGAAGCATTCGTGGCCAGTAGAGCTACTGGAAAAGTCTGTTAATATGTCTGGGGATGGAGCGGAAATCCTCCAGGGACATCTCCATGAAGCTCTCCTGTAGGTACTCTAAAAGCCTTTGCAGAAGGTTACTGGGGAGAGCAGCCTTATTGCGTCCTCCATGGTAGGAAACTTTACCACGCCAGGCCAGTAGCAAGTACTCTGGCATCATTGCACAGCAAAGAGTGGCAGCATACGGCCCCGGACATTGCTGGCATTCAAGCAACATGCATTCTTTCTCTGTCTGTGTTATCCTCATCAGAGTGATATTATTCATGGTGACCTGTTTGAAATATGGGAATTTAATTATGGGGACCGTCAGAGGTGGCCGTTTCTACTGGGCTGTTTGCCTGTTCCTGAAAAGAAATTCTCCCCGCAGTTTCCAGCCACGCGGTGGGGGAGGGGAGGGTGATCGTTCATGCTGGGCAGTTGGCGTTCGGCTAGCAGGGATCTTCCCTGCTACCAGCCACGCGGTGGGGGAAGGGAGGGTGGCCTTTCAGGCTGGGCTGTTAGCGTTCAGCTAGCAGGGATCTTCCCTGATACCAGCCATGCTTTTGGGTGATGGCAAAAGCTAGCATCCCAGAGAATGGGATGGCTGGAGTTACTTTGTTTTCAGTTACTTGGCTTTGAGAGTGAAAGGAGGGCGCTGCTGTTAATTAAGGTTTCCGAAGCCAAAAGTCTATGGCTTACCAGGGCCGCCCGCTAGCTGATTCCGTTGCCCAGCCCTGCGTGTGTGATCTGTACACCAAAGCCCCAGGCACTCAATATAAAGATGCAAAATGCGACCTTGTACTGAAAGTATATTTGGTAGGTACTGTGAATGGTGCTGTTCACCACGAAAGAGTATATGCATTGTTCTGTAAAATGTAGCTATTTAAAAAATTTACTCCCTTTTTTTCATCCCACAGCTGCAACTCTCCCTAGGCTTCCCCTGGCATCTCCCTCCCAAAGGCTGTCGCAGATAAGGCAAAGAAAGAAACGCACACGAGACGAGATGTTCTCTGAGCTGATGCAGTGCTCCCGCACTGAAGTAGCTCAGCAGAATCTGTGGAGGGAGACAATTTCCCAATACAAGCAAGAGGACAGCGCTCGAGCTGAGAAGTGGCGGCAGGAAGACCAGAGGGTGACAGAGGCGATGCTTGGGCTACTGCGGGAGCAAACCGACACGTTCCGGCGTCTGGTGGATGTTCTGCAGGAACGCAGGCAGGATGACAGACCACCGCTGCAGCACATCTGTAACAGCCCTCACACCTCCCCAAGTCCCATAGGCTCCTCACCCAGAGTCCCCAAAACTCGGGGGGGGAAGGCAATGTGCGAACCACTCCACCCCGGCGGATTGCTCAAGAAGCAGAAGGCTGTCATTCCCCAAGTTTTGAAATGGCCTTTCCTTCCCTCCTTCCTCCACCTGCACCCCACCCTGGCCACCGTCCCAGTTCTCTCCCTGTCTTCCCAAATCTTGAATAAAAAATTGTTGTTTGTGAAACAATGGTGTCTTTAAAATGAAAATAAGAAAAAAAAACTTGTAGCACCTTAGAGACTAACAGAATTTATTTCAGCATAAGCTTTCCTGGGTTAGTACCCACTTCATCGGATGCATGAATGGTGTCTTTATTTCCTTTCAAAGCAAAGTGCGCTGGAAGGGGGGAAGAGGGGCTGGACGGGGGGTTGATGATTAGAGAGGATAGGCAATATAAACAGAGTAAACAAACGGGGGCAGGTTCTCATCAAGGAGAATCAAACGTAAGAGTCACTGCTTACCCTGGTCAGTCTGGAAGCTAGTTTTCAAAGCTTCCCTGATGCGCACTGCGTCCTGCTGTGCTCTTCTAATCGCCCTGGTGTCTGGCTGCGCGTAAGCTGATGCCAGGCGATTTGCTTCAACCTCCCACCCCGCCATAAACGTCTCCCCCTTACTCTCACAGAGATTGTGGAGCACACAGCAAGCAGCAATAACAATGGGTATACTGGTTTCGCTGAGATCTGAGCGAGTCAGTAAGCTTCTCCAGCGCCCTTTCAAACGTCCAAATGCACACTCCACCACCATTCTGCACTTGCTCAGCCTGTAGTTGAACAGCTCCTTACTACTGTCCAGGGCGCCCATGTATGGCTTCATGAGCCAGGGCATTAAGGGGTAGGCTGGATCCCCAAGAATCACTATAGGCATCTCCACATCGCCAACTGTTATTTTCTGGTCCGGGAAGTAAATACCTTCCTGCAGCCGTCTAAACAGACCAGAGTTCCAGAAGACACGCGCGTCATGAACCTTTCCCGGCCATCCGACGTTGATGTTGGTAAAACGTCCCTTGTGATCCACCAGTGCTTGCAGCACCATTGAAAAGTAGCCCTTTCAGTTAATGTACTGGCTGCCCTGGTGGTCCGGTCCCAAGATAGGGATGTGAGTTCCGTCTATAGCCCCACCACAGTTTGGGAATCCCATCACAGCGAAGCCATCTACTATCACCTGCACATTTCCCAGGGTCACTACCTTTGACAGCAGCAGCTCAACGATTGCGTTGGCTACTTGCATCACAACAACCCCCACAGTAGATCTGCCCACTCCAAATTGATTCGCGACTGACCGGTAGCTGTCAGGGGTAGCAAGCTTCCAGAGAGCTATCGCCACTCGCTTCTCAACTGTCAGGGCTGCTCGCATCCTGGTGTCCTGGCGCTTCAGGGCAGGGGACAGCAAGTCACAAAGTTCCAGGAAAGTGCCCTTATGCATGCAAACGTTTTGCAGTCACTGGGAGTAATCCCAGACCTGCAGCACTATGCAGTCCCACTAGTCTGTGCTCGTTTCCCGGGCCCAGAATCGGCGTCCCACGGCATGAGCCTGCCCCATTCCCACCAGGATGTCTAATTTCCGGGGTCCCATTCTCTGACAGAGGTCTGTGTCCATGTCCTCGTCACTCTCCTCACCGCACTGACTGCTCTCCTGATTTCTCAAGTTCCGGTTCTGGATAAAGCGCATGATAATGTGCGAGGTGTTGACAACGGCCATAACTGCTGCGATGATCTCCCCGGGCTCCATGCTTGCAACGTTATGGCATCCGCGCTTTCAATCCAGGGAAAAGGGTGCGAAACCATTGTCTGCCGTTGCTTTCCCAGAGGGAAGGGGGAGGTGACCGTTGAATGACGACATGTACCCATAACCACCCACTACAAATTTCTTGGCCCATCAGGCATCGGGAGCTCGACCCATAATTCCAATGGGCAGCGGGGACTGCGGGAACTGTGGGATAACTACCCACAGTGCACCGCTTGGAATGTCGATGCTTGCCCCGATACTGTGGACTCACAACGCCAATTTAATGTACTTAGTATGGACACACACGTTCGACTTCATATCATCGGTTCACAAAAATCAATTTTGGTAAAATCAGACTACAGTCCGAGTGTAGACATACCCCAAGTAGCATCTAAAACTAAAGGTGTGTACAGTAGAAACTGTCATGCAGTCAATAAGTTTTGAATATGGGAATGGTAACACTACAGGATGACTCAAAGATGCTTGGAAATATCATACAGTTCAGTAAAGTTGTCCAGCTGGGAATAAAATGTATTGGCTCGATTAATCAATTTGGCAGGGAAGAGCAATGCTTCTATCAGTATATTCGCTAAGCTGACAATTTAGAAAACTGTATTGATAAAAGCAATATTGGAGGCAGTTGACCAATGCAGACTTTTAAGTCCTGTATGTTTAGCCTTTCACACTTAGGGTACATCCATACTTACCGGCTGGTTCAGCGGCAAGCAATCGATCTTCTGGGATCGCTTTATCACGTCTTGTCTAGACGCGATAAATCGATCCCGGAAGTGCTCGCTGTCGATGCCGATAATCCTGCTCCGCGAGAGGAGTAGGCGGAGTCGATGGGGGAGCCTGCCTGCCGCGTCTGGACCGGCGGTAAGTACCTTGAAGTTCGAACTAAGATACTTCGACTTCAGCTACGTTATTAACGTAACTGAAGTTGTGTATCTTAGTTTGAACTGGGGGCTTAGTGTGGACCAAGCCTCAGTCTTCACATATGAAAAGTTTAACCTATTTTAATTCTCTATTAGTAGTGACATGCCAGCTTTGCCTGCCAAGGTTTACTTTGATACATGTTTGGATCAGTCTCAAGTATGTTCATTCAAGCATCATTAAAGACAGAAGGAACCCCTTGCAAGCATCACTATTCTCTTCGGGCTATCAGGTTTCTCGGGGTAAGAATTGCCTATTTGAATGAATGATTCAGAAAATAGTGAGCCAGGATTACTGTATGTATAGACTGCTACACAAGAAGTTTTAAACCACATTTTCTTTGGCTATCAACAATTAGATGCCCTACCCCACCCCCCTTGACCTCAAATATGAAAGTAGGTTTAGGACAGTGGTTTTCAATATGTGGTCCATGAACCCGTGGGGAGCCACAGATTATGTCTCAGATTTCCAAAGGGGTCAGTACCTCCAGTCAAAAAATTTTAGGAGTCTGCAAACGAAAAAAAGGTTGAAAATCACTGGTTTAGGGCAATAAAAACCTGTAATCATTTAGTAATTTATGGATCAAGACTGAACTAAAGTAAAGTAGAGACATAGCTTTACAACTGGAAGGTGGTTGTTAGCTCTTGCTATACATCATCCATGCAATTCTTACTTTACAACTCAAGTCTATTGCCTGTTTAGAGATACTTTTACTAATTGTACTCTAAGACAGCACATCTACCTTTGATTTTAGACTTGCTTATTTAACACAGTATTTTAACATTCCTGAATTGAATTTTGGATTCTTTTAGAAAGAAAAGCCTCAGGGAAAAAAAAAATCTAATCTTTTACATGGATGAACTTTTGAGAGTCAAATAAAACCAAACGTTGTCAATATTTCCTTTGGTGAAAATCATGGACACAGTTTTCATGTACAAGACCAAGAAAAGAAGATTGATGTGAGCTAAAGTTACCGATGTACTGCTATCAAACAACATCAGATACACTACCCTTCTTTGCTATCATTTACCTGTTAAGTTCTAAGGGTCCCCAAATGGCAGTGGCTCAAGAATTTAAAAATAGAATAGCAGCACTAAAGTAGTATGCAGGAGTGGGAAGGGGCTGTAGGTCTTAAGTACTTAGAGACACTTCAAGTCCATTATAAACTTTAAATCAATTTAAGATTTAAAAAGAAAATTAATGACTGTGGATTTAGTATTCATACAAGTGATGTGAATGCAACCTTACCAGCACAGCTTTGACAATACATCTCAGTCCTTAGGTGCAATATATTCTGCAGTTCTCTCTCTGAAAGGCGGGTCTCCTATTCCATAGATTTTCAGTCTCACCTCCCACATAAAGATGATCTAGCCCAGGGGTCAGCAACCTTTCAGAAGTGGTGTGCGGAGTCTTCATTTAGTCACTCTAATTTAAGGTTTCACGTGCCAGTAATACATTTTAACGTTTTTAGAAGGTCTCTTTCTATAAGTCTTTAATATATAACTAAACTATTGTTGTATGTAAAGTAAATAAGGTTTTTTAAATGTTTAAGAAGCTTCATTTAAAATTAAATTAAAATGCAGAGCCCCCCAGACCAGTGGCCAGGGACCCGGGCAGTGTGAGTGCCACTGAAAATCAGCTCGCGTGCCATAGGTTGCCTACCCCTGATCTAGCCCATGGTATGAGTTTATTTTTAAGAAGCTACCCTGAGCCACTGTTCAAATGTCCATAATGATAATTTGGGGAATTTATATATAGCTTATGAATTCTGTTTGATATCAGACTGTTTGTGCAAGGTGGTGAAGTCTATGTTGAATGTGGGGCTTACCACCTTCTGCTATTTTACCTCCATTTTGGACTGAAATTCAAGTATGACAATGGAGTGAACCTGAAGAAGTTCCATTTGAATTTGACCACCTTGGAACAATAGGAAGGCTGTAGCCTTTGGGAAGCAAATTTCTCTAACTTTTCTGTAGGGTGATAGGGTTTGGGGGCTGGAATTTTCTCTCAGAGGCAGAACATCAGAACCAGACATTTGTGTTAGGATTTATAACCTCAAGAAATTCATAGGGCGGGTGAGGGGAACACAAGGGGCAGATAGTTCTGACACAGGGAAGTGTTTTTAACTATGGAACCAGCCAAAGGCAAAGCATGCTGACCTGTAGACGACAGACTCCATGATTAAAAAAAGCTATGAGCCACAGAAGGATCCTGGACACTGAAAAGGACTTGGACTTAAACCAAGAGAAAGCTCCCAAAGGACGAGGAAACTGAGCAGGGGAATGAATGTAAGATTGTATTATTTTTGTCTCAATCTAATGTAATTGTACTTAAACTCTTGCAAAACCTGTGTCTTATGTGCTATACCTATAACACATCACCAAAAAGAGGTGAACTGTAAACCCAGAGCACCCACCAGGTTGGAACTCTGGTAGAACATATAGTGAAGCCAATAGGGAATCAGCACTGGTCCTGAGCAGCTGGGCAATGTGGTCCCATTTCTGTGAAAGGGTAACAGTCTGTACCCAAGTAGTGCATCAGGAGACCACGGAAAAAGACAGGGATGCAGCTACTCAGTTCAAAGGAAGGTTATGAGCTCAACAAGGCCCAGTGCTGAGGGACACAAATAGCCTGGTCAGTGTCCAGGCAGAGGCAGCTCTACCAGGGCTGAGATCACTTACCTTGTGTGGGGTTTTTTTTTTGGTTGTTTTTTTTTAAAAGGTCATCAGTACAACACAAGCTAAGAAAAAAATTAATTGAACTGCTGAAAGTACAACAGGACTGTACGTCAATGACCATGTTCTACTCCTGGCTAAGACTCATGCTGTGTAATAAGTTTAAGTTTGATTTTAGTCACCTCAGTTTTCTAAAGAGTTGATTACCTGCAACTAACACAAAAAGTTGGATCCACTTTGGTTTAACTGCTGAACACATTTAAGAGCCTAACTTCAGGCACCCACATTTGGGAGTGTTTACATTTCCTGTTTGGTGCACACAGTTTTCACTGGAGGTTTCAGGGAATTAATGCCTGGGGGAGGGAGAGAGAATCAGGGCACAAGTGCATAAAGACTTACTCAACAAGTTTATCAGTGGGTAAAAACTACTGGAATAATTTCCCAACTAAGACTTTCAGAAATCGTAGGTACAAAGGCTATTGGCAAGAACTTGAATGGGCTGAATTAGCCACTAGGGGGAACCAGAGCAGATGTAGCAAGGATCATATTTCACATTTAAGTCGTTTAGAAGTCTTAATTGGGAACACAAACATCCATTAGAATTAACCTGCACATTATCTGCATATTTATTCCAAGTACAATGTGCAAGTTGCAATAAGTCATTTATTGTTACAGAAAGCTTATGTTTTGTATTCTACAAACAAAATTAACAGAAAAAAGTAATTACATTAAGAGCAGTAACAAACTTTTAGTACATAGTCAACAGGTTTTACACACAGAATATTACAAAAATTTCCTGAATTTATTTTTAGAATTCTACATTTAGGAAACTAAGCACTTTGTCATACAATGCAACATTTATCGGCACCTTAGAAAGGAATAAAGCAAGGTTTATTTTAACTGCTTAGGTACATTTACAAGATACTTCCTAGCATTTCAAATGCACCCCACCTTCATATGACTTTTAAAGAAGGTGTTAAATGTGGGATCCAAGTATACAGGGTGCGCTGAAAATCAGAAATTGCTACACACTGTGGGAAAATGTAGCTTTGAAAGGTGCCCATTTAAAACAACCTTTAGGAATTTAACAACAGAGAGAAAACAATAAATATCAATCTTCCCTTCCATCAGTCCAGTGTCACAATATTTTATTCAATAGAGAAATATGCAGTCCTACTCAGGTTACATCTGTATTTATTATATAGCTTCACAGGACGTCCATAGTCAACTCCAGTCATTCTGAACTGAGCTACACCTTTTGGAAACCCAAAGCAACTAATGATTAGGGTCTTAACGAAAATTCAGGATGAGACAACATTTTGGGTCAAGTTACAAAGAGAATTTATTTTTGTGGCACTTCTGAGGTTAACCAAATAGGGATGGTGAGAGCCCTGGATAATACAAGCCATAATATTAATAACTGTTCATGAAACAGAAGGCAGATACACAGGTTTCTTAACATACAAAGTATATGTACATTAAAAACGGTACACTATGTATTCATTGCTGCACAACAGAATCTTTAAGGCAAGACTAAGTTTCCAGATTTGCTCTCGAAAAACTGAGTTATTGCTGAGGACATTGTGTTTCAGGAGTTGGTTTAGAAGACACATATAATGTAGTGTATGTTTTCTTTCGTGTTTTCTTCTCAGGCTTGATTGTTTTTTCACTCAGGTCTTCATTTTCCACAGTTTCAAGTCTGGATCCAGCTGTAAACCTACAGGCAAAGCATCCATTCTAAATACATATTTAAAGAAGAAAATCAAGGCTGAGGGTCTCATTTTACCTTCGATCAAGCACCAAAATGGAATACCAATTGCCCTATCCACAAGAGAAAGTGGAGTCAGTTACTATTTTTACTACAAGATTTGAAAATATAAGATCAAAACTGTTTTGAATTCACATAGCAATATTTCCCATTTTTACTTTGCCACTTTAAAAAGCTCTTGGTTTCCAATTTGTTTGATCTACTGAACCAGTTTGAAATTGATGACAGAAGATGGTAACTGGTTATCAGCCTTGAAACAATATCATGCCATGCGTGGAACAAAAGATGAACACAAGTCACACACAAAAGCACAAGTTCCAGGAGAAAGCTACCTATCAGTTCCTGATTAATACATTACATATGACCATAAAGTGGTAAAGTCATAATTCAACTTTTGTATTGTAACAGACAAAAATATAGGGCCAAACTCAGTGCAAACAATTTCCATCAGGGCTCTTGGCTACAGTAGCCTCTGTCCTGATGGTCACCTTAAAAGCTCAATCAGTTTTTATTGATTTACTTGGACTCAAAGTTTATCATAATTTGCCAAAGCTATGTTTTTAATCTGCCTGTAGTCTAAACAGGGGAGGAAGGGGGGGAATGTTGGCTGCCACACTATGGTGTAAGACCTCCATTAAGACACAGGTTCTCAGACTTCAAGCTACAACTACACAAGTTTTCAAACTGCATAATATTAACTAATTAAGCTAGCTTGATTATAAGTGATTTTTACAAGCCTGTCAACTTTCAATACATCAGACATGTCTGTTGAGTCATACTGCTTGTAATCTATTTCCAACATACATAAGGAATTATTCAGTTATTCTCTAATAGGTCTTGCCCATCATATGGCGCTGGCCCCTCATTTACTGCTGCTATATAGCCACTTTCAATGCAAATGGTTTTCCTGTTACTTTTCCATGTAAACAAGTGCTGCAGTTGTCAGAGATCACTTGCCATGGAAAAGAGAAACAGCACAAGATCCACACATTTGGATAAGGAAATCTAATTCTGGGGACTTGAAAAGCTTTGTTGGAACATGAACCTGATTTCTAGATTCCTCACCTGACCCCATCTATCTGCAATACATCCCATTAGTTTTTACACCAAATATAATGGCATAAAATTCTCACCAGTTGTGATATGCTGCACACAAGTCTCTGAAAGTACTAATTTCTCACCTTCAATAAGCCTCAAAACTGCAGGCCAAGAACGAGGCTCCCTGCGTAATCTTTACAAGTTAACAAATGGAGAGGTTTCTTCCCTTACAGCAATTTTCATTCTTTTAGATGGTTTTTGTCCCCCCGTCCCCCCCATTGGATGCAAGTGCCCATGAGCTCTTGAAAGGAGAATGCAAAGTAATGCTTGCAGGCCACACCTGCGCAGCACACTTTGTAATCCAAACAAGGGGGTAATAGGCAGGTGCAAGCTCACCACCACTCAGTTCCTTCACAGCAACAAAACCAGAGACTACACAGCAGAGGGGAAGGGAGGGAGGGAGGTGGAGCTCCCACAGGGACAAGTTACTGTAAGGCAGGGGTGGGCAAACTATGACCTGCGGGCCACATCTGGTCTGCGGGACCATCCTGCCCGGCCCCTGAGCTCCCGTCTGGGGAGGCTAGCCCCTCCCCTGCTATCCCTTCTCCCTCAGAGCCACGCGGCCACGCGGGCAGTGCTCTGGGGGGGCGAGGCAGCATGCTCCGTCTGGGCCGCACAGCTGCCAGACATGCTGCTCTGAGCGGCATGATAAGGGGGCCAGGGGGTTGGATAAGGGGCAGAGGGTCCCGGAGGGCAGTCAGGGGGCAGGGAATGGTGGGGGGTGAGGGGGGCTGGATATGTATGGGAGTCCCGGGGGCCTGTCAGGGGGCAGGGAGGTTAGGGTCGGGGGGGGGGGGGGTTTCGGGAGGGGGCAGTCAGGGGACAAGCAGTTGGGGGGGGGTTGGATGGGTCGGGGATTCTGAGAGGGGCAGTTAGGGGGCGGGAAGTGGGAGGGGGCAGATAGGGGATGGGGGCCAGGCTGTTTGGGGAGGCACAGCCTTCCCTACCCGCCCTCCATAGTTTTGCAATCCCGATGTGGCCCTCAGGCCAAAAAGTTTGCCCACCCCTGCTGTAAGGTAAGTAACCTCTCCTTCTTTGAGTACGTCTCTATGGGCACTCCCCCATAGGAGACTCCCAAGCAGTAATTCAAAGAGGTGGTGGGTACTGGGAAGGTAAGTCAAGAACTGTTCAGAGAACTGCATCACCAAAGGCAGAGTCGTCTCTGGAAGCAGGTAAGGTGGCATCAGGCTTGGCAAAGGTCTGAAGAGAAGACCAAGTTGCAGTCCTACAAATTTCTGCTATGGGAACATCTTTTAGTAGAAGTAGACTGGGCTCTAGTGGAATGCACTGTCTTTTGGGGGACTGTACTCCAGTTATTTCCTAACAAGTGAAAATACAACCCAAAACTCACTTCGACAACTACCGCAGAGAAATAGATTGGCCTTTCATTCTTTCTGCAAATGGGAAGGTTACTCACATTGTGTAGTAACTGAGGTTTTCTGAGATGGTTTTCCCTGCGGGTGCTCCACTTTAGGTGTCTTCATGCCCTGAATTTGTAATCGGAGATTTGTGGTAGCAGCGCCTGGTTGTGGTAGCAGAGCCAACTGTCCCTCTGTTCCTTCTCTACCCCAGAGAATCTGCATGAAACTCCAAAGGAGAAGGGAGCAGGGAGGGCTTGTGCAGCACCCACAGGAACAATCATCTTGAAGAACCTCAGTTACTGCACAAAGTGAGTAATCTTTTCTTCTTCAAGTAGTGTCCCTGTGGGTGCTCCACTTTAGGTGACAGTTGAGCTGTGCCCCTCAGTGGGGAGAAGGGGGGTGAGGTGGGGCTTCGGAGTTGCTGTATGTATGGCGGATAACATCTTGAGTCCAAAGCGAGTGTCTGAAGCTGACTGCTGCTCTAAGGCATAGTGTTTCGTGAATGTATGGGCTGATGCAGAAGTTGCTGCTCTGCAAATGTCAATAATAGGGACATTATTGAGGATTGCTACTGCTGTCCAAAGTACTCTGGTAGAGTTCATTGGACTGATAGATGAGAGTTTTGATAACAAGAGGTGGATGCATCCTGATATCCACTTAGATAGTCTCTATTTTGAGATAGAACGATCAATAGGAGAAGCTGTTATAGCAACGAATAGTCTTGGAGATTTTCTAAATGGTTTTGTTCTTTCAATGTAGAAAGCTAGAGCTCGATGAACGACCAGTGAGGAAGTGATGCCTCACTTCTATCTGCATATGGTTTTGGAAAAAACACAGGTAAGTAGATAGGCTGATTCAGATGAAACGGGGAGGCGATCTTGGGTAGGAATTTGGGGTGTGGTCTTAAGGCAACTTTGTCTTTAAAGAAAGTTCTGTATGGGGTGTGTGCCATTAATGCCCCTAGTTCTCCCAGCCTTCTGGAGGCTGTAATGGCGATAAGGCCACCTTCACGGATAAGTGGAGGAGTGAGTATGTGACAGGTGGCTCAAATGGTTTTCCCATAAGCCTATGTAGGACAAGTTTGAGGTCCCTCATGGGCAAAGGGTTCCTTATTGTGGGGTAGGCACTTTCAATGCCCTTAAGAAAGCGTTTAGTCATCAGGTGGGCAAATATAGTGGCTCCATCCACTTTGTCACGGAAAGAGGTAATAGCTGCCAAATGTACCTTGATGAAGCTTGTGGAGAGTCCCTATTTTTTAAATTATTGTATGTAGTCCAAGACCCTTGGTAGAGGGGAAGATGTTGGTAAGATCTGTTTATCTTGACACCAAACGCTGAATCGTTTCTATTTATGGATATAGGTCTTTCTTGTACTTGCTCTCTGACTGTTCAGTAATATATCTTTTACTTCATCTGAACAGGCCTCCTCGACCAGTGAGCCATGGAGTAACCAGGCCATGAGGTGGAGTGGTGGACATGTCCTGCATATTGTGATAGAAGGTGAGGTACTAGGAGAAGGGGTCGAGGTGGGCTCACCGCCATTTGAAGGAGATATGGAAACGTTCGTCTGGGCCATGTAGGAGCTATCAGAATGACTCTGGATTTGCCCTTCTTGGTCTTGTGAATGACCCGGTATAGGAGTGGGGTCAGAGGGAATGCATACATCAGCAGCGCATCCCATTTGATGAGGAGAGAATCACCTAGGGAGCGGTGTCCCAATCCCGCTCTGGAGCAATATTGTGGGCACCTGGTATTCTGTGCTGTTGCAAAGAGATGTATGGTGGGAAATCCCCATAGTTTGAATATGGCATGTAGAATTCTGGGATCCATCTCCCATTCATGGGTTTGTGAGAATTCTGCTTAGGGCATCCGCTGTTGTGTTCTGAAATCCCGGAAGGTAGGATGCTGATATATTGATGTGGTTGTTGATGCACCAATTCCATAATTGTATTGCCGGTGCATAGGGAGTATGATCGTGCTCCCCCTTGGTGGCTTATGTAAAACATGCATGCTATATTGTCCGTGAGGATCCTAATGCCTGTGTCTTTAGAGGTAGAAAGTGATTGCATGAATTTCAGATGGGACTCCTCTACAGATGTTCTTTGGTTGTGTTCACCATTTTAGGGAATCTTTTACCCTGTGTGGCATCTATTTAGAGAGTGCCTGTGCGGTATGTACACTATTTGAAGTCAGGCCTGCAGGCATCTCATGTGAAGTCTGGTGTTTGACAACAGATGTCATTGCTGACATATGCCTCAAGAGCTGTAAAGATATTCTGGAAGATGTTTGTGGGCTGTCCATCACTGCCAAAATTAAATTGACTAGTGTGAGGAAGCATTGTTGAGGTAGTGTTGCTGTTAAACAGTCGAGACAGGCTATGAATTCCAGATTCGGGACAGGAATCTGTCCATTTATCTGTAACCCTAGGCTCGTGAAAAGCATCATCGTACTCTGCGTGACATTTATTGTTTCTTGTTGTGTTGGTGCCCTTATGAGGCAGTCGTCCAAATACGGAAATATCATTACTGAGGAGGTATGCCACCACGACATCTAGAACTTTGGAGATAACCCTCGGAGCGGTGGACAGGCTGAAGGGTAGTACTTTGTATTAGAAATGTTTCCCTAGGGTGAACCTCAGGAATCTTCTGTGTGACGGGTGTATGGTAATATGAATCCTGCAGGTCGAGAGTCAATCTCCCTTCTCTAATGCTGGAATTATTGTAGATAATGACACTATTTTGAAACATTGTGTTCTTATGAATTTGTTGAGTTTCCGAAGATCCGGGATGGGTCTCCACCCGCCAGTCTTTTTCTGTGTTAGAAAATAATGCAATCACCCCCCTCCCCACACACACACCCATGTTGTATTGGTATGGGTTCCTTGGCACAGAGTTGTACAAGGTGATTTATTTCCCGTTGTAGCAGGTGCTCGTGAGATGAGTCTCTGAAGAGGGATGGGAAAGGGCGGGTAGGTGGAATAGAGGTAAAGAGGATGGAATAACCCTTTTGGATACATTTCTAAAACCCATCTGTCTGTCATGATGGTGTTCAGACTTGCTAAAATGGTGACAAGCTATCTCCGAACTGACAGGAAACTGTTTCTGGAGTTAGAGAGCATGGTGGTCTCGTGCCCTTGATCACATCTTGAAAATTGTTGTCTAGAGTGGATTGCTGAGATGTCGAGGGTTGATCTTCATCCATTTTGGCCACAAACAACTTTGGGCCTTCAAAGGGCAGATCCTCCACTGTCCACTGGAATTCTCTGGGAAAGCCAGAGACATGTAACCAAGATGCATGGCGCATGACCACACATTGCTATGGATTGTGCAGCCATGTCTGCCGAGTCCAGTGAGGCCTGCAGTGCTGCCATAGCGATCACGTGGACTTCTGTAATGTTGACTTTGAATTGTTCTTTCCTCTCATCTAGCAAATGGTCAATACGTTCAAATATCTTTGAAAAGACAGTGTAAGTGTACTTGGGTAGTAAAATTGCATAGTTCGCTATGCGGAATTGTAGCGTGCCAGACGAATATGCTTTGCGACCGAAGAGGTCTAGCCTCTTTCAGTCCTTGTCATAAGGAGTTGTTCTGGCTTGGTGCTGTTTCCCCCTTACATTAACAGCCTTGACTACCAGGGAATTTGGTGTGGGGTGTGTAAAAAGGAATTCAGCGCCTTTGGATGGACTGTAGTATTTCTTATCAGATCTTTTGCAAGAAGGTGGCACTATTGTGGGCATCTGCCAAATGGCTTTGGCAGGCTCCATAAGAGCATCATTGATTGGCAATACAATCTTGGAAGAGGTGGATATCTGGAGTATATCCAACAGATTGTAATATGACGCTGGTAGCTCCTCCTGAGACATGTCCAGGGATTCTGCTACTCTCTTAAAAAGGTCCTGGAACTGCTTGAAGTCGTCCCTGTGGTGGGGGCATTATTGTTTCGTCAAGTGACAAAGACGACAGGTTACCCGGTGGTAGGGCTTCCTGATCTGAGAATTTCTCTGTTTCCTCTGCCCTTTCCTCATGTATGTCCGAAGGTGGTGGTGACTGCGGAGCTGTGGGTCTTAATGTGATAGGAGGTCTGCGATGTTGGGCCCTGTATTACGCCCACAGGTCCCAGTAAGGCCAGATGGGAAAGAATGGCATGGGAGGCAGCACCCATGTGTGCCCAGACCAAAAGCGCGCATCTGCAGCTGCAGGTTAATTTGATTGGTGGGATGGCCCCTGTTTGGGTGAGGAGGTGTGTAAACACTCCTCTGTCTTCCTCATCCTCGTCGCTTTAAAGAGGTGGAGCTGAGCAAGGTGAAGTCGACAGTAGACTCGGTACCGACCAGGTTGGAGTGCTGTCGGTACTGAGGAGTGGCAATTCAGGGGTTGAGGATTCCCTCAGATCCGCATGCCATAAAAACTGGTGCGGTACTGACAGCATTGATGTTGGCGTCAGAGTTGCTGGTGGTGCGGCCATACACATTACAGGCGCTGGTGCCGAGGATTTTATGTTGAGCTGTGCAGGCACCACAGGTGGCAACATTGTGCTTCTTTGTGCTGAGCACCTCTTCGGTTCGGTGGGTGCTGATGTGGATGGCTTTATTGTGACCTCTGAGGCACTGTTAGAGCTTGCCTGCTTTGGGTCCTTTGCTCTATGAGAGCTCCCACTGCCGGAAGGACCCAGGGTCTCAGAGTCCGATGTGCTCAGTGCCATCGGTTCGAGATGGACTTGGCAGGTGGGGATCGCTGCTTCTTAGCCAATTCCCTGTGAGTAGAAGTCTTACCTATAAAGGCCTCTTTTTTGTGGCCTTTTTAGGTAAGTGCTCCTGGTGAGGGGCAGTAGGAGCAGGTCCTCTGTCAGAGGCGGCTGATGGAGACTGTTGGCCTGGAGGGGTCTGAGACTCGAGGTCCAAGGTCTCCATCATGAGCAATTTCAGTTGGAGATCCCTTGCCTTCCTGGTTCTGGCCATGAGGTTTCAGCAATGTGGACACTTTTGAGAAATGTGGGTCTTGCTGAGACACCAGACGCACTGTGCATGTCCGTCAGATACCGGGATAGAAAGTCTGCAAGTCAGACAGTTTGAAACCCAGTGATCCGGGCATGCCAGATAAGTCTGTCTCCAAAACGCAATAGGGGACAGAGTCTATGGTAGCCTAAACCTATCTTCCTACTGAGGGCAGATACAGAGAAAAGAAGGGAAAAAGTTTTTTGGTAAAATAAATGGGATAAGGGATAACTAACTATTACTTATCCTACCACTAAAACTATAAACTATCTAATGCTAATCTTATCTACAAGAAAGAAAGGGCGCTGCTGATCGCTCCAACTCAAGACAAAGGCGGTAGAGAAGGAACTGAGCAATGGTTCAGGCTACACACCGCTATGTAACCACTAGGAGCAGCACAAGACAGCAATGGCACGTGCGCGGCCCAACCGGGCACTGCTACTACAAATCTCTGATTACAAGCACAGGGTGTCAAGACTTCCAAAGTCTTGGGACACTCTTCGAAGAAGATAGACTACATTTTAAGCTATTTGTGTCTAAATAGAAGACAAGGGACTGTAACATCCGTTGAATGAAGGCTTGATTCCTCTCTAAGGTATCAGGTTTCGGTTTGAATACAGGAAGGTAATCTCTTGGTTAATGTGATATGCTAATGAGATCTTTGGGAGAAAAAAAAGGGATGGGGAACTAATACAGCCGTGTCCTTATAAAACGTAGCATTTCGTGGGTTAGCCATAAGTGTCCTCAGCTCTCCCATTCTTCTTGCTCAAGTACTGGGAAGTGAAGTTTTAAAAGGAGAAGTGGAGGAGAGCAGGGGCAATCAGCTAGAAGAGGGCTCTCCTTAGTGCATTAAGAACCAGGTTGAGGTTCTACTGGGGCTGGGTCACAGACAGGAAGATACAATTGTATAGACTTTTCAAAAATTTAGCTGCGACAGAGTGGGCAAAAATCAAGAACCCCTAGATAGGGGAGTGGGAAGCTGTGGTAGTAGCCAAATATACTCTAATAGAGCTCATTGACAGACCTCTCTCATTTAATTCCAGTATCTTGGTAAACAGAACTGCCAAGGCTTGGAAAAATGGACAAGAGTACCAAGAATGAAAGCCTTTCCACTTCTAGAGATAAGTCTTGCAGGTACAGGGTTTTCTACTGGCCAAAAGAACTGACTGAACTGCCTCCAAACAGGTCAATTCCATGGTCAAGAGCCATTCACAAGCCACGCATTGAGAATCAGAGAAAGGGTTGGAGTGGATATAGAACCCGGAGTTCTGTGTCAATAGGTCCTCTGTAGTAGGAAGTCATAGGGGTGCCACCTACGAAAAATGGAGGTTTAAGTGCCACATCTATCTTGGCCAGGCTGGTGCTATGAGAATAGCTCTCACTCTTTCCATGCGTCATTTGAGAACAGTCTTGAGGATTAACTGTCTTGGAAGTAAGCATAAAGCAGGGCATGACACCATGGAGCTATCAGCGCATCTCCCATAGAATTTGAAGCCATAATCTCCCCCAGAGTAAAACAGGCGACTTTTGGAGTTGTTCAGGGTGGCAAAGAAATCTACTTGTGGTAGACCTCAGGTCTGGCAGATGCTGCAAATGACTGTCTTTGAGCTGCCATTTGTGGTATTGCCATAAGTGTCTGCTCAGGGAGTCAGTGATCGTAATCTGAAGGACAGGTAGATAGACCACATAAAGTGTATTAGATGGGGAATACACCAGTTCTAGAATCTTAGCAACTCTGCGCATAAGGACTGGGATCTTACTCTGCCTTGGAGGACAATGTAATACATCACTGCCCTGTTGTCAAGCACCACTCTGACCAAGTGGCCTTGTAGGTTGTGGAGCATATTGAACTGCTCTCATCTCCAGAATGTTGACCTCAAGTGTCAATTCTGGCAGAGACCATTTGTCCTGACTGTATTTCGCTGCAACTGAGCTCCCTTTCCTAACAGACAGGTGTCTGTTGTGAGAACATTTGGTAGTGTAGGATGCGAGAATGGGATTCCCACAGACCCTTTGTGGCTTCTTCCTCTACGTAAGGGAATGCAACACATTTTAGAGGCACTGTGACCGATTTGGAATGGTTGTATCTGTTTGGGGTATATACTGTTCTTAACCACGTCTAGGGACATCTGAGGTGTAGTGTCAAGTAGGGAGTCATGAACTTAGGGGCAGACGTGACTCAAGAACTGAAGACAAGTGTTCAGTCATTTGTGGGTTGAACTGCAGCACCAAGATTAGGGATATGTGCTGCTTCTTCTATGAGGTCTTCATGCCCGTGGTCACAGACAAAGCTGGACCGGTGACAAAAGCAGCCTGCAATTTTGAGGCCAATGTAAGGGGGAGGGGGAGGATCTCTCTGGACCTGGGGCACATTCCATTAGGAGGAATTTTAGTCTAGCCTCCCCATCTTTTTTGGACCTGCCCTTACATCCCAGACAGACCTTGCATTTTGAGGGGATATGGGTGTCCCTCAAACACCACAGGCTACTTTAATGTCCTCCACTGCAGGGAAAAGACCTGTGGTAGGACTTAAATACAGGTGTGTTAGGCATAAATTATGCTCTGGCACAAAGGTTCAGAAGTAGGAGGGGGAAAATCCCTCTCCAGAAGCACAAAAAAAAACAAAAAAAAAAAACCCCGAACAAAGTAAATAACTGGGAAACAAACAACAATAAATAAAGACTTCCACAAGGTGAAAAAGGCAAGAAGCTGAAACAGCTAACAGCAAAGACTTGGTCTCAAGCTGTGGGCAGTTGAACAGGAACTAGGTGGGGGCTGGCTTGTGCCTGCCTATATCTTCTTATTTGGACCACGAGATGTTGTTCTGTGTAGACACAGGCCCATGAGCACCACTTTTCAGTCTCCAATCAAGAGCGCACGGGTGTATGCACATACTATGATACCAAGGTGGGTGCACTAATAGCAACATATACTCTAAGAACCACCTTGCAAACTTCATGGTTGGTAAGGAGTCTGTTGTCCAGGTAGACTGATGAGCTTCACCTAAAAAAGCAAGTATGTTCCTATAGCATTTGCTAGTGCTTCCTCTGCTTGATGGCTCCCCCAGCCCTCCTTCCCTTGATGCCCTCTGGACCACTACCTGTAAGTCCCTCAGACAGTTTAACATGTACAAGAAAAGAGCCCCTCTGACAGAGAATTGAAAGTGTGCTACTCTGCTCATTATCTCTTAATAAT
Source organism: Chelydra serpentina (assembly GCA_037349315.1). NCBI lineage: Eukaryota > Metazoa > Chordata > Testudines > Chelydridae > Chelydra > Chelydra serpentina. The sequence goes on along the minus strand of JBAIAC010000035.1, from coordinate 28,476,773 downwards.
GATGTTTAGCCAATGGTTTCAAAAGTGTAAACAAATAGATGAGCAGTAATTGATTAAAAATAAACAGTTAACCTATGCCTGAGCTTTTGTTTGACTCCACACATAATCCAAGCTTTCTTACACACATACACACACACACACACCCCACACACAGTAATATTTAATAAAAAATGGCTGAGTTTTCTGACAAAAAAATTGGTAGATGGCCAAAACATACAGAAGGCCAATTAAAATCCAGTATGCTTACATTACAAATTCTGGTGAAACGTTGCCGGAAACTTTTACAAGATGGGCCCAGTATTGGATAACTGCATCCATAAATAATAAATAGGACCCTATCAAATTCAGTCCGTTTTGGTCAATTTCAGTCATAGGATTTTAAAAATCATAAATGTTATGATTTCAGCTATTTAAATCTGAAATTTGACGGTGTTGTAATTTTAGGGGTCATGAGCCATAAAGGATTGGGGGGGGGGGGGGGGTGAGAAAGTTATTGTAGGGGAGGTTGTAGTACTGCTACTCTTACTTCTGTGCTACTGCTGCTGGTGGTGGCACTGGCTTCAGAGCCGGGCAGCTGGAGAGCAGTGGCTGCTGGCCAGGAGCCTAGCTCTGAAGGCAGAGCCGGCACCAGCAGCAGCGCAGAAGTCAGGATGACATGGTATGGCATTGCTACACTTACTTCTGCGCTGCTGTCAGCACAGCTGGGCCCTCAGTCAGCAGCCACCACCCTCTGGTTGTCCAGCTCTGAAGGCAGCAGCGCGGAAGTAAGGATGGCATGGTACTTCAGAGTTGGGTGCCTGGCTAACAGCTGCTGCTCTCCAGCTGCCCAGATCTGAAGGCAGCGCAGAAGTAAGGGTGGCAATACTGTGACCCCCCTAAAATAACCTTGTGACCCTCATGCCACTCCTTTATGGGTCAGGACCCCCAATTTGAGAAACACTGGTCTCCCCTGTGAAATCTGCAGAGTAAAAGCACAAAAAAAGACCAGACTTCACGGGAGGGATGACCTGATTTCACGGTCCGTGATGCGTTTTTCATGGCTGTAAATTTAGTAGGGCCCTAATAATAAAACATCAAGTATGTCTGCAAGTTTCAAGCTGCAACATGTTACTGTATCATGTACCCAAGTCAAAGTTCTGTTAAGACTATTTCTACCTTGAAGCAAACATCAACTTGCATCTTATATGACTCAGCTATCACACACACACACACACACACCCCTACCTTATCAGATAATTAAGCTTTTCACTTAAACCAAAATATATTAAGCCAACTGAGAGAAAGGCAACTGTGAAGTCAGATATACAAACCCTCTCTACCTAACCATCATCAGTTCTTCTCCACCCTAATGGAGTAAAAGGAGGATAGCAAAGCAAGTATCTATAGGGAACATTAAGTGAACTCAACACTGCTTATTGCTAAGTAAACTTTCTTTCTCCTTCACATTATTTCTTCTGCCAAGCCCCATTATAGTATATCATGAAACAAACAACAAGTTTATGGAAGAGAGCTGAGGAGTGATAACTAATCAAACAACGAAGGACCGTGTATTGCCGAATAACATGCAATCTGTTTCCTACACAGAAAGATAATTCAGGAAAAAAGTAAATTTACACTTCAAGATGGAACATCACAAATTTCAAAGAATGGACACTGAGTAAAGCAGTTGCTCCTCCCTGTGGGGATCATGAGCTAAAAAGGCTTCAATGAGCTAAACAAGCTTATAGAACTTTGCCAACAGGAATAAAAACCTTGCTGTTCTCTAATGAGTCTGCACTATGAGGTGCAGGAGGCACAATCAAGATAATCCAAAAGGAAGAGTTAAATGAAATTAGAATAGTTGAGTCAGAACACTTTCCTCTTGCTGGGAAAGAAAAACCAAGGAGAACAAACCAACATTTAATACTACAGAGACCAAAAGCCTTCGAGTTTTGATTTTTCTTTTCTATATCTATGTGCTATCTAGGCCAACATAAAATGGCGCAGGAGAAAAAAAATTCCCATAAACAATTTTTTCTTGATTTTATTTAGTCTGCATCCCCTCACCTTTACTCCCCAAACCCTTCATTTGTCAGACACACTTTCCTCCTTGGCTTTAACCTCCCTTCAAACCCACAGCTGACTTCTCTAATCCACCTTTTCACCCTCCAAAATGCTACACATTTTAACTGCCGTCCATTAACCCATGAATTATGGATGTTACTTCCTCCAAAGCCTGCTGATGCTGCTTCATCAGTTAGTCATACCTAGGCACCTCTTTCACATCCAGCTTAAAGTGCTTCCTTCCCTTCTAGGTAAGGCAAGATGGCCCCAAAGGAGGCCCAAAACTCCAAAAGCCATTATAACCAATTTGGCCTGCTCAGGCCTTACCAATTTTTGACATTCCTGCTCATCCCTCCTCACCTTTCTCCTAGATAAGGGATGTGGGAGTCAGTATTTGTGACTAATTTACTTTAAAACAGTTTTATACAATAAGCTTTTACAAAGGACTGTTTGGGAGGGAAGAGATTCTACTCTAACTACATTGGAAGCTCAAAAATTGTGCCCCCCAAACCAAAACATTTAATATCTGAATACCACACAAACCAGAAGTGTGCATCCAATAATTACCTTTGAGTTCCTTATATTTCTTACAAGTTGTACGTGCACTTAACTGAACCTTTGTGACCTTTTCCACATGCGTTAAAAAAGTTGTCACAGTTTAGTTTGTTAGTAAGCCCATTCTCACCCATTAAAAAGGTGCTCTAGTAACTAATGCCAACAAATAGCAGTACTAAGCATCATCTTCTAGCATTTAAGTCCCTCTGCTCTTCCCTGGCCAATTTCGGATTTTGTCTTACCATATTCGCCCATGTTCTTCTCATGACAGACTTTGGGGATTGGTCCTGCTTTGAGCAGGGGGTTGGACTAGATGACCTCGTAAGGTCCCTTCCAACCCTGTGATTCTATAGGCTGCCTTGATTTTCATCTCACCCAAGCCCTTTTCCATGCTTCTGCATATATGTAATGCCTCCAGGAACCCCACTTCCCAAGCCACAGCCCCTTCATCATTCAAAGCCTTATTACCCCCAGTCCACGTAACCTACGATTTAAAATGGAACCAGCAAGTTCTTCCAACCCAGCGATGATGCAATATTGCCACCCATTGTGCTTTCTCTATTATTCATCAGATCTTCTCTGAATTTATATTTTAAAGCTTCTCTGAATAGTGTAAATATAAAACAGGGTAGTTAAGTGCAGTGAATGAGACTTGAATTTTGCAAAAAAATATTGTGATCGCGCCATTTTAATTGCCTCTAATTACATCCACACAAGGAAGCAATAAAGAGGTTGCACAGGAATCTTTACTTCTAGCATTTCCTAACTTTGACCTCACAACCGTAACATTCATTCAGCATAGTTCTGTATCTAATTTCCATATGATTTCCAGTTTGTATTATGTTTGATTGTAGTATATATGGTTCCAATATAAAGCATTATGCCGTACCATGAAAAATGCTAAATAGAAGCCTAAGAAAAAAATATTTCAGAAACAAGTGAGGGAGAAAAGGGGAAGTTTCTGAGGTGGACTATAAAGGAGACAGAGTCAACGTTAGAGGGAGAGGTTCACATTCCTGCAGCAATTATTTTCTGGCAAACTAACCTGCTTCACAGGGAGCTATATGCAATAGTAAGTTGAAAGACTGAGGCAAGAACATGGTAAAGAGCAAAGTATTAAAGCAGCTGGACACCTCATGGAAAATGAACACTTTTTAAAGGAAACTTAGCTGCCCCCCCACTCAACATTCTGTTCCACCCTCCTTCCAGAACGACTTCACTCAGCAATCTTCTCAACATGGCTACACTATATTGTGTGTAGACCCTGACCTGAAATACTAGAGATAGCCAGCATTTTCTGATTTTACTTGTGTAACTTTTTGACTGGTCATTAGAGCTCAAATGCATAATATTAGCCTTCACATGATTTCTATGTACTCACACATGCTTCCACATGAGAATATGAGCTTGAATAGAAAACAGAGCAAACAGAAAACAGAGCATCAGCAAACAGAAAGTAGCATTCCTTTTACAAAGACAAAAAGGTTGGACCTCTGTACACAGAGATAGGTACACAGTGATAGGTCTCTATCAATCATTACTTAAATTTTGAATAAAAGGGTGAAAGCTTTAGTAATTTTGACAAATATTAGTTTTCAAAACAAAAGTTATTACATAGTCCATTAAAACATGATCTTGAATAGTAAAAAGACATTTGAAAGCTACTGGTAATCATTTTTTGTGAAGTGCAAATTTTAGGCTATGTATTACTTTAAGTCTCGAGTTTTCGTACTACTCCTGGAATGCAATCCCTAAAGCCCTGCCATAGTTAGTTTTGTACGGCAGCCTCAAACTGACCACAAAAAGAAGCCTCATATTGAAGCCTCAGCAAATGAAGTTTGATCTATCATGGTTAAGTTAAAGATATACAAATCAACACACTGATATTTTGATTAATAGTAAACCTTAAATATCAGTTATTCCTAAGATCCAGGTTCATGATTCTAAGAGTCATTTTCATTAGCAATAATTTTAGCCTTTTTAAAGGGTTTTGAAAAGTTGAGTGTAGGCAGCCGGAACTGAGGAATTACACTGCATGCAACACTGAGAAAATAGATAAAGAAGTGGATAGCATAGTTCATGCAGCGAAAGAAAACAGATGCAGGTCTGCGCTGATTGCCACGAGCATACACACAAGATGACACTGACCTGGAGGCAGCTGGAGTTAGAGAGTTATTTCCATTTCTTTCACTTGAACCGTTGGTGTTATCTTCTTTGATTTTAACTCTTTTCCTGTCCTTCTCGGGTTCAGCTCTTTGTTGTGTTGCTGGAAAAGGAGTGATGTTCATTGGTGCTGCCACAAGTACATATTTTCTTTGAGGGTCATCGCTTGGCTCAAAGTTATTGGTACATATCTTTCTTTCTTCCTTATTTTGAGATGAAAAGTGAGTAGTTTCCTCTACTGTAGCATTTTTGCTATCTACAGGTTCAGAAGTCATGTCCACTGGAATCTTCTCCCTCCTTTTTATGCTTTTAGGGATTTTAATTAATTCTAGAGAAGAATGATAGTTATGTTTGTATACAAAGAAACATGTTGGTAACTGAAATAAAACTTATATGTTCGTACAGTTACTGAAACCAGCAAGATAGCATTGAACCTATTTAGGTGATAATTTGTTTAATGCAGACCATCCCAAGATGTTTAACTGCCTCCAAGCTGATGGAACTATCAGACAGTGACTTTTTACTAACATACATCTAAGAGTCCCAAAAGACTTAAATTCAAAGACTTAATTGGTACCTCCGCTTTCTCTCACCTCTATTTTAAAAACTTTCACCAAACCCTTTTAAAGCAGATATACCTAACTGCACACACCTCCTTTTTTTTATTATTATTATTCTGACATTTGGGCTGCTAGCCTGGTAGCTAAAACTTACCGATGACGTATTGCTCAAATAAAATGCAAGTGCTTCTTTTAGGCAGAAGGAGCTACCTCAAACAGAACTCCATTTCCTAACTTTAGTTCCTTTCTTCATGACCATGGACTTCTTCCACATTTGTTTCACTACATATCAGCTTATTATCTTTGCAGTACTCTTCATGTGGGCCATAGTTTCATCTCTAGGGGGGAAAGTGTGACCTCCACTACCCTAGGGCTTTCCAATACCTAACTTCCAAAAATGCTGATTTTTTTTAAATGGTTATGAAGAAGTGTGACCACATCAATCCATCTTTAAAACTTTCCTACTTTGAAGGGACCTGGAAGCCAGGGAATTTTAAAGACTTAAGTATTTGTTGCCACCTGCTTAACTCATCTAGCAATTTGTTCTTATGCCCCCTCGCATCCTTTTACCACTATTGGTGTGAAGATTCTCAGTAGTTCCCAGACTTGCGTTTTACACATTTTCTCAACCACTGTCACCTGAAAGCATCTTTCTTGCCTATGCCTCAGTTTCTCACTGCCTGAAAGACTGATTGAAAGCTTTAATTTATTAGCCATATAAGGAAAGAACTTGCATTATATCTGTTTTCAGTCAGTGCGCTGTAATTTTACAAGGCACTTTAAGGTTACAGTTGGTATGAAAAATGCTTCAAATATTTTTATTGCAACTCAAATTCTAGTAAACTTTCTGGAGATGCAAACTCAGAATTCACACCTTTGACGTGCTTCAGCAGAAAACCTGTTCTGTTCTTTTCAAAACAATTTTTGAACCTCCCTACCAGGTCACAATGGCGCAGCACTCCCAACGTGCCCTCTAATCTAATCTTTCAGTGCACCAAGAAATGCATAGGAAGACTGCAATTGTCCCAAGACAACTAAAAGAAAAGAACTGAGGGTTATACAGAGATCAGCATACCCAGCAGCTTGAAGCTAATGGAAATTTAGAAATAATCACAACAGTTCTCATTGACACCGAACTAGGCTTTGCTCCACTGCTGAAACAAGACAACAGTTACAGCTAAAAAGGCTTTTTTTCTGTAAAACATTCTTGCAGGCAACAGAAAATAGAAAATGTTACCAACGCTTCCCTTTTAGAGATAGTGTCTCGGACTGGTAGAGATCTGAGCTTGCACTTCTCTTCCTGCCTGTACCTGAGATAGCTGACCTCTCAGTGGACTCTCGGATTCCTTCAGATCCCCATTGTAGAATTAAATGTCAGTTGAACAATTAGCTGTATACATAAGCTTTGTAATGGCCACACAGTAGCACCCAACAGGCTTCTCAGGGAGGCAGACTCTGGAAGAATTCACTCACAATAAGGAACTACTGTGGCATTCTGACTTCTCCCCAGTTTGAGCCATGATGGGAAAAAAGTCAAGGCTTAGAGTATGAACAAGCACTGACATGGCAGCCTTGTCAGATTGAACCAGCATGTACTCCTTTCTGGCAAGATTTTGCGAATTCAAGAGAGATTCAACCTGACCACCATTTTCTAGTGGAGGAGAAATCTTTTGTTCACCAACTATGCCATATTGAATTGAAGGGGAGACATATAGAAAGGAAGGAGTTCAATAGATAAACTCATTCACTAAACAGCACCACAAAAGATTTCATGCTCAGTGGATATGTCTATACAGTCCATGGCAGTGAGCCTCCCATCAAGGGTCGACAGACTGGCTCAGGCTAGCGCTCTAAAAATAGCTGCATAGACAGCCCTTTGAAGCTGTGGCTCAGGCTGGAGCTTGGGCTCTGAAGGGTAGGAAGGGGTGGGCTTCAACACAAAATTTGCCTTTAAAAGCTGGGATAATAATGGGCAAGGTTAGAGTGCTAAGCCACTGCTTTGTATGCATGGCTGTGTCAGATTCTCTCTAACAAAAGAAAAAGTTACATGGTCAACCCTCACTTTCAAAAAAAACTCTTGAGCTGCTTCAGAGACCTCCACAGAGTAACGTGCAAGTCAAGTGTCTTGGACTGGTAAAAATGTCAGCATCGAGAGTTTCCATCCTGCTTCAAACGTTCCATTCACTAATTGCTTTGAATTTCCACGTTTTAGTTTCAGAATTCTATAGCACATGTATAACTATATATACACGCACATAGATTTCAGACTTGTGAAATTAAGAGTCAGTATATTAAATTCAATATATTCATTTCAATGTTTTAAAAATCACTTCTGTTCAGCAACTTACAAGACAGCAGGATATTTTACAGTCACTTGGTCAGATTGAAGACATCTTTTTAGTTGGTTGAAAACTCACGTCTCAACAAAAAGCTAGTTATAGCAAAAGAGGCTCAAGTATTTATTTTGTTCAACTGTATTGGTGATCAGAAATAGTTACCTTCAGGTTCGTACTTCATTTTCAGCTCATCCAGCATAACTCGCAAGTTCATGTTCTCACTTTGGCAAACCTGCAGGTGCCTCTCATTGGCAAAAAGCTTCCTTTCTACCTCCAGAACCCTCTGGCTCTCATACAAAGCTTTCATCCTCTGTAAGGATAGTTCGTTTCTCAAAGTTTCGGTCTCCTTACTGGGAAGGAAAAGGAATTGACCAGTTTGAAATTCACAAGAGTCAAATTAGGTAACAATTTACAGTGAGCTTTTAAAGCTAAAGTATTTGGTTGCTCAAACCCTCTTAGAACAATTAACTGTAATTGGAAGTCCAAATCCTCTAAGGAGCTTTGAAAAATCCCAACCCAAAGTTGAATGTTGAAGTCTCTTCATGTCTAGAATAGGAATAATAGTTTAATTAATGGAGAACACAAGGTACTTAAACAAGCAGTTATGTAACACTGTAGTGAAAATTATACAATACAACACAACTTTAATCTGAGAACCCTCCCTCCCAAACAACAACCTGTGCATGGACAAATACGATTAGTTTTGTATTCAACTTCAGAGCCTGTATTTGCAATGTTTGGACTGGGAGTAGTCCATTTGAGCTAAAATACTGAAGACTGGGGGACAGATCTCTGGCTGATCTAAATTGTCATAGCTCCACTGAAGCGGAGGCTTTGCTCCTCTGCATACAGTACCAAATTGGGTCATTTTAGTAGAACACTACACTACTGTTATTCTGTATGATCAAACCTGGACTTCAAACTAGAAGGAAATTTCCAATAATATTTTATTTATACAATGTTCTCTTCAATTTGAAATAAGTGTAACATGTAACCCTAGACTGGGGGTGGCAATGGCATTAGTTTATATGCAGCTAAGCACAAAAGGAAAGCCAAGGACCTCTAGAACTAAAATCCAAGACAATAAAAACTAAAACCCTAGAGTAATAGTAAAAGCCACACAATGTCTTTCACAATCACATCAATAATGTAGATTTCCGTTTCCTGGACAAAGAGAGAGTAACATAAAAGGTTAAAAAAACAAAGATGAAAATGAGCATTCTAGATGTTAAAGAAGGGGGATGCTAAAGCCAGGGTGTTAGGCTGTAAAGTTTTCCTAGAGGGCATCGGCCCTGGGGAGGCACTCTATGCCAATGAGTAAAAGGGTTTCAGTAACATGAAAAGGATCTGTAGCCCCGTGGAGAGCAGAGGAGACTTTAAGATAACTCATTATTACATCCTCTCTCAATACCAAGGGACTGGGCCATAAGCCTCTGTGTCGGACAGGAAAGCATTTGGGTCGGCTGACAGTGCCAGCATGCCTGGCACTGGTGCATTTAATACAGACTGGATAGCATGAAAGGGAGTGGTACCAATGAGGCCAGTTCCATAACGACCAGTGTTGAAGCACTGTGCTGAGGTGATCCAAAGCCCTGGCCTCTGTACTAGCAGCAGTTAACTCCAAATCTCAAGACTGCACCAGAGCACATTTGTCGGGGATATGAGATGCCCCAGACAGAACAGACATCTCACGTATCCATCATTTATTGGAACTGCTGCCTGGCAAAAGGGGCAATACTTAAAGCCAGAAGACTTAAGATAGATCATTCCCAAGTCCTGGTACGGGGGTAGGGAGTAAGAAGAGAAGAATTAACAAAGCAAAACAAAATAAGCAAGTTAAAACGTCCAAATAATAAAATTATCAGAATTTAACAAACACGCTGCTACCCTAACTGACTGTACTCAAAACTAATATGCACACAGCCAATTGTAATTTTAAAAAAGGATGTATAAAAGCCACGGGCACCGAGGAGCTTCATCTGGTGAGAAATAACTGAGCGGGTGGTGAGAAATAACTGAGGGGCAGTTAGGGCCACTCTGTCTTTTGTGCTACTGGTACATGCAGGACACTCACTGATGACCTAAAGATTCCAATCTTGAGCACCTGGGGTCCATGTGCACCGAGAACAGAATACATGTGGACAAACAAAGAAATGGCAGCGCGTAAAACAGCTGTAAATTGGTGTAGATTACAAGTATTTTTTTAAACATTAAAATACCTACATTTATTTCTATGCTTTAAACCCCCACATACTTACTTGGAGTTCTCAAGTTTCATTTGAAGCAGATCCGTATAATAGCCATCTTCAAATTCTCCACTTCTTGAACTGCTACTAGAAGGTTTTGATTCTTCCATGTTCTCATATAAATTCTGATGCAAGGGAAGAGTTCAAAAAATTGTCAACTAGTGGCTTTTTCAGAAGTGCATTAGTTCTATTCTATTTACAGTTTTCACTGTTCCAGCAAAATTTTAATACAACTGCTGCAGATAAAGCTACCTGTTAGGTAGTCTTTATAAAGGGATTTAAACTTGAGGTGGCAAGAGCTTCATTTCATTTGAGTGTTTTCATCCAAAATTTTGTCTTACAGATGCAGCCAGAACCAAAAAAGATCCTCCAGTCTCAAAGGTACACACAAAAAAGGGCCTTGATTAAAAATGTACCCTCCTTTTCCAATATAGAGTAAGCTACCCAAACATTCTGTAGATTATTAGTGAAAAACAGAATTAAAAAGTCTCCTTGTTGATACCAGAACTATGACAGTCACGGTATCAATTGCCCCTCAGATCCCCTTTTTGAACTCTGTCAAGGCATCCACCAATGTCTCAAGCTTTTTAGCCCTCACCTTTCTCGAAGCAGGGACCTGCATCCCTGCCCCTCCAGATTGGCTATTTAGGCTCCCAGCTGCCCTGGCAAGCCAATGCATTTATCCCAGCAGGTCTCGCCTTAGTCTAGACCTTGACGTATGTACATACATACATATGTGCGTGCGCACACACACACACACACACACACCCCACTGAATACCAGTGACCAGATAGCCTTTACAAAGCAAAATACATTTATTTTAAAGGGGCAAGTGAAGGGGAAAAGAGGAGATTTTACCTCTGTATGTGGCACTGCTGAAACAATAATGGAATATTACATCCAGTTCTGGTGTCCATATTTTTTACTTTTTTAAATTAGAGAGGGTGCTAAGAAGAGCTACAAAAGTTATTCAACGGCCAGGGAAAATGCTTCAGTCATTGACTTATAAAGCTCTGTTTAGCTATCAAAAAGATTGAGAAGGACTTTATTATAGTGTGCAAATACAGTCATGGGCGAGAAAGATATAGGGTACCAAAAGCCTGTAATTTAGTGGAAAGGGGATAACAAGAACCAAATAACTGGAAGCTAAAGCCAGACATATTCAAATTAGAAAACAGACTTTTTTAAACAACAAGAGTTGTTCAAATTAGCTATTTGAAAAAGCTACTAAGAGTAGTAGCAGATACTCTGTTTCTTCAAGTTAAGACTAGAAGCCTTTCTGGAAGATATGCTTTAGCCATACATATTATTGTGCTCAATACATGTGCAAAGGGGTGAAATTGAAATGACAGTCTGTGATATGTAGGTGATCAGACTACGTTTATAGAATGGTCCCTCTGGCCTTAAAATACAAGAATAAAAATTAGAGTTGTGAGACTCTTTAGGACTTAAAAGATGCACACAATAGTTGTAAAACGGAGACTGTTACCAACCTAAATAAGAGTTGTAAGCACCGTTGAGATTATATGGAATTACAAATAAGAATTTATACTAAAAACCTCCTCTCATATTTTGAAAAACTTATTTGTCCCACAGTACAATAGTTAAACTTTACAGGTTTATTTTGTGAAATACGTACCTTAAATTTCTCCAGTTGTCTCACTTTCATTAGAAGATCTTCTATTTCACCATTCTTTTGTTCTAACATTGACTGCAAGCGTTCTAGCTGCTCAAGTTCTGCCTGAGAACCTTTCATCTGCAGCAACGTAGCCATTTGTAGCTAAACATCAAGAAAAAGCCATACCAATGTTAAGACCCAAAGAAAAACCTTTCAGAACTCATATCCTTACCCAAGAAATTTAGGGGACTGCAGTCCTAACTCAGCAGCTGACACTCACTGCAATATTTTTTTAAATACTTTTCTACTCCTACAAGTACAGAAGTGGCATTGAGTTATCTCAATTGTCATATTAAATATACTTTTATAGAATGAAGAAGGACTTTTAATACTTGCTGGTCTATCCAACTCAACCTGGGCTGGTTTTCAAGTGCCATAGCTGTCCTTATTGGGCATTACCTAGTGATGTTCTCCAAGCCTAGTTACACACTCAGTGACTCCTCTGAAAGCCCAGCAAAGATGTCATGAACAATTGTGTTGGTTATACACAAGAAAGCTACAAGATGCTTGTTTTGTACGGCTAAACAAAAACAAAGCAGTAAAAAAGTGTTTGACTCTAAAGAAAGGAATCATCTAGTACACACAGGGAGCAGATCCAAGATGATGCCTTTGTGTAGCCATTTAGCCAGAGCAGTCAACTGTCAAATAAAATTCCATTTATGCTCCACATGTTCAAAGAACAAACATTAATATCCACCACACCCATTTCTATTATAAGGCATATGAATAATTACAAGATTGATTTCAGCTGTAGCCAAACAGAGAGAACACTTAAATGTGGACTCAAGACCATGGATTCAACGGACTTGCTTTTGAAGTGATTTTCAAAATATCATACACACAAAAAAACAAGCAAAGCTTTCATCTGAAGTCTTTCGTTGTGTTATTTTATTAAATTAACATCTGCACCATCCAAAAAATGTTCACTACATGACCTATAAAGTCAGAAGGTCTGTCCTCTACATCCCAAAGACTCCAGTTTAATTTATATGTCTAATGTGCGTACGTGAAGTACAATAAAAGAGAAGCAACATGCAATTAAACAAAACAGAATAGCAGTGTATATCCTCTATGTAAGAGCACAGGCTGAAAGTAATGCTATGGCAAAGGCATTATGAATTGCATTTCATTGGTTTAGTAAAAACAGCTTTAACAACCTAATACACAGTTAATATAGACCGAGACTGTATAGAAGTGATAGGGATAGGAATGAAGACTATATCCAAAGCATGTACATTACCAGAAGTAAAATACAGATGGATAAATGAAGTGCATTAACCCTTGAAGTCCCTGAGGTCAAGTATATTCATCCTTAAGATTTGTGACAGACAGGAATTGGTAAGTTTCTGCTTCTCCCTACTCCTTCACCCTCCTCTTAATCCACCCAATACCATCTCTCCCAACTACTCTTTCCTGAGAGATGCTACCCTTACTCCTCCCAGAAAGCAGAATGGTCATTTCACACTTACTCCACTCATTTTAGAGTAGAGCCAGTCTGCACTGTCAGATTCTATGCCCCCAATACTGCTCCCCATTCTGGTTGCCAGTCTAAGGAAGGGAAGGAATTAGCTGGAGAAAGCAATATTTCAGATGTGATAAAGTTATGGAAATCAAAAACTTCCCACTACACTCAGACTGGACCCACAGGAACAGGCTAGTCCTTAATACATTTGGAATTTATGTGGGGAGGGGAAAGAGGGTGGCAACAGTGGGTATCCACGCAGTGTAGGATGCTCCCAAAGCATGTAGTGACAATATGATTTCCTCTTCCAGAGCTAGCCAATGCTAATCCAACTGAGGACTGTTAGGCAAGAACTGGAGAACGTTACAATGCAGAGTGGAGTAGAAAGGAAACTCCTAAGGAAGAAGAACTAACATGGCTAAAGGACAAGGAAATAAATAAATCCATCTTGGCAGAAGCAATGCTTGTCAGAAAAGACATTTCAAATATCATGAAGCAGCACAACTGGGGAAAACAATCACATTTTAAAACACGTGAACTGAAACTGTCACTATTCTTACCTTTCAGATTTACATTTAGAATTTCATTTTTTGCTTTTTACTCATCTTTGGTGGGAAATGAAAAATTCAGACATTAGGTGTCCAAAATGCAAAATATCAGTTAAAATCAAAACTAATATTTATAATAGTGAGGTATCAGAAAGCCTTTTTGAAGGCTGGCAGCCATTTTAGTTGCTCAAACATTTGCTGGGAATACAGAGCAAGAAATTTCATCTCAGCTGTTCAACTGGGTGCATATCTGCATCAGATACTTATCTTAAGTATGCAGAAGTTCTGCAATAATTCTTTTCCTAGTCTTTATCTTTTGGAGGAGGATTGTTTTAAGCTTGTTTCTGCCTCCAGGTAATACTGTGGAGGGAGTATAAGGTTAGAAGTTCCTATTCCACCCCCCGGTAAGTTGAGTACTTTCTGTGCATCCAGTCCCACTCTTTCCCAACCCAAAATTGGCCCCTTCACCTTAAGATAATATCCAAATGCTGGCTTCTAGGCTATATTCAGTGTTTCTTGTGGACAACTTTCCCCTGAAGTTTTTCCTGCAATATGGGACAACTATGTTCTAACTCAGGAGGGTGCAAAATATTTGATGTTTAGATGTGATCATTTTAACTGACAAGCAAGTTAGGATACTAATAAAGTACTCAACACTTGACAAAAGGTCTTGAAGTGTATGATTGAGTTGAGTATTGGGACAGGGATAAGAGATCAGCAGAGCAAGAAAGCAATACATAGTAAAAGCAGCAGGATCAGAGGAAAAAAAGTGAAAACATGCGTAGTTCTTGGCATGACCTGCAATGCATAGGCAGCGAACACCATTATTGCCAATCTCTATTAAGGCACAGAAGTAAATGTGTAGAGTACAAATAGATTCCAAAGTTAGGGCAAAAGGACAACGAATGAGTATTGGGGGTGAAACAAGGACAAAAATAGGATAATCATTTTGCATGCTTTCAAAATCTGTATTGAACAACTGACAGCAGAACAAAATAGCTACTACAATGAAGTAGATTTAGTCTAATGTTCGATTTCTTGGGATGACTGATAATATTTCTTAAGTTGCCACTGATATTCTTAACAATAAATTAAGTCTTCATGTGATACTAAACTGAACATGGACAAAATCCGCAGACATATTCTGTTTCTTATTTTTGCATGAAGACTACTTGTACGTTTTACTACCTATAGCCCGTGAAATCAAATTCCTAACCTGTTTTCTCAAGCAGTGTCTTGTCAGACCCCAAGGAAACCCTGGAGTATTACAATAATGGTCATACCTTCATTCTTTGCAATTGTTCTCTAGTGAATGCATGCTGTTTTTGCAGTGATTGATATTTTACTTTCACACTGATCAGCTGACGTTCCATTTCTGCCCTACGGTCCTCCACCTATAGAACATTGTTAACACATTATTACTACGGAAATCATAATGATGGTCAATTGGATGCTAATGTTTAAGATGTTACGGTAAGAACATAAGGTAAGAACACAAGTTATCACCAGTGACACTTCTGGAAGTCATGCATCTGATGAAGTGGGTCTTCGCCCACGAAAGCTTATGCTCCAATATATCTGTTAGTCTATAAGGTGCCACAAGACTTTGTCGCTCTTGCAGATCCAGACTGACACGACTACCCCTCAGATACTTGACTTCTGGAAGTGTGATTTCTCCAACAAAACTCTTCATGTACCTCTAAGACATCTAAAATGAATAGATATTGCCTTACTACCTGGAGCAAGGTCAATGGATTGCAATAGAGACTTTAGCCCCTTGTGCTATGGCTACACAAGTAAAGTAACTCCTAAGATCCCTTAGTAGTACTGTACACACTAGATTTGCCTACTGACATCTAAAAAAAGGTTACACTAATTTACAAGGAGAAGTTGGAACAGAACTACAACATGGTACTCCCATAAATGCCAGGTGAGAAGATATAATCCCCTTCAGCCGATTGGGTTATCCGGTACTTATGTGTCTCAACTACTAAGCCAAACACAGGCAGGCTCCTACATGAGGTCAGACACAGCCCCATCAGTTAACTCCCCAAATATATTAGATAAGAGCATCCAGCTGAATATTCCTTCCCAACTTCTGGTATCCATTTAGCTTAGTATAGTAGCCAAAACTACACCACCAACCCTCAAGTTTTTCCCAAGTGGTCCATTCAGTTTTATTAATGTTGCTACCACACTTAACTCCCACACCACTTTAGAGACTAGAAACAAATGTCTACTACTCAGTCCCCACAAGCAGCTCAACACCTACGGTAGTCTTTGTAGAGTGTCATATTTGATGTCTCAGGAACACAAATACATCAGCATTTATTGTGTAACTGAAGGTACTAGTTTATAGTGATTGAAATATTTATAGCTCTTCCCAATGAACACATTCTGTAATAAATGTGGCACAACATACCTCTGCAAACAGAGAATTGCCTTTACTGGTAGGGTCCAAAGCCTGAAGCAGTGCATGATCCAGCTGACCTTGAAGTGCCTGGTTAGCTTCACGAGCTTTCTAGATTAAAGCCAGAAAAACAACAGTCAGTAAAGTGTCTGTTTGTATTACAGGTCAGAACTATATTGAAAAGTTTTCAAGACATGACCTAAGTGCCTCGCTGTTGTTGCTGGAGTTTTACCATTCAACTCAATCCATTAGAAGAGTTCTTCCAAAACTGTAAAAATACTCCAGCAATTGATTATTAGCCATAAGACAACTAATTTGATACAATTGTCATTAAGGCAAGTGTGTCTAATTCTCCCTTTAGAGGAAAAGAATCAGTTTGTTATAAACTGTACTCCAGTTTTTCAGGCTACAAGGGTGGATACAATGAGAAGAGATGGCAGCAGAAAGGTATCAGGTGATTAATTTTGCATTCTACATCAGTTTCTCTCCTCATTCAAACACTACTGGGAGGTAGTAAATCACAGAGTAAGAAACACAAGCAATGGTGCAGGAAGAAGCAGCAGAATTGAAAGTATAGTAGAAAAAAGGCAGAAATGAGTATGCCCCCTATAAAGCCTGAGCTTTGTAATTTAAAAAATTAAGAACCAGTGTGGTACCTTCCTACTAGAGGATGCCTCTGCACTGGAATGGAAACCTACTCACTAAATCTTCCACATACACTTTCCTCACATCACTAGGGACCTTTTCCTTCTCTGTAAATAGTTGCCCAATTGTCAAATATGCAAACTGAAGGATTTTAAACACCTTGTCTACAGCAACTTGAGGCCCTAAAGACCTGGCATTTTGGATGGAATGATGAGCAGGTACAATCTGTGTGTGTACTCCATCAGCTTGAGTTATATCTTCAGACTTCTAGGAATGCTCATTCATTACCACCTTCCAAAGGGGCCACAATAATATAAAAGTGATGGGAAAGTTATTTCCCAGGAACTGTAGAAAGAACTGGCTTTCTAGAGCTATAACCACCTCTTCCTCACTGCAACAGCAATGTGATCCTCATATAGTGGAATTAATTTCAAAGCCTCCCTCTTTCTGAAATAACGGGAAATATGAATTCAGCCACAGGCTTGTTTAGCATCATTCCAGTTAATCTCGACACCAGGAGTCCACTGTGACTGCCAAAACAACATTGCTAGGTCTGGTACCAATTTTCTATGATGGCTGGTCATAGAATTCCAGCCAACCATCCTGAAGAAACGCTAGTGTATCTGAGACAAGAGACATCAAGGCAACATCAAGAGACCAGGGCTCCATTGTGCTGGAGACTATACAACCAAGAAGGTCTCTGATCTGAAAAGTTTTGTTTCCTCTCATACAGAAGCATAACTTTCAGTGCTCTCTATCAGGCTTCCAGGTGAGACAGGGCAGTGAGTCTATCGGGACATGCAGAGAAGCCTGATAATCATGTGAAGCCCATCCTCAGGCTGCAGTTTGTGGGAACTATTCCTGTCTGGCTTTGAGCCCAAGAATCTTCACTCTTCCAGGGAATGGGGCTTAGTCAGAAGGCAGGAAGGGGTGTCTCTCCACCCCTTTGTTGCTCCGTAGCAGGCCTGCATAACTCATAAAGCGGCGAGGGCCATATTACTCCAAAGAAAACAGCTGAGGGCCGAAACCCCACAGCCCCGCGGAAACACCCCCCTCCCCGCAGAAACAACCCCTCCTTCCCCAGCACTGGGGTGTGGAAGCCTGTAGAGGGGGAAAGAAACCGCACGCATAGGGTGACCAGATCACAGCAGTGAGCACTACTCACCCCTCCTCCCCCCCCCCCCCCACGGGCCGCACAGTGAGCCCCCGCGGGCCGCATGTTGTGCAGGCCTGCTCCATAGGTTAGCTCCGTATTAAAGTGCAAGGAGCACTTCAGACAGTCTCTGACCAGATCTGAAACACAGAGATTCCACTCCCCACTAAGCTATACCTTCATGGGATTACAAAGGGAAAAAGTGAGAAAACTTCCCATGTTCAAAATGACTCATGACTGACTGAAACCCCAAGTGGTACTAGATTACTCCTACAGTACTTGCGTAGTAGCCAGCCGGGCAATCTTTCAGGCTTCTGGAGACCTCTAGTAAGCTACTCCCACAATCGAGGTGTTTGTACCAATACCTCTCCTCACTTGAACGGTCCCCACACCAGGTTGAATAATGAACTCCCTCCCTCCAGAAAACAGCGTGGGGAAGTAACCCACACACCCATGCCTCAGCTGCAGGCAGGTTTGTGGGGCTGCAGCTAGGGATGGAAGCACTAGGATGTGCCTTCTCTACCTGTAACTTTACAAACCTTTCTGAGGCTGCTGCTGAGCACATCTCAGCACCTTCTTTAGGACTGCAGCTCTGCAAACCTGCCTGTGCCAGGGGACCATGCAGGCAGTAAGGGACTGGGGCACCTGCATCCCCAGCCAATGGGGAGCCACTGCCAAAGTCCTAGCTCTGTGGGCTGGGAGGGAAGCTTTTGGAGAGGGGAGGCTGTTAACTCTTTATTGCAGAGTTCACTCATTCAAAATTTCAAATTGCTACAGCCGAAACATCTTTTTTGTTCCAAGCAAAATACTGAGCAATAGTTGC
Source organism: Chelydra serpentina (assembly GCA_037349315.1). Classification (NCBI taxonomy): domain Eukaryota; kingdom Metazoa; phylum Chordata; order Testudines; family Chelydridae; genus Chelydra; species Chelydra serpentina. The sequence continues at coordinate 28,458,151 of JBAIAC010000035.1, read as the reverse complement.
ATGCTTCCCAATGAATTGGGTACCTCAGCAGGCACTGTATAACTTAATTATTGACCTAGATCTACAGTATTTAGAACAAGATGATGTAGCTCTACCCTGTACCTTGATATTCAGATCAAAGGATAAAAGATTCTTACTTTACACAAATAAGGACAGAAAATGTATTGGAAAAAGTCCCCAAATTCAGCTGGTAACAATACTGTAGTTACACCCTCTATTCTCACTGACTGCATGTTTTAGTACAGATCCATGCTCAGCAAGTTACCAGCACAATGTCCGCTGTCAAATCTCTCAGCAGCTCTTACAATGGCTAATCAACTATTGTTTAACTATTTAAAGTATCAGGAATCTAAGCAACTTGCATATAAGCAACTGAAAACAAACAAATGTCCTCACAGGATGTTTCATCAGTTTAAAACACCACCTCTGAACTGCTGAGAGTTTGTGCACAGACACTCTGAGCAAATATAGAAAGAAATCAAGTGACTGATATGGCCTGGCAATTGTAGGGAAAAAGTAAAAATGTAGATAATAGGTGAAGGGACATAGTGATTTCTCCTCATGATAAAGGCGCAGACTGCAGTCTTAAGGTCCTTATCCTAAAACAAGTGGTAGATATCTTCTGGAAAGATGCAAGTGATAAAAAACCATCAAGAACATCATTGTAAGTTGATCTAGGATCAGCTGGTCACCTAAAACTATGAAACTTTGTACTCAAGTGAGAAAGTGAATAACAAATGGCCAAAAGGACTGACATTTTGCAGTATATCTTTCAACTGTTTTTCCCCAACCCCCACCTTTGTCATCTCAATGGGCCATGGTCCTCAGCCAAACTTTCTGGATCAGGGTTGAGAAAGAATCAGCATATCAGCAATCAGATGCTCTTTATCCCTTAATAACTTCCCCAGAAACCCCACAAATGAATTCAACAACGGAAATGCCACACGCGTGTCCTTGGATAGGAAGTCAATTTCAACCTCTTGGAGCTCAAAAATTAAGCAAAAAGCCACCCACAAGCAGCTGTTGTCTCAAAAGTTTATGGACAACTCAATAACCCCTCAGATGATTGCATAAACTATGGAAAAAGCCAGTATCAATATATAATTGAAGTTTTTAAAAGGTGTTTAGGAAATGTAGACATCTCTCCCATTAATTTTCATTGAAAATATTTGGTATCCTAGATTGACACTATACAAAACAATCATATGTAGAAATATCTGCTTTTCTGAAAAAATCCCTTAGACTCAAGTCTTTAAATCTAGATAAATAAAAAGGTACTTGTGGGAAGTGCTGCATCATTAACATCCTAGCAATTCTGAATAAACCCTTCACATTTTGATTCTCATTACCAGCTCTATATGAAAAGTGGTATTTTGATATTTGAGGTTATGGCACTTAAAACCATAGGCACAATACCTCTAATGCATTGCAGTAAGAAACTATTTCTTTTTCTCTCTCTTCTTTTTCTCCCTGAAGACGTTCCAACTGGTTGCGTAGGTTGCTGTTTGCAAGTTCTAGTTGCTCTTTACTGTATTGCAATTCATTCATCTTCTCTTCAACACTGGCCTGTCCCAAAAACAAGTAGCAGCAAAATTATTTTACTTGTATTTTCTACTTATCAGTAGTTAAGTACTCTGGCATCAGTCCAACTTTTTCCAGTGTAGCCTAGTCAAAAAAGAAGGCGCTCACCCTCCAATTACAATCATACTACGGTAAAAAGTTTTTCCCCAGCCATCATGACTAGCTTTTGGAAGAACTATATTAGCATGCCAGTTTATTCACAAGACGCAAAATACTGTACATGATCTTCTAAAACCGTGTTAGTACAGGATGAGACTAGAAGTAGACATTTGTCTTCAAACATACCATGAACTTACACTGATAAAGTATTAGTCACATACCTTCACACTTTCAAGTTCTGTTAGTTCAATCTGGAGATTCAGCACTTCTGAAGACATGGTTTCATGTACACGTTCAGACATCATGTGCAATTCTTCTGATTTAGCATTAATGACTGCCTTTTGATGTTCCACTTTATGCTTTAGTTGTTTCTCACTTAGTCGGGTTTCATCTAGGTCTGCTTTCAGCTTCTCCAACTTAAAAAACAGTAGTTAAGCAATTGATATTGTAAATATTACCAGAGCCCCAAGCACAATTAACAGAATGAACCGAAAGCTGTGAATTAGGGTAGGCCTTACTAAAATAGTAATACTGGGTATCAGCTAACCAAGTAAGACATACTTGACCTAAGAGAATGGTACAGAGATACACAGCATTCTCAAGTAACTACATAAACACGGTCCTAAGAAATGGTACAGGAACACACTGATCTCTCGTAAAGATAGGGGGAATGACAGAATATTGGATAAGGATATTTTGTTCCAACTACCAGGTACAAGAATAAAGGTGGCAACTAACAACATCTGGAGTGTAATACCTAACTTGTTTGTATCAATGTATCAAAAGAGAAGTCATAGGAAGGACATCTTGTACCGGCCTATGGGACAGTATTCTATTATGTTAATTAAGCTGCTATGTGGCCTCAGGAATACATCTCTTAGTGTACCTGTAACCATTAAAGCCAGGGCACAAGTACTGTACTTTGTCAACAATAAACCTGGCCCTCACCACCAAACCAAGCATGTGGTCTTTTGAGTAACATTGAGATCTACTGAATCAACACGCTGCACCCTCGAGCAGCGAACAGCAGAGAGGCAAACAGAAGGAGTTTGCCTGGGATCTGTCTGAGCAGAGGTACGCTAAGTGCTGCATTAGGGGGACTGCGCTGGTGAGTATCTGTTGAGGGGACAGTTTGGCAGTTTGACTGTGTGCTTGATTGTTTGATTGCTTGTTTGAACAGTGTGAATTGGGAGTGCTTTGTTCCAGCTGGGCCTGACTGTTATAAAAAGGCAGTCAGCTGCGAACCAGTTGAGCAACAAACAGCAGAGAGGCAAACAGAAGGCATTTGCCTGGAGAGAGCCTACTGAGGCTTCCCTCTTGCAGGTTTCTCTGAGTAGCTTCTGCCACAAGTAAGGAAGCTCTTAGAAGGAAGAGACTATGGATGCTGAGCGATCCGCTGTTGTGACCTGCACAGGATGTGCCATGTTTGTCTTTCTTCCACAGGATAGAAGTGACTTTGTCTGTACAAAGTGCAAGCTGATCTCCATATTGAAAGAGAAGATTCAAGGTCTGGAGAAACAAGTATCAACCCTGCGTTCCATAAAAGAAAATGAGGATTTCCTGGATAGACGTAAGGATCGGCTTCAACTGGCACAATGTTCTGAAGATTCAGAGTAGCTACGCAGCGGGGAGAGAAGGCCAGCGAAGATAATTGGCGGCATGTGACTTCCAGAAGACGAAAGAGTACCAGGAAAGTCCATGTACCAGAAACAGAGATTCAGGTGAGCAACCGTTTTCATGTTCTCTCCGCAGGTACTAGTGCAGAGAGTGGAGTGGATGATACATCTGAGGGAACAGAGCAAAAGGAGACTCCACTGATCGGAAGGCATGAGATGCACCGTCCTAGGGATGGGGGTTACACGACCACCACTCCCAAGAGGAGGAGGGTGGGGGTGGTGGTCGGGGACTCTCTCCTCAGGGGGACTGAGTCATCTATCTGCCGCCCTGACCGGGAAAACCGAGAGATGTGCTGCTTGCCAGGGGCTAGGATTCATGATGTGATGGAGAGACTGCCGAGACTCATCAAGCCCTCAGATCGCTACCCCTTCCTGCTTCTCCATGTGGGCACCAATGATACTGCCAAGAATGACCTTGAGCATATTACTGCAGACTACGTGGCTCTGGGAAGAAGGATAAAGGAGTTTGAGGCGCAAGTGGTGTTCTCGTCTATCCTCCCTGTGGCAGGAAAAGGCCAGGGTAGAGACCGTCGAATCGTGGAAGTCAATGAATGGCTACGCAGATGGTGTCGGAGAGAAGGGTTTGGATTCTTTGACCATGGGATGGTGTTCCAAGAAGAAGGAGTGCTAGGCAGAGACGGGCTCCACCTCACGAAGAGAGGGAAGAGCATCTTTGCAAGCAGGCTGGCTAACCTAGTAAGGAGGGCTTTAAACTAGATTCACCGGGGGAAGGAGACCAAAGACCCGAGGTAAGTGGGGAAGTGGGATATCGGGAGGAAGCACAAGTAGGTGAGTGCAAGAGGGGAGGGCTCCTGCACCATACTGGGACAGCAGGACGATCAGTGAGTTCTCTTAAATGCCTATACACAAATGCAAGAAGCCTGGGGAACAAGCAGGGAGAACTGGAAGTCCTGGCACAGTCAAGAAATTATGATGTAATTGGAATAACAGAGACTTGGTGGGATAACTCACATGATTGGAGTACTGTCATGGATGGATATAAACTGTTCAGGAAGGATAAGCAGGGCAGAAAAGGTGGAGGGAGTTGCATTGTATCTAAGAGAGCAGTATGACTGCTCAGAGCTCCAGTATGAAACTACAGAAAAACCTGAGAGTCTCTGGATTAAGTTTAGAAGTGTGAGCAACAAGGGTAATGTCATGGTGGGAGTCTGCTACAGACCACCAGACCAGGGGGATGAGGTGGACGAGGCTTTCTTCCAGCAACTAACAGAAGTTGCTAGATCACAGGCCCTGGTTCTCATGGGTGACTTTAATCACCCCGACATCTGCTGGGAGAGCAATACAGCGGTCCACAGACAATCCAGGAAGTTTCTGGAAAGTGTAGGGGACAATTTCCTGGTGCAAGTGCTGGAGGAACCAACTAGGGGAAAAGCTCTTCTTGACCTGCTGCTCACAAACAGGGAAGAAATAGTAGAGGAAGCAATAGTGGATGGGAACCTGGGAGGCAGTGACCATGAGATGGTCGAGTTCAGGATCCTGACACAAGGAAGAAAGGAGAGCAGTAGAACAGAGATCCTGGACTTCAGAAAAGCAGACTTCGACTCCCTCAGGGAACTGATGGGCAAGGTCCCCTGGGAGAATAACATGAGGGGGAATGGAGTCGAGGAAAGCTGGCTGTATTTTAAAGAATCCTTATTGAGGTTGCAGGAACAAACCATCCCGATGTGTAGGAAGAAAAAGTAAATATGGCAGGCGACCAGCTTGGTTTAACAGTGAAATCCTTGCTAGTCTTAAACACAAAAAAGCAGCTTACAAGTAGTGGAAGATTGGACAAATAACCAGGGAGGAGTATAAAAGTATTGCTCAGGCATGCAGGAGTGAAATTAGGAAGGCCAAATCACACTTGGAGTTGCAGCTAGCCGGAGATGTTAGGAGTAACAAGAAGGGTTTCTTCAGGTATGTGAGCAACAAGAAGAAAGTCAAGGAAAGTGTGGGCCCCTTGCTGAATGAGGGAGGGAACCTAGTGACAGAGGATGTGGAGAAAGCTAGTGTACTCAATGCTTTTTTTGCCTCTGTTGTCACAGACAAGGTCAGCTCCCAGACAGCTGCACTCCGCAGCACGGTATGGGGAGGAGGTGACCAGCCCTCTGTGGAGAAAGAAGTAGTTCAGAACTATTTAGAAAAGCTGGACGAGCACAAGTCCATGGGGCCGGATGCACTGCATCCGAGGGTGCTAAAGGAGTTGGCCGATGAGATTGCAGAGCCATGGGCCATTATCTTTGACAAATCATGGCAATCGGGGGAGGTCCCGGATGACTGGAAAAAAGCTAATGTAGTGCCCATCTTTAACAAAGGGAAAAAGGAAGATCCGGGAAACTACAGGCCAGTCAGTCTCACCTCAGTCCCTGGAAAAATCATGGAACAGGTCCTCAAGGAATCAATTCTGAACCACTTAAAGGAGGGGAAAGTGATCAGGAACAGTCAGCATGGATTCACCAAGGGCAAGTCATGCCTGACTAACCTAATTGCCTTCTATCATGAGATAACTGGCTCTGTGGATGAGGGGAAAGCAGTGGATGTGCTATTTCTTGACTTTAGCAAAGCTTTTGATACAGTCTCCCACAGTATTCTTGCCAGCAAGTTAAAGAAGTATGGGCTGGATGAATGGACGGTAAGGTGGATAGAAAACTGGCTAGATGGTCGGGCTCAATGGGTAGTGATCAATGGTTCCATGTCTAGTTGGCAGCCGGTATTAAGTGGAATGCCCCAAGGGTCGGTGTTGGGGCCGGTTTTGTTCAATATCTTCATTAACGATATGGAGGATGGTGTGGACTGCACCCTTAGCAAGTTTGCAGATGACACTAAACTGGGAGGAATGGTTGATATGCTGGAGGGTAGGGATAGGATACAGAGGGACCTAGACAAATTAGAGGACTGGGCCAAAAGAAATCTGATGAGGTTCAACAAGGACAAGTGCAGAGTCCTGCACTTAGGACGGAAGAATCCCATGCACTGCTACAGACTAGGGACCGAATGGCTGGGCAGCAGTTCTGCAGAAAAGGACCTAGGGGTTACGGTGGACGAAAAGCTGAATATGAGTCAACAGTGTGCCCTTGTTGCCAAGAAGGCTAATGGCATTTTGGGTTGTATAAGTAGGGGCATTTCCAGCAGATCGAGGGACTTGATCATTCCCCTCTATTCGGCACTGGTGAGGCCTCATTTGGAGTACTGTGCCCAGTTTGGGGCCCCACACTACAAGAAGGATGTGGATAAATTGGAAAGAGTCCAGCGGAGGGCAACAAAAATGATTAGGGGGCTGGAGCACATGACTTATGAAGAGAGGCTGAGGGAACTGGGATGATTTAGCCTGCAGAAGAGAAGAATGAGGGGGGATTTGATAGCTGCTTTCAACTACCTGAAAGGGGGTTCCAAAGAGGATGGATCTAGACTGTTCTCAGTGGTAGAAGATGACAGAACAAGGAGTAATGGTCTCAAGCTGCAGAGGGGGAAGTTTAGGTTGGACATTAGGAAAAACTTTTTCACTAGTAGGGTGGTGAAGTACTGGAATGGGTTACCTAGGGAGGTGGTGGAATCTCCTTCCTTAGAGGTTTTTAAGGTCAGGCTTGACAAAGCCCTGGCTGGGATGACTTAGTTGGGTTTGGTCCTGCTTTGAGCAGGGGGTTGGACTAGATGACCCCCTGAGGTCCCTTCCAACCCTGAGATTCTATGATTCTATGATTCTGCAAGGGCATAATATACTGTTTTTGTAACAGGCTACCATGAAGCAAACCACATTGTTTTGTGACAACATTCTTCCTTGTATTCTACCTAAATTTCACATTGCCAACGAATAGCTGGCTTGAGTAAACTGCAGAACAAACATATTTATCTTGTATAGAATCAGCAATATTCACTTAAATATTGCTGATATTTTCCTCCCTCTGAAATACTACCATAAGCAGCCTTTTATCTCCAATACTCTTTTATTAGTTACTAACTGCTACTGCTACAGTACTGGAAAGTTTGATTAAAAATAAGTAAATGGTCAGAAGGATTGATGGCTAACTGAATTCTGGAATTTTCAATATTACCAGGTACAAGGGGGGAAAAACAGCGGTATGCCTGAACCATTCATTTGATTTGTTGGGGTGACAGTTGCAGTTATTACTTCAAGAAATAAGTTAAGCATTCTTCCAAATTTTGCAAATATTCCTTAATATGCATGTCAGCAACATTTTAGCAGTTCATTACATCCCAAACCTTGTTTTTAAGTTGACTGATTTCTTGTCCGTGGATTCTTTCAAGTTGTTCTTGCTGTTTGTCCAATTGCATATTTTGTTGCTGCTTAAGAGCATCACATTCAAAGCTCAAACTTTCCAACATTCTATTCTTGAGCTCAACTTCTCTCTGAAGTGAATACTTGTCTTGTTCAAATTTCTGAAAAACAAATGTGATATTGGTAAGTCTTTGTATCTTTTTAAGTGTGTGGAAGAAAACAAGCCTTTTTTGAGAGTTTACTTATTGTAATGGTTTTTGCTTACTGTCAGCATTGCATTCCACTTATTTTTTTTAAAGCGAAGCTAAAACAGCATTTCTTGCAGTTTTCTTACTCCCACAAGTCCCTCTTTCTGCTTTGTTTCTAAGTCAACTAAAATGACTGCACTCAAATTCTCTTTTCCTTTTTTACACTTCTACACTTCTTTTGCACTTCCACAAGTGACTCCTCAGGCACTGGTTTATTTTAATGCATTTAGATGCAAGATCCAAGACCAACTAATTACTAGGACGCCTAACTCCAGCTGACCTGTCTTTTTCAAAAGGCATCAATTGCTTCATGAAGATTTTCATATCTGTCTTACAGGAAACAGCCATTCACCCAGAATTTTTGTAATTTTATTTGGTAGTTCCTATATTCCTCTAACTCTCCAGGCAGACTGCAGAGAATCCCCCACCTGGGCGGTCCCATGTACTTAAGTTTGTGTTAGTGTTGGGCATGTCAGTCATGAACCATCTTGTGACATCACCATCAGTATCCAACTAACATGAGGAACACGAACACAACGTGAAGTACTTTAATGTGTTGTTAGCATTTAACAATCATTTTAAAATGTTAGCTTACATGTCATGTTTCGGCTGTTAAGAAGGAAAAGAATTATTCAAATGTTTACTCACTGTTAAACTTGATCCGAATGTCAGGCAGACGTATGACAAAATAGATGCAAGCCCCATTTATCATTCGAAGAACCATCTCAGTGGTTTATTACAAGACTTCCAAAATAGTGTGCTAGCTAACTATAAAGGAGAGCTTGGGTTTCCTACATTGTATGCTTTCATTCAGCTGGAAATTTGGAAGAAGATACTATTCCAAGGAGAGGATAGTATAAAAGCCTAAACCAATGGAATCTAATGAGACAGAATGGCAAAAACAGCACTCTAGAATAGAGGAGTATAATTAGGCTTGGCTTAGATCGAAATCTAGAGATATTGGAAAAGGTCAATTTCAACCGACTAAAAATCAACACAAAATTATCCATCTGTAACAGCTGGCACAAGCACAGCCTCCCCCCAACCTTCCACCTGCAGGGATCATGAGTCACCTGCCCTGTGGCAGCAGAGAACTCTCTGCAGCCCTGCTATCACGTGAGTGAGGGAGCAAGGCTGTAACCGTGGAACTGCAAAGGACTCCCTGCACAGCTCCAGTGTTGTTGATGCTGGTTTCCTGCAGGCAAAAGGTGCAGGAAACTGCAGTCCTGCTCTGCCCTGCCTCAGACCCCAGCCAGGGCCACAAGAAGGAAGAATAGCCCCGGCAGCTGGGGAGGCCATCCCACTGCTAAGTGGTGCCTGCCTGTGGACAGCAGGGTGACCTCCTCTGTGGCCAGGGGATCATCCTCTTCCCTGCAGTCCAGAGCCTTCTCCGCACCTGCAGAGATTAGGTGTCACCAGCCCTGCTGCAGTGCAAGGAACCCTTTGCAGCCCTGCTGTCACATCCCAACTCTTTCACCAGCTGGGAGAGCTGGGGTCCTCTGCTTTTCTCCACCAGGACTCCAGCTTTACCCGCACCTTATGCCTGCAGGGGTCCAGTGCCATTAGCTCAGCAGCCGCAGAGGAAGCTCTCCGCAGCCCTGCTGTATCAGCCGTGCTCGCTCACTTACCAGCCAGAAGTGCGGGACTGACCCCAGGCACAAAGTGTTCAGCAACAAGGCGGGCTCCCCACACATCTAGGGTCTTCTCCTCCTCCTCACAACCCTGGCCATAGGTCTCTACTCTGCTAGGCCAGGCCCGCAGTGTCCCCCACAAAAAACACACCTTGTGCCTAAGTGTCTTGGGTTTGTCTGCCACACTGGGGAGCCCCATCCTGCTTTCAGAGCTGCCCTAACCATCCCCCGCATAATTTCCTGCAACTGTAAAAATTAAAGTAGTTTAAAATCATAAAAGTGTTAAAAAAGATATTGAAGTTACAAAAAATAACAATATTCTGCCAAATCCAACATGAAAGTTCACCTCAGTTTTGGTACTCAATTCACTCCGTAGCTGATCTAACTGATTCTGCATCTCATTTTGTTGCTCCAGTATATGCAAGCCATATTGTGCTGCCTTTCTCCGCTCATCTTCTGCTTCCTTCAGTTGGCGACGAAGATTAGAAACTGCCTCTGTCTCCATTTTCTTTTCTCCCTCCAGCTTCTTTTGGAAGTCTGCACATACAAGATGAGCAAACAAATTTAGAGTCAACATAAAAAGAAAGCTCAATATAAAAACCTAGTTACTCTCTAAAATTCCTTTTCAACATTCAAGTATGATGTATGGTCTTGGCGTAGTGGATTTTGAAGAATAAAATTAAGAACTGATACTGCTCATTTAAGAAAATAAAAACCAAGATAAACATTTCCACTTTGTAACACTGGGACAGCCAGCCTCAAGAAAAATAAAATGCAGTGATACTACTCTGCAAGTGCTACTTAAAAACTGGCAAACTATTTAATCAGTTGAAGGGGATTTTAAAAAAAGCTAAATCCTCAGGTGCAGAAGTTGTGCAGCCAACATGAACTGAGAACTAGCAAGCAGGCTTTGAAGCTTATTGCTGTTCTGGAGCAGCCAATTATTTAAAACATTCTGGTAAGAGACAGACAATTTTTTAGCAGGCAAGTCTGCTAATGCTGCTGCTTCCACCTGGAATATGAATACAAGCTATTTTCTAGTCTTGCACCAACAAATGAAGATTCCACAATTACATTGCTGATGATGCTGGTTAAAAAATAATGTGTTTATTAAATTTGTAACTGAATTCCTTAGGGGAGAACTGTATGCCTCTGGCTCTGTGGTTTTACCCACATTCCGCCATATATTTCATGTTATGGCAGTCTCGGATGATGATCCAGCACACGTTCGATTTAAGAACACTTTCGCGGCAGATTTGACAAAACACAAAAAAGGTACCAATGGGAGATTTCTAAAGATAGATACAGCACTCAACCCAAGGTTTAAGAACCTGAAGTGCCTTTCAAAATCTGAGAGGGACGAGGTGTGGAACACGCTGTCAGAAGTCTTAAAAGAGCAACACTCTGGTTTGGAAACTATAGAACCCAGTCTACCAAAAAAGAAAATCAATTTTCCGTTGGTAGCATCTGACTCAGATGATGAAAATCAAAGCAGTGCGTTATCAAGCAGAACCCATCAGCAAGGAAGCATGTCCTCTAAAATGGTGATCGAAGCATGAAGGGACATACAAATATTAGCATACCTGGCACGTAAATACCTTGTACCGCCGGCTACAACCGTGCCATATGAACACCTATTCTAATTTTCAGGAGACATTGTAAAGAAGAAGCAGGCAGCATTATCTCCCGTAAATGTAAAAAATCTTAGCAAAGTAGGACCGAGTGGACTTATAGGCTCTAAAGTTTTACATAACTACACTCAAAAACAAAACAACGTAAAAAAAAATTCTGTATTTGTAAATTGCACTTTCACAATAAAGAGATTCCACTACAGTACTTGTATGAGGTGAATTGAAAAATACTATTTTTCTTTTTATAGTGCAAATATTTAAATAAAGTGAGCACTGTACACTTTGTATTCTGTTATAACTGAAATCAATATATTTGAAAACAAACATCCAAAAATATTTAAATAAATGATATTCTATTTTTAATCTTGTGATTATTTTAATCTCACAATTAATCAATTTTTTAAATCATTTGACAGCCCTAGTTATAATCATGTTTCATCTTGTACAGGCATAGTAGAAACCCAACCCCCCCAGCCTTTAGGGGTGTTGAATTTTTATCTACATAAGAAGTTCAGATAGAAATTTTTTGCTGTAGCTAAGTCAAACTAAAAAAATTACTCTGAACATATTCAGTTTCCATTCCATGAGTCCATTACCTTAAATCAGTTTTCTAGCATCAACTTTCTCATGCTTTTATTACATTTAATTTTTCTGACATGTTAGTGACAAACGTGTGCCTAGTGGCAAGTTTACATTTTGAATATTATAGTTATTAGTTAAACATCGAAGTGCAAACCGTTTCTAATATTCTGTTTGATACATTTATACTGTAATTTGTTTAAATCCAACTAAAGAAACTCAATCTTCGAATTCATTTCATTTTTCACAAGTAGATTGGTTTGAGTGAACACCTCATAACTCAGAGCAAATACTGTCTGTGAAGGCCAGAGAAGAGTATCTGGGTTAATACTTATGTCTATTATTCAGTGGCTTTGTTTTGTAAGATAGAAGAGAAAGGCATATAAACTAAGAGCCAAGTAATGCTGTTAATGAGATACTATAAATCATGCCAAACTTCACGTTTAGTCTACCTACAGTGTTGCCTACTTTGCATACCATCCATTTAGCGTAGAGACCAAAGTCATAACAGAAAGGGCAAGAAACAGTATTGAGAACGGCACTGCTGCCAGATTAACTGCTAGTTTCAGGGCATTTTATGTTAGCAGTGTTTCTCCTCCGAAAGCTAACTAAAATGGTGCAATAAGGTTCCATAATTATCTCTCAATTATGATTTCTATACATTATTAACTCAGTCACAAACTCAGCCTGGGATCAAACTGTTCTAACTTTAGATGATACTGGAATATTAAACCCCACAATCATATTTTAAGGCCAGAAGGGACCATTATGATAATCTCACCTGACCTGCCTATAGAACGTCAACCAAAAATTTCTGCATTTAGCAGATCAGATGCTATAAGCAGAAGTTTTCTAGAGAGGGGTAGACCAAGAGTCCATTTAGCCCAGTATCCTGTCTTCCGACAGTGACCAATGCCTGGTCCCCAGAGGAAATAAGCAGAACAGGTAATAATCAAGTGATCCATCCCGTCACCCATTCCTAGCTTCTGGAAAACAGAGGCTACACCATCCCTGCCCATCATGTCTAATAACCATTGATGGCCCTAGCCTCCATGAATAAATTACTAGTAGTTCTTTTTTGAACCGTTATAGTCTTGGCCCTCTTCCACTTTCTACACACCAGAAAAAGTCAAGCAACTTCTGAATTAGAGACACACAAGGACTGAGAAGCGACAAAGGGTCCTGTGGCACCTTACAGACTAACAGAGGTATTGAAGCATAAGCTTTTGTGGGTGAATACCCACTTCTTCAGATGCAAGCAGTGGAAATGTCCAGGAAGGATTGAGGATATTACTAGAGAAATTGGGAGAACAAGTTTTCCCCAACCCCTCAATATGGTGCTGGTGTCTGGAGTTGAGATAATATTCAAATGCAGAAAAAAGACCCTAAGGTACTGATGCTAGCCTTTGGGGGGAGAATAAATAAATAAAACCACTAGGTGGGTTTTCACAGATTCCAAGATTAGAAGGGACCAACCACTGTGACCATCTAGTATGATGTCTGTTATAACACAGGCCTGAGAACTTACCTGAAATAATTCCTGTTGGTACTAGCGAATCTTTTAGAAAAAAGTCGAATCTTAATTAAAAAAAATTACCAGAGATGGAGAGTACACCACAACCTTGGGTAAGTTGCTACTACTGTTGATTACTTAACAGGTTATGCCTATTTCCAGTTTGAATTTCTCAAGCTTCCTCTTCTATACCTTTGTCGGCTAGACTGGAGAGGTCATTATTAAATACCTGGTCCCCACCTAGGTATTTACAGATTGATCAAGTCACCCCTTTAACCTTCTCTTTGGTAAACTAAATAGATTAAATATAGTGACCTTCAAGGAGTTCAAACGCATGTTTTCTAATTATTTCATTATTCGCATAGCTCTTCTCCCTGTCCAGTTAATCAACATCCTCCTTGAACTGTGGATGCCTGCAGTGATCTCACAGTGCCAAATACAAAGGTAAAACCATTTCCCCATTCCTAATTTGAGAATCCCCTCTTTATACGTTCAAGGATCACATTAGCCCTTTTTGCCACAGCATTGTACTGGGAGCTCACGTTCAGTTGATCATAACCTGCTAATCTTTTGCAGTCACAGCTTCCCAGGATAGTCCCCCATTCTGTGATTATGGCTTATCATCTTTGTTCTTGGATGTGAACATTTTTATTTAGCTATATTAAGCATTTAGCATATTGTTGGCTTGCACCAAGCTTACCAAGAGATCCTAACAGCAAAAGGGACTGGTCTCTGATACTGCACAATTTACCACCCCCCTAATTTCTGTGGCACCTGGAAACTATCTGTGATTTTTTTTTTTTCTTCCAGGTCATTGATGCAAATGTTCAATAGCATAGGCCCAGGAACCCATCCCTGCTAGAAACATAGCTGGAGAAGACTCAGAACCATAGGGAGTTCTGGGAAGGAAGAGATTTGGCATTTTTTCCCCTCGTTGGTTTTTTTATTAATTATTAATCATTATTATTAAAAATAGGGAACCCAATTTAGCTTCAGGATCAATAAAGGTCAAAGCAAGCTGACCGAGGAGGAAGCAGAGGAGAGGCTCCATGGTTAGGAAGACAAGTAATATACTGCAGAAGGACCCTGGACAACATTAGAAAACTGACCCTAGCCCAAAGAAAGCTCGGAATGATGAGGAAACTGAGGCAGGGAAAAGTGTGTAGAGTTTATTTTTGTATAGACTGCCACAGTTCTCATGCACTTAAGTAAAGACCAACAATGGCTAGGAATCCTGTGTGAAGTCTGTGTACAAGTTGTGTTACACACCTATCACTTGTCCTCAAAGAGTTTATTTGTGGACTCTGAATGCCCACATGGCTAGAGAGCTGAAAGAGTGTGTGTTTAAGCTATTGGGGAGGGGAGGGTAAGTACTACTAGCAGGGACTAGGCAGTTAGATCTTGGGGTCTTAACTGTCAAGAATGGGTGCTAGACAGAAGACCTGCATCCTGAAAGTATGGCCAGGGACCCCAAGATAAGGTCTGTGCCTGGACTCTGTTCAGACTCTGGAAGCTTAAAGAACATGGGATCTAGCAGTTGGTTCCCTCACAGCAATCTGGAGAGTCCCCAAGAGACAGAGTACAACTACATATGAAGACCTCTGTCGCAGATATTTCAGTATGCCTTTGCTCTTCCACACACTAATTTTTTGCTAATTTTTGCTTACCATTTTGGCATTCTATTCATATTTATTCAAATCATATGGCATTTAAATACCCTATGGAGGTTCTTATTCACATCTCTACTGCCAAAAAGAAAAGATTGTGTTCTCCATGTAGAGACCTAGAAAAGCTTGGGAAATTCCAAGCTGAGATCTGATTACTAATTACAGTACATCATTGGATAGTTAAAACTTAAGTTCAACATAAAGGAGACAACATAAAATATTTCAGACTATATACACTTCAGCTCCGTAATACATTTGTTGTTGGATCTAGCCCAGTAAAATAGTTTAAAATAGAGAGATCATCACTAACGTTTCATTCTTGAAGAAACTGTCCAAATTAATGCCTTTTGGGCACAGTTAATTTTGTAACTAAATGTTTCAGTGTGGTTATACAAGACTTTCAATTCTTTATACTGTTGCATGATCCCACTTAAAAACTACAGACTTGTCAGTCTTAAACATTAAACTAACAATTTGAGACAAAAGCTTAATCCTAGGCCCTAATTTTGTCAACACATGCATGCAAGTAGTTCCACTGTTTCTATTGAAGTTATTTACATCCATATGTGTTATAAGCTACTGAGTGTATTTTACTCTACTTGGTGCTGCTAGGTAAATATAAACATTTATATGGTGGAGTGGTATGAACAGTTGGAAGTAGAGTGAATGAGAACAAATTGGAATTATTTCTAACAGGGTTCATGTATTTAGTCTACTTATCTACTGAGTCTGAGGCTTATTCTTAATTGCTTTTGAAAACATAGGCTAGCCTGATAAGAGAAACATATGGCTAAATGGTTAACAGGTTAAGTACAGCATAATCATTTGGAAGAGCATCACAAGTTGACATACCAAGAATTAATTACTAACAGTTGACTCAAGTTTACAAATGAAAAGCCATTTGTTTTCATACATCTTGTATCATAAAAAACAAGTATCCTGGGCTTCGGTCCGTTTTGTAATAAGACATTAAAACCCTAATTGAGGCTTACAGCTGCTTCTCACCACTACACCAAAAAAAAGCAATCAAAATCCAACTCCCAAGCAAACCCTCACCACCTTCCCGAAGTACATACCATTCACTGTTAGGCCCTCTCCACAAACACCTGGAAATATAGCAATTGCAAACTCAGATCACTGGGTTCATCGAGTCCCGTATCCTGTCCTTTAGAGTGGTCAGTACCAAATGCTTTGTATAGGCAGTGTGAAAAATTTTAGTAGACTGTTATGGAATAACCTATCCGTAGTCCAAGTTTCTTCCTAACCCCGTGTCAATCCTCAGACCATAAGCCAGACTCTGCTGAGGTTTTTGCCCCTCTAAACCAGTGGCTATCTACCTTTCTAGACTACTGTATCCCTTTCAGGAGTCTGATTTGTCTTGCATACCATCAACTTGTTTTAAAACTACTTGCTTACAAAAATCAGACATAAAAACACAAGTGTCACAGCACACTATTACTGAAAAATTGCTTACTTTCTCATTGTTACCATATAATTATAAAATAAATCAATGGAATAAAAATAGTGTATTTACATTTCAGTGTTATAGTATGTAGAGCAGAATAAATAAGTCATTGTCCCTATGAAATTGTAATTTGTACGGACTTCACTAGTGATTTTTATGTAGCTTGTTGTAAATCTAGGCAAATATCTAGATGAGTTGATGTACCCCCTAGAAGACGTCTGCATACTCCAGGGGTACATGTACCCCTGGTTGAGAACCACGGCTCTAAACAATTATTTTTAATCACCTAATTTAACTGATGGCATTGCTGTTGATAAACACATCATTCTTCTTTTGCATTCTACCAATCTGGTGGCAGCAAGTTCCACAAGTTTTGTATTAAAAAAAGGTTTCCGTGTATTAGGTTGAAATTAGCTGCCTTTCCATTTTATTACATCCCCTTCTTGCATTATTTTTTTCATACAAGTACCTACTTAAGCCACAAATTCCCCCTCTGAAATAAATACCATTTTACAGCACAAAAATTGAGTTAGAGAAATTAAATTCGATTGCCACAGTGAGTGTGGGCAGATTTGGAAACAGAATCCAGGACATCTTAACACATGTTTTGTCACCAAATTTGGCATTTATAACCTCTACATCTGGTCACAGACAAGGAGGACTCTAAAATGTAAGATTTTTAGATCATATTACCCTGGTGGTTAAAACTCTAGATTCTTCATGGCTCATAAAAGAAGGCTACTAGGACTAACTAGGAATATAGGTGGTCTTTAGTGTTATTAAGCAGCATTGATATTGTGCCAATAATAGCAGGCCAGATTTTATACTCATGCACGGGATCATTTTTTCCATTTCCTTGTTCAATGTTAGTAAATGAACCATGACTAATAGCTTGTAGTGTGGACTTACAAAGGGAAAAAAAGACAATACAAAGTCAATTTGAAATGACCCCAGAAATACATTACCCTGCTTTAATCAAAAAGTCTGTTTTTTAGAAATCTGAGAAAACATTTCTAACTCACCTTTACGAGTCCATTAAACTATTCAGATTTTATCCTCAATGCACAACGTTTATTTAATTTATATGAACAAAGTTTCCGCCCATAGCTGAAGCTGGTCATATCAGAATATTCTCCGCACTCCTTTCAGGTCTGTTGCTGCCTTTTGAAAATGCAAATCAGACTGAGACCCCATGGAAATGCAAATCCCATTCAAATCCCATTTGAGGCAGCTGTCAGCTAGTACAGGGACAGCAAAACCACACAAGGCTGCCAAGGGACAGATTCTCTGTAACTAGCACCAGTCAGTAAAAAACAGGAAGCTACATCCCTGGCTTTGCTCTACTCCCAACACAAACAATCTGCAAATTTCAACCTGACTCCTATACACTTCCCCTTCCTTATCCTCAGAGGTAGGGAGTTCTCAAAGGATAACCAGAAAACAAAACCTAGTAGACCCCAAAGAAAATTAAGAGAGAGGAAAGAAAAGATTCTAAAATATTTCAGGGGCAACATCTTCATGAAAAGCTCAGTTGCCATAACATCCACTGCTTGGAAAAGGGAGAATTGTGACATTTTGCTGCTACTTGGGGGGTTAGAACAGCATGGGCAGTGACCTGCATGTTTATCACTTAAGCTGGCATCGATGGTTCCAGGAGCTTTTACCCATGATCTGCTGACAAAATGTTACACATAAAGGTCGCTGTCTAAACTAAGTCATATTTAACCCATCAGGTTAACTAAACTACTCAAGGTCATGTTAAAATACTTGTATGGTTAGCTAATAAATACAAGCCCAAGGTTCAGAGTAACAAAAGCGACCAGGTTCTTATTAATTTAATTTGTCAGCTACTTGGCAGAGCTCTGAGCAGCAGCTGAATTGCAGGAGTTCTAGCTGCAGTTTCTCAAGGAGAGCACGGCATCTGTTTTTACAGCCAAAAGGGCTGAACTCATTTTTAAACAAAAAAACTTTGACTCTAACATCACGTTGTGCTCTCTCCCACCACCCTTCACTTCCCCATGCTTCACTGGCTTTTTCAAGCTCTGTGGAAAAATGTGCAGCCCAAGCCCATTCCCAGGCTCTTAGGCTATGTCTACACTACGAAATTACTCCGATTTTACAGAATTCAATTCTTGGAAACAGATTGTATAAAGTCGAGTGCTTTCCTCCCCACTAAGCACATTAATTCGGCGCTGTGCGTCCACAGTACCATGGCAAGTGTCAATGTTCCGAGAGGTGCACTGTGGGTAGCTATCCCACAGTTCCTGCAGTCCCCGCTGCCCATTGGAATTCTGGGTTGAGCTCCCAATGCCTGATGGGACCAAAATTTTGTCATGGGTGGTTATGGGTAAATGTCGTCAGTCAATCCTCCCTCCCTCCATTCCTCCGTAAAAGCAACGGCAGACAATTATTTCGCACCCTTTTCCCTGGATTGCTTGATCAGACGCCATAGCACGGCAAGCATGGAGCCCAGTCAGCTCACTGCAGCAGTAATGACCATTGTAAACACCTCGCGCATTATCGTGCAGTTTATGGAGAACCTGGAAAACCAGGCAAGGAGGCGACGGCAGAGCGGTGATGACAGTGATGAGGACATGGACACAGACTTCTCTCAAAGCACAGGCCCCCTCAAATTGGACATCCTGGTGGCAATAGGACAGGTTCATGCCATGGAACGCCGATTCTGGGCCTGGGAAACAAGCACAGACTGGTGGGACCGCATAGTGCTGCAGGTCTGGGATGATTCCCAGCGGGTGCGAAACTTTCGCATGCGTAAGGGCACTTGCATGGAACTTTGTGACTTGCTGTCCCCTGCACTGAAGCGCAAGAATACCAAGATGAGAGCAGCCCTCACAGTTCAGAAGCGAGTGGCGATAGCCCTCTGGAAGCTTGCAACGCCTGACAGCTACCGGTCAGTCGCGAATCAATTTGGAGTGGGCAAATCTACTGTGGCGGTTGCTGTGATGCAAGTAGCCAATGCTATTGTTGAGCTGCTGCTATCAAAGGTAGTGACTCCGAAACGTGCAGGTCATAGTAGATGGCTTTGCTGCGATGGGATTCCCTAACTGTTGTGGGGCTATAGACGGAACACATATCCCTATCTTGGGACCAGATCACCAGGGCAGCCAGTACATAAATCGCAAGGGGTACTTTTCAATGGTGCTGCTAGCACTGGTGGATCACAAGGGACGTTTCACCAACATTAATGTGGGATGGCCGGGAAAGGTTCATGACGCTCACGTATTCAGGAACTCTTGTCTGTTTAAACAGCTGCAGGAAGGTATTTACTTCCCAGACCAGAAAATAACAGTTGGGGATGTTGAAATGCCTATGGTTATCCTTGGGGACCCAGCCTACCCCTTAATGCCATGGCTCATGAAGCCATACACAGGCACCCTGGACAGTAGTAAGGAGCTGTTCAACTATAGGCTGAGCAAGTGCAGAATGGTGGTAGAGTGTGCATTTGGACATTTGAAAGGTCGCTGGAGCAGTTTACTGACTTGTTCTGACCTCAGCGAAACCAATATTCCCATTGTTATTGCTGCTTTCTGTGTGCTCCACAATCTCTGTGAGAGGAAGGGGGAGACGTTTATGGCGGGGTGGGAGGTTGAGGCAAATCGCCTGGCCGCTGATTACGCGCAACCAGACACCAGGGCGATTAGAAGAGCACAGCAGGACGCGCTGCGAATCAGAGGAGCTTTGAAAACCAGTTTCATGACTGGCCAGGGTACCGTGTGACAGTTCTGTTTGTTTCTGCTTGATGAAAACCCGCCCCCTTGCTTGACTCTAACTACCTGTAAGCCACCCGCCCTCCCCCCGTCGAGCATTTATCGGAAATAAAGTCACTATCGTTTAAAAACCATTCATTCTTTATTAATTGATTATTAGAATAGGGAGAGAACTCACAAAGTAGCCCGGGTGAGGTGTGGGAGGAGGGGAGAAGGGAAGGAAAAGGCCACTTCAAAACTTCTTGAATGCTAGCTTTCAAGAAGCTGTACTGTACTGTACTGTTGCTTGGGCAGTCCACTGGGGTGGAGTGGTTGGGTGCCCGGAGCCTCCCCCCCGCCATGTTTTTGGGACTCTGGGTGAGGAGGCTATGGAACTTGGGGAGGAGGGGGGGCAGTTACACATGGGCTGCAGCGGCGGTCTGTGATCCTGCTGCCGCTCCTGAACCTCCACCAGATGCCGGAGCATGTCCATTTGATCCCGCAGTAGCCCCAGCATTGCCTCCCGCATCCTCTGATCTTCCTGCCACCACCTCTCCTCACGTTCGTCCTTCCTGTCCTCACGTTCGTCCTTCCTGTCCTCACGTTCGTCCTTCCTGTCCTCACGTTCGTCCTTCCTGTCCTCACGTTCGTCCTTCCTGTCCTCACGTTCGTCCTTCCTGTCCTCACGTTCGTCCTTCCTGTCCTCACGTTCGTCCTTCCTGTCCTCACGTTCGTCCTTCCTGTCCTCACGTTCATTGGCCACTTTCCTGTACTGTGCTATTGTGTCCCTCCACACTTTCTGCTGAGCTCTTTTAGGGCGGGAGGAGTGCATGAGCTCAGAGAACATTTCATCGCACGTGCGTTTTTTTCGTCGACTTATCTGAGGTAGCCTTTGGGACAGAGATGCTAGGGGGAGGCTTGAAACATTTGCAGCTGTGGGAGGGGAAAAAAGGGAGAGAAGTATTTTAAAAGATACATTTTACAGAACAATGAGTATACTCTTTCACAGTGAACACCACCATTCACATTACACAGCACATGTGCTTTCGGTACAAGGTCTCATTTTGCATCTTATATTGAGTGCCTGCGGCTTTGGTGTTAGAGATCACACACACAGGGCCGGGCAAACAAATTTGGCTTGTAGGCGGCCATGGTAAGCCATAGTCTTTTGGCTTCTGCAGCCTTCATAACAGCAGCACCCTCCTTTCCCATACCAAGCAAAGCCCGTTGAGTTGGCCATTTAGTGCTGCAGTTTTCGGGTTACGTGCAGCAGCAGAAATCCAACTAACCCCCTCCCATCCAATTCTCTGGGATGATCGCTTTACCCCTCCCCTCACCGCGTGGCTGGTATCAGGCAAGATCCCTGCTAGCCAAACGCAAACAGCTCAGAGCCAATGCCTCCCCCAGACCACCGTTTGCCAAACTGCAGGGAGGATTTCTTTTTAGGCACAGGCAAACAGTCCAGTAGGAATGGCCACCTCGGAATGTCCCCTTAGTTAAATTCCCATATTTCAACCAGGTTACCATGAATGCTATCACTCTGATGAGGATAACAGACAGAAAAAGAACGAGGATAACAGACAGAAAAAGAACGGATGTTGCTTGAATGCCAGCAAACACCGGGACCATACACTGCCAGGCTTTGTCATGGATTGATACCAGATTATTTGCTACTGGCATGGCGTGGTAAAGTGTCCTACCATGGAGTACGGAATAAGGCTTCTCTCCCCAGAAACCTTCTGCAAAGGCTTTTAAAGTACCTCCAAGGAGAGCTTTATGGAGATGTCCCTGGAGGATTTCCGCTCCATCCCCAGACACATTAACAGACTTTTCCAGTAGCTGGACTGGCCACATCCTAGTTTTACAACTGGCAAATTAATCATTAAAAAAGGCTTGCTTTTCAACCATGTATTTTATGTACAAAAGGTACACTCACCAGAGGTGCCTTCTCTGGCTTCACGGTCCGGGATACTGCCTTGGGAGGGTATTTCAGTTAGGGTGATAAAAAGATCCTAGCTATCGGGGAAATCGGTGTGCTGTATGCTCTCTGCAACCTCGTCCTCCTCCTCATCATGATGTTCTCCATCCGCCAAATCCTCAGGCATGGCGACTGGGAGTACCCCATCGTCGGAGTCCATGGATGGGGTGGGGTAGTGGTGGCAGCCCCCGCCCCAGAATGGCATGCAGCTCAACGTAGAAGCGGCATGTCTGGGGCTGTGACCCGGAGCATCCGTTTGACTCTTTGGTTTTCTGGCACGCTTGTCTGAGCTCCTTAATTTTCACGTGGCATTGTGTTGCGTCCCTGCTGTATCCGCTGTCCATCATGGCCTTGGAGATTTTTAAATATATTTTGGCATTTCGTCTTTTGGAACGTAGTTCTGACAGCACGGATTCATCTCCCCATACGGCAATCAAATCCAGTACCTTCCGTTCAGTCCGTGCTGGAGCTCTTTTTCGATTCTGGGACTGCATAGTTACCTGTGCTGATGAGCTCGCCATGCTGGCTAAACAGGAAATGAAATTCAAAAGTTCGCGGGGCTTTTCCTGTGTACCTGGCCAGTGCATCCAAGCTCAAAGTGCTGTCCAGAGCAGTCACAATGGTGCACTGTGGGATAGCTCCCGGAGGCCAATACCGTCGAATTGCGTCCACACTAACCCTAATTTGACACGGCGATATCGATTTTACCGCTAATCCCCTCGTCGGGGAGGAGTACAGAATTCAATTTTAAGAGCCCTTTATGTCGAAAAAAATGGCTTCGTTGTGTGGATGGGTGCAGGGTTAATTTGATTTAACACTGCTAAATTTGACAAACTCATAGGGTGGACCAGGCCTTAGAAGCTAAACAAAGTTTGGTAAACTTACTTACCTGAAGTAATGCTTCTTTGAAAACATAATGAAAAATTCTTACACCTGAATCTTAAAACATTAATGAAAGACTGATAGGACCCACATACTTTTTTTTTTTCTTTTCCATTCTTGGTAACAGCAATAACAGGACAGAGTGCAAAGCCAAACTTCCTTCTAATTGTTGCACATCACCTCTACTCACAATATAAGCAATGCTCTCCAGATATTACGGCCAGTTCCTTCAATTTGACAAGAGACAAAACTCCCTGCAGAAGAGTCAACACAGGATGGCTTTACCTCCCACAAAATCTGCTGTTTTTGCCAGCCTCTCAAGGCCAGTAAATTTTTCAAAAATGCCTCATTGATTTGGAAGCCAAAAACCTACAGAAAGTCATTGGACATTGCTGCTTTAGAACAATGGCTCTAAACCTTTCAAAAACTACTGTACCCCTTTCAGGAGTAGTATGTGTCTCACGTACCCCAAGACTTAAAAACTACTTGCTTACAACATTAGACAAAATACAAAAGGTGTCACAGCACACTATTACTGAAAGAGTGCTTACCGTCTCATTAGTACCATGTAATTAGAAAATAAATAAATTGGAATATAAATAGTGTACTTACATTTCAGCATAAAGTAGTATACAGAGCAGTATAAACAAGTCACTGTCAGTATGAAATTTTAGTTCGTACTGACTTTGCTAGTGCTTTTTATGTAGCTTGTTGCAAAACTAGGAAAAATATCTAAATGAGTTGATGTATCCTCTAGAACAGCAGTTCTCAAACAGGGGTCTGGGGCCCCCTGCGGGGCTGCAAGCAGGATTCTAAGCAAGGCTGGCATTAGACTCACTGGCGCCCAGGGCAGAAAGCTGAAGCCCAGCAGGGCTGAAGCTCGGAGCCCCAAGCCCTACCACCTGGGGCTGAAGCCGAAGCCTGAGCAACTTAGCTTCGTGGGACCCTAGGCAATTGCCCTCCTTGCTAACCCCTAATGACAGCCCTGGCTTTTATAGGCACAGGTGGGCCAAGGAGTTTTTATAGCATTCTAGGGAGGCCTCAGAAAGAAAAAGGTTGAGAACCCCTGCCCTGGAAGACCTATGCGTACCCCCAGGGGTATGCATATCCATGGTTGAGAACCACTGCAGAAGTTACCCAACATTTAACCTCTCTCAAAGCAAGTGTCAGACACATGGAGAAACATCTGCACCAGTCTACATTTGCACTGTGGGAGAAAAGCAGGGGGGGGGGGGTAGCGTGCAAGGCTAAGGAAGGTGATATTCTACACAGAGCTGGTAGCATCACCTATTACTATATTTGCTTAACACTCCCCACAATAAGATCCTGTTTTCAATTGTTTATAACTTTATAAACTAACTCTTCAGGCTGAACTTTTTCACTTCATGTATCTACCTCAGGCTGTTCTTTTCTTTTCAATGCTTCAGTCAAAATAATTCAAGCATTTCTGAGACCAAGGCTAATGAAAACAACTTTTTCCATGTTAAAAAAAATCTTCTTTGGATCTTTTCTTTGGAAAGCTCTCTCACCATGCTTTGGAATAGGGATTTTCATGGCAATGGCAAAAGGTACATCCGATGTGTTAGGGATGCACCTTTTGCCATTGCCATGAAAATTCAGCCAAATTTCATCAAGTTGGAAGCCTTTGAAAAAAATTGCAGTTCACACACACTCAATCGACATTTGCTGGAATTTAACAGCTAAGATTTCTGAAGACTGCATCCTCCATGAGCATTCACCATCCCCACAAGAGTATCTACACATGGCCGGATGGCACATACACCAAACCCACAGAGCATACTCCATTCCCTCATAGCTCCAGCAAATGACAAAACTGCATAGATGCCATGCCCACAGAGTGACTGATTATGCTCCCTCCAGCCTACTGCTACAAGGATGAATCCTAATTTTCACTCAATAGCTGCTCTTGGCTGGGCAGCAGAGCAGACAGCAGAGAGTCTGTTTCTCCTATGCTCTCTATGACCGCTCCCACCCAGGCAGTGTGGAGGAGAAAGCCATTTGATTCAAGTGTATGGGGTTGCAGGGCAGGAGTAGGGTTGGGACAAGGACCTGACAATAAACTAGGTCTGGAAGCCAGGGAAGGAAGGTGATGCAACACAGGAAGCTGGTGGGTGGAGAGAACTGAAAATAGATGCAGAGCCAGAGAGAGAGGAAAGGGGAAACAGACCTGACAATGAGTCAGGGTGCAGGGAGTGAACTAAGACTGGCTGGGTAGAGACTGGGACAAGGAGCTGGGGCATGCAAGAACACAGATAAGATGAGAAGTCTGGAAAGGGAGATTGGAAGCTAGTGGGGACAAGGAATGCGGGCAGGCAAGAAACATCAGGAAGCAGGGGAGTGAACTGGGAATGGCTGGACAAGAAGAATGAGACAGGGAATATGGAGAGGTGAACCTAGGACTTACTAAGCAAGGAGACTGGAACTGGGAACAGAAGGCTAGGGAGCGGAGACTAGGACAAGGAGCCAGTAGTGGGAAAGAGATAGGACTAGGATGGGGCAGAGGTGGTCAAGCTTAGGGGAAATGGACAGAAAAATGTGTCCACTAGTGCACGCTCCCTTCCAGAGTATGGAATAGAACTCAAGATTTCCAAGTCTTTACCACACCCCTGCTGTCTGCAAACATCTGTAAAAACTACAGATAAAGTGTCCCATTCCTCTCTAGTGCAGGTCCACGAAAAGGCTAATTAACCATGTGGATATCAGTATGACGACACAAGCAGAAATCTGTCGTTCCCCTCCCCCCCCCTTTGCATTTTTAACATCTTAGGAAAGTACACAAAAATTACATTAAAAGAACATTATTAAGGTTGCAAAGTCCTCAACTTCACAGGAGGCTGTTGTCTGTTTCATTTGTTGCAACAGCTAGAAGACATAGTGAATGAAGCATGGGACTACTGGAAGAGAAAGGATGACCATATGGTTAAAGTAGTTGAATGCTGTCCACAGAATTGGATTCTATCCCTGCCTTTTGCCACTAAGTTCCTCCATGTTGCTAGGCAATCGCTTAAAACATACTTTTCACAGATGGTCACTAATTGTGTGTTCATTTTCTGGGTACCCAACTTAAGATCCTAAGGTCTGACTTGCAGTAGTACTGAGCAGTAGTAACAATTGCAAATATGCAGTAAATAAAGTCACACATCAAACAACCAAGAGAACTCATTCAGGAAACACCTCCCATCCCATGCACTGAATAAGATCGTGGTCTCTCTTATAAAATTTATGTGGGCACATAAAACTGTGCGATAATAAATATGCACAAGGGGGCTGAATTACAGTTGCAATTGATACGCGACTCCTGTCATTCCCTGACTTCTGAGAGCTCGACTTTGCAACCTGAATGTTCTTCTAGGATAGTCACTGGTTACACTGGCTGTTCTCAGCTATAGCAGATGACAGAACAAAGAGCAATGGTCTCAAGTTGCAGTGGGGGAGGTCTAGGTTGGATATTAGGAAACACTATTTCACAAAGGAGGGTGGTGAAGCCCTTGAATGGATTACCTAGGGAGGTGGTGGAATCTCCTTCCTTAGAGGTTTTTAAGGCCCAGCTTGACAAAGCCCTGGCTGGGATGATTTAGTTGGGGTTGGTCCTGCTTTGAGCAGGGGGTTGGACGAGATGACCTCCTGAGGGCTCTTCTTCCAACCCTGATCTTCTATGAGTCTATGATTCTGTAAGTGGGGGAATGGTCCCACTATTGTGGGGAACTTTCCTGGCTTCTGCACTACCCCGGTGAAATGGGCTAGCGGAAGGACCTGAGTCCTCGCTCACACTTCCTTTACCCAGAGGCCTCTCTGCTCTCGAGGACTCCCCTTACACTCTCCTGTCTGGCAGAGTCCTCATAACCCCAGCAAGGCTGGGCCCAGGTTTCCTAGGGGGGCTCAACCCCCAACCTTGCTGTGGTCACCTAGGTTAGGGGCTAGGGTGTCTCCACTCCAGCGTGCTCTCTCTGCACTGGATGCTTCCCTGACCCACTGATCATTATATATGATTTAAAGCAATGCAGTTTATTTAATTAACAATTAGTTTAAAAGGAATAAGGAAACATGGGAAAGGTTAAGAAAACACATCACCCCACTCTGTGGCAGGGAACTTCACAAACAGTGTCTCTGGAATGTCAGGGCAGTTCAGAGTCTGTTCCTTGTAGGTCCCAGGCCCCTTCTCAGGCCCCGGCTGTGCTGCAGGGATGCTGTGGGTCGGACACTTGCTCTGGCGGTGGCCACACACTCTCAGGCTCTAGGTGGCAGGACCCTTCTTCCCAGGGTCGCCCCCCACCCCGCCGGGGTTACAATCCCTCTCCAGGTCTGGCCTACAGAGCCTCGTGGCTGAGGCGTCTCCCTGTGCTGGGCCCACTGCCCAGGATCCCCCTTGCCAGCTCCAGGCACCAGCGCAGAAAGTGCGTGCCTGGGGCGGCAAGCCACGGGGGGGCAGTGTGACGGTCGCCACGAGGACGGCGCTCAGGCAGCCTTCAGCAGCATTTCTGTGGGAGGTCCACCGTTCCCGCAGATTTGGCAGCAATTCGGCGACGGGTCCGCCGACACCACAGGACCGGCGGAACGCCCGCAGGAACGCTGCCAAATCCGCAGGACCTGCAACCTCCTGCAGAAACGCTGCCGAGGGCTGCCTGACTGCCGTGCTTGGGGCACTGCAAATCATAGAGCCACCCCTACACCCCTTGCTCTCCCCAGCTGCTCACCACACCAGGCTCCGGACTGCTCCAGACCCAGCTCCACCGCTCTGCCTCAGCTCCAGCTCCTCTGCCTCAGCACGACTGCTGCTCTGCCTCCAGCTCCCTGGGCTGCTTCTCTGGCTCTGGTTGCTACAGCTCTGCTCTCAGGACAGGTCTGCTCTGCAGGCTGCTTCTATGACTCTGCTCCCAGCACTGACCTGCTTCATGGGCTGCTTTTCTGGGCACTCTGGCTGCTGCAGCTCTGCTCCCAGCACAGGGTCTGCTCTCTCTGGGCTGCTTTTCTAGCCCCTCTGGATCTGGCATCTCTCTGCTCCCAGCTCAGCTTTGGCCCCTGCTCTCTCCTTAGCCGACCCCACTCTGTCTGACCCAGGCAATTCCAACTCACACTGAGGAGGAGACCCACCCTGGCCTCCCGACTCCTCGATTCGCCTGCCCGTCCTGTCACTCAGGCCGACCTGAGCACTGGCCTCTCCCCATTGCCCCTGGGGACTGTCAGTCTCAGAGTCCTGATTTCCCATCGACCCTTCCCCTTTTGGGACTGGGAGCTAGCAACCAAAACACCCCCACAGTCCCCCTACAATTCTACCCACAACACTCAGTCTACTGCAGAGCCTGGCAGGTTCAACCCCTGCCACACACCAGCCTCCGCAGAGGGGACAGCGGAGAACGAAAGAAAGGTCAGTCAGCTCCGACCCCAACCAGGCACCGCCACCGACCCCCGCCCGGGGAAGGGGGGCTCCGTGTGCCCAGCCCCGTCCCCCGCCCCACCCGCCTGTCTGGAGAAGGGGACAACCCAAACCCGCCCCCAGTCCGGGGAAGCTAACGGCCGTCGCCGGCGACAGGCCCGGGGCGGGGAACGCCTGCACCTGCCCGCGCGCTCCCGCTTACCCGGCCCGGCCCGCAACAAGGCTTGCCGCGCCGGCTCCACTCGCCGCGTTCAAATTCGGCTCCAACTCTAGGCTCACCCCACAAACCTCGCGATAACAAACTCCACCCCTCCCATCATTCCTCTTAGCGCGTCAACGCGCGCGCATCCACAGACACCGCCCCCCCCCCCCCCCGCGTCTGCTCACCACCATGTAGGTGCGTGAGCGTTGGATCGCAGTACGCGTGCGCAGAAGACAGCGGTCGGCCAACGTTTTCCCATTGCGCATGTGTGAAGCCCATCCTAGACCCGAGCCGAGTCAGCCAGCGCCGACAGAAGCGGCTGTCCCTGGTGGAGCAGGCGGCTTGGGGGAGGGGCACGGTGCACCGCCCCCTTAGTGTGCGCATGACGCTACCGCGCCTGCTTGCAGCCCAGGGGAGAGCAGCGGTGCACAGCACCACCCGCCTCATTGAAACTGCCCAGTTGGCCACCGAGAAATGCTCTATGCGATGTTGAACACACCACGTGGTTCAAACTAGATGGGTGTGGATCGCAGCGTGCACCAAAGTGCCACACTATAATTCCCCTCCCCCACATGGACACTGCGGGCTTGACGTTCTTACTGCATAGTCGTGTAGTCCTGTTTGGCGAGGACAATGTGAACTAGGAACTCTTCCACCAGCGGAGTCACAGCACAGCACTGCTGTCTGCATCCCCATAGTCCAAACTGCAGAACCATGTAAACTTGCCAAAGTTTTAGCTTTTGAAACTGACAGGGTCATGGAGCCCAAGTGTCACTGAAAGTTACCAGGAAGTAGGCTAAGTGTTTAAGTAACTATGGACAAGTGGCCCCATCACAGCACCCCTGCCTGCAGTCCCTCACCTCAATTTCACTTCTTGGATCCTCAAAGTGCACACAGGGTTTTTTCCAGTCAAGCACAGCAGCCCTGCTTAGGGTCTGATTTATTAAGTTCAAAACAAAACGCAAGTCTTCCCTACAGCTGCATACAGACTAAACTCCCCTGGTCTGGTCAGAGTCCCTCCTGTCATAACAGGCTATTCCCAGCCTTTCTTAGTTGGAGCAGTTCCCCTGGCCTCAGGATCTTCTCAACAAGGGTCTCTCATTCTCTGCAGTCTCACTCCAACTCCCTAAACTGCCCCCTTAATAGAACCTCCTCCTGCTCTTTAAAGGAAATAGCCTGATTCCCCTGTGGTAGGGCTCATACATTATTCCTGGGGAAATTCTGCGCCACTGCACCTGCGCAGAATTTATGACCCCTGCAGATTTATTTGCTTCCCTGCAGAAAAATGACCTTCTGGTGGGGAACCAAAGGGAAGCCACAAGTGTGGTCATGTGGCCATCCCCAGCAGTATGTTTCAGGTGCCCAGGGCAGCCAGCAGAGAGAGAAATCATGTGGGGCAGGAGGCTGGACTGGGGAAAACCCAGCTGGTGGCTCCTACCCTGCACTGGGCTCAGCTGCTAGTCCCGGGTGTATTGGGGAGGACAGGACTTCCTCTTCCCCTGCACAGCACCCGGGGTTGGGTCAGACCCACCCCCAGATTTCTCCCCCAGCTCCAGGAAGCTCTGCAAATTCAACACACACACACTTCCTGCACCCATCACTCCTCAGCTGCATGGGGAGGGATCCCTGTACAGGGAACTGCACCTGCAGTCTGCCTAACCCCCGTGCATCCAGACCCCCTCATACCCAGATCCTCCTGCCAAACCTCACTCCCCCACACTCAGAACCCCCTAATGAGCCCCACTTCCCCTGTACCACCCCAATGAGCCACTCCACCGAGCCTCAACAAGCTGCACCTGGATCCCCACACCACTGAGCCCCTCTCCCCCTGCATCTGGATCCCCCATTGAGCCCCCACACCCAGACCCCCTGCCAAGCTCTATCCCCCCAAATGTCCCCCCCGCTGAGCCCCAATCACCTTCACCGAGACCCCGCTGCAGAGTCCCATTACCGTTACATCCAGAACACCCCACCCCGACAAGCCCCTGTGCAGCCAGATCCCTCACCCACGCCCAGATCCCCCACTGAGCCAGCCACACCCAGATTGCCCCACACAGACCCCTCTCAACCCACACCGAGATCCCCGCACACTAATCCCCTCCACACTTGGATCCTGCTTTGCTGAGCTTGCCTGCCCACACAGAGGGGCAGGGCCCTGGGTTGTTTCTGGGGCAGGCCTGGTCCTTGCGCTGGGGCAGGATTGAGTGCAGCCTCACTGGTGAGTTTGTGTCCCAGACGGAGGGGTGGGGGGAAGGCGCTGCACAGTGATCTCCCACCTCTGTGCAGCTAGTGGCCTGTGCTACCCACTGCCATGCTGGAGCCTCCACATTTATTTGACCAATACAATTTGCAGAATTTTAAAATATAGTGTGCTGAATTTTTATTTTTTTGATGCAGAATGCCCTCAGGAATATCATACGGTTATCAGACTTGGCTTGCCCCCATGCTCTCCAGCCCAAGGGCAAGCCATCCTATTACAGTCATTTTGGAAAATGAGACTTCTGTTCCTAAGTTTCTCTAACACTTTTGGAAATATCAAAAACAAAAAGTTTGGCAATGACAAGGAAAGGACAGCAGAAATTCTTGTGTTTTCCATGTTCACAATCAGGACTGGTTGTAGTACAAAGATAGCTGTGTATTGAAGACAGTGGAAGAGGAGTCTCCCATATCACAGCACTGGTGACTAGACAGGTTAGAGAGTAGCAGCCATTCAATAGACCACTTTTCGCATCCCCGCTTTCCCTTCCCCCTCCCCCAAATAATAAAAAACCCTAATATCTGAAAGTATCTTAGCACAATTTATGGCTTGAAGAAATATGCATATTGATGTAAAATGTCTTGCAATGCTGTAATCACCAGACTGTAAATGGACACTAGTCTGTAATTATTTGTGACAAACTGGACAAAAAGTAAATTCAGCAGACTTAAGATGCAAAGCCACAAAGCAATTTGGAAAGCATTATTAGCATACGGTTAGAAATGCTAGGGTGAATGCCAGTAAAGGTAAAGAGCCAAAACAAGGTGTTAAATTTTACTCTACTAAAGCAAAGGTTTTAGTAGAAATTGGATTAACAAGTTAAATTTAGACTGGTCTTGAGAGGCAGGGTGGACAGGTTAATTAACATGGGAGCTAGGAGCTAAAAAAGAATTTGTTCTAATCCTGTTCTGCCATGTTCACTGTATAAGCAATTGCTCTTAATGCCCATTGCTCAACTTTCTTGTCATAAAATAGGGGTAACACTTCCTTACTTATCTATCAGGTGAATTATAAAGATTTGTCAATATTAGTACATCTTGGAAAATATAAACTACTTTGTAAAGGCTAAGTATTATTATAATAGCCCATTAGAGCAACTGTGCACGTAATATGTTTTATGTTTTAACAAAACACATTTAGTGCACTGTTGCTTTAATGACAAGTTTCAGTGTAGTAGCTGTGTTAGTCTGTGTCAGCAAAAAAAATAAGAAAAGAATACTTGTGGCACCTTAGAGACTAACAAATTTATTTCAGCATAAGCTTTCGTGGACTATAGTCTGCTTCGTCGGATGCATAGAATGCAACATACAGTGGGGCGATATTTATACATTCAGAGAAACATGAAAAGGTGGAAGTAAGCATATCAACTGTAAAAGGCTAATTAATTGAAAGGAACTGTTATCAGTAGGAAAGAAGCTTTTGAAGTGATAATCAACATGGCCCATTACAGACAGTTAACACAAAGGTGTTAAGGGTATTTAACTGGGGGAAATAGATTCAATTAACGTAATGACCGAGCCATTTGAGGGGGTGGTGCACCAGTTCCGCCTGCGCCGGGACAGCCAGGAGGCCAATGAGAGGCGCAGGTCCATCTACAAGCGCAAGGAGAGCCTCACCAAGAAGGCCCGGCGCTTCCTGGACAGACTGGTCGCCAGGAACAACAAGAAGGTGGCTCTGAAAGTTCGCTCCAAGTCTTGCCATGACCTGTCCGTGCTCTGAGACCTGCCACGAAACAGGACGTTTCCTTCTCATGCGTAAAGGGGTGGCCTCTTGTACCTCCCAAGAGGCTTTCTGCCATGTACATGGGGGCGTTTTAAACTTATATTTCAAACCTATATTCAAACCTAAGGTGTTAAGGGTATTTAACTGGGGGAAATAGATTCAATTAACGTAATGACCGAGCCATTCCCGGTCTATATTCAACCCTGGATGTTTAAATTTTCCACTACTGTGAATGATGAAAATATAATTATGACTGAAAGAAACGTTGATATTCTATCACTATTAGACCTCACCATATTAGGAAACCTCTATAGGGGAAAAATGTTTGTGATCTTGTTTTATTGTTCTAGAGTAACAATTTTTAATTACTTTGTGAAATTTGTAATTATTGTGAAGGAGTGTAGTGAAGGGAAGGGAAAATGCAGGAGAGGCTAATTGCCTCTCAGAACTTCTTGTGTACAACGGCCTTTATGCACTGATCAAACATTTTGGTCTGAATAATTTCTTCTTGTTAAATATCTTAGTGACTGACATTTCAGTGAATGAGATTTAAGTGTTTCTTTTCAATGCAAATTTCATTTTCATCTCTTATAGCCTACATGTATAGCTGAATTAGTATCTTGAGTTTTGCTAATCGTTTCCCTCCCACCCTCCATCTGATCCCCATAATTGCCACCTTTTTCTGTGGTACCACTTATAGAAATCCAGTCTCTACTCTGATCTTTTGTATCTTCCTTGGGAAGTGCCTATTACATTGAAGTATAGTTTGTGCATTTATTTTTCAATTTATGTAGATATATATAAATTAACTGTGGCTACTGACTTTATCAACACATACCCTTAACACATCCCTTACTGTGACAAGTTTGTGCACGGCTGACCTTGTACAGAATGTAAACACAAGTTTTTGTCTTGTCCTCTCAGTGTTAGCCATGCCAGTACGTAAATGTTCCTTAACAGCAATTACAGCAAGTGGGTAGATTTGTTTCCTTTATCGAGGTAATTGAAAACTAAGACAGCTTTTGTGTAATCTCTACCTGGCAATAGCTCAGTCAGCCTTGACATCGCTAGAAACAGATGGCTAGACTGAAGTGTTTTAGCAGACACTCCACTTCTCGGAGATAACATCCTCCAAATTAAGTGGAGAGCGGGCAAGTTTATTTTAAGCAATTTTTCTAGAAGTAGGTAATTGGCAGCTATTTTGAGTACCATGGCACAGCTGAGACAGCAAGTGAAGTGTTGAGGGGCGGGATAGCTCAGTAGTTTGAGCATTGGCCTCCTAAACCTAGGGTTGTGAGTTCAATCCTTGAGGGGGCCATTTAGGGATCTGGGGCAAAAATTGGGGATTGGTCCTGCTTTGAGCAGGGGGTTGGACTAGATGACCTCCTAAGGTCCCTTCCAACCCTGATATTCTATCCTTTACCCTGCAGCATTAGTTTCCTCTGTGCTTGCCCTTTCTATTAGTCCTATGTAATGAAGGGTTAATGTTTTTTTAACACAAATTTAAAAGCTTGTCATTTCACCCCATATTGAAACCTCAGAGGATATCCTGACCCTACTGAAGTCAGTGGGAA
Organism: Chelydra serpentina; assembly: GCA_037349315.1. Lineage (NCBI taxonomy): Eukaryota > Metazoa > Chordata > Testudines > Chelydridae > Chelydra > Chelydra serpentina. The sequence goes on along the minus strand of JBAIAC010000035.1, from coordinate 28,424,107 downwards.
AATTTACATTTACTTCTGTGGAGTGAGGATTTCATCTGTTTTATTTACATGATTCTTAAATTGGCATGAAACCAGCAAGAGAGTTGTTCTTGCATGGGGCATTTATAGTTTTAGTTTTAAATTAAATCCAGTTCATGGATTCAATCTTTTCAGCATATTTTAACACTAAAAAAGAGACAGGTATTAATGCTGCTGGAATTTGAAAGAGACCACATGCTTACAGCACAGCTTGAAAGCCAGTAATATCTTGTTTTTAATCCCAGCTGAACTAACTAGTGACTCTGACCACACGCAAGTCACTTGATCTCATTGTACGTCAGGCATCCCAGATAAAAACAGGACCTGTTAGGAAAAACTGAGATGCAGTACCTGTTGTTCAGAGTATATTTGTAATATGTTTCCTGAAATGTAAATTAGTTCTTTTGATATGTAATGGCATTAAAAAGGCACCAATGTACTACTATGAGCACCTTTGATAGGTGACTAAACAAAGACTAAAACAGCATCAAATCTCCAGAATAACTGCAGCTCCTTGCAAAGTAAAATCCATTAGGTTGTTCTTTCACCTCCAAAGCTCCTTCCTTCATACCCTTACTTACACCATGTGCACTCTTAGCATCAGCCCTCTTCAGAAAGTCCAGGAAACAAGATGGGCCTTATAGCCTACTCTGAAGGTCAACAACCCCAGACTATTTCAATCCAAGGACATACATTTCACCTCAAAGGCTGCTCTCCCCCTCCCCAACCCCATACAAAAGATATTCTACCCTAGCTTCCTCTCTTAAATTAAGGGGACTCAATCTAGTATCTCTATTGACCAAAAGTTTTTGAATTAAGTAGAATTTGTACATCACAGGAGACAAAAATGTTACCTTCTCTACCTTCACATGACAGCATCAGGTCTGCAACAGTAGCAAATGTTTTAAGTGTGGTTTCAGAATCCCTGTAATGGGAAATTTTGTGGAGTAACTGCCCCTGGGAAACATTCTTCCTACTCTTAAACTGATAGTGTTGTATTTGTATCCTGAAGGGCAGTATTTTTATTCTTTATATATATATTATCCTAAAAACTGGAGTGTTATCCATAACATTATTTATTACTTTTATTAATTCTGATAAAATCTGTTGCCTTTATATCTTATTTTCTGCCCTCTTGTTGTATTATGAGTAGGGCTATCGATTAATCGCAGTTAACTCATGCAATTAAAAAATTAATCGCGATTAATCGCACTGTTAAACAATAGAATACCAATTGGAATTTATTAAATATTTTGGATGCTTTTCTACATTTTCAAATATATTGATTTCTATTACAACACAGAATACAAAGTGTACAGTTCTCACTTTATATTTATTTTTTATTACAAATATTTGCACTGTAAAAAACAAAAGAAATGGTATTTTTCAATTCACCTCATACAAGTACTGTAGGGCAATCTCTTTATCGTGAAAGTATAACTTACAAATGTAGATTTATTTATTTTTTGTTACATAACTGAACTCAAAAACAAAAAACTGTAAAACTTTAGAGCCTACAAATCCACTCAGTCCTACTTTTGGTTCAGCCAATCGCTAAGACAAACAAGTTTGTTTCCATTTACGGGAGATACTGATGCATGCTTCTTATTTACAATGTCACCTGAAAGTGAGAACAAGCATCTGCATGACATTTTTGTAGCCGGCGTTGCAAGGTATTTACATGCCAGATATGCTAAACATTAGTATACCCCTTCATGCTTCGGCCACCATTTTAGAGGACATGCTTCCATGCTGATGATGCTCGTTAAAAAAAAATGATGTCTTAATTATATTTGTGACTGAACTCCTTGGGGGAGAATTGTATGTCTCTTGATCTGTTTTACCCGCATTCTGCCATATATTTCATGTTTATAGCAGCCTCGGATGATGGCCCAGCACATGTTCTTTTTAAGAACACTTTCACAGCAGATTTGACAAAATGCAAAAAAGGTACCAATGTAAGATTTCTAAAAATAACTACAGCACTCGACCCAAGGTTTAAGAATCTGAAGTGCCATCCAAAATCTGAGAGGGACTAGGTGTGGAGCATGCTTTCAGAAGTCTTAAAAGAGCAACACTCCGATGCAGATACTACAGAACCCAAACCATCAATAAGAAAATCAATTTTGTGCTGGTGGCATCTGACTCAGATGATGAAAATGAACATGCTTTGCTTTGGATCGTTATCAAGCCGAATCCATCATCAGAGTGGTTGAAGCATGAAGGGACATATCAGTCTTTAGCGCATCTGGCACGTAAATATCTTGCGACACCGACTACAACCATGCCGTGACATTGTAAACAAGAAGTGGGCAGCATTATCTCTTGCAAATTGCAACCAAACTTGTTTGTCTGAGCAATTAGCTGAAGTAGGACTGAGTGGACTTGTAGGCTCTAAAGTTTTACATTGTTTTATTTTTGAATGCAGGGGGGTTTTTGTACATAATTCTACATTTGTAAGTTCAACTTTCACGATAAAGAGATTGCACTACAGTACTTGTATTAGGTGAATTGAAAAGTACTATTTCTTTTGTTTTTTACAGTGCAAATATTTGTAATAAAAATAAATATAAAGTGAGCACTGCACACATATTCTGTGTTGTAATTAAAATCAATATATTTGAAAATGTAGAAAATATCAAAAATATTTAAATGGTATTCTGTTATTGTTTAATCATGCGATTAATCACAATTAATTTTTTTTTAATCACGTGACAGCCCTAATTATGAGGTATCATTAATGGGAATGCCTGACACCTTCTTTATACCTTCTCCTATTTACCTCTTTAGTGGTAGTAAGTTGGAGTGGATGTATGAATTTATTCTGTACCCAAAAAATCAAGCAGTGACATTCCTAACTACCCTAAATTTGACTACAAATAATATTTGCTTGTACAAGGCTGAGTTTTCATGTACCCAAAATTCAGTAATTTAATGCAAAGATTTTAACTCTAAATGCTTTCTTTGTCTCCCTTAATAAAAAAAGTGTTGGCATATACAATTGGTAGATCACAGTGAGACAACCAATTAAGTAATTCAAGGTCTTTGAAAAATAAGATGGTAGCAATTATGCCTTAACAATATTTTATTGATGCAAGACTAATTTTCTATCACAGTGGGAATTAAAACATTCCTGATGATGCAGAATAGGATAAGGTTTGTTTAAAAAACTTAGCATCTTAAACTTTGAAAATAAATATTTTAAATAAAGAGCTATGATTTTGTCACATTATTCACTGGTTGAAATGGGCCAGAATATGCTAGCCTGCAGTTTTAATAGTACAATCAACATCTGGATTGCTTACCAGGATTAGCAATCAAATTCAATTTAGGATGAAATCCCACTGATTATACAACAGGTCATTTGCTAGATATGAATATTAAATAGTTCACCAGCATGTCTGTAGCTCAATTTGTGCCAGAGCAGCATTGTTGATATTTGTTTCTTTAAATGAGAGTTTAATTATCAATTCCATGTGACTACATGTGCTCATATAATTGCAACAATGCTGTGTTAATAATAAATATTATTTTGGTACAGCCTTAATACCCTACATATAAAGGGCTAAATAATGAATATGCACCTAATAAAGAAGAGCCAGATCTTGCAATCCGTATACTCAGTACTCTCTAGCCAAGATGTCATTGAATACAATGGGAGCTATGCCATCGGAAATATCTAACTTTAAAAAACAACCAGTGTTAAGTTAATGCAGAGCTTGAGTATAGTTGATTGGTTTTCCTGCAGCCAGTCCTTGGATCTATTTATTTTTACACAGGGGGAGGGATAGCTCAGTGATTTGAGCATTGGCCTGCTAAACCCAGGGTTGTGAGTTCAATCCTTGAGGGGGCCATTTAGGGATATGGGGCAAAAATTGGGGATTGGTCCTGCATTGAGCAGGGGGTTGAACTAGATGACCTTCTAAGGTCCCTTCCAACCTTGATATTCTATGATTCTTAAATATTTATAAAAGTTGTTCAGATTTATTTAAAAATCAGAAAAAAAACCAGGAGGAGATTTAGTTTACTAAATGGTTGATATCATGGTTTTGCTGTGGTATTTTTAATTTCATTGTACCTCTTCTCCACTTGTTTCCAACCTCAAGTGAACAGGTTTTCCTTCAGTTTTCAGGAGTATCTAGCTGGGCCACACCCTTCCATATTGCTTCTGTGGCAAAGGCAAAGGAGACCTCTTTTCACTAAAAGCACATGTTGGGCATTGTTAATTCCTATCAGGTCACTGCTCTGTGACTGAACTGATGTGTAACCCTAGCCATAGTATGAGTTAGAACAGCTAAGGGGGGTCCCAAGGTAGGGAGGGTCCCAAAGGCAGTTTAGATTAACCAACCACAGTTACTTTGCACCCTAACATACTTCTTTCCACCCTGACAATCCCTCTGTATGGATGTGGTTGGCACCTCTAGTCCTCACTGGCAGAATTCTCATCTGTGCAGTTAGAGCCAGATTCCAGCTCAGTTGTGCTGCTTAAACAATTCAGGAGTCAGATTGGGTAGAAGAATCTGGATCTTATCTTCAGAGGAGCAGACAATTTGATGACTATCGTTCTCTCCATCCACAAACTGTGACCCTCTCTAGTGTTCTGCACTGGCTTGATAATGCTTTAGGAATGAGAATCCCCAGAGCACATTATGTTATAGGCAAGTCTGTCCCTTTAGCACAGTGCAGTATAGAGAAAATCTAAAACATGGAGGAATACAAATACCAATACATGAATATTAGGGCCAAATCCTTGTCCCCTTCCTGCAGGAAAGAAAAAAGCCATCCCCTGAACTGCGGATGGCAAAGGAAATATTTTGTGGAGAAGAACAGCTTCCCTTAAAGGCAACTTCAAGCAAGATGTAAGGGAAAGGGCATATGAGTGAGAGGGGCTGTAACAAACAAACAAAAACAACAAAATGACTTTATGCTTTAAGATCAAATGCAACATCTCTTTGGTGCCTAAGGGTGAGAGATGGTTTTGCCAAAATTTATAAGAATGTGCAGCTATGGCCCTCCTAAAAAGTGACCTCTCAATACTTGGTAGATATCAACGCTATATGAAAATAACTTCTTACTTGATCCAATCAGTCAATTTTGCCTATCAAGTTCTGAGCACTCAGAGCTACATGTTCACTAACAACCCATAGAGTAAAGAAACCTAAAATATTGCTGAGTAAATTTAATTTATCAATTTGAAGTCATCAACTTGAAACCATCATGCAAGCCAAAGAGGTAAAATTTGTCTTTTGTTTTTGTTGTGAATCATTAACCAAATTCTAGCTTAGACATTTAAACCATTTAATTCAAAATGAAGTGTTCCCTAATAAAACAGTTGTACAAATGCTAGAAATACAACAAAATTGCGTGAGATTTAATAGCTATTTGCACAAAAATAGCTTGATCCAGAGCCCATTGAAATCAATAGGAGGTTTTTCATTCTACTTCAATGGACATTGGTTAAGACCCATAACATCTAAACAAAGCTCCTTGCTCCACATTCACCAGTGGAGAGGGGTGCCATGCACAAGACTGAACCCTAGCTGTCTGCTGATAGCTTTGTGTGTTTAAGCATCTCACCTTAATCAGGGGGCATTCCTCTCAGTATTATAAACCATTCTTGTGTGTCAGGTAGATAATAGAAATTGAGTGAAAATTAATCTTTCCAAGTGTACATAACTGGTTAAGGCAAGTGCTATTACAGATTTGTTTTGAAGATTTGGTGGCAGCCCATTCTTTAACTGCAGGAAAGGCTTTTAACAAAATTGAATGGCTCAGTTTGTTTTTGATTACTGAAGATTTAAAAGCTATGCTCATTAAATGGCTTTAATTCATGGCTCACATGGTGCTCCTGCTATTATTTCTGTACACATGGGATGGCAGGGAATCTCAGAGAGAAAAGTGAAGCAATGGCAAGGGCTCTTTACCAACACATGTTAATTGAGAAATAGGTCATTAAACGTCCTGCCTTGAGTGGTATTCAGTTTAGTACAATTTCTGAATAGAAACCCATAGCTGAACCAACATAATTACTGTACAGCCACTTTGTATTATGAAACAAAAAAGCTATGTCCCAGCCTCTGTATTGACCTTGTTTCCTGACTATCACATGAAAGCAGGTTAATGATGAAAAAACCCTTAGGATGGGAGCAGGTTCTCATATATCATATTTTTCAGAGATGACATTCAAATATTTTCCCCACCCCAACACCACTGTACTTTGGGGCTACCAGTTCTTTCTTCTTTTCCTTTTTGAGTGGTACATATTACAAAGTCTTCCAGCTCTCCTTTAATCTGAGTACCAGTCCTATGTCTGGCAACCCAAAATAGAATTTTGAAGGCCATGAGGCTGAGCTGTAATAGTTTATGAATAATGTACATCAAGGGCTGCAGAGCATCATGTAAAGTGGGGAGAGGCATAAATTCCTCCTCCCCCTGCCTGATCTTCCTCTTCTCATCGCAAGCATTTCAGGTCACAAAGTGGTCGTCATGGCCCAGGTGCTCCTCCCTCAGCTCCACTGTCTATGCTGAATACCATCTGTTTAGTGAGATAGCTACCTATAGCTGTATTGGGTTACTGAAATGCTTACTGTATGCATATGTTCATTTAGTTTAAGAGTGGGGGTGTTAGGAAGCTTGTGGGAAGGCAACAGACTGTCTCCATATGGGTAACCCACTGGTCAACATGGCAGGAGTCTGAAGCTGTTGGGCCTTTCTAAACTTCCAGGGGGATGGTAAGCCTTAGAAAGATAGCCATACATATAGATCTGTCATGTTAAAGTCCTTCCCTCCCCCCCTTTATGCTTTGTTGTGTTCCTACTATTAAGATTCAACAATACTTACTTTTGAAAAGGCTATCTGCTCACTATATTAACCACTGGTCACAGTTCCTGAAGGGAAGAATTGCAGAGGTTGAACTAAATCAGGTCCGCTGAGTAATCATGGTTGATATGCCTCAGCTATAGGGTGGGGACATAGTCAAAGGATGGGGGAATCATGGTATTCCACTCCAGGAAGGTAAAGGCTGAAGGCTTACATGTTTCAGGCAATCAAAGAGGCCAGCAGGGCCAAAAATGCAGGTAGCCTACAATCATGATAACAACTGCAGCAGCACGTGCAGAGAAGAGGGACTAGATAGTAATGCTGTCCATATATAGGCAAACTACCTGTAACCAGTGCAGCAAGGAATCTATGCATGAAGACAATAGCAGTACTGTAGCATGACATCCATGAATTAGTTAATTTTTAAATCAGCAGCTTTCAGAAAGTACTAACAGTGTCTGGTCTGAAAGGTGGGAGTTCTCATGATTCAATACTTAATCAAATATAGTGTCATTTTTTGGTAAGGAGCTAGGGGTCTATTGCTGGAGTAGTCCAATTTTTTTGGATCCATTTTCCTTGTGTTATTTAACTCTTAAACAGCACTAATTTTTCATCTCACTTCCATGTACTGTTTTCTGCTATTACGAGGTGGATAATACATAGGCATGTATTTTTTATTGTAAAATTTTTTTTGAAAGGGAATAAATAAGTCTCAAGCTATGAGAAGTGAAGAGAGCTAAAGACGAGCAAAAAGAAAATGAAGCTAGACTCCCTTGCCCTTTTGAGCAATCCTCTTTTGAATTTGGCCAAAAGGTGGCAATATTGCTATGATCACCAAATGCTAAGAGATCAAAGACTACGTTGTTATGGTGATACTAGCGAAATTCCCCAGATTCTATTTTGTATCCCTAGCTTCCATTTTGAAAAAGCAAGAGTCACTCCACCCTTAGATGGAAACTGCAGGTCACATAGCACTAAAAAGAGAATTGGCAGGGGAAAGGGGTGGCAACAGCAGATCATAACAGTGAGGAAAAGGCTAAAAACAGAACTGACCATTTAGAATGTGTTGGTGTGCATCCAAGAAAGATCTGACAGAAAAATATTAGCAGAAGTATCTAGAAAGTTCTGACAAGGTGGTATAAAGGTCAGTGTGTCAGTGGGCAGTTGAGAAAGTAGGAGAGAGGACAGCTGACAGTTGAGAATTGACAGACAGGCAAGCAGCAACAGGAGTCCTGTCACTGGAGCAGAAGGAGAAGAGACAGAGCATACAGGAGAGACCGTGCAGCAAAGTCAGCAGGCAGACTAAGCTTGTCAGTTATTGTATAGTGTTAGTGTATATGTGTAGGTTAATAAAGATGTATATATGTGCGTTGATTGTAAAGGGAATGTTTATATATGTAAGACCTAAAGAACAGTTACCAGTTGCTGTCAGCAACCTGCAGCAGACTGGTCATCTGAAGCAGGGTGCAGCCACTTAGAATCATTTCAAATTGTAAGGCAATATGTTTTGGGGTGCTTTTTAATTTGTTATAATGGATTTTTGTTTTTATCAGCATCAATATTGATACTGTGTTAGGGATTGTTATTTGTACCAATAAAAATGTGCCTTGTTTTGGAAAATAATACTGCTGTGTTTGTCATTATTTATCAGAAGGCTCCATCAGAGTCCTCAGGGCTGGCTCGAGGCACCAGCTTTCTAAGCTGGTGTTTGGGGCAGCATAGAGAATGGGGCGGCAATCTAAGTCCCGCAGCGGCAATTCGGCAGCAGGTCCGCTCTTCCTGCCACCGAATTGCCACCGCGGGACTCGGACTGCCGCCCCATTCTCGCCTGCCGCGGCAGCAATGGGGCGGCAGGTCCGCCGCTCTTCCCTTTCCGCCGCGGACTGGGACTGCCTGCATTGCAAGCAGACGTAGCGGGGCCCCACCCCCGACGCAAGCAGTCATCGGGGGTGGGGCCCCGCTACGTCTGCCTGCGTCAGGGGCGGGGCCGCGGCAACTGCTTGGGGCCGCGCAATTGTGAGAGCCGCCCCTGAGAGTCCTCCAGGTACTTCCTTAGTCACCTGGAGATGAATACATTCAGAGAAAAGATTGGTAAATAGGTGAGCTATTCTGGGGGCACCCTAAATCTGTTTTGGGGGTAACAATGGTACTAAGTACACAATGAACAAGATGATTCTGAAGAAATCAGCATTTGAGATATAGTAGGTTCTAATCCTATTAGGTGGAGTATTAAAAGATGAAAGCTCAAGGGAAAAATGAGAGATAAATTTAATGGTAGATTGTCTGGTGCAAGGCACTGAGTGAACTCCAACGGCCAGAGGTAAAATGCAGAGGAAGCTACTGTATCCTCATTTTATGTATTCCTTTATTAATTGCAGATTGTCTATGGGTCTTGTTGGTCCACTACCAGGTCTATTATTCTGTCCAACTTCCACCCACCCCATCCCCCTTCGAGCATGGGTGGGGAAGCAGTCTTTTTTTTAAAAAAGAAACACACAAACACAAACAAACAAATCAAACACAATCCTGGCTTTTTAGATATTTTTCCTTCCTGTTTTTGCTCCTGCGCTTCCTCGTGGTGTTGACCAAGTGAAGTAAGGCTTAATACTCAACTCAATGGTATTTCTCTTATGTCTATTTGTCCCATTGATTCAAAAAAGTGTCAGGGAATGTTTGACGCCTCAATGGAAAGAGCTCTACTGATCCGAACCAGAAAAACCAGATTTCCTACAGTGGCTATTTGTTGCTGCAGGCAACAAAGCATTATGACACCAAAGGTAAGTCAATCAGTTATCACTCACAGAATTCCAGGTTATTTGTATATTTTAATCCCATTGGTTACAATGAATCAGCAAATGAAACAAAGTCAGGACTGAGGTGCTTTGGCAGAGTTGGGGATGTGGGGTACAAGTATCCAGGACTGGAACAGGAGAGGCTGCTTCAGATCAGGAGCTTTATTGGTTGAGTAGGAGTGGGGCTGGAGCTCTTCACTGTGATGCCCTCCACATAATGTTTGGATAGATAAATTACCTTTGCCCACTCGCAGCTAATTTAGTTCCTCCGCCTGCAGCACCAAATGAGTACTGTCAAGGGGAGAGATTACCAAGGTAGGCAGTAAAAAATTAAGTTACTGCGGGGAGTAGGTGATGACAGGCTGGGTTGTTGCCTCTAATATCACAATGCTGTTGCTCAGGCTACTATGCCTGCAGCACAAATGGGTACTGTCAAGGGAAAGTTGTTGATGTGAAACTAAAAGCAAAGAAGAGATGAGGAGCAGAATCTTAGTTGACTTAAAATTATAGATTTAGTGTCAGTGTCCTGTAAAATTGCTACAGTTTGAGATAGAGAATGCCTTCCTGCCCCTCCCTCCACCTGTCATAACATTATGACAGGTATATACTGTTTACAATATCTGGTGCCAAAGACACTGCCTTAGCCAGTCTTTTCCAACATTCGTGGTTTGATTAGGATATTTATTGTTACAAAAGCCCAAATCATCCCTCCAATGTAAGTTTTGTTTGAGATTTCAATATGCTGTATTTTTATTTGCACTGATGTTTAAGTACTAAACTGTAATACCTGGTAAGGTATCTGACAACCCACACAATATATTTAAATATACCTGCAGTGTTATTTAATCTGGGTTTGATATGGCTGTAGCTTTCATTTTCCCATTCTGTAGAAAAGTGTTTAAGCAGTTTAATTATCTGTTTGTTAGAGAGCCCTCTATTTATTCATTTGTGCCTCACAGCTATCATCTTAGATACACTGACTGCTTTGGCCAACTACAAATGCTGTAACAGAAGACTAGATTAATCAACTTTGGTCCAGATATTCAGCTCATGTAAATCAGCATAGCTTCATTGACTTCATATCCATCAGAGTTGCAACACAAGGAAGCAAGCACCAGCTGAGATTTTACTGTTACATTGATCAATAGTTACATTAGTGTTCTCCCCACCCCACCCCACCCCGCCGCCTTTGATAGAGAGAAGCAGCTAGGCAACAGCCCCAGGCTCTCTATTGTGGGGAGATAATTTAAGATAAATGGTAATGGAAAATGATGCAAACACTATTACCCAACCAAAACTAAGCACACACCCCCACGTTCCTCCCACCACACACACCACCAAAAATGGAACAGGTGACAGTTTAACAACCCAAGTCTTTCTGAACTCATTTATTTACAAACTAGACTGCTTCCCTTAGTAGCATCCTTATCTCCTTTTCAAGAACGGTATTAGTTAAGATGCTTTAGTCCTTCCCTCTGCCAGCCATACCACAGTACCTCTTGAATCTGATTAGAACTCCATTAGAGCTGAGTGACATCTGCAGCTAAGCCTTTGGTAAAACAAGGCATCAGCTCCACCTTGTGGTACCTAGCTTATCCAGACATAGTTACTGCTTTCCAAGCCAAACTATCCAGTATTAACTAATGCCCTGCTAGAACCATTCTTGGTTCATGTTTGTGAGAACAAAAGGCTAAATATGGGGAACTGGTCAGGCTTTGGGGTTAACCCATTGGTATCCACTGTCCTCAAAGAGGAAAGAGAGGGAAAATAAAGTACTTGAGATATCCAGGGTTTTGCAAACTGTTCAGCTCTTTCAGACTTCCTGACTCTCATAAAGTAGGAGCTGGAACTATAATCAAGGAGTCAGACAGTGAAATTCTGCTCACATAGTGCTTCTCACTACCAGACCTTTTTTAAATGCAGGGAGACTGGTGTACCCCATTTGTTACTATCTTTACTTTCTCTCTCCAGGGTAGCCAGGTCTTGGACATATTGGAACATCAGTCTTCCCTCATGTGACTTAATGATCAGGGAGGTTACGTTTCTCAGCCTTTCACTTGATTCTTATGGCTTGCAAATTTCACGTACTCTGCTGTGCAGCACTTCCCTCTAAGGGCTTCAGACAAATCAAGTGCTAGGCCTACCTTGGACCCATGTAGCTTAATCCCATCAGTTTTGAATTAAGTCATCCTTCGCTATCGGTTTTGGGAAGAGTCTTTTATCAGTCAGTTTTTAAAACTGTAGTGTTTTATATACCACAGACACTAATTCTGGGACATCCTCCTCTCCAAAAAGCTATTTATAAACTTAAAATTCTTAAAGGGGTTTCATTTGATAAGTTTTAATAACATACCCCCACATATACTATTCTTTCATATGTTGTTTATATTAATTGCAGTTAAAAGAAAGTTACCATTGGCTTCCAAATAGGCATACTTAAAAGAGTAAGGCTGTTGTTACTTGACTGGAATGTTTTGTACAGCATCATCTTGTGGATGGGGGAAAGTGATAGATGTGGTATATCTTGACTTCAGTAAAGCTCATGATACTGTCTCACATGACCTTCTCATAAACCAACTAGGGAAATGCAACCTAGATGGAGCTACTATAAGGTGGGTTAAAATTGGTTGGAAAACCGTTCCCAGAGAGTAGTTATCAGTGGTTCACAGTCATGCTGGAAGGGCATCATGAGTGGGGTCCCGCAAGGATCAGTCCTGGGTTTGATCCTGTTCAATATCTTCATCAATTATTTAGATAATGGCATACAGAGTACACTTATAAAGATTGCGGATGATACCACGCTGTCAGGGGTTGCAAGTGCTTTGGAGGATAGGATTAAAATTCAAAATGATCTGGACAAACTGGAGAAATGGTCTGACGTAAATAGGATTAAATTCAATAAGGGCAAATGCAAAGTATTCCATTTAGGAAGGAATAATCAGTTGCACTATGGGAAATGACTGCCTAGGAAGGAGTACTGTGGAAAGGGATCTGGGGGTCATAGTGGATAAATATGAGTCAGTGTAACATTGTTGTAAAAAAAACCCAAACATCATTCTGGGATGTATTAGCAGGAGTGTTGTAAGCAAGACCCGAGAAGTAATTCTTCCGCTCTACTCTGCTCTGATTAGGGCTCAACTGGAGTGTTGTGTCTAGTTCTGGATGCCACATTTCAGGAAGGATGTGAACAAATTGGAGAAAGTCCCGAGAAGAGCAACAAAAACAATTAAAGGTCTAGAAAACATGACCTATGAGGGAAGATTGAAAAAATTGGATTTGTTTAGTCTGGAAAAGAGAAGACTGAGAGTGGACATGATAACAGTTTTCAAGTATGTAAAAGGTTGTTACAAGGAGGAGGAAGAAAAATTGTCTTTCTTAACCTCTGAGGATAGGACAAGAAGCAATGGGCTTAAATTGCAGCATTGGAGGTTTAGGTTGGACATTAGGAAAAACTTCCTAACTGTCAGGGTGGTTAAGTACTGGAATAAATTGCCTGGGGAGGTTGTGGAATCTCTATCTCTGGAGATTTTTAAGAACAGGTTAGACAAACACCTGTCAGGAATGTTCTAGATAATTAGTCCTGTCATGAGTGCAGGGGACTGGACTAGACAACCTCTCGAGGTCCCTTCCAGTTCTATGATTCTATCTCCATTTGTGGTGCTAGGAACATAATAACTAATCCATATTCTCTTGTTCCCCGTACTTCACACAGTGTGGCCAGGTCTACATACAGATTTTGTACTTGTATAGCTATGGCCATGAGTTGGGTCATTTTTAAAAACAAAAACCAAAGACAAAGTTCTACTGGTACAAACCCTTAGTGAGGACATTACATGAATAAGCTCTATTGGTATAAGGACATCTGTTTATAACTTAGGGTCACCAGATGTCCCAATTTTATAGGGACAGTCCCTATTTTTGGGTCTTTTTCTTATATAGGCACCTATTACACCCCACCTCCGTCCCAATTTTTCACACTTGCTGTCTGGTCACCCTATTATAACTGCATGCACACTAGGAGTTCTTCTGCTTTAATTATGCAGATATATTTTCTGTCGTAGGACCAGATTCAACTACATTGGTGTAAACTCTCAGTTTCTCCACTGAAGCTAATAGCAGTTGTCCTAATGCAGCACATCAAACATTAAGCTTCATACCAGTCATTAAAACTAGCCTAAAATCCTGTATCCATAAGTGGCCAGTATGGCATGCTTCCAAGGAAAACAAAAACAAACTTACCCATAATGGACAGTTTTACTACAACATGCTGCTGAGGGAAAGCACGGGCAGACTTTATTCTTGACTCAAGGCACTTAGTAGTTGGCCTGTATTCTGAAGCATGAAGGATATCTCTTTGTACCTATTTATCATATAAAAAGCACACATTCAAATTTTCATACAGAAGTCTCATCTGTTCTTCAATCCCGATTGTCTCCCCACCCAACAGGATTGTGGAGTTAATCCATATTTACACTAGTGTAAGTGAGATCAAAGACTAGTCAAGGATCTTCAGAACAATTTCTTATAATCAAAATCAAATGAAATTGTTTTAGTAGTTGAGAGGGATAGGAAAGTCTGTTTAGACATACTCAAGTAGGCCTACACCTAAAACTGAAGCTTTGGACATAAAAGTAGGTTTTTTTTAATCACCCTTTCTTCCTGTGTTTTCTAGCCAGTATTCTCATAGTAGAGTTGAAAATCTTGTGAGACAGGACTGCAAACCTCAAGAACATAACAGCAAAGTATCTGAAATTTAGGATGCTCAGTTCCATCATTCTATCCAGGCACTTTCAGTTTATACCATGACCATCACCATGGTGATGACCCTTCTCCACCAGCACCAGCAATGATGACGTGGTTATAAATGGAATGCACGGAAAGCACAGAACCTTATTTTGAAAAAGGCTATATATATAATTCTATATTTTACAATTGGCATATTCTTTGGGACCATTAGTAATTTTACTTTACATAATCCTCGGTATATAACATTACAAGTTGAGAGAAAAAACCTAACTCTACAATAGTTGAACATAAACAGGTGCTGTCATTGTTTTGCCAGCTTCCTCTGGAGCGGATATTTTGATAGCTTGTGGAATAGGCATGTTTTACAATATCTTTGATGACATGCAAACAGGTAATATTTCAAGTCCACTTTTATTTATTTAAATTACTAATGGAAAAGAGTAAAACATATGAAACACATTAGCTTTTTGTCAAGTAAACATGTTTTAGAATGATGCATTAGATGTTAAATTATGTTTAAAAGGGTAACAAAACTAGCAGAAACCAAAGATTATATATAGAAGTATGGGAAAGTAGCCAGAACACAAAGCTTGTGTAGTATAGCCTATCCTCTTGGCTTCAACTTTTACACAACTCTTACACAAAAGAGAGGTCAGTGCTTCAACTTCTTACCATTAATGTGGCATGAATTAGAAGTAGGATAGCTTCATTGTAAAAGTTATGGGACTTTTCGGTTTTTCCACTACTTAGAGTTAGGATAAATGTGTATAATCCTTTTGCTGCTATATAGGCCTGCTATACAAAAACAGTGTGAACACTAACAAATCTTGAATCCAGAAAACTATTAACTATACTTATATTGATTTAACGGGGAGCTTGAGTTGGCAGCCCTTTAATTATTCTGAGCAGAAAAATAAACCACTTGAGTGAGGCCTAATCTCCTCATATACAGGGTTCACCCTTTTGAAAGTATCCAAATGTATTTCTTCCATCTGGTTTAATGTCACAGGGTCAAATCTTCAAGTCCTTATTCAGACAAATCCTAAGTGAATGGGAGATTTTACAGATTATGAACTGCAGCATTTTGTGCATTTGTTTTGTAAAGCTTTAAAGTCGAATTACAAGGAGGTTTATTTTATAAATCTTTTAGAAATAATATATTTGAATGTGAGTGGTAATGTACATCAGAAACAATGATGTGCAACTCCCTTAAATTAAGCCATTTCCAGGCCTGATCAAGTGCCGACCGAAGTCAATGGGCATCTTTACATTGATTAGAATAGGTTTTGGAGCAGGCCTTCCATAAGTCAAATACAGCATAGTGTTGTAGCAACCAGCCAAGGTACTAACAAACTTCAACAGGCCTTTATTTTAAAGTGGAAACCTCTTTACCAAGCTGCTGCTGCACCCTCGGTAGCAATCACTCCGCCTCCTCAACTTCTCCCACTCCTTCCTGTTTCCTGTCCTTTCAGACTCCCAACAGCCAGTGCTCCCAGTCCTAATAATTACAAACAGCATCTAAACACCACATTCCCTCCTCTCTTAAGAAACTTTCCCAATTAAAATAAACATTATTATTCTAACCACAGGAACAAATATGAAACAAGACACTATACTGTTGACAGAAATATTACACTGAAACACTGTAGATACTGAAAC
This sequence comes from Chelydra serpentina, assembly GCA_037349315.1. Taxonomy (NCBI): domain Eukaryota; kingdom Metazoa; phylum Chordata; order Testudines; family Chelydridae; genus Chelydra; species Chelydra serpentina. The sequence goes on along the minus strand of JBAIAC010000035.1, from coordinate 28,408,073 downwards.
ACTGTAGATACTACATAACATAGTCTCTAGCCCAGACAGGTGGTCGTCTGGGTCTGACAGGCCACCTCTCAAGCCCCCGTTCCAGTGCAATGTCTTGTTGTGTTAATACTACGGTGAAGTCATCCAATGCAGACTGGGTATAGCCATAATCTCCTCTTGGTGCATAGGCAGATGCAAGATAAGAAGCATTCCATACCCGCCCATCAGAAAGTCGATAGGTGTAATGTCCCTTCTCTATAATTTTAAGAGGAGCTGTGAATTTATGCTCCCCTTTGCGTAAAATTCCAGGTTTTCATATTCTAACAAAGGAACCACACTCAAACTTTGGTTCCTTAGTACCCCACCATTTGTCTGTGAAAACCTCATACTTTGCTTGGTTCTGTTCAACTGTTGTTCTGATATGTTGTGTAGCCCGGTATGCTTGCAAGAAATCAGTACTGAAGGTTATCCACAGTCGCCCTTCCAGTTTAGCCATTTGCAAACTCTCTTTCAAACTTCTATTAAACTGTTCAATTTCCCCATTGGCTTGAGGGTAATATAGGGATGACCTTCTATGTAAAATGTTCCTCTCTGCTAGAAATGTTTCAAACTCCAGGGAAGTAAATTGACTACCATTATCTGAAACCTGTTCTTTGGGGTTACCTTCCCTCCTAAAAACTGAAGAGAGGAATTTAATTACTGTAGCAGACGAGATTTGCGATGTAAACGCTACCTCAGGCCGTTTACTGAAATAGTCTATTAAAGTGATGGCATAACGGCAGTCACTTGGAGCAGTATCAAAGGGTCCTACAATGTCAGTCACCACTTTTTCCCATGCAGATTCAGGAAGAGGAACAGACTGTAATGGAGGGGTACATGTCACTGCTGTCTTATCATGCATTTGGCAAGTGACACAGGATTTTATGAGTGCTTCAGTTTGAGAGTCCATCCCTGGCCACCAATACAGATCCCGTAGTCGTTGTTTGGTTCTGACAATTCCTTGATGAGTATCATGTGCCAGGTGTATGAGTTTTGACTGTAATTCTTCTGGCACAAGTAGCTGGTGTGTACCTCGTAGCACACAGCCATCAAGCAAAGAAAGTTCATCTCGAACTCTAAAATAAGGCAGCAAAACTGGGTCAAGGTTTTTAGGGTTACTGGGCCATCTCTTTGTCAGAAATTCCTGTAGTTTTTGTTGAAGTGGACACGCTGAACAAGCAGCTTGAAATTGTTCTCTTGTAACTGCAGTAAGAGTGTCTGTAATAAGCGCAACTACTACATCCTCATCCTCCGGTGGACCATCTGGTGAAGGCAAAGGCAGGCGAGAAAGGCAATCAGTTATCACATTTTGGTTTCCAGGCTTATATTCCAATTCATAATTGAAAAAGAGTTGTCTCGCAGACCATCTAGCAATACGATATCCTGCTCTTCCCAGTCCTTTCGTGGTGAGCAACGTCATCAAAGGGCTGTGGTCTGTGCACAACTTGAACGTGCAACCCCACATGTAAGTTCTCCATTTTTCAGTAGCCCAGACACAAGCAACTGCTTCTTTTTCAACTGTAGAATGTTTCCTCTCAGCATTACTTAGTGTCCGTGAAGCAAATGCAACAGTCCTCTCTGTGTTGTCCTCATGAAGTTGTGTGAGGACAGCCCCAAGTCCATAATCAGAAGCATCAGTAGTTACAATTGTGGGCAATGCAGGACTGAATAGTGCAAGTACTGGACTATGTACAATCAAGTCTTTCACTCTTTCAAAACTAGCTTGTGCATCCATTGTCCACACTAAGGTTGAACTTCTCCATAGTAATTCTGGTAACGGTTCAATGACAGAAGCATAATTGGGAATGAATTTTGCACACCAGAAGGTAAGACCCAAGAAGGAATGTAAGGTTTGCAAATCTGTTAGAGGAGGAGCATTTGAAATTGCCAGGATATGATCTGGATCAGGTTTTAGTCCAGCCTGTGAAATTGTATGCCCCAGAAAGGAGAGTTCAGTTTGTCTAAATTTGCATTTGGATCTATTGAGCTTGAGGCCTGCTTTGCTGATGCAGTTTAGTACAGACTGCAGCTTATTATCATGCTCCTCAGAAGTATTTCCAAACACGCTAATATCATCCAGATAGCACTGAACTCCATGTTGATTCTTCAGAATCAATTAAATCATTTTTTGGAAGGCACTTGAGACAGATGCAAGACCGTATGGAACACGTTTAAAATGAAATGGTCCCTGATGTGTAATAAATGCTGTGAGGTCTCTGCTATCTTCATGCAACATAACCTGGTAGTATGCAGTCTGCAAATCAAGAGTAGAAAACATCTTTGCTCCACGGAGTTCTGCAAATACTTCTTCTATGTGAGGGAGAGGATGGCTGTCAGACACAATAGCTTTATTTGGCTCCCTTAAGTCCATACAAAGGCGAATGCCTCCACCCTTCTTCTGCGTCACTACTATAGGTGAAACCCATTCCGAGGAGTCAATCTCTTCAATAATGTCCTTTTGAACAAGTTTTCTAAGTTCCTCTGAAAAAGCTTCCCTGACTGAAAATGGTAAGTGCCATAACTTCTGTCATACAGGCATCACATTATTCTGCATTTGAACTTTATTCAGAAACCTATAAGCACAGCCAAGTTTCTCCTCAACCTGGTATTGGGTCCCAGCTGAAACTGGTGTGTGTACCGCAAGAGTGCTTTGCTGAGGAAGATCAATTCGTCCATTAACTACCCTGAGATTTAAAGCAGCCAATAAATCGCTGCCAAGGATAGAGGTGCCTTTGTGGACAATGTAGAACTCTGCAGTTACACAGCAATCACCAAAAGTAACTATTGCTGGCAGGCAGCCATATACTGGAATATGGTTTTTCAAATAGCACACCAAGTGAAGTTTGGGTTCAGTAAAAGGCACATCTTTAAAGTAATGCAAATAGATGGAATCAAGTAGTATAGATACTGCTGAGCCAGTGTCCAACATTAGCTGAATAGCGTGTGATTTGCCTAAAGATATAGTGGGAATGTTTACAGTGCACTTTATTTGTTCTGGAATATGCGCAGTAGTGATTTATTTTGTCCACACTCAGCACAGTAACATCTGGTATTGTAACTGCATGCACCTGTTGGTTGAACTGGCTGCTGCGACATACTTTAGCAAAATGCCCAATATTTTTGCAATGATTGCACTGAGCTACTTTTGCCGGACATCCTGTGTAGCTTGCAAGGTGTTCTGGGAATCCACAGTGAACGCATGCTTTTACTGTATTTTGAATTTGCTGATTCGGTGGTTTTTCATTAGTTTTCCTCTTGTAATTGTTTGTCTGCAGCGATAGTGAACTTTTCTGCAAAGGAGTCACAGCCCGGACTGTGCCTTCTGTATCCATGCTCATTATTTTGGCTTTAGCAGTTGCTGAGTAGCAATGGTTATTGCTTTTTCTAGTGTAAGTTGTGGTTCTAGAAGTAAGCGTTCTCTTACACGAAGCATGGTTGTTTTCTCAATGAGCTGGTCTCTAATCATCTCATCTGCCATATTCCCAAAGTCACAAGTTACAATCAGACTCCTCAGGGAAGCAATATACTGCATTATAGTCTCCGCTGTTTTCTGCTCATGCTGGCAAAATCTGTAGCGATTAGCTACTACATTCACTTTTGGCACAAAAAAATCTTTAATACAGTGAGTGCAGTCTCATATTTATCATCTGCAAGAGGAAAAGTGTAAAATATGCGCTGCCCTTCTGATCCAAGGCAGTGGATTAGCAGAGCACTCTTTCTTACTTCAGAAATCTCTGTAGCACTGATTGCAAGCAGATAAGTCTCAAACATATGGATCCAGACAGTAAAAGCAATTGGAGGCTCACCTGGACTTTGCAGAAAGGGTTCAAGTGTGTTCAGAGGCAGAAGATCCATCCTCGTTACCAAAATGTTGTAGCAACCAGGCAAAGTACTAACAAACTTCAACAGGCCTTTATTTTAAAGTGGAAACCTCTTTACCAAACTGCTGCTGCACCCTCCGTAGCTCTCACTCCGCTTCCTCAACTTCCCCACTCTTTCCTGTTCTTTCAGACTCCCAACAGCCAGTGCTCCAGTCCTAATAATTACAAACAACATCTAAACACCACACATAGGTGCCAGAACTAGGGGTGCTGCCGCATCCCCTGTCTTGAAGTAATAACAACACGACAAATACATGGTTTCTACCTTCAGCCCTCCACCTCCCCACCACCCTCCCACACACACACCATAAACATTGTTCCAGCAGCACTGCAATAAGTAGTTCTTCTTATGGATGAAGAGCCCCATTCGGCAATATGCTGAGCATCCTCAATTCCCTTTGACCTCAAGCCAATGAGAGCTGCCCTACGTCTTAAAGAACAGGAGTCTATGTCTTCTAATAAAATCCTTGTTCAGTGTTACAATAAGAAAACAGTGTTTTTCTCATAGCTATTTCCTTTCGAATTCTCTGTAGAGCCTCTGTCTGGAAGATTCCCCAGCTCCGTTCTTCCTGGTTTCTTGCTACAGATTTAAAGCAACGGTATGCATCTCTTGGCAATCAGTGTCAAATTAAGTGGTATCCAAAACATGCTAAAAGTTCAATAACTGAAATGCACATTAATCATTATTCCAAATGAGCTATATTTTTGCTTGTTTTCAATGCAGTTTTTAAAGTTTTAAACACACATTCGGCCATGTAATTGAAAATATGTAATGTATACTTGATATTTACTATATGCAAGTGTTGGCCTATGTAGCACAGCAATGTTTGCTATCTTTCTGTAGGGGATACTAAATGACTCAGGGAATTAGTAACGGGCTACTAAGGCTTTGAACGTCATATTATTGGTTCAACTCTTGACATGTCTAACTGATATTTATTACTGTGTCACAGCTGTTTGGTAATTGGTTTGAAATTATGTGTGGGGCCTCAGTCCAGCTATCTGAAAATATGTGCATTTCATAAACCCTTTCTTAATTACCATTAATTGGCAGCGGTGTTACCAGTCTCATCTAAGAGCAGAAAAGACAAATAGGTAAAGAGGTTAACTGACTGTTTGATTCATAGGGGAAGCACATAGGTGGGGCAGAATGGGGTAATCCTGCAATATTGCTACCCCATGTTTTAATTGTGCTATAAACTAGGGAGCTTCATTCTTCATTGCTATAAATATGCTATTTTTCCCTCAAGTACTAAAAAACATATGCAGGAAACACGAGTTCAGGAAATGTTCACTTTAATAGGGTATTCAGAATAGCAGCGGTCACAGCTAGGATTCCAGTATACTTAGTCATAATGTCAATTTTATACGCTGTAGTAGTTATCCTGAAAATATGTGATTTTTAAAGAAATTTTAAAAATCCATGTACATCCAGAACTTGCAGGCACTTACCTAAAATACAAGCCATCTCACCCTCATCTGTTTACATAATGAGATGTAAAAACATATTTCCTGCTGCTTAAAAATATTTGCATACTGAGAGGAACTTAGACACTTCCCCATGGTTGCAAGATAGCACTCTGATTGCACTTCATGGCAATTCAGTCTGTGACTTGTTTTAAATGTGGATACGTAAGTAAAACAAAGGTGCTCACTACAGTGCAGACATGGTATTGATTTGCAAAAAGTTACATTTTCCTCGGTTTAGTTTTCTTTTAATTTCTATTAGTGTCTTTTAGTTGTTAGAAGTTTCTTCCTATGCTGCAGCTCACCCTAACATTTTGGAGTTATACATCCATCGATCTAGCATGAGCAAGTAGGGTACAGATGAGTGCTGCTCAGGTATAAGGGTGCAAAAATGGACCCAGAAAAAATGCACCCTACTTTGACTTTTTTGTTACATTCTGTAAATGAAGTATATAGGCCAGGTCATGGCCACACATGGCTGGCCTTATGGGTGGGTGATGTGGGCAACCACCCAGGGCAATGTGGTCGGGGGGGGCGCCATGGGCAAGAGGCTGCAGAAAGGCCACCTGGGAGGCAATAAGGGGGGCTGCAGGGCAGGCACCAGGCTCTCACACATGTCCCTTCTCCGCCCTCCCAGCAGCATGACACATGCAGCACCGCTGCCGCTGTTCTGCCTGCTGAGCTGCCATCCACTGCTCAGGGAGCAGTGCTTAAAGAGTGCCAAAGAAAGTTCGCCCAGGGCGCCATTTTCCCTGAGGCTGGCCCTGTACCACTGCAGCCAGGTTAACCAGTAACCTTGGTGTTGAGGAGTCCTTAATTGGCATAGGGCTAGCACAGCCGACATTACCCACCTTCTCCTACCCTTCCCCCCAGTATAATTTCAACTTCTGATGCTCCCGTCTTGCCATCGTTAGAAAGCTTGTGTGGTTTTTCCTACTACAGCAGTTTCTTTCAATATATCTGTAGTGATTTGTCAACCCTTCCCAATTAAGAGCTCTTCAAGCCCACCTCATCCCATATTGGATATTCAATTGTAGCTCAATTGAAACTGGTGTTTCTTTAAAGTGTCATTTTCCTACTAGACAAGATTTAGACACAGAGTTTAAGGCCAGAAGGGACCATCATGATCTAGTCTGACCTCCTGAACATTGCAGCCACAAAACCTCGCCCACTCACTCCTGTAACAGACCCATAACTCCGGCTGAGTCACTGAAGTCCTCAAATCATGATTTAAAGACTTCACGTTAAAGAGAATCCACCCTTTACACTAGTCTAAACCTGCAAGTGACCCATGCTCCATGCTGCAGAGGAAGGCAAAAATCTATGGCACAGTGATCAAGACAATACGAAATTTTGAACTGTCAGAAAATTAATGAAGCTTCCAAAAGTTATTTCAAGGATGGGGTTGACACTCACCCATCCCATGAGTCACTTTTGGACACTTGTGACATTTTTTCCCTAATTCAAGGGGCTTGAAAATGTAGAGAACCCTGTCTATGTGAAGAAGTTTCTCAAACACGGATACCAATCAGAACACCTTGCCAAAGGCCAACACATGCATGGGAGCACTTAAAACAAAGCCACTTATTAATGTTTTTACATTCTGGTTCTTTTGAAAGGCACATGGGAAGAACCTTACTCGAAAAGATTTTGCTTGCCAAGAAGAATACCGCTTCACTTAACTTGTCCTAGCAGCAGCCACCACACTCGTGAGCCCGTTTATATGAAAATGGACCCATTTGTATTTTTGTCAGTTCCTAAACAGGTCATGAGCCACTTTAAGAATTGTGATTCCATGTAAAAATGTAACCAAAAAATATCTGGTCCATAAACTACATAATCTCTGCACAAATCCAGGCATATGGAATGATATGGAAAGATGCCACTTGCAAAGAAAGACATAAAGAGATAGTTATTAATATTACTGGAAGAGTGAGAGCGTGGACATCAGATCCTGGAAAAGATGAACTGAAGCATTCAACTACACAAAATGGGAAACAAGATCAAGGGCAACCTAATAAGTAATGTATTATTTTATTTGCTGTTTAATAGAAAGGTTGTTTCCAATATGAGAGAGTTTCACTCTGTCCTTGCTATAAGGACATATGCATAAGCAACTGTCAGGGGACCAATTTACAGAGTTTTACTATTGTGTGTGTTGGGGATGGGCAGAGAGCTTAAAGTATGGCTAAGTACCCTCAATGCTACAAGAGTGAGCCATGCTAAAATTCTGTGGGGGAGGGATTATATTTTCAACAGGACCTCCAATAGTTCTATTTGTAGTACAGACTGATCTTTGGATTGTGGTTTGTTCTGTGGCTTGGTCTATATACCTACCATGCTTATACTACAGCAGTTTAGTTTGTTAAGTTCAAAGAAAGCAACAAAAGCAGGGAGGTGAGTTGAACCATCTCTCTCTGCACTTGTGCAGAAAGTAGGGTAAGGCAGTTTAGTTAGAAGGGCCCAAAGACATGTAGAGGAGAGGTATAGTGGTTACTAGCCGTACTCAGTAGTTGTTCCTGAAACTTTACAGGAAGTTTCCATTAAAGGCAAACAGTCTTCCAGGTTCCACACATACACTGATAGCTGAATGGCTGAGCAACAAAATGGAAGATGAAATTAATGTTGATAAATGCAAAGTAATGCACAACTATACATATAAAATGATGGGCTCTAAGTTAGCTGTTACCACTCAAGAAAGATCTTGGAGTCAATGTGGATGGTTCTCTGAAAACATCCACTCGATGTGCAGCAGCAGTCAAAAAAGCTAACAGAATGTTGGGAATCATTAAAAAAAGAATAGATAATAAGACAATAAATATCATATTGCTTCTATATAAATCCATGGTACACTCACATCTTGAATACTGCATGCAGATGTGGTTGCACCATCTCAAAAAAAGATCTTTAGGAATTGGAAAAGGTTCAGAAAAGAGCAACAGCTTCCATACGAGGAGAGATTAATAAGACTGGGACTTTTCAGCTTAGAAAAGAGATGACTAAGGTGGGGATATGATAGAGGTCTATAAAATCATGACTGATATGGAGAAAGTAAATAAGGAAGAAGGAATTATTCCTTCTCATAACACAAGAACTAGGGGTCACCAAATGAAATTAATAGGTAGCAGGTTTAAAATGAACAAGAGGAAGTATTTCTTCACACAGTTCACAGTCAAACTGTGGAACTCTTTGCTAGAGGACGTTGTGAAGGTCAAGACTATAACAGGGTTCAAGAAAGAACTAGATAAGTTCATAGAGGATAGGTCCATCAATGGCTATTAGCTAGGATGGGCAGGGAAGCAAAAAATGATATGTCCCTAGCCTTTGTTTGCTGGAAGCTGGGAATAGGTGACCAGGGATGGATTATTTGATACTGGGAGTCCTTGGACTTACCACACAATTCGTTCCTCATAATTGTGTTGTAAGTCAAAACGTTGCAAGTGAAAACTGCTGTTCCTATAGGAATCAATGATATGAAGGGGGGATTGGTTCCTGAACCAAGGCTTGATACACTGTTTTCACCACAATAACTCAGATTTTTGTACTAAATGAATTATAGATGACTAATGTTGTAACATCAATGTATTTACTGATACCAGGGCCGGGAGCCAATCAAAAACCAGCAACAACCCTACCTGGCAACAAGCTATCCTGCTGCTTCAAAGCGAATCAGAAGCGACCCTTTCCAGCTCCATACCAGCTTAACGCAACCAGGAAGTGACTTCAAGCGAACTTTATCCAAATCGAGCGACATAAGGGAAAAACAAGCATCGTAGGGGAGAAAGAGGCAGTCAATTGAAAAGCGTCGTAAGTGGTATCTGACGTAAGTTGGGCGTCGTAAGTCTGAGGACTCCCTGTAATTACCTGTTCTGTTTATTCCATCTGAAGCACCTGGCATTGGCCACTGTTGGAAGACAGGATACTGGGCTAGATGGACCTTTGGTCTGACTCAGTGTGGCCGTTCTTATGTGTTAGTAAGAGCTCAGAGCGGGAAAAGAGTTATAAACATGGGAGCTGGAGAAAGCCCAGTAGAATCAGTATAGGCCGCATTCTAATACCTGTTCTAATAACTATCTCACCTTGGAGAGAGGCTACAGCTACCCTCTTTTGCTAAAAACTGAAAAGACCATCAGCTGTAAGCTCAGAGACTGGAACTGTACACTGGCTTTACGGTTTTTTGGCCTACTGTTTTACTGAGGAAATTCTGAAGGGTTTGAAAGAAAACAGAGGCTGCCGGTCTCAGATTCTGGAGACTCCACTTGGCATACCCATTTTGAGGCTAGACTATGGAGACTTAGAAATCACCTTTTAAGAGAACAGAAGGGAACGTAGCGTCACAGAAATATATGCAGCAGCAGTGAATTGGGTAAACCTATATAAGGCCATAGATCTACTGATGTTCCTAGTAGTGCAATTTAACGTCCTATTCAAAACGATTCTTAATACTAATTGCAAACGTTTGTAGGTGGAGCTGGCAGCACTGCCTATTAAAGTTGTCCAACACATCCTATCATAAAACCCTGTTTTAACTGTTCAAAGTGAACTTTTCTAGACTGTAACAGAAGGCCTCGGCGCACCCTGTGTTTTCTAGACTGTGTTTGCCTCATGCTCAATGGGTTTGGAAAGTGTCAACCAGAATGGTTCAGCTTTGTTTCAGAGAGTGAGACTAGTAAAAATGTTTGACCCATGTGAAAAAAAATTATATTTTATCTGAAATGCTCTAGCACTATGTACTTTGGAGCAGGGACTTAATACTTGGCAAGGGTTGGCCTTTGCGTCAGGGATTAATGCCTTTAGGCTTCCCCATGAAAATATGCCCAAATTATAAATCAGGGCAGGGCAAGGGAATAGGCGGAGCCCTGTCAGGGTTCCCTCCCCACTCTGAACTCTAGGGTTCAGATGTGGGGACCCGCATGAAAGCCCCCTAAGTTTATTTCTACCATCTTAGGTTAAAAACTCCCCAATGCACAAATGTTCCCTTGTACATTGGATTAGGTAAACACTGCCACCACCAAGTGATTGAAACACGAACCAGGGAAAGGGACCACGTGGAGTTCCTCTTACCCCCCAAAATATCCCCTCCAGCCCGTACACCCCCTTTCCTGGGGATCTTGATAATCTCCTAACCAATTGGTTACCTAGTGATCAAAGACCCACCCCGGGGTCTTAGCGCAATGGAAAACAGTCAGATTATTAAAAGAAGGATTTTATTAAAACAAGAAAGGTAAAAATCATCTCTGTAAAATCAGGATGGTATATATTTTACAGGGTACTCAATTGCCTAACTCAGAGGGGATCCCCCTGTGGGCAAAACCTTCAAGTTACAGAAAAATGCAACAAAAGCAGGAATACACACTTCCTCCAGCACAGCGAATTTCCCAAGCTAAAACAATAGAAAAACCTAAGCGCATTTTATCTAAAACCACTTACTAACTCCATAGAAGATGGATGGCTACTTGTTTGATCTGTCTCCCACCGAGAGGTCACACAGACAGATAAAAAGCCTTTCTCCCCCCCTCAGATTTGAAAGTATCTTGTCTCCTCATTGGTTCTGATGGTCAGGTGTTAGCCTGGCTACCTGCCTTTCTTAACCCTTTACCAGTAAGAGGATTTTATAGTACTGCATCAGAGCCTCTCACCCCTTCCCTTTATATTTATGACACCCACACTCTCTCAGTGAAGACTTGCTAGAATTTAATAGCTTAAATATACCAAAATTCAATACTCACTGAGAATTCTCTGGGGGAGGTTTAGGTTGGATATTAGGAAAAGCTTTTTCACTAGGAGGATGGTGAAGTACTGGAATGGGTTACCTAGGGAGGTGGTGGAATCTCCTTCCTTAGAGGTTTTTAGGTGAGGCTTCACAAAGCCCTGGCTGGGATGATTTAGTTGGGGATTGGTCCTCCTTTGAGCAGGGGGTTGGAGTAGATGACCTCCTGAGGTCCCTTCCAACCCTGATATTCTATGATTCTGTGGTCTCATAAGTCCTCGTGCTGACCAGACTGTGCATACACCATCTTCATGGAGCAACTGAACATGCTCCATCCATTCACAGCTTCTATCTGTCATGAATTGCAGATGCACCATCTCTAGAGTGACTGAGCAATTTAAGGCAACAGAGACGAAGCTGAACTTCCCTGTAGTTGTTGCTTCAGGCTGGGGCCAGGCACTGGAATTGAGAGCAAGGAGCCTGTCTCTCCTGTGCACTCGAGCCCCTCTCACTCTCCCCAGCTCTGAAACAGTGTGGAGGAGAAAAATATCAGATTTGAATGCAGAGGGGACAAAAGCTGGATGTGTGGAGGAAAAGGAATAGCTTGAGACAAGAAGTGTGACGAGTCTGGGATTGAAAGGAGGAAAGGTTGGACTGGGGAGAGGGAGACCATGCATGGCCATTGGCCAGGCAAACGGGGGTGGATGAGGCAGCTGCGGAAGCAAACTGGGACTAGGACCCATTGTGGGAGAGAATTCAGATGAGAGCAGGCAGCCAGGACTGAGATTAGGAGTGGGTAGGGGGAAGCCAGTGGGAGCAAGGGTGGAGACTGGGACTGGCAGTTGAGAGTGAGCCTGGAGCGGGAGTTTAGAATTAGCTGGGCAGGGGATCAGACTGGGATGATAAAACTGAAGAGTGGAAGCTGCAATTTAGTAGGCAAAGAGAATACGACAAGGAACTGGGGGTAGGGAAGACACACAGGACTGGGACAGTTTGGCAGGGATGAGGCAGAAGTGGTCAAATTTTGGCAAAAAAAAATCACCAGAAAAGTCTCTGCCCACTGGAGTATACTCCCCTAACTGAACCTGGAATAGAATCCATGGTTCCCGATTCTCACCATTCCTCTGCAGTCAGCCAATTTCCATGAAATCTATTGGGAATGGGATGCCTTGCCTTCTAGGTCTGGTTTATTTACAGGATGACAATTGACTGCTGCCATCAGTTACTTTCTTGCTCAAATGGCAGAGGTCTAGAGGCAGACCTAAAGGTTCCTACCTTGCTGAGAACCCTTGTGGCTGTCAATGCCACAGGATGGAATTTGATTTGAGTTTGCTTTTGTAAAAAGCTAGGAAATTAGAGACATGCAGAAAACCCCAAAAACTATGTTAAAATAACATAATTAATTTAATCACTGGAAAGATAGGGAATGCCAGAATTAAAGTTGCATGTAGAACCTTAATTTGGCCCACTTGTGCATATGCATTACAAGACTTTAATGACATGATCCGAGATATTCAGAGGCTTATAACTTGGCCAAATTTGGGCACTTTTTACAGGCATGGCAGGAGGAAGCTCCCTGGCTCCATTGTGACACCCCTGCCAAATTTCATGTCTGTGCTCTAAAGCATGGAGATACTAGAGTTTCTCAATGCAATTTTGATATACTTTTTTAAACACGAGGAAAAGTGTATTTCCCCCAACTTTGTCCTCAGAAATGGCTGTATCATTTCATCTGAAAATTTCCAAAAGGAACAGACCTCAGTTTGAGGCAAATGCCTGGCATGGAATAATTCAGCTTCAATGTTTAGTTTGGTGAAGTTGTAAGAATGGGAAAAAGGATCTTGTAATGAGGGGTGCCAGGCAACTTTTTAACAATAGGTTGCACCCCAAGCTCCATTTACAATTCCACTGGACTTGCTGCAGATTTATAGTGGTGTAGGGTGACCAGATGTCCCGATTTTATAGGGACAGTCCAAATTTTTGGGTCTTTTTCTTATATAGGCTCCTATTACCACCTCCCCGTCCCGATTTTTCACATTTGGTGTCTGGTCACCCTATAGTCGTGTCACCAGCTCACAATGTGGCCCATAATGTATGCTTGCTGTCAAACAACCTGACAAGTGATGGAAAACTAACAGTGTCAGAACTCAGGCTGCCCTTGCTGTTAGTACATTATAAAAAGCTACAGAAATGGAATGGCTAGTTGCCAAGAATTATACCTAACATCCAAGATCAATAAAAAGAAACACAGAAAAATGACTTTTAAGCGCTAACATTACCACAGACATGACCGTTTAACCTGATCCTGTATCTAGAAAAAAAAATCGCCTTAAGCACTGTAATTAATATGGTTTCTACAGTACACTTACTTGAACTTATCCTTAACACATGAGATCGTTTGCAATTCCAACTGACTTTTGCGCCTTTGGTTTTCTGTAAGCTCTCCATTTACAATACGCCATTTGCAAGAACATGTTTTCTTTTACTTCCTCTTTATCTGTTTTAGTACAGGCACCCTTGCATACAGAAACAGAGATGGCGCCTCATTTCATATGGAAAATGAGATGGTGCCTGATTAAGTCTATTTGCTGTAGTACTGGATAAACACAATTACAGAGATGTCATTCATCACTAACGATAAATATGCATAGAATACTGTGGTGCTGCACTTAATGGTCTGTCATACTTTGCATTAGAAACACTTATTTTCAGGGGTTTTTAATTCAGCTATAAAATGCCCCCAGGTTGAAATCTGCCCCACAACATCTCAGCCAACAAATGTATTTGTTATGGAAAAAAAAACCCTGTTGTGCCATTTGAGTTATGAGTGGAGCCCTTTGCCCTCATTACTTAAATAAATAAATAGAAGTCCACACATTAAAGGCTTTTTAACTCTCAACTCAGCAGTGAAAAAGTGGACTCATCTTTTTTGCTGTCTGGAATAAATAATGGAAACAGCTATAATATTTCCCCCCACACCCACCCGCATTATTACTGGACATGGGGCCAGATTCTAGTCTGGTAAATAAATGCCCCTCAACCAGGCATCCATACATGCAGCCCAAGCAATAGTATAGCACTCTCCTATTCTGGCTAGCAACACTACACATCCTTTACCTCTCGGGTATTCCTCTTTCCTGCCCCCTTCCCTTAGCCTCCCACATTTTCTTCTGTTTACATTCCGAGCCCAGGTCATCTGGACCTTGACTGAGTTCATGTCAGAGCAGAGGACATGAAATGCCTCCGAATCTGTGGATATTAGGGACTGGGATGTGGCCAGTCAGGTCTAGTGGTCAGAGCAGGAGTCAGAGTCAAAGGTCAGAACCCAGGTTATCGGGAGTAAGGCTGGGAACAAGCAGACACAGGAGCTATCACAACCATGGGTGAACGCAGGGCCAGTGCAAGAAAGTTTCACGCCCTAGGTGAAACTAGCTTGCACCAGCCCTGCGCCGCCCCCTCCCGCAACGCCGCCCCCCCCAGCCAACTCCCCCGCCTGCCCCCTCCCCCCCGCCTGCGGGAGCTCAACGTGGAGCCGGGAGGCAGGAGGGCGGCTTGCCATGGCTGCCTCCCGGCTCCCCGCTCGGCGGCTGAGTGGGGAGCTGGGAGGCAGCCGCCGCCGCCCCCCAAATCCTGGCGCACTCTGCAACTGCAAAGTATCCTCAGAAATAAACTATTATCCTGTTTAGCTTTGGCAGTTCAGACAATGGTTCCTAATCTGGTAGTATTCGAATTACTATTCACTTCACAGGAAATAACTTCTGCCTAGCCCAGTGTTTAATAAGCATTCTTCTGTTGGCTACATAGTAAGATATTCATGACCTTACATTATCTGCTGATGTGTAAATTATTTGAGAAGGTTCTTGGTGTGTCCTGTGGCACTTATACCCTGAGTCAAAACAATTTTATATTCTCTAGCATGTAGTAATAGTGTTTTGGATTGCAGATAGGGAAGATCTCTTCCCTATTTTCTCTGTGTCATTGGGCATCTTTGTGTGTCTCTAAAGAGTTTCTTTATTATACCTTCTTTGCAAATACATTTGTATTTCATGTATTCCTGGTTGGCAGTTGCACCAAGCAAATGTGAAATTTTGACTTATCAAAGCGGAGAATAATTAGACAAATAAAATACATCATCGTGCATTTTTTCAAAGTCCATAGAAATTCCACTCCAGTTTCTGAAGTATTTAAAGGCAAAATACCCAGCACTATCTCCTAGTACTTTCCTGTTTGAGACACAACTAAAGCAAAAAACAACAACTCATTACTTTGTTGCTACCAAGGTAGGCATATTTGAATCATTTGCAAGGTACCTGCCACGCTCTTGCCTCTCCACTTAGAAGGCTATGTACTGGTTTACTGGACAGTCAGACATCAGGGTGGATTGATTTAAATCACCAATTTTAATCATGATTTAAGGCAGCAAGCAGGAAACCTTGGTTTAAATAATAGATTTTAATGATGTTTTGCATTTGTACTTCTAGTATTTTACAAAGGAAATGTTGATAACTATTAAAATGTTGATTTTCAACTAAATATAGCCTTTACATGAAGTTTGCTTCTTTTAATTAACCAGGAGAATAAACTACATTTATAAACATTTGAGTATTACATAGCTTAATTTACATTTATTCAAATTCTTAATTTTACATTTATTATTGTGTTAGAAAATAGTGAATGATGCATTTCTTATTTGCAGGATGATTAATTTTTTTATTTGTGATTTGTGTTAAGCTCAATTTAGATGGAAATTAAATTAAAATGAACAAAAATAGAATTATTTTATTTAATACAACTATCTTAGTGTGCTGGATACATAAGAAAAGTCTACCAGAAAACTCCAACATGTTTTGCTTTTAAAACGGATTATTAAAACCAAGAAATATTATCTGTAGTTGTTTGAACTGATTTTTCTGGTCATCATGTCATTCAAGATTTACAACTAGTAATTCTCATTCTCTGGCACATCATTTTAATGTATACATTTGAAGTGGAAAATAAGTTTTCCTGCTGTTTGCAAATTTCAATGGGTTTCCTAACTTTGAATGTATTAGTCATTGAATTCACCGAGATGAATAAACTGAAATGAAGAAAACAGTCTCTCTGCACCAGCTGAAGAGGCTACTGCTGTGAAAAGCTGGTTTAGCACTTTAAGCAACACTGGCTCCATGTGCTTAATCAGTGATTCAAACCACTGAAGTGGATCAACTTTCTTTAAAACTCAGCAGCAAACATGTAGTGCTTAATTTTTGTGTGTTTTAATTTAAGTGATTTTAATAGATTGTACTAGGTTTAGGTCTTAAACCTGTTTGAAACTGACTAGGTTATCTTTTTAAAATAAAACATGTATTTTATTTAAATAAATCCAAATAAAAACAGTTTTATTATAAAAAAGTCATTTGATTTTTATCTACTCTGTCAAACAAGCTAGGTGTTTCATAGGATGATCCTTTCTGTGCAGGGCCGGCGCTATCACTAGGCGACCATAGGCAGTCGACTAGGGCGCCAGGATTTGGGGGGCGGCAGGTGGGTGCCTCCCGGCTCCCCGCTCATCTGCTGAGCGGGGAGCCGGGAGGCAGCCATGGCGAGCCGCCCCCATGCTGAGTTTGGAGCTGGGGGGCAGCCACGGTGAGCCTCCCCGCTGCCTCCCCTCTCAGCCGCTGAGCCGGGAGGCAGGAGGCAGCCGCGGCGAGCCACCCCCTGTCTCCCCGCTCAGCCGCTGAATCACTGGGAGCAACATTCACACATCACCTAGTCTCTTGTGCTGCTTCTGCTGTCTCACCCATGGGCTTTATTGTAGTGCTTCCTTCCCTGCTTCCTACCCACCCCTGCAGCTGACTGAAAATTGTGGGGCTCCATTTCAGCTTCTGCTGAATGTTATTTTATAGCACAACATGGAAGTCAAAGTGTTATTTAGTGATAAAGTTTTAACATCAAAAAGTCACCTCAGATAAGCAGCCTTGTTATTGATTGTTCACCTAACAGGGACAGCGCGCTTGCTACTGTATATGACAAAGATGAGGACAAGTCCTGCCATAGCGCCACAGGGAGAAATCCAGAGATGGGAAGAGATTTTACACACACTGTATTTTTCTTTGTTATGACCTTGCTAGTTGCATGTCAAGGGAGGGATTTTCTTAGTATTCACCCCTTCTTGTCAACTGTTGAGAATAGGCTACTTCCACTTTAATTGAATTGGCTCGTTAGCACTGACCCCCACTTGGTAAGGCAACTCCCATTTTTTCATGTGCTATGTATTTATTCCTGCCTACTGTATTTTCCACTCCATGCATCAGATGAAGTGGGTTTTAGCTCATGAAAGCTTATGCCCAAATAAAGTTGTTAGTCTGTAAGATGCCACAAGGACTCCTCGTTGTTTTTTTTATATTGTCTCAGTTACCCATATGCAAACTTACTGGTGACAATGAGCTTCCACAACTGCACTGAAGGCTTAATTGTGGCCTGCCAAACCTTTATTTATTTGTTATGATAGTGTAGCTAATTGGTTCATTTAATTATCCATTTATTATTTTGTTATGGTCACATGTGCTGTTCCACATATAATTAATATATACTCAATAGATTTTAATTTGTAGGATTATAGAAGTATAAGACTGACAAGTATTTAGGAACGATAAGTGTAGATTAGATATAGAAGTAATGCATGGCTGTAATGCAAGGCCTATAGGCTGAGGCCTGTAAGATTTTAGCTTAGCTATACTAGGCCATAGGCTTTACAACAGTTGACATAAGTGGATGTCCTATGAATAACCCTATGCCACTAAAGTTACAAGAGTAATAGAAAAAGTGGGCTAATGGGTGATGTTATGGGAAATAGGTTGTAATGTACCCGTCTAGACCAGTGGTTTTCAAACTGCGGAATGTAAGGCACTGGGTCGCAGCGGCTCTGGTCAGCACTGCCGACCAGGCCATTAAAAGTCCCATTGGTGGTGCTGCCTGGCTAAGGCAGGTTAGTTCCTACCTGTTCTGACAGTTCGCTGCGCCCCGGAAGCAGCCAGCAGCAGGTCTGGCTCCTAGGTGGGGAGAGGGCGGAAAACAGGGCTCCGCACGCTGCTCCCACCCTGAGCACCGGCTCTGTGCTCTCATTGGTTGGGAACCGGCCAATGGGAGTTGGTGGGGGGGGTGCCTGCAGGTGAGAGCCATGCACAGCTGCTTGCATGCCTCCCCCTAGGAACAGGACCTACTGCTGGCTGCTTCCAGGGTGCAGTGTGGTCCGCTAAGGAAGCCTGCCTTAGCAACCCTGCTGCGCTGCTGACCGGGAGCACGCCCCAACCCCACACTCCAATCCCCGGCCTCAGCCCTGAGCCCCCACCCCCAAGCCCAGAGCCCATTCCTGCACACCAAAACCCTCATCCCTAGCCCCACCCCAGAGCCTGCACCCCCAGCCCAGAGCCCTGACCCCCTCCCGAACCCCCTGCCCCATCCTAGACCCCCTCCCACATCCTGAACCCCTCATTCCTAGCCCCACCCCACAGCCCTCATCCTCGTACCCCAACCCTCTGCTCCAGCCCTGAACCCCTCCCACACCCAAAACCCCTCATCCCCAGCTCCGTTGGGTTGCAGGCATCAACAATTTTCTTCAACTGGGTCACCAGAAAAAAAGTTTGAAAACCACTGGTCTAGACTGCAAGACATCTGATTGTAACATAGATGTCCTGCTTTGACCACAGGTTATCATGTAGGCATGTTGTGCAGAGATGCTAATGAGAATAAGGGAAACTAATAAAACAACCTATGAAAAACAGGGCATCCCAACATTCATGGGCTATGAAAGTACAAATAAGGAAAGTAGGATTGAAACCTGTATACATATGCATAAGGTGTTGGTCATAACAAGATAAAAGAGATTCTGCGGTTAGCCTAAAATGGGAGGAAGAGCCATGGAAGACTTCATTGTGATGACCTCTGCAGGAACCACCCCTCTCTCAATGACCACCTGTTGAGAGATCCACCCAACTCTATGAAATCTTTGATTATGAGAGTTTGGACATTGCATTGGCCAGTGTATGGATTCTCTCGGGTTGTGTAAATGGGTATGTGAGTGTAACTTATAATACAAGCAAGATTTTATACTTGCAGCTGTGTTTGTGGTTACCGTTCTCATTCTTAGTCAGTTCCTAGAGCCTCCAAACCTCCATCCTATTTATCTTTACACTGTAGCAACAGGAGCTGGACTAATAAAGTGTGTGTTTCATCCCATTCTAGTTTTTGGTCGACATAGAAGACTGCAATCTACTACTGCTATCATTTACTGTTTGCTCAAGTAGTGGAGGTCTTAGCAGTGGATCTTAAACATTCCAACCTTGCTGATGAATGATGTGGGAGTGAGTAGTGTTCCACATAATGGAATTTGTTTTTTCCCCATTTGCTTTTTTAAAAATCTACAAATAAAATATATCTGTTAGAAGCAGGAGTGGTCTCAGAAGGAGGGATCGCTCAGTGGTTTGAGCATTGGCCTGCTAAACCCAAGGTTGTGAGTTCAATCCTTGATGGGGCCATTTGGGGCAAAAAAATCTGTCAGGGGACAGTACTTGGTCCTGCCTAGTAAAGGCAGGAGACTGGACTCAATGCCCTCTCAAGGTCCTTCCAATTCTATAAGATAGGCATGTCTCCATATAAATATTAACATAAAAACTAATTTGAAATTGTTATTTATTTACTAAACAATTTTTTTTGTGAAAAATGTTTTCCATATAAAGTCTTGTGGGGTTTTTTTAATCAAAAAAATTAAAGTCCAAAACCACAAATACTGGCATGGTACCTCGTGGGAGTTGTAGTTTTTGGTGTCTCATGCTCCCAATCTCCTGTAAGAGCAAGGCTCCCCAATGGATTTATTCTCCCATGAGGCACTATGGGCATGCAGTTTCTGTGATGCACCTCCTTCATAGAATCATAGAATATCAGGGTTGGAAGGGACCTTAGGAGGTCATCTAGTCCAACCCCCTGCTCAAAGCAGGATTAATCCCCAATTTTTGCCCCAGATCCCTAAATGGCCCCCTCAAGCATTGAACTCACAACCCTGGGTTTAGCAGGCCAATGCTCAAACCACTGAGCTATCCCTCCCCCCAGAGTGGAGACTGGTGAATCATGAGAGATGTAGCCTGACCAAGGCCCCTGACCTACAGAGAACAATGAAGCAACCAAACTACAGCTTCCATGAAGTACCACAACCAAGGTATTTGGTGTTCTGTGAAACTGTTTTGGGAAATATCAAAATTTTCTCTGGAAAACTGACATGAATTTTAATTTGTTGAAATTTTGTATTTAAAAAACATTGGCTCTAGTTAAAAGATTGCAATCTTGGCAATCTTATGAAAGTCAAACATTCACATTAGAAAATGCCAGTATTTAAGTTTGTCTGTGAAACCTTAATTTGGTCCCCTGGTGTGATGCATTATAGAATCATAGAACTGGAAGGGACCTCGAGAGGTCATCTAGTTCAGTCCCCTGCACTTATGGCAGGACTAATTATCTAAAGAATTCCTGACAGATGTTTGTCTAACCTGCTGTTAAAAATCTCCAATGATGGAGATTCCACAACCTCCCTAGGCTATTTATTCCAGTGCTTAACCACCCTGACAGTTAGGAAGTTTTTCCTAATGTCCAACCTAATCCTCCCTTGCTGCAGTTTAAGTCCATTGATTCTTGTCCTATCCTTAAAGGTTAAGAAAAACAATTTTTCTTCCTCCTCCTTCTAACAACCTTTTACATAATTGAAAACCGTTATGTCCCCTCTGAGTCTTCTCTTTTCCAAAATGAGCAAGCCCAGTTTTGTCCATCTTTCCTCACAGGTCATGTTTTCTAGACCTTTTATTATTTGTGTTGCTCTCCTCTGGACTTTCTCCAATTTGTCCACATCTTTCCTGAAATGTGGCGCCCAGAACTGGACACAATACTCCAGTTGAGGCCTAATCAGAGCAGAGTAGAGTGGAAGAATGACTTCTCGTGTCTTGCTTACAACACTCCTGCTAATACATCACAGAAGGATGTTTGCTTTTTTTGCAACAGCGTTACGCTGTTGACTCATAGAGTCATAGACTTTAAGATCAGAAGGGACCATTATGATAATCTAGTCTGACCTTGTGCACAATGCAGGCCACAGAATCTCACCCACCCACCCACTCCTGTAATAAACCCCTAACCTATGTCTGAGCTATTGAAGTCCTCAAATCATGGTTTGAAGACTTTAAGGTGCAGAGAATCCTCCAGCAAGTGACCCGTGCCCCATGCTGCAGAGGAAGGCGAAAAACCCCCAGGGCCTCTGCCAATCTGCCCTGGAGGAAAATTCCTTCCTGACCCCAAATATGGTGATCAGCTAAACCCTGAGCATGTGGGCAAGACTCACCAGCCAGTCACCCAGGAAAGAATTCTCTGTGGTAACTCAGATCCCATCCCATCTAACATCCCATCACAGGCCATTGGGCATATTTACTGCTAATAGTCAAAGATCAATTAATTGCCAAAATTAGGCTATCCCATCATACCATCCCCTCTATAAATTTATCAAGCTTAGTCTTGAAGCCGGATATGTCTTTTGCCCCCACTGCTTCCCTTGGAAGGCTGTTCCAGAACTTCACTCCTCTGATGTGTCCCTGCCAGCAGGTAGGGGATCTTGGGGGACAATTACTGCACTGGTGGGGTGCAAAATAAACTTTATTAAGAGAATATAAAAACAGGGAAAATTCAATAGTGAGGGGTATGGGGTTTGTTAAGGTAGACAATTGGGGAGGGGTTTCTTTTAGTAAACAGGATAGGGGGTTTCAATAGTGGGGTACAATACAGTGGGGTACAATACAGTTGGTAACCAATTAACACTGAAGTATAAATGTAACAGGTAGCTAACAATTTCTATGTAAAGGGTGTGTCACAGCAGCATATAACCAACTAACAGTTATGGGTAAAATGTGTTAAATAACCAAGAACTTTAGGTAAAAATGGGTCACAGTGGTGTAAATGTAAAATGTGAGGTGTGTTAGAGAGAAAAAGGAAAGTAACTAATGGGGTTTTTATGCTAGACTTTAGTAATGCAATTGAGGCTTGGCAGCTATAGGAAGGGGGGGTGAGTACGTGGTGGAAGGGATTAGGGGAGAGAGAGAAAGGCAGTGGTAGAGAAATGAGGTTGGGGGGGGGGAAGACATGTGGTGGAGCAGAGACCAAAGGCAGAGGCGCTGCGGAGGAAGATTTGAACTGAGGAAGACACAGAGAGCAGACAGGCTGCAAGTTTAAACAGCAGAGAGAGAGAGAGAGAGAAAAATGAGGTTGGGGGGTGGGGGAAGACAGACTTAACCACAATTATACAGATCACAGCAAAATCTTATCTATGATTTAACTTAACCAAGACTACACAAGTTAGCAAGTAACAGAACGCAATACAAACAATTCTTTAAACCTACTTAACCACAGCTATGCAAAATGAAATTACAATTTATCTAGACTAAAGACTAAACCTAATACAGACCAAGGAGTTAGCTTGGGTCTGCCTGCTGGGGAAAGAAAGCCAGCAGTTAAAACAAGGGGAGTGTGCAAGAGGTTTTTTCTTACCAATACCCAAGACAGCAGCAAGCACAAAGACAGGAACAGCAGGTTTAGCATCAGACTTGATTCGCTTTCAATAATCAGGAGATCTCCAGGCACAAATTCGTTGTTCGTGGGAGGGGAGTTTAAAACGGGGGTACGCTCAAAAAACAAACGAGAGCGGGGAGAGGGTCTCCCAAGGACCCCTAGCTGATCAGACCAGGTGGCAAGGCAAGGAACTTCTCCAGGGGTCTGATCAGAAAATGTCTGGTTTTAAAGGCAAACTTAGGCAGTTTCCCACCAGTACTTTTGATTGGCTTCTTTGGATACAGGGGAGGAGAGAAGGCAGGGAAAACTACAGGTAAGCATAGGCATGCCTGGGCAAGTTCTGAGCCACAGGTATGACTCATATGCTCAGCTATGTGGCCACTTTAGGTCTTGCATACCTGGGCAGAGCACCCCTACACCGAGCCCGGATCTGAACAAAGGAACCGAACAAAGGAGCAAGAAGCCTCCTCCCTAGGCAGAGCAATGGCTCCAGTTAGTCTGTACAAGCCATTTTCATGAGCAGGGCCAGGCTGTGACTTTGGTCAGTTCCATGGCCGGGGGGGCGGCCACTATTGAAAAAGAATCCAGCAGGGGGACAGCTGTAACAGACATGATGGTTAGAAACCTTCATCTAATTTCAAGTCTAAACTTCCTGATGGCCAGTTTATATCCATTTGTTCTTGTGTCCACATTGGTACTGAGCTTAAATAATTCCTTTCCCTCCCTGGTATTTATCCCTCTGATATATTTATAGAGAACAATTATATCTCCCCTCAGCCTTCTTCTGGTTAGGCTAAACAAGCCAAGCTCTTTGAGTTTCGTTTCATAAGACAGGTTTTCCATTCCTCGGATCATCCTAGTAGCCCTTCTCTGTTCCTGTTCCAGTTTGAATTCATCCTTCTTAAACATGGGAGACCAGAACTGCACACAGTATTTCAGATGAGGTCTCACCAGTGCCTTGTATAACGGTACCAACACCTCCTTATCTCTGCTGGAAATACTTTGCCTGATGCATCCCAAGATTGCATTAGCTTTTTTCAATGCTACATCACATTGGCGGCTCATAGTCATCCTGTGGTCAACCAATACTCCGAGGTCCTTCTCCTCCTCTGTTACTTCCAACTCATATTGAGCTTGTGGTCCACTATGACCCCCAGATCCCTTTCTACAGTACTCCTTCCTAGGCAGTCATTTCCCATTTTGTATGTGTGCAACTGATTGTTCCTTCCTAAATGGAGTACTTTGCATTTGCCCTTATTGAATTGAATCCTATTTACGTCAGACCATTTCTCCAGTTTGTCCAGATCATTTTGAATTTTAAATGCACTCCAAAGCACTTGCACCCCTCCCAGCTTGGTATCATCCACAATCTTTATAAGTGTACTCTGTATGCCATTATGTAAATCATTGATGAAGATATTGAACAGAACCAGAACCAGAACTGATCCCTGCATGACCCTTCTCGTTATGCCCTTCCATCATGACTGTGAACCACTGATAACTCTCTGGAAATGGTTTACCAACCAGTTATGCACCTATCTTATAGTAGTTCCATCTAGGTTGCATTTCCCTAATTTGTTTATGAGAAGGTCATGAAAGACAGTATCAAAAGCTTTACTAAAGCTTCCCCCCATCCACAAGGCTTGTTACCCTGTCAAAGAAAGCTATCAGGTTGGTTTGCCAAGATTTGTTCTTGACAAATCCAAACTGACTGTTACTTATCACCTTATTATCTTCTAGATGTTTGCAAATTGATTGCTAAATTATTTGCTCCATTATCTCTCCAGGTACAGAAGTTAAGCTGACTGGTCTGTAATTCCCCAGGTTGTCTTTATTTCCCTTTATATAGATGGGCACTACATTTGCCCTTTTCCAGTCTTCTAGAATCTCTCCCGTCTTCCATGACGTTTCAAAGATGATCGCTAATTGCTTATCACCTTATTATCTTTTATCTTATTATGCTACAGTCTATAATTACATGATTATATATTGGGTTTTTTCCACAGGACCCCTGTATCATCCAGTGCACAGTTTGGACTTGCTTTGTGATGGATCATGGTTCTATAGTCAAGAAGGGTGTCTGCAGGCCCTTTGCCTCATTTGTTGCAGACACTGGAAGGTGAGTAGTAAACGCAGCAGGGCTTCGCAGGAAGAGAAAGGATGATCTCACAGTTAAAGCAGTTGAATGCTGCCCAGAACTAGATTCTATCCATGCTTCTGCCACAGAGTTCCTGTGTGTTACTAGGAAAATAGCTTCAACCAATCTTTACACAGATGATCAAGAGCTTGTGTATTCCTCATTTAGTGAGTGCCCGACTGTTCAACAAATTACAAGTTATTTCAGTCTTTCTGTGAAACTAATGGTTAAATATTTTGTTGGTTTACAATACTGTTACTGAAATTCCATATTACATAACATTGGATGTAACATTGCTGAACTTACCGGTGTTGTACCCACTACACTGAGCTGCTTCAACTGTGTTAGCTGGCTGTTGTATTGTCAATATTCCTTTGCATGATGCCATCTAGTGGTTATTGATATTACAGCAAAGACTTTTGGAACAATTACGACAGCTGAAAATATGTCAGTTAACCTGTGCTGTGTGCATCCACCGTGCCTTTACAAATACTGCATGCACACTGCTCAAGTATTTATTTAAGCCCAAGGAACAAAGAGACTGAGGAAGAAGTGTGGAATGAAAAACAGCCCTAATTTAAAATAGCTTTAAAATAGAGGTTTTAAAACACAGTAGGGACTTTTTCAAACTACTAATTTAGCTTTCAGTCCTGCTCTTGCTTTCATTTCTCATTCCTAGCATTGTCAAAGCAACTGCATACATGAAGTTAAGAAAACAGTTTGTTTAATAGTGTTAAGTTTTATGGAACTCATTGTAATTTTATAGATGTAATCATTCAGTTCTCTGTAAAACATGTGTTTAGCAGCATGGGAGGCCTTTCAAAGGAAATGTGGTATTAAAAAAAGTCTCTGAAACCTTCAGTATGTTGAATGGGATTAACATCTTTAAAGACTTGTTGGGTCACTCCCTCCAAGCTTTTATGGTTCCCGGCAAGCACTAGAGACCCTCTCATCTCTTTAAAGCAACTCGATGACCGCTCTGTAAGTACTAGACCCTATGCTCATTGTGGTTAGTTTCAAAATTCCCACAGACTTTAATATTGCCCAATTGAGACTTAATACTTTTGAAAAGCAGTTTACAAACATACGACTCTGATCTGTCTTAGCTTGTCTGCCCTTCATTGCTTTAGTTGATCTTCCTGTATTTTCACCCAATACCCAGGGTCAAATCTAAGTGCCTTAAACTAATTTGTTTTTTTTTCATATGCAATTGAAGCAGCGATCCCCATTGATTTCTTTGTACTTTTGCTGAAAAACTGATATATATTTTAGTTTGTGTCCTCTGGTATTTTATAGTTTCAGCTATTGGCCAAATCCTGTACCTCTAATAAAGCCTAACTTCCTTTGACTACAGTGAGTAATCTGAATAGGGGCCATAGGGATAAGCCCTACATAAGCAATTCATCTCCTGGTTCTCCATTTCCTAGTTTGGCCTTTTAACCCCCAATGCCTTCTGCAGTTGCCATCGATTGGTCTGTACACTGAAGTGATCTAAATCCTTTTGTCAGGTTGTTTCATTCCTCATATTGGTTCTATCACCAGTGTTATTTAGCCCTGAAACTTTGACCTCTTGAGCCCAATTCTCCTGTCATTTACTGGTGTTCCAATGTTGAATCTAGAGTAACTCAAAGTTAGACAGATATACCTCCAGGAGAGGATTAGAATTTAGTTCTGTTTTTTGGTATCTTCATTCAAATCAGTTTTTCTGTATGGTAAATAGAGGTCATGAAACTGCCCCCTAAGTGTCTCACTCATGCTTTCCCATCTAGCTTTCAACTCTTTTGTCTCCTGCTGTGTAGCGGTTTTATCCAGCACCTCATGTTACTTCCTATTCCATGGCTTTTTAGTTTAGCCTTAATCTCTCATGTGAAACCTGACTTTCTGATGCTTAGATTTTCAGAAATACATTGAGTTTTCCTTATCTCTCACGGCAGTGAAGTTTTCAAAGAGCTCCAGCAGATTAGTGAAGCATGACCTTCCCTGCCTGAAAACCACAGAAACTATTGCAAGTTGTGAAGGAGAAACAAATTCCT
The DNA here is from genome assembly GCA_037349315.1 of Chelydra serpentina. NCBI lineage: Eukaryota > Metazoa > Chordata > Testudines > Chelydridae > Chelydra > Chelydra serpentina. The sequence continues at coordinate 28,381,247 of JBAIAC010000035.1, read as the reverse complement.
CATGAAGCAGCTTTGTGGAAGATTCCATTTACTACATTTACTATATCAGAGCATGTGGAATTCCATACAAAATAATTTAAATGAAAGGAGGCAGTGGCAGGTGAACTTTGCCATCATCAATAGCTGTATTTTATTAACCCACTGGAAGTAGTTATTTCTTCACATATTTAAAAGTCCAAAACAGGCCTTTTAAAATGGTCCATTTCACCAGATTCAGTCTCTGGACGATAACTTTTGAGCACTTCCCTGCCCCCCATTCTGTGGTCTGTTTTGCCTTGCAGCCAAGTAGGTGGCCTTCAGCCATCAGCGGCTGAACCCTGTTCTCTATCACCTGTGTTCAAGCTCAGTCTCCATTGTGTTATTGAGGTCTGCCAGGAGAATTTGGCCCAGTGTCTCTGAATACCCACAGGTCTTTAAACAAAAAGGAAGTTGCTGTAAAGCAAGTGAGGGACCAAGTATTTCGTGTTTTTTACAAGCTATTTCTTTTCACATGTTATCATATGGGCAGGGCCTTTCAGAATGTGTGTAATATATAGAGCTCACTAACATTGGAGTATGTCAGAACAACGCCAAGCAGACGCCCACAAATCAGTTAGCCAAATGCAATTTTTTTTTTCATTTTCTGTCAAGTCTGTTCCTAATTTCCCATATTTTTTGCCTGGATGTGAAATTCTTCAGTGTAAAAAGAGCTGAAATGCCACTCTGGCAACAAGTAACCAAGGTGACATTTCTAAAGCCCAAGTATTCTCTCCAACTAATACTAGTTTCCTTCTTCTTATTTTTCAGCATAATAGGTCATATTTAAGTAGCAAATGAACGGGATTAACTATTTGATTCAAAGAATAAATGGTGCTGATGGTGACACCAGTTTCTTTTGTGAGCACTGTCACAGGTGTGTCTGCCCCATCATAGTCCCTTCTGGTCAAATATGGCACTGCAGCTGCTCCCTGCCTCAGTTCACCAGGTGCAGCAGTCTGTCCAGTTTAGGGCAGCCTATGCCATAAGGTCATTGTCAGTCTTTAAACAGCCAAACAACTAACTCATAATTTGGCTGTTTGCACTTTTAAACATACAAAAAAGGCAACTGCATGGTCATAGCACTTTAAGACCAAGGCCTTGCCCCTGGAATTCTGGGCTAGGGCTGAGAAGCTCTGCTCTGGTCCTAGCCTCAACCAGCACGCCCCATGAGAGGAAATAGCCAAGCCTTCTTAACAGCCTACTGGCTCCCAATTGAACATTCCTGGCTCTGCCACGCATCTGGAGGGCCAAGTCTTGTTTGTAATCTGAGTGGATTTCCTTAAGCAGTGCTGTGTTAGGACATCAATGCCTCCAACAGAAGACAGAGAAGTCCTGATAGGCCCCATCACACAAGCTCATCCAAGCATCTCAACCCTTAGTCTCTGTTTGCCATGCCACTCCCTTTCTTCATTCAAATGTACCCTGAAATGTCACTGTCACTTAAGTGGTTTATTACTCAATTTAAAAAAAAAAAATCACCATCAAGATGTGCCCTAATAATCACATCCTTTCCTGCTTTTTCGTTCATCCAGCCCCTTTCATTCATTGATGAAAATCAATCTGGCAGTGGTTGCAGGCAACTTGTGAAATCTTTGACTTAGTCAGGAGACAGTAAGAATCACTGAAAATTCATATCCTTTATTCTTTGAATTACATAGTACCCTTGAAAAGGCTGTACATGTTTAGAAGCCTTTTATAACACTGGTCTACAATTTTTGAGAAGTCATCTGCTTCAGAGATAAAATATGCTATTTAGTATGTATTTTGATGTGCTGAATTCAAATATGACAATTAAAACAACTGATTGGCTACTGTTTCTAAGATATTTAAGTTTTTACATTTTATGTCTATGTATATTGTGTAGATAGTAGAGTTTTAATCATAAATTGTAAACCTAGGTCTTTTCATGTGTTTATGGTTGCTTTACACGATACTATTTCACCTGTCCTGTTTACGTAACACTTTAAAAATCAGCAAAGGGGTTATATAAATAACATTTATTATGAAACAAAAGGCAAAAAACTATTATGTACATAGTTTAGTCCTATTCAGTGTCTATTCGGCGCTTCTTGGCTTGTCTCTTGTATTCATTAAATGGAGCATCTCTTGTCACTGTCCAGCAATAGTCTGCAAGCATTGATGGGCTCCATTTGCCCTGATAGCGTTTCTCCATTGTTGCAATGTCCTGGTGAAATCGCTCGCCATGCTCGTCGCTCACTGCTCCACAGTTCGGTGGAAACAAAATCTAGATGAGAGTGCAAAAAATGTATCTTTAGTGACATGTTGCAACCAAGGCTTTTGTATGCCTTGAGGAGGTTTTCCACCAACAACCTGTAGTTGTCTGCCTTGTTGTTTCCGAGAAAATGTATTGCCACTAACTGGAAGGCTTTCCATGCCTTTTTTTCCTTGCCACGCAGTGCGTGGTCAAAAGCATCATCTCGAAGAAGTTCACGAATCTCAGGACCAACAAAGACACCTTCCTTTATCTTAGCTTCACTTAACCTTGGAAATTTTCCACGGAGGTACTTGAAAGCTGCTTGTGTTTTGTCAATGGCCTTGACAAAGTTCTTCATCAGACCCAGCTTGATGTGTGAGGGTGGTAACAAACTTTTCCTTGATTCAACAAGTGGTGGATGCTGAACACTTTTCCTCCCAGGTTCCAATGCCTGTCGGAGTGGCCAATCTTTCTTGATGTAGTGGGAATCTCTTGCACGACTATCCCATTCGCAGAGAAAACAACAGTACTTTGTGTATCCAGTCTGCAGACCAAGCAAGAGAGCAACAACCTTCAAATCGCCACAAAGCTGCCACTGATGTTGGTCATAGTTTATGCACCTCAAAAGTTGTTTCATGTTGTCATAGGTTTCCTTCATATGGACTGCATGACCAACTGGAATTGATGGCAAAACATTGCCATTATGCAGTAAAACAGCTTTAAGACTCGTCTTCGATGAATCAATGAACAGTCTCCACTCATCTGGATCGTGAACGATGTTGAGGGCTGCCATCACACCATCGATGTTGTTGCAGGCTACAAGATCACCTTCCATGAAGAAGAATGGGACAAGATCCTTTTGACGGTCATGGAACATGGAAATCCTAACATCACCTGCCAGGAGATTCCACTGCTGTAGTCTGGAGCCCAAAAGCTCTGCCTTACTCTTGGGTAGTTCCAAATCCCTGACAAGGTCATTCAGTTCACCTTGTGTTATGAGGTGTGGTTCAGAGGAGGAGGATGGGAGAAAATGTGGGTCCTGTGACATTGATGGTTCAGGACCAGAAGTTTCATCCTCTTCCTCATCTGACTCAAGTGATTCTGGTGCATCAGGAACCGGCAGTCCTTCTCCGTGGGGTACTGGGCGTATAGCTGATGGAATGTTTGGATAATGCACAGTCCACTTTTTCTTCTTTGACACACCTTTCCCAACTGGAGGCACCATGCAGAAGTAACAATTGCTGGTATGATCTGTTGGCTCTCTCCAAATCATTGGCACTGCAAAAGGCATAGATTTCCTTTTCCTGTTCAACCACTGGCGAAGATTTGTTGCACAAGTGTTGCAGCATATGTGTGGGGCCCACCTCTTGTCCTGATCTCCAATCTTGTCCTGATCTCCAATTTTGCAGCCAAAATAAAGGTGATAGGCTTTCTTAACCATAGTGGTTATACTGCGCTTTTGTGATGCAAAAGTCACTTCACCACAACCATAGCAGAAGTTATCTGCACTGTTCACACAAGTACGAGGCATCTCTGCTCACTTTGGCTAAACAGAAATGTGTCCCTTTGCAAAATCAAACACTGACAAATAAGACAGCACGACACTGTATGATTTCTAGAGCTGATATAGGGCAATTTGTTCAGCAGAGTGATGTAAGCTTCGTTATGATTGCATCATCCATGACCTCTAGGAATAACATGATGCAATTCATATCATGTATGACGCAATATCAGCTTCAGATTGCATCATTCATTGTTTTGCCTAAAAAGCAAGTACTGTCCAAACCCAGTCATAGATTTATTCATAGATCCAGTCAAAGATGTATTTTAGTCATTTCTGGTTTAAATTGAGATCCCTTCCCTTTATAACTCACTTATCCTCCGCCATTCCCAAGTCAAGGGTCGTATATACTGACCCAATAGCATGTCTTGAAAACTAGAGCCAATCAACAATTTTAAGCATCATTTTTGCTCTCAGTGACCCAGAATTAGTAAAGTTTGACTACATTGATTTCAGAAGCATTTTGGCTGTAGATTAATTATAATTCATTAAATGGCCAACCCTTAATCTACTTTTAAAAGGCACTTTAAAATCAGCCACAAGTGAGCATCAAAGAACAAAGCCCTAACCTGGTTCCAGCTAGTGAAGTTGTTAGTCATGACAGCACCTGTTGTGCATCCTTAATCCTTTCCAAGCTGGTAGGGCGATGCTCTTACTTTGAAACAGCAGTGTTCTTTTCTGGTGGAGATTTTTAAACCTGAATTTCTTTTGATTCATTAGACAAATCTTTCAATTCATTCTAGAAGCAGTCCCCCAAAGTTACATAAGATTCCCAATACACTTAAAATTTACCAGTTCTAATCTTGCTTTGATTGTTGAACTTTATATTAATCCTGAACTGAGATTCAATTTTGCAGAAGAAAAATATCAGAGCTCACCTTTCACTACATAGTTCAGGGACTTGAGAAAACATATATTTTTTGTGAAAATCCAGCCTTTCCTCCCTTTCATCTTTTAAAAGATGCCTTCCAACATCCTTTTGTTAGATAGACAGTTAATGCACCATGTTCTTATCACCATGTACAATGCAGTTCTTGAAAGGTAACTACAGGCTGTTACAGATTCTTATCAATCATATTTTAAGAAAACCCAACAGCATCACAGTGTGACAAGCAGGTCCTAACTGGAGGTTTGCATGATTAGGAAAAACAAAACAGTACTTGCATATTTGTGGGGATACAAAACTAGGTCAAATTGCTTTAATCGGTGAAGATGGAGTTAATGGAGTTCATGTTTCACTAAACAGGACCATTTAAATAAAAAGTCACTTGGGTCACCACAGACAGCAGACCAGGAAGTTCCAGATTGTTTTCTATTTACTAGTAGTGACTGAATTATCCTATATTTTAATTGCTCTGCTGAGATTCTGGCAGTCTTCATTACCACATGTACAATTAAATCCCTCTGCTAGGGCTAGAAATATGTCATACTAGTTTATCAGTTGAGAAATGTTTTCCTGTTGACACTCACATTAGTACATACATAAGGGGCAGAGTTAAGGTTGCTTGTATATTAACTCACTTCATGATTCTTGTATTGTCCAAGATACTACAAAAAGAACAAGACACCAGGAATGTAGTTTGATTAGGCTGGAACTTTACTAAGTAACATAACAGAAAGTAGCACGTGAGAAATGATTGGGCAATAACTCACCCAGTCCAGGTCATCCATCCATCTGTAATTCCTAACACCTGGAGAGAGGGCTGCCCTCAGCACGTGTTCCTGTTGCACCTTTAATCTGTCCCAGCCCTGGTGCCAAGATGCCACCACTGTTGGCCTGATATTAGGGTTGGGAAAAAGGGACCGTCTCCCCGTTGTACCAGACATTAGAAGCCCCAGTCCTGTTCCTCACCTTCTTTAGGAAATGCCTTCTCCTAATCTGCTTCCAGTTCTGGTTTATCACAGAACTGGGACCTTCTGTTGAGCTATTACCTGCAGTAGGCCCCTGCCATCAGGAGATACCAGCAGTTCACTTGTCTGCCTCCCGCTCCTCCAACACAGAGAACAGAGAGATTACAGTATATGATGTTTTTATCTTTCTGGAAAGTTGCAGCGTGATGCTAGTTTATTTCTTATCATCCAGAACCTTAGTACACAAGACACAAAAAGAGAGAGAGAGCAGGCGGCTCCCTAAGGCAAAGAGGCAAAACTCAACCCACCTTGCTGTGGCCTGGCTCTCTGCATACTGACCACTCAGGACTCACTTCCCTACAGAGATCCTACCCTGCAAGCAAGCCCAGGAAATCCCCTGATAGTTTAAATTGGTAATTTACAATTTTAACAGTTTTCAGTACATCACAGCTTCCCCAATGGTTAAATCCTTCCCTAATATCAGTTCAAATCCTATCAGATTCCCAGGCAGCGGTGCACCCTGTCTTTCCTGATTAACTCAGGTATTGAATATACAATTTTATGACAGGCAGTTAGCCTTCCTGCTCACCATAGTTATCCACCTCTAGGGTCTTCACTGCAGTCTTTCAGGCCAAATTACACTTAACCCCATGAAGAGGACCTGGATCCACCCTATATCTTTCTTTGCCCCAATCCTTAGCTCAGTTAGACTCATGTCTGGTGCGTGACACATCAGCTTTCCCAGATCAAAGTTATTCTTTGCTGACTTAGTCTCAGTGCCCCTGTTCCCTTTGCCCTGCCTTCCATCCATCACAGCTTCCTAGCTTCCTTGTTTCTATGTACTGTCCTCTAAATATCTCTGGTGTCTTTGCTAAGGCACACTATGATTGGATCAGACATTCTTGGATAAGCCTTCACTAGTGAAAGATTGGGACTTTTAGCTGTGGTGGTACTCATGACATCATACCTGCCCTCTACCCCCACACAGGGGAACCCATTTCAGTGGCCTTAGCCCCATCTCTACATACCCTCTAAGACAGCAGTGCTCAAACTTTAGCAACCCGAGGACACTCATTTTGATTACAAAAAATTTGCGGACCCCCACGCTGGTTTCTAATTGCTCAACCCCCACTCCATCCCTTCCCCCAAGGCCTCACCTCTTCCCACCCCCACTCCACTCCTGCCCCTCCTCTTCCTCACCTCATTCCACACCTTTCCCCGAGCGTGCCCCATCCCAGCTCCTCCCCCTCCCTCCCAGCACCTCCTGCACACCGCTGAAAAGCTGTTCTGCAGCGTGCAAGAGGCACTGGGAGGTAGGGGGAGGAGTTGATCAGCGGGGCCGGCAGCCTCAGATGTGACTCGTGGACCCCCTGGAGTACCCTCATGGACCCCTGGTTTGAGAACCACTTTGTGTGATACAAAGTTACTTCATCTTTAGCATTTTGCCTGCTGAAAGGTCCTACACCCTGTGGAGTACTGCCACTACCCCAATCGTGCACTCATGCATGGTCTGCAGGATTTCCCACCCCTTCATCAAAGAGAGGTTGGTTTCCCTAACCCTGTCATCTCTGGGTAATAGGAGCCAGGAAATCCACTGCTTCATCTTAATCTGGCAGCCCCAGTGCGGGAGCATCGGGAGCCAGCATTCCAGACTGCTAGCTAATGCCTGGGGAATCCTGGGAAAAGGCAAGCCCTCTAACACCGGATCCTTCTATAAAGAAGCCCATAGCTCTCTCCTAGGAAAAAAAAGTACGTCTTACTTTTTTCAGCTTGCAAGTGTACTACATGCGCAGTGCTGATGTAAACCCTGCACTTTACCTTTCCAATAGCAGATAGCTTCTAGACTGAGCAAAGTGTTAGAAGCATAGTATTTTGGCTTACTAATGTTCAATTCTGATACCTTTACTAATAGAGAAACAAGGTGAGCGAGGTAATATCTTTTATTGGACCAACTTCTGTTGGTCAAAGGGACAAGCTCACCAACCGAAGTTGGTCCAGTAAAATATATTACCTCATCCACCTCGTCTTTCTAATATCCTGGGACTGACACAGCTACAACACTGCATACCTTTACTAATACTTTAAGAAAGTGCTCTTTTTGTTCAAGTACATTTTTCAGCAGCAATTCTTTTTCTTTCAGTTATTTCAGCCCATCAGAAATATGGATGTGCAGCTGCTTCTTTGTAGGTAGTATATGCTGCTTTGTTGTTGCATGGTACATAAACACACTAACTACTATGTAATTGTTTCAGAGTGGTATAATTACTTATCTATCATGACAGACGTTAGACAATTATACTTTGTTCTAGTTGCACCATTTCTTTTTCTAGTCATAGTAACCAAAATGCTGTAGGTGCTTTCAAATCTTAGAACAAGACAGTTGGTGCCCCCGACTGCTTACAATGTAAAACAGATGAAGGTTAAATGAAGTGCTTCAAATCTAGTCCTTTCAAATCTTGTCCCCACCCCATCAGCTTTTGTAACTTAATTCTCCTCCTGCCTCTCTAACTGCTCCTTTGGTGTGTCATTTGGCAGCTCATCATCCCCACTCCAACTTTCTGTGGAGGCTTCAAAGGGCTCAGCCCATTGACCACCTATTCTCCCTCTAGGAAAACTTATTTTCAATAATAATAATAGTAATAATAATTAATAATCAATCAGCCTAGAGGTGATAGTCTCCTTAGACCTACCTCTGCACTCCAGACTAGTCTCACGTCCTCACCAAACCTTCAGTCTGTTTTGCTGACATCTTTTCTTGGATGTCCAAACATCAGACTAAGTTCACCCTGGTGAGAATTTCATGCATTCCTTCCTTCCTCCCTCCTGTCATTGTGAATGCCACCCATTCATCCATTTTATTTCAGCCCATAATCTGGATGTGCTCCTCAACTCCACTCTCTATATCCTCACATCCTGGTAGTGTCTAAATATTGTAAATTCTTCTTGCCTATCATCTAAGATTTGGCCTTTACCCTCCATCCACACAGCTATAACTCTCATTAAGGCCCTCATATTGTCTCAGTTACTGCAACATCACCCTGCGGAGGGCAGCACAGAGCAAGTACTCCTGTAATAACAGTGGCTTGGTAAACGAGTTCCTGAAATGCTTTCCATGTGCATGTGATGGCACAAAATGATGTTGGGAGAGTTTGTCAATGGAGTTAACCTTGCTTGACGGCCAATATGTCCCATTGATCACGATAAAAGCCATGTAAAGTACAGTATTGTACTTTTACTGCCTTAGCAACCTTATCATGACAACAATAGAGTACAAAGGAACATAATACCTTTTTAAGCTGTAGAAGAGTGATTCACCAGCCAGTATGACCCCTCATAGCTAGGCATGGCATTGCAGGATATTCCCCTTGGTTACCTTCTTCTGAAGACCACTGACATCTTGGGATTGTCTGGTTCTTCTAGTGACTTGGTCTTCCAGCCAGGTCATGTACGGGCTCACAACTTCTGGGGTAATAAAGTCCCTAAATAAGAAAAAATAGGATTCTTCTACAAGTCTTTGGCAGGACCCCATCCTTTGACTCAGGGCCTGTTTTCGGAAACAACCAGTCCTTTGGTCTGTCTCCTAGGACCTGGTCATCCCATGTCACAGACTCCTGGCTGCAATCAGGCTTCTCTTAAAGAGGAGAAACAACACTCTCTTCTTCTTCTTGGTCAATCCCCAACTCATCTAGGTCTTCTCCTTTTAACTCCCCTCTCCACACCTGACATCCATTGCAGATATAGGAGGGTGGGGTAGGGCTAATTGAGTCAGATCCTTAATTAACCCTCTCCTCGACAATATGGGGCCTGTACACCCCTTTACATACACCCACATGCCTGCCGTTTCTGTAGTAATAAGTTTGATGGTGCAGGGATGCATGTTCTTTTCTTTCTGTTGGTTCCTTTCAAATCCTTTTTAGAATACTGAAGGGTGAGAATTTGTACAACGGAGAAGTATGCGTTGAGATTTTCCTTTCTTCTGAAGTGCATCGGTAAGTAACAGTTGGTACTCTAAGTACATTTATATTGACAGTGTTAAAGTTAATGAGCCAAGGCATTAGTATTTTAAAACCCATACTAAGTTCATTTATCTATATTAGCTACAATATTTCACAAGTTTAATACTAACTGCAGTTTTTCAGCCATGTAATGTTCAAATTCTCCCCCGCCCCTTCTTCTATATTCTGTTTCCTTCCTAGTACAGAGGTTGCCCTCAGGTTTGCTCAGAAGAGAAGTGTGATATGTTTATCTCCATATTTACAGTGTCTTCTGCACTCACTATAGGGTTTACCTATAAAACACTGTGAATACTGAGGCTTAAATTAGATACCTATGACCACTGGCAATGTAATAGTGCCCCCTGAAAACCTAACTGGATTTTTTTAACAATTTTTTTTCTGTGAGTTGATTCTTTATTAATGCTGATCTTATATTTGTTGGTTTAGGTTCAGTTCTGGTATTAATAAGAGGTCAAATAAACAGGTTCAATTGGAATTTATTAATCAAAGATTAACGCAGCACAAGAGAGAAAGGAAGGTTGTGCATACCAGACCTGTCTGGGGAGCAGGTAGCAGCATTAGACTGTTCGAACTAGGACTCAGAAACTCGCACCCTTATATTGCAGAGACAAGGTGGGTGAGGTAATATCTTTTATTGGACCAACATCTGTTGGTGAGAGAGAGAAGCTTTTAAGCTACACAGAGCTCTTCCTGAGGTCTGTGAAAGGTATTCACGGCTAAATACAAAGTCAGATAGTTTAGCATAAGTAGTTAGCAGAATTAACTAAATAGAGCTCTGTGTAGCTCAAAGCTTGTCTCTCACCAACAGAAGATAAAAGATATTACCTCATGCACCTTCTCTCTCTAATATCCTGGGGTCAACACGGTTACAACAATACGTACCCTTTTAAACCATACAGAATCAAAGAAAACAACCTAGTGACCCATGGAGCTCTTTTCAAGGTATCTCAATTTACATAATTGATAAGCTAAAGACATCTGTTCAAGCCATTATGGCAGAAACACCTGTAACATCTAATAATTCCTGATAAGATAAAAGCATCTCTCAATAAGTAATTATCAAGTATAGAAAACATATGCCCCTCATCAACCATAAGTAGTCCCTTTCTGGCCATCTGGACACATATCCTAAGGGTCAATGGGTCAGAGTAAGAGGATGCACAATCCATCATTGATCACACTAGGTTCAGCTAAAGTTCAGTTTAAGCACCAAGATTCATGGGAATTTGGTATCACATTGTGGGAAGAAGGGGTAGTGAGTTGTGTGGGATCCCAGGCCTTGAACAGTCCCACAGGCAGAGTTCAGGCCATGACCACCACCCAGCAGTTCACCTGCATTACCCCAGAAAGGAACCAGTAAAGTGCTAGCTCACAGAGGGCCCTGCTCCCAAAGCTTCCGAGTGGGGAAAACATGTAGCATCCCCTTCCCACCCACCCCTAATGACCGAGGAGCTTTATGTGAACCAGGAAGTAACACACAAAGTTGTCTGACCAGTGGAATTCTTGGCTGGCTGCTGTTGTGAACCTTACCTGTCTGCTGAATCCTGCATTCCTGTTTGCTGCTGGTTCCTGTTATCCTATTCCAGATCCCTGCCTACTCCCAGTCCCTGCTCCTACACCTTATCCCTCATGGTGTTTCTGGCTCTGACCCCTGGCTCAGCACCTGACTCTGTCTCCGGCTCTGACCTTTGACTTGCTATCTGGTGCTGTCTTTGGTTCTGATCTTTGGCACTGACCCATAGACCTGACCACCCATGCCCCAGTCATTGTAGACATATCCTCTGTTATATTATATAAGTATGCATTAAGCACCAATAACATTAGGCACAAATATTGTAACAGTGATGTAGCCTAAACTGGCCTATATCATAATCCTGTTCGCTTATGCCAAGTATCCCATGACACCCTGAATTTGCTGAAGTAAGCATTTGGGATAAGCAGGTAGGAAACTTGATACATTTATTTTATGTCTTAGTACAAGCTAGGGAAGTACCTTCATGGATCAGTACCTGGAATGCTAGTATCCAAAACAATGATAAGGAAGGAACAGAATGACAAGTTAGAGAACTGGAACAAACTGATGGGTTTGATTTTACTGACGTGTAAAGAAATGTGTAACTTGTAAAATCATGTAAATAGTACCAGCTGAAATGCGTAACTTGGGGAGCATGCCTTCTGCTAAGGTGAATGTGACATCACTCCATGGGATTGCTCTTTGGAGACTGGTATCATTTCCTGTACCATATTAATAAATCTGACTGACATTGGTTATTTGGTCTCTTGAGTATATTTCATAATGAACCAAAGTGTGGTCAAGCAATTGACTATGCAATTTATCAACATATACATCATCAACAAAGGATAGTATTACTATCATCACAATGAGTCTATGTTTTCTCTGATATGCAGACAGCTTTGCAGTGCACACTAACAGTTCTAGTATCTGTTTTAAATTAGGTGTGCACTGATTTGATTAAGCAGTTGGTATCAGCAAGAATTTAAATTATTACATTTAGATGGGTAATAGGGCTTAAAATATGTATTTTGAAACATACTCTTAGTAAAACATTAGAGTGATTAAGTAGTGCACCACTGGAGGTCACTGTCAATCTACAGATGCAAAGCTTAAAGGGAAACTCTTTTGTGCTTTAATAAAGTAAGCATTAAGAAAGGAAATTTTTATTGTGAGCTCTTCTGGGTAGACACATCTCTAATGCAAATCATCTGCAAGCAATTGCATTGTAATTAGATGTGGGTGAATAACTGAATTTTCAGTTTGGTCAGGAAAATGAAAATCAGAACAAATATTCAGTTCTGAAAATATTTGGAATTTTTCAGAAAATTCCAGTCAGCTTCAGAGAACCATGAGTGTCTGTCCTTATAGTCATTAGCCTAGCAGTAAGGGCACTTGCCTTGGATGTAGGAGTCCTAGGTCTCACTCACCACTGTGGGAACAGGGACTTCAACATAGTTCTCCCCTCTGTTTGGTGAGCAGCCTAACACTATTCTTGGGTGGGTAGTTCTCACTGTCTTCTGGTGAAGCTGTTCCACTTTGTATAACGACTTAAATATTCCTTGGACCAAAGAGAAAGAAAAAGTGTGAGAATGACTCTATAGCCTGGTGGCTAAGGCACTCAGCTAGGAATTCCTTGTCTGAATCAGGCAAAGAGAAGATCTGAATCCACATCTTCTACCTCCCAGGTATATCATATGGGGTAATCTAGAACTGCCACATTTTCCTTCTCTCTTCAGTGACTCCTGCAACTACTTCAACAAAGTGAAGAGCTAGAATTACGTCTATAGCTCACCAACGTTGTTCTTTCACTTACCCATGCCAAGTTGCCAGAGAGCACCGCAGAAAACTTAGTCCTCTACAGGGGCTAAGCACACAACCTCTGCCATGCTCTGCAGCCACTCGTTCCTATGACAGCATGGTGGAAAGAACAGGTGAGTGGGAGCTGAGGGACCCGAGTCTACCACTGAGTCATTGTGTGAGCCAGCTGGCAATTCATGACATTAGATTTGTCCAAACACCTCATTCAGTTTGTAGCATCTGGAAGAAGAATTTGTTCTGATTTTCATTTTCCTGCCCATCCTTATTTTAATACTTCACAGTTGGCCATGGCTCTTTAAGGGTGAGGGGTCGATACCTTCCTCTGGAGCATGAGGTGTTGGACCCTGCCAGAGGTAAGGTATTTGACTAGATGAACCGTCAAACTGATCTTTAATAGCACCGCTTTCTTCCTGTGGCTGTAAAAGACTTTATGCCAAATATGTCGGCTGCTTTAACATCTTCATTTGTGAAAATTCATTTGACTTTGCCCTATTTCCTTTACCCATAAGTCTGATTTTAGCCCTGGATAGGGCATTGGTCTTTTTGACGGATCATTTTGTACTGGCAAGGTACTAAGGTGAAGGACCAGCTTCAGCTTTAGTTTATGTAGGAGCAGCTGCCATTGCTTGTGGTGGGGCTGAATGTGGTTCCCACTGTTCATAATGGTTCTTAAAGGTGCATTTGCAGCCTTTGACATTATTGACCATGAGATGACATCTGTGGGACCTTATTGCACTTGGGTAGCTACACTCTTCTCTCTTCAGGATAGCAGAATTGGGCAATGGCTCAATTATCACAAAGCCTCTCTTATGTAGGTTACTTCAGGATCATCACTGGCCAGTGGTAATGCAACACCAACTGGAGAAATGGATAATCATTAGTTTTAGGGCCATTGTGTGCCGGTGGTACTCTGCTCTGTCCTTGCAATGTCTTCTGGAAATTGTAAGATGGCTTTCCTAGTGTTGGCTGAAGCTGGGGCTTTGATGGGAGCTAGTGGCTGAATATCAGTCCAAGTGAGACAGATAATGCTAGAAGACTGGTGGGATAAAAATAAAGAGGAAATAGCAGGGCTGATTTGGTGGGGTGCTAATCTCATTTTATTTAATTCTTCCAGTGTTGGTGCATATGGAAATCAAGTGAAGATGACAGACCTCTAAGCATTTTGCCAGCATTTACTCTTACTTTCTCTGAAGTTTGGGTTAAGAAGGGACTGCACTGGGAACTAAAGTGAACATTCTTCAAAAATTGACAGTATCATTGATGTGTACAGTACATTTGGCTGTGTACTTTTGTGCAGCTAAGGGAGATTATATACACATATTAGAACTTTGGGCTGGAGAGAGAGCATGAGAAGGACTCTATAGCCTGGTGGTTATGGGTCTCACTGAGGAGGTTTGGGACACAGGGTTCAGGCCCCCACTCCAGCTCCAATGACTCTCTTTATCCAGAGGGCAATAGCATCAAAAGGGATGATTTAGGGAGACTCCTATGAGACTATCCCATAACTCAGTGGTTGGAGCACTCCCCTGAGGAGTGTGGGAGACCCCAGTTCAAATCTTTATTCACCCTCAGGCAGAGAGGGGATTTTAACCGAGGTCTCCTACACCCCAGGGGAGTGCTCCAGCTCCCGGGCTAAAAGGTCTAAGCAGGGCACCATCACCTCTTCTGACTGGGTTATGTACAAGGTTTGAGCCATATGGTCTGCTCAGAGCATGCCTACTGCATCTGGCTGTGCAGGGAAGATAGGCAAGCCTCTGCTTCTATTTCTGCTGTTCATGGATCACACTTGGGCATAGGTTGGAGATAGGTGTCCAGATGCCTAAATTGAGGCAGCAGTGAGCATGCTCCCAGGCAGAAACATAGGCACATAGGGAGCTTTTATCTTGAAAATGTAGGCACTGAGTGAATGTTGTGCCTATAGGGTTAGGTAGCAGTGAGGCAGGGGTTTTGTGGATCACAGTGGAGCTCAAAACTGGGATTTAGGTGCCTAAATCTGGTGCCTAAGTACTTTGGTGGATCTGGGCCTAAGAGCTGTACAACGTGTTACAGACTTGGGTGAGTCCCCCTAGTGGACAGACACAAATCTGTTTTAATTGGTCCTAACTTTGGATCCCACATTCCTGCAAGCCAACACAGTATCCAGTCATGGTTTCTAACTTTGGGCCTTTGAGGGCACACACCTGGGGGCAGAGACCGTGTTTGGCCTCTTTCTTGGGATGTGGGACTGCATAATCTAACTACATTAGGACCTGAAACCAGTTCCCTGAGCTTCCAAGTCTCCCCAGTCACTTATACACACTCCCTCCAGAGCCTACCTCCATGGGCGCTCTGGTGTGGGGCCACATGGCAGATAAAGGAAGGAACACAGACTTTGCTCAGGAATTTCTAAAGCCACAGCAACTTTTAGCCTCAAAGCATACAAGAGTTACAGATCTTAGGACAATAACAAAAGCCTATCTGCTCTCTCTCTTGATCCTATTCTGACTCCTTCTTATGAGCCCTCAGACCTAGCTCATGTACCAGCTGGGTAGGCCAATCCTGCAGTCCCTGTTTTGCAGTGTTCAGCCAGTAAAAGAGCGCCAAGGGCAGTGGAGAGGGTCCTCCAAGCTGCCTAGAATGGCTGTGTGGGACACAGCCAATCAGGGCCCAGCAGGTCAGTATAAGAAGAGTGACAGGGCCAGGGTAAGTTCCAGTTCCATGCTAGAGCTGCAGGAGTGTGAATGGTATATGGCTGGCTGAGAGACCTGCAGGACCTCGGATGAGGGAGTGCTACCAGAAGCTGGGGAGAGTGAGCAGGAGCCTTGAGCTGGTTACTGGGACTCCATCAGGACAAGGCCCTGAGGTAAGGGTGAAGACAGTGTGGGGCCAAGAGGAAGTGGCCCAGGGAATTAGAGCAGCAGCATGACTTAGATAAAGGGACACAGTGGACAGCTGCTATCTACAGGGTCCCTGGGCTATAAGGAAGTGATTAAGACAAATACTGAGGTGGAGAATTTTTTCTTCCAACAAATTCAGTGCTTGTGAAAAGTGCTAGATTGAATGCCTTGGATAATCAAGAGTTATGAAGATGAGAGGTAACAAGCAAGAGACAATATAACACGCCTTAGCCCTGATCTACGGAGACCACAGAATGACCACTTTAATCTCCATGGCCTTTCATTCCTTGGCCTCTCTGCTGAGGCAGCCAGGTAGGCTGCCTACAAGTGCTTTATGTGATACAGCTTTGTTATCTATAATTAACTGCACTGAGACTTTGAGCTCATTTCATTTATACCTGATGGCAGTTTGGATTAACGGCTATCAGTCACTGACTCACTGCCATCACGGGATGGACTTGACCCAGCTATTTCATTATTAAAGTCCAAGCTTCTCTTATAACCTAAGTCAACCAGTTCCCCCAAGGAAAGACCTTCTTCTCCAGCCAATGGAAATGTTTAACTTCAATCTGTCAGGAAAATATAAGGCCCTTATCTTTAAAGGTACTGAATTTCCTCTGCTTTCTGGAGCATAGTAGCGCTTTAATTGGAAAAACTGGTTTTTCTCCCTTGTGCTTATCTAACATCACCACAGTATTTCAAAGGCAGGATTCTGATATAAAACTATGTTTACTCTACAAGATAGAGTTGGCAAGATGGTCCAGCACTCATATTATTTTTAGGGCTGTCAAGTGACTAAAAAAATTAATCACGATTAATTGCACGATTAATTGCACTGTTAAACAATAGAATACCATTTATTTAAATATTTTTGGATATTTTCTACATTTTCAAATATATTGATTTCAATTACAACACAGATTACAAAGTGCACAGTGCTCACTTTATATTTTTATTACAAATATTCAGACTGTAAAAAAAGCAAAAGAAATAGTATTTTTCAATTTACCTAATACAAGTACTGTAGCGCGGTCTCTTTATCATGAAAGTTGAACTTACAAATGTAGAATTATGTACAAAACAATAACTGCACTCAAAAATAAAACAATGTAAAACTTTAGAGGCTACAAGTCCACTCAGTCCTACTACTTGTTCAGCCAATCACTCAAACAAGTTTGTTTACATTTACAGGAGATAATGCTGCCTGCTTCTTCTTTACAATGTCAGCTGAAAGTAAGAACAGGCATTCACATGGCACTGTTGTAGCCGGCATCACAAAATATTTACGTGCCAGATGCACAAATGATTCATATGCCACTTCATGTTTCAATCACCATTCTAGAGGACTTGCGTCCATGTTGATGACGGGTTCTGCTTGATAACAATCCAAAGCAGTGTGGACCAACGCATGTTCATTTTCATTATCTGAGTCAGATGCCACCAACAGAAGGTTGGTTTTCTTTTTTGGTGGTTCGGGTTCTGAAGTTTCTGCATCAGAGTGTTGTTCTTTTAAGTCTTTTGAAAGCATGCTCCACACCATAGGCGCCGACTCCGTGGGTGCTCCGGAGCTGGAGCACCCACGGAGAAAAATTGGTCGGTGCTCTGCACCCACCGGCAACTCCCCGCCCGCTCCGGACCCACGGCAAACTTACCGGAACACTGGGAGACGTTGCGGGGTCCCGCCTCCGACGCTGGGCAATGTTGCGTCGGCGTTGGGGCCACGCAACGTCACCCGGCATCGGGGGCGGGGCCACGCAATGTCATCCGGTGTCGGGGGCGGGGCCACGCAACGTCACCCGGCGTCGGGCGGGGCCCCACCCCCGACGCCGGGTGACGGCACCCACGGGCGTCGCCGGAAGTCAGCTCCTGTGCTCCACACCTCCTCCCTCTCAGATTTTGGAAGGCACTTCAGATTCTTAAACCTTGGGTGGAGTGCTATAGCTATCTTTAGAAATCTCACATTGGTAACTTCTTTGCGTTTTGTCAAATCTGCAGTGAAAGTGTTCTTAAAATGAACATGTGCTGAATCTTCATCCAAGACTGCTGTAACATGAAATATATGGTATAATGTGGGTAAAACAGAGCAGGAGCCATGCAATTCTCCCCCAAGGAGTTCAGTCACAAATTTAATTAACACATTATTTTTTTAACGAGCCTCATCAGCATGAAAGCATGTCTGCTGGAATGCTGGCCGAAGCATGAAGAGGCATATGAATCTTTAGTGCATCTGGCACGTAAATATATTGCAACAGTAGCTACAACAGCACCATGCGAATGCCTGTTCTCACTTTCAGGTGATATTGTAATTAAGAAGTGGGCAGCATTATCTCACGTAAATGTAAACAAACTTGTTTGTCTTAGTGATTGGCTCTACGAGAAATAGGACTGAGTGCACTTGTGGGCTTTAAAGTTTTACATTGTTTTGTTTTTCAGTGCAGTTATGTAACCAAAAACTCTACATTTGTAAGTTGCACTTTCATGACAAAGAGATTGCACTACAGTACTTGTATGAGGTAAACTGAAAAATACAATTTCTTTTGTTTATCATTTTACAGTGAAAATATTTATAAACAAAAAATATAAAGTGAGCACTGTACACTTTGTATTCTGTGTTGTAATTGAAATCAATATATTTGAAAATGGAAAAAATATTTAATAAATTTCAATTGGTATTCCATTGTTTAACAGTGCGATTAAAAGTGCAATTAATCATGATTAATTTTTTAAATCACGATTACATTTTTTGAGTTAATCACGAGTTAACTGCGATTAATCGACAGCCCTAGTTATTATTTTAAATTTTATTCATCTTTCATTTTTCTTCTATTCCTGGTGTATTTACCTAGCCAGAATGCCAGACAACCAACTTTTCGACTCTACAGTCTTTCAGCTACATGGAGAAGTGACATACTTTGAGACTCCTTTGCTAATTCATCTGACTGCACCAACTGTCCCATGTTGAATGAAACTTAATATCTTAAAATGAAAGTTTTTAATAATTGTAAGCTCCCGTTTCAGAGTTGTATGAGTGGCACTGCATTTCACATAGTTAATTCTTCCTGACTAAGCCAGTTGAGTTAGGCCAACAGCTGGATAGTTGTCAAATAATCTGATGACATTTATGAACTATGACAAAAAGCCACAAAAAGGGTCTTAAATTTGACTGGGAAAATAATGTTAAGATTTGTTCAAAAGCTTTTTGGGCTCTAATTTTATCTTTCTGGTGTGATTTGTCTCACAGCATATGAGACACCAATGACTTGGGAAATTGACATTTTTTTATCACTAAACTTTCAATTGACAATTTAGGATAAATCCTCCAGTCATGAGATGACTGCACACCCCCACCTCCAACACTTCGCAGGGGGGTTAGCCATCCAGGATTTGGTTCTACATATGCATAAACCATATTTAGGTTTTAAACCTACTTCAGCACTGAGCATTGATTACTTAAGGACAAAAAGTTACTTTTGATAATGGAATGATAACACATTGTCTCCATGCTCTGCTCTCTTTGACAGCTGCCAGTCCACCTGTAATTCCAATTCAAATCCTTGTGCCTGATCTTTAAAGCCACTGGAGACCATGACCCAGCAGCAGACTGCATTTCTGTCCATGACCTGCCAAGGTGAGTGAGGTAATATCCCATACATGACCTGCCAAGACAGCTTCCTTTGGGACAAGTTAGCTCGAAGCTTAGGATGAAGCCCCACCTCCAATGAAAGGGATTCTTCTGTCAGACAAATTCACAGAAACAGTCAAAATAATCCGGTCAGGCTATATTTTGTGCTTGTTGCGCATGCCTTCCCACTGTAATGCTGACCCACATACAGGCGTCTGCAGCAGGGATCAAACCTGGGACCTCTGGAGCTAAATGCATGAGCTTCTACTGCATGCACTAAAAGACACATCTCTGTTAGCCAAGACTATAGCAGGCTTGTCATTCTCTAGGTGGCCTAGACACCACTAGAGGGGGACAGAGCGCCACTCTGAGAAAGCAGCAGGTTATACCACTATTACTGGAATCTTTATAGACTATGGAAAAAATAATAGGACTTAAATAACAAAAGAGGGAACTCAGTTTCCTACAACCATGGAAGGCAGGAGAGGTACAGTTGATGAAATCCACAAAGGCTGTACTATTCCCCCTCTCATTTACCTAGGAACCACTTTGTTTCCAATAGTACCATATCACTATGCCATTTTAGAAACAGATGATTGTCCATTTTTCACAGTAAGTTTTCAAGCAGAAAATTTTAGTGTAGTTCTTTGAGGGGGTTGCTGTAATTTTGTGGTCCAGTCACAGAGAAGCAGTTATTGAAAGTCATGAATTTTGACTTTCCCTTCAGCTCATATAGTAAAAAGGATCTTAAGTGTACCATGAAATCCTATTTTATATGAAGTCCCATGGATGCCTCCCTCAAGGAGACAAATGATAGGTAGAGTTTTAAAGTTTTTCCCCTCCCAGTAAAGTAGGCTGAGCCATTAAGTATGTGGAGTTTTCTAAAATAACTCCGCTTCGAACTAGACTGTGAATTGTTCACTGCTGTGCATGATATTCTGTATTGCCTCAGGTTTTTCCAGTCCTTTGCTGAAATTTAACAACATTTTTAGAAGTTGAGATAAACTCTTCAAAGTTCATGGTGAGCTCATCACTTCAGGAACCTGTCACTTCAGTCTAGTCATCAATACACAA
This sequence comes from Chelydra serpentina, assembly GCA_037349315.1. Lineage (NCBI taxonomy): Eukaryota > Metazoa > Chordata > Testudines > Chelydridae > Chelydra > Chelydra serpentina. Next base: position 28,360,680 of record JBAIAC010000035.1, on the reverse strand, counting down.
CATTGGAAAACAATAATTTATAAGCTCCCCTCTTCCTGCCTTTCATATACAGCCCTTTCCTGTTAGGTGTTAACTTGAGCTGGCTCACTGACTTTTCTGTGTGTGATGGGGCATTTTCCCCCACACTGGCACAGAAGGGGTTAATAGAGTCCTAGGAAGTCTGTGCAGGAAGCAGCCAGTAGGAGAGGAGCTGTGAGGAACAGCGAATCAGGGCCCAGCAGGCACATATGAAAAGAGCTGCGGGACAGAGCAGGGTCAATCGCTGCCTGTAGCTCAAGGAGAGAAGATTGTGTAGCAGGCTGAGAGACCTGTGGCACCTTGGACAGAGCAGTTGCTGTCAGGGACTGGGGGAGCAAGAGGAGCTGCTGGCTGCTGAGACTGGGTAGCTGCAGGCCCTGAGGAAGGGTGAAGATGGTGCTGGGACCATGGGGAAGTAGCCTAGGGGGACATAAATTCCTCTCACCGCTGCTAGGGTGCTAACTAAGACAATCAGCAGGAGGTGAGTAAACCCTGTGACACCATGTCATTCTGTTGTGTGGTTCATTGCTAAGGTCTACCCCAAAAAAAGTTATTTGTAAAGCACCATGAATGACTCTGGCTATTGCTTTCCACAACCAAGATTCTTCTACTGAGTAAACTTTGCCTTCAGTCTCAAGGCATTGGAATCAGGGCTCAGTCTGCTGTAGCATCCTGACAAGGTCAAGCGTTAGAAGGTTTTGAACAGAGACAGTCAGGCTCTGACATTAAAGGCTCACTGTACATAGCTATTTTTATAGCTCTCGAGGGATCTCTTCCTTCTCATTGCTTATGTTGAAACTCAAGCCTTCCTTCCCTGCATGGGTAATTGGGTGGTAGGAGGGAATGATGCAGTACTCTACCCAAGCTCCACCCACAATCCCAGAATAGTTTGATACTTCTGCTGTAAAGACTAGTAGTCAAATAGTGTTGACATTGGAATGGTCATTTGGCTTTCGCTAAACACCATACTTCGAGGACTGAAGTTGCTATCCATTGTTGCTCTGTCTTCTGCATCAGAACAGCACTACTTGAGCCATAGGAAAGGTGTGTGTCATCAGTAAGCCTTTTTTTTAACACTTCTTCTGTAGAAGCTGAGGGAACCACTAGAGAAGCTTCAGTACAACATGCTCTTATGTATCTGCTCAGTACAATCCCTGGTCCTCACTCTGTAACAGGCATCCTTCTTTTCCCAAAATCTAAGATAGGGTTCAGCTGCTTCTGAATGTGACCCTTTAACAGAAGCTGCTGTTTGTGTTCTCCCTGATGCCCCAGCTATGAAGATGCCATAGGATGGACCAGGAGCTTTCACACCATCTCTGTTTGCAGCTAATTCCTTTTTGTTAACTTTTCAATGGATCCTCGCTCCTCCCCCACTAAGCCTTCATCCCTTTCTGCAACTCTTTTAAACTTGGGTATTTTGTTGCATGAACCCACAGCTTCATCCATTCTTGAATTTAAATGATGTTAACTTGACACATAAAATAGGCTTTCCCATGAATGTTTCAGAAAAACACTTTTCAGAGCAGTGCCAGGATTCTTGTTCTATTCACAGATTTTAAGTACCTTAGTACCTCCTGTAATACAAAATCTGTATTCCAAATCACAGTCCCGATTCCTGCTGTGAACGTATTGCATCTTCCCTACTATATCACCTCTGCTTTCACAATTAAATGATTAACGAATAAAAGAATACATGACATGTTTAATTGTATTTCTCACTTCATATTTTAAATTCCATATAAACGCAGTGAAAAATTTTCCACTAAAGATTTGGTATTCTATTCAAGTTTTGAGTAAGTTATTTAAGCCATAACAATATAAGGACAAACCTTTTCCATATGGGATCACTATCATCTGCCAATCTAAGATTCATGGAAGAATAATTTGCCTGAGCATTATGTTGTGCATTTGTGACTTGAGAGGATATGAAAATATTTCATGTGTTTTGAGTAATGTTTTTATTCAGCTTAGCATAGCAGAACCTCACCGGATGCCGCTGAAATAGTTTTATATGAAATCCAACTAGATGTTATCAGTCAATGAATTATTTACAACCATTTATTTATGCTATTCCCATATACTTGCTCACACACTGGAAAAGCAAATAGAGGTGTAAAAGCGTTTTGTGTTCCAGGTAACATTGGACCATGGGACATTTCATACAAAACCTTCTCCATAGACCAGGCCTAGTGTGTCTTCAACTTTTTAAACAAAAATGAAACTTCAAATTTCACAGGGTCGGAAAGAAGTCCTGCACTTTTATCTGTAGAGAGCACAGTCCACAAAATTATAGCCAAAGGTTGAATTGGTGGTTTATAAGGCCCACCTTACAATTAATCATCACCAGGCATTTTTCTACTGTGAAGCACATGCCCACTTGATACTGAAAAGCAAGTTTCATATGCAGGCCTAGGCTATTTTCTTGCCGAAGGGACCAAGCACTCAAGTGAGGCAAGGAATTTGAAGTGAGAGAAAAGTGGCTGTGTAGCCTGATTTACTTCACTGTAATTTTAATATAGACAAATGGTGCTGTGACAGATGAGACCTTGGAAGCAGAGAAACTTCAAACAACTATTATATTGAAATGTACCTGACACTATGAGCAAAGGGTGTATTCATGAACTTGTGTGTCTGCTAATACTATATATATCTTTGAGCGCTGGGGATTGTATTTTAGCTTGGGGACGGGGGGGTGGAGAGTTACTGAACTTCTCTCAGGAACAAAATCAATGTGGGGGTAATTATTGCAGATCCCAGGACAAGTAAAGAACTCCAGAGAAGTACCACCCCCTGGAAGGAATTGCATATACTTGTCCAGATCAGGTTCAAGAGCTCTTGGTATAAACGGGAGGCTGAACGGTCTGAGAGTTCCCTCATTTTGATCCAAACCTGACATGAGATTGTATCCAAGAGGGCAAAACTCTGCTGGAAGGGTTTGAAGGACTGAGAGCTGCCTGGGTCTCCACGAGGACGAAGGTGACACCTGGTAAGCTAGTGGGCACATAGACTGTTGATCATTTTATGACATATTTTATCTGTGATGCTTTTTTCCTAAATGTACGGTGCTTTGTGAAAGCTGGCAGCTCACCAGTAATCACTGTCACAGCCTCTAGAGAGAGCAGAAGGTGGACTAACGTCAGACCTGCTGGAATAAGCACATGAATTACAGGGGACTAAAAGCCTAAATTCCCAGTCTGGCAGAAGAGGGACATGGGTCCCCACTCACGCAGGTGACACCTGGAGACCAGAGACCTAAGAGGGTGCCCTTGAAGGGATACAGTAATGCTGTTATCCCAGATCTGGGACAGATGCTATTTAAGAAGTTTGCTTTAATGGACCATCAAAGTACACCACAGTTTGGGATGAGATACCCCATTTGCCTCCCATTCTAGAAGTAGAGAAATTGCATGATATCAAATATAGGGTGCTTATCAGTGATCAATGGAGAACTGGCATTAAGGCTGCTGTATTTAGTGGACCAGGTTCTCCAATACTCTGGTCACTATATGACTGACTGTCTGATAACACAAAATGGCCAGGTTCTTGCTATAAAAACCCAGTGGAGAATTTCCCTTATGGAGGCTGAAATCTGGCAAAGGCCAGGTGCCTCCCCACACTAGTGTATGGTATGTGGCAGTGTAGTTGCTCTCTATTTGACCATGACTGTAAGGTCCATAGTCTGTATCTATCATAATAGTGGCCAGGTCAATGCAGCGTCAAGGACACCTAACTAGCTCCCCCAGCATCTCCACAGCCCATGACAGACAGAGCTTGGATGAAGGGGCAAGTTTAGCGTGGTATCTCTTTACAAGTTCTGAATGAAGCATCTCATCCTGCTCCCTTCAGATTCCACATTGTATTGATGAATTCAGAAGTGCCTCCACCTTGTCTTGACAGAAACTTAAAGCACCGTAGCACCCTTCAAGGATACATGAAATTACTGCATACCTTTCTTTCACTGTAGAGCAACATGCAGACCTTTATGATCAACTAACATGTTAGTTCTTTGCCCCCATTGTAGGTCTACAACTGGCCTTTTCAAGGCCAAATACGAGCAGTGCAAAAGCCACATTCCAAGGGTCACCCCCACAATAGGAGGGAAGAGAGGGTATGTGGTGGAGTTTCACTACCTCTACTCTCCACTGATGAAGTTCCTTTTAGGAGTAAGTCAGTTGTGGGACTTCAGGGTGGCCAGTGGCAGCTTTAAGTGTCATTGGAGCCAGTGCTGGTCCTGAGAAAATCATAAGCCCGCTTCTGTCCTGGCAGAGCAGTGGTTATGGTATGGGACAAAATCAACTGCTTAGGTTGGAAAATCTTTATGTTCTCTGCAATGCTAACCAGATATCATCAGTTTGTTTCTGATATGTTTTCAATTAAGCTGGCACAGACTACACTATATGGTTTGGTCTTCCATTTGGTACAGAATGGAAATCTTTGTTATTCTCTTCTGGCAGTTGATGAGCATGTGATTACAGTGTCATGCAATTAACTTTTTAATAGTTGCTTGAGAATGGTTCATTATGTTTTAATTTCCACGCCTTATTGCAATCTTACTTCACAAACAAATGCATGCTTACAAAAAGAGGTCACCGAAATGGCCAAGTTTGTCACATGAATGCATTACCCTCATGGTTTTTGTCCTTGTTTAGTGTGTCACACACCAGGAAGAGTTATCAGAGAATGTTAAGACCTAATTTATTATCCCCGTCTCATTATCTTTTCTGTGACAAAGATGCCTATAAGTAGCACAGAAAATGGCACCAATTTACACCATCCCATATCAAAGTTTATAAGAGAAGAAAGTGTTACCCATTAATGCTGTTCTGCCTTTTCAGTTACACTCAGTCTCATGCTCATGTTTCTCTTTCTTCCTCCTATATATTACTTCTACAGCATTTGGGTTTTACTCATAAATTATATCCCTGCTACTGGTATTGAGGTATGGTCTGTTCCTCTTATTTTTTGGAGTCTTATAAAAGCTGCCTGAAACACTCTTCTCCTTCCTTGATGCTTGGTTTTATTTTTCTATGTTTGTTTAAGATTAGTTGTCTGCTTTCTTCACTTGTCTAGATAAGGGCTGTTAACAGTACTGTTCTCACCAGTCTCTGAATCTAGAACTGCTACTACAGTGTTAGAAACTGGGTGGCTTGAAGCTCTGTCTCCAACCAGAAAAACCAATCTCAGAGGAGCAGACCTCACTTTCAATCAACCTCTCCTTCACTGCCTTCTAGTCAACATGGTTGGTACTTAAAGAAAACCAGGAAGAGTCACAACCTCAGTCAGTGCTGTTTCAGTGGATCTATGCCAGTTTACTCCTGGTGAGGATCTGGCCAGACCTCTTCAACCTCTTTCTAAATTGCTCCCTCATGGATTCCCAGGTACTAAAACAATGTCAGAGTTTGTCCTGAAATGCCATTACAAGAACCCCAAAATGGCCAAATCACACTCTGATCCATCTGAGTTTTGTTTAATAATGTAAGTAATCTTGAAGTCAGATTTTCATTCTTGTTGGGATTTCATCTTAACATCCTATACAGTACACAGTCTTGAGTTAGACAAGTGTTTTTTCATCTTGAAACTGAACTTGAGGACTTACTTTATCCTTAACTTTTCTGCTTATAATGGTTTCATAGTTAGATGCATGGTTGAGCATATACTTAAAGCCAACAATACATAAAGGTAAACCTATCAAATCCATGTTGTATCTCAAAAGTAGAGCTGGTTGGAAATTTTCTGACAAGATTTGTAAACAAATGCTTACTCAGACCTCAAATGTTTGGTGGACATCTTCTGAATCAGACCCAAACCACCCAAATATTGCTTTTCACTATTAAATCTTACATCAAGAACCTAAAGTTCTTTACCAATATGAACTAAGCTTCATAACCCTCTTGAGCAGGTACTAATATATCAATTAAACAGATGGGTACATTATATCATAGTAGCTAACCCAAAGCCATGAAGGAGATTAGTATCAATGCTACAAATTCAAATGAACTTTCTCAAGAATTTAAGACCCAATGCATATGGAGCTTTGCAGATTGGGTTCAACACATTGAACGGCACTAGAAGACAAATAGGGAGCAATGTTGTCTATCAACAGGAGTAATAGGCTCCCTTTAGCTAATCTCATGAAGCAAATATGCAGTTTCAGGTTTTGTGAGTGGTGTCATATGGTAACTGCATTGTGCTTCAAGTCTGGAGGTTAAAGCTATCCACTGAGGCTAAGTCCAGAGAGGAACGATCCCTGTTGAGTTGCCAAGCACAGATAAAAATAAAGATGCTTTTGGTAATCAATGCTATGTGATCTAGAATAAATTAGTTACCCAAAAGCATATCTGAGCTTCTTGGACAAGGGCATGGTAACCTTATATTTATGGCAGAAACCATACCCATTGCATTTCTGTGCTTTCCCCAGACCATCAAGATCAATTTGCTTAGCTGCTTTGGCCAAGAGTCAACTAGCATTTAACTACCAGTCAGAGCTACACATCCTCAAGGTTAACACCCTGTACCACCAGTGTTCGTTGAAACAAGCGGCAATACCAGCCCCAGTCATCTCTCTATATGGCACTAACTATCCATTTGCTCTTTTGATTCATTCTCTCCCACTAGCAATATTAAACAGATAATTGATAATTTTTGTCCCCCAAAAGTTGTATGGTCCTTTGTTTTTCTTATGATTTGTATTATAATAGTGTCTGAAGCCCCAACAGATATATGAACAATACTCCGAGCAATGGGATCCTAATATGTAAGAGTCTCTGCCCTGAAGGGTTTACAATTTAAATATATAAGGGTGGAGGAAAGACAGGGGCAGAGGTGAATTTACCTGTTGAAAGTTACAGTATTTCAGTGGGAAAACTGGAAGTATTTTTGCATCTTCCCTATTATATCACCTCTGCTTTCACAATTAAATGATTAAAGAATAAAAGAATACATGACATATTTAATTGTATTTCTCACTTCATATTTTAAATTCCATATAAACTCAGTGAAAAATTTTCCACTAAAGATTTGGTATTCTATTCAAGTTTTGAGTAAGTTATTTAAGCCATAACAATATAAGGACAAACCTTTTCCATATGGGATCACTATCATCTGCCAATCTAAGATTCATGGAAGAATAATTTGCCTGAGCATTATGTTGTGCATTTGTGACTTGAGAGGATATGAAAATATTTCATGTGTTTTGAGTAATGTTTTTATTCAGCTTAGCATAGCAGAACCTCACCGGATGCCGCTGAAATAGTTTTATATGAAATCCAACTAGATGTTATCAGTCAATGAAAATTATTTACAACCATTTATTTATGCCATTCCCATATACTTGCTCACACACTGGAAAAGCAAATAGAGGTGTAAAAGCGTTTTGTGTTCCAGGTAACATTGGACCATGGGACATTTCATACAAAACCTTCTCCATAGACCAGGCCTAGTGTGTCTTCAACTTTTAAACAAAAATGAAACTTCAAATTTCACAGGGTCGGAAAGAAGTCCTGCACTTTTATCTGTAGAGAGCACAGTCCACAAAATTATAGCCAAAGGTTGAATTGGTGGTTTATAAGGCCCACCTTACAATTAATCATCACCAGGCATTTTTCTACTGTGAAGCACATGCCCACTTGATACTGAAAAGTTTCATATGCAGGCCTAGGCTATTTTCTTGCAGGGCCGAAGGGACCAAGCACTCAAGTGAGGCAAGGAATTTGAAGTGAGAGAAAAGTGGTTGTGTAGCCTGATTTACTTCACTGTAATTTTAATATAGACAAATGGTGCTGTGACAGATGAGATCTTGGAAGCAGAGAAACTTCAAACAACTATTATATTGAAATGTACCTGACACTATGGGCAAAGGGTGTATTCATGAACTTGTGTGTCTGCTAATACTATATATATCTTTGAGCGCTGGGGATTGTATTTTAGCTTGGGGAGGGGGGGGGGAGAGTTACTGAACTTCTCCCAGGAACAAAATCAATGTGGGGGTAATTATTGCAGATCCCAGGACAAGTAAAGAACTCCAGAGAAGTACCACCCCCTGGAAGGAATTGCATATACTAGTCCAGATCAGGTTCAAGAGCTCTTGGTATAAACGGGAGGCTGAACGGTCTGAGAGTTCCCTCATTTTGATCCAAACCTGACATGAGATTGTATCCAAGAGGGCAACCACATTCAAAAGAAGCAGGAGATTTCATGGGCTACTAAGAGTAAGAAATTAAGAAGTAGTAAATTCATCACTAGGGGTATCCCTTTTGACTTCAGTGGCCCTTACTCATAGGTGAATTGGGACCTTCTTATTTTTCCAAGGTTTGCCATCAGTATTTCCCCTCCCTTTGTGCTCTAGCATAGTTCTGCAAGATGTATCAACCTTTGAACTTAAATGTAAGTTTAATCATTTCACTTTTTATAGGCTTAAAACGGGACGTTTTTTCTGTGCAAGTTTTTGTTTTTGCCTATCTTGTACATATTCCCCTGTTACACAATGCTCTATTAGCGTCACATGGCAGAAGAGTCACCAACAGTATTGATTGGATCCGCAGTTCATAAAAAGTAGCTTAGGCTATTGAATCTTATTTTTTACATCTTTCCATGCAAAACAAGAATTTTCCAAGCTTTTAAGTACAGTAATGAGAAACAGTTTTACAGCAAGTCATTGGCATATGGGTTATATTATAGCTTCACATAAAGTTCAGTAAATTTAACTTAATAGTTTACATACCAAAACATGCCTAAAATTGTATTGCTGCAATTGTATACTCTTACAATCCCCCTAAAATGATTAGATTCATATGTAGTTGTATGCATTCTTTGTGTCCGTCAGTGCATTATCTAGTCACCAAGAGAGGGTGTACGGTTCCCACTATGACCCAATGACATGTTATTTTGCCAAAAAAACTTCTGCACTGTTCATTTCTTTCAGGTATTACTACCTGACAATGCCTCCCACCATGTCACCTCTGTGCAGCAGAAAGTCTACACTCGTGTTCTAAAGATTGTGCTCAGAGGAGACTTGAGTGATCCACAGGAGAATGTTTTCACAGGGTGAATTTCACCCTTATTAAGAGAGGTAGTTTGGTCAGCTATTTTACAGGCTGAAAACACAAGGCCAAACTGAAAGTTCCTATTAGGCAACTTCTAAAAAATGCAAAAATATTCATCCAGTGATTCAATAGTTAATAACAAGTACTGGTTTATTTGCCTAGAGAGAGTTGTTGAATATACACATATATGAAGTCCGTTGTGCAAGAGTGAATGTGAACATTTGTAGCAGCAGTTGACATTGGACTGTTGTGCTTAGGAGCAAATTCAGACACTGAGTCCTACACATTTCAATAATGAGGAAACTGGCACTTTAGTAGTTACTCTAAAAATCTGAGATTAGAAGATTATTTTCCTTTCAAGGTCTGACAGATATGTGACCTGGAAAGTATAAGGTGTTCAAATGACTATATTTAAATGTGCCAGACAGGCATGTCCCCATGAGACGTTAAGTGGATTTCCTGGTGAATCCCTGGGGATTGGTTAATGTAAATGTTACAACCCTGGTTAATCAAAATACAGCCTTTTCAAACTACACCCTGCAGAGAGGGTCGTCGACTGATAATTAACTGTTCCTGGAGATCAAAGGCCCAAGTGTAAAAAGAAACAGCTGAATTGTACAGTCCAGAGTCTGGGTCCTGGTCTAAATATTGACATGAACTTGTAACCAAGGGGGCAAATCCAGTTGTAGGGTTTGAAAGACTGACACCTACCAGAGCCCTATGTTAGAGTGGGGGTGATCTCTGTTAAACTTTTAGCATGCACACGGAATGTTTTATTTTCTCTCTAATGCTTTTGACATTAAGAATAAATGTGCTTGCATGGAAAGAGCTGTGTGGTAACTTGTAACTGCTGTCAATACACTGTTCATAGCCTTCATAGGTAGAGCAAAGCACAGGTGCTGGCTCTTAGGCAGCCAAGATGCTGGGATGTCACAGTGTAAGGCAGGAACTGTGCAGCATTAAAACATTGGTCAGGAGGGAGAGAGAGAGATGTGGGTCTCTGCCCAAGAGAGGTGATGGCTGGGACCCAGAAACTTTAACTGGTTGACCTCAAGGGACCAGGGAGGGCGTATACAGGTGCAGTTACCCTGAAACTGTGACACAGGTTAGGATTTTGAACCATCCTATAGAATTGTTTCAGAGATTTTAGTGCCAGAGTGTAATTCAAACTGCCTGCTACATTCTTGCTTTTAGCAGGAATTTTTTTACTAAGGTGTGAGATCACTGGAACCTGAAGTGACATGATCAGCCATTCTGTGGCCTGTCACTTGCCGTATGAAACAAGAGTAATTTTTATCGGGGAACAATGGTGACTTACTATATTAAGTATTCCACTTTGTATTATATAAATATTAATTATCTGAGTATTTGCAGTTATTTTTTGGTATGACCAGCAGAAACACCCTTTGGTGGGGTTTACCAACCCCTCACTGCCAGCAAGATTTCACACACTGCTATGCACCCACTTAGCCCGGCCCTGCTACATCTGCACTTGCTGTCAGATAACGAAGGGGCAGTTAAAAAGGGAAGAGGAGAGCTCAATAACTGGCTTCCCAGGGAGGAGAATAGACTTCCTATCCTTTATTCCCTAAGGAAAGGAAGAGCCCAGAATCTCTTCAGAGGTGGCTGACTGCCAGAGCCCCTTTGAAGGAAGGTAGGCAGACCTGGTACAGAACTCAGTCTGTTTTGGGGACAATTTTCCTTTTGTTTATCTATTGAAATGACTATTGGGCTAAGGGGTCTAACAAGACTGTTGCAGGGAACCCTGCCTAGGCTGTGTGTCAGAAACTATCCCAAAATCTGGACTTTTGCACCCTATTCAAGTCTGCTGTGTGGTCTGTCTTTGACATTGAAGAGCATGTGTATTTTGAGTAAGAGCAACAGCTACTATGGGGTGGGGGGAAATGAAGAGCTTTAGAGTTAACACTTTGCCAATTTACACCAATCTAGGATCTGGCTCTTAACATCATGACATCCAAAACTGAGGTGTTGGCAACTCAGTGAGGTGTACATGCAGTGACCCCAAGTTTTAACTATTGTGTGAGCAGTAGAATTAAGGAGTTAATACTAAAGCAAGGCCTTAGTCGTCCTTGTGTCTGACCTGCATGCCACAGTCGAAGACAGAATGAGCTATAGGAAGTGCAGTAGACTGTATGGACAGTAGCACCATTAGACTGAACGCAATCCCCAACTGCATTCCACTGGCACATTGTAGTAATAGTGGCAGTCTTACTGAATTTGTACACTGCAGTCTGACAGGTTAAAGAGGCACTAAACAAAAAGGAAGGAAGGAGCAAATTAAAGTGAACACATGGTATTTCCTTTCCCCAACTTTTGCTTTTTAAGTGGCATGGCTTTTAAGTAGCCCTACACCCTAATCACAAATATAAATAAGACACTCTTTCACTGGCACTTGACATTACTGACATGCTGAAGCAGTTTCTGTGAAGGAAAATACAGAAGCCTCAGAATTTGGAGCTAGTTTGCCAAGCAACAGAGAAAGGAGAACCAGTGGGTGTAGTCTAGACTTTCAGATATCCTTCGAGGGATTGTCAGAGAGGAGGCTATAAAAGCAATGTGTCAGACCAGGGATTCCCATTTACCCTCAAACTAGGGAAACAGTAAATAAAATCTGAACTCAACTAAAAACAAGTCAGTCTGTAAAACTTAGTATCACAAGCCTAGAAATATCGAACTTTACAAAAGTATTTACATGGGTAAGTTGGTCACCCATGGTTATATGTTTAATGAGGTATTGGAAGTGATATAAATCTTCACCTTTGACCGGGGTTAGAAAACTGCCTTTTGTTCTTTGTCCATGGCAAGATTTCTCATCTTTCTGTGAGTAAGCTGTCTGTCTACAGTTAGAGGACTATATTAGATGGACCACTGATCTGATTCAGTAGGGCAGTGTCAGAAACCGTCACATGGGTGATCAGCCCTAATGACTGGAGCAGGAGTTGGTAGCCAGGAATAGGAGCCCAGGGTCAGAGGCAAAGCCAGAGCTGGGTTATTTGGAGTGGAGCAAGGCTGAGAATAAGCAAGAGCTATCGCAGCCACTGCCTTCTGCTGGGCTTAGAGCTGGTTTTCTCACCAATCAGATAGTGAAGCCAATCAGGCTGCCTACTACAGGCCAGCTGCACCCATCAGGTTGCCTGGAGACTGGCTCTGCTACAGGCCCTGAATCGTGACAGGCAGTTCTTATGGTCTTTATGAGCTGACCTAAGCTTCCAGCAATACTGCAATATACCATTATATCTGCTGGAATTGTTAATGGGCTGCAGTTTTTCTGCCCACTCAGAAGTGAAAGGTTACTTGTCATTCCTAACCTCAGTTGTTGGTAAAGGAGTCATATCTTCCCCTCTTAGTAATCATAGCTCCATAAATCAGTCTTGTCATTTATAACAGCTGAGGTTAGGGGACTTTTTTCAGGGAGCAGTGGCAGTTAGTTGGGTGGTGCCCAATTCCCACTTGTGCCTTTAAAATCAATGGGGTAGAGTGATATTTTTGAACACAAGATACCAGCTCTCCCATTTCAATTCAAATATAAAGGTGATGAAGATTACAGTACTTATGTCGTATTTGACAACTAGTCAATTTAAGCTGCCCACAGAGATTTTGTGAATTGAAGGCATAGAACTTGTACTTGTAATTGCAGCTAGGAGAAGAGGTAGACAACAGTCAAATTTGAGAAACCCGTGCTCTGGGTCATCCATTCTTCATACACAATTTTCCTGTTGACAAGGACTTTTATATCAGTAGAGGAAAGGTACAGGAATGAGAACAAATGAAACTAAACTAAGAACAGAGTAACTGTCAAATGTAGAGACAAGAGACACTGAACTGACAGCCATTCATTTAAATGAAACTGGAAAGGGAATTTACTTTTAAAGCTCAAATGTATGCAAGAGGCCACATTAAGGACAAAATGGCATGCTCTAAGGTGACAAAGGTTTTCCTTGTGGGTGCACAAAGCACTAGCTCGTCTATTGCATGGTTCATCTATGGCTTATGCTGTTTAAACTGCATTTTCCCTCTGTTTTTCCTCTCAAGCAGAGTTGGGACAATAACTGATCTTTCTGTTCACTGCAGTTCAAAAAAAGAAAGAAGAAGAAAAGCTTGGTTCAGGTTGAAACAAAAATTCTGAGAAAAAAAATTGGGTAAATCAAGAGTCAACAATTTTTATTTCAGGTTGCACAAATCATTTCATTGGATCTGAAACAACATGATTCATGTATGAGAATTTTTAAATCAATGCAAAGAACATACAAAAGAATAGCCATATTGGGTCAGACCAAAGGTCCATCTAGCTCAGTATCCTGGCTTCTGACAGTGGCCAATGCCAGGTGCCCCAGAGGAAATGAACAGAACAAGTAATCATCAAGTGATCCATCCCCTGTCACTCATTCCCAGCTTCTGGCAAACAGAGGCTAGAGACACCATCCCTACCCATCCTGGCTAATAGCCATTGTTGGACCTATCCTCCATGAACTTATCTAGTTCTTTTTTTAACCCTGTTATAGTTTTGGTCTTCACAACATCTTCTGGCGACTGTGCGTTGTGTGAAGAAATACTTCCTTTTCTTTGTTTTAAACTTGCTGCTTATTAATTTCATTTGGTGACTTCCTAAAAAGGAAATGAAGGCTAGGTTTACTATTTAAAATAATAAGCTAGCATATTATTCCCTTAAAGGAATAACAGAGTGTCAAGGCTGATTCCTCACTCTGGCACTTTGATGCTTCCATCTTATTGGCCTGGAGCGCTTTCAGGGCCATGACTTGGTCACCTACTCTGAAGGAACGCTCTCTGGCATGATTATCATACCAGGCCTTTTGCTCTTGTTGAGCATTCTGTAGATTTTCTCGAGCAAGGTCTAGAGAGTCTTTGAGGGTGTTTTGCAGGTTGGTTACAAAGTCCAAAATGTTAGTTCCTGGCAAAGATGTAACTCCCTCCCATTGCTACTTCACCAACTGTAATAGCCCCTTAACTTCGTGACCATAAACAAGTTCAGAGAGTGAAAATCCCAAACTGGGATGCGGTACAGCCCTGTACGCAAAAAGTAACTGCTGCAACACTAGGTCCCAATCGTTGGAGTGCTCATTCACAAATTTACGTATCATGGCCCCCAAAGTCCCATTAAACTTCTCCATTAGGCCATTTGTTTGATGGTGGTAAGGGGTGGCAACCAAGTAGATCAACCCAGGAGCTCCCCAAAGACGTTTCATGGTCCCTGCCGGGAAGTTAGTTCCCAAATCCATAAGGATATCTGAGGGCCAACTTACCCTGGCAAAAATGTCTGCCAATGCCTGACTCTCACGTTTAGCCCTGGTGTTGCTTAGACTACTGCTTCCGGTCATCAGGTGGCAAAATTCATGAAGGTCACTATGTATAACTTTCCTCTGGGTGTTTTCTTAAGGAAAGGACCCAGAATATCCCCAGCTACATGCTGAAATGGAACCTCAATTATGGGGAGTGGCTGGAGAGAGGTCTTGACCTCTGGAACACCTCACAAGACCTTGCGAGTTGGGTCCTTGGGCTGACTCCAATGGTGGGGTATTGTCTCAGGTTACCCCTTCTGGTATCCACTCCAACTGCTACCAGCTTTCTTCTTCTCCTCCACCTCCACCCATTTGGCTCTGATCTCCCCCACCTCGATTACAGTTTTGGGCTTCCCATCTAGGATGTACCTTTCTATTTCCTCAGGAACATCCTCTAAGAACTGCTCCATTTGTATTAGGAGAGACAGATCTTCCAGAGACTTAACATTTGCTCCTGATATGCAGGCATCCCAATTTTTTTTACAATGTGGTAGGCATGTCAGGAAAATGCCATGTCTTGTTTCCACCTTAGGGCTCTGAACTGCCAACGGGCATGCTCGGGTGTTAGCCCCATCCTAATTCGGGCCTTTTGTTTAAAAAGTTTGTACTCGTTCATGTGTTCTTTAGGCATTTCACTCATTTCACTCAGTCCACTGAGTTATGGCCTCATCTCCACCATATACTGGTCTGAAGAGATGCTGTACACAAGGCAAGCCCTTTCAGATTTTTCTAAAAAGGCCTCTTATCATCACCTACCTTGTATGCGGGGAATTTTTTGGAATGGGGAGCAGTACTTGGACAAGGACTGTTAGGGCTACCTGGTTGGCCCAGCTTAGCCTTTTCCAGCGCTAACCGCTTCACCTCTTTCCTCGCTTCCACATCCAAGCACTTCGCCTCTCTCCTCTCCTCCACTTCCGCCTCCAAGTGCTTCTCCTCCACTTCCTAGCACGTCATCTCTAGGAAGAAATTCCTTTATTTCGCAGTTAGAACTTGGCCTGGGTTAAGGACATCCCTCCATCCTGGCACCAGGATCTCGGGTGGGAAAGGGCTGACCCTTCCCTCCTGGGAAGTCTCCAGTCCCCCATCCCCTCCCTGCATTTCTGTCATGAGGCTGGATGTCTGGGCTTGATCTGGGTCTGTCTTCTCCATGGTGTGCCACTTTGGGAAGACTGTTTTTTCTAAGGTTTTGGTGCCCGACTGCAACCTCATGCACAGGCTGCCCTACTCTAGCCTAGCTATTTTGTTGCCATGAAGTTAGGGGGAAAAAATAAACTGCTTGTTGGACTCTCTGCCTTGACTCCTTTGTGTGCCTGTTCCCGCTCAGGCAGCAAAAAAAAAGAGAAAAAAAACCAACCTCCCTGGCTTTTCAGGCTGCCAAAAGGAAACATGTGTCCTTTTAAAATCCTGAGGTCTGTGCTTCTGGTTCAAAATGGTCCCACAACTCTGCCACCATGTCAAGGCTGATTCCCCACTCTGGCACTTCAAGTGCAGAAGGTGGGGGCCTTCAAGGATTCTAAAAATTAATACTGGCCCTCCAGGCTTGTATTAAACTCCCAAGGTTACAGCTTTTCTCTGACCTTGGATGGGTAGATGCTGCCACCACCCAAGTGCAAAACCCCCTTTGAGAATCCAGGAAGGCGCACTTAGGAATTCCATCCTCTGGGGTACCCTCAAGCCCTTTCACCCCTCTCTGGGGAAGAGCTGAGAAAGAAAAAAAAGGAAATCATCTGTTGCCACCAGCTAATTAAACGACGTGCAGAAACCTCTTAGGACACAAAATCCAGTCCTGTTCTTAAAAAAGGTAAATTGTATTAAAAACAAAAAGAAAGAAAATGCATTTGAAAACTCAGGCTATTGCTAGATTTAAAAAAACCACTTACAAAATTTCAGCATCAAGAATAACCTTCTTGAGGTCCAGCCTAAAGGTTACAAGCAAAACAAAAGCATTTGAGGTTAGCAAAGAGGAGTCCACAAGCCATAAACATATAAACAGAGATAAACCTACTCACGTCTTCCTAGACATTCCCTGATCTACTTACATATCTGGGGTTTTAAGTGAGTAATTTCTAAGTATGATCTGATGATTTTTCATACCTGGCCCAAGCTCTTACAACATAGCTGCTCTGTCCCTTCTCTCCGGGAGAACAACACAGACAGACAAAGGGGAAGTTTTTTTTCCCCAATTTTAAAAATTTCTAGCCTTTCCATTGGCACTTTTGGTCAGGCGCCCACTCCTTTCCTTTTACCTATGCAGGGAAACTTTTTAACTTGTTACAGGTAAAGCAAGTAGAGAACAACTACTAAGTGGGATTTTATAGCTAACTCGCTGGCTGGGTCCATAAAAGGAAGGTGCCCCCCCTTTATCACACAGACTTAATATATTTGCATTGTCTAGGAGAGGGCTGGACAGTACTGGACTTATATTTATGGCATAGGCGCCGACTCTGTGGGTGCTCCGGGGCTGGAGCACCCATGGGGAAAAATTGGTGGGTGCAGAGCACCCACCGGCAGCTCCCTGCCAACCCTGGGGCCCGCGCCTAGCTCCCTGCCAGCCCCAGGACCCACCGCAAACTCACCTCAGCACCGGGAGACGTTGCGGGGCCCCTCCCCCGATGCTGGGCGATGTTGCGTCAGCGTCAGGGGCGAGGCCTCTCAACGTCACCCGGCATCGAGGGCGGGGCCCGGCGTCGGGGGCGGGGCCCCGCAGCGTCACCTGGCGTCGGGGGTGGGGCCCGGCGTCAGCCCCCACCAGCGCAACCGGAAGTCGGCGCCTGTGATTTATGGGGAACGATCTGGGACTGGCGGTGTGTTGGGATTACCCTGCAGTATAACCTAGACTAGTAAGAACCAAGGTCTGGCTGGCTGTAGCACACAGACATAGCTGGGAGTGACTTATGTGCTGGAGGCTGTTTGTGAGCGGTCCAAGTTGGAGGCTACAGCAGCAAGGCATTGTAAAGGGCACTCCAGGTTACAGAGACACAACTACTCACTGGTCTGGATTGTGCCCTGAACTGTGTCACCCTACTCCAGTGACTATTTATACACAATGTAACATCTTCAGTGTGAGATATCTGCCCAGAATATCCCATAGCTCAGTGCTTAGGGCATTCTCCTGCAGTGTGGTAGACCCAAATACAAACCCCTGGTCAACATCAGGCAGAGAAGGGAATTAAAGCAGAGTACCTCACATCCCAGATGAGTGCCCTAACCCATGGGCTAAGAGTTATAAAGGAGCTGACACCTGCACTTGCCACTGTTTTGCGGCTTGGGCCTAAGTCTGTTTGTGAATCCAACCTCCCAAACTCTTTTGACCAAACACTATTTGGTTGATATGTTAAGTTCATGACTTGCTTCAGGTTGAGCAAAACAGCATTTTTGTGATGAATTAACTATCCATCTGAAAAATTTCATCCAGATCTACTCTTGAATATCTATTCTGTAGAAGTTCTGACTCTGACCTAATAATTCAAACATGTGCCACCTATGATGGCCAACATACCATTGAGTTACCTAGGTTTCGATGGTCAAGTTTGGGGTAGGCATGAGGTATATTGTAATGTATCTTCAAGAGGGAAGTGTGCTTTTAAAGTAACACCATTCAGTGGGGAAGAAGTAACCACTGATTTGGAACACTTAAGAGTTTGGAGCTGAGCTGATCCATGTGATTAATTCATTTATCTATAACAAAGTAGCTTTAAACCTCCAACTATGAGAGACAGGTGCCTCCCAGAGGTGGGTGTTACTCTGAATTCATGCTATCCATGTAATCTCTTTAAGACAACCAGGTCTGGCCCTAGTTGTTTTGATGGGGTTTTTGGTGCCCAGTGAGGAGAGTTTTTCAGTGTCCTTCTCCCCCGCCAGTGAAGCAACAAAAAAAACCCCACACAGTGGAGTGATGTGGTGCTTACGCACCCGCCTTGCTCACCTGCCCCTATGATTGCCCCTGAAGGCAACTAATAACAGCAGTGTAGCAATTTCTTTGAGTAATAGTTTGTGTTCATTGATTGGACTTTCACTATGGGCTTGTTTGGCAGAGCACTGCCCCTGTATGAGCCCAATGAGCATATGTCAAAGGGGTCAGTCTACTTTAGTTTGGATCAAGATAGCTAACAGATCTCTAATGCAATTTAGCTAGGTGAAGCAACACTTTCTTGACCAGCAATATCTATTAGCTCACTCTGAAGTCTGGAGATTCAGTTGTAATTGACACCATCTGTTCCACACAAGTTATTAGTCATTTAACCATGTGTCAAACTTGCCTCGTTCAGCCATGTGTGCTGTCTGCAGGATTCTGAAACCTGAACACATACAATGGTGCCAGAAGTGTGTTTCACTCTTCATATTGGTATCCCTATATGAGGGTAGCATAAGAATAGCTGAGCAATTTGTGTATTGTTACCATAAAGCATATTGCAAACTGTTGTGACAAGGATTACTAAAAGGGAATATAAACCAAATATATACATTGTTTCACATTTTTCTATTCAATTTTTTTTTATTTATCTAAATTCCCCTTGTCCCCCACAAAAATAAAGGGAGAACAAAAAAGTAAAGAAATGGGAAGGAAAGGAAGGCATTAACCATCACACCATGATGATCCATTCAAGAAGCAATTTGAAAGTAATACAGGGGACAGACAAGTCTAGGATTAGAAACAGCTGATGGGCACTGAAAGTCAGTTAGATGAAGGACTACATTACACTCCAGTTCTTGTCACCACTGCTGGCTTTTCATGAAGTAATTGTGTAGATACTTTTCTGAGTTCAACATGTTAGGCCTTTTTCCAAGTTAGCTACTCTTTTGATACAAGCCAAAAGGTAGAAGAAGCACAATGTTTGATGTTCATCCTGCTCTGTCCTGGTTATTGGACAAGAACTTAAGTTGGCAAGCTTAAAAAAAGACATCAAATGGCTATTGACCTCTAGTATGGGGAAATCCTTTGTCAAGCAAATAAGATAAATTTTTTTTAATCCCTACTTGGAAATGGGAATTTCACTAGGAAACTTTTAAAAAATCATTTAGAAGGGCAATTAATCAGACTTCTACTAACTTGAAGATGGAGTGCTATGTTCTAAAGTCACTAGTAAGTGTCTACAACTTTGTACTGAAACAGTGAACAAGCTTTTTGTTCACTTCCCCCTAGCAATTTGTCATTTCTTGAAATTATATCACCAATTAATTTAATACTAACTCTGTTGCCATTAAACTTACTCATTCTGTCAAAGAGAATTGCAACTGCCTCTTTTGTATAAAATGCAAGCTATTTCCATGCAGTAACTAGTTTGAGGCTATTTCTATATTCGTAACTGGGGGTGTGGTTCCCAACTCAAGGAGATCTACTTGAACTAACTAGCATGCTAAGAATAGTAGTGTAGGCAGGGTAATATGGGCAGCAGCAAATGGTGGTAAAGGCCAGTCACCCCGAGTACAAACCCACTCGGACCCTTAGGATATCCAGTCAAGCTGGGTAGTCCATGCTGCCTCTCACAGCCGCTCATGCTACCCTGATTATGTTATTATTCTTAGTATATCTGCTCATGATGGGAATCACACCCACAGCAGAAGCTTATCACTAAGTGCAAGATAGACTGGCGCATCTCTATTTGTAGCTGGAAGTTAAGACTTACAATACGTACATAGTATTTTACAACTCTAGAATAATCTTTGTCTGGAAGGCAAATATGTTGCCCAAACTGAGATGCATAAGGGCAAAAACCCTAATAATCCTAAACTTGATTTTAGGTCAGTTTGTGTACTCTGGAAAACACCTTCTCACTTGCACAACCTGCTTGTGATAGAAAAAAACCCAACTGAGATGATATTGCACATCTTTCTTTATTTTCTTTCTTACAGATGCTTAAGAGGCTAAAACAACAAAACAGAAACAAGATTGTTAAATGGCTATGAATTGGCAGGTATTTAAGACTACAATGTGGACAGGTTAGATATGGAGCACTTGCCTTGGAAAGTAGGCAGGTTGTCTGATGTCCATGGTCCCAACTAGGTGGCCTTTTAGGGGCAATGTAAGATATGGCATATATTTGTGTTGATGTCTTAAGCTCTAATTTTGCACCCCTGTTAGTCCTACTGGCAGTGACAAAAGGCAAGTACATGTGACAATACTATAATCCTCCTGAGAAACATCCCTTCATTTAGGGCATATATAATTCAATGTTTGGCACTTTGTCTTTGTTCTTATAGCTTGTAGCATGTGCAGTATCATGGTTAAAATATCCCTTCCTCCCCTTTCTCTCATGCCTTGCAAGGTACAAAGGCAGGCAAAGATTTTTTTTATCCCTGGGGCTGCTCTTTACAACATACGGAGAATCAGAGAATCAGCAGATGACATGTCAGGGAGGCACCATAGTTTGATGATGGCATATGACATGATACTTCTGGGAGAGGCATTGGGCCAGAGGGATTAGGAGAGGAGTGAAGGGCTATGAGATCCTGGTGTGCTTAGACCATGCTTAGAGATGCATCAAAATCTTTCTGCTGGGTAATCCCAGAGTATCCCAGAGTATCCTGAGGTGGTTCATTCCCGGGAAGGTAAGTTACTGCCTGGCAAGGAGGAATTGTGTTTCAAAGAAGGAAACAGGAGGCTGTAAAACTCAAACAGTAGTTTGTAACCAGGCGTGATGAAGACAACCCTATGAAAAAGGGTTGAGATTTAAATTTTAAGTAGCTATCTTTTGAAGTTCTCAATGTTTTCTAATTGCATCATGAAACTCAGGCTGCAGAAGTAGGAGGAGCAAGTAGAAGAGGTCAAAAGTGAGAAAATGTGTGGAAGAGCAACAAAAAGAGAGATTTTTTTTATTTTTGCAGTGTATGGTCTTCTGAGGTACAAGAGGTTCCTCCACAAAATGAGATAAACCTCCCCTTCTTTAGGAGCTAGTGCAGCCCTTGCTGTCATGAATATCCCCATTAACTTCATTGGTACTGTTGATGTGTATATACCATGGAAAATGTGAGCAACATATATATAGCCCCTATCTGTGCCTGTTTCCCCAGCCATCACTACACAATAGGGCATGAGCCCAAGTTCTATGATGTCTCATGTATTCATTGTGCTTAACAAATGGTTTGTACCTTAAATACAACACATTTATAAGTACTGCCATTTCAGGCTTTTCTTTGGCTTGAGATTGCCTTATTTACATTGCAGCCATAGGCAAAATATATCAAGGGTAACTTGTGCAGCTTTGACAGTGCCAAGCCCAGCAGGTATTTTGAAATGCAGTTGTGCAGGGAAATGCAAAACTTTGGTTTTTTTTAAACCTCCAACTGTTTTCATTCAGAAGCTAAGGTCCTAACTATCTGCCTGTGCAATCTAATGCTCGTTATGAAGTTTGGCGTGTCTAGCTTTTTAAAAAGCTCACAGTGCAATACACTGAGCTTATTTCCAAATATATTGCTTAAATGCAACCGAAGCAGAAAAAGGTAAAGTTTTCTGTTTCCCAGCTAAGACAGTTTGCACCCAAATCACTTTTGTTGCTTTTGTTTCACCCCAATGTAAGTCAGCGCAGTTGTGGACCAGGCCCTGGTAGTGCCCCTTATAGTCAAGTCATTTAGTAGTTCTTATAAATCAGATGGACAGTACTATGTTGTTGTTTTTTCTAAACATCTTTTATATTTGAAATATAGTATTGTATTTCTGTAGGTTGGAAATTCTATTTCTACTTAAGGGATTAATTTCTTTCAGTTCTATAGGAGGATTGAAAGAATCTGTAAAACAGAAATATAAAAACAATACGGTGCACAACATTGACCTGTGTTTTCTAATCACAATAGACCAATTCATGTTGGGAGTGGCCCCACTGAAGTTAATGGCATTATATCTATAGAAAGAGCATAAATCAGAGGACAATCAAGGCTGTGGACATCCAATGCCACCTAGGAAGTCAGTCTTACTAGCAGTTTGAGGTATCCACATCCAGTTAGGTGCATAATAGGCACCTGCAACTTCTATTCATATTTATTGGTGCTCAGTGCTCTTTGATGTTAGGTCATTAATTTGGATGGACAAACATACTTATCTCTGGTAGAGAAAGATTAGGAAACAAAATTACAAAACTGAGTCCTACCCAGTTTATGATGGACATGTGATTTACAGCTTGGCAGCTGTTGGCCACAGGAGAGCATGCGGCTATTGAAGTCTTTCCCAGAAGAATATTTTTTCTTTTAACATGTTTTTCTTTTCTGTAAATCACCTTTGGATCAAAAACCCTACAGCTTGGAAGGCATTGTACTTGATTGAAACAGGATGCTACAGCACATTCTATGAGAAGGATTTGCTTCTCTGGAGCCAACGGAACTGAAAGCCAGACCTAATTATTTCACACTTTATGTAACATCATATGAAGTCCTGCCAATATGGCAAGTTCTGTGGGCCAGGATTCCTGAATATTAACATCCACAGTGCAAGCTGACCTGCACACGAGACAAGGTGACTGAGAAGGCTTCCTGCCCTTCATATCCAGAGCATTTCAGAGTTAGACTATGCACGGTTCTAATTCCCTTTGGCAGCTCTATTTTCTTTCACCTAGTAAACAAGTTTTCTGTCTTTATTCTTTTCTCACTTAACTTGGACACTAAGTGTATTGTTTTTGCAATTCAGTAGCCTTAACCAAAACATCCAAGTTCTCCATAGTCCATTTATTTTACTGTGACCCATTTGCATATGTGAAACCTTATCATTATGGAAGTTATTGGGTTTTTTAAAGGATATCAAACAGTTAATTTTAATCCTTTGACTTTATTTCTAACTTCACATCTATAGTAATAGTGTTCTCCTTAAAATCCCCACTTCTGACTTTGTACTGTAGCTGTGTTCACTACAATATTCCAAATCTTTACCATTCTCAATATAGGTAATCCTAGTAACATTTGTGACAAAGACTAAGTTTTTATATTTAACGGCAACTGCTGTAATATATATTCTGGGATAAAATTCACTTAAATGCAGAATGCCTACACTATGTAGCATATGGAGGGCATGACTGATGTTTTTGTCCTGGCACTTTCTATGCTGCAGGCCTGCCTCACAGCATATTGATGCATAGGTGCTGGAACTAGAGGTGCTGGGGATGCAGCAGCAGCCCCTGACTTGAAGTGGATTCCATTATATACAGGGTTTATGTTGTATCCTTGGGGGCAGCAGTTTTAGGAAGAAATCACCTGAGACACAGAGAGCTGTGAGCCTTAAAAGCAGCCATTTATTCTCACACACTGAACTGACCAAACCAGCCAAAACCGGCTGGGATATCCCCTAATAATCTAACTCAGTTGCCATAGCAACAACAAGGTGCTGTTGCCACGATAACCAAATACACAACAGTTTACAGTTCAGTTCAATCGCTCTCAGCTCCCCCACTATAAAAAGTGTTCCAGCACCCCTGCATTGATGTTAACAGAAGGATTCAAGTTAATCACTAAGGTGAGAAGTAGGCTGTTTTCTCCTTTACAGAATTGTGAGTCTGATCCTCCACCTACTTGTGTCTGTCAAAAATGACAGTTCAATGGTATCAGGATTAGCCCTGTACAAGTAACATAAGAGCTTCCATGCTGGGTCAGATCATGGTCCATCTTGGCCAATATTCTGTCTCTAACAGTAGCCACTCCCAGAGCTTCAGGGCGGGTGTACAGAAGTAAGGGTGTATAACTCCAAGATTGCCCATCTTCCAATTCGGCTTCTGGCAATCACTTGTTTAGGGTTGCCCCGAGCGTTGAGTTGCACCACTGACCATCTTCGCTAATAGCTAGGGTGACCAGATGTCCCTTTTTCATAGGGACAGTTCCATTTTTGGGGACTTTTTCTTATATAGGCACCTATTACTCCCCACCCCCTGACCCATTTTTTCACAGTTGCTATCTGGTCACCCTACTAATAGCCATTAATGGACCTATCCTCCAGGAACTTATCCAGCTCTTTTTTGAATCCACTTATCCTTCTGGCCATCACAACTTTCCATGGAATGAGTTCCACGGGTTAATTGTACATTGTGCGACAAAGGACTTCCTCTTGTTTGTGTCAAACCTGTGGCCTATGAATTTCATTGAGTGACCCCTGTTTTTTGTAATGTGGGAACGGGTGAATAGCACTTTTCTATTGACTTTTTCTATACCATCATGATTTTACAGATCTCTATTGTATCCCAATTTAGTCATCCCTTTTCTAAGCCCGGGCTTGTCTACACTACAAAGTTAAATTGACTTAAGTTATGTCAACAAATAACCACCATTGTAATTAAACCACTGTTGCATGTCCACACTATGCTCCCTGTGTGAGCAGAGAGAATCCACACTAGCAGCTCTTGCATTGACACAGAGCAGTGCACCATAAGCAGCTACTCCACTGTGCAACTGGCTGTAGGGTGTTTTGGGAAGGGTTTGCAATGCCTCATGGGGCCAGATTCAGCATCATAGTTTTCTCAATCCCATCATTCCATAGGCATCCTAATACATTTCACACTGCTTTTTCAGCGGCCCTGGTAACCCGCACGCCAGCCATCTGTCAAAGTATGGATCCTGCACTGCTTTTCAGTATCGTGTGTAATTACCACAACATGCCTGATCCTGCAGTATTTCATGAGCTATCTGGCTGAGGGAGGCCTTGAAGAAGCATTTTAACAACGAGCCACAGTTATGTAGTGTGCTTAGCCTGGCATTGTTAGTACCATGTTATGAACCTTGTAATGATTGCTGTGTGTGCCTGCCTATAACAATGCACATGCACCAATTGTCTATGAATGTTAACAGCATCCACCATGTGATGGAGAATAATAAAGATAAATTCAGTTTCCATATGTGGATTTTTATTCCACATCCATGCAAACATACCTATGTTTCCCTATGTATATGCAGTTTACATCTACGTGCTTGCTTCAGTTCCTTGATTTTTACGTGGCACTGCTGTGTGTCCCTATTATAGCTCTTCTCCTCCATGGCCTGAGACATCTGGCTTTAGCTTTCAAAGTTAGTGTGGCTGGAGCAGAGTTGTGACTGCACAGCCTCCTTTGTCCGCAAACCCAGGAGATCCACCACTTCCCATGTACTCCAGGCAGGAACACATTTGCTGCGTAGAGCTAGCATGCTCAGCTGGGCAATTGCTATGTGAGCTCTCCACGCCGAGCTAACAGGAAGAACATGTTCAAAACGTCATGGGACCTTAAAAGGGGAGGGGTGCATACCTGGGTACCTGGCTGCAGGGCAATGGAGTTCCAGAGTGGTCACGACAAGCATTGTGGGACACCTCATGGAGGGTCATTTAGGTCAACGTAAGCAACGCAGTGTCTATGCTGCCACTGCATAGACCTAATTATATCGAATTAAGTGGTATGCCTCTCATGGAGGTAGAGTTATTAAATTGATACAGCAAGTGAGTCACATCAGCAGGAAGGAGCTTTTTACTCTCTCGTCACACAGAAGCCATTCCATACCCTTGATCAGCGCTGTTGTAATTCTCTGAACTCTTTCCAGTTCCACTATATCCTTTTTGAGATGGGATGACCAGAACAGGACACAGTATTAAAGGTGTGAGTGCACCAGGGAAATATATATAGTGGCATTACGACATTTTCTGTATTATCTATTCCAGTGGTTCTCAAACTTTTTTCTTTCTCAGACCACTTGAAAATTGCTGAGGGTCTCGGTGGACCACTTAATGATCTTTCCAAATGTTGTTTGTATCATTAGCTAACTATTGTAAAGCGCTTTGGATAAAAGCACTATATGAAAAAAACGTAATAATAAACATTTTTTGTTCAACAAATAAAAGCACACAACTCATATTTTAATATCAGTAGTCTTACCGTTCTAATGTAATGGATGTGCCCTCTCTCTCCTGCCACGGCAGCCCTGAGCTGGGGTTGGGAAGGAGGGCGGCTCTCCCTTTCTTCCCCACCGCAGCAGCCCCTGAGCTAGGGAAAGTCTCTCCTCGGCAGTTGCAGCTCTGGAGCTGGGGAAAGTCGCCTCTTTCTCTGGCTGCCACAGCCCTGCACATCCCAAATTCCCACCCCCTCTTCTCACCCCGCTGCCCCCTCCCACCTAATCTCTATTCCCCCCCAAGGCCACCACCTCATCTTACATGTGTGTCTTCTCCAGGGTCCAGGCATCTAAGGCTAGGTCTACACTAACCCCCCCTATCGAACTAAGATACGCAACTTCAGCTACGTTAATAACGTAGCTGAAGTCGAAGTACCTTAGTTCGAACTTACCTGTGGTCCAGACGCGGCGCGCAGGCTCCCCCGTCGACTCCGCCTACTCCACTCGTCGAGCTGGATTACCAGCGTCGACGACGGAGCACTTCCTGGTTCGATTTATCGCGTCTTGACAAGACGCGATAAATCGAACCCAGAACATCAATCCCGCGCCTCCGACGCGACGGGTAAGTATAGACATACCCTAAGTAGTGGAGGCACGCCTGTGTGGCTCCACTAATTAAGTGGGTGGCCCTTTATTCTCTCATGTGTGGCCTCCCAGGCGCGCACCTTAGAGGGAACTATTGCAGATACCCTGGATGGAGCTAGGGTGATCAGACAGCAAGTGTGAAAAATCAGGACAGGGGGTGGGAGGTAATAGGAGCCTATATAAGAAAAAGCCCCAAATATCGGGACTGTCCCTATAAAATCGGGACATCTGGTCACCCTAGATGGAGCTCATGGACCACAGTTTGAGAACCTCTGATCTATTTCTTTCCTAATAGTTCCTAACATACTATTAGCCTTTTTAACTGCTACTGCGCACTGAATGGAAATTTTCAGTGACCTGCCCAGAGCTCTTTCTTGGGTGGTAATAGCTAATGTAAGTAGATCATCATTTTGTATGTTATAAAGTTGGGATTACCAGCTGGCATCACTAGCAGGACACAAGTTACCCAGGAAGACATTTTTCCTGTGGGTGAGTTACCGAAGCACAAATTACCTTAACTAAGCTTTTGACAGTTGCTTGTGAAGTTTAGCATGTGCAATTTTTCTGCCTATTGCTTCTTGTTTCCTATCGCTTGAAGCAGGTCAAATTCAACTTTATAAAAACTCAAACCAGCACTAAGGACATGAAGAGGTTCTTTAATACAAAAGCTTCCTATAATGTATCCTGGAAACTGAAATAAAGTACTGAATATGATGTAATGAATAAATACTCTTACAATGGACCTCTGCTGGTCAATACATCCAGTTATTTCCTATATTGTTGGTAATCCACGCCCCCCCCCCCCCCCCACCAAAGGAATAGTGTTGAAATAAAATTCTGTCAGCGCAGAATGGGGACAGTCTTTTAGTTTTGGGAAACAGTATTAAACGAGGTAGGTTATGTTTACAATAGTTCTTATCTCCCACCTTCCACTCAGTATTGTTTATTGTACTGGGCTAAATGTGCAGGTGTGTGACACAGGTCCTCTCCATAGAATCATAGAATATCAGGGCTGGAAGGGACCTTAGGAGGTCATCTAGTCCAACCCCCTGCTCAAAGCAGGACCAATCCCCAATTTTTGCCCCAGATCCCCAAATGGCCCCCTCAAGGATTGAACTCACAACCCTGGGTTTAGCAGGCCAATGCTCAAATCACTGAGCTATCCCTCCTCCCCACTGAGCTATCCCTCTCCCAGTCTGTTCTGAGCCTAGAAAGTTCCTTTCAGTTAACACAATACTGAAGTTAATACTGAATGCACAAAGATATTGAAGGCATAACAGATACTAAAACAAAACCAGACTCAGTGAAACTCAGCTTGCAAAACAGGTTTGATCCTGTTCCATTTGAAGTGCTTATGTTTTCATGTTCTGCATCAGAGTCAACTAAACCAAACTAACTGACCAAATCTATCCTTATGACATGCTGACATTTTTTCTGGTGCTCAAGGAAGCATGGTCTAGTGATCTAGTACTAGATTCATAGGTGGGGTTTTAATCCTGCCTTGGCCAGAAACATGCTGTGACTTTAGTCAAGTCAATTAGGCCCAGATCCTCAAAAGTATTTAGACCTCTAACTTTAATTGATTTGGGAGTTGGGTGCCTAAATACCTTTGAGGATCTGGTTCTTAGTCTTTATGCCTCTCCTTCTGTACATACTAAAAGCCTAGAAGGTAAGTGTCTGAAGTGTTTTGAGCTCCTCACAGCAATAGTACACACTATTTATGTGGCTCTTCTAGCACCTTGGAGTGAGGCTGAGAAGCAGAGAGTTGTATGTCATATCAAAGTGCCTGACCCTCCCTTTCCTTTCAGCCATACATCTTTTCCCTCTCCCCCGCTACACACATGCTCACACACTCATGTTCTTGTTTAAACTATCTGCCACAATTCTTTTCTAACCCCCTGCATCTCAGAGCACTTAATCACAGTTTAGCATTTGTACATCTGATAACTATTTCAGCCATAAACCAAGTGGAAAGAAGTATTCCAGCTCCTCACTGAGATCACTGCCCAAAGCCATGTACAAAATGTATTTGACTATAACGTACCATGAGGGAAACTGTGAGCACAAGGATAGCTAAGCCAGAGATGTGTTCTGTCACATTTGAAGATGAAAATGTCATTGGGAAAGAAGCTAGTTTTCCATTACACCACCCTGAACTTTTTCTTTGATCCCATGAATTGTTATAGTTTCCAAGTAGAATGTAATTAGAAGGAATGTAGACCTCCATGTGTTGTAATTGAAAAATGTTTACAAAAATAAATCACTAACAGTCATCTTTTTAGATGTTGCTCTGAAATTCTCTAATTGGATTATTAGCAGATGGTGCCATTTCTATTGTCTTGGCTCACAGAAGTCTTTAAAAAAACAAAAACAAAAAGGGACTCCATTTGATTAAATGTAGCAGTACTTTATCTGGAAGAAGTTACTTTTACTGATTTGGCTCCTATTTATTGTGAAATAGTTGTAAATTAGAATCTTAGTGATCCATGCAAGTGATCTTTGCTACAGAATATGCATTGTAACCTTATGAAGATTGCATTTAAAACTGTTAACTTATGACATTCTTTGCACCTCTTCACTCACAGAGAACTGTGCTAGAGATAGAGTTGTGCCTTTCTCCTGCCCATCACATTAGGCCGTGTGCTGGAGAACTCATGATTGTCTGCTAGGGACTGAAATGCAATATTCACTTTTTTACTTAAGCTTTCAGTGGAAACACATGTCAATAGTGCGTTTTTTATTAAATAGCTTATCTTCAATATTGCTACTTTCTCTACCTGCTCTACTGACAGGTGAGAAGACTCTTCCAGTTAAAGAAATGCAAGATTTTTATGCACTGAATTGGTTTAGTAAAATCAGGTACAGGCCAAAATCACCTGCTCAAGAAACAAAACCTTAGCTCACTTCTATAAAGGAAAACAATATCTACTGCCCTGGAAGCTTCCATTTTTTTCTAACTAAGCCCTTTTTCTAATTCCATTATATGCAAAGGAATCATCCTGAGCTACATCTCTGTAACCTGCTTGTGTGCATAAAAATGCTATAAAATTAATACAACAGTGACTATACCTTTACAATACAGACAGTAGGTCATATCTGCAGTGAGGGTAAAATGATGTGGTTCCACCGACTTCACTGGACCCACCTCATTTTACACAAACTGAGACTTCACTTAGCCCTAGATTTATTCAGTTAGTCTCAGAGGGTGACTAACTGCACTGAATTGCCGAGCAATTTGGCAATTTTGGTTGTTTTGTTAAACAAGATTCAGTTTAATGGTGTGTTGTGGGCCAGGCCTTCTCTGTAGCACACCCTACCGGACAAGTGTGGCACTACAGACACTGCCTCCCTCAGTTTCCCCTCACCCAGGTTTTGTGTCTCTGAAAGATAACCACAGTTTAGCCCTCTGGTTGGGTCACTCTGAGTTAAATCCCCTTTCCTTTCAGGCTAACAAGTCCAAACAAAAATCCCAGACACAAAGTATTTTCTCCCTTCTTGAGCACCTCTTCCGCCTGCCCTAGACTCAGTTCCCAGTCCTTTTGGGGTTTGGGATAGAGCCTAGAGTCCCTTCAGTCTCCTGCAGACCCTCACTCAGGGCCTTCCACAGAAGCCTGCCTTTTGCCAGCCAACCTGTGACCATTCATGTAAGCCTATTTTTCAATAGGTTTTAGGGTCAGATTCTGAGGCAAGACTCCCTTTTCAAGTCAATGTGAGTTTGAATATAGACTCCAGTGGTAGAATTGCCCTGTCATGGAAAAAACTGGGGAGGAGTAAATTCACTAAAATTTCCCCAATCATTCTCTCTCCCTGTTGTGGGGCGGCTGCCCCACTCCCTGAGAATGAGGGCTGCAGAAGGGCAGCCAATGGGAGGAGGGCTTATTGGGAGCCAATTGGGGCCCAGATTGGAGACAGCCAATCAGGGCCAGGCTCAGCCCTATAAAAAGGCTGCCCAGGAGGGAAGCAGTCAGTCTCTCCCAGGCCTTCAGAGGTCTGTGGGCCCTGACCAGAAGGACCTAGAGGGTGCAAAGGGGTCAGCGGGGAAGTGACCCGGAGAGAGCAGACAGATGAGGGGAGAGAAGGAGGGCAGGGAGGCTGCCGCTAGAGGGACCCAGCGTAGTGGGCGGGCGTGGGTCCCCCACCTTCCCCCTTATCTTGCACCGGGCCGTGGGAAGTGGCCATAACAGACTGCACCAGACCCGATGGAAGGGGCCAGACTTTAGGGTGTGCTTGGCCACTGCGGCAGAGGCGAACCAGAGGACTACTGTTAACACCCCCCCCCCCCCCAGGAAGGGGGTGAGTGTGGACTAGGGGGCACTGTTGGAGGGCAGTGTCCTGAAGAGGACACCGCGAGCTGGGAGCAACGCGGGTCCGGACGCCAGCAAGGGAGCGGTGGACGGGACACCACCAGCGGAGGGTGCTCCAGGACTGCCGAGAGATAATTCCCGGACTGAACGGCAGGAGGTGCTGCGGTGGTGAGCCCCAACCCCGTCACACTCCCCAAGAGAAGGCTTTGCCCATATCTGCCCACCTTGCAGATCCTGGGACAGTCCACCGAAGGATAATCTCACCCCATCTAATCTTCACCCTTCTGGTATCTTCCCCTTCCTCACCAGGAGGTGACTGTGAGACAGCCTCCTGCATTTTGTCATTGTATTGGTTTGCTTGCATGGGCCAAACTCTATGTAACCGTTGTACCCACAAGCAATTGAGACAAGGGCATTGAACTGGCTTTAATGGTGACATACCTAGCTTCTGAATATAAGTGCTTCACAACGTACATTGTATCTTTGGAGAAATATTTTACTGCCTATATTATCAGTCAGTTGTCTTTCAGGACTTTGTTATCCATAGTCAGTTGTTTTACCAGCCCTGACGTGGAGAATAATTTACTTTACTTACTGTATGTAGCACCTTTCTTTGGAAAATATTGGTCTTTACTAAACTAGCACTTGATACTATATTGTGACATCCATTTGAAATGCTGTTCTTTTGCAGCAGCACCAAGGTAATTTTATAGTTGGAGAAACCAATACCTATCAACTAGTTATACCACCAGGAAGAGACTGAGTTAAGAATCTAGGCTAGGTTGTCTTACTCTTTATTGTTGAGTAGTATCTTTTATAGACAATCTCAATTAGTGCCTTCCTTTCTCTCATCCCATTTTTTTGCTTGAACCTTTGCTCACTGTTAACCATTTAGGCTGAAATTTTGTGTGCTGTCTCTCTTCTTCAACCTCTGTTTTCTTGCCAATTGACCCATTCCAATTTGGTTTCTAAGAATGTTAAAGCTGCTAAAAATATTATTCCTATAACGTATGTGTCTGTTCTGTTGAAAGCCATAGCACCTCCCTGCTTTGGAGCAAAGATGTGAAATTTGGCAGGGATGTTACACTGGGAGCAGGGAGGTGCCTTATGATATCCCTGTGGAATTCATCCTGTCTTATCCATGCTAGTTGACAGGCTTGAAACAAAGTAATGTGGAGGTAGCTTCAGGCTCTCCTGCCTTGTCAGATCACTGGGCTCTTTCACAGTCTACCACTGATTCCCACTAGCGTCGCTAAGCTCCCCAGTCACACCTGGGTCCCGCAAACCCTTTATTTGAATATTCAAACTAAAAGATTCTTTCTTTCTGTCACCCTTCCCATTGCTCTGGGGCACCCTGAAGAGGGAAGATTACCATTTCTCACTGGCTGGAAATGACAGATGAAAATGCCCAGGATCTAAACGCTATGCTCTGACCTAGGGGAAGGTATGCTAGGCTGGGATCCAATAGGATATCTTGATTTCTACTCCCAGCTATTCTGCTGAGTGTTAGTTTTCTGAAGATCACAGCCATTTAACAACATCTCATACTCCTACCTTAACAGGAAGCAAGTTATCACTTCCCTCACTTTCCAAGTGGGCTAACAGGTCTCAGTGTCACTTTTAGTTGAGCTAGTAATAGAACTTAAATTTCTAAAATGGTAGACCCAAATCTAGTACATACTTGTGAAACCCACTAGCAAAAAGTTCTCATCCTCTCCAGTGGCTGGGCCACGTAGACGTTTTTACTACTACCACCAGTCACACTTAGCTCAAGTGTTTGAGGTCATCAGTGGAGATCAAGGTCCAGCCTGTTGATTAACCATATTGACCTGCATATGGATCCATAGGATGCAATTTCTATTTCAGTCTTTTGAAAACCTAGTAAGTTATGTACCAATCAAATACATCTAGTGAGATTGCATTAGAAGGTAGCAGATGACAGAATTGAGTTTGGTCACAGATCCTCCATTTGTCTCCCTCTTGTTTCTGCATTTCCTAAAATGCAGATATTTATTTTTGTAAGTCCCACTAGGCACTTAAGTGAGTTAGGTGCTAGATTTGAGTCAATAGGAGTTAGCTGCCTCACCTGCTTAGATGCTTTTGTTAGTTCCTTGGTCACTTTGCCCATGGAAAAATGTTTCTGCATGAGGAAATTAACCACCAATATTGTTAAAACACAATACGCTTGTTCTACTTTAGTTCTCTTCCAACTTTTGTCCGTTGGGAAAATGATGTGTAACTTAAAGTAAGTTTCATGCTTCTCCAAATTTTGGTAACAATTTAAAACACAAGTGTTTCCTCTCTCTTGTTTCACCTCCTCCATCCACTTTGTAGTGGAACAAAGGAGGAGAGTAAAAGTCAAAAAAGCAAATGAAAACCCTTTTAATCAAACAGTTTTCAAAATTTAAATGAAACAATGTATGATGTAGAAAAAGTATTTTTATTCTGTAATTCCCCGTCCCCGCCAAAAAAAATTGTTTATTTTGTTTCAAACATACCTATAAGAAATAGTTTTTTAATTTAAAAAAATGTATTTCCAAACTATTTTTTTTCTGGTGGGGAAAAATCTGCAAGAAAAAATGCAACTCTGTAGTCAGCTCTGCATCAACTGTTTGCGTTGATTCATGATATGAAAATGTACATGTCGCATAGCATTTTATCAGCTCCCTAATCGTCCCCTAACACCACTACTGTACTTACACTACATTGATGACATCTTCATCATCTGGACCCATGGAAAAGAAGCACTTGAGGAATTCCACCATGGATTTCAACAATTTCCATCCCACTATCAACCTCAGCCTAGACCAGTCCACACAAGCAGTCCATTTCCTAGACACTACTGTGCTAATAAGCGATGGTCACATAAACACCACCCTATACCGGAAACCTACTGACCACTATACTTACCTACATGCCTCCAGCTTCCATCCAGGCCACACCACATGATCCATTGTCTACAGCCAAACTCTAAGATACAACCGCATTTGCTCCAATCCTTCAGACAGAGACAAACACCTACAAGATCTCTATCAAGCATTCTTAAAACTACAATACACACCTGCTGAAGTGAAAAAACAGATTGACAGAGCCAGAAGAGTACCCAGGAGTTACCTACTACAGGAAAGGCCCAACAAAGAAAATAACAGAATGCCACTAGCCAACACCTTCAGCCCCCGACTAAAACCTCTCCAGCGCATCATCAAAGATCTACAACCTATCCTCAAAGATGATCCCTCACTCTCACAGATCTTGGGAGACAGACCAGTCCTCGCTTACAGACAACCCCCCAACCTGAAGCAAATACTCACCAGCAACCACCCACCATACAACAAAAACACTAACCCAGGAACCTATCCTTGCAACAAAGCCCAATGCCAACTCTGTCCACATCTATTCAAGTGACACCATCATAGGACCTAATCACAGCAGCCACGCCATCAGGGGCTCGTTCACCTGCACGTCTACCAATGTGATATGTGCCAGCAATGCCCCTCTTCCATGTAAATTGTTCAAACCAGTCAGTCTCTATGCAAAAGAATAAACGGACACAAATCTGACATCAGGACTCATAACATTCAAAAACCAGTAGGAGAACCCTTCAACCTCTCTAATCACTCAGTGACAGACTTAAAGGTGGCAATTTTGCAACAGAAAAGCTTCAAAAACAGACTCCAATGAGAAACTGCTGAACTTAAATTAATATGCAAACTAGATACCATTAATTTAGGTTTGAACAGAGACTGGGAGTGGCTCGGTCATTACGTTAATTGAATCTGTTTCCCCTAGTTAACTATCCTCACACCTTTGTGTCAACTGTCTGAAATGGGCCATCTTGATTATCACTTCAAAAGTTTTTCCCCCTGCTCATAATAGTTCCTCTTAATTAATTAGCCCCTTACAGTTGGTGTAGGTACTTCCACCTTTTCATGTTACTCTGAATGTATAAATATCTGCTTACTGTATGTTCCATTCTATGCATCCAATGAAGTGGGACTGTAGCCCATGAAAGCTTATGCTGAAATAAATTTGTTAGTCTCTAAGGTGCCAACGGTACTCCTGGTTTTTTCAGTAAGTAACTGGTTAGCTGTGTGCACACCAATACTATTGTTTGTATATGAATATAGGTATTTGCACAAGTCGTAATTTTCTAAGGGTATATCTACACTACGACTGTAGTCCGATTTTACCAAAATCGATTTTTGTGAACTGCTATTATGAAGTCGAACATGTGTGACCATACTAAGTACAGTAAATCAGCGGTGTGAGTCCATAGTATCGGGGCAAGCGTCGACATTCCAAGCGGTGCACTGTGGGCTCATGCCATGGAACACCGATTCTGGGCCCGGGAAACGAGCACAGACTGGTGGGACCGCATAGTGCTGCAGGTCTGGGATGAATCCCAGTGGCTGCAAAACTTTCGCATGCATAAGGGCACTTTCCTGGAACTTTGACTTGCTGTCCCCTGCCCTGAACCGCCAGGACACCAGGATGCGAGCAGCCCTGACAGTTGAGAAGCGAGTGGCGATAGCTCTCTGGAAGTTTGCAACACCTGACAGCTACCGGTCAGTCACGAATCAATTTGGAGTGGGCAAATCTACTGTGGGGGTTGCTGTGATGCAAGTAGCCAACGCAATCGTTGAGCTGCTGCTGTCAAAGGTAGTGATCCTGGGAAATGTGCAGGTGATAGTAGATGGCTTCGCTGTGATGGGATTCCCAAACTGTGGTGGGGCTATAGACGGAACTCACATCCCTATCTTGGGCCCGGACCACCAGGGCAGCCAGTACATTATCCGAAAGGGCTAATTTTCAATGGTGCTGCAAGCACTGGTGGATCACAAGGGACGTTTCACTAACATCAACATCGGATGGCCGGGAAAGGTTCATGACGCACGCGTCTTCAGGAACTCTGGTCTGTTTAGACGGCTGCAGGAAGGTATTTACTTCCCAGACCAGAAAATAGCAGCTGAGGACGTGGAGATGCCTATAGTGATCCTTGGGGACCCAGCCTACCCACTAATGCACTGGCTCATGAAGCCATACACGGGCGCCCTGGACAGTGTCTGTTCAACTACAGGCTGAGCAAGTGCAGAATGGTGGTGGAGTGTGCATTTGGACGTTTGAAAGGGCGCTGGTGAAGCTTACTGACTCGCTCAGATCTCAGCGAAACCAATATACCCATTGTTGTTGCAGCTTGCTGTGTGCTCCACAATCTCTGTAAGAGTAAGGGGGAGACATTTATGGCAGGGTGGGAGGTTAAAGCAAATCGTCTGGCCTCAGCTTCCGTGCAGCCAGACACCAGGGCGATTAGAAGAGCACAGCAGGATGCAGTGCGCATCAGGGAAGCTTTGAAATCTAGCTTCCAGACTGACCAGGGTAAGCAGTGACTCTTATGTTTGTTTCTCCTTGATGAGAACCTGCCCCCGTTTGTTTACTCTGTTTATATTGCCTATCCTCTATAATTTCCAACCCTCCTTTCCCCCTTTCGAGCGCACCTTGCTGTGAAAGGAAATAAAGGCACCATTGTTTCACAAACATCAATTTTTAATTCATGATTTGGGAAGAAAGGGAGAGAACTGGGACGGTGGCCAGGGTGGGGTGTGGGCGGAGGGGTGGAGGAAGGAGGGCGGGAAAGGCCATTTCAAAACTTGGGGAATGACAGCCTTCTGCTGCTTGAGCAATCCACCAGGGTGGAGTGGTTGTTCGCATGTAGCCTTCCCCCCCGAGTTTTGGGGACTCTGGGTGAGGAGCCTATGGGACTTGGGGAGGGGTGAGGGCGGTTACAGGTGTGCTGCAGCGGCGGTCTGTCATCCTGCTTCCGTTCCTGCAGCACATCCACCAGATGCCGGAGCGTGTCGGTTTGCTCCCGCAGTAGCCCAAGCATCGCCTCGGTCACCCTCTGGTCTTCCTGCCACCACCTCTCAACTCGAGTGCTGCCCTCTTGCTTGTATTGGGAAATTGTCTCCTTCCACAGATTCTGCTGAGCTACTTCAGTGTGGGAGCACTGCATTAGCTCAGAGACCATCTTGTCACGTGTGCGTTTCTTTCTCCGCCTTATCTGCAACAGCCTTTGGGAGGGAGATGCCGGGGGAAGCCTAGGAACAGCTGCAGCTGTGGGATTGAAAAAAAGGGAGTGAATTTTTTAAAAAGATACATTTTACAGAACAATGCATATACTCTTTCGCGGTGAACAGCACCATTCACAGTACCTACCAAATATACTTTCAGTACAAGGTCGCATTTTGCATCTTTATATTGAGTGCCTGGGGCTTTGGTGTACAGATCACACACGCAGGGCTGGGCAACAGAATTCAGCTAGTGGGCGGCCATGGTAAGCCATAGACTTTCGGCTTCGGAAACCTTAATTAACAGCAGCGCCCTCCTTTCACGCTCAAAGCCAAGTAACTCAAAACAAAGTAACTCCAGCCATCCCATTCTATGGGATGCTAGCTTTTGCCATCACCCCACTGCGTGGCTGGTATCAGGGAAGATCCCTGCTAGCCGAACGCCAACTGACCAGCCTGAACGGCCCCCCTGAATGGTCACCTCTGCTGAAGAGCTCTGCATCGTTACCTGTGCTGCTGAGCTCGCCACGATGGCCAAACAGGAAATGAAATTCAAACTGGCCAAACAGGAAATGGTCCTGGGGATTTTCCTGTGTACCTGGCAAGAGCATCAGAGTTGGGACTGCTGTCCAGAGAGGTCACAGTGGTGCAATGTGGGATAGCTCCTGGAGCTATTAGCATCGAATTCTGTCCACACTAACCCTAATTCGACACGGCAATATCGATTTTAACGCTAATCCCCTTGTCAGGGAGGAGTACAGAAATTGATTTTAAGAGCTCTTTATGTCGAAATAAATGGTGTCGTTGTGTGGACGGGTGCAGGGTTAATTCGATTTAACGCTGTATGACAAAGTTCCTCCTCTACCTCGGTGGGTCCTGCGCTTATTGACGGATTTTTGTTTGCCTCAGAGATCTTCCCCTCTGGTAGAACCCACAGTCCAGATCAACTCCTCCTGTGACAAGAGTTGGGAGGTTTGGGGGGAACCCGGGCCCGCCTTCTATTCCAGGTTCCAGCCCAGGGCCCTGTGGACTGCAGCTGTTTAGAGTATCTCCTAGAACAACTGCACGACAGCTACAACTCCCTGGGCTACTTCCCCATGGACTCCTCCCAACACCTTCTTTATCCTCACCACAGGATCTTCCAGCAGTACGTCCTCTTACTCTCAGCTCCTAGTGCCTCTTGCTCCCAGTTCCTCACACACAACCTCCTTCCACAGCTTCTGACATGCGCGCCTCACTGAGTCACTGGGAGGCTTTTAACTAGTTTCAGCCAGCCCCTGATTGGCTGCAGGTGTCTCAATCAACCTCCCTGCCTTCTGGAAAGTTCTTGATTGGCCCCAGGTGTCTTAATTGGCCTGGAGCAGCTTTCATTTACTTATCCTGGTACCATGGATTTGTTTAGCCTGGGGCTAATATCTCTATCTCCCACTACTTTCCTATAGCCATCTGGCCTTGCCCTGTCACAGCTGCTAAATTCTATATAAACTCTTAGGGTACGTCTACACTACGGAATTAGGTCGAAGTTATAGAAGTTGATCTTTTAAATCCCGATGTTATGGAATCAATTGTGTGTGTCCCCACTAAAGACCATTAAGGCCATTAGGTCAACGGACTGTGTCCACAGTATCGGGGCTAGCGTCGACTTTCGGAGCGTTGCATTGCAGGTAGCTATCCCACAGTTCCCGCAGTCTCCACCGCCCATTGGAATTCTGGGTTGCGATCCCAAGCCTGATGGGGCAGAAAACATTGTCGCTGGTGGTTCTGGGTACATGTCGTCAAGCCATCCCCCCTCCCTCCCTCTGTGAAAGCAACCTTTTTCGCGCCTTTTTTCCAGGGTTTCCGGGTTTGCTACTGCAAGCATGGAGCCTGCTCAGCTCACAATGACCGTATGTCTCCAGCGTATGCCTGGACATGAGGTCTAGTGGGGATTCAGTCCTGCTGTAATACAGGCAGAGGGGTAGCTTAGCGGTCTGAGCGTTGGCCTGCTAAACCTGGGGTTGTGAGTTCAATCCTTGATGGGGCTGTTCTGTTTGAGGCTGGTAGTCGTGGGACTACACAACAGAGGCTCCTTTCCTACTAGAAGCAGATGGTGCAGTATGCCTGAAATC
Source organism: Chelydra serpentina (assembly GCA_037349315.1). NCBI lineage: Eukaryota > Metazoa > Chordata > Testudines > Chelydridae > Chelydra > Chelydra serpentina. Next base: position 28,321,418 of record JBAIAC010000035.1, on the reverse strand, counting down.
ATCATCATTCCCTGTGTACTCCTGGCTCGCTGGGGGCACTTGGACATAAATAGGAGTGACTCTGTCATTTTATGTTTTGTTTAATGGGGATTCAGGACTGCCTGGAACACGGGCAGAGGGATAGCTCAGCGATCTGAGCATTGGCCTGCTAAACCCGGGGTTGTGAGTTCAATCCTTGAGGGGGCCAGGAGATGATGGCAAGCATATTGCACCATCTGCTGCTAGAAGGAAATGAGCCTAACCCTTGCTCCCCACTCCCTCCGTGAAAGCAACTGAGGGGGGAGCAAAAAATCCTTTCGCACCTTTTTTCGTGCAGGCACCATATTGCTGACACCATTGTTATCCACCCGCCGCTTTCGCTGCCACTCTGCTGTCCTGCAGACACCATACCAGGGAAAGCATGGAGCCCGATCAGATCACCGTGGCTGTTCTCGCCGTTATGAACACCACGCGCATTGTCCAGCAGTATATGGAGAATGAGAACCAGGAGCTGCTACAGCTACAACAGGCGAGGAGGCGACAACAGCACCCTGAGGACAGTGATGAGGACATGGACACAGACCTCTCTCAAAAAAGGCCCCCCTGCAAGGTGGACATCATGGTGGTAATGGGGCAGGTTCATGCCGTGGAACGCCGATTCTGGGCCCGGGAAACAAGCACAGACTGGTGGGACCGCATAGCGCTGCATGTGTGGGATGATCAGCAACGGCTGCAAAAACTTTCCATGCGTAAGGGCACTTTCATGGAACATTGTGAGTTGCTTTCCCCTGCCCTGAAGCAACAGAACACCAAGATGAGAGCAGCCCTCACAGTAGAGAAGCGAATGGCAATAGCCCTGTGGAAGCTTGCAATGCCAGACAGCTACCGGTCAGTAGCGAATCAATTCGGAGTGGGCAAATCTACAGTGGGGGCTGTTGTTATGCAAGTAGCCAAGGCGATCACCGAGCTGCTTGTACCAAGGGTTGTGACTCTGGGAAATGTGCAGGTCATAGTGGATGGCTTTGCAGCAATGGGGTTCCCGAACTGTGGTGGGGCGATCGACGGAACCCATATCCCTATCTTGGCACCGGACCACCAAGCCAGCGAGTACATAAACCGAAAGGGTTACTTTTCAATAGTGCTGCAAGGGACATTTCACCAACATCAACGTGGGATGGCCGGGAAAGGTACATGACGCTCGCATCTTCAGGAACTCTGGTCTGTTTCAGATGCTGCAGCAAGGGACTTTCTTCCCAGACCAGAAAATAAGCGTTGGGGATGTTGAGATGCCTATAGTTATCCTTGGGGACCCAGCCTACCCCTTAATGCCATGGCTCATGAAACCATACACGGGAAGCCTGAACAGTAGTCAGGACCTTTTCAACTATAGGCTGAGCAAGTGCAGAATGGTGGTGGAATGTGCATTTGGACATTTAAAGGCACGGAGGCGCAGTTTATTGACTAGGTTAGACGTCAGCGAAACCAATATTCCCATTATTATTACTGCTTGCTGTGCGCTCCACACTATCTGTGAGAGTAAGGGGGAGACATTTATGGCGGGGTGGGAGTTGAGGCAAATCACCTGGCTGCTGGATATGCACAGCCAGACACCAGGGCAATTAGAAGAGTACAGCAGGGTGCGTTGCGCATCAGGGAAGCTTTGAAAACCAGTTTAATAAATGGCCAGGATGCTGTGTGAAAGTTCTATTTTTTCCCCTTTTAATGAAAAGGCCCGCCCCTTGAATCATTCTACTTCCCTGTAACCGAACCGCCCTCCCCTCCCCCCCCTCGGTCACCGCTTACAGAGGCAATAAAGTCATTGTTGCTTAAAATTCATGCATTCTTTATTAATTCATCAAACAAATAGGGGGATAACTGCAAAGGTCGCCCGGGATGTGTGGTGGAGGAAGGGAAGCACCAGGATGTGTGGTGGAGGAAGGGATGAGGGAAGGAGAAGGACACACTGCACTTTAAAACTTATTGAATGCCAGCCTTTTGTTGCTTGGACAGTTCTCTTGGCTTGAGTGGTTGGGTGCACGGAGGCCACCCCAACACATTCTTGGGCATCTCGGTGATGAGGTTATGGGACTCGGGGAGGAGGGCTCTTGGTTACACCAGGGCTGTAGCAGCGGTCTGGGCTCAGGAGGCCTTTCTTCAACCATACGCCTTTCCTCAGCCATAAGCCAGAGGATTTCCGTTTGATCCTCCAGTAGCCTCAGAATTGCATCGTGCCTTCTCTCAGCATGCTGACGCCACCTACTCTCTTCAGCCCGCCGCTGTCGCTCTTCATCCCGCCAGTCATTGTCTTCAGCACGCCACCTGTCCGCACAATCAAATTCTGCCTTTCTGGACTCCAACAGTGTCTGCCTCCATGCATTCTGCTGGGCCATTTCAGTGTGGGAGGACTGCATGAGCTCTGAGAACATATCGTCTCAATTCCTTTTTTTTTTACTTCTAATCTTCGCTAGCTTCTGGGATGGTGATGAATGGGGTAGCGTTGAAACATTTGCAGCTGCGGGAGGAAACAAACGGGAGAGGAGTAGTTTAAAAGACACATATTAGAGAACAATGCTCCAAACATTACATAGCACATGTGCATTTGGTCCAAGGTTGCAGTTTGCCTGTTATATTGAGGGTCTGCTGGTTTGGTGTGAGAGATTACACAAGCAGGGCCGGCGGGCAACAGAATTCAGCTTGCAGGCAGCCATGGTAAGCCGCAGTCTATTGGCTTCTTTAACCTTCCTAACATGTGGGAATGATTTCAAACAGCAACCCCCTCATTTCCCATAACAAACAGCCGCTGGGTTGGTGTGATGAACTAGGACTGTTGTTAAGGTTTCCCTGAGTACTGTGTGGGTGCCTCGGTTTCCCCTATGCAGTGCTTGAGTATCTAGGTGGTGGGACAACGGTGCATGATTGTTACAAAGCAGAGGCCTGGACACAGAGAATGGCCCTGTCTCCTGGCAACAGATGGCCCGGCCCCTCCCCGGCAAAGGTATGAGCTGAAGGTGTTGGAACAAAGGGATCAGGTGACCTCCTGGCCCAGGAAGGAGAAAGGGGGAGGAGGGGCTGGTGAGTTTCAGTTTGGAGCTGGCCGGAGAAGAGGGGAGAGAGGCAGACAGGGTCTGGCCTCCCTGCCCCGTCTGGAGCTGTGGGGTGAAATGCAGGGAGCCCCAGGCTGGGGTCTAAGCTCCCTGCCCCCCGGAAGAACCCGACTGAGGGGCCCTGGATGTACTGACAAGCTCTGGTTGGATGGTGTTCCTGGCATCTCTAATAAACCTTCTGTTCTACTGGCTGGCTGAGACTCCCAGTAAATCCGGGGAAGAGGGGTGCAGGGCCGGACTCCCCCACACTCCGTGACAGTTGGCCATTTAAAACTGGTTGGCAATTGAAAAGGGAGGGGCGGCGGTTTTCGGGTTAACATGCAGCGCGAACCTAATCGACCCCCCCCCACACACACACACACAGACACACACATCCAAGATGATCGCTGTTCCCCCTCCCCACACCGCGTGGGTAACAGCGGGGAAGATTTCCGTTCAGCCACAGGCAAACAGCCCAGCAGGGACAGACCCCTCTGAATACCCCCTTAATAAAATTCTCCTATTTCAACCAGGTTGCCATGAATGATATCACTCTTCTGAAGATAACACAGAGAGATAAGGAACGGATGTTGCTTGAATGCCAGCAAACACCGGGACCAGACGCCGCCATGCTTTGCAATTAAATGATTCCAGACTACGTGCTACTGGCCTGGCGTGGTAGAGTGTCTTACCACGGAGCACAGGATAAGGCTGCCCTCCCCAGAAACCTTTTGCAAAGGCTTTGGGAGTACATCCAGGAGAGCTTTCTGGAGATGTCCCTGGAGGATTTCCGCTCCATCCCCGGACATGTTAACAGACTTTTCCAGTAGCTGTAGCTGTACTGGCCATGAATTAATCATTAAACATGCTTGCTTATAAAACATGTATTAATTTAACAGAGGTACATTCATCAGAGGTCCCTTCTCTGCTTTCAAGGTCCAGGAGCATGCCTTGGGTGGGTTCGTAGGGTACTGGCTCCAGGGTGACAAACAGTTCCTGGCTGTCGGGGAAAAGGGCTTCTCCGCTTCCTTGCTGTGTCTGTGTGTGATTTTCAGCATCATTATCATCATCTTCCTCTTCCCGAAAATGCTTCTCGGTGGTTTCTGACGATCCACATACGGAGTCATACCACGTGGGTGGGTCAGTGCTGGCTGCACCCCCTAGAATGGCATGCAGCTCATCATAGAAGCGGCATGTCTGGCGCTCTGACCCAGAGCGGCCGTTTGCATCTCTGGTTCTTTGGTAGGCTTGCCTGAGCTCCTTAATTTTAATGCGGCACTGTTGCACGTCCGTGTTGTAGCCTCTGTCCTGCATGCCCTTGGAGACTTTGGCATATGTATTGGCATTTCTTCTTTTGGACCATAGTTCTTCTAGCACGGTTTCGTCTCCCCATACAGCGATCAGATCGCGTACCTCACGCTCGGTCCATGCTGGAGCTCGTCTTCGGTTCTGGGACTCCATCATGGTCTGCTAATGAGATCTGCACTCACCTGCAGCTCACCACACTGCCCAAACAGGAAATGAAATTCAAAAGTTCACGGGGCTTTTCCTGTCTACCTGGGCAGAGCATTCGAGCTCAGACTGCTGTCCAGAGCGGTCAAATGGTGCACTGTGGGATAGATCCAGGAGGCCAATACCATCGAATTGCATCCACACTACCCCTAGTTCGATTCAGAAATATCAATTTTAGCGCTAATCCCCTCGTTGGGGGTGGAGTGGAGAAATCGATTTTAAGAGCCCTAGAAGTCGATGTAAATGGCTTCGTCGTGTGGACGGGTGCACGGATCAATCGAAATAATGCTAATAAATTTGACCTAAACTCGTAGTGTAGACCAGGGCTAAGTGTAGACCAGGCCTAAGTCTCAGAGTGAAGGCCATTTGAACCAATAGCAGATGTATTCAGTTGTACTCCCTTAATCAGATTGCACATGCATGTTCATCAAGACTTATAGTAGTGGTGGGCAATCTGTGGCCTGTGGGCTGCATGCAGCCCATCAGCGCAAGCCACTGATGAGCCACCAGACTGTTTGTTTACATTTGCACGGCCCCCCACAGCTCCCAGTAGCTGGCATCGGCAAACCGCAGCCACTGGGAGATGCGGGCAACCGTGCAAATGTAAATAAAGCCAGCGGCTTGCCCTGATGGGCCGCATGTGGCCCTCGGGCCGCAGGTTGCCCACCACTAACTTGTAGTATCCTCTTGCTACTTTCTACAATTGATCCTAAAAGCGTCTTTTAACTCAGCCATTTTTTTCATCATTGTTTCACAAAGAAGCACTTAGCAATAAAGGCTGCATTTCAAGTCAAACTGTGCACTCAAAGCAATACGTGATGGGAGCTGGCGAAGAATTAGCAGGAGCCAGCCTGTAGCACAGCATTCTCCTGCCAACCTAATGAGCACAGTGGGCCCTCATAGACTCTGTCTGACTGAGCCACCTGATTGGCTGGAGGAGTCAGCTGACCGATATTTAAGCTCAGTAGCAGCAGTAGTCTAGTGGCTGCTCGATGTGCTCTTCACCTTCAGCTGTACTTGGTTCTGTCTCTGCTGGCTCTAGCTCAGCCCAAGTTCTGTCTGGCTTCTGATTCCCAACTCTGACCCTCAAGTATTCCTCCAGGTAAGCCTTTGGCTTCTGACACTCGATTCTGACCTTTGGCTTTGCTCCTGAACCCTACCCTGGCTGGCTTCAGCTCTAACTGGTAGGGTGGACTGTTGCTCCAATCATTAGGCCAAACTGCCTGTGAGTTGGTCACTGACAGGAGTGTCCATAATGGCATTCACTGGGCGAGAGGGCTGGAAGCAGCTTACCAGCTGCTAAAGAAAAGTTAGGATACTTGTTTTGCTGTCCAGTAAACAGTGACATTCTATTTCACTTCCGATTATTACCCTCTTGCTCTGCTGAATTCTTCTTGAAGAATACTTAATGATTGCTTTGTCCCTTACACGTACAACTCTTCTGCAGACTCTGAATACTGGAGTTGTGGGACCTGCACCAAGAATATAATCCTTACTTACATTTGTATTCTTTGTCTACAGCAGGGTATTACTAGAGCTAGAATGACGTTCATGGATATGTACACTGCCCAGTGAGTGACATTTGTAAAAAGTAACAGCTTCATATGAAAGGGTTGTTAGCCCAAAACAGATGTAACTATGGCCTGCACAGATCAGAAGATGGGCTGTCGGTAGATCCTACCCCGTCCCGCATCTATCATTGGGTGAGCTATTAAGACAGAGGCAGAATAAGGTGTAACACAGAGAACATATATTATGCAACTAGTAAAAACAAGCTAGGCAAGGACCCCTTCAGATGATAACAAAAGGTAAGCAAACATACTCTGTTGCTAACATATACCAGAGCGTGAAGCTCAGAGACCTTAAACTATGGGTGCAAAACAGAGGAAAACCACAGTGGGTATAAGAATACCATATCCAATGACACAGACACAATGACAAGGACTCAGGATGCTGACAGGGACAATGGTGATAATCAGGGGTGCTGGACACTGGACAGGAACTCAGGAACTAGGTATTCTTCTCCCTCTGGACAGGTCCTCTGGGCAGGTCTTCTCCCCTTCTGTGCTTTCCCTTGCAGTCTCTGCTTGACCTTGTAATCCAGTGTGTGTATGTGTACAACTAATGAGATGTAGCAGTTGCGTGCAAGTGAGTGTTAATAAGACCAAGAGGCTGAAGTCCTATGAGTCCTGATCCTTCTAGGGCTCTCCTAGCAACTTGGCTGATCTTGTGGGACACTGGCTGCCACTCAGATGGACAGCCCTGAGTGACGGGTGTGCCACCCTTAAATAACCAGCGGTTACTAGGCAGATTACAGCTGTCACGTGACTTAACTGCCCTAGCCTTTCCTGCCTTGATTTGAAAAAGACTGGAAGGGCACCAAATTATCTAAGAAGAATGGTGTCCAAGATGGAGGCTTAGCTGTTCTTTACAAATCCAAGATGGACATTACATAAAAACAGGTCAGAAACAGATTATACCCAACAGGGGAAGAGTGGTCTCATACCCTACCCGTAGCAGTAGCAAACTGGTGGGTCTGATCCTGGAGAATGTAGTCACAGCCCTCTACACATGCAAATACAAAGTTCAAGTCATTAACAGGACTGAGGGTGATGCTTCTTGAAAGATACAGTTCACTCAGGCTCTTGGTGAAACTTTTGATTTATGCCAAATGAGTCTCTCTAGTCAGTGCAGAGATCCTCTGATGGAGCATAATTCTAGTCAAGAAAGAAGAAGGCCTTTCTGGGGTGCTACAGAGGCCAGTAAAAAGGGATGGGACTTCTTGGGCAGTTGGTAGTGGAGCATGTTAGCTAGGAGGCCTAGAAAGTCCCTACATTTCTTTATCAGTGTATTTAGCCATTCTGCAACAGCTGGAGAGCATTGGGGCTCCCCCTGGTCCCACCCTCCAACATCGATCATTACTCAGGCAGATTCCTTTTGACTTCAGTTGGAAGTCTTATGAGTAAGGACTGGTTAACCATTTGTTAAGGATGCAAGGATTTTAACCACGGTTTTTGTGTTAGTTCAAAATTTGGCTTCTTCCGCTTGGCTGGACCACTACCAAGGTGGTCTTTTAGCTCCAACTCAGTTTCACTGTGTCACAAATTATTTCTTCATTCTTTTGACTGGGTTGTCTGCTCACTACTGTAAGGTTAGGCTTATCTTTCAGTCTTGTCACTAACATGGTTGTACATCATTGTTGCAGCATGTGTTTATAGAAATTATGAGGCTTGAAGCATGTTATGGGCTCTCATCCGTTGCGTAACAGGTGTATGGCATTAGTTTTTAAGATATGCATGGTGATCCCTGGGGGTGATTCATCCTGAAGCTGTGCTATATATACATTGAATCTGTATTTTGAATACCCTGATTGTGTCTTATTTCATGTTCCCCAATGTAATGGATCAAGTTCCTGAATTACTACATTATATTTCATTGAGTTATTTAACATGTTACTTTGCACCAATGTCATTCAATGCATTTCAGTTTACAGTATGCAAAGAAGGGTTTGTCTAAACAGGAACGTTAGACTGGTATAAACTAAGGTGTACATTTAAATTTATATTGTTATACCAATATAACACCATCTGTAGATACTCTAATTAGGGTATAAATATCCTTTTTTGGATTTAGTTTGTCTTGGTTATGATGGGCTAAACTAAACTTTAAAAAGCCACTCTTACACTGGAATTAAAGTGTTCACATGGGCTTGTACCAATGTAAATATTGGTTTAACTATACTGATATAATACCAGTACAAAGGGTAACACTTTCCTGTGTAGCCAATCCCTAAAATAGAGGTAGAAGTGGATTTTTCTGCTTGAGAAGATATTCACTATGAAATCTAGGTAAATCAGTCATCCTAAAAATTTGTAGTTGGACATCAAGCAATATCTGGGGCTAGACCTAAAATCTGGAAGAGGTGGCATAAAACTGAATCACTCCAAAAACAGCACAGGTAAGCAGTTTCCCCTTCTGGAGGCACATTGTTTGATTTCTTGCTTCCTTCCAGGGCTAGTGGGACTGGTTGCAATGGCTCGTTATCTTTCCTCACCCATTCCGGCTTACCTGCCCTGGATGATGCAGGAGGTTGAGCCAAGGCTCTAAGTACTTGTTTGGTTTGGAGCAGGGCGGGGGAGAAGTGGAGGCAGATGTCTCAGTATACTCAGGATTAGAGGGGCTGTCCAGTTTTTCTTATGTGCCTGCATGGGATTACAAACCAGATATGAACCATCCCTTAATTGACTACACTGATTCTCTCTAATCTGACCTACTTGTATTGTCCATAGTACCACCTGATGTCTTGCAGTACATGTTACCACTTGAGGCTTAACTTTGTAGCAAAGGCACAGCATATTTTACTTACAAAAAACATGTATGGCTACATACTCAAGTGTAAAGGATGCTATGCCTATTTCAATCTCGAGCTCTCTTTAGGAAAAAGACTTGCATTAAAGTCTTACAGTTGTGCCTTTTCTCTCCCAGAGCTTCCAATTGTGGTTTTTAGTGGTAGGGAGAGAGAGCGTTTGGAGGAATTGTTAAAGACTAAGGGTTAGTAGACCTAAAGAAAGTATGGAGCTATGAAAGTAGTAATTTCATACAGTGGGACCTGATTGGTAGGCATTCCTGCTGGATTGCACCCACTAGTGCAGTAGAAAAGATGTGGACTGGCACCAATACTGAAGACAATATTTGTATTTAATGAATGCTTCATAGATAATATTGATCACATTCTACCACCAGGTTAGCCTACCATCAGTCTATTCATAATAAGGTTGGTGGTTATAGAAAGGTACTACACCGGACCCTCGCTATAACGCACCTCTATATAACCCCGGGGCAGGTGCCATTGCCTGGGGACAAGAAGCCACCCCCAGACCGCCTCCCCAAGAGAAAAGCAGTAACAGCTTTTCACTCAATGAGCCTGGAGATTTGGTTTGTGAGCTGGAGGCACCCATGAAATGCCAGCCGCTTGTGTGCACTGGGGAAGTTAATCCAAAAACCCCAAACCTGCGATCTTTCCTGGGGGGTTTCCCTGCCTGCTGCTTCGTGCGAGCTCTTTCCCATTCGGAGACCATCCCCGCATGGCCACCCCTGAAATCCCGAATGCAACTCAGGCTTGCCGGGAAAGGGACACTCTGAGCTCTGAAAGGGACACTCAGCTCCTTGTGTGCACTGGGGCAGAGCCATAAATAGGAATTTCTGCACCCCAGGCAGGGGCGCAGAAATTCCTAGTCCTCCCCTCCGCTGAAGTCGTGGGACCGGTGGACCTCCCGCAGGCAAGCAGAAGCGGCTTCGGCGGCAGTTCGGCGGAGGTTATTTTTAGCAGCCATCGAAGCCACTTCCACGTACCTGCGGGAGGCCCGCCAGTCTGTCTGCAGAGGGCCCCCTCCGCCGAATTGCCGCTGAAGCCGCAGGACCAGCGGACCTCCTGCAGGCAAGCAGCTTCGGCTTCGGCGGCAGGGCGGAAGTGCTGCTAATAATACCCTCCGCCGACACCGCAGACCTCCCGCAGGCAAGCGGAAGCGGTTTCGGTGGAGGATATTATTAGCAGCACTTTCGCGCTGCTGCCAAAGCCTCCGCTTACCTGCAGGAGGTCCGCCAGTCCCGCAGCTTTGGCGGAGGGGGCCCTCTGCAGACAGACCTGCGGACCTCCCGCATGTAAGCTGGCGCGGCTTCGGCAGCAGGGAAATGTAATTTCATTTTAACGCGGTCCCCGCTATACCACGGTACTTGGCATGGATGCCAAGTCCCGCGTTATAGCAAGGGTCCGGTGTAGTTGTTTAATTATAGGATGTCTACTGCCAGAGTTGGTTTTTGCTTCTAACGTATCTTGTTAAAATATTTCATGGAACCATGAAAGTTAGAGGTGTATTGTCTCCTTACTGGTATAAGATGGTTCTTTATGGTATTTCCTAGTTTCTCATACTGTCTCATGTGGCTTATATCACTTTCCCTAGATGACTATTCCACAGTTTAATAGATCTCATTGACAGGATCATTCTCCTGGCCTTCAGCCTACATTTTTCCTTTTCTATGTTGAAATCAAACCTGTCTAACTCAGTTTCTTCAAAAGTGTTTGTATTTCCAACTACTGACTGTTTGCATTCTTGGTGTACTGCTTTGCTGGGGCTTATCAATTTAGTTTAATAATGGAAATAACACATTTTGCCAGTATTAGTTTCTTCAGAATAATAGAACAATATTTCATGACTTTGGGCTTGCATTTGTGGCTTCTGCCTCAGGCTAGCCAGTTACACTGAAAGGCTTAATCTTGCAAGTTGCTGGTATTGCTTCAGTGGTAAATGAGAGCTCTCTCCTTTAAGGATCAGGCTCACACACAAGATACTTCTTAAGGTAAATGCTAGATGATTTAAAGTTGCCAAAGGATTGTTTTGCTACTTTGGCAAGTTTCCCTTATGCATATCGATTAGGGGCCAAATTGACTGGTCAAGATGATCTGTTTTACATTAACAAAGCACATGAATTGCATCACAATGTACAGCCAAAGCTAAAGATTGTATTTAGTTGCACTTAAAACTAAACATTAGGTTGATATGAGTTGTCATGTCTATTGATAACAGCAAACAGTGAACCAAGGTAAATTGTTATGTATGGAATTGGAAGGGGCTGACTAATAAGATATTGCCTATACTGCAGTTTGATGATGAAACCTTGGCTTTAAGTTTGAAACCTTGGCTGTTCCTTGGCTTTAAGTTTGGAGGTGACTGTGAACCAAGAGCAGTTGTTCAGCTAAGATGGAAGGACAGGAGACACTGGATGTGGATTAATTAGGCCACTACTTTATTCCAAAATGTCAGATTGTACCCAGAAGATGAAAGCGTACAGTGTGGGTAATTCCATAATTTATGTATGTGAGGGGTCGGGAGGGGCTACTGTAAGCCCTTCCCCTTTTCCCATTCTGGTCCCTGCCAACCTGTTGCTGTGACCTTGCCACCCCACCTCAAATGAGGATTAAGGGGGCTATAAAAGAAACAGGGGTTGGGGGGTTTGACCCCCTGCCATATCAGTCATAAGAGCCCCGAAACCCTATTTCTGCTCCTTTAAAAAATACTTCCTTTAAATCCTTTCCCAATCAATTTTATCTGATCACAGTATCCCTTCCCTATGGAGTACTTGCACTGGACATCTGCCCCACCTTACATAATGAGTTATGACATCACAGCCTAACCCCTGTTTTACATCTGCCCCAACTAAGTCCCCCGAACCTGCTATGGGGAAGGCTAAAAATCTCCCACCTCACCTTGTTCAGGCTGGCAGGGAGGGAGAAAATTCCTTCCCAGGTCCTGAGAAAGGAGTGACTAGCATAATGCCTACAGCGGGTCATGACAAAACTGGTATCTAGCTACGTCCATAGGTGGTAGGGTCAGTGCTGGTCAGCCTGGTTCAAGTAAAAGAGGGCTTTTCCTGCCTGGGCATGGACCTAAATAGTGCCCCCTCTCTTTCAATCACCTTCTGGTGGGGAGTGGGTCAGCATCCCATCACTCATCTGGTCTGAAGCTGCCACAGCAAATCACTCTCTGGCTATCTAGCCCTCCAAGCCAGACAATGGCCCATGTTGCTTAATGTTTGGTGAGGTCATAAGTGCAAAGAAGATAGATGTGATGCCTAGGGATTTAGCAAGATTTTAAATATGGGCAAAATATATTGCACTGTTATTCCCCGAAAGACAGACTGTCAAAGCAGGCTTGCTTCACTTCTGTCCTCAGATGGTAGATAGTGTAATTGCCAACAGTTATAAGCTACCACACAGGTTTTTCTGAGCAAGTACTTTTTATTCTTAAGGTACAAGCATTACAGAGAAAATGTATTAATAAAAGAATCTACATGCAAGCTAATAAGCTTACTAGAGATCACTTCCTCACCCCAACAAGGTCTCTAGTTGGTGATTACACCTTCAAATCCAGCATGGGTTTTTTCCTGTGGTCACCTGTTCAAAACAGCTTTCATTGAGAATCAGCTCCCTCCTAACTGAGAGTCACTCCTTTGAGTTTGGGTAATCAAAGTGACAGAATAGATAATCACCTGGACAAAGGGTCTCCCCCACTTCCTCTCAGGGTGAAGCATCAGAGGCTGAGTTCTTAGGTGGAAGTTTGCAATTCCCTCTTCCCAAGTGTTCCTAAAAATTCCACTTCACATATATGGTCCCAAAAGATCATCCTGGTCTGTTACACTGTTTATCATACCCTTTTGGGAAGTATTGTGAGTGTCAGAGATTGCATTAATCCTGTCCTCCGCCTAAAGAAGTTGTATACAATTGAACAATAGTACATAAACACTTGCATTTTTAATAAAATGAACTCCTAAAATACTTAATTCAACAAGGTTTGTCAAGCTCACAGCAGAAAATTGCCATGACTGTCACAGATACACATTAAACCAGTCCATGAAGGCTCAAATCAGAGTCTGTGTGGTATCATTAATTCTTGCATAGTAGTATTTACTGTTTCTTTCCCAGCCTTTTTAAAATTGGTGACTTAAGGGTGGCATTTTTAAAAGCACTCAAGATTTAATGGCTCAAGTTACTTTGGGGGAAAATAAATCAATGGCACTTATGCTCAGTGTTCCCTCTAATTTTTTCCACCCCTGCCACATGAATTTTGTTATGTGCACCAATATGGAGGTGATGGGTGACGCATCAGCTCCATATTGGTGCACAGAACAAAATTCATGTGGCAGGGGTGGGGCTGAGGGCTTCGGCGCGTGGGAAGGTGAGGGCCCTGGCTGGGGGGTGTGGGCTCTGGGGTGGGGCCAGGAATGAGGGGCTCAAGACTGGGACAAAGGATTAGAGTGCGGGGGGGAGAAGGGGGGGTTGATGGCTCTGACTGGGGGTGAGGGGTCCAGGGTGGAGGAGGGGGTTCAGGGCTGGGGCAGAGGATTGGGGTAAGGGGGATGAGGGCTCCAACTGGGGCTGCAGGCTCTGGGGTGGGGCCAGGAATGAGGGGCTCAAGACTGGGACAGAGGATTAGGGTGCGGGGGGAGAAGGGGGGGTTGATGGCTCTGACTGGGGGTGAGGGATCTGGGGTGGGGCCGGGGATGAGGGGTCCAGGGTGCAGGAGTGGGTTCAGGGCTGTGGCAGAGGATTGGGGTAAGGGGGATGAGGGCTCCAACTGGGGCTGCAGGCTCTGGGGTGGGGCTGGGGATGAGGGGTTTGGGGTACAGGCTGCCTGGGACTACGGCAGTGAGAGAGGCCTCCCCGCAGTGCTCTCTCCCCGCAGCAGCACCTGGGCTGGAGGGTAGAGACGCCTCTCCCTGCCACAGCAGCTCTGGGGCTGGGGCCACAGGATAGGTGCCTCTCCCCCGGCTGTGGCAGGGCCGGACCGGGGTTGGGCTAGGGCCGGGGGAGGGGCACCTCTCCCCACCACAGCCTTGAGCGCCTGTGCGGCGCTTAATAGGCTGCTGCACAACCACCTGGCTGCCTGGCTTAGAGGGAACTTAGCTTATGCTCTTTAACTCCTGTCATTAGTGCCTTGAAACATCTTGTCCAGTTTCCTCCAGCCTTATGAGTTGATTTTTCCTCCTATTCTATAGATTTCACTTTATGAAGTTGTCGTCCTTGCTGAAGCTTTAGGCATAATTAAAAGTATAAATTAAAGTAGGCCTTGGCAAAATAATATCATACTAGGTGTTAGCTAACCAAATACGTACATTTTTGACCAGAGAGGACGATACAAAAATAATGTTATTTTAAGTAACTACATAAACACATTATTGAGATGGTATAAGAACACACTGAATTTTTGTAAAAATATATAGGTTTTATTAAAACTAGCAGGTACAAGGTATGAGGGTGGTAACTAACATGAGGAGTGTAATATATAACTTGTTTGTATTTTAAAAAAAGTTATAAAAGGGGCAACTTTGATTTCTCATTCTGGTATGTTAACTAAGGGTACGTCTATACTTACGCGTCCGATCGGAGGCGCGCGATCGATGTTCTGGGTTCGATTTATCGCGTCTTGTCAAGACGCGATAAATCGAACCAGGAAGTGCTCCGCCGTCGACGCTGGTAATCCAGCTCGACGAACGGAGTAGGCGGAGTCGACGGGGGAGCCTGCGCGCCGCGTGTGGACCACAGGTAAGTGCTTTTTCATTCGAACTAAGGTACTTCGACTTCAGCTACGTTATTCACGTAGCTGAAGTTGCGTATCTTAGTTCGACGGGGGGGTTAGTGTAGACCTGGCCTAAGCCTTTACCTTGTCACAGGCATATGTGTTAGTGTCCCTGTAACCTGTTGGACAGGGTGCTAGTTCTGTTTTATTAGTTCTAAACCTCGCCAAGCGCCTTTGCCACTGAACCAAGCCTGTGGTCTATCTTTATAAATAACATCGAGGTTTGCAAGCAGCAAGCTATACTCGGCCGGTGCAGAGTGCACACATGCTCCTGAAACCAGCAGCAGTAGCCATACTCTGCGGCACGAACAACCCTGGTGACCCAAACCGCTAATTTGGTAAGTGGCAAGCTGCCTGCTCTGAGGGTCACAACCTTAAACAGAAAAAAAAGTGATGCACCTGGCTTCTGTCTCATGTCTAAGTAAAGATTTAGTAGTGCACAGCTGTATATGAGCTTACTACAATTAATCCCCTGCAGGAGAATGCTTAACTTTTATGCAACTGGGCATCCTACTGCTAGACTAGATTAGAGAACACACATATAGGTTTAGCAGTTACAAAGCTGTTCTGTGTGTTAGCTTTCAAGCCAGGCTCTGACGAGGCTTTGCGCATACTTAGTATGCTGTGATTAATGCATACATTTTTTACATTCTAGACTCTTCCTCAGTCTAGTAGACCTAAAGCCATATTACTCCAAGTACCCTGTGCATTGGGCTTTATCTTTGTGAAGCCTTTATATGGTCCCCTGGCAATGTTGAAATGCAGTGGCTAGAAATCTTCTCTTTTTTGAGACATGTTTCAAAACTATTTCCTAGTAACTACTCGTTTTGGGGGCCATCTGCACTAGTTTTTCTATGTATACAGATAGAATGTTTATTCATCTTGGCATTTGGAAATACACAGGGCCTCTTGACTCATTGCCTGACCCTTTTTTGGCACCAAAAAGCTGAGGAAACAAAGGCAACAGTTCTAGATGTTCAGATATGGTAGTATCTAAACATCTATCATGAACAGACTGTCCAGGAAGTTCTCCCACTCTATATTAAGAAACCCACTTATATCCTATTGCAGTCTGTTTTTCATTATAGCTGCTTTAATATTGAGGTGGTCTGACTCCAACAGCTGATGCATTCAAATTTCACATTTCTGGATCTACACTGAGGGGTTTTCAAGCAATCTCTCAACATATGGCCTTACCCTCGGGCAGCTCCAGTGTCAACAAAAGAGAATGCAAAGATTGTCCATCTCGTCTTACCACTGTCATCTACTCCTGCTCCACCTAGATGTCCATGGCAGTAATGTCAGGGATAAGTCTGTTATCACTCCCTCCATTGGTGGAGTGGTACAGTAATAGGCTGAATGGTGGGATGATCCTGTTTCTCATTGCAGAGAAGGCTGATCAGATTGCATTCAAAAGCAGCAAGCACATTGCACAGGCATAAAAAGCCTTGGGAACAGTATTCCTTCCACATGAAGTACTACAAGGTTTAGAATTAACAAGACCTGTGGCTGTTAGGTTGATGGAGAAGACAAAATGCAAAATATAAGTAATCAGTCAGTTCAACTGATGGCTCTTTGTGGTCTGCTTATTTCTGTTTTCCAGGGTGCAAGCTAGGGGCCAGATTCTAGCATCACAAGCCATAACTTGATCAGCTATGTGCACAAAAGGGCATTGCATCAGTGCCAATGGCTGGTGACTCGCCTACCCTCAACAGACAGGCCAAATGCAGAGATTCAAAATAATATGAAAGCAACAATTACACCTGTTTGTAACACTGCACTGTGTGGTCCCTGCAATGGCGGTGTTCCCCTCTTACACAAAGAATTGAAAAATGATAGTCACTTCTCCTGTGGGTTTTGACATGTCTGCCGTCTCCCCACCACAGGGCAGGCAAGCAAAGCAATAGCATGAGGATTGTGGTTATTTGAAAAAGGTAGAGGTTGGGGTCCATGTTTAAGTTCAAGCCCTAGCTATACAGATTTCAGACGGGTGTGTATTCTCACCATCCAGCTTTCCATCGTGCCACAGGAACATGGAGGCAGGTATGCTGTGTTACTACCAGACTGTGAACTTTGTGCGTTCTCAAAAGGGCATCAAATTCTGCAAAGTTAGTTCTCTTCTGAGCATCAAACTTCATACAACTGGTAGCAGTATATATGAAGGTAGAGGAGGAAATGATGCTTACAAAAACTTTCCCCTGACCTACCCTACAACCCTGTCAAGCTCCCCTCCTTTTCTGTCCTGCCCTTTGACTTTTGCAAGTGTGATATTGATGGATATATGAGAAGAAGGTGAGGGTAGTATTTATATAATGACTGTGGCATGTTTTAGGTTAACTTTGTAAACCTACAAGTAATGTTTTACAGAGGAAACAGCACTCAAGTTACTGTATTCCAGCCAAGCTGTATTCCTGTCTGGCTGAAACTGGGTCTTGCCTTTCTATGATAGACTCCCTTCAAGGAAACAGGAAGTTATCACTAGATAATGTCTTTCAGGCTGAGTGGGAACTTTAAACTTCCAGCTGAAACTTAATCTGTTCTAGGAAGGAGGGTAAATTAACCTCCCACAGCTGTCTGCTTGTGCTAGTCCTTCCTCCATTGCTGTAAACCCCATATTTTTTCTGGTGTGGACTGGGAAATTTATAGGCTTCTAAACCATTTAAAAATAGGTTTATTGGACTTTAGCTTCCAGAGCAAGAGTTTTATTGTGTTTGGACCCCAATATGATTAGGAGAGGGTGGGGCTTATTTACTCACCTTTTAACTGCAGCATGTTAAAATTTTAACTGTTTAGTAGAGAAACTCCTGTTCCTTTCTGCACTGATACACTGTTCCTGATTTCTCACACCATGGCAGTATTTCTCTTACTAGGCCTAGGGGGAACCAGAGACTTTTAAGGGCTAATACCAAGAGGTTGGTGTTAAGCATGTTTCACATGGTACTAGGTTAAAGGGTTGGAGGCCAGCAATAAGAACTTGGGCTGATAGGCCTATTATCCACATACCTGCTTGTGCTGATTACTCTAATGCTTCCACCTGCAGAGTCTAATAGCCAGACTCATTAGCCTCAAGAACATGTATCTCAAAGAAGGAATATGCCCCTTGGAATGTAAATGAAACGACCAAAGGAGAAGTTTAACATAACTAGTGAAAAAAATTAATATACATTTAAAGAAAGCGAGAAAGGGTCCTGTGGCACCTTATAGACTAACAGAGGTATTGAAGCATAAGTTTTCGTGGGTCAATACCCACTTCTTCGGATGCAAGCAGTGGAAATTTCCACTGCTTGCATCCAAAGAAGTGGGTATTGACCCACGAAAGCTTATGCTTCAATACCTCTGTTAGTCTATAAGGTGCCACAGGACCCTTTCTCGCTTCTGCAGATCCAGACTAACACGGCTACCCCTCTGATATTTAAAGAAAGGTGGAACCAAATTTACTGCAGGGTTTCCTGTCTTTATCTAGGTGTCTACTTTTTGTTGAGAGCTGGGATCCAATGAATTCTTTGCCTCTTCACTCTTTGGTTACCATTACCTCCCTGTTTCACATCTGCTGTTCACATGGACAATGGGTTGAGTTTGCATCAGCACTATTACCTTTATCAACCAAGCCTGTAATACCATCAAAAACATTTTGTTTGACAAGATCTATTTTCATTTAACCCATGTTGACCGGCATTAATTATATTATCCTCCTTTAATTCTTTATTAATCAAGTTCCATATCAGCCACTCCATTATCTTGCCCAGGATTGATGTCAGACTCACAAGCTTGTAATTGCCCAGGTCTTCCTGTTTACCCTTTTAAAATATTAGCATATTAGCTTTCTTCCAGTCGTCTCAAATTTCCCTGGTGTTCAGACATACTGAACATTTGCAAACTTCTCAGCCAGCTCTTTTAAAGCTCTTTAAAAACGTCAGTGTACAATGCTTAGAAGTTCTGGTGACTGTTAACAATGAGTTCAAAAGCCATTGAATCTCAGCATTTATGGACTGGTAAACTGCATGCTTCATCTAAATTGATGTTAATATATTTTAATTTACAAGCATTCAGACAGTATAATTTTACAGCTAGTAGCTTAGTTACTATTGTGGTGTTCTGGCTCAGAGGACTTTTTATGAGAAATAGTTTCTCTGCTGTAGGTCTTCACCTCACTGAAAAGGATTTCTTTGACTCTTTTGCAAGTCCCAGGAGCTTTAAAATAAATTTTCTTATTAAAACTTGTTAAGTTTACCTTAGTAAGTTATCCATACCCTGAAAAATAGTCTCTGGGGTTAGCAATTCTCCTTTGTGAGCTTGCTTTTCGTTCCTTTTATTGCTGTATAGACTCTAAGGTTTTCTCACCTACAGAAATATCATCTTATTTTAGAAGGGTAAACGGTACTGTTCAAATAATGGAAGTTGTAAAACCAGTAAAAACTCTGGTTCTGGTAGAAAACTCAATATTGATTAAAACGTTTAAGGGACATCTCCCCATAAAATATACATTGATCATGAGCCTCATGAGCCTCAGTGACAAAATGGACTTAAGCAGATATATTTTTCCACACACATTCATCTAGCGTTGTTGTGTGCTATGTTAATTGTCTTGAAAAAACCTTTGAAAATGTAGACTACACCCTACTATGATGCCATCTCTTTGGGAACTAATAGTTTGGTAAGCTGCACTGGAGAAACTGAAGAATAAACATCAAAGTAGATTTTAAAAAAATGGAGTGGCTTGGCTTAGATTTCTGTCAACAGATAAGTTCAACATTGGTGTCATTTTCACAAGTGTAATTACAGGGCTGTGTCATCTATAGTACAAAACACTAGCTGCATAGAGATGTTGAGACTCAACCATGCAGATTTACTTAAGTTGGCAAAAAAATTTCATCTGGGGGAGATCCATTTTAATTCTTTTTTTTTTAATTGGTGTGCCCATTTTAAATGCAGCTAGATGGAAAAAGTATTCCAAATTCTTAACTGTATTTCCAGCACAAGAGATTTCAAATACTTTCTTGTATAGTCTGTACTGTTAGGTGAAACCTATGTGCAGAACAATATCTTTTGTTTTGTACAGTGCTCTGTATATTGTACCGAGCTAGTAACAAATGTTCATGGGATGTCTTTTCAAATGCAACTGCTGAACTTCTAGTTGGAAAATACTTTGTTTCCACCTACAAGTGTAGGGCCTAGTCCTGTTAAACATCTCATTTGGGAAATTCTTACTCATGTAATCTGTTCTGTTGCACTGTTCGTGTCAGTAAAACTTCGCTTCATGAGGTCATTTGTTGTATGAAAGCATTATTTCTTTAAACCAACTTCTTTATAATTCATGTGAAAGGTATGGGTTGTAGGAAGTAGATGGACACATTGTATATTGTGGCCTCTTAAAATCAAGCAGTGTTAAAGCACTTGTGAAATAGTGGTCTTTAAGTAAATTTATTGCACATTCTGTGGTGGGACGAGGGGAGAGACAGACAGACAGACAGACTGACCTACCTACTGTTTGTCAGGCATCTTCAAGGTCTCTGTCATAAATTCAGGTTTTAATCTTTCAAAACACTCCTTAAAATAATCCCCTTCACTTTCTTTAAGTGAACCAGGAATCCAAACTTTACTGGGGGATAGGTATTTGAAGGTTCACTCTAAGTCACCAAAGATCAGTTTAGCCGAATATTTGTCTCAATCTCCTTGCCTGAGTAGCAGCAGCTGAAGGCTGGCTCCAAAGGTGATGTCAGTCTGCCTCATGGCCTGGCTGATCATTGTCCACTGGGACTGCAGGCTGGCTTGAAGCGTTTCTGTGATCTCAACCTCACTGATGATGCATGTCTATGACCCAAGTTGATTTTAAATTCCTAAACAATTAATCTGAAGCAGAATTAAATAGCGGGGTATTTTTGTTCTGAGGTGATATGGTACCTCTCATCTGGTGGCAGTTGAGTAACCCCACACAACCCATGTATTCTTTAAGCCCGATCTACACTAAAAACCCTTGCCAGTATAGTAATGTCAGTTAGGCATGCAATTTATTTATTGGAGTTATTTACAACATTTCTATACCAGCAAGGGCACTAGCATATGTACAGTTACACCAGTATACAAGTTCTTTTGCCTCTAACTTATTTTGCTTAGGAAACTAGTATGAATTTACCAGCAAATGCAGTTATGCTGGTCTAACTGTTCCGAAAGTAGAAGGATTTACTAGTCTAGCTGTATTGACAGACCTTTTTTAATGAAGATCTGGTGCAAGTCCCACTTGTCATGGGCATTGGGATATTCCCCTAAGTGTTAAGTTTGTAAAAATTACAATGGGTAAAAGGTAACTGTTAAATGTTCCCTGGAACCAGCAATGCATCCTCTCACGTGGAACAGCATGAACATATACCTAACATAGTGTTACAGGCATCTTAGGTCTTGCTACTTCTCTGAAGCTCAACCATCAGTAGCAATTTGACCCGCTGTGATTTCTCCCAGCCAAAACAGTCTCACTTTCCTATAGGTTTATCTGTGCTCCAGTCATTAACAACATCTGATCCCATCAAGATGTGTAGTTTATCTCTGTCCTTCACTTTTCTTTGCATTGTGTTTCTAATGTGCTCCTGGTGATCTGGAGTAGGCATCTTGTGGTGATGATAGATTGCATATGAGGGACCAGATCCTCAGACATATAAGTCATGCAATGAGGTGTATTTGTAAGCTATTAAAGATAAAGGAAGTTTAAAGAGCTCATTAATTACATAAACACTGCAATTTCTAGGACAAACTCTATATCACAGAGCCATCTGGAAGGAGAAGTCTACTGAATGCTTATCAACTTCCTTCAGTTTTCTGAATGTCTGCCAATAATTGAAACACATTAGTCATCCAACTATAAAGTCATAATCTGCCTTTTGACAAACAATGACCTCTACTAGCACTTCATATCAACTGAAAATAAATAGTCAATATTGTGCAGTTTAGTTGCTGAAGGACTAGGGACATGTAGTTAACCTATATTAACTGGTCAGCTCGTCTGCAATATCCTAAACTGAAAATCAAAATACTTATGTCATCTGTTTTTTGTTACAGTTTGCTCCTTCGCACTATGTGCGCTCATAGAGAAGGGAATTAGAATAGAAAATCATTTCCAGGCAAGCAAAAAACAAAAATCCAAGGTTTACCAGCCTCTAACTCATGAGAGTTTTTTGATGTTAGCCATAGTGTCCCACAGCAATTCCAGTTGTATTTGAGAAAAGAAAGCTGGCCTTAATTTCAGACTCCACTTGAATTCATTGAGATGTTGCTGTCACAGCAGATAACCCTTACGTTGCCCTTTAGCTAGTGCTTTAGCAGACAAAGCTAAAGGATTTTTACTCTAATTTTCGTGTCTGATTCCTCTCCTCCCTCCACTCTAATTACTGAGGTAAAGAACTTCTGGAAAACTAGAGAGAAAATAGTCCTCCTGGCTGATCAAGGCAGAGCTTACACTCTTAGATGGAACAATTTTTTATTTGCCAGCTAACACCAGTCTCTTTGGGAGACCACCCATAGTTGTTGAAAGGAAAAACTTAACATTTCTGGCACATGTACTTTTTGTTTTCAGAGATTATCCTCCCTTACTGATTGTGTTTAATGTGATAAGCTCCCATGTGATTGCAAGAACTCTTATATAATAAGGAAAGGCCAGTACGGAGAGGAGTGTTCTGATAGTTGTATGAACTTTGTTTCAGGGCTCAGACCTGGTAAAAAGCCGTATTCTTGCTTCTGTAACTACACTGCTCTCATTAAAATAGGGTAAAGGCAGAAGCTTTTCTTTCTGTCACTACTCTGGCTTTCACAGAAAACAAACAAACTGATGGCCAGATGTTTTGACAGTCAAGTGGACCAGTTGTATCTTCTGCCTTTCACTAAAACAGCCTTCTGCAATTAAATGTAAAGTAATCCAAGTCTTAATATGATCACTGCCTGCCACCATGGTCCCGTAACATGTGGACCTCCTACTTTGCCCTTTTCCTTAGACCCAGCCTATGCTTAACTTTATAGAAGGATTTGAGCTATCCCAAAGACAATTACCAACTAGTATGGACCCAGCTTTGAGGCTTTCATAGGCTCCATGTTGAAATTTGGCTTCACCTGAGTGCCAGCTGATGAACTTAATCTAGGAGCCAGACAACCTTGAGAACAGATGAACTTCACAATAGTTTGGACCCTGCAGAAAGGATGACCACCAGCACAGTTGTTCTCTGCACCACTGCACAATAAACACCAAGAGCCAGATCCTCAAAGGTATTTATGTGTCTAACTCCCATTGATGTTTCTTTTTGAGGATATGGGCCCAAGACTGTAATTATGCCAGTCCCTTATAGGGTCCATGCATGGGGGGGAAAGTCTCCTTTGCCATTATCTCCTATTGTGCATATAAGGGCAATACAGAATTTTGCCCTATGTTTTTATTTTGCCTCTTACTTTAGTATGACCCATATTTGTACATTATGCCCTTTAATTATCTCAATATTTTCCTGTCCCTTTAAGGCATTATAGTTTGTGTGGCAATCCTGCTGATGTCACTGGATTACCTGCCAATGCCTTACTCAGTAGGGAAGGTTAAGACAGCAGGATCTTCTGCCTGTTCTTTTACTGGGAACCAATAAGATATCTGAGAGGTAGCAGATACAAGGACTTCATTAATCAGGTAAATCTGTTTTTTATATTCTTTATCCATTCAGACAAACCCTTGCATCTCCCTTACACGTAGAGTGTCCCTACTAGATCTTTTCCTTAAAAATTCATCTCTTTGGTTCTCATCAGAAAAAGGTTTGTTCTTCGCATTTATACTTCATAATTGCTTTGTTTTTACTTTGACTATTCATCACTAGTTTTCTAAGATAGAACTCAAGCAAGCAGTATAGATATTTTGGTATGTTTCCTCTGATGCCACAGCTTTATCAAGAGCTCTAGGGACAACTTTAAGTCTTAAATGTCTTATTTCAAGCAGTTGGATGTTCATATCATGAAGCGACTTCTTTAATAAGACCGTGCGATTTTAAAACTTTCTGGGGAAAAAAACCAATCTTTACGTTAATGGTGAAGCTTATTCTTCCACTGTGAAGGATTCTTCTAAGCATAAAATGGAATACCCAGGAGGTTATTCTCAGCACCTCCCCTCTACAAATAACTGTTTTTATTGTTCAGCTTTAAAAAAAGTACTGCTTGGGGAAAAAGTCATAGGGGATAAGAGATTTTGAGTTTGTGGTAGTCAGCTGCTTTGAATGGAGGCTAAGAAGCATATTTAGTTAATAGTGATAGATGTGAGCTGGGTAGTGTCATTAGAGAAGTTAATCCATGTGGGCCCAGTCATTACCAACTATAGACTGAAAGAAAGATCAAAGTTCTTATTTCATATGGAGCATGCAGAACCAGTACAAGGCTCTTGAATTTAGGACAATAGCTACACTCTATTGGTTCTTGACTATAATTTGAAAAATATTTACTGCTAGATGAAGAGCCATTAGGAACACTGCTTCTCAGAACATGACAGTGATTATTCCTGATGTAGTAGTTGTGTATATTACATTATTAGGATGTTGCTATCACCAGTGTAAGAAGCATTGCTTTTGCCACTGTGAGTATATCTGTACAGCAGCTGGGAGGCATGATTCCAAGTTTGGGGAGGCACATATGTGCTAGTTCTGCTCAAGCTAATGTGCTCAAAATCACCACATGGCCACATTGGCACAGGCAGTCGATTGGGTTAGCCTCCCAAGTATAATCCTGCTCAATCCCCTGGGTGAATACTGGGGGCACCAGAACCAGAGGAAGCCGAGAGGCGGGGGGCATCCCAATCCACTTTAACATGGGTGTAGTTGCCTCGGGCAAGCTCAGAGTGGTGGCGGCAGGGGCTGTGCTTTGTGACAGGGGAACTGATAAGGTGATCAGCTCCCCTCTGCGAAGCACAGCCCCTGATAGTGGTGCCAACCTCTTCCCAGTGGGGGGTTGAGATGGGCCTTAGCTCCTTCTCTTCTCCCCAAGGCTCCACCCCTGCTGCTCCTCTTCCTTCCAGGGCCCCATCTCCTGGCCAGGCTGGAAGCCAGAGCCTGGCCATGGTAAGAGTTACCCAGGGAGCCTTGGCCACTGTGCGGAGACCTGGACCCTCCATCGTCCTAATGGCATGCCCCAGTGGGAGGGACATGGGCCGAGGTCTGCTCTTGATTAGCTCAAACTTCAAACAGCAGATGATCAAGTGGGTACATTAGTGATTTCATGGGAGCTGCAATCCCCAGTCATTGAAAACTCGACATGAATTTTAATGCCAGCTTTGCTTCAATATTCATATCCATCTTACTTAGAAGTATGTAACTAGTCACTCCTCTCATGGGTAAGCCATCATCCCTACTGCCCGGCCTTTGTTAAGACAACTCTCATCCTTTTACATAAAATTCAACTTCAGTGCAAGTCAGGAACATAATAATCAGCATTACCAACAAGTCATTGCCTTCCTCTATATTAAAGCTTGGAAGCTTAAGCTTGCCTATATGGTTAAGAGTCATAGATTCCAAGGTCTGAAGAGACCATTTTGATCTAGTCTGACCTTCTGTATAATACAGACCATATAACTTCCCCAAAATAATTTCTAGACAATATATTTTAGAAGAACATCCAATCTTTGATTTAAAAATTGTCAGTGGTATTCTAACCAGAGTTAGCAGCAAAAGAGAATATTTTACTTAAAAAAATTTGGACCCTGTCTCGTGACACACATGGATAAAGAATGCCGAGAGAGCCCATAATGCAAGACTTCATTCTGCATTACCTCTCCTCTTTTTCTCTTCCCTTTCTACCTGGTCCTCTCTTTCCTTTATTGTCTATTTGTGTATGTTTTTACTATTATCATTACCCTCACCCTAATAAGTTATGTTCTGACAATCTTACACAGACATATTTTGTATTGTCTGGTCTTGCAGCTTTGACAAGTTGTAAAGTTGCATAACTGCATACTTTTATTGGCCATCCTGTCAAATGTGTGGTATCTGGTGACATATACAAGTTGTAAGTCATTTACCTTTCTGTATTTGTTTCTTTATGAGCATTAACAAAAAATATTTTTTCACAAAACTTTCAGTAGTGGAAAATCCACTACAACCCTTGCTAAGCTATTCCAATGGGAAATTACTCAGTTAAAATTTTTGCCTTTATTTCCAGTCTGAATTTGATTAGCTTCAGTTTCCGGCAAGTGGGTCACGCTATACCTTTCTTTGCTTGATTGAAGAGCCCACTTATGCACAGTCAACTTGTAACTCATTCCCAGGGGATGTTGTGAACACCAAAACTACAATGGGGTTCAAAAAATAATTAAATAAGTTCATGGAGAATTGGTTCATCAATGGCTATTGGCCAAGATTATCAGGGTTGCAACAACATGCTATGGGTGTCTCTAAGCCTGTGACTGCCAGATGCTCAGACTGGATGACAGAGGATGACTCATTCAATAATTGCCCTGTTCACTCCTTCAGAAGCATCTGGAATTGGCCACTGTTAACACACAGGATACTGGCCTAGATGGACCATTGGTCTAACCCAGGAGGCTGCTAAATAATAAATATTTATTCCCCATGTAGATACTTATAAAAGGTAATCCTGTCACCCCCTCATCCTCTTTGTTCAGCTAAATAGATTGAGCTCCTTGAATCTAAAACTGTAAGTAAGGCTGCGTGTAGGCTGACCAGATGAGAAGACCCGAAAATCGGGACTTCCCACCCGAAGTTGTTGAGCAAAAAAAAACAAAAAACGGAAGAAGACCGGAAATCGGGACAAAAAGCGTCCCGATTTTATCAGGCCATCTGGTCACCCTAGCTGCGTGTCTGTCATGGATTCCGTGACTTTCCATGACCTCTGTGACCTGAACTGGACAGCCCCTGGGCCAGCAGCAGCAGCAGCAGCAGCTTGGGTGTGGGAGGGGGCTCAGGGCTGGGGCAGGGTGTTGGGGTGTGAGGTAGCGCTTACCTGGTGGAGGGAGCTCCCCGGCTCCCACCGGCATGTCCCTGCAGCTCCTAGGTGGAGGGGCCAGGGGGCTCCATGCGCTGCCTGTACCCACAAGCGCCACCCCCACAGCTCCCATTGGCTACAGTTCCTGGCTAATGGGAGCTGTGGAAACAGCACTTGTGGCAGGAGCAGCATGCGGTGCCCCCCTGGCCAGCCCTCCCCCTAGGAGTTTCAGGGACATGCCGTTCGGAGCTTGGGTAGGGAACCTGCCCCCCTGCCTTCTCCCCCAGCACCAGCGGGGATCCCAGGCCACCCCCAGCCAGAACCTGCAGGTCCCCTGGCCCAAGTTTTAGTTAGGGGTATATAGTAAAAGTCACGGACAGGTCACAGGCCATGAATTTTTGTTTACTGTTCGTGACCTGTCCGTGACTTTTACTAAAAATACCCGTGACTAAAACACAGCCTTACCTCTGAGGCATGTTTTCTAATCCTTTAATTCTCATGGCTCTCTTCTGAACCCTTTCCAACCAACATCCTCCTTGAATTGTGGACACCAGAACTGGACAGAGTATCCCAGCAGCAGTCACACTAGTGTCAAATAGAGGTAAAATAACCTCTCTGTACTACTTGAGATTCCTCTGCTTATTATTCAAGGTTGCATTAGCCCTTTTGGCCACAGTGTTGTCCTGGGAGCTCAAGTTGCTCTGCACACCCTCTTCAAACCAAGTCCCATGTATTACAATGTTGCTATAGCAGCCCTGGCTCCAGCTGTTCCCCAGCTCTGCTGCAAGTCCAATATCAGCCTTGAGCAGCAAGGGGCAAATCAGAACAGTGCTCAAGGCTGCTTTGAGTGCTTGGGGCCCAATCCAATGAATTGACTTCATAAGGAGGAAACATGGCACTTGTTTATCACATTGGGCATCTGAAAAAAAAGTGTCATAACCAAAGAGCATGTGACTTGTCTTTTTCTTTAATTCTCGTGGAAGTTATTTTCCCCTTCCCAATGTTAGTACACCAGGTTGGTTGGAGAGTTACATTCAACTGAGATTATTACATTTAAAAACCTTACTATGAAGAGTGAGTGTGTGTGATACTGTTACTTCTGACAGAGAGCTTTACTCCAAGAGCTATACAAGTCAAGGTAGTGGATTTTAGAATGTTGTTTTAAGTGCTAAACTCTGAGATATGTAAGAGGCTGCTATAAATTCAGCCTCCCTTGACTCCAGTGGAACCCTTACTGTTTTGCACAAGCTGAAGACTTCCCATTCAATGGTCTAAAATCATTTTTATGATATTACTGTTAGAAATTTTGTCTTACACTAGCCTCTACTGCCACAGCACTTCTTGATCCAGAGATGATGCATCTTCCTGTAATTAACCAACTATATAAATGTATGACTTAATAAAAGAAGCCTACTGATGTACTATTAATACCCACACATACATTTCAATAATATTGTAGATTAATGCATTACTTCTGTAACAAAGAGCTTAATAGGACTTGGTGAAGTCCTGGAAGCTTATTTTAAGACTTTTTTTTTAAGTTTCTTACAACCTAGTGATTTTGGTAATCGAGCCAGTAGTTGGAGCTTCATTGTAACAGAAACAGACAGTTTTCAAACATGAGAAAATGAGAAAGAATATGCTTAAATGGTTGTCACAAAAGATCAGTTCAGTCTGAAGTAAAACAGCAGTATTGCTTGACAGGCAATTATTGTTCATAACTTCCAACATTTTAGTTCTGTATAAATACCAACTCACATACAGAGCCCTCGTTTTGCACTGATTAGCTTACAAAGTGCAATGAATTATTGTTGGCGTGATAATATATTATTGGCCATCATTCACAATTATGACAAACTCTTGCAAAGCCCCTTGCCAATCATGGGGGTGGGCGGGGGAGGGAGTAATGTTTTGTCCTAACAATAGGGCTTGTAGAGAGGCACCAAAGCTTGTGGAAGCGAAGCATGGAAACTCAAAGGTGCTGCATTCTCCTGCATGAATCATACTGTTGAGATCTCCCTGCTTCCATGCACCTGGCTTATAACCATTTTCCATTTTTTTTCCTGTGCAGACTGTCAGCAACATTAATTTGAGTGGGAGTCATTAATTTTAGAACTTTTGTCTACCCATCCCCTCCTCCACACCCAGTTTTTAAAAGTAAATTTTTTATAACCTGTTCTTCCTTTGCAAAAACTTAATGACCCATCTATTAATTCCTTTCCTCCATTCAATTAGTTCCCCACCCCAGGAACCTACATGTTGCAAACAGGCCAGGTGACTTTTCATAGTACAAGAATTTCCTTAGTAAAACCACTTCTATAAACAAGAATGCCAGCAATAGAACAGCTACTCAGTTAAAAAAAACTATATTTCCCATGAGATCTTGAGTTCAGGGCCAAAGATTTCCAGTATGGGAGGACCCAGGTTCAATTCCCCCCTCTTTTTGATGGAGAGAGGATTTGAACAGCAGTATCCTACCTCTCAGGAGAGTGCTCTAAGCATTGATCTAGGGGATACTCTTGTAACAGGTTTGGTCTCAGACACCCCCTTGAGACTGTCACCTGACGGAATTACCTCTGAGCCCGTTTTCCACTGCCAGCTTGGGACTCAAGAACCCTGCCTTGTTGGGCCAGGCATACTAGTCTTCTGTAACACAGACCCAGGTTTGGTCCACACCCCCAAAGCTGCAGACTTTAACCAAAAACTGCTCAGCAAATCATCTATCTCCGACACCCCGCTCCCAATGGGATCCAAACCCCAAATAAATCCATTTTACTCTGTATAAAGTTTATACAGGGTAAACTCAAACTGTCCATCCTCTATAACACCGATAGAGAGATATGACCAGCTGTTTTCTCCCCCAGATATTAATCACTTACTCTGGGTTAATTAATAAACAAGTTATTTTTTTAAGTATAAAAAGTAGGATTTAAGTGGTTTCAAGTAATAACAGACAGAACAAAGTAAGTTACCAAGCAAAATAAAACAAAACACGCAAGTCTAAGCCTAATACATTAAGAAACTGAATACAGGTAAATCTCACCCTCAGAGATATTCCAATAAGCTTCTTTCACAGACTAGACTCCTTCCTAGTCTGGGCCCAATCCTTTCCCTTGGTACAGTTATTGTTAGTTCCAGCTCAGGTGGTAACTAGGGGATTTCTCATGACTGGCAACCCCCTTTGTTCTGTTCCACCCTCTTTTATATCTTTGGCACAAAGTGGGAATCCTTTGTCTCTCTCTCTAGGTTCCCACCCTTCTTTCTAAATGGAAAAGCACCAGGTTTGAGATGAATTCCAGCACGAGGTGACATGGTCACATGTCCTGTGAGACCCCACGCCTCCATTCTTTCCGGCCTGACTCACAGGAACACAGGAAGGTTACAAGTAAACAGAGCCATTTACAACCAATTGTCCTGGTCAATGGGAGCCATCAAGATTCTAAACCACCATTAATGGCCCACACTTTGTATAATTGCAATAAGACTTCAGAGTAATACTTCATATTTCTAGCTTTAGATAAAGAATGATACATTCATACAATGGTGATGGTGATGGGGGACTTCAGCTACCCAGACATTTGTTGGGAAAATAACACAGCAGGGCACAGATTATCCAACACATTCTTGGAATGTATCGGAGGCAATTTTTTATTTCAGAAGCTGGAGATATCTACTCGGGGGAGGCTGTTCTAGATTTGATTTTGACAAACAGTGAGGAACAAGTTGGGAATTTGAAAGTGGAAGGCAACTTGGGTGAAAGTGATCATGAAATGGTAGAGTTCATGATTCTAAGGAATGGTAGGAGGAAGAACAGCACAATAAAGAAAATGGATTTCAAGAAGGCAGATTTTAGCAAACTCAGAGAGTTGGTAGGTAAAATCCCATGGGAAGCAAGTCTAAGGGAAAAAACAATTGAAGACAATTGGCAGTTTTTCAAAGAGACATTATTAGGGCACAAAAGCAAACTATCCCACTGCGTAGGAAAGATAGGAAGTATGGCAAAAGACCACCTTGGCTTAACCAGGAGATCTTCAATTATCTAAAACTCAAAAAAAGAGTCCTACAAAAAGTGAAAACTCAGTCAAATTACAAGGGATGAATATAAACACATAACACAAGTATGTAGGAACAAAATTAGAAAAGCCAAGGCACAAAACGAGATCAAACTAGGTGGGGACATAAAAGGACACAAGAAAACATTCTACGAATACAATAGAAGCAAGAGGAAGACGAAGGACAGAGAAGGCCTGTTACCCAATGAGGGGGGGAAAGACAATAACAGAAAATCTGGAAATGGCAGAGTGCTTAATGACTTCTTTGTTTCGGTTTTCACCAAGAAGGCTGGTGGTAATTGGACATCTAACGTAGTGAATGCCAGTGAAAATGAGGTAGGATCAGAGTCTAAACTAGAGAAAGAACAAGTCAAAAATTACTTAGACAAGTTAGATGTCTTCAAATAACCAGGACCTGATGAAATGCATCCTAGAATACTCAAGGAGCTGACTGAGGAGATATCTGATCCATTAGCAATTATCTTTGAAAAGTCATGGAAACGGGAGACATTCCAGAAGACTGGGAAAGGGCAAATATAGTGCCCATCTATAAAAAAGGGAAATAAGGACAACCCAGGGAATTAGAGACCAGTCATCTTAACTTCTGTACCCGGAAAGATAATGGAGCAAATAATTAAGCAATCTATTTGCAAACACCTAGAAGATAATAAGGATTGTTGAAGAACAAATTGTGTCGAACCAACCTGATAGCTTTCTTTAACAGGGTAACAAGTCTTGTGGATGGGGAGAAGTGGTAGATGTGGTATATCTTGATTTTAGAAAGGCTTTTGATACTGTCTCGCATGTCTTTCTCATGAACAAAAAAGGGAAATACAACCTAGATAAAGCTACTATAAGGTGGGTGCATAACTGGTTGGAAAGTCGTTCCCAGAGAGTAATCATCAGTGGTTCACAGTTATGCTGGAAGGGCACAACGAGTGAGGTCCCACAGGGATTGGTTCTGGGCCTGGTTCTGTTCAATATCTTCATCAATGATTTAGATAATGGCATAGAGAGTACACTTATAAAGTTGTGGATAATACCAAGCTGGTAGGGGTTGCAAGTGCTTTGGAGGATAGAATTAAAATTCAAAATGATAGACAAACTGGAGAAATGGTCTGAAGTAAATAGGATGAATTCAATAAGGACAAATGCAAAGTACTCCACTTAGGAAGGAACAATCAGTTGCACACATACAAAATGGGAAATGACTACCTAGGAAGGAGTACTGCAGAAAGAGATCTGGGGCCTATAGTGGATCACAAGCTAAATGAGTCAACAGCGTAACACTGTTGCAAAAAAAGCAAACATCATTCTGGATCTATTAATGGGAGTATTGTAAGCAAGACATGAGAAGTAATTCTTCCGCTCTACTCCGCACTGATTAGGCCTAAACTGGAGTATTGTCTCCAGTTCTGTCCGCCACATTTCAGGAAAGATGTGGACAAATTAGAGAAAGTCCAGAGAAGAGCAATAAAAACGATTAAAAGTCTAGAAAACATGACCAGGAGGGAAGATTGAAAAAACTGGGTTTGTTTAGTCTGGAGAAAAGAAGACGGAGAGGCAGGGGCGGCTCTACCAATTTTTCCACCCCAAGCAGTCGCCGCCGAATTGCTGCCGCCAAAAGAGCGGCGGAGCTGCCGCCGAATTGCCGCCACACCCGGAAGAGGGGCGGAGCTGCCGGTGAATTGCCGCCATGGGACACGGACTGCCGCCCCATTCTGAATGCTGCCCCAAGCACCTGCTTGGAAAGCTGGTGCCTGGAGAGGGGGCATAACAGTTTTCAATTACATAAAAGGTTGTTACAAGGAGGAGGGAGAAAAATTGTTCTGCTTAATATTTGAGGATAGGACAAGATGCAATAGGCTTAACCTGCAGCAAGGGGGGATTAGGTTGGACATTAGGAAAAACTTCCTAACTGTCAGGGTGGTTAAGCACTAGAATAAATTGCCTAGGGAGGTTGTGAAATCTCCATCATTGGGGATTTTTAAGAGCAGGTTGGACAAACACCTGTCAGGGATGGTCTAGATAATACTTAGTCCTGCCTTGAGTGCAGGGGACTGAACTAGATGACCTCTTGAGTCCCTTCCAGTTCTATGATTATTTTAATGTAAGTGTCTTGCTTAAAAAAATCCTGAGCTAGAAATTTTAACGTCTTTGCTCCAGGAACGAGGGGTTTGAAGTGTGTAGTTCTGAAATGAAACTAGTATAAAGACTACTCCCGGGGGCATTCTGTGCCACTGCACATGCATAATTAATGAGCCGTGCATACTTTTAATTTTTGGCGCACAAAAAAGCTTCTGCTGAAAAGTTGCTGCAGTTCTGCCTTTTGACCGCCAGAGGGTGCTGTGATGATAGAACACAGCAACCGCTCCCAGCCAACTAAGGAAGAGAAAGAGCCTTCTTCGCAGCAGGCCAGGTCAGGAGACAGGGGCTATGGAGAAAAAGAGTGTGGGGTGCTGGGGGGGTCATACAGGAGCTCATAAGGGCTAGTGGGTGGGATAGACTAGGGCAGGGGATAATTGGGAGTGGAGGCACAGGGCCACAAGGGGGAGGAAGGTGCAGGGCCACATAGGAATGGGGAGAGTGGGTGTCTGAGTGGGACTGGAGGGACACATGTGCCTGACTGAATGGAAGAGGCTAGGAGTCAGCCAGGGTCTGCATGGGGGAAACTCTCTAACAGTCCCTCCCCACCCCCAAAAAACCTGTTCCATACTTTTCCTACTCATACCCAACAACCCTCCAAATTCACACCCAGGCTCCTTCCCAGCAATGTACTTCCCTCTCCCTCAGCTCCTCTGTTACCTCTGACTCCCCTAAGTCTTTGCATTGCTTCTGGGGTGTGTGGGAAATATGGTTCTGTATTGTAGTTTAAATGAATTATTTGGGAGTGGAGGCACAGGGCCACAAGGGGGAGGAAGGTGCAGGGCCACATAGGAATGGGGAGAGTGGGTGTCTGAGTGGGACTGGAGGGACACATGTGCCTGACTGAATGGAAGAGGCTAGGGGTCAGCCAGGGTCTGCATGGGGGAAACTCTCTAACAGTCCCTCCCCACCCCCAAAAAAACCTGTTCCATACTTTTCCTACTCATACCCAACAACCCTCCAAATTCACACCCAGGCTCCTTCCCAGCAATGTACTTCCCTCTCCCTCAGCTCCTCTGTTACCTCTGACTCCCCTAAGTCTTTGCATTGCTTCTGGGGTGTGTGGGAAATATGGTTCTGTATTGTAGTTTAAATGAATTATTACTCAGAGTTCTGTATTAATATGCCTAGTAAGGAATCTATTTGTCAAAAACAAAATTTCTGAATCTGTTTTGTTGTCTGTATTGTTACAGACATACTTGCTGATAGGTATTTTGAAATAAATGACCAAAAATAATTGAAACTGGTGTGATTCTATTGTGTTATTTTGACAAATAAAATATGCAGAATTTTGTAGAATTTGAAAATAATATGCACAGGATTTTTAAATTTGTTGGTGCAGATTTCCCCCAGGAGTAAAAGGCATATAGTGAAACCTTGGGGCTAGACTTTTTGTGCCTGCAAAAGGAAGTGGACTGAAGGCCTCAGAGAATGATGTTTTCGATTTGTGATGGGTTTTCCCCTCACCTGCTAGAGAAGAGGAAGGGGGAAACAATGAGACCTGCTGCATACGTGTGGGATGATTGCCTCCTGGCCATAGGGGACAGAGCTAGGTGATGATCTACTAGGCAACTGGGTCTTATAAGGAGGCTGAAGCAGCTCAGTGAGGGGAGAAACTGAAGAAGAAGCAGGACTCTTCTAGAGGGGAAGGCCCAGCAGTTTGCGGGGTGGCTGTGGCTGGAGAGCTGAGCCACAGGAGTAGTGCTAACTCCTGTGGTAGGCCCCTGGAACAAGGGGTAAAGAGGCAGTCCTGGAGAAACAGGGAATAGAAGAGACCCACAGGGGGGCAGGGTAGCCTTCTCTGTAGCTCTGGGGTTCTCCCAGGAACTTTATTCACTGACGCAAGGGGCAATCTAATGTATGCACCATGACACTATTGAAAACAGATAACATGGACAAAGTGCAAGGTTTCTCCATGGTATTTTGCTTAAGTATCTCAGCTCTTATCTGAGGATAAAACAGTAGCACTATTAAGATAAGAGAATGTATATCTGATACAATGCAGCTACTTTAACAAACAACATGATGATTGTGAGATAACCCAGCAGGTACAGGATGTATGTTCCTGAACGTACAGAGCATTTTTGCAATGGCTGCATAACTGAAGATCCTATTCTTCATAGAACAGTCTAGGCTGAAGTATTTCAATACAATCCTAGTTGATAAGAGTTGTCATCCCTTTGTCAAAGACCTTTTCCCCCCAACAATATATTGACCTGGACTAACAAAATCTATTGCCTGTATGCCATGTTAGATTAGTAAATAATGGGTTTTTGCTTATTTATTGATTTAAAACATCTGGTCAAGATGGAGTTTGGTTTATTAATCAGACTAGACATCTGAAATCAAACAGCATAAACAGAAAAGGCTAACCTACCAAATCTGGGGTACTAGGCCGGCATGCCTACAGTGGTCCAAGTTACACTACAACTCTAAGGATTTATATAGATGCCTTCCCCCATGTTTATCCCATATAAAAATGTTTGCAGTTAGTCCAATCACAATTACATATCTACCTTGCAGCCAGTTGTCTAGACAGTTAGATTTTCATCATGCCCTAATAAACTCCAAATGTCCAGCACACAAAAGGTCACTACAGTTGTGACCTACTTTAACATGGGTTCAAAACAAGTTTTTAACCAACTAAATGTCATATTCCATTATGCTTGCCTTTTCATGGTTTGTTTTTTCCTTTTTATAATGTTTTTATCCACTTATTCTTTTCTTGTGGTTTCCATTACAACTTTAAGCAGGTTGTAAAGATAGGTCATAAAAAGGTTATGTGATTAAACATATTTCCACTTAATAGTTCAGTTTTTATTGGCTAATAATTGTATATCATCTTTTAGCATTACTTTTTCCAGAGCTTTATGGGAGTTCTTTAGCGTAGTCATGATAAATACTTAGGCTTTAGGCCTTCATTTGCCAACAGATTTCAATCTGGAATGAAGGGAACTATATTGGGCGTATGACAGAAGAGGTAACATAATCTCCTCCAGAATAGTTTAAAGGGCTTCAACAAATGTTGGATTAAAAGTAGCTCATGTAAACCATCTTTAACTGGCTAAGCATTGTGCACAAGGATTTAACTTTGACTAATGTTTATATTAAATTACATAGGAAGAGACAGCTATATTTATAATTATGTACATAGGATTTTCTGAATCTCTTTAGTGTAACTTCTGAGGTGTATTTAAGTTATTAGAATTTAAACTAATGAACAGGTTAGTTTACTCTACAAAAGTCAAACTCTAATTACATTTGCAGAATTGTTTGGGCAGAAACTTTTCTGAAATAAGTTAGTCTTGCTTTAAGGGCACAATGGAACCCAATTTTCATTATTTCATCCATGTCCCTACATTTTGTGATATCCTCTTACTTCAAACTTTGCTAAGAATTGGTTTCTTTAAAGAAAGTGTTTTCCTCCAGTTTCTATCCCTTCAACATATGTATTCAATTCCTTTCTCCGCATAAGTTTTTGTAACCCTGATACAGAGTTATACACATTACAGTGAACTGTTAATATGCTGAAGCACTGATGAAAAGAACTTTTACACATAACCATTTGCTTTGGCAAGAATGGAAGCCAAAACCAAGCCCTCCCTTGATGTCTCAAATTAGAGATAAACACAATTTGGAAGAAATTTTTTTTGGAAACCAACAGAAAGATGTCGGTAACTGGCAATGTTGTATGTTTGCAAATAGTGTCAACCAAACATTAAGACTGCAAATTTAAACAAACACCAGGCTCCCTGGACACTTGAAAACACTTCCTAGTAATTTAAGAATGGCTCTCAAGTATAAAGCGGGCCAATAATTAAGCCCTAAACTAAAACAAGATATGAAGCTGGAATAATTAGGTGATTGTTGTACAGCTTTATTCCTTGCAGAGTTTGCTTTCCTTATGCTCCAAAACACTGAATTTGCCCACATTCCCTCTGACAGCCCCAGGATTGATTGCTGCTTGCTTTTTTAGATCCCTTACTCTTGAGACTTTACTCTAACTCCTGTGAAACTTTGAGGATTGCCCAAGACTCCCATGAAAGCCCATAAGTACTAGACCATAGCTGGTTGCAATGCTGATGGATGGACAAAATAAACCACTTTTCTTTTCCTCCATCCACCCTACAGACTAGTACATAATAGTACAGCTTGAAGTCAGTCTGAGTTTTTAAACTTATAGTAGCAAAAAGGGGCCTGAGGTACACAGGGCAAAACCAGTCTTAAACTCAACTTAATACAGCTAAGTGTCCACTAGGAAACTTGGTTTTGTATGTAAAACTCAGATTTATCAAATTAGCGTTGTTCACTTGCAGGGCTTTGGTTCAGGTGTAACTGTAGCATATACAAGTCTTTATTTTAAAATAATGCCATACCCGACTCCCTGAATTACTATGGGAATTTGTTGTGTACAGGCTTGGAAGAATTAGACTTTATCAGTAAATGTGAGTAAACACGGATTTCACTGTATGTACACCAACAAAAAATATTTACATCTATAATTAGAACTTACAGATAAGCAAAGTAAGAAAAAGTCAGCTTGAAAAAATCACTAGACTTTGACCTAAATTTACTTTGTATATTTTGATGTGTGATGTTGACAACCTTGGTTTTCACAGTTATAAAGCTTTGTAACTCTTATTGCATTTCACAACCTACTGTCATTAAACAATTATTGCCTGATCCCGCCCCCCCCCCCCCACACACACACCCCATTGTCTGACCCTGCCATATTTTCCTGCAACTGTGAACATTTAAATCAATAAAAATACTTAAACATTGATATTATCCATTGAAGTTACAAAAAAAAAATTGAATTCTGCCAAACCTAGTTATAGAGCATGCTTAACCTATACTGCATGGAGCATGGCAGACACCAGTTTAGGGATTCCCCAGCAGGTGACTTGTTCCCTTTGTACAGTCTGAGTGCAAAAAGAGTACACACACGGCAGAGGTTCTAGTCCTCACTGCTATCACCTTCATATTTTGAAACAGACTGGCTTTCAGGCTAAAGAGACTTACAAATAATGCAGATATATCCTGATGTCCCTGAAGGCAAATATGTCTATCACTTGCAAAAATATATATTTAGTGTACTGATGGAGGAGGAAAATCTAACAAGGTCAAATTAACTTTAAATCAATGGTATTTAAACAGCTTTTGCGATGGGGGAACAAGACAAACCCAGACTTTGAATATATTTGCTTTCTGGGGAACTATCTACAAGTATATTTTTCTAAAAAAACTTGAAAAATCTGGACAGGCTGTGGAATTTCATTTGATGATCAAAGGTCATTTAGTTTAATCTTGAATATGACCAGACTTTTCATAAAAGCCATACTAAGGACAAATTTAAAGAAATACTACTTGTGTGCCTGGTCAGATATTATGTAGTGTACCATAATCACTTTTTAGTGACATTAAAGTTTTCCATAGAGAAAAAGGAAGACATTGAGAAAAATCTACTCTTTCCCTCTTCAATGTCTAACATTGTTCAACCACTATTCTTTTAACGTATCCATTAGCAATATACTTCTTTAAGAGTTGACACTTGTACTGTACTGCCTGAGAGGGGAAGTTCTGTAGAAGAAAAAGCATGGAGTTTCAGTTGCTTAGCACAATCTCAAAGACCGCAATGCCACACCAGTATCAAATGGAGCTGTATATGGCGAGAATGGAGGGGCGGGGGGTGTGTGTGAATGAAGTTAAAAGCAACAACCGCAATGGACTTTTCTACAACAGATGAATGGGATTGATAGCCTCAGTGTTGTTTATACTAGACAGGTCTCCACATCATAAAAGCCACTATCACACCAGATAGTAATTGTTACGTACAGTCCCACTAGTAATGCAAACCCTAAGCATCCACATATAAGATCAGCTTGAAGATCTTGGGATTTTTAAATAAACAAACTAGGTTCTCACTTGCCTGCTGGCTTCAGTTTTAGGCTGCACTTGTTTCAAATTGTAAAGCTTTTTACCAAAACCATGAAGGGCTGAAAAATGATATTCTCAGGCAATCTCTTGAATGCAGCAACTGTTGCTTTAAGAAAGCCACTAACTCTCACTGCTTCAAGTCATTAGAGTTGATAACAGCGCCCCAACCCTGCAGAGTGCAGTGTGGTTTCAGGACATAGTGCATCAAGGCACCAGTCTTGGGCCTTAGTGCATGCTCACAGCGCAGAGGCCAAATAGGTCACAGAACTTTAACTATTCTTTCAACTGTACTTTCCTTGGGGCAGAGACCTTGCCTCTATGACAGGGTGGCAGCACACACTGCAGGGTCATGGGAGGACCAACTTGGCCCTG
The DNA here is from genome assembly GCA_037349315.1 of Chelydra serpentina. Lineage (NCBI taxonomy): Eukaryota > Metazoa > Chordata > Testudines > Chelydridae > Chelydra > Chelydra serpentina. The sequence continues at coordinate 28,282,262 of JBAIAC010000035.1, read as the reverse complement.
ACAGAGCCTATGCATTACCTATTGTGTGGATTTACATGCAAAGATTTAAGTCACATTTCTTAGCATTAACTAATTGAATCTCAATGTAGTTAAATGCTTGAGAAATTTAAAACCTGGATTTGATTGCCCTACAATATACAAGTGCAGGGTTCACATAGTTCAGGATAGAACCAATCCCGTTATAAAAGCAAAGAATTTCTTTAATGGTATGAATGGTAGAATAGGGGAAATTTCATTCCAATCCTCAAGCAGGGGAAATAAAATTATTTTATCCTATATACTGTTCACTTTGAATTTGTATGTAATCCATATGAATATATATGCAGCTGCTTCTGATATTAATTGTAATGTTTTATAGAATCATAGAAGTGTCAGACTGGAAGGGACCTCAATAGGTCATCTAGTCCAGGCCCTTGCTCTCAAGGCAGGACTACATAACTAGATCATTCTGAGTCAGTCAGTTGGTGCCTTTGCTTAGGTGTTCCCTTAAATTCAAGCAGAGCTTGTGAAGCTCCATTCTTGTTGTTCATGGAGTTTCCACAACCTGGCAGGAAGTAAGTAATGGAATTGCTTTCAATGCCATGACAAGTGTGTTCCTGGCCCAGTTCAAAGACTCAAAATGATGCCCTCCTACTGAGGGAGGAACACCTGCAATCGCCACCAAGTATTTCTTACACAGGGATCTTCCTAACCCTTCCTGAAGCAATCTCATTACTTAGCTCATCCTAATCTATCTTCCCTGCTTTTGAGTCCTTTATAGAAATAACTACCAGGTCGCTTATCTTTTCCTGTACCATGGACATTCTTAGAGGGATCTTGATTAATTTTAGTTCGCTGAAACGCCTTTTATTAGCAGCCACAGTTATGGAAAGGCAGCAAAAAATAGGCAGTACTGTTTCTGTGTTAGGGGAACTCGCATCCAATGACCTTTCATGAATGTAGTTAAGGAAATCAATAGGAACCTTTGTTTGCAAGTCATCCTTAAATGTTTGCTTGCATCACTTGGCAAAAACCTTGGCAAAAATCTCCTTTTCAAAACTGAGTTTACATTTTCTGGGTAGCTACTTGCCAAGTTTCAGCTGTGCCACTTTAGATTTTTGCTGCTGAAACTTTTCAGTTTCTTGCCCATCTAAAAAAAAAAAAAAAAAAGCAAACCTTTCTCCAACTCCATCATGCTTATACATCAAACTAGCATCCTACATCAGTCCTATCTGACTGTGTTAATGTGTTTAAGGCAGGACTGGAAACCTCTCATCCAAAAACTTTATTGGGATCCGATAACCTTTTGTCCTTTGAAAGTTTGCCTGGCATTACTTTCATCCTTCAAAATCGTTTCTCTTTGAATTGCATGGACATTCCTAAAATTTCACACTGGGAAGCAATAGATTCCTTACGTGCTATGAACCAGAAGACTAATTTGGATAAAGCACCTCCAAAGCCACCAAGTAAAACACAAGTTCTTTGAATCTCAGGCTCCACACTCAGCAATTTGTTTTGCTCACATTAATTTTTGAGAAGATGGTATACCGCATCTCAGTCGAAACAAGGAACACAAATGCTGCAATGTTTGTTTGCAAGCTAGGAGTTTCCAACTCAAGATCTGGTGAAAGATAGATGAGCTCAAGGCTTCACACAAACATGTCAAGGCACCCTCAGGTTGATTTTCATAGGGGACTGATTTTTGTCTACCCTCGCTGACTATCTTGTCATGTTTTAGCATTTTAAGATAATCTAATATGTTTTTTCAACACATCCCAAAAACTTGTAGAAGCAGAAAAGAGGTATGCTATATTTGACTGACTCCAGAAAATAGAACAATTTGGGGAAGAACCATCGCAGCAGCTACTCCAACAAGATTTGTTGAGCAGGCAGCACAGAGGATGAAAGATGTACTGATTTACCTGCAGAATTCAATTTTGAGCATCTTTGTATTTTGCAGCCATGTTCTCTCTCATACCTTTGTCTCTGATAATCAGTTATATCTAAACTGCCTTTTCTCAGCTTCTGTAAAATAACCTCTGTCATATCCTCCTGTTTTGGTGCGGCTCGCAGTGAAATCTGCAAAGCTCTCAACAACCTCCACTTTGTTTTTTGAAACCACAACGTACCTTAATACATGAGATACTTGTTTAAGTTCAGCTGAGGTCTGGAATACAATCAAATATAACAGAAGTATTTAGCTGTCCTAACCTTGTCCAAAATAGTCTGCCGTGCTTGTCTTGCAATCCTACCAATTAAAGTTAATTTTGAATTCTGTTAAAGTACATCACCTTTGTGGGACCAGCCTTAATAGTTTTCATATGATCTTGTAATACACTATCATATCTCGCAAGCAATTCCAGTATATGGAAAAAATCATCATTATGAGAACTAATTTCTCATCTGAACCTCTCACAGCTAAACATCTCTCACCTAAATACAGCAAAATATCCAAGAGGACAACAAAAATATCATGCCTTGTATCCTCCTGCATCTGACCTCGGTCAACGGTGACCCTCTTCCAACTTTTCTGCAAGTTCCATCCAGCAAGCAATTGCCTCCCCATGGTTCTTTGAATGTTTTATGTGGCATGCATACTCACTAAAGTGGAAAAAAATTGTGAACCCAGTTTCACATTTTGCAAAGGAAGATTAACAATTTGGCTTGAGAAACAAACAAATTAAACAAAACAAGGAGGCAAGAATCAAACTGTACATCAACCAGGATCTAAGTATGATTTTTGACCAAGATCCACTATTCTAATCCTTGCCTGCCTCTGCATATTGTCCTTATTGATCTATTCAAAATAGAGGATAATGGTATTTCCATAGCTTTTTGTATAGATTTAATATAATTCCTTCAAATCTAGTATAAGAGAACTAGAGGTATCGTTACTGTTAATTTACATTTACAATGAGCTATCAGTCTTCATAATAGGTGAAGCTTTGACAGGGCTAAAAGATTTTCTCCTCGTTGTAGGACTTGCTGCCATAAACTAGATTGTTTTGCTATGAAAACTTATTTTGAAAAGTTTGCTTAATGCATGAAACAGAAGAATTTTAAATATAGGAAATTACCTCCTCTTGTATGCTGTTAAATATGGGCTGCTATGCCACACTCACTTCACTGGAATGAACAGTTGCAAGAGTCCTCAGATGTTGTTGAATTTTTAAGGCTGGTCTTTTATAATGATTGAAAGACTTTCTCCTAAATGTTCCCTGCCCATTAGTTTGAAAGGGATGACTTACAGCAGTAATGGTTAAAAAAATGTCTAATGCATTCCTTCTGTAGTCAGCTGTGGTAATATAGAGAATATTGGCATAAATATGGTATAGAGCCAGTCAGTGTTATCTGGGTTATCAACATAGCGATAATAATTACACCTTGACTCTGAAAATCTTTAGTTACTTAACTGGGTGAAATGGGTAATAACGCCTTCTGTCTTCACTTAAACATCTTATGCAGTAACTCTTTAACACAGGAATGAATAAGTACTAATGGCTGAGCAGGTAGCAGGTAGATTTGTCCTAGAACAGATGTAAAATGTTCAATGCTACCATTGTGTTGCTAACACTTCCCTTTGCTTACCTGGGATAATTACAAATACCTACACCCTGTACAACTCTGTACAGTATCAAGTCTAATGTATCTCTGTTCAGTTCTCCTGTGACTCAACCTAGAAGTGTGCCTGCAAGACACAAACGGCCTGGTTTAAGCACAACTTCCACCACATAAATTACGCATCCAAATCAAGCTCATTAAATGAGTGCAAAACACTCTTCTACAACTACCAATGCAAGCTAAATTGCCAAGGTATAAAGCATTCTTCACATTTGCACCAGTCTAATTAAATTGGTTTATAAACCCTTTCTAGTTAAATTGATTCAATTTCTTTGTGTAAATGAGGCCTCAGTCCTTACACCATAAGTTACCATTACAAAGCACCAATGAGGTAACTCTGTTTAATAAAGAGAAAACTAACTATTGCCTTGGTTCAAATGCTGACACAAAGTGCAGGCTTGATCTTGATAATGCTGCAGATTAGTTTTTCCTATTAAAAAGTACAAATGTGAGGAGCAGAACGTAGGGTATCCTTCTGCTAATGCCTCATTGCAGAGCTGAACAGGCAATTTCTAGAAAATCTCTGATCATTTACTTAAGTGACTTTTGGGTGCATAAGGAATCTAAGAACTTGCAGGACTAGAATCAGGGAGGTTTTAGGGCAGGGGTGGGCAAACGTTTTGGCCTGAGAGCCACATCTGGACATGGAAATTGTATGGCAGGCCATGAATGCTCACGAAATTGGGGGTTGGGGTGTGGGAGGGTAAAGGCTCCGGCTCGGGGTGCGGACTCTCAAGTGGGACCAGAAATGAGGAGTTCAGGGTGCAGGAAAGGGCTCCAGGCTGGGGCAGAGACTTGGCGTGCGGGGAGGAGGGTGAGCGCTCTAGCTGGGGGTGCGGGCTCTGGGGTGGGGCTGGGGATGGGGGGCTTGGGGTGCAGGAGGGTGCTCCAGGCTCAGACCAAGGGGTTCAGAGGGCAGGAGGGGGATCAGGGCTGGGGCAGGAGTTTGGGGCACGGGAGGGAGTCAGGGGTGCAGATTCCCAGTGGCACTTACCTCAAGCAGCTCCTGGAAGCAGTGGCATGTCCCCACTCCAGCTCCTACGCGGAGACATGGCCAGGCAGCTCTGCACGCTGTGCCGTCCATAGGCACCGTCCCTGCAGCTCCCATTGGCCTTGGTTCCCAGCCAACAGGAGCTGCTATACACCCTAGATCAGGCCTGCACAACATGCAGCCCGGGGGCCGCATGTGGCCCGCGTGGGCTCACTGTACGGCCCGCGGAGGGGTGAGTAGGTGGGCTCACCATGCGGTCCAAAATCTGGGACTGTGTCCATTGGTCCTTTTTGGTGCTTGTCTCTGGGCTGGGGGTTGTCCTAATTCTGCAAAGAGGGTGTCCCCAAAGGAAAGTGCTTGCTTCTAACCCCCGAGGCCGTCAGTATGTCTGCTCTTCTCTAGTCAGCCCACTTGACAAGTTTGATTGTCCTTGGTCTGGTTCCCATCCCCTCTCCAAGGGTTGCAGCTGTCTGGAGGTGCCTGCCTTCCACGCCTTCCTCATTCACACCTCATTCATTCAACAGGGCAGTTGAATACAAAGTGGGGGGGAAGATCTTATTCTACTTCTACCAAAAAGACATTTTTCTTTTACCTTAATTATACTACCTTAGGGGCCCGCTATAACATATTACCAAGGTCCAATACAAAGTCATATAAAAGTTATACAAAAATGCATAATGCAGAGATTTATCTAAAACTGCATTGATTGACTGTTGTGTGCACTAATATAGTGACCCCTGGGGGGGGGGTGAAGAGGGGTGTGATGGTGGGGCCGAGCGGGGAGGGGGCGGGTCCTATTTTACTGCTGTGATCTGGTCACCCTATGCACGCTGTTTCTTTCCCCCTCTACAGGCTTCCACACCCCAGCACTGGGGAAGGAGGGGTTGTTTCCGCGGGGTGGGCGGCGCTGGGGGGGGCGGTGTTTCCACAGGGCTTCGGCCCTCAGCTATTTTCTTTGGAGTAATATGGCCCTAGCCGCGTTACGAGTTGTGCAGGCCTGCCCTAGATGCTGCCTTCTGACCCTGATTTGTCCTTGATTTTGCTACTTGTTTGGTGTCTGTAACCTGACTTCTTGGTATCCTGAGCCAGCCCTACCCTGACCCAGATCTTGACCTGCAACTTCCTGACCCTGACTTCCTGCCTGGCATTCTCACCTGGCTCACTTCCAGCCCCTCTACATCTTTCACGACTGCAATTTAGCAGCTGACCAGTGCATGCAGGCTGCCTGTGGCCCGGCCCTGACAGAATGGAGGGATGGGCCCTTCTTGTACAGCCTTAAATCATCACTAGAGTGCCTAGAGCAGATCCTTTGTGATAAGGAGGCTTTTGCTTTACTTTCCTTAATGCTTAGTCTCCTAACCGTAGTTGTGCTATTATCTGAAAACAAACCAAGCTTTAAATCCTAACATGCTTGAACATATGCTCAGTAAATGCAGTGATGAGAGAAACTAGCTTTTTTCTCACACACTAGTTCTTCAATATGGAAATGCAAACTGTAGGTAACAATGTAAACTGCTGTAGTTTTGTTGCTTCTTATTCAGTGGAAGGCAGGCCCGAAATAATTCCTATGCAGTGGGGCACAGTGTGTACAATTATTGTGCAATAACATGTTCTGAAATGCTCAAAGTCATTCACATTACCAAACTGGTGGTTCATAAATAATACAGCTTAATAGTAGCAATGCATTTTTTCTCAGCTTTGATATAGCTTGAAAAATTAAACAATTTTCAGAGCAACAGGAACTAGGTGCAGACTTCTGAAGTTATCTTTTTGGAGAAATGCATATTCACTTTGTTTCAGCCAACAAATCAAAGTCTGAATCTAAGAAATTCCATTTGGAGAACCTGGCACTCTTCAGCTGCTTCTCAAGTACACACAAACACGGATTCGCAATCAGAGCAGTTAGTTGAAGTGAGGAGCTTCTTCTCAGATGAGCGTCCAAAATGAGAGAAGCCAACTGAAGAAACGCTTCAATAGACAGGAAGGAACTCCTTACAAAAGCTTTTAGGAGTAGGTGGGAATGGGGTGTTGGGCTCTGACCTGTTAAAAAGAAAGAAATTTTCAGACAAAAGGAAAAAGACTTGCAGAATTATGAAAGACTTCTCTTCAAGATACTCCTGCTACTATGGTTAAGTTTGTGAAAAGCTCTGGCGTAGGGGAGGCAACAGGGAAAGGCTCCAGCAGCAGGATACTATGTGGCTAAAAACTGCAGTGTAGATGGGGAGGCACTGCTTGGTGTGCAGAGAGCTCTGCGGGGTACATATCCTAGTGGTTCAGGTGTGTCCTTACTCAACTCTCCTAAGCAGTGCCTCACCATCCACATATATATATGCTGGGGCGGGGGGGAGGGTTTTCTACTCTACATGCTGCCGCAAGGAGACTGTAGTGTAGACATGGCTATAGTTAGCCTAACTCTGGGGTTGCCAGAATAAGAATTGTCTTAATGTTAAAAGCAAAGCTGCTAAGCAGTGAGCAAAGTGGGAAAGAGAACTAACTGATTAAAACTGTTGGAAACAATGAGGATCCAGATACTGCGTCCAGTGTACCCCATATCTAAGATTCTAAAGTTTTCAAGAATAGAGATAAGTAGTACTTAATTCTCATGGCTGCAAAAAACCAAGATTTTAACAAACAGTAGCCCAATTTTGCTCCTCTGGAAATCAACAGCAAATCTAATTGCTTGAAGGAGTTGAAAGGCGTTTGTAAGGTGTGAATCTGACATTTTGATCATAATTGGAGCCATATTGGGCTCTAAAGTTTCCCAGAAATTAGGATTTTATGTGTATCATTTATTTAAAACAAATGCTTTAAAGCTGAACATAAATCACAGGGAAGAAAACTAAAGTAAAAAGCTTGAATATGGGTATGCCTAATCCTGCACTAACTTAGTCATACTGCTATTCAGCTGATCCAAATTAAACAAAAAGGAGTTAATCCAAATTAAACAGAAATGAGTTAATACTTATTTACTGAAATGTAAGTGAAATTAGGTCTGGAATATGCACACCACTAGTAAAGGCATATAGTGGACACTCTTCCATCTCCCACAGGGAGAAAGACTATTTCCACAAGTGTTAACTATTCATAAGCAAGGGATATGTCTCTCAAAATAACAAACCTTTCAAAACTGAAGTAACTTTCACAAGAGTAACCACTATACAAATATGCTTTGTTAATGGGTAAAAATTTCATTTGCCTGTGACTCAAAAGCCTACATAAACGTTATCATGTGTGCTGTGGAGTCATCTTAAAGGGAAAAGCTTTTAAAGCTGTTTTAGCATGTAGGTGTACAACACCTTTTAAAGGTTTGTAGGCTAAGTTCCCGGTAAGCCATGCAGCATCCTATTTGGTGCTGCACAGGTGCTTGGGGAACCCGCCTGGGGACCTGCCACAGTCAGGGGAGAGGCGCCCCTCCCCCAGCCCCAACTCAGCCTGTGGAGCATCCCAGAGCCAGGCACGGACGGAGCGGCCCGGACCCCGGGGCGGCCCTCCCACGGCTGGACCTGATGGGGCTGGGGGAGGGGCACCTATCCTTCAGCTCCAGAGCTCCCACGATGGGAAGACGTGCCTTCCCCCTCAGCCCAGGTGCTGCTGCGCGAAGAGAGAGCTGGGGGGGGGGGGCGGAGTCCTCTCTCCCCACCATAGCCCTGGAGCACCCTCCTGCACCCCAAACCCCTCATCCCTGGCCCCACCCCAGAGCCCACACCCCCAGCCAGAGCCTTCACACCCCTGCACCCCAACCCTTTGCCCCAGCCCTGAGCTTATCATCCCCAGCTCTACCCCAGAGCCCGCACCCCCAGCCGGAGCCTTCATACCCCTGCACCCCAACCCTCTGCCTCAGCCCTGAGCCCCCTCCCACACTCCAAACCCCCTCAGCCCCCACCACCACATGAATTTTGTTATGTGCACTGTAGGAGTTTCATGCCTCCTCCGGGGCTTCTGGGGACCAGACCGCCTCACTAGCTCAGTCAGGTGTTGGGGAATTAGCTGGGTTGTACAGAAGTCCACAGCTCAGGACCTCCTAGAGAGGGCTGAGCAAACCCTCCGTTGTTAGTGAGCCCATACCCTGGGTCAGGGTGGGCACCAAACAGTCAGGGCTCAGACCCTCAGGCAGGGCTGAGCAATAGTCCAAGGGGTAAGCCCAGGCCCTAGGTCAGGGCGGGGCGACAAACAGTCAAGGCTCAGGCCCTTAGGCAGGGGTTGAGAAAACAGTATTGGTTGTGGCAAGCCCAGGCCCTGGAGAACCTGGGAGAGGGGGAGACTGCCACCCACACGTTGGGTGGCAGGGGGGACGCAGGCCCACCTACTACACTGCGTCCCAGCCCGGGGCCCTAGCAGCTGCAGAAGAACCCACTGCTGAGTCAGTGGGGATCCTGGCTGCAACACACTGACCTTGGCTCTGGCAGTGCTGCAGCCAGACTAGAGTCGGCTGCCCCCGGGCTACTTCCAGACTCCCCCTCTATGGGTACCTGGATCAGGGAGGCATCCTCCAAGAGGTCACATATCATGGGCACCTCGGGGTTGCTGGCGGGCGGCAGGCTCGGCGGCTCCTCGGGGTGACAGGCAAACGACAGGCTCGGCGGCTCCTCGGGGTGACAGGCAAGTGACAGGCCTGGTGGCTCCTCGGGGTGACAGGCAAGTGACAGGCCTGGCTGGCCAGGCCAGTCCTCGGGTCAGCTGCTGGTCACCGGGGCCTCCCAGCAGGGAGTAGGGTGACCAGATGTCCCGATTTTATAGAGACAGTCCCAATTTTTCAGTCTTTTTCATAGAATCATAGAATATCAGGGTTGGAAAGGACCTTAGGAGGTCATCTAGTCCAACCCCCTGCTCAAAGCAGGACCAATCCCCAATTTTTGCCCCAGATCCCTAAATGGCCCCCTCAAGGATTGAATTCACAACCTTGGGTTTAGCAGGCCAATGCTCAAACCCCTGAGCTATCCCTCCCCCTTTTCTTACATAGGCTCCTATTACCCCCCACCCCATGTCCCGATTTTTCACACTTGCTGTCTGGTCACCCTAGTGGGGAGCTGCACCACAGGCATTCGGTCTCTCCGATGGCTGGGGCTCAACTGAGATCTGAGGACCAGCTTTTATACTTCCGGTCCTGCGCCTTGACCTTTGAGGGGCGGGGCCAGGATTATCCGGCTCCGCCCACTTTGGTGTCCAGGGAGGCTCATCTTGCTTTTCAGAAAAATCTGTGCTGTTATAATAGCTATTAAAATTCACAGAAAAACTTCTAAATTGTAGCTGATTCTCACTTCAGTTTTGGAAAAGATGAACCATTGCTGTAAGACTGAAGCCAGTTTCTTTTCATGTTTACTGGTTGCTAGTTTTAACAATGCAACACATAGCAACTAATACATAAAAATCTGTGTGCAGAACACCATTTGTCTTTGGAACAGATGTAACTGTAGCATGGCCAGAACTAGGTAGAGCTCTCAAAGTCCGTAAATCTTCCAAAGATTTAATAAAGTTCTGGCAAGGGAAATAACATTCGGTTAACGTTAGAAGTCCCATATGTCTACAAACAGGTGGCATAGAAAAACCTCTTGTTAAAATAGATAACTATGGGGAATAATGGAATTTGAGCAGCAGTATAGAAGGCTCCTATTTTATTTTAATGGGAGTAAGAGTGCACCCTTAGAGCAAGTGGCTTTTAAGCAACACATTCACTACTGAGTATGTTCTCAAGCTTACGCTTTCTTTTTATCCTGCTTAACCCTCAGTAGGGTTCTTGCACCCATACTGAAAGTTTCTGGCTGGCATTTTGTGTCTGGAGCTATTGAAAACGGTTTAGCTGACACCTCAGAATACTGAAATACTTGGTCTACAGACTAGGTAAAACATGGACCTTGGCAATGCTTATTTAGTTATTTTGTTCCACTAATTTAGGTTAACATACTCCATTTGGAGGATAACATCTCTGCAAGGACTATAGTTTGAGCATGGAGCCTGAAACATCTTTCTGGCCATCTCAGACAGTGTAAAATATGCCAGTTACCACCAGCTAATTGCTAGAGCAGCAGTTCTCAAACTTTACCAACCTGAGGACCCCCATTTTGATTTAAACATTTTCAGGGACCTCCAAGTCCCCCACCCCAACCCAGCCCCAGGCCCCACCTCCACCCTGTTTCTTCCTGCCCCCCTGCTCACTCCATCTCCCCTCCCTCCGTCACTCACTCTCCCCCACCTCACTTACTTTCACCAGGCTGGGGTAGAGGCTGGGGTGCAGGAGGGGGTGCGGGCTTGGGAGGGAATTTGGGTGCAGGCTCTGGCCAGGTGGTGCTTACCTTGGGTGTCTCCCAAAAGCAACTGGCACATCTCTCTAGCAGCAGCTCCTAGGCAGAGTGGGGGTAGGGGGTCTCCATGCACGCCCCTGCCAGCAGGCACCGCCCCCGCAGCTCCCATTGGCTGCAGTTCCCGGCCAATGGGAGCTGCAGAGTTGGCACTTGGGGCGGGGCCAGTGCACGGAGACCCCCTGCCCTCCCCTCTGCCCCTATAGGCCGCAGGGACATGCCAGCCACTTCCGGGAGGGGCACAGAACCAGAGCAGGCAGGGAGCCTACCTTAGCCCTGCTGCACCACCGGACTTCTAGCACCTAAAGTCTCCTGGTTTGGCTTCAGTAAGCCTCCCAGAGATGGAGGAGGAGGAGTTGAGGGAGGGAGGGGGAGGAGTTGATCAGCGGGGCCCCCGGACTCCATGGATTACTCTCAGTTTGAGAAACGCTATGCTAGATCTTTGTGGAACACCTCTTTACTAGAAACTAACCCAAGATAAACAACTAAACTTAGAGTGCACGAGCCACTTGCTTCTGATTACTACTGGTCTGCATACAGAAAAGGCTAAAAATGCATGCATGGGAAGTTACTACTTCTAAGCCACCTATGGTTTGCATCAGTTCTTGATACTGCATTATTTTTGGAGATTTTATCCCGGAACAAATTTTGTATGAAAAGTAATTTTTATAAATGCTTCTATGTAGCTGGGTTATAGGACATTTGATAGAAGCCCAAGGGAGCGGTCATACTGCCTAGCAAAGGCTGTTCACAGTTATGCACATGACTTCATATTATAAAAGTCAATCAACCTCGACCTGAACTTGATAAGGGACCAATTCTGCAGCCCTTAATCACACAAAGTGTACACTCCTGCATGAAGGAGGATACAGCCTCGTTAATTCTTGAAACATCCCCTGGGAAGTGAATCAATGCTGCCAAACAGAAAAATTGAGGCACAGGTTAAGGACTTGACTTGTAGAAATTAGATCCTTGTGAAACACTTTGAGATCTACTGATGAAAGGTGCTATGTAAGAGCTAGGTAGTAGTAGTAGTAGTATTGACATCAATGAGAGCAGTGGATGCTCAGCATTTGGAAATTACTCTTCAAAACCGAGACCGAGACAAAACTGAGTACTGCTAGCTCCCATTGACCTAAATGGGAGTTGAATGCTGAGCACTACAGAAAGTTAAAATCCAGATGTCTCAAGTCAGACCCCCAAAATAGAGGCACTCAAAACTACCCCACACACTCCCAAAATGTCTTTCCCATGTTAGAAAGCGAGTCAGTAACTGAACTAGAGATCTTCCAGTCTTCATGCTCTAGACATAAAGTATGCTCCTTCTCTGTACAGTTTAGAAGCTAACTAACCTAGTGAATTATAATGCAGCCAACTTCTCATGTTAGCAGCTAATAAAATGTATGTCCAATACTCAAATAATTTCATGGTGACCCAAGTGATAACAATTCTATGAAATCCTTTGCTGTTTGTGTGTCCTCCTATAAAATCTGATGCAAACACTGGAGTTTTCTGTTTGTTTATTGAAGTGGATCTTGATCCTTGAACCAAAATAAGCTTATTTCATTTCAAGGAAGATTTTTTTAGAAGTAAAGGCACCTTAAGCATGGAATATCAAACAAATAATATACTGTGCTAGGTTGATAAAAATATTTTGTACAGGAAGTATTTCAGATCTCTAATTATAAAACTTATGAACTGTTAAGCTATTGCTTTTTATATTGTGGAATAATGAAACTTTTGTACATCTTGGCAAATGGTTACATTCAAAATAATACGGGGAAGGGGAAGATAATATGAGTGTTTATTCTGATGCCAATACAGTTTCTGCTGTCTGTGCAAAAAAAAAAACAACCAAAAAACCCCCACCCCCTGAAGCACCATGTCCAGGAAAACACTCACAAATGCTAACCAGACAAAACACTTCTTCATTTAAAAATGGGTGTGAGTAGTGGTCAGCCCACTCCACCACATGGAATGGCTCTTTAAGGCTTTGAAAGACCCAATACACTTTATATATAAAAGGACATAAGGGGGATATGGACAGAGAGGAAGTGGTCCTGGGAATGAAGGGTGCATGGGAGGAAATCCTTTCACTGTATCTTGAAGGTTCTGGGGCCAGGAGCATTTCAGAGAGGGGGGGCGAGGTTCCCTTCTCCCCCAACCAATTAGGAATGAACTGGGAGAAGTGACCAGCATAAAAGCTGTGCTTCTTCCCTCTGAGCAGAGAAAACCCCAGGAGACTTCAGCAGGGAAAGGCTGGCCTGCTGTGCACCCTGCAGACTAATTAAGGAGAAGGGGCCCACTGAGGGAGAAGATGACAAAGGTCCTGAAACTGGCTAACCCAGAACTCAGCTCCAGAGAGGAGAGATGGAGAGACTCCTGTTTAAGGAGAGAGTGAGGGGCTAATTAATATAGCCCAGTTCCTAAGAGGAGAGCTGTAGACTCCTGCTTAAGGAAGGACTGAAAAGGAGTAATCTGCAGAAGGAACCAGGAAAGGCTTCAGAAACAGACTCTTAGCAGGTGCAGGAAAGTAGAATCTCCTGAAGGAAGGAGCTGGAGATGGCTAGTTGGACTGAGTCCTGAGGTGACGTGTCCCTATGTGTAACTTTTTCACTAGGAGGTTGGTGAAGCACTGGAATGGGTTACCTTGGGAGGTGGTGGAATCTCCTTCCTCAGAGGTTTTTAAGGTCAGGCTTGACAAAGCCCTGGCTAGGATGATTTAGTTGGGATGCTTTCAGTAGGGGGTTGGACTAGATGACCTCCTGAGGTCACTTCCAACCCTGATATTCTATGATCTGAGTAAGCTTCTCCTTACAGTTATGGTTGTCTTTCATAAATGAGACCCTTGGAAAGGGGGATACTCTTTGATAAAAAGATATGTCTGGACTTGTTTATTGGAGCAGAGGTGAGAGCAGACTCATGTCAGACTTCCCTTACTTTATAGGATCAGCAAAAGAGCACCTAAATATGATCAGCAATGGCCTTTTTAACTGCTGTCTCCTCTTCTGAAAGTTACCCTTCTGCAAAGGTTAAGCAAGACTGATGGTCCCCTAAAAGGAGATGCTCTGTCATCATAACTGAAATTTGTCAAAGAGCTCTATGTAAACCTTACTTACCAATTATGCTTTTTATATTTTGTAAATAGACATGAACAGTTCTTCTCTAGAAAAAGGAGCAAAGAAAAATGAATTGTCTCAGCCCTTCTATTGTAGTAGAAGTTTATTCATTTGAATTTAAGCATCACAGGTTATTTCATGTGTAATTTAAAGGGTGTGAAGATAAGGCTGTTAGTGTTCGTTACTGAGAATTTTTTTTCTATTAAAACATGTTTCATGGAACTGAAATGCTCAACTGTAACAATTTCCTTAAGGCTAGGAGACACACTGGTTCTGGGAGGAAATGCAAACCCTGTACCAGCCCAGTTTAAATGGCTTTAATTTGACTCACTGCTGCGAGCGGCCGTACCTGCGGACGCTCAGGTAAACAAAGCGTCTCAGGCCCACCAGGACAAGCCACGAACCAAGTTTGGGAACCCCTGATTTAAGGGAAAAGAGTGAAAACATCCTCAACTCAGACAAATGTCCTATAATAATTATAATGAAATCAATAGGTTTCTATACAATTTAAACATACTCTCATAGTTTTTGATGACCTTAGTGAATTCATAAGAGGTATATAGCTGCTGTTTACTTTTATTAGCTTGTGACACCTAAATTTTATACTCTCTCGCATAGTATTTGAATAGATATAAATGTGATGGTTAAATCTTAATGCAAAGGTTCAGTCAATAACAAGCCTACGACATAATTAATATAAAAATGTTTTCCTTCAATTAGCAAATTGTATCAAAAGCCCTAATTGTGCAAGGTGGTTTTTAGCATCTATTTCAGGCCTGTTATGGCTAAGCCAATACATACTTGAGATGCAGGTGCAGGAAAGTAGACAATGCTGAGACAATGAGCAGATAATATATAATACTTCTACTTACTTTTATTGTAAGGCTGAAGCAGAGTCTCTGTCTTTCTGAAACTCTTGTTAACTCCTCAATTTCTAACTTTAACACGAAAGGTAAACTTAAATGAGACGGTTTTGGGTGTTGATGGGTAAAGTTGTTGCCTATTTCCCTCACTCTTCAACATTTAACTGTTAGCATTTGCTTATAAATACCTAATAGGAGAAACACAGCCTGTCCTTTCAGAAGGTCACAGGGTATGATGGGCAATCAGACATTCTCTCATGTGAGAGAGAGAGAGTACAAAAAGCTCACCTAAGGAGGCACCAGAGCTTTCATGAAGGCTTAGTGGTGTGGCAGATCAGTGCATGCTCACCTTTATGTGGAGGACGTGAGTTGGACTCTTCATTTAAGTCACAGATGAAACCAAGCTGAATTAGCACATCAAGATGCTATTGAGGTATAGCCCAAATCATGCACTAGAACAATTGGCAGAATTGATTTAAACTAAGTCCAAGCCTGGAAGGGAATGCCACCATTCAGGTTTTAAGGTACTAATAGCATCATTGGGAGGGGAAAGTGGGCAGCATATGCTATGAATGATGCCTTGTTAAGGCCAGTGTGATTAGTTCTTGACTTATATTAGCACAAAAATCACATTGTTCCTAGCTACCTGACTTGGTAGAATTGGGCAGATGGCGAATTAACCTTGTGCAGGGGTGCAGCAAATCTCCAGATTCTCTGTACGTCCCTACTTGTTCCTCCTACCCAGTCATCATAGTAATCACAAAAATTAGATTATACCCGTTCATAGCTATTGCATTATACCAGGTGTTCTCAAACTGGGGGTCGGGACCCCTCAGGGGGTCACGAGGTTATTACATGGGAGGTCGCAAGCTGTCAGACTCCTCCCCAAACCCTGCTTTTCCTCCAGCATTTATAATGGTGTTAAATATATAAAAATGTGTTCTTAATTTATAAGGGAGATCGCACTCAGAGGCTTGCTATGTGAAAGGGGTCACCAGTACAAAAGTTTGAGAACCACGCATTACATGCTTTCAGAATGACTGCTTTGTTTATACTTAAACAAGGACATCTAGTGGTGAAATATATGAAGTAACTGATCTGTTCTGCTGCAGTTTATATTTCTGAAAGTGACTGTTTAAAACACCTGTGGATATCTTTGTAAAGTTTTATTGCTTCCTTTTCCCCCTTCAAACATGTTCTCATTTAACTTTCTTTTCAAATGCTGAATAGGAAGCAGCTCTGCAAACTCTAGCTTGTTCCTCTGCTAACTGGAGCTGGGAAATGGAGTGCTCCAGAGACTGATACAAATAAAACCAGGAGTTCTATATTAAACAAAGGCAGGCTTTACCATTGAACTAGGGATTGCATTTCTATTGAACCATGTTTAAAGTCCCACTCCTTTCCCCCTCACCTCCTGCACAGAACAAGAATATTAGAAAATATTTTTCAAAACTGGCAACTAAATTTAAAGGTTTCAATTTCTGCACAATCAACTTGAAGCTGAGACTTGCTGATCCTCAGGTTCAGCTTGAAGTCAATGAGAGGTGCTGGTACTCAGCCTTTCATGAAACCGTCCCAAAGTGTCAAGCTAAATACCCAGAAATTATGAAAACCGAAATTAGTTGCCACTTCAGAAAATTTAGACTACAGTAAAACATCTTGCCATTTACCTGTACAACTGAAGTAAATGAGGCTGCATTTAACATAACATGTTCATGGAGCTGAACAGATCACGAATAATGGGCATTCTTGGTGACTGCTCCTAGGAGACTTCTATCCAAGAGAACCCAAGCAAGAGATAACTGATGATGGGGGTTTGGAGGCAAAAGAAAACTATACCATCATGGATTTATTTGGAGCTGCTGTGAACTTATGGTGGCTTCTAAGAGAATGATGAAGTTTTAAGTTAAATTACTTTACTTCACACACTGGAACTGAATTCAGTGTTGACACAGAAGATGTGATTAAAAACCGAGTTTCTCTGAAAAACGATTGAGGTATTCACAGACCATAACTCTCTGTACCTGTCACAAGTTCTCTATTCTAAGTCAAGTCCAAAGCAATCTGCCTATTTATAAAATCTTCGTTTAAAAACACTTCACACAGGATTACTCTTCTCCGGAAGTAAACCTGAGTTAATAAAAGGGCTTTTCAGAAAACTGAAAAGCAAGAATCAAGTTTTCCAAGGAGTTTAGTTATAATTTTGTTTAATAAAACTAAAACTAACCTTTCCTTTTATATTTATGCTGAAATCATTACATATTTAGATACTATAAGTCTTAAATGGAGCACAATCCTTATATAAACAAATGTCAACATGTTGCACTTTCAAGTTGCAAAAGATAAAATGATATTGCCTCGTTGAAAGGAAACTACAATATTGTCTTATAAGAATTTGAAATGTTATCTATATAGCTGCAGTGTACCCTTGGAAAATGGAGAATACATGAGACATCTGACTCTAAAGTAGGGGTGGGCAAACTACGGGCCCGTGGGCCCGTCCTGTCAGGCCCCTGAGCTCGCCGGGGAGTCTCCCCCCAGCGCCTCCCCCACTGCCCCTCCGCAACCACGCCATCGGGCAGGGCTCTTGGGGGCGGGGCTGCGTGCTCCGGCGGTGCAGCGCAGCAGCATGTCTGGTTCCGGCCACTGCTCTGAGCGGCGTAGTAATGGGGCCGTGGCTGGAGTCAGGGGGTTGGATAAGGGGCAGGCAGTCCTGGGGGGCTGTCAGGGGACAGGGAGCAGGGGGAGGTTGGATGGGGCAGAGGTTCTGGGGGGCAGTCAGAGAATGGGGGGGGTTGATAGGCGTGGGAGTTTCAGGGATCTGTCAGGGGGTGGGGGTATGGATAGGGGGCGGGGCAGTCAGGGGACAGGGAGCAGGGTGGCTTAGATAGGGTGTGGGGTCCCGGGGGTGGTGGTTAGGGGCAAGGGGTCTCTGGAGGCAGCGGTCAGGGGATAAGGAGCAGGGGGGCATAGATAGGGAGTGGGATCTCGGGTGGTGGTGATTGGGGGGGTGTCTCTGGAGGGCGTAGTCAGGGGACAAGGAGCGGGGGGGCAGCTATGTTGAAACATGTTCTTGATGTGAACAGAATACTCAATGGGGACCGTAAAAGCCCCTCAATGCCAACTAGCAGAGGGCCCTGTCTAACTCCTACCAGGCCTGACACACTCACTACACCTAACACATTGCTATCATGGTATTTATTAATAAAGAGTGTCGTCTGAAATATCAAATGAAAGCTGGTGACACACTGGTCACTAATAACATGGCACAAGGCATGTACAGATGATGTGTAAAGAATTATGTTTGGGTACTGGAAATAGGTTTGTTTTGGAAGCAGAGTTGATAAACAAGTCAAAACAAGGAATCTTGATTTACTTGTCTGCCTAAAACCAGAGTCCATGAAAGTTATATTTGCATCTGAGTCAACAGGAAAAGCAAACTGAGAGTAGCATGGTCAGTTCACTGGAGCACAAATAGGATACTTCAAAGGTTTACTGGATGATAACAGAAAGGGGAGAAAACCTCTTTTGTTATGCAAAGGGAACAAAGAGGTCAGTGCTCTTTGCATCTATGAATTGTGGATCTCCAACTATGTGGTGGTGATAGTCAGAAATAGCTGTAAGCAAAAAAGCAGCTTTAGACAAAGATTGAAGCCTACTAAGGTTACATGTGGTCTCTTAGAAGCGTATTATACTTTTGTTTTGTTTGTAACCATTTCTGTTTCTATTCTATCTGCTTAGTATCACCTAAATCTCTGTTCTTTATTGATTAAACTTACTCTTGTTTCATTATAAATTAATCTCTTTGCTGTCATAGTAAAGTGGGGTGTGGATCCTTAGCGGAGCCACCAGGCTCGTGTGTGTTCTGTCTCTTCAGAGACATCAGACTTGATATTTCTGTAACTGTCCAGTGGCAGGGACTGGATACTGCAGTGGCTGTTCTTCCATGGAGTTTGGGAACTGGGAGCACAAAGTGTTACCTTCAATGCAAGGAAAGGACTAGCAAAGCCATGAGGAGTTTGTTGGTCTGACTAACAGAGCAGAGAGTCAGAGCTGGCACACAGTTCAGGAACAGCAAATCTCTTTCTCACTGAGGCAGAGAAAAAGGTGACTTACAGCTCTGAAAATGTTGAGAAAGCATCACACCAGTGTACATGTGGATTACCACATCTGATCTATGTGCTTCCTGTACATGACTTTTGAATAGTTCAGAAGACTGAACCTCTTCCGAACATGTAGAATTACTCTTAATAAATTGTTAGGGTCCATTTTTAAGTGGCTATTTCCAGATTTTTCAAAAGTAATTTAAATGCAGATAATGAAAAGCTGTTGGGTAACATGCAGCTATTTTTCAACTTGCATCTATAGAATTTGCAGAATTACCAATCTTCATGCAGCACTCAACAAAAGATAAAATGCTTGTCCTTATGTCCCCGTACAAAATGTTGTTTGCTACACAAATGATTATTTGCAATACTTTCACCTCCCAGATACTTAAGAAAACACTTAGAGGCATTTGTTCTGGTAGTAGTATAATTGCCCATATCTTATTGCAACTTAGAATGAGTTTCTTTTTGGAGCTGTTGGCAGCTAAGCAATAAGGTCAAATTTAGACACAGAATGTTGTCAAACAGCCAATAAACCCACTAACCAGGTGTAACAATCTCAGTTTAAGTGGTGCTTGTTAAAGATGTCAAACTCACTTGACGAGGAGAAAAACTAGAGTTAAACTGAGGGGAGACAAGTATAAAAATTGGCCATGATAATTTTCAACTACGTTAAACTTGTAGCAGCTCTTGCATTGCATAAAGAGATTAAGGTGTATCTCAGGATAGCTAATCCTTTGGAGATAGATAGTCCATTCATTCTGAAATATTTTGCCCTTAAGGCTAAGCTTTTGGGGTTTAGGAATAGATGCTACCTTGATTTATGAGGCAAACATAGACTGAAACTGGATTCAAGTTTAATTTAGATTCAGAATACATTTAAAAAAAACCTTTAACTTCTGCATTTAATCAAGGAACACTGTTCAAACGAAAGTCAAATCAGGGTTTTGAAAGAGTTCTAATGCATTCCCAACAGAGTAGGGGTTGGGGGATGCAGGAAAAGGATTGAAAGAGACAGTTTTTGAAAACTTGGGTTAAAACTGAAGTAACTGATACAAGTTAGTAACAATACTCTAGAATCCAGGGGCGGCTCCAGGCACCAGCACAGCAAGCGCGTGCTTGGGGCAGCAAGCCGCGGGAGGCGGCCTGCCGGTCCCTGTGAGGGCGGCAATCAGGCTGCCTTCGGCGGCATGCCTGCGGGAGGCCCGCTGGCCCCGCGGTTTTGGCAGCAAACACGCCGAAGGCGCAGGACCAGCGGATCACCTGCAGAAACGCCACCGAATCCGCGTGACCATTGGACCGCCCGCAGGCATGCTGCCGAAAGCCTCTTGACTGCCATGCTTGGGGCAGCAAAAAACATAGAGCTGCCCCTGCTAGAATCACAGAATCATAGAAGATTAGGGTTGGAAGAGACCTCAGGAGATCATCTATTCCAACCCACTAGTCAAAGCACGACCAACCCCAACTAAATCAGGACCATCCTATCCAAGCTGGTCTTCAAAATGGGTAGTTCAACTCTTCTTGCTCAATAACAAGAACACAGATGACGAGTGTTAATCTGCCTACTGAGACTGAGTCACTAGTACAAACTGTCTGCAACTTGAATGGAAGTGCTTGCAGCTAAACCTCTTTCTTTCAGGTCTGATTGTGCAAGGTAGTGCAGGCCTCTGGCCAAGTGCTGAACACTCTCTGCTCCCATTTAAGTCAAATGGAAGCTGAAAGTGCTCAGCCACTCACACCTTTGGTCTCTAAGGATGAGAATACAGCAACAATGATTTATCATCTTGAATTATTCAACCTACAGTGACCATGAAGAGCTGTTTAATCATCTGATATTTAATTTTCAATACTCTCTATAGGGTCCCAGCATAGAAGAATAAATCAGATGAATCCTAAAGATTGAGAGCCTATATAATCAGACTGCCAAAGTTGGCACTGGTGCCCTAAGGGTTTTCACACTAGCCCAGATCCATCTCTGCTTGCAGAGTGAAGCTATTTGGGTAGACATCAAAGCTCTTCCAGAGATCTTAGGTGCTTGTGGACTGATTATCCACACCTGGTTCATCTTTCCAAGGGTTGGATCATAGAGCAGTTGCCTGTATAGAGGTAAATAAAGAGGTCAGGTAGTCAAATTGCCAATAGTTTGTTTTAAAAAATGCTGCTTTATTTAAGAGCAGAGAAGCAAGATTAAAACTTAATCTAGACCTTGCAGAAGTGGAAGCGTTTCAATTTAAGCAACTAGGGTCAATGTTTAAGTCTTTGGTGTGGTGTGCCATTAGCAATGTGGTAGTCAGTTTGGAGCTACCAAACAGAAAGAACCAGTTATCTGTTAGCCCTCAAATGTTGCCCCTTTAAAAGAGTGTTTCAAAGTGAAGTCCCACTACATCACTCCAAATTTTTGTGATTAAAAGGGTGTCCAGATACTTGGTCTCAAAACAGAAATGTAAGGGCATGTGTCAATGCTCCCAGCCCTGCTTGTTCTTTGATTGGGTAATCTTAACTGGCTGCATTTTTCCAGAAAAATGTGTTACTTTAGTTTACAGAAATCTCAGCTCAGTAAAATGTTTTGCACTTTAACTTTAATTGTGAGTTGCCATGTCCAGCTATACTGTTCTACCTAAGTTTCTATGCCACCCTCATCCCGATAGTAGCTGGGCACCTTCCAGCAGCATATTATTTGACATGACTAACATCTGTGACATGTAGCTGTCTTCCTTCTTTCTCACTAGGGGGAATTGTGCAGGCTGTGTAGTGTAGTCTTGTGTGGACTACTATCTGCTGCACAGACTAACTTCACCCTTATGGTAAAAAGTTCCAGTGTGTCTGAGGATCCAAAATGCTGACCAGGGATTGAGGTGACCTTTGAGATATGCTAAGCCCATGCCATTGAGATAAGGATAAACCCTGAATTTAACTCAATCTATGGGAAGCTAGTGTGGAGGGCAGGGGACAGGTTTAACATGCTTGCAATAGACCGTAATGTTGAGGAGATGCACTGCAACCTTCTGTAGTTGTTGGACTTCATGCTCACATACACTGCCTTGCTGTAGTCCACACAGGAGGTTATAAAGGCTACATGAGAACAGAGAACAGGTCACCATCTGCTGGGATGGGTTGGAGTCACATAGCCAACTAAAGATAGTTGAAAGCAAGCACTCCTACACTACAGACCAAATTAATTAATTTTGGGTGTGTAATTTGAACCAAAGGGTACTGCACTGTGGTTGAAAACTCTCTATAGTATTCTTCTCTGCCCACCAGATTTGTTTCCATCATGCTCAGTTTCAGCTGCAACTAACTGTTCATCCATCCATGAGCTGAACTCATCCAAGCACTAAGCTAACTGGGTAACAGTGGTATTGTTTTATAGTGAAAGATGAGTCTAGTTGTGTGTGAACAGCATATTGCTGGCACTTGAATCTATGTCACCTTATTGGTTCATCTACTGGCTGTTGAACAGGATCTGACAGAGGACTGATCCTTGTGGGATGCCAGAGGTGAGGGACCTAGCAGTGGAGGTGCAGTTTTTCATTACTTCTCTTTAGGTGTGTCTTTCTAGGAATTACTGTAGCCATCTTGGTATGTTTCCTTGAACTCCTGCCACCTCTCTCAGGCAGGACAGCAGTATCTCATGATCAGCAGTGTTAAATACTGCAGAGAGGTCCAGGAGGATGAGACTAGATGTCTCCCCAGCATCCACTGGCAGTAGGAGCTGATCCATCAGTGTCACTGAAGTGATTTTTCTTTCCCATGTCTTGAATCAAGATAATGGTTGGTCTAAGATAGAACAATAGAAATGTAGGGCTGGAAGAGACCTTGAGGGGTCATCTACTCCATCACCCTGTGCTGAGGCAGGACCAAGTGAACCTAGACCATCCCTGATAGGTGTTTATCCAACCTGTTCTTACGATTGCTAATGATGGGAATTTCACAACCTCCCTTGGAAGCCTATTCCCGTATTTAACTATCTTTAGTTAAAAAGTTTTCCCCCCTAAAATCTAACCTAAATATCCATTGCTGAACATTAAGCCATTACTTCTTGTCCTACCTTCAGTGGACAATTGATCTCCATCCTCCTTAAATGTATTTGAAGACTGTTAACAAGTCCCCCTTCAATCTTCTTTTCTCAAGACTAAACAAACCCAGTTTTTCAACCTTTTCTTATAGATCAAGTTTTCTAAGCCTTTTATCATTTTTGTCACTCTCCTCTGGACTCCCTCCAATTTGCCTACATCTTTAACTGGAGACTATTAATATCTTGAACTAGGTGAGCTTATAGTTGTCTGGCTATCTTCTCTGAGCTTGCTTGGGGAATAGTTGTCTAGAATTGAGGTATTCAAAGTGAGTTTCTTCAGTGTACACAACCTGTTTGTCTGAAGGAGGCAAGCAAAACTTTTCCCACCTATATAGAGTAGTTCTAGAAATCCTATCTAAGGGCAAGCTTAAAATGTTAATAGCATGCGTCAGCCCTTTGGAAAGGAAATGTGCATACTTTGGGCAAGGTGGAAAAGGTTGTGTAGGTTGATTTAAACTATCTTGGAAGACAAGATATATGTTTGGTGAGGTAATATCTTTTATTATCTCACCCACCTTATCTCCTATTATCCTGGGATCGACACGGCTACAACAACACTGTATAAGACATAAGGTTGGCTTCCTTCACCTTTAATATGTTTAAATACACCTATGTTTCAATTGTTACTTGGTAGCACATCTTCAATACCACCTCAGGTCATCTAGTAAAGTTACATTAATCTTAATGCATGAAACTTGAAGGTTCTGGTCTAAAAATACTCACATTTCAAATAATTCTACAAGGATTTTGACAGTTGTCTTTTAAACCACATGGGACTTTATGTGCCCACTTATTGGGGTCATGAGTCAATCTCAAAATAGCAGTACCTGATGGTTGTACAAGTTTCTCCAACTTTATCATAAGTGTAGACCACATTGTACTAGACTGCCTTGTGAATCACTTTCCCACTTAATCACAAGCATGAAAACTACTTGGGTCAACTTAAAATATCCATGTGGTAACTACACCAATTGCTTATATGAAGAAGTTGGTACTATGGCATAGCTCTTGTTCAAAATCAGACTACACTAGTGGAGCTGGCTTAGCTGCCTCCACATGTGGATCTTCATACTTAAACCCCACTGTCTCTCTCCAGGCATCCAACTTTATTTAGCGTGATTAGCCTGGAAGTGTCGAAGCAATGATGTGGAGTCAGCCCTGAACAAATCACCTGTAAGTGCTCACAGACCATAGTTCAAATTGACTCAGTAATTATAGAATGCCATTGCCTCAGGTTACCTATAGTATTATGGACAAAACTCTCAAGTTGTTGCTCAAAGCTTCCATTGATTTAAAAAGAAACTTCACCTGGGTAAGAAGTTCTTTGGCCTTAAGCACATAAGACCCCAGATTTGTAAATTACAATACTCACATTATATTTTTAAAGAAATAAATGCCAAAACTTCCACTTAAACTAGTACTAGCCAGTGAAGCACTAATAACAATGGCATGTGGCATTACTAGTATCCTTAAAGGGAAGGAAAGTGGCCATCCTTATACTTTCCACTGCATGCATCTGAAGAAGTGGGTATTCACCCATGAAAGCTTATGCTCCAATACCTCTGTTAGTCTATAAGGCGCCACAGGACTCTTTGTCCCATCCTTATACTTGTCAACTAAGCCTAGTGTCATATTGAATATATTCCATAGAAGGGCAATATATTTAAGAGCTGCTTGAAATACTGAATGCATCCGATGAAGTGGGTTCTAACCCACGAAAGCTTATGCTGAAATAAATTTGTTAGTCTCTAAGGTGCCACAAGTATGTATTTCTTTCTTATTTTCTTTTTGCTGACACAGATTAACACGGCTACTACATTGTAACCTGAATTAACCTTTGTTAGCCAAGGCATTTTGCAACTGTCAGGGTGACTAGAGTACATTTACAATGTCAGGAAAGCCAAGGCAACTTAATACAGCAGTTTAAAACAAAAGTCTGGATGAGTGCATATAGATGGTGGCAAATATTTAACATAAAATAGAAGATGGCACCCAACAATTATAGCATATAAACACAACTGCCTCTTAAACAGGACACACTGCGTTCGAACTCTAGAAATGCATTTAACTCCAGATAGTTTTACCTAAGGCGAGTGGGAACTTGGCTCATCTCTAAGAACTACCTTCCACTGAGAAAGCCTGGTCATGGCTAAACTTTGGGTTCACCCTCTTAAACAGGTGGAAGAGGCTTTCCCTACATGCTGTTCTTGTGGCTGGACTTGCAATTTGGGACAGACCAGCGGCTCCAGTTGTAAGGTGGCAATTCTGCATCTGCTGCTGTAGGCCCCACCTCTCTCCCCTCCATCTGGCTGCTAAGATGTTTCAATCTGCTACATTTGCCCTTTGTCATCCATGAGGTGGTCCAGTCTCCCAAATGGCAAGAGGAATTTAGGTAGCAAATCTGCAGTTCCTCAAATGAGACTTTTTAAAAAAAAAAGTAATTGACATTTCAGTCTTCTGTATAAACTTGACTGTATGACAAATTAATCATATGCAGAGGTTTTTTCAGTTGGTGTTAATCCAGAAGTGACAACTGAATTAAATTGTAAATAACTAAACTTTCAACCTTCACTCACTAAATTGCCAGTCAAAATGTGGTCTCAAAATATAATGCTAAAGGTATTTGGGGAGGGAGAGGAAGTGCTTAAAGCAAAGGGCTTAACTACCTTAAAAGGTTACTTTTTCCTAAACTGAAATTTATAAACAAATACTAAGTGTCATTACTGTGAACCTTAACTTTGTATTACTGCTCTCTGTGCTAGACAGACTAAAGCACTTAGTATATAAAAAGTTGGTAGGCAGAATTCAAGAAAATTGTAAAGCCAAGTTTGTTATAGCAGCATTTTACAGCTGTTGAATACAGAAGCACAGATACTGGCAGGCTGTGCAAGAACCATATTGTATATCAATCTAACCAGCAAATTAGCTACATGAATGGCATCCGATTTTCCTCTGTGAATAACCATCCCTCAGAAAACGTATTTCAATGACTCTTAACATAGGCAAAATAGCAAATGGGAAATAATGAAAACAAATGAGTCCTTAAACTTCCTGAAAGTAGTGGAGTGATGTCCTGGAAAGCACACTTACTGATGTAGTGGAGTGATTAGGTGTTTATAGGAGTGGTACAATTACATTAGATTAGTTTTATTCAGGGCTGGCCCACAACATTTTGGCACCTGAGGCGGGGAGCTCAAATGACGCCCCCATGCTCTCTCGCTTGGGCCAAAACTTTGAAAGGTCTCAATTCTGCCTTCTTCCTGTTCTACTCCTCTCATGGTAGTGCTCTGCTACCTACCCCAATAAAGGAGAACTAACAACTTAAAATGCCTCGTTCAGAAATTTTAAGTAACACTTAACTTTCAAATGCCTGAACAGCAAATGTAACTTTTCTTGTCTGCATAGTAAACACTGGCATTTTTATCTGGTTGAATAATCAAAGTGGTGCTTTCCGTGCCTTCTTGGTTGCAAAGATTTGAACTGCTTCTTCTTCCTGAAGATCCACAGTCTGGGCCACCTGATCCACAATCTGGGGTCTGTTGAGATGGTTGCAAGGCCGACCAGCCTCTCCTGTACCATTGTGGAGCGTTTTTCATTGTCTTTGGGGAACATGACGTTTTTCACTTGCTGTGGCTCATGCAGTACAAGGAAGTCCTGCAGGCTACTGCTCAAGTGGGTCCACAGTCCTGGATCATCTAGACTTAAGGAATTAAACTCAGCAGCAGCTGTTTCTTGCGCCTCCACCACACTCTTCTCTGATCTACACTTTTCTTCAGAAATGTGCATGGTTACATCCATTTGAGATGGAGATATGGATGCTGCAGTAGCTGCCAGGTCACCTGCACTCTGACTGACTGGAAGATCAGGCATCTCCTCACCACTCACATCCTCACTGGGGCCGGAAGGCTCACCGTGAACATTTGTGTCTATGTATCTCAGGAGAGCTCCTTCCTGCTTAGATAGAAAAACTTCCTTTGCTTCCTTTCTTTTTCTGAATGCTGCCCCAGAGGGGCGTTTTCTTCTTTCACTCATGACTGCTGTTCTGTGCCAGTTATAGTGGCTCTCAACACTCAATTGAAGGGGACTGTGACAGGGCTTTCCTGCCCCGCACTAGCCCAGGCAATGTCAAGTCTGTGGTATTGACAGCGGAAGTCCCGCTTCCCTGATGGGACTGGGCATGCTCCAAATGCTCTCGTAGTATAAAAGGAGGAAGCCCAGCTCATTCTGGGCTGGCAGCTGTGGAGGAAGGACCTGTCTGGGAAGCTCCTGTGGAGGGCCAGCCACAACCCCTGACGGTCCCGGGAATCAGAGCCTCCCCAGGCCCACAGGAATCCCAGTGACTGCAGAAGACAGAGGAGGCGGCCGGCCGGCTCAACTACTCATGGGGAATCCGAAGGTTCACGGGAGACCCCAACACAGAGACAGGTAGGAAGTGACCCAGGGAGGGTGATGGAGTGGTATCCCCCACCCGGGAAACCTCAGTGTGTTTCGGTCAGACCCCCAGGGCCGGCTCTAACTTTTTTGCCGCCCCAAGCACAAAAAAACCAAAAAAAACCAAGCACCACCCCACCGAAACAACCCCCCATCCCCAGCGCCCACGGACCCCCCCCCCAGCGCCTCTCCCTGCCGGAGCGCCAGCGGGCGGGCAGCATGCCTGGCCGTGGCCCCGCTCTCCTGGCTGGAGCCCGCCCCAATGACCCCCAAGTTAAAAAAAAACAAACTCACCTGAGCGCCGCACCCCCGAAGGTGCCGCCCCCAGCACGTGTTTGGTAGGCTGGTGCCTGGAACCGGCCCTGCAGACACTCCCCCCCACCCCCGCTGAGTCAGTGGCAAGGTGCTACGCCACTGTTAGGGCCCTGGGTGGGGCCCGGTGGAGTCGGATGGGCCCCCCTACCGGGCCTGTCACACCCCTTGGTGGGCACCCCTCCCTCCATTGAACTCCAGCCATTAGGCCTTGCAGCCTGGCTCTAAGCCCCATGGACTCTGGCCGCTAGGCCATGCTGCCCTGCACCGAAGGGCTGCTTTATGAACTGTGGCCACTAGGCCACGCTGCCCTGCACCGAAGGGCAGCTTTATAGGTTCTGGTCAAAGGGCCTCATCGCCCTGTACGGAGGGCTACGCTATAAGCTCTAACCATTAGGCCGTGCTGCCCTGGCACCGGGGGCGAAAACCCCCACAGGGACAAATAAGCAGGCTGGTAGCAGGGCCTGAGTGAGGGACGATATCAGCGTCTTAAGGGCTTAACTGGCTCCTACTACTTCAGTTGACTGCCTGTTCTCCTCAAGTGGGTTCAGGGAAGCAGCAGAAAACACGAAGCTCCCTGAGAAGCTGGTGTTAATCAGTCCAGGCTCCTGGGGGTGCTAGAAAGGTACATAAGAGGCTCCTTCTCCTCTCTCTCCCTGCAGCTCCTGCTGCTTTCTGTTATTCCCTCTCACTTTTTCTCCTGCCTGCCTGTTATGTCTCTTGTGCCCTCCTTCCTCCAGCACAGCACTCCACCATCTCTGTGCATCTAGAGCAGAGAGAATACATATGCACCAGCAGCAGACACAATTTTCTACACTCTGGGTCCTAGTGGCGCCTCCCCCCTCCACCCCCACACACAGGAGCCAACTTTCGTCGGCGCCCGTGGGTGCTGTCGCCCGACGCCGGCCGACGTTGCGGGGCCCCGCCCCCCCGACGCCGGCCGACGTTGCGGGGCCCCGCCCCCCCGACGCCGGCCGACGTTGCGGGGCCCCGCCCCCCCGACGCCGGCCGACGTTGCGGGGCCCCGCCCCCCCGACGCCGACGCAACGTCGCTGGGCCCCGACGCCGACGCAATGTCGCCCGGCGTCGGGGGCGGGGCCCCGCAACATCACCCGGTGGTGAGGTGAGCTGGGCGCGGGCCCCGGGGCTGGCGGGGAGCTGCTGGTGGGTGCTGAGCACCCACCAATTTTTCCCCCGTGGGTGCTCCAGCCCCGGAGCACCTACGGAGTCAGCGCCTATGCCCCCACAGTCTGGCACCTGAGGTGGCCGCCTCAGTTCACCTCATGGTAAGGCCAGCCCTGGTTTTATCGAAGGAGAAACTGACAAATCACCATCTCTACAAAAGCTATCCTTTGCCAAAACGGGTAACTAGACTTCAGCCATTTTTTTTCAATCAATGGTTTTGAAATCAAACTTTTCATTATTTCTAAGCTTTAGCTATAGAAGTCTTATGATAGCTATAATGAAAGAGTTCCTCTCCTTGATTATGTGTATCGATGCTATTCTTTGCTCATAGAAATGAACGTCTTTGTCCAGTCTCGTAATTTTATCAAGTATCTGAGGGAAATAATTAGTATTAAAATCTGAGGGCAGATGCTGTCAACTAGAGTGTTCATGGTAAAGATACATTAGTCAGATGTAAGTAAGATCAGCTCTTTAATTTCTGATCAGTCCGGTTTCATCTCCAGACCCTGTCTTATTGAGCACAAACAATAGATACACAAAGTGGAAGAATTAAGACTACAAAGGTATCCATAATTATGGCACTCTTTTTGGATTCTTGACCCAGCGATATCAGTCTTCTCAGCATAGTTGAACATATTGCATCCAAAGATCTATTTTTCAAAATCTGCCCTGTGCACCACAGAGCAAATTAGTATTTATACAGGTATACTAAAAATACTACAGGAGCAGTCCAAAATGTAACAACTCACAGGAGTGTTGTTGCAGTGATTTGAGCCATTATTGTATAGTTTTGCAGGGATGATCATAATTTCATAAGGGATTACCTTAGTTCCACATTTGACTATTTTCTGTGCCTTCTACCTTTCTTCATGGCAGATAAAAATTCCACAATCTTTAGTCTTCAAATGTTCAGCCTGTTAGTAGGTTTGAAGTTGAGTATTGCATATATGTTGTTCATGTCTAGTTTGCACATGAAGCTGTCATGCATGCCTCCTAGAAAGTTTCATTTCAAGGATGAATCAAGATAAACTGTGCTGAAGACAGGAACGAACAGCTATGGTTTTGAGATTGCCAAGCCTGACATATTTTAGTGCAATGTCTTTATCACCTTGTGAGATCATAACAGATGATACTATACAGCACAAATTGAGTGGAATGAATTTTAAATGGATATTTTCCCAGTGCTTTTGGCTATTTGACTTTTCCTGAGTAACTCATGTCTAATGGGTCAATTCATTAATTCCTCTTGACCCTGCTTGTAGACTTAAACCATTAATTTTTTTGAATTTGGATTAAATTAGTCTCTAAAATATAGTTTTGGACAGGGGCGCCGACTCCGTAGGTGCTCCGGTGCTGGAGCACCCACGGAGAAAAATTGGTGGGTGCTCCGCACCCACCGGCAACTCCCCGCCCGCCCCGGACCCACGGCAAACTTACCGGGCACCGGGAGATGTTGCGGGGCCCCGCCCCCGACGCTGGGCAACGTTGCGTCGGGGGCGGGGCCCCGCAACGTCGCCCGGCGTCGGGGGCGGGGCCCGGCGTCGGGCGGGGCCCCGCCCCCGACGCCAGGTGACAGCACCCACGGGCGGGGCCGGAAGTCAGCCCCTGTGGTTTTGGACATCTTTCAATAGCTTCAGATGACATATACAAAAACCAATTGTGTTTTTTCAAAGTATTTAGAAATGGTAGTAACTTTCCACAAACTGTAGTAATTAGTATAGCTAAGATTTAATACGTTTCAAGATAAAATGTTGCTGGCAGAATGAGGACTTTTAAAAATGGTAGTGATTTACCATGGATATTAATTCTTCAGAAGACAGAGTCCAAGGGTACAAGTTATATTACATACTGTTGTATACACTTGACTCTGTCCCTTGTAAATGAAATTGTTGTACAGTATTAGCCATTCAGTACATTAATATTTGAAGATGGAATAGCTTAGTTCACTGGGTATAGTATAATGGTCAATACAGTGGTTGTACATAGCTATGTAAAGCAGTTCACAAATTAATTACATCTCATTACTTGTTCCCTAACTATAGGTAACACCACAGGAAACTAACCAAAAGTAAGTTCTGATTGTGTGAAGTGCCCCTGCATCTTGAGTTAATAGAAATCTTTACTATCAAACTATACTTTGTAGTAAACATATGAGTAGGTGTGACTGAATTTGTTGTCTGTAGTGCTTCTGTAGGCAAGTCTTAACTCTTATAGCCCTTGTAAAAGACTCAGTAGTGTAGCTTAATTTATGCCTGAGGTGATAATAGTATGATAGTGTCAAATTGAAAAAGGAACACTTGAGTTAAATGTAACTTGCTAAGAAAATTCTACTGGAACTGATGAACTCTGAGGAGCCAAAAATACTGCAGCCAAAAACATCTAGTCACTTGGGCAAACTAAATTATGTGGACTGCAAATGAATTTCAAATTTGAAAAGCTCTAGAATGTTTTTAGAGCGCCTTCCAGCCACATGGCTAAGATGAAATACCATGCTGGACATAGTTTTGTGTCAAATATTTTAATATTAAAGCCTCACTTTTTCTCTTGATAGGGGTATAAGCTGCTTTAAGTGAGAACATTTTAATCTTTTCACAATCTAGTGCACCTGCAGGAAGAGTCAAACTGAGCATTAAGTTGAACTTCCACTCTTAAGTGGAATATACAGATGTGTGTACTAACATATACTCTGCCTCTACTACACAGGGGGAAATATCCCTATTACTACATGAGTTATTAACTCACCTTAAGGCAAAGTTTTCCATTATGCTATAGGTTTTTAACATATGGTGGTAAGATCCCATACAATGCCTAGATAATTAGCCCCACTCTTAGTTAGGGCTTGTAGGTTTTAGTATAACATAAATATCGGATTACATGGGGTATTATAATACAGAAACATAGAATCATAGGACTGGAAGGGTCCTCGAGAGGTCATCTAGTCCAGTCCCCTGCACTCATGGCAGGACTAAGTTATCTAGACCATCCCTGACAGGGGTTTGTCTAACCTGCTCTTAAAAATCTCCAATGATGGAGATTCCACATCCTCCGTAGGCAATTTATTCCAGTGCTTAACCACCCTGACAGTTAGGAAGTTTTTCCTAATGTCCAATCTAAACTGCCCTTGCTGCAATTTAAGCCCATTGTTTCTTGTCCTATCCTCAGAGGTTAAGAACAATTTTTCTCCCTCCTGATTGTACCTACCTTTTATGTACTATAGCAGGGGTGGGCAAACTACAGCCCGCAAGCCACATCCGGCCCATGGGCCCGTCCTGTCCGGCCCCTGAGCTAGCTGGGGAGGCACCCCCAGCCCCTCCCCCGCTGTTCCTTTGCAACCACGCCACCGCGCGGGCAGCGCTCTGGGGGGCAGCGCTGCGCGCTCCGGCGGGGCAGTGCAGCAGCGTGTCTGGCTCTGGTCACTGCTCTGAGCAGCATGGTAAGGGGGCCGGAGCCAGGAGGTTGGATAAGGGGCAGGGAGTCCTGGAGGGCAGTCAGGGGACAGGGAGCAGGGGGAAGGTTGGATGGGGCAGAGGTTCTGGGGTGGTGGTCAGGAAACAGGGGAGTTGGATAGGCATGGGAGTCCCAGGGGTCTGTTAGGGGGCTGGGGTGTGGATAGGGGTTGGGGCAGTCAGGGGAAAGGGAGCAGGGGGACTTAGATAGGGTGTGGGGTCCCTGGGGTGGTGGTTAGGGGACAAGGAGCAGGGGGGCATAGATAGGGGGTGGGATCTCAGGGGGTGGTGGTTAGGGGTGGGAGGGTCTCTGGAGGGGGTAGTCTGGGAACAAGGAGTGGGGCGGGGTTGGATGGGTCAGGGATTCTGAGGGGGGCAGTCAGGGGATGGGAAATGGGAGGGGGCAGATGGGGGCAGGGCCAGGCAGCTTCGGGGGGCACAGCCTTCCCTACCTGCCCCTCCATACAATTTTGCAACCCCGATGTGGCCCTCGGGCCAAAAAGTTAGCCCACCCCTGTACTATAGCCTAATGATAGGAACTAGTCTGAAAATCAAGTTAATTAAAAGTTCCCAAACTTCCAATCAAGAGCTGGACGGGCTGTGTGGAAACTGACCCAATTTAGTTAGGCTTTGATAATGTGCACTGCCCTTTATCATTTACATCCTATGATTATGAAGAAATTCTCTGAAACAAAATCATATAATAGAGGCCTTCCTCATATTGTAATGCTGACTGTTACTCTGTGTCAGAATTGTGTACAAGTATTCACTACAAAAGAGCCTCATTCACTTCCAATGGTCAGTTCACAAATCTGTACTTGATGTAGAGTGCGAGCGCGTACATGGAGTATTATACCAAAGATCTGAATTTCATAGCTGAGAACTGTAGAAGCTAAAACCCCCAATTTGATGAGTTAAAAACATCTACAATTGAGCAGTAGCTCTAGTAATGCAGATTACAAAAAATAGTGCAAATGGAATTTTGAGTGAAAACAACTTTCTTCTTGTTTGTGTTTAAGAGGAGCAGGATCCTGTATAACAAGTTTTGGAGTAGGCACTGGCCTACTCTGAATCTGTAAAAGCCTCCCTCGTGCCCAATCTGTAGGGGCAGGACTTCTTGAGTTGAGGGAGCAAACTTGGGCCAGGGCAGAAGACGCAGAGCACACTCTGTGGCCCTTTTTTGAACTTTTCCATTCCACTAAATCCTTTTTGAGATGGAATGATCAGACCTGGACACAGTATTCAAGGTGTGGGTGCAGCAGGAATTTATAAAGTGGCATTAGATATTTTCTGTCTTATTTTCTCTCCCTTTCCTAATCGTTCCTAACATACTGCCTTTTGACTGCTGCTGTGCATTGTGTGGAAGTTTTTGGATCCATGGTGACTCCAAGATCTTGTTTGTACATGGTACTAGCTAACTTAAAACTCAGTATATATAGAGAGAGAGCTGGGATTATTTTTTTCCAATGTGCATTACTTGGCGCTTATCAGTGTCGAATGTAATTTCCCATTTTGTTGCTCAGTCACTCAGTTTTAAGAGATTTCCCTTGTAACTCTTCAGACTCAAGCTATCTTGAGTAATTTAGTACAGTATCATCTGCAAATTGTTCCACCTCCAGTGTTCACTCCCTTTTCCAGATCATTTATGAATAAATTGCACAGCACAGGTCCTAGTACAGATTCTTGGGGGACTCTGCTGTTTACCTCTCTCCGTTGTGAAACTGACCATTTATTCCTACTATTCGTTTCCTACCTTTTAACCAATTACTGATTCATGAGAAGACCTGCCCTGTTATCCCATGACTGCAGGTATGTATATATTTTTAAGATTTATGAAAGGTTTCTGTAGTGTTAAAAACATGTTGCTATATAATAAGATCAGTGACATTGTGGTCCAGTATCATTTGTATGAAAATTGGGTTCAATATTTAAAAGTGCCCCAACATTGCTAGCACGTTAGTAGTACAGCATTAGTTTCTTGACAGAAAATAAAATTCCTGTCGCTAACTTACATTTCATGAACAGAGGTGTTTCATAATTGATGCTGCAAGGCCATTTTCTCTGATACTTTCCCAGAAGTTAATACACACGTGAGAACAGGAAGGTGTTCAACCCCTAATCTATCACACTGAGGGTAGCAACTTTGTCTTCCTGCTGTTTTCCCTTGGCTGCTTCTATATTTTGGTTCCCATGGCCTTGCAATCCTCAGGGCTTCCTATTTTCTGTTTCTGTGACCCATTCAGCTGCACATTCTTCATGAGGGTAAATAGCATACAGTGTATTTGCAGCTCTGACTGACCATGCCAGGTACAGTATTGATAAAACTATTACATATCTGTATTCTTAGAAGGTGTGTGTCCATCTATCATATACAAATCCAATACGATAGAAACCTTACTTAATGAATTAACATTTAAAAATCTCTATTTAAGCCAAACAACTTTGTCTCCTGGACTGACTTTTCTTAAATGAAGCAGAAGATAGTATATAAGAGTAATTAGTAATAACCAGCACAGCCCTGAGGGCAATTAATGATGTTTCCACCAAAATGCCTAAGGAGCTGATGTTGTTTTCTAGACAGAGAAAATAAACTGACTGCAATGTTTCTAAAGGGAGCTCTGTGTGAAGTCAGTAATATAAGCACAATGTCATTTCTTCATTGTTAAAAGTGGTGCATAGCCCTGCCAGAAATTAATTTCACTTCTCTAAACTAGATATATTTATACAATTGGATTTTAATTGCAATAGAGCTTTTAAAGAAATGGCATTTGAATTCATTAGAACGAATATATTTTAGATAAGTGAATGCACAATATTTACCATGCAAGTTACTCCATGTTGGGCAAACTCAGGCAAAAGAGGATTTGGAGTGGTGGAGCGTACAAGATCTTCATTGGTGCTAACTGACTGAGAGAACCAGGCTTAGATAAAAGCTTCAGGCTCTGCAAAGAAATGGGGCTGCAACCAACATATGCCTAGCATGACTATATTTCCCTATGCTAAATACAGGACACCTGGTAAAATAACTTGTATTCAAGTTTGTTCAATGGCAATCAGTCATACAAACGTTCAAATTAACATCAAGCTGACTGAGCCCCTGTTAAAAAGAAATACTGCCTAGTTGGATTCTTTTTATTTACCTTCTTATCTTTAAGGCTTTAGGGTTCACATGGGGAGGGGTAACACACACACCCTACCCCCCACACACGCACTCCCATTCACCTCTCTCACATGAGGCGGGGGTGACTGACCAACCTGATCCTCCCTGCCCGGCCCTATCCGCCCTGCATGCCTGGCTGGGCCGCTGGGATGGACCCACCTCTCCTGGTATCTGGCACTGCATCTTCCTGAAGCAACACTTTGGGGGGGGGGGGGCGGTGTTCACACAGGGTCACATGCTCCCCATCCCCAGATTTCTGCCACCAGGGTTCACACCAGAATGTGACCAGCAGCAGCCTTTCAGCACTGTGCAGGAGGGAAGAGACAGGAAGAAGCTTGTCCCTTCCTGCCCGCACAGTGTCAAAAGGCTACTAACACCTTCAGGCTGCTGCTGGCCACCGACATAACCCAGCCACCTCCTGTCCCCCGGCTGCAGCTCGGGCAGGAAGGGGTTAATCCCTAAGGATGCATTGTGCAGGGCAGTGGGGGAAGGAAGGAGGCTGCTGGCCAGGCTGTTGGTGAGCTCAGTGCTCCAACCAGGGGCTGGTTTTCACAGTGCTGGGAGCAGGACGCGCCCCGCCCGGGGGATATGGAGGAGCAGAGGTGTTGGGGGCAGAACCAGGGAGAGGACAGCAAGAGGGGGAGCATGTAAAGGACTGATAGGTGGGCAGCAGGGGTGACATGTAATCAGCCATCGCCTGCCCGCACTCACCAGCCACCGCAGCTCACAGCCAGTGCCAGCTGGAAATGGGACAGGGGGCGGGTCCCTGCAGGCTGAGAGTCATCACGCAATGGGCACTGCGCTGACGGACCAACAGGGGGAGTGGCTGGTCCCACACGCTGCATCTTTACCCTGCCACCTGCCTTGCACACCCACCCCCATCATCAGCCACTGGACCCACCCCCACACACACACACTCACCACTGGTGGGTGGGCAGCTGGCGAGCGGGGATCTGGCCAGCAGCAGGACCCGCCAGTACTGATGGGAGGGAAACAGAAAATATGGGACAATTTGCCCGTTTTTAAGAAAAAGTCAGGACATCTGCAAAAAGGCTTAAATATGGGACTGTCCCTTTAAAAACGTGATGTCTGGTCACCCCACATATGCCCCTTTTCCCCAAGAACAAGGTTTTTAGAAGCAAGGAACCTGGTCAAGGGGATGTAGAAGGTGCTGAGGGGCATTGAATTCCCATTCAAATCCACAGGGCTCAAGGGGTGGGTGTCGGGTATGTACATTAGGTGCTACATGGGTCATGATCCATGGAACTGTATCTGCATTAAATGCCTATGCCGGCACCCTTGTGGGATCAGACGACACAGAGAGGTAAAGAGTATGCAGCAGAGCGGCTGTTGTTGCATGCCCTATAGACAGCTCAATTGATTCTCAATCCTAGTCACTAGGCACAAGGAAAAGGGAGCAATCTGGTTCTAGAGCATATATAGAAAGCAATAGGAGTAAGAGCTTTTACTAACACCAGAGACTCTGCCATAATGGTCTTGGAGCTAACATTCCCCCATACTGCACGGGCCATAACACCAGTAAGGAACAGAACTCAGTTGCAATCCACAGAAGATGAATAGTCATCTGGGTCAGCTGACTCATGCTCATGGGGCTTGAGCTGTGGGGCTAAAAATTGTTGTGTAGAAGTTTGGGCTGAAGGCAGAGCTCTGGGACCCTCTAGCCTCAGAGTCCCAGAGCTCAGGCTCCAGCCCAAGGCCAAACATCTACACAGCAATTTTGAGCTGACCTGGGCTAGCCATGGCTTTTTTATCCCCATGTAGACATACCCATAGTGAGGGACAGACTTATGGCTGAGTTAATTTATAAGCTAAGCTGTTCAGAACTAATGCTAAGACAAAGTAAAATTTGACAAAGTAAAAGAGAACTTACAAAGATTTGTCTGTCTGTTCTGTAACTTGACTTCTTTAACAGCCATTTGTGCAACTGGGATACAATTTCGCAATGTAAAATTCATGCTAATTAAACGGAAAACCAATTTTTAACAAATGAATTATTTCTGTTAAGGTGCCCTGAGGCAATTGGCATGGGTTCATAGAAATCAAATTGTTGTTGATTAGTGTATTCTCTTTAGTCAGCATTGGTTGAGCTTCACCTATTTATTCCTTTTAAATCTTTGCTCATAATACAACTGTTCTCCTAAATCACATTTGTTGCTATTTTATAATTTCCATCCAACTCGCTAATGTAGTCTTCGTGGTATTGAGGTTCTCAGAACTGAATACAGCATTCCCAGCTTTCTCACTAGGACTGGGTAGTGAGGGATTGGATCTTCCTGCTGTGCTCTTGATCTGCAGCCCAAAATTGCATTTGTCCATTTGCCATGTTCCATTGAAAGTTGACACCTAAATTATTGTCTGCTCTTTGCCCAGACTTTTAAAATGAATAGATTGAATAGCTGATGACTTTAACAGTTGCTGCATACTACATAGAGGTGGCTGCATTTTCATGGCCAGTGAAGTGATCATTAACATAGTTCACACTTGTGTAAAGCACTTCTAAATAGCCTAAATTGGCTACTGAGTTAATGAAGTCAAAACTGATTTTTTTTCTGTGTTGGTTACACTTTACAGTGGTAACTATGGAAAAATGAATTGGCAGAGCTGAATGAAATGTAATGCAATACATAAATAAAATGAAATATGCATTTAAAAAAATTCAGGTGCAAGTTGAAGTCATAAACCTCCCTAATGGGTCTTTATTTAGTACCTATAATACAAGGCATAAGTAAATGGTCAATATCAGCAAACAAGCTGCCAGGGTTCCTGCAATACCTTATGTCCATTTTGGGGGTGGAGATGGTGGAAGAGTTCCTTAAAGTTGCAGTATGGGACAAGGGACTAGCAGCCAGGGCCTCAGAACAATAGAGCTTCCTATGTGCCAAACACAAAGGACTCCAGGCTGAGGGCTTGGCTACTTCTCAGGGCTCTGTGGACTTAAACATCAGGGTTGGTTACACTTGGTCAACATTGCTGTATAGGAGGGAAACTGATTTTTTTCCCAACTAATTCAACAACTGCTTTTACGGTCCATCCAAAAAGTTCTTAGTCAAATGGATTTCAACGGAGTTAGGTGTGTTTTTCCATAAGAAAAATGATTTATACTAAACTGTTCAGAAATGGACAGTTATGTACCTGGGAATGCTGCTATTCTTGCTTGCCCAGCTTCTCGTCACTTTCTCTTGAAGAAAAGAGGTCAAACGTAATAGGGGAGAGAGAAATATGGTCAGGAAATTCTAGGGTGGTGTGCCTGGGAAAACTCAGTCCTGACTTGAGACAGTTTCTTTCTCGTTGTATCTTTATAAATGTGTATCGTAACTTTGCCACTGCTTGCAATGTTATCAAGTTGTGTTATGTTCTCACATACTGCAGTTTACCTTGACTATATAGCAGTTAGGAATAGTCAGGATTTGCTAACATCTTGAGTTTTTTCATTTGTCCAAAAACAGTTACAAGACCAAATTAGAACTGGTTTTGCAGCTCCTTTTTTGAACAATGTGTAAATGCAGCATAAGGCAAACACAACATTTTGAACACCGTAAGTGTCAGGCTGCTGAAGAACTTGAACTGAAAATGTCTCTAAGTGGGTCCCTTTAGAACTCAAATGTATAGCCTTGGTCAATAGCTCTCTTGTTGCCCCTCATATACCATAGTAGGAAACCTCTATTATTGCCTTCTAAAGTTGCCCATATCACAGTAATAGATTGGGTAAAGTGACTGTTCTTGAAGACTGTTTAAATAGCTACTGTGTTAGCTTGAACCAGTCTGAACTAGACTGAAACTGATTCAGGAAACTGTTCATTCCTGGAATATGAAGCTTTAATGAGCATTTTCAGTCTTTCAGACCTCAAACCACTTAGTCAGTTAGCCTTTCTGGAATACATTGATGAATTTACTGCCCAGAAAGCCAATTGATTTTAGTTGATTTTACTAGCAGATTAAGATGCTATTCATTATGATGGTGTTGTGATCCTGTCTTAAATTTCTTTAAGATAACATTGTCTTGGGCTGTTAATAGTCCATTCAGTACAGTACACTAAGGAGTTAAACAACAACAAAAATTCAGTGTTGTTATGGCTGGTTTGAGATACAGTCTTACATTTTTAAGAACTGAATAATGAATCCCATTAGATAGGCTTCCCTTTAAAGGGAGTTTCATATCTTTATGGAAATCCTGTACATTGTTTGAATCTGCCCCTTTGCCTCTTCAAAATATTTCCCTTTCAGTACTGCTTGGTTAAATGTGGGCTATGTGGAAAAACTCTCTGTATAAAGATGGCAAAACTAAATAGATACTTTCCCGAAACTAATTGCTTCTATTTTCCCAGCAGGGGAAAAAAGATTTATATGGGAAACAAAAGACCCCACTTCATTCTAAGGGGTGAGGTTCAAGCAAAGGACTGGCTTTCTAGATTTAAGTGGAGATACCAGTAACTTCTCGAGCAGATTATTTCACAACTATTTGAGAAAGACTTGGGAGAGATATTGGATTAAACTACGCCAGTGGAAATTTTCTGATTTAAACATGTTGATTTCTGTCCCTTTGGCTGCAAAGCTAACAATTGCCTTTTTTTAAATAGAATTTATTACAAATATGAGTTCTGGAAAGACAGTGGTAAATATTTCTGTTAAAGAGGGAAGCTGCATGGCTAGTCTTCATAAACCACAATTGAACTTACACACTGTCACTACATTTAACTGGGTCAGTGGATAAAAACAAATTTAGCTAAGTATACGTTTTCAAAGAGCTCAAGTTTTCCCTGGTGGTAGTAAACCATGTTGGTAGCATCAATGCCTATGTACAAAAAGTTACTGGTAGCTAATGTAAATTCTAAAAATAACTAAAACTGAAGGTTTTCACTTTCAACACAAATCAAAATGTGCTTCATAATATATACTTTTACAAAATCCCTGACACAAACTTCTGAATTATAATGCAAGAGAGAATAGTGTGCAGCTTTTTTACTCTTGCAGTCAACAGTTGTACCAGGTGACTAACAAGTAGCAGTAAAGCCTAAATTATTGAGGTCTGACTATGGATTGAGTTTGGATGTTCACTGTATAGTCATAAAAGGGAAGGCAACCATACTGTTCAAGGAATCTTGACTAGCTACTATTTTCCTATAACTTTTGCAAAAGCAATTCTTTTGGAAGTTTTCAAACAACTGGTCAGTGGGAGCTTTGTCTGTTCCCATTTATCTAGCATTTCACAATGCACTGAAATTTTAATAAACGGGAAATCAATTCTGGACTTTCCTTTTAGTGAAAAATGAATCGCTAGCGCTGCTAAATTGAGTCTTGATGTTTAAAACAAGATTACTCAGTTCTGTTTTTCATGAAAAATTAGTTTTCATCTTAAATTTAAACTGTCAGTGATGTGGATTAGCTCAACACGCAGTTAAGGAAGTAAATATTGTGGCATATAAAATAACTAGCAAGCGACTCCAAGTGCCAGCTGGCTTTCCCTCCAGTATGGGAATCTGCTTCAGAAAGAGAAAACTATTTGCTTACAATTATAACTTTTTATACCATTTGAACATTACACATGCCTTGTGTAGTGATGAGTGGCCTCAGATGGAGGAATCATAGAATCATAAAATCATAGAATCTCAGGGTTGGAAGGGACCTCAGGAGGTCATCTAGTCCAACCCCCTGCTCAAAGCAGGACCAACCCCAACTAGATCATCCCAGCCAGGGCTTTGTCAAGCCTGACCTTAAAAACCTCTAAGGAAGGAGATTCCACCACCTCCCTAGGTAACCCATTCCAGTGCTTCACCACCCTACTAGTGAAAAAGTTTTTCCTAATATCCAACCTAAACCTCCCCCTCTGCAACTTGAGACCATTACTCCTTGTTCTGTCATCTTCTACCACTGAGAACAGTCTAGATCCATCCTCTTTGGAACCCCCTTTCAGGTAGTTAAAAGCAGCTATCAAATCCCCCCTCACTCTTCTCTTCTGCAGGCTAAACAATCCCAGTTCCCTCAGCCTCTCCTCATAAGTCATGTGCACCAGCCCCCTAATCATTTTTGTTGCCCTCCGTTGGACTCTTTCCAATTTATCCACATCCTTCTTGTAGTGTGGGGCCCAAAACTGGACACAGTACTCCAAATGAGGCCTCACCAGTGCCAAATAGAGGGGAATAATCACGTCCCTCGATCTGCTGGAAATGCCCCTACTTATACAGCCCAAAATGCCATTAGCCTTCTTGGCAACAAGGGCACACTGTTGACTCATATTCAGCTTTTCGTCCACTGTAACCCCTAGGTCCTTTTCTGCAGAACTGCTGCCCAGCTATTCGGTCCCTAGTCTGTAGCAGTGCAGGGGATTCTTCCCTCCTAAGTGCAGGACTCTGCACTTGTCCTTGTTGAACCTCATCAGATTTCTTTTGGCCCAATCCTCTAATTTGTCTAGGTCCCTCTGTATCCTGTCCCTACCCTCCAGCGTATCAACCACTCCTCCCAGTTTAGTGTTATCTGCAAACTTGCTAAGGGTGCAGTCCACATCATCCTCCAGATCGTTGATGAAGATATTGAACAAAACCGGCCCCAGCACCGACCCTTGGGGCACTCCACTTGATACCGGCTGCCAACTAGACATGGAGCCATTGATCACTACCCGTTGAGCACGACCATCCAGCCAGTTTTCTATCCACCTTACCATCCATTCATCCAGCCCATTCTTCTTTAACTTGCTGGCAAGAACGCTGTGGGAGACTGTATCAAAAGCTTTGCTAAAGTCAAGAAATAGCACATCCACTGCTTTCCCCTCATCCACAGAAGCCAGTTATCTCATGATAGAAGGCAATTAGGTTAGTCAGGCATGACTTGCCCTTGGTGAATCCATGCTGACTGTTCCTGATTACTTTCCCCTCCTTTAAGTGGTTCAGAATTGATTCCTTGAGGACCTGTTTCATGATTTTTCCAGGGACTCAGGTGAGAGTGACTGGCCTGTAGTTCCCCGGATCTTCCTTCTTCCCTTTTTAAAAGATGGGCACTACATTAGCTTTTTTCCAGTCATCCGGGACCTCCCCCGAGTGCCATGATTTGTCAAAGATAATGGCCAATGGCTCTGCAATCACATCGGCCAACTCCTTTAGCACCCTCGGATGCAGTGCATCCGGCCTCATGGACTTGTGCTCGTCCAGCTTTTCTAAATAGTCCCGAACTACTTATTTCTCCACAGAGGGCTGGTCACCTCCTCCCCATACCGTGCTGTGGAGTGCAGCCGCCTGGGAGCTGACCTTGTCTGTGAAGACAGAGACAAAAAAAGCATTGAGTACACTAGCTTTCTCCACATCCTCTGTCACTACGTTCCCTCCCTCATTCAGCAAGGGGCCCACACTTTCCTTGACTTTCTTCT
This sequence comes from Chelydra serpentina, assembly GCA_037349315.1. NCBI lineage: Eukaryota > Metazoa > Chordata > Testudines > Chelydridae > Chelydra > Chelydra serpentina. The sequence goes on along the minus strand of JBAIAC010000035.1, from coordinate 28,239,300 downwards.
TGTTGCTCACATACCTGAAGAAACCCTTCTTGTTACTCCTAACATCTCCGGCTAGCTGCAACTCCAAGTGTGATTTGGCCTTCCTAATTTCACTCCTGCATGCCTGAACAATATTTTTATACTCCTCCCTGGTCATTTGTCCAGTCTTCCACTTCTTGTAAGCTGCTTTTTTGTGTTTAAGACGAGCAAGGATTTCACTGTTAAGCCAAGCTGGTCGCCTGCCATATTTACTTTTCTTTCTACACATCGGGATGGTTTGTTCCTGAAACCTCAATAAGGATTCTTTAAAATACAGCCAGCTTTCCTCGACTCCTTTCCCCCTCATGTTATTCTCCCAGGGGACCTTGCCCATCAGTTCCCTGAGGGAGTCAAAGTCTGCTTTTCTGAAGTCCAGGCTCTGTATTCTACTGTTCTCCTTTCTTCCTTGTGTCAGGATCCTGAACTCGACCATCTCATGGTCACTGCCTCCCAGGTTCCCATCCACTATTGCTTCCTCTACTATTTCCTCCCTGTTTGTGATCAGCAGGTCAAGAAGAGCTTTTCCCCTAGTTGGTTCCTCCAGCAATTGCACCAGGAAATTGTCCCCTACACTTTCCAAAAACTTCCTGGATTGTCTGTGGACCGCTGTATTGCTCTCCCAGCAGATATTGGGGTGATTAAAGTCACCCATGAGAAACAGGGCCTGTGATCTAGTAACTTCTGTTAGTTGCTGGAAGAAAGCCTCGTCCACCTCATCCCCCTGTGGTGATCTGTAGCAGACTCCCACCACGACATTACCCTTGTTGCTCCCACTTCTAAATTTAATCCAGAGACTCTCAGGTTTTTCTGCAGTTTCATACTGGAGCTCTGAGCAGTCATACTGCTCTCTTACATACAACACAACTCCCCCACCTTTTCTGCCCTGCCTATCCTTCCTGAACAGTTTATATCCATCCATGACAGTACTCCAATCATGTGAGTTATCCCACCAAGTCTCTGTTATTCCAATTACATCATAATTCCTTGACTGTGCCAGGACTTCCAGTTCTCCCTGCTTGTTCCCCAGGCTTCTTGCATTTGTGTATAGGCATTTAAGATAACTCACCGATTGTCCTGCTGTCCCAGTATGGGGCAGGAGCCCTCCCCTCTTGCACTCACCTACTTGTGCTTCCTCCCGGTATCCCACTTCCTCACTTACCTCGGGGCTTTGGTCTCCTTCCCCCGGTGAACCTAGTTTAAAGCCCTCCTCACTAGGTTAGCCAGCCTGCTTCCAAAGACACTCTTCCCTCTCTTCGTCAGGTGGAGCCCATCTCTGCCTAGCACTCCTTCTTCTTGGAACACCATCCCATGGTCAAAGAATCCAAACCCTTCTCTCCGACACCATCTGCGTAGCCATTCGTTGACTTCCACGATTCGACGGTCTCTACCCCGGCCTTTTCCTGCCACAGGGAGAATGGACGAGAACACCACTTGCGCCTCAAACTCCTTTATCCTTCTTCCCAGAGCCACGTAGTCTGCAGTAATATGCTCAAGGTCATTCTTGGCAGTATCATTGGTGCCCACGTGGAGAAGCAGGAAGGGGTAGCGATCTGAGGGATTGATGAGTCTCGGCAGTCTCTCCGTCACATCATGAATCCTAGCCCCTGGCAAGCAGCACACCTCTCGGTTTTCCTGGTCAGGGCGGCAGATAGATGACTCAGTCCCCCTGAGGAGAGAGTCCCCGACCACCACCACCCTCCTCCTCCTCTTGGGAGTGGTGGTCGTGGAACCCCCATCCCTAGGACTGTGCATCTCATGCCTTCCAGTCAGTGGAGTCTCCTTCTGCTCTGTTCCCTCAAATGTATCATTCACTCCACTCTCTGCACTAGTACCTGTGGAGAGAACATGAAAACGGTTGCTCATCTGAATATGCGTTTCTGGTACATGGACTTGTCTCATACTCTTTCCTCTTCTGGAGGTCACATGCCGCCAATTATCCTCACTGGCCTTCTGTCCCCGCTGCGCAGCCTGCTCTGAATGCTCACAACACTGTGCCCACTGAAGCCTATCCTGACGTCTATCCAGGAACTCCTCATTTTCTTTTATGGAACGCAGGGTTGATACTCGTTTCTCCAGACCTTGAATCTTCTCCTCCAATATGGAGATCAGCTTGCACTTTGTACAGACAAAGTCGCTTCTATCCTGTGGAAGAAAGACAAACATGGCACATCCTGTGCAGGTCACGACAGCGGATCGCTCAGCATCCATAGTCCCTTCCTTCGAAGAGTTTCCTCACTTGTGGCAGAAGCTACTCAGGGAACCTGCAAGGGGGATGCCGCAGTAGGCTCTCTCCAGGCGAACTCCCAGGCTAACTTCACCTGTTTGCTTCTCCGCTATTCGCTGCTCAGCTGGTTCGCAGCTGACTGACTGTCTTTTTAGAAGAGCCTGGAACAAAGCACTCCCAATTCACACTATTCAAACAGGCAATCAAACAAACAATCAAGCACACGGTCAAACTGTCCCCACAACAGATACTCACTCCCCCGTCTGCAGCCCCCTGGTTGCTCTGCCTCTAGTTTGGGTTAAAGGAGTTAGGAATGGCAAGGATAGCTTGCCCCCTTCGCAACTCCCTCTCAAACTCCCCTGTTTGCAGCTCCTGGTCGCAAAGCTCCCTGGTCGCTTGCTCACTGCTTTATAAAGCCCTGGCCTGCCTGATTGATTAGCCCCACCCCCTGGTGTAGAAGCTCACAGCTTCCAACTGCCAGCCACAGCACACGGTCCTGCAAACAAACAAATGAATGAACAAACAGACAGACACAAGTACCCCCAAACACACACTACAGACAGCCACTTACCCCAAGGGTCCTGTATTTGCTCCTGCTTTACTGGGAGCAATTCCTCTCAAACTTCTCTCAAATTCCTCTCAATTCCTCTCAAAGCTGATGATTTCCCACTGAGCTTTATTTTTTACAAATAAACTCTCAACTTATTACATTTCATTTTTAATCACTTTTAAGTTCTTAACTAATTCCACTTCACAATTTTGTGCCTCCTTTGCTTCAATTAGGTTAATTTTTCAAGAAATTGTGTATATTTTGCAAAAATTAGTAGATTGATAAATTCTGGCATTGACCGGATAGAGTCAGATAGTGAAACACAAAAACCTTATTCATGGCAATAGTGCTCATTGGTTCTGACTCTGCTCACCAGTATGCCCATTCCTAGTAATGAATAGAAAAAGAATAATACATTAAAATTAGGTGAAGAATAAAATAGCTCCCTTCAAAATGAAAGGAACACTATTTATACAATTACTATAACTTCCAAACTGAAATCACTTGCCTTTTTAGGGTTGCCTGAAGCTGCCACACAATTTGCAGCCTGACACATTGGAGTGCTGCTAAGCTTCTGGCTGAGTGAAGAACCTGACCAGTACCCTCACTGAATCCATTTATTTTGATAAATGCCTTACTTAACTCTCCAAATGACTGTGGGTTAATGGTAAGGGCCAAATGCTGCTTATCTTAATCCTTAAAACTCCATTTGGTAGAATTTAGTGCTAAGTGGTTTCTGAAGCCTCAGGAATCAAAGGGTCTGTGTGTGTTCTTGGTTTGGTCAAGTAGGCATAAATTCAGGATCACTACAAATCTATGGAGAAAGAGAAGTTGCAGAACATCAAGAGGTTCCAGGAAAATGCACATGTAGAGTCTTTGTGTGTGTGTGTGTGTGGTTTTTAAGCACATTCCATGCCTTGTACATTTTAGACAGTCTGCATCCAATTAATAACTTGGACATTCATTCAGTATACCCATTAAACAGATAAAGGGTTAGAAATGGCAGTTCCACATATTTCTTTGTAGTTAGTCCTACAAATCAAAGTCAAATTGAATACAGCTGTCCCAGTTGTGTCTGTTGCTGAAATTTGCACATGTTCTTCATCTTTGTGTTCAGTTACATTGTCTGCAGGACAAGTCAACCTATACAGGTGTATTTGCTGGTTGTATTTGGAATATTGTTCAGCCCAGAGGTAACTCACTAAATCTGTATTCAAGTGCCTAAATACTAGCTATTTTCACTTCACAGGGAAGAACTTTTAAGGGTAATAGAACAGCATACCTCTGTCACCTAGCATGCCAGGCTAAGAACCCCAAGAAAGGGGGGTAGAAACAGGAAGCTTCACAGAACTAATTGTTTTCTGCTCACTCTTCTGCATATGTGGATATGTAGTCACTGAGTACAAGTAAAAATATATTTACGCAACTTCCTGGAGAACAACCAATGCTTACTAAGTGATAATTTAGTTCTGCTACACACATCAGTCTATATAGTGACCATATCTTAGTCTGAAACGATTATACTGATATTAAGGGGTATTAACCAAGCATCACTACTGGAACACTGTTGATAGTAAAAACAATGAGGATACAGACTAACACGGCTACCACTCTGAAAACTGTTGATAGTGCAGAAGCACAAGATTGCAGTCCTAGTAGAAAAAGTGATAAAACAGCATTAAAAGAAAAAATTGCCAAATGGGGGTAAACTTTTTTTGGTTAACTGTGCTAACAAAGATGTATGGGACAAGTGCATAGCTTTGCTAAACTGTAGCTGGCAAGAGCTCCTTCAGGGAAGGGTTACTGCAATTAAAAACACGCAGCTGGCTTGTGCCAGCTGGCTTGAGCTAAGGGGCTGTTTAATTGCAGTGTAGACATTCGGGCTCAAGAGGAAGGTCTCAGAGTTCAGGCTGAAACCCGAGCCAGAATGTCTACACTGCAGTTAAGCAGCCCCTTAGTCCAAGCCCCTCCAGCCCAAGTCACTTGTCATGGGCCAGCCCCAGGTTTTTAATTGCAGCATAGACAATATCCTTAGATATACTCTTGGACATTAATTCTAATCTTCACAGCTAGCCAATTGAAGCAGATTCCAAATACACTAAGATAAAAAATGCATAGATGCTATGGGCTGATCTTCATGACAATGTGGCCTGATGTACGTGGTGTGCTGGAAACTGAACACTACAAGCTAATAGTGTGAAATGATGGTGTAGGGAGGAGGGAGTTAGGTTTATTAGAAACTGAGGAACTTTTTGGGAAAGGAGAAGCCTACACAGGAAGGATGAGCTCCACCTAAACCAAAACAGAACCAGACTGTTGGCATGTAAAATGAAAAAGCTAGCATCATGGAAACTTGGTGGAATGAATCAATGGGACATAATACCAGGGTAAAAATGTAAGAATGAGGTTAGGTTGTGCTGGTGGGGAGTGGCACTATATGTGCAATACAAAATAGAGTCAAAGTAAAAATCTAAAGGAATCAAACTCTCCCATCGAATCTCTGCATAGAAATTCCATGCTTGAACAATAAGAGTATAGCGGTAGTAATATACTGTGGACTACCTGACCAAGATGGTAATGGTAATTGTGAAATGCTCGGGGAGATTAAAGAGGCTCCAAAGGCAGAAAATGCAATAATAATGGGGGATTTCATCTATCCCCATGTTGACATCAATACAATTTAAAATTGTTGCTCCAGTATTCTCATATTAGGAGACAATTGATATTCTCTTGTGCTCCAGTGCTGCAAAAACTTGCACGTGGGCTTCGAGCAAAGCATATGCATACGCTTTTGCAACGTGAAAGTTTTGGTTTATCATATGCAGTTTCAAATAACTACTTTTTTGTGGTTTTGTTACATAATTCCTATAGTAATTTAAATGCTAAACAACTGAAACCATGCACAGATAAGAGCAGTCTCCCCAAGCCTTAGCGTTTGCTGTTAACACTACCTTGAAAAGAATGAGGATATAAATCTCATACTTAAATCTACTTGTTTGGAAGCTAACTAAAGTTAATTTGAACTAGTTTTCTGTGGATGAAAGCTTAGTGTTTGTGGACTTAATGCCTGCCTCCACAAAAATGGTTCGAGCATGACTGTCCCTCTGTATCAATGAGAGATTTTTGTGGACTGTGTTCTTCCTGTCAATGTATATTTTCTGTCTGCTCTACAGCGATGTTTCTGGAATGCTTCCCACTCTTTTCCCTCTGTTATGTCTCTGTGCTGTCAGTAATAATTGATTCAGATTTCACATATGTAGTTAAGTCATCTTAGAGATACAAATGGTGCTTGGATTATGCCCAATGGATTTTAATGACTGAGAACCCTTCAGATTTGAAATGGTAGAAAAAAGTGACAAGTCTGGAAGGCCACAGAGGGCAGTAATGAGAAGGCTGATTTTGGCAGCCAAGTATTGGCCACACCCTGGAATGTAACAGCCAATTAACAGGCCCCATTTCTGATGGCTGGAGTCAATATGGATGGGTTCTGCATACAGCTATAGCAGAGATGTGAATTGGGACTCTCAGTCACAGGGAAGTCCAGGGCATTGGACTAGAAACCAAGACCAGGATTCTATCCCCAGATTTCACATTGACTAGCTATTTGGCATCGTCAACTTTTTCAAAAAGCAGCTTAGGATGGCAGATCAATATTGTCAAGGTCGTGGAAGTGTACAAATGCATAGTCTCATTTTAAGGGAGGATGCTGAAAGGCAGCCATTCTATTCGATGAGCCAAAAGGAAGCCTTTGCCTTAAGACACGGTAAAAGTTGTGCTAAGCTTGTTGCAGCTGAAAGTCCCTCTCTTTGTAGGGTTGCATAATGTTAGTCATGGTTTTGTGAACCTGTACACATGGGATCTAAGTTGCCAAATTTGAAGTGTTGAAGCAACACAAGGGGAAACTGTGGACTCAGGTACAGAATCACTGGAGCGGTGAAATTGCTCCCCCTTTCAAGATTGACTATATTAAGGAATGACTCACTGTAGATAGAAACAAGCTCCCCCCGTGGAAAACAAAACACATAATTTCTTAGACGCTTGCAAAATTCCCAGGTGTCAGAGATTGGGACATGGCAGTTATGCCTAGTGGCTGGAGAAGGAGCTGTGAATCAGAGCTGAGGGTCAGACCCACAATCAGATGTCAGGAATCTGAGCCAGAACTGGGTTACCTGGAGAGGGGGTGAGGCAGGCACAGCTGCAGGGCTAGAAGACAGTAGCGGGACTGGAGCAAGGCTGGGAACAAGCACGTGCTACTGCAACCAAGGGAAAATGCTTTGACCAGGCACCAAACTGCTGCTGCTGAGCTTAAGAGCTCGTCTGCTGACTCTGGCTACACCACATGATTGGTGGGAAATCAGGCAGCCTCCTATAGGCCAGCTGAGGTCATGCTTAGGTTGCTCATTAGATTGTAATCTGCTCTGCTGCAGGCCCTGATTCATGACACCAGGGTTTCCCAAAATTTGTGGCACTTAGTGTAGAGGTTATTCCTAGTCAGGTTGGTGTATAACTTCAGATGGTCATTTTCCTTGCACCTGTAACTTGATTAACATTTAAATTCCCCTTGCTATAGAGAACGATTACTCCTTTCACGAAACTGGAAGATGGGATATTCCAGCTGCCTTCTAAGCATCTCTCAACTGCAAGAGTTTGCAATTAATGCCTGTGAACTGCACATAAGACAGGGATGAAGGTGTGCCTAGTTTTTTTGTATGGCTGTGCCTTAGTGATGAAGCATGTGGCCTTCTCATATCTTTGCTCGGACACAGTGATGAAACTGAAGGATTAAGTGATGGTTCCACTACAAGCATAATTTAAGTGGCCTAATTAATTGCTGCTGGATTTATCGGTGTCCTCCAATGCTAAAGGATCCAGGACAAGGGTACAAGATAGAAAGGAAACTAATCAACATTTATTTTTGTTGATGTGAAGTCTCTATTATTAGATCTCCTTCAGAATTAAGGGGCCATATGTAATTCAAGGGCAAGAGCTAAAGGGAAGAGAGCGACAACTTGACCAAATAAAAGAATTGTAACAGAACTGATAACTGCAGAACACCACCTAAAACTAACCCTAATGCTTTTGTACTGAAATGTTTCCAGATAAACTTTAGTGAACTGGTTTTACTAAGACTGAGGAACACCCATGTTGAAGGTTACAAAACAGGTGCCCAGGAGAAGGTATGCTACATAATTTTATTTCATTAAGAAATTCAGTCCTGTCTCAATCTTATTGTTCTACAATGCCATGTATATAAACCCACACACAATCTTTTTTTTTTTTAATTGACATAAAGCACACTACCAGAACACAGCTGCAGTTCTGTCTGGTTAGGAAATCCTACAGGTTTTTCCTCCTCTGGGGATGGGAGGATAAGCCTATGAGCAGGGCCAGCTCCAGGCACCAGCAAAGGAAGTAGGTGGTTGGGGCGGCACATGTGAAGGGGCGGCATTCTGGCCATTCGTGGCTTTTCTTTTTTTTTGCCGCTTGGGGCGGCAAAAAAGCTGGAGCCGGCCCTGCCTATGAGGTCTCTGTGGCACAAGTACTACTTTTCCACTATGGGATCAGAGTCTTAAAGATGTTCTGCAGTACTCTTAGGTCATACAGTATCACTTTACAATAAAGGGTCTGAAAACATAGTAATACCTGAGTAGCTGTTCTGACACCTCAAAGTGCTGAATTCCTCATTAACAGCATGTTAAGTCCTAATGGACAAGTTGCATGGTTGATATCACATGACACCAGCTGGCAACCTCAAACTTCCTGTTTCTGTCTTAGAACTGAACTTCCAATTAAAGCTATTGATGGCAAGGCAACAGATAAATCAGGAAAGCAGGGGCATAAATACTTGTTTCGCCTGTATTTGACTGGGTGCATTTTTTTAAGTCAGGCATGACAAATCTAATCACTAGTGACTCATAAAAGGAATGTGTTTTAATGTGATAGGTGTCTAACTAGCCTATTACACATCCAATAATCACAATATAGTACCTCTGTTGCATTAACTTTTCCATCACATATTCTGCCAAATATAATTTTATAAAATAAAAGTTTTTCAATTGTTGTGGTTGGTATTTTCTGCCATATAAGGATAAGTTAATAAACCTGAAGACATAGGAGCCTGTGTTCAGGGACCTGTGTGAATAATAAATGAGTTGCACATATCTAATCAATTTTGTGTTTAGCATTTTGTAAGAAAGTACATTGCCATAACTATGTGTTCAAGCGCCTTTACCTCATAGTGATGTTCAGCCAACACAAACATTATCCTTTAAACTGTCGTCAACATAATTGAAAATGTTTTGGCAGAGACATAATTTTAAAAGACAGGGTGTTTCTGCATAAATTTAGTTACGCCTACACTGGCCAGAATTTAAATTTGAACTAAGTCAGTCAATAAATGGTGCGCTCTTAGGCAATTACTGCACAGGCGGGCCTCCCTGCATGTCTTCACTTTCATGATAATGGTTTATAAAATGTTGAATAAGCTATCTTGTATTTGAGATAAAAATTCACTATATACATCATGGACCACTGAGATGCAAACACGGCCTGCTGCAAACTGTAGGAATGTACCACGTGGTGATTTTCTACAGTAACTCCTCGCTTACCGTTGTAGTTAAAGTCACATTTTTCAGGAACATAAGTGAAACGATGTTAAACGAATCCAATTTCCCCATAAGAATTAATGTAAATAGTGGGGGTTAGGTTCCAGGGAAATCTTTTTCACCAGACAAAAAACTATATTATATATATTTTATAGTTTTGTGTGTGTGTGTGTGTGTGTATATATATATATATATATACACACACACACACACAGTATAAGTTTTAAACAAACAATTTAATACTTTACACAACAATGATGATTGTGAAGCTTGGTTGAGATGGTGAAGTTAGAAGGTGGAAGAAGGTGGGATATTGCCCAGGGAATGCCTTACTGCTAAATGATGAACTAGCACTCGGCTGAGCCCTCTTAACACATTATTCTTAATGTAGCCTCACACTCTACGAGGCAGCACGAATGGAGGGAGGGGAGACAGCATGGCAGACAGAGACACACACCCTGTGTGGGGGAGAGAGAGAGATGCGCATTGCCCCTTTAAGTATGCTGACACCTCTCTTAAGTTCATTGCCTTTTAAAATATATCAGGAAGTTAAGACAGCAGCTGCGGCCAGCAAGCTCTCTCCGTCCTGAGCCCTGTTGTGTCCCCGCCCTCTATATGGAGAAGGAGTAAGCCGGGTGCAGAAGCAGAGAGGAGGAGGACACCCTGACATTAGTCCCCCTCTTCCTTCCCCCTTGCACAGCAAGCAGGAGGCTTCTAGGAGCAGTTCCAAAGCCGACGGCAGGAGCAGCACATGGCAGTGGGGGGAGGGACAGCTGAACCACCAGCAATTGATAGCCTGCTGGGCAGCTGCAGCACAGGGAACTTAGGGGAGCGGGGAGCTGATAGGGGGGCTGCCAATCCACCCTGGTTCCAAGCCCCCACCAGCTAGCTCCAACGGGCTGCTCTTCCTGCAAACAGCGGACAAAGCAGGCGGCTGCCAAACAACATTATAAGGGAGCATTGTGCAACTTTAAACGAGCATGTTCCCTAATTGATCAGCAGTGAAACAACGTTAACCAGGACGACTTTAAGTGAAGAGTTCCTGTACTTTTTCAATCTGAAGTATCGATCAAAAGTTACTGCTGTAAATAGCTAACTTAGGCCTGGTCTACACTACAGAGCTTTCTCGGCAAAAGTTATGCTGCTTTAATTTAAACCACTTTTGCATGCCCACACTATGCTCCTTGTGGCAGCAAAGTGCATCCATACTGGTAGCTCTTGCATCGACACAGAGAGCCGTGCACTGTGGTAACTATCCTACAGTGCAACTGGGGGAGATATAGCTCAGTGGTTTGAGCATTGGCCTGCTAAACCCAGGGTTGTGAGGTCAATCCTTGAGGGGACCATTTAGGGATCTGGGGCAAATAAATCTGTCAGGGGACAGTACTTGGCCCTGCTAGTGAAGGCAGGGGACTGGACTCGATGACCTTTCAAGGTTGTTCCAATTCTAGGAGATTGGCATATCTCCATTAATTTAATTTAATTTAATTTAAGTGGCCGCAGGGTGCTTTGGGAAGAGTTTGCAATGCCTCATGGGGCAGGTAACGGCATGATGCAGGTTTATCAATCCCATCATTCCATGGGCATCTTAGTAGATTGTCAGCGGCTTTTCAGCTGAAGTGGGGGAGGGTTAGAGACAGCAGGCTGACCGACCTATCCTGAAACAGGGAGAGGGGTACACCCCCTGCCCCAGCAACCTCTGGCTCTGCTCTGCACAGCAGTCTCCCCACCCCACACCCTGAAGCAGCCTGCTCTGCCTGCGGCTCTGTGATTCCCTCTGAGTTCTCCCATGGCCTCCTCAGCTGCCAGGAGCAGCATCCTGAGCAGCTCTTTCGTGCTGAGGAATGTCCAAGCAGCTCAGCAGTCCTCCCCCCGCCGCTCCCTGCAGCAGCAGTCTGCCTGCCGCGGTGTGCCTAGTGCAGGGCAGAACAGAATCATGCCACGTTAATGATTTACTCTTTGTTCCCAGAACAGAGCAGCACCCTCAGCTGTCAGATACCTCCCCAAGCAATGAAAGTGGAGGGGTGCATGCAGGGCAACCACGTACCTGTCCCACCACCTGAGGGCACGGCCCTTCCCCCGCTGAAGCCCCCACTTCCTGCAGCTGCCAGGTCCCCAAGTGCAGGGAGGGCGGCCGGGCGGCGCATGGCACCCCCTACTGCCCCTGAGAGCAGGGCGGGCAGCATGCGACACCCCCCGTCCTGGCCCCCGAGCACAGTGGGGGCAGGCGGCGGGCAACCCCCTGGCTCCTGAGCACAGGGTGGGCAGGTGCCCCCCCTCGTCCCCAGCCCCTCCAAGCCCAATGCAGGGCGGCCCCAGCCTCCCCAAGTCCCGCCGTCTTAGCCTCAGCCCCAGTCCACTTCCCTGAAGAGGAGTAGCCTGCCTGGGCTGGGGCAAAGGGGGAAGGGCAAGCAGGAAGAGGCTTTGGGGAGGAGCAAGGGCGGGGCCACACTGAGCTGTTTGGGAAGGCACAGCCTCCCCCAGCCTATGTGATGCTCTGCCCATGAGGGCAGCAGAGATCAAAACAGTGAGCAGAGCAGTCATGGCAGGCATTGTGGGATACTGGGAGAAGCCAGTTATGTCAACATAACAAACAGCAGTGTCTACACTGATGCTTTGTCGCTTTAACAGCAAAAAGCTTTATGCCTCTCATCGGTGGTTTTATTTTGTCGGCAAAACAATAGAGTTTTGCTGCCAAATGTAGCTTTGTAGTGTGTACACCTCCACTGTTTTGTTGGCAAAAGGCAACTTTTGCTGACAAAACTTTGTAGTATAGACAAGGCCGTATGTTTCCATAGTAGCATGCAGATAAATGAAATTGCATTTGTTTTATATAGGTAGAAACTGCAGAGTCAATCTAGCAGTGGGAGGTGCCTCCCCACCACCCCCTCACCCCACGGGCTGGTCTACACCCACATTTTGTACTAGTATAACTATTTCAGATTGGAATGTGATTTTTATTTTTTTATTTTTTACAAACCAAAATAATTATACCGCTACAACCCCTCTAATGTGACCTGTTACACTAGTATACAGATAACTTACACTGCTGTCATTTATTCTCTTTCCCAACTAAAAGGGTTGTACCAATCTAACTATGCCAGAATAATTAAAGTGATAGAACTTCTGTTTGTAGGCAAGGTCTACAGATTATGGCAGTTCATAAACTCCACCTATTCCCATTCTCGTTAAGATAGTGACCTAGAAGTTTGCATTAAATATATGGGTAATGTTCAGACAAAATACTCAGCTATTTGTACTCTGACAACAGTTCTATGTAATACTTGGTAATGTTCTAAGACTTTTAGCCCAATTTTAAAAATTCATCATTCTAAGAATGGGTTTGAATAGAGTATATTTGAATGACTTGATCACTCGTAAACAACTTTGGTCTAAAATGGGTTAGTGACAGTGTGGATGCAGTGGGGTCATAAATATAAGTTAGATATGTAAATTTAACAGTGTTATCTGCTTTTCACCAGCTATCGGATGGGGTACAAAGATATGGATGGTTATTGCCCACTGATATCTAAGACTCAGCTTGTTAATGCTATAGTGATTAGTGGAAATTAACCCACAAAGATTTAAAACATTTTGCTTTGAGGGATGAATATCTTTAGCATTCTACATATGAAAATCAGATAGCAGATAGTTCTAAAATTGAAGAGATTTTGGCCTAAGCAGTAATTTGGATTGTAAAGAAGATAAAAAACTTCTTACCTGTAGGTCACTGTTCCAAATCTGACTTATGTCAGTATCGACAGAAAGTTTTAATAAGAAGATGGTCTTAAGATGGCTGATTAGCACATGAAATGACCTGATTGACTGAGACAATCTTTTCATTAACTTGTCCACAGTTCAATTAGCATCCTTGTAAGCAGTCAAAGAGGGTTGGGGGGAAGACAGGAAAAAAACAGATAAAATAGGGGAGGGGCTAAGTTGACCATGGTTCTATGACGGGGTCCCTGGGGTGGAATCTGGACTGTGGGACTCTGAGCCTTCTGTCCCACCAACCTGGGGTGTCCCTCTCACACTGTGATGCTGTGTCAAGCCACAAACCTCTGACAGGTACTGCACTTACACAGACATCTGCAAGCTGGGACACACCCAACTGCGTTACATGAATGATCTCCTAGCCACTCATGAACCGGAAGCTTCAGCCAATTTCCCTCATCTCCCCAGCCTTGCACCCCAGAACTGTAACGTCTTGCACTGGTCAGAAGTTGGACCAGTGTAAGTTCATTAAGTTCGCCACTCCCTCAACATGGAGAGAACATACACAAGCCTTTGTAAACTGAGCTGAGATTTCCCAAGCACTTCAACCAGAACACACTGTTTTAGATAAAATATAAAACACATTTATTAACTACAGAAAGATAGATTTTAAGTACAAATGCAGCCCATGGATTTAAAAGTGAAGAGATGTAGAGAAATGGTAACAATGAAACCCCGTAAACTCTCTAGAACTTAAAACAAAATTGTTGTGTAAGATGTGGTCTGTACAGAACATATGATTATGAGGAATAAAGGTCCTTCTGATTTAGTTGCAGTTCCACCCTAGCTTAGTTTGGAGGCTATCCCAAACCCACATAATGTTGTGCTAAAGCATGCATTTTTATGAGGCTACAGAACTATAGAGCCATAATTGATTAGACATGTACACAACATAATTAAACATGCTAATTGTGTTTAATAACTGCCTCATTGTTTGGAAGCAACTCCTTGTATGTTCCTTATAAGAAGCAGAGAGAATACTGCATATACTGAGGTAACATTTATTTAGTTTTTATAAAGGATGACCATTATGGACTTGCCTGAGGTGTAGAAGTTAAAAGTGTAAGGTCCCTAGCCACAATGTTTCCCACAGGCCTGGATATCTTTCCCTAATATCCCTAATCCAATCCTAGTCCAACCACATACTTGTTGCTTCTCCTGGCCTTAATGAGAGCTACACTAAAATTTCATAGTCCCTTCAAGTCCTCCTCGGGCACTTACCTAGTCTTCTATCCTTACTCTTCAGTGTGATGGGGATATAAAACCCCACAGGAAGCAACATGATCTGAATTAATTATTGTGGGTTCAATGAGCCCCCCCACACACACACATCTGTGAGAGATATCAAATTTGGAGGGAGGAGATTAAAAGGGGGAGAACACAGATCAGTTGAGGACATAGCAGAGCAGATTTTCAGTCTTCAACTTGTAGAGAAGGGCTGGCTGAAGGCAGGAACTTCTTTGCCAATGGCTGCCAGATAGCCCCTTTCCTGAGGGCCCAAAACTGAACTACTGTTGTGGGACTATAATAGACTGGCCTATAAGCCTTATTGGGGCCCACAGTTTACCAGGAAACAGCCCTTCCACGACCATGCGAGAGTTAATTTGTATCTGTTTCTTTTTGTTCATTGATAACTCTGGAAGGGGTGACTATCTCAGACCCAGCAGGCTGTCTGGACCAGGGCCTGGGTGAGTGCAAAGGTCCCATTCCAACCGTAAGAGATGCCTTAAGAGATGAATACAGTGACCCCAGGTAGGTGTTGGCAAGCTCCAGATTCCCTAGAGAGTTCCTAGTACTGCTTGCAAGTCCTGTGTTTGCTAGTTCATGCTCTCTCTGCCTGATGTAGTGCCACCACCTTCCCCAACTCCTCTGTTCATGTGTTCTTAAGTATGCAAATTATAGAACTACACATACCTTATGCAACTGAGAGAATGTAATACTTCAAGAAGGGGGAGGGACTTAAGACTTATCTTGAAACAAGCATAGTGCACACACATGCTCCTAAAACACTACACTATAGTCAACACAGATTGCAACTAAATGTGTGAAATATACAGACTTGTTTTGACCCATTCTTGGCATAAGAGACTTCTATTGTCATGGCTCGCTTCCATTGTTTTGCCTTTCTTTGCATGTGAACACAGGTCTCACTAGATTTATGTTGATGTAATTTTGTCTATCTGACACCTGTCATAACATTTTCTGTGGGCTGGCATTGGTATTATTTTGTCATGTTACCATGTGCATGGGAGGATACAGTTCTGTTATGTCTTGAACTACAGAAATATCGCTTGTTCTCAGCACCTGTGTGAATTTATTTTTTCTCTCGCTGTGTACATTCTTGTTACAAAAGTTCTTTCAATTAAAATATAAGCATGCTTATCTGTTCTAGCCTCAGTAAATAAGACCCAGATCTCTTGGTATCATTTGTTCGGAAATATTGTGGTGGATGCATAATATGCCTTAAAAAATTTTAAATGTAAATAGTTGAGCCTTATTGTGCACTGATATTCAACAGCTTATGTCATCATGTTAGTAACACCTTTCCTTCATGCACTTTGTTCTACTGTAGTATGCCCATTATCATTGTTTCCCACTAATTACCTAGGTCTTAAACATAAATGGAAAAGCATTGGTAAATATGCACTGCTTCAGTTTGACTTATTTGTGTAATTATTATGTTTAAATGTATGCACATGAAAGAAAACTAAATCCCACCCTGGAAAGAAATGAAGCAGAGGACAAAGAGTATCTGCACAATCTAACATCCTTATTATTTTCATGGTCTCACCTTGAATAATCTTTCTTCCCATGCCCCCCCCCTCAGTTTTGCATTGCTGGGGCGGGGGAGGGGAATCCAGCCCTCTCAAAACTCCTTACACACACTTCTGTATACCAAGTAAACACAGGTAAATGAGATAAGGTACTAACACTTACTTGATTGGGCAACAAAATGGCAAATGAAATTTAATGTGGATAAATGTAAAGTAATGCACATTGGAAAAAATAACCCCAACTATACATACAATATGATGGGGGGCTAATTTAGCTACAACTAATCAGGAAAAAGATCTTGGAGTCATCGTGGATAGTTCTCTGAAGATGTCCGTGCAGTGGCAGTCAAAAAAGCAAACAGAATGTTAGGAATCATTAAGAAAGGGATAGAGAATAAGATGGAGAATATCTTATTGCCCTTATACAAATCCATGGTGTGCCCACATCTTGAATACTGCGTACAAATGTGGTCTTCTCATCTCAAAAAGGATATACTGCATTAGAAAAGGTTCAGAGAAGGGCAACTAAAATGATTATGGGTTTGGAACGGGTCCCATATGAGGAGAGATTAAAGAAGCTAGGAAAAGTTATTTACTTGTTCCCATAATAGAAGAACTAGGGGCCACCCAATGAAATTAATGGGCAGCAAGTTTAAAACAAATAAAAGGAAGGTCTTCTTCACACAGCGCACAGTCAACCTGTGGAACTCCTTGCCTGAGGAGGCTGTGAAGGCTAGGACTATAACAGGGTTTAAAAGAGAACTGGATAAATTCATGGAGATGAAGTCCATTAATGGCTATTAACCAAGATGGGTAAGGAATGGTGTCCTTAGTCTCTGTTTGTCGAGGGGTGTGTGTGATGGATTGCAGGAGAGAGATCACTTGATCATTACCTGTTAGGTCCACTACCTTTGGTCTGACCCAGTACGGTCATTCTTATGTTCACTTCACTTGAGTGAACTTTCAAATAATTCCAAAATTTGCTGTAAAACAAAATCTTTACTGAGACTCTGAAAAAAGAAGAAATCTTGTTTAAAATGTACTAACCTGGGTTAGAAAACTGGTCATCTGAAGCTCAGATATGTTTTCTGAGCCATTCTGCCTCCATATAAATGTTGTTTAATGGAGTAATATTTAGGCATAGCATTCACTTGCTCCTGACCCTACTGTTCCACAATGCTTTCCTCTACACTGATGAAAAATGTGTAGTTAGAACTGTTTTATAGTTTCATTTGTCAAGATGAAACTCCTACTCCCAGACATAATGACTTGTTCAGGGATTATTCCTGCAGCAATGAGGAATGACACTGAAGTTTCGTTCAGAGGTGAAAATTCTAACCTAATTAATTGCATTCAATGTCACTGCTGCTCATCTCTGTTAGCCTCAACAGAGGCTATCAGCATCTCAAGATAACTGTCATAAAGATTTTGAAGACAATTTGTACAAATTAGTTTGAGTTGCTACCCAGATTATGGTTTAAGATTCCTTGTGGTCCTTGGTTTTAATGTGAGTTGTTACATTCAGTTAATAATTCTTCCATCTAGATTACAATTGGCAAAATGTGAAGATGAGTCAGATGGCAAAGTATTAAAAGCCTGGCCTGACAGGCTTTCAGGGAGACAGATTTAAAGAATCCTAGCTGCATATGTTGAGAACTGGCTTTCAAGCAGGAAGAAATTACTTCGGTACACCATTGGTCACTCGATTTCAGACCATGATTAATAACATTACCAATTTAAAAATGTTTTCCCGACTAGAGGTATATGACCTAGCAGATAGAACACCTGAGTGGGACTTTGCAGACATGGGATCTATTTCCAGCTCTCCCCCTGGCCTGCTGAGTGACCTTGAGCAAGTCATTTCTTCTCACAGACCTCAGTTTGCCCCTCAGTGAAACGGGAATAATGATATGGACCTCCTTTTAAAGTGCTTTCAGATCCACTCATGAAATGGGCTATATAAATGATATATATTATATTTATCATTTTCAATTGGGGCCATTCACACAGTGCCTTTCATTTGAGCTCTTAAAAACACTTCATTACTGCATTAGTAGAAGTCCCATTCAGGAGCTGGTCCCCATTTTGTTAGGTGGTGTTAACACACAACAAAGTTTTTGTCCTAAAGATTCTACAGTGAGCTACAGAGACTTCCCAGTTGAATTCCCCATACGGGCCACCACTTGTAACGCCAAGCATCTCGGACTTCATTGGTGTGGATGAAACCTGAGACCTCTTGAGCTGAATGCATGATCCTCTACTGCCTGAGCTAAAAGACACTTCTCTCTTAACCAAGGCAGTAGTAGGCTCATCAATCTCTAGGTCGCCTGACCACCACTAGAGGGGGACAGAATGCCACTCTGAGCAGGCAGGAGTTACACTTTGGTATCATCCCCTTTCCATAAAAGAGGAAACTAAAATATAAAAGTGAAGACCTAAAGGGTTACACAGAGGGGTCCAGAATTAAAACCCAGTTCCTTAAACTAATGACTAACACATTTCAACTAAAGGCAGGTGTCAGTTTCAGGTTAATTGCACCTTGGGCTCCCTCTATGGTATGTTCAAGGAATGATCCCTTAGATTTCAGGCTTCTTGCCATCAACTCTCACTTGGCAGGGACCTGTGTCTGTCCCCCCTCAGACCAGGGATTTAAATTGCAGCCCCTTGCATTTCCCTTTGATTATCCCAGCAGGTATGACCCTGGCACTGATTTTAGTTCCTTGAGGGAACTCTAACTCTCTCCAACCAGCCAGCAACACGATCCCTGACTCACAGAAATACAGACAATTTTTAAAGTTTGATAAATAGTCTTAAACATATGCCTGTGTTCATCATACCTCTGTCAGTAGGCAATTAAACCAATGGGCTGAGATTTTCAAAGCTGGCCACAATTTAGCCACACAAGTCCAATTGAAGTTGTTAGTGACTGAGTGGCTAAATCTTTCGGTTACATCAGAAGAAGTCAGCTGATACACTAATTTCCCCCTCAGTATCCTGAAGTAATGTGCTCACAGGACTGAGGGTGAGGTGGGTTGGCACAAAGAAACACTGGCCTCACGGGAGTTTACATGGATTTGAAAATCAAATTAGCAGGGGAGAACACTTGTCTCAATTTTCAGTTAATTTGTTTGAGTACATGTCCATTACTAAGTTTGATCACTAAAGTTGAGAACCTAATGAACATTAAAAAATTTCTACTAGAATAAAGACAAGCAAACAACAAAGAATGAACCCTTCTCTGGAAATGAGACTTTCTTGAGAGATGTGCTAGAGTACCATGTGTGTGCACAGTGTCCATTCCATGTTCCTTACATGGAAATTATGCAAATGTTATTGTGACATGACAAATTGAGCCCACAACAACACAGTCATGTTAACAACTGGCCTCCAGGGCCTGAGGTATGGGTTATAATTGCAAAAGGTGACACGTTCTGTCTTGTTACCTAAAGCATGCTTAAGAGAAAAGGCCAATGCCCCAATACCAACCACACTGTCTAGACACCTTAAAGTTTGTGTTTAGCCTAAAGCATCACTTTGAAATTAGTATTTATTTTGGACATTTTTTAGGAGTGACATTATTGGCTGAAAACCAGAAAAATATCAGTGTCTGCCATATGGGATAGACTAAGATAACGTTAAGTTATGATAGTGGCTGGAAAAGAAGGACTGGATAACGAACATGTAGAAGTAGGAGACATGTTTCTTGGCTGTGACCAAATAACACACTAAAAAAAGAACAAAAAACACCTGAGGTGTAAGAATGTCAACTGATGACATTCACAGCTAAGTTTTCTCTAAGATAACAAAACATTAGAAAGGGCTATTTATTATTTTTTTAATGACCTGTATTCAATGAGTTAAGCAAAGTAAGTATGGCAGGACAAAGCCCAAGTATTATGCATGAAAGTTTCCCACTGAAAAAGCTGGGTCAGAACAAGCAAATGCAGCTTACCAGAAGGGAGCAAGGCAGACATCGTCAAAAATGAAGAACTTATCATTCTGTAAACAGAATACAATACTTGGCCTACTAACTGGATAAACCTAACACACTATTGTGTTGGCCCTTAAATATGATATCCTTAATTGTCTCTTCAGCACCTAGGCTTTGTCCTGGGCATGCAGGAAGACTGACAAGTTGCAACATAAGTGGTTTAATTAGTTGCAGCTTTATTTAACTCGTCTGGGAAATTTCAGGTAATAACTTGTACAATGCCAGTTATCATTCCTTCCTCACTCGTTTCCACCTCATTACCCCAAGTTCTCTACTGGGACCCCACTGCCCTCTTCTTGTACAAGGATTATGGTGCTGTGGAATGAGGCTTGCCTCCTCACTGTACCAGACAGTAAGAGCCCTTTCCCTAGCTTTTTTAGGGGATGCATTCCCCTGAGGCCACTTCCACTTCTGGTTAATCAGTGAACTTGATCCTCTATGGAATAAGTACCCTCTAAGCTGTGAGAACTTTGAACCGTACCACCTGACCTACGCAAGCTCTGGGGAAGGCAAAAAACCCAAATGGCAGTGAAGGAAAAATTCCTTCCCAGTCCCCTCCAAAAAAGTGATTAGTACAATGCCCCCAGCTGACCACAAAAACCTTGGTTCCACTCTCCTCCCATAGAGGGGAGCTGCTGATCCAGGCATAAGAGAGGATGCCATCCAGCAGGGCAGGGCATATGTTTATCCTCCCCTTAGTGCACAGGGGGCAAATGGCTTACCTGAATCCCTCCAGCCAGCCCCCAGCTCATTTCCCCTCTTTCAACCCAAAGGAGAGGAGGGACTCTCTTCCTGCTTGACCAGGCAAAGCCTCTCTTCCTCCACCTATACATCTTTGAGGTTGGAGGGGTTACAACTGGAAAACGTCAGCTAAGCAAGTCCAAATGTGCTAAAATGGGACATGAGAGATGAATAGTTGGCTGGGCAGGAGTGCACTTTTTCAAAAGACAACATTGAAAATTGCCACCCATGCTTTGACTGAAACCTTCTTTTGGTACAATGAGCTGTGTGATAAAACTTTTAAAGTAATATTGAGTGGGGATGGAAACTTGAATTGATGAAGAGCAGTGTTGGTCTGGCTTGACATGAGTAACTTGCCTAATTTCTTAGTGAGCATAATTGGGAAGGTGAATGGAAGGTTAAGTTGTAAAGAGGAGCTTGACAAACAGTTTGCTGGAGTCAGGATGTGTGTGCTAGCTAAGATAAGCAGCAACATCTTGATGCTAGGGACTATGGACAAGATAAACCTGGAATGTGAACAGCACATGGACAGAGCATGCTGTACAAGCATTTGATCCTGCAAAGTCACCAATCCAATCAAAAAATGTGTGGTGTAATGTACAGCAAATGCAATGTAATGTGTATATAAAGGAAGGGTTGTCTGTGTAACTTTGAATGTCTGGCAAGCCCCCTGTGCTTCTGTCTAATCAATTCAGCATAGCTTTGCTATATGCCAAATAAAGGAACCTGAGTGACGAAATCCTGAGTTGAACTGAGTGTTTTGGATCCCAGAGAACTGAATCAAGTCTTCTTCCAGAACTGGTCAGGTGTTATGGATAAGCCGAATGGAAAAGGTCTCAGGTAATCCCAACAAGGAAGGAAGGATCTCAGGCTTACATGACACCAGCCTCTTGTCAATCTTCTTCTGGGTTCAGCCTGTGACCGTTAACCTAGTAATGGAATCACTACTTGTTCTGCCCTTTTTGTTGTTCTACATCTTTGGCTGCAAACACAGAGAAATGAGGCTAAGTGCTGTGGATGGGAAGTGAAAACAAGCCATTTGTGGTGATCTGATCCTGGGGCAGCTGCATCACCAGTTTTCCTGGTGTGTTTCTATCGTACAGCATGCACTCATGAGAGATGCTATACTCCAAACTGTAGAACCATCGCAGTTGACGATGTGTGGGAGTGATGTGTGGCAAGCCCTGTTTTGAGACTCTTGGCACGCACTTGTTGAGAGGAAATGAAGAGCAAAGTCAATGAAAACCAGTCTGAACAAAGAATTGAAGTCAGTTCCCATCAAGGAAAATAGTGTTTAACTATTGGTTAACAGCTGACAGCATGCAGGGAAGTAGAAAATCTGGCCATTTCCAGATGTTCAGCACCCACAGCCACAGGAGAAATTTAAATGAGATCCACTACTGATCAGCAGTGAGTTCCTGGAGAAGTTTTGGCCTCTTTTTCCTACAAAAAAGTGTTTATTACCCAAATGGTCTCATTGCTAGCATACTGCACCTGTTCTAGGTTCTCCAAGTATTTCCCAGCACTCTAAAAATGTAATGAAGCCAGAAACATAATAGGAAATGCATTTGATGAAGGGAAAGAAATAGAATATGAACTTGATTGCAAATCATCTTGGTAAGGCCATACAACAGCTGTTTGCACTAAAAACAACTTGATATTGATTGTGCATATGTTATGATGAGTACTGTACATGCCATAATATTATGACTTGGCAAAATAGTCTTAATAAAGATTTCAACAACGCCTCCCACCAGCCTATACAGAATGAATTATTTTTTTTATATTGGTATTAACAGATTTGACAATACATAGTCCAAAGTGCTATTCCTCTCCTGGTCTCTGTACTCTTCAGCTGCACAGAAAAAAGCTGAATTTAAAATACCCAGTGGACAATAAAAAGTCAGACTTAGTGGACTGCATTTTCCAACCACATATATCCTCGGCAGTTTTAAAGCCAAATATCTCAAATTTGGCTTTAAACTTGCACAGAAAATAAAGAATAACCTTGACTAGCATTAGTTCCTGTTTCAGTCTTAATTGTGGGGATGTTATCATGGCAGAAGACAGATATCATGTTCCACACTCCATCTTGGAAAACGGAATCCATCTGTAGTGCAAGTACAGCTTTCCCTGATGTTTATAAGGAACAATATCAATCATGATGGAGTGAAAGAGGCACAAGGTCAGGTAGAGGTCATTGTAAAAGAGAACCTATTTAAGTAGACTTTTCCTGCCCAACTGTATCAAAGGGCAATTAGTATCTCACATACCAAGCTTATCAAAACATAAGATGCCCCTTTAAATGCTGGTGTATAGAAAGTGAAATGTCCATTGAAGTACAACATGCTTTTTTTGGACCTAAAAAACCTCACTCAGCCACCCCATTGAATATATAAAGCCTATCCTTGAAGCTATAGTAAATAAAGTTTCTACTTCTACATCATTCCTCCTCAATGAGGAGGGAGAAACAGTAACAGGAAACTTGGAAATGGCAGAGATGCTTAATGACTTCTTTGTTTTGGTCTTCACCGAGAAGTCTGAGGGAATGCCTAACATAGTGAATGCAAATGGGAAGGGGGAAGGTTTAGAAGATGAAATAAAAAAAGAACAAGTTAAAAATCACTTAGATAAGTTAGATGCCTGCAAGTCACCAGGACCTGATGAAATGCATCCTAGAATACTCAAGGAGCTAATAGAGGAGGTATCTGAGCCTCTAGCTATTATCTTTGGTAAATCATGGGAGACAGGAGAGATTCCAGAAGACTGGAAAAGGGCAAATATAGTGACCATCTATAAAAAGGGAAATAAAAACAACCCAGGAAACTACAGAC
The DNA here is from genome assembly GCA_037349315.1 of Chelydra serpentina. Taxonomy (NCBI): domain Eukaryota; kingdom Metazoa; phylum Chordata; order Testudines; family Chelydridae; genus Chelydra; species Chelydra serpentina. Next base: position 28,215,789 of record JBAIAC010000035.1, on the reverse strand, counting down.
CAGTTAGTTTAACTTCTGTGCCAGGGAAAATAATGGAGCAAGTAATTAAGTAAATCATCTGCAAACACTTGGAAGGTGGTAAGGTGATAGGGAATAACCAGCATGGATTTGTAAAGAACAAATCATGCCAAACCAATCTGATAGCTTTCTTTGATAGGATAACGAGTCTTGTGGATAAGGGAGAAGCAGTGGATGTGGTATACCTAGACTTTAGTAAGGCATTTGATACGGTCTCGCATGATATTCTTATCAATAAACTAGGGAAATACAACTTAGATGGGGCTACTATAAGGTGGGTGCACAACTGGCTGGATAACCATACTCAGAGAGTAGTTATAAATGGTTCCCAATCCTGCTGGAAAGGTATAACGAGTGGGGTTCCGCAAGGGTCTGTTTTGGGACTCGCTCTGTTCAATATCTTCATCAACGACTTGGATATTGGTATAGAAAGTACGCTTATTAAGTTTGCAGATGATACCAAACTGGGAGGGATTGCAACTGCTTTGGAGGATAGGGTCATAATTCAAAATGATCTGGACAAATTGGAGAAATGGTCAGAGGTAAACAGGATGAAGTTTAATAAGGACAAATGCAAAGTGCTCCACTTAGGTAGGAACAATCTGTTTCACACATACAGAATGGGAGGAGACTGTCTAGGAAGGAGTACGGCAGAAAGGGATCTAGGGGTTATAGTGGACCACAAGCTAAGTATGAGTCAACAGTGTGATGCTGTGGCAAAAAAAGCAAACATGATTCTGGGCTGCATTAACAGGTGTGTGGTGAGCAAGACACGAGAAATCATTCTTCCGCTCTACTCTGCACTGGTTAGGCCTCAACTGGAGTATTGTGTCCAGTTCTGGGCACTGCATTTCAAGAAAGATGTGGAGAAATTGGAGAGGGTCCAGAGAAGAGCAACAAGAATGATTAAGGATCTAGAGAACATGATCTATGAAGGAAGGCTGAAGGAATTGGGTTTGTTTAGTTTGGAAAAGAGAAGACTGAGAGGGGACATGATAGCGGTCTTTAGGTATCTAAAAGGGTGTCATAAGGAGGAGGGAGAAAACTTGTTCATCTTAGCATCTGAGGATAGAACAAGAAGCAATGGGCTTAAACTGCAGCAAAGGAGGTTTAGGTTGGACATTAGGAAAAAGTTCCTAACTGTCAGGGTGGTTAAACACTGGAATAAACTGCCCAGGGCGGTTGTGGAATCTCCATCTCTGGAGATATTTAAGAGTAGGTTAGATAAATGTCTATCAGGGATGGTCTAGACAGTAATTGGTCCTCCCATGAGGGCAGGGGGCTGGACTCGATGACCTCTCGAGGTCCCTTCCAGCCCTAGAATTTATGAATCTATGAATCTATGAATCATAAAGGGAAGGCAGATGACATTTAGTTAAAGGCGGTATGCACTTATGTATAAAGTGTGTAACTGTTATTCAAGTAACAAAGTTTTATACTAAAGCAAACAGGTAAAAGTTCAATAGCTTAGGGTCCCTGAGATTAAAAACAAACAACCCCCACCCACACTGAAATGCTAGACTTAGTTGTCATGGTTACTGATGAGTGTAAGTGAAGGTAGAGCACCACGGTAGAAGCTTGGCAACCTGAACAGGCGTTACAAACTATACTGTGATATATAAGAGAAATAGTGTGCAATTGTGCAGATCCATTTCCAAACTCTGTGGGCTGGAGAAGCCTGTGTGCAAGTCATCCTTAACAGACACATTAAATGTCTCAAAGAATACCTATAGTGTAGAAATGTCATATGTTGATGGGATAAGAGCATCATATGGGTGCTTTTGTCCTCTGCCAAATTTGACTGACACTTTGGCTTATTCCTTCCCTGCTGCCACTTTCTTTGCAAAGCTTCCAATTGTTCCTGTTAAAAGTCTACTTTGATATATGGTATCTATAAAATATTAACTGAATACCTGACCTTTCCCTATGAAAGCTGTTTATATAATAGCCATTGTCTCCAGCCACTGATGAATATCTCATTCATTGGCCTTCTGTTCTTTGTTTACAGCATGCAGCATAGCTATTGAACACACCATTAAAAATACTCTTCTCTAACCATTCAGCCCTCCTATTTTCAGTCAGAATGTGAAGTATCATGTAAGGAGAAATCCAAAATCTGTCTTCTGCAGGGTGTCATGAATTAGCTCTGCGACTGCAGGATGTCATGCCTAGTGACAGTAGGCAAAAAGGAAGAAAATACAATGGCTGTAGTGGTGCAATAAACATGGTCAACTAAGATGACCACACATTTACAAGATGGGGGACTCTATCCTGGGAAGCACTGAAACCACCCCTCCCCCCAATTCCTTTTCAGAGTCATGAAACATTAATTCCCTATGTGACACGGTCGCCAAAAGGGATAATGTGATCCTTAACTGTATAAACAGGGGAATCTCTAATAGGAGCAAAGAGGTTATTTTACCTCCATATTTGGCACTGGTGCTACCACTGCTGGAATACTGCATCCAGTTCTTGCATCAACAATTCAAGAAGAATGTTGATTAAACTGGAGCGGGTTCAAAGAAGAGCCATGAGAATAATAAAAGGATTAGAAAAGATCTTATAGTGAGAGGCTCAAGCAGCTCAATCTGTTTAGCTGAGTTGAGTTGATCACAGTCTACAAGTATCTACCTGGGGAACAAATATTAATAATGAGCTCTTCAGTCCAGCAGAGAAAGGCATAACACAATCTAATAGCTGGAAGTAGGATTCATACTGGAAATAGGGCATTAAATGTTTATGTGAGAGTAAGTGACCATTGGGACAGTTTATCAAGGGTCGTGGTGGATTCTCCATCACTGACAATTTTTAAATCAAGATTGGATGTTTTTCTAAAAGATCTGCTCTAGGAATTACTTGGAGGAAATTCTATGGCCTTCGTTACACAGAGGGTCAGACAAGATGATCACAGTGGTCCCTTCTGACCTTGCAGTCCATGAATATTTATAAAGTGTGTGTAATCTAATTCACCATTTTTTAAATATGGATCCATTAGGTAGGACAAATGTAATACTTGGAATTTACCCACCTTTGGAAAGCTGGGACCCTTGTACATAGGCTACTATATTTTACTTGGAGGCACAAAGGTTCAGTGACTTGCCTGAGGTCAGAGCCCATATATTATACTGTAAGGATCTGGATCTCCTGGCCCCTGCTCTAACCCCTGCTCTAACCACTACATTTTCCTTTCTCTATACTGAAAGGGATTTTCTCGTTTAATGTGGTGACACTATAGGGGATCATCACTTAAAATAAAAGTTAATATTTCAGAAGTTTTAGACTCTTTGCTTACCAAAAAGATTTTCCTACAAGGGAAAAAACAATAAATTAGTAACATTAGGTATAGCAAAAGAGTAAGAATTGGCTCTACCCACATACTAATTTGTCCTTTAATTGCTACCTATTAAAAGGAAAAATTCAGCACGTGGCTCATATCAAAATGCCGTGTAATTCTGTAGTTCACACAGTGCATTGCTAAAACAACCAAAATTCAGATTGTGGAGTGTTTCACATTGGGTTAGTAGCATTCATTGTCAGTTACAGGAAAAAACCACTTAACCTAGGCAAAATGTTATTAAGTTACTCCAATAAAAAATTAAAATGTAAAAGCTATGTAATTTTCTTTTCTTCCATGCTTTATCTTAAAGGACACTCACCTTTCAGTCTGGAAGGTGGAAAGTACTAGATATTAGTTTATTTAGACTTAAAGTATGGGGTAATACTTAGTCTTTCTCCAGGTCCAAGGTGAGGCAACTGGCTGTAGGTGTAGGATGATGTCTGCTTAGTTCTGACTTGACTTGGATCTTCTACCCTGAACTGGTCTTGAGTGTCAAACACATGGCTTTTCCATCCTCGAGATTTTGGTTCTGGACTCTGCAGGAAATGGTGGCACCTCAAACATCTTAAATGATTCTTCTAGGTTATCTTTAATTTCCAGCCTAGTAGGCTTGCATTCTGAATAGTCTCTTAAATTTTCTTTTGTAGCTACATAAAGTTGCTGCACTTTAAACCTGTTACTCGAACCTCACATTAGCACTTGTATTCTATTTCCCTTCTGCCTCACTTCTCTTAAACTAGCTCTTTTGTGGGAAAGTGGAAATGACAAAACATTATTCAGAACTGACGAAAATCTTTTAACAAGACTGTGTGTGTGAGATAGGAGCATTATGATTGGTGTTACTCTACAAAAATGTATGTTTTAGTTACATCCAGTTCAAACTAAAGCCAGGGTCAAACCACTTTCAGCTAACAATCAAAGTATATTTCTCTTGCATTTTATCAGTTTTAACCTTTTTTCATCAGTGTAATGACTGTCCATTGTAAGCACGTGTTTATAAGGCTGGATTGTAGCTTCCTGTGCATGGCAGTAAGGGTATGGAAAGAGCACAACAGCCATAATCCCAATCATTCCAGGGAACTAGGGTTTCCAGTTCAATAAGTGTTACAAGACTCTCTTAAGAGAATGTGACACAGTGAGGCGAAGCCTCTGCTCTTTCCTGAAGAGTCCTTTGGATAACTCTCACTGTAGAAAGCATCACATGCTTCATTTTGAAAGGTGTATCAGTTGCCAGTGCAACAGGTATTGCCAAGAAGGGCTGGTCAGAACCTGGAATTCCCTTCAAAAGAAGTTTTCTCCATGTCGGAATGAAAACTGGCAACTTCAAAATTTCCCTCTGAACAGGTGAGTCCAAAAGTTTGGTTTCAAAAATCAAAATGACATTCCATTATGATCATTCTAAATGGAATTGTCAAAGGCTGCTCAGAGCTCTGGCTGCCCTCCTTCTGGGTTACTGAGAAGCCTGGGCAGCCCTGGCTTGAACATCTGCAACTGGGATTTCCAGGGTCCCAGCTCTGTGGCAGCCCATGATGGGAGAAGCAGGCAGAATGATTTGATGAAAACCCCACATTCCTGTGAAAGTTGGCTATCACAATCACTGGCATGTTCTGATACAAAAACTTTCCAGTGGAACATTTCCAACCAACCCTATTCCAGCAGCAGGATTAATAATGAACTTGTGTGTCTGTAAATGTTGTATGTATCTTTGAGAGCTAGGGATTGCATTCTAGGATGGGGGGAAGATTATCCTCCAGGAACTCCAATCAATGGTGGATAACTACTGCAAACCATGGGACAGGCAAACAACTGCAGAGAAGTACAAACCCTGAGGTGAACTGGTTCAGAGTGGATTCAGGCAACCCAGGAAACAAAGAAAGAGCTCGTGGTAAAAGGATCAGCCTGAATTGGTTGAGAGTTCCCTCATTTTGATGCAAACCTGCCATGACATTGTAACCAAGAGAGCAAAAATCATGCTGGAACTAAGGGTCTGAAGGACGTGCTAGGATCTCCATGTGAAAGATGGGTGACAGCTGGTAACCTAGCATGTGTGTAAGCTGCTGATTGCTTTGACATGTTTTCTCTGTAATGCTTATTTTAAAATAAATGAACTGTGCTTTGTGAAAGCTGGCTGGTCACTGGTAACCATTTTCATAGCCCCTGGAAGAGAGCAGAGCAGAAGGCACTGGACTAACGTCAGACCTGCTGGGATAAGCACAATGAATTGCAGGAGAACTGTAACCCTAAATTCCTGGTCTGGAGAGAGAGGGACACAAGTCCCTGCCAATAGAGAGGTGACACCTGAGACTTAAAGGGGCACCCTGGAGCTGATCATGGAGGAGGTAGAGCTGCAGTTAACCCCAGAACTGTGATAGTTCTTATTAGAGGTGGCTGCAATGTTTTGATAAAATAATTTGTGAGAAAATGCCAGTTTGTCAAAAATGAAAACATCTGAAGGCATAGATAAGTTTTGATTAATTTCTTGACTCAAATATTTTGGGGGGGAAATTGGGAAATTGTTAAAACATTTCAATTTGACATTCTGTAAATGACAATTGTTTTTTCTATTCAAAATGATTGTTTAGCTCTCCATGTTTAGAAAACAACCAACACACCAAGCTTTAAAATAAGAATCAAAACGAACAGTTTCAATGGACTCAAACCAATTTTCTTTTTTAGATTCTAGGTTCATGAACATTTTCATATCTTTGACTCTTCAGCCTGATTTGGGATGGGGAAACTTTTTCACAATCTCACATTTTCACAGGACAGGTAAATGAGCGCTCACCCAGCTCTCGTTCTTATAACTTCAACAAAGAGTTAGTTCCTCAGAGGGCTAGGGGTACTGTTAATCTTTCATTTTAATGATGAGAAGCCACTATTAAAATGCTAAAGTATAATGTTAACTTGGGATATTAGTGTTTCAGAAGTACTCTGTCAAACCACCACCAACATGAAAGAAAGTATTCTGTGTCAGGGTAATACATGGCAATTGAGTTAATATTGTTAAAATGTAATGCTTGGTAAACAGTCCATGACTTCCAGTGGAGGAGCTACTATGGTATGTCATCAGCACAGTGGTTTAAAGAACATAACACAACATGACTTGAATTAGTACTAAGAAGCAAAAATTCTCAGTGTCCCATGTTGAATTTGGCCACTTAGTTTATATCTAAGACTTTATCAACATTACAAAAATTGAAAGAGAAATATCGTTTTAAAAGTCATATTTTCAGCACAACTAAAAACTATTATGGCTATCCTAGTTAATAAAGTAACAAAACACAAGCCTCTTAGAGCTTTGTTTTCCACAAGTACTTGAAAACCATTTAGATTTTCCTCCTAGTTCAATCCCTTATCTCTAAAGCCTAGATGCCCTTGCAAACCAACAATGAGACTTATTGAACACTGTCCAATACGTGCAAGTCTTTGCATACTGATCACAGGCTTTGCTGGTTTTGGATCAAAATGTCCAGTTACTATGTATATTTCTTAAGCTTTTTTTAAATACAAACAAGTACCAAAAACACAGATCTCATTTTGCAGTTTCCCACTTAAAAGACTGAGTGCAATCAAGATGAAAAGCCAAAGAAGACTATTGCTGGATGGATACTACTCGGGACATGAATAGCTAAATAATTGACAGCATTAACACTCCATGGTCCATAGGATATGTTGCATCCTATGTGACTCATACCCATATTGTGCTAAAGAAATGAGAGATGTGGAGTGCTGCCTACGTGAGGCAGATCTAATACAATAAAACCTAATTGAATTTGCAAAGCTTTTAGGGAAACTACATTTTCTCCATTTCTTCACAAGCAATAAGTTAAAAACCTTTAACACATTTTCAGCTACAGTACGGGGCATGGTCTTTTATGGATGTTAGCCTATTAGCTCTCCATTTTGACTTGAAACGTTTGGATGGGGAAGCGAAAGAAGCAAGAATGAGGATTAGGCTTAGTTTTATACTTGTCCATGATTACAAATGAGTCAATCGGAATAACTTGATTCCAGTTTTCAAGGACAGCTGCAGTTTGCTCCCTGTCTAAACAAATGAGTGAGTAAGTGATGGAAATTGTGTATTGGCACTTAATGTTAAGTTTAAATCATGGGCCTCTATGATTATGTACTTGTTGCTGACGAGAGGCACATGTGGGGTGACTACAGAGAAATTCTGTTATTCTGAAGTATTTCCTTATTTTATTGCTCGTGTGTGTCAAACCAGAGCCAGCTTGACTGGGTGGGGAATGAAGCTTGGTATGTATTGGGTAGGGGCACAGGAAGCTTATTCAGTGTCCTGCTAGCATGCCACAATCCTGACTGAGGCCTTCTAGAGTTAACAGGGAAGTTTATTCTTCAGAGATGCATGCAGCCAGCTCTTCTCTACCCCGGAGGAGGTTAGCCAGTCACAGCTGTGAGCGCTTGGCAAAGCACAAACAGGAGAGAAGGCCCCTGGTAAGTGGCTTTGATTTTGGGAATTGCTGAAGCGAGTTGTTGGGGGCAGGAGGGTTGCAGAAAGCAGGCTTGTGTCTGTATGATATGTGTACCACCACATGCCTAGTCTGAGTGGCGGAACAGGGTGTTGATTGACTCATCACTTCACAGGAATCTGCCTCAGAGATCTCCACAAAACTCTCAGATATTGGGCAATCCACTTCCAGAGGTTTTTTGGCAGAGCTGCTTTGTTTCTTGCCCCATTAAGGGTAACTTTCCCGCGCCACTCTGCTATCACTGGTGGTGGACCATTGCTGCACACAGGCAAGCCACATAAGGGCCAGGGCGGAAGCCACAGTCTTGGAGAAGACCCTCCCTTGATTCCCTGCTCACCCTCAGCAGCAAGATATAATGAACACAGCCTGTGGAAAATGTAGGGACAGGAATGATTATAAGCCACCACCCCCCTACAGTGCTGGCTCTCCCCAAGAGCCATGTGCCCAGTGTGCAATACAGTCCTGGAACACCAATTTCCCCCCACCCCTGCAGTTACTCACCATTTTGGGGGTCTTGTGGCTCATGTGCTTGCCTGGGGTCGGCCAGTTAGTGACAGGTATGTGAATAGTGGCTGTGTTTGAAATCACTGAATCAGTGGTCTGTGTTGCAAACAATACTGCTGCTGTAAAATGTTGCATTTTGACATCACAGATATGACCTTGGGAGCCCAGCCTCCCTCTTTGTTATCGCTGGCTGAATGGCTGCGCAGAATTAGAAAGCTGCCATGAAGAACTAAAGAGGACTTTCTGCATGATGTCATGATGCACTCCGCGGCCGAAAAACAAGAATTGAAGGAGTGGTGGGACAGCGAAAAGAGGGACCAAAAGGAGATCGTGGCGTGCCAGAATGAAGCCATGGCGCGGCTCTTAAACGTTATAGAGCGCCAAGTGGACACGCTTCAGACGCTACTAGCACTGCAAACTGGGCAGCTCCGTGCCCGCTCTCCCCTGCAGCCGCTGTCGCAAAACTCTTTCCCATGCACCCCCCGGACACCGCCAACACACTCTTGTCAACCTCCTGGCTCCAGTCTGTACCCACTGCATTCAACTCCTCCCTCATCACAGTCCAGCCCTGTGGACTCCCAGTACCAACTGCTCTCAACACCTGTACCTCTGCAGTTTAGCCCTGCTGGAGTGCAGTGGGTACTGTACTGTACTCCAAAGGAGAAGGTTGCATATGACACCTGGACATAAATCTTTAACCATCCCAGGATCCCACCTCCTCCTGGGACCCCCATTTCCCCATCCTCCACAGTGTTGATGTGTTTCTTTGTTTGTCTCTTTCCTCCAGTTGTTGGTTTTTAATAAAATAATTGTTTTGGTTTGAAAGCAATCTTTATTCCATTCATAGAAAGCAAACAGAGCCCTTCAAAGCAACAGGCAATTTTCTTAAACCTTCATAGTGCATCATCTGCACCAATCACCTCCTAGCATTAGAAGCACTGCACTCGCGAGCATAGCAGCAAATATTAGTGGCTTTCAGCTTCAAATTGCTGCCTCAAGGCATCCCTGATTCTTATGGCCCCATGCTGTGGCCCTCTAATAGACCTGGTCTCTGGTTGTTCAAATTCAGCCTCCAGGCACTGAGCCTCAGTGGTCCAGCCCTGAGTGAAGCTTTCACCCTTCCCTTCACAAATATTACAGACCCTACAGCATGCGGCTATAAGCATAGGAATATTGTCATTGGCCAGGTCCAGCCTCCCATATAGGCAGCACCAGCAGGCCTTTAAATGGCCCAAAGCACACTCAACAGTCATTCTGCACTTGCTCAGCCTGTTGTTGAACCGCTCCTTACTGCTGTCAAGGTTCCCCGTGTATGGCTTCGTAAGCCATGGCATTAAGGGGTAGGCAGGGTCTCCCAGTATCAAAATGGGCATTTTGACTTCCCCTCCGTGATCTGCTGGTCCTGGAAGAAAGTCCCTGCTTGCAGCTTCCTGAACAGGCCAGTGTTCCAAAAGATGCATGCGTCATGCACCTTTCCGGACCAGCCTGTGTTAATATCCGTGAAACACCCATGGTGATCCACAAGCGCCTGGAGAACCATTGAGAAATACCCCTTCCAATGTACTCAGTGGCTAGGTGGTCCAGTGCCAGAATTGGAATATGCGTGCCATCTATCGTCCCTCCACAGTTAGGGAAGCCCATTTTTGCAAAGCCATCCACAATGTCACACACGTTTCCCAGAGTCACGGTCTTTCAGTGCAGAATGAGATTAATGGCCCTGCACACTTCCATCAACATGCGTCCAATGGTCGACTTTCCCACTCTGAACTGGTTAGTGACCAATCGGTAGCAGTCTGGAGTAGCCAGCTTCCACAGTGCAATCACCACGCGCTTCTCCAATGACAGGGCAGCTGTCATTCTTGTGTCTTTGCGCTGCAGGACTGGGGCGAGTTCATCACACAGTCCCATGAATGTGGCTTTCCTCATCCAAAAGTTCTGCAGCCACTGCTCATCATTCTACACGTGCATGACAATGTGATCCCACCACTCATTACTCGTTTCCTGAGCCCAAAAGTGGCGTTCCACTGTGGTCAGCATCTCCGTGAATGCCACAAGCAATCTCATGTCGTAGCTGCTATGCATGGTGAGATCAATGTCGAACTCCTCTTGCCTTTGTAGTTTAAAGAATAACTCCACTGGCACTCGTGATGTGTTAGTGAGAGCAAGCAGTATATTGGTCAACAGTTTGGGATCCATTCCTGCATCCTGAAAGAGGCAGGGGTGCACAGTACACAAACCATTGAAAGATGGCGCCAAATGTGGATGGAAGCACAGGGATTGGTGAGATGTGAAGCAATGCATCACGGGGCATTGGGACAGGACCCAGGATGCCCCATGACCCCCTCCACCTTCGCAACAACTCTTAATGGCAGAAGAGGAAGAGATGCTCTGTGGGATAGCTGCCCAGAGTGCACCGCTCCGAATACCACTGCAAGTGCCACAAGTGTGAACACGCTATTGCGCAGGCAGCTGACCATGTGAACACACAACAGCAGTTTCCCTTCAGCACTCTCTGAGAGGCGCTGTAACTGCTGGCGATGTAACTGCCAGTGCAGACATACCCTCAGAAATGTAGCAAGGCACAGTTGTTGAGACTTGTCTGTCTATCATATTAAACCTAGGTGGGGTTGCCACCTTTCTAATTGCTGGCAACTGGACCCCTGAGGCTCTACCCCCTGCTCCGCCTATTCCCCCAAGGCCCTGCCCCTGTTGCTCACTCCTTTCCCCCTTCCCACTCCCACTCCCTTTGCTCGCAGGATCATCTCAAGGAACCTGTCTATAGGTAGGAGGCAGCCCTGGCTGAACAGGGGCTTGTGTGGGTTAATGACCTCTGACCACTAGGCCTGACTGCCCATGCCCCAGTCACTGCACCTCCCAACATTTTAAGTGGTCTCAGCAAGATACAATAAAAAATACAATAATTATGTTTATGGGGAAGATTATGACGCTTATATGTTCAAACTATTGAAAAACTAAGCCCAATAAATGTTTCTTTATCTGTCTTCACCACTGACAATTTGTGAAATGACTGTTAGGTTCCAGATTTTTAAATTTTATTTTACTGCCTGTTTTGGATAGAACAAAATAAGTATTTGCCTATATAAAAGCTCCTTCTTCTGTTACTTTGCAGTGTGTTCCTTTTGGCTGGACAAACAAGCATATGTGGCAGATTTTGTCTTTTGCAAATTCCAGTTGAAGGCGGCCATTGGCGATGCTTCATGTGGGAAAAGGTATTGACTTTTCTGCCAGTATAGCACATACTGTATTCATCACCATTGTTGCCTCTTCATACACATTGTATGATTTCCCCACCAATGAACTTCTTGTGTTTATTTTCCATACTGTGCTGAATAGTCTTTCAAATGAAGCTATGCTGTGGGGGATTAAACATATGAATTTTAGAGGTTTTGAAAGCAAAGAGAATCTTGCCTGGCTATTTACTAGGTCTTTCATTTGAAATTTTATCCCAAAAGTCCTCAGTTCTCACAATGCTGTCATATTCAGGAATTGTATAAAAGATTTGATAATCCTTGAATTCAGAAAGCAGATCATGCAAAGGTGCTAACAAACAACTTTTTTGGATTACCAAAAGCCAGGCTCTTAAATAAAAAGTCTTCTAAAAGCATTGCCTTTTTCATGTAATGCAGTGCTTCTCCCACCCCAAAAACAAACAAACAAAAATTGCACAGCTTCAGCTAAGAATGTTTTATATGGCCTTGTATTGATCATGTAAGTTTTCTTGCTTAGTTTCGTGTCTCAAAGCCCACAAACACTTCAGATACTGGTTACTGCACAGAAGAGTTCTTGTAAATTTAGTCCCATAACACTTCACTCACAGCTACCGCTGCGGGTTGCACAAATTCCAAAAAAATATTTTAGCATAGCATCATCATTGCTGGATGCACAGGTTAATGTCAGCGGTATTTCAGTTTGGAGGAGTCAGTTGAACTTTTAAAATGTGGGCAAAACTGCATGCTAAAACAATACACCTTCATCAAACAATTCTTTAAGTTCCTCAGTATTCTTTGTTCTTCCTCATCAAAGGTTCTGACAAACTGGGAATACAGCCCAGCCCAAGTAGCCAAGATACATTCAATAGCTCTCTCCAAAGACAGACAGCACTTTTTAGATGCTTCACAATTTTCTTCACATTGCAGTACCAATGTGCCATGTAACCATTTCAGTGATGCCACTCTTTTTGACACTCCTCTGAAAGCTGTCGTCAATGATCAAATCCTCAACATTCCTCTTCGGTGATTTCAACCCATGCTCTGCCATTAAGGGAACAAGCTGGCAGGAGCCCCGCTCTGCATACGCTCCTTAGGGTACGTCTATACTTATGCGTCCGGTCGGAGGCGCGGGATCGATGTTCTGGGTTCGATTTATCGCATCTTGTCTAGACGCGATAAATCGAACCAGGAAGTGCTCCGCCGTCGACGCTGGTAATCCAGCTCGACGAACGGAGTAGGCGGAGTCGACGGGGGAGCCTGTGCGCCGCGTGTGGACCCCGGGTAAGTGCTTTTTCATTCGAACTAAGATAGTTCGACTTCAGCTACGTTATTCACGTAGCTGAAGTCGCGTATCTTAGTTCGAATTATGGGGTTAGTGTAGACCAGCCCTGTTAATTTGCTTGGCTTTCATTTGAGACTGTTGTGCTTACACAGCATCTTTGCAGCATTGTCTGCTGAAAACATAGCATATTCATTCCAGTTGACATGGTGCTTTGATAGCACATTCTGGATTGCATCAAACAGTTCCTGAGAATTATTCAATGTGCAAGAATCCATATCTAAAAACTCAGTAACTGTAAGGCCAATTTCTGGGTGTTCGTATGTAACCAAGATTAGAAAACACAAGCTTATCAGAACTAGTATCCAATGCCAATCCAAAATATCAGTCCTGACCTTCAATCACAGTTTGTACACTTTCAAATTCTTGAAGTGTGATTGCCCTTTGTATAATGTGGGGCATTTTTGTGGAAGCACATACATAACTCTTGGCAATTTTGGAGTCTGGGAACATTTTCTTGAATAAAAGTCTAACATGGTTGCAAGAGGGATGTTATGCTCCAAAAGAAATCCTGTAAATAAAACTTCAGCTTTGGTTATACTACCATTCATTTCTGGCCCAGCAAGTGGGGGGAAGGGGGAAGCTGACAATGATTCCGACTGTCACTGCATTGGCACAGGTCACATGTTTCTCTATAGTGCTATGTCTTGACATTTCCTTGTAGTCACCACAACAGAAAAATCAGTTCTGCAATATACCCCAAAAGCAAATGATAGTCCTTATCTTGATTTTTGTAGAAAATGGTGCTGTGCCCACCAAGAATCTTTAAAGACTTTTCATTTTTTTCCTTTGATGAAGTATTAGGGTATGTCTACACTACGGTACTAGTTCGATTTCTGTTAAACCGAACTTGTGAACCCGATATTTCCAGGTCGATTGTTCGAATCCACACCAGGGATCTTTTTTCGAATGTCTGAGTCCACAGTAGGGGGGCAAGTGTCGACATTGCAAGCGGTGCACTGTGGGTAGCTATCCCACAGTTCCCGCAGTCCCGCCTGCCCACTGGAATTCTGGGTGTAGCCCCCAGTGCCTTGTGGGAACAAAATTGTGTCAAGGGTCGGTATACGTAAATTTCGTCACTCGACCCACACTTCCGCCTTCCCAACGTGAAAGCGCCGGCGGGGAATGAATTCGCGCCCTTTTCTTGTGGCTGATAGCTCGGATGCCACTGGACAGTGAGCATGGAGCCCTCCGCGATTATCGCAGCTGTCCTGTCCGTAGCCAACAACTCGCGCCTTATAGCGCACCTTTTCCAGACTCTGATGCAGAGAAATCGGGAGAGGAGACAACGTAATCTCCGGGAGTACTTAAACTCTGACAGGGGCATTGATCTCTTGCAAAGCGCTGGACCCCGGCCCCTAGACATCATGGTGGCAATGGGTCATGTTGATCCCGTGGAACGGCGATGCTGGGCAAGGGAAACAAGCACTGACTGGTGGGACCGCATAGTGCTGCAGGTATGGGATGAGTCCCAGTGGCTGCGAAACTTTCGGATGCGTAAGTGCACTTTTATGGAACTTTGTGAGTTGCTGTCCCCTGCCCTGAAGCGCCAGGACACCCGGATGCGAGCTGCCCTCAGTGTCCAGAAGCGAGTGGCCATAGCCCTGTGGAAGCTTGCAACCCCTGACAGCTACCGGTCAGTAGCGAACCAATTTGGAGTGGGCAAGTCTACCGTGGGGGTTGCTGTGATGCAGGTAGCCCGTGCAATTGTTGACCTGCTGTTCCAGAAAGTAGTGACCCTGGGAGACGTGCAGGCGATCATAGATGGCTTCGCTGCAATGGGATTCCCAAACTGCGGTGGGGCCATAGATGGGACACACATCCCTATCCTGGGACCGGAGCACCAGGGCGGCCAGTATATTAACCGAAAGGGCTATTTTTCTATGGTTCTGCAAGCACTAGTGGACCACAAAGGACGTTTTACGAACATCAATGTTGGGTGGCCAGGCAAGGTTCATGATGCTCGTGTTTTCAAAAACTCTGGTCTGTTTAGACGCCTGCAACAGGGGGTTTATTTCCCCGACCACAAAATCACTGTTGGGGATGTGGAGATGCCAACAGTGATCCTGGGGGACCCTGCCTACCCGCTAATGCCATGGCTCATGAAGCCATACACGGGAGCCCTGGACACTGAAAAGGAGCTCTTTAATTACCGCCTGAGCAAGTGCAGAATGGTGGTGGAGTGTGCCTTTGGCCGTCTCAAGGCAAGATGGCGAAGCTTACTTACTCGCTGCGACCTCAGCCCTAAAAATATCCCCATTGTGATTGCAGCGTGCTGTGTGCTCCACAATCTCTGTGAGATCAAGGGGGAGACATTTATGCAGGGCTGGGAGGTTGAGGCAAATCGACTAGCAGCAGATTACGCTCAGCCAGACACCAGAGCCATTCGAAGATCACAGCGGGAGGCGGTGCGCATCCGGGAAGCTTTGAAAGCTTGCTTCCAGACAGAGCGGGTTAACCATTGACTGCTACACTTCCGTAAACAGATACTGGACCTTCCCCTGTCCCTTTACACATGTCCCGTTGCCCATCCTCCCATTACCAACCCCCTTCCCCCTCCTTGGTTCAACGCTGTAAAGTCACAGTAAAGGAAAGATTTTTTTGTGTGAACCTTTTCCTGTACTTCTTATTGGGTAATGATTATCACCGTGGAGGCATACGGCGGTTGGGGGGCGGTTTGGTTGGGGGACACTTCCCTTCAAAGGGGAAGCTCTTTACCCTGCCCAAAGCGCAGTGCCAAGAGGTGTTCCGCTTGCTTAAAGGGACAATCAACCTCTCCTAATCCCGTGTGTGTGGTGTTGTCTATGTGCCTTTTACGTTGTGACTATCGCCTACGGATCCCACGGTGCATTGATCTATCCAGCAGGCTACTGTCAGCCGCAAAAGATCAGCGACCACCCTCCCCAAACATAAAGTGCACCACCAAACCCCCAATCCCCAGGTTTACAACGTATAAACCTGCACAACGAAGGACAGGTGTGCTTAATGCATGCAATGTGTACTGTGCTTGTCACTTCAGCAGTTACCCTGTGTGCACCCTCGTTTCTGCTCCCACTATCTGCACTTACAAAACATGTTAACCACTACCCAGACATACAAACGGTCCCATTTAAAACACTCAGGGAAACATTGGTGAACCAAAAAACCAGATTTATTCAACAGAACAATAACTTAACATGGGACCTGGGAAGGGAGGTGCTCAGGGGTGCTGCTGGATGGAGAGGAGGGAAAAGTCTAAGGTTTAGGGAATGACAGCCTTCTACTACTGCAGCGGTCTGCAGGGGTGGATTGAGTATTTCCACGCACCCTGGCTCCCCTTGTCCTAGTGACTTTTGGGGAGGAAGCCACTGGACTTGGTGGTGGGGGAGGGCGGCTTGAAAGAACATACAGAGGTGCTCTTTCCTCATGTCTCCTGTCCTGGAGAACATCCACTAGGCGCCGGAGCGTGTCTGTTTGCTCCCTCATGATTCCCAGCATTGTTTGGGTCGCCTGCTGATCCTCCTGCCGCCACCTGTCCTCGCGCGCTTCAGCCCTCTGCTCCCGTTCCCTGGCTGCTCGCTCGTACCGTGCAAACTCCTCTCTGCGGTGTGCCGCCTCCCTCTGTGACAGCATCATTAATTCTGAGAACATGTCGTCCCTGGTTCTCTTTTTGCGCCGCCTTATCTGGACTAGGCCGTGGGTGGGAGAAGCACGGGTTGGGTGGGAGACACTCACAGCTGTGGGATAAATGAAAGGGAGTGAATTCCTCAGAATGATACTTTTTCAAGAACAATGACCATACTCTTTCACCGTGAATAGGACCAAACACAGTGCCTATCACATGTACACGTACTACAAGGTCAAATACTATGCCTTAAGGCTGAATGAGTGTCTGGGGTCCCGGTATACGGATCCCAGAAGCCTTGCCATACACAGAAAATCACCTCTCTGAAAACCATGGTAAGGTGCTGACTTAGGACTGCTACGAGATTGCTTCACAGCAGTGCTCTACTCCCATGTCTCCCTCAGTGTTCCTGGCGGCGGGCAGGAAATGCTGCTGGCCAAACCGATAATCTACGGCGGCTGTCCTAGACCACCCCCCAGTCCGCGTTGCCGCTCCAGGGAACCAAAAATGCCCGCGAACCGCCCAGCATGAACGGCTCGCCTACCCTTCCCCCCCTCCGCGTGGCTGCTCCAGGGAATCTAAAATGCCCGCGAACCGCTCAGCGTGAACGGCTCGCCTACCCTTCCCCCCCCAGTCCGCGTTGCCGCTCCAGGGAACCAAAAATGCCCGCGAACCGCCCAGCATGAACGGCTCGCCTACCCTTCCCCCCCTCCGCGTGGCTGCTCCAGGGAATCTAAAATGCCCGCGAACCGCTCAGCGTGAACGGCTCGCCTACCCTTCCCCCCCCCTCCGCGTTGCCGCTCCAGGGAACCAAAAATGCCCGCGAACCGCCCAGCATGAACGGCTCGCCTACCCTTCCCCCCCCTCCGCGTGGCTGCTCCAGGGAACCTAAAATGCCCGCGAACCGCTCAGCGTGAACGGCTCGCCTACCCTTCCCCGCCCCTCCGCGTGGCTGCTCCAGGGAATCTAAAATGCCCGCGTACCGCTCAGCGTGAACGGCTCGCCTATTCTATCCCCGGTTTAGCGTTGCCGCTCCCTGGGACTGTCCCTACCCGCGCACCGATATGTGGTACTGGTTTTGCTCCCGACACACTACCACCACGCGTTACCGTAAACAGCCGGGTGTCTGTCTGTAAGGGGAAAAGGAAGCATGCAGTATACTAATTATACCACTCATTCGAACCAGGACCCCATGACTGATATCACTCTGCTGAGGATTACGGAGACAGAGAAAATCTGCATGCTGCGTCAATGCAAGCAAACCCCGGGGCCGTATGCTGCCATGCTATGCAAGGCAATGATACCAGAGTACCTGCTGCTTGCATGGCGCGGGAAAGTATCCTACCATGGAGGAGACAATAAGGCAGCTCTCCCAGTGAACGTGCTAAACAAACTATCGCTGTACCTGCAAGACAGCTTCTCTGAGATATCTGCTGGTGATTACACCTCTATCCCCATACATATTGACAGACTTTTCGAATAGTTGCACGGGTAAGCGACTCAAAGCTGAAGCGCATAAGGCCAATGAAGCCACAGTTACAGAGCGCTATCACACCATAACTATTGTATTGAAAATAAATGTCTAACACACTGACCTGATGATCCCTCTCCTGATTCCTGGTCAGGAATGCTGGCTTGGGAGTGTTCGAAGGGCAGCACAGTCAGGGTGAGGAATAGTTCCTGGCTGTCGGGGAAATCTCCAGGGTGACCACTTTCGATCGCTTCGTCCCCCTGCCCTCCATCCTCTTCTTCGCCATCAGCGAAAACCTCCTCCGATGTGTCCGTAGAATGGACCCCGTCATCGGTGTCCACGGATACTGGCGGGGTAGTTGTTGCCGCACCACCGAGCATGGCGTGCAGTGCCTTGTAAAATCGGCAAGTCTGAGGCGCTGAGCCGGAGCGTCCGTTGGACTCTTTGGTCTTTTGGTACGCCTGACGTAGCTCCTTGATTTTGACGCGGCACTGCGTAGCATCCCGGCTGTACCCTCTCTCCGTCATAGCCTGTGAAATCTTCTCGTAAATTTTGGCATTCCGTCTTTTTGAACGGAGCTCGGCTAGGATTGATTCATCGCCCCACACAGCGATGAGATCCAAAACCTCACGATCACTCCATGTTGGAGCTCTCTTTCTATTCACCGATGGCATCGAAACCACCGCTGTAGAGCTCTGCATCATTGCCAGTGCTGCTGAGCTCGCCACAATGTCCAAAGAGGAAATGGGATTCAAAATGGCCACAGAGGAAAAAGCATTCAAATTTTCGCGGGGATTTCTCTGAGTGGCAGGTCAGAGCATCCGAGTACAAAATACTGCCCTGAGCGTCCACCGAGTGGTGCACTGTGGGATAGCTCCCGGAGCTATCAGCGTCGAATTCCGTCCACAGTACCTCGCATTCGACATGCCCATTTCGAATTTGGCGCTACTCCCCTCGTCAGGGTGGAGTACCGAAATCGATTCAAGGAGCCCTTACTGTCGAAATAAACTGCTTCCTAATGTGGACGGGCGAGGGATTACATTGAGTTAACGCTGATAAATTCGACATAAAGTCCTAGTGTAGACCTGGCCTTAGAGTCTGTTAGCCACTGCTGCTGTTTGAGGTTCTTTTTGTCATTTTGCAATTTCTGACCTATACTACTCAAGTTTAATTGTTAATTATTTGAGACTCCACAACCGATACAGTAGGTCTATCCCTATGGTTACTCGTTTTAACACCCTCATGTTGCTGCTGGTTGTTGGTGCTTTCTCCTCAAATTTCAACTCTTGTGTGACTACTTTTCAACATGATGTTCATGTGCGTATGTGGTTTTTAATAACACAAGGAACGTGGAAGTTTTTTAAAAAAGAACAATGCAGAGTTGTGACTTTACACAACAAATGAAGTACAACTTTGTGGCTAAACTTGCATGTTCAATTTTAATAGTATTTTTGTTCACTCATAGTAATTGGTTCTAATTTAAGGTAGCCAAGTTAATGCAGGAAATGCTCTATTTCAACCGGGATGTGAGGGTGTTGGGGGTCAAAGTGGGACAGTCCTGCAAAACCCCAGGACTGTTTGGAGGTATGTTGTATTCCCAGCTCCGCAGTTGAAGTAAAGCTTAACATATACCTTCTGTTGACTTGATTCTTAATAGTGGTAGCCTTATTTTCCTTTTTGTTGGCCTAAAATACTGAGATGGTACATAACTTAATATAGTAATGCACAAGTCATTGCTTCCCAGACTGTCAAAGTCAATGACTTCAAAATTAAATGGACTGAAACAGATGGATTGAGACTTGATGCAGACTTCAAATGCACACATCAGTGTGATGATCAGATGGTGGAGCATTTCTGGCTGTGATGGATATGCTTGTTAGACGTTCCTCTTACAGGTGTTCAAAATGGTTATTAACTGACTAGGAATTGCATTGAACTAGAACTTAGAGCTTGGATCCTGCAACTTCCTCTATGTGAGCCCCACTCTGATCCATGGACCTTGGCCCTACCCAGGCACGTAAGCCTGCAGGATGAGGTCCTTAGAAAGGTAGAGTCTCCTGCTGCCAGTAGAGAGTTCTAAGTTTACACAGAATCTAATAATGGGGTGCAAGTGGAGATATCACCTTAAGTCTTTTGGCAGTTCCATTCTCTAGTGGAGAGAGAAATGAATGCTGCTGGCGGTACAATATTGCTGAGAAGCCTCAGCGAAGTTCACTGCCCCATTGTGCAAGATGTAAACAAATACATAAGACAGTTGCTGCTACGAAGAACTTCAACTACTCATTACTTCCTGCCATGCCTAGTAACTGTTGCTCATTTAGATCTAAATGTTACTCTACTCCCCTTACCTTGGCCATGGCTCCAAATTTACTTTTTTCATTTCAACTAAAAATAAATTAAATTGTACAAACATTTGTGAAAAGCAAATAAAGGCCAGATAGGCATAGGTTCTAAGAAGTGCTTGTGGACCAACATTTCCGCTATACATAACACTAACAGCCACTGATGCTGCTTTGCCATAGGTGTAGGCAGGTATATGCCATCTTTGACAAGGCCTACAAATTTTAATTAACTCTGGCAATATTTCTTTTGACACACTGCCAGTGGTTTCAGCTTAATCAACAAGCTCTTTATTCATTCTGCTAGACTCATACAGTAAATCCACTATACCTGCACCTACTGTTAGTGATCATAATGAGTATAACAGCTCGTCTAACTTTAAAGATGATGGGGGAAGGGGGAAGAAATGTATTGGCCAGCCTGTTAACAAATTCCTAAGTGCTAGCTACATTCCTTCTCTCCAACGAACTCGTACTTTATACTCCCTTTCTCCCACTGGCCAGAGCATGATGAATTTTTAATTTCAGAGCACAATGCGAAGCATGTTGGCTGAGTTGTTAAGATCAGAGTATATTTATAAATGCCCCCTCTGGAACTTAGACATTTTATACTTTAATACTTTTATAAAGATAAAGAAAGTCCAGAAAGGGAAGATAAGTCAAAACTGAAATCCATAAGTAGATAAAATCATGAAGAGAGATGTTTGTTCAGTCCATCCCCATGTTTATGCAAGGGCTATTCCTAAAAGGGGGGTAAACTAATTTTTTTCCCTGTTGCAGTAGCACCTAGAGTCCCCAATCAAGGATCATGATTCCATTGTACTAGACACTGCGCATTTTCTACGTTAGACATGTTTTTAGATGAATGCTTTCCAGCCTGCAGGCGTTTCAAAGAATTCACTTAAAATGTATGTCTGCTTTTCCTTATTGAAATGCCAGCCACTGTAGGAAGAAACTTCCCTTCTGGCCATATTACGCCACAAAGGTGTAGTGTCTCACACTTTCTTCTGATGCATGTGATACTGGCCACTGTCACATTGGATACTAAGCAAGATGAACCACATAGAAGGTCTATTCCTTTTTTTCAGTTCCTAGCAATTGCCAATAGTAAAATGTCCATCCAAGTAAAGTTTTCAGTTCTTCAACACTAGAGTACTAAAATTATTGAAACTGATACATTTTCCAACCTTATGCAATCTGCTCAAGTGTCTCAAAATTTGAGAAAAGGGAAACAATGACTCCACAAATAACAGAGTGCAGCACTACTACTGTAGTGCTTAATACTGTCACCCATAGTACCTGAATACTTCTCAGTTAAAGTAATTGTTCTTGGTGGCCTTGATGGAGTGTGTCTCTTTAACCTATATTGGGGGTAGAAACAATTGATTTTTGGTTCAATTGTCTGTTGGCCATCTCCTTTGGTTTACTTAGATCTGTTGTGGGGGTTTTTATTATTTTTTTATTTTGGTGGTTTGTGGAGTTAGTTTATTTGTTTTGGGAGAGAAAGGTGCAGGGTTGGCCTTAGCAAGTGCAGGGCCCAATTTCAACAGGGCCCCATGTCTGAAGTGCTGCCAAGACAGTGGAGGGGGAGGGATAGCTCAGTGGTTTGAGCATTGGCCTGCTAAAACCAGGATTGTGAGTTCAATCCTTGAGGGGGCCATTTAGGGACCTGGGGCAAAAATTGGGGATTGGTCCTGCTTTGAGCAGGGGGTTGGACTAGATGATCTACTAAGGTGCCTTCCAACCCTGATATTCTATGATTCTATTGAGCTGCTGCCGAAGTACTGCCAACAAACATTGTGGGGCCCCTCTCTGACATTGTGGGGCCCCTTTAAAGCTGGCCCTGGAAGGATGAAAGTATAGAAGGATGTTAATGTTGTAATTGATATGGTGGAAAGTATTTATTGGAGGAAGCATTTCCTTAAGGTGATCAGCTTCTGAATTCATCTAAAGTCCCCTGACCTAATTTTGGCTTTTTACTGGAGATGGGGCTTGATCCACTAATAGCTTTCAAGATTAAGATCAAAGCCCTTGCACTGATGGTGGAAGGAAATTGGAGGCCAATAGAAGCAATTGGTATATGGAGTTATGCTATGGATTAAATCATGAAGATGGAAAGCAGGCACACTGATATTGGCCTTTGGTTATGTATTCAGTGTCAGATACAGTGAATACAGTAATCCCATCTGGTGGTGATCTGTGAATGCTTCTCTGTGGCCAGGTCCTCATTTGGAAAGAATGGGCCAAGTTTGCTAGTCAACTGGAGGTGAAAAGGCATTCTGAGATAGTGCTGTCTGACTCATCGCTATGCTTGGATGACCAACCAGGAACCTGAGAATTCACATCACTTGGACAAATGGAGGCTCTATACTCTCATTGGCGAGGAGGAAACAGCGTTTTGGCTGGTTATTCAGAGCACTTTTCCCATTAGTCCTGCCTGGGCTGCATTTGAGCCAGCTGTTGTTCATCAGGGAGCTAATCTCCTGTAGACTGTCACTTTAGTAGTGCTGGGGCTTGCATGGGAGGAGAGATATGTGATGAGTGTCACTGACACAGCTGCAGCTGAGCTTTTGGCATTGCAAGCAAACATGGAAAAGAGGTGGGTAGTCTGGACCCTGCAGGTGACAAATGGCAGTAACTAGTGCTGCTCTAGGTCCTACAGGAGGCTAACAATGGGAGGAGAGTTGTACTGCTGCCATCTACTGTTGTTGAAGTAGGTTAAAAGTATCTTGTGGGGACCTTGTGGAGCGGGTCAGCTGAGTACCAAGCACAGAACCGTGCACTCCACTCTGCCCCTACTTCAGTTCCTGTACAGATCTGGGAAGTGGGAGCGCAGTGCTGTAGAGCTACCCGAACACTTTCTTTCTCAAAGCAGCTTTCTGTGATCTCTGGCAGGCTGAGGGAGCACAAAGCAGCCAGCTCACATGCTGATGCCTGAGTCCGGTACCTGCCGCTAGGCATTTACATAGCTCATGTCCCTCATATGCATGTGAGGGGGGAGGGATAGCTCAGTGGTTTGAGCATTGGCCTGCTAAACCTAGGGTTATGAGTTCAAATCCTTGAGGGGGCCATTTAGGGATCTGGGGCAAAAATTGGGGATTGGTTCTGCTTTAAGCAGGGGGTTAGACTAGATGACCTCCTAAGGTCCCTTCTAACCTTGATATTCTATGTCCTGAATCCACTTGCCCTTTTGGCAGCTATTTAAAAGCGTCTCCTTTACACCAGTGTGCACTCACTGCCCATTCATTTCTGGATGTAGTTTTAGCTGGTTGAGGCCTACTTGTCTGAGAGCAGGAGTACTCAACCTTTTTCTTTCTGAGCTCCCCTCTCTCCCCAAAATATGCTATAAAAACTCCGTAGCCTGCCTGTACCATGACAACTGTTTTTATAGAAAAGCCAGAGCTGCCATTAAGGGGTAACAAGCCGGGCAATTGTCTGGGGCCCCACACCAAAGGAGGCTCCTCAAAGCTAAGTGGCTCAGGCTTTGTCTTCAGTCCCAGGTGGTGGGGCCCCAGGCTGGAGTCCCAGGTGGCGGGACTTTGGCTTTCTGCCCTGGGCTCTAGTAAGTCTAATGCGGGCCATGCTTGGCAGACTCCCTGAAACTTGCTTGCAGCCCTCAGGGCCCCCCAACCATTCCTCCACACCCCCCTAGAAGGCAGGCCCCACAGTGTGAAATCCTCTGGTTTAGTGCAATTGAGTTCTCCTTTTTTAGATGAAATTACTGTAATACTGGCATTACATTTACCTAGTCACTGGTAGATAGGATGCAACTTGCGGGAGCGGTGGGAGGAGGGCTGTGGCATGCGGACCAGGGCAATGGCTCTGCTTGCTACCCCTTAAAGTTGGCCCCGAATACCACGAAATAGAGTTTAAGCACCTAGACTAGCTGTTGCAGGGTTAACACGCCGCATTTATGGACTAAACACGAGCTGTGGCACGGAGGAGTGATAAAGGCAGAAAGCAGTAGAGGAGCACTGTCTCATAGGTCAGACAGGCCAGGCCCATCGCCCCTCCCGGGGGGCTGCAATGAACCCCCGCCCTGCCCGCTGAACTCGGGCTACTTTGAGCAGATTCCCTGTCGATCGCAGGCGTCCCGGCGAGCAGCGAGGCGGAGCCGTGCGCCTCTCTCACCACCAGAGGGCAGCACGAGAGAGAGAACAAGCGGCAACAAAAGGAGGCGGCGAGTTGCCCCTGCTGGCGAGGGAGAAAGTTTGGGGGGGGGGGGGGGCAGGACGCTGAAGCGCCGGGCGGTTTCGGGGGCGCTGCTGCCGCCTGCACGCTCCTGCCTGGACCCCAACCCGGGGGCGGGGCCGCTCCCAGCGAGGGGACCCCGCGCCGCAGTGCTGCCGGCTGGGGCCGCCGCGGAGCCCGTCGCTGTGCCCCCTGCGCTCTGCCGCAGAGAGCGCGCCCCGCCTGGGGCCGCCCCGCGCGCAGAGCCCGGCAGAGCGCACGGGACAATGGCCATTGCTCGGGGCCGCTCCGAGTCCGAAACTCCCCCCGCCTCTCTTCCCCCCAAAGTTCAGAACTTTGCCGACGTCAGGGGCTCGGCAGCCAATGAGCGCCGGGCTGGATATTTTGGGAGGAGAGGGGGGAGGAGTGGCCCCCACGGTGCTGGTGTCTGCCTGGCCGCCTTGCGCGCAGTGAATGGGAAGGCGGCCGCCGCGGGAGCCGCGTCCAGTGCCTTCCGATCCCGGGGCTCTGCTCAGCGGCTGCCCCAGCGAGGCTGGCCTGGCATGGGAGCGGCGAAGGTGCAGGAGCCAGGGACTGAGCAGCTGGCCGCTGGCGCGCTCTGAGATCTCCCCCCAGCGGTTACCTGCCCTGCCAGGTTGGGCGATGCGGAGCGGGGCGGGGGCTGCCTGCCGAAACCCCTGATGGAGGGTTAGCGCTGTTGAGCGTAACTCCCTGCTCCTCTTTCCTCTGCGGACTCCTCTGGCTGGAGCGCGGCTGGACCCCTCGCCTGCGGGTGCCGGTCAGATAACACGCGGAGACCTGACAGGCTAAAAGGCACCGCGGGACATAACCCTGCCCCCAGATCTCCCCGGAAGATTGGGTGGTGCTCCAAGGACTCCGGGAGTGCGAGCGGGGATGCGGGGAGAAGTGGGCTCTCTCGGGCTGTGCTGAGAGCCCCTCGCAGCCCTTTGCCCTCGCTGTCGCTGGGGGTTCCCACCTCTGAGGACTGGCTGCCCTTGCATCCTTTTGCAGCCTTTGGGGGAAGGGATAAGGAGACTATGTTGCCCGGTGGGAGCCGTGCGTCCCTGTGGCTGGGAGTGATCCTGGGCTTCTGGAGCTTCTGGATGCCTGTTGGAGGATGCCCCAACAAATGTACCTGCTCTGCCTCCAACGTGGATTGTCATGGGCTGGGACTGAAAACCGTGCCACGGGGTATTCCCAGAAATGCAGAGAGACTGTAAGTAACGCGCGTGGGTTTCGAGAGTACTTGTTGGGGCGCTCTTGGGGAGATTCCCTATAGATGCATATCGGTGCAGACTCGGAGCCCGCACAGTCCTAACAGCTTAAATAATCAAGCACCGATGCACGTTTGCAGGAGGGAGGGAGGGAGGGAGAGGACCCTTTCGGAAGTTACAGCCGCTCTGATCCTGCTTCTATGCTAATCAAGCCCTATGTGTCAGGTTCTTGTTTCTTGCAGTAACTTACGTTTAAAATCTTGCTGTTGTAGGTTTTGCAGTAACTAGTTTGTTAAGGGCTTCAAAACTCTCTGGCTGTGGCACTGACACGGGTTAGCACTGGAAATACTCCAGGAGATTTTAACATATGATTAAAAATCTGGATGCTTTCACCTGGAGACTAGTATTGATTTCTTCTTGCTTTGTTTCCCAGCACGGTGACTGCATTCCCATGGCAGAAATAAAGTAAAATGGATAATAGATTGCATTAAAACAATCTCTGGTTTCTGTCTTTAACTGACAGAGGAAGGCAATGTTACAGGGAAGCCTGTCACTTAGTCCTTAACTCCCCTTATGGTATATCCTAGATACTGCTATGTGGTGGGGTATTTCAGACTACAATACCTGAGTGCAACAGGAGGAGTTAGGGGCCCTAATGCTTTCTAAGACTTTGTGACCATACATCATAACTGCATGCTTAATTTGCTATCTTGAGGCTAAAGTTTCTTTGTGAATGCCTCAGCTTTCTCAATCTTAAATTAACCCTTAATGGAATGCTGGAGAGCCCTTGAAGCAAAGTGGAATGTAACTCTGACACTGGTTACTACAGTGCATATGGCATATAGATATTTCACGCACTATGTAATGGAGATGTGTAGAACTGAACATTTGACAGAACGTCATTGCAGCTCCATAGTTAGTTGCCAGTGATAACCAAACTGAAGTGTAGTTAAGTTTATTAACATTTGAAAAATTAGCTATCCCATACGAAATATACTTTAGTGGTTTGTAACTATTCTGCAAATAACACAGTTAGCCCAATGTAGGGACTAATGACCCACTATATTTCATTTTGGCTAGTGTAGTCAGTTTATTTAGTGAAAGCTCAGACTCTCAAACAGTTTTATCTTCCTGGAACTAAAAAAGAAGCAGATGACTTGTGACTAAGCAAAAAGTTCTTATGGGCTCAACTCTCAAAGGCTAAGTTTCAGCAAGGGTGAATTGTTATGAAGGTCATTAATGCTTCCACAAATGCAACTCATAATGGAAATATTAACAGCCCTTTAATGATAGCAGTTCTGTTATCTTGCAAACCACACAACTTCCCATCTTCCATATCTGGCAATCCAGCGATACTTTGCAATTTCACACACAGACCATTTTAACACCAACTGAGCAAATGAATGTCAGTGTTTTGGAAATGATTAACATCTATTTTTGCATACAACTCTGATCTGGAACTTGAGACACTGTTTAGCAGCAGCCTGGGAATCCAGAGAATAGAGTTCAATCTAGTCGCAAAATACAGAGTCGACAACAGTAACACTAGGTCCATATACTACCCTAAATTCACATGCCGTGAACAACTCATAAACTTGGTGAGATGTGCATATTCTGTATGCAAGATTCAAGGGCTAGAAGCTGAAATGAGTTAAATTTGGGCTAGAAATAAGATGCAAATATTAACAGTAAGGAATTTGACCTTTGTCACAACTTACTGGGGCATGGTAAATTCACTATCACTTAAGACGTCCAGTCTTGACTTAGACTTTTCTAAAATATATGTTCTAGCTCAGTCACAAGATATGGGCTTAATGCAGGTATTACTGGGTGAAATGTAATGGCTTGTGCTATGCCAGAGGTCAGGCTAAATTATAATTGTTCCTTGTGGCCATAAATTCTATGAATCTGTATGCATGTACAAGTGTTTAATACAGTAAAATTATAGATGCACACTAAGTGGTTGTAATATCCAGTATAGACTATAAAACACTAAAGTTGTAATCCTTTACCACAAATGTACTCTCTTATAATAGATTCTTCAAGTTTTATCAGCCCAACTTACCTCAGAAATAAAACTATTGAAGACCATTTTGCGGAAAATTAATCTCATTGGTGTAAAACAATATCTCGGATGATCTTTGTTATAATGTGTAAATGGAGAGCTTCTTAAGTTATTAATGTAGACTCTAAAATAGCAGACTATTAACTTGTCAGTATTCACTCATGCGTAGTATTAACTGATAGCTTGTGAAAGTAGCATACAGACTGCACTGTAATAAGATTTGAGGACGGTCTAGAAGATGTATATTAGAGTCTGTATTTTTATTACCATATTCTATCTACCAGTACCCATTCTTTCTTCAATGTTTTATTCTACTGATGCTGATAGTATCTTATGAACCATTTTCTGTTTTTAGAGTATCAGCTGAAATATAACCTTTTCAAAATACTTTGTCTATTTTGAATCCTTATTTAAATTGGTATGGTAAACCAACTTTTTTTTCCTTATGCTAGATTTGGTAATTACACTAACTTATAAGAACATAAGAATGGCCATAGTGGGTCAGCGCAACGGTCCATCTAGCCTGGTATCCAGTCCCGGACAAGCCAAGTGACAGATGCTTTAGCGAGAGCGAACAGAATGGGAGCACTCTATCAAGTGAACTTGAAATTCACAGATGGAAATAAGGCCTTTTTTGGATATCATCTGATATCCAAATTCATCAGACCAGGAACTCATTCCATTGTCTTGTTTTTCTATCTATTTAATAAATGCCTGTTTTCTGTTCACTTAGCCATAAATATTCTATGTATTCAATAATTGCTCAGGGCTTGAAATGTGCTGTTAGAATCTCACTATATCTTGGAGCCACCTTAGGCAGTTACTCTCAATCTTAACTTTTCATGTTAAACTTCGGAGTTTACTAAGGGGTCCAATTGCCTGAAAAATGACAAGTGAAACTTAAATGGAGTGATTATATCACTCAGTTCTGTGCGCTCCATGGCAATCTGCTAATTCTGTGCGTGGCATTAGAATGTCTTGATTTGTAGTTTTCTACTATTTTGCTTAATATACTGACCTCTGAGTAGTAAAAAAAAAAAAGATTAAATAGCTGTGAAATGATAATGCTGTCACCCAGGTCAGGAAACAAATAGCTGTGGTTGATAAGATACCTTGGAAAATGTTATTCTCATGAGTTTCTTGACAGCTATTTGCACGCCACTGTACTCTGTATAAAGGGAAGTTTTCATCCTTTCTGCACCCAGGTAAGATATAGGCTGAAAATGACAGTTGCAGCTTGTTTTGATTTGAAATCGACAATAGATCTAACAGCATCACTTAAAATACTTCCACACTAAGCTCTTTAAAATTCTGGTTTTGCAAACCTTCCAGAATGTTTGGGCTGTTGCAGCCAGGCTAAATATTATTTTAATTTTTGTTTTAAAATGAATCCAAATGAAAAATAAACTAAAAATGTAACGTTAAGGAGTCCTTGAGAAAAGCATTCCACCAAAGAAATGGGTGCTTTACACTTGTTCTTTAAAATTAACTATCACAAATCTACCTTTATCAAGAGAAATGCAAAGTCACTAGAGTTTTTTTTTTTTTTTAGTTTGATAAAGTCACTGCTTTGACAGTTTTTTAATAATGAATGTGAAACTTATGCTTTATTTTTTTTAATGTCTGGAAATTGCTTCTCTTGGAAAGAAAATTGGTGGTGGTAACTCTTTCCAAAGGCTGCAATCTGCAGAGCAACCAGTGGTCACCAAGATGATATAATCCTGAGGAAAATTGGACTAAACTTTTTACAATTTAACGTTCCATAGTAAATTGTAAAAAATTGCAGTATCAATTCTAGGGTATAAGCATAGCTGCATTTTACATAATGTCAGCACATTTTATGTTAGTCCCCTTCCCTTAAAGTCTAGTATAAATTTAATTTATGCTAGCAGTGTTATATGCAAAGCTAAACAAACACAGCAGAAATTTCAGTGTAATGTATCCATGCAGCAAAGATATGGCTAAATGCAGAGGAAATGAATGGTAGTTGAAATGAAAATATTTGCCGTGAAGCACAGAGTAAACAGACGTTGCATTTACCTTTTGTATTATGAAAGGAACCTGCAAACGTAATTATCCTTCTACTCAAAACTGCAGACAAGAACATTCAACAAAATGAAATGGGCTATAAATATGGATTTTTAGTTTTTTAACCAATGCTCCTTAAAGAAATTTTCTACATGAACAATTATATCAGTAGCATAGGCAAAGCTTGACATCTTACTTTGTTTCTTGGCTTAAGTACATACTGGTAACTTACATATTTAAACAAACATTTAGTCTTTGCAGACTTGGTAACAAAATTCTGAAAAGTGAATGTAACCACATTACAAGCACCCCAAATAATGGAGAAAATTAGTAGTTTAAAAATTTTATCAGCCTTTAGCAACCAGCTAAGCACTATGATCAACTTCTGAAGAGAGGAGTCACTGTGTACAGAAAACAGTAAATAGTGGCTCCGACGAAGGATTATTGACCTAAGCAAATATTGGTTATTTAGAAATTACATAGCACGTGTAAGGATGTACTTCACATTCAGCTTTTTGGATGTATCTTACTTTACCAAAATGTTCTGTAGGACTATACTTGGTTAACTAACTGAGCTGGTATGCTGTAATCAGTTTCTGGAAGTGCTGTCGTTTCCATGTACAATTTCATATTATATTCTATTTTTTTTCAGTGGAATCTTGACTGGCTGTGCCATGTTATGAAGAGGGAGATATTTCTATAGATAAAACCTTTTAGTTGTACAGATAAAATCATTCCCATGGCCAATTTGTTTTGTGGCATGCTAGTATTTGCTTGTGAATATTGCTTTATTGGCAAAATGCCTTTAGCTTCTCTGCTTGTTGGTTAATTTACCTTTTATATAAGGTTCATGAAACCATCATACGATGAGTCCTGTGGCACCTTATAGACTAACAGATGTATTGGAGCATAAGCTTTCGTGGGTGAATACCCACTTCTTCGGATGCATGCAGTGGAAAACACGCATGCATCTGAAGAAGTGGGTATTCACCCACGAAAGCTTATGCTCCAATACATCTGTTAGTCTATAAGGTGCCACAGGTGCCACAGGACTCTTTGTTAGTCTGGATCTGTAGAAGCAACACGGCTACCCCTCTGATACTTGACATGATACGATGATAATCTAAAAATTTGACTCTTGACATGCATTTGTGTAGGGAAATGACTTCTAATACTTATTTTTGGAAGTTCGTTGTAATCTAGTTACAGCATAACTTGTGATTTTTGTTTGTGTAGTGTTTGTGAAGAGGGTCTCCACTGCTGTATCATTTTGGGATGCTGTGAGCATTTTGGGATGCTGTGAGCTATTCAGGACAGACCATGTCAAACAGTTACGATGTTGAATTTATTAACTTAATTAGAACGGAAACCTAGATCTGTAATGTAGACTTAACTCTTATAGAACTTTAAATCCATGATTTCAAAGCACATAACATTTAGTCAATCACTCCAGTTTTACAGATCGGGAGGCTGAGGCTAGAGTGACCAGATACAAGTGTGAAAGATCGGGACACTTTTTGGGGGGTTAGGAGGGAAGAGGGATACACTTGTGTATATAAGACAAAGCCCCTAATATCGGGACAGATCTGATAATGTCAGGATATCTGGTCACCCTAGCTGAGACACATGTGCATTGACTAGCGCACTGTGTCACAGCCAGTCACTGGTCCAATTGGACCACATAATACCCTTCTACTCCAAATCTGAAGACGTTTAAGATTGAGAAACATACCAGAATTTACATAGATCTAGCTTCTGCTGGATATGACATTTGAGCACATCTGGTTCCTCAACAGTCAGTATCTCCTCCTCCTCCTGTTAAATAGTAAGTTTTTTGGTGGCATATTACTGTTCTGAATTGGTAGAGCAAAGTTTTTGTTTCACTCTCCATAGCAAGGCTAATCACTCTCCTACACTATGGTTGAGTAGCTAATTAAAGTATGTCGCTATTTAGGAGCAATTTGGAAGTTTAGTCATCAGCATACTATGGAATTTTTTCATGTGATCTGTGGTTTCTGTTGTATAAATATATTATTGTGGTGTTCTTGGCCTGAGTGAATGGAACTGTGAGGTCGCACTGGCTTGTAATACTTTTCAGCCTATTCAGCTTTGTTTGTCACATCACTTTCTCCATGCTCCTTTCTTCAATACTTCTGCATTGCTGCAGAGCATTTTTTTAAATATATGCAAATATTTTAAATACATGGATTGTCAGATTAACATTCTGACTTTCAAGAAGTCTTACCTTTAAGAATAATTATTCACTTATGTATATACTGGTAGTGTCCAAAGGCCCCAGTCAAGACCCATTGTACTAGGTCATGTGCCAGTAAGGGGAGACAGTTTGTGTTTAGAAG
This sequence comes from Chelydra serpentina, assembly GCA_037349315.1. Taxonomy (NCBI): domain Eukaryota; kingdom Metazoa; phylum Chordata; order Testudines; family Chelydridae; genus Chelydra; species Chelydra serpentina. The sequence continues at coordinate 28,183,602 of JBAIAC010000035.1, read as the reverse complement.
AGTATACTATTTAAAGCCCTGATCAAAAAACAAACAAACCTTACCCTAATTTTACTCACATGTCTTTGCCTTCCTAATTTAATGCGACTGCACATGTGCATGTGCATGTTTGCTGGATCATGGTCTCACTATATTATAGTTGCTTATTGCCTAAACAATGGAAGGGGAAGGAGGAGGAGGGTAGCAACCACAATATCGGTAATTACATGGTCTAGTAATGTGCACAACTGTTGCATTCTCTCGTCAGATGCTGAAACTTTAATAGTCTCCTTATGCCAACAGCAGATCAGAGGTGGTCTGTCATCTTGGGTGTCTCTGTTACAGGAGGATGGGTGAAAAGTTAACTTTGAAATAGTAGATAATAAATAAGTAGGGATGTTACTTGTGCGCTTATATTATTTTTATTTCTTTGACCCCCATCTAGCTTTAAAGCCCCTTTAGTCTTTTAAACCTAAGCTCATATCAAAGACACTGTTGAAAGAAGTACAGCAGAAAAGGCCAAGAGGCTATCTTTGAAAAGAAAGCTATTCCGTCTTTTTTTTTTCCTTAGGCATATCCAATAATTTAAATGATGAGTGTGCTGCTTTTTTTTATCACTGGCTTGAGAAAATGAGGCTGAATCAGAGCAGGCCACTGGTCTGCTCTGATGTGTATGCAAGGCATGCATTGCAAGCTCTAGGATTCAAAAAAATGTGATCCAACTGGTGGCCCATAGGCCAGATCCAGCCCCTGGGACAATTCTGTCCAGCCCCTGAATGCGCATTGTAGAGCAAAATGGCATCGTTTGCACAGCATGACCTCGCACGTGCAGTGCATGCAAGGTCATACTATGCAGAGGACACCATTTTGGACCACCTAAGTCATGCAAGGGAGAATTGCGTGCCTTGCTAAAAATGTCACAGTAGCCCACTGAAGCAGGCTAAAGTTACCTGCTGAAGCCCTTTGAGACCTATTCCGACTGATGGCACTGACAAAAAAGAACAACCACTTTTCCTAATGGACTGTTTTCAAAATGAGTTTTAAAATCTCATAAATGCAGATAAAACTGCATTATCGCCAGTATCCATATTTAAATACCTACAGTAACTGGACAATGTACAAGGCAGGAAAAACTTGACTAGCATTTAAGTAATGTAAATAAGAATCCAGTCATTATTCAGTAGTTTGGCATTTGTTGTAACAACATTAATCACTATGGATTAATTTGAACATCATGTGGATATAGTCAGTAATTGTACAGGAATACCAGCATAATTTGGCTATTTAATGTGCCATAATTTTCAAGCATTGATCATGGTATTGACACTGACATCCAACATTAGTATTCCTCAGATGGCCCTTTTGGATGGCTAAAATACTCTGAGTTTATCTACATAGCGTTGCCATTTGAACTATGGGGGTGTGAATTGCAGTGTGTATTAGCATGCAGTGATTTAACTCCCCTGTGTGGACATTACAGGTGTGAACTAAAAGGTACCTAGTTTATGTTAATATGGTACTCTTTAAACAGGACAGCGTTAATGTGAAGTAAGTACTTTTAGCTGGCACCCCAGCATAGCCATGGGTACATCAGAGAACAGCATGCTAGTGCATGCTGCAGATCACACCTCTCTAATCCAAGCTGTGGAGCTGTGTAGACATAACCTCGGGTTTCCAGATATGGCAGGGGAATGGGGACACCATATAAACCACGTAACAAAAGCCAGTAAACAGGGGTTTAACAGCTTAAGTCTTAGCATGGCAAATATCACACACTTTAGCTTATGAGCTTGTTCTGGAGATTGAGTCAGGATGTGATGCCTCCTAGGAGCTGCTAGCTCAAGTGACCCAAGGTGTACTTGTTCCAGGTCCCTTTACATAATTCCAGTTACCCAGAGTGCCTCATTTCCTTTGGCTGCCCGCTTTTGCACCTGGTCCTTGGAAATGAACAGCAGCTGGGCTGGCCTAGCCCTAATGGCAGCCATTTCTCATGAGTAGGAGATTTAAGAGGAATCCAGCTTCTCTCATTCCTGCATCAAGATGAGAGGAAGCCACTGCTTAAGATCTTGGCTTTTCCCTGGGCTCACTGGATATACACACAGGCCTGTAAAAAGGAAAACAAAACGCTTGTATGCAACTTAAATACATCAGGCTCCCCTTCTGGTCACAGCTGTACTGTTATCCAGCTCTTTTCCCCGCCAGTGCTGCTGTAACTTTCTAAGGACATTTCTGGAAACTGGGATGTTCCATCCAGCTCTAGTTTTTCAACTTTGGCTGAAGACAACACTGAACTTTCATTTAGCATTTAAAGTTAATGTAAATACCTAATTCCTTGTGCTTTGAAAATATTTAATTCTGAACTATTTTGACAAACCTGGAAAACTAATTCCAAGTTCTCAAAGCCCACCTGAAAAAGGGTGATTTTGTTTTTCCTGCCAGACTTCCTCTCTGTAATTCCACACTGACAAATGAGTTGCATAATCTTAAATTCCTATTTTTCAGTGATTTGAGCTGTTTAACTCCAAGTTGTGCATCTCTTTGCATCCTCCTCAAACATAATTCCATCCTGGTAACAACTCAGTTTGTAGACAACTTCCCTGCAGTTAAAAGGGATGGTTCTAGAATGCTCATCAGAGTGCTGAGGTGGATTAGAGGCAAAATTACTAAGCTTTATTTTGAGGCCACAATCAGTCCCTCCCCACACCAAAACCATTGAAGTATCTAAAAATGTTGTCCTATCACCAGACCTATGAAGCACATGACGAAAGTGCCTCACAAATAGCCTAGCCTAAGTGGAAAAAATAGCCTCTTATTTGTTCATGCTCTACAGTGGTCCTCATTTGGATGGGGTACTTGAGTTTGAGCTCCATCTACAGCCCTCTTTCTATCTGAGGGAGCTGGAGAGACATGCTTGTGGTAGCCAACACTAAGGGTATGTCTACACTATGAGAGTAGTTTGATTTTACTTAAACCGAATTTGTGAAACCGATATTACAAATTCGAACGTGTGTATCCACCCTAAGCACAGTAATTCGACTTTGTGAGTCCACAGTAACAGGGCAAGCGTCGACATTGCAAGCGGTGCACTGTGGGTAGCTATTCCACAGTTCCCGCAGTCCCCGCTGCCCATTGGAATTCTGGGTCGAGCCTCCAATGCCTGCTGGGGCAAAAAATGTGTCACGGGTGGTTTTGGGTAACTGTTGTCATTCAACCCTCACTCCCACCCTCCCTCCGTGAAAGTGTCGGCAGGCAATCATTTCGTGCCCTTTTCTAGTGATTGACAGCGCGGACAACACAGCACCGTGAGCATGGAGCCCGCTGCGATCATCCCTGCAGTTATGGCCGTTGTCAACACCTCTCGCCTTATCGTCCACCTTTTTCAGAGGCAGATGTTGAGAAATCGGGCGAGGAGGCTACGGTAGCACGGTGAGGACATTGACTCTGAGAGGGGCACAGACCTCTCACAAAGCATGGGACCCCGCACCCTGGACATCATGGTGGCACTGGGTCATGTTGATGCAGTGGAACGGCGATTCTGGGCCCGGGAAACAAGCACGGACTGGTGGGACCGCATAGTGCTGCAGGTCTGGGATGAATCACAGTGGCTGTGAAACTTTTGGATGCGTAAGGGCACTTTCCTGGAACTTTGTGAGTTACTGTCCCCTGCCCTGAAGCGCCAGGACACCAGGATGCAAGCAGCCCTGACAGTCCAGAAGCGAGTGGCCATAGCCCTCTGGAAGCTTGCAACGCCAGACAGCTACCGGTCAGTCGCGAATCACTTTGGTGTGGGCAAATCTACCGTGGGGGTTGCTGTGATGCAAGTAGCCAATGCAATTGTTGAGCTGCTGCTCTCAAAGGTAGTGACCCTGGGAAACGTGCAGGTGATCAAAGATGGCTTCGCTGCGATGGGATTCCCAAACTGCGGTGGGGCTATAGATGGAACTCACATCCCTATCCTGGGACCGGACCACCATGGCAGCCAGTACATTAACCGAAAGGGCTACTTTTCAATGGTGCTGCAAGCACTGGTGGATCATAAGGGACGTTTTACCAACATCAACGTCAGATGGCCGGGCAAGGTTCATGACGCTCGCGTTTTCAGGAACTCTGGTCTGTTTAGACGGCTGCAGGAAGGTATTTACTTCCTGGACCAGAAAATAACTGTTGGGGATGTGGAGATGCCTATAGTGATCGTCGGGGACCCAGCCTACCTGCTAATGCCCTGGCTCATGAAGCCGTACACAGGCGCCCTGGACAGTGAAAAGGAGCTTTTCAACTACCGTCTGAGCAAGTGCAGAATGGTGGTGGAGTGTGCTTTTGGACGTCTGAAGGGGAGATGGAGAAGCTTACTGACTCGTTCTGATCTCCGCGAAACCAATATCCCCATTGTTATTGCAGCTTGCTGTGTGCTCCACAATCTCTGTGAGAGCAAGGGGGAGATGTTTATGGCGGGGTGGGAGGTTGAGGCAAATCGCCTGGCTGCTGATTACGCACAGCCAGACACCCGGGGGATTAGAAGAGCCCAGCGGCGCATCCGGGAAGCTTTGAAAGCTAGCTTTCATACTGACCAGGGTAATCAGTGACTGTTACGGTTGTTTAAACAAAAGCTGAACCTGCCCCCGCTTCTTTACCCAGTTAATGTTGCCTATCCTCTCCAATTATCAACCCCCTTCCCCCCCTTCAAACACACCTTTAAGCAGAAAATAAAGGAAACATTGCTCATGAAAACCGTCTTTTTTATTAAGGATTTCACGTTAAAGGGTTGAAACTGGGACGCAGGCTAGGGTGGGGTGCGGGTGGAGTGATGGAAAGGATGCTTCTAAACTCGGGGAATGACAGGCTTCTGGTCCTAGAGCAGTCCGCAGTGGTGGACTGGTTGTTTCTACGGAGCCTGCCACCCCTCCTTTTTGGGACTCTGTGTGGAGGGGTATGTGACTTTGTGGCGGGGGAGGGCGGTTACAGATCCCCTGCAGCGTGGGTCTATCATCCTGGCTCCGGACCGCTGCAGAAGATCTGTAACCACCCTCCCCCGCCACAAAATCACATAGCCCCCCCCCCCCCCCCCCCCAGAACATGAAAACTACCTCCCAGACTGACCAGGGTACCTAATGACTGCAATGTGTGTATAACCTTCTGGTGAACCTGCCCCCGTGGTTGTACCCTGGTAAAGGTGCCTATCCTCTCCAATTACCAACCCCCTTCCCCCCCCCCCCCCCCTTCAAACACACCGTCCTTTAAAAGAAAATGAAGGAAACAGTACATAACAGAAATGTATTTTTTATTAAAGACTACACAGTTATGGGATGAAACTGGGACGGGGGCTAGGGTGGGGTGCAGTTGAAGGGAAGGAAAGGACGCATGAAATCTTGGGTAATGAGAGCCTTCTGCTACTTGAGCAGTCCGCAGGGGTGGAGTGATTGTTTCCACGACCCCTGCCGCCCCTCCTTCTTGGGACTTTGGGTGAGGGGGGAATGGGACTTTGTGGCGGAGGAGGGTGGTTAGAGATAGAATGCAGCGGTGCTCTGTCCTCCTGCCTCCGGTCGTGCAGAACATCTACAAGGCGCTGGAGCGTGTCCGTTTGCTCCCGCATTAGCCCAAGCAGCATCTGACTCGCCTGCTGGTCTTCCTGCCGCCACCTGTCCTGCCGCGCTTCCATCCTCTCCTCCTGTTCGCTGGATGCTCGCGACATGTTCTCTCTCCACTGAGTCAGCTGTGCCGACTGAGTTTGGGAAGAGAGCATAAGTTCGGAGAACATCTCGTCCCGTCTTCTCTTTTTTCGCCGCCTGATCTGAGCCCGCCTCTGGGAGGGCGATGCTGGGGTAGGCCGGGAGACACTCGCAGCTGTGGGATGGAGAAAAGGGAGTGAATTCCTCACAAAGATACATTTTTGCGAACAATGAATATAGTCTTTCCCTGTGAACAAGACCATGCACACTACCTATCACATGTGCACTCAGTACAAGGTTGAATTTTCTGTCTTTATATTGAGTGCCTGGGGTCTTGGTGTACAGATCACACAAGCGGGGCCGGACAACGGAATTCTGCTAGCAGGCGGCCATGGTAAGCCATAGACTTTTGGCTGCTGAAAGCTTAATTTACAGCACGCCCTCCTTTCATGTTCCAAGCACAGCTCCTAGCGTTGGCCACTTCCTGCTGCCGGCGATCCGCCCAGCATGAACTCTCCCCCTGTCCTCCCCCACTGCATGGCTGTCCCCGGGAGCGGTCCCTGCATGCTGCCGGCGAACCGCTCAGCATGAACGGTCCACTTCCCTGCCCCCACCGCATGGCTGTCCCCGGAAGCGGTCCCTGCATGCTGCCGGCGAACCGCTCAGCATGAACAGTCCGCCTCCCCGCCCCCACTGCGTGGCTGTCCCCGGAAGCGGTCCCTGCATGCTGCCGGCGAATCGCTCAGCATGAACGGTCCGCCTCCCCGACCCCACTGCGTGGCTGTCCCCGGGAGCGGTCCCTGCATGCTGCCGGCGAATCGCTCAGCATGGACGGTCCGCCTCCCCGCCACCACCGCGTGGCTGTCCCTGGGAACGGTCCCTACATTCTGCCGGCGAACCGCTCAGCATGAACGGTCCGCCTCCCTGCCCCCACTGTGTGGCTGTCCCCGGGAACGGTCCCTGCATGCTGCCGGCAAACTGCTCAGCATGAACAGTCCGCCTCCTCGCCCCCACCGCGTGGCTGGGAACCGCTGGGTAGATTTCTTTAAAGGAACAGGCAACCAGTCCCCATACTAAAATTCACCTAATTCAAACCAGGTCAGCATGACTGATATCACTCTGATGAGGATTACGGAGACAGAGAAAGACCGTATGCTGCGTGAATGCCAGCAAACACCGGGGCCGTATGCCGCCATGCTTTGCCAGGCAATGATACCGGAGTACCTGCTAATAGCCTGGCGCGGAAAAGTTTCCTACCATGGAGGACGCAATAAGGCCGCTCTCCCCAGAAACCTTATGCAAAGGCTTTCACAGTACCTCCAGGAGAGCTTTGTGGAGATGTCCCAGGAGGATTTCTGCTCTATCCCCAGACATGTAAACAGACTTTTCCAGTAGCTGCACTGGCAACGACTAAAAACTAAAGCGCCTAGGGCAAACTAATCATTAAAAACCCATTGCTAACATAGCATGCCTATTGTATTCACAATAAATGTTTAAAACACTCACCTACTGATCCTTCCCCTGATTCACGATCCGGGTTACCGCCTTGGGAGGGTTGGTAGGGGATCTCTGTCAGGGTGATGAAGAAATCCTGGCTGTCGGGGAAATCAGCGTTGAAAGCGCTGTCGACTGCCTCGTCCTCCTCATCTCCTTCCTCATCTTCCCCGTCCGCGAAAACCTCCGAGGAAGCGGCCGTTGATAATACCCCATCGTCGGAGTCCACGGACACTGCTAGGGTAGTGGTGGCGGCTCCACCTAGAATTGCATGCAGTGCCTCGTAGAAACGGCATGTTTGGGGCTGGGATCCGGAGCGTCCGTTTGACTCTTTGGTCTTCTGGTACGCTTGTCGCAGCTCCTTGATTTTCACGCGGCACTGCGTTGCATCCCGGCTGTATCCTCTCTCCGTCATGGCCTGGGATATTTTTTCATAAATTTTTGCATTCCGTCTTTTGGATCGGAGCTCGGATCGGACGGATTCATCTCCCCATACAGTGATCAGATCCAAGACTTCCCGATCAGTCCATGCTGGAGCCCTCTTTCTATTCTGGGATTGCATGGTAACCTCTACTGGAGAGCTCTGCATCGTTGCCAGTGCTGCTGAGCTCGCCACGATGTCCAAACAGGAAATGATATTCAAACTGGCCTGACAGGAAAAGGAATTCAAATTTTCCCGGGTCTTTTCCTGTGTGGCTGGTCAGAGCATCCGAGCTCGGACTGCTGACCAGAGGGTCCACAGAGTGGTGCGCTGTGGGATAGCTCCCGGAGCTATTAGCGTCGAATTCCGTCCACAGTAACCCTAATTTGACATGGCCATGTCGAATTTAGCGCTACTCCCCTCGTCGGGGAGGAGTACAGAAATTGATTTAAAGAGCCCTTTATGTAGAAATGAATAGCTTCGTTGTGTGGACGGGTGCAGGGTTAATTCGAGTTAACGCTGCTAAATTCGACATAAACTCCTAGTGTAGACCAGGCCTAAGCCTCTTATACTGCTCTTCAGGAATCCCCCCACTGGCTTCTTTTCTCTTGCTCAGACTGTTGTACTTCAGGGAGAGAAGACAGCCGTATTCACCTCCCTCTACAGTGAACACATGCTCCCAGACCACTGCTACTTGAAGGCAAAAAAGATATTGAAGATGGCACAAAGGATTACTAAGTGTGTGTGGGTGTGGAGGGTTGACAGCTCATGAAGATGCTGGCCTGGAGGTAGGTTGGTCATATGAACCTCCTGAATAGACAATAGAGGACTGCCCTATCTGCTTCCAGTCACACTAGAGAAGATGGTAAGCTTCCTCCATTCCCCTCCCAACATATGAGGCAGCAGGGAGCTGAGGCCTTCATAGGGTGGGTTTTAGAGGGGAAGATAGAATGGGTATGGGGCTTGTTAGCGCCTTCAGGAGCCTTATTTTTGGCAAATTTCAGACACTTGTCTTTTAAGTCCACAAAGTCACAGCATTGCAAATTCTAGTTTTCAATATCTGGTTTACAACTGTACTCCCTGAGGCTGGATGACTTGGAGATTCATTACTTTACTCTAAGGAAAAAAGGATGGGTCAGCTAGCTTTGTGGATGGGCATTCATATAAACTTACATCAGACACTGAGCACTTTAACTAGAAAGTAGCAAGTAACTAATTAAAGCATGATGAAAGCAAAGTCATAGCTGAGTACTTGCACACACTGGTAACCATTAGTGAGGGTAGATTGCCTTTTCCTGATCCCAGCCTTCTTCTTCCTGCCTCTTCCTCTCCATTGCTGTGGCTGGTAAGAAATTACTAATACAACACATCAAGAACAGTTGTATCACTGTACCTGTATAATCTATTAACATGTTGCCCTATACCTTTTCCTTAAAACATGAATGAGTAAAACACTGCTGGCTATAATAAGAATTTTTAATCACACATTTACTCTTAAAGGTCTCTTATATGCTGTCTGCAGTCACTGGCATAGCGCTCCCTTCAGTAAAACTGAATGCACACTAATTAGTGTGCAAAACCACCAGATTACTTAAATGTAATCTACTATGAATAGCTAGCTGCAAACAGAACTGGATTCACATTGGGAAAACCTCTAATTTTTATGAGCCCAGGTAGTTAATGATAAACTTGTTGCTTGGCTGTTTAATGGCTTTTAGGGCTTACATGGGTATGACTTTCATGTTCTTGAAAAAACTGAGGTTGAATCACAAAATGGCTGCCACTATTTGGTGTGCTTGGTGTTGATGTGTAGTCTCAAAAGCTAAAGAATAGGTGGGAAAATTTTCAAAAGTTAATTAACTATAGAACTCTCACTAAAAGTCATTAGGACTTGGATGCTTAACTCAAAATTAACTGCCCTTGTTGCCTTTGAAAATCTCACCCTGAACTTGTATAGATGATACTACTATGATCCCTTAGTCATATTCTCTTTCTAGGACATAGGTAGGACAAAACTGAAGGAATTTAAATTACTGAGTGTACATATTATGAGTGTACATATTTTTCTAAGTAGAGAGCTTATGTCTTCAGGACTTTAAAACAGGCATGTTTCACCAGCAATAAATGAATAGTGAAAAATACAAAATGCTTTGCTTCCTCCAAAGGGCAAGTGATTAGCTAGGCCCACCATGCTAGTTTCAGGAAATTCCTATTATATGATGACCATAGAGCAAGGCTGGAATAAACAAGAGATGTTGTCACAAAGCACCAGGCCTGTAAGAAAAATTATTGCAAATATATTTTGACTAGTCCTTCTTAATGACAGAAATATGTGGTGACTCTAGCACATAATAAAATCAGTGCTTGTGGGACTTGAAAAACACATGGGACAATATTAATATGAGAACTTCATTTTGAAGGGAGTTCCTGTGTCTTCATGTGTAGCTGGCATGCAGAATGCAAGTTCTGCATTGTATATAATACTTAAATTGCAATATACCAGTGGCCTAGCTTTAGGAACTTTTATTAAATTATCACTTTATTCATAAAGTTAAATTATTATTACGTTGAAAGAGAGAGGTTTTGCTTTGAATCTACTTGAAATGTCTGTATGCAATGTCTTTTGAAGTTATTCTCTTTTCTTCGCTTAAAAACTGGCCAGGGTACTAGCTCCATAGCAGTCCCCTGGTTAGTTAGCCATGTAAAACAGGCAGCCTGCGCAAATGGGGTTGGTTAGCTGTACTAAACAATGTTCCGGGATGGTGGAAGTAGACTTGTTCAGATTTCATGTAGTGCTCCTCAAAAGTGGTAGCTGCAGATTAGAGATAGTGGAGTAGTAAGTATTTCAAATGGAAAGCAGACTCTGGAGGATTGGGGGAGCCACATTTATATAAGATAATTGTATGCTGATGAGTGAAGAAACATTAAAAGAGAACACACTTTGTAGGAGATCTGTGGTATGTGTAGGGGAGTGGTGGAAAGAAGAGGACAATTCCATAAGGAGGGAGAAAGCAGAACCAAGTCATGGCAGTGAAGTGAGTCAGAGTTCTTGAAGTGCAGAACAGAAATTGGAGCCTTGTTATTTTTCTATAAAGGAAATAAGTGTTTAGAGAGGTGAGGTCCAAGAAGCAAAGGCCATTGGGGAGGTAAGAGGGAGGTGGGTGGAAGTCCCTTGGACAAGAACACAAAAGATTTTAAGTACACGGTGGTTTTTAAATTACTTCATGCCACAAGATAGAAACTGTACTATATTTAGATTGTATTTATTCCAATGAGTTTTTTTGAATAACTGCCCATATGAACTTATGAATTACTAGAAATGTTGCAAAATGTACGGCTCTTTGGGCTCTCACATTTCATGAAGGGGGGGGGGGGGGTGATTCCAAATTTTGGTGAGACTGCCATTACTTTTTAAATTAAACAAACAACAAAAAAATATTGCTTTCCATGAAGATTGCCCTGCAGTCCCTAAATGTAGAACAGAGGCTCAATGCAAAACAGTTTCATAAGCAAGAATGGTTACGATAACATGTCATGCCAAATGTGAGTGCAATTTAAGTAGCCTGTGGGAAACCAATCTTGTTTACAATAACTTCTGTTGCATGGTGGAATTTAAAGTTGACTTAATATACACGGAAGTGTGCTGTAAAATAGGTCTGATCAGCATCTTTCCACCAAGCAGCCAAACCAAAAATGGAGGGCAGAGGGAGTTCAAGGGAAGAAGCCACATGAAAACCATTAGGATTCATGGGGATTCAACATTACTCTAATGAATAACTGGAAAATTAGTAGAGAATTTTTCATCATTTCAGTTTACTTATTAAAACTCTTCACATTCATTATTCTGGATAGTTGTTTTCTAGCTGCTTGCTTATTAGGGGGCATATCTCCATGCACTCCTAGAGATGAATGCAAGAGCTCTATGAAGAGTTCTAAGCCAATGTGTGGGTTAAAGTCAGGGAGTGCCAAGGCTCAGCCCTGAAGTTGACCGAAAGCATCTTCATTTATTGATGATGGTTTCATATTGAAAAATGCAATATTGAACAGGAATTGCAATTACAACTGGTGAAATGTTATTAGTCATCAATATGAACCTTTTTTGTTAGTGCATAATTCACAAATGGATCCTGATTTCTTCACTGAGTTAAACTTAGGCATCCAATCGTTAATAATTTTGCTATGAAGGCTTAGAGGGAAGGATGAAATATTGGCTCCATGGAACACAGCAATACATCTTTTGCAAAATCTTAAGGCAGCAGCTAAAGAAATGCTCTTCATAATCATACAATGGACCAACACATCAAGGTACATAAAATGGCTTTACAGTTCTTAAAGAAGGCCTTTCTCTACCCATTTCAGTCATTAACTTCACAAAAAGCATTGGTGTCTCATTTCCTGATGCATTAATTTCAAAGTTCTCATTCTCAAGGCTGTGCACCACTCCTCCACTGCCTGACTCTACTCTGCTATTCTACCCCTCTAATCCTTTGAGTTCTGCCCATCCTTTCTTGCTGGCTCTTCAAGTTGCCGATTCTCCTTTATGTTCCAAGCATCTTTCCGAGGTTCTTCAAGTCCCTGTTTAAATTCTACTGCTTTTGAGAAACCTTCCTATGTTAACCCCATGCTTGATGTCACTAAATTGCTCAACACATCATATTTAAGCTCTTGGGCACAGACACCTTGTCCCCATGGTTGTGATTGCAAACACAGTTAACCTCACATCAATGTTGAACATATTCTAACAAATCCTTGACATGGATTGGGAAGGATAAGCAATTCCTATTCATAGTGAGTAGTAATGTAACCTTACCTTTAAATGACATATATGCTTTGGAGACTGGGGTGTGGGGTGGAGAGATATTCTCTTTGAGAATTGAATCTTGACTTCAACTTACCATCTTTATTCACTAACAAAGTATCCTTAAATGAAATTAATACAATACATGTGAATATATGTGAATTCACGTAGTCACTGGGGAAGTTAACGATGAAGTCTGTAAGTAAAAAGTGAAACAAGCTGTGAAATGCACCTATATGCTTACTAAAATAATGCAGCAGATAGCTGGTGGACGTGTTGCCTGTTTGAGCAAAGGTACTCGAATCTCTCACATTCCTGTCTGTACCGTTGTTTGGGCTTCAATCCAAACATGCTGGATTGATGTAATAACCACCTACACGTCCATGGAACCAGCTGGTGTATGTTGGATTTGGAAGAGAGGAGGGGGCTGCAGTTGCCTACAGGGAGTATGTAATTGCTGTAGGAAATTAAGTAGGAGTGCTTAATTTAAAAAAGTACTCTGACTTCTGGAAAGAAATAGCATGAAGCTCTAAATGGAGCCAAAAAAATAAGCTCTTGTAAACACAACTGTAGAGTTCTATAAGAGTTCCTCAGATGAAAGAATATGGTGCCTGAGCTAAAGTGGCACAGATGACTGCAAACTCTTCTTTACTTTAGATAACTTGTGCATCGGGGATTCTCCATATTAAGCTATCTGTTTTTGCTATAGCCATAATGTTTCTATATGTTCACTGTGCTTTGGTCTTAAAGCTTGCTGTCAAAGGTTTCTTCCTTTGTACCTAGGAAATAGAATCATAGAAATGTGGGGCTGAAAAAGACCTCAAAGTCATCAAGTCCAGCCTCCTGGTGCTGAGGCAGGACCAAGTAAACCTAGATCATCTCTGACACATTTGTCCAACCTATTCTTAAAAACTTCCAGTGATGGGGATTACACAACCTCCCCGGAAAGCCTATACAAGAGCTTAACTACTCATATAGTTAGAAAGTTATCCTGATATCTAACCTGAATCTCCCCCGCTGTAGACTAAACCCATTACTATTTGTCCTAACTTCAGTGCACATGGAGAACAATTGATCATAGTCCTGTTTATAACAGCGCTTAACAAATTTGAAGATGGTTATCAGCTCCCTCTTCAGTCTTCTTTTCTCAAGACTAAACATGCCCAGCTTTTTAAACCTTTCCTTATAGGTCAGGTTTTCTATACCTCTCATCATTTTTGTTGCTCTTCTCTGGACTCTTTCCAATTCACATCTTTCCTGAAGTGTGGAGCCCAGAATTGGACACAATACTCCAGCTGAGGCTTCACCAGCGCTGAGTAGAGCAGAACCATTCTCTCCCTTGTCTTACATACAACACTCCTGTTAATACACCCCAGAATGGTATAAGCCTTTTTCGCAACGGTATCACATTATTGACTCATTTAATTTGCGATCCACTTTCACACCAAGATCCTTTTCAGCAGTACTACACACTAGACAATTATTCCCCAGTTTGTAGCTGTATGTCTGATTTTTTTCCTTCCTAAGTGAAGTACTAGTCAAGATCATTTTGAATTCTAACCCTGTCTGATTTTACATTATGTTACCGAGACATTTTTATTTGGCATACAGCAACATTGAGTTGATTAGATTCAAACTCAGGGGAGAGTGGGTGCAGGGTACATCACAGCTCCAAAGTTTCACATAAACCCTCTCCTTTTATACACATTTATATATTTTATTGCATTTACTATACATTACATTACATTACATACTTTGGATTGACTTGGCTTGGTTACCTTGTAGGAACTAATTCTGATATAGCATGCTCTGTTCATAATGTATTTATGCTTGGCCTACTCTTTATTTTAATTTTATATTTTTAATGTATTTGGTTTGGTTTGTTTGAAGTGAATGGTTCCCTGAGTGTTCTCCCTCTTATCTTAGATAGCTCACAAATTTTTGTCTTTTAGCCTACTGGCCTATTTGCTTATTTTAGTTAGCACAAACATTCTGTTTCCAGTCTGATCATTCATTTACCTCCCTAATCCTGTCTTCCAAAGAATGAGTCCTCCTGCCTCCTCCTCACAATCTCCCTCATCTACATGCTTGGACATAGGGCATGGCTCCCAATCTGAGTCAGAGAGGTGAGTTTTAGACAAAATCCATTTAGGCTTTCCTGGCATGGTGTTGTCCCCACTGAAAAGTTTGTGGTATTTCAGAGCACATACTGTATTCCCAAGCTGTACCACCTCCTTCACTTCCTTTGTAATGACTAGTTGGGTCCAACCTTCCTTCCTTGTGGTTAGGTTTATTTGTGCTGAGCACTCCTAGAACCATCTGTGCTTCATTCATTTACAACAGGCTGTTTACTTCATCTTCTCCTTGCGTGGCCATTTTCACAATGGGATAATGCTATTGATAGGTCTTATTTTTTATTCATACTGTTAACATACACCATTGTTTTTAGGATTCCCTATTCATCTAGGTATAGCAAATATAATTGGGACAGTTGAATTATTAATTCATGGGTGCTCAAGGTTCAGGACTTTCTAGCCTTGCAAATTTTTATCCCTAACATTCTTAATTCTCTTTTCCACTAGTGTGGTCCAGATAAGTGTGCTGTTTAATAATCTGAAATAATCTGCTTTATTTCTTCAATTTCCTGTATTAGGTGTATAGCAAGTTTCATAACATATATACTGCATGTAATTGCCTAAAAACATTATTTAATGAATTAATTACAGCATTTACAGATCTATTCATTTATTTTAAAGTTTTCTCAATGAAATGCATATTATTAAGGGTATATTTTAGTCACAAAAATTCACTGCCCTTGACCTGTCCATGACTTGTACTATATACCTCTGACTAAATCTTGGGGAGGGAGCAGCCCGGGGGAGTGCCGAGAGTGCTGGAGGGGGCAGTACCTGGCTCCGAACCTCCCTGGAAGTGGGACATCCCTCAGCTCCTAGGCAGAGGCATGGTCACACAGTTCTGCGTGCAACCTCGTCCCTGAGCGCTGGCTCCGCAGCTCCCATTGGCCAGGAACTGGGGCCAATGTGAGCTGCCGGGGCACTGCCTGCATGCGGTGGCAGCGCACAGAGTCCCCTAGCCACACCTCCCCCTAGGAGCCAAGGGATGTCACCGCTTCCGGGGAGTCCCTTCAAGGTAAGTGCCACCCAAAGCCCTCACCCCTTCCCTAGCCCTGAACCCCCCCCCCCAAACTCCTGCTGCTGGGGGCGGGGGGTGATTGGGTGAGACTGCCCCAGCAGCAGCCGGTGTGGCTGGCCCAGGGGACACCTGCGCCATTCAGGTGGCCCCCGGGCAGGGGCGGCTCTCACAATTTTGCCGCCCTAAGCAGGGGTGGTGGCCCCGCCCCAGACGCAGGCAGACGTAGCGGGGCCCTGCCCCTGACACCTGCCTGCGTCGGGGGAGGGGCCCCGCTATGTCTGCCTGCGTCAGGGGCGGAGCCCCACCCCCGACGCAGGCAGTCCCAGTCCGCAGTGGCAAGGGGAGAGCGGTGGACCTGCTGCCGCATTGCTGCTGCGGCAGGCGAGAATGGGGTGGCAGTCCTAGTCCCGCGGCGGCAATTCGGCAGCAGAAAGAGCGGACCTGCCGCCGAATTGCCGCCGCGGGACTCGGACTGCCGCCCCATTCTCGCCTGCTGCCCCAAGCACCAGCTTGGAAAGCTGGTGCCTGGAGCCGGCCCTGCACCAGCCATTGGAGAAGTCACGGAGGTCACGGAAAGTCACAGAATCCGTGACCTCTGTGGCAAACTCATAGCCTTACATATTATTAATAGTAAATACCTTTTGCTGTGAGGTTAAAGTACTAATCTCTCTTTTTTTCAATGGCTAGACCAACTGTATGAGTTAGTGAGTTAATTTTAAGGTTTAATTTTTTAACGTTTGCATTAAAAATGTTCTTTTAAACATTAAAAATGTTTTTAGGCCTACTTACAGGTGTCATCCACAAATCTGGTAAGAGTTCTCGCCACTCTGTTATCCAAGTCATTAAGGAAAATATTGAAGAGTACCAGGGCTGACCCTTGTGGGACCCCACTAGATATGTCCTCCCAGTTTGACAGCAACCAGTGATAACTACTCTTTGAGGATGGTTTTACAATCCGATGTACACCCATGTTATAGTAATTTCATCTCGACTGCATTTCCCTAATTTGCTTATGAGAATGTCATGTGGTACTGTCAAAAGCCTAACTAAAATTAAGATATGTCATGTCTGCTGTCGTCCCCCGCTCCCTCCCCCGCCCATCCACTAGGCCAATAACCCTGTCAAAGAAGGAAATTAAGTTGGTTTGTCTGTGCTCTGCCTTATAACCCTATTATCCTCTAGATGCTTGAAAATTGTTTGTTTAATAACTTGTTCCATTATCTTTCCAGGTATTAAAGTTAGGCTGACTGATATATATTTCCCCAGATTCATTTTGTTCCCCTTTTTAAATATAGGTACTATGTTTGCCCTTCTCCAGCTGTCTGGGACCTCACCAATCCTCCATGAGTTTTCAAAAATAATAGCTAATGATTCCAAGATTGCTTCAGTTAGTTCCTTAAATACACTAGGATGAATTTCGTCAGGCCCTACGGACTTACATCTAACTCAGGAGATCTCAAACTTCATTGCACTGTGCCCCCCCCTTCTGACAACAAAAATTACTACACGATCCCAAGAGGGGGGACTGAAGCCTGAGTCAGGCCGAGTCCTGCTGCCCTGCGTTGGGTGGGGGGGACAAAGCTGGAGCTCCACTGCCCTGGCTGGGGGGCCAGGGACATACTCCCTAGAGCAGCAATTCTCAAACTGTGGGTCAGGACCCCAAAGTGGGTTGCAACCTCATTTTAATGGGGTCTCCAGGGCTGGCTTAGACTTGCTGGGGCCCAGGGCCAAAACCAAAGCCTGAGCCCAGGGGGCCTGTAACCTGAGCCCCACCGCCCACAAGGGATCAACTAATTTTCTTGAATTGAAGCCTTAAATTGTGTGGCAGTATGATGGAGCCACCAGAAAATTGCTGTAATTGGCTTATTTCACCCATGTTGCAGTGCTGTGCACGGCTCCTTCATTTGCTCAGACTGTGAGTGAGTCCTTCCAATGCAATTAATACCCATTTAACATGTTACATGTAATTTGGTGATCTCCTCAATATAGTTTTATCATTATGCAATAGAGCTAACTATTTCAGATGAGTGATGTCCATTTTTGAAGAAATCTATGTAGTCCTAGTAAAGCAGGGGATGGATCACTTGGTGATTGCCTATTCTGCTCATTCTCTCTGAAACACCTGGCATTGGCCACTGTCAGAAGATTAGATACTGGGATAGATGGACCATTGATCTGATGCAATATGGCCATTCTTATGTTCTTATATTATACTTGTTTAAACAAACTGTATCCTTATTTACTCTCGTGAAATACATAGACAGCTACAAAAAGTGCCTGACAAACTGTTTGTTTGCCACATGAGAGTGGGACAGAGGGTGGGTTTAGCAGCTTTATGTGTGACTCTGGATGCACAAATTCACTGTTGTGAATGGGTGATGTAAAGCCTTGGCTGATTAACCAGACCCAATATTTTTAGGTTTTTGGACAGAACCATGATTTTTGGAATAGAATACAAGTCAAATCTGGTAACTTCCATCAACAGTAAGACGAATAAATCAATATTTAACTGCTATTATTTAGCCTTGAATAAAAAGGGCAGCACAGCTCTGCCATATGTTGTCACTTGTGATACAAAAGACCAGTTATGTCAGCTAGCTACTGTCAGCAGTGCCTACAGAAAAAAATTATAACCAGGAAATAAAAGGACGTGATACAATCCAAAGTTTCAGGTAACAGACTGTTGCCAAACTTAAGTGTTCAAAAAACATGAGTAAGGCTCCCATAAGTGAGTTTTAAAATTTTAAGATTTTAAAAAATAACAATTTGGGGTTTATTTACTTTCTGGTTTCTGAGCCTGTAGGATAGGCTTTGGTCATATTTTCAAGCTTTTCTCCTTGACCGTAAAGGAGCTAATACCTTTTTATTTTGAAATGGAAGTTGAGATTTTAATGAAATAACAATATTTGGGAGATGGGGCTTTGAGAAAAGGCTCAATGATGAAATTACAAGAGTTGGCAACACTTGATGACAGTAAACTCTTAAGTACGGTGTACTTAAATAATGTGGTGAATCCCCTGAGTATGAATCCTTTGCTGCTCCTCTGGCAGCTGATTGGAGGGTAATAAATTAGCAGGTTTCGTGGTGCTTGGATTGGGATGGTGGGAGACATGGGATGGGGGAGCTGGGAGGAAGAAGCATGTTGCTAGGGGTGGGCACTGAGCAAGCTAGGTTTCTGGAGCTGCCTCAGTGCATTTGAATCTACCTTGGTTTCAGATCAACAGGCCTTACTTACATAGTTTGAAGTTCTAAAAAGCACACCATTATAGCTGGCTCTGACATGAAATTCCTCCTATGGAAACTGGCTTGTAAAACCCCACGTTTTCCTACTGCTTGGGTGAGGGGCAGTAATTTCTTAATAGAAAGCAAATATTTTTGTATTGCCGAGTGGTTGTTTTGTAGAAACCTAACGTGAGATCTGAAATCTGTTGGCTTCATGTTACTCTTTTAGAAGAAGCCAAGCTGATAATGATAGTGTATAACTGATATCATGACACTCATGTAGTCTGAGCAGCAAACAGGGAGCAGCTAATAGTAGCGTTTCCAGGACTACTTGTAGAAGGGAGTTTGGAGGCTTTGCTTTTATAGGTGCAATTTCATCTCAGCAACAAGGATGGACAGTCATCAGTTATTGTGATCTGCACCCAATGTGCCATGTTCTCCTTCCTACCTGAAGAAAGAGGACGCTTCATTTGCAAGCTGATAGCGCTCATGGAGGAGAAGGTTCATGGTCTTGAGTAACAGCTGGTCATCTTGTGTAGGATTTCCTGGATACCTAGATCCGATCAGTACCACAACAGGTGCTGCAGAGGGAGACAATGGAGTTAAGTGACAAGGGGAGACAAAGAAACAAGGAAGACTGGACATTTGTCACAGAAATAGGAGAACCAAAAGGATATCTTCAGGCTGGTAGTGTAGAATTCCTATTGGGTATTGAATAAGACATTTGAAGATAACAATGTGCAAGACGAAATCAGAAGAAAGGACTGAGAACTGCTGCTTAGCTCAATTCAGATGGATGTCAGAAGCCCAAGAGAGCATCCACAACTGTCCAAAGGGGAGACGGTCCTCAGTGGGGAAGCCATGCTAAGAAGAATGGTCAGGACATTTTGCAAGGGGCAGAAAGATAACAGGACAGTTTGCTGCCTTCCAGGAGTGAAGACTAAGGATGTCAACGCAAGAATAAAGACGGTTCTGATGTCAGCAGGAGAGGCTCTTTTGGTGGTCTGCATTGGCACCAGTGGCACCACAGTAGAGATCATTCCACAGAGACTTCAGGGAACCGAGAAAGGAATGGAAAGAGAGGAATATCCAGATGATCTTCTGTCCCTTGAACAAGAGAAGAAAGAATGCAGAAGTAAGACATTGGAGATGAATGGTTGATTAAGTGGTGTAAGGGGGGCAGGTTTTAGTATTGTGGAATATTGAGACACCTACTGTGCAGAGAGGTTGTTGTATGGTTCGGATGACCTCAATCTCAGTAGTACAGGAACTATTTTCAGTGGTTGGCTACCGTAGTCAGGAGGGCTGTAAAGTAACCATGATGGGGGAGGGTGATAACAGGGTAATCGTGGTACAAACAGACAAATATGTAAACCATCTTCATGGTGTCACACATGACAAATCCAAGGGCTAAGGGACATATAGAACACATTTAATTGTTAATTATTCATGCTATGAGCCTAAGTAATAAACAAGAGGATGGTCATGTGTGAAAGAAACATGATATGGTTGGTATTAACAACACTCGGTGGGATGACTCTTATGTCTAGAACAATAAAATTGATGACTTGAAGTTGTTCTGTAAGGATAGAATGGGAAAAGGGGAGAAGCAATGGTCCTTTACAACAAAGACACATGTTGCCCTTTAGAGTCATAGTTCATAATTACAGGACCTTGAATGCTTATGGATTAATATTCTACCTAGTAAAGCTAAAGTAATATTACTGGGGGCATCTGTTACAGACCACCTACTCTCACTAGAGAGCAGGATGAACTGCTCCTTAACCATCTGTAAGTAATATGTGGGAAGAAAAAATTATCATCATGGGCGACTTGAACCTGGGGGATGCTTGCTGGATATTGCATGCAGCCAGTAACAAAACTTCCTTAGAGTTTGTAAAAATAATAGATGATGATTTCTTAATACAAAGTCCTGCACTCAGCACAGGATAACTCAATAATGGCCCTCGCTCTGATTGACAAAGAAGAGTGAATTGCTGACCTAAACATTATCAGTTGTCTAGATACCAGTGATCATGATCTGGCTACATTTACTTTGTGCAAATTGAATATGGCACCAGCTAATATGTAAGATGTGTATTTGGAACTTTAAAAGGGCCAGTTTTCCAAAGCTTAACGCAGTTGTTGGCATAACTGTCTGGGAACATAAATTTAAAGTGGGATGTGTTACTGAAGACCGGTAATTGTTTGAAGGCACTAGAGAAATGCCAAGTGCTTTATGGTGATGAAAAATTAAGCCTCGTAACATACCTGCGAAGTAGGGAAAGTAATGAGATTCTCCTGTAACAGACAGGCAAAAAGTCACAAAGTTAAGCCACAGTATCGCATGAGCTGTATACCTGTGTGACATTGGAACTGTGGCAGATCCAGGAATAGAACCCAGATATTTTGCCTCCCTCCCTCCTCAGCTTCAGAAATGAAACATTGTCCTTCCTGCAAATCGAACTGATGCCATTACTGGTTCTTTACAGTATGGCATTCAAAAATCTATTGAACAGAAGAGGAGGACTTTAAATACATAGATATAGAGATACAATATATTTAATTATTTTACTGCAGCTAGATTTTAAAAGGGCCTAAATAATGTGATGAATAACATACTTTTGCATCTTGAGGGTAGAACTAGTTGCACCTTATTCTTTAAGGATCAAGCTCATTGCTACAGGGATCAGGGAAGAAATTCCCTCCAATGTATGGTTCAGCACTAAACTTCAGGCCAAAATCTTAATTGGGGAAGTAGGATGGGGGTAAGCTAATGAACTTTCAGGAATTGGACATTGTAAGAGGTAGGATGCTAGACTTCATGAACCAGTGGTCTGATCTGGCCTGTCAATATCAGAGTGAAAGAACTTAAATCCAAATGTTTGAATGAGTTGCTCACCTCAAAAGTAACAAACCTTTGTTAGTTCATGCTTGAAAATGTAGTTTGTCATGTAGGGCTAGAGGCAGATAGCAGCCTGTATCCATTAAAGACAAAGCAGTTCAGCAGCAGAGGCTTCAGGTAACAGGTAAAATAAAACTATGTGGTGCAGCATGAGAATGGTGTTCTACTAATTGGCAAAACATTCATAGGGAGGGACAGACAATATTCGAGTTTGAACTTGTTTACTGAAGACTCTTGCATCAAACTCCACAAATGATTCCCATGAAATATAATGGAGAGATGCTGACCACTTTGTGCTACTAAATATTCTGCTTTCACAAGCAGGGAACTTACAACTTGCGTTGTTAGTCTGCTTTCTAAAATCCCACCCATACCACTGTTAAGGTGCTGCATGTTGGAGGTGATGGTTACCTTGTGGAGCAGGTGGAGGAAAGAAGCCAAACAGGAGAAATTTAAAGTGATTATTCACTTGTCATTCCAGCAGGTGGTTTGAATCAGCAAAATCTGTAGTAACGCACTGATAAACAATACAGCCTTTGTTCCCAAGAATGTGAGTTTCTGGAGTTATTTGGAGGAAGTAGCCTAATGCACAATACCAGTAACTTTGTTAATGAATCAAGGTTCAGCTACTTTGGTAAATTGGAGAAGGGGAGTTGTCCAGCTGATGTTGCCTTTCCAATAAATAAATTCTGCCAATTCTCTAGTGAATGGATTAGAATGTTGCACTGTGCTTTACATGGATTTCAGCTATGACTCTCAAACTTGCCTTAGTCCTCCTGTGTGCCCTGGGTAGGCCTGATTAGGGGGTCAAGAGATCTATAAGGAGACTTAGGATCCGGGAAGTAAGAGGCCAGAAGCAGGAAGGCCTGGGTGAAGTGATGTTGAGACACTGAAACTAGAGGAAGGTGCAGGGAATACCGCTGTCCTGTATCAGGGGCAGGAAATTGGGAGACAATTAAAACTGAAGAAAGCCAACAGCATGCAGAATGGCAGAGGAGATGCTTCCTGCTAATCTCTGAGTGCTGAGGTGAAGAAAGGTGCAGAAAAGTGTCTTCTGGCCACTTCAAAGGGCAGGGAAATGGGAAAGAACTCAGAAGGGATGTGGTAATGAGCCCATGGCGGGCAGACATTACATACCTATATAAGAATGGCCATACTGGGTCCATCTAGCCCAGTATCCTGTCTTCCGACAGTGGCCAGTGCCAGCAGATCAGGGCAATTATCAAGTGAGCCATCCCTGTCATGCAGTCCCAGCTTCTTTTCTTATTGTTTGCATTAGCTCATTAAACTCATTCTTTGTATTATTGATTCAATGGGTCCTTTGAACAGAGGTAAGCCCAGGAGCCCTTCATTTTGAAGAAAGATTGGGGACTGAAGAAAAGTCAAGAGTGTTAAAAGGTGTCAGAGCCAGAGGGGTTTTGAGTTCCAATATGGTACTTTAGTTTATGCCTTTGAGACTTGTATAAGAATTACCCTGTGACAAGGGAGTTCTAAGTTTCAGTTCTGGAAAAATACTCTTGAAGAGACTTGAGAAGGGGGATGCCTGCAGGGCCACCTCAGGCCAGGAGGGGGTGCTCCAAGATAGTGACCCTCTGACAAAGTTACTGGCACTTAATTGTTATCAAACTCTCTGTGTGCCTTCTTTACACCTTTGGTGGAAATCTGACCCATTTTAAAGTCAATGGCAAAACTCCCATTAACTTGAGAAAGTTTGGGATTTTCACCCTTTGTGTTTTCATGTCCTGAGAGATTAGACTATTTTTGTGTTGTATATGTTAGTTTATTATCACAGCTTCTCAAAGTGTAAAGAAACAGACCAATAAACTGGTAACTTGCTTCCTTTCAGGAAAAGTTTACTTAAATGGTGCCATTATAGAACTCAGGGCTCTTAACTCTGAGAGGTACAATCAATCACAAACATGAAGTAATAGGGGCTCAGAAACGGTCTTCATGTTCAGTTTTAAAACAGCAACTGCATTGGTTATGCTGAGCAGGAATTTTTCCAAAAGGAGGAGTAAAATGTGCTACTAAAGGATGGAATTATAAATGAACTAATTGTAGGAATGGCCTAGCTAGTTAAGGGCTCCTGATATGAATGTGGAGAAGACACAAATCTAATCTCATGGCTACCAGACAATGTAGAAACTTAAATGGCAGTGACAGAATTTAACAGCAGGTTCTGGTTTTCATGGGCAATCCCACTCCAGAAGCAGATGCAAGAGGTTAACCCTAGAGTTTGGCTGGCATTATGGCAGATGTGTCTACATAGCTTGTTTTGTACACGACTAAATCTAAAGAGAAACTAACCTGTTACTGCTTTGTGTGGGAGATGAACCAGATTGGGGGATATGAATTGTTGTGGTTTTGTGAACACTATGTCATATTTTAATCTCCATTTTGAATGTAACCTTCAGTGTGGCTTCGAGAATTGATTTTGTAGCAGGAACTTGACATTCAGTGGAAAGACTAAGTTTGGGCAACTGAGAGAAAGCAATCAAGGGCCATCAACACTGAGTCAGTGGCTCTGTCCTACTAATGGTTTGCTATCATAGGACTGTAGTCTGCAGAGCTGGGGGCCCAGCCAGGGTAAACCCCTGCATACGAGGACACTGTGCCACTAACTCACGAGATAGTCTGGCCAAATTTTGTGAATTGCATTGTGACCTGGCCCAAGGGGTCGCAGGACTACTCAGGTTTGTGCCAGGTTGCAATGCTCCTCACTCAAATTACGAGGGGTTAGATGTAGGGGCTCCTGGGCCAGGGGAGTCAGGCTGCTGGGGTGATAGTGGCAATGAGGGCACCTGAGAGGGGAAGAGGAGTGTCGGGAGGGTGGGGGGAACCTATGGCCCTCTCCCTTTAAATGGCAGTCTACAGCCCTTTATTAGGGCCAGGGACTTTGAACGACTCTGCCTAGAAGCCAGTGGGAAATAGGGAGTGGGGCTGGTATTTGGAAATATACAAGCAGAAGTGCATGGGCAGAAAAGGTGAAAGAGGCTGTTTTAAAAGAAAAGAATGTCCTCTAAGCCAGGAGGGCCGTTCCACTGCCAAAAGGAAGTCTGTTAGCCAAGAAGGCTGGAAGTGTTGGCTGGCCTATGGATTTGGACCAAACCTAGGACTCTCAGGTGTTGAAGTCAGACTTGAGGGGGGTTGTGTTTTGGAGTTTGTTTTCCATAGATCTATAACTCTCCCTTCTGTTTTGTAAGAGTGAAAGTTTTTTGTGGTTAAATTCCTGGGCAAGTACATGTGCCTTGCTTTACTGCCACGTTGTCCATGAAGGGTGTAATTAAGAAACCAGACTCTGGGTTGGATATGTTTAAGCAGCTGGGGGCTCTGGAGGACTTAGGCACTGATACCAGGGTCTAGGCAGACACACTGCAGGGCACCACTGTCCCAGAAGGGTGTCCAGATATAGGGTCTGCATCTGGAAATGCACCTGAGATGCTCAAAGCTAGGATCAGTGATCAGTCACTACCCAGATTGAGGATGTTTAGAAGCATGTGTGATTCAGTTGTTGCATCCAGTCACAACAGACTGGGGTCAGTCCAGAAAATGGGACTGGGAACAGGTTGTGACAAGAGGCATGTGTGGAAGTATGCTCCCATTGGTCTGCTAACGCTTGCATGCCTTTTGCACCCACCATAAGTGTGCTTGTAAAGGGGCAGGAGAAGTACCAGATACTCCTTTATATATACATTTCACATATTCAGTGTGAAGATGACTTAGTGATCTGAATTCAAGACTGGGCCCTGGTCTACACTACAGAGTTAGGTCGATGAAAGGCAGCTCCTGCTTACCTAACTCGCCCACTACACCAACTTAATATTTCCACCTCCATGAGAAGTGTAGAGTCAAAGTTGATGTAGTTAGGTTGACACATTGTCAGTGTAGACTTACATTGACTGTTGCTGGCTTTCAGAAGCCATCCCACAATGGCCCAAACTGACAGTTCAATTGGTACAAGTGCTCCTGGTGAGGATGTGCACCGCCGACACAAGGAGCGAAGTGTAGACATGCATGAGCAATGTAATTACTGCGGCAGCTGTATGCCAATATAAGGTAGGTTGACTTAATTTTGTAGTGTAGACATTCCCTAAGTCATGTTCTCCAGCTCTAACCATCTTTTGCTCCTGATTATTGTTTAACATTGCATAATATGAGAAATTGGTAAGGCATTTCATCTGAAGTATTTCTTAAACCTCAATTCTAACCCACACATAAAGTACTGTGACTTTATGGAGGTAAGCAGAGGTTAAACTATTTGCACAAGTTCAGTTTTGCAAGGCAGTATTGAGATTACAAGCTGAAAGACTTCATTCTGCTCCTTCTAATTAATTATGGTGTGTGTACACCTCTCTCTCTCTCTCTCTCTCTCTCTCTCTCTCTCTCTCACAAAGTTCCTCCTCTGCCTTGGTGAGTCCTGCACTTATTGGCGGATTTTGATCGCCTCAGAGATCTTCCCCTCTGGTAGAACCCGCAGTCAAATTCCTCCTGTGTCTGATCAGGAGTTGGGAGGTTTGGGGGGAACCCGGGCCCGCCCCCTACTCCGGGTTCCAGCCCAGGGCCCTGTGGATTGCAGTTGTCTATAGGGTTTCCTGTAACAGCTGCGTGACAGCTACAACTCCCTGGGCTACTTCCCCACGGTCTCCTCCCAACACCTTCTTTACGCTTACTGCAGGACCTTCCTCCTGATGGTCTGCTGATGCTTGTACTCCTCAGTCCTTCAACTCTTCTCCCTCTCAACTCCTTGTGTACCTCTTGCTCCCAACTCCTTGCACGCCACACCATAAACTAAAGTGAGCTCCTTTTTAAACCCAGGTGCCCTGATTAGCCTGCCTGTCTTAATTGATTCTAGCAGGTTCTTCTTAATTGGCTCCAGGTGTCCTAATTAGCCTGCCTGCCTTAAATTGGTTCCAGAAAGTTCCTGCTTGTTCTAGTGCAGCCCCTGCTCTGGTCACTCAGGGAACAGAAAACTATTCATCCAATGGCCGGTATATTTGCCTTCTATCAGACTTCTGTACCCCACTTGTCTGGGTCTGTCACTATATATATATATATATACACACATATATATATATATATGCATTTCATCACAAATGTCTGAGAATAATATTGGGAATAACATATAGAGATAGGAAGACGAATGAAGAAGTAAGAAAAATTACTGGACAAGGCACCCACTCACAAATAATATACAAAAGAAAACATCAGTGGCTGGGACATGTGCTAAGAATGGAAAAAGAACACTTACCAAATACCACTCTTGAATGGAACCCAGAAAACGCAAGAAGAAAGAGAGGAAGACCGCAAATAACATGGAAAGAAACAGTTCTAAACAACATCAAGCACCTCAACATGAAATGGAAAGATTTGGAGAGAAGGGGGGAGGGATAGCTCAGTGGTTTGAGCATTGGCCTGCTAAACCCAGGGTTGTGAGTTCAATCCTTGAGGGGGCCATTTAGGGATCTGGGGCAAAAATTGGGGATTGGTCCTGCTTTGAGCAGGGGGTTGGACTAGATGACCTCCTAAGGTCCCTTCCAACCCTGATATTCTATGATTCTAAGGGCAATTGACAGGCAAGGGTGGCAAATTTGGTAGCCCAATGTGCAGCGAAGCATGGGATGGACTAAGGTCTGAGGTAAGGTTATAAAAAGCTTGGTAGGTGACTGTAGGATCACTAGTAAGTTCCGGCTTCAAAAACCTAAACCGTAACCTCTAATTTTCATTGGCTTTCAAATATATCAGTATACTTCTGAACTGGCAAATAAATGTACACTAGAATTGATCCAGTCTTTTAGTGGCTATGCCAAAGTACCTTTCAGTGGAAATTCTTTAAATCAAGCTATTAAAAGACGCTTGGAAAATTATACTGCAAGTCTAAAGAGTCTTTTACTTTATAATTAATAAGCTCTCCATTTTTTTTATAACACAGATTCATGCAGAAAGATGTATGCTCATTATGGATGAATATCTCCTCGGGGCAGAAGTCCTACATCTGACTGGCATTCAGGACCAGCTACAACCCTTTTGCACCATGTTAAATTTCACCATGCATGCACAAGAGCCCTGTTAATATTGTGTGAAGTTACATGTTCAGAGAACACTATCCCATATAACTCATGATACAGGAAAGCTGGCAGTCATGAGCCGAGCTGTCCTCTCGTGGTTCATAAGTAGCTCTGTTAACACTACTCATCTTTACCCACAGGAGAATAGACTGAGGTTGTGACCCACACCAATTTTAGTAAGACTGCTGGTTCGTATGACTCTCTGGGTTAATTTATTTTTTTTTGGCATGCAACATATGAAGCAGGCAGTATAAAAACACTATTAGCTTTTAATATAGGTGTTGTGGGAGCTTTATGCAAACAGAAATAAACAAACAATGGAAAGGAATGATTTCCGCTGAAACATAAACATGGATTGCAATGGCATGGAATGAATATTGTGTGAATACCAATAAAGTACGCTCATGCTGAGCTGTTACTTTAAAGGCTGTTTTACCCTTAAACATATTCATTCCCCCATGCTCTAATAACTATATAATTTGATACATATTTGGTAAATATGCTGAAGAATAAGTCACACAATGTGTATACTTATTGCACGTAGTGAAACAAAGCAACTGGAGCAAACGCTGCTCCAAAGCAAGAATTCTTCAGAGTTGCTTAATCCTACATTCCTCTTTGAAGAGAATTTAGTGAACTCAAGCCAGACATGTGAATAATATTTTAAAGTGTCTCCAAGATTCCATGATGCATGCCATAATACATCTTCTAATAGCATTAGAGTTGCATACATTTTTCTATCCTCCAGCACAGTTTGAACAATTTTTAGTTTACAATTATTCCTCTGTGGCACTCAAACCCTTCAAAAAGTAAGTTGGGAATCTGTTCTTCCAAAAACCCCACCCTCATCATGAGAATTATACAGGCACATCACTGGGGGAGTAGACTCATTTGTCATAGTGTGTGTATACACACACACACACTCACTATATACACATACATGTGTGTGTATGTGTATATACACATACACACACATATTTTATATATATATATATACACTATGACAAATGAGTCTACTCCCCCCGTGATGTGCCTGTATATTTGCCTTCTATCAGACTTCTGTACCCCACTTGTCTGGGTCTGTCACTATATATATATGTGTGCCTTGTCCAGTAATTTTTCTGACTTCTTCATTCGTCTTCCTATCTCTGTATGTTATTCCCAATATTATTCTCAGACATTTGTGATGAAATGCATCCAGCTTTTGCGTATCTTTCTTGTTAAGTTGCCATGTCTCACTGCTATATATTGTGATGGCGATAACAATTGCTTTGTACACGTTTGATTTTTATCTTGAGGGAGATGTTTTTGAATTGCCAGATGTTTTTGAGTCTTCCAAATGCAGCATTTGCCTTCCCGATTCATCGTCTTATTTCCTCGGAGCTAGTAGGTAAAATTGTCTACCTTCTCCAGTTTCTCTTCTTAACATGCCTTTACATTTCTTTGCATTGTATCTCAAACCAGTCTTCTCCATTACTACTTTTACTTGGTTTGTGCATTTTTGTAGTCCATTGGCATCTTCATTGATAAGAGGGACATCGTCAGCAAAGTATAGATCAAATAGCCTTTAATTGTTCCATTTTAGGCTCTAGTACTACAACATGCGACTGAAGAAACAAAACAAACTTGCAGGAACCTTGACAAAGCAGTAAAGAAACAATGCAAAAAAGATAAGCGAAATTGGATAGAAAGTAAGGCTAGTGAAGCTGGAGAAGTAGGGGAAAGAAATGATAAAGGAACAGTCTACTCGATCCTGAAACAGTTAAAAATATATGGATCAAAATTCAGAAGTGTCCGAGTGAAAGGGAAACAAGGAGAAATTTTGAAAACACAGAGGGAACAAGAAAATAGATGGGTGGAACACTTTTAAAAGAAGTGCTAAACCAACCAGAACCAATTACAAGACAGGATTTTAACAATGATAAAACATTAGACCTAGATTTAGATGTATTTGAGGAAGAAAAATCGAAAGAAGTAAAAAGAAAAGCATTGCAGAAGCTGAAAAACAACAAGGCACCTGGCTTGGACAGCATTCATCCTGCAATGTTTAAATATGGAGGCAAAGAGGTGGAATCAGTCATCTGTTTGCTGTGCAACAAAATATGGACGGAGAAGAAAGTGCTGGAAGAATGGAACCTCGGTATCATCATCAAGTTACCAAAGAAAGGTGATCTAAACAATTGTTGAAATTGGAGGGGAGTAACACTTCTATCTGTCGCAGGAAAAGTATTAGCAGTAGTCCTCCTGAACAGAATGAAAGGAAAGATGGATACCATCCTACGTGAACAACAATCTGGATTTAGACAAGGGAGATTGTGCACAGAAACTATTTTCACCCTGAGGCGGATTATTGAAAACATAATTGAATTCCAAGGCAGTCTTGCCATCAATTTGGTGGACTTTCAAAAGGCATTCGATAGTGTAAACAGAGAAACAATGTGGAAAATTGTGGAACAATATGGAATTCCAACAAAATTAATTAACATTATGAAGGCATTCTATGCCAAGTCAAAATGCTGCATTAAAATAGAAAATGGATTGAGTAAGCCATTCAGTATCAAGACAGGTGTAAGGCAGGGGTGCGTCCTGTCTCCTTTTTTGTTTATGCTAGTCATCGACTATAGATTAAAACAATGCTTTTTAAAAAGAAAACTTAAAATGCTATTTTCCCACAAATGCCAGTAGCAAATCACTAGCATACAAAGCAATATTGTTGCATACCATGGAAAACAGTGGAAAAACTAATTAGATTTGGCTAGCAGGAGTTCATGCCATCTCTTTGGCTTTGTCAGTGGTTCATCACTCCTGAGTGCTGTTGAAAGCAATAAACAATTGCCATCTGAAATTGTAGGTTGGTCTAAATTAAGTGAATAGCTCATGAACCCCTGCAATCCCGTTGATGAACCTAATCCAAATTAATAACAAGCTGAAACCAGGAGAGTTTCTCCTGAGCACAGTTGCTTACAAAAAGCTTGCACATCTTTAATTTTGTCTCCAGTAGACCTGGCTGAACAATGAACAGATTGTTTAAGAAAACAATCATTTGTCAGTTAAAAGAAAAGTAATGTGACTACTTAATCAGCTCTGTCCATGAAAGTCAGTGAATTACAGAGGGGAATTTATCTAACAGAAAAGAATGCACTGTTACCTGGCAAATGATGAAACTCAAGTGTGTGAACTGATAAATCACCAACATACAGTAACGCAGCTTAAGAATCCCAAAGTTACGTTGGAAAAAAAGAACATTGGTTGCAAAGGTCTTCCGCTGTTGCAGTAGAGTGTGCAAGACTGACTCTGGGTCCGGGCACTAAGCACTGAATGGTCCATGTGGGCGGTGGGGCTTCTGACTGTTCCTCCCAGCGAAAAGAGCTAAGCCTGGAGGAAGAGGTCTGCTCCGATAGGCAGGAAACTGTACAAAGAGAGGAGGCAGAGGTCAGATTCAGGGCCAGCTCTAGGTTTTTTGCCGCCCCAAGCAAAAAAAATTTTGGCTGCCCCCCACCCCAGCCCTGGGCTCCCCCCGTGCTCCCCTGCTGCCCCAACCCTGGGCTGCTCACCCCCCCCCCCACGCATCCCTACCGCCCCAGCCCTGGGCTCCCCGCACCCCCTACCGCCCCAGCCCTGGGCTCCCCGCACCCCCTACCGCCCCAGCCCTGGGCTCTCCCACCCCAACTGCACCCTCCTGCCGCCCCAGCCCTGGTTCACTGGTAACTCGGTCCCAGGGCAGGTCATTCAGTAGGAATTTTGGATGTGCACAGAACACAGACAGGATTGGTTCCCATATGGTTACAGAACTGCAGTAAAGTGGAACAATTTTCAGCTTGTGTGATTGAAGGATATCTGGATGCATATTATAAGACTGTCCTACATGAATGAGGAAAAGTTGAGGTGCCTTTATTATTCTTTTGTACCATTCTTTGTTTCTATGGGGAATTTGACAATGCACTATCACTGTCTTCCTTTTAAACAAATAAAACAAAACAAAACAAAAAGACAATTGCTGTTGAAAATAGAAATTCCAGTCCTAATAACCACTGGGAAGCATTTCTTGCTCAATTTTATCCTACTTTTTCTACAGCAAGTTACAGTGGATCCAGTATATTTGATTTGGGAGAAATGAAGTAACAGCTGCCAAAAATGAGCTTGAGTACTCCTAAATTTTGCGGGTGTTCAAGTCTGGAATGCAGGTGCTAGATTCCCTTTCTGAATATTAGCTAAATCTGGAAAGGAAAAGTCAATTTCTGCTTCCATGGCTCAGAAGTGGAAATCCTCCTTTGTGCTTTACACTATCTAAAGCTGCCCGGGTCCTCTAGTAGAGCCTCCCCTCCCTTACTTTTCATTTTAAATTATAGTGGGATCCACCTACCTCCCTTGCTAGGCTTCAGATAGAGAGGTGCACTGTCCATTTAGTCCACCCAATTCTTTCTTTGGGGGCTGCAAGGTGAGGTCACACCAGTGGAGTGTCTTTTTTTTTTTTAATGTTAAAATATGGTATCTCTACCTGTAGCCAGCTTTACATTAATACAGTAAGCCAGAGCGTGTCTCAACTATCTCACTCCCTGCCCCTCCCTTTCCTGTTGATAGCGGCCAAGGGAATGCTGGGAAATGTAGTTCTTTCCCTGCTCCAGGGCTGACTCTATAGGCAGGGAGCTAACCAAGGAACTACAGCTCCCAGGGCTCCCTGCCGCCCCTGCAAATTCACCGCCCCAAGCAAATGCTTGTTTTGCTGGTGCCTAGAGCCAGCCCTGGTCAGATTGTGATGGAGTAAATAGTCACTTGAGAAGAAGGAAGAAAAAATGCAAACCCTTGGAGAAGCTGGATTGGAAGCAACTGTAGAAAGTTTGGTTGGGATTTAGTTAGGTTTGCCTAACCTCTAGGAGCCTAAACTCCCTAGGTGCCTACGTTTGCACTAGAAAAGTCCCCATGGCATCTAAATAGCTGTTGGCATGTGCACAGCTGCCTCCTCATTCACACCTGTGTGACCATCTTGTTTATCACTTCAAAAGCTTTTTCTTCCCCTGCTGTCATGTTTCCTCTCAACTAATTAGCCTCTTAAGATTGGTCTATACACCTGGACCATCATGTTTCTCTGACTGTATATATATCTGTCTGAAGAATAATTTCATTCCACGCATCCGATGAAGTGGGTACTAACCCACGAAAGCTTATGCTGAAATAAATTTGTTAGTCTCTAAGGTGCTACAAGTTTTTCTTTCTTATTTTCATTTTGCTGACACAGACTAACATGGCTACTACACTTAAACCTACTGATATTACTGAGCAGCTTGATGCCTAATTCATGCAGAAGCCCCAGTGAGATTCACAACATAGGAATTTCCCTGTGCTTCTCTCCTGCAGGGTCCGATCCAGTAGACCTGCTCACAGGCGGCCATAGAGCACGTCTGCTGGATCAAGCTCCACACACCACAGCTGGAGGAGGAGGAGATGATTGCGGTGCCCCCTTTTATATCCAATAGCCCCGTGGTTAGGCCTCTCATCTGGGAGGTTGGAGACCAGAGTTCAATTCCCTGCTTCACATCGGGGATGGGGAGGGGGATGATCAACCTAAGATACACAACTACAGCTACAAGAATAGCGTAGCTGAAGTCGACATATCTTTGGGCGACTTACCTCGCGTCCTCACGGCGCGGGGTCGACTGCCGCCGCTCCCCGCGGTGGAGTACAGGAGTCAACGGCAGAGTGGGGATCAATCACTACCCGCCGATCTGGCAGGTAGTGTAGATGTACCCTTAGGTGCCAAATTCCAGGAGAGAGTTCATGGGAGTGAATCCCGACTGAAGGGAGCTGCCTCCCTCTGGTCCGGAGTTAAGGTCCGAATCCCCTTTTGAGGAGAGGGATTTTTGCCACACCCCTTTCCTCAGCACTGCCTTCTGGCTATCTTAAGGAGCTTCCCGGTCAGCCTGAATCCCCTTTTTAGGCATCTATCTCTCCCCATACACTGTATAGGGAACTTGGGTGCCTAACTCAGTGCTGCGAATTCCACTTGGTGGCAGGGCAGCTAAAAGTTAGGCCCTGCATCGGTCAGCCTGGGCCCCCTTGTGAATCCCACACTTTGTGCCTGTCCTAGGGAAGAGTGGTCCAGCTGTTGGTACTCACTGTTCTAGTTGGGGAGGGGAGCCTTGTCCAATAGTCCTTAACAAAGTCTTCTGGGTGGGGTCTGGGCCTCCATACAATACAGGGTTAGACAGGGATGGTCTAGATAATACTTACTCCTGCCATGAGTGCAGGGGACTGGACTAGATGACCTCTCGAGGTCTCTTCCAGTCCTATGATTCTGTGCCTTTAAACTCCCAACTTTGCTGTTAAACTGTAATGGCTTTTGTACAGGAATCTATTTGGTACAGTTCTTCCATTGAAGAGTATTGTGTATGCTTATGGTGAAAAATTCCTACTTAAAAGGTGGGTTATTCCTTTAGTTTGATAGTAGACCATTTTGACACTTGACACTAGAGTCGATATAATTTGGACACTACAAAGTATTCATTACTCAGACTGTCAAGGAATGTGGTTTCATGTTAGAAATGTGTGGTTTTGTGTGATTTGTCTGGTGTAATGCTTAAACAATTACAAATCTTGCTAAAATATTACTTGCTTTTGTTGAGGAGTGGATGGATTAGTTTTTTATTGATAAATGTTAGTAAACATTGATTTTTCCATACACACACAAACCGACAAAAAATGTCATAGAAATGAACTGAAGTTACAGATCCGCAAAGTAAGAAAAATGTTGCTTGAGAACCAATTAGAGTTTGACTTAAGGATATTTACTTTTAATGTTTTGTCATGTGATATGGACAATTTGTGTTTATGGTTATATAGCATCAGTGTCTACTATCCTACATAATTGTCTAACCCTCCCCCATTGTCTAATCCCTGCATAATTTTAGACAACTGTGAACATTTAAATTGATAAAAATTTAAAAACAAATGCTTAACCCAGAATTTAGCACAACTTTTTTCCACTATGAAAGACTTGTTTTTAACTAGGTATTTTGCAAGTGTAGAGGTTTCTCCTGCATTATCTTTTATGATCATGATCTCAGTCACTAAGTAGCTATATGTTGAGCTCTAATTTAAAATCTAAAGCAGTTTTCAAATAGGATTTCACCTTTTGCACAGAAAGCAGTTTTTATTGGGTTGAAATATATGCTTTTAAATGAGTCTTCTTCCTCTCTCACTGAACCTTCTAAAGGGTAAACGATGCAGGTGCCGTATTGTCAGTTCAAAATTTCATGACTTCAAGACTGTCCTCCTTAGGTTTACTTCTTACGTTAGAGTATCCTTATACTAGAAGTTGGTCCAGTAAAACAGGGGTTCTCAACCTTTTTCTTTCTGAGGCCCCCCAAACATGCTATAAAAACTCCATTGCCCACCTGTGTCACAATAACTGGTTGCATATAAAAGCCAGGGCTGGTGTTAAGGGGTAACAAGCAGAGCAATTGCTCAGGGCCCCATGCCACAGGGGGCACCAGGAAGCTAAGTTGCTCAGGCTTCTGCTTCAGCTCCAGGTGGCAGGGCTCAGGGGCCCAGGCTTCAACCCCATGCAGTGGGACTTCAGCTTTCTGCCCTGGGCCCCAGGAAGTTTAACGCTGGTCCTGCTTGACAGACCCCCAGGGGGCCCCGGACTCCTAGCTGAGAACCACTGCAATACAAGATATTACCTCAACCACCTTGTCTGTTCTTGTATTAATACAGAGAAAATGCTTTGACTCCTGAGATTGAAAAAATGCAAACATTCTTAGTAGAAACTAGGGATTATTTTGATTCCCGAAACTGGAGTTTCTCTGCCACAAATTGACTCCCATGCAAGGCTCTGGTTGTCCTGTTTTCTTAAGAGAGCCTGATATGCTAGGATTGTGGGAAACTTGCACCAGTAGCGTAGCTGGGGGGGAGCAGGGGGAGCGGCTGCTCCCCCTTGAGCAGAAGCGGCGCCTTTTTTTAGCAGCACTAAAAAAAGGCGCCGCTTCTTGCACTCACCCGGCGGCGCTCCGGGTCTTCGGCGGCATTTTGGCGCGGGGTACCACCAAAGACCCGGAGTGAGCCCCCGAAGTGCCGCCGAAGACCCGGAGCGCCGCCGGGTGAGTACAGGGGGAGGCGCCTTTTATAGCGCCGCTCCCCCTGCGCTCCGGACCTGGCTGCGCTACTGACTTGCACACTAGGTAGGAGTTAAAGAATGACTCTTAACATTTATGTATTTAACCAACCATATGTAGACACTGCCCTCTATCCCTCTCTTAATTTCTCTCATAAAAACTCAACAGCAATAGAGAGTTGTGTATGCTGTTCATGAAGTACATTAAGATATTCTGTATGCGGCTTTCTTCTAAATTGTATTGATGTAAAAATAAAAACATAACCCAGTTCTCTCAAGTCACTGATCCACGTACTGATCTTTCTGGAGGTGCCGTGCTACTCCTATGTTGGCAGATATGTTCCTGAGAAGTTCAAACTATATAACCTGTTGTGTTAAATCCGTATTTTATAGATTCATGCTCAGTAGGTGTCATGTGACAATTATAAAGAATCGAGTCTGATTTTATCTGAACTGGAGACTTGATTATTATAGAATTGGTATTTATGTGTAATCACTGTTTCTTTGCTTTAATGGATAGTTTTGGTTTAGGACCTTCCCAAGGCCCACTTCTGCCTTTACTGTCTCCTTTACATTTAAGGAAACTCTCGAGAGAAATAGCACATCTTAACAGCACTATCTGCTTTTGGGAAATAACCTCATGTTCAGACTTTTGTATGTTTTAGGCTTTTGCCAAATGCACTTAGAGAAATTAATCACGATTAAACAAGGTTAAGAAATTATGTATTATCATGGGGGGGAGGCAAACCTTGTTATTATAGAAAGAAATGTCTCTCTTAAAACATACATTTGTGTTGATTCTGATATTTGGTGTTTCACTTGATCCAAGCTATTGGAGTCATGTGAACATTTCTAAAGAACCCCACATCTATAATTTAGACTCATGATTGTTAAGATGACAACACTCAACTCTTCACCTGGGTGAGGATTTCGATAACAAAGATCCTTAACCATAACCTTCTGTAAGCATAAATTTGAGTCAGGTTTTTGTAATATTTTAATTAAGAAGACGGACCATTTCTAGGCACCTCCCTCATGCCCAGAATGAACTGCAGGGAAAGCAGACAAGGGCACTGTAACCAAGTTTGTTATTTAGTCCATTGAGGGATCTGTGATGCTTCTTGACCTGGAAAAGGAAGTGACATGCAGAGGAGAGCAGGCTCTGAGAGGGGAGTAGGAGGCAATATCTTGGCTGCTCGCTAGGGAAGGGAAACAAGTGAGCAGGCTGCTGAAGAGTTGTGCCTGAAAAACAGGGGGTGAACAGTGAAGCAGAAGCAGTCGGTGGCTGGCAAAGGGTTTGCAGCAGCTACAGGGTTGTGGAAATAGCTTGCAAGCAGAGGTGTGAGGGAGCTACCTGTCTGGATGAAAGTACAGGACAGATGGGGCCCCGAAGAACACTGTACGGGAAGCTGTAGCTAGTATGATTTGCAAGCCAGTGCTGCTTTTCTCTCAGAGAGAGTTGGGCTGGAGAGAATGTCTGAGGAGCCCCAAGGCTTTTGCTTTACAGGACTGCCCATAAGGGCTTTGGGAGGCTGCAATTAGATGATAGCAGTGTAAACCTTTGTACCTTTGCATTCTGCTAGCCCTATTAAATTCTACTACTTTCAGTAACTGCAAGTGCTGCATGGGACTCTGCCAGAGCTAGAGTCAGATACATTTTTAGATAGCTACAGTGTGGCTTCTTGACTTTGTGGCATACAGAGCCCAGTACCAAGAGTGGCTAGTGCATGCAACCACTGAGTGAATCCCTGGAGTGGGATCAGTTACAGTGTAGTGACTTGTTGTTAAAACTACTCCGGCTCTTTAGAAAATCCAAGCTTAAGGGAGTTAAACACCCAGCTCCTATTGAAGTGCAATGTGGTTAAGGTGCTTTGAATATCCCACTTGTCTCCCCCCTCCCCATCTCCCTAAAAAACTTTGTTAAAAGTAGCATCACTGGAGGGAGGGAAGCAAAATTCATCAGTATTAGTAAATCTGTACTCATTTATATATATATTGTATATATATATATACAAATAATATACACTCATTTTAGATTTTAATAGGAAAACTAGTTGTACTGGTGATCCCTTTCACATAGCAAGCCTCTGAGTGCGCCCCCCCCCCCATATAAATTAAAAACACTTTAAAATATATTTAACATTATAAATGCTGGAGTCAAAGCAGGGTTTAGCGTGGAAGCTGAGAGCTTGCAACCCCCCATGTACTAACCTTGCAACCCCCTGAGGAGTCCTGACACCCAGTGTGAGAACCCCTGTGATAAACAAATGCCCAAGTGAACAAGTTGTATTTTCTTCAAACAGAGTTTTGTGCGGCTACTAAAGTGCCTGAACATGAATTTCTGTTTTGTTTTCTTTGCAGGGACTTAGACAGAAACAATATCTCAAGAATCACCAAGATGGACTTTGCTGGGCTGAAGAATCTCCGTGTCTTGTGAGTATAAAACTAGCTTGGCCTTCAAAATGCTGCATTAGACCATTAGCCTCCAAAAATAAGCACATGGAAAAATGTGTGCTGCTGATGCTCTTGTACTGTAGAATTGTTTACATCTTCTAGTCGTGATATAGCATCCACATCAGACACCCTGTTCAGTTTCCATAACTAAAGCACTGATTATAGTTTTATAACTTAGTAAACTAGTACCTTAGTACAAGAGAGAAACTAAATAATTTAAAATCAGTATTATTTCATTGGTGTTTTTCTGCTTAGCTTTTAATCAGCATTGTGATTAAAACTTTTCTTTTTCCACTGTAGAATGAATTGTACTTCAGTTAAACAAATTTAGCTTTATTAAACCACTGTCAAATGGCTCTTTCCACTTTGGAATGGCTTAAGGTGTATTCCCATACAGAACACATGGCAGCTGCCATGTAACTTTAAGTTGACTAAGGAATAGTTGACAGTTGTGAGCATCAAACCTAAAGGAAACAGTTCATACCTCCTGGCTGAATGTAAATGATTAAAAACAATAGTCACTGCTGTCACTTGTAGCAGCTGCGGGTCCAATCATACTCCTGAAAAGAAATGATCAGTCGAAGGGGTAGAAATTATTTTCCATAGTTCCATATTAAGACTGAACTGTTACAGAAGGCCAGTGTTCTATTTTGCCTGATGTGAAACTTTTAGTTATCACCATTAACTTAATTTGCTTTCATTTAAGATGGCTATAAAGGATATAGAGTGCAATTATACACACATTTATTTCTAAAGAAGAAATAAATTGGGCCGCAAGGCCTACAAGTACAAATGTTGGTGATTTGAGTTTTCAGAACCAGTATGTCATTGCTGCTGATGTAGTTGGATTACTGGGAGATGTACATATAGTTTTGGATGAGATGGAAGTGCGCATAACTGGAGAGAACATAGTAGAGGAATCACACATCATTGAAGTATAATTGCATGAGAGTGGGAAGAGTGCCCCTACCATTCAACTTTGGACTTTGAAAAAGTATAGTCAATTGTCAGTTTGTTAGCTCTATGGCTCTTGCTTCTAAGACTGGGACCAAAGAGAAGTGATGAAACCTGAACCTGAAGTCCTTCCTGCCGCATTCCCCGCTCCTCCACCTCCCCCAATATTTCCAAACTTTTCAGGACAGTGGGAAGCACTTAAGATTTAATGGGCATTATTTTTTTTCAAGATTTCCCAGCCAGATTTGCAGAGCTAAATCCAGATAATCAGATTAATAAAACCTTTGGGCTCAGATAATGAAGTTATTGTCCAGGTCAGAGCTTTGCTGAAAGGGAGGTGTGAATCCAGTATTTGCATGTATAGTCACTAATGCAAATGCCAATAATTTGTGGTCCATGTCTTAGTAAAACATAAATACTGAAGCGGAGGTATCTAAGCCATAAAGAGATGCAGAAGTTAGTGAAAGTGGTTCAGTGACATTTGAAGCCAACTTGTAAGGGCCTTTCCCAATGACTATTGATTAAATAGTAAGATTACCATTGATTTTATGCTATGTCTACACTGCTCTTTTGTCGTTAAAATTTTGTCGGTTGGGGTGTGGGGGAAAAAATACCCTCCTGACTAATAAAAGCTTTAGAGACAAAAAACGCCGGTGTGGGCAGCACTTTGTCGGCGAGAGATCCGGCTACATGGCATACCTTATAGCAGCATAGCAGTGTAGACATATCCTTAATCTCAGCTAGGTTTTAGATTGGGCGCTGTATGAATCGCAGATCATAGTGGCACTGCAAAGTTGCAACTGGAGTTGAGCAATATTAATAACCATACCAGTCTTATTAGTGAGTTCAAATTTGGTTTTCTTTAACTGGCTTGCTGATTTTTTGTTTTTTCTTGGAAAATCTGTAATATGACAAAAGTGCCTCTGTAGCATTCACACAAAAAGGTAACATTAATGTATTATGTATAGAAAAATTCAGTACTCCGCTCCTGTTGGCTGGGTGTTGTATAATTCCCTGTGTCCCAAACTAACGGGAGAACAGCAATTCCATATTGTGTCCCATTTAGCCCACTAGAAGCCTATAGCTAGTTTATTGCCCTTAAGCTAAAGCCCTATAAAGTGACCAGTAACAAAAACCCCGTATGCTTAGCATTGCACAAAAGTGGGGGTCAGAGGTGGTTTTTCCACTCTTTCCCCAAATAAGCACCTGTGAGAAGTGTAGGTATAGGTAAGTTAAAGTGAGGGAAAATCTTATTTCACCCACTTGCCCTCTGTAGCTAACACGCTACTTTTACACCACCTTTTGTACAATTATCTGAGTCCTTAAAGTCCTACAAGATGCCCAGGAGATAAATAGTGGATGAACTTTCTAACATTGTGAATTAATGGGCAGATGCTGAATATGGTTGTGATGAAAATACAAATATCTTCCACTGTTCCTTCAAAACATATGGCATAAACTCTTATAACCATTCTACAACTAAATAAAAAAAATCTCGAAATTATTAGAAGACTTACTTCCCTGCTTTGTTGACTTCGCCTGCAGGATGAGACTACTACAGCAAGACTTTTCTGCTGCTTGGAGCCATATAAAGTTTGTTGGCTTATATCCCAGCTCTCACTATTTCTATGGGGATACTTATTAAAATAACATATACTGACATGGTAGTGTGACTGTTGGTAAATGTTTCTTTTACTGACTGCTATGCTTTGTGTACTGTAAAAATATCAGCTAAATTGTACCATACGAGTTATTCATGTTAGATTATGCCAGCTTTTAAGTGTGTGTGTGCGCACGTGGTTGGATCCAAACTACTAGGAGCAACACTTTGGAGAGGCAGGAATTCACTCAGCATGCACTTCAACACCTTTCTCAGTGACTATCAATCACACTGATCAGCAAACACAGTCCAAATGCCCCTAGCATCCAGTCCATCAGTCACCGATCAAGGTGCTGCCTTTCCTGTGGGCTCTGGCTGATTATCACATGTGGTGCAAGCTCATAATGACCATAGAGACCAACTGCTCCATGGGCCTGCCCTGCAGTCCTGAGCTCAGATTGTTGGTATGCTGTGCCCCTGCAACAGCCTCTCGTGCCCTGTCTGCCCACAGAGTCCCTTCTCCAATGGCAATGCCATCCTCCAATCGGGAAGGAGCTGGTGGCAGGCAATGGCACTGGAACTATTTTTATAGTGGGGGGTGCTGAGAGCCATTGAACCAAACTGCTAACCCGGTGTATGAAGAAAACCACTTCAAGCCAGGGGGTGCAGCAGCACCCCTAGTTCCAGCACCCCTAGTGGCAGGAAATATAGGCAGGATTCCCTGCCAGCCCTCTAGCCAGTCAGGGCTTCGTGAGGTGTGGAGAAGCCCTCTTCTCTTGTCTCCCCATCCCCTAGCTAATCAGAGTGCCAGGGCCACGTGTCACAGCACTGCAGCTCATATGCTGAGTGGGGGCTCCACTTACCAGTCAATGAGTCTGCCCCCCCCCCCCCCCCCTCAGTACAACACTTCAGTGATAAATGGTTGGGCCCACAGGATTTCAGTGGGATTCCACGTAATGGTAAATTTCCAGGCATTTCTACTTGCCTCCAATCTCTTCAGCTGATTCATCCCCACCTATGCCCTGTCTGTCTCATGGGAGGAAAGGCGAGACAGGGATGTGAAAAAGGGAGAGATTGCCTGAGCACTTCCCTTGGTAGCTTTTCCCATTCCCTGTGATGCAGACTGACTGTCTTCAGTGGTCACAAACAGCTGGCACTCCTGCACCCTTGGAGAATAGGAACTGCTCTGTAACTTCCGGAGGAGTCTGAAATCCCATGCAGATGCTTATGTGCAAGCACTTAAATACGTTGTCTGGATTATTTGCCTGCATTAATCTTCTGATGTTGACTGTGGGCTTCCATTCTTACTTACACTGAATAAAATTAAAATGTTTGGAAGTGCGAAGAGTAAAGTACGAAGGGGGAAGAATCAGGCCTATAATAAACTATTTGCGAGATTTTAATGGGTTTTGGCTATAAAAACTAAAAGCCAATAATGTGGTTACTAGCCCTGGTAATCAGGATGCAGTTTACATCCATGCAAAAAACTAGCAGTGATATGTATTTTGGATTGTAAATGTAATAATCTGACGGTGGTAGAAGTGACCATGAAAAAAACACTGCCATTCTGTACAGGTGGCTTTCACCAGTCTATCACTGTAATTGGTGTTGCTGTGAACAGCACTTTAAATCAAGCAATGTGTAGAGAAGTGGGAGAATAAAATATTGTCTGCATAAAGCGTTCTATTAACTTATCATTGTCAACTGGTATTTCTTTAATCATAGGCATTTGGAAGAAAATCAAATCAGTATGATAGAGCGTGGAGCATTTCAGGATCTAAAGCAACTCGAACGGCTGTAAGTATGCTTATTGCATACATGTTGACTTAAAGAACTAAAGATTTTCTGCATCCTTTTTATTGTGTTTATAGAATGACTTAAAGAAATAATGTGGCTAGAATGAACAAAACACATGACATAAATTCACATGACATAAATTAGAGTTAAGAATAGTTTAAAATAGAGCTGAGTCTTTTAGATTAAAACCTTGGTATCCATGATTTATTGTAATGCAAAATAATATTAACAATAATTTAAGAAAACTGTAACCACTAATAAATAATTTATATTATAGCTAACCACTGAGGCAGGTCTAAATTTTATCTCACTTTGTTTTCTGAAGTTCTCAGGATGACTTCTCTCATTAGATTAATGGTCATGGTGATGGGTTGTCTTAATAGCCAGCACTATTGGGAATTGCCATAGTATAAATGCCCTGCACTTCCATATGAGAGTAGAACTCCTTGCATCGGCGCTGACTCCATGGGTGCTCTGGGGCTGGAGTACCCACGGGGAAAAATTGGTGGGTGTAGAGCACCCACCGGCAGCTCCCCGCCAGCCCCCCGCCCAGCTCACCTCCGCTCTGCCTCCTCCCCTGAGGCGGCGCTGCTTCGCTTTACCCCCCCTCCCGAGGCGGAGGTGAGCTGGGGCAGGGAGCGGTTCCTCTGCACCTCCCCGCCCCAGCTCACCTCTGCTCTGCCTCAGAGGCGCCGCTGCTTTGCTTCTCCCCGCCTCCCTCCCAGGCTTGCCGGAGTCAGCTGTTTGGCGTGCGGCAAGCCTGGGAGGGAGGGGGGGCGGAGAAGTGAATCAGCGGCGCCTCGGGGGCGGAGGTGAGCTGGGTGGGGGGGGGCCGGCAGGGAGCTGCCGGTGGGTGCTCTGCTTCTCCCTCCCAGGCTTGCAAGCCTGGGGGAAGGAGGGGAAATGCGGAGTGCCCGGGGGAGGAGGTGGGGACTTGGGGAAGGGGTGGAATGGGGGCAGGGAGTGTGTGAGCACCCACTGGCACCGACTAAAGTCTTGTATCAGATTATCTATACAGCTACATTTGCTTTATACTCATTTAATGGCACTGATATTGGTGGAGTCCCAGAGGTGTAAAATTGGACTTTGAGTAGAAAATAAGGCCCTTGGTTTTCTGTTTTTGTTAGTGATTTAAATAAAATGGATCTAAAAAATTTAGATCCATCTTAAATCCATCATTTACAAGGCCACTGGCCATGTATTATGGTATATAACAGGATCTGTGTAGAATTCTATGTATGAAGGTAACCCCAATCTCATTGTTTTAGTTGAATGGGTCTGCTGTTGTATAACAGTGCATAGAGTGGGAAAACATCTCTGTTTAATTGGCATGGAAAGTGGTTAATTTTATGTACACACAATAGAACAAAGAAGTCTGGTGTGCTAAAGTAACTGAGGCCTTGCCTTAATTGACAAGTGAGTTACTTTTTTACACATTGACTTATCTTTTGACAACTCAGGATTCACTCTTATAAGAGAAATGTACATCTTTTCTTGGGTTACAAAACTGTGCTTGAAATTATGTAGTTAAAATTCACACTGAGATTGTAATCTGCTCCTTAGAAAAACAGATCTTGAAATATAAAACACTGTTAAGGATACAAAGGTGGTGATTTTGGATGGTGTGTTCAGGGAAACATCTGAGAAGTAGCAGATAGTAACAAAGTTACTTACAAAATAATAAATGCATAACCTAACACTAAATTACGATTGTTTTAGCTAAAGTTTGTTCTTCTAGAAAGAAAATGTCAGCACTAAGTCTTGAAGTTTTACATCCATTTTATGTGCTTTAATGGAATAACTTCCTTCTCCCCTCTTCCCTCACTATTGGTTTATTTCTTTAAATGATTCCTCATCTACTTAAAAGGAGTATTTGGGAAAAATGCTAGGAGGATGCCTAAATGGATGAGCATAACCAGAAAGCTGATGTTTTCATTTGTGTGAAACCAGAAATAAAAGAATGGGATTCTTCTACTAGTAACTGCTAAAGTATGTGATATCTGAATGCCTCCCTTAAATTTTCTCTCTGTAAACTCTTACATTGGCCTGCTATATACTGTATACTCTATATCATATATGCTGTATCTCTCCTTGCTTTTAGGATTACCTGTCATTAAAATATTTCCTAAATGAATGTACTATGAATTGGAGATTGGGAAATTCACAACTTTTTGGTACTTCACCTCAAGTCATTTTATAGGA
The DNA here is from genome assembly GCA_037349315.1 of Chelydra serpentina. Lineage (NCBI taxonomy): Eukaryota > Metazoa > Chordata > Testudines > Chelydridae > Chelydra > Chelydra serpentina. The sequence continues at coordinate 28,138,782 of JBAIAC010000035.1, read as the reverse complement.
GATGACTATAAATCTAATCTTTTGCTATGAATCAGTGTGCTTTGGAGAAGGAATTGTGGAAAGCCTGGCATAACTTGCAAGGCTAAATTGCAACATTTTAGGCAATATAAAAACTATTTTATTAACTATTGTCAAGCACCGCAAAATGTTAATGCAGAAAATACGATGGCGGAGTTAAAAAAAAGAAGCTGGCTTTTTTCCATTTAATTTATTTTGAATAACAAATAAAAATTTCACTTTCACTGCTGCAGGCTTTGGAATACAGTTGGCTTTTGATCTCTTAAAGTGGATGCAAAAGTAATCGTTTGCTTTTTTAACAAAGCAGCTGCAGTGGGTCAGACTTTTAAAAACTTGAGTAATTTTGTTCCTGGCAAAATATTAGACATTAAATTTTCTTATTCAAAATAACATTGGATATATATTGCTTTTTTTACAGTAGTGCTCATTCAAAGGGCATTAACCCTAAATGAATATTATTTTCTCTTAATGTAGATTAACTTGTCTAGACATCAAAGCAAAACCCTCATTTTTAACTAAAAATATGGACAGTTTTCTTTGTGAAATTTGTTGCCTGTGATGTCCTTTAAATCAATCTAAAACTGTTAAACTAAATGTCTATATAGTTTCCAGTTATTGATGTCAAAAACATGCGTGTTGACAACTTTCCAATTGTTTTACTTTTACCATTTGCATCTCTAAAAACGTATAACTTAGCTTTACTGATTGAATGGATGCTGGTTCTCACAATACAAGCAGAGCATCCAAAGGGCAAATTTCTGTCAAAAATTGTGGCAGATGAGGAAAGTGAGAGGCTGACTTAAGCACTGAATTCAAGTCACAACATGGGGAGCTGCAGTGCAGACTTGGTAATTTAAAATTATATTTCAGACAATAACTAGCTATTTCTGATCATGCCATTTTTTCCTTCACCTTTCCAAGTAGACTGGGTTTTGATAATATCAATTAGATATGGAAACCTACATATGACAAGGAGTCTGCAAGCTGTCTTCTGCACTTCCTACATTCTTCAAGGGCCTTACTTTCTCTATCGCTTAGCACCTACAACTCCAATTCAATTAAGTTAAATGGGAGCTACAGGTCTTCAGCACTTCAAAATAGCAAGCTTTATTTAGTGGTTTTACACCACGGATTAGTTTTTACAATATTGCCACCTTCTATGCCTTTCTAAGCCAGAACTAAAAGGGTCAATTTCTGTGGTGGCTAAGCATCAAAAGAAAAAATGATTTAAACAAAGCATATGTAAAATTAATGTGTGCAATTAGTCTGTGTAGCGAGGATGAGACTCACCCAGCAGCGCCTCCTGCTGGTCATCTCAGGAATTAGCTCTTTGCCAGCTCCAGCTTTGGAGCGTCCCCTGCAGGCCGGTGTCTCACCGTCAGCCCCCGTGTCCCACCTAGACCCCGGTGGCCCTCTATCTCGGGTGCTGCCCTAGCAGTCACCCACTATCAGGTTCTCCCCACCCAGGGGAACCCCCACCCCTTATTCTGCCTCAGTGGCTACTGCCAGTCACCCTGTAGTCCCCTTTCACTGGGGCAGATTGCAGTCTGTACAAGCCAGTCATCATTGGCAGGGGGGTTTGGACCTGCTGCCTTTCTCTGCCACCCAGTACCTCTATGGGGCCTTGGACAAGGACCTGCAGCCTGGGGAGTTGCCGTCCTGTAGCTCCCCAGCCCCTCTGGCCTTTCCCCAGCCTTGCCTCACTCTAGATACCCTGGTGAGCTCCCCAGCAGCCAGGCCCATCTCTCTTAGCAACTAGAGAGAGACTGCCTGAGCCCCTGGCTCACAGCCTTTTATATGGCCAGCTGTGGCCTGATTGGGCATGGCCCCCAGCTGCAGCTGCCTTCCCCATCAGTCCAGCCTCTGAGCCCTTACTCTCCCCAGCCACAGCCCTCTGCAGGGCTGTTCCAAACCCTTCAGGGCTGGAGCTGGTAACCACCCCGCTATAGTCTGCCTTACTTAAATGTTTGTTCTTCTGCAGCTGTAGATCTGATCCTGCAACTTACCCTGCATAGGCCAACTCCACATTTGTGCAGTACTCAATGGAAGTTAAGAGTCTCCATGAATGTTTAGGTGTCCACCTTCATGAATCAGCTTGCAGGACTGAGGCCCTGAAACAGCTTTAGTATAAGTCTTCCATCAGGTTTGATTGCTACTGCTATTGCTTTCATAATCTTTATAGCACAGAAGTACAGTACGATCTTCCAAAATGTGTGACGAACTTATGTCAGCTAAAGGACTTCATGTGTCAGGCCTTATGAATAGTGGGAGTGCTCAGTAAGTATTTAAGTAGTTATGAAAATAGCTGAAAGAATTTGGAGTGCCCTCCAAGAATCTTCTAAATGATACCCCAGGGTTCAGCTCACTTGGCTGGTAGCACTATAACCATTTTAGGGTAACTGCTCTACCTTTTGGTATATGGAATGTCTCAGAAGATAGCGTCACTTGCTTAGTAATTTCTGGTTCCTTTATATTACAGCCCTGTCCCTTAATTCAATTTATGTTTCATTGTATAAAATGAAATTATGTAGTCATCTGTTATATGCTTGTTTTATGTAGGGCTAATTATGGGACTGACTGTAAAACATGACTAACATTGCTGATGGAAAGCCTGGAGAAGCAGAGATTTTTGTTTCAGTACTTTTGGTATGTTGCTAAGGAAAATTAAAAAGATGTGTTCTGAGAATGCAAGCATGAACTAAACATACGCCAATGAGCATGAAATTGTTTAAAGAGAGTAATTCGCAAGATAGAATCTTGGATACAATTTGTAAGATATTGATTTCAGTCAAGCCTTCTAAAATTGCCATGACATGAACTCCAGCCCTTTATTAACTAAAGAGATATTTGGAGAGTCTGTTGAGCATGTGAAGTGCCATATAAATGCTATGGATGATTCAAGTTTTAGAAAGATGCTTCACATTTTCTAAAATGAAGAACAGGAAACATAGTGTTCTCCAGAGTGCTCTTTAATCGCCAATACTGGTATCCAACGAGGGGCCAATAAATATTTGTATACCTCTTTAAGCTAATTTGGTGTAATTAAGACATCAAAAGTAAAATCCTCCGCTGAGGAGTATCCTAAAGATTTGTGATCCTTCCTGAGGTCAGATTAACAACTCTCTCTTCTCCCATAACTTTATGATTAGACTGGTCCAATCCCTGTAAGTGCAGGATGTAGTACCCAGACAGGATGAACCAGTGTCTAATGTGATGCACTATTTCTGACTTTGCCTTAACTGTTCTAGAACACATAACATTGGAATATAGCTGAATAAAAATAGAATTTTACAGTATAGCTGGATCTGATTTGCACTGTGAGCTTAATATGTATAGTACTGTGAAATATTGGCATAAAAAGGTTGTAATACAATTAAAGAACAATATTTTACTGGCTTTTTTGTTTGGACCCTGACATTTCAGTTACCTTATAAATTTAAGTATGATTGTGTAACAAAATGAGCAGAAAGGTCGTTACACATTATACAAACAAAATGAGACACATGATCAAGAACGTAGGTGTACTACAGTAAATGAATAAACTCATGATACTGGGCATGATGGGGCCCAAAGTACAGATTGAAATCCCTCCCACAGCCAGCTGTCATACATCTCTGTAGAATAAAGAGGCAGGATACAAGACATTAAATAGTCTTGACTTTTACACAGCCGTCTGCCAAAAATTGTCACATAGCCCTACTATCTTCAAAAGGGTTGACTATAGCTCACAGTTCGTTCTTTCTCCTCAGATAAGCTTCTTTAGCTTAGACTAAAGGATTTCAACATTTGAAAACACTAACAATATATTTCTGTTTTTAAAGGATCACAAAAACTATAAATATAGTCAAATCTAATCTCTACAATGTTCGGAAAAATAATTAGCTCTCAGACAAAGAACTTGGATGCCAAGTTTTAACTCCAGAACCCTTGTTTTGTGCAGCGTTAGAGCTTTAAAATGGAAATTGGGTTTGACCTTTAACTGGAGAGATGCTACTGTGTATTATGTTTCTGTAAGCTGAATTTTAAATGTTTGATTATGACATTAAAATGTGTTTGGGCATAATGTACTGTAAAATCACTATTAGTGACTGAGGATGCTAGTGGAGAAGAATAAATTGTTCTGAGAGATGCTTTGCAATCTAGACCTCATCAATTAGGACTGAACAGGCTTTAAATAAATCATGTAATACAAAAAGCATTTTCCACAATTAACATGCTGAGTGGAAAGATTGCTAAGTGGCTCAGAGTTGTGGGTAAAATAATAAATGTATCGGATAGTTCTTCACTATTGTAAACAAAAGTTTATTGCAGACCTGTGGCATCCTAGATGAATCTATGCTTCTGGTGTTTATACAGAGTTTGCAGAGTTCCTTTCCATCCAGCAAATATGCATTTTTTTCCATATTCCTAAAAATCTAAGTTTATGAATCACTCAATAATAGAGCAGAGTAACAAAGCAGCGATTTGCATAAGGTTAAGAAACACTATTTTTTGTGATAGCTATTCAGGAAAAGGTTTCAAAATGGTCGTTTTCTATTAGTGAACTGTGAAGGGTGTATATACCCTGCACCGGTGATGAAGGGGTTAAAAAGTGTCTATGGGCAAGGCTGACCATGTCAGTCATGTCAAGAGTGGAATAAGGGCTTAGAAAGTAGAAAGTTCCCAGCAGCTGCTGGGCAGCTCTGGGACAGAGCAGACAGTGGCTCTACCACTCTGAAAGGAGACTCTCGGAAGCCTTCAGGGTACTGCCCGCAGGAATGCCATTTACCAGCTTTCCCCTCCTTCCCCCCATGTCTACAAGGAGACAGTAATCGTGGGGCACTGGCTGGGCAAGACAAGTTCTGCAAGCCTCATAACACAAGAACTAGGGGTCACCAAATGTAATTAATGGGCAACAGGTTTAAAACAAACAAAAGGAAGTATTTCTTCACATAACGTACAGTCAAACTGTGGAACTCTTTGCCAGAGGATGTTGTGAAGGCCAAGACTATAACAGGGTTCAAAAAAGAACTAGATAAATACATGGAGAATAAATCCATCAATGACTATTACCCAGGATGGGCAGGATGTCTCTAGCCTCTGTTTGCCAGAAGCTGGGAATGGGTGACATGGGATGGATCACTTGATTACTTATTCTGCTCATTCCCTCTGAAGCACCTGGCATTGGCCACTGTTGGAAGACAGGATACTGGGCTAGATGGACCTTTGATCTGACCCAGTATGGCTGTTCTTATGTTCAAGGTGAGTTGATTAGGCAGTTGGTATCACTATGCTCTACCGCATTTGGGGTTAGGGAATCTGAGAACATACAAAAGGGATTAGGGGAGTGGGAGCCAAGAACCCTACCCCCTTCAACACAAATGGACAATTTAACTCCATTTGTATTATAGAGACCCTTACTTAGGCAGATGGGGGTGTCCTACGGATATTTCAGTGTTTGTACAGTAGGAGGCACCTGTCAACAGCTTGAGAACTGTAACAATGATGACAGTAGGTGACCTGCTCATGTTGGTTTGCTGTAAGTTTTAGTGTTTTAGTACTCCAGATGCGTGTGAAATTTAAATATTCTGGAACTGCAGACACTACGCTTGTTCTTTCATCTCACTAAGCCATATTAATTTATATGCAAGAATCTTCCCGTGTGACCTTTTGGGGAAGAAGCTTAATTGTGCTATGTGCCTCAGTTTTCCGATAACAAATGAATAACCCTTTTCTAGGTCAGAGTAAATGAGCATAAAATCATTGATCAGGACATGCCAGAGACATACATTTGAATGGATTTAAAGCAGCTGGCTGTTACATGGTTAGGGTGATAGAACCCCTGAGTTAATAATTCTTTGGGAGGTGGGGAGCCCAGAGTAATGTGCTGCTGCCATTGGGTGAGCTTTATATGATGTTGCTTTGACTCAGGCAGCCAAAATAAATGTTCCCAAGCTATACCCTTGGCTGCCGAAATGAATATTAAGATTTCAGATTTGCCTTCTTCAGTTGCATAAGTCAGAACTGTTAAGTTGCCTTTTTAGGACATTTCACTGTAGTTTTGTTTAAGTTCCTGTGATTTAGTGAAGCATTACTCTGTCCTGTAAATTGCATACCAGATCTGGTCAGGGAAGATCAATGTTTCCTAGATATCTTTCTCTTAACTTTGCTGTTCTCACAACTCCAGTGTATGCTAGATTTAAAAAAAAATCTTCGAGTCCAAAAAGTTGTTTGAAAGGAATGTTTTGAAATCTCTTCTACATACTTTTCCATATAGAGTCAAACTACTCTGACTAGTTACTGAACAGAAGAAAATAAACTAAGTTACAAGCTGTGTCATGCAAATATTCAGTTTGCTTTGTGACTAGTGTCACATGTTGGATCTCATCTGCTTGAGAAATGCCAATCATGCAAGGTTTTATTGGAACTGTGGTGAATTCAGCATGGTGCAAAAAAAAGCACATATGATATAAAGATTTAAAAGATGGCAGTGTACATGTAGAATATGAAATACATTGAAAGCTATTTTTAAATATGCAACGTCAAAAATATTTGTTTCAATGTGACACTGATCTGTACGTTGACATTTAGAATAACCCCTACTTTTCGCCCCTTACTTAAAGTGAACAACAGATTAACCCTATTGTTGTCCCTCATAACTTGAACACCTTTTGCTACTGTCATTTGATTCCATTGGGTTTCTTGTGGGATTCCATGTAAGTGTAAATAAAGACTATTCCAGGCATCTTAACAGGTATCTTAATAGTTAAATGTAACATCCACATGTTAAAGAATAGCCACACAGCTACATATGAATCTGGCCAGTAGGTAAATACATTATCCACACAGAGGGCTCAATGCTTCCTATAAGAGATGGGCTTTGCAATGTGCTGTGAATGTTAACAGATCCAGGCTATTTTAAAACAGAGTGAAATCCAAATTGCAGAGTTAAGGGGCCTCATGAGAACCTCCTAGCAGCTTTTGTTAGCATCCTAGCCACACACTCAATTTCAGATGGGGAGACAGAGCTGGAGTGCCTCTGCTGATCGAAACTGTGACAGTCTGGCACAAGGAGAGATGCTCTCTCTGGAACATTATCAAACTTCCAAGTCAATTAAGGCTGTATAGGGAGAGAATTTCAAACTGTGATGAAAGGTGTGCATCAGATGTGAGTGCATGTTATGGAATGTTAGCATAGTGTGTGCTGTGGTGAAGCAACACTCAGTAAGCAGGCAGCCACTTTCTACACCAGCTTTAGCGTCTAAATAATTTTAAAATGTAGTGTCATGAAGAGCATCTTATGCCGTATTTTGGCTATGCATATTCCTGTTCAGTTTCTTAACATGACTGGTTGTTTCTATTTAAAATTTTCAAATGGCCTAAGTCATCTTGTCATTTAATTGTCAACATTTCTTCTTTTGGAAATGATTTAATTTGTTGAGGAGCAAGAAAGACTTCAATGTTAAGAAATATTGAATTTTTTTTTTTACCATTTACTTTAAAAAGTGTCTCGTATATAGAAATTTGCTAGCAGCTTGGCACTGCATACCTACAGTACAACAATATTTATTTCTAGCCACATACTGTACTCCCATTAAACTTGGCATTATTTCAAGGATCAAAGGCAGCATATGGGATGCTGAGCAAATATAGCTTTTATTTAAATACAGATATATTTTCATCTTGAAGTATATATCCTGTATTAACATTCATATGAGTTAGTTAAGTAATACTTCAGACATTAAAATGAGGAACCACCATGTGACACAAATACATAGTTTTTGCAGATAGAGGATGCTATATTTTTTTGGAAACCAAATAAATAAGATAAAGAAGTATTTCACTGCCAGTCAAAAGCAAACCACCACATTTAGGCAGTCTGCAGTATGATTAGTATACAATACTTGAAGTCCAAGGACTGGAAAAGTAAATGCATTCTAGTTTTGTACAGAAGTGCACTGACAGAGTAGCTAAGTATATTTGGTTCTGATTAGTGTTTGTTCCTCACAGATTTGAAAAATTACCTTTCCTGGAGCTTCAGCTGACATAAATAGTGCAAACATATTTGAAGAGAGAAAGCTGGGATTTGATTATGTTCTTATTACAAATGACAACTCCACATAAAAATGGAAACTTGGAAGAAAATAATTACATAACTCTCCTCTTCCAATGATCTTCAAATGCTTACTTGTCTGATGGGACAACAGAATCCAAATTCCAAACTTATTCGTATGCTTCAGAAGACGCATAAGCCAAAGCATGAAAATAACTGATCTTTCTAAGGTACTCACCATCTATCAAAATTCTCTGCATCAGACTGCCTGGAGTTAAGTATAGTGGTCTCGTAGTGTTTAATTTGATAATTCTCATTCAGTTGTCTTTTGACCACAAATGAAAATGTTCATAATTATATTCTTTAACCCAGCATGGCATTGTATGTTTGCAAACTGCTTGCTATGTAGTCCAAAACCTCCTAAATGTAAATTAGTTCTGCTACTCATTAAACTCTAACGCCACATTATAACATCCCAGAGTAAAATGCAGACCTGGGAAGAAATTTGAGTGTAATTTCTAAATTTTGACTCTTTCGCTGTTGACATTGAAAGTGTTATACTTGAGTCACTTTACCTTGGACTTTGTCTGTTCTGGGATTTACATAAAAGCATTTCTTGTCAGAATTTACTACAGTGGGGATATGGTCAATGAGAACCTCTTACTAAAGTGTGAAATTGGAGAATGGCTACTTTCTTTAAAACTAACTTTAGCACTTAGTTTCATTATATAGTAATCAAGAATAAATTGTCACTTGAATCTAAAATATTTCCCATCCAAGGTAGTTAATACGGAACTAACATTTAGATTTCAGCATTGTTAGGTGACTTTTCAAATGGGTATTTATCAGAAAGGGAACAGGTGGGAGTGGGAGGGGGAGAAGAAGAATCTTAACTAGTGAAAAACAATGGACTTTCTCTGTGCTTGAGAGAAGCATAGAATCCTGCTTTTAGTTTGCAGTACTTTGACACACTTCTTCCATCTTTTGGACCCAGTCTGTTGACAGTTGATCAAATTGGACAGTGTAAACCAGTGGTTCTGAACCTTTCCAGGCTACTGTACCCCTTTCAAGAGTCTGATGTGTCTTGAGTACTCCCAAATTTCACCTCACTTAAAAACTTACAAAATCAGACATAAAAAATGCAACAGTGTCACAGCACACTATTACTGAAAAATTGCCTACTTTCTCATTTTACCATATAATTATAAAATAAATCAATTGGAATATAAATATTGTACTTCGGTTTCAGTGTATAGAGCAGTATAAACAAATCATTGTCTATGAAATTTTAGTTTGTAATGACTTTGCTTGTGCGTTTAATGTAGCCTGTTGTAAAATTAGGCAAATATCTAGGTAAATAGGTGTACCTCTGGGAAGACATCTGAGTATTCCTAGGTGTACACATACCCCTGGTTGAGAACCCCTGGTGTAAACAAATAGAAAATATTGTGCTCCTCTGTGGAATATTGATTCATGGATTTTTAAGGCCAGAAGGAACCACTATGATGATCTCGTCTGATCTCCAGCATAACCAGGGCCGGCTCTGGCTTTTTTACCGCCCCGAAGTGCCGGGCGGGGAGGGCGGCATTCCCGTGGCCCCGCTGCCCCGGCCGGGGCGCCGGCGGAGAGGGCGGCATTCCCGCTGCCCTGGCCGGGGCGCAGGCGGGGAGCATGGCATGCCTGCCGCCCCGCTCCCCCGGCCGGGGTGATGCCGCTCCCAGCTGCCGCCCCGACTGGGAGGCCGGTGGCCTCCTCGCTGCCGCCCCGGCTGGGGGGCCGGCGGCCTCCCAGCTGCCGCCCCAGCCGATGGGGAGGGCGGCTTCCCCGCTGCCCGGGCCGGGGGGCCGGCGGGGAGCGCGTATTCCCCAGCACTACTGCCCCGGCCGGGGCGCCAGCGGGAAGGGCGGCTTCCCTGCTGCCCCGGCTGGGGGGCTGGCGGGGAGCGTGTCTTCCCTGCTGCCCCGGCCGGGGGGGCCGGCGGGGAGTGTGTCTTCCCCGCTGCCCCGGTCGGGAGGGCGGCCTCTCCAGGACGCCGCGGCCCTGGTCCCCTGGCCGGGGCGATGCCGCTCCCCGCTGCCCCAGCTGAGGCGCCGGCGGGGAGCGCGGCATCCCTGCTGGGGAGGGCGGCATGCCTGCCGCCCCGCTCCCCCAGCCGGAGCAATGCCGCGCTCTCCAGCTCACGGGCGCCAGCGGGGAGCGCGGCATCCCCGCTGCCGCCCTGGCCGGGGCGCCGGCTGGTAGGACGGCTTCCCCGCGGCCCCGGTCCCCTGGTCGGGGCGATGCGGCTCCCCGCTGCTGCCCCGGCTGGGGTGCCAGCGGGAAAGGCGGCTTTCCTGCTGCCCCGGCCAGGGGGCCGGCGGGGAGCGCGTCTTCCCCGCAGCCCCGGCCGGAGGGCCACCTGGGAGCGGGGCTGGCCCGCGGCTCCGCTGCCCCAGCCAGGGTGCTGGGAAGAGTGTTTGTTTAAAAAAAAAAAAAAAAAGCACCTTAGTGCCGCCCCCCTCCAGGTGCCGCCCCAAGCACGTGCTTGGTTGGCTGGTGCCTGGAGCCGGCCCTGAGCATAACACAGACTGTAAAACTTCTCTGAATTAATTCCTGCTTCAGGTCCAATAGGTGTTGTTCAACTATAGCATATTTTATTAAAAAATAATAATTCAATCTTGATTTTAAAAGTGCCAGTGATGGAGAATCCACCACAACCCGTGAATTGTTCCAATGGTCAGTTACCCTCAAAGTTAAAAATTTGCTCCTTCTTTCTCGTCTGAATTTGTCTAGCTTCAACTTTCAGCCATTGGATGTTGTTATAACTTTGTCTGCTAGATTGAAGAACCTTTTATTAAATTTTTGTTCACCTTGTAGGTACTCTCAGACTGTGATCAAGTCACCGCTTAAGCTTCTCTTGTATGGGCTACATGGATTGCACTGCATATCTCACTATCAGGCATGTTTTCAAAAGTCTTCAATCATTCTGGTGGCTCTTCTCTGAACTGTCTCTAATTTCTCAAAATCCTTGTTAAACTGTGGACACCAGAACTGAATACAGCATTCCTATAGCAGTTGTACCGGTGCCAAATAGAGAGGTGATATAACCTCTCTATTTCTCCTCAAGATTCCCTTGTTTATACATCCAGAGATTGCATTAGCTCTTTTGGTCACACCGTGCCACGGGGAGGGCATGTTCAGCTGATTAGCCATCATGACACCCCTCCCCCCAAGTCATTTTAGGGTTGTCCCCCATTTCATGTCTTCAGATGTGCAATACTGTTTTGTAGAGTGAATGCGATTCTCATAGCTTCTTCTCAGCTGCTAATATGTGGATGTTATGACTTTAGGTTCTGAATTAAGTGGCTTTTATACTCCATTTCTGGATACACTAATTAGTGTTACATTTAATCTATAACTTTAGTCTATTGGAGGTACAGCATAATGATGGCCCATTGAAGGTCAAGTTGAAAGTGAACAAGGACTATAGAACTGTGTGTGTGTTTATTTGTATGGGAAAATATTTGGACCCAAATTGTGAAATTGTATAGTAGCTTTCCCCTTCTCCTTTTTGAGCTGTACACTGAATAAAGCAGCATGTCTCAAATTAGATAACCACCATTTGTAGTGGCTCATCTGAACTGCTGTATATTCAGAATGACCTTTCTCTGGTTGCGACAAAGAGTCCCGTGGCACCTGATAGACTAACAGATGTATTGGAGCATAAGCTTTCGTGGGTGAATACCCACTTCTTCAGATGCTTTCTCTGGTTATCTCCTATAGCTGGATAGAGCCTTTACCAAGTGTGGATCATGCACACTAACTGTTTATGTTCTATAGGGCACTAATGCCCTACTTAATTCATGATTTAGTATGTCTGTCTACAGTTAGTAATTAAATAGTTACATTACCCTGCTACTATGAACCTTTAATCTTTTCTTTTGCTATTGCTGATGTGAGAGTGGACCTTTCTCTCCTTTCTAAACATTCAAAAAGTTGGCGCCTCTTCTGGAAAGGAAACCATTAGCAGCTCTGTCAACAGGTCTTCACAGGAGGAATCCACACACAGGAAGAGTGGAAGAGAGAGCAGCTCAGAAGAGTAGAGGGCACGTGTTTGAGCAAACTAACTTGGTTTGCATTGCTACATCTGTCCAGGACTGCAAAACAAAGAAGTTTATTTTAACAATTATCATAATAAACCATCCTGGTTTCATCAAAAACATTTTCATAGCAGGTCACTGACCCATAAGAACTCAAGGAAAAACAAATTTGGGTCAGGCTTAAATAGACAAGAGGCTTTGTAACCACAGAATTTCTAAGCTTCCAAAAGTGGTGACTGTAAGAGCAAATGAAGTAATGATATTTCATATACAGCGTAACTACAATTCATATGGAATTTTAGATTAATGTTTATCATTACATTGAAGATGTTAAACATTATTCTTGCTGTGGTTTATTTGTTTGATCTTTGCGTTTTTTTGTACTTCAAGGGGACTTACAGAATGCTTTGCATAAGCAATATGATTTAATGTTTTGCCATTTGGGTTTTAGCAGGCATTACTCTAGTCATTATGGAAAATATTCAAGGGTTTGTCTTAGTAATGGGTAAACTTACATCCAGTCCACGAATATGGTCATCTTCCCAAGTGCTTCGTTTAGGCTCAGAAACGTGAAAACATCACCAAGAAGTATTCTCTCTGATTATCATACACTACTTTGATGCCAGTGTAAAATGTCCCTGGATTTAGCTAAATTTAATCCTGACGTTTGTCGGTATTTTCCTTGATCTACTTTAAACAGTTATTCATAATTATTAAATGATGATGTATTCATGATGAAATACAAGTAGTTAGTGTGTTGTAATTCTCTGTTCATCAAGCCTTTGATATTTAGTTATTTGAGCCTTTCTGTCATAGATCAAATCCTGAGCCTTGAATCCTATTTTTACTCCTTAGTATCATCTCCAGTTTGTCAACACCTTTGTTGAACTAGAGCAGAAAAAACTGCAGTGTTCCAAAGGCATGAAATCTAACTCTATTTCATGACTTGTCTTAGTTTAAAATTCACCTTTAACCTTCTAATGTTACTCTCTGGATTCACAAAGTGCTACAGTAATTGCTACATCTTTTTTTTACTCATCTCCAAAATGCTTTTAGAGGAGGGAAGGCAATTAGAGCTTTGTTAGTGTTCTGGGTGCTAGCTGCATTGTTCTTCTTTTGCATTTGACCTTTTGGCAATAGTTGGAGAAAGATGGTGTGTGTGTTTGTGTATATAAATATTCAGATTTTCAGAAGTACCCAGAGCCCACAAATGGGGGCAAAATTTTCAAAAGCTCAGTACATGTTTAGTCACCAGAATGAAAGGGCCAGATTTTCTAGTATCTTCAGCACTAAGAAATAGGAGCTGCTGAGTGCTGAGCACTTCAGAAAATCTAGGCCAAACTACTGTGTTGTTTTTGCAGGATCAGAAGAGAGGTGGCTGAAAGTAATTTAGATTTTGTCCTGTGTTTGTATAGCACCTGTTGTTATTATTTATTATCAGTAATAATGGGGAAAGGTCAAGACATTGTGAAATTGAGAGGGAGACCATGTGTCTGTGTGTTAAGATAGAGACGTCATTCTAATTTATATAATTAATAGTAATGGTTAATCCAGTTTTAGTATTGCTATCAAAATTAATGACTGGCTATCCATGATGTCTAGTTCTGAGGGCAGATGGAAGACACTCTGTAAATATATAGGAATTGCCTCTATTCTGACTAAGGGTTGTTTTATTTATCCATAGTTCTTTTTCTTAATAGGAGGGATAGCTCAGTGGTTTGAGCATTGGCCTGCTAAACCCAGGGTTGTGAGTTCAATCCTTGAGGGGACTATTTAGAGATCTGGGGCAAAAATTGGGGATTGGTCCTGCTTTGAGCAGTGGGTTGGACTAGATGACCTCCTAAGGCCCCTTCCAACTCTGATATTCTATGACACCCCAGCTAACAGTGTGCTGATTTGTGTCAGTAAGTAACTTCCTCCCCTTTGCTTTGGAGGGTGTGTCTTTTGTCAAGCATCCCGTTCAGTTCAGAGAAGGAGGTGATTCCCTTTGTCTTAATTTCATTGATGGTGGCTAATGGCATGTAACCCCAGAGTGGAGGGAACAAATATTGCCACTAGAGCATTTTTTACAGTACATTGACAGGCTTAGTAGGTTATCCTTGAATTTACTAAATAGAACCACTTTACAAGGAAAATACACAGTGTTTGCTCTGGAAAAAAAATAAAGCCACAATATCTCAACTTAATTTAATTTCGTAATTTTAACATGAGTGTTGGGCTTCTGGAAAGGGATAACTTGATTATTCCAAACTGAAGTCTTTATAAACAGGACAGGCAGAGCTTGGGAAGTGTCAGGATAAGTTTCCCTGTTGGGCTCCATTGTGCCTCAGCCTTGACCCGAAGAGAAAATAATTTGGTGACTATGCCTAGTCTAACCTTGACACCTATGCTGAAATTAGAGAGTTGTCAAATGTCCTTTTTTGGTAATGTTGAAACACATCAATTGGGAACTGGAGTGGAATCAACATACTAATTTCACATAGGCTTTTGAAGAACCATCATCATGGTAATCACAATTGGTTGCTATTAGCTTGTACTGAATTTTCATCCAGAAACATGTGAAAGCTCCAATTTTTATCAATCTCCTAAGCCACCATTAATCTTTTTGGTAAGAACTTCTGTTTACATCCTATAAAATAAGACTGTAATTCTTAAACTTACTAAAAAAATTGTAGCTAAAATTCACGCAGCTTGTGCCAAACATGTGCCTGGATATGTGAGTGCATTGGTGATCCATTTTGTTTGGACTTTCTTAATGTATGCAATATTAGGCAAAGCAGGAGGAAATTAAACCTCTGAGTTTGTAATCTACTGTAGCTCTGTGACCATATGGTTCTTTGACTTCAGATGTTCTGTGCAGTTCTGCTGCTGCTCCTGGGTTATTAGTTACCATCCACCTTACATTTCTGTTATCCATTCCCCTCTTTAGTCTTCATTGTAACCCTCTCTTGCTTTTCTTAGGGTAGGTCTATACTTACGCGTCCCGTCGGAGGCGCGCGATCGATGTTCTGGGTTCGATTTATCGCGTCTTGTCAATTCAAACATCTAGGCTGCTCAAGACAAGCTTATAAATATTCCGTCATAACGTGCCGGTTTGTGGGGGGTGGGTATGCAGGAATGTTAAGACATTTAATTTGAGCTAAAGCCATGAAAAAATATCTACTCCCAGGCAAAGGAAATTTCAGCTTAAACTACAGAGGCCAGCATTGTCCCCATCTCCATAAGATATTACATACATTACGAACGGCCAAAAAACCTGAGAAATTCTCAAGTAACTCTGATTGAAAACTGAAAATCACGTATAAAGCTTCCAATGTACATATTAATTCTTTGTAAAGAGGTGGAAGAGATCTGTCTTGCTTGCTGCATGGATGGTAGAAGATCCCAGTTTTCCATCTAATGAAGTCCAGCTAACACAGATCATTATCTCTCCCCATCTTCAAACTCTTATGCAAGACCTTCCCATCTGTTTATCAGTAAGGGATCTCAGTGTTTTAATGCAGACAGTTTCTTTTTTATAAGCATAGTTCATTATAGTGAGGTAAAGTCCCACTTCTCGCTGTTCTGGGAAAAGCTTCTGTACTAAGACATGAATGTAAGTAGATACATTTTTATTTATTTCAAACCATAATCCTGGGTTTTGGCCCTAGTGGCTGCCTTCTTGGCAGCCTACTTGAAATTCCAGCGCATGTCCTCAATCTTTATGTCCAATTGCGGTAATGCAAAGGAGTGCTAACAGAATATAGTAGTCAAAACTGACTGTTTCTCAGGGGCGCACTGAATTTCAACCAGTCTCCCTTACAAAAAATACATACAATTGATGTGCCTAAGATAGTTAATAATTATATTCATAACCTTAGTATGCCTATTTATAATCATTGGAATTGTCCTGCTCCCGTTGCAATTACATTGACACAAATTATGATTGTGCTTCTAGGTTACTCTTTATCTTTTAAAATAGTGAATATTTCAACCTAAGAAAATGTGCTAAATCCTCAGCAGTGCTGGTGCTAACCCATTGGGGGCCCTAAGTAGGAATATTTTTGCCCTCCCCCACACAGATACTAGTAATTAATGGGGGGAGAGGGGGCTTGATCTGCTTGGGGCACTAAGCAGTTGTTTATCTGCTTATGCCTAGTGCTGGCTCATCCTCTGAGCCTACTGTCTTCTTCTGTCTGTTGTGCTGTAAGGTGCTATTTTATTTTATGGCTTCTTGGTTATACCCAAGCCTGTCATCTGACTGCTTTGTTCTTAGACCAACTCTTGCAAAGTAGCTTAAACTACATTGCATTCCCTGTGGCTCTTCTCCAAGGGTAGTGTAGTACAGCTCTTAAAAACAAAGGGAAAAAAATCAAGGTCTTACAACTAGTGTGTGTATTCCACGCCCCCCCCCAAATGAAACCCAGATGTTTTTAATGTGAAATAAATAAATGACCAAGCCATGGCTTAAACCCAAGGTCCTGTTGGAAAGCTTCCAGGTGTCATTAGCTGAACTACCAGGTAGCCCCTTAAACATTCTTCTTTCGTCTTGAAAGATTCATAAAAGCACTATAGATTAAATGAATTTGAAATTAAATAAAAGTGTCATGGATTCCACTATAGGTATTAATTTAGATACTGATCTCAAACAGTAGAAAAACAAGCAAAGGTTCTAAAAGTGTACTGAATTGACTGGTTATCTGTGTGCTATTTTTACTAAGTCTAGCGTAGTACAAGGAATTCTATTGCCAAATCTCTTGATAAAATGTATTGATATAGGTATCTCTCTGTAAAAACTCTGGATCTCTTTCAAATGCAATTTCTTGCAGATAACCATAAAAGCATTAAAATAGTTGATGCAAGGGGGAGAGAACTTTATCTTGACAAAATTACAATACTTGTATCTAGTTCAGAAGCCATGGATGGCCTGTAGGGAATTGGATGGGTAAATTCCTGAAGCCAGTCGGGGAGACAATTTTATAATTGAGGGCAGAATTGAGTCCTGGGGTATATTTTTGTTTTAAAAAAGTTAAAGCTTTGATTCACCATGTTTTTGCATGTCGTCTTAATTTTTTAGAAGGGATATATAATATAAAATCATCCTGTACTATCAAATAATACAACTTGCATGATATTTGAAGTGGAAATGAGAGTAGGTATGTGAATATATATTGTGTTAGTTCTTGATTTGTGGTTCTCTTGTTGGTAGTGGCCTGGTCCTTTATTTCTTCCATAGCACCTTCAGTTTGATGATCACAAAGTTCTTTAAACACATGTGACTGTAAAACCTTTGAGGTTAATGTTAAGCTTGTTTTACAGACAGTAAGCGATACTTCAAAGCTTCACAACCAATAAATCGCAGTAATATAGAATGAACTCCTGACGTTTTTGTGGTCCTCTGCTCTTTCAAATGGGCAACTTTGTTTCTCAAAAACTTAAGTTTGAATAATATTTCCCTTGTTCATATGCAGCATGTTTTAAGACTGTAGACAAGCTGATAGTGTTGATTTTCCTTCCTGGCTTAGTTTTGGATCAAAGTAAAACCGTTTTGAAGGTGGAAGAACAAACCATTAAAGTGAAAATTCTGGAGATTAGCTATCAAATTATCTTATTTTGAAAGCTTGTGCCCCAGTACTACCAGAAATGATTTTATCTCTCTAAAACCTCTTTGAATATTCAACCACACTTCACCCTAAATTATAACATTCTCCAGTTGTGAAGATATATTTGTATGTCTTGTGAGTACATGCAACAAGTAATTTCCCAATAGCCTTTAAATCCAGTCACACTGTCCTGGGGCCAGTATCGAAATACTAACGCTTTTGGAAAATAAAATGTGATGTGTAACCTCTAAAAATCCAAATATTGGACAGCGTCTTCATGAAGCATCTGATCTGAAACACCTCAGATATCTCAATACATGTTCTCTTGTGGTTTAAAATCAACACACATCACAGAAAAAATAAAGCTCCACAACTGGGATATAAACCTTATAACTAACAGAACGTCATTTCCATATAGTACCTATTATGGAGACTTCAACTGAATCCCTGTTTGCCTCAGCTCTGAAAGATATTAAACATTCTGAAAGTTTGGTAGTGCTGGTGAAATGCACATTTAGGGCCAAACTGCTCATCCACATCTTTCCTGAAATGTGGTAGACAGAACTGGACACAATACTCCAGTTGAGGCCTAATCGGTGCAGAGTAGAGTGGAAGAATTACTTCTCGTGTCTTGCTTATAATACTCCTGCTAATACATCCCAGAATATTTGCTTTTTTTGCAACAGTGTTACACTGTTGACTTATATTTAGCTTGTGATTCACTATGACCCCCAGATCCCTTTTGTATGTGTGCAACTGATTTCCTTTGTTCTAAACACAAGCGGCCCAGCACGTCGCATGGAGGCCTTAGAGTTCTCTGTCCACAGGCATACCACATGATTTGCTGCTGACTCATAAGGTGTAGTCCTTGGCTCCTTTCAATGGGTTCATTGTACAGCTGATGTCCCTTGATGGGCCATCGAGTAGGCCTAGTGCTGATGCCAATCTGTCTGGGGGCATCAGCCAGAAACACAGCACAAGTTTGGAAATACAGATATACCAAACATATATATAACTCATAATACAAAGGTGATACAAACAAGATTATCATATTTGGAAAATGTATAACATTTTTGCGGATACCTCACACAGCATATCTGGTCAGTTTTCTTTCAGTTTTATAATATTGATATCAAGAATATCATAAAGTGTCCCACATATTTTATAGAGTGTCACACCTTGAAACTTTTGAAATACAAAAACCATCACAGTAGTTAATGTATCTGTGTGAGTAGGAATAGGTTTGCACATTTGAGGAGATAAACTAGACTTCTGTGAATCCTGATCCTTTTCTTTCCTGAGAAACTTAGTTAAATGTCAGCAAAATTCAGCATAAATCATGTATCTGACTTTACAGAGGCTTCATAATTTCAGATGCTGTGATACAAACCTTTTGTTTTCAATACTTTACAAAAGATTACGTAGATAATCTCTCAGTAGGCCAAGTGAATGCCTAGTAACTAATAGTATGCTGGACCAAAAGGTTGATGGACCATTACTTTTTTCCCAGTGCATGGTCCAGTTACGAGGGGGAAAAAAAGAAAAGTACTTGGTGCCCAATGACAAAAAGCTTATTAACACTTTAAAAAAACATGTTAGGGTGAGCAATGCAGAGATCTCTGTTAAAAGAATGTTCTCATGCCCATATGGTATAGGGCTTCCATATGTGGCATAGTACTTGGGGATGGAAGAATATTCAGTTGTGGTATAACTGACCTTGCATGCCATCATACATTGCATTTTTCCCTTTATATTTTGTACAAATAGTTACTGGCTTAGAATCTGACATAAAGAGGGTTGAAAAGGCAAGCTAACCAGCTGCCCCGTTCAGGCTTTTAACATCTTGGCCTAAAGTGGCAGATGACAAACTAGTTCTACCTTAAGAGAATTGTTTACTGTTAAGACTCTGTTAATACAAAGCTTAACTTAAATGTCCTCGGAATTGTTTGTCCCCAGTCAGGTACATAGTTTGGAGAGATTACTTTTGTTTCCTGCTTTGTGGCTGTAGCTTTTAGATTTAGTGCACAGCAGGAAAACTTGTTACTGAAAACTGTTTTCAACTTTGGAATGGCGGTAATTAGTCAGGAACTTGCCACCCAGTTTCTTATTTTAGTTTGTTACCAGGTGAGCTGTGTTTTGGCCCTTTATCAATCATTCTTGATTACACCCTTCAGGTGCAGGCTTGGCTTCCTTCCAATCTCTCATAGTGGAGGACTTTTTGGTCCAACCTATTTTGGACAGGATGTCTGGGCTACAGCCCTCTAGTTTCCCAGTTGTGTAAATATGACAGGCCCAACTTTACTTGCCATCTGCAGGAAAACTTGTCTTTGGGAGCAGCTGATTAAAGTGACTCAAAACAGTTTAAGTATTGTTTATTCACCCAAAGGCACAAAGCAAGATGGGGAAAAGGATAAAACAATGAAGGGTCTACATGCTTTTGTCTTCTGTATGCTTCATTCTTTCCTTGCAAGCGTTGGATCAGCTCCACTCAGACCAGCTATGCAGCATTCTCTGTCATCGATGCATCTCCAGCTGCTGCTGTTCCCATTCAAACCTCCTTCCTCCCTAAATGAGGGACTTTAATGGTTTAGCATCCCCTTTTAACCCACACAGGAGCCACACAGGTGGGTATTCCCTAATTAATTGCTTCCCCGTTGTTTCTTTAAGGACTTCTGGTATTCTCTCTGATGGTACCTCATTATATTCAGCAAGTTAAAGAAGTATGGGCTGGATGAATGGACGGTAAGGTGGATAGAAAACTGGCTAGATGGTCGGGCTCAACGGGTAGTAATCAATGGCTCCATGTCTAGTTGGCAGCCGGTATCAAGTGGAGTGCCCCAAGGGTCAGTGCTGGGGCCGGTTTTGTTCAATATCTTCATTAACAATCTGGAGGATGGTGTGGACTGCACCCTTAGCAAGTTTGCAGATGACACTAAACTGGGAGGAGTGGTTGATACGCTGGAGGGTAGGGATAGGATACAGAGGGACCTAGACAAATTAGAGGATTGGGCCAAAAGAAATCTGATGAGGTTCAACAAGGACAAGTGCAGAGTCCTTCACTTAGGACGGAAGAATCCCATGCACTGCTACAGACTAGGGACCGAATGGCTGGGCAGCAGTTCTGCAGAAAAGGACCTAGGGGTTACAGTGGACGAAAAGCTGAATGAGTCAACAATGTGCCCTTGTTGCCAAGAAGGCTAACGGCATTTTGGGCTGTATAAGTAGGGGCATTTCCAGCAGATCGAGGGACGTGATTATTCCCCTCTATTCGGCACTGGTGAGGCCTCATTTGGAGTACTGTGTCCAGTTTTGGGCCCCACACTACAAGAAGGATGTGGATAAATTGGAAAGAGTCCAGCGGAGGGCAACAAAAATGATTAGGGGGCTGGAGCACATGACTTATGAGGAGAGGCTGAGGGAACTGGGATTGTTTAGCCTGCAGAAGAGAAGAGTGAGGGGGGATTTGATAGCTGCTTTCAACTACCTGAAAGGGGGTTCCAAAGAGGATGGGTCTAGACTTTTCTCAGTGGTAGAAGATGACAGAACAAGGAATAATGGTTTCAAGTTGCAGAGGGGGAGGTTTAGGTTGGATATTAGGAAAAACGTTTTCACTAGTAGGGTGGTGAAGCACTGGAATGGGTTACCTAGGGAAGTGGTGGAATCTCCTTTCTTAGAGGTTTTTAAGGTCAGGCTTGACAAAGCCCTGGCTGGGATGATTTAGTTGGGGTTGGTCCTGCTTTGAGCAGGGGGTTGGACTAGATGACCTCCTGAGGTCCCTTCCAACCCTGAGATTCTATGATTTTATGATTCCTTATCGTTTTCCTCCAAAAGCCTCTTTTGATGTAATTCCTTGGAGTGAAGCAGGATAATGTCAAGAAGATAAAGTGAGGTGCACCTGATGTTCATAGAAATATATAATACAGATAAATACCTCATTCTCCAAAGAGCTCTACACTAAACTTGTTTGTGAATATGAGTTTCAGCATCAAGCTGAAGCTTCTGGATGAGATTAAACAAAGTGTTTCCTATGTCTCACATACCAAAAGCGATGTGCATTGGATTGCTATCAAGTAGGGGCCAACCATGAAAAATATTGAAGTGCTTCTGAGGTTCCTGCTCACCTGTAAACCACATGTCAGTGTGTGTTAGTAATGTTTTATTGAAGATGAACTAAATTGTTTAATAGCATGAACTTTTGCAATCATCTTGAACTATGTGGTGCCTGGTCAGTAAGTGCGAAAAGCTTTATTTCCGTAACCCAAATAGTTTTTTTTTAATCGAAGTCCAAGGCTGTGTTACGCCAATATTGGCAAAGAATGGTAGAGATGCTGCACATGAGCTTTGGACTTGTTCTCATTACCTAGTCTCAAATGTTAACCTTTTTACTAATGTGTTCCATGTACAGTACAGCCATACTGTGATCTCTTCCCAGTTGTTCCTGGGGACACTTTTCTAGGGACAGGCATCTATGTGCATTATTTCCCAGAGTGTAACTCTGTGGTTCACCCCACTTTAGACTGGATGACCAGGTTACAACACCTCCTATTCCCACTGTTCTGCCAGAGTTACACAGCAAGCGGTGCCTTATTCTCTTAGGCAGTCCCTCGTGAATGGAACCCTCAGGTGACAGGTTTCACTACCTTCACCTCTCTCCTGGTAGAACCCCAAAGTTCTACCACTCTTAGGGCTTTTCTACATGGTGAATTAGTATAGAGCAAGCCGGGGGTGGATGGGAAGGGATAGATCTACATCACTACTAGCCTGCAGTGTCCTAACTAGCTGTGTGAACTGCTGTTCCCATGCACGAAAAGTTCCACAGTCCACTCTGATCTACTGCTGTTTGAAATGGCCAGTACTGAACAACAGCTTAGTGTGCTGTAGATGTACACGCCGGCTTGGTGCTCACTAAATCTGCATGTAGACAAGCCCTTCAATGGGATCCTGGGATGATAGTCCCCTGGGTTTCAACCATGCTGACATGACAGGCCCAAGTGGTGCCTGCAAGTCAGGCGTCTCCAGGCCTGTGACTAGCAGCTAATTAAACTGACGGACTCCAAACAGCTCTTCCCAGACACACATTTTGTCCATTCACCCAAAGATATACAGCGTGTGGTAGAAAGGGTTAAAATCACCCGAGGTTCATGCACCTGGGGCTTGCAAGCAGCTCAAAACCTTTCAAAGCTGAGGTGAGCCCAGCTGCCTCAGATGCATTGCATAGAGCTCCTGCCTTAGTTCCACAGTCTTGCTATGTCCTCTGCCTGTATCTGGGTAGGGAGAGAGAGGCTGCAATTTCTATCTCTGTCTCTCTCTCCATGTCTCACCCGTATTGTCGTTCCCCAAGCAATACAGATATTTCCCTTATTCTTCACAGCCTTGTGGAAAGGGGACATGCCTTGAATTAAACTAATGTCTAATAATGAAGTCTTGATTATATGAAGCTGGTGCTGAAAACAGTTGTGGTCTATGTAGAGGCATGGCAGGGTATTGTGCACGGTCATCTGTAGGTAGATAATCCTGCAATATTCAAGGACTGCACACATACATTTGCCAGGTTTAACTTTGTACTACGTGGTAATGCTGCTGCAGCAATGGAAGGGTTCTATGTCAGGAAATTTATTAGAAAAGTAGAGACCGGCACAAACCAAACTCTTGTATCTAGACATCACAAAACTTCAGCTAAGCCTGTATGCAGACCTACATTTCACATTTCAAGGCCATCTTAATTACAGAGCGTATGCTGATGGACACCAGTATAGTAATTGAGGAAGAATCAGTGTGTCTGATGCTACAGTGCCTTTTCAGGTAATATCTTAAATTGTAAGCAAGTTGGAGCAAGAAAAATGTCATCATAAAGGCTTGCAAAATAATATGTAAGTTTACAGTGCTAGTTGAGTGACTTGCACTAATTTTAATAATGCGTACTCATTTGTATGGCAATATAACCACTTGTAAGAGCTTGATGTTCACACTAAGCTTCTCTCCACTTTAGTAGGTTCTTTCTATGAATTTCACTCAGAATTTTAAGAACCTGTTCATGCTCTTCCATGGTATTTCACCAGTTGTAGGTTTAAAACTGTAGCTACAGCCCATTACATAAGTTAAATTGCTCATGCAAAAAACTGAGGCTCATTCCAAGAATTAGGCATATTGTGACTTGCTGTGCAGCAATTAACCATTCTAAAGACTTCAACTACCCTGGTGTCAGATTAGTTTTCTTGACTAAAAATTGAACATCTACGGGTATGTCTACACTACGATAGTAGTTCGATTTTACTTAAACCAATTTTTTGAAACCGATATTACAAAGTCGAACGTGTGTGTCCACACTAAGGACAGTAATTCGACTTTGTGAGTCCACAGTAATGGGGCAAGCATCAACATTCCAAGGAGTGCACTGTGGGTAGCTATCCCACAGTTCCCGCAGTCCCCGCTGCCCATTGGAATTCTGGGTCAAGCCCCCGATGCCTGATGGGGCAAGAAATGTGTCGCGGGTGGTTTTGGGTAACTGTCGTTATTCAGCCCTCACTCCCCCCCTCCCTCCGTGAAAGCGGCGGCAGGCAATCATTTCGCGCCCTTTTCCCTTGATTGACAGCGCGGACGCCATAGCACCGCGAGCATGGAGCCCACTGCGATCATCGCAGCAGTTATGGCCGTTGTCAACACCTCGCGCCTTATCGTGCACTTAATTCAGAGGCAGATGTTGAGAAATCGGGCGAGGAGGCTACGGCAGCGTGGCGACGACAGTGATGATGACAGGGACACAGACCTCTCTCAAAGGACGGGACCCCGCAAAGTGGACATCATGGTGGCACTGGGTCATGTTGATGCAGTGGAACGGCAATTCTGGGCCCGGGAAACAAGCACGGACTGGTGGGACCGCATAGTGCTGCAGGTCTGGGATGAATCCCAGTGGCTGTGAAACTTTCAAATGCGTAAGAGCACTTTCCTTGAACTTTGTGACTTGCTGTCCCCTGCCCTGAAGCGCTAGGATACCAGGATGCGAGCAGCCCTGACAGCCCGGAAGCAAGTGGCCATAGCCCTCTGGAAGCTTGCAATGCCTGACAGCTACCGGTCAGTCGCGAATCACTTTGGAGTGGGCAAATCTACCGTGGGGGTTGCTGTGATGCAAATAGTCAATGCAATTGTTGAGCTGCTGCTGTCAAAGGTAGTGACCCTGGGAAATGTGCAGGTGATCAAAGATGGCTTCGCTGCGATGGGATTCCCAAACTGCGGTGGGGCTATAGACGGAACGCACATCCCTATCCTGGGACCGGACCACCATGGCAGCCAGTACATTAACCGAAAGGGCTACTTTTCAATGGTGCTGCAATGGTGCTTTCACCAACATCAACGTCAGATGGCCGGGAAAAGCTCATGACGCTCGCATTTTCAGGAACTCTGGTCTGTTTAGACGGCTGCAGGAAGGTATTTACTTCCTGGACCAGAAAATAACTGTTGGGGATGTGGAGATGCTTATAGTGATCCTTGGGGACCCAGTCTACCCACTAATGCCCTGGCTCATGAAGCCGTACACAGGCGCCCTGGACAGTGATAAGGAGCTCTTCATCTACAGGCTGAGCAAGTCCAGAATGGTGGTGGAGTGTGCTTTTGGACGTTTGAAAGGGCGCTGGAGAAGCTTACTGACTCGCTCAGATCTCAGCGAAACCAATATACCCATTGTTATTGCAGCTTGCTGTGTGATCCACAATCTCTGTGAGAGCAAGGGGGAGACGTTTATAGTGGGGTGGGAGGTTGAGGCAAATCGCCTGGCCGCTGATTACGCACAGCCAGACACCCGGGCGATTAGAAGAGCCCAGCGGGACGTGCTGCACATCCGGGAAGCTTTGAAAACTAGCTTCCAGACTGACCAGAGTACCTAGTAACTTTTACATTTGTTTAACCTTGAGGTGAACCTGCCCCCGTTTCTTTACCCTGTTAATATTGCCTATCCTTTCCAATTACCAACCCCTTCCCTCCCTTCAAACACACCTTCCTTTAAAAAGAAAATAAAGGCTACATTGTTCAACAAAAACGTAGTTTTTATTAACGATTTTTCAGTAAAGAGAGGGAATTGGGACGGAGGCTAGGCTAGGGTGGGGTGCTGGTGGAGGGAAGGAAAGGACGCTTCAAAACTTGAGCAGTCTGCAGGGGTGGACTGGTTGTTTGCACGGAGCCTGCCACCCCTCGTTTTTGGGACTCTGGGTGAGGGGGCTATGGGACTTTGGGTCAGGGGAGGGTGGTTACAGATCTGCTGCAGCGGGGCTCTGTCTTCCTACCTCCGGTGCTGCAGAACATCCACCAGACACCGGAGCGTGTCCGTTTGCTCCCGCATTAGCCCAAGCAACGCCTCAGTCACCTTCTGGTCTTCCATCCGCCACCTCTCATCGCCAGCATCCCCCCAGTCCTCACGAGCATCCTGCTTGTTCTCACGGGCATCCCGCCTCTCCTCCCGTTCGCTGGCTGATCGCTTGTACTGGGAAATGGTCTCTCTCCACTCATTCTGCTGTGCTACCTCTGTGTGGGAGCACTGCATTAGCTCGGAGAACATCTCGTCTCATGTGCGTTTCTTTTGCTGCCTTATCTGTGACAGCCTTTGGGAGGGAGATGCCGGAGGAAGCCTAGAGACAGTTGCAGCTGTGGGATGAAAAAAAAGGGAGTGAATTCTTTACAAAGATACATTTCCCAGAACAATGAATATAGTCTTTCCCGGTGAACAAGACCATACACACTACCTATCACATGTGCTTTCAGTACAAGGTCGCATTTTGAATCTTTATATTGAATTCCTGGGGTCTTGGTGTGCAGATCACACAAGCGGTGCCGGGCAATGGAATTTGAGTAGCAGGCGGCCATGGTAAGCCGTAGACTTTTGGCTGCTGAAAGCTTATTTTACAGCAGCGCCTTCCTTTCCCGTTCCAAGCAGAGCTCCTAGAGTTGGCCAGTTACTGCTGCGCTGTGAGTGTTAACGTGCAGCGGCAGAAACTACAGTAAACCCATTCTCTGGGATGGTTGGTTTAGCCTTCACCTCAGCGCTTTGCTGGTCCTGGGGAAGGTCCCCACAAGCTGCCGGCGAACTGCTCAGCACGAATGGTTCTCCTCCCCGCCCTCACCATGTGGCTGGTCTTAGGGAAGGTCCCTGCAAGCTGCACACGAACCGCCCAGCATGAACTGTCCCCCTCCCCGCCCCCACCGCTTGGCTGGTCTCGGGGAAGATCCCTGCAAGCTGCCCGCGAACTGCTCAGCATGAATGGTCCGCCTCCCCACCCCCACTGCGTGGCTGGTCTCGGGGAAGGTCCCTGCAAGCTGCACGCGAACCGCCCAGCATGAACTGTCCCCCCTCCCCACTCCCACTGCGTGTCTGGTCTTGGAAAAGATCCCTGCAAGCTGACCGCGAACCGCTCAGCATGAACGGTCCCCCTCCCAACCCCAGCGCATGGCTGGAAACTGCTGGGTAGATTTTTTTTAAAGGACCAGGCAAACAGTCCACGTTATAAAATTCACCTAATTCCAACTAGGTAACCATGAATGATATCATTCGGATGAGGATTACGCAGACAGAGAAAGAACGGATGTTGCGTGAATGCCAGCAAACACCGGGGCCGTACGCCGCCATGCTTTGTCATGCAATGATACCGGAGTACCTGCTACTGGCCTGGCGCGGTAAAGTTTCCTACCATGGAGGACGCAATAAGGCCGCTCTCCCCAGAAACCTTCTGCAAAGGCTTTCACAGTACCTCCAGTAGAGCTTCATGGAGATGTCCCAGGAGGATTTCTGCTCTATCCCCACACATGTTAACAGACTTTTCCAGTAGCTGCACTGGCCACGAATGCAGCTAAAGAGCCCAGGTCAAATTACTCATTAAAAACCCATTGCTAAAATACCATGTCTATTCTATTCAAAATATGTTTTGAACACTCACCTACTGTTCCATCTCCTGATTCACAGTCCGGGATACCGCCTTGGGAGGGTTGGTAGGGGATCTCTGTCAGGGTAATGAAGAGATCCTGGCTTTCGGGGAAATCGGCGTTCAAAGCGCTGTCGACTACCTCGTCCTCCTCATCTCCTTCATCATCTTCCCCGTCCGCGAAAACCTCAGAGGAAGCGACCGATGAGAATACCCCATTGTCGTAGTCCACGGACAGGGGTGGGGTAGTGGTGGCGGTCCCCTCTAGGATAGCATGCAGCGCATCGTAGAAATGGCATGTGTGGGGCTGAGACCCGGAGCGTCCATTGGACTCTTTGGTCTTCTGGTACGCTTGTCTCAGCTCTTTAATTTTCACGCGGCACTGCGTTGCATCCTGGCTGTATCCTCTGTCCGTCATGGCCTTGGAGATCTTCGCGTAGATTTTCGCATTCCTTCTTTTAGATCGCAGCTCTGCTAGCACGGATTCATCTCCCCATACAGCTATGAGATCCAATACTTCCCGATCAGTCCATGCTGGAGCCCTCTTTCGATTCTGGGATTGCATGGTCACCTCTGCTGGAGAGCTCTGCATCGTTACCAGTGCTGCTGAGCTCGCCACGATGTCCAAACAGGAAATGAAATTCAAACTGGCCAAACAGGAAATGGAATTCAATTGTTCCCGGGTCTTTTCCTGTGTGGCTGGGCAGAGCATCCGAGCTCGGACTGCTCTCCAGAGTGTCCACAGAGTGGTGCACTGTGGGATAGCTCCCGGAGCTATTAGCGTCGAATTCCGTCCACATTAACCCTAATTCAACATGGCCATGTCGATTTTAGCGCTACTCCCCTTGTCGGGGAGGAGTACAAAAATCGCTTTAAAGAGCCCTTTATGTCGAAATAAATAGCTTTGTTGTGTGGACGGGTGCAGGGTTATTTCGATTTAACACTGCTAAATTCAACATAAACTCCTAGTGTAGACCATGCCTAAGACATATTTTACAGAAGATGGTGGTGGCTGTAAATCCAATACATGAGAATTTACATGTATCATATAGCCATACTGTGATCTCTCCCCAGTTGTTCCTGGGGGTACTTTCCTAGGGACAGGCATCTATGTGCATTATTTCACAGAGTGTAACTCGGTGGTTCACTCCACTTTAGACTGGATCACCAGGCTACACCACCTCCTATTCCCACTGTTCTGCCATGGTTACACAGCAAGTGGTGCCTTATTCTCTTAGGCAGTCCCTCATGAATGGACCCCTCAGGTGACAGGTCTCAGTAAATGAGAATTCCAGGGAAGAAACAAATGAACATTGGTGTAATGTTTTTCTATAAAGCCATGCTGGGGCCTCTTCAGTCTTTCACAGGAAGTATGTGCTTTGTAAGAGCGGTTGTTGGTCTCGTTTATGATAGCAGCACTCCCCTGTGGCACTGGCTGAACTGATGGACAGATAAATAATTCACTGTGGCTTCTAAGTTCAGTATCAGTTTGGACACCATTTTGCAAACATTTTTCTTCTGAAAATATTTAATTTCAGTTTGAACTTTGTAAAGCATTTTATGTGAAATTCAAAATGCAATAAATTGTGCTCATGAGCAAATGTAAAGTAGTTCTTTATAATTCTAGTGTTTTACTCAAATTAACAAAAAATACACGAGATCCATAAATGCCAATAAATTTCCCATATTTGCTGTGCTTAATGTGGCTTCTGAAGCAGTCAGATAATTCTGACCTATGTGCCAATGAGTGTTCATGCTGATAGATGTGGATTTATATTAGATAAGTATTCTGTGATACGCAACTCCTGTAAACAGTTTCCAATGGTTGGTTCAACACGCTGCACGTGCCCATTTTTATGCATGACATGCAGTCATTTAATTGGAGCAGTAGATATCTTTGCTCAGTCTTAATGTGTAGTTTACTGAAGACTTTTATTCTAGTAAAAATGTTCCCAAAAGTGAATTTGTCATTCCCATTTCATATGCATCATGCCCATTACAGAGTTAATAAGAAATGCTAAACTTGGCTTTAATTCCTAATTTTAGCTGTCAAATCTTCTTGTAGTCTTATATATTGAATATCCCACCACTATAGTTAAAGTAGTGATTTATCTAAATTACTTTACTTTACAAAGTGTAGTCACAAGGAAAATGTCACCATAATTAATAATTTTAAAATCAACATTTGGCTCAGATTATCTCTTTATGATCATGAAACCACGTTGCAGCTGATTTTAATATTGTTCTGTATTTTCCATTGTGCGTACTCTCTGCTATGGTCACAAATGGCTTTGGTTTTCAGCAAGCTGACTGCACTCAGTAGCAGACTTAAAGCCTTATTGTAATTAAAGGCGTTTTATTCATTGTACGGTATTTTTTTCTCAGTGACCTTCCATGCTCCTAGAGAGTTTCCTTTAAGGCTATTTTTTCACTGCTGAGTTTGCCCAGGTTCTTATCTGGGTGTTGCCCATCAGGGCTGGCTTTAGCGGCGAAGAATGATGGCAGGGTCCCGCACCCTCCCGCCGGACTTGTCGGAGCAAAAAAAAACACCTCCCGCTGATTCGTCGGAGAAAAAAAAAAAACCCAAGAGGAATCGGCTTAAAGCCAGCCCTGTTGCCCATAATCTCCCTCTTTTCCACATAGGGCAACCTCTGACCCAACTTAAGTGGTACTTTCAACCTAGGCTAGCTGGCACAGGCAGGAGGGGTGTGGGTTAAAGCCTAGGTTCCACTCTTCACTCAGGCTGGCAACCTGACATCTTTTCAGTGATGATGCAGGCTATATCATTTGAGTGCTGATAGTTCTCTGATGCCTTCCTCTGCAGCATGGGGCACGGGTCACTTACCAGAGGATTCTCTGCATCTTGAAGTCTTTAAACCATGATTTGAGGACTTCAATAGCTGAGAGATAGGTGAGAGGATTATTCCAGGAGTGGGTGGGTGAGATTCTGTGGCCTGCATTGTGCAGGAGGTCAGACTAGATGATCATAATGGTCCCTTCTGACCTTAAAGTCTATGAGTCTATGAGTCTATAATTCCCCAGTGTGCACAGGACAGACAAGTTGTCCCACAGTTCACCGGGAAAGAACCGTAAGGGTCTCGGCTTACTGCAGCACAAAAGACCCATGGATTTACCCCCAGAAGCAGTGGCGTAGCCAGGTTTAGAGTACAGGGAGAGCGGAGCTAAAAAAAGGCGCCTCCCCCTGTACTCACCGGCGGCACTCCGGCGGCACTCCAGCTGTTCGGCGGCACTTCGGTGGCGGGTCCTTCACTCGCTCCGGGTCTTCGGTGGTACCCACCGCCGAAGTCCTGGTGCGAGTGAAGGATCCGCCGCCGAAGTGCCACCGAACAGCTGGAGCGCTGGCGGGTGAGAGATTTTGTTAGCTCCGCTCCGCTGGTAGTGTCGGAGCAAAAGGCGCCGGAGCAAAAAAATGCTCCGCTCCGCCTTTAGTGCAGGAGCAAAAGGAGCCAGAGCACCAAAAGGGCATTGCTTCTGCTCAGTGCGGGAGCGGCCGCCCCCCCTCCTCCCCCTCTGGCTACACTACTGCCCAGAAGTCACAGTGACACATAGCCAGTGTGGCTGCTCACACCTGGACTCAGTGAACCTGGGTCCTCTGACCCAAGTGCCAATGCTTCAGGCTAACTCTGTAGTGAAGACATACCCTCAGTAGCTATCACATTGATTTTGATATTAGTCCTCATTCCATTTCATTTACTTCCTAAAATAAAAAGTACATTTTTATGCCTAAAGTTTGAAGACAAATCATGACTTTGGGAGTTGAGGGTGTTCGGTACTCAAGACGAACGTATCACATGGCAGGATCAGGCTCTAGGAAAGAGCAGGGCAATGAAGCATTTAGCATTGTTTGAAATATCAACATAGTACAGCTTTCTGTAAAATAAACTTGACCTTAAATAGGTCATGAGAGAACTGACTTGATTCTTCTGCTGAATAAATAGAAAAGCTATGTTCAAGTGTTATTTTCTCCTCCTCTTCCAAGCATGAGGGGACGTGTCATTAAAGCTGCTAAACTTCACATTGCCTTATAAAGAGAATGAATTAAGAAGTAGGAAGCAGACTGTATAATGTGCTTCTCCACTTACGTGAAACAAACCTGTGCAAATAGAGAGAAGTTGTCTCCATCAGTGGCACTGTCCTGCCAATGTTTGCATACTGAACTTGTCCATTAACACTGTCTCTTCTGTCACCTAATGGCTGCATGACAGTAAAGGCTGCAGATGTGACATGCTGTCGCAGATAAAAGGCTCCAGCCAGCTTGTGGAATTTCTAGCCCCCCGCCCCTGAGCATTTTTGGTTGGGAAGAGAATGGTGCTGCTGTGCTATGTTCCCAAAGCATGTGCGGTTCATGCTTTCATGTGCCACTTGTGAAGAGGTGAAGGCTAGAATTTGTCAGACCCTGTACTGCCATTTCTAATATTTGCTTCAGTACTTAAGCTGTACTGAAAGCTTATGCTGAGCTTTCTTTGTGATTGTCAAAGACTACTGCCATGTGGCAGTGAGGTGGAGTTCTTATAGACACAGTGTTTTGGGAAAAAAAGCATTTACGGTTCACTCAGGTTTGGCAGGCACTTACCTGTCAGCTTGAAGGAAGTAGCACTACTAAATGGCCATTTTAAGCATTTATTCCTCCAAAGCACAATTCTTCTAAATTTAAAATTTTGAAATTTTAAAAATGTGCTCAATTTAATTTTCCAAAATAGGTTACTTTTTTTTAAAGTCTCATACCACATGTTTGAGAATCTTCATAATGGCTTTTCTGGCAAGGGCTTTGAAGTTTTCTCTGTAACATAGAAAAAGTGAAATAAAGAAGGATTGAAGTCACATGGGAATTTTTATAGTTCTTGCTATTGATGTCATTGTGACAATCAGGGTCCAAACACCCCAAGGGCAGAACAGAAAGGTTAAATCCCCAAAATGAGCAACTGATTGTATACTGTATTATTGTATTATAAAAGTATGTCTGATAAGGTCTTTTGTGAAAGCTTGTAAATGTTATAAGCTTAATAATCATTAGGAGATATGTATTTAGACTATGGTTATGAATTTATGTCTTTGTGCATATAGAGAACTGCGCTCATAAACTCTGGCTCCACCTCAAAGCAAGGCAGCGAGTGATCAGTCAGGGAGAGGCAGCTCCCGAACCAGGTGTTTACACAAAACCACACTCAAGTAACAATCCATTGTGCAACCCAGGAAAAGGCAACGATGGGCCATTAGAGTTATTAGAGGTACATTGAGACATCCCAGCTCTCAAGTGAAGAGGGGGGTCTCCACTATCTGAATAACCATAATTCACCATGCCAGGACAGGCAGGAAGGGGGCAAAACCCCTTTTAAAAGGAGGCTTGAAACTGAGGGCAGGTTGCTGCAGCAGCATAACTGCACCGGTGCAGTTGCGTTGCTGTAACGCTTCAGTGAAGATGCTACTTACACCGATGGGAGGGCTCCTCCCATCAGCGTAGTTTCTCCACATCCATGAGAGGCAGTAGCTATGTGGACGGCAGAAGCCCTCCTGTCTACACCGAGGGTTAGGTCAGTGTAATTCCGTCGCTCAGGGATGTGAATTTTTCACTCCCCTGAGTGGCGTAGTTATATTGATGCAAATTTATAGTGTAGACCTGGACTGAGTTTTTCATCCAGAACTTGAGGGACAGTCTTGAAGGTGGGAGGCTGCCTGTGAACACTAGATACCCTCTCTCAGGCTAGGGGGTATGCTGAGAAACTGTTTAAAGGCAATAGGTAAATTTGTATTAGAAAGAGACGGGATATTATCTAGTATAGAAGTGTAAAGCCTGAAGTTGAATATTAATGTTTATTTACTGTGTAACTTGTATATGTTTGCTTATACACTTTATACAAAGATTGAAACAAGGCACTATTGCACCCTTGATTTTCAGACATGCTCAGCTCCTAATAGTTACCAGTTATTCATCCAACTGATTTACTACCCACATGATCTGTAGACAGACAGAAATTTGCATACTACTAGCACCTCTGAAAGTCGGGCTCTAGATAACAGTACCATTAAGTAGCTGAGTTTTGTAGACCAGCTTGGCAACCACTTGGGAACAAAAAGAGGAAGATGTTTGAGGGCATCCTAGTTACTAAACACTTGAGTCACAGGAATAGTGTGATCAAATATTTGAATATCTCCGTTTTCAAAATCCGTTTTCATTTGAGGCTCCTCAGAAACGTTTATTGCTATTACACGTAACAAATCTTAATGTGAACTCTCGGAATGTGAAGGTCTGAATGGGCTGTTTTGGCATGAACTTGGCTTGCTTTGATTATCAGGGAAGCTAAAATGTAACAGCGTGAGACAGGGTGAAATACTAAAATGCTGATGGGAAGGTTGTTTAAAGGAGTAACTTAGAATTTGGTTGAATGGAAAATAAGTGATGAATGGAGATTTGTGTTTTGTAGTTTCAGTGTAGTTTTGATGTAAGCATCTTTTTTCTCATATGCAAATACATGTTATATAAGACACACATAATTATTTAGTGTTCTGTGCATTCAGATTTCCATGCAAAAGAAATACTTTCCCACAACTGACTAAAGCAGTTGGATTCCTGGAAGGCATTAGGAGAAAGTTTTATAGACCCAGCTCCATCCTCACTGAAATCTATGCAGTACTGTTGTATAGGTATGAAAAGGACATAATTTCTATTAATCTGCATGCAGACAATGAGTGTGCATAAAAATGTAAGGCCATGTCCACACTTACAAGCTTAGAACGGCACAGCTGTGCCGCTGTAAGATCACGCCTATAGCCGTGTTATGTCGATGGGAGAGGGCTCTCCTGTTGACATAATAAAATCAGATCAATGAGCGGCAGTAGCTATGTCAGCGGGAGAGCATCTACTGCTGACATAGTGCTGTGCGCATGAGCGTGTATGCAGGCAAAACTGAATGTTGCTCAGGGTGGTGGTTTTTTCACAATGCCGAGTGACAATATTTTGCCGACATAAGTGCTAGTGTAGACATGGCCCTAGATGAATAACAAGTAACAGATCAAGTATGTAGGGACAAAATTAGAAACGCCAAGGCACAAAACGAGATTAAATTTGCTAGAGACATAAAGGGTAACAGAAAAACATTCTACAATTACATTTGAAGCAAGAGAAAGACCAAGGACAGAGTAGGCCAGTTACTCAGTGGGGGAAGAGGGAGAAACAATAATAGAAAATGTGGAAATAGCAGTAGTGCTAAATGAACTTTTTGTTTGTTTTCACTGAAAAGGTTAAAAGTGATTGTATGTCTAACATAGTGAATGTCAGTGAAAATGAGGTAGCATCAGAGGCTAAAATAGGGAAGAACAAATTAAAAATTACTTAGACAAGTTAGATGTCTGCAAGTTACCAGGGCCTTATGAAATACATCCTAGAATACTCAAGGGTGGTTTAGATTGAACATTAGGAAAAACTTCCTAACTGTCTGGGTAATTAAGCACTGGAATAAATTATCTAGGGAGGTTGTGGAATCTTCATCACTGGAGATTTTTAAGAGCAAGTTAGACAGACCCCTGTCAGGGATGGTCTATATAATACTTAATCCCGCCATGAGTGCAGGGGACTGGACTAGATGACCTCTTGAGGTCCCTTCCAGTCCTGTGGTTCTATGCTTTAATCTATTTTGCCTTTCCGTTGAATTGTGTGACAGCGGTTTTCTCAAACGTATTTGTTATCATGAACAATTCTTGGTGCTAGGTGTTTTGTAAACCGTTGTTTGCATGCAATATCCAAAATTGGAAATTTAATGTGTTCAAATGGAGTTTTCAAAGCATTTAACTCTGAGAAGCTGATCTGCTGTCTGGGGGATATACTTTTTTGTGAACATTCAGCAATATTAGCCTCAATGTTGTTGTGCTGATTAGTTTTCTGATCTGGAAACAGACTTTTATATTTGCAAAAACAGTGGGTTTAAACTCAACTAAAGTTAATTCTTTAAGATTGTCTCTGAATATTCACGGCAAAATTTCGATAGCCATTGCCTGGTTCTAGTATACATTATGAAAGCAGTCAGGAGAATGACTAGCTTGGAATTGGCAATGGGATATGGATTCCTGCACCTCAAAAACACCGTCTGGAATCAGATCAGAGGCAGTCATAACCAGTAGATGGTAGTTTGCTAGAATATATAAAATGCATTGACAATCTCTTCCATTCCTAATAGATAAATGAACTTAACATAATTGCCATTAATCAAGTACTGTTGGTAGTCCCGAACAGAAGCTGAAAGGAATGGAGCTGAAGGATAAATTTCCTCTGATTCCTAGCAGTTGTCATTCAAAATCAGAGGCATGTTGATGGAGCAATTTTGGGAAGGCTGTGCTTCTATTGCCCATGCTTTGACTGTTCCAGGGATAGAGTACTCCAGTGCCTGGAGTTGCTAATCTGAAGCTTTTTGCACAAACTACATTTTTATGTGCTCTTGTACTTCCTTAAAACTCAAGTAAAATCTAGGAATGTTTTAGATAAAAGAAACATTGAAAACAAAACACAATTCATTAACCATTATCAACAGCAATAATATATTTGAATTCACATAAATATTGACACAGAGTTCATGAACAAAGCTCAGTACATGGCTCAATCAGTCCTACTGTCCTCAGAAGCTGAGTAAATAGATGGATCATACACTGTACCCTGTTGAATGAAGTTGAGTGGAAGACCCTCCATTGAAAGCCTTCATGCTATCTCCCAGATATTAAAGTCAGAGGAGAGAACACAGTGAGAGAGAGATGCAAATTGACTCTGAATTTAAAGATATTAACTTTTTAAATTAAATGAAAGGCTGAGATTTTCAGTTTGGTTCTGAGATTGCAACAATCTGGATACATACCTAGACCTAAATATGTTTTGGTTACAGTAAATGTCAGGTAGTTAAAACCCAGAAACAATTATTAAAGAACTCACTAGCCCTGTTCAGGAGGGGATAATAAACTACTAGACAGTTTCTGGAGGCCGTCACCTATTTGGTAGCAAAGTAGGAAGATTCACTGTGGAAAGTTGAAGTTTCTGGATTCTAGTCTTGTTCTTGAATTAGTAGGAGTAAAAACATACTAAATGGACATATATAGGTGGGTAACCAAGTGACCGTGACAAAGGGTCCTGTGGCACCTTATAGACTAACAGAGGCATTGGAGCATAAGCTTTCATGGGTGAATACCCACTTCTTCGGATGCAAGCAAGGGCAAAAGTTACAGTGGTACATTGTGGTGTAACTTTTTGAAATGACATATGTTCCTTAAACAGTATTGTTTCAAATGCTTGTCAATGTCAGAAAAGACTGCCCACCATAGTTATTTGTGAGCAACAATGCACATTGGACCTGTCTGTTTTAACTTTAGCATAGAATCGTAGAAGATTAGGGTTGGAAGAGACCTCAGGAGGTCATCTAGTCCAACCCCCTTCTCAAAGCCAGGACGAACCCCAACTAAATCATCCCAGCCAGGGCTTTGAAAACCTCTTAGGATGGAGATTCTGGGCCATACAAACCTCTTAGGATGGAGATTCCACCATCTCCCTAAGTAACCCATTCCAGTGCTTCACCACCCTCTTAGTGCAATAGTTTTTCCTAATATCCAACCTAGACCTCCCCCACTGCAACTTGAGACC
Organism: Chelydra serpentina; assembly: GCA_037349315.1. Lineage (NCBI taxonomy): Eukaryota > Metazoa > Chordata > Testudines > Chelydridae > Chelydra > Chelydra serpentina. Next base: position 28,101,529 of record JBAIAC010000035.1, on the reverse strand, counting down.
ATTGCTTCTTGTTCTGTCATCAGCCCCCACTGAGAACAGCCTAGCTCCATCATCTTTGGAACCCCCCTTCAGGTAGTTGAAGGCTGCTATCAAATTCCCCCATAATCATCTGTCACTATGAGGAGAGGCTGACGGAATTGGGCTTCTGCAGACTAAATAAGCCCAGTTCCCTCAGCCTTTCCTCATAAGTCATGTTCCCCAGCCCCCTAATCATTTTTGTTGCCCTCCGCTGGATTCTCCAATTTGTCTGCCTCCTTTTGTAGTGGGGGGCCCAAAACTGCATGCAGTACTCCAGATGTGGCCTCACCAGTGCCGAATAGAGGGAAATACTCACTTCCATCGATCTGTTGACAATGCTCCTACTGATGCAGCCCAATATGCCGTTGGCCTTCTTGGCAACAAGGGCACACTGTTGACTTATCTCCAGCTTCTCATCCACTGTAATCACCAGGTCCTTTTCTGCAGAACTGCCGCTTAGCCAGTAGGTCCCCAGACTGTAGCAGTGCATGGGATTCTTCCGTCCTAAGTGCAGGACTCCGCATTTGTCCTGGTGGAACCTCATCAGATTTCTTTTGGCACAATCCTCCAATTTGTCAAGGTCACTCTGAACCCTATCCCTACCCTCCAGCGTATCTACTTCTCCCTGCAGCTTAGTGTCATCCGCAAACTTGCTGAGGGTGCCATCGCATCATCCAGATCATTAATGAAGATGTTGAACAAAACCAGCCCCAGGACTGACCCCTGTGACACTCAGCTTGATATCGGCTGCCAACTAGACATCGAGCCATTGATCACTACCCATAGAGACCGACGATCTAGCCAGCTTTCTGTCCACTTTATAGTCCATTCATCCAATCCATACTTCTTTAACTTGTTGGCAAGAATACTGTGGGAGACCGTATCAAAAACTTTGCTAAAGTCCAGGTAGATCATGTCCACCGCTTTCCGCATATCCACAGAGCCAGTTATCTCATCATAGAAGGCAATCAGGTTCATAGGAGCCGACTTCCGTCGGCTCCGCTGGGTGCGTCGGGGGCGGGGCTCCGCATCGTCGCCTGGCGTCGGGGGCGGGGCTCCGCAACGTCGCCCGGCGTCGGGGGCGGGGCCCCACAACGTCGCCCGGCGTCCGGGGCAAAGGTAAGTGCTCCGGTAACGGGCGCGGGGCCGGTGGGGAGCTGTCGGTGGGTGCTGAGCACCCACCAATTTTTCCCCGTGGGTGCTCCAGCCCCGGAGCACCCACGGAGGTGCCGACTTTTGTCGGCGCCGCTGGGTGCTCCCCCCCGCCCCAACTCCACCCCTGCCCCCGATCCTTCCCCAAATCCCTGCCCCCTCCCCCCGGGGAGGCATGGGCAGGGCTTTGTGGTGAGACAACGCCTCTTTCTCAATCAGCCCACCAGTATGAGCCCATCCCATGCGCTGCTCGTGAATGGATGAGTTGAGGAAACAGAAGCAGCAGACACAGGCAAAATAATTAAGAACAAGCACCAATACCTAGAGGGTTGGCGGGAGACTTCTCAATGGGCCAGAGGTCATGCCCACGGGGAGTTAGAAAAAGGATATGTGGGTATAGGGAAGCTAGAAGACTGGAGGGTATAGGACTTGGGTGGATAGATAGGAGGTTACAGGGACTTGGGAGGATATGGGATTTGGGGAAGACAGAGGTTTAGGGTTTGGATTTCGAGGGATAATAGAGAGGGACCAGGGGATTGAAAGTTCCTGGAGATGATATAGGGGGATTGATGCAGGGTTGAGGTGATGGGAGACTGATGAGAGAAAGTGGATGGGGAACTGGGGACTGGTTCGATGGGAGTCTAGGGAAGAGCACGGTGATGGGAGTTAGGAATTATATAGTGGATGACATGGAGTTGGGAGGGTTGGGGACAGCAATGATGGGAATGGGAGATAACATTGGTCTGCAGGTGATGGAGGAATTATGAAGGGGTATGACCAAGGAATATAGGGTGTTTGGGAGATAAGGGATGCAGGGGAGTTGGGGTGGGCTATGGGGAGTGACAAGGATTTGAAGGTGAAAAGGGATTGGGGAGAAGATGATGGGGGACTGGGGGAGAGAGTAGGAGACACCCAGAAGGGATGATGGGGGATGGGGATATAGAATGATGGATCATTATGAATGCTAAGGGGGTTGGAGATACCCGTGGGTTATGATTGGGGGTGAAAGAGGAGGAGGATGGAGGGATTAGAAGACGATGGGGCTGCCCAGGGTAACTGCCTATGAGCAGGGAGCCTGGGGAAGGATGATGGGGAGCCTAGGAAGAGTCCCGGGGAGGCCCTAGGGTTCAGCAGAAGGTTTGGGGGTCCTGGGAGTCCAGTAGGGAATGCTTGGGGGTGGCTGGAGGTCTGAGGATGCCAGGGGACAGATGAGAGTTTGGGGGTCCAGTTGGGGATGTGCAGGAGTAAGGTGGAAGGCTGGAGGTTGGCTGGGGGTCCTGGAGTGGAGCTCAGAGATCCAGAATGGAGGCTGGGTGGGACAGGGGGTCCCAGGCGCCAGTTGTGCGTCTGGGAATCCCAGAGGAAGGCTGTGGGTGCCTGGGGCCCCAAGCCTAGGGGGCCCAGGGGAGGTTGGGAGGCCCACGAGAAGGCTGGGGCAGGGGGCGGGGTTCCAAAGTTGAGGGGGGCCTGGGAAGGTTGGGGGACCTCGGGGAGGTTGGGGGGCCCGGGAGAAGACTGGGGGGTGCCCGGGGAGGTTGGGGGGACCCAGGAGGAGGTTGGGGGGTGCTCGGGCTCCTGAGCACCCCCCAACTTCCCCGGTGGTTGGAGGGCCCGAGTGGTGGTTGGAGGACCTGGGAGAAGGCTGGGGGGTGCCCAGTGAGAAGTCTGGGGGGCCCCGAGTGGAGGCTGGGGGGCCTGGCAAGACGTCTGTGGGGGGTGGGAAGGTTGCGAGGTTTGGGGGGTGGTTGGGGGGCCCGGGAGAAGGCTGAGGGGGCCCAGGGGAGGTTGGGGGGCCTGGGAAGAAGGCTGTGGGGGGGGGCAGGAAGGTGAGGGAGTCCAGGAGGCCCCGCCCCCCGCTTACCGGAGACGTTGAGACAGCCGCCCAGGAACCAGCGGATGCGGTCCCGGCCCAGCTGGCTGTTGCAGGCCGTCCCGGGCCAGCGCCCCCCAGAAGGCGGCGGGCTCCCGGGCCACCCGCTCCCGCAGCTCCGGGTAGCCTGCGGCCAGCAGAGCGGCACCGGCTGGCCGCGTCGGGGGCTGCCTCAGGGGGGCACTGCCTCGGCCCCAGGGGCTTTGCCGGCTGAGGGCGTGCAACGCCCGGCCCCACGCTGCGGCCGCTGTCCCGTCCGCAGCTCTGAGCGCTGCTAGGCCCGCTCCGGGGCAGGGAACCTCGCCCGGCACCGCCCCCAGCACCCGCCCCATGTGGGGCCCAACGGCACCACCTGCTGGCAACGCGGGACTGGGTTGCTGCTAGTGCTGCCCGTGTTGGACCCCCGCTGTGCGGGGAACCCGGAAGGTAAGTCGGGTGGGCACGCGTGGGGGGGAAGCTGCCGGTGGGTGCTCTGCACCCACCAATTTTTCTCCGTGGGTGCTCCAGGCCCGGAACACCCACGGAGTCGGCGCCTATGAATTGAAGGCCTCAGATGTGAATCACTTAATTATACCCAATACCTGCAGGAGATGGTCAGTGCTGAACTAGTCTCTGAAGCTGGTGTGTTGTCTTAATGCTGCCTTGGTGTACTGTAGCTGGAGTTGGAGAAAATGAGTTGTGATACAGCCTATAACCCACAGACAGAAAAAGTTAACTGGAACCAGAGAGCAATTAGTGCACCTAGAGAGTGGGCCAGGTCCAATTTAGTTCGGTTTCCTTAACTTAGGTCTTAATTCAGTCCTTAACTCAGCCACTCAGATCCTCCCCAGCAGGGCCTAATTCTAGCTGCAAGGAGTGGGGTGACACATAAAGGAAGGACTTCAGGGCACTAGAAAGGAGGCCAGAGCCCCAGGAAGAGATTAAGCCTTCTGATCTTCTCCTAAGAAAGAAACTTTGGCAAAGGGCCAGGAGAGAGACACTGGGAAGCCAGAGGGACAAAGCTCCTTTGGTGAGCCTGGACAAAAGAATAAGACAACTCAGGTCAGGGAGGCAGCCCAGGAGTTGGGTCTCCAGAGGAGAAAACACAGAGACTCTTGGCAGGGGCAGAGAGAAGCCTAGGCCTCCAAGGAGGCATCACTTGGTCCAAGAAAGAACTCTGCAGAGCCTGGGAAAGGGCAAAGTGTCTGTGGGGGAGGGGACTGGGTAAAAGAGCCTAGAAACAAGCCAAAGGTAGGAAGTAGTACAGGGAGGCAGCAGTGATCCAAGGGAGCTGACCTTAGTTGCTTGCCACTGGTCCCTGGATTGGAACCCAGAGTAGATGGAGGGCCCGAGTTTCCCCATTAGCCACTGACGAAGGTGACATGGAAGCCTCCTGAGGTGAGGGGTTTAAGGACCACTGCGGCCAGTCAAGTTAAAAACCTAGTTTAAAGGCATTGGACTAATGTGTTCTGGTACTCTTTGTTATCCCAGAAGGGGTGGGGCTGAATGTAACCTGGCCAGAAGGACAAGTCACAAGGAGAAGCAGACTATTGCAGGCCAAAGCAACAGTCAGCACGGGGTGCCAGGGAAGGAGGGCCTATATGACAGCCAACCATGAAGGGGCGCTCCAGCCAGTGAGTCACTTCTTGACAGAGCCAATTGACAGACCTGGTGCTCCCACTTAATATCCCACCCCCTTAAAAATATGGCTATTCTTTTTCAGTAGATAAAGGGGGAATGCAGGATTTTTCTGTAGTCCTGGCAGGAGAACTTCATGCTTGTTGTGTAGTAGCTTCTGGAATTATAAGACAGATTAAATGTATCCTAGTAAATAGCTTCAACTGTTATTCCATAATTGCTGTATTTATGTGACTGCTGCTATCATTAAGAACCCTGAATAAAATTGTACTCGGGGTTCTGCCGATTTTACAAACACAATTTTTTTCTCATATTCAGTAAAACAGAATGGAGTGAGCCGAAAGTTACCAGAGTCTTGACTACATAAAGTATCATTCAATCAGCATATTCCAAAAACCAACTTCCTTACAGTGATGCTCTTTCCATAGAATTCCCTTTGGTAAATAGTATAATCGTTGATAAAGTTAGATTAGTGGTATTAAAGTGCTGGTCCCGGAAGTAGCACCACAATGATAAATCTATCTAAAGTAAATTAGAAAGGTATGCAAAATGCCCTCAAAGGTATTAAGATACTTAGATTTTCTTCTTCAGTTAACTGACAGATGTAATCACTAGCATGGATATGTATTTGTGGTATGAAATGTAGCATTGTCAACGCCTTTCCACACAAAGGATCCAAAAGTGAAAATTGCACCATGCAATGATTCCATATCTGGGGGTGAAAGGTGAGGGCGGTTATTAACCAGTAGGTATAAAAAGAGCAGAAGGATGAGGAAGATTGATCCCAAAACTGGCCAGGTCAAACTACTATAAAGAAAAATGCTATCAGGTCTTGGATAGTTGCAGATAACAGCATCTCAGCTTGAAATCTGCGTGAATCTTAATTTACCTACCAGATAATGTATTGTAGAGTATTTTTCCATTACGTACCTTGTATAACTTCTTTTAGATATCACATGTTGTCACATATTACACTGCAACTTCAGCAAAACAACAACAACTTGATGGTTAAGTTAGTCAAAGCTAGTTAATGCTAGAAGTGACAGAAACTATCCACACCCTGTTTGGCTATGTGCTATCACAAATAATTGCTTTCCTTATAGTTCATTCTGCTAGTCATTTTTAGACTTAGAATCCCCCATCTGCTGACTAAACCTGTTCTGTAGCTTTTGATAGTATTTCATTTATTGCTGGGTTTAGTCATTAAATGCACTTGCTTAGAAAACTAACTTGGGTGTTTGTTACTGAAATGTACTGGGAGGTGAACCAATTTTATAACTTGTTTGCATTAGGTATGTCCTTAATTTTGAGTATGTCCGTCTGTATCCAAATCTTTTCTTGATATCAGGAAGAAAAGTAAATATATGATTGCCCTTTTCCATTGTTGCTGGATTTATTCATATGGTAGCCATATGAAAACTCCAGCCTTTTAGTCCCAGTGACCTTAGACTAATCCCTAAGGAAGACCTTTAAGGCCAAAATGGTGGAGGCCTGTAATGTGAATGAATCCAGAAAGGCATGGAAAATGAAATGAAGTACTCAGCATCCAAGAAAATTAGAAACCAGGAATTGGAGGCTAATCATCAGTATGTCTCTTAAAGCGCCCACGTGGCTTTTGGGAGCAGAACCCTAGGAACCCCATTCATATCCTGGAATCAGACTCCTTACTACTGTTATAAACATTCAGGGCAGATTAGCCAAATGCTATGTGTTGTTTTTTTTAAGCTATAGAGAGACACAAAACAGAACTATTCTGTAGGAGACTGGAGCCAGATATTTAGTTTTAGCTTTGAATGTCTTTTCTGTGAGTTCAAGTCAATTGTAACATTTACTGAGCTTGTGGATGAACAGATGTCTGTTTCTGCTGTACATTGCAGTATTTAACTTGTATTTCTAAAGTGGGTTGCTTTGTCTACATTAAGCTGATTTCAGTTTGCATGACTGTTATAAAGATAATTTTTACTTCTGGATGATAGATACTTTTGTACTTGATGGAGGGTAGGATGGGCAAATAAACTTTTCCCAGCTGGCATGATGTGTTAGTGAGTCAGTGCAAAAGTTGGTCAAATGAATATATTAAAATTAACTAGAAAATAAATATTAAAACAGGTCCCCAAAAAGTTATTTTAGGAGATACTTTCAGTAAAATAGGTTGCATTTCCAATCACAGAAGCCTTTGCAAGGATGCAGTAGTCCCATTAAAAGATTTTTTTCATACTTTTCACAATAGTGCCCAGATTTCCAAAGTTAATGTTTAATATACAGTTTAAAAAAAATTAACATGACCGTGTACAGTAGACACAATAGGAAGTCTGGAAATAATTCCAGGATGGTTGGGATATTTAACTTATTGTTGCCTACATGTTTAGAAAGAAAGATGAAAACCAGATACCTTCTGCAAACCTCTTCAAAGCACTGAAAACTCAACATGGGAGCCATGTGATTTGTATGTTAGAAAACATCCAATACAACTCTAAAATGCAGATACACTCACACACACTATAGCATTATGACTTAATATTTGCTGTCTCTATCTTATTTTGCAAGGAGCTGGCCAGGTGGTCTACACATGGCATGATGAACTGACCCTGTGTATTAATTATGTACACAAAGACTCCTACATTCTATACTAGCTTAATACCATGGCTTTTCACATCCTTTAATGGGAGTTACATGTGTTGTGGAAGATGGAATAGGCTCCTGAGTATGAAAATTATTCTAATGCCTTTTTTGTGTTAACTGTATTCTCTTTATTTATTTAGGCGTCTGAACAAGAATAAATTACAGGTTTTACCAGAGCTGCTTTTCCAGAATACGCTGAAGTTAACCAGATTGTAAGTACAGTTTACTTTTATTGTGTATGTGCCTCAATTCATGATGTGGATAGTGCATTTGCTATGATATTCTGGTTAGGTACATTAGTGACAGTTAAGATGCATCTAGATTTCCATAGTTTCATGAGGACATTTTACCATTATGTTATGGTAGTTATGTACTGGAAAATAAATACATACATGAAAGAAACCACAAACTTTCTTTCCCTGTTTCATAGTTGATGTAGATTGAAAATGATGACTTCAGAGACAATATATTTAAAACTTGCTGTGTAGAGTTGCAGAATCGGTGCAGAAGTGGCCACTTTTTGCTTTCAGTGTAGTAAGCTATCCACAGAGAAATAGTCGATTCTTGTGCTATTTAAGATGGGCATGTTGGCATAAAATGGTTTGTCACGACTAGCTGTTAATTAAAGACATTGTTTTAATTGAGCCAAGGTTCAGAGACAGTTAAGGCTGGAACAATGGCTCCTACTATTTGAAGAATGGAGCAAATGTAATGGTTTCCATCTCCATGGGCACTGAAGATGTTGTTAGATGAGATTTGTAGATTGGCATTGGAGCCAACTTGCACATCAGAAGAATAACAGAGATAAGCTGGCTAGTGATATATTTTTCTCAGTCTAGTTGGTGGAGTAGAATCATATGATGACCATGAATGCCCCCCAGTTTTTGATGCAAGGAAGAGGAATTGATAGTTCTTTTACATGTGGAGAGTAAGGTTGTACAGATACCACCAAGATTATAATGCTAGGTCGGTAGTAAGCAGAAGGCAAACTGTCTTTAGAACAGTTTGCTGAAACCTGGAAAATTAACTTTTCGAAACAAAACAAACAAAAAAGTGAATCAGAAGAGAAGTTACATGGTCAACCTCTTTTAAAGTTTGGTTATCTAGATTTATAGGAGGCCGGTTAGTAAGATTTATGATCTGGCTAGTGAAATTGTAAAGTCACTACAGGGTGAATGAAAAGTTGCTACATTGATGTGGGGTTTTGATAATTGTGTTTTAATACCTCTTTATGCAATCAAACTATCCATTTAGGCAATGTAATAAATTTTTCTTCCTGTGGAAATGTGAAACACATGGCAACGGTGAAGCTAAATTTGGGAACCAATTCACTATTTTAAAAATAGACTCTTTGTCCAAGTTTTAAAGTGAAAGAATTGGGCAGTGTTCAGCCAGGAGCAGTCCTGATACCATTGTGGAGACCTATTTTCACATATTAAACTCCTTTGTGTTTCATTGTGAAGAACTTTGTGTGTAACTCTTAGTTTGGAGCTTCTGATCAGCAGCACAGTTCTGGAGACAAAACCTCATAAGCCATATCTGTCTTTTACTTTCAAAATCTATTTATAGACTCTCAAGTACCAGTGTGACACCTGCTCTTGGAATATGTTAGTCTTGCTGCAGCCTTTAACTTCCCTGGAAGCATAGGCGCCGACTTCGTGGGTGCTCCGGGGCTGGAGCACCCACGGGGAAAAATTGGTGGGTGCTCTGCACCCACCGGCAGCTCCCCGCTATCCCCGGGACCCGCGGCCAGCTCCCCGCCAACCCCGGGACCCGCCGCCATCTTACCTTAGCACCGGGAGACGTTGCGGGGCCCTGCCCCCGACGCTGGGCGACGTTGCGTTGGCGTCGGGGGCGGGGCCCGGCGTCGGGGGCGGGGCCCCGCAACGTCACCCGGCGTCGGGGGCGGGGCCCGGCGTCGGGAGCGGGGCCCCGCCCCCGACGCTGGGCATGAGCTCCCACCGGCGCCAGAGAAAGTCGGCGCCTGTGCCTGGAAGTATTCATTGAGTGGACTTTCTAGAACTGAGTGGTATTTGCTTGAGTTTTCTAAGATCCTTAGTGCAAGTTTATGTAAATTCCACAGGTTGAAACTGCTCTTTAGTCAAAACTACACACCCCTATATACCTTGTTGATAGGGCAGTTGGCCACAACCACACCCCATTTAAACGATTCTCCTAAAGTGTTTGGGTTCTTTTGTTTTATAAGCAAGTGCCAGCACTTGTTAAAGTAAAATTATGTAAAGCTAATCTGTATGTAATAACATAATTTGTTATCTAAGAAGCAGAAGGTTTCCTCTTCCATAGGTAGCTATCACACTCTGTGATTATCATTAGTGTTAAAGCAGCTTCTGCAGTTCAGCATGTTGATACACAAGTACAGTGATCATATCATGATTTGATAATGCACAAAACCTCCTTCCATTATGCATTTAAGATTCCTACAGCAAAACAATGGTATAGTGTAATCATCTAGTTTAGTATTTCCGTAATCTCCAATATCAGTGTAGCAGTTATCTGCAGCATCTATGGAAATACTTTATACATGCCAGTACAAATCTCCATGTATCACTCCTATGAAGATATGCCTTAATATAAGGTGGTGCAACTAATCAGAGTGCAAGTAGTCAGGTATTTTGATATTAAATATATTCAAAAGTATGTTCCTTTGATTTTTCAGATAATCAAGCTGTTTACCGTCCTTGAAAAGTCGGGTAATAGTTGTGCTTTTATAGAGCTTGTGGGGTAATTATCTAAGAGGTCTAGTTGAGTATGAATTTGGCACTTCTATAGTGATTCTCCTCAGAACGTTTTATAAATGTTAATGAATAAAGAGTCTCATCGGCGCAGTGAGGTATGCAGGTGTGATCCCAGGGTCTCAGTCATTGGTAGTAGTTGGGATCTATCCCCTCATACTGTGCTTAGCCAGAAAACAGTCTTTTCTCTTAAAGATACAAGCATTAAATTGAAATAATGTTTAAAGTGAAACTTTTACCCTAGATACAGTAACAATTTATCATTATTGCTGCTTCCAAAAGTAATAGGTAAGTTTTGCTACACGTGTTTTAGTGGTGCAGGTCTAACCGGAGCAGCAACCTAACCATTGGGATGCATGTAGATGAAAAGGTTTGGTTTTTTTTTTTACCCCTTTTCTACTTAAGGAAACTGGACAGCTAGCACTGGTATCTGATTTTTGCACAAGTGCTCTGAATCTACCCACAGTAAAATTCAGAGGTGCTTTTTGTCCCTTTCCTGCTGTGAGCTAAATTCACTGGAGTCCAGCAAAACTAATCAATTTCACTTGCAATAGGTCTCTGGGTAAAACACTTCAATGAAGGGACATGGCTCTGACATTCCTTTTCAGTAGCTGGTATGAACTTACAAGAAAAGAGAACAATTAAGACAGCAAGGAAGGGGAATAACAGAAGTGAGGCAAAAATGAAGAGGGAATAGGAGTAAGAGTGACAAGGTCAGAAGTGACCTTCAATGGAGGTCAGACAAAAAGAGAAGAAAATAAAGGGAGATGGAAGAAAAGGGAAAGATAATACTGGTTCAGTTTTCTATCTATCTTTTTAGTTATGCACAGTACTCAAACATGTATTGTGTGGGCTGCCACAGTTTGACACAGGTTGGCCCACTGGACTGCCATATCACTTTGCTCATCCTCTTAGTAGAAGTTAGAACATAGACAACCTGCTAGATTTGTGACCAGATGAGTTACTAGTTCAGCTCACCATAACCAATCCATGCCTGCAACTCTCTTAATTCAGTAGTTGAAGGAAACTAAATTACATAGCAGTAGGGCTAAGATGTCTGTAGCATATAAGATTGCAGAGCTTCTGTTTAAATATACAAACCATATACATTCACGAAAGTCCAATAATTGTGTATCAGCTGCTTATTTCAAACACACACAGACACACAGCACGTTTTTGGACCCTAAGAAAAGGTATGACAAGCCATCCAACTCAACTTTACCAAAAAAATACAAAAAACCCAGCTGGGTGATAACTCCATGAGAGTTTACAATTTGATCTTATTTATTAACAGTGGTGTTGGTAGCAACTGCGATTGGTGGCGGGTGTCGCAAGATGGTCCAATCTGGTGAACACTGGGGCATACTTCTTGTTACCCTGGGTAGTTCGACAGAAGACCTGAAAGTGTTTTCAGAATTGGTCACAAAGGTTGTAAAATACATGTTAATAACTTTTGTTCTACAAATCATGACTGCCTGGAACTGTTCCTGTCTAAACTGAAATGTTGCCTGTTAGTTCCTGTAGGACTAAACTTGTGTGTGTTTATATTTTTTATTTCAGCAGAACCTCTTCAAGTTTTGTTTGAGCTATGGGAAACTTGGAGGGCAGAGAGGAGTGAAAATTCTTTCCAGTCTTGATATACATATTAAAGACTGCATATTAAAGCAAACATGTCTGAAGTAGCAGACTTCAGAGCTGGAACAGATGCATTCCTCTTCCATACCCTTTAATTTGCTTGGCTTGGGGGGAGAAAACTGGTGATGATTTTAAAAGTTCATTCACCATGTGTTGGGTTGCATATTGGCAACCCAGAATCTGTTTACCTGCAGTAATCAATAACCTCATCCTTCAGAGGAGCTGAGAAATAATTCCAGGTCTTGAGAACTATTACTCCTTCCTTTCTGGCCATTTTTTTCTATTCACGCATGTATATTTAGACAGACCTTACTGGCTATTATGGACTAAATGTAAGGAAAACAGTTTAATTCATTGATGTAACACTTGTAACTGCTTAAAAAAATAGTGTTTCTGCTAAATACTTGGACCCTTACATTTCTTCCCCTGAAACAAAGGAAGTATGGCTCCTTCTTTTATACAAATGAAGACAATAAAGCCTGAGTAAATGCCTTGTCTGTGGCCCCTCCTTTACTGCAGATGGCAGATGAAATATCTAATAATCTGGTGCTTTCTTGTAGCTCTAAAATTCTCAAATTGGAAAGAAAGCAATTAACACTTATCTCAAACCATGTTTCACCTCTAAAAATCAAAGGTCATTAAACTTCAGCTCCAGGGAAATTTCAGGTTACTTTTCAAGCTGGGCTCTGTGCTTCATTACCAATCAGATGCTTGCAACTTTTTGTAAGTTTAATAAGACATACTATTTTTTTTAGTGAAAGATAGAGTACACAGCGTTCCAGTTAGTCAAAGAGAGGTCTTTCCCAGTCTTTAAAACAGTGTTTGTGCTATGTGAAGACTATTTAAAAATACATAAATCTTTCCCCACTAATTCTGTTATGGTGCTATAAAACTTCAGCGGCAAATAACATTTGAGCTTTGCCCTAAAGACAAGATTCATTTGGGATCCTAGAAATCTGTAAGATATATTTTTGGTTTCTGAGAGCTTCTTTTTACTGTTGGCCTTAGCCCTGATGTAATCATGTGCTGACTGAGCACTCACAGTTCCAATTGACTTCAACTGGAGTTTGGGGTACTAGCACTTCTGAAAATCAGACCCAATATATGTAACCCACAAATAAGCAGTACCTGATGTTGTGTTTGCTGGGCCTCAATTTCCATGTGATGGTGCTTACTCTCTCTAAGAATATTCATGCACAGTGAAATACGTGTTTCAACATACATTATACATGTAGTCATTTTTGATGTGATGAGCAGAATTTTTTGGTCAAGAAGTTACAAATTTTGATCAGCACGACAGATTTAGCTTTGTTTTGTACACATAGATACTCTGTAATACTTTGTTAATTTCAACTAATATTTAGTTAGCTGTTCTTATTTTCCTCCAGCTTTACTGGTGAAATATTCATTCTCAATCTATAGTTGTTTACCATTATTTCCAGATTCACCATATTTCTCTGCTTAATGTTTGTATTCAACAGGAAGAGTTCAAGACTAAAACATGAAGCTTTCTTCATTGAATTTAAGTTATCGCATGTATGTATCTAAAATTTCAACGTTGATTTCCAATTACTTATTGCATGGAAGGAAGAGCTTTAGACTCTTCTTATTTAGATCCCTCCGCAAAAGCAAGCGCATCTGAAGTGATGAGCAGTGTTTGATGTGAAAACTTGCTTTGTTTACTTTTCCCCCCAAATATTAGTTAAATTGTCTGCAAAGTTTTTATTATTTTCTTCTGCTCTGTGCTAGAAGCTAAATCATGAAATGGTGTCTTCTTCCTCCTCTTGATCATTGTCTCAACAAATCTCACCCTGCAGTTGTCCTTGAGTTGCTTTTGATCTATTTTTAGACTGTAAAACCATCAGGTAAAGGATCTTGGCTTGTTATTTACCTTGAAACGCCATGCTCAGCCGCGGCACTAATAAGTAATTAATGTAAGATGAAGAAGCAGTCATTAACTGATAAGCTTTCTAAAATGAGCAGGTAGTCCTAGATGCCCTCTACGAAGTGGGATGGTAGAGAACAAACTATGATTTTACAGTACCTCAGAATTAGAATATGCTTGTAATTTTTATGATTATTCACAGGCTTCTTTGTCACATCTGGTTGACATTACCACAGGAATATATAGAGGAATAAACTTTAAAGTGGAATGTGAAACATCCCACAAAATGAATTTCTCATAGACTGGTGCATAAAACATATGGACCCTTTTGCTTTGGAAGGTGGGGCTTTGGAACTCCTGGATTTAATATTTGCTTTATCTTAGAAGATAAGAGTTTTAAGGTAATGTTCATGATAAATGGTCTCATGATCAGCTGCACCGGTGTGCATAATTGTCATTCTTCTGTTGTCTTGATTGCATAGGTCTTAATCTAAACCTTGTCTCCCAACTAATTTCATATCTAACATAAATACCTTTATTGGAATCACTGTTAAAGTTAATGGTCAAATTCCTTGGATCGGTGCATAGGTACGTAGGGGGAGGGCACCTTACTAAATCCAGAAGTCAAAGTAACTGAGGTGGCAACCAGACAAATCCAGAGGTTGAGCCTATCAGTAGTTAACAAATGGATAACAAAAATAATGTTAAACGTAAAAATATGTTGCAAGCTGAGGTGTGCATATGCAAAAAATAAAACACAAAAGCCTATTTAACAACTGTAAAAACAAGCTTTGAGTTGTAATTATATTGAATTTTTTAACATGAGAAGCCAGAATCTAAATTCCATCAATTTTTTTAAAAAGCCTTTTTTGTGGGTTGCGTGTTAGAGGATAGTTTCTATACTCAGTATGCATAGGTGACTTCTGGAGATGGTAATGGCACTTACGTTTTTGTACGAAGAACACAACATAAACATATTCGGTTGTGTAGCATTTTAAATGACCAAGACCAACCCAAAGCACTTCACTGGAAGTAATATGCCTTAGAAGAAAACTATTTTTAAAAAGCTAACCCGAATGAGATCGAATGATCGGTTAGACTTCTGAATTCGCAATTGATTGTGGTCAGAAGAGTGTCTGTTAGGTTCTGTCATCCATAGTAGCTTGTCAGTTCACAAAGCCACCTAGGTTCTGAAAAATGGATGGACCAGATTAGATAAGATTGAGAAGGTCTGGAATATATGAAGACAGCAGATTGCCGACAGCTTTGGGGCATGTCTACACTACACTCAAACACCCGTGCCTGGCTTGGGTCAGCTGATGGGCTTGCAGGGTTCAGTCTGCAGGGCTAATAAATTGCAGTGTAGACATTTGGGCTTGGGCTGGAGCCTGGACTCTGGGACCCCGCGAAGTGGGAGGGTCCCAAAACCCAGGTTGTAGCCTGAGCTAGAACGTCTACACTGCAACTTTATAGTCCCACAGCCTGAGCCCTGTGAGCCTGAATCAGCTGACCTGGACCAGCCATTGGTGTGTTATTGCAGTGTAGACATACCCTTAAAATACAGAGATCTTGACATTTTAAAATGCAGCCTGGCAGCAGAGAGATTCTATATTGTGAACTACATTGGTCCAAGCAAAACTTATGCCTAAGTGTACTTATAGCACCTTTTTGAAATCAAAGGGCTATAAAGCATTGCAAGTAATCGAGCACCAACGTTTTGTCATTTCCACTTGTAAATTGTACTTGTCCAAGAGAAGACATGCAGGTAAACCACATCAGTTGGAAAATTAATAAACTCATTGGTCTGAGAATACTATTTACACATCTATGGTTAATAACGCCTTAGTTTTTCTGAATGGGAAACCTGTTTTGCGGTTGCCCATGAATGTGTGTATTGAATGTAGTACATCTAGTAAATTCAGTTTATTTGCATTGTAGCAGGCTACATTATCCATTTTGGGCTGCGAAAGTCATCTCTCAGTATAAGAAAATAGGTTTTGTTCAGAATATATGTGCTGTTTCCTCTCCTGTTGAATCAAGGCCTTAGAGCTTCAGTCATTAACAACATCATATGTTCGTTACAAGGCGTATTGTTCCTCCGTACCCTCCCCCTGCAACAAGCAAGCAACTCCAACTGTAAATCACCCAACTGTAAACTAATGCATTCCATTGAGGTTTTACTGTGGTAGCAATAATAGTTGGTACTTACATTATGCTTTCCATTTGAAGAACACCATACAAACATTAATTAGCCCCAAAATAGATGTGAAGGCGGGAGAAGAGCACTATCTCCATTTTTTTTTATAGAGGGGGAAGAAAACAGAAGGTGAATATTGGACTAAGACACACAGTTAATTGCAAAAATGAGATTAGAGCCTGTGCTCAGTCCACTAGACCGTGCTGCTGTTCTGTGTTATTGTGTGGTAGGGGTGAGAGAAGTTAAACTGGCACCAATCCCACCCATGAAATGATGCTTTTATAACAATGAGGGCAACCTTAGAGCCTTCATTCACTTATACTAATTTATTCCAGCTTTGGTTGTAATTCAGATCTGTGTTAGTATTTATCTTGTTGATATTTATCATTAACAGTGCTGACAGTGCTTAATAATACAATAATTTTTCTTTCATACAAATTGTAAAGTGAGAACTTGCCAAGTATATAATAGATTATTCCTGTGTGGGGAAAACTGACTTCACCTTCCAATCAAAATTCCCCAGTGTTCTGAATGCTGTTCAGAATGCCCTTCAACAAATGATGATGTGGAATCCAGGATGATAGATGGCTGACTGGGAGCTGTTTGACTAAGATGTGTGAATTTAACACCTTTTTAAATCAAAAACTCTTCAGAGCTTTACAAACATTAAATAAAATTTGTAACAGGTCTCTGAAGTTTTTACAAAAGGGAAAGAGACAAAAGTTTAACTATGAAAATTCTCCCATCCAAAAGAAATGTCTGCTTTTTTTATTATGGGGTTGTTTGCTTACTCTGTATAAAGTTATTAGCAAATGGAAACAATTTCCTCAAAGATTATAAATTGAGTTTGTGCGCTGTATTACAAATCTCCTCTATTAAGTGTCTAGTCTGGGATGAGATAAGCAGCACATTAATGCTAGCTAATACGGGCATAATGCATAGCAGGGTATAAAAAGACTTGAACAAGTGAGCATATGTGATTAGACTTGTTAATATGTCAAGGAAAAACTGAGAAGCTTGGATTTCTTTTTGACCTTCATTAACCTCCATTTTCTCTACTATTCCTTGTCCACACATAAAAATTAGACCTAAACATACAGTAAGTATTTTCTGAACACCTTTCTGAAGACAAAAAAACACTGTTTTTGGAGTGTTCCTAGTCTTGAGCCTGTAAAAGGTGTGCACTGCTACATTAAAAGCACCCAAAAATAAGAGTTGATAATAGAAATGGTGACAAAGCCTTATGATTGTGATCACAAATGTGTGATCTGTTAGGGGTCCAGAAACTTTAGCAAAATCATGTTGATGAGTTTATAACAGGTACTTAGAAGTTCAAGCTAACTGTTTACCTGTTATAGTCTGACTTTTTATTTAATGTGTACGTTTTAATCTTCAGAATATCTTTTCCTTCTGCTGAACTTGGTTGTGTATCTGATGTGAAGATCTACGTGTGCTATCCATTCATTATTCTTAGATAAGTAATTTCCAACAGCATTAACTGGATTTATACAGCTGACACTCTATTTATTAAATGGATAGTGTATCACGCAAAGGTTTGAAAATTGGAGTTAGCTTCCAGATTCAATGTGCCAAATTCTTCACAGGTGCAACTTAAGGCAGAATTTGGCCCAGTGGGTCAGCTTCTTTTGGTAGGAGTCCACATAAGTGTAATGTGGATTGGATTTTGCCTATGGCTGATACAGTACCTGATGGGTTAACTGTAGCCAGAATACTTCTGAGAACATTTATGGATTACCAAAAATTGACTTTAAAAGAGACAATATCTAGAACTACAGCCCTTAAGTTCCCAATTCCACCTTCATACTTATGAAACTTTAAGAATGAAATCATGACTTTCTGACCTAACCTGGAGGCTTTTAGCTAATGAGCATCAGGAGAAGCTATGTTTAGAACAAGCAACCAGTTCATAAATTCTCTTAATGTCCTCATTTCTTTCTCACTAAACAGAGAATAGACAGAAAAATAGAGATCTCACTCTTGACTTACAGCTCCAATATCATTTCATGTTAGAACCTTTACAATTCAGCTGTTCAATAAGCTCAAATTACTGGGCATTACCATGACAAAATAGTATGGGCCATAATGGGGTGTTGCTATGGTATTTTCCAGATCCAATAATTGTAGTTTTAGTGTATATAGATCACAGCAGGTCTGTCCAGAAGACAGTAAATAATTACAATAAATGTTTGCTGGTCTCTAGGGAGCACTTCTGGTTTGAAAAGATGTACGTTAGGTCAGAGGCACATATTGCAGATTGCTGGGTGACATCTATTCCGTTTATCAAGCTGGAGCCATTTTATTGCTTGCTTTTTTTGCTCTAGTGGTAAATAGCATATTTAGCAACATTATGTCTGGAAATGAAGTGGCCTTAACTGCAGAGTCTAATTGTGACTCTCTGTTCACTGCTCTTCCCCAGTGCAGGCAGAGGGCTCGGTTTCTTTTATTTAATTATGAATGATTCATATTTTCTGCACCCGTTAGTAGAAAATGAAAAAGGGAGTGTCAGAAAATAAGTAATTGATTCTCCATCCTGGATTCCAGTCTCTCACATGTGTGAAGTTAGTTATTTAAAGCTACTTTGTGCAGATGCCTTGGTTTTCTAAACTGTAGAGGTGGAGGGACTCAGTGGAGATAGTGGTACTTTGAGACCTTGCTTGTGGTTTCAAGGCCATGTGTCATGTAAGGGCTGTCTATTGTTAGGCTCTCCACTGATTGGGTCATCCAATTGTGTAAACATTGAAGGCCATTTGTGGCAAAGGACTGTTCATTTCCAGAAGAAATATCTCACACCAATAAATGATGCTAGACAGCACTTTGTTGATGGAAGTCAACAGCATTCTTCCATTACAGCTGAAAAACCGGACCTTTTTTTGTAGGTTCTTTATTTTTGCATACAATAAAATATTCACACTTGTTTTCAGAGAGGCAGCATGTTTTTTGGGTTGGAGTTTGGTATTGGGGTCCAAGAATTCCCAATTTGTAATCCTAATTTATCATTAACTCGCTCTATAGCTTTGGGCATGTTACTCTGTCTCTTGGTTTTCCCATATGTAAAAAAGGATAGTGTAAATATTCACATTTTCAAAACACTCTAGTATGATAGCATCCAGTGCCAGATCATATCTGTATGGCTTCAAATAAGAGAGGTTGCTTTCTTATTATCCTAAGTTTAAACAGAAGTTTCTCAGTTTAAAACATTAGAGCCCCTAACTAGTGTGCTGGACAACTAGCCCTGCTATCGAAGAACTGCAGGCTAGGTAGGCTTACTTAGGGTGTGGGGTTTTTGGTTTGTTTTTTTTCACTTTAGTCTCTCCGCATGGGTGGCTCTCCTTCAGTTCCTGTGGTAGAAATGGCCAAATGCCAAAAAACTCAATGCTCAATAACTCTTCTCCCACTTATACATCAACTCCCATCAAGTTATTCCTGTCCCCGAAACGTAGATACATATAGACTGCTTGGAAAATGCTGTGCCTGGCCTGGATCAACAAATTTAGGCTATTTGGACGAAGATTGAGGGTTGAGGATGCTGATTAGAAAATAATCTGGCAGAAGTATTCTTTGCAGTAAATTTGACCACATAATAAATAATGGCATATGAATGTACTTTAGAGGAGATAAAGTATAAAGACTAAATACTGCAATGCAGTTCACACTCTTCATCTCTATTTGCAATGTGTACATTCACTCTTGCAGAATAAGCAAAACTTGTAAACCTTTTCTCTTCGGTCTTATATGCAAAGCTGACATTCAGAATCCTTAATTTTCCAAATGTTTTACACAAACTCTAGGAAGGCTTCCAAAACGAAAAATAAAATCATAGAGTTCTCTGCAGTGTTCAAACATGAACTAAACTAAAATAATGGACTTGGGACTTCAGTGCAGGTGTATCCGTGCACTCATATGGACCGCCCCCAGAGAAGTCAGTGCACTTCCACATGAGCATAAAGGTCTGCTCACTCAGAACCCATTGTAGGATTTTGGTCCTCTAACTCTCATCTGGTAATTTTCAGAAATATATGCATTTAAAATACACTGATACTTAAAAGAGAAAAAAAGGCTATTATTTGATACATTACTTGTTATTACATGGTGTTGAAAATAAACACTATGTCCAGATCATCTCAGTTGAGATTGAAGTGGCTAATTTTGCTGAGGTAATACGATGGTTGGGTCCCTAAATCTGTGAAGAATCACTTGCCTAAAATATAGCTTATTTCACATCAGTAAAAAGTGAGAGAGAAAAGTGGCATCTATGTAATCAAATCTAATTAGCTAGGCCTAGGATACCAAGGTTCCTCTTGACAGCCTTTAAAGAACAAAAACAGTAGAACTGATGTTGAACAGACATAAGATTAATGGAAATTAGGGTTATGTAAAATCTGCAAATAAAGTACATGTGTTGACTGGATGTATCAGTGGAGAACTAACAAGCAGGCTTCATAGAAATGATAGGTACTATCAACATTATAGAGCTAAGTATTAAAAGAGAAACTTTACCAACTGCTAAGAAAGTCAAACAACTGTGCCCCTTAGTCAAGTGGTTGTTGATTATGGGCCTTTTGTAGCAGGTCAACTTCCATTGATAGACAGAAATTAATATCATGGAGTGGATTATGGTGTAATTTTGTTTATTTACATTATTTACATATTCTTATATACAGCGTGTTTAATTTATGCTTAAACCATAAGTTAAGGTAGACCCAGACATTCACAGGTCATGTTCAGCAGCCATCAAGAAAAGCTGTTTTCACCACTATTGCTCCATGTCTCATACGGTCCTCCCAAATGCCACTAAAGCTTCCCATCTTGGCTGACCTATCACTCTCCAGTCTGGAAGCGAAGGAGTAACAGCAGCAGATTTATCACATTGCTCTCCTCTGACCTATTATTGCTCAGCAGATTCATCATGCTATTTTATAAAACAATAAAGAGGAAAAACTAAGTGTGTCAGCTAGTCATGCAGCTTGTTTCCAGTTTTGAATTCCTTCTCGCTAGCAGCTTTAGCTTGGAACTAGAGTTTAATGAGTCAACCAGGCTACTCAATGAAAATGTTAGGCAATGGTTTAGCACCTAAATGGCTAAGGGAGTGTGTATTGTGGCCCAGATTACTGTTTAGGGTGTTTTATATTTAATTTCTTTGATTTTTAAAACTAATTTCAGCTTTCAGTTACAGAATCTACACCAGTATTTTCTTAAATTGCCCTTTTGTATCTTATTTTGGCTGCTTTACTTACAAGAAGATTTACATCTCTTCATGTCATTTTCCGATGAAAAGACATAGATCTCTCATTTGTAACTCAACAGTACCAAACTCATTGGAACAAGTTCTCCAGAGAGGTGGTGTCATTCCATTTCTCTATTGTACACATTTATTGGCTGGCTACCTAAAACCAATTAGCAAGCCTTCGATTTAGAGTACTAAATTGATATGCTAATTAAGGTAGTTTTCTAACTGTAAGGCATGATTACCTATCTCAACATGGGAAATGTTACTAACAGTGCCTATTTTTAAATATAGTTTGATGACTATTTGTTGGAAAGCACTTCATTAGGCAGTTTTTATTATCAGTTTCATACTAGATAACTGAAAAGATAAAGTAACAAGGTTAACAAAAAAAAATCTGTGGTGCTTATTTATGGGGACTTGTTTACTTGATTTTAGTATAAATTACTTCTGCTTAAAGCTTTCAGTTCATTCCAGTGATGCATTAATAGCTTGAAGCATCCCAAATTCTCCGCATTTGATGAAAAAACTAATATGCCACAGTTAATACATGACAGAAGCATCTGTCACACTGTCTGGAGTGGCTCACGACTGTGAGTTGCCTACCTCAGGGCAGACTGTCAGAAAACAGGGCAGACACCCCAAACTGGTGGTGTGTTCTATTATTATATTTTACCAAACGAGTAACAAATGTGAAGTCCTGGATGACTAAACCAGTCTTACCATGGAGTGACAGACAGTCCCCTTAGACTATTTGGACTTTGTGATAAAATGGTTCCTTACACCAAAAATCACATCACATTTAGGTTGCTTCCAGTCCCAATAGCCCAGTCACTTGCTCCAGATCAGCGAGCACCCTTGATCTTACACCCAAGACAATGCTGGTAGCCAATTCTATAGTAAACCAATCAAAGGTTTATTAGCTAAGAAAAGGAAATGAGAGTTATTGAGAGGTTAAAGCAGGTAAAATATATGCACAGGTGAGTCACCCTTTGTAATTCCAAATGGTGGCAGTGAAGTACCCAGGGTACCCAGATTGTCTCTGGGGATTTCCACTTTGCATCTGGTACATTTCCCGGTACAAGTCCTCAAAGCGTTCAGAGATCCAGGCTCTTTCCTTGAAGCCATACTTATAGCTTCTTCCCACAGAAAACAAGCTGACAGCGTCAATAGCCACGTGGGCTTTTCCTTTGATGATGGATAGTGAGGAATGCATTTTGAGTCTTTGACCTGTGATCATCACACACAATGACAACTTGCTTTGAAATTAGCTCTTTTCTGAAATTAGCTCTTCTCTGTTAAAGTTCTTCATTTGCACTCTACACGGCTTCTTTTTCATTTGATGGATTATTTAGTTATGGGGTAGAAACAATGTAAATGTTTTCTACTACATTATAATGGGGTACAGATATGTGGAAATAATTCAAGTAACAACCCACTTGTTTTTATGACATTCAAACACCAAATACACTCATATACATTTAACATATACATATAGTCACTTTGATCTGTACTAATACACAAGTGAATTGGTCTGTGGATTTGACATGAGCTGGCACCTGTTCTGCTAGCGTTATAATATCCTCCATTTATTTTAGCGAAAAACTACTTGGGAGAAGAGGCAAAGCCATTTTACCTAATAGCTGCCTGTGGGTGGCAGTGTAATTGCTACCACAATTATGTAAAACAAATTGTCAGGCACATTAATCCTATGCTTTCCCCCCTAAACATATGCAGACTATGTCACAAAACTGATTTAAAGCTTTTCCGATGTAAAGACAAAATTGTGGAACTGCTGTTGGTTGTGTGGCTAGAGATTTTGCTTGAATTTGATACCAGATCCCATATCTTTTGTTGAGCTGGCACCAATGGGAGCACAATGCACTCAGCCCCTGGTGACAGCATCACGTGGCAGTGATTACCTCCAAAGGGATTTATTTCTAGAATTCTGCAGGAAGGTAGATTGAACTGCCATGACGGGAGGAGGTTGCAGAACTGTGGGCGGAGAAGAGGGACTCCTAGGAAGGACTCTACTATTAAAAATAAGTGTGTCAAAAATGAGCATAAACCACTGATAAGACTCCAAGATCTAAGATGCTGCTAGTTCTCCTGTGTGATTTACAGCTGTACTGTGCCATGGTTCCATACCAAGCCATTATAAACGTCAGAAAACGTAACATACAGTTTCATGTGGGATGGGTGACCTTGATGGGAGCATAGCTCCCCACTCACTAGCTTCATTGTGTCCACCCTCAAGGATTAGTCTCCAAGTAGAACTGGGGAACCTTGGACAGCCATTAGGCAAAGGCCTCCCTGAAGAGGTGAAAGAATGTTACAAAACTCAGGCTCAGCTTGATCTCTGGAGTAAATGGTACTGTAACTGCAAGCCTTCAACTGCGCATTGCTTTCTCCTACAAAGTGTGTATCCCTTGTGACAGCTATGATATCCTTGCTGATTACAGCTGGCATACCACAGAGACAAAAAGGTAACCACTGAAATAGTTAAGTCTCAGTTCCTTGAGGGATTTGTAGATGAGGATTTTTGATTGGACTCGTATCTGGGCAGATACTCTATGTGACTCATGCAAAACATGATATTTGTTTTGGTTCTGCTTAGCAGTTGGGCTGCTACAATCTGTAACTTCGGGGTTCTTTCAGGTTCAGCACCAAATGCACTGCACTACAATAATATCATTTGGAAATGACAGAGATGTGTCATCATGACTGGGTCCTCTGTAACAGAAAAGGGTGCGGTCTCTGAGCCAGCTGTTGGTGCATGAGGCTTCTTTGTTCACTGCTTCTATCTGAGAGTGCAGGAGCAAAGAAGACTCCAGTAGGACCGTCACCACTCATCAACTAGGCAAGTGGACAGATATTTTCAGAGTATGGTCATGCATGCTCACCAGTTCTTAAGTGTGCTCTTTTTACCAGTCATCATTGCTCGTGTCTTACAGTGCCAAGAAAACCTGGGGGAAAATACTGTGACTCAACTTCCTGTTATGAAGGAAAAGCCCATATAGCTTTCTTATGACTAAAAGAAGTTATACATTTTGCCAGTCAATAATTGTGGGTGGGCATATTGGCTCACCATGCTTATACATTTGTCTTAGGATCTTGGACCTTTAGCATCTGTTAGCACCAGTTCAGGTTGTAATGCTGCTAGTTAAACCTTCACAGCAGAGTTCTTGGATTCTGACTCTTCTGGCTTCTATTTCTGGGAATCTGAGGTTGGGGAAGCATTGTTTCCATTGGCCTATAAAGAAATCAGCACATCTGTTGAAATCATGAGTGGCTTTTGTTGAACTCTGCAGCACAAAAACTTGTAGCTGACCAGCTGTGCAAATTGCCAGTAAATTTCAGTGCAGTCAGAAAGAATTTGTTTGTTTCTATATGGGTATTACTTAGTTTGCAAAAAAAACCTCAAAAACCTGAATTGATACATGTCTAACTTCTCATTCTGAAACTTTCGCATTGGCTAATTTTGATGGCAGATGAAAATCATCTTGGAGAACAGTAAGTTGTGTAATTTGTAAAAATCTAACCAAGATTCATAGAAACAGGGTTAGAATCAGTAGTGAACTCAGTGCCTGCAAAGCTTAATCACTGTCGTTAAGGGAAGGAGTAGAGCTATCCATCTCTGTTAATAGATTTTGGCAGAATAGGAACTTGGCGTTCATTTTAGCCTTTGAAATGATTCTCCTGTTAAATCTGCTTCCCTTTGAATCAAAAAAGAGTGAATGTTGTGTTTGTGAAAGATGCTGGACTGACAGCCCTGAGACATGGAAGACCAGGTAGAGAAAAGCAGTGGAATGCAAGGAGCCCCTCCATAGCTCTCTCTAGTGGTTTACCGGTGGAGGCTCCTCCCTCTCCAGGTCCGTGGGAGGCCACTCCGCCTCACTACGTCTCTGTTCGTCACCTACCGTAGGGAATTAGCAGGGTGACAGTCTACAGCTCAAGTCTCTAGTTCAGGCCTGTGGTCAGGGCTGAGCAACAAGTACAGTTAGGGAGCCCAGGCCCTTGGTCAGGACGGGGCAAAAAGAGTCTATGGCTCTGGCCTGTGTTCAGGGGCTGAGCAACAAACAGTCAGGGAGAGAGGAAGGGGTGGGGGTATGTGAGGTGGATGGAGATGCAGGGAGAGGCAGAAGGCAACAGGTGCATGAGGATGTGGGGGGCGCAGAGGTGTATAGGGACATAATGGGAATGAAGCAGTATATGGAGGTGAATTGGGTGCAGGGCTCTGGCAGGTGACGGACATGGGGGTGGCAGCTCTGGGGAGGTGGAGAGGATGGGTGGGAGAGCGCTGTAAGGGATACAGGGCTGGGATGGGTAGGTGTGGGGGGGCAGCACAGGGTGGCACGGGGAATGGATACAGTGAGGGGGATGGGGAAGCGGGGGGGTTGGGACGGGGAGGTATGCAGTGAGGGGGATTGGGGTGCAGGGGAGTTGGGACGGGGAGGGATGCAGTGAGGGGGATTGGGGTGCAGGGGGGTTGGGACGGGGAGGGATACAGTGAGGGGGATGGGGAAGCAGGGTGGTTGGGACGGGGAGGGATGTAGTGAGGGGGACTGGGGTGCAGGGGGGTTGGGACGGGGAGGGATACAGTGAGGGGGATGGGGAAGCGGGGTGGTTGGGACGGGGAGGGATGTAGTGAGGGGGATTGGGGTGCAGGGGGGTTGAGACGGGGAGGGATGCAGTGAGGGGGATTGGGGTGCAGGGGGGTTGGGACGGGGAGGGCTGCAGTGATGGGAGGATGGGGGTGCAGCCCCATTCCCAGCACTCAGAGACAGGGATACACATACTTCAGTCTCATGGGTGCTGGCAATGGGGTGACAGACAGACCGTGGTTCACCGCAGGGCATGCGCTGCAGCTCGAGCCCAGCCGCACGAGGAGAAGAGGGCCGGGCAGCAGCTGAGTGCTTGCGAGTCGTGCTTGCACTTGCACTTGCTCCTCACCTGCCCTGACCCAGCCAATAGGAGCTGCACCTGCGGACGGGGGGCAGGGCAGCACATGGACCCCCCTGGCCACCTCTAAGTCTGGGAGCTGGACATGCTGGCTGCATTCCGATCCAGGAGCTGTGCAGCACGGCGGATAGCAGGGAGCCTGCCAGCCCCGCTGCACGGCATGGCAGTGCCGCCAACCAGACAGTCAGCGGCCCAGTCAGAGGTGCTGATTGGAGCCACCATGATCCCTTTTTGACCAGGTGTTCCTACTCGGGAGCAAGCAGGAGGCGTCTGGTTCCTCCAGTGGCTGCAACCCAACTGAGCTCCCAGACCCGCCTTCTATACTTCCTGTCCCGCCCACTGACTTCAGCGGGAGGTGAACCTGGCCTGGCTCCGCCCACCAGGGCTCAGTGAGAGGTTCCTCCCCGTCCGGGTCCGTGGGAGGCCACTCCACCTCACTCTATTCTCTAATATGCTCCATCATAATAGTGAGCTAAAAGGCTAGTTTAAGTTACTTGTCAATTCTGTTCCAGTGTGCATTTTTGGAGATATCTGGCAAGGATGCTAATTAGTGGCAGTTGTGATATGTGGGTGCTTACTTTGAGTAAGTGAATGAGTTCATGAGTTACCAAAGAGAGCTAACTTTTGGCTACTATAAACCAGGCCTGGGTTTCAAACTATGACATAGGGATGAAAGGCCATTTCCCATCACTAATCCCATGAGCCATCTAGATCTCTAACTGCCAGGGCCGGCTCCAGGCACTAGCGCAGCAAGCGTGTGCCTGGGGCGGCAAGCTACAGGGGGGCGCCCGGCCGCTAGCTGCGAGGGTGGCAGTCAGGCAGTCTTCGGCGGCTTTTCTGCGGGAGGTCCGCCAGTCCCGCGGATTCGGCGGCAATTCGGTGGTGGGGACGCCAACAGCGTGGGACCGGCGGAGCACCCGCAGGAACACCGCCGTATCCGCGGGACCGGCGACCTCCCGCAGAAACGTTGCCAACGGCTGCCTGACTGCCGTGTTTGGGGCGGCACAAAACATAGAGCCTCCCCTGCTAACTGCTGTGTCTTAGCAACAGCCAGTTCTGCAGGGGTAAGTGCAATGATTGTAATTTCTTCAAATAGAAGTTATTTTTGATAAAATAATGTAAAGCCAAGTATTTCCTGGTTTTTATTCTTATTTGTGTTCCTGGAAACTAAAAGATGTACAATACCTGCCTTAGGAAGATGTTAGAAGGCCTAGGCTGAACTTTCTAGAGCTTCTTACTATACATAACTGGTATAATTGGACATTCCTGTTAAATGCATTTCAGATATTTAAAGATCTCTGAAGTAAATGCTGTTACTCCTCCAAAATGTGTTGTAGTATCTCATATGTTCATAAATTATCAGGATCTCAGTTTGTTGCATATCAGAAAAACAGTGGAAGAGGATCCTAGTGTATCACCACCAATTCCTACAACACCCTGGGTGTTTTGTTTTTTTGCACAGATCTGCCATTCAAATACTCAAAGTCTCACTGTGCATACAGCAGTGGTGTGATTTTCAAAGCCCTTTCATTCTTTTTCTCTTTTTCTGGATTTTAGAAAAATTTGTGGCAGATATGCAAACAGTTTTCAGTGACTGAAGGAAAATGTTTTTTGAGCTAACTACCAGCCTGCATCTTTGTTTGTGTGGTAATGGTGCTGCAGTACAATAAATTGCCTGAAGGGCTATTTGCTGGAGACAGATGGAAGGACATCCACCCTCAGGAAATAGCTGGTACGGACAGCTTTATTCCCGTGTAATTATGCTCATGGATGTTCATTTTGATGCTTTTTGCGTGGTTGGTATGCCAGATTTAGACTTTCAAAGTTGTTCGTGAATTGCAAGAAAAATGTTGAAAAATAAAAAAGCGTAAAATATACATTTTGGTTATGTGCCTAAACAAATTAGCTTCTATTGTGAGAGAACATTCTTGTGGTATTCTACCAGGAAATCTCATGTACAGAGCCTTTTGTGTGGCATTATGCTGATCATGATGACAGCATCAAGGAGAATCCTGCATCAACTTGTTTCCTGTATGGTTGAAAATGAAGGATGGTCACAGGCTGGACTGAGAATTACCATCCTCAAAGCCAGCGAACTGGTTCTGCTGGAACTAATTTGTGCGCATGATAAACATACCTTCTCCGATGAACAGGATCTTTGCCTGCTTCTTAACGCAACTGCTTTCCTTCTCAACTCTTCCACCCTTCCAAAATAATAATTTGAGCCTTTCTCTTAACAGAATGGCAGCTGTACTGCTCTGCTGGGGCAAAGGAGAGGAGTATTTTTGCTGTTTTTTCCCCCTCCACTTTCCACCTAATATTTCTGTTGTGCTATGTGAATTTCCTGCACTGCCGCCAAGGCAGTGAGACTTCAGATACCTCTCCCTAGCCCAGGTCTCTTGCAACACAGGGAAAAATACTGTTAGAGGGCATCTGGGTGGTTTTAATTGTTGTGTTTACAGAAAAGACCTTGTGCATCTAGGGCCAAGCAGTTAATCTAGTAATATTGCTTGAGAAGACAAATTATTCATCTAAATGAATTAGCATTTACTTCAGATCTGTGGTTCCAAGGTTTAAATTAGATATGTCATTGGGGAGGCTGACGCACATGACAGTATGTTTCTACTTGTATTCAGCATCTTAGAATGAGGTCAGTGGTAATCCACCGGAGCAAAGTGGATGTGTTTGGTTTTTATTTTCAAGATGACATCAGCATGGTTCTTTTGGAAAATTCAAGAGAGGTGTTAAAAAGAGAAATTAAAAATACGGACTGGATGCAGGGGCAATAGCAATAAAGATAATGCTTGGGGCAAGGAAAATAATTCCCCAAGACCGTAGTACGTTGCTTGAAACCAAATACAACAATCAATTAAGCTATTTCCTGAGCAGCAATAAATGTTGTTACCTTTTGTTGCCCTGTGGAGTCTGTCAATATTAGTTGAATTAATCTTCAGAATTGATATTTCAAGTGTTATAAGCAAATTCTTCCTTCCACCCTTCTTCCTTCATCCATTGCCAATCCTAATCCCAAATGGCAACACTTTTTTAGAAACCAGCATCGTGTCTGTTGACTCTCCAGTGGGATTTGAAAGTTAGAGATAGCAGGAGGTTATATTCTATGTTTATAAAGAAAGATTTATCTGTTACAGCTGTATAAAACCTTTGATAATCTCTAACCACGAATAGGATTCTCCCTAATAAGTGATAAAAAGAAATGGAGGAACTCTTCTCTCCCCTAAGGCACAGGAATCATTTCAAGGAAGCCGGAGAAATAAGCCTGAATCTATTGCATGCCCCTGAAAATGAGAAGTCAGATTTCTCTTTTAGTATTAATGTGCGTAAGGAAGTTCTTCCTGTGTTGACCAATGTTTTGAACAAAACATTGAAAGAACACTGTCAAAACAAACTTCTTCAGACTTTTTCTACCTTGATAGTCTCCTCTGACCAAGATGGCGCTTGATAGTTAAATCAGTGATTTCAAATCTTGTGCAGATACATTCCATTTTGCTATCAAAATACCAGATACTCAGCTTGGAGCTCTCTTCCCACCCTCCCCCCACAGTTATTAGTGCTTTATACTCTGATACCAGGGGAAAGGTATCTGATTAATACCCTCCATCATGGAAAATACCTTCAGAGTTGTGTAGCAAATGACACATCATTTCTGTAGAATTTTTAAACCAACCTGTATAATTATACAACGATAATATCATTTTCTATTGACTTTTAGAGTAATTTACACTGACCACAACTGACCTTATCCCTGCTGAATTCTATAGGACTTTATCATAAGGGTAGATAAAAAGGAATGACTTAGTTGTCATAGTGACTACCCCATTGGATGGCTGCTGACTTTTCTGCTGATGTTCTTGCTTTTTAGAATTACTATTATGAAGGTGCATAAAGTACCTACACGTTTGCTTTTTTTCCTGTGGAGAAAATACACCATTTACTTTTGCTGCTGTGAATTAAAGTAGAAAGTTTAGAGAAATTCTCAAAAGCAGCCTCTGTTACAGTAGTGAAGCCTTTGGATACACCTCTTGGTAACTTATGGTTGTGTATTAAATCTGTCAAACAAGTATGGAGTTACAGGTCTGAAAAAAGGGATCAATTACTTGGAAATACATATCTTTTAAAACATACTCGAGAGGGATTTCTCTCCCCTTCTGCCCCCATTCCATATGTGGGAACTCATATTGACCTCAGTGGGGAGGTTCTGCCTGAATATAGAAAGGAAAAAAAGCTCCAAGTGGACTAGAACAAATGTCATTTACCAATCCAGTCTTGAGATGGAGCACATGGTAATGTATGATATGAGATACTGCTGTTTCTGAGGACATAGCTTTTGATTTTTAGTGTGTGTGAGACAATCTAGTTTCAGATTGTATTGCAACTAGGGCAGCCCTGAAAGTTGTTCACTCTTCTTATCTGGATGCTACTGACTTGATTCAGGATTACAGTTTATTTGCATGACTTCTAAGGTAATGCTTATCAATGTGTCAGCAGGCCGTCTACATTTTAATAAAGTTCACAGCTATCATAATCTGGGTAAAAGGAGATCTACAGCGCTGAGTTGATTGAGCTGAGCTGTAATTCAGAAATGGTTCAGGCTATTATAACATCAGGTTTGTACTGCAGGTGGTGATTGTGGTAAGTAGAGGAAATGATGATTTCATTTAAATGGACCGAGTCGATGTATGAAATGGTATATGTTGGACGTGGCAGGGCAAGATTACCCATGGGGAGGTGTATATTATAGTGTTACTTTATTTTTTTGTGTATATTAAAACATAAAATGCGTTCTTGCATTGATGGGTATCAACTAAATGTGCAGTGGTTCCAGTGTGCCTACTTTTGAGGCCTGTGGCAAAATTCCAGTTTTGGGAAGTGGTGTAATATCCATTGCCTTAATGGGAGCATGAATATAAATCCAACTGAGGTTGAAAGGAAATTGGAACCCTGTTAGTGTCCCCAAAGTGAGTTTCAAACAAGTAATTGAGAGGCAATGTGGTGTTATGGATAGGATAAGGCATTGGACTGGAAGTCAGGAAGCCTAGATTTTATTCCCAGCTCTTCCACTGACTTTGTGTGTAATTTTGACAAGTCACTTCAGTTTCTTATTCCTTCCAACCTTTTGGTTATATGGCTTATTTAAACAATCAGCTCTTAGGAACATGCATGTGTGTGTTTCAGCGTTTATACATATGATGCTTAGCACAATTGGCTCCTGATCTTTGTTATGGCCTATAGATGCAAATAATACAAACAATAATTAAGAAGCCGTTATCTAAGTTACTTTGTTTATGAACACACGTTCTAGTAAAACAAATCAAGCTTTCTTATAAAGTTTCAGAAGTAAGCTAGACTTTTCAACAAAGTCCATCACTAGAGTTTACTATCTAAAACTTCAATTGCTATTTTTTATAATTCAAATTTCCCAAGCATTTCACATTATATGTACAAATATCCTATATGGAGTTATTTTTCAGGCTACAGTGAAAAGTTTGGACTTCTGATTTAGCAACCAGAGGAGTTTATGAAAGGTATACAGTTAGCAAAGTATTTCTCCAGTGGCTGTTTCCTGTGGAATGTAAAGTTTTCCCCTATTGTCAATGAATTGCGGATCTTTTATGTTGGATTTAAATGTATATGCCAGAAGAACCTCTGAAATCCTGGTTGTTTTTTTTTCCTCCAAGAAGGTCCTAGGAATACATCTGGCAATCTTGCATATAGAAAATAAATGAGTACCCCCCCGCCCAAAAAAAGATCTGAAAATTGATAAAAATACTGCAGCTTTTAACCTTGTGAGCTATAGAAATAAATTAGATTGTTCATATTTTTCAAATAAAAATCTCTAGGTAAGTCAACTGGCTACTGTGCATAGATTTAAATATAGAAAATGCAAATGGTAGGTAATGAGCGAGTTAATTGTTATTTATAGTGTGATATGAATATAAAAATACTGGGGGGGGGATTTATTTTTGTGGTATTGAAAATCTATTCCATTCAAATATTTTCTATAAAATCAAATATGTAATCACTTTGTAAATTGTTCAAATAATGTAAAACAATGAAACAAACATGATTATTCAGTCTTCCTTGTCTTCTACAGTTTTGATGGAAGGCATTTTTCAGAGCAGTGCATAACCATGTAATACAGCAATAAGGTTCCTCAATGGAGGCTAATCCTTACATTTGCTTGATGGTTCATTTCATTCTGAAGCCTCCCTGTATTCTATATGGTACTCTTAGGAATTTTTCTGCCTTAAACTATTGGTAACAGAGGGTTGTTAGATTGGGTTAGCATTGTTGATGGAATTTTTGCTTCCTTGTGCCTGCTTTCCTCCCCCCACCCCAAAAAAAGAAAAAGAAAATAATTAACTCTGTTATAGCAAAGTTGAATGCTTCCTGCTCTTCATGCTTACCATTGTCTGTTGGTTAGAATTACATTTACTGCATCATAATCAACATATTAATGGCTCGTTATTTAAAACAGTTAACAAAATTAAAGGCTATTTAAAAAGCAATAGAAATTGGAAAGCTCTAATTTATTTCAGGCTTTCAAGGAATACAAGCGATCAATTTAAGTACATTCATTTTGTATTAAGTGTCCTGCTAAGACTTTTGAAATCTCAACACAAATAAGACCTGAAATGATCATGCAATACCAAGAGAAGCTTTCTTCCATTATCCCATTTATGCTTAGCAAATTGTGCATAATTAAGATATAACATTTACCTATCTCTTGATATGCCAACATATCATGAGGTAGTTTACAAATTTCACTAACCTGAAAAGTGATCCTGATGTAATGATTTTGTACTGTGACCCTGTGGATCGTCATTAGAATTTCCCACTGTTAAAATGGACTCAATTTTCTTGTCCCTGCTGTATGTATATGAAGTAATGGTTGAAAGGTTATTGGATAAAATTTGATTTTTCCTTTAAAGGCATGTCATAAAAACATTAATTTGTTTTCAGAAGTGTAACACACAAACCTAGAAATGTGCTTATGTTGCCTAATAATGTACAAATCCAGAGTATTTATCTAGAGATGAATAATGAATATACTTGAAATTGTAGATGTGTAACATGTTTATTGAATTAAACAATTTCCTGTATGTATACAAGTGGTAGTACACAAAAGGGTAAAGCACTCCTGAAAGAGAAGAGTATGATGTGTTTGTCCAGTGTACTGAATCTATAATTAAATACATCTAATTATGGAAAAGTGCTAAAGAGCAATTGTGTCATTAAGTGCAAAGGTCCGGTTAGGAGAGGTGTGTCTACTAGCACAGATGAAATGTTGTCACACCAGGTTTCAGCATAGATGTCCATGAGGCCCATGTACTGAAAAGCTCCCCACTTACCTGGCCAACATTTTGAACCTTTTCATGTTGTGGTTTGTGGAAAAAACCTCACACGGAGAATTTACTTGTTCAGAAACTAGCAGTGGCGTTTTTGAGAATGATTTTGTGTGATTATATTTTTAAACAAAGCAGAACAAATTGCAGCACTCAACACCAGTGTGCTAGTTCTAATTGTTAGATTCAGCGAGAGAGAGAGAGAAAAGGCTTGTGGGTATAGTGAAAAATAGCTTCACTGCCATGGTTGGAGTGGTTTAATTGGTGAAATAATTGCCTTATTTGAGTTATTGAGTCAGTGTCCTAAATAATTTGGATAAAATAATTTAGATTGCCAAACAGACGAATGAAAATTGGCCAGCATTTATGTAGGGCTTTTTTCCAGGCATTTTGTTAGATCACTAAATAGTTTTCCTTGGTTCAGGCCTTTTACTGTGAGCAAGGACACTCTTCTTCTTTTAATAGGCATAGGCATAGGCATAGGCATAGGTATATAGGGAGGGGGAGAGGGATAGCTCAGTGGTTTGAGCATTGGCCTGCTAAACCCAGGGTTGTGAGTTCAATCCTTGAGGGGGCCATTTAGGGATCTGGGGCAAAAATTGGGGATTGGTCCTGCTTTGAGCAGGCGGGGGTTGGACTAGTTGACCTCCTAAGGTCCCTTCCAACACGGATATTCTATGATTCTATGCTTCCTACAATGAGATGTCAGTGGTAAGCTTTGAAAACACATGAGTATAATTTTTACAAAACAAAAACTTGTTTCAAGAAAATGTAATAGCAAATGAATGGAATATGTACCACAACAGTATAAATGTGAAGTTTAAAAGGGTATAGCATATGCTTTAAAATAAAATAGAGTCCATTAAAAGGTAAAATAGAATAGCTAATATGGTACATGATTTCCCCCTTTTTTATTATAGGTATATTTACTAGCTATTGGGGTACTTGCCCCAACTAGAAGGAAAATTCCAGAACAGTAAGGTAGATTCTGAAAAATGCTTGTATATGCTTGAGATTTCTTTCTTCTGGCTTATAAAGATACAGAATGAAACAAAGCAGGCTGGGCTAAATGTCTAAACTCTGATAGCTTTTGTTTCTGCAGGTACAATAGATCAAAATGCATCATGTAAATCCTGATCTTACACAGTGCCAATGCTTAAATACTGTCACACTATGACTTTAAAGCACAGCATATAAATTTATCTATACCAGGGCTAGGAAAGTCAGTGAGTTGCGTGGCTAAGTACTGTAAACTTAAAACGATAAAGCTTGAAATTGCCATTAATTAGGAGATATACAGACTTTGTTTCACAAGGAAAATAAGAGGCTTAAATTAGTGGCATCATTTTCCATTAGTTGTTGATGGGTAACTTTTCTTCTAAAAAGTACATAGTTGAACGACATAAACCAAATAAGAGTCATAATTAAAACCATTATGAAATACACTGTAAAGAATCCTCTTAAAATTAGGCAGATGGGAATAAATCAAGGCAATCTAAGTGAGAGAGGGGAAGAAACTAAGGGTAGGTCTACACTTACCGGCTGGATCGGAGGCGTCGGATCGATGTTCTGGGTTCGATTTATCGCGTCTTGTCTAGACACGATAAATCGAACCAGGAAGTGCTCCCCCGTCGACGCTGGTAATCCAGCTCGACGAACGGAGTAGGCGGAGTCAACGGGGGAGCCTGCGCGCCGCGTGTGGACCCCGGGTAAGTACGTTTTCATTCGAACTAAGATGGTTCGACTTCAGCTACGTTATTCACGTAGCTGAAGTTGCGTATCTTAGTTCGAATTGGGGAGTTAGTGTAGACCAGCCCCAAGAGAATAAGATGCCAACAATGGCCATATGATGATTAAATAAATATTTTAAAAGTTCTTAAAAAGTAGAAAACACAGATAAATTGAAAGAGCGTGTGGGTTCTTGATCAAAGGGCCTACAGTGCAGCAAAGTTTCAATTGCCTGCTGACTTGAGGTGTGATGATGGGATCCCTAAAAATGTGGTTAGTGAATAGCAGATACCTGTCGATAGTATTACAGCATTTCTTGTCTAAGGGTTGTGGTCAAGGTGGAGGGCGCACTGCATTATGAGATTTCTCTTCCCTTCTTTAGAAGCCTCTCATGCTATCCTTTTTTGTGACGGGGTACAGAATTATATGGCAGGACCGTGGGTTCAGTCATCTGTGGTATTTCTTATTTTTGCTATTTTCTTGTGACATGTCAGCTTGTGGCATATTAATTTCTATCTGCAAAGATAAAATAAATGCATTTGAGTTCTCTCTGTGTCTCTTTAGAGAGAATGTCATGGCAGGTTAGGCGAACTTTGAATAACAGATTAAATATTGTAGTAAAATTGGCCCTTTAGTTTCACTCTCAGATGTGTCTAAAGAGCACGCTTTTAATAGTTTCAATTTAAGAATAAAATGCTTGGTTTCTCTTTTGCTATTAGTGCGCTCAGGCAAGAGTAGTTGCTACTTTTACTATGGTATGTCATTGCTTAAAAGGCAGCTCTTTAGGACAAGCAGCTTGGCTGAGGGAGTTTTCACTTCTGGTTGTGGGTCAGTAATAAAAGGGTACAAAGGTTTGCAGCCCCCCCATGGCGGAACTTACGAGACTGTGGTGTTGCAGAGGAGTGTCTAGGGGAAAGGTGCTATGATTGACAGCCTGGGGATAGAACAAATAGTTTCAGTATGACTTAGTAACTGAAGCTGGGAGGGCAAGTAGTGGGAGAATTCCAGCTATGTCATGGGAAATGGCCATGGCCAGCATTCTGATTAGCAGCAGAGTGCAAATCCTCTGGGTCATTGCCAGGGTTCAGGAGGGCAAAACACTGCTGCGACGTCAAATTGTTGCCATATTTCATTTGTTAAAAAAGAGTGGACTGTTTGATTACTACCTATTGATGTTAGACATGCCATCGTTACAGTGCTGCTAACATGCACACACCAAAACTCCTTGGCAACAAGGGCACACTGCTGACTTATATCCAGCTTCTCATCCACTGTAATCCCCAGGTCCTTTCTGCAGGACCTGGGGATTGTCATTATTTGTTTAATTGTTGATTAATAATAATGACAATTATTTGTTCAACAATTAAAGATTTACATGCAGCAGAAAGTACTGTACTTGAGGAAATGATTTAAATGCTTACGTGGTGATGTTAGTAATACATTTGTGTTAGTTAAAACACAAACACTAATGTAGCATATAAAAGGTAGTTTGGGGGAGCTTCTATATTGATCTTCATTTGGTATCATTGCATGATCAGTGACTGAAATAACTAGCCCTGTTTAGCCTGAGTAGGAATGGGATGTAGGTTTCATACACATTGCCCTCATAACACATCCACAGCAAATACATACGTTTCCTAAATTAGACCCATTTTATAACTGGGGGAGATTGTGTGATAACACCAGTCAAAGAAACCAAGGTACTGAACAATGTCATGCAATTTGTGTGTTTATGGTGCAGGTGGTGTTGGAAAGGGACAGTAAGTAAACAGAATTATGATTAGAATGGTCTTTAGACTTTTTGGATCTGAGCAATGCCCCTTGCTGTGGACTGGTACCTTATCAGATCACAGATATTGGAGAAGAATCCTGGAAATCTTAAAGAATAGATGGAGTGTATAGGAGCAAGATGCCAGTGTGGAAGCAGATGAAGTGCATAGGACTGGAGTTAAGTGGATGGTTAACTAAGGTGCTTGGTTAGTATACCGATGAGCATATCACAAAAACATCAATCAATGGGTAGACAGGAGTTAGAGGGCAGTCTCTGGAGCTGCGGAATAAGTTGAAGGAGGGCCTACTAGTAGGAGCAGGACAAACACTAGGGATGGAGTGGAAACAGGGCCACATACCAGATATATTCAAGTAGCTCACATCCAACAAATTTTAAGAATCTGATTTGTGTGACTGAACTTTTCTACAAATAGCTTCTTAATTAAGGAATCATCTCATCCCTGTTGTCATCCAAGGTAACATTTCCATTATGAAATATGACACACAGTCTGTGAAAACGTTTGAAGATAGGTTGCTGTAGTCAAAATAAATCACATGGCCCAAAATCATACATTAACTTTCTAAACCATGTAATAACTGGAATGCAGAATTTCTCTGAAGTTGACTTTAATTGTGTAGTTTTTGTGTGATATTGTATGTGAGAAATATTTTGATTTTAGATTGGAAAAAGGAGAGAATAGGCCTGTAATAACTGAGTGAACAGCTCAGTGTGAGATAGCCTTGCAATATCTTTCTGTGCCTGCAACAATTGGCACTTAGCCTGTCATCAACTCAGATAATAATTACAGGAAATGTGCAGCTATTTGAAATTGTACAGAGAATGTGGTGAGAAATCCAGGTCTGGTGAAGATCTTAATATAGGTAAGATATTTTTGTCCCTGTTCTGAACACAATTTGAGTCTTAGCAGAGCACTTGAAATTGAGTATGTGGGTAGGGAAGAGGAATAAAAAGTTACGTTATCAAGGAGATTAATGTTAGTGGTGAATGGTCAACTGCCTAGCACAACTCAGCTTGTAAACCACCAAAGATGGAATTCTGTTACCTCTATCAAGTTGTAGCCCTGATTCAGTTTTTCCTTTATTAGTTTCTTGGCTTGAAATAGAGAATCTAATATTCCAATATTTATCAAATTAAGTGTCACAGTAAAAGGAGGAAAATAAAAGTTGGAAAACGATTATAGCAGTCTCATGTCTAAAACCCTGGCAGGCAAGTCATGTGTTGCAAAAGCTCTGATCATATTTTCATGGCAGCCATACCTGCATACTTTTTGTTATTTGTTAGCTTTTAAAGCGAGTTAGGTTTTCAGAACCATGTGTCTTCGAATGAGGCTAGTGAAGTGTAATTTCTGGAAATGCAGAGGCCGATGTGTCCTCAAAGAAATATTAGGAATAAAAACACGAGTCTTTAAACAAATGAAATGGTAATAAAAAAAAAGAGAAAGAAAGAGAGATTGGGGAGGAGAGACTACATTTCACAGAGGGAGATTGGCTATAAAGTGTACATTTAATGAAACTGCATGCTGGGCTCAGAGATGAATATATTGAAGATAGAAATAGTGTGCCACTTACAAACAAGAAAAATCTGCTTCTGTTTAAATACAAAGCCTTACTTCACTCTAGCTACCTTGCTGTAATTGTGGTTACTCTGTGTCATGCTTCTCAATCTGTCTTCTCAGCAGGAGAGTTCACAATGTCTGTTAGAGACTCTCTATGGAAACTGTGCAGTTTTATGTAGTATAAGTATTCATTCCGAATATTCAGAACTTCTCTTCTGCATTTCTTGATGCATACATGTTGGTGGACGATCTAATCTCCCTTCACTTTGAACCTGCTAAAAACAAAGAATTTACCGTCTGTCGCAGTGCCACAAATCATTGGAACTGTGATGTTTGTTTCAGGGAACTACTGTTAGCATACAAACACCATATGATAGCACAAAAGGCTGTACTCCGTTGAAGTCTCTTAGTTCAGACGGCCAACATGCTAATGGCTTCCTTCAGCCATGATCCAAACATAAATCATTAAGGGGAATGGATTGCCTTTGGCCCATTGTCCCTAGACAGCAAGCAGGATCACTCATTTGTTCTCTTTCAGATGCTGTCTCCATCAGATTCCCACTTGGTTCAGATTTTATGTTCCCTGTTGGAGGATGTGGGAGTTGTTCACTATTATTGATATATTGCAGATAGCCTGGTGCCTCCATATTGTGGCAGTCCTGTTGGCTTCTGCTTGGCCTTGGTCTGTTAATGTTATTGCAACCGTATGATGTGAGAGAGGAGTCAGAGCTGCAATCCAGATTGCAGTCAGGGCGAAAGGGGGAGCCCAAGTGGAAGCTGGTGAGCTGGGCACTGCGGAGAACAGCACAGTAGCTTAGGCCCTGGGTGCCACAATATGAGTCACTGAAGCTAGTTATGAGCTTGTCACTTGAAACGAAGCGGTGAGCTTCGTCATGGGAGATAAAGCGCTGGGAGTTGAGCCATGCTTCCCACAGAGCACAGCCTAAAAACAATCCTCAAATACTCAAGAAAACAAACTAAGTCAATGAGTATTTTCAACTGAACCGCAGCCATTTATATTGGCCTGAGAGTGAAAGTTAAAGACATTAAATAGTAATAGACTAAAATGTTGTTACAGAATTTGGTCTTGAGATAGCTTGCATCTCTCTGGTGCCCTTTTGGGGTAAGGCAAATGCCTCTTGCCTCAGACTTCCTTCTCTGGACGGTGACCTGACTGTGGTCTGGGTTCCAGGGTTTGCTACAGCCCTCTGGCTGTGCCTTTTAGGGAGTCTGTCTCCTTCCGGGGGAGGGGAGGTATTAAAATAGTCCAAAAAGAAATGGCAAAATACCTCCACAGCCTATGAAAAGAGCTGGGTCCCCTGTGTCTCATGCAGGGCAGAGGCCAACAGGCTTTGGGAGGGAGGACTGGGTTCCTTTTCCCTCATATGTCCAATCAACCAAGACTGAATCCCAGGACTCCAGAAATGCAAGTAAGGAAAAGTTGGTTCATCTGATTACTCAGAGGGCTCAGGTGGCTGGTGCTCTCAAATAGTTTCCCCAGCAGACAGCCCGTGTTTCCTTGGGCCATGGAGCTCTATCCAGAAGTTCTTTCTGCTCCTCAATGCTTCCCAACTTGAGCCAGGGTCCTCTCCTTTAAGGATGTGTCCGTCTCCAGGATTGACAGGCCTTACGGCTGTGATGGTTTGGGGTTGATTGAGCCTTGAGGAGCTCTTTAACTTCTTGACTGGGGCTCGGAACTGCCCTGCCACAGGGCCCATCTGGCAATTAAGCTCTTGGAGGCCTGCTACGTTCTTAGCTTGCTGGCACATAAGACCCAGCTGAGAACTGGGATTTTTAGCAATGCTGCTGAAGTTGAAGGTAGAGGATCTTATATCTCGTGTGGCTAAAATCCTTCCTTGCCAATTGAAACAAAGTACAGGATTCAGACAGACATGCTATAGAGGTGGAGGGGGGAAGACCCTGCTACCTTTATTGTAATAAAATGTAGGCCCAAACCAAAACCATGGATCTACATGCCTCTGCAATTTGTCTCTTGGTCCTTTCATGAATTAAAACCTGGGTGCAGGGAAAGAGGCAGATTTTAGAGAAGCTTTCCTCTGGAGTAAAATTTGAGTTTTCCTTTTTCTGTAAAGCCAGTGTCCTATGTCTGTCAGAAGTAGCTTGTGGAATGCATATATTAAAGCATACATAAGTAGTCTCTTGCTGTACCAACCTGAGGATTTGATAAATTGTATTGAAAAGACTGCAAATAAATGGGAGAATGGAATTTCTGTTCCATTTCGGAATCTGATTTTCTTCAATGGGGAAGATGCATAATAAAACTTGAGTGACAAAAGCAAGTTGAAAGGTGTTTGAAAACAGAGTAGCCTGTCTGCATTGCTGAACCCTGGTCTACACTACAAATGTATGTAGGTATAACTACATTGTTCAGGGGAGTGGGCAATCCGCATCCCTGAGTGACATAGTTATACTGACCTAACCTATAGTGTAGACAGCCCTATGTCAACAGGAGGGCTGCTCTCATCGACATAACTGCTGGCTCTCGGGGTGGTGGAGTACCTGCGCTGACAGAAGAAGCTCTTTCGTTGCATAGGTAGTATCTTCACTATGCGCTACAGCGGCACATCTGCACCATTGTAAGTATAGACCAGGGGTGGCCAAACCACGGCTCGTGAGTTAAAGTTAAACTCTTTTACACAACTCTTTTACAGTTGAAGTGTGGCTCTTGGAGCTCCCAACGCCCCTCCCATTCTCTGCCTACCGGACTGTTTGGGGGCGATCTGGGCTTCTGCCCTGCAGTGGGGTAGTGGGGCTTGGGGCTTCTTCCCAGCAGGGACGGGGGTCTCAGGGATTCAGCCCTGAAGGAGGCACCTGCTGGGGCTCTGGGTAAGAGAGGGGCTGAAGCCCCAAGGCCACCTAGCTCCACCATCCTGGCACAGGGCTAAAGCCCCAAGTCCCGGCAGATGCACCCCGGCTCTTGAACTTCTGAAGATTGTCGTATATGGCTCAGAGGGTCAGTAAGTTTGGCCACCCCAGGTATAGACAAGCCCTTAGATATTAGTTCTACTGATAAAATCAGATCTAAAACTCCAATCAGGACCAGCCCTAATTGGTCTGAACTTCTGATGTGCCAATCACATTAGAATCTGGGCAATATTTTTTGTTATGAAATGGCATGCAGCACTGATTAATCCTAAAGAATATAAATCTAAAAAAAAGGTCTTAGTATGTTTGCTGTATTTTTCTAACTTAAAAACATTACCATTATGCCAATATATAGTTGGTTCAAACGTTTGAACTATTAAGGTGATAATTTTATCAAAGCAAATAAACAGGCTTTTTTGTATTAAGGCATTAAACTATATTACTTTCAGATGGCTAAATAGTATTATTTTTATTAATTATGTGTTTAATTAAAAAGAATACATAATCACAAGTGTCTAAACTTAATGTATTTTAAATGGTTGTTAATTAAAAATCAATTTAAAGACTATTTTATTTTTGATTAACTGTTGTGTAATTTTTAAATTCCAAATGGCAAGATATTAAAACAGTTGGTAGGCAAACTTGGCCAATTCCTCCTCTACCATCATGCCTGTCCTGCAACCCGTGCGCAGGCTAACTCTTGACTCTACATGGGGACCTGGTAAGCTTTCCAAGTTAAATGTCAGTTAGACACAGGTCAACTTTCTGAATCAAGTGTGCGGGTGTTCTCTACTACTGCCTCCATATGCTTTCCCTAGCCTACTAACGTTGTCTAACTCAGTCATGATATTTGATTGACCCAGATTTTAGTCCAGACTGGGACTTAGAGCATTAGCTGTTTGGAGATCAAGCTATGTAGGGAAGAGCTAATATTGATAGGCCTTCAGGCAAAATAAAAAGAATAGTTGTGGTAGTATCTCACTATTTGATTGGGAAAATTTGCTCATAGTATAGTAGTGGAGGCCAAGTGACAACAAAAATCCTGAATCCTAGAGACCTGGTAAAATACCCACTTTTCTCTAGCCCTTTCATGTCTTTAACTGACCCATTGGCAGATAAGTTTCCCACCCTTCCTCTGCTTAGTGACATGTATAACTCATATGTTACATTTATATTTATATCTATATAAGATACACTTCCCTCTTTATCCTCTTCTCCAACCATTTGTTAAGGTGGGAGTAAAGAGGTCCGTGTGTATCAAGTAACGTGGAATATATGATGCCGTGGTTATAAAGGTTTTAATGTCATGCCTGTTTACCAATTTCATCTTATTTGAAATTCAGTATCTTTTGTTAACAAATGAATGCATGAAATAACTTCTGTCCAAGACAACTGAAAAAAGTATATTGATACTAACTAGGTTTTTTTAGACTGAGAAATCTCCTGCAACTTAAATGGGACAACTTAAATTTGTCAGACTCATTGACAATAAATAGAACCTCAGAGACAACAGTTGATATGTTAATATTAAGTTAGTGGAAATAAGCAGTTAGAGCACTCTTGATCTCTTTTTATTATACCTCCCAGGGAAGCTGAAAATTTGCTATAAAGAGGGGGGAGGGGATACCTGTTTTTAAAAGCAAAGAACTGAAAACCAATTAAAATAGTTAATTTGCCTGCCTGAAATTATTTTAAAAATTGATGCTAAATTTTATCTGGATCTTTTTGGGGAAAAAAGTAGAACAGTGAGTATTGTGCAGCAAAATGTAAACTGCATTGATGAGATGTCTTTAGCATGCGCTCAGGAATGAGACACTGTACTGCAAGGTCTAGTTAAATGAACCATAAACTTAATAAATCAATTGAAGTAAAGCGGTTAAATCACCTTCAGAACTACCAATAAGAATTAGTCAAGTGTAGATTCAAATTTCTTGACCCTTTCAACGTGAAAAGCCTCAATCACAAAATTGGGGAGGTTGTACAGACACCCTGCATCATCCGAATAGACAGTAGGCTCTGCAGTCTAATTTCCATTCCCCCCTTTTTTGTAGAAGTGTTAAGGTACAGACGAGGTAGAGCTTCTGACTGTGCCAGATTTGAGAGACCCACATTTCCACCCTGCATCTCTCTTTGCCCCATCATGCCCCATTTAATTGTCTATTATTTTGCAAACTGGACTTGTGCTAGAATTCTCAGTGCAAATGTTGAAACAAAAACATAACGTGCATAATAACCAGCTCTCCTGGTTGCTGGAAGGAAGTTTAAACCCCCCCCACACAAACAAACAAAAACAACAACCCACACAGCATACATCACTTTTGCCGTGTGGCAAAAATGTTTTCCTAACACCATAAAGTGATTGGCAAAAGCCCACAGATGTGTAGGGAAACCATGAACACTCAAGACGAGGAAGGGTAAATGTGGAGATGGGTGCCAAATGGCAGTCAGGGTAGAAAAGCAAGGAAATGACAGTCAATGGGGGGGTGAGTGGAGAGAAGCAGCCAATCAGGAGCCCCATCCTGGTTTCCTGACAGTCAGAGGCAGGAAATTTGGGAGTTGCAAGGGGAGTATACCCACGCTCAGATTCCATGTGGCCAGAAGCTCCACTCCCTGGAACTGATCATGCCGAAAGAAAGGGTGGGAAGTGAGGAAGGGATACAGTTCCAATTCCCTTGGCTAGCTATATTCCCTGCCTAGTAGGATTAGCAGTTATTGTAAGAATGTTCTAATAAACCTACAAAAGTTATGACTTTTCCAACTTCCTAGGATCTTATGTCATGTGTCGTAATAGTTACTGACTTTGGGTTGGTTGTTTTAAGATGCTTGTTCTAGAGAAAGTTGTGCTGTACCTCTATATCAGAGGACCATTGTACTTGAGATTACTTTTGAAACAGACTTCGATTTTGTGTGGGTACAGCACATGAGAGGCCTTTTATATATTTCCCTCACAATGTTCTCAACCATGTCAAAATGTAATATGTGTACTTGGAATAATTGCCATTGAATGTCTATCTTTATTTTCACATGGTGTCTTCTGTGCTGTTAACAAACTAGCCTTCCCTTTTCAGTCAG
Source organism: Chelydra serpentina (assembly GCA_037349315.1). Classification (NCBI taxonomy): domain Eukaryota; kingdom Metazoa; phylum Chordata; order Testudines; family Chelydridae; genus Chelydra; species Chelydra serpentina. Next base: position 28,057,176 of record JBAIAC010000035.1, on the reverse strand, counting down.
GAAGCCATTCTTTAGATCCACTGAGTTGTGTTCTAATTTAGAAGAAGCAAAAGGTTTTCAGAACATTCTCACCATGTGTATAGGGAGTATCATATGATTATGGTATATTTTAAAAAGAAGAGTAAAAAACGTTCCACCATAGAGGCACACCTTTGCAAAACTGCTAACCTTAAATGTTAAATTAGCTTCCCCTTTGTCTACAAATTCATGGCTCCTAATTGCAAAACAGCTTCATTAAGGGGCAATTAATTTTGCAGCTTAGAGTGGAATGGTGATAATTATAACCTTAGAACAAAAGACTCTGATTAAACATAATCATTTGGCGTGTAAAGACTGCACTCCTGTGGATTACAGTGAGCAGAATAGAAAGAACCCGGAGTTTTACACAGACTGGTTCTTAGAAGCTATTGGTTTTCTCTTTCCTTCTCTTCTATAAAAGCGGCTGCCTCTGAAATCTTTTGACTTCATAAATGTCCATTCCTTAATAAAAGGGGAACAGTTATTTATTTGAAAGGTTTATGTGCTGCCAGTGCTCTTTATTTTTGCGAGCCCCAGACCTTGGTTTAGGGCAAGGGTTGTTTGTTCCTTTCCTATGCATCTCAGAAATTTGTGAGCAGTTAGGTTTTTTGATGGGGTTACTGCTTGTTACTCAAAAAGTGAAGTCTTGTTGCATTATTTTGACAATTAAAATGTCAAATGTCATGTTTGTGTTTTTAAAGCCACAAAAGCTGTTAAAAAAGGTGGTAGCTGTGCACATAATTTGAATACATGAATTGATGTAGTTAAGAGAGGTACCTGGAAGAGTTGCTACTTTTGACTAGTCTAACTGCAGGTAATAACTCTAATTATTTGTTTAATCTTATTGTGGAGATATTTTCTGTTTCACAGGGCATTTGTAATTAAAAAATCTAGTCACTAAAATTCTGCAATTGAATATTTTACAGAATGCTGCTATATTTGTTGGGCTTAGAATGTACTATGATTTTTCTTTAAAAAGCAGAAATATCAGTTCTTAGATTAAAATTTTGGTCATGTCAGAATTGTTACATTATAAGATCAAATACAGATAATTGTCAAGGGGAATTTCTGACATTTTAATGATCAAAATCCATCACGGATCATTGGAGAGCTTTTATTCTTGCTTCTTGTTACAAAGCTTAATAGTATTTGAAGGTTTTAATATCAAAATAGTGAGGAACTTGCAAGGTTCCTTATGTAATTAGGAGAAATATAGTACGATGCCCTCTAGCTCAATATTCCAAGTTCAAGTAGCTCTGGAGGTCCACATCAATCAGGAGATTTGCTGGAGGTGACTTTGACCCTCAGGCTTTTAAGAGATTGCAGACCCTGAAGAGGTTGAACTTAATACCCCTTACATTAAAAGAAAGTGGTAGTGATTTATCTCAACCCAACTCAGTAACATGGATATAACATTAAACATCAAGTGACCCATGAGATTTCAGTGACTTTAGAAAGTATTTCTGTAATATAGAATATATATCTGTGCAAAAAACTGGTTTATACAGTTTCTCAAAATATCATTGGAGGCATGTTAATTACCAATAACAAGAATACATATGTTATTATGGCCTGTGCTAACATGACTGTAAATTGTGGTGTTGTAAGAAAAAGAATGATGGTAGTTTAATGTATATTTGGTTTCAGGCCAGAAAATAATAGGGTATATGTGTGTAATTTAAGCAAATATAGTGGTTTATAAATGAGCTCTGCCATATGAAGCTCTATTTTGGCAGATGTTCTCTCCATTGTAAATGGATTTATATAATACTATGTATAATTTGCTGTAATATGCAAGTAAATCCATCTGGCAACCTTTTTTCGTGATTCTGCTTCTCTATTCTTGTTTTCTGTAAGTGCAATAGGCTTTTCAATTTGTTGTCAGGTTACCTTGTGGCCAGAAGTTCAGCAGTTGATATTTTCAGCTGTGCACACAACTCCCATTAATAAAATTGGGAGCGCTAAGCAAATCTTCAGAAGAGCTTAAATGAAAACTAGCCGCTTCACTTTACTTAATTATATTGAACTTTATGTAGGTTCTCAGCATGTCTGTCACAGGACCTACCTATGGCATTTACCTAAACTTCTTGGCCATTGAATACATTTCTAAGTAAAAGGAATATTTCTACTAATTAATTAGTTCAGAAAAAATTGATTCATTTAATATTTTCAGGCAGACGGTGGCTTTGGGGAATTTATTCATTATTTGAAATTTGTTGAATACTTCTCATAAGTGGTGCTTGGCTAGTGGCTTGTGAGAAGAACCTTGCCAGTATTTGCAATACTGAATATGAACAGTGGTGGCTAGTTTTGGATTGTAGAATCAGGTTTGTGTTGAGAATTTTTTTCATTGATCAATACATAACTCTTTTTGCAAGCATTCTTCAATACTGGTGTAGCACTAGTTGCTTCCATGAACATTCCCGTGAGCATCATTGTCAGAGAACGTTCACAGAAAGCAGTGACACCTAGAGCACTAAGACAGTCAAAGGAAATTCAGTTAAGTATTCAAATTGTTTCTAAGGTATCAGTCCAGCTATCACCCCGTCACACGCACTCATTGTAATGTGAATTTGTACCATCCAAAGGCCATGGAGCACACACTCAGTTTAGTTCAAATCCTAAGGAAAAGTGCTATGTGAATGGGCAATGAAAAATCAGAATCGAAGACCCACCACGAAATGAGAGGTCTGATTGGTGCAGCCAAATAAATGGAGAAGCCAATTTTGAGTAAGCCAGTATCTGAATTCAACCTGTGCTTGAAACCAATTTAATTATTAGATACAGCTGTTTAATCCTAATGTTGGCCTTCAGTTACAAACATATTGTAGTACGTATCTGTGAAACTGTTCCCATTTTTTAAAGCTACTTTAAAGAAACATTTTTTTAAATTTAGAGGACTCATTTGAACTATAAACATATTGAAGGGGTTGGTGTAAATTACTCATTCTTTGAAAACGTACTAAATTTCAGATTCTTCCCAGAATGTCAATCAAGACTTGTTTTAATAAAATCTTTCCCATCTCTAGTTGCTGACTGACCATTTCAACTAATGAAACACTGAAATATAGCATTGAATATTGGGCGTTTGGATACAGAGAAGGACCCTGTCCTATGTCAGTTGGTTGCTAATAACATTTGTCTTTTGTTGAGTGAAAATCCTTGCTATTCATCACACAGGAAGGGGCATTAATTCAAGTAATTTCTGTGTGATAAACTATTGCCTAGCTATTTGCTGAGTTAAGTGACACTATTCTCAATAACTGCCCCCTTACTTTGATCAAAGGGACATGTACGTAATCTTGTCAGGTTTGTGTCTTTGTTAAAGAACCACTGAGTAAACTTTAATTAAATGGATAAAATTATACAAGCAGCCTAGCCCCTGTTGACAGCTACACCAGAGGTAGTTGCGGGGAGGGTGGAAATGATAAAGGCTTGCTTATGTGTGACTGTTAAATTGTTGGGACCAGTTTCCATCCTGACTGACTAGGGAGCTAATAATGTGTATTTACAAATGATTCTTGAATAATCATTAGTGTTATTGGTATAGGAATGTAGGAATTGACCTGGTGGAGCAGACGAGCAGTCACTCGCCTTTGGTCCTCTGTTTTACAGTAGCCAGTAACAGACACCTGGGGGAAATATGCAGGAAACCACACGATGGAGAATAACGTGCTCACAGGTCCAACCCTGGACTTGAAACTCAACTATTTAATATCCCCTATAAGTGTTTGTATTTTATTTAGTGTAACTATGGATGTTGTCATTCATAACAATGATATGGTTACGCTGCTAGGTGCAGAGACAACAGCCTACTGTGTTGACCATATGGCTTCGTTAGTCCCTTGTACTCCTCTATCTCTCTGCATCGTACACTTAGATTTTAAGATCTTAGATTGTAAAATACTGTTTTCTCTTGTCTTATACTTAGATTGTAAGCTTTGGGGCAAAGACTGTCTTACTGTAATAGGCTTGGAGAGGCGTAGAAACTAAGCACGTGGTACATGAAGGGTGCTAGTTACTCATACTGAAAAGAACTAAACCCAGGAATTCAATTCATTTTTCCCCTTGCATGAAAGCTATGCTAAGATGAAGGAAACATTTGCATCTGGTCCTATTAAAGCAGGTAACTGCATAGCTGATTTCTTTGTGAACTGGAAGGTGGCTTTAGTTTCCCACCAGCAGTTTGTGTTGATACCAAGTTCTGCCTGGTGTCTTTACATGTGCAAAGGCCACAAAGAGCTGTGGTCAGAGGATGAAAATGTTGTGCTCAGATTCTAGATCCCTGAAGCCCTTCAAACCATTTACAATCTCTCCAAGTGTAGCTGCAGAAGAGACAAATCTGGATGGGGAATAGTGTTCTGGGTAAGTGGCAAATATCAGCATTTCCTGTCATGTGTACTGAAGCATCTGACAGGGATAGTCAGTGTGGAAGGGGCAAGCTGGCACTACATGGGCTACAGCCAACAGGAATATGGGCATACAACTAATGCTACTTTTCTAATATAAATGTACAAGTTGGGGGTAGGGGAAATCAGAGGTGACAAAATTTGGCCCTAGAGTAAGTGTCTTTTAATGCACTCCCACAAACTAGGTGATACAAGCTTCTTTTGTGTGGTGTATATTGTATGGTCCCACTTGGTCTTTCCTAGCATTGTTTCTTGGTTCATTTGTTTGTATTGTGGTAGCACCTAGATGCTCAAACCATTGTGGCAGATTCTGTACAAACACATGGTAAGCAAGAGAGTCCCTGCCCCGAACAGCTTAGTTTAAATAGATAAGATGAACTTAGAGTGAGAGCAGAAATGGAGGCAGGGACAGATGAAAAGACTTACCCAAGGTGTGACAGCAGGCCAGTGGCAGAGCCAGGAGTAGAAGTTGTCACCTAACTGAAATTTCTATGCTCTATCCATGTTTGTTTCTTAGCAAATACTGTAGGAGTTACTTCATTGACTATCGTCTACTAAGGTATTGAGCTGACACACTAAATCGAGCAAAAATAAAAGGGGAAAAAATTAGAGTACCAGATTAAAAGTTATGGCTTTACAATAAATTGATTGTCTTATTTGTAGAAGACATTTGATATTATTAAAATGAAAGACCAATCTCACTTGCTGTTCTTTGTTTGTTTGTCCAAACTGAGAGAATTACAAAAAGGAAAAACAAGTGGTATGCACTTTCTGGCTCTCAAATGCTCACATAAAGCTACAATCGTTTAGTGACAAACACTGTAGGAAAATACATGTTTGTGGTGGCAGCATTGCCTGTATCATAATGAAATGTTGCTGGCACTTCCCTTTCCAATTCTCCTTAGCATCTTCACACAGGATCACTGGTGCTCGTCTTGTCTTGAGATGTTTGATATTTTTATTAAAGCCCCAGCCCTTGCAGCCACGTGATTACATAAGAATCACAGTTACTAGCCCTCATGGTTGTAGAGAATTGCTTTTAAATTATGAGATTAAATATGTATAGTGCACGTGTGTGTGTGCTTTTTCATTTACGTTCTAATTTTTGAGCCAACATCCAGGTTTTTGGGGATCTGACTCATGGTTTTTGAATGCCTAAGGTACTATGGGAGGGGATGCACATACAAGATTTGCAGAATATCTTAGATGAGGCTTTCCATCATGTAACTGTAGTGCCAGGGGTTAGAGCACTGTTGGAGAGATTGTGTGGTGAGTTTGGGGTTAAATTCCTGTTGGGGCCCGGCTGTATTTTGCAAGAGTTTGGCTTTGATGGGTAATTTGGATGTCTGCCCTGTCTTGCACCAGGAGACACTTGCAAAGCAAAATGTGCATCTGTCAGGAAGAGAGCACAAGCAGGTGTGGAGGGATGGTGGATGAGGGCAGGATGGGAATCCCTAAACATGCCATGCTAAGAGCATCTGAATAAGCATGTGTGGGGACTTAAATGAGATCAAAAGATAGCTGCTTCTGCATGATGGTGATGCATGTAGACATGGGCTGTTCAGGGAAAATCATTTTATAATTTTTTTATGGGCTTGTACTTTGGTCTGGCAATGGTGTATATTTATATAACCAAAGCTTGGGGCTAAAGTGAGCTTAGCAATGTTCCTGCATTTTGGTAGTGCAATTAGATTAAAAAAAATACTACTCTAAACAGAGTTTAAGGACTCATTTTGAAGTCACTGCAGATGAGGTAATGCTAGGAAGATGTCTGAGGTAAGTGATACTCCTCACCAAAAGTTAGATGATATCACCTACTGGCCATCATGATGGTGCAACCGATAAAATGCGAGAGTCATCTGATCCAGTGGTAGGACTTCAGCTGTACCAGCATGCCGTAGTGTTCGACACGGGTTTGTTCTAACATGAGATGAGCTCAGATAACTTACTAGCCATAAGCGGTGCTGTGATGGCTTCTGTAGAAATATAAGGTCTGTAAAAGTGGGTATTTTTAAATGAAATATCAAAAATTAAGAAGTCATTAAGTTAACTGAAACTCCAAACGTTTAGCTTTGTATTGAATATTTGCTGTGCACAATTCAGTAAGTTAGTATAGTTTCTATATTCATGATCAAAAGAATGTCACTGTGTGTGTGCTTAAAGAGTTAAATAGGAACTTGACACTGACCAATCCCATTTCTGTCTTTAACAAATGATAATGATTGGAATGGCAAGTGTCCAGGAAAAACAATCTACTATAAAGGCATGTTTATTTCACTCAGAGAATTTGATCTGTGGTAAGTATACCGATGTTGGCTGAGAAAAGAATCTGGCAGAGAAAGTCCCTAAAACACAAGTGGACATCTCATCTTGTACATATTTATTTAAGCATTTTGCAGAGGTCATTATGAAAAGTTACTTTAAAGGATACATGTTTTAATGTGTTCAGGCTGTAGACGTGAGCTCCACCTGCATACAAGAGTATTATGCACATCTGTACAACAATGAGGGTAGGTCCTGCCTGAGTTTTGTGCGATAGGAAGTCCCCTTCCCAGTGGAAATGTAATGAGTTGATTACAGTTGAGGCCCCAGGTGAAGAGACAGCAGCTCAATAGCACTTATTGCCTTGTGTAATAATTGCCTTATGTAATAGAAACGTGTTTATACTTTGGTAGGGCGTTATCAGTTATTACATTGGAATTGGTATGGTGGATTAGACCAGTAGTCCATCTAGTCTAGTACTGCTGTTTGACACTTTACCAGCACCCTTTAAGCTTAAGTGAATGACCTCTGTTCAGAATAGTTTATACACTGCTGGGATTCCTAGCCTTTTAATACAGAAATCTATTAGAGAGGAAAGAGTTCCACTCTTGTTGATCTTCGTCTCAATCCTGTTTACACCCTTCTTCCCATCCCCCCGCCCCACCCCAAAGGTTACAAAATGACGAGAAGAAAGTCAAGGTGCATAACTGTTACTGATGGTTGGGAAACTCAAGCACTTTGGTGGGTAACTTGAAACATATGAATCACCAATCCAGACTGTAACTTTAGCAGAAAGACCTCCTAATTTCAGATGACACATTTGAGAATACCACTCCATTGGTAACACCCCTCACAGGGAGCTGGCTAAGAAATCCTGTCCTTTGATGGCACTGTTCAGTTTGTGTAGACATGTTTTCACTTCACTGGTTGAATGTTTTAGATTTTTTCCTTTTTTTAGTCTCCTAATTATGACAGGACTATTTACATATCTCTTCTTAGTGTAAAGTGTTTCAAATATTCCTCTGCTGGACAGCTCTGAATTACTTTATGCCCAGTTCTGACAGCCGTTTTGATATTATTCCATTTACAAGCCAATGGAATACAGAAGCTCTAGGTAGCAGTAATTCTCCCTGGCACTTCCTAAGGCCGTGTCTGCACTTACCCCTCCCCCCCCGAGCGACATAAGTTTCGCCGGCTTAAGTGGTAGCATGCTCAGCGCCTGTCGGTGGGAGAGCTTCTCCCACCGACATAACTATCGCCACTCGTTGGGGGTGGTTTAATTATGTCAATGAGAGAGCTCTCTCCTGTCGGCATAGAAAGATCTTACAGCGGCGCCGCTGCATCAGTACGGCGGTGCCACTAAGGTCTCTAGTGTAGACATAGCCTAAATCTGTGCATAGTCTGCTGTAAAATGACCTCACTATGCATTAAGCACTAGGGGCCGTTGTTTGGCTTGTAGGAAAATATGTGTGGGTCCTTTAAGGGCTAGATACTTGCTATGCCAGCTTCAGATCAGGTCAGTGTGGGGAAGCTGACCCATCGTCCTCTTCCTCCCCTGCTCCCGGAAGAGGAGTGGGGGACACTATGCAGTGAGGGAAAAGCCCTTTTTTACCTGGACCAGGCAGTGTATCACCCACCCTCCCACCTATGGACATAGCTAGATACCAGGTTTTGTGATGACCTGCTGTGGACATTGCACTAGTTGCTCCTTTCTTGCAGGGCTGGGAAGCAATTTATTTCCTTCACTGCCAGATTGGCCAAGGTGAGATCGTGGGTTGTTGGGTTTTTTTGCCTTCTCCACCGTGGGCTGGGGGCTTACCTGTGGCAGACATGAAATGGGGGTTAGGCTGTGAAATCACAACTCATTACGTAAGTATGGGGTAGATGTCCCATGCAGGTACTCCATAGGGAAGGGATATGGTGATCAGATAAAATGGATTGGTAAAAGATTTAAAGGAGGTATTCTTTAAAGGAGTGGAAATGGGGCTGAGGGGTTTCTGGGCTCCTATGACTGATATGGCGGGGAGCCAACCACCCCTCTTCCTTTATAGTCCCATAAGTAGGTTGGTTGGGGACCAAGATGGGTAAAGTGGAGTGCTGACAGCAGCACTCCTTCACCCCGAGTATATGTAAATGATTATGGAATTACCTGCACTGTATACTTTTATCTGCCAAGGACTTCCTGACATTAGGGAATAAAATTGCAGCCTAATTAAACCAAATCCAGTGTTTTCTGTTCTTCTGGCATAGCCAGACACTGATCTGTGAGAACATTTCAATTCTAGCTGTATTGGTTTAGGGTGCACAGCAAAGTCACACATGCACAATTTCACATCATAATTCTCAAGAGCTGACTCCATGTGAAAGGTCAAAGGAGGTTAATCTTTCCTTAAATGAGATTAAGACTTAAGCGGCAACATGATTCAAGTTCTGAATATATTCAGAGATAAATATACAAGGCATGAGATTATTTAGTTTGAGCATAATGAAAAGAATAAGGATCAATTAAAAAAAAAAAGCAGGAGCAGTAAAAGTGTCAAAAAATTTTCCGGTGGTAGAAATACTTGTAGTCAGGCCAGAACCAAGTCAAACACACTTTGATTAGCTTTTTAAAAATCACATTGCTGCAGTTTTCAGCAATTACCCCAAAAATGACTTCCCATGAGATCTCATGGTATTTCCTTTTGTAAGAATGGATCACAAAGGTCCATGTTTTGCATTCCTTTCTTGTATAATACCTCCATTGAAGTCCATGGAACAATTTGCTTGGGTAAGGATTGCAGAATGTAACTTTGTGGTCCATCTCAAGAGAATTTGGGCACCTAGAGCACAGTTACTTACACCCGCTATTTTGGTTTTGTGTAGTGTACAATAAATCTTCACAAGCTGTGACACTGTGTGAAAACCTAGGTGGTAAAAACAAAGTTCATTGAAAACAATGGTAATTAGACTGAGATTCACAGAAACACTGCTAAACAACTTGTGACACCAAATAACTCATGGCATCCCTGTAGATGAGAAAATATGAAGCTTGGGGTTTCCACTTGGAGATGAAGGATACATAAGTACTACCATGAATGGATTATTTGGACCAGAACTGAGACAAGAAGACTTCCCATAGTTCTGGATTATATCAGAAGATTTTCCCCAAGCATTTAGCAATGTCTGGAGCTAAGTATCTCTTGAGCAGAGAAGGCTCCCAGAAGCAGCCCACTTGATCAAGACATTTGTTAATTAATTTCAGTACTTAGATTTTTCTAATCATATCTTGTGGGTTGTCAGATGCTCTTATAGAATGCCATCTCTTTTTGCTGAAGGCTTCACCCAGCTCCTAGATAAATGGGATGCATTCTGTGTACTATCTTGAGAATCAACTATTCCATGGTAAAGATTGCAACCTCTCATGCATGCCTGTGTTACAAATTGACCTTACATAAGCTTGTTAGAAGACATTGTATTAATAACGAAACATTATATTTTAGGCACCGAGAGAATAGGACTTTTACATGTTAGAAATTTAAAAAAAATCAGTTTGTTTGAACAGATTGTGTTGTGTTGGTACAAATTGTTTGGCGAATATACGGGGCTCCAGCTGAATGGTAATCAGTTATGCTGTACTAATTATTTTCTTGCGTTGTGTACATCTGACATTTAATTACAGGAATAAAATTGTGTGGTGTAGTCTCCTTTTTTTCTCTGTTACTACCTGACAAGTAGCTTTATTTCCCGTAGCCTTTATTCACCTGCATTATCTTTATGCCAACTTGTCATCTGTAATAAAAATGTGTTTCCATGACAGCTTTTCTCTGAGACATTGCCTTCAAGTTGCAGAAAATAAGCAATGTAAACAGTTGACATAGATGACAATTTTTTCCAGGTTTTTTTTTAGTCTTTAAAAGAAGAGTTCCCCTGTCAACCTTGACTGATGTTGGGTGGAAATTTTTCTCCATTAATTATGAATAGACCTTTTTTCTTCTCCATGGAAACAGTCATCTTAGTGACACTGCTGTTTTGGAGTTGCTATTACAGTATATCTGAATCCACATGCAGACAACTAAAATACTGTTATATTCATAACAGTGACAATACTTCACAGTCCAAAGAAATGTCCACCTTTTTGGAGGCACTAAATTTAATTTTAAGTATAACAGCAATTGAAACCTTTATTACAAAGGATTAGTAAGCGTCAAGTGAGTTAATAGGTCAACAAGCAAAAGGGTGAAGCTGCTGTGACATATGCTACCACTTCATATTTTGTAAAATCAAGTGCGTTTGTAGATTACACAAGATGCATGGCAATTAGAATGTTTGCAATTAAGAATAATAGACCTCAGGGCACGAGTGTTAGCTGACTACAATTTTGCAGCTGCAGAATAGCACCTCAGATCTTGATCGTGTAAATATTCGGTATCTATCTGTAAACTGGTAGTTAGTTACATGGTTTATTGTGAAAGCCCACAATGAAATTCGAGGCAGAATTCAAGTGCAGTTATATGTAGGTGCAACACCATTAGAAAACTGTTAAGGAACCTGCTCTTCTGTTTAAGGTAAAAGGAAACTTATTTGTTCTGGGAAATTACCTGATTTTCTGAATAGCTTCTATGTATCAAAGCATCTTTCTGTCTAACAGAATCTGTGGAGCAGGTTTGGGGCACACTTTCAGCATTACCTTTCCTGTGCTGTCTAGGAGTTAAACTACATATTTTAAACATGGTTTAACTGGCGGGGCGAGGGGAGGGATTCAGCCCATGTTGTTTCTTGAAAAGTAAACATGAAATTCTAGAGCAGAGGAGGGATTATTTCTCAGCAGTTTGGGTGCAGACATTAATTTAAAAAATTAAAGCCAAAAAGGCATATGACCAATGGAGAGTAGTATCAATCTCTACAAAAATCGAATGAAATCAACAGAAGACCGAGTTGTATTCCGATCATATTGTGTGCTGAATAAATCCTGTAGGTAGGGTAGTCCCTAGTCTCAAAACCCACACAGTAAATTACAACCCAGACCATAATGTAACATAGTAATTTTTGTTTTGCTTACTGCCTTTCATGCGAGAGGTCCCAGAGTGCTTCAGACAGTAATAAAGCCTTGTACAATTTATCAATTTTACATGCAGGGGTAACGGAGGCACACTGAGGTGCAATGTCATATGAGAAGTAAGTAGCAGAGAAAGGGAATACAATTTTGAATCACCGGTCCACTGTACCTTTTTGAGGGAAATTGTGTTCAACAGTGGTTACAGCAGGTCATAGGGGAGTAGGAAATTCTACATTAAGTATGTGTAAGATACTTACTGTGTGACCCTGGTAGAAAGTCACCAAACTTTCTGTACCTCAGATCTGTGAAGTGTAATACATGGATAGTACCTTGCATGATCGTTGAGAAGCTTAACGTTGGTAAGGTGCTATCTGACTGTAACTTACTATTTGATATTAGATGACTCTCAAAGACAAAACCTTGTTGGAAATTACTTTAGATTCTTATTAGCCTGAACTAAACTCCTGGGTTATGATGGAAGAAGCTAGAATGCCCGACAGTAGGAGATGATTAAAACAACTTAAAGTACCACTATGTAACTCAAACATGAATTTGCATATTAATTTCAAAATCCGAATAACTGTTTTACAGTATTGAATAATGTTATTAACATATTTGAGTACAGCAAAACTTGTTCAGAAAGAGTCTAAAGGAATTCGAAGGCATCCAGGTGCAGTGACAAACTCTACTGGTTTCATATTCATGGTGGCAGACTCCCTCACCAGAACCATTTGGTTTTCAAGTAGAGCATATGTTTAGGTTGCTGTGCCACTTGAGTTTCCACTATTTCCACCTAGAGCCATTTTACTGCAGGGCCATACCCAGTTCAGTGGGCAGCAGTACTTTATCCTCTAGAGTTAATTCTATTGGCAGCCATTAGGTATCCTTCCCCCCCTCCCCTAAGCTACCTGCACACTTACTGGAGCTGTCAGAGGCTCTCTTACAGAATTCAGCTGCTCCCATGAGCACAATCATTTGAAAGAGATTATTTGTTGTTGCCTCACTCCATTAGTTACAGCTAGTTAGGAGGAAAATTCTGAGCATTATCTGCCAGCTGTTTCTTGCTGCTTAAAAAGCTACAGAGGTGTTCAGCTTGTACTAGCTAGGTCAATACAGAAAAGCAAACGGGACTTAAGTTCGTAATAAGGAATTGGAGTATATTTATTGATACTTTCACAAGTTTCATATCAAGTTAGCATAGTACGCTAATTTTTCCAGTGCAATTTGCCATTGCTGAATTGTCATACACGACCAGCATGAGAACCCTGAACTTCAAGAGCCATGCAGATTGGATGAGTGTACATAAGCAAGTACCTGGGTTGTATCTGTTATTTGAATATCGTGCTATTCATCCCTATTGTGACTTCTCTGCATGAACACTTACAGGGGTCTTAAATTGATGTTCAGGAGATAGTTGATCTGCTGTAGGATGTTGCTACTACTGTCTCTGAAGCCCCAGGGGGAGAAACCAACATTATTTTGCAGAATATGGTGGTTGCTGTATGAAAAAACACATCAAGACCAGGGATTGTAGGCTGCTGCGTGTGCAGTGTGAGCTCATCCATCCTATTAGTTTGTAAATGAAGAAGTAATAAAACTGTCACAGCATCATTAATTTTTTTTAGTCATGTCAGTCAACCTAAGAATAGATATCAACATATCATTAGAGTTACAAGATTATGCCTCAAAGCAGAACTGTATATAGCATTGTAGCTGCCACTGTGAGGAACCTGCAGTTACAGGGACAGAAATGAAAACATAGTACCTGCCATGTGGGTAAACCTATAATGTTTTAGCGTAGAGAAATGTTTTCATTTTGTTTTTTGTTTTGCTTAATAGTATACTTTTATTTATTTCAAAGAGGGAAGCCTTTGACAAACAAGCTTTCTCCACCAAAACCATTTTAATTATGGTTACGCTGAAGCAAAGAGAATATTTTTGAAATGATGTTAGTGAATACACATTTTTTTATCTAAACGTAGACTTTAAAGATAGAAAAACAATACATTAGGTCATCTAGCCCATTCTCCTGCTAGGTCAGAAAAATTTCCTGCATTGTATTCTTGAGTGCTTTGGTCAATGGAGTTTTAAATGAGCTCTCTGTCTGTGTCAGAATATGGCTTTTCAGAGACTATGTTAAGACTGACCATCCTCACCATCTTAATTTTGTGTTGCATGACTATCATCAAATTAACTTCAGCTTACCTAGCATAGCACAAAGTTGTTTACAGCTTCTTAAACCTAAGATCAAGACAATGGAGCATGTAACACTGAAAAGATCAACTCAAATGGGAAAAGATTGCAGTATATCATGTGGAAATTTTGTACTTCTACAGTACATCAAAGATTGCATTGACATTGCCCACAATTGCAGTATGGCTTAGATTTGCTGCCATACTTGCATTTCAATTCTTGTTTAATTTCTTGTCTGTTATCCTTAAAGCACTTCTAGTATTTATGCTTTCCAGGTTTCTCTCTTGAATCACCATTCCTAGTATTTCCCCCAAAAGTGTACTAGCGTCTGATTTTTACAGTCTGAAACACACTTACATTTCTGCCCAGGTTGTTAACTTATTTAGGTTTTTATACTTGGTCATTATTGCTGTTAACCACGTAGTATCAACTGTTAATATCACTGTGCTAGTTCATCCTTGTTAGAGATCACTAATGAAGATATTTGAAATGAAACCTAATGTCTTCTGTGGTTATGTCACAAGGAACTCCCTAAACCTGAGAGATTGTATATTTCATTGCCCTTGGTTTATTGTCATACAGCCACTTTTCAATCCACCAGACAGTGTATGTAGCCAAGCAAATGTGAATGAGTTTTGACTCTGTTTTTACATGTTCTGCTAAAAGTTTTCTCTTGCGCTCAAAAGTGTAAGAAAGGGGCCAGTAGTTCATAAAAAAATTAGTGACCAGTGGGGAAACGGGAGAAGTGTGTTTTAATAAGCCACCATTTTGATCCTCCATGAAGAATCGTAACTGTCCTTGCACTTAAAAAAAACACTCTGAGGAACCCTAAAGGTCAGTGGTGTACTGTAACTGCAGTGAGGGTTCAGCTTACTTATTGCCCTTTTCCTTTGAATGCTCTATCTGTATGAAGAGATAATTTCTGCTTCCTTTGACTCCAGATAGAAGCCTTTCTTTTGTTACAAAAGGATTAGTGTGAGCTTACATGACCAGAGCTCTTTTGATGTTGTCATTTGAGACTGTTTTGTAATTACACTTTCTGGAGCTGCTGTCCACAGTTCCTGTAGACATTGTGGAATGGAGAGAGTTCTTGTAAAACCAATATCCTGACTGAGCAGCAACCCTGCACTTCATGTTCAGAGGGAGTAGCGGAGAATTAATTGTTTCTAGCAGCAGGTTATCATACTTTTTTGTCAGGTAATTTTTTTTTTAACTTGGTGGCAGGGGGTAGATACTGCATGGCCCTGACAAGTAATGTGAACCTTTATCTGGAGAGAAGAGCCCCCACTTGCACCTTCGCTAATTTCCCCTCTTAGTTATATTCATTAATTCAATAAACATCTTGCCCAAATAACAGCTAAGCAAGAACAACAAAATTAAGAGCGTGTAAAAACTCTTTCTTGAAGAGATGCTGCAATACACTGAGAGAAGAGATATATCAAAATTATCCATCACTCAGCAGTTGATTACTATTGTGACAGACCCAGACAAGTGGGATACAGAAATCTCATAGAAGGCAAATATACTGGCCATTGGATGAATAGTTTTCTGTTCCCTGAGTGACCAGAGCAGGGGCTGCACTAGAACAAGCAGGAACTTTCTGGAACCAATTTAAGGCAGGCAGGCTAATTAGGACACCTGGAGCCAATTAAGAAGAACCTGCTAGAATCAATTAAGACAAGCAGGCTAATCAGGGCACCTGGGTTTAAAAAGGAGCTCACTTTAGTTTGTGGTGTTGCGTGCGAGGAGCTGGGAGCAAGAGGCACACAAGGAGTTGAGAGTGAGAAGAGTTGAAGGACTGAGGAGTACAAGCATCAGCAGACCATCAGGAGGAAGGTCCTGCAGTAAGTGTAAAGAAGGTGTTGGGAGGAGGCCGTGGGGAAGTAGCCCAGGGAGTTGTAGCTGTCACGCAGCTGTTACAGGAAACCCTATAGACAACTGCAATCCATAGGGCCCTGGGCTGGAACCCGGAGTAGAGGGCGGGCCCGGGTTCCCCCCAAACCTCCCAACGCCTGATCAGACACAGGAGGAATTTGACTGTGGGTTCTACCAGAGGGGAAGATCTCTGAGGCGATCAAAATCCGCCAATAAGTGCAGGACTCACCAAGGCAGAGGAGGAACTTTGTCACACTATGTTTACCTGTACAGTGGCCCAAAAGGTCTCGGAGCTAACAAAATCAACATACTGCATGAGTATGGAAAGAAAACAATATGGAATGTTGCTGTTATGCAGTGGCTGCCCCAATTCCAAAGTGAAAGTAGAAGGTCGCTTCCTGTTATAAGCCAACTTTTAAAAGCTTTTAACTTCTACAACTTTTTATGTTTGGTATAATGAATTGGAGTCTATTTATTGATAATGCCACAACTTTCAGATCAAGTTAGCATAGTATGTACTGTTCACTTTTCCAGTGCAATTGCCATTGTTGAATTGCCATGAGCAACTTAATACACGAGCCCTGGACTTTAACCCCTCCCATGTACTTCCGGAAAAGAAACGTTGTGTGCCACGTCTTTTCCGAGAAGAGTTTTTAAAAGAAATTTGGTAAAATTCAGAAACGTTTAAAAGTTAGTGTTTTGCAAATACATCCATCCTTTAAGAAGATTTAAAAAAAATATTCTTTGGGCTTAGCATATTGGTGAAAGGGGTTGGTTTACACATTCCAAGTATATTTTATTTTCCTAAAATGATGCCTTTTAGAATCTCAAAGTGGGGGAGTAAAGTCCTGGAGGAAGAGTATCCAAGTGGATCTCAATATTGTGAAATTCATAAATATAACCTTATGAGCTACTTAAATCAATAGGGGGATATGGACTGGGAACAGGAGTAGAAATAGACGGAAATTAATTGGGGCAAGAGTGTGGAAGGGTTATGACTATGAAAGAATATGGCTTGCTGCAGGGAGAGGGGGATGGAGTGTACAAATGAACAGGTTAATAGAACTATGCTCTTAGGTTTCACAATAGGAGAGCCACCACCCAGAGACTTGGGCTGCTGGGGAGAAAGGACTCTGGCATTGCATAGTGTGCATGTGTGTGAGTTGGGAGGGAGGGGAGATGTAAAAGATCTTACAGACATGGAAGGGGTGACATATACCAAGGTAGATAATAAGGTACATGGGTGGAGTCAAGTAATCAAAGCAAGGAGGGAATGCAGGGTCTTGGAAAGCATGAACAACAGGTGCTGAAAGCTGGAGGGGGCATGGATGGGAGTGTGGAGTAACCTGCAGAAAATTAGTGAGGATTATGGGGAAACCTCCATTAATCTTAAATCCAACTAGCTATAGCTTTCATAGTACCACACACATCTCCTCTAGACGTTACTTCATATACGTGTCTGAACAATCACCACCCACAACAGTCATTATTCAGCAACCTAATCTTATCTTTTGGCAAACATTTTAAAGGAAAGAACTCCAGGGAAATTCATTAACAAAGTCAAGCTGAAGATGTTTCACAGGAAATTAACTAACAAGCCCTCCTCCACCCACTCAACCACCCAAATATTTCTATTAAGACCTTAGCTTAAAGATTTTAAATGCTTGGATGGTCAGCAATGCACAAAGTAAAGATCAGTTGACCACCAGTAGTCAGCACATCCCTTCCTGGTAATAAACAGAATAACTCATTTTGATAGTCAAGGAATGGGTTGTTGGGGAGGTGTATCATGTTGAAGATGTCTCTCAATATGGTCCATAAAATGAAGAAGCTGGAGAATTGGACTATGCCCTTCATGCTACCTATCACAGAATTTCTGCTCTCTGTCTATAGCTGATTGAGATGTTAAATTAATTTGCTTTTTTTCTCTAGCGTATGCTATTTTCCATCTTTCCACCCCCTGTTAAATGGAGGGTATTTATATTTTTGTTCTGATATTGCATTTTTATGGCTTCTTCTATTCCTCCAACTTACTAACAGTACAGAATGAGAAAATGTAAGCGTAAGTGATGCTGGGAAAACGTTAGCTATAAAAACAAAAACATTTTGTGCTAAAGTTGTTTTTACTTGGATGATTGAGATTTAGCTATCTGAAAGTGTCAGTGCTGTGAGTCTAAAAATGTTTAAAACCATATGGAGATTTGTGAGTATTGTATCTTCACTGTATGGGTACAGAACTCAGAATTTGTGGTTATGGTGGGGTCTTTGTGAAAAGAGTAGAGTATAACTTTCATGATTACCTCCTAAACCTCAACCTCCCCCAACAGGAGCATTCTTCAGGAGATACATCATTGCAGCATTATAGGTATGAGGAAGGAAAAGTCATCCCACCTACTCAATGGCCTAATGTTGACCTGTTAGTTATATAACACTTTTCCCAGTAGAGCTGTTCAGTATTAAATAGTGGTCTCTAGGTCTTGCAAACCAACTTGGGCCCTGGTAAACATTGTAGCAAACTTTTTCATATAGTAGGCCACTAGAAACACTACTTAAAAGAGCATAATGTTGCCCCTTTGGTTGAGTGGAAAGTCAAAATTCAGGGCCTTGTGGGCTGATTCAATTGGAATGAGAAATCGGTGAGACGGAGATCACTATCTCAGTGTAAAAACACACTCTTCAGTGGAATGTGCACCCCCCCCACACACACACCCACACCCCTACCTGTTTTCTGGAACAGTGTTAGGAATGTATAGCACTCAGGCTTCTGTAGAGATTCCAAGACACATGCTCAAGTCCTGAGCCCAGGGCATGGCTGTTTTTCTGCTTCCTTACAGGGTCACATTACAGCTCCTTCAGACCATTCCTATTGCAAGGAACCAACACCCAGCCCAGGTCTTTGGTATCTACCCAAACTAACTCCGCACTCTGTCCCTCGTGGCAATGCATGGTTTTGCTCCTGGCATTAGCCCCCTCCTTTGTGCCCAACTGCTTTGCACTGCAAGAGAGTCTCAACTGCTCTTATTACTATTAGCCATAAAGGAAGGTTCTTTAGCACATCTGTTTATTTTAAGGTGCCTGTGAGTGTCTTGCATTCAAGACTCCTGATGGTGGGCATTAGCAACTATCAGCATAACAGTAAGGTCTGAGCTTGTTCTCTAGTGTGCTTGCTCTTTATTCTGGATATATCCTTGAGGTCTGTAAATGAGAGCCAGTCGGAAGGAAACATGAATTCATCAATGTAAGAAGTAGGGAAACAAAGAGTATGCTTTGAAAAATAAAACATTTGATGTGTTATGGGCTTACCATTAGATTTTATTCTGGTTTTACTTTCACGAGGCTGCAACATGGTTTCCCCAATTAATATTTTTTTGTTTTTAGTATTGTCCCAAATGAAAGGTGGAGCTCCATAGACGCAGGGTTGCCCATGTGGAAAATAGGTTTAAGTGCAAACCTGGACATATTCAGAAAGGGTTGCTGGACTCATTTTTGCCTAGGCTTTCAACTGATTGTAAGATATGAAAGCCCGGGCTCTTAGCCAACTGGCCAGAACTGTATCATCTCTGTATCTTAGTGAAAGCAGATGGTGTTATTGCACCTCGCTTTGGAACTGTTAGTGATCTAATTTAAATCATTTAAGGCATTCAGAGATACCATGGTGATGGGTGCCTTCACACATGTTCATAATAATTGCTATGAGTGACTGGGTAGTTTGACTTTTCCAATTATTCTATTGATTTGGATCAGGTAGGGTCAGATAGGGTTGAAATCTTTCTGAAAGTCACTCCCTGTTGTCACTGATTCCTTAGTTCTCTATTTAAGATAAATGGGACATTAAATTGTAAGGTCGGGGTTGAAAATTACTTTTTTTTAACGAACACTTTAATCACATTAAGCAGACAGGGATAGAAATAGTTTGACAAATAGCACAATCACTATTTTCAGATGGAAGTGTGTGAAAGGAAGGATAGTTTTATAATTAAAATGGGAAGTGGGACTTGATCTATGTTCAATTGCTGATTCCTCCACAGATTTTCATTTAAAATTTTATGGGCCTAAGTTTTTGCCATCTATATTATTGATGAGAAACTCATATTGGGTGTCATTCCCCCTCATCGATGTCTTTATTTGCTCTTCAAACTATGATAATTTTGTCTCATTGCCAATTTGTTAATTATCAAAGCATAGCTCTAAAAAAACATGCTTCCCTATACCAAGCATCTTGCACATAGTTTATATAATACGAGTTCCCGTAGGGAGCTTTATATCCTCTGATGGAAAACTATTTTACAAATATTATGCTAATGCATTTGTATAAGTCTGTGGTATAAGAGACTACTCAGTGCAGATAGAGTTCAGTGGGGTTGTGTGTGCTTGATGTAGGTGGAATATTTGTAATTATAGCAGCAAGATTTAAAAAAGCTGTACTGGGGATATGCAAATAGCAATTTTCAGAGGTTTATAATTTGGGCAGGTTTCATGGACAGCAAAAAAAACACTTCTCTGACTTCACCAATTCCCCTGCCAAATTACTAATCATGATTAGGGCCCTACCAAATTCACGGCCATGTCATGGACTGTGAAATCTGGTCTTTAGTGTGCTTTTACCTTATACTATACCAATTACATGGGGGAGATCAGAGTTTCTCAAATTGGGGGTCCTGACCCAAAAGGGAGTTGCAGGGGGGGTCACAAGGTTATTTTGCCACCCTTATTTCTGTGCTGCCTTCAGAGCTGGGCAGCCAGAGAGTGCCAGCTGTTGGCCGGGCACTCAGCTCTGAAGGCAGTGTCCTGCCAGCAGCAGTGCAGGAGTAAGAGTGGTGGTGCCATACCATATCACGTGACTTCTGCACTCTATCTTCAGAGCTGGGCGGCCGGAGAGTGGTGGCTGCTGACTGAGGGCCCAGCTCTGCAGGCAGAAGCACAGAAGTAAGGGTGGCAATACCATACCATTCCATCCTTACTTCTGCGCTGCTCCTGGCGTCGGCTCTGCCTTCAGAGCTGGGCTCCCGGCCAGCAGCCGCTGCTCTATGGCCACCCAGTTCTGAAGGCAGTGCAGAAGTAAGGGTACCAGTACCACCCCCACCCCCACAATAACCTTGTGACCCCCTCACATGCACAACTCCACTTTGGGTCAGGACCCCTACAATTACAACACTGTGACATTTCAGATTTAAATAGCTGAAATAATGAAATTTACTATTTTAAAAATACTGTGACCGTGAAATTGGCCAAAATGGACCGTTAATTTGGTAGGGCTCTAATCACGATGGCACAAGAGTTCTTCAAATAAATAAATAACAAAATAACATTGACAAAACAATCTATTTTTGCTCTCATTGTTCTAGGAAATGTCTGATCAGTTTTTTCTGACTTTTAAAAAGTAAACTGTGAAGCAGGTACCAAGCCTGGAAAACAGTAGCCCAAATGTTTAAAGTTATAAGCAATTGAAAATGAGGGCTTATAACAGGTCCAGAAACAATATTAGGCACTCTGCCTCCTATATAAAAAGTTTGGAAATAAGTGACTTCATTAAATCTGATGTTCCTTATCTTCTTTAGTCTTCAGCATATGAGGTATGACGGGCGATAACCTAGACATGGTTAGACATTTCCTATCATTCTCACACTGTTAACCTCTGATAATGGTTGCATTATTTTCACATTGCCATATGATATGAATTCGGGCTAGGAGATATTGACCATATTAAATGCTTACCGTTTGGAAGAGACCCACAATTTTCAGATGTCTGTCTGGCTTAGGCCCTAAACCCAGAATGAATGCCTGCAAGTGTACTTTGTGTATATGCAGCCACGATGGTCTATTGGCTGTTGTGGGCATCTTTTAATCAAATGTGAACAAGTGTACTCACTGTCACAGCCACAGACCTCTCTGAAAATTGGTACTGTATCACAAGCCCACATTAGTAGTTTGAGTGATTCCCATGTATGACTGTGACTGCTTTTATTTTATTCTGAATAGAGAATGATGTCTGGACAGTTGAGGAGCTTTTAAACTGAAATGTCAGTTACACTTGAAGCAAATTACACACTTAAAACTGTTTTTCTTGGTTTGGGTAGTTTTAAATATGGTTAGCCACTATGTCTTTCCTCTGCAGTTGTAAACATGACAGTTGTTGTTGATTTGGGTATTTGACATTAAAGCCCAACTGTTTCAGAACTGAGAGTGCTACTTTACAGGGCTGTATTTTATCTCAAAAAACAAATGTGCTTTTCCTTCAGCTGAACTAATTTAGAGCAGTTAACAATGAACTGCTTCCAAAATGACACTAATACCTGCTTTGAAAATGTATTATACGCTTTTTCCTGGAAGTCTATAATTAAAATTTACCCTGCATTAAGGTAAATAAAGCTAAATAACTGGATGTTAAAATAAAGTCATGGTGAAACCAAACATTTCTTGGCAGCAATTAACTAATTAATTAGAAGTAACTGTAGTTCTCTTCCAATGTGCAAATCTCTTAGGATCTTGGTTTATGTTCTGCAGCTAATGGGGAAGTGAGAGGTATGCTCAGTGAATTTCAGAAACTGGTTCCAGGCTTAATTTCTCCAAGTGATAGATTGGTATGGGAGGAATGCACTTGTCAAGAATTCCTCAGGCTGGAAACATTGCACAAATCACACTGCTGGGTTCTTTTGGAGGGAAGCAAGCAGTGTCATCTTCAACTTTCTGTCAACAGTTGCGAATAGAAGTTCAGGCTACTAGGTCTTACAGCGAGCACCACATCAATAAAGCCATTCTTACAATAAAATAGTAAACTTAACAAGAAATCCTGGCAAGATGGTTGAAGACCAATATGTTCCTATGCTACATAGTAGTTTAAATTTTCTTCTGACACCCAAATTTCATGGCATAGTATCTTGATTTTTGTGTAGCTCCACTTTATGAATGGGAAGTTTTCCCATGGTTTTGAAATATCTTAGGGTTTCACTTGGATTATAACACTTAGCATTAGAAACCCTGTTCCTATGGAGATTTTCTTAATCACCCTAAAAAGCATGAAAGCCCCAGTAAAGTAGCTTTGAAAAACATTTAAATTCTCAGTGAAGTGAATGCTGTAATGGTTTGTGTATTTAAAAGATGGTAGGAGGAGAGAACATATGGCCCAAGTCGGTGTTCTCTTGTGACTTGTAGGCTTAAAAAGATTAAGCGTCAGAAGGGGAAACACTGATACAATAGCAATATATGTAAGTTTGTCCGTGTATGACTTGAGCCTGAAGAATGGAAGCTTCCAAAAATACCACACCAAACCCTTACTGAGGCAGCCTTGTTTTAATTTCAGCGGTTGGAATAATGACAGTTTAAAGAGCAACAAAATAGGCAGTCTGAGTTCAGCATGTAAGACTGTGGTCTCAGACCTCCATTTTTGTAATCACAGCATGCAATAGAACCTGATTGTGTACACAATTATACTTCTGACAGCCTCCATTTTACATTCTATTTAAAAGAATCTCTGTATTTCAAAATGAGTAACAGCATAACCCAAAATAAAGAAAACCTCAGATGTAATATTGTTTTGTAGAGTATTATTCCATAACCGTTCTAATCAGGAGCTTAAAATCAATAAGAAAATGGAATATGTGAACAATTAGAGGAGGCAGCAAATTCCTCCATTTGGATGTCTGCACAAACAATTGCCTCACTTGCTGAAGCCACATTTTCAATTACAGTATTAAGAAAAGCCCCTCTGCTTTTTGAGGACCAAATTTATCAAATGTCTCTTGGATAAATCTGGCCCTATAGGGTGTGTGTTAGCAAACTGTTTCATGGCTTGGTCCAACATCTTTTGAAGTTAGTGGTTGCTGGATCAGGCCCTTGAAGAGGAAGTTTGAACATTACATTTGGCCATTGTTGTTGGTAGCTTTCTAGCGGCAAGGAAGGGGGCAGGATTTTCTGATAAATAAAATTTTGCAAAACTTTAAATATTTCTAGTATTGCTTCTTTCTCTCTCTCTACTCAATCTAATGTGCATTAATTTCAGACATATGTGCCTTTTAGCTATATCAAAGGCATATGCCTTAAGTGGAGGGGTAATACAAATTATCCTTTAGGATGAGCACTTTCTCAAATAAGCAGGAACTCAACTAAATCCAAAATGACCAGATTTAATGAAAATTGAAAATTCAGAAGCTGAAAATGAGATCGATGATTTACACCAGCGTTTCCCAAACTTGGGACACCGCTTGTTCAGGGAAAGCCCCTGGCGAGCCCGGGGGGAGGGATAGCTCTGTGGTTTGAGCATTGGTCTGCTAAACCCAGGGTTGTGAGTTCAATCCTTGAAGGGGCCATTTGGGGATCTGGGGCAAAAATTGGGGATTGGTCCTGCTTTGAGCAGGGGGTTGGACTAGATGACCTCCTAAGGTCCCTTCCAACCCTGATATTCTATGATTACCTGCCGCGTCCGCAGGTTCTGCTGATCACAGCTCCCACTGGCTGCGGTTCGCTGTGCCTGGCCAATGGGGGCTGAGGGAAGCGGTGCAGGCCGAGGGATGTACATTGTTTGGGAAACACTGATTTACACAACAGTGTTCAAATATCTTCCTATAGTCTTACTCTTTAAAAAAATCTCTTCTCAGTTTGGAAATGCCTTTTGAATGCAAAATTTAAGCCTAAGATTTAAGGGGCTACATAGTAAACCCTCTTTTTATTTCAGGAGTACTGTTTAATTTCAGTCCCTGGCATTGTAGGTATTTTAATGTCTATCTGCATCTTAGCGTAGATTTGGATGTTTTTGATAGAGACCGCTGCAGAGCAGATTCCAGAAGGAAATGTTTTCAAGTCCAATAGTTTCTTTTCTCTTTCTACACTCAGTTTATTTTTTTCCAACTTAGGTGCTGTTTGCTTATAAATTGCAGTTCGGTTGTACTTGTCATTAAGTTCCTTCCTAAGATTTTCATGTTTGCTGTATCTAACCCAGAATATTATAGCGTGAATGAGAGAGTTCAGCTAATCTAATTAAAACATCAGATAAGTGATCACACTGGAGAGTAGTTACTTGGGAGGAAGCATAGAAGGTCCTGTGAGGCAGTTTAGGGTAATTAGTTTTCCAGAGTCAAGTTTTTCCTTTTTTAAGTTTAGTAAAGAATATGGGAAATATACACTTTCTCATAGCTGTGTGTGTGTCTAAGAAGACTTCTGTGTTTGGGGAACAGAGATCACATCATTAATTTCATCATGTTCTTGTGACTGGATCCATGTTCTGTGTAAATGGTCAAGGTTTAAACATTAAAAGATCAATCATGCCATTAATGCACAGTCCAGAGTAAGGGATCTGGCGGAGTCTGACTGCGCAAGGGACATCTCCAATGTCCCTCTCCAACTCCAGTGAGTGCAATGGGAGAGTTTAGGATTGTGCGCCATGGTTCAGTTGTAGCAGCTAGTGTAGCTAGCTAGTGTTCTGATCCTCCTATCTCCCTTGGCTTGAGTCCCTCGGGAAGGATCAGCCCGTGTACTCCACTAAGTTCAGGAACATTGTGCCTGGTCCTTGTTTTGAAGTTGCCAAGGGTGAGATGGGAACGTCATTGCAGCACACTGCCATGTGCGTGGTGAGGCACAATCTGGCCCACACAGTCTTGCTGGTGTAATGTTTTTCATGCTGTGTACTGAACCTTATTTCCAACGCTTAATGGAATGGCTTCTTTTGAACAACCTGAAAGGGGGAGGTGATGTGGGAAAATGCTTGGCCTGTACAAAATGGGTCCTGGGCTTCAGTCGTAGGTGGCAGTCTGAAAACTAGCGATTGACCCAAGATGTAAAATTCAGGTTTGGATCCTTACTTTAAAGGTCAGCAGTGTCTCTGTCTTGGGTTGTTTTTATAGGTTCATCTCTGATAAAGTTACTGTTGCTAATTACCGCTCTTGTTAGCCAACTCAGCAGAGATCTTGAGGATGTGGAGAATAAAGCATTTTTCATCTCCGGTGGTCCTTTCAGAGTAAAGAACAGTATTGAGGGTCTGAGTAGGTGCAGGGATGGTGGAAACAGTCATGGGAATCTTGCTGGTTTGTCCCCATCATTCAGATATGTGAAAAATGACAGTTTCCGGTGCTGCCTTTCAGAAATGTTGTCGTTAACTTAAACAATAGTAGCTAGAAGCTCAAAAAGTTCTAGTGAGCATAGCAGTGTGTTACTCTGGGATCTAGGGTCAGGTGCTGAGCATGAGCTGCTCCCATTGATTTAATGTGTTGTTGTGGCTCCTCAGCTCTTGTGAAAATTGGGCTTATTCATTAGTGCTGGTGTGTCCTTGCAGTGGAAACAATCCAAAGACAGTCATGACCTAAGAAACCTTCAATCTAGACTAATGAGTAGCTCAGTGCAAGGAAGTCTTAACCCTGAACATCTGTCCAAGAAAATACAGGAGTTAAAAGCCTCCTTTTGATGCACTATTAAGTGAATGGAAAAATATTATCTAAAGATTCAAATGGTGCGTGAGAGAAAAGGTTATTCCTCCATCTTCCTTTGTGTGTTTAAGTCTGTGTGTGCATGTGCTTAATATCAACAGCCTGAGTCAACTAGAAATTTACGATCAGGTGTCTAAGTCTCCTTGGAAAATGAGTCTCAGTAAATATGATTCCAGCCTTAAAGTTTCAGAGTGTTAAACAGGAAGAAACTTAAAATTGGTGAAAACTAGTTTGTACTGCCTAGTAGTCAGTGTGCTAGCAACTCAAGTTGTACGTACACTTAAATGCCTCGGGACATTTTGAAACCATGTATATGGCTGCCATAACGTGATGTCAGTTGCACTTACTTGCCATATTTGAGTTATCTGGCATTAGTTAAGCTCTTCCTGCCAAACTTCTGCTCAGCCTTCATAAAGCATCCATTTCTCTTTTTGAAGTGCAAGTGTGAAAAATTGTACCTGATTATTGGCAAGAACAGTTAACTAATTTAGGAAATAATTTAGTTGATTTCCATAGCTGTTGGTTGTGTCTTATAAATTCCATTTACTAGGAGCCACTTTTAAAAAAACAAAAAAACAAAAACTAAAGACACAAAACACAACTGGGTATTTCAGGAAACTGAAAATGGTGCTCTTCAGTTTTATAAATCTCTTGCTACTCTACAAACATTAAGTTTATCCATTTACTTTCAGTTATAAAGCTCTTCATGAGGACAGAAGATTCTCTTAATTGTTAAGTCCCAATAGAACCTGAAACTTGTATGGTCTGATTTATCCTAAGCTCTCATGAATTAGACAGGGCAATCACACAAGTTAGCAAGCGTATGGAAGCTCCACTTAAAATTTATTGGATCCCTTTAAGCCTGCAAAATTGGTTAGTAAATGTCATTATGATAAGCTTTCCTATGGTATTTCCACAACCACATGGCCAAAAATTAAAAGTGAGAGACTTTTTTTTTTTAAACCATTTTAGAGAACATTTTGAGTTCATTTCTAGATATGGGTAAAGATTGTGGGCTGTTTCTTTTCAATACTTTGTGCATTTCACTTCCATATTGTTCCATTAAATTGTTTTAAACCTAAATGCCACACAAGACTTTACAAGTAGAACGATGTGTAGTTTAAAAATTAATGGGTTTTTTAAATTTTAAATTATTCAAAAATTATTTCAGTAAAGGGCTAGTTTGAGCCCTTGGACTCGAGCCTGTAAGGATGTCAGTAAGCTATGCCGCCCCAGGAAGAATCCTTAGAAGGAACTCTGGCTCAACCAGAATTCCTCTTCTATACTCGGGGGGGAATAACTCATTGCAGCCCTTTACTGACTTGCAGCTAGCTTCCCCTCTTCACATCCATTCAGTTCTGTAGACTGGGACTTAAGAGAGGTGGGGATGACCCCTTCCTTTCCTATTGACTCAAGAGGTTTGTGGGTCTAGGCCATAGCACTTTTCTGAATTACTCACTCATATTATTTAACCAGTTCAATTAAAAAGTATTAAAATGCTATATTCAGATAATTTGGACACACCAGTGAAACAATATCTAATGGGAAACTTACGCTGGCATGTACTATTTCACATCTGCTAATAGGCTTGAAGATGAAGTCAGGCATGTCATTTAAAATGTGTGCTGTTCACCATGCTGTTTACTTGCAATACAGAAGACTGGCCATCTCATGTACTTGCTCTTGTTCTCATATGAAGACTGCAACTATTGTTGTCAGAATTAGAAGTATTTTGTCTGTTATAGATAATTCCTTAATGTTTCACATTAAAAAACAAAACAACCCCAAAAAACTATCCCGCCACTTGTGTAACCATTAAGTAGCACAGGCGCTAAAGAGTGATTTTATTTATTAGAGGGAAGGAGACAGATGTTTCTTGTAAGAACTTTTGTTTGGTACTGTAATCTGTGTGAATTGTCTTTCCGCTTCTAACGTTATCCACTCTGATTGCTTTGCCAGTTACTTGGACACTTCACTAAGAAAATACAAAATAAATAACACATTTCATGGTGAGTGATGTTGCCCAAAAGTTAACACAGTACACTTATGAAACACCTGTGGTGAATCCTGGAGAAACATCTTGAAAGGTTTTGAACCACTATTATATCTGCATTGTCAGACACAATTAATTTTTTCATTTTGTCTATACCAGTCTGGAAAATGTAGGAATAGTTGTTTTTCAGATGCTAAAATAAAAATGAGAAATGTTAAGTGACTCAAAAAAACCCAAACAACAACAACAACAAAATGAAAAACCAAGGGGTGAGAGGGAAACACGACAATCCTCTGCAGCGTTGATGGATAAAAGCTTTGTAAAATGGCTTTCAAAATATCTGGCACTTGCACTGCTGACCAAGAGAGCCATGAAGCCTTTTGTAATGCAACATGGTGAGGGTTGATAAAGGGTCCCCTATCTCATTTCCATGGCAGAAGCCTTTCTCTACCTTGTGGATAGCACAAAATAACACATTACACAGATACTGAGCTACATAACAAAATGTGTACCCAGTGCCATGAAAGCCAAAATAGACAGCATTAATAACGCCGTTAATCTAGTGAAATATAACCTCTCTACTCCTATCATCAACTCTAACCTAGGGTGGATAATGTTTCACTAACTACCTAATTGGGAGAATTTTGCTGGAAAATTGCCATATTGTTCTCTTTTAAAGAGTGCCAGGAGCAGGGGCTGCCAGTTGTCATGTCAGTGCCTTAATCAGAGTTTTGCCTCTCTGTCCGTACTGCCGGGAGACGTTCATCTGTTTTCAGTCTCCTCCCCAGGTGGTTAGGCAAGCAACCAAGCTCCCTTATGAGCAGAAACCACACACACAAGAAAGCTGCATACATTGATTGTTTGTTCCCTTTATTGTTCCGTCACCAAGCTGGGGTAGTTAGAGGCAGAAGACTATTTCTGGTATATTGTGGCTATAATTTGAAGGAATAAAGTACTGCTCTCTGTTCTGGCCATCTTTGAAACATAATTTGACATTTCCCTAAAATACAGCATGAGACTTTAACTCTGGCAGAAAATGAATGCTGTACTCATGCCTGAACATCAGCTACATATGCATCCCCGGATGTGGTAGTATTTACATTTAATGAAAGAATGACTGCTTCGCAAATGAACATACGGAGTAGAAAGAGAAAATACCAGCCAATGAAAGATGGTCCACTCCTTTCTGGCTATGCAGGAATGCATTTCTGAAATCTGTCAAGTTATCCTGTGCTACATGTAGCCAAGATGTGTCCATATTAATTCTTAAATGGTGACTCGTTTAGTGCAAAATTAATCCAGTGCTCAATTAGGTTCCTTTCTCAATGTGCTGCTGGCAGTGTAACATTGCAAAGGTCAGTGTGTGCGTTTGTGAATGCATATGTACATAAAATACAAAATGATTTTCAAATATCTACTAGCATACATACAAGTAGACACTCAGCTGATCAATCAACGTTTTGTTGCTGAGAACTGTAACACATCCCATGTAAAATGACTATAAGAAAAACAAAGGGAGCTACTTGAAATTTCATGCTTATTTTAAGGTAACTATTTTCATCTGTAATTTTGTTTTCCTCATAGCATTTATTATAGCTTTTGGGGAAGCAACCCCTCCATGAATAAGTTCCATTTGTACTATGCTTTCTAAATTTACCTGTGGGAATTATCTGTGAAACGTTTTTGTCCTTTTAGATCAATGTGTTTTCATTTGGCTTAAAAAGAGCATTTGAAACCGACAGCATTTTTTTCCTAGTCAAACTTTTGTGAAGGAAAAAAGTTGTTTGATTCACATAAAGGAACAAGAACAATTTTGGACATCATAAGGCATTATTAACACCACAAATAGGAGGAAATGGAAGACTCTACATGGAAGTTTTCAAATTGGATTTAATTCTCCAGATCACAACGTATTTTCATGTTCCCATTTCTATCTAGATGGAGAGGGATTTCTGTTAAATCCTGGTAATTAGTGCTCACTAGTACTTTGACGTAATCTATGGTTCCAGAAGCCACATGCGTTATCCCCTATTGTTCTATAGCAAGAGTATGTGAGAACAACTGCTCCAGTCTGCATTAGGAATGTGAATAAGGGCATACATGTATTGTTGGTTGTTTTTTACATCATTGTTTAACAGCTTTTGAGTTGAGCAGTTGGCGCTGACCTGCTTTAATCTTTAATTTTAGGGTGGCACCCGCAGCAACCACACGGGACTTTTGGGGGGACGTCTGTTATGAGTATGCTCTAAGGTATCTCTTCTTTCCCCATGTCAGAGGAGTGGTCATGGCTCTGCTATTGTACTCTTCACCTCAGCCTGACCAAGGAGAGTTTCTGTCTTGATGTAGTCTAGGCTTTTAGAAGGTGGTGGTGCCAACTCTTGACATTCTGTTGCAAGTTTCATGACTGTTTGTGATTTGTTTTAAAAGGCTGTGCTCCTGAATTCAGTGAGAATGCCCACCTTCATTTAAAAAAAATAACCAAACAAACTTCCAACTCTCATGGTTGCAAAGGAAAGCTTCAGAACGTGCTCACTAGTGACTCCAAACCGAGAAGGCAAATAAAAACCAAAATACTTTATTTTTTTAAAATGCCGTGACTTTGAAGCCAACTTCATGACATTCTGGGCCTGACTTTTTTCAACTCCTGTGCTTCGCAGTATGGGAAGGTTGCCCTTCACTGGTGTATCCAAGTACTTTCCATTAAGAGGAATGGTGAAAATCTCTTCCCACCTCTCTCCTTCAGGTTTGAGCATATCTTTGGTATCCATGGCTTCCCTTGTGTCCCTCCACTGGTTCCCCTTTCTCCATCACAAAAAAGAAGTTACTTATCTTCAATTTTCAAAGCCCTGTACAGTCTTTCCCCTTGCTATCTGTCATCTCTCATATGCTATCAAGAAGTTGACTCTCACTTCCTCTCTGTAGAGGAAGAAGATGATATTTTGTTGTTTGTATTACTGTAGTACCTAGAAGCCATAATCATGGGCCAGGGCCCTCTTTGTCCACTAGTTACATTTTCAAATGAGAAACTTCGTGCTTTCTCCCATACTGCTTCCTACATTTTGGGAGAGCTCCCTGTACACATCTGCAAAGCCATCTCATTGTCCTCTTTCAAATCCTGTCTTAAAACTCTCCTTTACTATGGTACTTATCAAAGCTTAATGGTACTGTATCTGGTGTGCTGAGACTACTGCCTATCATGCTGATCACCATTGTCCCATTGTTCACTTGTACTTCCCCAGCTCTTTGTCTGTACTCACCTATTGTCTCTTGTGTTACTCTTGGGTTGAGGTAGGTAACATTTTCTTGTTCCGTTTGTATAGTGCTTAGCACTATGGGGTTCTGGTCTATAACTGGAGCCTAAAGGCTACTGCAAAACAATTAAATAAATAACAATAATAATTCAGAGTCTACGTTCTGCACTATGTCCCGAACCAAGCAACCATATTCGGAATAGTCTTAATATGTACACCCTATAGAGTGCATTTACAGTTTCTAATCTCAGGGTGTCAAGCATGGATAATAGTTGGCTAGTCAAAATCCAAAAATTAGGTGCATCTTTTCCACCAAATGATATGAACCTTGTTCTTTGTGGCTTAAACCAGTCCCTAATTATTAAAGGTTATGAGGATACTCCCTCGGGGTTGAAAGTAGGATTAAAGAAATGAAAGATACTCCTTTGGGGTAAGGATTAACCCGTATCTGCCAACTGTAGAAATTTATTGCATTTTGCTCTGAAGCAACTACTGCTGGCAGCTTGGAGACAGGATACTGGACTAGATGGGCCATGTCTCTGATCCTGTCTGGCAATTCCTCTGATGCAGAGTGGAGGTGACAGAACCCAATTTTGACAAGTGCTGCTTCCAAGAAATGAATGGCAGATATGGAGCATATACGTAACACGGGTCCTTTATACTTAGATCTAATTGCACCCATCATCCTAAATTCTTCTTGGCAACTCTGTTAGGAACATGTGTATTGCCCTTCGATATAAACCATTTTGTTTCATCTGATCATAAACTTGACTACAGAATCAGTATTTTCCATTCACGGGGAAAAAACCACTCCATCCTTCTTCCCACCCAAACTATTAAAGGGGAGGTCATATTATAACACTGAATTCACTATGCTCATGGTTCCTGGTTTGGAATACAAATCTTAAGAAAAGTTTTAACCCACATCCTCTTGAAATGAAAGAACAGTTTCACAGCTATTATGGTTGGAGTCATGTTTAGGAGCCAAACTCTTATGAAATTAGTTGAATCAGTAAGTTTTTCTTTATGAATAAACATGTAAAGACTGTCAGAGTTTTACTTTTAGTTTTAAGGGACAGTCTGATCTGAAGCTCTGAAGCGTCATTCCTTCTTTGAGGCAGCAGTCCAAGCTGTGTAAAAGTTATCAGAGGCAGCATGCTTATATTTATAGCACAGTGGAAGGGAAAATGATACAACTTTTTAACATTGAAGTTACTTTATCATATTCTGTTCTTAAGTAATATAACATAGTGAGGTCTGTGGAAGATGATTCAAGCAACGAAAACAAGAACGCTCCTAAGTATACAGACAATTGACAAAATAATACCTTTAGGTGCTGATTCAATATAGTCCAGACATATTGTTGTTTCTTGGCCTGAGCAGTTAGCTAGTATTCAGGGCCTTGTCAGATTTTTTCTGTTAGGAGGAGAAATGGATATATGAGTCAGATATTTCTTTGGTGCAATGCTGTTTATTTACAAAGAAAGCACACACAATCCTGTTTCCTTGAACACAGAAACAAAAAGCAGGCAGTTTCCTTGCTCCCAATTTCCAAGTCTGCCCCTCCAGTCAGTTCTATACCACAAGAAGCTCTGTCTGTACTGTCTCTCATTGTCTGCTTACTTTCTTTCTCTGCAACATATGCACACTTGTCAAACAATCCCTTAGCTCCTGCTCGGAGAACCTCTCGGCTGGCACACCTTAGCTTCTGATTAGCCATAGTATGTGGCCTGTTACTTTGAGTGGTGAGTTCTGCTGTTTCCAGCTATCTCACTATAAGAAGGAGCTTAATTATTCATTCTGTTTAGCTTGAAAGAAGATGCTTATTGCCCCCAATGGCACTTTAACCAAGTCTCTGATTATCTACAGATCAAGCACATTTGATGACTGCCATACACTTTCAGAATATATTTTGTTAAAATGTTCTTGCAGTTTTTCTGGTATTACCCCAGTGGTCACAGTTTTGTAAGTCTATGCTTACAAGAGTTACCACAATTATTTCCTCTGCTAAGTACAGGGTAAATGATGACGTGCCAAAGATAATAGTTATAACTTAGTAAATATTGACTTACAAATGCTGAGTATTGAAAATCAGCTGAATCTTTTATGTAATTTGAGATTCTTATTTTAAGCCTTTTAAATGCTCTTACTTTGATGATAGCTCTTACAAGGAGTCTAGTTCAGTTTGTTTTGTGATTGGCACTACTTTCTGGAGAGGAAGAGAAACATAAACATTGTTTTAAAGAAATATATGTAGACCTGTAGAATATTTTGAACATCTAACTGATAGAATGTACCCCTTAATAAATGAAGCTAAAATATACTATCCCGGAATACTGTGTGACTAAGGTCAAATTGGTATGAGTGGTATAAAAAGTGCCGATCAATAAATAAAATAATTGGAAATAGTTTTTCTCTGAACCTGATATCTAATGTATGAGAATAATGATCCTTTACTCAAGTGTGGGTCTCAAAGAGCTGCATGTGGTTTTACAGCCAAAGATCATGGCTTTATAATCTCTGAAGTAAATCTGATACAATTAGTCATGTTCCCATCTATGCTGCTTAACGGTAGGCAGTTCAACAGCAAGATGTTTGCTGTTCCATCAGTGAGAGTTGCATGTCATGAAGCTCAAGATGAGGTTGAGATAATAGCTTAACATAAATAAGAACAGGGTTATCCCTTCCTAGGGCTTTATAACCACTCTAAGAAGCTGGGTATTATTCACCACCTTTACTTGCGATTATTAAAGAATGCACCTATATTAGCACTTGTCGCTGTCCTGGTTAAGTTTCCCCACTGTTAAGGTCCCAACATCTGTGTGCTTTTATACTTTCCTGAGTGTGAGCAGAGGCAAAGCACTGCCTCTGGTTTGGGGTTTTTATGCATACTGTTAGGTTGCTGGTTCTTTTTCTAGCATGCTCATCTGCAAGCTATGATGCCATAGTCCAACAATCTAGGTCCTGAGACTAGAACTGTCTTCTCCAGACTCCTCAATTGCATTAGCACACCCTTTCCCAGAGTGCCAACGGGTAGGCACTCGGGTTTACAGGTCACCTCCTCAGTGATATGTGATAGTTGCAGGAAGAAAGACGCAGGCCTTGCAAAGGTTTCTAACACAATTACTCATTACTTTAGACAGCACAAAAGATACACAGATCTACGTAGAACACCTGTACACCATTCCCTCTGTGTTTACTCATCGCTCTTGAGCATTCCTTGGGATTTTATCAAGAGTATTCTAGAGTATCCAGGATTATCCCTCCTGCAGCTCATGAATTCTTCTCAAATCATGGAGTCTTTTTCTCTCTCTTTGACCCCTGTAAGCAGTATCCTTCCACTCTCTCTCTAAATTGTGGGTGAGAGACCCTTCTTTTTATAACTTCCAGTCTCTATTGTCAGGTGACCCCCCCACTTCACCGCCTGATCAACCTCATCAGGCGATCTAAGTCCCCCACCAGGTGATCCATTGTTTGGTTAGGTTACCAGCCCGCTTGGTAGAATCACTTTTCTTGGTTTGTCCACTATCTTTAGCATATCTGTTGTATTACCCAGGTAAACCTATTCACATGTCAGTGAATCTTGATAGCCATGTCTGGATCCAGTGAGTGAACTATGTGACACACACATAACACTGGTCTACAATTTTTGAGAAGTCGTCTGCTTCAGAGATAAAATGTGCTATTTAGTATGTATTTTGATGTGCTGAATTCAAATATGATAATTAAAACAACTGATTGGCTACTGTTTCTAAGATATTTAAGTTTTTACATTTTATGTCTATGTATATTGTGTAGATAGTAGAGTTTTAATCATAAATTGTAAACCTAGGTCTTTTCATGTGTTTATGGTTGCTTTACATGATACTATTTCACCTGTCCTGTTTATGTAACACTTTAAAAATCAGCAAAGGGGTTATATAAATAAAATTTATTATGAAACAAAAGGCAAAAAAGTATTATGTACATAGTTTAGTCCTATTCAGTGTCAACTCGGCGCTTCTTGGCTTGTCTCTTGTATTCATTAAATGGAGCATCTCTTGTCACTGTCCAGCAATAGTCTGCAAGCATTGATGGGCTCCATTTGCCCTGATAGCGTTTCTCCATTGTTGCAATGTCCTGGTGAAATCGCTCGCCGTGCTCGTCGCTCACTGCTCCGCAGTTCGGTGGAAAAAAATCTAGATGAGAGTGCAAAAAATGTATCTTTAGTGACATGTTGCAACCAAGGCTTTTGTATGCCTTGAGGAGGTTTTCCACCAACAACCTGTAGTTGTCTGCCTTGCTGTTTCAGAGAAGATGTATTGCCACTAACTGGAAGGCTTTCCATGCCTTTTTTTCCTTGCCACGCAGTGCATGGTCAAATGCATCATCTCAAAGAAGTTCACGAATCTGAGGACCAACAAAGACACCTTCCTTTATCTTAGCTTCACTTAACCTTGGAAATTTTCCACGGAGGTACTTGAAAGCTGCTTGTGTTTTGTCAATGGCCTTGACAAAATTCTTCATCAGACCCAGCTTGATGTGTAAGGGTGGTAACAAAATCTTCCTTGATTCAACAAGTGGTGGATGCTGAACACTTTTCCTCCCAAGCTCCAATGACTGTTGGAGTGGCCAATCTTTCTTGATGTAGTGGGAATCTCTTGCACGACTATCCCATTCGCAGAGAAAACAGCAGTACTTTGTGTATCCAGTCTGCAGACCCAGCAAGAGAGCAACAACCTTCAAATCACCACAAAGCTGCCACTGATGTTGGTCATAGTTTATGCACCTCAAAAGTTGTTTCATGTTGTCATAGGTTTCCTTCATATGGACTGCATGACCAACTGGAATTGATGGCAAAACATTGCCATTATGCAGTAAAACAGCTTTAAGACTCGTCTTCACTGAATCAATGAACAGTCTCCACTCATCTGGATCGTGAACGATGTTGAGGGCTGCCATCACACCATCGATGTTGTTGCAGGCTACAAGATCACCTTCCATGAAGAAGAATGGGACAAGATCCTTTTGACGGTCACGGAAGATGGAAACCCTAACATCACCTGCCAGGAGATTCCACTGCTGTAGTCTGGAGCCCAAAAGCTCAGCCTTACTCTTGGGTAGTTCCAAATCCCTGACAAGGTCATTCAGTTCACCTTGTGTTATGAGGTGTGGTTCAGAGGAGAAGGATGGGAGAAAATGTGGGTCCTGTGACATTGATGGTTCAGGACCAGAAGTTTCATCCTCTTCCTCTTCCTCGTCTGACTCAAGTGAGAATGATTCTGGTGCATCAGGAACCGGCAGTCCTTCTCCGTGGGGTACTGGGCGTATAGCTGATGGAATGTTTGGCTAATGCACAGTCCACTTTTTCTTCTTTGACACACCTTTCCCAACTGGAGGCACCATGCAGAAGTAACAATTGCTGGTATGATCTGTTGGCTCTCTCCAAATCATTGGCACTGAAAAAGGCATAGATTTTCTTTTTCTGTTCAACCACTGGCGAAGATTTGTTGCACAAGTGTTGCAGCATATGTGTGGGGCCCACCTCTTGTCCTGATCTCCAATTTTGCAGCCAAAATAAAGGTGATAGGCTTTCTTAACCATAGTGGTTATACTGTGCTTTTGTGATGCAAAAATCACTTCACCACAACCATAGCAGAAGTTATCTGCACTGTTCACACAAGTATGAGGCATCTCTGCTCACTTTGGCTAAACAGAAATGTGTCCCTTTGCAAAATCAAACACTGACAAATAAGACAGCACGACACTGTATGATTTCTAGAGCTGATATAGGGCAATTTGTTCAGCAGAGTGATGTAAGCTTCATTATGATTGCATCATCCATGACTTCTAGGAATAACATGATGCAATTCATATCATGTATGACGCAATACCAGCTTCAGATTGCATCATTCATTGTTTTGCCTAAAAAGCAAGTACTGTCCAAACCCAGTCATAGATTTATTCATAGATCCAGTCAAAGATGTATTTTAGTCATTTCTGGTTTAAATTGAGATCCCTCCCCTTTATAACTCACTTATTCTCCGCCATTCCCAAGTCAAGGGTCGTATATACTGACCCAATAGCATGTCTTGAAAACTAGAGCCAATCAACAATTTTAAGCATCATTTTCGTTCTCAGTGACCCAGAATTAGTAAAGTTTGACTACATTGATTTCAGAAGCATTTTGGCTGTAGAGCAGTGAATTGATTGCGTATTCCCCACTGCCTGCAACTGTCTCTGGAAAGAATTTAATCCTTTGTGTGACGGGGCAAGGCCAGAGGGCTATAGGAAAGTGGTAAGGAACCAGTATGTTAGCCCGAGGCTAAACAAATCCCTGATACCTTATGGCAGTTGCTCCAGGTTAATCAAGACACCTGGGGCCAATTAAGAATTTTCCAGAAGGCAGGCAGGTTGATTGAGACACCTGCAGCCAATCAGGGGCTGGCTGAAACTAGTCAAAAGCCTCCCAGTGAGTCAGTGAGGGGCGCATGTCGTGAGCTGTGGAAGGAGGTTGCGTGTGAGGAGCTGGGAGCAAGAGGCACTAGGAACTGAGAGTAAGAGGGCGTACTGCTGGAAGATCCTGTGGTGAGGATAAAGAAGGTGTTGGGAGGAGTGCATGGGGAAGTAGCCCAGGGAGTTGTAGCTGTCGTGCAGTTGTTCCAGGAGGCACTCTAAACAGCTGCAATCCACAAGGCCCTGGGCTGGAACCTGGAGTAGAGGGCAGGCCTGGGTTCCCCCCAAAACTCCCAACTCCTGATCAGACACAGGAGGACTTAACCTGGACTGTGGATTCTACCAGAGGGGAAGATCTCTGAGGCAAGCAAAATCTGCCAATAAGCGCAGGAGCCACCAAGGTAGAGGAGGAACTTTGTCACATTTGATACCAGGTAATAATTAGCACGAAATTATATAGCTAAAATGAGTCACACATAATATTTCATAAAAATAGTGCAGAAAGCTCACACATTCTCCACAGCACTTTATGGGAGATCAAGGGTTGGCTAAATCGCAGTTATGTTTTGTGTTAGAAAAATGAATTGTTTATTTACATTTCTCTCTCATAGTATACCCCATGTTTTTGCTCCTGAAGATGATTATTAATAACCTACATTTTCTTGGTGGCGGGGGAGGAGGAGAATGAGAATATCACAGATCACCACCTACAAACTTACACTAGCACTACTTTCTTAGGTATAATATAGTAACTTGTATTTTGTAGAATGTCTCTGTGCCTCCTTTCCTTTTTTACTGTGTCTATTCTTTTTCACTGTCCTGTGCAGAATGTAAATGCAGTGGACATTAGAATCGAGTTTTTGAAACCATGAACTTCATTTGAGTGTGAAATTAGGCAATATAAATGCGTCTGTCTTTCTATCCCTCACCCCTCAAAAATTCCTAGTAAGAACAATATTGGTATTTTTAAAAATAGAAGGAATTCAGAATTGAAGCCCCTCCAACCATTCTGTTCCTGAAACCGTCTTCAGTTGGAGCAAAATTTCAATTAAAATGAGGTTTTTTTTGTCTATGCTTGTTTTTAAAAGATAATAGAAAGTTTTGGAGTTTGCACTATAAATTAAAATCAACATTAGATAATATACATCAGTTCTCAAACAGTTCTAATTTTACTGTGCATGTTCCTAACTGCAGGTTGAAGTCTTTCTTACAGCTACCTCACTTGCAACTTATAGCTAAAATATTGAGCAACCCACATCATCAGACACATGTCGGACAAGGAAGCTGCCACTATTCTGACAATTAAATGTTCACTGATGCAGTCTGAGTGAAGACATCCACATTTATCGGAGCTATTATCAAAACTTCCTGAAAAGGACAGACTCATGTTTTGCAGCTAAGTAAGTATAAGAAAAAGATATCCGAATCAACGAATGCACTAGAAAACTCTCATCTCAGAGTCACGGCAATGTAGGTTCCAACAAGTGAGACCCTAGTAAATCATGATATTAAAAAGGGAGGACAAAAGTGAGAATTTAGAGTATTTGCCTTTTTTGCCTTTAAGACGAGTGGATTCCTGTAAGGCTGGGGGAAAAAACAAAAGCCATGGAGTGGATGGTCATGGAGACTGAACTACTCTTACATTGCTAGAAGTGGTCTCTCTAGGTTTAGTGTTGAAACACATTTGGGAGGGCTGTGTTGGCAAGGACATGTGGTGTGGTATGTGTTGTGCTTGTTCTATTGCTAAACAGCAGACTTTTTAATCCAAGTTTAAGTTTTCAATTTTACTATCAATTTAATTAATTTCAACTTTTTATTTAAGGCAGTTTTTCCAATACATTTCATGAGTTAAAATTCTTTTCCCCAAAACAAAAATAGAAGATGCACAACACAAATGCATAACAAACTCTTCAGGGCAGGGACTTTGCCTTTCGTGCTTGTTAAGCACCAAGTACAGCTATTTGTAACCATTGTAGGTAGGCTTGTGTTGGTTTCACTGTAATTACTCAGCCTTTTGGGGAAATACAAGCTATTTGTATGTAGGCCCAACTACTCTGCGTCTGTGTTAGGAGATATTCATGGAGTACAAGATCTTTCAATTTTTAACAAGCTAGATATAATTATGAAGTGACGTTTCAGAAAGATTTTAATTAATTTCTAGGTCTGATATTTGATGCTTAGAAAGTATTTTTGAATGAAGGTTAAGTTGACTTAACAAATGTGTGAAGTCTAATGAAAGTTTAATAGCTTCCAGTTGGACAAATGAAAATATTAATTTAGGTGAAGATGTCTGTAGAGGATTCAAAAGTACAATGGAAAATGTGACTTCAGTAAGGATACAATAGCTCTTTGCTTAAATAATTAAGTACAATTAATTATCTTCTACATGTTCATTCTCTAAATGTTTTCCTTAAAAGGCTAAAATAATTAGTATAGGAAAAATCTCTTATCCATTGTGTATTTTTTTCCAGTAATTTATCTGCTGATAATACAAATGTATTCTATAGGGAATTATGTGATACAGTGAACTGGATGTTGCAGGCTGCAAAGTCAATGTTGAGAATTAAAAGTAGCATGAATAATAGGTGACTTAAGTACAGTGCGTTGTGGGCCAATTTAATGAAGAATAATATATTAAGAGTAATATTATTTTTGGAACTGAATGCTGGTGAAACAAGATACATGAGCAGTTATGAAACACTGTCATTTCAGAGTTCAGACTAGACTATAGGAAATCATAATTAAAAAAGAATGACTAGTCAAGTGTTAGTTGCATTTTGTGGCAGAAGCTAAACATTAAGCCAACCGAAGCCATTTTGTTTTGCCTCCGTTCTGTCCCTAGTCATTTACACTAGTGAAAAACAGATTAGTTCCGCAAAAAATGTAGTGACTGTAATTTTATTGCTATAGCTGAGCCTTCTCTTTAAAGATATGTCTACACAGTAGCTGGGAATGTGCTTCCCAGCACAGGTAGACAGACATGCTAGCTCTGCTAGCACTGTAAAAGTAGCTGTGTGACTGCAGTGGCATGGGCAGCGGTTCGGACTAGTCACCTGAGTATATACCCCAGGAGTCAGGCGGGTTTGTACTCAGGTGGGTAGGTTTAGCCGCCACCGGTGCCATTGCAGCCACACTGCTCTTTTTAGTGCGCTAGCTTGAGCAGAGCTAGCACCTCTGTCTACCTAGACTGGGAAGCATGCTCCTAGCTGCTGTGTAGACATACCCCAAATGACTAAAGCTCTATTCAGACTTCTGGAGGGGAAGGAGGTAATACATACATGTGCCATTCCTTTCCAGATGTTTCTTCCACATAGCAATATAGGTCAGACTGTACAGTTTTCTGTAAAAATACTTGACCCATAGTATAGAGGAAGGTGTGTTTTGCAGTGGCATAGTCATCCTGTATGGGCACAAGGATCTCTTCTTATTGGAAATGTGGAATCAAAATTGACACTAAACAGTTAAGCATACAGCAGCAGTCCCACCCTTCTGAGTATAGTATACAGTAATGGATTGGTTTGAAACTCTAGAGAGAGAGAGAGATGGCCCCGAACATTTCTAGGGATTTTCATCTTGTTCCTAGATCTTCAAAGGTTTTCCATTTACACAGCTGTGGTCTTTAAGATGGTTTATCTAGTACAAAATTTAAGGACTACTCTTCTTAAAAAATAGTACTTCCTTGGCAATCTGTTCTGCATTCAGTAAAGAAAGAAGAACCCAAGAGACTATCTTTGGGAACATGCCTGTGGATTTTAAGGGTCTTTGGTTTGTATAGAATTCCTAAGTAAGGATTAGGAACTTCCTGTTGTTAAAAGGCTGCAGCTTTACATTGGAACAAAACCAGGCAAAAAATACTTAAGCTGGGTACAAAATAGCAATATACCAATAGAAAATAGATTCTCCGGTTCACATTTACAAATGGGCCTCTAAATATGTGCCCACACTGTGCAGGCACAACTCTTTTCAGGCGTCTTTCCCTACTTTCACCCCTCCATTTCTTTCTGTTACCCTGATTTTCCTGTTCTGTTAATTTAGGGTTTTTAGTAAACAGACACTTAAAAACTGAAAGTGGATTAATGCATGCTTAAACTCGTATATGTGAGCTTCTAGATATACTCACTTTGCAGGCACATTCTTAGGAGCCTCTTAATAAATGTGATCTTGCACGTGCCTATTTTAATGGTGACCAGTGGTTAGCTATTTCTGGCATGAACAGAGGTGAGATATGACTGTTGATGCATTTGAGCAAAGTATTAATCCAGACCAGGAACAAATCCAAGAGAATCCTCTGCTGTCTCACTTTTGAAGTTGCCGTGGAATGAAGAGAAAATTATTTTTTGGAGTTGCAAGCTATTGAATAACTTATTTACACAGAACAGAAAACTGAGCCTCATCGTTCTGCAAGATTTAAAACAATAGAGGTGCCAAAGGAATGCTTGACAGCTGGATTAGATAAGTAGGGTTGAAGCTGTGCAATACTTTTATCTAGTTCAGTAGTATTAATGAAAGGTCAGTCGTATCTTTAACAACCACACTCTACTTGAAAATCAGCATTTTTATAATGGTTCATCTGTTTACGTTGCCCTTACTTATAAACTAGCATATCATATTGGTGATAGGTGGATACAAGTTAAACTAGAATTAAAATGAATCATAAGATACAGTAACCTGATGAAGTACTTTAAAATATCCTTTCTTTTCTCCTTTCCTTGGGCCGCATCAAGATGTATAACCTACTTAGTGTGACCATAGCCTGAAAAGTGAGTCACATACTTCTTTGAACAGAACACAATTTCAAGCATGTTACATTTAGTTAACAAGCTAAGGGTGAGAACACTTAGCTAGAATACTTTACTCTGCTTTCTAGTCCTTGTCCCAGGGATGCCTGGGTGACCTGAAAAGGTGACCTGAAAAATGCTATGAATTTAGTAAACCTTGGACCCCCGGAGAGGTGACAAATTGCTTGCATGGTTTAGCTCTGATATTGGCTAGTAAGTGTCAGGCCTGCCTCTTGACCTTTTGCATGCTGTGCAGCAGTGATGAAGGTGTTCAGTTTTAGCCAGAAATGTAGTCACTCAGGAGATTGAATTAGTAAAATTCTTTTTGTTTCTCTCTTCCCCTCCCTCCTGTCCCCCTCCCCACCTGCTTTTACAGAAGACATAATTTCATAGCTAAGTATCCTGTAATGCATCTTTGCGTGTTTGTGGACTGTCAAACTGGCTCCTGGACTTGCATTTTGTTTTCTAAAAGTAGGTTCCTATTATTTTTAATCCGAGAATGACGGAAGGTCTGTGTTATGCTATACTCTGTGTCTCATGCACAGTATATTCACTGATGTATACCAAAGCAATCACCTGTTCAATATCTGTTCATCAGACTCAGACTAACACAGCTCTTCTGAAATATGTATGCACTTTTAATATTTGTCCATGTTTGGAAGTTAGTGGAGTAAGTATAGAGTACATAATAACCAGCTATTAAGAATTTGCCAAGCAAACTAGAAGCTGAGCTCAGCTGTTAGTGAAAAATAGGGATGTTCTGTGGGTGTTGATGGAAGGTCAATATGTGAAGTAGTGTGAAGACTCCAGTGGGGTCACTTATAATGATTGTACTAAAAATGTAACATATGTGAGAACAAATCAGCACTCCAAATGAAATAAGGCTAACATTTAATAAGAAGAAACTATTGGGGAAACTGCAGGCAGTGAAATGTGTTTGGCTGTTCACCGAGTCCCATTCTCAAAGGCACAGTGTGTACAATGGTCAAGAAGCATAGTTGAAGGTCTAAAGAAGGATAAAATAGTATTTAGAGAAAACAGAATCACATCTTTGTACTGTTCAGCTTTGTATCTCTAAAGATTATAAACTTGGTAAGTTTTGTAATAAAATTGGCAAAATGCTAAGATACACAAGCACTTGATATTGTAAATTACCAATCTGGGAGCTAGATTTGGGTCTTGTGCCATATGCATATGTGGTAGGTGATATTTTCCTTCATTGTCTGACGTGGTAAGCCAAAAGCTGTGAACTATGTTCTGTCAGATTGACACAACTTCAGTCCTACAGCTTCCTTAGGTGTGATTTATTTTCCCATTGAGATCATTAGTCCCAAGACTGTCTGCAGTTGCTAAACTTGCAAAATATTCCCAACTGCAGTCTTCAAAGAATGAACATTTCATGTGTTTCCTGTTTTCTAAACGCTTGTTCAGTGTTGCTTAAAAATGTAACTCTGCTG
This sequence comes from Chelydra serpentina, assembly GCA_037349315.1. Taxonomy (NCBI): domain Eukaryota; kingdom Metazoa; phylum Chordata; order Testudines; family Chelydridae; genus Chelydra; species Chelydra serpentina. The sequence goes on along the minus strand of JBAIAC010000035.1, from coordinate 28,013,052 downwards.
GGTAATCACAAATCAAATGTGTAGTAAAATTTATGAATGATATGATGTATTTGGAATGAATCTGAGTCTTAATTTTATTTTTAAGGCAATTCAGGGAGTAGAACATGCAGTCCTATCTGTAGCTATTGGCTCAGACTTGGAAAGGGTATTACCCTCTCCTGGGAAAAGGAGAACATTTTAAAAATAAATAGTCAAATGAAATACAAAAATAGGCGACCAGAAAGAAAGCATTATGCACTGTGATCTCAAAATGCATTATTTTTCTTCAGCCAATGACTATTTCCTTCAGAATTCTGTTGATCTTTTAGGTTATCTATGAAAATGAATTTGACAATGGTGTCCTACCCTCTCACAAGGTGGATAAATATCCACTGCTGGGACACAAAAATGAGACCAGTAAAATCAATTTCAAAGATATTTTAAACAGAACACGTGTTATGGTGATGAGTGCTATAGAAAGCACTAAAATGGGTATTAAAATATTTTGCTTTCTTTTTCTAGAGGTGAAAGGTTAGTACATTATCTTCTGGGTTACTTTGCTCTTTATTAGGGAGTTAACAGTTTTCTTTGTCTTCTACCATTTAAGAAAGTTAGTATAACTACTATGTACAATTAATTGACCATTTAAAATGCATCTTTTTAGGTATTACAGCCACTTTTACTTTTATAACCATTGATTAGTCAAAATACACTAAAATGAAAAAAGAGCAGATCTATAGGTAAGTGGGAGGTAAAATATATAACAAGGCAATTGTATGTTTTGAGTATAATGTAAAGAGTGGGGTTTTCTGTCTATTCTGAGCTTCTGTTAGCTCAGTCAGTTAGCAGTGTTATGATGGTGGGGGGGGGGGGGAGGATGAAGCTCCTAAAGCTAATTTAATGACCAGCTTAACTGATGTTTAATTAACTGTGGTGGTGAATGCACTTTGTTATCTCTAGTTGTCAGACCTGTGAAAGTTATGCAAGGAATATGCTAGCAGGTTACGAAGAGGTTATAAGCATGAGTGGAATTGTTGTTCCACTAATTATCGGTATGAATTAAGATATGTTTGAACAGTGTCTAACTTTAAGATGATAAACTATTGGAACAAGAAACAGAAAAGGCTATGGTTCCCATCAAATCTGACCTTTTGTTCCTATATTTCCACTTTCCTATTGTCTCCTTGGAAACTGATCCAGTCCCACTTGAATACTGCACAATGATGCTGTCTGCTTCAGTGGCTGTCATGGTAGCTTATTCCACATCTTTATTCACCTTTCTGCAGATAATTTTGCATAAACTTTCCCTTTTCTATAGAGTTTTGATAATGGAGAGTCTCAGTCAATTAACAGCGAAAGGAAGCATACCCACCACAGCTGCTTTTAAATAGCATTCACCTCATATCTGGTGTTTTTGTTGGTGAGTGAAAATTGTATTTGGCTAAAAGTTTTGTTGTTTCTTACCTTTGAGAGTTGAATCCTAGTCCACTCTTATAGCCTTTAGACTGCATGAAATATTTTCATGTGCAGTAGTTGAAAGGCTCTACCTTGCCATTGTTGCCATATTGCATAATGATGATGCTTTGTGCAAGTGAGTTGCATAAGTGGTCCTGATAGCTTACTTTTGGGATATTCACAGGGTTGTCTAATTGTATTAAACTTTTGCAATTGATCATCATGTCAGAAATGCACTTGTATATCTAGTGAGCTATTAGCATGTAATAGCTCTGCACGAACAGCTTTGGTTTTCTAGATAAACTGTTTAACTAAAAAACAAAAATCATATATTCAATGCTAAGTATGTGTACGTTCAACAAACTAGAGGAGTTAGTTGATTGTCAGCTGCCATACGTTCCACAGGGTATTTCTCCTTTGTTCTCGGCTACACTATGTTATAAATAGGAACTTTACGAACAAAATAGTTTTTGAATAAATACTGTGCTAAGGAGAGACCCAAAGTGAAACAGGGAAGTTCAGATGTAACGTACAAACGATGTAACACATTCACTTGCCTTGGCATCTCTGCTCACAGCTGATAGCATCTAACATTGATCCCAGACTTCCATATTTGCTGAACTGCTGTTTTCTCATGTGAAATCTTTGCAACAGCCTTGCTTTGTTTTGTTTGTTTGTTTTTGTTTGTTTGTTTTTGGGACAATAGTTGTTTACTGATTCAGATTTTGTTTCCATAACCTAAATACTCTTTAGTAGCTATTGATGCAGATCCTCAGACCTGTTAACTCCCCTCAGCCAGCATCTGAGCATCTCCTCCCCTGCCCTAGTGTGAGCAAATCTTCAGTTGGTGCATGGAGTGGTTACAAGCCAGCACAACCCAGTAAAGGCCCGAGGCTCCTTTATGTTGCTCCCATGGCCAGACTGGCCCCCGATGTCTCCAGGATTGATGTAGCATAGACTATATCCAACAATCTTAGCTTTCTATAACTGAAAGTAATGTGTACGTTTTAAGTCATAGTCTGTTTCCCTTCTCCGTTGTTAACAATAAGACTCTTAGTATTTAATCGGTATTTTCCTGGGACTGTTCACTTCAATTTGTCCTGCAGAATTACTCTGGTGTGAGGATTACCTCCAGTGTCCTGAAGCATTACCAGCTGTTCACTTAGCATTCTACTAGTTCTGCATGTAATTTTAAACTCCTTTTTTCTCTCCAGTGTTGCTGTGTTTTTTACCAAAGTTATTGAGTGCAGTAGAATAAATGGAAAATTATTAGTCAAGCATTTTCATATTACATCTACAAGTATGTAATGCCTCTTCATTAATCATAATTAGTGAAACAAGGACCACTCAGACTCCATTACTGTGGGTATTTCATAGTGATTTTTTGTTTGTGTACAGCTCCTTAGGACCTTGTTATAGAGTCCGTGCTGCCCTAATCACACCTCCCCTTTCTTTTCACACTTTTCTTTGTTTTCCTAAGCTCTCGAGTAAAAAGCTCTCAATCATCAGTTAACTGCAAACATGGAACATACATGTTATAATTGAGGGATGCTGTCCACTTAAAAACCATGTATTTCAAGCAAACAAGTTTCCTTAACTTTGTTACCAACTTACATTGTTTCAAATGAATTAATTTTAAAAATCCAGTATTCTTTACCTGCTTCTTGTTTTACACATGCTAGGTTTGTGTGGGAGATTTTTCAGAGCTTCCAGAAGAATTGGGATGGCCAGTTCACAAAACTGATGAGGATAGGTTTCATTAGGAAGCTTTGAAAAATCTCAGCTTTACTGTTTGTTATTGTGTTGCACATAACTGAGTCAGGGAAACACTGACCGCTACTATTTTGCCAGATGCCCAGATACTGAAGTTGGTCAGTGTGGGAGAGAGAAATAGTGCTGCAGGGAAAACATCCATAAGCTTTAGCAGTCTTTTTAGTAATTCCAAGAGGAATACATTCTGAGCAACACTGCTGTGGTCTTACTATACAAGCTTGTCTTTACTAAGTGTGGGTCTGAAGTTGAGTTGACATTATCTTTGCTGAGGTAACATTCTTCAGGTCTCTCGAAATGATGACAAGGGCAGGTGATGATATTTTACCTTTACAGTACTATAGCACATATTGTGCATGCACTGATTTATATTATATTTATATTGCTATTAGGAAGAGATGCCATCAAATGAATAACTACACTTCTCCATGAGTAAGTTTTATCTACTGTTGTAAACCCTATACGAAGCTGTTAGTCAGAGATTAGAGAGAAAATGTATTTCCCCCACAATTTATCTAATTTCTTGATATCACAGTATTTTAAAGGTTAATTTTTTCAGTATACTCTGAATTTCTCAGTCCACTGACACATTGCCTTGTGAAAAGATTTGCAATTTTGCAGTATATTGCAGCAGTTTATTTTTTCTTAATTAATTTCCACTAACTTTAGAATAAGAATTATTTATTTCAGAACTGATTTGTAACTTCCTTTTAAAGTCATTAAAACAGGTTTATGATGTCAGATCCCTGACATAAGGAAGAGGATACGAACAGTTACCACCTATTATATCTAATCTAGATATCCAGGGTTTGAAAATCTAGTAATACTAAAAGGAAGTGTTGTTATAGCAGTTTTATTAAGCAAGACTTACCTTATTACGCACTTTATTAAAGCATTGGCAAATGACATGTTACTTGTTGATTTAACATCTGATAGAAATAAAATTTTAAGAAATAAGATTTATAGTTTCCAGGAACTCTTGCTAATCCCAATTTATAAGAAAATAGCAAATGTTTATGACATTTTAAGGGATGGTATCCCAAATTGTCCTAAATATTTTACAGTTGATGATTATTTAAGAGAACTGCTGAACCACAGAAACTTGTAATGATGATGTGATGCAATTTATTGATCGATCATAAATGAAATTGATAACATTTTAAATAGTCTCAGACAAGACTGAATCTAGATATGAAACTGAACATTCAGTTCTCATCCATGATGATAAACAATGTCTGTTTTGGGTTAGCTCTGACAGCTGTTAATTTTCTAAATAACTCTGATTTTAGTTGTTTTTATGGTAAAACTGAGGGCAAACTGCATGTTAATCTATGCTATTAAACTTTGTTTTTACAGTATAACACTACTTTCCTGGTCTGCTTAATACATTTCAAAGGAGGGAAGAAATAAGAAAATTAGCATGATTATTATAATCAGAGAGACTGCTAAACATTTTTTATTAAGTACCAGGGGTGTGTTCAGGCCTGTACAAGACAAGAATAAATATAATATCCATGCCGCAAGAAGTTTACAATATTCATTTGTATCTTCTGTTCACAGTTATAGTGATCAGTATGTGTAGCCATGTCTATAATTGAGGTTTATATAATTAAAACGTGCCATAGTCCAAAAATTGATCTGCTACCAGACTTCTGTCTAAAGAAACTCAGCCGGGGTATTTTTCCACTCTGGGATGAATCTATGTATTTGTACATTTCTTTCTTAGTCAAGTAAACCTATTGCAAGTTCAAACAGTTTCCCTTCAATAAATGTAGCAATATGGTTTCACTTACCAAATACTTACTCATAGACTTTAAGGTCAGAAGGGACTATCATGATCATCTAGTCTGACCACCTGCACATGGCAGGCTACAAAACCTCACCCACCTGCTCCTGAAATAGACCCTTAGCCTCTGGCTGAGTACTGAAGTCCTCAAATCATGGTTTAAAGACTTCAAGTCACAGGCGCTGACTTTCCAATGTGCCAGAAGGTGGGGGGCAGGGATAGGTCAGTGGTTTGACTATTGGTTTGCTAAACCCAGGGTTGTGAGTTCAATCCTTGAGGAAGCCATTTAGGGATCTGGGGCAAAAATCTGTCAGGGGACAGTACTTGGTCCTGCTAATGAAGGCAGGGGACTGGACTCGATGACCTTTCAAGGTCTTTCCAGCCCTATGAGATTAGGCATATCTCCATATATATAACTCTTCCCCAGGCCCCGTCCCCACTCCACCCCTTCCCCAAAGGCCCCACCCGCCTCTTCCCACCCCTGCTCCATCCACTCACCCAAGCGCCATGTCCTTACTCCTTCCCCCTCTGCCCCAGAGCCACCGACATGCCACGAAACCGCTGATTGCGGCGAGGGGGAGGTGCTGATCGGCGGGGTCCGCTGGCGGGCAGGAGGCACTGGTGGCAGAGGGAGGTTCTGATAGGGAGACTTCTCCCTGTGGGTGCTCCAGTCCCGGAGCACTCATGGAGTTGTTGCCTATGCTTCAAGTTACAGAGAATCCTCCATTTACACTACTGTGCTGCAGTTCCCTTACACCTGCTGAGAAAGCAGCGAAATCTGAGAGAGACTGTGCTAACGTGAGCACAAACTTGCAGGTCAACATAAACAGAAACCTGAATACTTGGCCACCGGCGTGGCAGAACTAGAGAGGGGTGGAAAGGCAATGGAAATATTGGCATGTAATAATGCAAACTTGTTCATGCCCCAGGGATGGGGGTGCCTGGAGGCAAGAGCAAGACCCAGATGGGCAGGACTGGCCTCTGTGAGGCCTAGGATTGGAATGGGGTGTAGGGAGTGAGATCTGGAGGGAGGGACTGGAGCAGGTGCAATGGGCACCTGGGATTAGATCTGAGAGCAGGACCAGGAGGGGCAGGAATGCCCCTGGGAGCAGGTAAGAACCCCTGGCGCACTCCTTCCCAGCCTGCAGTGGCTGCCCCCCCCCCTCTCCCTGCCCCCACCAAGTGTCAGGACTTCCCTGCACTTTCCTTCCCATGCCTCTGCCCCCTTCCTCCCCATCTCCGATTCACAGAGAGCCTCCACCCTCCTTGCTTGGCAATCCATGTTAGGACTTGTCTACACAGAGTTACACTGCTATGGTTGTGCCAGTCAGTTTCCCTGTCAGTAGACAGGCCCTTCGTGTAGACTAGTTAGAGACACTTGAAATGTTCTGTTGCACTGATGTGGTGGTTATTGTGCAAACTATAGGAATTCAGATTGTGTCATGAGAGCCATCTGAATTGAAGGAAAGGAGCTGGATATCTGGATTGGAATGGCTACTAATAGGTATCCATGGAATGGTTCAGGAATGCCAGCCCTGCCAATAAAGATGGGATGCTATAAAACAGGCTCTGTGTTCTCCAGTAGTCTGTGATGTTTCAGTGCAATCTGGACAGTGTTTTGTCTTCCCTGCTGTGCACAGATTGAGTGCATATAGATGGCTAATTAAACTTTGAACCAATAAACAGATTTGAGAGGCTACTACTTTGAAGACTAGGAGATCACAAGAACAATTTCCTGTTAGTTGCTTTTCCTCAGATAACGCTAAACATGGAATCTCAGCAGTTTAGGTGTGTGTTAACTTTAACTAAAACCCCCGTTTGGCATCCAGCAGCAATTAATTTTTTTGTTTGAGCAAATATGACATGTAAGCACACATTTTCCTCTCCTGTTATTCAGGGTATAATTTATTAAGTTACTTTATAAAACAATAATTGACTTAAGCCATGTGGGGATGCAAAGTAATTTACTCAGACACCAATAGCAATACTCTGTTTATATTTGAGTAGAGACCAGAAAATGAAACTAATTTCTGCTGCACTGTCAGGGTTCCTGCATCTGAAATACTTATCTATATTAGCACATTTTTAAATAAATTTTTTTACCCCTATTTTATCTGAAGATAAGATAAAGAAGGAATTTGTAGGGTTGACTTTGTTGTGGTAGATAGTGGATGTGAGCACATTAGCATTAGTAGACCCCTGAAAGGATTGCCAATTTGTGAATTTAATCATGTGAATATAATTTAGTGTACAAAGATGCTGCTTATCATGGAGTCTTGATGAGCACTTTATAAACAGGATCAAAATCTAAACATCAAAGAATGTAGATGGCCTACTACCAAAACCTCTTGTGTTTTTTAAGCTCTTTACATATTCTTCCCTCTACGCAGAACAAATAGGCTAGCAAAATTTCTTTATCTAAAGGAATACAAAAGAACACTATGCTTTAAATGTATAGATGAAATAACTTTAAACTTCAGATCAGAATCAGAAGGAAACAAATTTGCTCAGAACAACTTAGAACTCACTATACATATTTCAAGTAGTGAGCATTTTTTTTCACCATTGCAGAATCTGATGTGTCACAAAAGACTTGCATTACTCAATGCCAAAAAGTCTATTTTTTGGGTAATACACCTCTTAGGAGAATTCCACCCTGGGTCCCCAAAAATACGTTGTAGAGAGAAGTGTCTGCAGATTAAACAGGTTGTTCCTTTCCTGCTGAATTCAGTAGAAATGGCAGGTTCACAAAATCAAGAATTCACCTTCATTAAGAAGAATTATTAACTTCTTGGATTGTTTGCCAAGAGTAGTTCAGAATAGCTTCTTGGGTGTATCGCATTTGTCCTTGGTTCTACTTCTTCGTCTCCTTCCCTTTAGTAATTTCTAATGAAAGAAAAGGGAAGCCTGCCTCTCAGGAGAAACCAGGAGCAAAAGACAAAGTTCAGAAGTAGAAAATTGTTTTCTTGTAAGTGGACGACACCTGGCTGACCCTTGGATGTTGAAACGTGGCCTGAACATTCTTTGCGGTTTTAGTGCAACCTATGGCGGCTGTTGCCCTTTGGCAATTAACAAGTCAGCACCAGGCTTGAGATTTTTTCTTCCCAGCAAATGAGAAAGTGTGTGGGTTTTTTTTAAGCCCTCAATATTATCCATTCTAGTTCTTGCTGTTAGAAACAAGCTGAAGGTCAGGCTGGGGCTAGCCAGAGTGACAAGACTAACAAGCTGTGGGTCATCCTGTGTGAAATACGAAGTGTGCTCAAAGAAAACTAGATGACATTTTGATTCTGCCTTGACTACAGTAGTGCCAAGTTGACATACCATACATGCAGCCTACTTCACGGAGTTCATTCAATGAATACTGCTAAAACCAAATTAAATCATCTACTTGCTACTGCATGACAGATCGGATGTTTTCATGCTTCTGACCTTACCGTGCATGAAGCAGAATGAGAATTTCATTGGACAAGTTGGTGTGACTTAAAACAAGTGGCTTTCATTTTTTGTTCAGTTTTTTTTTTTTTTACCGTAGTGATGAGACTTCACCTTTAAATGCCTGAAGCTTTTTGTCTCCTTGCATTTTTGTCCTAATTGGAAAACCAAAATGATAAACAGTAATTAACCTGATGAGCAAAAAAAAATATCCTGAAGTATTATGGTATTTCAGTGTAAATAGCAAGTAATTAATATTTCAAAAAGAAGTAGAGATGTCATGTTAATTATAACTGTAGGAAAAAGATAAACAGACTTTTAAAAAGTTAATCTCTGCAAAGACCACAAAAAGAATTCTCACTTAATAGACTAACACAAATTCCACTGTTAGACTGGTCATTAAAAAATTGTACTATAATTAAAAGGTCCCTTGGAAGTAAATATATGTCTATACTGTCAAAATGAAATAAACCTCTGCATACTTAACGTTTTAATAAGAATAACTGTCCCATTTTCCTATTTTACTTTAGTTTGCACAAATGAGAAATAGTAGGTTCTAGTGGGTTAAAAAGACACCATCATTAGAAAAATCACACTCTTGTCTCTGAAAATATTTTATCTTGTATTAGCTCCCTTTTAAGTTACGTACCCTCTGTCCCCTCCCCCAAAGCATCTAAATTTATATATTTTTTGTTTGTATCACTGAAGAATGGTTGACTACTCTTTCCCGGAATGCTCAAAAACAAAATCATCCTTGGGCTAGGAGTAAGCAGGAGGAGTTTCAATAAAAAAAAAAGTTTATTGAAAAGTTGCTTGAGTGAAAATAGTGATCTAATGAAATTTCTCCTCAGTCATTACTATAGAGCCAATTGAGCATTTGGCTACAACAGAGGTTGTAATAAAACAAGGTTGAAGCAGAGTCAAAATAACAGGCATAGAATTCACAAGACATTGAACTAATGCTTCCCTGAGCTTTGAGGTCATTCCTAATGAGTGCACATAGAAGACGTGTCTAGAATCAGCCACTGGCATCCTATTTTTTCTGTCTCTAAAATATCTTCTTCTAATGAAGTATGGTGTGCATGTAAGATGTACAGAACATAGAATAACCCAACAGGCATGCAAAAGGGACAATAAAAGGTACCTCGTTAACATAAAACAACTAAAACTAAGGGTGGAAGGGAGAAAAGGAGACTGAACTCCAGGGAGGAGGTTATTTTACCACATAACAAACCCCTCCCGAGCTATTTATAAAATGTCAGGTTTGTATTTCACAGCTAAAGGACTCTACAAAACATTAAAGCTGTAACTAAAACCAGTGGGTTACGTTTTTTTCTTTTGGTACTCATGATAAATAGTTGAGGGAATTGACAGTGAAGTATTGTGAATTTTGTGCAATAATTTATCCAAGAATTGTGATATAAATGGGGGAAATGGAATTAACCTCCAAACACAAACTACAGTGAAAAGAACAAGGAGTGCTTGTGGCACCTTAGAGACTAACACATTTATTTGGGCATAAGCTTTTGTGGGCTAAAGCCCACTTCATCAGATGCATAGAGTGGAACATACAGTAGGAATATATATATATATATATATATATATATATATATATATACACACACAGAAAACATGAAAAGATGGGGATTGCCATACCAACTCTAAGAGACTAATCAATTAAGGTTAGCTATTATTAGCAGGAGAAAAAAACCTTTGTAATGATAATCGGGATGGCCCATTACAAACAGTTGACAAGAAGGTGTGAGTAACTAGCATGGGGAAATAGATTTAAGTTTGTGTAATGACCCAGCCACTCCCAATCTTTATTCAAGCCTAATTTAATGGTATCCAGTTTGCAAATTCCAGTTCAGCAGTTTCTCGTTGGAGTCTGTTTTTGAAGTTTTTTTTGTTGAAGAATTGCTACTTATAGGTCTCTTACTGAGTGACCAAAAAGACTGAAGTGTTCTCCTACTGGTTTTTGAATGTTATGATTCCTGATGTCAGATTTGTGTCCATTTATTCTTTTGTGTAGGGACGGTCTCGTTTGGCCTATGTACATGGCAGAGGGGCATTACTGGCATATGATGGCATATATCATCTTGGTAGATGTGCAGGTGAACAAGCCCCTGATGTCATGGCTGATGTGATTAGGTCCTATGATGGTGTCATTTGAATAGATATGTGGACAGAGTTGGCATCCGGCTTTGTTGCAAGGATAGGTTCCTGGGTTAGTGTTTTTGTTGTAGGGTTGCTGGTGAGTATTTGCTTCAGGTTGGGGGGCTGTCTGTAAGCAAGGACTGGTCTGTCTCCCAAGATCTGTGAGAATGAGGGATCGTTCTTCAGATTCTGTTGTAGATCTTTGATAATGCGCTGGAGAAGTTTTAGTTGGGGGGCTGAAGGTGACGGCTAGTGGTGTTCTGTTACTTTCTTTGTTGGGCCTGTCCTGTAGTAGGTGACTTCTGGGTACTCTTCTGGCTCTGTCAATCTGTTTCTTCACTTCGGCAGGTGGGTATTGTAGTTTTAAGAACGTTTGATAGAGACATTGTAGGTGTTTGTCTCTGTCTGAGGGATTGGAGCAAATGCAGTTGTATCTTAGAGCTTGGCTGTAGACAGTGAATCATGTGATGTGTTCTGGATGGATGCTGACATGATGACATGCTTCCATTGGCCAAACTGGACAGTCTCTACGCAAAAGAATAAATGGACACAAATCTGACATCAGGAATCATAACATTAAAAAACCAGTAGGAGAACACTTCAATCTTTCTGGTCACTCAGTAAGAGACCTATAAGTGGCAATTCTTCAACAAAAAAACTTCAAAAACAGACTCCAATGAGAAACTGCTGAACTGGAATTAATTTGAAAACTGGATACAATTTAATTAGGGTTGAATAAAGACTGGGTGTGGCTGGGTCATTACACAAACTGAAATTTATTTCCCCATGCTAGTTACTCACACCGTCTTGTCAACTGTTTGTAATGGGCCATCCTGATTATCACTACAAAAGTTTTTTTCTCCTGCTGATAATAGCTCACCTTAATTGAAGTGGGCTTTAGCCCATGAAAGCTTATGCCCAAATAAATTTGTTAGTCTCTAAGGCGCCACAAGTACTCCTCGTTCTTTTTGTGGATACAGACTAACATGGCTACCACTCTGAAACCTGTCACAAACTACAGTGTCATTGCCAAAGTCAAATGCATGGAATGTTGCCCTTTGGGAGGGCTCCTCCTCCTGTCCAGCCCTGGCTAGGTTGTAGCTATAAAGTGGTGACCAGAAGTGAGTGGATGGTGAAAAGACAGGGTTAAAATTCACAGCTGGAAATTTGGAAGGAATTGCTCTGCAAAAGGTTCATACTCATTTGCAAGCCCACACAGTGTTTGGAATTTCCATAATGGTGCAGAATTTACAATTGGCAGCCCATCCAATATTGGCTCTTGCAGCCTATAAATCTCAAATCCCCTGCATATTTTTCCAACAATAGAGCAACTGGTACAAATTGTCAATTCAGCTATGCACAACTTGCTGTCAGAAAGCGATTTGAATTTTGTATCAGTATTACTGTTCCATGTGCAAAGCTGTGCTAGATATTAAGGCTTGCAGGGCATTTTCTTTTTGTTACAACAGTGTCATGTAAGCTGTGAAGATGAGACCTTGAAGACTTTATCTGAGGATGTGATGATGCTCAACTATGAAGAAGTCCTTTAGTGTGAAAATTAATATATTAAGGCAAGGATTATTTAAAATGTTGACCAATGTGTGTGCATACAAAATATGTATTTATATTTGTGTACACACAGATTTAATAATTTATTCAAATTTCTCTCCCTGACCCCAACTGTAGCAATAGGAACACCTCTGGTTGTTTATTATTAAATGCAGGATCATCTTCCTCTTTGAATGGCATGATTAAATTCAGGTAACTGAGCAATATGATTGACTTAGCAATCTTGGATGCTTTTTTACACAATGCTGAAACACATCCAACTGTTGTGATAGACATAGCATAGTAAGTCATTCTTCTATAGCAAAGAGCTTTACAAACATGAGTTAATTGATAAAACACACCTAGGAGTAGGGAGTTTGTTCCACATATGGCAATGAGGGAACTAAGGCACACAGAGGCTAAGGGCCTGATTTCAGAGGTGCTTATCACCTACAGCTCCTGTTGACAGCAATTGGAACAACAGCTGTTCAGAAGTTCTGAATGTCAGACCCTAAATGACTTTAAAAGTCCACACAATGATTCGCTGGCATAGCCAGAAATAGATCCTGGAACTCTTTGTTTCCCAGATCCCGGCTTTAACAATTAGATCTGTTTATCTTTCCACAACCATGATTCACACTTTCTTCCCCCATGAAAGAGATGGTGCTTTGTGCTATACAATCTTCTAGTGCAATTAAGGACAGAAACAGTAGAAACAACACTGAAAAGAGGCACACAATCTGTTAAGAGCACCTTAAATTTGTAGAAACAAGGAAAGAGAATGGGGAGACCTTTATAAGTACTTATGAGATACCTTAACATCTGCTACTTGGGGGAAGAAAAAGATACGACACTTAATTAATATCTACTGAGATGTTAATGTGCCTGGAGAAATTGTCCACTTATGCTCTTGTTTAGTTAAAAAGAAACTGTCCTACACCTTAGACACTTAGTGGGGATTTTTAGAAGTACCTTACCAGCATGAGCCCAAGTGACTTGGGAGCTATTGAAAATTCCATCCCTAAATTGCCTTAAACTGAAAAGACTAATTGTTCCATGTTTGTAGTAATACTTGCTGTTGAATGAATAGAATGAAGTATCATCTTAAAAAAGGAAAACAAACACCCACGCTATTTAATTGTAAAGAAATTGCTAACTGATCTGTTGCCACAAAAAATGCAAAGGGCAAATAAATTGTCACGTAATTAGTGTGCTTCAGTCAGAAAGAATCTCTGACTTTGCAAGCATTTGGAGGGAGAGGGAAGTTGTCTTTGCTCTTCACTGAAACATAGCTGTCTCTGTTGTAGAACAGCACAGCTCTTCAGCTCCAGTAACCTAAAAAGGCTTTTATAGGAGGCAAAGTGAAGAGAAATGCTCCCATTTGAAGCTAAAAGAGGGAAGTGTAACTACCTGTGTTGCAGTTGTTCTCCATATATAATGAACAGTATTTTTTTTATGTAGCGCCCCTCAGAGACAACACCCTAGTTAATTGCTTAACTAATCAAATCTCAGAACTTCTTCAGAAGCTATCGAATATCTGTGGCTTAGGTAAAATAATTGTTCTGGATGAGTAGGTCCTTCTCTGCTCATAAGGGCATTTTGAATTGTTTTTGCCCATAGCTTTGTTTGCCTTGTTGTATGTGACTATGGATGCTAGCAGAACAGAGGATGTAAATTGTTGAAGATGGTGAAAGAGTTAGCAGTGTTGAGATGCTGGTTCTTGAGGCTATGTAGGAACTTTGACTAACAAGCTCATGAGCATTTGAGAAATTGTGATCAGGTACAAGTGTGATGGCTATTATAACTGAATACCCAACAGTGTTTTCTGATATAGAGCTAAATGTTAGTAATTCAGATTATGCTTTGCTCAAAGGATTTGAGCTTCTAGTTTTTGAGTATTGAGAGATCTCTTATGTCATCAAGTTTTTCTGAAGTGCAAAGACAATGGGGCTTTTTTGCAAAAATGAAGTGCAAGAATCATGGAAGTGTAGGACTGGAAGGGACCTTGAGAAGTCCTAGACCAGAGGTCTCAAACTCGCGGGGTTAATTTGTGCGGCCCCCCAATCCCTCCGCGTTTACCTAGAGCAGCTCCAGGCCAGTGCGCACTGGGGGCAGGGCCTGCCTGCCCGTCCTGCCCCCGCGTCTGTGTGTTCTCTGGCCGCTCTGCCAGGTACCTCCCACGAAGCTCCCATTGGCCGCAGTTCCCCGCTCCCGGCCAATGGGAGCTGCTGGGGGCGGTGCCTAGAAGAAACAATTGACGTGGGGGCAGGGCAGGCAGGGAGCCTGCCCTGCCCTCGGTGCACGCTGGCTGGAGCCGCTCTAGGTAAAAGCAGGGGGTGGGGGAGCCGCTGGCCACCCCCCGCACCCCTGCTGCTCCCCGCACCCTTCCTGGACCCCACCCCCCTGCCACACCCCAGACCCCTCTTGCAGCTGAACCCCCTGCCGCCCCCCAACCCCCTGCCCTGAGCCCCTTGCCGCCCCCTACACCCTGACCCCCAGCCCTGAGCCCCCTGCCCCATCCTGCAGATCTCCTGCACCCCCTGGGGACAGGGAGGGGGTGGAGTTGGGGTTGGGATTTCGCAGAAGGGGTTGGAATGGGGGCAGGGAAGGGATGGGAAGAGGCAGGGTAGGGGCGGGGTCTTATGGAAGGGGTGGAGTGGGAGCGGGGCGGGGAGGTGTCATTAATGTGGCCCTCGGGCCAATGTACTAGTCCAGGGGTCAGCAACCTTTCAGAAGTGGTGTGCCGAGTCTTCATTTATTCACGCTAACTTAAGGTTTCGCGTGCCGGTAATACATTTTAACATTTTTAGAAGGTCTCTTTCTATAATATATAATCTATATATCTATAAGTCTATAATATATAACTAAACTATGTTGAATGTAAAGTAAATAAGGTTTTTAAAATGTTTAAGAAGCTTCATTTAAAATTAAATTAAAATGCAGAGTCCCCCAGACCGGTGGCCAGGATCCAAGAAGAGTGAGTGCCACTGAAAATCAGCTCGCATGCTGCCTTTGGCACCCATGCCATAGGTTGCCTACCCCTGTACTAGTCCTTTTGTGGCCCTCGTGGTCATTTGAGTTTGAGACCCCTGTCCTAGACCATCCCTGACAGGTGTTTGTCCAACTGTTCATAAAAACCTCCAATGATAGGGATTCCACAGCCTCCCTTGGAATCCTATTCCAGAGTTTAACTACTCTTTTTATAATTAGAAAGTTGTTCCTAATATCTTAACCTCAATCTCCCTTTGCTGCAGATTAAGCTCATTGTTACTTGTTCTACATTCAGTGGACCTGAAGAACAATTGATCACTGTCCTCTTTAAAATGGCCCTTCACATATTTGAAGAATGTTATCAGGTCTCCCCTTCCCAATCTTCTTTTCTCAAGACTAAACATGCCCCGTTTTTTTAATAGTCCCTTATACGTTTTTTAACCCTTTTATCATTTTTGTTGCTCTCCTCCAGACTCTTTCTAGTTTGGCCACATCTTTCCTAAAATATGGCATCCAGAATTGCATTCAGTACTCCAGCTGAGGCTTCAGTGCCGAATAGAGTAGGGCAATAAACTCCTATGTCTTACATACCACACTCCTGTTAATATACCCCAGAATGATATTAGCCTTTTTCTCATCTGCATCACATGGTTAACTCCTATTCAATTTGTGTTACACTATAGCCTGTAGACCCTTTTTAGCTGTACTGCCATCTCACCAGTTATTCCCCATTTTGTAGTTGTGCATTTGATTTTTCTTTCTTAAGTTTAGTACTTTGCACTTGTCTTTATTGAATTTCATCTTGATACATTTCCACCAGTTCTCCAAGGTCATTTTTAATTCTAATCCTGTCTTCGAAAGTGCTTGTAACCCCTACTATCTTGGTGTTATCTGCAAACTTTCCACTTCATTATCCAAGTCATTAATGAAAATATTGAGTAGTATCAGACCCAGTATTGACCACTTCAGGACCCCACTAAATACTCCCTCCCAATTTGACTGCAAACCATTTATAACTACTCTTTGAGTATGGATTTTCAACCAGTTATGCACCTGCCTTACAGTAATTTCATCTAGACCACATTACCCTATGTGGCTTATGAGAATATCATGTGGGACTGTGTCAAAAGCCTTGCTAAAATCAAGATATATGACATCTACGGCTTCCTCCCTATCCACTGGCGAGTAACCCTGTCAAAGAAGGAAATTAGGGTGTTTGGCCTGATTTGTTCTTGACAAATCCATGCCCCCTTTTCCTTATGACCCTATTATTCTCCTGGTGTTTACAAACTGATTGTTTAATAATTTGTTCCAGTGTCTTTCCAAATGCTTAAGTTAAGCTGACCGGTCCATAATTCCCCAAATTCTCTTTGTTCCCCCTTTTGAAGATAGGTACTATGTTTGCCCTTCTCCAGTCTTGTGGGACCTCACCAGTCCTCCTGGAGTTCTCAAAGATAATTGCTAACAGTTCCAAGATTGCTTCAGCTAATTCCTTTAATTCCCTAGGATAAATTTCATCAGGCCTTACACACTTGAGTACGTCTAATTTATCTAAATATTCTTTAACCTGTTCTTTCCCTATTTTGACTTGCATTCTTTCTCCTTTATTGTTAATATTAATTGTGTTGAGAATCTGGTCATCATCACCCTTTTAAAACTCAAGCAAAATGGACATTAAGCACCTCAGCTTTCTTGATATCATCAGTTATTAGCTCTCCTATCCCACTAAGTAGAAGGCCTACACTTTTTTTCATCTTTCTCCTGCTCATAATGTATTTAAAGAACCTTTTTTAATTTCCTTTTGTACCAAATGTGTTGTACCAGAGAGGTGCAATATTGTTGCAGGTGTAGGAAGCCTATTCCCAAAATATAATAAATTTCATGTTAGATTTTTACATGTTGGGATACATCAAATCAGGATGAACTTAAAATTAACATATTGAGACTTCCCATCCTATAAAGAATTTTTGAAAAAGCAACAAAAAAATGTACCAGGCAACATCTTTTCTCCTGTTATTACAACATTATTCTAAGATGTCCCAGGACATTTAATAATAATTAATAATAAATTAATTATTGTATGATTACAAACACTTCAACAAAGCAAACTTTATGAAAAAGAATGAGGAGCAACTTTTTTGCCATCAGTTGATCTGCAAACAAGAGCTTTCATAAATGAAATGAAACTATGGTACATTGTAACATCAGTCTGTTAATGCATGTTATGAAATATGATCCAGCCATTACAAGAGTTTAAGTGATGCATTGTTCTTACAGCAGCGTCTCCCTATTGACAGCTTTTGTTCTGTGGTGGTTTTCCCTTTGCTTAATCTATTCCAGATGCAAGAAGTGTTAAAAATGCAAAACAGTAATTCCAATTAACTTCAATACAGAATAATGATTTAAGAGGTTAGTACCATTGTGGAAATATACTTCTCCCTTTGGTCTGTAACCAACTACATAAAGTCTCATTGAGTCGCATGTTTCCGCTGATGGGCAAGCCAATTTGCACCACTTGAGTTAAAGGTCTATCTTTTCAAGTGTTTATAGCATAGGTGTGAGTGTGAGTGTTAAAAAACACCTCTAGGCTAAAACATGCTGTAGGAATTTTCACCACAAGAGCAAGTAGAATCTCAAAACTTGATTAAATTCAGTTTTGCCACTTCAAATTCAATAAGTGCAGGCACTTTTGGGGCGGGATAGAATGGTGTGGTGGAGAGAGATGTCAGGTGAGAGCAAATTAATGGGAATTTTGCTGTTGAATGTTGTGAGTACAGGACTGGGTGCTTAGTCTTCTGCACAAAAGTTCTTTAGTCTTCTGTGTGGTGTCTAGAGCCAAGTCTCTGTCAAATGTGTTTAACCTAAGACACTATATTTTCATTTTCTACTACACTAGTTTTTCCCCCAGTGCTTAGAGGTGAGATAGTTAGCATTGCCTCTCAGTGCACACATGGATATTTGTATAAGGAGCGGATGCACTCAGCTATTAAAACATTCAGTGACTTCATCTTTCAGATGAACAGCTTCTCTTTATTAAAACATAATGTTGAGTTAGTGCCTTTTGGATATATCAGTAAAATACAGAATCAATGCCATTGTTTATTTAGAAAACAGGTCTGTCATTTCACATCTTTCTTAATTAAATATGTCCTTAGAATTTGTAAGATATGTACTTACTGTGCATGAGCATTGGTTGACCTGCTCACTGAAAGAGAGTATGTACAGCCTGTCCAACCAAGAGGTCTATTAGTGTCAGGTCAATTGTAAGCTTTTAAAGAAACCACCTGAATATGAGTTTTTATTTGTGGGGGACTGTTGGGAAATAATACTTATGATTATAAACATTATGATATGTATAAAAGGTTCCTGTTGAATATTTGTACATTAAAAGTCCCTGAGCACTTATTTTAATATGAGAGGTAAAAACTATTTTAATGTGCTCATTGTGCTGAAACACGGGCTTCCATAACAGAACTGTTTCTCCCCCCCCCAAAGGGTTTTACCACAAACATGCCAAACTCAATTACAATAGAGCAAAAGTGCCTGTCTTAAAACCACAAAACTTGTAACAGTCAAAGCAGAAGGCTCAGTGTTTCACTTAAGTCATTGCTTTTTGTCTCCTTAACAGAAGCAACATGACTCACGTGGTGGCTTCATTCTGTTAAAAACTAAAGCAGTGAAGGTTGCTAAGTGACAACAACAATATGCTTCCTATTACCAAAGTTATAATTATTCTTTTAACGTAGTTTTTTGTGTATATTAAGGTTGCAAAGTCAATAACTTGAAAGTTAGCACTCAGAAATAGAGTTGCCTGTGTGACTGTAATTGGGCCCCCTTTTGCATATGCATTATGATAAAACCTTTAATTACACAATCACTTACTAGTTTTTCCACTTTACCCCTGCCTCGTTCAATGCCCAGGATGCACCTACTCTGGGTAGAGAATCAGAGTTGTGGAGTGAAGGAGGCTGTTATCTGTAGGACCTCTGCTGCATTTGTTGGGGAAGTTGGAAGATGAGTGGTGAATGAGGCAGGGTACTGCAAGAAGAGAAAGGAAGGTCCTCATCTAGTCTCAGTGTTTTCTCCCCACCCCACCAACTGGCTCCCATTCTACATGCACCCTGCGCCCCATCTCTCTGTTTCCCCCACTAGCTCAGTCACTTTGCTCCACTGGTTCCAGCCTGCCCTCTCCCTCACCCCTGATTCCCAATCGCCTTTCCCAGCTAGTCCCAGGCAGTTTCTCTCCCCTGCCCTCCCAGCCCTCCTCCAGTCCCAGTCTCACCAGACTGCTTGTCCCAATCTACTCCTTTTCCCCCACTTGGTCCTGCTTGTGCTCCTCTCTCCTCTGAATTTGAATGACACTGCCTCCTCCTCCATTATGCCTGGGTGCAATTGGGGGAGGGGGAGGGGTTGTCATAGAAAGTTTTCCAATTTGGGACCTGGCTCATCTGAGAGAAGCCATTACAGGAGACTTTGTCTTTGGTTCAATAGCCCTGGGCTGGAGGGAACATGCTCAGTCACTCTGGGGGGAATGATACATGAGCAGGCTGGTCAGCACTAGATGCTGTGAGAGGCTTGAGTGTGATCAATAAAAATAGAATCCTCGGAAATTTTAGCAGTTAAAATGTAAGTAGTCTGTTCTGAGCATGTGTGATATGAGATTTTTTTCCCCAAAGGGTTGTAATTTGGCCAGATTTGGTTGGATTTTCATGTGAATGGCAAAAGACACATTCCTGACACAAAGACCACCTCCTGCCAAATGTCATGTCCCTGCCCCAAATCGGTGTATATTAGAGCTCTTCAGAAAAAGTTTACCAGAATTTTTTAACATGGACAAAACGATGCATTTTTTGCACCTTGAAGAAAAAAACTGAGCCTGAGGCAGACACCCAGCATGGAAAATCTCAGCCCAAACAGCTGAAGGTTGGTGAAGTTGTAAAGTATTACGTAAGAAAAGAGGGTCTTCTAATGGCAAGTGTTGGGTAAATTCAATAGGCTGTGCTATCTGCTCTGTCTATAATAACCCAATACAACTAGAATATAGGGTCACACAAATATTACATTGCTCACATAATTGGAATACAGCATGGTCTAGTACATTGTACATGTACAGCATGGTCTAGTAGTATTGAACTGGGAGTCAGGAGAGTTGGGCTTTGCTCACAGCCCTGTCAGTGTCTTATTGTGTGACTTTGATCAAGTGATTGGACGGTGAAGGCTTAGAGACATGTCTTGTGTCTAGTACAATGGAGCTCTGATCTCAGTTTGGGCATCTAGATGTTACAGTAATACCAATAATAGTAATAAAAATTATCATGAATAAAGCAGTACATGCAACTTTGCCTTACTTGTTTGCCTTTGGAACTACTGCGATATCTGGGAGTGGGGCTTTTCTTGGAGGTTCAAGTTAGGTGTCTTGTATATTTTGGATGCTTGGTGGTTGAGTGGTTGTGTGAGGAGAGAATGAAGCAATGTGCTGTTGTATAGATTTTAGAATCAAACTTGAGTGGTTTTTTAATGGCAAACTAGGAAGATGCATTCTAGTGTGTGTTTGTTTAAATCACATAAATGTTACAGTGGACGTCTTACTTCACAGATTTTTAATCTAGGGTGTGGTTAAACACCTTTGTGGTAGGACCTTGCTTACACAGTTGCTTAGTTGTGAAGTTCAGTAGACCAATGTAGCATAATATTCCCAGTGGGATGCTGTGATATTTACTGCTTCAGAAAAAGATGTATCAGTTAAATATGCTTTAAAGAAATGTCAAGTGTTTGCTATGTCTTGAAATTGAATTTTCGCATTAGTGATACCATGTTAAACCTACTTTCCCCACAATTATGGTTGTAACTGCAGTAGAGCATTTAAATGCATTCTTTCAGAAAACATATGTTTGTGTTTATGGAGTGTAGTCATTTCCTTCAGACTGCCCTGCTATGTTGAACCTTAAGTAAAAAAAAAGAAAAAGAAAAAAGTCTATAGAAAAGGATAAATATTTCCTGAATAAAAGTAAAAAAAATAAATCATTATTGATAACGTATACACAAGACTAAATCCTTTGTATTTCCAGCATGCTCTCTGCCTGTTTGAGTAATAAATATTTCAGTCAACAGTACGTCTAAGTTTTTATCTTAGAATACTGGGAAGAGTAATGTTAAAGTGGAGTCTGGAAGGAAGCAAAGTAAAGAACTGGAGGTGAACTACAGGGACTTGGATTCCTTAGGGACCCGGACTAAAGGAAAAAGTCCACAGGTGAGAACAATATCCTCTTTTCATGTGCATTTCCAGAGCAGAATAGTCATTCATCACAGCACTCTACCACTTGCTTTAATCAGTGTTTCATGAACTTTGTTTCCCTTCAAGGCACCA
Source organism: Chelydra serpentina (assembly GCA_037349315.1). Taxonomy (NCBI): domain Eukaryota; kingdom Metazoa; phylum Chordata; order Testudines; family Chelydridae; genus Chelydra; species Chelydra serpentina. The sequence continues at coordinate 27,991,567 of JBAIAC010000035.1, read as the reverse complement.
TTTTCCTTCTATTTTTGCTCAAAGTAACAATTTAATTTAGTCCCAAGTATTTGTTTCTGTTTCTCTATTTGAATGTTCCAGGAAACTTAGACTCTATCAGGTCACTTACAAATTCTGTACAGTTATATTTAAATCCTGAAACCACTGCCTTGATTTCTTTTTTCAAATCCACCTCTTGCCTGATGAAATGGTTTGGATGGGCTGTAAGTGCTAAAGAAAGATGGTAAGTAGGTGATACCAGGAAGGTTAGAACTCGTTGTGAATTTTTTGACAAAATAGTTCTTTGTTGGAAAATACTGATTCTTCCAAATAAAATTTTTTTGAGGGAAAGTTTTGACAAAACTTTTGTCAGGAAGGTTTCTCAGGAGGGAGATACTCACCCCAGAATAGCTAATAGCCTACTGCAGGAGGGAGATACTCACCCCAGAATAGCTAATAGCCTACTGATCAGGGGACTCAACTAACATTTGGGAGCCCCTGGTTCAAGACCCTCTTCTGCCTAATTTGGAGTAGGGACTTGAAATCATGTCTTCCACATCCCAAGTGACTGCCTTAAGCACCAGACTATGGGGTATTACAGGATGGTTTTCTCTCCACCTCTTCCAATCCTTCTCCTACCTTGGACCTGAGAAATGTTCCTAATTTAAAGTTTTATTGAAACCAGTCCTTTCCCGCAAAAAGTGGTCATGTAAACTCTGGGCCTCTGTCTACACTACAGCTTCAACCGTTTTCTCTGGTGGTGAATCCTTGGTCCTGGTCCTGCCAGTTTAGATACAGTATACATGCCAGTTGTGATTTAACATGCTGAACAGTGTGTCTCCCATTTTAATTCTACTCACACAGGGAATAGCAAAGCCTTTTCCCTTCTCTCCTTGCAATAGAAAGTTCCCCATAAGCAGGATTTATTGTAGTTTTACAGCTGCAGGGGGAATAGTGCTTACCAGTTCTATTGGTGGAAATTTTCCAAGCTGCACAATTCACTAGTTTATATTACCTAATAGAGAGATAAATAAGCCATGACTCTTCTTAAAGACTATCTTTTAATTAGCTTTTTAATGGATTTCCATTGACTTTTCCCTACATAAGTACTACTGTATTAGTTCATTATTGTGATTAAAAGCAGCTAATAATGATCATAACTAAATAATTACTTTTAAGTCCTTCAGCACAGCATGATCTCCTACATGTTACCGGCTTCCAGCCAAAGACTGCTTGTCGTCTTTTCTTTATGTAGAAATGAAACAGCCCTTTTATAAATGGAGTAGTAGAAACCTGCCCATGTTCCTCTCTGTGAGTCATAGGTCAAAAACAATTGAATGATAACACTTAGCATTTATTGAGCACTTGAGATCTATAGAGCTAAAAGAACTTGAGAAGGGTGTCAATTTCCTCATTTACAAATGGGCAAGCTGTGCCACAGGTTAAATGACTTGCTCAAACTCATACTGCGAGGCATGGACCGATCTGGGAATCCCTGTATTGTGTCCTATTATATCTTTGTTAGAAGCCGATCTCGAAAGTGAAGTCAGCACTGTTTTTGTGGGGCTCTCTATGAAATAATAATTGTGAAGACCCTAGGAAGAGATGAGTAACTTGTGTAGACACTTGGGTGAGGGACGGATATGTTATAATTGAGTAAGGAATGGGGGTGTTCCTCAGCTGGATTCTGAGTGGTGGAAGATGTCCTCACCTGTTTGGGGGTGTAAATAAGGGTTCTTCATGTGGTAGGGAGACCCCCCAGTTAATTTTTTTTTGTGGTGAAAGGGATCATCCTCAGGAAAGTGATTCTATAGTTAGGTTCTGGGAAGGATTGCTGATGAGACTTCACTCCCAAAAGCGTGAGTGCCGTGCACACTGGTCACTTGGAGTTTTGGATTGACCAACTCTCAAACACCTTCTGACACCAGGCTTCCTTTTGAGATTTCTAGTTCTTCCAGGTTTCAGCTGCTCTGAGAATTAAGGGTGATTAGCTGGGCTTGGATACAATAAACCTTCTTGCATGTGCAAAGAGGTTTATTACTGTAAGGTTGATACTGATTTATAGACAGTTGACATAACTTTTTTTAAAGCACATTATGTTACTTTGAGACAATACACATGATTATATGGACTAATGATACAGATATTAAAAAATAGAGTAGATCACAATTCATAATTCAGGACTATGAAATTTTACGGTATACACATAAGATGAAAACTTGGGAGGCATTACTTGTAAAATCCAATCTACTGCCAAAAAATATTTGATTGAGTTAACTTAAAAATGGCTAGACATGTAATGCCTGATCATCACACTTCAATGTTCATATTTCTACCATTAATTTATTTATATTATGAGACTATGTCTCTATATAACTTCAATTGGAAAGATGCAGTGCTAACTTCTGCTTTACTGCTTCTTAATCTAAAATAAACCACTTTTAGATTGAAAGTACATGTTTAGATCTGTTTGTCCACTGTTGTCCAGAAATTACTTTAACTGCCATAACTGGTCAATGCTCAATGAAATACTAACACTTTGTACACATTAAGAGATTCTAAAAGCAGGATACAAGGATGGACACACTTTACAGATGGCAGAACTAAAGCACAGTGAGGTTAAGTGACTTGTCTATCAAGAAAGTGTTATGTATTTAGTTTGTTGTTGTAACCCCTGGACCATACTGTCATTTCCAATTCCCTTAGGATTTCTAAGAGTTCACGGTGAATTTTGTGACCTTCACCCTGTCCACCCTAGGCGTTACATTTGATTTTATGTTTCATAAAGGCCCTATCAAACGTATCTTTTTGTAATAATCTGCTAACTCTTTAAATTAATTTCAGTGTCATTCTGGATATTCAAGGTACTGTCTTGTTTTTACTGCTGGGGCTAGAGGGGGGAAAATAGGTCAGATTATAGCCTTCCTCAGAGCATATGTAAGAAGCAAAGTATCTATGTCTGTACATTTTGAGAAATTATTTAGCTTGTTATAGTTAATATAAAGTCTTCCTTAAGCTAATGTTAGCCACTTGGCAGGGTTATTTGAAATGAAGGAAGAACCCACGATCCCTAGTGGGCAATCTTCCTAACATACTTCAGTGAAGAGTTATTGCTTCTTTCCTCTGAAGAATCTTCTAACGTAACTGGTGCGTAAGACATATTGGGAAAAGATAATCTAAGTGTTCTATGGAAAATTCAGTGTATAGCAGAAAGATGGAACCCGGAAGAATGACACATAGCAAAGGCTGGGCATTTATTACTTTCATTTGTGGAATAAGGGGGAATGCTACTCAGTATGTACACTAGTCTTCATCCCACGAGAGCAAGCCAGGAATGCTTAGTACTGCTACATGTGGGACACATTTTGTTGTCAATATTAACTGTAGTCAGTATTAACTGTACAGACTTTTTTCATTAAAAATACTCTTTTTACTCTTCTGTCCGTAGATGATGCATCTTTCCATAGAAGCAACAAAGAGTCCTGTGGCAGCTTATAGACTAACAGACGTATTGGAGCATCTGAAGAAGTGGGTATTCACCCATGAAGCTTATGCTGCAATACGTCTGTTAGTCTATAAGGTGCCACAGGACTCTTTGTCGCTTCTACAGATCCAGACTAACCCAGCTACCCCTCTGATTCTTGACATCTTTCCATAGTTAAGGATGAGAGCAGGTTTAATTTCTAAAGTCTTAATTTAACTTCTCCTTTCTGACTTCAGCGTAGTTTTTTCTGAAAACAAAGGAAAAACTTTGATCTTAAAGACATTTATCAAACCTCTTGAGTTAGTGATAATTACATGTCAGGATAATACTTTTTATTTTTGACTCAGGTTTAATGTTTTTCCTCTCTTTGTACCTCAAAAATGGCTTGTTTACTAGACTTGTTTAGGAATTTTTTGACAAAACTGAAATGTTTCATGAGACAGTATATGTTTCAGTGAAACATTTATCGGGAAAAGGTTTCTCGGGTCCAGCATGGAATTTTGAGAGGGAGACCAATCCCAGAATAGCTAATAACCTGGTAGTCAGAGTACGTGGTTATCCTGGCATGTCAGAGACCCAGCCTCAAGTCTTTGTTCTGTTTGATTCACCACACACTAGGCTTTTGTGAGTCTCTCTCTTTCTCTCCTGCTCAATGAATATTTAATTATTTATACAAAGCGGAACAGCTTCAACAGCAGAGATTGAGGACCTATTCCAGAGCAGCCATTAGCCAATAAAGTTGGCAAGGTCTCAGGTTTGTCCTGATGCAGAATGGGAAATAATTGTTGAAATCTAAAAAAAATTTCATGGGACCGGAAAACCGTTTCCTGCACAGCTGTATTTCTTAACTGCTTTTTACTCCTGGGGGAATTCTGCGCCACTGCGTGCGCACATATTTAATGAGTCCCGCAGATTCCTAATTTTTTATGCAGAAAAAAGCTTCTACCAAAATGTTGCTGCATTTCTGCCTTTTGCCCACCAGAGAGTGCTATGGTGCTAGAACAAAGTTGCAGCTCCCTGCCAGGGAGGGAAGGGAGAGAGCTGCCTTCACAGCACTTGTCAGGGCAGGTCAGGAGACAGGGGCTGTGGGGTGCTGGGGTGAGGGGTCATCAGGGGCTCATAAGGGCTAGTGTGGGAGGACAGACTTGGGTAGGGGCCGAACGGGAGTGGGGGCACAGGGCCATGGGGGGAGGGAAATGGAGCTACACATGGGATGGGGAGGTGGAGCAGAGCTACGCAGGGACAGGGGAGTGGCCGAGTGAGGGCACAGAGACACATGGGGCAGGGGGAGGGGTGCAGAGCTACATAGGGGAGTGGCTGGGTGTGGGCACAGAGATGCGTGGGGACAGGGGGAGGTGGGGCAGAGCTACACAGGGATAGGGGAGTGGCTGGGTGAGGGCACAGAGATGCATGGGGAAGGAGCAGATGTGCCTGACTAATTGGGAGAGGCTATGGGCTAGCCAGGGTCATAGAATCATAGAATATCAGGGCTAGAAGGGACCTCAGGAGGTCAACTAGTCCAACCCACTGCTCAAAGCAGGACCAATCTTCAACTAAATCATCCCCGCCAGGGCTTTGTCAAGCCTGACCTTAAAAACCTCTAAGGAAAGAGATTCCACCACCTCCCTAGGTAACCCATTCTAGTGCTTCACCACCCTCCTAGTGAACATCTTTTTCCTAATATCCAACCCAAACCTCCCCCACTGCAACTTGAGACCATTGCTTCTTGCTCTGTCATCTGCTACCACTGAGAACAGTCTAGATCCATCCTCTTTGGAACCCCCTTTCAGGTAGTTGAAAGCAGCTATCAAATCCCCCCTCACTCTTCTCTTCTGCAGGCTAAACAATCCCAGTTCCCTCAGCCTCTCCTCATAAGTCATGTGCTCCAGCCCCCTAATCATTTTTGTTGCCCTCCGTTGGACTCTTTCCAATTTATCCACATCCTTCTTGTAGTGTGGGGCCCAAAACTGGACACAGTACTCCAAATGAGGCCTCACCAGGGCCAAATAGAGGGGAATAATCACGTCCCTCGATCTGCTGGAAATGCCCCTACTTATACAGCCCAAAATGCCGTTAGCCTTCTTGGCAACAAGGGCACACTGTTGACTCATATTCAGCTTTTCGTCCACTGTAACCCCTAGGTCCTTTTCTGCAGAACTGCTGCCCAGCCATTCGGTCCCTAGTCTGTAGCAGTGCATGGGATTCTTCTGTCCTAAGTGCAGGACTCTGCACTTGTCCTTGTTGAACCTCATCAGATTTCTTTTGGCCCAATCCTCTAATTTGTCTAGGTCCCTCTGTATCCTGTCCCTACCCTCCAGCGTATCAACCACTCCTCCCAGTTTAGTGTCATCTGCAAACTTGCTAAGGGTGCAGTCCACACCATCCTCCAGATCGTTGATGAAGATATTGAACAAAACCGGCCCCAGCACCGACCCTTGGGGCACTCCACTTGATACCAGCTGCCAACTAGACATGGAGCCATTGATCACTACCCGTTGAGCACGACCAGCCAGCCAGTTTTCTATCCACCTTACCGTCCATTCATCCAGACCATACTTCTTTAACTTGCTGGCAAGAACACTGTGGGAGACTGCATCAAAAGCTTTGCTAAAGTCAAGAAATAGCACATCCACTGCTTTCCCCTCATCCACAGAGCCGGTTATCTCATCATAGAAGGCAATTAGGTTAGTCAGGGATGACTTGCCCTTGGTGAATCCATGCTGACTGTTCCTGATCACTTTCCTCTCCTCCAAGTGCTTCAAAATTGATTCCTTGAGGACCTGCTCCATGATTTTCCTAGGGACTGAGGTGAGGCTGACTGGCCTGTAGTTCCCCAGATCCTCTTCCTTCCCTTTTTTAAAGATGGGCACTACATTAGCCTTTTTCCAGTCATCCAGGACCTCCCCCGATCGCCATGAGTTTTCAAAGATCTGCAATCACATCGGCCAACTCCTTTACCACCCTCGGATGCAGTGCATCTGGCCCCATGGACTTGTGCTCATCCAGCTTTTCTAAATAGTCGTGAACCACTTCTTTATCCATGGAGGGCTGGTCACCTCCTCCCTATACTGTGCTGCCCAGTGCAGTAGTCTGGGAGCTGACCTTGTTCGTGAAGACAGGCAAAAAAAGCATTGAGTACATTAGCTTTTTCCACATCCTCTGTCACTAGGTTGCCTCCCCCATTCAGTAAGGGGCCCACACTTTCCTTGAGCACCTTCTTGTTGCTAACATACCTGTAGAAACCCTTCTTGTTACTCTTAACATGTGCATGGGGGAAGCTCTCTAATGGTCCCGCCTTGCCCCCCACAAAAAAACCTATTCCATACTTTTCATACCCATACCCAACAGCCCTCCAAGTTCACACCCAGGCTCGTTCCCAGCAATTTACTTCCCTCTCCCTCATCTTCTCCGTTACCCCTGACTCCCCCAAGCCTTTGCACTGCTTCTGAGGGGTGTGAGAAATATGGTTCTGTATTGTAGTTTAAATGAATTATTACTCAGAATTCATATGAATTAATATGCCTAGTAAGGAATCTGTTTGTCAAAAAACATTTCCTGAATCTTTTTTTTTTTGGTCTGTATTGTTGAAGACATACTTGCTGACAGGTATTTTGAAATAAATGACCAAAAATAATTGAAACTGGTGTGATTATATTGTGTTACTTTTACAAATAAAATGTGTAGTATTTTGCAGAATTTTAAAATATTGTGCACAAAATTTTTAATATTTGTTGCAGAATTTTTAATTTGTTGGCACAGAATTCCACAGGAATACTGCTCTTTCAAACTTTCCATGTAGTTTATTTTCTTTGAAACCTGTTTTGTTTTTTAGATAAGTTGTGATTCAGCAGTGGATTATTTTTGTCGTGCCTAGTTTGGGGCTTGCTCCTGCTCTATGTTATATCAATGGGATTTTTGCTACTAACCTCAGTGGAAGCAGGAGTGGGCACTGTTCATATGAGTATGTTGTGCTCCATTAACTGATTGCACTTTGAAAGAACATAATGATATTTCTATAACTGAGAGTTTCTACAGATTTTCTTTTACTTTTAGTAGTATAGATTTGGGGGCTGTGAGACTGGGATTGTAGTAACGGAATATCGACTATTAGCGTGTTGACAAAAAGTTGGATTACTTGCTTAGAGATTGAAAGATTTGGTGATCATCTCAATTCTAAAAAAATTTCAGCATGACTAAATGTGTTCAGGTCCTTCTATCTTCCAAAGGAAGACATGATGCTCCTCCACAAATCTTGAAGCATAGGTAGATATTTTTATTGGCTCCTCCAAGCAGCAGGTTTTGGTAAAATACTGAAGTAGTTGACTCTAATTTGGAAACTGGATTTGGTTCTCCATTGCGGAAGCTGATAGAAATGAGGGAGCCTCCACAAATGTATTCTACTACTGCCCTGCCATTGATTATTTAACCTACAAATGTGAAAGTATTGGGGTGATGTGGTCTCATCAAGTGCTTTCCCCCTCCCTTGCACACCTAATGATTTAATGTGTTGACTGTAGAATGTGCCTTTTCACAGATGCTCACAATTTCAGACCACCTAGACAATTATAGACCTTGGTCTTCAAACATTATTAGCTTGGACCACTTTAGTCATTTATTTAGTTTTAATCTTTATTTACATACATACGTGTTTGTTTGTTTTTAAAATTTTATCTTGAGAAATCCCCCAAAGAACTTTCGTTTGCTTTTGTTTTTATAAAGGTTTATAAGATTTAAGATGTACTTATCAAGTCAGTCACAAATCATAACCACTTCACAAGAAAAAGAACCATTAAGGAAATAAAAAATATTCCATATAGAATGTGTGTTAAGTGGGCACAATTGAACAAGGTGTAAAAAAACAAAGAAGGCTTCTCAGCCTATTGCCTCTTCTGGTAGATTGCTGCCAGCTACTCTTGTAAAGTGGGACTGTGAAGATGATATCAAAAAGAGGAAAAGGGATTCTTTGACAACAGTAGCCCTTTTTCTTTCAATGTATTGCCTTAAAAGTGTCTCCCTGTGACCCTTCTTCCTCAGCTTTAGTTTGGAGCCAGGCTCTAAACAGCACTTTGTAGAGTTAGAGAAGAACTGAGTAGACAAGGTATTCATGCCCTTGGTCTACAAAATGTAAGGATCAAGGTAATTGTGTTTGACCCATAACTACCAACCATTGCTCAAAGTGGCCATGGCTTTATGGCTACATAATGAGACCCTTGGGGTAGGTCTACACTTACCCGTCGCGTCGGATCGATGTTCTGGGTTCGATTTATCGCGTCTTGTCTAGACGCGATAAATCGAACCAGGAAGTGCTCCCCCGTCGACGCTGGTAATCCAGCTCGACGAACGGAGTAGGCGGAGTCGACGGGGGAGCCTGCGCGCCGTGTATGGAGCCTGGGTAAGTACCTTTTCATTCAAACTAAGATAGTTCGACTTCAGCTACGTTATTCACGTAGCTGAAGTTGCGTATCTTAGTTCGAATTGGGGGGTTAGTGTAGACCAGCCCTTGCAGTGTGTCTCTGTAGAGGCAATGTATTCTGAGAACAAGAGTTAGGGTTGGTAAGAAATGAAGTTGTCATATTCATTTCACCATTTGTTCATGCCAAGAGGTGCTTCATTTCTTCTTAACTTGTAGGCTTCTAGGCTGAGCAAAACAGGTATAATATTTATTTGAAAGATAAATACAATATTGCGTAATACTGTATTTATATCTCCTTGTAATCCATTTGTTGGGTATGGATCAGAATCACTCTAAGGAAGGCCCCAATTTCCACCCAATAGTATTGACTTCTATCAAAACGCAAAATCTGGCATTTATCTGAAAGATTTGTAAAATTATATGCCACTTCGCGACTCTGTATTGGTTGAGGCTCTGGAGAGTTAGTTATTCCAGCAAGGAAGTAGAATAAATTGTACTGAAATGTTGTTATACATGTCAGAACATGGAAAGCTTGGGTGTCGGGCTGACAATTTGTGCTCTTGGCCTAGGGTGACCAGACAGCAAGTGTGAAAAATCAGGACGGGGGTGGGTAATAGGTGCCTATATAAGAAAAAGCCCCACATATCGGGACTCTCCCTATAAAATCGGGACATCTGGTCACCCTATCTTGGCCAAAGTATGTGTATGTTGGAGGGCCTCAATCATAAATGGGGATTTGGGGACACACATGCTTTGGGCAATGGTGAAATACAGTTGAATCGACATGTTAGTGTGGAAACTGAAGGCTGCCCTTCTAATGAATAAATGATTTTCGTTTAAGGAGATGCGGATGTGCTGTACATACTCTATAAAGGAGAAGTGCTTCTGCACAGTATGTGTTTCTTTAAATAAACAATGTCTATTTTAAAATATCTCAATAGAAATGAATAAGTAAATCATCACTGGGAAACTAATGAGATGCTTCTACTTAAAAGGGCAGATGAAGTAATCTTTTAAATGCTGACTATGAAAATATTGGCTGTTGAAATTTAGACTCCTATTATCCTGTAAATTAAAAGCAGCCTTTAAATATAAATAACATGGATTAATACTGCTTTTCTGTTGTCCGAATGTATGTTGATGTGAAATGGAGGAAACATACCTTAAAGAAATATTTTGTAGCAGTTGTTAACACCTTATGTTCCTTCTCCAAGTGCCTTGCTGTGTTTTGTTCTATAATATAAATGTGCAAGCTGTTAACAGCAGGATGAACATTCAGCAACTTAAACAACCACCTGCCCTCGTGAATGAATCATTATTTAAATTCCCTCTGCATTTCATAGATTTAAACTCTGACAGCAATTTAGATTTACAGTGCAAGACATCACACATGAAACTTTCACTGGGTTCATCTCACCGGTTCTTGCATGCACTTTGAGTCCATTTTAGTGATAGGTGGAATTCACTGTAAACATGAAAAGTCACAGGCAGTGTGTAATGATTAGGCTTGGACATCAAATGATGAAGAAATGAACAATGAACCTAAGTGAATACAGAAGTAATTAAAAAGGCCAAAAGAAAAAAAAAACCATTATTGTCCAAATGAATAATTTGAGAGAACCAGAGAAGTAATTAAAGTACTATGAATGGTTTGATGAAAAGAATTGGACTGGGATTAGCTCTGTAAATCCCAAATGTTGTTGGTAACCAAGAGCGCAAGGGAGAAAAGCCAAGGTTTTACATAAATCCTGGTGCAGAACAGCCTCAGCTCCCACTGTAGCTGTTGCTTCCTGCACTTTGCAATAGGTTCTGGGCACCTTGTGAGATCACGCCGTAGATGTTTAGTTTAAATTAATCTATTCTGAATATGGATGTTACAACATTACTAAAAATGAAATTGGCAATGCCAAATGATTGAATCCTTGATAGAGTAAATCCATAGGTGCTTATATATGTATAGTGGAATGCAGCTGTAGTTTAAGGGTCTATTGGCAATTGTGTTGTTAGCAGTTAATGAGGGCTTTTCATCTCAGGTAAGTGACTTTACCTCAAACAATAATTCACAATGGATAAATAAGTCACTTAGCTGTACTTTAAAAAATCACCGTGTAATTAAAAGGATTTGCTTGTTTTTAATAAATAAAATATTTGAAAGATGTATTTACCTCTTACTGAAAATGGGCTGCTTGCATTTGCAGTGTGATATAGTGTAGACAAGTCTGTGACACACTTTATATACGCTAAATCTAAAATTATTTCTGGGGAAAAAAAACCCGGAGTGGTACTTAAATATATATTTAGTAATCTGCCCAGCATCCATCTAGACTAGTGGTCTCCAAACTTTTTTGATCGCGCACCTGTATCAGTAAAAAATGTGAGCACGCACCCCAATATATATTTATTTATAAATTATATACATGTACTACTGTACTAATATATTATGTACATTATAAACCATACACAAAAAATAGAAATTAAAAAAGGATGAGATAAAGATGAAATAAACAATATTTTTAAAATAAATGTTTATTTTATTTTATTTCTTAACAGTACAAAAAACCTTTTTGCTCTCACCAAAAGCAAATGTGATTGAATATGCTTCATTATTTTTTAAAATCTTGGTTTAACACTTTAACACAGTGATTCGAAGGTCTGGTTCTAAGTTCAGTTTATTTCAATACTTGGTTTTAATGGCTGTCAGAGCTGAAAAAGATACCTCACAAAGATACGTAGATCCAAATGGAATAAGTGCATCATTAGCTGTGCTTACTAAATCATGACACTCATTTTTCAATCCCATCCACCAGTTATGCAAAGTTTTTTGTTGAAATTCGGCTAGTAAATTTCCATCTTCCCGGACGTCAATCAGTTGTTCTTGCAAACTAATCGGAAGGTGTTGCATTTTTATATTTTTAACAAATGGATTCAAAACCCACTGAAACTCTTTGTTTGGAAGATTTTTAAACAGGTTAGAAAATTCTGTTTCCAAGTTTTTAAAGTGTGCAGATATGAGCATCTTTATAGGTGACACGCTTACATCGTTTTCGGCAACAAAATCACATAACGATGGAAACATTTCCAAAACATCTGTTTTCAAAATGCGCTCTCAATAGCACGAGTTTCTTTCGATAAGCAATTACTTTCTCACTTGTTAAAACATCACCGTTACCTTGAAGGGACAGATTAAGCGTGTTTATTTTTTCAAAAATATCTGCTAGGTAGCATACTACTGACAGCCATTTGTCATCACAGAAAAGGTCATTAAATTTGGAACACTTATCGTTTGGTAAAAGAAAAATGCATAACTCATCTTTAAGTTTGACAACTTTGTGGAGCACTTTGCCACGAGATAACCAGCGAACCTCTGTGTGGTACAAAAGATTTTCATGGTCACTCCTGATCTCATTACAAAGTATTGTAAAGATTCTACTATTTAATGGTCTTGCTTTTATAAAATTAACCACATCGATGACATCCTGTAGCACTTTGTGCACTTCTGGCTCCATCTTCTTTGCTGCAATAGCTTGCCTATGAATGATGCAGTGAATGAATTTCACATGTGGTGCTATCTCTGTAACCTTTCCCCGGAATCCCTTTTTTATTCCAGTCAAAGCAGCTGCTCCATCAGTGGTTATGCTTGCACAGTTTTTCCATAAAACATTGTGTTTATTAAAGAAGTCATTTACTGTTGCAAATATATCTTCTCCGGTACATCTTTCCTTTAGTGGCTCACAAAAAAGTAGTTCTTTGTGTATTTCATTATTGAAACAGAATCTAGCAAATACCATAAGATGAGACATGTTAGAAACATCTGTACTTTCATCCAACTGTATAGCAAACCTCCCACACTGCGTAATTTGGTCTAATACTTTGTTTCTTCAAATCTTCAGCAATGTTGTCTATGCGTCTTCCGACAGTATTTGCTGACAAAGGAATGCATTTTAGTTTGTTGCCATATTGTTTTCCGTGTATTATTTCAGCCATTTTTACCGTGGCAGGAAGAACAAGTGTTTCCCCAATGTGGCTTTTTCTCTTTCTCTATTAAGAAAGAAACCTCAAAAGAGGCTTCTAAACATTTATCATTAAGTTTAGTGAAATTTTGTAAAGTACTGGATTGAGTATCGCATGACTTTAAACATTGCTGAAAAAATTGTAGAGGTTTGTCGTCTTGTTCTGGATGCTTCGTTTTTAAATGTCTTGCTAATCGTGATGGCTTCATACTATCGTTAGCTAATATCTAAAGGCACAATATACATTTAGGGCGAGGTTCATCATTAACGATAGTGGATGTAAATCCACTTTTCAAATAGTCTTCTTCGAATTTCGAATTTTTTTGGCTGACTTCTTGTCAGATCTGATTAGATCGTCATTGTTTTTACCTCGTAATATGGCTGATGAAGAGCTCGTACTAGGAGTAGGAGAAGTGTCAGCTCTGCCATTTTCTTGTGCTCGCATTATTAGTATTATCTTCAGTCCGCAGTTTCTTTGCAGGAATCTTTTTAAGCCACTTGTCCGTTTTGTGAGGGTTAGTTTAGTTAAAACTAGATAATATAATCCGTAAATCCACTTAACCGGGCACACGTAAACTGCAATACGTTGCAATACGCTGAAAGCGAAAAAACGAGTGAGGGCGCCACTGTCAACCCCTCCACGTTGTGGAACTCCCACTCTTCCCTCAGGATACCTCGCATACCGTGTGACACGTGACCGTCTGACATAGGGACCGAGTGAGGGCACCAGTGTCAATCCGTATATTAAATATTAGTAAGCTTAATTTTTCTTATTTTTTTAGATACAAAAATATAAATAGAAGTTCTAATATTTTCTTCCTGCACCCCAATGGACTGTCTTTCGCACCCCACTTTGGGGACCACTGATCTAGACCCCAATCCTACACCTATTGAGGTAGGGCAATGGGATCAAATCCACTATGGGGATATGAGCAAAGTAAACTGGAGAAACTTTTCATATACTTAGCTACATATGACTACTTCCCCTCTCCAGGGAAAGAAGGAGGTCTTCAGTTTGTTTCAGTAACTGTGGCATTGTATGTCGAAAGTGAGAAGACTAAATGCATATTTGGCACGAGTCTGGAGCATGGGGTTTCAGCCAAAACTAGAGGATGTCAAAGGTAGATACACTGAGAGTTCTATCCTGTAGGGAGGGTTAAAAGGGTACAAACCCACTTACTGCTTATTCCAGGGGTTCTCAAACTGGGGGTGGGAAGTTATTACATGCGGGGTCGTGAGCTGTCAACCTCCACCCTGTAACAGGGTTGAACTCACCCAGCGGCGCCTCCTGTTGGTTTCTTCTGGGAATTAGCTCATCCAGCCTCTGGAACGCCCTCTGCCGGCCGGTGATCCACCTGACCACTCTGGCCCGTGCCCCTCCCAGGACCCGGTGCTCTTTTAACTGGGGTGCTGCCCCCCAGCAGTACCCCTCAGATCTGGGTCTTCCCTCCCCAGGGGACCCCCAACCCACTATCCCCACCTCGCCTCAGTCATAGGCTACTGCCAGTCACCAGCTAGCCCCCGCGCCCTGGGGCAGACTGCAGTATAAGCCACTCATCACTGGCAAAGGGGGTTTGGACCTGCTGCCTCGGCCTACCCGTGGGTTGCCCCTGCAATCCCAGTACCTAGATGGGCCTAACCCTAGGCCTTAGCCTGGGGTTTTCTCAGGCCGGAGCTCCCCAGCTCCTCTGGCCTTCCCCAGCCCTGCTCCACCCTAGGTACCTGCAGCCAAGCCCTTCTCCCTCTACAAGCAAAGGGAGAGTCTGTCTCCTCTTGGCTCACTGCCCTCTTATAAGGGGCCAGCTGAGCCCTGATTAAACTGGCCACAGCTGCGGCTGCCTTGCCAATCAGCCCAGCTTCTCAGCCCCAGCCCTCTCCCAGGGCTATTTCCAGCCCCTCAGGGCAGGAGCGGGGTGCCACCCCGCTACACACCCCAAACCCCACCTCGCCTCCAGCATTTATAATGGTGTTAAAGATTTGAGAGTCCTTATACTCCAAAGTAGGGGATACTGCTTGAACCAGCAGTATCTCTAAATATGAAATGAAAATTAAGTGTGATCACAACACATGGAGTATCTCACTCAAAATTGTATGGAGAAGATGGAAGGATGTAGTCTCTGGGACCCTGTGTGAAAAGTAAAATCCAAGATATTTGTGGGAAGGAAATAGTCTGTGATAGATTGGAGTGAAGGATGTAATGGGCATCAGCGTGCACTGGTTGGAGTAGTGCTTCAGAGGTCAGTGTGTACGACTGTTAGAGCAGATACAGCGGATCTTAGCCAATACCAGGAGTGTGTAGATAGGGTAGTTTAGGAGCTGGGGGATACAGTTGCTGGCTGGATGGGAGTATGGATTGGCTATGGAATCTTCATTCTGAATTTCTCGTCTTATGAACTTTTATGGTTCTAGCAACACATTTTTATTGGGATTTGCCTGTTCTCAGTGAAGTTCACTGTGGCCTGAACTGTACACATTTAGACAGGGATATCCCTATTTTGTGTGTTCCATTCACTTTGTTTCACTACAAAGGGAAGGTCTTTTCCAGCAGTACAGAGAGGGTTATTGCTTTGTATGCAGCTCAACCCACCTAGAGTTGATGCTTTGCTTTTTAGCTAGGAAATTCGAGCTGGGGATAATGGCATGCAAAATTTACCTCAGCAAGCAGCAAACACTAATTAGTGATTTGTACGCACGCAAGAAAAACCAGGTAGGAGACCTGAGTAGTTTACATTGCGGTTGAGTTGTACCTGTTAAAGTAATTACATCACACCATTGCGTGATTACTTAAGCCATTCCGAAAACTTTCTCTTTCTCAGCTCTAATTTTTTGTAAGCCTTTATGTAACACTGCTGTAGGGTGAATGAGGCTGGCTATGGCTGGATGATGAGTGTACCAGTAACCTGATAAGAGCCTTATTTTTTTTTTTTACTTTAGTTCCCTATTCAGGCCCAAGGAGTAATTTCTGTGGTTTTGGACAAGAAGCTGCCACAGGACGTTCATGCCTTGGCTCCCATGAATCCTAATCCTGTTTTTGGAGTCAAAAGCTTTTCAGCACTGGGTCCCAGGGTGCTCTGATTCACGGCTTTTGCAATCAATCCCTCACTCTCTCACAGAGAAAATGTGCCCATAAATGGAAGGTGAGTACAATTCCCACACATGCCACGGCTAAGTGAACTGTGTACATATTTGATAGACAACATAGAGTAGATATCAACACATGCAGGGGAGGTCTCTGTCAGACTCATTGCTCCTTAAAGGGAAACATAGTTTTGAACAGAGAATTGCCCTCTCTCCTCCACTACCTCCCCCATCCTCACCACTTGCTTCAGTTTGCTTCTCTCTCTCACCCCAGGACAACCCCTTTCTGAGTGTTTGCACTGCTTCCTTGCCCTCAGCAGTCTTTGTGTGCTGGGCAATCGATGTGCGTTGCACAAAGTCTGCTTAAATCTTGCTAGCAAACCAAGAGCATTCAGAAGCCAGCATTGTGAGTTCTTGCATTAATAAAGGGATCAGATGTACTGTTCTGTGAGGACATGTTCATATCCTAAGTGTTAGTAGGGATGTGATGCTGCATGGAGGTGGTGTGGTGTACGGAGGTGGTGATAGCAGTGTTAGCACTGGTGCAATGGAGGCTGATGTATGACATTCATGCACACAGTCTATATATTTTATGCTCTTTATTTCTGGTCCGTTTAGTTGTTTAAATTCGGCTGAGGGAAAATGCCAGAAAGAATCGAGAGGAAACAGCATATGTTCTTGACTGAAGGAATACCCATAGTTTTGTGTTGTTTTTTTAAAATCTGAAATCCTGACAACACTTATCTGCTGACTAAACTAGTGCATATCTTACTAAATTACAGCTATTGACTCTTGTTAATCCTGGAGTGTTTTTTAAAAAAAGACCATCAGTTTTGGGTCCATATAGGGTATTTACTATTTGATACCTGATGAACAAACCCACTCTGCTTGATTATATAACACTAAGGTGCTGTTGTGTGAGCATGAGGAATGTCTCTTGGGGGAGGAGACCCAGCATAGTGGAGGTGGGAAGTGCCTACTCTCTGGGAAGCAGCCTGAAAGGAGGCTGAGAAGCAGGATGCAGAGCCAAGCAAGCAGGCTGCTTTAGGCCTGGAAGCCTGCCTGGAGACGGGGGCCCTGAGGAGCTATAGCCTGCCTGAGACTAGGGTTGTCACTTCTGAGGTACAAAAAAAATATGATCCTGAGCCCATAAAATTGGATAGCTGGTGGTATGTCGTGAGCACTCTTACAGTTTTCTCAGGACAGTTACCTCAAAAAAAGGGATGATTCTGGGAAAACCTGGACAGGTGGCAGCCCTGAACCCCTGAGATAGAGGAGTATGCCAGTTCCTGGACAGTGGGATTGTTGCAAGGACTTTGATAAAGGACTCTGTAGCCCCAGAAGGGGAAAAGTCCCTAGTATGGTCTGGTCGGAGGGCCAGGATATTCCTATGGCTGGAGGAGGCCAAAGGACAGTGGGGTGGGGGTGGGGGTGGGGGAAACTGAGGCACAGCTGCTACAATGCCACATGTGGCCCACAATGGTGTGTGTTGGGGCAGCAATTTTGTCCCAGACATCAAGATGGATTTAACTATGCCTAAACTGAACCTCGTGGAGGCAAACCTGTTTTTGTTGTTCATGAAATATCCATAACTGTGTTTAGCATAATAATGAAAAGAATGCTAATGCCCTGCATTAATCTTTTGCAGTTAATGGAAACCCACATTCTAGCTTCAAGAAATATCAGGTGTGATGCATTTGGCACACTGCATGTGCACTGTGTAAAACAAAATAGTAGTTTTGATGAAAACGAGTTGTAATAGTGGAACAAAAATATCCCCACTCTTTATAACTAAGCAAACATCCAGTAAATGCAAACAGTGTTTCTAAAAAATAAATAAAAAATTAGTCATTTTATTACATTAAAGTACAATTTTTTAAAAAGAAAACACCTCTTCCCTCCCACAAGCTTTAGAAATTGTATGGAAGGCTGGTTAGGGGAGGCTGTGCCTCCCCAAACAGCCGGGCGTGGCCTGGCCCCCGCCCCCATCTGACCCCCCCCTGCTTCTGACCCCCGATGGCCTCCTGGGACTCCTGCCCCATCTAACCTCCCCCGTCCCCTGACGCCCCCCCCCCCCCCCGGGACCCTGCCCCCATCCAACCACCTCTTCTCCCTGTCCCCTGACTGCCCCCGGAACCTCTGCCCCAGATTGCCCCCTGCCACCCCATCCAATCACCCTCTCCTTCCTGACTGCCCCCACCCCCCGGACTCCTGCCCCTGTTCCCTGTCCTCTGACTGCTCTGACCCCTATCCACACCCCCGCCCCCTGACCACCTCCCCGAACTCCCCGGCCCTCTATCCAATCCCCCCTGCTCCCTGCCCCCTTACCGTGCTGCCTAGAGCACCGGTGGTTGGTGGCGCTACAGCCATGCTGCCCAGAGCACGAGGACAGGCAGGGGGAATAGCAGGGGAGGGGCCGGGGGCTAGCCTCTCAGGCCAGGAGCTCAAGAGCTGGGCAGGAGGGTCCCGCGGGCAGGATGTGGCCCACGGGCCGTAGTTTGCTCAATTCTGCTTTAGAATGTTAGAGATAATTTTCATTGCATCCACACCAACATCCAATAAGCTATTTCAATGAGAAGACTCAATGCCATAGCATTGCCTCATTCTTCATGTGCTTAAATGGAGTAGATATTTAAATTAATTATCACGTTTTTTCTGAACCCCACTTTGAGCCTCATCGCTGGTGCTTGGGGTGGCATCGAGAATGGGGCGGCAGTCCGAGTCCCGCGGCGGCAATTCGGCGGCAGGTCCGCTCTTCCCGCTGCCGAATTGCCGCCGCAGGACTCGGACTGCCGCCCCATTCTCGCCTGCTGTGGCGGCAATGGGGCAGCAAGTCCGCCGCTCTTCCCTTGCCGCCGCGGACTGGGACTGCCTGCGTCGGGGGCCGGGCTGCAACAACTGCTTGGGGTGGCAAAATTGTGAGAGCCGCCCCTGATGAGAACTAACCATATAACATAACTTTCTACAATAAAGTTGAGCAGCAATTGTAGCACTTGTTCATAGTGAGAGTGGGGCGGGGAATGTTATTTCCCAGAAGAAATGAATCCTTATATCTGGTATTTAGCTGAAATGAATAGGGTCTGGGTGGGTTCTAAGTCTTAGCCATTTAATGTATACAGTAAGTGTATTAAAAGACACAGTAATACAATAAAATCTGTTGGTACAACTCATTTTTTTCAATAAATAAGCAAATTTTCCCTTTAGACACAATTTTCAAAGTGTGCAGGGAAACCAGCACTAATCCTTTATGTTTAGAGTGAGTCCCAAATACTTTAAGCCAGTCTACATATAGAAAGCAGCTTTCTCTGAATCAGCAAAAGACCGCCTCCTTTCCTGTGCTTTGAAATGTAGGTATGGTGTGAGTGTGTCCTGTAAGACCAATATACTGTTGGCAGTATCCCTTACAACCAGCTAAGCTAATCAAGGGTGATGACTTGGTATTTCAGCAGTGGTACTTGGCGGAAACTCAGAAGGGAAATCTGTGACTTTGGGGGAGGAAATGACCACTTTCCTTACTCCAAAAACCTCCTTTAACATCTTTGAGCTGCGTACAATGTGGTCATTATTGGGGTTGGTGACCAGAGCAAGGAAGGAACAATGAGGATTTGACTGGCCTGCTTAGCAAAATTCTGCACTGTTTACTGATTGTTGACAGAGACTTCTTCCAATTCCTTTCCTCTTGATCTTGTGTCACTTTACTCTTTCTCACATTGGCTACTGCTCGGAAGTTACCCTGGTCTCCCTTCCTTTGTTTGATTTCTTCTGACAATTAAAAAAAACAAAAAACCGACCCCCCCCCCCCAAAAAAAAAACAAAACAAAACAAAACACACAAACCAAGTGCTTAACTGGTTTTGACAAGCTCTTTGTTGGCCTAAGGGGAAACAACCAGTGATCTTAATCTTCACAGTTAATTGGTCAGGGTAACTTAAATGGAAAAGATAAAAGACTATAGAAGGCCGCAGCTTTTATATAAATCTGCTAAATACCTTTTGACCCCTGTGTAATAATAAATAAAATACAGTGTGGCTGTCTTAGAGGTATTTGCTGCAATTGAAGTGATGAAGACATTTCACTAGAACATCTGGCATTCATTGTATTCCCTAAAGGAATTGAGGGGGGGGGGGGGCGGAGAGAAGAAATTCTGGCCAAATGACTTTTGTATCATTTTCTGCATTTCATATTGCCATAGGAGTATAAAAAAGATCTTTTCTGTACTAAAAATGAATCATTGTGAAGTGAGAGCAATGGCATTGTGTATTCTTAAACTGAAGAAAATAAATATGCATGTTTAATAAGAAAATCTAAGTTTTTATGTGTAAATCTTCAATCATCTCTTGCATAAATGGCAAGAATTCTCCATATTGTGCTTCTGTTTTCAGTTTGTGGCATTAGCCTAAGAGGACACTTTTGAAGTAACGTAATGAATTTGCTCCTCCCTGCATGCTTTAAAACTACGACCTGTGATGCGCAAATGGTATGTAGGTGGATTCTAAGAGCACAGATGTCACTTTTACTCAGCTTAAAAGTAGGCTCACAAATTATGTGCCAGGTGTATAAACTCACTATTGAGAACTTGCCTTTCCTACTTTTCATATTGCTTTTTATCAGCCTGTTGTTGATATAATTTGTATTATGACTAAGTTTTCCCCCCATATTAGATTTTCAGACTAGCTATTACAAACTGACCTTAATTTGCCTACTAAGTCAGCACATTGAAGATGCTTGTGGTATTCTGATGTGGTACAGCATTGTCAGATACTACAGTATGCTCTTAACATAGAGTTTATTTTGAGAACTGATGGACCCATCTCTCTGCCTCACCTAATTATTCCTGTGCCCCCTAAACCCCTGTATATTGATTTCAGTTAACATGACTGACATCCACTGTTGAAGGTAAAGCTAATCAACTAGAGGATCAATCCCCTGTTGTGAATTCATTGCCTACAGTCTGTCCACTTAGAGTTTAGCACTTAAATAGACTAATACAGACACAACACAGACAGGCATAATTTATACTATCCATACAAGTCCAATGGATCAGAAAATAAAATAACACATTAAAAATGTGTTCCCTTGAGAAACTTGAAGAAAACATTGTCTCCACTCTGGCTTGAATATTGACTACTGGGGAAAATCATCAGACTTTTTGTTAAACTCCAGATAACAGATGTGTTATCAAGTTACTTAATAACTAGGGCGTTTGATTAATCGTGGTTAACTCAAAAAATTAATCACGATTAATCGCAGTTTAAATCACGCTTTTAAACAATAAAATACCAACTGAAATTTATTAAATATTTTGGATGTTTTTCTACATTTTCTTATATATTGTATTCTGTGTTGTAACTGAAATCAAAGTGTATATTTTTATTACAAATATCTGCACTGTAAAAATGAAGAAATAGTATTTTTCAGTTCACCTCATTCAAGTACTATAGTGCAATCTTTTTACCATGATAGTGCAACTTACAATTGTAGATTTTTTTATTACAAAACTGCACTCAAAAACCAAACAATGTAAAACTTCAGAACCCGCAAGTCCACTCAGCCCTACTTCTTGTTCAGCCAATCGCTAAGACAAATATGTTTACATTTACAGGCGATAATACTGCCCTCTTCTTATTTACAGTGTCACCAGAAAGTGAGAACAGGCATTTCAATGGCACTTTTGTAGCTGGCATTGCAAGGCATTTATGTGCCAGATATGCTAAACATTCGTATGCCCCTTCAAGCTTCGGCCACCATTCCAGAGGACATGCTTTCATGCTAATGATGCTTATTAAAAAATGCATTAATTAAATTTTTGACTGAAGTCCTTGGGGGAGAATAGGGGGGAGAATGTATGTCTCCTGCCCTGTTTTACCCACATTCTGCCACATATTTCATGTTATAGCAGTCTCAGATGATGACCCAGCATGTTGTTCATTTTAAGAACACTTTCACTGCAGATTTGACAAAATGGAAAGAAGGTAACAATGTGAGATTTCTAAGGGCGGGTCTACACTAGGGGCGGGGGTCGATGTAAGAAACTCAACTTTAGCTACGTGAATAACGTAGCTGAAGTCAACGTACTTCGATCGACTTACCATGCCATGAGGACGCTGCAGGGTCGACTGCTGCCACTCCCCCGTCGACTCCGCTACCGCCTCTCACTGGGGTGGATTACCGGAGTTGATGGCAGAGCGATCGGGGATCGATTTATCGCGTCTACACTAGACACGAAAAATCGATTCCCTTAAGAGCGATTGCTAGACCTGCCCTAAGATAGCTACAACACTCGATGCAAGGTTAAACAATCTGAAATGTCTTCCAAAATCTGAGAGGGATGAGGTGTTGAGCATGCTTTCAGAAGTCTTAAAAGAGCAACACTCCGGGTACGTCTATACTCACGCATCCTGTCGGAGGAGTCCAATCGATCTTCTGGGTTCGATTTATCGTGTCTTGTATAGACACGATAAATCGAACCAGGAAGTGCTCCCCCGTTGACGCTTGTAATCCTGCTCGACGAACGGAGTAGGCGGAGTCGACGGGGGAGCCTGCGCGCCGCGTGTGGACCCCGGGTAAGTACCTTTTCATTCGAACTAAGATAGTTCGACTTCAGCTACGTTATTCACGTAGCTGAAGTTGCGTATCTTAGTTCGAATTGGGGGGTTAGTGTAGACCAGCCCTCCAATGCGGAAACCACAGAACCCGAATCACCAAAAAAGAAAATCAACCTTCTGCTGGTGACATCTGACTCAGATAATGTAAATGAACAGGTGTTGGTCCACACTGCTTTGGATTGTTATCGAGCAGAACCCGTCATCAGCATGGATGCATGCCCCCTGGAATGGTTGTTAAAGTATGAAGGGACATATGAATCTTTAGCGCATCTGTCACGTAAATATCTCGTGATGCCAGCTACAGCAGTGCTGAGAACACCTGTTCTCACGTTCAGGTGACATTGTAAATAAGAAGTGGGCAGCATTATCTCTTGCAAATGTAAACAAACTTATTTGTCTGAGTGACTGACTGAACAAGAAGTAGGGCTGAGTGCACTTGCAGGCTCTAAAATTTTACATTGTTTTATTTTTAATGCTGTTTTTTTAACATAATTCTATATTTGTAAGTTCAACTTTCATGATAAACAGATTGTACTACAGTACTTGTATTAGATGAATTGAAAAATTCTATTTTTAACAGATTTTTACAGTGCAAATATTTGTTTTCAAAAATAAATATAAAGTGAGCACTGTACACTTTGTATTGTGTGTTGTAATTGAAATCAATATATTTGAAACTATAGAAAACATCCAAAAATATTTAAATAAATGGTATTCTATTATAGTTTAACAGTGCAATTAATCGTGATCGGGATATCATACAGGAAGATCTGGATGACCTTGTAAACTGAAGTAATAGTAATAGGATGAAATTTAATAATGAGAAGTGTAAGGTTATGCATTTAGGGATTAATAACAAGAATTTTAGTTATAAGCTGGGGATGCATCAGTTGGAAGTAACAGAAGAGAAGAAGGACCTCGGAGTCCTGGTTGATCACAGGATGACTATGAGTCGCCAATGTGATATGGCTGTGAAAAAAGCTAATGCGGTCTTGGGATGCATTAGGCGAGGTATTTCTAGTAGAGAGAAGGAGGTGTTAGTACTGTTATACAAGGCATTGGTGAGACCTCATTTGGAATACTGTGTGCAGTTCTGGTCTCCCATGTTTAAGAAGGATGAATTCAAACTGGAACAGGTACAAAGAAGGGCCACTAGGATGATCCGAGGAATGGAAAACCTGTCGTATGAAAGGAAACTCAAGGAGCTTGGTTTGTTTACCTTAACCAAAAGAAGGCTGAGGGGAGATATGATTGCTCTCTTTAAATATATCAGAGGGATAAATACCAGGGAGGGAGAGGAATTATTTTAGCTCAGTACCAATGTGGACACAAGAACAAATGGATATAAACTGGCCATCAGGAAGTTTAGACTTGAAATTAGATGAAGGTTTCTAACCATCAGAGGAGTGAAGTTCTGGAACAGCCTTCCAAGGGAAGCAGTGCGGGGCAAAAGGCCTATCTGGCTTCAAGATTAAGCCAGATAAGTATATGGAGGGGATGGTTTGATGGGATAACATGATCTTAGTCAAAGGTCAATTAATTGCCATCAGTGGTAAATAGGCCCAATGGTCATTGATGGGATGTTAGAAGTTACTAAAGAGAACTTTTTCCTGGGTGTCTGGCTGGTGAGTCTTGCCCACATGCTCAGGGTTCAGCTGATCGCCATATTTGGGGTCGGGAAGGAATTTTCCTCCAGGGTAGATTGGCAGAGGCCCTGGAGATTTTTTGCCTTCCTCTGCAGCATGGGGCACGGGTCACTTTCTGGAGGATTCTCTGCATCTTGAAGTCTTTAAACCATGATTTGAGGACTTCAATAGCTGAGACATAGGTGAGAGGATTATTCCAGGAGTGGGTGGGTGAGATTCTGTGGCCTGCATTGTGCAGGAGGTCAGACTAGATGATCATAATGGTCCCTTCTGACCTTAAAGTCTATGAGTCTGTGAGTGATAATTTTTTTTAATCGCATGATTAATCACAATTAATTTTTTTAACCCTTGACAGCCCTATTAATAACTGATATTAGGGAGTGGAAATTATATTGCATTATAATTAATTAACATTTCTGGATTGGGCTGTGCAAAATCTTAGATTTCTGAGACATAGGAACATATACTGCTAACAAGTTACATAACTATATATATAGGCCAAAATGTTCTCATTTTAGGGGCCTAAGGTTGGGCACCTAAATCTAAGTGACCAAACTTTCAGAGGTGCTGAGCACCCAGTAGTTTCCACTGACTGCAGGAGGGTTGCTGGTGCTCAGCATTATCTGGAACACCAGTCACTTTTATTTAGTTGCCTAAAGATGGCACCAAGTATAGGAACCCAAGCTGAAAAAATCAGGCCATAATGTCCATCTAAATTGGATTGAAATCAGAGGACAGAGATGAGGAATCAGTAGGAAAGCTAAAACAACAATAATGCCATAATACAATTTAAATTCCTCATACCAATTTAGCAATACTTAGTCAGAGAGTGGGCTACAAACTACTATCTGCCTTCATAGATTTTCATCTCAGACTAAATTACTAGGATTGACTCAGATGACTTGCTGGTAGTTCTGACAAGTAGGCCAGCAAATGAAGAGAAAACATTGTTCGGCCAACAGCATGCAAGGCTAAGTATATATATATATATAGCTACAAGTTCGGTCATAATTTTAGGCAACGTAGTTCCAGTAGTGCAGTGCAGAGAAACTTTTATGCATTTTCAATTGATCTGCCTAATAGATTTTATGTATACCTATTACATCATGACATCCACAACAAAAATAATAAATTTTCTCTGCTTTTTTTTTGTTCTTGGCAATGTCCACATATACTGTACATGACATAGCCACAATATACTAGTGTATATAATCTGTACAGATTGTGCAGTATGTGTATTATGTAGTCCAAAATACATAATATTCCCCTGAATGAAAAGTCTTAATTGTGACAGGTTTCAGAGTGGTAGCCATATTATAATTGTAAAGCTCTGCTCCTATATATGGTTACTCTGTTCTGGCTCCCAGTTACTAAGAAGCGCAATATAAATTACTATTTCTTACTAGCCTATATATCACTTACTGTGCTATTGCATATAGAAATGTCTTTGCTATTAAAAATAGGCTAGGGAATGATCACTATCTACTGAGTACCCACTAATTTTAAGACGGATTCTTTAGTTGGACTACATTTTAAACCATGTTATTCCCAACTTGAAAAGGCTGAAGTAAGTTAAACAAGGCCTCATTTCTCTTGAAATTAGGTTTCAGCTGAAATCTCCAGGGCTGTTATGGCTCAGAATCCTAGGAGTTTAATCTTGGGTTGGAAGATGAAATGCTTTCCTTTCCTTGGGTGTAGAACTCAGTTCCTGGATGTTCACACCCTATCAGGTAGAAACTCTCAATCTCCCTCAGGAAACATTGGCCACTGGAAGGTTAGGATGTGAGATGTTATGTAGTTCGTTAAGCTTACAAGCACTTTCTGTGGTTAACTGGATGTCTTTAAGGGTAGAACATCTCCCTTTGAATAACTTCTATTCTATCCTTCAACTTCCAGCTTGTGCCTTGGTACATGAGCAAGTGAGATGGCGTATGCTAGATTAGCTGCAGTAGCTTTATCATGGCAGCATGTTCCAGAGAGGAAGCAAATTAATGAGGGGAGTTTTAGCCTTTAATTTTGCCTTTCCTTGTTGTGTTTGGAGCCTGCCCACTGCCCTCCCTGCTGGTAAATTGTGATAACAGGCATTAAATTAAAGACAGCTTCTCTGGAAGCCAGAAGCATTCTGCCCTTGCTGTTGTAAAATAAGTGGCAGTTACATCTTGAAGAAGGGGATTGAGAACTGTGGCAGGGTGTGATCTGCTTAGTACTCCCTTATCTTAGCAAGAAAAAAGAGATTCTTTTCAAATAACTAATATTTGCTCACTCACTCTTTCCAGCTAAAAGTCTCTATGTCCCCATGCAAGGGGCTGAGGATTCTACAGAAACACAATTAAAGATACATTCTGTAAATTCTTTACAATGACTTACATTATAATTCACTTGTAGAAGAGGCTGTGGTAACTGCAGTGAAATTCAGTTCACCAAGTAAACAGCATTTTGCACAAATCTCCAAACTAGCCCATCTGCTCTTACTAAAGCAAAGCTGACATTTTGGGCACATTTTCCGCTGTATTGTTAAAGATGGCTTTATGCTTTGTTAACGTATTATATGGAGTTGGAAACTTTGACCTTATACTTATGCTCACAGCTGAAATGACGCAAGCAGCAAGTGTTGTCATTGCGAACACCTGCCACATTTACTTAGGAAGACTAGGCTTGTCCAAGTGCAAGGGGGAAGCCATGATTTTGTCCCATTGCTGATAACTTGTGTCTCCTTTAAGCTTGCTCTTGGCTTATTATAACCATATTGGAACAGTGGATAATGCGGCTTCGACCTATGTGCTACAAGCGTTCTGATTTTAGCTGTATTCTCAGGGTATCATTCTGTGAAAAAGGGAAGGTGCTGGCAATAGGGATGAACCTCCAACTTCTTTGGATGAATGCATGCAGCACTCATTGGCACTTCCGGATTCCCATCACAATTGGAAGTGAAATTGGTGAACTATAAAAGATGGGGCTATTCTTGAAATCTCAGTACAGAGCATGTTCATGTAACTTAATTGAAAGTATGAAGAATATACTAGACAGCAGACACAGAGGACTAAAACATATTCACTGGGGGTAGATATGAAAGATGAGAGGGGACCTCCTCAGAGAGGCCTGGAAAAATTATTTTCTGGTAAGTCCATATGAGCATAGGCGCCGACTCCGTGGGTGCTCCGGGGCTGGGTGCTCTGGGGCTGGAGCACCCACGGGGAAAAATTGGTGGGTGCTCAGCACCCACCGGCAGCTCCCCGCCAGCCCCGGGGCCCGCGCCCAGCTCACCTCACCACCGGGAGACGTTCCGGGGCCCCGCCCCCGACACTGGGCGACGTTGCATCGGGGGCGGGGCCCCGGAACATCGCCCGGCGTCGGGGGCAGGGCCCCGCAACGTCGCCTGGCGTCGGGGGCGGGGCCTGGCGTCAGCCCCCACCAGCGCCGCCGGAAGTTGGCGCCTGTGCATATGAGTTGGAAAGAGATAAGATGCTGGGATTTCTATTAGGATGGAAGTCTTAGATCATCCATGGGGCCAGTCTTTCAAATAAACCTCTAATAGGTGTCATAAATATGAATGTTCCCTTGACCGCTTATCATGTTTTCTTCTGGCTCCACGGTGTTCATCGTGACAATGAAGAGACAAGACTTGGGTGTAGTAAATAAACAAGGGTTTTTTCATTTGGAAAACTGGACACACCCAGACTCTATAGATCTCTGAACTCCGTTTGAGGTGCGGTGCTGCCACATGGGGCCTGCCTAACACCTGGCCTGGATTCAGCCATCAAGGAATTATTTGCTGATTACAGGAAACTTGTTAGAGCTGTTGAGCAATGTTGAGCATGAGACACGTGGGTTGTGCATTAGAGGAGGATGTGGCTCTACTACTTTGTTGCTCTCCTATCTTTTTTGGAGGGTGGGGATGGGGGGAAAGATGTCTCCTTTCATGTGAAGAACTTGAGTTCTTGCGAAAGAAGCTCCTACCCCTCTCAAGAAGCAGCAGCAGCAGCAGGGTATAAATCCGTGCATTAAGTTTCTGCTAGTTGCCCACAGATTACTGAATATCATCAGCAAAATGAACGATCATCTTTTTGATTTCATGTTGGTCCCCTGGGAAGGACACAAACCACTGTGCCACAGGAGTTGTCTGGGGACTCTGGAAGTCAGCACTGCATTGGCTTGCATTCAGTTAATGTTGGGAATGTTAATTTCACAACCAAAAAGCTAGCTACATACAACTGATTATTTTAAAATGAGAGCGTCATTCCTACAGAAATGACACCTTGCCTTTTCTCCCTGCCGTCTCACCATGAAGAGTTTTCTGCTTGCCACTGGTGAGTGAGTGAGTTTTTTCCAGGCTTGATCCACTGTCCTAGGGGACAATGACTGGTCTTAGATGTTGTGATGCAAGAACAGCAGTCCTCCATTCTGGTGAGCACAGGAATTTTGATATTGAAAACAAAATAAAAGTTTGTACGAGTGAGATACTCAGTCTCCAGCAAGGTAATATTTTCATGATATTTCCAGATCAGCTTTGCAGACTCAGGAGATTGTACAGTTCGCAATAATCATTTGAACTTCTGAGTGCTTACCTAAAACTAACCTCCAGACTTTGTAAGTTTTGATCATCATCACTGATAGTCCACCTAAACTTGTGTAGGAAAGACACTAGACTTGAGCCCCCAACAATAAAAAACTGAACTGTTTTGTAATTGAACCAGTTTTAGCACAAACTGTTCAGGGTAGCTATACTGAAAGGGTTTAAAAACCAATGGTTTGCCCTGCATTCAAACTGTCACTGTTTTAAGCAATTTCTCTTGGAATGACCTCTGAGTGCCAGTCTTGCAGTTCCTGAAACAGTCCTCTATCCAATGGGTTCTGAGAGATTTCACGAGGCCACTGGCAGACTAGGAGATACAAAGTTTGAGGGCACAAGTTATGCTGTTTCTGCTTGTCCATGTGCACACAGGCAATCACCCGCTATAGACTGAACTGACTTGTATTCCAGCGTGTTCTTGGAATGCTTGCATACCGGTTAAAGTGCTTTTGGATGTGGATCCAAGAGGGTTTTATAAGTCATTTTAAGGTCTTAATCATATCTTAAAATGCTAAGATTCTCTATTGTAAACAAGTTGTAAGTGCTTTTGCAAAGGGGAGACTTTAAGTTGCAATTCCAGCTTTCAAAACAGTTTAACTTGTGAACTCTTTTCTTAGCAGTTGAATATGGGCAGTGAAAGTTACACTTTTTATTCTTTTGTCATCTGTGTTCTTCAGCAAAGGCTTGTAAAGCAGGCATACTTTCTGCATGCCAAAGGTCCACAAAAATATATATAATATACAGCTAGCCATTCATTATATGAAGATTCAGAAAGAACTACCTCATAGTTTCTAGAACACATTTAATTCATATTGGTCTTAAATGGTTATTCAAGATCTGCTTTAAGAATTCAGTAATATTTTGGTGCAATTCTGTGAAGCAAAAGATCAAATTTTCTTTTTACTTGTAGTATCTAAGGCTTTTATTTTATGCTGACTTTATTGGCTGAAGTGGAGTCACATAATGTTTCGCAGAATACTTGAAGAGATTTAATACTAGATACGTTGAATAATGGAAGAGCATTTTCCATCAGCTTGATGTGCTACAGTAATATGTATACGTGGATAGATAAAAGATTTCAGTGCTGCTAAGCAAGATCTATATCTTAACAATTTACATTGAGTTCCATAGCAGTAGTTCTCATTTTAGTTTTCTCTGCAAAGGTATTTATTGCACCCCTGGTGTAAACATTGTGGATTTAATGGATCTTTAACAGTGTGCCATTCACTATTCTGAGTTACTGTTAATTTTTAAAAATACATTTTTTCAAGGAAAGCTTAGCATATCCTGGCTAGTAGGTTTATGGCCAGATATAGCTACCATTAGTCAAGCTTACTTCAATGGTACCACCTGTGGAAATAAAACACTATTTAACATGAACATGGCAGATCAGAGCTAACAGCATGCTTCTGAGTAGAATCTCCTTGATTAGTTAGATGGAGAAAAAATTGATCTACTAAATATTAGATTCTTAAGCCTCACTTGAGAAGGAACTCAATATCACAGTCTGATTACAATTTAAGGATCTACATCACAAAGTGTGCAATGAGCTGTTTCTTGGAAGGACACTGGATAGGCTTGATTTAAAAAAGAAAACAGTGGGACGTTTCCCTCTCTTCCCCCAGGCAGTGCTGAAATTCTTGTGCCAAGTGGAAGACTGTCTGCGACATGGGTTACTAAGTCGTGTTAAGAGACAAGGTGGATGACTAGTCTTTAATTAATTTAGTTTATTAGCAAGGTATGATAAGAGCTTTCTTGTAACGAGGAGGCAATACTAAATACCTGATAATTAAATGTGGTAGAAAGGTTTCATCAGTAGGAGTTTGGGATGGGTGCAGTAGTCATGAGTAAGTTTTATTCTGAGTATCCCAAACAAATGAAAGTCCAATATTTCAGGCCCTCGCAGGAATGGAAGTGAATGCTAAGAATCCCTCCTTTCCCAAGGTATATAATTCCTGTTTCTAGCTCAGCGTGGTTCTGATACATCTAGGCTGTAATACTTACATTTTGAAAAGCTGTTGCTGTTCCATGATCCTGAATTACTCATCCTGGGTCTGAGGTAGGTGTAATTATGGAGGAATTCCACATATGGTAGGAAGAAAAAATATTTCTGCAGCAGGCTGATGTGCAAAAATGGAAGTTGGGATTTTCTCAGAGATTTCGGTATTAGAATAAGTACCAGTAAAGGTATATAATGGATTAGTATCTGAAATTTGCGATACATTTATCTGAGACAGTATATTCATTGGTGTCAATGTGTATTTAAAATTTGGCTAGATGCTGGGGCTAGACTGCATAAGAACACTAAAAGAAAACTGCTTGGGGTATGCCTTGACAACTAGTCAGGCTTGAATTGGGCAATTTAAGATTTACAACATCATTCTCTAATTTTAGTGACTTATAATTTTGTTTCATTTGCATAAGGATAGGAAAAGACTACTGAGAAGAGAGATTCTGTTAGGGCGGTGGTGTGGTCCACTGCTTCTTCAGGGAAAGCCCATGGTGCGCCGGGCCGGTTTGTTGACCTGCCGCATCCGCAGGTTCGGCTGGTCGCAGCTCCCACTGGCTGCAGTTCGCCGCTCCAGGCCAATGGGGGCTGCGGGCTGTGGTGCGGGCCGAGGGATGTGCTGTCTGCCGTGTCCCGCAGCCCCCATTCGCCTGGAGCAGCGAACCATGGCCAGTGGGAACTGTGACCGTCCGAACCTGTGGACGCAGCAGGTTAACAAACTGGCCCAGAGCGCCAGGGGCTTTCCCTGAAGAAGCGGTGGACCACAGTTAAGAACCACCGTATAATTAGGACAAAGAGGTAAGTCAGTATTACCAATATAAATGCAAACAATCCTATACTGTCTCATAATTATTCTTTGAATAAATAGTATATGGAATAGACACATACATTGTGCTGTGCTCCAGATGTCACTGAAGAATGATCTCTGTCTTTAGGAAGCTTATACAGTACTGAATATTTTCAATTAGTGTTTTAAGTTGCCCAAATAATTTAGCCATAGTCATTTGAATGCCAAGAAAGCCAATTTCAGATTTGGGAAGGAAGGAAGATGAAATGTTTTAAAAGATAATGTAGAAACATTAGACTTCCAATTCTGAAGATTTAAGGGTAAATGAATCAATATTATTGGTTAACTGGCCTTTTTCTTCCAGTGCAACTTGCCTCCCAGATAGATTTTCATCTGCATTTTATTTTCTTAAAATATATCCCTTTCCCCTGAAGTGTTACTGCTGGGTCCACTATGCCACTGGCTAAGAAAGATTGGACTAGACTATGTTCTAAGGTCACTAATGCTTTTTCTTGGTTGGTTTGAGAGGTTGCAGTTGAGACCAAGTACTTGGTGCTACTCCAGAGTATTATATTAGGACTCTTTTGTGGCTGAGAGAGTAAGAGATTAGAGATGATGTAGGCTTGTAGAGAATTTATATTTAGTTCTCCTGCTAATAGCATTTTAATGAAGTAATAGCTGAGCATTTTACATCTAAAAAGGCAGCAGTCTAGCACAATGGGGCTCTGACCTGGTCACTTACTTATTAATCATGCTTATTATGGTGATGCTCAAGGAACAACCAAGAATGGGGCCCCATTGCGCTAAGCGCTATGCACAGAGTTGTAGACAGTCCTTGCTTGAAAGAGCTTGAAATCTCAATAGACCAGACAGATATAGGGTGAGGGAAGGGTTAAAACACAACAGCCGAGAAACAAGTAGGAGGGCAGCAATAGTCAGCACCGTGACTGATTTACTTTTTTGGGAGCGGTTTAATTGGAGGGGTTCAGCTACATGGAAACAACAGTGTAGGGAGGAGGGACATTGAAAGGAAGGGGGTGAGGGATAGGGCAGGTGTGGAATGAAGCCAAGGTGAAGAGACAGCGAGGGAGGGGGAGGGTTGGAACAAACATCCAGTTAGACAGGGCAGAGTAAGTCCAGTCAACGCTATAGACATAGCTCTCTGAAGGTCCCTGCTTTGGCTGCTTTTGCAGCTGCTCCAACCTACTGGAGTCTCTGGCTGGTTCCCCATTGCAGGTTTTCCCCAACATCATATGGCAGTGGGGAGGGGAGGCAAAACCTGCCCCCTGAGAGGGGGTGTCTCCATTACACAGTTCTGGGTCTGGGGGTTCTGGAGGCAGGGATAGCACTAATAAATATCAAGGAATCAATTCTGAACCACTTAAAGGAGGGGAAAGTGATCAGGAACAGTCAGCATGGATTCACCAAGGGCAAGTCATGCCTGACTAACCTAATTGCCTTCTATGATGAGATAAGTGGCTCTGTGGATGAGGGGAAAGCAGTGGATGTGCTATTTCTTGACTTTAGCAAAGCTTTTGATACAGTCTCCCACAGTGTTCTTGCCAGCAAGTTAAAGAAGTATGGGCTGGATGAATGGACGGTAAGGTGGATAGAAAACTGGCTGGATGGTCGTGCTCAACGGGTAGTGATCAATGGCTCCATGTCTAGTTGGCAGCCGGTATCAAGTGGAGTGCCCCAAGGGTCGGTGCTGGGGCCGGTTTTGTTCAATATCTTCATCAACGACCTGGAGGATGGTGTGGACTGCACCCTTAGCAAGTTTGCAGATGACACTAAACTGGGAGGAGCGGTTGATACACTGGAGGGTAGGGATAGGATACAGAGGGACCTAGACAAATTAGAGGATTGGGCCAAAAGAAATCTGATGAGGTTCAACAAGGACAAGTGCAGAGTCCTGCACTTAGGACGGAAGAATCCCATGCACTGCTACAGACTAGGGACCGAATGGCTGGGCAGCAGTTCTGCAGAAAAGGACCTAGGGGTTACAGTGGACGAAAAGCTGAATATGAGTCAACAGTGTGCCCTTGTTGCCAAGAAGGCTAACAGCATTTTGGGCTGTATAAGTAGGGGCATTTCCAGCAGATCAAGGGACGTGATTATTCCCCTCCATTCGGCACTGGTGAGGCCTCATTTGGAGTACTGTGTCCAGTTTTGGGCCCCACACTACAAAAAGGATGTGGATAAATTGGAAAGAGTCCAACGGAGGGCAACAAAAATGATTAGGGGGCTGGAGCACATGACTTATGAGGAGAGGCTGAGGGAACTGGGATTGTTTAGCCTGCAGAAGAGAAGAGTGAGGGGGGATTTGATAGCCGCTTTCAACTACCTAAAAGAGGGTTCCAAAGAGGATGGATCTAGACTGTTCTCAGTGGTAGAAGATGACAGAACAAGGAGTAATGGTCTCAAGTTGCAGAGGGGGAGGTTTAGGTTGGATATTAGGAAAAACTTTTTCACTAGTAGGGTGGTGAAGCACTGGAATGGGTTACCTAGGGAGGTGGTGGAATCTCCTTCCTTAGAGGTTTTTAAGGTCAGGCTTGACAAAGCCCTGGCTGGGATGATCTAGTTGGGGTTGGTCCTGCTTTGAGCAGGGGGTTGGACTGGATGACCTCCTCAGGTCCCTTCCAACCCTGAGATTCTATGATACATATGATTCTACATTCTCTTCTCTGTATAAATGCCAATCTCTCAGCAGTATAGAAAATCTGAAGCTAGTGCTCTCACTCTGTTACATGGACACTAAACCTACCATGACATCGCTTTAAAAATATCAAAACAAAAAGTAATCAAGCCACTCTGTTTACCAATAGAAGGCTGAATCTCTCCTCGTGAAGTATTGCCATAGCTAAGATCAGCAGAGGCACTCACGTTGACGCTTCTTTCATATGAATGAGAGGAAGTTGCTGGCAAGGCATACTCTGTGATCTTCAAAATCATTACTTCAGGTCAGTCCTCCAGAGCCCATGTTATACTTTACTAACAGGGGGAGGGATAGCTCAGTGGTTTGAGCATTGGCTTGCTAAACCCAGGGTTGTGAGTTCAATCCTTGAGGGGGCCATTTAGGGATCTGGGGCAAAAATTGGGGATTGGTCCTGCTTTGAGCAAGGGGGTTGGACTAGATGACCTCCTAAGGTCCCTTCCAACCCTGATATTCAATGATTCTATGATATGTACTTGGGGCAGCTAACCTCCCCTGACGCTTACGTTGCTGTGGCTACCCTCTATTTTTAGCATGCTAGCTTGGTTAGAGCTAGCAGGAATATGTCTCCTCAAGCTCTGGGAGTCACACCTCCAGCTCTAAGTGTAGACATCCCCTTACTGAAGGTTGTCAAGGAAGCTGTGGACTGAGATGAATATATTTATGTGCAGTTTTATGTCTGTTTGTGTTGTAATCCTTAATTCAGGCTCCCAGAAGACTGGGTAGACACCTCTAGATGTATATTTAACATTTGAAGAACCAGGGAACCTTGCAAAAGTTGGGTTATAAATAAAGTTAGTAAAGATCTTTTGGGTGAAGACATAGCCACATGCCATTTTTCACTCACCATCAGGCTTTTTAGGGGAATCTTACATAAATGTTTAAATTCAAAGGAAGACACAGGTTCTTAAACTGATGATAAACATTGCAATTAGAACACTGATAGAGCAGATGGGCACCATGCTTGATAGAAAGGATCCTTTTAGTACATCTGTCTTTGATCATTTCTAATGCAGGAAGTCAAGCCCTTTAAGATTAATTGATCTCTCAAAAGCAATGTTTTTAATAATGCAACTGAACACTTTTTTGTTATGTAGAGCAGCTCTTGCTGGTCCTGGTTTTGACGAATAAATTAATTTTTCATGAGTTTACAGTGCTTTAGACTACTGTGAAGCCTCTTCTAGCTTCTAAGGATTTTTTAAGTGTGGGGGGGTGAATTGTGCTAAGCACTTCCATAATCAGAAAGATAAATTAAGTGTCCCTCCCCTTCTCCCTTTCTCATTTTATGCAGTGATTTTCTCTTGAAGAGGCAGTTTTAATACAGCTGGGAATATTCCAAAGATTCTTATAAAAATGGCACGTTCCGCTTTTACGTACATAATGCAGCCATTCCACACTTTTCTATTCATTGATTTGGATGAAAAAACAGGAATGCTTAAATTACATCCTACAAAGAGATTTTATGCAATAACACAAGATGAATGGAAATACTAGAGTAGAAAGAGAATGTGGCAAACAGAGCAAACTTTGTAGGTAATGGTTCTATAAAACAACTGCAATCTGTTCTAGCACAGTGGTTACCCAGGCACTGATGTGTTCCCCTGCTCATACTGGACGCTTATGTGATTGGTGTGTTAAGCTGCAGCTCCCTTAATTAATGAGTGTCTATGTGGGGACCCAGTATACCACTGCTGGCCTCATTTAGAAGTGCTGCAATGAAGTGTGGGCTGCTCCAAACCCCAGTCTTCAAGTTAGACTGGATTGCACCACAGCTTCACTGCAAATTTTAACACAACTATCTGAATGGGATTGGCCATGCTCTGGCTTGTATGTGGGCAGTCTGTGTCAGGCAGACTGTTACTGTGGTCTGAAAAGGCTAGGAGTTTCTGTCGTATGTCCATAAAGCAATTAATTGCTTTAAGAGAAATGTGCAGATATACAGAGATATATTGCTGCAGATGTAAGGAAAATAACTGGAGACTACAGAAATCAGGGGCTTGTGAAGGGAAAAAGTGTCAGGGGAGGAAATGCTTGACAGCTTTAACAGATACTGGGGTTAGAGACAGACAGTGAAGAGGAGGGAAAAATGAAGACAGGATGGATGAAGCTCTTAAGTACCATGATTAATTTTTCGGAGTGGGAAGTTCATAGAGAACAACTGGGGAATGGGGAAAAGTGTCTAGCCAGCTTTATGTTCTGCAAAGGATTTTTGTGACTGCAGGCCAATCATAAAATAAATAGACTAACGAAATTACAGCCAGCCTCTTCCCCCCCAAACCCGAAGAAACCTTTTAATGGAATAACTGTTGCTAGACTTTGTTCTTCTGTGACCATAACAGGTATTCCTTTTGGAGGATTCTGCAAGGGATGGAAAATATAGTAGTCATAAAAATCCCAGATGGAATCCAAGCCTCAAGGGAGATTTTTGATCTTTCTCTAACGATTAGTAAAAGCTGAGCTCAGGCAATCACTGCCTGAGTGTAAGAGAACCTCTTTCATATCAGTGAGATTGTCACTGCTCTGACCACTGACATGAAACCATCATTGGAGTAGATGGTGACAAGTGTTAGTGTGGTTGTGCATTCCTCATTTTTCTTCCACGAAGTGATCCTTGCCCACCAAGCACCCTTTTAGCCACAAAATTGAAATGTAAGTGGAGGAAAGTGACAGGACCATCAGGAAGGTTTGGAGGGTTGAATCCTTACCTCCAGGAACATGGGTGGGGGAAATAAAGCTATCAGGCAGTGGGCTGGATGGTAGAAGACAGAAGTTATGTTGCATGGCTGAGTAGCAGAACTAAAGCATGTGTTAAAGATAGAAAATGTTGGGGAGGGGCAAGTGTGATTGACAGTTTCAGCCATCTGATGACAGCTGTGAGATTTTAAGAAAGGACATTACCACCTCCTCTTGTACACAGTGAGGGATTTGCATTTGGGTACCTGTGCCACCACTTCTACCATGCTCAGATAGTTCATGTTCTTGCTGTGTGGTACAGACCTGAAACCACAGAGCCTGATGTCATGGTGTCAGTAGTCAAAAGTTATCATGCAACCTTACAATCAAGCTTGATAAAGACAGAGCATAGGTGCACTGTTCCAGAAGCTGGGGGAGAGCCAGACTGTGACTGATAATAATATGGACCTTGCTTTTCCCTTAATCTGTGGGGGGAAGTAAGCTGGGCCCGTCCTTTTTTTGGTGCAACTTACTGACTCAGCTGCACTGTTTGGCAGGTTGGAGCTAAGACTCTGCCAATCTACATGGGAGGGGGAATAACAGTCCTGTGGAGACTGCTCTCTTGTGTATGATTTTGCTGGCCTGCCCAAAGGGGCTTTAGGAGCATTTTAAATGATCCCTTGCTCCTCTGCAGGGATGCGTGCAGCGAAGTTTACGATGGAGCTTGGCATGAGATGGCATGGCTGTAGGTCATAGCAGACAATGCCTGCATCACAGCCTTCTAGCTACAGCCAGTTAGTAAACAAATTTTAAAAGAATCAGTATGGAAAGTTCAACAGTTTCAAAAGTTTTCAATAATTTCATCATGTTCTGATTAGCAGTTCTCTTAACAGTAAATTTGATCAGTAAATTTGCCTTTGAAAATGAAGCAAAGTTAGTGGTTAGCAATTTAATTTCTTTTAAAACATTTATTTGTATTCCTGTTAAAGGTTGTGCTGTAATAAGAAGTTCCTGAATTTGAGCGATGGCCATAATATTTTTTTGCACAAGAACTTGCTGTTCCTTCATTAAGGAATAATTGATTGAGGTCAGAAGTTTTGGAGGGTCTTTGGAGCTTTTTAATCCAGCACCTTCATGTGATGCTTAATACATCAATAAGACATTCTCCCATAGGAGAGGTGGAGGAGTAATTGAGATGCTGTACCAGCTGGAATCCAGATGAAGAATGCATTTGGAAGCTTAATCACAATCATGTTCTACACTAAATATTCATCTGCCTGTCTCCCAAAGTGTGCAGGAAATGAAGTTGTCAAGGGAGAGGGGAATTTTGCATAGTGAGGAAATATACACCTACAATGTTAGACTGAATATGCAAGAGAGATCAAACAGCGTTGCAGCAGCTTGTTTATTTCTAGTTTTATTTCTCAAGCAATTTTCTAAATATTTATGTGCAGTTGATCATCTCTACAGCTTGTAAAATGAAGTGTTCTTGAAGGTTTGGGTGTCTGTGCTTTGGGATAAAAGAGTAACATTCTTATTTAGATAAGCTAGTGCTTTATTGAACTAGCATACAGAGATTTTGGAGGTGTAAACAAACTAAAGGAAATGTTTGGCTTTTCTAAACTGTACTGACAGGCCATGATTTTTGCAGTGCAGTGCAAACTGTAAATTAATATAAACACAGTGTGCGCTTACCAGGAGTTACATTACACATTTTTGCAGGGGGAACTGTGGCTATTGGGCATCTCTGAAAATCAGGCCCAAGATTTGTCAAGTTGAGTGCCCGGAAACTGACAATCAATGTCCACTTCTGAAACTGTTCGCTTTAATCCAAAATGGGGATACTTGACTAATTTTCAAATGTATTGAATGAACCACAATATGATTTGATGACTGGCTGTACGTGGTTGTATTTCCAAGTGTCGTTTTATTAACCTAAGATCATCTGGATACACAATTAATGAGATCAACTTTCTTATTCCTCTCTTAACAATGGTATGGGCATATAAGATACCATCATGGAGATGCTGAGCTTTTCTGTTCTTTTCAAAAGGGTGATCATTAATATACCTTGCACCTCTGGAGACACCTTTGAGATCCCTTTAAAGGTATGTTTTAATGTTATGTATATTCGGAAGAGCTGAGTTTAATATAATTCCTGGTAAATGTTGTTTATAGTAAATCATATTAAAATCAGTAGCCATGTTAGAAAACTTGGCTTTGTGACATACACCAGGTGAGGCTGGATATTTATTTGATTGATTGATTGCAATACCAGGTTCAGAAACCAAAAGTCCAGACTCCTGCTCTAATTATTCGATGAACTTGCCTCAAATCCTTGTTAATGTGAAGAAAGGCATAGATCTTCAGCTGATGTTAATTGTCATAGTTCTTTGAAGTCAATGGAGTGACATCAGTGTTCACCACTGGAGGAGCTGATTTAGAGTGTGCAAACATTTCCTTTTCAAGTGATGCTGTTTTAGTAAATTGGCTTAATGGGAGAATTTTATCTGAAGCTCTTCTAGTTAACCATGATCTGATGGAGCAGTTTTGTTAACACAATTATAAAATGTATGTACTCAATATCAATACAGTATACAATATGAATCACATACTGTGCTTAAGGTTACTATTTCTGACTGCTTTCCATTCTTATTTCATAGGAGGGTTGATCTACAGTGTGTTTTGCCTTCTGTTTGGCACATATCTGATTGTGATAAAATGTGTTTTATTCTCAGTACAAAGCTTCAAGTCTGTGCTTATTTCTCTTGAACAATTCAACCATTCCTAATTAATATATTATGCACATGCACACACACCCTATGTTAAAAGAAAATTAAGATTGCAGAGTAAAGCATTCAGACTTTAGGAAATGCCAGAATTAAGCTTACCTCTCACCTAACCAGTCTGACTCCATGCTCCCCTAACCCGCTTGGCTTCTCATCCCAATCCCAGGCCCTGTCCAGTCAGTCCCAGTCTCTTCCCTTCCCAACCTTCTTGTCCAGTCCCAGGCTCCATCAGTTTTTTGTCCCAATCTATTCCCGCTGCTACTAGCTCCTTTCCCCTACTCCCTGTCCCAAGTCTGGCTCCTGTCCTCTTTAGAAATCAAGTCACTGTTTCCTTCTCCACCCTGCCTGGGTGCCAGAAGAGGAGCAGTGAGAGCACAGAGGAGACGATATCCCTTGCCCTGAGTTCTGGTGCCCGGTGCCACAGCACTTGCAGAAAAGCAGCAATAGTAGGAAAGTCCTGCTCAGCTCCTTCAGCCTTGGACTGGAGCATACCCACTGCAAACGGAAGCTTCAGAGATCTGGGAGGCCAAGCTCTAACAAGTGACTACTGAGCATGTATGAAGAGATTGCTGGAGGCTCATAACTCGGCTAAATTTGGGAAGTTTTTAATGAGAGTAGCAAAAGGAACATCTCTGGTACCAGGACAACCACCCTGTCAAATATTAAGACCTTGCTTCAAAGCAAGGAGACGTTAGAACTTCTAAACAAAAGCGTAATGGGAAATGTTTTGACATGGGCAAAATGGTATTTTCCTTTAGCCCCTTTTTTTGGAAATGGCTGAACCATCTTTACAGAAAACTTAAAAATAGACGTTTTAGCCTGAGGCAGATAGCCAGTATGGAAAATCTCAGACCCATGGTTACATTTTGGCAAAGTTATCAGCAACTGAAAATAGGGAAATATTGGGCAAACCTTAACTATTGTTACCAGCTCCCCCTATAATTGATAAATGGCATAAACCCCTTGTTTCCAAGTAAGAACAATACCTTTCTTTAATTCTGAATGCGATATCTTAAAATGGCATGTCAGGAGTGGGTTTAATTTCCAAGGGTTGCAGTGGATCTTCGACCCCAGTTCTCCTGGGCTGATTGATCACCACCTTTCCTGAGCCTGCCTTTTCTCTTTTGATACATTCTTACATCTCTTTGCTAGTTGGTGCAGCATGGCTTATGTCCTGCAGCTACATCTTGGCGGTCTTCTGTTCTGAATTACTCCACTCTTTTCTCTTTACCTTCCTGGTGCCTCTACACACCTGCTCACTGTTCTCATGCATGACAGATGACATTCCTCCCCTTTCAGCATGCAGTCTCCCAGTTGCCATGACTTCCTACTTCCTCATTCCACTTTTTTTTTAAATTGGAAATGAAAGGGTTAATTGGTCAGTAGCTCAGTTCTTCACCTAGGCTCTGATAAAGTAAATCACTTGATCTATCATGTGAGTAGCCCGCTTGACTTGAATGGGGCTACTCTTGTGCTTGGTTCAGCAAAACGTGAAGGTTTTTGCTGGATCAGGGTTTAAACCCCACCATACTTCCTGTTAGCGTAAAACTGAATATTTGTAATGAAGGGATTCTAAGAGTGGAAAACTGACAGTAGTAGTAAATCTAGCTGTAGTAATGCCATGATGTGGTTTGTTGTCTCTAAGTATTTCCGTAATCAAAATAGCTCACAATTATAAAAAAGACAAAAGATCTGGGTTTGTGAGTTTTCACAGAGAAAAAAAGTGTTCTTTCAGATACTGCTGTACTATCCAAAATTAAAACTACACCCACAATTTTAAAATTTGCTTTGAATTGAAACAGCACACTAGTGTATGACATCTTATTCATTGCCATTTCAGGGCATTATGATTTGTGTCTTATCTTAAAAACTATGTTCTTTATAATATTAGACCAATTTCACAGTGTTTTGGAAATTATTGCTTAACATTCTTGCAACTTGCATTTCTATATATGTATCCTGGTGGGAAAAGCGAAGAGGTAGTGAAAGCAATGTGCATGTGAGCAGAGACTGGCATTTTGCTATTAAGATTAACAGAGCTATTTAGAATTGCGAGTTTCTTGGCTTTGATCAGGCACTTGGCAAAAAAACAGACTATTTTTTTCCAGTGCAAAAAACCAGACTATTTTTTTCCAGTGGATTTGGTATGTTGCATTATAGAAAAGTAGAGATGATATCAAACTATGATGCCAGATCTGACATTTGGAAAAGTTCTGATCTGGAGCCACATCCAAGCTTTGTGGCTTAAGTCCATTCCATTTGCACATATTTTGTGGTGTAAATATGAAAAAACTTGAACAGTTTCCATATTAAATACCATTTTAGTAGTCCCAGTCTTTTGTGCCTGTCACTGTTCTGTGCATTTGGCACACAAATATCTTTACAAGAGTCTTGCCACATCAATTTTTGTCATAAAGTTCCTGGTCTAACACACCATTTGTACACAGGTGGATTTGACTGATTCAAATGGAGGTGCTCCAGATATATTTAGTATTGGATCACAACGATGTTTCCTATTAATAAAATCAGTTTACTCAATAGAAATGTGTAAAAAAACCCTATATATATAAAATATGCCAGACTGGAAACACCATCCATTATTAAGATTGTCCAACATTTTCCATTATAAGGCCCTGTTTTCAGTTGCTTATGATGCTGCCAAACTATAGCTGGGCTGAAATTTTTTATGCTGGGTGTCTGCCTTCACGCAAGATTTTGTGGGAAATTGCAGGCAAAACAATTCCGCTGTCTTCTGAGAATGAGGCTGGGAAAAATATATTGTTTTGCCATTGTTAAAAATGCTGGCAACCTTTACCTTGAAAAGCTATAGTGTCCCCTTGCTTTGGAGCAGGGACTTGAAATTTGGCAGGGGAATGGCCTTTGTGTCAGGGATTTGCATTCTGCCATAACCGTGAAAATCTGCCCAATTTGGCCAAGCTATAAACTTTTCAAAAATTGCATTTTGTATGTGTTCAGTAGAGATGTAGCTTTTAGCAGCTAAATTGCCCAAAGATTCTGTGCACATGGGGCATGCTCCAGCTCAGAACTGAGCAGGACTTTCCCTGCAATCACAGCTTTGAACTGCGCCTGCAGGCTATGCTAGGTCATGACACCTGAACTCAGAGTCGCGAGCCTGTCTCTCCTGTGCTCTTCATGGAACCCCTGCCCACTGGTGCCCAGAGAGCACAGAAGAGGAAGCGGCCTGACTTAAATGCAGAGGGAGCAAGAGCTTGACAGTGGGAAAGGAAGGGTAGAGTAGACTGGTTCAAGTACAATGAGGTGGGAGACTGGGACTAAAGGCTGGTGGAGAAGGAAACTGGATTGGGAGTTGGTGTGAGGGGCAGACTGAGACTGGCTGTTTTGGAGCCTGGGACTAAAAGCAGGGAAGGGAAATGAGGGTGGGACTGGGAGCCAGTAGGTGTAGGAAGACTGAGATTGGATGAGATGCTGGGAGAAGCCTGGAATTGGCAAGGGGATTGGGACTGTGAACCAGTCGTGCAGTGAGGGAAGGGATAATAGGGGGAGGCACAACAGATCTGACAAGGAGCTGGAGTTGGGCGGCGGGGTGGGGATGGGGGGCTGGGACTGATTAGGCAGAGACTGGGACAAAGATGTGGGGGTGGTGGAGGAGAACTGAGATCTCCCGGGAGGGAGATTGGGACTGGGAATGAACGGGGATGGGGAACATGGGCAGTATATGGTGAGGAATGACTGAGCCAGGGGGAGAGACCCAAGTTGGATGAGGAGCCAGAAGTGGAAGGAAGAACTGGGAATGGCTGGACAAGGGGATTGCAACAGGGTGAGAGAGATGGAGATGGAGACATGAAGACTGGAGAGTTGAGAGCGGGATTTGATGAGCATGGAGACTTGGAAGGGGATGAGAAGCCTGAGAATGGAACTGCGATGAATGGGGGGAGGGATAGCTCAGTGGTTTGAGCATTGGCCTGCTAAACCCAGGGTTGTGAGTCCAATCCTTGAGGGGGGCCAGTTAGGTATCTGGGGCAAAAATTGGGGATTGGTCCTGCTTTGAGCAGGGAGTTGGACTAGATGATCTCCTAAGGTCCCTTCCAACCCTGATATTCTATGAATGGGCTAAGCTAGGGGTCAGCAACCTTTCAGAAGTGGTGTGCCGAGCCTTCATTTATTAGGGGGG
Organism: Chelydra serpentina; assembly: GCA_037349315.1. NCBI lineage: Eukaryota > Metazoa > Chordata > Testudines > Chelydridae > Chelydra > Chelydra serpentina. The sequence goes on along the minus strand of JBAIAC010000035.1, from coordinate 27,947,660 downwards.
AGGGATAGCTCAGTGGTTTGAGCATTGGCCTGCTAAACCCAGGATTGTGAGTTCAATCCTTGAGGGGGCCATTTAGGGATCTGGGGCAAAAATCTGTCAGGGGACAGTACTTGGTCCTGCTAGTGAAGGCAGGGAACTGTACTCGATGACCTTTCAAGGTCGTTCCAGTTCTAGGAGATTGGCATATCTCCAATTATTTATTTATTTATTACCAGGGGTGGGGAACAGACCAGGACTGGGACAGGGGTATGTTGGAGTGGAAGTGGCAGAAAGGGTCAAGAGTGGGGGAAATGAGCAGAACAGTCTGTGTCCGCTACATCACATACCCCTCCAGAGCCTGGAATGGATCCCACATTTCCTGAGTCTCACCATTCCTTTGCTGTCAGCAAATATGCCTGAAGCCAACTGGCCAAGTGTCCCATATCCCATTAGTGAGGGTCCACATAGAGCAGGATTGGGCAAACTTTTTGGCCCGAGGTCCACATCTGAGTGGGGAAATTGCATGCAGGGCCATTAATGTAGGGCTGGGGCAGGGGGTTAGGGTGGGGTGTGTCAGGGGGCTCAGGGCAGAGGGTTGGGGTGCAGGGAGGGGTGCAGAGTGCAGGAGGGTGCTCAGGGTAGGGGGTTGGGGTGAAGGAGAGGTGTCGGGTGTGGCAGGCGGTTGGGGTGCAGGAGGGGTGCCATAGGGGGTTCAGGGCAGGGGGTTAGGGTGGGGTGTGTCAGGGGGCTCAGGGCAGAGGGTTGGGGTGCACGGAGGGGTGCGGAGTGCAGGAGGGTGCTCAGGGTAGGGGGTTGGGGTGAAGGAGAGGTGTGGGGTGTGGCAGGCGGTTGGGGTGCAGGAGGGGTGCCATAGGGGGTTCAGGGCAGGGGGTTAGGGTGCAGGGTGCAGGAGGGGTTCAGGGTGCGGGTTCCGGCCCATCGCCGCTTACCTTGAGCGGCTCCAGGGTGGCAACGGCATGCAGTGGGAATAAGGCAGGCTCCCTGCCTGCCCTGATCCCGCACTGCTCCCGGAAGCGGCCGGCACCACGTCCCTGCGGCCCCTGGAGCATGGTGGGGGCAGAGGGCTCCGCGCACTGCCCTCGCCTGCGAGTACCTCCCCCAAAGCTCCCATTGGCCGTGGTTTCCCGTTTCCTGCCAATGGAAGCTGCAGGGGCAGTGCCTGCAGGTAAGGGCAATGCGCAGAGCCCTCTACCCCCACCCTCCCTGGGGCCACAGGGACATGGTGCCAGCCGCTTCCGGGAGCAGCGCGGGGCCAGGTCAGGCGCGCTGTGGCGCCACGGGGGTGGAAATCCCATGGGCCGGATCCAAAGCCCTGACGGGCCGGAACCGACCCGTGGGCTGTAGTTTTCTCACCCTGACATAGAGGATGATAAACTGCTACGGCTGACAGTTACTTTGTTAGCTCAAGTGGGAGAGGTCTGTGCAGGGGATTTAAAGATTCCACCCCTGATGATGGTCCACGTGGGTGCCAGTAGAAGCCACATGATGGAATTTCTGTTTTTCTCAATTGGATTTTTTTTAAAAACTAAGAAATCACACACACAAAAACTACATTAAAATAGCAATATTAAGGTTGCATTCAAAAATTGGGAAATGCTAGAATTAAGTCCCCCTGTGCAACCTTAATTCAATCCCCTTCCACATATGTATTCTTATACAACATTTAATTACATGATCACGTGCTGTATTTCCACAAGACCTCTGTCATGTCTGTCATACAACTGAGGTCCACTGACAGCATTACAGATGTTTCTCAAGCTAGGAGCCAGCTGCACGGACAGACCTCCAAAACGGAAAGCTGTCCTGGAGGCATGGGGTTACTAGGTCCTCTTCTTCTCTGGTCTCCACATCCAGACCAACTGGGAGAGTTTCCAAAGGCCTCTCCTATACTGCCTCTGTGCTGACATTGATGCCTTATACCTCATCTAGTAAAGGCGGCTGCAGGGGTTGCCGCAGTTCTTACACTCCGAGTGGGTATCTGCTAGGATGGGGTGGGCCTGCTGCACTCCTGCCATATGCACAGCCCTTTGCTGGAGCACTGGGGTTTGGAGTTAACATACCATTGAGATGTAGGGGGGCAGTTCATGCATCTGTGACGGTGTACCCCATAAAGCTTTATGGGGAGAGGCTTATAAACATATACATGATGTAACTGGAATATGTTTTATGCTACATGTGCCATGTAACATATCTCTGTGACAGTTATGACTTACTGAATTTATTCCTCCTGTTTGTACGCATGTATCATTGTTGTAGTTGGAGTTATGAAGATTGGTTTTATATTTGCTGGTTTTGTACATAGCCTTTGTAAGTGCCCGGGATCATGTTTGGAGGAAAGAATGTGCAAGTTATTAACAGACAAAAGCAGTTGCAGACCTCAATCCACATCAGGGCCTGGTCAGGAATGCAACTGGTCGGACTGGTTACCGAGGGGTGCATGGACATGTGACTTGCCCATGTGATCCCAAAACTCCATGGGCTTTATGGGGTACACCGTCACAGCATCTTAGAACTATTGTTTCAGGTTGTCTGCAGACTCAGACGGATATTGCTGCATTGGTCACATTTTTAGGAATTTCTTCAACCAAAAAGGCTAAGAACCTTTTAAAATGAGTTTGATGTAATTGCATGACTCTAGGAGTTGGGATCCTAGATATGGACCTGTAATACCTATACTTTAATCCAACCCTGTTAAAATTACTGCTACTAATAATACTCCCACAGCGTTTTTTGGGAGCGTAAGGTTGTTAACCAGAGTGTCCTGGAGAAATTCTTGCTCCAGTCATCAGTGGCTCTGGCTGGCTTGAATGTTTTGCTCATGAAAATATACAAACACAGTTCTGTATAGCTATAATAATGAATAAATAAACACAAAATGTAGCAGCTGCACATTTGTAATTAATTTTATTATAAACATGCCTGATGCTTTGTTGCAGTTGCAGACTCAGTGTAAAGGTTCACTTTTCCCGCTTTGTTTACTGACATCTTAGTATACAGTGTTTAGTGTAACTGCCCAAATGCCATTGGAAATTGCATGCCAGGGTCATCTAGTAGTACAATAAATACTCCATACAATTATTATTTCCTGCTCCGATGCTGAGTTTTGATTGTTAGTATCAAAACTTTCAAGTTACTTCTGAAGTCATGTAAAATGAGCAGTAGTTTTGTGTTCTTCAGACAACTTAATCAGAAAGTAATAGTGTGCTTCAAGAGAAGTCAAAACAAGTTTGAAAAGGCTCATTTGATCGAGAAGCCTATCTTAATATTAGGGCTTCTTAATATGTATGGCTTCTGGTAACAGCAGTATGTATCTTTGTATGAACATGACATTAGCAAGTAAAAGCTGAGCTTTTAGATGTTGGTGAATGCTGTTCAGTTGTACTTCAATAACCATTAAAGAGAGAAAGGAATTGCATTTATTTTACATTACAAAAGCTGTGTATAAGGAAATCTAATTTTGAGGAAGTAACTGAAAAATAAGTTATGTCAAAATATCCCCATGATGTGTCAAGAAAAACAAAACAAACTAAAGATTGAGTTATAACCTGTTGTGTTGCTAATCCCTATTTAAACATTTCATATAATTTTTTTTGCCACATTCAGAAGTTAAATGCTTTTTTTTTACGTTTTCTTTATGGAAGAAGAAGTAATTAAGTTGTTTCACTATGTTTTCTGTTGTTTGACCGACATCTGATTTAACACTCTTTGGTCAACTCTGAAGTAGTATTTTCCATCATAAGAAGAGATTTGTTTTCCTTCACATGTTTAAAAGCCAGCTTTTTCCTTGGATCTCTAGCCAACTTCTTTTTAAAAATTATGTATTTTTATTTTTATAAACTCTAAATTTATTGAGTTGAACTGGACACCATATAGCGAGTTTTTGAGAGAGGATAATAATGCCTTTTAAATTTAGCATAGCATATATAGAGCAGGAACAGATGTTATAAAGTTCTTTGATGTCTGTTATCCCTGCAAATTTGTTATTGGTAATATCAGACAGGCACTTGGAGAGGCCTAAGATATTTACGTTCCAAAGGAGTTGTTTGGAGTCAAAAGTGGCACGTACAATATTAAACTTTGTTTGTCATGCTGCCACAGGCCTGTCTCTTTCCTAGAATCATAGAATATCAGGGTTGGAAGGGACCTTAGGAAGGTCATCTAGTCCAACCCCCTGCTCAAAGCAGGACCAATCCCCAATTTTTGCCCCAGATCCCCAAATGGCCCCCTCAAGGATTGAACTCACAACCCTGGGTTTAGCAGGCCAATGCTCAAACCACTGAGCTATCCCTCCCCCCTTGTCGGACAGGGTCCTTTGCCTCAGTTTCCTACCTTATGGTGTGAAAGTCTGACAAAGGAACGTCCCTTTAACAAGCCCCTCTCCCTCCACTGCAACCCACTCATGGATGGGTGTCCTTAGTCAGCGAAGAGCCAGAGATGCCTCCTGTGGGTCCACCTCCCACCCCAAAAAGAAGTGGGGCAGCCAGCAATGCTTGCTGCTGCCAACCCCTCTGCAGCTGGCTCACTACTACTACATTTCTGCTACCCCCTGCCACTGTGTTCTCACAGCCACTGGCTACTGCCACAGTGCAGTGCTCTGAGGCTCTACTACTTATCCCTGACCTCAGTGATCTGTGCAGGTAGCAGCTGTACTGTCTTTTACTGCCACGCAACCCCCACAGTAGGTATAAAGCATAGTCTTTGCAGGGAGCATCTTCAGTAAGTCCGTATCGTTTGATTAGAGAGCCTTTCACTGCAACACCTCCCAGAGTTGGTTTACACATTAGAAGCACTTGAGTGACTTAGGAGCCAATGTTGTAGAATCATAGGACTTGAAGGGACCTCAAGAGGTCATCTAGTCCAGTTCCCTGCACTCATGGCAGGACGAAGTATTATTCCCTTGACATTCATTGAAATGTAGGCTTTCCAGGGCCTAAGGCCCAGATTTTTAAATGTATTTAGATGGTGTCCCATTCAGTGTTCCAGTGCCTAAATCTTATTTTCAAAAGTGATTTAGGCACTTAGCAGCCTAAGTCTCACTGAAAGTCAGTGAAGTGAAATTTAGACTCCTAATCATGTAGGCATTGCAATGCTGAGTGGAAAAAACATCTGAATACCTTAAAAAATATAGGGCCTAATGCCACTTTTGATAGTGGGATTTATGTTCCTACGGTCATTTTGGCACTTTTGGAAACTTTATGCAGCATCTTCGTGCCATGCTGACTCAGCAGCACCTCCTGTTTGTCAGCAAGTGCTGCATGTGGCTGAAGGGACTTGTCCTCTGAATTGTAATTCAATAGCTCATTTTGGATTTCTGTGCCCAATTTCTTCTCTCCTCTTTATTCCCATGCCCTCTCAGTTGCTTTCACTCATGCAGTTTCTCTACAGTCTCCTTTTGTAGCTGGTATTGGTACCATGCTAAGTTAAACCCTAAATATATTATAATAGTTCATACTGCATGACAGAAGAATACGATGCATCAATCTGTATTCTTTTTTGCCACCAAACATACATTGTAAACTTTTGGACATCACAGCACTGTTTTTGAATTTCTGTAGATCAGAGTCTTTTACAATTTCTTCAGCTGTTAAACATACAGTCATTTTTCAGATGCCCTTTATGTGAGAATTGAGTGTTTCACAAAGGAGCAGTAAGGATCCAACCTTGTCACATCCTGTGGGCGTCAAATGGGAATTGAGGGTTCTCAGTATCTTGCAATATTGAGCAGACAGGAATATAAGTAGAGATCCATGGCCATATTTAAGCAATATTCTTGTAATCTAGTTTTAAACCCCCTCATTGATTATTCCTTCTGTATGTCTTAGAAAAGTGAATTACTTAGGCAAGAGTTAAAATAAACTCATGAAGCTATCCGACTTAAGGGTATATTTAGGGAGGGACCAAGAAGAACCCTGAAATCTTCTGTTAAAATTTCAGTGGGGGAAACTGTTTCTCGGCTGTGCAGTAACTGGAATGCCATTAACATCTGTTTGGATCCTAATTGCTGTATTTGATTACGAGATCAGAACCCTGACTCATCAGAATTTTATTTCCAGTAGAACCAGTGGATTTTATTAATGTAAATTAACGATCCATAGTACTGTTAACCCTTTTGACCTGAGCTATTAGCCAATATTCAAGGTGTTGTAGTTTTCTCTGATGGGGGGGAAATTGGTGATGGAGTCAGGAGTTTCTTTGATATATTTATAGACAACGAATCCACACAAAGTCCTGTTTCCCTGAACACAGTTGGAATCAAAGAGGAAGCAGTTTCTCATTTACAAGCCTCATGCTCCCAGGGTTTCTCACAGGTTTCCTAGGGTTTCTCTCAGGGTTATGCTTCTGATTGTCTCCTTGGCTTTTTTGCTGGCTTCTCCCAGCCTGTTGTCTCAGTGCTTCTGCTAACACCCCTCCCACAGAAGCTCAGTTTCTGACCGTACTTGCATGTGCCCGGTGTTTTGGGTAAATGGTCTGAAGTACATAGAATGAAATTCAATAAGGACAAATGCAAAGTACTCCATTTAGGAAGGAACAATCCGTTGCACATATACACAATGGGAAATGACTCCCTAGGAAGGAGCACTGCGGAAAGGGATCTGGAGGTCATAGCGGACCACAAGCTAAATATGAGTCAACAGTGTAACGCTGTTGCAAAAAAAAAGCGAACATCATTCTGGGATGTATTAGCAGGAGTGTTGTAAGCAAGATGCGAGAAGTAATTCTTCCGCTCTATTCCACTCTGATTAATTGGAGAGAGTCTAGAGAAGAGCAAAAAAAATGATTAAAGGTCTATAAAACATGATTGAAAAAATTGGGTTTGTTTAGTCTGGAAAAGAGAAGACTGAGAGGGGACATGATAACAGTTTTCAAATTTGTAAAAGGCCGTTACAAGGAGGAGGAAGAAAAATTGTTTTTCTTAACCTCTGAGGATAGGACAAGAAGCAATGGGCTTAAGTTGCAGCAAGGGAGGTTTAGGTTGGACATTAGGAAAAACTTCCTAACTGTCAGGATGGTTAAGCACTGGAATAAATTGCCTAGGGAGGTTGTGGAATCTCCGTCATAGGAAACTTTTAGGAGCAGGTTAGACAAACACCTGTCAGGAATGGTCTAGATAATTATTCCTGCCACAAATGCAGGGGACTGGATTAGATGACCTCTCGAGGTCCCTTCCAGTTCTATGATTCTATGATTTTATCTTGAATGAAGAACATCTATCTTGCCCACCAGCTTCAAAAACGCTTCAAGCAACCTCTGTCATAACATCTTGGAAGATTTCAGAATGGTCTAGTTTTGTCATCTTTTCCTCCTACAGCCTTTGATCATACTACTCTTAGTCTGTGTCTAAATTAATTTTATGTAGTATCTTAACTTATCATTTTACTTAGTATTTTTATAAGCACATCTATCACCTAAGCTTCCTGTGGTAGACTTGGATCTGTAAAGCCTGTAAATTGCTTAGAGAAGAAGCTGTAAACAGAGAGGCTTTGGTAGGAATGTGAAAAAATACCCATTGAATTTTTTGGGGAAAAAAGACTGGTACTAAAGCAAAGAAATTGCATATTTCTTATGTTCAGATGCACGTAGAATTACATGTTGCAGTGCATGTCCGGAACCACAGAACAAAGGTTGTGCAAACCCCCCACATTCTATCCACATAGTATGGGGAGATCAAAACATGTTTTCACAAACTTGTTGATGTGGGAATTAACAAGAAAGGAGAGGTAGTGCTCCTTGACCATCACGTAAAGGAGGAGTGGGTACATTTTTAGTGGCGAAAGCTCATGAGATCATGACTCTTTATCCAACTAATGCTCAGCATCACAAGAGCTGAGGATCTGGATATTTGGGGGGTTGGACCGAATTTGCAGTGGGAAAATTCTCTAATAACAGCTTGCAAAAGCAGCAGCCCTAAGGGTTTCTTAGAGCTGGTGAAACTCGTGAGCACTGAGAAGTGACTGCGTGTCATAATAAATACAGAACCAGCTGAATGGATTAGGGTAGCCAAGGGCTGGTCCAGATAAGTAGCTCATTACCCAGCCTGAATTTTTTTTCTCTAGTTTTATTGGCATTTGGCCATGTCAGATGGCTAATTTTCAATGGGGGGGAAAAAAGACTTACCCCAGGGTTAAGTGAATGTTATTTGCCAAGAATTTGATTAGATAGCATATTATGTTTTTTGCATGGGGGTGAATAACAATAATGTTCAGGGTGGTGATAAATACTCCTACTGTGATTACTGTTACAAAGAGTAGCCTAGAAAAATAATTGCTTACTTTAAAGCATAGATCTTTTTCACCCAAGTTTTTCTAATTCTTCCTGTATATTTATTTACCTTTTTCTTCATCCACGCTCTTTAGTCAACTATATGAAAATGATTAACATTGTAGGCAACTAATTAGAATTTAAAGGTCGTTCTAATTACCGTTCCGCTCTAGCTCCTCTTGTACCAACACAGATGATAGGCCAGGTAGCAAATTTTTAGAAAAAGGCAGCAAACATAGTTTTAATTCTCTCAAAAGCTCTCTCTTTCAACTGGAAATATGCTGGGGACTGCTTATGGTATTTGAGATATATCGGTGTTACTTGTGATGTTGGTACTTCAGAAATTGTCAGGGTCTCTGTCAGAAGTTTAGAATTATAAAATTTTCAGATGATACACAATAGAGCATGCTATTGAGAATATGCCATGTTGTTGGGTTTTTTGCCTTGGTTCTACTTTCTACTCTTGTATAGCTAAATCAGGACCTAATGATGTGGCTAGGGAGGGAACAACTTATTTTAAGTACCATTGTTCCTCAGCCTGCATCAATCATTGATGCACCAGGTCACGTTTTAGAAGTACTGATACTTAAGAGGATTGCTGGTTAAGTTTGGAATAAAAATGTTTAAAATAATTCTTGGCTAACGTTTAAATCTATTGAGAAATACAGGGAATATTAATGTACAGAAAGGCAAAGGCGCAGTTGCTAGAAGTGGTCCTTACCTTGGTCTCTTGTTTATGCAAATACATTGGACATGCTTGATTTCTTTTCGTTTGTTCCTCTCTTCCCATCTCTTCCCCTTATCAAAGGTATCAAAATAAACAATGAAAGAGAATTATTTTATCCAAGAGCTCATTTTGACTGGAGTGGACCAAGTCCAATTAAAAAACCCCAAAGTATTACAACAGATTTAAACTACACAAAAGTTGTGACATTATACTGATGACACATTTATCTAGAAATGCTTGTTGAAATCTGTTCTAATTACTAGAAGCTTTGTGGTCGTACAGTAGTAATATTTATTAAAAGTAAGGCGGGGAAGGTGAATATGACTTGAGACAGAATTAATGAAGCTATATCTCGTATGTGTTGCCTTGACTGTTTGTTCCTTGATGATGCTTGATGTCTGGTTAAGTTGAGATAGGAAAAATGAATAATTCAGGACAAATATGCAGTTTAAAGTTTGCATATGGAATAACTGTTGCTTTGGATATCTCATATTCTTCCAGGGCTTTTTGCTCACGAGACTGCATAAATCTTTGGGGACCCTGGGGTACTTTGAGTGTGCAGTATGAAAATCCACCAGGGCGAGGGAGAACTAAGGTGAATGGCTAACATTCTCCTACTCTCAATTGTAAAGAATTATGGGGCACATTTTGAATGAAAGCACAGGGGCTGACATCAGACAACCAGATGCTGTAGAGGCTGCTGAACAAGGTAGGAATCTAATGCCATAGCTTTACCTAGCTAATGCTAGGGTTACCCTGCAAATTGGAGAAGAATGAGTCAGTAGTTTTCTATCCTTATCCCTAAGTGGAATGTGATTTATAGGAAGAAATGTGTTTAAACTTCTTTCTTGGCTTGTAAGAAGACCTAACAACAAAAACATGATAGTGGAGATGTTTAAATATTTAGACAGGCCTGTCACTGTTTTGTCACCATGAGATGTAGCGGAACAAAGAAAGCTAAGTAGTTTCTGTAAGTCTTAAGTCAAAGCATGCCTTTGCAGTAATAAGTACTAAAGGGTAATTACGTTTAGTCCTCTTAATTGCCTTTTCCTTCCTAAGCACATGGCTGATAAAAATGTCCATGTTGCCAACCTTAATGTTTTATTAGGAAACCACAACTTCACATAGACAGATGTTTAAGGTTCAAATAAAGATGACCCAACTTTTTTATGCGTCTCTACGCTGAGTGGGTTTCCATGTGCAGTTGCTATTGTAAGAAAAGGTGTGGATATAGAAACCCCTAAACCTCAGCAATCGTTCTACTTGATAAAGCAATTTTAACCCTTCTTTCTACTCTTTGAATCAGAGTTCAGCATTCAAATTAAGTTGCCCAATGGCTATGCTTTTATCCTTTACACAAATAAAAAAATTTTCAAATCAATATTTCCTGATTTTTCCTTCTTTCTCAGAAGGTAATCCTTGCTTTAAAATTCCTGTCCCTCGTCCAGTTGTGTCTCACACAGCATATTACTTCATTGAAGTCAATGGAAGTCTCCAGTGAAGTTCAGAATCTGGCCCCTGGCACTCCACAAATTGAATTCTCAATAGTACAAGAATATACTTGTTGTGGACCATGTCTTTGGGTTATTGAACTCTGTGGTTATTGTAGGGTTAAACTTATCCAAAATGAAGTTATTCCTCACAATTAAATAAGGTGTGACTACCTCTGCTAGTACCGTGTGGGATTCACGAAAAGGTTTCCTATGGAAGCAATTATCACTCTGATTTCAACCAAATGAAGGAACATGAGCTCTAAACTGAGTTCTCTTTTGACAGCAAAGCCTAGTTCTCCCCCTCCAAATATTACTTATTGATTAACTGTAAAATGGTTTTTTTCCCCTGCAGGTTAAGAATACATTGAATTTGGATAAGATGATAAGAAGGGGGAGGCAAGTCAAAAAAGTGACTAATGTAATAGCTTAATAATATAATAGGAAGAGCATAAAGACATCAGAGATATAGTCCTCAGTTGATAATTCAGGCTCTGAATCTATAAGGATTTTGCAGTCATTCATTATGAATTATTGAATCCCTCTGAGTCCATGGCATTGAACCAGAATTAGAGTAATTTCTAAGCAAGATCAAATTACCAGGAATAAGTCACCAGGAGAGAGAGAGAGAAGAAGAAAAAGAATAAAGAAAATATCTATGGTGAAAGCAGTGTCTCTGTCTGGAATTTGAAAAACAATATTACTTGTAATGTTAAGGGACATTACAAGTGGCAATGAACTTTAAACTGAAATTTATAAATCCTTTCCTGATCATATTTTCCCTTTGTTTTCTAATGGGAGCTTAGAACATATCATTTGTTTTTGTTTTTATAGCAGTCCCTCTAACCTCCTTAGTCCTTTTATGTTTGGGGTTTGAGTGTGTACAGGCAGGGGGGGTGTACGGTTAGGGGGGCTCCCAGTGCGGTTCCCAGCTTCGGTGTGTGTGTGTGGGGGGGGCGCTGGGGCTCCCAGCTTCACTCCCCCGCTGTTCCTAGCTTAAGGATGGAGGTTTGCAGGCTTCTGCCACACGTAGCTCCCGGCTTCGGGGGCTGGGGAGGGGGCGCCGGCTTCAGCCCCACGCCACACCCAGCTTCAGCATTGGGGTCGGGGCACCGGGTTTCAGCTGTGGAGCTCCGTGGCCCCCCCTGAAACGGGCCGTGGACCTCCGATTGAGAACTACTGTTCTAGTACACCGTCTAGTGTGTATACAATGTGTTTAATTTCTGTTTATTTGGAGGGGAAAAATTAAACTTCCTAAACCTGAACCCAAATTGACAGCACAACAAGCTATCTGTGTTCAGTAGACAAATGAAATCTTTACCAAATGTCTGTGGTGTTCTATTCAAATGAGAGAACTTTGTAATGGTACAATTAAATAATCAACTAGGGCAGAGCTCTAGTTGAAAGGAACGCTTGGTAATGATGGAGAGCACTACAACCATCTAGCTTAGTGTTTGTGGAAGGTACTAAAGTGGTAGCTTTGGAGGCTGCAGCCCTTTATCCAAATAATTAGATCCAAGGCACGGAACAGCATCAGTTTTCCACGCATTGCCCCACCCTTGCCCATTTGCCTTGAGAGGACCCACCTAAGGGGTGAGAGGATAGTTCATTACCCGGGCACGCTCAAGGCTTGGTGTTTCTGCTAATACTGATAATAAGGTTGTCAGTTAATGTGTTAAATGTGGACACCTGTCTGTGGGGAAGTAGCTTGAGAGCCTCACATTTATTTCTTGTTCTCTACACTTCCCAACAGCCCTCAGAAAGTGGCAAATGTTTCAGCTTTGAACTGACAAATTAGAGCTGGGAAAGAGGCTCTGTCCTATTACCAGTCCCTTGAGCTATTAGGAGTGCAAGGCCGGATGCTTTAGCAAGACCATCCACATTTTTTTAATTTAAATATTTTCATTGCAATTAAAGTGATGATGATGCACACAAGGTATTGCCTGACTAAGTCTAGTAATACAGTGTTTTGTTTCTGTGATACATAGTGGTATGGATGGGGTAATTTCATAAACATTGAATAAAAGGGTCAAGAAAGAAGGTTTCTTTCACTTGCTTTTTCATTGCTTGTTTTGCCAAATATTTTTTGCTTCTGAATCCTAAGGGCTGGAACTGCTGCTGAATTCCTTCTGTTTATCTGCACACCAGGCACTCAACCATGCTGGCTAGTCTGCCAAAAAGATTTCAGCATTAACGTGAAGGGACCACCCTGCCCGTGGGTGAGGTGTGTAATTCCGTCTCAAAGGAAAGATGCTGAGCAGAGGCTGCTTATTATGTTGAAATGTGTGTGGTTTTCTCACAGGAATTACTTGGCAATCTATAGAAAATATTAAACTCCACTTTACTTGGAATGACCGAGAGGACTTAAATCCTCAGTGAAATGCCTGTGCTTCATCTACTGTGCTCAGTGTTTGTATTAAAAAGCCCTGATGCAGTAGAGGGATGTCTTGCCTGACTCTGAAGTGCATCTTCCTCTCTAGATTGCACTAAGCCATCCCTGTCAGGAGTAACTGTCATTTCTGGCTCATAAAGATACTTACAAAGGACTTTTGTTGTTTTTTTGTTGCCTATGGAATAGATCAGAATGACCAAAAATGACAGTTTTAAAAAAAATCCTGGGGAAGCATTCGGTCTTCATTTAAACAAAAATATTAGTGTCTGGAGAAGTGCCACTGTGGGTTGTTTCAGCTTTTCCATTAAAAAAAACAACCAAACCAGAACTCGAATATTGGCCATTTTAGATGGCATTACATGAGATCTTGGCAACGCAGGGTTTGGCCTGGAAGCCTTATTTTTTAATACTTGTTATTAAGATCAGTTTTCACTTAGGAGTTTATATTTACAGTAATATAAATCAGTTAGACATTTTTAAAATCTTGCCAAACAAATAATATCCTACGGCTTTCAGACACATTTTAATTATAGCAAAGCTCTAGACCCTCAAATAGATTAATTTTGAGAAATGAAATGCTGTGACCTGTCTTTTAAAGAATTAATTACCTAGGCATGCTTGCTGGGCGGAGAGATGATTGTTGTTTCTTTTTTTTAATGGTAAGTATATTGTATGGAAGAGTAAGTGCTGAATATCTGGAAAAACAAGTTATACCGGGGGAGGTGAGTTATAGAAGGAATTTGGTCCTTGTGAAAGGTGCTTACTTGACAGCTCCATAAACTGAATTCCTCCACTGTCCACAGAACAAGTATAACAAAGGCAGTGACAATGTAATTTCCATTCTCTCCCACCAATGTACTCCAATCCAATTAAGAGGGAGATATTTTCCAGGACCTATTTAATACTTGGCTTCTCTGCTGATGTTGCCAGAATCTGTCAATTTGGATCCACTATGGTAGCAGTTTTTGGGATACAGACACAAGCCCGCTAGGAATCGCACTGAGATAACTAACTCACTTCATATATGCCATCTGATGAAACATTGTGGAGATAAAGCAGGTTTAGGAGAAGTGTCAAGTAGATTGTTTGGATGTTAGTTAACCCAGCAGCTGCTAAGGAATTTAATCACCATTTCTGAATTTCTGCTTTGAATTGATATAAAATAATTGCAAGAGCAGAACCATATTCCTGCTTGTGTTACGCTGGAAACCTGTTGTTCGCTTACTCTTTATAATAGTTACAGTCACTATACCACTGGACTGTAATTACAATGTTTCTATGGTAAGTTTTTCAAAAGCTCTTGAGTCATTTCTTTCCAGTACCTGGAAAAAAATTTGAGCAAATAATTAGGCAAATATTGAGAAGATAATACGGTGATATGTAACAGTCAGCATGGATTTGTCAAGAACAAATTGTGTCAAACCAACATGATAGCTTTCTTTGACAGGGTAACAATTCTTGTGGATTGTGGAAATGGTGGGTGTGGTATATCTTAACTTTAGTAAGGCTTCTGATACTGTCTTGCATGACCTTCTCCTAAACAAAATAGGGAAATAGAACCTAGATGGAGCTACTATAAGGTGGGTGCAAAACTGGTTGGAAAACTGTCCCCAGAGAGTAGTTATCAGTAGTTCATGGTAAAGCTGGAAGGGCATATCGAGTGGGATCCGCAGTATCAGTTCTGGGTCTGGTTCCATTCAATATCTTCATAGAGAGTACACTTTTAAAATTTGCGGACGATACCAAGCTGGGAGAGGTTGCAATTCTTTGGAGGATAGGATTAAACTTCAAAATGATCTGGACAAACTGAAGAAATGCTCTGAAGTAAATAGGATGAAATTCAGTTAGGACAAATGCAAAGTACTCCACTTATAAAGGAATAATTAACTGCACAAATAAAAAATGGAAATGACTGCTTAGGAAGGAATGCTACAGAAAAGGATTGGGGGTGCTACAGTAGATCAAAAGCTAAGTATGAGTCAACAGTGTAATATTATTGCAAAAAAAGCAAACATCATTCTGTGATGTATTAGCAGGAGTGTTGTGAGCAAGACACAAAAAGTAATTCTTCCGCTCTACTCAACACTGATAAGTAAGGCTATGATTCTGTTACGGAGGTCATGGATTCCATGACTTCGGGGACCTCTGTAACTACTTCTGGGGCAGAGCTGGAGCAGCTGTCCAGTGATTAACTACTCGGGGCTGCTGGAGCCGCGGCTGCAGGAATAGCTGACCATTGGCCAGATGGAGTAGTGGCTGGAGTGGATCAGCCCCTTCTGGGGCTGGAGCAGCAGCAGTCAGCCCCTGCCACAGGAGTGGTGGTGGGGCTGGAGCTGCTGCAAGACCCGGCAGTGCTCTGTTTGTCTCCCCTCCTCCCCTTTTCCCAGCATATTTTCAGCAAAAGTCACGGGCTTCCATGAATTTGTTTATTCCCCGTGACCAGACCAGACTTTTACTCAAAATACCCGTGACAGAATTGTAGCCTACCGATAAGGCCTGAACTAGAGTACTGTATCGAGTTTTGGGCACCACACTTCAGGAAAGATTTGGACAAATTGGAGAAGTCTAGAGGAGAGCAACAGTAATGATTAAAAGCCTAGAAAACAAGACTCACAAGAAAAGTTTGAAAAAAACAGTAACTGGTTAGTCTGGAGAAGAGAAGACTGAGGAGGGGGCATGATACGTAAAAGGTTGTTATAAGCAGGAGCATGATAAATTGTTCTCCTTAATCACTGAGGAAATGGGCTTAAATTGCAGCAAGAGAGATTTAGGTGAGACATTAGGAAAAACTTCCTAATGGTAAGGGTAGTTATCACTGGAACAAATTACTTAGGAAGGTTGTGGAATCTCCGTCAATGGAGGTTTTGACATTGACAAAACCCCATCAATGACAGGTTGGACGAAGACCTGTCAGGGATGGTCTAAATAATACTTAATCCTGCCTTAGTGCAGGGGACTGGACTAGGTGACCTATTGAGGTCTCTTCCAGTTCTATGTTTCTCTGATTCAATGATTCACACTGAAATAATACAGCACTGGCAACCCCAAGCATTCAAAAAGCATAAAATTTGGTGACAAATTATGAGAGTCAAACAAAAAAAACATTTGGGGTTTTCTTGATTTGCCTTCTGGTTTTTGAGCCTTTAGAGTACATTTGGATCAGTTTTCAGCTTTTCTTTGCAACTATGAGGGCTAGATTTTTTTTTTTTTAATGAAAAGTGAAATTCTCAAATAATGACATGACTCCAGTAACTGAGTCTTCAAGAAAGATACCAAATATTGTGAGACTATGCTATGGTGGTTAGTGCTGATACCAATGTGTGGGTACAGCATATTTGAATGCTTCTCCTACTTGAAATGAATCAACACTAGTTAGTTTGAATTGCTCAAAAGGAAACAACTTCAGGACATGTTACAAAGACAACATTTTATGGCACAGGAACAGAATGATTAAATAGCAAAAAAATCAGTTTTTTATGCCTTTAGATATGCCTCTAGGAATTTACTACTGTGTCTGAATTACGTTTTTAACATACTGCATGTATTTGAATTTAAGGCAGCAGCATAAAGATTTGTTACTATATTTTTGTTACCTATTCCTGTGTGTTCTGCTTCTCTGAAAATGATTTTTCTGCAATTATAAATGACAATCACTTTTTTTGGCCTTGTTGATTGGAAAATTAATATATAAGATGGCATGGGCATATGGACATGTCCACCTACGGATGTGAATTATCACGGAACTGCTGCTGCATTTTAGAAGCTTCAAACTCAAATGATGCTGCGGAAATGAAAAGTGTCATATTTTTGAACCAGTTTTTCAAAAAATTGTACAATAGGCGCACACATCTAGGTACATACTCGGTTATGCTGTTCTGTTGCCTGGCAACCTGCAGAAGGGGGCATACTGGAGAGCAGTATCTCCCGCATGAAAGGTCAGATGTATGGATGTCAATTTCAAATAAAATAAGGGAGGCTCACTACAGCATTTCAATGATTTGTGTATAAATTATAGATGCACCTGAATCAAAATCCTGGATCGGCACTTCATTCGCTGCAAAAAGAAAACAACCAACCCTGCATTAGTTTAGAGCATATGAATAAATACTCTGAGTAATCTTTCTAAGCAAGCACATCCAGTATAGTGAGCCCTATTCATCATTGTCCTGTGGTCTTTTTATGCCAGCAGGGCTGGCACAATTGCTTCCCCTTTCTATGAACACCCTGAAGTGAAATGGAGCCCAATACCTGGTGGCAGCCTTTAGCCATTCCTGCAGGAACCCTGGGTGCGGGAACCATTCCAGAGTGGGGCAACGTGTGGGTGGGATAGACTGTGGATAGTAGTGGGTGTAATAGGAGTGGGGGTGGGTGGGGACTGTCAGCTCAGTATTCTGTGACACTAAAAAGTCCTATCGGAGTCATTGAGGAGGAGTGTGCATATTTAAGTAGCCCTCAGGATTCTTCCAAGGACCACACCAGATAATAGCAGCCCCTGAATATGGGAGCTGCAAAATGCCTTCTCTCAATCTCTACCCTGGTGCAGGAATCCCACCTAATGTGTTCCAAAGTTATAGTAAGCTACTATCATGATATTCAATTGCACCAGCACACTGATACATAGAGCTGGAGGAAGAACATTCACCAGTTTTTATTTAGACAAAATTTTGCCTTTCTGACTAAATGGAAAATTTTGGGAGAATTTCCGTTTTCCATCCCCCCCCCCACACCCAGTTGCCATAAAAAAAATCTTTCTGACATTTTTCATGGAAATAATCTGTGTTTCCTGACCAGCTCTCTTAATACCATTTCTAACATGAACATTTTCAATTTGCTAGTAGCATTTTGGATGCATTGTTTTTTGTTCTTAGTACAAATATGCAGTTGTAATTTTTTCACAAGTTTTTTAGAACAAATGCCTCAGTAAGAAAGTACAATCTGTATGAAGAAATTGATGCTTAATATAATGGACTCCTGTACATAGTATAATAATAAACTGGCATTGTATAAACATGGGAGGAAAAGTCATTATTAGTACCATCATGATAAATTCCTAAGGATTTGTTTGTTTATCCATCTCTGTACATCCCCATGTTGGCATTCATTGCCAGACTGTCTGAGCACCACCCAAGAGTAGGGTGGTATATATTTAGGGCATTCTAATTCTACGAGCCATTAGAGTCTAAGTAACCCTGGCTCATTAGGAGGTTTTAAAGTAATTTTCACTAGATTTCCAGTAAGATCTTGGATTTGATCTGACCTCATTGCTATGATCCTCCTGAGTTGTGAGTTGGGCTTACAACCTGTCCACGCAAAAATGCTGTCTGTTACAGAACCAACCCAGAGGGAGACCAGACATGTTTGTTGCAAATTTTCAAATACAATATCTTTTAGCTTCCTTGATTTATGAAAGCATTTGATCGTGTCCCCAGAGAAGCCCTCTGGAAGATCCTGAGGCACTACTGAATTCCAGCAAAAATTGTTAATTTGATAAAAGCTTTGAATGACAATTCTGCATGCTGCATCAGGACAGAGAGCAGAGACACAGCATGGTTTAGATTGTTACTGGCGAAAGGCAAGGTTGCATACTGTCCCCTCTGCTCTTCTACATTGTCATAGACTTTGTGATGAGAAGAGTGATGGCTGCTGCCAAAGATACTGGTTATTGTTTGGGCAAGGAATAAGCTGCGAGACTTAGATTTTACAGATAGTACAGTCATATTGGATTGCAACTTGGATGGAATGAAAAGACTCTTTATGAACATAAAAGCAGAAGCTGCTTTAGTGACACTTCATATCTGTACTCAGAAGATCAAGACCTTGGAGATAGGAGAGAATGTTGTCCTTGCTCGTGGATGTGTGATGATGGAGAAGAGTACAAAGGAGATGGTGACTTTGTCTAGCTTGGAAGTAAAATATCTGCAAATGGTCAGCTTGCTGGAGAAGTGAAGGCAAGAATATGTAAATTCAGTGGATCATTTTCCTGTTTGTCAAATGTCTGAAAGAGTAAAAGAGAGAGCTACACATTAAAATGAGATTGAATAGCGCTGTTGTGTGCCCAACGCTACTATACACCTCGGAAATATGGCAGATGGTGGAAGTACACAACAGGAAGCTCAATGCATTCCACCAGTGTTGTTTAAGAAGAATCTTGGGAATTCATTAGTGAGATCGTGTAAGCAAAGTTGAAGTGTTGCCCCACATGGGTCACCAAACTGCGGACTCAGTAATTAGACAGAGAAGACTACACAGTGATTTGGTCACATCATCAGGCTGTCCCCATGGCAGAAGCACAAGGTACATGTTAGTTTGGATACCACATGGAGGGAAGTGAAGTTGTGGAGGACAAAGAATAACCTATCTCAGGACGATTGAAAAGGTTGCTTTCACCATGGAGACAATTTGCAATGGAGTGAAGCACCTTCCTTTGGACAGACAGCAGTAGGAAAAATGGGTTGCCTTATGTGCCACTAGGGCTAGGCACAGGCAATTCTAAGCTTAGTCAGACAGTCATTGCCATGGGGTATTAAAGAGCTCCAGACAGATAACATGAATGCATACAGGATTTTTTGTTTTGTTTCGGTGGTTTTTTTTATTTATTTTTATTTTGTTGGTTTTATTTTTATTTTATTTTGCTTTGCTGGAATTTTATTAATTTACAAGGATAAATTATTTAATTAAAACCTAATCATTTCTATAAACTGAATGTACAGATTTCATCCATTGGTAGCTTCTCTGATTTACATAGTAATTTATTAGAGTAATTTATTAGTAACTGTTTTATGATTACTAACATTTCCCATGCTACTTTCTACTGACAGAACACTGCTGTTGACTGTGTGGTTCTCTGATCTTTCCATTCTTTGCAACACATTATGCATGAGAGCTCCTTTCATTCACCTGCTGACCCATTCCCCTTTGATTTCATGATTGTTCTCATGTATTATTTAGATGGCAGTAGCACCAACCATGCTGTGGGCACTTTCCAAGCACAGGTGAAGGCAAAGCCCTTTCCCCAAAGTATTTGCAGTCTAAAAAGAGACAAAAGATGGAAGGGGAAGATACAACATAGAAGCCAAGTGATCACAGTGGTCATCAGCATACAACTTACCAGTTACATGTTTGTTTTCTATTGACAAACACACTGTTCTCTTGCCCTTCACAATTCATTCCACTCATCGTACTCCCATTTGAATGCCCAACTTCAGTTCCCAGGGTCCTTTTACACTTCTGACTTTTAAAAGAGAAAGAAATATGCCTCCAGTTAGTAAACATTTGTTGCATGACCTAAGTACAGGACTAGTGAAGAGAATTACAAATGTTTTTTTTCTTAAAGGTGATACAAAGCAAAAATTAAAATTTGAGGTAAGGCCATATTTAAGTATGGTTGAATGTGACTAGTAGCTCAAGTCTTTAAATAAAACCTTTAAAAAAAGTTTCTGTAAAATTTTCTTGGTGTTATCTAGTTAGAGGAGTATATCCCAGAATGCCCTATTCTGTGCAATCACAAATACCAAAGGTTATATTGCTGTAATGAGACTTCTGGTATGTGTGATGTGATGTTCTGGTATTTTAAAATGGAACATGTTCATTTAAATTGTACATTTTATTGTGTGCAGTTTTTTGGGAGAGGAAATATCTTCCTCTGTTTGGAAAGTGACCAGCACAAGTAACTACAATATAAGTAACTACAAATACTTTTTTTTTTTATTGATCATTACCCTGGTTAGCAGAGATGTTCACCCTAGAAATCTATGCTGAATTAAGTATGTTATGTATCTTGTATTTTGTAATTTGCTTCTAATCTACAGTGCTGCTGCTTGGCTTTGAAAGAGATCCTGTGATTTGTTTGTTTCCAGTTTTCCTTTCACTCCCTCTTCACATTCTTAATCTCATTACTGTAGGAAATGATTCTTCACATAAAGTCGTGCTTTGCTTCTCAATCTTCTCAATTCTGAGCAGGGTTTTCCCCTAATTCCAAGATGTTTTGTGGGATTATACGAGCATTATACTGTGGTGTAAATCTGTGAAGTCTCTGCCTGCCCGTTCTCTTCTGGAGTTGGGAATTTCAGTATGAAAAATGGCCACAGGTAGCACTAACTTGGAGCTGTCAATGTCCCAGGGCATAATATATGATGGGAAAAGCAGACTAGATGTTAGCAAGCCTAAAGCTTCTCAGTCTACGCCACTGTTTTAAACATTGCTGGATAATCTGGCATATGTCAGTTTAGTCAAGATTTCAAACATTAAAATATTTTAACTGTTGAAACATGATGTCTTTTGCAGGCAAATCAGTTAGTGAGCTTGTGTAAGAGATGCAGCATATGTTTGAACTTGACATGGCTGCATGCAAGGAGATGGATGTTGGATAGTAATTTTTTGCTACAGAATGTCCTGTAGATTTGCCTGTGTTTGCTGGAAATTTGCCTGTGTGTAGTGGGTCTTTACCTCTCTGCTGTCAGATCAGGCAGGGCCTCTTTCCCTTCTGGTCTGTAGTCTCCCTTTTGTAATAGCATTGATGAGGTGTGCCTGGTAGTCCTTCGGGCCTGACTGGGCTGAACTCTCTCTGACCTTGTTAATATAGTGCTAAATAGTCTCTGACACTGTTGATGGAGGATGCCTTCCTTGGCCTTTCCTAGGTCACAGATTTCATCCATGTCGATACAGGGGAGTGGAAGGTGCAACTTCCTTCCACCCTCAGTGGAAGTCTATGCCTAGGGCTCATGAGTAAACCCCGGTGTCCACACCGGTTTAGGGGCCCACACCATTACTGTGTTGCTGCAGTCCTTTTCCTTCACATGCTTTATCTCTTCCCAAGGTTCTGCACCCTTCTCTTGTTTGTCTGTCTGTCCCTAGGTCTCCTCCCAGGCTCTCTTCCACAGCCCCAGGAGGCTGGCCTCTTCTTTTTCTCTCTGGTAACTATGGAAAGGCAGATTTATATAGTCTTGCTGCTATCCCATAGTCATGTGGTCAGTCTATGACATGATCTGTGAGGAATTTTTCCTTTTTAAGGCCCAGCTTGTTCCATGACATCTCCATATGGGTAGGTGCTGTTAATATTCTTACTGATGAGTGGAGACATTTAGCTTAGCTAACAGTACTGAAGTGACCGATAGCACACTATAGCGCATTGATTTCCTACACAACTTTGTAATATTCTTTTAAGTGCTATAAGCATAACATTAAAAGCCGGGTTGCAATTATGTTTCAAGAACCTCTGTCGAGACAAATTTCCAGAGTGATGCATTGGGAGCTTAGCCAATCATAACTTATTAATGGGAATTGGAGAAATGTGTGGTCATTCCCCATACATCATATTAACACTTTATGCCTTCCAACGGGGATATATTCTGTATTTAAATGTGTGAAATTCAGTAAGCTTTGTTTGTTCTTGCACCAATTCTACAGGCACATCGGTGTCAGTCATGCTAAGATTCCCTGTCCATGCAACTTTAGTTTTAAAATATACAGATCTCAAGTAATTATGAACCTTTATATAAGATTTTAATTTCTAGTGCTTCATGTTTGCAAGAACAGATTGTCTCAAATTTTAATAAATGTGCATTCCCCACAAGCAGAGAAATGTAGCTTCATAGATAGCATGGGCAGGTCACAGGACAGGGCAAGATGGAGGACGGGAGAGGAGAGCATGTGAAGGCCTGCAGACTGGCTCCTTGTGCAGCTCCTCACCGCTTTGGGGAGCTGGAGGTGCAGCTCCGCTCATCTTTAGAATTTATGTTCAGTCCTCCACCCAGATACTGGAGCTCTGGATTTCAGCTTCAGAGAGTAATGAGACTACAAAGCTTGTGATACCATTCAGCCACTTCATCATTTCCAGGAGGAGAGTTCCTATTAATCAGCTCACATAGTGTCATTGCTAGAGATGGTCTTGAACTGACAGCTTTCATTTAAAAAAACAAACCTTCAAACTGTGGGAGAATTCTGATTTGAATCTTATTCTAGAATCCAGCTTTGTGCATTTGGCCCATTTCTAGTACTAACGTTGTGGGTCTCTGTCATGTGCCCTGCATTTGAATAAATGTTTTATTCGCTGTGTTGTGTATAAGGGTACGTCTATACTACCCGCCTGATTCGGCGGGTAGCAATCGATCTTCTGGGGTCGATTTATCGCATCTCATCTAGATGCGATAAATTGATCCCGGAAGTGCTCGCCGTCGACACCGATACTCCTGCTCCATGCAAGGAGTAAGCGGAGTCGACGGGGGAGCCTGCCTGCTGCGTCTGGACCTGCGGTAAGTGCTTTTTAGTTCGAACTAAGATACTTCGACTTCAGCTACGTTATTCACGTAGCTGAAGTTGCGTATCTTAGTTCGACACCCTCCCCGCCCCCCCAGTGTGGACCAGCCCAAAGTTTCAAGCTCTTCTTACTGTCTCCCTTACCTCAGGTTGGCTTGTCCTGTTAGATTGTGTTTATGCTTGCTTCATTTCTGAGAGACTTTCAATATCATGTCAAAATGCTACTCCAAGTTGCATATGTCTTTTGTGTACCAGTCAAAGGCTATATAGTGGTGATTCACTAATATAAACAGCCCACAGAAAATGTACTGCAAAGTGGACAGTAAAATGTGTACCAAGTAGGTACAGATAAAGCACCCGATTCCCATATGGGGAATATGGAGAAAGCCAGTGTATCAAATGGATGCTTGTTAATTGGCAGGGGATGTTGCCATATGTACCACCTAATTTATATTGACCTGTTCTCAGTTACAAGTACTTTAGTGTGCAAATGCCTCTTTCTCTGTTCACCTCTTATCTTACTGAAGGTATTTTCCACTCTCTTATTTTTTTATGTGAATTGTGCTTGGATAACTTTAAAAAAACCACTACAGGTGAAGACTGCAAATAGCTCATTAATTTGACTGGAGGAAAGAAATATTTGATATGGCTAAATTGAGATAGCTAAATTATGACTACAGATATAGGTATGTGGCATGTAATAACTACTCATGAGCATTGGGTGCTTATAAACACAAGAAGGAAGAGGAATTGTAATTGGTCTGAGCGGATAAAACTGGTCATAGTGTAATGTACTCACTTTATATGAGAATGTGTGTTACTGTCCTCTACTGGCTGGCCCACAGAAAGGATAAGGGGCCTTCTCTATGTCAGTATGTATCTCACCTGTAGCTGCAGTGGAAGATGCCTGTGATTTTTGGAGCTGAGAAACTAGGATTCTAGTCCCAGCTCATGCTGTGTGTCTGATTAATATAGTAATTGTGCCTATTGTTTGTTGTCATCAGTTCGTTACAATGGATGAAATTAAGAAAAGGAAAATTTAGAACAAATAATGGGAACAACTTCTTAACAATGAATTCTATTAGGTAAAGCGCTAGAAAATCACTGTAGAGGGAAATCTTGCATTGTCAAGGGAGATGACCTAGATGGCTTGTAATTTATTTGTGGTAGCATCCACTGTGTACTAGGCAATTTCCATAGACTTGAGGATGGTCCATGCTCTGAGGAACTCACAGTCTAGGGACAAAAAAAGCATAGACCATGGGAAAAGGAGTAACCGGCAATTTGATTCATTATAGGCAACATGACAAAAGTGGATCTTTGAGAGATTTCTCTGTGAACAGAGTAGGAGCTTTGCACTTGAGCTCACAGAGGTTATAACATGCATAAGGGGGTATGCATAGAACAAAGCATGGTGATTGCATGAAATTTGACAAATAGGTGGATGAGGAAGGGGGCATTCGCAGAGCAGGTGACAAAACAAATCTCGATAAGGGAGAATAAATACAGAGTAGCAAAGTTTTATTTGAGGCTTTGAAGGAACTGACAAGAACCTTAAATTTGATACAATATCAGATAGGAACCTGCATCTGGGACTTGAGAAAAAGATGTTACAAGATCCAACAGGTAAAGAAAATAAGTTTGTTGACAGCATTTTATGCAAATTGAAGAAGGGTTCTGTGTGTGTATTTGCTAGAACAGAGATGAGGAAATTGCAGTAATCAGTGGATGGTACAGGGAAAGAATGATGGTGTCTAAATAAGAGACTTAGCTGCGGTGATGCAGAGAAAAGAACATATCTTGGAGGTTAAGAGGAAGAAGAAGCAACAGCATTTGGAAATGGTTTGGCTGTGTGGGGAGTGCCAGGTGAGAGGCAGGAATTAAATATTGTCCCACTTTGTGGGCCTGAGTCACAGGGTGGTGGTGGTATTGACAATGATAGAAAAGGAGGGAAGAATAGGAGATTTGGAAGGAGAGATACAGAACTTGTTTTTGGCTATGTTCAGTTTAAGATGAGAGATATCCAAGAGGAAATGTTGGAGAGAGAAGCTGAGATGCAAGATGGTACAAGGAAACAGTTCAGTGATGTGGAGAATGATTTACAAATCATCACTATCCCAATGATGGCTGAAGCCATGTGATCTTATGAAATTGTAAAGGGGGAGGAGTATAGGGTCAAGAACAGATCTCTGGGAAACCCTATAGAGAGCGGGAGAAGAGTGGGGGAGAGACCCATGCAAAAATGCTGGAGATGTTAGGAGAATCCGGAGAGGATGGTATCTCGCAAACCCACTGAGGATAAGGCACCAAAAAGATTATGATGATTGTCAGAATCAAAAGCAAGGAGGTCAGAGGATCATGGTAGAGTAGAGGCCCTCAGATTTGTCCAGGAGGAGACCATAAGACACCCTGGTGAGAGCAGCTTCAATAACATGGAAACATTCATGGGGTGAGGGGTGGGCAGTTTAACCTCGAGGTTATCTGAACCTGTTAATTGACACCAGCAACTTCTCAATGAAAAATAACAGATTATAGAAGTATAGTAATTGATCCTACACACTATGAGCTTCATAAAAGGGTTTCCTTGTTACATATTATCAAACTGTAGACTGCATTGATGTATATTTACACATCCCTATACATTTCTGACACCAAAGTTATATGTTTAACTCTCATGAACATTTTATTTTTCATTTGATGGTTTCCAATAGCTTCCTCTATAGCCTGAGGCATGGATCTGGCTTAGACTCTGCCCCAGGCCATGTAGTTAGAAAACATTTAATTCATTTTGGGTAGTCACCTAGGAAAGAAATTAAGTGAAAGAGGTTAAGCAGCTGTTGAATGTTGAGTAACTCAATACTTTAGACAGGTTGGGGTTTAATAAACATCAAGGTACTTGGGTTGAAAGCTGATCTTTGAGTTGAGACTCTAGGAAGAAAGGTCGTGTTTCCGTTTTAATTACAAAACCAAAGAGACCTCTGTCCTTATCGTGCTTTACAAAATTTAGAATTTATAATGAACTGTGTTAAGCTGTTTTCTCTACATGGGAATACACTGAATGGCTTTTTAATTAATATTTATGACTATGAAGAATTTTTGCTTTGTTGGAAACCAGTGGCCTCTTGGCTCACTCTTCATAAGAGCGGGTAGTAGAAACAGTTTGTCCTCAGGCTTTGTAGGCTGTCCATGTTATTGAGCCAAATAGAGAAAACAAGGCTTGAATGCCAGAATACTTTGGGCATCTCAGCCAAGTGATCAGAAAGTCTATTCAGTGGGCCAAATTGAAACAAAACCAGAAATATGTTAGGCAAAATTATTTGTTTCTCCTTTTTGTTCTTTCTCCAGAGCACTATAATTTTGTGACCTCTTCAAGTGTAACCTGGGCCACATGTGACTCTCAGCTAGAAAGTAGCCCCCTTTCAGTTTAGGCTGCAATCTTGACCCAACATCATAGGAATAAATTCAAATCCATGGATTCAGAGCCAACTCTCCCACTTCCTAAAAACTCAAAGGGCTTGGATATGAGGTTTCATCTTTTCTCTCTCTAAGTATCATATTCATAAAGCCAGATTTTCAAAAGCAAGCATGCTTTAGTCCATACCTGTCTTGAGTGCACACATAATGCCCGATGTGTAGTGTAAAAAGTCAGAATAAGTGTGCTATGCCAATATTCATGCATAATTCATACTTAGTAGCGCATGCATGTCTTGTTCTGAATATACTGTGTGTTGGGTGGATGAAGAAGAAAATGTTAAAGTAGTTATTGGCAAACAAGTTTCATTACACTGAATGTGTTTATTCATAACAGGTAACCTGTAAGGTGCCCACAGAAAGCTTGTAACTTATCAAGACTCATAATCACTGCGAGATGTATGAACATGTAATATTTAAATAATGTAACTGTATTGAAAGTATGCTTTATGGTCTTGGCGTAAAAGTTAGTCACTAAGGTATAAGTCTCAGTGATGGCCCAGTGAAGCAGGATGGAGTTGTCACCCCTCTTTTGTTAGCTGGTGATGTGATGCAAGGCTCAGTTATCTAGCCTTGCACAATCCCAAAACTTATCGATGGAAAACCATCAAGGACAACTAGAGACAATCAAGACCACTTGGAGGTGAAAAAGGAGCATTACAACAGACAGTGGATCAGCCTGTCTATGAATAGGGACAAAAGACTTTCAGCATAACAGTGTGGGGAGAGGCACTCTGTATCCCTTCACTGAGGAACCAACTTGAGGAACAGGGGTGTTTTCATGAAAGTTTGTACCTTGGTTCCTGTGAAGCAAGTCAGCATTGCAACAGAATGAACTTTGTGGGGAAAACTTGCTTTATTAGATAGAAAAGGTAACTATTCATAAGTGTAAACCCTAGTTCATGTCTTATTATTTTGTTCTGTATTGGAACCATTTGTTTCCATCTCTCTCTCTCTCTCTCGTGTCTAGTTGAATCTCTATGTTAAATAAACCTACTTTTGTTTTATTGTAAGAGTCCATAAGTGCTGTGTGGTTTACAGAGGCAGTGATTTAAGGTAAACCTCATAAATTGGAATAGAGTGCTTCTTAAGGGACAGAGGATCTGGGATTTCTGTGATAGCAGAGTGGAGCGCTTCAAGGGAACTTGGGAACTGGGGTGCAGCTGTTAACCTGCATAGAAAAGACAGGTCTGGCATAGCCCAGAGTAGAGTGCTGAAGTGCCTACCAGGCTTTAGGGAGCTAACACCCAGCCAACTCAGGCAAGGCTACCTCTCGCTAGAGGCAGGAGTGACTCATAGTCCAGGGTATCCCAAGAACTTTCCCAGTACTCCCTTCAGTTTGTCTAGAAGGCTTCCCTGTTCTAGTTATAGGTGCAGTGTTGCCAACTCCTGTGATTGTTTTGGGGTTTTTTTTGCAAGTGATTGGATTTTAGCTGGGGTTGGAACCAGACTTACTGTGATGCAAGAACCTCCAGGCCTCTAGTGAATTTAAGCCCTGCCTGGAGGAATAACCCCACTCAATTTGGCTTCCTGTCCCACTTGCCCGCCTCCTAGGGCTGAACCACCAAAGCTGCTGCAGGTAGAGTGTTCTCGCCTTCCCCCTCCCATCAACAACCCAAAACTATTCTCACAGGAAGGCAGGGGAAGCAGAAAGAGCCCAGCTGCTGAGAATGGCTCCATTCCTTCCTCTCCCTCCCTTCCTGTGAGCAGTGGTAAAGGGACAATGCTTCTGCTCCTCGCCTTGTAATACCCATCCTGGGAAGGGAGAGGGTGTGAAGAAGCCATGGAGCTGCTCCCCCAGCCTTAAAGGGGAAGAGGAAAACCTGCTGCACACCCTGTCCCCCCCACCCCCTCAGGGAGGGGGCAGAACTAATCGGGGGCGGGAAGACAGGACTGATTTGGAGGCTGTGGGCAGGATTCATTGTTGGGCAGGGGACAGGCAGATGCAGGTGTAAGAGCGCCTGCAGCGGGATCCAAAATCATCTGACCCAATACATTCGGGAGAGTGGGCAGCAGTAAGGGTACATGTACCCTGCAGCTGGGAGATTGTAATTCCCCGCTTGGGTAGATGGGCATACGCTAGCTCTGATAGAGCTAGTGCAGCTGCAGTGACTCAGGCTAGCTGCCCGAGTACAATTCCTTCCTAGCCCGAGCCACCACCTGAGCCACTGTGGCCACACTGGTGTTTTTAGCCTGCTAGTTCCATCAGAGCTACTAGCACGTGTACGTCTATTCGAGCTCAGCGTTACAATTCCCAACTGCAGTGTAGACATACCCTAATATTCTCTCCCACACGCACACTCTCTCTCCCACACATTTATAATACAATCTGGGAACGGACGACAGAATTCAAAAATCAAAAGATACTCAAAAATTTAATATTCATTTTTTAAAATTGTTTTTTAAAATCTCATGATTTGGGGTCAATCTTATGATTTTGGGGATCTGACTCATGATTTCTGATCTGTTGAGTTGCACAATACTGTATATTTTATAAACGTGAAACCAAAATAATTTCTTTCGTCGGTAGAAATGTCCATTGGCGAAAATGCCTAATAAGAGCTGGACACCTTTATAAATAGTAGAGTGAAATTTAGTCACTGTATGCTGAATGTATAGAGCCAATTCAAGAGCATGTAATTGACTAGATTGATAATGTAATGACCATATCTTTGCTATTTCCGCAGACACAATAATTCTTAAATATAGTAATTGTGAGCATATCTGTTTGCGTGTACAAACTAATTTAATAATGTATGTAAAATGGTATTTGTATGGGCATAATACACCAACACATGCAGATTTGAAGTTTATGTACATAGAAATGAATAAGCTAAGTAATTTTTGGGGGGCAATTAGCAAAACCACCTTAAAGTAAACTTCCATGTGATATATTACAGTGTGTCCTCTTCTGCCAACTTAAATGATGATTAAAGCATATTTAATTCGAGTAACATTGCTTAATACAGCTCAATCCCTAGATATGTATTGGAATTAGAAAAAATAACAAAACTATTTTCAAAAGCTCACTTTTGTCTTTATTATAACTGTTGTAAATTTTAATGAGCCTCTTAATGAAATCTGAGTATTTAGTAATTTACAAGTTACTAGTTTACTACATTTACAAGTTACTAGTTGCTATGTTGGCCCCCAGCTAGGGTCTTTTTATAATTCTGTTGCTATATTATTACCTGTTGATCTTTCCTAAAGTCAGGTTAGCCAGATTTTTTAGTCCCTTACGCTGAAAGTTGTGTTTGTGTGATACATTCTAGCTTGTCTTAAAATTACAAATAAATCTTGATACCGAAATGAAAACATTGCAAAAAGGCAGTTATTTGGAATTGCAATCTACTGTTCAGCAGTCATGTATCTGAGGTCAACAGTGGTTTTGCATAAAGAAAGTGGCTGTCATTTTTCTCCATACTTGTTTGATTCTCTGCATCCTTGTAATTTGTTCCTTAGCAGTTTTAAGCAACCTTGTAGAAATCAACTCTTAAGAGAACCTCCCTGTGTTTTCACTCTTGTTTTGATGAGAAATGGAATCCACTGGTGTTTCAAAGCAGGCTAGTCAGTCTCTGTAATCTCAGGTGGGCTACTGAAGTGTAATGAGACATGACGCTGTCGTGTTGTTTTTACAGTGACAGTCTCCTGCTCAGACCACATGAAATAGGTTTAACATGGATTCTTGTTTTCATTAAAGAGGAGAAGGATGTTTTCTGCTTCCTACTGGATTAAAGATTTGTGTATCTGGTTCCCTGCTGTGCACTAAGCAAACATCTCCTATAACTGCAAAAGCAGTTGTATTGAAATTGGTAATTACATGATCAGCTAGCATACATTTTTACCTACCACATGTCTTTGGTTCTCTAATGACATTTTAAAATATGATAATAAGATATGGCAAAAGCAACAATTGAACTTTCAGTGCAGATGTGCTGATTTCCTACTAACGTACATTTTTTAGCATTGTATTTTTCCATGGCCTAACAGACAATTCACAAGGGTCAGTGTCTCTAATACTTTGCACAGCTTGCTCCCTCATAAATCACAGTCAGCAGATCAACTTTACTATGGGCTGGGCAGTCAAGTGAGCTTATTGTCTGATAGTGGGTGTCCTACAGACAAAGAGAAGATGAACAAAAGAAGCAGTAGTCAGACCAATAAGTCATGTTGTTCCAGGAACCACAAACAGTAAAAAGAGATTATTCTGGTCTCTGGCTTCTCCATCTAACTTGCACAGAATGAACACATTAGCCTAAATTTTTGTTGTTGTACCTTTCATAAACAGGACCTGGTACAAGATCAAATTAAATTTCATGTAGCACTTTCAAATACCCATAGTTTCCAAGTGAGTTTCTAAATGTAGGTTGGATGAGGTTTACTTGCTATTTGGTTGTGATATAACCAAGTAAATTTTAAGTGGAAGCAGTAACTTGGTTGCTATCACTTCTGCCTTCTAAAAAGTGAAGTTTAACATTGCTGCTGCTTTCCTCTCCAGAAGGATGTGCTATTCAGAAATGGGTAAGACCTGTATGATACTTTAGTTAGAGCAATTTAGGTGCCTTCAGGATAAGGCATGTTATGTACATGAGGGGGACAAATATAACTAGCACATGAAAGAAAATCCTTGTCAACAGTATAAATCTATATAACCAATAGAATTCATGTTCTGATTGTAATATGAACCAACATTATACGTATTCTGTATACAGTATACATATTCTGTATACTGTATACAGCAGAAATATTTAATAGTCTACTTAGTAAGAAAAATGCTATGGATATACAGATCCTAACACAGTGAGGTTCACATACTGATTGACTGGGGTCTCTGAGCTCACCAATAATAAATACTTAATAATAATGTAATTCTGTTCATTTTCTAATGGTGAATATTTATTTTTCTCACTGAAATAATGGGGATGGGGCGGACCCAATGACTTGATCTATCTCAAGTTTTTAAAAAAATCTTTCTACTGAAAATAAACATGGGAAGTTTTCAGCCCTAAATTAAATGTTCTGGGGGCGGGGGTGGGGGGGTGAGTGGGTGTAGCAATGACTGAACATGGGGATTATGGTGAAAGTCTATTGACATCCTTAACTAAAACATCTTCTACCATAGATGTTATAATGAAGGACCTAAACTTCAAATACAATAAAGTAAATTAACAAAGACTTGCATTTTGCAGTTTGTCTCCTAATTGGTTCTGTTTTGTACTTAAATCTGTAAATGGCAGTACATAATAAATAAGAACAGAAGGTGTTCCAGTTACTTAGTAATTTGTAATGCATTTTGAATTTATATTCTTTTTCAGAAAGTACTTCAAAACATTTCTGCTGATAGAAAAAAATCATGATCTTCTTGAGACTCTACATGCTGAATCTGGAAAATAAATTAATGCTTCACTATTTTAATCAGTGAATGCAACAATGGGTTGTGAACTGGGTGAGAGAGAGAGAGGGGAATGTATGGTACTTCAGCATAATGGATAGGGGACTTTGAAATATCACTAGCAGTGTGGAATATTTAAGTCCTGATCCAGTGAACACTTATGCCCTTGAATATTCCTACTGAGTTAAATGGGAAGATCTAATTTATGGTAACTACCCATGGATGTCACTGGGCTGCCCTGTATCTGAGAATAGCCAGGTCCCAAATAGCTCCAGCCATTCCCATACCTGTCCTGGCATACTCCCTTCTTCCACTTCAGGAACTGCACAAGATATGGTAGTAAGCCAGTCTGGTGATATGCTCTGAGTGGCTGTTACGCCAGCTTTTCAGCCCCTGTATGACGTATGAGCTGTTTAAAAAGGCTCTATCTGAGCCTGAAATGAGTCCCCTAGTCCAGTGGTTCTCAAACTTTTTTTTTCGTGGACCACTTGAACATTTCTGAGGGTCTCGGCAGACCACTTAATGATCTTTCCAAATGTTGTTTGTACCCTTAGCTAACTATTGGATAAAAGCGCTATATAAAAAAAACCCTTAATAATAATTAAAGAAGTTTTTTTTTGTTCTACAAATAAAAGCACACAACTCATATTTTAATATCAATAGTCTTACCTTTCTAATGTGATGGATGTGCCCTCTCTCCCCCATCACAGCAGCCACAGAGCTGAGGCTGGGAAGGAGGGCCGTCTCTCGATGGCAGCCGCAGCCCTGGAGCTAGGCAAATTCGCCTCTTTCCCCGGCCACCGCAGCTTTGCATGTCCCAAATTCTCCCCACGCCCTCTTCTTACTCTACTGCCCCCTCCCACCTATCCCCTGTTCCCCCCCAAGGCCACCACCTCACCTTACAAGTGCATCTTCTCCAGGGTTCAGGCACCTAATTAGTGGAGCCATGCCTCCACTAATTAGGTGGGTGGCCTTTCATTTTTTCATGTGCAGCCGCCCAGTCGCGCACCTTAGAGGGAACTATCCGTGGACCACCTGAATGGAGCTCGCGGACCACCGGTGGTCTGTGGACCACAGTTTGAGAACCTCTGCACTAGCCCATCTGCTCCCTTGCTAATGTTGGGGTATAATTTTCAGATGAAGGGCATATCCCACTTTCCCCCAGGTCATAGACTTTAAGGTCAGAAGGGACCGTTATGATCATCTAGTCTGACCTCCTGCACAATGCTCACCCACCCACTCCTGCAAT
The DNA here is from genome assembly GCA_037349315.1 of Chelydra serpentina. NCBI lineage: Eukaryota > Metazoa > Chordata > Testudines > Chelydridae > Chelydra > Chelydra serpentina. Next base: position 27,914,426 of record JBAIAC010000035.1, on the reverse strand, counting down.
AATCCTCTCACCTATGTCTCAGCTATTGAAATCCTCAAATCATGGTTTAAAGACTTCAAGATGCAGAGAATCCTCCATCAGTTGACCCGTGCCCCATGCTGCAGAGGAAGGCGAAAAACCTCCAGGGCCTCTGTCAATCTACCCTGGAGGAAAATTCCTTCCCGACCCCAAATATGTTAGCTGTTAATCAAAAGGAAGAAGGAGTATGCCAAGAAAGAAGAATGAGACTAGCAATAGAATTGAAAGCTGGTATTTTGCTAGAAGTCTATTCCACTCTATTCACGTTTTCTCTTCTGCCTCCTTTTCCACATAAAGTTTCTTTTTTCACTAACTTAAACCTTTCTGCTGTACCCCTTATCCAGTGTAATGATAATTGCAGGCACTTAGTGCACTATTATCTTGCCTTTGGCAATAGGTTGCTGATAATGGCAGTCAGACCAAGAGGATTTTAATTTTGCAGCTCAAAGACAGCTCTTCTATGGGCAATAACCTCTGTGAAGGAGTGCTTTGTTTCACTTCCCTATTGTTACTATCCTGGCTCTTGACCCCACTGTCAGTGTCAAACCCTGGACTATAGTCTTATCCACAGTAAGATTAAAAACTTAAAATGTGAATTTACAGAGGGATAAAAACAGGCTCCAAAGAAGATTTCCTCTCTTTTCTTTTCTTGCCTCCACTGGTCCCTTTATCTCATTAAAGAGACCAATGATTCACTCAGCACATAGCAGCAAATCTGTCTGTTTGTTGCTAATCTGTGTTAAAGCACTGGCAATTTCCAACAGTTAGATTCAGTGATTTCGCAAGAGAAGAATCCCTATTTCTGCAGTGTCAGGGAAGCACAGAACGTTTCCCAAAAATTGGTTCTGGCAACACATGCTTTGGTGCACGCACAAGTGTTTATGATTTATTAGTGCTTTACAACTATTACAATGAAGAAACGAATGCACATCTACACTTGCAAAGTTACAGCACCGGCAGTTACAATGCCGCTCAAAGAGTGCCGAAGGAAAACTGCTGTTGTGTGTTTACATTGACAGCTGTCTCGCAATAGCGTGTTCACACTTGTGGCGCTATTTGAAGCGGTGCACCCTAGGCAGCTATCCCACAGAGCACCTCTTTCTCTTTTACCTCTAAGACTTGTGTTCCCAAGTGGAATGGGTTGTGGGGCATCCTGGGTCCTCTCCCAATGCTCTGTGATGCATTGCTTTGCATCCCAGCAATCCCTGTGTTTCTGTCTGCACTTGGTGCCATCTTGCAACGGTTTGTGTACTGCATGCCCTGCCCTGTCTCTTTCTGGCTGCAGGAATGGATCCTGAGCTGTTGACCAGAATGTTGCTCACACTGACCAACACGTCACGAGTGGCAGTGGAGTTATTCCTTAAACTACAAAGACAAAAGGAGTGTGATAATTGATCTCACCATGCATACTAGCTATGACATGAGAATGCTTGTAGCATTCACGGAGGTGCTGACCACAGTGTAACGCTGCTTTTTGGCTCGCGAAACAAGCACTGAGTGGTGGGATCACATCGCGATGCATGTCTGGGATGACGAGCAGTGGCTGCAGAACTTTCAGATGAGGAAAGCCACATTCATGGGACTGTGTGATGAGCTCGCCCCAGCCCTGTGGCGCAAGGACACAAGAATGAGAGCTGCCCTGTCGCTGGAGAAGCGCGTGGTGATTGCACTGTGGAAGCTGGCTACTCCAGACTGCTACCGATTGGTCGCTAACCAGTTCGGAGTGGGAAAGTCAACCGATCGAAGTGTGCAGGGCCATTAATCACATCCTGCTCCAAAACACCGTGACTCTGGGCAATGTACGTGAGATTGTGGATGGCTTTGCACAGATGGGCTTCCCTAACTGCGGAGGGGCAATAGACGGCACGCACATTCCAATTCTGGCACTGGACCACCTAGCCACTGAGTACATTAATCGGAAGGGGTATTTCTCAATGGTTCTCCAGGTGCTTGTGGATCACCGTGGCACAGTGGTGCAGGAAAGTTACCATTAATGGGGCAAGAAACAAAGCAGCTCTGCCGAGGAACCTGCGGCAGCGGATTGCCCAGTATCTCCAGAAGAGTTTCCTGGAGAGCTCTGAGGGAGATTCTCATGAAGTGAGGGAGTCTATCAACAGCCTGTTCTGCCGCTCAAAGTAAGCATGAGGTGGGAGACAAGCCTGCTTTCTGCAACCCTCCTGCCCCCAACAACTCTCTTCAGCAATTTCCAAAATCAGATCCACTTACCAGGGGCCTCCTCGCCTGTTTGCACTTCGCAAGATCCGACTGCTGTGACTGGCTAAGTTCCTCTGGGGTAGAAAATAGCTCCTGACTGCATGCATCCCTGACCTCCGAGTTGTTCTCTGCCTCTGGTTCTTCCTCTCCCTCTTCATCCAAGATTGCCTCCTCCTGGCTCAGTCCACTCTCGACTGGCACACGAGCCAACGAATTATCCACAGGGGAGTGCAGTTGGGGTCACCACCGAGTATTGCGTCCAGCTCTTTGTAGAACCGGCAACTCGTGGGTGCAGCACCGGAGCAGTGGTTTGCCTCCCGCGCTTTATGGTAGGTGTTCCACAGCTCCCTCACTTTGACCCTGCACTGCAGTGTGTCCCGGTTATGGCCCTTTTCTATCATGCATCTAGAAATCTGTCCATAGGTATCATAATTCTGATGGCTGGAGCGCAGCTGTGACTGCACTGCCTCCTCTCCCCAAATGCCGATGAGGTCCAGCAGCTCGGCATTGCTCCAAGCAGGGGATCGCCTGGTGTGTGGAGCTGGCATCACCACCTGGAAAGATGCGCTGAGACCACTGCACGCATCACCGAGCAAACAGGAAGGGGACTTTCAAATTTGCAAAGGAATGTATGGGGTGGGGCTGATGGTTGGTCGCCTGAAGGCAGGGCAGTAGAGTTCAAACCAGTGGCCAGAGAGGTGAGAACAGGCATTGTGGGACACTTCCCGGGGGCCAATCGCAGCGCTGTAATCACCACGGTGTCTACACTGGCACCGCAGTGCTGTAGCTCCGGTGCAGAAAGCTTTATGCCTCTTGTTGGGGTGTTTGTTTTTAGAGTGCTGCATCTGCGCAGTTTCTGCACACTAAGTGCATAGGCACCAACTTCTCATGGTGCTGGTGGGTGCTCGTGCCCTCTCAGCCTCTGGCCCCACCCCGACTCCACCCCTGCCCCGTCCCCATCCCAACCCCTTCCTCAAAGTCCCTGCCCCAACTCTGCCCCCTCCTTGCCCCTATTGGACTCCTTCCCCAAATCCCCGCCCCGGCCCCGCCTCTTCCCTGTCTACCCTGTCTATGAGTGCACTGCATTCCTGCTCCTCCCCCTTCCCTCCCACAGCTTGTTTTGCCGTGAAACAGCTGTTTTGCAGCAGCAAGCGCAGGGAGCTGCGGGGAGAAGCGGGGAAGGCGCGCTCAGGGGAGGAGGCAGAGGCGGAGGTGAGCTGGGGTGCAGCGGGGAGCTGCCGATGGGTGCAGAGCACCCACCAATTTTTCCCCGTGGGTGCTCCAGCCCCGGAGCACCCATGGAGTCAGTGCCTATGACTAAGTGGCTTGGCAGTGTGTACACCTCAGGAGTTACAGCGCTCAAAGCTGCTTTACTGCGCACAAACTTGCCAGTGTAGACAGGCCCTAAGTGTATGTCCACAAATTAACACATTTCCTCGAAAGCTAATTGCTACCTTATACAGGGTAGCAGGGCAAGGGCCTGTTTGAAGTAGCTCTCCTTCCCGCTTTGACCTAGGGCACCTCTGCTTCCTGGGTCACTTCCTGTGTAGGTCACTCACTCTGGTAAGGAGAAGGGAATGTTTATTTCCTGTTGCAATCAGCCAGTCCAGACTATTCAGTAATTTAGGCTGGGAAAACAGCAGCTATGCTACAGATATCAGGTAATGACATAAGTGTTAATGTCTGAGCCAAGGGTGCAAACTGGTTAATAACATTACTACAGATTATTTCCACAAAGCTGACGTACCTCCACTTTCCTAGCTACAAGTCTACTAAAAATACAAGTGTTTAGTAAGATTGGATCAGACTATTCATCTCATGTGCAATTTGCTCTTTTATCGCTTCAGTTTACAACTGATACTGGGATGCAGCAGCAATTTAGTTGTATGCAACTGGAATAATAGTTTCCTAATCTCTTGTGACGGATGCATGTTCAAGTGATATTAACAGCATGTAATGTCTCACCATTTTGGTGCTCGGAAGAACTTTTTTCTTTTAGGAAGCTTTTCCTCTATTCCTTTAATTGTAACAAGCTTGTGTATTGGGAATTGTTAAGCTAGTAGACATAGCCTCTACACCCTTCCCAACATCCTTATAATTTCAGTATTGTATATTGACATTGATGCATTTGCGCAACTCCCACTGTTGCGAATGAATGCTGTGTGTAGAATGAGCATGGCAAGTGGCCTTATGTATTTCCCAGTAAAAGAAGAAATTTGATAGGTAAATTGGAAAGATTGGCATGCTCCTGAGAATGAGGGAGAGCCCCATAACAATGGCAGATTTGGCAGGGTTCCCAAAATCCTATGTCTTTGGCAGTCACTCACTTGATTTCAGAGATCAACCCTTTCGTCATATGAGGAATAAGACAATTCAGCAAGGAGACAACAGATGGGTTAATCTCTGGTACTGACTGTGGACATTGGAAGAGCCTAGGCCCTCCCAAGAAGTCAGCGGTGGTCCCTGTTACAGTTCCAAAGAACTACAGCATCTCTTAAGTCCTTCATGCTGTGGATAGAGTTGTTTTGATACATTCTATATTAGCTAAAATTACAAATGAATCTTGACACTGAAATAAATACAGCGGGAAAAGGCAGGTTTTAGAATTACAAAGAGCTGTCTATTGTGATTTTAACAAGTCTCACAATAATTATTGTTTCTTTTAAATTTCCACTAAATTGGAATCATATTATTAATTGAGAAATTCAGCTTTCATTTAAAAGAAAATCTAACCTTCTAGCTTTTATGGCTGTGGATCAAAGCTTGTAAACATGAACCCTAAATGTTCCAGCACCAGAAGGCAAAAAGAACCCCAACATTTTTATAAAAAGTGTAGTGGTTTTTAATCCAATCTCATGGGTTTTGGAGGCCTGACTCATGATTTTTTATTTGGCAGTATTGGAACTAATAGGTCATCATCTTTATCTTAGATAAATAACTGAGATGAAAATTATTTCTGGAATTTCAGTAGTCCATCCAGAGATCAGGATTTCTGGATGGGCGAGGGAGCAGTTTCTTGTATTGTAGTTTCCCAGGCAGATGCATACGATTTGTAAAATATTTAAATCCAGTTTTTAATATTAGATTAATGTAAATAGGATCCCCTGTAGATATTGGTTCTCTCTTCTTTTATCTTTCACTCAGACAATTTTATGCGATATACTGATTGCCTTGCTTGCTGTAAATATAAATTTAATTTGTCCTGTGTGGGATAAGAAATAGAGGTGAATCAGTATTCTAAGGCTTCAAGGAATTCTGAATCTGGCACTATGAAGGAAAAATAGCAGGTTTTGCAATGGGAATGGTATGGGAAACCAAATACTTCTAATGCTTCCTAGAAAGAAGAAAAATGAGCTGTCTTTGTAGCATGCTGATAAATGAGAACTTTAAAACTCTCTAACTATTATTTTTAACAATTTAATAATAAACGGTGTCTAGCTTGCCAGAGATCTTGATGATCATTTTAGGTTTATACCTGAAATAACAATTACCCATTAAATTATTATATGAATTCATCATTTTTATATAGAAAAAAATCAGAACTTGACAGACACACTCTGCTTCCAAATAAAAAAAATGCTTGCAATGGCTCAAATTTGGGAACTTTCAGCCTCAAGTACACACACAAATGGTAATTGTGCATAATTTTTCTCCATCAAAAGACCTAGAGATGTTAGAATGATACTATATAATCCCATAACATAGTATTGTGTGCATAGTTACTGGTTTCCAGACTTAACATGTAATAATTCATGGCTGTAATACATATGTATAGGTCTGTGCAGAGAATTTGGAAATAGCAGTGAAGGGGACCCCAAAGAATTCAGATTATTCTTTAGTTTCTGCTGCAATGAATTTATCAGTACAGAAACTTCCTGAAACCCAAAATGAGAAGGCTACTTTGGGTAGTGTCTTTGTGTCCTAATAATAACTGGTTCTAATTACTTCATGTTGTAACTTTTGGCACAGTTCCAAGTGGCCTGAAGTGATTTAATTTTGCAACTGTATGACGTGCATGCTTCTTTATAACATAGCTTGAGGCTTCTGGGTAAACAATATTTTGTAAAACAGCGCTGATTTGTTTTAAAGTTTTGTATAACTGTGGTAGCAATGGTCTTGACTAAAAAATATGTTTGCATATTTGGTACAGCTGATTGATTGTTAGTTTTTTATGGTTGTGATAACTGAAACTCAGGTTGCTTTAGTTTAACTCCAGTCTACACATACCCATTGTTATCTGACTTTTACTTTTGTACTGCGTTATATTTTTTTTAATCAGTAATGCCACTTCCTGAAACTAAAATAATTAAGTAATGTTATGTGGTAATGAGATTGATCCCTATTATTATAAGTTTCTTGCACTGTTATTTGGGTCGCTGTACCAAGAACAGTATGAATACACAGTTTATCAAATCTCTTTAGTTAAGATAGCTAGTACTCCCTAGCCATTTACAATGCCTGTGTAACATCGATGGAAAAGTAGTAAAAGATTTTAAAACTCATGAATTGTAATTGTGATATATAATTATTATATCTGAGATGTAATAGACTCTAATTTAATATATGCAGCTGCTAGAAGAACAAAACAAAAAAATAAATTCATTAAAGTTTATCCAGAATAGCCAAACTATATCCAAATTTGTTGTGTGAATCTAAATTTATTACTCAAAATTTATCAATTCTGTTATATCAGAAATTCAGCTATTTCTAAAATTTGAACCATGCAGTTTGGAAAAGGTGAAAACAGATGAACCACAAATTGTAAAATTACATAAAATTGTATCAAAACAGAATTTTTGTCACCTCTAATCACTACACTATCTTGATTTTTCTTGTTACAAATGCACTTGATAGGACTTCTATCTTTGATAGGTCGGGACTTCATAGTTAATGTAGATAACTCAGCAGCAGTTGAGAGAAGTTTTGTCTACGTGTGAAACCCATTTCATTTCATACAAGACATATCCCACCCAGTCTTGCGTATAGAATTGGTTTGTCTAGCTCAAAAATAAAAGAAAGAAAGAAAGGATGGACCTTGACTAAATATAGGAATGTGTAACTTACAGGAGAGGCTTTTCAGCCATTTGTGTTGAGTGTTTTGTCTCTCATGAATATATGTCACAAAGATCGATGTTAACTTGAAACTCTAATATTCATAACTTTAAAAAACATAAAACCCTATGTCAGCGGGGGAATGGTCCCGCTATTGTGGGGAACTTTCTTGGCTTATATACTACCCCGGTGAAAAGGGCTAGTGAAAGGATCTGAGTCCTCGCTCCTTTACCCAGAGGCCTGCCTGACCTCAAGGGCTCCCCTCCAATTCTCCTGTGTGGCAGAGTCCTCATAACCCCAACAAGGCTGGGCGCAGGATTCCTGGGGGGGCTCGACTCCTGAACCTTGTTGTGGTCACTTAGGGCAGGGGATAGGGTGTCCCCACTCCGGGGTGCTCTCTCTGCACTGGATGCTTCCCTGACCCACTGATCATTATATAGAGTTCAAACAAATACAATTTATTAAACAGCAATCAATTTTTTTAAAAAGTAAGGAAAAAAATGGGAAAGGTTAAAGGAAAACACATCACCCCGCTCTGTGGCACAGGGACATCACAACCAGCGTCTCTGGAAGTAAGGGAAGTTCAATCTGTTCCTCACAAGTCCCAGGCCTCCTCCTCAGGCCCTGGCTGTGCTGCAGGGACGCTGCTGGTCAGACCCTTGCTCTGGTGGTGGCCACACGCTCTCAGGCTCTAGGTGGCAGGACCCTTCTTCCCAGCATCGCCCCCACCTCATCAGCGTTACGATCCCTCTCCAAGTCTGGCCTGCAAGGCCTCTTGACTGGGGGTGTCTCCCTGTGCTGGGCCCGCTGCCCAGGGTCCCCCTCGCTCTCCCAAGCTGCTCACCACAACCAGCTCTAGACTGCTCCAGCCTCAGCTCCAGCTCCACTCTGTCTCAGCTCCAGCTCCACTCTGCCCCAGCATGGCTGGTGCTCTGCCTCCAGCTCCCTGGGCTGCATCTCTGGCCCCTCTGGCTCTGGTTGCTGCAGCTCTTCTCCCAGCACAAGTCTGCTCTGTGGACTGCTTCTGTGACTCTGCTCCCAGCACTGACCTGACCTGCTTCCTGGGCTGCTTTTCTGGCCCCTCTGGCTGGCACGGCTCTCCTCCCCAGCCCAGCTTGGGTCCCTGCTTTCTCCTTAGCTCTGCCCCACTCTGTCTGACCCAGGCAATTCCAGCTCACACAGAGGATTGGACCTCCCCTCCTGCCTCCTGACTCTCTTATTAGCCTGCCCGCCCTGTCAATCAGGCTGACCTGGAGCACTGGCCTCTCTCCATTGTTCCTGGGGTCTGTCAGTCTCAGGGTCCTGATTTCCCATCGACCCTTCCTCTTTCTTTTAGTACTGGGAGCTAACCAACCAAAACACCTCCAGTGAGTTTTAGTAAGGGGACAACAGTCTCCTTACATTGAAACCCTCTTTCAAAAAGTTCCTTTGTGTAGGGGTATTTGACACAGCTGCTGGTCTGGTGATGTCCTCTGTTACCCATAATCCCAGTGGTGACACACAGAGGAAGCTATGTCAAGCCAGACAGTGGCCTGGGGTTTTGTGGGGGCTCACTCATTTTCAATTAGTCTTCAGTCTTGTGCTACTATTTATATCATAGCAGGTATCAGTTGGACACAAAGTTCTCGTACAAAACTTAAGAACCTATGCTGTGATTTCTTGCACTACAAGAGATGTTGAATAATCTGCAGTTCCCATTGAAGAGAATGGGAGCTAAGGGTACCAAGCATCTCAGAAAATGATGCCCCTAACACATTGATGTATTAACACTTGTACAATTTCCATGGAAAATAAATGCTTTTTCCAGGAACGTGTCCTTGTAAGGTGGAAGTAAGTGGCTGAAAGGATATGCCTTCATTTAATGTAAAGGAAATAATATATCTATCCTACATTTCTCAACTATCATTGCTGCTACATCCTTTGCCCAATCCAAGGAATTATGCTCTCCCATATTAGCACCTATTCATCAAGCTCCTCAGCGTATTTTATTACAAATCATTGTAAAGTTGCATGGGGTAGTTCATGAAGGAATACAATGTGGCATTTGTGACTGGATTTTAGGTGGGATTCACTTAGAGAAAATTTGGGGCAGGAATAAAAAAATTATAGTTTTCTGATGCAAAGTGATGAAAATCATTACACAACTTTTATTTCCTTTAAGAACTACAATAAGGACTTGATTTGTGTAGCTAAGTGGGGTAGTAGTTCAGATCTTCTTAAAAAGGAGAAATGTGCTTTCTAGATTGTAGCAGTGTGGTACCAAATAAGGATGATTTATTCTCTTATAGAGTGGTGGAAAGCTGAATAATCCTGTTGATATATGTGTACCAGGCTGTTTTACAGTGACATTTTACTGATTTATGTCATCTTTATCCCTTTTATTTTCTTAATCAGTAAGGGAAGCCAATATCATCTTTATTAGCTCCTGCATTTTTGTATAAATCATTCTTTTGTTCATTTTTATAGTATTTTCTCTTATGTCTCAACCCAACTCAAATTATTTGGGACAAAGACTTAAAATTAAAGTATACATAAAAAGAAAGCTCCAGTGAAGCCTACCAAAATGTTGTTTCTTCAGCATAAACAGCATTTCCTAACCTCAATTACTTAATTCGACTTCTATTGTCAATAATTTACAATAACAACCATGTGAGAGAACTGGATTGGTATAGGACCAAGAAAAAATGTGTGCCTAAAATGAAGGTCATCTCAGACTATGAAGGACAGTTGAAAGATAACACATCCATTAACTGGAATAAGGTGACAAGCCAAGTTACTTATACAAAAAGTAAACAGAGATGTTTCCAACAGTCCCGTGCAGCACCAACTGGAAAGAAACACAACGTGGCTTTTTGTGAGGCCCTAGGTAAATATTGTAGGTGAGTTCAGTTTACTCTTCTTGAACGTACATAATTTACCAAACTTTTTTCTCATACTGGTAACAGAGTTGAAGCCAAGGTTACATTAAAGTAATAGGATAGCTATAGCACATGTAGAAAAAATGAGAAGCAGATAAAAAAATGAAATCTTGCTAACATTGCAAAAATAAATAATTCCCGGATTATGCTGATGATTTACCACTGTTTTGCTTATGTGAGAATTCGTTACAGGGTGCCTGGGAGAGGGAAACCTCTCCCAGACAGCAAGGCATGTGATACCATCAATAAAAGAAGCCTTCCAGTGAGAATATGGGCTCCATAGTCTGCAGAGTCAGTAAGTCAGGGGCTGTTTAGCTATTTTGTGTTTACCGGTCATAACCCCAACATTAATTCATTCTTGGAATATGAAGCCATTTCATATTTACTCTTGTTATGTCTGGCAAGAGTCCTTAAAAAGTCCCCAGTTGGTGCTGCTTGACTCTTATATCTTTATAGTTTCTTTGATTGATTTGACAGAGCAATCACAGGCCTAAAACCAGACCAAGCTATTCCCGCAGATACAGAACGTGAGACCATACATAAAACTACAGTTAACTTTTGATTTCCTTCCTTTTTCTTCATGATCACAGAATAGTGTATGTTAGTATATAAATTAACGCTCACTTTATACATTATACGATGGTAAAGTCTTATTGAATGTAAGAGAAATTAATGTCCCTTCTGTAGGTTTTTCTGAAATGCCCTAATAGAAACAAAAAGTTCTGTAGATTGTCTTTAAAAAAGTATAGAAAAGACTTCATTTCTGTAGAAAATGATATGAAAATGCAATATTTTTATTCCTATTAATTTCTACAGGCCTTTTCTCTAAGGAAAATACATTTCTATGCATTTTCATGCACCTGTCAAAATGTGAGAAGGGAATACTAGGAACCTGCTAAAAGGAATAAAAACTACACACATAAAAAGTTCTTCTATGCTGTTAGCTCACTTTTTCATTGAGTTTGAACTGTGAAACTAGATTATTCATAATCCAGATCAGGAACTAGCTACAAACTGCAGTGTTGGGGCTGCAAACCCCGCAGGGCAATGTCCTTGAACTAACAAAAACAGCGAGACAAAACCTGCCAACTAAAGTAAAAATGAAAAGATTCCTATTTGTATGAGATTTAATTATTAAAATTAAAATTCCTGACTTTTGGGGCTTAAACTGCTAAGCATGCTTTGTTCAAACAAACATGTTAAATTTCCCGTAAACTCATATTTTAGAGCTTGTTTGAAAACTTTGTTAAACTTTCTTTCCAAATAGTCTGTTTTGTTGTTGTTGTTTGTTTTTGGAAATTAGACAAACTTCAGTTAATTTTCTTCAAATGCACCAAGAGCATGCCTTCAGTTCCTCTTCATCAACATCATCTGAATCCCCTCTGGTCAAACTTATTACACACCTTCTTCACTCAGCTGAAGCTGCTCTCACCAAGGTCTCTGCTTTCTTCCAAATAAAAATCCACCTTCATACTCCTTTATCCTTTGGATGGGATTTTCAAAAGCCTCTAAGTGACTTAGAAGAACAATTCCCATTGAAAATCAATAGGACTTGTGCTGCTAAATCACTTAAGCTTTTTTAAAAAAACCTCTATCTGCTGCTACTTATGCTCAGTCCCACCTTCCTCCTTGAAATCATGCCCTCTTCACTTTGGGACATGATCCTTTTGGTTCTCCTTTAACTGTCTCGGGTGCTCCTTTGGTGTCTCTTTACCATTCTCCTTAAGGTAGTAGCGTGGGGAAGATGGTACAGCAAATGTTCGATGTAAGTATTTTTGTGACTAAAGGCCTTAGTCACACTGGGATTTTTAATCTCTAGAATAGCTATGCTGATGTAGCTGCACTGCCATAAACTACAGCTTGTACCAATACCATTTAGGATGTAGTAAATTGCATCAGTGTAACTACTCCATTGGCTATGGCTCCAGACTTCACAAAGCCTACATTTCTGTAGTTTCTTGGTTTGTGCCCCTTCTTTAACTTGATTAGTTCTATTTACTTAAAGAGCTGAAGAGGGCCTAAGAGTCTAGCTCTAATTTTACTTTAACTTTGCATTCATTTACATGTCTTCTGATTTAGAATACCTTCCTCTGCTCAATATTGGCTGTTGCTTCACTTGCCTTGAAATTGCAACTACAGGAGCATTAATAAATGGATTGAAAGGTTTGTGTAGCTTGACTTAACTCTTATGTAAGTGACTCTGGGTGCTTGGAGGAAATGCCATTTTATGACTTATAGCAACATGCAGTGTGTCCATCAGACATCCCTTTTACTCCTCTGTACTAGAAAGACTTTTCTCTGCACTTTCTCAGGCAGTGTAAGAACATTAATGTCTCAAAGCTATGATAAATCAGGTCACTTCACTTTTCTGCACTGACACCAGTTGGTCCTGAACTTGTCTGATCTAAAAACCAGATACTTCATCCATCTGAAAAAGGATAAGCCACTTCCTTTGTTCAGGCTTGCTTTTAATACCGAAAAAAAAAGAAAAAAAAGAGGTATTGTGTAATAATGGAGAAATGGCATTGTACCACACAGAGAATGGCTTTTGTTTGCCTTCATGCCCCCTGAGTGCCATTAAGGGACTTATGTTCATAATACCTTGACTGTCAGTGTACATTATTTTCAGTTGTCCCTGGTTGCCTATTGCAAGTGTTTGCATTAAGTGGCACTGTGCCAAACTGTTAACCAAAGCAAAGTGACATCACACAGGTCTCTAAAGATCCACTTCAGTCTTTACCCATTTTACAGTTATCAGGTGAACACCTAATGGAGGTACTTGTTATGGCGAAGGAAGATAGATTCGTATAGGAAAAGAGTCAGATATTTTGAAAGTTGGTGTCTGGTTTAATGACAGACTTGAAGACCAGATGCAAATGCATAGTGCTGTCTTAGCTTGGTTGATGATAAAATGAAAAAAGTTTCACCAACATGTAACGTTTTATATGATGACCAAATGTGTATGATGATGAGCCATTCCGGCAATAAAATAACTTGCAACATAGAATATATCAGGGTTGGAAGAGACCTTAGGAGGTCATCTAGTCCAACCCCCTGCTCAAAGCAGGACCAATCCCCAATTTTTGCCCCAGATCCCTAAATGGCCCCCTCAAGGATTGAACTCACAACCCTGGGTTTAGTAGGCCAATGCTCAAACCACTGAGCTATCCCTTCCCGCAAAAACATATTTTTTGGAAGCATGCTTATCCCTCATTGATAAACAGAGCGCTCGTACTCCATAGTTTTTATTAAATTGACTTAATTTGACTCAACTTTATTTATATCAACAGGATGTTTGGTTTGTTTCAGATTTACTTGACTACATTTTTGACCTGGGGGAAGAGAAATACCAGTGGGAGAGGTGAAACAAAAAAGCTGATTATCAAACTCTTTTCTGCACTCTACCTCGTTTTCAGCCTTCGTGTCATTAGTGTTTGCTGTCCAGACATAAATAAACAACTAGTAGCCAAATGGCAGGCCTATAGCCCTGTAAAAACCCCAAACCCAACAGTCTGGACAGCTTTGTCCCACACTTGCTAGAATTAGACTGGGGCTCTGAGACTTGCTGCTGTGAGGTTTTCTTTTTCTTTCTAAGCAGTGTAGACATATCCTTACAGACCCTAATTGCAGGGTGTGCACAGGAACCTACTTTGCTGTCTATAGTTTTCTCCAGCCTGCCTCCACTCAGCCCTCCTCAGAGAGAGAGACAGAGAGCGCGAGCTTCCTTTGCTCCTCTCTCCTGGGCCTTCTCTTCCTGATTTTTCACTCATTATCTAGTCCTCCCTGACCCTTTCATAACTGGCATCACTGAATGTAGCCACCTGATCAGGATCAGCTGGGGAATAACTACTTGATCACAGGCAAAGCCCTTAAAGCCAGCTATCCTATGACAATGTTACTGAACATGGTGGAGTTTTGTCGTCAGCATGGCCAGGCTCATGCTTACGGTACTAAAAATAGTCATCTAGATGTTCCTGCTCAGGCTGGAGCTCAGGCTAGGAGGCCCCCCACCCCTTGATGGAGCTAGGGTTGCTAGGTGTCCGGTTTTCGACCGGAACGCCTGGTCGAAAAGGGATCATGGCTCCGGTCAGCACTGCTTATCGGGCCTTTAAAAGTCTGGTCAGCAGCGCAGCAGGGTTAAGGCAGGCTACCTGCAACTCCCGGAAGCAGTGGTATGTACCCCCTGCAGCTCCTAGGCGTTGGGGTGATCAGGGGGGCTCCACGTGCTACTCCCACCCCAAGCACCATCTCCGCAGCTCCCATTGGCCGGGAAATGCAGCCAATGGAATCTGTGGGGGCGGCGCCTGCGGATGGAGTGGCGTGCAGAGCTGCCTGGCTGTGCCTCCGTATAGGAGCCAGAGTAGGGACATGCTGCTGCTTCCGGGAGCTGCCTGAGGTAAGTGCTGCCCGGAGCCTGCACCCCTTCCTGCGCCCAACCCACTGCCCCAGCCCTGATCCCCCTCCCGCACTCCGAACCCCTCAGCCCCGGCCCAGAGCCCTTTCCTGCACCCAAACTGCTCATCCCTGCCCCCACCCCAGAGCCCGCACCCCCAGCCAAAGCCCTAATCCCCTCCTGCATCCTAACACACTGCCTCAGCCCCCTACCACACCTTGAAATCCTCATATCTGGCCCCACTCCGAAGCCCACACCCCCAGCCGGAGCCCTCACCCCCTCCCACACTCCAACTCCCTGAGCCAGCCCGGTGAAAGTGAGTGAGGGTGGAGAGAGCGAGCGTCAGAGGGAGGGAGGGATGGAATGAGCGGGAGGTGGGGTGGGGCCTCGGAGGCGGGGCGAGAGTGTTTGGTTTTGTGCGAATGGAAAGTTGGCAACCCTAGATGGCGCCTGCGCAGGAATGTCTGCAGTGCTATTTGTAGTGCTGTAGTGCCACCCTGAGCCTGTAGACGTGGGCCCTCAGAATCGCTGCCTCGGTGTTTGTTTTTTGGCAGTGAAGATGCACCCTAAGAAGCAGGGGAGGTCCCTGCGAGAAGCTGCCTTGGAGGGAAGGCAGTGGGGAACCCTGCTAAGAAGGGCCTGCAGGGAAAATGCCCTCGGAGGCCATGTCAGCCCCACGGGGTAAAGAAGAGACTCTGCAGTACCTGGGAGTAGGGCTGTAGAGCAGGGAACTGCAACGTATGCAGAAGGGTCATCTGTTTTGGACTCTTATTTGTATTCTTTAGTAGAACATTTTTTTTACCCTGAAAGAGGGCTGAGCTTAAACGTGACCTGGCCAGTGGGGCTGGGCTGCAAAAGACATAAACAGAGACAGCTCATTGCAGGCCAAAGAAATGCACGTTAGAAACTAGATCAAGGATCGGCAACCTTTGGCACCCAGCTCGCCAGGGTAAGCCCCATGGCGGGCTGGGCCAGTTAGTTTACCTGCCACGTCCACAGGTTCGGCCGATCGCAGCTCCCACTGGCCACGGTTTGCCGCTCCAGGACAATGGGGGCTGCGGGAAGCGTGGAACTTACCTTGCCTTGGAATGTACCTAAGCTTTGGGCAGCTTAGTCCATTCTTTCAGTTTGGCCCTATGTTCTGTTGACAAGAGAGTGGGTTGTGTGCATGAAAGCTCCAGTACATATTAAACATATTAAAATTGTACTGGAAAAAGTACTAGAGGATGCAGGGAACAATTCTAAATAAACACTGGAGGATAAACTCACGTAATACATGTTTTCTAGTTAAAGTCTAAAATTTTCTGAAAGAACCTCTTTCTACCCAGGCTAATCAGTATGGCCATCCAACTTTAGCTTTCCCTGTTAAATTGGATTTAACATGTCTTAATGATTAGACATAGAGTTTAATCTCAATTTAGTTAAAAGAGTTTCTCATATGTTAATATAAGCAGAACTTTTAAACATGGGGAGTTTTGTAAGCTTTATTAAATGGGGGGGAAGTGTAGTGTAGAGCCACCTACTGGCTATTTCTGGGATGTAACTGTGTGTGAAATTATACAGACCTTGAATCTGGCAATGATGATGAATAATTTTGAGTAATCAGATTCAGTATTTAATTAAGAGAGTATTAAGGTCAGAGAGAGATGCACATTACAAAAGTGTGCACGTGTGATACAGTATTTATGTAAAGAAAACATGAATGAATCCTGTGAACTCAGAATACTGAGAGTATAGTGGATTGGGGCAGTGATGTGGGAATAAATGTATCACTTTTAAAGGAACTGTTCCTTTCGTCTTCTGTTGTGTGTTGCTTGCTTCCTCTCAGCGTGAAGTGTAGTTTCTTGAAGATACGTTGCAAAGTGAAAGGATAGCATAATCGAATGATCCATCCAGATGTTACTTCACAAATGTATATTTTCACCACTTAATAATAAAAGGTGGTTTGTGTGCCAACTACTGCTTTTATTTTTTTATATATATATGAAATATATATATAGTGAAATGGATACCACATCAGCATTTTTTGTGTTTTATTTTTATCCATTTTTTACCAGCTGTAGCATAGACCTGTGAAGCTCATGTCAGTATATTCCAGATAAAAATGCCAGAATGCTAGTGTGTGTGTGTGTGTGTATAGTGTCGCTGTTACCTGCCTTAGTCAGTAGCTAGATAAGCTAGATACACACACACACACACACACACACACACACACACACACACTAGCATTCTGGCATTTTTATCTGGAATATACTGACATGAGCTTCACAGGTCTATGCTACAGCTGGTAAAAAATGGATAAAAATAAAACACAAAAAATGCTGATGTGGTATCCATTTCACTGGATTCTAAATGGAACTCCCCCCATTTTTCTAATTAATTTAAAAAATAGTTTTTAGAATGTGTATATTGTGGATTTTTGTTTTCCCCTTCCCCTTTTTTGCCACTATGTGCAATAAAATGAATGATGTCTTCATTTCATTTTCATTTTTTCTTCCACCTCCCACTTTACCTTTTTCCTTTCTAATGCTTCACTTTCTCCAACCTTTGAAAAGTTAGAGTGGCAAAGTTATATTTTTCTTTGCTACTCTGCAACCATTCCAAAGCTGGAGAAATTTAGAAAAATTAGAGAGGGAAAAAAAAGCAGCTAAAGAACGTTCATTATATTACATTAATTAACAAAAAGAAAATAGAGAATACGGGGGAACATATGAAATTTAAAAAAATAATCAGTTTTCTAAAATCAAATCAAAACTAAGCAAAATGTCAGTTTAAAATGAAATTAACATTTATATTTTGTTTTTAAATTTTCCTTTTAAAAATGGAGAAAAAAAGAGTATCTGTGGAAAACAATATTTTCAGTAAACCCCCATTTTTGGAGAACCAACTCTTACAATGCATACTCTTAATGAAACCATCAACTGGTTTCAATTCGATTAATTTTGTGGTGTCAGACATCTGAATTCTGTGGAAACACAGGTAAACTGCTTTAATTGTTTCCATAGCCTGGACATCACCGCATGGCTTCCACTATTATGCTTGCCAACTTTTTGTAACAGCATGAGTGACAGAAGAAAGCAACCATGAACTGCTTTCCCAGGTAATAAATGCTGCAGTATGAATCCCAGCATCATTCACTAGAATATTTTTAAGGCGAAAATGTGAGTAAAACTGGAAAGTAAGATACTAGACTGAAGCTACATACAGACTGCAAAGGTGTCACATATTCTGCATGGGTTTATTTTTAAAATACAAAAGTGTTCTTTTTATACCAGTGACACTTTATTCTGCCAATTCAATTCAAGAATTTTTATAAGTTTCTTTTATGTAATGCAACAATTTAGAATATTAACCAGGTTAACATGTAAAGTATGTCTTCTTTATAATTTATGTATTAGGTTGTTTGTTCCCAGGCTCTTTCAGTGGAGGGGAGTTTTGTTTGTGATGTTAATAACATAGCTTGTTTGCACTGGTAAAGCAGAGGCAGGATAAAAACTGGAAAAGAGAGGTTGGGTGCTATATTTTGTTTTGCTTTGCTTTCTGTTTTTATTTCTATTAAATAATAATGTTATAGCTTATCTAGCTACTGACTAAGGCAGGTAACAGCGACACTTACTGCTGTTTTGAATTAATCTTTCCTTCATCGTGGTTCTGCAGAACTAGTAGTGTATGTGGGAGTCTGCATCTGGGATCTTTTTTTCAAATTCACAGTCTGTGCTGGTGTATCCCTGGATTTCTTTTTAAATTACTCGAAAATAACTGGGTTGTTCATCAAAACATTCAGGAGCATCTGACTGGAGGAAAGGTTAGAACAATAAAAAAGGTGAAATTAGAAACTAGATTCCCTTGAGATTCATTTACTGATCTCTGTGTTCCTGGAAAATCTTTGTTTTCATTATATTTCTTATTTGTATGCTTAACTTCTTATAAATGCAGAAATATTTAATTAGGGATTAATGAAAGCTTTTTCAGATTACAAGCCAATTTGCCTTCAAGCTAATTTCTGTCATTCAGAGTGCTATAATGCAGAACTTGAATTAACATGTGATGTTATAAAGCCACTGTTTGAAGCTAAACACATCTATGAACCTACTGTTACAGTTTAACAGAATTTTAGTTTGATACCTCTTAAGGAATGTAATCTAGGTTTCTTTTGTTCTTTTTTCCCAGTTCTCCAATTTCCTCAGTCCATACGGGGGTTAGAAGGAAACCTGTATTTTAGTTTTGAAAGAATGCTATCCTGTAATGTGAGGGACTTCAAGTGAACCTGTACAGGATGTAGATTTTAGAAACACAATCATAATTTCACATCACATTTGTGTGGTATTTACAGCCACCCCTGCTTTGTGCCAAAATGCCACCCACCAGTGACCAAAAGATGATACCTCTTCCCTCATCCCACCTCCTATTCTTCAAGGTGTGAAACATCACAGCTTGTAACCACACCAATAAAAATAACATAGGAATCAGTTCAGCTGCAGCTAGTTTTCCTGCACTGATTTACATTCTATTAACCTTCACTTGAGATGATAAAAGCAACTGGCAGGGTCAAATTAATTTGCTTAGATATGGGACAAAGCAAAGTGAAATTTTGCTTTCCCTCCTCCGCCCTCCAATGCAGCCTTTCCTTTCTCTCTGTTTGAAGCGTACAGTAATGGGAATTTTATTTCTGGTCCCCTCCGTAGCTCTGAGAAAGAATTTCAAAAGAATTTTTGTTATAGTTGAAGGGGCATTCCACAGGATTTAAGCTGTGATTATATGTATATGCCAGCCTCATTCAGAGATTGGTCTTCATAGGTCCCTAGAGGAATATGAGCAAGCTTAGGTAAACTCGTTGGCTAATTTGCTCTATGCAAGTATTTATTCCCCCCACACACCTTTTGGTTGGCAGGGAAACCTTTGGATCTGTTAGTGAACTTTTGATCTCAATACAGCACTTATGCAGAATTTGGGTAGAATTTCTATGAACTTGAATAAGAAGGAGAGAATGTGGAAAACACGTCCTCCAAATACCAAATGTGATCCAGTAAACCCCACTTCTCCCTGCCTGCAAGTGGCAATCTTACAGCTATTCAGCTGAGTGTTGCTTGGCTCAGAGGGGGCAGAGCCAGCAGAGGGACAAATGGCTTTGGTCCAAAGAGCAAAAAGCAAGTTTTCAGGAAAAGTAGAAAATGTTGCCCAAGGCAGGTCCCAACGTGCATGATGACCTTGTTATATGGGGTTTTTTTATATTGGTGTTTACTTTGCTTTTAAATAAGCAATTAATGCAGCTAGCAAGTAGAGTATACTCTCACTTTTCTGAAACCTTATTATCCGAACCTCCGAATTATCCAAATCCTGGCCCAGCATAGCGGACAAAGAAGAGATCTGGATAAATGCTGAAGTTTGGTTAATAGAGCACAGACCCCTGGCAGTGGGAAAGACCATTTTGCTGCTGAATGCCTCCTGGGGCAGCTCAGGGAGCCCTCTGCAGCCCTGCTGTCATAGGAGTGAGCAAGCGGGGCCATGACAGCCGAGCTGCAGGGGGTTCCCTGCTACTGCCCTATTGATTATCTCAACTCCTGTTTATCCAATAAAATCCACGTCCCCCATGCTATTCAGATAATTAGGAATATACCGTACAGCATCATGTACAGCTGCCTCCACAGAGCATCTACTTCAGAGGACTGCTGTGGAATTAAGTTTTTGTAGTTGGTGAACTCTTGCAAATAAAACAAAATGTTCAAGACCCAGTTGCTTATGGCTTTATTTTGGTGGGGGATGTTAACATAAACTTTCTCCTCCAACATTGCTTCTTTCTTCAATTCTGTGAAATGCTCAAACCAGTCTATAACTTCATGATTGTTACTTATGCTGCATACCATGGTTACTTGACTGTTTTGGCATCAGCGGAAATATAATTCATATCCGCTTGCTTTGAAAGCAGTTTTGCTAACAAAGATTTTCCATTAGATGATAACAGCATAGGGTTTATGACACAGAAGGTACGTTTGTGCTGCGTGTTGGGAGTCTGATTCCCAGCTTGAAGAGACATATCTGATGTTATTCTGATCAAGCTAGTGCACTCAGGGCTGGCTCCAGGCACCAGCTTTCCAGGCAGGTGCTTGGGGCGGCATTGAGAATGGGGCGGCAGTCCGTGTCCCACGGCGGCAATTCGGCGGCAGCTCCGCCGCTCTTCTGGGTGCAGCAGAAATTCGGCAGCGGCTGCTTCGGGCAGCAAAATTGGTAGAGCCGCCCCTGAGTGCACTAAAAATAAAGTGTAGCCATGTTGGTGTGAGCAGCAGGGGGGGCTAGCTGCCCTGAGAACATGTCTGTCTACTGTCTTGTATGTGTACATACTCACGATGGCTAGCCCCTCCTGCAACTTTTACTGCCACAGCTTTGTTCTGTTTTTAGTGCTCCTTGAGCTGAAAATCACACACACCCAGCTCCAAATGTAGACATACCCACAGGGGAGCAGCTTGGCTTTTATTTAGGAGAGGGCAAGTGATGTCAGATACAGAGTTAATTACAATAATTTGAATGATAATGCCTTGTAGCACATTAATTCTAGCTGCCAAATTATCCTTTCTGGGGGTGGGGGGAATATTTTTCTTTTTATATACAATCTTGCACATTGCATATATGTGAATACCTACCTACACCAATTCCTCTCTTCAGGCATGGTTGTAAACTCTTCATGGGAAGGTCTGCCTTTTCCCCCCGTATGTTCCGTTGTCGTTGCCTTTATGCAGATAAATATGCAATATAAATTTACATATATGGCTCTAGTTCACATGTTTGTTGTCATTTGTGTAGAAGTCTTGCTATAGTATAACACAGAGCTTGTTTTCTGAATTGAACCGTTGATTATACTTCTTCACAATTAAACCTAGTAATGGTTGTTAATGGCTAATCCCCACTGAATGTAACTGGGTAGGATTATCTCAACTCCATCTCCATTAAGTAAATGCTTAGCTTGAATCTACTAATATTCAGATTGGTTATTTAAAATGCAATGTGCTTTTAGGAAATCTTTCCTTTAAGTTATTTAAACATATTTCCAAACGTAATTCCAGCTGTTGTAACTTAATTTCTGTTTGTGACTGCAGATTTTTTTTATTTTTATATGTTTAACCTATCCTCACTGTCAATATTGAATGTGTTCAGCCATCTGCACAGCTGCTTGGGTCATATCCTTTCTAGTTTAAGTTTCAAAATGATCTCTACGTTTGCTTTCTAAATTAGAGGCTGCAGAAATAGCTGCCACCTACTGGCCAACAGCCGTGCTTGTAGTACCATTTTAATTTCAAAGCAATGTGCTCTAAAAACCGTGGAAATTGATGTTTACCTTCTGTGTGTTTGTTGTAGGTTAGTTTTCCAAACACTTGGGGCCTGATCTTACCATCACTTGAATGCAGCTCCCATTGCAGTCACTGGGAGTTGAATATATGCAACTGACAGGTTGGTCAGACTTCTGCTCTTGATGTGTCCTTGTTTTGTATTGTCTGTGACCATCCTCTAGAGATACAGTGGAAGCAACAATATAAGTTTATCTCCTTCCTCTTAGATTTCAGTTGTGGTCACAATTACTACACAACAATTTTTGACACCAAAAGCCATTAGAGGGAGGTAATCCAGCCACAAGGGATTTGGCCTGCAGACACATTCCCTTGCTACTCCTAGGCCATAAAGGAACATCTCAGGATGCATGAATCCTTTAAGATCCATATCCCTGCCCAGTTTATTATGCGAAGCCCTCAGATTGCCTCAATAATTAAGCTGTCATCTTGGCAGCTGGGGCTTGCAAACTTCAATCACCATCAGAGTGGATTTGATTTAAATCAAATTTATTTAAATCATGATTTAAATCACTAGTCAGGAAGACTCGATTTAATCATGGATTTCTAAATAAAAGTGCATTCTTGTTGGTTGTTATAACCATAATACATATTCCTCACAACTCAGAGATAGATGTAGGTTTCATTTTTAGAAGGTACACACTATACATTTTTGAAGTGATTTATTTTGAAAACTTTTCAGATTAGTTTTACAGCTATATCAGAAAATAAATGATTGGTTATTTCATTTATCAAAGGTAATTGAAGCAGATATTTATGAAGTCAGTGGGAGGTGAACTATCTCCAGTTTAACAGGTTAATCATTAATATTTGGAGGATTTTCTTGCCGTGCTGTATTAGGAGGAGAACATCACCAGACAGACATTTAAATTGTTTTATTTAACTAAAACAACATTATGTATTCTGGATTTTTTTCTTCAACAGCAAACATATAATATTTTAACAAAACAAGCATGCATTTTTTAATTTAGTTAAACATTCAAGTTTTTTAAAATCAGGTTCGTTTTTGTTAAAATTGTTTTTAACTAAAATAGTTAAATGAAATATTTAAAAAAAAATTAAATCGACTATGTCAGCCAGGTCAACTGAGAAACTTACAATATTGGCTTCTGCAGCTAACTCAGTCGTCTCCACCTTCATTTTCCTGATTGTTCATAATCTGGAAAAGAAAAACAAGCTTTCCTGCTTTTTCAGGTCCCAAACAAATTCTCAATTTAGAATGAATTAGTCCAAAGGAAAATATTTTTTCTACACAGGCAGAAGAAGCTACTGCTCTTTAAATTGAGATTATCACTTCAGCAATCTCTGAATCCAAGTGATTAAGTGACTTCCACCAGTTCAGTGTTGGGGCTTTCTTTAAAACATCATCAGCAAACATATATTTCTTGAATGGTTCTTATTCCCAAACTGGGTCTCTTTTATGGTCTGCTGCCATTATAGGTTTTCCCTTCTAGTGAGAGAATGGTATGGTAGATCTCAAATCAATGAGGGCTACACTGAGGAAGACCTCAAGACTTCTGGAATATGCTGCTCAAACAGTTTCACTTTTGTTTCTACTGCTGGTCCCTCCCTTCCCACATTTAACTACAGACTTCTTCTCCTTGTCCAGATCTATTTCGCCCCTAACAAACTTCTATTCATTGAACTTTTTGAAACTTTGCACTTTTACAGAGAGGTAAGGGATTGACTCTGTGTACACAAATTTCCAGAGGGACAATAGGGTTGAGGTCTGTTATTTCTTGCCTCTATATATTATTTAATTTTAAAACATTTTTGCTGTTAACAAGCATGTTATCTCTGGAGACAC
Organism: Chelydra serpentina; assembly: GCA_037349315.1. NCBI lineage: Eukaryota > Metazoa > Chordata > Testudines > Chelydridae > Chelydra > Chelydra serpentina. The sequence goes on along the minus strand of JBAIAC010000035.1, from coordinate 27,890,684 downwards.
AAATCCACAGTTTGAGAATGGCAAAACTAAGCATCTCTGATGGTATCTTCCAGACTGAGCACTGAGTCCCCTTGGGTAGATAGAAAGATTAACATAAATAATATATACAAAAGCCCCTGGAACCCCCTAAAATTGGGTCCCTAATCCATGAACTATTGGAACTCATTTACAAAACTTTTCTTAAACATTACATGAATATATTGTCTCATACTATAGAATTAGAATTTATAATCCCTATTCCATGATGAGATATCTTTGAGCTATAATGTATCCTAATTAAAACGATCTTTAGATAGGTATTTTCCTTAAAAAGCATTTTATCAAAAATCCGATTTAAATAAAAAACATCTAATTATTTAGATTTTTTTTAAAAAATAAAAAATCATTGATTTTTATCCACCCTGATCACCATGAAATACTGGTGAACCATGAAATACTGGTGAACCATGAAAGGTTGCTACATACAAAATTTTCTGACATGTAAGAAAACAGGGATTCTAGTGTCTGAAGGTAATCAAAACTACCCATGCTGGATGGGCCAAGTTTGCACTGTGGTAAAAATGTCTTCCTAACCCAAAAGCCCACTGTATTCCACCCAGGAAGTACAGCACAAAACAAAAGCAGGCAAAAACCAAAACCACAAGGAGGGAAAGGGAGTAGCAGGAAATTCAATTGGCTTCCTGCTCAGAAGAAACTAACTAATAGTAAAAGCACTCATGGTCATTAAACACGAACCATCAAGCTATGCCCCAATGAATATATTGGCGAAACGTGGGCAAAATTTTCCCTTCAATCTTACCTGTTGTCAGACTCCACAGGTGATGTCATTTCTGCTTCCAGTAGAAGATAAATTGCCTTAGTCCTGAGCTGCCACATCAGCAGGCAAAGGGCTAAAATTCAACTGTTCTAAAATGCTATCCCTCTCTCTTTTACATTAATCATCATGAATTATCATGTCTGATTTTCTCTATGCAAAAATGTCCCTAAACAGGTCATTTTTCTCAATTATTATCACACCCATACAGAAACTCTTGGGCAGGGTTATTTTTGGGGGGGAACAAAAATAAGCATTTAGAAAGTTGATCACCAGGTTTTGTAAATTTTAAAATGCCTTGTCTTCTGTGCATTACGGCATGCACATCCTTCTAAATCACACTGTGAGTAGGTTCTTGGCAGGAGGGAGGTTCACATCTGTTTTAAAACGTTAGGTCTCCCTAAATAAAATAATGTTTATGAGCCTTTAAAGCTGTGGTGTGGGAAAAGGTCGGGTGACTGCTGAAAAACTGGCATAATGATGAAATTGAAATGACAAGGATAGATATGGTCTGTATTATAAAAACATGCCTGACATGAAAACAATGGCTTCTCCTAATCTTTTAAAGCTGTGCCTTCTGACTATGGCTTGTCCCGTAGATGCTGCCTTCAAGTTCATTTGACTTTGGTTTAGGAAGAAGATAGTTTGTGCAAACAGAAAGTTGATCTTTGGTAGGATGGGCTGCAGCACCATGCTGCTACCAAAAGAAACACGCCAGCCAGGGCATAGTTGTGAGGCAGCTTTTCAGTATCATGACTGGAATTAGAGTAGTGTCTAGACTTGGCTGACTGTGCACTTAATTTGGGAAAGTATATGAAACCAAGAACTAAAAAAAGGATACAAGAAATTGAAATTCTTTGATAATTATAATTTTTCTACGTGGCTATTGAGTGTTCTCAACACATATGTGTTGGGTAAAGATTATTACACTTGGCATGTTACACTGATGTGCATGAACAAAACATTGCATAGAACGGGGTGTATAATCAGTAACCTACTAGATTATGTTGTTAGAATATGTATGCGATGTTCTATAAATGTGTACAATTGTTAGCTTGACAATTGGCCTTTGCAACCATCCGTCCTTTGTGTCAAAATCTCTTATTTCAGTTCCCCCCTTGCCTTTTCACAATGCCGTGTTTCTAGCAGTATAGCTCTTTATATCTTCTGTTCTCCGGGGAGTAAATTACACAGCAGAGAACTGAATTGCACATTTATACAGTTTCGATCTTGTCTACATGAGCATTTACTTTGTGACAAGCTAGTGTGTGTGAATCTATCCCACACAAGTCTTCTATGGAGGAACTGTCCATGTGGACCCATTGATGCACATTAACATTTCATTTGTGGCAGGCTAGATTCACACCCTAGCTTGCCATGAATGGAATGTTCATGTAGAAAAGCCCTTCATTTAGTTGCTCTCAAAAAGATTAAAAATTAGTATTTGGCAAAATAAAAGGAAGTTTTCATGATAAGAACACTTAGGATTTGTCTACACCAGTGTGCGGGCGCTGCTTCCCGCAGCCCCCATTGGCCGGGCACAGCGAACTGCAGCCAGTGGGAGCCGCGATCAGCCAAACCCGCGGACGCAGCAGGTAAACAAACCGGCCAGGTGCGCCAGGGGCTTTCCCTGAAGAAGCGGCGTCCCAAGTTTGGGAAACACTGGTCTACACGATTTATCTACAGGGTGCATAAGTGGGGTGTGAATTCTAATGTGTACCAGTATGTCGCACACTAACAGGCTTAGGTAGATCATGCTGGTGCGCACTAGAAGTTCCCTCATGCATGTTAACAAAGCTTGAAACAGGACTATGTAAATGCATAGTAAGAAACTTCTTGTGTGCACCAACAGGGTCCACCTAGGCCAGGTAGTAGGCAGCATACTGGTGCGCATTAGAATTCACAGCCCTCTCATTTGCACTCCCACACTGTGAAGACAAGCCCATAATTTCTATGGAAAAAGAGGGAACTTGCATGTTGTGCTCTGGAACCTGAAAAATAATGTGAGATAGGAATGCTTTAAGGGCCGGTTCATCTTCCATCAAAGTCTATGGAGTTGTTTTGCTCAGTTTTCAATCGTAGTTGAATTGGGCCCCTACTGAGGGATGCTTAGCCGTTGGATATCACTGCAGGACTACTGTGCTTCACTGTTCAGAACTTACGTTCTCAGTGGCATTTTGTTTACTTGAGTACCAAGCGAATTGAAATCCAGATCCCTTGCTAGGGTCAGGAAGCCATTCTTTAGTTATCTGCTTTTGTATAAGGATCTCTACAGAACCTCAAAAATGTAGTTATAACAAAGTTGCTTATTTGCAGCTTGTCACCTGTTGAGAAAATCTGCGTAGTTCTGAATCATTGTTAGAAGATTTCCCCTGAGGGAATTTGACCCTTTAAAAACATGAAACTTCTATTATTTTATATAATATAGAAAATTACTATTGACCCAGTCTTCGTAGTCTAAAGCAATGTATGTATATTACATCTTTGTATATTGTGAAACTTACCATAAAACTTGTACATTCCCTACATGCAAAGATGCAATATTAATGCTTTGGTTTTGAGTCAATAGGATTTTTATTATTTCAAATACAAGTTTTTGTTTTTTTGGGGTGGTGGGGGTGGAGAGGTGTTGAATACATATTTCTGGAAATACTTTCCCCCATCTAAAAAACAAAACCAGTGTCAGAGTATAAGCAGTGGGTCTGAGATTGGGACCCAGCTAGTTGGCTGTGAAGTGTGCACTTTTTAGTTACATGATAAAAAATGTTGCTTAGAGTTTTGCCACCCAGTTTTCCTATACATAACCTGTACTTGGATGCAGCTTTCTAACTGGTTTGTTAGAAAGGCTGAGGGATAGAAAAAAAGTACTATGATTATCATAGAGTTGAAGTGTCAAGAAAATGATATTTAGTTTCTTGAATATAAAGGGGAAAAAACATTCTCACCAGGTATCTTGGGACCCAGTCCTAATTCTTTACTTAGGGTTTCATCAGTTGCTTGGCAGAGTTCTTTATTTAGGGTTCTTTCACGTAGTTGGCTCAGCTGAAAAGCAAATAAATTAGATGCTAGCAAGGAGAGTTTGCTCTTCCCACCGTAGTAAATTATTTGTATCAAAGCAAAAGCCAAGACGAACCTTGCACGTCTGCCTCTACTTCCAATAGTTAATCCCCATATTGGACTTGCAAATAGCACATCTGTAATTTCACAGAGAGCATCAAACACAATATTGTATTTCTCAGTTACTTTGTCAGGGTCTGTGTTTGGTGTGCCTGGGAGCTTAATGCCTCACTATTGGCGTATAAAGAATTTCTGGAGTAAAACAGTCTCTATATAAAGTTTATGCAGCACAAACATCTGGATCAGCTGTGGTTCCTGAAACCAAGTTAGAAGTACAATGTATTTAAAATATAAAGTGAACAAAGCTAAATGGAGTGTGGCAAGGGTAACCTCCTAATTCTAAGGGAAAAGACACCATCTGTGTTTGCCATGTAGAAAGTAATATATATCAGGAACATGGAAGGCTCTGGCAGAGAAGGAGACATCCATAGCTGTCAAGTGATAAATGTTAGTAATAAACAGGTGACTTCCAACATTTGGAACACTTTTTGATCAGATGGTGCTTTGCCCATGTTGAATTACAGGCCACCATGTGCTAGAACAAAGAGGTAAACCAATGGATATGCATCATTGTAGTCTTTAGTGACTATAATAGCCTCAATAAATAAATATTGGAAGAAACTAGACACCAATACCATTCTCTCTGCATGGGAACCAGAAAGAAGTGTTTTGTCAATTCAGTATAGTTAGTAAATAATCCTTGATTGGTTATGAAGTGTAATTCCTTCATGTGTGTAATGGATGTGTTTCTCCTAAGGACTGTATTTCAGTCCCTGACAGGGAATGTTCATTCAGAATGAGTGTCAGTTATTTTTTAGGCTCAGGTTTTAAAATACCTCCCTTAGAGCATGAAGATTTTATTTTAGTGGGATGGGATACAATCAGTATAGGATTATAGGGAGGGATAGAATCAACTCAGGAATATGTTGGAAGACGGGAGGGCCTTGGGGAAGCAATATGCAAGGGAAAGCATCTGCCATCTCTGCTTTGCCAGGGTCCCTGTATTAGGCAGCACAGCTAAAAAGTGAGTGGTCCTAGCCAGGAAGGAAGCTTGAGTCTGGGGACTGGCTAATTGAGGGTATTCCCAGTATACACCATGAATAATGAGGCTCCTGTGGAGTCTGGGATGAAAATTAAAGCTGTTCCATTTCCTAACCCACAAATCGCTGGTGGCAACAATCAAGGAATACTTGTTATAGTACAACCACTTGCCTTTCCCTGGGTGAATCTCCCTTCTGCAAGAGCAGCTAATAGAGGGAGGGTGTAACTTAAAGTTCCCTGCACTAACAAGTAAGAATCTGGCCCAAAACAGAGAAAAAGATCTCTCAAGTGTTTTTCAAGCAGCCTTGAAAAGCCTTGATGAAACCTGGTTTCCCCCAACTTTCACTGCATTATTAATGTTCATTAGGCTAAGATTGACACCCGAATAAGTAAATGAATGATATGCTGATGTCCTGTAGTTGAGTTTGTCAGCTATTCCATCATAGATGCATTTTCAGCTACATAGGATGTAACTTAACTATAAATAATTTCCCTCTAGTCCAAATGTGACGAATGGGTTTCACCACAGATGCATGTATTTTGTTTAATTTTGAGTAGCATGCAATGCAATAATTATCAGGCCATTTGTAAATTATAGGAGTGCCAAAAAAGTTCAATTAGATATTTGATGCAAAGAAATTTCACATAAATGCCTTTTGCATTTGATCCTTTGTTTTACTTTTTTGTCACCCTATCCCTATAGAGAACCATCACTCCAAAAGTTTTTCTGCAGACTAGCTATTCTACTTGGTACAACACTTTAGGTAACTTCTGCAATGTCACATCCTAGGCAAGGTTCCTTCCAGAACCACCACTGTGGTTGGGAATTCATGGTCAATAGCTTGTTTTACAAGATAAATGTTGATGTCTGTATTTGAGCTTAGGTTCATGACCTTGCATAGTACCATGCAGTACCTACATTACTTTATTCTAAAACAGAGCACATCATTTGCCCCAGTAGATAGGGCGTATGTGCTTAAATGCTATTTCTGTCCGTCATAATTCCCACTTTCCTCAGTGATGAGTCCATTGTCGGAATGTGGGTTTGTTCATGCTGCTGAGCATTATCCACACTTCTCAATAAAGCCGAAAGCTTTCTGTATCTGTACTGAGTCCAGTCCAACTTCCACTGAATTGTACAGAGATACTTCCGGCTTCATGCCCGAAATAGCTAGCACATTAGCTTTGTATATTTCCTGTAGCAACACTCCTCATGCCACTTCGACTTTGAGCCGAAAAGAAACCAAATCAGTACTTTTGTGTGCATCAGTTCTTCTCTATCCCAAACTGCTTCACCTACATGTACCCTATCGCCATTAATGTAGCTTCAGTGTTTTTTTTAACTCCAGATTATTTTATTTCGCACATTGTTTATGAAGTGTAGACTAAAACACCTTCTCAAACTCACCTTTATTACCAATTAATACATTGAAAGACTTGAAAATAAACAGTTCTAAGAGGTTCCATGTGGCATAGTACATACATTTCTGCCCTAATGAATACGATTTGTAGAATGTACACACTATTAATTGAGTCTTCCTGTAAGCAATCATGACTCTTATACTTAACTAAGAGTTTTCCTTTCCCTTTTTCTTTCACTTATTTTGTAGCAATTCTTCTGAAAACAGCACATTAGTGGGAGGCACACAGAGAAATAACCAATGAGCTTGGCTGTATTATCTACTAATTGAAAGAAGTTGAATTGCTTTTTCAGTGTGTTTGGTTTTCATTATGACACTGGAGTTCTCATTTTTCAAACATCATCTAAAGCCATTAGGATCACAACAGTTCCTCTTTTGGGGGTGTATATTTTTCCAAAACAAATGGAATTTTTTTTTCATAAATTGCCCACATCTGTTGTATTACTTTTCATTAAGCAAGTTGCTCAAATACATGAATATTATTTATTACAATGACTGTGGAGTCAACATGCAACATATAAAGTTGTTCAATGTTTTAGATACCAGCAATCAAATGCCATGTTTGCATGTTATGTTTAAGTGTTGAAACTTTGTACACTATACAATGCAAAAATAATGACATTTTTCAGAATAATATGGTTAAATACAGAATGTGCATAGATAATTTAGTCAGCACTAATAAGCTGGCATCTAAATTAATACTTTCATCATTCAGTGTTATGATATGTGCTGCTTCTTTGTCTTTAGAAGCCATTGGTGAATCATAATAATTAATTAGTATTCCACGAGTTAGTTCCAGAACTAACAGAAGTCTTAACTTTTCACTAAGTTCTTGATTTGTAGTAGGACTAGTGGCATGTGTACATTTACCATGTTAGCATTATCCTATAGGATCCTAAAGTCATTGAGTCAAAAATTACTTCACTGGCCAGTGAATTGCAGTCACTCGTGGGGCATGTTTACTGTTTTATATGTAGCAACACCACACACTAGTTGAGGACCGGAAGTGAAGAATAATACCACAATCAGTGAAATCTAAAGGGCACAATGTAATAATGAAAAGTGGAATTTGCCTGGACCAGCCTTGTTCTTGCAGAGAATTTGGTTGTCTTTTCTAATGACCTCAAGTCATCAAGACCTGGGCATCATTTCAGCCAGAAGACTTTAATGAAGGTGGATTATGGATGTAGTACTTTATTATTGTAGGAAAGTGTGTTGTAATCTTTTCAAAGTAGCCGACAAAACATTTAATATTTTTTTAATTATTAAATAATCCAAGCCCCGTCTATAGATGCAAAGGAAAAGACCCCACTTCTAGACTTTAAGTTTCTGAGGAGGAGAGCCCCTTCTATATCACAAGGGAAAGAACTCCAGATCTTGCAATCAAAATGACAGAATGTTAGGCCTTCATTGAATTTATGTGAAAACAGAAGGGCGGGGGGTAATCTGCAGCTACAGATAATTTCAGATTTTTTTTATTTTAATTTTTATTTTTTTGCTGGGAATAATGTATGTGAGAATCTCTTCTCTGGTCGAAGAGCTCTATTTGTATGCAGAAGAGTTTTAAATCAATACCAACTTTGATTGTAGCCAATCGAGATCAGTGAATCCTGTTGAGTTATGCTAACTTAGCCTTATTTTAGTTTTGATTGATTTAATATTGGAGCCGAGGTGTTATTCATAGCTTTTTTGCTAGTTCTCTGGGACCACACTGGAACTTTCATTTCAGGCATGGTCTTTTGTAGAAAATGGTTGTTAAAATGTTAGTGACCATGCATTTTATTTATATATTGTTGGTTGAGTTATAATGCTTAGAATTGATGTGGAATGCAACATCTTGTAAAAGAAACTGAATACAGATACAAAGAATAGACAAAAGCCACAGGAAAGGCATGAATTAAATGGAATGAAGTTAGTGGAGTGATCTGAGATAGGAGAATGCCGATCAAACTGAAAAGTAAGATCTACAAAACAGTAAATAGGCCTGCAGTTTTGTATGGCTCTGAATGTTGGGCACTGAGGAAGACAGGAGCAGAACTCGAATGCAGTGGAAATTAAAATAATAAGGTGAAAGCTTGGCGTTACAAGGATAGACTGTGTTCAGAATGAATGAATTAGGGTAAGTATGAAGAGGATACAAATTATAGAAAAACGGAGGCTTTGATGGTTTGGGTGATATGAAAAGAAGACCAGAAGAATATATACGAAACAGGGTGTTAAACTTAGAAGAACTTAGATGGATAGATGTCATATGAAACAATGTGATTAGCTGAGTAGTTTCTCAGGATCTGCTTCAAGACAGACTGAAAGGATTTGAAGAGCTGACCCCATATAGATTGGACTAAGGCTAGAAGAAGAAGAAAAGCCAAACAGTGTTTAGCATAAACAATTACTAAATGAAATTATATAGCCTGTGTTATGCAAGAGGTCAGACCGAATGAGCATAATGGTCTTTTCTGGTCTTAATACGTATAAATGCACTGATATGTCTCTGGAGACTGAGTAATTGATTTTAAGTCCAAAAATTAAAGCACATTTTGAATGAATTTTCAAAAGCCACATCCTGGATGAGATTGCTGTTATTAAAATTTGGCAAAAATCATATCTGAAACAGTGCAGCTAGTACATGTTTATCTGAAGACTCTTGACACATACCAAAACAATCTTACTTCTTACGATCTGAAAACTAAAATAATCCTCTATGACTTAGGGTACGTCTATACTTACCTCTCACGTCGGAGGCGCGGGATCGATGTTCTGGGTTTGATTTATCGCGTCTTGTCTAGACGCGATAAATCGAACCAGGAAGTGCTCCGCCGTCGACGCTGGTAATCCAGCTCGATGAACGGAGTAGGTGGAGTCGACGGGGGAGCCTGCGCGCCGCGTCTGGACCACAGGTAAGTTCGAACTAAGGTACTTCGACTTCAGCTACGTTATTAACGTAGCTGAAGTTGCGTATCTTAGTTCGACAGGGGGGGTTAGTGTAGACCTAGCCTTAGTGTATGTTGCTTAAACAAAGATAGCTGACAGCCTAGTATAAATCAAAGATATTAAAAGCAATGTCTGTCACTTAGTTTCTATTGTTTTTGGTTCACTGTTTCTTAAATTTGAAGTTTGACTTATTTTGGTGGTGGGTTTTCTCTTCTAATATGAAAATCCTTGCCTTAAACGTATGGTTCGTCAAAATATTCATGAAACTTCTGAGGAAAAGTACTAGTTTGGTTTGCTCATTGTTAAGGGAAATGATAACACACCCATTATAGATTCTAGTAGGAAATAGAAATGAGATACAGACATAATATAATTTTGAACAGTTTTAAGCAGGAGTTTATTAACCTGAGGGAGAAAAAGGATATTATTGCTGAAAACCTTATCAGGTGTTTTGAATTATGTACACCATAAAGCTTCTGAAAGCCATGACATTCTGGGCCAGTACAGTGGTTAGTGATTGCTGTTGCTTTTTATCACCATGCAGGGCAGTTGAGTTCAGTTGTTTCTGGGCTGAGAATACACCTTAAGCTCTTGGGGAGGAAGGAGCACATCATCTGTGACTGATGTGGGTGCTGTTGGGCTCCAAAACAAGTCTGTAATATTCTCCCTTGGCTAGAAATATATATCTGTCAGATAAGGATTTAAAGGTGTTGGTTTTGGGTTGAATTGGTTCTAGGTTTGTATCATAACAATATATGTTGTCCCTCATCAGATAAGCTCCTTTACTGTTTGTCATTTTCTTCCTGCATTATTATTTCAATATAATTTTTTAGATGCTCCCAAAACCATTCCTCTGTTTTTGCCTGTGGAAATGAATATTAGACTTTATTCTGAGTCCTGATGGAACGTATCCATAAACACACCACTTCCTGAGAGCCTATACACTACATTTGTCACCTTGAGTTTGATTTGCAGTAACATTACATTATTCAGGCTAGCGGTGGATTTGTGCAGTTCTTTCAGTACCCAGGAGTTTCACTGGTTAGAGCTCATGTCATTTGTTCCACTGACACAAGGGTTACAAGTGGAAATGTGGGGATGTGTTAAGAGGACCCTGTCAGCATTGCTCCATTGAGCACACCTGCAGGGTTGGGATCCCATGAAGTGGGTACTAACCCACGAAAGCTTATGCTGAAATAAATTTGTTAGTCTCTAAGGTGCTACAAGTTTCTCTTTCTTATTTTCGTTTTGCTGACACAGACTAACACGGCTACTACACTGAAACCTAGCAATTTGCATGTGTGTATGTAAATGTGTTTGTATGCTGGATTGTGAGTTTGATTTACAGGTGCCTGGCATGTCCACTTGTTGCCCTTTAACTTGCTTACTTAAGACCTGTGTTCAAAGTGGCATCTAAGTGCAGGAAACAGAAAGGTAAATTGCTTGCTAAATCTCTTACGTTAACACAATGAAACAAACGTATTGTTGGTTAATTTCCCAATGTATAAATGTTTTCAGAATTAAGCTATAAGGAAAGGACAGTGTGATTGACTACACATAGTGTGATTGGCTGCCTAGTTTCCTGTACTGCTTCTTATGTTTTTTTCCACTCTTTATGATGATTTCCATACTGATTACAATGGGTGCGGTGAATGTAAGGGGGATGTTATGGATCTGCACCTTCAAAATCTTCTTGCTTACCTTAGGGGGAGTATTCCTGAGAATTAATTAACAATGGGTGAGGTCATATCTTTTATTGGACCAACTTCTGTTGGTGGAAGAGACCAACTTTGGAGCTTCATGGAGTTTTTCTTCTGGTCCGGAATGGTAACTCAATTGTCACAGCTAAATACAAGGTGGGACAGATTGTTAAGCATAAGGGGCTAACAGATGTTACAGGAGACCTGGGATCAAATATGTGTACAACACTGAAAACAAGGAATATTAGAGTAACACAGTTACTGTATCTGTGGCACATACTTCTCATTCTGCCAAGGTCCCAAGATGGGACATAATGTATTAAAAGAACATAAGGTGGTCAAATTATCCATTGAGGACAAAGAAAATGCAGTGGGATTCCATCCTTCAGAGCAAATAACTTTCTCAATAACTTTGTTCCATGATTCTTTTTCTGATGTAAGTTTCCAACAATAAGTGGACTTGTATTAAATATCCATTGGGTTTATTTAACTTTGGGACTGAAATGAGGGGGCATTTGAGATGCATGCTGAGGTCCTTCTTGTCCTTGAATCTGGGAAAAAAGTCTTCCCTTGGTTAACGTAACAATGGTTAATTTAGAGACTTTGTGATCAAACTGGTGCAACCTCTCCCTCTCTCCCCCCAACCCAAAAAAGGTAAGTATGAAGAGTAGAGCTGGGCGAATAACTGGTTTTTTGGTTTGCTGGATATTCTGAAAAATTAAAAAAAAAAGTTTTGGGTAGATCCAAAATCTTCTTGGCAAACAGAAAAGTCAGAAAAAATTGTTTTGGGTTAAATGTAAAGTTGCATTCATATTTTGAGGTTTCTTTAAACATTTTTGATTTTGTTTCATTTTATATTTTAGTAAAAACAGTCATTTTGAACTGAAAAATCAAAATGTTTCATTCTGAAAATGTCAAACAAACATACATTTCAGGTTCTTTAAAAAAAATTAAGTCTTTTTTGACCAAAATAATTTGGAGAAACTGACATGAATTCACAGAATATGTTAGCATTACTGAACCTATTACATTTATTTTTATACCCCCACACCCAAAAAAAGACGTTCCAGACAAAACATTTTGTCTAATTCTAATAAAGACTGCTGGTAAAGAAACCTAACTGCTGCTTGAGACCACAAGCACTAAAGTTTCAAGACCCTATCCTCTATAACCTTTTTGAAGCGGAGAATTGTGTCCGAGAATAGGCCCTATGGAAACTAGACATTAGGTATGACAGAGTGGTATCTATTTAAACTTCTTATTGCAGAACTCAAGTATTTGCAATAGAAGCTCTCCTGCTGAATGCGGGCACACACACTCCTGAGTGGTGTTACCCTAGATTTAACATCCAGACAGACAGCATACTCAAATCGGTCAAACCAAGTCAATTGCGATTTTTGAGAGTATTAAATTAAAAAGCTACAAGGCAGCTTTGACAAGGAAAAACATGTGAGTGGAGTGCAGAGATTAAGTACCAGATAAAAGAAGACCAGAAACAGAACAAGAAATATTTGTATGACTTATTGAGAGATACAAAAGACAAGATACAAGCTACAATATGAACCATCATCCCAGTGTGCATTTGCTAGATGTTGCTTGTAATTGTTTTTGTGAAGTATTTTTTCCTTGTTGGTATCAAGGACACTAGTAATGGTTCCATGGCCATGCAGCTCTTTTAGTTTATTTTAATGTATTATTTTTGCCTTGGCCTAATTCCTTGTTCTCTGTTTCTCATATACAGAATAAACCAACAAAGACATAGTTAAGAGAGGGGAAAAACTGCTTAGAATATCTTCTTTTTTTTTATGGCATTTGCTGGGAATCCCTGTCTTTGCAAATAATTTCATGGAGCTACAGTTAGACTAAACAGGGAATTAGAATTGTAGCATTCTATGGAAGACTGCTTCTTCTTTGGTAAACAATGAAGGGGATAGAATTGCTGTTTGTTTGATGTACCCTCTAGCTTTGTGTGCTGAATTTAATTTTGCTCAGAAATTACCATTGTACAAATGCAGCTTTTTTCCACGTTTTCTTCAATGTCTGTATTTAAACAACAATGTTAACAAACAATGTTTGTTAAGGTAAACATAACAAAGGAGAAATCTGCACAGCTAAACACGTTAACTGGACTTTCTGCTTTTATTCAAGGAAGCAAAATATGCTCACTTTATTCTCTCTCTTCTTCTACCTATCCCGTCCCCCACAAAAAAGCTCCTGCACTCTATAAATCATGGTTTTATTAGTTGTTTGATTACAGTTACAGTCCTTTCCCTCCTACCCATGCCCCCTCTTGTTTTTCTGTTTAGTTCGTGCTCCATCAGAGTCCTAGCAGGACCAGAAGGCAGTGCTGGTTTTTGAGTGGGTTTAAAGCTGGTAGGAAAAAGCTTCTTGGACAGCACTTTAGGGAGACAGTTAAAAGATTAGATGGTAAATTTACTTAACAGAGACTAATCTACTGGGACTGAACTTCATATCCTGTTTTGGGATAATATATTTCCTTCTGCGCTCTGGAATGAATCTGTCATCTCAAGTCTAATAATGAGAGGCAGAGGATTTTTAATCTTTGACCCTCTCCAATATAATTTAATAACGGCTGGTTTCTTTATCTTGTTTGGAAACTAACTGATATTAAACTGGCTGTTACCAGAAGGCTGAAAAACACAATGCAGGGTTTTGCCATTTAAAAATTTTACCTGAAAATATGGGGTGACACTTTACATTATTTTCTTTAAATTATATATTTGCAGGTATTTTATTGCACACCTTATTTTGGAGCAATTGTTCATTTTTCTGTGTTTCTGACTAAACCAAAGGATGAAAAGCAGAGCCCTGCAATTGGATCCTTCCATGCTATTTGGCTCTGCATGATCACAAGCTTTCATCTACATGGATCAACTTGCAGGATTGGGGATTTGCGATAGGGTGCATGAGATTTATATGGCAAAGCTGAGTGGGCTCTTGAAGTGTGATGATAGTAAACTACCTGTGAATAACTAAGCAATCTGTTATGATACCCACAAAAATAAAGATCCCATTTTTGATAGTGACAAAGAAAGTGACTGTCTCAAGTTCAAATCTGAGCAGAACTTTACTTGAGGCTTGTAAAAGTTTGGCTGATTTTTAAAATGTGGTTGTGTGTGTGTACACTCAAGTGTGTTTTGGTTTCATTCAGTAGCAGCGATGAGAATGTTACTACTTAGATTTTTTTGTGCTGCAGTGCATATGGGAAGGCGATCTCTCTGTCTCTAGGAACTTAATATGTCGAGAGAAACTCTTCATCCTGATCTAACTATAAATCATTTTGTAATTCTGTAGACCAGTTTTTCCCAAACTTGGGACGCCGCTTCCAGTGGGAGCCACGATCGGCCGAACCTGCGGATGCTGCAGGTAAACAAACTAGCCGGGCGCGCCAGGGGCTTTCCCTGAGCAAGCAGCGTCCCAGATTTGGGAAACACTGCTGTAGAGAAATCATTTCCACATCCATTTGGATCATTTCCACATCCATTTCCACATCTGTTTTCTGAAGCGTTATTTGATTTGCAGTTGGATGAACCTGTGGTGGTGTTGACAATAAGGATGCTATACCAGCCTAGGGAGGGGTCGCTGTGTCTGAGAAAGGTGCTGTACCAAGCCTAGCACAGTGGGTACCCACCACTTGTGAACCATTCCGGCGTTTGTATGGAGGACAAACCCCTCTTATGAAAGCTCTACCTTCTTGTAATTCAGAGGCTAGATTGTTGTGCCGGTTTAAGCCAGTGGAAGCTTTGCAATTGACCTTAATGGTAGCCAGAGCAAAACCCTGGAATGAACAGAGGACTTCACTAGATATTGAACATTTTAATTTCCAAGGCACAGGTATTGGATGTGGATGAACATGGGCATGGCCAGGTGTGGGTCTGCATTCCCTACGGTTGGAAGGCTTTTTTTCTGTAGTCAGTGTGAAATAAAAAGTAGATCAGGAAAACCTTTGGTTTGAAAGCATAGCATTTCGGGGAAGTTAACTATGGTAACAAGGATAAAAATATGAAATATTGTGCTATAATCAGAAATTTCCATAGCAACACTTTTGCGGTGGACTCATCAAATCTCCAACTTTCACTTGCAATTCACAGTGCTACTTTACTGCAGTGCTGTTTTCTCTTAAAACCCAAGCTATGCTATTCCTAATTAGTAGTAAAAGTCACTTTTTTCTTCTAGTAATAAAAGTGCTTGCTTACTTCATGATACTGATTTAGTTACTGTAAAAGAGAGATAGTGATTATAGATGTGTACTGAGACAGATTTCCATTCCCAGAATTAGCTCTAACTTAATCATTCATAGCTGAATCTAAATGGGATAAAGAAATACATGATGCTTTGTTTCACTTCTGTACGTTACATTATATAATATGTCCTTAGTGTGTAAGCTTCACATTTTGGTCCTGAGAAAAAGATGTGGCATATTACAAACATTCAGGATATTAAATATTTCCTGAATTTGTTTTCTCCTTTAAACTGAAACCAGTTGAGCACTTGGAAGAAAAGGGAGGTAGAGAAGATGGTTGGAAATTGAATATTAATGGGTGGTAGTAAGGACAAAGTAGGATAATAAGATGCTGGTTGAAAGAAAGATGTCCTGTGTTTGGAAGGACAGTTGCAACATTAACATAGACATAGCAGCAGTGGATTAGTAGAATAGTCATAAAATCTGGATAATGCAGATAAACCTTTTAACTAAAGAGGGTTTCTTTGTATCTCAATGGGTATGTCTACACTGCAATTAAAAACTCAGGGCAGGCCCATGCCAGCTGACTTGGGTTTGTGAGGTTCAGGCTAAGGGGCTGTTTAATTGCGGTGTAGACATTCAGGCTCTGGCTTGAGCCTGGGTTCTAGGACCCTGTGAGGTCCCAAAGCTCAGGCTACAGGCCAAGCCTGAATGTCTACACCACAATTAAACAGTCTGTGAGCACAGGCCAGCCACAGGTGTCTAATTGCAGTGTAGACATATCCAATGGTTGTGTTTATTTCCCCCCCCCCCCCCATTTTAGCACCTCTGAAGGCATGTCTACACTCATAGGCGTGCGCACAGGTTGTGCAGGGTGTGCCCAGGCACACCCTAATGCCCTGAGCTGCGGCTCGGAAGGCTGCTCCTCCCCCGTCCCCTGGAGGCTGTTTCCTAGGGGCAGCCTGCACGCAGCTGCGATCAGCTGTTTGCCGGGCAGGCTCAGATCAACTGCTTCCCGCCTCCCTGCTCCGGCAGGGGCTGAGTGAGTCTCACCAAAAAAAAAAAAAAAAAAAAAAGCCTTAGGGGTAGGTGTGGGCGGGAGCGCCGGGCTATCAGCAGCACGGCCGGCCCCTGCTCACCTAGGGCTGCCCCGCACCTCTTGGGCTGATGCCATGGCGCCCACGTGTATGGCTGCTCCCTGCCAGCCAGGCTCCACTCCGGCCACAGCAGGCATCAGGTGACCCAAGGGAGCACAGCTAGGCTAGGGCTGGGTGCAGTGGTAGATTACGGGGAGGAGAAACCTCGAACCCTGGCAGGAGCCACGCAGGGGGAGGAGGAGAAGCCCGGACCCGGCAGGAGCCATGCTGGATGGGGGAGGAGACGCCTCGGACCCCGGCAGGAGCTGCACTGGGGGGGCATAGGGAGAAGAGCCGAGCTGGGGCGGGGGAGGAGACGCCTCGGATCCCAGCAGGAACTGCACTGGGAGGGGGGAGAAGAGCGAGCTGGAGTGGGGGGAGGAGAAGCCGGGGTCCGGCAGGAGCTGGGGGGAGGAGAAGCCCCAGACCCCAGCAGGAGCTGCACTGGTGGGGGGTGGGAGGAGAAGCCCCGGACCCTGGCAGGAGCCACGCTGGGGTGGAGGGGGAAGAGAAGCCCAGACCCCAGCAGGAGCTGCACTGGTGGGGGAGAGGAGCCGAGCTGGGGTGGGGGAGGAGAAGCCCCGGACCCCGGCAGGAGCTGCACTCGGGAGGGGGGAGGGGTAAGAGGAGCCACAGTGGGGCAGAGAGGAGAAGCCCTGGACCCTGGCAGAAGATGTGGGGCTGAAGTCCCTGGCTCGGGAGCCCCAGCCACCCTAGTGACAGAAGCTGCAGGGCTGAAGCCCTGACCCCACTCTGTGTGGAGCTGGTATCTCCATTTCTCCCACCGTCACACAGCAATGAATGGATTTAGCCTAGGAGGCAGGGTCAGTATTGGCCCCATTTGGCAGGTGGGATCTAGGGCACACAGAGGTTGTGACTTTCCCAAGGCTAAGCAGGGAGTCTTTGGCAGAGCAGAGACTCAAACCCAGAACACCTGAACCCGGTGCCTTAACCACTAGGCAACCTTCCCACCCAAGGAGGGGGAACTTCCTCTGCCACTTTGAATGTGTGGGTGGGAGCAGCCACTAGACAGAGCTGCCAGGAGGTGGGGAGCAGAGAGAGATGGGAAAAGGGACATGGGTGGGTGTAGCGGGGTGGTTACCTGCTCCTGCCCGGGAGGGGTTAAAACAGCTCTACAGAGGGAGCAGTCAGGGGACGGGCAGTCAGGGGACATGGAATGGGGGCGCTGGATAGGGCGTGGGAGTCCCAGGGGGCCTGTCAGGGGTGGGGGTGTGGCTAGGGGCCAGGGCAGTCAGGGGATGGGGGTTGGATAGTTGGAGGGGTCTCAGGGGGAAGGGGGGTCTCTGGAGGGGGCGGTCAGGGAACAAGGAGCAGGGGGGGGTTGGATGGATTAAGGGTTCGGGGGGGGGGCCTGTCAGGGGCGGGGGTGTGGAGAGGGCTCAGGGCAGTCAGGGGACAGGTAGAGGGTAGGGTCCTAGGGAGGCAGTTACAGAGGGGGGGTTTCAGGAGGGGGCAGTCAGGGGACAAGGAGCAGGGAGGCTTAGATAGGGGGTGGGGTCCCAGGAGGGAGCAGTCAGGGGACAAGGAGCACGGGTGGTTGGGGGTTTTGAGGCGGGCTGGAAGTGGGAGGGAGTGGATGGGGGCGGGGCTGGGCAGGGCTCCCTGGGTGCACACCCTAATGAAATGTGCTGCGCACGCCTATGTCTACACTATAAACTTAATTTGACCTAACAGAGGTGCGTGAAGCTCCCCACCAAGTGCAGCTGTGCACCCGGCAGAAAGTGGAAAGCCAAGTAGGGTAGGAAAGCCGGGCTCCCCACAGGGGAGATCCGCGCTTAGAGTCCGTTCAGGGAGCTGAGAGCTCAGGCGACAGCCCGGCTGGGAGCGGGGAGCTCTCACCCTGGGGGGCAGCAGGGCTCCCCACGGGGAATGGAGAGCCCGTGCAGGAGCCTGAGCTGGGGAGCCTGGGTGGCAGCCTGGCTTGGAGCAGAGACCAGCAGCAGCCCAGTTGGGGAGCCAGGAGCCAGCTTTCTTTTCAATTTCACAGCTCCACTGGAAGGAATGATAGCCAATACATGTAAGTAATGCAGTGTCTATTGTTGTATTATTATAGACGTGGCTATTGTTCCGGCTATTGCAGGTTGTGTTTTTTGGAAATTGTTACTCCAAATTCGTCTGTCTCTTTTAGCACAGGCTTCAAGCCACATTGGTGACAACACAGGATGTGCAGGGGTTTTATTACATGAATCAGTACAATAGTCGAGAACTTTCTTGTCCACATTCCTAAATAGCCAATGGAACTGCTACTAGGTGGTAAACGTGTCATTCTTTTCAAAGAGGCCAAGGACTGGATGACGGTGGAAAATGAACCATACTTTCATCTCTGGAAGTAGTCTCTCTAAGTTGGCACATTTAACTGGGCTCTTAGGAAAAGCTTGTGCTGCCTTTGCTTGTTCTGTGGACAAATAGATGACTTCAGTTTCCCTGACTGTCTCCAGCACCTTTCACCAGCATCATTACCCAGCTCAAACTCAAAAATGAAACTCTCACTGCTTACAAAAAAGAGGGTTGTTTTTTTTAAAGTGAAACAAAAATGGCCCTGAGTTTTAGAAGCTTGAATCAGCTATATATATATATATATATATATATATATATATATATATATATATATATATATATATATAATGCATTTTGTTTTAGAAGCAAAAGGTGGCTGCTGGGTTTTTTCCCACGGGAAGAGGGGGGAAAACAGTGACAATATCTTAATATTCATGGCCCACCTTACAATAATAAATGAGGTTGGAAATTGGTGAATAATGTAGTTAACCATTTGAAAGGAACAGATTTCAATTTCAAGCATGCAATGTTTTTTTCGTAAGCTACAGTGAGTAAAACATTATTTTTAAGTAAAGAGAAATCTCTCGAGAAAGTCCATGGGGGAAAGAGAACATAGTAATAGTTGTTTTTAACTTTTTTTCTTCAAGTAGCAAAAATCTTTAAAGCACAGTGAGAAGATGACTTCTTGATTCTGTTGCCGCCCACAAATATTGTCTCCACAAGGCAAAATTTTGCCTGCTCTCAGCTGAATTTTTAGGTTAGTGTAACTATTTTAATAGCAGTAAATCATTCTTCAGACTGGCCAGCATTAGAAGGGGTCATGGGCTAAGCTGAGTTAAAGCACTGAAATGGTAAACTATTTGGGAGTTTACATTGGTTGTGTTGGGGGTGGGGATTTGTGTACGTATGAAGAGGTTTAACATTTGAGCTCAGTGCCCAAAGTTTCTAATTAATCTGGAGGTCTGGCGAAGATGGTTAATCAGTTGACTCACATTGTATAGTTTGGAAAGGAAAAGACTAAGAGCAACGGTGGTGCAACTACTCTAAAATAACGAATAGCTGTAAAGAAGATAGTGTGAAAGCTCCTATTATCCCTGACTCATAGGGGCACAGTGGGACAATCAAAGATATTTAAAGGCAGAGGGCCTAATTCTCATTAACACCTAAGGTCCCTTTATAACACTCTAGCAACAGAGAAGAGGCCTTAGAGTAAATGAGAATCAGGCCCTAATGTTTTGAGGAGGAGAAATATTGTGTTTCTATGCATTGTAAAATTAACA
The DNA here is from genome assembly GCA_037349315.1 of Chelydra serpentina. NCBI lineage: Eukaryota > Metazoa > Chordata > Testudines > Chelydridae > Chelydra > Chelydra serpentina. The sequence goes on along the minus strand of JBAIAC010000035.1, from coordinate 27,870,742 downwards.
TGTGGAACACACAGCTGGAGGATATTTATATAATGCCTAGGAATAAAAAAAAAAGACAGTGAGAATTTTTTTTAATAGGAGGGTGTGATGGGGTTACGACTCAACACCGCAGCGGCCCCTTGCCAGTCGGTCTGGGAATTAGCTCTCGGCAGTCCTGGAGCGCCCTCCGCCGGTGGTGTCCCGTCCACCGCTCCCTTGCCAGCGTCTGGACCTGCATTGCTCCCAGCTCGTGGCATCCTCTTCAGGACACTGCCCTCCGGCAGTGCCCTGTAGTCCATGCTCACCCCCGTCCGGGGCGGGGTGGGTTTACAGCAGTCCTCTGGTGCACCCCTGCCGAAGTGGCCAACCACACCCCAAAGTCTGGCCCCTACCATCAGGGGTCTGGTGCAGTCTGTTATGACCACTCCCCACAGCCCGGTGCCAGATAAGGGGGAAAAGGGGGACCCAGGCCCACCCACTACGCTGGGTCCCGAGCCAGGGACTCTCTAGCGGCAGCCTCCCTGCCCTCCTTCTCTCCCCTCATCTGCTCTCTCTCTCCCTGGGTCACTTCCCCTCTGACCCCTTTTGCACCCTCTAGGCCCTTCCAGTCAAGGCCCGCAGCCTGGCAGATAACAGGCTGGAGCTCTCCTATGCTCCCCTGCATCTGCCCAGCACTGATCTGACCGAGGTGCTGGTTTCCTGAGCAGGAGACAAACCTTCCCCTCCAAAGGCCTGGGAGATACTCCTTGTGTCTCTCCTGGGCAGCCTTTTTATAGCGCTGAGCCTGGCCCTGATTGGCTGTCTCCAATCTGGGCCCTGATTGGCTCCCAATAAGCCCTCCTCCCATTAGCTGCCCTTCTGTGCAGGCGCACTGGCCTGCTGCAGCCCTCACTCTCAGGGAGGGGGGCATCCGCCCTACTACAGAGTGGTTCAATTAGCTAAGTCTTTCATCATTCTCCAGAGATAAGGTGATTACCATCTTGGCGTCTGGAAGAAATACATACCATCACCATGGTATTAGCCAGCTTGCCTTAATGGCCTTTTGCTCTCCTCTGAAGAAGCACACTGGACAAGATGCGATATGAGAGCCAGTTAAACAGATGATTTGTTCTGATGTGGCAGTTCACGCATCCCTATGACTGACCTATTTCTTTCAAAGAGGACAGTACTTAGACTGATAACATAGAACAAAATAATATTTTATAGTGCATTTTATATTATGAGGACTGAAAAACACTAATACAAAGTCACAGAGTATAACACCAGGAGTGTAATTATTTGTGTAAAATATGGAATAAGAGATGGCATGTATATTCTGTTGAGTGAGGTCATTTAGAATGTGATTTATACAGGGGTAGTGTTGCCATGACACTGGTTACGTCAGTCATCATTGAGGTTGAATCTGATTTCTGCCTTTACCCTTCACTTCTTGGAAGTTGTAAAAGAATTCCATCTTTATCAGTCACTCTCTTCTGAAAAGAATGGGAAGGTGATGGACTGAAAACTAATATTGCTTTCAGTAGTGCGGTGATCCAGATATTTAGCTGTGAGTGTGTAAAGTTTTCTCTCCTTGAGCAGGTAGAGACAGCATATTGTGCATTAATAAATGTAGCTATCTGAATGAATTACATCACCATCCCCCTTCACAGTCAGTAGGTTGCCACCTGTCTACAAATTCTACTTGGAACTCCCCATGGACTTAATTTAGTCTCCATTTCTGACCCGAAAAGATTATTCCACAAAGGTAATACATATTTTAAAAAATCCAGCAGGGACATACAGTAAAGAGACTAATTTCCAGGAGGGGTAAAACAGACAATAAAAAGACATCATCTGGGAAGTACCAGAGTTAGAATGAGTGAGAAATAAACAGAAGGAGAGTATTATTTAAAAATTAAACACAAATACATCCATTTACTGAGGAAATAATCTAAGTTCTCTTTGCATACAATAAAATAAATCTGTCCCTGATAACTAGCCAACCTAAAAAATTTCAGATGTTGGTCTTCAACTGTGTTATTAGTGAGAAAAAATCCCCTTACATTCCATTAAAATAGAAAAGTACAATTTTGTTTAGTTCTTCCATAATAGGGGAAACAATGACTGAAGGAATTTTGCTCAAGTTCCTTTTTTATGAAAGTTCACCTTCAAGCATAGAACATTTCTTACCAAAAATAGAATTTTTCAGCAAGTTTTGAGGATGTGAATTCAGGGCATTAAATGAAGGTCTCAATGTATGCAGCCTTCTCCATATAGTCTCCATAATCAGAATTGATCTATAAGTAATTGCTGGAATATTTATGAAAACATTGGTTAATATTTCACAGACATTAGATTATTTTTCCAAGGATTTATTACCTTTCATTTGTGCCAGAGTCCAGCTTCAACAGGCTGCACTGTGGTATCATTTTACCTTGAATGCATTGGACACCAACTTTCCACTTTCTCCCTGTCTCCATAGATACTGAAGTAAGACATTGGAATGGCTAAGTTAGGAGAAATACATAATGTATGAAATCAGAATATTTGGGCATTCAGTTGGTTGTAGACATACATTCTCCTAGGTGACTTGTTTGAAGTAGTTTGGATCCCCTCTGTGTATCAGTTTCAAAACAAATATGCGGAAGTCATGAGTGTGCATCATGGTGTGTGGGTGGGTGCCAGGGGGTGAAGCTTGTAAAAATCGCATTTAAATTAGAAAAGGTATTATGGTAGCTCAAAGACAGACATGATCTGCTAAAGGAATCTTTCTATCCATATACCTAATATATGTGAAACTTCAGTTGTTACACATGTTACAGGATGTGTACAGTGAGCACCAATAAAATCTTTACAGTTGCCTTTCCAAGTAACAATATTACTATAATAATTCTTAGCTCTTAGGTAGCACATCTATAGATCTCAAAATGCTTTACAAATGAGATCAGCGTTATTACCCCCATTGTAAAGAAGGGGAAACTGAGGCAAAGAGACTTGCCCAAGGTCATCCAGCAACCCAGTGGCAGAGCCGGGTATAGGACACAGGTCTCCTGCTTCCAGTCCAGTGTTCTATCCACTAAGTCACACTGTATCTCCATGTTTTCCTCTGTACTTTGTAGACTTTGAATACAAATGCTGTGTTAACCTTACTCACTGGCAAAGATAGAAATTATGTCAATTTTACTGGCTATTGCTAAAATATATTTAAAATAGCATCTTTGCGGCATTGTCAGTAAAGCTGAAGCACAAACTCTGCTAGCCCACTCTTTGCCATCCTCGATGATGCTAAAAAATACTAATGATTATTTCTTCTGATTGTTGAGTAAATTCCTTTTGCACTAAAAGGAGTAGAGTTTTGCATATCTGAGATAGTTTCGCTGTATATGTGTGGTGTACATCTATATGTGGAGAAAAGATGTGGAGAAAGCGGATGGGAAATAAAAATAACTGTGCGGTACCTGTTGGCAAAAATTGACTTTTTAACAGTGCTCTCTACGTTTCCAGGGTGTGCAATCAAAAATGATACTACATCATCTTTTTACTCTTTATCACAAAACACTGGAAAACATGAATGTTGGCTTCTTTTCAAGATAAGTTTTTGGTAAATTTAAATAAGAAATGTATGCAAAGTAAGTCTCCCAAGTTTAGGCAAAAATTGGTAAAATCCCAACAATCCCAGAGAGTTACCTCACATTATGCCAACAGGTACAAAATATGAACTGCATTTGAACTGGAAGCATTTGAATAAACTATACATTTTTAAACTTGCTGCAGTGGGGAATGTACCATCTTTCCAAAAGTGTCTCTTTTTCAATTGGCAGTCTGGATTATTTGGACAAAAAAGTGGGAGAGTATCAGTAACTATGTTTCTATCTGGCTGGCATGCTGGTTCAGTAGCAGAAGTTATATTGCTTAGAGTCAACAAATATCTTCCTGATTAAAATGGAGTGACAGCTCTGCTATAATAAAGGTTGAGACGCTTACCGTTTAAGAGATTATCATTCTTATTATTACGATGCACTAAAATTCACATGGTGATTCAGATTGTCTTGAAATTTGCTGTAATTCATGGGAGCGTGGGAAAAGGTTAGTGATCTAAATTTGGGGTCATTTGAGCCAGGGATTCTCAAGCAATAGCCCCCCATAAAATCAGCTGTTTAGAAAATCACCTGATTATTATTATTTTTTTGGTAGGGCGGGGGGCGGGGAGGAGCGGGGGATAGCTAGGGCTCAAGCTGTTGCTCTGATCCTTCCCCCACACTGATCCCAGCAGCTCAGTTGATGCCCAGTGGCCCTTTGGGGACGCAATATTGAAAAAGTTATTGCATGTAAAGTTTGGAACTCCAGGTCAGCACAAATTAAACCAATGTGCCTAAAAGAATGAAATGTGCACATGCAATAAGACTACGGTTCTGCTGAAGCCAAATGTATTGCAACTAGATGGCTCACCTTGACATGCTGTGGTTGTTGAAGCAGTGCTTCACTCATGCACTGGGAGTTCAAGTCCTACCCATGGTAGTTTCATAGAATGTGTGCTGTCTATATCAGCCAGAACTGCTAGAACAGTTTGTATAGTGGGAGTGATAAGAGCCATTGAACCAAACTGTAAACCCTGTATATAATAGAAACCACTTCAAGCCAGGGGGTGCAGCAGCGGCATCCCTAGTTCCAGCATCTATGATATCAGCTCTTTTCTGCCTGCATTTTGCTCCTTTTGGAAATTTTGTCCTGAGAGCAAAATGTCAAGCCAGGATATACTCGATTGTTTTGTTTTTAATAGTTGATACCAGGAAGGGTTTGAAAGGAATCTCTGGCACAACCACAAAGAGTGTAAACTAGAACTGAGCAATAAGGGGGGGACGACCCATTTTCCTTCCTCTTTCGAGGTTCACTTCCTACAAATATTCCAACAGTCAATTTCCTGCTGGGAATATTTATATGAACAGCAAACGTTTAGCCAATTTTGGAGACTGTCTCCGAAATGATAATTTATACTTTATAAATGTGAGTATTTGCACTGGAAACCTGATTCTAGAAGAGACACTCCCCAAGTTGGGAACAGAATCACACCATGTGTCCTAGGCACAGCTCAGATTTTAAATATCAGAAATACTCTGCCAAATGCTAACAACCTGGCTATTTGTAGATGTAATTGGACAAATTGTAGGCTGTTTGTGGACAATTAGTGAACAGAGAAGGAGGCAAAATTCATTGGATGACTTATATGCTGAAAATTATTATCCCAGCTCTAGCAGAAACCCTGATAACCTTAGTGATTCAAACATTATCATTGAAAACTAAAGTACCCGCTTCTGCTGGGTCATGAATTGTGACTGCACGGGCAAATTCAGCGAGATCAATGTGGTTTATATCTGATTTTATGTTCTGGAAGCAGGGGTATCTGTAGCGAAATATCTGAGGGGAGTAAGACAATAAAAACATGTTTATTCTTTTGCTTTTAGATTTAGCCATGGTTTTAATCCACCCAACAGAATACAAGTAGTATAATAAGTTTGCCCAGGTTTCAGTAGTGGATAAAAATTGCAAGCAATGCATACTCATCAGCGGTATAGGGCATTGTTGTTGAATTGGCTGTGGAGTGCTAATTTCTCTCTGGTTTATGTCTTCATCTGCTGGTTTAATCCACAGGGTAGGACTCCTAGTATTTTGCTGAGGGGGAAGAGTGACAGTTCAAAAAGCCATAATCTCCTGTTCTGGAGGTGGCTACAGGGAACCAGCCCTGCTTGATGTCTGGGCAGTGCTGTCCAAGAAGCTGGAGTGGTGATGGCAGCTAGGAGCTGTGCTTACTCTGTTTACCCCCTCAGCGGCATCTGACAGCAGGGATTCTCTGGGCTTCCATGTGGAAATGAAAGCAGCCTCCTTCAGTGTATCTAAGGGTGTGTTTGCACTGAAGCTGGAAGGTCTAAATTCCAGCTCGAGGAGACATACCGGCACTAGCTCTGATTGACCTAGCGTGCTAAAAATAGAGTGTATCTGTGGTGGTGGCATGAGCAGCAGGAGGGGCTAGCTGCTCTGAATACATACCTGTGGTCTGACAGGTTTGCACTCAGGGGAGCTAGTCCCTCCCGCTGCTGCAGCTATGCTTCTCTTTTTAGCATACCAGCTCCATGAGAGCTACTGTGGATGTGTCTCCTGGTGCTGGATTTTACACCCTCCAGCACCAGTGTAGACATAACCTGAATGTTGCCTGCCTTCCGCTCCTGTGAATGTCCATGCAACCCAGGACAGAGCACTTTGTTGGTGAAAAGACGTTCATTGAGGGTTAATCTGGCCCATTATAAAATAAATGATAAGAAATTCATCTTAGAAAAGTCGAGCATAACTACAGTACTAATTAACATGGGTTTTTAGTATACAAATGACAAAGGGTCCTGTGGCACCTTATAGACTAACAGAGGTATTGGAGCATAAGCTTTCGTGGGTGAAATCTCACTTCTTCGGATGCAAGAAGTGCATCCGAAGAAGTGGGTATTCACCCAGGAAAGCTTATGCTCCAATACCTCTGTTAGTCTATAAGGTGCCACAGGACCCTTTGTCACTTCTACAAATCCAGACTAACACGTCTACCCCTCTGATAGTATACAAATATTATGCTTTAGGGTGTAAAATACTCTGTGGTCAGCAGAGGGCACTGTATCCCACCAGCACTGACTTTCTGCCTGTTGAAAATCAGTAGTTTCCATATTTCTCTTGCTATTTTTTAAGAACTTTGTGTATGCATATTTGATCTGCAGCACGGATTAAGGTTCAAAGATTGTAATGTTTTACATATGCCTTTCCTGTATTGCAACTTTCTGGCTGTAAAGAAAAAACCGTTTGAATCTTATACCAAAGCTGTTAAAAAGAATGTTCCAGCACAATAGTTGGTTCCAGGCTCTCATTTCCAGAAGTTAAGTGGCTCTTGGTTAAGTATTTCTAGGGGTTTAGTTACTTGCTGTGTATGTTTGGGCAGGATCATTCAGCTCTCATTTAAAATTCTAAACCCAAATTCTAAAGCCATTTCCCTCCCGCCCCCAAAACTTCAAACAAGAAAAGGTTAAGAAAGCACAACCAGAGAGGTTCATTGCTTCATCTGGAAGGAGAGGGGTAGAATTCATCCTGCCATTGCTGTGCTTGAGAAGACGGATGAGAAAAGGAATGAACAAATATTTTCTAAAATCACATCACCTCCAGGTTTTCTCTTCCATTTCAGGTACAGTCAGGTTTATGTCAGTTGAAACTTATCCCTGGATTAGCTGGGAAGATGCATGGCATGAAAGCTTTAACGGACACAGTGTTTAGCTGGAGAAGCTCACAGGTTTCATTGCAATAGGCTCATATTGCAGTAACTCAGCCAAAGGTTAGGAGTCTATTTCAGGAGGGGGTGAGGTTCTGTGGCCTGCAATGTGCGGGAGGTCAGACTAGATGATCACAATGGTCCCTTCTGACCTTCTAGTCTTTGAGTCTGAGACACAGTACTTCCCTCCCTTTTGTGGTGTAGCCAGGCATTTCAGCCGCATGTCACTGTGTTAGTTGGAAAGCGCTCTGACTTTCTCAACCTAATATAAACCAATATCCTAGAGCAGGCCTGCACAACATGCGGCCCGGGGGCTGCGTGCGGCCCGCGTGGGCTCACTGTGCGGCCCGCAGGGGGGATGAGCAGGCAAATGGCAGGGTGGGGCAAGCCAATGGCTGGCCGGCGGGCGGGCGGGCTGGTGAAGAGGCCAGTGACAGGCTGGAGAGTGAGGGTGAGCCAGCGGTAGGGGGCGGGGGCAGAGGCAGAAGGTAAGAGGTCAGCAGCGGGCAGGCAGGTGAGCTGGTGGCGGGGGGAGCTTGCGAGCTTGTGGCGGGGGGAGCTGGCGAGCCAGCAGCAGCGGTGGGGGGGCTGAGGAAGTGAGCCGGGTGGGGTGGGGGATGACGAGCCGAGTGGGCGGGCAGTGGCAGGGCGGCAGGTGAGCCAGCAGCGTGGGGGGGTGGGGCTGAGGAGTTGAGCCAGGGGGGTGGGGGGATGATGAGCCGAGCGGGCGGGCAGTGGCGGCAAGGCTTTATACTGGGGGTGGGTGAGGAGGCGAGCGGCGAGTTGGTGGCTGGAGTGGGGCAAATCTCCCACATTCAAAATCTGGGACTGTGTCCGTTGGTCCTTTTTGCTGCTTGTCTCTGGGCTGGGAGTTGTCCCAATGCTGCAAAGAGGGTGTTCCCAAAGGAAGGTGTTTGCTTCTAACCCCCGAGGCCGTCAGTATGTCTGCTCTTCTCTAGTCAGCCCACTTGGCAAGTTTGATTGTCCTTGGTCTGGTTCCCATCCCCTCTCCAAGGGTTGCAGCTGTCTGGAGATGCCTGCCTTCCACGCCTTCCTCATTCACACTTCATTCATTCAACACGGCAGTTGAATACAAAGTGGTGGGGTGGGGGAGATCTTATTCTACTTCTAGCAAAAAGACATTTTTCTTTTACCTTAATTATACTACCTTAGGCGCCCGCTATAACGTATTACCAAGGTTCAATACAAAGTCATATAAAAGTTATACAAAAATGCATAATGCAGAGATTTAGCTACAACTCCATTGATTTACTGTTGTGTGCAGTAATATAGTGATCACTGGAGTGGTGAAGAGGGGTGTGATGGTGAGGCCGAGCGGGGAGGGGGTGGGTCCTATTTTACTGCTGTGATCTGGTCACCCTATGCGCACTGTTTCTTTCCCCCTCTACAGGCTTCCACACCCCAGCACTGGGGAAGGAGGGGTCATTTCCGCAGGGCGGGCGGTGCTGGGGGGGGTGTTTCCGCGGGGCCGGGGGCTTTTGGCCCTCATCTGTTTTCTTTGAAGTAATATGGCCCTCGCCGCTTTACGAATTGTGCAGGCCTGTCCTCTAAAACAAAATGCTGTTTTCAATACAAATGCAAAGAGGGAAAGAAACAATCAATTTCCATTTCAAAATATTTAGTGAGGTCTTAGATTTTTGTTGTATTCCCTGCACCTGTGAAAGTTAGCTGTGCTGTTTTCACCATAATGCATTGCCAAACATAGTTTACCAAGCTGCTCCTAGTTTTTCTGATCATGTGCTATTATTTTCTATGGTCTGTTGCATTGTTATGTGGGAAACTCATACAATGACTTTGTGGAAAGCATAGAGTTTAGTGCTGGCTGGGTTTTTCTTCCCTGCAGGTGGAAGTCAGTTGCCCTAGGTGAGAGAGAGCAAACGATTTCCAGCTTTTCCTGGCAGCCTTTCAGTGCATTTTTGCAGCCCCTGTGAATCTTAAAGGTCCTTTTGTTTAGTATTTGTGTGTTCCATCCTGTGAAATGTAGCATGCCCTTCCCTCTATTTGGCGTCAGTGGGAGTTGAGGACGTTTTGCAACATGAGGAGTCAAGCCGTACATTTTTACCTCTGTGTGTGGTAATCGGCAAGTCGCGCCGATTACCACACATGTCATCCCACAAGACATTCAAGATCAAGCAATTCCTTGCCAAGAAGCAAAAACAGAATCGGCCCATCCCTCAGTGGATTTGCATGAAAACTGGCAATAAGATCAGGTACAACTCCAAAAGGAGACATTGGAGAAGGCCCAAGCTGGGCTTCTAAAGAGCTGCTCTAATGGGAACTCGAATGACACATGTGTCTCTCCTGCTGCAAGACCTGAAATACGCATTGCTACAAAAACCACCGCTGACCATTTCTTTATAATAAGACCCGTGGCATAGGATATTTAGGACCCTCATTTAAGTTAATAGGAACTTTGAAGTTTTTCCAGTGAGAGCAGGATTAGGTCTCTCTTTGCCCATCAGATGTGAATCTGGCTGGCATTAAAAAACAACAGACAATACTACTTGTAATACCTTTTATTGACGACAGCATGAAAACAGAAGGGGAACCCTTTTCCCAAGGAAAAAGCTAGTGTATTTTTGATGCATTAGCATAGAAGTATTTTAAGAGACCAAATATAGTTAATAATACATAACACTGTAGATAGTTCATTGGTTAAATCAATGGGATATACAAGGTCAGTGAACTGGAACTGGTGTTAGAAGGAGTTGACTAGAAAATTAATAATTTATACTATATGATGTCTTTTTTCCAAATTGAAAGATAGATAGAAAAATGAGAGGGATAAATTTATAGATGGAAAGATACAGTTGATGTATTTAGTTTATAGATGGAAAGAGACAGATCACGTATTTAATTCATACAGCTGTAAATATGAAAATAAGTTTTCTGTGCTGAATCAGCATTCTTTAGTTATTTTATTTTAGTTCGTTTAGTTGGTAGCCACATTAGCTGCTCTGCTGTGTTTTTATTTTTTGCTTTATAGGAAGAATTTCAGATGATTGGTTAACATGGGAATGCTTCAGTTTCTAGAACTGAAAAGGCTTTTTGTACTTTTTTTTCCTCAGAGAGCCACGTCAGAGGCATACAAAGCTACTGCATCCGATGTTTGGGGGTTTTTTACATTTATTGTTGTAACTCGATTTTTGTCTACTAAAAATATGGTATCATCCACACTAGCAAGCTACTTAAGAACTATTTTTGAGTAATTTCGTTGAGATAAGGTTTTGTACCCATGACAAAGGGGTCAACACATTACAGTCTTGTTTGATTAAATGAAACAATGTTGATAAATTCCTTTTAAAAACAAACAACTAAACAAAAGCTGTTAATGGCTTTAGGAGATGGTCAGGATGTGCTTAGTGCTCTAACTGCACAACCCTGACTTAGACATTAGCAAGAGAACATGTATGCACTGAGAAAGTGTGTCTCTTCTGTTTGGATTCCTGCTACATTGCCAGACAGAGTGAGAGGCACACGCACATGCATACACATTTGCACACTCTTAACCTCTGTATCCCCACCTGGGTGTCATTATTGGGTTTAAACTGTGCATTAATTTGACATTACAGATTAGTTAGCATAAGCGTGTTTCAAACCATGAGGTTCAATGGGGCAGGCAGCACGAAGCCCAATAGTACTCTGTACACAAGTACTGTGGAAAACTTTTAGCAATATTCCTACATGTGGGCATGCTTGTGGTGTCACTAGAAGCACATCGGTAATAAGAATAATCTACTTCTATAATGCTTCCATCCAGAATTTCAAAGGGCTTAAAAACATGGGCTCCCAACACCCCTGAAGAAGGTAGGTAGTAATATCTCATTTATAAAACAGAGAGGTGACTTGGCTAAGCACACCTAGCACTTGCATGGAAAAACTTGGAATAGCACCTAGATCTCCTCCTATCTTGGGCCTTAATCACACTGCTCTCTAACTCTCCAAACATCACGTGTTGTGTCTTTGTAGGGTGGTTGCTCTGGGCTTGTTTTTGGTAATTTGATGGTTGTGGAATTAGATTTTTAACAATATTTCATCTGCTATGAAATAGGGATGAGGGGGAATCAAGCAGACAGTGTACTATATACATATGTGTATGTATTACATAATTAAGGTACGGTGGGTTGAATATTGTGTGTGTCAATCTTGATGGTTTCTCTTTTAACAATCATGTGTCAGATTTCTTTAGACAATAAAGCAATTTCCCTTAACTACGAGCAAATAAATACCTGAGATCAAGTGAGGAAAGAGTTCCTGTCCTCTTAGAAGAATTGTTTACCTATTAAAATCCTATATCCCTGTGGGGAATGATAAAGGTTTCCCAGGGAGAAAGCATTTCAGATAGCGTGGAAGGCGGAAACAAGGAAAAAGTGTTAGAAAGCATTTGTAACAACAGAATTCCTTTCAGTCGATCAAAGGTCCATTTTAACTAAAGCAGCAAATCTTTATTGAAAAGCAAATTAATTGTCAAGCTAGTGCTTGCTACCATGCTGTGTATTCACAGAGCCTAATTGAAAAGAAATTCCAGGGAGAATTACCTAAATCAGTTATGCAAACTCCCACTAGAGATTTGGATACTCTCCAGGATCACTTATCCCTCCAGCTTTTAACTAGCATGCTGATCTCTGGTGAATGCAAGCTTACAGTCTATCCTAGAGCATTGTTACAAAGAGGCGGTGTAAGGCAACCTGGAAGTGATTGCACCTGTACCGAACCTAGCGCATATGCTATTAGATAACAGATTGCAAACAGCTATACTCCTGGTTCCCCCCCCAAAAAAACGCAATAAAAATGTGTCATGATGGAAGACTAACAAAAGAAAATAAATGTTTAATATTGAAAAGTAATGAAATATTCTAGAGAGCCTTGTGGATGGTCAAAGAGAGGTGAAAGCCGATGTCAGAAGTTAATGCTATAGTTAGAGCTTTCTTCTTTGCAGGATAAATCTATATAACGATTGTGGTTCTACAGAAGTTCCCATGCATTTTCGAACCACATGTTTGAATGGCTCATTGGGATAAACTCTGGAGACAGACTTTAGTGTATGTGTAGTTTGAAAGTTTTCTTTCTTCCTCATTGACACTCTTATTCTTGTTCTTTTTCCTTTCTCTTGGAGGAGGTTGCCTGAAAGCAGTTGACTGGAACCTATTGAGGGGGTTGGTGTGGGAAGGTTAGGGTGGTGTACTGAGAAGGCAAAAACATACAACTAGTGAGGCAAAGTAATTTACTAGAGAGGAGCCAGAGGCCTGGGATAGGAAGGTTAGAGATGGGAGAGGAGTATGTGGGGCAGCGGCAGTCAGGGAATTGAAGGTGGGAGAGGGATATGTAGGGAAGAGGTATTCAGGCAGGTGTGGGACACAGGGAACAAGAAGCAGGTGGGGTGTTGGAAGAGAGAGAAGACACCTGAAGGAGCAGAGCTGACTCCCTAGATCATACTGCAGCAACTTCTGCCTTGTTGATGGGAGTAGGAGCTCCAGCTTTGTTGGCTGGAAGATCTGTGTATGGTTATTATGGGTGGGGAAGGAAGAAAATGTATTTTTAGCTTCTCTTATTGCAGTTTATGAGCTGGGAACAGCGAGAAGTCAGTGCTGGTGTTTCCAGCCAGTATTCTGCAGACCACCTGGCCAAGGTCCACGGAGCACAATTTTGAGTAGTGTTGAGGTTGATAGACAAAACAACTTGGACGAAATATGTAACCCAGCATGTCTCCCCAGACTTGAAGTTTCTGAGTGGTTGTGAAAATGAACTCTTTCCAGAGCTGGTCGGGAAATGATTTGTGTTCCTTGAATAATGTCAACAAAAACAAACGTTTGATTTTCCTTTTTTCTGCATTTTTGGGGTGTTTCTAAGTGTCATATTTTTGATTAAAATAACTTTTTTATAAAAATTCGTTGACTTGAAAAGCCATTTTTCATTGAAGAAACATTTTGATGGCCAACTTTTGACCAGCTCTACTTCTTCCACCTCCTAGCTCCAGCCGGGGCTGGGAGAAAGAGTACAGGGATGATTCTCCCAATGATATATCCCCAACAAGAACAAGAGAGTGCTGGGTAATCTTGTATGAGAGCTGGCCCTCTTGGCATTTTCAACCAAATTTTGAAGAGTCAATAGGCGGGGCTAAGGAATTCCTTCTTGGAGTGCTTAGCCAAACATTACCCCTGAGTTTACCCAGCATGAGCATACATGAAAGTCAGATGCAGTAATAATAGCTGTGTGGCACCCTTATATCCGACTCTTTGCTCCTTTGCCACATATGCAGTAATAGATGGTGAAATGTTCATGTTGTGTGATTAACAAGGAATCACAATAAAGATGTATTTTTGTGAATATTTCCATTGTACTGTATCTGCTTTGTTAACATATGTGTCAGTTTACTTACCAACACATAATTATTTTCATAATGTTTCATAACGATTTTCTTGCCTGTTATTGGTGCCATAATACTTTTTCTCCGGGTCTTTTTTTTTTTTTTTTTGCCTGTGACGAGGCAGACTGGCCCCGCACTGGCACTGAGAGGGTTAACCCTTCCTTGCTGGCAGAGGAAGCCACACCCCTGAGGCTCTGCTGGGCATGCTCCAACAGGGAGCCAAGTATAAAAGCCTGCAGAGCTGCTCAGTCAGGGCTGGCGGCCGAGGGAGGAGGACGCCCAGCGGAAGCTCCAACCCAGGAGCAGTGGTGCCTCATACAGGAGGGAACTGAGGGGCCAGGAAGTGGGACCAGAGACTGGCAGCTGTCAGAACCCCAGGGAGCGTTGGGGGCTGAGGAACTTGAAGACCCTGATGCCATAGGGACTGCTACATCCGGAGAAGGGGTAGGAAGTGACCCAGGGAAGGGAAGGGAGTGGTATCTCCCACCACTCTGAGGGCAGCGTGTTGCGGTAGGATTCCCCACTGAGCCGCGGCAGATCACACCATCAATGACAGGGCCCTGGGTTGGAGCCCGGTGAAAGCGGGTGGGCCCGGGCTCCCCTACCAGGGGTCTCTAAACCCCACACCCCATTGTTTGTGAAGACATAGTTCACCAACCCCTCTCTTACCTCAAAGGAGATAGACAGACTCCGGCTGCTAGGCTGTGTTATCCCCCCGGGGTGGGGGGAGAGGATTTAGAGGGACTTTAACCATTGGGCCATTCAGCCCTGACTTACCGGGGAGGTATAAGATCAGGGAGGTGGGGTTAACCTCGCCCCCCCAGGATCAAAGGGGTGACAAGGTACAAAGCCCGCCACATTGCCCCATATGGTATAATTGGTATTTGAGTATATAAGTATTTGAGCAGAGGCAGTCTGAAGCTATGTTCTCCCCAGAGCTTGATATGTTGGGCAATAACTATTGAGCGGGTGGGAGGGGAATGTCACAGAAGGATGACGCTATTCCACCATGTATGGGATAGGTCAGTGCTGACCAGGGGGAAAGAGAGGCCTTTCTCAGCTTGATTTCATAAACATTTAATGGGGATAGGCTGTTCCTGTGGGTAGGGAGGAAGAGTTGCTCAAAATCTAGTTATAGCCACTAATTTCCAGGTTGCTTCCATGATGCATCTCTGCATCACTGGCAGTGTCATCTATAACTTCCAATTAGCTGACAATGTTAAAAAAAGAGAGAGGATGTGTGAGGAAGAGCACCCATAAAGTTAAAAACCAACTCTAATATATGTCATTACATAGAGTGATTAAAGCCTAAAGCCTGAAAACAAAATGCAAAATAGCAGACAGTCTTTTATAGTCTGTTTGGACACTGTTGTCCAAAATAATGTGACCTCACAGGCATGGCGTGCATGGCTCCTGGAAATGAGATCTATGTGGAAAATAAGTCTAAAACTTACTGTATGATATCACGGATCACTCTAGTTGTGGTCCGCCACTGCCTTGCTGCCATGCCTAATTTTCAGTAATATATTTTTTCACTCAGAAAAATAGTCTAGCTAGGCATAACGGTTGCATCTATCTATTTCTTTCATTTGTGTTCATATGAATTTGCATATAAAATATCATAGTGTAAACTAACTGGTATGTGCTGTCAAAAATATCACTGTCTGGACTCTAAAGCAAACAGAAAACATTTTCCCTGTGCATTTTTGGAAATATTCAGACATTTTGAAATTAATAGAAACTGTATCTGTCAAATACCATTACAGAGTCTCTCATTCCCATTTATCAAGCTGTCAGCTAGTAAACTGTCAGAAAAATCAGGTGAATATGTTTATCAGCTTTGTCCAGTGGCATGGGCACATTGCTTCTTTCCGGACAAAAACTGTATAGGATTTTACAAAAATTAAAGGCAAAAAGTTCTTTCCTTCGTTGGCTGAACTAAAATATATTGAAAGTAGAAAGAGAATCTGGGCACCTTGGCTGCTACTATAATAAAAATATGTGATAACTGTCATAAATGTGGAACAATTGGAGAACACAGAGCTCATTAGCAGCATACTTTACACTTGTCTGTTTGTATTGAGCTTAATGTCTCCTTTTAGAAGTTAAGTCACTACAGATGCTTCATGTCAGCTAAGGAGAATAAACCTCCATGTAATTTATTCATCACAACCTAAAACTGATTCACTCCTCGTCCGCATTTAAAGTTAGACTCATTTTAATGTGTCCATCATTTCTACTTCAAAGGAAAACACAAACAGCAGCTCTGGTGTAAAATATCTTTTTTACAGATAGATTTTATTCTATGTTTGAGGTAGATTTCATACGTGCAACGCTGTACAGAACTGTGTATGTGTGTATCATATCCTCATTCCTCCATGTATGTAGTTGCAAAATGTGATGTTTTTATAGTCTGTAGTCACTGCTTTACTTAAATGAGACCCTCACAAAGTTCAGAGGCTTAGTTCCAAAGATTCTTATTTGGAACACACAACTGGCTGGAAGTCTCCTGAAAGTGACCTTTCTTATTGTATTTTAACAATTCTTCTCCTATCTGGAACCCAAAAGTACTATTAAGTGAAGTTAGTTGATTGGGCTCGTATGTGTGTTCTTATGTTACCCCAACCAGTTTCTTCATTTCTAGTTAACATTAGAGTATGGTAACTAAAAGTAACAATAACCACTGACATTATGAGAAAAATGTAAATAGTTAAGGATGGTATTCACAGTAAATATGAAAAGTATTGTGTGAAAGAACAGTTAAAAAAAGAAGGGAGAGAAACCTAAGATGACTTCCCACTCTATTTCTGTTTGAACACTCTTAGATGGAACTGCAGTGAAATTTTTTGTTTTTTCTATTGCGGTATTTACCTGAGGAAGATATGCTGCATAAATTAATTATATTAAAAATACAATCAAGTTCTCAGTCATTTAGCTGCTAGATCAAGTTTCATCTGTGTCCTGTTTGAAAAGAAGCAAGTATATAAATGTCTGACAGAAATTGCAAAGATAAGATTGAGTACTCACCTGGGGAGACTTACAAGTGTTTCATATTCAAAGCATGTGTTCCTAATGCTAATCAGATATAAATAGTATTAAACTCTTACATCTGGAACAGAACTCCTTGCTTTTATGTTCCTTTTTCTTCCAGAAGGGTAATAAAAACTCACGATCATATCTCATGATCAATATAGCATATCTTCAGGCACTTGTTGCACATTATGTTTTCCTAAGCTCTGACCAGTCTCAGATAAGGGAGACTGTTCTGGAGATGTGGTGTTTATGGAAATACTGAACATTCAAGGCTTGCATCCAGGTCCTTTTGAAGATTTATATATATTGAGTACCAAAGCACAAAATGGAAAGAAAGAGGTTCATGTTAGACAACGATTATAACACTTCATTATGTTTGGGTTATCCAGAGTACTTTTCTGGGTAACAGAACTGGCTTCCAAAGGCTTTGGGGTATATCTTTAGCTGACGTGAATTGTCATAGTTCCATTGAAGCCAGTGGAGTTATGACAGTTCATACTAGCGCAGGATATAACTCTCTTCTTTGCAAACAGGTGAGTGAACTTTCAATGGCACAGATTCTCTTAGCTAACATTCTGATTATTGAAAAAGAACTGGAGAAGGAACCCAGCAGTTGCATAATTTTTCCCCTTAACTATTTTAATAACATTATTGGAGAAACAAGATGGGTGAGGTAGTATCTTTTATTGGACAAACTTCTGTTAGTGAGAGAGTTTATTGGACAAACATCTGTTAGTGAGAGAGACAAGCTTTCAAAAGCTTGTCTCTCTCACCAACTAACGTAAGATTATTGTAAGTTGTAGGTTTTTGGAGTATTACTGTAAATAATGTTGTCACTTTTTAAAGGAGAGCATGGTCAATGTCGGCACCAATATTTTATTCATTTTTAAAGCAAATTTTAATGTTGGATTGTTCGTAGTGATTTTCTCAGTTAACTGTAGTGTACTGAGATTGAAAGGAAAGCTGCAAGACCCCAGGAATGAGCTGAACTGGAAATGTCCCTGTGTCTTGAAGAATTCGTCTCCTTGAGCATTAATCCCTCCTAAATCTGTTTTATCTCTTCTAATTCCCTGTTTTCTTCATAAAAATGTCTCTCTTATCTCTAATTAGAATCATTGGCTTGCAGGCTTCAATGGCAATTTGTTTCACATGTTTGTTTCTTAGTGGAATCTGCCTAGGAGCTGATGATATACTCCTATTTTCCCTGGCTTTTGAACCCCTTTCCGGTGCACTAGAGTGTGTTTGCACTTTGCCAGACCCTTTCATAATTCTTCAAGGCAGGTATTTTCAAAGGAGTGTTGGGGAGTTTGGCATCCAAATCCCCGGCATCTTTGAAAATCCCAGCCACAATTCCTCCATTTGATGACTTCAGGCTCTTCTCTCTCCCCCTGAAACTAGAATGACCAAGTTTAGCCTTTCCTCACTACAAATATATTTTAATCCCACAGTTGGCCTGATTATACTATATTGTACGGTCTCTACGGAAAGATCTTTTCTATTAAAGGTGGCCAAATCTTAATGCTTTGTCATTTGAGGTCTAGACAGTGTTCTGAAAAGGAACAAACCATGTTTTGATTTGTATTATTTCCACACATGGAGGCATCCTGGTATCCTGTTTGTTTTCTGTACTGCAGACATGTTGCACTGACTGCTTCAAGACCTTCCATACAATACCCCCTAAATCCTTTTCTCTGATTCTCTACACATTGTACGGCTGCTGCATTAGAAATAAGCTCTCTATTTCATTTGTTTTTCCCCCACACGTTACTTACTTTAAAATTGCAAGTTTCCCTTTTTTTATTTTATTTTTTTTGCCCATCAACCTAGAATAACTATATTTTGGTCTAGCTGTTTGGATTATTTCTTGTCCTTCTAATTTAGCAATATTAGCAGTATTTCTCCTTTCTAGACCACCTTTTATTTGGGTATCTCAAAGCTCTTTAATGATCCATTAAAGAATTTCTAATTTTATTAGAGTTTAAACGTTCTCATCTTATTATGGCTGTTTTTGTTAATTTATTGTGGACAAAGCTTCTCCAAAACATTCTTGGTGAATTTGCTGCTAACCCCATCATATTTTTGATCATTCAGCAAGCTGTTTCCCCCCCTGCCAAGGACATTAATTTAGCCAATTGTGTATGGAATCATATGAAAAGTATTTAAATGGAAGCCCTCATTGTCTTCTGTCACTGTTGGCTCTAATATATGGTCAAAGAGTGTGCCTTTCTCTTATAATTCCATGCTGATGGCTTCTATGAAATTATGCTCTTCAAGCATGCACTTGCTAAATCCAACTGTGTTATATATATATATATATATATATATATATATATATATATATATATATATATATATATATATATATATATATATGTGTGTGTGTGTGTGTGTTTATGAAAATATACATGCTACATAAAATAGTTTTACTCTATAGGCCAGTCATCAATGTAGTTCCAATAAATCGGCCAGGTTATTCAAAACCAGTTATGATGTCACCTTGGGAAAATTTTAGGCTCACTCCAGGACACTAGCACTCCTGAGAAAAATAAAAAAGAAAGTTTCCAGTCAATTTTTGATCTATGTTGAACTAATATAAAGGTTACTACTAAAATGTGCACTGAAAATGAATGGATTCTTCATATATATGATCCACTAGTGACTATAATGAGAACGATAGTCGATAGAGTACACAAGGGATGAAATTTATGTTGATTAAGTAATTAATTGACTACCATATTGCAGTTCTATCCATTCATTAGACCTCTGGCTTAAGGTATAGACTCAAGATTCCTATACCTTTATAACATTTTATTACAAATATTAAGGTTATATTGGAAGTTACAGAATGGAAAACAAAGATGGTTATATAGTGTTTATAATGTTTCAAAGACTGAACTTAATTTAAAATACTAGAACTTCATCAAGTAACTATAAATTGAATCCATAAAACTATATTTTCACAGTAAAACTTAATGCACTGCAGTAACTTATTTTTAATTATTCTAACATTCTGACCGTTACCTTCCAGGTAGTGATTTTGAAAGCCACATCTTTTAATTCACACACATAAATAAATCACACACCAAACTACAAATATGCTGATAATGATGTAAAACTTCTTTTTGGTATAAATACAAACAGATTTATGTACTTTCTGGAAAGCATGTAAATTGAAATAATTGAGATGTCGATAGAATCATGTTCTGGGTCTCTGCAGGTTTGCCCGTCTTTCCAGGTTCCATACTTGAATCTCTCTTTGGTATTTTAGACTGGAAGCTCAGGAATGATGGTGCAAGGGATCAGAAAGTAAAGTTTTGATGTGTGGAAATAGTTTTTATCCCTGAGGATCTTGATCAGTCTTTCCCATAGCACCTCCGTCAGGGTCCCTGAGAAATCAACATTGGGCCCAATCTGAAATAGTTTGACACAGACCAGTAAAAGCCTATATATATATAATTCCAGTGTCCTGGAATTAGCAGAAT
The DNA here is from genome assembly GCA_037349315.1 of Chelydra serpentina. Lineage (NCBI taxonomy): Eukaryota > Metazoa > Chordata > Testudines > Chelydridae > Chelydra > Chelydra serpentina. The sequence continues at coordinate 27,850,584 of JBAIAC010000035.1, read as the reverse complement.
TAGGTCACACTTCCTTACTATTTTTGCCAGTCATCAGCAATTTATAAATATGCTGGTGTCCAGACATTGACCTAATGTTCAGATGTGACTTTTGCATTCCTGACCACATACACCAACAAATAAATTGGTTAATATCCATTAACAAACATACACATGGTCACAATGCTGGCTCTAGGTCTGGATTCAACACAGGAATGTCCAGTATGATTAACAACATAATTTTAGCCTTGACTTTGGCAGCAGTTACTCTTCCTTATTTCAAATAACATTATTTCCTAATCTACATCTTCACTGAGCCAGAATTCAGTAAAAATTATTCTACATTTTAGTTTAGTAATATACAGATGTTTTAAGCTTATCGGCTGGAATTTTCAAAGGAGCCTCTGGGAATTAGGATCCCAAATTTACTTGAAAGTCAGTGGGAGTATGGCAACTGATCCTCTTGGCATCCTTTGAAAATCCTTCCCTTAATACATTATATGTATTCACTCCCACCCATTAATGATTAACATCATTATGATTCACAGTTTCGGGGACCTCCACTTGTTCTCGTATTGTGTAGCCAATTTCAAGAGTAAAGAAGTCTGGGCTTCATCATAATTTCAGAACATGTATTAGTCTCATGAATAGAGGTTTTGATGAATAATACCAAAAGCAAATTGCATTCCTGTTTTAACAAACTTATCCCAAAGAGATTTAAATCTTAGTCTCTGGGGCTGTGTTCTATGAAGCACTTCAGGGAAAATTTAGAACCCTTCAGTCCTGATAAATGACTTTCATTTTAAAAATTATTTTCAGTGTTTATATAAGTCACCAAAAATGGTAAAAGTAATTAACAACATTATGGAAGTATCTTGCCTCCCAACACCTTCTTACCTCAAAGCAGCATAAAGGGAAGACAATATATACCACCCTCTCCACAAATATGATAAGATCAAACCTCTCATCAAATGCTACTTCCAATTATTTTGGCCAAATTAATGGGGTATTCTCTTCCGCAGCATCTCTTTTTAAGGCCATTACTAATTTTTTTATGTTCCCTTGACAAGGCAATTTCAACAAGTCATTATTGTGTAAAAAAGTGGGTTCCCAAATGCTTCATTAAATTTAATGTTTAACCAAGTTTTTGCTGTCTATCACAGATAGATTTGTACTGTCTTGAAGAGAAATCAAGCAGATCTTATTCCTGAATCTAGGAACCTATATCAATCAGTTCAGGAAGGCAATCTCATTAGGTGCTGTTATGACTGAAGCACCAACGTATGCACCATGCATTAGAGTTAATGATGCTTACAATTTTGTATTTGCATTCAAACTCTCTTGAGAAGGGGTGTGTGTGTGTGTGTGTGTGTGTGTGTGTGTGTTTGTGTTTAAATGAAATAGTCTGTTAGGAAGGCGGAACGTCACCTGTGTTGTTAATCTAATTTGTAAAACCAAAGTGCAAATGAATCATCTCAGCAAGAGACAGGAGTATCCTTTGCTCTTTAAGATAACCTATCTGTTTGTTCTAATTTTTTTTGATGCCTGGAGTAAGTTTCACATTAGTTCTCTGTGAACAACCACAGAATGGGGAAAGACCTGACTTGCTATTGGGTATCAACTGACCAGGACAAGAGTTAAACAACTTTCCAGTTAAGTAAAACCACATGCAAAGTCCTACCTAAGTGTAAGCAATATGAGAGATGAGGTATAAATCATAAGTTCTCTGGGAGATGAAGTTTTCACTAATTATGTTAGGTATCATTTTTTATTCCTAAGGAGGGAATCTTCTTGTCAGGATAAATATTAGGTTATAGCACTAATGATAGCCCACTGAGAGCTGCAGGATAAATTGGAGATTGCTGGCATTACTACGAATTAGTACTCTGTTAACCTTCACATCTGGGAAGTAGGTTGTAAGTTAACACCTGTCTTGTAGCAATTTCTTATGACTGAAGTTATGTGTTAACCAATAGAAAAAAAGAAAACTTTCAGGTGACACATGAAAATGCTTCATAATTTTTGCAACTTTATATTTTCCCTAATAGAAGGGAGAAGAAGTATTTTTAAAGAGCATTTAAAATTTAGATGATTTGGGATTTTTCTTTAAAAAAATCCATAGTTTGCAGTATTATTTTTATATATATATATATTTAGATGGAGTTCAGGGTTTGGTTGGAGTTCTGGTTGGAGCCAAGCAAAAAGGAAGGCAGATGTTATGTTAGCTTTTCCACAAAAAATTTCCTCAGTCTAGACCCATACATACATGGTATTCCAATTCAGAGAGTCCTCTGAGCGACTGCCAATTGTCCCTAATGGTTGCAAAGTGAATCCATGTACATATATTTTCATATGCAAGAAGTGCATGTATTAGACAATTATATATGATATATGTATGTTTGTTTTGTGATCTGAACAAATTTTTGTAAGTAACAAAGATGAGATCACCAAACTTATTTTCATTTGTTGCATACTAGAGAGACAAGGTGGGTGAGGTAATATCTTTTATTGGACCAACTTCTGTTGGTGAGAGAGACAAGCTTTCTGTGTATCTCACCAACAGAAGTTGATCCAATAAAATATATTACCTCACCCACCCTGCCTCTCATAAATTCAGTGTCTTTATTAAAACCATGATTTTTAATGTCTAGCAAAGATACAAATTTAAGCTCCCATGCTCGTCTTTTGAAGGTGTTCTGCAGGTTTCCTTTGAGGACGAGGACTGAGAGGTCAGATGTGGCTGGATCATTTTGTGAAAAGTGTTCATGGTGTTTTTTGTCTTTTATCATTTTTCTGTGTTAGTTTATTTGAGAGTGTGGTGACTGTTTGGTTTCACCCACCTAGTTCTTAATTGGGGCATTTTGTGGCATATGTCAAGTTTTGAATGTTAATCTCCAGACACCACAATAGAGAAGAGTATTAACTCGCTACTTCTTAGTCCACTCATAGAAACTGATTTACTTCTTAGGCACTTCATAGAAAATTATATTATATTACGTGTCTCAGCGGTTACTGGAAGAGAGAGTAATAGCTCCAGTATAGAAGAAATATGTGTATTTAGGGAAACTATTTCAAGTACAACAGCACAGCGGTTGTGGCAATGTTCCAGCTCTGTGGGTTTGTGCTACTATGTCTGGGCATCCAGTTAAAAACAAATATATGAATAACCTATATAGCACATTTTAGATATTTGCAAGAACAAATAGTGAGTTTACGTGACTGCAGCCTCACAAGTAAAGCATGGGACTTTCTTCATATTGGTACTCTGGGCAGAGAGGGATTGAGGAAGCTTTGATTTATGCTGCGTGGTAATATGCTGAAAAACCCAGCGCTGCATTGCAATCTCTAGTGTGGTTGACTGTTTCCATTGTGAAACTGGGTTGACTCATCCCCATTCTCCAGGTTCTCCTTTCAGCAAGACATTCTGCGTGCATATATCTAAGCCTAGGTGTGATGGGGTGTTCACCTCACACAAGACTAGAAGCGGTTAAGGTGGCCAAGTAGACCAATTAACTGGCCCAGGCTGCACCTGGAAGAGTAGCCAAGAGGCACGGAATTGATTAAAGGAGGCTCAGCTGGGAAGAAATAGGCCAGGCCTGTAAAGCCCAGGGCTGCTGGGCAAAAGGGCAGTCACTCCTTCGAAAGAGGGAGGAGAGAGTTGGTTTGAAGCTGGTACACGCAGAGAAGGGCAGAGAACAGGAAGAATAGGAAGCCATCCAGGAAAGGAGCAGTGAAGGCTGAGAGGGTAGAGCCCAGAACTGCTGAGCTGATGGTCCCTGGACTGGAACCCAGAGTATGTTCCCCTACTGGCCACTGGGGAAGTGGTACCATCAGGAAAGCACAGGGGAAGATTGCCTGGAACTGTATGCATAGAAAGACTTTGGGTAACCCCAGAAGGGGGAAACGCGGATAGTGATCCAGCTGGAGGGCTGAGTCATGAAAGGAGCATGCTGCAGTTTCTGGAGTGAGGCGGGTCCGCAGGGTGAGAGGATGATGTGAGAGATACCACCTGAAGAGGGCACACCAACTGTCATTGCTAAGTGGACCCCATGACACTAGGCCTGAAGAGAATTTTGGAAAGCCCTTGAAGCTAGTCAAATAAGTGATTTGTGAGTAATGGACTTTAAACTTTTTTTTTAAATGGTTGTAAGATCTCTGTCTACTCATAATTCACAGAAGCCTAAAATCTTCATACTTGCTTATGAGCTACTTACCATGTATGGGGCATTGAGACGCTACCTTCCATCAGGTCACTGTCCTGCTGAAGTCTAGAAACTGTCTTGCCTTATTTTTCACATACAGGCAAGACACATTATATTTTCGCCATCTAGCATCCCTCTTAATGAAAGATAACCTGCTGTACCCCAGGGCCAGCTCTAGCTTTTTTGCCGCCCCAAGCGGCAAAAAACAAAACAAAACAAAAAAAACCCGTCCTTGAAATGTGCCGCCCCAGGAATGGCCGGAATGCCGCTCCTTCAGATGTGCCACCCCAAGCACCTTTGCTTCCTTTGCTGGTGCCTGGAGCCGGCCCTGCTGTACCCTAGGCACCCGCCATATGTAGAAAAAAACACCATTCTGCACTCTCCAAATATCTTAGAAAGCAACCGTCACAAACATAGAACATATAGGGGCCTCGCAACAATTACCTGCATAACTGTGATGGATTGTATAACCCTAAAGAAAATAACATTGAAAAAGAGTGTTTCAAAATAAATTTTAGTGACTTATGACAAACAAAGGCCAATTAAATATCTTTTTCTCTAATGCAGAAAGAGTCTTCCAGCGGCTAAAGCAGCATTGTTACACACATGATTAAAGACCTAGATTCTTGGTTCATGAACTCAGACAAGAGTGCAATTGGATAAATGTTGAAAGATAAATCTTTTATATTTCCTTGAGAGTGCGTCAGGAAGGGTTTGGTGGGAGTATCTAAATTTTGGATTCATATCTTCAATTTAATCTTTTCAGTCATGGCACTCAGACTGCTTTTTGGCGCTCGAGAGATATTACTGTTCCTTTCTGTGAATGGGGATAAGCCAATAAAAATACTAAGCTTCTGTCTCCTCCCTTGCAAGCAGCAAGATGTTCCATACCTGCATAATGGCAAAAAGATTGTTTCTTCTGGAAAACTTAGACATGGGTACTAGTGATTTCAGTAATTTTAAAGAATTAAAAGAAAACAATACTTCAAAACCAACTAAGGGACTGCAGACCTATAACTTCTTTCCTTTAGTATGATGTAGTTACAGTTGTCATATAGTCTAACACGTGACCTCAGACATAAACTTTATGTGACAGATAGAAAGAATCTCTGGTCAGGGTATGCAAGGGTGGGTAGCATAGTGAGGACAGAAGGTTAATTTATGACATTTAGACTTGAATTTTCTTAATTTGGGTATTTAATGTTTTATTATCAATCAGGTATATTCTCCAGTTCCCCTCTCTGAAAAAAATTTGTCCAGGAATTTTATTCCTAATTCTGGATTAGGCACCCACAGAAAACGCAGATGTGCTGTTATCAAAACAATATAGTAATTAACTTTTGGATCAAATAGAACCTTTTTTAAAAATAAAATTTAGAGACAGGACAGACCTTTACTTGAAACATGGTATTAGTGGCTTGTGTACTCGCTCCCAGAGGTGGCAGGAAAAGAAATTCTGTTCTCCAATATTGGTGAAGGTTGTTTTTGGGCAGCAAGCATTATTCTTTTCATGTCTCCTGATGGTGACTCTAAGTGTGGATGGTATTACATCGAATACGTTTTCTAAATCATGACATGATAAAGCCTTGATACAAGCAGCAGAAGATATGATGTCAGGGATTAATTTTCTGCCTTTTCAAATATGTCTCCAGCCATATCTGGCTTGGCACTCCAGTGGCAGCAGAATTGCAGTGAACCGTGTCAGAGATGAAAGTGAAAGCAGATGAACTGTACCAAATATGTACAACAGAAGAAAAAATGAATGGCTCCTGTGTGTGCACAACACATGGAAGACTCAGAAATGCCTCATACCCAAAGGGGGCAACACTCCAACTCACACCTAAGAGACATCATTGCTCAGCATGATGGAACGCTGCAGGGAGCTTTGGCAGCCACACTAATAGGTACATCTGGTAACTTAGTTTTTATGCCAGTCTCTTTGCCAGATTTTTCAGTGTTTCATGCATGGTTGTGCTGGAGGAAGGAGGGTTTTTTTTTATTGTCATCACTTTATGTGCACCCTTTGTAATAAATGGCTGACTCAAGTGCACTGTCTAATTTTTGCTTCCAAAGTAGATTCAAAGTGTTACGTTAAGCTTCAGAATTATGGTGCTTGTAGTAAAGCATACAGCTGTGTTTTTAAAAAGTATAGCCATATTACAACCTTATTACCTGAAATTCAAGGTGAACTGGTGCTCAAGTTATGTATGTTCTTAATTTAGGTCCTAAATGTCTCTAATTTCTCCACTGAAATGATCAAGGTTCAGTAAATTTTCATGCATACTGGGTGGGGAATGCAGAAAACTGCTGACATATGTTTCACATTGTCAGACCCTTTATGATGTCATCGTAAGTGAACATGCTCAATATGCTTTCCAGATTTTGAATTTTTGTTAGATTGCTCAGTCCACAGATATGATGTTTGTCTGTATAATATTTACATTCCCTTGCTGGATACACAAATGTTAAACTATGTAAAGCATTCAGTTCAGAACAGGAAAGGAATTTTAAAAAGAGATGCTTTATAATCCCAGATTAAAGTTTATTATGCCATTTCCTTTTGTTTAGACTTATGACCAGGAGGGCTTCCTCTTGCCTCAAACCTTGAAAGAAATTAGCCATTCAGGGAGCCAGGAATTCCCATGTTCTTATCCTATTCCTATGGGGTGGGGGGAGGTGGGGGAGGAAGGGTCATAATTTCTACTCCCAACTGCCAGAAAGTGAACACTGGCCCTGTCTCTCATCAGAAGGATCATAGTTGCCCTTCACCACCATTTATCATCTATATTATTTCCCCTCTCTCATTGGCCAGCAGCAAGGCCTCGTTCAATAAATAAAAATAATTAATTGTGGCATGTGCAACTCAGGCCAAGCTCACCACTTTTCCCGAGTCAGTTTTTTCTCTGTAGTGGCATTTGCCCACAGTGTTTATCTAGTCTCTATGAAAACTGGACCAGTGGAAAGTGTATCTATATAGTTTAAAGACTTGACCACTGATTTTGCATTAAGGGGATTTGAAACCATTCACTGTATATCAGATACAGTGTAACTGAAAGTTACAATATAGGAAGGGATTTACCGTAAATGGAATAGGACAAAATCAACTTTAAAATAACTAGTGCATGCATTTTGCCAAGAAAATGAAAGATTTAGTTTTCAGTATAGGTATACTTAACATTATGTCCACGATGACATGTTTGAGCTTTTTAAACTCAAATGGGCCAATAGGCTTTTAATACTTAAAAGAAAACAAGTTTAAATATTGGATAATATTGCATAGCTGTGAACATTATTTTCCGAGATCCCCAATTGTCCTTCTGTTAGGAAGGTTGTAACATTGCTTCCTGGTTTTATCACTGGAATGGACAAGCCTTGATGTTGGTAGGAGAAGAAGAATACCCAACAGAGTTCTTCTTTCCCTTCACCTTTAATGCTTTGTGTATATATACTGGAATTTTACTGACTTTTTTTTAAGTGTCTAATATTTTTAAAAGCATCAGTGTGAAAGAGACCTCTGTCTAGGCTACATTATTCGTTCCTCAAGTATATTTGAAGAGTTTGACTTGGTAGTTTGTTAACTCTTGTTTATGAAGCTATACCAACCTGAACTGAGATTTTGATCATCGCCATACAGTTGGATGGGAGAGAGTCTAGGTCTCTAGGAAAACTTAGGGTGGCACGGGTAATGGAGCTGGTGGTTTGTTACTTGGTACTTTGGGGAATGAATTCTCTGGCATTCTGAGTCTGTAACTGGACCAGTGCTCCAAAAAAGAGCAAGGGAAAGCTGTGTTTCTGGATGCAATCTTTCAAATGAGATGTTAAGCTTGTATTACAGTCCCTTATAGGATTGGTTATGTTAGGTAAAAATAACTTCAGCTTTGGCGGATGACATAAAAAGCACAGCTTTATTTATTTAGTTGAGGACCTAGAGAATGAGGAAGAAGTAAAGAAATTGTGTCCGGCAACCTGAATGAAGAATTCACTTTTTATTCATTTACTCTTAGAGTCTATTTTCAGTGCCTTTGTGGAGGCTACAAAATCAAGGTTCTGACCAATTCAGGTCACAAAAGATCTTTGGGCACCTCTTGTGAGAGTGGAGGCCTGGGTCTTGGTGTCCTAGTCAGATCCCAACTTCTCTAGTACCTTATTTCTCTCACTGCAATGTTAGTTGGGAATCAAGTTCTTCACTACCTTGAATTGATTGTAGTGTTTCTGTGTGAAGGTAAACAAGGTGACTGCACTTTAAGGTGAATTAATTTATTTATCTGTTCATGTTGGCTATGTGCATATGTAGGTTTGTAAAGTGCTTGGGGATCCTTTGGTATAAAAGATATTTTGTAAATGTATTGAGGAACTGACTGAGGATGCTTTTATAACGTATTGAGGAACTGACTGAGGATGCTTTTCATAGAACTTTCCCAGCAAAAAAACCCCACAAAACCAAACAATTGTACCATATAATTGTGAAATCTTGCAAGGCCTGTGGTTCTTAGTAAGAATCAATATAAATTGTACTGAGTTTTAACATCCAAACTGTGTTTTGGCTCATGTCTTAATGATGCAAAATTGAATGCTGCAAATAAGATAAAATTCCTATGTTTTCCAAATGAATAGAGTACTTGCGAATAATACATAACTTTACTGTCCAGAAAGTCATCAACGTGTAGTGTTAGACTGGGGGAAATTTATTTTTGGTGTATACCTCTATTTGGATGTCTAAAAGATATAAGTTGTATATGGAATAACATATACCATGTGTTCTATTAATTTGTGTGAGGATTACTTGTTCTGGTTTATACCTGCAAAAATAATGTTTAGGTTTTTGTACAGTATGTATAATTGTTTCCCTCATTTTTAAAGGCTTTTTATATTTCATGGAAATCTTAAGCAAGCTCTGCCTATTTGATAGCAAATAGTCCTACAAATATACCCTAGTGCTTAGATATGAAGGTGATAGGTGATAGGCCCCCTAAAAATAGATGAATACTCTGAGTAAGAAGACTTTTTTTAGAGGAAAGCTACTGCATGTAGTTTTATTCATGTTTACCTCTAATTACGGGAGAAAATATTTCAGAAGACAATAATAAATATGAAAAATCTGGCAAAACTCAGTTGTTTTAAGGCGAATTTGCTACATAACTTCTGTTGAGAAAAGTTGTGGCTTTTCATAAAACACACCTTTATTAAAATATCATTTTCTTTCTGGTTGTAAATAAGGATTTTATAAGGATTCAGAATAGGAGATAACATTTGCGTAAATGATGATGAACAGAGTGAAGACAGTGCATTACAAACACATGAAAGATATGGTCTTTCCTTCCTTTAGAAGTGGTGTCTTAATTAGACAGATATGTTAGCCCTGTAGAATTCTATTCATACCCCCACTAGGGTAAATACTGTTTCAATGGGAGGAGGGGGAGAGCTTATGGGTAGGTCGCACATTTTGGCGTGGTTGGTTTTTCATTATCACTGTGGTAAGAGTAGCTTTAAAAAAAATGTTTGGCCTGATATTGTGCAACTTTATGATGGATATATAGTACTGTGGTATGGCAGGTGAACAGCTCAGATGGGGCCGGGGGGCATATATAGTTGAAAAGACATCAATGTAATTTTTAAATGGATTATAGCTCTGTGAATTCCAAGAATTGCAACACTCTCTAGGATAGGGAGGAAAACCAGGAAACTGAACAGGTGGTGATAATCTTCTAGTTAGTACATACTCACAGAGACAGGAAAGCAAAATTAATGGCTCATTTTGCATCAAGACTCATCTTTTGTTTACAGCTGCCATTTCACTTTTATGATGTGTTTTTCTATTGTGAAAGGGAACAGAAAGTCAGGATTATTCTGATTTTTACATCCACTTTTTTCATATAGAATCAATAGAGGGCCTTTCTTTATAGATAACAGTCATTCCAGTTCCCCTGGAAATAATTCAAATGCCCTGAGCTAAATTAGTTTCCAGAGAATGAGCATAATCGTATAACCTGTAAAAAATAAAAACTTCCCCATTGATCTGTTAATGTATTTTGGCAGCATTTGTATAGCTTTCAAAACCACACAGACCACCAGTGACACTGTCATACTCATAAATTGATCTTGTTAAAACCTGCTTGTCAAAATTAAATAGAAAACACCTGGCTATTCTGGCTTGTATTGTCCTTTTAAAGATCATGAGTGCCACTATGTGGCAGGAGTAAGTAGAAAGTCAGAGCTTAGACTTTCATATAGTGTACTCCTGGTGAGATTAAACCTATAGACGTCTCTGGCAAAAATGTCTTTGCATTCCTGGTCTCCTGCATCTGAAGGAATTTTGACATTTTAATGAAAGTTTGTCAGTATTACAGGCACAGGAAAAGAGTTGGAAATAATTTAAATGCTTTATCTTCAAATGAAGTAGTCTCTTCTTCTACTTTTCAAGACACCCTGCAGCATTCCACTGCCCTAATGAGCTAAACCTTCACAAGGTGTCACCTCTATATCCTTTAATCCCCTAGGACTACCCCTTTTGACTGTAAGCCTCTACACAGGAGCTCAGGGAAGCTGTATTCACCTTTCGAATGTTAAAGTATTTATTTATGAGCCTCTATCCCATGCAATAAATTATGTGTTGCTGGGAAAATTGTGGAGAGGGGAGTTAATAGATAACTGGGAGCCTTGTATAAGGCCGTATGAAAGGGTGGCATTTAGCCCTGAACCTCCTAAAAATCCTCATGGGCTCAGGATCTTACCTCATGGAAATAGCACATACATTTGTGAGAGGGTTTTAGGTCTTGACTGTTGATGTTACTACCCCATCTAAAGGTGCCACCATAACCTGCCAGTTCAGGTCCTCAGGTTAGGTTAGATGTCTCTGGAAGATGACATCATGGTGACAGCCTCCCAACCCCTCCAGCCCACCCCACAATCCATCCATCCAAGCCAAGTGTCTCCCTCTCTATGTATGTTCAGCGAATGCCAGGGGGTTGCTCCCTTTAACACTGTCTTTGGGGGTGGGGGGGTCTCTCCCCATGACAAACACAAACAAATGCAGGAGAGGAGGAATGTTCCTAATGCAAATGTGCTGAGTCCATGATGGGAACCTCCCTGCCACACACACAAATTACCAGATAACGTTTATTAGGGTTCCCTGGCTAAGAGCTATAAGATGTTTGTGCTGCCAGCTGAGTAAAGCTGATGGCTTCAGCAGGGCAAGTGTGTGCTTCTGGTGCCTTGGGAGAAAGGGACAGACTTTTCCTGTCCCTCATTGGCCCTTTAGGATTTTTTGAAGGGGGGGGGGGGGCAATTTCCCTTACATCCTGCTGATCTTAAAAAGAACACTGGGGGAATAGCCATCCCGCTTTCCTTGAAGAACTTTGGAGAAGGCCCATCAGCAGGCATGGAGCAAGATACCAGATACCAAGAGGGATTCTAACCTGTGGTATGGAATGGTAGCAGTGGAATTGCAGAGTTTGGCAGAGGCAAGCTTGTATTGTTTTGGGGTGGAGGGTAGATGGTTTCTCTTGGTCAGCAGTGATTGGAAGAATTGGAAGTGGGCTCGTGCCCATGAGCAAATTCTAGTAGCCTGTACAACCCAGTCTTGGAGGGTTTGATGAGTCCTAATCACCCTTTGAGGATAGTTGTCTGCCATCAATTATCCCTCGGCCTCATTTCTTTTGTGATGCTAACGATCCCTGGTGAGGATAGTGGTATCCTGGGCTATTCCCGGTTATTCACCTGCCCAAATGCTACAAATTGCTGTTGGCTAGTTCCGGTTATGGAAGCCTCACTCAGATCTAGTCTGGTAACAGGTTGCCTGCTCACAAGTGAGTGTGTGAAATAAATTTTCCATGATTCTAGTGAGCCACCTCTCACCCATCGTAAGCCACAAGGGAAGCATTAATGTGTGGTTTTCAAATAACAACTGACTGAGCCTTAACAATACCCAGAAATCTGTTTTCAGATGGTTAGGAGGAAAGAGTCATTTGGTTGTTAAAAGCCAGCATGGTGACAAAAGCTGTCTTTTCACTACCTGGAATTATGTGAAACGACACAGACTTCACAAGTTGGTCACTTGAGAGTAAGAACATGGGACATGCTATAGCAGATCAAACTGGAGGTTCTTCTAGTCCAGTATCTGGCCTTTGACAGTGGCCTTAATGCTTAATATTTCAAAAGAAGGCAATTCCTCTTTAATTCAGTGCTGTACATGAGGTAGGGTATTTATTTCTGACCCACTGTGGGCAATAAACTCATGCTCTGTAGCCTAAGATTTGGTTACCTTAGCTGACAGAGGCACAAATGTTTGTCATAAAAATTGTAGCCCTTTTAAAAATCAAGCTGACAGATGTGATTTGGTATTTAGCATGTAATGTGTTGGTCAATTGTTTTGTTGTTTCTTTTACAGAAATTGATGGCTATTTTTATTTTACATACCTTTGCGGTTATTAGGGAAGTGTAGCTAGATTTCATTGACAGTTTATGGAAAAGTGTTGTGTGTGTGAATAAAGGAGATCAGGAAAAACATGTTTATTTGGATTCAATGCTAATTGCACAAAAGGGTTAAATATATAGTGTTTGGCCAGGCTCACTAGAGTGCGGGGTCAGAGTAAAGGTTATGATCATGTTCCTGGCTAGCCGGTAATAATAAAAATGCACAGTCGGCACTCTATTTCCCTGCTAGGAGAAAGGAGTGGAAAAAAAGTGTTGTATGTTGTCGTTCTTCCTTTGAAGAGAAGGCCACCAAAGTGTTAGATTTGGAGGAAAAGGTAAGAGGTGAAAAGGAGAGGGAGGGATATAGGCAAGATTAATCCCTGAAAGGCTCAGGGATTGAGGGAAGTATGCTGAAAATAGTACTACATTAAGAGAAATGATACCAGATGTGGCTGGGATGCCAACGATCAGCTAAAAATGTAAACATATATAAAGCTCCATCCAGTAATAAAGCTGTTACAGCTGTAGTGCTCAGAGTGGAAAGAAAAGTTCATTTTTTCTTCTTAACTAAAGATGTATCAAAACCTGGCCTCGTTTTGTATTTATTTTTTTCCCTGTCCGTTTTCTCCTTTTAGAGCAGTGATCCATCATCCCTAAAGTTTGTTAGGATTGTTCCAACATTTCATGTTAAAAATAAAGATAAAATACTGCCAATGGCTTTCACAATACCTAATTTTATTTATTATCAAGAGCACTTTGGCATTCTTCAGCCTATTTGTCAACCAGATAAGTTTAAAATTGTTTGGGAGCACTTGAAAAGTAATCCCATTCAATTAAAAAAATCCTCTACCTCCTTTACTACACAGCAGGACTTCTTGATTTGCAGTGTTTGCTAAAGGTACAGTATCTAATGACCAACCTAGGGGTCAGCATTCTTATGGTGTATCTTGTTATAGATATTTTTATACTGATTCATGGCTTCCCGAGAGTACATGAGTAGCTCTTTAAATCAGTTCGTGAACAGAGATTTCTGTGCAATTGCCTCTCCTGCCAGCCGTCTGTAAAATCTGTTTACTGCAGAGTGAGACAAGTTTGTAGGGACAAGTTTTATTTCCTCATTGGCTGGGGGGTCTCAGATAGCCACCTCCACATTTCTTTTTAGTTTTTATTTTATTTTTATTTTTGTAATACACAGCTCCATATAATCAATTATGCAGTACAACTTGTTAAAGATGTGCCACTGTTGATCTGGGGGTAAATATTGTATTACCCTATTAGGTAAACTCACTTGTATAATATATTCATTGGGCTGTGCTAAAGAAAATTCAGTGTTCGGTCTCAAACTCTTCCCTACTGTACTGTCATTATGTAATAAGTATTTAATAAAAGTTTTCTATTAGTTATATGCTCTGTTCTGGGTTTAACTATTGAAGTATTGTGGTCTGTATTTATTATTACTAAAATATTTTTTTAGGTAGCTATTTCTTTACCAGCCCTACTTCAGGGCTCCTTGTAAATTGTAATGTACATGCTGCATCAACATAGTGAATTAGTGCAGTGCTAATCTGTCTGGAGTGTGAATAAGTAATGTCACATTGCCGTGATAAGGGCTGTAAATTTTGCATGTAACTGAGATTGCTGCCTTTTTTTTTTTATATCTTAGCAGAACTGACACTGCACTGTCTCATATGCACTTTCCTCCATGTGTGCTCCGTTTTACTTTTGATAAAGGGGAGTGCTTATTTTGGAACAGGCAACAACCATAGAAAGCTAGTTTCTTTATACTAGTTGGTACGATCCTACAGTCATCACATAGTACAGGGAGAGTATATTCCAAGTTACTGGATCAGACTTCATTAAAACATAGTGAGACCAATCTATATTCATAGTGCTTGAAATCCAGTGAGATTGTTTTTAACATACAATGTTTACAAAACACATAAGTTTAGATTCAAAAGGAAATAGTTTTCCTACATTCTCTAGGATTAATTAAAGCTAATTCCCCCCCCCCCCCCCCATTGGCATTCCCATCTTCATTTCCTTCTCCATTCTTTGCCTGTAATTGCTACTGCGTCCAAGTGAGAAAAACCCTACAGGTAATTATGACTGTTATCTCCAGGAAGGATTCAGTGAACCAGTTTTGCTTTTGTCAGCGTTAGTTTGGTTGTATATGACTGTATAATATCAGCATGACAGCAGCAGGATTCTTGGGTCACTGTGCATGAGGAAGCATTTCTGTCAAAGTGACTCAGAGAAAACAGCATAATCACAGCTGTTTAATCATGTGTGTTAGGCTTCTCTTTTGCTTATGGCAGTCTGACTTGTTCCGTGTGACAGGGCAATTATCATCTCTTAGTTGTACCTCTCTCTCATACAGAAGTCAGATGTATTTGTTCCTAGATTTATATGATACATATTTCAAGCAGATTTCTTTTGTTTATCCATTCACATGCAGTACTTAAGTTCTGCACATTGATCTGCATTTTGTATTGGGTCATGCTTTGGAAGGGGCTGGATTTTGATGTTTTGTGTAGTAATTCCTACAAATTTTTATGCAGACAAAAGTAGTCAGGTCTGTCTGCAAGACTCTGCAAACTCCTGCATGTGGGTTTGCCTCCCAGGAATAAAAAGTCACAATGAGAGCATGAGTGCAAACAACCGCAGATGGGATATATTATAACCAGCAGGCTGGGGATCCTAGATTCTCAGTCACCGTTTTCCCTCCACAGAGGTCACACATTCCTTTTTGTGGGTAGGCGTTGCAGAAAAAACAACATATGTATCTGGAAACAAAGGGTATCAGAATAATGATTGTTGGAGTTGAGGAAATGCTTATTAAAAAAAATGAGTGTGACAACAAGGTGATGACCTACTTCTGTAAATATTCGTGCCAGAATCCTTCCCCTAAAGCTTTACATTGTGAAAGAGGAAGAGTTCTGGGAAGGCTGTAGCTGTCAGAAGCCAGACATCACAATTTAGCAGTCAGTTCAAGACAGGAAAAACTTCTAACTTCCAGAGATGAGGTATCTGCTCCTCCCCTGAGGTGTCTTAAGTCTTCTCTGTTTTCTCTTGTCTTCCTGGTGCTTGCTATCACCAGTGTTTGGGGTTGCTTTTTCCCTCGCCTCATGGGGGTCAGGTCTTGGGTTCCTTCTTGGCACCTAGTGCCTCCACTTGAAGTGACTCCTCACTGTGCCAGATACACAGGGATACTGTCCCTTGAAAAATCAGTGACCTTATTGGATGGCAAGGAGTGTAAAGTCCAGCATGCATGGGATAAATGAAACAAACCCCAGCAAAGGAAAGACACACCAAAAATAACAACATAACAGTGGGGGTGACTTTACTGGGAACAGGAAAATAGGCTTTGGGGAAGGAAGCAGTTTAAGGTTGACTAATAAACATTTATCAGTAAGCCAATTCTCCATTTCCTTACACTCACAAACTTTCCAAACATCAGTTCCTTACCTGCGCCTTCCTGAGATGGATGGTTTAGCTGAGATGTGGTCGCCTGAGATGGAGCGTTGAAGCTCTGTGGCATTGACTGGTTTAAATAAAAGTCACCTTACTTTTTTTTCACCCCTGGGTTGGGCAGTGCCCTCTCCATTCTGTGGTCTGGAATGCTCCTGGGATCTTGGCTGCTTCTTAGTAACTGGTGCTGGGATCTGATCGATCTTTCTCTGAAGGCTGATCATTGCATTGCTGAAGCTGCCTGATCCCTACAACGAGTCTCAGAATGGCACAAACTCCCAGGTAAAGTGGGATTTTACGAGGGACCCCCCGAGCAACAATGTCTGTCTCTCTCTCTCTCTCTCTCTCTCTCTCTCTCTCTGTTTACAAACATAAACTCTTTCTCAACAGTCTGCCCTTCCCCAGTTGACGTGCTGGGGCTGTGCAGCCCTGGCTTTGTGGGCTTCTCATCTAGATCTAGCCCATGCTGAAACCTCCCCATTTGCCCCAGTAGGGGTTTCTGTTCTCTTCTATCCCCACTTATCATTCCACCCCTTGTGAGAATGGGATATGGGGGACTTGGTAGCCATCTTAGTTGTAGTCCTAGTAGGGACCGCTAGAGGTTCAGACCAGAGCTGCAGAAGCTAGGAAACCCCAAGTCAGGGTTCCATACACATTTTTGTATTGACCTGAGTTATATGCTTTGATAATAAAGTACCATAATTAGTGCATTGGAAATATTTGTGATAGATGTGTAAGGTGTCTCAGTTAATTTTATATTGGGACTCTCATAAAATTGGACACAGTCATTGATGCCATCTATGTGAGTGAAGTTATTCAGGTGCCTCAGTAATGTTTCCAGCACTCACGATTATTATTCCGAGTGTCACAACTTTGGGCTGACTTTTGAGGGGCTGCTATGAGGAAAACAAAAGCAGCCTAGGAATTTTGCCGGCCCTGTTTCCAGTTCCTTGCTTTGTGTGCTAGAAGTGTCTGTGCCACCAGTGTTCAGGCAGCTGTAGCTGCTGTCTGCAGTACTGGTGCCCTACACACTCTGAGTGGGACAGCACAGTGGAGCCGCCCGCCTGCCTCCCTCCCAGCCACAAGCTGAGCTGAAGCAGTCTCATCCCTCTCCCGCCACCCCAGTACAGAAAAGGGAGATAGTACAATGCAGGTAGGAGCACAGGGCAGCTCCTTCCCTTGAAGGCAGGTGGGAGTTGGGGGGATTGTGGGAGCCTACAAGGTAGGAGTGCAGGGTTTTGAGAGCCTGCCAGTGAAGTGCGGAGGGAGTTTTCTGGGGTAGGAGTGTGTGTGGAGCAAGCCAGGAAGGAGTGTGGGGCAGTTGGGAAGAAGGTGCACAGGGGAGTCATGGACATCATTTTTTGTGAGCGCACATTAAGGCTGTTTCCACCCTATACAGTGAAACCCCCCTATAGCGCGCCCCGCCATAACACGAATTCGGCTATAACGCGATCATAAGGTGGCTCCCGCTGCCCCAAGCAAAAAAAAAAAAGCATCCAGAGCGTGCTTCCTCGCCTGGAGCCAACCCTGGCTCCATCTCCTCCCCATCTCCCCTGTTCCTTCCCCCCGCCCCTTCCCCCCTGCCTCCGCTTCCCCTTTTGGCAAGAAGGGAAGAGACCGGCTTGAAACTCAAGCTAGTCAGTTTCAAGCCGGTCAGTTTCAAACCCTCTCTTCTCTTCTCCCCAAAGCAGAGAAGTTTGATCAGCTTGAAACTGACCGGCTTGAAACTTCTGCTTTGGGGAGAAGAGAAGAGACGGCTTGAAACTGACCCCCTTGAAAGTGACTGGCTTGAGTTTCAAGCCGGTCTCTTCTCTCTTCTCCCGAAAGCGGAGAAGTTTCAAGCTGGTCAGTTTCAAGCTGGTCTCTTCTCCCGAAAGCGGAGAAGTTTCAAGCTGGTCAGTTTCAAGCTGGTCTCTTCTCCCCAAAGCTGAGAAGTTTCAAGCCGGTCAGTTTCAAGCCCTCTCTTCTCTTCTCACCAAAGCGGAGAAGTTTGATCAGCATGAAACTGACCAGCTTGAAACTTCTGCTTTGGGGAGAAGAGAAGAGAGAAGAGACGGCTTGAAACTGACCAGCTTGAAAGTGACTGGCTTGAGTTTCAAGCCAATCTCTTCTCTCTTCTCCCGAAAGCGGAGAAGTTTCAAGCTGGTCAGTTTCAAGCTGGTCTCTTCTCCCCAAAGCGGAGAAGTTTCAAGCTGGTCAGTTTCAAGCTGGTCAAACTTCTCCACTATGTCCAGAAGAGAAGAGAGGGCTTGAAACTGACTGGCTTGAAACTGACCAGCTTGAAACTTCTCCGCTTTGGGGAGAGGAGAAGAGACCGGCTTGAAACGGTAATTTTTTGTAACCCCCCTATAACGCGACCCCGCATTTATCGCGATGGAATTTTTTGGACCCCAATTATCGCTTTATAGCGGGGTTTCACTGTAATTATCACACACATTGGCGGTGGGCAAGGGGAGTTCAGGAACCAGAAGACAGACAAAAAAATGACATTCTCTCCTAAATCTTGTGATTTTCTCCAACCTCATCATTTTTTGTGTTCCGGCTCATAATATTTTTACTCTTGGAGTTGGAAAAGCTGTCTAAGTGTTTTCATGGTCTGGGCCCTTCACTTCTAAATTGAAGTGAAAGAATCACGTCCTTTCCTGTAGAATGTTCCCTGGTTTGTAGCTTCACCATTTCAGTAAAGTACACTATTAATAATGATAGTGAGTGAATGATGTTGCAAGTGGCACATAAGCCTGAGACTAGACTTAAGGCTGATAATGTGAAAAATAATAATCATGAATATTTGTTCAGATTTTTTCAGTTAATTCATTTTGGCCACGGTTGGGGCCCCTTTTTGTTCACTTTCTACTGTTATCATATTTTACTGGAAGAATGTTTGCTGAAAGAAAACTTTAAAATCACATATGAGTATATGCGCAAACTATATTTTACATTTGCATATGCAGATATTCAGAAAGGCAGTGTTTGCATACTTGTGTCTATGCACAATCTTGTATCAGAAACAATATCAGTGATGCAGCACAGCAAACTAACACAGCTTGAAAGACAAATACCAAATACCAGGTCAATCTATAACTAGACCTTAACATTTGCCAAAATATAAAAAGGGTTGAATAAATGTTCATAATTAATATAAATTAAAGACAAGTCAGTGTGCTCATCATGGTTCATCGGACAGAATGAGGCTAATTTTGTAGGGTAAGTTACTACTGTGGTTGCAAAAAAATTTTCTCAACTATATCCGAGATCCTTGAAAAAACAGAGCACCTGTGTTCTTACTACCTTTCCCCTGGATGTCACTGTTGTTGCACATAAAATGAACAACATTCATGTATTTATATAATCTTCCTCTAGCCCTCCTGTTCGCTTTCATGCATGTGTGTATGTTACATGTTCATATACATGTTTTTGTCATTTCACACCATTGAGGGCTGTGTTAACATAGCCATCAACATTTCTCTTTCACTACATTTTGCAGTTTTAAAAATGTCTAATCTGCTGTACAAATGAAGCGTTACTTCTTCTCACAACATAGGGCATTTTCCCCCCATTTCTAGTTATTCCAGCTGTGCTACCAACTAGAACTGAAAATTTTGGCAAACTACTAAGGACATCAAAGCACCATAGACATGTCTGAAACTCCAACGTGGTTTTCTTTCAAAACTCCTCCAACAGTGCTGGATAATCCTAGAATCATAGAATCTCAGGGTTGGAAGGGACCTCAGGAGGTCATCTAGTCCAACCCCCTGCTCAAAGCAGGACCAACCCCAACTAAATCATCCCAGCCAGGGCTTTGTCAAGACTGACCTTAAAAACCTCTAAGGAAGGAAATTCCACCACCTCCCTAGGTAACCCATTCCAGTGCTTCACCACCCTACTAGTGAAAAAGTTTTTCCTAATATCCAACCTAAACCTCCCCCTCTGCAACTTGAGACCATTACTCCTTGTTCTGTCATCTTCTACCACTGAGAACAGTCTAGATCCATCCTCTTTGGAACCCCCTTTCAGGTAGTTGAAAGCAGCTATCAAATCCCCCCTCATTCTTCTCTTCTGCAGGCTAAACAATCCCAGTTCCCTCAGCCTCTCCTCATACATCATGTGCTCCAGCCCCCTAATCATTTTTGTTGCCCTCCGCTGGACTCTTTCCAATTTATCCACATCCTTCTTGTAGTGTGGGGCCCAAAACTGGACACAGTACTCCAAATGAGGCCTCACCAGTGCCGAATAGAGGGGAATAATCACGTCCCTCGATCTGCTGGAAATGCCCCTACTTTTGCAGCCCAAAATGCCATTAGCCTTCTTGGCAACAAGGGCACACTGTTGACTCATATTCAGATTTTCGTCCACTGTAACCCCTAGGTCCTTTTCTGCAGAACCTCTGCCCAGCCATTCGGTCCCTAGTCTATAGCAGTGCATGGGATTCTTCCGTCCTAAGTGCAGGACTCTGCACTTGTCCTTGTTGAACCTCATCAGATTTCTTTTGGCCCAATCCTCTAATTTGTCTGGGTCCCTCTGTATCCTATCCCTACCCTCCAGCATATCAACCACTCCTCCCAGTTTAGTGTCATCTGCAAACTTGATAAGGGTGCAGTCCACACCATCCTCCAGATCGTTGATGAAGATATTGAACAAAACCGGCCCCAGCACCGACCCTTGGGGCACTCAACTTGATACCGGCTGCCAACTAGACATGGAGCCATTGATCACTACCCGTTGGGCGCGACCATCCAGCCAGTTTTCTATCCACCTTACCGTCCATTCATCCAGCCCATACTTCTTTAACTTGCTGGCTAGAACACTGTGGGAGACTGTATCAAAAGCTTTGCTAAAGTCAAGAAATAGCACATCCACTGCTTTCCCCTCATCCACAGAGCCAGTTATCTCATCATAGAAGGCAATTAGGTTAGTCGGGCATGTCTTGCCCTTGGTGAATCCATGCTGACTGTTCCTGATCACTTTCCCCTCCTTTAAGTGGTTCAGAATTGATTCCTTGAGGACCTGCTCCATGATTTTTCCAGGGTCTGAGGTGAGACTGACTGGCCTGTAGTTCCCCGGATCTTCCTTCTTCCCTTTTTTAAAGATTGGTACTACATTAGCTTTTTTCCAGTCATCCGGGACCTCCCCCGATTGCCATGATTTGTCAAAGATAATGGCCAATGGCTCTGCAATCACATCGGCCAATTCCTTTAGCACCCTCGGATGCAGTGCATCTGGCCCCATGGACTTATGCTCGTCCAGCTTTTCTAAATAGTCCCGAACTACTTCTTTCTCCACAGAGGGCTGGTCACCTCCTCCCCATACCGTGCTGCGAAGTGCAGCCGCCTGGGAGCTGACCTTGTCTGTGAAGACAAAGGCAAAAAAAGCATTGCGTGCACTAGCTTTCTCCACATCCTCTGTCACTAGGTTCCCTCCCTCATTCAGCAAGGGGCCCACACTTTCCTTGACTTTCTTCTTGTTGCTCACATACCTGAAGAAACCCTTCTTGCTACTCCTAACATCTCCGGCTAGCTGCAACTCCAAGTGTGATTTGGCCTTCCTAATTTCACTCCTGCATGCCTGAACAATATTTTTATACTCCTCCCTAGTCATTTGTCCAATCTTCCACTTCTTATAAGCTGCTTTTTTGTGTTTAAGACGAGCAAGGATTTCACTGTTAAGCCAAGCTGGTCGCCTGCCATATTTACTTTTCTTTCTGCACATCGGGATGGTTTGTTCCTGCAACCTCAATAAGGATTCTTTAAAATACAGCCAGCTTTCCTCGACTCCTTTCCCCCTCATGTTATTCTCCCAGGGGACCTTGCCCATCAGTTCCCTGAGGGAGTCAAAGTCTGCTTTTCTGAAGTCCAGGGTCTCTGTTCTACTGCTCTCCTTTCTTCCTTGTGTCAGGATCCTGAACTCAACCATCTCATGGTCACTGCCTCCCAGGTTCCCATCCACTATTGCTTCCTCTACTATTTCTTCCCTGTTTGTGAGCAGCAGGTCAAGAAGAGCTTTTCCCCTAGTTGGTTCCTCCAGCACTTGCACCAGGAAATTGCCCCTACACTTTCCACAAACTTCCTGGATTGTCTGTGCACCGCTGTATTGCTCTCCCAGCAGATATTGGGGTGATTAAAGTCACCCATGAGAACCAGGGCCTGTGATCTAGTAACTTCTGTTAGTTGCTGGAAGAAAGCCTCGTCCACCTCATCCACCTGGTCTGGTGGTCTGTAGCAGACTCCCACCACAACATTACCCTTGTTGCTCCCACTTCTAAATTTAATCCAGAGACTCTCAGGTTTTTCTGCAGTTTCATACTGGAGCTCTGAGCAGTCATACTGCTCTCTTACATACAACGCAACTCCCCCCACTCCAATCATGTGAGTTATCCCACCAAGTCTCTGTTGTTCCAATTACATCATAATTCCTTGACTGTGCCAGGACTTCCAGTTCTCCCTGCTTGTTCCCCAGGCTTCTTGCATTTGTGTATAGGCATTTAAGATAACTCACTGATCGTCCTGCTGTCCCAATATGGGGCAGGAGCCCTCCCCTCTTGCACTCACCTACTTGTGCAGTATAGGTATAATGCATAGCAGGGATGGATTACAATAAAAGGAAGGGCAGAATACATGGTGGAGTAACATTGTTTTGTTAGTATGTAAAAGCTGCTAAACCAACCATTTGGTTTGAGTGTAAGAGTAGTCTATTCTGCATTAATCATTGCTCTAATTCAGCACTTTAATTTAGAAATGTTTGGCATGAAGTAGCGCATGGAGTAGCTGACATTTCTCGAACACAAGATGCGTTACATTGTTTTCAGCTACATGTTCTTCCACAAAGCAAGAGGTCAGAAACAACGTGTGATCTTGAGAAAGGAGACAATGGCCACTTGTGTGATACTCCTCCACGGCTGCCGCTTATAACATTGTCTGGTAGGATGCCAGTCAGTAGGCGTACAGCTTTAAACACTGTCTGCCTGAATAATGAACTAATTACAAAATCTCAGGCTGTTATCCAATTACTTTGACATTTAGTCATCCTTTGCAGCTAACTGGATTAAGTTCGTTGTAAAAAGATTAGTTCTAGAATAAGAGCTGAGCATAACAAAGTAAGACTTCAGCCTGAGACCTAGCAGGACTTGCTGGAGTGTGTGTGTGTGGACGGGAGGGAGGGGGGAATGAATGGCTTTTCATTGTGACACCCTGCAGTGAATGTAAGTGGATTGGATTTATTTATGTATAAAATAAATAAATAAAATAGAATAACTCAGAGTCGTTAAAACCTCTGACTTTTATTATGCAAATCCTAAACATCATTGTTTTCCAAAATAAGATGGTTTTCCAGGACTGTTGCTCCTAAAACATACTTCTCCAATCAACTTCATTCTCTCTAGTTTTAACATACAGCACCCATTTATCTGGAACACTTGAATTTCCAGTTTTATCGCAATATAAAAAAAGTCCTGAATTGTTTCAGTGCATTGCAATGTGCACATTGTAATTCTGCTTATAACAACTGGCACTTCTATAGTGCTTTTCACCTGGACCTCTCATTGCTTTAAAAGCCATTAGACTGAAATGGAAATATTTAATCCATCTAGGGAAGTTGAAAATTAGTGACCCATAACCATACAGGTTTCTCCCTATTTTGCATTTTGTTGGATTTGTATCAATATTGTGATTGACAGCTATTATTAGTCAGTCGTACTCCATGAATTTACTTTTTCAGTTTGCAGTTCATTCTCATTACCCATATTGTAACATTTACATTTAGTTTGGTTACTGCATTTAGTTTGTAACGTATTGTAACATTTACATTTAGTTTGGTTACTGCATTTTAGTTTGGTTACTGCAGTTCCTCTGCACCGGCAAACAACTCAAACATTCAGACATTGCCAAAGCTTAATTTTGTTCTGATGAAGCAGAGAAACATCTTCTACAAAATCCAAGGAAAGGAAGGGAAAATGGTTTTTGAAAACTATTTTTAAATTACTTAACTCCATTTTTCTCCTTCATGCCCATTCATATTCTAATTGCAGTCAGTAGGATCCTTGCACTAGAGTTGAATAGGATCAGAATCAAGTACTTTCTCACATTACTCTTTCCTTATTTACCCATCTTATCCAATCTTTTTACCCTTCTCTTTCATTTGCAATATTAATATTCATTTACACATGTCAAAGTAATAATAATCTGAGGTCCTATGAACTCAGTAGTCACTGTATCCTGGGTTTTCTCCTCAAAGATGATTTACTGTAAGCCTCTAGGCCTCAGATTATTTTAGTCCAGGATAAGGCTATTACCAGTTAAACAGGAAGTACCTTCCAATTATATTAAATAAGCCTCAGAACACTTTGTGAATTGAGTATTATACCTATCTTAAAGAAAAGTTAACTGCAGCACAGAGAGGTTAAGTGACTTTCTCAGGTTCATTCCTTAGGGTACGTCTATACTCACGCGTCCTGTCGGAGGCGCTGGATCGATCTTCTGGGTTCGATTTATCGCATCTTGTCTAGACGCGATAAATCGAACCAGGAAGTGCTCCGCCGTCGACGCTGGTAATCCAGCTCGACGAACGGAGTAGGCGGAGTCGACAGGGGACCCCGCGCGCCGCGTGTGGACCCTGGGTAAGTGCTTTTTCATTCGAACTCAGATAGTTCGACTTCAGCTACGTTATTCACGTAGCTGAAGTTGCGTATCTTAGTTCGAATTGGGGGGTTAGTGTAGACCAGCCCTTAGTGTCAGGAATGCCACCCAGAAGTCTTGACTCCCAGTCCTTTGCTGTAGCTGCTAAACAAGACTTTATCCCTCCGTGAACCTTCATTTATCGTGAAACTTCTACTTGTAAGAAAGTGACTGCCCTACTGGAGGATTCTGTGGTGTTAGTATTTGTTGGTACAATTAATTTCTGTTTCTAAAGATTAGATTACCTAATAGAGCTAGTCAAAACTTGAAATATCTGCTCCGTGGGACATTCTTCTTTAGTCTCAAATCAGAACAAACTTTCAAATTTTTCCTCAAAACAATATTTCAGAAAAAATGAATTTTAGAAAAATCAAAATGAAGTGCTGCAGCTATTATAATAATAGCAACAATAAAATGAAAGCAAAGCACTTTGGTTTATCAAATCTGGTTTTTTTAATGGAAAACTGTTCTGTTGGAAATGTTTTTGACTACCTGTGTTTTCTCTCAATTCCATTTTTTGCCAAGTAAGGAAACAGCAAGAGTTAATAAGCAAACTTCCCCAATTATATTATTTCTAAATAGGAATATTGGTCTGTAGTTTGGGAATTATACAATTACTTCCAATGAGAATCACAGATCTTGTCTAGTGTTTCAATCAGGAAATCAACCTTTGGCTACTTCTTTTTAGATAAGCTGCCAAAGTGCCAAACTGGTGTTTCCCTTCAGCTACCACTTTGGTGTTAGCTCAGAAAAGTTAAAAATGCACAAAGCTTTTGGCTGAGATTCTGCCAAGCTTTAAACCGATTCTTTCTTTAAAATGTGCAACTTCTGGGAAAAATGCAGAAAAATTGTGGTAGTTATGCAAAAAATGGCCTGAAGCAAAGCTTGTTTGGCTTGGGATTTTCCTGCAACTCCCCAGTTAGTAGGCAAGTGTTCCCACTCCCCCTTTCCTTTCCTCTAGTTTCATGTTGTGATTTTAGAAGCATTGTCTTGCCCATTTACTGATTATGTCTGTGGGACTTGATCATTATATGAATAATGTGAGTTCTAATGGAGTTCTCACAGCATGCTTTAAAATGTAATATGAAATGTAGACACTTCTGCAGTAAGTGGAAGTGGCAGATCAGAGCTGACAAATCACATTCATTCGCTTAAGAACAGCAAGGGATCCCTAAATTGATAGCATGTGTTGTATGTATTATGTAATATTAATTAGGGCAGTGCCCCATAGTGAAGCTGTAGCTAAGGGTCTGCTTAGTGGTTCTATATAAAACCTCTGTTTTCAGGAGGTCATAACTCTGATTAGCTCTTACTCCAGCTGAAATCTGAAAACACCAGTTCTGATAGTATTTTGAAAATGGATGATTTAGAAATATCCAGTATTATGGGAGCGGACCAAGAGGAAATAAATTCTGGGAGGTTTCAGAATTCTATTTCTCACTTCTCCCTTATAATAATAATAATAAGTTTACAATGAAAAATTTCAGCCCCACAGCTGGACACTTTTTCATATTGCTAAAAAACCTTTTTTTAAAAATTCTGTTTTCTTACCATATATGGAGATTGAGTCAAATGCTTTAAGTAAGACTCAGTGATTCTATATTGTACTGCCCTTGATTTATGCCCTTAGTGCTATCATTAATTTTGTCATAGGTGATAGTTTTATGTTGCTCTAAGTATGATAATGATTGATATTCTGTATTTACATTATATAGCATTTTGTTATCCACGGAACTCAAAGCACTTTACAACAGTTGTAATAGTTATTGCAGAAGAGTTAAACTGAGGCAAAGAGAAAGTAAATGATTTATACAAGATTCCATGAAAGGTTAGAGAATTGGGACTATAACCTCAGCCTGCTGACTCCCAGTTTCCACGCTTAGTCTCCTGGGCTGCAGCTTTTCAGCAGCTTTGACCCAACAGTTCAGTAATTTTTCCAAAGGCATCTTGAGTGAATGTGCTAATATGTTGTAATTATTTTGTGCAGTATTTTCAGCTGCTGGCAAGCTGAACATTTTCATTGTTACTGATCAATTGGTGAGGTTAACGTTTTGAAATTCCTTACTAGTGAACTCTATTTTAAAAATTAATCTCGACTAAAATCTGGAAGAACTATTCTGGGACTGATTTACTTTAGATCATGAACTGCATGTATTATCTCTCCTGATTTCATACCATCTAACCTCCACTCCTTCCCGCATAAGCTAATATAATACTGGATAGCTGTAAAATATGACAAGTAAAGAAATTAGAGGGCTCAATTCACTTCCTGCAATTCATTATTGGGGATTATAAAATTACTTTAAAGCTGGAGCATTCTGATTGGGTATCAGTGATTTCATGCTCAGTCTGAATAATACCCAGTGAATTAATAGATGAGCCTTTTCCTTTTATATATAATTTTCAATTCATAACAGAAACAAGCTATGTCAAGCAATGAATTTCAGAGGAGTTATAGCACTTTCCCGGCTATTGAAGGCACAGGCCTCCATTCAGGATAGGCTTGCAACATGATTGAATTGCACACTAGTTCCCCAGAACCATGATGTCGAAATCTTATTCCTTAAACCATGCATAGTTTTAATGCTATTTTTATATGAAGTGCATAATCATGATGATTTTTTGTGGGTGAAATGGTTAGTTATTCCATATATCTTTGCCTACAGTACATAGTTATTATAAAAACGAACTTTGGGATTATCTGCTGTAATTGCTTCCTCTTACTGCATCATGTCTTGAAAGGAACTGTAATCACTGCTTTTATGTCCCTGGCTTGTACATGTTTTTACCCAATGTCATATTTATTGTGACATTTAAAATCGCCTCTCACAAAAAAGTCAAGTTTAATGTAAAAAGTCTGAGTACTATTTTCCTAATTAATTCCTTAAGTGTTTTTTAATCCAGCTACATATACACTTTTTCACCACTTGCAAAATGCTTTTAAAACCATACGCTTTGAATTTACAAAGGAAAAGCCATCAAAACAAAGAGTAGTACTGTTTTCAAGACAGGATTAAATTGGCTCCTAGATAATTAGGGTATGAGGAGGAGAGAGAAAGAGAGGGAAAGTTAAAGAACATGAAAAAATCTAAAAAGGAAAGAAAACGTTAATCTTTCCTCCAATACTTACGAATTTGTTGATTTGATTCAGTACTAGTCCTGAAAAATGATGCATGAACTCTCAGCCAACCCAGCCTTTTCCAACCCAGTGTCCCTCGGTGTAGCTAATGTTGCACTTAAACATCCTGATTACTAGCTTGATTTTCACCCTTGATTTTAATTATTTTATATAGCTCCACTCTTTGCAGATAAGAGAGATACTACAGATCCTAAGCCTATTGATGCTTCCCCCAAGTTCAGTGCTTACTGGAACATGTAGCTCTGTTGACTTCAATTATTTACACAAGGAAGTAGAATTATTCTTGGTATTCTTTTCAGATTTCAAGATCGAGCTTAAACACAAGCTAAATAAAACTTGCCCTAACGACCTAGAAATAAGCGATTAGGTTCTATACATTAATTTGTAGCTTAGTGTTGCATTATATTACTGTGTGATATTAGAATGCAAACTAACTTTATGCTCCTTAATTCTTACTATACAGAGAAACATTTACACATTATCCATTTAGTTAATCTGCTTGCTGTATAGCATTATGAACCCCAGCTTGCCTGGAGCTATAAAAATGTTTGGTTGAATATTAAAAATGTATTCTTTCTGTTTCTTTCCTTTATTATCAGCATCATTTTAGTAAGGGTGGGTAAGCACTTTTAATGTTTGGAGTGGCTAATTTTTCATAATTTTGTGAGACTGTTTCACTATAGATGTGGATTTTTTTCTGTCTGTATGATGGTATTGTCAGTTTGCTTTTTGATGTTGCTAAATACCTTGATATCTTGGAGATATAGCTATATCTCTATGGAGATATATTTGGTATGTTACATAGATGCATGCCCTTTCCACAGGGGTTTGAATTTCCTCTCTACTATGAAAATTGGGTATGCCCAATGCTGGACACCTAAAACAGATTCATCAGTTTAGTTGAATGCTGAAAATTAAATCAAAATAAATTATTTCGGTCTGTTCAAGTTATTGCTTTGTGATGCACCTTTGTGTTCTTTAAATCATATTTTCTGATTATAAAATGTGAAATTATATCAATTTTTTTATTATTTTCAATTTCTGTGCACCTCACTAAAGGAAACCAAAAGCAGAATTTAGAGTTAATATGTAATAATCTTAACCTTACCATCTTATTTCCCCTAGCATCAGAATGTTTGCTCTGAATTGAATTTGTTTAGCTATCTGATAACTATTAACAGATGTGACCCTTTATATGCCATATACTTGCATAAAATACTATAAATCCTTCAGAAATGGTCCAAATTTTTGCAGTAATACTGTTTCCCATAGTGAGAATATAACTATTAAACAAATAGCAGCAGTAAATATGAAGTGCATCCTAGGCCAATTTAAAGAGGAATGCTTCCAGCAGTTTATTCAAGTATTTACCCCAGTGAGTCTCATTAATGTTAATGGAGAATGTACAACTTAATTCCTACCCAGCCTGTAGAAATTCTTGTATCCTAATATGTTATAACTTGAAGACAACAGGTATAAGAAAGTGTGTGTGTGTGTGTGTGTGCGTGTGCGTGTGCGTGCGTGTGTTTTTATCGCTGTGTCTTGACGAGAAACTGTGTGGATTTAGTGTTCTAAAAAAACCCCTACAAAATATTTTTTTTTAAATTCCCTCCTCTTGATTACTTGGAAGTTTTAAAATTGTGATTCTTAAAATAGCAGCTGTATGGTAATATGCATGTTTAAAACCAATGCCCCAGTGCTTTGTCAGGTTCCACTGATGGGGGCCCCCTGTCCCCATGAGACTCTAAAAGGGCTTGAGGATTTATGCTAGTAGATCCTGACACAAGATTTCACTCTCCATCTGTCAGTTGTTCCTCTTCACATTAAAAACTTTCTACGCTCATTGGGTTTTCTCATTCTAAGCAAAGCATTCTAGAATTATGCAAAGCACAGACATGAATACAGTATTCTTTTACTAGTGAAGATTTTACTTTAAGTCCTTTTTGATTTCTCTAGAAAGCCTATTTTATTTTTATCAATATTGTCTTCTCATTTATTGCTAAATGTTAAACAGGCACTCTCTGGATGTACTATGACACACTTGTCTTACTTTTCATCTGAGGCCTTCTGCTGTGTGTTAGGAAGAGGAAGTGTGTGGTCACTGAAGTGTCAAGAAAACCCCAGCTGGATTGGAAGGCTGTTAGCTAGTTCATAGAGTTTACTCTTCAAAATAAGATGTCACCATGGACAGGTAAAAGAAGCATACTAGTCATATTAGAAGGCACGTCCTTTACTGAGTTAAAGTGACAAAGAAAACGTGATTGATCTAGGCAACTCCAAGAATTCTGATGTTTTTAGTATGGGAGAAAAACATTTCAGTTTCCAATGCAGATTGAAAACCATGATTTTTAACCTGTGAGCTGCAGATACTATTTGCTAGAAATTGGCAGTAGCCAAAAGGGTAATTATGTTAGTTTTCCTGCATTCTTTTTAGAATCTTTGCAGTAAATGTCCATTTTTACAATTTTATACTTCATAAGGGGGGAAGATAATGGAAAGCTATTACACTTGACATATGGGCAAATTTACCATTATTAAAAGGCAGTGCTCATTGGATGAGCCTATTAATAATCAGGGGATGATTAATTTTCTTTCACTGTAACTTCAGTTTTAGATGTCTTTTATTCTTTTAGGTTTTTTTGTCTTTTTCAGCTTGGCAACATACTAGTTGCATGTAATAGCATTAACTTTGAACATTTCTTTGTGCACAGTAGTAACTCTTATTTTTCTTTATTGGGTCCTTATCACTGTTATGGCTTTGTCAAACTGAGCTTGCTGGATTCCGGATTACTTTGTATGTGCTGGGGACCTTGGTGCGGGGAGAATATAAATGCATTATTGGCAGAACAATAGATTGGTCAGAGCATGTACATATTTTACATTGTTAGCTGTACCTTCCTGTAAGATAGAACTGGAATAGTGGGGTAAGTATAAGGAGCTTGTGATGGTCTGTATGCATTCCATCCTAAGGCAGGGAAGGGGTTAACTGTGGGCTTGTTACAGCAGAGGTACCAGGAGGTTGCCCAGGATGCGTTGCTCTTTTTCCGAGCCCCAAGACACATGGTCAGGAATTTCCTTGACATAGACTGGGGTGGCCAACCTGTAGCTCTGGAGAAATTAATATGCGGCTCCTTGTATAGGCACTGACTCCAGGGCTGGAGCTACAGGTACCAACTTTCCAATGTGCCGGGGGGTGCTCACTGCTCAACCCCTGGCTCTGCCACAGGCTCTTCCCCCACTCCACCCTTCCCACCCCCACCCCATGCCCTGAGCCTGCAGTACTCTCGCTTCTCCACCCTCCCCTCCTGCACGCAGCAAAACAGCTGATCAGGAGGTGCGGGGAGGGCGGGGGAGGTGCTGATTGGCAGGGCTGCCGGTGGGTGGGAGGCGCTGGAAGCAGAGGGGGAGGAGCTGATGGGGGGCTGCTGACATATTACTGTGGCTCTTTGGCAATGTACATTGGTAAATTCCAGCTCCTTCTTAGGCTCAGGTTTGCCACCCCTGATAGAGACCCAGTCTGCAAGGATAAACTGGAAACTGACCATTTTGCTGTACTGTCTGCTTTGTCAGTAAAATACAGTTGGACTGTTTGTCTCCATTCCCCACTCTCTCTTGGCTTAAGCATGTCACCTTTTGTGTGGACCAGGGAAGTTAATTTGGGATGGGATGTTGGGGGTTGATGGAAGGAAGTAAGGGAAACCTGGGGGAAACATGCAAGGTTCTACAGGGAGCTGAGAGAAGTTGTGTGGGAGACAGACAAAGATGGAGTCTTAATTCATATGAAACTTTAAAACCTGGTAATATTCTAGGTTTAAAACGTAAAGCTGCTAGGGCCAAATTTTTAAAGGTATTCAGATGCCCAGTAGGATTTTCAAAAGCATCTAGGTGTCTAACACCCATTAATTGGGTCTTAGGAGCCTAGGTGCTTTTGAAAATCCACCTAGCTGCCTCTGCACCTTTAAAAATCTGCCCCAAAGAGATTTAAATAGAGGTGGATAGAAGATGTTGAGAAGGGGCACAAGGCCAGGGACATAGAGAATTGACAGGAAAGGACAGTGGAAACTGGGCCATAAAAAGAGTATCGCGAGGTGGAGGGTACAGGGGGAGGCATACTGCGGGATAGAGCTAGTTGTTTATACTTTAGTGTGGTTCAGCCTCCGCCTTTGCCTAAACACTTACACTTATGTTGATATGTGAAGTACAGGCACTACATGTGTAACTACACATGGCAGTAAAAGGCCCTGGCAGTGGTGAAAGGCTCTGGCAGCCCCCCAGCCCTACAAGAGACTTTCCTCACTGCCTCCCCCCTGCTGGAGGCTTTCACCATGGTGGGGAAAGATTCCAGCAGCAGGGGGGCAGTGGAACACTACTCTGTTAAAATACCAATGTAAACATGGAAAGTACTGCTTGGGCGTAGAGAGCCGTACAGTGTATATATCCTAGGGGGTCAGGTGTGCAGGGCACTGACTCTGGTCTATTTGTCTACGATGTGCCTACGCTATTTATATCCATGCTAGCTGGGCATGCAGTGTCTGTTCTCTAGCTGCAGCTGTAAAAATTGAGCATGTGCTTAATAGTTTTGCTGAATGTGTGTGTGTGGGGTGTGTGTGTGTGTGGGGGTGAATTGTAGGAGGCTATGGGCCGTGTTAATTTGGGGGAATGATAGTAAATGAAGGATTCTATGGTTGTGGAAAACTGTCTGGATTCCTTATCTATTCATTTTCACAGTTCCTGACCCTTTTTATGTTGAATTCTTGGGAAAGAATGTAATTTTGGGGGGAGAATATTGGACTCCATCGAAACACACTTTCCACTCTACTCTTTAGTTAAGTATTATGTTTGTGAATAATAAAATTATCAAATAGCATTTATTAACTATATTTAGCTACTGATTTAAATATAATTGTTCATAATGTAAGACATTGACTTATATAGGAAATTAACTATAAATCAAATAATATTCAGGGTGGAGATTGGCTTCAAAAGAAGAGCCCCAAACTTCAAATATGTTTGAAATACGAACCCACAACTGAATTTTATAAATCCCTCTGTCAATATAATAGCCCAAAACAAACACCTAATACTAATGCCTTTGAAATGTAGAGCATTTGAAATCCTGATTCAGGTGAATGTTTTACAGCTGGAGATCATTTCTAATTAAAATTAACAGGGCTTCATTTTGATTTAGTGGATAACAGTGTAGACAAGTGTGGTATCTGAACTCCTATCAATACCTTGAATTGACCAATTTAAGCCATGTGAGGCACAAGAGAGTGATCCGTACTAAATAAATGCATGTAGTAGTAATTATAATTATTAGTACTTATTGTGCTTCCCCCCTGCTGGGTTTTAGGGTAGAATATCCTGTATGCTTTGGATGATGGCTATTGCTGTGGGAGGCAAGACATTATTTTTGTACTGAATATGTGTAAAACTTAAACTATTCCTCTGATAAAGCTGTTATATATGTTATATACCAAAGTGTGCTAGAAATTTGTACCTGGTTAGGGGTTTACTCTTTACCTGTTACTTAAGATGCATCTTTTAACAGGCCCAAGTAGTTTTGTGGAGTGTACAGTACTACTCAACAAAAGTAGCAGTTTCCAAAACGGGCCACTGAGTTGGGAAAAACAAGATGAAAGTTTGGTTAACTGAAAAAAGGAAAAGATAAGAAGACCTAGTTATGAAAAATCATCTTGTTTTAACAGCATTTTTCATAGACATAACTGTACTTATTTGCTCATGCCCCATGTTGAAGTATCTGTCTTGTGATTGCATCTGGCTTGTTAATGTTGCTCACGTAAAGTGACTGATGATGTGCATGACACATCATAGCATACAACATGACTGATGTCAGAGTGCATGAGGCTTCTGTGTGGGTAAAAGTGGTAGCTGACACATCTCCAGTTCCTGGCTCTTATAGGAGATGAATGAGGGAAGCAGATGGAGAACAATGTGAAATTTGCAAAGTTGGTTTCTTTAAACTTGGCATTACTTGAAAAATGAACAAGAGAAGAATATAAAATGTCAGGGATTTTTTTGAAGCGGTCATTTCATTGCACATGGAGTGACTTCCATATTTCCGAGATACATAAATAAAGGCTACTATACCAGTTCTCACTATGGAGTTGTAGAAGTATTTTCATAGAGATACTGCCAAGTGCATGTATTGCCATCTGAGGATCTGTAATAACAATATAGTTGTTTTGTACATTCTGGGCCCGTTTGATTTCACCAGCAAAACCAGGCTGTAGTACTTAGCAGCAGAAAATGCACCTGTGATGAGCTCTGTGGGGCTCAAGCCAGTGGCAACTGCCACCGCTCTTGAGAGCCAGAATCTACTGGTGCTGCTCAAAGTATGTGCTGCTAGCTAAGGATCTGTTGGGACCAGAGCATTTGGAAGACGGGATGATTCAGCATAACACCCTGTCATCTTTCAACTGTGATGCAGCTGAGGAATCCTGCCTGAAGTCAGAGATCCTCCCCTGATGGAGTCCCCATAAGAAAGGTGGTGATAGACTGCCCAAAGGGATCAGGGATGGGGAAAGCCTGCGGTCTAACACTTTGCGCTGAATACTGGAGCTTGCCAAATCCTTCAGAAGAACCTTCTCCAGTAGTACTATTGCAGTTGTTACTCCTTAAAGCCTCAGGATGACAGCCTCCCAGACTTCCTACTTGTGGTGGAGTGCCTCTTTGGGTGGCATCCCACTATGTAGGGTAGTGGAAGAAACTAATTAAGAGAAGCCATTAAGTGATGATCATTGAGCAAATGTGCTTGGCTTTGACTTGCTTTGCTTCTATATCCAGCTTATCTCAACCTGAAGAAAATGGAAAACTTATCACACAGCCCCTTGTCATGTCTGCTGAGAGAGCATGGTGTGTGTGTTGACGATATAGATTACCAGCGTATCACATATCACTTGCTGAGGCTGTTGTTGGACAATAGGGCACGAATGGCCTTTTTATATCTGTTCCTATGGTCTCAGTGCTGTGGAACAGCCCTCCTCCTTAGTTTGAGAACAACTCTGGAACTATCTCTTTCTCAAAAGTATTGATCTTCTGGCATGTTGCAAGATATGTCTTCATTCAGGCTTTTGACTTGGTGCAGTGGCATCAAAGAGTTGGTGGAGATTTTTTAGTGGTTGAGGAAAGTGTTTGGGTGTTGTGAGCTGACATTACGGCCTTCAGCTCAGACCATGGATTGAATTGTGGCTTAACGTTTTATTTGAATATCCCATCATACTTGGTTCTTGAACTATAGTTCTTGTAAATCAATATATTTTTGCAGATAGACACTATATAAATAAAAGTGTTTTTGTCTGCTTGCCTTGAATCTTGACCCATGTGTGTAGCAAAGTATTTGCTTGGCATGTGGAAGAGCTTAACCTAACTAACGGTAACTTTCCCTCATACTCAACTGGTTCATAGAATCATAGAATCATAGAATATCAGGGTTGGAAGGGACCTTAGAAGGTCATCTAGTCCAACCCCCTGCTCAAAGCAGGACCAATCCCCAATTATTATTTTTTCCCCTCCAGATCCCTAAATGGCCCCCTCAAGGATTGAACTCACAACCCTGGGTTTAGCAGGCCAATGCTCAAGCCACTGAGCTATCCCTCCCCCCATTGAGCTATCCCTCCCCCCTTTTGTGATGACATCTTTGTGTGCCGGTGGTTTTATCATGGTTGCAGGAAAACATTTTGAGAGAATCTTGAATTGATTTTTGGAACCAGCACTCCAAGGTGGTTGTTTTTTCCCCTGGCTCTGTCAATTACTTAATGTTTTCTTGGGTAAGTCACTTCATTTCACTTAGAAGCAGTTTCTCCTCCCTTGGTGTTCACACCTCAACTGCTAGAAGAAGGCCTCCCCTCCCCTCATTGAGCTAACCTCGTTATCTCTAGCCTGACTCTTCCCTGCACATTTATATCTGCCCCTGGACATTTCCATGCTTGCATCCAAAGAAGTGGGTATTCACCCACGAAAGCTTATGCTCCAATACCTCTGTTAGTTTATAAGGTGCCACAGGACCCTTTGTCACTTAATTTCTGTCACTTGGCTTCTCCATCTGTAAAATGGGGATAGTAGTTCCCATTAATGTCATGAGAATTCTTTAACTGTTCGTAACATATTTTGAGATCCTTAGACAAGTGGGTTAGGGATGCAAAGTATTGTAATTATGATATTTCCCACCCTGCTTAGCACTGCACTAGAGAAATCCAACTTAGCAGACATAAGGCTGTGGTAATCAGCACTGGAGAATTGAGGAGAAAGCAGATGCAGTAGCAAGAGTGCCAATGTAATTATGTTCAACTGTTCTTCTAAAGGACAGGGAATCTGGTAATTGAAATGATTAGGTACCAATATAATTGTGGTGTTTGCTGACACACAAGCATTACTTGTGCCTTTGCTGCTTTATAATGAAGCCTTTTGTATATGCTCTGCTTGTGGAAGGAGTATTTAGAGTGACTGTGGGAACTGAGGAAGAATGCAAGGCTAGAAAAGGTGGGTGACAGGAAGTTAACTGTTTAGAGGCAGTAACGAACATAGAGAATGCAGCAGTAGCAGTGGCAGTGTGCGATGCCTGGAGATGCTCTGGCCACCTTTTAGTCTCTACAAAGGTATTACTAAAGCGCCTGTGTGCTTTGAAAGCAATTGTGTTCTTTCTCTAAAAGACCAATTTTATGTATCCCAGGTGCCTTCTGTTTAACCTCCGGTTGCATTTGCCCTTGTTTTACTGACCTTGAGTAAGTGATTGTCATTTTATGATCTACCGAAAGTCCTTGAAACACTCCTCCCCAGGAAAGGAATTCAATATCAATGTGCTGCTCCCAGAAGACTGCTTGCTACTGAGAGGGTGGAAACCATTTGCTATTACTTAATGAAAAAGTGTCCTCCATAAATCACCTCTTCAATTGGAGCCCACAGTAAAACAGCATGAGTCTTTAGCACTGCCAACACTCAAATAGACTTGTATATCCTGGTACTCATTATTTGTTGGTTCTTAATTATACAGTGTGCTCAAAGCAGGAAATTCGGTGTGCTTCCTGAGGAAAAATGAGCATATCCTAGCTCATTCTTTAAACTGGTGGTTAAATGTCAGTACTCTGAGACTCGTGGAAGAGAAAGAAAGAAATACCCCCCCCCCCAAAAAAAAAAACCAAAACACTTTTGTTTTCATTTAAAGGAATGGTGTGTAATCTACTGACACTGAAACAGACCTTGCTGTCCTGCTGAATAGCTGTCTGGTCTTTTTCTCACACCTCTGTGTGAGAATGTGTTTCATTCTGAATGGTGATTAAAAAAAAGTTGTTTGGACACCCAGTCATGTCAAAATATCAGCAATGGCTACTTCTAATTGACAAAAAGAACAGGAGTACTTGTGGCACCTTAGAGACTAACAAATTTATTTCAGCATAAGCTTTCGTGGGCTACAGTCCCACTTCATTGGATGCATGGAATGGAACATACAGTAAACAGATATTTATACATTCAGAGAAACATGAAAAGGTGGAAGTACCTATACCAACTGTAAGAGGCTAATGAATTAAGAGGAACTATTATCAGCAGGGGGAAAAAATTTTTGAAGTGATAATCAAGACGGCCCATTTCGGACAGTTGACACAAAGGTGTTAGGATAGTTAACTAGGGGAAATAGATTCAATTAACGTAATGACCGAGCCACTCCCAGTCTCTGTTCAAACCTAAGTTAATCGTATCTAGTTTGCATATTAATTCAAGTTCAGCAGCTTCTCATTGGAGTCTGTTTTTGAACCTTTTGTGTCACAAAATTGCCACCTTTAAGTCTGTTACTGAGTGATTAGAGAGGTTGAAGTGTTCTCCTACTGGTTTTTGAATGTTATGATTCCTGATGTCAGATTTGTGTCCGTTTATTCTATTGCAAAGAGACTGTCCAGTTTGGCCAATGTACATGGCAGAGGGGCATTGCTGGCACATGATGGCATATATCACATTGGTAGATGTGCAGGTGAACGAGCCCCTGATGGCGTGGCTGCTGTGATTAGGTCCTATGATGGTGTCACTTGAATAGATACATGGACAGAGTTGACATCGGGCTTTGTTGCAAGGATAGGTTCCTGGGTTAGTGTTTTTGTTGTATGGTGGGTGGTTGCTGGTGATTATTTGCTTCAGGTTGGGGGGTTGTCTGTAAGCGAAGACTGGTCTGTCTCCCAAGATCTGTGAGAGTGAGGGATTGTTCTTCAGGATAGATCTTTGATGATGCGCTGGAGAGGTTTTAGTCGGGGGCTGAAGGTGATGGCTAGTGGCGTTCTGTTATTTTCTTTGTTGGGCCTGTCCTGTAGTAGGTGACTTCTGGGTACTCTTCTGGCTCTGTCAATCTGTTTTTTCACTTCAGCACGTGGGTATTGTAGTTTTAAGAATGCTTGATAGAGATCTTGTAGGTGTTTGTCTCTGTCTGAGGGATTGAAGCAAATGCAGTTGTATCTTAGAGCTTGGCTGTAGACAATGGATCGTGTGGTGTGGCCTGGATGGAAGCTGGAGGCATGTAGGTAAGTATAGCGGTCAGTAGGTTTCCGGTATAGGGTGGTGTTTATGTGACCATCGCTTATTAGCACAGTAGTGTCTAGGAAATGGACCGCTTGTGTGGACTGGTCTAGGCTGAGGTTGATTGGAAATTGTTGAAATCATGGTGGAATTCCTCAAGGGCTTCTGTAGCCCTTGAGTGGGACTGTAGCCCACGAAAGCTTATGCTGAAATAAATTTGTTAGTCTCTAAGGTGCCACAAGTACTCCTGTTCTTTTTGCTGACACAGACTAATACGACTGCTACTCTGAAACCTTCTAATTGACAGGTTGTCTCTTAGCTTGACCTTATGGTTTCCCCATCTGTAAAATGTGGACAATGATATTGATTTCCTTTGTAAAGAACTTTGATATCTACTGATGGAAAGCACTATATAAGATCTAGGTATAGATATTATTTATTTATTTATTATCTATTATGACAACGTCCCTGTGAGTATGCAGTTGAAGGAGTGTCCCTGCAAGCAGAGCATTGGGGCTTTAAAAGTTTTATCTGTTAGTTGTGCTTCTTCTTTTTTGCTACATCAGCATCTAATCTAATTGTCTGCGATTCTTCTCTTTTTACACAGGAGTAACTCTTCTTCAGGTACCAGTATACAATGTGGGATGAGGATTAGATGATACAGTTGTAAAGAACATTAATGGCCTTTGGGAAGTTGCTGTTAGCTGCATGAACGGATCCTAGTTACCATGGAAAGTGGAGTTTACAATTATCTGTATTCTATCTATCTATCTATCTTAGGGTCTTCTATCCCATTATTTGTTTCGGTTTTCACCAAGAAAGTTAGTGGTGATTGGACATCTAAAATACTGAATGCCAGTGAAAATGAGGTAGGATCAGGGTCTAAAATAGGGAAAGAACAAGTCAAAAATTACTTAGACAAGTTAGATGTCTTCAAATCACCAGGGCCTGATTAAATGCATCCTAGAATACTCAAGGAGCTGACTAAGGACATATCTGAGCCATTAGCAATTATTTTTGAAGTCATGGAAGACGGGAGACATTCCAGAAGACTGGAAAAGGGTAAATATAGTGCCCATTTATAAAAAGGGAAATAAAGACAACCCAGGCAATTACAGACCAGTCATCTTAACTTCTGTACCCGGAAAGATAATGGAGCAAATAATTAAGCAATCAGTTTGCAGACACCTAGAAGATAATAAGCTGATAAATAAAAGTCAGCATGGATTTGTCAAGAACAAATTGTGTCAAACCAACCTGATAGCTTTCTTTGACAGGATAACAAGCCTTGTGGATGAGGAAGATGTGGTAGATGTGGTATATCTTGACTTTAGTAAGGCTTTTGATACTGTCTCACATGATCTTCTCATAAACTAGGGAAATACAACCTAGATGGAGCTACTATAAGGTGGGTGCATAACTGGTTGGAAAATCGTTCCCAGAGAGTAGTTATCAGTGGTTCACAGTCAAGCTGGAAGGGCATAACAAGTGGGGTTCCACGAGAATCCATTCTGGGTCCAGTTCTGTTCAATATCTTCATCAATAATTTAGATAATGGCATACAGAGTACACTTATAAAGTTTGCGGGTGATACCAAGCTGGGAAGGGTTGCAAGTGCTTTGGAAGATAATTTTTAATTTTAATCCTATCTGGACAAACTGGAGAAATGGTCTGAAGTAAATAGGATGAAATTCAATAAGGACAAGTGCAAAGTACTCCACTTAGGAAGGAACAATCAGTTGCACACATACAAAATGAAAAATGACTGCCTAGGAAGGAGTACTGCGGAAAGGGATCTGGGGGTCATGGTGGGTCACAAGCTAAATATGAGTCAACAGTGTAACGCTGTTGCAAAAAAACCAAACATCGTCCGTGCCACCTCATCTCCTCCCTTTATAGAGAACCTTCTGAGATCTCGGCTTGGACAGATCTCTCCTGCTCGCCTGCTGGGGTTCCCCAGATACCATAGTTCCTTCTTCCCCTGTGGCCCATTCCAGATACAGCCCCTGAGCCTGCCTGTCTTGTGAAGCCTTCTGCAAACAGCACTTTTCAAACTTCCTGAGAAGCACGGCTCAGGAGTCAGCACCTTTTCCCATGGGTGAGGAATCTAGCTATAGCTGCTGGGAATCTGTCATTTAGGCAGGGCCTTCCCCCTCAATGCCCTCCTCGTGCTGCCAGATCTGGGACTTCGCCTGCCAATGACAAGGCGGAGAGAGATCCGGGGTGAGCCCACCTCTAGCTCTAGCCACCAACCACTTATGGCACTGGGAGTGCCTAATGATATATTTTGGCTGCCATCTAACAAGCAAGGTCTGTTTTAAACGTCTTAGACTCTGTGTGCATACATTCATGTGTGTTCCAGCAAAACTAAGGCACTGTAAACATTCCCTCTGTCTGTATTATCATACCTGTAGGTTGTCTGTCTTCAAAGCACTTAGTGTCATTACAAGAAAATTGTCACAATGCATAGCATCTTAATTACAGAATTTTATTTTAACACACTCTTTAATGAATTACGCTCATTAATAGAAACATAATTTATACAAATAAACTTTTAGCTTCAAAGCAAGCAGTACTTAAGAGGACCACTTCAAAACAATACTTTGCACTTACATAGCATCTTTCTTCTGAAGATCTCTTAATGTTTTGGGTGCATTAATTTAACCTCTCAATCAATGATGATACCAGTATTATGGATGTGGAAAATTAGTCTGAGAGGATAAGTGGCTTTCCTAAGGCCACACAGTGGCAGAGATGGAAAGAGAATGCCACTCCTGCTCCAATCGGGGCAGAGGGGATGGAGAAGAGGGAAAATCTTTCAAACTCCAGAGAGAGAACCAAATTCAAGTTAAAAATTGGACACCTCCACTGGACTGTTTTAGCCTTTATTGGAAGAGAACAACAGATGGTTTAGTTGTTGGTATTCCACTTATTAACCAAAGTAGGACAGGCAGTCATGCAAATTTTAACTTACCGTAAGTGATCTTCTTTGTACCAGTCATAGATGGAATCACAGATTCATGTCTTCTTTTTGTATTGTGTGTTGGCTGTTGAGTTATTAATAAATAGCAAAATAGATACAGGGAACCAACCAATTAGGAATCAGCATTTCAACTGTAATTGCTTTGTTGATTCACAGGAGAATTTTCTAAGCTGATGAGAAAAAGGTAGGGGGTTTTAGATCTTATATAAAGGGCCCTACCAAATTCATAGCCATGAAAAACACAACACGGACTGTGAAATCTGGTCTCCCCACGCGAAATCTGGTCTTTTGTGTGCTTTTACCCTATATTATACAGATTTCACGGGGGAGACCAGCGTTTCTCAAGTTGGGGGTCCTGACCCAAAAAGGAGTTGCAGTGGGGTTACAGGGTTATTTTACGGGGGGTCGCAGTATCACCACCCTCACTTCTGCGCTGCCTTCAGTGCTGGGTGGCTGGAAAGTGGCAGGTGTTAGCTAGGCGCCCAGCTCTGAAGGCCG
Source organism: Chelydra serpentina (assembly GCA_037349315.1). Lineage (NCBI taxonomy): Eukaryota > Metazoa > Chordata > Testudines > Chelydridae > Chelydra > Chelydra serpentina. The sequence continues at coordinate 27,808,716 of JBAIAC010000035.1, read as the reverse complement.
CGCCCCACCAGCAGCAGCGCAGAAGTAAGGGGGGCAATACCATCCCATGCCATCCTTACTTCTGCGCTGCTGCTGGCGTCGGCTCTGCCTTCAGAGTTGGGCTCCCATTCAACAGCTGCTGCTCTCCAGCTGCATCAGCTCTGAAGGCAGTGCCACCGCCAGCAGCAGTGCAGAAGTAAGGGTAGTAGTACTGCAGCCCAAGCCCCCCTCCCCCGCCCCCCCAACACACACACACAACAACCTTGCGACCCTCCCAACAACTCCTTTTTGGGCGAGGACCCCGACAATTACAACACTGTGACATTTCAGATTTAAATAGGTGAAATCATGAAATTTACTATTTTTAAAATCCTGTGACCGTGAAATTGACCAAAATGGACCATGAATTCGTAGGGCCCTCGTTATATAGCTCAGGGGATTGGTAAGAGACATGCAACTTCTTAGTCACCAGTTCATAATGACCCAGATCAGTAGCAGTGCTGAGTTATACTTGGGCAACAAATTATATTGGGATGAAAAATGGAATGTTTAGACACACAAGTTTTCACAACTTAGAAGAAAAAGTGTTTTAGCTCATCTGGCTGTATGTCTTATACAACTATGGCCGTTAAAAACACATAGTTTGGCTATATCAGAAATGTGAGTATAGACAAATCTTAGGCAAGTGAAATGTGGCTAACAGAAAAGAAAGTTAACTGAAAATTATGAAGTTCCATGAAATTTGTCTCAAACTAATTTTGTTTTTGTCTGACCTCTTGCCAGAAAGAGCTGGAAAAAAAACTATTACTATTTTCTTGCCATTTGGTGACTGTTCAATAACCCAGCTGAGAGTATCAGTCCAGCTCCCAATACACAAATGTCAACACTGCAGAATCAGAACCACAGCTGGTACTGATTGATTGGCCTTTTTTGGCAGTTATCAATCAAGGCCAAGGATTGATGCATGAAAATCAGTCTTTGAGGCACCATGGTTGGTACAGCATCAGGGAAGAATCCTACAGAACCTATTCTCTGTACAAATGTAAGGGAAGCCTAGAGTTGACCCAGTACTTGCCATCCGATCTCAGTATAGTGAAAACATTATATCAAATATTTGAAAAGCAGTTTCAAAACTAAAATTACAGCAGTACAGATCTGCTGCTGAACTTGCCCTTCTGCCTTGGCCTACTTTTTAAAGAAAATAAATCATTTAGTATGATAGTGTCAATAGAAACATATATTATGTCTAGAAAACTGTCTCCAGTGCCTCGTTTGTTTTCTGTGACTACCTCGTTTTTTTCTCAACATTTATCTTCCACTGGAACACCATTATGTAGTCACAAAGTTAAACTGTATTGACATTCTGTTTTAATTAGTTTGATGGTACCGAGGTGGCTTCTGTTAATTATTTGACAGTTTTGTTTTGTTTTTTTATTTAATAGCTATGCAGTTCTGCCAGGTAATGGAAGTGTTTTTTACTCTTTGAATGGGCGGTGTCCTTTGGTTGGAAGATGTGCCTTTGTAAAAGATAAAATAATATTCCAAGGAGAAGTGTCTGAGAACTTTTATGCCATCTGCTGATTAACTGTTCTCTATTGTTCTTTTTTCATTGTATCTCTGAGGCGTTTAAAGTAAGCTGAGTATTGTTTTATTGAATTGGGTTTGATGCTACTATTCTGTTGCTCCCTTTAAAAAGTATTTGAAGTTCAATTGCTGTTTTTAAACAATCATCAACAGACCTGTCTTTGATACTAACATTTAAAAACAGTATAGATCTGCATGATGCTTAAACCTTCCGTGAAGATTTCCTTCATTCATATATGTTCTGCCTAGGGAATGTCACTGGCTTAAAAAAAAAGTGTCTGTCTATCCCACCACCAGTAATTGTTACCTCAACAGAAAGGGCAAGCGATAAAGCGGTCTGAAGATTGAACTACTCTTTTACTCCGAGAGGTGTTGACCACATGTCAGGTTTGAGGACACTACCTCAACATCTAGAACAGCTGCTGTCTGTGGTGTACTTGTGTGTGGATTAAAAACCTGACTACAGAACTCCAGGCTGGCAGTAGAATCCGCAGTCCAGGTTAACTCCTCCTGTGTCTGATCAGGAGTTGGGAGTTTTGGGGGGAACCCGGGCCCGCCCTCTACTCCGGGTTCCAGCCCAGGGCCCTGTGGATTGCAGCTTGTTTAGAGTGCCTCCTGGAACAACTGCAGGACAGCCAGCCCCTGATTGGCTGCAGGTGTCTCAATCAACCTCCCTGCCTTCTGGAAAGTTATTAATTGGCCCCAGGTGTCTTGATTAACCTGGAGCAACTGCCATAAGGTATCAGGGATTTGTTTAGCCTGGGGCTAACATACTGATTCCTTACCACTTTCCTATAGCCCTCTGGCCTTGCCCCGTCACAATATTAAATAATACATTAATTAAATTTGTGACTGAACTCCTTGGGGAAGAATTGTATGTCCCCTGCTCTGTTTTATCCGCATTCTGCCATATATATAGTATGTGGTAGGGTTGCCAACCCTCCCGGATTGGCCGGGAGACTCAAGAGTCTACTGGAATTGGCATTGATCTCCTGGTGACTATTGAAAGCAATCCGGGAGATTTTAATAGGCAAGGGTGTTTGGTTTTATGTGATTAGAAAGTTGGCAACCCTAAGTATGTGTGTGTGCATATAAAATAAAAATATAAACATACACTCTTACAAACAAGAGGAATATGGGTCATCCAAGTGTTGGCTTGAGTTGAAGAATCTGCTGAGTTAGCGAATGGTAATCTGATTTGAGTTGATTTATTTATTTTAAAGCAGGGAGAGGTAACAATCTTTATTTTACAGTAGGGAGAGGTACCAATATTTTAAAGCCAGGTAACAATCTCCCTTCACTGTTGATTTGCCACCAAAACAATAATCACTACATGAAATTACATCCTCCACTGCCTAATAACCAAGCAGTGAAGATTGTGGCAAAGAGCAGAGATCCTGAATTACCTGTTGGCAAACCATGGTGAAAAACTACTTAGTGTATGTCCTGGGATAGATTTAACGGTATTAGGAAGCTGTTAAAATGACACTTTAGCTAGATCGGTGTTGTTGCTGCTGCTGAGGTCTGAGGCTGCACTGTGACTCTCTCAGCAGTAGCTCTGAGTGCAAATGATGCTCTGAGCCAGTGGTTCTCAACCTTTTTACGATTGTGGGCCGCATATGCAGTGCGCTCTCTCTCTCTCTAATACACACACACACACACACACACACACACGCACACTATATTCTACCTGTACATCTACATGGGCCGCAGCTGTGTGCTGATTGAACTATGGGTTGAGAACTAGTGCTCTGAGCCTGCCAGTACAGAGGGGTATTTTGTTAACGGACACTTCCCTTTGTGTCTGTGAAATTTCAGAGGGCGTTATATGGCCTGTATCCCTTAGCAATGATCTTTCACAATTTCAGAAAGCATCTCTGTAATGATGCAGAACAACAACTACTAGGTGGCATCATTCTATTGCCAATGGAGGCTGGCAAACCTATGAACTGCAGCTGTGACTTCAACACATTAAATACTGCCTTGAGGTGGTGACAGCTCTATAAAGTTGCTGTGTGGCCAGGGTACTGGAGGGTCAAGGCCAGCTCATGTTTGAATAGTCTGTATTTCATAGTTGGCAATCTGTAATAGTCTTGTAATGCAATCATTCATGCGGTTCTCATGAACAGGGCATTATTTCCAGTCTGGTTTGCTAAAGATAAGTCGATTAATATACAGATGGCCTGGGGAGTAACAAAATAATAAACTTCAGGCCTCCCCACTGCATGCAAAACATTACAAAGGCAGAAAGGTTCAGGAATTGAAATTAGATTCAACAGAGAAGAGATTCATAGGAGCTCCTCAACCTCCCTGCTGGAGAGGAACTACATTTTATATGTATGTTGGCTCCACCCTATTTTCATTTTGCCAATCAGAGGAGGCAATTTGTGGCCCTGCAATGGTACATCTAATTCCACCAGGCAGAGGGCTGGGGCAGGAGTAACTTGGTTTTCAACTGGATCCCCCCATTTCTCTCCCCATAAAAATGAGTATGTGTGTGGGGAGGGGATTATAAAAATTGGAGAATCCCATGCCCCTCACACCAAAAAAGGTCAATAATATTCTGTATTGAAATGAATGGCAACCACTAGTTGCACTGCTCCACTGTCACCACAAGGAGGCCTAATGTCCTTCCTCTGTTTCCCAAGTTGTTGTGGCCCAGCCCTTTTGCGGGGGTATGGCATAGGTAGTAGCACACAAGAGTAAATATCTGATCTGGCCTCTGCTCTCTTTTCATAACTACCTGCTTTAGAAAAGAAATAGCTGTTCATGTCAGCCCTGTGCTTGTGAAGCCTTTGCACCCCTGTTCTGTTGTGGTCATAATGACCACTTGAGAGATGCGCTGATATCTATTTAAAAGAAAATCAAACATTAACTAAGTTCCAACTGGTTCAAATATGCCCACATTCTGTATAGTTCTTTTTAAAACCCTGGAAGCTACTCCAGCTGAAAGGATAGCCTCCTTGACTGTCTCCTCTTCCATCTCACAGTGAAGCTAAGTTTAGAGATGGCCTCAGTTTTTCTTTAGCTTTTCCCAAAACAGTGTTGAATGACTGAAAAAAATAGTAGTCAAAGTGGTAAAAGAGACTGCAAGCCCCACATGTAGTATTGTGTGTCAGTTTAAAATAACTGTCTTAAACAGGAACTTTAATGTCTTTGCCCTGGTCTACACTGGGAGGAGGGGGTCGATGTAAGGTACGTAACTTCAGCTACGTGAATAACGTAGCTGAAGTCGACGTACTTCGATCGACTTACCGCGCCGTGAGGACACCGCAGGGTCGACTGCGCCCGCTCCCCTGTCGACTCCACTTCCACCTCTTGCCGCGGTGGATTACTGGAGTCGACGGCAGAGCGATCAGAGATCGATTTATCACCGTCTACACTAGACGCAAAAATTCGATCCCTGAAAGATCGATCACTACCCGCCGAGCCAGCGGGTAGTGAAGACGTACCCTTTGTTAACTACTCTAGTTATCAGAATAGCATTGCACTGTGGCATGTATTACCCTTTTATTTTAATTAAACACAACTCTGAGTGGAGCTTGTAAAAACACAGCTAGACGCTGTCTTATAGGATATGATCTTGGGGTCCTTTTGTCCTATCTGTCGCATCTACATTCAGTCACCTTTTCTTGTTCTGTGTGTACACAGAATGGTAGGGCAAAGGAGATCTCAGGATGAGCAAAAAATTCTTGCAAGTTAGCAGAAGAGGTTTCCACAGAGAATTTCCACTTCAATATATAGGTTCTGTTCAAGATTTTAAGTACTGTAGCTCCTTCTACATACATATCTCCTCTTCCTGATTATGAGGGACAGTCTCTGTTTATTTTAGTAACAAAATACATTTTGTTTGTTTATTTTCCCCCATGTTCTTCCCCCCAAAAACCCTCTTTTGCACATGTGCTTTTCACTGGAGTTAAAAAATGTTTCCATTTTTTCTCCAGGTATCTCTATTTACACTTCTATTTACATGTGCTAGTGAGTATAGTTCCCACAGTCCTTAAAGCCTCGCTCTTCTCATTTTCTTTTTTTTAATATTTTGTATTTGAATCTTAAGAAAAGCAGGCATGTGGAATTCCTGTAGTGACCTAACTGCACACACAGCAAATGAGGCACGACTCCAGCTCCCAAGTGTCATCTGGGACAGGCAATAACAAAACATGCAGCAGCAGCTCAAGCATTAGCTGTTGTCAAGGAAAGATTGGCGAGAAGATCAGCATAGGGACAATTCATGATTCCATTTTAAAGAAAAATCTATTTATGGCCTGCCAGCTCTCTTCATAAATAAGTTTCAGAACTGCATAACATTCTACATTTCAGGTATTTCCACTGTAGATTTCATTAATAGCTCTGTTCCATTTTTTTTTACTTTGATTTGAGTTTTATTATCTTTGCCTAAAATTGTAAACCCAAATTGTGTTATGTATTGTTATATTGGGATACTAAAGAAAAACATGATATTGAAAATTAGAGACTATCTATAGATTAAGCCATTTAATGCAACCAAAAATATCTTGTGGTGGTATTTTTGCCTGGAATTTGCAGTCATTTGAGTGTCTAATGTTTGCTCGGACTAAAGAGATTATTGCCCCATAATCTTAAAAAAAAATCATCAGCCACATTTGACAGTGTTAGACAAGACAACATTCTCCACGTCAGAAACAGACATAGTATTTTACAGAGAAATTCTAAAAGAACTTTTAAAACAATTCCTGAAATTGTTACTAATAGGTTACTTGAATTTTGAAGCTTAAACTACATGTCTTCCCCTGAGATACAGGACTCCTTTAAATGCAAAAAGAAGAAGGCAGTTCCTCAAACTATGGGACTCATTGAAGTCATTGAGAGTTCTGCCATTGAGTCAGTGGGTGCAGGAGCAAACTCTAGGTATATATACAGGAGAGAGAATGGGTAAGCCCTCATACAAAGTAAAGATGAAAACAATATTACAGCAGCACTTGGATTTGTGCTGGGATGTGTTAGCCACCTTATTTACACTTTAGTGTGTGTAGACTATGAAATACATCAATTAAAAAAAATAATACTTTTTCATACAGTCTCTCCAAAGATGAAGGACATAAGCTGAAATAGAGAGACTCGCTCTCCTTGCATTCTCACTGAATATCCTCCCTCCCCATAGTGTATTTGCCAGGATGTTATGCACCATGTTATAATATGGTTCTCGGAAGTACTGTCCCAAAAATTATGAATGATATATGTGCACTGATAGCTGTTCACAGAAAAGCAGTTCAGGAAGCAAATTCTGAGCTTACCCAGGGTCTCCAAGCCCCCATACGTAAAAGAGATGAGTGCTACTAAATTTATTTTCCTGTGTCCAGGGCCGACGAGAGGTGGGGGGAAGCCGGTACAAATTACTGGGGCCCGGCGGTCCGGAAGGGGGCCCAGGGCCCGACCATGTAAAGATTTTTAGCTGGTCCGCCCTTGCTGCGGGGGCCCAGAAAATTTTTTTTCACCGGGGCCCGAACCCGCTCTCGGCGGCCCTGCCTGTGTCTACTAACTTGTACACTGAATGTTTATGTTTTGCAGCTGTAATGTGACTATTATTAATCTAAAAAGTCATTTAGTCTGTAATACCATTGATTTCAGCCTCCCCATCCCACCCCAGGATTCAGTACAAATTAATTTCAGTAAATTGCTCCTCCATGATATATAGCTGTTCCACAGTTCTTTCATATGTGTTATTTGCATGTTACTCATCTCTAGTCTGTGTTTTTTCATAGTAATTTGAACTATATAACTTGAAGCTTTTCACAACAAAGAGGGGTGATATGGGTACCAGGGACATGATATGGGTACCATGTTAACATGTCACAATGACAGATCTGAGAGTACAATACAGAGCTCACATTAATATATTTTGATGTATTAAGGCCTGCTTAAATTCCTGCTGTAGCTTGTGGAGCAGGAGATAGCAATGTGATGATGGTATAATTTACCCTAAAGCCATCAATTTCATTCCAACCAACATTTAGAGTAGTTGTGATGGTTTTTTCATGCCTAGATTCCATAACGGTGACAGCAAAGATGTCCAAATCAAGACTATACTTTGGCAGTCAACACACATTGTGTCAGCCCAGACTGGTGGCTGTGACTGCTGGCTACATTCAGTGTTAGTTGGGATCCCATGACAAAAAAGGCACATTTCTAGATAAAAAAGTGTGTGGCAGCATATTTGATATTTCTATTCATGTGTATTGCCACCCACATCCATGATTTGTATGTACTGTTCCACTAGGCATTCACATTCTCTTAGTTCTCCAGTTCCAACCAATCTGCTATTAAAAAATAAACAACAACCCAACACAGTAAATGCAGTAACTTAATCTACCACGAACTGAGAAAGCAGTGAGCTCTCCTGAATAAAGAATCTAGACTTCCCTTGATATAATAGGGATTTAACTCACTCCAGGCAGTATGGCTCACAGCATGATACTTATGTCATGAAGATCCATGAGGTGCAGTTAATGCCTGTTAGAAATACGCTTGCACTATTATAGCATTTTCACCTTGTAGATGAGTTTGATCTTTAAATAGCAGTGGCACCTGTAACGAGCACATGCATCCTCTTTGCTGTTCTTTCCTTGTTTGTAATCAACAAGCCTCAGTAAGCCAGTTTGGTGCAAGTGAATTGGAGAACCATCCGGCAAAGCACTTAAATATGAAATTTCATTCTAATAAACAATGTACTGAATAGTTTAATTAACCCAGAGTTTTTTTCTGATTCCCCAGCAGCATATGAGTCTTTTTCTGGGTTGTATAGTGGAATACAGATTTATTTAGAGCGCAAGTGACTCTACAAAAACCATACAATATATTCAACTCACCGTGCTCAAATCCATATGTACGACGAATGCAGCATAGAGTCGGGCTTCCTCCTGCTCAGAATCTCTCTACACCTTGAACATTGGAACTAAATTTTTTTTTAATAGATCTGCATTTTTCTTTCCTTTCATTACCTGATTTCATCTGAAAATCTCTGCATGTGGTTCTCTTTTTCTTAATTTATTAGATTTGGCATTGCTGTTTATTGTATCAACTTGGCATCTGTCTAATGTAGCTCATTTGAAGAAAACAATATGCTTAAAAAATAACATAACATTAACCCTTGAGGGCTAGATGGAGACTGGTGTATTTATCAATGTGTCTGTAGTTCTTCCTCTGTATGAAAAATATTTTGAAACTGAAAATAATATTGCATACTTTTTATTATTAATCAGCCCCCTGTGCCCAAAATATGTAAGGGCTTTAAGTGTCTAACAGTATTTCATCACATTTTCCAGCCTGGAGCACATTGTACTATGTAGGGAAGTTGAGTGTTTTCACTGCACACAAGGCATAACCTTGTGGATCTGCAGTACAAACAAAGCTGCCTTCAATCTCCTCTTTAGAGAAGTTGTAAATCTTTAGGAATGGCCCAAACTGTACAGGTTTCTGAAATTAATGTAGAAGAGGATAAAGTCTACTTGTTCATAAAGTGACTCTCAAATTTAATTAGTAATCACACCTAGTGATCCAAAGCATGAAAAGGATGGCATTAATGCCCAAGGAATGCACTGATGGAATACCCCAATGGCTCAGATCCATGTTTCACCACTTCTTTCAGTTTGGGACCCTGCCATCTGTTTACATTTGCACATTGCCTCCAAGGCTTTGTAGGTAACTGACCTTGGGTTAAATTGGTGTTTATGGGAGAAAGCAGTGGCTAGAAAAGGTTATTTTGGTTGTGTAGGGATGACTTTAGAGAAGGGAAATTGAGAGGAGAGAGATCAATAAAAACTTTAAGAATTACTTCAGATTTGTGTTAGTTTAGGGCCATTTTACAACTTGCCAATTCTGTACAATTGGCAAATACGATTATTTAAAGAAATAACATCCTGCACAGAGATGTTAACCCTTTCTGGTACTAAGTCATTGTATGCTGAGGTTTAGTTAGTCAACAATGGCTACTATTAGTAAATGCAATGAATTACAAGGGCAGAAAGCCCTAATCTGCTTACTTTACCTTCTTTCTGTGATCTGAGTTCAGATAACAAATATGATGATGAATATATATCTTGTTATTATCTTAAGAGTTCTCCCTGGTGGAGGTTCTACAGATTTTCATGCTTGGATCCACTCACTGGATGGCTTCATGCTTATAGTCTGTCTGTTACTGGATAGAGTCCTGGCACTGGTCGTCTAGCCACACTCTTGGAGTGTATATCCTATGGTTAGCTCCCCTTTCTGACAGATGTGGAGTCCACTGTCCAAATACCCTAGACCCTGATAGTAGCAGCAGCTCACCCATTACTCCCGGTAGCTCTTGCATGCTGTTAGAGTTCCACTGATGCTGTGGACTCTCTGGATTACTATTTCCCCTTTGAGAGACTATGTGACAGTGAAAGCAAGTAATACATAGAGTTCGCAAAGGAATTTCTAGACCCATCACACTTTACTCACAGACAAAGTACAAGAGATATACAGATCTATGGAAAATAACAAAAACCTTCACACAAAACTCTTCCTTTATTTTGCTCACTACCCTGAGAGCCCTTCCAAGTTTTTGTCAGGGTCCCTAGACCCTCTTCCTGTGCAATGTTGCCTTCTTCTAATCTCTTTTTCAAAAATGGCCAGTGGGAGATCCTTCCATGTATAAGATTTCAGACCCCCCCCCCACACACACACACATGCACACACTTTTATCAGGTGACTCCTTATTGAGTTCATGTCCCTCATTAGGTGATTTGTTTGTTAGTTATGGCCTCTTGCAGTTCAGACTGTTAAAAGATGGTTTCCCTAGGCTGCAGCCAGCAAATTGTCCTAGAAGGCTTTCATTTGAATGGAAGGCCATCCAAGGTAACGATTGCTAGTTGCTCTCCATTGTTATCCTGACACCTCCTGGAATCCCAATCCAATATAGCTTAGTACAGTTTCAAAATGGTGTTCACAAAACAAAATGGATTTTGCAGACTTGATTTAGATAGATTAGAATAGTCTGCATGTATCTAGTCAGGGCATTCATCCAATTTTAAACAGGACAATTCTGATTTTCTGTTTGTCCCTCATCCAGAACTGAAACAAAACCAAATGTGGTTTTGTTCTGATATCAGAAGGGGGATGCCATAATGAAGAATGTGTTTGTCTGCCCCCGCTGGTGTCACCTTTCAAACACCATGTCTGCGAGGTCATGCCAACGGGGTGGTGCACTCTTCAAAATGGCATCCCCATGAGATGTAACCTTCCATGCGCTGTGTGTGCAAGGTCATGCCAAGGGAGGGAGGATCATGGCAGGAAGGACAAGCACACGTTGTTCCTGAAATTACCGGAATGTTGGGTATTCCAGAATGTGTGAGTGGCCACCCTATATCCATCACATATCTAAACTCTAGCCTTAATTTATTTAACCATAAACCAACTTAAAATATTAAAAAAGGAATAATCTGTAGTCTGTAAGATTTCTTTTAAAAATATGTTTCATTTGATTTCCTTTGGGGAGGAATCCCCCAATTCTTACACATTCCCTTGTAAGGAATAATAATATCTACTAAAATTCTACACATTATTCTCCTCAAAATATTTCAATACATTCAAGCAAGCATTATTGACACGTTCACTTCACTTCAGCCATCAAATCAAGTTCTGTGAAATCTCCACTCCCCTGCCTCTAATATGGCTTATAAATCAGGGTAATAATTGTACTACATTTTGCTGAGAAAACATTTTTTCAAAACGTCTCAAACAGCAGACATAGGTTACAGGGTCTGTAGAGTACGCATAGTTATCCTGTCTTCCTAGTCGTTGCCTTATTCATGAATTCTGTGTTGGAGTTTTAGCAGTAGTGTAGGCAGGTCCGGAGCTATAAAAAGGCGCCTCCCCAGGCTCCCCCTGTACTCACCCGGCGGTGCCTCCGGCGGCGCTCGAGGTCTTCGGCGGCACTTCGGCGGTGGGTCCTCACTCGCTCCAGGTACGCTCCTGGTACCCGCCGCCGAAATGCTGCCGAAGACCCGGAGCGCCTCTGGGTGAGTGCAAGAAGCGGCGCTTCTTTTTAGCTCTGCTAAAAAAAGGTGCCGCTTCCTTTTTAAGGCACCGCTTCTGCGCTCCCGCCCCCCCCAGCCCCGGCTACGCTACTGAGTTTTAGACAGACAGAGTTGTCCAATAGAAATCTTCATACACAATCCAGGTCAACCTTCCTATAATCATATTAAATTGGTAGTTTAAAGTATATGTGGGATGAAGAAGGGTTTTCAGATCCTGCTGTAGAATCTAGGTTCTTGGTTATCTGCTCTCTTCTGTTTCCATCGTGATTTACTCACTCTGTGTGTAGTTACAAAAGACAGAGTTTCTTACGTATTCAGACCTGCTATTCATTCCTTTGCACATTCTGTCCCTCCTTACTCATAACTTTGTTCAACTTCTCCTTTTCTTCCACCCTACCACATTCTCACTCTTTCTTCCCTGACAGAAAAACCTGGTGAAATAGATGAGTCTTTCAATTCATCCTGACCAGGGCTGGCTCCAGCTTTTCGGCCACCTCAAGCAAAAAAACCCCAACCCCAGCCGAAGTGCCAAAGCAAAAAAAAACCAACAAAAAAACCCCGTTGCCCCAGAATCCCCAGACTGCTGCCCCCTACAGGGCGGCGCTCCAGGCATGCACTTTGCCGTCTGGTGCCTGGAGCCGGCCCTGATCTTGAGTTTCATCAAAATCAGTGCTCTGTAAAAGCAAGACGGGACAGGAATTCTAGGGTCAAAGACCTCTGCCCAAATATATTCTGTCATCATCATATATTGATGTTACTCTGTGTTTCAGTCACACATCTCAGATTTGCGGGGCAGGAGGAGAGAGACTGAGGGAAAATGTAAAAAAACCCACACAGATGTACCCCTTCATTTCTTCACCTATTTCTCTCTTTCCCTCTCCTAGATCTCTCTGATCTCAAACATATTATTCATCTTATGTGACAAAGATTGCAGAGCTATTCTTAATACCTTCCTGCTGTTCCCTATGAGAAAGCTGAAAAATGCAAACTAAAAATACAGAAGATGTAGTTATCAAAAATAAAATACCATAGCGGGTGGGTTATAGCAGTACTAGCATTCCCAACAAAGGTTTCATACACATGCACTGTAGGGGACCACAGTGGAGAAATACTATAGGGTCAAAGAAAAAAATTAATATTGATAAAACATGTAACAAACTAGGAACTACTCACAGGAAATATATAATCTCAGTTGGTAAATTTAATTGAAACAGATTAAGTTCTAAATCAACACAATTGATGATAATATTTTTATTTCTAAAGGTTAAATGCATTTTTGACACTCCTCGTCTCCCCAGAAACGTGTGTAAAAGACACTGGGCAGGGTGCCTTCAATACATTTTATTTAGAATAGACATTTATGACTGGTCATTGACCTTGGGATTCCATTAGTGATAATGAAGGGCGCATGTAATGCTTGCTACTCAGAGTGCAGAAAATGATGCATATACACAGATTGTAGCACATCCCCTGCTCCACACTGTTTTGTGATGTGCCATTGCTTGGTAGTTGCATTAGTGGGTCCAGTGGAATTAAATTAAATAGTAGTTTCAGTGCTGATCAAACTTCTTTGGAAACCCACTTAGTGCACAGTATAATAACTCATCTTTTCTTTATTCCTGTCCAAGACAAACTCCGAATATCTAGAGGTTAACATCAACTTACTTTTCTAACCTTTGTAGATCAAGGGCCAACTTCTGCTTGCTTTATTCAGGAGTCTAGTTGCCTTTAATGGACTACTCTTTTGAGAAAGGTGACCAGGATATATTTCAGAGACATTTGACTCAAATATGTTCCAGGAAGGGGCAGAGTGGAATAGACTTAGTAGGTAAATAATTTTGGACTGGTTATTGGGTAGTCGGGTTTTGTTTTGTTTTTTGTCTGTTTGGCTCTGAGTGACACTTAGTAGCCTGGATTTTGAAAGACAAAAGTACATTTTTATTTTTAATAAGGAGGGGGAGTGGGAAGAAACATCATTTTAGCTAATATTTTGACCCGGGGAACACAAGTGGAATTGTTTTGCAAAGGGAAGAAAAGAATGTTACTCTTAAGATCCCCTGGTACGCTAATATTGTACACTCTTAAGATCTTTTGTTTAGCTGTATTAATTGGAATCAGGTGATTGTCCCCTACCTCCATTAGACTTTATGGTACTGTACCAGTACAATCTGTTATAAACATAGTCAAGCGTTGGTTCTTATTTGTGCTTGCTTTTTAATATTCACTGACAAAGTTTGGTATAAAAATGTCTTTGTTTTGTTGGTGAAAACTCAAAAGTGGGGGCATCCTAAAGGCCTAATACTGCACTGCACTGGAGGGACTGCTTTCTAGTGGTTAGGACAGAGGGTTCGGCATCAGGATTCTTGGTCTCTGTTCCTGCTTTTGCCATTGAGTAGCTGTGCAAATATGTAAATCTCAATGTCCCTATCTGTAAAATGGGAATTAGATACTGACCTCCTTTGTAAAGGGCTTTGAGAACTACTGATGAAAAGTACTATGTAAGAGCTAGTTAACAAATTAATTTACAAATTCTTGAACAAAAAAGTACTTGCAAATTATTATTCTTGCCTCAAGGGACCCCGGCTTTTGATTCCTGATTCTTAGCTTCGTGCTACAAGGCTGATTAGGACTCTATGAACTGTGGGAGCTGGTGAAATCAATCCTATGAGTCCTCTCATTCCTCAACCGCATCAGGTTGACTAATGAGTTCCATTTATAAGACCCAATAAATGTCCTAGTTATTGATTTCCAAATTGAAACACAGCATTTACATTCTGAATTAATTTGAACTTAATACTTAAAAGTTCTTGTTCTGGGACATCTTCATCTGAAGTACCTATTCCAGTTCACTAAAGAAAAGCAACTTGGCCCTTCTGCTAACATGTGAATTAACTCAATTAGGGAACATGACCAACAGAATAAATTTTATATAGAGAGATATAGATATCCATTAGAAAAGGGCTTATGTAATCTCCCCTGGAAGGGTATTTTGGAAAAAGCAATCAATCAGAAATGGAACAATAAACCAAACTTAAATTACAGAGAGCCCAGTCACGATGTTTGAATGTGATCCATAAAAATTCTTTTAGCTACACACTAAAAGAGAAGTTATGTATTTGACACTGAAATGATTTGTGCAAATGCTTTCATCCTTTTTTTTTTATCTCCCGAGCCATAGTCTCTGCATAGTCACAATGTCAGTGAGTTTTATGTAATGTCCAACTGCATTAGCCCCAGCAACAATGTGTTTAGCATAATAACACACTTGAAGAATGGAGAGCCCATAGTGCATATGCACATAACGCTGGCTCCCTTTTCTTTTGCCCATGCACAAAGGCATGCTGTAGTTTTCCGGAACCAAGTCATAATTTTTTGACAAACCACTAGGCAGCCTGAATGTTGACATTGGTAGGAAATTAAACCATAAACACATGAAGCACCAGGCTGGAAAAAATGCAAAACTCTGCAGATAGTATTGATGGCAACTCAAAAATACCATTTAGATTTTACTGATTTTTTTTAAACCTGCTTTCTTCTGGAGTTCATAACTTTTAACTTAAATAAAGGTGGCTGCAAATTCCTCCATTTACACAAAGAAAAAGGAGCTTTTCTGAACATCAGTCCCACAACAAATGTTTTTGGCCTCTGTGACAACTTCAAGCTGGAAGAACAATTCTGAAGCTCCCTATACCCTAGATATCCCTTCCATAACAAAATGAAACCAACCTAGTTATAGGTTGCCCAAGTTATAGGTTGTATAAACCATTACTGGTGAACTCTGTAGTCATTGTGTTCATGAGGGCCAGGTCTGTAGGCATTGTATCCCCCAAATGAAAGTAGGCCCCCTCCACCACTTCTGCCAGAAAAAAATAAATCTCTTGGGAGCCATGTGATCTCCAGAATGAGTTGCCTTCCCTATATGCTAACCCCTTTGAAGTCTTTGTGTGTTGCACCATCCTCATGGAAATGAGTTGGCACGTATTATGGTTGAATAAACAGTCCCAGAAATCACCAACTTGCTGAATCTGCTAACTTCTTTCAGATGGCAAGGTTCACACAAAGAGAATTTGGGGGTGGTAGGGGTTTTTTTTTAAGGCCAAGGCGTGTGTGTACAGTATTTGGCAGCTTTTTCTATCTATGAGCTAGAAAAATCTACGTTTGCTGCAAAATCATTTTTGTACAGTGAACTTTTAGGGGCAAAAATGCCAATTTTGTTTTTACTAAGGTTGAACAGTAATGTATTTATCAGTTTTGCCTGGAGGTCTACCTTCCCTTTACTGTTCATTAATTTGTATACTTTTATCACATCTCCTCTCTAAGATAAACCATCCCAATCATTTCAATCTCTTTTCACATGACATTATGAAAGTATCAAAAGAAATATTTTCTGTTGTTAACTAGGAATTCATGAAGGAAAATCTTGTAGATTTACCATCAAAGGTATTTGGTTAGCTCCCAATGCACAGGTTCTTGTCACAGTTCATTCATGTCAAGGGTGTATATGAAACAATGCTATGTTACACTGGGGTGTACTTTAATATAGATAGATCCATTGAAAGCCAAGTAGCAATGTACATGCAATGCTAGCTATGGTTTAATGCTAAACATTCCAGTTGTAGAGGTAAAACGCAAGGGAGCAGCTACCATCTTAACTTCCAATCCATTTTAGGAGCTAGGCAATCAAAGTTAGTCTTTCTGATCTGTACAACTGAAGGTCCCATTCTAAATGTATATCAAGGAGATAGTCACAGATCAATATCTGCAGTGTGATAACTGTACTCTGCACGGGAAAGGGAATCAGCAATAAGGCATTTAAAAGGAGTAGGAATTTATGCTTTTCTGCATCCTTGTCTTAAAGCTGTATTTTATAGTACTTAATTTGTGATACAAAGTTACTGTTCGCATACTCCAAATTAGATCCACTATGTTGAATTTGCAATTAAAAGAATTGATTTAAATATAATCAGTCACTTTGCAGCAGGCAGGTAAATAATATGTCCATGTGGGGAAACTGAGGCACAAAGTCACTCCCGCACCGTTTAAGAGCTAACATTTAAAAAGAAAACAGGATGTGTGTTATTTCAAAAGCCTTCCTTTCCCCCTTTTCTGATATATTTTCATACAGTCCTAGATCTTCAGGGGTAGGCACCATTTTTTTAATCTAGGAGATTTATGTTGGTGGTGAGGATTTGGGTATTTTGACTGGTAGATATGGGGCTTTACTTTCTCCAGCAGCTGATTAACATGGCTATTTAGTTCCAGTATTTTATTTATTTAGCGTGTGCATAGTTATCTAACCAAGCGATGGCATCTTCAGTGGCGTGATGCAGTTCTTCTAGGCCACCGCTGAACCTAGTCAGCAGGCATTCAACGACAATGTGTGTCATCGTCTGCGTTGCGCTGCAGCTGCTCGAAGGCCCCAGCGATACTGGTTGGCTGCACAGAGACCTTGCCCGTTCCGGAACCTGTTCAACAGGGACCATTGGCGACGGGGCAGGTCAAAACCAGGTGGGCAAATTGTGGGGTCGGCGACGAGTGACTGGTTGGGAATTATAACAGGTATCCATTCCCCTCGCTAGTGTGTTTCTGCCCTAATATCTTGGCTTGGCGAATGAGACCATAATGGGCGACATGATGGCAAACGTGCAGCTGGTGGTTTTAGAAAGTAATTGTGCAGCGGCAGGCTTGAGTTGGCGCATACTTTCTCCAGTAACTTGCCAGTGGCAACCTCTTGTCTGATGAGAGGAGGAGCAATATTGCTCAGAACTGGAATCCATGGGCGTGGAGTCAGACGCAAGGTGCCGGAGATGATACGCATGGCGGCACGTAACTGCATATCCACCAGTTTCGTGTGTGACAATTGACTCTCCACCACCGAATACAAGGTGGCAAGAGCTGACATCCACAAAGTTGGAGCATAAGCACCTCATGATGAAGCTGCCATTGCCATTAGGGGCAATGGATCAGCATCCTCATCATGCCACCCACCAGTACCTAACAGCAGTGGGAAGCTAATGGTCCAACCAGCGAGCCGAATTCTACGAGCACCAACTCAATGAATCCAGGCACTGTCATCACCAACAACCCCAACGGGCAGCCTGGTGACTTCTATGTCATTGGTCCAGCTCTACGCGTGTTACAACTTAACGGGAAGGGTTTGTTGGCTGCCAAGCATGATTTACTTTAGTTCCAGTGAGTTAAGTAATCTGTAGTACTGCATAAAAACATTCAATGTTAATAGAAGAGAGGTTATGAGGTAAAGCCAGGTACATAGCCCCAAAGTACATCTCTTCCCTGTCAGTAATCATCAGGCTCCCCTCTCTCCCAACAGATGTTTCAGCCAAAAATGAAGTTCTTCCCAAAATAATGTTGCAAAAAAAGGCATTTATGAGCTATAGATGCATGAGGCAAACAAGAATAAAAGCCAAGCCCATCTACTACAGACCTGTAATAATAGAATCCTGTTAACTATATTTGTCTCATATACGCCCTATTTTGGGAAAAAAATTAAAGCAACAGGAAATAACATTGTACAATAAAACTCCGCGCCAATATGACTACTGAATGGGTGGGAAATATGTATGCACCACACCACAAAGTGCATGGATTCTTATTAAACAGAAACAAATGCCACAGAGAGGACCAGTTACAAGAATAAACTTCCCAGTCACAGAGTATTCCACTTGTTCTTTCCACTGTGTTTCTTCCCAAGAACACAACTAACTACAGTACACACTGATTTGATAGGCTTCCTGGAGGGTTTTTTTCCCCCTGGGTTTTCAATTATCTACATATAAAAAAAAGAAATACAATATATAAAAAGCAGATTGTCCGTCCACAGTTATTGGAGTGGGAGAGAACAATGTTACACCCTAGTAGTGTTTTAAATAGATATTATATTGTGTACACACAACCACATGGCCACTCTACATTTATTCTCTGTTACTTTCCTCTCTTTAGGCATAGACTATGGAAGAATAAAAGCTTGACTGTGCCAACACTATTGGGTATAACGTTTTACTACCAAGAGTAATCCCACTGAATTTTCTACTCCCTGTTAGTTAGCACTAAACTCAGAAGTGAGAGTTTGTCAGATTGAGCACTGGAATTGGCAGCATCTAATATACAAGCAATGTGTTTTGCTTTAGGGCCCAGTCCTGCCAAAACGTATTACCAGGTATAGTGCTTATTCCAGGGTAGACTTACTGACTCCAGAGAAGCAGCATGGTCCAGTGGACACAAGGCTGGGACTTGGGACATATGGATTTTATTCCCAACTCTGGCACTCCCCTCTCTGTTCTTCAGCTTTTTCTCCCACCCTTTGGCTGTCTTGTCCATTTAGACTGTAAACTCTTCAGGGCTGGGACTGTATCTTAGTATATCTGTGTGTGTTCAATGCCTAGCAACTTGTTTTGGCCGCTAAGTACTACTGGATTACAAGTAATAGATACTAATATTAACACTGAAGTCAGAGGTATTTGGAGAAATTAGTGAAATATGAAATATAAATTTGACCAACATTTCTCATCATAAGTATGTACTTCTATTATTTATATTCCTGTCATGACCAGAATCCCAGTCAAAATCAGGGCACCTTTGTGCTGGGCGCTGTACTAATAAAGTCTTGGCCCCCACAGCCGACAATCTAGGTTAGGTTATCACAAGATACAACAAGTGAATGGAATCAGCAGTGAGAAGGGAGTGGAAGGAAGGACAAAGGTAAGAATAATAAGACTGTGCGTTAATGTGATCTAATAATGTTCCAAACCATTGTAATTTATAGGAAGTGTCTAAAATCCTGTAAAATCTTTTCCAAACCGGTAGAAATGTTTTTAAAGCAGCTGCTGGAGAAGAGACTGGACAAAATTCAGCTGACATATGAGGTCTTAGCAGGGGAGTACAATGTAATTATTTTCTCTCATTTGCTGCCAAGTTTATAGGCTATCTGCCTGCTTTTCCATGTATTATTCTCCAGAGCTGGAGAGTCTTTAATGTAAAATTATACAAGTAGGAAAGTAAGTAAAAAAGTATATTTGCAAGAATAAAAAGCCATATTTGAGAATTTTATTAATTGTCCATGTGTGATTAAAAGTACCACTATCATGGTGGACAGATCTGTTTGTCAATGATATGGGTACACGTTTCCTGTTTTGTTGGCTAGTGGAATGAATGGGAATCTTCTGTATTGTAGTTCAGACCCATATTGTACTGAACATTTGGAAAGCATTACAATCCAAAACTGTATTGCTATGTGAAAGCAGGAAACAAAACGCACTGCCCTATCACATAAAGGGGCAAACCAAGATCTCAGTGACTGCATCCCGCTCTGTGTTTGTATGTGCACATACATTTGACGTGTGATTCTTTCCACCATTTTCTGTTTTATATGTAAGGACCCGTTAAACTTTGCCCAGCTCTTTATGTTCTGTACTCAAAAGCCATGCACCAGCACACTGTTGTTCCGTCCCTATCTACCCTGAGTACAACAGAGTACAGAGTACCTTTAATGTTTCCCCCCCATCATTTGACACAATAAAATTCAGTATTTGTTCCATGTGACTGAATGTCTCTTGGCTTTTCTCTGTTATATCCATGTGCTCCAGAGTCCAGTACATGCTCTATGAATTGTTCTGTAGCATATAAAGCCTGTGGTGCTGGTGCCTGGGTACCAGTGCTTCCTTCCCCCGAGCCTTTATCCCTCCTCACAAGACCCTATCCTGCTTTCCTTGCATGTTCAAAACTCTCACTCATATTCAGTGGGAACTTTGTGCAAAAAAGGCAGGATCTATCCAACGTGAATTGTATCTCTACTGCCTGGTCTCAACAGTAGCGCAGCCAGGTCCAGAGCGCAGGGGGAGCAGCGCTATAAAAAGGCGCCTCCCCCTGTACTCACCCGGCGGCGCTCTGGGTCTTCGGCGGCACTTCGGCGGCGGGTCCTTCACTCACTCCGGGTCTTCGGTGGTACCCGCCGCCGAAATGCCGCCAAAGACCCGGAGTGCCGCCGAGTGAGTGCAAGAAGCGGCGCTTAAAAAGAAGCGGCGCCTTTTTTTAGTGCTGCTAAAAAAAGGCGCCGCTTCCGCTGCTTCTGCTCACAGGGGGAGCAGCTGCTCCCCCTGCTCCCCCCCGGCTACGCTACTGGGTCTCAGGTCTCCCTCAGAATTTAGAGCTTTGGACTGGCTTTTTCAGTCACTATCCTGTGTCACCTGTGCTGTTTAATTCATTCTGGATTGCTAAATTAACTCTTTTGAATCAAAATCATTATTTCCAATTCTTTTAGAAAGGCAGACAAAAGGCTTTAATTTTGGCTCTCTTGCTTTCTATAGGCCTGTGCAGATCACATTCATGTTAATAAGAGTTTCGCACAGACATAGGTTGATGTCAGTTTGCAGCTTGAAGAATCTCAAATATGCTAACCTGGGACCCAGTCCTACCAGAAAGATACTGCTTCTCATTATGAGCAATCCCATTTTCTTCCCTCACTCTGCTCACAATAGTTAACACTACAGCAGGCAGAAGATGTTTGAACGAGCCAGTCTTTATACACTATCTGTTGAATATACTACTCCTCAGAAGTCCTTGGCTTATTTAATGCTAATGGTTTGATTAAAAACAATGTATTTAGAATTAATTATACAAAATAGGAACTATGTTCTTAGTTTTAACAAACGTAAGCATAACTGCTGTTTAACACACAAAAATGCTCATTAAATGAAAGCACAGATAGCCATTATATGTTAAACATCTCATATGGTACTAAAAAAAATCATGTACTGTGGTGTAATAGGGCACCTAGAGCCTTGGATTAGCTCTTATTTTAAATCTAAATAAATAAATAAATGATGTACAGATTACAATTGATTGTAATCTGTTATGGAATTACTCTCCTCCAGCAAATGTTATAATAATCATTTCACATTTAGTTAGTATATATCTTTTAACCTGGTAAAACTGAAGGAAATTGAGACAGTGTTTAGTGTATGCGCGTGCATGTGTATGTCTGGGGTGTTCGTGTGCGTGTATGCACGCACACATGCATGTGTTGAAGAATAGTTTTTATCACTAGAATGTGTATTGTACCCCGCTGCAAAATCTATTTATATTTTTAATTGTTTTTGTAAATAAATATGAAAATTGTGTTTGTTTTTTTATTTTCCCACTTTCACTGTGCACAGCCTGCAAAGTGTTTGCTGGGATCTTTTGTGGCAAAGATGTTTAATTTACTTTTCTTTCCATTTCCAAAGTGGACTTTGGGAAGCATATTCAGAGCTGATCTTAAGGAGAAAAACGACATTGTGTGTGTTACTGCACTGACAAGCCATAGTTTCCAGTGAATTGTCACTTGCAGAGAATACTGCATTCTGAGGCACTTGCCTAGGATGTTATGACATTTAAATAGTCAACTTTCATGTTGCAGTTGTGTTTTCCATTTAAAGATGGCAGAAAGCAAAACAAAAAGCTCATCAGTTCGTTGTTTTCCTTCTGAGCAACTGTGTTGTAGGAACTAAAACCGCGGCTTATTAGGTTATTCTACCTCAGATGTTGATGTTTTCTATGACTTGGAGAAAGCTACATGAACTTTAGGCCTCATTAGCATTTAATTAAACAATCTTTCTCTCAAATAAGTAGCCAGACATTTAAATGTTCTGATATGATTCTCCTATTAAGAATGGATGACAGATTTATTTTTAAGATTATTAGAGGCAACCTATGTGACTTGGTTCTGCCTACATTCCTTTGATTAGATGTTTTGCTCTGCTTTGAAAACACGTAGCTGTCTGGCCATCCTTGTATAAGAAAAGGAACCTAGCACACTCTGTAACAAACTGATATAAGAAGTTTGTAATAAATGCTGCGAAGGGAAACCTAGTTTACTCTTTGATAGTCAACCTAATAGTCACTTGTGCCTCAACAAGTTTTGACACTTATTGGTGTCTTCCATCACACTGATTGCAAATTGCTTCATAGAGATGTTTAGACTTAAACTACAAAGATCTGACTTTCTCAGTTTGGTACTAGGAGAAGGAAATAGGAGATAAATTATGGTATGTAGATTAGTATCTATAGTAATCTAGATTAGTGCCCAATTCAAATTCATTATTTTTTCCTTTGTTTTCCCTAATAATAACCACCACTTTTCCCCTAATATTAGCTGCCTTTCCTAGTTTTAGACATCTCAAAAAATCTATACTATGGGATTGGTATCAGATGGCAGGAACAAATTAAAAATCAAAGCAAGTTCTGATAGCAGTTACCTAGCCAATGTTGACTCCTGATCAGCTGGACAGACTTCATCATGTTAGCATGACATACGTTCAGCAGGCCTCTGCGCCATAGGTAAAATCCTGGCTTAGCTAATATCAATGACAGAATTCCCATTGACTTTAATAGGGCCAGAATTTCACTCCTTATGTCCCCAGTTGCGAGCATGAGTAAGAGATGGAAATACAACCCACAAGTGTGTTCTCAAACTGAGGCCCCGAATGAGAAATGAGATACAGCATGCAAATACATCATGGGATAACAACCAAATATAAATACCATCACCACCGATAAAGAAAAAAACCCAGGTGATTTTGAGCAATGAGAAATGCACATACACTCAAACTAGGGTGTAAGTGATGGAAGCAATATTGAAAATTACATACAATGGTTTACATTTGATTTTATACAACTATATAGAAATATTTCCCCCTAAATGTGTTTGCATATGTACACAACTGATTAAATAGTCATATTTTCCCATTTTAGGTAGAACATCTACACCACTAGTGTAGCGTATAACCTACACACCAGGGTGATAATGAAAAATCTAACAATATTTTACTTACCTATCAAAAATTCTAGTTGTAGACAAGTAGAATATTACAAAGCTTCTTTATGTTGCTATAAAGACAAGAGATGAACCTTCGGAAAGATGGGCAACAAGGCAGCAAAGCACTTCTAATGCAATGATTTGGGTATATGCTGAAAAAATACATTAAAAAGGGTAATTGAATCAAACGTTGGCACTGTGTGAATGAGAAGGGGCCTCAGCAGATAGTGCAGATGAGAGGAATATGTCACTTTGTATTAAAACACTTTTGCTTTCTTTAGACCATCAAATTATAATAGATTGTTCTTAACTGTACAATAATTTATTGGAGATGGTGACAATCACATTTAATTTGTACTTTTTAGCAAACGGCAATTTACTTGAAAATAAATCGCAAATAGATTTTCAGTAGTTCTTTATTGCTGTAGTCAGCGGGCAAAGCTAAGGAGATAAAAACCATAGTGAAATGATTTACTGTAACATTCTGCAGGAACTTTAATAGTCTGACTAGAATAGTATAATATTTAACAAAAATATTTGGTTGTAGTTCAACTGTATAAAGGAAATGGTGGTTAGTCTAATCAAATAAAAGGTTACTTTACATTTTATCTAAAATAATAATGCCATAGTGTGAATAATATGTTGCTATAAGGGTGTGAGTCTGTGTAGCTTGCTTCAGAGTGGTAGCTGTGTTAGTCTGTATCCGCAAAAAGAACGAGGAGTACTTGTGGCACCTTAGAGACTAACAAATTTATTTGGGCATAAGCTTTCATGGGCACAGCTACCACTCTGAAACCTCTCACCATGCAAGGCACTGAATTTAGCCATATGAAGTGCAAATTCATCAACTTCATGTAGGTCTTTCTACTGTATGTTCCACTCTATGCATCTGATGAAGTGGGCTTTAGCCTACGAAAGCTTATGCCTGAATAAATTTGTTAGTCTCTAAGGTGCCAGAAGTACTCCTCATTCTCTTTGTGTAACTTGTGTTTGTGTTAATCAATTGAAATCTAGTGTAGACGCATTGTAAACACACTGCAGAGAAATAGATTGTACTGTCTGTACAATTCTTTTCCCCCTGACATTTCAACCATCATTTTATTAATATATTAACACTGCAAACTGATTTATATCAAGGAGCTCATACTTCACTGTCAAGAAGGGTGCTGTTGTGATATCCTGCTAAAGAAATTGATTTGACAACGTGAACAAAATTAGATCAACATTGCATCCCTTTTATAAGGATAGAAACTAACGTCTAAGTAGTAACTACACTGGAAATGTCCTCCTGTTGTTCAAAGTATATCAGTTAACAATGCAGTGTTGTGTGGGGTGACTGGCGTGAATTGCCAATTTACAAAAACAAAATGTGTACTGCTATTGACACTGCAGTCCTTTTGTGGGGAGGTCTATTTTAAGTGTACATTATCATTATTTTAAGTGGACATTGGGAAAAAAATTAGTTTGTAAAATTTGCAAAGGACAAGTACAAATATTTCCTATTCAATTGAGTCATAGAATAGTTTTTAAAATATTTTTTCTTTGAAGCATTTGCAATCAAAACACTTTAGCTTGGTGGTAGGAACATGAAATGTAAACTGGATAAAGACTATTGAAATGAAATAAAAGTGAAACTGACTAGCTGTTCCTGTTGTCACAGCTGAGTGGCAAAAAGAAAACCAGCGGAATAAAATACTGAGAAGTATAATGGATTTTTGAAAGACTTTGATTATTACTTTGAATAATCAGAGGTGCATTAGTAACTTGTAGCTGTTCCAGCCTTTATTATAGTGCTTCCCTTTCTAGAACATAGAAGCCTCCCTTCTACCAACATTCCATTTTACTTGGAAATTAGCAGACACCAATTGATCAAATCATAATTAGTTTTTGTTAGAACTGCATTTAAAGTATTTATTCCCATGCCTGTGTACTGATACACCCTGACAGTGTTAACATTATCATTTTAACTAAAGCATCTGAATAAGAACTGTTTTTTCTCTCCATTTATCTGTACCAATTATAGTTCCTTGGGGTTTTTTAGGATATCTTCCTCCAGCACTTATAAGAACCTAGTCATTCCTTAGACTTGTTTCCGTCTCCAGCAAGTGGGGGATCCCTTTCAGAGTGTGCACAGGAGATCAAAGAAGCCCTGAGGTTGAGGGAAGACTGACACAGTTGTGTGCAGCTGCCTCCAGAGCACCCCATAAAGCAAGGCCTTTGTCACATATGCAGTGAGGTCTCTTAGCTGGCATGTAGCATGGTTGACTCCAACCAGGATTCCACAATACAGGACAGATGCCAGGCTAGGATGCATTCTGGATACCGTCTGCCTGAACTGTGGGGGAGGCTCAGATTCAGAGAGGGGCTGACCGTGACTGAGGGGGAAGCAGAGGGCCACAATCAAAGAGCCACAGAGTGTAAGTCACCTGGCCTCAGAACTCTTACTCCTTTGTCTCTAGCACTTCTCCCCTCAAATCCTCACCCCCTGAGGGCCAATTCTCTGCATAGCCCCTTGTTTGGAGAGAGGAGAGGGAAGAAAGCAGGCACAGCTCTGTCTCTGATTCCAACAGACAAGTGCTGCCCAGCAGGGCTCCTCTTCCCTCCAAGTCAGAGGAGAGAGGGAAAGGGAGCACCATCCAGGAATACTGCAGAAGGTGGAGCTGGCATCAGCCATAGTGCCATAGGTATGCCCCTCCTCCCTGTGCTAGGAATGGAATAGCTGAGGAGGACCTTAAAAGGCCTTGGACAAGGAAAAAGAGCATCAGAAAAGGTGCCAAAATCTGCCTTTTCCTTCTCCATAGGCACAGTCAGTTCTACACTAAATAAAGGTAAAAACACCTTTGTCTGCCTTACGTGCAAGAGATTAGAGGTTTGTGTTCTGCAGTCAATGGCATTTAACACTGTGAATTTCTGAGACCTTCCAAAGGGCTGCAAGATGATCTGTCGTTCCAACATTTCCCTAGTTTTGTTAAGAGCTGGCCGTCTTAAACTAATCTTCAGGCTGTCCAGAGGAATTGGTAGGAGATGCCTTTTCTGATGTTTCTGATATTTATTCAGCTGACTAAAAGTTACTTCAGGCATTTTTATTTAGTCAGAATTTGGAGGGAAAGGCTGTGACTATATATGGTTTTATTGAGCACATTTAAATTAAAACAATTGTTTCCATGTGAAAATTCCTTTGTTCACTTCAGAATTAGTGTTCATCTAGAGTTGTTCTTTGACTGGGTTTTTCTAAATGAAATATTACCGTGGTTCTGAACTCCTGTTATCTTCAGTTTATATGCTCACAGGTAGTGACAGAACAAATCTTATGTGAAAGAACTAAAACTTGCTTCCTAGGTGCCTTTTCCTCAGATTGTCTGTTCCATGCGGAGGAAATAGCATTCTGTACTTTCACTGCACTGCAGTCCAGTTTGACAGCTCACTAGAAATAACGTATGGCACTTCTATAATACCTTTCATTTGAGAATCTTGTAGAACTCTTATGAACATTAATTAACATAGCCTGACAGCAATCTCTGCAGAATGAATTATTAATCCCATTTCACATACTGGAAAAGTGAGGCGCTGGGAAGGTTAGTAACTGTTTTAAGGTTGCATGGAATATATTAGAGGCAGAGCTAAGAATTCAGGGCAGGAGACTTGCCACACACTAATTCTGTCTGCTCACTAGATTACAGTGCCTCCACCGAACATGCTACATCTTTAGGTTGTTTTGATGTCATGGGGCCAAATTCTGGCCTGTAGTCGGCCAGATCTCATCACAAGCCTTTAGTCCTTCATGATCAACCTGAAGCTGAGAGTGTGGTGTCTAATTTGCAGTTCCTTGTTTTAGTTTCACCAGAGCAAGAGTCTCTAACCTAAATTGCCCAGGCTTGACTCCTCAATAGGGAGACCAATGAGTTCAGTAAGACCTGAGTTAGCAGCTTGCAAGTATGGTGTTTATTTCATTGGAAATTCATCTTCCAAGCAGTGGGTTAATAATTTGTTTCCTTTTCATTCTATTGGTGACACTGCTTATAATTTTTTGTTAAAGCACTACAGAAAGCATCAAGAAAATGGGAATTTCCATTCTGGAAATTGTACTTTCTCACACTTTTTCTGTACCATTTCTTCTGTCCTCCTATAGATCTTGAGGGGGCATATTTGGACTGAGCCAGGGAGGATGGAGTAGAAGTTGGTAAGTGTAGGGTGAGGGTGAAAACATTCCTTTCCTGAAACAGTGGACAGGCCCAGAGTATCAAGATTTGTTATTTCTCCTTTTGCTAGTGGTTGTGTGTAAGCAACTACAGTATATACCCCCAAGGTATTGTGCTATACCATATGGGTAGAGAGGACTCTACAGAAGCTACATTTTCAAGTGGGAAGACAGTTTCTTCAATTGGTCTTGGAGACACAGCACACTGTGAGTCTGGTAGAAAAAGTGCCTATAATCATTTAGGATGAAGTGCTCCTTAAATCAAATGGTGTGCTTCTTAGACAGAGAATTTGATAAGAAAGATTAGAACTGCAGAAGAAAGACATTTTAAAAAGTGAAGCTATTACAGGGTTCATTATATATATGTTCTCCAAAATCACATGAATGGAGAGGGGAAAAAAGGAAAAAAATACTGGCTTCAGTTCAAAATGTCAATTACTACTTTTTTTTAATCCTCTTTTCACAATTTATTTGACATCTTGAACACTAGCCAAAAAAGCTATTATAACTATAAAACATATTCATTGATATAAATCTCATTAAGTTGAGCAATTTAATTAAGGTATTGACATGCTTAATTGATACGTGCAAGGAGAGACCATTTTCATATCTAATTTCCATACACTTTCTGCTTTTAAAAAACTAGCTCCGTAAAAATGTTATAGATTCAGCTAAGCCCTGTCATCCCAAAGGAGCACTTGCTACCATTTACCTTGATTTAGCGCCAACTACTCTCCTAAGTAGGGCTCTATTAAATGGATCTGATGTATGCCTGACTCAAACATGCGTCAGCTTCTCTTATGATCAATAGTGGAATATTTATATTAATAAAGCATCAAGTTAATTAAATAAAATAGTCTTTTGGGTAAACTTAAGCTACTAGGGGATGGGCAGAGAATCAATATATTGTGCTATTTGAACATTAACTATGTGCCTTGAAATTTTATGTTATTTAACTGAAGATGCTAGCAATGTATAAATTTGAGACTTTCAAAAGAGTCCTGTGCAGCCAGCCCATATGCCTTCTACATAGGGGTTTCTGTCAAGATTCGCAAAAATAAACTTTTTTGCAGCTTTGACTTCTCCCTTCAATATATTTATGATTACCCTTTCTGTAGGGATGTGACATCCAAAAAGAGGCACTTTTACACTTAGTCCAAGCCTAAGATGGCCAGAGACAGTGTTACCAATTTTCTACTGACAGATTTATCAAATAAGCAGTTGATAAAAAGGTCTGAACACATCTTTCCTCATCTTCTAGAAAGCACTCATACAAGTTAAAACAGTATATAGCCTCCTTTAAAATAAGGCCTGTGAATCAGTTGCTCATGGGCATTTTTAAATTTAGTTACAACCTTTACATTTAACTTATGTTCCCATGTTTATTTCGCTATTTTGTTATAAAAGTGAAAAACTCTTGCTGTTTTAGGTGATATTGATATTATTTCTGTAACTACAGATGACCTTTTAAGAAAAAAAGTCCCCATAAGTAACATTAGGCTTTTCATGTCTTTCTTTAACAATGTTTTCAGGAACCAGTATGCAGTACAATAAATAGCTGTATGATGATTATTGTTTTAACTTTCACAACTTCCTCTTTAAAAGTGGACAAAGCTGTAGAAGAGTGTGTGCAAGAAGGAGATATGTGTGTACAAGTGGAAGAAGACTTTTTGCAATAACAATAGAAGGTTATTAAATCAAGCCACAAATTGCTATAAATTAATATGTTACCATATGTTACTCAGTCACTGTGGCTTGTATGGCGGCATAATCATCTCTGAGCCACTAAAGTGTGGGTTTAAGCTCCAGATCTTTGTATGGCCTCATTCTCAATGACAACACTGCAGTGCAGTGCTGTCACAGTGCCGCATTGTTAGAGGTGCCATCCTTTGGATGAGATATTAAATTGAATTCTCTTCCTCACGTCCCTTGCAGGCCCTTATTTGGATAACTTATGGATGAAAGATGCTGCCTTGCATATAGACCAAATGATACTGTAAACCCAAAGGGAGGGAAATTCATGTACACTTTGTGTATGGATTCATGTGGAATATATATATTTAAGATGTCACTACTGGAAGTTCTGTCCCAATGTGGAAGTGGGAAATGGATGTTTCCCTCTGTATTATGCTTTTCAAATGGCTAGATGTGTTTTGGACTATGTGGATTTAAAAAAAAAAAATTCCTAGGAATTGGAGAGAAAATGGAAAAATGTTCTCTTCTGGTGTAGGACATTCTGTATTCTTGTAACTTACTATATACCACCCTGACCGTGTCTACTGCTCGTGTATATGTACAAAACACCTGAATGGAGAGTGTGTGTGTGTGTGTGTGTGTGTGTAGATACATATAATTATATTTATTGATAATGCTTCAACTTATTTCTCTTGAATTGAATACCCTATGATGTACTCTTTATAACTCCTGCATAACATCAGCACATATAAAACATATTCCAAAGAATCTAGGGGCCATTCTGTATATTTATTTGCCTGTTTTTACTATTTTACTCAGTTTTGTAAACACCTTTGATCCTATTTTCAATTGTATTGCCTTCTTTTGATAATTTCATCACAATCCTATTCAAGTTGTATTGGCAGATCATCATTTGCATGGGTTGTGATTTAGAAAGACAGGTAAAGATGCAAACTGTCGGCAGAATGGGAATGTTCTACACACACACTCTCTGTCTCTGTCTCTCTCTCACACACAGACACACATATACACACACACACATGGTCAGATGGGTTTATGTAATAAAACACCTTGTGAGTAAGATGTGGTCTTATGGTTCTTGGGGTGTCCTTCCAGGAGTTCACAGATTGATTCTCAAAAGAGGTGAGTGATTGTGTCAGAGCTCCGGTAAGAACAGCTTCTTTGAATAATTCTACTTTTTTAAAAACTGAAATATGGAGCAGTAGTGCAGAAATTCCTGTAGCATCCGGTTTGGCCAGGAGAGTAAATAGTTGGCATCGGAAAGGTTGACCATTTCAACCTTAATTCATTTATTTTCTCCTTACAGCTGACTGAGCTATCCTTCAGTTTGTCCCTTAACTGTTATCTTTCAAGATGAGTAGCTGGAAATAAAAGTGTGATAATATATAGCAGACTGAAAACTTTCAATGTCATTGCCTATGTTCAATATTTGAACTAAGTACTTAAAAGAGAAAAATAATAGTCAAAGGTAATATTTACAGTAGAAACATACTTATCAATAGCCAGAAGATCCTAAAAATGTTTTAATAAGATTAGAAAGCCAATTATAAACTGTTCAAAATATATCTGAGGACGAAAAGTGTGCTACAGAACAAACACAATGTAGAAAACAAAATTATACAATACTGAATCTTAGGAGTAGCTATTCTACTAGGTACCTTGCTTCCAAACCTTAGAGAACACAGCTCCTACTAAATTAGTTTACTTCTTGGGTAGACACTGGAAAATAATTTTGAGTCTCTTTGAAGTTGCATAGATTTTATTGAAAGAATGTTCTGGGATAATTTCTTCAGCTCAGAGGTTTTACTCATAAGAACATAAAAACGGCCATACTGGCTCAGACCAAAGGTCCATCAAGCCCAGTATCCTGTCCTCTGACAGTGGCCAAGGGCAGGTGCCCCAAAGGGAATGAACAGAACAGGTTATCATAAAGTGATCCATGCCCTGTCACCAATCCCAGCTTCTGGCAGACAGAGGCTGGGGACACCATTCTCTCTGAATGACTACCAAAAAAAAGCTAAAAACTACCTCAAACAGCTACAATACAGCTTAAATTGTTCTATCGGAAGTGGCCAGCACCTAAGGATCTGGTATGTGGGGTGATGGGAGCTTTCCTGCTGTGCATTCGCAGAACACTTTTCTTTCGAAGTGCAGAAGAGTGTATTTGAAAGTAAAATGAACCATTCAGTTATATACACACTGGTTTTCTTTTGACCCATTCAATCCTTTCTGCTGTTTATATAGAATCATAGAATATCAGGGTTGGAAGGGACCTTAGGAGGTCATCTAGTCCAACCCCCTGCTCAAAGCAGGACCAATCCCCAATTTTTGCCCCAGATCCCCAAATGGCCCCCTCAAGGATTGAACTCACAACCCTGGGTTTAGCAGGCCAATGCTCAAACCACTGAGCTATCCCTCCCCCCAATATGCAGGACCTCTTGACTGGCTGGCCACTAAAACTGGTCGTTTACCAGTTTTGTTCTTAACTTCAGGGATTTTGCTAATTAAAAGCCAAGAAATGTTGTCATGAGTAGGGTTTTTTTTGTTGTTTTTTTGCAGGCTCACTTAGCTAGAGTTGAAGTTAAATTGACATTGGTACTGAAATTCAAACCCATCCAGGGATGATGACATCGAATTGCTTTGGGACTTGATGATCTTTGTGATTCTCCTGTTGCTTCTTATAATACAGAAAGACAAAACAGGAACATGTGGACTTCTCCTGCTTCCCTCTTGGAGTCTGTCACACGGGGGGCCTCCTCCCTCTCTCCTCTCAGCCATCAGCTTCTTTTATGCTTAATTTAATTTTCTGAGCTGACATTGTCAATCTGAAATCCAGTAACATGTTTGACAGTGACTCAGAGGAAAGTCGAGTTCATTTCTGGAAGTGGCTTTATGTAAATAAATCCTCTTGCAGAGCGCTGAAGCAAGACATTTGCTGATTAATCGGAGTAGTGCCCTTGCTCCTTGTCTTCTTCAGGACTAAAGCTTGAAATGTGTCACAAGAGTCTTTTCTTGTTGTTCTAAATAATATGCACATACATCTTCCTTCAGTTAGTGTGTGTGTGTGTTAGGGGAGTGGAACCCTAGTGTGAACTATTGAATCTAATGTAAAAGTGGAGTCTTAACTGTGCAATGGAGACAAAGTGGAAGCAAGGCTTTCATAGTGGAATAATATTTGATTTATTTCATACTTTTTTGTGTGTCTAATCTTTGTCCCCCTCTTTCCTTCACATAGCTTTTCATATAAGCAACTGAATGCTCAGGCATCGGTTGCAAGCTAGACTTGCTATGTGCATAAAGTTCTGGGAGAGTTGCAAATCTTTGGATGGCTTTCCTTGATTTTTCCATGTACCTTACTTCATTACCTAAATAATATTATATCTCCTGGATAGAAGCGGTACCAAAACATTAAAGTAACAGAATATTCAATAAAACTTTTTTTTCCATCCAGTATCAGCACCATTAAGTGATCACATTTGACTGCAGAGAAGACCTAGTGCAAACTCTCAGTTGCTTTGGTGAAATAGTCACAATTAAGTTTGTTACCTGTCTGCTGCAGTTTTGGAGAAGTGCATTAGAAATGCATTATTAGCTCTTGGACCTCTAACATAGTGAATGCCAATGAAAATGAGGTAGGATCAGAGGCTAAAATAGGGAAAGAATAAGTTAAAATATTACTTACACAAGTTAGATGCCTTCACGTCACCAGCGCCTGATAAAATACATCCTAGAATACGCAAGGAGCTGAATGAGGAGATATCTGAGCCATGAGCAATTCTTTTCGGAAAGTCATGGAAGATGGGAGAGATTCCAGAGGACTGGAATAGGGCAAATATAGTGTCAATCTATAAAAAGGGGAACAAGGACAACCCGGGGAATTACAGATGAGTCAGATTAACTTCAGTACCCAGAAAGGTAACGGAGCAAATAATTAAGCAATCAATTTGCAAATGCCTAGAAGATAATAAGATAAGTAACAGTCAGCATGGATTTGTCAAGAACAAATCATGTAAAACCAACCTGATAGCTTTATCTGACAGGGTAACAAGCCTTGTGGATAGCGGGGAAGTGGTGGATGTGGTATATCTTGACTTTAGTAAGGTTTTTGATACTGTCCTGCATGACCTTCTCATAAACTAGAGCAGGGGCAGCCAACCTGAGCCTGAGAAGGAGCCAGAATTTACCAATGTACATTGCCAAAGAGCCACAGTAATACGTCAGCAGCCCCGCATCAGCTCCCGCCACCGGCTCTGGGGGAGAAGGGGAGGAGTGAGGGCATGGCAGGCTTAGGGGAGGGGATGTGAAGGGGTGGAGTGGGGGCAGGGCCTGTGCAAGAGCCAGGGGTTGAGCAGTGAGCACCCTACAGCACATTGGAAAGTTAGCGCCTGTAGCTCCATCCCTGGAGTCGGTGCCTATACAAGGAGCCACATATTAACTTCTGAAGAGCCACATGTGGCTCCGGAGCGACAGGTTGGCCACCCCTGAACTAGGGTAATACAACCTAGATCGTGCTACTATAAGGTGGGTGCAAAACTGGTTGGAAAATCATTCCCAGAGAGTAGTTATCAGTGGTTCACAGTCAAGCTGGAAGGGATATTGAGTGGGGTCCTGCAGGGATCAGTTCTGGGTCCGGTTCTGTTCAATATCTTCATCGGTGATTTAGATAATGGCATAGAGAGTACACTTATAAAGTTTGTGGACGATACGAAGCTGGGAGGGGTTGCAAGTGCTTTGAAAGATAATATTAACATTCAGAATTATCTGAACAAACTGGAGAAATGGTCTGAAGTAAATAGGATGAAATTCCATAAGAACAAATCCAAAGTACTCCACTTAGGAAGGAACAATCAGTTGCACACATACAAAATGGGAAATGACTGCCTGGGAAGGAGTACTGCAGAAAGGGATATGGAGGTCATATTGGACCACAAACTAAATATGAGTCAACAATGTAACAGTGTTGCAAAAAAAGCAAACATCATTTTGGGATGTATTAGCAGGAGTGTTATAGGTAAGACACGAGAAATAATTCTTCCGCTCTACTCTGATTATGCCTACCTGGAATATTGTGTCCAGTTCTGGGTGCCGCATTTCAGGAAAGATGGGGACAAATGAAGAAAGTCCAGAGAAGAGCAACAAAAATGAATAAAGGTCTAGAAGACAGAAGGAGATACTGAATAAATTGGGTTTGTTTAGTTTGGAGAAGAGAAGACTGAGAGGGGACATAACATTTTTCAAGTATATAAAATGTTGTTACAAGGAGCAGGGAGGAACCTTAACCTCTGAGGATTGGACTAGAAGCAATGGGCTTAAATTGCAGCAAGAGCAGTTTAGGTTGGACATTAGGAAATACTTCCTAACTGTCCAGGTAATTAAGCACTGGAATGAATTACCTAGGGAGGTTGTGGAATCTCCATCTTTGGGGATTTTTAAGAGCAGGTTAGACAAACACTTGTCAGGGATGGTCCAGATAATACTTAGCCCTGCCATGAGTGCAGGGAACTGGACTAGATGACCTATCGAGGTCCCTTCCAGTTCTATGATTATTTTAAACACATGTGCAAGCTGAAAGAGGAACTATTTCGAGAAGCATTAGCACAATGGATGGTTAGCATTCAGGCATCCTTCATATCAAGATAAAAGAGCTCCTATCTCCTTGTACTATACTATAATATATACCACACTGAAAATCTTTCCCACTACACCTTATACTTCACAAAAAAAGCCAAGAGGTATTGAGTGATAAACTTTCTGTGAGTCTAATGGAGTTCTCAAGGTGTTTGTGCCTGCCTCGGTAATTTTGAAAGGGAATGACTGAGGTAATGCTTCAATGAATCTTTGATCTTATGTATGGAAAAATATTGGAATGAGGTTTGTAAAGTTCATGCAGCCTCAGTGATGAGTGCACAGATGTTAGGCCTGATTCTCCTCTGTATTACAATGGGTGAAATTGAGTAGTATATGAGGCTCAGGGTTGAATTCATGTCATCTAGCATATGAAAGCAGAATCTCTTCCTTATACAGTTACTTTTTATGAGAATACCCCCAACAGGATAAGCCACATGAGATCATACATCTTGGTCTAATAAGCCTAAATATCATCTCCAGATGGAACGCATGATTAAAAATACAAAAATGTTTGAAAGGTTTGTAGTTAAATACCATTTCATATTTGGTATTCATTTTTTCCACTAGCACCCACTATGTGCTATGCCCTCCCCAAACACAGTCCTTCCCCTTACAATACGAACTATATCTAGTTACACATTCCGTATTTCTCAAAAGCTTTCAGGAACTCAGTGATTCACAGCCGGTAAAATGTAAAGGTAGAGTTACGAGAGAGAAAAAAATAGAAGCTGGACAAATTTTTGAGTAGGATTTTATGACAGTATTGTTTGTGTTGGTGGGGGGCAGGGCTCAACATCCCTTGCGGGCACATGCTTTTTTTTATCTTATGTTCCTAAGTGATCATGCATCAGGGCTTCAGCTGGTCACTGGAGAAGTCAGGAAGGGATTCCCCTCCCCGCCCCCCCAGTGTGTTCTGGTTTTGTTTAGTTTTATCATTTCCTTCCTCTGAAGTATCATGGCTATAGCTGAAGACAAGACATTGGATGGGGTGGACCAGCGAACTGAGGTGGCTGAGCACTCTCCTGTCTTACCTGTCTGGTTCTTGTTCACATGCTCAAGGTCTAACTGATCGTCATATGTAGGGTTAGGAAGGAAGTTTCTCCCAGGGCAGATTGGCAGTGACCGTGGGAGGCTTTCACTTGCCTCTGCTGCACAGAGTGCAGGTCACTTGCTGGGATTATCTCAATTAATTACCTGCCGTTGCAGGGGCCGTGGGCATTGGTGCACCTCAGTCCCCCCTGTTAGAACAGTTCAGTCTCTTGCAGCTGTAATACGTCGGTCTAATTTTGGTTGTTGGGTTTAGTGTGTGGGTGCTGCATAGTGTTAGTGGCCTGTGATATACAGGAGGACAAACTAGATGATCTGGTGGTCTCTTCTGGCCTTGGAATATGACTCTAAAAATAGTATGAACAAAATCAGAGGCAAGATACAAAAACCCCTTTCTAACGTAACTTCCCTGGCACTTCCCTGTGCTAATCTGATGGGTTCACTTGAGATATTTCAGCAAAAGGTATTATACTTTATCATCTGATTTTAAAACATTCTGTTACATAACGAGTAATAACATTGGGCTGTTGTGGAACCCTCTGATATTCATGCTCTTTTTGCCACAGAATAGCTTTGTGATAAACAGACAAACTCCAACCGGAATTTTGTTGTTCACATGGTGGCATTAAAATAATTTGAGTCATTTCTGCTTCACCATAATAAATGGAATGTAACTGTAGCTAATTGCACTGCACAAGGTTTCCACTTAGGGTTGCCAACTTTCTAATTTGCACAAAACCGAATACCCCGTCCCTGAGGCCCCACCCCTGCCACGCCCTTTCTCCAAGACCCTGCCCCCGCTTGTTCCATCCCCCCTCCCTCCATCTTTCACTCTCCCCCACCCTCACTCACTTTCACCAGGCTGGGGCAAGGGTTTGGGGTGCATGTGGGGGGTGGGGATGAGGGCTCCGGCTGGGGGTGTGGGCTCTGGGGTGGGGCCAGGGATGAGGGGTTTGGAGTGAAGGAGGGGACTGGGGCAGGGTGTTTGGGGGGGGGGGGTTCTGGGAGGGAGTTTGGGTGCAGAAGGGGACTCCAGGCTGGGGCAGGAGGTTGGGGTGTGGGAGAAGGTTCAGAGTGCAGAGTCCTGGTGGTGGCGCTTTCTGTGGCTCCCGGGAAGTGGCCGCCAGGTCCCTGCAGTGCCTAGACACACGGGCGGCTAGTGAAGCTCAGCATATTGCTCTCACGCCCACAGGCGCCACCCCCGCAGCTCCCACTAGTCGTGGTTCCCAGCCAATGGGAGTTGTGGATCCGGCCCTCAGGGTGGGGGCAGTGCGTGAAGCCTCCCTGGCTGCCCGTGCATCTCGGTACTGCAGGGACCTGGCAGCCACTTCTGGGAGCCACGCGGAGCTAGGGCAGGCAGGGAGCCTGACTTAGCCCTAGGCCCCTGCTGCGCTGTTGACCGGACTTTTAACGGCCCAGTTGGTGGTGCCGACCGGAGCTGCCAGGGTTCCTTTTCGACTGTGCATTCTGGTCGAAAACCAGATGCCTGTCAACCCTACGTCCACTATAATTAAGTATTTATTGTCTTTTTTACAACCCCAGAGACTTGCATGTTAGTTTTACATACAAATTAAATGATAGGCCCCTCCCCTGAAAAGTCGATGATCAAAGAGGCCTGGTCTGCAGATTGTGAATCATGCAAATACTTCTTACTCCTATGGTCTCAAAGAGGTTAGTCTCATGATTCAAGATTTACAGGACTCAGGATTAAATCCACATTAAGAAATAATTTTATGGATAGATTAGTCCATACTAAAAAAGAATATTTTATATGTACTGGGCATGGCTGACTCAAGAGCTGTATTTCTGTGGAGGATATCATGAAAGTGCAGTTTTCTTTGCTGTTAAAATTTCAATGCTAACTTCATAAAACTAACACACTTCACTCAACAAAGGATATTTAAAGCTCCAACCTTGCTCCTATGAAAGTACAACTGGGCCCCTAATTAGATTTGCAAGGGTGACATAGCTGAATTTTAATATTAGACATATTTCTTTTCCCTAAAATTTCACAACTCTGCTTATCTCCTAAAAGTAAAAGGAATCAATTTTAAAAAAGATATGAAACATCTTTTTTTAAAGTTTTCCTTTAAGGGAATCATACAAGCTGTGCTTTGAGGTGGTATTTTGTTCCATGTGGATCAAAGGAGAGCGATATTGTTTACTGACTTATATTTAGAATTTGTTGTAAGTGCACGCTTTTTTTTCCTAATACATTTCAATAAAACATCTGAATAGTATAGATATTACTCCTCTAATGACCTTGAGAAAGAAAGCAGGACTTAAAGCACCTATGTTGTTGATTTTCCTTTCTTCATTAAATTTTAATATCATAAAGGCAGGAAGAGACCGGTAAATTCTTACTGTTCCTCCAGCAATTAAATATTTCTTTGTAACTAGAAAGTGTTGGGAAATTATTTCTCTTTCCATTGATGTCAGTACATTGGTCCTAGCTCATTGAGCTAAATGTGGTTCATTTTGACTAGGTAACTGAGCTCTGCTGTAATCTTGCTTGGACAAAGGAAGCCGTGTAATGGTAATGCATTAATAGAAATTAGTGATTTGTAACTAGGACATATGCCTTATTTCATCTTGCTTTGACGGTGACTCTATTGCAAATATATGGCAGTGCCTAAATCAATAATAAAAGAGATTTACTTAATAGAATAAATTCCTATTAAAGTTCACATCAAAAAACTACTGTGTACCATTTTGCTACTGGAAAGTCCCTCTTGACATGATAGATAAGGCTAGGATGTAACTAGCATGAAACTGCCTAGAGAAGGTGCTTCTTATTGGTCAGGGTCCTCCATTTATTTAAAGCACTTCCCACTATGTGAATAAATAAGAGTCCAATGGTTTTTGGTAATAGTCTGTTCCTGCTCCTGAGCATTCACTGAAGTTGGATGTTAAGAGAAACAGATTGAAAGTGAAAGTATACATTTGGGGTGGGAGCACACCCCATACATTTGTGTGTGTGTAAATTGCCAAAGGTTAACAGGTAACAAAATATACAAGTTACGTGTTTGGTTGCTTTAAAAGGACTGAGTTGCACAAAGTATTAGCACACCAGCATTCATTGTTGTTGTAGTATTTGAGGAGAAGGGTAGGGAGAACTTCATGAATAACTATACAAGCCAGTGATGAACAACAAATTGGTTCCTAAAAGGGACATCGCTGTGTAGTTTACTCGCATTTACTTAAAAATAACAGAATCAAAAATACTTTCCAAAAACCCATGAGACAAATACTTTGGTAGATTTTAAATTTAATTCATTTTTGTCTTGGATGCATTGGAGGTTCCTCTGCAGTGTTAGTAGCCCAAAAATTTGCAGCATTTTACTTAGTGTACAAGAAGTGGGAGCAAAACCCACTGTGGTTGAAATGAGCAAAATACAAAAAAATCAACAAGCCCCATAATTGGTGCAAAGCAAACGAAAATTAAAATATTGCACTTTTAATACTCTACAGTGGTTTACTAAACTCTAACATTATGTGCTGAGTGGTCCCATTAACTACACTGCCTACTGTGTAAGATTAGGCATGCGTGTAAGCCTGTGTGGGATTGGAACCCTGGGTAAAGATTTTCATTAAATAATGATTTTTTAATTTGACCTTGGAGCAAGAGAAGGCTGTTGCTGAAAAAAGCATCGGCGCCTTTGATTTGTCTTTACTTGGCTGTATGTTAATCCCTTCCCCCATCTCCAAGCTCAGTATATAGTCAGTATTCCAGTCCTTAAAGAATGCACTTGTGTGCTACCTTGGGTTTATGCTTTGTAGAGCGTTGTGTGAATGTTGAGTATAAAGCCAATGTCAATTGTGCCACAATAGAACCAACAGCAATGAAGAAATACTAGTGTGCATCCTCCAGCCGCTGGTTTAGCAGTAGTACATGAGTAGCAGCGCATGTCTATGTATTTGCGAAAGTGTCACAATGTTTCTATTAGGCAGCTTGCAGCTATATTCTCCTTTTTAAAGAATGGGGCTTTCTTGGTAGTTTCCTAGAAAGTGTTGCCCTCCAGCAGTATTATTTTTAGTAAGAACAGCAATCATCTTTAATAGTTCAGTGTACAAGCCAGAGAGAAAACCCACTCTTGTGTTATACATCTGAGTTACTGTTGATGTCTGTGCTTTCTCTACGGGCGTGGCGGCAAGTTTTGTCTGCCTTCCATCAAAGCCGAGGTGACACTATAATGCTTGCTGCTGTAACAGTTACAATACTGTACTACTTAAGATCTTGTCATGTAACCACATCAGCAGTTAGCCTCTTACATACTTTCGTAAAACATGAAGACAGGTGCTCCTTCATGATGCTTAACTATTATATTTTTTGCTTGACATCTAGTAGTATCATAGAATCATTGTGTTTCCCTGATCGTAGAGGAGCTGACGTGAGTTCCGGGTTTGCCATGGGTCACTGATACTGCAGTCTCAGTAAGCAAACTTGGCCTTAATTGCTGTTCCAAGCTGGAAAATGCTTCATGTCAGAAGCAAAACTGGCATACCTACAGGACAGAGGCCAAGAGCATATGACTTATTCTAAAGAGCTGGCTATATGATTTGTTAACTCACCTATGAAATGGGGTAACATTGCCTGCTCATACGGGAGTTAGAAGATGTGTTAATAGTAGTGTTTAGACAATAACAGCATCTAGCTGTTAAAAGTGCTAAATTTTATTTCAGCCTTGCAGAAATTATAGTGAAAAATATATCCAGAAAAATCTGCTGAATCATCCATAACATAAACATCAACACGGACACCTCATCATTTGTATCACGTGACCTCGTGTATATGTATGTGGGCTTGTGTATGTGTCTCACACAGATGGATCTTCTTGCAAATGTACACTTTGTACCTGTTTGTCACACGCATCAGAAACCCACTACACCATTCACTCGCTACGCAGCTCTCCTGACTCTCACACCCACTCATCTTCTGAGTCAGTAATCTCTCCATTCACTCACGGTTCTCTCTGACTTGTCACAAAAATGGACTGGAATCTTCTGTTTCCCTTCTTACACCTGGAAGGGTTCTGTTGCAGTTGGGGGTGGGAAGGAGGCCAGTTCAGGCTGCAGAGTGTCAGAGCAGGAGTGCTCTAGCCGCTAATCCGGATTTGACTGATGAACAATGGATGACTGAGGATGATTGAGGATGTAGAGGCCACAGGCAAAGAATGGTCAATCTTTGTTTTTGAAACACTTGTTACAGTTGTAACCAAGTAAACGTCTCTCTCTTTTCCTCCCCAGTGTCTAGCCTTCTCTTATCCTTTCTTCTCTTCCATTACTCCTTCCCTCGGCAGTCCCTTCACTTGACTAGCATTGACCTTTCTATTCTCTCATAATCTGGACACTCTGGGTACAAGAACTCTCTTCTTTCCATCTTCTTCCTTCTGCCTTTCTGTATCTTTGTCCACCTCGTTTATTCACATCTTGTATTATTATGTGTTTTCTGAGATCGTACCTTTTCTCCCTTGATTATTCTTTGTCATTTTTCTCCATCTGTAACTATTTAACTCCATAAATGCATTGTTTAATTCGGAGGGTACATTTACACTGCAATTAAAACCCCCTGGTTGGCCTGGGCCAGCTGATTCAGACTCACGGGGCTTGGGCTAAGAGGCTGTTTCGATGCATTGTAGATGTTGGGGCTTGGTCAGCAGCCTGAGCTCTGGGACCCTCCCACCTTACAGGGTCCTAGATCCCAGGCTTCATCCCAAGCCTGGAAGTCTACAGTGCCATGAAACAGCCTCACAGCCCAACCCCTGCAAGCTCAAGTCAGCTGGCAAGGGCCAGCTGCAGGTGTCTAATTGCAGTGTAGGTAGGGTGACCAGACAGCAAATGTGAAAAACTGGGACAGGGGTGGGGGGTAATACGAGCCTATATAAGAAAAAGACCAAAAAATCAGGACATCTGGTCACCCTAAGTGTAGGCATACCTTAGGGCATTTTGGGATGGTGTTTATTATGTGAAACATGCTGTAGAATATAAACGTATTTCAAAATTACACAAATTGGATGAGCAAGTTATAGAAGTACTTGACCCTTTCCCAAGCTAGATCAGCCTGTCTCTAGTCTTGAATGTAAAGAAAATTCTTCTGATAATGGTCACAAACATTCAGATCTTTGCCTGCACAAAAACTAAAGAGTTTGCTTTTACAACAAACACAAATAAGCAAACAAATGTCTGAAATGACCGATTATTAACCAGATAAGAATGGTACATCTGGATGTAGTTAATTCTTGCTTTTGTAATCTACTAACACTTTAATTCTCACAGACACAACCATGAATTTCACCCCATTTATCAGGAAAGCTT
The DNA here is from genome assembly GCA_037349315.1 of Chelydra serpentina. Taxonomy (NCBI): domain Eukaryota; kingdom Metazoa; phylum Chordata; order Testudines; family Chelydridae; genus Chelydra; species Chelydra serpentina. The sequence goes on along the minus strand of JBAIAC010000035.1, from coordinate 27,766,400 downwards.
TAATACCAGTGCACTGTATTGATTCCCTGAATTACAAAGATGTCATGATATTTACAAATTATGCAGTTACTGTTCATTATCAGAGTATGTAATATTGAGAACATTTTCATACAATAAAAATATTGATTGAAAACAGAAAGAAAAATGTCAAGACAAACCCTGCGATTATTCCAGCTAGCTCTACTCAATATATTGAACCAGAAATAGTCAAAAATGTATTTTCTTTGTGTTGCTTTTCTTGGATCCACTTTTCCATGGCCATTTTCTCTTATACCTTTATTCAGCCAAGGAGGACGTGGTAGTGGCAGCTTCTTTCTCCTTCTTTCTGCCACTGTCAGACAGGAGATTAGAAAGCAGATTTCCTATCAATTTGCAGAATGCAGCCTGGGAAAGAATATAGAGTATAGAGGGGGTGAGTTCTTCTGCGTTTCATCTGTTCCATTTACTTGTATCAAAAACCAGAAATGCTTTGTGAAAACCAGCGCGCGATATCATTTGCACTGAGAAATACAGCCAACCTCTGTAATCTTTGTGATCTTTATGAATAAAGCAAGTGGATTGCCCATGGGAGGAATTAGTTAATTTGCACTATCAAGCCCACCTACAGTCCAGTCAGTCTAGGTTTGGCTCAGGTTTTTATTTCAGCAATCTAAAAGTGTCATTGTATGTTGGCTTTACTGCCTTATTGCAATGGAACAATGAGATTGTGGATAAAACTAAAAAAATATATTTTAAGGAACCATCTCAAGTAACCCAGATTTTCCCTTCTTTTTAGATGTACTGGAACGTCATGATTCAGTTTACACTCAGTAACAGATCACAAAAGATGTGTGTTGGGCTGAGGTCCATGTGCTCTTGATGACTTTTTAAGTCTTGAAGTATGTCTACACTACAACTGAAAACCTGTGCCAGCTGACTTGGGCTCTCAAGCCTCAGGTTGCAGGGCTGTTTAATTGCAGTGTAGACATTCAGGCTGTGGCTGGAGGCTGAGCTCTAGGACCCTGTGAGGTGTGAGGGTCCCAGATTGCAACCTAAACCTGCAAAACTACACAGCCATTAAACAGCCCCGCAGCCCAAGCCCCAAGAGCAGGAGTCAGCTAGCACGGGTCAGCCGTGGGTGTCTAATTGTAGCGTATGTGCATATCTATTCTAGGCAGAAGAGGCAAATCAGATGCTTTATTAAATATTACTGTATTCTGTGGTGTCCTTCATTCCAGCTTAGAAAGAGGAATCGTAAAAGAGCAGCATTAAATAAATATGTATCAATCCTATTTCTTCTCAGTCAGTTCTCTATTTAAAATGAGTCTTCTTAATGTTAGGGTCTGTACACACAAGAAAAGGTTGGCAGGTAACTCTTCAGCATGCAAAAAATTAAAATAACAAAAGGGGGAGAGAAAAGCCAATCATGTCAATGTATGTGATTTTTATCAGCATGCATCTGTTTTACAATGACATTGTAACTTAAATGCTATTTTTTAAGCAGCTAGTTAGATTTTTTTTAGATCTTCAATGTAAGTTTAGAATCTTGTCCAGTGTAGAGCCAGTGTTTCAATTAACTGATTTATTTTATTCTTCCATTGTTGGCAAGTACATTTAAAAAAAAATAGACTTGACATCTATTGCTGTGGAAGGCACTTGAAATCTCACTTTGGATGCACCAGGGAGCGTTAAAGCAGGAACCTAGAAAACAGCACTTTAGTCAAGGCTGTAGAGCCATTTAGTGATGCTAGTGGGGTTTTTTGTTTTTGTTTTCCCCAATCCCTTTATTAAAGCCCTTGCATTTCCTATTTCAAGCTGGGTGAAGCATTATGCTTGCAAATAGAGTAAATCTGTGTCCAAAGTGTTTTAATAAATTATGAGTAAAATAAAAAATAAAAATGTATTGACGCATGCCAAGTGTTGAGTCTAGTCTAGACTTCTGGATTTAGTCAGCTAGCTGTTGTGCCTCTAAGTCACTGTGCACCTTAGCCACGCTGCTTTATATTGTGCCTCTATTTTCCCATCTGCAAAATGAGGAGAAAACTGAGTTCCTCAAGGACATGTTGCTAGAATTAATGTTGGTAAAAGCTGTTAGTTACCTAACCCTAGTGTCAACCTTTTGTCACTTCCTTGGTTTTATGATTTCTTCCCTGGCATGTCTGACTCAGCATTTAGCAACACCCTTTGCTGGGAAAAGATGGCTTTGCCCATGCCCTGATTACAAGATTAAAGTTGAGTGGTAGGGAGAGATTTGGCTCTAGTAACTCTTTACTCTTCCTCAATTTTCCTTCAAAGTTGCAGAGTTTGTTTCCTTGAGCAGTAGCTTTCAACCTTTCCAGATCCCTTGCAGGAGTCTGATTTGTCTTGTGTACCCCCAAGTTTCACCTCAACTCAGTTGCTTACAAAATCAGACATAGAAATACAAAAGTGTCAGCACACTATTACTGAAAAATTGCTTTTTAATTTTTATCAAATAATTATAAAATAAATCAATTGGAATATAAATATTGTACTCACATTTCAGTGTATATAATATAGAGCAGTATAAACATGTCTTTGTCTGTAGTTTGTACTGACTTCGCCAGTGCTTTTTACGTTGCCTGTTGTAAAACTAGGCAAATATCTAGATGAGTTGATGTACCCTCTGGAAGACCTCTGTGTACCCCCAGGGGTATGCGTACCTTTGGTTGAGAACCACTGTCCTTGAGGATCAACTGGTGAAACATTCATATGTAACAGTAGATCTCCTAATAAACCAAGATTATTAAAAACAGAGAAGGCGGAGTAAAACAAAAAGAAACAATTTGCTTAACACGTCTAAATTTATACATCTCATAATCTAACCTAGGTCTTGTTTACACAGTGTAGGAGTGCTTGCCAGGAGGGGGTAAATTCATGTGCGCACCAATGTGTCATGCACTAGCTGGTTCATGTAGACCCTGCTGGTGTGCATTAAAAGTTCCCTAGTGTGTGTTAATATACTGTTTGAACAGGACCTCATCAATGCACACTCAGGAATATTTTGTATGCACCAGGAGGGTCTACATAGGCCAGTTAGTGCATGATACCTTGGTGCACGTTTAGAATTCACATCCCACTGGTGTGCACTCCTGCATTGTGTACACAAGGCCAAAAACAATCTTACATGTCCCAAGAGCAAGCCCTGGCTGTGTTCTTGACCCCTCTGAATTCCTATCTCACACAGTCCAGGACCTTCTCTCCTAAACAACCTGGTTATCAAAGACCCCTGTACGGGACAGAATTCATGTCCAGACGCTCCTCCCTTGATCTAAGGCAGGGGTAGGCAACCTATGGCCTGGGTGCCAAAGGCAGCACGCGAGCTGATTTTCAGTTGCACTACCTGTGTCCTGGCCACCGGTCTGGGGGGCTTTCCGTTTTAATTTAATTTTAAGTGAAGCCTCTTAAACATTTTTAAAACCTTATTTACTTTACATATAACAATAGTTTAGTTATATATTAAAGACTTATAGAAAGAGACCTTCTTAAAATGTTAAAATGTATTACTGACACACAAAACCTTAAAGTGGAGTGAATAAATGAAGACTTGGCACACCATTTCTGAAAGGTTGCCCATCCCTGATCTAAGGGAAACGCTTCAGTCTCCTACCTAGTTTTTTTCCTGTTACCTGCAGAAACACTAAGATTTTGGTCTTGCTGCTTTCTCTCTGAGATGGCCCATTGAGGATACAATGTTTAATAGCTGGCTTTCAGAGGCTCTGTAGCACATCTTAGGGTAGGTCCACATTACCCGCCCGATTCGGCAGGTAGAGATCGATCTTCTGGGATCGATTTATCGCGTCTCATCTGGACGCGAGAAATCGATCCCAGAAGCGCTCCCCCATCGACTGTGGAACTCCTGCTCGCTGAGAGGAGGAAGCGCTGTCGACGGGGGAGCCTGCCTGTGCCGCGTGGACCCTCATTATGTAATCTTAGTTCGATCTAGGAAACGTCGACTTCAGCTACGCTATTCTCATAGCTGAAGTTGCGTTTCCTAGATTGATCCCCTGCCCCAGTGTGGACCAGCCCTTAGAGTTTGCATTTCACAAACCATCACTTTGAGTGATATTTGATGGGTTGTATCTGTTGTCTACACAGTGTGGGTTGGATTGTGGTTTTTTTTGGTCTAAAGATGAAATTCATTTCAGTTAACTTCCTTGGTGACAAATTATAAATTAGAGACTCTGATTCATACCCTCTGTTACACTCTTTGAGATTGGTGGATAAAAACTACTGTGTAAGGATTCAGGACTGCATTACGATTAATAATGTATTTGTTATTTTTATTCCAAAATTCTAATCAATTTTTGTTATGTGTAGTTTATTTTATCTATTTTTTCATAGTTTCTGCTAACAAATAGTTATTCATTTTTTTGTTTGCTAGTTTTAGTTTTTTCTGTTTGGGGTTAATATTCACAAGAGAGCTTTTGATGCTTCCTTCACTACGGAACAAAGCAGCAGTGGAGATGGACAAAAATGAAACGAAATAAACTGAGACCAATTGGCTAGAACTCAGCTTCTATACATTATAGACAGATTTTGTAAAGTGTTTTGGATGGATCTGGTGGTAGTTTACTTGCTTATGAAAGGTGCTTAACAATAATTTGGCATATTGCTATCAAGCAGAGATAAACACACTATTAGTAACCATTTCCAAAAGGCAAACTTATAATTGTGAAAGGGCAGTTACATAAAATGAAGCATGCATCACTGAACTTTTTCTCCATGCTGCATCAGTAACACCATTAAAGCTGTCAGTTTGTCAGATCACTGGAGGTATTTATGAAATCAATACACAATCCTAGAGATTTATAGAGGCAGTATTGTTAGCCAGAGGAGAGCCTCAATGGAAAATAAAATTAATACAATTTACAAGCAGATTGTCATAGAAAATGGATGAATTTCCTACAGTCTCCTGTTTTTACTTGTCTGCAGAAAAGGCTTAGGCACGGGGAGAAAGCAGAAGGTAATAGCATAAATTAGCCTGCTTAGTCCCTAATATTGTTAGAAGAATTGCTTGAAACCAGGACTTGGTTTTTGAAGGTGATTTGAGGCAATGTGTAATAAAAATCTTGAACATAACATTAAAGTATGAATTAAGGTGGGTTTTTTTTCTGGATGTATTTGATTTGGTCTCATAATTTCACTACTCCAAGCCCTTTTTATTTTGGTCCGTGTCCTTCTCTTGCTTTCAACCCTTATTTCTTTTTCCACGTCTTAATCACATTTTGCCACTCTTTTACCACCAGCAGTAGCTCTCCCATGTGTCTTTCACACACCAAAGCCAATTGTTCTAGGGGAGGTGTTGTGAAATCAGTCTTCTACGAGATTTACGTTCATGTGGGTCTGAAACATCCTTTGCTTTGATCTTCTATCTATAGCGGTTGCAGATTTGTTTGTCTGGGATGAAGGACCATCCTCAAACAGCTGATTTTTTTTGTCATTGGCAAGCAGCAGAAGAAAGGAGAGGGGGAGGAAGGATTGCCGCATAGATCAGTGGCAGACAAATTGGGAAGGAATTTGGATCTAGTTTGAAAAAGAGTCTCTTGTATACAACATGTTTTCGATGGTAAGAGTCTGAGTGAACCATTGTCTACTACAAGAATGTGGTGTAGACTAGATGACTGGTACAAATTGAATTAGTCTGATGTCAAGGACATAGCCTCCTACCCTCTTTTCTCTCTCTCTCTCTCTCTCTCCCCCTCCCTGACGGCAAACGGAAGAAAGCCCTCAGTGACATGGCTTGACCTGGAACGGCAGCACGGGCTTTTGTGAAATGCTCTGATTCCAAGACTGACGTTCAATAAAGCCAATTTGGTGGAGAATGGATTGAGATCTCACAGCAATACACAATTTATTAAAAGAAAAATATATCTGGTGGCATGCCTTATGTTTGCTGCCACTTACCTTTTAATAATCATTTGAAAACCAGACTTCTGGTCTCATGCCAGGGCAAATTCCTTTTATCATAACTAATGTTTTAACACAACATAATGATCACACAAACTGATATAATATGTAGTATGCTGTCCTGACCATGTTCCCTGCTCCCTTTGCTCCTATCTTCTTCCAAATCCCTTTGCTTCTGCCCTTTCCCCATCTCCTCCCTCCCATTCCTTTTCTCACCCACCCCTCTCTGCCCTGTTCCTATTCATCCTGCTCCTAATCTCTCCCCTCACCCTGCCCCACCCCGCTTTGTTTCTTTGCATTTGAATCAAGTTGCCTCTTTCTCCTTGCTGATTGGGTGCCAGCATGGGGAGTATTGTGAGTACCAGAGAGACTTTCTCCTTGCTCTCAATGCAAGCACCCATTGCCAGGAGGAGCAATCTCACAGGGATTGCCCCCATAGTCTTGGGATGAGCCAACCTCAGTCATGGTCTGGAGATGGTGCATGCACAGTCCAGTTGCATGTAATAGCTGTGAGGGAATGGAACATGCTCCATGCAGATCGAACCTTCAGAGAATGTAGCTGCCAGACTCTTAACAAACCTCTTCTGAGAATGTGTGAATGGTAGTTTTCAGAGGTTTATGGCTTGGCCAGATTTGGGTGAATTTTTCTGGATATCCAAATCTCTGACACTAGAGGACCCCTTCCATATTTCTAGACACTAGAGGACCCCTTCCATATTTCTAGGACCTTCTCAACAAAACAGTTGTAAGAATTTTTAATCATGTGCAAAAAACCTTATTTTCACTTAATCTTGTTCCTGTAAATGGTTGAACAATTTTAACTAAAATGTCCCTCAGAATTTCAGCCTTAGGCAGGCACCCAGCATGAATAATTTCAACACAAACTGATATAGTTTGGCAAAATAATAAGCAAATGAATATGGGTTTTATAAGGTATGTCTACACAGCTACTGGGAGTGAGTATCACAGCCCAGGTCAAAAGACTCATGCCAGTTGGGCTCAGGCTAGCCTGTTAAAAGTAGCTATGCAGATGTTTTGATGTCCGGGCTTGGGCTGGAGCTTTGGCTCTGACGTTCACCCCTTTCTGGAGGCTTCAGAACCCAAGCTCCGGCCTGATCCAGAGCATCCACATTGCTATTTTTAGTGCACTAACGCAAGCCCCACTAGAGCAAGTCTGTCAACCCCGACCGTTTGGCAACCCGAAGTATTGGCATTGCTGCCTGTGTGTCTCTAATGCAAATCTTAAAATTCTAACTCACAAAGGTTTTGTAACATTTTAAGGGCAAAGAAATTTGAGAGTGATCTGCGAAGAACACGTATGAAAGTGTTGTGCTGCAGGTTAAAAATGTAATTTTTCTAATTGATACACAGCACAATGCCTTCTGAGCAAAACTAGTCTCATTTTTGTTTCATATTGCATTTAATTTGAGTAAATTATTTGATTCTATGATTCTGTTCATCCAGACCCTAGTTAAGCAATCAATGTCAACATAAATTGATGATTTGATCATAGGAAAGCCCAGCATTTTAAAATGTTGTTAAGATAATGTATCAATTTTATTTGCTTTTTAAACAGGTAGATTAATACCATGTCACAGGAGAAATGGGAAAAAGCCGCACTTGCACCAAAATTAAAAGATTACAAAGATGAGGTGCACTTTTGTGCTGCAAATATCGTGGTAGTGATTCACACGCACCGATCGATATGATGGCCCATAAAAAACACATTTAGAGATGTGGTGGAAGTTCTGTTACTTGTATAGCCATTTTTAACAAATGCCACCACTTTTTTTTTTTTTTTAAGGAAATAATGGGATTTCTTTGCTAAAGTCTAACAAGTCTGGAGTTGCCAAACTGGTTATATTCTATTATCTCAGTGCAGTTTAGGGAAATGTGTTTTCTTTGTTAATATGATGTGTTTTTCCTCTTCCCTTGTTTAGAGATCTAAGTGAAAACCAAATTCAAGGAATCCCAAGGAAGGCCTTTCGAGGAATTACTGATGTGAAGAACTTGTAAGTGATTTGGGTGTTTTATTTGGTGTTTGTTGTGAAGTGTATTCAACATGATGGGGTCTAAATTAGCTGTTACCCTACCACACAAGAAAAAGATCTTGCTGTCATCCTGGATAGTTCTCTGAAAACATCTGCTCAATGTGCAGCAGCAGTCAAAAAAGCTAACAGAATGTTACAAACTATAAGGAAAGGGATAGGTAATAAGACAGAGTATATCATAATGCCACTATTTAAATCCATGGTATGTGCACACCTCAAATACTGCATACAATTCGGGTCACCCTATCTAAAAAAAGATTAGAATTGGAGAAGGGCAACTAAAATGATTAGATATGAAACGGCTTCAACGTGAGGAGAGATTAAAAAGACTGGGATTGTTGTTTAGAAAAGAGATGACTAAGTGGGGATATTATAGAGGTCTATAAAATCATGAATGTTGTGGAGAAAGTGAATAAGGAAGTTTTATTCATCCCTTCACAAGAATTAGGGATCACCCAATGAAATTACTAGGTCTGAAACAAACGTCTGGAAGTACTTCTTCACACACTTCACAATCAACCTGCGGAACTTTTTGCCAAGGGATTGTGAAGGCCAAAAATATAACTGGGTTCAAAGAAGAATTAGGTAAATTCATGGAGGATAGGTCCATTAGTGGCTATTAGCCAAGATGGTCAGGGATGCAATCCCATGCTCTGAGTGCCCCTAAACCTCTGACTGCCAGAAGCTGGGACTGGACTACAGGAGATGGACCACTTGATAAATTGCCTTGTTCTGCTCATTCCCTCTGAAGCATCTGGCATTGGCCACTAGTGGAAGACAGGATACTGGGCTAGATGGACCATTGATTTGTCCCAGTATGGCCTTTCTTAAGTTGTTACATTCTTATGTTCTCTGTGCTACTTGTATTATTTATTTGAGCGTCAGATATGGGCTCAGCTCTATGCAGCACACATAGAAAGATGGTCCCTGCACCTAGAGAGAGGTTACAGTCAAAGAACATATATGCTCCCCTCAGTCCACACAAACAATTCCCATCCATCAGTAGGAGTTCTGAACAAAGACAGATGTGCAGATTATATTCTTAAATTTGGAGACCCTACTATACCAACAATGCATAATCTTACCCTGCAAAGTTTGGTTAAATTACAGACTATGTGCTAAAGTGTATCAGTCAAAGGAAACAATAGAGTAGATCAGTGAGAAGTTGAAAGGGAACAGCATCACGATGTTAGCTGAAGTTGTTTTTTTTTTGTTCTTCATTCTACAGCTTCATTCAGAGCGTGCAGGTGATTATATTACAGAGCATAGGTCAGAGCTACACAGATCTAGCACAAATTTCAGAGTAAAGAAAGTGAGAAAATGGTATGACTTTTGCTAGGCAGAAGAAATTAACTTGATGAACGGGTTTATTTTCTTTCTGCCATTTGCATTCCTGTCCTGTGTTTCTAATAAAAGCCATTTAAGGGTAAAATCTGTTTATTTGTGGTAATACAATTACCTTAAATTAGTTTGGCCCTTGGCTTTCTCTAAACATACAACAAAGGAATTATGGTTATGTAAAGATTTCCTAGTCTACCTTCCTATGGCTGCACCTTATCTAGAGGCCATCTGTGCTGCACTGCCTTATGCTAGTATCACAAAAACTCCACTCCGTTGCTACTGTTAGAGGCAAGATAGGGCCATCTTGAAACAAGCATGGTTATAGTCAGCAAGTTGTCAGTGAGGCAGGGGTTCAGTGTCTGGTCTCCTCCCCCTGAAGAAGGCTGCTTTCTAGACTCAGAAAGGGAGGCAAAAGTCTCTAAAATGTATTGTAAAACTGTGTAACATACATAACATATGTCATGTTATAGGAATATTAGCACTATAGTAGTGTAACCTTCTGGTGAGTGTGTATTACAGGTCTCCCTCTGTGCCATGAGGACATGAGTTATTACAGTCCCCAGTTACAGAGCCTTGACTCTTTAGCACAAGATGTAGTCGCTCATGTTTGTAGCTCTGGAGGTGCCTGGTTCAGACACCTTCATTGACCAGGAGGGTGGCTGTGGCAGTAACCACGCACAGGCCCTGTGAGAGATAGAATCATAGAATATTAGGTTTGGAAGAGACCTCAGGAGTCCAATCCTCTGCTCAAAGCAGGACCAACACCAACTAAAGCATCGCAGCCAAGGCTTTTTCAAGCCAGGCCTTAAAAACCTCTAAGGATGGAGACCAGCAAGATAGAAAACGCAGCTTCTGTCTTTGGTGTTGACTTTTACTTGCAATCTCATGGCTGGAAAAACACAGGCACACCACATGGTCTTATTGGCCACTCTGAGACTTGGAACTGGAAACATGTACCAGCCTCAGGCTGTTTAGGGCATTTCATTTAGTTGCCTCTTTCTAGTCATAGCCTTACGTCACTGGTGCAAAATATGCAGTCTTGGCTGGCTAAGCCAGACTCTTATGAGATAGAAGGACAAAAAGAGAGAGGAAAGAGAAGAAATAAGGTGGAGAAGGAAAAGGGTATATGCTGAAGTGGGGAGGAGAGAGAGATGAGAGACTCTCCATAATCCCAGGGGTGGTAGGGTTTCAGCCAGTGAAGGTGGGTGTGATGTAATGATCAGGATGAAGGTCCAGGGTCCCAGGACATGGAGGGGTTGGCAGCTATGATGGTGAAGCTGGCTCCAGTAGCGCACTCCAGCACTTTTAGCTACATAATAGATTTTTTATTAGCTTCTCAATCTGGTATTTTTACTGTAGACCTCATGGGAACACACTTTTTTGAAGTGCCTCTCCATAGCAAATCTCCTACTTACATCTTTCTTTCTACAAACATGTGCTACAAACATCCTTAATGTTACAACACTGGAACACGATACAAGGGGCTTTAGTTTATATATACAGGAAATTCTGCTGTTTTGAGGCAACAATACTGATCATGGAAAATATACTTAGGAAGGTGGATAAGTAGTTTATTCACATATTTACTGTCAGTTTCCCTCTATAATTAATGTATGAATCGTGTGTCTACCATGGTCCATTAGAGAAGATGGTGACTGCTTCCTGACACAGATTGCTGTCCCTGGAGTTGCTGAGAGAAATATTGCTAAGGTTTATAAGCCAACTTGGTACTGGATAAAAAGTTAAAACCTCTCTCAAGTGATATCTTTAAATCAGTGGTTCTCAACCTATTTACCATTGTGGGCCTCATCCAATACTACCTGTATGGCCCCGAGGATATCACATGGGCTGCAGCTGTGTGCTGATTGGGCCGCAGATTGAGAACCACTGCTTTAAATGGTGATGCAAGATGATGATTGCCATTGACAACCTGCATCCATCCTTATGTTGTATGGCATCCAAAATGTCCCACTTTCTGCCTCACAGAAGTGAGCATACCAGGACTGTTCAATGAACAGGTTCAAGTTGATCATTCTTTGGCTTTCAGATCCAGTGTGCTCCCATTAGTCTGTGTTCCTTTGCTGCCCATACTTGTGTTGCACTTTCTCAGACTAAAAGAAAGTTGCTCCTGTAAAGTGATAATGAAAGCATATCTATATGGATATATATATATATATATATATATATATATGTATATGCAAGCATATGTATATTTATATTTATTGGGGTGCCCACGTGGTGATGTTGAGGGCTACATGGACAACTCGCAAGCACCCCCCACAAGCATGTTAATTGTACATAACTATTTTATAAAGATGAGACCAAAAATAAACATAATCATCCATGAGAAACTGCTGGCACTTATTTTAAGTCACTAAGTGTGCAAATGTGTGTTAGTTCAGGTTGTTGTCATCCAGTTGCAGGATTTGAGTGTGGGAGATGATTCTGCAGGACTGTGATGCAGAAAAACAGAGACTAACATGTTCATGATCTCTCTCATGATGACATGGGCTAATTTCATTCATATTGCAAGATTTCTTAACAGCATATACAATACTACTTCATATAACTGATCCTGCAAGCTGTTTTCCCCAGCGCCTCAGTTTCCCCTATATTTTGCGTGGTTACAAGGGGTGGGGGGGAAGAGGACCGTTTGCTCTCAGGGTGAGACAAAGAACCATAGGTGTGAATGACACCTAGCAGCTTATGTCTGAATGAATCATTGAAAAGGACTGGCCAAGGCCAACCCTGCATATTATTTGGAGAATCTGAGACGCCAATAGCAAATCCAGTCACCAGGACAGTAACACCTTGCAACCAATAACCCAGTGGGAGATGGATTCCCCCACCTCTCAGCAAGGAAGCTGAGAAAAGATCCCAGCTCAAAAACAAAGGACTGGGAAGGTGTGAGGTGGGGGGAATAAGAGTTGGCTGCTGGAAGGAGTCAGGGTTCTCACCTGGGAAGTGACCAAGATCAGACAGAGAGAGGCAGAGCCTGGATAATGGGATTCACTATAGCTTGGCTGGGCTCTGGGCTAACCAGAATGCTCTATGCTTGAACCTTCATTTCTTTATGCTACCCCAGGGACTTCCCATGCTGTGTTCCAGTTAACTAATAAACCCAGCTGTTTTCACAACACTGTTTGAGTGTCACTGCCAATGCTTACATTGTTGCTTGCCAATGCACTTACATAGCATGGTCTACCATTGTAAACCAATGCACATTTATTTTGCTATTAAATACATACCATAATATCTACAACATTATAGCATGCAAAAACATTTCTGTGAATATTGGTTCTACTTATTAAATGAGTTCCCTTGGTCTATGCTCATACCCTTTTTGTATTTACTTTCTGTTAACATTTATCAGATTAGCTTTTTCAAAAAATGAATTTCCAAGTTGCATATTCAAGTTTTCACAAAAGCTGAATTTTTCAGTTCATATGAACAGTTGCTTGTGCACTCACACAAGCAGAGAACAGGAACAATGCTGTGTGACATTTCTTACCCATCACAGTTAAGCAACACAGTTTCTATTTATAATATTCATGATCCATTCAGAGAGAGAGAGAGAGGTAAATAAATAAATAGTCTAATTAAAATAATGAATAAATCTGAGGAAATGACAATATGCTTGCAGGTATTTCACAAGCAGAAAGAAGGTAAGCGATCATGAATTATTTGCTGAGCTCTGCTTACAATGTGCAGCATATCTTAATTAATGTTGCATTAGAAACCTTAACAACCTTAGGTTGGCATTTTCAAGGAAGCCTAAACTCTTAGGCCCTTTGAAAATCCTAATCTTACTTTCTTGTCTCCTGTATGATTGAATTTGCCAATTTAACATTACATTAATATTGGAGTTTGCACAAAATTATTTGGGGAAGAGAAAATGAATCAGTGGTCTGATTGTCCACTGGTTTAAGAAGGTGTAAAATCTGGACTAAATATTAAAGTCTATTATTACACCAATATAAAACCACTTAAATAAGAAGGAAGTTAGGTCCTGCATCTTTATACTTTTGTGTTTGTGTACACAGAGGCTGACCAAAAAGTGTTTGTGTCTGAAGTCTATGTGAGACACATAATATTTTAAATATGTTCCAAAATATGATGGTTTAAAAGGCAAATAAATGTGTATTGTGGAATGGATTCCACATTGCTTTGATCCTGAACTTTGATATTTCTTGAGAGGTGCCAAACCATTTAGAGATAAAGTATAACCATTTATATGAGAAATTTATGCTGGAGACAAGTTTTATGTATCCTTTAAGGGATAAATGGGCCATATTATTTATAACTAAAAACCTTTTAAAAGTTTTCTTTTCTTCATATCCCTAAATTCACAATTGCTTTCTAAGTATTCCAGTGGATTAAATCTTTCTAACTCCTGTAATTGCTATTCATTGTGATATTGACCATAACGTATTCAAGAGGTATCCCTGTGGCTGTCACATTCACTTTCAGAGAAATTCCATGGTAATGCAGCATTATTGTACTATTAAAATAATGTGTTATCAACTTAACTCTTGTTAATTTAATGAATATGTTGTTTAACTTTTACCATCTGATCCATCCCTAATTATAAATGCAAAACCCACATATTTCACAATTACATCATTAAAAAAATGTTATTGATTGAAATGCATGTGCATATTCCCTGTACAATGCAGCGTGCATTTAAGATGATTTTTCTCATAATGCACAAAGCAGTCATGGAGAGAGGTTAAGTGTTGATACTAGGTATTTCTTGATACAGAAATTTTTCTTTCTTCTCATGTTCAATTAAAGTGTTAGAGCGATTGCACTGAGAATTTAGTGTATTGTGTTTGCCACCAGGGAATCAGGGTGGGATTGTCTGGATAAACCTTTTCCATCTTTACTATGACACTATACTGTGTAAACTTGCAAACTTGAGAAACAACTTAAACTCTGGCTTCCTATTCCACGTAGAGGACAGCTGGCAGTGCCACAAACACATATTTATCACCTTCCCATACCCTTAAACACCTCTCCTACCCAATTACCCGCTCAGAAAATAGCACCTGAGATATTAGTGCATTATTGTTTCCTGGGTGTTTTTTGTCCCTGAGATTCTGAATTTAAAATACTGTATATAAACCACAGTGATGCCCACTAACTTGTGACTGTTTCTAAATTCTAGCCTTGGGAATTGATGAAGGCTGCATTACTTGGAGGTATCTTGGCATGTGGCACTTCTCACTGACTGAGAAAAAAGCCTGAAGAAAAATGCCTTGTGGCATGACCTGAAGGTTACCAAATCTGACCAAAATTTCCAATAAGTTCTTGGAATGTATTGGGACAAGTTTTTGTTTCAGAAAGTGGATAACCAGGCAGACAGCCATTTTAGACTTGGAGTTAAAAAAAGAGCAGACTTTAACAAACCCATAGAACTGATAGCTAAGGCCCCTGGGAAGAAAATAGAAAGAAAAAGATGTTCAGGAGAGCTGGCATTTTCTCAAGGAGACCATATAAATGCACAACTCCCAACTATTCCAATGTAAAGAAAAGATAGGAAGAATAGTAAGAGGCCAATATGGTTCCATAAGGAGCTCTTTAATGACCTGGAAATCAAAAAGGAATCCTACAAAAAGTGGAAACATGGACAAATTGCTAAGGAGGAGTACAAAAGAATAGCACAAGCATGTAGGGACAAAATCAGAAAGGCTAAAACAGAATATGAGTTAAATCTGGCAAGGGACATAAAAGGTAATAAGACAAGGTTGTATAAATACATTAGGAGGAAGAGAAAGATGGAGGAAAGTGTAGGTCCTCTACTTCGTGAGGAAAGAGAGCTAATAACTAATGACATCAAAAAGCCTGGGGTGTTTAATGCCTGCTTTGCTTTAGTTTTCATTAAAAAGGTCAATGGTGACTCAACACAATTAATATTTGACAAGGGAGAAGGAAGGCAAGCCAAAATAGGGAAAGAACAGGCTAAAGAATATTTAGATGATCTAGATGCAGTCAAGTCGGCAGGGCCTGATGAAATTCATCCTAGGGTACTTAAGCAATCTTGGAACCATTAGCAATTGTTTTAGAGGACTGCTGGAGGATGGGGGAGGTCCCAGAAGCCCGGAGAAGGGCAAACATAGAATGTATCTTTACAAGGGGGAACAAAGTGGACCTGGGAAACTATAGACCTGCCAGCCTAACTTTACTACCTGGAAAGATCCTGGAACACTCTGTTAAACAATCCATTTGTGAGCACCGGGAGGATAACAGGGTTATAAGCAATAGCCAGTATGGAGTTGTCAAGAACAAATCCTGCCAAACCAACCTATTTTCCTTCTTTAACAGGGTTACAGGCCTAGTGGATAGGGGGAGAGCAGTAGATGTGATATATCTTGACTTTAATAAGCCTTTTGACATAGCCCACATGACATTCTCATATGCAAATTAGGGAAATATGGTCTAGATGAAATTGCTATAAAGTGGGTACACAACTGATTAAAAACCCATATTCAAAGAGTAGTTATCAATGGTCCACTGTCAGACGCTCCCAGTTTATCTAGTGGGGTTGCACAAAGGTCAGTCCTGGGTCCAGTACTATTCAATATTTTTATTAATGACTTGGATAATGGAATGTAGAATATGCTTATTAAATCTGTGGATGATGTCAGGCTGGGAGGGGCTGCAAGCACTTTGGAGGACAGGATGAGAATTCAAAACGATCCTGACAAATTAGAGAATTGATCTTAAATCAGCAAGAAGAAAATCAATAAAATACTTCACTTAGGAAGGAAAAATCAAATGTCAGTTATTCCCCCTTCTGTGCTAATACTGCTGAAAAGGATCTGGGGGGTTATAGCAGATCACAAATTAAATACGAGTCAACAATGTGATATAATTGCAAACAAGACTAATATTATTCTTTGGTGTATTAACAGGAGTGTTGTATATAAGACATGGGAGGTAATTATCCTGCTCTATTTGGCCCTGGTGAGGCCTGAGCTGAAGTACTGTGTCCAATTCTGCATATCACACTTCAGGACACATGGACAAATTGGAGAGAGTCCAGAGACAAGCAACAAAATTGAGGATAGGTTAAGAAACTCTGACATATGCGGAAAGGTTAAAAAACTGAGCATGTTTAGTCTTGAGAAAAAAAGACTGAGGGGAGAGAACTGATAAGATTTCAGATATGGTAAGGGTTGTGACGGGTTGGGATTACAGAAACCTTCCTTGGTGCTGCCACCTGGTGTGCCAAGGCTACTTCTGCCCCTGCTTCCCTGCCCTTTCCAGCTTGGGACTCCAGAATCCTGTCTGTTTCGAGCCAGATCCACTGATCTGCTGCAAACACAGACCCAGGTCCCCTAACAACTGTAAGGCTCCTGGAAGCAGCTCAGGAAGTGTTCTTGCCTTTGACACCCAGGTGTCCAACTTCCAATGAGGTTTAAACCCTGAATAAATCCGTTTTACCCTGTATGAAGCTTATACAGGGTAAACTTATAAATAGTTTGCCTTCTGTTTTAAAGATAGAAAGATATGCACAGCTGTTTGCCCCCCCCGGTACCAACTTGTACTTCAGTAAACTTAATAAGTAAAAAGTGATTTTAATAAGTACAGAAAGTAGGATTTAAGTGATTCCAAGTAGTGACAGACAGAACAAAGTGAATTACTAAGTAAAATAAAATACGCACGTGTATGTTTAATTAAACTTAACACAGATAAAAGCCTTACCAGATTTAAGTATTTTTTTTTATAGGCTGTAGAACTAGCCTGGGTCCAGCAATTGTTTATACCCCCTATTGTCTTTGTCCTTTGTTCAGTCTTTCTTAGGTATGTCCTTGGGGGGTGGAGAGCCTTTCTCTTTAGCCAGCTGAAGACAAAATGGAGGGGTTTTTCAAGGGCTTTTATAGCCTTTTTCCCACTCCCTGTGTAGCATCATTTTACCGTGGAGTTTTGGGATCACATGGGCAAGTCACCTGTCCATGCACCCTAACCAGTTCAGCCAGTTGCATTTCTGATCAGGTCCAGATGTGGACTGGGATCTGCACCTCCTACTGTCTGTGTAAGGGTTTTTTGATTGGTCTTTTTACATGCACATACCTTTCTCAAGACATGATTTCAGGCTTTTACAAAGGCTATGTACAAAACCAGCAAATATAAAACCAATATTCATAACTTCAACTACAACAGTGATACATGCATACAAACAGGAGGAATAGATTTAGTAGGTCATAACTTTTACAGAGATATGTTACATGGCACATGTAGCATAAAACACATTCCAGTTAAATCATGTATACATTTATAAGCCTCTCCCCATAAAGCTTTATGGGGTACACCGTCACACCCTCCTCCTGAACTTACTGCCAGAGACTTGGACACTGTCCATGGCGGAGGCAGTACATATAAAACCGCTGTTTGTCTTTGGTCACACACCTTTTCAGTACCGGTGCACCACATGGTGTCATTTGTAACGGTTTTAGCGAGTTGCGAGGTCCCTGGTCCCCGGGTGCCTGAAAATAGGTTGGGGTGTAGTATTGCTAACAGGATACAGATAGCAATACCTGTTAAAGCGTAGGAACCTCGGCATTTAGCCCTCAGTGCCATGAGGTGGTGTGCCTCAGTTTCCCCTTCCACACAGCAGCCTAGGCCTGTTATGCTTTTGCTGCGGTGCCAAGCTTCCAGCCTGTTAACCGACATAGGCTGACAGGTAACATGCCTGTAGGACTGTTTGGTCACCATCCCAAGCGTGTACAACAGTTTTTTCCCACCAGTCAGGTATGTTCCCCATCTTGAAAGGGTTGACCCTCAGTATTAACTTCTTTGTTCTAACCCATAGATGAAGTAGGGAAAGACACAAGATTATCAACACATCTGTGTACCCTGATAGGCACTCTGATGCAGATTCTTCTGCCTCTTTGGAGAAGGGTCCTGATTTGGGCATGCGTTTGAGGCTTTGGCAAGGAAAGGATGTACGGCAACCCAGCCTGCCCTCGGCCCCAGCCTCTGGAATTCCTCTGGGCTGGTTCCCACCCCCTTGTGGGGCTTCACCGGTGGAAAGATTCGCTCCCTTCTGCTTTGAAGAGACAGGTTTACCTCCTACCAGTGTAGCAAGAACAACCTCTTTCTTGGACACCTCAGTATCTGTTCCCAACAGGTCAGCTGGACGGACTCCCCCCTCCAGGAGGTCTGACCCCCAGCTTTCCCTTCTAACCTGATCCACAGGAGAGGGGTCTGGCATCTTAAATGCAGACTTTTCACCCTCCTCCTGGGCAAGATCGTCCTGACAAAAGGTGGGTGGGCTCTCTGGTCCCCCCTCACCTTCCCTCCCTAGGCTTCCCTCTGGGCCAGACACTCCTGTGTCCCCCTGAAGAGAAGGTGACCCTGGTCCAGCTGTGGGCTCACAGCTGCCAGCTAAGACAGACCCTTCAGTGGCCAGCAAAATTCCCCCCTTGCTAGGAAGTAGAACCTTCCCCTCCCCCAGGGAGATAATTACAGGACAGGAGCTGGCTTTGTCCAGCCCCTCCCTCTGGGACTTGCCTTGAGCCCCTGGGCTACAGGAACTGGCCACGGCCATCCCTGCCCCCACAGCTGCAGTCCCTGTGACTTCGCCCCCCCTCTGGGGTTTTCAGCACAAGGTTCCTGCTAGCTTCTACCCAACCCTGGGACAGATTCTGCCACAGTAAAGAAATCATTCCCCAGTAGAAACGGTGCAAAATTGCGTGATACTGTTGCCACAGTTAGCTCAGCCTGCAAATCTTCAGTTTGCATGTGTACTTTAGCTAAAGGTGCAATGACTTTGTAGCCTCCCACCAGTTCCAATTCTGCCACTTTACCTGGCAACCAATCCTTCTTTTGGATCAGGTCCCTCCTGACTATAGAAATGTTAGCGCCTGTATCTCTCAACCCAGTGATTAATTTCCCATTTAGTTTAACAGCATGCACATGCTCACTGCTTGGTGGTGTAGAAGTCAACTTCACAAACCCTGTGTGGAAAGAGGCAGCAGCTTCATGGGCCACTTGATGCCTGTTTTCACTCAGCAGGGGACACTTATCTCTTAGGTGCTCGGTGGACTTACAAAGATAGCACCTCCTGGGCTCCTCTGATTGTACAGGGAATTTGGGACGAGTACTAGCGGAATGGGGAGGTGAACGCCCAGCCTCCTTTTTCCCAGGGGTAAAATGGTAACTCTGTTTCCCCCCAATCCTGTACCCCTCTGCCAGTGGGTTATGCTTAATTGCAGCTTGCGCCTGCTCATAAGAGTCTGCATACCCAGCTAACTTACCCACTGCATTTACCTTTTTGTTCCACAAATACTGTTTTACATCATCACTGCACATATTCAGGAATTGTTCCTGAGCAACCAAATCACACATTCCTTTAAAGCTTGTAATGTCTTTTTCCCTCACCCACTTATCTACCAGATCTCTCATTTCATTTGCATAACCCACATTACTTAATCCAGCTCCCCTCTTAAGACTCCTGAGTTTAACCCTGTAGGTTTCAGGTGTAACCTGAAACTGTTTCAAAACCAGTTCCTTAAATTTACCATAATTGGAGGCATCACCAATGGGCATCTTATTGAATATGTCCAGAGCTCTGCCAGTCAATTTTGCTATCAAGGTGGTCATTTTTTTATCTTTAGGGATTGCATGGAGGGAGCACAGTCTTTTGAAGGTGATAAAATATTTGGCTATATTGTTGGATTCATCATACTGGGGGCATAGACGCTCCCGTTTGTGGATTTTTGGGGAAGTGGAGCCGGCAGCTGAAGGGTTTCGACTCTTCAACTCTGCAACAGCCAGTTCATGCTTCTGGGCCTCCATAGCTCTCTTTTGAGCCATCTCCTCTGCTTCCATAGCTCTCTTGTGGGCCACTTCCTCTGCTTCCATAGCTCTCTTGTGGGCCAACTCCTCTGCTTCAACAGCTCTCTTGTGTGCCACCTCCTCCCTGGCTTTTTCTGCTTTCGTAGCTCTCTTGTGGGCCAACTCCTCTGCTTCAACAGCTCTCTTGTGGGCATCCCCCTCTGCACTAATTTCCAACGTACATAATTCAGTTTGTCTCCTATGTTCGTTTTCTTTCTCTGTTGCTTTGAGTTTGGCAAGATTTAGTCTGTCGCTGGCAGACATGTTATTGCTGTCTAGTGCTGGGCCCCTCTGCAGTTCACTGAAACTGGGCTGCACTCAGCTCAGGGGATTTTCAGTTAAGAGACTTTCCCTGCTCTCCTGATCTTCACTCTACCTTATTTTGCTTCCTTTTCTGTTCCTACTTCCCTTACCCGAAATAAGCAAACAGAAAATAACAAACCAGTAACCACTTTGTCTGTTTTCCAGCCACCACACTTAAAACTCACGTAAAATCACTACCAGTATCTCAAAGCAATCAGCTGTGCACAGATCCTGCCGACTACGCCACTGTGATGGGTTGGGATCACAGAAACCTCCCTTGGTGCTGCCACCTGGTGTGCCAAGGCTACTTCTGCCCCTGCTTCCTTGCCCTTTCCAGCTTGGGACTCCAGAATCCTGTCTGTTTTGAGCCAGATCCACTGATCTGCTGCAAACACAGACCCAGGTCCCCTAACAACTGTAAGGCTCCTGGAAGCAGCTCAGGAAGTGTGCTTGCCTTTGACATCCAGGTGCCCAACTTCCAATGAGGTTTAAACTCTTAATAAATCCGTTTTACCCTGTATAAAGCTTATACAGGGTAAACTTATAAATAGTTTGCCTTCTATTTCAAAGTAAGAAAGATATGCACAGCCCGTTTGCTGCCCCCCCCCCCCGGTACCAACTCGTACTCCTGTAAACTTAATAAGTAAAAAGTTATTTTAATAAGTACAGAAAGTAGGATTTAAGTGATTCCAGGTAGTGACAGACAGAACAAAGTGAATTACTAAGTAACATAAAATAAAACACGCACGTCTATGTCTAATCAAACTTAACACAGATAAAAGCCTCACCAGATTTAAGTCTTTTCCTTTTACAGGCTGTAGAACAAGCCTGGGTCCAGCAATCGCTCACACCCCCTAGTGTCTTTGTCCTTTGTTCAGTCTCTCTCAGGTATGTCCTTGGGGGGGCGGTGGAGAGCCTCTCTCTTTAGCCAGCCGAAGACAAAATGGAGGGGTTTTTCAAGGGCTTTTATAGCCTTTCCCCCACTCCCTGTGTAGCATCATCTTACCCTGGAGTTTTGGGATCACATGGGCAAGTCACCTGTCCATGCACCCTAACCAGTCCAGCCAGTTGCATTCCTGGCCAGGCCCAGATGTGGATTGGGGTCTGCACCTCCTATTGTCTGTGTAAGGATTTCTTTATTGGTCTCTTTACATGCACATACATTTCTCAAGACATGATTCCAAGCTCTTACAAAGGCTATGTACAAAACCAGCAAATATAAAACCAATATTCATAATTTCAACTACAACAATGATACATGCATACAAACAGGAGGAATAGATTTAGTAGGTCATAACTTTCACAGAGATATGTTACATGGCACATGTAGCATAAAACATATTCTAGTTACATAATGTATACATTTATAAGCCACTCCCCATAAAGCTTTATGGGGTACACCATCACAAGGATTATTATGAAGAAAATGGCGAAAATGGAACTGTTTTCCATGCCCACTGAAGGTAAGACCAGAAGTAATGGGTGTAATCTGCAGCAAGGGAAATTTAGGCTAGATATTAGGAAAAACTGTCTAACTATAAGGGTAGTTTAGCTGTGGAATAGGCTTCCAAGGGAGATTGTGGAATCCCCATCACGGGAGGTTTTTAAAATCAGGTTGGACAAACACCTATCAGCTATTTTTGTGCATGACAGTACCCCCCAGGGAGCTGAAGAGGTTGGTCTTAAAATGCAAAGAGTGCACCTGGCCATATATTTTTAAAAAGAAATGTTGGTTTTTTAGAGCAGCAGAAAGAGCTATACAAAATGTGAACTACTTGGGTAGTATTAAGGACATAGGGGATATATGTGAGACATGGCAGAATTCCAAGTAGCCTTACATGAAGCTTGGGGACTATGACACCATCCTTTTTATCCATGCCTCCTTTTGTTGCTTGCTTAGCCTATCGCTGCTTTCCTTTATTACACCCATTCTGCTTTTTGTGATCTTGTCTTCCATGTTCCTTCTCCTAAATAGAACATCAGTTGACTAGCACTTGTGAAAAATATTAAACCTTTCAAGTACATCCATCCCTGATATGAGCCTTTTCCTGTGATTATCTGTGTGTAACTGAATATCACTGAAATTTACATAAGCATATCCATATTAATTAATGTGGCTCCCAATATCCATTTGCATTAGAGGAAGTATTTGTATTCTGTGGCTGTCCATAGCGGTGGGCTTGACCAGCCATGAGGGATTTTTCAACAATAAATCATTAGAAACCAAACCTGTGACCCTTGGAAAATGAATTTCCCTACTGCAGAGTTGGTCTTAGTTCCCCTCTGCTGCATAAAATGTCAACTAGATAAAGCTGAAATATCTCCTTTGTCTATTTAAAGGTATTCAATCTGCAAAATACAAATAAATAAAATAACAGTATATGTTAGTTCAGCCTATATCTCAGCCTTAAAAATGGCCTTTTCATGTTTTTAAAAATCTTCAATATTTAGATTCACTGGAGAATTACAGATATTTGTTAGATTTTTATGAAATCAAAGCCCTATGCCACTGCAACAAGGCTCATTTATAATTTGATTAAATTTTAATGGTTTTTATTTTATATCTCTAATGCAGAGGTGGGCAAACTATGGCCAGCGGGCCACTTTCGGCCTGTGAGACCGTCCTGCCCAGCCTTTGAGCTCTCGGCCGGGGAGGCTAGCCACCAGCCCCTCCCCTGCAGCCTGAGCTCGCTGTGCCACCAGGGCTCTTGACGGCGAGGCTGCGAGCTTCTGCCTGGCAGTGTGGCTGCAAGAGCCACAGGTGTAGTGTATTAAATTGCTCCCCGAAGGAATGTTCTACTTACGGTGTACTACTTACGGCTGCCAGTCCTGGTGCTCTGAGCGGCATGATAAGGGGACAGGGAGCGGGGGGGAGGGGGAGTTGGATAAGGGGCAGAGAGGTCCCGGGGGGCAGGGAGCAGGGGGGATTGGATAGGGGGTGGGGTCCCGGGGGTGCGGTTATGGGTGGGGGGTCCCAGGAGTTGTCCTCTCCTTCTACCTTAAATCTTATTCTGCCGTGATCTACTCTCTTTCATTTTGAAATTTACTCTGGTCTTGCCTGTTTAAGAGGGCACGAGAATGGCTTTTTCTGTAAGTATCATTAACGCAGCCTACTGAGTTTCCCAGCAATGGGTGTGTTGAAGAATGGCATGGACAGTACCCTTCACAAGCAGTGCATCCACAGCATTGTGATATGACCAGTTTGTATCAGCTGAGGGCATTGTAAAAGCTTTGTATTTGAATGAGAGAATCTCAAATTTAAATGTTATTTTGAGTTTATATTGGATTTTATCCAATTTATTGAACTGGAAATAATTATTAACAACTAGATATGAGAATCCTTTTATTTTAACCTGTATGTATTGAACTTTCCTAAATGTCACTTTGGTATGAATTTTTAAATGAAGCCACATGCTGCACATCCCCAATTTGACATTGAGAGCCATTTGAAATGTGGGGTACTTTGCAGCTAAAAATGCCGAGAGTTGCTGATTGGTAGGAAGTATATGTGCTGTAGGATTATGCTTTCAGTATTTGCAGGTTATTTATGCACTCCCTCCAACTTGAACTCCTGAGTAACTCATGCATTATGCATTAGAGGAGCAGTTTTGGGGTAGTGTTCAGGTGTTGCATAGGCTTGCCAACTTTGGTTGGACATATTCCTGGCAGTTTCATCAAATGACATAATATTTCATTTAAAATGTATCTTTAATACCTGGACACTCCAGGACAATCATGGAAGGTTGGCAACCTTAGTTGTTAGTGATGTTAACTCACCCAAATAAGTAGTCAACACATCTGTTTACACCTGCTAATCTCTTGTCTACTAAGCTTGAATCTGGTGTATGGGCGAGTGTCAAAGAAATGTTAAAGTCAATGGAGCTACTAATTTTGGCAAGGAGCACGCATGTGTTCAGTGTTTCCTTTGTTTAAATAAAATATAGATATGGTATAAAATACTATCTTGCATGTTACTAAACACAGCATCAGTGAGGTTTGAGTGGAGTGTAATGAATGGCAGATTTGGTCCTCTCACTGCAATTTTATTAGTCTTGAAAAAGTCTCTTTGACAGAGAGTAACTTCAGAAGTACAATTCATTTAAAATGGAATACACTGCATCCATAGTTCCCTTTTAATATAAAACTTGATTAAAATGGAAGGCAGAGTCACTTGAAAAATCTTACGTAAAATCATATTCCCTGTATTTTGTACTCTTAAACTTGATCAGAAGTCGACATTTACAGGTTATCTTTGGATAATTTATGCCATCTTTGTGCCATACATTAATTTTGAATATATTTGTTGAAAATTTCCGGTAGCATTCATTTGTGGTTGTCAAAGGGGCTTTTATCCTGAGAAAAAAAATGGTGCTGGTTTTAATTACAATTCTAAATAGCTTCATAACCACCCTGAACTCTGAATTTACATCATTTTTATGATAGCCACACCATTCCTGGTTTATTGATTTTGTCATTTGCTTCATTACGTTTAATGCAAACCTTTTGCACAGAATTATTCTGGTGCTCTGCTGGGCATATCAGGGTCAGTGCATACTCTCTTAGCCAAAACAGCATAGCAATATAATTTCAGCACAGTCCCCATGAATAATGGGGTTATAAATATTGCCCACCAGTGCTGTCAGAATAAGTACGCCTGTATTTGACCTATCCACTTGAACCAAGTTAAGTGATAGGCCTGTTTATTTATTTTTCTCCACTTCATCCCGGTCCTATAATGCAGTGATTAGTCAAAAAAAAGAAAAGAAAAGCCAAACCCATGTCTGACTCAGGTAAGAAAACCAAGGCCTTGTCTACACTACAGGGGAAGTTCGATCTAAGGCTTAGATTCTAAGCTACTCAATTTGAGTTACGTGAATAGCGTAACTCAAATCGACGTAGCTTAGATCTACTTACCGTGGGATCCACACTATGTGATGTCAGTGGGAGACGCTCTTCCGTTGACTTCGACTACTCTTCTCGATCCGGTGGAGTACAGGAGTCGATGGGAGAGCGATCTGTGGTCAATTTAGTGGGTCTTCACTAGAACCACTAAATTGACCGCCGATGCCCTAAGAAGTTTGTTGGTTTTTTTAATCTCAGAGAGCTGCAGTTTATTGGTTAGAGGATAGGATGGACTCCTTAGTTTTAAGACTGGCTCTGATTCTGACTTGCTCTGTGACTTCTTTCACTGCCCCAGTTTTCCTATCTATATGGATATCATGCCTATATCACAAGGGAACTATAAAGAAGTACTTAAGTATTACTTAATCAAAGTTTTGAAGAGGGAATGTAATATCTAGATATTGATACTGTGGTCTCTGAGCAGCCAAGTTGTTGCACTGTTTCAATGGTATTAACTTTTGGAATTGAATTTTGCAAATAGTCAGCATCATTCATGCATCTATACCCCTTTTTAAGACACAGACCACTTTCTGGGCACTAAAATAATATATTGGAAGACAGTCTTTGTCAGGGCAATGCAATAATTTAATAATAATTTATCTGAAAATCTGAAAGTGTTTTAAAAACATTAATGGATTTAACCTGACAATAATTTTGAAATTGTGAGCAGTAATATTCACATTTCACCAAGATGGTAAATGCCTTGCTCAATATCAGAAAGAGAACCTATGTCAGAGCTGGGAATAAAAAGACTCTCTCTTCTGACTCCCATTCCTATGCTTTATCCATAAAACCATAGATTGGTGCCCCAAAGGCAAAGGTTATGCCATGACTTCTAGGCCACTTGGAAACCTAAACATGGTTCCAGCACTGTCTGTGAGGAGAGAACCACATATAAAGTTGGTATAGTTTCTTACCCATATTTATACACAGAAATTAAAATATAAGTTCTTGATTTCACATCTATCAGTCTACTGTTGCATGGATTTGCCATCCTGTAAGCAGACAATTCTGTGGGATATGGGGTGGCCATAGGAAAACAACCATTTTCATATGTCTTCAAGACAAGGTTGCTATTCCTTGGAATGAAACTATTTTCATAAGAAAAGAAAGTATGAAATTTAAATGCCTTAATCCTTCTTGTTAACTTTTCTTATATGTACATTGTACTATATTAATACAACAGGGGACACTGTCCATTTACTTTTAAAAGCTATTGTACAGCAATGTGGGAAGAGCAGTAACCGATTGCTTCTGATATCAAAGCAAACTTAGGTCCCACAGTCTGTGCAGGGACATTAAAAATCTCAGGAAGTTCTTATAAGAGTAGGTATTGTGCTTGTGTCAGGAACGGTCTGTCTCTAGTTAAATTAAAATGGAGAGACAAAACCTAAGGCAACGAATCCTCTGAGACTTAGATATCAGCGATGTGGTTAATACAAAGACTGAGGGGTAGGTTAGATAGATGGAAATCTGGGAGCAAGTTGCTATGAAATAGCTGGGACACAGAGGATAGAAACTCTTTAGTGTTAGACTAGAACATGGTGCAAAAATGTGATATAGCAGCATTCAGAGGGGACACTAGAATGTACCCTTCTGAGAGCAATAGAAAGAAATTAATTTTACAGTTTATTTCCACAACAAAATGTTCCTCACCTTTTCTCTAGTAAGAGCCTGTGGGACCAAATTTTGCTTTTCTCTTTGCTCCCTTCTAGTCCCATTAACATCAATAGGGATGCACCTGTGTAACAGATGGTAGAATTTGGTCCCTCTGTGAATGTGATCCTTGACCCAGTATTTTGTGATTTCTTTTTTTAATCTGAGAGAGTGTCATTTAAAGTTTGTTTTCCAAAGCCGCAAACATCAGTACAATAATCCAATGATAATTTTGAGTTTGAGGTTTGCAGAGTGTGATACTCATTAAATAGAATCTTTTTTTTTTTTTAGTATCCTAGTGGACACAGTGAAGTGTTTTTGTTGTTTTTTTCATTTTCATATTTATTTTTTAGTACACTAATCTTCTTAAAATGACTTAGGTAACTTACCTGTGCAATTTTTGCTCTAAATAGCCAGCCAGTCAAAGCTGAGAATATTAAAGGATCAAAATGTAATAATATTGTATTGTATTTAATAAACACGTTTTATCACAATACTTATGTTTAATTCCCATTTAAGTAGATAGTGAGAATAATGGACAATACACAAGATGAGGCTAAGACATGGGACATAAAAACATTCCAGTACAAATGTAAAGTTTGTATAAGCCATCTCTGTCATAATCCCAGATGTCTGAGAAATGATTCCCCGTACCCTGGCCACTCACCAGCATAACTTCACAATATTTTTAAACTAATATATTGAACATCTGTTATCATGGCTTGGAATAGGAAACCATTGTTTCTGACTGATGTGGCAGCTAGCTTTTGAAATAAGGATAAATTCTTGTCTCTCTGTTTGTTGCATGACCCCTTGATCATGCCACCCAAGATTGTGCACTTGTGTCAGCCCTTGAGTCTGCCTTCTTTTGCATGTAATATGTTTGCACAGCGAAGCGTAGCTTAGATGCAGCATGGGTTTTTGGCTAGGTCCTGCTTTTAAAACCTTCCTTACAGTTGGGATGACGGTTGCAGGGAGGCCAAGTGATTTGCCCAAAATGATAAACAATGAGCCAAAGTGGTTTAAAATATAGTTGAACAGACTGCTTTCCAAGCCTTTTGCTTGCTACCACTAATCACATTGCTTTTTTAAGGGTGTTGCTTATATGTTTTCTCTTGAGTAACCATAGAGCTTAATTAGATGTTAACCTTCAGGCACTGAAGGGGTTAAACAGCAAGATCCAGTTGTCCATAATTTAGGCAAGCAGGCATTCTGAATTATATTGGCGAAGATGATAAGGGCTGGAGAAATGTACTATTAAGCCAAGATTGCACAGGTATCTTCTTTACATACTTGCAAAAGGGTTGTTGTTTTAGTAGCAAGACTAAGATAAAAAAGATTAAAAGACAATTTTGGGACAGATCTTGTCTCTATATATTTTATGAAAGTGCTTTCTCCTTTTATTATGATTCAGACATTTTGAAGTTGGGTTATAATAGTCAGCTAAGATTACTGACAGCGCCGTTCTGACCCAAACTGCTACCTGAACCTGTTAGGGAATAGCAGGTAATATACTCAAACAACTGTTTGTGTTGGACTTCCTATTGATTACTTGGTTGGTGGGGGGAAAAGCAGTTGTCTCTTTAATGAATATATTGATGAAAAAAATCTTTATAAAAGAATTTGGAAGCAAGAAAGAATGGTTGAAAATCTTACTTTGCAGATTGAGTTTGACTGTGTATGCTACATTTCAACTTCTTAGTCGATAACTCCAGTTTCATGAAGCTCTTTGAATAATTAGTTAATGGTTAATAATTAATATGGATATTAGGTTAGATATATGGCTGTTTACGTTTGCCAGATAAAGTTGCCTAAGAGGGCCTGAGGGCTTTACTTTTTAAAATTACTTCATTATAACAAAATAAAACAGCCACAAATTCCACAGAAAAATCTTAATTCCTATTATAGAAAGAAATATCTGAACGTAAACCTATATCGTCAATATTTCCTGTTGAAAAAGTGTCAATTTAAGTTAAAAATAATTTAGCCACATGTCTCACAAAAATAGACCACATCTGTCTAAATCCTTATTTGTCATTCAGGAGTAAAATTATTTCATATTTGGAGAGAGTAGGTTTGTTTGCTTTTTTAAAACATTCTATCACCTTCTGTAAGGGATAATTCTTTCACCATCCCCCTAGTTAGAAATGCTCCCCCTAAAGATCAACTCAGACTTGCTAACTGTCATATTAGAAGTGTGTCCCTCTGAAAAATAGAGAGAATAAACCCACCTGGAACTGACACATGACTTGTTTTTGGTAACATATGCAGTCTTTGAGATTATGGTTGCCCCTTTGTATCTAGATTTCTAAACTATGATGTTTCAGATCTTTGTATATCAGCGAATCTCTCAAAGGTAGTAGAGATCCAGAAGGAAAGCTGAATGAGGTGTATTAGTATCTGTTTGACTGCTTTAACTATGCAAGAACTAGGCTTACATGATGATATCAGGTACCAATACTGCTTCCTGATATTATTACTTTTAATTAGAGATATGTTGATTCAATAAAAACCTTAATACTGTAATACCATGTGTACAATTTTCTCCTTGTATCTTTATAACTGTAGTATGCAGTGATGCTTACCTTATCAATACTGATCCATCGTATCATCATTCTTAGGTTTTCTGCTTTTACATTGTAACATCTCTAGTTTCCTTCGCTCTGGGCTAACACTTGACGTAAGAAATTTTTTTAATTAAAAAAAAATAATGTAGATATTCTGGAGATGGAAGAGGTGTGTTGAATTCCTGAGGTCTTAGCAAGCCTCATCCTGCTATCAGCTGGGTAGCTGCAAGTTGGACCTATAAATACATGGAAGATTGTGAGAGACTCAAATACTATGGTGAAGCAGGTCAGATAAGTACCTACGATAGATATATGCCATTTGATATTTTGAATGAAGTGAAATGATCACACAATTTAACTTAGGGGGAAAGAAAGAATATGTGCAAGATTCATCACAAATGTTGACATGCACTTTTACCACACAGACGTGCTTGTGGTAGCGAGATTCAGTAGAGTGCTGCTCACAAGGTCAGTGATCTGCTAACAAAAATTCAGTACCTGTACTGTGATCTTGACATATCAGAGAGAGTCAGATTGATATCAAGTAAAAATATTGGTTACAAAATGTTTGTAAAGCTCAATCTATGTGGTAGCTTATTTAGTAAATGTTACACAAATGAAATGAATGTTCGCTGAATACTAAAGGAGCATTTAGTTTTTGCTATCAATCTTTGTACAATTTAATTTAATTTTCAGTGTACATTTCTAAAGCACCCATCGAGTGTCTGTGTTTTATACAACACATATAAAGCTAGTTAAATTCAGTGGGACCCAAAGATGTCCACCAACAGCAGAATTACTTCTGATTTATTACCAAAAAAAGTTCATATTTACCAAACCAAAAATGATCTAATTGCCTTTTTTCCCCTTTCTGGGTTTTCTCTTGATTTACTTCTTTTTTATATATATTCATTTTTCATCCTAAAAAAGAAAGCAACTAGACAATAAAATGCAATTTGGTTTTATCTAGCACCTCTTGTTCTCTAAACATCCCACCTTTTTACAACTCGGTTTGCTAGATACAGGTATAGGTATTGCAATAACACTTTAGGTAAATCTTGCAAGTATTGCACACTCAATAGTACTATACATAAGCAGTGAACAACAGAACGCTTGCTCATTTAGAAAAGTGCAATGAGATCTTCAACTGGGTAGCCAGTTATCTTCAGTTGTAGTGGAATGTCATCAATTTCACATCTTATCAGAATGGCTGGGCTTCTAAAAGTATTGTATAAATCAAGTCATTTGCCATGATTGCTAGACATTGGGCATTTCTAAACAACATTGTTGCTACCCATTTATATTGCAGAAGTACCCAAAGGCCAAACAAGTCAGGGCTTTATTGAGTTAGGCACAATACAGACATGCAGAAAATGCTCCAAATTGCTAACAGTCTAAAAGACAAGACATAAGTTCATGAGGCAAACAAGAGTGTTGGACTGGCGCGTGTGTGGAGAAGACAAAAATAACAGGGTGTGTGCAATTTTTAGCCAATCACACATCACTGCCTCCTAGCCATTACTAATGATCCATCTACAGGGCCGGCTCCAGGCACCAGCTTTCCAACCTGGTGCTTGGGGCGGCAGGCAAGAATGGGGCGGCAGTCCGAGTCCCGCGGTGGCACTTCGGCGGCAGGTCCGCTCTTCCCGCTGCTGAATTGCCGCCACGGGACTCGGACTGCCGCCCCATTCTCACCTGCTGCGGTGGCAATGGGGCGGCAGGTCCGCCGCTCTCCCCTTGCCGCCGCGGACTGGGACTGCCTGTGTCGGGGGCGGGGCCGCCGCCCTTGCTTGGGGTGGCAAAATTGTGAGAGCCGCCCCTGTCCATCTAGCCCAGTATCCTGTCTTCCAACAGTGGCCAATTCCAGTGCTTCAGAGGAAATGAACAAACAGGCAATCATGCAGTGATCCATCCCCTGTTGTCCACTCCCAGCTTCTGGCAAACAGAGGCTAGGAACACTCACAGTTTGGGATTGAATCCCTGACCATCCTGGCTAATAGCTGTTGATAGATCTATCCTCCATGAACTTATCTAATTCTTTTTTGAACCCTGTTATAGTTTTGGCCTTTACAACATCCCCTGACAAAGAGTCCCACAGGTTGACAGTGCATTGTGTGAAGAAGTACTTCCTTTGGTTTGTTTTAAACATCCTTCCTGTTAATTTCATTGGGTGACCCCTAATTCTTGTGTTATGTGAAGAAGTAAATAACATTTCCTTATTCATTTTTTCCACACCAGTCAAGATTTTATAGCCCTCTATCATATCCCCTCTTAGTTATCTCCCTTCCATGCTGAAAAGTCCCAGTCTTTTTAATCTCTCCTCATACTGAAGCTGTTCCATACCTGTAATAATTTTGTTGCCCTTCTCTGTACCTTTTCCAATTCTAATATATCTTTTTTGAGATGGGGTGACCAGATCTGCATGCAGTATTCAAGATGTGGGCATACTATGCATTTATATAGAGTCATTATGATATTTTCTGTCTTATTATCTATTCCTTTCCTAATGGATCCTAACATTCTGTTAGTTTTTTTGACTACTGCTGCACATTGAGTGGATGTTTTTAGAGAAGTATCCATAATGACTCCAAGATGTCTTTCTTGAGTGGTAATAGCTCATTTAGGCCCCATCATTTTGTATGTATAATTGGGATTATGTTTTCCAATGTGCATTACTTTGCATTTTTCAACATTTAATTTCATCTGACATTATTTTGCCCACTCACCCAGTTTTGTGAGATCTCTTGAGTACTTTTGTATCATCTGCAAATTTTGCCACTTCACTGTTTACCCCTTTTTTCAAGATCGTTTATGAATATGTTGAGCCGCACTCGTTACAGTACAGAACCCTGGGGGGCAGGGTTCTGTATCTACCTATCTCTATTTTGAAAACTACTATTTATTCTTACCCTTTGTTTCCTGTCTTTTAACCAGTTACTGATCCATGAGAGGATCTTCCCTCTTGTCCCATAACTGCTTACTTTGTTTAAAAGCCTTTGGTGGGAGACCTTGTATCTGGGACCCAGGGCATTTAAATATGCAAACCCAATTCCTCAACTCTCTTCATACTGAGACAGACAGAGAAGAGAATAAAGCAATAGTAAAACAGAATACCTTGTGTCCCCATACTCACTCCCTTAGAGCAATCAAGGAGGCTTATTGTGCACTACTTAATTTTTCAGTGACCCATAATAAAGCTCATTAGAATAATCTAGCCTCAGTGCCGAGTCACTTTTGCCATGTCAGCATATTAACAGATAGCTGCATTCTGTTGGTGTTCTGAGCTGGCTCCAGGCATGCACAGCACCTGATCATCTGAACACCAGCCCCCACACCTTTTCTGTAATTGCCCTGTACAGCTCCTTAGGAAAGCCTACGAGGACTAGGCCTACGCTAAGAATGATCCGTATTGTGGAAACCCTGGCTATTCCTAGTCATAATAGCATGATTTAAGACTAAAGCATCAGCTTGAAGTCTATAGCCTTCACTACAAATGCCACTGTGACTTCAAGTCAAATCATTATTAATTGAGCAGTAGTTTGGGGTATAGAAGAACTGTGTATAGAAAGGGATGCACTGAGATATTTAAAACTCCCTCCCCCCTCTTTGGCATTGCTGGGACTTAAGAAAAAAATAGAGTATTGGTAAACCAGAATCACTTACTGGAATACTTTTGTTGGCTGCTGATCCCAGTTTGCAACTTAACAAACTGTCTAGTGGGTTTATTATACAAAGGTCCAGTTTAATAATTCAGTGGCATGTTGCTAAAACGATGTAGTCAATACACTAGCTGTCCCTCATCTTGGATATTCTTCAGTATATTTTCAGTGTAGCATGACTCTTCAGTTTCTAATTTAAAAACAATCCACAAACTTTTCTTCTGTTTTCCCCTTTTAAAGTAAATTCTAAATGTCCAGGTGATTTTGGTGCTATAATGTATGGACTAACTCAGAACAATCATTACTTTGGTATTATGTATCCCTCATTTTTAATCTTCTCATTTGTCTTTGGCTCATTTGGTTTGTTCTCAAGTCATCCATAAAAATTAAATGGATATTGACTACAAGGGGATAGAACAGAATATACAAAAAATATTAAAGTAATGGAACTGGTGTGACTTGAGTGGACAAATGCCCAGAGATTCAGCAGTAAGAGTGCCACCTGCTCCATCTTCCTCTTGAATTTGTAGATGAGTAAGTGGGTGACTGACCCCTGGGGCGCTCACAGGCTATTTTAGTGGTTAAGATCTGTCGTATGTCCAATCTTCATCATCACCACTCCATCCTATCTCCCTTCAAGTCCTCCAGAGAATACATGCCTTCTTATAGGATTAGAAACCCTAGTGATCCCTCAAAGACATGTTTTTTTAAAATATATACCTATAAAAACAATAAAGCCAACAATGAAACATGGAACTAATATAATTTCTGCCACCACCGTTGTTAAATAATCTTGCTTTACTATATCATGGCTAGAGATGGGCAAAGAACTGACTTTTTGGTTCTCTGGAAGTGCTGCGGTGAGGGGGAATGAATTTGGTTCAACAGGAATCAAGCTACATTTTTCAGAATTTTTGGTCAATCAAAAAGTTGAAAGATGGATTTTGGGTCGAACAAAAAATGTTTTACATGAAACATTTAATTTCTGGGCATTGTTAACCTCTCTTTTTAATAAAAGCTAAGGAAATGAAGGGATAGATTCACAAAATAGGAGGAGGAGGACAAAGCAATCCCTTTATATTCAATAGCCCAGTGTTTAGGGTACACATATGGGATGTAGGAAACTCAGGTTTGAATCTGTTCCCTAGAGCAGGTACTTGAACTCAAATCTTCCCACTCCTAAACTAATGCCTTTAACCACCAGACTATTGGCTATTCTGAGTTGTGTGTCTCTCAGATTTTCCTGTTGAAGCCATTCTACTTTGTATAAAATACTTGAATAGTTATTGGGCCAGAGAGAGATAGAGTTGCTGAATGATTCTATAGCTATAGTGGTTAGGGCACTCACATGGGAGACCCAAGTTCAGATCCCTTTGCCAATCATTACGTATACAAAGTGAAGTGGCTTCAACAGGAGAGATTGAGAGAGCCACCCAAAAATAGCCTATGGACTGGTCATCAGGGCACTCTCCTTAGAGAGGGGAAGACCTGGGTTAAAATTCCTGCTGCAGAGCAGGAATTTTAACCTTGATCTCCCTCCCACATTCCAGGTGAGTACCCAAATAACTGTACTATTGGGTCTAAGAGCACCACCACCTCTTCCTCCTCCTGTTTTGTGAATGGAACCTTAGAGCCCTTGTGATTCTAGCTCAAAAAGAAAAGTGTGAAAGTGTGTGTAAAATTGTATCAATACAGTGAAAGACTGGCAACTTCTTGCCCTCAGGTTAATGCCCTCTTTGATCCAGTTTGGCAACAGAGTCTTCTTCTACACAAAGATATTTAGGTCACATCTACTGAAAGTAAAAGACAGAACTGGAACCCAAATAAGTACAAATCCTTTCAGGGGGTTAAAAAACTATAAAACAGATACCTTTTCAAATGATCTAACAATCGCCGATTTTATTTTTCTGATTTCTTCCCTCCCCTCCTGTTGGGCCTATGGCAATGAAGAACAACAGATGGTTATCAGTCAGGAGTAACTAGGGAAACCACAAAACCTGCCCCAATTGCTATGGAGACAGCCATTTGTGTGTTTGGTATGCACTATTTGTTACATCAGTAACCGGGGACAGTAAAATAAGGATGTTGTAAATACCATGAAATTGAAAGGGGATGTTGGATGTGGGGGAGGTGAGGAAGATTTTAATTTTTTAATTGTTATTTAAGTATTGCTTTAAATGGATGTGATGTTTATATAAAATGCTGCTTGCCCCCAAAATAACAAAGCCAGGTAATTTTATTTACAAAGAGAGCAAATATTGGTCACTTTAAACTTCATAGTTTGCAGAATAATTATTTAAAAAAACAAACAAACAAAAAAACCCTTATCTGTTACTTAACAACCTTGGTAACACAGAATGGGACTGATTGATCAGACCTGACCACTTATGCTATGCAAATGAGCTATTTCTGCATAGTGATTTGACTGTTACTGTCTCCAAAACCATATTGTCATAAAAAGATGCAATTCTGGAGTAAGGCTCAAAATGTCAGAGGTGGATTACAGACTGATCACTTTAGCTCTTTTCCCCCATATAGACTGCTCCAGCATTTTTACCCCATTCAACCTGTATTTTAATATTAACATCAAATCAGAGATTTTAATTCTTTGCAGTTCTTCAAAGATGAGTAAACTTAAGTGTGAAAAATGAAAATTGGTTAAAAACAATGTTTTTAAAATTCCCTCTTCTTTGTTAATACACTTGTTGATTATTGAAACTGAAAGAATTGAAAATGTGTACCTCCTGGCCCCCTCTGGGGAGTTTCTTTATGTATGAAACCCCTCTAAATGCCCAATCCTTCAATTCTTAGGCATGTGAGAAATTTTACTTATGCATGTTGGGTCAATTTTCTTCAGATTATTAATGTACTTAAGCATCTGCAGTATCAGACTGTAGATTTGGACAGCAAATGTAGACTAGTCTGTTTCTGGTTCTTATGAATTATCTAAGTGCTGCACTATCGTAGTGCATACGCTGCAGGGGAAATACATCCAAACAGTTGTTTCCTCTAGAGTTTTAAGAAAACTTTCCTATGAACACATCTATCAAAATGAGTATTTTGGAGCGGTGATTGATTAATCTTAATGTTAGGCCTAAATTCCTTGGCAGTGTTCTTTTTAAAAAGGGTACAGTCAAAGCACCTTCCCACTAAATGTCCATAAAAAATCTCAGTCTAAAACACAGTAAAATATTTAATGTGAAAATGAATTTGTTGTTGACATTTCCCACTGATGTGTGAAATATTTTTTCATTAGCTAACACATGACATGCTTCTGAGATATTAATTTGCCATGTAGATTTGTATTAGTGTGGAGTTCTCTTAAATGAACACTTATTAGGATGTAAAACTATTATTCCACTTAGGAAACATGTATGCTAAATAGTAATATAAAATACAGGAAATAAAACGTATTAAATGAGAATAACTGCAAAGTATGCATAATAGTCCTTGTTAAAACAGATTCATGTTTAAATTTTTAACTAGGCTCCAGACTGGGCATACAAAGTGAAGACATTAATTAAACTAGTGTTCTGTCTGTTCTTTGACTAGATCATTTGGATTCTACAATGTCCCGACTAATGTTTGTACATTTAAAAATATCTTTCTATACTACAAATAAACAAAATACCCGTATAGCAAAACAAAGTGAGAATTTAGCTTGTTGTTTCAACATACTTAGTGCTTGATTGTCTTTTCTTTCTGCACATAGGCTTGTTAGTCCACAAAAGGTAGTGAATTCTGTTGTATTTGGTATCTGATTAGAAAAAAGAAACAGTGTTATTTGCAGAATAATTACCAAAACGATCAATTTAGATTTTTGAATATTCAAGGATTTTGAATGGCAAAAGGAAATAAACATTTTGAAATCCTATTCTGTCTTATCATGAAATTTGAAATTTAACTCTCACCTTATGGTAGATAATATGCAAATCCAAATATATGAGCCAGAGTGGTGCAGTATCATGGGAATTTGGTGCTAAAACTTAGTTCCATCACTTGGCTAAACAACAGTTGAAATATAAGGATTTCATAGCTATAGGGATGCAGCATTGTTTCTCCATTTTAACGAAAGATGTTTTATCTTAATTTTGTATTAGAAAATGCCAGTTTTAAAGACCAATAATTATCCGTCAATCACATAATTTCTTGGTCAATTATAATTTATATTGTCTATGCTTCTTATTGAAAACACTGAGTAGTAAATGGGTGACATGAAAGTATACTATACATAACACCATATTATTATACGTACAATATGCATGTTGTATGTTAGGTCTAGTTAATTCTGCCTCAATGCAGAGGGATATACTAGTTTTCCCCCTCCTTGCCCTATAGTTCTATGATTTTTTTATATCTGCAAGAGCAGATTTATCTAAAAAGGGAATATTTCATTTCTTCAGTCAACAATTTACAAGCTTCAAGTGTTCCTGTCTCAAACGTTGCCTTTATCTTAAGTAGCTAATACATCTTTTCCTTGATATCCAATTTTACTCTTTTTCTCTGAATTCTTTTGTTATATCTCTGTAGCCGTTGTTATTGTCTAGTAGCTAATTGCCTGTCATAAAAGTTTCAGTTCCCTGGAGCCTCTTGGGTGAAGTCAGAGCAGCTATTTAATCACACATATGTTGCAGAGTTTCCCATGCTTGCTGACGTCAAAGCAAGAGACACTTCTGACAAAAACCATGGACCCAAGTCCAGTGTCTAATGTATGAAATTATTCATGAGGGGTTTACCATTTAAACCTAAGCAAACACTTTAATTCCTGTTAATTTTAGGGATCCATCTTAACCTAACGAAAGCCTGGAGGTTCAGAATTAAATCTGTCACTCCTTCCTCAATCCCCCCACACCTTTGTTTCTAGTTATCACTGTCTACATGATGCATATTGTAAGTCTGCCTGCTGTTCAGAGGCTCCAGTAATACCCCAGGAGCGACTGCCTGACCGGAAATATGCAGTTTGTTTCCTCTGTTATTTTCTTTCGTAATTCAAATTGTTAATTTTATCCAAATATATTCTTTATTAATCATAAGAATACATTGTATCTGTCTGTCTGTGCAGAAGAAAAACATGAGGCCATGGTTGTGGTTTAATTAGGCTGCAACTTTATTCACTTATAATATCCAGGGGTACCGGGCAACATATTGTACAGCTCAGGAAGGAGGAGGTCAGCTTCCCACTGACAAGAGCTTGGAGCCCCAAACCCTCTTCCTTAGCCCCTTCAAGGGGACAGGAAAAGGAGGGGGTTGGCTCCCTGCTGATGAGATGTAGGAGCCCCAACCCCCTCTTACTTAACTTCCTTAAGGAATGCTTTCCTCCAAATCCTTTCCCAATTCATTTTGTACCAATAACTATCCCTTCTGCACTGGACATCCACCACAGGTTTTATGTAGTAAATTTCAACAGTATAACCTAATCCCCTTACTCCACCCCACAAGGTCGCAGAACAGCTGTGGGGAAGGTGGAAAAAACCACCTGGCTTTGGCCAATCCGGGTGGGAAGAGGAAAATTCCTTCTCAGCCCTGAAAAGAATAGGGCAATTAGCATAATTCCCACAGTGGGTCAAAAGGGAATGCATTTGCCAAGTACACATGTGGGTAGCCCAGTCCTGGTAAAGAGGTTGCTTGGGACATTAATACCCCCCTACTTTTCTAGTCAGCAGGAAGGACAATGCAATGACCTTGTCCTAACCTAGCCCCATGTGCTTCCTGCCCTTCCCGTCCATTCCTATGAACTTTCCCATTTCTCCCCACTTGCTATAAGGGAGCGCTACAGGGGCAAACCCCCTTTTCTTCCAGACAGCTATACAAAGACCCACTTTCATAAAGGTTACAGTGGGCACATTTTATAGTGCCTTTCATAAGAGGCAATCCGACCACTTTTCAAGTGTTAGATAAGCCTCAAAACATCTCTATGTGGTCAGTATTGTATTCATTTCATAGGTGCGGAGAAAGTCAGGTAAAGAGCAACTTTCCAATGATCATACATCATGTGAGCAGCGGAAGAATACCAGAACCCAGGGCTGATGTCCTCCTGTCCTCCGCTCTAACCATCAGAGATGCAGCCTCCCTTAGTTATATTATTTTGGTGATAGCGAGGAGAAAAATCTCTTCAACAAATGTCTGAAAGCTGACACACAAAACTGTCACATAAAACGGATGCCATTTTTGAAACTTACCTGAAAGATAGTAATAGCTGACAAATGAATATGTAGTTCTTTTATGTGTATGTTTGAACACTACATTCAGAGCTAAGTGATAAGAGGAGACAGTTGTGGTACAATGTGTAACTCAGGGAAATGCAGTTCTGCATCCTCTATTTGTTTTCCTCTGATTCTTCAGTTTTTCTGTGTATGCTATAGCTTTTCTGAGATCCTGATTTTTTTCTTTAAAAGCACAAGTTGTCCATTTTGAGTATCACAGCATATTATTTGTTTCCCCAATCTTGAAACAAGCACATGATTCAATTTAAGATGATGATTAATCCCATTGTCTTCAGAGGAGTAATTCGCATGCTTAAAATTAAGCACATGCATAAGTGTTTGCAGGATTGGGGCCTTAATGATTTACAGAACTAAGACTAAAACTCAGGTGATGCTGGCCTCCTGTTGCATTCTCTAAATGTTTAACCTGGCTGTCTTTCAGACACCGTGCTCCTATAGCTTGTTTGTGAGGAAGCTGAAATTAGTCCTAATGGGCAGGGTGTAACTAATGCAAAATGAGATCCATCTAGAAAGCTTAATATTTTGGGGCCCGATCCTAAGAATATACTAGCTCTGTGAAGCATGTAGTGCTTACCTTACTGCTGTGAATGGGCCCGTTGATTAATAAACCCCCCCCCTCAGGCATTAAGCTTGGTAGTTAATGTTGGCAGGATTTGGCCCATAGAGAGCTATATATGATTTATGAAATACATTTTACCATAAAATCCAAGCAACAGAACAGCATTCTTAAAAAAGAAACGTACGCTGTTTATGTATACTTTTATGACTAACAGAAGGCTTTCTGATGTTGAATACATATTTTAATCACTCTGGGCTTATTTACTTAGATCTTAGCATATTTGGCAGTAAAGTAGATAACATACTGTACCTCAATTAAAACTAGGCAACACAACCTAATGAGTTTGAAAATAAATAAATAGGTGGTACTCGTATTCACCTAATCGCTGGCTCTTGCTTTTTCTTTAACCTCAAATGCAAAGCACCTGAGAATTAGATGAATAATGTACATGAGGAAGCAAGTTGCAATATAAAGTTCCTAAATACACACACAACAGATATCATGTGTTTTACTCTATTTTTAATGCTTGTTACAGCAATCCTGACACCTAAATTATCACTTAGACACCGTTCCAGGAAAGTGACACATGTTAACATTTCAGAAACCACCAGTAAATAAAGATCCAAAAAGTAGCCCCTCAGCAACTTTTTCCTTCCTTTAGATGATTTTACATCTTTTGTTTCAGCATGAGGGATGCTGCTCAAAGATTTGCCAAATTCAGCATGTTTTGTTAAGTTATGAACTCTATGAGAAACTTAAAGTGGGTTTATGCTTGTAAGCTGCTTGGTAGCTTTGATAATCAGTATGATTTTTCATACACTTTAAATCATAAAAAGCTTGGAGTTTACTGAGCCTGGTTCATTACGATAGAACCACATCAGCTTGGGTAAATATCACTTGGGCTTTAGATATATACATACTCAGCATAATTTATATCAGTAGGCTCAATTTGTACCTATGTGGCAATTCATGAATTTTAAAATGAATGCTACAATCATTTAGAACTTTAAATTAACATGTGCTTTCTACCTAAAAAGATACTATCTTTTTTATTGTATTATAGTTATTATTGTGTCCAGTTGATGGTTTATTTCTACTTTCACTGGAAGGTTGCTGGAGCAATGCATGGTTTCTTAAATGTCTGTACAGTGGAGACCACAGAGGATGATGATTTTGCTACCACACCACATTATGATATCTGTACCGGTACAAGTGTATATAATAGTTATAATAATTTTGTTTAATATGCAGTTGCACCTATAAACCCTAAAAAGATCATAGCACCGTTGTGCTAGATACTGTACAGACTATGCAGAACAGACAGTCCCGCCAACCTTGTAGTCTAAGCAAAGGACCACACAAAACAAGGGGTGTGTATTCACATCTTCTGCAATGTCTGTACTGTATTCAAACGTATATATAACTTATACAGTAGCATATAATACAGATTTTTTTACAGTGTGTAGCGTAAATTATCAGATACATAGGGACTAAAATCCTTAAATTGTACATTTTGATTCAAGCGCTGGGAGCATAAAAAATAATTTTCTAATTGAAATGCATACGTATGTATATGTACCCATATGTTCCCAAATACTGTAAAATGGATTTAAACTTGCATATCTGGGTAAAATAAATGTGAAAAATCAATATTAGGTGCATTCAATTACACTTGTTTCATAGCAAAGTACTACATTATTAAGGCTGTAATTGTGTGTGTGCGTGTGTGCGTGCATACACACAATTTCTTGAATATTTTCTATCAGTGGATTTCTCTCACTGATAAAGTTAGGCAAAATCTGTATTTAGTCAAAAATCTTTCAATAGAATGGCCAACCAGATGGGACCAGTAACAATAGAGAGAAGCCTCGAACACCACAGACATTTGGTGCTTAGAATAATAAAAAGACTATAAAATTAGATTAGTTGAGTCTAATTTGGAATTGGTATATTCCCCATGCACTCTTGCAGCTCTTGGGCAGATAAAGCCTTGAGATTTAGTACTTTCAGGACAGAGGACTGCAACTTCCAGTAAAAGAAAAAAAGGCATTCTGGGAGGTCGCAGAGAGCAGTGCAGTGACCTCCAATGATTTACAGGCCTTTAGCTTAATGAAATTGTTTCAGTGACATGATGGTAAAAGCTCATAATGGATTGGATGCCCTAATGTAATGAAATTACTCCCTTCTGCCTTAAAAAAAAAAGAAAGAAAGGAAGAAAAAAAAAAGCACAATTAATATTTACTGAGACCTGACAGGCTTCAGTGTGCTGTTCTGTGCAGTTCTTTCAGAAAAGTCAGTGAGAAGAGACAGAGCAGCGTGGCAGGCTATGAGCAAGCCTCCTCCTGGGGGACGAGCAAAGACTGCAAGGGGGTGGAGGGACACCTCAGTGACAGGAAAGACTGGAACCCGGTGTTTTAAGGCAGCTTAGTTACCCAGCAAACCTTCATACTTTCCCTTCCTTCCTGCAGGCAACTGGACAACAACCAGATCAGCTGCATTGAAGATGGAGCCTTCAGAGCCCTGCGTGACTTGGAGATTCTGTGAGTTGACTTTGTGATTTCTTTTGTGTGTCTGTGTGTGTTTGTCTCTCTCCATGCTGCAGTGCTGATTAAATGTAGGGATTTTTTTGTTTTTTGGTCTCCTCCTCTGGTTATAACACTTTGGCCAGGGTAAGAAGTGAAATGTCTCACCTCCCCCAGATGGGGATTACTGCTAATTAAACTACAAAAGAGGACTTCTGTGCTGATGCTCTTGAGGAGCATAGAAATTGCCATATTTATTGCTGTGTGAAACAGATGGGGTTCAATAACATCCAGAGCACATGCAATGTACAGTATGTACAGCCAGAAACCTATTCATATATGTGTAATGTGGAGTAGAGAATGGGTAACAGGTTTGGAGAGAAGAATATTTAGAGGTATCTCACAATTGATCTAGACAGAAAGAGGATGTGTAAAATAAAATATAAAATAATAAGGTGGGAGAGGGGGTGTAGGGGACTTTCACATG
Source organism: Chelydra serpentina (assembly GCA_037349315.1). Taxonomy (NCBI): domain Eukaryota; kingdom Metazoa; phylum Chordata; order Testudines; family Chelydridae; genus Chelydra; species Chelydra serpentina. The sequence goes on along the minus strand of JBAIAC010000035.1, from coordinate 27,723,380 downwards.
TTAGCTCACAACATTAGCTTATGGGAAAGGTCCCAGTTGGAGAACCAGAATCATGCCAGGGTTTGTTCTTTTAAAGCTGCAGCACAAAAATACCACAGTCTTTAATGTTTTCTCAACCTTTGGTAAAGTGCATCCTTTGAATGGTTTTAGTGAAATAGCGGAATGACAATAAGCAGAATACTAATACCTTTTAAATTGGATTAAAAAATGAAGCCTGATTTTGAGCTACAAACATGCAAACTATGTTTATGCGCACCTATAATTTTGTTTGTAAAATCAGATATTACATAGAGTTAAGTATCTAGGCATAGAATAATTTAACTATTGCTAATGTAGTTACTATATCTGAGCAATGACGCATTTTCTAGTGTACTGCTTAACTAAACAAACGGGTGCAAAGGCTTTCCTGTTGTTGGAAAATTAATTCTTCCAAACTAAAAGCATTAACACTACTGAAGATGTGTAACTCCTTGGCGGAAAAGAAAAGCAAAGCAAAAAAGAAAGAAAACCAAACCCTTAGCGCCTGAAGTGGAGGTAAGAGTAGTCCAGTGCAATAACTATGTGCAGTGAACTACAGTAGAGAAGGCCCCATCCAGCCTACCAGAAAAGGTTTTCTTAGCTAGATGACAGCAAACAGTGGAATATTGGCTGGTTAAACTGTGTACATGCCTAGTGCAGGCAAATTAAACTGGAGATGAATCAACACAGAGCCTTTTGAATTATGAGGACAGGCAACACAAAAGGACAGTACACGGAGAGCCTATAATAATAGCCAAACTCCTCACAATTCAAGTGTGGAGACTGAATAGGGGGTTCTTGCCCTATCCTGCTCACTCTGAAACCAATGGGAGTCTTGCCATCAACTTGAGTAGAAGCAGGATCAGAGTCTAAATGACCTAAGGCTAATTTCCATGGTTGTTTGTCTAGGATAGTCATTTTAGATACTTATTGTCTTTGTCTATCAAGTTTTGAAGCCATGATGTACAATAAACATGTTGTGATTGACCTAATACTGTTTATCTCTTGTGTTGAGCTCACATTAGGTATTTGAAGGATCTCCTAGCTGGAAACTTGTTTTGTGAAGAATACAGTTAGAAAGAACCTTTCTTTTGAATTAATAGCAATTGTTAGAAAAGGTAATGACGTCCCACAATAACATTTTCCTTCTCTGCCAAATTGAAAGGATTATTGTGATTTTTTTAAAGTCATAATTAGCTACCATAAGCACGATCCAATTTTACACAAAGAATAAGTTCAAGTCTAATATTTTTTCTGATGGCATATGTCTTCTTTATCCAAGGATGATGCATCCGACATCCGCTGACACTAGATTGTGCTATTACTTTCAACAAAGTATGTTGAGTACCAAATTACATGATTTTGTACTATAATATCCTAAAAACTGTAGGCTCTGAGATAGTTTTTAGCAACATATTTATCTTCCCCATTGTTATCATAGCTGATCAAATGTTGAATTAGTTTATCTACCTATCTGTCTGTAATGGCTTGATTCTAAACCATCCCCAAATCAGTATAATTGTTGGGGTGGAGAATCTGTTCTAACCTGCTCTGTGTTTAGAATTGGCCATAACTGATTACTCTTTGCAGTTTTAATTTTCAACATAGGCACGCTTTTATGGGAGAAATCAGTCTTAATTCTAAGAGATGAGAAAATAGGTTGGCGCTAACTAATTCTTAAGATATCTTTCTTATAGGCACAAAATCCTAAGTATTATGTTGCCTCCCCAGTTTGAAATTTTTATTTAAGCTCTTCAAAGCAATTTTGAGCACTTCAAGTCTGTGAAACAAAACAAATGGCTTAACTTCCCAAGAGATGTCACACCTTCCTTCTGAATATTGTTAGAAAGAGTCAAAAATCAAAAAGTTATCAGTGCTTAGAAAGAATGTTAACAATGGAACCAGAAGAACATCAAGTGACCACTCCCTAGTGCAGTCATCGCTACATAATTGCATGCAAATATGTTCTGACCTATAATCCATCACATACTGGAGACACGATAATTTTGGCAAATACTGTTCACTAACTGTAATGAATTTGAACAATTTGCAGTGATACCAAATGATGCAGCCTTGTTCATTTTTCTTTTTCTCGCAAACTAAAATATTGCAGTCTTTCTCAAAATGTACGCAGATTTGTTTACATAGTAAATTCTTGCCTAAATTGTAAACTCTTTGGGGGCAGAGGCCATATTTTTTTGCAAGTTGCTTAACATATCTAGCCCATTCTTAGTGCTATACAGAAAATAAATTACTACACTAAATTTTACCAGTTCCATCTCTTTATTGCATTTGTTTCCCAAATTGAAACTCATCAGAGGAGAAGAGGAATTTGGCGAGCTTCTCCAACTAGATTTAGGAATTGGAAGGAAAATTATTCAATTGTCCCTGAGAATAGAGAGCCCCATGATCTGATATTTTGGGTTATTGGTTCTCAGAGAGAGGTTCTGACACTTGTATAAGAGCCTATTTAACATCAGTTCTTCCTGCCATTAGTAAACTTGTCATTAAACTCTTTTCATTAATAAACTAGCACCAAACAGGGCAGAGTGAAGGTTGAAAATTGGGCTGTCACTGCAATTAATTGCACTACCCAAAATGTGCGTTGATACGGTATTGTGCTAACGGCTGGGATACCTATATCTCAGTTAAGGAATGTGATTGTATATACTAGGATGCTTACAGACTTATAATTGGCACATATAGTAGTGTGCCCTTCAGACTTTGTGGCATAAATTGCCAAATTGCATTGCTGTTACTATACCCTGTGCCGGTTCATCAGTAAGCATCTCTGGTGCTTGCATGTGACTTTTGTTGGATCTCCAAAAGCCTTACTAATAATGTGCCAGTGTAATGGTTTGAAGTAAAATAGAAATATATTGGAGTGGATGGATTGTTGTTGTTATGACACAATAGTACAGGAAGCTTCATATATTAGTAATTCCATACTAACTACAATTAGATAAAATTTAGGAAGACTCAAAAATGAATTTTACAATTTAAGTCTCAAAGGAGGGTGCATCTTATGAGTAAAATCATAATAAAATATAAAACTGATATGCATTCGTAAAGTGAAAATGCAAGCAAAATTGATGTGAATTTCCCACCAAACAAAAATTGTGATTTCTGCTATAGGCGGGTTTTCTTTATTTTCTGTTCTACTCCACTGAGTCCTTCGCTTATAATGCCAGATATAACCATATGACACAACGACACTGTTCAGAAATATTTATTAGATTATTAAACTGAACAAGCTTAGCTGTCGACAGGCTAGGATTCATTAAAAAACAGAACAAACCTCAACATCCTCCAATCCATATCCCAGGAGTCCAACACTTTTTAGTTGGTGCCATTTTTATCCTTATTTATAAAGGTGTTAGCAGACATCTTGATTAGTCAAGTAATCCAAAGAATATTGAATAGATGACACAACTATTTCAACATTTAGAATTTCTTCTTCATTCCTGTGGGACATCCTTTCAACAGGAATGAATGTCAGGGTGAGTTCAGCATGTCCAGCCAACCTGGACAAGCTAATATGAATATTGGCTGGGTGTTTGTGTTATCACCATCAGCAGTGAAATGCTTAAAATCTTGGGATTTTTGAGGATCCAGTTACTTGAAATAGCTTTGAAAAATGGTGCTTGAAAATGTTCTGGATGTTGTAGATTTCTCAATATAGAAAGGAACAAAAACACCACAGCATATTTGTTCACTTCAGTTCACATTACCAAGAGTTTTTCCAAAGAAAACTGTGCTAAGAGTGTCATTTCAAACACATTCTGTTCTCACTGTGCAGTGCTAATAATGCACAGTTTTGTTCTGGTATGTTGTTAATAGTGTTAATTACTGTTATAATTACTCATTCATCTTATGCCTCTCATCCTGGGTTTTGAGGCTTTCCAAGCTGTGGACTAAACCTTCCAATCCTTTTGCCACGAGTAGTCCTGCTTGCGTGAATAATCTTGTTTAAATTAATGGATAACAAACTATATATCGAGGCATTCAGCATTAAAAGACATTTAGGGTGGAATGCATTCACAGTGCACTCACAAAGGTTGAAAAAATCCCAAACCTAGCAGCCAGATTTCTAAAGCAAACCTAAATCATGCCTGAAATTCTAATACGTGAATTGAGCACCAAAAACTAAACTCAGAACCTCAGTTCTGTTTATTAGCTTGTAAGTGTCTGAAAAGTAGGTGTTGATCCGAAAAATAAATTACAAAAAATATTTTACAGGTCCCAAAGCTCAAACCAAGCAAAAAGTGCTCAGGACTATCAAAAACTTTAAATAAATGAATAAATAAACACAATTTGAAAATGAAAATTCAAAAAGTGGGTATTGGAGTTTGAATTTGTCTTCTTTCTGACTCAGATTATGAACTGGAACCTGGTATCTCAAAACATATTCACGAGGCAGAATATGAAATATGGAGATCTCAATATGATGCAAATAATGCACTTTTAAAAATTTGCTTTAGATGAAAGCTTGTATTCTGTAGAACACATCAGAGTCTGCTAGAACAGTTTAAATTTGGATAGTATGGTTCCCTTGAACTATGCGCAAAACACCCAGTAACAAGCAACGAAACTTTCACAAGCAGAATGGGGATGTTATTGTGGTGTCTTAGTCAGACTTTCTACTTCAATCCATTTCTGTTGCCACAGATTATGTTGAGATTCAACAGCTTTACGTTGAGTTACAAGTTACCATTGGTAATATTCCAACATGTAAAATAACACGGTATTCCACAATAAGCTGGTAAATAACTTGTGCCTCTTATGACAATGAACTCTCAGATGTATGATTATAATACACAGTGAATACTTTTTCAGATGAACAAACTTGAAACATTTTTGTGAGCATGAATCAGGGTCTTCAGATATAGCATAACTTAATTTTTCTTCAAATTTTCTTCTGCTTACGGTCTTGCTGCTTACAATTATACATACACACACATACATACATACATACATGCATATATATATATATATATATAAAATTACAATATGTAATTATAATATCTATAATTATACACACAGAGAGTCAGTTTTATTTTCAAAATGCTTTGCCAGGCATGTCTCAACATTTTATTTGCTTCAACTTTCTTGAGAGGCAGGGCGTTAAAGTCATGACATAATTCTAAATATATGAGATGTCATCGCTTAATGAAAGCCTGAAAATGCCACGAGAATGATTTCTTGCTTTATTTTTCTGCAAATTTCAATCAGTTCTGGCAATCAAGATTAAATTTGAACTGTGTGAGGTGCATTCTTAACTGCTACAGTGCAATCAGAATATTGTAGTGGGGACTAGATTTCGCAATAAATTGTTTGTGTAACTCTTGTTTTAGTCATTCACGCTTGTGTGCAGTTGAATTAAAATAACAAATAAGTGGAAAATAATACAGTTGGGCTCATAATGAATTTGGGTTAAAAATCTGTTAAACTTCTTCACCAGTAATTGTGCACATAAGACACGTGATGAAAACAAAAATTCAAAAGGGGTTACTAGTGGCAAGGTGTGGGTAATCAGAATGTATGGTTTAATCCCATTGCGTGTAATCCAGAATAATTTGGAATACCAGCTATGTCTTTTCTAACAATATCACCGGGCTTCTCCCCTCGCCCGAGTTATGACAAGAAGCTACTCTCACAGGACAGCCAGAGATGAAACAAATGTAGACTTGGCTGTGGCAAAGTACCACTGCCCCAGTGTATAGAGGTATCACTGGACAGATGGCTAGTTCCTCTTTTCTCTACTTCATTAGCTTTCTGGAACTACTCCAGTGATAAGCATTATGCGAATGCCCAGTAACTGTCCTTCCCCCCATCAGTTTCTGTCTCACTGTGGATCTCTACAGTGAAGGAGGGAGCAATGTTCCCAAAGAGCATGGCTGCTGTTGCACTTTCCACTATAGGAAACAAATTGGAAATAAGAGGAACAGAAAATCTGTGCCCTAGAGGACTTTCTTTCAAGTCCTGGGAACTTTCTGAAATGTACCGAAACCCTGATGTGTGCGATTAGCATGTTTTATCAATTGGAAATGAAGAATTCTGCACCGGGAGGGCAGGCTGGGGAGGCTGTGGGGGTGGAATGCTTTAATGTTTAATAAGGAATGTTTTTATTAGCTGAAACTTTTCAGTGAGACATCTACTGTCATTGATAACAGTATGGAAATGAAATGTGAGATGTGTATGGTGAAAGGATCAGTATCCAAATGGCACCAAGGTGACAGGTTTTATATAAAGACCAGCAGAAACAAAATAAAAGGGGGGAAGAGAAGCTCTCTTCTGATACCTGTTATGGCCTTAATGGTAGTTGCTTTATAGATGGGTTCAGTATATTCACATAAGTACTTTAATTAGTAATTTTGTTAGTCCTATTAGTATTAGTATTCTGGCCGTGTCCATGAAAAATCACTATTGATGCCTAAACTATATCCTATATCTACACAAGATGGATTTGACATACTGAAGTATATTTGAATGCTGTGCTCATTTCCCACCTACCCCCACTATCATGGTGTTTTTATCGCCTTTAAACTAATAACACCCATGAGCCCTTAGGGATGCAGAACTCATCAAGATAAGAGCAGTGCCCATTTGAAACTATTATATTCATGAATCAAGAACAAAATACATTTCTGAGAGGGACTTGTTTTTATGACCTGTCGGGGACTTCTGCCAGACCTCCGCTTTCCCATGATATTAGTTGTTTCATTTGCAGGCTCTGTTCATCTTGTGACTGCTTTGCTACTCCTTCCTTCCCTCTGTCTGATATAGTATTTTCATCAGTTGTATAGGAAACATAGGGCAAGCTTTTAACTTTGACTGTCAATCTTGATGTAAGTGACCAATTTATCACTGAAGATACCCAGCTGTGTATCTCTCACTCATTTGAATTGGACCATGCAGTTCAACATCTTAGCTAATGTGTAGTTGAGAGAGAGTGGTGGTGAGAGTGAGCTGAAGCTCCACCCAGATGAGACTCAGGTGGTGTTGGGGGAAGTAGCCAGGGAAGGTAAAATATAAATTCCTTAGTGGAGGGAGTGGATCTGCTGTTAATTACCAGGACTCCTAGCTATGACTCCCAGCTGTTGTTGGATGATCATATCACAGTAGTAACCCAGTCACTTGTTTACCATTTGCCTGACCAACAGGTTGCAAATTCTCCGTTCTGATGCAGACCTTGCTACTGTTGTTCAAGCCTTTGTCTCCTCAAAATTAGATTGTTGCAACATGCTCAATATAACATTGCACTTTAAAACCTTTCAAAAACTGAAGCCAGTGCAGAATGCAACAGCACTGGGAGCACGTAGCTGGGAGTGCATTTCTCCGCTGTTCTGGGATCAATGCTAGTTTCCTGTCAGTTTCAGGACACCGTTTAAGGTGTTGGTCATGACCTATGAAGTTCTAAATGGCCTGGAATCTGCTTTTTGTCATTCTCCATCTACCATACTGCCACAGCTGCGGACAGTACAAGCGCTTATCTTGGATCCCAGTCATTATAAGATGGAGAGTGCTGCTGGCACCTCGGTGAGGGCTCTGGGACAAAGGCACTTGTTCCCCCATTTGGTCCATAATAACTGTGATTCTTCTCAAATTACACTCTCTTGAGTTTAAATTTTGAATATGGTGGAAAAGAATGTATCTAGGATGCTCCCAGTAGCAGAGTTGTGAGTCCAGCGCTCCATCTACCATGCCGAATATTTAACTTTAAACTGTAGCTGCTGAGATTCCGAACTCTGTATGATGTTTGACATTAAAGCTTCCAAAAATTTTCAGATAGGCCAATAATTTTGCATCTCCAGCCAATTGGTGATTGAAATGGAAGCACATAGACATTTAAGAAATTAATTTGTAGGTAGAAATTGTGCTTGCAAATCAGGACGTTTGTGCCTGAAAAAGGCCTCTCCAATTAATTGAGCGGGCCAAAATTGCAAGTGCAGAATTCTAGGCTGCTTTTGATCTAAAAGACAGCAACCCCAGATTGTTCTGTTGTTTAATTTTGTACTTGTATTTATGCGTGTAGCATTAATAGATCTAAAAATATATTTGTATAATATATACACATCCACACAAGACACTGAGAGGAAAAACTGAGGATTTTTTAATGAGACAATCACAAGTATGTTATGATAGATACAGAAAGGAAAATGCTCAATTCTTTAATTAGCGTGTGCTGTTTTGTTTATTAAAAGAAAGGAAGGTGAAAGAGGATTTGTTAAGGATGGAAGCATGATCCTTAATTTTAAAATAACATTATCACAAACTTAATTTTGGTAGAACACTTTTTTTTGTAATTTTCAGCCTTAATAAAGGAAGGAAACACATCAAAATATGATAAATTAATATTTTAAATTCTATATAAATAGGAGACGTTTACATTATTGGGTGAATTATTGTTAAACATATGTTCAGTGTGTACTAACATTGGACAAATGTTTATGTTGATGTTCTTTAAATACCATTGACTTTAAGCTTTTGTTGGATCACACACAGACCTTAGCTGGAATAGACTCTATTGCTCTTGCATATTTCCATTCCTTGATTTTAGAGCGCTCGGAGTGTAGATTTGGACAATTGATAATCTGTCCCATAGGATTTACTAAGTGAGGTTCTACAAAGATTTTCTATTTCATAGGAGGCACTGGGGGAGATAGCAGAACATTTTGAGCTGCAGCACCAATAGTATTCAGCAAATATGCATCTCCGTCTCATTTTCCTCAAACCGAGATGGTATGTTATGTCTGCAGTTTCCTAGTGCCTGGCAAAGGTTGGGATTTGGACTGAGTTTGAGGTATCTTGCTCTAATCCAAACAAGGTAGAGGTGAGGCTGATGGGTTGGCAGAAAGCTCTAGAGAGTACAGAGGAAGGATTTCTGCACTTATTAATGAAAAGGTCTACCTGCCCTTTGTCTAGAGATGCATAGTTTGGAGGTGCTTTCACGCCCTCTACTTCTGGAATCTTGGCTGGTGGCAGTCACCAAAAGTGCCTTCCTCCATTTTTGTCTAGTGAGGGTGATTGTGACCATCTGCCTCAGAGTTGGACTTGGCCACAGTAATCCATGGATTACCGCAATGCAGCAGACATGAGACTATCCTTGAAGCCCACTCACAAGCTCCAGTTGGTGCAGAATGAGGTTGTCAGTCTGCTGGGCGGAGTCACCAGCAGGGAGTTTATTTCAGCAGTTCTCCAACGGCACAGGCAGCCTATTGGCTCTTGGATATAATTCAAGATGGGTTGATCTATAAAATCCTATAAGGCTTGGATCCATTTTATCTCAGAAACAACCTTTCTCCCCACCTACTGTGATGGCATTTGAAATCAGGTGAGGTGCTTGAGCTAATACTTGCTACATTTCAGCATTGAGATGCAAAGCATCCAAAGTGGAATTAGTACCCTGTTGTGCATGTGTGTGGCTATTAGAGCTGAGCAAATAATTTACAATGAACAGTTGACTCAATTTATTTAGCTTCTTTTCATGTTTGCATTCACCATCAGGTGACTGCTTCATATTTATTCAAACTTCTATTTTGTTTTGCAAGTTTTTACTTTGTGAACTGAATATGAGTAGAACACTGAGTATTCCGTATTTAAGGTGTGTTGGTTTCTTTGCGTGTAGCACGTGGTAGTGAATTAACGAACTTGTGTAATCATTAGGGACTTGAAGAAGCCTCCTGGCTCTGACAATTGGGCAAGCAGCACCTTAGGGAAATTTAGTCAGGACAAGGTTATATTTTTTAGCATATTTTTAACTTCTTACTTTCTAAGTTAGACATGTTTTGCCTGAAGCATCATTGCTACAAAAATAGTCCATTTTTAGTTTAGTATCTAAGTGCAGACTTCTTTGCACTTTCACCCAAAAGAATGTGTGTGGCACAAATAGTTGCCTTTGTGCCTGGGTTTGGCAAAGTCTGTTATACAGTGTCCCATGCTATATAAATGATAACTTGTCCACTGTGAATGTCTGAACATCCAAGTTCTAAATTTCCAGTTTGTGTGTGTTTGACACATGCTCCATCCATTAGTGTGTATTTATAATAGCACATGTATCAACCTTAATTTACAATGCATGTAACTTCACCCTGAGGACTATACGTACTCCTTTACAACCTAAAATTTTAACAAAGGGCTTCCTGAGAAATGTTCTGTCTTACCTGGCAATACATGTGGTGTTCACTAGGTAAAACACACGTTTCTTTTCCTCTCTCAAGTCCCTTCAAAAAAATCAGTGTCATTTTTTCCTCCCCATTTCATATCCATCCATCATTTCACTGTTTGGTTCTTCATGTCCCCCTTGTCTATTGTGGGGGTGCAGATCATAGCAGGTGGTTGGGGAAAGCCAGTCTTCTGTCACTAATGTGGAGGGTCAGGTGGGAATGGAGCTCTAGACTTCCTCCCAAACCTCCTCTTCAAACTCTGGGATGAGGCTGGATAGGAAAAGAATGGTGTGGGGAAGAGGTGGGCTGCAGCCATATCACTCAATGAAGTACTATCTTGGCCCCACCTCCTACTCATTGTTATCCTTATGCTTTTGGAGTAGCTGACAATGTGGTGTATAGAGCTTCATAGTTTGTCCCTCTATGCTCCTAGTGGCCTAAGTGGTGCATGCAGGCTACCTCAGTCATAGCAGACAATGCCGCATTGCGGCAACTGGTAGCAGCTGGTGCAGGGTGACCTTGGAGAGGGGGAGCATTTTAACAAGTAGACACAATCATAGCATTTTTGAGTGGGTATACAAGACAATTTTTGCTATCCCTCTCTATACCTGAAAAGGCAAACAATTTGTGTCTACTATAATCACACTACCATGCATAGGGCTGGCCTGAGGATTTTGGGGAGGTATTTTATTGGGAGATTCCCCACCATTCAACTGACTTGTTTTGCCAGAACAATTGTGTGCGCATCAATGGAGAAGTCTTACAGAATAGCATGGGAAATAACTTTTCCATACTGTTTTTTTTTAAAACCATCCTCTAGAATGGGGCAAAACAAAACAAAAATAACTGGAAGCCTGAAACCATTTTCTTCTGAATTAAATTAGAAAATTATTATGGTTATTATTTAGAATTTCAGTTTGTATAACCCGATTGAATAGATAGACCCCAATAGATTTTTTACTATAGGACTTCTCTATTTGGGAGCTGCGGCATGTGGATCGTTGGATTTCCCCCAGCATCTCTCTGCAGAAGTGGAGTCCAGCTGCTTGTTTCTTTCTACCCTAGCAGTTGGATTGCGTTACTTTGAATTGGTTTACATTTTAAGGTTGTCTCTGCTATAGAAAGGGGTATAAATAACTCTTTAAAATGGAAGCTGAGATTCTCTTTTACATTGCCCAGAGACTGTGGCTCTGAACTAGGCATTCACATGAGTCCCATTCAGCTCATCTCTTCTTTCTGGTCTTCCTTGTGAATATGTATTCAGGTATGCTTTAAATCGGGGATCTCAAACTCAAATCACCACGAGGGCCACGTGAGAAGTAGTAAATTGGCCCGAAGGCCGCATCACTGACACCTTTTCATACAATGATACAAAAGTATAGTCAAAAATGAAAAAAATGAAGAGTAATATAGTATTCTATTAAAAGTCAATGTATTAACTTTTTAAAAACTGTCATGCAAAGAGGGGTTTTAATAAAATATAAACACTCAGTAATTTTTGGAGTTTGGCTGCCAGTGGAGTCGGCGCTATGGCGGGCCGCAGGAAATAACTCCGCGGGCCGCATGTGGCCTGCGGGCCGCGTGTTTGAGACGCCTGCTTTAAATGAATTATGCATATAGGGCCTGATCCAGCTTCCATTAACTTCAGTGGGAGCTAAATCAGTCCCATGAGCTGTAATATATAATGAATGGTAATGTACAGTTCACCATTTGGTAAATGCTGTTTTGTTTTGTTTTGTTTTACAGGTGATCACTGTGTTACATAAAACATGATCTACAAAATAATTATTGATAAGTGCATATTCTTGACCAAATCTGGGATTTTTAAAGGAGCCTACAGGACTGAGATGCCCACATCCCATTGAAACTTAATGAGAGTTCAGTGCCTAACTCCCCTAAGCTCCTTTGAAAAGCCTTGCCCAAATCAGTAGACTGTAAGGGCCTAATTCAGGGACCATTAAAGTCGGTAGAAAGTCCATCATTGACTTTAGTGGGCATTGGATTGGGTGCAGTGATGGTAATTATACTCATTGGTTCAGGTTTGTTTTAGGCGAGAATTAAACCATATGATTTTTTAACTAGTTTTTCGCACCACTACAGGAAGGAGAAGTTGTTTTCAACCTATGTGATATCATTAACAAAATACAAAGATCACTTTAAAACTTTATAGCTCGGCAAATAGGTGTGGTTGAGTTCTGCATTCAGTAGAATGAATCTGGGTTTTTGTGTGGAGGTTTGTTTGAGTTATAAACTCACTCACCAAAATTTTGAATGTAGACATTTAGTGATAATATATGATCAACCTAAAGTGCATTTTTATGGCTGAGCTGAAAATGCTGGGAAATAAGATGTCAAAATGCAAACATCCACGCCGCTACAACTGTTCTATCATGAAAAACTTCTATAATACAGCTTATTCTGTGATTGTGGGCCTGGTTGTCTTTCCTCTTGTCAGAATAATTTACACAAAATTATTAAACTACTGAGGCTTGGATGACATAATCGCTCTCAGCGTGCTGCACTGAAATACTTAGACACTTTACGCAAACCTCTAATTCATACAGTCTCCTTTTTTTGAAAAGGTAAGTAAAACCAGTCTCCGTTATGCTGTTCTTGAATATATTACAATCATTCGTTGGAACACACTTTATTTAAAAAAAAAATAAAATGAAACAGCCAAAAAACATAACAAAACAAGTGAACAATATTCACCCCAAACAAATAACCAAAAAAGTTTTTAGTTTGCCTTTGCAATGATCCTTTTACAACTGGATTTTCTGTTTAGGTGAAGTCTCACATTCTGTCTAGGAGAGCAATCAGATATGACGTGTAAGAAGCTTGTAGAAGACAAGACCAGCATTTCTGCAGATCTTTGGGTACAGGTATTAGGGAATAATGCAGTATTGACTGATTGCAACAGTATGGAGGGGAAAGCACAGAGCTGTTTCACTCAGTGAGAGAGGCTTTATGGAGTACTTCATAGTGTACTATGAAGTTGCTGCTGAGGAAACTAGCAATGAATGGCATTAAGCATTCTAGACAGAATAGTGGAGTCCTCTAAAGAGGCAGTACTCTTGTTTTCATAGTGAAATTAAAAGTGGGATACATACCTAAGACACGTGCTTTTACAGATGTAATGACTTGGAATTAGTTGCACAGCTCCTAATAGGCCCATTCTGGAATCACAACTTGAAAGCAGCTTTGACTTTAAATAGAAGATATCATCCTGATGAAATGGATGTAAAAAATAATCCAGCGTGAACACTATAGTTCAGCGCCATTGGTGATTTTTGTTTAAAAGAGACCCATGATTGACTAAGTGCTTGAATTAACAATATCCCCTAGAAAGAGAATGATTTAGTCCCTTAAGCCTTGTCTTCACTTGTCTTTTTCTCCCAAAAGTATATACCATTGCTACCACCAGTTGAGCTCCACCAGTACTGGCACTAGTGTGAGCATGGTGCCAATGGCCTTCGGTATTTTTAACATAATGTTGTTTGGTGGCAAGGGTTAGACAACAGAGTAGTAAAAATGTTGGTGGCTGTGAAGCCTTGTCTACACCAGCGCTTTTGCCATCAGTCCCATTGGTGAAGCTGAATTGGGAGACTAATGTAGCCTCAGCCTTATAAAAGTGAACTCAGCCTTATAAAAATGAATCACATTCAGGAATGAAACATAGATCGAACAGGGATTGATATCTAATGGTTAAAGAGGAGAACTGGGAAACAGGACTCCTAGGATCTTTCCCTGGTTCTTTCGCTGTCATGTTGTGTTGACCTTCAACAAGCTACGTAAGGCCTCAATTTGGTAGAAAACTCTCTGGTATGTGCTTAAATCCATCCCTGTTCAGAACAGCACTTCATATGCTTAAGTCACATTTACTTTAATTGGAGCAAGACGAAACTCTTAATCTCTCCATGCCTCAGTTTCCCACATGTAAAATAGTTGTAAAATCCATTTTACAGGAGTGTCATGGGCTTATCGTTTACTTTGTACGTTCAGTTCCTTCGATGAAGGACATGCCTATTACGTGCATAAGGAGCCACCAATAATTTAAGATATCTACTTTTAACCAATTATTTTAGCTCCCATTCTTGTCTGATTTGCTTGAGTGAGAGTGACTTTATTCCTGAAGGAGAATGGTCTATAAAAGAACTGCAGTTCTACTACTCTTACCCCAAATTAAAACAAGAAATTTGGTGGGACACGCAACGTGAACTCTTTCAGTGGAGTTGCACTGCCTTTGGATGTAGCATTCTATTGAAAGATTGAAGGTGTTTGACAATGGGGAAAGCAAATGATTTAAGGTGGAAGATGGGAAAATGTCATCATTGAAATACTTCAGGGATAAAAAAGTTTAGGACTGTATGACCAGACTGGACCTTTTGGGTCATCAAGTCCAGACCCCTGCTGCTGCAGACAACGCCACCATATAATCCCATTCAGAAATGCATCAGATTCCATCCTAAAACTAATTAGGTTGTTTGCCCCCAACCTAATTAGGGCCAGGTTTTGTGCCCATCCTAATTACACTCCGGTGGAAAGGCTGTACTTCTCTGTTGATTAGAAACTTTCTTCTAAATTTATTAGTGGCCAGTTTATACCCACTTGGTTGTATGCTATAAACAAAAGTAAAACTATAATAAACACAATACAAATAGTAAATATAATGATCTGAGATAGTGAACTGTGTTGAAGGAGATGAAGTGGGTTCTTAACCCACGAAAGCTTATGCTGAAATAAATGTGTTAGTCTCTAAGGTGCCACAGGTATTTTTCTTGTTTTCTTTTTGCTGACACAGACTAACATGGCTACTACACTGAAATGAGTCTTACATGTTACCTTTTCTACCACAGGCTTTGCAGTATTGATGGTCATTTTGTCCCTATGCCTTGAGTCCTGAACTTCATTTGTAATGATTGTGCCTATGATTTAGGTATCTCAGTGACGATCAACTAACTCATTTGGGTTGAGAGCTCTGTTGGTTGCAAAACCAGGAACTGGCATTTACATGGTCTTAAATCAAACATCTTCCAGTATCCTATTGCAAAGTTTTTTGTTTCTCTATATTGATAGGCAAGTATGCTTTTCCAGCCCATTCCATCTCCTGTGCTAGACATTATCACATACTAAATGAAAATATTTTATATTGGAGCTGGAAGAAGGCCTTTCTCATAATACAAAAATATACAGTTTTGGATTAAATTGGCACTGTGTAGAGCAGCGTTTCCCAAACTTGGGACGCCGCTTGTTCAGGGAAAGCCCTGTGTGCGCCAGGACGGTTTGTTTACCTGCCACGTCCGCTTCCCCCATTGGCCGGGCACAGAGAACCGCGGCCAGTGGGAACCGCGATCGGCCGAACCTGTGGACGCGGCAGGTAAACAAACCGGCCGGGCACGCCAGGGGCTTTTCCTGAACAAGCGGCGTCCCAAGTTTGGGAAACACTGGTATAGAGGATGATCGCTTGCTTTCTTGTATTTTAAAGCTCTTTCTTCTAAATTCAAGAGCTTCAGAATTTTTAATTATGTTTTAGTAGCTCTTTACGAACTCTGCAAACAATGATCCATCTTGAGATGTCACTATTGTCTCTTACTTACAGCTTCATCTGTGTGCACCAAAAATGGAAATACTATTTCTTTGTAAATTTGCACTTTATGGCTAATATGAAAACGATGGCCCCTATTGCAAGAGATCGCCTATGTTGAGAAAACGTCTAAAACATGGCAACAATCACCAAGGAAAACTAAGTTCTGTTAAAGAAGACATAGCAGAATGAAGGAATATATAAAAATAATTTCTATTATTAATAATGTTATTGTAGCACCCACAGTGTCTTAGGTGGTTCAGATCACACATGATCTGTGCTTTGATGGGCTTACGATCTAATTGTTTGGATATATATAATATATATGAAAGAAAAAAAGCATGCCCTGTTCAAAAGGCTAGACAATAAGTCTTGTAAATTCATTGCTGAAAACATTGTTTGCTCAGTATATTAAATGAAAAAATCAAATAGAAAACCAACTTACAAACTCTCAAGAATTTCAGTTAACCAGCTGAAATAGAACATAATTCTCCAGAAAACCCCTGACACCTGAGACTTGGTTAAGGATTATTATTACTGAAAAATTAAATCAAGTTTTGTAACTTGAGTCCTGTCCTCACACAGAACCTTTAGTTAGCATGTGGAGGAGCTTTTTACTTGAGTTGGCTGACCGGTCAGGGGATACAGGCTGAAGCTTAAGATAGCACAACTCAGCTGCTATCAAGACCACTCTGCATTATGGACTCAGGCTAGTACCACTCAAGTCCTCTAATGCCTTCCCACAATTCCCCCCTGTGCCCAGAAAGGACTGACAAATTCTCCCACAGTTCATTGGGAAAAAATTCGTGGAGTGGCTCAGCTTACTGCAATGCAAAGAACTCTGGGATATGCCCCTAGACGTCTTAGTGCCACACATGAGTGAGTGCAGCACCAGTGTGGGCACAGCAGCTTGAAAGTTATTTTTCAGTGTAGCCACTCTTACGCGAGTAAGGCTAATTTGAGTGGAGAAAGTTGAGTGTAGATAACTTGTGTTAACTTGCGGTGACGATCTACTTTTAGAAGCCTATTCCTTTTATTCATTTCTCCTTTGTTTCGCTTTATTTTCCCCATATTTGGGAGGGCATATATCATGAAGGCATAGAGCATGAGAAACCTAAAGATCATATCAAAAGTATAAATCTGCAATCATCAGAAAAATGCATTCAGTGTGTGAAGTTTGTGAGTACGTACACGTATGCACACACACACACATTGGACACGCAAAAACAGTATGGTAAAAGAGCATTATTATGGTTGCAAAGTCATGCCTGCCAAAGTTAGCCCCCTGGTGCATATCCATTATGATGGTCTTTATTTACATGATAAAATACTATTTTTTCCACTGGACCCCTGCCTCGTTCAGAGCAATTTAGCATTTCAGAGAAAAGGTTGCCAGAATTTTTTAACATGGGACAAAACTGTACTTTTCCCTAGCCTTATTCTTGGAAATAGCTGAACCGGTGGCTAAAAAAATGCGGCCTGAGGTAGACACCCAGCATGGAAAATTTCAGTCCAGATGGTAAGTTTGGAAAAGATATAGAGCAATTGAAAACAGGGTATTATAGTGGAAAGTGTCAGGCAACCTTAATAATAGGTGGTGCTACCAGCTCTGCATAGCATATACATGTGTTAATCACATGAAGCTTATTCACTCAGACATTTCCAAAAAAGGACATATTCTCTTTCCCGTTTCCTTTGGCTTGTTTAAATTTCCATTGCCAGACACCTGAGATAACAATAGAAGACCCTCTCATATCTTTGATAACACATTTGAAAAAAGAAAATAATCACCTAGGATTAATGGTAAATCTGTTTATTAAGATAAAAGCAGAATTGGCGACTGATTGTTTTTATTTCTGTGGATTTTACATGACACCTGGAGACCATTTAAAACGTTAGTTGGCTGTGTTAACGTTGTGTTTAAAAATAACGCTTGTATGGTGCCAAATCACTTTAGAGTTGGGTACAAATATTGAGACAAAAACCCAGCTGTTGTTGCTTTTGCTACTAATTTGAGGTGTCAGATTACAGCTCAACTGCTATATGTCAGTGAATAAGGCCCCTTGTGAGATCATTATGTTTTCTAACAGTTGAGAGTAATGGATTAATCAGTGCAGCATCAGTTACTTTCATTATATGCCCACACAGCGGTTATGCGCTTTAATTTAAATGCTCTGTGGGGAGATCAAGACACTGCATATGGGAGGCACCCAGAATTGGAGAAGAAGAAAAAAATTGAAAGCGACTCATGGGAGCACTGGGTCTTCCTTTGCTTGATCACTTAGAAAGTAGAGGGTGAGGTTGTTGAGGCAGCTCACCTCTTTGAGAAATACTATGCTAAATATACCCTTTTTACAACTGATGATAATATAGCAACTTTCATTCCAGGATCCAAATGTTCTTTACGCGGATTAATTATGCCTGCATACAAAATGCAAGTGCACAAAAACTGTGTTTGAACTACTGAAAACAGATGTATGGCCTGGTTTTCAGAGGTGCTGAACAGTATTAACTTCTGTGAGGTATGTTGGAGCTGTAGGTGCGCAGGACGAATCAGGACAGCAATAAACGCCTTTTCCAAATGGAGTTATTTAACCACTGTGGACAAGAACTGGCATGTAGGTTTGTAAATGGCTGTGTCTGGTCTACAGTGGCCTAGTAAAACATGATTAAACCTTGTTAGCAGAAACTGATTTTAAACCACATTTAAAAGCAGTTCTACTTGCAAGATTAAAGTGTCAATGTAGGCATGGGCCTAAGAGGTAGTGCTGCCATTGATGACCATAACTGTCATTACCATAGAACAACGGTTCCCAAACTTGTTCCGCGGCTTGCTCAGGGCCGGCCCGCTGCTTCCCGCAGCTCCCATTGGCCGGGAACAGCAAACTGCGGCCAGCTGGAGCCGCGAGCGGCCGTACCTGCGGAGGCGGCAGGTAAACAAACCGGCCCAACGTGCCAGGGGCTTACCCTGAGCAAGCCGCGGACTGAGTTTGGGAACCACTGCCATAGAATGTATTAGTGGCAGAATGATACCTTTGCCCACTGTGTTAAATCTAGTCTTATTAATTTTTGTCCCCTCATAAAATGGGCTTTCTTATTAGAGTTGATACTTTAGAAAAGGTAAATCTAATAGACTTTCTGGAAATAGAGAGGAAAAATACTGGAAGCCAAGACACGTCATCTCTATATAATGCATAAAGACCCAGTGTTGTTAGCATTGTGGTTCTGCAATCTAGTCACATAGATACTAAAAGATTTCCTACCCTCCAGTTCTGTAAACATGAAGTCATAGGAACCCTGTTACTGTTCATGTTGTGGTGGTTACGGTATTTTTCCAGGAGCGGTATTGCATCACAATGGTGTCAGCTAAGTCTGAAATAAAGAGCAGGCTGGTGATCAAATGGAAAAAAAAAAAAAAAGGTTGCCAACTCTCATGATTTTATTTTGAGTCTTGAGGTATTTGGCGTGTTTCTTAAAGGCCCAGATCCTGTGATTATATGAGAATCTCAATTTTCATTTAAAAAACTTTGTCACACTTGGTTGTGGAGAGAAGCTTGAAAAACATGAACTGCAAAGGCTCAAAAACCAGAAGGCAAATAAAAAAAAACCCCCACATTTTTAAAACATCTCTCATGATTTGAGCGCCTGATTCGTGATTTTTGAAATCATGAGATTTTTGCGTATCTGGGAAGTGCTGTCTAACTGGTCCTGGCTGGGAGGGGACTATATATCAGGTCTCCTCAGGGCTCTTCTCCCAGCTCCACCACTTTCCTTGGGCAAATAGCTTAACCTCTGTTTGCGTCAATTCACCCATCCCTGCATAGGGATAACATTCTTAGCAATACTGTTTGTGAAGGGTGTTCTGAGGCTTACTTGCGTTTTTACGTGTGCTTGGAGATTCTTAGACAAAGTCTTAGTTAAAAAATTCCAGTTTGGTTTAAGTGTGTGTGTGTGTCCTTTACCTTTCCACTTTGAACTGAATGTCCATTTGCTTTGGTGACAAGCAACAGGAAAAGCCTGGCAGTTATGGCAGAGGCAATAATCAGGGAGGATGACAGGTGAGTAACTCACTCCTGGGAATGTTTTAATCCGGCATATGCACCATTTGTATCCAGTCCTTGCATGCATACAGATAATAATGTTGCATTAGGGACAATTACATGGTGTTATGGACACACAACACACAGATTACACACACAGCCAAAAAAGGACACTGTGATAAAGCAGTGGTCTAATCAAAGGAGACAGAAGGAAATGTTAGACTTGTTAGCACTACCAGCAACACAGCGGCTGCCGCTGCTCCAACCAGCCTCGGAGGTCTGCTTTTCAACTCCGTCTCCAGGCCCAGATCATGCAAATCAAAGACACATTCAAAACAGGTTTACCACACAGCTAGAAAAGTAAGCAAATTGGTCT
This sequence comes from Chelydra serpentina, assembly GCA_037349315.1. Taxonomy (NCBI): domain Eukaryota; kingdom Metazoa; phylum Chordata; order Testudines; family Chelydridae; genus Chelydra; species Chelydra serpentina. The sequence continues at coordinate 27,703,196 of JBAIAC010000035.1, read as the reverse complement.
TTTTTGGGTGGGGGGCGAGGGAGGAGAATGAAAATTAAAATAGTGTCTGTTCAGTTTAAAGTTGTAGTCCATATAAGCATGAGCTGTGTGTTGCCAAATGATGCTTGTTATTTCCAGGGTTCAAATAATTCTTTTTAAACTACAAAACTCTGGCAAACAAACCAGAGACTATTAATCTCTAGTGAGCAAAAGAAAAAGAAATTCAAAGAGCAACACAAACACAGAAAATGAGCTGGTCATGTTTCCTTTCTCTTTTTCCATTTACCCCTCACCACTTGAAAGTATATTTCTTACCAGTAGTTTGTTAAACATGGCAATTAATCTATGTCTATAAAAAAAATTTATTCTCCCTCTCATGGATCTGATCTCCTGCGGGCCTTAGTGTTTCTTCATAGCTGAGAATTCTGCTAATGCTGCAAACCCCCTTGATCAGCAGAGCCAAATGCTACACAAAGGAAGCCTGGTGCTTATCAAAGGCTGAATGGCTAGCAGACCCCTGGTAACTATGGTAGATGCTCATTAATGCTTGGAAAAAAGTGCTAATCAAAAATATAATCTACCATATCATTTCTCAATTTGATTAGCTGCTTGTGCTAATCAGCTGCAGAAATGGGATGTAAAAGAAAATCAGAGTCCCTATTATATGCAGAAACCAAAGCATGCCCTCGGCTCTGGCCTAGTGTTGCATGTAGATTTTTCTGTCATTTACATCCATTCAAATCCTGTGTGTAAAAAAAACATCATTGCGGAAATTGTATTAATAGTTGTTTTCCTGTGTGTGTTCTTTTATGAAAAAGGTGTACTGTTTAGAGGAGGAAAATTAGATTTTGCTATGGGTTTTTTTTCTTTATAGCACTGATAAAATAGAATGCCATAACTTGTATTAGCTGGGGTACAGTGGATGATAATTAATCATTGTTGTATAATAGGACCCTTTTATTGTAAAAGAAATCAAAAAAACCCCACCTGTTTTCTCACTTGAAGTTGTGGTTGACTGCAAAAATAGCAAGGCGGTTAATATTGTTACCTTTTTACTTGTTGTAATATAGGTATTTAACGTAATCTTTTTACATCTGGTTTGCAACCTTTTCTGATAGCATTTCCAGAAGATATCTTTGGTCTTACAGTAGGGTGGATGTGTTGTAATTTTTATTATTATTAATTGTTGTTGTTTATTAATTATTTTATTACAGATTTGTAAGCGGCTGGCAATTTTAATATACATACATACTTTTTATAAATTGGAGGTGCAAAGACACAACAAAGAGGAACAAAACCCACAATATTTCCCTGTAGTTTGAAGCAGTAAGAGAGAGAGAGGGGAGAGGGTTCTTCTGGCCATTCAGCAAAGGTCCTAGGATTTTTCAGTTCCTAATCAGTCCAGCTGGTTTGGGGAGATAGACTGCTAGGCTGAGTCTTTCAAACTGAGTAGTTAGTCTGCGCAGATTAAAAATCTAATCTTTTCACTTTTTGGTCAGAGCATTTGGGCTGTGCCTAGAAACTACTGTTTGTTGTAGAATTTGGGATAAAGATTAGTATATAAACATGTCACCCATTAGCACCTCTTTTCCCACTCAAAATGATGGGGAGACCACAAAACAAGAGTAGAAATATTTTAATGATGTGTGATTAATTCCTTTCACATATTATAATGATTTTACATATATATATATAGCACCTTTCATCCTAAAGCACTTTAGCAACTGTGGAAATACAAAGGATCATGTCATTCACCAGAAAATGTAGCCACCTTTAGGGTGGAATTTGGTAATTTTTTATCAGCGCACTGCAATGCTTCACAACAGTTTAGTGCTGCTAGGAAGTATGTAAGAATGTTGAATGCAAATAATATGCATGAAAAGTGTGAGGAAGGAGGCAGATTGTGTTTACCAGATTTGGGATTGGACTAGGATTCCATATCCAGAGAGGAGATGGCTAACGACAGAATAAAAACTTGCCATTGTAACATCATGAAAATTGGTCATGGGATACATACATACATATGTACAAGATTCCAGAGCCAACATTTCTACTTTTGAAAAAATGCTAGGCGATCTTTTAATGACCACAAGTCAGTTTTATATCTTATGGGAAAGTGAGCACCTCCTAACAGCACACTGTCCCAGGAGGCAGATCTCAGCTGGTATAGATTGAAGTCATTGGAGCTGACAATTTACCACAGCTGAGGATGTGCCTCAGAGAGGGAAGTGCCACCTACAGGTGGCTAACAACATTTTGGGCAGCTCCTAAGTAGTTCTTGGAGGCCCACCAGGTACTGATGCATCCCGAGCCTGCTTTGCTTGCAAGATCTGACAGTATCACAGCCCAAGGTGGCAGGTCTGCAATCATAAATAACACTCTCTGTAACCTCAGGTGACTGATTCAGCATTTTGAAAGTGAACACCTTACAATGAGAACAGGGAGTTTGTGAGGGATGAGGGTAAACTCTAAAATAAGCAACAGGTTAGAGGTGTGATCCTAATGACAATGTGGTGTGATGCGAGTCTCCAGTCTCCCCATATGATGCGGAGGGAACTTGGATGCTCTGAGAGTCCAGGACCTCACATAGCTTTCTGCTCTTAGTCTGTTTCAAATATCTACTGGGCTTCATAGTACTTAATAGAAAATTGGGTGAGTGGATTATCTCTGTTCCCCCTCGTCTTCCATGTATACGTGCATTATGGTCTTTGGACTCCACCACAACACAGAGACTTAAAAATCATTGCTGGGAAGATGAGTTTTAGACACTTGGCAACTGCTTCATGTACTTGGTATTCAGGTTTGCAAAATGCCTCTCTAGCACTGCTCCAACTACCTTGAAGGCTCCCCTGCAAGTGCCTATACAAGAACGCTGCTACATTAGACTGCCACATGCTGAAGAATCATTGCAAAGGGGTTAACTTCACACAACTAAAATTGTGACTAATAATGCAGACAGTTCACCGTCAATTAGTACCCTTTGTGAAGCAATGGAAGCTGCACAGCTGTATTTAGCCTTCTTTATGTTGAAATACTGCTCTAATCATAAATGCTTTATTGCCTTCATAATGGTTAACATTTAAATATCAGTGTAATAATGCATTAATAAGTCTTGTGTGCACTAGCTATCTGCTACAATTATACTTGAAATTTTTTAGTTAATTAGTAGATTAATGAAATAGGGCTTAATTCAGTATTAACTGTATTCCTCATTATATTTTGATTTGTTATTTATTTATTGGAGACCTATGGAAATCTTCCTGCTTATTTCTAGCAACAAATGGGTTCTTAATGTTGGAAATGTGTAAGTAGCAAAGCTAGGATTTGGGTTACTACATAATAGGCTGATACTTTATGTATTAAATATGTGGGGGGTTTTACAATAGATATATCTGAGTCTGTTTGATAGTACAGATTGAATTTTCAACAGTTGTGCTGGGAATAGTGTACAGAATGTATCTTTCAGTTACTTGGGAAAGATGTTCATTGTCACTTCTCACTCTCTGAATCCACTCTGTGTTCTGTTAAAGTCAATGGAAAGTCTCCACTGAATTCAGTTTGACTTGCATTGGATCCTTTAATGTCCTCACTGACCTATTCAGTTGTTAACTTTGTGTACGATTTAATTTTCAAAGGTGACTATACGCATGGTTGTTCTTTGGTGATTTATGATCCCAGTCCCTGCATGGAGTTCTTTCCTCTACTAATGCTCTCTGTAATATATGTCACTTAGGCGGGGGGAAAGGGATCGATCTAACTTAGATCATCTAAGATCATCTAAGATATGCAACTTCAGCTACGAGAATAACGTAGCTGAAGTCGATGTACTTAGATCCACTTACCGTGTTGTCTTCACTGTGGTGAGTCAACTGCTGCCGCTCCCCTGTCGACTCCGGCTGCACCTCTCATGGCAGTGGAGTACAGGATTCGACGGGAGAGCGCTCGGGGGTCGATTTATCTCATCTAGACTAGACGCGATAAATCGACCCCTGCTGGATCGATCGCTACCCGCCGATCTGGCGGGTAGTGTAGACATACCTTTACACTAACACACATTTACACTTTGCCTCTATTCTTTTAGTGGACAAGTGAACAAAATCAGAACACAGGTATAACAACAGTAATAATGCTTAGCACTTCTACAGCCTCATCCAAGGTGGTTATTCCAAGGATTTCCGAGTGTTTTACACACATTAAGCATCAGTATCTCTGTGGCTAGGTAGATAAGTATTTTGTAGATGGGGAAATGGAGGCCGATGCTAAGTATTTTGTCCAAGATTACAGGCAGAATTAGTGACAGAGATAGCAATTCAACTCAGGAGTTCTGAATAATAATCCTCTGCTTGAGCCACTGGACAATACTTGCTGTCATTTATTCCTCCAGAGTGTTTCATTTGTCTGAATGAAAATTACTGTGCCACACACTTCTTTTGACAAGTTGTCTACCACCGACTTCCATTCTTGCACCATCTGCTAGATACCATAATCTAGCAATAAGAACTACATATAAAGAGAGCTTCATGTTAAAATACAAACTGGCATAGTGGAAAATTCATTTTTGTATTATGATGCCCTTAAGAAGGGAGCGCTGTGGTACAGACGAAGCCGCTTTTCAGCCTCAGAGAGGTTCACTGTGAGGCATCGCAGTTTGTCCTGAGAAGTTTGCACCATGAGTGATGCATCCAGGATTCAACTCCAGATATTGACAGCACTTTCCTCCCTAATTGTTTGCCCTTCCCAATGAAATTGGAGTGTTCTGAATTTGGGATTCCAATTAGGCTCAAATTGTGAAATGTGCATCTTGGTTCAAGCCTGGATTTCAAACATCCTATCCCCTCCATATTTGAGAGTGTTCTGATTTAAGCCAACATCTGACATTACCAGTTTTTCTAGTGGAGCTAAAATACTTCAATATATTGTATTGTAGGATACAGTACACTACGGCTGTGCAAACTGGGAATCTACAGAGAGGTTTCTGTTGTACATGCTGATCTCTAGTATACAGAAAACGAGTTATCTGTTGAAAGGAGGTTACAGATGAATTAGAAGGTTAATTAGTTAATTATTTTAAAGCTCTTGAAAATCTTTTGATGAAATGCCTGCACAAATACATAATATCAAAACTACTGAACAATTCAGGTGTAAGTAACAGTAGTAACGCTTTAAAGTATTATTTACAGTGGCTGCTTATTTTATCACCTGCACAAAGCACACAGCCCTTAATTTAAAACAAAAACAAGCCCAAGATATTGGTTTTTTACAGTAATCACCCAAATCACTGCAGTACGGCTGTTATAACATACAGCCTGCTGGGCCATTCCTATAAACAACTGCCACGTGTTTGCATTTTAAATGAGGGAAATGTGAAGAGCTTTAATCGTTTCAGTTAGAGGCAGGTTGGACAGTGCAGCATTTCCCTTATTTAGGTAACAAATAACTAGGTTTGACCAAGTCTCTTGACACAGTAGGCTGCTACAGTTGCAATTTCTGAGCAATTGGAATGTGCCAAGTATACCCTCTTGGCGTGTGTGTTCCATTTCCCAGGCCATCACTGATAAACTTTATAGCTTCTAATTTGCCGGGGAGTCACTGATATAATTAGGAACAACATAAGTGAGGGCAACCTACGCCAGTTGATGCTAAACTAGTCATTTTATCATAAAAAACATGATTAGGGTCCCTAATGGTAGCCGGGGTCCCATTCAGTCTAAGACCAGCTCTGATCAAATACACTACATGAAGTTTCCATCTGAAACCTTTACATGCTTTGAACACGAAATGTGTATTCTGGTACATTCCACGTTCCATATATTTCTTCCTATGGAAACCAAACAGGAATTCCTCATCCATCCATGTGTTTCCAAAGGAGTAATTTGAGCTGTATGTCTCATTGCAACAGGCTGTGCTAATGAGGCTTTAAGTGCCAACATCTCCCCTTTTATTTGAAAACAAATTCTCTAGTGGATGAAATCTTGTGCTACTTGCTACACAGGGCAGGGCATGTTAAATAGCAATTTTTGTTTACATGTGCGCAATTATTGGTTACTTTGCCGTAAAAATATCCTTCTTGACAACTCACAAATTGCTCCTGAGATATTTGTCAGCACGTCTTCTTGTTTGCAGCACTATAGATTTATTACCCGTTGCTGAAGCAGTTCATTTCTATAGAGTGTGTGCTGGTAAAGCAATGTAAATAATTGATCAATCTGTTTTTCTTTCCTTCCTTTATTTTTTAACAGTACTCTCAACAATAACAACATCACCCGCATCCCTCTTACCAGTTTCAACCATATGCCAAAGATCAGGACTCTGTAAGTACTAAATTCAGAAATAAATAGCAGCCTTGGATAACTCTGTCTTTGCTTTGAATATTTGTCTTTATTCAAGGAATACTTTTGTAAAGGTTTTTTGAACCACTTTTCTTTAATGAAAGGACAGTAAATAGGTCAAGCCAAAACTTTATTTTGTGACGTTAACCCCTTGTAAACAGGAATGAGGTAATCTTATTGGGTGAGAGCATATTTCAGTCTCTCCCCAAGGTAACCAGCTCAAGCTAGTTTTGGGAGAAAAAATCTACCAGTTGAGCCTAATTGTCGTCACGTGCTGATTATGAAATGTAATTCTGTTATTCAGTTGATACTGGGAGGCCAAACTGAACCCTTCTTTACAGCCATGCAAATCTCAATATGTTGGGGTCACACAGCTTTTAAATGCACGCACAGTTTGACCTAGGATAATTTAGAAGTCAGTGCTGTGCAGAAACAAGATTTTTTATTTAGTGGGAAATTCTAAAAAAAAAAAGTTTCAAAATATCCTTGAAACAAAATTTAATTTAAAAATTGGCAGTCAAAACCTTTAATTTTGATAGTCAAAATGTTTCAGTCTGATTTTGACATTTTAAATTACCTTTATTTTTTAAATGCAAAATAAAATACATTTTGAAATAAAAAGTCATTTTGCACCAAAAAATCTAAAAGATTTTGTTTTTAAATGTTTTCTCTCCAAATTAAATTTAATAGAAATTGACCCATTTTTGCAAAATGTTTTCTCTTGTGACAAATCTGCTGTTTTCCAATGGAAAAAGGTTCTTCTGGAAAATTTCCAACCAGCTCTAGGAGAACTGTGTACAAAGGGAATTAAATTGAGCTGTGTTTAATTTTTGTGGAATTTAGACTGAGGGCTCAGAGGTAAAATTCCAAAGGATAATGCCATTAGCTTTGCAGCTCTACCCGACCCAGCCATTTCCAAAATCGTTCCCTTTAAATAAATACACAGCTCCAGAAGTCATTTTTTAAAGAAAAGCCTGTTTGGTTTTACTCCAGAGTATAAAAACAAGCCAACATGTGCTTACTCCAAAATGTTCAACAAGCCAAATACTAGCAGCCTGTTCATACTAGTGGGAAGCAGAATGCTGTGTTTGGATATATATTTTCATATAATCACAGTAGGCCAGTTAACTGAACTGAAGAAAAATGGTTCTTATCTGTCCATACTGATAGGTTGTTTTCTGTAAAGTGATAACTACTGATTTATATGTACTTTCTTTTCTCCTATAAAGGATGACATTAAAAGATGTTAGCGTTAATGTAACTGATTAAAGAGAATTTATATTTTTGTTTTTTTGCGGGGGGAGGTGAAGGGTGGGTTAAGATATTTCTCTTCCTTAACGATCCAGAATATTTGCCTGGCTACTTCAGATCAATCAGTCTTGTCTGTTCCCAGAGCTCAGTGCCTGCTGCCATTTTCCCTTTAGTTTAATTTCGGAGATGGCTTTGTATATCGCTCCCTGGAGACTTACACTGACTAATCCCCCTTCGCTGTAATTAAAGAAGAAAAAAAAGGGAACGAAAAGAAAAAGGAAGGAAGTCATAAATGAGATTTATAAAGAGAAGCTTTTATATTGAATTCTGAGAGCCACATTTTACAGAACATGAATGCTGACCCACTCTAAAAGGATTTGCTGGAAATGTAATTTAGAGTCTGTGGCTAAAAGGGCACCTTTAAAAGCTGGCATTTGTATTTATTCACCTTATGTTATACAAAGGTAGTTTCATCAGTAGCAAGTGGCATGTACAAGTCTCAAAGGCTGCCAAATTGCATCCCTTCTAAACAGTTCAGTATTTTTTTGTAAAAAAAAGCCCCATGCAGAAGGGTAGAATTGTAATACAATGGTTTAATTTTTCATTCCGCCTTCCCCCTGCTTTGTCAGAGGTAGTAAAGCCATCAAAAGAATAATAAATGTAAGATAAACACAGATATCACAAATATTTCATGACTTCTTCTGCTGCTCCTTCAAAGCTGGAATTGTTCCATTCTCCTCAAATCATCACCATCACATCTCACAAAGATGATGTCTAAATATTACAATTATTTTTCGTAGCTAAAAATGATTAGAAACACACTTGACCATTGTTGGTCCATATTGCAGGATAATATGGCCCAGGTAACGCATCTCTGCACAAATCAACTTAGAAATAAGTCTCTTATTGTTCTGTTAGATAAAATGTTCATGCGAAGATATTAATGGGGGAAGGGACACCGATACCTTCTCTCATGTCATGTTTCTGATTTTACTTCGTACGTTTCTTTTTCTTTCCATGTTAATACACACCTCAAAGAAGCTGCTTTCATAAGGGGCAAAATCTATGAGAGAAAGCATGGTGCATAGAATTTATTGCCGGCATGGTGGCTTGGGTTGGAGAGGTAGGATGTAGTATTTGATCCTTCAGTCAATGGTTCAAATCCAGCCATCTGATAGCTGTGCAGTACCTTAGGTAGAATAAATATAGTCTTTGTTTAGTTCCCAGTGGCTCGGTGTCCACACCACAAAAATATCATCACACTTGGCCATTGTGTTAGCAGGATTACTAGAGAGGTCATAGATTGAATGAGCCTAGATAGAGTACACTGGATGTAATTCTTTATAGTGAGTGCTGAGGTCCAGTCACAGGCAGCTGGGGAATCGGCCTGTACTGTACTTGTTCTGTAGCTAAAAAGTTTATTCTCAGTGCTCTCAATCCAGCTTGTTTTATAAAGACAAGAGTTGTGTGAATTTTTTAAAAGAAAAAAAATCCATTCCATTATGAAGAACATGGGAGGAAAAATTAAGGAAGTGTCCAGTCAATATGACCTTTAAGGGAAAGAAAAATGTACTAATATAATTGTAGCACTTATGAATCCTTTTTTAAAAAATAATATAAATAAATCAGCTCTTCTATGCTGATCTGTTCAGCCTAACTCCTCTTTTCTGTCTGCTATTTTTTGTTTTATTGATTTATTTTTTTTGCTCTTGATTGGAATTTACAGGAATTAGTTTGTATTGATCTGCATTCATTTGTGTGAAACAGCTTTATTTATGCTAAACATGGCCCCTGTATTAATTTCTTTAATGGTGAGTCTCCTGCTATCTCTGCATCTGTGAGTGACTGCAGAGGTAAATGATTACATTAAAAAAAATGTAAAATATACAAAAGAAAATACACCAAACGGCTGCAGTGCTCCTGACTTGTACAAGGGACTGTTATGCCATGTTTCTCTACCACAATGGAAGCCCTTTTCAAGCATTCTTATTGTATTCATTAATTTGTTTATCAAAGACATATTCCTACAGGCTACCTGGTTAAGCTTGACAGCTTGTTTACAATGGACCAAGAGCAATTCCCAAACACCCGTGGCATGCTGCAGAATTTCAACACAAATAACATTATCAAGTCTAAAGATAGGGCTCACATGGGACAATGCAGGCGGATTGAGGAGGAATATAGTTCCCACTGCTAAAATATTTAAACCCAGAAACTAGTTCTACATATCTAGCAAGAAAACAAATAGGAGAAATGGAAGCAGTTCTTGTAAATTTTTTATCATATGAGCCCTGTCTGAAAACAAAAAAAGGCGTGTTCCTACTTTCTTTAGAAAGTATCATTCTGAATATCATCCTAGGATGCTCTTGAATGTTGTGATGGGAAGGGATGCTAATTCTTTGTCAGGTTAGCTGTATGAAATTTTTCATCTCTAGGTTGACAGCCTTGCTGCAGTTAGGGTGATCTTTTCCTAGACAGCCTTCTCTCGGCTTTGTGAATGTATATATTTGTTCTTTCAGTTTATATACTGTGCCTATCAAAAATGAAATAAAAAACAATTCATAATAAAAACATGTTACCAAAGATCTAAGCTGATGCAGTGTCATCTGAAACCTTCCCAATGTATAACAGCATTGCTGTCCCGCCCCGCCCCTTCATTGAAATCTTGGGTGAATAGATATGCTTTACAGTGTGCCCTGAAGTGTACCCAGCACATGTAAGCACTACTGGCCAAAGCATGGAAGTGAATTCCAAGCTTGAGGTCCAGCCACTGAGAATGTGTCACTGGCTCCCCCCAGACATACAAATCTAGGGACTGTCAGCTCAGGCGCCACCACTGATCTCAACTGCCACTGTGTAATATGAATATCTCTAGATTGATGGTTAATTTCTTCTGGAGCTGGCAAGGCTAAATCCTGTGTGCACACCAATTGGTTTTTTTTCAATATAATACTAGATATATTACTGCATTGCAGTTAAGAATGCTTTGTCTAACTATATCTTATGGGATTTGCAGTCTTTGGCAGGGGCTGGGGGGGTTGTCATTTCAACTTTGTCATAATGCTACAAATTCATGACTGATTAAAAGGAATGAAATGTTTAATCTTGCCAGTTTTAACTTATTAAACTTTGACCTAAAGTTTGTGGTAGTTATTAAACAGTATTGGGTTCATTCCCTGGTCGCATGTTTATTATTTAAACGATATGGGGGAGGGAGGGGATTAAAGCTAGATGATTTTTCTGTAGGTCTTTAGTATACATTTAGAAGTTTACATCTTCTCTTGTGAAATTAAAAATGAACTGGGGGAGGGGGAGAGAAGCAATTAATGTATGCAGCAAACCTGCAGCAACACAAGTACTCATCATTTGAGTATTTTATATTTAGGATTTCAATCTGTTGTGAGTTTGTAAAATAGACATCCCATTGCTGAACAGTACTTCTCAGCCTCCTCTTAGAAGCTCAATGGATGGCCATGATGACAAGTGAAGCTTCTATTAAATTACTTAATGATGAGGAAGGATGAATCTTCACCTAAATGTGAACTAAACCGTTCATGGATTAGAAAAAGTTCAGTTAATGGATATTATCTTTTGGGGGGTCCTCTGTGCTTTGTCTATACCGCCCTAAGGTAAAAGCCTCCAACTGCCATGAAGCTGCTATGGTACTCCTGGCACTGGTAATTTCACACAAGATTGCTGCCTGCTGGAAAATTTTCAGTTTCATGGGTTGATTGCATACCCATCCTTTTGGATGCTTACTTGGAGCTCTGCTTCTTGTCAGGTTCACTTATTGTTTTTCACTTTAACAGAAAAGACAATTTGATCAAATGAAAGCCCCTTCAATTTTGTGGATCCCCTCATCCTCTAGTCTCAACAATTACCTGTACTAATCCAACTTACTCCTGTGTGAAAATATGTGCAGGGTATTTAGTACATTGTCTCTGAGAATTTGTATGAGTTTGCTGTGTTTAATCACTGTTTCTAAAACATTCAGATGTGACTCTTTCTGCCCATTGCAGGCGGCTTCACTCCAATTACCTGTATTGTGACTGCCACCTGGCTTGGCTGTCTGACTGGCTGCGTCAGAGACGCTCGATTGGGCAGTTCACATTCTGCATGGCACCCGTGCACCTACGGGGTTTTAATGTGGCGGATGTTCAGAAAAAGGAATACGTCTGCTCTGGTATGACACTGATTATTCATTTATCTATCTTCTGACATTTTTATAATGAAGTTCACACAAAACCAGTGAATGAAGTATTGTTATTAGTCCCATTTAAATGTCATTCCGTGCCAGTGCTGATTCAGTCATATCACTGCTAAACTGTTTGCTAATATTGTAAATTGTTATGATTTGTTCAATCTCATATGAAGTGTTGGACTCTTAATTATTCTGTTCTCAAATTATTTTCTCCGCTGTAGTGTTAGAAATGATTTTAATGTGAAAGGACAATTAAGCAGTAGTAATTTGGCATTTCTCAGGGGAAAATCCCTCTAATCTCTACAGTTGACTAGTTTACAAAGGGAGGGGATTAGTAAATGCTGATCTGTATACATTGCTGTTTTTCCAGAATGGGGTTTGATCCAGTGGGAATCAGGTCTTTTTATGAAGACATGGACTATATAAGTCCATAGGTCTGTCCCAGGCTCTGAAACAAACTTCATTTGTGACTTGAAATCAAGACACTTAACTTCTCTCTGCCTAATTTTCCTAACTGGCAAAATGGGCATGATCATACTTGTCTGTCTGTCGCTCGCTCTCTCTCCCCCTAATTTAGAAGTTTACTGGTAAAGAGGGCATGATCATTATCTGTCTATCTATCTATTGAAGTTTTATCAGTGTATTATTATTAAAATGCTTTCAGTGATTTTTGTTACCAAATGTGTTTTTGTACCACCTGTTGACTGGGGTTGTATGCAACATGAGGTGAGCTCAGGTTAGATAATAATTATCTTTACTCATCATAGCATTTTATATATTTATACTCATTTTAAAATATTAAGTAACATTGTCCCTTTGAGGTGAGGAAGTATTATTATCCCCGTTTTACAGGTGAAGAAACTAGATACAGAGAGGCTGAGTGAATTGCCCAAAGTGTCTCAACAAGCTGTTTTCAGCGCTAGGAGTAGAATGCAGGAGTCACTTATTTCTGACTCTGTGCTCATATGACTACGAGGTCCTGCATTACGAAAACCATCATTATATTATCCAGATAATGTTTTCCCTTCACTGTTAGAGGTTGTCCATCAGGACTGAGGCACATTAGTGGGGTAGTGTGCAGACGCTTGAAATGGTGTTGGCCATTATGTTCTCTGGGCTGTCACTCTGGTCCCTTACATCAGTAATACATGGTCGTAATTGTATTCGATGGCAAGGACAGAGATGCGCTTATGCTCGCCTCCTGCTCTCATAGGAAGCTTTGAAGATTGGGTATGTTACCCTCATTCATGTGATCTGTGCTCCGTGATGTAGAAGAAGGTAAACCCATCACCCACATGTTGTATAACTGTCTGTGCAGGGCGAATCCCTTTTTACATCAGGTTTGCCAGTCAATTTAACCGCAGGCATGTAAGCCAAACTTTAAGAAAAAAAACAGCGGTGCATATTACAGAGAGCAGTAGGGAACTGAGGCCCTCTGAAAAGTTTGAAGAGCTTGAGTCAAACAGCAGGAAAAGCCCCATTTTATAGAGAGTTTATGTCCTTTTTAGGTGCTTTAAGCCTGACCTTAGAAGGAAGTGATGCTAAAACTTACACTGTCTGACCTAAATAGTACAGTACAAATAACTCTGTTTTTTAGTTATTTTTATGTATGGCTTGATCGAGAAGAGAAAATGTGAGAAATACATAAGGGAGGAGACAAGAATTTGTCAAGTTCTTGTGTGCTTGTTTGTACAAAATGGTTGTTGCCTTCTATGGGGCCAGTTGGCAGTGCTGCCATAGGGGGCAGTGCCAGCTGTACAAAATGTAATTCTGATGGTTGCACTAGGAACATTTGAGAAATTGCTGGCACTCAGGTGATGGCTGTGGGGGCAGGCACATCTGCAAGCCTTTCCCCATTGTTGTATTTATTTGTGACCACAAGTGAGAGGTAAATAGTTGTATTTGTCAGATAAGGGTTTGATCAAAGTCTTAAGTGCATTGTTGATAATCAGCTAGTTTAAAAAATTAGATGGGCATGGCGTGTAGCAGAGACATAGGAAACAAGGCCCCTGTACCAAGGATCATGCATGGCCTGATTTTCTTGTAGTTATCATGGACTTCAGTGGGATTTGTTGATGACCAGCCCTTCTGAAAAGCAGCCCATTAAAATCTAAATTACAAAGATAAGACTAGACAGACTACAACAGGTCATGGTGAAGGGGAGGAGGGAAGAGGAGAAAAAAACATGGGTAAGGAAACTTCCCTTGACAGAACCTCATTTTACTAGGGAAGTAATCACACCAATCCTTCCCTATGAAAAAAAGTAAAGAACTCAACAATTGGTGTTTCCAGAAAAACAGTACTATGCAGTGAAACAAAAGGAGATGTTTAAATCAGGAGAGCTAAGGTATAACTGGACTGTAAGGAACTCCTCCCTAGGGGAAAAGTACCTGCCAGAATAAATAGTGTTCTGTATCAGCCATGCTGTCCTAAAAGAGAAAAGGAAGTACAGTTGGATTAGGGGGAGATAGGATGACTAAGGAGTCCTCTCTGGTTCCCTATCAGCTTAAGGGTAGCCTGTTTTTTATTTAAAAACAAAACAAACAAAACCACACACAACAAAAAAGCCTTCAGCTATGTAGTCGTGAGAACGCATTCCTTAGCCCCCAGTTGTAAATGATATGCGGTGAAATGGAAATCTACAAGAGTTCATGACAGAGGAAGATTTAGCACAGAATCCCATTTAGTGCCTACTTGTTTTTAAAAAAAAACAGTCTGTGTGCACAGTTTGCTGAAGATGCCCCTGATTTATATATTCTAAAGAGCATCTTAAACCTTGGCTCCACTGTTTCACATGCCAACTTCTTCTCCCTGAATTTACAGACTAGTTTAGTCATTGTTTGACTATGAAGTTACTGGATCTTAATATATGAGATTTCAGATCAGACTGGTACAAGACGATGGTCCTGTGCAGGCCTTGTCCCACTGTGAATGTATTTTATATAATTTAAGGTATGATATGAACAACAGTAACAAGCCCCAAATGGTGTTAAAAGGCTTCTATGTTTCATAGTGACAAGCTTAGTGCTGGAATACAATGTGCTGCACCATTGTGTTTCAGTATATGTTCAGGGTTTCAAACAGATCTGCTTTATAGCAATGGGCATTTTTTCTTGGGAGAAGAGAGAGATCTTTATATTTCTTCATTTTTTGGGGCCACCATATTACAGACTTTGTCAGGATTCTAGATCAAAGCTTGGGGCTGATCATTTCAAACTTTGAAGTGGGGGAGGGGAGGGCAAGGTGCGTGGGGGAGGGGGGATTCAAATGAAAAAGATAATTTATTTGAACTAGGGAAAATCACTTCAGACTGGTACAGAAAGTACCCAAAACCACATTTTTCATTTCATAGCAAATTTTAAAACTTGAATTAATGAGCATTAAGGGTCCAACTAAATACTGAATCCCCCGTAACAGGGAATGGGTGGAAAACTGAAGAACAAAGAGATGCAATGAGTCACCCAAACTCTCATAGCAAAACTGAGACAAAGAACCCAGGTTGTGACAGGCCATATCTAGTGCCTGGCATGAAGCACCATGCTACCTTTTTGGCATGGTAAATGTGTATAGTAAGAGAGATGGGCAAGATGCATAAATTCAGAATAAAAGCGCTTGAAGGACTAAGCTTTCAAGCAGGCCTCTCAATTTGTGTACCTAAATTTTACACATGCTACAGTAGTTGAATGGTTTGGATACACTGGGATACCCCCCATTGTTTGTGTAAATGAGGGGTTGGCTCAGGCATATGTGTGTCTGCGGAAGATTTGTGTGCAGCAACCTGGAGGCTGGCTTGCAAATATAGCTCAAAAGATGTCTAATCAGATTTGTAGTACTGAGGACAGCAGAGAAACATGATTTATATGATCCTGAACAGTGCTGGCTTTAGGTGACAGAAATAATTTGGCATCCTGTCTTACCATTGTGGGAGAGCAGTGAAGAAATGCTGGGCAGCTTTCCGCATAGTTAACTAGCCCTCTCTTCATCTATCATGAGCTTTCTCTCTGGCTGTTAACATAACTTGTCCACTCTTCGTAGAATGGTCTTCTCTCCTGCAGCTGCTTCTGTCAGAACTCTGTCTTAATGCTTGAATGAATCTGCAAACACATCTTTTCCCCTGTGAAACTGCTTTATTTAACTCTGCAACACATTTTGAGATAGAGTTGGCATGCAAGGCACCATACTAAATAGGATGATGTATTTTCAACCAAAGGATGATTATACCAATCGATGAAGTACAAATAGTATGACACATTTCTCCTATCTTCCTCCACCACAACTCTCCAACTCCCAACCACATTATGGAAACAAAAAGTAACAAGACACCAAGGAAAGACTTGTCTGTCAGCTGAAATATTAGCTCTTCTTTGATGCAAGGGGACTGTTCATTTTCATATTCTTCTGGGTATCAGGGAAGCAGTTGGGGAAGGGCGGGGGAGATATGAGCTTGTTCTTGGTACCTATTTGAGCCTTCCAATCTCTGCTTTAGGTGAAAACCAGATCCCAAGCAATGTTTAGATGTTACTCTGTTGAATTATTTTCTCTCTAGCCCCTTAGGGTAGTTGTTCTGTTTCATCTCCCTAGGTACCCTGACTTAATTCTTACATGAATTTGAGTTGTGGC
Source organism: Chelydra serpentina (assembly GCA_037349315.1). NCBI lineage: Eukaryota > Metazoa > Chordata > Testudines > Chelydridae > Chelydra > Chelydra serpentina. The sequence continues at coordinate 27,686,816 of JBAIAC010000035.1, read as the reverse complement.
TCTTTGATTTTTCTCCTACCTGATCTTTGCTCATTCAAGGTGAGTTTAATCTACATACTGATCAGCTACATTGAGTCACAAAGCCTTTTGTCACTCACTTTAATGCCTTGCAATCTAAAGAGTTGAGTGTATGAAGCCATACAGTCAGCAAGCAACTGCCTTGATCTTGCAAGTGTCTTGTGGGTGATCCGCTCAATGCCCCCATTTTAGATCACAATTTGATTTTTTTCAAAATATTTTTAAAAACCATCCTTACGTTCTGGGTTTTTTAAAAGTGCATATATGAGGAGAATAAGGAAAGAGACTCAGGAAAAATAAAGTAATATTCATTCAGACTAAACATTGAGTGTAAAGCCAGTTCCATTATAAGAAAATTGAGCCTGTCGTACGATACTGTAATGAACTGGCTAGTATGCTTGTCCCTGTTGCTGCTTCAAGTTCTGAGTGGCTCTGGCACGCGGCATAGTGATGACCCTGAACTCCTAGGTTGGCTCTGGTTTGTTACAATATTATAACAAAAAATTTTACCAGTCACTTGGGATACTTCACAGTGGACACCATTTAAAGAAATAAAAGTAGGGTAAGAACCAGAGGTATAAGTTTCCAAGGGAGAAATAAAAAAGGTGTTGTTTTTTAATATAAGTGGTACTACCAGTATCTAAAATCTCCTTCAATTCATAACTGATTTTTTTACTTATTTCTTTCAATGCGCTCTCCAGTAGGAAATGTAACAATACATACATTTAAGCATTTAATTTTTGAACTGCTTCCTAGGACAGATTTTCTTTAAAGAGCAATGACATTGGAGTATGAAAGCGGGGAACTTGGTTACCTAAATAATTTTCTTTTCCCATTAAGTAGAGGGTTTTTTTTCTGCTTCCTGTTTCTTACCCTCTGTTCACACACACAGCAAATTTTCTTCTCACATACGTGCAGCAGTATAAATCAGTAGTAATTCAATTGAAGTTCAGTTGAGTTACACCAGACTGAAACTGGAGTGAGAGGAGAATCAGTCCCAGAGTGTCAAACTTCCAATCTGTTCTGACGAATGCCGCTGACAGTGATTTTAAGGAAACATTAAATTGCTTCAAATCTAATTTGGGAAGCTAAAGTTCCTGATTCCTATGATAAAACTCTGTGTGAGGTGTAATACGGAGGGTAATGCAGTATCTCTATCCCATTACTGCCTCTTGGCACAACACCAAGAGCCAGAGCAAGGAAAAAAAGGTTGTTTGGTTGGTGTTAAGAAGAGATCTAGCAGTGCTAAAGTCATAGCTGTTAATCTCTGGCCAGGGCTTCTAGAATCACTAGACTGATTTAATCTTTTTTTTTTACTTCATGGAATGTTGTGAAGAAGAAAAACAAGAATGAAAAACTAATATAAATAACACTCCATAGGCTAGATATCATGATAGAACATTCAAAAAATGACAAGAGAAAAGCAGGGGAAAATACTCTGCTTATATTTCATTTATAGAATATAAATATATAGAATCATCTGCTACTTACAACCTGTTATCTGGAGGTACTGATAGCTGGTAAAAGTGGTAAACCCCTGAAAAAAGAAGGAATGTAGATTAAAGACAAGTAAAGAGAAGAAGATGAGTGGGGCATCTTATCAAGTGATGGACTTAATTATGCAGGCCTTGCTCCTACTGAGCAGCAACAATAACTTCAGAGGGAGCAGGGAAGGTTTTGTCTCCTTCCCCCCCCCCCCCCACCACCACCACCACCGGTTGATCTTGATTCCTGCAGGGATGGGGAGTAGCAATGCCCCCTACAACTGTCCAGATTTTAATTGTCATGGGAATCAGAGTTTTTTCTTGTTTTTTGGATTTGGTTTTTGTGTGCGTGTTTGGTCGGTTGGTTTGCACAGGGCCGGCTCTACCGTCTTTGCCGCCCCAAGCAGCGAAGCAAAAAAACACACAAAAAACTGCTGCAGCAGTGCTGCCGAAGCAAAGAAAATTTAAAAATTGCCACAGAAGTGCCACTGAATCAAAAACAATTAAAAAGCTGCCATAGCAGTGCAGCCGAAGAAGAAGGAAAAAAAAAGCCAGAGTGCCACCCCAAGAACAGCCGGAGTGCTACCCCTTCAGATTTGCCGCCCCAGGCACCTGCTTCCTTAGCTGGTGCCTAGAGCCGGCTCTGGGCTGTTTTGCTATGCTCAGTTTACCACTAAATACCAGATCTCAGTATTTTTTATCATTTGCCAACTTTTTATCAACTTAACTACTTGCTCCAACTTTTGCCCATTTCTTTGTGAGTGACTTGTGGGTTAAATTAGCCAATAATACCTTTTTTTTGTCTCTGAGATAGGGTTTTAGCCCCTTTGAGAGCCCCACGAGTACTGGTAAACATTCTTAAGCCGGATTCTGGGCAAAGCTGCAGGACTTAACACTGTTCATTTCTCTTAATGCCTTTTGAAAAAATCAGGGTCTGAATCTATTCTTGGTGCCCTTCAGTGACATTTCAAAAGGATTTTCAGCTCCTACTAAACAACTCTTGTCATCACCAACTTTAACTGAGATCTAGTTTAAAGAAACATTTCAGTGGGTACTATTCTTTACCTTAAGTCTCCTAAAGGTAGTCCCTCTAAAATGAGGCCCCATTGGTAGAGTGTTTTGGGGATGCTTGCAGTACTGCTGTCTACAGTGAACTTTTCCTCTGGTTAAATGGAGGGCTTCTGTTTCTGGGGCAGTCAGACTCATATTTTTATTAATGCTAATCCCACACACAAAAGTTACGCAACCACCCAGAATTAGTAAAAAGTAAAAGCCACAAAGACAAACTGGGTGGATGCGTGCGTGTGTGTGAGTGAGCATTCTTGAACCTTTTATCATACACCAACACACTGTCCAGTACTTAACTGAGATCAGTAAAGTGTGTTCTTGTTTAGACCTTCTGAAGCATCCCTATTTGAATTCTTATTGCCAATTTTAATAACAGTTGCAGACACACTGTTTTAGAATAAGAAGTCCTGGTTGTGGTTGACCCAGGATGATGATAGAGACTTTTTAAGTTGGGGACTGTGGGGAGACATCACTGGCAAAACTGGGAGTTGATGGGGGGGAGACTTCTTTACCAGGTGGGTAAAATGCTAAATAATTTAGCCTTGACCAAATGTGTGAAAACTTGTGAGGTTTATGTAAGATACATAAATTTTAAAAAAATCTCACCTTGTTGCTTCTTGCTTACTCCCAGGATCTATCCCTACTAACCTGCAAAGTGAAGAGATCTCTCAGTACCATGGGAGCTCTGTTAGGAAGGTGCACATTTAAAAGGAAAGCAAAATTTAATTTAAAAAGCACGTAGACTTCATTGATTAGGACCAAGTGAAAACCTGAACAGAAACCTGGCCAGTACATGGCACTTTGGACAGTGAACCTTTGCCCATGTAAACAGATATAAGAATTTTTTTTTTCAGAAACTGAAAATTAAGTGGCCTCCTAGGGGATCAAAAACCTGCTAGAGAAATGTATCAGTGCTTATCAAGTAGCTTTCAAATTTCAGTGCCAATGACCACCTCGTCTGTTATAAAGATAATATGTTTGCTTCAGCTTGTTGTTTCAGCAAGAACATCTTTATCTAGATACATTGACATGTATAGAATAGTCAGCAATCCATTCTGTTACTGCTTAGTCCAAGATTTAGTGAGACCCTGTGTGGTAATGCTAAGTTGGGAATCTAGAGTAAAAGGGAGAACTGCAAGATTTTGTCTTTGACTTCTAGCCTGAATCAAGATCAGTGCTTCAGGTAGGTTACACAGGCAAAGGCCAAAGTGCCTAATTTTTAGGGGAGGCTGCTGTCTGGCAACCCCACCCACACCAGCTAGGACCGTTCTGCCAAGGTAGCACCACTGGAAAGTAGCAGCCTTGGGCACTAAAGTACTAGCACCAGTCTTGGCCTGAATAATTAATTCCCTGTACGTTCATGACAGTAGAGTCCTGCCTCTTCTCTGCTGTGAGGGACACTGCACTACATAGTGTGAAACAATAGAAATATTTACTCTAAATATAGCAAAGCCAGTTTCTGTGCAAGAAAGTCAATGTAATCCATAATTGGCTGGCCAAGCTCTGCTTTTGAATGTGCTCACAAGAAGCTAATTGTGGGCCCCATGCATACATCAAGGGCTAAATTTGGTCCAAAGTAGCTCTCATGACTTGCTCTGTTACTACGATTTTTCTGGAGATCATGACTGAAAATTGTCCTTAAACTATAGTAAGATTATGTGGAATGAAGCAGCATCAGAGGACTCCCTCTTATTTATTTCTCTCTACTTGTTATGTTCACTGGGTTTGCCATGGATTTTTTCCCCTTAAGCAGAATTCTGTAAAAGTAGTGTTACTGCTTGTTTAATGATTCTGGATTGAACTGTAATCATACAGGAAGTCAGCTTTTGAGCCATTACTCCAAGAGTGCTAATGTAATTACATTTTTGTCTTGGTGTCTAAGCCTAATGGCTTGTTTTATTACTAATACACTAATAGTATTTCAGTATACAGTGGAAGTGCTACATTTATTTGTGTTAATGGAATGCCATTCTGAAGCTGTAGTTCACTTCCAGTAATATTGCTGAGTAGAGAAGAATGAAGTTGGACTTCAAACTCTTGTAAGCATTTGACTTAAGCACATGGACAGCCTCTTCATTTTTATCTCCCTGACTCCCTTGACTTGACAATCAATTTTCTGCTTGCCATTTGTGTCCTCTGCTGTGTATTTAGAAACTTGCATCTATGATGTTTAGCAGTGCATAGGAAATTAGGTAAAAACTGCTTTCAAGAAAATACATGAAAATCCCAATGCATGTGTGACTGATACACACTGAGTTACATGGAATCTGTGTCCGCTCTCTCTGAATTTAAATTAGCTTTAAAACTCAAACTGTATTATTGGGACTTGTTTTACTGGTACCTTTGGTTGAAGTATAGAATGATACTTGCATGAAATTGGTGATGTCATAGACTTCTCACTTGGTAGGAGCCAAATCCTGCCACCCTAACTCATTCAAATAGTTGCATTGGCTTTAATGGGATTACTCAACACTGATTCCACTGGGGATTCCAGGAACAAGATATGCCTGTTTAAGGCCCTCATCCAGTAGCAGTACCTCCTTTGGACTTGTGTTGTGTTGGAAGGGCACAACTTCCCAGGCTTATGCAGCACAGGGCAGAGTGGTGGAAGTGTAACACTCACAGAAGAGTACACGCCCCGCTTGGCTCATGGATGCTCATTAGGAACTATCTATACGCTCTCTCAGCCAGAAGAGTTCATACAAGCAAAGCTCAGAATGGTTAAGTTGTGGAAGAGGCAGACTTTGAAAGTGATGGACTTTCACAGAAATTCCCAACTGGTTAAGTAGGGGGGGAAAGCCAAGAGTCAAGAAATCAAGACGACTGGGTCCGTGTTCATGATGAATGGCTCACCCAGTTCTGTCTGTTTTGTTCTGTACATTGAGGGGAGACATTTCACCATTAGGAAGCAGTGGCCATTCAAAACCAGCAGCATAGTTGTTTTAGGAAAGCAAAGAGAGACACATTTATTCATTTCAAATTTAGTTAAAATTGTAATACAGATCATGTTGTTGTATTTAACCCAAATACCAGGACTGATATCCCTACCCTTGTGAAAAATACCATAGAGCCATTTAATTACTCACAAGTGGTCAAGGACCACATTTTCATAATGTATCCAAACATTTGTTGCACCAATGTACCATTTTGTTTATTAATCAATAACTTTGCATCCACCAGACTTACAATTATTTTAAACCTGTCATAGCTCTTTACCCAGTAAATTAATCTTGTCAGGTTTATATTCAAGCCAGCAGAACCTCTGAAAAAACAAGGAGCATTTTGTAGGTTTCTATTAAAACAATTGGTTAGGTGAAGCAGAACTAAACTGAAACCTACTTACTGTGTTTAATTAACACACCTTAACTGGACATCAGTAGGAATGAGATTATTTGGTTTATTTATTCATTTCAGAATTTAATTTAAATGCCCCTGGCATTTAAATCATTCATTTATAATCTACAACTGTTCTGTTCTAATTGCAATTTCAGTCTATTGGCTGCTCTTAAAAGGCTAGAGGCCAATGAAATATTTAATTTGAAAACTGGAATTAACTTTTCTCAGTAAACTCCAAGGTCCTAAGTCTCCTCTCTCTCCCTCCATAACCTATGGACTTTGATTCTAAAACAAAATGCTGCAATTTAGCATACAAGATACCAAATACTAAAATTATTAGAGCTGCCATTCTGTTTCTTGAGAGATAGATGAGGACTATCCTTTTTGTCAGCCTGATGACTGATCCAACTGTGCATATTTTGGTACAAAGGGTATTGAGATTTATTTATCTATGTATAGAAAGAGATAGCTGTATATATATAAAGGAATGAAGTGAGTTCTATTATCCATAAAGTTAAATATGCAATTAACTTGGAGAAGCAGAGCTGCAGTATCTCTCTGAGTTGTAGGTAGTAGTGAGAATCCCCATCATATGGTGACCCCTTCCTGGGGTGCCCTCTTGTGGCAGGCTGGGGCACGACTGGGGCACCTCCCTCAGTTTCTCCTTTCTCCTGGCGTCAGCGGTAACACCACATAAGGTTTCAGAGTATAAATAGCCATTTGTTGAGTTAATTTATTACAAAAAAATCCCGCAATCATAATTCAAATCTCCACAGCACCATCCAGACAATACATTCAGTTTTTCAAGTTCCAGCAATTCATCAGCACCCCAAGCACAGCTCAGGAGTCTCTCGCCATGCTGCAGCTCTCCATTACAGCTCTGGAGTCTCTCATTGTCCTCTAACTCTCCAATACAGCTCCAGTATTTCTCACCAACCTCCAGCTCCCAGGTACAGCTTCAGCGTCTCTCATCATGCCTCACCCCAGCCCCTCTAGGTGAGAGGTTTCTTTGCCCTCTTTCTTTCCTGTATGTTTCCAGATCTTGCCCAGAGACGTCAGTGAGCACCCCCCACCCCCATCATTCCCCAGCCTTCAGTTCTCCATCTCAGAGAGCCAGTAGGCATCTCCCTCTGCTGCAGTCAGCCTTCAGTCACTCCCCACCCCCCACAACCCTGCCCCAGCCTTCTCTGGCCCTGCCACTCAGGCCTTGGGAAATGTATAGATGACCCTCCTCCCAACTACCTTCCTGCTTTCTGTTTTCACCAGCCTGATCTGGCTCCACAGCTCACTAGGGAGCTCTCACTTCTTCTCCCTCAGAGTCATCCATTCCCTGAAGCTCTCAGCCCAGCTCTGCTCTTCTTCTGAGCTCTCTCCCTCTCTGGACTTTGGGTTCTGAACTCTCTTACCCTTGGGCTGCTTCCCATTTATAACTCCCAGGGTAGCCCTGCCCTCCTCATTACACCAAATTAGGGAACACCTGGCCTGGAACAGGAAAACTGGACCCGATAGTACTTTGCGGGGGTGAGCTACCCTGTTATGGCCCTGTATGCCATGGCCATGTGTTTTGGTAACACTCACCTGGTATGTAGTTTACCAAACTATTAGCTACCACAAGCAGTAGAGCTCTAAAATATAGTCTCTTGGTGGGTTCTTTTTTTTTTTTTTTGAACTAGGGTAACCCCAGAAAGCTGGGAAATTCAGTGCTTGATCTGAACATCCTTAGTTTGATGGTGATCTGAACCAGGGGTTTGGTGTATAATTATAAAGATAAATGCCATGTGTGAAAATCAGATCCAGATCTGGATTTCTAGTTCTCCAGATTCTAGGGATATTTAGATTTGGACACTTGATTAGTCTTCTTTTTAGTATGGACATATCTCGTCCGGACCACCAGCAGTGAAGATTTCTGATTAAACTCTATCTCCATGGTGTTTCATTGTCCTGTCAATATGCTTACACCCAAGATTCATATAGACCTGGCGTGAAGGTAAAAGTAACACAAACCATCATTTAGGTGGAACTATTTAATCCAAGTCATTTTTCAGACTCTCTTTACAGTTTGATTAAATAAACCTTAAGATTAGCAGATGAATGTTGACTGAAATGGTGGTAGACTGTATAATACACACATTTAAAAAAATTCTGTTGCATATAAAGCAATGTTTGTCTTCTGCCAAAAATAAACAAAAAATCCAAAACAAAACAAAATACAAAACAAAACAAAAAAAACACTCACTTGATTAAAACGATTCTGCAATTTATGCATGAAGTCTTTTGGGTCCAATAAGGTGCTCTGAAAACCAACAGCAAAGATGTGTTGTCACTCATTTAAAAAATGACGATAAGAGACCTATAATAGATTTAGATACATTATCAAAAGATAGTAACACAAACCAGCACAAAAATGTGTGCTGCAACGGGGTATAGGTCTTAACATTTTTGAAAACCCGATACAGAGTATATTAAGCCAAACACAGAATAATGATCTTATGTTTACAAAAAAAAATCTAGTTTCTGGGGGTATTTTTAATTGAATGAGGAAACTTAAACATTGCTATCAAGTATCTAGAATATGGGGAGGGGGTGCGGGCATGCACAGCCATCCTTCTTCTCTTACATTTTCATTTATTTGGACATTTTTCTCCTTAATGAAAACTCAGTGGATTCTGTATGCTTAAAACTTTGATAGTGTATTTTTCCCTCCACTTCTCTGTTACATTTGTACTGAGAATAAAGGCACGACATCGCTTTCCCTCTATTTCATGTCCAGGTAACTCTGTGGTGAGTTAATCCCCATCTACCCAGAAAACTCTGCTTTGTGCTTCTCAGAAAAGTTCCTCACTCCCTGTGGAAACTTGCTTTGTGGTCCCAATCCATTCCCGTTGAAGTCAATGGAAGGACTCCCCTTTGTTTTCAGTAGGCGTGGAATCAGGACCTTTGAATGGAGTGGATCTGAAAGGCTTCATAGAGAACTGAGAGGAAAAGATCCCTTGCTGTTAGTTCTCCGAATCTTTACTTCCATAGCTCACTGGCTAGCAAGAATAGTGATCTGAAGTAGCTGCAAGCGCCCACGCAGAAAAAGTTATACCAGAAAACTTCATGATAGTAAGCTGTAATGGGAAAATTAATTGGCACTTTTATTATTGTTGCTGCTTACTTTCCAAGCAGGGAAGGCTTGTGCTTTTGGCCTAACTCTAGCCCCTCATCCTACCCTATATGACCCCCTTTTATGTAGATCGCCTTGTATGATGTCCTGTTGTGGAATACTGTGTCATACAAAATGATGAAATTATTAATTGAGCTCTGCTGAAGCTTTCTAGGAAATATTGAAGTCAGCTAACTTGTATGTAGTCAATTAAATGCACTATGAGATACAGACCCTTGAACACCAACTGGCAATACAAATACAGATTTTCTGACACCACACTCTAATGAAAAGGTCACATAAACCACAGTGATATATTAAAAGGCATATCAGTGCAAACAGCATACTCCTAACCCCCATTACAAGTCCTGTTCAGAAAGCATACCAGACTTGAATGTTTAAATTTTTGCAGAAAATTTGACCTAACTACCAACTTGTCTTTTCCTCATAGGGAGCAAACATTTCTCTGACGTTCTTTTTCTTAATGTGTGCATTTCTGCCTGTCTCTGAAGACTATCAACTGCTGTCTCCTATTTTCATGGTCTTGGGTCTGTTTTGGAACATCACAATCAGTGTGGACAGAAAGCAAGGAAGGAGAAAAATAGAGTGTGATAGAGTGAATTTTCAATGTTGAAACATTTTGTTCTGATGGAAAAATAGTTAATACCTTTGCCCCACTGTAAAACAAGTAAAAGGAGCTCAGGAAACCTTCAATATGCAAAAGAGATACAAAAATTTGCGGGGACACTCAGATATTTTTAGGACTCATGTTTAGAGCCAGATGCTTTGCTGGTGTAACTTGGCATAGCTCCATTGACTTTAAAGGAGTTACATTGATTCACAATAGAAGAGGATCAGCCCTATGTTTTTAAAGCAAAAGAAGGGCCAAGAAGGGTGGACTGTTGTACTGGCTGGTCTTAAATTTATATTGTAAATTCTTTGGGACTGGAACTGTCTCTAATTATATGTTTAGACATAATAGTACAATGAGGCCCCAATATGTTTGAGGTGTTTAGATGTTACTGCAATATAAATAGTTTATTATACACAACTATGTTAAAAGAATATTATTAAGGTTGCAAAGTCAAGCACTCAGAATTTAGGATATGCCATAGTTAAGATTGCCTGTGCAACCTTAATTCATCCCTCTTTTGCATGTGCATATGGCACAGTCTTTAATTACATGATTGCATGCTACTTTTTCCACAGGACCCCTTTCTCCTTTATTGCACAGAATGCACCTGCTCAGGGGATGAATCAGGACTGTATAATGATGGAGACTTTGTACGACCACTGCCTGTCTCATTTTTTGCATACATTTAAAAGTGTGTAGTGAATGAGGCAGGGAATTGTAGAAAGGGAAAGAGGATGATCTCCTAGTTAATCTCTTGAATACTTACGTGGATGATGGACTCTATGACAGCTTATACCACAGGGTTTCTGTGTGATGTTAGTCAAATCACTTAAACCAAACTTTTCATGGGTGGACACTTATTGTATGTTCCTAATTTTCTCGGTACCTATGTTGAGACCCTTTGTCTGACTTGCAGAAGTGTTGATTACTCACAGCAGTATCTGAAATCAATGCTTTGAATATATATCTTTGCTTTGAATATATAAAGGCAATATATTTTCTAAAAAAATCAGTCCCAAGGCAAACACCTGTCATGCAAAATTTTATTCCAAATGATTAACGTTTGACAAAGTTATGAGCAACGTTTTATAATCCAACGTTTCAGGCAGTGATAAGCGGTGCTACCTGGTACACCAATAATGATAATATTCAAAAGTGCATATTAAATTACAATTATGTAATTCTTTCATCTTAAATCGTATGATGTGCAAGTAATACTCAGGAAAGGCTAGTTAAAAATTGTCACTGTTCCTTTAAAAAACGAAATGTGAGAAAATGTGAAATACACAGCTGTCTCAGAGGAAGGCTCTAAAATAAACCCTACTTTAATTCTGTTGAAATTGAAACCACTATAAAAGTTGGATGAACACTTTTTGACTCACTTTTAAGACTCTCATACCTCAAAGTGTAAGTCATTGTTGATATTGTCTCTCCTTCCTTATTTTCTGACACTTCCTATCCACATAATATTGACAGATCAAAAGAGGGATGACCATCAGACGCCATCTGTTTGAGCTAATGGAAATTCAAGCACACAGATACCAATTCTCAATGGAAGCTCTGACATTTCTCAGACAGAAGGCACGAGTTTGCAGTAATTCTCTGTTCCTTTTGTCAAGAGACATCCACCCTGGATGTGTAAGGCCAATCACTAGCAGTTTTCATTTTGCAGCTATTGGGAACTGGATCTACATTTCAAAATCATGACATTTATAGCCATATCAACGTAAACATGTTTCTGGTGTGGGATGATATGATGCAAGTTACTTATCCCTATGCTATTTCTTTATCCATCATTGAAATTAGGTGATGTTTGTGAGTAGTATGAAAAGGCTCAGGTATTTTCCCAACCTCCATCTCAAATTTGGATAGTGGAGATGTTTGGAGCTGTCTTTCATCCACTTGTGAACCCATCCAAATCTCACAGAACTTTCCAATATAATATTTATTTGCAATTAGCAGAGCTCTGAACCAGCAGTGTCTAGAAATTATTCTTTCCCAGATGCAAGAAAGCCTCCTGACCCCACTGGTCATTGAAATAATGTTTTATTGTGTTGAGTGCTATGTTTTGCAAGATAACTTTTCCAGCCATTAGGTGTTTACACTGCATTTTAATTCTTTTCCCTACAGTGGGCATGTGGGTGTCTGTGTATAAACGCACACACATAGGACTCGTGAAAGTTGTAGGCTGCGACACAGTGTTCAAGTTAGGAACATAAGAATGGCCATGCTGAGTCAGACCAAAGGTCCATCTAGCCCAGTATCCTGTCTTCCGATAGTGGCCAATGCCAGGTGCCCCAGAGGGAATGAACAGAACAGGTAATCATCAAGTGATCCAACCCGTCACCCATTCCCAGCTTCTGGCAAACAGAGGCTAGGGACACCATCCGTGCCTATCCTGGCTAATAGCCATTGCTGGACCTATCCTTCATGAACTTAACTATTTCTTTTTTGAATGCTGTTATAGTCTTGGCCTTCATAACATCCTCTGGCAAAGAGTTCCACAGACTGACTGTGCATTGTGTGAAATAACACTTCCCTTTCTTTGTTTTAAACCTACTGCCTATTAATTTCATTTGATTACCCCTAGTTCTTGTGTTATGAGAAGGAGTAAATAACACTTCCTTATTTGCTTTCTCCACACCAGTCATGATTTTGTAGACCTCTATGATATCCCCCCCTTAGTTGTCTCTTTTCCAAGCTGCAAAGTCCCAGTCTTATTATTCTCTCCTAATATGGAAGCTGTTCCATACCCCTAATCATTTTTGTTGCCCTTTTCTGTACCTTTTCTAATTTCAATATATCTTTTTTGAGATGGGGCGACCACATCTGCATGCAGTATTCAATATGTGGGCGTACCATGGATTATTATAGAGGCAATATGATATTTTCTGTCTTCTTTTCTATCCCTTTCTTAATGATTCTCAACATTCTGTTTGCTTTTTTGACTGTCGCTGCACAGTCAGTAGATGTTTTCAGAGAACTATCCACAATGACTCCAAGATCTCTTTCTTGCATGGTAACAACTAATTTAGACCCCATCGTTTTACATGTATAGTTGGGATTATGGTTTCCCAATGTGCATTTCTTTGCATTTATCAACATTGAATTTCATCTGCCATTTTGTTGCCCAGTCATCCAGTTTTGTGAGATCCTTTTATTGCTCTTTGCAGTCTGCCTGGGACTTAACTATCTTGAGTAGTTTTGTATCAGCTGCAGATTTTACCACTGTTTACCCCTTTTTCCAGATCATTTATGAATATGTTGAATAGGACTGATCCCAGTACAGACCCCTGGGGGACACCACTATTTACCTCTCTCCATTCTGAAAACTGACCATTTATTCCTACCCTTTGTTTCCCATCTTTTAACAAGTTACCAGTCCATGAGAGGACTTTCCCTCTTATCCCATGACAGCTTACTTTGGTTAAGAGCCTTTGGTGAGGGACCTTGTCAAAGGCTTTCTGAAAATCTAAGTACACTATATCCACTGGATCCTCCTTGTCCACATGCTTGATGACCTCCTCAGAGAATTCTAATAGATTGGTGGAGCATGATTTCCCTTTACAAAAAACATGTTGACTCTTCCCAAACAAATTATGTCCATCTATGTGTCAGACAATTTTCTTTACTGCAGTTTCAACCAGTTTTCCTGATACTGAAGTCAGGCTTACCAGCCTGTAATTGCCGGGATCACCTCTGGAGCCCTTTTTAAAAATTGGCGTCACATTAGCTATCCTCCAGTTAGGAGGCTTTGCACAATTAAGGTCTTGCTATAATCTGGATGACATGTAGATATATGTCAAAAGAAGCAGTTTATAATAATGTTTGATATTTGAAGAGAGCAGAATTTTTCAGACCTTCGTGAGCATATTGCCAGCTACAGTTCCAATCTCTGGCTTAATATCATACATGTTTATAATTAAACACAAACCTAAAGAATTTAGCGTTTCTTTGATGACTTTCCACGTGTCATCTGTAATTTGTGATTTGAACACTAAGGAGTTTATTTAGTGTTTTATAACCAGAGGAATGGAATTCATCTACTGAGCATGTTCTTCTGCTTTTCAACACTTTGTTAATATTTTGTCACTGCCTCTTTGTATCTCATCTAGGATTGGCCAGAAAATAAGAATTAGAAACTAAGCTTTTGACATTTGGTTTCATTCCACTTGGGAACCAATACTTAGAACTTTTACATTTTTTCTTGAAAAAACACGGGAGAGAGAGAGTGAGACCTGCCCCTGAGAATAGCCAATAGCCCAGTAGTTAGGACTGTGAGAGATCAGGTTCAAGTCCCTATTCTTCCTGATTCAAAGCACGGGCATGAACCCAGGTCTCCTACATCCCATGAAAGTGCTCTAACCACTGGGATAGTGGTAATTCTGGGATGGGCCTCACCCCACTCTTCCTCCTTCCTTTCTCCCCTCACCCCCTCCCCCAGGTTGGATCTGAGAAACTTTCCTGATGAAATATTTATCAAAACAAATATATTTCCATGAAAAGTTTCAGTTTTGATGGATTGGCATTTACTGATGGAAAAAGGTTCCATCAAAAAATTCCTAATCAGCTCTAATCACAGCCTTGGGGAAGAAGCTGTTTTAATGAAGCTTATCACATTGTAGCAATTATTGGTAAGCTCTGTACGTTTGGTTATTATGCCAAAAAATGTCTTCAATCTCTTAAATTGTATGTAATTTTTGGAAGTTTGACCAAGACCTTTCAATCATTTGTAAAATTTGATAGGCATAAAAACTGTTTTCCACCACAGATTTTCTCTTTCTGTGTGTGTGTGTGTGTATACACACACACACACACACACACACACACCCCAAGTTATGGCTTGGTACTAAAATGTGTATGTGTGAATTGTAACATTTAGATTAAAATTGGAGAAAGTGATAAACTTTTGGAAACGTTAATTAAAGTAAAATTAAACTTGCGCTTAATGATTTGTTCAGAATGTATGCATCTAGATGTCTCATCCATAAAGCCTGACTCATATGAGTAGTTTCCTTAGCTCCTGTGGGACTACTGGATTGAGTAAAGTTTGCAGGACAGAGCTCTTAATTTTTATGAGTAATTTTTTCTCTTTATCAATTGCATTGCTTCGTATTGTGAAAATTAGCATACTATCCCCATCCCTTGTACTTTAATCAGTAATAAAATGGTTCCATCTCATAGCTAGTATGTGCAATCTCAAAAGTTTGCAAATTTCATAGAAACTGGAGAAGTAAAGACCTACTGGGTCAGCTAGCCTTTTCCTCAGCCAATACAGGATTGTTCCTTCATATACTGTATATTTTGAGCTTATTGTCCTGTCTTTACCTAAACGACCCGAGCGATTGAGCTCCCATCATGTTCCTAACAAAATTATTCAGTACTCCGATAGACTTCATTATTTGAAAGTATTCCTGGATCTTTAGCCTTCTTTTTCCAAATTTAGATTCAAATAATAAATGGAAATATGAGGCCGATGTAAAAAAGGTCAGAGAGAACAATAAATTAATAAAATGGAGATGTGTAATAGTAAAAATATAATATTCTGTGCATTTTCTCTGAAGTTGGCATAATAATACATGAATTTAATCCAAAGGGATTACCATTTATTATGTAAACGGGAATTGAAAATTCACTGACTGCTGTATTTTTCATTGTTAAAATAAGAAGTGATCAGTTTGCAAATCTAATCTTGATATTTTTGGTACTGTCTTTACCTTCTTAGGTTCCCACTCTGAACCTCCGTCCTGCAATGCTAATTCCATCACTTGCCCATCCACTTGTACATGCAGCAACAACATTGTGGACTGTCGAGGCAAGGGCTTAACAGAAATTCCATCTAACCTACCAGAGGGCATTGTGGAAATGTAAGTGCGAGTGTCAACTTACTATTTTCATTCCAAATGTCATTCCAAATCTAGTCCACTTCACTTGTGGAAGGGAGCTGCAATTTTTAACCATTTAAGATGATAACCATGGCCATTTGCGAGTCACATTTCCATTATTCCCCACATTTTTCGACTTTCGGCTCAATCCAGGTCTTAAATGCAAATGAGATATTGTGCAGCATACCCCTTCTCCTCTGAGAACAGGATCAAATACTCATCGAATTCATTTCAATTTGTTTCCCACCCACCCCACCCCCCCAAAAAGGGAGTATGGTCACTTTTATCTAGAGGCCAGGAAATGAAAATAGATCAGCTCCTCTTTTACATTTTCCTTAACAGAGTTATTTTCACATTTCAACTTAATTTGGTGATTTCTCCCAAAATAATGGAAGTATCTCATGTTAGACAGGCAGAGTGAACCTGCGGTGGGGGCGGCAGTCTCTTTTTTGCTAAAGTCTGACATTGGAACAGATTGTTCACAGTTATTTGTTCCCCTTTTCTGACTTCTATATTTCATTTATCCCAAATCTTTTACATTTATCTCAACACTTTCTTGTATCTTCATATCAGATATTGGTTTTCAGATGTACTTGTTTTTACTAGTTTTATCTGTTACAGCAGTTCACAATCTACCACAGTCCTGATTAGTGTGATATAAAACAGAATTGCTTTTGGTTGTTCCATAGGGAATGGTGAGCAATTATTTTCCTTCAGAGGTTGGTGTACTGAAGATAGTATCCCTATTGCCACCAGCTTTAAGAGACTTAACTTTATGGATTCAATCATATCCATATAGTTATTGTAACAATTCAGCTTTTCATCTTTGCAGAAATATTGCTAGACTGCAAGACTCTCTGGGACAAAGCTTAGCTGCTTCTCTCATTTCTATGCTGGCCCATTGCAATTTAATATCTGACTCCCAGCAATTTGAGGGTTACAGTTTATCCAAAAGGCTCTAACCATAGGTTTCACTGGTGCTCTGATATATTTGTGCACTCCTCTATCACTACACATTATAAAGTAGTTTACTGTGCTTAATTTAATCAGTTTCCATGTTCTGTGTGGACTTTGCAACTCTCATATTGAAAAAGGTGTTTTAAACATACAAGTTCATTGAACAAATATGTTAGATGTAAACAATGCTCTAAAGTTATACTGCCCAGGAGAACCTTGGCATGTAAATATAGTCACTGGAAATGGAAAAATAGTCACATGCTTGATCACAATTCAAAAACACTGAACACTTGCTTTGCTTAAAAGTTCAGGCATGTACAGTCTTCTATTGGAATTACAGCACTTTGTACTACATGCCAACTAGGAATCCAAAAACATTAGAAATGTTCTACCCCCGAAAATTACATGATAAATTACATCTGAGGTACTAAAAAATTAGTCTTGAATTTGCATTCCAATCAATATATACCCTATAGGGATATGGATGTATATATGTAATGTTTTATAACATGATAGATTTAAGAACTGTAGGCATGAACATTTTAAATAATGATATGAACGATTTGCAGCTATGAGCATCTGTTTGGGAAGTTCTAGAAGAGTATATGGTTCTAGAGAGTGTGGAAACTACTAATTTCAGAGTGTTGGTGTTTTGTGTAAAATTTTATATTGAAGCTGACAGGGTGTGGGCATAGTTGGGTAGTTATATTGGACCTGCTGCTGGAAGTTAGTGATCTGTAAGCGGAAGATATGTTCAGATTTCCATTAATCTGAGAGCAACAGAGGGAACAAATGATATTCAGAAACATTTGGAAGGAAGGTATCAGTTGGAAGGACCACAGTATCTGAAACACCCTGAAGGATGTGTAAGTAAGAAACAATGAGAAGGGAAATAATAAGAATGGCCATTCTGGGTCAGACCAATGGTTCATCTAGCCCCATATCCTGTCTCTGACAGTGGCCAGTGCCATGTGCCCCCAGAGTGGTGAACAGAACAGGGTAGTTATTGAGTGATCCATCCCCTGTCTATTCCTTTCCTAATGGTTCCTAACATTCTGCTAGCTTTTATGACTGCCATTGCACATTGAGCAGATGTTTTCAGAGAGCTATCCATGATGACACCAAGATCTCTTTCTTAAATGGTAACAGCAAATTTAGACCCCATCATTTTGTATGGATAATTGGGACTGTGTTTTCAAATGTGCATTACTTTGCACCTATCAACAGTGAATTTTATCAGCCATTTTGTTGCTCAGTCACCCAATTTTGTGAGATCCATTTGTATGTAATTGTTTGGAGTCAGCTTTAAACTTAATTGCCTTGAGTAACTTTTTGTGTCATCTTCAGATTTTGCCACCTTACTCTTCACTCCTTTTTCCAGGTGATTTATGAATATGTTGAACAGTACTGGTTCCAGTTCAGATCCTTGGGGCACCCCACTATTTACCTCTCTCCATTGTAAAAATTAATCATTTATTCCTACCTTTCTTTCTTATCTTTTAATCAGTTACTGAGCCCTAAGAGAACCTTCCCTCTTATCCCATGATTGTTTACTTTGCTTAAGCTAAGAGAGAGACTTTCTGTTCACACTTTTAAAATGTTAGTTCCTTTAGACTTTTTTAAAATTTGTAACTTTTTGATGTGCTTAGG
This sequence comes from Chelydra serpentina, assembly GCA_037349315.1. Lineage (NCBI taxonomy): Eukaryota > Metazoa > Chordata > Testudines > Chelydridae > Chelydra > Chelydra serpentina. Next base: position 27,668,639 of record JBAIAC010000035.1, on the reverse strand, counting down.
GAATGAGCAACTGTCAAGAGAGTGGGGAGGTTAGAGGTTGTATTTTATTTGAAGATAATCAAGTGGGAGTTCCTACACCAGTACTTGTTCTGTCTCTCTTGTGATGTGGTGTTTTATGCTGGCATAGATGAACAAGGATTCTTTGTGGGGAGGCAATGGGTCTGGTGAACTGGGTGGATTAGGGAGTTAAAATAACAGGCCTGGAGGTGCTTATTATGATAGTGCTCTAGAGAAGAATTCCCATGGGTAGCAGAAGAATCCCCCAGAGAACTTCATATGATATTACTAGTTCTTTTGAGAATGTTCTGCACCAACCCATCGTAATGTCTAACATGTATAACTGACATCTCATTAGATGAAGCTGCGGACCCAGTTTTGGCATGGTTGATTCTGGTCAAGATCTCAATAATCTACTAACCTCAAATGTAGAGGTAGGGGGAATAATTTGTGATAGGTTCATCTTGCTTGATATGTATGTATGTGGACAACCTCAGAGAGGAGGTATTTTTTAAGTCTCTGACCATTTCCTGTGCCCCAAGGACAGGACCAGAGTTTATAGTTCTATTTTTTCCCTCTTAACAATAAATCAGTTTAGATGGAGGGTCCCACAGCTGAAATATTCCAGGTGATGTCAGTGCTCCTATTGGAGGCCTCGTGGCTTACTTTCTTGGTGGATGGGGAAAAGCTTAGGGGAAAAGCTTAGGGGAAAAGCTCTTCTTGACCTGCTGCTCACAAACAGGGAAGAAATAGTAGAGGAAGCAATAGTGGATGGGAACCTGGGAGGCAGTGACCATGAGATGGTCGAGTTCAGGATCCTGACACAAGGAAGAAAGGAGAGCAGTAGAATACAGAGCCTGGACTTCAGAAAAGCAGACTTTGACTCCCTCAGGGAACTGATGGGCAAGGTCCCCTGGGAGAATAACATGATAGTTGTGATTATATAAATAAAGAACCATCATCATCCATACGCATAAGGGAGCTGAATTATGGTTGCACAGGCAACTTTAATTCTGGCATTTCCTAACTTTTGAGGGCTTGACTTTGCGACCTTCATAATGTCCTCTTAATAGTGCCTTTGGGGTATAAATGAAAAATAGAATTGAGTATTAAAAACATGTATAAAGGGGAACAATTTTGGTGGAAGAATATTAAGTCTCTTCCATCCTTCACATGTGATTCTATTGCAGATTACGAACCCCAGGATGATACCCAAATCTGTGTCACCACCACGAGTCACACTCCAGCAACCCAATGTATATACTCAGTATATTAACACCATATTAAGCTGTACACTTGTAGTAGATTTATCCTTACGTCTCATATTGGAGGTTTTAAACCCATGCCTGCATTGGACTTAATTCACCAATTTATCAGTCCAATTTACACTAGAATAACTCCATTGAAATTAATGGAGGCACAATTGCATAAAATAGGAGTAATGCAGAGTTGAATCGATCTTGAGGTACCTGGATCAGAAATGGCTGAACAATGAAGTTTGGCGCTTTGATTTATATGCTGATCAGAACCTTTTATATTGAGAAACCAGTTAGAAAAGCACCAGGGGTTTCTAGTTTCTATCAGCTCAGTAATACAGTAAGAGCAACTGTTTTCACTGAGATTATGTTTTTGCATTTCCAGCACCAGCCAGTACAAGTAACTAGTCAGGTGTGCAAAATATTTGAGTTGAACCAAACTTTTTCAAACCTCAAAACAGAGTCTGCTTTTGTTTCAAGTTTAGTGAGAACTTCAGGTCAGATGTCTTTTAGGATCTGGTTTACCGATTCTTAATATTGATTTGTTTTATAGCTAACCAACATCGTTGGTTAAGTAGAATATATACTTAATTTTGGTAAATAACGGCTTCTTATAGCTTGAGACAAATAATCGATATTCACTTAACATTTTGGAAATATCTGTTATTGCACTTCTAAATATTCATTATCTCCTCTGACTACCTAGGGAAAAGCAAACAAAGCTGCTTTCCCTGAGAAAACAGCTTTAACTTTAACTTTCTGTTCATTCTGCCTTTAGCAAATGTGCTTCTTTGCCAAACCATTACATTTTAGGGAATGATTTTGTGAGGGAGTAGGAGGGAGTCCCAGTGGGGATTGTTGCACAGTCGGTAGAACAGGCAACTCAATATCAAGGGTTCTTGGTTCTATTTCTGGGGCTCTTGCTGCTTCATTGATACCCTTCGGGGAAGTTCTTGTTGATCAGTGTACCCACAGAATGTACTTCATAGGGGTGTTGAGACTTAAATAATCTGAATAAACAAGTTGTCTATTCTATTCTATTCTATTCTATTTATACTGTCCTCATCACTGAAGTACCTGAGCTCCTCCCAGTTGTGCATTAAGTCATGTGACTAACATTTGTCAAGTGTAGTTCATTCACAGGGGGAGAATAATGTGTGCAAGGGAGGTGTTTGAAATGCAAAATATCCTTTCCATTGTCTTTTTAAAATGGAAATTTCTATGATGTCATTTTAGAAATTTGATTTTGCATATATTAAATTACACCAACAGAAGCCTTTGAAATAGGAAGTATGTGAAGCATTTCTTATAGAATAAATCCGTTATTTTCAGTCATTTATACTGCACCATAAGAACTTGGTCTGCATTGAAATTTGGCTTTAAACATGTCAACCTGGAGGCGAGTCTTTAGATTTTTTTTTCAAAATTAATTTCCTTTTAAATAAAAGTAATGCCCATCGAATTTGGGGGCAGAGGAAAGATAGTTCAGCAATTCAAATTGTCCTTTCTCCTGAAGTTAATAATGGATTTTTTTCCCATCAGTTTTCCAATATATATAATGTGGCTTAGACCAGTATAGTATTTCTGAACACACCTAATGACTGTTCCAGTGGAGGCTCCCCAGGGTAGGAAAGCAGAGTTTGTCTACTCTATTTGAGTCGTATAATATGATCTTCACTCACTGCTGTAAAGTGGCTCTGGACATCTTTACATGTCAGTTTTGCCTACTGCTTTCAGATGTCACCAGGCAAACTGTCACCGACTGCTTATGCTCACCATCAAGAAACAATTTCCTACTCGCTAGGCTTAAAACATGTATAGGCCCCCTTTCCACTGAGAACAAGGATATGAAAATTGCAGCTATTTTAGATGAACTGAACAATTAATGTAGAAGATGTAAATCAATGATAAATGGTGGGAATAAAAACAGTCATGTGCAGAGATGGGTTAAGGAGGACATGTAGTTTTGTTTTGTCTGGGTATCATAATGTACAGTTTGAACGGAAATGTTCAGGTTCTGTTTAAATTGCTAGTAGGTAAATTCTGCTCTGTATAGTATTTGCTAAACCCTCAAAGGGAAGAGAGTCAGGTAGATCAGCAATAAAATATTTCCAGATTTGTTGAATGAGATATTTGACATAGAAGATGTTTGGGTATTAAAATAGGTACAAATAAGCAATCACTACACAAGATTTAGATCAAGCTTTGTATCTTAGATATTTACTTACTTTCTGATTTGTCAAATGTGACTATTGTCACCTCCAGCGACGAGAAGGTGCATTATGTTTTTACTAAATCTGATAATTGTATACATTTTTATGGTTGCATCATCATTTTTTTTAGATTGTTCTGGCCAATTATAATTTAGAAATTTGTAAAAAGTAGCCACATACAGATGAATTTCACCAGGGCAAACTGTGTAGGAGTTTGTAATCTGGCTCTGTTAATAAAAAGGAGTTTGTATGAACAGTAAGGACAATAACATATACCAAGTAATCAAATGGACTAACTTTAGATCAAGCAATGCAGACTAGGACATTCAGAACAAAAAACCTCAGAGATCTTGTTTTATCTAATGCGAATGTCACTCAAAGGTAGTTTCTAACCTTGTATTTTGCAAAACACAGTCTTTTTTGTACTTGTAATTGTACCTTGTATTGAAAGCCAAAGTATCCAGTGTTGGCTGAAATATTGCGGGAAGGGGATTGTATTGTATCGTGTGTGTCTGCATCTTGAAAGTTCATTATGAAAGTGCAGAAGCCATCAGGGAAAATAAATATGGAATACAAAAGCATGAATTTTATATAAAATGTGCTAATCAGTTTTATTATTGCAGGCAGGTGCTATGATGTTTGATTTGTATGTTTGTTTTTCTGCAGGTTTTATTAAATGAACCTGTGGGTTTTGATGGATATTTTCACTGAAAGGATATACAACATGTAGAATCTAGTTAACAGAGCCCTAAAACATCTGTTTTGTTGACAAAATACTATATGTGACAGCACTTTATCGCACAGGGAAAGTATTTGCACCTTTCCCACCTGTCCTTGTTTTTCACCTTTTCTTAGATCCCTTTTCCTTGTCAATGTTGTAGGTATTTAGTACAAATAGATTTTTAAAAACTGTGGGATTGCGCACAAATTATATAATAGATTATATGCTGACTGTTTTTAGATTATATGATGACTATTTTTCCTTTCAAACAGTTTACTATTAGGTAATGCTTCCAGTAAATCTAAAATAATTATTTGTCTTAAAATTTCAAGAAAGTAATATCACAAAATGTCAATATTGTAAATTTACACACAGCCTCAAAACTTGGCATTGGTTATTCTGGTATCCAAACAGTCTTGCTGTGCTGATGTTCAGGACCTACTTTGGAGGTTTTCTGCCAGACATATAGAGGAATTGTAAGCCCTGGAGACTGAGGATGGGATGTCAGCCTGCTAAGGATTAATGAGCATAATGAGATGACCATGTGGCTCATTAAGGATTTAGATGTTCGTCTTGTGACAAAGCAGAACAAAAAAGCAGAGATAAGTCCAAATGCCACATATACATTAGTTGATACTGATTAGTTGAACACCACTTCTCGTTTACATGTATGAAATTTAACTAAAATCAAATTGGCAAGGTACAAGAGGTTTTCCAATACATAAAATCAGAATCCTCAAATACTACTGAGCTGGAGATGGCTCAGAGGTTGAACAAGCCTCTTGGTAACAGACTCAGCCTTTGGGCCCTGTAAGCGATGCATTGTTTATATATCATAAAAATTAAGACCCTAATCCTGCACTGAGAACCACACATGCAGAGCCCCACTAAAGTTAGTGGGGTGACATGTGGTTCGGGAGTCTGCCTGCAGAGTTCTTAATGCTGAAGTGGTCCCAAGTTTCTTGCCCCTCTTCTTGCCAAGGCCTCTTGAAAGGATAGACCCATGTGTACCAATGCACACCCAATGAATGGAATGTGTAGCTCTAGGCCCCATTTCAGCAGCGGGGGATTGGGAAAAACCAAATATTCCCCTCAAGTGAAGTGAGTCTTTCCTTCCCAGTTCCACACACAGAGGCCCCCATGCACACAGACCTCTCACTCCCTGTGGAACCATGGGCAAGGCAGCTCCATGCAGAGTGGGGTGATCCTGGACAGAAAATGGGTTATATTTAATGGTGGAAGCAGCAAAACATTGTTTCACATTCAACCCAGAAAAACTGTTTGGCCTTGTTTAACACTTGTCCCCCGCCCCTTTGCTAAGCACTCTTGCTGTGGCTATCACCATGTCAGTTAACATAAGGGGAACAGTCACCTGTTACGCTCCCCATCAGTGCCTGAAGCTACTTATGGGGGAGAAACTGCATAGACATAGACCCTCTCACCACCCCTTACAACACCACTCCAGCAAAGCATACAGAAAAGAGTATTTGAAGCCAGGTTTCTGCTGTCCCGACTGGGAGTCCAGTAGCCCCTGGAACTTGCCCCACTCGTGCCTGTTTTCCTTCTCAGCCCCAGCCCACAAACTAACACCTGCTTCTAGGAGGAAGTTGGGAGCCCGCTTCCTCCCACCTTTACCAGCCAGAGGAGAAACTCCTGCGACCACCACTACTGCCGCTGCTTTGAGGAACAACCTCCAGGGAGGGAAGCCACCTATTGAAGCCTCAAGGAGGTCATGAGAAGCAGAAGCATGGTGGGTTGAGACTCCTGCAGGTGTCTGGAGGCAAAAGGGTTAATGGATTAGGGAAGCAGGAGAGCATGACACTGATGGATTTATTGAGAAGCAAAGTGAAGAGCAGAATATTTTTTCCAGGGTCTGCCACATGCATCACTTTGGGACCCTCTTGTTCAGATGTATCAGCATGTCATAGTCATCTGGCTACTTCTGAAGAAAGACACATCCTCATGTTCTACATAAACTAGGTTCAAGAACAGAAAGCTACCGCAGAGCACGGCAGCAAGAAAGAAAAATTAGGATCATCTTCCTGTCTGTTTGGAGAGTACCTCTCACAAGGAAGTGCTTGATTCAGACTGAGGCCTCTCCTCTCTAGCATATGGAAAATACTCTGTTGTATCTCATGGATTCATACAATGGTTGCTAAATTCAGCATTTACAAGCTGGTAGTGAAAGTGCTGTTGATACATATCAATTTGAACTCAATGAACTGCAGATACCATGGTATGGCAATTGTTGAGTTTTTAATGGGGACTGCTATATCAGAGGCCACAACAAGCCCTTAAAGTGCACCTACATTGTTTCTACTCTAAAAGATGTCAGCTGTTACATTAGAGAGCTCTTTGCTGAGCATCGCTATCCAAATAGGTTAGTGTACACAGATTTATTTTAAGAGACCATTTCAGGCCTGACAATTCCAATGGGAATTTTGGCTGCTAAAGATCTGATTGGATAGATAGTTAAAAATTCCCTCACTAGCTTTTTAAAGATGCAGTATGGATCGGAAGAATCTACAGCCCATAGTTATGTGAACAACTATTCATTATCACTTGTAGGAAGATTTGAACTGATAGGTGGAAACTCATATTCCTGCTCCATGGCTCTGGGTTCAGCCTGAAGATCTGCAGCCATGTTGAAATTGAGTGGTGCAGACAGAGAAGAGCAAGTGGCTTGAGAAACCAAAGGAAAAGCTAATTAAGAAGAAGTGGTCATACTTGGATAAGTGGATGAAAATCCATGTAGGTAAACAATCTTTTGTTTTCTACTGAACACACCTGAGATCTAACTCATGTTTCCTTAAAATTACTGTAATGTTTCAGACCTTATTCAAAAGTTGAGCAACATGACTTGGTGGTGAATGAATCTGCAGTGTCCGTGTGTTTGGAAACTGCTTACATATTTATCAGTCTAATCGTTTCTGATCCAAAGTCACACGTTGATCTCTAGTATGCATTAGATCCAAGTTCTGTGAGGCTAATTTTTGAAGCTGACAGATTTCCAGTACCACTCAAAGATGATGGAGGTTAGGGCATGTGAGAGAGTCAGCTAGTTCCTTAAAAAAACAAAATGCAACAAAACACATGGAGGGGAGTTGCTAGCTGCCCTCTTGTTTTAGGATGGGAGGGCAGGTTGCGGACCACAGCTCCCCCACCCCATAAGAAACCATGAAGTGTGAAGGTAAAGTTGAGTCCTGTTGGGAAGAAGTAAATTCCCTTGGTTGCAGTGGAAAAATAATGGTTTCATTATGATTCATAATAAATAGTATTGATTTTACTGGGAAGGCACTAAGATACTATGGTGATGGTGGCAGTATAAATCCCTAAGACAGTGAGAGAACCACATATATATTCAGTGTTGTATAATGGTAATAGCAGCAGCTCCAATTCGGAAGGGAATGAAAGCTTTAAATATCCATTCCTTAAAACAACAGCAGGGTGCAAAGAGATATATTTAGAATATTTGGTGTTCCTGTATCCCAAAACACATACAGCTATTAAAGCCAACTCTGTTGGCTTTTGGGTGAGGAAGGGAGAGAAGAGGTACAAAGGCCACCATTCAGCAGGGCCAATGCACAAAGCTTCTGAAGCAACAAGACTGTGCATTTTCACCTCAGACTTTGTTTACATGGTGCTGTCCAGATTGCTTATTGGCATTGTTTTGTTGTGCACTGCAGTAATTCAGTACAAATAGAATTTTACTTTGTTCCTTTAATTACATAGTAAGAATCTGATACTGATAAGGTAAATACAAAGCAGTATTTTTTCATACCCACAGTGCGTTTTACATAGTGCTTACCTTTTGATACATACTTTAATATAGTGATCTAGGGATATGTTAGTGTAATTATGATGGAACTAATGTTGCAGAGTGGGACAGGCCATTCAAGACAGGAAAGGGTTCAGCTCAGCAGACGGAGGTCAGGTTTCAACATCTCTGTGAGGCAACTTGTAATCAAACAGAAGAGTAAATCTGATGCCTGACCAGTTCCTGTTAAGGGCCAAACAAATTCAGCAGACTTCCTTCATCAAAGTCCCAAGCATAAGGTGTGTCAACTTTTAAAATGCAGCTCACCTTACTCAAGTATCAGGAGGAATCACACTTCTCATTGGGTTTCTGATGCTTCCTAGAGATCCTCCACCTTCCTCCCTGACACTGCCATTCCTAGTCCACAACTCTTCACTGCACATCCCACTTGGAGGAATTAAGTAATTTCCCACTACTGACCTTGACTTGCTACCCTGCAAATCCTAGCACTCAGGATAGGCTATCCTTCCTCCAGCCAGAAACAGAGGACCAACACCTTCCCAATGACCTTTGAATAGGCTATATGTACCCTATCAGACAAATGAGAACTAGCAAGGTACTGATGCCCCTCTTTTTCTTACCAAATATTTCTTTCAATTCTTGGCCACCCAAATGGTGCAAACCTGTAAGAACCTTGGCCATTTAAGCAGAGCAACATGACCCATTGAGTAGATTGGCTGTTGTATGTTACTTTACACTCTCCCAGCAGGGACGTTCATGGCTGCCTCTTGCGGAAGGGACGTTTTCTGACACATCTCAAGCACAGCACAATAAACACTGTTAATAGACCGTGGCTGTCTCATTTGTAGACTCTATTCATTTGACAGCTAAGAATTATCAGTACTGATGTTTCGCTCCCTCTCTCTCTTTTTTCCCAAGCTAATGATTTGTCTGTGTTATGGGTAGGCTTGACAAACCATTACACATTAGCGGCTGAGATGTTGTTTGAAATGGGAAAATTGCTAGCAAACTGCTCCATTAGCAAGCCAAGTAACAAATTCTTTTTTCCCCCAATGAAAAAGAGATAGCTGAGGCCCAAATTAATATGGCTGTCTCCCCCACTCTGCAATGGGCATTACTCTTCAAGACAAATGGCTTTGTCACTCCAAAGAATGTGATCTGGCTCTAAGAAAGCTGCGTTAGGTGGTTGTTTTTTTATCTTTTTGTGTTTTCCTGCATGTGTTTGAGTAGTGTAAGCACCAGATGAGATGATGAAAAGATTTGCACCCCAGTGAACCTTAAGATGGATTAGGATGGGATTTTGAGTACTTATTCTTTGCCAGAGAATCATTTGTCACCTTTAAGTGCATCCTTTCCCCCTTGCTTTTTCTAACTGTTTTGTTTACTATCTGCTCTTAATGCCACAAAGTAATTTAAAAATCAAAAAGATCTTCTCCCATGTCACATTATTAGAAGAAAAATGTATTTGAATCCATCAGGCCTTCTGCATTTTCTAGGCTCTGATACTTTATTAGAGGGGAATAAAGGAAATTGCTCTTGTCCTTTGACATCCTCTGTCACTGAAGCTTTAAAAGTAAAACTTCCAAAGGCAGATGCAACACTGTTTCATATCAGAAGTGCAGCATCTGGAATACATGTGGGCAGTACGAATGGTGTTCTCAGGCAGCATCTGACATGGCAGAATGAAGAGGGTAACTGAATGGACGAGCAAAAGCCCATGAGAAGGTTGAACAGTACCTTTCATATAGAGTCAATTTATTCCATCAGTCTTTACAGTGTGTTCTCATGGATTCCACTTGTTCGGTGCTGTTTCTGTTAAATACAGTTGGTTGCAAAATATTAGTGAAAATGAAATTTGGATGAAGAATGGAAACAAATCTTCCTAAATTTTTTTCTTCATTTTCCAACTATTTACTTTTACATTTTGACTTCAAATCCAAACTGTACAGAAATCTAGAACAGGGGGGAAAGGGTTCAAATAGCCAATACAGATTATTCTTTTGTGCTTGCATCTTTCATCAGAAGATCTCAGAATGCCTCTCAAAAATTGTGTCCTCATATTCCAGGAGGCAAGTAAAAGATACATAATGATCGCTTTACCAGCCGCTGAAATCTCAGTCATCTCTGCGGTAGAACAAAAGTTGCTCTTTAACAACATACAGCAACACCATCCAACACACTAGGACATGGGCTAAAGAATGCTGTCTATCTGAAGATGCAAATTAGAATTTCATTCTGCCTAGCTCCACTCTTAAAATAGAATTTAACCAAGATGTTCAGGTTACCGCACACCTTTTTCTTTTTCCTTTTTCTTTTTTTGCAAAGTGTTGCATGATCTGGTAAGAGCCTCCATTTTGCATCTCATTTGAAAGATTGTGCTGCTAGCAGCATTGTTCCCCATTATTCCATGGTGAGTCAGCACTGACTCAGGGTGAAGAGTGACCTCCCAGAACCATCAGCACCTCTTCTTGCAGAACCTAATTGTTCCTTGGATATCTCCCATCTAATACTGACCTGTACGCATGTTGCTTAGCTAGTGAGATCAGGCAGGGCAGTCGTACAAACTAGTAATGTGAATCACTTATGTTTTTCACATTTCTAATCATCTAAAAATTAATTGCCATTTTCAGTCTGTACCCACAGCTCCATAACATGCATTTATGAATAAAGAAATTGTAAAGCCCAAGTTTCTACTTCATATTTTCCAATTACTCGTTTTAATATTATACAGTAAATGTCGACTGTGCTTTGTGGCAAGTTTGGAATCTACATGCATCTACTTGCATGACCTCATTATCATGATAGGGCCCACTAAGCATCATCTGTTCGGCCTCGTCCCCCACGGAAAGGACTTTTTAAAAATAAAATAAAATCAAGAGCTTATTGTGGAACTAAGCAGAAAATGCAGCAGCATGTGATACCACCCTTGACCATCTATTTTCATCACAGGCCATCTGCTGCTCATTTGTGGGGAATGGCTAAGAACTCAGTGCTGCTTCTGAGCGTTACTGGCCAACTCCCTGTGAGACAACGCTCTGGAATCCTAATTTTTCTTCCCCCCCCCCCCCCACTCTATCCTCCCCTAGGTTATTTATTTTTCACATTTGCAGGAGGTGTGTACTTTAATCCCTCGTGATTGCAATTTGTAGAGTGTGCATGTTGGGGAAGCGGAAGGGGAGTTGCTATCTTTTACATATAATTGCTTCTGTTCTCTATGTGTGACATTTTCCTGTGTACTTCAAAGAACTATTACTACAGGGCCAAGTTTTCACCTAGCCTAACCTCATCTTGTAATTCTGGGCAATGGATTGCTCCTGTGGAAATAGATATGCACCTCTGAACCATGTGAAACCCCAATTTGTGTCTGCAAAGTGGTAGTTGGGCACACAACTCCCTACTTTGTTTATAGAAATTAGTGCACATGCAAACTTTTGTGGGTTTGTAACGCAAAAGGCTTCACTGAAATGTTGACCTCCGAATGTCTAGGAAAAGTCTGTTGCAACTGTGGGTGGCACATGCACACTAAAACACCAATGTGCTGATATTCTCAGCAATTTGCATCACTGCTCATTCCCCTGCAATACAGTGCATGTGCATTCCATACTATTTAGGACTAACCGGGAAGGAAATCTTGTACAGAGACTCAAATCACAGAATAATTGAGATAATTAAGTCAGATAATGGATTCCCAAAATCGTAATGGTAACAGTAAAGCTTAATGGCAATGACTGCATACACATTGTTTTACTTAAAAACGAAAATAAGAAAGAAAAACTTGTAGCACCTTAGAGACTGACAAATTTATTTCAGCATAAGCTTTCGTGGGTTAGAACCCACTTCATCGGATGCATGGAATGAAACACACAGCAGACAGATATTTATACAGTCAGAGAAACATGATAAGGTGGAGGTGCATAGACCAACCTTAAGAGGCTAATTCATTGAGAGGAACCATAACAGCAGGGGAAGAAAAACCTTTGAAGTGATAAACAAGATGGCCACACAGGTGTGAATGAAGATTGTTAACTTAAGGGAAATAGATTCAATTAACGTAATGGCTAAGCCATTCCAAATCTCTATTTAATCCTGAGTAGATGCTATCTAGTTTGCATATCAATTCCAGTTCAACAGCTTCTCTTTGTAGCCTGTTTTTGGAGTGAATCTGCGCCTCAGTTCCACTAAACTGTTTCCTGTAAAACGGCCAAAATATTGAAAATGTATTGGGGGAAGTGGGATTTTTGTTTACTCATTGCAGACACTGATCATTTGGAGGATAGTCTCTGAAGCATCCTGCAGTCCTTTAAGACACACATGCTTCACCTTCTTGCCGCATGCATTTTATCTCCATACTCATACTTCCACGTTTTTGTTTCTCTCTTCCATGTGGTTGCAGCAGTAATCAATGCTGATTAACTCCATGTCATCTCAGGGAGTTGTTTTCTTAAGTACCTATCACCACGTTTGCTTTTAAAGAAAGGAGTGTGTTGGGTTGTCTTGGTCCCTTTGGGGTCGGTGAGCTGCCTTTGTATTCCAACCCTCTACTATTTCCAACAAGAGCGATTGGTGACCGTGCCAACACAGTTAAAACTCAGGATTTTATGACGGTCTTGGGGAAAATCCTTTTTTTTTTTCCTTTTCTTTTTTTCTTTTTGTAAAATAGAGGCTTAGTAGGCTTCAATGCCAGTGTCAGATTTGAATATAAGAATTTTTGATTACATGATAAGTTGAGTATTTTAGTTTAGCTTATTGGGATTCACTTTTATTATTAACCTGTAAGATCACAAGGCCTGTTCTTGAGGATTATGGGAACTTTTTAAAATGTCTACTTAGAAATTTTTTTATGAAAAAATATTTTAAAAGCTCATTTAAGTTTTATATTCCTCGGTCAATCTTGCAATTTTTTGTGTTTTATTTTACTGTTAATCTCATCCATAGTGTTTTATATGGGATGCCTCTCTGTATATGGCATTAAAAATAGACCCTAGTATTCTAAGGTAGTGAAAAAAAGTGTTTTGTTTAATCTTTTGGGACCTCTCCTTTTATTTCTTGAGTGGCATCAAAAGAGGCAAAAAACCTTGTGGTTTTTATATAGCATTTTCTTTTTTTAAAGCATATCACAAATAGATACTAATCCTTGCAACACCTACATGAGGTAGATAATAAAGCATTATTATTCCCAAATTACAAATAGGAAAACTGATACAAAAGTTATTTATAAGGCCTTGTCTAAAAAAGTGGCACAATGAGTTAATCATAGAATCATAGAATCTCAGGGTTGGAAGGGACCTCAGGAGGTCATCTAGTCCAACCCCCTGCTCAAAGCAGGACCAACCCCAACTAAATTATCCCAGCCAGGGCTTTGTCAAGCCTGACCTTAAAAACCTCTAAGGAAGGAGATTCCACCACCTCCCTAGGTAACCCATTCCAGTGCTTCACCACCCTACTAGTGAAAAAGTTTTTCCTAATATCCAACCTAAACCTCCCCCTCTGCAACTTGAGACCATTACTCCTTGTTCTGTCATCTTCTACCACTGAGAACAGTCTAGATCCATCCTCTTTGGAACCCCTTTTCAGGTAGTTGAAAGCAGCTATCAAATCCCCCCTCATTCTTCTCTTCTGCAGGCTAAACAATCCCAGTTCCCTCATTCTCTCCTCATAAGTCATGTGCTCCAGCCCCCTAATCATTTTTGTTGCCCTCCGCTGGACTCTTTCCAATTTATCCACATCCTTCTTATAGTGTGGGGCCCAAAACTGGACACAGTACTCCAAATGAGGCCTCACCAGTGCCGAATAGAGGGGAATAATCACGTCCCTTGATCTGCTGGAAATGCCCCTACTTATACAGCCCAAAATGCTGTTAGCCTTCTTGGCAACAAGGGCACACTGTTGACTCATATTCAGCTTTTCGTCCACTGTAACCCCTAGGTCCTTTTCTGCAGAACTGCTGCCCAGCCATTCGGTCCCTAGTCTGTAGCAGTGCATGGGATTCTTCCATCCTAAGTGCAGGACTCTGCACTTGTCCTTATTGAACCTCATCATATTTCTTTTGGCCCAATCCTCTAATTTGTCTAGGTCCCTCTGTATCCTATCCCTACCCTCCAGCATATCAACCACTCCTCCCAGTTCAGTGTCATCTGCAAACTTGCTAAGGGTGCAGTCCACACCATCCTTCAGATCGTTGATGAAGATATTGAACAAAACCGGCCCCAGCACCGACCCTTGGGGCACTCTCCCTGTCCACAACTCCCAATATAGTCACTTAAGATAGAATTTGGTCTGCAATTTCAGACCACTAGACCATGTGTGGTCTAATGACATAGCCAGGTCTAGAACTTAAGAGTTCCTTGCTTTTATGCCTGTGCTTTACAAACAGATCTACTTATCCATGAGAGAACATGGTCTAGTGGTCTGAAATTGCAGACCAAATTCTATCTTAAGTGACTATATTGGGAGTTGTGGACAGGGCCAGCTCTGGCTTTTTTGCCGTCTCAGGCAAAAAAGCCGCCCGCCGCCCCACCCAGTCGCCCCGCCCGGGTCTCCGGCGGGGAACGCGGCAGGCTCCGCGGCCCCGATGCCCCCGGCCGGGGCTGCGGCGGGGAGGGCGGCAGGCCCACCACCCCGCTCCCCCAGCTGGGAGTGCGGCTGGGAAGATTGGGTTTGTTTTTTTATTTATTTTTAAAAAAAAAACCTTGAGCGCCGCCCCCCCGCAGGTGCCGCCCCAAGCATGTGCTTGGTGGGCTGGTGCCTGGAGCCGGCCCTGGTTGTGGACATATGCGTAAAAAGTATTGTCTTAGATCTGAGTCAGCTTGAAAGCATCCTTTATCTACTTCAGAGAAGAATAATAGAGCAACCTCTTTGATGTTGAAATTTGCCATCCTTTTTGTAATAGTTGCTTTGTACATGGAGGGAATTGATATTTTTTACCTTATCGTTGGTGAGAAATATTACAATATACATCAGAAATCTTTTATTAATTTGGTTGGCCCTGAAGATGCAGATGGTGATTTGCAATGTGCAATGCCGGTGCAAGGATATTTCGTTCCCTAGGCAAAACTTCCACCTGGCGCCCCCCTCTGGCCCGAGGGAGCCCCCCCTGCGGCAGCTCCATGCCCCCCCTCCGCCCGGGGAGCCCCCCTGCGGCAGCTTCTCGCCCCAGCTCACCTCCGCTTCGCCTCCTCCACTGAGCATACTGGTGCCGCTCCACTTCTCCCGCCTCCCAGGCTTGCGGTGCCAATCAGCTGTTTGGCGTGGCAAGCCTGGGAGGGGAGAAGAATTAGAGCGAGAGCGGCATGCTCAGGGGAGGAGGCGGAGTGAAGGTGAGTTGGGGTGGGGAACAGTTCCCCTGTGCCTCTCCCGTTACTTGCTGCAGGTGGCCCTCCCCGCACCTCCTGCCCCAGCTTACCTCCACTCCACCTCCTCCCCTGAGCGCGCTTTTTGGCGCCCCCAACCACTTGGTGCCCTAGGCGGCCCCCTAGTTCGCCTAGTGGTTGCACCGGCCCCGGCAATGTCTCTATCTTGAGAAAGGACAAAGTGAGCTTAGCTCCCACAGAACTAAATTTGCCATCTTACTGTGACATACTTCGTATATGGGTTTTCCGTTTTTGGTAGAAATTTGGTTAGTCAGGAAGATGAATTTGTTTCCTAAAAAAGCCATTTGCTGAATTTTAATGGTTTTCAAAAGAAAATCTGTTTCAAATATAGTTTCATATATTTGTACAAAAAGCCGTTATTACATGTAATGTTAATCCTGCGTTACAATCTTATATTTAATGTTTATATTATTCTGTTTGTTTTTAGACGCTTGGAACAGAATTCCATCAAAACAATTCCCCCTGGAGCTTTTTCCCAGTACAAGAAACTTAAGAGAATGTAAGTTTAAAAATAAGACTACATGGAATATTGATACTTGTAGTTTGTACTATTTTGAACTTTATTTATCAAATAAAAGGCCAAATTCTGTGTTGAAACTACTGAGGATTGTATAGATAAACTCTTTTTCAAAGTATAAAGCAGCATGGAATTGGCCCAGGATGCTTAAAAGTGCCTGAAATCCTTAATAACATGCAGATTCACTTCTCTATTGTGTAGCATATGAAGTAATTAATTGTTGTCCCCTTTATTTATTTCGAAACACTGAATTCCTTTCCTCAGAAGAAGATTTTGAGTTATAATTATTTTCTCTTCTGCATTCAGATGTCTATATGTAAAGGGACAGTTTTTAAAGGGACAGTCCTGTTTTTAAGCCCTCCTGCAGGTTTCCCGACTTTTTCTTAAAAATTGACAAATTGACCCATATTTTCTGTCTCCCCCCATCAGTACTGGCGGGTCCTGCTGCTGGCCAGATCCCTGCTCGCCAGCCTCCCACCCACCAGTGGTGAGTGGGGGGTCCAGTGGCCGATGATGGGGTGGGTGTGCAAGGCTAGTGGTGGGGCAAAGCTGCAGCGCATGGGGCTGGCTGATCCTCCTGCTGGTCCATCAGCGCATTCCCCTGCTGTGTACCAGCTCTTGGCCAGAAGGGCCCCACCCTCCGTCCTGTTTCCAGCCAGCACTGGCTGCGCGCTGCGAGCTGCGGTGGCTGGTGAGTGTGGGCAGGTGCCAGGCTGCAGCCGGTTATGTTGCCTCTGCTCCCCACCTATCAGCCATTTACGTGCTCCCCCTCTCGCTGTCCTCTCCCTGCTTTGCCCCTTCACCCTGCCCCTCTTGCCCCGATGCTCCTCCATATCTCCCCTGGCGGGGGCCCATCCTATTCCCAGCGCTGTGCAGAGAACCAGCACCTGGGGGGAGGGATAGCTCAGTGGTTTGAGCATTGGCCTGCTAAACCCAGGGTTGTGAGTTCAATCCTTGAGGGGGCCACTTAGGGATCTGGGGCAAAAAAAAATCTGTCAGGGGACAGTACTTGGTCCTGCTAGTGAAGGCAGGGGACTGGACTCGATGACCTTTCAAGGTCTTTCCAGTTCTAGGAGATTGGCATATCTCCATTTATAATAATAATAATAATAATAATAATAAAAAAGCCTGGTCGGAGTGCTCAGCTGATCAACAGCCTGGCCAGCAGGCTCCTTCTTTCTCTCCCTATCTCTGTCTGGGCCAGTGCCCCGGGAAAGCCCAAGACCCTCCGGCCCAGGTACTGACCAGGAGGAGCTGAGTTCTGTGTGTGCCAGAGCCCCACATAGTGCTGGCACGGGGAAGCCCCTCAGCTAAGCTCTGGTGGGGGAAGCGATTTCCAGCCTGTTTGTGCTCCGACCCTGCAGGCTCCACAGCAGCCCCCCAGGCAAGGGCTTAGCACCCTCTTCACCTGCCCCCCGCTGCCCTGTGTCCTGCCCCCAGAGACAGGCTGGGGCTGCTCAATCCCCTAGGCACCCTCTCCTGCTGAACCACCTCTCTGTCCAGGTTTGCTGAAGCCCCTGCAGTCATGTTCCCTGGGCCCAAGTGCACAATGCATCCTTAGGCCTTAACCCCTTCCTGTCCATGCTGTAGTTGGGAGACAGGAGGCGGCTGGGTTATGTCGGTGGCCAGCAGCAGCCTGGAGGTGTTAGCTGCCTTTCGACACTGTGCGGGCAGGAAGGGACAAGCTACTTCCAGTCACAGGGAGGGGAGGTTAGGGGAGAAGAGATGAACTCTGCAAAGACACGGGCCAGGTCATCCTTCTCCCAGCCTCCCCTGTGGCTGGAAGCAGTTCCTGTCCCTTCCCTCCCACACAGTGCCGAAAGACTGCTGCTGGCCGCATTCTGGTGTAAACTCTGGCAGAAATCTGGAGGGGGGGCATGTGACCCTGCATGCCCCCTCCCGACATGTTGCCTCAAGAAGACGCGGTGCCAGGTAATAGGAGAGGCGGGTCCGTCCTGGTGGCCCAGGCAAGGAGGGTTGGGTAGGTCAGTCACCCCCGCATGTGAGAGAGGTGTACGGGAGTGTGGGTGTGTCACCTCTCCCAGTGTGTGTGTGTGGGGGGGGGGTGTATGACCCTTCCCCATGTGAACCCTAAAGCCTTAAAGATGAGGTAAATAAAAAGAAATACAGCCTAGTTGGGCTCAGTCAACTTGATGTTATTTTGAATGTCTGTACTGCATAGTTCTGATTGATTGCTGCTGAACTTGCCTGAATACAAGTAATTTTACCAGGTGTCTCATATTCAGCATAGGGAAATATGGTCACTCTATCTATTTGCATCACTATAATTTAGTTGCCACTGATTGGGCAGGAGAGATGGTTCTTATAGAGGGATTTGAACTTTTGTAACAATATATTGTATGCCCTTATTTTCTTAAGTATCCAAATTAGGTTTGGTTTTCAAAACAAATATAGTAGGCTGTATAAATCTAAAAGAAGCCTAATCTATTATGTTCAGTATAGCTACCCTGGATTTACATTAATAGTAAAAGAACAGAATTTGGATATATATATATTTCTCCCCAGAAGTGAAGTTGAGGCTCATATGAGAGATGCTGGACTGACACAGCACTGGAAATTGTTGTCTGCTTCTGGCAGTAGTACCACAACACAAAATCATGGTAAAACAAGCTTCTCCTAAACTGCCTTGCCATCCCATCAATGTGCCTCAACACTCCTCTGCACCATACCTCTGAGGATGAGGACTAATTCATTCTCCATGGCCCTTTGCTGAGGCTGCTCATGAAGATACCATGGATAGTGGGGACGGGGGTTATGTGAATGACTGCTCCATACGAGTAAGATTGATCCTGTCAAACTGTTTCACATAAGAACTGAAATACCAAATAGTTAATGCTCTTTGACATGATCCCATGTTGAACAGTGGCTATTGGGTTAAGTTACTGTGCCACCAATCCAGGGTCATCAAGTTCCCAGAGTTGAGGAATTGTAAATAGGGATCCAAATATTTAAAAGATCAAGTCATCAATCTCATAGATTCTCTGTTCTTCTCTCTCACTTTCAGTATAGCTATATGTATTTTTAAAGCTCTACTGTATTAGCTAACAAGTCAGTAATTTCAGTGAAAAATGACAGTTCCCTTCCCTAACCTGTAACTCTTTCATTATTTGTTACTATTTTATTTTTTTCTGAGGTATTAGTAATATTAGAACTTGATGATCCTTTATTGTTATTTATGTTTTCATGATTGGTGCCTTCCAACTGTCAATATATAGAAAATGATGCTTTTTTCCCTAACCATTCAGAACCCGGTGTGATGCTTATTATGAAAAGGATAACAGTAAAGGTTTTGTGTGCAAGAATTCCATTAGCAAGTTACATTAATAGGCTTTTGAAGCACTGTTGGCATAGGCTTTGAGATTATTCTTGAAAATACTGGTCTTTGCAATTTAAAAATAGGTCTTTGCAATTTAAAAATGTATATAAATGTACATATGGGAAAGACAGCCTTTATTGCCGTTCTGATTCTACACAGCCTTATTACTATTCCTGCCATGACAGTGAGACAGTAAACCATTATGCCAGATGTTAACTGAACTTTATTTACCCACGTTTAGCAAGGAAATTCCCAACAAGTGCTTCACACACTTTATTGACACTGAAGAGATGGCTTCTATGGAGATGAAGAGATGTCCTTGTCAGTGTGTGGCAGAATAAATGTGACATTTCTCTGCTGTAACGTTGCTTTTGTCTCCTTAGTGAGGTTCAGAATTGTTGTGGGACAGTGAGGATCTGTAATCTGGACCAGTGCTCATCAGAGTTTGTGAAATCTAGTGGAGATCTATTTGTTCCATTACTGTTGGTGGTTATTGCCATCTCCCTTTGGGACTGCAAGATGCTTGTATTACTAATACAAGCATGAACAGTGGTCAAGAAACTCTTTCTTAATACTAAAAGGCTCACCAGTCATGTCTCTAATCTTAATATTTTGGGAGATAGTGCTGAGCAGATTATAATTAGACAGCTCTGGCACCATCAGAAGTCTTCAGATTTTCTTAGCTCCTTTCTCTCTCCTGTTACACCTACTTATGGTATGACATGGAGACTGTGCTGGCTTCATTGACTGATGACCTAATGTAGGGGAAAGCGCACTTGTTCATGCTGATTCTTTAGAAATGGCAGGAGCCTTTGATATCAGAGGGATTAATAACATGTCTGGGGGGCCTAACAGGAGTATACCAAGGAGAACAAAAGTTCCTCCATTCTTTCCCTGAAAGCAACCAGAGGGTGATATTATGCCAATGCTGTGGGGTACCAGAAGGTTCTATCCTGCCTCTTCTGCTGTTCAGGGTACATGTGAGGATGTTAAGGGAAAAGGACTATTTCAATATTTTGACGGCACTTCACCATCTTTTAGGAAACTGAGCTAAATTTTTGTTTCCCAGTGTGTGGCTGAGATTAGACCTTGAGTTAGAGCTGGTTAGCTGGAGTTCCATCTAAATAAGACAGGTGGTATGAGGGCAACATCCCGAGGAGAGGGAAGAAGTTATAGCTATTTCCTGGATTGAGAAGTTATGCTTGCCTTTAGTTAAAACTCACTATTTAGAGTGGATCCTTAATTGCCTCTGGATGTTCAGGTAGCAGCAGTAGCCAAGAGAATTTATGCCATCTTCTCTTGGTTGCAAACTTTCATCTGTCATGGACCTCACTACAGTTATTCATGCCTCCACACATGGTTAACTACTGCAACTCAATGTATCTAGCTCAGAAGGAAGATTTCACCCTCCTAGTAGTCAAATATATGGTTGCATAGTCTAGGGATTTGAAAATTTATAGAAACATCACTAAACCATCTCCTACTATTTTACTTGTGCTTCTTGGGTGCATTTTGGGCACAAGACTGAGGACTCCAGCCCCCAGAAAGGTGTGGCTATAACAATATAACTGCACTTCTTTCTGATATTTAACATTAACACTTTTCATCTGTCTAATTATAATCTTAGCAATAAACAGGTCACAAAGTTTCACACCCATCCTGCTAATGTTGCAATATGACTGTTCCTCAAATTATTTTATGAATTGTGGGTTTGTTTGTTTTTCATTTTTCAACCAGCTCTAAACATTATTCAGTAGTTTGTCTCAAAAGCTCTTACAGAGGGCAGTAAAGAAACTTAAATCTTCTTCATATGCTATAGAAGAAGTACAAGATGTGCCTTCTTCCCTGCTACAGAGATAGAAGTGATTTGCACTCCTACACAGCAGCTGCGTGCAGTCACCCTCAAGAGCAGTGGTGGGCAACCCACACGGCCCTTCGGGGTAATCCACTGGTGGGCCACGAGACAGTGTTTACATTAACCATCCCCAGGCATGGCTGCCCTCAGCTCCCAGTGGCTCCGGTTTGCTGTTCCTGGCCAATGGGAGCTGTGGGAAGCAGCAGCCAGCACATCCGTGCAGCCTGCGCCGCTTCCCACAGCTCCCATTGGCCAGGAACGGTGAACCATGGCCATTGGCGGCTGCAGGCGGCTGTGTCTGCAGACAGTCAATATAAACACTGCCTCATGGCCCGCCAGCAGATTACCATGACAGGCTGCAGGTTGCCCACCACTGCTCAAGAGAGTGTTTACCAGCCTTTTCAAAAGGGAAATTATTTCTGTTTGTCATGGGCATAAGAAGATGAGACTTTGAGATGGTTACTGAATTTCCTGCCTGGATGAAATCCTGATCAGTCTATTAAATTCCCAGCTAAAGAGCTGCAGTTCCACTCAGTGATTCTAGTGATATCCAAAACCATGGAGGTTTGTGCTCTGTGACCTAAACTGACTTAGTAATGAAAGGTTAGGAAAGCGTGTACCCGCTCTTTCTTGATGTGAATCAAACACTAGAGTGGAGTGAACTTACCACAAAGCAGCAGGCCATAGAAAGGACACAAAAAGAAAAGCAAAATCTTAATTGAATCCTTGTGCCTTAATCAAGGCAGGAGGAGATTCAGCCTCGCTATCTAAGCAACAGCAGTGGAGCCTTGGCTCTAATGGAAAGGAAATAATGTGTCTAATTATCTTCTAATGCTGATCATACCACATCCGCAAGAGGTGGGTGAATGTCATCTCCCAGCATGCTATTTATGTAAGTTCAGGCACCATTAGTTATACCCAGATTAACATCCTAAATTGGAGAGGGGGAGGAGGGACAAAATCTTTTGTTTCAATCAAAATGTGACATATACAGAAACAGGCTGCATTGAGATGTTTGATTCCAAAACTAAGGTTCCTCTTTCAGATGTTAGGGTTCTGATCTATCACATTGCTCTGCTCCATTGTAATGGGATGAAAAATATTCCTGAATAG
This sequence comes from Chelydra serpentina, assembly GCA_037349315.1. Lineage (NCBI taxonomy): Eukaryota > Metazoa > Chordata > Testudines > Chelydridae > Chelydra > Chelydra serpentina. Next base: position 27,646,482 of record JBAIAC010000035.1, on the reverse strand, counting down.
ATGTGATAGTACAAACTTTGTGCCAAGAAATTTGGCTATTTCTATGAAGGCTGCTATTTGCATCTTACTGTCTAGACACAAAGGGCAGTCAATGTTAACTGATTTCCTAAACAGATTTCAGAAGGGCATGAAAGGGGTTCTTCATTAGCAGACTTGACTGTGGTGAGTATAGCTAAAGAAAAACCACAACAATGAAACTCCGGTGGATAAAAGTGAAGCAAAAAGCTATAGTAGGAAACATTATTAGATCAATCACTTTGTTAAGAGCTTTGTGAGAAAACCTTATTTCTTGTAGATTCCAAAAGAGATGTTAGGATACTGCTACTCAAATGAGGTTTATTGCATAAGCCCATCCACTGTTCAGAACATGTCTTCTAGCAGAAATGGAGTAACAATGGAAATATAGTATGTGAAATATTACCTGTGTCAGATTGTACTAGCCTGAACAATCATGGAACAGAGTCAGTGTTGACATAAGCAGGTACCCTTCCAAAGGAAGACAATGGGACAGTTTATATGCTTACAGTTCTACATGTACTAAGTACCTTGGAGAAGATGATTTGACATCATAGCCATGTCGGGGCACCCAGTACAACATGTTTATATCCCACCTGTAGTAAAGGATGGACTGGGTCTTTAACAGGGATCTAATGGAATTTGGTCCCATTGACAAACAAACTGTTCTACAACCTTCATTTGTTTGTTTTTTTTCAATCTAGCATTTTCAAAACTTCTGTTGAAACAGTGAAAGCATATTGTGACTAGATGCCCCAGCACGGCTGTAATGGGAGTGTGAAGGGGACCTTACTGAAACTTAACACCTTGGCTAGATTCTGTAGTGATTTATGGTCCCTTTGCACCGTGCTGGTGGCAGAATAGGATCATAATCTAGGTTTAAATGCCCAGCTGAGTTCCCCTCGGATGAGGGGTGCAGTTGAATGTGCTCTGCTCATCCGCAACAGACAAGAGTGTTCTTAATCTTAATCTTACATTGTGGCACAAGTTATTACTGCCCAGCACTAGTTCTGAGTGGAACTAAGGCTGGTCTTTAAAATCAGAGAAATGGCTGATCTATTCCCCCATACAAGCATACACCACTGCCAAACAGAGATCTGGTACAGGAAAGACTCTTATCTATTAACCCAGTACTCACATTTCTTAGGATGGGTATCTACTCTAACCCATGATTAACCCTAAACAGGGCCAACACGTTTTGTTTTGTTTATGAAGCTAAAATTCTTGTCCAGGCTGTCACTATCTTGCATCTTGATTACTGCAACATCTTTTTCTCTGGCCTTGACAAATAGTCTTCTCCTGCTAATATCCATTCAGCATGCTACTGTAGAGCTCGTTTTCCTAACCCATTGCTTTGACCATGTCACCCCTCTCTTTGTATCCCTCCACTGTGCCCCCTTCTCTACTGCATCAGACATAAACTACTTGTCTTCACTTTCATAGCCTTTCATAGCCTATTGCCATCCTATCTATCATCTCAGTCTGGAAATATTGACTCCTGCCTCTGATTAGCTAATGATACCAGCCTTGGTTGCCCACTTGTTACATTTTCAAACAAGCATCTTTGTGCTTTTTTCCATGCTGCCCCTCCTGCTTGGGAAGTGCTCTCTGTAAACATCCTCAAAGCCACCTCATTGTTAAATTCCTTCTTAAAACTCTCCTTTGCCATGATGCCTGATAAAAGCTTGACAACACTTAAGAGGACTGTTGCCCTGATAACATGGCCTATCATGCTGATCAATATTGTGTCATTGTTTTCTTAAATTCCCCCATCTGTCTGTGTCCATCTGTTGTCCCTTATCTTAAACTGCAGTTGTAAGTTCTTTGGATCAGGAACCATCTTCTTGTTCTGTGTTTGTACAGTGCCTATCACAATGGGATCATGGTGACTAGGGCTCCCACATGCTAGGGTAATACAAATAAATAATAATAATGAAATAAGTAATAAAGTGCTTATAACACTGAAAAAATGTAACTTTTTTCAACAAATTCATATTTACAAATAACCTGTCATTTCCCCCCCTGTATCTTTACAGAGACATCAGCAAGAATCAAATATCTGACATTGCTCCTGATGCATTCCATGGCTTGAAATCTCTCACCTCGTTGTAAGTAGGGCTGAATGAGCTGTTTGGGAAGAATCTGAATGTAAAAAAAATAGAGTAAGTGGTGGCTGGTGATGATGTTTTGTTTCTGTGCACAGTCATCAACTAGTGTGAAGAACCTAATCTTTCGTAAATGAGAAATTGATCGGGCAGACTTGAAGAGGGAACAGTTTACACAACCCTAATAAGTTCCTTTATAGATGAGTACCCTGAAGGTTACTTATTTGTTTACTTCTCCAAAGCCATTGAATGAGTGTATTCTTTCTGTAACTGTGTTGTATGTGGTTATGTAGGTTTATCGCCCGCCTCGTCTTGGTGTCCAAAAACACACCACAGCTCAAAGTCACTTTTCTGTGGTCCTTTATAAAGATGTTGGGAAAAAAACCTTTTTTACAGCAGCGCCCTCTTCCATTTTCTCAGCAGCATTCAGATTCTGTTTTCCTTTTTTCAAATTACATAATGAAGGACCTCAGCCAATCAAGAAAATGTTCATATTTCTGACCTGTAAGTACTACTTTGGTACTACCTGTAAGTACAACAAGGTACATGGACTAAAATATTACTTACTAGAAAAACCAAAGGTGGAAAACAGAATCTAGATAACTAATACTTTGTTTTTGGGAAACCAAAACTGTTTATGGTCTCCAGCTGAGTTTGAATATTGCTGTATTTTAGCCAGCTCACATCACTAGTTCTATTTAAGTTCTGTTTTAAAACACTGAAGCTTGTAATAACAAAGACAGGGCAATATAAGGTCATTTGCTGCATAAGGGAAATGAACCAAAGACAAAGTGTTGGGAAGAAGTCCTAGTAGGAAGAGGAGTCTAAAGCTTTGGACTGGCATTACCTGAGTTAATATGAAATATGGTTTAAGACAATTTAGATTAATTTGGATTAGAGACCACTAGCCTAGCCATTATGGAGTTGGCTTAAACACAGTTTATGTACTTTACAAATGCTGCCTTCACTACATTTTCTGGGTGCTGAACAGCATTAGTAAATAACCTGTGTAACTTTTTGATCAATGCAAATATAGAAAGACTTATGAACATTAAACTATATACTGTACTAAGCCCTTGAGGCAGAATACAAAAAGATGGGCTTCATCTTGTGTCCTAAACACACCTGGTAGAATGCCAAAGATATGTACTGTTACCAGTATTTATTGAATAACTTGTGGATTTGAGTATTCTGTTGCAAGTCAACCTGCAATGGATCTGGTCAAATCCCACACAAGTGTTAGCAAATGATTCAGTGAAAAAAAGAAGGATGTCTACTGAATAATGTAATTTGGCACAGTACTGGACTAGCACTGCTCAACAGGCTTGTGCTCTAGGCAAACAAATAGAAGCGACTTTCAGAGTCAAGGCACCTCCAGTGCTAATGCCCTGCCAAGCTCAAAGGCATTCAAGTTTAGATAGAATTGACACAAACCCACAAGTTGGCCTCGGCGGCTGGGGTGGCACACTGGGGTACAGGAAGGAAGCCAGAATCAAAAGCATTCTGGAGTGCATCAATAACACTTTGACTTCCCCCAGAACCAATAAGGGGACCGGGTATTCTTTGGCTTGTCATCCAAAACTCTGTTTAAACCAAATGAGCCTCAATTGGTTTAAAACTATTCCAGACCAGTTCAGGTAAAGTATCCGTGAGGCATAAAGTAGAAGTAGTACATAAAGGAGATGGTGATAGTTTTGGCCAGAAGCAGCAAAAGGAGGATAAAAGGAGGGAAGTTGCCTATAGCAGGGTCTTTCTTCATCCAGTGTTGGACACTGCCTCTGCCTCAGTTTGCCTCCATCTGTAGCCAAACCCACCACTACAGCTGGCGCTCTAATTGCTATCCCCTTGCAGGAACTGGACTATTTACACAAAGATAGTTACATTCAAAACTAGAATTTCCTGGCCTCCTCCTGGAGACTCACTAGTCCATTATACACCTCATGGGCACTCAACTCTCTCTTAAAGTTTTGCTCCTGTCACTCTCCGCAGGTCACTGCAGTCAGGCCCCTCTGTCTGGTTGATAGGGAGTGCTGGTTCCCTGATACTCCTTACCCATGGGTCTCTTCTGGCTCCTTGCAGGTACCTCCCTGCTGATGTATCTTCTCCTTATCCTTGTTCCTGTGCATCAGGTTCTAGCTCTTTCTGACCTGGGAAACTCCGCCAGGCCTACTCCAGAATCTGGGCATCTTTAGAAAGATTTCCCTCAGGTCTTTCCTTGCACCTGGTCGTCCATGATGGAACTGGCTCCCTCTTATAGGAAGCCCTACCCCTAGGCTATTAATATCTGATGCACGGTCACCTGAGCCAGACACCAGTCCAGGCCTTTCAACTGGGAGGCAGATAACTAGGCTTAAGTGGGGCTGAAGCCAACTCCCCTTAAAGGGCCAGTCCCCATCCTATGGCACTACCAAATGGAGCAGAACAAGAGGGAATAAGATAGAATTCACTCACTTTTTTTTAAGTGGTCCATTATTTTTGGAGCCCTGGTGGCCCAGTGACATTATTCAGCTCCATTTTCTGATTGTTTACAGTGCATTGTCTTAGCTGAGTAATTTTTCGTATCTTCATATTGAATGTGATTAGGTTGTTGTCTGATAAGAATGTTTGCAAACATTGAGATTGAATCTGAATATGGTACAGTTGGTCTTGTAGCTTTCAGAGTTAAAACCATGATAAAGGAAGGAGACATAGTAATGCAGAAATGAAAGTAGGCAACTTTGTGCCCATTTAAAAAAACAAAACACCATTTGAATTCTTTTCCTTTTCTTCCACAGCCCCCATTGTCTGCTCCTTCTTAGCTGACAGCACTTGTGGTGCTTTCTCTGCTTCCAGGAGAGTGGAAGTGCCTATCTTCAAGACTGTTTTCTAACAACTAACCAGTGGATGTCCCTTATATAGTAGCTTACCCAATCCAAACTCTCCTATAATTAGCTGAGTGGTACGAGGCCTCAATGGTGAGGCAGGGTACTCTGCCCACCACAGTTACAGTAGAATAGAAGAAAACAGGTGTGCAGTAGTTTTCTAAACATAGTGATGCTAATTACAGCAGCAGATGCACTCGCTACATAAAATCCAATCTCTTAAACATGACTAGTGGCCCAGGCACTACAGGGTCACCAGACTTTTTCTTAAAAAAATAAAAAATCCTTTTCAAACAAGAAATCTCCTAATGCTCAGACTCAAACTGATTATAACATCCCAGCTCCTTAGAACAGCACTTCCTGCCTTGACAGTGATTTCTTTAGCACAAACCAAGAGGGAGAAGAGTTTATCCAGTATAAGGCCCCAAGCTCATACCATTGCCAGCATGTCCTGTAAAAAGGAAATTAAGTAGCTGATTTCTCCTAACCCATGTGTTCAGCAGAAGTTTGCTCTCCAGCCATGTCTGGAATCGGTCTTCATGGTAAGGATGTTTTTCTTCTTGAAAGAAAATCTAGGGAATACACAGAAAAGGGGAGCTCTGACCCCTCCCTCAACTCCCTTTAAAGTTAGTTATTAGAGCCCAGAATCAGGAAGAATAAATTCAGTTTGTTAAAGAACATTGACTTTACCCTGAAGCACCTCCATTCTTCCCCATGACACTTCGTTCTGCCGCATAAAGTTGCTCTTCAGTTTATGGTCTGTCGGTCACTGATTGTCCATGCTTCTAGGTAGTTTATAGAGTCATTTTTGTTACAGTGGTGAATCCTCCTGTCAGTCTTCAGGCTATGAAGCTTTCTGCTACAATAGTTGTAGCAGAGTTCAGAGTTCCCTTAGAGTTGTCAGAAACTTATTTGGTCACCAACAACAAACACGTTCCTGCAGGCTCTTTTCATGTCTTTGGGTGGATGTTTGGTGTAAATTTAACCATGATCCTATTTCTTTAACCTACACTGAACACATAAGAGGATCAAACCAAACTGCACGTTGATTTAGAGTGATTAGAGAAGTGGAGGTCTGCAGGCATCAAGTGTGGAGATAGAGGGAAACATGGTACAAGTCATGAGAGGAAGGATAGTCCAGTTATTAGGAGGCTTATCTGGGACTCTGGAGACCTGGTTTCAATTCCCATTGTGTGTGACCTTCAGCAAGTCACTTAGTCTCTCTGTGTCTTAGGCCATGTCTACACTAGCACTTACGTCAGGAAAGCTTTTGTCACATAGGGGTGTGAACAAAACATCCCCCTGAGCGACATAAATTTTGCCAGCATAAGTGTTCATGTGCACAGTGCTATGTCGGTGGGAGACACTTTCCTGCCAACATAGCTACTGCCACTCGTTGAGGTGGTTTTATTATGTCGATGGGAGAGCTCTCTCCCGTCGGCATAACGTGGCTACACTATGATCTTACAGTGGCAAAGCTGTATCATTACACCTTTGCCGCTGTAAGCTTGTAAGTGTAGACATGGCCTTAGTTTCCCATCTGTGCACTGGGAATAAAAGCATGTCCCTATGTAACAGGGTGTCAGGAGGATAAATACATTAGACATTGTGAGGTACCTAGATACTACAGTACTGGGGTCCATATAAGTCTTTAAGATACATAGAAGTAAATGCAAAGTGTTTAACCTAAGGATAAGTAAGCAACACAGATACAAAAAGAGGTAGTAGCAATGCAGCCGCTATATTCATGTTAGAAGGCTTATTATTCTCTTGCTGCTGTAATACTATCCTAATGTTACTTTTTGTGTGTGAGAGAGAGACCAGATAATGTTGTTGTAGGGAAGACGTGGAAGCAGAATTGATTGATTGGAAAGGGCTCCACTGTCTCGTGTTAAGCAAACATTTGAAAACTGCTAGGTTAGTAATATATTAGATTTACAACCTGTATAACTAGAGTATTATTTTGCCTTTATTAGGTAACTGTTAATAAAATACAAGTTTCATACACAAGGCTGGAAATTGTGGATAAGTTGAGAACACTTTCCTGTTTCTACTCTGTTTCAGCTGTTACATGGACTTTCTGAAGTAAATTATTTTTTGGTTTATCCAGTGAAACATCTGGCTTGACTATCAGAGAGGGGATTGGATGAAGGATTAGTGTCTGCTTATTGTACATAGTACCAAAGATACAAGAGGATTCTGGGAGCCAGTAGACTTTCTGCACATTTAATTCAGCTGTGCCAGAGTTCTGAAGACCTTATCCAGACAGTCTGGAGACATTTTGTGTGATGCAGCAAAGCAGCCTAAGCCCTTCAGTTGTGAAGGAATAGATTTCAGAACTATGTAAGATGAGAAATCCTCCCCCATCTGAATTAGGCTCACAAGTGATTTATCAGTTTAGATCAGCTGGCATACAGACTAGTTTTAGTGTTTGGCATGTCATTCATATTTTACATCATCACATGCCGTGTGATGATGAATCTGGTGTCATTCTGGGCTAAAACACTATCTATTTAAATGTTGAATCTATTTTAAAGTAACAAATCGCAGCCAATATTTTTACCTTGATTTATTTGGCCTAATTATTATGCAGAAATATGAAATGCCGTACAAAAAAAAAGTGCAAGTTTTCCTAAAATATCAGAAATTTAATGCTGCTATTACCCACAATCCTTGTGCTGTTTTGAGAGCTCTTATTCCTGTTGAACCTATGCCATTGTCCTCATAATTTTGGAAACATAATTCTTCATAACAAGAATCATTTTCACAGTCTGAAAGGTAGTTAAAAGGCTTTTGAGGGCTGAAAAAGCCATTGCACAGAGTCATGATTTGACACTTCACTAAGAATGTTATAACCAAGCCAAAATAAAGGAACTATTAGCTGGAAAACATATGGTAAAGAGTAAAGGATTCAACACTGGGCTTTTATACCCAGCAAGTTCTGGGTCAACTTTCAGGAGAAAAGCTTTATGTCTGGGACTCTGACTCAACTGAGCAAGTTGCAACTGCGTTTGTGGGAATGCATGCAGAAGTGTCAGAGAATAGAGAGAAATCTGCACTCATTATTTCAGGTACTTGAAAATCAGACAACTAAACCTCGGTGCTTATGGAAGGCCTATACTATATTATGCTGATCATGTGATCCCAAATTCCTTAATCTTGTGATTGTTAAAGGGGTTCAGAATGTCTAGGGATTGTAGTAGAGTCATTAGTGTCCTTCTGGTCCGAGATCCTGCCAGTGCAGGATTGTTTCATGTTTAATATTTTCTAGGGTTCTGTACAATATATTCTAATGGTAGGTGTGAAGTGGTGCTTCCACCACTTACATCATGTGATTAGTGCAGAAGCTGAGACACCATACTGTGGGGAGAATTGTCCTTATTTCTGTCTAATTGTTTTATCTAATCTATCAGTATTTGCTCAGAGTGTCAGCAACTGTGGTATTTTGGCACAAGTTTATTTGAGTCAAATTAACCGCTAAAATATCATGTTCTGCTAAACTTTTCTTCAAGTTTAATGGCATCTCTTGGCAGACACCTTTAATATAAGAGCTTAAAAGTATGTGACCAAACAATGTGAAACAGACGAGCATGGTACATTTGAAGGCATTTCTGAACTCTTTAATTAGGGTTTTCATTTGCTTGTTGTGTTTCTTGTTATGAAGAGCTAACAAGATAGCTACTTTATTTGGAATAGTGAAGGAACAACAAGGTTCACTTTCTGTAATGCATTGTTTGTTAAATATAATAAAGTGAAAAGAATATGTAAAAAATTACTCCTTTTTTTGGTTCTCTGAATCCAAGCAATTAGTTAGATCAGTAAAATAAATTGGCCTGTTTCTAGGGGCACTTTTAATTTCCATGAACAGCTGAATATAACTGTGGGGCTTTTATTTTTTCGTTTTAGTGAAGAATCTCCTCATCAGTTTAACAGGGTGATTCTCCCAGGCTTCTGCTCTAATGTTTGTATTGCAGCTGGCGGTTTGGGTTTTTCATGCACTGTTCTTACCAACATTTGGAAGATTGATGACAGTCAGGAAATTGCTGCTAGCTGAAATGCACCTACTCTGCCCAGTGCTTTGCAGAATTGCAGCATGTGGGTCACAGCCACTCTGAAAGCATTTAGCTGTGAACTGGCAGGCTGATGGCCCTACATGCTATTAAGAATAGAGCCCTCAGATGCGTCAACAGTACGTATCCCACAACAACTCGCTAACATTAGGAAGCCACCTGCAGTATTGTGAATAGTTTGCTTGACTCAAATAGATAGGAAATGATTCCTCAGTATTAATTATTCTGGCATTAGAAGAAACAGTCTTGTCAGAAGTACCAGGGATGAGCAGAATACAACTTATGCACTGGGCACTCTTGCACATAGGAGTGTGTGTTTGTTTTCATGGCTCTCCTCTACATGCAGATTGGTATCTGTCTTGAACAGAGACCACCACTGTGGGTACGTATAGTTGGAAGAGAGGGAAGGGAGCAGCAGGGAAGAGGAGAGGAAGCAGTCTTGCGGTCCCTTTTAACTCTCTCACTCATTTTTAAATTTCAAATCAAGAGCATAGCGATCAGAATATTGCAGGTATAGTTCAGCCAGAAAGCATCTTCCTCCTTCTCCTGCTGCAAGGGGAGATGGTATCTGTAAATCGGTTCCTTTACCTGGCACTAAATGATAAGTATAAATCCCTACAAAGCCATCCTTCCAGTCTTCCAAATAGCCTGTGAAGCAAATGAAGCATTAATGAGCCTCAGAGGAAACAAAGTAAGGGTAGAAGTGTCTTTGTTGATTCACTAATTGTCAGATAGAGCCATTTCCTTTTGTTTACTTCGTTTTATTGTGCATTTTACTTGGTATGACTGTAATTTTAATGCAAAATATCTTGGGTGTGATTTTCAGGTGTTGAGGGATGCAATAATGTATACATTTATGTGCCAAATTTGCGTACACAACTAGAAAACTGCATACATTAAAAGCAGAAATAACCAATGTTCAAGCTAGGGAAGCAAATGCACATGCATTTTACGGCTCTTATTTCTGTAGCTAAACCTCCAAAAATAGGCCCCTTGTTGCTAAAGACATCTTTGAGAGTATGTGGAATCATTGAAATGATCATCTGGGTCTTCCTGAGTACTTTGTGGTGTGTTTTTCTGACTTAAATGCTGGTATTCCAGAAACACTGCTGTGTGTGTGCATTTGTACAGGAGAGGCGGGAAGATGAAAGGTTGGGGATATGGTAATGGGGTGTGAGATTGGCCAGTATGGAGATGCATCTCTCATAGGTAACTACTAGCAGCAATACTTTCAGGCGTGCCATTGACAGTGTATCAAAGGCAAAATATCTTTGGAGTGTGGACCTGACAACAGCCAGGCAGACGTGGGCATTTGAACACTTGCCTGTCTCAAACATAATCAAAGCAGCTCCTGCGTAAATGTTTCCAGGCTCTCAATTAGAAACAATAAATGGAAATGTGGAATGTAGGAAAATAAGATGCAATGTCATGTGCTTCCCCTGCGTTTCTCTGCTGCTGCATGGGAAGGTTTGACTTCCAGTGTGACATGGTGGGCAGACAATGACATTAGTTAATTTGGCTCAGTGTCGCATTGAACATTAATATGAATTACAAATGGGTGCCTGAGCTATCATACTGACTTTTGTTTAGTCAGTTATTTGTTCAAATGTTAATGTGCCACACACGTGCAGGCCCCATTAGACTTGGAAATGTTTATTTTCTTTTTATGGCTTCTAAAAATCTAAAGGTTTGTTTTATTATAAAAGGGTTTTTTAAACAATTTTTGTAAATAGACAACATCTAATAGTTTCAAAGATTTCAAATTGAAGTGAGCACTGAATTTCACAACCTTGCTACTTTTAAATAAACACCAGTGATAAATTACTTTAGACACATTCTTCCAAGGTTCCTTTGGGCAGCAACCCAAGTAACGGATGTGTCAGGTGTTGAGGTTGAGATTGGTGTAATATATCCTCAAAGATTAAGGTAATCAGCAGGAAGAGCAATGCTATCATGATGGCCATTGATCTGTGGTGATGATTTTCACTGCTTTCCACAGCTGTATGTTTGGCTTGGGTTGAGGGAAACCCTTTGGAACTTTTATGATATTACTGCAGTATTGGTGCATATTGAGCATTGTCGAGGCACCTGGCACTTAGCAGTGTACCAATTTATACAAAGTAACTCCCATTTATGCTCCCAAATCATTTCTCAGTTTCATAATTGAATCATTGTTATTGTTGTGAAATATTCATATATCCTTATTTTCCCCTCTTGGTGTCCATTGCACTTACTGGATCAGGCTGAAATTGCAACTGGTGGGGGCAGAATACCTCTTGAAATGCTGCTTGTGTGACATTCTATGCCCAATTCAGCTGTCATAAAACATCCAGACCTCGTCCAGACAGGGTCCTTTAAAATGTACACATCCCTGGTTTGTATTTCAAGATTGTTAGGAATTAACAGTGCAACATCACCATGCTGAATTCTAGACTTTATGCATCGTGAGCAGCGGATCTCGATGGTTAAAACATTTCATACAGGGAGAAAGGAAAAAAGGCTGAATAATAGTGAAATACAGTTTTTGGAGAATGTCCAGATTCTGCAATAAAAATGCTTTTCAGCACCAGACAAAGTCTGAATCATAACAACTCATTTAATACCATGTGCCCTCCTGAAAAGAAAATGAGATCAGTAGTTAAATGAAATGGTTACAGATCGTGGTCATGGTGCATGAGATCAATACAAATGATAATTCAGAGAGGGATGAGAGGATAGTAAGCTGGACTGGTACTTACTATTGTTTTGTTTCCCCGTATCTTTCAGAGTGCTCTATGGAAATAAGATCACTGAGATTCCCAAAGGCCTTTTCGATGGGCTTGTCTCTCTGCAGTTGCTGTGAGTATGATCTCTTCTTTTACTATTATTCAGCCTAACCAGATTTTTAGTTTTTTCAGCTTCTAGTTTTAACTTCAGAAAATCCCTGGTTGGCCCATCACCTTATGCACTGAAAACTCATTGAGACACTTCACTGACTAGGTTAGCAATGGAGTGAAGAGGAGAAAAAGAAAAAAGGTGAGTGTGATTTTTACAGCTCGGTAACTGTATCAGGCAACTGAAACAGTAGATTAAGTTTGCGGGAGGAAGAGGAAGAACACATTCATTCTAAGAGGGGAAATATCTTGCTGGTGAATTATGAAGAAACTCAAGATCTGAAAGTCACCACCAAATGCCAGTAAGATGATGCCAGTTGATAATTTTTATACTACTTTTCATATTTTCTATTTATCCATAGCATATGTGGGTGAATGTGTAGATCCTCACTGACAATCATGTTGCAGATAGCCTGTGCTCATAAGCAAAATAGTAATATTTAAGGATAGTGCAATTACCTGCAGTGTCTAGTTCCATATCTTTATTATTTTTATTACGTTGATTGTGGCTCCATTTGAATACAAATGGTCTCAGTCCCATGCCATTAGTATATTTACATAGTCAAGTAGTTTAAGATACAGATTTGGTTTACACTAAAACAATGTCATGATCTGATGAAAGATCTACTCTGGATTATAAATATATTCATTTTTCATTAACCCACTCGGGAAAAATAGAGATGGGACAGAATTAAAATCCCAGATCCAAGCCTTTTCCGCTTTGTGGGAACAAAATTTAGCACCTTGAACCTATCTCGGGAGAGAGCAATCAGCCACCATTTCAGCCAGCCAGTAGAGGGAGCAAAAGTTAAATTGATTTTAACTGTATTCCCGGAGCTCAGGTTATCATCCCTGAAGATGTGCTTAGACAAAGAAATAGATGAAGTTGATCCATATAGGTTAGCATCACATAAAACACGTACAGGGAATGCAATAGAAAATAGGGAAATCAAGTATTTCTAGGTGGAATACAACAAAATTAGTCAAAAGACATCTTATTTATAAGCCTCTCAGTCTGTCTCAACATACACTTGAGTTGGAAATCCAAATAATAACTATTATTATTTATAATACTGTATTACTCAGACGCCTCAAGTTGTGTCATCACTGCATTGCACTAGAAGCTATACAAAGACAGAGATAGATTTGGATTATAAACTTTTTGGTACAGACAAAAAGCTAAAATGAGTTAAAATATTTGTAATTTTGCTACAAGTGATAATCCACAGGGGATTACTCTCCTCTCACTTTCATGTGTGCAATGTAGTCAATAGGTTTTTCAGTTGCAAACCTGCAACACCTTTCTCTGGAAAGAGACAAGATGAGAGAGAGCACACGAGGTGGATTTATTATAAATCTTAAGGAGAGAATTCTGCAAACGGTTCCTCTCCTTCAGGCATTCAGTTACCTCCCGTTGCCCTTTGCACACTCCTTTCCTGTCAGCTTGCACCATTCACAGCAAGCCCCTCTGTATCTGAAATTACTTGGTCCCAGCATGTGCACTAGGTATGGAATAAATATGCAGGCTTTTTTGTTTTGTTATGCATGAGGACAGTAGACCCTGAAGTATTCTGAAACTTGGGTGCAGTACCAATTGATACAAGAGGCACATTAGTTACTGTAGTTCTCTAACAGCAGCATACAGTTCAGTGAAGGCACTTCAAGCAAAAAGAGCCTTTACCTCAAATAATCCTCAATCTAGTTATGGGCGTTTGTTTTTGTTTTTTTATTATGTTGGAGGAAAGTATATGAAGAATTCAGCTTGGTCAAAATCTGTTTACATGGCGCCTTCTACAGCTGTAAGTTTAAAAGGACGCTATGTCATTGGATTCAAAGCTGGACAAGTTACAGATGGATTCCTTCTCAGTAGCAAAAAAAAAAAAATAAGATCACTTAACATATGGCTATCTAAGTGTCCTGTAAAAATGTGGCTGTAGAACCTTTGAATGAAATATAAAGATAGGTTTATTTACTGCACTTATATTTATATAATAGTCCTTCTGTGTATGTAACACTGTATTTTATGTTACTGCTTTAAGCCCAAATATTGTAACACTCTACTGAGATTAGCTAACGGGACACTTTTTTGTTAAAGTGACAAAATCCATGTAATGGGAAATAGTTCAAAGATACTGTTGTTAAACCATTTGAGCCGCATCAGAATGAGAAGATCTAAGTGGATAAATCTTAAAAGATTGTCAGAGTTAGGGCATTCACGGATAATGTTACTTTGGGGGCTTTTAAATGACTTTTTGAAGGTATTTGGAATGTAAAGTAGCTGTTGGCAAGGATAAAGTTGAATGATCATACTTAAATGCAAACAAATGTCTGCACATTTTTCTGACCATGGCTTTAAAGCAGCTAATACAGGTTTGCTTGTTGTATTTTAATGGATGCTTAAAACATAAATGGCATGGACTGGTTTTAGACCTGCTGTTGAACAGTTGGAAAACTGCCCTCTGATTAGATCTAATTTAGCATTCAGTGAGCTCTAGATTGGATTTCTTCTTATTAGTCTGGAGACACACTGATAAAAATGCTCTGATTAGAATACATTGGTAGCCAATGTAATTTTCTAAGCTTGAACTGGACCATTTTTGAAAATGTATCAGTACATTGTAAAGCAGTGTATGCTGTTAGGAAGGGAGGGTGAGCGTGGGTCCTTCTCAAAGCTTTCAGGTTTTGGTTTAGGAGGAAAATCTCCTAAATTGCACAGCAGATGCTACTCATTTGTTTGTTCTCAATTACGCTATTCTTTTAAGCCCCACAAAAACTTTTCTATCCTTGTTTTTTGTATATAAAATAATAAAATAGGGCAACATACTGCCTCTCCTAATGAGGAAGAATAGTATCTTAATTCTGCAGTTAGTTCTACTAAAATCAGTGGCCTGCATTCACAGCAAGGTGCTGCTCAGCTTGAGCATCGATGGGAGAATCTGACCCTTAATATTTTTAACAATCCTGTCTGTCCCTTGAAAGTAGGAAAGATGATAATTTTAGTCTACTTTTAGACTACCTAGAATGGTGGTTAGAATTCTGTAATTCATTCAGACAACACAAGGGTGGGCGAGGCATATATACTATAGGCAGTAAGGCATAGTTAGATGGTATCCATCTTTTCTTTTTAAATTTAACTTTATTACTCTCCTGGATTAATTTAAAATTTGGAGGATAAATGTAATTTCTTAAATCTGTGCCATAATTAACTTACTAATTAGCTGAGCTAACGTATAATAATAAATAACCCTATAATTAGATTTCAATTAGAATTCTGCCAGATCTTCTTACTGTTCCATAAATACACACGTGTAACCAGCAATATCCATGGAATCCAGTTGCAATACGGATTCTAGCATCCTAATGAGCAAGTGGGACCTCTCTTCTTGGACTGTATCGAGCTCAAACTAGTCATGTTCTAAGCTTCTGGTAGCCCAAATGGTAAAGATTCTGGGTGGTTGTTCTTGACCCTCAACTTCTTTCATGGAAGTGGTGATCATGTTCTTTCTACTCATCTTATCAGGCTGTATCAAGTGCCTCTCAGGGTTTTAGTTGACTTAAGTTTTTCCTATAGTGAGGTGTACTATTTTCCAGGAAGGAGAATTGGAGTGTGAATTCATTAGTAACCTGTAACCTTCATTTCCAGTTTGTGGCAACAAGCTATAGCAGGAGAATGCAGCTGTAGAACAGCATTTGCTTTATTAGCATTGAGTGTCGGACATGAATATGAATATTACAGAAATGGAAAGTGCCTCAGTTGGAGATGGATGTTTTCATGTAAACATTAGCCACAGTCAGTTTTACTACCTTTCCAGGAGGCTTTAAACTAATCTTGGTCTGTCTGGAGGCTGGAATAAAATTAAAGAAACTTAGTCATCTGTCTTTCAATTTTCTTGGACCATGGACAAGACCTTTCAAGAATTCCTGAGTTTCCCAAATAACATGCCAATCACAGTGCAGTAGGTAAAACTTAACACCACACAGCTCGTCCTTTCTCTGCAGCAGTTTAACAGATAAGCTTGATGACTACTCTGCTTACCCCCTCATGGGTAAATCTGCAACACCATCCTGCAGCGAAACAGAGCTATGATTCAAATGGCTCATGCCAAGGAATTGTGAATAATGCACACAGAGTCTAACCATCCTTTTCATATCTGAACAATGCACTTTATGCAGCCATATTAAAACAAACATTTCCAGACCGTTTTTATTGCTGTCAAACACCACATGCTTCGAGGTATCTTCGTCCCTGGAGCCAGAAGGATACCATAACATTTTCTGTTTAAAGAGATTAGGTACCTAAGTAGGGAATGTAATCTGGTTTATCAAGTGTCTAACATGTATCAGTTTTCAATAAACCATGTTCCTTAAGGAAATTTGCCTTGCACTGTCACTGGTCATACTAGTGCTGTGATGTGTTGATCTTAAATCTTGAGAGGTTGAGCTCGCTAAGGTCAATTGGACAATTATGCAGAAGAAAAAAGTTTCCCAGAGTTGTTTCTGTTCTTTTGTATCTAGCCCTGTACTTACTCTTTCCATACGCCGGTGTGCTGAAGAGCTTGTACCTGGAAAATGATGGGTTTGTTGTAGCATCACCTCCATAACAATCCACAAGAATCTTAGGGTTCTCTTCTCATTTTATATATGTCTGTGATTTCAGTGAGCATCAGAGTTAAATGTGTGCATTGAAGAGGGGAGTGAGCTATAAACATACTAATGCCTGTAGACTGAAGTATAAACAGATACAAACACATTTTAAAGGTGTTCCAGAATTAGAGATGGGCTCAAGCCAAAACCCATGTTCCCTCTAATTTTTGACAGGCCGTGTGCGCAAAAAAATTTCTTCTGTGCAATTTTTTGACAGGCCATGTGCGCAAAACATTTATTCTGTGCAAATTGTTGTGTGCGCAGTGTTTCGCCGTGTGCGCAGGGTGTAGGATTTGTGTGTGCGTGCACAGGCGCACAGCTTAGAGGGAACAGTGGCCAAAACCTTAGATCTAAGCCACTAATTTTAGTGAAGTGTGGTGTTAACTAGTTACTTTCCGTGTCTATTCAAAATACAATTATACAGAGTGAGAAATTGCACTGACATTTGAATACCAGTGCAAATGAACGCTTAAAAGCCAATCAAACTTTTGTTTAGTTAATGCTCATTGCTTTCCTCTGCTTCTATGTTGTGGGTTTTGGCTGGTAATGAGATTTCCAGTACTTTCACAAGGGATGCTATTATCACAACATCTCCAGCCCAGTTTTGCACCACCAAGCCGTTCAGACCACTAAGACAAGCTCCAGAGAGAGTTGGGTGAAGTTATGTGCCAGTTTTAGCCCGTGAGTTGATTTATAATTCTAGGTGGATGCCATGCGGATTCAATTATTGCACAGAGTTTCCAACAGATTCCCGATGTTTAGCCATTGGATTTGAGTTAGTTAGAATCTGAAGCTCAAAGAGAATGTATAGAGGTGCTAACCCACTCAAGGTGATTTAAGGCAGAAAAGTTCTCATAATCTCTGTAAACTTAAAAGCACTAAGCTCTGCACCACTGTCTCCAGCACCTCCAATATAATCTTTGAAGTAACATATATTTACTAATTTTAACCAGTGCTACAAAATCATATATAAAAATAGCAAAACCCGTGAACAAACAATTTTCCATAACAAAATCCTTCATTGCACACCATTCATTGCTTGCCCCCAACACTCCCTAGTGATCTCATGTGTACCTGTCATCAGCACACCTGTGTTTCCCTTCCGATAAAAGATAAATTCTTCCTACCCCATGAAATTCTTCAGTTTAGTCATTTAGTGTTATAAATAAGGTGCATGGATGAAGCTATTTCTGCCAAGCTGTCATCCCAGTCTTTTAAAACTAGGACCCTAGAGCTTTTCCACTTTCTAAGCATCAATTTCTTTTCACAACCAGATGCAGTTGTAGTCCAGTCTTCAAAACATTCTGTAATCCCATGGTATTGATGAAAAATTTAAAATGAATTTGCGCTCTCTTGCTCTTGAAAATACTTAACTGTCTTTCAAACCTGTGAGGGTTTTCTGTGTGTGTGCGTGTGTGTGTGTGTCCGTGTCCCTTCTTGTCTGGATCAGTCTTTTAACTGTCTCAGAACACACAATAAATGCTCAGTAAAAGAGTCCCACCCGCACCTTTCAGTGTTTGTCAATTCATTACACGTCTGACTGAGCGAATGCATCCAAACTGTTTGACTTAAGCCACTTATTTCTGAGTGAATCTGGATCATGATTTGCATTTTTTAAAGAATAATTTATGGTTTCTACTTTAGTTTGCTTTGAATTGAGAGGTTTGGGTTAAACCCAGAACAAAGTAAAGTTCAGTGGTTATGAATCCAAACCAAACAGAAATATGTGTATTCCACACTGCCTTTATTGCAATCCCTCTAAAAAGTGGGGATGTTTTTGTTTTCTTTTGAAAAAGCTATGCAGACCATGCACTTGTGTTCTCACTGCAAATTAAACCAGCTTGCAAGCACTGCAGGGGATAGTGATGTACCATTAAGATGCTCTGTATCTCAGGTTAAATGGTTACATTAGAAACAGACAGACTCAGTGAGCGCAATATGATGTGTGACTGAGAAAAATGTTTGTATAGGTCTAGAATTTTTCAGATTTTCTTGTGCTTTATTTGGATTGTTATATATCATACTTGAATTGCGTCTGCTGGAAAGCCATGTAAGTCAACAGACTTTCATTTACTAAATTGTGTGAAGAACCTATACCCTCGAGAAACTGTGCTCCTAGAAGGCTTTGAGCATCTCCCAGAATCCGGTCCTTTACTGGGAGTTGAGGGAGCTGAGCACCTTGTGAGTTTGGGCCTTACTGGGCACCTTACAAACAGTGGAACATTTCGCTTTACAGTGTATCCTGTCACTTCTAAACAAAGGATTGCTTACCGTGGCACCAATCACAGCATTTTTCTTATGGAACAAGTGACCATCTTCCATTCTTTGCAGAATCACATGGGACACTTTTCTCTTGTTATTTAATACAACCCCGGGGAGAACAGGAGGGCTATCAGATCAGCGTCTAGTCCCGAGTAGAGAAGAAAGTTTAAAATTATTTTCAGGCTGCTTGCAGTGATTTTTTTCCTTTCAATCTTTCTGTGTTTATGTTACTCTTGTGGTAATATTACAAACTTAGCTGATGTGCTATGTGGCTATACATCAGCTATGATCTCATTAGCTTTCATAAGCTGAACAGGGTCAATATCTAAATGGGAGAACCTATCAAGAAGCCCAGGTGCTGTGACGAGATGTTGGTAATTCAACTGCTCTCTTTCATCACAGTCACAAATACCCCAGTACAGTATAGTGTTAGTCATTGTTCAACTTGAGCTGCCATCTTTTGGAGGAGAAGTAAAACTGAAGCATTTAAAATCTGTCAAAGTCAAAAATGTTAGACTGCACCATGATTAAATTCCAACGTGAATAATTAAATTGTACCTTTTGGAATTTCCCTTTTTAATTTCCACTGGACAAATTCTTTGTCTTCACCTCCTTTTCTAAACTGTTGAGAAAAACTGATAGTGAATTAGCTCTTGGCATTGTCAGCTGAATCCTGGCAGAAATGGTGGCCAGTCATAATATGGAAAAAGATATATATCAGTGGTTTTCTAAATATATTGAGGCAGATGACGGGTAGCAAGCTTTGTGCTCTTCATATCAGACTGCTAGGAGCCTTCTTCAACTTCCATAGCACGCTAATCACAGTTTTGTAATATCTTTTATTGGTGTCTCTTGTTATGCCAACTACTGGTAATGACAAGCACTTTTTTTCTTCTAACTGGATCATAGTGATGCATATTAAGAGTTCATTTTGTGGGGGGAAATTTCTTTTCAAATATTAGCCTTTTTCACACCATTTTACTACAAAGAGGATTATACTGGCTTAAGTCTGGAAAGATTGTAGGTCTTTCAGTGCTAGTTTTTGTTGGAAATAATGACATTTAATTTCTCATTGTTTTCTCAACTAATCTGTAATAATAGTCTCTTTAGTGAAATCCACTGATATGTTAATACTATGATGCCTGATAAACAAATGGCATTAGATGTATTCCATCTTTCTCAGAGGGAGACACCTCTTAGCTCAGGATATCAATATTTGGAATAACTTTCAAGAGGAGAATACTTTCAGAAAAAAAAAAGATACAATTTGTATACAACGGTTGGTGGCCATATTTCAAATTGATCACAGCAGCATTTGGAAAGCTCCACCTAAATAGAAATTGTAAAGGTGTCAATATACTGTATATAGACACCCGTGTGGCCACAGCTCTCTGTATGGAATCTTAGGTACCACTCTACGCTAACTTCTTGCTTTTAATGATGATGTAACCAGCTAGTTGAGGATCCAACACCTTTTCAAACATTAATTAAGCCTCACATCACCCTTGAGATATAAGTGAGTAGAAATGGCTGTGGTTTTGCTCTATGATCGAGAAAGTCAATAGAACCTGAGTCCTGATTCCCAGTGTCTTGATGCGGCCTCCCTTCTTAGGGTATGACTTCACTGTAGTTAAAAAACCCATGGCTGACCCTTGCCAGCTAGCTTGGGCTGCAGGGCTGTTTAATTACAATGTAGATGTCTAGGCTTGGGCTGGAACCCAGGCTGTAGGACCTTGTGAGGTCGGAGGATCCCAGGGATCAGGCTGCAGGTTGCACCAGTACATCTACACCGCAGTTAAATAGCCCAATAGCCCAAGCTCTGTGAGTCCGAGTCAGCTGACACAGGTTTGCAGTGTAGACATACCTTTATATCTCCCACACAGGGACTTTGAATGTAGGTGAAGCCTTTTGCTGTAGGTATTTAATAAGAGTTGTGTGTATTCTATTTGAATTCTACTGTTATCCATGCAAATAACTTCAGTCACCTATCTCCTTACAAATCTCCTATGTATTTTAAACCTGCTCCTTCCCATCCTCATTTTCTGAAAGAAGTCTGGCAAGCCATCGGTTAAGTGACAGAATATTGGCTGTTTGAATTCTAGCTGTATTTTCATTGTTATCATAATACAAAGCTAACTAAAAGGAAGAAGAGATAGCTTCACAGTGGCGCTGTGAAGCTTTTTCCCCCTTCGCTTTCCCTCAGCTTATTAATGTACTTAGAATGATTTCTGATCCATCCTCTAGCAACAGAGAGCAACCCGCAGTCTTCTGAGTGAATTAAGGTTGCTAGGCTGCTGTTTCAAACTTTGAGTTATGTAGTTATTTGCTGATAGTTTGATTACTTGTCTTCACTGAGCAGAAAATAAAAATGCTACTGGGGTGAAAGCCTCATTAGCATCCCTCTTTACTCTTAAAAAACAATTATTTTCAATCATTTTGTTTTGGAAGTTCAAAATATTATTTAAACGTTAATTACTTGACACTGTGCTTGTGTATATAATTCAATTGGGAGACCATCTTAATTATGTAGATGGAATTTGTGAACATCTGATACCATTACTGTGCCAACTCAGTACACTTTCTTTCAAAGGACTTAGCTGAAATACATTATTATTACAGCGTGCCTGGACAGATTTGCTCTTTCAGGTAACACGATCATACTATTGTAATAGAGTTGTGTTTTGCTCAGGGCTTTCAACAGAGTGCAAACCATGGTCTTTAGCCACTTTCCCTTACACTTGGGAGACATGGGATCTTAGACTTCTGAGCGATCTTTTCCACACTTTTTTAACATGTCCAGATGGATGAAAAGAGAGAGCTGAGTTAATAATCCATCATCCCTCTAAGTAGCATGTGGTTTTATTTCTTCTTGAATTTTTAACTTCTCTTTGAATGCTGTACTACATGTGGAACCAGTGTATAAATCTCATCCGATTAGGCTACTAACACAATGAGAAAAATTAGTGGAAATTGATTTCACCATAATTTGTTGCAAAAGAAATATTGGTAAGGCCCTGCTAAGATAAGGCTGCAAAATACACTGCTAACTATCCCCTCTTTCAAAAACACTCTAAACAGAATGAAACACGTCATTTTTTGAGCACAGTTTTTAAAAGGTGCAGTGTCTAAACAGAATCCGTTTTTCTGCTTGTTGAGTTATAGCTGGCTCTCATTTATAAGATCAGTATTTATTTTATGGGTTTACCTAATGCACATGTTTGAGTCCAATAAGTATTCATTTGATGTAATGATTTGGTCCAGGATCTTAACAGGATAAAACAGGACATTTTCATGGTTTAAAACAATATCCAAAGTTGTTATAGTAGAAGTAAAGCGTAATCAAGAGCTTTGGAAGAGATATAAACTTTCATCCTTCAGGGCATAAGTCAACTTCTAACTAAAGGGGGGTAGGAAGACACTTTCCTGAAGGGTATTCTATTCCATACCTGCCTACTTCCTGGTTCATTTATGCAGCATGAAAGGGGCACCACTCTTTAAATTCCTATTGTTATGCATCTTGTTTAACTGCCCATATGCATGAGCTAGTAGCGCCACCTATAGTTTCCTGGCACTTCCCATTACAAAATCTCATTTTCAGTTCCTTACGACTTTTCCAGACTTAAGTTGCGTGGGCTGCAGTTTCCTATGCTGGGTGTCTACCTCAGGCTGAATTATTATGTATATATAATTATAAACTTCAGGAAAAATGGTTCAGCCATTTCAGAAAAAAAAGTGATCATGTAATTAAAGATTGTATCACAATGCATACACAGAAGTGGTTCTACAGGCAACCTCGATTCTGGCACTTCCTAAATTTTGAAGGCTAGACTTTCTACCCGTAATGTTATTGTAATATTTTTGGTGTATGCAGTATTCACTCCTGTGCAGAGGATGAACTGTATACCATTGATATCCCGCTTAGCACTCCTGTTTTGAGGGGTGTAACGGGTCAGACTCACCCGGCGGCGCCTCCTGCTGGTCAATCCAGGGAATTAGCTCATCCAGCCTCCGGAGCGCCCTCTGTAGGCCGGTGATCCGCCTGACCACTCTCTGGCCCGGTGTCCCTCCCAGGACCCCAGTGCCCCTTTAACTGGGGTGCTGCCCCCTGGCAGTACCCCCCCAGATCTGGGTCTCCTCTCCCTGGAGAACCCCCAACCCACTATCCCCACTTCACCTCAGTGTACAGCTACTGCCAGTCCCCATCTAGCCCCATGCACTGGGGCAGACTGCAGTGTAAGCCATTCATCATAGGCAAAGGGGGTTTGGACCTGTTGCCTCTGCCTACCCGTGGGTTGCCCCCGCAGCCCCAGTACCTAATCTGGCCTTGCCAGGCCTGCAGCCTGGGGTTTTCCTGGGCCAGAGCTCCCCGGCTCCTTTAGCCTTTCCCCAGACCTGCTCCACTCTAGGTCCCTGCTTAGCCCCTGCAGCCAGGCCCTTCTCCCTCTACAGGCAGAGGAAGACTCCTAGTTCCTGGCTGCCCTGGCCTTTATAAGGGCAGGCTTGTCTGTTTGGGGCATGGCCCCCATCTGAGGCTACTTCTCCACTCAGCCTGGGGCTGCTTGCTCCAGCTCCAGCCCTCTCCTGGGCTGTTTTCAAGGGCCTGAACGGGGGCCACCCCGCTACAGGGGTTACAAAGGTAAAGTGATGCATAGGCCCTGTGCTGACCCTCTACAAAGGGGTTTATTGTATCCATGCTGAACAGCCTTGCTAAGGTGCACACCTCACAAAATAAAGGTAGGGCTTCCCCATCTGTGAGTGTAGATTTAATTGCAGATGCTGTGGGGTGGACTCATTACTAAGATTTCATCATTGTACACTCTGCTACATTTACTGACTATGCCATAAATAATTATCATAAAGAACTGCAGCCAAATTACCCTGGCAAGAAATATCAAAACACATTTTGTATTGTATTTTCCTAAAGTTCTACTTGTGTTTACTGACTGGAAAAATTCAGCCACTCAATGAGTCTCTCGGTCTTGGGTGTAGATTAGTAAAGTTCTGCTGTCTCTCTCTGTCTGTTAAATTCTTTCCTGGATTGGTGGGTTGGATGCACTCTATTGAGCAATCACTCCTCTGTCAGGGTGTGGTTCACAGAAAGTGGTTTATTTTATTCCATGAAGTCGGAGAACTTACTCTAAGATAGTTTGTTCCCAGTGCTGACGCTGCTGTGTCTCATGTTCAATGCCTCTTCTGCTGCTGTTGTTGCCATAGTACACAGTTTGAGCTGAAAGGCATGGTGTATATCTGCACACATTAATGTGAGATAATTTCAGTCATTAAAAACAGAGCTAGTGGTGCAGAATATCAGAAAATGTTACCGTCAGTTGTATAGTGCAGGAACTCTGGAAGCTGATTCTGATTCAAACTGTGGTGCACAATCCTGCACAGGCATGCGTGAAGATTAAGTAACATTTTGGCTTCAAATAAAAAATATCTCTTCAGATACTCAAATCCAGAGCTGAAGTCAGAGATCCTGTTGATGTGATCAGGTAGACTGCAACCAGTATGGGGCTGGAAATGAGAGAGAGATTGCATTATATTGCAGGGTTACATTTCTGGATAGTAGTTAAAAGGGTATCAAAAGCAGCACCATAAATCACTGGCAACAGCTACTGGGAATGTTAGAGGGTTGTTGGAGAGACCCAGAGAGAGCTGGAGGAACATTAGAAAAGAAGGCACAATGGAGAAGACTCCCAATTTGGATGTGAAGTCAAATCTTTCCTCTAAGCCCAAAGGGAAGGGATTTGCATGTGCCACTGTAATCTCATACGGCATCAATACTACTTTTTCTTCTTCAACTCTTAGCTAAATGGTTGGCCGTAGCGATTGTTCGCCATTTGGTCCTTTCCTATGTGGTAGCAAGGGCTTGACAGGCCAAGAATCCAACATCGGAACAGACTTGATACACCCATGTAACAGGGTTCCCTCCATCCTCGGTTGGTGGAATTTTATCCCGGATGTTACAAGCCACCTGGAGACCAGCATTTGCTGGAACGTCTTGTGGCATTCTTGCGACATGTCCAAAAAGCGTAAGATGCTGTCTCTGGAAAGTGGCCCCAGTAATCTGTAGATCGGAGCAACCGTAAACATCTGCATTACAAATGAAGTTATTCCACTTTATGCCCAATATACAATGTTGGCATTTTGTGTGGAAAGCTTCCAGCTTTGCCCAGTCTGAGTGCCATAGTATCCATGTTTCGCAACCATACAGCAGTACGGAGAGGATACAGCTGTAATAGATCCTGAACTTGGTGGTTGTGCCGAAATGATGTTGATTCCATATTCATTGTAAATGACCCATGGCAGATGCTGCGATGCCAATCTGGCGAAGAACCCCCATATGAGGAACTGATGAGGATAGAACCTATATAGGAAAAGCTGGAAACTGCTTTGACAGTTTCAATAGTCAAAGAGATTGCGGTCGTGGGTGGACCTGATCCCTAGATTTTTCAGCTTTGTCTTTGACCACAAAACATGGAGGCCAACTTTAGCTGACTGCTCCTCCATTTGCTGGAGTGCCTTGAAAAACCTGTCGGGGCGCTGTACTAGAAGTACGACGTCATCCACATAATCAAGATCTGTGAGCGAGAGATCACCGAGCGGTTGGGACACCTACGCCCTTTAAGGTCTTCCATAGCATGACTCAGTCAGCTGAATCAAACAGAGCCTTAAGATCGACATACGCCACGTTCAGGGGCTGCTTGAACTCATGATGTATCTCTGACAGCAAGCGGAGGGCCAAAATGGCGTCTAATGTGGATCTGTTCCTCGTAAACCCTGACTGTTGGGGGTGACGCTTCTGATGCAGCAGGGGCTCCAAACACACCAGCAGAACATGCGCAAACATCTTCCCTAGCATGGACAACAAGGTGATTGTCCTGTAGCTCTTACATTTGCTGCACAGTCCTTTACCCTTATAAAGTGAGATTACAGTACTTTCCTTCCAGGTGGTTGGCAGTTCCAGTTTTCCACAACAAGCAAAAGACAGCCAGAAGTGATTCTGCTACAAGGCCAATAGGGCAGTTTAGCACCTCCGAGGGAATGCCATCAGCGGTCGCTGTGCATCGTTTTTCAGTTTGCAAATGGTGCACTTCACTTGGTGCATCACAACAAGTGTCTGGGTCCGAAACAAATCAGCCAGCTCTGAGCAAGTGACAGCTGGAGGATGGTTTGGGGCACTGTGATCAGTACTACGATGTGTTTTTAAAATGATCATGGAACAGTCCTCTTGAAACACAGCAGTTAGTGAATGTTACACTAAAAGAGGGAAATAGCAAGTGGGGATAGTAGATAAGAAGAGAGGTGATAGCTGAAGGGCTCATAAGTGCCTGTTTGGGGGAACAGCTCAAAACCTCTCCCCTTTTTATGCTGCCTTCTATAATGTGTTGACTTGTGTTTCATAAACAGATGAAGTATCAGTTTGAGAGCGAGAGACATGTACTGCATGAGAACTCAGAGATAATGGTGATTACTTTGTCTTGGACACAGTGAAAATCATAAGAACAAGTCATTAACTGATGATCTGGATGCCTGCTGTTGAAGCAAAGCTTCAGCATGCCTAATACACTGGAGGAATTATTCAAGTGTCCTAATGTGAAAATTACTCTGTAGTACAGCTAGGGTCAGTAAGATTTTGGGTTACATGCCAAATAATCACCAGTCACAGCATTTTAAGCTGCCCAGGGGGCAGGCTGTTCTTGTAAGCCCCGTATTTGAGACCAAGATTTCAGTTCTGTAAAATGCTGTAAGCTGTTTGTTCAAGTAGGAGCTGCCCACATGTATCCCTCATTGCCCTCTATTGGACCTTACCCCATCATAGACCAGTAGCCTGCTGCACGGCATCATGAAGAAAATCCAGGTGAATTAATATTGATTTTTTCCCCCTTGGTTAAGCAGGGAAGCTGTATTCTGACACATTATTACATCAAAGATCTATACACTGTAAATCCTTGAATAAAGGACCCTCTGTTTCCAAGTATTACAACTGAGTATTTACTAGCACAGCTATTGTAACACTTTAGTGCAATATCTGGGTCACCCCCCAAATAAAATGGGGAGTACAAAGTAGTGATGGCCTTAATTTGAATGAAAGACTTCTTGTAGTTGAAGGGTAGGATAGCACAAAGAAAGCTCTGCGTGGCATGTTTTGTTGGAGAAAAGGACAGCAAGACGTGACCCTAGCTAGCATGTGCTTCTACCTGAGAGCATGTGCCCTATTGTCCTTAGGGCTAGAGGTGCAAGCTAGTGCAGGAGACAATACTCCTGTGTAATACACCCTCAAGTGTTATTTAAGATTTCATGCTAGTTTGATAGGAAGCAAAGATACCTTTCTCCCCACAACACAACCCTATTACTATTATCGAGGCAGCACACAGAAGCAGCGATCAGGTTCAGGTCCCATTGCAACAGCCTTTCACTCTTACTGTTTCAGTTTTACCAGCTAGAATAAGATTTCCTTTTTAGAAAGTTGTTGCCTGGTGAAAGTCCATTGTCAGTTTCAGAAAGCTCAAAGATAGTTAAGGATTTTGTGAATAACTTTGGTGGATCACTGAAGTTAAATGGAGAGGTCAGTTTCATATAGGTGTGATGACAGATTTATTGAATCATTTCAACAAAGATGGGCATCCCTTCAAAAAATAAAATGCTGTAGAATTCTTTAGGTAAACAACTCTAGGGAAAAGCTTTAGGCCAAGACACTGAAGAAACATAAGCCACTTCAGAAACTACAGTAGAACACAGAAAAGAAGAGGTCTAGATTCGTGTGAAGTCTTACATGTGTAGGCCACAGTCTTGAGTATGGCTCAGGTTGGTAGTACTTGAAAGTTGTGCCTGAATGGGCAATGAAGACTGCATTCCCCTATTACTGATGAAGATTATCCATACATGTCAGAGTTGATGTGACCATGACTGGGTGGCAGGGGGAAGCTTTCCTTGGTGCTATGCATTCTGTATTGATTTTCTGGACGAAGGGACTAAATTTGAATTATTATGGGTCCTCTGTGCAGATGTGCAAGGTGGAAGAGGCACTGAGATGCCTTCTTCTATACTATTCCCCTTGCAGACCTGCACAGGAGACTGACATAACTGAAGTGGAGAAAGCAGGCACTATGCTTGTTTGTACTATTCTCTCAAAGGTGTGAGTGAACCTGCATCTCATAAGGGTTGTGAAACTCACATTCTGACATGTGTTCCCCAAAGCCTCTGGAGAAATCCTGGCTGAGCTGGTCAGAATTCTTCCTGAAACTCCCACTGCTACGTGGCCTCTCTCACCCCTCTGCACTAATGTGGCCAGTAGCTTAAAGCTACAGCCTGGCCCCAAAATGATCATTTCAATTCGTTAACGCCGGTGGATAAACTGTGAAGCTAAAAACAATGAGACTTAAATAAGGTTCACACTACATTTATTTATTGTGTTACTAACGTACTTGTTTAGCAATGATTATATGATTGGCACTGTACAGTACACACATATAGATAGTCCCTCGGAGTTTACAGCCCATAGACAGAACATAGATTGATGGGACGTACAAGGGAATAGAGAAGTGTGATTGACTTTGTTGTTTCTTATCTCTTTATGGTCATCATAGAAACCATGTTGCTTGTGATATCTATGGACTACACTAAATGTAAAGGGTCTATCTTCGCATGTCATCGCAAGCCAGCATTAAAAAGCTCATGGTCTATGGAAGCTAAATGGAATATTCTCCTTTAATAATACTTTGTATGCAATTATGTATGGTGAACTGCCACTCTGTGTCCCTCATGTAAGCGTGCCCTGAGTGAAGTGTTCAAACTCACCCCATTCCTGGGTTTTGGCTTTGTTAGTAACTCAACATGTAACAGGCATAAATGTCAAGGGAGCTTGGTTCTCCCTAGATTTTTGTTCCAGAACCTGCTGCCCTAGTGTTCCTGTTCCTGGGAGACTCTCTTCTTTAGTTCTCTGATAGAACTAACTACCCACAACTACCGCAATGAGGTGGTCAGAACTTCAGCAGCTTCATGCAGGGTTCAAACACCAGCTGACTGGGGGTTAAAAGAAGTGTTCTGCCTGCCTCTTACAGTGGGCTTCCATACAATAGCCACTACGTGGGGGAAGGCGACTATTTGACCATCTCTTTGTGTAAATTATATAACCATTATTAAGGAGACAGCTCTCTTCATGATCCCTATGCAATATTTGTCTGGAATTATCTTGTACAAATTTTGTGCACAAAAATATATTTGCAGGACTTTTTTTTGTTGTTGCTTATCTAGCTCTGTTATAGCCATGTATGTATATGTCCTTCAGTTTGATAGCTCTAATGGTGACTGTAAAGTTTTTTGCTTCTAAGGTAACAGGCAGACCAACGACCTTTAATGTGAAATGATTTGGTTTGAGTGGTTTCGTTTTTTTTAGGTTAACCCCAAAGATCAGTCTCTCTTTATCTGGTAATTACAATATTAGTGAATTATAAACCTTTCCTCTGCTTTCAGGCTTCTCAATGCCAATAAGATCAACTGCCTCAGGGTAAACACATTTCAAGATCTGCATAATCTCAACCTGCTATCTCTTTATGACAACAAACTGCAGACCATCAGCAAGGGGCTCTTTGCACCTCTCCAATCGATCCAGACTCTGTGAGTACGCAGACATGCTAAAACTGACAGCTCTTCCCTTTTCCCCAAAGATGTTCCCTATCTTTGCACTGCCTTTGCATCTGGCATTAAGACAATACTGAAGAAACCCAAGGCCGGTAGCTTCCCCTTTTTGTCAGAAATAAAAGAGAAACATGAAAGAAAAGTATAGAATAAATTCAGCACTGCCAAATTCTACAAGGTTCTGCCTCATTTCCAGGGGTCTTATAAATATCATACATTTATTAATGAATATAAATATTTCATTCAGGGACAGTAAGTGGTTTTAAATAGGGAGGATACTGGGCGTGTGCATTTGACTCTATGTAGGGTATATGCACAGCAGACTTCATATATTTAAGAATATTTGCATAATAGTTTTCTGTGAGCATATGTATTTATTTATCCCTACTGGACGTTGAGACCTGCTGCATAGTTCATAAGAGCTGAAGCTACATTTTAATTGACATTCAGGCATGTGGGGTAAATGTGTATCACTGTAAGTTGTTTCATTTGGTCCAGGTAAAAATATTAATTTTTTAAAAATCCATGGATCTATTCTGTTTTCTCTGAGTCTTAGGGCTAGTCTACACTTACCAGCTCTGTTGGACGCGTCGGATCGATCTTCTGGGTTCAATTTATCGCGTCTTGTCTAGGCGCGATAAATCGAACCAGGAAGTGCTCCCCCGTCGACGCTGGTAATCCTGCTCCACGAACGGAGCAGGCAGAGTCGACGGGGGAGCCTGCACGCCGCGGTGTGGACCAGGGGTGAGTACTTTGAAGTTCGAAATAAGATACTTCGACTTCAGCTACGTTATTTACATAGCGGAAGTCGCGTATCTTACTTCGAACTTCGGGGCTAGTATAGACCAGCCCTTAGCGTGAGAAGATTTAAAGCATTAGGACTAGGAGAAGGGTCAGAAACCCCTTATTTTTCTTGGATACATAAGTATACACCAAAACTGATATTTTACAGGGTAAGATTTTTCATCATAAAGCTGTGAGAACTTCCAGAAAGAATAATACTCCTCTCCCAGAGTCTGACTGGCAAACTTAGTTTTAAAAGGACCTAGAACTTCGTATGTGTCTGTACGCGCACATGCACACACTGCAAGACAGGCACTGCACGGTGTAAATGAATTTTGTGGATGTTTGCTCACCTAAAAGAAAATGTTCAATTGTTATTTTTAGCAACAAGCAAGCTCAAGAGGCTGGGATCGTGAAGATAATTTGCCACAAATATTTGGCCAGCACCTGGTGCACCAATCATAGAATCATAGAATGTCAGGGTTGGAAGGGACCTTAGGAGGTCATCTAGTCCAACCCCCTGCTCAAAGCAGGACCAATCCCCAATTTTTGCCCCAGATCCCTAAATGGCCCCCTCAAGGATTGAACTCACAACCCTGGGTTTAGCAGGCCAATGCTCAAACCACTGAGCTATCCCTCCCCCCCAAGCAGACATTAAAATAAATATTTCTGTGATGTATAAATGGCTCTGGTTTGTGTGTATATATATAAAACTTACATGTCTGCATACACCAGAGTTAGTTTCAGATAAAGCTAAATGTTTGCTAATATGACTCTGTTGCAAATGCTAGATGTGCATGAAACTGAACAAACCAAGTGAAACGATATTTTAAAAATGTTAAGCTATAAAAGTTACTTCTTGGGTTCCATGTTTTTTCTAGACAGAGCTTGGGGCCATTACAAGCTTTCCTCATTGCTTTGCATTGAGATGCTTCTCCGTGGGCAGTTTGGTGTTGTAGCTGATTTCCAGTTTCTGCCTTTTTTTAAAGCACTGAGCACATCCCATCCCTGCCATCACATACTGTTGATTTAGTTTGGTATTTGGACCTTCCAGTACTGGAGTGGCTTTACTTTACAGGCTCAATGCAGCAACAGTGTTTAGCCTCTTTGGGTAATCTCTGTAAGGAACATTTTTTTCTCCCCATTCTTTACACTCATTTGACTCCGCTCTCTCTGGTGCTGCCACCACAACCGGGTGGCATGTTATTTTCATTATATTAAGCCACAACCTCTAAACATACCTCGGACAAGGAAATGAAATACATTTAGTGTGGATGGAATATGAGCTGAAGAAAAAAATATGCCTAAATATTAGTAGGACCATAACTCTCAGGGAATATGTCCTTATACATCTGGTCATAAACACAAGTTAACATCTTTCCATATCCAGTTCTCCAACGAACAGACCTTTCATGATTGAAGTCCGCAGCCTGCTCCCTTTTGAAGTCAGTGGGAGTTTTGTCATTGATTTCAATGGGAGCAGGAGCAGGCTCATAGAGAGCCCTGACAAACTTTCTTTATTTAATACCTCACTGAGCCCAACAAAGAGGACCAAAGCAACTGCAAAAATATTTTTTGTCTTAACCTCTGGGAGCCTAAGCGGAGCAGAAGAGGCCTCTACCTGAAATATTTGTAGACAATCCAGAGGAACGTTATCACCGCAGTTTGAATGTCTGGTGAAATACCTTGCCAATTAGACTGGTGTATTTCACATGGGCTTTAGCTGAATTATATTAGTCAGGCCTAGTTTACATCAGCTGCCTATTCTGAAAAGTTAAAATTTCAGATTGAGGAGAAATGATGCAAAAAAACTCCATTAGCCCTGAACAGGAAATGCAAACATTAATTTCACTCTTGAGTAAAGGCCTCTGGCTCATTTGTGGCTTTGCCCACTGATCCAAAGTGCTCTCCTTTACATATCCAGATTTTTATCCCCAGGAACCTGAGCTTGTCAATAAACCTTCTTTTGAAACAAGGGCACAAAATGTTCTCTCAAATCAGGTGTTTCTAAAAAGATGTGTTTCTATTACAATGCATCATGTCAGGCTTCCAAGTGAAAACACCGGCCTTTGTAGACAGAAGATCTGTATCCTTTAAATCAGGCTTTGCTGTATTAATTTTTGCTTCCTCCATGAAAGGACTTGCAGCAGGCTTAATGAGCTACGAAATACGATAGCTCACAGAATTTTCCCATTCATGTGCAGCTCCATGTGGCTTCCGCCAGGCCTGAGTTTTTGGGAGCTTATTCAATTACTTTACTCTTCAGGTTTGCATTTGTGAAAAACAATGATGGAATACAGAGTCACAGGTCATTTCTGATTAAACATCCCATCCCTCTTGCAGACATTTAGCTCAGAATCCATTTGTGTGTGACTGCCATTTGAAGTGGCTGGCTGATTACCTGCAGGATAATCCGATAGAAACCAGCGGCGCTCGATGCAGCAGTCCACGTCGCCTTGCCAACAAACGAATCAGCCAGATCAAGAGCAAGAAGTTCCGCTGCTCAGGTAATTCATTTATCCAGGCTGTACTGCACTTTCAATTCAGAAATAAGCAGGTCCAGAGAGCCTGCTAATCAAATCTGCAGGACAGTGTTTGCTATAATGTATACTGTGGAGCATCTTTTAAAATTAAATTTGGGAAATTCAGTTAGCCCTCCAGAAAACCAATTACCTTATGGATTAAAAAAGAGCCCAGTCTGTAGCTTGTCTTTTTTTTAAAAATCCTTGACATTTAATTTTTAAAGAATGCTGGGTTATAAAATGTCTATGAAAACAAGTGGAGATACAGATGAATTCATATGCCAAATGGTGTATTTGGGAAGGGTGGAAACCTGGATGTACATTGGGCCAAATCCTGGCTTGAATGGGAGCTTTGCCTGAGTAAGTACTCAGCAAAAAAAAAAGTGGGGGGGGAGAGGGAGGGAGGCGCAGGGGAGAGAGAGAGAAAAGAACCTTGTGGATTAGGTCCTACATAAACTGCAAGGAACAATTGTGCCCCCGGAGGGGAACAGGAGGAAATAGACCATATGAATTAGCAGGGCTTTGCCATCCATAACTAATTTCTGCAGATCCAACCCAGAAGCTCTTACCTTAATTTTTATTCGTTCAAGCAAAGCTGCCATTGCAGTCAGTGGATTTTTGTCCTTAGGAAGGAATGAATCAAAACTGACCTCAGGGTATGGTCCACAGATTTTGTTATTTACTGTATGTGTAATTAGTTGTTGATGATGAAAATAATCTGAAAAGTAGTATATACAGCTCTTCCTCATCCCCACCACCTCATAAACTGGACTATTAGCTCTTTTTCATCTTCCGGACCAGATGTCAACAAAGGGATATCGCCTTATGCAGCCTAATTAGCAGACTCTGTTTGTTCATGTATGTGTTGTACTGGTAGTATAGGTTTCAGATTTACTGTACTTGTGACATGCTGTAGGAACAGGCAGAATTTCAGTGCAAGAAAATCTGTTGCTATGTATTGAGAAGAAAAATGACTGTCATTGATGAAATACTTTTCAGTATTTTCTATAAAAATTACTATCATTTTTGTCCTCTCTCTAACCTTCCCCCCACCCCCCCGAAAAAACACCATGATTAATTGTGCTCCTGACAGTAAAAGATTGATGGCACTATAGACTGAGGTAGCATGAGAGTGAATGGCAGCAGCCCGAAACAAAACATGCTGCATTGTGTGTCTCAGCAAACAATATTCTCAGATAAACTGCCCTTTACGGATAAAATAAAAGAAGCATAACTTCATTTGCAATCAGACAGTCTTGTAGGCAGGGCTTAAAGCCTTTAAGAAATTTGAGTTGCAGGCTCAAGTCATGCAGTTTAAAGCCAAATCTTAAATTATTAAATTATGGGGTGTTTGGTTTAGGCCCATCCCTGCAGCATAGTAACTCATCATCAATATTCACCTTTAAAGAAACTTGGAATGAGAATGGGGAAGTCATGGATATTTACAAAATAAAGAACACTGTGAAGAAGTTAATGACTGTAAATTTATCCCAATCTGCCATTTTTTATTTTACTCTATTAATAGGGCAAAGCAATAATCAAAATATGTTACATGTGTATATATATATATACACACCTATCCTATGCAGTGATACAGACCATTGGAAAAAAG
Organism: Chelydra serpentina; assembly: GCA_037349315.1. Lineage (NCBI taxonomy): Eukaryota > Metazoa > Chordata > Testudines > Chelydridae > Chelydra > Chelydra serpentina. The sequence continues at coordinate 27,612,094 of JBAIAC010000035.1, read as the reverse complement.
CTGAGACATTTTTGAAGGATCAGACTTGAGAAGGGACAGCAATTCACCTAATGGTGTTGAGAGTAATGTTTTGTCTAGATTCTTCTGTTGTGTTCTTTCTTCAGTCCATCATGTTCTCAGTCCATCTGTTCCAGCCTTGCTGATCAATTCAATAATATCAAACACCCATGAGAAGGCATACCTCGAGCTTTCCTGGTGTGTGGTTCAGGGGAGGAGGACATGCAGTGTGCAGGCTCCAAAACAAGGCTTTAAGTTGGCTGAAAGCTAACACTATTGAAAAACTCAAGAGAGGGCTCTTGTCCTTGTTAGTAAAAGCTCTAAATGGCAATGAGAATCATAGCTCGCTACGCATTCTTCTATTCATTTAAAATATGGGAGGAAATGTTGCAGTACTATTCCATTAGATATTTTGATGAATCATTGTTTGTAAACTGATTCAGAGTGCATTCAAGGAGGCAGCATTAGAACTTAACCTGCTCAACCTGTTCCTCTCTCTTAGAATGCAACAGAAAAATACAATTTTTCCACTTTTTATTTTTGAGTACTATGACTTTATCCTGGGCTGTGCCACAAAATGTCTTCAGACAGAGATGTAAAGTGTAGGATCATTATGTATTTAAAGCAAAAACAGAGGTGTGCAATGCATCTCTTTTCACAGAGACAGTCCTGCATCAGCACTGCTGTGATGAGAATACTTAGTGATTTGTCTGTTTATCTTTGCTGACTCAGGGATCCTTCTCAGCTGATTCTTGCATCTGTTGCTCAATGAAGGAATGGGAAAATAGTTTCTGTTGTAAATCTACAGCTTATACCTTCCTGCTCAGAAATCACAAAATTCATTTCTCACCTAGGGCTACTGGTATTTTCATTTTATTTGTGTTAGCCCCTTAATAAAGTCCAAAGTAAATTTGTCTGAAATAAGCATGTCTTTCAGTCAAAAAAATTGTAAATGTATTAATAATTTTTGAGGGGGCAGGAGGGCAGCCCCATTTTAATATCCTGGTGCGGTTCTTGAACTTGAGCGGTGTGGAGAATGCCAAGCTCTGTTGAAATCTGTGGGAGTTGGGAGATGCGTGTGCCCAGCCCCTTTAAGTTTCAGATCCATGATTAGTTCACTTTCGGTGTACTTAGCATTACAGTGGCAGGGGAAGAAATGGGCTCCATGTCATGGAGTTCCATCCCAGAAAGTCCACAAAGCCCAACCCCACAGCAGTGCAGATATTTTTTCTTCTTCCTTTGGATTCTCCAAGGTTTCACAAAAGTGTCTTTTCAGGAGGGATTTGAATAAGAAAAGGCGTGGTCATGTGGAATTGGAGAGAGGGGGGGTAAAAAGCAGGCTCCGGTGGTGTCAGGTGAGTCATCTTGGGGTGAGAGGGGAAGACAATGGAGTTGTGGGAAGGGCTTGGGAGGAAAGATGAGACACTGAAGTTTTGCCCAGTGGAGTTTGAGACGTCAGCTCTGTATCTAGGAGTGGTGTCAGGACAGCATTTGGAGATATGTGGCTAGACGGAAGAGCATAGGCTCAGGCTTTGATACGTAAAACAAACTTCGTACAAGACAGTAATTAATTTCTGGAGGCTTTTTTCTTGAGTTGGTACTTTCTTTCTCCTTCATTCCCTTCCTAGCTTCATGCTAGTATTTGCAAAGGTAAATTGTATTCTCCTTATGGACTGTTCCATCATCAAGGCAGCTCCCCCAGCTCCTCTCCAAGCCCAGTGGTGCAAGCTTTTCATAGAATCATAGAATATCAGGGTTGGAAGGGATCTTAGGAGGTCATCTAGTCCAACCCCCTGCTCAAAGCAGGACCAATTCCCAATTTTTGCCCAGATCCCTAAATGGCCCCCTCAAGGATTGAACTCACAACCCTGGGTTTAGCAGGCCAGTGCTCAAACCATGGAGCTATCGATTCAAGTGATACCATCACAGGGCCTAATCACATCCGCCACGCCATCAGGGGCTCATTCACCTGCACATCTACCAATGTGATATATGCCATCATGTGCCAGCAATGCCCCTCTGCCATGTACATTGGCCAAACCGGACAGTCTCTACGCAAAAGAATAAATGGACATAAATCTGACATCAGGAATCATAACATTCAAAAACCAGTAGGAGAACACTTCAACCTCCCTAATCATTCAGTGACAGACTTGAGGATAGCAGTGTTGCGACAGATTAACTCCAAAAGCAGACTTCAAAGAGAAACTATTGAACTCGAATTGATATGCAAACTAGATTGCATTGCCTCCGGATTAAATAGAGATTTGGAATGGCTCGGCCATTACGTTAATTGAATCTATTTCCCTTAAGTTAACGATCCTCATTCACACCTGTGTGACCATCTTGTTTATCACTTCAAAGGTTTTTCTTCCCCTGCTGTTATGGTTCCTCTCAACTAATTAGCCTCTTACGGTTGGTCTATGCACCTCGACCTTATCATGTTTCTCTGACTGTATAAATATCTGTCTACTGTATATTTCATTCCATGCATCCGATGAAGTGGGTATTAACCCACGAAAGCTTATGCTGAAATAAATTTGTTAGTCTCTAAGGTGCTACAAGTTTTTCTTTCTTATTTTCGTTTTGCTGACACAGACTAACACGGCTACTACACTGAAATCTATATACAATGACCTTTACACGGCATTCTCTCTGCACTCAAGATTCCTATTTTGTTTGTATAGTGTGTGTATATATGTTTGCGTGCGTGAGTGCATGTATTTTATTTATATAATATCAGTTTCTTGTGCATTTGAAAACTGATAGAAGTTCCACCTGCCCAACTCTCACCACTCCGCTTTTGGTGATGGTTGAAGAATATTTGTTTCTAAGAGCGCCACATCACAAAAGCTTTCCCCCCCTACAGTGTAGACACATGAACGTCTTTCCCATTTGAAGACCTAATAACTAAACCTGGCTCCCTAATTCCTCTTGCATTGGACACCTGTGAGTTTTAACTGATTTAATTAGCTGCTACAAAACCAGATAGGTCTGTACAAATCAAAAACAAGATGAACTATTTAAGGACAATGAGCCATCTGCCAAAACAAATCTCTCCCTTTCAGCCACTGCCTCAGTCATTCAATACAGTTAGAAGGCAGCAGCCCTGATACAAATGTTGAAAATAGAGACATAAGCACCTGCATATTCAGGGATAGTTTCATATCTCTTCTATAACCCTTGTCATCAGACTAGAGAATGATGTATTTTATCAATAGTTGCATCTAATAAAAGCTGTTCATGGTACTTGCAATTTGTCTTTCCCTGTCTTTGTATTTGCATTTGGGTTCTAAGCAACCATTTTGGTGGTAAATGTGTTCAAACAGGCTAGAGCATGGTCCCCATTATTTGTGATTGTGATGGCCTTTCCCTGTACACTGGACTGAAACGTCACCTCTCTACATTGTGGGCCCATGGCTGAGGTGCACACTGCATTAACTGAAGCAAAAATCTTATGGCCTCAGGATTGGACCTTACATAGAGAACTCCATGAATGAAGAGATAGGGCTATTTAGTGATGAGAGCAGATCCTGGTAATTGAACTTTTTTCCAGTTGTGTTGCCAGCTTACTAATACACCTTGGGCAAGTCGTTTAATTTTTCTGTGCCTTGGTTCCCTAAAGTAATTATTCCATCTCTGCAGTGGAGTTGTATGCATGTATTTTTTACATTATTTGATCTCTTTAGATGAAAGATGCAAAGTATTATTATTATTCCTTTAAATGTTTAAAATTTATGCAAATTAAGGGAGTGTAATCATCTGTTTTCTACATGAAATGTCTTATTTAAATACTAGTAGTGGTTCTTATAACTTGCAAATCACTATGATGCTTCCTTTCCAAATTCTCCCCATTTTCTTAAGCAAAGACCATCATTCACATACTATGTGTTCATATTCCTGTCTGTAGTGTTCAGCCCTGTCTCTTTTAATAAATGCAGATATCCCCATGCCCTAATCTGCCTAGTTACAGTATTGCAGTAACACCTGGTCAGGGATTTGCTGTTCAGCCTGCTCTTATCCTGCTGGCCTCCAGCAGCTCCTAGCTGGAGGTGGAGACTGAAACCTGACAGCTGTTATGTTCGCCCATACTATACTTGGCACTAGTGGGGATTATCTGGAACTGAATAGACTTCTCTGAAGCCTAGTTGCATTTGCAGAAAAACTTGCTTGAGGCCAAGCTCCCAGCACTTCTGTTCGCAAGAGTTTTGCTTGAGCGAAGCCAGGGAGAGACATATGAAATAGTGCCATGTGATCTGGGCAGCTGAAAAGTAACTTTTTTTTTTTGCTTTTTAAGGTCAATTACATTTTATGTCTCCTGACCACTTTTTTGAAAGAGACAGACGAAAGCTCAGCAGAAAATGCCCCTAGAGATGTTAGAGCATAGTGAAGCTAGGATGTTGCTTATTGTTGCTCATCACCAGGTTTGCTGGGAGGAAAGCAGAGGGGAAAGGGAATTAAAAGTTTGTCCAAGGGAGTGTTTGCCGTAAGAGTATAGCTAAATAAATCGGTTTGAATAGAATGTTGTTGGAGAAGAGAAATTAGCACATTGAATCTTGGATTTGATCATATTTATGAATATGAAGTCTTTGCACAACATAACTGCATTTGCAAGCTTAGGTTTACATGACACTACGCATCTTACCTCCTTTGTTATCTAGCCACTTTGAAAGAGAGAGTAATATGACTTGGTATTGAATAATAAAAGCTCTTAATTTCCTTTTACTCCAAAAATATTCCAATTGAAAAAGACAGTTGATTTAACTAGGACTCTGATCTTACTATTTCATTTCTAGAAAAGCTTTGGAAGGAATTCAGATCTCTCTGTTTCTTTTTCCAGTCATTCCAGCTTCTCACTTGCTAACCCTGTGAGTGTCCCGGGATATATGAAAGGTCTCCTACACTCCTTCATTGATTTATACTATAGGCTTTCTTTCTCAAGGAAGCACAAGTCCGTCTTAAAGTATGTGATCTTGTTTGCCAGAGAATATAGTCCCCCAAAAGAGGGTAAAATATGAAGATGTCCAATTAAATGTTTACTTTAAGGCCTAATCTTCTGATGAAAGTAGAACATTGGACAGAAAGTAGACAACAGTTCATCAGCTGTTTGTAAAAATTACCAGCCAACACCCTCATTGGAAGTCTATGCAGAGAGGCACTGGACAGAAAGGGGATGGACAAAGAGTTACCCCCTACCCCTAGTGGATGGTGCCTCCAGTTTGGGGATAAGTGCCACTGCCTCTGTTGCACTTGTTCTGTGGCTAAATTGAATGTCACTCACTGGAGCAGTGAATTTAGCACCTTTTTACTGAAAGCACCAAAAGCCACTTAAATAGAAAAAATAAAAGCATATGAGAGAGATTGGCATGTTAAATAAAACAAGCAAGTTAAATAAAACAAATGCAGTGACATATGAGCCTGAAATAGATCAATAAATCTTCTATCCGATTGTTCTGATACCTAAACAGTTTGCTGAGTAGATCTAATGACAGAGCTGAAAACAGCGAACCATATACAATTCCTTTTCAAACTACTGATTCAACCATTGGTTTGAAATAACAGACCTCTGATTACCACAGTTTGGAACCTCCTTTTACAGTAAATCATACGATTTTACTTTGATGTAACTTACATTTAACATTGTTCTTCTTGAGCTGGGCCAGTGGCAGTGGAAATTGTCTGCCAACTTTTCAGTGAATTGACAACTAAATTTCAATTTCCCATGTTAGTCACCCCTTTTTAAACATTATTTTTCGCAAACATTTATATGAGCGATGTTTTGTTCATACAGAGGCTCATGGAAAATGAATTTTGGGCCCAAACTGAAATTCATTTTATGAAGCAGCAAAGCGTTTGGGACCAAAGCACAAGCAGTAAGCTTTCCTGCTTTCCCTTGTACATTTATCCAAAAAAGTGGCTGTTTAACTGCATAGTTTTGCCACAGCTGCCATGAACAGAAATCCCAAAATGTAACTGCAAAGCAAGTGTAGTGGTGCTTTTGAGCTGCCTGTCCCCTTGTGTGTGAGGACTTGAACTAGCCTTTGTGGTAGACTCCTTTCTCTTTACATTGCTACCTCTTGTTCATGGTGGTTCATGGCTAGTGCAGACAGTTAAAGAAAAGAGAAATGCTTAATTAACACAACAGAGGGACCCAGATTTGTTCAAATATTCTCCAAAGCTCTGCCCTGGTGATTTTTACATGCCCTTCTCCACAATGATTGAAAGTGTACACTCACAACAAAATTACTTTTTTTTTTTTGTTTACAGGGACTCTGCTGAATGTTGGATACATTGAATAAAGTCATTTGGTAGATGAGAAATATGTCTGCTAATAGCATAACAGAGCACCTAGGGGGATTTTATTCCAAAAATCCAGGGCTTGAGTGGATGCATGGTTAAACAGGAGGAGGAATAAGAATATGGGACTGCATCCTTCACAGCTAGGACTGTGCAAAGCCCTGGGCAAGAGCCCTGAGACAGGAGTCATTATAAATAAACCAGAGGTGGAATCCACCTGCAACTTTGTGTGAATTATGAAAGAAAGGTAATTAAATGTTACAATAGCCTAATTTTTCTACCATTGATGTCTCTGGCTCAAGTGATCCTTAAACAAAAAGGGTTTAAAGTGTCAGATTTCCCAACTCTGCCTGTCTCGTCCCTCCCTGAGCCAATTTAAAAGCCAGGGACTGGATCACTCTCTCGTCTTGATTTAGTTGTTGCTCATCCAACCAGAAAAGAGCAACAATAGCATGTGACTAAAGTGACCAGACAGCTTTAATAACACATAGCAATTACACTCAGTTACCATAGTTCCCAAGCAATCCACAGGTTGAAATTTGATCATACGATACATTAGTCAATTAATAAACAACATTTGTAAAAATTAAGGGATTTTACAATTACATTTGTTGTTCCCAGTAGTTAATCCAGCTCTCTTATCTATTGCCTCTGCAAAACTCTTTAAGCTGTTCTGTGTCGCTGCAGTGAATGGCCTACCCTGACAAAGACCGCTATCCTCTGGATACTAGCTATCCTACCAGCATCCTACCAGCTGCATAGAGCCTTCCCTTCTTCAATCCTGCTCCTTGTCATCCGAGTAAATATATTTGAGATGAGTCTTTCAAAAGCACTCATCATTGGCTTAGCTGTGTGCCTGCTGAAGTCAATGGGAGTTTACTGTAGATTTCACGGGGAGCAGAATAAGGCTAACACTGAGCGCTTTTGAAAGTTCCACTCCTCATGTTAAGAACACAGGGGTGAGTTATAAGGAAGTGAGCCTGGGATCTGAGAAGGAGGGAAGCTCACCATGTTAACTGTATGGATCCATGGTGGACAAGAACTAATATTTAGCCAAATTTCAGCCACTGCCTACCCTATGGAAAACTACAGGTATTATGCTAAGAAGGAGCAATAGCAATAAACTCGTTTATATTTTAAATCTTAATTGTTCTCTGCTATGTCCTTGTTTTGAAGTGTGGTTTTAAAAAACAGGAATCAAGCAATTACTGCTGCTTATTATTACTCTATTGTAAATATTCCCGCTGGTGTGTGTGACCATTTGGGGGACATATTCTGCCCTGAGGTCCCAACTCACAATTCCCATTGACTTCAGTGAGTTGTGTGCGAGCATCTGAAGCCAGAGTTTGGCCATCAGGCTGGAATCCTATATTTATCAGTATGTGCTTTGGCATATGAAGTTGGCTTTTTGTACCTCCAAGCTGGCTTCTTAAGTGGATGGTATAATAAAAACCAAAAAAAGTTGAGTATGCTTTTCCACTGTATCTTCTGAAAGGAGTCACCAAAGGAGAGTAAGGGGGCCCAATAAACAGTAGCATAGATCAGACATTGTATATGTTTTCCTAGCTCACGGTACAGTCTATTGTGTACACCTACTGGAGGCAGCCATTTGCATTCCTTTGGTAGTGTTTTCTGTTGCAGTAGTTCTGTCTTTAAAAACTTCTGGTCCCTGTTCTCTTACGCTAACAGATTGTCCTATTCAGAGTGTTCTTGCAATTGTAGCATAAAATGATGACCTCTTGTACTCCAGCTCCTTTTTGCATGGGTGAAATGGACAGCAGCTCTCAGTGAAATCTCCAGCTTGTGCTTCTCCATGCTGCTTCCTCTCAACGCTCCTCTCTCTTTGGCGCTGCCTAACACTGACTCTGGCTGTTAATGGGGTTTTCCTTTGTGCTTGATCTAACCATGTGGTAGAACAATACAAATTGAACATGGTTCTGTCAAGCACCATGGAAGGCTGCATACTTTCCTGCCGCATGGCATGCTGGGATACTTCTGCTGTTTTCAGAAGCATCAAAAGGTGAGAGATTCCCTCATTCTCACAGGAAAAGTGAAAAAAGGTTATTTGTGTTCTATAAATAGACCCACCTACAGCTGAGCAGCTGACTCCAGTTTTCAGGGGTGATAGCCCCAGTGAACAGTAGTGTTTCAAAGTGATTTTTCAGAGGGCCTGCATGAAGAATAACTGTCCCTAAGTAACTCATTTGATTAATTAATATTAAAGTGAACACATTGGACATCTTGTTGATTAATTATGTTCGGTTCTGGCTTCAGTGATATTTCTAGCAAGATCAAAAATCATGTTCATTTAATTAGCTGGAGATATCATCATTTGAGTAATTATTTTTAGAGCTATTCCATGAACTATATTGCATGAACCACACCTTGGAATCACAGCTGAGGCAATGTTATATGTAGTATATGTCTACAACTTAACAGAATCTCAGGACTGAACTAACACTAGAAAGAAAGTACTTTGATAGAACATTTCAGGAGAGTCTCCATAGCTGTATGTCTACTGAAACAGAAAACATTTTCTAACATGAGGGTAATATTCTCTAATGGTTAGAGCAGAAGACTATGAGTGAGCATACTAGAGTTTTTTTCTTGAGCTGATCCTAGACTGTGACCTTGAGCAAGTCACTTAACTTCTCTCTGCCTAAGTTTCCCCCTATGTAAAATAGGAATAATGACGTCTACCTTATATAAAGTACTTTGAGAGCCTCACATGGAAGCTTAGTAGTAAGGCAGCACTATATTTTGTTTAGAAGCTTTACTAATCAATTGTGCTAACGTCAGAAACATTTTTGCTGCTGTTAAATTGTCTAAGCAGTTATTTTTAAGGATTGAAAACACTAGTATCAAATAACATTGAGAGATGCTGTAACATTTTGGGGTTCCGACAGGCAGTAAGGAGTTCCGTCAACACCTGCCTTGCAACTCTGGGTGTCTCATATGCTATGCTGCTGTGCCTCACATCCCTGACACCAACAGCTAGCAGACAAGCTTTCAGGGCACATCCTGGCTTCCACCACCCCGTTACTTTTTGTAGGGGATTTCAGCAACCTTTCCAGCCCCAAGTTTCCTCAAAACTATCTCCCCCGTAGTGCCCAGTCCCTCACACTGGAACACTCATGAAACATTACAAGTTTGCTGTTCCTTTAAAGAGACAGTACACAGCAGTTACTGTTAGCTTAACTTGGGGTAACACAAACTTCCCTTCAGTCACAGCACTGAATTGGTTCACAGTAAGTAAACCAAGTTTATAAAGTGATACCAAGTAGAAGTAATAGGGATAAAAACGGTTACAAAGAAACAAATGTGAAAGTAAGCTATTAAGGCTGAAACTCATCTTAACAAACTAGAGTATTTTGTTCAACATTTTCTCACCATAGAAATTCTTTCAGCATGGCTGGCTAGTCCTTAGCCAGGATCCAATCGCAGGGCCCAAAGTGCCTGGTTTTCTTTGTCTCCTTATGTGAAGAATGACTGTGGGGTTCTCGCCCCTTCTTTTTATAGTCTAATAAACCTTTGAAATGTATTCTTTGAAAAGTAAGCCCAGGCAAAGTTTCTTCTCCTGTTGGGGTACAGACACCATGCTGTCTTCTTCCTTGCTTGTTAGCTTTGTTCACCTAATATGTAAATGTACCTTCATTGGCTCTGATTGACGACCAGGCTGGTCAGACAAGCAAATACACATTTCTTTGTCTAGGGAAGGCTGAGCTTATGCATTGCTTGCCAAACACATTGTAAGAACATGATTCTAGCACATATTTATAACTCTTTGTTCATACCCCACACAATGATTTTCTTGACCCATGTGTTACCAGCTTGTTTATGATACCTTACATGACATCTTTTAGATACAGATTATGACAACAGTGAGTCGGGGCAATGAATACATCAGGCTTGACAAGAGTTGTTGACATAGATTAGTGAATCACCAGGCCCTGGCTATTTTTTCCAATAAACCTGGAGATAGTGTTATCTAGTGGTTAGTTTAAGAAATGGTGTCAGGATTCCTCGTTTGGTTTTGTTGTGTTCTCTGCCACTCTGACTTTCGTTAAAGCACTTAGAACTACATTTTCAGTTTTGTCCACTAATTTTGGGCGGTCAATTTGAAACACCTATGTCAAAATTTTAACTAAATGAGTGCTTAAAATGGTGTCCAGATGCTTATATGTGGCCTGATTTCCCAGAAGTGCTGAGCACCACAGGGAGCTGCTGAGTGTCTGGCATTTCAGAATTTATATAAAAAACCCATTAAAAAAAAGTCCTTGGCCATAGAACTTTAATTTCTCAAGTTGAGGACCAGAAAAAAGGCACCCCAACTTAGTGGACGCTCTTGAAAATTTTGTGCTTAACTTTGTCGCAGTTTTCCCTTTTGTGAAATGAGAAAAACCTATATCTGCCTTAGGACATTTCGTTGCTTTATCAGCTGTTTGTTGTAACAGTGCTTTTTAGATTATTGGGTAAAAATTCTATAACAGTAACGGACACTTCAGTTTAATGCAGTTCCCCAATTACCATGTTTGGCAACTCCTTTTTAGAGACAACTTAATTCTTGTAATGTTTCAATACTGGAAATTACCTTAAAGTTTCATTTCATGTTTTTCATTCAGTTTAGCTTCACAGATCTTCCAACTGAAATGGTATAAAAATATGAGTTAAGGATTAGTCTGAAACAAAGTCTTTTGCGCTGCTTCTATAGGTCTTCTCCGTAGTTCACTAAGGTTAATTTTTAGAATAGAGGAAGTAGTATTTGCACATGATCTCTAACTGTGCTTTTTAAATCATACCATATACACTTAAATCTCTGAGGTAATATGCTGATAAAATATTGCATGTAGAGATGGGGATACACATTTAACTAGTTCTGCAAACAGATGGCTGCATTTCACATTAGTTTCCCTGATGGGAATAACTTAATAGAGCAGCCACCTGTCCAAGTGATCTCAAGGCTCTAGTCAAATAGTAAATTTTATCTAATCTTTGGCAGCTGATTCCTGCTGTCTTTCAGCCTAATGGATTACTTTGACTACTTGACGAGGATGTATCTGTTATTTATCACTTTGACTCCATGCTTATACAGATAACTCTTCTTTAAATCTGTTTTAAACCCTTTGCTTCCTTTCTCTCCTGCTGAGCTCTGAAGGGTTTTCACCTGTTCCAAGCATGCAGGTGGTGGACTGGTGCCCAGGCTAGATGGGTTTCTAATGGGTGATGCAGCATAGGTATGAGAGATGTGCACAGCGGGAGAATTGGAATTTGAAGTTGCAAAGTCACATGTGGTAAATTTCCTTCTATTAGCTTTTCCAAAAAGGTTGAGAAAAATATGTCTAGAAATAAATATCTTACATCCCTCAAAAAATATATGCTCCTCTCTACCTTTTTTACTAGGTTTTCCACTCCATCACCCATCTCTCATTTGCCCACAGGACACTGGATATTATGTCCAAAGTAGACAAAATGCCTAAATAAACAGTTACGCGCCGCCACATTATTGCATTCACAATTATTCTTTCACGAAATGGATTTATAATGAAAGTGACAAGTGAATTTTTCAGAGGTTAAATTTGATATATTCTCACACCCGTTTCTGGTCACTTCTTAATTCCTGGGGACTGCTCAATGTGGGTGGTATAACAACAATTCTGAAGTTCTAATGGACTGAGATGTAGAGTGCTGTCCATCATAAGCAGTAGTTTTCACCTGTCACCATTTTAACTTGTTCCCCAGTTATGGGATTTTCAGGAGAGAGTTGGCTGTTATTGCTGAAAATGATAGAATTTAAGTATTTTTGTAGTAGGTATTTTTAAAGCACATTAAAATATACAATGGGATATTGCTGCCTAATGTTTTAAGGGATTTTAAATGAATAAGGAAGTGTTGAGTACAAAAATTGTCAGTTTTAAATATCTCCAAGGTCTGTTTCCAGTGCGTTGTCTAAAAACAATAGCCAGATCAGACCTTAAATGAATTTAATTTCTCAACAGAATGATGACCTGTCTTTTTGCAGAGAATTCATCACCCTGGTATCTGTACTATACAAAGCAGCGTGTTGCCTGCTTTCCTTTCGGCACTGTAGTTTTAACCATTGTGTTATAAATTAAATACAAGTCTATCTTTTATGGGACTTTAACCTGCTGGTCTGATGATCAAAGTGCTAGAACTTTGGAGCTACCAGATTTCACTGGATTCCCCTGGTAAGGTGATATGTAACAGGAATTAATAAAATAATGGTACCATTGGATGATTCATTTCTTCTTCTTCTGGTTAGCAATCATAGAACAAGTAGTGGTGTTTTTATCAGCCTCGACAGGGAAACTAGAATAAAAATGACATCAACTCTCAGAAGGCAAACAGCTTGGGTTTTAGTTTTTATTATTTTTTTCAGAGTTCTTTAAAAATGAGCTTATTCAAATCACTCTGAAAAAGGTATTGCCTGTTTGAATTAGTGCTTTTCAACTAAGTGTTTTTTGGCAGTGACAAAGACCTTTTACAATTACAATTGGCTTTTGGGGGCCCTGGACAAGTTAAAAATATGGTTTTGGTTGTTATGATCATTTGAGCATAATAAATGTTCCCAAAGAAGTTTTTGGTGGTTCCATAATGAAATATGAAGTGAGCAGGCAAGTATTGCATGACTAGATCTGTCCTGGCAACTCTTGGATTATATACACATTTATTAATACTTTTGGCTCCAGAAGCATAGAGATCAAGTTTCAAACCCCATATTATTAATAAAAAAAGCTGAAAAGTACAGAGTAGTTCATCAAACCTAATTGGAAAAGCATTTCATTAGAATGGGTCAAAAGCCTTGTCAAAGAGGTCTGGCAATTACAATATAATGGCATGTTAGAGAGTGATTCTCTCTAAGTACAGTCTGTCCTTACCTTGATTAAAATGAACATGATTTAAACTGCTGTTATTTTCAACTGCTTTTTGTTTAATGTAGTTAGTCAAGATATATAATTGTTGCAAAATTGACTAGGCTCGCTTATGCTTGGCTAATAGCTAGTAAAAGAATCCTTTCTGAACACCCTTGTTTAAAATGACTCCTCCACTTGAACACACCATCTTTTTTGCTGACATCATTAGATCCTCTGCCCTGATGCAAGAGTGATGCAAGAGTGAAGTGCGCGTGGGCAAACCTGACTGCAGCGAAGGTCTATGTGTGCAGGCCTGTGGGTGGACCCCAAAGGGATAATTAGGCAAGATTAAGAAAAAAATGTTTTAACAGGGAGGCCTATAAGACTATGAAATAATCTCCCAAGGGAAGAAGGAAAGAGACAGGAGCCCATCCTCTCGAGTCATTTGAAAAAAGAGCTGGACAAAACACCTTGGAATGTAATGTAGGGAGCAGCTCTGCACTGGCTGGGGGAGACTGCGGGGAGTGAATGGAGATGATGGACAAGGAACTAAGGGGTCTCCTTTCAAGCTCTGATTTCTATGATTGTTAATTCTCAGGCTGTTTACCTGGATACATTTCCATTTCCCTGCAGGTTCAGAGGATTACAGAAGTAAGTTCACCGGGGAGTGCTTCATGGACCTTGTCTGTCCTGAAAAGTGTCGCTGCGAAGGGACAATTGTAGACTGTTCCAACCAAAAACTCACCCGCTTACCCAGTCACCTTCCTGAATATGCTACCGATCTGTAAGTGGCATGCCCTCCAGAGGTGGTTATGGTGAATGCTGATGTTCTGAACATCCTTTGCACATTTTTCCTCTTTTTTTTTTCACTGCTTGTTTATTGGACCTTTCAAAATGCAATGCTGCTAATTAAAAAAAAGTGGGTATTCCTTTGACCTAAATCTTTGTGTGAAGCTGTGAAACAGCTCATTCATTCCACCTCAGAGCTGTCTGCACACATTAAACTGTGAAGTGACTCTGTAGATAAAAGAGCTAATATGTTCTATGTATGCTTTCTACTTTTGGGGATCCATTCAGATGAAAGGCAAATTATCCAATTTAATGGAATATAAAACAATATTGGATATAACATAGTATCTTCAGGATTTGGTCCTCTTATAGTGCTTGTGTTCTCTAAATCTTTTCATGTATTTAAGATATTTTATTTATTTCCACTTAATGCAAAGAAAAGAGGATTCTGAGCCACATCTGAACCCTTTGGAGCATAGTAAAGCATGCACACAACAAAATAAAACTAAATTTAACCAGGTACAAATTCAATCAGGGAAATATAGCCTCCCATCCAAGCCCTCTGCCCTGTCTAATAGCCCTTGCTAATGAATGGTCTTTGCAGTGCTTCTGAGGATCAACAGGCATGGGCTATTTCAAACCCAAACAGGGGAAGCAAATTTCAGATCTAAGGGGCCATATAGAAAATGCTCCGCAAGCCACTCCCTCTCATATGCACAGAACTGTGCTTCAGGTAGAGCACTTCTTCAGTGGCAGTACGGTGTGAGAAGAAAGAGATCCCTCAGGTATGCAGGTCCTCAAGCTGTGTAGAGGTTTCTTTTCAAAGCAGCACCCTGCACTTTGAAGTGAAGGGATATAATGTCCCTCCCTGGTCATCTAGGCCTTTTAGGACAAAATATTTTTGACCAAATCAATCTCATGGCTCTTAAGGAAATTCTAAACTTTCTATACTGTTATTTTTATATGTTTTTTGTTTATAACGCCTTCTGTTGTATAGAGCTTAAATAGGTGGTGGATAGAGGGTTGGCAGGAAATTAGGGTGGGATGCTTCTTTTTGTTTAACAAAGGTAAGAATTTTCTGTGTGGCAATCTTATACACCATTGAGACACAGCTACAGAGATCCATGAAGCATTAAGTGCCTTTTTGTTTGTTCCCACCAGCCGTCTAAATGACAATGATATCTCAGTTCTAGAAGCCACCGGAGTCTTCAAGAAACTGCCCAGCCTAAGGAAAATGTAAGTTCAAGTTCCTGTCTCATTAGTATCCATATGTAATATAATCCCTGCTACCTTGTATTGTGAAGAAGGGGAGGAGTCGTATTTAGACAGTCCCATACAGCAATAGTAGAATGTCCTGTATTTTTTCCATTTAAATGTAAGTGAATTTAGTGGATAAAGTGTCAGATTGACAGCGCTGGAAGGCAAAGTCCTCAGTTTAGTCACTGACCAGGTACAGGACAGGCAATGGCACCACAAGCTTCCCATGTTGTCCCAAGTACTTCAACCCTTACTTCCGAAGATATGTTTGCAGGGTTGCTGTAGCTGTGTTGATCCCACGTGAGAGAGACAAGGTAGGTGAGATAATATATTTTATTGGACCACCTTCTGTTGGTGAAAGAGTAGCTTTTGAGTTCTACAAGCTCTGTGGAGTTTGAAAGCTTGACTCTGTCACCAATAGAAGTTGTTCCAATAAAATATATTACCTCACTCACCTTGTCTTTCCCAACATATGACCCATAGAGGCTGAAGGGAGTTCAGCCTTCATGCCAATTCTGTACTCTGCCTCTTATCTGAGACTGCCAACAAGGTATTACTTTGTCTGTTGATTTTTGTCATGTGGACACATGCCCACTCACAATTTCTAAGACCATACTGTATCTCACATAGGCCACTGAGCAGCATGATAGTATCAGATATTCTAAACACAACAACATTTAATGGGAAGTAAATGAGTGAGCAACTTCTTGTGCTCACTAATATTCTGTAGAGTAGAAAAAAGCTGCTGCCTTTGAGGTACATGGTTCTATAGCCCTTTATCAGCCCTATACATCATTCGGTCCCTATGGACTGTGCATATTTGAATAAGTTATATTTTTGGGAGATTCAGTAATATGAGATCTCTCCTGATAAATATTCTGCTGTAAGTATTAATGGCTTCAAATGTACCCATTGGAGCTCTATTATAAAAGGATTTTTATGGGCCTTATTTAAATTTATCCTAGAAAGTGGCTCTTATCAGACCTTATTGTTAAACTCTCTTGCCCTAACCCAAATCCCATCTACAGTTTCTACTGAGTAAAATCACATAGGTCAGTCAATCCAAGTTTGCGAAGACCAGCCAACCACACTTGCTCTCCTTAACACACATTCTTTACACTTCCACATGTTACTAAACATCTGGAACCTCTCGGCAGATTCAAGTCATGCAAGATCTTAGGATCTGACACACAAGCCTGGCATGGATCATTTTTGTCAATTTGAAGGCTGCCAAAGTTTCAGATACTGTTTATTTTAGATCCTGCACCTCAGGGCTGAAAGAGAACATGGGAGTTAGTCGTATCTGTAAGCCTAGAACACCATGAAATATACCATGAAGAAGGCATATTGGTGCTTTTTAGTAAATGTTGGTGACATTTTCACAAAGCCCTGCTGCCTGTAGTGGTCATAGTGTGTATTTACATACAGTAAATAGCACTGCAAAATAAAAAAGTATATACAACTGCAAAAAAACCTCACATGATTATGTTTTAGTTGTTGGAAATAAGAGATGTGATCGTTGGTATCATTTCCTTGATTTCATTTGACACTTAAAATAGACTGATTAAGCAGCTGTCCTTCTTGTGCTTATAGATCTATAAGGAGTTGGAGCATTTTGACAAGGCAGCATTGCTATTCATAAATGCAGCATGAAACAGCCATGTGTTTTAAGAGCTTGTTTCCTATGAAGCAATAAATCTTCAGTGCTTTATTCTTGGCAGATGATAAGAATGTAAGATTACAGGTGCAGTTCAGATGTCCGGATTCTGGCAATGAAAGGTCTGGCAAAGAGAGGTAATTGTGCCCTGAAGTTCATAATAAAGCGTTGCCTCATACAGATTTTCAATAGCAGCCTCCAAGCAGAGAATTCTCTAGCCATACTGGTTAGCTGGGCTTCATTTTTTCCTGCCCTACCTGAAGACTCTTTAGTAAAAGGGTTGTCCCACATGGCATGCTGGGATTTTAGAAAAAGGTATTGGAGAACATTGACTTCTTTAAAACAGTTTAAGCTAGTTTTCCTGAAAAGCACGCATCAAACTTGATTATGCCACCACTTTCCATGGTTTGAAACACTGTAGACACACACTTTCATATAATGACTTTAGAAGCATCCATAAAGTAATTGAGCCACCAGGAAAATAGCTCCCCTGCATGTCATTACATGCCTGTAATGGTTCCTCGTTCTCCCGTGCGGAGGGAGGCCACTCTGTCCAGTCCCATCTGGCCAGGACCAGAGTCCACAGAACAGTCAAGCCGCCATTTTTTCAGGGTGGGTGTGGAATGCAGACTGATTTCACCACCATTTCAGGGACATCATTGAGAGGATCTTTACCACATTCATTTGTAAACACACATGACAGCTGTTATGTGTGTCATGGGCTCTTCTATGGCACTCATCGCTGTAGTATCTGAGTGCCTCACAAACAATGAATTTACTTTCACAACACCCCTGTGAGATGGTGCGGGGGATGGGATTACTCTTATCCCCATTTTACAGATGCGGAACAGAAGGACAGGGAGATTAAAATCAGAAGTTCCCATTCATTTTGGATGACAAATTTGAGATACCTGGGACTTGGTTTTTCAGAATACTTAGCATTATGTAGCACATTTTTTATGTTCAAAGCACAGCTCTCATTGACCTCAGTTGCTCAGCACTTCTACATATCAGACCACTGTTCCCTCTAAGCTGTGCGCGTGTGCACAGATCCTAAATCCCGCGCACATGGCGAAACACCACGTGCACAAAAATTTGCACAGAAGCACAACAGTTTGCACAGAAGAATTTTTTTGTGCACATGGCCTGTCAAAAATTAGAGGGAACATTGGCTCAGACCCCAGGGACTCAGGTCAGTCACCCAGAAAATAAAGCCCACACAATTAGTGACCATCTGTGAAAAGTGATTTGCCTACGATCACCTAGGAACTCTTTGTCAGAGACAGAACTAGAATCCAGTTCTCCAAGGCCGATTTCAACTGCCTTCGCCATGAGACTGTCCTTCCTCTCCCTGCAATCCCCTGCCTCATTCACTACACACCTTCCAACATCTGCAACAAATGAGGCTGAAGGGCTTAAACACAACAGCCTCCTTTACTACGTAACCCTGACTCAGCCCCAGTGCAGGGCCAGCTCCTTGTCCCCAGTCTCCACTCACCACGTCACCATCCAGTCTATCCCTTTCCCGACCCTGACCTCCAGTCATGCCCACCCTGGCCCAAAATCCTTCCTCAGGCTCCTCAACTTATCTGTTTCCCTCCTCCTGGCTCCTTGCCCCAGTCTCCTTGCCCAGTCAGTCTCAGTCTCCTCCACCCCTCAACTTTCAGTCCAAGTTTCCTTCTCTCAACCCCTGCCATTCCTAGACAATCCCCGCCACTCTAAGGTTAGTCCCGAGAGGTCTGGCTCTCGTCCCCTCTGCGTTCAAATCATGCAGATTCCTTCTCCACGCTGCCAAGGCCAAGCAGAGGAGGCATTGAAAGCACAGGAGAGAGAGCGTCTCCCTGCCCACAGTCCAGGTGCCTGCACCCAGACCCTTTTCTGGCGTAGCTCACAACTGACCAGAGCTGCAATTGCAGGGCAAGTCCTACTCAGCCTTGGGCTGGAGCATGCCCATTAAGGACAGAATTTTGGGGGACTTCAACTGCTAAAATCTCAAGACTCTAGGCAGCATGTGCAATCTTCAGTTTTTCATAAGCTTATAACTTGGCCAAATTTGGGGAGATTTTCACAGGAATGGCATAAAGCACGTCTCTGTGAACTTGTCTACATGTGGTTTGGCATGTAGGGTACGTGTAGCTACACGCCGCAGTGAAAGGCAAGCTGCGTCTATACTCACGGTGGTGTGTAGCTAAATGTGGCATGAAAGACTCTGACGGGGGTGAGGCAGCAGGAAAAAAATCCGGCCAGAGCCTTTCCCTGCTGCCTGAATCTTTCACTACAGCAGGGCCAGTGTCCAGCAACGGGGAAGCAGCGAGACACTACACTGCTAAAAATAGCAGTGTAGATGTGGGTGCCACTGTTTGGGCATGTAGAGAGCCATGTATGGTGTATACCATAGGATTCAGGCATGTAGGGCACTCTGCTCTACTCTCCTAAGCAGTACCTCACCGTCTACACTGCTATTAATGCCCATAATAGCTGGGTGTGCAATATTGGTACTCTGGATACCAGTGTAAGTATAGACCTACCCTGACACAAAGGCCACCCCGCTGTCAAATTTCAAGTCCCTGCTTCAAAGCCCGGGGAGACTTGAGTTTTTCAAAGGTCAGCCTGGAAAATATCTGCCCAAATGGCAAGAGTTTGAAAAAGTTATAAGCAACTGAAAACAGAGTCTTATAATGGCACGTGTCAGGCAAGGTTCATAGGCAACAGCCTGGTCTATAATATACAATTACATCCAGTGGTTAAAATAATTTTAAAATATTCCTTCTAGGCTGACTCTTAGTGTATGAAATTACAGCCTAGGATTAAATTGATTTTACATGTTATAGGGCTGCAAATGAAATTAAGTCCTTGGTCCTAAATTAAATCCTAAAGGTCACTAGCCCATAATATCAAGTCAGGCAGCCTTTTATTTAGAAATTAAACCACTAAAATGATCTTGCTGATTTTTAAAAGGGTAAAACTTCTGTGCCTATCATTTTTTCCTGATTAACTTCAGTAATTAACTATATAATCCCATATATAGGATGGAACAGTCTATAGTATTAGGAGCGTGCTAGACATACCTGTATTTTATTCTGTCTCAGACCACAGCAACTCTCTTGGTTTCCTAGCTGACACTGCAGAGTGGCTGCAAAACAGCAGCTAGAATCTCAGGAATAATTGCTTATGGGTAAGAGGAAATGTCTATAGAATCACTTGATTGGTGGCTTCTCTTGTTCCAAGTGTGCCAATAGGGTTTGCAATGTGGGGTCATTTTTGAACATAGACTTAAATGTCACCCGTGGCCAAGAGTGGTTTTTCTCCTTTAAAATAATCCTAAATTGCCATCTTTTCTTCAAAACTGCCATCCTTTCTTCAAAACACGGACAACCCATGTCTTCTTTACCTCTACCAAGGCTTACTGTAATGGACTTTATTTGGTGCTCACCAGATAGATATATCTTGAGCGTGTTTTGTAACCTAGTAGCCTGAGTGCACCCGAGTTTTGGTCACTGAGTGCATTGCAGTGTTTATTCTAGTAATTTAAAGCCTTAAAGAACAGTTCTACTCTGAAAACAACTCAATCTGTCATCAGTTTTGTGAGTTCTGCATTCACTGTGGCCCAGTGATCCCAAATCAAAATTGCTCAGTTGTCTTCAGTATGGCTAAAATCATTTTAATAAAATGCTAAAAAACGGCCTTTCCTCCATAAGAATGACTAATGTGCTTTTGTACTCAAACCCTCTTCTCCAACCAATTTAAACAAAATTATAAAACCCTGGGGGAAAGATTCAACCTAAAACCAAGAAAAAGCAACTGAAATAGTTAAAAAATTAACTCCTAACACAAGCAGCATTTTTACCCTGAAACAGGAGAAGTTCCAGAGACTCCATACATTCCACTAGGGACTGTGCTGTTATCGATTTATGTGGAAAGTGCTTACATATTATAGTGATGACTAGCAGGATAAAACCCTAAAAGAGAATTTAACCTGGCAATTAGTACTGGATAAACAACTCTGTTGATCTATGACCCAGAATAGAATCCATCTCCCTTTCCCATAGCTATGTTAACTCTGCATGACCAACAGGTATAACACCATTATAAACTTTAGCCACTAAGGTAAATAGATAAGACTCTGAGCAGTAGCCCCCTAAAAATGGCACCTTTATAACTTAATAGATCTGCACTCTGTGTGTTCAGAGACACACTTTGATATAGGCCCAGTCTTCCAAGAGACTCCGCTTTTCCTCCTCTCCCAAGATGTGGGTGTGGGTTTAAACTTTACCAGCATGTACAAGTCAGAGAGCCAAGTCTTTAATGATGACCAGGCTTTGTATGTGTTCCCCTTTGATTCATGCCTGTTCACAGTAGTGCTTACAGTCATGCCTCAAGACCCATTTCCTTTTCAGCTGTCCATGCATTTTTGGTGGGTTGTCACTACTATGTAAAAACAGCCAAATTAATCAGAGCTCTGTAGATGCAGAACATTGATCCTGCTAGTCTTTGTGCGATGTGCCTGACTATTGCACCCCAGCACAAGTGCTGGTGGAGGCCACCTGTAAACAGAAATGAGATTTAGAGCCCTAGGCTTAGTACACAGCAGTGGGAATTAGTGGTATCAAGCCCACTGTGATCCTTCTCTCATATGCACAAGTACAAAGTTTTTAAAAAAAAGAAAAAAGGACAGGGTGTAGGCAGAGAATGGACATGTCTATGGAGTCATGGCCTGAAGTGATCTTGATAGTAATGAAGCCCTTAGCCATGCCTCGCTCCTGCAACTGTGAGGCAGGAATAAGCTGGCAGCTACACAGTGGACACCCATTAACATAGGGCTGGGTTCTACTGTGCTCCCTATTCCCTTTGTTTTTAACCTTACATGTAACACTATGCATCCACTATGTGCTGGATAAAACACTCGTAATACTGGATGGTAAAGTGACTCTTACTGTTAGCAGTAACCAAGGAAATCCTCCCTCAGGCTACGTGAGGTACATTTATGCACCCCATTTCCACAGTATCTGAGCACCTCACAGTCTTTGTGTATTTATGCCCATTTGAACTCCTATAGTACGGCGCGGTAGCCTAACCTATTCGTATAGAGAGGCAATGGCAGCCGCTTTCTGCCCTAGAAATGGCACATGTGCAGGCAATTTTCACTTTGGAGCCTTTGTCTGTTCTGTCAATAAGCCATGTATTTAAATGGTCCCAAAGGATTCATTGACCCCTGGATTTGGGAATCAAATGTGTCCAATTTTTAAGAAGTCTTTTGGTACAAATTTACATGATAGCTCATCATGGATACAACAAAGCCATTACAAGGTTTGTCTAATAAAGTTGTGCTGCATGCATGTTTGAAAAAGACCCCAATTATTATACTCCCATTCTGAAGTGGATGCATGGGGGAATGGATCTTACACTTTCTAGAGCGATCCCAGATATTTATAAGTGAGGGTGCGGGATGTAAGTCAGAGCCAAGATAGGCACAGGAAAGTGGATGGTGACTTTTCTGAGGTCGGCCACATGTCAGTGTCAGAGCTGGGAACAGAACTCTTACCTTGCAACCTCATGTTCTAGTCACAAGGCCACATTCTCTCCTGGAAAGTAGGTTTCAGACTTTGAAATCCAATTCACAGTTTGTTTGTTGTTGTTGTTTAAAAAGAAAAAAGGGTCCTGCATTGGTTGGACTCAAGGATTTTTAAGTCCAGGATGGATATATAATGGCAAAGGTGGTGAGTAGAGCTGGCGTGGAATTTTTTGACTACATGTTTTTTAGTCAGAAAATGCTGACTTGTCAAAATCAAAACTTTTTGCAAGAAGGGATTGGCTTGATGAAACTTTCACTGAGAGAGGTTTCCTCAGGTCCCGGATGGAATTTCTGATCAAGACAAGAGAGAAAGAAACAAAGACTCTAGGATAGCCTGGGGGCTAAAGCATTCATCTGGAATGTAGAAAGACTGGGTTCCAAGTCTTTGCTACAAATGAAGAAGAACTGAGATTTGAACCACGTCACTTGCATCCCGGATGAGTACACTAACCCACTAGGCTATTGGCTCATATGGCCGAGTGTCTCTCTCGCTCTAATTTTTTGTGAAGTTTCTGAAGTTCTTGGTTTCTTCCCACTGTGGATCAGGGAAGATTTTCTGAAATTTCAAATATTTTTGTCGGATGGGAAAATTATTTCCTGTACAGCTCTAGTGGTGAGTAAGCCTACCCTTTGGTTTTCTGTGTCTCTGAACTAGCCTGAATTGTGGTTCTCTGTGTCTCTGAAACTTCCTTTGCTCTAAGTGGCTTAGAATTTGGATGATAGGACCCTGAGCTCCTCATGTCTAGGTAATACAGGATCAAATCTAGCTGAGGTTTGTAGTGACCAAAAGTTATTAATTGGGCGATGTCAAGGAGCTGTAGGGCTGACTCCAGAAGACAGATATTCACGTCTCTGAACTGCCTGTGCCCCACCAGCAGTCCCAGGAGAAAGACCAATGGGCATGGAGCCAGGAGGAGAGGCTGTATAGAAGGGTCAAGGTGCACCAGTAGGGCTGCATGAGGAAACCTATACTACTGCCACTTGTAGTATGACCCGCTCACCAGATAGAGATTAGCCCAGCATCATTTGCCCCCAACAAATTCACTTAAAAGAAAACTCATGTATCTCTGTAAAACAAATCCAGAGTAACAGATGGAAAATAGGATTGAGCTGGAAGGTTGCCAAGACTGATCTAATATTATTTCAAAGTACTTGTTTCAAGTATGATTTGGGATGGAATCTTAGCATTCCTGAAGGACACGGCTTTTAATGTTTGAAATAGGAAAAGTCTGCTGTAAAGTCAGAGTTTTTTCAAACTTTTATTCCAGATGGAAACATGCCACTTTCACTATGAATTTACATTGTCACCTCTGAAAATGGTAACCTGCTTTTTGTCCAAATTATAAGACAAGAATAGTTAAAGTTTTGCTGTTTTTTTTTCTTGCCATTTTGCCATCGGGGAGAATCTTTTTTAGGCAGCTTGAGTGTGAAAAGCCCCTTATTTCCAAGGTCTAGGATGCTAGTAGATCTTTCAAAATTTCAGTCAGGCTTCAGGGTCGCCTTCACATAATGATAGATATTTGTACAGGGCAGTTGCTGTCAGCTACCCATCTCTTTTTTTATAATCTAATGGGGAGGAAATGGGTTCAAGAAGATAAATAAGGGAACCCATCTTCGTGAGACGTCTACTTTGACTTTGATCCCCATGGGATTGCAGAACAGTCTTGTCTCCATTTACTGTTGTAAGCCTGGTCTTTCCTCACCTTTTCTGTATGGCTTATCTTGTACTATTTAATATTGAATGTTAAGATCTTCAGGGCAGGGGATATATTTTTGTCTATTCTGTAAAACACCTACCATGTTTTTGGACACTTAAAAACTAGTAATGTACTGCTGGTGAAAGGAGCAGAGTTCAACAACCCACGTGGTTGAAGTTCCATTTCTACAGTAGTGACTCTGTCGACAGTGAAAGGTGCAAGCTTTGACAAAGTGTCAACTAATATACCTTGTTCCTGATCTGATTGGTGTGTCCTATTTGTAGGGTGAAACGGTAAGTCCTTCTCCAGTCTCTGGCCAGCCTACTGAGTGTGTTTGATTTTTGCAACATGAGTATATGTCCTTTAGGAAGTGGATTACAAACACTCTTTTACATAGATGACCAAACAACCTTCAGATAGTAATGAAACCGGGTTGGATTATAAGTGGTGAACTACAGGTCAACGGTGTTGTATGAATTACCAGTCAGAGAACAAAACTGTAAATATTCATCACTCCCTGGTCACCACCAGGGAAAGGGAGTCATTGTGAGCAATTGGAGAAGTAACATAATGTAGGGATTCAAAACAGACACAAAAGAGATACTGAGTTATAAACTTTCATCAGACAACAGTTCAGCCCCAAATTAAATTCATATGTCATAATGTCCATACTAGGCTGGCTTTGACACTGAACATAAACTCTTGTCTTCACATCATGGACGAAAGTACAAAGCACAAGAATCTTTTGGAAATCCCGCCCCACCAAAAAAAAAGTATATATATTTTTGTGATTTTTTTCTGCCTTATAGTTGGCATTCTTTCCCCCCGTTGCTGGCTGCAGAACGCACAAGAGGTGATGGGTCACATGCTGCATGGCCCAGTATCTGACAGTTGTTCAGGAGACATAAACCAGCTTACCAGAGTTTACCACATGAAACCCATCTCCAGCTACAAAGTTCCTTTCATTCAGGGACAAGTTCTGCAAAGAGCAAGCCCCACAGTGTTTGTTTGCATCTAAGGCCAGAATTGTACTGCTGCCATGTGTTCCATTAACTTTTATCCTAATCAAACTGTCCATTCTTCAGAAAAAGCATGACCCAGGCACAAGTCCAATGCCTTCTTGTTTGCTTGTTTTCCCTCATTTAGGCACAGATTCGGAATCCCTTACTCGTGTTGAATAGCAATGGGACCACTTCTGCAAAAAGGTGCTTCTCAACATGAATATCGGTGTCAGAGTCTCACCTTTAGACAGTATGCTTTTTGGAAAATAGAAATGTGTTTTATGCCTGGCCCTATTCTTCAGAGCCTTATTACAAAGAATAGTGCTTACTATTATAAGCAGTAACTCTGAAGTCAATAGGATTATTCAGAGTAGCTTGCACTGAGCCTCATAGTAAATGTTTGCAGGGTTGAGCCCTAAGGTTCTGAAGAACTTAAGGCATGATTTTCATAAATAAAAGTAGCCTATTTTAATAAACCTCTAACAGCACTTTATCAAATGGAAGTTTTCAATCCATTTGGCTTTTTTACAAATATAGCACATTCAGCCCAGGTTTCATTTCAGGTTTTAACCATTTTGTAGTTTATTTACGTGGTACATTTACATTCATCGTTCTCGTCACATCTGACTTTGTTTCTCCACTTCATTATTGCTTACACATTTAAAGCCAGCGTGGTGTTTGGTGCTGTACAATAGACACAAATAAAGACGGTCCATATCTCAGGGTTATGTGCTTTGCTCCCTGTGGTTACATAAGGCTTGCAGGAGCTGAACCCTCTGGTCCCAGTCCAGCAAAATCACTTAGGCAGGTGTTTAACTGTATGCACAAGCAGTGTGCCAGAATGCTCTGCACCTTGCAGGATCAAGCCCATTAAGAGCCTGTTTCAGACCAGGTGCAGTTCCTTCGACTTTGGTCTCATGTGCTTACCTCAGTTCTGTCTCCTATCCTGGTATGATTGTGTTTGTGATAAATGGTGTGAAAGGGGAGCCGTTTGTACGTTATTATTTCAAACTGTTGTTTGCCCTCTGTTACAGATTGAAAACCTGGCTGGATAATTTCTGCAAAACACATAGTCTTCATTAAGCCTCTTTCCCTTGTGCTGACAAATGTTTGGAACAAGACAATAATCTTTTTCCTATTACCTTTGCTTTCCCCCACCAGAAACCTGAATAACAATAAGATCAAGGAGATCCGAGAAGGTGCCTTTGATGGGGCAACAGGGGTGCAGGAACTGATGCTGACGGGGAATCAGCTGGAATCTGTGCAAGGGCGAATGTTTAGAGGCCTCACAGGACTCAAGACAATGTAAGTGTGAAACCTATGTCTGACTGCTGAAAAGTATGGCTGCTTGTTTGGGAGAACTTGGTTACAGCCATACCTAATTACACCACAGTTATTAGACAGTAAATTCTTTGGTGCAGGGAATGTATCTTACTGTGTTCACAAAGCATTGTGTATTTTTATGGTGCTCTGCGAGTGATAAGGTATCTGCTGTTTCTTTATAAACTGATTTTCAAGGATTAGTAAATTGACAGTGAAACTGTCTTGGATCCAAGCTGAGTGGATTTAATCGTGTAGCTGTTTTAGTTAGTTAGTTAGAATTAATTAAGATCCTTTCTAAAATTCTACTTTTTAAAATTCACTTTGGTCTAATTCATTGTGGCATTATGTCAAGAGACATATGGTGATCATATAACGCAATATGGTCTCATGTTGAAGACACTGTACTAGTTTAAAAGATAGTAAGGTTTAAATTCCCAGCTCCGCCCCAGACCTCCCATGTGGCCTTGTGCAAGCCACTTAATATCTCTGTTTTTTAAGTTTCCAATCTCTCATAAGTGTTGAGGATAAATTCTTTAATGCTTGTAAGGTGCCTACAGTGATGGGACCACATAAGTGCCTAGACATATAAACAAACAGCAGACACTGGAAAATGGATTACAGTTTGCTTCTGCTCTATACACCGGAGATAAAGCTTCCAGTAAAATCAGAAAGAATGAGGGCATGTGATTGACAACTTGACAAATATCCTGTTTGCACACTCTCTCTGTTCTAGGAGGACATAACATCTGAGCAATGTGACTTCCCCCTGCGGTTGGCTCCAAAATGTCAAGTGCAATTTTTAAAAAGCTCAGTTTAGTCACAGCAACAAGTGTTTCTTACTTTGCAAAGTATCATACTGCCAAACCCTTCAGTCCTTACTCAAGCAAAACAACCCTGACGTGACTTGGTGGTTTGCCTGGGTGAGGACCTCACAACTTGGCCCGTAGAGACAAAAACTGGAAAACTTTTCCTTCACTGTTCCTTCAACTTTTGCTTTTCTTTGGCTTAGTCCATCTGCTGTGTGTATTTTACTGAGAAACTTTTAAATACTGTTTGTGAATACTAAATGAACTTTTTATGCTATGAAAGCAGCCCATGGCAGGGCTCCCAAACAAAATAAGTATTTTTTCATAGAAAGATATTTAGCATTTGAGCTATGCTGCTGACCTGACCTGCATTTCCCCCAAGCTGCTAAAGCAGTCTAAATATACACAGCATGAAATAAAAATCTGTAAGTATAAGTTTTCCTTCAGAAAGGGCACCCGGTGTGTGGTATAGAATCCAGAGTTGGCTTCAGAAACATATATTTGGATTTATAAACCTGCATTCTTTGAGCATAAAAACTATAGCCTTAAACCAAGAGGCCATGTTGGACAGAAGCGTGCATTGATTTTGAAAATCCTGTGTGCTTCTATAAATGTATTAAGTAATTATAGAGATGGACAGGCATTTAGAAATCTTCCTAGCTATGTGAAGTTACCCTCTAAAACTTATAGAATCCAAAAAACGCATCATTCTGACATATGACTTCAATATAATGTATTTCCAGAACTGACCTAATCCAACCAGTCCTTACACTCTCCCTTCTCTTATAATAGCATGTTCCTTCTATAGTTTGTGGCATAAATGGAACCATTGCATGAAGGGACAAGTTCCTCCCAACTTTTTGGTGTCCTGTTAATATCTCTTGTCATGTGCTTTTTGGTCTCCCCATTTTTTAACATGATCTGTTTAATCACTGCTCATGGCACTAGGACCCATCTATTTATATTATAGGTGATTGAGGTGATAACTGGATTTGGAAGTATATCCACTTAAAACAGGCCTGCACAACATGCGGCCTGGGGGGCCGCATGTGGCCCGTGTGGGCTCACTGTCCGGCCCGCGGGGGGGTGAGTAGGTGGGTTCACTGTGCAGTCCAAAATCTGGGACTATGTCCATTGGTCCTTTTTGCTGCTTGTCTCTGGGCTGGGGGTTGTCCCAATGCTGCAAAGAGGGTGTTCCCAAAGGAAGGTGCTTGCTTCTAACCCCCAAGGCCGTCAGTATGTCTGCTGTTCTCTAGTCAGTGCACTTGACAAGCTTGATTGTCCTTGGTCTGGCTCCCATCCCCTCTCCAAGGGTTTCAGCTGTCTGGAGGTGCCTGCCTTCCACGCCTTCCTCATTCACACCTCATTCATTCAACAGGGCAATTGAATACAAAGTGGGGGAAGATCTTATTCTACTTCTGGCAAAAAGACATTTTTCTTTTACCTTAATTATACTAGGGGCCCACTATAACATATTACCAAGGTTCAATACAAAGTCATGTAAAAGTTATACAAAAATGCATAATGCAGAGATTTATCTACAGCTGCATTGATTGACTGTTGTGTGCAGTAATATAGTGACCCCTGGGGGGGTGAAGAAGCGTGTGATGGTGGGGTCGAGCAGGAAGGGGGCAGGTCCTATTTTACTGCTGTGATCTGGTCACCCTATGCACGCTGTTTCTTTCTCCCTCTACAGGCTCCCACACCCCAGCGCTGGGGAAGGAGGGGTTGTTTCCACGGGGCGGGCGGTGCTGGGGGGGGTGTTTCCGCGGGGCCGGGGAGTTTCGGGGGGTTTCGGCCCTCAGCTGTTTTCTTTGGAGTAATATGGCCCTTTACGAGTTGTGAAGGCCTGACTTAAAACCTCGTGTCAAGTCATGGCCTTTCACATCAACTGTCTGATTAGAATGTGAATATCTATACCTGTCTTGCTAAATCTAATCTCTCTCAGGCAATGGTAAAGTACTTCCTATCAATGTAGTATCCAACTGCCTAGCTGGCTGGTATCAGTGTGGGATGTGAACACAGGGTATACTGAACTCAATGCAGACTGCCTGGATTTCAGAGCAGAGAATTATTTCTCCGTTAGTTTACATGCTTAGATTAATGGAATGGGAGCACATGTTCACATGTATTTTGGGACTTTCTGGCAATATGCTTTAAATACTGAATAATGTTTAATCTGAAGATGAATAGTGACATTTATGTACCACGACATTCTTTTATATGAAATGTGATACATGCTTCATGAATAGCTCTAAAGCCTTTGTGGCTATGAAGCAAAATTAGATATTATAGTATTTCAATTCAGTTAGGCTTTACCATCAAATTCATTGTTACCATAACAACTCACACCAATGTATGTTCATCTGGTACAAGTGCTGAGCAAAGAGGCATTTTATGGGGTCATTATTTTTTTTTCCTCTGGCTGCTATAGGAAGTTAATGATGACAATAAGATTTCAGAGCTGGTTTTGGTTTGGAAACCTTTTCCTATACCATACATAAGTTTCCACTGTTGCTATCTCCTTTCATACTGTTTAAATACAAATTTTAAAAAACTATTTAGGATAGTCATTTTGTTAATGCAATGTAAGTATTGTTATGCTCAGAGGGTAACCAGAGTCCATATCAAGTGGCTTCAGAAATCCATTTTAGATTACTCCCATACTCGGTAAATCATTAGACTTTTAAAGATGACTGCATGTCTGATGCTAGCGAAGGTTTTTGGTCTCACTGTCATTTCAGCAGCAGAGTGCCCACCACTCTTTAATGTCATGTGTGAGCAAGTATAATAATGGAGTTTGAGATTCATAATGATACACGTTTGAGGTGAGAAGGACCCTTTGTTAGCTAGTTGTACTCTTGATAGTCAAAACAGAATGGAGCCTGATGCTCATTTAGGGTCATTCACTGTGCTATATTACAACAGATGGATGTTAGAAATGGCATTCGTGGACCCCTGCCCTTAGATTAGGCCACTACCACCTTCACTACAGTCTGAAAAAGTATTCTAATTCCATTTCTGAATCTTTGCAGGATGCTGAGGAGCAACTTGATCAGCTGTGTGAACAATGACACCTTCACAGGACTAAGCTCAGTAAGGTTGCTCTCGCTGTATGACAATCGCATCACCACCATCACTCCTGGAGCTTTCAATACACTTGTCTCTTTGTCCACGATGTAAGTAATCCTTTTAGGTTTTTTGATGGTGCCACTGTCCAGGACTGCCTGGGCCAGGGCGGGAGGGAGGGGTCCATTGCAGCCTGGCACTCAGGTTTGGCCTGGCCAGTGTGGGCTCAAATCAGCACTAGGACTCCAGACGCCAAGTCGCAACACCAGGAGCGCGGAGCTGGGCCCAGCTCCATGGGACGGGGGCCACCAGTACGGGATGAGTGTGGAGTGAGCTGACTCTTCCCTCCACCCCACTTTTGGGGCCTTAGGTACAGGATGGGCTTCAGTTTCAGATTTTGTCCCTGGCCTCGAACACCTCTGTGTGGCCCTGCTATTATCCCATACTTTAAGAGAATTTGTTAGTTGCAAAATCCAAGTGTTTGAGTGTTCAGATGTGGAGAACCCAAAACCATCTTCATTTTTATTTTAATTCACTGAAATTGAAGATATGGAGAATGTAGAACCTCTGCGACTGCTTTAGAGTTTCCATGCTCAGTTTCAGTTTGGACAGACAGAGGGCAGAGAAAAGGATTGGGTTTTTTCAATTTAATCAAAACACCTAAATGTCAAAAAGTTGTTCTATAAAATGAATATCTAAACCTAAAAGGAAGGGGAGCTCAGTTCCCATTGGAATTTGCAAATCCCAGCCTAAACATTTGCAAAAAGTTCCCAAGGTTTTTCTATAATATTTCTGGGCTTCCTTTCTTAGTGTATCTATTTTCATACACGTACGCATTGTTAAATAGAGAGAGAGAGTCTGGTCTGTGCTTCCAGCTGTGAATGGGAAACTGGCGCAACTGTTAATGGAAGTTGTCTACTTAATCCCATCCACTCTGCACTGAAAATGCACCGTAACTATCCAAACAAAACAAACTCGTCATTGCTATTGCTTTTTCTTTTTTGTCCGGAAAGTAACCTCTGTGGTGTTTACTTGTTTTAAATAAGGAGTATTTGTTTGTTTTGGGGGGCAGGGCGTGTAGCAAAGCAGAGGTCTTGCAATGTTTTGTTGCTCCTTCCTTCATTTTTATTACCTCCTCATTTTGTTAATAGCCTTTCCCCAAACAGCCAGTTCATGCTGTGGCATCTCACCCTTTGGTAGGAGGGAGAGAGAGGTAAACAACCCTCCTAAAAGTCACCCTGCCGATTGAAGGACAAGGGCGCTAACTATAGTGGAATTCATTTTCACTGGTCGCCATCTGCATTGCTCATTCTTCTATATTGGTCAAACCAGACATTCCAAAATATAGTACTCTTCATGTGCTTTCCTGTGCTGCCAGCATTCCCAGCCTTGTCTGCTTTTCCCCCTGCTTCTTGCAGTTGCCTCCTTCCATGCATCCCCTATGCATGGAGTGACGATCTTGAACTAGTCCCCAAGAATCATATCCTGTCTTCTTTTAAGTCTCCCTCAAAAACTCACCTCTGCTATGCTGTCTACTAGTGAATCTATTCAATTTTTTAACAGTTCCCTCTGTTTCCCTTTTCCTAATCTCTGTGTGCTTGTCTGCTATTACATGTGACCTCAGAGCAGGGAACCATCCCTCATTTACTTACTGTTGATTGTCAGGAAAGGAGCTAGCTCATCATATGCTCTAAAATAAAAGGTATGTCAGCACAGCAGCTGGAAGAGTGTTTCCCAACACAGGTAGACAGACATGCTGTCTCGAGCAGAGCTAATGTACTAAAAATAGCAGGGTAGCCATAGTGGCGCCTCGGGCTAGCCACCCAAATGCAGTTCTGCCCAACCCACTGGCTATATACTCAGGTGGCTAGCCCAAGCTGCCACCTTGCCACGGTGGCCACACTCCTATTTTTAACAGCCTAGGTCAAGCACAACTTCAAGTGCTGTGTAGACCTAGACAAATAATGCTGCTGTTTCCCTTTGTTTACACAGTTCACTGGGTTATTGGTTGCACAAACAAGTCTGGGAGTAATTTGTGATTGTGTCATGTTTTAATGGCAGGAAAGAATTTTTCACCTTTGTGGGTATTTTTCAGCTGCACGTAATGATTTTCACAGCCTCTGGCAGTGTGTTAAAGCTGATGATAATTGACAGAGCAGCTTTGGAATGAAAATTCCTTTTAGTAGTCACTTTGACTGTGGAAGATGAACATTGTGTTCGTATTCATGTTTGAATTAGGAAGTTCACTCAGACAGATTTTCACGTAGGGCTTGATCCAGTGCCCATTCGAGTCAATGGCAGGATTCCCATCAACTTCACTGGACTTTGGATTTGGGGTCGTATCATTCAGATACATGCCGGATCTACACGTACGGCAGCAAGTAGAGTACAGGCACTACATACTAGCTACACGCTGTACTAGCTACACGCTGCAGTGAAGGCAGGCTGCATCCACTCTTGTCACTGTGGTGTGTAGCTACCCACAGCAGTAAAAGGCTCTGGTGGGGGAAGGCAGCGGGGAGCTACTGGGCACAGCGGGGAAAGGCTCTGGCTGCGGGGAGTCTGCAGTACACTGCACTGGCTAAAAATAGCAATGTGGATATGGTAGGAACTGCTTGGCCATTGGTGTAGGGTGTAGGGTATTCACCATAGGGTTCAGGTGTGCAGGACACTCTGCTCTCATCTAAACCGTACCTCACCGTCTACACTGCTATTTATCCCTATGCCAGCAGAGTGTGCAGTGTCTGTAGTTTACAAGGTGCCATAAGTGTAGTTGCACCTTTACATGAAAAATGAGGAACAGTTGTTTTCCCAACCTCTGTTTCATAACAACATTCCATTATGGGTGGCTGTACTTGCGTCCTGATGCTCTTGGGAGTTTAATTATTACTTTCGTGACTTAGGTCATTGACTGTCCTATTCACCCCAAATTGTGAGGATTAATCAGTGTTTAAGTTTCACTTTTTTGCCATTTATTAATGTAAAACTATGAACCACTCTATTTTATATTCATTTTTATAATAACCACTTACAAACTAACATTTCTTTCCCTTTTTTTATTAGGGAAACTATATTTTGCCTCATTCACCAGATTAAAAACAGCATTATCCTTAATATAATCAGAAAGTATACAGTTCTGAAAATAGCACTTAAAGGAATGGTTCCAGTGGAGGGAGCACATACATTTATTTTTTGTGTCATTGCAAAAGCATAGCTGTTTTTATGATTTCTTACTACAGTGGGATAAATTAAATAAATAGATATTTAAGTTCCCACTTTTTAGGTGTGCATGCAGTTCTCCAGGCCCAGTCCTAATGCATGTATTTTAATACCTAGGCAAGCATATTTATCCACAGTGGGCTTTGCATGAATTAAACATGCTAAGATGGCACACTTACACAATATTAAATTATCAGCCTAGATTTTAGAGTGTGTTTCCAAGCTGATTATAACAGTATCAAGACAGGCTGCAATTTGGAACTTTTCCTTTTAAATATTTCAGCTTCCATAGCTCTTCGCAGATTTTAATAAAGACACTTCTGGTTGACTGCCTGCTTCTTTATTTCAAGGGCTTTGTCCACCCGTGCTATAAAAAATATTCTTTTATCTTTGACTGAAACCTTTTAATAAGTCACCTTTGCTAAAAGTCTGATTGCTCTGTTTCAATGTGAGTGGCTATATTACTATCATTAGGTATAGAAAATCTGATTATTTAATTTTATAGGATTTCAACTGTCAAACATTACTGTTTGTGATCTGAAAATGGCCACTTAATAGCCTCAGTCAAACTCCATCCTAACACTGTTACAATTTATTGTCCCTTCCAGGCTTTCAAATTGCTTATCATCAGAAATAATTTTGCATAGTGAAGCTTTTGTTCCATGTGATACTTAGATATCATTGACCTAATGGTCCTGCCAAGTGGCATCATCATGCTTCCATGGAAACAGCTTGAGCTGTTTTGATACCAAAATATATCTGTATCTAGTTTTCTAGTATAATTATATAATGTATCTCAAAAGGGATTAGTGAAAGGATCAGTATATTTGGAAAAATATTAAGTTTAGTTGATTGACTGATATTTATTGCACCATTCCATATGAATAATCCATGCTTCCTCAGATAGTAACACTAAGAAAAGATTTGGTCATTGTTCCCACTATGACTATGCAGTAACATACATTATCAATTTTCCTCTGTAAACAAAAATTACGCTTGGATATTTGAATTACAACTACAACCAGATTATTGGACTTTGCCAATCTTCTTGGGTGTTTGGAGTCAGGGTTTTGGAACAGATCCATCTCAGACTTACAATAAATGGGAAAATCTGAAGCCAGGGGTTACATTTAACTTCATACAATCACATAAAAGAGATGGCGCCTTGCTATTCAGTTTCCAGCCCACTGAATATGGTGCCAAGTTAGTTTATAACAGTGTTTATTTTTACAAATAAAATTAATTAAATGAAATCATCAAGAGTTGCTTAGATTACTGTGACGTGTGAATGTATGTTCTCTATACCAGAAACTCACCCCTGAGCAGAGAGACTGCTCAAGGCTGTTGCGTCACTTAAGCTCTGTATGTGGCAATGAAGTGCCAAGAGGTCATGTACTGTCTGTAAATAGAGGTGAATTTCACCCTAAGAAAACTTAACTGTGAAGTGCTAGGTTAGGCGATGCCGGAGTTGGGCTGCCTTTTGCTTTCCCCAGCTATGTAATTCCTAAAATGCCCAAGAGGGGAACTTCCTCCTGTGTACCTTATCCTTGATCCTGCAAGCTGATCTGCATGATTGGACCGCCACACTCATGTGGAGCCTCTTTAACTTCAGTGAGCTCCAGAGGTGACCAAAAGGTCCCTGAGCTTGGATCACCTTGCAGAAATTGAAGAATGTCCTCAGCCCCAGCTCTCTTTCAGCACACCTTGCTCAGCCCTCACATATCCTGCCAAACATGTAGGGAAAACT
The DNA here is from genome assembly GCA_037349315.1 of Chelydra serpentina. NCBI lineage: Eukaryota > Metazoa > Chordata > Testudines > Chelydridae > Chelydra > Chelydra serpentina. The sequence goes on along the minus strand of JBAIAC010000035.1, from coordinate 27,576,791 downwards.
TAAAACCCTTCCTCAACTCATTGCTTTTCTCTAGACACTAATTTACCCACAGAAGCTGACAAATCATAGAATGATAGAAATGTAGGGATGGAAGGAACCTTGAAGTCATGAAGTGCAGCCACCTGCTCTGTGGCAGGACCAAGTAAACCTAGACCATCCCTGACGGCTTTGTCCAACTTGTTTTTTAAACACATCCAATGATGGGGACTCCACAACCTCCCTTGGAAGCCTGTTCCAGAGCTTAACCACCCTTATAGTTAAAACGTTTTTCCTAATATCTAACCTAAATCTCCCTTGCTACAGATTAAGCCCATTACTTCTTGTCCTACCTTCAGTGGAAAAGGAAAACAATTCATCATCGTCCTCTTTATAACAGCCCTTAACATATTGGAAGACTATCGGGTTGCCCCTCAGTTTTCTTTTCTCAAGACTAAACTTGCCCAGTATTTCAACCTTTCCCGATAGGTCAGGTTTTCTAAACCTTTTATCATTTTTGTTCCTCTCCTCTGGATTCTTTCCAGTGTGGCCACATCCTTCTTAAATTGTGGTGCCCAGAACTGGATACATGACGCCACTTGGGGCCTCACCAGTGCCGAGTAAAGTAGGACAGTTACCTCCTGTGTCTTCCATACAACACTTCCGTTAATACACCAAAGAATCGTATTCGCTTTCTTTGCAGCTATGTCCCACTGATGACTCATATTCAGTTTGTGGTCCTCTATAACCCCGGATCCTTTTCAGCAGTATTATCACCTAGCCAGTTATTCCCTATTTTGTAGTTATGCATTTGATTTTTCCTTCCTAAGTGAAGTACTTTGCACTTGTCTTTAATGGATTTTATCTTGTTGAATTAAGACCAGTACTTCAATTTCTCAAGGTGATTTTGAATTTTAAACCTGTCCTCCAAGGTGCTTGCAACCCCTCCCAGCTTGGTGCCATCTGCAAATTTTATAAGCATACTCTTTATTCCATTATCCAAGTCATTAATGAAAATATTGAATAGTACCAAACCCAGGACTGACCCCTGCAGAACCCCACTAGATATACCCTTACAATTTGACAGCAAATCGAGATAACCACTCTTTAAGAATGGTCTTTCAATTAGTTGTGCATGCACCTTGTAGTAATTTCATCTAAGCCACATTTCCCTAGTTTAGTTATGAGAGTTTCGTGCTGATCTTCGGCTCTAGGGGCTTCCTAATTCATAAATAAAAGGTCAAAATAGAGAAAACATAAAATGTAGGACCTTTCCAACCCCCCACTCCTCCCATGCAAAATGTACTTTGAACACACAACATCTGATTTTTTTAAAAAGACACTTCTCCTCCTGAAGGGCATATTGTCATACCGTTTTCCAACTTTCTACGACAGCCATTCGAGGTTTAGGAGTAGGCATTTAGTCTCCATGTGGATAAAATTGGCTAACCCATTTTTGCTCCAACTTCTACCATTTAAATAATATAATTATAATTAATTAATAAAAACCTGTCCTTTTGGTGGAGACCAAGTATGAAAAATTTCATCCCCAAAGGGGCAATATTCAGTTGAAAACAGGGTGCTAGAACAGATACTATTATGCAGTCTTAACTGTTGCAATCCCTGCCCTCCTGCCATAATTAACTGGATTGTATTAAGGATATTAATTATACTCTCATTGTGCTTAAAATGCACGAGATGTGCCATATAGTCATGCTCAATATGTTCTGGTAATACCAGCACATGAAAAATATTGTGTTAAGGACTCACTTTGAGTCTTTGTCACTGAATTGGCCTTAAAGTTATGCTTTGTAAAATCTGTTTGGCTGAAAGACAGTGTCCCCAAAAAACAGGAAATCCTACTGCGGAAAACCACAATGGGTACGTCTACGGTGGGTAGTGATCAATCTATCGGGGATCGATTTATCACGTCTAGTGTAGACGCGATAAATCGATCCCCGATCGCTCTGCCTTCGACTCCTGTAATCCACCAAGACAAGAGGCGGAAGCAGAGTCAACGGGGGAGTGGCAGCAGTCGACCCCTCGCGGTGAGGACGTGAGGTAAGTCGACCTAAGATACGTCGACTTCAGCTATGTTATTCTCATAGCTGAAGTTGCGTATCTTAGGTCGACCCCCTCCCCCAGTGTAGACCAGGCCCAAGAGAGGACTTTAAGATGTTGAGAAATGTGCATAAGATACTGAAGGGTAAATACTACTATATCAGAACAGTCCAGACTAGGGGCATTACCCCTTCTGGTAAGCTCTCTTTATTTTACTGTTCATCCAACTTTGATTGTTAAACAGTTACTCTGAAGTCATGAGCCTCATTTTTTGTTTGATTTAGCTTTATTCCTCTCCATTTCTTTAAAGAGCACCCTGAAGAATGATGGCTGTTTTTCTCATGATACAGAACAAATAACCCCTGAGTTGGATCATAGTGGAGGTCTAAGAATCTGAACTGGATGTGAATTAAAAAACAGCTGTTAAATTTCAACAATATGCATGAGCAGACTAAATGATCCCTTAGGACTAAGTTCATGCCACTCATACTAGCTGAACCTTACTACACAAGTAGTTCTTTTGGAAACATTAGGACTGCTTGTGTACTAAAATACTGCTCCACATTAATAAAAATGACAGATTCAGAACCTTATAATTGAGTTATAATATTTTTTTCCATGTAGCAAAACTCTACACTAAAGAGATCTTTCCCGTGGATTCAGTGAGTTAAAGGTGTATATAGTATGAATCCTGAAATGTGAATGTGAATAAAAGAGTACGGTTCCTTTTTTATGTTTTATCTGTTTTGACCTTATATTTATTAATTAGGAAGTCCATAGAGCCAGAAATCAGTACTGCATCATGAGTCTGACAGTAAAGATGGTCTCGTTTGTGAGAAATGGTGTTAATAAGTTAGAACCTGGAACTAGGAGAGGTCAGAAAACCTGGGTTCTCTTCCCTGATCATCTGCTGAATCACTGGGACCCAGGGTTGCTCCACGAACCCTTCTTTGACATAGTTTATTCATCTGTAAAGTGGAGACAATAATCACCTTCATAAAATGGTTTGGATTAAACTCGTATTTATGAAGCTCTTGGAGATGCCCAGAATAAAGATGCTGTAGATGTGTGAAATATTCTTTTAATTCAATATAGCCTTTTCTTCAAGAAACTTATTGTATATACATATAATCTGCTCCAAATTGTGGAGTGTTTTTTTCTTGGGATTTATGTGTGAACATGACTCAAGTCTCTTATGGGCAATATAGCAAATGGCCTGTGAAGCACTAGCTGCCCTGGCTTTAGAGGTTTAAACATTTGGCTCATGGAAACATTGTTTATGCCAAAATAAGTCCATTGCGAAAATATACAGGACATCCTGTCTGTGATCCTATTATGGATGAAAGAAAATGGAAAACAATTTAGAATGAAAATAACTAGAAATACATTGATGCTTTCAGTGCCTGTCTTCACCTGAGAAAAGATGTTTGCTTATGACTTTTTGACTCTGAAAGCTGCTCCTTTCCTCCTCATTCCTCCTCTTTATTGACAATGAAGTGGTTAGTGGAGTCATAGTGGAGACAAAGAAAGTTGGGGGTTTTGGGTAGTTGAACCACATAGTGCTGAGTTTCCTTCTGCCTTTTTTATTCTAACTATAAATTTCAATAGTCTGTGCTAGGCCGACTTGTAATTACACACACATTGCTCTGGGTTATTGCGAGCATTGGGGTGTTTTTTGCTAAAAATATTAGCCAATTTTCTAAGAGTAGCTGTAAACCATATTGTGGGTATGTGGTGTTGGCCCAAAACTATATAGTCCGGGCAGTGGTGTGATTACTCATTTTCCTCACAGTTCACTCAGATGCTTTTTATAAGATTCCATAGCAATCTGAAGGACCAGTGACTGGATGAAACCTTGATATAGCTTTATTTGACTGGGACATCAGATTTTTAAGAACATGTAGGATATCAAATGCCTCCAAGATCTCCATAGTCACTGTTTTCAGCTAAATCCACACACTTGCTGCATGGACAAGAGATGCTACATTCATTGGGCCTTAAAATTCCTACTGTCTTGCTGGAGATCTCCTGCCCAACATGTTCATTCATGTTCATTCTCCTTCCTTGGAAAGGTCTTTCACAAACTTGAAGCCACTGCTGCTTTTCATACATCAGATGGAACATCACCCTCTTCCCTTAGTCTCCTATTGAGCTTAAAACAACACAAACACAAATTACAGACATTTCAACTCATTAGCTGTGGTCTCAGGAAGCATTTATCTTCTTTCAAGACGCTTTCTGAGTTCTTTTTCCAATTATCCTAGAACTAGGCTGATGAATGTGTTAAATATAACACCACCTTACATGTAGCAGCTTTCATTCAAAGGATCCAGAAATCTTGAAGAAATATTTAAAGAACTAAGAACTAAGGTTCTGTCTACAGTGACTTCAGCAATGGTATTAGAGATACAGATGTGTTTAAAAAGATAGCTGTTACCCACAGTTTCCCAGGAATCTTGCTTGGCAGCATGATTGTTAATATTTGGAGTACATAGGGATTTCTTTTTCTAAAAACTGTTAGCCCAAACTGTGATATACTTACCCCTCTTAGGCAGTCTATCCAATGGTCTCTTATCACGAATTGTTACAATGCTAGCATAACCGCATGCTGTGCTACAACAGTTGGACTGCTTTTGAAAGATATTTCAGAAGCAGTTACAAGATATGGTGTGTACCTCACAATAGCTGTGAGGCAGGTAAGTATGATACTATCACAGCCTTTTCTAGATGGGTCAACTCACTCACATCAAGGGCTTATCTATACACAAAGGCTGTATCACTTTAACTATACTAGCTCAGGTAAAGTGGTACATACCCTTCTTCTCCAATGTGGCCACAGTTATGCCAGTATAAATGTGCTTATACCGGTATGGTTTATTTCCTTAAGGGAAAGGGAATAAGTTATATCAATGTAATACCAATATAACTGCATCCTCACAAGGAATTGTATCAGTATAAAACACACACCCCTTGCAGACAGTTATACTGGTACAAAATTTCTGTGAAGAACAAGCCTAAGTGAATTGGCCAGGCTCTCTCTGAAAATAAGGAGCAGAGCCTTGAATGGAATCCTTGAGCTCTGAATATATGGGCTTTCGTTAGTCACTTAACGTCTGTAGTAGCTGACCATGTTCAATGTGTTTTTGTCTTGATTCCCTTTCAGTAATTTGCTGTCTAATCCCTTTAATTGTAATTGCCACCTGGCATGGCTGGGGAAATGGTTGAGGAAAAGGAGAATTGTCAGTGGAAATCCACGTTGCCAGAAACCCTCTTTCTTAAAGGAGATTCCGATTCAAGATGTGGCCATACAGGACTTCACGTGTGATGGTAAGGAAACTTGATGGGACTTGGTATTTTACTACCAGACTGGTATCTCTGCTGGTTTTTCTACCTAATCAGCACCACGATATCATGATGAAAAGAGCTGAATTAAATGTACAGTAGAACTTCAGAGTTACGAACACCTCATAACTCTGAACAAAACACTTTGGTGGTTCTTTCAAAAGTTTACAACTGAACATTGACTTAATACAGCTTTGAAACTTTACTGTGCAGAAGAAAAATGCTGCTTCCCCTTTATTTTGTTAGTAGTTTATATTTAACACAGTACTGTACTGTATTTGCTTTTTTTTAAATGTCTCTGCTGCTGCCTGATTGTGTACTTTTGGTTCCAAATGAGGTGTGGGGTTGACTGATCAGTTTGTAACTCTGGTGTTCATAACTCTAGGTTCTACTGTAATCATGAGGGAGAGAACTGTCTCTAATCAAATGTCAGTGTTCTATATCATCAGGGAATTGTTTTTTTGTTGGCGATGGCACCTTAGTAGATTCCCATGTTCCAGGCCCCCTCCCTCCAAGCCTAGATATAAGTATGAGTTCTTCCTTGTGCAATCAGCTGAGACTGGTTTCTCTGGATTCTTTCAGGATACACCTTTTTTTCACCCTTGAATCCAAATGCATTCAGCTCCTTGCCAGGGAGTTTGACGAACAAAGCATCTTCTTTGAGAATGATGCCAGAGCAGTTACTGACTTTTCCTCCCATTCCCTTAACCTGTAAGGACAGTGGGAATGGGGCTTGCTTGGAGAACCTACTAGATCTTGGGGCTGTGAAGTTTCAGCAGAAATATAATGGGAATATAGGAATTCAGAGATTTAGAAATCAATCCGAAAGATTCAGTGAATCTTCAGTGGCTGTGGCCATTTAGGGGCAAACTCTGATCCTTCCTCCTCTGCTACGGAGAGCCCCAGATGTTGCTGTTGTTGTTATTGTTTATATCATTGTAACTGCTGGGAGCTTTGGACATGAGACAGGACCCCATCATGCTAGGCACTGTACGAACACAGAACAAAACGACGGTCTGTGATCCAAGGGACTTTGCAGAAATGCTTCAGTTCTGCTCTGTGTTGGGACAGTATCTGAGGAGGTTTGTGCTTCCTGTGCACATCAGCCTCTACCTCCCTGTGAGCAAGATTTGGGGGCAGTAGTGCAGGGTGAAAGTGGAGTAACCTAATGCACATTAATCTCCTTTGGGTTCAGTGGGATTACTCAAGTGCATAAAGTTGTTCTTGGGCTTAAGCATTTGCAGGATCAGCAAGTAAGGAGTGATTTTAGTAAAGGGTAGGAGGAAGTGAGCAGGGAAGACCAGGAGCTACAGTAAAAGATCATGTGGCTATTTAGTTAAGTTACATGCATATCTTGGTGGCATAGGTTGTTTTGTAATGATGAGATTATTTTCCCATTCCCCTTTCTTCTTTTTCCTGCCGTCATTTTTAGTGCAAACCATCCCTTTTCGGACACACACACTCATGAGTGAAAGTTGCTAGGATTACTTTGCAGACCTCTAGTAGGGCTTCCAGTCTTGTTTAAACCTGAAGGCTCAAGTATACACCTGACAGACCCATGAAGGAAGGAAAATCGTTTCTGCCTCAATTAGTCTTTGTATCAGTCTTAAAGACATGAAAATATCTAATGGAAACATGGTCATATGGTTTAACTTTACTATTTCAATGTTCAATATATTCAGTCTGCTTGTATTCATAAACATTTATGTACTTCCTATCATGATCATCTAGAGTATGTTTCACTAAATGTTTCCTTCCATATGCATCTTGATACTATAGTTTTCATTTTCCTAATGTTTTGTGAAGTGTGTTGTTTTTGGGGAAAATCCATGCTTTAATGTTCTTAACTTCAAAGACTTGGTTTCTTCCATGCAAACCCTGTTGTTCTTCAATTATGAGATTTAATCTATTGTTTATGGAAGTTTGAATCCACTTTAGGAGTATTAGATATTTTTATGCATGCACAGACGCATTGCCAGCAATTCTGAGCATGTAGCTCGGTTTGTTTTTTGCCTAGTTATCCTTGTCAACAATGAGGCTTTTCAATTAAAGTGATAAATGAAGTGTCATGCCAACATTAAAAGTCGACACTTAACATTGAAAGATTTACATCATGAGGAAATAAAGCTAGATAGTTTAAAAAAAAAAAAGATTCCTTGTAATCTTATGTCAAGATAAGATTAAGCCTAATAGTCTGGTAAAGTTTTGCATTTCAGCTAACACAGGGTGCATGTGTTGGGGTGACAGGGAGAGGCTATTTAATGGATGAAGATTTGTAGCCAGCTTTTTGATAAAACTTTGTTTCCTTTTCCCTATAAAACAATTGCCACCATTTTTCAGGACAGTTTTGCACCCTGATACCAGTGATCCAGTATGTGATGTTGGGGAGACACTAAATATTAGGGACCAATTGACAAACCAACTGTTGTAGACTTATGGATGCCCCTGTTTTGTACTATATGCGAGCAATTAACTCTGAAGCAAGCCCTCCTGGCCTGCATGATTGATTTCCTTCCCAAATATTAGAATCCTCTCATGTTCTCTCTCTCTCTCTGCAGGTAATGATGAAAGTAGCTGTCTGCTTTCTCCTCGTTGTCCTGATCAGTGTACTTGTGTGGACTCAGTAGTGCGCTGCAGTAACAAAGGGCTGCGCATCCTGCCCAAAGGCATCCCCAAGGATGTGACTGAGCTGTAAGTTACATTTTATGTTACTCCTTTCACAAGAAAAGGGCGCTAGGTACTGTGCCAGTTGATGTCCATGGAAGTTTGCCATCTTTGTTCTTTGATACTTTCCTTATCTTTTTTGATTGTTGTGGCCTTTTTCTTGTGCCTGAATAGGCTGTAACTGCCTATGTTACTCTGCACAGAGAGGAGATGTCATTTTAACTTATACGCAAGCCATGTATTTGTTTCTGTTCATTCTATATGTGGGGAATAAATCAATACTGTATAATAAATAGTGCATTTTCAGCACCTTGAGTTCACAATAGACAGTTTGAAAGAGCTATGGAAAATATATTCCCAACATACGCCTCTGTGGGCTAATTACCCCACTATGACATTTTTCAAAAGAAACAGCAGGGAAAACAAACAGTGGATTCTTTTCTCTTCTCATGAAATGTCTAAAATAACAGAGGTAATTAGATTAAATTGTAAAGTGAATGTGCATGAGTTGAGGGTGCCATTCTAGCTTTCTTCATTTGCTGTGAATTTACATTGGTTTTTGGTTCTTTCCATGGAAAGAAAACATAATACTGGAGGAACGAATGGCTTGAAGGGTTGATAGTAGGAATATAAAGCTTTTCACCTCTAGTTCACACATTGAAATCTAGCCCAGCTGAGTAGTTACCAGCTAATGATTGTTTATATATGAAAGTAGTTGGTTACCGTATGATGAAGTTAGTCCATTTCCTACTGAACCATATCTGATCTATGCTAATTAGCACTATTATTGGTAGACACAAGGGAGACCAGGAATATAACAGGCATTATAGTTTCACTGTTAGGGTTAGCCCCTCCTGTTCAGTGGAGGGAATTTTGCACTGCTGCTGCACATGCTGTACGTCTGTAGACTTTTTTTCTCAAACACTATGTGGCACCTTCCATAGGTGTCTTTTGGGGAGGATTAAGCAACAGCAAACTAAGGCCACTTTACTTGTGAAAGAGAGTGTCCATGCAAGGGTTTAATGCACTTCTAATTATGCACATTAGTTGAATAATCTTAACTTTTGTGAGTGTTCCAGTATAGAAAAATCCATAGTGAGTGTGTGTGGTGTGATGTCTGGTGTAAAATATAGCTCCTGGGTGTTCTGCATAGATGCACACACTACTGGGAAAACAAATTAGTACCTAAAATGCTCAAGATTGTTTGTTTTTTAGTTATTAAAGGAAATTCTTGCTGAATGAAGTATAATTCTGCTCTGAAAAGTGACTCTAATTGGAGAAGTGAAAGAGTACACGTTTAACGTGTTTCAATGATTTCTGGTCAAATTTGCTCAGTTCATGGAGTAATAATATGGTTTCATCTGAAAGTCAAGTTCATTCTTATCCTTCTAATGTGTCATCACCAGTAGTAAAGTTTCTGCAGACTAGATTCTGCCCTCATCATGCTGGAGCTCCAGCACTTCCTTCGGCGTGATTTGTAATTAATGGGTAATTACAGGTATCACTTCAGTTCCATATAACTGTGCAACAGTGATGTTTTAATGGTCAGGATTGTTATGAGTGTAATAATATTTTATATGCTATACACCAATGACATGGGTTAACTTCATTCCTATTGTGACAGCAGTATCACAAATTCCTGCAGTTTGCTATGTCCTTTAGTCATTCTTTCCAAATGAAAGTAGCATTCTATGATATTACAAGTACAGCTGCATGGCACTGAACAGTCTAATCTACTTGAATTTGCAACCTTCTAGTTTGATTTTGTGTTTTGAATCCAAAAACTTAGCAATGGAACTAATTCTAAACCACACCTCTTTTTGCATGCTTTCAATTTTGCATGTTTTGGAAGTAAAACCCTGAATCAGTCTCAGTTGATTTTGCCACTTGCTGATTCTTTCAGCCAACCTGAGCTGAGCTTCCAGTTTGTCACTAAAAACAAAGCCAGGCAAATTTCCCTTGACATCAGTTTTTGAAGCAAAAGGTGTGTGATCTTTTGATTCAAAGCATGACAGGTCTGAAATGAAAATAATATAATCAAGCTCACAAGCTTCCTCTTTGCTTCCAGGTCCAGGTCCAGGTCCACATGTTGGTTATGTTCTAGAAAGCCTTGTATCATCTAGGACCTAGTTATCTGTCAGAATTCCAAAAGTTTTCGATTTAAAACTGTATTTCAGGGGTAAAAGCTATCTGAAGATTTTCCTTTTCTATTACCAATCATAGATTCTTCTGTGCCTCCCACCATGTTCCTGCCATATTTTGAGGACAGTTAAAGTTTAACAGATTTTTTAAACTACTAAGTTTGGACTTCCATAGCTCAGACATTTCTAAACTGTCCATGTTTCTCTAATAGCATCAACTACTGCTTTAAACCACAACGTATGCATTACCTGCTCTGGCAGAAACAGGAGAACCCCAGCAGCTTTAATAGGACTATGAAATAAATGTCTTCCAGTCTCTTTCTTCAGCAAGATGGTGGATTTGGAGAAAGAAATGGAACCCAGGAGACTCTCCAGCAGATTTCAGGAACTTGCAGGAAAACTAGATTTTAGAGTTAACCCTTGAAGGTGATATTTTTACCTCTTACCAAAGCATTGCTATGTGACATAAGGATGTATCAGAGCCATTCACCAGTCTATATTCAACACATCACAGGATACATCCTGCGTCCTTGAAGATTCTCTACACTGCTAGCGAGCGATTATTCTTTGGCAAGTGGTGCCAATTAGTTAAGTAACCACTTCCTATGACAGGTTCCAGATCCAATCTTCAAACCACATGGCTTTTGAGTAGCTAGTCTATATATACAAAAGCTCCACAATGGTCTGTGTGAGAAGGGAATCCTTGACCTCCCCAGCCACAGTGGCAGTAGCCGCTCTCCATAGCTACCACCGCAGCCACTCATAGTCCAGCGCTCCCCAAAAGACTGATTACTTGCCTACCATTTCAGCAGGTGCTGACCTCCCACAAGGGAGAAATGACCAGTTCCTCCCCCAGCCTGCCTCCATTCTCAGACAAATTGCACGCTGGTTTGCTGTGAGCCCTGAAGAGCAATGACTCCCCTCATGCTGCGTGGCTGTATCCTGCCCCTCACACCATGCATTAGAATAGTAGTTCTGTCACTGTGGACAGAGCCCTTGGTGATGGCTGGGGCAAGGATTTAGCGTTAATTTTCCTGATGGTTCATGGCTCTTTCTCCGGGAGAGGTCTGATGTGGTGTCCCAAGTAACGAAGAGGAATATTTTAGTGGAATTTTGATGAATGCTGTGGAGTCTTGCATTTATAAACTTCCATTTTCCATGTTAGAATTGCAACCTCTGTAAAAAGCTGTCAGCTGAAGTGCTTTTTATTAAAATGTAATGTACTTTATACATCACATTTTAATAAAAGAATACAGCCATACAGCTTACCAAGCCAGTTAAGTTAGTGTTGCATATAAAACTCCAAAATACCTCTACAACAGGAAATTTCTAACTGCAACAGTTACTAAATAACAAAGTGCTGAAATGAATATACCTCTTACAAGGGGACAGAGAATTTCATTCTGCCGTGGGTAGAATTTCATCATATCCTACTTCAGCGGAAAAGCCTAAGTAGAGCATCAGCACTAGTGTTATTACAATGATGGCAGGCTGGAAACCTAGGCTCTCTGCCTCTCCAATTTTCTTCTTGGGTTTCCATTCTGGATTGACTATAAAGACTCATAAGCTTGCTGAACATAGAAACTGTGTCTCGGTGCCCTTGATGTCAACTTTAAGGAAGGGCAACTTGCATCAAGTCCCCACAGTGAAGCAGTTACTCTTAACTTTATTGCTTTTATCCTTTTTATATATGAAATACCTTTTAGAAGGTCTACTTTGTAATTTGTAAGTTAATCGAAGTCTCAAAACCAGGGGTTAATAGAATTATCAGAGCTAGGCATAGTGCAGACAGGTGCTGTACACGTTTTCCCCATACTGCTTTGCCAACACACTTCCATCCTGCTATTCCAGTGTCTCTAAATGTACAGCTTGCCAGTCATATTAAGTCCCAGTAAATGGCCTGGTTCTGTGATGTACAGAAATCTGGAATTATACAGGTAGGGTCAAATCTGCAGAAGTTCCCATGAGTCATGTGCAATGCCACAAGTCTTATCCACTCCAAGTTTTTGATAGATGATTAACTGGTGAAGGAGTGAAAGGACTGCCCTCAAAGGAATAGTAGGACTATTATAGGATCACAGATTGCGCCTAGGGCCATACAGCACATGGACAGATTTGGGGGACTGTAACAGGGTCGGACTCACCCCTGCGACGCCTCCTGCTGGTTGTCCTGGGAATTAGCTCGTCCAGCCCTGGAGCGCCCTCTGCAGGCCAGTGATCCGCCTGACCACTCTGGCCCCGTGTCCCTCCCAGGACCCGGTGCCCCTTTAACTGGGGTGCTGCCCCCTGGCAGTACCCCTAGATCTGGGTCTCCCCTCCCCAGGGGAACCCCCAACCCACTATCCCCACCTCGCCTCAGTCGTAGGCAACTGCCAGTCACCAGCTAGCCCCCGCGCCCTGGGGCAGACTGCAGTATAAGCCACTCATCACAGGCAAAGGGGGTTTGGACCTGCTGCCTCAGCCTACCCGTGGGTTGCCCCCGCAACCCCAGTACCTAGATGGGCCTAACCCTAGGCCGCAGCCTGGGGCTTTCCTAGCCGGAGCTCCCCAGCTCCTCAGGCCCTTCCCCAGCCCTGCTCCACCCTAGGTACCAGCTCAGGTTCCTGCAGCTAAGCCCTTCCCTCTCTAAAGACAGAGAGAGTGTGTTTGCTCCAGGCCCACTGCCCTCTTATAAGGGCCAGCTGGGCCCTGATTAAACTGGCCCCAGCTGTGGCTGCCTTGCTTCAGCCCAGCTTTCAGCCTCAGCCCTCTCCCAGGGCTCTTTCCCACCCCTCAGGGCAGGAGCAGGGTTCCACCCTGCTACAGGGACGTATAAAATGAAAGACAATACCTGGAAGCCCATTCTTTCCTTAACATTGGACCCATGCTGCCAAAGGACACCTACCTCTAGCTGGTCCCAAGCCTTCCTTTGGAAGAAGAGTCATTGCGATGAAAGGTTCTGTACAAGATAATGCTGGCAAGGTCAGGTATAACCTGCAGTGTAAATCTCTTGGGCTTTTAAGAGGGAAGATATCACAGACAGTTGCCATTCCTCAGCCACACCACACCTTTCAAAAAACTGCTCCCATGAACAAGCTTTCCATAGGTTTCCTAGGAAGGGAGGAGGGGAAGGATGCCATTCAGGATCTCTTACTGCTCTTCCTTATGGTACTAGTATTGTTAGCCAGTACATACTGTGACAAAGTTCCTCCTCTACCTCGGTGGGTCCTGCGCTTATTGACGGATTTTGCTTGCCTCAGAGATCTTCCCCTCTAGTAGAATCCACAGTCCAGGTTAACTCCTCCTGTATCTGATCAGGAGTTGGGAGTTTTGGAGGGAACCCGGGCCCACCCTCTACTCCGGGTTACAGCCCAGGGCCCTGTGGACTGCATCTGTTTAGAGTGCCTCCTGGAACAACTGCACGACAGCTACAGCTCACTGGGCTACTTCCCCATGGCCTCCTCCCAACACCTTCTTTATCCTCACCACAGGATCTTCCAGCAGTACGCCCTCTTACTCTCAGCTCCTAGTGCCTCTTGCTCCCAGCTCCTCTCACGCAACCTCCTTCCACAGCTCCTGACATGCGCCCCTCACTGACTCACTGGGAGGCTTTTGACTAGTTTCAGCCAGCCCCTGATTGGCTGCAGGTGTCTCAATCAACCTCCCTGCCTTCTGGAAAGTTCTTAATTGGCCCCAGGTGTCTTGATTAACCTGGAGCAACTGCCATAAAGTATCAGGGATTTGTTTAGCCTGGGGCTAACATACTGGTTCCTTACCACTTTCCTATTGCCCTCTGGCCTTGCCCCGTCACATATCGCCCCCCTCTGCTCAACACCATAGAGTTGGGCAACTTGGGACGCCAGGCAGTGTGCTTTTCACAGACCATCAGCGTTTCCATGGTGGCATCCAGCCCTGTGCTGTATGCGGAACTGGAACGGTTGGAGGGATAAGAACCACCTGGTGACCCTTGCATTCTTTTCCCTATTCCGCTGAATCCACTGGAGGGGTGCATGGTCTATCACAAGAGTAAATCGCCGGCCCAAGAGGTAATAACGTAGGGTCTCCATAGCCCATTTGACAGAAAGGCATTCTCTCTCAACTACTGGGTATTTCTGTTCTCTTGGGAGAAGCTTTCTGCTTAGGTAGAGGATCGGGTGTTCCTCTTCTCCCACCATTTGCAACAGAACCGCCCCCAACCCCACCTCGGAAGCGTCTGTTTGTAAAATAAATTCCTTGTTATAGTCCGGGGCTATGAGTACGGGGTCATTACAAAGGGCCGTCCAAAGGTCTGTGAACGCCCCCTCTGCTGCGTCGGTCCACCTCACCATGTCTGGACCTCGGGCTTTCACCAGGTCCCTTAGGGGACTTGCCCTAGTAGCGAAGTGGGGAATAAAACGTCGGTAGTAGCCTACCACACCTAGGAACGCGCAGACCTGCTTCTTTCAGGTCGGCCGGGGCCAGTTTTGAATCACCTCTAGCTTATTCATTTGGGGCTTTACTATGCCCCTTCCTACAATATATCCCAGGTACCTAGCCTCTGCTATCCCTATGGCACATTTAGCGGGATTAGCAGTGAGGCCTGCCCGCCTTAAGGTGCGCAGTACTGCCTCAACTTTCTCCAAGTGGTTCCCCAGTCTGGCGTATGGATGACAACATCATCTAGGTATGCGGCTGCATAACTAGTACGGGGGCGCAGCAGCTTATCCATGAGGCGCTGGAATGTGGCCGGGGCCCCATGTAGCCCAAAAGGGAGGACGGTGTACTGGAATAGCCCATCCGGCGTGGAGAACGCTGTCTTTTCTGTAGCTTCTTTGGTCAGGGGAATCTGCCAGTATCCTTTTGTCAGATCCAGTGTAGTCAAGAATCGAGCACTACCCAGTCGGTCCACCAGTTTGTCGATGCATGGTATGGGGTATGCATTGAACTGGGATACTTCATTCAGTCAGCGAAAGTCATTACAGAATCTCGTGGTACCGTCAGGGTTAGGCACTAGAACAACTGGACTGGACCACTGACTGTAAGATTCTTCAATCACCCCTAATTCTAACATTTTCTTCACTTCGGCCTTGATTTCTTCTCTTTTGGCTGCTGGGATTCAGTAGGGTCTCGATGTTACCTTGGCTCCGGGGATCGTGCGGATATGGTGATAGGTCTCAGTCGTCCGCCCCGGTTTTGTAGAGAACACATCTCCGTTGCGATTAATCGTGTCAGTTGCCTCAATCTTTTGGATCGGCGTCAAGTCAGGTGATATCCTTACTTGCTCGTGTAAGTTATACTCCTGGGGAAGGGTCTCCTGGGTGACAAAGCATGCCTCTCGATCGTGCCAAGGTTTTAGAAGACTGATGTGGTAGATTTGCTCTGGTTTCCTGTGGCCTGGCTGCCGCACCTTATAGTTCACCTCTCCCACGGCTTCGATCACTTTGTAGGGTCCCTGCCACTGGGCCAACAGCTTACTTTCTGCTGTGGGCACCAGGACCATCACTCGATCCCCTGGTTGGAACCGTCAAAGCTTTGCTTGGTGGTTATAATGGGTTAGTTGGGTCTCCTGTGCTTTCTCCAAGTGTTCTCATACAATAGGTGTAACTCGGGCTATCCGATCCCTCATCTGTAGTACATGCTCAACTATGTTCCTTCCTGGATTTGGCTCCTCTTCCCACGCTTCTCTTGCTATATCCAATATGCCCTGGGGGTGGCGCCCGTATAATAGTTCGAACGGAGAGAAACCTGTAGAGGCTTGCGAAACCTCCCGGATGGTGAACATGAGGTAAGGTAATAGGGTATCCCAGTCTTTTCCATCCCGGCTTACTACTTTCCTGATCATGGCCTTGAGGGTCCTATTGAACCTTTCCACAAGGCCATCTGTTTGTGGGTGGTATACAGAGGTCTGTAGGGCTTGTACATGGAGTAATGAAAAGAGATCTTTCATCAACTTGGACACGAAAGGTGTCCCTTGATCAGTCAATATCTCCTTGGGTAGCCCAACTCGGGCAAAGATCTGTACTAACTCTTTAGCTATGGTTTTGGAAGCCGTGTTGCATAGGGGAACGGCTTCCTGGTACCGGGTTGCATAGTCCAGTACAACAAGCACATGTTGGTGGCCCCAAGCTGTCTTCTCAAGGGGCCCTATCAGATCCATGGCTATGCGTTCAAAAGGAACCTCTATTATTGGAAGAGGTATCAAAGGAGCCCGGAAGTGCGGGCGCGGACTATGTAACTGACACTCCGGACAAGAGGTGCAGTATCGTCGGACATCTTCATGTACTCCTGGCCAGAAGAACCTCCGCAGGATCCGTGCCTGGGTTTTCTCTACCCCTAAGTGTCCTCCAAATAGGTGACTGTGGGTGAGGCTCAATATGGCTTTTTGATGTTTTCGTGGCACCAGAAGTTGATGCATCTCTTGCTCCTGCATTTGCACCACACGGTACAGGAGATCTTTCTTCACTATAAAGTAAGGTCCTGGACCCCGGACCTTCCCATCCACAGGTACTCCATCTATCTCAGCCACCTCTTTCCTGGCGTTATCATATCTAGGGTCCTCTGCCTGGTCCCGCCTGAAAGTCTCTCTCCCGGGAATAACCCGCCCGAGCTCCCAGGGGCCAGCCTCTGTTGCTTCCAACGGCTCACTTCCATCATGGCTGGGGCCAGCCTCCGGCTCACCTTCCGTGGTGGTAGTTTCTCTGGCTGCTCGTGTCCGTCTGCCTACTAGGGCGATCTTCTGGCCCTGAGTCAGGATCCGGGTTCCCAAAGCTTTTGCAGGCTTCCTCTCCCTTTTTGTCTTCCGGGTCTTTTGGGGGACTGAGAACAGATCCTGAGAAATCTCAGCGAACATCGGGGGTTGACATTCCCCCGGTGACAAGTCGCTGCCCTCAGGGTCCCCACCTCCCTCCAACCTCTCTGGGGAGAGTAAATGATCAAACCCTGGATAGTCCCTCCCAATGACTACAGGATACGGGAGTTTAGGAACTACACCCACTGTCACCTCAATGGGGTTCCCCTGAACCTCTATCTCCACCTGGATGGTGGGGTAATGGCTTACGGCCCCATGCACGCACGTCACTGCTACGCATTTGGCTTGTAGCAGCTGGCTACTTTTTACCAGCTTACCCGATATTAGGGTGATTGCACTCCCAGAGTCCACAAGCGCTATAGTCTCTACTCCATTTATCTTCATTAGTCTAGTGTAGTTATGCGGGGCTAATGCGACGCCAGCAAGGTGGATAAGGGAGCATGGGACCTCCCAGTCCCCCAAGTTACATTGCATAGGCTCCTCGGTGCTGGGACACTGTGCTGCTATATGTCCCCACTCACCACATGCATAACATCTATATGGAACCCTAGGCGTTCCCCGGTCTCTTGGTTTGGGAAGTCTAACATCATAATCTTCTTCCCCTTCAGTGCGCCGACTCTTTATGGCCTCTGGTGGGCCTTCAGCCCCGCTCTTTTTCCACCTGGGCTCTCCTGGTGGCCCAGTCACTCGAAATCTAGGGCTTGGTGCTGCTAGTTTAACCCTGGGTTCCGCTTCCTTAACTGGTCAGGTCAGTTCCCTCGCCGTCCTTCGCCTCTCTACCATTCCCACAATCTCGTCATCGGTGGAGGGTTCGTTCTGGCTTACCCATGCGTGAAGGTCTGGCGGTAGTCCCCTCATGTATCGGTCGATGACCAGAACCTCTAGTATCTCTTCTGGACTCCAGGACTCAGTTTGCAACCACTTTCGTGCAAGATGGATGAGGTCATACAATTGGGATCGCGGGGTTTTGTCTTCCTGGTACCTCCACTCATGATACCGCTGGGCCCGCACTGTGGTTGTTACCCCAGATCTGGCCAGGATCTCTGCTTTCAGCTGTGGGTAGTCTGCTGCAGCCTCTTCAGGCAGATCATAGTAGGCCTTCTGGGCCTCCCCACACAGGAATGGGGCGAGGATGCCAGACCACTGATCTCGAGGCCAGGCCTCCCGTACGGCTGTCCTCTCAAAGGCCAGGAGATATGCCTCTATGTCGTCGTTCCCTGTCATTTTCTGCAGGCAATTGCTGGCCCGTATGTGCCACATCCCATCATAGCCATGGTTCATCTCTGTAAGGGCCTTCACTTGGTTTACCAGTTCCCGCAACATAGTACGGTCTTGAGCGGCCTGGTCCATCAACAGGCGATTGGTCTCCTGCTGCAGCCGTACTGCCTCCTGTTGGGCAGCTGCCTGGACACGGGTAGCCTCCTGCTGGGCAGCCGTGGCTTGTATCAGTGCCCGTACTACCTCTTCCATTGTGGTGAAAAAAAATAAATAAATAAACCCGCTCCCTTTTTTTTTTTTTTGAATGCCCCTCTTCTTCCGCCGCACTGTGCACACCAAATCCCACTCCTGACACCAGTTGTGACAAAGTTCCTCCTCTACCTCGGTGGGTCCTGCGCTTATTGGCGGATTTTGCTTGCCTCAGAGATCTTCCCCTCTAGTAGAATCCACAGTCCAGGTTAACTCCTCCTGTGTCTGATCAGGAGTTGGGAGTTTTGGGGGGAACCCGGACCCGCCCTCTACTCCAGGTTCCAGCCCAGGGCCCTGTGGATTGCAGCTGTTTAGAGTGCCTCCTGGAACAACTGCACGACAGCTACAACTCGCTGGGCTACTTCCCCATGGCCTCCTCCCAACACCTTCTTTATCCTCACCACAGGATCTTCCAGCAGTACGCCCTCTTACTCTCAGCTCCTAGTGCCTCTTGCTCCCAGCTCCTCACACGCAACCTCCTTCCACAGCTCCTGACATGCGCCCCTCACTGACTCACTGGGAGGCTTTTGACTAGTTTCAGCCAGCCCCTGATTGGCTGCAGGTGTCTCAATCAACCTCCCTGCCTTCTGGAAAGTTCTTAATTGGCCCCAGGTGTCTTGATTAACCTGGAGCAACTGCCATAAAGCATCAGGGATTTGTTTAGCCTGGGGCGAACATACTGATTCCTTACCACTTTCCTATAGCCCTCTGGCCTTGCCCCGTCACAATACATGGACTTCCTTTGCTCTGTGCACGGTTCTGAAGGGACGACTTGTCCTTTGAGTTTACTCAAATTTCTAGTCCTGCTGTCAGAAGTAAAAGAGTAGCATACTGATCCAGTATACAGCCTAACTTCCCTCCACATCAGTGCCTTAGAAAAGCTTTTTTTTGTCTGAAGCAACTTTCCCAAGCATGCTTTCCATGCATTACCCAAGTACTTGAGTTTTATTTCTTTTTTTTTAAAAGGAGCAGTAATCTTTAATAAAGGCCTGGCTATATCTAATAAAGGCCTGACAGTATCCAGCTGCTGTTATTAGGTCTATGGGAAATAGCAAGGTTTTGCATCAAGGGAAAAACATTGGAGTTATTTATGTTACTATAATGAGCATAGTCTAGTTTTAGATTAAATATATATCAGTCATGTTTTCTCTGGACTCATAATACTATGGTGACCCTAAGCTCTTGGATAGAACAGTGATGGGGGTGTCTGGGTATGGAAACTTAGATGTACATCAACTTTTTTAGTGTCTTTTTTTATTTGTATTGCTATGCATATATACAAAATGTTTAATGTATTCTTGTCTCTCACTCTCTCTTCCTTTCCTCACAATCTCCCATTCTCTTCTTTGGAAGATCCTGTGGTGAGGATAAAGCTTCCATGTTGATGACCCATCCAACCCCTTAGCTGTACATTTCCCCACCCTCACCTCTACGTTCTACCTGCAGATCTGATTCAACTCTCACTTGCTAAAAGGGCAGTTCAATTGACTTAGTCTTCACCAACACTGCTCTCTCTAACTTCTCTGTTGCTCAGTTCTCCCTCTCTGATCATCACCTGGTCTCTTTCAGCAGCGCCCATTAGCACCCTCCCTCATGCTCTGTGACTCAGCCTCTCCCTGACTTATACTCAGACTGACAAGGGTCAGTGAGATCAAAGGCATCTAGATACTGTGAGAGTTGTCTTGCCACATCAATTGTGCCTATCCTTTAGGCATCCTGGACACAAATCGGAAATGCAGCTGATCCTAATAAATGACAGAAGGTAGCACATCAGTATCATACTCCAATAGAAGCGACAAAGGGTCCTGTGGCACCTTATAGACTAACAGAGGTATTGAAGCATAAGCTTTCGTAGGTCAATACCCACTTCTTCGGATGCAAGCAGTGGAAACTTTTCCACTGCTTGCATCCGAAGAAGTGGGTATTGACCCACGAAAGCTTATGTTTCAATACCTCTGTTAGGCTATAAGGTGCCACAGGACCCTTTGTCACTTCTACAGATCCAGACTAACACGGCTACCCCTCTGATACTCCAATAGAAACCCTAGTGTTCGGGGAAAACACAAATACATAATTTTGCTAAGAATCTTTTCGAAGTGTCATCTACCATGTTGGACATTGCATTGGATATTTCAGTTTTCCAAGGACTGGACCCTTGCACCTGCCCAGGCTTTCCAGTTTGAGTTATTTTTTTAATAGTCTCCATTCTCTGTCCTGGCCAGTCATACAAACATGACAGGAAAAGGGGTATGGAGCTCAAGGCATAAGTCCTGACACAGCTCCTCGTGCTCTATGCACACACACAAACTCACTTTTGCTTGGCTGACTATGACCCCTTTTGGAGAGCTGAACTCTTATAAAACATTTTTCCTCCTCCTGTCCCCACTGTCTTCTTGTGCTGTTACCTGTCACCACAATTTAAACAACGTTCTCCCAAATACCTGCTGTACATCAAGGCGTACAATGACCATCACCAAAATGGGAGAGCTCTCCATCCTGTTTTGCTCTACTTTAACCAGTGAGACTGGGATAACACCCAGTTTGTAGTAGTGGCCTAGAGTAAGTAGCAGCAGGAGTTTTCAGTATAGTACTGTGCATTCAGCATTAACATTACTTTTGAGTACTGTACGTTCAACTTGTTGCAATCAAGTAGATATAGCAAATTTACTCTAAGGAGTCAGCTGAGATTAATATAGACTTACTAGCATGCTGTGTGCCATTTCCCAGTGCTACTATATTACCATCTGCATCATTTCTGCTAATCAATGTGATAACCCTGAAGTGGAATATCTGATAGAAATATCTGTGGATGCAAATGTCTGTACTTTCCTGGCAATCAGCACTATTTGTGCACTAACAGTTAACATGCAATTAAGGTAATTTTTTTTTAAATAATAAAAGGAGAGAAACAATTTAGCTGAAAGCTTAGGCAGACTTGGCCTTGGGGCTGCTTCAGTCAGGAAAGATTTTGCAGTCTGCTTAATATACTGTAAATGGGAAAGCTCTTTCAAATTGAGAGAGTTTGAATTATTCTGTAAAAGGGTATTTTTAGCTATAGCCAAAATAGAGAATTTAAATTGGTATTTCAAATCTGACAATTTAAAAAAAGGAAATAGATCAATGGTTATAAAATGGCCTTTTGAGTGGGTATTAAGGTCTTACAGTCTTCAGAAAGCTGATTTCAACACTAACAGAGCATGATAGAGAAAATGAGCTTTGGAGCCCTCAGTACTGTCTTTTAAACAAAACCATATTTTCTACGTCATTTTTAAATAGCAATTGTAGTAGAGATGAGCCCAAGATAAAACCCTGCTCATACTTCAGAGAGTTCAGAATTCAAGCCTAAGCCTAGATCTGAATCCAAATTTTGCAAATGCCCCAGACTTCTTGGTGAAGTGAACTGAACCCCCAGACCTCTTCAAGTCATTGAAATCTGAAACTTCCTGGTACGTTTCATACTTCACTCCCTCACTTCACTCATTTTTTTGGTAAAAGAAAGTTGCCTTGATTTCAAACAATGCTGTGAACATTCCATCAAAAATGTTTTGACCCTAATTTGATTTTAGAACTTAGATGTAGCATTGCCAAGCAACTCCTAATTTTTATCTTAAATGTTTTTTTTAAAATCCCCAAATTACAATAGCTTTTCCTGTCCTTCCCTTATGCCTCTTTAGTTACTGTCTGAGAATTGTATTTTCCTTTTGCCTTCCTCTCTGAGCATAGAATGCTCCTGTGGACTTGCCCTTATGACCAAGCAGGCATTCTATCATACAAAAAATTACAACAGATTCAAAGCATTCCATGTCGCTTTGGCACCCTGTGGTAGTGGTATCACCTCAAATCCAGGTGTTCACCGGTATAAAAAATTGACAAGTTAGAAAAGCAGCAGCTGTCATTTTAAATGCATCATTTTTATTTTTATTTTTGTTTTGTTTTTTATGTAAAGTTAGTGCCTGTGAAAGGTGCTGGGGGGAATTCCTGCAGTCTGAGGTGCCCTCTCTATTTTCAAAGCAAGCACAATGTATGCAGCAGCACTTCAAGGCATGCCGTGTCATAACCATGAGCGGGACAAGGGCCATCCATAGGGGAAGAGGCATTCAGGCTTTGAGCTCTCTAAGATTACCAGAAAGGAGTTGAGCAACTTTTATTGCTCCGTGGTGGGGAGTTATTTACGAGAACTTTAATCTCCTTTTTCTGAGGCTCTAATACTCATTTGATAGTAACAGCTTTGTTACGGACCCAACTAGATTCACAAGAGCAACCTAGAGAGGAAAGTTTCTATATCGCATTACCAAAATCCTGAGCCATTTCATCTCCTTTGGTGAAGTCATTATGAGGTAGTGTATGTTGTAGTGGTTAAAGCACAGGTCTGGAAGTCAAGAGTTTAGTCCCTCCTTATTCTCTGTGATTTGCTGTGTGATTCTGGGCTTGTCCTTTCTCCTAGGAAAGAAGATTGAAATTTCCTTATGTAATTTTTGAGAGGATGGCCTTGTAGTTTACACACTGCTGTGGGCCTCAAGCAATCAGGGTTCAATTCCTGGCTCTGCCATAGAATTCCTGTGTGGCCTGGGGTCAGTCTCTTAATATCTGTGCCTCAATTTCCCCTCTGTAAAATAGCAACACTTCTCTCCTATCCCTTTGTCTGGGAGTAGATTTTGTTTATATAGTTTGTAAGATTCAGGGGGATAAATTTCTCTTACAATATGTTTGTACAGCACCTAACTCAATATGCCCTAACCTGTTTGTAATGCTCTTTGAGATTACAGAATGAAGTTGCTGTACAAATGCTTAACTGTCCATACATTTTATAAAATAGGTACTCAAAAATGAAGGTAAATTGGCACCTTAAAGTTCCTAAGACCAAGATCTTCAAAGGTATTTAGTATCAGAGGGGTAGCCGTGTTAGTCTGGATCTGTAGAAGCGACAAAGGGTCCTGTGGCACCTTATAGACTAACAGAGGTATTGGAGCATAAGCTTTCGTGGGTGAATACCCACTTCTTCGGATGCAAGCAGTGGAAAAGTCCAGGGGCAGATATAAATGTGCAGGGAAGAGTCAGGCTAGAGATAACGAGGTTAGCTCAATGAGGGAGGGTGAGGCCCTCTTCTAGCAGTTGAGGTGTGAATACCAAGGGAGGAGAAACTGCTTTTGTAGTTGGCTAGCCATTCATAGTCTTTGTTTAGTCCTGAGCTGATGGTGTCAAATTTGCTAATGAACTGAAGCTCTACAGTTTCTCTTTGGAGTCTGGTTCTGAGGTTTGTTTGCTGCAGGATGGCTACCTTTAAGTCTGCAATTGTGTGTCCAGGGAGGTTGAAGTGTTCTCCTACAGGCTTTTGTATATTGCCATTCCTTATATCTGATTTGTGTCCATTTATCCTTTTGCGTAAGGACTGTCCAGTTTGGCCGATGTACATAGCTGGCACATTATGGCGTATATTACATTGGTGGATGTGCAGGTGAATGAACCGGTGATGGTGTGGCTGATCTGGTTAGGTCCTGTGATGGTGTTCCTGGTGTAGATATGTGGGCAAAGTTGGCATCGAGGTTTGTTGCATGGATTGGTTCCTGAGTTAGAGTTATTATGGTGCGGTGTGTAGTTGCTGGTGAGAATATGCTTCAGGTTGGCGGGTTGACTGTGGGCGAGGACTGGCCTGCCTCCCAAGGCCTGTGAAAGTGAGGGGTCGTTGTCCAGGATGGGTTGTAGATCACCGATGATCCGCTGGAGAGGTTTTAGCTGAGGGCTGTAAGTAATGGCCAGTGGAGTTCTGTTGGTTTCTTTCTTTGGCTTGTCTTGCAGCAAGAGGCTTCTGGGTACACGTCTGTTTCCTTGTTTCTTCATGCGGGTATCGTAGTTTTGAGAATGCTTGGTGAAGATCTTGTAGGTGTTGATCTCTGTCTGAGGGGTTGGAGCAAATACGGTTGTACCTCAGCGCTTGGCTGTAGACAATGGATCGTGTGGTGTGTCTGGGATGGAAGCTGGAGGCATCTAGGTAGGCATAGCGGTCGGTGGGTTTTCAGTATAGGGTGGAGTTTAGGTATTTAGGTGCCTAACTCCTATTGAAATCAGTGGGAGTTAGGACCCTAAATACCTTTCAGGACCTGGTCTTAAATCCTTACTTGACAGATCAGTATTAGGAACTGCGGGGTTGGAAAAACCTTTTCTAGTGGCTTATATCTAATTGCACTTTACTTTTTATTTTGCATCAGAGAAGTGACAGATATTAATTTATTATCAGTATGATGGCTAAAACAATAGGAATCTTAAGTGTACCTATTGAATCAGCTCCATCAATGGTGTGATGCTGTACTCAATTAAATTAAAGTGGGGATGAATTGGGCCCAAATATTTAAATCTAAAACTACAGAGCTACAGCATCTAAAAGCATTCGGAATCTAAAGATATTATTTTGGCCTCCAGACAGTTTTCCTACATTAAGGCAGCTGATGTACACTCAGGTTGAAAATTGGAGATGGTTCAGAGAGGAGCTTTGAGAATGATTAAAGGACTAGGAAGCCTGCCTTTTAATGTTAGACTCAGGGAGTTCAATGTATTTAGTTTAACAAAGAGATGGTTAAGGGGTGACTTGATCACAGTCTATAAGAACCTACATGGGGAACAAATATTTAATAATGGGCTTTTCAGTCTAACAGAGAACAGTATTACCTGATCCAGTTTTCTAGAAGTTGAAGCCAGGCAAATTCAGATGGGAAACAAAATGTAAATTTTGAACAGTGAGTAATTAAGCATTGGAACAATTTACCAACAGTCGTGTTGGATTCTCCATCCCTGGCAATTTTAAATCAAGTTTGGATGGTTTTCTAAAGGAGCTGCTCTTGGAATTATTTGGGGGAAGTTCTATGGCCTGTTCTATACAGAAGTTCAGACTAGATGGTCATAGTGGTCCCTTCTGGCCTTGGAATCTATTAACCTAACCTGTGGATAATTTAATCTGGGAGATAAATTTAAAAGTGAATTTTTTTGGTTCATACAAAAGTTTCTTTGTCTACTAAAGGTCAAATGAATGAATTTATTCTGTCTTTTGCTTCTTTGGCTAAGAAAGAAATGAAAACAAAATCTCTCCTCTGTATTATTTTGGTTATAAGTTTTTCTATAAATGCGGCACTATAATGTCCTCTGTCTCATAATCATCAGTGAGGATAGAAGCTAGGATCTTCAGCACCAAAAGCTTTTACCACCCAAGCTACAAGACAGGCTGCTTTACCTAGAAACAGGTTCTCTTAAATGGGGGATAGCCACTAAGGAAAGACATTATTGTTCAATGTACGCAGAATTCACTGAAATATTTAGGCTTAGGTTTAAGTGCATGACTTTGAAGTTGTGCCTTAGCTACTGTATTAGATTAGCTCTGTGTAAATGTCACGAGAATAAAGTTCCACCATGAGGTATGATGTGGAATCCAATCCAGTTTGGTCTTGTGTAAATGGTGGTGCTTTTTCAAATGCAGCAACTCAAATCAACATGTCTCCCATTATATCATATTGTGAAAAGCTGTGGTTGTTTCAGATTAACTCAACTTAAATGGGCTTTGAAAATTCTTTTTCTAGAAAATGTCACCAGCCTTTGTATAATATGGCAGAAAGTTAAATAGGAAAGCTTTGTGTACCCCTAATAATTGTTGTGTGTGATAATTGTATCATCATTAATTTTTCAGAGTAAAATTATTAGGAAGATGTGTTCTATTCACAAAATGTTCCATTGGTATAAATATTACCCTTTGTGCTAATACCCTAAGACAACCGGGAAATTGTTGAGACTATTGTAGCTGAATATGCTCTGCAAAGAAGATATGCTGTAGCAGTCCAACTCCAGAGGCCCAAAGGTTTGTCTCTGTCTCAGTCGGAATACTGAAGAATTAGAGTACAACATACACCTTTCAGTGTTCAATTGCTAAACACCCACCAGATCCCAAGAAAAAAGGGGGAGGGAAAGACCTCTTCTAGCCCCAAAAAAGCTGTTTCAACTGACATCTATTTCATGTCAAAATGAGTTTCCTAGTTTTTCAATGTCAGATCTGAAATAACACACGTAGCCATTTCACCCCGTTCCATGTGGGGCAAATGGCTGATGGATCATATAGCTATGTAGCTACTTGCCCTGGCCCACACTTACATCTCTTGATGCAGAAGGCATTCTTGTGGAGCTGGGTCCACCATGTGCATGGGATGAGCACCACCAGCAACAGGCTCCCAACAACTCACTGTCTTCATGGGCCTCTGCACCCACTGAAGTGGGGGGCAGGATTTGCCCCTCTCTGAATTGTAGCTTATTTACTTCACTCCTTTTCAAGGGTTAACTGGTCAGTGTACAACACCATCCCTTGGTTCATGGGATGTCTGTGCATGGAAGGATCAATCTATTTTAAAGTTTTGCATTTAGGGAGGATTTTGCCTTTGGATAAAAATGCAAAAAAGTTTTTATCCCTTTTCTTTAATCTCATTTTAGCAGTACTTGGGTCATTTCCCCCATCTACTCTAAATGTAAATCAGGATTCCTGTTCACATGGGGAGTTCATAAGTGGGGATGTCAGTTTTTCTTTCTATTCATTTGGTAGCCAAGGATTTTTTTTATTTTATTATTAGGCTCCAGCATCTAATATCATATGAGAAATTCTTCCCGGGGTTTGTTTAGTTTAGAAGACAGAGCTGAAATAACAGAAAATGCGGGAGGGCATTACGCTGAAACAGAAGAGAGAAAATAAAACACGAGTTGATATAAATAATATATTCTGTAATAAATGGCAGTAGCTTTTCTGTATACACCTATTTACTTTTAAATAATGCAGACAAAAACTCAACTTGCAGCAAGAGTCTTTTAGACCAAATCGCTTGCACAAAATTCTTTGGCACTGTAGCAGCCTACATGGAGACAGAACCTATAACATGTTAGTCGCTATAATTATTGTTGTTTGCTGTTATAAATGCAAACCAAAGAAAATAAAAATTGTGTGTGGCACAGATTCTGAGAAGATCAGTGTGTTATATACTCTACTGTGTGTGGGTGTACGTTTTCCCATGATAACCCTTTGAAGGACATCATATTGATTGCAATAACTTAGGTCTATCCATGGAGAAATCCACCAAAAGGGGCCTCAGAGGGATGAAATCTTTGCATGCATTGACTGAAGCAGAGCCTTTCCCCTCTCCCTCTATATAGCTCTGAGGAAGCTGGATTTGGTCCTCCTGTACAAAAGGCAACTGGAGTTGCCTGGAAAACGGGCAGATGCCTGTGGAGTCACATGGGCCAAAGTCATGTTAAGTCCTACAGTTTTGTACTGGTCTTTCCCCACTGGAAGTACAGTTCCATTGGAACTTCTCTACCATTGCCTCCCACTGGCCACAGCTGTTCCCAAAACACTGGGATGAAAGCAGAAAGAACTAGAGCTATATTATTTCTCCAGAGCCAAAATGAGGACAATGCACCCCAATCTGCCCTATCACAACCTTCTTGCAGCCCCAGGACTGTGGCACCCTCCATGGCTTCCTGGGGTGCAAGAAGAGGGTGCCAAGGAAGCAGCAAAGCCCTCCCCTTCAGTACAGAAGGTCCATCCCCTCTTTGTAGGTGGAGGGGCTATGATCTGGTTCAGTGTTCTTTTTTTAATTATGTCTTAATCTCATGACAGTTTATCGGACAAATACAAAAAGCATCTAATAATCTGAACCATTCCTACTTGCCACGGGTCTCCCATACTAGAGTCCCACCAGTGAGAAAGTGTAGACACATGCTGGGAAGCCATGTTACACTTTCTGCATGAAATACTTCAGGATGTAGAGCCCTTCCCCTGCTCCACTTCCGCAGAGTTTGTCTAGAAGAGCAGTTTTGGCTTTCAAGGGCCTGATTCTACATTCTTCATCTCAGTGAGGGTTATTTGGGTAAGGAGTGCAGGAGCAAGCCCTCCAGATCTTAAATATGGATACACAGGGTCCAACAGTAGAGTGAGAGGACCCTCCATAGACCATGACAGCCCAGTTAACAAAATGAAATGTACTGTTTCCCACTTGAAGTGAGACTATATGCTGTTGCCATCTGGTAGCTATTTGAAGTACTTTCAAATCCTTAACCACCATTCCTAATATCTCTATTTTGTAATACTTCCATAATTAATCCCTCTTGCATTTTCTTTGCTTTATAATACTTTGACCGTACCAGGCTTACCTTGACCTGATAGTGTTAAATAGGGATGTATTTAAAAATTTTTGAGAAGTTTTATGAGAAGTCACAAATTGACATAGAAGATCTATTCTTTTCCACCCAGCTGCATATGTGCTACTGCTTGTTTTTGTGTGAATTGAATTTGCACATGTAATTTCTGATGCTTTGCAATGGAGACACGTAACCAGCATTGTTAAATGAGGACCTCCTCGCAAAATTTTAGCAGTTATGAGGTTTTTTCAGACCCAAATTAAGTGATGATTTGAGTGTCTCTGGTATGAGAACACTTGTAATTGCCCCAGAGCTATTACAATCTTTATGTATTTCATTAAATAATTAAATGTGTTTAAGGAGTAAGTGGTCATAATTTTGGAAGAGAACATAGTCCAGCATGTATAGTGTGTATACATGTAGCTCCTGTCAATGATTGGTGCATTTAGTACTTAATCTTAGGGAATAGTTTTCACATCTTGACATGTAGGGATTTCTGCGTACATGAACGTTAAGGAAAATTACATGCCCAAGTTTGACCATGTTCTCAGGTATAGGTAGAACTTTTCAGGGCTAAAAACTTGTTGTCATGTATTTGGTGTTAAACAAATAATACTATATTGATATATACTCCTGGCCATATAAAATTCCTCCTGTGTTAAAGGAGATTTCTTGCTCTGCAGGGTGAATTCCTGTGAACAACATTAGTTTTGTCTTTAAAAAAAATATTTTTTTCAATGGTGCTGCAGTGCATACCTAACCTGGAAATACAGTCTATTGTATTAAGTATATCTGCTGAATGTAGGAAAGATTTTGGGGGGGTACAAGTGGGAGTTAAACAATCAATCATGATTTGTGTTTTTGAAAATCTCCCCCTGTATTACTGTAGATTGTAAAAATAATAATAAAAAAGAAGTCTCAGATAGGAGATGCTGCAATGAAACTTTTCAAAAATAATCATATGTTTGGGTTGGCCCTGTTGGAATAAGTGAGGTTCTCATGTACAAATATCAAGTAATGCAACATACCAAACAAGGGTTTATTTAAACACTCTCTGTATAAGCTGTTTGTGGAAATTGTTCTAATGGGGTCAATTAGCATTGGAGTTACTTGTAAAAACTTTAATTAAATATAACCTTACGCCAAGGGCACACCATGTGTGATTTTTTTCTCCTTTTGTAAGAGTCTTCTATGAAGAGCTAAATGAGCTTTTATTTGAGCTGCAGGTCAAGGGTCCTTGCTATACTCACTTCAGATTTCTGAGCAAAACCACCAACAAGCTACTATGGTGCTTTGCACGGGAGACTATGGATTTGCAAAGCAAATAGATTCTAGCAGCGTTTTAGTATAGTTTCAAAGTTGTGATGATTCAAAGATTCCACCCCTAGTTACTACTTTTAAAGTTCTAATAGATCCTGCATTTCCCAAAAAATACAAGGTACACATCCTGACCTGGCCAAAGTATGTGTTAACGTGTGTGCCTAATCATCAAAATGTGACTCTTTTTCAGATATCTGGAAGGAAACCATTTAACAGCTGTGCCAAAGGAGCTGTCGACCTTCAGACACCTGACACTGATGTAAGAAAAGCATGGTTTTAATGCCAGCAAAATTAGATGATTCTTTCCTCCGCATGTCTTGAGCGGAATATGGGGAATTGTCATATGGAACTCATTTCTGAGTGCCTATCATGTCAGCAATTGTTTCCTTTAAGTGTTCATAAAACTATTATGTACTATGTGACTGTAGTTGGGTGTGGCAAATTTAGCCATACAACGCTGGTAGGCTGGAAATGCAGACATCAATTTCTTATGGTTAAACCATTGCTTATGATACTATAGCACTGAAAAAATGAAGGCACCTAACAAAACCTTTTCTTTTTTTGATGTATAAGAAGTGGAGTTGTCGTAACCGTAGGTTCAAAATAGATCCCAACATTCAGACTTTGTTCACCCTAGTACTCTGCAGTAGTTGCATGTGTATGTGTATAGAAAATACATACACGCTACCCACAGAGGTGATATCAATGTGACAAATTGCAGATCCATGTGATAAATTTGTTGTGCGACTATGACTACCTCACCTGTCCAGAAATTTCTGCCCAGAAATTTATTTGACATCCACTGCTTCTATGTTGCAATGCACTGAAAATGTTCCCTTGAAGATGCTTGAGAGTCTTGTAGAGAAATAGTCTGATGTGCCTTACTGTGGGATTCTTCCAAGTCTGATTATAAGAGATGATGGCAATTGATAATGGCTAGCTTTGAAATTGCTTACTTTGCTTCTTGAGTCTGCTTTAACATTTAAAAATGACTTGTTTTTAAAGTCATTTGTATAAATGATGTATCTGCTGTGTGTATTTCTGTAGTGACTTGAGCAACAACAGCATCAGCATATTGGCCAATTACACCTTCATCAACATGACTCAGCTATCAACACTGTAAGTAATCAGTGGTTCTGGCATCAGTTTTAATTGTTGTTCAGTACAAAATCAGTTGCATTAATGAGTCTCTCTTTTGTTATGTAAACTGATGGCTTTCCATGCTGCTTCTTAAGTAAATTAGTAGCAAAATAGCCAAAGAAACATATAACACTGCAACTGCATTTTCTGATTCTCCTAGGATCCTGAGCTACAACAGACTCCGGTGTATTCCAGCCCATGCATTTAATGGACTCAAGTCTCTTCGAGTGCTGTAAGTAATACTTATTCAATAGGTCTGGGTTACAGCTTATTAGGATGCTGTCAATGACAGCAGGATTTTTAATGAGCAGATGGCTTTCATTTGATTCAGTACACCATAAATATTTTCACACAATTAGCTTCAATGTACTTGTACTTCTATGCAACACATCTTGTACCAACTGACGCATAAGAACAGCCATATTGGGTCAGATCAGAAGTCCATCTTGCCCAGTATCCTGTCTTCCGACAATGGCCAGTGCCAGGTGCCCCAGAGGGAATGAGCAGAACAGGTAATCACCAAGTGATCCATCCCCTGTCGCCCATTCCCAGCTTCTGGCAAACAGAGGCTAGGGACACCATCCCTGTACATCCTGGCTAATAGTGATAGATGGACCTATCCTCCATTAACTTATCTAGTTCTTTTTTTAACCCTGTTTATAGTCTTGGCCATCACAACATCCTCTGGAAAAGAGTTCCACAGGTTGATTCTGCATTGTGTGAGGAAATACTTCCTTTTGTTTGTTTTAAACCTGCTGCCTATTAATTTCATTTGGTGACCACTTGTTCTTGTGTTATGAAGAGTAAATAACACTTCCTTGTTTAATTTCTCCTCAGCAATCATGATTTTATAGAACTTTAACATATCCCCCTTTAGTCATCTCGTTTCCCAGCTGCAAAGTCCCAGTCTTATTAATCTCTCCTCATATGGCAGCCGTTCCATACCCCTAATCATTTTTGTTGCCCTTTTCTGAACCTTTTCCAATTCCAATATATCTTTTTTGAGATGGGGCGACCACATCTGCAAGCAGTATTCAAGATGTGGGCATACCATTGATTTATATAGAGACAATATGATATTTTATGTCTTATTATATATCCCTTTCTTAATGATTCTCAACATTCTGTTTGCTTTTTTGACTGCTGCCGCACAATGAGTGGATGTTTTCAGAGAAGTATCCACAATGACTCCAAGATATCTTTCTTAAGTGGTAACAGCCAATTTAGACCCCATCATTTTATATGTATAGTTGGGATCATGTTTCCCAGTGTGCATTTCTTTGCATTTATCAATGTTGTCAGACGGCTACCAGTGTGGTGCTCTGCTCTGTTCAATGTTGATCTCAGTCGGCTGCGTGCATGTGTTCCCTCTGTGTGCTGCCCCAGCTCTGCGCAGATAGCTAACACAGCAGACCCAAGAGAACCTCCAAAGACCACAGACTCTAGTAAGGTACTAAGGCATGTCGGCCAGGTTTATTGTTCAAACGAAGCACAGTGATAGTTCCTGTTAGACTCTACCAGGCATACTACAAATTTATGCTCCCTGACAATGGACCGGCTCAGTCAGTGGTGGGACTTTCCACTGCCCCCTAGGCCAGGAAAAGACAACTCCTCGGGGGTGAATTCTTATACACAGGTACAAACAAGTTACACATCACTCCTGACGTACTGAGGTGCAACCCCTCTACGTAACCAGATACAACCCCTTCTACGTGTAAGGTGCCGCCTCCCACCTTGTACATGTTGGTTCGAACAAAACAACTCTATCCATCATATTACCCTTTTGCCCCTGTCTTTAGGATGGGCCAGCCTGTTCCTTGTTATCTGTGTGGAATGTGCAAGTGTTCTGGTCCCTTTTAGGTTTGTGTACTTTTGCAATACCAGCCCTTTCCTTGCCAACTTCTGTGAGCAGGGCCTTAGGCCTCATACTGGGCCTCTGATACAAGGGTTTATGCTTCAGGGCCTCATCTTACTACAATCAACACTGAATTTCATCTGCTATTTTGTTTCCCAGTCACCCAGTTTTGAAAGATCCTTTCGTAACTCTTTGCAGTCTGCCTGGGACTTAACTATCTTGAGTAGTTTTGTATCATCTGCAAATTTGGCCACCTCACTGTTTACTCCTTTTTCCCGATCATTTATGAATATATTGAATAGGACTGGTCCCAGTGGCGCAGGAACGCTTTTTATAGCGGGGGTGCTGAAAGCCAGCAAAACTCTCCCCAAACATTTTACCTCATGCGCCCTCTAGCCCCCCACCCCTTGCCCCCGAGCTGAGGCTGGGAGCAGGGCCGTGTCTCCAGGAGTGGGGACAAGGACAGGGATAAGGGGTCGAGGCTGGGGCCATGGCTGGGGGCAGGCAAGGGGCCAGTAGCAGAGCCCTACATGCGGAGATGGCAGCCGGGACCCTGCATGCACGTCCAGGAGCAGGGCTGGGCATGGGGCTGGCAGCTGGGATACAGGACGCCGTGTGCACGGGTAGGAGTGGCACCAGCAGCCAGGGCACCCCCCCGTGTGCAGCCAGGAGTAGGGCTGACAGCAGGGACCCCCAGGCATAGGGCCAACAGCCATGATGCGGGACCTTGCATCCATGGTCAGCAGCTGGGATCTCGCATATGCAGCAGGCAGTCAGGACCACGCATGAAACCTGGGGGTGCTGCAGCACCCCCCGCACTCCTACTTCCCATGCCTATGACTGATCCCAGTCTAGACCCCTGGTGGACACCACTATTTACCTCTCTCCATTCTGAAAACTGACGATTTACTCCTACCCTTTGTTTCCTATCTTTTAACCAGTTACCAATCCATGAGAGGACCTTCTCTCTTATCCCATGACAGATTACTTTGCTTAAGAGGTTTCGGTGAGGGACCTTGTCAAAGGCTTTCTGAAAATCTAAGTACACTAGATCCACTGGATCCCCCTTGTCCACATGCCTGTTGACCCCCTCAAAGAATTCTAGTAGATTGGTGAGGCATGATTTCCCTTTACATCTAGGTGACACGGGTGAATGGTAAGCTTTTTCATATGCAAAGAGTAACCATATACTTTCAGTATAAATGTCCTTGCTTTAATATTATGGGGACAAGAATGAGCAAGAAAGGTCTCCATGGGACAGCCTGCAGTGTATTTGTCTGTTGGAACACAAAATGGTAGCAGCCTGTGCAGAATGGAGGAAAACATCTCTCCATTTAGTCCCATGTGGCCTATAGAAATCGATGGAACTCTAGAGCATTTGTATAATTTTCTAGAGGATGCCTCAGAAGCTATAGCAAGTATGTCTTTTTTAAATCCTAAAAGTTTTTAACGAAGCTTGAACTTCTGTAGAACCCTACTGAATTTCAGAGGACAGTTCCTGGATGGTATAGTACACAGAAACCAGTGTGAACAGAGATTATTATACTGGCCATATATATGGTTTTGTAATGTTCTGGCATGGGAAAGCCAAGTTAAGAATCATAGAATCATAGAAGATTAGGATTGGAAGAGACCTCAGGAGGTCATCTAGTCCAACCCCCTGCTCAAAGCAGGACCAACACCAACTAAATCATGCCAGCCAGGGCTTTGTCAAGCTGGGCCTTAAAACCCTCTAAGGATGGAGATTCCACCACCTCCCTAGGTAACCTATTCCAGTGCTTCACCACCCTCCTAGTGAAATAGTGTTTCCTAATATCCATCCTAGACCTCCCCCCACAGCAACTTGAGACCATTGCTGCTTGTTCTGTCATCTGCCACCACTGAGAACAGCCTAGCTCCAGCCTCTTTGGAACCCCCCTTCAGGTAGTTGAAGGCTGCTATCAAATCCCCCCTCCCTCTTCTCTTCTGCAGAATAAATAACCCCAGTTCCCTCAGCCTCTCCTCGTAAATCATGTGCCCCAGCCCCCTAATCAATTTTCTTGCCCTCCACTGGACTCTCTTCAATTTGTCCACATCCCTTCTGTAGTGGGGGGGACCCAAACTGGACACAATACTCCAGGTGTGGCCTCACTAGTGTCGAATAGAGGGGAATAATCACTTCCCTCGATCTGCTGGCAATGCTCCTACTAATACAGCCCAATATGCTGTTGGCCTTCCTGGCAACAAGGGCACACTGCTGACTCATATCCACCTTCTCGTCCACTGTAACTTCTGTACAGTGACTTCTCCCTGTCAGGCTGAGAAATTAGTGCCTGCAACAGTGATACTCTGCCTCTACGAGGATGAGTGTAGGTATCTGTTTTCACTGTTCCCAAGGATGGTCAGGTTGGCAAGCTGTGTGACATTGTAGATTTGGAGGTAGCTGTCTGCCTGTGCTGGTTGCCAGGATGGGTCAGCTGATGAGAATCCTCTCTGTCATACGATGCACTGAAAGCGTATTATGAGTAGGATCAGAATCGTGGGATGAACATGGAGGGAAGGGCATACTGAATTCAGAAAGCGGGTGAAACTCTTTAAATTAAGTTACCACAGCTCTACTCTGCAAGATGTTTTGCTCACCTGGTGCTCAATGGAAATCAAGAATCAGAGCAGAAACATTCACATGGCAGGGAAAAGACTGCAACAGGCTGGTTGTGTACTTTACTTTCATACTTCATACCTGTGGCTCTGTGAATTGCTGTGACAAACGAGAAACCTCAGATCAGAGGGAAATGAGGATCTACCACGTAATAATGATACGAGGTTTGATTGTGCAAGACAATCCATAACTCTTCTTGCCCTACTTAATGGTTTACACCTCAGCTTTATTGTTCCACCTCCTTGCTATAGCATGCAATAAAAACATTAATTTTTTACTTTAAGGACATTTTATTTTGATCATACCTCACAAGAACTGTGCCTCCTGTAAAGGGATGTCTCTCATCTCAAATTTGCCACCACCACATGCAAACCTGCATTGATCTTTCTTTTTATTATTGTAAATTACTGATCAAACATATATAAGAATGAAAGCAATGTTATATAATAGGGGTTCTCAAACTATTTCATATAGACCACATAATATATCACCATGGACCACCTCCTGTTCCATCTGTGATTGTATAACATATCTGTGGCAACCAAAGCTATCACTTACATGGAGAAGTAACATTACACAAATATTTAATATTTGTAGCTGTTTGTAATGCAGTTTAATAGTTGTGAAAAGGGTTAAATCAGCACCACGTGACCAGGAGTATGATGTGGAGAGGAGAAACAGGCTTTCCATCTTTTTTTTAATTTGGGCAGCGTGGCTGCAAATAAATGACTTAAACCCAATGAATGATCAGCAAAAGAAAATATTGAGAAGGAAAATTACAATTGATATGAATTTTCTGGGGATCATCTCTCCCCATATCACCAGTGGTCTACACTACATGATATAGACAATATTTATGCTAAAAGATGAAACCTCAGCTCACATTAATCTGCTTGCACTGCCATTTTTCTAATATTCCTCAGTTTGGAGAAGATATACGACTCTGATAAACAGACCTTTAGTAATAGCAATTGTGTACTCCTGTGCTCAGCCTTAGACATTCTGACTCCAGTTCGTCTTTCTATAAAGAACATTAGCATGAAAACCAGAACAGAAAAAGAGCCTAACATATGCATGAACCAAAAAATGTATAATCAAGATTCTCATTAGTATTTGTGTTCCTCAAGTTATAAAAGGTACTTGCTTGTACACTTTGAGGTGCCATACACCTGATTTGTAGTTCAATTCAGAGCAAGGGAGATATCACTTTAAAAATTCCATGGCTTTTGATTCCTTTATCTCTCTTCTGTTTGCTATTGGTAGTCACATATGGCTTCTTTCTGACATTTCAAATTCTCTCCAGTAGCACAGTTGTGAGTCAATGCCCTATCCACCACAGAAATGGTGGGGTAAAGAACCTCAGTGAAGTAGTTCTTCAAATGCAATGGTGATTATCCTGGTAACAGACACATACAACTTCTTAGCATCCAATCCCCCAGTGGTGCCTAATGAGCAAATTGTTAATGAATCGCCATGTTATCCTCTTTAAAAAGTCTATAGGCATTTCTAAATAGGAAAGTTCTTGCCTATAAGCCTCTAACACAGTATTTCCCAAACTGGAGTTCGAGAACCCCTGGGGGTTCGCAAAATGTTATAGGGGGTTCTCAGGAAAAAATTCCCTAATGGCGGACAGAGCTGTCCCTAGGAATCCCGGGCAGCACGGGGCCAACAGCCCCTGGACTTCCAAGAGCTAAGCAGATCAAAGCCAGCATCTCTATCACACTGAGAAGATTTAAACTTCAAGACTCCTTATAAGAAATGGAAAGGGAGCTGGATATTTTTTGCTGTTTTTAAAATGAAATAGGCAGCTAGTATTGTTTTTAAAATTATTATGAAGAACAAGTTTAAGCTTTGTTGTAACTTGCGTTGTTTGCCTGAACTGCTCAAGACCTGAATGTTTGTGTAGGAGGAACTCTTTGAGTTGGCTTCTTAAATACCTTCCTGCTGTTTCACATCTGATACTCCTTGATGAAACATAGGAGCCTTGTCTTATAACAGGCTTATTCAAAGTGATACAAGCTACGGAAGTGAGATCTTGGAAGAGTGTTGCTGTTTTCATAATGTAATAAAAATACTATAATGATAATAATAAATAGTGTGTAATAAACA
Source organism: Chelydra serpentina (assembly GCA_037349315.1). NCBI lineage: Eukaryota > Metazoa > Chordata > Testudines > Chelydridae > Chelydra > Chelydra serpentina. Next base: position 27,539,151 of record JBAIAC010000035.1, on the reverse strand, counting down.
TGTAATAAAAGCAGTGATCTTGAAAATATAAAATTTGTTTTTATAATTTATACTCAGGTAAAGGAGAAAATCCCTGGAAATATTCATTTTTAGGAGGGGGTTTGCGAGAGTTGCCGTTTTAGTGAAAGGGATTCACAGGTTGTTAAAGTTTGGGAACCACTGATCTAACAGGTTATAATCTTGTTCTTCAGGCCAGCACTTATTTCCCGAGTGGTGCTTTCCGTCAGTATTAAGGTGGAGAAGACCCTGTATTATTTAGGGCCCTAGATTCCTCCCATTCCCAGCATACCCTATTAAAAGGAAAGTAGTAGGCAACCTCATCCTCTACTCTCTTTTTGTGGAAAAAGACTGCTTTGCCCCTTGTCCCAAATCTTCTGTGATAAGGACAAATTTACTAGTGCCCTCTTTATTTTTCCTTGGAAGCAAAGTTAGGGAACACAATGGGGAAAAAAGGAACTCAGCTCCATGCTTTTGCCCTCCCCAAATAAAATTAAACTAAACAAAAACCAAAAATCTCCTTTTTTCTCTGAAGATTCCAGACTTGGGGAGTCTTAACAGTTAGGGGGAATGAGTCCTATTTCTTGAAAGCATGGATTTTTCCTTCTTAGAGTGCTCTTTACTTTCCCTCTGACTTCTTGCTCTGCCTTGCTCTCCCAAGTTGGATCCCCTTGAAGATGAGGTTCTCTCAGAAAGTTTTGGTCTAAAACTGTTTGCTTGAGTAATATGGAGTGGAAAATATAAAGGGAACCTCAAAGGGAGGTTGACACTCTTTAATATCTTTGACTTTTCTGAATCGTTTTACAAATGTTAAGCTACTGACACAGTGCTACGTGGCACACATTCACCTACCAACATCTCAGAGAGTGGACTGTCACTCTGGTTATCTACAAAGTATTTTGGAACTGCCCCTCTAAGGGCTAGTCTACACTTACCCGCTGCGTCGGAGGCTTCGGATCGATCTTCTGGGTTCGATTTATCGCGTCTTGTCTAGACGCGATAAATCGAACCAGGAAGTGCTCTCCCGTCGACACCAGTAATCCTGCTCTGCGAATGGAGCATGTGGAGTTGACGGGGGAGCCTGCGCGCCGCCGTGTGGACCAGGGGTAAGTACTTTTAAGTTCGAAATAAGATACTTCGACTTCAGCTACGTTATTCATGTAGCTGAAGTCGCGTATCTTACTTCGAACTTGGGGGCTAGTGTAGACCAGCCCTAAGTTATAACCATTGTTAAGGTTTGGGGGCTTTGCAGGAGAATATTTTCCCCCTTTGTTAAGTAAGTTCTTGTATAGCATGGAGCAGCAGGATGGCCAAGTTTTGTGGTCGCAAAACTCTGCTCCCTAGTATGTGTAGCGTAGGAGGAACTTGCAAGTACTGTAAAAGAAATGAGGCTTCATATTCTTTCTTCTTAGAAGAGTTAAGCTCATGTGGTGCAATACGGATCTGGATTTCAAGCCCCCTAAAGTCTAGGGCTGTTTGGAGCCACAGCTTTCGTTTTAAAGAGAAGGATCCATTTGTAAAGTTGGTTTTGGGCTCAGATTTCACACACCTGTGGGGTGGCCACATCTGAGCGTCACAGTTCAGGTCAACTGCATTTGTATTTCACATCCATGGTCCACAAAAAGTACCCACTCTAGGCTCCTGGCTCCTGAGTCATCCTGAGATGACTCCTGAGACCTGCATGCGTCTCCCTCCTGATCAGGGATTTTTCCAGGCTGCACAGTTCCCTGCCAACACTCTGATATCCTCAGTAAGTGAGACTGCCTAAGCAGGCCAGTGTCTACATGTTGCTTTCTCTCCAAAGACTTATGAACAGTGTTGCCACGTAAGTTCAGTCTTTACTTTATAGAGTTTGGGCCTTGAAACTTCAGATTCCAGGAACAGTGTGTTTGGGGGGCAGATTTGCACTCACCTCTCCCTAGATATTTCCCAGCAAATCCACTTTACATGTATTATCGCAAAAGACCATTCTTGTCTGCCACGTTGTTCAAGGTAGTCCTTTGATCGCCCAGGCCCACCATAATATAAACCAAGAATGAAGAAACCCAAGTTCTTTTCTCAGCTCTGCCACTGACTTGTGTGAAGTTGGGCAGGATTCCTACCTGCCCCATGCCTCAGTTTCCCTACTGGGGAACATATCACTTTTACCTGCTTTTGCAAAGTGATTTGGGATTTTCTGTTCAAAAGGGCAGTAGAGGTGCCAAGTATTTTTTTCATTAATGTAACTGTCTGTCCCCTTTGGTTTGATCTTGCATTGATTTGTTCCTGCTAAGCTGTACAGATGACAAGTTTCTACATCTTACATGAAAGATGTTAAATGAAACCCTGGGGAGGAAAGTAAACCAGGGTTACTCCAGTGGTGGGAGTTCTTCACGTTCAAACTTATAGTTCCTCATGTTACTGTTAAGGAAAATCCTTCAGGCCATAATCACATAAATAATGACTGATTGTGAAGGGCAAGGCTGGTAAGGAGGTTTACAGAGGTTAATGTTCCTAGAGTGTGTTTCATTGTTTCAGTGAGCATTGTTCTGAAGGGCAGAAGGTCTGCTGCCTGCGTTTTTGAGACACAGGGCAGTATTTTCTGATCACTGAGAGTTATTTATCTCCACACCTCCCATCTGAAATAAGAGGATTTTGGTTAGAGCTAACTGTACTGTGCACCCCACTGAACACTTACCTTGCAGAGCTATTTGGCAGACAGTGAATGATTGCTGTCTGGGGGATTTGCTACTGCTGGCTAAAATGCTGCAGTAAGACTTTGGAGGAGCAAGATTTATGAAAGGAAAATCTTCCCATAGCTCTGACCTTTCTATTAGGCTCAATTTTAAGTACTCAGTGAATGCAGTGCTCATGAAGAGTACCAGACTGATAGCCTTCGAGATTGAAGACTTTTCTTTCTCCACCAAACAGCTACGTCATGGGCACCCACAGCATGATCTTCTCCAAACTGCCCTTTCAAGGTGCTAAATCCTGCCCTGGTGAGAAGAATAGTGAAATCTCCATGTGCATTCAATGCTTGGCCTCTGCTGAGACATCAGTGAATGTGCCAATTGGGTGGGGGTCATTTGTCCACTGGTCACTGGACTGAGACCTTCCGCTTTTCTCATAGGCCTCTAACCATCAAGTCTGGCTGTGACTAGAGCTAAGCGAATAATTGATTTTTCGGTTCAACGGCTAAAATGGGAAATCCAGGGGGGAAATAGGTTCGTTTCAAACAAAACTGAATTTTTTTTCAGCTTTTCTTGTCAAAACAAAAAGCCCGTCTTCCTCCCCCCCCCCCCCGCCCCCCCCCAAAAAAAATTTGTTTGGGTCAAGGAAAGCAATTCGAAATGAAAGGTCAGTTTGAAACCACATTTTCAGAAAATTTGTGTTCATGGGGTTTTTTCATGTTTTTATTTGCCAAATTTAACTCAAATTCACAAATAGCTTCAATGCCCCCCAAAATTATTTTTTAGCAAATTTACTGTTCACTGAACATTTTTGCCTAGCTCTAGTTGTGACCAAAACATATTGCTACATCTTAATTGGCAGTTTAACGGTAAAAGATTCTGTGTGCCATTCGTCATCCTTGTGACCATTCATTTGCAAACCTCTGCTCCTAATTAAACATTATATGTAAGCTCCTGAAATTTTAACCTGCCGTGTGTTTTCATTCTGCAGTATAGTTGGGCTGAAGAGAAGAAATCATGTTCTCTTCCTTACTTTGAAGGCATACCCTTTTCTATTAGCATTGTATGTGGTCATTCCTACATTTTAGAGCCTAAGGTCATCAATTCAGACTAAAACAGGCAAGGAGAATGGTTAGCAGTTGGACATTGGTTGTTAGTCATATTTCAAGCCAGATTTGATTGGTGCATTTAGAGAGGAAAAGGTGGTCAGGTGACGAAAGCACAGCCCTACCTGTCAGAGCATTTGGGCTCTGTTTCCTGTCCCTGTCACAAACATCCCATGTGAGCCTTAACTTCCCCATCTGTAGCATGGGGTTAATACTTAGCTATGTCACTGATGTTGTGAGGCCTAATTAATTTGGGTCTGGATTTCAGAGCTGCTGTGCATCTGCAGATGCTATTGACTTTGTCTGGAATTGTGGGTTTGCAGCATCTCAAAGAATGCCCTGAGTGTTTGCAAAGTGCTTTGAGATCCTTCGATAGAAGGTTATGTAGAAAAACAAAGTATAATTTTAGGGCTCAGGCAGTCCTGAGACGTTCCTGGTGGCTGTGGGAGGGTGCTGTTATATGGCAAATTAAAGTCATTCTTCCCACTGGGCATGCACCCTAACCATGTCTCCATTCCCAGTTGTTGGTCACTCCAGGGTTTTTTTGTAGCTGAGTCGTAATTTAATTTCAGTTTCTACGGGTCATGCCTGGACTGTGACACAAACAAAGGGTGGCTTTTAAAAATTCAAATGCTGGCTCTTGGCTTTCTTTGAAGATCTGCTAATCACATTTTAAAAGAACCTCCTGCTTCAAGGGAGATAACACTGAGCCTTCCTAGTCTTGAGCAAAACAATATTAGTGAAATGAAGCCAGAAAGAGAGTCTCTGTCTGTGCTGTATACATTTGGAAACCTCCAGATTGATTTGATTTATTATGGCCTACAAAATTCTGGTGTCAGCTACAACTCTTGCCACGTGTCATCTATGTTGTTATTAAAAATCAATTCTCCAGAGGGGAGAAAGTGCTTCCGAGTGACAGTGTGCAATCTGTTATTGTCATGTATTATCTGTGTTCTCGGGAGAATTTAAAAGAGAAAACATCAGCAAAACAATTTCCACTTTTTCAGGGTTGTTGGTTGTTGTTTTTTAAAGTAAATGCCTTATTTCATCATCTTGAGCTGTGCTTGCCTCTGAAGGTAACTGGCCTCTTTCATGCGTGATTCAGTATCTTTCCAAATCCTTCTGCTTTCCTTATATTTATTCTGTTAACAATAAATAGAATATATGTATTTGAAAATCAAAATACCCATGAATAGATTTAATTGCATGTTTTGTGTCATCTCTCTCTCTCTCTCTGGCTGTGCTGCTAAACTTCTCTGTCTCTCTCGCTCATATTTTTTTTTTTATCCTCCTTCTTTTGGAACTGATCTTGCAAGTGCTTATGCACATGCACTACTTTAGGCGCATGAGCAGGCCTCATTGACATGAATGGGACCACTCACATTTACTGTTAAGCCCCAATGATGAATGAATGAAGGGAGATATGCCAATCTCCTAGAACTGGAACGACCTGAAAGGTCATCAAGTCCAGTCCCCTGCCTTCACTAGCAGGACCAAGTACTGTCCCCTGACAGATTTTTGCCCCAGATCCCTAAATGGCCCCCTCAAGGATTGAACTCACAACCCTGGGTTTAGCAGGCCAATGCTCAAATCACTGAGCTATCCCTCCCCCCTATGTAAGTGTTTGCAGAATCCAGGCCCCAGTCATTAGCATGATTTTTGCAATAACGTGACGACCCAGTCATGAAATGAGTTACAAAATGTTCCACCAGCTTTACATGTTCAGAACTGCTGCCTAGAAGGATCATTGATATATAGTGAAATGTAAACTGTAGTTGGGTGCATGTAAATATAGAAAAATATACACTGTGGGAAAGGTACATTCTCATAAATATAGCATACAGTGTACTGGTAAAAATCCTACAGGTGCTGTTCCTCTGGACCACTTTGTTTTTATATCCAGTTTATGCAGTATCGTTTAGTTGGTTGGCATCTGCACGAATTGAAATGTAATTGTCCTGGTCATGGGTAGACAGATCTTTTAAAATGATTTAGTTTTCATTAATTTTTTTTATATGGAAAGAACGAATGTGTGTGAATGTCTGGCAAAATAGACACGTGTGGGTCAAATGTAACCTAAAATATACAGAGACACAACATAGGGTGCTTATGATCTCCAGTGACATCTGAGCACCCTCAACATGGATTGGTTGTTGTGGGAGCCCTCTCATCCAGGCTTTACCGTGTCTGTTGAGCCCACTGTTCCTTCTAAACTGTGCGCGTATGCGCGCGCACACAGATCCTAAACCCCGCGCACACGGCGAAACACCACGCGCACAAACATTTGCACAGAAGCACAACAATTTGCATAGAAGATTTTTTTTTGCGCACATGGCCTGCCAAAAATTTGCACAGAAGAAAATTTTTGCACACATGGCCTGTCAGAAATTAGAGGGAACATTGGTTGAGCCCCTTATGGGATCAGGCTTTTACAAGCTGAACTCGGCTTTCATTTAAATATTTGCAAGATAAGGAGGCTTAAGACAACCGAGGAAATCAGTTTAAATGCTCCATTCCCACTGCACCATTGCCTTCAAATTAGGCAGCCCCCATTTGTGGCATGCAAAAAAATAATGGCAGAGATCAGAAATGTAACGTAGTACAGTAGTGAGCTCATTATAATGGTAATTAGTTTAAAGCCATTATATTCACTTCTGGCTTTTGAGCACTTAATCAGTGCCGTAACAAGGGCGAGGCGAGTGAGGCACTTGCCTCGGGCACGCAAGCTTAGGGGCACAGAAAAACCCGGGCCGGCAGCATTTCGGCGGCAGCACAAAAAGCATTTGTGCTACCGTCGTCTTCGGCAGCATTTCGGCGGAGAGGGTCCTTGCCTTGGGCGCAGAAATATCAAGTTACGGCTCTGCACTTAATGAACAGGCCCAATCTTGCAGTCCCTATACCAATAACAATATTTCCTGTGTAAGGGCTGCCAGATAAGGCCCAATGAGTTGCTCATTTTTAGTTTTGTTAATAAGTGTTCTCTGTCTGGAGATACTGTGTTGGACTGCTCCTTCTTCCAGCTGAGGTGGAGTGCTTAGAGATTCAGCTCAAGTTGTCAGTGCTGCAAGTTATTTTTGATGGGTCAAACACTTAAAAGGATGCTTCAGGGTCAGAGTAGTGAGAAAACAAGGCTTTCGGGGTACTGATGCCCAAAGCAGTAGAGAATGCATGTCCAGGAAGTCTACACCCCTATACACGGGTGACTTCTCTGTTGCAAATCTCAGCAAGGTAACGAGGTTAGAACTAAAGCTTCTCCTTGTCCATGCCCACCCTGAGGGAGGACAATAGCAATTACACTGTCTGCCCGCACTGAGCCCTAATGCCCACTGCAGTGCCAGGGACCTCACTGGTTCAGGGAGGGGCACGTCATTCAATAGTCAGTTTGGCTTCAACTCAGCGGTGTGTGCACTGGGAAGGTAACACTGTAAAGGTGTAATTCACTAGTGTAAATTCTAGTGAGTATTGCAGTGGGACTAGTGCACAGGAAAGGACATGACATAGAAAGAAGACTCAGTGCCAGAGATGTCTTTTGTTTTAAATGAGAATGACTGTCTTCTATTTAGGAGCCTAGATAATTTTTTAAGTGATAAATTTTACAGCTCAAGTTCTTCTGCAATATTGTGAGTATCTATAAAGCCACCAGAGGAAATAGTAGGAGATGGTCATTGCATACCGTAAATAACAGAATAAATTAGAGAAGAAATTACTCTCATTAAAAGATTATAAAATATACACACACCAGTTTTCTATTCTGCATGCTGCTGCAGCAGCTTAGCACATCACTGTCTTTGACATCGTGAAAGGCTGATACAGCCCTTTCTGTCATCAAGGAAGGGGTTCGTAAATATTCTGGACTAGCCACTTTCTTTAACTGATACATGCCACAGGAGAACTGCAAAATAAATAAAATAGTGTTTTAAGATGCTCAGATGCCCTCTTTACCCCTCCTCCCTCTTTGCACAATATCTTGCTGACTCTTTATAAGAAAATATTTATAAGATCTGTTATGTTCTCCCTCCATTTCTGCTGTGATTACTTTTGAGAATCTCTGTATCTGAATATATATGAAACGTTAGTGTGCCAGTAGATGAACATGTAGCATAGACCATGGCTTGTGTAGGGCCAATAAAGCCCAAAGCCCAAATTCTCACTGGTGCAGGGAGGTGCGTATCATTCAATGGTCAGTTTGGCCTCAACTCCAATGTGTGTGCATTGGGAATGTCCGTCTATAAATACACGATACACCCACACTTTGAATACTGTGTGCAGTTCTGGTCGCCCCATCTCAAAAAAGATATATTAGAATTGGAAAAAGTACAGAGAAAGGCAACAAAAATTATTAGGAGTAGGGAACAGCTTCCATATGAGGAGAGTTTTAAAAGATGGGGACTGTGAAAAGAGATGACTAAGGGGGGGATATGATAAGGTCTATCAAATCATGAATGGTGTGGAGAAAATGAATAGGGAAGTGTTATTTACTCCTTCACATAATACAAGAACCAAGTTGTCACCCAATGAAATTAATAGGCAGCAGGTTTAAAACAAACATAAGGAAGTATTTCTTCACACAACGCAGTCAACCGGTGGAACTCGTTGCCAGGGGATGATGTGAAGGCCAGAAGTATAACTGGGTTCAAAAAAGAATTAGATAAGTTCATGGAGGATAGGTCCATCAATCGCTATTAACCAAGATGATCAGGGATACAACCACATGTGGTGGATATCCCTAAACCTCTGACTGGCGGAAGCTGGGACTAGGCAACGGAATGGATCACTCAGTAAATTGTGCTGTTCTGTTCATTCCCTTTCAAGCATCTGGCACCGCCACTGTTAGAAGACAGGATACTAGGCTAGATGGACCTTTGTTCTGACCCAGTATGACTGTTCTTATATTCCTTCCCATAGCCTGATGCATTCACTTTTGCTCTTAGGTGCAAAAAGTGCATTTTTGTTTGTTTGTAGGGCGCTATGATCCCTCAATTCAGATTGTGGTGTTTGATTACTATTGCAATACAAACTGCATATATTTAGAGTAAGGACTTACCTTTATTGTAGAACCTTTCAAATAATGTGTTCCACAAATTATCAGAAAAATTCTTCCAGACATCCATATAAATAAAAATAATACAGTTCTTGGAAGGGGTGGGGAATAAAATACCTTTTCAAATGGTCTGAGAAACATTTAGAATCCTTCTAGGAAAGACTGTGTTATACTCTGTTCATACTAGGAAGGTGCTGGTTTCCTTGTCCAAGGTGGACAGGCTCTTCAAAGAACTGATTTCCAAGTATTTTGTCTGGATGTGCAAATGTGTCTGTCACTGCATATTGGTATACTCTGCTCTGATGTGGGAATGTGGGCCCTGATCCTGCAAATATATCTATACACATGGACCCTTGCTCCCTCCTGGAGTTCCACTGTAGTCAATGTTTAATTTCATCTTTCACATTCCTTCTTTTCCTTTGATTTCTTTGTATTTTCGGCTAATGGGCCTCTGTGCAGCAGTAAGGGTGTCTGCGGCAGGGAGGAAAAGATGCTTTCCTATTTTTCTGTTTGAAAGAAAATATGCTTCAATGGTATTGATTCATTAAAAAAAAAGAAGTAAGACACCTTTTACGTTAAAAGTTATTTATTAACATTTTTAACTGCAAATAACATTATTTATAAAATCTTTGTGTAAAAGTACAAATAACAAAGCATTGACTCTGGTGGGTTATGAAGATAGCAGGGTTTCTACAGTGGGAACAGTTAAATATTGGTTCCAAAGGTAACTATTTGTTCAAAATTTGGGATGTCGCATGACAATACAGTGTTCTAATGTCTTATTGTTCTCTCCCTGCTCTAGAACTCTTCATGGTAATGATATTTCCAGTGTTCCCGAAGGTTCTTTTAATGACCTTGCGTCCCTTTCACATCTGTAAGTACCCTTGCTCTGAATTAATGTTTTTGACTGTGTTATTTTACTAACACAATGTAGGTTATGCTGCTAATCTAGTTTCTAAACTATTCTGAGTTCTGCCCATTTTCTCTCTGCATTTTACTGTCTTTATTCAGACATTGTCTGTTCAAATTAAATAAAATAAATGCTTGGACTGGCTGTTACTTATTCTCAAAAAATTTCTTAGGAAAAACAATTGAATGAATAATATGACAATTTTCTCTTCTATGGCATTTGGCATTTCACTTTGCATGTGAAATTTAGAGAGCATGATGGTCCAGAAGCCTGAGCATGAGACAGGAAGCCACCCACCAAGAACATTAAGTAACTTGTATGTGGATTCTGTGCATAATAAATATCTCATATTTTACATACTGGATTTTGTCAGTATAGTATCTTGTACATGAACTAATAATTCACATATACTAATAATGAAAGTGAACTTTTTGTGTATTTCCACACATACATATAAAATATGTTCTAAAAATGACACACTATCCATATACATGAAATATATTTGCTCTTTTCAAGTGAGAAGAAAATCCAAATGTCTATTTTAGTTTTTCCATCACTTTCTTCCTTCCTTAATGGCCTTGGACCAGTCACCCACCTAGAGATGGACCAAAATTGGTAAACTTTAATCAGTCATCTTTTACTTTTGATTTGTGAGGCTCTAAACTTACTCCTACGATTTGTTTCAGAGTGTAGCCGTGTTAGTCTGTATCAGCAACAACAACGAGGAGTCCTTGTGGCACCTTAGAGACTAACTAATTTATTTGGGCAAAAGCTTTTATGGGCTAGAACCCACTTCATCATATGCATGGAGTAGAAAATACATGCATCTGATGAAGTGGGTTCTAGCCCATGAAAGCTTATGCCCAAATAAATTTGTTAGTCTCTAAGGTGCCACAAGGACTCCTTGTTGTTTTTCCTATGATTTGGTTTCAGGCCAAATCCAGAGTTCATGTCCAGTTGTGACTTGGGTGTTCAAATAGTTTGCAAAAACAGATTTCTTGAAATTTCCATTACTCAGGATGGGAGGTAGCATGGTCCAATGAATAAGACATCAGACTGGTATGTCCTGGCAGTCAGGAGACTTGGGCAATATTTAAAATGCATATTCACATTGACAGAAACATTTTGCAAATTTGTGATTAATTCGCCAAATTGTTTTGATCAGGGAAAAAAGAATTCCAAAAGATAGAAATGTTTTGTTTTGATCTTTTTGAAATGAAATGTTTCAATTTTTTTATTTTAAACAATAATGCCTTCAAAAATGTTTTGTTTCAAAATGTCCTTCAATTTTATTTTATTTTTTAATTAAGTTCCAACTTGAAATTAATGTTTTGTTGGACCCGAAACAACAACAAAATTGACTTTTTTTTCGAGAGCTGCCAATGAACCAAAACATTAATTGTTTGCTCAGTTCTAGACCTGGGTCCTAGTCCCAGCTTCGAGGTGTCTGTGGGAGAAGTCACTTACCATTGTTATGCCTCAGTTTCCCCCTACAAAATAAGGGATAGTGATACTTACTAAGTGTTCCTATTTGGGACAAAATCTTTTGTGAACAATTCAAGGGATTTCAACACAATTTTACATTAATTTGAACCTGAGCTTTAACCCTAATTCAGCTTCAAATCCAAACCTCAAACTTTAGCCTGTATCTAAGCTAGATAAAATGCTTCAGTACAAATATCTGTTATACACAAAATGTATTCTATGCTGTGTTCATAGAATAGTACATTCATTTTAGGCATTGTCTGGGGATGAATTCAGGGTCATTGTACCAAATTCCTTTGTCTCTACTTGGAAATGGAATGACACCTTCCAAACGGGAAGCTGGTATCTAAGGGTATATTTAGAACTGAAATGATAAACATGTCATGTGCCATTTGTTTGGGTTTTCTTCAGAGTTTACATTAAACTAAGTGCAGGCACAGCTTTCTTAGGTAAGCTGTTCACCCTAGAGAGTCATAAAATCCCCTTTGGCCCAGCGCAGTCAATGTAGCCCCTCTGTTTATAAGTATATGCTGCTGACAGTGTAAAGTACACAAAGTTCAAATGAATGGTAATAAGTAGGATCCATAAAATAATTAAGACCTGTCTAGGGTATAATTTGCTCAGTGAACAATTAAGTTCTTCCGTGCAATTGTTCTCAGCTGTTTCTTTAAAGAAACATTTGCCTTCTGTAATTCTAGGAGGACCAGTGTCTTTGACGCAATTGAAGAAGTTGAGTTCACCAATAAAGCCATGAGCAATTTAAAATAATGTATTTTATGAACACTGACATAGATCTCTCTGGGATTCACATATCTCGGAGAGAGTCTATAGCTGTGGCATTTTCAAATAAATGGAACAAAAAAGTGCCATGCATCAATTTCATATATCTTGTGAGTGAATAAAATTTTACATGTGAGAAACCCTTTCTCTGCCAGCAATGTGAATCCACAGTAAATAGTGGAACTTATAATGCATTGGTATTCCTAGGGTGGGAAGAGATGCTGAATGTTAAGATGTTGAACAGGTTTAGCTTAGCCAGAACGGTTAGTGTGGACATGCAGCATTGTTACAAGTGACGATGGCTCAAATGGACCATTGTAAATTACAAAGGTTCAGTTCTCTAGTGTAGACAATTTTTTTTCTCTTTTTTTGATCAAAGCCTTTTGCAACAGCTGCAGCTGTAATATGGTTTGAAATTGGAAATTTAAAAACTCAGATCTAGCCTACTCTAATCTACTTTCCAAAGCTGCTCAAAACACGGGAAAGATTTTCACCCAAATTGCTTTGCAAATGTAACATTCTTTGAAGGTAGCTTTTTGAAAGGGGTGTGTGTGTGTGTGTGTGTGTGTATATATATGTGTGTGTGTGTTTGTATATAGCTCCATAGAGACAGGATGGTTTATCTATGGAATATACACATACTCTTTCTGTACAGAATCTGTGCCTGTATACTGTAACGATCCTGAATACTCTCCAACTGAGGCTTATCTTCAGTAGCAAACTTAGTTTTTTTCTGACACCATGATAAAAATGTCTGAGCTTTGTCTACACTAATTCCTATACTAGTGCTTTAAAAAAGGCTCTAAATTTGCGAAGGTAGGAGCAGCCTTAAAGTTGGCAAAGCAAGCTTGAGATCTCCCATGAATTCATTCAGTGCCTGTGCATGTTACCCACATCCAAAACTACCTGACCCAGTGGACTACCAGGTACCACTCCCTGGTGAGGTCTTGACCCAGATAGTTTATCAAAAGCATGGTAAAGGACACATTATTAAAAATATGTCTGAGAGACATATATTCTGTACATAAACAGCTCAGATTCATGTCCCTGTTGATTCATCTCTTGTTTACTCAAGTTCATGTTAGATACTTATAAAAATAAACTATGCCCTCCCCAGTGTCTCTATCTCTAGTTTATCTCATCTATAGTTATTTTAATTGCTCTTCAATGAGAAATATGTATGTCTGAAAGAAAAAAAATCTGCCCTTCATTGCAAAGACTCTTAGTGTTTCAGAGCAGTATGAGATAATTAACCGAATTTTTTTGCTATATTGACCAAAGAAATAAAAGGAGAAATGAGTGGAAACAAGCATGCTGTGATACGTAAAAATTAGTGGAAAGTAAAAAATACACTTCTTAATTTATACAGCTTATGGAACAAAATTATTCCTAGCATTTATATAGCAGCTTCATCTTCAAGCTGCATTAGAGAGATTGATTAACCTGGATGTTTCAGTGTTCGTTTTGTGATTTCCCTCTCACCTTGTATGTGGGGGAGGTTGTCCCGTGCTAAATGGTTAACTGTAATTTCTAGACGAACTTTGAAATGTAGGGTTTTGTTTAGCCTTGCACAAGTGGGCCAACTCAGTGCAGATGGGGTCAAAAGGTCATCCCTGGAGTTTTTCCATTGTAAGCAATGGAACTACAAAAGGGGCTGAATTTGGGGGTTTTCAGGCATTGCTGCTGTACACATTTAATTTTGATGAATGAGCCCTGGATAGGATTGAACCCATGAACTCTGCAGTTGAGTCTGTCTAGGGCACGGTTGTTTCATTAGTCACTCCCATAGAAATGTATCAACAAATTTAGTGGGGTTTCCTTTCTTAATATCCTGTCTGAACGTTTTTATCCAAAAGAAGCTTGAGTTCAAAACATTATTTTTAAAAATGATTTGTAGTCTGATTCATGGGGTAAAGCTAAAATTCAAAAAGCAATTTGCATCATTGCTGTAATAATTCTTTCCAAGTCAAAATCTCTGTAGATTTTGATGCCTTTAAATGCCCAGATCAGTTTACAGTGTTTTAGTCGCGTGACTGCCTATTAAAGTAGGAGAGTTACATGGCTAAAACCCTACATTGCTTTCAAAAAAGTAACTCCATAGACTTCTAATGTGCGTTTCGTCAAAGCTGATTTTTTTAAACTGCCTTTGGTCAAGCACTCACGTTTTGGCTGGGATTTCCAGGAGCTTAAGAGAGTTGGACAAACAATTCCCGCTAAATGTCAATGGGAGTTGAGCACCTATACCTGTTAAGCTTCTTTGAAAACCCCTGTCTTTACAGGATTTTGTTTTCATTCTTTCCTCTTACTCCTAATTAAGAGGTACATGGGCTTCATGGCCTGGCTTGATGTCATTGCATCTTTCATGTGGGTCTTACCTCCAGTATCGATGCATTTCTTTTGTTTGTGCTGCAGCCTCATTGAAATGGAAAAATAGGTTGCATTTATTTCACACTTCACACAGTGGTATTTTAGATGGGACTCACAGCAACTCACAGGAGAGCCTCTTGTTAAAACTCTGCTAGCAAACTAAAGGATGAGTTGGGGTGATTTCCCTGTCTCTGATGGAGTTATCCCTAAATCATCCCAGCCAGAGATGACCTATCCCTAGCCTCTTTCTAAAGAAAGTTTTTTGCCTTTGGTTTGGATCAGATTGTCCTGAACAACTAGTATTTAAAAAAAATGTCTGAGGGGAGTATACCCTTGCATAGTGGTTCTCAACCCAGGGGTATGTGTACCCCTGGCGGGTGTGCAGAGGTCTCAGAGGGTACATCAGCTCATCTAGGTATTTGCCTAGTTTTACAACAGGCTACATAAAAAGCATTAGTGAAGTCAGTACAAACTAAAATTTATACAAAGGCTTGTTTGTTTATACACACACACACACACTACACAGTAATGTAAGTACAATATTTATATTCCAGTTGATTTATTTTATAATTATATGGTAAAAATGAGAAAGTCAGCAGTTTTCAGTAATAGTGTGTTGTGACACTTTTTTATTTTTAGGTCTGGTTTTGTAAGCAAGTAGTTTTTAAGTGAGGTGAAACTTAGGGTACGCAAGACAAATCAGACTCCTGAAAGGGGTACAGTAGTCTGGAAAGGTTAAGAGCCACTGGTTTAGCCTAGCACAAGACCTGAGCCACTCTACAAGTTAGCCAAACTGAACACACTATTATTCTAGGCTGTTGGTTTGGTTTATCTTCTTGTTTTTTCCAGGAGCAAAATATAAATATGTCCAGCAAAGTGCAGCTTAATATAAATTTGTTTCCCTGGAAGTGCTGCCTCCTTCCTTGGTTATAAGAAAACAGTTCTGATTAAATGGGAAAACAAACCAATAGATTCTCCCATCTTGTGGTTGCAAGTACATGCATCTCTGCTACATGGGATTTATCCCAGGCCAAGGGGAAATGTATTTGGTTGAACTCCTTGTTTTAAAAAATTAACAAATCTGAGACACAGAAGTTAAGTGACTTGCCCAGGATCACACAATGAATCAGTGAGAGAGTTGGAAACAGAACCCTGGTCTCCAAACTCCAACAATGATGTTTTAAATATAGTTGGCAGCAATCCATAAATAACTGTAACACTCTCAAATATAGCAGCCTCTGAGGTACAGTGGGTTAGTTCACTAACCATCCAAGTCTGGGAACCTTTATTTAAGTGTGACTTAGGTTACAGCCTTAAAGTAGGTTTGAGTGTCTCAAGCTAGTCACAGTTTTCTCATGTGTGCTGTTCGCATCACCGGACTACCACACACAAACTTAATAGGAACTGTTTGCTGACTGGAATGAAGGCAATGTCATGTTTCAAAAAACGAGTGCAATTCCAGAGTTTTGTGGAACCCTCATTAATGCATGGTCTATGAGGGCTATCCAGTCCCTCTGTTTAAAAAAAGAAAAAGCAATAAATTCACTATGTATTTTTATTAAAAAGTAAGCCAAAGAAGAACAGACATCCTTTTTGAAAATTCAGGAGAATGGTTGTCTCTCTCATGTGGAGATGCTATTCCTTCTTTCAGCTTGTTGCCTAAATATCTCCAATTCAAATCTTATAGATTTGTATGTAAAAAGTTACTTTTAGCAGATTTAGATCGTATTTCACTTTCATTAATGAACAGGAAATCTGCTACTTGTGTTTGATGCATTTTCATAGTAGTTTGAAAAATAAAAATGTAACAACTCACATGCCTGATATTACCCATCTCTACGCTTTTAAAAATACAAACCAAAACTTGGTTAAGAAAAAAAGAGAGCGAGAGAGAGAGAGAGAGATCTTTCATTAATACGTTTTACAACTTTAGACCCTAATGCAGAAAATAGCCCTTTCCAGGAAGAGTTCTCAAGTTTGTGCTTAAGTCCGATTGAAATTCGTTGTTCTGATCAGGTGGTGTTCTTACTGTCCCCTGATTGGCTAAGCACATAAGCATTTCCCCAAGAATACCTAGATATTCAAAATTAAAACTTGGTTTCTGCAACATTTTTGCATGTGACTTTGAAAGTCACCTCCTGCTAACTTTTGTCAGTAAAACTTAATCCCTTGAGTGTTTGCGTTAAGCAAACAAAAATGGGCATGAGCATGACTAAAGCAGATGCATTTAAAAATTGAAATAATCATTTACAGAACCGTTACATTATTTGCCGATATCCATCAAAATTCACTCACTCACCCTATCCTGAACTGTTGTCCTGGTTTGTTTAGATGAAGGTTTCTGAGGTAGAAAATGTGTTTTCACAATTAATCTGCAACTGCAAACTCTTATTCATGAGTGTAGTCCCACTGCCTGCAATGGGGTTACTTCTATTAAAAAAGTGTCTTAGAAATTATAACAAAGCAAGACAGCTCAACGTGGAATATTATCATTCAGGCCATAGAGTTTAAACAAGCAAACAAACAACACCTGAATTTTGTCAGATTAAAATAATAAATTTAGAGAAACTGTGTGTAGATATCACTCAAGTGGAAATGGGCTAAATTTCTTGAATAAATGATCGGTAGTAAGTTATTCAACCCTGCTTAGTAATGATGAGAAGAAAGGTATGAAAAGGGATTGTTGGAAGAGGTTAGCCTTAAGGAAGGAGCCAGGGAGAGAATGTTCAGTCCGAGAGGCATGGGGTCAGTGTTCTAGGGATAGTGGAAGATAGAAGGCCCAAGACTGAGACTTGAGTTTTGTCTACACTGGAAACTGAATGACAAAACTTTTGTCGTTCAGGGATATGAAAAAAACACACACAGTCTGAACGACAAAAGTTTTGCTGACGAAAAGCGCGGGTGTGAACAGCGCTTTGTCGGCAGGAGCACTCTCCTACTGACAAAACGTCCACCCCCAATGAGCGGCGGTAGCTTTGTCAGTGGGAGACCGCTCTCCCACCAGCAAACAGCGGCTACACTGCACGCCTTTTAGTGACATGGCTGTAGCAACACAGCCATGTTGCTAAAAGGTGCATAGTGTAGACAAAGCCTTGGAATGAACACAAATGGAGCAGTGAGGTGAGAATGAAAATCTGATGGCCCACTTTATGCTGAATTCTAATCTACCATTATGACTTTTGCCCAAATACATCTTCAAAGGGCTGTTTGGAGACATCAGACGTTGAAATTTTGTTAAATATTGAAGGATTTTCTTTCCAGCTCTTTGGAATCAAGGTTTCCAGTTCTTTGAAAAGTTTAATGTGGAGAGTTGGGTAAAATGTGCCATTTGGAATGGGGGGTGGGGAAGGCTATTTTTGCTTGCAAGCAAAGGAAATTGTTCATTGTTTTACATCACCAGGGCTCTAGGTACCAACCCCTTGAACTGTGACTGCAGTCTGCGCTGGCTTTCGGAATGGGTGAAGGCAGGGTACAAAGAGCCAGGGATTGCACGCTGCAGTGGGCCAGAGGACATGGCAGACAGACTGCTGCTCACAACGCCAACCCATCGCTTCCAGTGCAAAGGTAGGAGCAAGCTGTTTGGCTGAGGTCTGTACACCATTTGATTGAGTATCATTGCTTATCTTGTGTAAACAGCTTTATTGGTAGAATATCGCCAACCCTCCTCTTCAACAATCATGGGATATTAAAATGAATTTAGGGCTCTCTTTTTTCTTTTTCTTTTTTTTTTTTGCCTTGTGGTTTCTGAACTATTGGAGCCCACTTAGGACATGTTTTCAAACTTTTCTCCACTATCAGAAGGGCTAGAAACTCAATTGTTTATAGTGAAAGCTGATATTCTCATGCAATCACTTAGCTCTGACAGTTGGGACTGTAAGGGAAACACCAAATCTCACATGAGTTAGCAACACTGTCATTACATCGGATAATATAATTGCAAATTACTGCATGGAATGTCATTTTAGGGATAATTAATCAAATAATTTATTTCCAGACCCCAAAAAACTTGGGTAAGAGAAGGTTTATGCAGTAAGTAATTCTACATTTTGGAAAAAATGGGAATGCTATAGTTATAAAAATAAGTTTGAAAGCCGTGGGAAAGACGTTGCAGGTGGAAAGCAAATATGTGGTGATAAGGACATTTGTACCTGAAGATCCACAAACAGCTTGAACTATGTGACTGGAATGATGGAATATAAGAGCTATATGAGGAGAAACTGACTGAGGAGTTATAGAGAAGTATATAATATGGAGGTAGAATGAGAATGAATGGGCTTTCTGACTACATGAAATTGAGGACAAATAAAGAGGATATGTTTGTGTTTTTTGCTGTCAAAGGAATGTTGGAATGTGAAATGTTTGTTTGGGTTGCTAGCCTATATGTACAGACAGAAGTGTGAAGATGTGTATTTACTATTTACGGTAATGGAGAAGAGGGTCTGTGGTTGGAAATGAAGGGAAAATGACATCATCTTGTTATTTATCTATGAAGTGCCATGTACACGTATATGTAATAATACATTATAATAATGGCACTGGCTCAGCAGGATGGTTGTATAGCAGTTGGGATTAAACTGATTGTTGAATAGAGGACGGGTGTTGACATAGGGCTAAAGTTAAGGTTGTTTCCCAAACCGGAGCTGACTTTCGTGACCTTCCATCTTCATTTTTAATAACTAGAACATTCAAATTCAGTTATTTTAAAAGTGACGATAGCTTTAAGACAGCAAATCATAATCCGAGCTCTCTGCTCTTTGCTGAGTTTATAATTTCACTGCTGAGAGTTACAAATATTCCTAAATAAACACCCAACAATGTGCTAACTTTCATTGAGGAAAAAATGAAGAAAACAAATATGGCATTTGTAGATGAAGCTATTTTTGAAATATGATGCCACAAAAAAAGTAGCTAACTTTTTAGTTTTGAAACTCTCATATTTTGAAATTGCTTTGCCTGATTCTCCTTGAAACATTCTCCACATGAGCCGAGCAGCAGTCTGTGGACAAATAGAGCAGCTGGTGTGCTGGCTTAGAATGGGAAGAGTTTCCGGATTCCTCCCACTGTCTTCCTCCCCCGTCACTCAAAACAAATGTACAAGACATGTCAACTTAACAAGAGCAATCTGTCACCCCCATATGCACACTTACATCCCGATCCTGCAATTGCTTGTGTGTGAACTCCGTCCTTCACCTGTGCAGAGCCCCAATATATATATGTATATCCAAATAGCTAATCTCACTTTTGGGAGAAGCAACAGAAGAGTAGCACATAAAGGTGAAAAAGCCCACGGACATAACTATAGCCATTCAGACTAATCTCTTCTGCTGAAGTCAGGCAAGCTGTTGTATCTAACTAGAGTTTATGGCAAATAGGAAAAAAGTGAAAATAAAGCAGGACAGGAATGGATTAAGTATAAAACACACAAATGCAGAAAAGGGGGAGAAAAGTCTTCTTTTGGATGTATTCCTTTCTTTGTGGCCCCTTTTTCTGGGTAGTGTTTTGTTTAGGGCCAGGTTCAATACCCTTATTCAGACTAAATAGCACCTAACTTTTCTAGTAGTTCATTAACTTCAGTGACATTACTTGCAGTGTAAGCAAGTGAGTAAGAGCATCAGAATTTGCCTCTTAGATTGAGGGCTCTTTGTGGCAGAGTCCTTGTCAATGTACATATCTGTTAAGCCCTTTGCTGCCAGCTGGTGCTATGTAAATAATAAATATTAATAATGATTTGGTAGGTCAATATCTCCGCTAGGGTTTGCTAGGTCAGAAGCAAACCCTGCCATAGATTTTTATATTATTGGACAGTGAATTATTGGAAAGTTTCCTAAAATGTAAGTCCACAAAATCCGTTTTCTTCTGTCTTGCTCATCACTTATTTCTTCTCTTTAGTTGTGACACATTTGTCATATGCAGATCTGCCACAAGGAAGGTGTTTGTCACTATTTTATAATGGAATGCTAATACAATCAATAATAATAGCAAATAATTCCTTTTTACTGGGCATTGCTTTTTCACCTGGCAGCTAATTATGCGCTGCCCAAAAGGGGCCATCAGTGAAAGGGTCTGTTAGTATTTCAAACATGAAGCGTGTTTTTCACTCAGATGTAACTCAGAGATGAAAATTCACCATGGACTAAATGATCTCAGCTGATGAACAACAGATTTTACCAACTTTTCATGAAATCCTTTTCAACCCACCTCACCCATCTCTCACGTGTTTGGTCTGTCCTAAGTTATTTAAAATTTATTACTTATCGCCGGTACTTTTGTGGAGTCCTTGTGCTTAAAAGAAATATTTTCTTATAAAGGAAATAAAGTGCTTTAAGACCTTCACTGCTTGAAAAAAATTAGCCTCTTTTGACCATTTTTACATTTTAAAACCATTTGAGTCATTGATATTTGAAAGTTAGTGACTACAAAGTCAGTTTTATTTTCACATTTCCACATTTGCCTATCTTTATTAACATCTTAACAGATCTATAATATTGATTTTTTTAGTACCCAACTCCATGCTAGAGGTGGACACAGTAGACAGTAACTACTCCAGTGGAGTGTCCTTGACAATTTGAGTGCTTTGCCCTCCAGATGACCTGTTCAGGTCCAGTAAATAAATACTTGTTTTTAAATTTGGGTAATTCTGTGTTTACACAGGAAGCCATAAGTTCTCTTTGGTGTAGATGCCTGAGTGTGTGGCGTCTAGTGTCTGTGTTTGTTTCAAGTATTCGTGTGTTTCTATTTTTGTTTACATTTTTCACAGGCCTTACTCGGTGCCTTAGGGAGTTAAAACAGGGATTTTGCATGCTCAAAAGTAATGGAATGAAAACAACGTACTGTCTTTCTCTCATGTCCGAGTGTCGTGTTTCTTGTGTACAAAGCAGTACATTTAAGAAAGATTGACAAGACCATTTTGATTCTTAAATCCATATATTTGCAATATGTTCACATGAAGTTTTATTGCCACCCCCATTTCCCCATACTTGCCTACATCCCTTCCCCTTGCAATAAACCCTCCACTACCCAATCACTTGCTCTTCTGCCTCAGCATCAATACTCCCTTTCCCCACATAGGCAGTCCCTTCCCTCCACAAACAGGAACTAGTTACTGCAATTAGGATCTACAAGGAGCAAGCAAGCCAGACAATATAGGCAGATGACTATGCACAGGACAGGGGAATCACAGAGGACTACAGTGGTAGCTGGAGACTGGTATTCATTGTGGGATAAAATGATTTTCATCTGGCTCTGGGCTTTCAGCTTGAGTTTCCAAATTCCACTATTCTGGGCTATGTTCAGGTTCCTGCTGACTCACACACAGTCTGTCACATTCTGGGGTGCAATACAGACCAATGAGGGTTGGGTCATCGCCTGCCTTGCAACTCTCGGTGCCTCACAATGCTTTGGTGTTGAGCTCCCAACAAGAGGGATTTCATAACTTTACATGTAATGTTACTACATACATTTCACTATGATATTATTGACCAGTGAGTTACTAATTTTCAAATGATCCCTCATAAGGCATATTTTGTACAAAGATTATTATAATAGTATGTAAGGTGTGATTTCAGGGGTACTTTTGGTCACACCTTCCCCTACCTGTTTGGAATGGTTGTTTCCAATTATGTAGTTTATTAAATGGCTTAAATATGGATTGGTGTGCTTATACAGGGCAATAACAGTTGCATCATTTCCCAGATATATCTATTTTGCGTATTGCTTTTTATACAGTAAGAACAGGAAGGAATTAAGTCGAAAATAAACCATATTAAAACTAGGGATGGTGAAACATTGAACCGTCTCCTAAACCTCTAATTGAACCTTTCACAAATCTTTGTACAACTTTCTTGTACCTATTTTAAATTTTTGCTGCTGAATCTGCACTTTCTCTTTTGGTCTCATCCACAAACTAGAAATGTCAAAATATTAGCAGTCAGGGGCTGCTCTTGCAGAATTTCCAGCATTGATGGAAGTGGAAATTTCCAAAAATCTTGATAGTAAACCAATCTTATGACATTTGCAGTCCGTTTTTGCAGGCTGGGTGTTTCTCTCTTTAGACAAGTATCCAGATATCATTAAGATTTGTCCAACACTTGAAGGATTTAAAACTTGAATTAATCGCTTGTGATTAAACATCACATGAAGTGCTATCAGTGGCACATACTATTGTTACTGCAGGGGGGCAGAAAACACACAGTGTCAGTACTGGTAAGTATCTTGTGTATTAACTAAGAATGAATTTTGCAATCCACATTTTCCACTTGTATTCTACACTTTCATTTTTGCAGGACCGGTAGATATCAGCATTGTGTCCAAGTGTAACCCTTGCCTTTCCAGTCCATGTAAAAACAATGGGACATGCAACAATGATCCAGTGGAGTTCTATCGATGCACTTGTCCATTCGGTTTCAAGGTATGACTATACTTGAACTACCTTAAAAGTCACACAGTATTCTCAGCTTTCTGCTGGCTTCCTCAATGTTGTATCAATAAGGGGGTCAATTGTACAGGCAAGTAAGCTCAAACATCCCTTTAAGGTTATGTGCCTTTCAACTGCACACAGCTACAAATGTTTACTCCATTTTTTTTCTTTAAACTTTTTATATACTGGTAAGAATGTAAAAGGTCAAGTTGATTTAGTTTTTAATATCAGCACCAAAACAGCCACGCTAGAAGCAGCCAGGCCTGGGGGAAGAAGACTGAGGCTATAAGTTAGGTCTAGATTAGATCCTGACGCTGTCACTAACTCTGTGTGGCCTTGGCCAAGTCATGTAAACTGTCTTCCTCTTTCAAATTGGGATAATGGGCCTAATTCTTCAGTCTTGCACCTTGTGTAGTCGTGTACATCTGGGAAAAGTGGGTGTAAGGTACCACCACTGGTAGAAGTGGGTGGAGATGTTCCTATATGGTAACCACTAATTGATACTCATTTTGTACAGAGCTGGTGATTGGGTCCAATAACACTAATTCAACTCAGTTGTGAGTGTTAATGTTTGTACAGTAATTTGAAAATGTGAAATACTATTGGGGAAATCTATTGGGGAAGTACTGTTATCCTTAGTAATAGACTATGTAGCAGTATCAGAGAGAGAAAGAACACTTTACTATGAATTCCAGTACAGCGTACTGGAAAATTTAGTCATTTAGCCAGTGGTCCCCAACCTTTCTGTGGCCAAGAGCACATTCATCCCTTCATCAGAGTGTGGCGGGCAGCGACACTTCTCGGCAGCATTTCGGTGGCGATGGTTCTCCGCCGGAAGCGCACCTCGGCGGCATTTCAGCGAAAGCTTCTCCGCCGGAAGCGCACCTCGGCGGCATTTCGGTGAAAGCTTCTCCGCCGGAAGCGCTCCTCGGCAGCATTTCGGCAAAAGCTTCTCTGCCGGAAGCGCTCCTCGGCGGCATTTCGGCGAAAACTTCTCTGCCGGAAGCGCTCCTCGGCGGCATTTTGGCGAAAACTTCTCCGGCGGAAGCGCTCCTCGGCGGCATTTCGGCGAAAGCTTCTCCGGCGGATGCTCCTCTCCTCTTCCTTCCTTGGCCCTGGCCCTGATGGCGGGTGCACACAAATGCCCCAGCGCGCGCCATGGCGCCCGCGGGCACCACTGCATTTAGCAATACCATTTCCTCAGGTCTGGTGTAAAACTTCCATTGTTAATGATAGGGCTACATGCTGCCTTTTGTCTACGTTGCCAGCTCCCACAGAGATCACTGGGAGCTTAATAGAACTATCAAGGGTAGCATAACATGTAAGGTACAAGTAGTTATGGCGTTTAAAATATAAAATTAAATAATGCAAATAATCATATGTTCAAGGACTGTGCTGTCAAGTATAAAGAATGGGGCATCCCCTTTAGATTAAGAAGCGGGTTGCATCAATCGTGGGCTTTATCCTGTTGTGTTGAAACGGTGGTGTCTCTGGCCCACAAGGGATAAAATATTAATGAAATCATTGTTCATGCTTACAACATTGAACAGTTCAGTGTGATCTGGGATTTTGTGTTATCCCTGGTGACTCCCACTCTAACAACCACCGTTACAAATCTTTCAATCTTTTTATTAAAGATACAGAAAAAGAACAGAAAACAATTAAAGCATTTGAAACATGAAGTATTAAGTAAAGGTTTCCTTTAAACAATCTCCCTTTTTTTTTTTCTCTTTCACTTTAGAGAGCTTTGATGAGGGAAACCCCTTGTTTGACAGTCTTTCAGATGGTATTAGAGATGGTATTAATTGAGATAGTCTGGAGTTGCTGCTGAAGTCTGCTCCTGTTCCCTGGAAGATAAAATAAAACAAATACACTCACAAACAAGAGACCAGAAAAGAACAGCAAAGATAGAAAATATTGCTGCTGTTTCTGGTGGTGACTCTTAATTGCCACCTTGCTGCTGGAGAAACATGGTCTCAGCACACAGTCTTATCTGCCGCTGTGAGGCCTGGCAACCTTGTTCCAACTTTGGACAATGTAGGGCGTCACTGGTCACTGGCACACAGCAATGTTACAAAGATGCAGTTTTGGCTGTCTCATTACACAGAAGGCAAAAAGAGATAGCGAGGAACGGGACACATGATGGAGTGGGTGACAGCAGAAACTCAAGGCTCACATTCTAGATGCTGTTTAGGCCCTAGTGCAAGTTGCTGGTGGTGGTGGTGATGTCATTGTTTTCCTCTCTCTGGCCCAGTCTGGTCAGGATGCCTTTCAGGATCAGGATGGTGAAGACTCAGTGATGTCATGATGGATCCTGGGGGTTCCCAGGAGGTGGTAAGGGTGGGAGCCATGATGGTAAACTCTGTTTCTTTCTAGCCCAACGGTTCTGCTCCTGTTAAATGACTCCCAGGTACACAATGACCAAGACGGGACCACAGCCTCATCCTGTTATCATTAACCCATCAAAACACATTTTGGTGATTTCAGCTGTAAACATTTCCCCCCATTTCTAGAATCTTTCAGCTCGTCGTTATAGAATCATAGAATATCAGGGTTGGAAGGGACCTTAGGAGGTCATCTAGTCCAACCCCCTGCTCAAAGCAGGACCAATCCCCAATTTTTTTGCCCCAGATCCCTAAATGGCCCCCTCAAGGATTGAACTATCAAGCTTGAGCAGGCCAATGCTCAAACCACTGAGCTATCCCTCCCCCCATCATATCAAGCCGTAGCTCTACCAGGAGCCTTGCAGACCCCGTATCACAGTTCTTTTCACATAAACAATCCAGCTTCTACCAGTCTATTTGTCGCCAGCTTTTGCTGAGTGTCGCAAACAATTTTATGTAACAAGCTGAGTTGGACTTTTGTTGCCTTGGACAACATAAAGTCCAGGCCTCTTCACAACAACCTTTCCTAGTGGTATCTCACTGGAGCCTCTGTAAGACCTTATTTATACTTGCAGCAGTGTGTAAGGTACGGGTAGCTACACGCTGCAGTGATAGGCAGTCTACAGCCGTGTTCTTTGGTGTGTGTGGCTATGCATGGCAGTGAAAGGCTCCAGCTGAGGGGAGGCAGAGTGGAAATATGCCAGCAGGGGGGAGCTGGCGGAGCCTTTTCCCATTGCCTCCCCCCCGCCAGAGCCTTTCTCTGCTGCCAGAGTCTTTCACTGCAGCAGGGAGACAGAGGACACTACACTGCTAAAAATAGTATAGATGCAGGAGGCATTGCTTGTGCGTGTAGAGAGCAGCGAAGGGTCCATACCTTATGTTAAAGACATGTAGGGCACTCTACTTTACTTTACTTCCCTTAGCAGTGGCTCACACCATCTACACTGAAATTTATACCCACGCTGCATGGGCGGCGGGTGAAGCCCCGTTTTGGGTTTGCTACCCCTTCCGCCCATGGCCCTGCCCCCCCCCCTGCACACGGGAGCCCTGAAAACCATCCCCATAAAAGAAGAAGCCCCGAGGGTCGTCCCCCCCGCAACCGGAGGAACCCTGGCCCACTAGCCCCAGGTACACCAGGATGAGCTGCCGACCTCCCGGACCCACCATCTCCCCAGCACCAGGCTGAGCTGCCGGCCCCCTGCCCCTGATGGCCCCCCCAGCTGAGTTGCCCCCCCACCCCCACCAGCGCTGGGCCAGGTTCTGCACTGAAAGCCCTCCCCCAGCTGAGATGCTGGCCCCCACTGCTGCCAGCCCCCCGAGCACCAGGCCGGCCCCAACGCCAGCCCCTCCCACCCCTGAAGCCCCTTCCCTCCCTCTCCCCCCCCCCCCCCCCCCAGCTACTGGCCCCAGCGCCAGGCCGAGCCTTCTCACTCCGCCAGCCGCTGGCTCTCCGCATCCCTCCTCATTCCCCCATCCCCAAGGAGGAGGGACATGGCGAGCAGCAGGGACCTCCGGAGAGAGAACGTGGAGTGGAGGAGACCAGGCAGGAGAGGAATAATCTACAATAAATTGTGAGCTTCAAAGAGGTGGTGGTTGATGTTAACTTCTTGGCTCTGGTAGATTCAGGATAGAAAAGCCAAGATCAGACGTTGAACCAGGAAAATCTTATTGCAAAAAAGAGATATAACTTATATTTACTATTTTTACGTAAATAGTTTGTCTTGGAGAGAACCATTGCTCCTTACATACACAAATAACGTTGGAGACTTCCTTTGGGTGTTGAAAGCAGTCAGAAGCTGCAGTTTATGACAAAAGTTTGACTAATATAATGTAAGGAATTATATTAATGGCTATCTTGTCTCCATGTGTCAGTAAAACACTAAGAGTCAGGGTGATCATTTTGAATTCGATATGTAAAAAACAAACAAACAAACCCTGAATTATTGAAAGCAGGACTAGGAGACTGCTGAGATAATGTAAATGAAAGTAAATAACTTTGATCCATGTTCATTGGAGAATATATAGATTTATGCATTCATATTTTGTATGCCTTTTGCTAGAAGACACATGTTGTGGAGTAGCTATGTGTGAGGCAGGTGTATACTACAAACTTTCATTGGTAATGTAATGTTGGTTAGGGGGGTGAGTTTTTTACATATCTTATGTTGGCAAAAGCCCTTGTGTAGATGTAGGTTTTTTTTGCTGGTAAAAGCTGCAGCTACACTAGGAGAGTTTGCTAGTATAACTATCCATGTATACCAGCAAACCTTCTGTAGTGTACGCCAGACCTCAGAGTGGATCAGCTTTACTTAGAACCATTTTGATAAGCTCTTGAGGTGACTTATTTTAAATATCTTATAGAAAGTTTAACTTTTCTTCTCTCTCTCCCTCTTTGACTCAGATTCTCAGGTGACATTCACTGTGTGAACTTGGTCTGATACAAAGCCACTTTTGAGCTTTCAAGTACCAAACTCTCATCCAAGCATAGCAAAGAGTGAACATACCCAGGTGTGGCATTTAAAGCAAAGCAGACAGCTTAAAAATACTGACTTGTAACTAGTACAGGGAGAACTGGGAAAAATTTAATAAGTAAAAAAGAACCCTGCATCTTCACCATGGGTTTTTGAGTAAAAGTAAAATTTGACAGGTCCAAATGCAAACCATATGAAGGGAGCACTCTATTTCTACCAAGCTGTTCTCCGCCAGAGATTCATGCTAATTCAATAACAATACCTTGCTTCCTTCTCACCAGCCAGCACCAAACAGCTCTGTCCATCTGGAAGCTATTTTCCAGATCTTGATAAATTGCCCTAAATCTTCCCTCACAGCATTTGTTTTTCCTTGTTTGATGTAAGTTTGGAGAAAATCCTGTGTGGAGGAGTGTATCACCAGAGGAAAAAAAACACCAACCACCCTTATTTTCCTTATTATCTCATTCAATTGAGCTGAAGTGTATATGGTGTCTCAGGGTTCCCTGATTTGAGATGTTAACTTATTTGGGGTTTCAGTATTCATGGTGACCATTCGAAATCACAGTGTGCCACTCAGCAGAAAATGTAGTTCAAGTGACCAGTCGCCAATCAGCTTATGTTATCAAGCGTTTCTTCCAGTTGCTATAGATAGCATGGCAGTGGAGCAGTAGGCTTGTAATCTTCTTTGTATTATCACATTTAAATCTGGCCCTTTGGTACAATTGCACCACAAATGCTACATTGAAGTCTTTTTTCCCACTGGAAAGCACATGTAAATATTTGTTAGCAATGTCTCTTGTGTATAACGCTGCATATCTTAGGCTGGACTTAAAAGTGAGGTAGCTCGTGAATTGTTCACTCTAAATCTGAGCTGGCAGGCTTGGGGGACAGACAATTCCGTTTAATGAGGGTAGAAATATGCTGGCTTTAAAATGGGGGAAAGTAAGTGCTGATAGTTATCTCTGCTGCTGCTCTCTCCCCATATTGGGTACTGAATGTGTATGTTACAGATAAGCCTTGTAGGAAATCTTGCCTTCAGGATTCTTGCCTTTGAAGAGCACTGGTGTCTAAGCAGCAGATAGTGTAAGAGTGCCACCTATGGGGACTAACAGGATTTACCGGGAATAACTTCAGGATGTCATTGTCAGCTAACTTGCAGCTGTTTAATTGAAGTTCACTTCATATAACTTCCACTGAAACAATGACATATGAGTCTTTTAAAGATTTTATTAAAGTTAATGTTAAAAAAATTATGTAATACATAAGTAGAAAAAAGAGTGTCTGTACATCTGGGTATAGTGCTTAGATTATCAAATATCGGGTCCACCTAGCTGAGAGCCAATAACAGCCAGACAGGGATAAGGAAAGAGGGTTACTTTATTCTGCAGAAAAAAGGAGAGCTTGTACCTTGGTACAAAACTCTAATTTACACAGAAATTACAGGTCTTTTATACACACGTAGACAAAGCCCTGGTCGTGTTAACATCTGATTGGTGGTTGCCAGACCTCGGATGTCTGCTATCTGGTCAGTAAAAACTGGTCTGGGACAGTGATTTCTGCTGGGACAGCTTTTCCTGTGTAAAGCGAAGGGCGACTATAAAAGTTCAGGGTCTTGCATAGGCGAGGCATCTACTTCCCCCTAGTGGCCTTTGGTTGCCATAGCTGCTGGTTGTTAAGGGGGGTTCATTGTACCGTATGACTTTCACAGTCATATGACACATACAGTACATAATCAGCAATAACCCAAATTTAGGTGACTAGATTTAACAATAGAGTTTAGATAATAGAATCCGAATACTCGGGTACATAACTCATGAAAAGTTGTACAGAGATTTGGTTGTGGAAAGCAAAATAGATCAATGAGTGGAGATTGTCCCTCAGTAATTGAGAACTAGGTTGGTTGTCCATTTAGAAAATACAATCCATGAGGAAAGTATTTCAGATACTTTCCTGACTGCGCTTCTCATCGCCACTTCAGCTCATCCCTCCTGGTATTGCCAATATCTGGTGATATGTTCTATGTAGATGTCCCTCGACCATCTAATGGCGTCCGACACCATGAGTTGCTGCATTAGCTGAGCGTAGCATTGACCAATTCCGCATTCTCTCAGCACTCTCTTGTTACTGGGGTCCCATGTGCCAAAGGCTCCAACGATCAGTGCGTGTCTGAACCTGGTAACCCTTAGCTCTCAAGGTTTTGTCCAGCATAGCGATGGCTTTCTCCCTTCCCCATCATAGATACCATAATTTTAAAAATATCTCTGCCTTCCCATGTAGGATTTTTGTCAGTCTGAGGCTGGATCGCTATGAAATAGATTCTGAAGTCTTTTTTTCTGGCTTTTCTCTGTCTTTGAATGCTGAATTGTGTGGACTGTATGGACTCCTATGTATGGAGATAATGGCACGATTTTAGTTCACAGAGTCTATTGAGTACGTTTTTTACACAATCTCTATGATAGTGCACAGATCATGGCTAAATTATAATTAAATAGAATAATCAAATTGAGAATTGGGAGGTAATTGAAAACGTAAAACGTTACCAGAGTAGGTGAGCTAGCAAAACCTGAGGAATATGATAAGTATATTCTGGCCTTCTACATTCTGATAATGACCTCATTGGACATGCATGATTTGTTGGTCTTTTATTTGTTCTTTTTGATCGTTTCCCTGATAGTGAGCTTTGCCAGGAACAAGCGAAGGAGAATCATTTCCATTAAACAATAATCACTCTTCCCCCTTCCCAAATTAAGGGAGTAGCAGACTAAAAGGAGAAGAGTTTAAAACACATGCTGTGCTGTATTTATTATGTGAGAATAAGGCCAAATGAAAATATTTAATAGAATAACTGCCCTTCCCCCTTCATCGCCTCTTTGAGCTTTGGTGGTTTGGATAAAATGAAACTGGTGTGGCTGACCCATGACTACATCACCTCAGTGTTAGGCTATTGCAAATCTCCCTGAGATTTAAGGTGAGCATTACATAGCAGGTGCAACTGGTACAGCACACCTCTTAAGTTACAGAGGCTAATGTGAGTTCATCACAATGTTGCTCCACAAATTCTACTTCCTCCCAGTTCATTTCCAGATTGAGATAAAAGACAATGTCTTAATTTACACAGTCCTAAATGTGTTGACACCTGACTATTTTGAGGGATGACTTGCATCTACAATTCACCAAGAGAGGTATTCTTCATGAGGACAATGCAACTGGAAAAGTCCTGGATAAGAGCATTCTCTGTATCAGGAACTTGCTTTGGAATGCTTTAACAGAGAACATCTGACACTATACCCAAGTCAGACAATATTCAGATCAGAATGCAAGACCCATCTCTTTGCTAAAGTTTGGCCCCATCTATGGTTAACAGTCTGTGCAAAACATCAAACTCTAACCTCAGCTATACTGACTTGAGTGGGGTTTGCATGGGTGTAACTGAGAGCAGAATTTGGCTCATGATACTTGTCAACTGTACGAGACTATATGTCAGCTCTAATTTCTTAGGCTACATCCACACTACCCGCCCGATTCGGCGGGTAGCGATCGATGTTCTGGGATCGATTTATCGCGACTCGTCTAGATGCGATAAATTGATCCCAGAAGCACTCCTCGTTGATTCCGGAACTCCAGCTCCATGCGAGGAGTAAGTGGAGTCGACGGGGGAGCCTGCCTGCTGCCGTGTGGACCCACGGTAAGTACTTTTAAAATCGATCTAAGATATTCGACTTCAGCTACGTTATTCACGTAGCTGAAGTTGCGTATCTTAGATCGATCCCCACCCCCACCCCTAGTGTGGACCAGGCCTTAGACTATACCATTTGGGAAAACAACTCCTTTCTTTTATTTCTTTGGGTCTATTAACATATGTGCATAAATCCCCCATACATCAGTCAGTGCAAGAAAAATCCTTCACTCTGAATTCCAGAAAGAGGAGAAATTGGAAGGAACTCTTAAATCTTACCTGCACTCTTCCACATATGAAGGAGAGTTCAAACATCTCAGTCTTTACATGTTATCCTATCTGGGCCTCTTTCCATTAACAGCATCAGGGTAGGGGGGAAAGATAGTGGAATGTTAGTCCCTTGCCAAGTTTGATTAGTGTGAAAAAAATCAGTGCAGCGAAATATTGCTGCTGTTAGGAGATTCTGTCTCAGTGAGCTAGATTCCCATCCTGTGATGCCATCCTTGGAAGCCTTGAGATTTTTCTGATGAAGCTACAGTACTTAGAATAATTATCAGTGAATGTGGGAGTACTTCCTGCTCTCTGCAAAATAAAGTGGAGAGCCAGAGAGGTTGAGAGATAAGGGAGGAGTGGTGGCCCTCTAAAATAAGAGCCCCTGTGTGTGTGGATTTTGTACGCAAAGACCATTGGCACCAGCAGGGGTTATAATTTCATATGATGCCCCCAAGACAGGAAGACTATGAAAGAGGAAAGCGTACCCCCACCTGTTCACACTTAGAGGTTTTATTCATGCTCCCCAAGACACAACTGTGCATCGGTCAGCTGATTTGTGTAAGGATCCTTTCCCCCTGCTACAGTAGGTTTAGGGAAAGTGAGGATTTACACCCACAAGAGTATACAAATGAAAGGCTTAAGGAAGGATTACAGGCTATAGTTGCTAGCTGAGGGTGATGAGGCAGGCACATACTCATCAGAAGCCCTGTAAAAAGCACAGTGATGTATTATGCTGTGGCCTAGTGAAGGCTGTTAACAATGAAGCCAAGCCTGAAGGCAGTGAGAAAGCAGATGTTGAGTGACTTGAGGCATTGACTCTGATTGTTCAGTGCTGCATCAGGAATAAGGGATGAGCAGCAATGTTTCCCCACAATAAAGGTGACTTTAAATAAATTAGAGAGTCAGAGCCTCAGCTGGTGACATAACCCAAAATTGATATAAAGAAGACTTCTCCTCCAGTCCCCTGCCAATGCAGGATTGTTCGCCATTATACATTTACTCATCAATCTAGTTTTAAGTGTCCAAAGAAATGAAGCTCCCACCCCTTTCTTTTCCCATTCCACACTCTAATAAATTTCACTCTTAGAAGCTTATTTTAATGTCAAATTGAATTTCCTTTTCTTAATATCATCCTCTCAGTCCTAGTTATACCCATTCTTATTATGTTAAGTAATTTCTCCCCCCCCTTGGTGTCCTCATCCTTCAGGTATCTGTAGACTGTTATATCCCTGCTTAGTCAGGCTGTATGTATTTAACTATTAATCTTTCTTCATTCTCACCAGCCACCCAATTGAAGCCATCAGTCACACCAGACAGTCCTTATTATTATTAAAGTCTCTCATGATTGGCTCTTTTCTTTTACCCTTTGGCTGTTCCTGTGCAGCTCTGGCATTAACTTCAGCATATAAGACATGACCTTCTAGCCTTTGTCTTTCTCTGTCTGAGACCCTCAGCAGAGTTTAAGCTCATTACCTCTCCTCAGAGGTTAATTCCTTGTTTTCCCTTCCCTTGGGATGGCTTTGCGTGAAATTGCCATAAGCAATCTAAGGCAGTAGAGAAAACAATTTTCATTAAGGCAGAAAGGGTGCAATGCCATATCTTGCCTCAGAATGGGTGATCAGCTCATTTAGACAAAGCCCATGCACAATACGTACAGTTGTATCAAAGCCTCTTACATTCTGTCAGTCCTTGCCCATTGGTCTCACATTCTCAGTCATTGAGCCATGTGGAGGTCAGAGAGACTTGCCTCCTCTGCTCTCTGTGGAGTCTGTTCCTCCTTATACCTCTGAGAGTCTCTGGGGTAAACCTGTGCTTAAGTGCTTTGGCAAGGAGAATATAAGGTTATGCACATGCTTAAATGCTTTGCTGAACTGGGGCCTAAATCCACAAAATTGAACATCAGTATTTTGGTTCCTGATTTGTGTGACTGGAATAAGCCAATGTTAAGTGCCACACTGGCTCCTCTCATGCTAGGTGCCAAGTGGTTATGTGTTCTCCACAGAACAAAATGCTCTAATATTGAATGTTAGTATGATTGTTGGTTTTAAAAGGAGAATAAAACGTGATTGTCCTTTTAATTGTTTTTATTGTTACTGACTCTCTCTAAAACCATTTAACCCAACTGACTTAATTGTGTCCATCCATCTCACGTCAGCCATGGGGCGAGGCAGTACCCAAACATTACATATGGCTATCGGTCATGTAACACTGGGTCTTTCATGATCTCGTGGCATGGTCTGATGTCAGACTTTTTTGGAGGAAATAAGCCACACTTTAAAGGGACATTGTCTTCTTGAAAATCACATTCTTGCCTGAAAAGTTTTTATATCTGCTTTTTACAAGTAGCACCTAAGATCAGTACATTAATGGAAAGAGAGAAGAGAAAATGTTCCTCTGTTTTTTTCAGTTTGTTTTACTTATAATTCTGAAATTCTAATTAAGCCCTCCTTATTTATAAGGAGCATTGAAATGCAGCATGCTTGTGTAAGCAGAGGTCCATAAGGCAAGAAGAAATACACAATAATGTATATTATTAACAAATAAACCTCAAGCATCCACCGAGAATCACATTTCATACTGATGGCGCCAATGCCAGAATATTTTTAATAATACCTCAAATCCTTACCCCTTGACTTTGACAGACATAATCTTGATTACTAGCTACAAAGATAATGGAAGGTGTAGTATACCCTAGAGGATCATAAATCTTTTTGATTAAAATAAAATGAGGCTTAAGAGAGCAGAGTTGGCCTAATTTACTATAAATTGACAAATGGGATTTATTAACAAGGACAAGGAAGTCACTAAAAGTGCTGCTGCCGTGTCCAATTATTGTTTAATCAGATGCCAGATGAAGCCAGACTGGTGCAGAAGGTTACTGTATACAGCCTTGTAGGCAGTAACAGTTCTCTGTATCTTTACTACACTCACCAATGCTTTGAAGGTTTCAGAGGCTAAAATCTAAACTAATCTCTTCTCCTGAAATCACCTTCTGTGGCTTTCAGCAAGTAGTATTTCTCACCATGTGTGAAAAATAATGGACAGGGTTTAGGTTAGGTTGCCGTGTCACCCAAAAATGAATGAATGAACTGGTCTAGGTGAGATCAAACCAAATCTGAAACTTTGACCAAAATTAGAAATTAATTAAACTTTTTCTCACATTAAATACATTAGATTATTGGATTATTATTAACAATCATCTAATGCAACTTTTTAACAGTGAGGGTAATCAACCATTGGGACAGGTTACCAAGGAATGTGGCTAATTCATTATCACTTGCAGTAATGTAACCTGGAGGTGGCGCTCAAGCTGTCTAAGGTAGCTCACAAGTGTGAGTGCCAAGCTCAGGTCAGACTGTCAAGGAAGAGGGCACAAACCCCAAATTGGCTGTGTTCTATAATTAGACCTCACCAACCAAGTGTGAACTCCTAAAAGCACTGTAACAGCCTTACATGGAGTCACAGACAGTCCCCTTGGATACTCCAATCTGTCTTATCACCCAGGCAAGCCTGCCTTTGTGATAGATGGTCCATTGCACCAAAAATCAACAATAATATTCAGGTTACTCCCAGTCCCAAAGGACCAGTCATTTACCCCAGCTCAAGTGTACCTCAGATCTCAAACCAAAGACAATGCTTGTAGCCAATCCTATAGTACTAACTGAAGAAAAAGAAATTAGAGTTATTTCTGAGGTTAAAGCAGGCAAACATGCACACACAAATGAGATACAGTCTTTGGTTCCAAAAGGTAATAGTAGCTACTATAATATACAAATTCTATATGTCCTTTAGGACTAATCCAAACCAAGCAACTTGAGGATCCCTTCCTCATGCTTAGAAATATTGCCCTTGACGAATTCTAAGCAGCAGTTTCTTCTCATCAGGCATTTTTATTCTTTTCCCCCAGAGTTCAAACTGATGAATCAAGGGTGGTACCCATCTCCTCTTCATGGGTGGGTGTGGGGTGCGGGGCAATCAACAAAGTTTTTGTCCTTTGATCATAGAATCATAGAGTCTCAGGGTTGGAAGGGACCTCAGGAGGTCATCTAGTCCAACCCCCTGCTCAAAGCAGGACCAACCCCAACTAAATCATCCCAGCCAGGGCTTTGTCAAGCCTGACCTTAAAAACGTCTAAGGAAGGAGATTCCACCACCTCCCTAGGTAACCCATTCCAGTGCTTCACCACCCTACTAGTGAAAAAGTTTTTCCTAATATCCAACCTAAACCTCCCCCTCTGCAACTTGAGACCATTACTCCTTGTTCTGTCATCGTCTACCACTGAGAACAGTCTAGATCCATCCTCTTTGGAACCCCTTTTCAGGTAGTTGAAAGCAGCTATCAAATCCCCCCTCATTCTTCTCTTCTGCAGGCTAAACAATCCCAGTTCCCTCAGTCTCTCCTCATAAGTCATGTGCTCCAGCCCCCTAATCATTTTTGTTGCCCTCCGCTGGACTCTTTCCAATTTATCCACATCCTTCTTGTAGTGTGGGGCCCAAAACTGGACACAGTACTCCAAATGAGGCCTCATCAGTGCCGAATAGAGGGGAATAATCACGTCCCTCGATCTGCTGGAAATGCCCCTACTTATACAGCCCAAAATGCCATTAGCCTTCTTGGCAACAAGGGCACACTGTTGACTCATATTCAGCTTTTCGTCCACTGTAACCCCTAGGTCCTTTTCTGCAGAACCGCTGCCCAGCCATTCGGTCCCTAGTCTATAGCAGTGCATGGGATTCTTCCCTCCTAAGTGCAGGACTCTGCACTTGTCCTTGTTGAACCTCATGATATTTCTTTTGGCCCAATCCTCTAATTTGTCTAGGTCCCTCTGTATCCTATCCCTACCCTCCAGCGTATCAACCACTCCTCCCAGTTCAGTGTCATCTGCAAACTTGCTAAGGGTGCAGTCCACACCATCCTCCAGATCGTTAATGAAGATATTGAACAAAACCGGCCCCAGCACCGACCCTTGGGGCACTCCACTTGATACCGGCTGCCAACTAGACATGGAGCCATTGATCACTACCCGTTGAGCGCGACCATCCAGCCAGTTTTCTATCCACCTTACCATCCATTCATCCAGCCCATACTTCTTTAACTTGCTGGCAAGAACACTGTGGGAGACTGTATCAAAAGCTTTGCTAAAGTCATGAAATAGCACATCCACTGCTTTCCCCTCATCCACAGAGCCAGTTATCTCATCATAGAAGGCAATTCGGTTAGTCAGGCATGACTTGCCCTTGGTGAATCCATGCTGACTGTTCCTGATCAGTTTCCCCTCCTTTAAGTGGTTCAGAATTGATTCCTTGATGACCTGTTCCATGATTTTTCCAGGGACTGAGGTGAGACTGACTGGCCTGTAGTTTCCTGGATCTTCCTTCTTCCCTTTTTTAAAGATGGGCACTACATTAGCTTTTTTCCAGTCATCCGGGACCTCCCCCGATTGCCATGATTTGTCAAAGATAATGGCCAATGGCTCTGCAATCACATCGGCCAACTCCTTTAGCACCCTCGGATGCAGTGCATCCTGTCCCATGGACTTGTGCTCGTCCAGCTTTTCTAAATAGTCCTGAACTACTTCTTTCTCCACAGAGGGCTGGTCACCATCTCCCCATACCGTGTTGCTCCATCACATCCGTGATGTTTCACAATGGCTCATGTGATTTCAATGAGGCTTCTTGTCCACAGGACCAGCACTTTACGCTAATTAATGCTCCTTTTCTGTTTGGTGTTCCACAGTTACAGAGATTTACCATGAGAACACTCAATATAACTTTATGTCATGGACTACAGAGGTTATAAGTGAGATCTATACATGTCGCATCCTACAAGCATTTCATCAAGTCTAAACACATTCTTATCAACTTAACATCTATTTTAACAATGCTAACACACAGTGAGCCAGACTGGTTTCCAGCTATGCATTTGTCAGTGTTCAGGGAGGCCAAAGGGCCTTGGCATGAGCTGGTACCTGGTCTGCCAGTGTAACAGTGGCAAAGGCATGAATGACTGTGCAAGGTGTGCGTTGGCAAGGAATAGGCACAGCCCATTTGCAAAGCACAGATGAAAAAAATCTGTCTGAGTCTCTGCTTCTAGCTTGCTATCTAAAAGCAGTCAGATTCAAACGTATCTTAATATTGTCCGAAATACCTGCTTTGTCAAATAATTTGTATATATGCCACCAACAGATGGATGAGACATGCACCCTGACAATTCTTCTAATTACCTAACCCTGCCAGCTAGCATCATCTACATTTTATCCCGATTGAACCTTAGCCATCTTATGTTGGCCAGGTACAGGATAAACGGGGAAACTGCATCATCTGGATCTACCAAAAAGGAGACAGATCTGAGTGACCTCAGCTTCATGCAGCAATCTATATTGCCTCCCAGGGCAATGTGATTTGATACGGAATCCTTTGTCTTAAGAGGTTTCTGTGGTAAAAAGTGAGTGGGAGAGAATGGTACATTAAATAGGTTGTGGTTTTGGGTGTTCTTTTTCATATCTATCCCATCAAAGGAATCAAATATTTCAAAGCTAGTTTCATTCTCCACTTCTGCAACATCCGTAATCATTTTGTTGAGATCTAGATCCTTCCTTCACACAGATGTGCAGCTGGTTTAGGTTCATTACGCCAGAGATGGATGTAGCAATCCACATATTTCCCTTTGTGTAGCTGTCCCCCAATTTCATTTGTGTAGCAGTTTGCATAATAGGGTTTTTGTAATGGTTTGTTTTTAGTTTTACAGCACACTTCATTACGTTTTGGTTTTTCTTAACGTTCTCAACATATAAACGTTGGTTTCCTTTATAATGAAGGGCTTTGAAATGTTACAATTGTAAACAGAACTTCATGATAGGCTTTTTCTACCAAACTTATAATTAAGTGCATTGGTTGGATAGCTGATTTCATCCCTTCATGTATTCTTAGTCATCTGTGTAAAATTCTTCCTGCTTCTTTTAATTTGTATTTACAGCTTGTGTTTATCTCATGTAGTTATTAAAGGGAAGCTGTTCTATACTTCATTAATCGGTGTGTGTTTTCTTTTTGAATATCCTTTATAGAAGTTTGAAATTAACCTGCCTTTCTCTAAAGGGCTTTTGTGTTTTTTCCACTTATTGGTGCATGGATTATTTCCTCTCCGCTCTCCCCCATCAAACCAGAGGTGGTTCTTATAAAGCAAAAACTAACATGGCTTTGCCTTGTTCTAGTTACCTCCTTGTATGTACACCAACTTACATCCTGACCCTGAAATCTTGTCTAAGTGGACAGGTTGCTATGCCTTTGCAGAGTCCCATCAATCCACGCAAAAATGATTGCAAGACAGTTCTGAATACTTAAGAAACTTGGGGTCCCCCTATTAGTGAGATGTGGCTAAAGATTGGAGTCATGCACTAATACATTTTGGAAGGGGGAAACATGTTCATCTTTTCATAATTTCACAGCAGCAGGACAACTAAACTATTAAACCCAGTAGATATTTCAGTTTAGGATGGCATCCCTGGACAGATAAATGCTTAAAGGTAGTTTACATTTTGGTTTAGCTGCTGGAAAGTGGCCCTTTAAGTTTCTTGTGTAGTAAAGAACTTACTTAGGGTATGTCTATACTTACCCGTCGCGTCGGAGGCGCGGGATCGATGTTCTGGGTTCGATTTATCGCGTCTTGTCAAGACGCAATAAATCGAACCAGGAAGTGCTCCGCCGTCGACGCTGGTAATCCAGCTCGACGAGCGGAGTTGACGGGGGAGCCTGCGCGCCACGTCTGGACCACAGGTAAGTTCAAACTAAGGTACTTCGACTTCAGCTACGTTATTAACGTAGCTGAAGTTGCGTATCTTAGTTCGACAGGGGGGGTTAGTGTAGACCTAGCCATAGTCTTTTCTTGTTCAGTAAAGCAGGTTTATTGGGTTTTATTCAGAACACCAGTAAGTTGAATGCACTGGCATTTGTGAGGTTGTTTGGTGGTGGTGGTGGGATGTTACACTGATATTTTGGAGTATCAGTGGAGTAGGTTTTCAAGATGGTGTTTTTGCAATTTAATGATTTGGTGTATTGACCCTAAGTTAAGATACTTAAAACTATCAAGGAACATTCCTGGGTCTTACTTCAAAATTCTGTCACTGAATTTGCTTTGGTGTAGTGTCTGCACTAAATATATGAAAACTGTGACATCTGTTCTGCCCATTGTAGCAGGGTGGAACCCCACTCAGGCCCTGAGGGGCTTGAAACAGCTCTGGGAGAGGGCGGAGGCTCAGAAGCTGGACTGATTGCCAAGGAAGCCACAGGTGTGGCCAGTTAATCAGGGCCCAGCTGGCCCTTATAAGAGGGCAGTGGGCCCAGAGCAGTGACACTCTCTCTCTGCCTTTAGAGGGAGAAGGGCTTGGCTTCAGGGACCTGAGCAGGTATCTAGGGTGGAGCAGGGCTGGGGAAGGCCAGAGGAGCTGGGGAGCTCCGGCCTCAGAAAACCCCAGGCTGTGGTCTAGGGTTAGGCCCATCTAGGTACTGGGGTTGCAGGGGCAACCCACGGGTAGGCTGAGGCAGCAGGTCAAAACCCACCCTTTGCCTGTGATGAGTGGCTTATACTGCAGTCTGCCCCAGGGTGCGGGGGCTAGATGGTGACTGGCAGTAGCATACAACTGAGGTGAGGTGGGGATAGTGGGTTGGGGAGAGGAGGGAGAGGAGACCCAGATCTAGGGGGTACTGCCAGGGAGCAGCACCCCCAGTTAAAGGGGCACTGGGTCCTGGGAGGGACACGGGCCAGAGTGGACAGGTGGATCACTAGCCTGCAGAGGGCGCTCCAGAGGCTGGTGAGCTAATTCCCTGGAGAAACCAGCAGGAGGTGCCACAGGGGTGAGTCCGACCTTGTTACACCCATGCACTGCCTCAACAAAATCTATGAATAGGAATAACATAGGGTGACGAGTTAACAGTTAGTATGTATTTGCTTGGAAACCCTTTTTCTTTCTCCTGCAGTCATTTTCCCAGAGTACTTTTTTATCAGCTGCCAATACAAAAACATGTTAGTCACTGAATAAGGCGCCCATCATCCAGAAGAGGGGGGAAAAAAATGCTCTGTGGCTGCCAACCCATGGAAGTCCTGTGGGCCTCCGTGTCCCTACCGGTGTGAAGCCTCCTGTACTTCCAATTCAGAGGGCCAAAAAGGACAGCAGCTCCTGAAAAACAGCTCGATCTGCTGCTCATCCCCTTGTGGTTCCAATTTTTGCCTACCAGGTGCTCAGAGCTTCTTTAGTCTCTTTCCATGGGGGCATAAGAATCTTCTTGGCTCCCTGTCGCTGCTGTTGTCTGAGGTCTGCCGTTGCTTTTTACAAAATGATCTTTCATTGAATTGAGTCGCCATATGTTACAGCTACAGGAAATGTCTCTTAATTACAAAGCAGTTCTCCTAGTTACCCAGAATAATCATTTCATGCCTTCTGTCTTACAGTATTTTTCAGGGTACAGAAAGTGATATCTGGTAACATTTCAATAACCTTTAAACTCAGCATGACTCAGCAGTGATTAATGTTACATAGCACAGATCGATGGGGAGGTGGAGGGGTTTTTCATCCTTTTATGTTATTCTAGAATGAAATATTATAATTATCCTTGTAAGTCAGCTGTAGGTCTTGTAACTTCATTTTTCGGTAGATAGTGGCTAGCTAGCATCTCTGAGTTTTTCTCGAGTCACTTATAAATGGTACGTCAAGTCTCCTGCAATGAAATAATCTCAGATTTTTTTCCCCACGTTTTCAGTGGGTGACAGTCTTTAGACCAAATTTCGATTTCTTCTATAAGGGTATAAATATAGAATCATTCCAATGAGGTTGATGTGATTGTTCCATTCTTACTCTAGTTTAACTGAGCAGAATTAGGTCCTTTGCATCAATAAGAATTGCCTTATGAGAGGTAAATAAGAGAATTATAATATTTGGTGGCTCGTCTGTTGATCTATCA
Organism: Chelydra serpentina; assembly: GCA_037349315.1. Classification (NCBI taxonomy): domain Eukaryota; kingdom Metazoa; phylum Chordata; order Testudines; family Chelydridae; genus Chelydra; species Chelydra serpentina. Next base: position 27,497,623 of record JBAIAC010000035.1, on the reverse strand, counting down.
AAGCTCCATACCTAAATGTTGCTGCTTTTAGGATATGATGCAAGGTTCTTCCTCTTGCAAACCTCCTCCAAAAAGCTGAGTAGGAAAATGATTCCAGTGTCTTTAATCTGTGAGCCAGATATGTTCCTTTCTTTAAGGGGAAACTGATTAGAGAAGTGAATCATTCTCAGTGAATAACATACCCAGTCTATTTAGTCTGTTGCTCAGAGAATATCTGTGAACTGGTTATTTCCTCATTTTTTTCCAGAACTACTTAATAGTTTTGTAAATTCTTAAAATTACATGACATAAACATGAGGAGTTTTTGGAGTAGATAGTATTTGATCTGTTTATGTTGGTGGTGATTGGTCAGGTTAAGTCAGTGCTCAAGCACTTGTGATGCAAATATTCTCAGGTGGAAATTCAAAATTCAATTTCTTCAAATTCCTGTGGACATTACCTTGAAATTCATTTTCCATTAATAGTTGTGCTATTAAAACTTACTTGATAGATTTTCCTGGTGCTAACTCAATGAGGTTAAGGGCACAGGCAAATCAAGTTAATTTAAAATACCGAGTGAATCACGATGGAAATATTATTGCAGTATTTGCCCAGTTAATGACACATAGGTACTATGAGATGGATTCCTTAAATATTTATTATAATATGGAATAATAGCATCTGTATCAGCAGGTGGCTAATTTATTTTTAACTCAGTTGAAAAATACGGCTACGTAGTGGTTATGATTGTCAGTATGGCCTAGTGGGTGGAGTCCTGGGTTCTGTTCCCTGCTTTGCCATTGACCTGCAGGGTGACCTTGGACAAATCACATCACTGTTCTGTGCCTTAGTTTCCAGATATATGTAAAATAGGGATAATGATAATGTAAAGTGCTTTGACATCTACTGATGCAAAGTGTTAGGTGGTATTATTATTTATGGTAGAGCCGGAGAAATAAATTACAACTAGTGATTTGACAAATTTTGGCTCGCTTTTTGTGCATGGATTATGTGCAAAAACAGACTTTTTTCATCTGTTTGTAATTGTTCCGACACTTCATGCAAACATATTTCAGCCTATGGGTTGTGCATGAAGTAGTTGCTTCAGTAGTGCAGGATGAAGCCCTCTTTCTGGGGTATGATGAACTAATAGGATTATGTGTGACTGGCTGACTCTTTTAGGAGCAGGTGGACAAAACCCCCAAAATCAGATGGCTTGGTGAACTTATATGTCACAAACTGTTGCACAAACAGATATTCACTTTCCACATTATGACAGCAAACCAATTTAAATGGTCAAAATATTATCAAAGTGTTTTTTCATCAAACATGTATTCACATAACCTCTTTTCACTATTTGCCCAACTCTCCGTTGGTTTATGCCAATTCTTCTTGGCTTTTTGCTGTTATGATGTATTTGATCCTGGAAAATATCGTAAGTACAGGCCAGTAATTGAGTCCAGGATCTGATACAGTTCTTGTGACCAACAGCCTGTATGTACAGCACTGTTCAGTACTGTTTATTTAAATTAGTGCTGGGACTAAAAGAAGAATTTAAATTTTCTGTGGGCCAGATTCTGCTTATTCACAGGAATGTTCATTTGGAGCAACTCTACTAAAGTTGGAGCTAGTTCATTTTCTTCAGATTTACAGGGGTGCATGTGAAATCCAAATGTGGTCCTGACCTGTATGCGCTCTGCCTCACCATTTGTAGGAACTTTGTGTCAAAATCCATGTTGTTCCTTCTAAGGGAGTGGCCAAGCAGATTGGGGGGGGGGGGGGTGTTTTGCAACATTCATCAGAAAATGTCTCTAGGCTGATGCTTTTGCCTTACCATCAGACTACAACAAAATGTTTAGAGTAGTTACAAATCCCTAAAAATAGAGTTAGAGTCAAAAGGGGACCCTCCAATCTAGCAACATGAATCACCGAGACAATCATGTTGTTTTTGTCTACGGGCCAGATCTTTGGAAGCAAAGCTCGCACCTCCTTTTCCAGTTCCAGCTTAATTCACACACCCTTAGTCTTGGACCAAATGTTCAATGTTTTTTTTGAGAGCAGACATAATTAATTTTCAGGGTATGTAGGTCAAAGTTGCCTTCAGTTCAAGAGTAAATGAACTGAGTTGAGGATTGGTGCTTGACATTTAAAGAAATGAATCTCTTACAAATATGCCAGTATTACTGTAAATTGGGACCAGAGACTTGCAAGCTTTATTTGAAAGATATTTTCAGCATGTCTTAGGGCTCGTCTATATGGGAACACTCAGGAAAGTCAAGATGCATTAACTCAAGCTGTGAAGTTAAAGCACATTAGACCCCTGCATGGTCTCTCTCGTTCAGAAGTGAAGTGATTAGCTGTAGCTTACTCAATACTGATATTTTAAATAGTCTCTGCTTACTCTTTGTTTTCCACGTTTGTGTACAATAAAGTATTTCACGTGTATAGCACCTTCTATCTAAAGAACTCAGAATGCTGAACAGACAGCTGACACTCATGAGATCAGAGAGAGAGAGAGAGGCAAGTTGTGTTATTCCCTTTTTTGGATATGGGTAAACTGAGGCAGAGGTTCTGCTTTACCTAGTGTCACACAACAAATTAGTATTATAATTAAAAGTCTGAGTCAGCAGAAAACATTGTTCAGTTTCCAGGGTGCCTGAGGCCACTGAAGCCCTGAAAACCCAATAACACAGGCTTATGTAGTGAAGAAGTGAAAACTGGACTCTGAATCATCAGGGTTTCATGTGCAGATACGAGGGGTTAGAATATGCTTTGGAAGGGTATGCTTTCATTTTAACACAGATCTTTAATAATAGTCACCAGTAACTTCCAAGGAAACATGCATAGTTGCATGAAAGGTAATGTGAATATTGTTACACGTGGTGTTTGAAAGGCTGTTGTGAGTGTGTGTAGAACTTTTGGAAAAATAAACGCTGGGCTTTTTTTGCTTGTTGCTATGTGTCGTTAGCTCACAGAGGGTTTCAGACTTCGATGCCAAGAGAACACAGAGTATGTGTGAAGTTGAAAGGATATCTACAGTATTGAATCATCTGCAAAATACTCCATTTACCAGGGATATGGAAAAGCATTTTTGCTGAGCACTTGATGCCATGCTTGATATTTCTCATCCCCGCTTCACTAGGATGACACGTCGAGCATGTAGGGTTTGCACTACAGATGGACAAAGCAGAGGCAACACTGAAGCAGGTGGCAGTGTATTAGACGTGGCTGGCATCCTGTAAGTGCTGTGGAACACACGGTGCCAAAACAAAAGCTGCATGAGCTTTCCTCTTCACTTTCAGCATCCCCTCCCCTCCCCCAAGACATTTTGGAGTGAATGATTCAAATGGAGAATGCCAAGCTGCTTGGCAGAGGCTTGGGTATCGGTGAAGCAGAAAGTACCTCTGCCAGTTCCTGAGCAGAGCCCCAGCATGCCCACTTATTCTTCTTAATTTGGGGAGTGGGCTCTGCCAGTCCCCAGTCATTCCAGTATTTGATCAGGTCTGGCTCCTGCTTTTTGGACCTGGGTCTCCTGCTTCCCTGACCTTCCGAATTGGAGCATCCTGATGGATGTTCTCTTTCTCCTTTTGGCCTGGAGAGTGGAAAAAACAAGCACAACAAATGCAAGCCCTCCCCTCTGCCTAATGCGGGGGTTGGTGTGTTTCTGGCTAAACCAATGGATTTGCACTCAAGAACTGTGGTTTCAACTCCCATTTCTGCCACCAACTTCTGTGTGGCCTTGGGAAAGGTGCTTAGTCTCTCTGTGCCTTGGTTTCTCCTATCTGTAAAATGGGAATATTTCCCTATCTCACACTGTTGATTATTAACATTTGCGGGACTCAGATTTATGGTAATTGGGGTGGGGAGCATATAAGCACCTAGATGGAATATACATCGTGAGCAACGTGAAAGAAAAGGAGCTATCAACCATTTCTTTATAGCTCCTTATTACTACTGGTTGTTTTCTAAAATTCCTAGCTTGTTGAAACTGACGAGACTGCATCAATCCCAGGGTAGCAAGCCTGCAGCGGATTTGGGTTGTTGGTATTTACATGGTATTTATAGTATGATAGGCACTTTAGCTGCCATTGAAACAGCCCTGATAAGCTTCCTTTCCCACCCTGATTCTGAAGTTGGATCCATGGGTGAGCACCCTTGCACTCGTCTGGGGCCCAGTTGCAGGATTGGAGCCTATGTTTTGACTGAGCACTCCAAAATGTAACAATGAAGAGAGGGAGTTGGGGACAGCAGAACAAGCATTCTGGTTAAGGTAATGGGGTTGGCTGGTTATCTGTATATACATCTTGTTCTGAGTGCAGACAAGTCTGCAAGAAGTTAACCAAACCTGAATCCAGCCGAAGCCAAATCAAACCTGCCACTGAACACTTTAAAATGGAAGTTAGATTCTCCAATGTTGCATGCAGCCACTTATTCTGCCCCTGTTGACTCAGGGGACTGCTTCAGCCTTATAAAGACTATTGCAGATTAGTCACAAAAAATATTATTATAGTAAAACATGAGGTGAACTGTGATTTTAAATGAAAAATGTTACTTTAATAATGTTTTAGTTATTTTGAGATATCTTTCTTATCTTAGAGTGTGGTTATTTATTGGTAGAATTGACTGAATGGATTACTTGGTGATGCAAATCAAATAGAGAGACATTGGTAAGGGGTCATCTCCTAAAACTACTCGGCAGATCCCTTCAGTTTCCTGTGATTGCACAGACTTTGGCAGACCAGAGACTTCCTAAACTTATAATCTGCTCTGAAATAACTCAAGGGAAAGGACCAGTCTCTCTGATGTAGATATCAACACCATAGCAAGATCAGCTTTAACCAGCAGGATACAAGTCCAGTGGAACCTGCTTTTACAGCCACTCAAAGGACCAACAAAAATCAGTTGCTTAACACAGGTAGTCTTCTAGTAATGATGGGGCAGAATTATAGTAGTTGATGCACTTGGAGATATTTGTGGATGTTCTCTTAAAAACACAAGGGTGCTTAGTAAGGATGCTATTTTGAATAGACTTCACTGTATTTTGTAGAGGAAATTCATCTGGGCCTCTTAGCAGAAAACATAAGCTTTTACCTTCAAGCGTTGAGTATTAGTATTGAGTTCTGTGTGCTGCCGTTAACACTTGACTGAGTACTTGTAAGTGCTGCTGAGTGCATACTGACTCTGAACTGTTCTGGGTGTACCTCTCATCAGAATTTGCTCATTTCAATGTGTAACTAATATTGAAGAATAAAGTATATTCCTCTAAAGTTAAAACCAAAGCTTTCTCCAAACCAGCAGGTGAAAAAACAACTAGCCAGAGACTTCAAAGCCAAGCAGTAGCCCAATACACTCACCACTACTGGCCATTACTATAGCCCTGCCTTCCCAAAAGCCTGGTTTAAGCAACATCTGTCATTCAGTAAAGAATGCTAGGTGATGTGATTGCTCTGAAGACTACATCCTTTCTGTCAGTGCAAATGGGAAAATAAAAACAAAACCCAATACCCAAGATAGATTAGTCCAGCTGCTCTGACTGTTACTAACTGAATTTCTCTTGAACTTTTCCCAATAGGGTCGGGACTGCAATATGCCCATTAATGCCTGCATTCAGAATCCATGCCAGAATGGAGGGACCTGCCATCTCACTGAGGCAAATAAAGACGGATTCAGGTAGTGGAGAGCGAATTGCATTTAAAGCAAGATGAGATGAATTTACCTTACATTTGTCTATTTTACACTAATGAAGTCTAATGGCTTCTTTACTGTAACTGCCATACATGACAAATAATTCTCTTTGCCAGACATGAAATTAATGTGGTTTCATTGGTGACATATCGTTTCCTCTAAAACAGGCCTCCTTATTTTCTCTTAATGGGACTCTCTCTAAAAGCTGTTTTGAGCATTCCCCTGATCTGCTTTGTGTTATCCAGAGACTAATTTTCTTTGGGGCATTTCAAACACACACACACACACACACACTTTAATTTGTAAAATGAGCATCTGTTGCTTGACAGCCAGATGCAAAATGTTTTCATGCTGAAGAATCTCATAGTTAAATAGGCTTCAAAGAAACAATTGAACAACAGAGAGGTTGTCAGTTCATGGGTTTAGTGCCCATAAGAGAGCAACCTCTCTAACTTAACATCTTGGGCTTCAGTCTCCCCACAAGAACAGGGTGCAGCCTAGACCTTGCTCAGATAGGAGACGTCCAAGGGGAACCCAGGAAGTTGCATGAAGTGCTGAGGGTGGTGATTTAGAAAAAATTACACTTTCCTCTGAGATAGTGTTTCTCCAGTTGTCCTGTGTGTCTAAAGGACTTTACACTGCACAGAGGGGTTGTTTTTCTGCTGAAACATAACATTGAGGCTCTGGCCACTTATCTGCATTAAAGATGCTAGAATGCTTTTTGGAAATTAGTTGTTGAGTTCATGAAAAAATTGCTAAAGCATTTCTGCTATCTTTTACTCAAAACTTCCCCGTACTGTAGTGCCAGTTGCATACACGGCAAAAGGCTTACGTGGTGTTCCTGTTGCAAGAATGACTGGTTTCTTTTCCCATATACAGCATATCAATGATGGCTGAAGTGAGACACAGAATTGTAAGGGTTACAGATGGGGGGGGGGAATGCTCTTTAGGTTGCCTAGACCACCCTCAGACAACTGAGGATTATACTGTGTAGTACATCCTCAAATACATTTTCCAGTCTTACTTTTAAATGAGTCAGGCTTTCTTTTAGAGCTGATCAGAGAAACTTTTGATGTAACGGTATTCCACTGGAACATGCAGTTCTGTCAGAATTGAAATGCTTTGTGAAATTGAGTCAATTTTGCAAGAATTTTGTTTAGAAAAAAAATGCAAATGAGGTCCCAAAGGTGTCCAAACATCCTGTTTTCCTAAGGAAATGTCTCCATTTCTCATTTTGAAATGACATTTCATCTTGAACTTTTTTATCATATTATATATTATAATGCAAAAATGTTAACAAGTTGAAATTGAAACATTAGTTTTTCCAAAAGATAATGTTTCAAATGACCCGTAACCATTTAAAAAATTCTTCATGGACAATTCTGAAGTTTTCTGGTTTTGCTCCAATTTGGAATGAAGCCAAATTTTGAAATTTTGAAATCGTCCATGAAAAGGAATGATTGTCCCCCACATGCCTCTGCTTTCTATCAATTCCCTTTTATAAAACACTGTCACTGAGTAGCTAGTCCCTGTGAGTAGACCAGGCCCACCATCTCCAAGTCAGAGCAGGTGGGCCCAACTGAGCCAATTAAAAGGGGCAGGGCTAAACCTACGGCTATAAAGCCCTGTCAGAGCAGGAAGAGGAGTGTTTGGGACTGGCTGTGCCTGGGGAGAGGAACCACTGGGGGAGCTTACTCCATTGGTGGGTCCTGGAACAAGTGGCCAGATGGTCAGGGAGGTAGCCTTGTGGCCAGTGTTCCCAAAGGGGAACAGAACTAGCTGAGAGCAGAGCTGGCTGAATGAGATCTGTCTGTGAGCAGGGAGCTGGCTGAGAAGGGAAGCTGGCTGGAACTGGGAAGCTGCAAAAAGTACAATTACCAGAGACCCTTCGAGGGGAGGCCGGGAAACCCTAGGAGAAAGGGTGAGCTGAGGCACTGTTTTGTCTGTTATGGGCTTATATTTGGACAAATAAACCTACTTAAAGGAGACTGGGCTTGGCAATGAGCGCTTGTTTAGCTGGGGAGAAGCCTTGCTGTGTCCCATATGGTGGGGGAATGCAAGCACTTGGATCCGCCCCGGAACAAGAGGAAAATGAGGTGGATCTTTGGTGCCCAGTGAAGATGGGGGGGGGGGGGGGAACAGGCAGGTTGTCACAGAGCAACCTTTGGCCATGAGGAGGTGCTCAGATGACGGCCACTGTCTTACAAATACCTTGGGCTCCCATCTTGCTAGAGAAGATGTATTATAGAAGTATAAGGCATTATCTAAAAGTATCTGCGCCGATAGATTGGGTGTGGTGGAGAGATAGAGGAGGAAGACGAGGAAACATTTTGAGCAATGATTGTCTGGAGGGAAATCTTCGCTCTCCAGTGGATGTGCTACTCCTGTTAGCATCCACTGGAGCTACATGCATAAATTTGTGTGCATCAAAATGAGAAAATATCCTCTTAGGTTGTATTCTGTGAGGAAGTGAATGTCAAAAAAAGTTTAAATGAGAGGCCCCCCTTAGAGTTTTTAGTTGTGTGGCCTGTGAAAGAAATTATATCTTCTATAGATTTTCTTCCCTGGAGGAATATAATAATATACAAACTCAGCTGCCAAGCTTGTCAAATCTTTACTCTTGTAAAAGGAAACTTAAGCCAAAGCTTTCCTCCCTATAAAATGCCAAGCTGTTTAACTCTCAAGTTTCTGTAGTCACAGACAAGCAAAATTACCCTTTAAATAATGGTAAGGTGGTGACATAAGCCAGCCAAAGGCAGGAAATTCACAGTTAAGGCTGAGACTATATCCTCGCACAAACCCCTCCCCAGCTGTGCATAGATAAGGCAAGGGGCTTTAAACAGCAGGTAATTTCACTTCTCCTTTTTGTTGCTGTAATAATTAGCCACAATGGAGTGGGTGAAGGGCTCAGGTTCAGCTGGAGTTCTCGGATCCATTCTCGTCAGCTTTTTTTTTTCCTTAAACTTTTTTTTTAACTCTGAATCATTTTCATGCCTTTTATCATGGTGGATTTGTTTTCTTTCCAAATAAATAAATAAATAATTTTAATTAATGAAACGGGGTAGCTCAGGGGACTGGTAATAGAACAGAAAGCCTTTCCCTCCTCTAAATTGCTGCTTCAAATCCAACTCGATCAGCTAGGTCAAAGGTCACCCAATGAAAGCTGCTTGGTGGGATTCATAAAATGCCACAATAGTGTCAGGTACATCTGTGTCACAAGCCAATCGTGTCATTTAGCATCTTGTAGTCCCTCCACTTAGACTGCGGTCAAGGACCACCTGGGTCATGGAGACGGCGCTACCCATTCTGACTCAGATTTAGCCCCCGATGAACAGCAGATCATTGAAGTGTGGGGAAAATTACATAGTCTTGTGTTGCTCTGTCCAATTCTGTATATAAAGAGAGCTTCATTGTCCAGGACTATTAGTCCCGTGCCTTCCACAAACACTAAGGCCACGTCTACACTACCTGCCCGATTCGGCGGGTAGCAATAGATCTTTTGGGGATCGATTTTTTTTGCGTCTCATATAGACGCGATAAATCGATCCCAGAAGTGCTCCCCGTCGACTCCGGTAATCCACCCCGACGCGAGGCGGAAGCGGAGTCGACGGGGGAGCGGCAGCCTTCCACTTTGCAGCGTCCTCATGGCGAGGTAAGTCGAGCGAGGTACGTCGACTTCAGCTACGTTATTCACATAGCTGAAGTTGCATACCTTACATTGATCCCCACCCCTCCCCTCCATAGTGTAGACCAGCACTTAGTTCAATTATCTATGTAAAAACCTGAGGCTGATAAATTCTGCAGTGTCATTGGTCAAGGATAAATGAAGCTCTTACAGGCTATCAGTCATTCACTTGTTATGCAGGTGCACAAAGTTCATCTGCCAAAAAGCCATTGTTTTTTTTAAGATTTACTGTGTACACTAGAGCTGACTTTTTAAAGCATGATATATCATCTCTGTATTTATTTTGTTATCCAGATACAAAAATGATTAATCATAGCATGGACAAAGTGCAGCCAACCATTTTGAGTTTGCTGCCAATACAGTTCTGCTCTGAGAAGTTACTCTAACAATGGCATTAAGTTCCTTGTTCCATTGCATCTCAGTGGCTCCTTATAACTGTGCTCAGTTATATAAGTCAAAAGATAAGTATTCCTAATAGCCAGCTCTGAAAACTCAACCTGGAATCTGAAAATCATTTGGTTTTTTTCCATATCATGCATTTTCCCTTGTAGGTTCTGTAGGCTGTATTCTGCCCTCAGTGGCAACTGTGCAACCCCATTGTCTTCAAATTATGCCTTCAGTTGCATGGATGAATTGGATTGATCCTGGACGTTGAACTTAGTATATTAAGATTTTGATGATGCACAGGAAATAATAGACCGCAGTGTAAGAAAAAATAAAAAGCCACAATCACCTTGATCAACCATATGTCGGTGTCTGAATATGCACAGGAAGCCGTTCTGTTGTGTAAGACATTGCTAATTTTACATAATCACTTTTCAGAGTAGAGCCAACTTTTATGAATTTTTGTTTTTTCACCCCAAAGCACTTCACAAGTTCTGTAAATACTGCACCTCTGAAGGACAGCCACTTCTGGGGTAGAGGGAAGCAACTAACTTGTGCTCAGCATACTGCAGAACAGTGAAAGGGAAATTATAGTCAGGAGCACCAGGGTCTTTGAGAACAGCAGTGTCATGAAATAAGTGAACTGGAAGAGCAGGCTGAATTTTAATTTTTTTAAATAGTTTTGATCACAGTATCTAGGAGACCACCTCTCCCTATGTGAAACTGTAACATTTGAGTGCTCACGTAAACAGTCCCATAGCTTAATCAACAGCAGGCTAAAGCCCAGGAAGTTTTCAATAATAACTAGCTCTTATAAAACACTTTTCGAAAGTGCTTTGAGATCTGCTGATGAAAAGAGGCCCATGTTATCTCTGTTCCGCAGATGGGTAAACTGAGGCATGTGATGGGGAAGTGACGTGCCCAAGGTCACCAAGCAGAGGCAAGAACAGAAGTGAGGTCTCATGAATCTTAATCCATGCATTATCCACTGGGCCATGCTGCATACTCATAACTAGAGCTTACTTTCACCATTGGTTAGCAGGAACCCCACTTTGATGTCCTTCAGATTACACTGAAAACCTCATACTTTTCTTCCAGCCTGTGTTGGGAAAATATGTGCAGATCTTCCCAAATGACAACTCTTCCACCATACAATCCAGACCGAGTTCCACTTTGTATGTTTTATCATTTAATTTCTACTTGCACCCATGATATATGCTGAGCACCATTGAACCAAACTGTTAAACCTGTATGTAATGGAAACCACTATGTTTGCACCCAGATCTTTGAATTGGAACAACTGACCACAAATTGAAATAAAGAATGACACGTAAATAATAAAGCAAAGACTTGCTCTAGAACAGAGTAACTAGTTGCCAAATGTCATTAATTATGGTGACATTTCCATTCTTAACAAGAACCAAACAAACCCTCCTATTGCAATATTGTACAATAACAATCCCACGTACTGTAATGTTCCTGTTGTAAACTTTGGTGCATTGGACCATTATTATAGTAGTATTTAATTACATACAGTCCCAGTCAGGATGTGGCAAGAAGAGGGTGAAATATTCATATAATATAAAAATCACAAGCACAATCTCCGTTTGTTTTCCTTTACATTGAAAGAAAAATGTCTCCTTCCAAACTGAGACCTTAAATGGCAAGATGCAGCCCGGAGCTCATTTTTAAGGCTGATTTATAAACCCCTGAAAAATGGGGTTTTGTAATGGAAATGGGTGACATGATAAATGTTAGATTTCTTTACCCTCCTTCCACTCCCCTTGCCACAAAAGGTGCTGTGCCAGCTCTTCTCTTTCTTATCTGCCTCCTGCGATCCCCTGGATCATTGCAGGGTCAGAAAGAGGACATTTTTTATTGGTACTAATGAGGTAGAGCCAGACAAAGAAAATATTTCATATTGATTTATTGTGTTTTAAATTGAATTGATCGGCGCCGTTTGTTTTTAGTCATTCGTTCTGAAGAGTTTCCCCTCCCTTCTAGCTCTCATGACCTGTGAACGGTCAGTATAGGTTTGAAGGAATGTAGCTGTCTGCTGCTAACCTATGCATTTGTGCTAATCCCCTTCTGGAAGCTTTCCTGTCATGACTGGGTTGAGAGAGCATGCGCACTCTCTCTCTCTCTCTCTCTCTCTCTCTCACACCTCGCTTCACAGTTTTTATTCCCTGGGTTTCCATGGGAGTGAATGTTTCGGCTGCCCATGTTTCAGAGGAACCCAAGTTTAGTCCTTGAGCTCGTGCTGAGGCATGTGTGGAGTGTTCATGTGCAGCCAATCCTTAGAGCAGAGGAGGAAGAGAGGGAAAGCCAGTGTCATACTCACCATACTGGTTCCATGCACCCAGCCTAGAAGAGCTGTGGCTCTACTAACAGCTACTTGTTTCTTCAATGCAGAGCCTCCACTTAATACCAACTCTTGTCTGTATTCCTCAGTCCTACCCATACCTCCATGATAAGTACTCCCTCCCCAGCCTGACCACCTGAGCAGTAAACATTTACCACCGCGCACACACGCGCCATGTCTTCATTTGGAAATAGTCTTGTTTCAGCAGTCAGTGGCCAGCAGTCGATACGGCGACACTTGTGCTTTCCACTCCAGGCAGCAGTAGTAGTAATAATAATAATTAATAATAAATTAATACTTACCTCTTCTTTAGAACTTTTCATCTGTCAATCTCAACGTGGTCAGTTCATTATCTCCATATTAGAGATGAAGTTGAGGCACAGAGTGACTTGCCCAAGGTTACCCAACAGGCCAGTGGCAGAGCTGGAAATAGTACCAGGGACCCCTTAGTGCTCTGTTCACTGGGCTATGCTGTTCTGTAGACAAGGGCAAGCCAGGATTTGCTTTACAATGTGGTTTTGCAATTACTCTTTATAGGCCCAGTTGGACCAAACCCCACTAAATGTCCTTGTCTACAAGTAAAGGGCAGCTATATAAATTGCTGAATCGGGGGTTATTCGTGAGTATTGATGAGGCCATCACACTCCCTGCGATGAGTCTCTGAACCAGCCAGTTCCCAGCCTTTCCAGTCCATCCATTTCCACCATATATGCAAACTATTGAAGGCTGCCTAAGACCATGCTCAGCTGATTCTACACTGGACCCCACAACCTCAGCTCCACTCTGCTCCTCATAGAGTTTAAGGTTCTCTGCAAACTCAGGCAGATCATTCTATATTGGTTTACACTTGGGTCACATTTTCAAGGTTTTCTTCACAACCATAACAACTAGATGTCCTAAAAATTGAAAGTGGAGACTCTAGGGAACAACTGGGTCCTTTCTGTGCTGCCATCTAGTCCTCCATACTCCCTTAAGTGGGCACACTACATTTTCAGAAAATAAAGTATTTAGTGCAGTAATTCTGTGTCCAAGTCCTTACAAACCCAATCTTTCTGTCCTTGTTTATTTGGTCTGTTGTTTGGGTATGTTACCAAGGTATTAGGAGACAAGGTAGATGAGGTAATATATTTTATTGGACCAACTTCTATTGGTAAGCGAGACTAGCTTTCAAACTTAGACAGAGCTCTTCTTCAGGTATTGGGAGTCATAAATACTTAGGATGTGGACAATCACACCATTTAATTTAATTACTCTTTCCTGGTTGATTCTTCATGGATACTGAAGAAGCTGAAAAAGAGCTGATACCTTAAAGTACTCTGTTTGGACGATCCATTAACAAACATTTGTTGTTTGGATTGGAGACAAGATGGTAATCAGATGAAAACTTTCACTTCTACCTCCCTAATTCAAATCCAGTCTAGGTTGTTAATGGTGAAAGAGTTAGAGCCATTTAAAAGCTTCCTATTCACGTGTGATGATGTGTGTGGGTGTCCTCAGTCCAGTTCTTGGTGGACAGGTGCCTACATAACCAACACTGTTGTAGCAATCGACACCCTTGCTGGTTATGCAGAGAAACCAAGAATTTGATTAGCCTTGGTGAGTGAGCTTAACCTGTCGCCCTAGAATTGTTCATTCCAGTTGAGGGATGAGGCACATCAGCAAGCAGGGCAATGGAGGTGCAGGGGAGATTAATTCTTCTGCCCATGCTGTACCTTTTCTGTAGATAAGTATAGGACTATAGAGTCCAGGCTTGTCACTGTGGCATGTATCATCAAACTCACTAGTAGTGAGTCACCCAACTCGCTAGTAATGTGAATGCCACTGAGTTGCAGCAGCAGAGAGTACAGCTCATCTGTATCAGTTTTCATCCCACTACACTACCTCCTCCCTGCTCAAAAGCAAAGTCTGAAATCCAAACTAACTTTTTCTCTGTTTTTTCTATCCCCCCTCCAAAGCTGTTCTTGCCCTCTAGGGTATGAGGGGGAGAGATGTGAAATAAATCCAGATGACTGTGAAGATAATGATTGTGAGAATAACTCCACGTGCGTGGATGGAATCAACAACTATGTCTGTCTCTGCCCTCCTAATTACACAGGTAAGGAAGGACCTCAGCCAAAGGGCATAGGGAACTGAGGGGAGCAGTTGAAGGAACTTCCAGCCACCTGGGGCACCATAAGAAACTGGTCCGCTCCCACTTGGTGAGATCACATGCATGGAATTAACCTGGGTTCTGAGTAGATTTTAAAGTACCCAAATTGCAAGTGTGTTATCAGTGAATTCCTGCTCATCCAGTAAACAGAGGCAAGAAAAGGGGATAGTTTTGCAAAGATGCTGCTCCAGCAATATGTCTGACCCTTAATCCAGAGAGATCACTGCTACCCCTGAGAGAGTGTAATTCATACCAGAAGGAGGCTTTTGGGAAGGGTCAGAGGGGAAAATCTATTACTGTCTTGGCATATTTTGTACACATGCACTTCCCCAGGTCAGAAGTACTCATCACAGTTACTGGAACTACATTTAAAATATATAAACAAGACATTCTCAAGTTCATCTGTTGATTAGAGAAATTTGTACTTTTCCACAAAAGTGTTCACAATAGTGTTTCCAGTACTGAGCTTAGCTCGATATACGTCTGCCTAGCGTTTCTGAGAATAAAAGCGACCCCTGTTTCAAATTATACTATAATAGTAACACTTATAAAATGACTTCCATCTAAAGCTCTCAAAGCACTGCATGTATTAATGAACCAACCATGACAATACCCCATTTTACAGATGGGGAACTAAAGCACAGAGGCTAAGTGATTTGCCCTCGGTCACAAAGTGAGTCAGTGAGAGATCTGGAAATAGAACCCACATCTCCTGACTTTATGTCCTGTGCTTTAAATGTCTTCCTTCCTAAATCTTCTGTAGGGCTAGGAACCCTCTTAGCTAAAAAATTTTAAAATGCTGCCTCTCATATGACTGCTGGAGTAGATACTTCACTCATCACAAGCCACTCAAGCTTGATCTCCTCTGCTCAGTATACAGGGGTAAGAAAATATCCATGTTAGTTCCTATTTTGATGCTTTGAAATAGGTTTGTTACTCTATGAGCATGGAGCACTAATGACAGGCTTCTCGTATGCTGGAGGGTATTACATATCACTGGAATTAATAAGTATAAAGTTGGAATGGCTTGGTAAGTGACAGGGAAATCTTCTAGAATTTCCCAAACTCTTTTAAAATACTTTTTATAGCCAATATGAGAGGCCTGTGTAAATCTTTGGCTGGGAAAAAAACCTTATGACTTGAATGAAAATTTATTAGAGTTTATCTACTCCTTCTGCCAAAATACTCGGCAAAGCTTAGGCTGGCCCAGAGCAAAGAACTTTGTTTCTAGTATGTTGAGCTAGTTGTTCTTACATGCATTGTATGTATGTGAGCTTTACGTTGCTGATATCAAATAGAACTCCTTATATGGTGAGAACGGCTTTACGTTTACAAAAGGAAGTGTATTTGAGCAGCTAAGCAAGAGATAGCTAGCAAGGAACTGAATCCAATGCACAATGAACATCTCTGTCCTTTTTAACAGCCTCATGGTGGGCTATAATGGCTCTTGCAGAGAAAAACACCAGGAAAAGGGATGGAGTAGGATTTTTCTGCAGATAGTACCGGTCAGTGAATCATTTCTGGTTATGGCCAAAGAATTTTTATGACACTACAGAGTCAGATTTGCAGATATTTTCAATCATATTCCAGCTCACTATTACCAGAATGAATGACTGAATATTGCCTTTTGTAAGCTGTTCATCAGCTAGAATGTACCAGATCATCAAATAGCTATGCAGTTAAACTCCTTGGACCTGATACTAGTTTCAGATGCATGATACACACTGCCGGATATAGTATACAATATCTGGGCCAAGAATATTAACCCTTTGTACAGCCAATAACTATTTGATTGCAATTTAAACAAATTTGATTATAACTATAAACAATAAGGCTGAAAGTCTGGAGAACAGTCGTATGCATGGTTGTAGAGGTGTGATAGAACTTGCATAAAATGAGAGGCTGAAAAAATCATTTGGAAAGAAGAGGAGTTAGAGGAACTTTGTGTTGTTTAAAAATATGAAGGTCCTTATGAAATGTGAGCTCGGGGTCACTCAAATTACGTGTAAGCTAATTTTAGTACAAATGAGAATATTTATTCACACCTTGTAATCATTCTGATGAATTCTAATAAAATACTGGTATGCTAGCCGTGGGTGAAAAGGAAACTGAACCCAGTACACGATGGATGTGCTCTGTCAAAACTGCTCAGGTCAAAAGGAATAACAATATTGTGTCTATATCTTAAAAAAATTGAGCAGGATAACCTAATAACTAATTACATGGTTTTGCAAGCTAAAATAAGAGTAATGAAATATCATGCTTCAAAGAACAAGCTAACCACCTCGAGGTCAAAAAGGAATTTTCTCCCATATTCAGAATTCTCCAACGGGCTACATGCATTCCTGGTTTTTGCATTACACCAGTCTCTCTTGGAAGTATCCAAGGTTTTCTTTATTTCCTCAGAATCGCCCTGTTTTGTTATCTTGTGTCTCTCTCTAATTTTACTATTATGTCCTTTTGGGGAAAAATATGCCAAGTATGAATCTTGCTTTCATTGGTTAAAATAATGAAGGCTGTAACTCTCTCTTCACTGAATAGTTTTCCAAATGTTTTCCTTTTCTAGCTGATCCTAGATGAAAAATGTCCAATATGGTAAATGACTATAGAGGGGAGGAATTTACCACACCCAAGGCCCCATTTTGGTATTATTAAAAATATTCTTGACTCTCTGAGTTCCTTCCCATCCAGTGATCTCAAAGTGCTTTACAAACATGAATGAACTGAGCCTCACAGCCTTTCTTTGAAATAGGTAAGAATTATCTACATACGTCCATACTGAGGCATAGTAATGGCATGTTACTGGCTGAATGTGACAGATAGATTCAATGGCTGAAACAAAAGTAAAAGGCCTGAATCTCTTCACTCCAGGCCTTAGCCACAAGACCAAATCATGTTTTCCTTTTTATTCATTAAGTTCAACACTTGCAAATCTGGGTGCCTAAATTTAAGCAATTAAAGCCATATTTAGGTTTTGTGACATAGTGTCCTTAACTCCCCCTGCCTCAGCTTCCTCTCGCTCGAGGGGTAGTTTAGCCCTACAGCTAAACAAAAAACTCTTACTTCTTCCAGGATAGACAGTTCAGAAGAAGTCTAAGTTAACAATGGACCGGAAACTAGTTGAGCAGTTTGTTGGAGCCTTCTGTGGCCACAGCTCTCTCTTGATGGTCTCAGCAATCTTCCCTCTTGATTCAGGCAAATGCGGGTGAACTCCTAGCCATGGACTTCAAAACAGGAACCTACCACTTGGTTCCTATCTCAAGCTTTCTGATGTTCCTTTGTTTATGGCCTCTTTCCTCACTCTGCTAGTCTCTTAACTTCTGGACTTGGCTATATCTGGCTTTCTTGCTTAAAACCATCCCCCTCCGTGTACTCCAGAAAATGCTTTACTGCTAGCCCCCGCAGCTCTGTCTGCCCCAAGAGTCTCTAACAAAGCCCACAGAATTTCCCTGGAGTTCTTTATCTAGATGTCCATCGGCCTCCAAGGCTTCTTTTTGACTTGTTCTCTTGTGGGTTGCGGTGAGGGTTTGAGAGAAAGAAACACCCAGAGCTTGTTCTTACCCAGGACACCCCCTCATCAGTCCTGCATGTACTGTCTTACTGTGGTGGTATCCAAACACTGTCATCCGCGTGGGAATGGCAGCTCAAACAATCATCCAGGAATTTATGTGAACCTTTGGCCAGAATCTGAGCAGTCCCAAACCTGAGCTGGTCTTTTAAGTTTTTGAAACATTTTAGTTAAACTCTTGTGTCTTTCTTTTAATTTCACGCACCCCTATACTCTGTGTCCTTAGTCAGAAGCAGAAATGAGTAGATGCCACAAGGAATTTGGGAAACACTAGAAATTTCTTTAAAGAGCCTGATCTACTGAGTCTCAGGAAATGTATTCAACCCGCTTTGGTCTGGAAATTGGGATCGGGTTTGGAAACAATTTTTAAAAATTACCCATATTAAATAAAATGGCCTCCTTCTAAAACAGATGGCATCCCAGGAAGGGGGTGGGGGCTGTAAGATTATTTCCTTGTGAAAGATTTGTCACCATTAGCTTGTATCACAGAAAAATGAGTAGAAACAATTTCTGGTGTTGCATGTTAGCAAGATGAGCCTAATGCATTTTTACCTCGGGGGACCTTGCAGTCTCTTGGGTTAGATGTTGTTGTCACAGATTTTTTGTTGTTCTTCCCCTTTTCAACTCAACACTGTTCATTGTTTGTGAGTGATTACAGCTCCTCCCTTGGGCCCAGCTTACTGCAGGGCTGTTGCCTGTCCAAAGCCAAGCGCTTAAGTAAACAAAATTACTCTGGAGGAAAGATGCCTTGTGGTGACTTGTGGTTGCCACTAGTTTATGGAGCTTTGCTAGCTTGCTTCACATAGCTAACCATTGTGGTCAGATGGCTCAGAACAATCTCAGTGAGGGGCCCCAATTGCAGTGCTGAGTTGAACTTATCTGAATCATAGCTCTTTAGATTGGTTTGTTGCCTTTGCATGTTTTTAGTTCATGTGTCACACATGCAAGCCGGAAGTTTTCTGATAGTGTGGTTTCAAGTATTTCTTCTGTAAGTTCACCAAGGATTTGAGCTATTTCTATTATATGTGTATCTAAGGCCTAAACAAGTTCCTAACTATTAGCCAGTTTCAGAACTATGGGACCGTCCTTAGCCATAATTTGCTTGAAAGAGAAAGCAAGTGATGATTAGGGTTTGGTGCACCCATCCTTTTATCCAAGAGATTCTTGCTCTTGGTGGAAGTTTTCCAGTTTAGTTACTTGGCAAATGTGAAATTTGTTTGTTTTCTGTATAGAAGACTAAAGCAAGAACCCCAAGTTTTCACTTGCCTTATCAAAGAATACGAACACCAAAGAGCTGGATACACATAACTGACACAAGGCTCTTGGGCCCATTCCTGCTCTCATTGCAGTCAGTCTGAGTTTTCCTTGACAGCGATCCACATGTTTACCTCCCTCAGGTCAGATTATGGTAATTCATTGTGCTGGGCCTGAAAGTGGAAGCAGCACAGCAACTGAGAATACAGCAGTCTGATTCCTTAGCAGGAGAAATCATGAATAATGCATGACATTGGCGCTCTGCTTCCTACCTTGGCTCCCAGCTTGCTTCTGGTGCCTGTTCAAATCCCTAGTCTAATCCTTAATGCCGCCCATGGGTTGGGACCCAAATGGGTTGGGACTTCCTCTGCATTCATGGCCCACCAAAACAGCTACACATCTGTGGAACAATGAGACTAATACTGCCTAGGACAGAGATGGGCAAACTACGGCCCGCAGGCCATATCCGGCCCGTGGAACCCTCCTGCCTGGCCCCTGAGCTCCTGGCCCGGGAGGCTAGCCCCTCCCCTGCTGTTCTCCCTCCCCCGCAGCCTCAGCTCACTGCGCCGCCGGCACAATGCTTTGGGTGGCAGCGCAGCTGCAGAGCCGCGGCCTGACCCGGTGCTCTGTGCTGCGCGCTGGCGTGGCTGGCTATAGCCAGGCAGCACAGCTGCCAGTCCTGGTACTCTGGGCGGCACGGCTGTAGCACCACCAGCCACCAGTGCTCCAGGCAGCATGGTTAGGGGGCAGGGAGCAGGGGAGGTTGGATAGAGGGCAGGGGAGTTCGGGGTGGTGGTCAGGGGGCAGAGGTGTGGATGGGGTCGGGGTGGTCAGAGGGCAGGGAACAGGGGGGGTTGAGTGGAGGCAGGGCCAGGGCCGGTGCAAGGAAGTTTCGCTCCCTAGGCGAAACTTCCTTGCACCAGCCCTGCACCCCGCCCCCAGCTAACGCTGCCCCGCCATGGTAAACCACCCCCCTGCCCACAGCCACCTCCCAACCCACCCACGGGCTGCAGCACGAGGGTCTGGGCTCGGCTCCCCGCCCTCCCCCCCGCCTGGCTTGGGCTCGGCTCCCTGGCCCCATGGCCCGCGGAGGGCTGGGCTGGGCTTGACTCCCGGCCCCCCACCCGGCGCGGCCCACGGTGGGCTGGGCTGGGCTCCCTCCCGCAGCTTGCGGCGGGCTGGGCTGGGTTCCCGGCCCCGCCACGCAGCCCGTGGTGGGCTGGGCGTGGCTCGGCTCCCGGCCCCCCGCGCAGCCCACGACAGGGCCCCACCAGCGCCCCCCGTGGTGGCCAGCCCCCCGCCCGCGGCAGCTCACCTCAGCCGGGGGCAGGGGCAGCAGCTCAGGGGAAGCTGCGTTCTCGGCGGCGTTTTGAATTGCCAAATCTAGGAGGAGTGGACAACTCTGTAGACAACTCTATGTGAACGTTAATTACTGTATTTGGCACTCAGTGGGCACATTAGAAATGCTAGCAAGAGGTAAGCAGGTATCCTTGTATATAAATTATTCTAGGAAGATTGTTATATTTTAACTACTGGTATACAAAGAAGCAAGCTGTACTTTATCTTCTGCACTACCTTCTGTTAGACATTAGAGTAGATGCAGCCAACTTCAAAGGAAAAAAGTGGGCTAAAGATTCCTGTGACTTCCTCCCATAAATTGGAGCATAATTTGGCCAAATATGTTCAGTTGCTCTGTTGGGCAGTGCAAGGTTAATTGAAATCTCCCATTAGCCTTGAAAGCATTACAGGGACCTAACCCAAGGATAAATTGTCCACAAATAATATCTGTTGTACACTAATAGGCACAAAAGGGATTTTCTTCAGCACTGGGACATGTCTTATTCCAATTTCCATTCTTCTTCAACATAAGAAAATAGGAATTACTATATTGGGTCAGCCCAATAGTCCGTCTAGGCCTGTGTTCTGTCTCTGACAGTACCAATACCAGATGCTTCAGAGGATGGTGGTAGAAACTTCAAAATGGACACTTGTGGAATATCCTTCCAAAAGGCAGAATTTCTAAGTAATGCCCATTAGTTAGTATTTCACTCTTGCCCTGATGCATGAGGGTTTGTCCCTTACCAAATCTTTAGCCAAGCTAATGTAAATATCATTGTTATATATATATATATATATAAATATCTAGCAGCATAATTGCCACCAATACTGTAAAAATCCCCCAATGAATGTTGTCATAAGCTTGGCAGGGAAATAGACTAAGATGACTTAACAGCTTATGTTTGTACAACACTTATTGTGATCTCTCTCCTCAAAGTAATATGTTTTGTCTGTCTTTAAATTTCTGTGACTGATTAGGGTTTGAATTCCTTTCTCACCTTAAAGATGTCCCAGGGCATCAGTACACTACAGCATCTTATTCTAAGGTCACATCTTCACAAAGAAGAAGCAGTGTTATTTTGGGAGATTGTGTGAGCTTTTTCCTTATCTTGTCAATGGAGAGAAGCAGAACACATTCTTTGCTCAAACATGTGGGAATACTGCTGGAATCCCTGCTTCTCTCCCCACGTCTCATCTCATTGAGCTCTTGATTTCACTGGTACCACAAAGGGCAGTGATAGCTGCTTGGTTCTCGGTACTTCTCCATAAGGACTTTGGCTGCGACTTTCCTGTTTGCTTCATTTCAGTGAACAAACACAATGGATTGAGGCAAAATCTGGGGTTGGAAAATCTTGGCTTTTATTTCTAAACGTTGAGCTTGGTAAACCCTGTCCAGCAGGAAGAGTCTCATGTAAAAAAATAATCCAAGAAGTATGGATCTGGACTTTAAATCTCTTCAAAGTTCAGGGGTTGGGCTCAGCCCGTTATAAAGGTAAGGGCCCATCAGCCATGGGATTCTGTTCCAAGTTCAAATTTAACACCTCTCTCCTAAAATTGTGTGGTATGGGGTGTTATTTGCTATAAGGTGGGGGGCAGTTGCCTCCCCAGACCTTGGTTTCCTTCCCCCCGCCCAGACTATTCATATCCTTGCCAGTCAACAGCACTGCGATGTCTTCCCCCGAGCCAGTGGGAGCCAATCTGGGACTGTCTGGGCCGGAGCTCCTAATCGCCTCATTGTTAGCACCAACCCTGTATTCCCCTGGCTAGGAAGCAGCAGCAATGGCCTGGGCCAGACCCCAGTCCCTGCCCCAAGCCAGCCACCAGTGAGAGTCATACCCCACTCTGAGGGACAGGATTGGCATGCCACTGCTCTAGCCTCCTCAGGGATGGGACCAACTCGTTTACCCTCCATGAGCAGCCATTGCTTCAGTGGGAAGGTGGAAGTGGGGATACTGACATAACTTTGCTCCTCCCCTCTGATTTTTCTGAAACGACGCCCTTGTTTGTGGGTGTTTGGATCTGCAACACTTATATGTTGTGAAATGCGTTATTGGAGTATCCAAGATAGATGGAGCCAAGGTTTTGACTCAGGTCTGTTAAACTTCACCAAGCATCAGCATTACTCCTGGTTGGCACTAATTTCTCTGCACAGCATGTTCTGGCACATTCTCAGTAACATCTACCACTGGTGAAGCCAATCAGCTTTTGGGTACCAGTGGCCTTGATTGCTAAGGACTGTTTGAAATTTCCACTTGGCATTGCCTTTTTTTTTCACCGTGAAGGGAAAGGAGAGAGAGCAGGGGAATCCATCTCTCTGTGGAACATTAGTTGCTATTAGGTATCCAACGAGTAACTTCTCACAAGGACAGTTGTAATATGTAGTCAGCTCTTACCGGTGTGCCAGAGGTAACGCCCCTATTTTGGCTCACTGAGCACAAATAAGAGGTAACATACTACTTAATAATTCAAATATATATCTCTTTCCTTTGCAAGCTGTAAAAGTTAGCCCAATAGATAACAGCCAGTCTGTCTCCATCCATTGCTCCATCCTAAACCTATATTATATAAACAATAATATAAATTCCCTAAAATCAAGCAACACCCCCCACAAACACTTTCCTTTTTCCTATATAATATTGTAAAGTTCTCGACAGCATTGTTACCCTTAGCCCTGAGGTTATGTAAAAGTTGTTTTCACATAAGGCTGAGAATATTTTCCATGCCATGTTATTAATTATTTTGATTAATATTAGGAATGAGAGCAAAGGATTGCCTAAGTGACACTGCAAACAATAAAACTGAGGAACACATGGTACTTGGCGGCAAGTTACAATGTGGGTGTTACGATCATTTCAAAGTTGGGATTAAAAAAAAAAAAGTTGACACACCCCACCTCCCTTTTTTTCCCATTAGGAAGGAACAATATAATTCAGATCATGGCTCTAAAAATCTAATGTGGTGTGAAATAAATAGCACATATGCCAATGTGGTCATTTAAATAACAAACAAAATAATTAAATCAAACCAACTGCGTGCAAAAGGTTTCTGTCTCTGTTGCTGTTGTTTTGGTTTGTTTTTGGATTTGTGGAAGATCGCGAAGCTGTATAAATATGCCAACCTAGCAGCTCTTTTTAAGTGGTGAGGCCTGTGAAAAGAGATTAGTTTAGAATGACCAATGTCCCCTCTTTGGAATTTCACTGAACCAAATAAAAAGGGGAAATGTTATAGGAGTGCGGTAATTATTTTATTGTGGCTTTGGAAAGGTCAGTGTAGTGAAAGGTGCCAGATTGACAGACCCAGGTACAAGATAAAGCACAGTGATCCAGTGCATGGTTAGTAACAAGTCAAGCTTCACCCACATCACTCCACCAGTGGGCCTCAACACGGCCCTGAAGGTTCCGTTTCCACGCTAGGATGGCAGCTTAGTCTCCTTGCTCATTCAGCACTCGGCCTCTGTTTGGTATGCTATGAGCTGCATTAGTTACCAATCTGTTTCTGTGCGCCATACAGAATCTTAAATGTAATGCATGTAATGTAATATCTGGGTACCTGCCTACCTTAATAGACATCCTAGCCTCGTATCCTGCCACAGTACTTTAGACCAGCTAGAGGGCCTGAGCTAATGCCTTCACCAGTTTAGAAAGGAAAGTGCTGATGGCTCAGGCGGCTTTCAGTAAGACTCTCAACTCACTGCTCCTTTGTGGTCTGACATAACATTATTTGTCTGACCAGCAGGGTGTGCTGCAAAGCCTGTCCATTCTTGCAGACTTTGGTGAAAGGAGAGGGTGTGAGATGTACAGTGTGGATTTTGTTTTGGTTGGGCGAGTAATGAAAATTTTGGTTTTATGTATGTTTGTCAGGTGTTTTTACCTGTACTTACCTATGGCAGAGCTGCATAGGGGAGGTTGGTGTGGAGGATGATGTTGGTGGTTGGGAAGGTGTTACCAGTGGTGTGTGCACTTCTTAGGTCTTGTCTATACTGGTGGCGGCATGTAAGGTACGTGTTGCTGCATGCTACAGTGAAAGGCAGGCTGCATCTGCATTGTGGTGTGTAGCTACATGCCGCAGCAAAAGACTCCAGTGGTGGGGAAAGCCTCTGGAAGTGGGGAGGCAGCAGGGAGCTAAAAATAGCCGTGTAGCTGTGGGAGGTACTGCTTGGGCATGTCGAGAACTGTGTAGGGTTCTGGCATGTGTTGACTCTCCTCATTTAAGTAGTGCTTCACCATAGACACTGCTATTTATACCTGTGCTGGGGGCGGGAGGGGGATACAGTGTATGTATTCTACATGCTGCTGTTAGTGTAGCCATAGCTTTAATGTGGTGGAATGCGCTCTATATAAAACACTGATAAAAATTTTAAAAAGTTGTTTAATGCCTCTAGAGCCCAGCATAGCCTGTGTGCAAATACTTCCAAATATCGTGTCATTTTGTTAATTATCATTTTGAACCCAATACTGCTATTCAGAGAAAAACTTGGAATAGACCTTTAATTGCTACAATAACTAGGAGCCCAAAGCCACGCACAGAAGTAAAAAGTGCCAGATTTTCCCCTCAGAAATATGCAATCAGATGGCCACTGAATGTTACATGCCCCTGTTTGAGGACAGATTTTTGCCCAAAATATTTTGTAACTGAAGGAAACATAAGAAACTTTGTTTATCTCTTGCCTTGAGTATCGCTATTTAGAAAGTGTTTTCTTTCCCTACCATGCTGTCTGCCATTCAGTAAACATCGGTGAAGCCCGTTCAGTTATCAACAGGAATTTTCTTCTCCAAGATGAGGCTGTCTGGGATCCACGACATTCCCAAGAGAAATCTGGAAATGTTGAAATCTGAAATGAAAGAGAGATGAGAAAAAATAAGTAACAGGAAGGAGCCTAAAACATTCCAAGTTTTCTGTGAACGATGATAAATTAGTTGGATGCTGTGTTTGGTACCAAGCCTGAAATCCTCCTTAATTTTGATAGTGGTGCTTTCAGCATGACACAGTGAGTCATAATATTTGACAAGTGTATACATTTTGGGGGAATTTTTACTGGATTTCTATGCATTTGTCAATTTTCCAAGCCAGCTGAGAAGAATACTTTAAGAAGAATTATGATTTCCTTTGGAAGTTTACACCACTATTCTGACTTTTCTCAAAAGTCTGTTTTCCTTTATTAAAAAAAAAAAGCTTTTATGGATATTGTAGCAAAGTTACAGCTTAAGGCATCTATATCCAATGTATTCTGTTAACAAAAAAGGCTGCATTTCAAAAGGATACTTGAAGGCTTTAGAACACTAAGTTCCTGTCATGTCACCATCGAGTTAGAAATTCTCTGGATTTCTTTTTTAAGGAATGCTTGTCATGTTTTGTGCTCATAGAAATGTACAAAAAAGGCAAAGTGAGGGAAGTTAGAAGCCAAGTTTGACCTGATGGGATATATCTATGCAGGGATAACAAATCTGTGGCTTCCCTGGGTCAGCTGACTCAGGCTCACAGGGCTTGGTCTCTGGGGCTGAAAAATTGCTGTGTAGACACTCAGACTTGGGCTGGAGCCCGAGCAACAGGACTCTGCGACGGTGGAGGGTCCCAGATATAGGCACCGAGTTTTTTCTTTTTCCCTGGGGGTGCTCCACCCCTGCTCTGCCACGTGGCCCTGCCCCTCTCCGCCCCCTCCCCTGAGGCCCTGCCTGCCCACCGCTCGCTGCTCTCCGTCCTCCCCCAAGTGCCTCCCCCATCCGCCAAACAGCTGATCGGCAGCTGCCTCCAAACATGGCTGGTGGGTGCTGACCACCCACTATTTTGGGGGCATCCATGGAGTCGGCACCTATGCCATCAGCTGGAAGAGAGGACAGTGTTGGAGCAGCTACAATGGATCTGAACTACATGAGGGGAGATCCTACGCAGAGACATTTTTCCAGGGACCGTATATGCTGGGCTTCGGGCCACTTTGCACAGGTAGAACAGCACACAGTGGGCCAAAGCAGGGCCCAGAGTTGGAGCCACAGTACAAAAAACATTGACAGTATTGCAGGCTGTTGTGTTAGATTTTGTTGTTTAATAGCTGTTGTATCTAATTAAGTATTTTATACCACCCTGTACTTGGAAGGCTTTGTCAGAGGATGTCCAGAGAATATTTATCTGGCATCACGTTACTGCTTGGTTGTTACTTTCAGAGGATCTGTCTGTGCATGCACATGAGTATATGTATATATTGCGCATGCCTATATCCTTGAAATTGTGCAGATGCAGTCTTCCACTATTACTTCAAAAGGGGTTTGGGAACTGGATTTTGTTTGAGGGTTTCCATACTAAGGATAATTGACCTGCCCATTCCCTTGAAGAAGTTTGTTTCAAAGGCAAAGGTTTATGCTCAGTCTCTGGCAAGATCTCAAGTCCTGAGGTACTGAAGTGTAACCTAATAATTTAGGGCTCAGAAGAAGGATGGTGTTTAAATAACCTATCTGGTTTTGAACACTCTGGAACTGTTCATTATTAAAAGCTACACAAATCCAGGGAAATGCACTGAATGCTACACACAGTACCTAGAAACAGCGGAGCAATGCTTGCATATAAAAACTTTTATAGAAAACAGTATCTTGTATGAGTACAATAGAGTTAATGCTCTTCTTGTAAATAGTGGGGGTTGTATAATTATGTGCAGCCCTAAAGCTGTTTCCCATTATTGAAAAGCCATTTTTCTGAATGATGTCAGATTATCTCCTAGGACAGTAAAGGATCAACTATGACTAGAATATTACTTGGTGTGAAAAGTTTAAGGGCTCTGTTAATGTGCATATCCACATGTATATCACTGGCTTTCTTTGATGCTTGCAACTTGGGTCAGGAACTGACCCTACAGTCCTTACTCTGGCAAAACTCCAGCTGAAGTTGAGAGGGCTTGAGTGTAAGGTCTTTTGAATCGGGACTCTGAGGTTTGTATGAGATAATCATTGCACCCAGGGTAGCTCGGTTGCTAAGGAATTGCTAAATGTAGCTAGAATTGAACTGTCCAGTATTGAGTGAGCCCACCCTTGTTTAGTTTGTCCTGCCATCATAATAGGTACTGTCATGGGGCTTCCTCTTGAACTGCTGGATCACCTCAGTTTAGTAAGATCTGTAGTCATAAGAGCTGGTGGGTTTATCATCCCTAGATAGCATGTTTAGAGCTGTCTCAGCAAAGCCAAAGAGCTGTGTTGCTAGCGGATGTGTTACACCTTATTAATTTTCTTTGCCACAGGTGAGCTATGTGATGAGGTGATCAACCACTGTGTTCCCGAGCTAAATCCATGCAAACATGAGTCCAAATGTATCTCCCTTGACAAAGGATTCAGGTGAGTGTTTGTGTACCCTTGTCTTCACGTGTTGGGCCACCTTCATCTACTGACTACAGTGCAGTCACACTTGTGATGAGTTTGACCCAAAGAGCCAAACTGAAAAGTAGTATGTGTGAGGTGGTGTACTTTAGCTTATATTTTCTTCCAGCTCCTCAAAATTTAAGTTATTTTATTCCAAGAATAATTAGTTCACTTCCAAAACAGAGTAACTATTTTCTCAAATAAAATCAAGTGAAGGACAGTAGTCACCCTTTCAAAAAACCTGCCAGTTGTCCTAGATTCCCCAGGACACACAGGTTCTCTAAATATTCCCTGTAGTAAATACAGTGAAAATGGCAAATACTGAAGTAATAGGCAAGGTTTTAAGAGTAGCCACTCTACATGCAGGCTGACATATCAACATCACTTTTGCTATTCTCACATTGTCCTCCCTTCTCCAAAGAGAGCAGGATTCACCACACTGAATGACTTCTACGTGAAGCATAGCACAGATTTCAACACATGGTGATTAATTCTGGCAATTAATCATCTCGTAATTGTAAGGCTGCTGTTGTGATTGAAAAAGCGATCACACACTGTAGTGTAGCTAACAAAAATGACAACTAAAATTGGCCGTACGATATATTTTATTAATATCATGCTATTTAGGCACAGTCCTGACTAGATGGAAGAAATGAACTGAACATAAACAGATAAGTACCTATTTTCAACAAAGACTAGATATTCCTTTTCCCCTCCATCACCACCAAAATTTAGGAAAAACTATGGCTAGCCCCTGAAAACTGGATGCCTGGGTTAGATTTGCACTCCTTTCAATTTTAGACATAGTAAGTCTTGTCTTTGGAATGTCGTTCCAGATGGTTATGTACTGCATTTAGAAATGGGGAAATTGGAAAGAAGGTCGTCTGACTGCAGAGTGTGCTGAACTATTCACGCAGTCAGTGCATGCTGGTGTTTCCAGTACGGAAGATACATAGATTCATGCATTCATAGATTCTGTGTGTCCTTGGTATTGGAAATGCTAGTGTGCACTGATAGCATGCAGAGTTCATCACACACTTCAGACATATGGCCTTCTTTCCCACGTATGTTTCCAGTGCAGAGGATACGTGACAGTCTGCCCATGTTCAAAAAGCCCTCCCTTGCTTGAATGGATAAACAGTGTCCAGCCAAACAACAGTTTAGGAAACTGAAAATAAGTCTTCTCATTAGTAGAATGAGTTAGTATCATGTCGATATGCAAAGGGATCTGTCTGACACTGCCCAGAGACATGCAACTCCTATAACAAGGCTCACTTCAAGCATTAAAAAATCTCATTGTAATTCTCCTCTGGCACTCAGTCAATTTTTTAAAATCACATTTAAATCAAGAGGAGAACTAAGGTCTTGTGCACAAGGCTGGGAATCGGGATCTGGATTCTGTTCCTAGCTTTGCTATAGACTTCCTGAGGAACCTTGGGCAAGTCACTTCCTCTCTCTTCACCTCCTTTGCATAATGGGAGTGATACTGACCTACATCTCTGAGGTAAGGTAAAGCTTAATGTCTGTAAAACATTTGGAGAATCCTGGATGGAAGGTGCTTGAGATGTGCCTAGTACTAATATTCATCACGGGCAAAGATGGGCTTCCAGAAGAAGGTAGCAAGACTGAGAGCCTCACTTACTGTGCTACTCCTGAGGGCATTCTTTGCCAAAAAAATCAAAATTCTGCACAAAATATTTCAAAATTCTGCAAATGTTATTTGTCAGATAAATGTGAAGGCTCCAGCATGGCATTGGGGAGCACAGGCCACTGTCTGATCAGAGGTGGAAGATCACTGTGCAGCCTCCCCCACCCCCCAGGACATCGACTCAGTGGTGAGGCTGCACCCAACTCTGACACAGCGCAAGGACCAGGCCTGGGTCTGGGGGGCTCACTGGGAGATCCAGATGCTGGGGAAGTGGGGCTCAGTGGGTTGGGGGAGTGGGGCTCGGTGCAGTGGGAATTCGGTGGCTCGTTGGGGTGGTCCAGGTGCAGGGGGAGTGGGGCTCATTGGGGGTTTTGAGTGTGGGGGGTGAGTCTTGGCAGGAGGGTCTGGGTCTGAGAGAGTCTGGATGCTCAGGGATTAGGCAGATGGGGGAGCATCTCCCTGTTCAGGGATCTCTCCCCCTGCAGCTACAGAGCTATGGGTGCAGGAAGCAGATGGAGTTTGCAGAGCTTCCTGCAGTTGGGGGAGAAATCTGGGGCTGGGTCTGACCCGGCCCCAGATGCTGTGCAGGGGAAGAAGAAGTCCCGCTCTCCCCAGCCCATCCGGGACTAGCAGCTGAGCCCGGCGCAGAGTAGGAGCCACCAGCTGAGTCTTCCCCGTCCTGCCTCCTGACCCACATGATTTACCTTTCTGCCAGCTGCCCTGGGCACCCAAAACATATTGCTGGGGAGGTTGCATGACTGCTCTTGTGGCTTCCTTTTGCTTCCTCATCAGAAAGTCATTTTTCTGCAGTGAAGCAAAGAAATCTGCAGGGGACATAAATTCTGCACATTCACAGTGGCACAGAATTCCCCCAGGAGTATTGTGCTGTTAATAGGATAAGTCACACCAAAGGTTCAAAAATAGAGCTCAACTGGGGGAGTTATGGGAAAACACCCCACACACTCTAACATAGGAAAAATTGAGGAGGTGGGGAGAGTTCAAGAAAGCTTATAGGGAAGCTGAAGCCAGCTTGCATGCCCAGCCAAAGCTGACAACATAGCCACCTTAGTCCCTTCCTGGGTTGCTCTTTGATTTTGCCACTAGGATTGGGGGGATTAGAAAGAAAATGGAGAGGCCACAGAGCAGGGCATTTGCCAATCCAAACTGGAGCAGGGGAAGGAGGTATATATGCTGCAGTAGCAATCTTGGCTTCATTATTATCAGTGTTTAACTTAGCATGTGTTGTGGGAAGGAGCTGTGTCCTGTGAAGCACCTAACATACTTCTGCTTACTAAAAAATAATGAATTAGGCTCATGAATTTCAGGACAGTTAAAGGGAGTCAGAGCAAAATTGTCAGGTAGCCACACTACACACATGTTCCTATAGCACTGGGTCTTTCAGACAGCTGAACCCACACTAACCAGACATCCCATGCAGGGCCACGTGGCTTGTTGACAGGTGAAGGACTTCGGGAAAGAGCCTCTCCCAACTCCTGAGGGCAAGGAAACTGTTAAATGATTTAGGACAGTTCCTGAGGTAACCTCCTCTGAGTGGTACAGTGATACCTGCAACTACCTGACATTGCTTCAGACATCCTCATTCAGCTAATCCATTATTTGACACTAATCCATTAGTTGCAGCATATTACAAGGCAGAGATAGCATGTCATTTCCTGTGCATGGTTCAAAGTCCTCTGACAGGTTCCAGAAATGAACATTCATAAATTAACTCAAAGTGCTCGGTGTCATTAGAGATTTGAGAGGACGAGACAGCCTCAGACCCAACCTGCTGCACCATTCCTGGGCATGCTCTCGGAACTATCCACCATGGAGGAATAACCCCAACCATCATTAATCCCCAGCACTGGATGTAGATAACACACACCTTTTTTAGTTCATAATTTTGCAGAGCAGTGACATTGTAGAAGTTGTAAGTTCTTTAGTGCAGGGATTATTTCTTTATGATGTGTGCCACACGCAATGAGGTCCTGACCCTCATCCAGGACCCTTAGGTACTGCTGTAAGAACAATAGTAATGAAATAATAATGTAAAAACCTCCCAAACTGTATGTTTAGTTCCTCTATTTATTCAAAGACCAGGTACCTAACAGGCAGTGGTGAAGCAGGCTTTTCCACCACTTTGCCTTACTAGTGCCTTACTTTTGTCCACTGTTTCACTTGCAGACAATAAACCCATTTACTCCAGGAGGGACATAGTATCAGTTCACTCCAGCGGGAAGTATGTATTTGGACTTACAAAAATCTATTAGTAATTAATATTATTGTTTACTGTGACCCATGTCTGAAAGCCTCTGAGTGCCTAAGAAAACACAGGTCTCAAGCCAAGTCAGAGCATAGTCTAATAAATCTCAGGTGTAGGAGAACAAACCTCTCGTACCCATTCCCCAAACATAAGAGTTTGGCCCTCTCGCCAAACAAAAATCTAGGCAATTAAAACCCCATGAGTCTCACTGGGAAGTTGTCCTGGTACTTGGTGAGGGGAGAGCATTCCAGAGCAGATATTTGTCAGCAGAGAAGGCCCAAGTAAACTGTTCATAAGTAACTAAGTGACTTAGGAGCCTAAGTCCTATTGACTTTGGTTCCTAGGTGCTCATGTCATTTTTGAAAATGGGACTTAGGTTCCAAGTCCTAAGTCGTTTTGGTGCTTTTGAAAATTTTACCCCTTGCCTCCAGGCTATTCCAGCCCCACTGATCAGCTGGTTCACTGGGATATCAGGCACCTGATGGTTCTTGGGATATATTGGCCCTTTACTGAGGCTTGAGTACTAAAATGTACGTGCTGAATTCTCTGCTGCCTTTTACTTGTGTAGTCACTTTCACCTGTGCAAAGTGGTTGAAGGAAAGGGATTATGAGTTTCCATTCCAGTCTGGCAAGGCATTGGAGAGTCAGACCCTAAGGGTATGTCTCCACTGCAACTGGGGATGAGCCTCCCAGTCTGGGTAGACAGACTCAGAGGGGCTCAAGCATTGTAGCTTGGGCTGGAGCTGGGCTCTTGAGCCCACCCAACCCCTAGGCTTGAGAGCCTGAGCTCCAGCCCAAGCTGCAATGTCCACACGGCTCCTTTTAGCATGTTAGCTCGAACCCCTCTAGCACGAGTCTGTCTGTCCAGGCTAGGAGGCTTGCTCCCAGCTGCAGTGGAGATATATTCTAAGAGGCAGGCAACACAAACCATGGTGTCTCTAGTACTTGAGGCAAGAGGCTTCTAAGCACTCATGTTGCCATGTTCTGTGATAGTTCTACCTTAGGAGTGTGTTGCGCTGAGGGGTACCACTGACTGCTTCGATCACAGACTTCTTTAAGGCAGAGTGCGAACGAGTCCTTCAAATACTCTGTCGGGATGGGTTAATCCCTTAAGTTAGTCCCCCACTTAAGACAAAAGGGTGTTATGAACTCATCCAGGTGCGGGCAGAGGGGTTATGCTTATATTGTTAGTGAGGTGGGTTTGTGAGGGAGGGGGTGAAAGAGAGAGAGAGAGAAGGCAGAATACACACAAACTGAGAGAGGGAAGAAAAAGAGCAAAAGACAGCATGACTGGAAAAAGTTAGAGAGAGTGAGCTTTTGAGTCTGGTGTTAGCTGAAGAGGCTTGGGGTTGTAAGCTAAGAAACTGCTCCTTTTGGTCTTGGTTCCTCTTGTCTTCAGAGAAGCAGGACTTTGTACACGGCTTGTAAACAAACAACTGGAATGTTCCCAGGGCTCTGAAATTTGACTAGCTGCTCAGGTTGAAAGGGGGCATCAAGTGCTTGGAGGGGTAGCTCCAAATTATCCATCCTAGAGGTGACAAAGTTTAAAAAAAAAAAAAACCTGTAAAATAACAGAAATTTCAGAACGGAAAAGATTTCTGTGCTTCTAAAGGGCATGGCCAAATCTCAGCTTACAAAACAAACTGACATATTTGTATGTGCGTTTGGCTGCACTGCGTTTCTTTGCTGGGCATTTTTTTTTTTAAGCTAGAATTGCAGGTGGCTTTCTTCACTTCTAGCCTCCAGATCTTTATTGTGCTGTGATTATTAAAAAGCCAGCTTTCTGTATCCCAGACCAAAAAATTAGCTAATGCAATGAAATGCCTTTAAAAATAACTTCAGGGAAGAAGCATGTTTTTCCACTCACTGTAGCTCTGTTAGAGCACAATATAAATATGCTTTATTATTCCGAAGCATGGAATTACTACCTGACAGCATGGAACACTGATTTAATGCAGCCCTGCAGAGAAAAGTGGTGGTTCCATCATTACCGTGATGGCCAATACACATCATAAAAGTGATACATGGCAGCTTTGAATAAGAAACTGCACATCATTCATTATTACCTCACTTTATATTAGGACAACAGGGATCAATAAAAAACAACAGGATTAAATGCTGCATTTCCCCCCACAAAGTCTTTAGATAGACGTTATTTGTTTGCAGGTGTGACAGAAACATTGCTGAAAAACTTTGCTCGGCTCTTACAGAGTTTGGGGAAGGAATGGTCTTGGGTTTTGTTTTATTATCTCCAACACTATGTTATTCATGCTGTTCCTATAGCCACCAAGATGTATTGCATGCCTTTAGGACATCAAGAGGTGGAATGTCAACTAAAGAGTGCTTATGTATGGCCATTACCGGGACCCCTACCACACTGAGGGTGGAGAAGGAAATTGGTGGATCTGCACAGCATCAGCTCTTTGAACCTCAACCACCCCATGCCCCGCCCATTTCTGGCCCCTGAGGGCTGCCACAATTGCAGAATCTTAAGTTATTAGATTCTGTTCTCTCAGCTACTTTTTCAGTCACTCACATTGCTTTCTCAGATAAGATTATTTTCGTTTTAGACTGATGTGTGTAATTTTACCCAGCCGCAGCACAGTGCTAGGTGTGTTACAGATGGCTATAGAAGGCTAGATACTATGGTGCTGGCTGCTTTACCAACCACATCTATGGATAAAATGTGCCATGCAAGAGTCAATATTATTAATATTTACAAATGCCTAAAAGAGAGCGATGTCACAGGGTGCTCCGCTCGCTGCTGGAGCGCCTTCTTCTGGACATGCCTGGGGATTAGCGCTGTCAGGCTCATGCCCCTTCCTGTGGTTGCACTGTGTCACTCTCGCTGTGTCTCACTCTCTTGGGACTCAACTGTTCCCACTTCGTAGCTTGCCCTCTGGCCAGGTCACTGTAGTTTCCCCTTCCTGGGGCAGGGAGAGGGGTTGCATTCTCAAAGTTTCTTGGAACCCACTGCCCCAAGCCATCTTCTCTTTCACTGCCCCTTAACAGCACCACTGCCCAGTGGCTGGTAGGGGAACCCAGGCCTGCCCTCTACACTGGGTGGGTTCCAGCCCAAGGACCCTACAACAAGCAGTCGAGGGCTGCACAATCCGGAACCATACTGCTGTATCCTTGGGCTACTTCCTACCTTGCCTTCTCTCACCCTGACAGTGACTGCCATCTCTCTCTCTCTTTCTGTACCCCTTCTGCTCTCAGCTACTGGGCTTTATGTAGTCCCCTCCTGTTCCTAGCCAGCTGCACTTCCTCTTTAATTAACCCTTGTTACTCCTCCTCCAGGTGGCTCACCTAGCCACCTTACCCCCTTCAGGCCTTGTGTGGGGTGGACACCCCATCACAAGTGGCCACTCTTGCAAAGTGTCGAGTGCCCTCAACTCCTATTGCCTTCAGTGGGAACTGACGGCTTGGCACTGTGTCAGAGTGGGCCCATAATTCCTTGATGGGCAAACACCAAGTGATAATTAATCACATACACGTTCTCATTAAGGAACAAATCCTAAACCCAGCACCCAGTAGTTATCCAGGGAGTGGAGAAATCCTTCTTCTCCCATCCCCTTCCCCTCCCCTCCCCCCAGGATTATGAAGTCTCTCTGCAGAGGTTTCAGCCTAATATCTGAAGTAACATCTTATAATGCACTTGGCCCTTGACAGGAGTATCTGCATAGCAGTGGATCCTCAGGTGCCACCTCCCTTGGCTTGTCTATGCCTCAATCCTTCCTGCCCCTGCACATGTCCCCACAGAGCTCATGTGGGTCAGGGCTTTATGCCACATGGAATACATGCCCCTACAGAGCCATCTCTATCCATCCCCAGTGGAGTTGCACCCATTCCAAGGGCTCTTGGAGCTAGGAAAGGAGGTTACATTTGCCCTTAAGAGTGTGAAAGTTGTACCATAGCCACTCCAAGTGGGGTAATCTAGAATTCAGGGAGATACAGACCTATGTGCTGTAAAATACACATTCACATTGGGAGATAATTGGGGCTCCCCCTTGATTTGGTTTAAGTGATATGCTTATTATTTTCCAGCTGTGGAATAAAATCCAGCTGGGAGAAGTGAAATATGGTTTATGGACTAAAATGCCTTCAAGCCAGACTAAAATTTAGTGTCTACAGGCTCAGAAAGAGTCAGCTCAACTTTCCAAAAAGATCTGCTCCTGGCCTGAGACCTTGGATGCCAAATTTCAGCCTAGAGCACATTTTTATGGTCAAGTTATAAACCTCTGAAAATAGGGTTTATAATGGAAATGCTGACACAACCTTAACACAACAAACTTAACAACTGTAATAAAAAATAATAATAATAAAAAAGCCGATGCTTGCAGTTTTGGTAGCATCCCATATCATTTCATCCTAGGACCGAGTTGCCACCTAATGGGAGGAAAGTGGCATTGCATCAGTATTTCAGCAGGAGATATGATTTGGAAACATTCAGTTGTTACTGCTCCCATAGAGTATTTGCCATGAAAAAGCAAACACGTGGTGGACTAAAAACTGATGATCACCTCCTTTAAATTTGCTTTTGGCTTTCAAAGTCATTTTCATGACTTCATTTATGATTTGCATGCACATTCTCTTTTGTCTGAAGGCCGAAGACCTCTCTGTTCCTAATGGCTGCTACGAATGAAGCTCAAATCATAAGAGAGAAATTATCAGGATCCTCTTTTCCCATTCTTGCATGGACTGTTCTACCTCTGCAATATGTCTGGCCTGCACTGGCCAGGATCTCCCAGGCTGACTTCCAAAATGACACTCCTGTATGTCACCTCTGTGCTTGGCATTCCTGCTGGGACTCAGACAGCTGAGTAGATGCTGTTAAAATAGAAACTAGATTCCTTCTAAATGTTGAGTCAATAACATGTCAAACACTTTCATAAGCTTAGCCACGTGAACTTAGTTATCTCATATATCAAAAGAAAGCTTGTACATGACCATGCAGTGCCACTCTTTAGCAGACCTGGAAAAGAGAAATTATATGATATAGTATTTGCTTTGATGGCCTAAGATGTGTAACACCAGCAGTCAAAGGAGCTCAAGCAGTTCTGAAAGCTAATGTTTAGCTCTCCATTTGACTGTTTTAAGAGTG
This sequence comes from Chelydra serpentina, assembly GCA_037349315.1. NCBI lineage: Eukaryota > Metazoa > Chordata > Testudines > Chelydridae > Chelydra > Chelydra serpentina. The sequence continues at coordinate 27,460,864 of JBAIAC010000035.1, read as the reverse complement.
TTATCTCTGCCATCCTTGCATCATGGACTAAATACCTTGATCAAATTGGACATTGACCTATGTGTGTGTGTTCTCACGATGGATGCTAGGGATGCAGTCTACTGATGATGATCTTCCTTATGTTTCAGATGCGAGTGCCTACCTGGCTACAGTGGCAAACACTGTGAAACTGATGATGATGACTGTGTGAGCCACAAATGTCGCCATGGTGCTGTTTGTGTAGATGCAGTCAATGGCTACACCTGTGTCTGCCCCCAAGGGTTCAGGTAAGCAGAGAGTTGTGCTCATCATTCAGACTGTGTGTACTCTCTTCATAATATCTGGTCTCTTGCTACAATTGCTCAAACGAGCCTCTAGATGTGGTATTTATCCATCACTGACTGTGTGAACTGATGGCTCAGTGCTCTTAATCTTGCAGATGGGCTGGAGCCAGATACTCAAGTATTCTCTCCTTACTTTGAAAATAGAAAAGATCTCAGGGCTTGGCATCTTGTCCAATACACTTTTAGTATGTGAGTGACCTAGGTTTCAGTGCTGGGCCAGCAGCAATGAGGAGATCTTGGAGGAGTAGGGGAGAAGCTGTTCACTCAGCCCGTAGATGAGGCTGCTTTGTATCACGCTGCAGTGACCCCTGTGTCTGACAGAGGCACAGCAGTGCTGTCAGCTAAGAGAAATCGCATCAAGCCCAACTTGCCGCCAAGATGTGGGGTATGTAAGTGAGGCAAAGTGTCAGAGAAGCTGAAAAAAGTGTACATGAGAATGAAATGTCACTCTGAGTTGGTGGCTCTCCACGCTGTGGCATACTAGAGCAGATAAAGGGTTGTGCTTACATATCCAGTAAAAGAGCTAGATTTCCTGTCATCACTTGCTCTAACTGCTCTAGGACCACAGCCCTCCCACATTATCCAGCCTTTCTAGGAAAGGGGATGATGGAAATAAGCTTACTGTGCTGGAAATCTGCAAACACCTAAACGGGCAGGAGGGGTGTAAACACTTACTAGAAGTTCTGTACGTTACCCCAATGAACGGGGGGAAACTGAAGACCTGCTTGTGAGGATAATTCCTGTAGCCTTCATTTAAAACAAAAAACAAAAAAAAAACTTTGGCTTTTCAGTATACAGACTCATATGGTGGCCCAGGTCATTCTGTTCCATTTCCATTTTAGAAGGTTCTGTAAACTGGCCATAAAATTCATATTGGGAAAAAGCTTAGCATATAAAATCTTAACCCAGGAGTGATTTCTTTTCTACATCTCATCTTGCTTATGTCTGTGGAACGCCATAGATTCCTGATTCTCACTGGTGACAGTGAGATCAGAATCAGGCCCATATACACTCTGTGCATGTGTCTAGCACTAGAGATATGGCTCTTCACATACCCTATAAAAACTTATTCCCTACCCAAAGAATTTGCAATGTAAGGAGTCAATTCTGCAGACACCTGGTAACCAGCACTGCACTTAATACTGTGAGCTGTCCCTTTGAAATCAGTGGAACAGTGCACATTGGTAATTACTGCACCAGGAAGTGGGTGTTTGTAGGATCAGTTCTACATTAAGTCAAGACAACAGAAAGTGATTATAAGGCATGGAAAGAGGAAAGTGAAGTTGTCACTTGGATGATTAGTGTTTATGCTTTGAAGACAACTCCATGTATTTTTTTTATTATATCTGTGTGTGGTTTAATAGCCACACATAAAACACTTGTGCTTGCTGACACACACACACACATGCACAGAGCAGGTGGGTAAAATATTTACAACAGAACAGAAAATGTGAGGGATTTCACTTGATCCTGTTGTAAAATTTTCCTGTGAAAACGGGATCATTCTCCTAGTGATGTGCCGAGTTTTATGGTTTTCCATGTTTTGTTACCAAATAAGCTGTTTGTGAAACTTCACGTGTTTGTAGAAATGACTCTTCTGTTACACAAAGCTGTAATGAGACCTCATGAGATCCTGACTCCATGTCCTGCACACGCCCCACTAGAGAACATGCAAGTTCCATCAGAGAAACAACTGGGATGTTAGGTCAAGTGGAGATCTAGCCTTTTCAACTGAGATATGTATACCTACTCACCCACAGCATATCCGGCCCTCAAAAGATAGGGTTCTGAATGTTCTGTGTCTGTTGTGGACGAACTCTGCACAAGTCAGCCAATGCATTTCAAGTCTCCAATTCTGACAGCTGCCGAAATGTCAGACTCCTGGAAATCTTGCTGTCTGTCAAAGATGAGAGTGCTTCTCCAAACAGATTCACTAATCAGTGCCTGAGGTTAGATGCTGGCTTCCTTCCAACTGAATCTTTTCTGTATTTGAAACAAACAGAGAGAGAGAGAGAGAGAGAGAGAGAGAAGTACCTGAAAAGATGAGCCTGGACAAAACAAAAATTGCATGAGCATTTATAAACCCTATTCTGTGCATGGCAGTTTTTTTATTCTTCTGTTTCATCCTTATTCTTTTTTTCTCAACAAGTATTTTTATTGCAAATCAGTCAGCCTCCAATCGAACTGACATTGATATAACAGCAAAGTAAGCATGCAATTTCACACGACCAGATCTTACAAATATAAGAGAAACCCCTGAATTTCTTAGGCAAACCTTTTCCATCATATTCCATTCCCTGCTTAAATCCCCTGGTGACCACATCAATACTTGGGCTAGGGAGGGTATGAGGTAGACATTTTCTTGGTAGAATTTTAATCACTATAGCCTTGCTATTTGTTAGCATATTCAAGGATTTGGATTGCAGACTCATGCACCTCTACGCTGCCTATTCAAATCCAACTCAAGCCAGCTATCAGATGGTAATAACTCTAGGAGACCCCAGATAGAGTGGTGATCTGTTCTGTGTTTTAAGGCATGTCTCTCAGTTGGTGCTCAAGAGGGAGGTACTAACAAGCATTTGAGAGTGCGTCTTCAAGAAATCACACTAAGGATCATATGCTGAATAGAGTTGGTTGGAAATTCTATGATAGAACAAGTATCAGAGGGGTAGCCGTGTTAGTCTGGATCTGTAGAAGTGACAAAGGGTCCTGTGGCACCTTATAGACTAACAGAGGTATTGAAGCATAAGCTTTCGTGGGTGAATACCCACTTCTTCGGATGCAAGCAGTGGAAATGTCCAGGGGCAGATATAAATGTGCAGAGAAGAGTCAGGCTAGAGATAACGAGGTTAGCTCAATCAGGGAGGGTGAGGCCCTCTTCTAGCAGCTGAGGTGTGAATACCAATGGAGGAGAAACTGCTTTTGTAGTTGGCTAGCCATTCATAATCTTTGTTTAATCCTGAGTTGATGGTGTCAAATTTGCAAATGAACTGAAGCTCTATTGTTTCTCTTTGGAGTCTGGTCCTGAAGTTTTTTTGCTGCAGGATGGCTACCTGTAAATCTGCTATTGTGTGTCCAGGGAGGTTGAAGTGTTCTCCTACAGGCTTTTGTATATTGCCATTCCTTATATCTTATTTGTGTCCATTTATCCTTTTGCGTAAGGACTGTCCAGTTTGGCCGATGTACATAGCAGAGGGGCATTGCTGACACATTATGGCATATATTACATTGGTGGATGTGCAGGTGAATGAACCGGTGATGGTGTGGCTGATCTGGTTAGGTCCTGTGATGGTGTCCCTGGTGTAGATATGTGGGCAAAGTTGGCATCGAGGTTTGTTGCATGGATTGGTTCCTGAGTTAGAGTTCTTATGGTGCGGTGTGTAGTTGCTGGTGAGAATATGCTTCAGGTTGGTGGGCTGTCTGTGAGCGAGGACTGGCCTGCCTCCCAAGCCCTGTGAAAGTGAGGGGTCGTTGTCCAGGATGGGTTGTATATCACCGATGATCCACTGGAGAGGTTTTAGCTGAGGACTGTAAGTAATGGCCAGTGGAGTTCTGTTGATTTCTTTCTTTGGCTTGTCTTGCAGCAAGAGGCTTCTGGGTACACGTCTAGCCCTGTTGCTCTGTTTCCTTATTTCCTCATGCGGGTATTGTAGTTTTGAGAATGCTTGGTGAAGATCTTGTAGGTGTTGATCTCTGTCTGAGGGGTTGGAGCAAATACAGTTGTACCTCAGCGCTTGGCTGTAGACAATGGATCGTGTGGTGTGTCCGGGATGGAAGCTGGAGGCATGTAGGTAGGCATAGCGGTCGGTGGGTTTTCGGTATAGGGTGGTGTTAATGTGACCATCACTTATTTGCACCGTGGTGTCTAGGAAGTGGACTTCCCATGTAGACTGGTCCAGGCTGAGGTTGATGGTGGGGTGGAATCTGTTGAAATCGTGGTGGAATTCTTCCAGAGTTTCTTTCCCGTGGGTCCAGATGATGAAGATGTCATCAATGTAGCATAGATAAGAGAAGGGGCGTGAGTGGACGAGAGCTGAGGAAGCGTTGTTCCAGGTCGGCCATAAAAATGTTGACATATTGTGGGGCCATGCGTGTGCCCACAGCGGTGCCACTGGTCTGGAGGTATATATTGTCACCAAATTTGAAATAATTGTGTGTGAGGATAAAATAACAGAGTTCAGCAACCAGTTGTGCTGTGGCATCATCAGGGATACTGTTCCTGACAGCTTGTATTCCATCTGTGTGTGGGATGTTAGTGTAGAGAGCCTCTACATCCATGGTGGCTAGCATGGTGTGTTCTGGAAGATTACCAATGCATTGTAGTTTTCTCAGGAAATCAGTGATGTCATGGAGATAGCTGGGAGTGCTGGTGGCATAGAGTCTGAGTAGAGAGTCCACATATCCAGACAGTTCTTCAGTGAGAGTGCCAATGCCCAAGATGATGGGTCGTCCCGGATTCCCAGGTTTGTGGATCTTGGGTAGTAGGTAGAATAACCCCGGTCGGGGCTCTAAGGGTATGTTGATTTGTTCCTGTGTTAGTGTAGGGAATGTCCTGAGTAGATGGTGCAGTTTCTTAGTGTATTCCTCAGTGGGATCTGAGGAGAGTGGCCTGTAGAATTTGGTATTGGAGAGTTGTCTGGCAGCCTCCTTTTGGTAGTCAGACCTGTTCATGATGACAACAGCACCTCCTTTATCAGCCTCTCTGATTATAATGTCAGGATTGTTTCTGAGGCTGTGGATGGCATTGCGTTCTGCACGACTTAGGTTATGAGGCAGGCAGCGTTGTTTTTCCACAATTTCTGCCTGTGCACGTCGGCGGAAGCATTCTGTGTATAGGTCCAGACTGTCATTTCGACCCTCAGGAGGAGTCCATGTGGAGTTCTTCTTCTTGTGCTGTTGGTGGGAGGGTATCTGTGTATCTGTGCGATGTTCAGTGTTATCTTGAAAGTATGATAGAACAGTTTCCCATGTATATGTAAATGCGTCAAAAATGAAATGTTTCATGGAGATATTTCAATTTTGTCCGAATTTCAATGGAACTCAGGCAGAGTTCTGAGGGAAACCTCTCATTTCCTGCAAGATCACCTGCCCAGGTCCTTGGCAGACTGGAATTTCAGGCTTCCAGCTGTTTGGCAGTCCATGAGCCTGGGAAGCCCAGCTCCTAAACACCCAGGCTCCTCTGCAGTTCTCCTCGTGGTCTGCCACAAAGTGGGGCTTCCAGGATCCCAGGTCCTTCACAGCTCACCCAGTGGACTGCCCCTGAGCTGGGGACCCCAGAGTGCCCAGGATCCATGATTCTAGAACAGCCCACTATGCAGACTGCCCCCGAGCTAGGACTCCCTTCCCTTTTCTGGAGAATTTCAAAACTTTAGCTGTTGTTCCTAATCAGAATGAAACCAGATTTCCAAATATCAAAAGCTACCATGAAATGGCATTACCATTTTCTGCACAGCTCTACTGATTAGCCCTAATACAGCACTTTTCAGCCATAGGATGAAGTGGGTAGACAGCATTAGCCTCATTTTACAGAGGAGGAAATGACACCACCCTCAAGCTTTGAATAAATCACTGTGAGGAAGGTCTGTTTTAGAAATCAGCTTCTGATATTTTTCATATAGTTCTTATAAATTGCCTTGAAATGTAGATGCGAGCCCTACTCCCAACTTGTGTGAAATGAGTTTGGTGGTTTCAGTTCAGATCCTAGTGGTGACAACATCACCATATCACTGTCACAGTGATCACTGACTGACTCGCATCTCAGTAGTCTCAGAAGAGGCTTACGGGCTGAATGGGCGGTGGAGACTGAATTTGCCTTAAGCTCTTGGAGTTAGTCCACTCTCACTGCCCATCCAGAACAGTATATGGTCTTTTTCAAAGTGAGCATTAAAATTCTGCTAACAAAAACTATCTGTTCATTTTTCTTTTCATGCCTCTGGCCTTTTGTAGTTTCAAAGCACACAACTCTGAACGGGAGTGTGACTTTTTTTATTAAGATTGTAATTGCAAACATGTTGAGGGACAGTTCAGATCTGTGATGTGCAGGCATGTAAAATTGCCTCCTGTGCATTTGCAAGATGTGCAGTGATATATGCTACAGGCATCAAACTACTAAGGGGATAGGATAACTTTGCAAATGTTTAAATACTGACAGAGGAAGAGAAGGTTTGAGGTGGCCTAGGAAAGATAACTAAGATGAAACTGAGCACAGACATGTTTGGCTAAATATCAGAAAGCATTTCAGTGAGTGTACAGAATAATCTCCCAATAGTTGTGTCTATACTATTGTAATAAATGCATGGTTCTGTAGAGCTTTGTGGTTATGACTGTGCTGTACATCATGGTCACATGGATGGCACAGTAATCGTGGGGTTAAAACCCATATTCCTCTGCTGAGGAAGCATATTTGAACAAAGGACAATCACCATTAGCTATAAAAGTCTAGGGCCTCAGATGTAGAGTTAAGCACCTCTGATTCCATCCAGTAGGGATTAGTAATGTGCATTCACACCAGTCATTTCATTATGGCGTGAGCTATTAATTGCTAATTTATAGTTGCTCTATATGCAATGCCTTGATAGCTTATTACTTAGTGTGATTTTCAAATACTTGATATGCTTTTTTTCCTGAAATGTTTTCTGTGCGTCTTCTGTCCAAAGTATGATTTGTTTACCCCGTGGATGAACTCTGTTTCTACAATTCATGAAACCCTATTGGGCAAAATCTGACTTGTCAAATGTTCCCTTTAGCAATCCATGGAACAGCAGTGTTGTTCTGATAAATTACAGTGTAGTAGCCGTGTTAGTCTCTGACTGTATAAATATCTGTCTACTGTATGTTTCATTCCATGCATCCGATGAAGTGGGTTCTAACCCACAAAAGCTTATGCTGAAATAAATGTGTTAGTCTCTAAGGTGCCACAAGTATTTATTTCGTTCTGATAAATGTTGCTTCAGAGGGGAAACATATATTAACTCTGCTGAGCTTTACAGAAACCATGTTGGTGTTTTTCTCCGTTGTGTGGCTGTTTCAGAGCTCCCCCTTGTGATATTTCACTACAGGAAATTCATCAGTGATTATTCACATAAACAAGGATTATACAGCCCCATAGAATCCTGCCCTGTGAACTCAGACATCTTGGACAAGCAGGGCCAGGCTTTGACTTCCGATCGTCGGTGTCATAAATATGAAGGGAGTGGGTCTGATGCAGTACTATAAAATCCTCTTCCCAGTAAAGGGTTAAGAAATGCAGGTAACCAGACTGACACCTGACCTGGCTGGCATCTGACCAATAAGGGGACAAGATACTTTCAAATCTTAGGAGGGGGGAAGGCTTTGTGAGTGTCTCTTTGTCTGAGTCAGAGTGATCTTGGAAGACAGAAGGAACCGACAGAAAATCAAACCTCCCTTTTCTGAAGTAAGTTTAGATAGCATAGCGTATAGATTTCTGTTTAATTTTGCTTGGTGTATTCCCTGTGTTAGAAAGGGGCGGGGGGGTTATTCATGGTTTTCTGTAACTTTAAGGTTTTGTCCAGAGGGGGAAATCTCTCTGAGTCTGGAAATATAGTGCCCTGTGAAATCATTACCATCCTGACTTTACAGAGATGATTTTACCTTCTTTATTTTTAATAAAATCCTTCTTTTAAGAAGCTGACTGTTTTCTATGGTGTTAAAACCCAGGGGGTGGGTTTTTAGATCACTGTGTAACCAATTGGTTGGGAGATTGTTCTCAAGCTTCCCCAGGAAAGGGGGTGTACGGCTTGAGGGGGTATTTTTTGGGGGGGAGGGAAGTTCAAGTGATTCCTTTCCTGGATTCCTGTTAGATACTTGATGGTGGCAGTGAAAGAAGCATTTCTCAGGGTGCAGGGAATTTTGTACCTTGGGGGATTTAACCTAAGCTGGTAAAAATAAGCTTAGGGGCTCTGAATGCGGGTCCCCACGTCTTTACCCTAGAGTTTAGAGTGGGGAGGGAACCCTGACAGTCGGGTATACAAAAAGCCCCTAACAAACACTTGTATGTAGTGTAACTTTTTGATGCTAGTAGCTGACCAGCTATATCTCACTGAGACAGCCAATAAGTGGGATGTGATTGCAGGGAGTAAATTAGCCAGTGATCCATGTGGAGATTTGGGCATTAGAACTCTTTAGAAATCTTTGAGCGAAACACTGACTACAGGCAAAACAGCTTCCATAGCACTTCCTCTTTGTTAGTGGAGGCTGGTATGGGCCAGGTGATTTTCCTAAATTCACATGAAAATATATAGGCTTAGTGTTCTCCTACCTGAATTATTTCTCTCAGACAAAACAGAACAGCTGACACTAGGCTAGACAAGGACTAAGTGCTGAGATACTAGTGCTACTACCATTAATGTGTGGCACAGCCGAAGACATTTAAAGAGTCCGTTTTAGCTGACACTAGGGCAGCAGTAGTAGCTTCCCATTGAATTGGCCCTGGTTAGAGATTCACTTCTGACTGTCCTGATAGAGCATTCACCAGCCAATCACAAGAGTCCTGATTTGAGACGACAATCTGTCACATAATGAAACCAGAAGTCTGCCCTAACTGGACATGTTCCATTGTTGTATGCAGTGTTGATGTAGCCATGTCAGTCCCAGGATAGTAGAGAGACAAGGAGGGTGAGGTAATATAGACCTTGTATTTAGCTGTGACACTCTTTAAGTAGGTTTCAGTGTAGTAGCCGTGTTAGTCTGTGTCAGCAAAACGAAAATAAGAAAGAAAAACTTGTAGCACCTTAGAGACTAACACATTTATTTCAGCATAAGCTTTCGTGGGTTAGTACCCACTTCATCGGATGCATGGAATGAAACATACAGTAGACAGATATTTATACAGTCAGAGAAACATGATAAGGTGGAGGTGCATAGACCAACCTTAAGAGGCTATTAAAAGTACTCTTTAAGTACTTTTCCCAGAGCTGAGGAAGAGCTCTGTGTAGCTCGAAAGCTTGTCTCTCTCACCAACAGAAGTTGGTCCAATAAAAGATATTACCTCACTCACTTTGTTTCTGTAACTGGACATGCCCATTCTAGTATCTGGCTAGCAGTTGTAGAGGCTGGTGTTAGAATCTGGTTTGATTAGTCCTCCAGCTTTCCTTAGTTCCCTGGCTGCAGCTGACAAGTATACTAATAATCAGTCAAGCCTCAGCATCCATGGGTATGAGCTACTGTAGCAGCTGAGTTAAATTGGCAAGCAAGCTGACATGTTAGTAGTGCTCCTTTGTGTATTTAGGTTAGCTTCTGACAACACTGTTACTCTTTTTGTTCCCTTACCTTCTTGGAGACTGGATCCCAAATAACTCCACTGTAGAAAATGGTGTATTGCCGAGTAAAGTAATTGGGTGGGGGCTTGTGGGGAGTAACTAGAGCTTATGGAAAAACTCCACTATCCAGTTGAAGCCAGGGTTCCTTGCCTCAGATGACACCCCTTCTCTGGATATAGCTAACTCACACCTTCCAGAGAGAACTTTTTAGCCTGATACTCATCAGGAATGTTTTAAAGTGCATATTTGCCTTTGGCATGCACCAGATTGAACCAAGTTTTGGGAAGGGAACAATTTCCCTTGGGAGGACTCCCCACTTCAGAAAATTCTAGCTGGCCTCCCTCGTTTCCACTGATGAATTGAATATAATGCTATGCTAGCAAAGTTCTCAGTATATTCCTTAGGAGCAAAATATAAATAAGTGGTGATTTATGTTTGCCTAGCGGTGCTGCCTCCTAGACTACAGTTTTGCTGTCTGGGTAGATAGACAGAGGGCTCCAAGAGAAATGTTCCCCTCAGCCTGTGCTAAATCCCGTCACTGTGACCCCCCCGAAAGCACAATGCATCAGCTCCAAGCAATGGGAAAGGAACAAATTCCTAATTAACTATTGCTCTCCCCGATATTGTTCCCTCAGAGAAGAGAATTCGCTCTGAGACAGTACTTCTGTGCACATGTGGAGTCCGGCTGTGTTTGTGTGGCAGATGAGGGAAGCATTTAGTAATACAATAAGAAAAGTGTTGAAATGCAGTTTATCCTGGAAAGCCCGGCAAGATGATGGTGGCTGACAAGGAAGAAAGAGTGTTTAGCCACATTAGTATATTTGGATTTTGTGTCATGCTGGCCTTAGACTGGAGCAATCCCCAGGGGTGATACACATTGTAAAGTAGGCGGAGGCAGCCTGAGCACTAAAGGCCAGGCCTGTTGAACTATATTTTCTTACCTCTTTCCCCACTCCCACCTCGCAATCCTATATAATAGATTCCTGTCTGCAGTGATGATGCCGCCATGTACTGGGGCAGGCTGTGGATTTGGGAGAGAGTTAACAAGAGGATTATTGTGGTTCAACTCAAACTTAGCAGACTCCATTTGTATAAACAGTGTGTGCGTGGATGGGAAGATCATTAGGTCCCACTGGCTGCCTCCTGAAGTAGGTAGAGCCCAGCTGCTTACTCCTTCCAGCCTTTAGCCACTGGCTTATTCTTTCAAGGTAATTTGCCCCCCCCCCCCCCCCCAAAAAAAAAAAAGGACGGGAAACTAACTGTAAGAAAGAAAAAGGAAAGCAGAGGTTCTCTCTTGCATCTGTATTTCCCCCAAACCAGGGATACCCTCCTACTGGCTATGAAAGCAGGAGTGCTGCGGAAGCAGGTTCAAGAATCGAAAATGTAATCAACATTTGTACTTTACTTACTCTTCTGTTTATAAAATACTGGGCCAAATTCTGCTCTCAAATATGGTGTAAATCCAGAGTAATATCATCAGCTTCGATAAACCTCAGAATTGGACCCATCCACATTTCCTCAGATACAAATACCTCTATTGTATGGTACCAAGATGGCCCAGTTGAATGCCTACTGAAACATCATTAGATTTAAGTCCAACATCATTCTATCACTGCAGTGAAATATTAGAGTGTTTTGCACTCATGCCACCTGTTGAGTGAGATGTTAACTATTTCCTTTCTCTGGTAAATTACCCATGAGGAAATCAACAGTGAAGAGTAGAGGATGCCATAACCTAAGTTTCTTTACTAACTTCTATCTCAACAAAAGTAAGTTCATGGCTAAGCTAGAGTTTCTACTGAATACATACCAGCTGTCCTATTTGCTAACAACCATTGCACTCCTAGTAGTACTGCTTGGTAAAGGGATTAAGATTGTATTCTAACTTTAGTTGTGGATGCTTTCTATATATACTTCTGGAGCCTGGAGATTTCATCTTCTTACAGGAAGAGAGTTTTGTTTTGTTTGTTTGTTTGGTTGGTTTTGGTTTTTTTAATAAGAACTCTTATTCGGTGGAATTTCCATGCAGGACAGGAAATTCCCAGCAGGATAGGTTGGGGGGATGGATAGCTCTGTGGTTTAAGCATTGGCCTGCTAAACCCAGAGTTGTGAGTTCAATCCTTGAGGGGGCCATTTAGGGATCAAAAATTGGGGATTGGTCCTGCTTTGAGCAGGGGGTTGGACTAGAAGATGACCTCCTAAGGTCCCTTCCAACCCTGATATTCTATTATTCTATGACTTTTAATTCTCCAGAACTGTACTGGGTATTCTAGCATTTTGTGTGAATGCATATGTCTTCCATAACTCTCTTATCAAAAAGGACATTGATACCATGGTTAGAACGTGAGGCATCTCTGAGCACTGAGCATGCATAACAGCAAAGTTCTGTTTGCATTCTCTGTGCACTGAGCAAAGATTTTTCATCATTTCATTTGTTATTCACAAGCTCCAGTGGTTCCAAGTGATCACAGAACTTTATGCTGTATTCATTAGCACAAAGGTTTTGTTGGTTTTGGAAAGCTACTGTAATTAGGAACTTCAGGGCATACAGCAGGTGCATTGATGTGCTTTTCTGCTTGAGCGTCTCAGTGGGATTAACAAACTGTCTGCTTAATGTGGCAGCCTAGCAGTGCTCATGGATGGTATGAGCATAGTGTGCATACTGGGTAGAAATGTTCAATCTGCTTTTTACTGTTTCGTTTGTCAAGTAGAATTACACTGTAATATCACTGCAGTTTTTTACACTCTCCGTTCCCTCCTCTTCACCCCCACAATATTGTTTTTGATATTTCAGTGAAGTTTCATCATCCCAGCTTACTGGAGAAAGCCAATAGTTTGGAACAAATTCCAGACATAATGAAGTCAGGGAAATAACACAGGAAATTGAACCATAGCTATGGTTGTACATATGGGCCCAAACCTCAAAGGCCAGATCAGATCCAAAGTTCAGGTGTTTATATGCATGGTTTTGGCTCACAGATTTGAACTATTAGACAGATAAAAGTCAGACACAAAGTATGGATCTGCATCAGAATATCCCTCTTCCCATCTCAGCTTTCATGAGTGCTCAGATATGACATTCCTGTTTTCACCCATCTCTAACTATTGCAGACCTTACTGTCCTCAGAACTTTTTCAGTCCTTTAACATAACCAGAAGCTCACCTAAGAGGGATCTGATGTTCCTGTGACTGCTAGAAGTAGCATCATTAGGAAACTGCCTAGCAAATAACATGGTGTCAGTGCCTTAACCTTGATAAGTTTCAGAAATTGGTCACATGGCTAGAGATAGCACACTTCTTTTTTTTACACTTTATACATAGAGAGTATGTCTACACTGCAGTCTGGGGGTGTGATTGCTGCTCAGGTAGACATACCCATGCTAGCTTCACCCACACTAGTTCAGCTAAAAATAGCACTGTAGACACAGCAGTGTAAGCGTTGGGCTAGCAACATGAATATGTCCTCAGCTTGCTTGTACCACCAGTGCATGCTGAAGCCCACGCTACAGCCTCTACCTCTATTTTTAGCTATACTAGCATAGATATGTCTATCCGTGTCTACCTCAGATTGCAGTATAGACATAGCCCTACTGTAAGGCAAACAGGTAGATCTTTTCAAACATTTAAAAGCAGGGCTTTGGCCTCATGGCTGCTGTTGTAAAAATAGAGAGAGGCTCCAGCTGCAAAGTCTGACTCTGAAATGTTTCAAAGGGGAAGGTGTGTGTAGGGGAAGGTGAGAATCAGATCTGGAGTTTTGGCTCAGTCCCTTGCCTAATGATACCCTATTTGTATGCATGTAATTTGAAGTGGCCGCCTCCAAATATCCATAAGCAGCTGGGAGTCACAATGCCATGTGGTTTATTAAACTTGGGGCGTTACAATACAATGTGGTGTTTGAATCTCAGAACCTGGATTCATTAGCTGCCAGAATGCTAAAGGGTTGTGATAATTATAGCACAGGTGCTTTTTTTTTTTTTCCCTTTAAAGCGGACTCTTCTGTGAAAATCCCCCACCAATGGTTCTGCTACAGACCAGCCCTTGTGACCACTATGAATGCCAGAATGGGGCTCAGTGCATTGTAGTGCACCATGAACCAGTCTGCCGCTGCCTGGCTGGCTTCGCTGGCCAAAAGTGCGAGAAACTCATCACCGTCAACTTTGTTGGGAAGGATTCCTATGTTGAGCTGCCGTCGGCCAAAATCCGTCCTCAGGCAAACATCTCCCTCCAGGTATGTCGCACAGAAGAGGTAATGGCTCATCAGTCAGCCCAGTGTCCTTCCAAGAGATAACCTTTCAGTGCTTTTCATCCCAGAGGAAGTGCATTTATTGACCCACAGAATGACAGACAGTTGGGGCCGTGTTGGGCAGGTGAGAGTGGCTGCTCTGCAACTATGCTGTCACATTTTGCAGCAGCTGAGATGGTCCCTTCCCTGGTTTTACTCCCTCCCAACCTCTTACCTTCTGAGACTTGCATAACAAGGTGGTGTTGGCAGTTCAAACAGAGACTGTATCTGCAAATTTCCCTGTCTGGCTGCTGACATACAGGTTAGCCTTTCATCCTTCTTCAGTGAATGTTTAATAGTAGGGCACAGCATTGTAAAAAGATGCTTCTCGAAATGACTTTTCCCAGAAATTAGACTGCTTAGGTATTACTGTGCATGTTCACTTAGACAAAAGTAGGTAGATTTTGGTTAAATGTCTACTTAAATCACTTCAGTTTGCTTTGTGTTATGTGTTTTAGAAGACGGAAAATAAACATTATCATTACTATGCCTCTCCTGCAATATTTGTTTGTATTTTCTGGATCACAGATGCTTTGGATTGGAGCCACTAAATCCAATATTAAATCCATGTCTTTTGGAAGTCGTATGGACATAGGCATATTTTAAAATTGTATTTCTATGTCATTTGAATTATAATTACTTTTCCATTGGCCTAGGGTAACAGAGGGGAAAATCTTCCCCTTTTAACAGTTTGTAATGACGAGAAAAGAGAAACATAAAATTAATCTGTGACATAATATATCTCTTCCATATGCCACTGCTTATGCACCTGAACTGCTACTATCCCAGCCTCATCCTATGAAAGAAGCATGGCATTTCAAGTGATGAATGAGGATATGTGAGGAGGGAGATTATTGCATTAGTCTTCCTTCATTTTGCTTTATTTTCTCAGTTTAGAAAGGAAATGGCTTCTGGTGTTGCAAATAATGTTCCAGAACTACTTGTGAGAGCGTAAATTCAACATAGTCAAAACACCAGTAGTAAAGACTTTGAAGACGGGACTAGATTTCAGGATTAAGAATTGATTTTTTCAAAGGCTTATTTAGATGGTTTCTACCACGTTTGTTCTGTTGACTGAAAAAATATTGTAAATTTCTACATCTGCCACAAAAAAATCTACAAATAATATTCATTAAGGGTGTTGCCAAAAACCACAAAAGGACCTGATCCCAAGGCAACTGAAGTCGATGGGGCTCTTTCCACTAACTTTAACAAGTTTTGTATTTGGCCCAACATTATCACCACCTTTTAGATTAATGTCTTCTCTCATAGGTGAATTTATTTCAAACTAAAGGAGCCATCTGGGATCATAAGATTAGAATTTTGCATCTGTATCAAAGGCCTCACCTCCTGAAGATTCAACCAGTTGAAAATATAAATATTTTTTTAACATTGCATGACTTGCTTAGCATTTCTTTGTAAGTTGCTTTTTTAAAAATAATGAATCTGTATTATGATGTAGATAATGCAGAGGCCAACAAGTCTGTATAGTCAGTTTATATGAGAGCAATTCACTCCATGTAGACATATTACTTTCTCCTTTTTATTTTTTCCAAATTCTCTCATTTCAGATCATAGGAAAGTCTCTAGAAAGTCTTATATTCTCAAGGGCTCCACTGTACCATAGGCTAAAATCAGAGCTTGAAATCCTTGACATTTTCCCTTTAAGTAAAATGTACAAGGAGTAAATGTCTCCCAGCAATAACTCGAAGGCCAGGCCTACTTATTACATAGAACACCCACAGATGGTGTTCTCAAATCTTATTTTCCAGTTTAAATATTGTTTCTGCTTCTGATAATTAATTGCCAACAAAGTAAAATTGGGATACCTCCGTGGCCATTAAAAAGGGATTAAAGAGAGCGTCCTATTAAAACATACTCATAAATGAATAAAAATCATGCTCTCCGAAGGGGGCAAGGAAGAGTGTATGTTTAAATAAAAATAGATTAAAATATTTAACTGTTTAGTTTTGCCACTTAACTGCTATTTAAAAAACAAACAAACAAAAAACCTTTGCTATATTTGTTGCAAAAATAACTCTGAGGCAGATTTTGTTCAAAGTATTTCTTGTCCTACTTTTTCTGCTCTCACTTTTAGGGGCACCTCATGGAAAGGTGGATTCATCACCTGTGGGTTTAGGCTTTTGGGTATCTTTTAGGACACTAAAGATCAGGGCTGGCTCTAGGTTTTTTGCCGCCCCAAGCAAAAAAAAATTTGGCTGCCCCCCACCCCACCCCTGGGCTCTCCCCCACCCCCTGCTGCCCCAGCCCTGGGCTCTCACCCCCCCCGACCAGTGCCCTCCCTCACCCACACTCCCTGCCGCTCCAGCCCTGGGCTCTCTCTCCCCTCCCCGCACCCTCTGCTGCCCCAGCCCTGGGCTCCCCCGCCACCAGTGCTGACTCTGCCTGCTCCCTCCTCACCTCCAGCCTGTCCGGCGCTGGCAGGGTCGGGGTAAGCAGCGGGGCTCCCGGGCCCCTCCAGCCGGGGCTCCCGCCTCCAGGATCGGCCAGGACCCGGAAGGGCAGAGCCAGGGGGACAACCCCGGCAGGGGGCTGAGGAGCCGGGGCAGGGCAGCCCCAGAGGGAGCGGAGCCCCGGAGAGCGGGACGCAGGCCCTTCACGGTAGCACCCCGGGCACCGGTCCCCTCTATGGCCCTGCTGCAGCCCCTGGGTGGCTGGGGGGTGGCTGCCCAGCCGCAGCCCCTGAGTGGCTCGGATGCTTCACCCAGCCTCTGCTGCGGCGCTGGGGGGCGGCTGCCCTGCGGCACCTGTGGGCAGCTCCGTGCGCCCTGCAGGGCGGCCCCCAGCCTGAGTGTCCCAGTCCTTACCCAGTCCTTTTGCCGCCCCAAGCAAAAAAAAAAAAAAGGATGGCCAGAATGCTGCCCCTGAAAATGTGCTGCCCCAAGCATGTGCTTGGTTTGCTGGTGCCTAGAGCTGGCCCTGCTAAAGATCGAAATCTAGGCGGGACTGGAAGGTTCTTATACTCTGACCCTCTGGATCACCAGTTTGAACTCAGCCTGGCTTGGTGATAACTAGAGTTGAGTGAATAATTCATAATGTATAATCCATTAGGCACACTTTAGTTTCTCTTTATGTTCACAGAATGTCCATGATCAGATAGAAAATTTCTCAAGTTTGTTTGTTTGCAATTTTGATAAACTTAATTTACTCTGTAAATCCCTTTCTAAATCCCTAAATCAAGCTGTTGCTTGAATTGTGAAATGAATCATATGCTGCCAAAAAAACAGTCACAATTCACTTTCAGAGATTCAAGAGAGAAAGATTGGAATTAGAATCGTGCCCCTTCACCTTCTGAAGTGCAGGTCTCTACCATTTGAACTAAAGAAAGCACCTTGGGTTAGTGGCTCTAGTAGGTCCTTTTTTTGTGTCAAGGCCCAGCAGCTAAATGACATCTCAGTCACTCACTCATTCACACAAAGACACTACATTGGGGTTAATCACATTCCCTAGTCACGTGAGATGTGAGGTTTTCACAACTGGGTTTTAAGTTCAATTTCCATTAACATTTGAAGGTGCAAGATTTAAAATTCACAGCCCAAGAGCATTTGCACTAGTAAAACTCCATTGCACAAATGTTCAGGGAATGCATTGTGAAGGGCTAAGTAAATACTTTTAAAATGGGAATGGACCTTAGCAGAACATTATTTGCAGAATTGACCTGACTCTGCTGACCAAAGCTCATGATGTCTGAACAGCCTATATAAAATGAGTTTAGCAGCTCCTGTCCAATACCTAGAGTCCACCTTGCAAAACTCACCGTTACAGTCTAAACCTTTGTTAGCAGTCTTAAGAGACACCAAGGATAGAATGGGTGTGGAATTACCCCCTCAGCTCATGGTCAACGGTTGAGACAGTTTGGGGGAATTTGCATTGCTACTGCTCTTGTTGTATCTGATTTTGAAAATGTCAGTAGAGTTGTTATTCTAAATGTAGGATCCTTCCATATGATACAGGTTTCCTTTTTTCCATTTTTATTAACTCTAAAGCATCCTCACCCAACTGTTGATGTTTTATAGGTAGCAACAGATAAAGACAATGGCATCTTACTGTACAAAGGGGACAATGACCCTTTGGCTTTGGAGTTGTACCAAGGACATGTGAGGCTTATCTACGACACACTGACCTCTCCACCCACCACAGTGTACAGGTAAGTTCCTCCACCTAAGCTATTACAGGATGCGCCGTTCCCCAAAAGATGGAGAGGTGGGACTTTCTATGAAAAATCTTTGTCAGAATATGTGACATGCTCTTTTTTTTTATTTATTTTTTTACTTATCTGTCCCAGGTTGGAATTGCCTTACCCCCCTCCTCACCCCAAATATCCAGGTGCTACGGTCTGCCTACATGGATGTCATTGCAGGGATCAGGGCTTTATTTTATATGCTGGTGCGGTTACCCAGCTTGTCTTGCTCTTAAAGGGGTAGTGCCATATCACAGCAAGTATAAAGATGCAGTTTATATGCAGGAAAAGAGGATGATGCTTGAACTTTTTTCCTAAAGATTTTCTCAATACTTCATGTGAGATTTTAGTCCCCCAGAAACAAGGCAGATGTATAATTGCCTCTGTCTGTAGTTGCTGTCTCTTCCTTTTAAGAGCTGAGATATATGTAACAAATGAAAATAAATCAGTAGGCTGCTTTCTATTCTTGTGGTGTAAAGACTAATTAGGCAATGCAATGATATCAGCAGGTCCTGTACTGGAACAGGAAGGCCAGTGATTAGGTCTGTGCTATTCTGTCCACCCTAGGAAGGAACAAAGGGTTTTGTTAGTGATTTTCACCAGTGATGCAGGCTTAGTGAGAGAGGCATGAAAATTTACTCTTTATTCAGCTGCTAATCCTAATTGATTCCATGTTAGAGCAAAGCCAAAGTTGTTAAACAGTTTTATGCCACTAATTAGAACATAGGGGAAGGCTCATTATCTGCAGACAGCACACCAGGTGACAGATCCTAATGGGAGCCTGCTCTCAATTGTCAATGGTAGAATGGTGCAGTGACAGGAGCTGTTTCTGACATCAGAGTGCTTTATGGATCCGCCACCTTCTGGCAAAGTTGCCAGAGATGGCAAGCATGAGTGTCCTCATTATTCCCGTGCCCTTTGTATTGATCAAGGAGGAGGTCTCCATTCAGAAAGACACCTCGTTACCATAAGATTAATGGCCTGCTCACTACGTTTTACACCATGTGAGCTGTTGAGATGGGAAAGCTGCTGCTTAATGTGATGCCCTTTCTGAAATGTCACCCTAATCTTTTATTAGTTTAAGGAATATAGCAGAATGGGATTAGCATGAAGCTTGATGGGAAAAGATTAGGCTGATTGAGAAAAACTGCAGGTATAGAATGTCAAAAAGAGACTTCTAAATGAATGTAAAAACTTGTTTTCCTTAAGGACGGGGGAAGGGAGAGAAACCTGCTTGTCTCCATAGATTCATGGAGTTTAAGGTCAAAGGGGACCATTAGATCATCTAATTTGACCTTCTGTATATCACAGGAAATTAAATTTCACCCAGTTATCCCTGCATTGAGCCCCAGTAACTTGGGTTTGACTAATGCATAACTTGTGTTAGGCTAAAACATATCTTCCAGAAAAGCATTCAGAAGATAGCAAGAGATGGAGAATCAAGCACTTCCCTTGTAGTTTGTTCCAATGGTTAATCACCCTCACTGTTAAAAATGTATGCCTCGTTTCCAGTGGGAATTTGTCTGGCTTCCACTTCCAGCCATAGGTTTACGTTATGCCTTTCTCTACATATTAAAGAACCTGTTAGTACCTGGTACTTTCTTCTTGTGGATGTATTTGTACGCTGTAATCAAGTCACCTCTCAATCTCCATTTTGACAAGCTAAACAGATTGAGCTCTTTAAATCTCTCCCTGTGAGGCATTTTCTCGAGCTCCACCTTTGTAATAGTCTTTTAAGAATGTGGGCCCCAGAATTGCCCATAGTATTGTAGTATCGGGCTCACCAATGCCATATACAGAGGTGAAATCTCCTTGCTACTCCTCCGTCTAATGTGGTCAAATGGGTTATGTAAAGCGATTGAACAGTCCTAGGCCTGCTTTGAGGAACTCTCTCAAATCTTTTGGGCCAGATTTAGCCAGCCAGCCCCACCAAGAGCTGTTGCACCCCAAGGGGAATATACCACCAGGCAACGATAAGCAGTATTTTCACCACTGTCCTTCAGAAGTGTCTGCTGGGAGAGAGGGAGGCTTTACATTCAAGGAGGGGCTCTTCATCAGTTAAGGCTGCAGAGAAGATGCAGATCACCTTCTTTCCGTTGTGCCAGCCCCTGTGATATTGTGACCTTTGGGGATGTCCTGGCTGTGGACGGGTCACGACAGGCCCACTAGCAGTCTTTCCATCATTGGTGATTCTGAGCCATAGTCTGCATAGTCGAGTGAACGTGGCCCAGTGGATTTACAACTGTTGAATAACAATGAAATAAAGGTAATGAGTGACTCATATAGTTAATCTTTGGGGGAGATAAGATGTTGTTTTGGCTTTCTAACTTAGTGTTTTTCAAAACCTTTTCTTTGACTTGTCTCAGATGCCACATGATCCATAATGTTCACACATTGTTCTTTTTAAACTCTCATCCTAAAGACCCATGCATGGCAAACTGCCTGGAATGATCTCAGTTTATCTGATTATAATGGCTCAGTTGATCCTCCCTGGCTTTGAACCCGCTGTTTCAGTGTATTTCAAACTTGGGCTTTAGATTATTAAGCCATCCCCGCAAGCTAATGATGGTGTAAGGAGTGCTAGAAAGATGGATGAGGAGTGCATGCTGGGTTCTGTTGGATTTATTTCCCCTCTTGTTAGTATAGTGCCAGTAACATGTTGTTCCTCAAATGGTATTATTAAGAAACGGGGAATCTGTATCTGTAAGTTTGAACTTCACCTCACCTGCTTTGGAATTTTGAGATGACAGGCTACCTTAGGGCTGTTACCCTGGAGCAGAGCTTTCCAAACTGTGTGTCGCGACGTTAGTGTGTCGGCTGCAGTGTGTAGGCGTGCTCCGCTCCCCGGCCGGGGCAGCGGGGCGGCAGGCATGCTCCGCTCCCCGGCCGGGGCAGCGGGGCGGCAGGCGTGCTCCGCTCCCCGGCCGGGGCGGCAGGCGTGCTCCCCTCCCCACCGGCCGGGGCGGCAGGCGTGCTCCCCTCCCCACCGGCCGGGGGGGCGGGGCGCCGGGCGTGCTCCGCTCCCCACCGGCCGGGGGGGCGGGGCGCCGGGCGTGCCGCCCTCCCCCCCCCCCCCCCGGTGTTTTGGCGGGGCGGCGTTGTTGGGGGGGTGGGGTGTTTCAGCCGGCGTTGCGGGGGGGGCGGTGCTTCGGGTTTTTGGTTTTTTTTTGCTTGGGGCAGCCAAAAAGGTAGGGCCGGCCCTGGGTACTGCGCATGCGCAGTATGCGTAATCGGTTGAAACAGCTGATTCCGCGTCACTTCCGGTGACGCGGCCGCACCTGAAATGACGTGTTCGAGAAATTCCATGGGTCCAGTTTTTTGATAGAACACCGTCTCGACCGCCGCTCGATCGCCACTCGACAAAATTTGTTCAATGTGAAAAGTTACGCGCGGCCGCTCGATGAAAAGCCGCCTAGTCTGCACTATCTGTAGGTGTGTGCAACGCGGGATTGTTCTCTCACTTTATCACTGTGGGAGTGGAGTGCTGGTGCTGTTATTTTCATGTTTAGTTACTGTTAAAACTTTATAATAAATTCGCACAGATTTATTCATTAAATTGCAGTTGAATTACCCCTAAAATGGATAAGTTTCTAATTAAGAAAAGAAAAGCTGGTGAAGATGACGTTTGCGATGAACAAAATGTAGCGGCTATAGAGGAAACTGTGCAAGAATCAACTGTTGAACGGTCTGTATTACTACGTAAGAAGTGTAAAGGAAAAATTTCCAAGCCTCGTTTATACAATGAATTTATATGAAACTGGGGTTCACATTTTCTGGTAATGAAAACAATCCTTGTCCCCAGTGTTTAGTTTGTGGGGATATACTTGCAAATGAAAGTATGGTACCAAACAAATTAAAGCGTCATTTTACCTCAAAACACAGTCATTTGTCAGAAAAACCAGTAGAATACTTTATTGAGCTTTCAAAATCTATAAAGAAGCAGTCTGAATCATTCACAAAGAGAATTAAGACATCAGAGAGAGCTCAAAAGGCAAGTTACTTGGTTGCTCAAATAATTGCCAAAAACAAGGACCCACACACTATTGCCGAAACCACCGTAAAGGAATCTTGCTGTGCTATTGTTCGAACAATGTTTGGGCCCGAATTTGAGATAGAAGTTAATAAAATCCCTTTGGCAGATAACACGATTGGAAGACGTATTCAAGACATGTCTGATGACATTAAGCTGCAAATGAAGGATATTTTTCAAGACAATAATATGATCTTTACATTGCAATTAGACGAATCAACAGATGTCAGTGGGTTAGCACAATTATTGGTTTTTATACGTTTCATTCATACTGACAGAATTATTGAGCAATTCTTGTGTAGTCTAGAACTTCCAATGAGAACTAGAGGTGAAGATATATTTAAAACTTTAGATTGCTTCATGAAGGAAAATAATTTGCAATGGTTAAATTGTGTAGGAATATGCACAGATGGCGCACCCTCAATGGTTGGTTCAACAAAAGGTTCTATAGCTTTAGCAAAGAAAGAGAATGAAAATATTATAATTACTCATTGCTTTTTACATCGCGAAGCACTAGTCGCGCAAACCATTGGAAATAAATTAAGAAAAGTTATGGACAAAGTGGTTCAAATGGTCAATTACATTAAAAGTAGACCTCTTAAATCAAGATTATTTGCTTATATTTGTGAAGAAATGGGGGCAAGGTTTAAAAAGCTTCTACTACACACAGAGATTCGTTGGCTCTCAAGAGGTCGAGTGCTTTGTCGTGTATACGAATTGAGGGAAATGATGCTTAAACTTTTTGAGGAAAATCCGCAAAATGAATTCTGCGATCTAATTCAAAACAAACTTTGGTGCACAAAATTGGCATATCTTGCTGACATATTTGAACATTTGAATAAAATAAACACCAGTATGCAAGGAAAAGGAGAAAATATCTTAACAGCGGTAGATAAAATTTGTGCTATGAGAGACAAAATAGCAATTTGGAAAAGGAAAGTGAAAGAAGGAAATTTTGAAATGTTTTCCAAAACTGCTGAGTGCGAGCTAAAATGTGATATCAGCTCGCTAATTGTTGACCATTTAACATTGCTCGGAGAGAAAGTTCATCATTACTTCCCAAGTGTTGAAATCCAAGACTATGATTGGATCAGAAATCCATTTCTTTCAACTGCAACGAGGAACTTTTCACTTATTGAAGAAGAAGAATTAGCTGAAATAAAAAATGATCGAAGTCTGCTAATGATGTATGAAGAGGGTGACTTAAGACAGCTTTTGGATTCGCGTTTCAAAAATGCATCCAAACATAGGTAAAAAAGCATTAAAAATTCTTCTGCTGTTTTCTACTACATACATTTGTGAAGTATCCTTTTCAACGATGACAAACTTAAAGACACTGAAACGTGGAAGCTTAAAAATGCTTGATGACGAAATGTGAGTGTCTTTATCTAATATTCCACCAAATATTCAAAAGCTGTGTTCATCCCATCAACCTCATACATCTCATTAAAATGGTAAGTAGTTATTGGTGTTGTTCAATTTTTTTTAATTCTTGCACATATTTACATATTGTTACTCATAAATGACAACAATCTTGGAAATGTATGTTATTATCTTACAAATCTTATATATTTAAAAATATAAATGAAAGGTTTTCATGAAATATGTTGTGTCCCCATACATTTCGTTATTACAATTTATGTATGTGTCCATATCTCTTATAAGGGGTTAGTTTAACCTCCGGTTTGCTAGTAAAACTGAAGTACTGTGTCGCGAAATGATGCATGTCTAAAAAGTGTGTCACCAACATGAAAAGTTTGGAAAGCTCTGCCCTGGAGGATTAATCAAGCATGTTGAAGTGAAATGTTAGTGGCTTGCTAGCAGGCCAAGTGAAAGTAGCTTATACTGCCCATTGGCTATGTTGCTTTGTTTTTGTGGTCTCTGATTGATTGGGTTAGGGGGAACCCATTACAGGATCTTACTTGCTCCCTTCAGTGGATTTGTTTAAGTAGAATTGTAATGCAAAGTTAGTTAGGAAAAGACTAATTGGCTGTTCATTCTGGACCTACTTTAAATTTCTCCACTCCTGATTATGACTTGGATAGAAAAGTCAAAGTTTGAATTAATGTTTTCTTGAGTACTAGCTATAAAGTCAGGTGGAAGTCAGCAAATATCCATTGTATGAGATTATACAAAGTATATTGCCATTTATCACCAAGTTGTAAGGAGATAAAAGTTAATGTATGAAAAACTCTACATTAAAATTGGCCTTTAAGAGAACACCCTACTGCCCTATTATGGGTGAGAATCACTTTTGAATTGCAAATTAAAGACAACCTGAATCTCATGGAAAACATTTTACAAAAGATCTACTCTGTACAGAGGCATTGCTATTCATTTCTTCCTCTTGTCACTTCAATTATTGCTGAGGATATACGTAGGAAAACCAAATTATGTTTTGTGAGCATTCTAGTTTTTAAAGCCAGATTGCCATAGACTTTTCACCCAGTAATTTCTGCAGTGAGGAGAATTACTCTTCCCTACTATATTACTGAACACTATTGAACCCAATAATGAGTGGTTAAACTAGAACGTATCTTTTAGAAGGATAACCAGTCTCAGTTGAAAAACGCCAAGTGATGATGAACTTACTACTTACTCCTGCTGAGCTGTTCCAGTGGTAAAACTCCAAATTGGAACTAAGATGCAACTTTTTTAATCCAACTTCAAGCCATTAGATTTACTTCATTCATTTGTCTTCTAGAGTAAAGAGCTTCCTAATTTCAGCTATCTTCTGTTTCTGTTATGTTCTTGATCCAGAGCATGACCTTATTCTCTGCCTCTTTATTTACACTGATGTAAACTTCAGTGACTTCAATGGAATTATTCCTTATTTAACGGCTCTTTTCAGTGAGATCAGACTTTGGCCAATAATCAGATAATGAAATGCTCTCCACGGTAACTGACATGTTGCAAACAGACTGTCACTTCAGGTGAAAAATGAGAAGCAGAAGTCAATGATCTCCTAAGAAACATAGAATGTATTTTCATGCAAATTTCCTGACAGCAATAAAAATGTAGAAATGTACATTATTATTAATTCTGCTTACCATATTGACTGTTTCTCTTTCAGTGTCTAATCCCAAATAGTGCCAGAGTTCTTTACAAAATTTAAAAGAATGTTCAGCTACTATCTACTGCATAAAATATAGACATTACATAAAATGCCATAAAATAGTCTTCAAAAAAAATTAGTGATCTGATTAGTATGTGTATAGGAAGAATGGCTGTTCTTATAGTTAAAGCACAAGACCTGAAGTCAGGATAGTTGAGGCTGTTTTTTTTCTTGATTCTGCCACATACTTTCTATGTGACCTTCGAAGGACACCGGTGTAAATCCTGTTTGTGGTACATGCCTCAAGTAATTGGGTTAGGTGCTGGGGATCTCTCAGAGACAGGATTTCTTCCTCCACAAGGCTGCAGAACAGAAATGGATTTTCTCATGCTCAGAGAAGGGCCCTCAAAGTGCTCGAGTGTTACTCTGTGCCTGTTGCTGAACCTTTTTACAGAGTGCAATGGTTGATGGGTTAGAAGAGCATGAGGTCCACCAGATCTCAACCATCTATCCACTGTCAATCATACTGCAAGGCTTGTGATAGGTAACTGTCAATTCCTGCAGAGCTGGGTTTGTAGTGTGCAGCAGGTGCACGCTCCCTGTGCACGCTCCCCAAATCCTTCCTCAAGCAGTGAAACCGCAGCAGTTCCCCTGTATGTAGAAACCTCCACACCCACAGCAGGCAGGGGAAAGGAGACAGGATGTTCCCCTTATATCTTTGTACCTCCAACTATTCATCAGTAAAGGGTAATATGACTTCCCTACCCCCCAGAGAGTTGAGCCTTACTTCTTTAACGCATTGAGCTCCACATAAGGAAAGTGCTATAAGAGTGCAAACATTAATTATCATTAGAATAATTATTAGAGTTTGTCAAATACAATATTCACCAGAAGTCTGATTGCAGAAGCTGACTGTCTGTATGCCTGATCCTTTTTATTCCAATACCTTTATCCCTTGCAGCTTTTGCTATGTTGATCCCCACTGGGATCTCTATTTGATGCTGCTGAACGGTCTCCAAATAGACTGTTTTCAGAGATTTCCATGAGACATCAGCGGGTCCTTAACAGTTATGAGTATTTGCAATTCATTTTGTTCTCTCTACCGCACATTCATTTTTTCAGTTCCCCCTTAGAGATTTTGCATCAAATATAATGAAAGCAACTGGCATTAATCTCTGACCTGCACAGTAAATGTTGTAAAATTCAAATGTACTTATACATCTTGCATGAGCCAAGGCAAAGGATGGATGAATTCAGGCTTAGGAATCAAATACTTGATTTTGTGTTATTCAGGAACAGTCTGCTTCTGAATGCTTTGCGGGTATAGTTTCATCCTGCAGGATTCATTTGGATTTATATAGGCAAAATCCTGTTGGCATTAAAGGATGTTTTATATGCCATTCCCTCAAGTATCTGGGATGAGAATATATGCTTAAATGATATTGGGATTTTTTTACATCTTAGCTATCTGTCCTGCACTCAACACATAATAACGGAGTGCCTAGAAACAATATTAACATCTAGAAACCAAATCCAGATGCGCCATGTTAATGTTTTATAAGTTTATTTCCAACCCCAGTTAAACCAGTACCATTGTCTTTATAACAACAATATCTATCTCTTTTATACGCTTTACATCAGTAGCTCTCCAAACACATTACAAAGAAGGTCAGTATCACTGTTCTAAGTCGTAAGTTAGCATTAGCCACACTCTAGTTTGCAAATTGCTCTGCAATATTGTGTCATGGTGTTGTAAAAAAGGAGAAAACTACAACACCCTGTGCAGCTTCCATACAATAAAACAATAAAACTGCTACTAAGCAGTGGACAGTAGTCAAAATGTAATGGGGTTTGCAAGGCCTTCTACTGTACCTGAATCAGTTGTTCAGCTTTATTGGTCAAAAGAAGAATTAGGAGGTGGTGTGTATATAGGCACTTAATAAACAAAGCAAATGGAAGGTGGATGTTGTAACAGGCGGAATCAGTGGTGGGTAGGTAGGGTTAAATCCTGAGGGATGCTGAGTACCTGTAACTCTGTTGACTACAGTGGCAGTTGCAGGGTTTCTACTTTCCAGGATCAGGTCCTTAAATCCTTATCCAATAAGAAGAAAATGATTGTAAATCAGTATATCACTATTTCCTTTTATTTCTGTGGAGTCCATTTGGGTGTGTTGGAGGGTACTTGCCACCTGTTCCTTGTATTGAGTGGCTGGGATGAGCTGGGATCAATTCAGTGCAAGTTTTCAGTTAGGAACTGCATAGCCACAGCAGGTGTAATTGTTAAATGATAAGAATGTCCTCCACCCCAGCAGGTAATTGATTCAGTCTGTCCACAATATATCATTGCCTCCTTTATGAGATGTTGACACTTAAAATATGACAGAGCAGAGCAAAGTTTTCTGACATCCAGTGAGCACAAGTAAAAGCAAATTGATACTAGACCAACTTTCATGGGGGTAGTAGTGTTTCTGCATGTTGGAACCATGGTCTCATGCTGAAATCCACTTCCAGTGAATATGTGAGAGAGGTTTGCAAACCCAAGCCAGTTGTTTTCTAAATGTCCTAAAATATCATTGGTCCACAATAAAATGTTCTGTTGTCAACAATGGCCAATACTAGATACTTCATAGGAAGGGTCAAGGACCCCCATAATGCAATATTATGGACTAAAACTGCTTATAGGGAAAATAACTATCCAAGCTCTCCACCCACTAGTAGATGGTTTACGCCCAAACAAGCTACTGATGTAAAGTGTCCAAAGCATAAGAGTGTTCTAGAATTCTTTGTTGACTTATTTCAATAAATGTACTTGGTACAGAAGTTAGGCTTGCTCCTTTATAACTCCCAGGGTCACCCTAGTGCCTTTTTAGCAGGTGTGTAAGACACTTGCTACTCTCCAAGCATGAGTGGAGTTTGTTTATTTTCAGGGCAGGGGAATCACATACTTATGAATACACTGCCACCAGAAAATAAAGTGGAAAGTATTTCATTTCCTGGCTATATATCAGGTTTCTAACTAGACACTAGTTCTCTTCCTTAGTGGTTAGCTTCCAATTTCAGCGGAACAGTTTCATCCGCTCCCAGTCATTCAAGCTGGAAGCATTTTTAATTACCTTCAGCAGCAACTGCTAGTGAATGGTGTGTAACAACACATTTTCAAAAGCATAAAAGAAGGGCCATTGTTGATGGGGGTTTTAAGCTCTCCTTATTCTAGAATGGACCCTTGAAGATACTTGCTACATTTTCTTGTCAGAAGAGGCAAAGAATTTATGTCATACTGAATGCTGAAGCCAACATTGCTTTCAGTGGTGATTTCTAAAAATTAAACCCAGCAGCCATGTTTTGTTGTGAGGCATGCATGTGCAGGTCAAGCTTCCCCTCTGCTTGGCGGCTTCATTCTTGCGAGTGATACAGATACCTAAATGTAAAATAATTATAATCTCTGTCAAGTTAGGATCCTTGCATTTCAGTACTTGTCTTCATAGAATCTCAGGGTTGGAAGGGACCTCAGGAGGTCATCTAGTCCAACCCCCTGCTCAAAGCAGGACCAACCCCAACTAAATCATCCCAGCCAGGGCTTTGTCAAGCCTGACCATAAAAACCTCTAAGGAAGGAGATTCCACCACCTCCCTAGGTAACCCATTCCAGTGCTTCACCACCCTACTAGTGAAAAAGTTTTTCCTAATATCCAACCTAAACCTCCCCCTCTGCAACTTGAGACCATTACTCCTTGTTCTGTCATCTTCTACCACTGAGAACAGTCTAGATCCATCCTCTTTGGAACCTCTTTTCAGGTAGTTGAAAGCAGCTATCAAATCCCCCCTCATTCTTCTCTTCTGCAGGCTAAACAATCCCAGTTCTCTCAGCCTCTCCTCATAAGTCATGTGCTCCAGCCCCCTAATCATTTTTGTTGCCCTCCGCTGGACTCTTTCCAGTTTATCCACATCCTTCTTGTAGTGTGGGGCCCAAAACTGGACACAGTACTCCAAATGAGGCCTCACCAGTGCCGAATAGAGGGGAATAATCACGCCCCTCGATCTGCTGGAAATGCCCCTACTTATACAGCCCAAAATGCCATTAGCCTTCTTGGCAACAAGGGCACACTGTTGACTCATATTCAGCTTTTCGTCCACTGTAACCCCTAGGTCCTTTTCTGCAGAACTGCTGCCCAGCCATTCGGTCCCTAGTCTGTAGCAGTGCATGGGATTCTTCCGTCCTAAGTGCAGGACTCTGCACTTGTCCTTGTTGAACCTCATCATATTTCTTTTGGCCCAATCCTCTAATTTGTCTAGGTCCCTCTGTATCCTATCCCTACCCTCCAGCATATCAACCACTCCTCCCAGTTTAGTGTCATCTGCAAACTTGCTAAGGGTGCAGTCCACACCATCCTCCAGATCGTTGATGAAGATATTGAACAAAACCGGCCCCAGCACTGACCCTTGAGGCACTCCACTTGATACCAGCTGCCAACTAGACATGGAGCCATTGATCACTACCCGTTGAGCGCGATCATCCAGCCAGTTTTCTATCCACCTTACCGTCCATTCATCCAGCCCATACTTCTTTAACTTGCTGGCAAGAATACTGTGGGAGACTGTATCTTGTCTTCTACAAGTCACTTGTCTTAGAGCAACAAGTCATTCAGGGCTGGTCTTCACTACCGCAGTAAATCGAGCTAACTTACTCAATGTCAGTTATGTGAATAACATAACTGAAGTCGATGTAGTTAAATCCACTTACCGCAGTGGAGAGCGGCAGTGTCGATCTACCGAGTAGTGTAGACATGCCCTCAGACCTTGCCAGTCCTTCTGTGATGTCTGCAGTCATCCATATTTTCTCAGGGTAATATATGCGATACTCATGAATCCTGACATCATTTCTGGATTGATACAAGGCTATGTCATGAAACTGTTTGTTTTTACCCAAGGCATGATATCATGATGTTGCCAAGCAAAGAGCCACTTCATTGCAATGTGCTGACAGCAACATCATGACACGTTCGTCTGAACTTTACACTTGTTCTATGCTATGGGATTAACTTGGAAAAGCAACAGCCCCATGATCTGATATCCAATAGGGCTGTCAAACGATTAAAAAATAAATCGTGATTAATCGCATGATTTTAAAAATTGCAATTAATCGTGTGATTAATCGCATTGTT
Organism: Chelydra serpentina; assembly: GCA_037349315.1. NCBI lineage: Eukaryota > Metazoa > Chordata > Testudines > Chelydridae > Chelydra > Chelydra serpentina. The sequence continues at coordinate 27,430,534 of JBAIAC010000035.1, read as the reverse complement.
AAACAATAATGGAATGCCATTTATTTAAATATTTTGGGTGTTTTCTACATTTTCAAATATATTGATTTCAATTACAACACAGAATACAAAGTGGATAGTGCTCACTTTATATTTATTTTTTTATTACAAGTATTTGCACTGTAAAAAACAAAAGAAATAGTATTTTTCCATTCACCTCATACAAGTACTGTAGTGCAATCTCTTTATCATGAAAGTTGAACTTACAAATGTAGAATTATGTACAAAAAATAACTGCATTGAAAAATAAAACAATGTAAAACTTTAGAGCCTGTAAGTCCACCCAGTCCTACTTCTTGTTCAGCCAATGGCTCAGACAAACAAACTTGGTTACAATTTGCAGGAGATAATGCTGCCCGCTTCTTGTTTACAATGTCACCTGAAAGTGAGAACAGGCCTTCATATGGCATGGTCGTAGCTGGCGTCGCAAGATATTTACATACCAGATGCACTAAAGATTCATATGTCCCTTCATTTTCACCCACCATTCCAGAGGACATGTGCCCATGCTGATGATGGGTTCTGCTCAATAACAATCCAAAGCAGAGTGGACCAATGCATGTTCATTTTCATCATATGAGTCAGATGCCACCAGCAGAAGTTTGGTTTTCTCTTTTGGTGGTTCGGGTTCTGTAGTTTTCGCATCTGAGTGTTGCTCTTTTAAGACTTCTGAAAGAAAACACCTCGTGCCTCTCAGATTTTGGAAGGTATTTCTGATTCTTAAACCTTGGGTCCAGTGTTGTAGATATTTTTAGAAATCTCACATTGGTATCTTCTTTGCGTTTTGTCAAATCTGCTGTGAAAGTGTTCTTAAAACAAACATGTGCTGAGTCATCATCATCATCAACGATGAGTTTATTGTTTTTACAGTGCAAATATTTGTAATAAAAATAATAATATATAGTGAGCACTCTACACTTTGCATTCTGTGTTGTAATAGAAATCAATATATTTGAAAATGTAGAAAAACATCCAAAAATATTTAATACATTTTAATTGGTATTCTATTGTTTAACAGTGCAATTAATCATGATTTTTTTTAATCACAATTACTTTTTTTGAGTTAATTGCGTGAGTTAACTGTGGTTAATTGACACCCCTAATATCCAGGATCAATCTCTGACTTGAAAAATACATTCAGATTGACTTGGATCTGAACACTGCCATTACTCCTGATGTTTCAACCAGTTTTCCATCCAGGACATAAATATCCACTTGGGGGAGGCATCTGAGGGGTGATGCAGAGATTACTGTTGGGTCTAGTCTTGCTAACATCTGTGGGCATATCCTTGGCTGGAGTAAAATGTCATAGCTCCATTGACTTCAAAGCAGGGACAATTTACACCAGATGAGGATCTGTTCCTGTATTAATAATCTGGGAGAGGGGGGTCAAGAGCATTTTTAATTACATTTTGCAATGGCATAAAAAGTCTGTTTTTTCACTCCAAATGTTTGTAGCATTATAGCTTTCATTGTTGGCAGGTGTGCTGCAGGGATCGAAGTGGGGGGATCGAAGGGATTATGAGTGGAGATTGGATACGCGCAGCTTGGCCAAATGATCAGTAAGGGAGATACATACCGTAATCAGCTGTAGGCATTTGAAGGTTGTAAACGCCAAGGAGAGAGGGGAACTGTTTAGGGTGGTCCAAGGAGCTATAACTCGGCAAAATGAGATGAAAAAAAGCAATGGGAAACTGAGACACCAGTTGTGAGATCTGGTAGGCTGTGGAACTGACTTGAAGCCTTGACACTAGAATGATTTCAAACTGGACTGAACACAACAACACAAAATATGCTGTGGGGAATAATCCTGCACTGGCCGAGGCTCTGGATATAATTTGATAGGTCTTTTGTACTTGTATTTCTCTGAGCCTGAGTTTCATTCACATACATTTTCATGTATAATATAAATTTTAATTTGGCTTCAGATGATGTTAGTACTAGAAGTGACAGAACATTGCAGCAATGGCTACAAATGCTACTGTAATTCATTCATTTTGCTTGTATTGCCATGGGGAAGTTTAAATTTATTTTAGCCCAGGGGCTAATTTAAATTATAATTGGAATTAAGAATGGGCGAGAACGGCAAGTAAAACTCAGCAGAGGTACAAAGCTGTCAGAGATGTAGCTCCCTGTTTCTGCCCCATCATACCTCATTGCAGACCCCAAATGATATTTCTTCACCTTGGCACACCTCTTCCAGAATTTGTCCTGCTCTGCTGTGAGATTATTAGATTCTATTGAAGAGTGGTTTCACGTTGCTTTCTTTTGTTCTGTGCTTTAACGATTCCCTCACTTTTGCCTTTTCCATTGCTTCACCCCCTCAGTCACTCACAGCTTCACTTTTGCCTAGTGCTGTAGTCTAAATAAGGCATGGAGCTGTTTAGATGGAAGGTCTGGAAATGTGGAGATTTCTGCTAATGAATACATGCCCTAATTTGCATAGTTGGTGACTATGTATTACCTCTTTTACGTGGTTTGTATTTTTAGTAAAAGCTGTTTTTATTTCTTACCTCTATTCCATCTCCTGCACAGTATCAGTTGCTCTGCTACAGACGAAGGCACTTAAATAATCCTGTTACAAAATGAAGTTAAATGCTGGGGTGTGGTTGAAAAAGTATTTTTATTTGCTGACAAAATTATGGGGGTTCCTGTCTCGATCTCTGACAGCCACTGAGGAGTGGGGCGTGAGGGGCTCAGACAGCAGAGTGTGGGGGAGAGAAGAAATATAGTAGGGAGGAAATTTTTTTTACGTGGCTTTTTTCAGTGCATTTTCCTGCTATCATTTAACTAACAACATTTTTCACCATATTCCCTTGGCTTGTATGTTGTATTCCTTCCCCTTCGTCTCTTTGTGGTTTTGAGCGTACATTCTTCAGGGCTGTCTTCTGTCTGTAAAGTGTCCAGCACAACAGGGCTCCGTGTTTGGGCACCATCGTCATATAAGTGATTACTTCTAGTGATTACTTCCCACAGGGCCTCAGTCAAGAGGTGTGCTGAGCTCCTGGGCCTTTCAAGGGGAGTCACTTTTGTCTGTCTCTGGGGTTTCTGTATCAGACAAACAAGACCAACTTCTGGCAAGCTGGGATTGTAGAGGCCACCTCCAGGCCCTGCTATGCTATTGCTGCCATCAACACAACTCCCACTGGAAAGCCACTTGCCTCCAGGGCTGGCGCCAGGATTTGGGGGGCGGCGGGCGACTGCCTCCTGCCTCCCCGCTCAGCTGCTGAGCATGGAGCCAGAAGGCAGCCGTGGCGAGCCACCCCCCTACCTCCCAGTTCCATGCTCAGCTCCTGCGGCCCGCAGGCAGGGGGGGCTGAGCTCCCGCGGCCTGTGGGTGTGGGGGCTAGCTGGGGGGGGGGGCATTAGCTGGGGGGTGCGCAGGGCTGGTGCAAGGAAGTTTCGCCTAGGGCGTGAAACTTCCTTGCACCGGCCCTGTCTGCCTTATATACAGAGGGAGTTTAAGGTGCTATACCCAGACATGTATATGAACACTGCCATTACTCCTGATGTTTCAACCAGTTTTCCATCCAGGACAAAATATGCACTTGGGGGAGGCATCCAAGGGGTAATGCAGCGATTGATGTTGGACCTAGCCTTGCTAATATCTGTGGGGCAGATCCTTGGCTGGAGTAAATTGTCATAGCTCTGAGGTCGGAAAATGGTGGTGAGGTTCCTTACTAGTCTGTATGGTCTCAGGTAGGTTGCTTCAGCCATAGGTTCAGCCTCACTGAGACCATAGAGACTAGGAGTATGTGGGAGTAGGTTTTCCACAAAATTCAAGCACCCAAATAAGCACCCAGGCCAGGATACCTGAAAGCAGGAATCTTCCAAGGAAAATGGGAGACTTAACAGATCTGGAGGAACATCACAACCCAGAGCTATAAAACATGAAGATGTGATTTGTCAGATCTTATAAGCTAAACAGAGCCAGGACCAATAAGTAACTGGAGAGGAGACCTCCCACTAATATCTAGATGCAGGGTGAAGTGGTGTTGGTGATTCAGTAGGTGCCATTCTTTTCTTTATGTCAGTGCTGAACTAATGTCTCTGCATGGTGTGCAAGGGCACTGCACTGTTGGAAGAAAACTAGTAAAACCAAGAACCACAGCTGTTGGACTGTTAGTGCTCCCATGGCACTTTTGGCAAGAGTAAGGTTGCATCTAGGTCATTACTGTGTTATAGACTCATAGACTTTAAAGCCAGAAAGGACCATCATGATCATCTACCTCACCCACTCACTACTGTAATAGACCCATAACCTCTGGTTGACTTACTGATGTCCTCAAAACATGATTTAAAGACTTTGCCTAATGAATTCTCCCCTGCAGTTTCAATGGGATAATTCCTCACTTCCTGTTCTACTCTATTGCCTGATATGACTATGGGCAAAGAGCTAGAAATGGCTGCACTTAGATGGTAGATGAAATGGTTCCTCCATGTAATGTTTGTAAAATGCTTCAGGATGAAGGTATTGTATAAATCTTAATTACTGTAGTAACAAGCAGTGAACTGTCGGTGACCAACATGGGGTCCTTAAGAGACTGTGACAGTTGGTGAGGCAATTCCCACATTTTGGATATAAAACTGGTGTGTAGGCTCTTTCTGCTGTTTACTTTTGGGCAAGTTGTGCTGTTAAATCAAATTCATGACAACCCTTTGTCATCCTTCAGATGTTTACATTTAAAATATTTCCTTCCTTTATTTAATAAGTATCTATTATAAACTTAGGGTATTCTATGGTAAAGGCCCACAATACTGTAATTGTTCCATTGGAAGCTGCCCAAGATGAAAAGTTCAGGACCGGTTTTTAATCGGCTGGAAAATCTCAAGAGCTAGCACTTGGTTTTTTACTCCAAAACCAGAGTTGGTTCTGATCCAGCTCGTGTTTTACCCTAACTCCACTCCCTCCACATTTGTTCAGATAAGTGATTATGGTTTAATCACTTATCACAAAAGCATTTGCAAAAAGGGACAAACTGCAATCTCAGCCAGCAGGTGTGTAACTTTACAAAAACTTATTTTTAGTCAATAAATTCTAACAAGCCAAAACAAACCCTCAGCCCCATCCTGTAACATTTTAATTTTTGTAGCTGTGTATCCTGACTGTATAACCTAACGCAATATTCATTTGTATATCAAGCTGTTAACATTCTTGTGTGGAGTGAGGAATTGGAAGAATACAAAAATATCAATGGATGGTTTCTCAAACTTGACAATCCTTTCTGTGATGCTGCATCTCCATCTAGTGGTAGACTTTTAGAGTACATTGTGCATCACAGTGAACAAAGCTGCCTTTTCTGAGTTCTTGCCTCTGGGCCTTGCAGATACATAAAATGGTTACACCTTACTGTTTCTATCTTAACATTACCACTCATGTTTGTCACATCATTACCAGTGTCAACATGGCAGGTTTAAAAGCTAAAGTGCCTCTGGCACTGTGCACTGTAGCTTTGTAGAATGAAAATACCAATAAAAGGCAACAAATCCCTGACTCAGGTAGGTAGTTATATACTGAGGGCTGTTTCAGGTGGATAAGCTGTAAAACCACCTGATCACCAATAAGAATTCAATTCGCATTTTAATAAAAACCTCACAGAGAGCCGGGTCGGGAAGAAGCCCCTTGAAAAAAGCAGAGCACAGCAAATTTGTGCTGAGCCCAGTTACAATGCACTGTTCAGCATCTGTGGCTTTCTTCCCTTTATCTCTCGCCAAGCCACTGTCTCCAACTGTCTATTGCTGAGTCTCCTAGAGGCCCAATGGCACACTAAGCTGTAAGGAAGAATTCACGTAGCACTTCCCCCTAACCCTTACTCTGTGTGTGTGTGTGTCTCTCGGAATCCAAGGCCTTTTAAAAGTCTCTTCTGTCAACAACAACAACAACAACAACAAATGCTTTGATTTATCCACTATCTCAGTTTTCTCGGAGCCCCTTTTCTTTGGGTGTTAGCATTTGGCCCCTTCCTTGTGTATGAGCATTGATTTAAAAAGAAAATGTGTGCTCAGGCTGTTTTGACTTTGTCAGCTTCATAAAACTGAAATGATTGGCTAGGGCAACAAATGATTTTCTGTTTCGCAAAGTTTGGGAGTGAAATATTTTTCTTTGGTGAGTTAAAGGAGAAAGGTTAGAATTTGACAACAACCAGTTACAGCTTCAGAATGGCACTAGAGAAGCCCTCCCTACCTCTAGTTCCCCACTGGAGTTAAAATGTTAGCTGAGTACACTAAAAATAGTGAAGAATTAGGGGTTGAAGCTTAGACGCATCAACGGGACACATGGGCCTCCATTTGCCTGTTAATCAAAGCACTTCAACCCTAATCTGGAAAACCATATGCTGTGGAGGAGTTAATGATTAATGTCTGTGAAGTCCTGGCCCAAATAAGAACTAGCACTGCCAAATGTGATAATGTTGTCCTCTGCCACATAGTCGCAGCTTGGTGCTTCTTCAGATAAGAATGTAGTCTTGTTTCATCTTCAGACATCAATCCTACTAGGACAGGGGTTGCTTGTTAAACAGCCATTCATCCTTGCTCCTCAACGCACATGCTTCAGAGCAAATATTTTTGCCTATTCTTCTTCCTTTCTCATTGACTTATCTACAGAGCTTAACAATTAAAAATATGCCTTTGTGTTTGTATAACATCTTTGCTCTGAGAATCTCAAAATGCTTATAAATACGAATTAAGCCTCAGAATACTCCTGTGAGGTTGTTATGGGATATATAGGGGTCATTTAATCCACCACTGAAACACAGCCATCTCCTCAGTGGAATTTGGCAGATATTAGATAGCACACAAGAACATCTAAGCAGCAGTTTATAGCAATATGTCAACACCACTCTGTCCAACTGACACTGCAGAGGGAATTTCAATTGGTAAAATATGATCAGATGGAATTTGTCCAGGAAACTGGTTTAATCTGTTCTATCAAATCTTTCAGGAATGCAGCTAAATAAGTCTTAGTCCTCTGTGTGGTGTGAGGTCTCTTTTCCCTAAGGAACACTTCTAGGTCGCAGAGAGAACTACAGCAGCACTAAGTGCAAACTACCAATACCTGCCTCCCCAGAGTCCTCTCTCCGTCCTAAGAATGTACAGCAATCACAACACAAAGGACTCACTGGAAATGCAAGTTCACAAAGTTCCATAAGCATCATTTCCGTGGGAATTGTTCTGCAGAAGAAGTACTTTTATGACATTTTAATGTGAATCCACTATATGTCTATCTGGTTTCTTATATGGTGCCATAGTATGTAAGCACCTCATACTTCCATAAAATTTCACATGACCTTTAATAACCACAAGTGCTCATGTCCTCTTTCATCCGGAAGGCCTTCCCAGCACAAGACCTCCAACACTGTGTTGGTTCATTCCTTTCTTAGGGTACGTCTATACTTACGCATCGCGTTGGAGGAGTCCAATCGATCTTCTGGGTTCGATTTATCGCGTCTTGTCTAGACGCGATAAATCGAACCAGGAAGTGTTCCCCCGTCGACGCTTGTAATCCTACTCCGCGAACGGAGTAGGCGGAGTCAACGGGGGAGCCTGCGCGCCACGTGTGGACCCCGGGTAAGTACCTTTTCATTCGAACTAAGATACTTCGACTTCAGCTACGTTATTCACGTAGCTGAAGTTGCGTATCTTAGTTCGAATTGGGGGGTTAGTGTAGACCAGCCCTTAGAGTGTTACCTCCTGAGTCAGCAATACCACTTCCCTGTGCAGTGCACCCTGGTGTTCCTCAGAAGTCTCCATATTGGTGGCTTCTGCCTAATCCTGCTTGCATATTATCAGTTGTATCAGGTCTATTGTAGCTGTTGTAGAATTGTAACTATTCCATGAACAAGTCAATTTTGGTCATTTCTTCCTTTGGGTAGCTTGTTTCTAAAGGTCTCGTCTTAAAGGCCAAAATTTCCATAGACATCGGAGACTCAGGATTGGCCCCTAGATGCTTTTAACATAATCAGCTATATGAAGCTGGGCATATGTTCCAGTTGACTGAGAATAAATGAGTTGATGCATTTCTATTCATCTGTCACCATGGTTTGTGACAAAGCAACATCTTGGAATTCTTCGCTCCCACACAGCGTCTTTTTGCCCCCATGCTTTCCTGGCAGAACCACCACACAACTGGAGAGTCTATTCAGGAGAGGCCTGGCACTGTACAAGGCTTGCAGCAGGTCAAGAATGATATTCATTGGCAAAGCTGAGTGAATGGGTAGCTGACATAGCACATTATTTAACACCCGCTGTAGCCGTTACTATTAGTATCTCCTTATGTATTAAAGTTCACATGTGTACAATGAAGAGAGACTATAATGTTTTGTTAAATTTGCATCAGTGGAAAAATCTCTTCACTTCCATCACTATGAGTGCACTTTGAAAAACCCACTCATTTGTCAAAGAGCAGTTATTCCCTTGTGTATCCATTGCATCCCTCTCCTACCTCCCTCTCTTTTCTCTGCACTTTGGAGTAGAATGAAATTTCCATATTGTTTCATGGCACTGCAGTGTGCAATTTACAGGGCTGAGAGTTTAAGTTGCTCTAAGGATTAAATATATTCCAATGTATCGAGTGGGCTAGAGTTCAGAAAAGCTTAGGTGCACAATTGTGCTTCTAATTTCTGTGTAATTGCTCTGACTGCATGTGAAGAACAGGTAATGTTATGTGTTGTACAAGTTATCCAAACTGACATTTAGCATGTGCAATTATCGGAGAGAGTGTGTGCCTAAATTATTTGAAACTCTATCACATATAAAAATATATGTAGGTGTAGGAACAAGAAATATGGAGTTAATTTTTGTGTCATGTTAATTGACTGTTCCCCAGCCCACAAATTGTTTCTAATCCTCCCAACCTCCCCAATAACTAACAGCATCTTAAGAGTTGAATCTGTATATGTATTGATTACATGAGAGTTGACACAGTTCTGATATTGCACCTTTTAAGTTCTTTACCCTTAGCAAAATGCTTAGTATAAAAAAGACAACTGATCACAAAGCAGCCAACGGTATGCCTTTTTCTTTCCAAGGGTAGAAGTGGGTGATTGCCTGTAACAGAAGCAAGAAAGTCACAACTAAGCTCCTTCTGATTCTCTTCCTTCTTCATTTTCTCCTTTAGTGTGGAAACAATAAATGATGGGCAGTTTCACAGTGTGGAGTTAGTTATGCTGAACCAAACACTGAACTTGGTTGTGGATAAAGGAACCCCCAAGAGTCTTGGCAAACTGCAGAAACAACCCACAGTCAGCATCAACACCCCGCTCTACATTGGAGGTATGTTCAATCACTCTTCGCAACAATGGCTGACCCTTGACAATTTTCCAAAAGTTTCTTCAGCTAATAATACAGCTGGCATCTCCCAGCAGATCATGTTGCTGCTATGAAAATGATTTGCTGGAATAAAGACTTAAGAGATTAAAAAAATAAGACATTCCAACATTATGGTCTGACGAGATATTAGTAGCCCCGTTAATTCAACAGTCTGTGAAGCCATGAAGGGTATGCATAGAGATACTGTAGTGATGGACATGGCAGAACTTGGATTGGATAGGGAGCATCTGCTCTTCAGCCATGTTTTTTTCCAAATTAACTAGATTAAAACCAAGCACAAATGGCTACAGGTTTATAATGGAGCCCTAAGGGCCATTGGGCCTGATCCAAAAACCATTGAAGCTGATGGTAAAAATTCCCTTTGGCTTCATTGTGTGCTCAGGCCCTTTGTGAATAATACCTTTTAATAATCCCTTTTCTACTTGGCCGCTGAATTATTATCCTTGCAAATCTGAAAACTGAATAATCTTGTTTTGGCCAGAGCTGAACCTTAACAATTGGCTCAAGAATGTCAGAGATTAAAGAGCCTCATGCAGCAGAGATGATCTGGCAACAGAGCTATGAGAACATCTCCCCCGAACCACCCAATCTGTGTAAGAGATACAGCTCCATAAACATAAATAGTATGTCCTATGGAAATAAGCATAAAAAGATCATGTAATTAGATTTTTGTAATACATAAGCATATAATGGGGGAGCATTAAAGTAGTCTTGGCTTTTGACTACTTCCCTTTGCAAGCTCAATGTCTTCCTAACATAGCTCTGCTAAACATAGCTCCTCTCTAGACGTATTGCAAAATTCTATCTTTTTATAATTGAAAGCATAAACATTTGACTGAAAGCTTTATAAATTCAAAGGACTAATGTGATGCTATTTCCATGAAAACTCTATAAGGATCATGTTTTAAGTGTAATGTAAAACCAAGGACGTGCCCAGCTGTACTCACTAAATGTCCCAAGACACTTTAACAAGTGTTAGTCACAGTGTCCTGTCCAATATGAATAGCTATTTTATACCTGTCTAGATTTCTACTGCAATAGTTTTAACTGGCTACATTACTATTTCCTGTCCTGACTGTTGCATATTGTTGCTCAGTACTGTTAGCTTTCTTGTTGCATTCCAGGGGTAGCAGCATTTCACTGGCAAACTAAGAAATTCTTAAATAATTTCTAAAGAACTTTGGGATTAAAGTTGCTATAAAAATATAAATAGAAGCAGCATGATCTAATGGTTGAAATGCAGGGCTGAGAGTCTGGAGAGCTGGACTTTATTCACTGCTCTACCACAAGATTTTTGTGCAATCTTGGGCAAGTATTTTTATCTTTCTGCCCTTCCAACTCCCCATCTGCAAAATGGGAATAATGATACTGAACTACTGCAAAGAGGTGTCCTAAAATGTAATTCATTAGTGTTTATGAAGGACTTTGGGAACCTCAAAGGGAAGGTGCTAGCCATTATAATTTATTCTATTATTATTGTGAATGCAAGATAATCTTTATATTTTGTTTTATCTGAAGGAATCCCAACATCTACTGGGCTATCTTCATTGCGCCAAGGCACAGATAGGATGTCAAATGGCTTTCATGGATGTATCCATGATGTCCGCATTAATAACGAGCTGCAGGACTTTAAGGATCTACCCCAGCAGTCATTAGGAGTGCTTCCTGGCTGCAAATCCTGTAACATCTGCAAGCATGGCATCTGCCGGTCCATAGAGAAGACAAGCGTTATCTGTGAGTGTCACCCAGGCTGGACAGGCCCACTGTGTGACCAGGAAATTGGAGACCCCTGCCTTAGTAACAAGTAAGGCCATTGGTGCTGATGGGAGTGCTCTCTTCAATGAACTGACATTTAACTTTTTATCTTACAGAGCCAGGCTTCATTTTTAGAGGTGCTGAATACCCACAACTCCCACTGAAGCCATTAGAAGTTGTGAGCCTCTTCACCTCTGAAAATTTACATCAACCACTTCTTGTTTAGAATGCAGGCAGGCCATAGATTACTCTCCAGTTCAGGGGGAGTTGAGGCATTTATATCAAGAGCCACATTTTCACCTGTGGGTGTCCTTGCCAAAACACACAGCCCCACATTGCATACATAAACCCCACGTCAATCATACACATTGCATTTGATCCACTGATTGCATATCGTTACCCAGGGATGAGTTTTCTGTAGGAGGATGGTGCACACTTTGTTGATGCATCCACATCCAAAAGGAAGTGCCCATTACAGCATGTGCTGGACGTGATGTTCAGAGTCTAACCCTCCAGAGGCCATAAATGTTGTTCTTAAAACTATGTATTCCAGCTTTAACTGGTTCAGAATCCCTTGAAACTCAGCTGTCCATAAGAGTTCCCTTTGGAGTAGAACATCTGAGGAACAGCAATAGGGTAAGGAATAGTGTATAGTCCAAGGGAACGGGCTTACGAGTAAAGCATTTATAATTCAAAGAAACAAAGTGCACATTCATGTCAGAGTACTGGATAGATACATTAATTTCCTGACAGGAACACAAATAGACAAACCAGCACAGATCAATGGTCTATGTAGCTCTATGTCTTATCTCAAACAGATGGAAATACTTTTGTATTAGAAGCTACTCCCATGGTAAACTGTTGGAGAATCTGTGGGAAAGGGATATTGCAAACACATGGTTTTGACAGGCTGAGTGACCCAATCTGTAATTATCCATGTGACTGATTTGAGTGAACAGGAATTTCATTTGGCACAGCAACCATTTTAAACTAGCTTCTGGGCACAATCCTGCAGGGTGCTGAACCCTTCAAGGGAGGTATTGAGCACCCTCAATTCTGGAGATCCGAGTATGCCTCGCACCTCACAGGATTGAAGCCCTTTTACTAAAACTTACAACTTAAACTAGGTAGGGTAAAATAAGAGACCCTAAACAGTGTTGAAATATTGATTTGATTTTTATTTAAACTAGCCTCTTGTTATTGTATTTCACCAATGAGGATGCACAAACAGTCCCCATGAGTTTTCAAAATCAGCAGTTAGCCAGGATGGCTGGGCAAGGAAAGAATGAGGAACTTGCAGTTGTTTCAATGGTGAAGGTTTGTTTCACCCTGGGTGTCCAAAAGAGTGGTAGGTGCCATTCAAACAGATCTCCACACTAAAGAGTGAACAATCTAAGTGGAGACGTGGTAGTACAAAACTGAGGAGGAGATGGTGGGGGGAGATGAGTAACAAGGGTTACTGATCCAGGAGCAGGAGTTAGTTTAGTGTTGTTGAAAATGCCTTTTTTTAAATAATGTGACTCCACTTAATTACCCTTTTTTTCTGTATCCTGACCTCATTGTTGCTTTTATTATTTTTTATTTTTGCCTATTTTGCACACATATGAAACTGACAGGGGTTAAAATGAACATTTTTTTAAAATAGGAAATAATTTAAAATGTCAGGAGTAAAAATAACAAACAGGGAAAAATTTATATAAGCGAGGGCTTTGTATATATGAAATGTTTGTACTGTTGGATGGCATCCCCCAGCATAAAGATGCCCCCTTTCATCTCCTCGCCCTGCTTCCACAGTCTGAGTCTTCATTTACCCACTGAATGGGGATCTATTACACTTCTTCATTATGCACCACCTCTCCAGAAATACCAAATCCCACTGCAGGACTCCTGAATCGTTAAACCATACAACTAGAACAGACTCCAGTTTTTCAGAGTAATTTAGCCTCTTTTTTTGTCCACAAATTCCACAGACAGATAATTTTCCTCGCATTTATTCATCACGTGAGGTAATCTGTAGAATAATTTTTCCAAGTACGCTTTGACGTGTGGATTGTTCACAAGCAGTTTGTTTCAAGTATTCAACTCTGAATCTGAGCTGTTTTGTTTGGATAAATTGTATTGTTTGATCCATGATTGAATGAGCCTAACCCTTATTCAGGTTTCCCATGAGAACATTTCATGATCACTAAATTCAGAATTCACTTTCTGTGAATATTATCCAGTATTCACTTGCAGTTTCTGCCAGCATGCCTGGCACTGAACTTCTTTGCTTTAGAGTATTGGCCAGAAATTGAATGGGAGCTAAGACATCCAAAGTAAAGATTCCTGGAAAAATTGAGGTCTCTTCCTGTCCTAATTCAAACCCCACAAGCATAAGCCAGCTCTAAACTTTTCTTCTTTCTCAGGTGTATCCATGGTAAATGCACGGCTGCCAACTTTGCTTACACATGTAAGTGCTCAGAGGGTTATATGGGCATGTACTGCGACAAGAAGAATGACTCCTCAAACCCCTGCAGAATTATGAAATGCAACCATGGGCAGTGTAAAATTTCAGAACATGGGGAGCCATACTGCGAATGTGACCCTAACTATAGCGGAGAACATTGCGACAAAGGTATGCCTGGGCTACAGTGCTTGGGATGCTGCTTTGCTGTCATTTCTATTCACATTTGTCTTCACTCTTCCTCCATTTAACTCTTATTAACGGGACAATTGCCCCTTCAGAGCCATTGAGGGAGGAGGAGAGGGAAACCACACAAGAGCTGGCCAGAATATATCTGAACACGTGGAAAAGTGTAGATCTATGATAATAGCTCTGTTCCTCCTGAATCCTGGAGGTTTGTAGCTCTGTGGTTTCTGAGTGGCATGGGCTTGGGATGTGGGTGCTTTTCTGTGGCATCTTTCCCATCATACACTACAAGGATTGTCCTCATTGCATTATTGGGGATGAAAATTCCCCCCAGCACACTGAAACACATCTCTGATGGGGAAGTTCAGAAAGGCAAAGGCAGAATTCCCAGGAAGCACTGCTCCTTTAGGAACCATGATGTGTAGGATGAGTAATGTGCGTTGCCCTCATTCCTTCCCTCTCCTGAGCTGTACAGGTTTGAAATGGAGTCTCAAGGAGAATTCTTAGCTTTTTCTATATTCCTATTGGGCTTTTGGGGAGGCCAAGCCCCCTGTCTGTTTCACACCTGTTTGAAATGGCCCCCAAATGAAATGGCCTATTAGAAACTCAGAAAGTTATAACTCAGTCTTCTAGGCCTTCCTTTGTTCCCCCACAAAAGCAACAGTTTGGCCCATAATGTTTTATTTAGGTAGCAGTTTTCATCTGAAAGGATCAGTCTTTGCAAATTCCATGAATCTGACTGCTGCACAGTGACTGCACAATAGGTTAGGACAGGAAATGTTGCCAAGTATACTTGGGCAAACCCCAGATTATTAAAGTTCATACAGAGTAAGCTGAATGTTGGTTTTGAGGGTCTCCTCTAAAGACCTACACAGAGTAAGCTGCATGGAACTCCATATATCTAATCTGAATAGGATGTAAGGACAGATCAGTCTCACCAAGATGTGTATCTGTGGCTCTAGGGAGCTTAAGTGTTTCAAATGTGATTCTCATGCCATTAAACCATTCCCATGGCTAATAATGGTCTTACTATTCATGTTTTTTCCATATTTTTCCATTTTCTAATATGGGGATAATATATACTTTACAGGGGTGTTGGAAGCTTAAATAACTATTGTTTGTTAAAGCATCTCCAGTTCTGTTGAAAACAACAGGCCTGATTCTACACTGCCTTGTATAAATACATACCTGCACAAAGAGAGTACAATTCTGTCCTGATAGCATTTTACACCTGGTACAAAGCAGTGGAGAATGGAGACCCTGTGCACTGTTTGCCTTTAATAAAATAAATGTCGGTACATGCACTGGGCTGTTTGGTGGGGAGGAGGTTACAAGATAATTATCACCTTCCCCATCCTTCCTCTCTCTAACAATCTTGGGGTTCATTAAGTAACAAGCCAGTGAATGAGAAAGGAATAAAACTTTAACACCACAAACTGGGGAGCGTCTCTGGTGAACTGCTGCGCACAGCCATGCGGTGTTCCCAACCCCTGCCTTCCAGGCACATCTCCAAATTCCTATGTTTATAATACTGTCCCGTATGAGGGAGCGTCTCTAAATTATAATCTCTACACTCTCCGTTGTTTTAACAGAGAATCTTTGCCAGGGTGAGATTGTCCGAGAAGTGATCCATAAGCAGCATGGCTACAGCTCGTGTGTTACTGCCTCCAAAGTCCCCCAGATGGAATGTCGTGGCAGTTGCAGTAATGGGCAGTGTTGCGTTCCCCTCCGGAGCAAAAGGCGGAAATACATCTTTCAGTGTGTGGATGGATCCTCCTTCATGGAAGAACTGGAGAGGCATGTGGAATGCGGCTGCTCAAAATGCTTATAAGCCATTCTCCAGTCTCTTGCCACTTGAATCGACTCAGAAGTGCTCTCAAAATGGGACCTATTTACTTTCAGCGTGAAAAAGAAGAAGAAAAGAATATTAAGTATATTGTAAAATAAACAAAAAATAGAACTTATTTTTATTATGGAAAGTGAATATTTTCATCTTTTATTATATAAAGTATCACACCATTTCGGGTATATGTATCATATAGTGAGTTATTTTTACCATAAAACTTTTTTAACAGTTGTTAAAAAAATTTAAAATGTTTTTAAAAAATAAAGAAATCATAGCCTAACAAAAGGAGAAATGGGGTACGTTTATAAGAATGCATGATGGCCAAATGTGAAGATATTTTAAGGACCTGCCACAAAATGATAGATATAGACTGAAAAAAATATTCTCCGAGGTTCTGGTGGGTACAACAGGAAAGCACATTCTCACATCTGACAGCCATCTCTTCTATCTGTGCACCCTGAAAAAGTCTCCCTCTCGATTCTTACCCTTGCCTAACAATGCTAGTTTGTGTTTGGTTCCTGTACAGTGGCTCAGCTTGATACTCTTGAACCAGTTCCCCAAAAAGTGCATCCGTCTGGCAGTAGCCTAAGTCTGACATTGACTCCATTACTCAAGTATTATATTAGTATAATGCATTTTTGTTTTGTATTTTGTATTTTTATCTGTCTTCCCACTATATTCTTGAGCGACTGTATCTCTATAGCATGGACAACTCTATCCAAAAGGAAGTGAGGGAGAGAATGTGGGAAACACATTTTGGGACGTTTTTGTCCAAAAAGGCAAAAATAAGTGCTAAATGACTCCAATTAAGCAACATACTAACTACTTCTACTTACCCTTCCTGTGTTATGTCCCAGGTTTATGCCTCACTGCTCTCAGCCTTGAGTTCCTTTTTCTATATGAAATGTGGGGAATACACTACAATGAAGTTTGACAAACACTGCAGCTTTCAAAGTTCATGTATAAATCAATTTTAAAGGAGAGTGAAAATATCCCAAGAACCAGAATTTACCTTGCTAATATATTGTACTTTATTCCCACTTTCATTTATTTCAGCCAAAATTTTACTCCTTGCCACAGTTGCCTTTTAATACACCCTCTATGGTACATGGCCAACATGCTGCTTCTCCACCTGCTACTTCTCAAATTAGTGTAAGTTGCACTATATGCATGTGGAATTCTTATAGGTCTGCTGTCTGTCCCACCTTAACAGAGATTTCATCTGTTCTTAAGGAGACTCTTGATATCTCCATATAGTTTTGCTCTCGCTTTCCACTATATAGATTGACTGATCCACGCTAAACATTTTCACCTGCACTATTGAATATTCTGCACTTGTTCCTCCCACAGGATTCCCATTGACTTTAACAGGAGCCGTGTATGCAGAATGAATTCTGAATATGCAGAAGAGATCCATGTAGATGACAAATTCTCAGTGTGAATCTGAGAGGTGATTTTTACCCTTAGGGTGTTGGGGGTTTTGCCAGAGTTACCTGTTTACATTACACAAGCCTTGAAGTGTTCTATTACCATGAATTAATTCCTGTCAATTACTGTTCCATTGTTTCTTCAAGTAATTTCTCTCTCTTTCTCCCTGAAAGGGTACTGAGTATAGTGGTCCTTTCTTCAATGAGTATGTTTGTGAGAAACAGCTAAGACAGAGCTTATGCCCTGCAGTTTTGGCTTAACCCAATGCCCATTGAAGTCAAAGGAAAGGATCAGGCCCTTTAAAAGCAGGGGCAGAAAGAGAGCTCATCAGTTAAAAAAAAAAAGTAAATAATTAGTGCTTTTGCCTGAATGAGGCTTTAAAAAAAAAAAAAAAAAAGCATGAAACAGATTCCTGTCATAGCCAGCACAAATTTACATTCCCCTCAGGAAAAATAACAGACACTATTGCAGTTACAATGTAAATCTTTGTCCTTTTTTGGAACCAGCAGCCCTAAGATGCTTATAGGCCTTATTCTAATTAAAACCCTTTTTATCCATAACAGTGTAGTCAGCGTTCCTTTTTGTTTCCCAGAGTAATTTGGGCAGGAGGGAAGTGAGTGATACAATAGAAGTTTTTCAGAATAAATACTAGGACAATAGAGCCTGCAATCAGTGAAACATAAAACAATCACTACTTACTTAATGTGCCAAAAACTGACTGAAATAGTACAGTTCAGGAGCCAGAAAAAAAAGTTATATATAGCATAGGTTTCATTTCATTTTGAGTGATAATATGTGACGCTAGAAGCAGCTGGAGTTTATAAAAAGTTTTTTAAAAACCCACCCTCCCTACCCCCCAATCTGTAGATTCTAAAAAATTGCAAAAGCAACTAACTGCACAGGCTTGTATAAACATGGCCCTGGTACAAATCTACTATTATTAATGATACATTCTTTCTCAGTGCATTTTTGTAGATGCAGCTAGCCATCATTTCAGGGAAGAGAAATCAAGACTTGACCAGTGAATCGCAGCGCTTCAGCGCTTTTAATGTTCTAAAGTCTCATTAGTAAGATGGATAATTGGCTGCCAGTAAACCGCCAAAACATTGTGTGGCATTGCTTTCCCCGAAAACTAACTGAAATTGTAGCCAATGGTTTCATCCAAACAGCAGCATGACTGAGCGAAAATAATGTTTCCTTTCCTCCTACCTTTCTCCCCTCCGCCCCCCCCTCCGCCCCCCAATCTTCTGACAGGTTTTTAAATTGTGACTCTGTAACCAAAGGCAAAAAAGCCATCAACAGCCGCTTAAATGAATCCCAGACTGACCTAAACTTAGTTAACCTAAACTTCACAGCAAAATGATAATAGCTACAGTACAGTAGGGCTGGCCCTGTTCTGTAATCACAGTCAAGTGCTGTGACACACAAATAACTCAGAAGTCCTATTTTTTTAAATCAAAAGAAGCATTTTTACACATTTCTAGACAGCAGTTGCGTGACAATCACTGCCATGTTTCAGATCAATGATTTTACTGGCTTAATATGGAAGTAGTTTGCTTGGTTTAATTAAAAAAAATTAATGGTGCCAAAAATATGAGTTTAACTGAAGTGTTAATTAGCTCGGGAAGTTTCCTCTGTAACTTGCCTGTTACAGTAGATATCAGCTACTGTAGATACAATGCAGTTATTTTTAACACTATTGAGTTCTTAATAAAGTGAAGAAAGATGCTAACCCTAAAAAAACAAAACAAAACAAAAAAAACCAAGAGGGCAATGCAGACTGGTGTGAATTAGTGTATTTTATTAACAGACTCTCATTGTGATGTAATTTTTGAATAAAGTGTTGGGTTATGGAAGATTATAACTTATCCTGTGGTGTGATGCAGATTATTTCTCTCTACTGTGTATTTTGGGTATCATGGTCTGGCCACTTCATGTCTCTTGTACCAGTGAGGTAGCTGAAGTAATGCAATGAGAACATACACAACTTTGGTCACAGTGACAACATAACTTCCTGTACAGGCAACTCCAATGCATAAGGAGGCCTGGAAAATTTTCCCCTCTTGGAGTTTCTATCACATTCTTTCTTTGGACATAAAGGGGCTGCATTTGCCCCACTAGTAGTAACATTTACATTATGGTAGCACTCACAGGACCTACTCAAGATTGCCCCTCCGCCTTGTGCACAAAGGTCTGCCACCAAAACCAGCAGCTGCCAGAGATTTTCATGAATCCAGAGACATGAAGTCACCTTGGCACAGTCTCTGTGCCTCTGCTCCTTCCAGCACCCTTCAGTATGAGCCTTTGAGGGGCTTCCCCACTGAAGAGGGAGTTCAATGGCACAGAGGGAAAAAATTGAGCAGTCTAAGATTACCCATGAAAAGTCCAAGAGATGACAGTGAGTGATGTCTCCCTTGCCCCATGCCCTCTCCACACAGACTCTGACTCCTACTAAGGGCCTTCTGTGGTGGGGAGGGAAGACAGGGATATGGTGCTATGGAGGTGGCACTGCTCACACCTGGACCACCCAAGGTTGGAATCCTCTGGATCCCTGTAGCCTGTGATTGCAGAGAGTACAATATGGCCCTAAATCACCAAATCATCTTCATGATTTCCCAAACAATGAGAGCGATGATTGAAATAGAAACTGGTTGAACCATAATGTGGTGTTTACGGGGTAGGAAAGCCAGTGAGAGCAACCAAGTCAAGGAACGGTCAAAGGAACCCAAATCTGTCAGTCGGAGCTTTCAAAAACTGATTATTTTGAAAGACTGCTTGGTGTTATCTGTTGACATCCTCTCCCATTTTCTGATTAGTCCATCCTAGACAGTATTCTTTTGTTAACCCTAGTTCCCACTCTTGAAGTCAAAGCAACAGCACAGATGAACCCCAAAAAAGTGGGTCAAAAGACCAGCACTGAAAGCGAGCATTTAAGAAAACAGCCATGCTAGGCAAGCAGTGTGGCTTAAGTCATCTGTTCTTGGCTACCTGCTAACAAAAATAAGTACTGTTATTGCTGTAACAGAAGGTGCAGACCATACACACATCAAGCAAGTGTTGTAAAATGGCAGAGTTCTAAAACACATTCAGAATACAGAACGTCACATGAGCCCTACAAACCCTGGGTGAACACACACAGCTAATCGATCATTTTAATTTTTATAGTTCCTCCCCCCACACACACACACATGTGCCCAGGATGCTATACAACACATTAAGAATATAGTGAAATATTACCACCCATTCGCAGAGCCTGATCCAGTTCCCACTAGAGTTAGATGTTTGCTTACAGATGTATTACTTTTTCCATGGAGCCCCTTCATCACATAGAATGATTAGGGAGAAACTCCAAGGAGAGCCTCTTCCACAGAATCTGGCCTGCATCTCCCAGTTTCTACAGTACTGTACATTTTTTCATTATAGTAATTGTAAAAAACTACAAGAAATACCGCTTGTGTAAACCATGTTAACAGAGTGGCGTTGTCTTCCTCTAGTGGTTAGTGCATGCAAAGAATATTGTGGACACATGCGCACAATCACCCATCCACCCATGGATGGCATTGATCATTTATGGACCACAACAACGCTTACTAATGCAAGTTGAGGCCTCAAAATGGGTTGCAGTCAAGCAGGGAGTAACATGGACCCCCCTCAAAACCCCAATGTACATTAATCACCTATTTTAAATTTGCTGCTTCACCGTTGTTGCTAAATATTGCTAGTGACCATAGATTGTAAGCCCTTTGTTGCAGGAACTACTTGGAGGGATTGTGTGTGTGTTTGGTGGGGGGTGTTGTATAGTGCTTAGCACAGTAGTGCTACAACAAACCAAATAAGTAAGGTGTCAGAATTCTGGAAGGATTAGGAGACTGGCACCTAAAATATTTAGCTCAATAACCTTGAATGGGTGTGTCTTTAAGGAAGATCCTTTCTTCTCGGCCCCTGATCCACGAGAACTGCTTGTGCTGGAACCAAATACCACACTGAGCACAGTAAACATACCTAGAGAGAGCGGACAGATGGTCTACGAATCGCTTGGATATTCTTTTTAAACTAGGTTTTCCGCTTCCATTTCATTGCCAAGTATAGCATGTCAGACTAGGGTTGTGTGACTTATTAGCTGACAGAAATAATATGCCTTTTGACTCAGTCGTTGCTCACTGGCTAACATAACCCCAACCCTAACCATCACCTTTTGATCATTTTTCTTAGTTGTCCCAGTAGTACTTGGGAAAAATTTACAAACCCTGCAAATTTACATTTTATTCTCCAACACTTAACAAACCTGAGGATTAAGCCTACTACCCAGGGTGAAACATACTAGCCCAATGTGCCCTCTGCAATTTAAAAGTAATGCAACAGCAATCTACTATTTATTGTTTACTTTATTTAATTGTAATATTGTGAATCAACTTTTGATTTGATAGACTATTATAAAAGTGTTACAACTAAAGGTAGCTGAATTGCAGGAAAGGACGTTGAATGTATTACTCAGCATATGTCACCAGTATGCGTAGGCTAAGGAATTAATTCAGGGATGTCCTGTGGCCTGTTTTATGCAAGAGATCAGACACGATAACCACAATGGTCCCTTCTAGCCTTCAAATATATGAAGCTATAATTTCATTACCCAATTTTATTCAAATTTTAACCTTAACCCTGTGAGTTGACACCTGCTTCCTTCTCACTACTTTATGCATGACTAAATCAGGTAGGCTCCATAGCATTTACACATATCACTGGGTATGGATTTTGAGTACTCTGCTTCATTAAACTGTACCAATTTAGCCTACAATTTACCACTTTTGCAGAGGTCAGTGGATTAAGCTGAAAAAGAGCTTGACCCTGCAAGGGACAGTTAACAGGGGAAGGTGCTCAGCACTTTGCAGGACTGGGCCCAAGGAAACGATCTTTCTAGGGTGACCATATGTCCCGTTTTGGCCAGGACAGTCCCTTTTTTAAGCCCTGTCCTGGTTATCCCGACTTTTTTGGCAAATGTGGACATTTGTCTCAGTTGGCAAGAGCAAATGGGACAAATGCCCACTTTTGTCAAAAGAGTGGGGTGCGGAAGAACATGGGGGGTTGAGTGGAGAGGCCAGCCTTGCGCGGGGAGCAGGCAGGGCTCAGGCAAACAGTGACACCAGCCGCGCATGGAGAAGGGAGCTCAGGTGAGCAGCTAGGGCCAGCCCTATGCGGTGCCCTGTTTTCTCTTTGGGAATTATGGTCAGCCTATATCTTTCACCACATTTATTTTTCTTACTTTTTTCCCCACTCCTTCCCCGCAAGATTTTTTTCTAATGGAGCCCAACCTTCATTTTTTTCCTCTCATTTAAGTATAATTAGGGGGAAAGATTCATGAGCTTTAGGAAATGGATACCAAGCAGTGATTAGCGAAGTCATATCTGGGTGTGGGGAGGCCGGGGGGCCCTCCGACGCCCATGTCATGCACCCTCTGTGATTGCTGCCTGGGTGAGGCCTCACTTGGCTTCTTTACCTGCCTAACCTACCCCCTCCTCTGCCGAGACCTGGGCTTCTCTCAGGAGTTCTGCTACCTGCACCTCTCTTTCACTCCCCGTTCTTACAACTAGGTCCAGCATCAGGGTTCACCCACCTTCCTGAGGCTGCTTTTTTTCCCACAGTGGGCTCCCTTCAGTTGCTCTTCCCACTGGGACAGGCTCCCCTCAGCGGTTCTTCCGCGTCTCCTGCCCTCCCTTCCCCCCGAACCCAGCCTTGCTTAGCTCAGCACAGTCCCTGCTCTTTCCTCTCCCTGCAGGACTAGCTGCTATTCCTTCCACTGGGGTATGCCCGAGCAGGTCACCCACTCCTCCTCCGCTTCTGCCCACTGGGCTTCTGTGTGTGCCCCTCACCACTTCGCTTGCTTTCTGCATTTGTCAGTGCTGCCTCCTCACCTTACCACACTCTTTCCCCAGGTTCCTTGCCACAGCTGCACTAAGCTGCGCCATCAGGCTTGCAATGAGGAAGCCCTGGTGGTGGGGGGAGGGTAGCAATGTCCCATCATTCTGTTGCTGCAGCATCTAATGTGTCCCCTTGCTCCCCAGCCAATTCACAAATGACATAGGCTGCCTAGGGTTGCCAACTTTCTAATTGCACAAAACCGAACACCCCGGCCCCGCCCCCCACTCGCTCCAGCCCCCCCCCTCCCTCTGTCACTCAGTCTCCCCCACCCAGGCTGAGGCAGGGGGTTGGGGTGCAAGGGGGGTAAGGGCTCTGACTGGGGGTATGAGCTCTGGGGTGGTGCCAGGGATGAGGGGTTTGGGGTTCAGGCGAGGGCTCCTGCCTGGGGCTGAGGGGTTCAGAGTGCAGGAAGGGGTGCGGGCTGCAGCTGGGGTATGGGCTCTGGGGTGGGGCCGGGGATGAGGGGTATGGGGTGCAGGAGAGGGCTGGGGCAGGGTGTTGGGGGGGTGCGGGCTCCGGAAGGAAGTTTGGGTGCGGGAGGAGATTCCGGGCTGGGGAAGGAGGTCGGGGTGTGGGAGGGGATTCGGGGTGCAGGGTCCCAGCGGCACTTACTGCAGCTCCCAGGAAGTGGCCATCAGATCCCTGAGGCCCCTAGGTGCATGGGCAGCCAGGGAGGCTCTACGTGCTCCACTGCCATCACATCTGCTGATGCCACCCCCCACAGCTCCCATTGGTCACGGTTCCCGGCCAATCGGAGATGCTTAGCCCGCACTCAGGGTGCAGACAGCGCACGGAGCCTCCCTGGCCGCCCATGAGCCTAGGGGCCGCGGGGACCCGGTGGCAGCTTCCAGGAGCTGCACGGAGCTAGGGCAGGCAGGGGGCCTGCCTTAGCCCCAGATCCCTGCTGCGCTGCTGACCGGACTTTTAATGGCCCAGTCCGTGATGCCAACTGGAGCCGTCAGGGTCCCTTTTCGACTGGGCATTCCGATCGAAAATCAGATGCCTGACAACCCTAGGCCTGCCTTCAGAGGAGAGAAAGACCAACATATTTAAGGTCTAGGACTAGACTCTGGCCAGGGAACGTTCAAAGGGCTAAAATCACTTGAGTTGGTAGTTTTCCATTTTTTCAGCACATTTAAATAAACAAAAATAAAACCCCTCCCCCAATTCAATCTCTTCCTCTCCAGCCCCAACACTATCATCTCATTGCTGGGATCCTGGCTGGCTGCTCACCCCAAAATTCCCCTTACCTGTCCTAACATGCCAAGGGCTCCAGGAATGAGGGACTAGTTCAGAGGATGCTTAGCAACTTTGGCCTACCTCACTCCTCCACATGCTGCTGACTAGCAGAAAGGCTTGTTCTCCCTTCTGCTTGTCCCTTGCTGCGCCAGAGGAGTTTCTCCTGGGCAGGGGCCTGGAGAAACATGGCACAATGCTCTACCACAGGGGTTCTAAAACTTTTTTTTACTGGAAATATTCGAAAATATTTCAGCCTGTGCTGAACCCCCACCCCCCCCACCCCCCGCTGCAAAATGATGCCCCCTCCACCCCATGCCATGCCACTCTTCCTTCTGCACTGCTTCTGGCAGTAACCCTCCCTTCAGAGTTGGGCACCTGGCCAGCAAGCCATCACTCTCCAGACACCCAGCTCTCAAGGCAGTGCAATACCACGACCCTCCCTCTACGATAGCCTTGTGGCCACCTTTTGGGTCAGGACCCCCAGTTTGAGAAACATAACTCTAGAAAGTGGGTAGGAGCCAGCCGCATTGTGCAACGCATGCCACCAGGTGGCACTGTTGTACACAATGGTCTCAGACACTGCAAAGGTGTTCTCAGCCAACGTGGAAAAAGCACACAAACAGTGGGACTTAAAAGTAAGCAACCCTCCAGTCAGCTCCAGAAACCACTGTTGTGATTTTAGCATAAGTCTTGCAAAATCTGTTTCCTTCAGCCCTGGCTCCTGGAGTCCTGGGATTAGGTGAGAATCTCAGCTTTCATTTATTTAAAAAATGTTTCTAGCCTTGTTAGTTGCAGAGAAATGCTGGGAAAGGTGGCCCGAGGGCATGCTAGAGCCTCAGAGGTCAGAAGGAAAAGAACTAGAACCCCAACTGTATTACATTAAAAGTCTCGTGATTTTGAGGAGGCCTGACTCATGATTTTTAAACATTTAGGACGGGCAATACTAACTCAGAGGAGGGAGAGAACAGTGCTGTCTCAAACCACAAGGAGAGTGGAGGGAGTGCTACCTGTGCTTTTAGCATAGGTGGGGCACTTGCTCTTCCTTGGTTTCCCCTTTATTTTATCCCTGCTAATAAGAATACAGATACTCGTCTGACCCTGCAAATCTTTACTCACATGAACCGTCCACGTGAGGTTCTCTTTCTTAGATTTCAGCTGATTCTCAGGGTAGCCAGATTTGGAGTTTAGAAAGAAATTTTCCTCCAGGTCAGACTGGCAGGGACCTTGGAGTTTTTTTGCCTTCCTCCACAGCATGGAGCACAGCTCATCTGCTAAGATCATTTGGGCCTATCCTACCAAATCCCACCTTTAGCAAGGTTTGTTTGTGGTGGATTCTCCCGCTACTGATAATTTTAAAATCAAGATCGGTTATTTTTTAATTTAAAAAGTATGCTCTACTCATTACTTTGGGGAATTTCTCTGGCCTGGCTTACGTAGGTGGTCAAAGTAAATGATCATAGTGATCCCTTCTGACCTTGGAATTTATGAATCCCTTAATTCCTTGCCATTGCAGGGGTCTTAAGCATTGGTTGCACCTCTATCTTTCCTGGTCTCTGCCTGTGGTACACCACAGTTGGGTTAGAATAAAGCAATCCAGTCCTTGGGAGACCAAAGTTACTGGGTTCAACCAATGGGCAGCAGGGTGAAATCTAATGGCCTGTAATACACAGGAGGTCAGACTAGATGAGCTATTATGATTCCTTTGGCATTAAACTATATTAAATCTATGGGAGACTGACCTGCAAGAAACAAAACAGCAAAGAACAATATTCCAAAATAAAATCCATTACAGTGAGGCTGCCAAAAAGTCCTAGACCTTCCAAGAAAAAAAAATTCCTACAAAAGAGGCATATAATATAAATAGGGCATAGATACACACAATTTACATTGAGTACTGCCAAAATTGCTAACTGATGACAGATATCGTACTTTCATACAAGCAATGAGAAAAGTAGCTGGATAGCATATAAATTCAAATCTACTGGGTTAAAATTCCAGAATTATAGAATTTTTTTAAAAGTGTCATCATCTAAATCTGTTTTGATACATTCATATCAATTCTGATCGCATGCTGGTTTAACACCATTGATTTCAATGGGGTTAGGTCTGAGTTATACCAGTGAAAGGAAGGTCAGGGTCAGGGTCAGGCCCCTCCGTCTTTTAACACAAATCTCCAGGGGATTAGAGCTAGTCAAAAAATGTCCATAAAAGATTTTTTTGATGGCTTGTTGAGCAAAAGACATTTTCATGGGGAAAAAAAATCTTTTTTTCAAATACCATTTTCAAAACAAAAATGTTCATGGTACGCTTTTGGTCAGATTTCATTGGGCGGACTGCCCCCTCCTTCTCTCACTTTTTTTAAGAGAGAGTAAAATAGCGCAACACTTTGAGTCAAAAAACAAACCAAAAAAAAGAAAAATGTTGAACTAAACATAGTCATTCCTTTTTCAAAATTGTGAAAATGCAGTTCTATTTTCTTGACCTGCACTAACAGGTATTGTTTTGCTTGATCATAATTCTTTGGATTTTGTATCATTATATGTATTATTGATGGGAATCACAAGACCATGTCAGCAGTAACAAGCTCAGATTTCTAGCCAGTCATTTCTGTCTGAAGGCCAGACAACAGTGGAAATCATACTATTCAGAAAAATGAATGCATAACTTCTTCAGTCCTCATCAGGGATGAAAGAAACTTAAAGAACTTACCAGTACGCGGGGCAGCCAGGGTCCTGGGCAAGGTAGCAGGACTGCGGCCACACTCCTCCAGCCAGCCCTTCAGCACTGCCCGGCCCAGGGCTCCGGTGGCGATTTAAAGGGCCCGAGGTGCCGGCTGCTGCCACGGTAGTATGAAAGTACAATATCTGTCATCAGGCCCTTTTAAATTGCTGGGCCCCAGGGCAGCTGCCCCTTTTGCACCCAGTCAGCGGCCCTGCTGGTATGGTGCTTAAAGTGCTGCCGCGGCAGCGCTTTAACGTCAGCTGTATACCAGCCCGTACCAGCGGCCACTTTCTTACCGGTATGCTATACCAGCCCATACTGGCTTACTTCCACCTCTGGTCCTCATAGTATACAGTTCTTTTCTCAAGAGGAGAGTCGTACAGCTGACAAAAGAAGTGGGTGAGGACAATCCAGACATAGGTCAAGTCAGCACCAAACAGAACTAGGATTAAACATAATGTTGGAAGGAATCTAGAAAAGTCTTAAGGGGATAACTTTTAGTAGATAACATATTTTCATATGTATTCATAAGATTACAGGAGGGATATTATTTCCATTCTGCATCCTCAGCTAAACTCAGGACTCTACAAATATGAACTTTTACAAACATTTTTGTTTGAAGGAAAACATTCCCCTTTCCTTAAGCCTTAGTTAGACTTTTAGCAATTTCTATTTCAAAGAAATTGAAAATTCAAAGGTTGGTCTATGCACTTCCACTTTATCATGTTTCTCTGACTGTATAAATATTGGTCTGCTGTGTGTTTCATTCCATGCATCCGATGAAGTGGGTTCTAACCCACGAAAGCTTATGCTGAAATAAATTTGTTAGTCTCTAAGGTGCTACAAGTTTTCCTTTCTTATTTTCGTTTTGCTGACACAGACTAACACGGCTACTACACTGAAACCTATTTCAAATCTGTATTTTCTGGCGAGTTTTAAATATTAATCACTTCCTGCCTCTGATGTTCCCACAATAGACACATGTGTTAATTGCTCCCTGCATAATAAGCCTGTATAGTACAGTATCTGGTAATGATGTGCTGCTCTGATTTGTTGAGGATGCTGCTCATTTCGTGCCCTGGGTTTCAGCTATGTGAGCCTTAGCCTAGGTGCTACATCACTGTGAATGTCACTGTTGCACCAGTTCACACACATAGGCTGGGGAGAAATGGCTTCGCTGTATAGAATTGTAATTCACTGGTGATGTGCTCTTGTGAAAGGGCCCATTATTCCCTTAATACATCCTTCCCCAAGAGCATGGAGCATTCTTTTCTCCCAGAAGAATTAAATGTAAGTGTGGGGTGAAGACCATCCTCTGACTGGGAGCCAAGAACTCCTGAATTTTATTGTTGTTGTTGACATTATCCCACTGGTGGACCTTAGGCAACTCACTTTTTATCTTCCCATGTCTGTTTGCCCATCAGTGAACTAGGGATAACACAATTTACCTACTTCTCATGAGTGTTGTGAGGCTTAATCAGAAAATGATCATAAAGCATTTAGAAGATGTAAAGTGGTGCCAGGGCCCAGGACAGTCTGCAGCAGCCCTGATTGACAATTGTAGGGAAAGTCCTGCCTAGACACAGGCTGGAGCCTGCGCAGTCTCTACTGAGCATATGCATACTCAGGGCTGGCGCAAGGAAGTTTCGCGCCCTAGGCGAAACTTCCTTGCACCAGCCCTGCACCGCCCCCGCCCCCCAGCCAGCTCTCCCGCCCGCGGGAGATCAGCCTTCCCCCCAGCCACGGGCACTGAGCCCCCTCCCGCCCCCCAACCGGCAGGCTGCAGGAGCTGAGCGGGGAACCGGGGGGCGGCTCAGGGCGGCTGCCCCCCGGCTCGCCGCTCAGGCGCTGGGGGGGGGGGGGCAGCAAGGCGGCTCCAAGCTCAGGCGCTGGGGGGAGGGGAAGCGAGGTGGGGGGCTCGGCACGGCTGCCCCTGGCTCCCCGCTCAGCCGCTGAGCGGGGAGCCGGAGGGCAGCCGCGGCAAGCCGCCCCTTGTCTCCCCGCTCAGCAGCTCAGCCGCTGAGCGGGGAGACAAGGAGCAGCCGCGGCAAGCCGCCCCTCGTCTCTCCACTCAGCAGCTCAGCAGCTAAGCGGGGAGCCGGAGGACAGCCGCGGCAAGCCCCCCCTTGTCTCTCCGCTCAGCAGCTCAGCCGCTGAGCGGGGAGACAAGGAGCAGCCGCGGCAAGCCGCCCCTTGAGACAAGGGGCAGCCACGGCGAGCCGCCCCTCGTCTCCCCGCTCAGCAGCTCAGTCGCTGAGTGGGGAGACAAGGGGCAGCCCCGGCAAGCCGCCCTTTGTCTCTCCGTTCAGCAGCTCAGCTGCAGGGGGGCAGCGGGCAGCCGCCTGCCGCCCCTCAAATCTTGGCGCCCTAGGCAACTGCCTAGGGTCACCTAGTGGGCACGCCGGCCCTGTGCATACTGCATATTTTTCAAAGGCTTATAATTTGGCCACATTTGGTTGATTTTCATAGGAACAGCAATAGACACATCCCTAACCCAAAGGCCAACCACCTGGAAAATTTCAAGTCCCTGTTCCAGAACTGCTGAAAGAAAAGGTCACCAGAATGTTTTAACATGAGGACAGCAAGATTCCACCCCCCCCCCCCCTTCCCTTGTTCTAAGCAATGGCTGAATAGGTCTGGCTGAAATTTTCCAAAAAAAATTCAGAGTGAGGCAGACATCCAGCCTATCACATTTCACCCCCAAAATGGCTGAAATCTGACAAAGTTGTAAGCAACTGAAACAGATGGTCTTGTAATAGGAAGTGTTGGGCAACTTTAATAATAAGCGATGCTCTCAGCCCCACCTCTAATAATCTGCATTTTTATTGCAGGGTTAAAGTACATTGGCAGAGGGTGGATGGGAAGCACACCTCCTTGTGCTAGAGCTCATCCCACTCCTTAGCCAGTGCAGCAAGAGCGGTTTCAATCTACTTTAACCACAGCTTATATATTTTAGGTAAAGCAATTTGAGATTCCCAAATGAATAGTATTTTACCGACAGAGGGAAAGGAATTAAGAGGGGTGGCCAGGGTTTCAGCTATTTCATTTTGGGGGCCCAACTTGAGACGTGAGACTTTTGAGCATTTGGGCCTAGGTCTCCTAGGACTCTGTATAATACACTAGAGTACAGATCCCCATAGTCAGATCAGACCTCAGAACACCTAACTCAGTCTCCTGCCCATTAGGCCACTCTGCCTCCTAGCTAAAAAAAACATTACTCTGCTTGCCTCTGGATCAGGGGTGGCCAGTCTGTGGCTCCGGAGCCACTTGCGGCTCTTCAGAAGTTAATATGCGGCTCCTTGTATAGGCACCGACTCCGGGGCTGGAGCTACAGGTGCCAACTTTCTCATGTGCCGGGGGGTGCTCATTGCTCAACGCCTGGCTCTGCCACAGGCCCTGTTCCCACGCCACACCTTCCCACCCCCTCCCCTCAGCCTGCACTGCCCTTGCTCCTCTCCCTCCTCCCCTCTCCCCCCCCCACACGCCCCCCAGCCTCCTGCACTCCACGAAACAGCTGATCAGGAGGTGCGGGGAGGGAAGGGAAGGTGCTGATCCGCGGGGCTGCCGGTGAGTGGGAGGCACTGGGAGTGGGATGGGGGAGCTGATGGGGCTGCTGACATTTTACTGTGGCTCTTTGGCAATGTAAATTGGTAAATTCTGGCTCCTTCCCAGGCTCAGGTTAGCCACCCCTGCTCTGGATGGCCTATTTATTGAACTGTTGTATGGTTTATAACGTTTATTTAAAAAATCAAAATATGTTTCTAGGGACTGAGCATACAGTTTTGTTCAGCATGTACATATTGGTAAACAAATGACACACAGCCCAAGCAAAAAAAATCCCCTTCCATCTACCTCCAAAACAAAGCATGTGTGAATAATAAACAGCTGTATATATTATGGCTTTGTTTTCATATACACAGTTAGATAAGAATGCTTGACAGTGTTTTAACATAATTGCAACAATAATATCCACAGAAAATTGGCCAACCTCATGATTTTACTGCGTTACACCCATGTTACAGGCATATAAAGAGCTGCCATATAAAAGATTGAATCTAAGCCATAGTTTAAAACCCACAATTAAAAGCCTGCCTGAACAAATGCAACCTGCCCTCACCAAACTCTCCCTGTGAATCATCCAAGGGGTTACGTAATGCAAGCAAGAGCCCTCTATTGAAAACATTCCATTGCCAGTTCCAAAAAGTATTAGCACAGATCTCATAGCAGAAATACCCCAGCCAAACTTACCAGTCATGGTGGAAGATGGAGGGGAGTGACAACTTCTCAAATAATCAGGTCCAATACCAGCACTTGAAATTGGATCTCATAACCAGCACCTGAAACTGGATTTTGAACAAATGGTTAACCAGCGCAGAGAGCACAGGTTATAAGGGCAGGGCCAGCGCGCCCACTAGGCGACCCTAGGTGGTCACCTAGGTTGCTGGGAGCCGGGGGGCAGCTGGCCGTGGCTGCCTTCTGCCCTCCCGGCTCTGTGGCTGAGCCGGGAGGGCGGCTCACCGCGGCAGGGCCGTAACGGGGCACACTGCTGGCATGGGTGCCCTGTCCTCCCCCGCCGCCGAAGCCGCCCCAGCTTACCTGCAGTAGGTCCCTTCCGCCGAAGCCACGGGACCAGCGGACCTCCCGCAGACAAGCGGCTTCGGCGGCAGGGAGAAGGTGCTGCTAATAATACCCTCCGCCGAAACCGTGGACCTCCTGCTTCCTGCGCTTTCCCCCACCCCCAGGCTTGCTGCCTGCCGAACAGCTGATGGGCAGCAAGCCTGTGAGCTAAAAAAAGCGGCTTCGTGGGGTGGCGCCTCTGGAGCCGGAACCCAGAAGCAGAGGTGAGCTGGGTGTGGGGCAGGAGGGGGGGGCTGGCGGGAAGCTGCCGGTGGGTGCTCTGCACCCATCAATTCTTCCCCATGGGTGCTCCAGCCCCGGAGCACCCACGGAGTCAGCGCCTATGCCCTGGGCAACAGGAACTGGCCACAACCATTCCTGCCCCCACAGCTGCATTCTTTGCAGTCACGGCTACTAGACACTCTCCTATTCCCCCAGCAGTCCCTGTGACTTCGCCCCCCACCCCCACCCTGGGGGTTTTAGCACAAGGTTCCTGCTTACTGCTACCCAACTGTGGGACAGATTCTGCCACATTAAAGAAATCATTCCCCAGTAGAAACAGTGCAAAATTGTGTGCTACTGTTGCCACAGTTAGCTCAGCTTGCAACTCTTTAGTTTGTATATGTACTTTAGCTAAAGGTGCAAGGACTTTGTAGCCCCCCACCAGTTCTAATTCTGCCACTTTGCCTGGCAACAAATCCTTCTCCTGGATCAGGTCCCTCCTGACCACAGAAATTTCAGCATCTGTATCTCTCAATCCAGTGATTAATTTCCCATTCAGTTTAACAGCATGAATATGCTCACTGCTTGGTTGTGTAGAAGCAACCTTCACAAATCCTGTGTGGAAAGAGGCAGCAGCTTCATGGGTCACTTGTTGCCTCTTTTCACTCAGCAAGGGACACTTATTCCTCAGGTGCTCAGTGGACTTAAAATGATAGCACCTCTTGGGCTCCTCTGCTTGTACAGGAAATTTGGGATGAGTAACAGGGGAATGGGGAGGTGAACGTCCAGCCTCCTTTCTCCCAGAGGTAAAACATTGATTCTGCTTTCTCCCAACCCTGTACCCGTCTGCTAATGGTTTATGTTTAATTGTGGCTTGTGCTTGCTCATAAGCGTCTGCATACCCAGCTCATTCACCCACTGCATTTGCCTTTTTGTCCCACAAATACTGTTTTACATCATCACTGCACACATTCAGGAATTGTTCCTGAGTAACCAAATCACACATTCCTTCAAAGCTTGTGATGCCTTTTCCCCTCACCCACTTATCTACCAAATCTCTCATTTCATTTGCATAAGACACATTACTTAATCCAGATCCCCCCTTAAAACTCCTGAATTTAACCCTGTAGGTTTCAGGTTACACCTGAAACTGTTTCAAAACCAGTTCCTTAAATTTACGATAATTGGAGGCATCACCAATGGGCATCTTATTGAATATGTCCAGCGCTCTGCCAGTCAATTTTGCTATCAATGTGGTCATCTTTTGATCTTCAGGGATCACATGGAGGGTGCACAGTCTTTCAAAGGTAATGAAATATTCGGCTATATCGCTGGATTCATCATATTGTGGACATAGTCGCTCCATTTGTGGATTTTTGGGGAAGTGGAACCAGCAGCTGAAGGGTTTTGTCTTTTCAACTCCACAACAGCCAGTTCATGCTTCTGGGCCTCCCTCTGGGCCTCCATAGCTCTCTTGTGGGTAGCTTCCTCTCTGGCTCTTTCTGCCTCCATAGCTCTCTTGTGGGCAGCCTCCTCTGCACTAATTTCTAATGTCTTAATTCCATCCATCTCTTATGTTCGTTTTCTTTCTCTGTTGCTTCCAGTCTAGCCAGCTCTAGTTTAGTAGCTGCTTCACTGGCAGTCATTTTCCTGCTGTCTAGTGCTCGGCCATGCCCCTCTGCAGTTCACTGAAACTGGGATGCACTCAGCTCAGGGGCCTTTTAGTAAAGAAACTTTCCCAGCACCCAATGTTCAGCCTTTCTGGACAATTTGCAACTTGTGCAGTTCTAGCCTCTTCTGATCTTCACTCTAACTTATTTTGCTTCCTTTTCTGTCCCTACTTCCCTTACCCAAAATAGGCAAACAGAAAATAACAAACCAGTAACCACTTTGTCTGTTTTCCAGCCACCACACTTAAAACTCACTTAAAATCACTACCAGTATCTCAAAGCAATCAGCTGTGCACAGATCCTGCTCGACTACGCCACTTTGACGGGTTGGTATCACAGAAACCCCCTTGGGGTTGCCACCTGATGTGCCAAGACTACTTCTGCCCGTTTTCCTGCCTTTTCCAGCTTGGGATTCCAGAATCCTGTCTGGTTTGAGCCAGACCCGCTAGCCTGCTCCAAACCCAGACCCAGGTCTGAACCACGTCCCCTAACAGCTGTAGGCTTGCCTGGAAGCAGCTTAGGAAGTGTTCTTGCCTTTGACACCCAGATGCCCAACTCCCAATGGGGTTCAAACCCTGAATAAATCTGTTTTACCCTGTATAACGCTTATACAGGGTAAACCCATAAACTGTTCGCCCTCTGTATCACTGATAGAGAGATATACACAGCTGTTTGCCCCCCTCCAGGTACTAACACGGACTCCAGGTTAATTAATAAGTAAAAAGTTATTTTAATAAGTACAGAAAGTAGGATTAAAGTGGTTCCAAGTGGTAACAGACAGAACAAAGTGAATTACCAAGTAAAATGAAATAAAACACACAAGAGTATGTCTAATCACACTGAATACAGATAAAAATCTCAACAGTTCCAGTAAACTTCCTTTTACAGGCTATGGTCCTCCTAGCCTGAGTCCAGCAATCACTCACACCCCCTATAGTTATTGTCCTTTGTTCCAGTTTCTTTCAGCTATATCCCTGGGGGTGGAGAGGCTCTCTCTTTAGCCAGCTGGAGAAAAAATGGAGGGGTCTCCCAGGGGTTTAAATAGACTTTCTCCTCTGGGTGGACACCCCTCCCTCTCCCTGTGTAGCATCCAGTTACAAAATGGAGTTTTGGGGTCACATGCACAAGTCACATGTCCATGCACAATTCAGTTCCTTACCAGCCAAGCCACATTCCTGGCAAAGCTCAGATGTGGATTGGTGTCTCCAAGTTCTATTGTCTGTTAAGTGTTTCTTGATTGGGCACTTAACCTGCACATTCCTTTCCCGAGACACTAATCAAATGCTCTTACTAAGGCTATGTAGAAAACAAGCAGATATACAACCAATATACATAACGTCAACTACAAAATGATACATGCATACAAACAGGAGGAATAGATTCAGTAGATCATAACTTTTACAGAGATATGTTACATGGCACATGTAGCATAAAACATATTCCAGTTATATCATATATACATTTACGTGATAAATCGATCCCTGCTGGATCGATTGCTGCCCGTCAATCCAGTGGGTAATGAGTGTCCTAGAAAAGACCTGGAAGCAATTATTAATTCTTTGTTGATGGGATTTTGGATGGTGTGCAGTAAATAAGGCAGGGACCACTAATTGAACAATGATAGAAATATTTAACAGTTGCTTCATTCCCTAAGGATTGTCTATCCTGTGCACTGAATGAGGCAGAGTTCCTCTGGAAAAAAATACGTAATCATATAATTAAAGACTGCATCTTAGAAGGGGGCAGACTTACATTTCCATAGGCCAACTATATTCTGGCATTTCCTAACTCACGAGTGCTTGATGCTGCAATCTAAATGTTCTTTCAATATAGTTTTTTGTACATTCTATTAGTAATTTGCCCCTTACACAGCAAACCACAAAACTGCAACTTAATTCCCTTTCTTTAAAAACAGTGTTTGGGAATTTTCGCAGTCTCTTGGGGCTTACAGGAAAGGGAAGGAAGTTTCATACATCTATGTTTATAACTTCCTCTTAAGGGGAGGAAGTGATTTTAAAAAAAAAGACCTGAAGACAAGCTCTCCAAATATCCATAGTTTTAAAGGAAATGTGGCAATTGACAATTTAAGTGTCCACATTTTCATTAAACTTTTCAACCCCTATTTGGTTTTAAAATGCATACAGTCCCCTTGTGTCAGGTTTTTAGACCTTTCCAGGGCTTGGCAGAGTGAGGGTTTTCACTGAGAAGAAAAATCATAAATGCCTGCCCCCAGTGCAAGCACTTCTCAGGAAACCTTCCTGGGAAGGAAGTATGGA
Organism: Chelydra serpentina; assembly: GCA_037349315.1. Taxonomy (NCBI): domain Eukaryota; kingdom Metazoa; phylum Chordata; order Testudines; family Chelydridae; genus Chelydra; species Chelydra serpentina. The sequence continues at coordinate 27,394,870 of JBAIAC010000035.1, read as the reverse complement.
TTTCCATCGGGGTAAGCTGTCATCTCCCCACTCCAGCTCATTAGAGGAAAGATATATCCTCTGGAATCTCATCTAATGAGTATTAGGTAGCAGTCCATGCTTGTGAAAAGGAGGAAAGGCTTCTGACAGATTCAGACTTTGGCTACAGAGAGCCGCTCTTTTATTCATTTAGGAAATGGGCTGAAGGAAGTCTTTCAAATTCAGATTTCTGGCAAGGATTATTTTCTCTGGCTGAGCACTGGGAAAGTCAGCTTGTACACACTTGAATTTCTAGACTTAGGATTCTGGATTTCTTGCCTGAACTTGGCCTGCTACTCTTCTGCTCTAAATGTTAGAAAAAGGTAGGCCTTTAAAAGTGCAATAAAATTGACAAGACCTCTGGAGCTTTTAATTTAATTATACAATGCTTGCATAAAGAATGAATATTATATTGGGTGCTATAATAGACAATTAGACTTCTCAGATCAAACCTATTAAATGTGATACTTTATTATTCTAGTTGTAATAGACAAGGTCTTTGATTAAAGGACATCTGCTGGGCTTTGAGGATTGGCAAGTTGACAAGTGATGGTGGATCTCTACTAATGTAGAGCCTAATTAAGCACTCTTCTCAGCATAAACGCCTACTTATGTCAATTGGAGTTTTGCCTAAGGAATGAATACAGATTTGGGCCTTAGTTTCTTACAAAAAATTTCCATCAGCTGTGTATTTGTTTGTGCGGAGGGAAATACACCCTGTCATGCATTATCTTTGGTTTCACTACCCATCTAGGTCCCCAAGGCTTCTGTACATTTGGGTCTTTGATCCATCAGGGTAGTCCCAGCTGGACCCTTTGTTTCACTCTTGGCTCTGCAGTGGGAGAGAAACCGACATGGAAAGGTGAAAGAGAACATGCAGCTGATCTTGGTAATGTATCAGACCTATCTGCAGGGTTTTAAAGGAATGAAGCAGTGGCACTCTGGCAGGAGAGTGACCAGAGTCAAGGGAAGGGCAATATCTATAGTTCTGCTTAAACTTTAGAAAGGAGCGAGGGGGGTTGTTTTAAAATAATAGAGGGAAGGGTGTTTATTAGGCCTGTTTTTACACAGCTGGAAAGGAAAGGCTTTTCTGATGTAGAATGTACAAGGATGGATTATAGTTTTCTTTGTTTAGTAGTAGCTGTTTCTATCTAGTGGTATTAGCAGTCAACGTTCTGACACAAAAATACTTATTTTATTAAATACAGTACACACAATATTAACTCATGTCCTTACAGTCTAAATGACTTGACCAAAGATGGCCAGTTTAGTAGAAATAATGTTAATTGGAATTAGGACACAGACCATGTCTACACTACAGTGCATGTGCCAACATAGTCCTCTACTGTAGAGGCAGGCATCACACACTGACTGTTATTCTGCCAATGTAGGAAAACCACTTCCCTAGGCAATGTTTGCTATGCTGACAGAAGCACTCTTCTGTTTGCATAGCTGCATCTACATTGGAGGGGCGGGGGGGCTTCATCAGCACAGCAATGATAATCAAGGATGTGGTTTTTCACACCCCTGACCAACATAGCTACATAGGTGTACATTTTAAATGTAGACCAAGACTCAGTCTTTGTTTTGCAGTCATCTTACTATGTAACTTTGAGCAAATCACTTAACTTCATGTGTCCATTGGTCCACCTGTATTTTAAAAAACGTACAGTAATACTTTTATCCTAAATGTTGTGAAACTTGATAATTTATAAATGGAGTTCATATCACCTCAAGTAAGACACTTAGTATTCTTGTGTTCCTTAATTTCTCCCAGTAAATTTGTTCATCTACTAAATGAGTGTAAACATGTAAAGGTATAAAAATTCACTTGTAAAGCAGACTAATAGCTCTAATTATTTGAAAAGATTTTTCATTTATTTCAAACCCCTATGTACATGAATGTCTTCTTTACTGGAGATAGCTGACAGTGCATCAGAGCAAATAAAATAATGCTTATAATTAGTTTACATTATTTTCAAATGCAAAGTCTGAGTGCTTGAATCTTAGTCATTAGGGAAAACTCCGCAATCTTGTTAATCAGGTTTGGCAGATCACTTGACTTTCCAGTTATGTGCCTCTCATTCCTGAAAAATCAGGCAAATGCCAGATAATTGCTAATTATTATAAGCTTAAGGGCAAGTCTACACTTAAAATCCTGCCGCAGTAGCACTTCAGTGAAGATACTACCATGCCAATGGGGGAGCTTCTATCATCCGTAGTTAATCCACCTCTGCAAGAGGCGGTATCTGTGTTGATGGGAGAACCCCTCCCATCGACATAGTGCTGTCTACACCAGGAGTTAGGTAGGTATAATTGTGTCGCTCGGGGTGTGGATTTTTCACATCCTTGAGTGATGTTGTTATACCAATGTATGTTTGTAGTGTAGACCTGGCCTAGCTTGAATATTTTTTTTATTTATTTATTTTGGACAAGTGCTGCTTAACTCACATTGGAAACATGATTACAAATAAATGAGTACCTTTGCATGTCTGAAGCAATCTTTTTACTAGGTGTATTGACCACTAAGGAACTTAGCCATTTCTAGCTTTTTCACTTCAATGGTGGCCATTATGTCTAGAGTAACAGAATTTAAGATTGATTGAGGTGGGTAAGGTAATATCTTTTATTGGACCAACTTTTGTTGGTGAAAGAGACAATCTTTCAGGATACACAGAGCGATTCTTCAGGTCTGGGGAAGTTATTCAGGCTTGGTGTACACTAGAAAATTAGGTCAGTTTAACTACCTTAGTCAGCGATGTGAAAAAATCACATCTGAGTGGCATAGTTAAGCCAACCGAAGTCCCCATGTAGACAGCACTTAGTCGATGGAAGAATTCTTTCATCTACTTAGCTACTACCTCTCAGGGAGGTGGATTAACTATGCTGTGATAAATGAGGGGGAGTGGGATAGCTCCCTTTTGTGGACACTCAGCCTGCCATTTAGCTATAGAATCCATCTTGGTGGCTGTTCTCTACTTGCTTTACCTGTAAAGGGTTAAACAGTCTGACTGCATGAATAGGTAAAGGAAAACATGCTTACAAATAAACGAGTGGACCTCTGGCCAAAAGAACCAATGGGAAGACTAGAATTTTTTTAAATTGAAACAAGACTGCCCTTTTGCTGTGTCTTGTTCTCCAGAGAAAGGAGACACAGAGCAGGAACAGGACTGACCTATGCTGTAGGAAGCTTTAAAAAACAGGTATGAAAAATCATCAAATTATACCTCAAACCTACTTATCTGAAACCCCAGATATGTAAGTAGATCAGGGAATGTCTAGGAAGATGCGATTAGGTTTATTTCTTTTATATCTGTAAAGCTTGTGAACTCCTCTGTGCTAACCCCGGGTGCTTTTGTTTTGCTTGTAACCTTTAAAATGAACCTCAAGAGAGCTATCTTGATGCTTAATTTTTGTACTTTTTTTTTAAGATCTAGCAAAAAGCCTAAGTTCCAGATAGGTTTCAATGTAGTAGCCGTGTTAGTTTGTGTCAGCAAAACGAAAATAAGAAAGAAAAACTTGTAGCACCTTAGAGACTAACAAATTTATTTCAGCATAAGCTTTCGTGGGTTAGTACCCACTTCATCGGATGCATGGAATGAAACATACAGTAGACAGATATTTATACAGTCAGAGAAACATGATAAGGTGGAGGCGCATAGAGCAACCTTAAGGTTCCTCTCAATTAATTAGCCTCTTAAGGTTGGTCTATGCACCTCCACCTTGTGAAAGTCATAAGCTATGGTGAACCCACTTAACAGCCAGCAGCTATGGCAACCAGAGGCCACTAGGTGGAAGTAGATGCCTCGCCTACGCAAGACCTTGCATTTTTACAGTTGTCCTTCGCTTACACAAAAATTGTATTTTTCAGCTAAGATAGCTATCCTAAACCAGTTTTTACTGACCAGATAGCAGACATTCGAGGTCTAGCATGCACCAATCAAATGTTAACACACCAGGGCTTTGTCTAAGTCCTGCCTAAGTCTAAAAAACCTGTAATTTCTGTGTTAATTGGAGTCCTGTCATTTGGCACAGACTTCCCTTATTCTGCAGAATAAAGTAATTTTCTTTCCTTATCCCTGTCTGGCTGTTATTGGCTCTCAGCTAGGCGGACCCGATATTTCGGTAACAACCTTATCATGTTTCTCTGACTGTATAAATATCTGTCTACTGTATGTTTCATTCCATGCATCCGATGAAGTGGGTACTAACCCACGAAAACTATGCTGAAATAAATTTGTTAGTCTCTAAGGTGCTACAAGTTTTTCTTTCTTATTTAAGTTCCAGATGTATTTTCTTTCTTTTTTGTTTCTGTTTTTTAATAAAATTTACCTTTTTTAAGGACAGGACTGGATTTTTGTGTCCCTATGAGGTTTGTGCATATGTTGTTTAATTAGCTGGTGGCAACAGCTAATTACTTTGTTTTTCTTTCTCAGCATTTCCCTGGAGGGGGGGATGAAAGGGCTTGAGGATACCCCACAGGAAGGAATGCCCAAGTGCATCTTTCTGGGATCTCAAACGGGTGTGTGGTTGGTGTTTGTTTTTTGGGGTTTTTTGCATTTGGGTGGTGGCAGCATCTACCTATCCAAGGTCAGAGAGAAGCTGTAACCTTGGGAGTTTAATACAAGCCTGGAGTGGCCAGTATTAATTTTTAGAATTCTTGCGGGCCCCCACCTTCTGCACTCGAAGTGCCAGAGTGGGGAATCAGCCTTGATATATGCTGATGGAAGAATCCCTCCTCTCAGTGTAGGTAGTGTCTACACTGTGCTGCTGTAGTGTTCTAAGTGTAGACAAGCTCTCAGGATGTCAGTTAGGGCAGGTCTACACTACAGCGGGGATCGACGCGCTGAAATCCATCCAGCGGTGGTCGATTTAGTGGGTCTACTAAAGACCCGCCAAATCAACTGCATATCGCTCTCCAGTTGACACCTTACTCTTCTCGTCAGGAGTAGAGTACAGGGAAGTCGACGGGAGATTTTCTCCTGTCAACCCCCACCCCGCGGTAACTCGACCTAAGGTTCATCGACTCCAGCTATGTTCTTCATGTAGCTGGAGCTGCGTAGCGTAGGTCAACTTACCGCGGTAGTGTAGACATAGCCTTAAATACAAGGTGGAACAGATTGTTAAGCATAAGGAGTTCACATGTTGTAAGAGACCATTCAAGATTAAGTTGGCAATTAACACCTCTGCAGTCATAGCACAAAGGAGGATTAGTGGGTTACAGATTGGGTCTCTATTCACACTAGGATTTTTAGTATCTAGCACAATTATAAATTTAAGCTCCCAGGCTCATTTTTGGGAGGTGTTGTGCAGTTTTCCCATGAGAATGAGGGCTGAGAAGCCAGACATGGAGTGATGACTTTGTGGTGTTTGCCCCAGGTGAGAGGGTGTGTTTATCATTTTCTCATGTGTCTGTGCAAGCTCATTTGAGAAGGTAGGGATTGTCTGGCTTCAGCTGCAGAACAGCTGTGGGAGCAGCTGACACAATGGGTGAAGTGGGGCGTGGGGAAGGGAGAAGAGGCAGGCTGAGGCAAGACAAGGGTCTGGTCTGGGTCCTTCTCAGCTGCTGCCAGAGCACCTCCCCAGAGCAGTGGGACCTGCATGTCATTGCTGCTTCCTGCCCATGCTGAGCCAAGCCTTGGAGCCAGCAGAAGCCATGTCTACACTGCAAAACTTGGCCTAACTTACACCAGCCTATGGCCACTAGTTATTAAATTGCTTGTGTGTGTGCACACATGGCGCCTCATGGGGGGAGGGATAGCTCAGTGGTTTGAGCATTGGCCTGCTAAACCCAGGGTTGTGAGTTCAATCCTTGAGGGGGCCATTTGGGGATCTGGGGCAAAAATTGGGGATTGGTCCTGCTTTGAGCAGGGGGTTGGACTAGATGACCTCCTAAGGTCCCTTCCAACCCTGATATTCTATGATTCTATGTCAGCAGGGCATGTTCTCACCAGGAGTGCTTGTACTGATTGTATTGTCAGTGCAGGGCATTGCGGTGTGAGTCCCGAAGGCTAGTAAACAGTCAACATAAGCAAGGTCTACACTGACACTGCATCGACCGACGTAACAAGGTAGAGTGTAACTCATGGGCGCTCGGGAAGGCGGTGTTACTAAACCACCGAGACAAGCTCTTACGTTGGTGTTTGGCGAGAGACAACGTTCAGTGAGGCCATTGCCGCAGCTAGGTCAAGGTGAGGCAGCGTATATCGCCCTGCCCCTGTAGTGCAGACCAGGCCAGAGCGGCGAGGGCGCCCATCCCGTGGGGGAAGGGAGCAGGCGCACAGAGCGCGGACACCTCGCCTGGGACAGTAGCTGCTCCCCTTCCACTCAGCCTCTTAAAGGGCCAGCGCCAGTTCGCCTCGTTGTCCCTTCAGCCGCGCTGCGGGGGAGGGGCTCCCCCGGAAATGCCTGACTCCTGACACAAGCCTGGGGAGAGGCGAGAGGGAAACATGAGCGGACCGCGCCAGGAACAGGCGACGGGAGAGGGGGGCGAGCGGGAAGAGGCGGCGGTCTGTGATTGGTCGGGGGTGGGTGGGGTGAGCGGTGCTGTTCTCGCGGCAGGGGGAGGTGGGGCGCCGAGGCCGCGCTGCATGGTGGGAGCCGTAGGCAGAGACCGCTTGCTTGCCCGCTGACGTCCTGCATCTTCCGTCGTGCCACGCGCACAGAAGGCGGAAAGAGGAGGGTGGCGCGGGGCATGCTGGGAGCTGTAGGTAGAGAACGGCTCCTAGGCGCCTAACAGACTGCGGCTCCCATCGTTCCTTGCGCGGGACCCCGGGGCCGGGGCGGAGAGGGCAGCGCTGCGGCAGCGGCGATCGAGGCGGGAGGACTCGACGCTGAGCCTCCCTCTCTACCTCCCCGTCGTGTGGAGCCCTAGAGTGGCAGCGGCTGCCCGGTGCCGGCCGCCATCTTGTGCTGCTGGGAGCCCAGGGAGGCACCCTGAGCCCCGGCCACGAAGGTGGAGTGCGAGTGGGGCCGCCCCTGTCCTCCCAGCTGCCTGGGCCCTGTCTTTGCCCGCTTCCTTCGCCTCAAGGCCCCGCCGCGGCAGAGTAGCCTCTGAATGTAGGGAGGACCCGCCTCGAGAGAGCGGCTTCCCATCCGCCGCTACCCCCCTCCCAGAGGCCTGCCGCCGCCCCCGCCTAGAGCCAGCTACGCCCCGCTCTGTAGGTGCTGCGAACAGGCGCACACCCCTCTCCCTCCAGACCCCTTCACCCATAGCCTGTGTAGGTGCTGCCGGCGCAACAGCAGCAACCAAGAGCAGCCCCGCGGAGAGGGAAGCCGTGACCACCCCAGCAGGACTTTGCACTGTCCTGGAACTGATGCCACCATCCCCTAGAGGAGGCGGGTCCTCCTAACGCAGCCCTGCCCGGACCACAAGGGCCAGGGCCTTGCCTCTCTACTGCACCCAGCCTGGAGAGACACTTCCTACCAGCCTAACCTAGGGAGGAGACATCTCTTCCCACCCCCACGCTTGTGCCTCTTCCCCTGAACTAGACAAACGGATCAGGTGCTGCTGCTATCCCCGATATCGAGGAGACGCCCACTGGCTCTGAACTGCTCTCTACCACCCACGAGCCCGACGCCCCAGATCAGGAGATAGAGACCCAGCCCTGAGAAGCTGCTGACACTTCCCGCCCCATCAGGAGACAGAGAGAAAGAGACCCATCCAGAGGTGCTGCTCCTGCTTCTCGCACCCACCGATATCAGGAAAGAAAGCTACACAGAGCTGCTACAACTGCAAAGACATGAAGATTAAGGATGCCAAGAAACCATGTAAGCCTGGGTGTAATTACACAAATTTTGGTTTTGGAAGGAAGAGACATTTATTTTCCATTTGTGGGTGGGTTGGAAAAACTGGTGTAAAATCGGGCTCCCGTTCTTCAAATTAATCTGGCTTATAAATGCAGAAGTTTTCTGGTTTATGTGAATCTCTCCAGCTCTTGGCTGGCTGTTCTAGAAGATCAGCTGACCTCTGAAATCATGTTTCTTTAGCAACCAGAGTTAATACTGTTTTTTTAAATATATGGGAGGCCCCTATGATGGGAGCTACATAAGTAGTTGGATAATAAAGTGTTTCCGATGGAAGGGCTTTTTACAGGGGGAAGAAAGGACAGGCATTATATTTTGAGGGGATGAGGGGCATGAGACTTTATTCTGTTAATAATCTGGAGGTGTCATCAGCGTATCCAAGTTGTCAAGCAGTTGCATGTCAGTGGCCAGTCAATTACTTAGATATTCTTGTGCCTTATAAAGCTCCTTGAAGGTAGGGGGTCGGGGGGAACGACAGAAGGGGAACCATATTTTAAAAAATAAATCAGTGTTACAAAGTGACTCTTTTTTGCTTTTTAAGTACTATTTTCACAATTGTAGTCCTAATGATATTTCTTACACTTACTACTACTCATTATTGTTTATATTGTGGTAGCATCTAGAGGCCACAACTGGGGATAAAACCCCTGTTATGCTAGGTACTATATACCCATGATATAGAAAGGATAGTCTTTGCCCCACAGAACTGTAAGGCTTTTGGGTAGCACTCATCACGATAGCATATTAACGTATGAGGTGTAGGTGAGTAGTATTATTCCAATGTTACAAATGAACAACTGAGGTACAGAGAGATTGCCCAGGGTCACTAAGAAAGTCTCTGAGATGGAAGCAGAGTCCACCTATTTTGAGTCCTTATCTAGAAATTATCCTTCTCTTTCTGTTGGTCAAATTTAAGGAATATCACAGGCTGAAATGTACTACTTAAAACGAACACAGTTAAAGTCTGCAAACCCAAACAGCCTGACCTTTTCCTGTTTGTGACGTTCGTTCATTTATTTAAAGTTGCCATCTTATGTGGGTGTTTTTCCCCCCCTAGAAAAGCTTAATGGTTGAATAATTATATAGTAAATGTCAGCACACTACTGCTTGAACAGCCATGTGAAGAAACGCCATTGAATGTGCACATCATGTAAGAAATATCAGTAAGGCTATAGAAGGGGTTATAAACATAAAATTGATTTAAGTAAAGAAAAATATTTTTCTTAAATCTTGATCTTTTTCTAGTGCATAAAATACGTGTTAAGACTCCATATTGTAGAGTGTTGAAAACCCTGAACTCCTTCCTGTTAGTGTCAGTGGACACTGAGGTTGCTGAGTACACTGCAGAATTGTTCTCAAGTGAACAGTACATTTGTACTGTTTTTAGAAAATGTCTTCTGAAGAGAGCGTTTTCTTCTAATGCTGTCTCCAAACAAACAGTTTTAGAGGGTGCTGTCAGAAAGTCTCTCTGGTAATGGGCTACACATCTATAGTGGATCAATATTTTAAAACAATGCTAGGCTAATTGCACATAACTGGTATGAACTGTTAATTTCAGTAGAACCTCTGAGTTGCATGAGTGCTGTAGGGGATCATCCGTGACACCATTAAGACTTGTCACTAACAATTGAAACTATTTGAACATGAGAATTAACAATTCTAGGTCTGTAACTTGAAAGCTTCATGCATATTTAATCAATGAATTTTAAGTTTGACCTGGAGATACTCTTAATTTTATAACCAGTAACTAGTGAATTTATTCGCTTTCATGTCCCAAAGGGAAAAACACAGTGACAATCTAAGCTGGTTTTTTTTTCTCCTCGTCATACCCTATATATTTGTATCCTAAAAAAGTGTACATATACAATGTCACTTTAGTTGCTGATACCTGAACAGGCAACAATAGTGTGTTTTTTAAAGTGGTCATTGGAACCATTTTGCAACCCCTGCTCATATGAGTTATCCCATTGAAGTCAACAGAACAACTATTAGGTGTAAGGAGTAGGTAGATACATGAATAAGTTCTTGAGAATTGGGCCAGTAATATCAGATTTATCCCAATAATTTATAACTAGACAAAGTATCAGTGTTCAGTAAATATTTTTTGGGGGGGGGGATATGTCAATACATAGCTATGTTTTACTGAGCAAATAGCGCATGGAGGGGGGGAAGCATAAGTCTTGCTTACGAAAGGAAATGTGCCTGTTGCTAACAGATAAAAGTAGTGACTGGGAGTGAAATACAGTTAAAAAGTGTTAAGAACAAGTGTAGACAAGATGGAACCATGTACAACACAATTGAAGGAAGCGTGGTTGCAACAGGTAAATTTCCTAGTGTAAACGGGGTTATAATAAAATACTGGCACCCCAGTTAGTCCTCTGCAGCTTTCACAATGATGTTATGAAATTTAAGAAATGCCCACACTTGTTTTTCGCTTTTAAATAAACAACACTTTCTATTCTTAGTACTAGTGTATCTCCACTGATGGTAGAGACAGTGAAAGTGAAGCCTGGTTTCTCTCAGAGAAGATGGTGGCCTCTGACAGCATTCTTTTCTTTGAGGGCAACTAGGCTTCACATTCATGTTTCCAGTGGAATGCTTTGACCATTTTGAAAATATACCTTTGCTAAAGATACTTTTAACCTCACTTTGAAAGCATTGGGAGATGGCAACTGTCATGGAAAGGGGAATTCTTTGTGGAAATCGTTGCAGAAAAAATATTGTCCATCTGCCTCTGCTGAAGAAAAACTTTCAGCAATGGAGAATAATGTCAAAACATAACTAATCCTAAAAAAGTATTTTATAAAATTATATGTTGTACCACATCTACGCAACAAGGAGAGCAGGAGTGAATGTGAGGAGGAGTTGGAGGGAAAACTTTGTGTGCAAGGGAGCGTAGCGGACATGGCTGGCCAGTACACTCTGACTTCGTACTGCTGTAGAGTGAGGTGTAGCAGTCAGTAGGCTGGTGAATGAGGCTCTAAAACTCAATATTTAAAAAAAAAATAAAGAGCACCCCCAAAAGAGAGAGTGTATCCATCTTGTTTCCAGGTTATGTATGAAATGTTTAGTAATTTTAAAAAACAAGGACATTGCTAATTAAGTTTGTGCTTTCAAGAAATCAAAATGTTAACTTATGGAAATGCATGGTTAAGGCACCCAAAGAAAACCTTAACTTCATCTTGAACTGAAACAATGAAGGTAGGGGAAGGGAATGAAGTCTCGCTCTAAAAATCAATTTAATCAAATGTACTACAAAAACATGCGCTAATTGTAATTGAATGATTATGGATGATTTCACTATAGGGTAGAGTTAGGCACCCAAACAACCTTAACATGTTTGGATTTCATAAACTGCACATTTCCCTACCTTAAATTTAATCTCAACTTTGTATTTTCTGTATTTGTATTCGTGTTTGGGGAATAATTACAAGGTCCATGTAACTTTTTTTTTTTTTTAATCCTTCAAGTAATGTTTTTTGTACTCTTTTTTAATTACAAATTAATTTTGTATTTTTAATCACAGGTTTCTGGTACCAGGTATAGTATTTTATTTATCTTGTGGTGGTATCTGTAAGTCTGAGTCAGGTTGTGGCTCTTGTGTGCTAGGCACTGTCTGCACATCATAAACCGTCTCTGCCCCAGAGAGCTCACAATCTAAAAGACAAGTTATAAACTGACTGAAATAAGGAGTGAGGGAGATACCATCACAGTAGTAATATAACTAATCCAAACTAAAATATATCTAACTTGTAGGTATAATAAGACTAAAGAATAACAGTAGTCATAACTTGGCATCTTCTTAGCTATTGCACGATGGGAACTTTTCTTTACCACAGCAGAGGAGACTTTGGGAGGCATTTGAAAGAAAGGATGGTAAGTTGTTTTACAGATTTTGACAGCTTTTCTAGTTCCTGTGGGGCAGTATGAGAGGGCATGTGCAGTAGCGTAGCCGGGGGGGGAGCGGCCGCTCCCCCTGTGAGGAGAAGCGGCGCTAAGGCGCCGCCCGAGCCCGGCTGCGGGAGCCAGGCTCGGGGGCGCTTTAAAGGGCCAGCGGCTTCCCGCAGCGGCAGGAGCCGCCGGCCTTTTAAAGCCCCCCCCCCCCCCCCCCCCGCTGCCGGAGCCGGGCTCTGGCGGGGATTTAGAAGGCCCGGGGGCTCCGCAGCAGCTGGAGCCCCGGGTCCTTTAAAGCGCCGCCAGGGTGAGTACAGGGGGAGCGGGGAGGCGCCTTTTTATAGCGCCGCCGCTCCCCCTGTGCTCTAAACCTGGCTACGCCACTGGGCATGTGAAGGTGTTTGTGGGGAAAATACAACACAAGTCACTTCTGTAAATTATTGGTTGAAAGATTTTCCTATGCCTAATGTCACTAAGACAACTATATCGTGACATTCTTAGTCACAACTGATTCTTATTTGATTGAGAAGCTTGTAATGAATGAAAAGGGGCTTCTTTTCTTTATGTAAGAAGAAAGTATTTCTTGGTAGCAGTCATTAGTACATTCTGTTTAATCACAAAACCACAGGAGAAGTAATTTAAGAGCTAGAAAGATACAGTTCTTGGAAAGACTGAAGAAATAGATTTTTGTAGAAGATAACATGGTGTGTGACATTAAACTGTCATCCATTTTGTTTTACAGGCTTAACTTTGATTATTGTAGACAAGTTTCAGGTTAATAATAAACTCACTGAACATTAAATCTCACCAAATGAGGGTAAATCCATCCTCATCATCGTACCCACTCATTCTACTCCACACCTGAACATAGCCATTATATATGAACAATTTACCCTCCTATCTCAATTTCTGTACTTTGACCCATTAAGCCTTTACCCCCAATTGGGGATTTTGCAGATTATGTATTTCTTACGTTATTTGATCCTAAACCAAACTTCGCTCCCCTTGATAATCTGTACCTTATTCCCTGATAACCGGAAACTTCTACGCTTAAACTCTGTACCGTTGTTTTTATTTTTACCATTATCTTAATAAAATTTTTCCTGACACTGAACTGCCTTTTGTAGGTGCCCCATTTAAATTCTGAACTGAATGATTACTACCTTCCAACACTCAGCTGGAGGGGATAGCATCTGACACGCCTACTAGTCAAACTTCTTATTTGTGAGGAGGGTGGTTTACAAGTCCAAATGTGGCAAGTTTGGGAACACCTACAGCAAAAAATTAGTTTGTTGGAGAACTGCTGAAATAATATACATTTCCATATATTGTAAGTGATACAATTTTCAGTGTTTAAGAACTTCAAGTTAATTCTTATACTAATGTAATGTATATGAAATTTATTAGATACAAATTTTGCTACCAAAACATACTGTTGATGCATACTGTTGATTTAGAACTCAATTTCTGTGTCAGGTAATTTTCATATACATGTGGACACTTGTTTACATTCTCTTGGGAGAGAAACAAGGTCAAAGTTCAATATGTATGCTTTATTACTGTTTTTTCTGCCATGTGATTAAGAGTTGGAAACACACAGATTTGAACTAACTACTTTCTCAAGAGTATTTCTTCCCATTCATCTTTTTTTCCTAACAGATTATATATACAAATTGTACTGTTGATATTTGCCTAAAACTTAACCTGTAAATAATGAAGAGTTTAAAAATGGGTGAAAAACTAATTATCGTCTACTAGCTGATTAAACTGAAGTATATGCTTATGCTTATGCATCTGCTTTAGTGCAGTCTGGTTAGGAATAAGATTTGGGTTAGTTTTGATTACATACAACCTATTGATCTAACAAGATCTGTGCTAGAAGTCATATTTTAGAGATGAGTAAAGTGATTAGATTATGTGATATTGTACAGGTGTTTTGTAAAGTCCTCTTGCATTGTTGGCTAATTGAAATTGAGATTTCCATGCTGTTGCATGAAATTTTGCATTTTCATGTTTAAAGTGTTGGTGCTGTATATGTCTGAGGCAGTACCTAAACCAGGCCTGCATAACATGCGGCCTGAGGGCCGCATGCGGCCCACGTGGGCTCACTGTGTGGCCCGCGGGGGGGTGAGTAGGCAAGCGGCGGGGTGGGGGCAAGCCAATGGTGGGTGGGCTGGTGAAGAGGCCAGTGGCAGGCTGGGGAGTGAGGGTGAGCCAGCGGCAGGGGGCAGCGGCAGAAGGTAAGGGGGCAGCGGCAGAAGGTAAGGGGCCAGCAGCGGGCAGGCAGGCGAGCCGGGCGGTGGGGGGGGCTGAGGTGGCGAGCCGGGTGGGGTGGGGGATGATGAGGTGAGCCGGGGGGATGGTGGGGCGAGCGGAGGGTGAAGAGGTGTGATGGTGGGGCAGAGCAGGGAGGGGGCAGGTCCTATTTTACTGCTGTGATGTGGTCACCCTATGCACGCTGTTTCTTTGCCCCTCTACAAGCTTCCACACCCCAGCGGTGGGGAAGTAGGGGTTGTTTCTGCAGGGTGGGTGGCCCTGGGGGCGGCGTTTCCGCAGGGCTGGTGGGTTTCGGCCCTCAGCTGTTTTCTTTGGAGTAATATGGCCCTCGCCACTTTACGAGTTGTGCAGGCCTGACCTAAACTATCATTTCCTAATATTTGCACGTTTCCTTTCTTCTAACACTCGCCTTTCTTTGTGGGAGAGACCTTAAGTGAGCATTGCCTAGTTTTCTAATGAAGTCCAACACCCAAGAATGTTACAGGAGTAGAAGGCATTGTTTTGCAGAGCTCTGTGCAATCAGTCTTCGAGACCTAATCTCGTGGGCTAAGAAAAGCTTGCTTCCCCCCCCTTTTTTTTTTCTGTCAACTGCTTCCAAGTGTATTGGGCCCTTGTAAGTGGGGGAGACGCCTTGGAAGGACAAGTACAAGGTATATTCTGTGAGGACAACAGCTGAAATCTGTATTTTGTTTCCGAATGGCTCAGGGGAAGAATAGAGAAATCGGAAAGGGCAAGAATGCTTCCCCCCCCCACTCCACACCCCCCCACTCCACACACCACCACCCCCCCCCGGACTTAGGGTTGGGAGCTCTCCCCAGCCACGCATAGTTCTTGGTCTTGAGATCATACTGCTATCGGTCTGTCCCTAGCCCACTTATCCAAAGAAAGTCATGGCACATGCTGAATGTGAAAATGGCACTCATAGAATGCCCTTGTATGTCCCGAGTCAAAAGCACTGTACATGCTTTGTGCCAAACCACTATCGAAGGCAAGAAGGCCTCAAAATTAACTCCCTTGATGAATCAGGTGGAACATAAGGTTTAAAGAAAATCTGCATTTCAGAGCATGCCCCGTTTCAGAGATGCATCAACATCTTCTGTAGAGAGGTCATATTCTTTGTATAAGGAAATACACAAACTAGATGTGAAATCCTCAGCCAGTGTCACAAATGGTCAAAAGGTGGTGATGCAAGCAGGCAGTCGTGCCTAGAGCTTGAGCAAACTGTATCTAAATAGTGTTAGAACCAGAACTTCTCTTATTGCTATCCTTACATTAATCATGCTGATTGATCAGTACTCACAGTGAGTTTCTGTGAAGGGGAAATGTATATGTGCTTACTTGTATTTTCTTTCACATAATAAAGATTCACATATTGAGCCCACCTTAGGCAACTTCTACTGCGTGAGGGATTCAAGAGGGTGAAAAGATTACTAAGCCCTGGTCTACACTATGAGTTTAGGTTAAATTTAGCAGCATTAGGTCAATTTAACCCTGCACCCGTCCACATGACGAAGCCATTTTTGTCGATTTAAAGGGCTCTTAAAATTGATTTCTGTACTCCTCCCCGATGAGGGTATTAGCGCTAAAATTGACCTCGCTGGGTCGAATTTGGGTAGTGTGAACGCAATTCGACGGTATTGGCCTCCAGGAGCTATCCCAGAGTGTTGCACTGTGACCGCCCTGGACAGCATTTTCAACTCAGATGCACAGGAAATGCCCCAAGAACTTTTGAATTTCATTTCCTGTTTGGCCAGTGTGGCGAGCTGATAAGCACAGGTGACCATGCAGTCCCAGAATCGCAAAAGAGCTCCAGCATGGACCCAACAGGAGGTACTGGATCTGATTGCTGTCTGGGGAGAGGAATCTGTGCTGTCAGAACTCCGTTTCAAAAGACGTAATGCCAATATATATGTGCCAAAATCTCCAAGGGCATGATGGACAGAGGCTACAACAGGCACGCACAACAGTGCCACGTGAAAATTAAGGAGCTCAAGCAAGCCCAGAATCGTAGTCCTCCTAGAATCGTAGAGCGTAGAATGTTTCTACGTTCCCCCTATCCTCTCCATCCCTGAGGTTATCGCAGATTAGAAGGTGGAAAAAAAACTCACCTGCGATGACATGTTTTCCAAGCTCATGCAGTCCTCCTGCACTGATAGGACACAACTTAATGCATGGAGACATTCAGTGGCAGAGGCCAGGAAAGAATTAAGTGAGTGCGAAGAGTAGAGGCAGGGCGCGATGCTGAGGCTAATGGGGGAGCAAGCGGACATGATGAGGCGGCTGTTGTAGCTGCAGGAAAGCCAACAAGAGCACAGACCCCCGCTGCATCCACTGTATAACCGCCTACCCTCCTCCCCATGTTCCATAGCCTCCTCACCCAGACACCCAAGAATGTTGGGGGGAGGCTCTGGGCACCCAGCCACTCCACTCCAGAGGATGGCCCAAGCAACAGAAGGCTGTCATTCAAACAGTTCGATTTTTAGTGTGGCTACAATAAGCAATGTGGCCTTGTCCTTCCCTCCTCCCCCACCCCACCTGGGATAGCTACCCACAGTGCACTGCTCTGTAAGTCGCTGCTAGCCACGGTAGTGAGGACGCACTCCACCAATTTAATGCGCTTAGTGTGGACGCACACAACTGTATAAAATCTCTTTGCAAAATTGACTTCTATAAAATCGACCTAATTTCGTAGTGTAGACATACCCTCAGACTCTCTCTGCTCTGTTACTGCTCTGCACAGTGTTGGTTTTTTTTTAAACTAGTACAGTCGTATGGAAATTATCTCAACTAGTTGGCTCTTCAGGAGTAGGGTTTGTTTGTTTTTTTTTGTTTGTTTTTTTTAAATGGTCAGGTTCTAGCTCTAGAGACACATTGTAGGATTGGTAAACCTGAATAAATTTTCCTATTTTGTTACTGTCATGGTCACCTGAAAAATAACAGCTTGTGCACAAGTGCTCCTATAGTGTCCTACATATAACCCATTTAGTAAGAAAGCAAAATGCTGTTGTTTTTTCCTGGGAAAAATTTCATATAAACTATATTTTTTATTTATATATATATATATATATATATATCTCCAAGAAACCTCTCTGAAAAAGGTTCTCACCTACGTGTCTTAGTTCTAATATAAATAGTGAGCAAGTGGTATTTTGCATATTAAATGCAGCAAAACAACCTCCCTATGTAAAGGTTGCAACCTTTTCACAAATAAAAGAAATTTGAAAAATTTCTTTTAAAACCTATTGACCAGAACTATGTGCTAGGGTTCTATCATCTGCTGATATGAGGTAGAAGCAAAGAATCTGATCCAGCTCTATATTCTGTAATTTGGTATCAAGAATACCCTCCTTCCAGTAGTTACTCCCAAAAGAAAGCTGTATTGGATAACACTGGCATAAAAATAAGTTCCACATTGAAAAATGGGAAGTTTTTCATCTTGAGCTGGCTTTTTCTGTTTCCCTCAACTGTTTTTTTTGTTTTTGTTTTTTTGCTTTGTGCCTGTTTTTTTTTATTGGATGTCCAAGAAGCATAAACTTGTTCCTGTAAATCAGATTAAAGTTCCAAAGACTGGTAGGCGTCTAATTTTATAAATTAGTCCTGTGCCTCTCTCCACAAATCTTAAACGTTAACAGCTGAAATCAGAAGTATCTACTGTGCAAGATGCAGGGGATTCTTCCACAATTATTGGGTGACAAATAAGCGAAAGAACATGTCTTAATTGCATAATATCTCCATAGACTAGTAAGGATCCTTTGTATTTTGTTTAATCAGGTTTTTTTTAAGTCCCAATTACATATTTACTGAACGGATTAAAACAACTCCTAAGGACCCTTTCTGGTTTATTGGGTAAATAAAATTTCCCCTGTTCTAGTCTTCACTTCAGTAGCACTTCACTTACTAATAAAATGAGAAACCTTTTAAAATCTGGAGTAGCGCTCCAAATCAAGCATGCATCTATATGTTAAAATAAAAATCTTCATGTGTATCTAGTTACGTAATTGATCTGAGTGGCTTGTTGGGGGGGGAGGTGTTTTCATGTATTAAATCCTGTGTATTTATTCTATAGATTATAATTCCTGTGTTCCTGGATCCCTTATTACGCTTGTCTGCTGTCTTCACTACACTGTATTCAGATTGTTGGGCTCTCAATGTTCCAGTAGTGCTCCTTACCAACCCTTCTGATGCATTCTTTAGGGAGAAAGTTATGGACTCATGAGTCTACGGTTTCATAGGCAGTTACCTGCTCACTTATTTTTTCTTTAAGACGCCAAAGAATATAGTACCTGATAGGTGAACTGCTAGGTGGAGACAGTTACTGACTAGCAAATTGAAACTGATTTTTTTTATTGGATATCTTAAAGAAATAGAATAATAAAATAAGATATTTAAACATTGTGAGCTATTAGTACTACAGAAACCATTGCTAAACCATCACTAAAATTAGTTGTAATACACTGAAACATTACCTAGACTTAAAAACATGGTGCTAGCTTCTCTGAGAGAGGTCCAACAAAAATTCAGCTTCCCAGATTAAAATTAACTGTAGAACATCTGTGTTGGAGGTCAGGGAGGGAGAGGAATCCTTTCTCCCAATGCCCAACAGTTTATAGGAACTTTCTACTTCCAAGTGCAAGTATTAGCCCTCACATAGATAATTACCAGTTTTTAAAAAAATCTTTTGTGTGTGTTTTGGCCGGTTCTCTTCCTGTCTTGTACATACCTTAACATTTGGTACTGTTCTATGAGAATCCATTTCTCCAGATCTACAGCATTTCTTAAGTTCCTTTTCCCTTCTAAGTTTTGCATGGATGTCCATTAAAACATTCCATTAATGATCTTACACACATAAACAGCTTGAGGCAAGCTTTGACTAATTTGCTATAGTATCTATTCAGTTATCTCCCTACCACCACCACTAATAATCTGATATAATTTGGAATTAAATTTTGGACAGGTTGGACATATTTCTTCCTTTTTTTCCCTTTTTTCTCAATCCTGCAACAATGTTCAGTATAAACTGGATCTGAATTGAGTTTAAGAACAAGGGCTTGTTGGAGTGGCTTTGGAAAAATAAGTGGCTAATTGTCCCATTCAGCGTGCACTCGAAGAAGTAAATGTGAGATTCCAAGTTTGGTATTCAAAAGGTCCAGCTGGGAAGTCAGATGTTTCTAAAACCAGAAAATTATTTTATGGTATTTGGTGAGATCTGTGTCATTGAAGTTAAATCATTAAAGAAAACTGACTTCTGTCCTCTTCACCCCCACACATTCACTCTGTCTCTTTCTTTCTACCTTCATACATAAACACTTTGTGTTCTGAGTTTAATAATTTGGCCCCAGTCTCAGTAGTTAACAAGGTGTGTTCAGTTTTAATCACAATTGGCCTCTGGAGCATTTCTTCCTTTCCTCCCATCTTTTTAAATGATACCGTATCTTTGGATTGATGTTGCACTGTGTTAAAATAGTCTGCAGCAATGTAGGAGAGGGGGGAGAAGATGCTTTATAAATCTTGTAAATAAAAATATAAGTCAAGGATATTGAGATAAGATATACAGTAAAATCCCAAGAGGTGGACAGGAAGTTGGGGTAGCAAAAAGTTACCCTTGACTGCATGTTTACTTGCATAATATTGGGTTGCCTTTTGCTCATATGATGAAAGAATTAAAATATTTCCTAAGCTCCATTATGAGTAAATGTAATCAATATTAAGATATTTATTTATAGCTTATAATAAAATCAACTACTCAGAAGGGATAGTACCAGGCTATCAAATGCTAATCATGCCTTCCCAATGTTTGCCCAAAAAGGGGGAAAATATGTACTAAGAAATATGATGGAATGAGCTACATGTATATAAAGATGTGTAGAAGAGTTATGTATTGTGATATGAGAGAGAGGAAGCATTGCGATAATACTCCTTTTTCAGAAAGGGTAGTGATGGCAGTTTATCATATAACCATAATACATAATTAGCAGCTCCAGTGGCAGCTGCTGAAGAGAAGAGGGTAGACCTGCAGAATCTCTTTGGTCCACCCCTTTTGTGAAAGACATGCATGTCAGAGATAGGTAGAACACTCTTAGAGTAGGAAATACTATATTTGAAGTTAACAACCTAGTAACAGACAGTGCAACAAGCTATTTTAAGAGCTGGTGGAATAGTCGTCTTCAGACATACTTTGGGCTAGATTTGAAATCTATTTATTAGAGATTATTTAGGAATAACATCAGTTGTGCCACAATAAATGGGAATATACTAGCTGAAACTACACACCATCCTCCCCAACACAAAGAGTTCTGTAAGCTGATTTTACTAAATGCCTGTGTATGCCAATCATGATCTTGACCTATTGTTTAGCATAGGCTTCTACAATGAAAATCATATTTTTGCACACTATCACTTCAAACATCTGGAGTGAAGGAAATGTAATTGAGATAAAATACCAGTATTGCAATAGCACTGGAAGTGTTTCTTAACAAAGATGACTTCTGTTTTCATACAAGAAATTCCCCTTTTTCAGAAAATGGTATAGAAACACTAGCTGGAACCAACCTCAGTAACATTCAATATCTTGCATATTTTTTTAATACACATACTTGGCACTAGTACTCTGCAATTTCCAAGAGCTATACAACCATTCCCTTTTCACATCCAGGAATTAGCTATCTTGGTTCTGTTGTACTTTCTTCAGAAATCAGTGGAAAAGTGCCTATTTCTCAAAAGAATTATTAACTGTATTATATGGTCAGGAGAAAATGGTTCTTGGAAAAGTATAGGTAAACTTCCTCTTTAAAAGGCTGTGGGAGTAGAATACTTTACAGTACATCTTTTCGAGCATCAAGTTAGTGCAGGGGTGGCCAACCTGAGCTTGAGAAGGAGCCAGAATTTACCAATGTACATTGCTAAAGAGCCACAGTAATACGTCAGCAGCCCCGCTGATCAGCGCCCCCCCTCCATCCCCGCACCTCCTGTTTCGTGGCATGCAGGAGGCTCTGGGGCGGGAGGAGAAGGAGCTAGGGCATGACAGGCTAAGGGGAGGGCGCAGAAAGGGGTGGAGTTGGAGGCAGGGCCTGTGGTAGAGCCAGAGGTTGAGCAGTGAGCACCTGCACCTGTAGCTCCAGCCCCAGAGTCGGTGCCTATACAAGGAG
This sequence comes from Chelydra serpentina, assembly GCA_037349315.1. NCBI lineage: Eukaryota > Metazoa > Chordata > Testudines > Chelydridae > Chelydra > Chelydra serpentina. The sequence continues at coordinate 27,373,730 of JBAIAC010000035.1, read as the reverse complement.
CCGCATATTAACTTCTGAAGAGCCGCATGTGGCTCCGGAGCCACAGGTTGGCCACCCCTGTGTTAGTGGATTTGAGTTAACTTGGGAGACCACATGAAGTCAGGGGGAGGGAAAGAAGTTACTTTGTGTTTTAGTTTTAACCAGGTCCAGTGGAATACATTTTACAAAGATAACTTCAAAGGAGTGGCTAATAACTTCACTTTTTTTTATCTGGTTCCAAACTTTAAATTGTTCCTCTCCCTAGCATTGAAGAAAAGAAAAAGCATTATTTTCCTAGTTCAGAGTATTCAGTCTCTGTAATCTCAATGTAAGTTATGTCCGTTTGGCTTTTTAACAATATTAATGGAATACTTTTTCCATCTCCATAGCTTTTCCATGGTTTGGCATGGACATTGGGGGAACACTGGTGAAACTTGCATATTTCGAACCTATTGATATCACTGCAGAAGAGGAGCAGGAGGAAGTTGAAAGCTTGAAGAGCATCCGCAAATATTTGACTTCCAATATAGCCTATGGATCCACTGGCATTCGAGATGTCCACCTTGAACTGAAAGACTTGACGCTCTTTGGCCGAAGGGGAAACTTGCACTTTATTCGATTCCCAACTCATGACTTGCCTACTTTTATTCAAATGGGAAGAAATAAAAACTTTTCAACACTACACACGGTGCTTTGTGCCACTGGAGGTGGTGCTTATAAGTTTGAAGAAGATTTTCGCACAGTAGGTAGCCTACCTTCCCTAGTACTGTAGTCTTTGGTTTAAAAAAAAAACAAAATTGGTCACAGCTATTTTATCAGAAGATAGGCAGTGTCTTTCTGGACAATCTTTTCATGCCTTGGACATGTAAAGGCTAAGTAACTACTCACTTGTTAAATGCAGTAACCTTAGAAATATTCTTTCTGGCTTGTTCTATTGGCATTATTAATAATCAGATTATATATTTTTTTTAAACAGGAAGATAAGTTTTGGCATTAGTAATATAGATCTTGTTGTAAATTAATTAAAAGATTACATTAATGAAATGAGTTGAGACATCTAGGTACTAAGTATAATTTTTTTATATATATAAAATGTCCTTTTTCTATTACTAGTGTTTCTGTATTAGGGAACATTTTGAGATTAAACGTTGACGGAAGCCAGGCAGACTGCAGGTTAGATTTCTTACAATCCTTGAAGTAATGGTTAAGTTAAATAGGGCATTAAGTTTTTAAGTAGTCATGAACTTTTTCTTTTTTGGTATCTTACAAATGAGTGTTTTGCCTTTTAAGGTACACAGGTTTGCAAATGTGATTTTTGATTAATAAAATACTTTGGTATTTTGGGGGGTTTGCTAACTGCAAAAAAAAACCCTAATTTTTTAACAATGGCTTAAAGCATAAGCACATGGAAAGCTAACTTCGTCGTCCATCTTTAGTAGTATGCTGCTGGGCTTATTAAATGTCCAGCATACTTAATTCATGAACTGTTAATTTTGTCCTTTCCTTTTTCACAGATTGGAAACCTCCAGTTGCACAAACTGGATGAGCTTGACTGTCTTGTCAAAGGTCTATTGTATATAGACTCTGTCAGTTTCAATGGCCAGGCAGAGTGCTATTACTTTGAAAATGCCTCAGAACCTGAAAGATGCCAAAAGATGCCTTTTAACCTGGATGACCCATACCCATTATTGGTTGTAAACATTGGTTCAGGAGTCAGTATTTTAGCAGTCCATTCCAAAGACAGCTATAAGAGAGTGACTGGAACAAGGTAGTGATATGAAATTTTAAGTTATGATTCTTGTATGGAATAATGACCCTAATATTTTCTTAAGCTTTCAGATAACTTCTTTGCATATCTTTTCAATGTGATAAACTGATTTCATGTCCTGTTTAATTACCAGCAGCATTCATTGTAAGCTATCTCTATGGCTCTAATAAGAAGGTATAGTTAGTGTTTTTTCTGCTGTGTGGTCTGCAACAGGAGACCAATATCATCAGTAGTGCGTGGTTTTAGGTTTGTCATATTCAAATTTTTTTGATTGTATAGCATTATTCCAATGCACTCATATTTCTTCTGCTCTACTGGAGAAAAATGAGAAAGTGTTCACTGAAGTGATGCAGAAAGAGGAACAAGGACCTGAAGCCAGTGATCAGATGTGAGTGCTTCTGGTCGCATCCTCATCTGAGTTTATGCCCTCCCATTTTGATACTCACACCTATTTCACTTACCTATCGCAAGTATGAATTTTGGTATCTTAAATTAGGTGCACCATAAAAGAATTCTCTGGAAACAGCAAAAACACGTTTATTTTTAAACAGTTTACTTAACTTTGCAGCTCAAAATCTTATTATATTTGTGCACAGTTAAGCTGACACCTGTGTAAACTTTGTTCCCATGATTCACAACTGGCGGCTTTGCTAAGCAATACCAAGCTCTGAGCAAGAAGGCAGACAAATCAGTATTTTAATTGAAGGAATACATTTATAGATTATTTAGTTGTACTATGTGAGAGTGCTGTTTAAAAGTCATTCTTTTCCTCTTTCATTAGTTTAGGTGGAGGGACATTTCTGGGTTTATGCAGTTTATTGACTGGCTGTGAAAGTTTTGAAGAAGCTCTTGAAATGGCATCCAAAGGGGACAGTACACATGCTGATAAGCTTGTCCGGGACATTTATGGAGGGGACTATGAACGTTTTGCCTTGCCAGGATGGGCAGTAGCCTCTAGGTAAGCAAGAGACTCGCTTAGTTAACTATAATTAAGGTGCCGTATCTCTCACAGATTCAGTGACCTCCGTGACTTCTGCAGAGGCCGGTGAGGCTGGCTCTGGGCCAGTCACACCAACCGCTGCTGGTGCAGTTTGGGTGTGGGATGGGGCTCAGGGCTAGGAGTTGGGGTGTGGGGCGGCGCTTACCTCGGGGGGTGGGGGAGTCCTCCCCAGAAGCAGCAGGCATATCCCTGCAGCTGCTAGGCAAAGGGACAGGGGGCTCTGTGCGCTGCCCCTGCCTGGAGGCACCGCCTGCATAGCTCCCATTGGCTGTGGTTGCCAGCCAATGGGAACTGCAGAGCTGGAGCTCGTGGCAGGGGCAGCTCGTGGAGTCCCCCTGGCCTTCCCTCCAGCCGCATAGCCAGGTCCTTAGTATAGGGGGAGCGGAGCTATAAAAAGGCACCTCCCTCTGTACTCACCCGGCGGCACTACAGCTGTTCGGCAGCACTTCGGGTCTTCGGTGGTACCCGCCGCCAAAATGCCGCCGAAGACCCGGAGCAGTGAAGGGCCCGCCGCTGAAGTGCCGACGAACAGCTGGAGCGCCACTGGGTAAGTGCAAGTGCTGAGTTTTTGAAAGCTGCAGAATACATCAGGGCTCAGAATGACCTTTTCTTGTTCTGGGTAGTGCTGTGGACTAATCTTGTTTAGCTGTGATTTAAGCTGCTCCTTCATGGAATTCTGTAGGGTAATCAGAAAGATTTAATTCATAGGGTCTTAAAATGTTTGGAGGAAGTATATTTTTTTTTAAGGAATGGATGCAGATAGATACATACCCCTCCACAATCTCAGTGGTCAGATTACTGTGTTCAATGATCATTTGAAAAGGGGATCAATTAAGACTGAGGATAAGCAGGAGATGTAATTTCCACTACAGCATGGAAACTGTACTCTAAACTTGTTATAAACACAAATGTTTCACTTTGTATTTTCTCTCTCCAGTTTTGGGAATATGATCTACAAAGAAAAGAGAGAATCTGTTAGTAAAGAAGACCTGGCTAGAGCCACACTGGTTACGATCACCAATAACATTGGGTCTATAGCACGGATGTGTGCGGTAAATGAGGTAAACGATTTTAGTTGGGGGATGAGGTGGGGGAGGGGAATCAGAAAATTTCATGTGTGTAGTGTGGTGGCTTTCAGTCATTGGAAGGAGTAGTGGTATAAAACACTTTCCATTTCAAGTCCTTTATCAAATTCCTAGCTGGAGCAGTTTGGTTCTGTTAACTTGGCATCAGGTCAGAATACTTTTAGTACCTTTGGGAAGGCTCATAAGGCTTGAGAATTCACTTTGTAATGGCAAATAAGGTTTTTCTGATTAACAGGTGGTGTAAAGGCTTTGTTTTTTGCAGAATTTAAGCTAATTTTTTAAAAGTTATGCTAATTATTTCCAAATTAATATCTGAAATGTTAATTTATGTGAAATTGGTGTTCTCTTCTTGAGTCTGCATAGAAATAGCTCCATCACCTCTCCTGCTTCTCAGAACTTTGCCAGATAGCATCAGAATAAACTTGAGGTTCATTTTCATTATGGCTACTTAAAGCTCCATACAGCAGTGGACAGCCAAGAAGCTTTGATCGACACAGGAAGACGCTGAAACCAGTAATAGAAGGACCAAATGTGGCAGCTGAGGTATAGAGTAGCGGAAACCCATCTCCCCTCACCAGCAAGCTCTGGATGAGGAGAGAGCTTTTTCCAGCTTCCAGCAACTGAGCTAGAGGTGGAGATTCCTAAATAGTCACCTACTAGCCAGAAGCCTGTGTGAAATATGGACCCTGCTTGGAGTCTTCCAGGACAGCATTGTTAGAAATCCAAGGACCTTTAATTTCCACTATAGGAGGTGGGCAGGATGAATTTTGCATTTGGATGCTGTGTTTGACATCACGGTTGGCGATCCCCTTCCCTCTTCTTTTATATCTGCCTCTAGCTAGTAAGTTTTTGGGTTTTTTCCCAAGCCCTAGTATAATCTATGAAGGGGAGAAGGTTGAGAGTACATACCAGTAACTTAATGCTAAAGTACATTACAGGAATGTTGTCATTATCATACAACCAAGCATAGTGAACCTCGGAATGTCAAGTTTATTATACCTTAAGGTAAGGGAATAAATAGCTGAGGCATCAAAATCAACCTTAATTGTATTTAGATTTTTTCTACCTCTGTCCAGTATTAATACTATGTAATTACCATAATATTTTTATTAAAATGGTCTGTGGTCAGAGATTAACATAGCAGAGAAATGTAGATTTTATTTTTCCTGCACATCATTGTAGAGCAGAATTAAGGTTGTTTGGGTGTTTTAACTGCATTTCTGTACCTTTAAATTATGAACTTGTCAAAATAAAGGTGTAGGAGGAGCAGACAAGTGTCAGTCCTTTGAGGTAGTTTCTGGAATAATTTGAATGTGAATATTCATATCAGTCATTTGTTAGAACTTTAGTAAAGCATGCTTGTGTTTTTATATACTTAGTTCTCAAATTCCTTCAGTTATTGGAGCTTAATCTTGCCATCAGTGAGTGTCAGCTTTATTTTCAACTTAAATGTCCCCATAACTGGAAAATGCAATGAAAATTTTAAAAAAATTCTTAAACTACACTAAATTAAAAGTGCACATTAAATGTGAACTCTGGAGTCTCACTTCTAATTGACTTATACCATGAATTCATTAACAGCTGAAGAAGAAATGAACATCTGGAATGTCTCATTGTCTTCGGCTTCTTTACAGTGCTGCCTTGTTGCATATGGATCAAGCAGCATTGTACAGGGCTATGAAGGCATTAAGTCTTGCTCTACCAAGAATAAGTATGTTTGATTTAGTTAGACTTTTAGTTAGGCTATTTCAGTGGTTTGAAATCCTCACTTAGGTATTTTTCAAATGACATTACAATCAATAGTTTTTCTGTAAAAATCTTGATCTTTTGTTTTAAGGGTCTGTACTCTTCCTCTCTACTCTGAAGCATTCAATATTTAAACCTTTTTGTGACAGCCTGTTTTCTTTTCATCCTAGCTTTTTAAAGCCACACTGGACAGTGAGGAAACTTGTCATAACACTCATACTGTTTTCTTTCCTTTTTAGAAAATAAACAGAGTTGTCTTTGTTGGTAACTTTTTGCGTGTGAACACTTTGTCAATGAAGCTTCTTGCATATGCACTGGATTACTGGTCAAAAGGCCAGCTGAAGGCCTTGTTCCTAGAACATGAGGTAAGTGAAGGACACTTACATGTACGTATGTGTTGTGCCTTATCCTTAATGCCCAATACCTATTTTAAATGACCCCATAACTGTAGTATCCAGTCACCTTGCAAATTTTTATAAAACTCACATTAGTATCACTTTTATGCTATTCTTCCTAGCCTATAGAGAAATAGATGGTTTTGTGTAGGTGGTTGAGAGTATAAATAAGGAAATAGAAGGTAAGATAAGTCAAAGGAATGGATTTTGACTTTCACAAATAAAGAGATAATTTTGTGGTAATTTTTACATCAATGAATTCTGGAGTCTGTTTCTATCTTCTGTATTAATAAGCCACATTCCGTGGGTGGACCATTACATTGTTTTGATGGAACAGCTATTACAGCATATCACAGTTATGAAGTGAGAGCAGTAGCTAGTGCCACTCCCATCTGAGGACTTTGAATGGGATACCAACACAGAGGAAGGCTTCAGAATGTTTTGCTTTGCTTTCTACCAGGTAAAGCATTTCAGGGTGTCTGGCTTCAGCCACACAGTTTCAATTATTGAAACTTACATAGGAATTAATACATAAATCAAAGTGGACAGGTCTGTCTCTTATTCAAATGGGACAGTCTTCTGGTCAGTTAAATTAAATGGGCATTTTGCCACGGGAGCTACTAGCATTTAGAGGGATTCAGATGGTTATGGACTATTAATTTGAGGGCAAATGCTCTCAGGAGTTGAAGATGTGAGGGGAATATGGTTTAATTGCAGTGCTTCCCTGTTTCAACCTGCATCATCTCAGTTTTTACAAGGTTCAGCTTTAACAAACTATTTTTAATCCAGGTGTTATTTCAGTGAGGTATTGAAAATTCTAGAAGATGTACAGCTGGGTGTAATCTACATATCACAGGCACTTCAACTCAGATTGTCTCAACCGTTCTCCCAACAGTTTCTTATATAATCTATTTCATGTGGGGGTTAGGATTTGGTATTTTGGGACTCTATAGGGAAGGGTCAGGAATAAATAGTTGCCTATATCAGTTCTGTGGGTTCTGTCTGAAGGGGGGGGTGGGTCCCAGGAGAAGGACTTCAGGGGTTTCCTTTGCTTCCTGTACATTCTTGGGGACAATACAGGGATATTTGTTTAATATCACCAACTGCTGCAGAGAGGTCCAACAGAATGAATGTGGATATTCTTTCCTTGTCTATGGGTGGAATATTACCTACTAGTACTTTGCTGAAGCCCACCTGAGGGATATAGAATGCTGGCAACTCAAAGTGCCATTGTGTATTTTTGCTGCTCTTGATTAGCTTGCTTTCATATCTTGAAAGGTTAGGAGCCACCCTGAGTTCTAATTCTTCCACAACTGATACTTGCAGTGAATGGTCCAAATTTTTGGGAAGGCATTTGTCTCCTTTTTTTGGTGGTTGGAGGCTAACCTGGTTGAGGTCAGCCTCTGCTGACGTAAGGTAATTCCTCCTACTAGGAGAGGATATGCTCTGTGGTTGAATGCAGACAGTCGGAATTTAAGTGATTTATGCTTAGCAGGGTGTGAAGTTGTTGCCTCTATGGCAGAAGACAGAAAAAAATGGATACAACGTCTATAAAACTACAGGATGCCACTGCTGTGATGTTTTCTTCCACCCCGAGTATTCAAGTTTTCATTTCCTTTTGTCACTGGTCATCAGAACAATGATGATCTATGGGAGCAAGGGGTGGGAAACACACCTCAATGGTAGTATCTATAGCAGTAGTGAATGGTTGAAATTCCTTACTACTTCTATTTCTTGGACTTCTTTTTGTTAGATTTTATGGTTTGATTTTGGGGGACCATGATGGTGGTCTTTGTCTTGCATGGGGAAAAAATTCTTGCTTCCACCTTGATTCTGAAGTGGTCCACGGATAGAGAGGTGGTTCTTGTGTTTGTCCACATGCAGCCTAGAGGTCCTGTCCAAAGTATAGATGGCTCTGTTCAGGCCTGAAGAATACCTTTAAGAAACTTAAGGTGGAGAGTTGAGCTAAGAGCTGAACTACTGCCTCAGAGGTAATGTCCATGTGGATGTGGATGTTGGAGTTCAAAGGTCAGCCAGTATCTCTGTAGGCTCTTCTCAAAAGCCTTTGGTTTTGGTATATGTGCTCAGATACCACTGGTATGTGCCTTAGAAATACATTCGCTGTTTTTACAAACAAATGAAATAAATGTAATAGTTTTCAGTAATATATAGGCTTTAGTGGGGGGAAAAAGTTAACCAGGGCATGCATGCTAATTAAACATAAATAAAAACAAAGTATTTAATTTCATAAAGTTTTGAGTACTTCAGATAAAAGGCAGTATATTACAAATGTATGTTGTTCTTCATACTTAGTGTGGGCCTTCCAAGTACTCTTCTGTGGCTAACAAAGGTATTTCTGAATGCTGAATTTTAATGTGGTAGTTGAAACTTGGAATGACAGCTTTTCTTTTTTGTTTTGTTTTGTTTTTTTAAACAGGGATACTTTGGCGCTGTCGGTGCTCTTCTTGGATTGCCGAATTTCAGCTGAAGTACCAGATGCCACTACACTGAATTGTTTTCCATCTGGATGGCATTATTACTACATTGTTTAAGTCAACAGGAACCTAAGGAAAAGAAGCAGCAGTTTTGCTGCAGTTGTTTTTAAATTTAAGTGGTAAACTGCTGGATGTTACCATATTAAGAAAGTGGGATCTTGCTGTGTAAGGCATTTTTAAGTGAAATACCTGTGGGTTTTGCCTTATGATCTCCAGTGCTTGTGGCCAGTTTTGAACTTCTAATATGCAATACATCCTCTGAAAAACAAGCTTCCAAAAGAAAGAATTCCAGCCCTTTTAAGTGTCCATCATTTATAATAGTGTGGACTTAAACATGAAGCTTTAGTGCTAAGCAAATATCTTTTGTAGATAATCTGGTAAAAGTGGTTTATTTTGATGAGTTTGTGTTTTGTCTCATTACTGCATTGTACTAAGAGCAGAATTGTATGTTTAAGACAATTGACCTGAAAACACCAAAGTGCCATCAACAGAAAGCAAAGCTATGTAGTGTAGAAGATTATTTCTCAGTATAAGGACAGCATAAAGTGTTACAGCACTTAATATGTTCCAATAATTGCAGAATTTTGATGTCTAATGGGAAAATATCTAATTTGTTTTTTTTAGCAAATATATTAAGTGAAAATACAGATAAGGGCAGCTACTGCTGCATTTCCACATATCTGTATTCTTGTGAAACTTTACATTTGTTCAATTCATTTATCGAAAGGTAGATATCGTATTTTGGGAAGATCCCTTTGGATTAAGTTCATGATTCAAGGAAAGCAAGCCTTTAGAAAAGGCATCTGACATCCAAAATTCCATGACCTTGCATTCTAAATCACAAAACTTTGATTTCATTCTCCTCTACTTGTGAAAGTCACCACAAAACCTGCAGAGTATATCTACCCAAAAGAGGCCCAGGACTAAAATAAGAGTATTACAGCTTGTAATTCTGTTGCTTTGGCATATCTTTGTGAGGAAGCTTGTACAAATTCCATCCCTGCTCTACCAATTGAAAACATTTAGTCCTTCATTTCATTAATCTTAAACAAGATATTTCACTTCTAGTAAGTCGGTCTCAAATCTATGTTGATGATTTTAATTTATCTTGTTTGGAATTGGAAGTTTGTTTTTGTGGCTCCAGAGTTTGTATTGCAGAATCTAAAGGACCAGTGTTTAGTATACTTTGTTAAACAATTCCCATTATTGCAAACTGTGGCCTTGGGATAAACTCCATATTCTGAGACTAGTCTTTGTTTTGTCTACATACTATATTCTCAGACTATTTTAAATTTTACAGTAGTTATTTTACTGTGATAAGTGTTGCTGCAGCCAGGAGATAAAGGCTTTAGACCAGAAAGACCATGTCAGAAATCAAGCCAGCTATGTATGTCAGTGTATTTAGTGTACCTCAGAAGAAATACCCAATTTTGCAGTAAGTAAATTAATGTTAAGTGTTTCCTGTAGATGCATTAAAAGCTGTATCTGACTAGAATTCATTGATATGTTGGAATTAAACATGTTATTTAAATGGATATGACTCTAAATCAAGTAAATGAGTAAGTGTTCCAAAATACTGCTATGTTGCATTACAGCAGCATCTGAACTTCTTAGCCCCATTACCTTTCCACATAATGTGCATAGAGGGGATTGAAAATAGTAAGTAGAAAATACTCCTTCTGGGGTTTTGTTTTGTTTTTGTTTTTTTAATTCCATAAAATTGCCTCAGGTCCTGAAGTGCAGTGACTTTTATAGGGGTAAGAAGGAGGCCATTTCATTCAACCCAGAGCAATACCAACTTCAAATATAGTTTGTCATTGCTGCTGAGAACCTAAGCTAAATTTCCATTGTGAAGACTTTTAAATTGAGGCTTCAGTCTGGAAAGATAGAATCATTTCTAGAACTATGCTTATATCATTGAGCGAAGACGGCATCAAACTATGAAGCAAGTTGGTACAGGTTGGGTAAAGTGTGTCTTTATGAAAGTTGCTAGAGGTTTTACCATGACTGAGTGTATAAGCTAGTAGCTTAGTTAATTTGCATTAGCAGCCAGTAGTAGGAAGAAATAATTTAGATTTGTTTCTTCTATGAACTTTTCACCGAGAGATTATTTGAAAACTTATTTTTCTCTAGGTTGTATTAGCCTCGTACAAAGTTTCACACCCCAGATGCTTGCTTTTCCTGAGCGATGGAGACTTAGTACTTTAGCATCATGTCATGCAGTTTGGCAAGAAACACTTTAGCTAGTCCATATCCATTGTCATAGATTACTTCTTCCATATACATCCTGTAATACTGGAGCATAAACAGAGTTGCTTTTGAAGCAGTATTTAGAAGTAGGTTGTATATTTTGACCTGAAGATATTGAAAGTAAGTTTAGCTAAAATCTTTTTTCCAGTTCCCTGGCAAGACAGTCTGAGAGAAATGACCTTCATAAATTCAAGAAATATTAATTTGATGTAGCCTATGATACATTTTTGAAGTTAACATGGACACAGGAATAAATTCATAAGTAGTTCTTGAATAGCTATATTGCATATATGCTATTAGTATTCCTCATGAGAAATAAGATGTATGTCCTACCTTTATATATTTCTTGCCTTCAACTTTGGAAAAAGTCTGGCTGGCCTTTTTTAGTTCCTACAGCATAAGTCGGTTGTTTCTTCTTCTTGTGCCCCCCCCCCCCCCCCATTCTCCCCAGAGACTACCAGCAAAGCTTCTCGCCCTCCTCTGCACCCCTTGAGCTCCATCCTAATAGAGGGTTGTTGGGTTTTTTGCTGGAGAGTGTTCAGGCACAACTACTGAGGTTTATTTGGTTATTTTTTTCAAAAACTTACAAACCACCTTTTTGTCATCCAAGAGTTTCCAAAGATTGATTGTACCTTTAGTGGGATCGCTAAGCATTGCAAGTACAAATGAAAGTAGCTTTAAATTTCTTCATCTAGACCTTTGTATATAGACCAAAAGAACCTTGCCAGGGCTAAAAGGCTCACTCCCTTTAGAGTGAATCGTTGATGTAGATTGATTTCTTTCGTTTCTTCTATGCTTTTAACTTCACATTTGGCATTCCTTTGTCCCAATGCTACTTGGAGTTTCCTTACAGTAAAGGAACTCAAACAAGCTTTCACATGCTATAGCAGAGGAAGTGCAACAACTTTCTTTGCAAGCTTGTGGATCCTCATGGCTACTGCTGACTTCTCAAATGGAACCACTTTCTTCAAGTAGAGGTTCTTTCCCTTGAAAGAGAAAGGCAAAGCTCATTCTGAATGTAGCGGGTTTCAAATCAAGCAGCCAGACGAGTGCCTTCAATTTCTCATGTAGTGCCAACGATGTTAGTTTTGCTGGCACTGCAACTTGATGTAAGAGCGTTCTTGGCGACAGTAATACTTTTGTCACCCCAGACTGTTTACTGTAGATGTGGACAATAATTGTATCAGCATTTTAGATGATCCGCTAGACCAGTCAAGAAGACAGTATGAGCTTTCTGGCCTCCCATCTTCATGGCAAGCTAGTCTACTTTTGTTGTAGTAATTATGCCTACCAGTTTGTCTCCCCTCTCTCCCATTTGGATTTGTCCATGCATTATGTCAGAATGTTTAGCATGTCGTTGTCTCTCTGCAATGATGCTTGCTTTTCGCGCCACAAGTACAGGCTGTTTCTGGATCAGATGCTTCATTTGTATATGAAGATATCATGGGCTGGTTGGTATGGCTAACAAACCTCTAACCACTCCCAACACCTTTCTAGTTGTGCTTAAGGTAACTGCACTTTAAGGAACTCCTTTTTGCTACATATTTTGGACCTTTAAGTTTAAGACCAAATCTAGAATACTGGCATTATGTTTTTCTGTTAAGTCTTTTTTTTGTAGTGAATCCAATATTCTTGCCATTTGTATAAACAACTTTTCTATAAAGCATCATTCCATTTAGAATCTGGGAATGTAAAGACTCTGAACAGATCACTTTTCCCCTTTTTTGTGATTAAGAGTGTTTTGCTTGCAGTGACGTGCATCCAGCAACAAAGCACCTATGTGGTATTGACGCTTCATGCAGTACCTCCTACTGCTATTTAAATTTTTGGTATTAAGAGAGTTAGAGGCCAGGCTGTGTTACCCATTTTCAAGGGATACTTAAGAAATGCTTAACAATTCTGGTTCTTCAATAATACTTTTGCCTGTGTATTGGTTGTATTGAGAGGTTCTATTCCTATTGCATTCAGGTGATTGGTAATACACGTCTTGTATATACATGTAAGGTATTCCTTGCCTTTTTAGTGTGAGGAGAATAAACAGCCTTTGTTATATTACACTTTTTTATATTCTACCTGAATTCAGTGTAGATATTTAGTAAAGCACCACATTTTTGGACGTGTTTTTTTAAGAAGCTGGCCCATTCCAAATAACTGTGGCAATAACTTATATTTCCTAATGTTTTAGGATAGCTGTGGGAATTTAACATTTGAAAGTATTTCAAGGTGCTTGCACTTAGAGCAAACTTGTGCTCTTTAAAGACTAATCAGTGTCGTCTTACATTTATTCATCATATAATCTTACTTTCATGCCTTTACTATTTTGTAAATATCTCATTCATTATAACCTCTGTAAATGAATTGTTGGTATCCTAAGGAGACAGATTAGTTTAGTTCATAACAAGATGGTCTTGTTACTGATCATTTCAAGCAAAACAGAAGTATGAGGTTGAACCAGTGCAGCTAAATAGGTGTAACCCACTTTCTCCTGCATCTAATTTAATATGCAATGAAGCTGGCTATTTCATATGTTCATGTTCTCCTTATGAAACAGATTTCTCCATCTTTCCCACATACATGTATTTAAAAAACCTGCAATGTGTAGAGTTGTTGGGTTTTGTTTGGATTAAGGAATTTACACAAAATATTGAGGGTCATACTTAAGTATTGGTAACCTAGCTGTGTATTTTACAGTAATAAGTCGGCAAGCATGTTTGATAAATACAGTTGAAATTACTTTTTGAGATAAAAGTCTTCCCCTTCAGGCTAAAGCACAGTGGCACAGGAAATTTTCAGCTCATTAAGAATAGAGTTGGTGGGTTAATTGTCTGCAAAAACTTAATCAAGTTTATGGAAGTTTGTGTTTGATATGGAGTTGATGGGGGGGGGGCTGGGAGGGGACGACACTAAGATGCCTTCTCACAGCATGGAGTGATAATTCCCCACTTATATTCCACGAAATGCTTAAGTGCATATTACTAAACCCTCTTGATCAGTTATATCTGGCTTTTCTTGTTAATATATTCCAAATATTTTTACCGGTATTCTAAAATTTAATAATACCTTTAAAGAAGACTTAAAGATAAAGAACATAAAGTTGGCAAACAAGCCTGTTTTCCAGACTGAGTTTACCTGCTTAGATCTGACATGTATAGAACACTGTATTACTGTATGAGTGACTGCCAAATCCTGCTTGTCTTAGTTGCTAAGTAGCCGGTTGGTTTAAATGGGAACTACTCTTAGCAGCAATGAAATATTTGGCCCCAAGAGTCCTTAAAAAAAGCTGTTCAAATGGGGAAAACAGTAGTGCTACTTTGCATATTGCTGCTGGTGCTAAATCATTTGAAAAATTTAGAATCAAAATAAGTTGTAAATAGAATTAATATTTATGGCCTCGTCCTTTTGACAGACTTGAAATTTGTCAAATTGCAAAGTTTTCTCATGGCCTTATGTCGAGCTTCCTTTTTTATATGTTTGGATTGAAATTCATTAAGGTCAAGAGCCATTCATGGGGCTGGCTTTCTGTGCTGCTTTCTGTAAAGCAGATTACATTCAATTTGTGCATTTTATGACATGGATCACTTTCCATATCTAGAATTTCAGTTTTAAAACTAGATTTAGATGTTAATCTTATACTTTCCCATGCTTTGTTATTGTAGCTGTTTAGAGTAGACAAAGTTTTAGTACCAACTACTGTGGACTCACTGTGTGTCCTTCTGTATTAGCACTTCAAAAAGTACAGCCATTACTGTAAGTATTTACCATTTTTGTTGAAAATTGTGAATATTTAATTAGTTAATTTTAAAGGTGTAACTTAAGTAGTCCTTTTACACCTAATTTTAAAGGTGTAACATAAAATAAACTGAAATAGGATTTCTGAATTGTTAATCTGGAGTAATAACAGTTTTAATCTGTTCAAATTTCACATTTCCTTCAGCATGGATATTTTAGACCTTTGTAAGTACAAAGCCTTTAAGCAGTTACATTGGTTTCAGATTGAGCATTACAAAAGACTCATTTAAACAGATTTTTGTAGCGAATGAAGATGTTTAGAAAAAAAATAAATTTGCAGTACCAAGAACCTGAAAATTTGTGTTACTTTGGTGTTCAGATTGAGATGGGACATAAGCAAAAAGTTGTCTTTTGTATTTTGATAGTCAGCACCATCTGTTTTTACATTTGTCATTTTAAACATATGTATTTTATCTCTTAATTGATAGGCAATTTTCTTACCATGTTTAGGCCCTCTAGTGACCAAATCATACATTCAGAGTTCTTTTAGTTGCTTAGCAAAAGGGATAGCAAATCCATAAATTCCAAACCCATGTGAGGAGGATGTTCTCCATAAGAGCCATTTCAGTTAAGTTGCCTTATTCTATTGTATTGTACTTATGTTATGTCTGAGCTTATTTGTTTACTGTTCTGACACTGAAAATACGCTGTAAAAAGTACAATGTGTGGCAAATTTGTATTAACTTTATTAAATTATACCTTTATGTAAACTGTAGTACATCTCTTGTAAATTGTTTAATTTATTTTTTCATTGTATAGCTGCTCATTATTGAATGTACAGAATAGATATAATGTAATTACGTATTTTCATTGTGGCCAAATTGATTGTGCCTACAATGTAAACCATCCCCATCAAAACTGTATATAACTCTTTACTGCTTGCTTGCATAAATGAAGTTTGGATTTAATTTACTTCTTTGTACTGTATTGCCATAAGCCAACTTCAATATGATGGACCTACTTTTTTGTAGTTTATTTTTCTGGTTTTGTTACTGTTTGTTCAATATGAATGTTGAAACAGTACTTTGTCTTACTTTTCCTAATAAATAACTCCCAGATTGTTCAGTAGTGCCTCCATTGTTCCTTTTCTTTGTGCTCCTTTGCTAGTCAATGTGTAGCATCATAAATTGCTGTTGTAATTGATATACTATTACATATAACTTAACAGTAGGGGAATATGATGGGACCAACTCTCCAGCTCTTTTTCCTGTGGAGGAAAACCTGTAAAGGAAAGATTAAATGTGTTTATGGTATTACTCAATTTTTATGTAGCTGCAATTTTTTAAATGTACAACTCATCATTGGCCCTACATTGATAGCCTTGAAGAACAGACTCCTAGACTTTAAGGTCAGAAGGGACCATTATGATCATCTAGTCTGACCTCCTGCACAATGCAGGCCACAGAATCTCACCCACCCACTCCTGGAATAATCCTCTCACCTCTCTCTCAGCTATTGAAGTTCCCAAATCATGGTTTAAAGACTTCAGGATGCAGAGAATCCTCCAGTAAGTGACCCGTGCCCCATGCTGCAGAGGAAGACGATAAACCTCCAGGGCCTCTGCCAATTTACCCTGGAAGAAAATTCCTTCCCGACCCCAAATATGGCGATCAGCTGAACCCTGAGCATGTGGACAAGACTCACCAGCCAGACTCCTATGCAACAAGTATGATGACCCTGGCGACAGCAATGTAAGCTTTCACATCAAAACTATCTTATCTTGGGAACCTATACTGGTTCCTACACTCCTAAACAATTTACTGCTACTTGGTATTATACATTGATACATCCTGGCTGTGCTTACTCAGACCGACTTTTCAGTTCAGTTAAACATCTACTTGTTATACTAGCAGACTAGCTCAAGATTATTTCAAGAATCCTGAATTGCCAATCTGAACCCTCTTCAGCACAAGATGATAATGCTCCAGGAGAATTGTCCTTTGTTTTCACTATTAAAATAGCCTAGTTTTGTTTAGCCCTGAAATTGTGTTTCTTCTGAAGTAATGGAAATTTAGAGTCCTTACAAGAGCACACAGCTTTTAGGTGCAGCCTAATTAGCTAGCTCTTTGGGTTGTGCTTTAGAGTTTAGTTTACATATACTGCAGCCACCCAAAATGAGAGATGCAGTTAATACTAAAATGAACCCCTTAAGGTCATTAGAGGCTGTAGCACACACCTTATCCTGAATCTTATACCTTCATCCACAATCCTGACAACCAGCAGCTTTTGACCTAAGGAGTTCCGCAGCTTCTTGGGAGGTAAAGTACTATGAATTTTATGTAAATAGTCCACGATTAATCCTCCACATGTTGTAGAGAACAGGCAATAGGATCTACGTTTGAAAATACTACCTCAAATCACTACAGATTTATGTTAAATAGCAGTTTTGGACTTCTGCACCCTCATGCATACTCTTATGTAGTGGATGTCTTGAAGTAAACTAGTACAAATCCTCTCTGCATATTTACTAAATGATTTTCTTTGGGGATAGAATACAAATACCATGGTTGGTGGGAGCTAAGTGAGAAGGGAATGAATGGATGGGTGAGGTGTGGTTTTTGGCAGAAGCTCGATTGGAGTGGTAGGAGCAAGTAGGGGAGACATGAGGACTGGAGCAAATAGTCGTCCAGAAAAAACTAGTGGTGTGGTGGAAGGGAGCTTCAGGAGCAAGGGGTCAGGGCTAGAGTTGGTGGCGAAGGAGATCAGGATTGGAGGTTGGACTGGTCGGCATCTACAGTTTTGGCTGTAAAATGTCAATTTTTGTTTTCAGTGGTGATTGATCTAAATCCAAACAACCCCGAATCTGAAAAGTTACATCAGATTTTATGGCTGACACAGCCCTGATTTGCAATAACTTGAAGCAGAATTATAGTGAGGAGAGGCTTCAAGGATTCTGGGGGGTGGATGTTGTCATAACTACAAGTTTTTGATTTCATGTATTATATTTGCTGATGCACCTTTCCCATAAAAAACAAAGATGCTTTTGCTTTTTGTGAAAAGTAAAGATACCTTTTGGAGAGAGTTTTTCTGGTTACAGGTGGGTAGCCATTTAAACGAGTTTGGAGATGCTTTATGTTGAATGGAGGTTATTGTACTGGTCACTGAAAAGGCTTTTACATTCAGATGTACAACTAGGCTGAGGTGCTTAAACCTTCATATTGGTACCTACTATGTATGAACGAGGACCTAGGTTGCTTTATGAAGTGTAATAAATATTTAGATCTAACCTAATCCTCAAGACATACAAAATGTATGGAAATCTTAAGAACGACTTCCTAATGCCAATGCTGTCATGTTGCCATGAAACTAGGTAACTTCATGTTATTTTATCTATGAACCTATTCAGTCAGTTGTCCCAATATAAAGTTAATCTTATGAAGCCAGCAGCATGGTCTTTTGGTAATGTAAAAATCATTAACTTCCACCTACTTTTATAAATATAGAGAATTGTGTTTCCCTCTGCTCTACTGTTGGGGAAGTAGAACCAGAGCTGTCAGCCACTGGGGAAGGGGTTTGAGCTTTCCCAGTTTACACTGCTTCCAGGCAGAAAGTTTCCCAGCCAGTTACTGTCCCTGAATTATGGCACATAGGACAGATTCTACTGTGGATTCTTTTCCTTGTCTAGCTAGGAATCTGTTTTCAGGAGCCTGGTAGAGGCTACTGTATCTTAAAATCTACTTTTCTTACTATTTTTTCCCTCTTAGTGCAGGTAAAGATTTACTTGTAAATTGCTTGCGGCATCAGTCTTTGAGTCTACTGGGACACAGCAGAACTTCAAGGAACTATCAGTTATAACTGAGGAAAAAATGTGGAGTACACAGTCATGGAACAAAAGCTTATTTTATTTATTTTATTTTTTGCCAAAATAATTTTCCACGTGTACACTAGCAAACCTGTCCTTTTGATTTCCTCCATTAATCAGATAAATTAGGACCCATCTCAAAATATTTCCCGAATGACTTATTTTGGAGGTACTGAATTTGATGCTTATTTCAGCAGAGCACCACACTGTCTTTGAGCAAGCCATAGTGTGGATATGCATTTCCTCAAACTGTTCAGTCCACTATTACATCACCCAGAATTAAATAAAGCAACTGTATGGAGTTGAATTTAGAGTGTCATTTCAGACTAGTGTAAAAAGCTTGTGCAGGAGAATTAGTTATGATGTGTGGAAAGTACAGTAATAAGTCTGTGTTCTCAAGTTTCCCTTACAATTCTCACACTGAGCCAGCAGAGGGAGCAGAGAGACCACGCATTTTCCATACTCTGTTCAGAGGCAATACCGTTACTTAGGCATAAAATCCCTTTCCTATTTAAGGAAAGTATTTTTGTTGACTGATCCTAGTGCAGCTTGAAGTTAATTTTTGTTGATGGTGTCTTGTGTGTAAAAGTTGGTTCCACTCATGGCTTTGGGATTTGAGATTCCTGCTGTCATACAGGTACTTAATTCATAACATGCTTTGGTACATAGAGGCAGCTAGAGGTGCACTGAGCACTGGACAAGCTTTAGAGCCCTTGGTTGTAATTCCTGATGGCCGCTGACACTGTGTGGCCTTCATCAAGTCTTTTAACTAGCTTGTGCATCAATTTCCCTGTCTATAAAATGAGACTAGTGCCTCAGTTACTCTAACTATAAACTGGGAATAGTTGCCACCCTGGTAAAACCTCTTCTGCCTTGTTTCTTTACAGGTTGTTATCCCACACTCATCACCATAATACCCAAGTGCTTTCCAGTAATGCATTAAGCAACATGACTAATGCCTGTCACATGTTCGTTGTTCTCTCACTCTCCTCACCGGGAGAAGCGTGTTCATTGGAGTCTTGTTTTGGTAGTGAGTGCTTTTTATTTTGTTTATACCTGTTCTTATGCGTGTGTTAGAGAAGGGAAGGTCAAAGAAATGCAACTTGCACTTGTAGGAAAGGTTTGTGATGTTTGGTCCTCTAAGACCACCTGTAAGAAAATTCTTTCTCCCACATGGATGAGCTTTGCCCTTATTGTATAGTGCATTGATGTAGTCTAGCTGAGAGGTGATGAAGGCATGAATAACTGAGGCCACGTCATTCTCTGCTATGATGGGACAGTGTCCCCTAAGCAAGTAGAGATGGTATAAAACATTACACGTGGCAGCTGCAATGTGAGACCTCATTATCAGCAAGGAATCCAAGAGTATGCCTAAAACTATGGTTCTTAAGATTCAGATGAAGAGTATTATTTCCACGTAGAGTGTGTTTATGTATATGTGTGAATATCTATATATGAAGGGTCCAAGAATTATAAATGATTTTACCTTATCTGTTATGTCTAAATTAGGTTTCCCCCCCATCATTACTTAACAAGAAATTTGTTAGCACAGAAATTTAATTAACAGACACAAACCTGTTCAGCCTTCTAACTTTCCATTCCTTTTTAGGGAGGTAAAGCCAAGCAACATCCCAGAAGGAAATCTGTACATTTAAACAGAGTGTTTATGTCTTCAGTGATACTATGTTTTTGTTGCTGAGCAGCCCAACAAAGTTTTAAAATTTTAAGTGAGAGCTGGGCCTCAAGCCAGAAGCTGAGCACACCCCAAATGTAGAGTCTGGAGGAACAATACAGAGTGAATAGTCTCTGATGCAGGCTGTTTGGCCCTCCTTTGCTGTGAGCTCTCATTATTCCAGGATGGCTTGTTAACAAACCACTCAATCTGATGTTTTCTTCTTTGCTGAGTTTTAAACTCAAGTGCAGGGCCGGCTCCAGGCACCAGCCGACCAAGCACGTGCTTGGGGCGGCACCTGGAGGGGGGTGGCGCTGAGGTTGGCTTTTGTTGTTGGGTTTTTTTAAAACAAAAAAGAAACCATTCTTCCCAGCCGGGGCAGTGGGCCGCGGGCGAGCCCCGCTCCCCGGCCCGGCTGGGGCAGCGGAGCCGCCGGCGAGCCCCGCTTCCTGCCGGCGCCCCGGCCTGGGCAGTGAGGCCGCAGGGAAGCTGCCCTCCCTGCCGGCGCCCCGGCCGGGGCAGCAGGGAGCAGCATTGCCCTGGCCAGGGGACCGGGGCCGCGGGGAAGCCTCCCTCCCAGCGCCCCAGCCGGGGCTGCAGCGGGGATGCCGCGCTCCCGGCCGGCACCCTGGCCGGGGCAGCGGGGGGCGGCATCGCCCCGGCCGGGGGGCCCTGGGAAAGCCACCCTCCCCGCCGGCGCCCCAGCCGGGGCAGCGGGGCCGGGGAAGACGCGCTTCCCACCGGCCCACTGGCCGGGGCAGCAGGGAAGCCACCCTCCCCACCGGCATGCCGGGGCGGCAGCGGGGATGCCGCACTCCCTGCTGGCGCCCCGGCCGGGGCAGCAGGGAGCAACATCGCCCCGGCCAGGGGACCGGGGCCGCGGAGCCCTGGGGAAGCTGCCAGCGCCGCAACTGGGGCAGTGGGGAAGGTGCACTCCCCGCCGGCGCCCCAGGTAGCGGTGCCGCGGGGAAGACACCCTCTCAGTTGGCGCCCTGGGCGGGGCGGTAGCAGGGATGCCGCGCTCCCCGTCGGCGCCCGGGCAGCGGGAAGCGGCATCGCCCCGGCCTGGGGACTGGGGCCTCGGGCATGCCGCGCTCCCCACCGGCGCCCTGGCCGGGGCAGTGGGAATGCCACCCTCTCCGCAGGCGCCCCGGCCAGGGCAGCGGGGCCGTGGGCATGCCACCCTCCCCGCCGGCGCCCGGACTGAGAGGGGCGGCAAAAAAGCCAGAGCCGGCCCTGCTCAAGTGAGCTTAAGTTAAGTAGTCAGCTGTCTGCACAGGCAAGTGGCATATCAATGCAGCTGACAGTAAATGAGCTGATTGATTGATTTGTTTATTTCTTGCATTGGTATCCTAATGAAAGATGATGCAAGAAGGCTGACACCAAATTGGAACAGACACCTGAACAGAATCACCAGAACAAATGGGAGGCCCCGGGGGGGGGGGATCATGCTAGGCAGAAAGATCTAAAAATAGTATCCAGTCTCCAGCCAGTATCAGGCAAAAGATTTTAACAATTTAATTTAATTATTGCAATGAAAGAGTCAAGGTAGGCATTTAAGGGCCTAAATGTGTGCAAAACTTGACTCCCGAGTCCCAATTAATGTATGTACATATCTGAATCACTCTTTTTTGCATCCCCAATGTGAGAGAAACAGAGAGGCTCCTGTGGAAGGAGGCAATGTCCCAGGAGACACAGAGGAGAGAGCAGGCCTGCCATCCATACCTGAACATTGCAAGGGAGGGGGAAGTAGGCAAGGTGGTGCCTCTAAAAGCATCAGCAGATAAGGCTGCCCTCTATTTTTACCATTCCACAAAGGATGAGTTTTGGCAGGCTCTAGTTGCTTCCTTCTCCTCCAATGAATGTTTTTGCCCCTGAAGTTGTTCGCTAGCTTAATTGATGTATGAACACACAATGGCCAAAAATAGTCTGAGTGAATTCATTTAAAAATCTGACCAAATATTTGCAGAACGTATTTTGCTAATTTGCCTCTGTCAGCAATTAGATGAAAATAAGATAAAATATTTTCCCATTAGTAATCAATTAACAGATCTATTGCAGTCTTGAATAGACTCTCACAAGAAGTATTGGAAGGTCACTTGAGTAATTTCAAGGGAGAATGAACAACTGATTTAACTTTTACCATTAACTCTACTAGGCTTCAGACAGACACTCATTTACTTCAATGGGCACAGGAGCAAGCACCTAGAAATATACTACAGGTGACAGTCCTCTTTTGATAAGAGCGTATGCTAGGCCACCCAATACTAGCTGAGTCTAACTTCTCAGATACTTTCACTAGTATACATACTCAGGTGACAACCACATAGAGTCCAAGAGATTTTACAAGGAATACGATTGCTTCATTCTCCAACTCTGAAGGAAAAGCACAAAGAGCAGCTGATAGGTCAGTGAACTGCTAAAATGCATTTGACTTGCCAGAATGTGATTGTTTTGTGCTGCTTCTTACATTGCAGCTGTAACTCCTCTTTCTGTAATCAGCTGATCACTTTATCAAATCATTGCTTTAACAAGTTTTATCTTTGCATATCTTTTTCACTGGGTTTGGCTTTTATGGATCCACATACTGGAAACATAACTGAAGATAACATTAGCAATCTTAAATAAACTCTTTCAGGAATAACTCATCCATATTACCAAAGTTTTCCAACTGTGAATGTAATGACTAGAGAGTCCAGATATTTGTAATGTATAATGGACCAGGCCAGATACTCAGCTGCTGTAGCTCTATTGAAGACAACTGTACTGAAGTCAATGGAGCTATACTAGCTGAAGATATGGTCCAATATTTAATAATGTAGCCTTTTGGGGTAGCAGGTCACACAAATCAATCCTCATGTTTGAATAAAATCTGTTACTGTTTATCAGTTTGTATGAATCGTTTTCAATTTAAGGGATGTCTCTTTTAGAAACCTATTATTCATGTTGTGTAGCTGATTTCCTAAATCGTACGGTATCGTTGCTCTGTTGAATGACTGAATTTTTTAGATCAGAAGAATGGCAGACACTCTTCCATTATGAGTTTTTGGATAAAATTGTGCTTAAATCTATGGCACTTTGGGAATTTGCCTGCCTTTGTGAATATTTGGCAGTTGTCTGAACACTCATGAATAGGTGTAAAACCAAAATGTCAGAGCACTGAACCTGGTATTTTTATTCACAGCTCAGTTTATTATTTCATTTATTTTGGGAACATAACAGTGAATGCTCTGGGTATTTAAACTGAAGCACTAGAAGGTAGAATTTGGGTGAGTTGCTGCCTGTAGTGTTAACTTGAAACACTGTATTCAAATAAATACAACATTGATGATATCCTTCTATAGAAGGAATGGTATTAGCACCAAACAGGGAATATTTATCATGAAGGGAAACAGATCAGGAGCAATAATAGCAACAAGATGGTAAAGGACGGAATTAAAGGGACCAAATCTGAAGTCTTATTAAACTGAATACATTTCTTCCATGATTTAAGGACAACATTGCTTGAAACATTCAGTATTTACTGCCAAACATTGTAGCATTGTGCTGCCAATGCTTAGGGTATGTCTACACTGGAGCTGAAAGGTGTAATTTCAGCTTGGGCAGAAATACCCACACTAGTTCAAATTGAGCTAGTGTGCTAAAAATAGAAGTGAAGCTACCATGGTACAAGAAGCTGGATGGGATAGCCATCCTTAGTAGGTTTCAGAGTGGTAGCCATGTTAGTCTGTATCAGCAAAAACACCAAGGAGTCCTTGTGGCACCTTAGAGACTAACAAATGTATTTGGGCATAAGCTTTCGTGAGCTAACACCCCATTCGTCAGATGCATGGATGCTTACTGTATTTTCCACTCCATGCATCTGGTGAAGTGGGTTTTAGCCCACGAAAGCTTATGCCCAAATAACTGTGTTGGTCTCTAAGGTGCCACGAGGACTCCATCCTTCGTACAATCCCATCTGAGACCCTAGGTGCATACTTTGGCAGCTAGCCCCTCCTGCCACCCATGCCACCACCCCAGCTACATTTTATTTCTAGCATACTTGCTTGATCAAAGTTACCTCAGGGATGTCTACCTGAGCTGGAAATTATACCTTCCAGCTGCAGTATAGACACGCCCTTAGAACCAGAAAGGCATGTGAACTAAGCACATGAGAGACTGACTAATCTATTTCCGTTGTCCAAGCTGAGTCAAGTGCAAAAAAGATAAACAGCAAATTGGGGGAATATCAGATTTTTACAATTCTTTCCATTTTCTTGATTTGAGGCATTGTTAGTCACAGGTAGGGATTTGCATGGTAGTATTTAACCACTACAGGTTATTTTTCTGTACAAGGTTCATAACAAGTGAAGCTATTAGTGCAGTCAACAGGCCAGGAAACTGCAAGATATCATTCTGGGATTTGTAAAGGCAAAGATAGAAATTTGCCACCAAAGATACTGCTGTTACAAAGTTACATATGAACAGTTTCTCTTCTACATTATTCATAAATATCTGATAAGATGCCAGGGTACAGTTTTCTGCAAACTGGATTTTTTTTTTTAACTAGGGACACATCACTAGTAGTTTCATTTCCACTCCATGAATACTTCTACACTTTTGTAGTTTGTCGCAGCTACATTTTTCTTATCACTGTGATACAGGAGGGCCAGGGAGCAGTAGTAGAGTGTTCAAGGGGAACTATATAAGCCCTAGGCTAATTAAGGCATGGTTCCCTGTAGACTAGGGAGGGTTGCTACAGGTTAATTGGAGCACCTGTTGTCAATTAAGGCCCTGTCAGGAACCTAATCAAACCCCCTGCTTCAGGCAGTAAGACGAGGAAGGAGAGAGGACTGGAGCTTGGAGGTGTGTTGTGAAGACCAGAGAACTGAAGAAAGGGAGACGACCTCTCCCCCTAGCGTCTAAAGACTGAGGGCAACCCCACCTAAGGGGGACGAGGGTAAGAAACCTGCAGGGGTTGAGAGGGGCTGGGACTCAGAGCGAGGAGCAAATGTAGACCCCTCCCCCTGCTTCCCTCCTCTATCATCTTCCTGGGCCACTAGCAGGGTCCCTTGGCACCCAAGAACAGGGGCAAGGGATGGCATCTTAGCCCCTCCCCCAAGAAAAGCGCAGGACCCACCATGTGAATATCTGCCACCTTGTCACATCACATTGGTGGCATGTAGTAAGAATAAGAAAAAAAGAAGGGTTTGATTGAGAGTAGGTCACTTATAAATCTGAATTGGTCCCTCTGCTAAGTGCATTAAGCTTGATTCAAACCAACGTCTCTGAGGAAGCTTAGAAGTTAGATTTCTGTAAAACCCCAAACAGCCTATGAAATCTTCATTAGACATCACCCTGGTGATTAAGAAGTGGAACAGGGCTAGTCTGGAGAGGCCTAGCAATGCTGATTTTTGTTTAAATGCTATACAATTTGTTCTTTGGTTTTTATTATATGATTCTTCTACATATCAAAAATCAGAAATCAATCACAGCAGTGCTATTTGAGTCTACGAATAGTGGTAACAGTAGTTTGTTTCCATTTCACTGTCCAACTCAGATTACATAATGAATCCTCACAATGCTTGTGTGAAGTAGGTATGATCCCCATTTTATTGATGAGTTTACAAAGTAAACCTAGACCAAATCAGTCTGGTGTAAAGCGTGAAATTTATCCCTATAACAACTGACCAACAAGTTCTCTCAGAGATCCTGCATTCTAAAGGAAGGGCTGTTTGACCTGCTCAGTGGGATTCTACCACCTATCAGCAGTAGTGATTACCGCCTTATTGGCATTGGGTAAGGGGACCCTTGCTGAAGTTACTTAACTATGCTGTTGCTCTATGCAACTTGACCAAAAGCTGTCTTAGGTCCATCCACCACCTCACCGCATAGTCTTCAGAGAGGGAGCGGTGACAGAGGATGCTCACCAGAGCCTTTTCCATCTCCATCGTCCAGCTCCAGATTCTAACACTGGAAAACTGACGCTTTGAACAGGGTGATCTCTCATCCCAGTCACGTTTTGGGCAATTCTCTTGTCCTTTTGTTTTTCAAACAAAAATAAAGTTTAATTCCCCCAAACTCAAAATGTAACTGCATTTTGACCAAACTGCCCAAAACAAGTATCACATAACTGAAATGCAAATGAGGCCAGGTTTATTTAGTCATTTCCCCTTGCTTACTAACACATGCTGGCAGAGAGCCCCCTCACCAATGGAGCCTTTGCCCCAAGGTTCTGGGCCACTCTTCTCCCATTTCACCAACAGCTGTCAATAACAAGCTCTCTACTCTTCAGGGATTCAGGCTACAGAGCTTACATCTGGATAGCAACAGAGTCTCTTCCTTGTTGGCTTGTGAAGATTAGTGGGGCAAAATGGTTTGGATAAAAAAAGGATACCGCTTTGTTCAACCCTTCACCCCAAACTAGAACTAACCCTTGAGGCTGTGAAAAGTTTTAATAGCTTCCCCATGTTTTTTACTTCTGTGCACCTGTATGTATCTGGGGCCTGGTTGGGTTCGAAAGCAAGCATGTTAAAATACACTGAGAGAAACTCCTCTCACAGTAGTTCCATCCCAGTTGGTATTAAGAAGTAAAGAAAACTCACAGAAGACTGTCCATTAGATTTTCAGCATACTTTTGTACATACACGAGGTTTGGCACAGTATCCATAGATACAGAGAATTATCTGTAATTTTTAGTGATCCTCTGCACCAAACTTTGCCTTTCACTAGTGAGGATTTCAAGCCTAGATTTTCCCCATGTTCTAAGCCTACACATTAACACCAGAAACAAGAGAATGAAGGAGCTGCCTTGATTTATGGGAATATAGTAGGTGGTAGAACTACCCTATCACAATCACATGCTGCTAGTTGGCCAAAGAGACGACTACCACAGGGGGAGAATGTCATGTAAAATGTACATTATAACCCATATTTCTCAAGTCAGGTATGTGCCATTGTGTGTACGGGCCTAGTTTATTTGTGCTGCTAGCTAGTGTGGTTCTGCCCCTTAGGTATATGCATGTACACATCGTGCATGCTTTAGCCTGTATTGGTAAGCACAAGAAAGACGTTGTAATGCTCACCAGAGCTGTGAGGGATTTTACCACCCCTTGCACTTAGGGTGAAGCATTCTTGCCTGATGCCTGCTGTAGCTCAGCTCCCCAAAACCAGCAGCCTCTGACCATAGATAGACCTCTCTCTTGTGCAGGGTAGTTACAGACACACACCAATCCCTGAACTCTTCTGACAACAACTCCTTCTGTAGTATCCAGTTCCTGACACTAGACAATCTCAGAAATAACCAGGTAAACTGTAAATGAAGAACCAGTGTGTAACAAAGCGTGACTGGTACAACTCAGGATCAGGTCCTTTATAATGCCACAGCACTAGAATCTACTTATGGTGAAAACAAATACATTTAGTTACAAAGATTAAGATTTGAGAGAGTGTGTGCACTAGGAAAACAGGTGACATATAAAACAAAAAGGAATAACACACTTCCTAGAGGCTAATCTTAATTCTAACAAGCTAAAATCCTGGTCTAAAGCAATTTCTCACCTCAAGCAACCTCCTAGCATCAACAGCCCACACGTCTAGAATGCAACTTTCATGAATGCAAAAAGCTCTGTCCTTTCTGCTTCCTTAATGAAGGATAAGAAAGGGGTCCTTTTTTCCTTCTTTCCTGTAAACCTTTGAAATGCCCCTTTTGAAATGTACCCCCAGATAAGACTCTTCTCCCTCTTTTCTTGTTCTCCAGTGTTTTCCCCCATGTTGGTTTCACATCTTCCTGTCAACCAGTTTTTCCTGTTGATTTTATGTCCACATGGGGTTTCCATTGTATTGGCTTTACAAAGCTTAACTTACATCAGAGACAAAGAGAGGTGAATAGGCATGCTGTGGTCTGGCGGAAGACCTATTTATCCACTCTGCCTTGTTACAGACTTTAAAACTTAATATCAGTAAACACACACACAATTCCTTATATAGAGTCAGTACATACATTTCACAATGATATTAATGACCAATGTGTCATCGGCTTTCATTTGACACCTTACAAGTCACTTTTTGGATAAGTACTATACAAGCAGTGTGTTGAGTGTAGCAAGTTTGTCAGGCCTGATAGGCATCAATTAGGCATCTGCATCACAGATGTATGTGAGCAACCGAGCATGCCTAACTTTGAAATCTGGCCTCGTCTATGTACACCACCTTGGTACATTTCCTCTGTCCTCCCAAAGGAGGGCTCATCAGCAGTTCCCATGCTGAAGTCTGATATGTTCATTCACATGCTGCCCTACAGATTATATATAGGCATGAATTTTTACCTCTATGTGGACCAGGGCCATCTAGTCAATACAAGTGTCTTCGTAGTTCAAAGATTAAGAGAGAATTTGAGTCACTGAAAGTCGAACAAACCTTTGAGGTGTAGGTAGCCCTTCTTAGGGCTAAGCTCTTTTTCCCACCAAAATTGTTTTTCCTAGGTGCACTAACAGGTTTAAACTATTAAATTGTAAATCTGAGCTGATGCTATTCCAGAAAAAAAAAGCATCACTAATTTAGTCTTCCTCTACTTAAATTCTTCCATTTGGAACCTATTAATAAATTCAAGACCAGATACGCAACTATGAATGCATTGGATCAAGTTTATTTTTATCATAAAGCCCCTGAGAGCAATTTAGCTTTCAAATGTGGTTTTGGCAATGGTCTTATCTTTAATAGTTACATTGCAAGAGATGCTGCAATACGCTTCTCTTTGCAGGATATAGAATCAGTCTGCTGAGGCTACTATGTAAACAAAATATTGTCCCATAGAAATAGTTGCAGGAAGATTACACTGGAAAGCTCCAGAGTTGTTGCGATCTGCAATAAAATGTGTACATCTAAAGTAGCATCTCACTTTTATGTAGGGATGGAATTAAGAACCAGTGTTCAGTTGTACCTACAGAACAGAACTTTAATCCTGCAGACTAGATGGCTATATACTGCAAATACTTACAAATCAAGTTGATGTAAGAAGTCTACTGCAGTCTTACAAAATACTTCTTTTGCAAGGGGAGTAAAACTTCTAGTTTCACTCCCACACTTAGCTATCTCACTGACTACAGAAGTCTCCAGTTATTGACATTAATACTACTGACTTGCAAGTTAAACCCAATGGGTAAAATAACTTCATTGGAGCATTTTCTTTTTGGCATCATTCTAGTTCACGGTCAATTATGATAACAATTGTTTGGTTTTGTTTCAATTCACACCATTAAATGAAAAACTGCGATAAAATATCTGCTAAATAGCTAAGTGAATATGAAAAAGCTGTTATTTCCTCACACATCTTCACAGAATCTTAAAAGCTCCAACAGCAGAAGATAAATAATGAGTTCATATTCTGGAGGGCTCAACTCATCATATTTTTACCACTTGGGGTTGAAAATACTGAAGTTGTATTTTGCTTGCTCTGAAGAGCCACTTCTGCCATCTGAAAATGTTGTGTAGCAAGGGCTCATGGTAGCATCTCCCTGGTGCAGCTGTACAGTCATCTTTTCGAATTAAAACAAGCTTTTCACATTTTAATATAACCACTTAATAATATCGTCAAGAATTTTTGGTCCACCAGTTCTAATAAAACAACTCATTCAGTTTCTGCTCCTTGATGATTATGACCAATATGTAATGTGACTAATCACTAGAGATTGTGAGCAATCAATTGACAACCCCAGAACCAAAGATTTTTCCATTTGCAGCAACTGAAAGCCAAAAGATTTCAGCTGATTGGGAAAAACAAAACAAAAAATTATTTTTTGACAAATACATTTCCCACAGAAATGTCCCTTTTGATGAAAGTCTTTTTCCACTGAAAAGTGTTTTGAATAAAAAAACCTGACCACGTCTACTAATTACATATCATGAATGGTTAACGGGAACAGTTTATAAACTAGTAATCTGATGATTAATCCTCCAAAACATACGTCCTCTCAAACCATCATTTCAAGGGACATCACCCATTTCAGTCCCAAAGTTAACTATGTTCTACATAAAGTTGGTGTCCTCACCACTTATTGTTGAAAGTTATTTACATCACAAGTGAAGAAGAATCATGAAACTGAAATTTTAGAGAGGTTTATTTACCCCAAAGGAAGGAAACAGACTAGACAATAGTTTGAAACTTTTTTGGCCTATTAAATTTCAGTGGTTTTGGTTGAATTTCACTTTCAATTTTGTGGAGTTGTTCAGAGTTAATCTCAGAGGGTGCAAATGTCATACAGATGGACTCTAAATACCAGTTTGCGTGAATTTATCCCCTAAATATCAAAACTGCCTAGCAGTGCATGTGTGAACAGTTCATCTGCAGTTAAAATGAAATTTATAGCTCTCCCAGGTTCTCAGTGTCCCGCGAGCTTTGAATTAACTATAAAAAACCCTCTGCTTCTTCTATAAAGTCACACAACCAAGTGGCTGTCATCTATGTAGACTATACACTACCCAGAATATAAACTCAGCTATGTATAAGTGTTTCAGCTAATTCTGCCACAGCAGGTTTGGGATTAACCCAGGTAACATTACTCTTTCAAAGGAGTATGTTCCAAATCAGTTACCCGGTGCTCCCTTCAGGTTCTCTTTCAGAAGAAAACACTAACTGGAGAAGATGGAGGGTCTAAATATTAAGCAGCCCTTTGAGCTACAAAGCTAGTGACATCAGCCCATGATTCACATCTTTGGATGGAATTCTTTCCTTCCACTGCGGGGGGCGGGAACAGATGGGTGTTTTCAGATGACAAGAGGAAACATTGGGAAAACTCAGTCATGTGCATTCCCAAAGCATGTCACAGTTAAACAGACCTCAGAGGCAGGGCCATACTAGAGTTAGAGTCATGAAGATACCTACATTCATTTTTACATTTCTCCCCAGACAGATTTATTTTGGGCGGGGAAGAATTGAGAGGGGATTTTTTTGTTTTCTGTTAATGTTTTTAAGACAAGGAAATGACTTAATGTGTTTTTCTACTGTGGAAAAACATGAATCTGGAGTAATTTACAATATCATAGCAGAGGGAACTGGGGAGGTCTCGGCTGAGTCAGAACAACTTCCATCCATTAATGACCACCCCCTCAAAAAATCCCCTGCAACACATGGGGCCTGATTTGGTGGTATGCTGAGCACCCTGAGCTCTTATGGAAGTCACCACGGACTCAAGCCCCAAACATGACAGATAAAAGGCTTAGATTCAAATGGCAGTAAATACATAGCTGAAGCTCCCTCACTCATTATTTCTCCCCCGCTGTTGATGTTTGATTTCCCATCCTGAACAGAATGCCTAGAGAGTACATCAGAGACACACATTCCTAGTTTTATTTAATATCCATTTCTCCTGCTGAAGAGGGTTTTTGAAAATTAAGCTTTCCCACAGATTTTGTTTTAAAAATAAATATTTGTCATCAAAGATGGGTCTCTGTCTTTTTAGGGTGAAGACACAGCAGTAAGTGTAGTTGTAGTAAGTGTAGTTGCATGCTGGCAATAGTCTCAGGATTTTTTTCAGAATCTTTAAACATTCATCCTAAAGTGACACGGAAATCAGCCAACCGGAACAGGGGCAGAGACCCCTGGAGCTGTATAACTAGAAAATCTTGAAATAATATCGTAATGTATATTTATAGTATGGCAAGGGCTAGGTAGATTGTGGCAGCGGACATGGTAATGCTTACATGAAGGCCAGGGAAGCTTCATATCCTCTCAGCAACCCCTGAACCAGCAATGACCAATACAGAATGCCACTCATGGACTATGAGAAAGAGAGTGGGAAGTCTCAGCTGTTTGCTATGGTACAAGGGAGTCCAGATGAAGAATGGGAAGAGGAACTCTTGCCATAGTGTTGGTGATGTGCTCTACCCAATCACTGACAAATAAAACCCTTTATCATACAAGTATGATTGCTGGAAATAAACAGCACCCAGAGCCTGCTAAGCTCTCACCAGACTGAGAAGGCATAATCCCTGCCCAGACACTCATACAATCTAAAGATAAAACTAGGGAGAAAGAGGCATGCAACATACAAGCAGAATATCAAATTTGGTCAAGTCTTGGTAATAAAGTTAATGGGTATTTTTACTCATTCAAATAGGCTGAGTATCTATCTATTCAACCTTTTCAAGAACTCCCCAAGCTAGTCGGTATAAATTAACTGGCTTTTCTCTAGGCATTATGGCGAATGTGCATCTTCAGGAGACACTGAGATGTGGCTCACAGTATAAATTTGAGGAGCCTTAGGGCTTCTTTAGCTTATGGTCAACTGCCAACAGCCCTGGAGCTCTTCTGCAGCCAAGAGGAGTTGAGAGTGCAGATCTTTGAAAGAGATAGAAACCCCCATGTCTCACGGTATAAACCAACCTGTTATAACTTGAGGTCAGCAACTTTCCCTGCAGGCAGGTTATTCCCTAACTGCCTATTGCATCGTTTCTTGCCCTTCCTCCAATAGGATATCTGCTAATTACACCACAAAAACCATCTGTGAAATAATTATTATACCAATTTTGCAGACAGGAATACTGAGAGAACACTTGCCACGTTGTACATCAGCTGCAGAGCTATTAACAAAACCCCAGGGTTCTGGCTGCAGGTACCCTACTCTAGTCGCTACTGGTAGTTCACATGTTCCTCCTTGTTTATTTTGTAATCAGTAGGGAACAAAGGTTTTAACTGTGCTCACAGGACAGAATATATCCTAATTCAGAGACCACTGTATCACTTCAGTCCTTCATGTGGGGCTGAAATGGTGCAGACAGTCTTGTACAGAGATATGTGCCTTGAAATGAACTTCATTCATTGAAAGTGCAAATCCTTTTGGGGGGCAGGTAAAGAAATAATAATTAACATATTTCAAAAAGCCTCCTTTGCTTTCTTCTCACATCTCTTTTTATCACTGACTGTGTATTTAAAAGGAGTTATTTTCAATCCATATTTAAACAAAGAGAAAGTTTATTCCTGTAGTTCAACCAAAAATTCCCTGTAGCCAAGCTGCAACGAAGCATGGACTCCAGAGCTGAAGTGCAGATGTTTTTTCACAAGGTGATGTCAGTTTCCTGTGACTATGAGAAAGCCTAAAATAAAGGGGAAGTTTGCTTTTGCTAGCCCTATGTACTAAAAGTCACATGCAAACATAAAAGCTTGGCTATTCCACAAAGACGTGATGGGTGGTCGGGTCCTGATGTATTACAGGATGTCAGGCAGCTCAGACTGCAGAAGAGTGAGGTGAAATAAAGAATATCAACTGCAAAAGAAGGCAGTGACTCGGACTGCACATGACACAGGTTCACAGCTGTGATATGATCAGGTTACAAAACTGAGAAATGAAAATAATTGCAGCTTCCCACAAGACTGGCAAGCTAAACCCAGCACAGGAATGAGGTTGATCGCCCACAAAGGAAAATCAAGATGAAATGTCATAGTTTGAGAGGAAGATAATCAGATGTATGTGTTATTTGGCCCACTTTTTGTCATTTAGTGGGAGTGTTAGTACTACCGTGTCTCAAACATTAAGATTTATTTTGAATTCAGACAGAGATAGAGCATCTCGGATACTGAGGGCTAGCTTCACAGAGGCACTCAGGAGATGCCACACTGAACACCACAATGGTTAACTTTTAGGTGCTTAGAAAAGAAAAAGCACTGATAGTTGCGAGGCAACTTGGGAAAGACAGGCGCCTAAGAATGGGATTCACAAAAGGCAGCATGAAGAGCTGGGAGCTGTCTAAACTAGCAAATAGTAGATATCGGAAGGGGTGGGGTGCGTGCTAAGCTCTTTAACTATCAGGGAGTTTGACATCTCTGCTTGGGATTCACAGCCAGGAACCCTCTCCTGGAATCAGGCACTTGGCAAGAAGTGGCAGCAAACCTCCCTTATAACTTTTAGCCCACTAGTTAAGGTACTCACCTGAGGTATGTGACACACACCCCAGTTCAAGTCCCCCTTTGCCTGATGAGAAGGGATTTGAACAGGATCAACCATCTCTCAAATGTGTACCCAGACCACTGGATATGGGATAGTCTGATGTGGGGCTCCTTCAGTTTCTCCTGTTGAAGTTGTTCATCGTTGTATCCAGTGGCGTAACCAGGTTTAGAGCACAGGGGGAGCAGAGCTAAAAAAAGGTGCCGGGAGCAAAAAGCGTCGGGAGCAAAAAAAGGCGCCGGGAGCAAAAGGCGTCGGGAGCAAAAAAAAGGTGCCACTTCTGCTCAGTGGGGGAGTGGCTGCTCCTCCTGCTCCCCCCTGGCTACACTACTGGTTGTATCAATAATTAGAGACTCTGGCGCAGAGGAACTGGATCCTGTCTCCTACATGAGAGCCCTAACCACCAGCCTACAGAGTCACTCTCACTCTCTCTCTGGCCCAATGACTATTTACACACAGTGAAACAACTTCAATAGGGGATTGAGAGAGCCCTATGTCAGAATATCCCATAGTCTAGTTATTAGGGCACTCTCCTGAGGAATGGCAGATCTGTGTTCAAATCCTTCTAATCAGGCAGAGGGGGAATGCAAAATGGGGGTCTCACACATCCCATGTGAGTACCTGCCCCAACCACTGACTAGGCTAAAACTTATGAGGGAGGTTGTCTTTCTTTTCCCTCCTCCCTACCATTTTGTGTGGCTTAGGCAGCCTCTGAGCACACCTATCTGATTAGGCCCTGAAGGCGAGATAGGTGGAAGAGCACCTAGCTTCCCCAGCTTTGTGAATTGCACTGGGGCTTAGGCATCCAGGCACCTAGAGAGAGGCAGCAGTCAGCATGCCCAGAGGCAGAAACTTAGGTGCCCAGAAAAGTTTTACAGCACAAACGTAGGTGAGTGAATTTAAGCACCTACAGTGTTGGCTGCAGCCAAGCAGGGCTTTTGTGGATTACAAGTGGCACCTAGTTAGTTAGGTACCTAAATCCCTTTGTGAATCTAGCCCAGAGTTCATATTAAGGAGTCTGTACTCCTCTTCGCACTACTGGATTTTGCCAAACAAGACCAAAAGTATGAAACTCAACCCTAAACATTATTTTCATCTAAAGACAGCAAAACATTTCACTTGAAGTTTCAAGGGGCCCAGAAAGCTGCAGAAATTGAGTACCTTTTGTTCCCTGAAAAAGTGAAGTTCACAGTTTCAGATTTCATTGCAAAAGGTTCACACAGATCATTTACTACTTTGCTATTTTCACTCATTCTTACTACATAAATACTGTCTTTGAAAACAAGTCCAAAAAAGTCACCTTGACCTTCCACTATTCCCTCCCTCCGCTTAAGAGTAGTGTGGGCTATTTCAAAACATGGTGTTTGTCATTCAAAAGCAAGTATCCCTGGAGTTTGTCAATCAGTCAAACATTCATACAGATTGTAAATCTCCATGCCCTGTAATACATATTAGTGCCTTTAAAGATGCTTAATGTAAAATGTATGAACTGTTTTAAAAATGCAGCATACTTGGATATGAAGCACTTGCTTAGTTCTCCCAAATGAAATCTGCCAACAGCCATTTTTAAAGTACAGTATGCTGTTGTAAAATCTAGAGCAGCGCCACTGAAGTATGGAGAATTGTGAGATTAGAATCAGGCACTTAGCTTTTTATCTATTTCCATTAATTTGTCTTTTCAAACCTGCCAGGTCCATACACCTTAGCCTTGGTGTAAGCAGGGGCTGAATCTTTGTACACTACCAGAACTAGATATGGGTCTGGGTCCAAATACCTCCAAAATCTGGGTAAGATTACATCTTAGACCTGGATTGTGAAGTTTAGGCTACGTCTAAAATGACCATGTTGCCACTGAAGATAGCAAGTGTGAAGTCAGAGTAGCAGTTTACTAGAGCTTGATGGCATTTTTCATCCCCCAAATTTTCCTTTTGTAAAGTGTGGTTTTGTTAAAAACCTCTGCAGAGAAAGTTTAGATGTCAAAGAAATTTTGAATGGTGTATTCAAAACAAAGAGTCTTCCTTAAAATCAACATTTCAAAATGACAAGTGTTTCAACATGTCTAATTGTTAATTCTAATTGAAAAGGCCATTTAGAAGTTTATATTCTAAACTGTTTGGATTTTTTTTTATACTGACTTTTCTGATTCAGAATGGAAAGTAATTTTGAAGTTTTGACGTTTCCCACATAGGGAAGATTTCCCCCCCACTCACACCCTAACAGCTATACAATTTACTAACAAGAATGCAAGCTGACCAGTGATGAATGAACAGGAGTGACTTAAAGTTCTATCAAGTCATATTCTACATTGCAGGTCTTTTGAAATTTTGCAGTACATTCTAAACATACTCAACAAGAACAACTAACATGAGCTTTAAGAAGTTGATACATCACCTTTCCTTCAGCATAACTGTATCAATGCTTAACAAGCAGAAGCTAGTTAGAGAAGAATGGCATATGGTTCCCATTCAACATTTCCTGCCTCCCACATCCCATGCCCATCTCTGAGGCCTGGTTTACACTACTTGGGTAAGTCAACCTAAATTGTGCTACTCCAGCTACATGAATAACATAGCTGGAGTCAATGTAGGTTAGGTTGACTAACTGCGGTGTCTACACCGCACTACGTCGATGGAAGACGCTCTCCCGTTGACTTACCTAACTCTTCTTCTTCCGGCGGAGTACCAGAGTCAACCGGAGAGCGCTCTGTGGACGATTTAATGGGTCTTCACTAGACCCGCTAAATTGACCCTCGCTGCAGCGATCGCAACAGCGTCGATCCCCGGTCAGCATAGACATGGCCTGAATCATGACACCCCCTCCTCTTGGAATAAGATCAGTCCCTGCTGCATTGCCAGAAAGTGCCACGCTCCAATACAAAGTAGAGAGCAAAAATACCATTCAACACCCATTCAGTGTATGTGTTATTTCAATAACAAATAAATTGTTATTGAAACAAATTTCATATTTATATTAGTCACTAACAAGTTAACTGTCGCTGGGTATAGTACAAAAAACTCTAGTTAGGTCTCTCTTTTTAATCCAAGAGGAATTTGTTCACCTCTAAGTACATCCAATTCATTTTGTGTTTCATTCCTGCTATATATTTGTTAGGGGCTCATTCTCGCTCGTTCTCTCTCTCTCGCACACACACAAGTTGGCTCATACTTCAACAGCAACTCTATAGAGCTTCACAACATTGAAACACATTTTCAAAAGCTACTTAAGATTGCAGGTCTAATATGTAGAGTCAGATTCATTATCTGGTGCCACATTAGCTATTTTCCAGTCATCTGATACAGAGGCTGATTTAAGTGATAGTTCACATACCGTACTTAGTAGTTCTGCAGTTTCCTATTGGAGTTCCTTCAGAACTCTTGGGTGAATATCAATCCAGTCCTGTTGTCTTATTACTGTTTAATTTATCAGTTTGTTCCAAAATCTCCTCGGTTGACACTTCAATCTGGGACAGTTTCTCAGATTTGTCACCTAAAAAAAAATGGCTCGGGTGTGGGAATCTCCCTCACATCCTCTGTAATGAAGACCAATGCAAATAATTACTTTAGCTTCTCTGCAATGGCCTTGTCTTCCTGGAGGGGTCCTTCAGCATTTTGATTGTCCAGTGGCTCCACTGATTGTTTGGTAGGCTTCCTGATTCTGAGGTACTTAATTTTTTTCATGTCAGTTTTTGTGTCTTTTGCTAGTTGCTCTTCAAATTCTTTTTTGGCCTGCCTAATCATACTTTTACACTTGACTTGCCAGAGTTTATGCTCCCTCCTGTTTTCCTCAGTATGATTTGACTTCCAATTTTTAAAGGATGCCTTTTTGTTTCTAACCACATCTTCTACTCTATTGTTCAGCCAGGGAGGCGGGTTTTTTTGGTCCTCTTACTATGTTTTTTTTAAATTTGGGATATACATTTAATTTTATTTTTTTATGGTGTTCTTTAAAAGTTTCCATGCAGCCTGTAGGCATTTCACTCTTGTGACTGTTCCATTTACCTAGCTTCCTCATTTTTGTGAAATTCCCCTTTCTAAAGGTAAATGCTACGGTGGTGGGCTTCTTTGGTATTTCCCCACTACAAGGATGTTAAATTTAATGATATTATGGTCATTATTACCAAGGGGTTCAGCTATATTCACCTCTTGGAGCAGATCCTGTGTTCCATTTAGGACTAAACCAAGAACTGCCTCTCCCCTTGTGGGTTCCAGGACTAACTGCTACAAGCAGTCATCATTAATGGTGTCTAGAAACTTTATCTCTGCATCCTATCCTGAGGTGACACGTACCCAGTCAACATGGGGATAGTTGAAATCCCCCCATTATTACTGAGTTTTCTATTTTTATAGCATCTCTAATCTCCCTGAGCTTTAAACAGTCACCATCACCATCTTGGTCAGGTGGTAGGCAGTATATTCCGAACTGCCATGCTCTGATTATGGATAGAAATTCCATGCTTGAATGGTGATTCTATGGTACAGTTTGATTCATTAAGATTTTTACTATATTTGACTCTATGCTTTCTTTCACATATAGTGCCACTCCCCCACCAGCCTGACCTACTCTGTCATTCCTATATAAATTATATACCCTGATATTACTGGTAATCAACACGATATCCTACGCAAATCTGAGGTGGTTTAACTGCTCTCTG
The DNA here is from genome assembly GCA_037349315.1 of Chelydra serpentina. Taxonomy (NCBI): domain Eukaryota; kingdom Metazoa; phylum Chordata; order Testudines; family Chelydridae; genus Chelydra; species Chelydra serpentina. The sequence continues at coordinate 27,335,179 of JBAIAC010000035.1, read as the reverse complement.
TTGACACTGATTCCACCCTTCGAATTCATTCGCCTCATTAATTAGCCGAAAACACTATGAAACTACAGAAAATGCTGTGAGAACTTGACACAAAAAGCAGCCAAGTTGGACTGAAAATGAACCGCTCTAAAATGAAATTTATGCCGTCTGATGCCTTGCCAAAAGCCCAAATAATAGTCAAGGGAGAACAAAAAGAAGTTGAACAATATGTCTATTTGGGCCAAGAAATTAACATATGCCACAAACAGGAAGGCAAACTCTCACAAAGAAAGAAAGCTGGTTGGCGCGCATTCAATTCTATCAAGGATGTCCTCAAAGGAAAAATCAACAAGGCAAAATGCGCCAACCTCTTCAACTCAACAGTACTTCCGGCAATATTGTACGGCAGCGCAACATGGGCGCTTACAAAGATAGAGGAGCAACAACTGTCTGTTACGGAGAGGGCGATGAAAAGAAGAATTCAGGGGATTTCAATCCACGACCGTGTCCCCAATGAAGTGATCAGACAGCAGAGTGCAGTGCAGCACATGGTTGTTGAAAGCATGTACAGTAAAATGCGATGGGCCGGGCATATAACTAGGCTCACTGACAATCAATGGACTACAGCTGACGCCGACTGGTTCATGACCACTCGGCTGACCTCCAAAGAGATGGGAAAATTTTATCGTGAAAGGGCATGGCCACACATGGAAAAGGAAGGCCAGGATAAGAGAAGAATGGAAGACGTGTTGTGATCAGCACAATCTATATGAGGGCTGAAGCAGGGCTGGCTCCAGGCACCAGCAAAACAAGCTGGTGCTTGGGGCAGCACATTTCTAGGGGCGGCATTCTGGCACCAGCCATGCCACCCCTAGAAATATGCCCCGGCCAGCCGCCCCAGCTCACCTCCGCTCTGCGGTGCTTTCGCGCGCCGCCGCTGGTTCGGTGGCGGCGCGCGAAACAGCTGTTTCATGTGCCGCTTCTCTCCCAGGCATGCCCCGCTCTCCCTGGCCAGGAAGAGCAGGGCCGTGGGCATGCCGCCCTCCCCACCAGCGCTCTGGCTGGGGAGAGCGGGGTAGCCAGCATGCCCCACTCGCTCCCCGCCCTCGCTCCCCACCGGCGATCCGGCCAGGGAGAGCGAGGCCACTGGCATGCCGCGCTTGCTCCCCGCCAGCCGGGGAGAGCGGGGCCGCGGGCATGCCGCCCGTGAGTGGGAGAGATGGGGGTTGTTTTGGGGGTGGGGTTGTTTTTTTTTTGTTTGGAGGGGGCGGCGTTTGGGGGTTTTTGTTTTTTTTTTGCTTGGGGCGGCAAAAACGTTAGAGCCGCCCCTGGGCTGAAGGACCTATCGATCAAGGTGATATTGATTGGCATCATTCCACCAAGTTTCTTTGATGCTTATTATATCAATATCCTCATTTAATACCTGATGCTCAACTTCACCCATCTAAGTATTTAGACTTCTGGCATTTGTCTTCAAGTACTTATAAAATTTGTCACTTTTGGGTTGTCTGCCTTCATTGCTCTCACAACATTCCTGGACTATACAAAGCCCCCATGGGAAGAATCAGCTGACTAAGCAACAGACCATTGTCTACTGGTTGCTGCCTAGACCGCCTTCTCCTGCTGCCTCACCCGACCTTGTCCCCCCAACCCATTGACCCAGTCCCTTGGATTAGATCTTCCTGCTACTAACCCCTGTGAGAACTCTGAGCAGTGCCCCAGACTTCCTCTACTACAGATTGACCTGCTGGCTATCTGACCACCTGTGCACACTTGACTACTCCCCAGGATCACCCCATAGTCCGCTTCAGCCTCCGGATCTTACAACAAGTTAACACAAGACCCTAATGGAGTCCCAACCTGATTAGAAGAGCTCCCCTGCCCTGCCAAGAGAAAGGTAACAGTGATACTGGCACCCTTCCAAAGGTGAATTTCTCCTCAAATGCAGATGCTCCTACAGATGCAGAAAGATGCAAATTGCAGGGTTGAAGAACCTGCAGACTTTATTGCCCCGATCCTGCAAAGACTTAATTTAGGCAATGTCTACACTAGAAACGCTTTACCAGTAATCTTATACTGGTACAGTAAAACCACAAGCCCATGAATTAAACAAGCAATACCAGTAAAAGCACAGCTTTGCTGGCATAAATGCTTCTACACTAGTGGTTTCTGCTGGCACAGCTATATACACATGCTTAAATGTGACATCAGTGTGACTCCTCACAGTGCCTAAAGCTAAGCACATGCTTAGGCCAGGTCTACAGTAGGGACACCTCTTATCAACATAGCCATATGGTCCAGCAGAAGTGCCTAGTGAAGACCTGGCCTAAGCATGTGCTTAGCTTTAGGCACTGTGAGTAGTCACACTGATGTCACATTTAAGCATGTGTATAAGCACTTGCAGGACTGAGGCCTATTTTAGAATAATACAGAACCAAAAAGCTCAGAACTGAACATTCCTTACTTCAGCGTGGTTCAAGTCCCAATCTGAACAACCTGAATTTCCACAGTGAGGAGATCCTAACCCAAACTGCAGGGTCAGGCCATCTGAGCAGCAAACTACAAAACTAAGTACATTGCTTGAAAAAAGCCATTCCTGCTCTCCTCACTAATCAGGAGGCCCAAGTTAAGGGTTATTTAAAAAAAAACCCAAGATGTATTTAGTAACTTTCAACGGGAAAGGTTAAATACAGAGATGCCAAGCATAACTACATATCCAAAACATGCCCCACCCGGCCACAACTCAAATATTGGCATTTCCATTAAAATGTGACCCAGAGCTGACTCAACCCTAATTTTGCTTTTGCACTTCCAAAACCTGCCTGTATTTATTCCTAACAAACCTCAGAACTTAGGACCTGAGCACAAGTCTACAGTTAGGAGGTGTGGTGTAAGGGGAAATTCCAAATGTGAGTTGTATTACCCAATGGATCAAGTTTATATTGGCATTCACTGAACACAGCATTTGGCAGCGCCACTTCTGCTTGGCACTGGTAGCATCCCAGACACTGTGGGGCTGATCTAAAGCTCACTGAAGCCTAATAGGCTTTTAACCATAGCCTTACGGCAGTGTAAGGAATACACTTTCACTATTTTTAGTGTAAGGAAGACAGGACTCTAAACCAACGTTTTTCTTTCAGTTCACTTACGTTTTTTGTATTATACTATGTTTATGCTGGTTTGCCGCTCCAGGCCAATGGGGGCTGCAGGAAGCGGCGTGGGCTGAGGGATGTGCTGGCCGCCACTTCCTGCAGCCCCCATTGGCCTGGGACAGCGAACTGCGGCCAGTGGGATCCGTGATAGGCTGAACCAGCAGTAGGACATCAGACTTTCTGAGCATTCATTTGTCTTGTGATTCATTCATCTAGGGCAGTGTTTCCCAAACTTGGGACGCCGCTTGTTCAGGGAAAGCCCCTGGCACGCCCGGCCAGTGTGTTTACCTGCCGCGTCCGCAGGTTCGGCCAATCGCGGCTCCCACTGGCCGCGGTTCACTGTGTCCGGCCAATGGGGGCTGCGGGAAGCGGCGCAGGATGAGGGACGTACTGAACCTGCGGACGTGGCAGGTAAACAAACCGGCCGGGTGCGCCAGGGGCTTTCCCTGAACAAGCGGCGTCCCAAGTTTGGGAAACACTGATCTAGGGCCTGTCAAGGTTCCCGCCCCACTCTGACCTCTAGGGTACAGATGTAGGGACCCGCATGAAAGACCCCCTAAGCTTATTCTACCAATTTAGGTTAAAACTCCCCAAGGTACAAATCTCCCCTGCACCCTGAGAAACGCTTCTCGCTGCCACTATCAAGTGATTTAAACAGGAACCAGGGAAAGGGACCAATTGAAATTCCCCTTCCCCCCAAAATTCCGTCTCAAGCCCATACACCCCCTTTCCTGGGGAACTTGAAAATAATCTCCTAACCAATTGGTTACACAGTGTTCCAAAAACCCACCCCAGGGTCTTAGAACAATGGAAAACAGTCAGCTTCTTAAAAGAAGGATTTTATTAAAACAAGACAGGTAAAAATCATCTCTGTAAAATCAGGATGGTATATCTTTTACAGGGTACTCAATTTCCTAACTCAGAGAGAATCCCCCCTGGGCAAAACCTTCAAGTTACAGAAAAATGCAACAAAACCAGGAATACACATTCCCTCCAGCACAACGAATTTTCCAAGCTAAAAACAAACAGAAAAACCTAAGCATTATCTAAATACTCACTAACTCCATAGAAGATGGATGGTTACTTGTTGAGTTGTCTCCCACCGACAGAATCACACACAGACAGACAAAGCCCTTTTTCCCCACTCCCAAGATTTGAAAGTATCTTGTTCCCTTATTGGTCAGATGCCAGCCCAGTCAGGTGTCAGCCTGACTACCTGCATTTCTTAACCCTTTACTGGTAAGAGGATTTTATAGTACTGCATCAGACCCTCTCACCCCTTCCCTTTATATTTATGACAGGGCCGTATTCCGAGTCTAACTACACCAATGTAAATCCAGAGTTGCTTCACTGATGGCAGTGAAGCAACTCTGGATTTGCATCCATATACCTGAGATGGAAGTCTGGCCTAGATTCAACAAAATACTTACCTACATGTTAAGCAACTTATCTCTGCATCAGATCTTTAACACTGACAATTCCAATGGATATTAACAAGAAGTACACAAACCAGATTCAAAGACACTCAGACTTTGGGAATCTTCAGATATTAAAGGGCTGAATACAAACCCTGCTTTCAAACTTTGCTCCCCTGCTACATCCATACCTCTGTCAAACCGTAGGGAAATGGATAGTCGGACCTCTGCTTGCCGACTGTGCCTATCTCTAGTGTTTAATATATTTATACAACAATCTATCCTGGAGCAAAACAAGCTAATCAAATCAGAAATATTTCATAGAATCATAGAATCTCAGGGTTGGAAGGGACCTCAGGAGGTCATCTAGTCCAACCCCCTGCTCAAAGCAGGACCAACCCCAACTAGATCATCCCAGCCAGGGCTTTGTCAAGCCTGACCTTAAAAACCTCTAAGGAAAGAGATTCCACCACCTCCCTAGGTAACCCATTCCAGTGCTTCACCACCCTACTAGTGAAAAAGTTTTTCCTAATATCCAACCTAAACCTCCCCCTCTGCAACTTGAGACCATTACTCCTTGTTCTGTCATCTTCTGCCACTGAGAACAGTCTAGATCCATCCTCTTTGGAACCCCCTTTTAGGTAGTTGAAAGCAGCTATCAAATCCCCCCTCACTCTTCTCTTCTGCAGGCTAAACAATCCCAGTTCCCTCAGCCTCTCCTCATACGTCATGTGCTCCAGCCCCCTAATCATTTTTGTTGCCCTCCGTTGGACTCTTTCCAATTTATCCACATCCTTCTTGTAGTGTGGGGCCCAAAACTGGACACAGTACTCCAAATGAGGCCTCACCAGTGCCGAATAGAGGGGAATAATCACATCCCTCGATCTGCTGGAAATGCCCCTACTTATACAGCCCAAAATGCCGTTAGCCTTCTTGGCAACAAGGGCACACTGTTGATTCATATTCAGCTTTTCGTCCACTGTAACCCCTAGGTCCTTTTCTGCAGAACTGCTGCCCAGCCATTCGGTCCCTAGTCTGTAGCAGTGCATGGGATTCTTCCGTCCTAAGTGCAGGACTCTGCACTTGTCCTTGTTGAACCTCATCAGATTTCTTTTGGCCCAATCCTCTAATTTGTCTAGGTCCCTCTGTATCCTGTCCCTACCCTCCAGCGTATCAACCACTCCTCCCAGTTTAGTGTCATCTGCAAACTTGCTAAGGGTGCAGTCCACACCATCCTCCAGGTCGTTGATGAAGATATTGAACAAAACCGGCCCCAGCACCGACCCTTGGGGCACTCCACTTGATACCGGCTGCCAACTAGACATGGAGCCATTGATCACGACCATCCAGCCTTACTGTCCATTCATCCAGCCCATACTTCTTTAACTTGCTGGCAAGAACACTGTGGGAGACTGTATCAAAAGCTTTGCTAAAGTCAAGAAATAGCACATCCACTGCTTTCCCCTCATCCACAGAGCCAGTTATCTCATCATAGAAGGCAATTAGGTTAGTCAGGCATGACTTGCCCTTGGTGAATCCATGCTGACGGTTCCTGATCACTTTCCCCTCCTTTAAGTGGTTCAGAATTGATTCCTTGAGGACCTGTTTCATGATTTTTCCAGGGACTGAGGTGAGACTGACTGGCCTGTAGTTCCCCGGATCTTCCTTCTTCCCTTTTTTAAAGATGGGCACTACATTAGCTTTTTTCCAGTCATCCGGGACCTCCCCCGATTGCCATGATTTGTCAAAGATAATGGCCAATGGCTCTGCAATCACATCGGCCAACTCCTTTAGCACCCTCGGATGCAGTGCATTTACTGTATCTTGCCAGTGGATAGGGGGATCTGACTTTTTCTCTTTGCTGCCTATGCAGTACAGTTTCAGACACATGATTTTGGAGCTAGTCCCAAACAGCTACCTCCAGAGACTGAGCCAGCAGTGTGTGATTGTTTTGAATGAGCCTTGAAAACGATTTCAAAACTAGCGGAGCGATTGTGGGGTTTTTTTTTATAATAACAGCAAAGCTGACAACTAATGTAAAAGCCAATAGAAGAGTGTGGTGAAACCTCGCTACTTCAGTGCCTATATCTAGCTCAACCCGCAGCCCAGTCAGCTCACAGTTGAGGCCCATGTGACATCCTCAGGTCCATATAGGTAGTATATATATATTGTGTGGATGTGGCCACAGGCCCTGAGTGGCTGAGTCACGGAAGGGCCAAAACACAAATGAACAAAGAAATCACACAATTCAGGCTAGTAACAGTTATCTAATATGGCCCGCATTATCATGGTGTCTGAGCACTTCACAACAGTTAGTGTATAATGCCCATGTGACAGGGCTGTATTAACTCCACCTGTAAAACAGGGAACTGAGGCGCAGAAAGACTCCTAAGTGCCTAAATCTCTTTTTCAAAATGGATTTAGGCACTTAGGAGCAGTGACAGCCTGGGACTTTTTCAACAGATGAGGCACATATCACAAAATAGTTATTTTCACCCCCCCCCCACCACCCAATGGATAATTTCATAGTTTTTAAAAGCTTACCATTATCTACAGTGAAGCACTAGCAGGTGGACCCTGGAGCTGCTGCTACCTGGGACGACGTGCGGGTTGGAGCTTGAGGTGAGCCCGTGGCTTTGTGGCATCTCCTTGTGCACATGTATGGGGCCTGAGCCATGTGGGAAGGGGGCCAGAGAGATGCAGGTCCCTTCCTTGCCTCTTGCTAACCACCTGAAGTCCATGGCTTAACTGCTACAATCAGGGCTGTGGAGCTGTGCTCCAGCTCTGCTCCAGCTCCAGGCAAAAACCTGCAGCTCCACTGCTCCAGAGCTGCTCCGGGCTCCAGCTCCGGGCTCTGTTCCAAAGCCCTGGCTACAATCCTGCAGTGGCCCCACCAAGCACTGGTTACCATAGCAATGCCCTTACTAAGTGACTCCCAGGCACAGTAAATTGTCATGATAACATGGCAGCCTCTTAAGGCACTCTTAGCTATACCAAGGTTTGAGCCTCACGCAGCACTACATTCTTCAAACTTTCTGGCATTGTGATTTGCTGCTGGAGAGAGTGAGTTTTGACATTTAAATCAAATCCTAATTTGTCCTTAAATCTGTATGTAATTTTGTAACTTTGGGGGATTCTTAGTTAGGCTGGGCCTCACTTACCTGGGCTGATGAGCCTCCCCTACTTAGGAGACTAAGTCCCATTGGGTATGTTTACACAATAACTAGACACCCGTGAGCCCTCGTGGCTTGGGCTGCAGAGCTGTTTCATTGCTGTGTACACTGCCAGGATTTTTCTTTGCTGCATAGACATACCCATTGACTGTCGGTGGTAGAGCAGGGAACTGAGCCCAGACCTCCATAGTACCAGGCTAGCACCTGAACCATCCTTACTCAGCGTTTGTCTATACAGCATCAGGACTATATCATCAGCCTGTTTAAGGACAGGGGTTCCTGGTTAGTCAACCACCTCCCTCCACTTCAGTCTGAGGCTCTGTCCTCTTGACAGGTTAGCCCATTACAGCTGATTCTCCAAGCTTCCATTTCATGGTAGCCATTACTGACCAACATCTAATCCTTAGGCGCATGTATTTTGCTGTTTTTTCTAAAAGGAACGATAGAAAGATAAAGACAATGCTGTAGCATGAAACAGAAAAGCAGAAGCAAAATTACTGTACTTCCTTTTACTCTATTCAGACTCCATTCTTTCTCACTCATGTCACGCACACAACCCAGAATAGTTACCAGACCATCCAGTCACCGAGCATTTAAAAATTGGTTCTGCTTCTTTGAGTAACTGTTGCTATTCAACTGCCAAAGATTCTTTGCACAATATTTGGTATACATGAAAGAAATGCTCCTACTAGTTGGCTTTCTGCTATTTCAGATGTGGCAGCACTTTGGACACTTAATTCATAGTTGCTCTTGCATCCACACTCCACAGTCCTCGTGACAGTATGCATGCCAAATACCGTTTAGATTATACTTGCTTTCAGCACAGCTACATAGTAATGTAATAATAGTCTGATCCATTTCAGTCTGCCAATATGGATACCACTAAAGTGGTCCCACAGTGCTCTGGTGGCTTTCCAGAAGTATCCCAGAATCCACTGCCTCCTAGCGCTGCGGCAGAGTGCTTTACATCTGAGATGGTTTAGATTAGTGCAGATGTGGGTCAAAGTGCTATAGTTCAGAAGAAGAGTCCATGCATTCTGACAGCAAAACTTTGGTCCATATTCATATTGTCCCCACTAGCATTTCCGTGGAAACTAAGAAGGACGTGTTGAACTTCTTTAGTCACTTGGCTAGCAAACCCAAAATTTAGACCTACTTTTATTCTTCTTCCAAACTTATTGTAAGTGTACCCCTTCTGCCAGTCAGAGTTGGCAGCAACAAGGGCCAGGTTCAGTATCTAGGGGTTCCGTTCCAATAACACAATGCAAAACCAGCTCGAGCCCCCACCCAGTGACCTGGAACAAATATATATCACCCCCCCCCGACCGCCTCTAAGAGGCAATACTTCCCCTGGGACAAATATATATCACACCCCCCGGGCACCTCTAAGAGACAATACTTCCCCTCTCGCAAGCACATAGTCTGAGGCCTGGTCTACACTAAGAGTTTATATCGAATTTAGCAGCGTTAAATCGAATTAACACTGCACCCGTCCACACAACGAAGCCATTTATTTCGATATAAAGGGCTCTTAAAATCGATTTCTGTACTCCTCCCCGACAAGGGGATTAGCGTTAAAATCGATATGGCCATTTCAAATTAGGGTTAGTGTGGACGGAATTCGATGCTAATAGCTCCAGGAGCTATCCCACAGTGCACCACTGCGACCTCTCTGGACAGCAGTCCCAGCTTGGATGCTCTGGCCAGGTAAAGCCCCAGGTAAAGCCCCGGGAACATTTGAATTTCATTTCCTGTTTGGCCAGTTTGAATTTCATTTCCTGTTTGGTCAGCATGGCGAGCTCAGCAGCACAGGTAACGATGCAGAGCTCTTCAGCAGAGGTGACCATGCAATCCCAGAATAGAAAGAGGGCTCCAGCATGGACAGAACGGGAGGTGTTAGACCTGATAGCAGTCTGGGGGGATGAATCCGTGCTAGCAGAGCCACAATCTAAAAGACAGAATGCAAAAATCTATGAAAAAATCACCGAGGCCATGACGGAAAGAAGATATATCAGGGATGCAACGCAGTGCCGCGTTAAAATTAAGGAGCTGAGACAAGCGTACCAGAAGACCAAAGAGTCAAACGGACGCTCCGGGTCAGATCCCCAGACATGCCGCTTCTACGCTGCACTGCATGCCATCCTAGGGGGGGACGCCACCACTACCCCACCCATGTCCGTGGACTCCGAGGATGGGGTATTCTCATCACTCGCTTCCTCTGAGGTTTTTGTGGACGGGGAAGATAATGACGGGGATGATGAGGACGAGGTAGTCGACAGCGCTCTGCAGGGCGATTTCCCCGAAAGCCAGGAACTTTTCCTCACCCTGACAGAGATCCCCTCCCAACCCCCCCCCCCAAGGCGGTATCCCGGACCGTGAAGCCAGAGAAGGCACATCAGGTGAGTGTATCTTTTCAATCGAAAAGACATGGTTGTAAAGCAATTGGTTTTTAATGGTTACTTTGCCCTGAGGACTTGGGAAGAATTCGTGGCCAGTAGAGCTACTGGAAAAGTCTGTTAACATGTCTGGGGATGGAGCGGAAATCCTCCAGGGACATCTCCATGAAGCTCTCCTGTAGGTACTCTATAAGCCTTTGCAGAAGGTTTCTGAGGAGATCAGCCTTATTGCGTCCTCCATGGTAGGAAACTTTACCACGCTAGGCCAGTAGCAAGTACTCTGGTATCATTGCACGGCAAAGAGTGGCAGCATACGGCCCCGGAGTTTGCTGGCATTTAAGCAACATCCGTTCTTTCTCTGTCTGTGTTATCCTCATCAGAGTGATATTATTCATGGTGACCTGTTTGAAATACGGGAATGTAATTACGGGGACCATCAGAGGTGGCCGTTTCTACTGGGCTGTTTGCCTGTTCCTGAAAAGAAATACTCCCCACAGTTTCCAGACACACGGTGGGGGAGGGGAGGGTGATCGTTCAGGCTGAGCAGTTGGCGTTTGGCTAGCACGGAGCTTCCCTGATACCAGCCACGCGGTGCGGGAGGGTAGGGTGATTGTTCATGCTGGGCAGTTGGCGTTCGGCTAGCAGGGAGCTTCCTGATACCAGCCACGTGGTGGGAGCGGGGAGGGGGGCTGTTCAGGCTGGGCAGTTGGTGTTCGGCTAGCAGGGGTCTTCCCTAATACCAGCCACGCGGTGGGAGCGGGGAGCGGGGCTGTTCAGGCTGGGCAGTTGGCGTTCGGCTAGCAGGGGTCTTCCCTGATACCAGCCACGTGGTGGGAGCGGGGAGGGGGGCCTTTCAGGCTGGGCTGTTGGCGTTCGGCTAGCAGGGATCTTCCCTGATACCAGCCATGCTTTTGGGTGATGGCGAAAGCTAGCATCCCAGAGAATAGGATGGCTGGAGTTACTTTGTTTTGAGTTACTTGGCTTTGAGCGTGAAAGGAGAGCGCTGGTGTTAATTAAGGTTTCCGAAGCCAAAAGTCTATGGCTTACCATGGCTGCTGAATTCCGTTGCCCAGCCCTGCGTGTGTGATCTTTATATTGAGTGCCTGGGGCTACCCACAGTGCACCGCTTGTAATGTCGACGCTTGCCCCGATACTGTGGGCTCACAACGCCGATTTAATGTACTTCGTACGGACACACATGTTCAATTTCATAATATCGGTTCACAAAAATCGATTATGGTAAAATCGAACTACAATCCGAGTGTAGACATACCCTTAGTGTAGCAAAAGCTTTTTAATTACAGAGCGAAACAATGCAGCATTATGTTGGGAAAACACCACAAACAGGATTCATAACTAAACCATGAGTGACAAGACCCACCCCAGCAAATTGGGCCATGTCCTCTCCCTTGGGTTCTTGAGTCCAGCAATTCAAAAGTCACCCAAAGTCCCAAAAGTCCAACAACCCCAAAGTCCAGCACCCAAAAGTCTCTGTCCCTGGTCAGTGCAGCCCCAGAGTTCAAAAGTTCATCTGCAGAGCCCCCCCGCCAGTGGAAATGGTGGGGAGGGAAGGTAAAAAGGCACCTTACGTGGTCCAAGGCCAACTGCCCCACCTCTCTGTGGGGTTCTACTGTAGCCTTCACAGCAAGCCACTCCATTCTGCTCCACCAGCCATCCCATGAACCACTCCAGCCATCCCGTGAACTGCTCCACTCTGCCAGCTGCTCCACTCCCCCAGCCACATATCTTCAGCCCCCCCCCTACATAACACAGCACTCAGTGATCTCAGCTCTTAGTAATGTTAGCTCTTTAGTGATTTCAGCTTGTAGGAAGGGGGGGTGGCTTCAGTGTAGGTGCACCCTTAGCCCAAAGGGAATCCAGTTAAGCAGTAACTAGACTCCTAATAGAATCAAAATTAGCACTGATATTCCACAGTGGAGAGGGTAGGTGGTACAATTGGCATCTAGGGCCCTCAGAAAGGGTCCCTACTACCAGGCACAAAAACCTGTCCCCAGGCTCTCTCAATTCACTGGGTTTTGGAACCCATGTCCCTTGGCTGGCGAGTGCTGCTTAGTTGATGGCGAGTTCCCCTTCATCATGACAAAAGGCCAAGTACAGTTCCATTGTCCTTGATTTACATAATCAGTATAACCACAGTTTATTCTTCCTGCCCCAATAACAGAAATTCCTGCCCCAATACAGAAAAACTGGGGCTCCTACAGCAGCCCAAAGTGCTGGGCTATTATGGGCTTGTGCCCGGCGAGGTGGGTGTGTCTATGCAAATGAGATCAGCCCCTGGAGTGCTTTGCCATGACTCACCACCAGATGTCAGGGTGGAGCTCATCCTGACACTGCTTACACTTAGCTTTATTGAACTTCATCTTGTTGATTTTCGACCAATTCTTCAATTTGTCAAGGTTGTTTTGAATTCTAATCCTGCCCTCCAAAGTGCTTGCAATCACTCTCAGCTTAGTGTCATCCACAAATTTAATAAGCATACTCTCCACTCCATTATCCAAGTCATTAATGAAAATATTGAATAGTACCAGACCCAGGATTCACCCCTATGGGACCACACTAGATGCACCCTCCTACTTTGACGGTAACCACTGATAACGACTCCGATTACGATCTTTTAACCAGTTGTGCACCCACCTTTTTGTAATTTCATCTAGACCACATTTCCTTAGTTTTCTTATCAGACTGTCATGTGGGAGTGTGTCAAAACCTCACTCAAATCAAGATATATCATGTCTACTGGTTCCCTCCATCCACTAGGCCAGTAACCCTGTCAAAGAAGAGTATTAGTTTGGTTTAGCATAATTTGTTCTTGACAGATCCTTGCTCGCTATTGCTTATAACCCTGTTATCCTCTATGTGCTCACAAACTGATTATTTACTAATTTGCTCCAGTATCTTATTGGGTACCACAGTTAGGCTGACAGGTCTATAATTCCCTGGGTCATCTTTGTTCCCTTTTTGAAGATAGGTGCTATGTTTGCATTTCTCCAGTCCTGTGGGATCTCCCCCTTCCTCCATGAGTTCTCAAAGATAATTGCTAATGGTTCCAAGATTGTTTCAGCTTGTTCTTTAAGTACCCAAGGATGGATTTCATCAGGCACTGCTGACTGGAATACAGTTAGCTTATCTAAATATTCTTTAACTTGTTCTTTCCATATCTTGGCTTACGATCTTTCCCCCTTGTTGTTAAAATTATCTATGTTGAGTATCTGGTCACTAACCATTTTAGTGAAGATAGAAGCAAAATAGGCATTAAACACTCAGCCTTCCTGTTCATTAACTCTCCTTCTCTGCTAAGTGGAGAACCTATGCTATCCTTTGTCTCTCTTTTCTTCCTAGTTTGTTTAAAGAACCTCTTCTTTTATGTCCCTTTCTGGGTTTAATTTATATTGTGCCTTAGCCTTTCTGATTTTATCCCTACATGCTTGTGCTATTGTTTTTCCTTGTAGTGGGGCAATTACCCTGCTCTGGTGGGAAAAGGCTAGGCTGATTGGGGAAGCAGCCACAGATGGGGCCATGCCCCAATCAGGCCACACCTGGCCCTGTTTTAAGGGCTCAGGGAGGAGCTGGGTTAGTCTCTCTCTAGCTGTAGAGAGAGAAGGACCTAGTTGCCTGGGAATAGGGTACCTGAAACAGAGCAGTGCTAGGGAAGGGCAAGAGGAGCTGGGGAGCGCCAACCTAGCTACTCCCCAGGCTGAGGCCTTGATAAAGGCCTATGCGGGTAGTGGGGCTGGGAGGTACAGCCCGGTGTTAGGCAGAGGCAGCTGGTCCAACCTCCTTGCCAGTGATGAGTGGCCATTACAGACTGCAGAGTGCCCCAGTGACCTGGGGCTAGATGACAACTAGCAGTAGCCACTGAGGCAAGGTGGGTGTAGAGGGTTGGGCGTTCCCCTGGGAGGGAAGATCCAGAGTGTGGGGGGTACTCCTGGGGCAGAACCCTGAGGTAAAGGGCAATGGGGTCTGGGAGGGACACAGGGGCCTGAGGCAGGCAAGTCACTGGCCACCAGGAGGTGCTTTGAGTGCTGGATGAGCTAATTCCTAAATGGCCAGCAGGAGGCGCAGCACCGGTGAGTCTTGTGGTTTGCTACACTCCTCTTTAGCAATTTGTCCACACTTCCACTTTTTTGTAGGATTCCTTTTTGATTTTCAGGTCATTAAAGAGCTCGGATAGAGCCATAATGGCTACTTGCTATTCTTCTTTACCCAGAGACTTTCAACTGGTCTGACTCTCTCCTCCTTCTGGACTGCAGAACAAATATATATATTCTTGATGTATAATGAAGCATCTCCTCCCTTTTTATCCTGCCTGTCTTTCCTCAATGAACTACACCCTTGTATTCCAATGTATTGCCAATATTCCAGTCCTGAGACTTATCCCACAAAGTGTCTGTGATGCCAATTAAGTCATTCAGTTTATGTACTGACTTCCAGGTTCTTCCTATTTATTCCCATGCTCCTTGCATTTGTGTATAGATATCTAAGATGTTGAGCAGAATCCTCCACTGATTTCCCTCTTATTGGTACTATGACCCTATTGTAATTTTCCATTTTCTTCCTCCCCCACGCTGCAAACATCAGCCTTCAACGTCGCATTAAGGTCCACATCAGCAGAAGATTTAACTGATATCTAACTGCAGGCTTTATTTGTGGTGAAACAGCTGGCGAGAACACAGCTCATCATAAATATCCTATGCGGAGTAGGCAATTAAATGCTCTACTTTGTAAACTTTATCTGAAACTCAAAGAAAAACAAACATGTGACAATGCTGTCTGTCTTCAAACAGAAGGACTTTCTAGAACATACATTTTATATTAAATAGAGGTTAACTACTTGCCTGCATCATGGCATCCAACATCCCGTATTGGTCAGTGTTGTTCATATCCCCCTCAGGGTGACATAGTAATATGATGATGCCCCATAGGGCTGCCGTGACACAATCTTTGCTGGGTACACTTCCAGTGTAGCATTCAAAGAGTTAAAGGATTCTGAGTAGCAAATGCCTAGCTTCTCCGGTTCATCTGAAAACACACCACCAGAGAGAATGCATCTAATGCTAAAGTCATCAGACTTGACATATGTATACAGTATGCATCTGTATGCGTGTGGTTTCTCCGCACCAACAAACTTTCCTGACCCCACTTTCCTGCAGGGTTCTGTTTACAGCAGCACTGAAGTTTGAACAACACTTTCTTTTTGGTTTCATAAATCCTCTTTTAGGAGCCACAGCCCTCTTTGGTCACCTAATGTGTGCACTACTGTGTGTGTGTGTGTGGGGCGGGGGCTCCCAGGTCAGAGGGATTTTGGTGAAGGAAGAATGGCAGGTGTTTTATTGAGACTCCTGTGATATTTGGTGTTTCCCTTAAAGGCTCAACAGCTACATTCAGGTTATTACCTGGAGTCTCTGCTTTTAAAAAAAAGATTTTAGCTTTCTCATCTGTATAGATAAGCTTGAACACGGGACCCAAGTGCATCTTAAGGCTCAAACCAGAAGGTGACTAAAAAGAAGCAAACATTTCTCAGTGTTACAACTGTATGTCATTCTTGGATTTTCTGTTTGGGTTGTTGGTTTCCCCCATTTTTGACTGCTTGGGGTTGGCAGTACTCAGTTAAGAATAGGAGAGAGACTGACAAGAAAGCTCTTTATGGGGAGTGAGAAAAGGTTTTCAGGAGAACAAGTCAGCACTAAATAATAAGGTAGACTTGTTCCATTTATTATATTCTTTGCTAGGATTTCCAAGACTGGAGTTCTGAGAAGTGTGTGGGAGAACTCTACTATTTCCCAATGCTACTGAAAAGGGAAGGCTTGGTCTGAGAGGAATGGAAAAGACCCAGAAGTAGGCTTTGAGAAGTTCTACTTTTTTAACCCAGTGTTTCTCCCTCTTGATTGTAGATAGGCACCCCACCCCCACCCCACATAACACAGCCTGTCTGCCATCTAGCTAGGATCCCCTCCTATTTATGAGAAGGAACATGACTGCCCCTAGAGGTGTCCCAACACTTTTCAGAATCCATATTCCTACCTAAAAACTTTGTAGAGAGAATTCACACCTATTTAGTGTACTGGGGGAGGAGGGGCATACAGATTTTTCCTGAAACTGATTAAAGTGCAAGGCACTGCAGAGAGAGTCACAAAAACACCTCCTTGAATGTGAGCCAATGTCAGATTCCAGAAGTATAAGATTTATGTGGCGTTCACAGCTTGACATCTCTCTGGCATATCAAAAGGGAGCATTAGAGCCAGATACTTTTTTGGAGCGGGACTATTAAAGTGACCTGTGAGTGTCCACTCACCATTAGGCACTCTCTCTTAGCCAGCTGTGGCATTGCAGCTCTCTCACCAAGCCCCCTGATAATGGTCACTCTAGTACTGTCATGGTGTCTCTATCAGTAATCCAGCCAGGTCAGTCTTTTGTCCACCCCTTCTGGGGTCACAGCTGTCCAAACAAAGTCCACAAATGTCTTAACACAAAATCAAAAACTTTTGCCCTCTTTCAGGTTATTCTTCAGCCTCTTGGGGGGAGGGATAGCTCAGTGGTTTGAGCATTGGCCTGCTAAACCCAGGGTTGTGAGTTTAATCCTTGAGGGGGCCATTTAGGGATCTGGGGCAAAAATTGGGGATTGGTCCTGCTTTGAGCAGGGTGTTGGACTAGATGACCTCCTAAGGTCCCTTCCAACCCTGATATTCTATGATTCTCTTCCCTGTTCAATCAGGGTCTCTCCTAGGTCTCCCTGCCTAGGGAACTTGCCTCCCTGCTCTGACTCAGGGCCCTGCAGAAGCCTTTTTATCCTACACCTATAACCGTTGTTGTTTCTGCTTCTTTCCCTTTCACTACCACTTCCTGTTGTGAGCTGCCTGCATTTATAGGAACCACCCTCTAGCTCAGGTGTGGGCACACTTTTTGGCCTGATGGCCACATCAGGATTGCAAAATTGTATGGAGGGCTGGGTAGGGAAGGCTGTGCCTCCCCATCAGCCTGGCCCCACCCCCTATTCAACCCCCACCCACTTCCTGCCCCTTGACTCCCCCCCCCCCCCCGAATCCCCTATCCATCCAAACTCCTCTGCTCCTTGTCCCCTGACTGCCCCCTCCCGAGACCCACCACCCTAACTGCCCCCCCCAGGATCCCACCCCCTACCCAAACCCTGTGCTCCCTGTCCCCTGACTGCCCTGACCCCTATCCAGACACCCCCCCCCCCCCACCCGGGACTCCCACCCCTATCCAACCTCCCCCGTTCCCTATCCCCTGACTGCCCCCTGGGACTCCCTGCCCCTTATCCAACCCCTCCGCTCCCTGCCCCGTTACTGTGCCGCTCAGAGCAGCATGTCTGGCAGCCCGGTTGGAGCCAGACACACTGCCCGCCGGAGCTTGCAGCCCCACCCCCTTACCATGCTGCTCTGAGTGGCAGGAACTCAGGCCCCATCGGAGCCAGCCACACCGCTGCAGTAGCGGCGAGCCAGAGTGCTGCCTGCGCGGCAGCGTGGCTCCGGGGGGACAGCATGGGAGGGGCCGCGTGGAGCCTCCCGGGCCGGGATCACAGGAGCTGGACAGGAAGGGCCCACGGGCCGGATGTGGCCCGTGGGCCATAGTTTGCTCACCCCTGCTCTAGCTCTTTCCCCAGCTGGACTTTATCACTAATTAGACCTGGTTCCTTTTACACAAGAACCATTGATTTCTCTCAGGTGGAGCCCATTCTGTAATTAGGTTGGCTTAGCCCCAGGCTCTCCAGCCTATGGGGCAAACCACTATGTTCCATGACAACAGAAGAGCAGTTAGGTAGGAAGTACCCCCATGCAATGTAGCTCTTGACCCTGTGGAAGCTAGTCCAAACAGTTTAAACCTGGGAGAACTAATCCCATTTCTATCTACCATCTGAGAACATTAACAAGCATAAATGCTTGAGTTGCCTTGAGGAGACTCTGTAAAGTTTACAAAAGTAGAGATTTAGCAATAAAGAGAAGTGGGCATTCTTACAGGACTAAGACCATTATTCAGGAAGGCAAATGAGTTGCACACCTTAAAAGAACCACGCCCCCCCGAAATGCCACTGAGTGTATCTATATCTAAAAATGTAGCTAGACATGAGTTCCTCTCTAACAATGAAACACATTCCAAACTGATCAACAATTATTTTTTTAAATGTAAAATATGTTTGGCCCAGAAAAGCAAGCCAAAGCTTGGAGGGAGCAAAAAAAGGTGGCTTTTTAAGCAGAAGGTTCTCTTCCTATTAGCATCATTTTCCCTTGTTCAGAGTATCTGTTGCAAGTTTTACATCTGGTTTGAAAAAAAAAATTTGGAAAAAGTGCCTTGAGAAAGAAACGTCATAATGTTTGTTTCTTAAAGCAACAGGCATAGAGAGGGGTTTGAATTGCAAAGTGTGATCCAAAGGTTCACACTTTGGAGAGTGAGGGTTGTCGCTGGAGTTTGGGTAGTTGTTAGAGCTGGTTGAAATTCTTTTTTTTTCATGAAACATTCTGGACAAACAATAAAAACCTTTTCATTTTCATACATTTCTGACTATCAAAAATCTAATATTTTTTGCTCAAAATCCAAAAATGTTGTTCTATGGCCAGAAAACTGAAAATTTCTGGCAAGAAAACAAATTTTTCAAGGCAAGCAGACACTTTCCAGAAAAACTTTTGTTTAATCAAAAACCCGATTTCTCTATC
This sequence comes from Chelydra serpentina, assembly GCA_037349315.1. NCBI lineage: Eukaryota > Metazoa > Chordata > Testudines > Chelydridae > Chelydra > Chelydra serpentina. The sequence continues at coordinate 27,316,374 of JBAIAC010000035.1, read as the reverse complement.
AAGGGGTTGATAAAAAATTTTTTACTGGGCAAACTCTTACTTTCAGATAGAAAGTTGTCTCAAAAAACACCAAATGGTGCTGAGTCACAACTGTATTTACCAATCACATCATTTACACAATCCAAGCATTCAGAAGCAGTAATGAATATCCAAGAGCATCGTAAATCATATGCTACCCACATAATGTACTCCTTAGGCACCCAAGTTCGATCATTTATGCCAGAGTCAAATGCCTAACTCCAGATTCAGAATCACAAATTACATTTGCTGGACTCTTTCTCCCTCTCCCCTGAAGTGCTTGCACCCCAGCTCCCAGAGAACCTACTTCATAATCTCCCCTTGCTTTAAAATAAAGGTCACACGCTGGGCATCCTACTGGCATGCAGCTGTTTTAGGCGCATGTGCATTGTTGGCCTGGGTTATTTGGCTGCAGTTGGATGACAGTGTCCTATATTCTGTAGTTTGAATACTTGAAAGGGACGACATAAGCCACTTTGTGTAGTACATGAGAGCCTGTGTAGGCCCTGATGAGTTAAATCTGATACTAGACTGCATTAGTCCCCTTGATAGCTTTTATCGGTTTGATGAATAGTTTATAAATGAACGTAGAGTACATCTATTAAACTTAAGCCCCCAAGAATTACCATTAATTGGATTCACTGGTCTGACAGCCCTTGTCGGGGTGCAGTAACAAACAGCCTTCCATTGTGAAGAATCATGAGTATCCTGTGGGTAAGTATAATTCTCTTGCCTGTTTCATAATGCTACATTTTTAATTTCAAACATCTTCCAGTCACCAAGGCAACACAAGATTTCCTCAGACTTGGCAATACACTTGCTAGCTCTGCCTCTGCTTTAGCTCTCCCCATTTCCACCTCCTCTCAAAGACAGCCTCCATGCAATATCGTGGTGAGGGTGAATTTGGATGTTCGGAGGCTATGCCACCAGGAACTTTGGCCCAAATTGTCTATACGAGGATGCAGTGGCTCAAACAGGTGATGCCTCTCACTAGCAAGGGGGATGAAAAAATAGAATGGTGAATTACTGCCTCTAATCAGTTCTTGGAGCAAGCGGACATGGAACTGGGGTCTGCAGATATCACCCTACATCATCTTGCAGCAAGAAAAGCTTTCACTGTGGGTGGTAATATCACCCAAGATCTTCATTACACAAAGGAGGTGAAATGTAATACAGGAAGTCATTCTCCACATTATATATGCCTCTGTTCCCAGAAAGTGTGAATGGAAGGGTGCAGGGCGATGAGGTTTTGACAGGCTGCTCCCACAGCTCTCTGATCCAATACTAGGGAGGATGGAAATCAGGTGAAAGTACAATTGCAACTCGTGATATCTCTGTTACCCAAACTGTTTGAAATTAATATTGTGTTCATTTCCAAAACTGGAACATAAAGTGTAGTATTTTGTAACAATATCCATGTGGTAAGAGCGCTTCCAAGCATGTTGTAATGTTTGCCTAAAACTTCCCTCTTCCTTTGGCAATAGAACTTTGTTTGAATTGGCAAACTTGCTAGCTATTAGTGCCAGTTCCAAGGGTGCAATCGGACAGCAGCTGAGAGAGGAGAGCCTGGAAATGTCACAAACATTTGCATGGCTTGTAAAATGTGTAGATCTCACCCATCAGAGTAAAGAAGTGCCTCACCATTTGTTTTGAAAGCTGCATTAACATGCACGCTTACAAAAAGTAGGCTTATAAAGGCTGACAGATTCCTGGTGGAAGCTGGGGCATGCTTTTAAAAATGTTCCAATGCAGGAGTTAAGATCTGCTAGGTGGTTCTCACTTCTGTTTTTTCTGTCTGGCGTTGATGCCACCATGCTCTGTGCTATCACAGCCCTGCCATGGTATAAGAAATGCCAAAACATTTAGGTCCATAACTTCAAAGATATTTAGACACTTAATTCTCCTTCATGTATAACAATGGAAAAAGGTAATGAGGATTTTACCTTGATCCAAGTGGCGCTTGTTAAGTTTTAGTTACTAGAAGGCATTTTATCTTTATTTCTTTTTTCTAACTTTTTTTTATTTTAATCCTTATACTTGTACTGACTAATCTGTGTTTTGTAGTTAAATAAACTTGCTTTATTTTTAATCTAAACCAATCCAGTACTGTTTCAAGTGAACTGTTTGTTACTGTAACTGACCACTGTACAAACTGTATATCTAACCTTTAAAGGAGCAACAAACCTTGACACTCCTCTGATTGTTCCAGGACAGGGCTGGACATTTCAGAACACACATTTTGGGGGAAATGTGGGGCTGCGGAGAGTGTGGAGTCACCTCACCAGTTGTTAACCAAGGCTGGTGGAGACCAGTGAAAGTCTGTGGTATTGCAGGCAGGCATGCTCCTGAATCCAAAGCTTTAGACCAGAGATGCACACTATATAGACATAGAGTGTGTGCTTATTGCTGAATGGGCATCCCAGGCAGAGCAAGGCATTGTCAGGCCCTCAGGTTACAGGGAAAGAGGTGACACAACTTTTCATCGGTCTGGATTACACCACAGAATGTGACAACCTCACACCCCTGGAACTTCTTCCCTTTAGTGGTTGATCACAGCCTGAATGAGTGGGCTTCAGAAAAGAGCAAGATCTTTGGCCAAAAGTCTCCAATTGAGCTGCCTAAAATAAGGCGCCCAGGCTTCCAAAAATCATTCACTTGAATGTCCAACCTGACACATGTAGGCTTGACTTAAAAAGGACTGAAAAGCATACCTCTTAAAATCAAGCCCCTTTATGATGAGTATTCTAAAAAGGAGTATCTCCTCAAAAAAAATCTTAGCCTGATTCTCAGGTGTTGAGCACCTATAATTCTCACTAGCACCAGCTAGAAACCCATCTGATTAAGTTTTTGATTTTTCCTGTACAATAAGGCTTTTTTTTTTTTTTTGCTGGCCTATAATTGAGAGATGCCGCCAGTAACAAAAGGTAACTCATTCACCTCGCCAGCCATGTCCTTAAAGAATACGAAAAGCAAAGCAAATTTTAAACTGTGTTTTTGCTGCAGTTACTCACATTAAAGAATAACTTTTGTCCAATAGAAGTATAGAAGAGTTGCCGATTGGGTTTGATTGGACATCAAATACATTCAAACTACTGGTGTAGATTCTATAATCCAAGAATTACTGGCAGAACATTTTCACCAAACTTAGACACTTGAAAACAGTCAATTGCTAGTGAAGCAACTGAAGATGTATTTACTCCTGTCTACTTTTAGTTATTTCCTCAAAGAAACTGCTGGTTATATCTCCTTTGAAGCATGTAAAAACAAATATTTAAAGGCTATCATATGCCCAAACAATGGGTATAAAGCTCTTTCCTCATAAACCAACATCCTTACAGCTCTCTTCTGAATTGTCCCCAATTTATTATCATCCTTCTGGCGTCCAAATTTTCCAGAAGTAAATGCTGTACACTGACAACTTGCCATTGCTATACAGAGAAGAGGGACAATGACTCCCTGCTCTGAGACTCCATGTTTCTGTATAGGTCCCCAAACCAGAATGACTTCTTGCTGCTATACCACATTGTGTAATTATCTGACTTCCTTCTCACTATTGCTCCCTAAGCACCTTTTGGCTTTACTGCTTTCTAAATAAAATACCTCCCATTGAATATATTTGGGGATTATTTTTTCCAGGTGTACTTGCTTGCAACTTTCCTTTTTAAATCTCCTTATTTCCTGCCAACACTGCTAACCTCTTCAATCCCTTTTGCTTTCTTTCTGAACTGTTTGCAACAGTTCCCCATTTATCAGCTGAGTGAACTTGTACTTTACCTTCTCTTGCCTAAAAATGATAGGATAAGAGAGAGCCTAGTGGTGGTCTATACAGTACCCTTGGGACAATGTCTTCCAACTCTATACATTAATCATGCTTTGTTACTGTCACTTATGCTTCTAAAACATTTTTACATGGACTTGGAACTGCCTAACAACTCATTCCAGAATCTTGAAAAATAGTAAGATGCCAACCTTTATCTAGTCATGAAGGCCTTAGGCTTGATATTACATCAAAGAGATAAAGAAGGACATTTGCTGTTTTAAAGCCATTTGGAGGATCTCAAAGTTTGAGATCCTCCAAGTGCTTTACCAAAAAATCAAAGAGAAGCCACAATATCTGCGAGACTGTTAAATTCATGTTACAGAAGCATTAACTGATTCATAGCTGGCAAGTGCATGCATCTCTGACAGAACCTTGTTTGGGCCCAGATCCTTGATCCTTAAGTCCTCTTTATCCTGTTAAAGTATTAGTGGCTTTAAAGCAACAATGCTACATTGACTTGTAGTAGCATCCTCTGTAGGATATGGCATGGGGGGGGGGGGTATACTGTGGGTGGTCCCAGACTGATTTTCACTTGGCAATCCTGGCCAGGGAAAGTTATAACCTTAAGGCTGCTCTATCCTGTGCTGGGAGCTGGTTCTCTCCCTGGCAGCCCCCAGGATCAGATCTGGCCATTGGTGTTTTAAGCTTTTATCTGAAAAATCACCCACAAATTCTTTATCTCCCTAGCAGCACAAAGGGTTGCCTTGACCCTGCCAGGAGCTGAACTTAGGGCTAGTCTACACTTACCGGCTGGATCGGAGGTGTTGATCGATCTTCTGGGTTCGATTTATCGCATCTTGTCTAGACGCGATAAATCGAACCAGGAAGTGCTCCCCCGTCGACGCTGGTAATCCAGCTCGCCGCGAGGAGTAAGCGCTGTCGACGGGGGAGCCTGTGCGCTGCATGTGGACCACAGGTAAGTTCAAACTAAGACTTCGACTTCAGCTACATTATTAACGTAGCTGAAGTTGCGTATCTTAGTTCGACGGGGGGGTTAGTGTAGACCAGCCCTTAGAGAAATAAGCTCAGTGAAGTAATATTTTTTTTTATTGGACCAATTTCTGTTGGTGAGAAAGAGGTGCGCTGGGCACCGAGACGCTGGAGCCCGCACCTTGAGAAGGGCAGAGTGCCGCCTCCATGAGCAACTGTCTTAGGCGGATTTCTCTCTCCTTCCTGGTGCGGGGCTTGAAGGACTTACACAGCTTGCATTTGTCCGCTGTGTGGGACTCACCCAGACACCAAAGACAGGAGTCGTGGGGGTCCCTGGTGGGCATGGGCCTGTTACAGGATCCACATGACTTGAACCCCTGAGAAGGCATGCCCTATGCCCGGAGGGCTCAAACTACACTAATTTACACTAAATACAATGAAAACACACGGATAGCTAGGGAGTAGTGGAGCACTTGCGAACAAGAGACCACAGTTCCAATGACTGTCACGGGCGGTAAGAAGGAACTGGAGGGGAGTCGGGCCGGCAGGGTACTATATAGAGCGCCATTTCGGCGCCACTCCAGGGGGCTCCCCAGCCGGCCCGACGGGTAGCTGCTAGGGTAAAAGTTTCTGACGTCCGTGCACGCGTGCGCGCACACACCTAACTGGAATAGATATGAGCAACACATCTTGAAGAACACCGGTTACAAGGTGAGTAACCTTTTCTTTTGGACTTACACAGAGCTCTTCTTCACGTCTGGAAAATGTACTCAGAGTGTCACAGCTAAATACAAGGTGAAGCAGATTTTTTTTTTAGCATAAGTAGTTAACACATATTCTAAAGGACCATTCAAGATGACTGATTAACACCCCTCCAGTCATAGGCTGGGGAAGGAAGGAGGAGTGGGAGGCAGCTGGGGGTTTGTTAGTGGGTTATAGGTTGTTGTAATAAGACATAAATCCAGTGCTCTATTCAGTTAATGATTTTCAGCTCCCAGTCTCATCTTTCGAAAGTGTTGTGCAGGTTTCCTTTGAGGATGAGGACTAATAGGTCAGCTATAGAGTGATCATTTGTGGAAAGTGTTCATCCACTGGTGATGTGGTGTTTTTGTCTTTTATCATTTTCCTGTGGGAGTTGAACTTGTGACTTCAAAAGAATCTATTTCCTGCTAGACACGCAGACCTGTGTGAAATAACTTTCCATTTTGAGAACCAGTATTTCTCTGTATCCAAATCTCTGTATCCAAAACTACCATTAAGGTCAAAAGGAGTCTGGGTGCATAAGGAATGCAGGAATGAGCTCTTGATGTATTATACACCAACATTTCAGGTGACTGTATCTCCCTATTGCAAAGAAATATCCAAATCCTATGTGTTGTCACTTCTGGCACAAGCATGAGTAAAAAAACTTGGATGGATGTCTTCAGCATTCTAATAAATTCAGAGTGTAGCTACTCTTCAGTACCTCACGTCTTATTATATTACTGAGAAGGCTCAACTTCTGCAGAACAGAACTGGATTCTAGAAGGCAGTTTCTTCATGTGCAAGTAATTGGCCTCTGGAGGGCCTTGACCTTTTTAGTAGTAACCAAATGCTTTTGCTACAGCTAGCATGGTGTTAAGGTCGTGAGAAATAGGAATGAATATGATAAGATTGTAAACAGAGGGCCAGATGCAAATTCCCCAGACCTACATGGGGACCAATTTCCTGGGGATCTGATCTGAGATTTAGCTTTAATAACAACTCTCCACAGACACGTGCCAGATGTTTGTTTCCTCTTTCTCCAGCTCCATCTGCCAAAAAATTGGAGAAATAAAAAATCTGCTGACCTACAGTGAATACCTGGGGTAGGAATTATATCAACAATCTGACCCAGTTTGTATCACAGTAGCAAGAGAATTTTACCAAACCACATTAGTAGAGAAGACTAAAAGCATTTTAAGTATTAGCTCTGTTCATTTTTAACCATGGGCTTTTCCAAAAAAGTCGGTTACAAATCAACCAGCTTTTGGATGAGACCATAACAGAATGGCCTGCACTGATACTAAGAATCCCACAGCACGTAGGGGTTTGCAAGTGTCCTTGTTCCAGACTTCATTTCCAGCCCTGCACTCAACGCTGGCTGCCCGGTGCCCTCCACAGCAGAAGCAGCTGCATTTCTGTACTGCTGCATGTATTCAATGGGTAAAGCATTCTGGGTGGCTTTAGGATAAAAAGGCACTACAGTCATAAATACAGATACCATGGATACATGGACTATTCTGTTGAGAGAGAGAGTATTACCATATATTGGAACAAATTCAGAGGTGATATACCCACAGGTAATTTATGCCACCTTGCATAAGCGAATGAGGTTACTAATGAGTCTAGGTGGCCCTAAGGGAATCCAACTGGTGTAACTTACATGCTAAGGAGTTGGAAGAGTAATATGGCAGGACACAATCCTAACAGGCAGATATATGGTTAATTGTCAGGTTTGTATGTGACTGACTATGCTGATAAGACTCTGAGCATGACCAAAAGCCTGGACAGACTCCTTCTGAGTTGAGTGCTGAGACAGTTACCAAAAGTATAATGCCTTCTCTCTAGCCACTCAATCTGTCTGATTGTGTATTAGGAGGCCATCGCATGCTGCCTTCAACCTACTCTAACTTAGACTTCTTTACATTGTTATCAACATGTTACCATCTCCTGAATCTGGCCCATTATCTTACTTTTTTCTTCTCTCTTAGGGCCATATGTCTAAACACCTGGCCACAAATGAAGAGAGAACACAAATTAAGGTTTTGGTAGGACTATAAGATTTCCTTAAGTTATTGCTGGCTCTTTACAGACTGTACAGGACTGAAAAGTCTTACCCAAAGACTTTCAGATACTTTTATTAAAGGGAGGCAGCATTAGCTAGTTAGAGGCTAGTGTAAGGGACTGGGTAGTTGGAGACCTGGGGTTCTATTCCTGACTCTATTGACTTGCTGCGTGAGCATGGGTAAGTGATGACCTCTGTTCTTCAAGCTCCTCAATGGTACAAGAAAGACAAAATCTGCTCTTGTGATGCACTTTTAAATGAAAAGTGCTATGTTCAGTCTTGGTTTTAATTGGTGCTGATCATCCCCAGCTCCCACTCAAGTCAGCCGGACTTGCTCAGAAAGCTTGGGGGAAGGCTGCTGCAAACATGGTATGTCTGACTCCTGAGTCTGAAAACTATCGACATAAAATTAGATATCTATATCAAAGAGGGAATGTCTGTAGGGTGGCAGACTCGAGCTCACTGAACCACAGAGTGAGCTTCCTCTGGAGACTCGGGCAAAGCCCTGTAATCACAAAAAGCACCATGCAAAGCAGACAGGATTTTACAAGCTGCCTAGAACTCCATTCATGTATTTTAAAAGGACAAGGTTGAATCTGTGATTCTGAGGAATCTAGATATTTCAGACCTGATAGTTTGATCACCAAGCTGTGCCCTTCCAGGGGATCAAGCTATCTTGGTACAGCATATGTTCATCTGAAAAAAAACCTAATACACTGGCTTTAACTGAGAATTACAACAGGAACTAAAACTGCTGTGGAGCTGCAGAGAAAACCCTGCAACTTCTAGCCTTGTTTCATATATGCTGACAGGAGTGTTGGCCTCTTCCATTTCACCATATGGAATATATTAACAGATAATCTGCTAATTTTCCACAATTTTCTCTTTGTGAAAGCTAATTTATAGCATGTCCCAGATACACTTGACAGCTTGTTTACGACAGACTTAAAGAACAATGGGATCTTTTAAGAATTCATGACATTTTTTCCAAGGACAAAAGCTCTCAATTTCTATCTGCTTTTAGGTAAAGTGGCAAAATAAAAGCAAAATAGTCTTGTGTTTTGTGGTGGGGTTTTGTGGGGGCAAAGGGGGCTGCAAGGTTTTCTGATTGCTGGTGAATTAGCAGGTTTCCCAGGGAAGATTAGTCTTGATGGATTTGGGGCTGTCTCTTTGGCTGATGGCTGCCTGGGGAGTCAGACCCTCAAAGCAAGCACTTCAGGTACAAGTGTGAAACACACGTTCTAGCTATTCAAGGGGCATGGAGAAACAGATGTGTGTAAACTAAAATCGCTTATTTTTCCTCTTACTTAAGATACACCCAAGTAGGGGAGAAATGCAAGGGATACACGAAGAGAATATAAAAAAGCAAAGACTAAAAATTAAGTTCTGACAATGGAGCTGAGTTCCCGTCAGCAGAAAATAGTGTTACAACATCTGCCTTTTTCTTACCCAAGGAGCCTTAGATTGAAGATGTCAGTGGGGATGGGTCTCGCCCCCCTCCTGGCTAGAAGTAATGTGCCTACTCTTTGTGGAGTTGCCGTTTGTGGAGCTGCTGGCTGAGATGTCTGAAATGTCTGTTCTGCTTTGCTCCGGGTTCTGTTCATTTTTTGTCCCGCTGTGTCACTTATGCTAAAGTTTAAACTGGTCTGTCTTTTTTCCAAAGCTAGATGTGAAATGGGTGGCATGACTCTTGCTGCTGGTTGAGTGTGATCACTCCTCCTTTGAGGGGATCCTGTAGTACCCCACTTCAGTGTCAGCATAATGCTTTCCCAAACTGTCCTGATAACATTTTTATTGAAGGGGAAATGGGGCATGTGGAACATGCAGCCAGTTCCTGTTCCATGTGCCATCCAGAGCTCCTTGCACACGTCCTCATTAGTTAGGATTTATTATCCAAACAGCTCCTCTCCTCACCACCTCATAGCCTATGATGATAGTGGAAATTGATCGGCGTACTCTTGTATGGCATTTTTGGTGTGAGGCCTTGGGCCCCAGAGCCCAAACCTATTGGCCTTTAGAGTATATCGCTGGAGGCATCTGGCAGCTCTTCTCTGGGCCACTATAACTGGATGGTTAGCTATTGCCAGTGGCTGGTAATGGTGGAGTGGAATTGGATGCTTTGTCTTGTTGTTCGTTCCTAGACGTGTTCATAAACTACAATATTCAATATCTATTGATGATCAATTTCTGAACTAGTGAAAGTCACAGGTTATGTTTGATGAAACAGGAGGAGTGGACACTCCTGTCTGAAAGAACATTGGACCCCAACCACCATATTAAGGTAACTCCAGGGACTGGGGAAGAAAACTAAGGAGTCACGGGACCCCAGGTACTCTTAATAAAACAGGGATACTAACACCAAGACCTAGGCAAACTACAACTGATTGCATTCTGGCTGGCTAAATTTCCTTTGGTATCCAATTGAATATAATATTTACCTCCTGTGCTGAGATGATACATAGCATTGCCTTTCACCTGAAAGGTGTCTATATTTGTGGTGTTTGAAAATGACCCTTCCATAGCAGAATCTGAACTCCTTAAAAGGCTTTTGGATCTCTCCTCCTGGAAGGTGCCCTCAAATTGTCGAGTCATAATCCCTGATGCTGTCTGAGGCTCCACCTAGGTGTTAAAAAATCCATGATCAGAAGTTCCTTTGCTTGGTGTCATAGCCAGCAGTCATGTGCAAAGCCTCCTAGTTTCTCATTACCTACATAATGGGAATGTTACCATGTAATATAATCTGCCATAATAAAGGGTAGTCTTAAACCAGACTCCTACACACAGGTATGAGTGCTCAAACAAGCCACTTTCCAGTTATTAAAAATAGCTCTGTAAAATTCTAGTCTGAATTTTCCCTTGGGACTGGCTTAGAGCTTTTTACAATGCAGCACTAACATTGTGAGTCTGAAGTCAAAATTGCTGAAGAAAGCCACTCTATCATTTTCCAAGAGGCAACCTGAAATGGATCCCCCAGGAAAAGGCAGTTGTCAGATGAATAGCAGTTGCCGTTCACCCTCTAGGTTTAACTATTGGAATTTTTGGATTGTATTTTTCACTTTGACTCTCATTTTGGGGTTCCTTTTGTTCAGAACTGTCCCCTCTACACATAGTGAACTCAAGTGCAGGCACTTACCCTATGTTCTAAGATTCCCCAGTTACATACAGAAATGAACATAGGGCTAGAAATAACATCTGTTTTATGTGCATCAGTGAATATCTGAGCTCTCATCGTCACATCTTCCTCAACAAGGGATAGTTTAGTCATGTACAGTATAATCCATGCCAAAACATAATCCCATCCAATTCTAAGAAGCTAACCGCATATCTAATGTAGGGTTATTAATGCTGTATTATCTGTTTTAATAAAATGTGTAAGTGTGGTATCCCAGAAGAGGAAATTCAATCCAAGTTATTAATCTCTCTGTAGTTCTTGTACAAAGCCACCAAGATAAAGAGCACGGAAATCAGACTGAGTGGTGCCGGCTACACAGCAGGTCCTTGTCATCCAGAATTCAGAACTGTGGGTGTTAAGAGCTATTGTCCTAAAGCTAAGGAAGTGATGTTTCTTATCAAACTCAGGAGATAGAAAAGAGAGAAAATACATAATGCTTGAAACCCCATACTCCCACTGACATTGTCACAACCAGGGGGAAATGCAGGCTAGCACATTCTTTGGGTTGGCAATTTCATTTGCAATAACATAGGACCCAGTTTTCCCAGCTATACTCGCATGCAAAGGGCATTCCCGATGTGGGCATCCCCCTTTCTTGCCACACTGAATGGATGAGTGGTCTATTACTTCGGAAGGTCTGCTTCTACTACCATCCCACAAAGACCAGACAGTCTCCTCCAAGGGGCAGGGGCCTTCCTTGGGGAGAAAAGGACTGAAGAGCGCTGGACCAGGGAAATAGGTGCTCTTCATACACTGTTCTCCCCCACCTAGGGATGGATCCAATAACGTTAATGGTGCCTCAGACTCTATTAACTCCTCTGAGGCGTTCCTCTGGACTGTGCTAAATCCTTCTAAGAAAATTGCCAGGGGAAGTGGAGGTGGGCATCCCTGGCAGCACAATGCGAAGAGGAGGATTGTGTGGGAGTGCTGGATGGAGATGGTATGTTGGAGGATTGAACTATGGTATACATTGACCTAAAGTTACCATCTCCTGAGAGTAAGTTTCTCCAAATTTCATCTGTATACTTAGTATCTGGCACATACTCCTGTGCTGAATATTTATTTAAAGTACTTGTTCATTATAGACTGATTATTTTTTCAATGGGATTCCCCCCCACACACACACCCCAGCTCTCATTTGAAGGGCACACTTCTGCCCACACACCCATGCACATTTCTGAAACTCTAACGCTTGTCTGTGTAAATAAGAGTCTGTCACTTATATATACAGGTCATAGAATTAACATGGGTAAAACCCTCACCCTGCACACCATGCTTAATCTGGTGTGTACACAGGTGGTGTATCAAATGTGTGCGGACACAAAGTGGTGTGCTCACAGATAGAGGCTGCCACCTGAGAATCTCCCCTCTAGGTCTCTAGCTTGCTCAGATCACAATCTCAAACTCAAATTACCACGAGGGCCACATGAGGACTAGTGCATTGGCCCGAGGGCCGCATCACTGACCCCACCCCCTCGTTGCCCCCGGCCCCACCCCCACTCCACCCCTTCCATTAGGCCCCGCCCCCTTCTCCGCCTCCTCCCCTGGGCGCACGGCTTCCCGCTCCTCCCCCCTCCCTCCCAGAAACCGCGAAGCTCTTCCCATGCGGCCCACAGAGCTCTTCCCTGCGGCCCACCGGGCTCCCCGCGCCCCCCCGCCTTCTTTTTTTTTTTTTAAACCCCCAGGCAGTTCCCTCCGCCAGAACAGCTGTCTGGCGGCAGGAACTGCCTGGGGGTAAAAAAAAAAAAAAATTGGGGTGGGGAAGAGCCCAATGGGACGCAGGGAAGAACTCTGCGGGCCGCGTGTTTGAGACCCCTGATTTAGGAGTTATTCTTCCTACATACAAATGATTGGCACACCGCTAGATTCCTTTGGCTGCCTGTCATGTAGCAGCCCATACAGGACAATTAGGTTTTATAGATCCTTAGATAGTCAAGGTATCTGGATCCTCTATGTTGGTTCTACATTTGGAGGACTAATCCTTGTATTATTTCCAATAGTGTTCAGTTTAAAGGGATGTTAAGTGAATGTTAAATTAGTGCACTTCTCTTGGTAGGTTTCTGCAATGCCCAGTTCTTTCCACAGTTAAGAGTCCTGCTGAGTTACAGGCTATTGTTTCTCTTCCTAATGCATTCTGATGTGAACTGCTTCTATTGATTGACTGATTCCCTTCCCTTCCTGCCCCCCCACCCTCACTCTCAGCCCCTGCACACACACAAATAAGGGGAGAACAACAACAAAAATACAAAATAATAAGGGAAGGAAGGAAAGGGGAAGAGAAGTGAAAGGAGAGGAACATCTCGGTTTCCACCTATTTGGAATTAATCAGATTTCTAAAAAGTCAGACCAAAGCAGCTTTTAAATTATTAATTCCAGGTCCCATTTTTAATCTTATTATCACCCCACCATGCAATCTGCATGTACTCTATATAAATTAAACCAATGTCTGTAAAGCTTCAGAAGTTTTCTGTATAGGATTATTGATTGAGGGGAGTTCTTGCTGGTGTGACAGACCCAGACAAGTGGGATACAGAAATCTCATAGGCAAATATACTGGGCATTGGATTAATAGTTTTCTGTTCCCTGAGTGACCAGAGCAGGGGCTGCACTAGAACAAGCAGGAACTTTCTGGAACCAATTTAAGGCAGGCAGGCTAATTAGGACACCTGGAGCCAATTAAGAAGAACCTGCTAGAATCAATTAAGACAGGCAGGCTAATCAGGGCACCTGGGTTTAAAAAGGAGCTCACTTTAGTTTGTGGTGTGGCGTGCGAGGAGCTGGGAGCAAGAGGCACACAAGGAGTTGAGAGGGAGAAGAGTTGAAGGACTGAGGAGTACAAGCATCAGCAGACCATCAGGAGGAAGGTCCTGCAGTAAGTGTAAAGAAGGTGTTGGGAGGAGGCCGTGGGGAAGTAGCCCAGGGAGTTGTAGCTGTTACAGGAAACCCTATAGACAACTGCAATCCACAGGGCCCTGGGCTGGAACCCGGAGTAGAGGGTGGGCCCAGGTTCCCCCCAAACCTCCCAACTCCTGATCAGACACAGGAGGAATTTGACTGCGGGTTCTACCAGAGGGGAAGATCTCTGAGGCGATCAAAATCTGCCAATAAGCGCAGGACTCACCAAGGTAGAGGAGGAACTTTGTCACACTGGTTTATGCTAACTTACCTTGATCCAGGCTGAACTCTCTCTCTCTCTGCACTTTTGAATTCCTCCCAGGAAAGTACACACAAAATGTTTATGCTGGAAGTGGTGTTAGTTCTTTAAAAACTCCAAATGGCTTCAAATCCTGCCATCTCTACTTAGTCTTTACTCCCTGAAATCCAAAGTGTTTTTTAATGGAGTGAAGACTTGCAGCTTTGGACACATGAATTGAGGTGCATATTTTTTGTGATCCCTTATTAAAAATATATTGTACCACCGCATTATGCAGCCATGGTCCAAAACACTGTAGTAATGTAGTTTACAGTCGTAATGGTTTGGACCATCATTGTGCCCACTGTGCAGTGTTGCAGTATAATTTAACAAAATTTAAGTCACAAGTTCAAAGTCGGGGACACATTTTTGCCACTGAAAAAATCTGTGTGTAATACTGATAATCACACATGTAAATGGGAATTTTTGCATGCACAGTAAACAGGTATCTTGTTTTGCAGCAGACATATTTATGAGGACATCCATTGTGGTCTCATCTGCTAATCTCTGCCAAAGATTTTTCAGAGTGATGTAAGTGGTTTACCTTAACCAAAAGAAGGCTGAGGGGAGATATGATTGCTCTCTTTAAATATATCAGAGGGATAAATACCAGGGAGGGAGAGGAATTATTTAAGCTCAGTACCAATGTGGACACAAGAACAAATGGCTTTAAACTGGCCATCAGGAAGTTTAGACTTGAAATTAGACGACGGTTTCTAACCATCAGAGGAGTGAAGTTCTGGAACAGCCTTCCAAGGGAAGCAGTGGGGGCAAAAGACCTATCTGGCTTCAAGATTAAGCTAGATACGTTTATGGAGGAGATGGTTTGATGGGATAACATGATCTTAGTCAAAGGTCAATTAATTGCCATCAGTGGTAAATAGGACCAATGGTCAATGATGGGATGTTAGAAGTTACTACAGAGAACTTTTTCCTGGGTGTCTGGCTTGTGAGTCTTGCCCACATGCTTGGGGTTCAGTTGATCGCCATATTTGGGGTCGGGAAGGAATTTTCCTCCAGGGTAGATTGGCAGAGGCCCTGGAGGTTTTTTGCCTTCCTCTGCAGCATGGGGCACGGGTCACTTACTGGAGGATTCTCTGCATCTTGAAGTCTTTAAACCATGATTTGAGGACTTCAATAGCTGAGACATAGGTGAGAGGATTATTCCAGGAGTGGGTGGGTGAGATTCTGTGGCCTGCATTGTGCAGGAGGTCAGACTAGATGATCATAATGGTCCCTTCTGACCTTAAAGTCTATGAGTCTGAGTCTATGTGATAAATCTTAAATCTGTTTACTCCTGACTTAAATCAATTTAGTTTATCCTAATTAAGCTTGCTGCCAAGTGACCTAAGTGTCCACATAACAGGTTTGAACCAGTTTAACTAAAACAATTAAATTTAAACTAGTGCAATTTCTTTATAGAAAAAGCCCTAAGAAGTGAGACCCAATCCTACCAGAAAACAGAACTACCAAAAATACAGCCTTATTTTCTCCCTGTGCCAGTTCCCCTGGTCACTAGTTCTGTTTTTCCTTTTTCTCTTGCTCTTCTTTAAATGGTTGGTCCTAAAACCTGCAGGAACGCTGCCTATTCTAGGGAGCTGTTGTTTTGATGTCACAACAAATGAAGGTTTCCAGCCTTCCAAAGAACAATGATTTTAGATGCTGTTCAGGAAATATAAATGGGCACTCACCAGCCATTGAACAAGGCAATGGCTGGTGAATGCTCATTTATATGTGGATTTTGGCATGATCTGTTACTATCATATTTAATATAAATTACTAGTACTGTGATCTCCCTAGTAATTCTGTGGTATCTGTCACACCCCATGCAGGCGCAAGGATTCGGTCACCATTGGAATGAAACATTTCCCAATATGGGTAGTGGGCATTAATTGTGGCCCTGATCCTGAGCTGCCAACATTGATACTTACACCAGTACAGAGTCCTGCTGAACTCAATGGATCACTTTGTGGGTGCATCCCTTTGCAGGAATGAGGACGAAGAAAGGACGAGTCTGATCAAGCTAGGTCACTCTGAGTTTGGTGGGTATCTGACTTCTGACAAGTTAGGAAAAGGCGGCAAAAAGCAACAAAAGAGTTCACAAAAGCTTCAAGAGCTCCCCACTCTGTTTGAGGGACTAAGAAAAAAATGAGTTATTGCTTCTGCAGCTCTTGTTTGTTTATGCAGAGTGGCTCCATCCATATAATGGAGAGGGTGGGGTATGGGATTCGTGGCCTAGGCTTGACTGATTTAGCATATTTCTTCTCTTTCTGTAGGTCTTGACTCTAGACATACATCAGAGATAGCAAGGAGGCCCTTCCAGGATTTCAGCTAGGAACATCTGACTTATTAGGTACTTGACTCTGCACTAGTGTGCTCAGGGCCTGTACAATACACAGAAATGAGCAGTCCCTCTAGAAGAGCTTTCAAGCTTTGAGGAAAAAGGCATTTGGCTTCTATATCTTGTAAATGGACAAGACCTTAGTTCTGTTAGTTCTTCCCACCCCTGCTCGCACAATGGCCAGGCTCCTCTGCAGACTGGTGCGTACCAGTTTCAAAGTGCTTCAGACTGAGAGGTTGGTCAGTTACTATTGTTACTGATGCAGCAGATAAACCTAGATGAAAGATGTAGGCACATGATTTCTCTGGGTCAGAGGAGAACAGAGACGGTGCTCCTCTAGGTTTAATGTGCACTGCTTACATTTTAAACTAATTTCTTATACACAGTTAGTTGGTTATGTAAGGCTAAGGCTAAATTTGCAAACTTTTCGGGAACTCTCTTTGTGTGGTGTGTTCATACAGCACCTAGCACAATGGGATTCTTGAGTGGGGCCTCTAGGCACTACAATACAAATAGGAACCTGCGATGGGGAAAAGACACATTTTCTATTTATCCCCCCCCAAGGAACATAGTTTAATGAGCTAGGGAAGCAGTCTTCTGTGACCACCTTGAAACTTTTACTAATATTATGACCTAAAGGGAACAGGGGAAACCGCCTTGGCCCTGAGAATGTAAACACATAATAGGGGTTGCCTGGTATAAGTATAACTTCCTCTTTAACAGTGAAACAATTGCTTTGTTATGGTCTATTTCTGGCTTTTCAGGGAGCTAGTCATGGGAGAGCTCCTGGTCTTAGTCTAAAGCTGGTGAGAGAGTGGAAGTGCCTGAACGTCTTCAGGGTTAGTGAAGTAGCCATAAAGAGGAGGATTCAAAGTTGCTTGTATAAAGGAGCAAGAAACAAACTTGCATATTTGTCCTAGGGTTTGTCTGCATTAGGGGATGCTAATATTAGACATCGCATTCAGCATCTCATGTGCCTTTAACAACGTGTCCCTAAACATGTAATGTGCCATACTTTTCCACCCAGAGGAATAACCCTCTCTAGGAAGATTAAAAATGACCTGAATGCCACTTGTGATCTAGACACAATGTCACAATCCATTCTCAGGGATCCCAAAGACGTGCCAAGTGTTAAAGGTCATCAAGAAACATTCCATTGATCTTAAGTGCTGACTTTTCTTAATTTTGCATGTCAGTTTATAGTGCAGTACTAGCTTATAACCCTTTAAGGAAAATACTTTAGTAGTTACTGTTGGGTTTTTAGCATAAACTTGCCTAATGATGTTCATTGTTGTAGATGAGCTCCCCACAAAAGAGGCCCATCAGAAATAGATTTTTTGCATGCAAAAAGGAACTGGTGATAAAATCCCTTTTTAAATACATTTCCAAACAAAAGCCAGAAGATTGGAACTACGTTAAAGATTTCTGAATATGAAACAAATTAGGAAGAAATGCTGCTAAAATTGGACTCTGAAAAGAGATGAATGAAAATATGCTAATTACTGAAGTAAATGGAAGATGATCAATTCATCATGATTTCATTTTAAAAGCCACAATTTCAGATCAAAAATACATTTCCTTTTTTAAAAGACATTAGAGAATTCTGGGTAATATTAATGTTTAAAAAAGAACTTGGTAGCCTTTAGAAGGTCTCTCCCAGAAGCAGAACTGCTTTTACTCTTTGTTTATCTTGAACTGGTAAAATGATTAAATGTTAAGTTTTATAATTCTCAATTAATTTAGATCCAATATTTATGGTGTGTGGTACTCTAGTAGTTGTAAACACCACAAACTAGTATTCAGTGTGTCATTTCCAGCTGTTTTGTGGCCTATAAGAACTAGACTTAGGCCAAACAATTCACAGACAAGAAACCACCATCATAGTTGATACTCTTTGGCATCCATCCACATGAGAACAAAAGTCAGTTGATTTAAGGTGTGCAAGTCACTGATCTTCCAAGCATAGTTTGTTCTGGAGTATGCAATTCAGATTAGAAAATGGTATAAATGCATCTTTAACTATGGCGAAGTTTTTGTGGCTGAATACAGTGGTTTGGCAGCATGTTCTAGTGGCTAGCACTGGGGTTTAAGAGTTGTGAGAACCCGGCTTGCTCTGCTTCCTGTTCTGCTGCTAACTTGTGTAGTTAACTTGTATACCTTTATTTCCTCATGAATAAAACAAGGCCCACCCATGTAAAATGCCTCAGGAACCTCAGAAGGAAGGGAGGGATTTCCATGGTGGAAAGGTAAAGCTGCGAAGCAGGGTTGATGGGGTGCATATTGTCCTTCCCACTCAATGACCTGCAAAAAAAAAATGAAGGCAAATTGAGGCCACTATAACTCTTCCAGGATCCTCTTCTGCAAGGGAAAGACTATAAAAATGGTTGATGTCAGAGGCAATGCTCAATGCTGATTGTCTTGGAGTGCAGCTGGGAGACCCTGGGCTCTAGAGTCAGCATATAGATAAAGTATCTTTTAAATATTTAGGCATGCTTTTAAAAAGCAGAAGTTTAGGCTGCACTTCCCCCTCAACGGGGCTCAGGCCAGACCACTTCTCCCTTTGCTAAGTCTGCAGCTGCTGAAACACTGGGGAGCCTCCTTACTGGGTTATTCTTACATGAGCAGTTTTGCATTGTGATATTGCATGTGCCATGCCATGAGCTTTGCTCTGCATCTTCTCAGTTTGTCTGAAGTGTTCAAGTTCCCAATTTACTGGAGGAGATGGGGTTCATGTCATGTCCAGCCAGTGAATGAGAAATCAAAATGCTGAAACAAGGTCCAGGTTGGCTACGACTAGGGTGACCAGATGAGAAGACCCGAAAATCGGGACTTCCCAGCCAAAAAAAAAAATGGAAGAGCCTCTGCCGCCGAAGTTGTTGAGCAAAAAAACAGGAAGAAGACTGAAAATCGGGACAAAAGGCGTCCCGACCGACCATCGGTCGGGACGCGGGACAAATGGTCAAAAATCGGGACGGTCCCGATTTTATCGGGACGTCTGGTCACCCTAGCTACAACTGCAGCCATAAAGCAGTTCAGAGATGGGACACATCTTGACTGTCTCCAACAAAATGCCTTGGGTATTGTGAGGGACCTTTGCTTTTGGCTAAGAGATAAACTGTTATTTCTTATCTTCCAACTGTAGTTTTGCATTTATACACAAATAAATACACTTGCATGTAAGCTAATAAAGCTCTCTTTAAACTTGGGCTTATATCTCAAATTAAGCATAGTCATTAAAAAAAATTGAAATAATTCTTCTGACAAATAGCACAAGCCAGCAGTATCAAAATACATGGATTCCAGAAGGAGCCAGCTCAAACTGGAGAATTACACACACACCCAGTCCAAATCTAAAACAGACAAAAACCAGAGAAGTGCTTGGGGTGCTCTGTAAATACTAAATAAAGTCTTAATCAATGAAATATTAAACTGTACATAATAATTGTTACTGTGGCCTTTAATTCAGTGGGCATGTTCATATTGCTTATGCAGCAGACATTCTAATCGCTGGTCACAATTTTGACTTCTTGCTGAGTCTGACAGTAGGGAATATCAGAACAAAATCGTAGGCAAATATTTTCAAAAGTGACCTCTGATTAAATATCTAGTTTTCCATGCCCAGCTTGAGACCCTCTTAAAGGGGCCTGACGTTGCAGGAAAGGCTTTCAGCATCCCTTTAAAGTGCTTCAGTTTTCACATGTCTATCATGAGATGCCTTAAAAGTAGTTGTGTCTCCTCCTTGGCCATGCTTCTCGGTTCTGTTTTTGTAGAGTGTTTTCCTGCGAGATACAGAGCATGCTTCGCTCCTATTATTTGAATGTCCATCCTGGCTACACTTCTTGCTTAAGCTTTGGCTCTGCATGTTTGATTCATTCTGTTTGGCCTCTTTACTATCTCCATAAGATTCCAGCTGATTGTCTGTCAGGGACTTTAGTCTTGGTTTCAGGACTAAATGGAGCCAAATAGAACTCACTGTACAGCATACCAGGAAGAGTTCACAATCACTACTGCTTTTATTGAGGGTGCCACTCATTAAGAATGGGCAAGTAAGGACCACCTTAAAAAGGATAAAGGTAATTTGAGCCTTTTATGGTGTTCTAAAGCCTTTTTCCTTCTCTCCACACAAAAGGTATTACCTACCTATGGAAAAAGTTCTGAGTTTGTGGTATATTCCTCCTTCCCCATATACACTTGTAGGAACCCATCAATAGGGACTCTGGGGAGATGCAGCTATTTGGCGTTGGAGAAGGTGAGGCAATTACCTGGGTGGCCTCTTGTGACCCAGCTTGCAGGGGATCACAGTGCAAGATAATACAGCCTGAGGCGGCCTTCCAACTGGCTCTTGCAGCCTCCAAGGGGCTCCTAAGAGGCCCATTATGCAGTGTTGGATCCTCCAGGCATGTCTGTAACTCATGCCCCCTCCCTGAGTCCCTTGCATGCTTCTACACAAAGATCACACAGGGACAAGCATGTGTAGCAAAAGGATTACATGGCCTCAAATCCATTCCTCCCACTGTACAGCAGAACCACACTCATTGTGCAGCCAAGGGACTCCCCTTCTTGGAGGACAGGACTACTGCAGAGCACTGGGCCAGGCATCCTGTGGCTCTTGTTGAAAGTTTGCTGGGAGTGTTTAACTGTAAGTTGTGCAAGAGAAGATCTAGAGGAGGTAGATACACCTTAGTGCCTACTAACCTTCACCGTCCCTTTGATTCGTGATTCCTATTCCATGTATTTGGACTTGAAATGGGCTCCCCCATGTGTGTAAGAAATGGAGCTGGTCGAAATACACTTCTGAGAAATTTCAAAGCAGTTTCTATTCCAGGGTTTGCAATGGTTACATTTTGTCTAGTCTACACATTTTAAACAGTGTTTTTTTTAATGAAGAAACCCCATTTATAGTAACAAATTTTGACTACCTTATCAATCAGCTGTACTGAGAGGGGACACTAAAAGTACTGGGCCAACTGAAATGGGCTTTATTTGATCTTTTCCATCTCTTACCCACACTCCATGATGCTCTTTCCTATCCCAGAGCAGCAGAAGTTTCTAATTAAAAATGCTTCATGATAAGCCCCACTGAGCTGCTTTTGGTCTCGTGGGAATGAAGCCCAGTGCTGCACTAACAGGACACAACCTTGTTTTCTTGCCAATTCCTGAAGCTGTGCAGGCTTCAGAATACAAACACATCTCTCTCTTTTTTTTTTCTTTTTTTTTTGGTTTTTTTTTTAATATTAAATGGAAGGTGAGAGATTTTTTGGTTCAGTAAGCGCTGGATATTAAATTGGGTGAACCTAGGATATGTACACCACAGCTCCTTATTCAATCCAGTATCAAAACCAGATTTACATTTAAATGTCTTTGGATCTCTTTTAAATAGGAGGATGTTGCATGCAGAACCATAAAATGATATGGGCAATCCTCATCATTTTTATTTGTCTCCTTGATGTCAGTGGGAGAACTCATGGGCATAAGGGCTGCAGGATGAGAGATGCAAACTCTAGAAGTTAGTTTGGCATTTGTGATGGAAAGAATATATTATGGTTCGAGTGAGCTTGCAAGTTCTGAGGGGAGAGAATCACTCTTTTCTTATACAGGTGCAGTACTTGAGCCCCAGTGCAACAAAACACTGAAGCACATGCCTTGTGTCTGTTCATCCTTATTCAGAAAAGCGCTGAGGCACATGCTTAGGCATTTCATAATCCTGCACTAAGTATTGCTTGGCAGCTAGTTGCCACCCTCTGACCACACCAGCTCTTGCTTAGAGTAGGAGTCTGGGAATTGGGAGTCTTTGGTTCCATCCCCTGGTTCTGCCGTGGACATATTGTGTTACCTGGGGCAAGGCCTTTAATCTCTCTCTGCTTCAGTTAACCTCTTAAAATTAAATGAACATAATAAATACCTACATCCCAGGAGTTGTAATTTATACACCTTTATCACTTGATCTGAAGAGCTAAGCACTGAATTTCAATTGCATTTCGAAGTATTAAAATTCATGGAAGAATCCAGGTCAGTTAAATTTACTAAACTGTGATTAAGGCTAATATATCTGGAAGCCAGATCATTACTGGAATACAAAATTAAGCACTTTTCCACAACTTCTTATTTTAGTTTTAAAACATTTTAGTTTTTAAAAGGTGGTAATACAAATGACTGAGTAATAGTAGTGGAAAACTGAAGCTCCAATCGCTTGAGATGCCAACATAACATACAATCACAATCTTAATATAATATTCCTTCTCCTTTCCTGGGTGGGTGAGCAGGAGTGAAATAGCTAATAAGCTTAATGCTTAAATTAGATCTATTAGATTAAGTGTTAACCTCATTAAAGAAGGTTATCTGCACCTCTTGTTTCAAGCTGTCTGCAGAATCAGGTAGACATTGCTGCACTGGTTTACTTTTGTGATAGCCTTAAAAAGGTGACACAACCATGAAGATTAGAGACTTAGCAAAGCTAAGATTCTGAATCACAAGATAGCAGCGACCAGAAAAATAGCACCCATTTGCTGGACCACTGCACACTATCCCAATGTAAGCTCTGGTTGGAATTACTAGTTCTTTTGCACCTTATTTCCAGGCAGTATGGAGGAATGTATCAGGAATGAAATATTAAGCTTGTGTCTGTAACTTTACTGTGGGGCTCTCCATGTAGATTTGGCAAACTAGAAGGTTTGCAAGGTAGAGATTGAGGCAAACTAAGGATGTCATTTAGTGCTAAGAGTCAAAGTACATACTGAGCTGATTGAGCAGGCTACACAGAGGAGGTATGAAAAATATACAAAATGACATGCTATGTAGGGTCACTGTGACTGCCAGCTAGTAAATCTTGCTAACTTTGCATTTATCTTGGGTCAGCTTCTGGAGACATGGTGTTGGATTTTGTTCAATCTCTGAGCAGCCCAAGCTTTGTGCTAGAGATGGAGGCAAGTGAGCTAATGAAAATCCAGACTGTTTTTCAGTGGGGGTTTCCCTCGGAAGAATTACATTTTGCCCATTACCAAAATGCTTGCTTGGGTACTTCACCTTGTTCTGACATATATTGTGCTAAGGGTTTTTAAAAGCATTTTCGATCAGGGCATGATCCTGCAAGGTGCTGAGGACCCTTGATTCCCATTTAAGTCACAGGAGTGTCTTGGCACCTTGTAGGATCAAGTTCACGTTCCGATATCTGCTTAAACCTGGCTCCACTGTTTAAAGAAAAAAAGCCATATGACTCATCTCTATCACTGCATCAATGAAGGTTCCTCATGGGAAGCTTCCTCCTAAACTATTTTCTGTCACAAACAGGTTGATCTTTACTTACAGATTGAATTATGTTCAGTGAATTCAGTTTGCCTACTTATTTTCAGATATTGCTGGCGTACTTCCAACTATGTTGGCCTTTAGGGCCTTGTCATCTGACTCACAAAGCCCCACCTTGAGTTTCAATTTCTCAAGTATTGGCTGTTTGCTAATCACAAAATAGCTCCAGACATGGTCATGTCCAGGCTCTTGTGTTCATTTGGTCAAAGGCATATTTTGAGTGTGTTTGCTGCATTTTAATGGTGTACTCTCTCATCCCTAAGAGACTGACATCTATTTTGGCTCATCTGCCAAATAAGGGTCTGGTCAAGTTTTCAGACAGTGGATACAATTTAGTTATATGTCTGTTACCTCAAAATAGCTACTGCTAATGCACACTTAAATGGAGGAACAAGACATTGGAAGAAATCCAGCTTGACAGTAGACCAGAGCATAGCAGTCTACACTTCGTGAGCATGCAGGGGGACAGAAAGTTCTTTGCCTCATTCACTGGTAATGTGATGTCATTTCACCTACATCAAGTGGCCATCTAATGTATAAACAAAATACAAGCTTGTGTCGCTGCTACTCGCAGATATCAAGACATGGGATACAGAAAGCTGCAGGTCTAGAGCACAATGAAAGGTGGAATTACCCTTCTCTCCAAGCACTTTTCTCCCGCCTCATGGCATGAGGAAAGATATTACATGGTCGTCTTGAACTGGCTGAGACCCAGGGATAAGGAGGTGATGGGGAATTGTCACATTGCCTTGGGTCTACAACTTGTTGAACTTGATAACATCAAGAACTACTAGCTAAGCAAGTTCCCGTTCTAACTGCCAAGACTTTCTTTGGGGTTGAGAGGGAGCAAAGCTGACTTGGTCTAATTTACTCCAACTACTATATCACCAATGACTTATTTGAGCTGTGAGGCAGCAAAGAGGTGCCAACCAAACGTAGTTCTGAACATCAGTGTGGGGTCTGAGTCAAACTGGAATGCGTGACTTCTGAAAAATGTTCCTGTTTATATTTATGATTAACTTGCTCATTGGTGCAGCCTTCTTCCTCTTTTTATTGTTTTCACTCTAGTTGGCAGGCACAGGCACTCAGATGAGTGTCTTGGGGAAACCATATGGATGAAGAAGGATTTCTTTTACTGGAAGAGTCTCCTTATTCATCCATTCGGGAGGGAATACAGGAATATCCCCATAAATCCCTGCCAAGTGCTGACTAAATTGTTCAGTAATGAGTGTTTAATGTCATCTACATCTGAGCATGACTTTGCTAACTCTAGGTAATCTTTATGTGCCAACCTGTATCAAACAAAATTATTCACTGCTTCTAGCTGGGATTTCGGATACAATTCCACTATATTTGTAAACATCTAAAGTCCTAAAAGGGGGTCAACATTAAGGTTAGCCTGGGTTCTTTGCTCTTATACAGCTACATTAGCTCTAGCTTGCTGTACCCCAGCAGAGTCATGCTGAAGTGTAGTTCCAAAAACATAGGTTTGATTTTTTTTAACACACTATTCTGCAAAGTCAGTTCATTCAAAGGCTAATAACCCTATTTAAAGCACCCACTGACAAGAAGTACTGTTTGTGACAGAAATATAGCTATTTTGGGGATCATTATACATTACAGTATAGGATATTGAATGATAACCCTTTGTAGTTGGGTCTGGCAATAATCAAATTGCTTTCACCACTGGAATCAGCCCTTTAGGTTAATATTCTGATTAATCCTTTCTGACAGGCCTTATATTTTCCACATGTTTTACAGGAAAGCCTTTTTAATGTCCATTCACTCTAACACCTCTTGATGGCACAGAGTTGGCCAACCACGGCACATGACATTAACTAATGATTCTGACTTGAAGCTGCGAAATTTGTGTACTGTTTTGTACTCTCATGCCTAAACTCCTCATATTAAATGCCCTGTGCAGCTCTTTGAAAGCTTCCATTTGGGAAAAGTGTGACAGCTATGCAATCCCATTGACTTTATACAGACTGATTAGCAGAATTTTGTCCTAATGGACACTAATGAAATTTATGTAGCTGAACCCTCTGTAACTATGTACACCGATGGGTAAATATCAACTTTGTAACAAATGGTCACTGGTACAATGAGCCTAGGTTCTCTCTCTCCATTTCTAAAGTGAAGGAGTCTTAGTTTTAGACTTCCTCCCTGGCGTTGCCTACATCTCTCAAGTGTTTGTAGGTCGTGGTTCAAGGCCGTGTTGCCATACTATGATACACTCCCATACCGGGAAAATGGCTAGAGGGGCTTCAGAAACTGTAGAGAGTTTTGGCAAATACTAGTTCAGTAAGGGGAAGACACACAAGATTATGTCCTTCATGAAAAAGCTGATAAACTATACCTACCCCATTCCCACAAAATGTATTCACCCTCCCTCACCAAACTTTGTTGGAAACAGACACTGGTTATAATAGGACTGGGATCTGAATATTCATAATTATACCCCTCCTTCAGATATGGGCCAAAACTTAACTTCCTGATCTTTGGGAGAAAGTTCAGATGAGAATGTGTGGGCAAAAGCAGGGCTGGTTTTGTTCTGGATCCTAAATGTTTTCTATATTATCCTAATTTAGTATCTGAATAAGATGTGAGAAGAGGAGGAAAACTGTGCCACTTCTCTGCTTGGCAGGCCTGTATTGTAATCTACACAGACGCAAGAGAATGTGATAAATTATACATACGTACCAATAAAGTTGTCATGCACATAAATTGATCTTACAAACCAGGAGACTTCAAAGGCAAACTAATATGTTTTTATAAACAAAGCTATTTATTAGCAATACAAAACTTGGCTGTTATGCCCATGAATCAGTATATTCAAAGTAAACTATCAGATATGTGAGGCATGGTTGAATTTTGGCTTGCCTACTATCTCAGAGGCAAAACTGCTGCTTTGACTCTCTTTGGAAGCCAACACTCGCTCTTGTTTACGTACTCTGGAAGAGTTTACTTTTGCTTCTAAAGTCTTGGTTCCAGTTAAAACACCTGTTTAACAGTTAATCACTACTGCAACACAGATTCCTTTAAACATGAAGATGAACAAAGTGAATAAGTTTGTGTACGGCACTTAGAGGAAATGCATTCTCTTTTGTAACTATGAGCATTACATAGTGGGTAGGAAAAACATTCCGGAGTCCAGAGCAGTATACAGAATTTATTCTAGTTTAAACTGAACTAGTGTTCTGCTTTTTTATACTTGGGTAAATCTCTGCAGAAGAATAAATTGAAGTAACTCCACTAAAGTCAATGGAGTTAGTCTAGTTTAACATCAGTATAAATAAGAGCAGAATTCAGTCCAATACGCTAAAAGTTCTAGATACTGTTAATTGCTGCACTCAGGAAACCACTTACAGTACATAACATCTTTATTATATCTACACATTTATGAATGAGGTTATAAATGCTTATGTGCTGTTAGGTGAAGCTCTGAATATTATCTGTCAATTTTTCTAAATAGGGATTAAGCAAAGTAAATTCCTCATAGTATCTGCTACAAAAATGTCTATATTTAAATGAATGTATAGATGTATAATCTAATGAACAATCCAAACACAAAGGCAGAGAGAACTAACTGAGGAATTTAGAATTGTTCCATTGATTTAAGGTTAAAACAAAACTTGGATCTGAAGGAGAGGAGTGCCTTTACTATGACTTACCTAGACCTTAATACTTTGCTATCCCAAATGATAGTCATTCTAAAATCCACTGTTTACCCATTTTAACCCACATGTCTGTACCAATATGGAAGACATCTTTATAACTGTTGCCCATAGAATTGTTATGTCAAAATTGGAAAGATTTCTAAAAATCACAGCTCAGCTAAATTGACTTAATGCATGTGTATCAAAAAGCTTCAGCAGAAAATTATCTTCCTGAATATGGACAACAGGATCATGACTGCTGAATCTTTCTGCCAATATTGATTTTGTCAATAATCCCCTTCACTACTATATTCTCTACTTAACTCTCGATCCTCTGTTTGTTATTATGATCATTTTAGGAGAGCCAATATACATCTTGACACTTGAATTCCACCTCCATGCAAAATTCCATCTTAATAAAATGGAATTTTTGACCAACTAAGGAGTTTGTAATTGGGACAATAGTCACTGAAAGTTGGCAAAATTAATATGCATTGGCTAGTGCGCCACAAACTCCTACTGGATGTAATGGCTGACTTTACTCACTGGGGGGAGTTAGGTTAATCACATTCTAACTCTTTTTAAAAGGGAAACGTGCACTTTTTGTCATCGGATAATGGCCGGGGCTCTAGAGCGCAAGTATTTTCTGGTCTATTGAAATGAGTGATGGTCAATTCAAAGGATGAAGTGAATAGCGAATAAACACTGATTTACCAATGAATGTGGGCTAATCAAACCCCCTGTAGTAAAGTCATATGCTTTTAAAGATTTGCATGAAATCCTGAGTTATAAAACCATTTTTAAAGCCTGTATGATAAAATTAACAAATAGTTTGCATTTCTATAGTACCTTCCATCCTGTATGCCTAGCTAATGATTGAGCACTACATTCCCTGCTCTGTGCTAACTTTGTGCTAAAACTCTCTCGAGAGAGCTTAGGGCTGCAAGGTAAAGCACCAAAATGATTGCCACACCTTTCTCCAGTAGTTACAGATTTCTTTTTCTGGGAACAATACCCACTGGAGACACCAATTCAATAACACGTCTCCCATCTTAATCAGAGTTGCAGTTTCAGTAAATCAC
The DNA here is from genome assembly GCA_037349315.1 of Chelydra serpentina. Classification (NCBI taxonomy): domain Eukaryota; kingdom Metazoa; phylum Chordata; order Testudines; family Chelydridae; genus Chelydra; species Chelydra serpentina. Next base: position 27,288,051 of record JBAIAC010000035.1, on the reverse strand, counting down.
TCACACACACACACCCACACCCCTTGCTACCACACCATGGGCCAGACACCATGTTTCACCTGTCACACATATCACAGGGACAGGCAGGCCAAGAGGAGGATAGAGTAAAAGAACCTTTACAACACCTTTTATGCCTCCAGGATTCTGGGCTGGTTGGAAGGCAGGTGTGGTCCCCTGTGGAAATTAGTAAGCTCCTTCTAGCTCTCAGTGATCTTCTCAGCAGCCCAGAAAAGCCAGTGTGCTTGCCACCTTATCTTAAGTGTTTTTCCTGTCAAGCCTGTCAGTTTTACAGGAACGAATCCAGTAACTTGCCCTGGTTTGGTTTAGCAAATTCCTTTAGACTGGCAATTTGAAGGAGGCCGGTGTTATACCCATCTGACAAATGGATATAAAGAGGTGACTTGACCTCAAGCTTAGGCTACAAGTCACTATCTGAGCCAGGAAGAGATGTCTAAAGTCCTACCCCTGATTTCACCGTTAGGCCAGATCCCTTGAACCAACCCTCAGCTTGAAACTCATCCAAACAATAAAACATCCAAATAATAGGGAAACTTTCTATGCAGCATTTCCAACCCAAAATATTTAACTTGTTAGAATACATATTTAATAACATCAGCTTAGTTACAGGCAAAGGTTTTTTATGATTCTTTAAATTGATATTAAAGTAACATGAAAACTATCTTACTTGGATTTATATCTGACTAGCAGAGTAGCTGCAAAAGCTTTCCAAGCTCTACTTTGGCTGCCCCATAACTATTGCAAAACTAACGTGTTCATATGTCGTTCTTAGCCTCAGCCATTTTTGTGCCATAGAATGGGGGAACTGGACTTTCCTGCTCTCTCAATTACAGCAAGTGAAGAAAAGAGACATGTCTCATGTAACTTTATTTTTAAGGTTCACCACATTGCTGGAGTTCTGCTTTTCAGATTTCAAGGGGATTAGTCATTCTCCTTGTCTATTGCTGGAGTCCTATGGGGTTGTCAACTCATGGGCCTCAGTGCTAGGTAGAGCAGAGATGCCACCCTGCATTGGCATGGATGGACCTATCAGTTTTAGAGAAGGTGAAATTAGTCATCTTTTCTCTTGTCAGGTTTTGACATCACCAGGACTTGGCCTTGAGGACACCCAGAAGAAACAAAAAGATACAAGAGCCACATCCAAATGCAGCAATGGTCTTGGTCAGAATTATGTGTTGGTTGATTGAATGTTTTTACTTAATAGGTCTAGCATATACAGTCACATTCTCTTTATGTTCAGTGGGCTTTATGCTTGCGGCCCCTACAAATTCTGCTACATGCTGAACTTTTTTCCAACAGAATCACCAGCAGAGGCCCTCGATTTTCAAACTCTTGTAGTACTCAGTTTATGGGTAAAGTTGTACCTGCTGCAGGAATAGAAACAGTGGATTTTTAACATAAACATATAAAATTTATGGTGAAGACTAGTAAAGTTCTACCTCATATCACTTGCCCATTAAATACTTTCCTTTCGAGGCAAGGTTTATTTCCAGGCTGCTTCATCAACACTCAGTTAGACCTTGAGATATGCCCTTTGTATAGTGCTGCTTCTGATATAAGGCTAATATACTGATGCCCATCTGAACTACATGTTTCAAAATACACAGCTTAACATAGTACATGCATATGTCTGTATTACTTCCAAAGCAGGTTTATAAAAGGCTATTTATGTGGAGATAATCTACACAGGTATGTGATGGATGTGTTTAATAATGCAAGTCTGTGCAACTGCTCATGCATCTTTGGGTGTAAAACTGCTGTCTATCATACCTGAGAGCTATTCTATTGTTCTAAACCAGTGGTTCTCAAACTTTTGTAGTGGTGACTCCTTTCACACAGCAAGCCTCTGAGTGCGACTCCCATTATAAATTAAAAACACTTTTTAAAAATATTTAACACTATTATAAATGCTGGAGGTGAAGCAGGGTTTGGGGTGGAGGCTGACAGCTCGTGACCCCCTGAGCGGTTCCGACCCCCAGTTTGAGAACCCCTGTTCTAAACCCTTGGGCAGGCTCAAATGGCCCAAACAAACCCTCAGCAGACATGCTTCCTCTTCCACTCTCCTCCTCCTGGAAATTATCCCTGTCCAGAGCCCAGGATGGGCAGGACCTGGGCCAGAAACAGCTTTTTCTAGACAAGTGATACAGCTGTAAGGAACATACTTGTGCTTTCAGGGTTAGATGTATTTTAGGTACTTTTCAAAGGTTTTATGGCTCTCTCTGAACTCCATGCAGTTATCCTCTTGATAGGAATGGATACAAGAAATAGTTACCAATTAAAACAGAACCTCCAAACTATTTTAGGAGTGTTTTTCTGTAATATTTCACATGCAATGTATGTTACGCTGGGGTGAGTTGTGGAAGTGTTGTTGAGCTCTTCTGGGATGCACTGCTTAACTCATGAGCACCATCACCATTCATGAGTAATATAGCCATCCCAAATGCATGCCAATAAAACTTGTCCAGGATATATTCTATCTACCTCTGTCAGTATAAAACTAAAAATTGACCAGATTCTGCTCAGCAACACTAATCGCAACTAGGGTTATTCTGGTCTTTCTGAAAACCAATGTATTCACTTTTATATTACCAGGTTAATTGCTTGTGAAAAGTGCTGAGTGACATGGAAACTGAGATGCATACAGCGTTGGGGGGAGGGATAGCTCAGTGGTTTGAGCATTGGCCTGCTAAACCCAGGGTTGTGAGTTCAATCCTTGAGGGGGCCATTTAGGGATCTGGGGCAAAAATTGGGGATTGGTCCTGCTTTGAGCAGCGGGTTGGACTAGATGACCTCCTAAGGTCCCTTCCAACTCTGAGATTCTATGATTCTATGAAGGCAGATTAACTCCAGAAAAGGTGTAGTACAGTCAGTTACAGGGCAAGTTTCCTCACCGCTTCAACCCTGACCTGGAGGGACCCCTTTTTACTAGTTCAGTCTCCAGGGCTGAGTCTATCTTTTTTGGAAATCTGAAGAAGGGGTCCATCTGGTCCAATGGTTAGGATTCTAAACGGGAACTTGACAGACCCAGATTCAATTTCCTGCTCTTCCACAGTCTTCCTGTATGATCATAGACAAGCCACCTAGTATCTCTGTTCCTTCATTCCCCATCTGTAAAATGGGCATAAATAGCTGTCCTAGCAGGAGGTGCTGTTACAAAGCCTTCACGTTCTTTTCATTAACAAATATACAGTCTTTGAAAGATCTTGTGGGTGTTAGTTTTGCTATGCAAGGTTGTGGGTTGAGGGAGCTGTGCAGGTAGCAGAAAAGTCAATCCTTGGGCAACGGCAGAGACAGTTGATCCCTGGGTATCAGGCATTGCTGTTAGGCTGAGATTCTTGAAAGAAGGATTTCCTGCAAACTGTTGTGACCACCTCTGCTCCAGAACTGGTGTATGTGTGTAAATAAAACAAGTTACACTTAAAATGTACCTAGAATCTGTGTCGCTGAAAAGCCTACCTGCAAGGCCCTGGACACCTGCTACCACTCATCACAGGAGCAATAAGTATCTTAGATACTAGATAATGGAGGCCATTAAGTACCTTTAGATAGCAGCTGTGTGAGAAGCAGTATTGCTCTAGGGAGGTGTAGCGGGGTGGAACCCGCTCCTGCCCGTTTAGGGAGAGAAGGGCCTGGCTGGAGGACCTAAGCAGGGTACCTGGAGTGGAGCAGGGCTGGGGAAAGGCCAAGGGAGCTGGGGAGCTCTGGCCTAGGAAAACCCCAGGCTGCAGGCCTGGTAAGGCCAAACTAGGTACTGGGGTTGCGGAGGCAGCCCACGGGTAGGCTGAGGCAGCAGGTCCAAACCCCCTTTGCCTGTGATGAGTGGCTTATACTGCAGTCTGCCCCAGGGCGCGGGGGCTAGCTGGTGACTGGCAGTAGCCTACGACTGAGGCGAGGTGGGGATAGTGGGTTGGGGGTTCCCCTGGGGAGGGGAGACCCAGATATAGGGGTACTGCCAGGGGGCAGCACCCCAGTTAAAAGGGCACCGGGTCCTGGGAGGGACACGGGGCCAGAGTGGACAGGCGGATCACTGGCCTGCAGAGGGCGCTCCAGAGGCTGGTGAGCTAATTCCCGGAACAACCAGCGGGAGGGGCCGCAGTGGTAAGTCCGACCCTGCTCCAGGAGGTAAATAGGTAATTAGGGTAATTAATTAATCAGAACTTTAGGGCCTGATCAGGGCTGGCCTTACCATGAGGCGAACTGAGGCAGCTGCCTCAGGTGCCAGACTGGGGGGCGGGGGAGAGTGCCACTAGGACCCAGAGTGTAAAAAATTGTGTCTGCTGCTGGTGCATGTGTATTCTCTCTGCTCTAGATGCACAGAGATGGTGGAGTGCTGTGCTGGAGGAAAAAGGGCACAAGAGACATAACAGGCAGGAGAAAAGCTGAGGGAATAACAGAAAGCAGCAGGAGCTGCAGGGAGAGAGAGGAAGAGGAGCCTCTTATGTACCTTTCTAGCACCCCCAGGAGCCTGGACTGATTAACACCAGCTTCTCAGTGAGCTTCCTGTTTCCTGCTGCTTCCCTGAACCCACTTGAGGAGAACAGGCAGTCAACTGAAGTAGTAGGAGTCAGTTAGGCCCTTAAGACTCTGATATCTTCCCTCACTCAGGCCCTGCTACCAGCCTGCTTATTTGTCCCCTTCAATTGAGTGTTGAGAGCCACTATAGCTGGCACAGAACAGCAGTCATGAGTGAAAGAAGAAAACACCCCTCTGGGGCAGCATTCAGAAAAAGAAAGAAAAACTTCCTTTGTTTTCTATCTAAGCAGGAAGGAACTCTCCTGAGATACATAGACACAAATGTTCATGGTGAGCCTTCCGGCCCCAGTGAAGATGTGAGTGGTGAGGAGATGCCTGATCTTCCAGTTAGTCAGAGTGCAGGTGACCTGGCAGCTACTCTATATCTCCATCTCAAATGGATGTAACCATGCACATTTCTCAAGAAAAGTGTAGATCAGAGAAGAGTGTGGTGGTGGCGCAAGAAACAGCTGCTGCTGAGTTTAGTTCCTTAAGTCTAGATGATCCAGGACTGTGGACCCACTTGAGCAGTAGCCTGAGGGACTTCCTTGTACTGCAGGGGCCACAGCAAGTGAAAAACTTCATGTTCCCCAAAGACAATGAAAATAGAAGTTTCCATCCAACACATTACTGGCATGAAATCCCCAATGGTGACAAAGTGGAGAGGCTATGGCTTATGTACTCAAAAACCCAGAATGCTACATACTGTTTTTGTTGCAAACTCTTCCAGTCTAATGTTCCAGCCACATTGGGTTCTACAGGAACAAAAGACTGGAAAAATCTGGCTAGAAATCTGGCATGCCATGAGAAGGCAGCAAATCACCAGAGAGCATTCCATAGGTGGAAAGAGCTTGAGATGAGACCAAAGGCTACCATAGGACTAAAGGCCACCAGAGGTTAAAGGCCACCAGAGATGATCAGCATCAAGAGAAGATTGCATCAGAGTCTCTTTACTGGCAAAATGTTCTGAAAAGGCTCATTGCCATTGTGAGAAGGTTTGCTACCCAAAACCTACCACTGCATAGCACTTCAGATCAGCTGTATGTGCCAAACAATAGAAACTTCCTTAAAATTGTGGAGCTGATGGCTGAGTTTGATGCTGTACTCCAGGAACATCTAAGAAGAGTCACCACTACCTTGGAAAAACAATTCAAAATGAGATCATACAGTTACTGGCAACAAAAGTCAAACAGAAGATTATGGCAGATCTGAAGTCAACAAAATATTACGCTGTTATTCTGGACTGCACACCTGACATCAGCCATATGGAACAAATGACTTTAATGGTGCATTTTGTAACAACAATAGAACCTAGTGAAAATGTCCCTGCAATGGTAACCGTCAGAGAGCATTTTCTAGAATTTATTGACACTGATGATACTACAGGAGCTGGTATGACAAATGTGCTTCTTAAAAAGCTGGAAGATACGGGAATTGCGATAGCTGATATGAGAGGTCAGGGCTGTGATAATGGTGCCAACATGAGAGGAAAGAACAGAGGAGTGCAGACACGGATCTGAGAGTTAAACCCTCGAGCTTTCTTTGTCCCATGCAGTTCTCATTTATTGAACTTGGTGGTCAGTGATGCAGCATCAAGCTTCTAGTGAGGCTGCTGAATTTTTAAATGTAATTCAAAGCATCTATGTATTTTTCTCTGCATTAACTCATCAATGACAAATTTTGAAGCAACATCTGGGAACATCCTCTCTGACACTGACACCACTGAGTGCCACACGATGAGAAAGTCGAGTGGAAGCGATAGGCTTTGATAGGCTTTAGCCTATCGAACACCAAATTGGGAAGATAGATGATGCCATAGTTGCCATTATGGAGGATAATGCTACGACAGGAACTGTTCATGGGAGAACAGTGACAGAGGGAAATGGAATCCCAGAAACATACATAACTTCAAATTTCTGTGTGGCTTAGTGTTGTGGCATGACATACTGTTTGAAATAAATGTTGTAAGCAAGAGACTCCAAGGTGTTGACCTTGATATATCTGGAGCAATGGAACAATTGGACAAAACAAAGTCATACCTACAGTCTTACCGGTCAGATGAGGGATTTCAAAACGTTCTGAAGAGTGCACAGAAGTTGGCAGAGGAACTACACACTGAAGCTATTTTCCACCCATTCAAGAATACAAGGGTCATCGAAGAAGAAGACATTTTGATTATGAGGCACGGGATAATCCCATAAGAGACCCCAAACAACAATTCAAAGTTGAATTCTTTAACGAGGTGCTAGATTGTGCAATACAGTCAGTTGAAGAACGTGTCATGCAGCTCAAGGAACACAATTGGGATGTTGTATGATATTCCAAAACTCCTCACTATACCTGAAGAAGACCTACACCAGAAATGCAGGGCACTAGAGACAGTGTTGACACATGATGACATGCACGATATTGATGCGAGTGATTTAGGTGATGAACTGAAACCCCTTTCAAGATACATTTCAGCAGGATCAACTCCAAAGGCTGTTTTGGAATATATGTGCACAAATAAGATGACCACCCTCTTTCCAAACGCTTTTGTTGCTCTGCGCATACTTCTAACACTTCCTGTAACAGTTGCCAGTGGAGAACGCAGCTTCTCCAAGCTGACGTTAATAAAAACACATCTACGCTCCACAATGACACAGAAGAGGCTGGTCGGCCTTGCAACCATCTCAATAGACCATGAGCTGGCCCAGACTGTGGACCTTCAGGAAGCAGTTCAAATCTTTGCAACCAAGAAGGCACAGAAAGCACCACTTTGATTATTCAAACAGATAAAAATGCCAGTGTTTACTATGCGGACCAGAAAAGTTACATTTGAAAGTTAAGTGTTACTTAAAATTTGTGAACAAGGCATTTTAAGTTGTTAGTTCTCCTTTATTGGGGTAGGTAGCAGAGCAGTACCATGAGAGGAATAGAACAGGAAGAAGGCAGAATTGTTTCAAATAGTTTAAAAAAAGTGCAGCCCAAATAAACAATTGCAACATAGCGAAGAAAACTGCAGGCACAAGCGCTGCCATGCACATATAACATAAAAGGCAACTACAGAAGGAACCTGGAAATGAGGAAGCTGTTCCCCGTACAGTTAATGCAAAGAAGCTGGAAACTCAAGGTACAGTGCATTGTCTAACATTTCATTCCTGTTCCAAGTGACGCCTTGTTGCCTAACTTGTTATTTATTGCTTTGCATGGCAGACGATCAAGTCTGTTTATAAAATGTGGCTGCTGAGATGCAGAACTGCATTTTGCTCTGAGGCACGGAGGACCCAAGTGGGCTGCTATTTCCTTTACAGCACTGCCTGACCCCAGATTGTTTGGAAGGAGGTCTCTCTCTCTCTCTCTCTCTCTCTCTCTCTCTCATTCCGAGAAGGGTGTTAACAAATTACATGCAGACTTTTCCTAGAGAGTAACTTTTTTCCTGTCCTGTCTAAGAAGAGAAAGGTGGGAGAATTGAGTTCTCAGTCTGCTGGGATTTATTTTTCAGGCTGTTGGATCGTAATGGGCTAAAGTAGCCTCTGTGGATTTGATAGCCAGGATGGCATATCCAGGGAAATCTCGTTTGAGGAGATCCTTCAGTGAGCATATCAAGGACTCAACCAACAAAGCATGGGATGTGTTCTGGAAGAGCGCGAGAGAAAAACGCTTATCAGGTCAGTCACAGGGGATACTTATTTTTATTCAAACTGATGCAAAATAAGTGGTGGAAGTGGCAGAAAATGAAAATGCATGTGCCCCAATTCCAGTGGAAGAGGCACCTTAAAATTATGTGTTACACTGGTATGTCATTGTAGAAGGTTAGGTGGGTATGGCACTATAGCCCTGGCTGTTGCTTTTTCACCTATGTGACAGAGTAGATGTCTTAGATTGATATTCAGCGTGGGCACCAATTTGCAGAGTCTCAAGTACCTCTAAATATTTATACTGCTTGTCCTTTTGCTGAAGTTTTGAAGACACTTTACTGATTTGGAGGCATTGTCGTATCAAACTTTTATAGTCATAATTGTCAGGAAACGTGAATGTTAATGCACAATGAGGAGTTTCCCAAGCATCAAGAAACTGCTTGGAATCAATTGTGCTGTGGTTTTATAATCTTTGATTAACTGATCTCTATACATGACATAGGCATTCAGCACTTATTAGTGTCAGACAAGTATGTAATAAGAGTAGTTGCATAATCTGGAATTCTGTCAAATATTATATTGCAAAATCTCTTCCATCCTATTTTCTGTGCACAGCCTCTAAATGATTACTCGATAATGCAGAGACATGTTGAATTCTGATACTCTAAACAGGGAGTGGGAGTCACATAGTAATATAAAATCAATGCTTGTAAAATGTACTCTATATAATGCCTCTTCAAACAACACTGCTGTTATTAGAAAGCATTCTTTTTAAGAAAGGGAGCCTGACTTTTGGGTTACCAACCTGACATTCTATAGCAATAAAACATGCATGATTGTTTAGAGGACGTAAATTATATTAGGTAGACAAACAGGGAAAATTTCTCCCAGAACTTTGACTTCAAAGTTGTCAGGTTTGAAGTAAAAGTTCTATGTAAACACAGATGATATGAAGCTAATCCTCCCCAGAGCTCTCTTCTTGTTGGACTGTAAAATCTAGGAATGGGACATGGCAATATTTTTCACAATCAATCCAGCATTATAAGGCAATGTTAAGGTTGTTTTTATGGCAATTGGCCCAATTTCTAATTGCATGGTGCAAAAAAATCCCCCTTACTCAGCTTTGACGCTGCCCTGACTGCAATGGATGTTGATTTGTGTAAGGACTGAATAAGAGCCTCCAGATTTAGTCCCTTGTTAGGGTTCTGAGTCACAAATTGAATCTCTTCTAGTCAGTTTCTGTGGACCTGCACTAACTCTCTCAAGAGCGGTCCAGAAAGGACAAGTGTGAAGGCAGTCAGAATAAATGGCCCAGGAAGCTTGACTAAAATTAGTAATAAGGCAAACATGGCTACTTTTAATTCCTTAAGTCTGGGAATTGCGTCAGTAAGAGTAGCATTCAGGTAAATGAACAAAACATGCAATAAAGGATCAGAAGATTAGTAAGACAAACTGGAACTCTCATTGGGCTTACTTCTCACAACATCACAAACCCAATATTAGGAGAGCTATTATAACCTTCAGTCGTTATGGAGGGAGCTGAATTAAAAGCCTGGATCAAAACCTGTGGGAAAGATCAGAAATGACAAATCTGAGCTTTGCAGCTAGCCCTTATCCTTACACATAGTTGGAGGTTGTTTGGATCTGGCCACTAAAAGTTCATATCCAGAGCTGAATTTAGGAGCTCTGAAGCCAGTGGCGTTACATCAGCTGAGGATTTGATCCATTATCCTTTGGTTGCATATCCTGCAAATGTTGACACAAATATCTGCTCATTCTACATACAGTGAAAGCACCACTGTGCTACACAACTATATCTTTGCAATATAACACTGTGTTGCTATGTTAGACTTAGATGGCTGTCTTGAAGGATATAAGTAATGGTACAAGGAGGTGTGATTCTAGTGGAGATAGGCATACCTGCTCTAGATTTAATCTTGCTGGCATGGATAACAGCAGTACTAAGTAGGAGAATGTGGCAGTGTGGGCTAACCACCCCAGTACAACTCCATTAGGGACTCTGGGAATGTAGTTGGGTTGCTTGTTCATGCCACCTCATCTTCACTGCTATTGTTACATGTGCTAGCTAGATCAAAACTAGCATGGGTATGTCTGCCAGCACTGCAATCACACTTTCATTTATAGTGTAGATGTACCCTTAGAAAATAATGACAGGGAGTGTTTAACTGCCAAGCATCTCTCAGGAACAGGCTTATGGTCAAACTCCCATTGAAAGCCTGCCTAATCCTACACCTTGCAGGAATCTTACCTTACTGCCTGACTTCCACATTTGGTTCCCTTCTGGAATCATGTGAAAAATCCTCTTACATTTCTCATGTGAAAAAATATTCCTGGGTTTTTTTGGCCAAAAATGGGAAATTCTTAACCCTCTCACACACAGACCCATTGCGTTGCTCAGAGAAAGGTTGCTTTCCTGTCTGGACAGGACCAAAATCCTGACATTTACATCTATCTACTCATAAGGAAAAAAAGCCAGATTTTACTTTTTGAGAGCAGAACTCATCTAAAAGAATTATAAGCAAGAAACTTAATGGATTGAACAGCTGTACAAAATGCTTATACTGCACTGTAAACACTTAATCTAGAGGCAGAGCTTCCTGTTGCAGTTTCCCAATGTCAAGGTCTGTCCAGATCAGGGAATCTGGTCCCATCTGCATGGTGGTTGCCTTAAGTTTTCCTGTTTTGCTGTAGATAATTAACCATACCTCAGCATTTGTAGTATCCCCTACGTATTCCTTGTAATAAGTTTAATTGGTATCTATCAAGTCAAGGGAAAATTGAGATGCTTTTAAGAATGACCACCATACTACAGCTAAATCAGCTTCCAAAATGTATTTACTATAATCCAAGATAAGTCTCTGAAATTCTATCCTTGGGCTTTTCTGCCTTCATGTTTTGTTTCAAAGTATACACAAATGTTTTGAAATCGAGCTGGCTGAGTCCTGCAAAAACAGTGCTCGCAAACACTCTATCAAATGCCAAACAGCTGACAGCTATATGTTCATATCCTCTTAAATATTGCTCATGTGACAAGGTGGTTGGTTGTATGGCAAATAGCCATTCCTATTCATTAGTGCACATGTATTTCTATGCAAGCAAAGGTATTCCTGAATGTACACTAGGGACTGTGCATGTGACCAAGAGCAAATAACATGGCACGTTTTCATTCTTCTATTTACAAATTTTAAATTCTCCAGTTGGTTGGTTGAAACAGCATGTGACTTAGGTGACCAATCACATACTGCAAATAGTCAAAGTGAATAGTTGGCAAACAGCTCATAGGCGAAACATTGTGCATCTAACCTATTGTGCAAATTAGTTTGCTAGTCTAGTTGATTTCAGAGAGGGCCTGGAGATCACCAGTAAGTAATCTGAGGCTAGGGTGTCCAGGGTACTATAACATTTTTGGATGGTTAGCACTGAAGCTTCAGCATGCAACCCATGCTAAGACTTAGGGTCCATTCTCCTCCGTTGTGTTAGTTATGTGAGGATCATGGAAGATACAGGCATTTTCTAAATGGGCATCCAACCCAAGACAGGCAATTTCCCAAAGATATATATTTAGAAAGGTAAAATGTAAGGAGGGTTTTTGTTGTTCCTACTACTGAGCTGAGTTATCAGAATCCTTCCCCTGCATATCTGGATGCAGAGGCACTGGATTCAGATTGCATTGTGATGTTCACAGCCCTCCCCTCATGCTGTTACAGTACAAGAAAGCCATCGGTACAGTTTGCAGAGACACCAGAATTCCTCTCATATATTTATTAGACCACATGGCGATTGCAGATTACCATACTGGCAACCATACAAATATGTACCTGATAGCGAAAGCATCTCCATATAGCGGGAAAAAACCTCTCCCAGATGTTAAGCTTGTGTGCCATGGAGGATAAAGAATAGCAATAAGTGATGCAGTTGAGGTTAATTTAAGGAGTAACTGGAGTACATCAGACCTTCACATTCTTCACAAGAAGTCTTCATTGGATATTAAAAGTAACAGAGTGTAAAAATCATTTACAATCCAAGTTCTTACACTGTATATTAACAAGTCCAAATGAGCATTGTTATCCATGCATCCATATTGCAAGAATGGTGTGGCTAAGTCTGAGACGTGACTGCAAAACTGGCACCTTCTTACTCTGTTTCTTCCAGTGTGTATTTGGGCACTTCTGACTCTTTTACTTATGAAAGCATATTATTCCTGTCAGCATGCAGAGAGAGAGCTGGACTCATGATTTCCCGGTTCTAGCACTGATCTTTGTCCTCTTTGTATCTGAGGTCAGATTTCATGATCATAACAATACCTTCTTCTGATTTAACAGTTTTGAGGATGATCCTGGATTTTAAACTCAGGGCCATGTTGACCTTTTAGCTCGGGAATTCCTGCTAGAGGGAGGTGTGGGAGAGGGCACTCTGACTTCTGTTGTATCAGTCATGCAAGGTACTCACAAACTTCAACAGGACTTTATTCCAAAAGGGAAACCTCTTTACTCAGTTGCTGCTGCACCCTCTGTAGCTCTCTCAGCCTCTCAGCTCCCTCCTCCCTCCTTCCTGTTTCCTGTCCTTACAGACTCCCAGCAGCCAGTGCTCCCAGTTCTAATAATTGTAAGCAACATCTAAACACCACAACTTCCTTTCCCTTGACTGAGGCTGTGTCTACACTACAGAACAAGGAGTGTGATTCGTGTACACAAACATGCACTAGCTCTCGTCGAGTTAGCGCGAGTATAAGTAGCAGTGTAGCTGCAATGCTAAAGGTGGTGGCAGCGGAGGCGTAGCTGAGCTATGGCAAGTACATACCCGTTGGTTTCAGGTGGATTTCTGCTCATCTGTGCCTCCACTGCCACTAATATGGAATTGCGAGGGAATGTGACTTTCCTGCTTTTTCTGTCTGATGTGTAATTTCACCCCTCACTGCCCCAGGCAGAGGTAGGGATGTGGGAGGGGTGGCAAACCATGCATTCCCTCCTCCTGCCTGAGGGATAGCCATTCTTGGATTGCTTGGTGCTGAGACAGCGACAGAGCGGATCAGGGCAGCTAGCCCAGAAGGCATCTTTGGGTTAGACTACAGCCCTTCTTCATCAGAAGAACTGAATAGTGTAGCAAGAGCCACTTCCCAGCATGCTTCTCATCAGTGCCAATGGATGCTGTATACCTGCAGGTCACGCCCCTCAAGCAATGCACCTCTTCCTCGTCCCACTGCCCCACAGCCTTCTGGGAGGGAGAAATTTCCCCAGCACATGTAACATGTCAGTGGAAGACTTTTTAAATTCAAATGAAAAGGCCCCCTGAATGGGAATCTGCTACCTCCTGATAGGCTTTCTATCACCCAGGATCCTGTCCTGGCAGACCACCCCACAGGGTCCCCAGCAGTTGAAAAAACAATTGGAGGCTGGGTCACTGTGGGCACACAGCACCTGTGAACCTCACCTGTACAAAATGGCCAGAGCAGCCAACTGAGTTCAGCAGATTTCTCACCAAAGGGGCTCCTATGGAGACTTGATTGTAATTTAAAGGTGTCCACCTCCAGTAGGCCCCAAGGTGAAAACTGGTACAAACCACTAGCTTTCCCCCCTGGGTGAAGCCCTTTTTGGACTGAGCAGACCCTGTTGGGACAGAAGATGTAGCAGCACAAATATTGCACAATGGAGCTTTCCCCCATTGAACATTGATGAAACAAGAACTCATCTTGCTGAGACTTTCAAATAGTTGTTTATGATTAGATACCATCCAGGAAAAGCCAACAGGTCCCGGAACAAAGTCACATGTAGGCAATGAGCTGTGAACTTATATCGGGGTGACATTCCACTTATTGAGCCTCAAAATTACATAGCCAGAATTAAAATAGATGGTTCCACACTTTAGAAAGAGCCAATTATCTCTACTTCTGATTCAAAGTACTTCTATCCCTCTCTTCAGGACATAGGTAGCCTGTTGCTCAACAGCTGCAATTACTCTCATATGAAATAATCTTTATTATTTCCACTGGTGGGAGACACTAGACTAGTTCTGCAGTTAAATAAAACATTCTGTTCATAAAATAAATACAAGCTCTATTGGCCATCACAGTAATAAATGTTCTAGTTACTTAAATTGGCTTTATAAATATTTTTCTTTAAGAAGCTTTGTGCGTTGTTCGTAGAACTGTCCACTGCTGACATAAACGGCTTGTGTTAACCTCTGCAGAGAAAGAGAAGAGACTTACACGGTATTTATCCCGCTTACCACTTGTATGGTTTCTTATAATTACCATTCTCCTTCCTCGGATGTCAATGGAAGGATATAGAAGGGTCATTCCAGAGGAGAAAGTGTAGTTGTTCCCAGAGATTACACAAAACTCTGTTAAGTGAACATAGTTTTGTCATGGCCTTGATTTAGCTCCTCCTGCTGGACACTCACCAGGCTGATGTGATTGGATCCCAACACTGGATCCGTGTGTTTTAGCTCCCCTTTGGTCTGTGTAGGCTCTAGGTATTCTCTGTCTTTGGCCTCTAGGCTCACTTCCTGGTTACAGAGTCTCTGACTGGTGCCTCTCTTTGGAAGCTGGACCATGGTCCAGCTGCCCAGGCCCCAAGTCTCCCGAGTAACTTAAGCAAAACCTCCCAAGGGCTCCATCCTAGGTACTCTAGTTTATAGTTTAACCCTTCAGGGATATGTGATAGCTGAGGCCAAATAGGATACAGACGTTGCAGAAGGATTTATAAAACATTCACTCTTTACTTTAGACAGCAGAAGAGATATATGGGTGTAGGCAAAACAATAAACACCTGCACACCATTCCCTGCCTCAGTTTCCTTTTCACTCTTGAATGTTCTTTGGGATTTAGGTCAGTGTCCTTTCAGAGTTCTACCCCCTTTCCTGGACCTTGCTCCTCCAGCTCAGGGATTCTCCCCTGGAGCATATTGTCTTTTTTCTGACAAGCTTCCTTCAGCTTTGGCTGGTGCAGCTATCAAATGGTCTTCTCTCGCTCAGAAAGCATGGCTCTTTGTGTATCCCAGAGTTTCTCATCATCTGAGTTTTTAGGCACCAGTCCTAACACCTGGTTTGTTTGTTCCCCTTCTGGGGATTTTTCCACTCCTCCAACCCTCTTCTGTGCAAGCCACCTGGAATAACTGGATTCTTCCAGCTCAATAACCTTCCTTAGCACACCCATTGTCCTGCCAGAGCACAGTTTTTAATGTTAATGACTTCATTTGTTTGTTCTGTAGCTTCTTCCAGACAGGAAGTGTACTAGGTGACAGGGTCGGTGTCAGCCAATGGCTGATTTACTGCACACTGAGGAGTGGAGTGAGGTGTAGAGTTCATAATATCAAACTGAGCTCATCAGTGGTGCATAGGAAGGTCCTCCAAATCATCAATTTTGCTTCACAATAATCATGGGCCTGAGGTCCAAGTTCAGATCTGGGTGGGGTTTTAGATTGCTAATCTTTGGGGTGAGCAGGCTATGTTCAGATGTAGGCTTCTGTTTCTCCCCATAACCGAGATAGACCATGGGGTTTAGCCCCTCCCAGAGCAGCTCTACACGGCTACTCCAATCATGATAGTGTTTAATAGGCACACTCCATCCCTATGACTACAGATACTTCTCTGACCATAAACAAATCTCCCAACACTTCTTATGTGACAATGAGCTTGGTTGTCATCCTAAACATTCCTTTTCCATCTGATTGCACCCTAACATTTCACACAATGCACAACAAAGAACTCTTTGCCATGGCACGTTATGATGGCCAAAAGCATAAGTGGATAAGTTCATGGAGGATAGATCCATCAGTGGCTATTAGCCAAGAAGATCAGGGATGCAACCCCATGCTCAGGATGACCCTAAACCTCTGACTACCAGAAACCTGGAGTGGAAGATAATTGCCATAATTGCCCTGTTTTGTACACTCCCCCTGAAGCTCTCGTATGGTCCCTGCTAGATCCTGGATACTGAGCCAGATGGACAGTTTTAGGTTCCTATGGTTTGGGATATTAAAGAAAGGAGCTCTTCCTAGGATGCTCACTGCATAAGGCTCACCTCTTTAGTGCTGCTGTGTTTATAAAAGATACAGCATGCATCCCTGAACACAATAGGGCTGCTCCACTGATGTTAACCCTTCAGTGACTGCACACATCTATTGATTGGGATTATGGAAAGCAAAACATGTCTGCTACCTCAATGATTAATGAAAAGAGCTGTGTAAGATGTTCACAACAAAACCCCTATGCCGGTAAAACATAGCTGGGTTTGGGGAATCCGTGTTATGCTAGAAATGCCATCTACTTTTACTTGAAAAGCTTGCTCGCCTTCTGAGCCAAACTCATTGAGGCTGATTTTATTGTTTTGCGTCAAAACAAAGTGAAAGTTATTGGCTTAAGCTGACTTGCACGTTGAGTTTGGGGTGGATTTGTGTGTGTATGTGGGGGGTGGGGGTTATAGATGTAAGTGATGTCCCACCACTGTGGGTTCCTTTGGAGAACCAAAGAGTCTATCAGTCTAGGCTGGGATTTTCAATAAAGCCTTAAGACGTTAAGGGCTCAGCAGCTAATTCCCTTAGGTTCCTTTGAAAATCACAGTGCTAAATTGATTCCGAAGTCCTTTAATTGGAGTAAACAGGTGTTTTGGGTAGGTGTGGCCTGCAGGATTAGGCCCATTATTAGTACCAGCAATTCTGGAAGAGCTCACTATGGGCCCTGACCTGAAGTCCATTGAAGACTACGTTATTGGGCCTTTGGATCAGGTCCTGTTTCCAGATGAGAAACCAAGAGTCCAGTGGGAAATATCTAGAAAGCATGAAAAGGTTACAAGAAATGAAGTCAATATAAATCCTTTCAAATAAATATTTCCTTTACTCTGTATGGCAGTGGCAGAAATAAAGGGCAATTAAAAATATCGTTGGTATATATTTATTTAAACAATATCACTATCTCTGGGCATAAGACAATGACCTAGGACTATAACTCCCTTTGATTTTCAAGACAAACTTCCATTTAAATTTTGGCTTAAAAACTGAGGGTGTGATACCGCCCATAGCTAATAAACAGGAAACACTGGCATATAGAACAAATAAGGTGTCATCATGTTTGGAAATCTCCTAGTGGAATCAGAGGGCCTGCATTCATTATTTCTCATAAAGGGTTTATCACCTTTATATCTTGTAAGTGCATAACTTGTAAGTTGTAGGTGCACAACCAGCTGTTATCTGGTCCAGGAACATATTAAACTTCAACTATGCTATGTCAGGTTTGCTGTCCAAGTTAAACAAGACAACTGGGAGTAGATGTCCCTTCCTCACGAGGAGTTTATAGACCTGCGCATTGGAATTTGAGGGCCTGTGCAGCCTTTATTGTGTATTGTTTAACTTGGCCACTTAAATTATGGACTGGGCTCTCTGAATGGTGTCACATTATTTTTCACCTATGGCTGACCTTTTCTCTTTCCCCTCTTGCTTTCCTATTGTACATGTTAAATCTGTTTGGTTTACAATGGTGACAAACAGAGAGGGAATGAAATCTTCAGCAAGATTCCCTCTCTTCTTTGTAACTAGACCTACAGTTTGGAAATATAAAAAAGGCGGCTGTGTGGACAGAGCAATCTTTCCCTTCCCTGGAAATCAGCAAATCCAGTGAGTAGCAGTATCTACTACAGCAAATACAGTGAGTAGCAGTATCTGTCATGGGAACCCATCAGCAAAGAAAAAGCATCGTTTCTTTACTATGTACAGGAAAAAAAATATGTAAAATATAATACATAAAATTACTAATATATATACAGGAAAAATTTCCCTTCTGATCTCTTTGGATGGCAAGGTGCTGGTGGCAGGAGACTTTAGTGACGGGTCTTTAACTTTGGAATGGGCTCCCTCCTTGCTCTGATGAAGCCTGGGATTTTTTTACCTCGAGGTCTCTGTTAGAGATGAATAGGGTATGTTGGCTGAATTAGGGGGATTATTGTTGGAAGGTGTTTTAACCATTGTTTCATGTCACTTTCATGGTGCATACACTGGGGTATGCCCTATGTAAATAAATACATACACTGGACTCTTCTCATTCCAAATTCTCTCCTCTAAATTACTGAAGCTTAAATTGCTCACGTACTTCTCTAAATCTATCCTGTCCAGTTTCCCATCATGATTCATTGAAGTAGACGGAGGGTAGACAGGAATTAGCTCTCAAATGACCTATCACAATATGACCTTTAATAGAACATCATATGTTGGACATTACGGTCTCCCCTCTCTTACTAAGGAAGATGTCAAGAGAAGCATCTTAATATTGATTAGAGGAAGTCTCCTCTTGGCCTTTGGTATATTCGTACATATCATAAACTAGGCACCACTCTGCTTGGGGAGACACAGAATGGCAGGGTGTGCAATAGATTGGAAATGAGGTACCTTGGCACCTGCCTGCACAATGCCTGACTCTATTCTATTGTCTCATTGTTAGGAGTATTAATTCACAAAATTCAAATGAATAGCGAGGGCTTTCCTCAGCTACAAAGAGCACTTTGTCCAGAGTGGTGGCTGTGCTGACACAAAGTAGACACAAGACCCCTGGGCTCAGAACACTTGGGATTCGATGCCTAGGCTTTTTTTGAACAAAACCTTTAGGGTCAAGAGTTCCTAGTCTCCTTTAAAGGGGCGCACACACCTGAGGATAGATTCAGGCTTTAATAATCTAGACTTTAAAATGTGTAGAATGTAAGTACAGGCTTGAGGCATGTTGTTTTCATTGCAGCATGTTAGTATTAGCAGATAACAGGACTAAAGCTCACTGCGATTTTCTGTTTCCAATTACTCAGATACATGGAAAAAGCTGTGACATCAATTGCAACATAGTGTGTTTGCTTAGAATAAAACGTTTTGTCTAGTAGTAACTCTTTGAGCCTAACGCCATGTGCATTAAAAACATTAAACAACATTGTTTAAAACTCTTTAAATATTAGCAAGAAGTTGGGTCTAAACAGCATGTCTGACACTCCTAAATCCAGTGGGTTCAAACCCCTTTAGGAATAGCTCATCTCTTCCAAGGAGAACAGAGTTCCATGCTGTTCAGTATATCTGGATCTTTCAGATGTGACCTTCAAACCCAAATCATGTCTGTTCTCCATAGACATTTAGAGAGAGGGCAGAATTATGACCCTGCCTCCAAACACTCCTCAGTGGGGTTTTCAAAGTCCAGATCTCTCTCCTGAGCCTATTTCTAATCCCATGGAAATTCTTATAGCAGTGCGGGTTTTCTCATAGTATGTTTGACCAAAGATGTCCACTCTGCTCTGTTGTGCACCCTAAAAGTATGTGGTTGCCATTCCAGAGGTGGTGTTGGATGCATAGGTGTCGGTAAAGTGACTTGGGATTAAGGGCCACATAGACAGTAAATGTAAAATGTTCTTGATCCTGTCAGGGAACTGAGCACGTTTGATAGTTTAGGTTACATTGAAGAAGGATGGTGAAAATCAGGCATAATACATTTCTCACCCTGTCAAAGAATGGTTCATAGTGTGATTTTCCTTTACTCAGTGCAATATGAAGATACCAGTAAGCTATCATAACTGACCTTCATCATGCCTCAGGTATTATTAGTCCCTCTCATTAATGACTTGTTAAACCAGTGCTGAGAGTACAAAAAACAGCCAGAACTCTCCCGCATAATATTATCACAAATGTTCTCCATTTAAAACTATGTTGTGATAAATCTTCCCAGGGAAGAAATCAGGGGAACTAGACAATGCTCTTCTTCTTGTTTAGAGTGATTGTTTTAACAAAGGGTTAAAAACTAGTGGGTTCCCCTCCTCCCCCCAACAAAATAACATTCTTATCCCTTGGAAGTGGCTTTTGCTCCCAGTGATTCAAAGAAACTTCTGTCTTGTAAACACTGTTATAAATGTTGGGTCAGACTTCCTCTTATCCTAGTCAGTTGGTTGTGATCTGTATAATACACTCAGCATTATAGACGACAGTGACCCACTCCATATGTTATGCTTTCTGTTGTAACTGGGGGAAAGAACCTTCAACCCTTACTCTATTGCACTGTTTTGAGAAAAGAATGAGTTATAACAAATACAGTCATGTGGAGGGGTTTTGAACTGATAGTAATGATATATGAAAAGCTAACAGGATATGAAAAATTACAGTTATTTAGCACCCTCTGAGCACCACTTCATTTAGTGCGGCATTCTCTCCTGGCTCCCCTCCATGCAGTGTGAGGTTCAGATCAAGTTTGAAGAAGGAGAAACTCCTACAAATAGTTGCAGTTTCAAATATTTGTTACTATTCTGGTCCACAATGTAAACTACAGTGAGAGCTTGCAAGGGGAGGAAAAGCCAATGCCTTCACCATAAATCACTTTGTTGTGCCAGTTGAACCAACCTGTGGAATGAAGGGCTCAAGAGTGAAGATTTAACAGAATATTCAAGGTTTGCTCCTCGTATAAATCATTTGGTCCTGCTGAACATAGGAGGGTTCCACTCAGACCCCTGCTGGACTAGCAGGAGGTGAAAGTTGTGCCCCGTGTCACTTCATTTTCCATTAATTTTTATTTAAGTTTAGGAAAAATGATACCTATCCACCACACCAGGGACTGATTCCAAAGCCCTGTTCAGTCAATGGCAGACTTTCCATTGTTTCCAGTAGTCTTTGTCTTAAACCTTCCTTGCCCTGACAGCTGTTATATATTACGTCTGTAGTGGAATAACCACCCAGAAACATGACAATCCTTTCCTCCCTCCTGTACCCCCTCAAAAATAAAAACAATACCGCACTTTGGCAGCATGTAAATCTAAGTAGTAAAATACGCCTTAGGCCCCATCACATTTCTTTCCTCTACATTCCCCACATGCTAAGGCAAATGATGGCTTGGAAAGTAATTTTTGTCTTGATTTTCCATGAGGGCTCAGTTTGATTTATGACATGATACAAGCTAAGTTTTCATAGTGCTGTATCTGGTCCCCTTAGAAATCAGCAGCATAAGATCATGAGGTGTTAATGACGTCCATTCGGGTAATAGGCAAGAGTATCTAGTGCTGCTTGAATCTGAATAATTTACAAGTGGAAGGGAAATAAGAAGATCCTTTTATCTTCTACTGTTGTTTAAACAGAATCTAACCTTCTCTGGATGGGAAGCCACTAGATATCTCCTTCCTCCCCACACTCACTTTATCATACCATCAGGGCTCCAACTAGGAGGAAAGGTTGTCTAGTTTTAAAATGAAGTTACAGTATTAGATATTTAAATTTTGACAGGGCGCCTTTTCCTCCTGGCTCTCCCTCAGTTCAGGCCCTGGTGATCTGTACTGAAATAAGTGTCCTTCAATTCTCTTGCCAGTTTTTCTCCAAGTTTAGATAGATGTGTGACTTGGATAACCAAAATATCTAGATAAATATTAGATGCAATGAATATCTTTGGCCGCTGGGTGGTAATGTTAAGTGGCATTAAATATTAGAGTGTGGTTAAGAAGGATGTGGAGGGAAACAGTTGTGCCTGGTGAGCAGCAATTCACACTTGCTGGGACTGTGCCAGTAAAGACCTGAACTCTGATTTCCTCAGAGAATTAGTGAATAGTTTTCCTAGCATTGCTATCGTGGTTAGAGCTGGGTGGGCATTGATATCGTATGGTCTATGGGACACTCTCATATATAAACAGTACTGCAAAATCTTAGGGAGTGGAAGTTGTGAATGGATCAATACATTGTGCTCTGAGCGCTGACTCCTGTCCCCTCCTGTGCTGATGCACTAGGGGAGAAGACCATCCAGAGAGCTTCCTCCTTCACCCCATGCATGCTGTAGTACAAGCTGTCTGTGTACCACCTAAGAAATATACCTTGAAATACACATACCAGCCCTCATACAGCATCACCCAGGAGTCATACCCTCATGAGTTAGTGGGGGGTGTCCAGACCCTTACCTGAACAGTACTCCTGCTGCAGTCCACAATAAACTTTAACCAGGATACGCTTTGCTTCTGTCCCAAGGAACAGTATAATGCATTGGCCTCACAGCCCATCCCTTGATTGTTTATGAAGAATCCTGCCCCGGCTAACAAGAGTCCGCATGCAGAAGATACACTGGTCCCTCTTGCCGAACTACACAAAGATGGTTTTCCCCTTTAAATGTTAAGTAAACAAAGAGGACTGGTTTCTCCACTTGGGCACTGATCTTTTTCCAGAACATCTCCATACATTTCTGAACTGCCTGATTCAATCTATAATAAGAAGTGGGCCAATCCACTGAAACCCAATGTCCCTGAAGTTTGGATCCAGACTGAGTTAGAACGTTCCATCTCCGACCCACCTCTAGTAGTCCTGTTTTTCAGAGACTGCGAGCACCCAAAAAGCTCTTATTGGTTTCATACAGTGACAACATCTAGTTAGCAGCTTTTGGTTACCTTGAGGCCTCTTCTCTCTGGCTGTATTGTACCAGCTGATCACACACCTGGTCTCAATTCAACTGGGTTTGTTTCCAAATATGCAGCTATGAGCAATTTCTCACTTTGGGATGATACATCCTATGTTGACTCATTCTGACCCATGTGACATTCAAGAATAGACAATTGCTTACACGAGATGCTGGACTGTGAGAAAGTAACTAGCTTGGAAATATTTTTAAAATGCTGATTGTGAAAGAGGAATTGTGGTCATATTTTCCAGTTGGCATTAGACACGGCACATTCACACAACTTCACTATATTGTCCCTCGCTGTGCAACAGCCCAAACAAACAATCAGTGGTGCTGGCTGTGTCTCCTGGTTGAAGAGCAGGGTGGGTCTCAGAGATGTGTCTGACTTTGGCAGGGAAAAATGGCAAAACACATAGTGCAGAGGAGCCCAGAGGAGCATTGCTTGCCAAGCACGGAAGCAGTGAGCACTGGTGGCCAAAGAGCTGGGGTCAGGAGCAGAGATAGTGAGGTACATTTTTTCTTTTAAATTAGGATGAAAACCAGTAACTGCTGCTCTGCTACTCAGTGAAGAAAAATGAGAAAACCAATCACCAAAGTAAAATGTATTTACATTCATCCCACTGTGAACAGCTGTTGCCAGAACAACCCTTCCATCCCTCGCATGGAGGATCCGCCCTGCACAGGGCAGAGTCCAGAAGGGGCACCCAGCATCCTCAAGAAGAAGAATTCAGGGAGAGTGGTTGTTTGTCTTATGCAAATAATGGGACACAGCGACGAGAGACAAGGAAGGCATCTAAGGAAGTTCACAGAGCTGAAATACTAACCTTGAACTGCTGTCACAGAAGAAGGTTGTGGCTCCTACTACAAGAGGGGAATGAGAGCCTCATAAGAGGAAGAGGTGTTTGGGAGCTGAAAACTCTGGAGGACCGAGTGTTCTCCAAGTGTGTGAATCTGGCCCTGCTACAGTGTATTCCCAGGTGCCCTTTTCATTTTGGTTCTCTCCAAAATGCCAGCACCAAGGCAGGCAAATACCACATCTATTTATGAGATGACCAATGCTCTTTTTACATAACTATAGGGATGCAGTGATTTGCACTAGCTCTGTTCATTACAATTTGAAGGCAGATACATTAAAAAGAATACAGTTCTTTCTTTGTAAACAGTCTAAAAATATCCCCTTGTTTTTTCTTGGATAGCTCTAGACTTCAGAGTTTGAGAATGAAGGTGGAGGGTCAGGCTGTCTTCCTGGGGGTAAGCCTTTCCCAGTCGCATTTAAATAATAGAAGAAGCTCAGAAATTCACAACATTATAACATTTGATCATAGAAACAAAAGGGCCACCCCATTCAAATTCTCTCCTGTGTTCTCTTGAACTCTAGAAAATCAGGACACGTTTGCCTAGTTCTCTCTGAAATCATTACAGTTCTGAATTTACAGGCTAGTCTGTTGAGACAGCGGTGCACACACTTTAAAGTGATGGTCAGTGTTGCCAACTCCTGCGATTTCACTGAGAGTCTTCATGCAAAATCTGAAGTTTTTCTTTAAGCTTCAACTCCAAACTGTTGCAATTATGTGAGAATCTCAGCTTTCATTTAAAGGAAAACATTAAGTTCCGAGCTCTCACTGTTGAAGAGAAAAGTTTGAAAACATGAGCCAAGAGCACCCTAAAGATTCAGAAACCAGAAGGCAAAGAAAAAGAAGCTGAAACATGTAACTTTTTTAAATCTTGTGATTTTTTTAAGCCACCATCATGGCTTTGGGGGCCTGACTCATGATATTTGAATGCTTGCCATTGGCAATACTGCATCCACACTGCAAATGTCATAGAAACAGAATGGGTTTCCATGGTAACACATTGCATCTTCATGAATAAACTGGTCATTGCTTAGAGATCTTATGTCACCTTTGATGGTGGGCATGGTAGTAATTGCAAACTTGCTTAGTTGTTACCAAAACTAAAATTAACATACTGGTCTTCTCCATGCTGTACTGACCTATGAGTGATGAGACCTCAATGGCAGCCTGCTTTGTCACTGGCTCATTCTGTAAGTTGGGGCTAGTCATTTTACCTCTGTGAGCCAGTGTATTCCTCTTTAAAACTTACCTACCTTGTTGGAGCAGGCTTCCCTGCTCAGCCCAGCCCTACAGAGTATCTGTGTCATGCAGGAGTTAGAGAGAAAACTGTCTTTCTGGGCTCTTCAACCAATAGCAAAATGCTTCGTTTCAGTGAACATGGCTTGTGCCTTGTTTTATGTTTAGCTGGTGGGGGAGCAGTGAGGGAGGGGGGCCTAAGAAGCTCATAGTTAAAAAACAGCTGAAAACCCTTTTGAGACCTATTAGCTCATGTTGCCCCGAGGTACAGTACTTTCCACACTCTGTAACTTCCTGTCGTTGCAGAAAACTGTAAAAAAAAATCACTCTCTTAGGGCACCAGCATTTGCAGGGGGAGCTCTAAGGGTTGGGGTGGAATGGTGGATGAGGCAGGATTAGGGGCCTGCATTTCTCTCCTGACCCTTTTGGGGGAGGGGAGGCTTAGTGTGACCTACATGCTTGCATTTCACAGTATTGCCAACCTCAAGAAATCGGTCAGACCCCCAAACATCATGAGATGTTTTTGTCTTTTTACTCTTTAACTTATCTCTATTCCTCTGCCCGTGTGTGTGTGTGATAATTTCAGGTTGAAAAGCTGAAAAGCAATTTCAATGCACACAATGCACACCTCCCTCCGGTTGCTCAGTTGGAGACTTCACTTACTCTCTCCTCACCCCTGAGATAAGGGAACTGCCATCCATTTCCTATTACTGCCTTGACCCAGCAGCAACACTTCTCTGCCTCCTGCTTCCCCAGACTTCTCTGCCTGGGTCCCAGCAGCACCACTTCCTCAACTTCCCCTTCCCTGACCCAGGACCCTCTTTCTGTTCTAGGGTCAGACATGAAGGCTAGCTGTGTCCAAGGAAAATCCTGTCTGAGATCCTAGGTATGTACTTGAGGGCCTAACCAAAGCCACTGCCTGTGCCACTGCAGCCACACCACTATTTTTGGTGTGCTAGCTTGAGCAGAGCTAACATGTGTAGATCTACCAGCGCTGGGAATTATGCCTTCCAGATGCAGTGTAGACGGACCCAATTATTGCTCTTCCATTTGGATCCAGACAGTGCACTCCCTATCTCACTCGAGCCGGAGGCTGGACGTTACCACTCGGTGTGAGAGTTTGACTATTGTTGCGGAAGAGTTGGGACGAGACTACGGAGCTGCCAGCCTACTCTAAGGTCTTGTCGTCCCTTGCAGCGGGTATGTGTAGTTACATGCTGCAGTGAAAGGCAGGCTGTCCCCACACTTGTCTCTGCAGTGGGTAGCTACACGCAGCAGTGAAAGGTTCCGGTGGGAGGAGGCAACTGGGAAAGGTTCAGAAGCCATTCCTCATAATCTACACTGCTATTTATACCTAGGTGTGCAATGTCTGCATTCTACATGCCACCGTAAGTGTAGATGTACCTTACCTGTAAGACGGTCTAGGGAGCTACACACACACACACACTTTGGAATTGCACACACAGAATGAAGGGCTGAGGACTCACCCTATGAGAAAAGTTGGAGGGAAGTGTATGTATATGTGTGGATACAAAGTATACACTTCCTTCCCCCTACAACACTTTAGATTCTAAAATATGAAATAGGTTTTTTAAAATCTAGTTTGCCTTTGACTACATATGATTAATTATTTTATGAATTTCATTCAGTTTGGCCCATGAAAATAGTCAGTTTTTTGTTTGTAGTCAATTTCATTATCTGGTTTTTGTGCACTAACACCACGCCACAATGTTTTGTGCTGCAAGCATGTCAGGGGAATATTTAAATCCAGACAAAACTATTTTCCTTGAAGCTTGGGAGAAATTTCTATAAACATTTCTATGAACATTAGCATTGTAAAACCTTTTCTTATGGGGTAAGTAGTGCATAACATAGACAGGACACTCCTAGATTCCAAGTTTGTCACAAAAACGGAACCGTTCTGTAGAGGGAAGCTGGATGCAACATTGCGCTGTGATAAGGATCCATACTGCACATAAACTGAAGCACACAGTGGAGATCTGGGGTGAAGTCCTGGCCCCATAGAAGTCACTTTGAGTTTTGTCAGTGACTTCAGTAGAGCTAGGATTTTATCTGGTAACTTTATGTATTTGAGGGAACATTGAAAAATCAAAGGTATTTGCAAATCACCATTTTATCCTTCAATATTATGTCAATGGTGCTGTTTTGTAATGGATTGTAATGCCAGCAGCAGAGAAAAGGTTGCTTGGTTGAGGTCTGTGTTCCTAACCTTCATATTGTGATAAATTTAAAGGGTGAGAGTATTTCTTCCCCCAAATTGTCATATCTTTGTAGGCCCAGGTAGCCATCCCATTCTGGAGCACTTGGTGTGTCCTCCTTCTCAGGAGACAGTTATCGGCTTCCTTCAGCAAAGAGGAGCACATCTGTTCTGATTTATAGACTTCGCTCCCTGATCTGGGATATAGAATAGTGCAGAATTGTACTAGTAAAGAAGCTTGTTTTATGTCTCTGCCAGATAGATGAACATAGTTGTTGCCTGGATATTCTCATGAACATTCCACTAATTATTCAGAGGGAGAATGAT
Organism: Chelydra serpentina; assembly: GCA_037349315.1. Classification (NCBI taxonomy): domain Eukaryota; kingdom Metazoa; phylum Chordata; order Testudines; family Chelydridae; genus Chelydra; species Chelydra serpentina. The sequence goes on along the minus strand of JBAIAC010000035.1, from coordinate 27,260,869 downwards.
TTTCTTTTCATTACCTGTCTTAAGTCATCACTGTCAATGAATCAGCCAGTTGCATACATACTCATGTCCCTAGGCCCCTTGATTATTTTAAGGGGAGAGGGGGTCATGCCTTTAACTTTACAACTCTTTAAGAGTACTTGGTAAAAACAAGTGTGTGGGGGAAGGAGGAGGGGGTGGAATCCTGATGGATGTAGCATTCATTAGTAAAATAAAATTATTTTCACAGAGCAATCAGGGTCTGCAGTTTCCTCTGGGAAAGAAACTCAGCTGTGTTTCCATGGGCTGAAGGAAGCTTGGTATACTAAAAACTTTCACATTGAACGATATTTTAAGGGAAAAGCACACCAGGGAATTGTAAGTGGGTAGTGCTTTTCCTTCTATGTGCTCTTGCACAGGGGTTTGACAAGCAGCTGTACTCAGGCCCTCATTGGTACTGTTGTTCCCATTAACTGCACTCAAATCTCTAAGTAAAGCAGAGGTGTTTGTTTTTAAATAGCCACCTCCTCCCCTTCGCTGCTAATCCCCTAAATCATTTGGAGCAGAATGAACATGTAGGTGAACATATAAGGTCATCCAGTGTTGACTGGAGCCCATGCTTGAAGAATACTATGAATATTATGAATACCTGGTAGGCAATATTGAAATGGATGTTGAGGTAGACAGGACTCCCCTGAAAAGCATGCAGGACTGGGATGGGAAATTATCCTGTTTTCTGGACCAAGAGACTAGCCTGGGCCATGATTTTCTGGCCCCCTGAAATTTAGAGACGATTAGGGATTTAGAAAGACCGTGAGGGAGGGAGTTGTAATAGTCATGATCGGGAATGAATAAGTATCGCAGTGGAGTCAAGGCCAAGACTAGGAAGAATTCTGGCAATGCTGGAGGGAGGCAGTGATAGACAGATCTACAGATAAGGGAAATGTAGGAGGGAAAAGAAAGTTCAGAGTCAGGGATTAATCCAAGATTCCTGACCTTGGGAACAAAGGGAAGGTCTGAATTAGACATTATGATAGTGCATTCAGAGACACAGAGAACTTTTCCCCAGGAAAACTTCAATCTTTGAAAGTTATGGAGTAAATAAGAATTGACAGTCAGGAAAGGAGTCAAAGGGGTCAAACAGCAAAGCAATAGCTGCCTTGCCTTAGTCAGAGCCTAAAATGGGAATTCCTGGCTAGCAGGGATCCCCATTGTCAAGTACCTTGCTTCCTTAGCAGGGTCATCTTGAGCTCTAAGGTGAGTAGAAGGAAGGCGAAAGAGCGTCTATGCTCCTTTTCCTTATGAAGATCAGAAAAATAGTTTAGGGTTTGTTTGGGAATAAACTTGCCTTAGTGTTTCAAATTTCGTGTCTGACGCAATTCCACACCCATCTAATAACACTGCTCTACAGCCAAAATGCTTCTGAAATAAATGTAGTCAAACTTTACTAATTCTGGGTCACTGAGAACGAAAATGATGCTTAAAATTGTTGATTGGCTCTAGTTTTCAAGACATGCTATTTGGGTCAGTATATACGACCCATGACTTGGGAATGGCGGAGGATAAGTGAGTTATAAAGGGAAGGGATCTCAATTTAAACCAGAAATGACTAAAATACATCTTTGACTGGATCCATGAATAAATCTATTTGGACAGTACTTGCTTTTGGACAGTACTTGCTTTTTAGGCAAAACAATGAATGCTGCAATCTGAAGCTGGTATTGCGTCATACATGATATGAATTGCATCATGTTATTCCTAGAAGTCATGGATGATGCAAACATAACGAAGCTTACATCACTCTGCTGAACAAATTGCCCTATATCAGCTCTAGAAATCATACAGTGTGCTCTCTTATTTGTCAGTGTTTGATTTTGCAAAGGGACACATTTCTGTTTAGCCAAAGTGAGCAGAGATGCCTCGTACTTGTGTGAACAGTGCAGATAACTTCTACTATGTTTGTGGTGAAGTGACTTTTGCATCACAAAAGCGCAGTATAACCACTGTGGTTAAGAAAGCCTATCACCTTTATTTTGGTTGCAAAATTGGAGATCAGGACAAGAGGTGGGCCCCACACATATGCTGCAACACTTGTGCAACAAATCTTCGCCAGTGGTTGAACAGGAAAAGGAAATCTAAGTCTTTTGCAGTGCCAATGATTTGGAGAGAGCCAACAGATCATACCAGCAATTGTTACTTCTGCATTGTGCCTCCAGTTGGGAAAGGTGTGTCAAAGAAGAAAAAGTGGACTGTGCATTAGCCAAACATTCCATCAGCTATACGCCCAGTACCCCACGGAGAAGGACTGCCGGTTCCTGATGCACCAGAATCATTCTCACTTGAGTCAGATGAGGAAGAGGATGAAACTTCTGGTCCTGAACCATCAATGTCACAGGACCCACATTTTCTCCCATCCTCTGAACCACACCTCATAACACAAGGTGAACTGAATGACCTTGTCAGGGATTTGGAACTACCCAAGAGTAAGGCAGAGCTTTTGGGCTCCAGACTATAGCAGTGGAATCTCCTGGCAGGTGATGTTAGGGTTTCCATGTTCCGTGACCGTCAAAAGAATCTTGTCCCATTCTTGTCCCATGTCACCCATGGAAGGTGATCTTGTAGCCTGCAACAACATCGATGGTGTGATGGCAGCCCTCAACATCGTTCACGATCCAGATGAGTGGAGACTGTTCATTGATTCATCGAAGACGAGTCTTAAAGCTGTTTTACTGCATAATGGCAATGTTTTGCCATCAATTCCACTTGGTCATGCAGTCCATATGAAGGAAACCTATGACAACATGAAACAACTTTTGAGGTGCATAAACTATGACCAACATCAGTGGCAGCTTTGTAGCGATTTGAAGGTTGTTGCTCTCTTGCTTGGTCTGCAGACTGGATACACAAAGTACTGCTGTTTTCTCTGCGAATGGGATAGTTGTGCAAGAGATTCCCACTACATCAAGAAAGATTGGCCACTCCGACAGTCATTGGAGCCTGGGAGGAAAAGTGTTCAGCATCCACCACTTGTTGAATCAAGGAAGATTTTGTTACCACCCTTACACATCAAGCTGGGTCTGATGAAGAACTTTGTCAAGGCCATTGACAAAACACAAGCAGCTTTCAATTACCTCCGTGGAAAATTTCCAAGGTTAAGTGAAACTAAGATAAAGGAAGGTGTCTTTGTTGGTCCTGAGATTCGTGAACTTCTTCGAGATGATGCATTTGACCATGCACTGCGTGGCAAGGAAGAAAAGGCATGGAAAGCCTTCCAGTTAGTGGCAATCAATTTTCTCGGAAACAACAAGGCAGACAACTACAGGTTGTTGGTGGAAAACCTCCTCAAGGCATACAAAAGCCTTGGTTGCAACATGTCACTAAAGATACATTTTTTGCACTCTCATCTAGATTTTTTTCCACCGAACTGCGGAGCAGTGAGCGACGAGCACGGCGAGCGATTTCACCAGGACATTGCAACAATGGAGAAACGCTATCAGGGCAAATGGAGCCCATCAATGCTTGCAGACTATTGCTGGACAGTGACAAGAGATGCTCCATTTAATGAATACAAGAGACAAGCCAAGAAGCGCCAAGTAGACACTGAATAGGACTAAACTATGTACAGAATAGTTTTTTGCCTTTTGTTTCATAATACATTTTATTTATATAACCCCTTTGCTGATTTTTAAAGTGTTGCATAAACAGGACAGGTGAAATAGTATCATGTAAAGCAACCATAAACACATGAAAAGACCTAGGTTTACAATTTATGATTAAAACTCTATCTACACAATATACATAGACATAAAATGTAAAAACTTAAATATCTTAGAAACAGTAGCCAATCAGTTGTTTTAATTGTCATATTTGAATTGAGCACATCAAAATACATACTAAATAGCACATTTTATCTCTGAAGCAGACGACTTCTCAAAAATTGTAGACCAGTGTAATGTACTGCAGTAAGAGAAGTGGTCTCTGCAAGAAAGAGGGCCAAGATAGTGGAACTATAGTGTCCCGAACAGACATTACCATTTTGGGGATTGTAAAAGCACAGCTTCTGTTATAAACACCTAGAGGGTGATTGTGACACTTGTGGGAGTAAACTGAGGTGTCCAGGGTGAATCACTACCACTGCCTGCTCACAGCGGCAGGGAGTCTTGTCTGTGCCCGCCAAAGAAAACTCCCCAACTACTGGCTGCTTGCAAGACAAGCACTCCACTCCAGGGTCCACAAACCCCACTCTCTCCCAGTTCAGCCTAGCAATTTACACACCCCACTTTGTTACACTTGAGTGCCCTCAGTCCCTTGTCTTCTGAACGCTCACCAATCCACAGCCTCTGTGGAAGCAGTGCACCCCAGTTCACTGGTTTCACCTCCGTTCAACACCATCCTTAGCACAAGGCGCTTAGACATGTCTAAAGTAAAACCAAACTGAAGTTTATTTAACAGAGCGTGAGATAGAGATTCATATAAAAGCAAGTTCAAGGGTTTTGAAACATAAGGTTACACGTAGAAGAAAAACATAGAACACAATCTATAGCTTATACTTATGAATAAGTTATTTCCTGTCTAATAAAGAATTTCTAAGACAATGGTCAGTCCTTACAGCGCTTGTCCAATCCAGAAAGCTGGGATCCACCTTTCATGAGACACATCCACTGTCAGAGTGTCTCCTCCATAATGTGCCCCTTCTCCTTCTCTTAATACAGTTATAGACTATTGCCTCTTAGCCAGGAGGTCCCCTACTCAGAGACTTTTCTTGGGGGGTCTTTTATCTTTTTTATAAACGCTCAAGCCTGCATCTGGTCCAGACAGTCAGCACAGGGGTCGGGCTGGATTCACAGATGTCGATTGTTCTCAGTGTTGAGTCAGCTCTGAGACTTCCCTGCATCAGGTGACAAGTTTAACTTCCAACAGTTTTGGAACACAGTATCCTACATGTTACATAACTCCTACAGTCCCTGGCTGCAGGCTGGCCCCCACTAGTCCCAGCCCAGAGCAAGGGCACCAGAGCCCTCCCAAAAGTGGGGGGGGTGGGGGCCCCCACCCACAGTGGAGGCGAAGGCAGCCCCCTGCCTGTGTCCCAGGTCCCTCGCCTAGGGCAGGTGGAGGGACCCAGGCTCCCCACAGCTGCCCGTGCAGCTCTCCCTGACCCGGCTCCAGCTGAGGGGTGAGGGAACCTCCGAGCTGCAGCCCGGCCATGATAAGAGCCAGGCAGGCAGCAGTGGGAGCCGCAGCGGACTCTCCACCTGCCCACGGTTCAGTGGATAGAATTTATAGGGGCGGTACTGTACTCTACACAAGCATGGGCATACCTCCTGGTATCGAGGTTCGATGTCTCAGGCAGTTCCCCACCACCACAGCAAGGAATTTCCTGAAACTCCTGGGACACATGGCCGCTTGTACCTATGTGGTGCAACATGCCAGGCTCAGACTCTGGCTGCTCCAGTCATGGCTAGCCTCGGTGTATCAGCCGGTTCGGGACAGTTTGGACAGGGTTGTGACTCTGCCCCATCCAGGCGTCGACACTCTCCTGTGGTAGCTCGACCCGCAGGTAGTACGCACGGGGATCCCCTTCACCAGTCGTCAGCCATTTTTCTTGCTGTTGACGGACGTGACAGCCTTGGGTTGGGGCACACATCTGGGAGACCTCAGGACACAAGGCCTGTGGTCTCAGGCGGAACTCGCTCTCCACATCAATGTCAGAGAGCTGAGAGCGGTGAGCCTCGCATGCCAGACTTTCCGAGTGCACTTGGCAGGAAGATGTGTATCAGTTATGACAGACAACACCACGGTGATGTTTTATATCAACAAGCGGGGGGTGCGCGCTCCTCTCTGCTGTGCTAGGAAGCCCGCGTGCAGTGGGACTTTTGTCTAGCTCTTTCCATACACCTGCATCGTACCTCCCTGGAGTACGGAACGAATTGGCGAACTATCTCAGCAGGTCGTTCCACGGCCATGAGTGGTCCCTGCACCCGGACATCGTGAACTCCATCTTCCAACAGTGGGGTTTTCCCCACATAGACCAGTTCACTACGCGATGCAATAGGAAGTGTCAGCAGTTTTGCTTCTTCCTGAATCACAGCCCAGGCTCCATCTAGGAGGGGGGAGGACCACCTCCTACATACGTTCCCTCCCATCTCTCTCGTTCACAAGATGCTCCTCAAAGTATGGAGGGAAGAAGCTTCAGTGATATTAATGGCCCCAGCCTGGCCTCACTAGCACTGGTGCACATCTCTCCTGGAAATGCCCAAGGAAGCCCCAGTCACCTTGCCGCTCTCCCCAGACTTGTTAACTCAGGATCATGGCCGTCTCCAGCACCCGAACCTCGAGTCATTGCATCTCATGACCTGGAAGCTCCATGGCTGAACCCGATGGAGCTCTCCTGTTCAGACCCGGTCAAACAAATCCTCCTTGGCAATAGGAAACCTTCCACCAGGGCTACCTATCTAGCCAAATGGAAAAGGTTTTTGATCTGGTCGGCGCAACACTGTCCGTCTATGACACTTGTGTCCATACCCCTTATACTGGATTACCTCCTCCATCTTAAGCAGCAGAGGCTGTCCATGTCATCAATAATGGTTCACTTGGCTGCCATCTCTGCCTTCCATCCAGGCGCAGGGGACCAGGCAGTCTTTGCCAACCCTATGGTCAGCTGTTTCCTGAAAGGACTCAACAGGCTATATCCACACATCTGACAGCCTTTCCAGACTGACAGGGCTGCCCTTCAAACTGCTGGCAACATGCTCTCTGCTCTACCTCTCATACAAGGTGCCATTTCTGGTAGCGATAACCTCAGCCAGGAGGGTGTCTGAGCTCAAGGCCTAACATCAGAGCCTCCGTAGACTGTGTTCTACAAGGACAAGATTCAATTCAGACCTCCTCCAGCATTGCTCCCTAAGGTTGTCTCCCAGTTTCAAGTCAATCAGGACATCTTTCTTCCAGTTTTCTACTCTGTCGCATGCAAACAGCAGGGAACAAAGGCTTCACTCACTGGACGTTCGCCAGCTGTTAGCCTTTTACATCGAGTGAACCAAACCGTTCCGGAATTCCATTCAATTGTTCATTGCAGTAGCGGACAGAATGAAAGGGCTCCCAGTCTCCTCCCAAAGGATTTCATCATGGGTCACGTCCTGCTTTTGGGAATGCTATGACCTGGCGAAGATGCCTGCCCCTCTGCTCACAGCGCACTCCACCAGAGCACAGGCTTCCTCGGCAGCATTCCTGGCACACGTTCCAACCCAGGAAATATGCAGAGCAGTGACGTGGTCCTCCATTACATTCACATCGTGTTATGCCATTACTCAACAGGCCAGAGACGATGCAGCTTTTGGTAGAGCAGTACTTCAGTCTGCGAACATTTAAGCTCTGACCCCGCCGCCAAAACTTAGGCTTGGAAATCACCTAATTGGAATGAGCAAGTTGCTAACGTTATCATAACTGTTGTTCTTCAAGATGTGTTGCTCATGTCCATTCCAATACCCACCCTCCTCCCTCTCTTTCAGAGTAGCCGGCAGAAAGGAACTGAGGGGGTGGTGGGTCAGCAGGGCCCTATTCTGAGCACCATGAAGGCGCGACTCCAGGGGGCGCCCAGGCCGACCCGATGGATGCTGCTAGGGGAAAAATCTTCCGGCTGCCATGCACGCAGTGTGCGCACACTTAATTGGAATGGACATGAGCAACACATCTCAAAGAACAACAGTTCATAGAATCATAGAATCATAGAATATCAGGGTTGGAAGGGACCTTAGTAGGTCATCTAGTCCAACCCCCTGCTCAAAGCAGGACCAAGCCCCAATTTTTGCCCCAGATCCCCAAATGGCCCCCTCAAGGATTAAACTCACAACCCTGGGTTTAGCAGGCCAATGCTCAAACCACTGAGCTATCCCTCCCCCCTTATGAGAAGGTTAGTAACCGTTTTTTTCTACTTGTAAAATAGGGATAATGATACATCCCTCCTGCACAGGGGTGTTCTGGGGCTACATCCGTGAAGAGTTGGAGTTGCTCAAGTACTACACTGGTAGTGGGCATATAACATGCTACATAGATAGGTTAAGCCCTTGTTCGTTGAGGACCATGCGCCCCTGGAGCAGTGCGTGTAGAAATTCTAATACTGTGGAATGGATTACTCCAAGACAGTTCAAGGAGCAATCTGGGCTGAGCTAATGGGGCAACCTAAAGCTTGGCCTTACTTTGTCCTCCTTATCACCATACATTTAAATGTAAAAATGCACCTCAAATAGCTCCAAAATGACTGAATGGTCTTGCCTTGTTGCTGGTTATTATTTATCTTTGAATCTGTCTTTAATCCCTCTTGGCCTGTAATCAAATACGCAAAATGTCAGCTGAAAGAGGGACTGGTTCTAAAAATGGAGTAAGTGAAAATGGATAGTTAGAGCAGGGCCTAACCAAAATACCTTTCCTTCCATAAAACCCCAAAACCGACATTGGTGGTTTAGATAAAATGGAACTCGGTTTTGAGCCACGACTGGTTTAGGGTTTCATTTTGGAGAACCAGCCCACAGCTTCCTAATAAAAAGTGTCTATCTGTTACAATTGAACGTTCTCTCTGTGTGACTTTTTTAATTTGCAAAAAAAAAATGTAATGTAGTGATTGTTTAAAAATGGAAAATATCTTCAATACATAATGCAGCTCAAGTGCAAAAGCACCAGCTCTAAAAGATTTTTTTCTTCACCTTTTCAAACTCTTGGTGCCAATGGTAAAACTCAGAGCAACGGACAACAGTGGCCTTTGTTCTTTAGTAATGAAAAAATGGCACTTCTGACTCTTCCATGCCATAGCTTATCTCAGGATCTCCTGCTGTTGTAATTCCAGTCCTTTGCATACCTCTCCCCACTTTATCCCTTTTTTTATGACTGATTTAAATTATAATCTCCCTGGGGCACAGATCAGTCTCTATTATAAATCCATACCATCCACATATATGGCGCAGTAGAAATCATATTATATTGCAAACTATGTTGCTGATACTGATGCTGACTGGCTATTCGCAGTCATTGTGGCTCCTGATGAATAATGCAGAGAAAAAGAAATGGCAAGTCAAAAGTACCGAAGAGATGTGAAGAATAACTTGGAAGAGGCTGAAACTTTTGGAGACATTTCAATGAACTGTATTTCTTTTTTCCATCTTTTCATGGAAGGATTTTCCACCCAGCCATGGGTGGGGTCCTGACATTTCTGTTTAAAGCCAAACAGGCAATGTTACAACCTTAGTTTTCTTAAAGCTGGATTTACATTGGGTGGCTTTTATGGGGCTCCTATGTTTTGCATACAGGACAGTAATACATTTCAATTCACTCTTCACATGGAAGGTAGGAGGAGGTTTACTCTCTTTCTTTGTTTATTCTATTCTTTAAGTCTTGTTCCATCTAAGGGGGAGTAAGGAGGGTGGGTGAAAAAGGGAGGAAATGGTAAAGGATAACAATGGAGGGGGGGGGGGGGAATCTGTCCTGACCTTGATGGAATCCTGATACAGTTCACACTTACCTTACTGATAGAGGGGACAGGAAGTTTAACAATGACAGAATGTGTGGTACTAAAAAAAATTAACGTGATAAATAGAGATAATGAAATCCAATACTCCAGCTCCTGAAATGTTACAACAAAATCTAATGTCTTATGCATCAGTGTAATAGAATGTAAGGGCTTTTTCATTAACATTAAAAGCAGATTCTTCCTCTAGAGGGTAGCAGTTACCTTCTCTCCAGTAGTCAGGCCAAGGAAAATGCATAAAGCATTTGATATTGATTTATATAAATATGATTTTGGCTTTCATCTGACTTTCCTGCAGTAATTGAAAAGCAAATCTATAAAGGGTATGAAAGCTAAGAAATACTCAGCATTAGTGCTAGCACTAGCTGAATGATACTTTAGAGATATCTCGTGGTTTTGTTGTTGTTTTTTAACCTCTCTCAGCTGTATTAGCCATAAAGTTCCAGGGACTGGCAGAGAAATGGAAGTCACAAATTGAAGAGTATCTTGGGTTTTATTAAACAAATATATAGTGCTCCACTGAAAATATCAACTCCAGGATGTGCTGTCCTCACACGGGGAAGGGGGCAAGAGAAGAGCAGGAGGGAAGAACAGCTAATGTTTCCAAAGTGAAACAGAACTGGGATGCTTTAGGACAGTGGTTCTTAACTGGGGATACGCGTACCCCTGGGATACGCAGAGGTCTTCCAAGGGGTACATCAAATCATCTAGATATTTGCCTAGTTTTAAAACAGGCTACATAAAAAGCACTAGCAAAGTCAGTACAAATTAAAATTTCATGCAGACAATAACTTGTTTGTACTGCTCTATATACTATACACTGAAATGTAAGTACAACATTTATAGTCCAAATGATTTATTTTATAATTATATGGTAAAAATGAGAAAGTCAGCACTTTTTCTGTAATAGTGTGCTGTGACTCTCTTTTATTTTTATGTCTCATTTTGTAAGCAAGTAGTTTTTAAGTGAGATGAAACTTGGGGTATGCAAGACAAATCAGACTCCTGAAAGGGGAACAATTAGCCTGGAAAGGTTGAGAGTCACTGGTTTAGGACACTGAGTGTCTCCTCATCAGAAATGAAGGGCTAAAGGAGTGCAGAGTGACTGCCATTAAGGGATCATCCTAATCTGTCACTGCCTGAATATAAGGACGTCCCTAGGGACATAAATATAATTAGGGTGAAGAAAACTATTTAGCTGGGTTGGAACAAGAAGACCGCAAAGCAAGTGAGACATGGAAGTGGGTTGTAGTGTGGGAATTGCAGCATGTGTATTCCATCAGGGAAGGCTAATTGACTCTTGGGAAAATATAAACACAAGAAAGAAAATCAAATTAAAACATTAGCCTGAACACTAATGCTACTTGCTAAAGAATGATGGAAAATGCATGATCTCAACACAGAAAAAAGAAATTGAGGGTGGAAGCTGCAGCTGTGCTGTGTTTGGCATGGCAAAGGTGGTTCTATGTCTCCTCTTACAGCCTTATCCCTGAGTGGTGCAAAGCAGGAGAGGGTGCTTGGGGATGGGAAATTAATGGGGCAGAATCTGATGCTAAGACTTCGTCTTTAGTGTCTACGAAAATCTGCTTTTGTTCACGCTTTGGAGGAGTCCAGGAACATGATTTTCTTTCCTTTCCATCATTTTGTCTTCTCTTTCTCTGTTGGGGCTATGGACTGGCAACGCAGCTAGTGCTGGTGCTGCTGCTGCTGCTACCAATGTTATACTGTGCTCTTTTCATGACTCTAGACGTTCTCCTGGCTTTTCTAACAGTTCGTTCAGTGGAGGAAGAAGAGTGGGGAAGAGTTACGGATAGGGTGTTGCTATCCTGATAAAATATCCAGTAGCATGTGTCCTTTTGATAACCCAGCACTACTCCCAATTCCTCTCTCCCCTGCCTCGGTGAGGAGACAGAGGTATTTTTTAGAATCCATTTGCTATATCGGCTTGTTTTATATACTGAGATCCAGCAACTGCCCTCTCACTTGTAATCCCCTGCCATTGCATTTGAATTTGATATTCATCTTCACTGTTCTGTGCTGGACTCTCATAGAGCATTGCTGATTGTTATAATGGTTGCTGTGTTCTACCCCAGAAGTGGTTGCATTGCCATGAAGCACCACACAATTCCTGTATGGAAAGTAAAGAGAGAAAACAATGTCTAGCTATTATATCACTGTTCAGAAATCTGGGCTCTGTTCCTGGCATTGCCAAAGGCTTGCTTCGTTCTACTGGACAAGTCTGCAATCAATTTTCCATATGTAAAATGAGAATACTTACCTACCTTGCAGAGGTGTGGTGGGTAATTCGTGACTACTTGTAAAACATTGTGAGCTCTTTGGACAGGAGGTAGAAAGCATAAAATGTGCTGTGTTCTTTGAGCCATAAGCCAACTGTGATAAATATCAATTTAATATTCTAGAGTTTCCAAAGGAAATTAACATGTAGCCCTCCTCTGCTGCAATATCACAAGGTTATAACACCCAATATAACCTAGATCATCCAGCTTGATTGCACGTTACTGAACTTTTGTTTTGGCAAATTGATAGCAAAAGCCATAGCAGAGAATAAATGTGCATGTATCACCCTTCTCCCCACCGTAAACTAAACCTCTCCACTTGCAGATGCTCTTTGGCCAAGTACTGACTCAATTTATTTCTCATCAGTTTGAGTCAGCCTGGCTGCACGCCATGGAGTATTATAGTTATGATGACATATGATTAGTTTGCAGCACTTGAGAGCCAGGATTGAGGGCCCATTGTACAGGCAGGGTTTCTAGGAAATGGAATTTATATCTTTTTTTTCCCCAAGTAGAAAAATACATATTTTTTTAGCAAATGAGTGAAGTGATCAAATGAGCTAAACATCTCAAAGAGGATAACAGAGTTATGTTGCCAAATAGTCACATACAGGAGAACATTTTGCAATTGACCTATAATGCAATAAATTAAGTGCAAAGCAAGGAGATGGAATGCCTGTTTTAACACAGGAAAAGCCAGAGCTCATTTACCTTCACGTGCCTTGTGGCTCCTCTGGGCTCTGAGTGGCTTTGCTCACTGAGGATAACTGACAGCTGATCCTAGTGCTTGTACACTGCGCAGGAAGCGGTATCCCTCCCAGCATCCCTATGCAGGAGGAAGCCATCATTTTGCTGACTGTGCTCCTAGTGTTCGTGGGGAGGGCAGGTGCGGGAGCTATTAGTGCTGACAGCAGCATTGACCAGCCTGGAAAGCATGCCTGAGCAGGCTGTTACCCATGCACCGGACAGCATTAGGAGGGCCATGTTGGGGGATACGTGCTTCCACTTTTCTAAGAGTGTAGCCAGGGTTTCTGGGGATCAGAGTCCTGCCCAAATGCAAGAATAATCCCTCCAGGCAATACCATGTACCCCTCTCCCTCCGAGTGGGGTTCTGATTGTAGGAGCATTAATTTGGCCATTGGCATTTACTCTGGGATGTTAGAGCATGTTAATAACACCAGGATATACTTCTGTATGAATATTAGCTGCTTTTAATACCCCTCCTACCCAGTTCTCCAAACACTACCAGGCAAATGCATCAGTGACTCAGGGCCAGATGCTATAGAGTGACACTGATTTACATCTGCTGAGGATGTGTCCCTCACTGTTTATCAATAAATAGCTACAAATTCCTTACCCAGACACCACCAGATCACCAAGATTTTATGTTGTGAGGTCAGGAGTGCATCCATGCTCCATGAGCAGGATCATTCCAGAATCCTGCCCATCCCTCCCCCAGGACAGAACTGCAGTATTTTCAGGGCAAGCAGGCCCCTCCACAGTCAGAGGGGAAGGAACAGGATTTGGCAGTTGTGGGATATGTGTGGGAGTTAGACATTTGTAATGAATAAATAACTTTCATAATTGGTTACTTTTTGCCATAAAAAAATAAAAAAGTTGGAGGAATAAGGAACAATTTGAAAGATTGGCACTGCTGATAGTTCTCATGAGTTTAATGAGTCCCCAGCTTCTGGAATCCTAACATTGTATGAGAATCTCAGCTTTCTTTTGTTTTTAAAAAGTTTTTTTCTAGACTGCATGACTGCAGAGAAAAGTTGGAAAATGTGAAGCGAGTGCATCCAAACAGCTCAGAAACCAGAAGGCAAATAAAATCAACCCAACATTTATTATTTTAAAACATCTCAGGAGTTTCAAGCTAATGTCATGTTTTTTGTGGGGAGACAGGCTCATGATTTTTTAATGTTTGGGATTGGCCATTCTAGAAATCGTAACTGTTTCATTAGTGGAACTCCACAAATAATGGATTTTTCAGTTTGTTGGCAGTTCTGAAAAATAAAATAAAAAATTTCTGTTCAACCTGAAAATGAAATGTTTCTGAATTTTTGGCAAATAAAAAACAAACAAATGAACAAAAAAAATGCATTGGAGCAAACAAAGCATTTCATTCCCATTTCAACACTTTTTTTTCCCATTTTAAAAAATAAAATTGAAGGAAATTCCAAAACAAAAAGTTGTTCAACCCCAAAACTCAAAATGTGTCATTTGAAAAATGTCAAAATGTTTCAACTCTTTTGAAATTTATTTGGGGGGGGAGGGGTTTGTTTTGTTTCACCAGTACAATTCTCTGAAATTGACACACATTCATGATATGTTCCGTTGACACAACTCTGCATTTTTTTACTGAAAAAAGTTTTGGAGGAAAACTTTTGTCCAGCTCTATTCATTACCAATCAGTGATGTGGCAGGTGGCAATGTTGTAGGAATGCAGAGAGGCCAGTCAGCATTACATGCAGAGAGGTCTGTGTTTGTTTGGTAACAACTTGGTCCCAATTTGTTTTACTGAACCCCTGGTCTCATGGCAGACTAAGTCCCTTCTGAAACCTGACCTTTCTCCAGTTCCATTCATCGTACTACAGTAACCTCTCAGACATGGGTTAGCAACTGCTCTTCTTTCAACATGTAAAATTGTTAGTCAATTTCCCTGTTTTTAGCTATCTAACTTCATGTGACTAAGAACTTCTGGTGCGCTGTAGCCATTCCATTGGTGATGCAAACTGTATTGACTTAATCTCTTTGAAATGTATTCTGGCTAGTATAGCATAAGTCATTGATGGTTCATGAAATGGAGCTAGCTCTGAAACAGAAGGAAAAATATGAAAACGATCCCTTGTAAAAGGAAAGCAATAGAACTGGATGTGATAATAAGTAAGAAGAAAGAGGGTAATTAACTCTTTTGCTGCTGCTCCCCAATGCCAGCAGAATGCAACCACCTTCTGTGAAGAGTTTATGTAATACCAACAGACCCCAGTTGTCAGAATCAAACCGGGGACCTCTGGAGCTTAGTGCATTAGTCTCTATGGCAGGAGTGGCCAACCTGTGGCTCTGGAGCCACATGCAGCTCTTTAGAGGTTAATATGCGGTTCCTTGCATAGGCGCTGACTCCGGGGCTAGAGCTACAGACATTAATTTTCCAGTGTGCCAGGGGGTGCTCACTATTCAACCCCCTGCTCTGCTCCAGGCCCTTCCCCCACTCCACCCCTTGCCCCAAGGCTCCTGCGCTTGCGAAACAGCTGATTGCAGCAGGCGCTGCCTGGCAGGGCTGCTGGCGGGTGGGAGGCGCTGGGGGCTGAAGCGGGGGTGGGGGGGCCTGATCGGGGACTGCTGATGTATTACTGTGGCTCTTTGTCAATATACATTGGTAAATTCTGGCTCCTTCTCAGGCTCAGGTTGGACACCCCTGCTCTACTGCATGAACTAAAAGCCAACTGGTTGTTAGCTAAGGCTGTAGAGCAGACTCATTTTCTCTCTCTAAGTGGTCTGAGTGCCACTAGATGGGACAGAACACCACTCCCAGGAGGGGTGTGGGTTTCATTTACATAGCCATTAGAGCTGGTCAGATACTAGGAACAATTGGTCCATTAAATAAATCATTTGAGGTAAAAAGGAAAGCTGTGTCAAACAGTGAATTAGCCAAATTGTATTCAACCCTATCTAGTGCCAATGAAACATTAAAGCCAGAATACACGGTCCATGGGCCAGCACTAGGGGTACATTTTACTTAACATGTATGTTGTAAAGGGAACATTACTACACTCTCTTGCCTCTTACTGCTGTGAGGAAAGCAAAAGCTATTGTCTAAGTACATATATTGCCCCTTTGGCCATAGTATCTGAACACCTGAGCAATGAAATCTTGGCTTCCCTAATGCTCCCTTAATAAAAACTTCCAGGACATCCAAAGTTATGACATAAACATGAGGAAAAATATAGGCCTGCATACAAACTGGAATGAAGGTTGTTTCATTTGGTATAATGGAAACCATAAGTTTCACTGGTATTCAACCATCCAAAGTCTCAGAAATATGAACAGGAATCAATGTTTTGTTTAAATGACCCACTGAGCTCAAGAAACAAAAACATGATTTAATCTAAAATCCATTTCATAAGGAGTGATTCATCCAGCGAACTCCCTGTCCACTCTGCATTAGACCATAAGCCAGGGGAGCAGGGTTAATGACTCACTTATTTCATTTTGCAATCACATGCAGATGGCAGAAGGAGTATTATGAAAGCTCACAGAGAGATGCAGCTCTGCATACTCGGTGAGAGGTGAAAAAGGAGACTTAGCCTAGAGGAACTCAGGTTGGGGATGCTTATAAACCAAAGGCTAAGGCTTGGTTTTCAAAGCTGTATATAGAGAACTGTTGAGAGAGCGAGACACCAAAAGGAAGGAACCATGTGAGTAGGAAAGGGCATTAAATCAGTAGCGTAGGCAGGTCCGGCGTGCAGGGGGAGCGGCGCTATAAAAAGGCGCCTCCCCAGGCTCCCCCTGTACTCAACCCGGCAGCGCCTCCGGTGGCGCTCCGGGTCTTCGGCGGCAGGTCCTCGCCGGTACGGCGTACCGGCAAGAGCCAGTACGCCGTGCCGCACTGTACTGGCTTCCCCGGCGGTGATTTAAAGGGCCCAGGGCTCCAGCCGCTGCGGGGAGCCCCGGGCCTTTTTAAGCACCGCCTGAGCCCGGCTCCAGCAGCAGGGCTTGGGCGGCACTTTTTAAGGCGCCGCTTCGGCCACAGGGGGAGTGGCCACTGCCCTGCTCCCCCCCTGGCTATGCTACTGGGGTAAATGATACATGTGTGGGTAAAGATAACCTAGAAAAGCAGGTGTTTGGGGCCAGATAACCTTGTCCTACTGTTAAAGGTCTAGATTCGCAAAGAAACTGAGGGTACATCTACACTGGAATAAAAGACCTGCAGCCTGGCTGCTGCTGGCCTGGGTCAGCTGATTCAGGCTCGCAGGGCTGAAAATTGTTGTGTAGATGTTCGGGCTCCGGCTGGATCCCAGGCTCTGGGACCATTTCTCCTTATGGGGTCCAGAGCTCGGGCTCCAGTCTGAGCCCCACCATCACAGCACTTTTATAGCCCCACAGCCTGAGTCAGCTGACCCGGGCCAGCTGTGGGTGTTTAATTGTTGTGTAGATGCACTGTTAGGTGTGGTGATGCTGAGCCTAACTTTTAGGTGCCTAGAAAATCACTGGGATTCACAAACCCTGGGTTAGGTGCCTGGGCTCCCTATATGATGAATGAGATAAGCAACTCAGAATGGGATTCACAAAAGCCAGCACACTGGATGATCCTTGCCTAAGGCAGCCAATGGGAAATGCTAAGCCCCACCCCACACCTCTCACAGAGATAGGCACCTAAGTCTGGGCTGCAGGGAGGTACCACCTTCTAGTTGGGATTCTCAGCTGTGGTGTGAGGCTCCATTTTGGCAAGAAGATGGGCATGTGGGGAGGCGCTTCCCTCCAAACTTTTAACCCAGTGCTTAACGCACTCACCTGGGATGTGGGAGATGCCTAGTTCAAATCCCCTTCTTCCCCTGAGGTAGGAGAAGGGATTTCAACAGGGATCTGCCACCTCTCACATGAGTGCTCTAGCCACTATGGGATATTCAGATGTGGGGCTCCCTCAGTCCCACCTGTTGAAGCTGTTCCACTGTAGGTAAATAATTTTAAAAGTCATTGGAGCAAGGGGACTGGATCCTGAGTCACCCAGGGGTGTTCTCTAACCACCACCACACTACAGCATCATTCTTGTGCACGTGTGCGCTCCCCGCAGTGGTGCTTTCATTATTTATCCACAGCTTCAATACTGGGTGAGAGAGAGTGTGAGTGAGCATGATTCATTCAGACAGTCATAAATTCCAAGGCCAGAAGGGTCCACTGTGATCATCTAGTCTGACCTCCTGTGTAACATGGGCCATAGAACTTTCTCCAAAATAATTCCTAGAGCAAATCTTTTAGAAAAACATCCAATCTTGATTTTAAAATTGTCTGTAATGGAGAAGCGACAAAGAGTCCTGTGGCACCTTATAGACTAACAGACGTATTGGAGCATAAGCTTTTGTGGGTGAATACCCACTTCGTCGGATGCACAAACATCCCACACACAGATGGGATACAAGCTGTCAGGAACAGTATCCCTGTTGATGTCACAGCACAACTGGTTGCTGAGCTCTGTGACTTTATCTTCATCTACAATTATTTCAAATTTGGTGACAATATATACCGCCAGACCAGTGGCACCGCTATGGGCACCTGCATGGCCCCACAATATGCCAACATTTTTATGGCTGACCTGGAACAACGCTTCCTCAGATCTCGTCCACTCACGCCCCTTCTCTACCTACGCTACATTGATGACATCTTCATCATCTGGACCCATGGGAAAGAAACTCTGGAAGAATGCCACCATGATTTCAACAGCTTCCACCCCACCATCAACCTCAGCCTGGACCAGTCTACACGGGAAGTCTACTTCCTAGACACCACGGTGCAAATAAGTGATGGTCACATTAACACCACCCTATACCGAAAACCCACCGACCGCTATGCCTACCTACATGCCTCCAGCTTCCATCCCAGACACACCACACGATCCATTGTCTTCAGCCAAGCGCTGAGGTAGAACCGTATTTGCTCCAACCCCTCAGACAGAGACCAACACCTACAAGATCTTCACCAAGCATTCTCAAAACTTCGATACCCTCATGAGGAAATAAGGAAACAGATCAACAAGGCCAGACGTGTACCCAGAAACTTCCTGCTGCAAGACAAGCCAAAGAAAGAAACCAACAGAACTCCACTGGCCATCACTTACAGTCCTCAGCTAAAACCTCTCCAACAGATCATCAGTGATCTACAACCCATCCTGGACAACGATCCCTCACTTTCACCGGCCTTGGGAGGCAGGCCAGTCCTCGCCCACAGACAACCTGCCAACCTGAAGCATATGCTCACCAGCAACTACACACCACACCATAATAACTCTAACTCAGGAACCAACCCATGCAACAAACCTCAATGCCAACTCTGCCCACATATCTACACCAGGGACATCATCACAGGACCTAACCGGATCAGCCACACCATCACCAGTTCATTCACCAATGTAATATATGCCATCATGTGCCAGCAATGCCCCTCTGCTATGTACATCGGCCAAACCGGACAGTCCTTCTGCAAAAGGATAAATGGACACAAATCAGATATTAGGAATGGCAATATACAAAAACCTGTAGGAGAACACTTCAATCTCCCTGGACATACAATAGCAGATTTAAAGGTAGCCTTTCTGCAGCAAAAAAACTTCAGGACCAGACTTCAAAGAGAAACTGCTGAGCTTCAGTTCATTTGCAAATTTGACACCATCAGCTCAGGATTAAACAAAGACTATGACTGGCTAGCCAACTACAAAAGCAGTTTCTCCTCCTTTGGTGTTCACACCTCAACTGCTAGAAGAGGGCCTCATCCTCCCTGATTGAACTAATCTCGTTATCTCTAGCCTGACTCTTCCCTGCATATTTATACCTGCCTCGACATTTCCACTGCATGCATCCGACAAAGTGGGTATTCACCCATGAAAGCTTATGCTACAATATGTCTGTTAGTCCTATAAGGTGCCACAGGACTCTTTGTCACTTCTACAGATCCAGACTAACACGGCTACCCCTCTGATACCTTTACCTTCTGTTTGTTAAGCTAAATAGATTGTTAGTCTCTCACTATAAGACATGTTTTCTAATCCTTTAATCATTCTCACAGATCTTCTCTAAGCCCTCTCCAATTTATCAGTATTTTTCTTGAATTGTGGCACCAGAACTGGACACAGTATTCCAGCAGCAGTCACACTAGTACCAAATACAAAGGTAAATAACCTCTCGACACCTACTCAAGATTTCTCTATTTATGCATCCCAGGATCACATTAGCTCTTTTGGCCACAGAGTCACATTGGGAGCTCATGTTCAGCTGATTATCCACCATGACCCCCAAATCTTTTTCAGAGTCACTGCTTCCCAAGATAGTCACCCATCCTGTAAGTATGACCTAAATTCTTTGTTTCTAATCATTTTAATAATGAGGGCTAGACCTGTAGAGATGAAGTAGATAAATGGAAGACTACAGGATGAAATGGGGAAGCTTTGGACACTGGTTCTGCTGAAAGTTCCTTTTAAACCCATAGGAAGCCAGCTGGTTCTCCGATGGTTACAGCTGGAAAATGGCTCTTTCGTGGGGACTTTGTGCCTTGGGTGGAGCTACTAGTGTAGGTTAATGAAGGCTTCTAGCAGCAAAGAAGTTGGACAGGATGGGACTTTTCTCTAGCATAAATCCTGACCTGCCCCCTTCACAAAATCCTCATTTGATTCCATAGTTCCTCATTGTTAGCTGTCTCCTTGCAGCTTGTTCTCGGCTTGACCGTTATTAATCATATTTATTATGGTAGGGTCCCTTTGTGCTAGGCACTGAACACATAAATAAGAAAAAGAAAGTCTCTGGCCCAAAGAGCAGTCACAGTCTATACAAGCAGGGCTTTGGATGGATTGGTGTTCTCTTGCATGGGAGCATTGGGAGAGAGTTTAGGAAGTGGGAGAGGGATAGTCACTATTTGGAGGCGAGGCAGGTAATAGTCAAAGAAAAGGAGAGTACAATGGTTAAAGCGGATTGCTCTGGCCAAGAGGCCAGTCTTTTGTGTTGGCTTTTTTGCACCTTGTCACATTTGGGTTTTAGTAAGAAATGCCAATGTGTGCAGCGATAATCTAAGAGAGAATTATAACAGTATAGAAAATTGGTATTATAAGACATGATGGCCTTTCGACAACATTTGGTGTAAGTTATCGTCATTCTTCCATCATTACTTTACCACTCCTAATGGTACAAAATAAAAGCAATTGGAGACATGTTAATTTGACAGAGCCACGTTGTATCCATTTTAGGACAGGGCCAGTAATGTCACTTTAATTTCCAATTGAGTTAGTACTGTTGAAAGGTGCTGGATTGCCTGTGACCTGAACTCCTCTTTTTACAGAGCAGGTGCAGTACAATTAGCAGCAGTGCAAACTTCTCCACATGCCCTTCAGTGTTCCTTAAACCTATCCTGGAGGAAAAGAACCCAGGGACTGAAAAAGTCATTCACTTTCATTATTATTTGTACTGTGGTAGTGCTTAGGAGCTCTAGTCATGGCTCAGGACTCCATTGTGCTAAGTGCTAGGAACACAGAACAAAAAGACAGTCCCTGCCTCTCAGATCTTACCATCCTTTTCTCATCCTTTTTACATTTTCCATGTTCAAACAGTGCATTACAGGAACCTTGCTAAGCCTGTTTTCATAAACTTCATCAAAAGTGTGATAAGATAGAGGGATACTTGTGAAAAGTATTGCACAAAGATGAGTGTAATTTAAATATACTAACTGTGCACTACCTTTTTTCAGAAGTGTCCTGTCATGTTATTGTTAAAGTATACATGAAGGGGCTGGGTAGAATGCCTGTAATATAAAAATCCTTCCTTTTAACATCTATAAAGGTGAGATTAAAAGTACTTAAAATGCATAATAACCATTAGTGAGTCTGTAGCCCTTTGGGTTATGAAATGCACAGCTTTCACTGGGCCATTGTTTTATTCATGTGATGTCCTGCCACTAGGTGTCATACTATGTTTGGTTTTGTAGGAAGAAGAGTAAAAATGTTATTACATCTGTTATAAATTCTGTGTACTGGATAGTCCAAAGCACAACTTCATTAAGGTGCATCTGTGACACACACTATGTAACACAATGTCCTCATAGTCTAATTTGAGGAGAAGCACCCACCCTTTTATGAGGGCATTATTTTGAAATATTCCTGTACGTTGTGGAAGTTTCTTCAGTGCCTTTCAGCAGCAAAATCAATGAGACTGATAGGTTATTGGAAATGGACTAGCCTTGAGAACTAGTAATAATGAGATACAGGATTTTCACAACCAGGCTGGGAGTTCAAATCAAGACCAGGGTGCTAGTGATTGAAAGTCACTACCATCTAATGTCCAGCATAGGCCAATCTATTAAATGAGTTTGGTGGTCTAAGTCTAGTTCCTAGTGGATATTATAAAAACCACCATTACAAGTGGTATTAATTGGCATCCTTAACTGGCTCAGAGCAGATGAGCCAAGTTTTGGACATGGACTGTACTCTCAACCTTAATTCTGGAGACTTTTTGATGGGTACTGAAAAGAAATGTGTACTGCTTGTGGCCTTTGCTTTCTCCACTCTGTGGTTAAAAAGATGTCTAGCTCTAAAGCTGGCATTCGGGCACCTTTGCCTATCGTTGTATTATATATAATATTAAAACCACCCACAGGCTCTGCCAGTAGCAGAAAATCCAGCATGGGAAGGTTGCAGTGATAGAAAGTGGCCGCACTGCTATTCTGTTGGGGAGAAATGCGGGCAGAGCTGGCAGAGGAGGGAATGGCTAAAGTAGCTGAAGGATGCACTGATCATATGAAGCCCCTGACAGATTTTAATGCTGCTTTTCCTAACCCCCCAGGCTATCAGCAGTGGACATAACTTGCCCCTTTTACTGAGGTGTATCCTACCTGACTTGCAGCAGGTCTGACTGGTACAATTTGCGTCCTGATACTAGCAGGAATGAATATATCCCAGGGAAAAGATTAACTAGTGTATACATTAAATATTTAGAATCTTCTCCATGAGATTTGGCCAGATCTTTGGCTGTGATAAATTCAAACGTCAAGGTTTCATATTCCAACGAAGCAGCATAAAGGGGAGAATGGACCGCTTTAATATTACTTAGTCACCAGTTATTCAAAGGGCCTGCTTCTGGTCTCTGAGAAGTCACTGGCAAAATTCCCATAAACTTCAGTAAAAGCTGGATTGGGCTCAATGTCTTGAAATAGTCCATCTACAGCCGGTCTGGCATTTTGGAGACTATGTTGTACTAACCAGGAAACAGGACACATTTTCCCCTCACACTCTTGTGCAGTCCCTTTGAATTAGAGTCTTAGGTTATAACGGATGGCAGAATTTGTCCAGATGTATTATGCCAAACTCTGCATAATCCCTATCGCATGGCTATTCATAGCCATTTACAGGAAGCTTCAGTTCACCATGTGTTTCCTATCTCTTCTGAGCTGACTCTTTAGCCAGTTCTGTAGCATTAGTGATGTTAGTTTGGTTTTGAGCCTGCTTTCTTATTTTAAACATTGCTCTGTAAAATGGTAGAGTAAACTAGCCACTGAGTATGTGGGGTTTGGGTAGTTTTGGAATGGTATATACAGAATTGTTTTTTAAAACTGTACGAGTTTTATGGAAATGTATCCATCCTGTTAGAGGGCTTTACTCTTATAGGCTAAACCATGATGAATTTGCTGAACAAACAAGGGAATTGCAATCTCTAAAGCATATTGTACTTTGGTAAAATGTAAACGTATCAAATGGCTGGCTAATATGAACACTATACAACTACATTCATTTTTCCATAGACAAAAATGGGAAAACATTTGATAACATCAACATGAAAAAAATATGGATGCAGGAGCCCACGCTAGCAGGTTACATTGCAGGATCACAGCCAAATGTATCATGCCATTCTAGATGCTTTTGTGCTTTGATGGATCTTGGTCATAGAACCATAGAAATGTAGGACTGTAAGGGACCTCAGTAAGTCAACTAGTCCAGTCCCCTACACTGAGGCAGGGCTAAGTATTAGACCATCCTTGACAGGTGTTTGTCTACCAGTTCTGAAATACCTCCAGTGATGGAGATTCTATATTCTCCCTAGGTTATTTTGTTCCAGTGCTTAAATATGTTTACAGTTGGGAAGTTTTTCCTTATGTCTAACCTAAATCTCCCTTGTTGCAATTTAAGTCCATCATTTCTTGTTGTGTCCTCAGTGGTTAAAGGAGAACAATTTACCTCCTTCCTCTTTATAGCAACTTTTTATGTACTTGACACTTAACATGTTTACCTTTAGTCTTCTCTTCTCCAGAGAAGCCCTTTTTTTTCAATCTTTCCTCAGAGGTCATCTTTTCTAGACCTTTAATCATTTTTGTTGCTCTCCTCTGATCTCTCTCTAATTTGTCCCCATCTTTCCCAAAGTGTGATGCCCAGAACTGGACACAGTATTCCATTTGAGGCCTTATCAGTGTTAATACATCCCAGAATGATGTTTGCTTTTTTTGCAACAGTATTACTTTGTTGACTCATATTTAGTTTGTGATCCACTGTAACCCCTACATCCTTGTCTGCAGTACTCCTTCCTAGGCAGTCATTTCCCATTCTGTGTTTGTGCAATTGACCATTCCTTCCCAAGCTTCTTCTGATTTATTTCATACCATTTCTCTAATTTGTCAAGATCATTTTGAATTCTAATCCTGTCCTCAAAAGTGCTTGCAACCCTTCCCAGCTTTATAAGTGTACTCCTTATGACATTATCCAAATAATTTATGAAGACATTGAATAGAACTGGACCTAAGACAGATCCCCGCAGACCCCACTTGATATGTCTATCCCTTGTTGCCTCCATCACTCTGTCTGCTCTCATCACCCTCTTCCTAAATTGGGCCAATAAAAGATATCTTCACCCACCTGGTCACTCTAAGGTCATGTAAGACAGTATCAAAAGCCTTACTAAAGTTGAGATGTATCATATCTACTGCTTCCCTCCAATCCACCAGGCTTGTTGCCTGTCAAAAAAGACTATTAAGTTGGTTTGACATGATTTGTTCTTGACAAATCCATGTTGACTGTTACTTATCGCCTTATTATTTTCTAGGTGCTTACAAATGTATTGTTTATTTGCTCCATTATCTTTTTGGGTACCAAAAGTTAAGCTGACTAGTCTATACATTCCTGCATTATTGTCCTTATCCCCTTTTTATAAATAGGTACTATATTTGCCCTTTTTCAGGCCTCTGGGATCTCTTTCCCATCCTCCATGAGTTCTCAAAGATAATTGCTAATGGCTCAGAGATCTCTTCAGCCAGTTCCTTGAGTATTCTAAAATGTATTTGTAGCAGTGTGACTACCCCGCTCCTGCCCTAAAGGGGTTAAAACAGCCTGGGAGAGGGCTGTGAAGGGGAAGAGCAGGCTGATTGGGAAAGCAGCCACAGCTGTGGCCAGCTTAATTGGGGCCCAGCTAGCCCTTATAAGAGGGCAGTGGGCCAGGAGGAGGAGTCTTGCTCTGCCTTTAGAGAGAGAAGGGCCTGGCTGCTGGTAAGCTAAACAGGAACCTGAGGTGGGGCAGCGCTGGGCAAAGGCAAGAGGAGCTGGGGGGCCTCTCGCCTGGAAACCCCCCAGGCTGCAGGGCCTTGTGCAGGGCCTAAATAGGTTCTGGGCTGCGAAGGGGTGGCCCGGGGCTAGGTAGAGGCAGCTGGTCCAAACCTCCCTTGCCCATGATGACTGGATATTACAGACTGCAGTCTGTCTCAGACAATGGGGGCTTGATGATGACTGGTAGTAGCCCATCGGCTGAGGCAAGGTGGGGATAGTGGGTGGGGGGTTCCCCTGGGAGGGTAGACCCAGTGACTGAGGGGGTACTGCCAGGGGGCAGCACCCCAGTCAAAGGGGCACCGGGGTCCAGGAGGGGCACAGGGCCAATGGCGAGCAGGACAGGGACCTGCAGAAGGTGCTTCGATAGCTGGAAACACTAATTCCCTGAACATCCAGCAGGAGGCACCGCAGGGGTGAGTCCCTTGCCTAAGGGCTGGTCTACGCTAACTCTGTAAGTCAACCTAAGTTGTGGTACTTCAGTTACGTAAGTTACATAACTGAAGTCGATGTAATTTAGGTCAACTTACAGTGGTGCCTACACTGCACTATGCTGATAGGAGATACTCTCCCGCTGACTTACCTTCCGCCTCTCAGGGAGGTAGAGTACAGATGTTGACGGGAGAGCGCTGTGCCATCGACTTAGCTTGTCGTCACCAGACCTGCTAAATCAACACCGCTGCATCGATCACAGCAGTGCAGATTTAGCCAGAAGTGTAGACAAGCCCTAAGTAATTCTTAACTTGTTCTTTCCCTATTTTAGACTCAGAACCTACCTCATTTACACTGATGTTTACTATGTTAGTCACCCAATCACTGCTAACTTTTTTGCTGAAAACTAAAACAAAAAAGGCATTTAACACTTCAGCAATTGCTGCGTTTTCTGTTATTGTCTTTCTCTCCTCGTTAAGTAATGGGCCTACCCTGCCCTTATTCTTTCTCTTGCTTCTAATGGAAGGTACCAGACTGACAGGTCTGCAGATATAAGTGCTCTGGAAGAGCCGGTAGGAAGGATGAGATGTCAGCCCAGTCTCCCTGGCCTATTAGCTTCTGGACCCCTCTGTTGACTGTCAGCAAAGACAAAATACCACATCACCTGTGGATGATCACTTTTGACAAAGTGATCACTCTATATCTGACTTCTCCATCCTCATTCTCAAAGGAAACCTTCACAACACTTTCAAAAGGCAAGCCTGGGAGCTTAAATTCATAACTATGCTAGACACTAAAAATCATGGACTGAGCAGAGACACTGGAATTATGCCTTATCACAACAACCTATAATCCATTAACTTCTGCCCCCTCTTCTCTCTGCCTCCTCTCCCCCACCTTCCCCTCATGACTGGAGAAGTGTTAATAGGCCACTTCACCTTGAATGGTCTCTTGATATATGTGTTAACTACTTATGCTAAACAATCTGTTCCACCTTGTATTTAGTTGCATCTGAGGAAGTGGGGTTTTACCCATGAAAGCTTATGCCCAAATAAATCCCTTAGTCTTTAAGGTGCCACCGGACTCCTTGTTGTTCTTGTATTTAGTTGTGACACTCTGAGTACGCTTCCCAGACCTGAAGAAGAGCTCTGTGTAAGCTTGAAAGTTTCTCTCTAAAGTTGGTCCAATAAAATATATTACCTCACTTACCTTGTATCTCTAATATCCTGGGACCAACACAGCTACAACAACAATGCAGACATGTCAGCAAAGGGATCAGTTGGTATCACTTGTTATGGTAGTTGTTTGTGAAATGTGGATACTTGCCCTCTTTAGACTGGATTGAGATCATCAAATTCATCTCGCCCAAACCACCAAAGAGCCATCAGAATGTCATTAACTCCCATCCAGAGCTAGGTTTCAGAGTGGTAGCCATGTTAGTCTGTATCCGCAAAAGGAACGAAGAGTACTTGTGGCATCTTAGAGACTAACAAATTTATTTGGGCATAAGCTTTCGTGGGCTAGAACCCATCAGATGCATCTGATGAAGTGGGTTCTAGCCCACGAAAGCTTATGCCCAAATAAATGTTAGTCTCTAAGGCTCCACAAGTACTCCTCGTTCTTCATCCAGAGCTAGTTTTTTTTACTATCAGCCTGAAGGGTCTACACCTCCTCACTAATACCATGTGCTATTTGGTCCCCTAACATTGGGACAAATTTTGATACCTTTACACACCTGAGTAGTACCTTACTTTTCTAGTTGTCCCACTAACTTCATTGGGACTATGTGAGCATTAGGGTACTACTCATGGCGAGTATGGGTAGCAGAAACTGGACCTTTTAGATTTCCAAATGTCTCTGGAACAGTCACTGCCACTGTTACAGTGTGAACTCTCAGGAAGACTGACTACCAGCACACACTTTGGATGGTTGTATGCTTAGAAGTTACCTATAAAGATTCCAGACACAAAGAGTCCTTTCAAGTTTGCATGTGGTGGGCAATATGTCTTCAGAATCTCTGCCATCAAAGAATAAACCGATGAAGCAATTTTTGCATCACAAACCACATTTTTTTGAAGAGTGAATTTTTCTTTAAATCCATCTCTTTTCCACAAGTCCGACACAGACATGCCATTCCCATGCCTTTTCTACGTGCCATTTAAGCATGTGTAATGCATCATGGGGAAAGTCAATATGTCAGTGAGGGGGACTTTTCGAAAAGATCCACCAAGTTAAGAAAAAGATTCCTAAAAAGATTGTGATTTTCAAAAACTTCTTTAAAAGAAAAAGTTCACTTTTAATTTAAATCCTCCTTGTTCATAACAGATTTCGCTCGTGTGGTCACCACCCATCTAATTTCCTAGATAGAACTTCCAGCATCATGTGGCACACAGTATGTCAAATAATAACATAATATAGGACTTTACATGTTCAAAGCATTCTACAGCCTTAACTAACTAATCTACTAATTATAGACGCAGGAGAGTAGTTTGAAGCAGATGGGAAGAGAAATCTCAGGGATTTTTCTTGAGCCACTTTCAAACCTGATAGTCAATTTAAGCAAGGGGAACTTTATATTTGGGTAAATTATAATGACGGTTTGCATTCTGAATGTCAGGCATCATGTTACAAATACATTGTGGATCCCATTCTCTTTGTAGCAGACAAGATGAATGCGGTAGAACTAAAGCAACACGGCACTATTTAAGCATTACCACATGAATTTTCTTGACCTAAAACACAGTCAGTTTGGTTGGCGGGGATGGCCTTTTTCACGGCACTAATCCAGAATACATGTAAATCACATTCACTTACGCTCAGTGGAAGGTAACTGACAGTCGGCTGTTCAGAATTAATACAAGGAATCTTCCAAAATGTTTCTTTCTCCATCTTTGGATTTGGGTGTTTCCTTCCAGTCCCATCCAGCCATAACAGCTGCCATGACAAAATGTATTTTAATTAGTTCTGTCTCTTTCTCTTGTTCATTAAATGTAGTGCTGGTAAAAGGTGCTGGATTGAGCACCCTGGACAGTAAGAGTGGTCTAGTGGTTAGGGTGCTAGCCTGTATCTTAGGTAGGAGATCTGAGTATAGTTCACTGCTTTGCCACAGATTTTCTGTGTGACCTTAGACAAATCACTTAGTCTCCTGTGCCTGTCCCCTATGTGTAAAATAGGAATAATACTGCCCTCCCTCACAACGAGGGGGGGAATTGCTTTAATGACTGTAAGGCACATGGAGGAATTATATAAATATCTAGGAGAGAGATTTTGTGTTGTATTTTGTTTAGAAATGTAAGTAATTAAAAAGAGGAGTGAAAAACACTGGGAAACACTGAAACTAAATGAAAAACAAAAAAAATCAGTTTCAATTTGAATCAATTTTTTAAAATTATTGAGTTCAGCCCCCAAACCAAAAACTCAGTTATTCGCTCAGTTTTACCCACGATCAATGCTACATATTCTTGAGCACCATCTATTGGTACCTTATAATATGACTGACTAACTACATATAGAGAGACAAGGTGGGTGAGGTAATATCTTTTATTGGACCAACCTCTGTTGGTGAGAGACACAAGCTTTCAAGCTTACGCAGAGCTCTTCTTCAGGTCTGGGAAACTAATGCAGTGTCAGTTTCCCAGACTTGAAGAAGAGCTCTGTGTAGCTCGAAAGCTTCTCTCTCACATCAAACAGAAGTGGGTCCAATAAAAGATATTGCCTCACCCACCTTGTGTCTCTAATATCCTGGGGCCAACATGCTTACAACAACACTGCATATTTACATATAGACAGATATAAAGCGCTCTTGTAACACATGGGACTACATTCTAGTCCCTGGAACCGGGAATACTTAGACGGGTCCTAATTCACATGCTCAGAATCTGATGTGCAGCATGAGAGAGAGAGACATGGTCACTGCAGAGCCCTTCTTCTGCTAACCAGCCTAAATGCTTCTCTAAATGAATGAAGAAAACAAAATGAAAAGCAGATAGAGAGAGAGAAATCAGATCGGTAAATCAGTGACTCATGCTGACGGTTTGTACAGTATTTTCAAGTCAAACCCAGGCAGTTAAGAGTGAATGAATAATGTTAGTTCTGCCCAAAGCATAAAATTGCTGTCAAAAGGGGAAGTAGTAAAGCCTTATTCCATCTGATGATGAAAGTGACATGCATGGGAGAGTGACATTTTCTAACAGGTTTATTTCTATAGATGGCTACTAAGGACTTAGAGCAGGAAACTCATTGCAAAGTGCTGACAATAGGGGATGGCTAATTTTCTGTGCTTGTCACCAATCCCAAATTCATTCTCCGGCGTGACCTCCCCAAGCAATATCAAACTACTGGAAGACCTGCAAGCCAGTCTATTTATTGTTTCCTGTGGACGTGATTTCCAGGGTCATAGGACTTCCTAATGAAAGGACAGAAAAACAGTAGGATTGGTATTGGCAGCTGGCAGTGAGATAGATTTCTGATGTTTTCACTGGAGTGGCTAACATAAATGGTTTCTAAGATGTAGCTAGGGGCCTGATTCTCCTTTCACTTAAGATGGCTTAACCCCTGTGTTATTCCACTGACTTCAGTGGCATTACTGCTGATTTATGCCAGTGTAAGAGCAGAATCAGGACCCTGGTAATTAAAACTCAGGAAGTATTTTAAACAATAAATTAAACAACTCCCGAGCTGGAATAATTCTCATTGCAACTACTAGGAAAGTGAAGAAAGGGTGAAGAGGACCTTGGTGACACATAGAGCCAATATATTTCACAGTAAAAATAAATTACCAAAAACGATGCTCCCCCCCCAGAAATGGGTAGAAAAGGAGCTGACTAACAACTTGCTGAAATAAACTGGTGTTCTAGCAGAAACAGGGCCTGGTCTAAATTGTATTGAATCAATGGGAGTCTTTCAATTGATTTCAGGGGCTTTGGATCATTCCCATACTGACTCTCCCTTTATTTCATGGTTTGGAATTCCAAACCACCTGTGTTAAACTCAGGAACCTCTCTACGCAAGCTCAGATGCTGATTGCAATTTGTACGCCATCAAGCCCAAATAAATGACAGTGACTTGAGAGTATGTAGTGGATAAATATTAAGGGCTCTTTTAATAAGGATGTTGATCTCTATCTAATGGGACCACTGAACATTTCAACTCAGGCGGCGCCCAACAGTTGGGGCATGCAAAGTACAACCTATGCAAAATCCAAACTCCTTCCAAAACCACAACACAAATGTAAACTGTCTATTATAAAGAGGAATAGAACACATGACATCCACCTTTTGGCATGTTGTGGATTCACTCCAGCACCTGGCACCTAAGTAACATTCCAAAGAGGAGGGCACAGAATGTTCAGGGAGAAGAATTCAGGTTTTTTCTTGCTTAGATGTTAAACAACACTTGAACGTTAGTGGAAGAATGACTAAAGTAACCATTCAGATTAGGAAACAGGAAATTGCCTTTACCAGAAATATCACTGGAACATTTGACCTAAAGGCTAGATTGTGACAAGCAGATCTGAAAAGCTTGCTAGTAAGTGCACTGTAGCAGATTGTCATGGTCATAGGAGCCGACTTCCGTCGGCTCCGCTGGGTGCGTTGGGGGCGGGGCCCCGCAACATCGGCCAGCATCGGGGGTGGGGCCCCGCAACGTTGGCCGGCATCGGGGGCGGAGCCCCGCAACGTCACCAGGCATCCGGGGCGAAGATAAGTGCTCCGGGGCTGAGCACCCAACAATTTTTCCCCATGGGTGCTCCAGCCCCGGAGCACCCACGGAGTCGGCGCCTATGGTCATAGTCATAGCTGTTAGTGGCAGCATGGATATATGATCCAAGTTACTTAGGCTTTGTTTACACTACCAAGTTTTGTCGACAAAACTTATGTCAACACCCAAAAGTGGACAAAACAAAATCGCCCAAGGGTGTTCACACTTGCTCCCTCTGTTGACAGATCATGTCCACATTGTTGGCACCATCATGGACAGTGTGAGCAATGCACCATGGGTATGAATGCCACAGTGCATTGTTGTGGGAAGGCGGAGCTGATCGCTGCTCATCTTGGGAGGATTCCCTCCGAGTTCTCCCACAGCCTCCTCAGCTGCCGGGAGCGGCAGAATGAGTAGCTCTGTGAGCAATCTGTGCTGAGGAATGTCAAAGCAGCACAGCAATCTCTCCTTCCCTCCCCCCCACCCCATCCCTGCAACAGCAGTCTGTCTACCGCTGCGTTCCTAGTGCAGGGCAGAATAGGAGTATTCCAATGATTTTCTCTTTGTTCCCCAAACGGAGCCGCACACTCAGCTGTCAGATCAGGGGTGGCAAACTATGGCCTGCAGGCTGCATCTGGCTCACCAGCCATTTTAATCCGGCCCTCAATCTCCCACTGGGGAGAGGGGTCTGGGGCTTGTTCCGCTCTGGCGCTCCAGACGGGGAGCAGGGTTGGGGGCCGCTCCGCGCAGCTCCTGGAAGCAGCGGCATGTCCCCCCTCAGGTGGGGTAGCCAGGGGGCTCCACACACTGCTCCCGCAGCTCCCATTGGCCAGAAACCACAGCCAATGGGAGCTGCAGGGGTGGCGCCTGCGGACGGGGCAGTGCGCAGCAGAGCCGCCTGGCCACGCCTCCACGTAGGAGCTAGAGGGAGGACATGCTGCTGCTTCCAGGAGCTGCTTGAGGTAAGTACTGCCTGCACCCTGAGCCACCCCCCCATGTCCCAACCCCTGCCCCAGCCCTGATCCCCCTCCCGCCCTCCAAATCCCTCGGTCCCAGCCCGGAGGACCCTCCTACACCCCAAATCCCTCATCCCTAGCCCCACT
Source organism: Chelydra serpentina (assembly GCA_037349315.1). Classification (NCBI taxonomy): domain Eukaryota; kingdom Metazoa; phylum Chordata; order Testudines; family Chelydridae; genus Chelydra; species Chelydra serpentina. Next base: position 27,228,568 of record JBAIAC010000035.1, on the reverse strand, counting down.
CCAGAGCCTGCAGGCTGCACCCCAAACCGGAGCCCTCACCCCACCCCGTGCCCCAGCCCAGAGCTCCCTCCTGCACTCTGAACTCCTCATTTCTGGCCCCACCCCAGAGCTCGCACCCCCAGCCAGAGCCCTCACCTCCCCACACACACCAACCCCAATTTTGTGAGCATTCATAGCCCGCCATACAATTTCTATACCCAGATGTGGCCCTCGGGCCAAAAAGTTTGTCCACCCCAGTGTCAGATACTTCCCGCAGCTTTGAAAGGGGAGGGGCACATGCCTGAGATCAAAACACTGAGCAGAGAGATCAGCGCAGGCATTGTGGGATACTGGCAGAAGCCAGTTCTGTGGACAAAACAAACAGCAGTGTCTACACTGGCTCTTTGTCGACAATAAAGGGAGGGGAAAAGAAAAAAATCTCTCGGAGAGGTGGTATTTTTTTGTCACCGAAACCAGCTGTTTTTCCTGACAAAAGTCACATTGCAGTGTGTATGCTCTCACTGTTTTGTCACCAAAAGGCAGTTTTTGGCAACAAAACTTGGTAGTGTAGACAAAGCCTTAGTGCCTTTCATCTGAGGAATTCAGAACACATTACTAACATTAAGTAAGACTCACAACATGCTCTCCAGGTAGGCAAGTAGACAGATGGGGAAAACTGTGGCACAGAGAGGTCCAAGTATTTACCTAAAAGCTACAGGTTTCAGAGTGGTAGCTGCGTTAGTCTGTATCAGCAAAAAGAACGAGGAGTACTTGTGGCACCTTAGAGACTAACAAATGTATTTGGGCATAAGCTTTCATGGGCTAAAACCCACTTCATCAGATGCATGGAGTGGAAGATACAGTAGAAAGATATATATACTGAATATACAGAGAACATGAAAAGATGGGGGTTGCCATACCAACTCTAAGAGACTAATCAATTAAGATGAGCTATTATCAGCAGGAGAAGAAAAACTTTTGTAGTGATAATCAGGATGGCCCATTTCAAACAGTTGACAAGAAGGTGTGAGTAACAGTAGGGGAAAACTAGCATAGGGAAATAGTTTTCAGTTTGTGTAATGACCCAGCCACTCCCAGTCTTTATTCAAGCCTAATTTAATGGTGTCCAGTTTGCAAATTAATTCCAGTTCTGCAGTTTCTCGTTGGAGTCTGTTTTTGAAGTTTTTTTGTTGAAGAATTTTAGGTCTGTTATTGAGTGACCAGAGAGATTGAAGTATTCTCCTACTGGTTTCTGAATGTTATGATTCCTGATGTCAGATTTGTGTCCATTTATTCTTTTGCATAGAGACTGTCTGGTTTGGCCAATGTACATGGCATTGCTGGCACATGATGGCATATATCACATTGGTAGATGTGCAGGTGAACGAGCCCCTGATGGCGTGGCTGATGTGATTAGGTCCTGTGATGGTGTCACTTGAATAGATATGTGGACAGAGTTGGCAACAGGCTTTGTTGCAAGGTTAGGTTTCTGAGTTAGTGTTTTTGGTGTGTGGTTGCTGGTGAGTATTCGCTGTAAGCGAGGACTGGCCTGTCTCCCAAGATCTGTGAGAGTGAGGGATCGTCCTTCAGGATAGGTTGTAGATCAAAGATCTACAACCAGGGGCGGCATCCAGAATGGGGCGGCAGTCCGTGTCGCCGCCGCGGCAATTCGGCGGCAGCTCCGCCACTCTTGTCGCCGTGGCAGCAAGAAGAGCGGCAGAGCTGCCGCCGAATTGCTGCCATGGGGCACGGACTGCCGCCCCACGGACTGCTGAGGCAGCAATTCGGTGGCGACTGCTTGGGGCAGCAAAATTGGTAGAGCCACCCCTGTCTACAACCTATCAACCTATCAAAGATCTACAACCTATCCTGAAGGACGATCCCTCACTCTCACAGATCTTGGGAGACTATTCAGTGTGCAAATCTGTCTCTTTAGATTTGTTCTCCCGCAAAACCATAGATAACAAATCTCCATGCTAAAATTAATGACAAAATCATATTTTTCTGAGGAGAGATTTTGGAAGTGCTGTGCAGCTTCTGTCTTTTGATGTTGCAGTTACCTGTACCTGCTGTACATGGACAAGACAAGAAACTGAGCACAGAATGGAATAACGCTGCCTGAAGAAAGGTCTTCAAAGTGAATAAATGACTGAAGAAGAGGCTTGTATGAGAAAAATTCAGTGTTACTGGCCATGCATAGTGGTGATCAGTGATTTTAAAGAGATCCTGATGTGTTTGTTTTTTCTTTATATTATGTTTGTATAATAAGGAATATTATTTCTATTCTACTCTGGTGGAAGACTATTGTGTAATAATGTGGTTATATATATGCCTTAATTTTGTAGGACTTGCCCATTAGATTCTAGGTGCAAATCCTGTTTGATTTCAAACAGATCAGAGGCTTAAAAAGCAACATGGATTTGACCATAACTTCTAAGGTCCTTTCACAAGTAAAACAAACATAACTATATAATCACTCCCTTCCTTTAACATGCTCCTTACAACTTCACCTTACGGGAAACAAACTCTCTTAGCACTGGGGTGACCAGATGCCCTGATTTTATAGGGACAGTCCTGGTTTTTGGGTCTTTTTCTTATATAGGCTCCTATTACCCACCCACCCCCAGTCCCGATTTTTCACATTTGCTGTCTGGTCACCCTACTTAGCACTGACAATTAGATTAGCAATGATAGGGCCAGATTCTTCCGCCCCAGGTCATATAAAGTAGTGCTGTATGACGCCACCAGTCCCAATTGTAGAGTAATGAAGTACAACTTAAACTGAACAAGATTGACAGAATCTGCCTCGTGATTCTATCTGAGTTCAATACATTCATTTGTGGGTGGGAATCAGGAGAACTGGAGTGAAATCCTGACCTTAGTTAACTACCACTGATGTCAATTGGGATCAGAATTTGACCCTTGTGTTCCAGTCATCTCTGTATCTGTGCAGCTTTGGTCAAATGTCTTGGGCCCAAATTTTCTAAAAAATCCTCAGATTTGGTGAACATCTATTTATGTGTCACAGTGTTGTGAGCTCTAAATTCTCTGTGCTGCTATTTTCCTATCTGTAAAAAGGACTATTAAATCTTCCCTACCACAATGGGGTGTTGTGAGGCTTAATTCACTAGTATTTATAAAGCTTTTTGTGATCTATAGATAGAAAGTACTGTAGAAATACAAGGTATTGCCACAACTAAACTGGACACTACAAATACTCCAGCTACAACCAGTAGCGTAGCTGGGGGGGAGCAGGGGGAGCGGCCGCTCCCCCTTGAGCGGAAGCGGCGCCTTTTTTTAGCAGCACTAAAAAAAGGCGCCGCTTCTTTTTAAGCGCCGCTTCTTGCACTCACCCGGCGGCGCTCCGGGTCTTCGGCGGCATTTTGGCGCGGGGTACACCAAAGACCGGAGTGAGCCGCCAAAGTGCCGCCGAAGACCCGGAGCGCCGCCGGGTGAGTACAGGGGGAGGCACCTTTTATAGCACCGCTCCCCCTGTGCTTCAGACCTGGCTGCGCTACTGACTACAACAAAGCCTCAAAACAATGAGCCACTGATGTCCCAGGTGAAGTAAATGGGAAAAAGAGGCACCAAAATGAAGCTTTTTGATCTCAGTCAGTCTTTTTAAAAAAAAAAATGTGCTTCCTTTTCATTGCATTTTTAACAAGACAAATCATGTTCGATTACAGCTACAGTCTGTCACCCCCAATATGTTATACAGCTGTAACAAGAATCTCTGCCGAAATGCTTTATAAAAAAGTTTCACTAACATGAAATCAAAATATCTGGTACATATTAAACATTCATTCTGACACACGTTATCATTTAACATTTAAGGTCAAACAATCCTAATAGGAATAAACATAAGGGGTACACAGAGTCAGCTGCAACATGGAACCAGATCTCTCTAGGAAGGCCTTTCCATTTTGGTTTTGTTTCCAAGATAGTCCACAGCTCCCAGCCAAGTAGGTTTTTCACTCTGAATAAAGCAAACTTTGGGCCAAATTCTTCTCCCCATCACACTGGTGTAAATCTGGGATAAGGCTCCAATCTTGCCAAGATTTACACACACATTTAATTTTAAACATGGTGAGCTCAATGGGGCACGTGTATGTCTTAGCAGGATCACAGTCTGTCTCCGTGGAATGGACTTCAACTGACTCCACTGGAGTTACACTGGATTTTGGATCATGTAGCTGAGATCAGAATTTGGCTCAGTGCATGCTGCTACTTCTGTGACCCTAGAGATTAAAACCAAGAGGGATTTTTTTCTAGTAAATTGGTAATTTCAAAATTCTTCCATTTTTTTCCTTGTGCCTTGAAATATGTCTCGCCCTACTGCCAAAGAAAACACCTATTAGGTTTCGTAATGAGTTTATTCTACTGTTGAACTGATACTTCAACCTGCACGGCTAAAGTAGCTATTATTTATTGCAGCTGATGAGTTGGGTTTATCTCCAGTGAAGAATTTGGATAAATCACAAATTCCTATCTTTAGCATTTCCTCAACTTATGTCCTTATCTGGTTTAGCTCACTCCCTAAAGCCCATGCCCTTATGATTCCAGTGAGATTAGTCTATACTTAAGGTATGATCCGAGCATGCTGGAAAGTGGATCTTATCATAATGTGACATTTAAATTCTATTGACTTGGCATGAGAGAATGTTAAAAATGTACTTAAAAGAAGATCAGAGGATTGGCAGCAGGATACAATCATTTACTTTAAGGTCACCGCTTTGAATCTGGCCCATGCAGGAAGTTTGTCTTATCTGCCAAATGTTTTGATGACTGATATGAACTGAGCTGTGGCTTCAGTCCAGTTGCTAGTGGACTGGTGTATCACCATCACAAATACCACTGTGACAATTGGCACTAGTAAACCACTAGAAGTGCAATCACTATGGCTATTTTTCATATCCCCAGGTAGGAGAATCTCTGCCTGATTGTTTGCAATCTCAGCACAAGAAGTGCCTATATGTGCTTGGCTCCAGTATTTATATGCATGTGTATATATACAGTCAAGATTTTCAGATGTGACTAGTGATTTTTGGGTGCTAAACATGAGCAACCTTAAAGGGGCCTGATTTTCAGAAGGTGCATGCTCAGCAAAATCACTAGCCAATGAGAGAGTAGATATAAAATCTGAATGAACCTTTATCAGTTCCAGGTGCTCCCTCCAGTGTAAGGCTGAGGCGTGTTGTCAGGAACATGTGCTGCTTATGCTGTATCTAATCTGTGGATAAACAGAAGGTGGCTGTTTCGTATTGACAGCCTGACCCCCGGACATGAAAACTATATTCACTTTATAAAATGTTTAGATTTATGTTAAGTGCTTAAAACACTCCGTCTTTTGTTTGGAAATCACATGGTATTTCTGGTGCGTAGGCTGTGGAGCTGTCCCTATACTATAGCTCTTTCTTTCGACACTGAGAACTGGGAAAAGCCCAAAAAGTGTCCTCCTCCTGAGATGGGAGATGCTGCTGCATTGCTATGCAGCTCTTGGCTTAACCCCTCCACATTCATTCTCTGCTAGCAAAATGGGGAAGGGAGAACAAAACTAAAAGTGTCTGGAAATTACAGGAACTGCTGCTGTGCTGTACTCCCAGCAAAGCCACTGCATACCAGGTTTAGGGGGGTAGCCATTTTTCCACTGTCTGGTCTGGGGTCAGCAGGTCAATTTTTTATCTGAGCAGCTGATTTAACCTTGAGACCTTTGTGGATGAGCAAGTCTATGTATAATCATACAAAAAAGCTAAGTTAAAAGAACGTAGGTTGCAAATCAAAACACTCAAAAAGTTAGGAAATGCCAGATTTATGGTCGCAAAAACCTAGGTTTGTTTATTTATATATTTATTTTAAATAAAATGATAAAAACAAGTTCTGTTATGTGCAACTGTACCTCCCCCCACCCAAAACACACATCACCAGTAGGGTCTGAACCCTCATGTCTAGCGCTGTAGTATAGACTGTTACTACTTGAGTTCTAGCACTAACAGTACCAGCAAGTAGCAGGAGAAGGCTATTATCTCAGAGCAGTAAGGGTTGCTGGATCTAGGATATGGTCTGAGGGTAGTGCAATTGAATCTGGCTCGCTCTCTTCCCCGCACCCAGAGTTGGGGGAGCTCCTGCCCCAGGTGTTGCCTCAGAGAGGGGATGGCTGCTAGCACCACATGCTGGAGAGTGGTTGCTGGGAGTCTGTACTGTCTCTTTTTCTCTCCTTGCCTGAGATCTGAGGGAGCTCCTGCCCTATGTGGCATCAAGGTGAGACGAAGGGGGATTTAATGGGCCACTAAAGCCACGTGCTGGGTCTGTTGGTGAGCAGGGAGAGGAGCCTGGCCTGACTCTTTCCCCAGCACATGCTCTGCCAACACCCGCAAGTTCCTAGTATAGCATGTGCTGCTGCTTTGGCAGTGGCCTCAGAATGGTCAGTGATTTTGGCAGGGTGTCAGAATTTCCCTGAGGAATGCAAGTCGGAGAAGGGAATTCGTGATTTTAAACTGTTTCTATCTCAGTCAATTCTGCGTAGAATTTTATGGGACAAAGAAAAGGCATTTCTGTAGCCTAAGAGGAGTCCACCTACCCCATATCAAAGGCTTGCTGCAAACAATAGAGGTTTGACAGCTACTCAAAGAAAAGTTTGCCAGAATGCTTTATAGTGGAAAGTATCAGGCAACCTTCATATACCAGCTCTCCCAGAATATCTGTGAGACTTCTCCCAATATCCAAGTGCATTTCAAACAGAAGCAAATAGCTTTTGGGAGGGGAGGGAGTTTAAATCTATTCCTTCCTGGGAATCAATGAGAAGCTTTGCTGGGCATGCTCAGCACGAGCACTGTGACTTTAAAATATAATCATTGGCGCTCCCGCCCTTACTGATTCCTCCTCCGTGAACCAAGATGGAGCTTAATGCTGTAGATGAAGATGTAGTCACATACAGCTCTTCCTCCTAATGTTCAGTTTATCAGGAACTGGGCTATTACCAAGAACCTCTTGCGGAACAGATCACCCTACGGTAATTACTTTTGGGACTGTCAGCTCCATTATAAGCGACTCCCCTTTCCCTATTAAATAATTAGAAACCTCTTTCTAATTCTTTAAATATATGATACTTGACTAGGGCTGTGGTCATGCAAGTGTTTAGGGAAAAATCTCAGTGAGGTTATTCATGTGGTGAACATCATGGAAATATGTATTTTTAATGTCAGAAGTCATGGGTATTGTCAATACCTTCAAATAACCTTTGCTTTTGGTGTACTTGCAAGAATGGGGCATTGAATATGAAATGAATGGTTTTGCACTGAGGAACTGACTTGCTTCTAGTGTCTAGAAATCCCAGCCTACTCGGGTAACTTAAGCAACCTGGCTCCAGTTTTTTGAAAAGACTTGGGAGCAGTGATAATGCTTGGCCTTTGTGACCAACGCTATTGGAATACTGTAGAAAAGAATATGAAATTTCCCTGGTGAAGGTCTGGTCTCTTCCCAAGGATTTATTTCATCACAATCCAATAGTCTTATGTATTTGCTCAATTCTTTATATTGCTGTGGTGTTAGTCTCTGTAAGTGCCATGAGAGATGCACTAAGGTAAAATCAGCAAAGTAACAGCTGTACGTTATCAAGCAGCAAAGTGGGACACCTAAGCTTAGAGCTGGGTATTCTGTCTTCCACTCTTCCGCTTATTAAGAGACCGGGCACTGAAAAGTCATATGCCTGTTTGCAAGGCCTGTTGACTCCATAGCATTCTTTTATCAGATGATTTATGTACTGGCTGGTCCAGAAAAGAACTGCGTGCCCCACCCTGGAGACAGGTGAGGGTCCATCTGGTGGTTACTATGAGGGAGGGGTGTGTGAAATAGAGAGCCCCAGACTCTCTGCAGCCAGAGGGAGGGATGGGAAAGCTCTCTTGGGCAGGACAGGGTAACCAGACTTCATGTGGAAAAAGAGGAAAGGACTAGACAGTATTAAGACAATGGCTAAATTCTGCCCCAAATTTTACATGTGCAATGTGGGTTGTGCTGGTGTAACTAAGAGTGGAATTTGGCCCTGTGTGTTAAAGTGCCTGGTTTCTAGCTGAAAGTTTATCTTGTAGTCTGATTTTCAGCATCTGCAGCTCATTCAGGACTAGCTTGCTGTCCTTAATGACATCCTTTTATATGGGTTCACTTAGGTTCTGACAAGGACACCTCATTTAGATTTCATGTAAGTCTTTTTGAAGCTGCCAACTAACCATGCTGGGTAAAGAGGTTAGGAATGCATCATTTTATATTGTCAGCCCTGGGCAGTGGGGCTCAGGTTATAGGCCCCCTGCATGGGGGTCAGGTTTTGGCTTTGCCTCCCCCATACCCAGGGCAGCAGGGCTTGGGCGGGCTCAGGCTTCAATCTCCCCTCCTAGGGCCATGTAGTAATTTTTGCTGACAGAAGTGGGTCATGGTGCAATGAAGTTTGAGAACCCCTGTTCTACATGAAAGCTTACATGTAGTAGGAACTAGCCAATTGTTTTATGATTCTAAAACTGTGCAGCCATCAACTCTCCAGTGTGTCTCTTTTCAGTATTTATCACTGTAGGTGTAACCCACACACCTCCTGGATGTGGTGTTTTGTCCCATCTGGTGTCATCAAGTCCACTATGAGTCTGCTCTACAGCCTTAGCTAAGGGCCAGTTGGCTTTTAGCTCATGCAGTAGAGGCTTATGCACTAAGCTCCAGAGGTCTCAGGTTCGATCCCATCCACTGACAACCAGGGTCTGTTGGCGTTACAAGTAGGGGCTTGTCTGGGATTTCAACTGGGAAGTCTCTGAAGCTTGGGATGTACTTCTTCAGCTAGGGGGGTATGTAACCCACACACCTCCTGGATGTGTGTTTTGTCTCATCTGGTGTCATCAAGTCCACTATGAGTCTGCTCTACAGGCTTAGCTAAGGGCCAGTTGGCTTTTAGCTCATGCAGTAGAGGCTCATACACTAAGCTCCAGAGTTCCTAGGTTCAATGCTGCCCGCTGATGACTGGGGTCTTGCCGTGTTACATAGGCACCCACCAAATTTCAAAACCCAGGCTGATGTTTTTAAACAAGGCAAGGAAAACCCCCAAATCGCAGAATCCATGGGTGTGAAGCTGTGATAGGTTTTCACCTGTACATAATAAGGTACCTTGTACTGCTGTAGACCCTTTCATTCAAGGATTTCCAGGTGCTTAACAAAAGTCAATTAAGTCTCTCCTCATGCCTCTGAAGAAGGTAATTATTATTCCTCCCCTATTTTACAGAAACCAAGATACAGAGAAGCCGACTTACTAAATATTCACAGTGAGCTAGCAGCAAGACCGGAGACTAGAACTCCTGATGTGTGCAGACCTGTGTGCTAACCACTAGGCTAAAGCCCCTCATATGTATCTGTTGTGTGTGTTAGGTCACTTAGCCCTCAGACTGGGACAAGTTTTCCTTAGGAAACTTAAGAACAGGGTGTTGTTTTTTAAATCACTCTTTTAATTTCACTTTTGCTGTTGCTTGTCAAAGCTCTGAGCAGCAGCCACCGACGTATCTGTATGCACACTGAGGAAGACAGCACTGTAGTACTTCATGTTGGAAAGGTTGTAATAACCAAGGTGAATTGGAAAATTATTTTAGTGCAAGGTTAGAGCAACATCTGCAGAACTTAAGCTCACTAATTTGCAAAGCAAAATGTCCTACTTGCCCATGGTAGGTAGGCAAGAGGATTTTTCAAACTTTGTCTAATGGTGAGGAGAAATGGCAGGATGTAGAGAGGGGAAATTCTCCGGGGAGGGAGCGGTTCTCAGGGTAGTTTTGCAGCTGTTGCCAGTCTGGGCATTTTCCACTTTTATAAAGGAAGTGACAAAGCAGAATGTTTCACTGGGTTGTGGGATGGGATGGGTTGAGGCTGGATAGCTCATGTGACTGCAAACAGAAGTGTTGGTACTGGATTCACATGTCACTGGATGGACATGTGACTAGCAGGGAAGGGGAGAAGAAGAGAGAGGTGTAAGGGTGTTATGACTGGTCATGTGCAGACTCCCCCAGCTTTCCAGCCTCTACCTTCATCACACAGTTCCCCATGGCTTCCTACCAGAGTAGCCTTGGCCAATGGCTCTTACTGTGTCTACTCCATGCTACAGGAGAGAGCATGAGAAAAGGGCTTGGTTTGCTGTGTTTTGCCTTCTTATGTCTTTTGTGGCATTTCCTGTGTCCTGATAGCTGTCCAGCTCCCACTGTCCTGAGCCTAGGTGGCAGGCCGCATCCTGCAGACCTTTGGGATTGGAGGCACAGTAGCCCCCTATTGACAACTCTTAGGATATAGAATGTGAGAGTGTGAACTCACATCAACTGATGATATTTTCGCAGCCCCTGTCAACTGACACAACTGCGTGTCTTATGCAGTTTTGTTCTGAGCAGACACAGACTGGATCCAATATCCTTGCTCTAGTCCTGCCCTCCCCGCTCCCATCTCTGCAGCAGTTGAGATCCCCATCCACGCTTGCACCCCTCTCTCATTCATAAACCCAAATACAAGCATGCACTAGTAGTGAGTAGGGTAGCAGCTGGGCCACTTGTCCTAGCAGTGCAAGTCTGCCTCTGTTCTAGGCAGTCAGATTCCTTTTAAAGAGCTTTCTCTGCCTTGTGCCATTGCAAAATCCAGACACACAGTCTCCTGACCCAGAGAGAATTTCAAAGGGACCTGCTCTTTTCGAAACATTGTCTTCCTGTTCTGACTCTTTACAATATTTGTCATGACTTTGTCTTCCGATGCTTTGTCCACCCACTCACTGGCAAAGGAATTCACTTCCCCAAAGGGACACCTCTCTTTCATGACCACTGTTGTGCAGCAGTCAATGAGTCCAAAGAAAGAGCTGAATTCCTCTGCACTTCAGGAAATAAACTTGTGAAACCTTTGAACTTCCTGAGTTTGGAGAATATGTTTACACATTTTATTTTAAAGTCTGTCTTCCCAAGAGCGTGAGAGATGGCAGTGTAGTTCAGGGAACAGGACCTGATGCTGGGAGGTGGCAGAGAAGGAGCTTGCTAAAATGACACTGGTCAAAAATTCTTTTGTCACATCCATCTCAGTCAAAATACTTACCAAGTCTGGTCACAAGGATTTACACAGCACTTATGCAACTTTCCTACCACTTCTTTATGCATGAGGCTATGAGTACAGTGCATTAACTTGACAAGGGCAAGAGAGCACTACAGTGGGTGTGTGTATGAGACAGCTTTGCATTTCTGGAAGGAATTCAACTGCAGTGCGGAAAAACCCTTTGCATCACATGCTACCGAAGGCATTTCTGCAGAGGCCAATGCCTAGCATTGATAGACAGTCCGCTACAGCGGAGAGGACACTAAAATGTAATTTGAGAGACTTGAGTTCTAATCCTGGCTCTTCCGGTGACCTGCTATGTGGCCTTGTGCTAGTTATTTCACCTCTGTGCCTGTTTCCAGTGACACGCTTTGCCCCTCTGCTCTACTTGGAACATGCTGGGGCTGTCTAGCACAATGGGACCCCAGTCTCTAGTGAGCCCTCTAGATGCTACTGGAATGCAAATAATTAATAGAATCTGATATCAGTCACCATAGAACAATTATTGTGTAATGCCCACAGTGTGCTATGGTCTGTCAATGCATGTAGCAAGGCAAGCCTCTGCCCTGAAGAGCTTGCATATTTGGTTTGATTTATAAGAATATAAGGGCACTTATCCCTCTGGGATTCCTTAATTGATTTTCTGCAGTGCATATACAATGTTTTTTCTCAAAAGTAGGAATGTTTGGAGAACTTATCTGAAGCTCTGAGCAGAATAAACCTTAGTCTCTTTCTTTCGTTAGAAGCGAAGGGCTGGAAGGGAACCAGTTGCAGCACAATTGTCTCTTGGCCTAGTTATGTCAAGGATGTGTGGACATGACCTACCTGTTCATTGGACTAAAGCTGCAAGTCCCAGCCTTTAGCCCATCTAGAGAGCACAGATTAAAAATACTGGTCTGCCCCATCCAGAGTACAATTTGCAGCTGTGTTGTAAAGAGGCCATGGGACACCCCTGTTCCAAACTGGAGTCACATGTAGCATATACACAAATTCAATTACCTTCTCTATGTGAATAATTCACAGATTTGTGTCTCTGTTCCAGCCTGTCCAAACTAACAATGTCAGTCTGTCTCTCTGACATCTCCCCGGGGATGCCTAGCTGGCAGCTCAAACTCAACATGGCTAAAACAGAGTTCCTACTGTTTTCCTCCCCAAGCGCTCCCTCCTTTCTCGATCACCATGGACAATGCCATCACCCTCCATGTCAAGCAGTCCAGTAACTGGGTGTCATCTTCAACTCAGACCTCTCTCTAGGTCCTCACATCCAGGGTATGGTTAAGTCTTGCATAATCTTCTGCATAACTTCTCTAAGATACAACTTTTCCTAGTTATCCACACAGCTAAAACTCTTGTCCATGCTCTCCTCTTGATTATTGCAGCATCCTTCTCTCTGGCCTTGACAATCTTACTCTGTTCATGTCCATTCAGAATGCTGCTGAAAAGATCATTTTTCTAGCCATTCACTTTAACCGTGTCACCCCTTTCTTTGCATCCTTCCACTGGCTCTTCCTTTTCTATTGCATAAGAAATAAGCTATTTGTCTTCACTTTTAATGCCCTTCATGGTCAACCCCTGCCCTACCTATCTTCTCTCATTCAGTACTGAAAGGTCAGTTTTTATGTCTGATCAGCCTACAACATCAACCTCATCACCCTCTTATTCAATTCTCATGCTGCCCCTCATGCTTGGGAGAAGCTCCCCATAAACATCTGCAATACTAACTCATTATCATACTTAAAACTCTACTTTGCCATGAAGCCTACCAAAAAACTTGTCCCTTGTCTGTGGCGCTTGCTCATCCTCTTTGTACCAAATAGCTCCAATGTATTGACCATTATTGACCATGTGGTTGTGGTGGGGATATGGAAGGTGGTAAGTGGGGAGCATTTTTCAGTGTCTTCTTTAGGCCTCATCGCTTTTGCTTAAGTGCAACTGATGGAGCTGAGTAAGGCAGTAATAAGAAAAGAAATACTTGTGGCACCTTAGAGACTAACAAATTTATTTCAGCATAAGCTTTCGTGGACTACAATCCATATGCATATGCATCCGAAGAAGTGGATTGTAGTCCATGAAAGCTTATGCTGAAATAAATTTGTTAGTCTCTAAGGTGCCACAAGTATTCCTTTTCTTTTTGCTGACACAGACTAACACGGCTACTACTCTGAAACCTGTCATTAAGGCAGTTATGTTACAACAACTCCATTTTAAAAAGCTACTGAGGATACTTGTACACATAGATAGGTAGAAGTCCGTCCATTTGTTATATAAATTGCAATAAATAATGTGGAGACTGCCTTCTAAATGTAAACATACACATTAACATCATTTAAACTCCTAACTGAGTTAAGAAAAAAGCAACAAAAGTGAACAGGGGCATGAGTGGGCTGACTTTTTGTGGAACAGTAATGTGGCTAGCTGGACTAAAAGGCTTCTACAGCTGGGGAGAAACTCTTGGGGGCAGGGGCTGAGTCTTTGTTCTACATTTGTACAGCACCTAGCACCTTGAAGTTCTCATCAATGACTGGGGTGCCAAATTCAAGTGGTTATAACACAACTATTTCCAGTATTAATAGTGTGTAAGCATCCTGGTGAGAGAGGAAATGTTCAGGGTGCCTGAATAGGAGTAATGAGGAGTACCTGCATATCCAAGGACAAAATGTATTTAGGATATAGAGGTGCAACATACACATTAATTAAAGTTGTAACACAGGGCCTCCTTGCCTGTAAAATATTTAGCTTAGCCAAATTAGGCTCTAGGATAAATTAGCATAAGCAAATTACTAAAAAACCTGCTGAGCTTGTGTGTCTGTTTGTGATATGCTGATGTTTTGAAAATAATTGCTGTGTGTGGTTAATAATGTCTACCAGAGATTAGTAGACACCACATAATAACTGTTGGTAGCCGGGGTGGAACGTCAGAGACTTCCTTAAGGTTACTGTGGTGATCAGGTGATGTAAATGGTAATGAGTTACCCCAAAAGTAGTGAGATGTGAAGTTCAAATAAGGAAAAGGGGTTAAAACTTACATAAATATGTATGAACCCCAGTGGGTGTCTGCATAATACATTATGTATCTGCGTGCCTTAATGGGAGAGACGCCAACCACTTGGGCAATCCTAGTGAGGATGAGGAGGACTAACACTCTGGGTTTTCCCACGAGGCATGGCGTGAGTCATGAAAATACAACGCATTCTGTATTCGTCTCTCTCTCCTTTACCAGATTGCTATGTGTGTATTGTAGGGTTAGTAAAAGTAATTATTATAGAAAGAGCACTATGTAGTGTGTGTTGTGTACCATGGGATCCTCCTGTGATTGATCACCTCTCTACTGTAGTCCATTTTGGGAGCTGGACTCTCAGAGATTAAAGTAGCTGTAAACCCTCATCTTGGGGTGGGTAATTTTGTTATAGAGACCTATAACTATAGATAAGCCTACACTAGGATGAAATTCAGAGGGGGGAATTAATTAGAATTAAGTGTCTGGGGAAAGGCTCTTTGAACTCCCTCTGACTGTGGGATTGCCTCCCTGGTGCAGAGGTGTGATTCCCATCATAGGGCATTTAAAGTTAGTCTGTCTGTGATTGTGTGAGTGAATTAGAATATCTTAAATCCTCAGACCACTTCCAGTTATTATCTCTATTGACTGACTTCCTATCAGAAAGGTTCTTATGGTACCACACATCTTTCAAGACAGATGTTTGCACGTAAACTGCCAAAAGCTGACAATATGTTTCCATTTAAGCTGTACAAATATATTATTTGAAAAACACTTTAAATAGCTGAAATAGACACTGCTGTTTGGCCTGTAGTAAAACAGGGCTTTCATACTTGAGGCTCGTTGTGCATTGGCTTGCTGAGATTTATAGACATCTCAATATGGCAGTGAAATTAAATCTGGTTACTGTTAGTGAAAAATCCTCTGCAGTTCATGCCTGGAAAACTGAGCTGAAATCATCCTAGAAAACAAAAGGTGAAGGTGTTTGCCAAAGGTGCAGAAACAAACAAGTAAGTAAACCAAGAGCGAAATCAACACCTTCCTGGTTAGTGTGGCAGCACTTAGATTTAGTGCATAAATTGCCATCCTGGATACAATCCAAAGTATCAGAATAACAGAGCTGGTTGGAAAATTTTTCAATTGAACAACTTTCTGTTGGGAAATGAAGATTCATTGAAAGCAAAACATTCCATGGGAATTTGTCAGTTTGGGTGGATTTTTTATTTATTTATTTTATTTTATTTATGTATTTAAGAAAGTCAGGCAGATTTCCTGACAGCTCACTCTCCCAACTCCTTGGCAGCCCACCTGCTGATTGCTGGGCTTCCAGGCTCCCCTGGCTCCTCAGGGACCCACCAGGCAGTCAACCGTGCAGCTAAGGCTCCAGCTCCCAGGGACCCTGAGAATGCAGGGAACTTATTTTATTTTGGAAACACCAAAACGTTGCCTCTGTAGGAATGTTTTGGTGTTTCTGAAACTAAATTTTGGCAAAAAGTTGTGTGTGTGTGTGTGTGTGTGTGTTTTTCCCCAGCCTGAATCAGGCTGAATTTTTTTTCCAAACCTCACATTTTTTTGCAGAAGTGGAATTGAGTTTCCTAGCGCGCTTTACAAAATAAGAGAATGTAACTGATATCTGTTGATGCTTTCAAAATATAGGCAGTGTGGTCCAGTGGGTAGGCGCTAGGCTGGTACAGTAAGACTTCAGTTCTATGCCCAGCTCTGCCACTGACCTGCATGGACAAGTCTCTTCACCGATCTGTGCTCCTTCCCTTCCTTTGTCTTGTCTGTTTAGATTGTAACATCTTCAGGGAAGAGACTGCCTCTGTTTCCTCAAACTTGAAAACCTGTCAGTCTATGGAGAAAATTACTCTGGCTGTTTTTTTTCCAATTTGCCCTCCTGGGAAAAGGTCACTAAATAGAGGTGCTTCATGTGCTGAGAGGTTCCTTGCTTCAGCACTTTGAATGTGGAAGGGATTTTGGCCCACTCCCTTTAAAGGGATCAGGAGGGTACCTGAAGTGTTCTGCCCTCCTGCTCGTCAGCTGGCTCAGTGAGTGTTCGCCTCAGTGGCCTAGCCAGGTTTAGAGCACAGGGGTAGCGGAGCTAAAAAAAGGCACCAGCGTCGGGAGCAAAAAAAGGCGCCGGGAGCAAAAGGCGCCAGAGCAAAAAAAAAAAAGCTCCACTCCAGCTGCAGCGCAGGAGAAAAAGGTGACGGGAGCACAAAAAAGGCTCCGCTTCTGTTCAGTGGGAGAGCGGCCGCTCCCCCTGCTCCCCCCCCCGGCTACGCTACTGGTTCGCCTCTGCCTCCCAGCATTGTAGCCCTCCCTCCCCCACCGCGCATGAAGAAATTCTCTCTTAGCTCCCCCATGCCTCTGGGAATGAGAGCCTCTGGGCTGCTCCCACCCCTGCTTGGCCTCAGGCAGCACATGGAGGGCTGTGAGGGACTAAAGTAGTTGAGGAAGAGGCAGAGCCCACCCTTAAGGAGCAATATGAGTGGGTTCAGCAGAGGGGATGTGTGTGTGTGTGGTGGTGAGGCAGAATTTTAAGTAGAGGAGGGGGTGGACAGTCAGGGCCGGTGTGCCCATTAGGCGACCCTAGGTGGTTGCCTAGGGCGCCAAGATTTGGGGGGGTGGCGGGCGGCTGCCTCCCGGCTCCCCACTCAGCGGCTGAGCGGGGAGCCAGGGGCAGCCGCCCTGCCGCCCCCAGCTCCGGCGCTGAGCGGGGAGCCGGGGGCAGCCGCCACGAGCCGCCCCGCGGCCCCCAGCTCTGGCGCTGAGCGGGGAGCCGGGGGCAGCCGCCGCAAGCCGCTCCGCCACCCCCCCGCTCAGCGCCTGAGTGGGGAGCCGGGGGCAGCCGCCGCGAGCTGCCCCGCCACCTCCCCCCGCTCAGCGCCCGAGTGGGGAGCCGCTGGGAGCCGCCCCGCCGCCCTCCAGCTCAGCGCCCGAGCGGGGAGCCGCGGGGCAGCCGCTGCGAGCCGCCCAGCTGCCCTGGGCTCCCTGCTCAGCTTCCGTGGCCGGTGAGTCACGGGGCGGGGGGGGGGGGGGGAGCTGAGCTCCTGTGGGCAGGGGAGCTGGCTGGGGGTGTGTGGGGGGGAGCTGGCTGGGGGTGGGCAGCGCAGGGCCAGTGCAAGGAAGTTTCGCCTAGGGCGCGAAACTTCCTTGCACCGGCCCTGTGGACAGTTAAAACTAAAAATAAATGGAACAAGCAAATATTTTAAAAATGTTTAAAAACTGAAAAAGGCAAAGTTAAAAATTCCCTACAAAAGATGACAGGCTTGGATTAGTATCAGCAAGGCGGGAGTTAAGTAGCACAAGTAGGAATGTGAAATTATTTTACAATCTTGTAGTGTGTTCCTTTGCCTCTCCCCTTCTCTGTCAGTAGATCATATGCTCTTCAGGGTCTTTTATCTGTCAACCTGGTGCCTTCTGGGGCATTAAGTAAATAAATAATAAAATACTAACAATTGCAGAGCTGAGGAGGCTGGAATGCACTTTGTGTGACTTTCGGTATGGAGGTTCTAGGTTCTAGTTAGTACAATTTAAAGTGGGTGTTAGGACTAAGAGTTGAAGTATAGAGAGCAGTGAGGTCTCTATTCTATTCAATCCACCTTTCCCTTTCCTCACCCTCCCGGCCACAGCTAGGTCTGCTAAAGCATATATGATAGTCAAAGGTGTAGTATAGTACATCCTGCTGGGTCACCATAGAATATACCATAATAGGTCAGACCATTGATCCATCCAGCTGGTAGCCTTTCTCTTTGGCGGAGACCATTACTAGATGCTTTGGAAGAAGGTAAAGCAGCACCCCAGAATGCACCTACCCATCTAGCAGTAGATGGAGTGATGAGCATCTGACCCCCCTGTGGTTGTCAGTTTACATTCTGAGGCCTGAGTTCTGGTTACTTGTAGCTTATCATGCCAGTCTACAAAAATAATAATTATTACTATTGGGTTTAGGATTATTCAACCATTTTAAAAAATTCCAGCCACAATGCCTGAGTTTGAATTCCATCAGCACCTAATTACACATCGTGGCTAGACATAGCGTTAAGATGAATTTCCTTTTATTTGTTCCAAATTTACTTGCCATTAATTTAATTGAGCAGCTCCTTGCTCTCGTATTCTGGGGAGATGGATTGTGAAATGTTCTCCTTTAAATTAATCCAAGTTCCTCATTTCTGTTACAGTCTCTCTCGGGTGGTATGCTAAGCATGCTTGTAAAAGGTATGGCAAATATGAAAGCTACGCATGCTGATGATTTAAGTGTTGGCACATTCTAAATGAGCAGAAAAACAAATACAGCTCAGCTGTGGTTTTTTTTATAATCCTTCAGAAATGATTACTAAATATGATGGTATGGGTGAAAGTAACTCCCTCTCATTAAAGCACCATAAATTTTAAATGGGACCGTATAAAGCTTGTAATACTTCAGATTGCTGGGTGTCAATATATCATCTTGAACACTTTTTTTTTTTAGCCTTTAATGGTAAAATATTTCATATGGGTGCTGTCACTGCTTACGCTGGTTTGACACTGCGAGAGAGCAGCGGCCAATTTCTTTTTAAATTGTTTTACTCCTTAAAGATAAAGTGAGGGCATCCCTGGGGGGAAAAAACACATTTGTATTTCTATAGACTCTCCCATATGAGGATCCCAAGGAGCTACCAAAGTTAGTTAAATAGAGATGGACTTAAGCCAACCCACTGGAACCAAACAGCCCTCAACTCGGGACTCATGTTACAAAAATGTATCTGATTTTCACAGCTGGAAACTAATTTGGCCACTTGGCACGTCACAGCAGCAGCTGCCAGTATGAGTGTTCCAGTCTTCTAAAAGCACACTGTGATGGGTTGGGGTCACAGAGACCTGCTTGGTGCTGCCACCTGGTGTGCCAAGGCTACTTCTGCCCCTGCTTCCAGGCCTTTCCCAGCTTGGGACTCCCGAACCCTGTCTGTTTTGAGCCAGATTCCACTGATCTGCTGCAAACACAGACCCAGGTCCGAACCAACTCCACTCACAACTGTAAGGCTCCTGGAAGCGCTCTTGCCTTTGACACCCAGGTGTCCAACTCCCAAGGAGGTTCAAACCCTTAATAAATCTGTTTTACCCTGTATAAAGCTTATACTGGGCAAACTCATAAATAGTTCGCCTTCTATTTCAAAGATAGAAAGATATGCACAGCTGTTTGCCTCCTCCTCCCCCCCCCCCCCCCCCCCCCGGGTACCAACTCGTACACCAGGAAACTTAATGAGTAAAAAGTGATTTTAATAAGTACAGAAAGTAGGATTTAGGTGATTCCAAGTAGTGACAGACAGAACAACTTGAATTACTAAGTAAAATAAAATAAAACACGCAGGTCTATGTCTAATCAAACTTCACACAGATATCAAAACCTCACCGGCTCCAGCTTTCTTTCTTTCACAGGCTGTAAAGCTTCTAGCCTGGGTCCAGCAGTCATTCACACCCCCTATTGTCTCTGTCCTTTGTTCAGTCTCTCTCAGGTATGTCCTTGGGGGGTGGAGAGCTTCTTTCTTTAGCCAGCTGAAGACAAAATGGAGGGGTTTCCTAGGGGGTTTAAATAGATTTTCTCCTCTGGGTGGACACCCCTTCCTCTCCCTGTGTAGCATCCAGTTAGCAAATGGAGTTGGGGTCACATGGACAAGTCACCTGTCCATGCACAACTCAGTTCCTTCTCAGACCAGCCACATTCCTGTCAAAGCTCAGATGTGGATTGGTGTCTGCAAGTTCTATTGTCTGTTAAGTGCTTCTTGATTGGGCACTTAACCTGCACATTCCTTTCTTAAGAAATACAACCAATATTCATAACTTCAACTACAACAAAGATACATGCATATAAACGGGAGGAATAAATTCAGTAGGTCATAACTTTCACAGAGATATGTTACATGGCACATGTAGCATAAAACACCATGTATACATTTATAAGCATCTCCCCATAAAGTTTTATGGGGTACACCGTCACACACACACCCTGCCCTCATCAGCTAAACTGTTAGCTATATATGGCTTATGATTGACACAGTCTCGAAGTTCTGAATCCATCCTGTAGAGGGCAGTGGTTCATGTATGCTGGCCAGCTCATTACACTGAGATTTCAATACCACTAAACGTTGGCAAAAGTTGAAATCTGGAACCAAATTTCATGACTTGGGGAGTATAATACAGTGGATGGGGCACTGGACTGGGACTCAGAAGATCTGGATCCTATTTCTGTTTCTGCCATGGCAGAGAATTTAGGCAAGTCATTTTATCTCTCTGTCCTTGACTCTCTGTCCTTGATTTTCCCCATTCGTAACTTGGGGATGATCTCTCCTTTGCAAAGTACTTTGAGATATACAGATAAGAGATGCATAACAGATTTATATTATCTCAAATTAAGCTTCCCAAGTCTTTTGAAGGTGTGGTTTTTTTGTTTTTGTTTTTTTCACAAGGGATGTAGGCGGGGGCAGAATGGGACTGCGAGGCCTTATCCAGACAAGGATTTGGAAGGTCTTAGCTAATACATTAACAACCTAGTATAGACAAGGCAGTGTGCCTTTAACACATGTTAAACTGGTAGATATAAAGCTTTAACTTGACCACTGTAACACATGTTATTGTGCCTACACTAGGCTGTTAACACTAACGTGTTCCTAACACCTTCCAAATCCTAGTCTAGACAACATTAGTGTTAAGTCTCATATACGCAAGGCAGTATGCCTTTAACCAGAGGTGAAAGTAAGCTGTTACGGGCTCCCAGCCGCCTCTGCAGCTGGTAGATCTGGGGTGATTTAAAGGCCCTGGGGCTCCCAGCCAAAACCCCGGGGCCTTTAAATTACCTCTTCCGGTCAAGGCCATGCCTCTTTTGGTTGAGGCCACGCCCCCACCCAGGACTCCAGCGTACCGGTAAATCCTGTAAGTTACTTTCACCCGTGCCTTTAATATGTCTTACAGTGGTCAAGTTAAAGCTTTATATCAACCAGTTTAGCATGTGTTAAAAGCACACTGCCTTGTCTATACTAGGTTGTTAACATGTATTAGCTAACGCCTTCCAAATCCTAATCTACACAAGGCCTAAGTGATTTCCCCCAAGTCACGCAGCAGGTCTGTGGCAGCAGGAAAATGGGCCTCTTGGCTTCTGGTGTTTTGATTTAGCCACTAGACCAGACTTTCCATTTGAAAGAAAGAAACCTAGGAGTTCAAACGTGCTTCTCATTCCAGGTGCTCAAAACGCTACCTTCCTCGTTACCTCCTCTCCCAAGCACAGCATACTTCACTCCCAGTTGTCAGCTCCAAATCCTATAATATAGGCCAATCCATCCATTTAAAAAAAATGTTTGGCTAAAACATCCACCTAAATTGTGGGATTTGATTCACACTGTAGAATACACAGCTTTATGTACATCTGTTAGCTTATTAGTCACAAGCTTTTGTTTTCTTTTTTGAAACAAGGGCTGGTACTCCAAAACAGCTACAAGGGGAAAATGGGACAGATTTCAAGGTCCCTTAATTTTTGCAGTACTCTGGTTTAATATGTTTTTAATGCAAAAGTTCTTGCTTCAGTTACCTTAGCAGCAACACTGGTCAAACCCACAAATGTGCAATGTCTGTATCTCCACTGCTGTAAATCCGTAATGGCGGCAAAAGACTTTTGTTCAGCTGTGAAAAGCAGGTTGTGTTGCATCAGGCCTTACAGCCACGGTATGTTGCCAATAAAAGAACTGGGCAAAAATGTTGCTTACTTTATGGACTGGACTGTGGTCTCTTTCATGCGTTTTGTATGTCTGTAGACATCCTATGATAAGTGGGAATGTTATAGAAAATGTCAATATGAATAACAGTTAATATCCCATCTGGGCTTTTGCCATTTCATAATCCTGTGTGAAATCAGATGCTTAGTTAAGGCAGCTTTAAGACCTAAATCTACATCCTTCTCTGAATTTGCATAGAACCATTAGTCAGTGATGGTAAATGGTGTTTGCTGCTAAACAGCAGACTGGGAGTCAGGTACAGAGCATTTAAATGATTTGACAGAGGTCACAGAGACAGACAGGAATAGATCCCTGGAGTCTTGACTTCCAGTTCACTGTGATAGCCCCTACACACCACTCTTGATTATACCCATGATTATGACATGTAGCGGTTATGGCATGGTGTCCTCACTTACAAAGTGACTTAAAAGGATTTTAACTTGATTCATTGAGGATTTTTTTTTATTCAAGCTTCTCAGAGCCATCGCCTGACCCTGCCAGGGGCTCTGCATGAGCCGGTCTAACTTGACCAGGGGAGGGATAGCTCAGTGGTTTGAGCATTGGCCTGCTAAACCCAGGGTTGTGAGTTCAATCCTTGAGGGGGCCATTTAGGGATCTAGGGCAAAAATTAAGGATTGGTCCTGCTTTGAGCAGAGGGTTGGACTAGATGACCTCCTAAGGTCCCTTCCAACCCTGATATTCTATGACTGAGATTGTGGAATGTCCCATACAATCCTTTCAGTGCTATGCTTCAACCAGCATGGGTACTCTTGACATTTTTGGATGTCTTCTAAACATCTAATGCCTGCAGAAATGTTGTTTACATGTTTGAAAGAGATTTTCAAATAGTGTGTCAAATAAGCAGCATTGCCAGAAATCTGGATAAGGAGCGTGCCTCAGTAAGAGAGGAAGAGGTCAGCATGAGTTATGTACACACCTTAAACACTGAGAAGAGAGAAATGTTCATATATCCCTAAAACAAAAAGCAAAACTAGAAGGCAAGTTGGAAAATTAGAGCATTGGGCCATAGGAGGCTTGTGTGGGAGAGTGGGCTTGGAAGTGGAAGGAGTGCAATTGAGTTTGATTTAATGAATATTAGCTGCAGCTAGTGTACTTAGTGTCTTACTGGGTAGAGACACTCAGCTGCCATTGCCAGGTTCCATGCTGTGACTTGAACCATTTGTAACCAGTTACTAATGTGATTTTTGCCCAGGCAAGACCTCAAAGCATAGGTGCTGGAACTAGGGGTGCAGGGGATGCTGCAGCACCCTCTGACTTGAAGTGGTTTCCAGCATATACAGGATTTACACTTGGTTCAATAAAAAGAAAAGAAATACTTGTGGCACCTTAGAGACTAACAAATTTATTTCAGCATAAGCGTTTGTGGACTACAATCCACTTCCCTCCGAAGAAGTGGATTGTAGTCCACGAAAGCTTATGCTGAAATAGTCTCTAAGGTGCCACAAGTATTCCTTTTCTTTTTGCTGACAGACTAACACGGCTACTACTCTGAAACCTGTCATTTAGTTCAATGGCTCTCAGCACCTAGGGTGACCAGACAGCAAGTGTGAAAAATCGGGACAGGGGTGGAGGGTAATAGGAGCCTATATAAGAAAAAGACCCAAAAATCGGGACTGTCCCTATAAAATCGGGACATCTGGTCACCCTATCAGCACCCCAACTATACAAATTGTTCTAGCACCCCTGCCTCAAAACCCTGGTTAATAATCATTGCTGCTAACCACGTATCATCCTTGCCGGTGACCTACCCTACATCTTCCTGTAACCAGCTTGTAACACTGTTTTTACTGCGCAGAAGGGTCCCCGTAACTGCACTCATGTAACTAGACTTTCCTTCCTCCCCTCGGTCTCTGTGGCACGAAATCGCAGAATGCATTGCTCCATATTCTGCTGGTGCTGCTCTTTGTGCATAATCCCCTACCACTCAATTTCCAGCTGAAGCATCATGGTTTAGCTTTTCAGGTTTTCCCGGAATGCACTGGTACCAAAATGGCTAGATAAATGATGGTTTGGAGGATGGGGGTGTGTGGAAGTTACTGTGTGGACCCAATTAATCCATGCTTGTTGTCACCAGAAGAGGTGTGTGTCAGGATCTCGTGACAAAGACACAGGTATACTTGGCTTGCTGACAGGCTCTCAAAGAGGCTTTGTGCATCTTCCAGTTTATTTCTTGGCTCAGTGACCTTGTGCCCAGGTTTCCAAAAGTATTTAAGCACCTAAAGATGCAGAAAGGCACCTACATTTCTTAGGCATGTCAAGGAGTTTTCAGAAGCACCTGTCTGCCTCTTTAAGTGCCTAAATACAGCTGGAAATCAGTACTGCCTAATCAGCTAACGTGCTGATAAGATTAGGGTTGACAACTTGCTACTCGCACAAAACTGAACACCCCTGTCCCATACCTAGGGTGACCAGATGTCCCGATTTTATAGGGACAGTCCTGATTTTGGGGGCTTTTTCTTATATAGGCACCTATTACCCCCCACCCCCTGTCCCAATGTTTTACACTTGCTGCCTGGTCACCCTACCCATACCCTGCCCCACCCCTCTTCCGAGGCCCTGCCCCCACTCACTCCATCCCCCCTCCCACTGTCGCTCGCTCTCCCTACCCTCATTTACTCGCTCATTTTCACCAGGCTGCGGCAGGGAGTTAGAGTGTGGGAGGGGGTGAGGGCTCTGGCTGGGGGTGCGGACTCCAGGGTGGGGCCAGGGATGAGGGGGTTGGGGTGCAGGAGGGGGCTCCGGGCTGTAGGGTCTGGGGTCCCAGCCACCGACCCTTCTCAGCCCGCTGCCGATCTGGGGCCCTGGCCGCTGGCCCCGCTCAGCCACCGACCCCGCTCAGCCCGCTGCCGATTTGGGGCCCTGGCCGCCGGCCCCGCTCAGCCGCCGACCCCGCTCAGCCCGCTGCCAATCTGGAGCCCTGGCTGCCGGCCCCGCTCAGCCGCCGACCCCGCTCAGCCCGCTGCCGATCTGGAGCCCTGGCCGCCGGCCCCGCTCAGCCGCCGACCCCGCTCAGCCCGCTGCCGATCTGGGGCCCTGGCCGCCGGCCCCGCTCAGCCGCCGACCCCGCTCAGCCCGCTGCCGATCTGGGGCCCTGGCCGCCGGCCCCGCTCAGCCGCCGACCCCGCTCAGCCCGCTGCCGATCTGGGGCCCTGGCCGCCGGCCCCGCTCAGCCGCCGACCCCGCTCAGCCCGCTGCCGATCTGGGGCCCTGGCCGCCGGCCCCGCTCAGCCGCCGACCCCGCTCAGCCCGCTGCCGATCTGGGGCCCTGGCCGCCGGCCCCTCTCAGCCGCCGACCCCGCTCAGCCCGCTGCCGATCTGGGGCCCTGGCCGCCGGCCCCTCTCAGCCGCCGACCCCGCTCAGCCCGCTGCCGATCTGGGGCCCTGGCCGCCGGCCCCGCTCAGCCGCCGACCCCGCTCAGCCCGCTGCCGATCTGGGGCCCTGGCCGCCGGCCCCTCTCAGCCGCCGACCCCGCTCAGCCCGCTGCCGATCTGGGGCCCTGGCCGCCGGCCCCTCTCAGCCGCCGACCCCGCTCAGCCCGCTGCCGATCTGGGGCCCTGGCCGCCGGCCCCGCTCAGCCGCCGACCCCGCTCAGCCCGCTGCCGATCTGGGGCCCTGGCCGCCGGCCCCTCTCAGCCGCCGACCCCGCTCAGCCCGCTGCCGATCTGGGGCCCTGGCCGCCGGCCCCTCTCAGCCGCCGACCCCGCTCAGCCCGCTGCCGATCTGGGGCCCTGGCCGCCGGCCCCGCTCAGCCGCCGACCCCGCTCAGCCCGCTGCCGATCTGGGGCCCTGGCCGCCGGCCCCGCTCAGCCGCCGACCCCGCTCAGCCCGCTGCCGATCTGGGGCCCTGGCCGCCGGCCCCTCTCAGCCGCCGACCCCGCTCAGCCCGCTGCCGATCTGGGGCCCTGGCCGCCGGCCCCTCTCAGCCGCCGACCCCGCTCAGCCCGCTGCCGATCTGGGGCCCTGGCCGCCGGCCCCGCTCAGCCGCCGACCCCGCTCAGCCCGCTGCCGATCTGGGGCCCTGGCCGCCGGCCCCTCTCAGCCGCCGACCCCGCTCAGCCCGCTGCCGATCTGGGGCCCTGGCCGCCGGCCCCTCTCAGCCGCCGACCCCGCTCAGCCCGCTGCCGATCTGGGGCCCTGGCCGCCGGCCCCGCTCAGCCGCCGACCCCGCTCAGCCCGCTGCCGATCTGGGGCCCTGGCCGCCGGCCCCGCTCAGCCGCCAACCCCGCTCAGCCCACTGCCAGTCTGGGGTCCCGGCCACAGGCCCCGCTCAGCCCGCTGCCAGCCTAGATGAACGGGACGCCAGGCCGGCAGCGGGCTGACCGGGGCCGGTGGTGTAAGATTTTAAATGAAGCTTCTTAAACATTTTGAAAACCTTGTTTACTTTACGTAAAACAGTAGTCCAGTTATATAGATTTATAGAAAGAGATCTTCTTAAAACGTTAAAATGTATTACTGGCACGTGAACCCTTAAATTAGAGTGAATAAATGAAGACTCGGCACACCACTTCTGAAAGGTTGTCAACCCCTGTTCTAGGGCAAGTGGGATTTAAAAAAAAGACACCTTCACAAGATTGAAACAAACCACCATTTATTTAAAAATGTTTTTCACAATCAGTTGGAATCTTTTTAATGGAAACTCTTGTCAAATTCTTATGAGGTTGGTTTATACATAGACTGTTTTATTTTAGCCAGTGCTTTTATGTCCCGTCATTTGCCAAAATGTTTTAACTTGAAGTACATTAAACTCCCTTTATACCTTCCTCATTGTGCTAACTGCACAATGCGGAAGCCAGTTCTATTCCAGGAGTGAACTTTGATCTGGTGGTGGCAGGTGATTCGTGTAGATACAGGAGGTGAAAGAATGGAGTTGTTTGTGAAGCAATCCATCATTTTAATAAGCATTAAAAAATAAGTGAGGAATGAGTGGGATTTACTATACATGTTTCACATTCTTCGTGCAGCAGGACCACTGATAATATTGGGCTCTAATGTATCCTTGTGACATACTGTACTATGCAGGTAAAACAAAGGCAGTGACACAGAATCACCTTTGCTAGCAATCTGGAGAAGAATATTAAGAATGATGAATTGAATTTAGGTAGTCTTGCGCCTCTGGAGAATGAGGTTGAAATCCAGTCTTTTAAAAAGGAATAGAAGTGATATGTAGGTCAGGCTGAGGTGTGTTGGACAGAGCAGAATGGTGAATCATATATGGTGCCTAACTCAAGTTAATTCTATTAGTTCTATACTTTCTTGAGTCTTAAAACAGTCACAACATTTTTTTTAAAAAAGAAGGCCTTCAGCCATTGTGTATATCTGGATCTTAACTCTGCACAAAATGGAGAGACTGTGGTTCAGCCCATTTGAGAGAAACTGTCAGTTATAAAGTTTGGATCCAGTTCTAAACTCCTCTTATTTGCAGATGCCTGGCTCTAGGACTTTATTTGGGGCCGATGTCTGATCTATTTGAATGAGGCTTTAACATTTTACTTGGAGAAGTTAAATATAAGATTAAAACAGAATGGTCATCTCTCTTGTTGTTGTTGGTGTCCATTAGTCTCACGAGACGATGGATATGCACCCATGGGGAATGTTTAGTTGATGGTTGTGCGGCGTCTGTTGTGGCTGTGGAGCCTCACACGAGAGTGGCAGTCTCGATTGCATTTGCTGCATTTGAAGGCGGTGTCAGCTGTGGGTTGGAGCCGCTGCTTCCTTTTTCGTTGAACCTGCTTTTCCTCGGCAAGCTGCCGCAGCTTGTCTTCACCAGTTTTCAATCCAGTGGTCAGAGCATGTCTCCATCTGCATCTGTCCTGGGCGAGCTCTTCCCAGCTGTTGATGTTGATTTGAACAGTCTTCAGATCCCTCTTACAAACATCCTTGAAGCGAAGGTGGGGCCGTCATGTAGCTCTGTTTCCGGAGGCAAGTTCGGCATACAACAGGTCTTTCGGGATCTGTCCATCTTCCATGCGACTTAGATGGCCAAGCCATCTGAGGCGGCGTTGACGGAGGAGAGTGAACATGGTGGAGATCTTGGCACGTTCCAGCACCTCATTGTTTGTTATTCGATCACTCCAAGTGATCCCGAGTATGCGACGGAGGCAGCGCATGTGGAAGGTGTTCAGTCTCTTTTCTTGTGAAGCATAGAGGGTCCAACTTTCGCTGGCGTAGAAAAGAGTGTTTAACACACATGCACGGTACACAGCGACCTTTGTGTTGATGGTCAGCATGTTGTTGTTCCATACTCTCTGTGACAATCTGGCCAAAATTGTGAAGGCCTTGCCAATTCTACGGTTGATCTCAGGGTCCAGTGAGAGGTTGTCCCTGATGGTAGATCCAAGGTAGGTGAACTGACTGACCACCTCTAGCACCAAAGAGAGATGGGACCACATCAGAGATGCAGTATACAGCACAGCCATGAAAGCTTTTGGAAAGAAACGAAACATGAATAATGACTGGTTTGAGGCCAACTCCGCCACACTCACTCCAGCCATTGAAGAACGCCGCGCTGTTCACCTGGAGTACAAGCGTTCCCCCAGTCAGAGGACTCTACAAGAGTGTCGATTTGCCAGGAGCAAAGTACAGAGACTAGCTCGACAGTGTGCAAATGATTACTGGCTCCAGCTCTGCTGGAGCACTCAACTATCTGCTGACACTGGTCATCTCTCTATGGTTGTCTTTTCCCCTGGTATGGCAGAAACATTTGAAAAAATTAATTAAATTGTCCAGTACCCAATGTTTAGGGTCTAATTCTGCTAACTGATAACCCCCTGAAGGTGCTAAGAACTCTCAACTCCAATTAAAATCAATGCGAACTGTGGGTGATCAGAACCTTTCAGAATCAGCCCATAGGCTGTACACTCTTCTGCACAAAGACTATGAACATAGTTAGACATGAAGTGCCATGTATTTTACAGAGGTATAGAAGTTATTTATAATAGGTATTTTATGTAAAAAAGTGATGTATCTCTGTGGAATGTAAAGCTGAACAATGCAGCTGACTATCACATGAACTCTTTTCCGTCCACAGGAAGACATGGTCTGAAAAGCTTTTTTTAAGTCTCCATTAAAAATCATTTATACTACATCAACTATAGTAGCTTAGATATTGAACTTGATAACCAGGAAGGGGGCCTGCCGCTGACTATAGATTTTTCTCACACCCGTTCCTTCCTACTTTTGTTGTGGTCCTGAGTCCAGTCCAAAGATTCTGTGAGCTCCAGTACATAGTAATTTGCACCTCCTGTTTTTTTCCTACAAGAAACAGTGAAGAGGGGCCCTCTTTTGAAAGCCTGAGAGTTGGTGCCAAGGAAATAAAATATTACTCAATTTCTTAAGATCTAACATGCATACATATTTAACAAATAACTCATCACCAATTTAATTTCATAATACAATCGGGTTTAGATGCATTAGGTAGATACTGTAACCAAGGACATGGGGTGGGCAGGGTACCTGTGAAATATGTACCTGTTAGCCAAAGATAATTACATTGGCTTCTCACCAGGGAAACAATCAAAAGAAGAAGCTTCTCTTTTGTTTATAGACCAACACAGATTATAATAGGGAAGTCTCAAATTTTTCCTTTACACTGATGCTTCCCACTTAATTCTCTGCCCCCTCCCATTTTATGTAAAGGCCTTGGCAATGATCTGTATTGCCCAGAGCAGGACCCTACTCTCTCAAACCATTGAACATAACTTAGCATAGCTCTTCAAGACTATGCTATGACTTGCTCTTCTGGATTTCTCTCAAGTGACATTCCTCTAGGGAGCACTTTGTTCCTTCAGAATTCACTACAGATCCCAACCTGACTGCGGCATGTAAAAATGCATGTACTGTGTTAAATAACACTGCTTCAAGTCAAGAACAAACAAAAGTGGAGTTAATAGCGAATTTTTCAAAACACCAATATTAAATGCCCTTGGTTGTTGGCCATTAGAAGAGCTAAATATTATTCTCAAAGTATTACAGATCCAAAAATGAATAGGTGAGTCCCAAAAACATTCCTCAAGATAATCCCTGTTGTTTTATTTTGGAGGGACACTGCACTCTAATCATGACAGATATGACAATATCTGAAACAAACTTTATTGAATTAAGTTAAAATACTTAACTTAGGTGTAGGAGTCCAGTGTATTAAAAATGCAAATGTTTATATATTATTGTGAGAGTATATAGAATTTATTTAAGAGGAAGTCAGAATTAATGCAATCTCTGGGAAGAACCAGGAACTTCAAAGGACTTTTTGGGACAATATGTGTGAAGTGGATTTCCTAGGAAACACTTGAGGGGAATGCAAATGACCCATCTCTGAATCCATCCTTTTGAAGTTGCGCCTTGAGCAGAAAATCATTGTTTGACTTATAACATATTCACGGTCTCTTCAAAGGCCCAAAGTGGATAAATGAAAGACTTCCAGAGTCATGAGTGTTCGTTTGCTGAGCAAAGAGTGTTATGAACTTGAAACTACAGGAAACTCCTGTGTGTGGTTTTGAAGGACTACTTGCCAGAGCCCATGTTAGAACTGGGTTGATCCCTTGTAAGCTTCTAAGCATGTGTGTAGTTTCTTTTATTGTTTTTAACATGTTCTCTCTGTAATGCTTTTACCATAAGAATAAAATGTGCTTGCTTAGAAATAGCTGTGTGGTAACTGTACCTGTGACAATTACACTGTGTACTATCTCTGAAGAGAAGGCAAAAGAAGCCCACATAGGCAGCGTGTCTTTTGCTGAGGATACCAAAGTATAGTCAAGGAACTGTGCAGCCTAGAAATACCCTAGTCAGAAGTGTAGGCACTGACTTTTTTCTGACTCTGTAAAAATTAGTGGGTGCTCTGCACCCACTGGCAGCCAAGCTCCCCTCCTCCCCCACCCTACCTCCTCTTCCCCCCTGAGCGCTCCGCGTGCCCGCTCCTCCGCCTACGTCCCAACGCTTCCCGCCCGGCCGCTGCAAAACAGCTGTTTGGCAGCGTTAGCATGCTCCGGGGGCAGGGGCGGAGAAGCGGGAACGTGGCACACTCAGGAGAGGAGGCAGGGAAGAGGTGGGGCCGGCGTGGGGATTTGGGGAAGGAGTTGGAATAGGGGCAGGGAGGAGGTGAAGTTGGGGCAGGGACTTTGGGGAAGGGGTTGGAATGGGGGCGGGGCCTCATGGAAGGGGTGGAGTGAGGGCAGGGCTGGGGGCAGAGCAGGGGTCAAGCACCCAGGGGAAAGAGGGGAAGTCAGCGCCTATGGTCAGAAGTGAGTGAAATGCATGTCTTCATCCAAGAGAGATGATGGCTTGGAAGCCTAGAGTGGGTGCCCTTTGCTGGACCATAGAGGGGGACTACCGATTGAGTTGCCCTGAGCTGTAACACTAGTTAGCACTGATTGAACCGCAAAAATTTTGGAGGTTCAGTTTGGATGAACCAAGTTGTTTATGCTGGCTGAATGTCTTAAATCTGTAAAGCAGAGCTGGAGATCTCCCAAGAGTAAGTGTTTTGTGATATTGGAAACACTTCAAATGGTGGCTATATACAGAAATGTCAAGATACCATAACAGAGGATGTTTAGCCTAACTGGAGGTAGGAAATGCATAGACAAAAGGAAATGAAAAACTACCAGTAATGACACTTTTTTCCTCTAGCATAAGTTAACTAAACTTTTTCAAACTTTCTTGGTTATTGGCTTGGGTTAAACAGAATTTTGGACTATGCTTGGAGTCAGGGCCAGCGTGCCCTCTAGGCGACCCTAGGCGGTCGCTAGGGCACCGGGATCTGGGGGGCAGCTGGCCGCGGCTGTCACCCGTCCTCCTGGCTCCGTGGCTGAGCTGGGAGGGCGGCTCACCGCGGCAGGGCGTAACGGGGCACACAGCTGGCAGGGGTGCAAAAGCCTGCTGCCAGAGGCGCCCCGTCCTCCCCCGCCACCGAAGCCACCCCAGCTTACCTGCGGGAGGTCCGCAGGTCTATCTGCAGCGGGCCCCTTCCGCCTGAGCGGGGAGCCGGGGGGCACCCACAGCAAGCCGCCCCGCTGCCCCCGGCTTCCCGCTCAGCTCCCGCGGGGGGCTGAGCGCCCGTGGGGGGGGGGCAGCATTGCTGGCGGGGGGGGCGCAGGGCTGGTGCAAGGAAGTTTCGCCTAGGGCGCGAAACTTCCTTGCACCTGCCCTGCTTGGAGTCCATTTCTGTTTATCCAAGCTGTCTTCCAAGTATTATCAGAAGGAAGAACTGACGTGTAAACTTCCAAGGGGTGCTAACAACATTGCAAAATAATAGATTTTACATATTACATGAATACATATAAGGTTAACACTACAAATTTAAGGTGCTTTTATGATTATTAGTTATAATAGTGTGTAGAAGTTCCATTTTTCTAGACACTGTATGCATATAATAAGACCGTCCCAAATATAAAGAGTTTGTGCGAAGAACTATACATTTCATCTGGGTAGTGAATTCCATCCCTTCTTTTGATTTCAGGTTTTGTAGCAGGGTGGGCTGTTTTTCCCTCATTTAGAAAAGCATTTTTTAATTTAAAAAAATCCCTTATTTAACACTTTTTTGTGAACTTTGGAGGAACCTGTGATTTAAAAGCAATCCCTTTGTTGCTAGCCAACAATCTGAGCTCATCCCAAAATCCATGAAAACAGAGCAAAACAAACACAGGGCACTTAACATTCTTATGTA
This sequence comes from Chelydra serpentina, assembly GCA_037349315.1. Lineage (NCBI taxonomy): Eukaryota > Metazoa > Chordata > Testudines > Chelydridae > Chelydra > Chelydra serpentina. The sequence goes on along the minus strand of JBAIAC010000035.1, from coordinate 27,196,088 downwards.
ATATCCTCAGGTTTTTGGCAAAGATCAGGTGGGAAGCAGCATGAAACTTTCATTTATATAACTTTGAAATTAGGTGGACTTCCTTTCTGGGTTCACCTCTCACGGAAGCAGTGAAAACGGTATGACGAAGCTCTGCTTTAATAAGTAACTTTTAAAAAAATAGTATTTCCTACTCTTGTTTGAGTTCTTTACAAGAATTTGTTTGGCTTGGAGTCAATGTTCTATCAACAGTGCCGTGCATGGAGGAAATTCTGCCTCCTGGAATGTGATGGGAATAATAGTTCTCCTCTTTCTCCAGAGCAGAAAAAACACAGATTATCAACCAACTACTCTGTACAGCTGTTCTTGTCACTGGCAACAGGATTAAATGAGGGGCTCCCACTTTCCATGCTGGAGGCTATCGTGCCAACAGTGTGGATGGATGCTGCTCATGAAATATCCACCCCCTAATGGAGGAGAAGGCCTTAAATAATGTAGAATAAAAATTAAATTTCCCTCCCAGAATTATACCCAAATAAGGTGTGTATGTGTTACATTGAATGACCAAATTGTCTGTAGTGTTTAGTTTAATTCAGAGGGGCTTGGCTGCTGAGTGAGAAGCTTGGCAAACAACAAACCAAGAAGCCTGTCGGACTCCAATTCATCTTTCCTCACCGCCATTTGCCATTTTATAGTGTGGACACTGAACCTTAATAGACAGGCTGACTGTTCGAGACCACACTCTTCCTTCATTCATGATTGCATAACACCCCTGTAGAAGATACAGCAATTGCTTACATAAAAAAGTAACATTAGGAAAGATGTACTGTATTTTAGCTGTCTTTCAATGCACTATAGTAGCTGGAAGCTAGGAGAAGAGCCAGCATTATGGGACCAACCACCTCCCCATAGGGCACGAGCTTGAGTCTGAGAATCCCTGTTTCAGAGATTGTTCAGCAGCTCCTCTTCTTTATATCTATGATGTTGAGGTTTGGGAGAGGGAGAAGTTATCTGCTAGGTTGAACAGCCGAGTGTGTTTCAGGTGAAACGTGAACCAAGCAGAAAAATGAAACTACTCCAAAATGCAAACGGTTCTGTGCTACTTCCCAGCAATGTCCTTTTTCCTGTGGGGAATCTCGCATTATTGCTGCGTCTCCTCTATCCAGAAATCAGGAGTCAGGCCACCAAAAACATGAGATTTTTTTTTAAACTGGGTTATTTTTATTTGTCATTTGGCTTCTGGGCCTTTAGGCCACAATTACTTCATGTTTTAAGCTTTTCTCCTTTTCTGTGAGAGCTAGAAACATTATTACAATGAAAAATGAGGTTTTCAGTTAATCGTTTGACTCCAGCAGCTGAGACTTTAAGAAAAACACCAAGTATAATGAAATATGTAATTAAAATCATGAAAGTTGATAAGACTGTGTATCTGGTGCCCAGAGCTATCAAACCTGTGTTAATACCACTCAATTCACACTATAGAAAAACCTCACTTTAGGTCTCTAATCTAAATCTCTTTTTACGATCAATTAATACAGCTTTTTTTCTGGACACTTTTAGTTATTTTTTACAGTCTCCTAAAACAGATAGGATGTTTATATTCATATTTTGATTTAGGGGTTGGACGGAGAATAAAGAGGGATTAGCTAATTTTTTAAATATAGCCCATTTAAAATTCCTTCCTTGATCATTCAGGAGGTTTAGCATAGTGATACCAGCATCCAGTAAATCTAGATCAACTTTTATGGAAAACAGCTTATATCTTGGACGTAAAGAATGTTTGGATGGACTTCAATCATGGCATCAAATTACTCTCCTCCCTTTCCTGGAGGAATACAAATAATAAAGTATTTTAATCTGCCATTTTAGAGCCTGGTTTTCTGTGGCAGCAATGCTCCCCCTGACGTCAGTGCAAACTTTGCCGTGACTTCAGTGGGAACAGGACAGGACCTTTAGTTTGCAAGCTCTTCGGAGCAAGGACTCCACATTCAATGTCCTACTGTATAATTATCGTGGTACAGCATCATTTCCATCTATGGTGGCATAGAAACGATGGTGCTGTATTTTGTGAAGAATGGCAACCTCAGCGTAATAACAGGCGTGGCAGGAACTATAGAGTACCCCAAAAAATAGCCAAATGCTTTCATATTAAAAAAGACTTTACAGTAGAAACTGTAGTCTTGTACTGTAATCTCCAGTGCTTTGAATCATTGGTGTATATTGTAGTACTGCTGATAAGGATGGCCCAGCTCTAATGCTCATACTAGCTTTATTATTTTGTGAACAAAATAGAATTACTAGTACTTAACATTATTTCACAGAAGCCAACCAAGGCAGGGCCCCCATTTTGCTAGGTGCTCTACAAAACATATAGAAAATGAGTGCTCGCTCCCAAAGAGCCTACAGTCTAAAAGACAAGATGCAAGAGGTCGATGAGACAAACAAGGGGGATAGAAGAGGAGGTGATGAAGGATAACAAAAATAATAGGTTGAGGGCAATTCTTAGTAATCAGAAGTTCCATAAAATATGCTTTGTTTGACACAATATCACTCGATCTGCGAAGAGGTCATGTTATATCATAAACCTTTTCTGGCAGGGACTGTGTCTTTTTATGCGTGTGGAAAGCCACATAGTATGTTATGGGCACTACCAGAATAAAATAATAAATGAGTGATCACACTGTAGACCTGACCATTTTGCTTCCAAAAGTGATCCACGTTGTGCTTATAGATTCAAACTTCAGGGTTTAATGTATGTGCCTATGTACTTAAAAATTGTCAGGATGCCCTTAATGACACCATTAGCGTAGTGACTGGGCAGTGGAGGCGTCCAATGAGGACGCCTCCACTGCCTCATTCCATAGAAGAATGAAATTAAGCTCAAAGACCTTGTTTTGCCCATCTCACTCAGATGGGAGCCAGGGTAGTAACTTAGATCTAAATCCTGCAAAGGCATATGCACATGCTAACCTTAATCCACGGAGCGTAGTCCCATTGATTTTGATGGGAGAAATCACAATGAGAAAAGTTAAGCATGTGCATAAGTAAAAAAAAAACAAAAATGGCCATACCGGCTCAGACCAAAGGTGCATCTAGCCCAGTATCCTGTCTTCTGACAGTGGCCAATGCCAGGTGCTTCAGAGGGAATGAACAGAACAGGTAATCATCAAGTGATCCATCCCTTGTCACCCAAAGTCCTTGTAGGAACAACACATAAGGGAATCCTAGACAACCATTACAAATCCCTCTGTTTCCTGAGCTTTTAAAATCAAATAATGTAATTGTGTGTTGAAATGACTAAACAGAATGTCCTGTCCTGCATTGACTGACCTACCTTTAAGATATAGACTTCATTAATAAAGATATAGTTCTTCAATTTGTTTAGTCTGATGATAAACATTATAACTGGGAAAATTTCTGGAACTCATAGCATAAGCATATTTTTTCCTCCCTTTTAAAAATGTAAAACTTGCAACATGAGAGAGAGGATGTGTTAACTTGAATCTTGGATTGTACTAACAACAAAAGCACTGCACAATTCTAATGGTCACAGGCATGAAGATTTTAAGAAGGATGGAAGAAGGAAAGTTTATTTACTTAAGCTGTACAATGCAATAGTTCCGTTTGTCTGCCAGCCATCAGATCTACTGGTACTTCTTTATAACACAATTTAGAACAGTTGCTACTATTGCAGCAACTGATAGTTCTTTGCATATGATTGTAGTTAATAACTATCTCCTAGGAATTTGCAGGTATAAGAAGGAATATTTTCTTCTTCTCTTTGGAGAGTAGTTAATGTGAGGTTGGGTAGCTCATTCTCCTTTATTGTGTGGGAGGGAGGGTCCTTTCCTTTCTGGTATCATCCACTGCATGGGCAGTGAGGGCACTTTTCCAGAAGTAATTTGTGGTGTCTTCATCTAGCCCTAGATGGCAGCGTTTGGCAGGGAAGCTGTGGTGGTGAGAAGGAGGGTTTCGCTGACCTCCACTGAGACCCATAGTGGGGGAGAGCTCTTTGCAGAGTCAGTTAGGGATTGGAGTTCACCAGGTGAGCATTGGAATCCTGTAGTTGTGCTTTGTGTGAAACCAGGAGAATCCAGGAAAAGCTGTTGAGTGGAGCTGGCTGAAAAATGGGGAAACTTTTTTTTTTTTTTTGGTCAGAATTTGAAATGTTGATAATGAAGGTTTTTGAATGGTCGGTTTTGAGACCTTCACGCTGGCTGGAGCATAAGCTGAGTGGGGAATGCGCTCACTTCAGCGCTATGCCACCTGGTGCTCTCGTTGTCTTTAAGTTTTTGTCTCGACATTTATGGAGAACTCTGTCATTGGTGTTGGTGGCCTGCCAAATGCTCTTGCTTCTCACACCTCTACTCTCACAGTGCATGTCTTTGCACATGCACTTTCTGAGGGAGATTTTTAAAGACAAAAATGGCAGTTAGAGCGAGGCCTAACTCACCAATTGGGACTAGGCACCTAATTACCATTTGTGCCATTGAAAATCTCCCCCTCTGCATGCTGTCTCATTCATCCACTTTCTCCTCCTTCTCTTTTCTATTCCCTACAAGATATTCAGATATTCCCCCACCCGCACTCACTTTCACCGGGCTAGGGCAGAGGGTTCGGGTGTGGGATGGGCTGTGGACTCTGGGCTGGGGGGTGGGGCCAAGGGATTTGGAGTGTAGGAGGGGGCTAAGTGCTGAGCCAGGGGCAGGGGGTTGGGGTGCGGGATGGGGTTCGGGGTGCAGGCTCCAGGAGGGAGTTTGGGTGTGGGAGGGGGCTCAGGGCTGGAGCAGGAGGTTGGGGTGTGGGAGGAGGCTTGGGGTACGGGCTCTGGGAAGGAGTTTGGTGCAGGAGTGGGCTGGGGTAGGGGGTTGGGGTGCAAGAGGGAGTTTGTGGTGCAGGTTCCACCCAGGCGGCTCCTGGAAGCGGTGGCATGTTCGGCAGTGGCTCATAGGCAGCCAGGCAGCTCTGCGCACTGCCCCTGTCTGCAAGCACCATCCCTGTTCCCAGCCAATGCGAGCTGCAGAGTCAGTGCTCAGAGCGGGGGCAGAGACCCTCTCTCAGCGCCTCCTCTTAGGAGCTGGGAGCAGCATGGAGCCAGGGCAGATAGGGAGCCTGCCTTAGCCTCACTATGCCGCCAGACTTTTAGCAGCCTAAAATCTCTTGGATTGGCTTCAGTAGCCTCCGGGAACTTGAGCCCGATTCCAGGAGACTCCCAGCCAAACCAGGAGGGCTGGCAACTCTAAGTAGAGCTGGTCAACAAATAATTCTCTTTATACTGAAAGTTTTACTTTTTGTTGAAAAAAATAAAAATGCTAAAAATTGTTTGGTAGCCCCAAAACATCTTAGTTTTCCATCAGAAAAAAAGTTTCTATAGAAGATTTCCAACCAGCCAAATAGTAATTATCTAACCCAATTATACCCTGAGAATTTTGTTGGTATCAAATTATTGTTCAGGTTATCACAACTGAGCAGTAATTTTCCTGACCACATATCTACAGAGAACATATATCATGATCTGAATTTCCTGTTCAGCTTCCCTCTAAATGCCTTCAAGACATTTTGGCATGAAGAGACTGAACGTATTAATATGATCTTTTTACTATTGCTCTGCCCAAAAATGATATGATTAGTTTAGGTGCTAACAAGATAAATAGTTCATTTAAAGAGCTACTTTTGACTGTTAAGAAGTCTCTTTCCCCCACCTTCCACCCCTGTCTCCTGGAGAGAGCTAATTGGTTAAGTAATACATTACTAAAATTTTTAATCAGTTTCCATACACTCACCTTCATTCCTGGCTGGCATTGGTTAGGCAAATAATGAGCTGTGACTTTTGCTTTCCTGTTCCACCTTGTTCACTCAGCCTCCCATTCTCCCACACCCTATTAGTCTGTTCTCTCCTCTTGTGTGTAGTCTGACCATGTAGGTTGAGAGACCTTGGGGCAAGGACTGTCTTCTTCACTTTATGTCTGTAAAGAACCTAGCAGATTGAGGCTCTGATCATTGGTTAGGATAAGTAGGTGGTCCTGTAATTCCAACAATAAATAATGATTCCGTTAATTGGTACAAGTGAAACTATTCAGCGAGTGTGTTCCTTCCTTGCTGGATGCCTGTGAGTAGGATGGGCTGTAATAGAAAGTGTCACCACAAATACTGCACTTAGTTCCAAATAATTCAGCAATCCAGTTTCAGTTAGAGGGTTTCATCCATTATTGCAAGAGGAGGACCCAAAGTTTCTATTTGGAGGACTATTTAAAGGGATGCTGTTGAGTAATTTAGTTCCAAAATGTAAATTTTGGCTTCTGGGAAATGTTGTTTATTTTATTTATTTACAAAATCCTAATAGGAAAAGTTCATAAGTTTTCATGACTTTTTATGAAGTCAGTTGCGACATTGAGTCTAAACATTCCTCTGTTTCCCAAACATGCAGCATTGTGCCTCGTCCATGAGAACCAGACAGTGCGACTTCACTAGTCTGTTTTCATTGTCCATGCTCAGTGAAGTGCAAAGATCATAAAGTGTTGAAGAAGTGAGATCTTACGATGTACTTAGTGAGAAGTTAGTAACATGTGTAAGGGCTTTCTTCTCTTATAATAGGATTTGTACCCTCACAAAGCCCTTTGGACAGTATCTTTTTCAACTTCTTGTAATTTTGTTAGTGGTGAAAAGAAAGAGACAGAGGTGGAATTACTATCATGCATTTTGGGGGAGTTTTTTGTTGTGTTTTTTTGGGTTTTTTTTTACTTTTCTATAAAGCTTTAATGGTCTACAAAATTACACGTTACAATGCACATGTGGTCACAGTACCCTTCTAAATAGAAGTTGTTTTTCTTTTTATTGGGATGGTGGACGAAAAATAAGTATCTAGGGCTAAATGTTACTGCAACAGATCAGTAATACAGCTAAAGAAGGAAGCGTTGGGATTTGATGGCTAATGATCCACTGCCTTTTGCTTGGAGTTTAGGGTTCCTATTTGGACAGAACATCATGGCTAGTTTAATAGATAGCTGTGTGCATCACCATCTTCAAATTAGGTGGATGTTTACATTCTACTTAGAAACTAACAGCCTGTATAAACTAAAAGAGTTCATAACAAAATACTGTGTGAGGTTCCTTCTGTTACTATTTATAAAGCTTACGTGGCTACTATAGCATTCAGTTCATGCAGGGTAATTACTGTATTCTTAGTTTTAAAGTTATTCTGATCAGTTCTAATAACAAAAAATGTTTGAAATTTGCTGGAAAGTAGGTCTGCCTATGTGTATTTATTAAAGCTGATTCAGGTGACTCTTGACTGTGTGAAGAACATTCAAAAACATAGGGCAGTTATGAAAAAATAATCCGAGCTACCTGGCTTCTAACCTAACTGTAATCACCCAAGGTTTTTTTTCTCTTAGTGTAATTTTGGACAGCTCGCTGAAAACCTCTGGTCAGTGCACAACAGTGGTCAAAAAAGAAAACAGAACATTAGGAATTACAAAGAATGGGACAGAAAGCAATACCAAAAACATAATGCTGTTATATAAATCAATATATGCCCCTACCTAGAATACAATGTTCAATTCCGGTCAGCCTGTATCAAGAGAGATTGAAGGGTACTCAGTGATGGGACACATGAAAACAATTACAGGAATAGAAAACTCCCATCTGAAAGGTAACTGAAAAGGTCTGGGACTGATTAGTTTAGAGAGGAGGCAAATAAGAGGGGGTATGATAGTGGTATATAAAACAATGCATGGTGTGAATAAGGTAGATCAAGCACTTTTTTGTTTCACACTCCCTTGCCTTTATAGAAGAACCAGGGAACGTCCAATGAAATTGAAAGGCAACACACTTAAAAACTGATCATGGGAATTTTTTTTCATAATTAACCTGTGAAATTCACAGCAACAAGATATTACCGAGAATGTGAGCCTAGATATAAAAGGCTAATTTACTTTTAATGAAAATGAAAACCTCCAGTTACGTGAGAAATGTTTTTCGTTTTGTTTTTTTAATAGGGATACTAATCCCTCACCTTTTAGGGTTTAAGCCAACCACTAACTGAGAGCAGCAAGAAGAAACTTCCCCTATGGGTATATTATTAAATAATTGTGCATCAGGACGTTCCTAGCACCCTCCTCTGCAGCACCTGATACTGGCTACTGTTTAGGAATGAATAAGAGCTAGATGGACAGGTGGCCTGCCCTAGTATGGCAATTCCTACCTAAGTGTCTTGGGTAAAGAAGAAATCATTTGTATGTGATCTCTGGAAACCCAAATATATTAAAAACAATGCAGTATTTCTTTGCATTTCCTAATACTAAAATAATATTCTGTGGAAGTGGGTGGGGTGGGTTATAAGGATAAACTAATACAGGGTGTGATTATATATAGACATGATTTTATAAATAAAAAGGTGGCTAAGGAAGAGGGAAACAGCTGGAATTCATGTTCTTTAATGCTGCCTTCACAGTATTGCATAAACAGCAGCATGTGATGGCAAAGAGCAGCTGTCATATGTAAGTTACCCCATCCTTGTTTTTTGCTACCAATAAATTCTGATAATTTGAATGAAAGGGGGGATAATGGGATTTTTTGGGAAGAAAGAAAAACTTTTAAATTTGGAGATGAGGGGAAAGAAACCCCTTGTGGATCTTGCAGATTTGACAGACAGAGAGAGATTATAATAAATGTAGGCCTGTTCTACACTGAAAAATTAATTTGGCTTAACTACATTGCTCAGATGTGAAAAATCTACACTCCTGAGCAGTGCAGTTAAGCCAACCTAACCCCCACTGTAGACAGTGCTAAGTCAACAGAAGAATTCTTCTGTTAACCTAGCTACCACCTCTCAGGGAGGTGGATTACTTACACTGATGGGAGAACCCCTCCTGTCAGCGTAGGTAGGGTCTACCCCAGGGATCTCAAACTCAAATCACCACGAGGGCCACATGAGAACTAGTAAATTGGCCCGAGGGCCGCATCACTGAAACCTTTTCATACAATGATACAAAAGTATAGTCAAAAATGAAAAAAATGAAGAGTAATATAGTATTCTATTAAAAGTCAATGTATTAACTTTTTAAAAACTGTCATGCAAAGAGGGGTTTTAATAAAATATAAACACTCAGTAATGTTTGGAGCTTGGCTGCCAGTGGAGTTGGCGCCTATGGCGGGCTGCAGGAAATAACTCCGCGGGCTGCATGCGGCCCATGGGCCGCGTGTTTGAGACCCCTGGTCTACTCTGAAGTGCTATAACAATGCAGCTGTGGCTGTAGCATTTTAACTGTAGACAAGACCCTACTCACTACTACTCCTTGTGGAGTAAGGTGCCACTAAACGTAACAGTAATAATAGCAGTAGATCCACTGAGGTCAATGAGATCCCTTGTGGAGTAAGGTGCTATTAAACACGAGTAAAGGAATCACAATCCTGAGTCTTAGCAGTGGGTTGTGGGGTTTTTTTTGTTTTGTTTTTTTGTTTTTGTCTTTTTTTTTTTTGTCTCTCTAACCCTCTTGAAAATAACCATTAAAATATGTTATTTCCCAGCCCTACAACTGTTTCTTCATTTCCCAAATACTGTACTGCTGCTGAAGTGTTTGGAACTCTGCAGATTTTGGGTCTGTCCGTCTCTTTGCACAGATGTCTTGTTACAATGTCACTCCAATGGGCTTGGACATCTTGGCTGCATTCAGAGCTGGTCATGTGATAATATCCAGAGACAGCTGTCTCTGAATTGACATCTGAAGAGGCTGCTTGGCTCCTTGTATGCATGAGAGCTGTCTGTTCCTAAGAAGCAGGAAAAATTACTTAGTTTTAAAAGCCTCTTATACAGCAAAGACTGCGACCCCAATCATGCAAATACTGAGATTGGTGGAACTACTCAAGTGTGTAAAGTTACTCACATCTGTATGTTGTCTCAGGATTGAAATCTGAATATAAAATCTGGAAAAAGTGGTCCATATGAATCAATGTCAGTTGGGAGGGAAGTACAGTGTGAGCAAAACAAGCAAGTGTAAGCTCAATAGCTTTTCCTCATAGCAATGGGACTGAGTGGGATTGAAGAATACTTCCCCCCTTCTTTCTTTTGGGAGGCTGTGCATACCTATACATGTGCATATGAAGATACTTAGGTGTTTAGTGAAGGGTTACACCGATAAGCACTGGGATGAGAAGAATATAACATAGGTCTCGATCCTGCAAACTCTTAAGCATGGACTATACATGTGGGTAAAATGATGCATGTTTGCAGGGTCACCACATGGTTAATAGGATATACAAGCTTCTCTTCTCAAAGTGCACCAGTTTCTAGATCTACACATTTCCATTCATGCAAAGGTTAAAATGTTAAAAGTTTGATTTTTTGTTTTGTTCAGAGTTAGTCCTGAAATGTAAAATGTATATATTGTTGTGCTTTCCTGCAATTGGGAGGTATTTGGATCTGGGTTCTGGTTCTGACCCATCTTTGGGTGCATTACTGCATTCTTTTTGTTACCTTGACTTAGGTTACTGCTATGTCTCGTTGAAATTTTTCTTACGGAACACTTGTTTTCTGTTGGAAAATGCTGATTCAATGGAAACAAAATGTTCTGTGGGAATGTCTGTGTTATATTGACAGTTTTGATTGAAACCAAGCAGACTGGTAGGCTCCCTGGGCTGCCCAGTTCCCAGGCAGCACACGTGGTGAGCTGCTGGGCTACCTATTTGACTTGCTAAGCTGAGAGCCCAGAGAGCTGGGCAGCCTGCCAGGCTGGCTGCTGGGGATTCTGGGGGACATATTTCATTTTGGAAACACAAAAATGAAACGCTGAATTTCAGTTCCATTAAAATTTTGAGGTTTTGGGGTTGTTGTGGTGTTTTTTTGTGTTGTTGGACTGAAAATGCCAAAACTTTCTCAGGATGGAAATTCATCTTCCTGGCCAACTCTGATTACCACTTCTCATCCTCCTTTAGCTCTCCTATGCTTTCTATACTCTTTCCCCTCTTCCTCCTCCTCCCCCCCCCCCCCAAAAAAAGTTTGTCTGATGTTGCATTGTGATGGAGTTGCATCGTGATGGGATGGGTAAGACGAAACTCAAGATATTACTGCAGGTTCTGCTAAGGTCATGTATTTGAATCTGTAACTATTTACTTTCTAATTTTGTTTGGCACAGGACATTTTATATTCGGAAGGACCAAAACAGATGCTTATTCATGGTTGTAAAATTGGAGCTGCAGTGTTTAAAGTGGCCATGACACAAGGAAATGTATTCAAATTATTCTTATTACTTTGTATGATGTCTACGGTATACCTGTCAGCTAACCTAATTTTGAGGGATATTATTGTTATTTTAGACCCAAAGTTACTTACGTCTTACAAAAAAAAAAGGGTGTACCTTAACTTTTATTGTTGAAAACTATTTACCTCAAAGGTGCAGAATAATGCAGCAGAGGTTACAAAAGGGGAGTTATTTACCCGGAAGGAAGGAATCCTACAACAGTTTGTTTTTCTTCTTGAATAATTCCTCCCCCCCCCCCTCTCATTTTGGGTCTTTGTCCCCCTTTTGGCCTTGGCAGACTGCCAAGAAAGAGGTGTCTGCAAGAACCATCAGACGTTTTCAGAGGCCCTTTGATCGTTTGGCCCTGAAAGTCAAGCCCCGGGAAGAAGTAACATCTAAAAAAGCCCACACCATTCTTATGATACACTAAGTACATATGGCAAGCTTACTGTGTGCGAAAGGCCAATTGACTAGACCAGTCTTTGGGGCTCTCTACTGCCAGTGAAGACTAGTGCATAAGTCAATTCAGAGCTGTTAACGTATTTTGTACACTCAGAGCAATATTTTATTTCTAATTTTAATGTATTTTTGTGCAATATATTTTCCCTTCTTTCTGAAAGGTGTTTGTAGGTGGGAGGGTGCAGAGGCTACATATTAGCTAGACCAGACAGCAGTGTAATTAGTCATTACTTTCTATGGTTTAGGAGGCTTTTGAATAGTCAGTCAAATTGCAGACTGTCCCCATTTACTAGTATGGACCAGTCACTGATTACTTCTTACTGGAGCAAATCAGGGAAACAAACAGGAAAAGGTGACTAAGAGTCACAATTCCCTCCCTGTGTTACCCTGGAGGATGAGCTATCTGCTGCCTCTCACTGAAAATTAGAAAGAGAAATCAAGCCTTCAGCAATTCTTCATGAGAATATTATAAACATTTGTTATATTTTTTTAAAGATGCATTTTCCACAAAGAGGGAAAGCACCTATGGCCTGAGAACATGGTTCAAAACTGCCAGGCTGCAGTTATTACTGTGTAAAATAATGTGACTAGTTCTGGGCACAGGAAGTACATTGGTGGTTTTTTTTTTTCTCGCTCTCTCTCTTTCAAAATGAGATGAAATTAACATGCTTCCCTGATAATGCTGTTGCTTAGGGTGAGATCAAACTGACCATGCATAACAATTAATGCGATTTCTTCTTCTGTAAAGAGTCTCTTATATTTGAACTATATTACCCAGTGTGAATATACCTTACTCTGTTAGGCTGGGGAGTGCGCACGTTTGAGTATCTAGTGTTTACTCCAGTAGTATTCCTGTCTGCCTGCACATCCTAATTATTCTGGGTCTTGGAGTGGAAACTGGGTACTACGTGTAGACTATTTGTCTTCACAGTGAGGCATCTGGAGCCAGCTTTTGTATTAACTACTGAAACAAAGAAGTGATTCATACGTAGCTATCTGTATGTCAAAACTCGTAAGATTTCACAATGTTGAACAGGGGCCTTAATTTGCCCTACATAAACAAAATGTTTCATCCAAAGCAAATAACACTTTTACTTGAAGGCACTAGGAATTGTAAATAATAAAGGAATGTAATCAAAAGATTCAATATGGTTCATTTCAGTGAGTTAGACCCAGAAACTGAGTACCAAAGTTGTGATCTTAGCGAGTGGCTCTTCTCATTTCTATAAATGTTAATTATTGCATAGCTATGTAATAGACAAAGGCAAATAGTCCAGTCTTAATGTATCTAATACATAATCATGTAAGCATACAGTGGAATGGCCTTTTGGGGTGAAATTCACCAAACTGCTAAGGGACTCATAAAAGGTTGACCATTTAAGACCTCCTTAAGCTGCTAGTATGCATCTTACCTGATGCATTAGAGAGCATTGCATAGGCCCTCTGCACTGAGTTAAATTAACCCAGTGTGAACTCTAGTAGAATAAAACTCTTATGTCTCCTCATATAGAAAAAAGTCTGAACTGCTTTAGTGCTTTGCAATGTTCGAATTCCAATTCTGTTATTCTACTTGGTCTTTTGTATTACAACAGAGTCTCCTACACTGGCACTTTACAGCGCTGCAACTTTCTTGCTCAGGGATGTGAAAAAACACACACACACCCCCCCGAGCGCAGTAAATTTCGGCACTGTAAAGCACGAGTGTAAACAGTGCACCAGTGCTGGGAGCTACACCTCTCGTGGAGGTGGGTTTTTTAGAGCGCTGGTTTTTTTAGAGCATAGAGAGCTCTCGCCCAGCACTCAGCCGTGACTACACAAGCCCGGCAGCGCTTTAGCATTGCCAGTGTAGACTAGCCCTAAAATCTGGGCCCCATTGTTCTAGACACTCTACATAGAAACATAGTAAATACAGTGTAAATAATACATCCCTCATCTAACAAGATGGACGAAGCATGGGAGAAAAAAGATTGTCCACTTTTCCCAGATGGGGACTTGAGGCACAGAAACATTATGTGACCAGCTTAAAGTCACACTGAGATCTGAGGCACATCTGGCTTCTGAACCCAGTTCTCCTGAGTTTGACAATTGCCTTAGCCACAGAACCCTCCCTTCTCACTAGAGCGAGACTCTGCTTACATTTATTTTGCTGTACTGAAGGGGCTTATCAGGCTTGGGGCACCCATAGAGATATTGTTCCAAGAAACAAAAAACATAACTTCACTACAGCAGTTTTTTAGTGTGAATTCACATGCATAGCAATAGACATTAAAATACACCCGTGTTCACCAATTAACCTTTACAAGGAAATTAGGTCAATGAACTGTTAGAGTGGAGATCTGGTAATAGCTGAGGTTGCAAATTTAAATTTGAGAACCTCATCAATCTGTGAAATGATAAAGCCTGGAAAATTTCACTGCAAAAGCTAGACTCTGTCCTGAGATGATGATTCTTGGAAAGCTTGGGGGTGGAGGGAGACAGGAAGGCTGAACTGTTCAAGTGCACATAGGGTGACTCTCTCTCTCGCTCTCACTCCCATTAAAGGTGGCGTGATTTTTCAGAAGTGTTAAACACCATACCGCTCCCATTAAAGTAGGTAGGAGTTGCAAGTGCTTGGCACCTCTGAAAATCAGGACACGTATTTAGGTGCCTGACTTCAGATATTCAAGTTTAACTATTTTACTCTCAGGGACTTTCCGAAGGACACATAAGAAGCTTAGTTCAGAGCTGAGAACAGAGTGTAGGTCGCTGATGTGGTAGACCCAGAGGCTTATCTTCTAGATGGCAGTGCCTCTCAGGCAAATTGCTTTAAACACGTGTGCTTAGTTAGGCATGCCACAAATTGAAGTATTGCAAACCTACCTCTGTAGATCACTTCGAGTTTGCTGGATGAAAAAGCTCTAAATTTTTCAGAGGGTGCCACTAAAAACAGACACTCAAAGGGTATGTCTACCCTGCAATTACACAGCTGGCCCGTGTTCGGGCTTGGGCTGGAGCTGGGGCTCTGGGACCCTGGTGGGGCGGGAGGGAGGCATGGGGGAGGCGGGTTAGGAGAGGATCCCAGAGCCCAAGCTTCAGCCCAAGCTCGAACATCTACCCCACAATATTGCAGCCCCACTCAGATGACATGGGCCAGTCGCATGTGTTTAGTTGCAGGGTAGACATTCCCTGAAGGACTTGGCTAGGAGGAGGCACAGTGGGTTAAACACCGACCCTGGAGCTAGGAGACCAGACAGCAAATGTGAAAAATTGGGACAAGGGGTGGGGGTAATAGGAGCCTATATAAGAAAAAGACCCCAAAATCGGGACTGTCCCTATAAAATTGGGACATCTGGTCACCCTACCTGGAGCTAAAAGATTTGGATGCTACTCCCGAGTCTGCCAACACTCATTTAGTCTCTCTGTACCCCAGCTGCCATATCTGTGAAGGTGAGTATGCATGAGCAGCTCCCTTTACAAAGTGCTTTGAGGTTAAATGAGAAAGTCCTGTGTAAGTTCAAGGTATTAGCTGCATTTCACAAATCGGAAAACGGACAGATTGACTTCCTTTCTGGGTGTGCAGGAATACTCTAGTTCAGAGGTGGGCAAACTACAGTCCGCGGGACCCTCCTGCCCCGGGAGGCTACCTCTGGCCCCTCCCCTGCTGTCCCTCTTTCCCCTGCAGCCTCAACGTGCCCCGCCGCTGGCGCAATGCTCTGGGTGGCGGGGCTGGGAGCTCCTGGGGCAGCGCAGCTGCAGAGCCTGGCTTGACCCGGTGCTCTGTGCTGTGTGGTGGCGGTGGCGTGGTCTGGCTCCAGCCGGGCGGCGCGGCTGTAGCGCCGCCAGCCACCGGTGCTCCAGGCAACGCGGTAAGGGGGCGGGACAGGGGGGGCGGAGTTGGATAGAGGGCAGGGGAGTTCAGGATGGAGGTCAGGGGGCGAGAGTGTGGGTTGGGGCGGTCAGAGGGCGGGGGACAGGGGGTTGAATGGGGGCAGGTGTCCCAGGGGGGGCAGTCAGGAAGGAGGAGGGGGTTGGATGGGGCGGCAGGGGGCAGTCAGGGGCAGGAGTTCTGGGGGCGGTCAGGGGACAGGGAGCGGGGAGGGGTGTGGATGGGGCAGAGGTCCCAGGGGGGCATCAGGGAATGGGGGGGTTGGATGGGGCAGGAGTCCTGGGGAGGGTATAGGAGGTGGGGGCTGCGCCACGACCCCCTCCCCAACCAGCCCTCCATACAATTTCCGAAACCCGATGCGGCCCTCAGGCCAAAAAGTTTGCCCGCCCCTGCTCTAGTTCATTAGATATAGGTTTCAAATTTAACACTTACTTGCTGTGTGATCCACAGTAAGTCCAGAGTTCCTCCATGTAGATAGGAACATTGGTCGGATTCCAGTATGACAATTTCTATGGTCCACCCCCTCCAGTATCCTGGCTCTGATAGTGGCCAGCACCACATGCCTTAGAAGAAAGTGCAAGAAATCTGCAGTAGTAATATGCTCACATTAAAGTCTCAGCCTATTCTGTAATAATTAGAGATTGGCTTAAGTCCTGAAGCGTGAGAGTTTCTCCCTCTCCAAACTTTCTTTCAACATTAACTATAACAACTCTGGATATTTGTTGGCCACACAATGTCCAGCTTGCTTTTTGAACATAGCCTTTCTATCTGACGTACACAAAGGGAACGCTGGCAACATGCACTGCTGAATATGTGTCTTAGGTGGCAGAAAAATACAGTGTAGTATGTGGTGAACAGTATTTAACTATATGGTAACAAAGAGACAATTAGAAATGTTTTCAGCCTTAGCTGTGACACTTCCTGCCTTTTGGGTGCTCAGAGGCAAACTTCATGTTACATTAATGTAGTGCTTTGTAGTTCCTATGTGACACCTTTAAATATAAGTGTTTCCAAAAACAGCAGCCATTAATTTTATCTCTTTAAAAAAAAAAAAAGCCCAAACAATTGAAAGTGTGATCAGGTAGCCACCTAGGTACGCAAGTGGCACTGGCAGCATATTTTGCTGCCGTGTTTGGGGGAAGTTGTCGGATTCCAGATTGGTTTTCCTTTGAATGATGTTTCAGGAGGGCTGCAGAGGAATCATAGAATATGCTGTAGGGGTGGGAAGAGAACATAGCCCCCTCTGGGGTGGCACAGACTGATCTCAAAGAGAGTCACCTCCAATCTGTAACCAAAGGAAATATCCCCATGACTCAGGAACCTAGGTGGAGGTGGGGTCTGAGGATCCCAGTGGACTGTTTAAAATAAACCTCAGGGCCTCTGCTTTTGAAACAGTGATGCTATTTCTGTGTGATTATGAATGTTTTATCCAGTAGTTTGTATGTTATAGAGCATAGAGTATTATGGTGAAACAGTACTTCTATGCAGAACACCCTACACTAAAAATGATCACAGAAAGTTAATCACAGCTGAAATGAAGTTGGCTTTCTTTCCAGAATTAGAGCTCAGGACATTCCTTTATACAGTTCTTCATTTGGGGATAGGAGTGAGGCAACCAGGGAGAGGTGATCTGTGGGATCTCTGGTAGATTCATGTTTACATGGGAAATGTTCCAATGACATCGGAGTTAAAATATGCAGTGGGTTGGCTTTTAATGAGATGTGATTCCGCTGATGGGATCAGTGCCTGTCTGAAGTAGCTTGAATAACTTTCAGAGCAATTTCTACAGTTTTGGATAAGTATAAGGGGGGGTGGGAGATGGGGAAAAAGTTCATTTCCATTTATGAAAAGGTTAATTTTGTTCATGAAATAGCTCGTGAATTTGTTTCAAGTGAGCTGCTCCAAGATGACTTGCTGAAGTATCTTTCACCATATTTGGGTAAATCTAGGAGTCTCAGCAACCCGGAATGCCTCTGATTTGGAGATACCGTGTACAAAATCTCTACATGTGTTGGCTACAATAGGCAGACAGTAGAGTTTTGGATCTAAAAGATCCAAATTATTATTTGGCACTTATTATTTGCAAAGTGCTAAGGGTGTCTACCTGTGCCATCCAGCACCAGAATCCCACCAGTGTCAGGCATTCAGCAGAGATGATTTGTGAAAGTGGCCCCAACCCTTTCTTCCTGTCCAATAACTCTGTTCTGGATGCAAGATGGCGAGAAAGCAGAAGGCTATAACCCATGGATATGAACTGGAAGAGAGGAAGTTCAGCACCAGAGAGTTACTCTAGTTATTGGGGTATGGGGCAGCTCTATGTTTTTTGCCGCCCCAAGCATGGCAGTCAGGCGGCCTTCGGCAGCACACCTGCAGGTGGTCCGCTAGTCACGCGGATTCGGCGGCGTTTCTGTGGGTGTTCCGCCAGTCCCCTGCCGCCGAATTGCCGCCGAACCTATGGGACCAGCAGACCACCCGCAGAAACGCCGCCGAAGGCTGCCTGACTGCTGCCCTCACAGCAACCGTCACGCTGCCCCCTGCGGCTTGCCGCCCCAGGCACGCGCTTGCTGTGGTAGTGCCTGGAGCCGCCCCTGATTGGGATGTAGCGATATGAAAGATGAGTGACTCTGAGGTAGTGGGAATGGATGGGCTGTGGAACCGAGAACTATGGAGCATAGGAAAGCGGGGAAATATCTCCTTACTGTCTCACGCTCCTGTCGTGCGTATCTCTACAGTGTGCCATCCTGGAACTGGGCTTGTGGATTTTCATGTATTTATATAAATTATGCTGACACCTAAAGGTCCCATCCAAAATCTAGTACAATTGGGCCTCGACATAGTAGAACACACACAGTCTCTGGAACAACAGTGGGAGCACTAATGGTGATAGGCTGCCAGTGTTACAGTCAGTGTTGTGTAAGCCAGCTCTAGTCAGGAGTAGATAACAAAGAGGTTAAGGCAACTGCGCTGCTGGTAACAATAGTGGGCTCTTTGTGAATTCATGGGTCCATCCACCTCCATCGTAGTGCAGGATCAGCACCTACATACTCAAAACTGACCTCAAAGACCTTCTGAAGCCCTTCACCATTCAGTCATGGCTGCATGGTACTCGACCAGGCCCTACCATATTAACATTCTCTTTTGCGTATCTGCGCTTGATCAGTTACCTATATAATATGAGGCTTGCATTCAAGATCACTGTAGACATTGTTTACTAATAAACTAACTCTTTGAAATAGTACTAAAATGCTATCATTTCTTCCTATCTTATCACATACTGGCAGCTGTTCAAAGGAAAATTAGAGTGGGAAAAAGATTGTATGATCATACAGATGGAGCATTTATTTTATATAGCAACTCTGTCTACAGATGTTCTCCCCAATTGACAATAATACATTCTGTCTTCTTAAGCTGAGTGCATAGATGAGAATGTAATCAGTGAAGGGTGTGTACTTCTTACATTGAATGGGTGGGTCTGTTACTTGACTGGCAACAATTTCTAAATTAATCACTGTTGGATACCCTAAATCAGGCTTACATAATCTCATTTGTAGCACATGTGCTCAGTGAATCAAGAGCATAATAATACAGTTGCTTTATTCTGTCATAAAGTATTGCCAATTTAGAGGCCAGTTCCACTCAAATTAGAATTGGCTCCTTCACAAGGCTGTACAAGTCTTAAAATACCAAGTTTTGAGGGGCACTTTTACCATGTGGTAACCATATGTAATTTTAATGAATTGAGCCCTTAAATTGCAACTTTATCAGGATATCACAATTAGGGTTGGGCAAAATGGATTGGATAGAAACTTGCATGACCTTGCTTTTCAAATCTTCACTTAAAAATCAAACCAAACCCAAAAGGAACTTTTATTTGAAGTTTTAAAAATATATTTGATTGATTAACTACTTCATTCTCTTTCATTTTTATCTCCCTGTGCACTTCAGGTTCCAAACTGGAAGTGCCTAAACATCACAAGATGTTGTTTTAGGGAAATTGGTAACCCAGTTTTGCAATCTGAAATGGTTCATAGACTTTGGATAAGTATCTGAACCTGAAGAATGATCAAAGCATCTCATCCTTTCGAGGGTCTCCCCTTTCTACTCATAATATCTAACAATTTTTTGGGGGAGGGGTAGTTCAGTGGTTTGAGCATTGGCCTGCTAAACCCAGGGTTGTGAGATCAATCCCTGAGGGGGCCATTTAGGGATCTGGGGCAAAAAAATCTGTCAGGGGACAGTACTTGGTCCTGCTAGTAAAGGCAGAGAACTGGACTCAATGACCTTTCAAGGTCCTTCCAGTTCTATGAGATAGGCATATATTTATTTAATTCAAAAGCCACCAAACTAACCATGATTTAAAGTGCATCTGAAGGAAAATGTATGAATAGTAACCTAAGGTATGTTTCTGAAGCCAAACCCTAAGCATCCATAAAGGTTGTTCAAATATTTTTATTATAATCCACCATAATGTATGGTTTAATTTGGCTCCAGAAACAATGTGCGCAGAGTTTAATTTTTTTTAATTTAAAAAAATTTGGCCTTTGCAATTACAGAATAGGAAAATGTTTACAAGTTGGAGATCCCCACATTAGGGAAATGTCATATATCAGGCTGGTTAATTAACTCATTTTAGTTTATTAAAAATATATAATCAAAGGATACACTGAAAACAGCCTACAGCAAATGCAGAGAAATCTGTGATCAGTCACAAAGTTCAGAATATTTTTAGCACATGAGTGCATTGCTCAACAGAGTGTGCATGTTTCAGACCACAAACTATTTTTGTCTAGACTAAATCCACATAAGCAAAATAATCGGAAAGGTACTCTCTATTCCATAAAATCTGTTATGCCAATGGACCTGATTATAACACAATAGTCCCATGATATGGTTTAGTTTGGCAGGGTAGATGGGACCCAAAGTGGGTTTTAATCATGAGCCCAAATCTTGTTTATCTCTTGCAAAAGTCCAAGGAATCCTGTCTAAGAACATGCAAGTCATTCATTAGAACTGGGAATAGAATGAAAGTCTCCTGATTTCCCCAGATTTGTAATTAATCATGCTACCATACGCTGAACTGATGGATTTTAGATTTTTCCACTACCACCTTTTAGATCCTTTTCTTAATCAGAGATTTACAACTTGAGACCTTTCAGTTTGTGAGGACTAAACTCAAAAAAAGGTGCAAGACAACCTGAGAAAATCAACAAGAGCTTGCCTGGGGCAGTTCAAATGAAACAAAGTCATTGACATGTAAAATAGCCTCTCTCAAAATCTGGAATTTCTGCAATGATAGAAAGATTACCTATCTGATGGAAAGTGAAGGGAATAAACCTGATTTAAAACTAACGGATCTTAATTGAGAAATTTGACAGCTGAATCATTTTGTGTCACCAACCACGGACAGTACCAGAAGGGGTGAGCCGGAACGACATCATGCATCATCAACGAGAAAGGGACAGAGAGACTTTTTCCCACTGGACCATATGAACTGGAACCATAAACTCACTGAACATTAAATCTCACCAAATGAGGGTAAATCCATCTTCATCATCGTACCCACTCATTCTACTCCACACCTGAACATAGCCATTATATATGAACAACTTACCTTCATATCTCAATCTCTGTACTTTGACCCGTTAAGCCTTCACCCCCAATTGGGGATTTTGCAGATTATGTATTCCTTATGTCATCCGATTCTAAACCGAACTTTGCTCCCCTTGATAATCTGTACCTTATTCCCTGATAACCAGAAACTTCTACACTTAAACTCTGTACCGTTGTTTTTATTTTTAACATTATCTTAATAAAATTCTTAACTCTGTCATATTAAAATATTATAACAAGGCACTGATATCAGAATATGAAGCTACCCAACTAGAGCTGAGGTCACTGGCATGTTAATTACATCAGCCAAATAAATTGTGGACTTGTTGTGGCAATTAATTCTCAGTGGGTGCAAAAAGAATCACTTGCCCCTGAACTGAACACAGCTGGGTAGTGTTGCAGCTATTAGTGACTCATTGTAAACATGCCTGAGAGATCCTATATGCTTAATCCATGTAATACATAGCACATCGTGGAATTATAAATTGACAAGAACAAGGAAATTGCTACATCATAGTATCTAAATTTATAGATTTATTCATTTCAAGGCCAAAAGGGACCACTGTGATCAGCTAGCCTTAGTCTATGCTAGGAATTATTTCGGTATAACTCTGTCTCTCAGCGGTACGAAAAATCCACACCCCTGAGAGACGTAGCTCTGCTATCCTAACCCCAGGCATAGACCAGCACTTGGTTGCTGGAAGAATTCTGTTGCCTTAGCCAGGGGCGGCTCTATGTTTTGTGCCGCCCCAAGCATGGCAGTCAGGCAGCCGTCGGTGGCGTTTCTGCGGGAGGTCGCCGGTCCCGTGGATTCGGCGGCGTTCCTGTGGGCGCTCCGCCAGTCCCGCGCTGTTGGTGTTCCCACCGCCGAATCCGCGGGACCGGCAGGCCTCCTGCAGAAACGCCGCCGAAGGCTGCCTGACTGCCGCCCTCTCAGCTAGCGGCCAGCCGCCCCCCTGCATGTTGCCGCCCAAGGCATGCGCTTGCTGCGCTGGTGCCTGGAGCCGGCCCTGGCCCTACCTATCACCTCTCAGGGAAGTGGATTTCCTACACCAACAGGAGAAGCCTTCCCATTGGTGTAGGGCCGGCGGTGTCTATACTGAAGTGCTCCACTGTGCAGCTGCCCCGCTGCAGCGTTTTAAGTAGATATACCCCTAGTCTGACCTCCTGTATAACACAGGTCACAGAACTTCCCCCAAACAATTTCTAGAGTGGCTCTTTTAGAAAAAACAACACACTGGTTTTTGTTCCGGATCTTTTTTACTTTTATGTCTGAACAGATATTGACAAGATCTAGCTAGAGTCATAGACTGTCTCTCATCTGTTTCCTGGCTTGTATTGGTTGAAACAGTAATGTTAACTTTACTTTCTAATGTTCTTTTTAATGACAAAACACTTATTTAACAAATGTATTGCAATCCCAGTGCAATTACAAATATCACCTCAAATAGGACCCAATATAATCTCCATGGCATATTAACTTGTGTCTTTAATATTGACTATGGGGTATCAGTACATGCCCAGCCCTAGTACATGTTGGTGCATATTCGAAAGCCTTGTGCCTGGGCTGTTCCGAATTCCCTTAGCTGAACTGTATTGTGTTGGTGACTTTCTCAGACAACAGTCTGTTAGAAATTGTGTGTGTATATTTATACCCTCTCCCCCGTAGACTTATTGGCACTTCCAATCTTCCTTAATATATGGGCATAAAATTATGCTTTATGGGAAGCATTATGATGCATTGTGTCAATATGTAATGTGTGGACCCTTAATGCGTGAACTGTTGGTACAGTACGTTGAAAGTCTGTTATGTTAAAGGGACACTATGAACTTGAAATCTAGACTGCTTAAAATAGAAAAGCAGTTTCAGGTACTATACCTGCCCTTTAGTCCTGCAACCCCAAAAAATGTTTTTGGTGTTACAATTTCATTTCCTTTTTGAAACAATATTTTCTCTCTCCACTGTTGCTATGTGAAAAATCCCCACAAAAAGGGGAAACAGAAAAATGATTATACACAAAATGCTCTCAAATGTACAAAGTATAGAAACTTCCCCACTCTAATCTTTGGTCTTATCTGCCCTAGACATTTTCTTACAATATTACACCATTGCACTACCACCGGTGTAGCTCCACAGTTGGAACAACAGTGGGAGCACTAATGGTGATAGGCTGCCAGTGTCACAGTCAGTATTGTGTAAGCCAGCTCTAGTCAGGAGTAGACAACAAAGAGGTTAAGATAACTGCACTCCTGGTAACAATAGTGGGAAATTTTAAGGAAAAACTTCTAATGCAGATGCAGTCTAGTCCTAGAAGGAGCCTGTAGGGGAAAATAGAATCAGAAGTGTGAAGTGATGATTAAACTGTCTGCATCCCTTTAACACATAATCAAGAGAGTGCCAAATTAAATTATGATACCCTAAAGGGCCGTCAAGTCTCAGCATTTGGGAGGGTACTTCCCAGCACAGGTAGACAGATGTGTGTTAGCTCTGCTCCAGCTAGTGCTCTAAAAATAGCAGTGTGGCCATGGCAGTGTGAGTGGCTGCCTGAATACAATCCCACCCGGCTCCGAGTATGTTGTACTCAGGGGGCTAGCCTGTGCCACTGCAGGCACGCTGCTATTTTTAGTGTGCCAGCTCCAGCAGATCTAGTGTGTGCCCACCCGTACTGGGAAGCCCCCTCTGAAAACCACTGAATGCCAGTGTAAAGTTCAGTTTATAGGTCTTGCCATGCCTGGTTGCCCTGGGGCTCTTCAGATCTCATTTAGACGAGGTACACAACTAAAGAACTGACAACTGACTCTGACCAGTGTGAGAGAATATCCCCTATGTCCTAACTATCCAGTTTTTCCCATCCAAACAATACAGAGTTGCTACTTTTTCCTGCAAGAGGGAAGCCCCTCTTGCGTAAACTAACTAAGTAAACTAACATGGTTGTTGATTTTAAGGCGTTTTATACAATATGTAACAAAACCCATTGACAAACAAGCTTAAATGTATTACACAGGGTGACTTTATCAATATCCGTGAGAGGGAAGACTGTCCGGTAGTTCAGATGCTACCCTGGGACTCTGAGACTAGGGAACAATTTCCTGCTCTGCCATCGACTTCCCATGTTACCTTGGTTAAGTCATCTAGTGCCTCAGTTCCGCATCTGTAAAACAGGGGAAATAGTACTGCTCTGCCTTGCAGGAGTGTTGTGAGGTGCTCTTTGAGTAGTGTCAGCAAGCCTGTGAGACTGCTAATTGTCATGAACTTTGGCCTGTGACAAATCTTTCATTAGAAATGTCTGAAAATAGGGAGTTACTATGGAAAAACTGATAGATTAGACTCTCCTGGGCACAGGTGTAGTAATATGTATTTGGAGTATTGCCCCCTCCCTGATCGCTCCCCTCCCATCCACAATCTGAGAGCGAAGGGTTACGAGGTGCAGCTGGACGCCCTGATCGTCGGAGTCCTGGGCACCTGGGACCCCTGCAACGAGCGTGTGCTGCGGACCTGTGGGAACAGTCGACGCTACGCACGGCTCATGCGGCGCCTCATGGTCTCGGACACCATCCGATGGTCCAGGGACATCTACATCGAACACGTCACCGGCCACCGACAGTACCAGGAGGGGTGAGCCGGAACGACATCGTACATCATCGACGAGAAAGGGACCGAGAGACTTTCTCCCACTGGACCATATGAACTGGAACCATAAACTCACTGAACATTAAATCTCACCAAATGAGGGTAAATCCATCTTCATCATCGTACCCACTCATTCTACTCCACACCTGAACACAGCCATTATATATGAACAACTTACCCTCCTATCTCAATCTCTGTACTTTGACCCGTTAAGCCTTTACCCCCAATTGGGGATTTTGCAGATTATGTATTTCTTACGTTATTCGATCCTAAACCGAACTTCGCTCCCCTTGATAATCTGTACCTTATTCCCTGATAACCAGAAACTTCTACACTTAAACTCTGTACCGTTGGTTTTATTTTTAACATCTTAATAAAATTCTAGTATGTTTAAATTAAGGAGAACTATTATTTTTGATGCCCCTTAAATTAGAGGGAATCAAGAAATTTTGCTTCCATTTTTTGATGAAACTTCATTTTCTGAGAAAAACTCCTTATTAGGGCTTGTTTACACAGGGGAATATCCCACTGGATTAACAGCATGAAGGCACTCTCTTAGTGCAGAATAAGAGTATTCTCACTGGGAGCTAGTGTGGAATAGCTATTGAACTTTAAATTCACACCTTACCTTATTTTTCAATAGCTTCCCCATATAGACTGGTCCTTCAGCCCAGATTTTTAAAATAATGTCGTTTTGCTATGCTCAGCATAGCAATAACTAAACTGATTTAGGAGTCAAAATCGCATTAACAATCAATGGGTCTTAAACTTCTAAATCAGTTAAGCATTGCAATGCTGAGCACAGAAACACCTGCATACCTTTAAAAATCGGAGTCTTCAGAAGTGCAGTTAGTGAACCATCAAAGGCTGGAGGTGGAAGACTCCTATGCTAATAGTATCAGAGTAGCACACTGGGGTAAATATCTCAAGTATGGTTCAAGCTTTTCTGGGATACTGGTGTACCAGTTTTTGAGCACAGCATCCCTGGTTAGTGCAGTATAGCTACATAGCACTGCATGTAGCTACTTAAGTGAAACTTAATTGTAATTCATTGGGGGGCAATTCCTAAGAGCAATTGTTACAGCTCTTAATAAATGATAGTCCGCGCCCCAGGATAACACAGCGAGCAGGAAAAAAATCAAATCCGTGCTGCAGTTGTTGACCATGGAAGGGCAAGGATCAGAGTGGAGGGGAAGGGATTCTGGCGTCCTCCCTACCGATAAATCACTCTCCGCTTCTAGTTAAGCACGGAAAGAGGCGGAGGCGCGGGGGGGGGGGGGGGGGGGGGGGGATGCGAGCCGTCTGTCAAAGCAGTGGCAGGTAAAGGAGGCTGCCCAGACCGCCTTGTAGCCCTCAGTCACGCGGCTAGTAAAGTTAATTTCATTAACACCCCTTTTGTCCCCCGGACAATGGGGCGCTGGCTCAGGAGCCGGCGAGGCTGCCGAGGCAGCTGCCCCCAGGACCGGGGGAGGGGGAGAGCCCGGGACGCCCGGACGGAGCCTAGCTGCTGTTCATCGCCCCAGGAGTAGTGGCACCGTGCGGCCAGCTCGCTGCGCTGGGGAGCCCAGGCCGCCTCCCACGCCCTCCGCCCCGGATTGGAGGACTCCACAAGGGCCGTGCCCCGCGGGCGGCTCTCGGCCGCAGCCAGCGAGCGCAGCGCGGCTCCGCCTGCCCGGGGCTGGGAAGAGCTCGAGGCGCGGCGGGGGAAGCCGGGGAGCCCGCACCCGCGGGAGCCGGCAGGATGATAGTGACGCGTGAGTGAGCGGGCCGGGCCGGGCGCTGATGCGCACGGGGAGGAGAAGGGGTGTCCGCGGAGCGGAGCAGCGGGGCCGAGACCGATCGGCGCCCGGGACCGGGCGGGGGACGCTTGGGCACTAGCGGCTCGGGGTTCCGCGGGGTGAGCCGCCGGGGGAGCGCTCCGAGCGCAGCGGGCTGGTGCTCGGCTGGCTGGCGGGGGACTCGCTCCCGCCCGCTCTCCGCGCTTTGGGGGGCTCTGACCTGGCGGTAATTCTGCTGCAGAAACCTGCCCTGGTGATGGGTGTGGGGGGGTCTTTTTCTTCCAATTTCAGTGAATCCCGCCCCCCCCCCCCATGTATTCCCTCCAATGTGCTGGCCGGGGGTGGCTTTGAGTTGGGCACTTTCCAGTTGTTCACCTTTTAGCTGAAGTCTTTCTGCAGTCGGGCTTGTGGCCAGGCCGGGTGAGAAGGTAGGTTTTCTTTTTCCTGGCGTTATTCTTCTGCTAAACAACTACTCGCCTTTAAAGCATCTAGGTCAATGGCCTAGATTCTTCAGAGACCATCTTGACCTTGAACTCACTGATTGTGTGTCTCTTGCAATACACGCGGTAGGGTAAACTGAGGCACGGAGCAGTTAGGTGACTACTACGCTTTAGCTTACTTACAGATAAAACCTTGTCATCCTCCTTATAACTGCAACAGGACACTTACTTTTCAAGTGTATTTGGTTCAAAACAAGGACATAGGCATGTGTAAGTGGTGGTGGCATTTCCCCCCTCACCTTGCCAGGAGATTATGGTTTAAATATTTGGTAGGGACCCTCCAATTAGCATTGGTAATGCACATGGTGCTGCTCAAATTCATATGGTTCCAGGGGAATTTACAACTGAGACACTGATTGCAAAGCTGAGCCAGAGCAAATAGTTTGTCTCCCGGCACTGGAAGACTTGACTCCCAAGGACAGAGTTATAATGTGGGTGAGTGTATATGCTGGCATGCAGTGACGTTAAAACAATGAGAGCAGTACTCCAGAGAAAACAGAATGTACTTTTTTAGGGCAAAAAGGAACTATTGAAAGGATTTGAGGGCATACACCTTTAATTGAGGTGAATGGCCAGAAACAATTCTATACAGTAGTTAAGTGGATTGTGTGGTATAATTTTTTGTTTAGAACTACAAATGTTTGTAAATACATTTGGTTGGTGAGAATTCAGGTGGATACTGCTATGGTTTTTTTAATGTTGCTATTACGGTAGGCTACATCGATTTGATTTCTAGATTTTATGTACATTTAAAAATCAATTTATTGTAATAGCTCTTGTTCATGCTAGTCTTCTCTCAGATGCTTACTCTGAGAGATTTGCTATGCTGCCTATAGGAAATTTCATTAGTTAAAAACTCAGTAGCTTATTTTACTGTGTGCCTTTGAAAAATCATCAAACTGCATTAACATTCTGTATATTGGCAAAGGTGGAGATTGTCCACTGACCTGATGAAAGTAGAACTTGGCACTTTGCAGATCAGCTGCCTATGTTACCATATCAAATGGTATTTTCTGGGATTTGTTCACCTGTAGAACTGAAGAATAGATGGGTTTATATCATCAAATATTGATGGACTTATAGAAGTTTACACTGAGTTGGCTAGCTTGGGGTAGTTTATCTTAGTGGCATAAAGCATTCCTGCTAGATATTTGATATTTAATACTTTTCTGTTATACAGTGTCACATTCGTGACCCAACAGATACACCAGCATTATCATGAAGTGAGGAAGGAAGACCAAATCTTTTTGTCTCTACATTTCTGGATGTTAAAATCAGTAGCATAAATTAGCCTGGCAAAATCTTACTCCCTTTCTTGTCCAGGGCAAATAACCATTTTTGTTGGGCTAATAAAAGAGAATTAGGTTTATTAATTAGCATTATGTGAAAGATAAGTGAATACACTTGTCATCTAGTCCAATCCCAAGCTCAAAGCAGGACCAACCCCAACTAAATCATCCCAGCCAGGGCTTTGTCAAGCTGGGCCTTAAAAACCTCTAAGGATGGAGATTCCACCACCTCCCTAGGTAACCCTAGGTTGTGGAATCTCCATCCTTAGAGGGCAGCTTCACCACCCTCCCAGTGAAATAGTGTTTCCTAATATCAAACCTAGACCTTCCCCACTGCAACTTGAGACCATTGCTCCTTGTTCTGTCATCTGCCACCACTGAGAATAGCCGAGCTCCATCCTCTTTGGAACCCCCCTTCAGGTAGTTGAAGCCTGCTATCAAATCCCCCCTCACTCTTCTCTTCTGCAGACTAAATAACCCCTGTTCCCTCAGCCTCTCCTCGTAATTCATGTGTCCCAGTCCCCTAATAATTGTTGTTGCCCTCTGCTGAACTCTCTCCAATTTGTCCACAGCCCTTCTGTAGTGGGGGGACCAAAACTGGACACAATACTCCAGGTGTGGCCTCACCGGTGCCGAATAGAGGGGAATAATCACTTCCCTCAATCTGCTGGCAATGCTCCTACTAATACAGCCCAATATGCTGTTGACCTTCTTGGCAACAAGGGCACACTGCTGACTCATATTCAGCTTCCCGCCAGGGCCGTCTCCAGGCACCAGCAAAGCATGTGCCTGGGGCGGCGCCCTGTAAGGGGCGGCAGTCCGGGGATTCTGGGGTGGCCGTTTTTTTTTTTGCTTCAGCAGTTTGGCCGGGCTTTTTTATTTATTTTTTTTTTTCGCTTGGGGCAGCTGAAAAGCTGGAGCCGGCCCTGCTTCTCGTCCACTGTAATCCCCAGGTCCTTTTCTGCAGAACTGCTGCTTAGCCAGTCAGTCCCCAGCCTGTAGGGGTGCATGGGATTCTTTCTTCCTAAGTGCAGGACTCTGCAGTTGTCCTTGTTGAATCAAGACTTGATGACAGTCTTACAAACCAGGGATTATTTGGTCTATTATTTTAAGCAGGGCAGTGGAAACTATCTGTTTTGTAGGCAAGGCATTCCAACTTTGAACATTGGTTAGATAGTCTACTGACACATGTTGACCCTAGTCTTAAATAAAGGGCAACTGTTTAAGAATTGACACTTTGTGGTGGTGCCGGAGGCTAGAAATCTGATCTGTGATACCTGTTGGGATTTTTGTGTACAGCTGGGTAACGCATTGGGATTTGGGTGGATCTAGTCCAATGGACATCTTTTTCTCAGAACATGTGCAGATGGGAATTGGCTTCCTAGGAGCTGAAGTTTATGAAGAACTGATATGAAATTTTACAGATGCAACACCGAATACAGACCAAGGATGTCATAGAATCATAGAATATCAGAGTTGGAAGGGACCTTAGGAGGTCATCTAGTCCAACCCCCTGCTCAAAGCAGGACCAATCCCCAATTTTTGCCCCATATCCCCAAATGGCCCCCTCAAGGATTGAACTCACAACCCTGGGTTTAGCAAGCCAATGCTCAAACCACTGAGCTATGTCAGGAAGGACTACTAAGTTTATCTGCAACCTGGCCCTATATCCGCCCCAGAGTCAACTCAACAGCTTGAAGCACAGCTCACAATTAAACCAAGCAAGAGGCTTCATGAAGAACCTGCTAGCTTAGTAGGTGGTGGGGCAGGCTAATTTGTTGTAGGAACAATGCATTCGGCATCTGGCTACTGCAGCTGCCAAGCATGTCCCATGCATGTTGACTCCAGTTTTGGAGCAGATGGAGGTGGTTGAGAAGGACAATAGATTCAGCATTGCCAGTAACAGAAGGAGGCAGCAGCATCCGATTAGTATTGGGGCCATCTGCTTTGCCGTATTTTTTTGTAGGTTTGCCTTTTGCTGTCATAGTAAGATTAGTGTATTATGGAAAAAATCCTTCACGTGTTACCCAGGGATCAAGAGGGAACAAAACTCTTTTGAATTATTTCTGTAGCCTCACAAATTGGCGTCCTAAGCCTAATTATGTAAAGTTAAAATTAATTCTACACTAATTGTTCTCTCCTTTGTACCTGCTGTGAGTGAGGAGGAGATGCTGCTACACTTCTGGTGAGCTGGGAGTGTTGAGCAAATCTTACTTTTCATAGTGATTTCTTATGCAATTTAGTGCTGCTGAACTGGAGAGTCCTAGGATAATTGGTATGGAGTTGCTGCAAACAGCAGGAATGTTCATAACAGTTCTTGCACATCTGCAAGGTTTTGGAACAATTTCAGACTTAAAAACCCTCCCCCTTCAACGTACTTAAACCCTGATCACCATCTAATTCTTATCCATCAAAACTGGAAAACTACATTGTGACACAATGAAGATGAAAGATGTGCATTTACCTTGATCTTGATAATGGAGATGTTCAAATTTTCAAATGCAGGAAAGTGGTAGTGAGGGACAACTGTTTTTTTAAAAACAACAACAAAACAATACATTAAGAATGAGTTTTATGTTCAGTATATTGCAGCAATACTGTCATATATAAATGTATATGCTATAGTTTTAAACAAATATCCTTACCTGTTACTAATATCTTAAATTATTAAAACAAAGTATTTTTAAATTCTAAAGTACTAGTCACCATTCATGCTGCTTGTTTACATGAAGTATTCATCATTTTAGACTGAGATTAGACTAGTTTGTTTCATGTGCTGTTTCTGGTTTGTTTCATTTTCTGCCTTTCCTATACTAGCACAGTGATGATGTTTTGGGCAGCAAACACTGCAGAGGGTATGTTTAAATTCTAATCTTGACATTTTAATAAAAACATAAACATTCATATTAATGTGAGCATTTGTTTAGTTTTTGGACCTAATCATCCCTTCTAAATTTTTGTTATGTGATAACTCCAGCCTACATAACTCTATATTACAATCCTATATGGAAAATTGGCACAGGTCATGCATTTGTGTTTTGCTTCCCATAAACATTTGGCAGTGACCCTATCACCTTTGGCTCAAGAGAAAACAGCTAACTTTAAAGTGCTGCCTCTAATCTCTGGTAAACTAATGGGGCTTGCAGGAAATGGAAATTTTCCAACTGCTTAAATATTTATAAGACCAAACAGTGTATTTAATGTGTGAGAAGGAGTTGCCATGTCAGCGTCACTCTGGTATTTCATACCGTATGCAGATACTGCCGTATGATCTCTAGGAATCGGCCTTCTGCTCAGTCCTGAGAAAGAGGATGTAATTGTAATAGAATTTGGAGTGTCACTCCTGTGCCAGCTTTTCCGAAGGATCTCCCATTTCCTGCTTCTATTTAGAAAGTGCTGACTCCTTCCCTACAAGCATCTGAGCAGCTATATTGGCATCAAAAAAGAATAAGTAGTTAGAATCATCCTGGGTTAACGAGCATTTCTATTTTAAAAAGTTGGTCAATAAGTCTATTGATAGATCCTGTTGTAGTATCTGTGTAACTGTATAGGGGCAAAACCAATTCTAATAATTTAGTGAGGTTGGTAGTTATCGGTAGTGGCTAACACACAAAGTTTGTACACCTGTTACAAGAGCTGTCCAAATATTTATTAATCCCCATACCACTTTAAGGTAAAATACATATCTTGATATCACAGTTGGATAGAGACTGGGAGTGGTTGGGTCATTACAAAACCTAAACCTAATTTTCCCCCATATTAATTTCCCCCTACTGTTACTCACACCTTCTTGTCAACTGTTTGAAATGTGCCACTCTCATTACCACTACAAAAGATATTTTTCCTCCCTTGGTATCCTGCTGTTAATTGAATTGTCTCGATAGACGGACCTCATACTTGGTAAGGCAACTCCCATCCTTTCATGTATTTATACCTGCTCCTGTATTTTCCACTCTATGCATCTGATGAAGTGGGTTCTAGCCCATGAAAGCTTATGCCCAAATAAATGTGTTAGTTTCTAAGGTGCCACAAGGACTCCTCGTTGTTTTAACTGCTAGATTATTTCAAAAGTTCTAACACTGAAACAAATGTAGAGCAAGAAGTGTATTGATGCTTCCTGTACAGAAGCCTGGTAACAGAGGGGCAGCAGGCCAAGGTGAAGCTATTCAAAGTAAAGAACTTCATAGTGTCTGTAACATTTGTGTACAGTGCGGCATTGAAATACCTGAAGGTAGAAGTTAATTTAGCTACAGAATAGAGGTGGCAGCAGTACAGGGGAGTCGCATCTTACCCGGGGGTTAGGTTCTAAAATCAGCGCGTAAGGCGAAAATCGCGTATAGTCAAACTCTCATTGGATGCAATGGCGGGCGGAATCGCTCACACTACAGATACAGTATTTAAATTGTTGTTTTTCTCTCTCTCTCTCTCTTTTTTTTTTTTTTTTTTTGCTTAGCGCGTATAGTTGAATTTGTGTAAGTTAAATACGCATATGATGCGACTCCACTGTAAAACTTTTCCAAAACTGCCTTAACCTGTTCTAGAAAGGACCACCACTGTGGTGAAAAGGTCATTGTGTCCAGGATCATTAGCTGATGGAAAAATTACTAACTGAAACATTTTCTAAGCTGCCGTTCCTGGATTAGCTTTTTCTTGATTCAATTCACAGTGGAAATTCAGCTGTAGTTTCGGAAGGAAGCTCTGGGTTACTTTAACCTGGGAAACTATTTAACATTTATGTGACTATGTAAACTCTTCCAACTTCGCTGGAAAAAAGATGTGCTTAACTTAAGTTAACTAACATGCGTTAAAGTCCTAATGAACACAAGGCAGGGTGTAGTTTATTTTTTGCAGAGTGAGCAGGTTGAGTTAAAGACTGATGAGTTTAGGGTTTCCTTGACCCGCTAATTTCTGTGAAAACTACAAATAGCTTTACCTACAACAAAGTCAAATTCTAGTGAAGACCGCTTCAGTTAAGAACAAAGTTATTTTCCTAGTAAAGATAACGCCTAAAGATTTATTCTTCTTCTTTTCCCTTATTGTGGGTTTGTCATTAGGAATGTGTGTGTGATTGATCAGTCTGTTCCTGATTTTGTTGTTAAAGGCTATGCTTTGACAAAATTATGTGCAAACTGAGGGCAGTTGGACCTGAAATGTGTGTTATGAGAGCAGCAGCAATGGTGTATCTAGACTGGTGAAGTTGGCATAGTGGTAGAAATAAGTATTTGTGAAAAATTTTTAAAATGGAGAGAAGTGCATCAGTCTGTTTAAAACAAATGTCATTTCAACCTATCTCCTTACTTGAAGGTGAAAATGGTGGTTTGGGTGTGCATTGCAATAGGATTACCTAAATTAATCAAACTGAGCTAATTTGCATTTGCTAATTGCACGAGCTAATTTGCATAAAACAGATTCAGAATTGAGAGATTTTAAAATCACTTTACGAATGAGCAAAGCAGTAAATTCATGAAAATACTAGAAATATTAGATTAATTCCTTCACCTTACTAAACTGGTAACTTATTGCCAAATATTTCAAGCAAAATCAGGCTATGCATAAATGTATGGAATGCATTTTTGTTTAGATAACATATTTTAACAAACCAGTTTGTTCCTTCAGTCTATGTGCCAGTTTTTGAAGCTCTTTCTAAAGATTTGAGGAGAATGTATAGGGACTGTCTGTGTGTTAGACAAGCCTTGGCAGTTTGATTGGACTCCTAACTCAACTAGAAGTGTCCCTAGGAAGGAGAAGAGTGCATTTTAGGATTCCTGTCCTCCACAACAGACACCAGTAACTTCCAATATTGGCACAGTTTAGAGGCAGCTGGTATGTGCTCTTCCAACAGCATACTAAACTTGTTTACATTTTTAAGGCATCTGGTGAGTGTTCTGTATTTCTGTACGGTTATGCTTTGCCTCTGCTCCTGTGGGAATGTTATAGTATTGGCCATAATTGCTATAAAATGAGCAGTTGATTCCTGATATCTGTTGTTCTGAAGTAACTGCCTAGTGGAATTGATAGTGGGCTAGGAACAAAATATTAAAAGACCCTACCAACGGGTACTATACTGGGGCAAATTCTTGTTACTAAGAACTAATAAGTGGGGGTCAGTTTTACTAATGGTGTGCTGGTCTTCCAGTTTAACTAATAAAGTAGTGTTCTCTGCTATGTGTATGTCCTACTGTCATGCCTAAGAGTCAGTATGTGTGACTGGCCATTGATATCTTGGACCGGTAGCTGGACATATGTATCGTATATCCTTTTTTGCTCATTCCAACTTATAACAGATGTTTCAGAGCACAAGATCTTCACAGATGGATGATGTAGTCTGGTACACTATATTGCAAATATACCCCACTTTGAGCATATTTGTATGTTTGATGCGTCTACTCTATGGTGGAATAAATACCGTGTGTGTATGTACGCATGTGCTTGTGTTTGTGTATGCATGCCATAAAACAAGTTCTTGTCCTTGAAATGGTAAACTAGCAGAACTCACATATGTGTAGGTTTCCTCAGGAATCCACCTTTGTAGAGTCATACAGAATAACCTTGCTTATTTAATAAGTCACCCCAATTGCTTGATCTCTACATTTTTTGTTAATGACTGAAAGTCAACCTTTTGTTTTATTACAGAAATTGAAGCCAAAGAAGCCTGTGACTGGCTGAGAGCTGCTGGTTTCCCCCAATATGCTCAGTTATTCGAAGGTAAAGTATGATCCATACATCTGATATTAAATCCAACTGGAAAACCTTAAAAAAAACTTTCAGAGCCCAATACCTCTGACCACACTTACACTGTAAGCACAGCCATATTGTTGTAACCTGTTCATACAAATTTAATCTGATCCAGTTTAACAAACAAAACATGCAGCTGAGTTGGTGCGTATGGAAACTATATCTTAACTTAATGTTTGTGCAGCAATGTGAAGTGCTTTTAAAAAAAAAGATTGGGGGGGAGGGGGTCAGGACCAAATATGAGTAATAGGTTCTGGTAGCAGAGATTGCAATTAAGGTTGAATTGCAGTTTCCCTACGTTTTAATAGCTCAGAACTTTTTCAGTCTCCTTCCTTTTTGGCTGACATTTTCCACGTTTAATTTTTTACTCCTAGCAATCCCTCAAGCTCTCTCTCCACCCTCCAAAAAATGCTTGAACATAGTTGTTTGAACCACTTTTTTAAGAGGGGGAAATACTCTTCCAATCAGAAATGTCTCAAATAGATTATAAATTCAGTCTCAGCTTGTTCTCATAGTGTTATTGGGCTTTAAGGGTTATGCCAAGTTTGGAAAAAATGATTGTCACTTTGAAGCTATTAACAGAGCAGTTTTATGTGTGCACATTAGAAGTATGCTTTTTAATATTTGTTTATCGGTCTAAACTTTTGATTTAGGATAGCTGGGTTGAGGGGACGTGAAACCAAATAGCTACAGATCAAGGAATTTACAAACATCACTGGCAACACTTCCTTTCTTTAAAACAAGCCAGCAAACAAATCAGTGATTGCAACATTAAGATTGAGAAATCAAATAGTCAAAGCTAAGCTTGGAAGTCATATGCCTTAAAATGTGGTGTCTCATGATATCCTTTGTCAGACTGAAATAGATAGTAGATATAAACTAGCATTTTGTATGCAACCTTACATTTTGTGTAGATACTCAGTGTACCATACTGTATAATACTCTCTGACAGGGCCGGCACACCCACTAGGTGACCCTAGGCAGTCACCTAGGGCGCCAGGATTTGTGGGGAGGCTGGCCGCGGCTGCCTCCCGCTTCCTGGTTCCGCGGCTGAGCTGGGAGCCAGGAGGGCGGCTCGCCGCGGCTGCTTCCCACTTCCCAGCTCCGCGGCTGAGCCGGGAGCTGGGGAGGCGCCGCGGGTGGGGGGAGGCTGCTGCGGGTGGGGGGCTGAGCTGCCAGCCCGTGGGGGTGGGGAGGAGCTGACGGGGCGGGAGGGGGGCAGTGTTAGCTGGGGGGGGGGGGCGGCGCAGGGCTGGTGCAAGGAAGTTTCGCCTAGGGCGCGAAACT
This sequence comes from Chelydra serpentina, assembly GCA_037349315.1. Taxonomy (NCBI): domain Eukaryota; kingdom Metazoa; phylum Chordata; order Testudines; family Chelydridae; genus Chelydra; species Chelydra serpentina. The sequence continues at coordinate 27,159,718 of JBAIAC010000035.1, read as the reverse complement.
TCCTTGCACCGGCCCTGCTCTCTGAATTGGCCTGAGGATGGAATGCAGTGTTCTGACTTTGTTTGTTTGATATTTAAATCTCAATAAGATCTATAAAAGAATCCAAGAAAAACATTGCCAGTGAAACTAGCAGGCTCCTTGATCTGGAGGGTAGATCTCAAAATCTGGGCTGTCAAACTTTAATCATACTTTTAAACTGGAGAACTGATTTTACTCAAGTGTGGCATGTTTTGTTGATCTTATTAAAGTTTAAGCAGTCTAGGCTGAGTGTAGTGGGCAGGTCCTTACCATAAGCAAGATTTTCTTGTAAGAATTTCCAGTTTTATAAATATATGTGGGCAGTACTGCCATCTCGTAACCTTATTGTCTCTCTAGCGATTTTGATGTTTTTTGACAACGAATTTAGACTGTACTTGCCATCACATTTCAGTTTAAGTTAAATAAAACTAAGAACCTTGGTTTTAATGCAACCTAATAGCCTAGTCTTGTAAACACCGAGGCCCTAGTCCAGCAAACACTTATGCATGAGAACAGAGCTGTCCCTTGGGTACGTCAAATCAGGGTGATCACTCCAGGCCCCATGCCTTGGAGTGCCCCGCGCTTAGATAAAATCGTGAGGCGGTGAGCTAGACGAGTGGGGTGAGGAGGCGAGCGGCAGGGGGGTGAGGAGGAGCCACCCTAGCAGAACCTCCCCCTCCCCACAGTGCCTCCTGCTTGCCTGCCTCCACCTCCCCCCAGTGCCTCCTCCCCCGCCAATCAGCGCCTCCCCCTCCCTCTCAGTGCCTGCCATGGATCAGATGTTTTGTGGCGTCAGGAGGTTCTGGGGAGGGGGGAGCGGAGACGAGTGAGAGCGCAGTGTGCTTGGGTGGGGCAGGGGTGGAAAGCGGGGTGGGGCCTTGGGAATGGGTGGAATGGGGGCGGGGCCTGGAGGAGCACCCCCCGCAGCAGATGAGAACCTCGGTGCCTATGTCCTGGCTACCGCACCCCCTCTAGGGATGGCCCTGCATGTGAGTAATCTCATTGAGGGCATGTGTGTAAAATTACTCGTATGCAATTGCTTGGAGGATTGGGCCCTTAGTTATTTGCATGTCATTTACATGTGTGTATATTTATATTTAGTTTTATCTAGCTTAAACTGAAATGTGATGGCAAGCACTGTTTAGCTTCTTTGCAGATGTTCATATTATGATCCATGTGAAAAGACTATAAGTAGGGTGGCAGAATTTGATTTTATTTTTAATAATTTCAACAGATATCTGTTTATTTTTAAGCTTTTTTCAATTTTTATCTTTTTTTAATTTTCATGGTTACAGGAAATGATTGGGGAAGGTCATGCAATGGAAGGGTCAGACAATTATTTAATGACTGTTGAAATGAATGAGTTGTTGAGAAGAAAAAAGTTAAAGCTTATAACCATTAAAACACAAATTGCCTACATCACATATCAAAATATACAAAGTAAATAACCTTAAATTAAGTTCTCAAGCAGGATTTTTCTTACTTTGCCTAACTTGATTAAATTAAACACAGTAAATCTTGATTAATATTGATAGATATATTTTTTCATTGCTTTTTGTGTGTACGATGAAAATGGTGTTTAACCATCTTTATTGAGAAAAATCTAAACCCTCCAAGCTTAATTATAAATATTTTGTATTCACAGACATGCAGTTTCCTATCGACATCAAAACTGTGAGGAAAGATCATGAATTTTTAGATCGAGATGCTATTGATTCTTTGTACAGGTAAATATTATTAGTTGAATTTTCCCCCAGTTGAAAATTATGGTTATAGCGTTTAGCATTTAACATACTCCTTTTGAGGATGGTTTTTTCCCCCTTGATGACTTGTCTGACATCCCAATTCAAGAAAGCTCTTAAGCACATGCTTAAGTCCCATTGAAACCAATGGCCTTACATACTTAAAGTTAAGTAGGTGCTTAAGTGCTTGCCTGAACGAGTTTCTGTATAGCAGCGCTATTTTCTCTGTGTACAGAGTGAGATGGAATAATACTCTGGCTCTCACTTAATCTATTCACCATCAGAATCATGTTAGAATTATGTCACTTTGGGGGGGGGGCGGTGTTACTCTAACAAATTTCAGCATTTCACATTGATGTCAAAGCGATTACTTACGTGCTTAAGTGCTTTGCTGGTTTGGGGCCTTATTGATCCTGTAGTTCCAAAATGATTTAAAAAAACCCAAACCCTAAGAAAGTCCTAGTGATCTGCCTTAGTCCCATCGTTTTTTTTCTTATGTTTTAAAATGTTAATTTGACCAAGATTTATTTCTGTGTCAAAGTCTTAATTGATGTAGCATCCTTCACAATCACCAAAGCTTCCTTAAGCTTTCATTAATGAAATAACATTCTCATTGGTTATAGTCCTCTCTTCGGACTTGCTGAGGGGAGAACTCTAGCTGTAGACAATATCATGTAACTGCAGAACTGGGTTGGTGGTTTGGGGGTATTTCAGGAACCCACAGCAGAAAGTCAGTTATTACTGGCAGAAGTTCAGACTCTGTTTTTAAAAGTTCAAGAGCAGTTATGAGAATGTCTGTCTGCTTTTATTTAAGAAAATAATTTGGGTTAAAATCTTCAGTCCTTTTTTTCCTTTCCCCTAGACGGTTAAATACACTGAACAAGTGTGCAGCAATGAAAGTGGAAATAAGTCGTCAGAGAAAACGGGTATGTCTTTACATTTTGGTTGTAATTTTGGTTAAAAATATATAAAAAAAATTACTCGATGGTATTTAAAACAAACCATGTAAAGTGGCAGGCATGTTTTGAAGAAGATCCATTAAGGATTAGCAATTGTTTACCTTTCTGTTGTCTTAATTTGAGTTGTCAATGAGCAAACCTGTCCTGCAAAACACATGCATTTTCCACTGAAAAAAATTAAAGGTAGAAATCTAATTAAAGATTATCAATTTTCATTTCATAACTTAGCCAAATAGAGCGTTTAAAAAAATAGCATAACTTGGCACACATGTCATTGCCTGGTGAGATGAAAGTTTTACTCATAGATTTTTAATGCTTATGAGTTGACAAATGGACTGTACAGGGGCCCTGACTCAACATGTGCTTAAGTGCTGCCCTAGGGAGACTCTTCTGAGTCAAGGCCTAAGCATTTATGTTCAGAGGAGGGCTCTGCAAGCTTCCTAGCCACTGTAGCTCAAGTAATCTATAGGTAAGGTTCTGCAGTGTTGTTGTAGTTGTATTGATCCCAGGGAGTTAGAGAGACAAGGTTGTGAGAGACAAGCTATTGAGCTTACACAAAGCTCTTATTCAGGCCTGAACTTCCTCTTCTGGCCTTCAAACAATCTCCCAACCTCTCCAAACTCATCATCAGAAGCAAGCTCCCCCTAGACCAGGATACACCAACTCAAAGTGGCAACAGACCCTGCCAGAACAACCAATGCAAAACCTGTAGAAATACCTCCATCGCTATGATGATCAACACCCCACACAACACACTTTTCAAGATCCATAGGTCTTGCACATGCTTAAAACAACATGGTGGTGTACCTCCTCCAGTGCACTAAATGGCCCAATAACGACTATGTGGATGAAATGAGAGAGTCTCTGTGCTCGTGAATTAATTCACACAGAAAAACGATAATACTCAAACACCAGATCACCTGTGAGTGAACACTTTTCACAAAGCAATCACTCTAACCTCTGTCCTCATTCTCAAAGGAAATCTTCAGAACGTTTTCAAAAGATGAGCCTGGAAGCTTAAGTTCATAACTCTGCTAGACACTAAAAATCATGGACTAAATAGAGAGACTGGATTTGTGGCTTATTACAACAGTCTATAACCCACTAACTACCCACACCCCATTCTTGGTGACTGGAGAGTTGTTAATGAGCCGTTTCACCTTGAATGGTCCCTTGAAATATGTGTTAACTACTTATGCTAAACAATCTGTTTCACCTTGTATTTAGCTGTAACACTGCGAATGCATTTCCAAGACCCGAAAAAGAGCTCTGTGTAAAAGGCTATGTCTACACTATATAGCTTTTAGTGACATGGCTGTGTCTTGCCACAACCATACTGCTAAAAGTCACACAGTGTAGCTTGTTGTATGTCAGCGCTCTTGCCGACAAAAAAACTTCTACCCCCAATGAGCGGCGTTTGCGTTGTCGGCAGGAGAGGGCTCCTGCCTGCAACGCGCTGTTCACACTGGTGCTTGTCGTGGCAAAACTTTTGTCTTTTGGGGGTAAGGGAGTTTTAAACACTTCTGAAAGACAAAAGTGTAGACATAGCTTAAGCTGAAAAGCTTGCATCTCTCACCAGTAGAAGTTGGTCCAATAAATGATATTTCCTCACCCACCTTGTCTCTCCAAGTGAGAGGGTAATTCATTCTCCATGGACTTGTCCACACTAGGGAAAAGCCTAGGATTCCCTTGACTAGCTAACATGGGCTAAAACTACAGTTTTGCCACTCTGCACTAGGATTTTAGAGAGAGCTAACTGTCATGTTGTTTAAAAAAAACTCATACCATTTTCCGTAGCATGGACTAACCCTTCGAGACTGCCAATGCGGGGTGCCCATTATGAGAATGGGATTTTGATTAAGGAAGGTTTTGCTTCTCTTATGCTATTAGGTGAAAAGTGAAAAGTTCCGTATATCGCTGTCAGTCACTTGAACCTCCCCACACACTTGTTTTATTGCACTCAGTGTGCTCTTCCTTTGATCTGGATACATTTTTAACTTGTTTGTTGGCTACTGACACTGCCTTTTGTTTTCAGACAGAAGAGTAGCTGGAGAGAATTATAGACTGGGCACTGCGGATGTATTTTTCCAAAGCACTTTAGAGCACAAAGCCCATTGACAGTCAATGGGACTAGTGTGCCCAAGTCACTTAGCTATAGGGTTGCCAACTTTCTACTCGCACAAAACTGAACACCCTTGCCCTGCCCCCTGCCCCTTCTCTGAGGTCTTGCCCCCTGCTCACTCCATCCCCCCCTTCCCTCTGTTGCTCACTCTCCCCACCTTCACTCACTCGCTCATTTTCACTGGGCTGGCTCAAGGGGTTGGGATGCAGAAGAGGGTGAGGGCTCCGGCTGGGGGTGCAGGCTCTGGGGTGGGGCCAGGGATGAGGGGATTTGCGTGTAGGAGGGGGCACCGAGCTGGGGGGTGGTGCCGAGGTGTTCGGAGTATGGGAGGGGCTCTGCGATGAGGCAGGGGGTTGGGGTGCAGGAGAGTGCTCCGGGCTGGGGCCAAGGGGTTTGGAGGGTGGGAGGGAGATTGGGGCTGGGGAAGGGGGGTTGGGGCATGGGAGGGGGTTGGGGTGCAGGCTCCGGGCAGTGCTTGCCTCCAGCAGCTCCCGGAAGCAGAGGCATATCTTTCCCCCCTCCCCACCCCCCCAGCTCCTACGTGGAAGCGCGGCCAGGCGGCTCTGCACGCAGCCCTGTCCACAAGCACTGTCCCCACTGTTCCCATTGGCTGCGGTTCCCGGCCAATGGGAGCTGCAGGGACAGCGCTTGGGGTGGGGACAGCCTGCGGAGCCCCCTGGCTGCCCCTATGCGTAGGAGCTGAGGGGGGACATGCCGGCTGCTTCCCGGGAGCCGTGCAGCGCGAAGGCTAGCAGGGAGCCTGCCAGCCCCACTGCGTGGCACCGCCAACCGGACAGTCAATGGCCTGGTCAGCGGTGCTGACTGGAGTTGCCAGGATCCCTTTTCGACCGGGTGTTGCGGTCAAAAACCAGTCACTTACTTAGCCACTTCCAGAAATCCCACCCTGTGCCTCCCTGAAAGTATTTGATTTCTCTTTTACAGCTGATTGGAACACTTTGGACTAAATGAAATTTCATCAAAATATGCTATTTTGCTGAAGCCCATATATTTTGTGGAAACATCTCTCTTTTGAGAGAGTTTTTTGGGGATAGGAGAGGCAGCCAGACTGTCTCTCTCACTCTAGCCTGGTGGCTATGGTGCTGGCCTGGGATATGAGAGATCCACATTCGAGTCCCTTCTCTGTCTGATTCAGCGACTTGAACCTGGGTCTAAGGCTGTGCTCTAACCACCATCTTGGAGACAGACAGATAGACATACCCCTCCCCTGCATGCACCTACCCACCCAGGCACCCCCTTCCCTAATAGAAAAGCTCAGAAAAGCAAGCTTCCAGCATGCTTAGGTGCCAGCTCAGTTAGTGAAACAAAGCTCATGCTGAAGGGCTTTAGACTGAATGTTGTTACAATGTAGAAATCTAAATTTAAAAATACTGCAGTGACTCAAAAATAAGCATCAAAAGTTAAACCTCCTTTTTTGTTGCATCTTAGATATTTTAAAACTTGCTGGACTTTGCCCCTTGAACTGTACGTACTTTCTTTACTTTAAGAGTGATGAATCTGAAGACGATGAACCTTGTGCAATAAGTAACAAATGGGCTTATGAGAGGTGCAATCAGAGATGGTCTCGCCTGGAGAACACAGAAGATTTCCCTGAAAAGGGGTCTAGTGCATCAGTCCCAGACAGTCCACGATTTAAGAGCACTGGTAGTGAGGAAATATCCTTTACAGACCAAGGAGAGAAGCATGATGTGTCTTCAATTCACAGTACTAGCAGTGGGGACAGTGACATTATCAGCTTCCCTAAGACTTTTGAGGATGTTGAGACCAGCACTAGTTCCTCAAGGTGTTCCTCAAGTAAACTGGCCTCTCTTGACTCTACTTTTAGTTGTTCTCCTTCCCCTAGTGAGTTCTTAAACATCATCAGCGAGGAGAAGCTTTTAGATAAGCCACCACAAAAAAAGGGGAAGAGCTTTCTAAAGAAAATGGAGAAACTGCGTATAAGGAGTTCCAGGGTAAAGAGAGCTGCTGGGTCAAAGGCCAAACCCATTATTGGTGAACCTGTTCTTCAGGAGGGACTGGACGAAGAGAAGCTGAAGGACCTTAATTGTGTAGATATTTGTGACCAATCTGACAGCCAGATGAAAAAGAATTCTTCCTATTCTCCCCACACTTGCAGCAGCAGCAGCCAGTCTGAAACCAGCAGCACAGTGAGCACTCCAAGTCCTGTTATCAAAGTCAGAAGCTATGCTAAACGGGGAGGCATGTATGCGGAGGACTCTGACTCCAGTAAGCTCTCTCTGTGGAACGATGTATCTGAGCAGAACTTCAAAAATGAAATCAATTTGCATGCGAACCAAATGTTTCACGTACCACAAGGCCATAAGCCTGGGACTTTCCCCAAAGCACTTACAAACAGTTTCTTATCTCCAACAGACAACACTTCTGTGAACTGGAGAACTGGAAGCTTTCATGGATGCAGGCGGAACAGAATTAGAACTAGTTCTAAAGAGTCTGAGACCCCTCTGAGTCCTCTGTCGTTTATAGATAACAGGCTGAGTATCTATGACAATGTGCCCAGCATTCCTGTTCATCTTAATAAGATGGAGATGCCGGAAGTTAGTGATGACGACGTTTTTTCAGAACTAGACAATGTTATGGAACATGTCAATGGGCTCAGAAAGTTGGTCAATCAGTGGACTGAGAAGTTCTCAGATGATGGAGACTCTGATTTTGCAAACGACTCTACCTCTCCGTGTCCATCTTCCCCTAAAGAAATCCACCTTGAGATAAAAAAGCATTCAGAAGAGAAACCGGCTGATCTACCAGCTGCTGATGGAAAACAGAACTGCAAGCATGGCAATGAGCTTGATTCCCCAGAACTGGCATATATAACAGATTCAGAGATGGGATCATCATTATCACATTCCAACAGGTCAGCTTCATTTTTCTTTTATAACCTTCCCCTCCTCCTTCTACCCCACCTCCGAGAACTTATCTGTCATCCCCTCAGTCCAAAACACAATCACCTTCTCAAAACAATGAGAAATTTTAAATCCAGTTCATCTAGAGACTAACCTGAACCAACCAGATCCAAGCATTAGGTGCTAGGTATCTTGGTGATGATGGACACACAAACACTGAGAGAAATCCAGATCCAAACTTTGTGGCTCATTCCTCTCTCTAATTTGAACCTTTCACATTGGTGCAGTACCTCACAGCCTAGACCTTTTATGTAAAATGCAACCAAAATCTGCTTGGAAACAGCAGGTCACTTTTGAAGTGATTGATTGATAGGACAAAGTGTTCCATTGCTTTAGGCAGAGACCTGACATGAACAATAAGAACATTCCTTTAACCTAAATAATGTTTACTCCTTAGACATGAGAGGCGACACTGGTCTACAGAGGAGACTGTGAACTTGGAAAGCCTTTCTGTACAAATTGATAACCAGTCAGCAGCCCACCTAAACCGAATACAGAAACTTGCTTTGTTGAAACTCACTGCTTTAATGGACAAATACTCTCCTTCCAGTAAACAGGGCTGGAACTGGTAAGTTTATGTTAACATATTCTACTTCGGGAAAGATGACCGTTGGCAAATGCAGGTGGATGCCTTATCCTGCTCTGAACTGAGTATGCACATCTGGAGTGAAATCCTGGTCCCACTGTCTCAATGGGAGTTTTGCTACTGATTTCAGTGAAGCCAGGATTTCACCCAGACGGTCACCCTTTCCTACAGTTTGGCATTATTGATAACTTAAATAACAGTCCAAGCTTCAGTCTTCGCTTTCTCCCGAAGCTTGCCCGTTCATAGGGCTTTTCTCGGAAAGAACTCCTCTGAGACAAGGGGAATTAGGGTCTGGGACAGAGACCCAGTCCAACCCCTTCTATCCTGGTTGTAGCTTAAATACATAAATAAATAAAAATCACCTGCCATTGTGATCAGCAATAACAATTCTGCATCTTTATGGAGGGTTCTAGCACCTGAACATAGGGACGCAACAGAGGAACCTGCCACTTTCTTATAAGGATGGTAGTGTATTCTGCAAGAGTTTCAGCTTGAAATGAGGATTTCTTTATGGGAGCTGCCCCCTGCTAATTTAAGGGACTTATGACACACAGCCGAGGCTGTCGCTGTATTTTTAAGTGTTGATTTCTTTGTGCTGCCATGAGTATAATAAGGCTGTAGTATTTGGGGAAGGAGCAGAGGTGGCACACGCCTTCCTAAATGTGCACAGCATAAATGGGTGGGAGATCCCCAGTGCCCCCTGCTCTAAACTGCCTGAATGGAAGGGCAGCTAATGGTTTGAATGTATTTATTTTTGTTTTCAGGACTGTTCCAAAGTTCATTAGAAAAATCAAAGCCCCTGACTATAAGGACAAAAATGTATTTGGGGTCCCATTACTGCTAAATGTTCAGCGAACAAGCCATCCACTTCCAAAGAGCATTATCCAGGCCATGGAGTACTTAAGAAGCCACTTTCTTGACCAGGTACAAATATAAAACAAACCTAAATATGACTTGAATGACACTTCACTCCATGGATGTTTTTAACTTGGAGCCCCTACAGAGCTGACCGCCAGTTTCTTTTGCTTTGTCAACCCTTTCAAGGACATTCTTTCCACTCCAAGGCTTCTAACAGTGGTGTCTGAACAGGCTTGAGTGGGCACCCTGCAGGGAATAGCAATATTGTTCACCTTTTGTGGATACCTTATTTCCACCCCAGTTTAAATTTATCTGCCCTTCTTTTTGTTTATAGCACCTGCAGCTGTTCTGTTCACTTGGCAAATGTGGGTAAACTGCCTTCTCGTAGTGGCACTTAAGTGGTAAAAAGCAAACTCTAACACCTTTAGCACTCTTTGTCTCTGCTCTGTACAGTCTGAAAGCATCGCAACATCTGAATTCTCATTTCACATCTCTAAGAATTGAGCTGTATCTTTTAAATTCTAATTTAACTCATATAATAGGGCTGTGATTAACATCCTTTTTGTGCTTAAGTTACATTTATCCGCTGCTCTGAAGATATTTGCATTTGTAGATTAGTGCCCACTATTATGAGCCACATACTATATGCTGCAGTATCTGTGTATAAAGGATGGGGAAAGTTTTTGTAAAGTTAGAAGTTTTCCATCCTTCTCCAACTGTTTGGATTCACAAATCTAGTTAGGGTTCATTAATCTTTTTTTCATATAACTTAAACTCATGGAGGGTTGTGGGTTTTTTGTTTTTGTTTTTTAAAAAAGATTTGGTTCACTTAGAAAACCATTTTACATGAGTCCTGGATTTGGGATAAAGTCTCTCCTCATTGAAAACTAAATTGGATAAAGTGAGGAGCTGCCTTGTATGTCATTGTGTGCGTATTAAATGAAGATCTGTCAATACAGTGTTCAATTTTCAGATTTGTGTAGACATATAACCAAATATTATTATGCAAGTGAACAAATTTATATCTTGCAGGTAAAAATGGAATATATATTCTGTGACTATGTCAAAACATGTCATTTCAGTAGTATCACTGGTTCATTTGGCTTTGACTTTATATTATGTTAAAACATTAACTTTACTATATATTAAAATATATAACACTAAATACTTTAATATTATAAAAGTTGAAACAAAATTAATTGAAATTATACTATTGAAATGACATGTTTTGACATTATCCAAATTGAATTTTTCAGAATTTTTTTCTCCTGGAAAATTTAAAGATTTCGAATTTTCATTCCATACTGAAATTAACTTCTTTGAAATATTGGAATTTTCCACAAAGTGGAAATTCTGGTTCTCATCCAACTCTAAAAAAAATAGGCATGTGAAACTTTATGCGATTGGATATCCTGCTCAGTGCTTAATGCAATTACCTAGGTATCAATTTAAATTCATACTTATGTACAAACCCTTTTCTCTTTGATACACAACACCCAAAGTGCACTGGCAACTTCCAGACCTAGTGTTAACGTCGTATCCTGTTGATATAAACTGAGAGAGCCAATACAAGTTGCTTTTAAAAGGGAAAAAAAAAAAATCCTACATGAAAAGTCTTCAGAGAGGACTCTCACTTTTCTCACTCTTGGGTTAACTGATGTACCAAGAGTCCCAGTGTGGTTCAGCTGGAGAACAGGGAATATCCAAGCTGTTTCTAAAGAGATCAGAGTGCATTGGTTGTAGCTGACTTATCAGAGCAATGCCATGGATATATTTTAATGTACCTGTGAGCAAAATCATGTCCCATGTACGGTGTGTGTATGTACAGCCATCATAAGTACTTCAGTGTCCGAGTTAAGGAGAAAAATTGCTTATTCTGACTTAGGTTTGGGCTCTTATGTCTGTCTGTTCTCTTAATAGGTTGGCCTGTTCAGAAAATCAGGCGTTAAATCTAGGATCCTTTCTTTAAGGGAAATGAATGAAAATGACCCAAACAATGTCACTTACGAAGGGCAGTCGGCGTTTGATGTGGCAGATATGGTAAAGCAGTATTTCCGAGATCTTCCTGAGCCTATATTCACTAGCAAGCTTTGTGAATCCTTCCTGCACATCTATCAGTGTATGTAATTTTTTTTATATTCTGAGTTTCTTGGACATTTAGGCCAAAAGTAATCTCTGATTTTGTGCGTTCCATATTTTGAGACTCCAACATTATGCTGCTGGGGGTGTGACTTTTCAGAAGGTCTGAGCATCTTTAAGCCCAATTGAAGTCAATAGGAGCTGCAGGTGCTCAGCACTTCTCAGATAAGATTCAGCGTGTCTCAAGATGGGCTTCTAAAATCAATATGAAAATATTGGTCTCAGATTATACAAGAAATACTATTTTCCTCACCCTTGTGTTTTCTCTCTCTCTCACACACTCCCTTTAACAATACTCTGTGGTTGGTGTTCTAACTTTTAAATGGTTGTTTCTGTATATTATGGCATAATCACCTGATTATGCAAGTAGTCTTGTTCATTTCAATAAGACTGCACCTTCAGATCAGGTACTTCTTAGCATGAGTGCAGGTCCTTTGGTATGGCATTATCACTGGAAATGCCAGGTGATTCCTAGTTGTTCTGTCAGCCTGTCTACATTGTTTGAAAGAAAAATAAACCATAGGCAAACTACATCATTTGCAATTGCTTGGAATTAGTGCTGCCTCCAATAGTTTATTTTAACTGAGTTCATTTGTGAGAGACAGCAATGCAGCAAGAACTTGTTCTGGAGGCATGTGATGTTGGTGCCTGTAGGTTTTTTAATGACAATCTTTTCTGTAACCTGGAAAAGGCATTTAAAACTTAAATAAGCACAAGCTTTCTAAAAAGATTAAATCTTGAGTTTTGTTGTATTACATGACTTTACTTTGACATGAGGAACATGCATCCTGCTGCCTCGAGGCAAAACCTTGACTACAGGAGTCCTAGTTGCCTGTTATTTTTTGTCTATAGAATATGGAATAATATCCCAGATCTTTGGGTAATTTTTTCCCTCTTTTTTAATTGAAAATAAAGATTTTAAATAAAAAAATCTGATTTTTAAAGTAAACAGCTGTTGTTTAGCCTGCCCCAGTGGGCACTCTGCTTCTGGAGTAAGTATGGCTGAACAGGGAGTTATTTAGGAATAACTGTCTTTGAATAACTCCAGGTGTAGACAAGCCCTTATTTCAGTTTCTTCCATCAGGAAGAGCTTTAAGACCAGCTAAAATAAGCCACTTTGTAAACCTCTTGTGGAGGCTTAAATTAACTGGCTTTACGAAACTGGTGCAAATAGGTGTGTCAACACCCGGAATGGTGGCCTTTTAGCTCTTTGCCATCTCTAAGGACTGTCCTATGATCCTGAGTAACGAGAAAACTGATGTATGGAATTGATGCCCTATTTAGGGGATAGTGTGTTCGTTCTTTTATCTTATCAAACTCTCTCATGAGTTTCCTAATTCTTCTATCTTCAGATTTGCCAAAGGATCAACAGTTTTATGCAGTCCAGGCTGCCATTCTTCTGCTCCCAGACGAAAACCGGGAAGCTCTGAAAATTCTTCTCTTCTTTCTCCGAGATGTAGTTGCTTTTGTTGAAGAAAACCAGATGACTCCGACCAATGTTGCAGTCTGTCTTGCGCCATCCTTGTTTCATCTCAATACTTTAAGGCGAGAGAGTTCATCATCATCTAGGTATCGTTGTCATAACAGCTGAACTGTTAAATAAGAGTTTTTCTGTGCCATGTTGACTGCATAAATAAAATGAGCCAAAATGTATCTTGCCTGTTAAAAAATCTGGAAACGCTCCAGATTTGTCCCATATGTGACAGCTCAGTCCTTAGGGGAGATGAGACTACATCACCCTCCTGCTCTTCTGGCTCCCTGTCAAATATGAGATCAATTTTAGGGCCCTGTTCTTCAAAGCCCTAAATAGTCTGGGTCCCAGTTATCTCAGGAATCCACCCCCCCCCCCCCCCCCCGAGCATCATACATTAAGACAACTCTAATACTTTGTGCATCCACAAAGAGTAGTTAACACGGGCCTGGCATAAGATTCTAAAGGTGGCAAGACCTATCATTTGCATTAGCTTAGCCTGATTCCACTACAAAAAACTCAAAGATTAGGTTTCTCCCAATATCTACGCCAAAGGAGACAGCAAAAAACCCACTCGGTCTGTGTCTTATGACGAGGGGTCAGAATAGTCTTCCTGACAAAGTTTGCTTTTTATAATCCTGCTTGCACTCAGGTAACATGGAATAGAGATGGATGTATTCTGGAGACATGGGTAGGAGTGGGCGTCCAAACTCCTGTTAGTATTTACATGTAAAAACCCAGCTGCAGATTCAAGCTCCTGAAGCTAGTTTCCAGCTGGTAGCTATCTCGGGTACTAGTTCTGTTTGGTGGTAAGGATGCCAGGGAGACTGAGTGATTTTAATTTTAATAAGACACAATTAGGATATTGTTGAGCATTTACTGGCAGTTTATGCAGTGATGAAGGACCTTCTGATAGAATCAGTACAGTAACCTCTGAGAATACTCATTCAGGGTCTAGTCTAGCCTCAATGCAACACCCTTGTTTGTTTGCTATACAGTGTGGCTGTGCTTGTGGATAAACTTGTTTTGAGGCAGGAAAGGGCTGTTTTCTTTTGACAAAAACATCATGCCCTTGTCAAAGCAGATGCTTCTTCATCTTATGCAATCTAATGATAAGGATATTGCGTTCCATTTAGGTGAGGAAGCATGTCACATACATGGTATTTGTGCATGTCAGATTTAATGACACTTTCTGAGAAAAGTAAATAGAGATGAAAAATGTTAAGAATTTGCTTTTAAGAAGCACAAAGCATCTCGAGATGCATATCTGCCTATAAAACAAGTCCTGTGATGCTCAGTTCTTGCTGGGAAGAGCCGCCACTGAAGCGGAAACAATGACAGCGCTGCTGATCATAGTCAGAGAAGATGTTTTGTGAGTGGAGCCAGGAATGTGGCAGAACGATTGTTGGCTTTTCAATTGCAAATCCTGACCAGAATTAAGCAATCTGTAATGTTTGGGAGATTGAGACTCATAGTTTAGTGGCTTGTACCATTTGGATTTACTTTTACCTCTACATTGCAACAGCAAGGAGCTTAAAATCATTTTAGAAACAAGGGTGCTTTGAACCTTTAATTTAGATAATGAGTTGTTAATATTTTACCTTAGGATTCAGACTTCAAAGGGACATACTCTAACAGGCTTGGCTCTAAGGAACAGTCAAGGGTCCTTATCGCTTGCACTTTTTAAAGTTGTTCAGTAGGAATGTTCCAAGATAAAGCTATTGTGAGTGTTACTAGTGTCATATAAAGATTATGTCTGTAAAGAGCCTAAAATGTTGGTAACACGAGTTAGCAAAACATAGCAATATGGCAGCACTTTTTTGTGGATTGTGATTATTTTATAAAAAGTCTTTAGACAGTCTACATAGGTGGTTGATGTAACTAAACACTTGATGCTGAACACATCAATGAGAGCTCATTAATTTCTTTGGCTAATCCTGTCAAATTACTGTTCAGTAAAAGACCGTATTACTTGTAAAATTTTGGTAAGCCTCAGTAGCACTAGTGCTTCTTGGTATCTCAGCAGTTTGGTTCAAGACTACCATTTCTATGCAGCTTACTAGTCACGATTACTGTGGCCGTGATGACAGAAGACTTTGTCTAATGAAGCTGTTTGTGTACAAAACTCATTGTAACACAGACCTAGAGCTTCCAGGCTGATGTTGTGTTTCACCTCTTTTTTTTTTATTTACTCTGCTGTGCCTTTAAAAAAATCCTTGTTAACCCTCTCTCTAGGTCCAGCCAGAGGAAGTACAGCCTGGGAAAACCAGACCAGAGAGATTTGAGCGAAAATCTGGCAGCAACCCAAGGCCTGGCCCACATGATAATGGAGTGCAACAGACTCTTCCAGGTACGTCACTTGATATAACACCCCCTATGTTACAACGTTACGGAAAGCGTCCATCATGCTCATTAGAAAAGTGAATATGCCAGTCGGATTCTCCAGCCCTGAAGCTTAAACTGGACATGCCTGCAAGTTCTTTGCTATCTATTGGCAAGAGTAAATGTCCTTCTGTTGTTCCTTGAATACAATTTAAAATAATCCAAACAACCCCTGAAGCAAAGCCCGAAGGTTTGTTTTTATTGACGATGATAGTTTCCCTGGGCCAAGTTATGATTCACTATCCTGTTTCTCTTTCTTCTGCTTGCAATTCCTAATGCTTTAGTGTGGTATCTGTGTCCTACTGACCTTAATACAGGGAGACTTCTGTTGCCGAGGTCATTGTATCTACTGTATAGTACTTAGCAGGATCACATTTTGCCGTCCGTTTCCTTCTTCCTGTGATAAACCCAATCCTCTGAGGTTCTGGATATATCTGTGTGCTTGGGAGGTGGGCCCGAGCCACAGAGGTTGAGGTGGGGTGTGGGTTTTGGTTCAGCCCCACTGTATTGGGAGCTCAGAACCAGGATTCTTTTTAAGACCCAACTCCGAGTTGATTTAAAATGTCCCATTTCTGTGCAGTTTTTTTCCAGCTGGCTGGGCTTAGGACAGCGTTTCTAAATGTATTACCAGTTAGAGATAGAGAGAACTTGGCAACCTCACCTGGCAATGCTTACCCCACGGGCATATGCCTCCAGGAATCCTCTATATCCAGCATTTGACTGACTCGGGTAGGGCATCTCTACGACCCTGAGCTGAGTGTAGCCTACGTGCAGGCAGTGGCCAGCCCCTTCTGTCTGTGGGATGCAGAGCTCTAATGATAAGCGTGTAACAAAGGGAGCTCGCCATCCCAGAGTGATTTAAAACATCCTTCACAAGGGGAAATGTGCCTGTTCCTCCTCATTGGGAGCCCTGGGGGAAGGCAGCTAATTGAGCCTCTCCTCCCTCATTTTTCCTCTTCCTGTGAAGGCTGCTGTCAGTACTGCACAGCAGCCTTGCTGGCAGTTAGCCTCCAGCAGGCTAACTGGCCTGCACGTGGGAATCTGCAGTTATGCTGTTGAGGCAAGAGCTGGATAAGGATCAAGAATCAGTCTGGCATCCAGGCACTTCTGCCACTCCCCTTGGCAGCATTCACATGTCTGATGATTGGTGCCAGGCTGTCCCTTCCACCTTGGTGCTGAAATGGCCCCTTGGAAAAACTTCAGCTTCAAGGAGGGCCAGAGGAGCTTTCCAAAATACCTTCACAGGCAAGGAGGGTGGGATGTTCCAATCCCTCCAGCCTTCTCCCTTGGCTTAGGCATACCACATTCAGCGTTGGCCTGTATTTGAAGGGTGAGCATGGGAAAGAAATGTTGCAGCATGGGGGTGAGGAGGGGGAATAGAAAA
Source organism: Chelydra serpentina (assembly GCA_037349315.1). NCBI lineage: Eukaryota > Metazoa > Chordata > Testudines > Chelydridae > Chelydra > Chelydra serpentina. Next base: position 27,143,118 of record JBAIAC010000035.1, on the reverse strand, counting down.
GGGATGGGGAGGGGCGGGGAAGAAGCTGCAAAGAACAGGTTGGAAAAGAGGAGCCATCACCTCCTGCAACAGACTCTGGTGCATAACACGTATAAACGAAAGTTCAGGGTTTTGTTCCCAGCTTTGCCACTGGCTGTGTCACAGAGGGCAAGTCACGTAGGCCTGGGCTGGGGTAGCTACAGATGCAAACCCCCAGTGTAGATGCACTCCGCCAGTGTCAGATGGGCCTTATCCTGGTAAGCCCCACTCAAGCAAGCCCCTTTTTGCACTGGTGCGGGATGTGCCTGTGACAGGTTTGCAGTGGTGTCACTACCACTGAGGAGCCTATAACCTTGTGTCTGTAACACGGGGATAATCGCTCCTGTGCTGAGAGGCTAGGTCAATTTTGCAAAGCAGTTTGGGAGACTCCGATGGAGGGTGCTAGAGCAGGATAATAATGAAGTGTCATGGGTTGTTTGCTCTGGAGAAGAGCTCTGTTCTTCCTATGCAAGCATACCCGCAACCCTCTGCACTCTTCCATTAACCATGTGTTATCACCGCTTCTCCCAGACTGGCAAGACTCTCTCACTGGGGGAGAGGCTCCCTTATCAGAGAAGAATTCTTAGCCCATTAAGTCTGTGTCTCATGGTGACATGAGACCTTGGGGTGCTCATTCTTTCACTTTCTCTGGTGTATACTCTCCCTAGTAGACAGGCGTGTCCTCCTTCCTATGCAGCCAACGGCCCCCACAATAATCAGTGTGATGGCTGGCTCCACAGCCTGGGCCTGCATAGTATAAAAGATGTAAGCAGCTCCCCAGGCATGCTCTGTAAGTCAGGCAAGTCGTGTACATGCAAAGGAGATGGTGTATCTCGTCTCTGATCAGTCATCTCTACCTTGTTGTCAATAAGCCAGGAACTGCTGCTGAGAAATAGAAATTCCTGTCTGAACTTTACTCTGTCTCTTGGTCTGAGCCAGAAAATGCTGTAACTTCACTACCTGGAACATCTGAGGCTGTGGCTTTCATCTGAAATTGATCTAGATAGCCTAACCCAAGGAAGAGCAAGTCCTGCTCCTTTACCTCAGTTTCTGTCTCTGCAGAATTAATATAAAATCTTATTAGAGGTGCTGGGATTTAATAAGTAGTTTTTAAACACATTTATAGACAGAATACACTTTTAATGGGATTTAGTCATTTGATTTCCGCGGTAAGATATTATAGTTAAAGCCTCAACACTCCAATTAGTCGATTCACACCCAGTTTTACAGATGGGTGTGAAGCGACTAGCCCCACACTGCACACTGAAGTGGTGAAAGAGCCAGGAGTTTAATGTAGGAATCCCACCTTGGTGCGCCAACTGCTGAGAGAGGATGTCATTCCTTAAACTAGCTTTCCTATTTCTCAGGGCAGTGGTTTTTATTTTCACATCTAGTGCTATAAAATGTGTTGGGCTGCTCCTGATTGCTGAACATTCGTTCACAGTCTCGCTGCATTAGCAAGTCCAGCTCTTTCAAGGGACGGTTTAGAATATTCATTGGCACTTGCTTTTGCGCTTGTAACTTTTACATGAAGAGTCTCCAATAGTGAGTTCACATTCACTTAAGGATCATTATCCTAGTAGATTTTTCTCCCAGTGTAAGAATAAATGTGATGGGCCTGTGCTTAGAATCCAACATCCCCTCCCGTTGCAGATGCCTGACTATTGCCTGGATCAGTGTTGTGATGACTTATATGAACAGAATGGCCTGAGTGAAAGGGCTTCTAATCAGACTGCCTCAATGAGGCAGTCCATGCTGATTTCCCTTGAGAACTCCATGCAGGACTTGCTGCGAGATGCCAAGGAAAAGTTCAAGAGCTGGATTACTTGTTCAAACTTGGAACGTGTGGAATTGGCGAATAAAAAGGTAAATCTGATGCTGGGGTGTTAGCAAAGATGGCAGTTAATAATTACGCACCTTTCTGAGCTTGTGGGTGTGCTGAAATTAGCTGTGTTTCTGCCTAACATCAATTCCGCAACTGCCCCAGAGCCCTTTCGAGCTAGCGGCAACTCCCTGGTGCCTTTTATTTGTCGTCTATATCATCTAGTATTAATCAAACTTGAGCTGCCCATTTGTGTCACCCTTCATCTATGGCACACCCTTATCTGGGCAAGATCTCTATGTTGTAGGAAAAAGTTAAGGGAAGAGCCTTCATTGTAGATACCGCATGGATCACGAGTACTCATGATCCATGCTGACCGGGCAGTTTATTCATATTATAAAGCCACCTTTGCTACACTTGGGCTCCTAGAACCATTCTTCTATAACACACACCTTGTTGAAAGGCTATCTAGGTTTCTGCTGGAGGGAGGGAGTGGTGGAAGGGGGAACGGATCACTAAATCTACTCCTAGTAGACTACAAGTGTCCATTAACTGTCTTCTAAGGTGGAAGATAACTACCACGTCCGGTTATGGAAGGCATCCACTGAAATCGATGCTGCTCCTAAAGTAATCCTCCAACGCATACTGACAGAGCAGCATCTGTGGGACCCAAGTCTGCAGCAGGCTAAAATCCTAGAGACCTGGGATGATGAAACAGATGTTTATCACTATACAACAGAAAGTATGTCACCCCTCCTGCCTCGGGAGTATGTGGTTTTGAGGTAAGGAACTGATGTGACTTTTCTCGTTGGTTTTCCAAACACAATTTATAGCCCAACTGTAGTGCATGTTGCTTCCCAGCATTTCATGCTGGGTTGTTCCAGTTCCACGTCAATCAAAAAGGGGTGCGGTTAACTAACCACCGAGCTGATTGTCCATTATTGTGATACAGTGTGTATTGCGGTAATGCCTAGAGCCCTCAGCCCCATTTGCCAGGCAATGTGCCACATATAACAATAACAGTCTTCCCCAAAGAGCTTACAGACTCAGTAGGAGGCTTACACTGGTGAGATTCAGAAATTGTTGCTACAGTCCTGCCTCTTTTCTTCTAAAAATTACAGCGCAACTGCAGACGTTTGTCGTCATAGCTGTATTATCCCCCAGTGCGAGAATCCTTGGTTTGCGTCTGGGAAAAATGTAAATTCTAGCCCAGTATGACAATGAATAGATCCTGTTCTATCACTCTTTCTTCCTAAGAAGATATAGGTGGGAGAGTTGGATTGATGGATTGGGGATTTTCCCAGATCTGCTCAGGTGATTTAGGCCCCTGGAGCCACTTGAGCAGATCGTTGTGCTCATGTGCAGTGTGGTTTCATGTGGGTGCAGGAATCTGGTTGCAGAATTGGGACCCTTAGGGCTTGTCTACGCTTTCAGCGTTGCCCCAGTGCCGCTGTGCCGCTGTAGCACTTAGTGAAGAATCTACCTATGCTGACAGGATCGCTTTTCCTGTGGGCGTACGTAATCCACCTCCCAGAGAGGCGGTAGTTATGTTGACATCCACACTCCTGAGCAATGTAGTCATACTAACAAGTGTGTAGTGTAGATTAGGACTTAGTTGGCTCCTCCATATGTCTCTTCTATATGGATTGTAAACTGTTCTGGGAAGGGACTGTCTTTATTATGCATTTGGACAGTGCTTAGGACAAAGGACCCCTCTTTATGACCTGTAGGTGCTAGTGCAACACATATTGTTTATGGCAGGATTTTAGAAGATGTCTCCATATGGACTGAGGCATGGAAAAGATTTTTATTCATGTTGTGGATTAACTGAATTGGTCTCTGCCCATCAGAATATTGCTTTACGCCATAGGCAGAACATCCGATTGTCCAGCCATGTAAAAACATCTGTGAGAAACATCCTAAAAATGCTCTTCTTTGTTCTAGGACTTGGAGGACTGATCCCCAAAGTGGCACCTGTATTTTGGCAGCTACCTCAGTTGACAGTGAAGGAGCTACTCTGCATGGGATTTTGGCCCATGTCCTTTTGTGTCAGTATCTCATAGAACCAGTTGGCTCCCAGAAATCCAAAGTGACTCACGTCTGCCGGACAGACACAAGGTATCATTTTAGTTTATGCTTCTTTACCTTAGCCTTATGGTGCTGCTGGGTCCTGAGCACACCTTTCTAGCCACCAATATGTTCTGTCACACGTATTCTACGGTAACATAGAGGAAATTAACATAAAATAATACTTAGCACTCAAGTGGAGAGGGCACGAGGCTGCGATCTGGGTTTGATTCCTGGCTCTGCCACTAACTTGCTGAATGATCTAGGGCAAACCACTTAATCTCTCTTCCTTGTAAAAGTTCCCCCTTGTGAAATGAGGATAGTGCTATTTCCTCACCTGTGTAAAAACACTTTTTGAAGTCTTTGGATAAGAAGTGACTGTTGATCTATTTTGTGTATTCACATAGACATCTTTGCCAAGTTGGTTGTCTACCACAGGTTTGAGTTTGTGCTCGCGGTAGAGAAGTATTCTGTCCCTCCAGAGTATCAGAAACAAAGCTATTTTGGCATTGGAACAGATGGTATTTAAAATCTCACAATCGTCTACTGAGATTTTTTTTACTGTGAATTTTATATTAATTGCCTCAAACACTGTGAGTAGTAGAACTATTCATCACATCCTGTTGGAAGCTGTTGCACAGTGTTACTGTGTGCTATTAGAGAGCTATTTATAATAGTTCTGTCCTACTTGTGGCTGCAATGAGCTTTGTGGGTTTACAGGGAGAGAGGTGGAAAACAGCAAGCAACTGGTATAATCCAATGCTGAATATCTAGAAGCTGGGAAAGATGATTGCTTCACATTCTCTGCTGGTGAAGCCAATGCACGTTCTTGTGTGTTACGATGGGGGCTGCATGTTAGCTAGAGTTCTATAAACCAAGATGATTCTTGTTAATCTGTTTCCCTAAAACAACAAACAGGTACAGGTTAACCCCCAATAGTCTAAAATCTTGGGGCACATGCAAAACCTTTGAAGTGGGAGCTTCTATCATGCACAAAGTAGTTGTTCTGCAGGATATGCCTTGCTCCTGACCTGTAGCAGGGGACATAGCACACCGTTTAATCAAAGGCAGGCTAATGGAGTATTATGTGTAGAGGGATTTTTTTTCTCCATGGCGTTTCAGAATAAATAAGCTGGTGGAATAGAGTCCAGTCTTATGATGATGGAGGAAAGTTAGATTTCACTCATACACTAGATATTCTGCCCAAGAACAGTGAATTCTAGTAACCCCAATGCTGCCAAGAGATGTGACTTATTCTGTAAGGCTTGCTGGGGAGCTGGAAGGGTCAGCTTTAAATTGCATGTCTCAATTTTAAAAACATTTGAGGCATAGTGTTATACTGTAGTCTCTCTTTTTTTCATGTGTGCTTTACCTCTGTGCATGACTCACCTCCTGTCTGAGCTCTGGAATGCTCCCAGAAATGTGAGCCAACTTTGAGGGCACTGTGAAATGTCCAATGGACTTGAATTGCTACATTTTGTTTCAATTAACCAAACCCCAAAGGGGCGAGAGTCCCAAGTAAAGTGGCACCACTTTGGCTAAACAGCCTGCATCAAGCTGTGAAATAGTCACCAATGTCACTGAACAGAAAAACTCTGTTGGGGAATGGCTGTAATCACTGTAAATATCTAATTACTTGCCTTAATGATGACACCATTTGGATAAACCTAGTTCGAGTAAGCAGGGGAGTCGCAGTATAAGTGATTCAGTTACAAGTTTAGGGCAGAGTGTGTGATCAGTGGGAAAAGGTGAATGGAAAGGAATTCCTTAATGCAATTTGCTTTAGATTTTTGGGCTTTCCTCATCAGGAGTGTGTTTCCTAAATGGCATGTTCCAGAGAGACCCCAGGGTGTGAATGCTGATAGTATTTAGCTATTTACGCACTGCTGAACATTCAACATCACAGGAGTCCATGTGGCTGAATTATGGGGGTCTAAATACTGAGAGATGCTGAGTGAGCATCTTTCTTTGAAATATCAGTGACTTCATCAGGAATTACAGCTGTCCGCATCTGAGGATTTGGCAGCTAGCTCTGATGTCCTAAATGACAGCTGACCTCCGTCTGCCAAATGTCCTGATCCTATGCATTAGTGTGAGCTACATCTTTGATCATGGTGGATCTACTGTAGGTGGAGCAGTGAGGTTTTGCAGTGTGTTTTTGTGGCTCATCTGTTACGTGCAGCTCTATAATAATGGCAACACACCTATATTGTCAAAAAGTGACTAGTGATTGCCACTCCCTCTGTACGTGGGTGCTCAGTGTTAAACACCTTAAGCCTGGTTGGCTCAGAGAATGGATGCTCAACACTTTCTGAAATGTCTCATGGTGGGCACTCAAAGGCCATTAGCCACTTCTGAAATAGTAGACCATGGCACTTGAATTAAAGATGATTAAATATACCAACATCCACAAAAACTTTCAGCTTCTTGGAGGAAGAGCAGAAATGATGGCTCATTTGGAAGGTTTGATGGATGTGCCCCCCAACACCCATTCAGAAGAGATTTGCAGCAGTAAGCAAAATGTCATTAATCTCTAACACCAAGATGAGTCAAAAATTCCACTATAACCTAGGGGTGATAAGAAAATGAACCCCTTCCAATGATTCTCCACTGGAATTAATCCATTTTTTTGCATTAAACCCTCCTCTTTCCCAGACCTAGCCAATCTTACATGGAGGAATTGGCCTTTTGTGTGCGCGCACACACACAGAGTGAGGGTGGGGGCATGTAGGCACTGCAATACAAATGAATAATAATAATTAGGTGTGTATGTGCTTACAAATTAAGAAGGTAGTGAACAGAAAGGAAAATGAATTGCTTAGTCCTGTTTAAATATCTTTTAAGGGCTGCTAATATATTGACTTCTTGGTTTACAGGGGACGAACAACAGAATGGTACAACAGGGTTTTTGGTCATATGTGTGCTGCAGAACTGATGAGGATAAAAGACTCCTTCAAACCTCTTAGTAACGACACAAAAGAAACGAAAGTCTAAAGCACCTGGTTCTAAACACCGGCTGGTGCTGAGGAATGAACTGCTCCTCTGCTATCATTTTAAAAGCTACAGACTCAATAGACTTGCCTATATTTTAAAACTAATAAACCAAGAAATAATTTGTAATGGCATATAAATGTAATGTAAAATAGTAATTTTATAAAGCTGCTTTTTTCCCCCAGTTTCAGGAAGCTGTTCCTGAACTGGCTGCACAGAGATAGCTAAAAGGTCAAATGTGTGTGTATATATACGAAGTTATAAAATGCAATTGTTACATCCAGGAAAGACAAAATATGCTGGTTCAAAATTATAGTTATAAAGTAAGTTATTAAACTAAGAACATGGTATTTTTCCAAATATGCATTAAGTATTTTATAAGATGTAGACTTTTATGCAGTGTAGAGTATTATGTCTCGATTTTTTTTTTTAATTGAATAAGGTGGTGGAGATGTGAAGTTAATTTTAACCTCTTTACAGTTGAAAATAGGGCTGAAAACCTATGCCTTTTACTAGAGGGAGCTAACTAGCATGTGCTGTTAACTCTTCTTCATTCTTCCTTTTTACATAATAAAAAACCAAATCTGGTGGGGGTGGTTGTTTAACGTTATGGGTAGAGTTCCTGCATTTGAGAGCGTTGCTTGCTTTCCCCATGTTGAAGCTTTAGGAATACATTTCAATTGTTAAATAAAGGCCATAAGCCAAGCTAAATTCTAAGCAGAAATTATGTGAATGGACTAGCAGAAACTAGTTTTTGAATGTAATCTGCAATTTAAGTCACTTGAGCGCAATCATAGGCATTGTGCTTGTCTACTGAACTACAATCGTGGTTAAACATTCCTTTAATAAGTTGCTCATCATGAAAGCCAAAAAGTGTGTACACACAAATAATTAAGGTGCTACTCCTAGGGTTAAATGTTTTATACAGCTGTGGAGTGGGGGTGGGGGTTCAGTCTTTTGTTAGTTGTTCCTGTGAAACTAACTTGCCCTTGATTTTATGATGTCTTGGAACTCATTCATAGTTGCATTTGTGATTAAAGAGTTGCTTAGGTGGATGCCATGCAAAGTAGCAATGTTACGTCTTACACTGGTGGTGGTGTGACTGTTACCAGTGTCTTACCAACACCTAGTAGTAGAAGTTCTGAACAGTATATCACTAATAGCTTTCTAAGTGCTAGACAAGAGCTGGGATATCTGGACAGTAGGCATATCAGTCCATGGCTCTGACCCAGTGTGGTTGACCATGACTAGAGCGGTAAAGCACAGGTACGAACTGAAGAGACAGTCAAATGAAAGAGTCCCATTCAATTACATCCCATAATGGCTAACAGCTAAAAAATGACTGCTTGTATCCAAATGCTGGAAGTGTAAATACTAAGATAAGTGAATTTGAGTGTCTGGTATTAAATGAGAATAGTGATATAATAGACATCACAGAAACTGGTAGAAGGATGATAACCAATGGGACACAATAGTATGAGAGTACATAATATATAGGAATGAGAGACTAGATGGTGCTGATGGATGGGGACCTAGTGGTACTACATGTGCAAGAAAGCATAGAGACAAATACAATAAAAATCTTAAATGAATCAAACTGTAGCAGACTCTCTATGGATAGAAATTCTATGCTTCAATAGTAATCTATTCCTACTGCTATATTCTTACCTCCTACCTGACCAAGATGGTGAGTGTGAAATGCTCTGGAAGAGAGATTATAAAAATAGAAAACTGAGTAATAATGGAAGATTTCAGCTATCTCCACATTGACTGGGTACGGGTCACCTCAGGATGGGAAGCAAAAACACAGTTTTTTGACACTACAAATGACTGCTTCCTTGAGCAGCTAGTTCTGGACGCAGAAGGGGAGAGGTAAGTGTTGATTTAGTCCTAAATTGAGCACATGTTTTGGTCAAAGAGGTGAATATAGGTGAAAGGCTTGCTGATAGCAATCATAATATAAATGTAACAATGTTGCAGGGGCCAACAAAGAAGCCCACCACAGTAGCATTTAACTTTTAGAAAAGGAAATTTAAATAAAAAATACAGAAGCTAGTTAAATGGAAATTAAAAGGTACAGCCACAAAAGTGAATTGTATGCAAGGGGCATGGAAACGTTAAGAACACCATACTAGAGGCTCTAAACTAAAAAAACCCCAACACACATAGTAGGAGGACCAACAAAGTAAAAACGGTAAAAAGGAAAAAGGCATCCTTTAAAAATTGGAAGTCAAATCCTACTGAGAACAGAAAGGAACATAAATTCTGGCAAGTTAACAGTCAAAGGAAGAATTTGAACAAGACACACACCAAAAAAAAAGTTTAAGAACATCAGAATGAGGAAGGTTGGAGGATCAAGGTGTTAAAGGAGCATGCAAGGCAGAGAAGGCTATTGGCAAGAAGCTATGTGAATTCTTTGACATCAACTGCAGATGATGTGAGCTATTAGTTTTAGGTGACAATGCTGAGGAACTGTCCCAGATTGAGGTGGCAAGAGGAGGTTTTTGGAACAAAGTGATAAACAGTAATAAGTCAGCAGGAGCAGAAGGCATTCAGCTGAGAGTTGTGAAGGAACTCAAACAGGAAATTGTGAAGGATAGTATGTAACCTACTTAAATCAGCTTCTGTACCATATGTCTAGAGGCTAGCTAGCTAATGTGACACCCTTAAAAAAAAAAAAAAAGACTGCAGTGGTGATCCAGGCAATTATATGCTGGTAAGACTAACCTCAGCACCAGGCAAACTGAGCGAAACTATAGTAAAGAACAGAATGAGCAGACACAAAGATGTTATGGAAAAGTCACAGGAAATCATACCTTCCCCAATCTACTGGGATTCTTTAAGGGTGAGCCAGTTGATAAAACACTTTTACAAGTCTGATGAAGGACTTTGTTACAGAGTCATGGGATAAGTGGGAAGGGCCCCTCGTGGATCAGTAACTGGTTAAAACACAGAACCAAAGGGTAGGAATAAATGGCTAAATTTCAGAAGGGAGCAAAGAGTGGTCCTCCAGCAATCTGTATAGGGACCATTCCAACATGAATAATGAGGTGGCAACGTTTGCAAATTAGACAGTGAAGAGTTACAAAGGGCCTTTACCGATCTACACAACAAAAATGACAGATGAAATTCAAAGTAATGCACATTGGGAAACGTGCCCATCTATACATACATTAGCTGTTACCACTCAAGACAAAGACCTTGGATGAATTGTTCTTTGTTAGCCTTTTTTGACTGCTACTGCACATTGAGCAGCTGTTTTCAATGTTAGGAATCACAAGGAAAGGAATAGATAATGCCACTGTATCAGTTTCTGGCATGCCCACATCTTGACTACGGCATGCAGGTCTGGTCACCCTCTTGCAAAAAAAGAGCTATTAGAACTGAAAAAAGTACAGAGAACAGCAACAAAAATAATTAGGGTTTGGAACAGCTTCCTAGGAGGAGAGATTAAAAAGAGTGGGACTATTCAGTATAGAAAACAGACAGCTACGAGGCACATATGATAAAGATCGATGCACTCATGGTGTGAAGAAACAAGTGTTATTTATTTCTTCACATAACACAAAACTCCACCCCCCCCCCACTGAAATTAATAGGCAGAATGTTTAAAATAAAGAAAAGCAAATTATTCTTCAGATGACTCAGAGTCAACCTATGGAACTTACATTGTGATGGCCAAAACAATGCTAACAGGGTTCAAAGGAAGAACATGAGAATAGGTCCATCCATGGCATGTTCTGCATGTCCCTAGCCTCTCTTTGCCACAAACTGAGTGGTGGCACAAAGAGATGGGTCACTCACTGCTTGCTTGTTCTGTTCAGTCCCTCTGAAGCACTGGGCACTGTCAGAAGACAGGCTGCTGGACCACTGGGCTGACCCAGTATAGCCGTGCTTAGGTATTATGGAGAGAGTGCATGCTAGCAGAAGTACCTGCACCCAACCGTTTTGCTCTTAAACCCCAATGAAAACTGGATTCTAGGCCCCACACGCTCATAGTAATGCTGCCAGATTCACTTTATTGCAGCACTGGAAATGTAGGTGGTGACAAGTTTTCCTGCGCTGGAGATTAAAAGTGTAAAAGCTGTTACCAGCTACTAACAAGTCACACATCTAAACCTGGAGCCAGGCTTGGAGCTAGATTTAGAACCTCCAGGACACTGGATCCTATTCTAAATGCACATAAAAATATAGCAACATATGGTCAGAGATGCCATATTGAATTTTGTAATAGGTACAGCAAGTGACTTTAAAAAAAAATCACGCTGTAATATGTAAGCTTTAGAAAGTCCGGTGTACCATACTTACAATGAAAAGTGAGAGAGGTTAGTGTGGTGCAATAGCAACTAATGATTGTAAATGCTCTGAGAGGAAACTGTTTGGAGGTATGCTATGCTGCAGTATAAGCAGGTGCTTTATTTAAGCTATTTCTTGTGCAAAAAAACCCTTAGCCTTCAATGGCACAGTTGTAGATGTAGAACATAGATACTACATAAGTATTAGAAACAGTGTTTTAACTGTCTTCTTTCTAGGCGCTGATAAGTGAGAATGCATTTAAGACAGGCGACGGGTGAAACTACTTTATAATACTAAGGTGCAAAACAGGCACAGGTTCACCTGAACTTCACTACCATTTTCCTTCAAATTAGCTTAAGGCACTGTACTAACATAAGCTAAATCTTTGTCACCTCTGTGGCTCTTTGATATTAAAAGTGTGATTTAATTGCAGTTGATAAAAGAAGAAGACTTGGTCAGTCCTTTTGCTGTGAGAATAATATAAATAAAAACTAAATATTTCCCAGCATACTGTTTAAGTATGAATATATAGTACAGGAACTCCTCACTTAAAGTCATCCCGGTTAACATTATTTCGTTGTTACATTGCTGATCAATTAGGGAACATGCTCATTTAAAGTTGCGCAATGCTCCCTTCTAACATCATTTGGCAGGCGCCTGCTTTGTCCACTGCTTGCAGGAAGAGCAGCCCGTTGGAGCTAGCTGGTGGGTTGTTAGAACCAGGATGGACCAGCAACCCCCGCATCAGCTCCCCCAAGTTCCCTGTGCAGCAGCTGCCCAGCAAGCTATCAATTGCCAGCAGTTCAGCTGTCCCTCCCCCCACTGCCATGTGCTGCTCCTGCCCTCTGCCTTGGAGCTGCTCCTCGACACTCTCTCTCTCTCTGTCTGTCTGTGGCTGCCCTCCCTCCTTTCCTGCTGCTTTGTAGAGTGTGAGAGTTAACCCTTGAGGGCTCAGCCAATTGCTAGTTCATCATTTAGCAGTAAGGCATTCCTGGGAAATATCCCACCCTATGACTCCTCCACCTCAACCAAACTTCACAATCATCATCACTGTGTACCAGTACTGTTTGTTTAAAACATAGTGTGTCTTTTGTCTGGTGAAAAAAATTTCCCTGGAAACTAACCCCCTCATTTACATTAATTCTTATGGGGAAATTGGATTTGCTTAACATTGTTTCGCTTAAAGTTGCATTTTTCAGGAACATAACTACAACGTCAAGTGAGGAGTTCCTGTAAATGAAACAATGACTTCACACTACTATGGCTCTTTGGCTCCTGCATTCCTGGCAATATGAGTATCACTGATCTAACTGGTGTGTCTACAACTGCATCTTTCCAAAGAATTAAGCTATTGAAAAACACTTACATGAGGCTATGCAATGTAGGGTGCAAAGGGCAGCCTTAGGTACTATAGTTTTATATATTTTGAAAGTCTGGACTGTTGATATGCATAAGAATTTAACCAATTTACTCAGTTTTGTTCCTTTTCTGTAAATATTTTTGGTTGAAATACTCAGATTGTAATAGCCTGGACAAAGCACCTCTAATAAAGGTGCAGCCCTCAAATACTTGTGAACTCCGTTCTCTTTCTTTGTCTCTCTTCCAGGTTACACTAATGATGCATTCTTGACCTTGTTTTCTATGTACCTAGTCAGCATGTGATATATAAATTCAGGCACCTCTGTGTAAGAGTTGCTTATCCTTTAAAACATCACACTGACAATATACCACCCACGTACAGGGCAGCATACACAAGTTCAATCCACACCATGTTAGCAATTTTTTATTTTTAAAGTAGGCTTTGAATAAGACTCCACTATGACAGCTAAGAAAACTAATTTAGTAAAATACAAGAGGTCCAAGTGCAGTAGTTACATCTTCTGGACTGGTTTGATGCCCAGGATGTCAAACCCTTTGGCCATGACAGCAGCTGTAGCTTCACACAGCAACATTCTCCACATGTTCACCTTCGCTATCATTCCTGAAGAAGAAAGAAAAATAGTGCAAGCTTGAATGAGATGGTTGGGAAGCTTCACAAATAAGACATTACAGTCACTGTATTTGTGCTATTTCCATGATATAGTACAGTTGGAATTATGTATCAGAGGGGTAGCCGTGTCAGTCTGGATCTGCAAGAGCGACAGCTGAAGCTTATGCTCCAATATATCTGTTAGTCTATAAGGTGCTACAGGACTAGTTGGAATTATGTAGCTTCCATTACACTAAAAGGGATTGGTAAAAATGCACCATTTAATACACCCAGAAGGTACAGCAAGTAGCATTTTTCACAAGAGATAATAATTAATGCCCACTTTCTTCTCTGCTTGAGAAACTTTTGTTACCCGTGCTAGTACTTGGAAAACTCATCTTATTCTGAGCACTTATAGGTTGCTTTTATATATACAGGCGAGTCCCATTTTACGTGGGGGTTCCGTTCCGCGGTTAGCACGTAAAGCGAAAACCGCGTATAGTGAAACACTCTGAGTTGAATGGCGGGCAAAATCGCCCGCATTACAGATGCAGTTTTAAAACAGTTATTTTTCCTTTTCTTTTTTTGCCGACTGTGCAAAGCTGAATTTGCGCATGTTAAATGCGCCTAAGATGCGACTCGCCTGTATGGTGAATTTCTTTTAAAAATATAAATGGGAACTTTTGGGTTTTCTATAAAGCAGAGAAAGAGCAGTCAATGTCGGCCAAAGACAGCCCTCCTTCAAACACAACAACAGTTCTATTTTTTGAATAGGCCAAGACATGCACTTGTTTATAAAAATCAGTAACACTTGTCATAAAAACTAGATATTATTTACTATTAGCAGTAGCTCTGCAGAAACAACAACAAAAAGCTGCCTTGACATGCTTGTGCATTAGTTACCTTGCAACCAAGAATCACTGTAGTAGCAGCATCCTTAACACAAAGTTAAGACTCCCCACTCCTGGATATTACTATGACCTTTCAGCCTGGAATGCTGGTGCAAACCTGATCAATTGTATCATCAGAATTCTCCAATTACAACCTCAGAGATGTGTTTGCTGCAAGCAAGTTTCAGGGATGCACTCACCAGTTTGTCTGTCTTTTTCCACACAGTAACAGTTATCGTAGAACTCTGTAAAGGTGGTGGCCAGCTCATAGAGGTAGTCACAGAGTGTGTGTAATAAGAGATCATCCAAAATCTTCTGCAGAATCTCAGGGAATCTCAGAATGCACTTGCCCAGTTTCCACTCCTTTTCGTGGTCCAGTAATATCTTTGTTTCTCTAGCTGCCTTTTGCAGCATCTCTTCATCAATGTTGGCCAGACGGGCTATAGATCTGACAAAAAAAACAGCCCAGCATTGGTCATGCTTATGTGTGGAATTTTGTAACAGGATTGAAGGGCCGAAAGCAAAGGGGTTCTGATTTGAATGACCTAGCTACGGAGTGGTAACTTAAATGGATATTAGAAAACAGCCTGAATTGCATAGAAAAATATTCAGTTTCAGTACATTGCATGAATGTAGGCAATTAATGCAGGAGGCATGCACTGGGTGGAGGCTTTAGTGCATGGAAGCAGCAAGGGGCTGGACACGCATTCAAGAGGAAGAGTGGACGAGAAGCTTAAAAGTGACCAGGCACTGATGTGGGAAGAAGCCTGGGGGCTCAAGTGTATGTGGGGGCGGTGGAAAAAAAGAGAGGGAAAGCAGTAACAGATGGGCGAGGGAAGCAGGGACAGGTACCCAAAAGAGGTGGTGGTGCACAGTTCCCTTGTGTGAGTGGGCTATGTAATTATTAATAAGCCTACAAAAATATTCATTTGGGAGAGAGCACTACTCTGTAATGTCACTCAGAGATGCCTGCCTGGAAAACTTCTCCACACATTGCTGGAGCATGTGCACTGAAAACAGACCTGCCCTTTCTGAGGGAGGAAGTTGACTATGTTCACTAAGTAGGCTCCATCTAGACATGAAGACAGAAAACAAGACAATGGCCACACTGCTAGAAAAATGAGATTCGCTCTCCCTCCAGCTGGAAGGACAGCCTGCAGCGACCGGCCAAGAAGGAGTTCCACTTCCATGCCCCCTCAGAACATATGGGGCCTAGATCACAGCACGCACCACCTGATAATACTGATAACAGATTTACCAAGGCAGATGAAGTGTTAGTCCAGCACAGAGTTCAGTCTAAACTGTTATGAAGCATGGTAGATATTTTACACTAAACAAGGCAGAGCTTTTCAGAGGGGTCCAGCTAGACTCGTCCTTGGGCATTTAAGGATATCATCAGGGCAAGCAGCTTGGGAAACAAAATGAAACAAGCTTAATGCCTCAAACACAAATAATATTTTTTTTTTGAGTAAGCGGCAGGAGAGCAAAGGAGACCACAGCTGAGATTTCCCCAGGAATTCTGTTATTTTTAGTTAACAAAAGATGGAATAGACATATTAAACATTTTGCAATCTAAAGGGCAACTCATTTTAAGCTATGTCTTAAAGCAACCAAAATACCCTTGAGCTACCTGATTCGAGTGAACGCATAGAGCAAGTAAGCAGCTGTATTTCCTCTGTCATCCAACATTTTATCAAAAGAAAAGATGTAATCATTCATCCTGTTATGGGAGAGGTCAGCGTATTTAATGCAGCCAAAAGCAACTGATATCTGGGCAGCCTTCAGTTCTTCTTCAGTTAGGACCTTTAAAAGACCAAAAAAAAAAAAAAGTTGTAACCATTCTGTCCATCACATAGCATGCTTTGCTTCACCACAAACCCAAAGAAATGGAAAGGCCTCAGCCGGAAATATTCTAGAGGCACCAGCCAAGTAACATGCTGGGGGAAAACACTGTCAACTCGTGGCGCTTTTTCCAGAGGGAATTAACTAGTTAGAACCCATTTCAAAGCACTGATGCTTGTTCAGCCAAATTTCCTTATCCCTTAAGTGAATTTTTGATTTCATCAAGGCTTACTATAAGGTGGACACCTAGATTATCTGGAAACACAGGAGGATCAGCACAACACTTCCTGCTGCCAAAGAAGTCCCATGCAGGTGTTGTTCCTGTGACACTTAAAACTGAGGCCCTGTCTTCTATGCATGGACAGCAAGATAAGTGGTTGGGCCCAGTGCCTTTAACCAAAATGTCAGCTGGTTGTGGCCCCCCACCTAATTAGTGGTGAAGTTGCATAGTTGGTAAAATGTTTTGGAAGGTAGAAAATGCCATGTAACTGTAAATCTGTATTCTGCCCCACTGTCTGATTGACCTCAGAGAGGTTTAGGAACAGTTTAGCATGCTCTCCTATATTCTAAAAAGGCATCCTTCCTCCCCCATCACCATAACAGAATGGTCTGAAAGTTTTGACTTGTGTTCCAAAAAATGAGGATCTCTTCAAAATTCGATCACCTCACATAGTGGAATACAGTATGTACCAAGGTGACACAGTTGAAGGCTACGCAAGAGCAAACTGCCGTGCCATACATTTGTGAAGCCATTTTGAGGCTGCTGTACCACAAGATCACTCCTACTGAAATGAGAGGGTGACTTGTCCACAATTCAGGCACTGATATAGAATTCCATACCTTTGCATGGAGCCTCATGCATGACCTGCATTAATTCCAGCAATTTAGCAAATAACTAGCTACAGCCCGTAGGAGTTTGACCATGCAGAGATTCCAGGAGATATGCCACAGTGTCAGTTCAGAGAGAGGAAAGGTTTGAGCCATATTGGAGCTCACATCAAAGCGAGTGAATCAAGTTCACTGTCTCAGCATACATCCTTGCTCAGGGAGGCAGCAAAGGCTGCACTGTATGGATACTGCATTGAGTGTTCTGTATTCTACCACCACCTGCTGGACCTTTAAGAAATCGGCTGTTTCCCCCATTGCATCTCACCAGCATACAGTGGAGATTTAACTCTGTTTTACAAGGCAGGAACTTCTCTCACTAGACAAGGAACATGACCTGCCCCAACTTTTTTTTTTTAAATGGTTTCCCCCAAGATGGCCACTGCTGACACTGGTATGGCCGTGGCCAGAGGCAGCTCTGCGAGTGCTAAGATGGGGTTTCTGGTGGACTGAATGTTCATTTTTATTTTTAGTGTATCGACCTTTGCTCCTGCTCTTCTATGGCCGGTGACATCTCCTCACCTAACTAACCTCTCCTACCTATTATAGCGGCCAAGAAAATTTCTGTCCGAAACAACAGGATCAAGTCCTGGAGTTGCTTACCATCCTCAACTCCTTGTTTCCTGGCTCTCCCTCTCCTACCCATGTCACACCCTGCCCCCTTCTAAACCTTGGCTCATTTCCCTATTAAAAATCCCTGCTCTCCCAAAAGGCTCCTGGCACCATGCTGGGACAGTCTCCTACAACTCAGATTTTGAACTGCTCCTGAAGAGCAGCTTGCTCAGCATTCTGCACAGCATCAGACAGAGCAAGGAGGAGTGCAGGGATGGCTACAGTAAATGCTTCCAGCACTGAAAGCTTTAACATCCTCATTTATTTTCCTGGATCCAACTGTGTAATAAATATTCCAGGGCTGGTCACCAAAGGGAAAAAGCCAACAGTAGCTAGTGCGGAGTACCTAGTACACACATGTGGACTCTCTTACTGTGCCTTCTTGCACAGTAGTTTAAGGCATTTGAGAAGTGCATTAAGCTAAACTGCCCAAGGGCATTCAGCATGTCCCCACGGACAGTAAGTGCAGAGTAGCCAGTGTGCTTTCAGTTCACACCCTAGCTTCCTGTCCACTAACTTCCCCATGCAGACAAGCCCCCAGACACGGTATGTTTCAAAACTACAATGTCCAGCCAGTACTGAGGCTTTGCCTGCAGTGCAATCCTGACGGCTCAAATGAGCTGTGATTAATCCAGGATTGCACTAAATCCATTAGGAATTAGCATCAGTGTCTACTCCACAGTGCAGGGAAATTTAAGCGCTTCAGAGGTGGAGAGCCTCTCTTACTGGTGTCAGGAACAATTCCAGGCCATAAAACAGGGCTGCTTGCTAATCACAACATGCAGTAGAATGGTAACACTGAAAATAAGCCAACTGAGCAATGTGATGGAGGGGAAAGTCTTGCTCTGTACATAGTCCCCTTGGATCCATTATACAGAAGCAGCCAGTACATGATGAAACCCACCACATACTTGTTTCCAAGAAGGAAAGTAAGCCATCACAATTACCTTGTCACGCTCTTTGTCCTTCAGTTTGTCCATTGATCGTTTCAGCCCCTCTTCCAGTAGCTCAATGAGCCGCACTGTATCCCCTGAACGAGTTTTGAACTTTTTTCTGAAAGCACATAGACAAAAATCCTGCTTGGCTCGATAGAAACCCCACAGGTCACAATCAGCACTATATACAAGCTCCTGCAGAACTAAATCTTACAATTACTTGGGTGGCCCACATTTCTGAACAGTTTAATAGATTCAGCTGCACATTCCAATGGCCTCTGCCCCTGAGTTAAACGTATAAAACAGGCATCAAACTGGTGCGCCTATAAGGGCAGATGAGAACTGTAATAAAACTAACAGGAGAAAAAGAAGGTTTACAACTGGCTGGCCAGGGTGTCAGTCATATGTGTAGGACAGCTTTCCTGTACCATCAGAGCAACAACAATTGTCAGAAAAACAGCTCAAAATATTTCCCCCTATTTGAACAGTGAAATGCAACAGCAAGGACACAGCATGTGGACTCTCAGATACACATAGCTCTTGCAGAATGCATGGGTCTGATTGCAGTATCACCTAAGAGGAGCAAGAGGAGCTTGAGCTTGAGTACTAAGTAACTGGCCTAAAGACAGGGGCATTGGGATCCCTTTCAATCTTTATGCAGCCTGAGGGAGACGGGGAAGGTGAAGGAGAAACCAGACAGAGGGAGACAGAGGACATAGCCTAGAGTGGAGTCACAGCGAGCCACAGTACAACACTTGACCATGCTGTGCGATATGTTCTTGCGACGCAGAGTCACAATACTGCAGTGTGAAGCTGCGAAAAACAGATGTGGAATTTCAAGACATACTGGAATTAGTTTGTGACTCTGGTGGGCTACATATACTTCTATTTATAGCAATAAGATTGTAAAAAAAATGCTGAACTAGCTATATATCCCCTTCACAGAGAGAATCCTACAGGACAATTCTGTGGTTAAGGTGTTCCCAATTACCAAAACAGAAACACACACTATAAACACATTTGCTATGGAGTAGACAGAATAATCTTGTCAAACAAAATGCAATCTAAACTCACAATCTAGCCAGAATGCTTGAGCCAGGGTAATATATAAAATATTTTTCTTATGGAAAATAAATTCAGATTTCTTATTTTGCCAATGAATAATGAAACACGGGTTTGCAATGTTAATTTAGACATACATGAACTTCATTTGCAAGGAATCTGTTTTTTAAGATAGAATTTTCTCAAATAAAAACAGGGCAGAGCTCATTTGTTTGGGATGGAAAAAGAGGTGGCTTTAAAAAAACAACAACAAAAAAATCTGAACTGTTTAGATTCCAGAAAAATAGTGCACTTTTACAGAATAGTTACAGAATATATGGAAAGACAGTCACATCAGACATACAAAAAACTCATTAATAAGTGAACTTTGTTGTTTCATTATTTTAGATGTCAACATGTAAAGCAAAATTTTCAAAGTGCAAGTACTTGTGTGATATTTGCATTTTAGGTCCTCATGCAAGAATATGTCTCAAACAACGTGACAGGGTCTACTGGAATCTGACCCTGAAAACTGCAATATGATCTGACTTCTTTTCTTTTTGTGTTGTCTGATGCTGAGACAGCCTGGCAAGTGCAATCACAGCATCCAATAAATGTACCATGAGATGGGCTATTCACTTAACTTACTTATCTTCTCCCAGTACCACTCCAAATGCAGCATGGACTACTCTGGTCACGGCAGGGTCATACCAGCCAATCATCTGACCTGCTGCATATACTGTTTGCAAATGCACTGACTGCAAAGGAATAAGAAAAGAAAAAGCAGTTGTCAGCTGCATTTTCCAATTGTCTTTTTTCCATTAAGATCCTGGTATAAATACTGTAAAATGCTTTTGTACCAAGAGTGCTATTACAAGGAAAAGGAAAGCTTCCCTTAACCGTTCACGTCCACCTTTAGACTCATTGCACAGGACACTTGTAATAATGAACCACTACTATCATCAGTTTCTACAGACTATTCTGATTTTCAGAAAGTATCAATGCCTGAGACTTTTAAAGATCCCTCCCCAATTCTCAATACAAGAGAGTGTGACAAGTACATCACCACTGTCTGCATTTTACAGGTCCCGTTTAAGTGAATGTAACTGCTGGCGAAAGGTACTCCACCGACAGCTCTGGAGACTCCATGGATAAAGCAATGCATGAACAGTGACAGTGCAGGTTTTTATCACTCTCTTCAGCCATGCAGATTCAGCACTGACCTGGATGTGCGGATGGTTTAGTTTCCCAGAGTGTTAAGTCCTTGGGCTGTGCTGAGATGGCCAGAGTCTAAACGGTGGTGGCGAATTTTGTGATTGGCCCACAGCCCATCAGGAATTGGACTGTAATGACCAAATAATTCCACATAAGGGCCAATAAATAGCCATCATGGGGTAACACATTCTAGCCCCTGTCCTCTAGGATAGAGTGGTATCTAGTGACTGACTGAAGAACAAAGCAGAGGTCTGCGTACTCACCTGCCCACTATCCACCACATAAACAATGATATCAGCCTTTTCCTCAAATAGCCTTTGCTTAAGAGCAGCTAAGTCAGATGTATCATATGTGAAACCCCCATCTGACTTCATGATTGTTAAAGGAACAGAGCATCCTGGGACAAACACAATCTTCCGCCCATCATCCATCTGTACAAATCCTAGGGAAAGAGGTCATTTGAGGGTATGCATTTAGGAGAGATTGGCAGAAATATGCAAGTTGTTAGATGCTACATGTAAAAAGTGATAATGCTCTAAAGCTTGTGAAAACCAATTGCTCCTATCCATTCACATTCTTGAAAGACAACTCTACCCATTTTGTGCAGGTCACATTAAATGCTTGATTTCTTAAAAAAACAAAAACACCACCAATCATAATTTGCAAACAGAGCATTGATTTATACAAATCTAGTTTTTCTGGTGAAATAAAAGGCTATCATTAAGAGAATTCTAGCCTGATTTTAAAACCATTGTAAGTTGGTATCCTGATGTACTAGTGCAGAGGTGGGCAAACTACGGCCCGTGGGACCATCCTGCCCGGCCCTTGAGCTCCTGGCCAGGTAGGCTAGCCCCCAGCCCCTCCTCCGCTGTCTCCCTCCCCCGCAGCCTTGGCTCGCCGTGCCGCCAGCGCTGTCGGCGGCGGGGCTGCAAGCTCCTGCCGGGCAGCTCAGCGGTGAGAGCCGCCGGCCTGCCCTGGTGCTCTAGACTGCGTGGCGGCAGCCAGGTGGCGTTGCTGCCAATCCTGGTGCTCTGAGCGGCATGGTAAGGGGGTGGAGTGGGGGGGATGGGGAGGGAGGGAAGGGGAGGGTTGGATAAGGGACAGGGGATCCCGGGGGGCAGTTGGATAGGTGTGGAAGTCCCAGGGGGCCTGTCAGGGGGCGGGGGTGTGGATAGGGGTCAGGGCAGTCAAGGGACAGGGAGCCGGGGGGAGGGAGGTCCTGGGCGGGGTGGTTATGGGGACAAGGAGCAGGGGGGGTTGGATGGGTCGGGGGTTCTGAGGTGGGCAGTCAGGGGACAGGAATTGGGAGGAGGCGGATAGGGGGTGGGCTGTTTGGGGAGGCACAGCCTTCCCTACCCAGTCCTCCATACAATTTCGGAACCCTGATGTTGCCATCAGGTCAAAACGTTTGCCCACCCTTGTACTAGCGCAACAGTGAAGAGGGTGTTTGGGAAGTTAGAGATTAGAAAGGAAAAAAACACCCCAAAAGAGGCAGCATGTGGAAACCAACAGCGATCAATAACACAGTAAAAGGAAAATAAGAAAAATACTTGTAAAACAAAAATAAGAAAAATTTGTAGCACCTTAGAGACTAACAAATTTATTTCAGCATAAGCTTTTGTGGGTTACTACCCACTTCATTGGATGCACCCTTATGAAGTGGGTATTAACCCACGAAAGCTTATGCTGAAATAAATTTGTTAGTCTCTAAGGTGCTACAAGTTTTTCTTTCTTATTTTCGTTTTGCTGACACAGACTAACACGGCTACTACACTTAAAAATACTTGTGGCACCTTAGAGACTAACAAATTTATTTCAGCATAAACTTTCGTGGGTTAAGAACCCACTTCATAAGATGCATGGAATGGAACATACAGTAAGCATGTTCACTACATGTAAGTACAGTAAGCTACTACACTGAAACCTGTCAATAACACAGTGGTTTTCAAAAGCACGCTATAAGTGTGGCTAGCTGGGGCCTATGGATGGGTAGAGATTAAGTATTCCTAAAACCAGGGAGAAATCTGCAAAGGCGACCTTTAGGAGAGGGGGCCTGTAATTATTTGCAACCCATTTTGTTTCATGACAATAATAAAGTCAATGGGAATTGAGAGTGTCCGTCACTTCACAATGTTTTTTGTGTCTCAGGACCCCAAATTGGCTGGAGTAGGCCCTCTGAAGTTTTACTATGGAAAGAATTGCCCCCACTCATTAGGACCTATCTAAGGTGCTGGTGCATCTCGATGTTACAGTGTTACTTGACTATCTTTACTCTAGCAAACAGAAATATTTGTAATGTCACATTCTAGCTCCAGGTAATTCCCAATATAGACCCAACAGACTCCTAATGCATTAGGGATAGCTCAGTGGTTTGAGCATTGGCCTGCTAAACGCAGGGTTGTGAGTTCAATCCTTGAGGGGGCCATTTGGGGATCTGGGGCAAAAATTGGAGATTGGTCCTGCTTTGAGCAGGGGGTTGGACTAGATGACCTTCTAAGGTCCCTTCCAACCCTGGTATTCTATGATTCTACATCAGGGCCCCAAATTCCCAGACCTTTCTGAATGACAGAAACAAGAAATAACAGCCTGTGTCCCTCAGCAGGGGAGCATTTTGTAGTCAAAAATATAATGGAGGGGAAGGATAAGTGTCTAATCTGGGGAACATCAATCTTGAAAGTGTCTCTAAACAAACTAGTCGAAATTAACTCTCTCTCAAACTGGAAAAACATTAAAAAAAAATGAAGTGACTGGACAATTGTTGATTTTTTGACGATGTTAAGGAACATGTTACCTCTGTCTTCAAATTCTTGCACAATATCTTTCATCATATCTTGGTAGTACGATTCCCCTCTCTCTATTAGTTTAATGTCCAAGCAGTCATAGATTTTTTGGAACTCTGAGTAGAAAAAACAGAGAGAACTGTAAAAAAAATAACACATACAAGATTTTGACTGATTGTGTTTAAGACTTGAAGCAAATAGGCCCCCTAAAATATGACTGAAATGAGAGGAAAGATGGTCCTGAGGCTAAGCCACAGGCCTGGGAACCAAGAGATCTGGGTTCAATTCCAGCTCTCTCGCAATCTGTGACCATGGGCATGTCACTTGTTTTCTGTGCCTCATGTCCCATCTGTAAAATAGCGTTACTGTACTTCCTTACCTCGGGGGAGGGGTGGTGAGGCTGAATTCATCAGTCACTGGGAGGTACTCAGATACTAAGGCAATCGGGCAAAACCTTCCATTTCTGACCCATACTGGACAGAATGCCATATTACAGAGGTAAGTAACATTTAATAAATAAAACAGGCCACAGCAATACTATACTACCCAGTAAAAGCATAAACACTTCAACAAGTTGTCGGAAAGAGATGAAGGGTTTCTCTCTTTGTCTGCTTCTGAAACACAGGTTGTCAAACAGAGGTGCAGGAAGGAATGAGGGTCGGACATTTTGTTTGGAAATGATCGACTGTTACTAATATTAGACATTTGTTAAGCACCAATCAGCATAATACTTAGATGTCACTCTACATTGGTGCTAATGTCATTGGTGCTAAGTCTTCAAAACCACTCTTCCATACAGTATTAAGGGCAACACCCATAATGCTGTTTGGGACAAAGCTGAGGATCCTGGGGTTTTCAAATGCGGTTGTATTCATTTTAAGTGAATTCTGCATCCTGCTCTGACGTTCTGATATGTATAGTGGAGTTCTATGGAGTAAACCTTCCTCAGCCATATTGCTCCTTTTTATTCCAATGAATTTTATCGATTTTCAAAGAACAACTTGTGTCTTAGAGCAACATAAAATGATCCACTTAAAACAAACACTGGTTTAAAGAAATAGACACTAATTCTAACTGTTACCTTTCCGAGATACATCGCAGATCAGTTTCCATGCTTTAATGAAGTCTGGATTTTTGCTCTGTAGTAGGACCACGCACTGGTAGGCTCGCTTCTTAAATTCTTCCTCTGTGTCAAATCTCCGCTTGGATTCCTAGGTTAAAAACCATATGTAAGAAAAAGTCTTTTCTCTCCTATGCAAAACAGTATTTCTGACGTTCTGCTTTAAAGCAATTTTGTATTTGGTGGAAGGGAAGCAGTGTGGCTTACTGGATAGGGTGACAAATTACTTTTACTAAACCAGTATACAAGTCCTGAGACTAGATACATGTATTTCATAAACTAAAATAAGCAATTATTTACTTCTTTAACAAACCCAGTTAAAATTCATTTTGTTTCAACAATGTTATACTGATCATTCACAATAGTTCTGAATTACGGCTTCGTTTAAAAGTAAGAGGAGAACAAGTGAACAAATTAGCTAAAATACCTTATAAAAAGCTTGGAGATCCCCAATGGGGGGTGAAACAGTCAGGAAATCCGGAAATTTATCTTGGAGGTGAGCAATGAGCATTCCAAACTGGGTGCCCCAATCTCCTAAATGGTTTAACCTGGCCAACAATTAGAAAGTGCAAAACAAAATTATGCATTGTACGAGAACTCAGAACTAAAACAGGCTGAACATTGTTGGCGGGCGAAGGGAGATTAGCGCTTTTCAGTCACATGGCTTCCTGGGGCGAGGGGGAGTAATACCGAATTGTGCTGCTACACTCAGGGTATCAGTTATGATGTATTTTTAAGTTATACCAAGGGTGGCTAGAACACATGGCATCATTGGTACACTTGTAGAAATCGAGATAAACAAACTTGTGTCCTAAGTCCAGCAGTGCTCACCTCAGAACATCATAGCCCACAAACTCAAACAGACGGCACATGCTGTCTCCAATAATAGTCGAGCGCAGGTGACCAACATGCATCTCTTTGGCAATGTTAGGGGAAGAGAAGTCAACCACCACCTTTGACAGGGCGAAAATGAAGAGGGAGAAACGTTATTAAATGACGCACTGTATGATGTCTTGCTCTCAGGACGAGATTTTCAAAGTTGTGGATACGTGCCTCATGGATACGTGCAGTCACCATGACTGCATACACAAGTGATGTATTTGCACATGGCAAATGGTCAATTACAAACGGTCATTTGGGCAAGCTCAAATTTTCTGCGTGTGTATAACTGTAGTCACTTTATAGTTTGGTGCTGGTTTGAAAATCAGGCTCCAAATGTCTAAAAAACTCTTCTGGCTGCAACATACTTTTGGCTGTGAAAATTATCTGCATCCCTACTTACACTCTACAAACAAATCTTTAGTAATTAAAAATAAATGTTCCTCTTTTACATAGGATAGGTTTAAAAAAGTAGAATAGCCACTCAATGAGCTGGCACATCAAACTCTAAATGTGGCTTTTAGCTCCAAACTCCAGCAAACAATTCAGAGCAAACACACCCTTTTCAGGCCCAATCCCGAAAATCAGATCCATTGGCACAGACCCCTGTACCCCCAAGAAACTTATACAATGCTATGTAAAGGAGGATCATTTAACAAACAAGGATGTACAGAGATTTTATACATATAGCATACAAAAAACTATGTTAAAGAAAATTATTAATGTTGCAAAGTCAAGCACTCAGTAATCAGGAAATGCCAGATTTGAGGTCAGACTCTGTGTGCATTTACATTTTGATACAGATTTCAATTACATAATGACTAGGGCTGTCAAGCGAGTAAAAAATTTAATTGCGATTAATTGCACTGTTAAACAAAAATAGAATACCATTTAAAAAATATTTTTGGATGTTTTCTACACTTTCAAATATATTGATTTCAATTACAACACAGAATACAAAGTGTACAGTGCTCACTTTATATTTATTTTTGATTACAAATATTTACACTATAAAAAACAAAAGAAATAGTATTAGGTGAATTGAAAAATACAAGTACTGTAGCGCAATCTCTATCATGAAAGTTTAACTTACAAATGTAGAATTATGTACAAAAAAACCCTGCATTCAAAAACAAAACAATGTAAAATTTTAGGGCCTACAAATCTACTCAGTCTGACTTCTCGTTCAGCCAGTCGCTAAGACAAACAGGTTTGTTTACATTTACGGGAGATAATGCTGCCCACGTCTTAATTACAATGTCACCTGAAAGTGAGAACAGGCGTTGTAGCTGGCATCGCAAGATACTTACGTGCCAGATGCGCTAAAGATTCATATGTTTCTTGATGCTTCAACCACCATTACAGAGGACGTATCCATGATGATGACGGGTTCTGCTCGATAACGATTCAAAGTAGTGCGGACCAACGCATGTTCATTTTCATCATCTGAGTCAGATGACACCAGCAGAAGGTTGATTTTTTGTGTGTGTGTGGTTTGGGTTCTGTAGTTTCCACATCAGAGTGTTGCTCTTTTAAGACTTCTGAAAGCATGCGCCACATCTCGTCCCTCTCAGACTTTGGAAGGCACTTCAGATTCTTAAATCTTGGGTCGACTGCTGTAGCTATCTTTAGAAATTTCACATTCGTATCTTTGCATTTTGTCAAATTCGCAGTAAAAGTGTTCTTAAAACTAACAACATGTGCTGGGTCATCATCCAAGACTGCTATAACATCAAATATATGGCAGAAATCTCCTCACGGGATTTTCTATGGCGCCTATCACAATAGCATCTGAGTGCTTCACAAACAATTTTCACCACACCCATCTGCAAGGAGGGGATATTATTCCCATTTTACAGATGGGGAACTAAGGCAGAGAGAGATTAAGAGTAAAAGTTTCCACTAATTTTGAGTGCCCAATTTGAGATGACTAGTATGTGATTTTTCAGCACACAACATTATACAAGACTTTATATATTCAAAGCACAGCTCCCATTGAATTCATTTGTAGCTGAGAGTGCTTGACACTTCTGCAAATCAGACCCAGGATCTCATGTCAGGCACTCAGAAAATAAAGAACATGCATTAGTGCCCACCTGTGAAAAGTGTAATACAAATGACTTTCCTAGCATCACAACTACAATCCTGAAACAGGCCAGGATAGAATCCAGTTCTCAAGGGCAGCATTCAATTGCACAGGCAACCCTAATTCTGGCATTTCTTAACTTCTGATACTTGACTTTGCAACCTTAATAACCTTCTTTTAACAGTTTTTAGTTTCCTAGATTTTCAAAGCAGCAAACTGAATAAACAAACAAGAAACTCCATCATGTGGCACCATACTGACATCCACATGGGTCATTAGCAGGACTGAAACCTTTAGATCTACTGCACAGTCCTCTCCCACTTGAGCTGAGCAACTGATAGCGATAGTATGCTGTCGTCCTCTATGTGGACCACACAAGAAGGGGATGAGACATACACTTTGCCCATGGTCTGCACAGATATTTGCTGACAGAAAAGGAATAGTGAGATTCAGGAATCTCGGGTTTCATTCCAGGCTCTCAAGGGAGAGTACTCGAGTGGGCACAGGTTCCTCTGTCCGTTCCTCCCAAGCTTGACCCCTTCTTCTCCCTCCCACCTGTCCCTCTCCTGTCTCCTGTCTCTTCCCCACCCACATCCCCATGTCCCATTCCCCTTAACAATCCAGCCTCCACTCCTCAGCCTTTCGTCCATGTCTCCTTGCCATGTCAGTCCTAGTCTCCCCCTCTGCCCCAACAGCTGCAAACTGACTAACCCAAAAGTGCCCACTGTTAAAATAGTAATAACTTGTGTATTTGTAGTTGGAATGTTTGTTAAAAGCTTAATTATAAGCTCAGTAAGAAAGTACATGCATACCAAGCAAAATCAGAGTCAGAACCATTCATCAGCACTTGCTATTGGACTGAAAGTAGTACTGAGACTTTAATGAAAGTTTACTAGCACACCTTTTTCCTGTTTTCAATAGCTGGTGGTTGAACTCCATTCACCAGTAAACTGCTCAGTTGTTTGGACACAAAATCCTTTCTCAAGTGGACGTTAATAAAACCTTTAGAGGAAAAACAATGGTTATTGGTGCTGTAAAAATATCCTTGAAAGCCATTTAATTTTGTTTATTACCAAAGTTCACAATTCCCTAGATACAAGGAAAACACAGTATTTAAAACTAACTTCAGAACATCTTAATAAACTTTTTGTTTCTATAACAGGAAAAAAACATGACCACTCTCTGAAAAAAACGATAGTTAATTTACCAGGTTATGAGAGACTGTTTTCCACAAACAAATTGCTATTAAGCAAAGAAGTCTAAACTATACATATCAAATGCTACACAATCTGCTAAGTACATAACCTGCTTTGGGGTTTTTGTAATCAAGAGTGAACCCAAGAGTGAAATACGACAAAATTTTGACAAAAAATGTATCTTGGGGTGTTTTGCAAACACATCTTGCAAACACTTATATACGTAAGTGACGTTACACAAAGCTGTCCCAGTGAGTTATTATGTAGGCTCTTATGCACATGAGACTTTACTATGTACAAGTGCCACCAATTACCATATATTTAAAACCACAGTGTCACATTTAGAAAAATTTAGACTTCCAGAACATTTGGACACTGCTTTGATTTTACTGAGCTGCAGGGCTAACAGAGATTCTCTTCCCCATCTATCCGCAAAGTACTTCATTTTATTTAGTGCTTATGAAAGGGGTCTGCGTGAGTGCCAAGGAGATGGAAGTCTTCCACTTCCTTCAGAGCATGAGCAGTAGCAGTGTCATACTTTCCACATTGCTTTGCCATTGTGCCTTAACTCTGAGCTGGAACGATCTCCTCTGGGGATGAGAGGATAGCATGGGTCGGGTTCTAGGCCCAATCATTTTCTCCCAAGACAGTGAACAAGATTGCCAACTCTGATGGTGATTTTGTACTATGACCTCCCTGGGACCAGGATTTCACCCACTGATTCTAATGCAAGTGTTACTAAGCAGATTTTATGCTACCAAGTTAATCAGGCAAAACTGAATGTAATTCAAATTTTAATTCTATGTATAAAGCTAAAAAATAATCAAACTAGATTTTGTCTCCTTTACTGCCACTTGGTAGAATAGCTGCAACATCAAATTTAAATGTTGGGAAGGTACAACAACAGAGTGACCATACCAGGACCAGCGATTTCAACCTTCTCAGTGTATTCATTGTCAGGAATGTTTCTGGAAATGTGATCAGCAATTTCTCTTGGGCTCACTTTCTGTTCGCTGGTTTTGAGAAGCATCTGAAATGTAACGAGAGGATTCAGTACAGTCTAATCCTGGTGGAATCTGATGGAAAATAAAATATAACCTGAGTTGATACTACACTGACAAGACCCACTAAATTCCTCTCTTCTAATAATCTGTGTGGAATATTAAGAATTTAGTTCTGTAAGGATGTCACGCATGGCATTCCCATGGGAGTTAATAGGAGTGCTACACAAAAATCCCTGGCAAGATCCGGTCCTAAAACCTGTGGAATTTGGTACCACCTTAAGATGTCCTGGTGATATTACAGCTTATAACATAGAAAAGTGCAAAGAAAAATATAACTGCAACATATATAACTACCTAGTTTCAAATATTGTCTTTGCTCATCATGTGCACCAGAGGTCTAAATATAGCCTGTTTTTACACTGCTCAAAACTGGGTATCCAGGCCTCACTAGCATATTTAAAGTGTTGATTTGCATATGCTCTGTGAACCCCCAGAAAGTCTGCACGGTTGCTTTTGAAAATCCCACTAAGCACTTATCATCATCATGGCAAATCTCAAAGAAACATGGCATTCTTGTAAATCAAGAGCCACCTGGATTGATCTCTGGCAAGGTGCTTAAAGTGGTCTGATTATATATTCAGTTTATGTCCATCACTGGCAATCTTGTTGTGCCATCAAAACTTTTGCCACCCATGTGATCGTTGGCATGCACACTTTGGAATTCACTGGTCTTCCATTCTTATATGTCCATACCAAGAAAGCTGCTGAAACTGAACCAGCGCTGGAGGCGGCAGCTGTTGGGTTTGGCTTTGATTATTCTTGTTTCTGATCTTGTTCTCTCACCGTACACAGAGCAGCTGACAGAGATGCCACTGAGGCAAAAATGACCAATGAAACCTTGCAAAAGGGCCATTCTGGTAGCCTGTGTGTAGGTGACAAATGTAAAACTGATGTCTGGAATAGTAAAACGTTGTCCAAAACACCTAAAGTCATCCACCTTGTCAATCAGTTGAAAACAAAGTTGAGAACTATACATTTTTGTTCTCAGGTCGCCCCGATTAAGCACTCTGGCAATCTGGGCCTTTTCTAGGCTAGGTTTTTGTTTGTTTCAATCGAGTTAGCCAACCTAATTTGAAGCACCATTCAGCACCTAGTGAACACCTTTCAAATCATGCTAGCTGGTCTTGGCTGTAACCTAAGCTCCTTCCAGGCTACACCACAACCAGCTAGTGTGGTTTGAACTGTGCCTACACTAGGTGCGGAATGCTGTTTCAAATCATGTTCACTAATTGAATTTAAAACAAAAACAAAAGCACCTTCTTTTCTAATTTAGTCACAACCCTGGGTGCAGCCAAAACCAGATCTGAAAATCCCCATAGTACCCAGCATCGGATCAGAGGCTCAGTTGGCTATTTGCACCTGCCCGAGCATTTAAAAAGTTGATGATTGTGTGTAGAATTGCCCTTTTCTGCTTCTCCCATCACTCCTGCAAGCACAGAATGGGAAAAGCAGCTTTAATATCACTTTTAAAAATATCAGTGACTAATTTCCGCATATCATGGCCAAATCCATTTGGGGGGATTTTCTATCTATTCAAGTGCACGTGAGGTCAGTGTACTGCCCTAGCATGCCCTAGGTGAAATGAAAGGGTGCTAAAGTGTTTTGAGTGACTTTGGCAGGAGTGAAGGGGAGTAATATTTAGAAACAGGGAGGCCGTGCCTGGTGTGTACAGCATCATACAGCAGTGACTTTGAAAATCTCACCAGCTGGATGCCCAGTCTTGAAAGCAGATTTTTAAAAAGTAAACACTGTCCACACTGTCTCTTATAATTTTTCCTTGTTGTCCAAAAACTGGGCATATCAGTCCTCTGTAGAGGCCAAAACTTCATACAAATCTTCAAAATTTACTTTACGAACTGTAATCAAAATCAGATTTTAAAACAAACATTCCCCTGCCCAATTTTCAACTCAGAGATTACAACAGTATGCTAACAGTTTGCTAGTGTCTGAGAGCCAAAATGTGAAACTGACTAGGAAAAAAACAAAAGTGACAAGAATGATATGAAAAATAACTATGCAATATAAACAGGGATGTGCAAATCAGAATTTTAAAATGTTTAGTTTTAGTAATTGAAAGTGTTATTTTTATTATGATTTTTAACCTGACAGTGTATCTGTAAAACTATTATCTCAGAGAAATAACTACATAAGACTTAGCTGGGCTGCCATTAAGTATTGCAAATGACATTCTGATATGTGAATCACAATCAGTCAGATCTGTCATCTTGCATTAGGGCTACTGTAAGGAGAACAGTGCAATTAAATATCGATGAGCTTAGCAAACTTGTTGTAAAATAGCATTTCTTTCCACACCCCCACCCCAGTATTTAAACTTAATACGGAGGTGGGGAGTTGGGGTGTCCTCTCCAAGTTCCCAAGTCCCTTGAGTCTTTGAATCTTAAAAGTTACCCTTTAAAGAGGGCCCTGATATTTAAAATTGCATCGAGGACCTGAAATTCTGTGAGATAAATCAATTCATTGAACAAACTATGCATTCACGCTGTGTGAAATCTGCTATAAAAATGTGTTTCATGGAGTTTGATTTTCTTCTGTCATTCTGCGGTGTTTCAAAATATCTATCACCTTGCGAGGAAAGCACCATTTCACATCAAGGCCACAAGATCTATTCTTTACTCAGAGATTTGGATTCCAGACTTTTGGATTCCAGACTTTTGGATGTTTATATTGTTAACTTCCAGTCCACCATGAAATGTGACAGCTTAACAAGTTTCAGATATAATGCAGCACTATATGATTCATTTGATCCTACCATCAACACAACATGGCCTAAGTAAAGCTTGAGAAAGGGCAAGGAAAAAACCCTCTTTTCAGCAGCAATAACTTTAATCAACGGCTCAACAAGGGATAAGCTGCCAAAACAGGGGATATAAATATTGAGCCAACGATTACAGGTGATGGTCTCCAAGTCTTTATGAAGGCAATAACCCACATATCTGTTACGCTAGCAGTGCTTCTGGCTGAAACCCCAGTTACAATATGCTAATGAGCTCCCAGTAAGACAAAACACATTTGTGATGGCAGTTTCCGCATTGGCAGGTCAAACGGAGAGGCTGTTGGCTGGCACGTATCAGTGCTGCCCGGGGTCAGATTCATTCCTGCTACCACACAGCAGCAGTGTACAGATTTCTGTCTCTTTTGAATGCAGTTCTTGGGAGCCACATGATCTAGCAAGGTTAACGTTATAACAAGGGAGCTTAACTGGAGTTGGAATCATGCTCCTTGGGGTACGGTGGGGAGGCCACACACCCTTTACAATTCCATAGTGC
This sequence comes from Chelydra serpentina, assembly GCA_037349315.1. Taxonomy (NCBI): domain Eukaryota; kingdom Metazoa; phylum Chordata; order Testudines; family Chelydridae; genus Chelydra; species Chelydra serpentina. The sequence goes on along the minus strand of JBAIAC010000035.1, from coordinate 27,110,123 downwards.
CCAGCACACTGTTAGTCCTGTACAAAAAACAGAGAGTTCTAGAGCCATGCGTAAGGAAAGAACAAAGCCTGTATCGAAGTCCAATACAGCGAGCCTTAAGGCATCAGTTCCTCTGACAGTCTGGGACTTGAGAAACTATATAAATGACCCTCAAATGCGAGTAAGCGTTTGGGCATCAAGTAATGAAAACAAAGTAGAGACAGAGAAGACAGTACTGTATGAGAATCCTAACAATGACTTAATTGGGGTAAAGTGGCGGTCAAAAGATATTAAAAAAAGGCAATACTCTGAAAGTTTGTCTCTGTGCAGTCACCCAAGGACCTGTTACTCTAAGAGACAGACAGATCTTTTGGCTGAGGCTGTCATAATATGCTAATGAGATCTAAGGAAGACAACACACATTTGTGAGGGCTGTTTCTGCATTGGCAGTTCAAACCAAGAGGTTGCTGTCTGGCACGTCTCAATGCTGCCCAGGAGTGAAACCCCATGGGACAGGCAGTTTGTACAGCAGCTGTATATAACAACCCTTGTAGGTGTGCCATGGGGAGATAAGCATTTTGCTTATTACAACAAGAGCTCTGAAATAGAGAGATATGATGTTTAATAAATTAATAAACCCTTATTAATGAAAAAACTTGTAAAACAGGAAAGCTACTTCTGTTGAGAATTATAGTGTGGAAGATATATGTTTATAAAGAGACAAAGACATGAACACATTGGAAGTTTGGATTCTTTTACCGTTAGTTCATAATGCACCTAATTTACTCATTTTTCCCCACAGTCATTTGCTTCCTGTTTTATTCTGCTCCTCAGTAGCCAAAGTACACTTTGAAAAGGGCAACACTACAACCATCAAGGAACCCTAATAATATTTTAACCAGGTATTAAAGAATTTACATACACAGACTCAACAGCAATGCCTGTTATTAAAGTTGCCTAACAATTTCCATTATACCCTCTGAGATTTCAGTAGCCTACATTGACAAATTTACTTTTCAGCCTGAAATTTTCCATAATTGATGTCTTCCTAAGGAGAAAGTTTGGTGAAAACAGGTCAGCCATTCTGAGACCGAAGTTAATGAAAAATTGATAGTTTTGGCTACGAAAGGATAGTACTGACCATTAAAAAAAAAAAAAACTCTAGCACTGCAGTGATATAGAGTAGGAACTTGACAGTTGGCAGGGGGATAACCAAACATTAAGAAAGGTACCTTACCGTGTCTCCATGTATCTACAGATTATGTAAAATAAATAGATGATATCAAAACGAATATCGATTTGGGAGGGGGGGAAACAGATCAAAGCTAGTCCAAAAGACAACTAACTCTCACTCCAGGGCTTTTGTAACAAGCCGATTTTTATGAGAGGAGTCAGTTTTCTTGATTCTTTGGACAAAAGACTTGGTGCCATTTTTCTTTTCTTTATATGAGATATTGCTGATCTCATTTGATTTTATTAGAACTGCTTCCTTTTTGCTCAGATCTGAAATAGCTTTTAAAAATCAGACTGATCTTAAAAACGTGTTATCCAGAAATTATAGACTCCAAACATTCCTCCTCTTGGGAAATGGGAAAAAAAGTAGCTGCAGTCATCAAACACACTCTCAAGAGGCAGCAATCTGGATTTATTCTCTCTCTCATTTAAAAACAAAAACATTCCCAGGGCTCACCCCAAACCTACACATTTAGCTGTAGCTTCACTAAAGAGCTAACCAGGCTCTTACTCAGGTTTTGTTCTTAGTCCCGCTCCTGTCCACAAACAATAACCTCTGATCTGAACTTGGTGGTGTTTTCTACCTGGACTAGCTATCTTGACTGGATGTATAGACTAAAGCCCAAGTACTGCTCTCACTTGGACTGGTAATTTGCACACTTTGCAGTGAGCAGGAAGGCTGAGCACCACTCATTGTCCTCCAACATCTTTCCACAATTCCCCCCATGTGCCCAGAAGGATGAGTTCTTCCACAATTCACTGGGAAAGAATCAAAGAGCCTTAGTCTACCGCAGCACAAAGAACCTTGAGATGTACTCCAGAAGTCCTAGTGACAGCCAGATAGTACATCCCAGCAAGGACAGAGTAACTCAAGAGTGGCTCTGCAGTGTGACTGCTCACAACCGAGCTAGGCTGACCCTGGTGCCCATCAGCTGGGTTAACTCTGCAATGAAGACATACTTTAGAACAACTCCATGCCATGCATTCTTACTTGACATCCTTCTCTCCTTTATTATCCTACATCTCTCACAAAGCATTCACAACAAGAATGATTAAGGGTCTAGAGAACATGACCTATGAAGGAAGGCTGAAGGAATTGGGTTTGTTTAGTTTGGAAAAGAGAAGACTGAGAGGGGACATGATAGCGGTCTTCAGGTATCTAAAAGGGTGTCATAAGGAGGAGGGAGAAAACTTGTTCATCTTGTTCTCTGAGGATAGAACAAGAAGCAATGGGCTTAAACTGCAGCAAGGGAGGTTTAGGTTGGACATTAGGAAAAAGTTCCTAACTGTCAGGGTGGTTAAACACTGGAATAAACTGCCCAGGGAGGTTGTGGAATCTCCATCTCTGGAGATATTTAAGAGTAGGTTAGATAAATGTCTATCAGGGATGGTCTAGACAGTATTTGGTCCTGCCATGAGGGCAGGGGCTGGACTCGATGACCTCTCGAGGTCCCTTCCAGCCCTTGAATCTATTACTGGCTCTCCCTTCCTGCAGTTTCTTTTTTTCATCGCCCACCCTCAACTTTCTTGGACATCACTTTGCTGAACAATGGTTAATATTACTGTTTTCTCACAGGTAGTTTGCAGAGCAAGCGACAGAAAACTATACAGTACGTTTTGCTACATGTAATCTTTTGCTGGTGGTGTGCAGCTCAGGCGATGCATAATTTTGGGGCATACTAAGCCTGAAATCATTGATTTACGTTACATTCATTAAATAAGGTGCCAAAAGTACTGCATTTGTGCATGAGACCACATGGCCCAATTACAGCAGAATCCTGTTTATCTGGTCTAATTGGGACAATGATCAAAACACTGGATAAACGGGAGAATGAGAAAATGCGATGCTGCAGTGCCTTCTAGTGGCCACAGGAGAGATTGCCTGCTTCTAGCCCTGCAGTCCTGGTTGTTCTGTAACTGTGGAGAACCAGTAAAGGGAGGGTCAGCTAAATGGGGTTCTCCTGTTGTCTGGCTGCAGTTCTGCTGTTGTCTGAGTAATACAACTAGAAGTCATTGTAGTAAAATTGTACAGCATTGTAGTAAGTGTGTGTTCAACATGAGGAGAAATAGTGGATTATTTTATGGGAACAAGTGTAAAGCATTTATGGCAATAAAATAATTAAGCCAGAGGTTCAAGTCTCTTTAACTTGCAATTGAAAAGTACTTGAAATGTTTAAAAGAGCAACACATACTCCCTTGAATGCACAAACACTGCCCCTTACCTAGCTACAAAAACCTAGACTTCAGAGGTAGTTAAGCTAGCCTTGGTGGTCTTCAGAATTCTTTTAGTCTTGCACTATTCAACAAAACAGAAGTCTAAGGGCCTGTTCCTATTGTACCCAAAATTTCCCAAATTCAATGTCATCATATAAGTGAAGACTGCAGGATCAGACTCTAAAACGTGTCTAATACAGAACCGGATATTGCTTTGGATATATCATTACAGAGCTTCAGCCCCTACAGAAGTCCCATGCACCAAGAATTGTTTTTAAAATTGTGTTACCTTTGTTATGCTCATAGCACTGTTACACTGGTAATCCCCAAATTTGGGCTGCTGACTTGGTGTGACTGCCAGTGGGGGGTTTTCTAAATCCGGATATGCAGCCTTGATGGCATCTCTAAAGATCTCCTGAACGCGACTGTTGATATTAATCATGCTTTTCCTTGACTTATTTCTTTCCTCTTGAAGACTCTGAAAAAAAACAATGTCAAAACACAAAACACTAAGGTCACAACATTCTAGAAGAAGTTACTTCACACTCTCACTCAAAAGCTGCCTGGCAAACCTGAGCAGATCAGGTTGGGGCCTCTAGGTATTACTGACAGAAAACGTCATGTGATAAAAGCATTATCACCAAAGAATTTGGCTCTCAGTTTCCACAGTACATAGTCTTTGGATGTACCCTCCAGTTATACATTCTCGAGTAAGCTCTAAAAATTTTATTTTATGAACTTCCTAGTGACAATGGTCGGACTTAATACTGCCCCTGTTCCCATCGAAGCCAATGGAGAAAAGATCGGGCCTTTTCATACTGTATGTATTATGGGTGGTTCATGTGATGCATAGGAACTTGCCTGGATCCCTCTGCTTTGGCGTGAGTTTCACCCTATACGCATATTTATTAACTAAATATCTTTTCTGAAATATGCCAATTATCTTTGACACAGCAACACCTTATTCTCTTTCTACTGCTTTCTAGATTAAATAGTTTCTCCCAACATTCTCACTTTAGCCTTCATTCCCAGATTTTTAGTATAGAACCCCCCACCCTTTGAACTTAACTTTCACTGGTTCAGGTATAGCAAACCTTTTCATACTTTTATGTATGTGCCCATTAGCTGACCTCAGTAGGGTGTCAACTCTAAGGGGAGTGCCCTACTCCAAGAATGCAGAAGAGATTATAGGGCGTGCTAACTGACTACAGGCAATTATACCAAAATGTTATTAAATTGTGAAAGAACGGAGCTCTATGAATATACCATTTACAACTGTGGCACCAGAGTGCAAGGTGAACAAGTTGTTACCTAGCATGAGGTATAACAAAATAAAATCTCTTAGCCTGATGTGAAGGAAAGCATATACCAATAAGTACTATATTGCCAATCCCTTTTTCCTCCCTCACTTTTTGAAGAACGTTTAGCCGGTACTTAAGCTTTGTGTTTTCGTCTCGCAATCCTTCCAAACTTGGAGATACTTCCAAGCAGTCAAAGTTCTTCAGTCGATCAATCTCTGCAGCTAAGAGCTTGATCTCTTTTTCCTAGTAAATAAAATAAAATAAAATAAAATGTCAGCTGCTGTGTTTGCATCTGAGGTAATTCTTGGAGTAGATTGCATCAGAACTTTGATCATTAGCTCCTTTCTTTAAAATATAGCCCAAAAGGAAAACATTAATGAAGCTGAACACTGCTATAAAAGAGTAATTAGCAACAATTAGCACAAGTTTCTTTTGACAGACTCTGACACTGATACTAGCATACTGTTAATGAAAATTCAGAATAATTATAGGTCTTGATCTCCCACACACTTAAAGATGAGAACAACTGTGCTCACATGAGTAGTCCTATTAGCTTCAAAGACATTACTGGGACTTTAATAGGACGCCTCAGCACAGGAATAAGCATCTGCAGAGTCAGCTCATCATTTTATTTTTTTTTAAAAGACCTAATATTTTTGTAGATGGAAAAAGTACTTTACAAAACCAGTACTGCACAAAGGAAAAATAGTCCTTTAACTAAAGTCTGAACAATAAGGCTACATTCAGTGCACTAAGCCATTCTCTTCTGTCAACTGAGGGCTGGGAGGGCTACAGCTAAAGCTAAGTCGCGCCAAAGTTAGAGTCCCTCCCCCCCGCATCTTTCTTTTTGTGTGTGTGGGGGAGGAAGCACACAGATGATATTCTGATTTTATTAAAAGTCCCCCCCAAGGGTGAGTGTCTTCGCACTCAGTTTCATCAGACCAAACGCAGGGTCACATTTTCCTCTGGGGATAAATCCTCATTAGATGGTATAAGTCCAAGCCTCGAGAAGTTTGAGGTATGTCTACAATGGAACTAGACACCCGTGGCTGGCCTGTGCCAGCTGACTCAGGCATGCAGGGGTCAGGCTAAGGGGCTGTTTCATTGTCGTGTAGATGTTGCGGCTTAGGCAGCAGCCTGAGTTCGGGGACCCTCCCACCTTGCAGGGTCCTAGAGCCTAAATGCTGGCCTGAACCCGAAAGTCTACACTGCAATGAAACCACCACTTAGCCTGAACCTGCTGTGTGTTGTTAATTGCAGTGTAGACATTCCCTCCTTGCAGTCAGTGAGTCAAAGGGTAAGACAATGGTCTCACACACAAGAGAACAGGCTACAGCCTTTCGGGGAGTAGATCGACGGGGAACAGTGAAGCCATCTCTGCAGATACCCTCACTTCCATCTGACTGCCTAACCTCTTCTCCTCTCTTGCAGCACAGCTCCTGATACTTCCCCCTTGATAAGGGTAAAAGACCCAGAGAATTCCCATCAATAGTAACTTGTGGGTGGCTAATTTCCAAGGAAGCATGCTCCAGAGATTGGTTGCTTCTTAGGCTTTCCTCTCTCCCAGCTCCAGTCAGACCTCCCTTAAAGCCAAAGAACCCCAACCCTGCAGAGCTAAAGCAAAGGGGCCTCCATGGGAGACAACGTGGAATGGAGTCTCTGTTCACCTTTCCACTTGCTTCCCTCTACAGTGCAGAGCAAAGGGGTACATTTAATGGGCAATTTTATCCTACCAAAGTTAAAAGCCATAAAAGCCACTGAGAACAGAAACACATGCATTGCAAAAGCACCACAGGCTCAGCTTCATTAATAATCTGTCATGTGACCTCATATTCCTTTTTATTTGCATCAACTGAATAATTTGGGTCTTCAAAACTTTTGGAATTAAATTTTCCTAGTATTTCAAGATGAGCCGCATCTTCACAAAATTCCAGTATTGTCTACCTCAAGCAAACCAAAATCATGAGTCAGGCCACAAAAAAACCCCATGAGATTGGTGTAAAAAATAAATGTATTTAAAAATAACAAACTTGGGGATCTTTTTATCTGCCTTCTGAGCTCTTAGGTGAACATGCTTCACATTTTCAAAATTTTCTCTGCAAGCATGAAGACCAGAAACTTAATGAAGGCTGGGATACTCATGCAGTCTCTTGAGATTCTAGGGCTCTAAGAAAAATAACCTAATATCATTAGACTCATGATAAAATTGCATTATAGGAATTCCTGTGGTGAGCCAGAGAGCAAAACTATCTTTCCTGAGGTTTCCTTTACACACAATATTCTACCATTTTAAAACTTTCCATATAAAGGTGCTCCCCGATCCAGGTATTTAACTTTTGTTTTTGAAATAAAAGCAAGTCAAAGACAAAATAAATCAATGACCAATTTGCTCTAACAGAAAAAAAAACAACCCCACACCCTAACTGGTGAGCAGGATATTTTTCACCCTTCCTCTTATTTTTGTACTGTTCCAAACTATTTGCACTTTGATATCATTTGGAGACACATTTTCAAAGAGCTTCAGACTGAAATACAAGTTAGAGATCTTGTAAAATGAATAGAGAGAAATTTAATTGAATCTTACTATTTTACAATTAAGTTTCTCCATAGAATAACTCAAGTTACATCACAAAGAAGTTAATATACCCAGTAGCAGTATTGTGAACTCAAGTTTAAGCTTCAGAAAAGTCAGTGTGTGTGTTAAGGAAAGCAAACACACACACTATTCTTAACACTGTAGTATTGCACACAAACTGAAATCTTCATACAATACCTTTTCTGCAGCAACGTCAGCAACAGCTTCAAAACAGTGCTGTAACAAGTTAGTCGGTCAATGCTACCGAATGATTTTTGAGAAATGAAAATGGTAATCCTTATCAAGGAATTTAATTTTCACTTTCGAAATGAATGCAATTCCTGGCCCAACCCAATGGCCAAACTGTTTGATTTTTCCACCCGAAAAAAACAACCTAATTGCTTGTCCCCCCTCCCCCAACAAACATTCACAGATTTCTCCATGATTGTACGGAAACGAATAGAGGGTTTGCAGCACAAATGTCCCCCATGCACAAATGTCCCAGCGAGGCTGACCCCATTTCAGAGTGATCTGATGTTGAGATGTCAGCCTAGGTTGTCACTTGCAATGTCATTTTTCCCCCTCCCCTTCATAGTTTTAGCCAAACCCCTGACATTACTTAAGCATAGGGGGAAGCAAAGAGTTTTATTATATGACAGATTGGCAGGATTCCAAAATATCCCCCCTTTCTTTGCTGCCACTGGTGGCCCCCAGTATTTGCTCACCACAAGCTGGTCTGAATGTGGTAGGAAGGTTATTTAGCATAAAGCATCAAGACTTCTTAAAAGCTCCTGCTCAAGTGCAGCCACATGTTGTAAGGCTCTCCCTGGTGAGTTCTGACCCCAGGGTGCGTTCCACTGAAGAACTGATAGCCTCGCCTCAGCACACCACAACACAAACGGCAGCAGCAGGAAGAAGGAATCGGCATAGATAAGCAGCTGTCTCAGAGGCTAGCCAGGCCCAGTGTGGTTTCTCCCATCGGCCCGTAGAGAGTGTAGTGTCATCCAAACTGGCACCATCCCTGATCTGCACTCAAGTAAACTGCCAGCCTGGAAACTGGCCACTTAATAAGGTTCTGTCTGTGTGAAACCACTTCAACTTACTCCTGTTTAGCTACAAACCGGGTGCCAGGAACAACCTAGCTCAAAACGTCACATATTGACTCTTTTGGTATGTCCTGTTGCGATGCAAATCCCGTGATTTACCTAGCCCTCTAGGTAATCACTTGTGAATCCCTAACGGCACTAATGGGATATCTATCAATTCTCTATCTTCCATCTGAAATTCATACCACAAACCCTGGGTACACAAGTACACTCATGCAAAGGCCTTACAAATCAACTCTCTTTTATCTGTGACTTCTCTTTCATACTACGTCAGAGCGTGGAAAAGCAAGAGTGGACGGCATTACATGTGCAACCAAGAGAAAGAAAACCAGGAGCGGGAAGGAAAAAGCGCCATCTGTCTCACTGCTGCCGTGGTAAGGTAACCTTTCCCCCAGCCTAAACACAACTTGCGAATAGAGGGTCATACCTGATGACCACCTCATGAGAAGCTGTGGTAAATGCATGAAGCCACGCTGCCATCTCCAAAGGCTCTTTGGTCAGCTGTGCTCTAGAAATCTTCCCCTCACCTGTGAATGCAAAATCTAAAGCTTTTTTAAAAAAACAAGATTAGTATTGCCCTTAAACTTCCACAGATACCACCAGTGAATGGTGCATTAAAGTTGCATGCACGTATTACATTATAAGGATTGCCTTTATTTGTGAGCAGTGGGCTAGCTACTACTAACACACGCACACTCAATCAAATATGGAATAGCCGGGGGGGGGGGGGGGGGGGAAGAGAGGGGAGAGGTGTGTGTTCTTCCTGAATGGTAGAGTCAGATATTTATCTCCAAAAATGTATTTCAGCTACCATCAGCCAACTAACCCTCCTTAATTAGATCAGCAATCAAAACAGCTACATGGAATCTTTCCCCTAAAACTGAGGAATTCTCTTTTTCTTTGGATCTTTTCATTTTGTCTAGCTATATACTATTTACACCCAGTAGCGTAGCCAGGGGTGGAGCAGGGGAAGCGGCCGCTCCCCCTGTGAGGAAAAGCGGCGCTAAGGCGCCGCCCGAGCCCCGCTGCGCGAGCCAGGCTCGGTGGTGCTTTAAAAGGCCGGCGGCTCCTGCCGCTGCGGGAGCCACGGGCCCTTTAAAGCGCCCCCCCAGCCCCGCTGCCGGACCCGGACGGGGGGCGGGGGGGGCTTTAAAAGGCCAGCGGCTCCTGCCGCTGCGGGGAGCCACCCGGCCCTTTAAAGCGTCCCCCCCCAGCCCCGCACTGGGGGGCGGGGCGCTTTAAAAGGCCGGCAGCTCCTGCTGCTGCGGGAGCCACGGGCCCTTTAAAGCGCCCCCACCCCCGCTGCCGGAGCCAGGCTCAGGCGGGGATTTAAAAGGCCCAGGGGCTCTAAAGTGGCTGGAGCCCCGGACCCTTTAAAGTGCTGCCGGGGTGAGTACGGGAGGCGCCTTTTTATAGCACCGCTCCCTCTGTGCTCTAAACCTGGCTACCCCACTGTTTACACCCTGGCTGTTACTGTAGCACCTGAGCACCTTTGAATTTAACTTATTTTCCTCTCTACTGCCCCCTCTCCCTTTACCCACCCTATTGTTCCTGTCTCCCCCTGTATCTTTGTTTCACTATTTACACCAAGTCTTGCATGGCCATGCTCCTCATTCCATCTGATGGATGGAAGCATCTCTATCTCCATCTCTGTTTGGTCCAGTGAGCAAGAGATTAAGTGTTTGATTGTGGATGCATATATTGCCACTATACCACTGCCACAACTCTCTCTTCCCCGTTTGAGTATCACTGGCCACTCCTCCAATTTCCCTTTGCCTCAACAGTACTATTGTTCCTTCATATAGCACTTCACAGATGATGATGCTGGAGCAGAATAGAAAAAGTAACATGAACCATGTTAGTCTGAGGCTGCCATAAGCAGGCAAGGTAGCAATAGCAAAGGCAGGACAAATTCTGACTGCTGTTCAGCTGCATGAGGTCAACAGGAACAGGGAACCAAAACAAGAGGTTTCTATGTGTGCGTGGCATGGCAAAATGTTACGAACCATTCCTGGAATCAAACTCCAGCAACACATGCTGCTTTAGGCAGGACCAGAACAAAGACTGCCTGAACAAGTTATCCAGAAACCCACCAAAACAAAATAAAAAAGATCAGACTTACAGCTTTGAGGAATATTTATCTGTAATTTATAGAGCACACTACAGAATCTGGAAGGGCACAAATGTCAGCTATTTATTAACAAACACAAAGGTACACACTTATAACCACTGTTCCCTCTAAGCTGTGCGCATGTGCGCGCGCACACAGATCCTAAACCCCGCGCACACGGCAAAACACCGCGCACAAAAATTTGCACAGAAGCACAACAATTTGCATAGAAGACATTTTTTTGCGCACACGGCCTGTCAAAAATGAGAGGGAACATTGCTTATAACAGATCTTGAAGGTAGATTTCAGTTAATAAAAGTCCAAGAAACCCTTTATTCCCAAAGCAGGAAATGGGAACTAAAATAATACCATTCCCACAGTGATAGTACCATCAAAAATGGGAAGTAATAGCTTAGATCAGACACATGCAGTCGCTAGCTCTAGAGTCAGGTGTGGCTCTTTAGTGCCCACACATGCAGCTCTCAGGGTATTCATGGGGCTGTTTGGTGCTTCTTTTGTTCTCCCTGATCTCAAGAAGAATGAGTGGAGTGCTTAGGCTGACTGCTACAAACAAAGCAGCATCAGGAATTTTGAGTAAACGTATTAGAGCTGCCAGGATACCCCAGCCCCAAAAGCAACTACAAAGGAAGAGGGCAAGTAGCCAAGGAAATGAGGAGAGGTAGTGTCAGATGAAGTCAGAGACACAAAATAATCAGAATTACATCCAGAATTTTTCATCATGTGTCGGTCTGCATCATGGCCTGAAAAACATACTAGACACTTACAAGCCAGAGAACTAAATCACAAGTAGACAGAAAAGACAAAGTGTGTATACACCAATGAGTTCCAGAGGCCAACCTCCACATGGGATGATAAGTTTCTGGCAGAGAGTTCTCTGGACTTGATCACTCCTCTCAGCCTCTGGCAAGTAGATATCTGGAAACCTGAAGTTCCACCCACTCTAGCTCTTGAAAGGAGAAAGAGCTTTCTGCCTCTTTTCCCCTCCCCATAAGTCTTCTGGCAGCACATCATCTGCACTTGAGAGAGAGATCAGCACTTGACTATTTCACCCAATGCACAGTGGTTCCTCTGAAGCCAGGCTATGGAGAGGAGGAACTCCTCTACCTCACCCCTCTCCCAGTCTCCATTCTTGGAAGGTCTTCTCCCTCAGAAGCAACAATCCCTGACTCTGCTGCTGGTCACGGCTTTCCCGAGCAGCTGTGGCATGAAAGTGACATGACTCTGGCCAGTTTCATAGGGCTGTGAATATCAGCAGCCAATCTGACCACAGCCTCTCTTATTTCACACTGCCATTGCTTCACAAAATGAGCAGAGGCACTGGCAGACTCAGGAAGACAGAGCAACATCCATTCATATTTGGAAGACTTTCTTCCTTACCATCCCATACAAACTTTTTTTTATTTTAATTAATATGAGAGCTTAAATTGTGCAGAAATTGATGAGTTAGGCTTCCACATTCACTGGGAAAGGCTCATGGACCTACATGGTATTCAACTGACCCCACTTCACAGTGATCTAACATTGGGCTGTCAGCCCAGACAGTAAACTTTGAATCAGAATCTTCTTTATGAGCAATGAAGAAGGCCTGACTGTTTTACCTTTATGATTTACTTTTTACTTCAGAGATGTCAAGAGTATTAATGGCAGACCTCCTCAGTTTTATTGGAAGACTCATTTGAGGTCTCAGATGTAGGTGGTGGGACTTTTCTGGGACCTCCATGGAAGGGGACAGCTATTGACTCCTTAAGAGAGATAATTTCTTCCAAATGTTTAGTTAAGCAGATGTTACTATCAAACAAAATATAAAAAGATCTTCAAACACTCTTTCCCTTTCAGAAAATCTCTGGTTAAGTGTTGTCACAATCCTACTAGGTCTCCACCATCTTCCAGGGTAGACAAACTCTGAATTCTAATGGATAGAAAGCAGTAAAAAAAACTCTTAAAAAACTAAAACGTGTGGCCTTCTGAGCACATCACAAAGCAGCAAAACAAACCCATTTTCCCCCCTTTGTAGGTTACCCTTTTAAGGCAAAGGCATTATACTACTTAAGAACAGGACAAATAATTTTATTATATGAAAGAGAAGGCTAACTACACACATTTGAGCTTTGATCCTATAGTAAGACAGGTTTCTAAAGATCCCTTCACCCATGGTGAGTTGCACTGAGTTGAGCCTATTGTTGCCCTTCTCTAAACTTTGGTGGGCAGCATAGTTCTTTTATTTTTGTGCCTTTATGTCTGATATCTCCCTCTTCATTTTTTTCTGTTTACCTCCCTCACCCCGTTTTTCTCTCTCCTTGCCTTCCTGTACATTTTTTTTACTCTGACCTTTTCCTGCCTTCATTTTATTGCTCTTTTCAGCAATTATGCTTTATGTACACTTTGCCTGTTGAATACCGACAAAAGGTATTATATATGACTAATCTTTCCTTCTGTAGGTGAAAACAGTAGTAGCAGTAGTTAGGTGGCTACCCCTGTAAGAAGCAGCAAGGAAAGTACAAAAAAGTGGATCAGGAAGCAGGGCATTTGTATGTGGTGAGTGGCCAATGCATAGCAGATCTGTCTGTCAGAGATTTTGACACATATGCTGACATAATTAAGGGCTTTCCAACACACAAATGTTGTACTGCTTTAACTAAGCCAGTATAGCTAGTGGTACAATCCCCCTAGCATGAATGTAGCTATACCAGCAGAACTGCATTCACATTAGGGGTTTTACCAGTATAACCGTATCAGTTTTTTAAAAAGTACACCCTAACCAACATATCAGAGGGGTAGCAGTGTTAGTCTGGATCTGCAGAAGTGACAAAGAGTCCTGTGGCACCTTATAGACTAACAGACGTATTGGAGCATAAGCTTTCGTGGGTGAATACCCACTCCGTTCATAACTGTCATAAATATGAAGGGAAGGGGGAGAGGGTCTGATGCAGTGCTATAAAATCCTCTTTCCAGTAAAGGGTTAAGAAATGCAGGTAGCCAGACTGACACCTGACCTGGCTGGGCTCTGACCAATAAGGGGACAAGATACTTTCAAACTTTGGGAGGGGGGAAGTTTTTAGTGAGTGTCTTTGTCTGAGAGAGAGTGATCTTGGAAGACAGAAGGAACCTACAGAAAATCAAACCTCCCTTTTCTGAAGTAAGTTTAGATAGTATAGCGTATAGATTCTGTTTATTTGGCTTGGTATTCCCTGTGTTAGAAAGGGCAAGGGGTGGGGGAGGTATTCATGGTTATCTGTAACGTTAAGGTTTTGTCCAGAGGGGGAAATCTCTCTGAGTGTGGAAATATAGTGCCCTGTGAAATAGTTACCATCCTGATTTTACAGAGATGATTTTACCTTCTTTATGTTTAATAAAATCCTTCTTTTAAGAAGTTGACTGTTTTCTATAGTGTTAAAACCCAGGGGGTGGGTTTTTAGATCACTGTGTAACCAATTGGTTGGGAGATTGTTCTCAAGCTTCCCCAGGAAAGGGGGTGTACGGCTTGAGGGGGCATTTTGGGGGGGAGGGAAGTTCAAGTGATTCCTTTCCTGGATTCCTGTTAGACATTTGATGGTGGCAGTAAGAAGCATTTCTCGGGGTGCAGGGAATTTTGTACCTTGGGGGGGTTTACCCTAAGCTGGTAAAATAGGCTTAGGGGCTCTGAATGCGGGTCCCCACGTCTTTACCCTAGAGTTTAGAGTGGGGAAGGAACCCTGACATGGTGGCAGAGCGGTGGGATCTATTGAACCAGAGAGTTTTTTTGAACCAGACACAGGGAGTTTAGATTTTTTTTTCTCTTCTCTCTAGCTCTTTCCTGTAGCTGCTGGAAGCAGGGAGGGGGGAGGGGTTAAGCTGCTAGGAGCTAGAGTATCTACATATGAAAGCAGGTAGTTAACCCCTACAGGGAATACCCAAGCAAGGTTTTTTTTTCTTTTCTAACACTATCGGGTTAAGACAGATTAAAAACAGAAAGGCTAAGATGACTGCCAGTGAAGCAGCTATTAAACTTGAGATAGCCCGGCTACAAGCTGATGAGGAGGAGAAGAAACATGCAAGACTGCTACAACTTAAACAGATGGAGATGGAAGAGAAGGAGAGAGAGAGGAAACATGCTGAGGAGGAGAAGGAGAGAGAGAGGAAGCATGCTGAGGAGGAGAAGGAGAAAGAGAGGAAGCATGCTGAGGAGGAGAAGGAGAGAGAGAGGAAGCATGCTGAGGAGGAGAAGGAGAGAGAGAGGAAACATGCTGAGGAGGAGAAGGAGAGAGAGAGGAAGCATGCTGAGGAGGAGAGGAAGTATGCTATGGAGGAGAAGGAGAGAGAGAGGAAGCATGCTGAGGAGGAGAGGAAGTATGCTATGGAGGAGAAGGAGAGAGAGAGGAAGCATGCTGAGGAGGAGAAAGACAGAGAGAGGAAGTATGCTGAGGAGGAGAAAGACAGAGAGAGGAAGCATGCCCTGGAGATGGAGAAGACCAGGGCGGAGCAGAATCTACCGGATAACACTAATAATCCTTCCCCAACAACCCACAAATGGGAGCGACTATGTCCACCGTATGATGAATCCCGGGATATTGCTGAATATTTTCTCACCTTTGAGAGACTATGCAATCTCCATCACATTCCTGATGATCACAAAATGACCCTATTGGTAGCAAAGTTGACTGGAAGTGCTCTGGACATATTCAATGACATGCCTATTGATGAGGCTTCTGACTATGAGAAATTCAAGGATTTGGTTTTAAAACAATTTCAAGTTACACCTGAAACTTACAGAGTAAAATTTCGAACCCTTATCCGAGGGCCTGGACTAAGTAATGTAGCTTATGTAAACCGGATAAAGGAGCTGTTAAAAAAATGGGTCAAGGGAAGGAATGTTACTAGCTTTGAAGGAGTGTGTGATTTGATGGCTCAGGAACAATTCCTGAATATGTCCAAGGATGATATAAGACAGTGTTTATGGGATAAGAAAATGGACTCAGCAGACAGCCTTGCTGCTTATGCTGATCAATACGAACAGTCCCAGATCAGCAGAGGGGCAAGGAAATTTGGTACACAAGGGGTGCAGGAAGCAGAGAGGAACAACCCTGGTCATAGTTTGGGGAGATACCAGAAAGGAAAACCCGAGACCACATCCCCTCACCAGGAGCAGCCCAAGGCCCCACAAGGGAAAACCCAGACCCCTTATTGCCCCACCACCCCATTCTCCAGCAACCCACCTCGCCCCACTGACCAGTCAGCTGGGCGATGTTTCAAATGTAACGAATTGGGGCATGTGAAGGCCAACTGCCCCAAGAACCCCAACAGAATACAGTTCATTGCACCGGGGTCACACCAAAGGTCCTCAGGCCCAGATGCCTCCCAGATACCCTTGGAACGAAGGGAAACGGTGAGTGTGGGCGGAAAAAGGGTTACAGCGTGGAGGGACACCGGAGCACAAGTGTCGGCTATCCACAAATCCTTAGTGGACCCCAGCTTAATCAACCCAGAGGCACAAGTGACAATTCAACCCTTCAAGTCCAACTCTTTTAATTTACCTACAGCCGTGTTGCCTGTCCAGTACAAGGGCTGGTCAGGAAATTGGACTTTTGCAGTCTATGATGATTATCCAATTCCCATGTTGCTGGGGGAAGACTTGACCAATTGTGTGAAGCTAGCCAAGAGGGTGGGAATGGTCACCCGCAGCCAGGCTAAGCAAGCTGTCACACCTAGCTCTGTTCCTGGGACTTCCACCGGAACCCCATCTGTACTACCAGAGACCCAGATAGAGGTGGTGGAACCGGACCCCCTGCCAACGACTGCAACAGCCGTCGTGGATCCAATCACAGAAACCCGACCCAAGCCAGTCTCGGAACTGGAACAGACGAAACAACCAGCACCAGAACCATTGCCAGCACTGAGTCCAGCGCTTGCAACCCCAGCTACCGTACCAACACCCGAGGGCACCACCGAGCCTGCAATGGCAGCAGCAACCGATAACTCCATACAAGAGGCTCAGCCAGAGCCTGAATTACCACATTGTGCACCAGCGGAGAGTGGTTCACAGTCAACGGAAACAACCCCATCACCTACATCGCTTCCAGAGGGACCCAGCCCAGGTCTACAACCCAGTGAGGAACTGATGTCTCCAGCATCTAGGGAACAGTTCCAAGCCGAGCAGGAAGCAGATGAAAGCCTACAGAGAGCTTGGACGGTGGGACGGAGCACCCCACTGCCTCTCAGCTCTTCTAATCGATCCCGGTTTGTTATAGAAAAAGGCCTTTTATATAAGGAGACTCTTTCTGGTGGACACCAGGAAGATTGGCGTCCTCAGAGACAGTTAGTGGTTCCGACTAAGTACCGGCTAAAGCTCTTGAGCTTAGCCCATGATCATCCTAGTGGTCATGCTGGGGTGAACAGAACCAAAGACCGTTTGGGGAGGTCATTCCACTGGGAGGGAATGGGCAAGGATGTTTCTACCTATGTCCGGTCTTGTGAGGTGTGCCAAAGAGTGGGAAAACCCCAAGACCAGGTCAAAGCCCCTCTCCAGCCACTCCCCATAATTGAAGTTCCATTTCAGCGGGTAGCTGTGGATATTCTGGGTCCTTTTCCGAAAAAGACACCCAGAGGAAAGCAGTACATACTGACTTTCATGGATTTTGCCACCCGATGGCCAGAAGCAGTAGCTCTGAGCAACACCCGGGCTAAAAGTGTATGCCAGGCATTAACAGAGATTTTTGCCAGGGTAGGTTGGCCCGCCGACATCCTTACTGATTCGGGAACTAATTTCCTGGCAGGGAGCATGAAAAGCCTGTGGGAAGCTCATGGGGTGAACCACTTGGTTGCCACCCCTTACCACCATCAAACAAATGGTCTGGTGGAGAAGTTTAATGGAACTTTGGGAGCCATGATACGTAAATTCGTAACCCAGCACTCCAACGATTGGGACCTAGTGTTACAGCAGTTGCTCTTTGCCTACAGGGCTGTACCACATCCCAGTTTAGGGTTTTCACCATTTGAACTTGTGTATGGCCGCGAGGTTAAAGGGCCATTACAGCTGGTGAAACAGCAATGGGAGGGGTTTACGCCTTCTTCGGAAACTAACATTCTGGACTTTGTAAGCAACCTACAAAACACCCTCCGAGACTCTTTAGCTCTTGCTAGAGAAAACCTAAAAGGGGCTCAGGAAGAGCAAAAGGCCTGGTATGATAAACATGCCAGAGAGCGTTCCTTTAAAGTAGGGGACCAAGTCATGGTCTTGAAGGCACTCCGGGCCCATAAAATGGAAGCGTCATGGGAAGGGCCATTTACGGTCCAAGAACGCCTGGGAGCTGTGAACTATCTCATAGCATTCCCCACCACAACTCTCAAGCCTAAAGTGTACCATGTTAATTCTCTAAAGCCTTTTTTCCCCCGAGAATTGAAGGTTTGTCAGTTTACTGCCCAGGGAGCAGAAGACGCTGAGTGGCCTGAGGGTGTCTACTATGAAGGGAAAAATGATGGTGCCGTGGAAGAGGTGAACCTCTCCATGACCCTCGGACGTATGCAGCGCCAGCAAATCCAGGAGCTGTGCACTAAATTCGCACCGATGTTCTCAGCCATCCCAGGACTGACCGAACGGGCATACCACTCCATTGACACAGGTAATGCCTACCCAATTAGAGCCCGACCTTACCGAGTGGCTCCTCACGCCAAAACTGCTATAGAACGGGAGGTTCAAGACATGCTACAGATGGGTATAATCCGTCCCTCTAGCAGTGCATGGGCCTCTCCCGTGGTTCTAGTCCCCAAACCAGATGGGGAAATACGCTTTTGCGTGGACTACCGTACACTAAATGCTGTGACTTGCCCAGACAACTATCCAATGCCTCGCACAGATGAGCTATTGGAGAAACTGGGACGTGCCCAGTTCATCTCCACCTTAGACTTAACCAAGGGGTACTGGCAGGTGCCGCTAGATGAATCCGCCAAGGAAAAGTCAGCCTTCATCACCCATGTCGGGCTGTATGAATTTAATGTGCTCCCTTTCGGGCTGCGGAATGCACCTGCCACATTCCAGAAACTGGTAGATAGTCTCCTAGCGGGATTGGGAGAATCGGCAGTTGCCTATCTTGACGATGTGGCCATATTTTCTGACTCATGGGCCGAACACCTGGAGCATCTCCAGAAGGTCTTCGAGCGCATACGAGAGGCAGGACTAACTGTTAAGGCTAAAAAGTGTCAAATAGGCCTCAACAGAGTGACTTACCTTGGACACCAGGTGGGTCAAGGAACTATTAACCCCCTACAGGCCAAGGTGGAGGCTATCCAAAAGTGGCCTGTCCCAAAGTCAAAGAAACAGGTCCAATCTTTCTTAGGCTTGGCCGGATATTACAGGCGATTTGTACCGCACTACAGCCAAATCGCCGCCCCTCTAACTGACCTAACCAGAAAGAACCAGCCAAATGCGGTTCAGTGGACTGATGAGTGTCGGAAGGCCTTTAATCAGCTTAAAGCAACACTCATGTCTGACCCTGTGCTAAGGGCCCCGGACTTTGATAAACCGTTCCTAGTAACCACAGATGCGTCCGAGCGTGGTGTGGGAGCAGTCTTAATGCAGGAAGGACCAGATCAAGAATTCCATCCTGTCGTGTTTCTCAGCAAGAAGCTGTCTGAGAGGGAAAGCCACTGGTCAATCAGTGAGAAGGAATGTTACGCCATTGTCTACGCTCTAGAAAAGCTACGCCCATACGTTTGGGGACGGCGTTTCCACCTGCAAACTGACCATGCTGCACTAAAGTGGCTTAATACCGCCAAGGGAAATAACAAAAAACTCCTTCGATGGAGTTTAGCTCTCCAAGATTTTGATTTTGAAATACAACACATTTCAGGAGCTTCTAACAAAGTGGCTGATGCACTCTCCCGTGAAAGTTTCCCCGAACCAACTGGTTAAAATCGTCCTTGCAATGTGGACAATATTGTTAGTCTTTATCCAGTTATTAGTATATTTGGAGATTCATGTGTCTTATTACTTTGTTTTCTTTTAAAGCTCCAGGAAGAAATCACAGCCAGTGTTTCACACTATCGGTGATTTGGGGGGCGTGTCATAAATATGAAGGGAAGGGGGAGAGGGTCTGATGCAGTGCTATAAAATCCTCTTTCCAGTAAAGGGTTAAGAAATGCAGGTAGCCAGACTGACACCTGACCTGGCTGGGCTCTGACCAATAAGGGGACAAGATACTTTCAAACTTTGGGAGGGGGGAAGTTTTTAGTGAGTGTCTTTGTCTGAGAGAGAGTGATCTTGGAAGACAGAAGGAACCTACAGAAAATCAAACCTCCCTTTTCTGAAGTAAGTTTAGATAGTATAGCGTATAGATTCTGTTTATTTGGCTTGGTATTCCCTGTGTTAGAAAGGGCAAGGGGTGGGGGAGGTATTCATGGTTATCTGTAACGTTAAGGTTTTGTCCAGAGGGGGAAATCTCTCTGAGTGTGGAAATATAGTGCCCTGTGAAATAGTTACCATCCTGATTTTACAGAGATGATTTTACCTTCTTTATGTTTAATAAAATCCTTCTTTTAAGAAGTTGACTGTTTTCTATAGTGTTAAAACCCAGGGGGTGGGTTTTTAGATCACTGTGTAACCAATTGGTTGGGAGATTGTTCTCAAGCTTCCCCAGGAAAGGGGGTGTACGGCTTGAGGGGGCATTTTGGGGGGGAGGGAAGTTCAAGTGATTCCTTTCCTGGATTCCTGTTAGACATTTGATGGTGGCAGTAAGAAGCATTTCTCGGGGTGCAGGGAATTTTGTACCTTGGGGGGGTTTACCCTAAGCTGGTAAAATAGGCTTAGGGGCTCTGAATGCGGGTCCCCACGTCTTTACCCTAGAGTTTAGAGTGGGGAAGGAACCCTGACAATAACCAACATAGTTATACCCTACTAATACAAAAACTGTGTGCAGAGAAGACCTTGGAGCACTAGCAGAATCCCAGGCTGGTGTGGAATGAAGTTACAGGCCGGCCTCTTGTAAAGCAGCATTGTCACAAGAGGAGGCAGTATATTTGGGTATTGGCCCGTCAGTATGCAATTGGTAGGGCTCAGATTGCTAGCCAGTCGGCAAGTGTTTTGTACTCAACCCTGCGTGACACAAAGACACAGTCCCTGCACCCGACGTGCTTACAATCTAAGCAACAGGCAGATGCTCCCAAAGGTGCCACCGCCCGAGTTTGGTAAAACCGTCCGGATTTTTCTACAGTGGCTCAAGGTGGTGAAGTGCCACCATGGCATTGTGGTGCTGTGCGACTTCACCACCAAAGACCCACACCCAGTGCCACAGTCCCAAGCAGTGGCCTCCCCAGGAATTGAAATGGGGGGGGGGGTGTTCGAATTTACGGGGGGGGGGAGGGTGGTCACTAAATTGGCATGCAACTAGTTCACAAAACTGGGGGGGGGTGTTGGGGAAATTCGGGGGGAGGGGGGGGTGTAGGGAAATCCCTGGTCCCAAGCCAGGCCCCTGTGCCACCCCCAGACTCAGCGCCACCTTCTCCCCCGGGCCTCAGAGCAGCCTGCCTACCCCAGTGCCAACAGACCCCCCACATCCGCCACTGGACCCTCCTGCGCCGCGGAGCAGCCTCCCCATTGGGCATCCCCCGCAGACTCCCCGCTACCAGCCTCCCACCCACTGAACTCTTATGCCAAGAGGACCCGTGTCCCTCCCCAGCCCCCGGGGACAGGCTGCGGGCGGCGCGGCCACGCTCCCACCCCGAAGCCCAGGACGGAAGTAGGGGGGGTGGGAACTAGAGCAGCCCGCTGTATGAAACCACCCGAGCTGGGGCGAGCGTCCCTCTCCCGGGGGAGGCGGGGCTGACCTGCTGCAGGAGCCGAGAGGAATATTGAGCCACGTGAGCCTCCATCCTCACCGGGGCCCCGGCGGCTAGGCAAAGCGGAAGCGGAAACAGCTACGCGCCGGAAGCGGAAGGAACGTGCCGCGGCGAGGGAACCCTCACGTGGGAGAGAAAGGGAAGGGGCGGCTCCACGCCTCGGTCCGACCCCTAGGCAGGGCCCGGCTCGCGCACGCGGAGCCAGGCCCGAGGTTAGTGCGTGTACCGCTGCGCCCGGACCTGCCGCCGGGCAGGGGCTACCCCCGGGCTGGAGCAGAGGCCGCCCTTCTTCGCCAGAGGGCGGGTGAACGCGCCGGGCTGCCGGCATGTAACCGTGACCCACGTGCGCGCAGGCACAGCGGCGCTTTGGCAGCTCAGTGCAGGAGCTGAGCGTGTAACCAGCCGCGCGGTGGGCACTGAGCGGTCGCCGCAGGCGGAGGGTCAGCAGTTAGTGTCCTTCCGCCAGAGCCTGCCCCTCTTCACTAAAGAGTGCCTGGTGCCTGCCTAGTGTGGAAATAGAGGCGCTCCCTGTTCTCAATGAGGCGCGGTTTGACTTTTAAAAAGGCCCAGAGTAAGTGAGTCCCAGGAGTTTAGAGGCATGGCGGGTGAGGGAATATCTTGTATTGGACCAGCTTCTGTTGGTGAGAGAGACAAGCTTTTTAGCTACACAGAGCTCTTTGTGGGGACTGAAGAGCTCTGTAGCTGCGGAGTTTCTTTCTCACCGACAGAAGTTGGTTCAGTAAAAGATATTTCCTCACGGGCCTCGTCACGTTGAGTCCAAGCAGGGGGTCACCAGGAGCTGTGACTGCAGCAGTGCCACTCACCACCCTCCTTCCTTGGAGCAACAATGACTCATTCAACTGAATGTGCAGTGCTGCCATGTAGTGTGCAGAAATAAACTGACATGGTATAGGGGAGCTAAACTGGGTGGGTTGAATTTACACAGCAGAGGGGTAATTTATATCATTGGGAGGCTGCCGCTGGAGCTTAATGATTACTGCCATGCCATTACCAGAATTCCCCAGAGTTTCAAGTTTAGGAGAGCCGCCCTGCTCAGTACCAGCAATAGTCCACATACAGTGTGTAGTGTTACTGCCCTTGTTCCCATAACCGCTTTAAAAAGACATGCTTGTTGATGCTTCAGCATTGAAGCGCCTCTGTGCAGCACCACTCTCCAGGCCCAGCCATGGTAATGGCAAGGGATTTTTGGTTGCACGAAGCAATACAATTTTGGTCCCCATACCATGGGTAAGAGTATAGGGCAATGGCACTGAAAGGAAGAATGCCCAGCTCACCTCCGCCTCCTCCCCTGAGGCACCGCTGCTCCGCTTCTCCCCCCCCTCCTCCATGCGCCAAACAGCTGATTCCAGCAAGCCGGGAAGGAGGGGAAAGCGGAGCAGCGGCACCTAGGGGGAGGAGGTGAGCTGGCGGGGGGGTGTGTGCAGAGGAACCGGCTCCCTGCCCCACCTCATAGGTGCACGCCGGTGGGTGCTTGCACCCCTGGCCCCGCCCCATTCAACCCCTTCCCCAAATTCCCGCCCCCACCTCCTCCCCCCGGCGCGCTGTCCACCCCTTCTCCCAGGCTTGCAAGCCTGGGAGAGAGGGGGGAGAAGCAGAGCACCCACCGGCAGCTCGCCTCCGCCTCCTGAGGCACCGCTGCTCCGCTTCTCCCCTCTCCCTCCGAGGAGGTAGTGGGGAAAGCGGAGCAGTTGCGCTTTGGGGGAGGGGGCGGAGACGGAGGTGAGCTGGGCAGGGAGGTGCAGAGAAACCGCTCCCTGCCCCAGCTCACCTCCTCTCCACCTCCGCTCCGCTTTTCCTCCCTCCCAGGCTTGCAGCATCCAGCAAGCCTGGGAGGGAGGGAAAGCAGAGCGGCGGTGCCTCGGGGGAGGAGGTGGAGGTGAGCTGGGTGGGGGAGGGGGGTGCAGAGAAACTGCTCCCTGCCCCAGCTCACCTCCTCTCCGCCTCCCGAGGCACCACTGCTCCACTTTTCCCCCCTCCTGCCCAGGCTTGCCCGGGGCCAGTTGTTAAGTTTAGAAGTCCTTTTAGAACCAATTGTCCCGTGCGGAACAACCGGTTCTAAAAGGGCTTCTAAATTTAACAACCGGTTCCTGCGAACCGGCAGGAACTGGCTCCAGCTCACCACTGCCAAGGTCCCTTTCCCTTCTTTGGGCTCATCTGTGCTTGTCTGGTGGGACTGGCTAGATCAGTGGTCCCCAAACTGCAGGACATGCCCTCCCAGGGGGCCATGGAGGAATGTTCAGGGGGATATGGCAGGGCCAGGGCCAGCCTCCGCGGGAGGCAGGGAGGAAGCACCACCCAGCTTCGCTCCAGGCCCAGCTGAGACCTGGCTCCTGGCCACGGCTCCACTCCTGGCCACAGCCGCAGCTGCAGCCCCAATCTCAGTTCTTGGGAGGAGGGGAACATGTACAGATTACATTATGGGTTAGGGGGAGCCATGACAATAAAAAGTTTGGAGATCATTGGGCTAGACTGTGATGGAGTCTTGAACCGGTCCAAGCTTGAACCCCCTGCTGCATCTTCCCTCTCCTCCTCTTCCACCTCACTGCTCATGGCAGGGGTCTCTGCTCCAAAGGTATAAACCAGGGTCTCAAACTCAATTTACCTTAGGTGCCAGTGCCAATCCTCAAATCCTCCCAGCGGGCCAATAATGTCACTGAAGATGGTGTTCACACCACCTCCACAACCTGTTTCCCACCCTTTTCCTTTGCTCCCTTGGCCTTAGGCCATCCTGGCTGACTCTGCCCGGCGACTAGTGATACTGCCTCCATGGCTGACTCTGCCTGGCAACTAATGATGCAGCCTCCATGGCTGACTCTGCCCAGCGACTAGTGATGGTACCTCTCCCCCCAGCCAATGGGAGCTGCAGGGGACGGCGCCTGTAGCAGACAACCGGTAGCGTGGCTGCATGGATCTCTCCTCCGCGGAGCTTCCTGAGGTGAATGACACGTTGCTGAGTGCAACCCTTGGGTAGGTCCCAGGAACAGCAGGATGGAGCAACCTTGGGAGGAGGGGCATGTAAATCTCTCCCGCCCGCTCCCCTCCCATCCCACCCCCCAGCCATGAGGGCCGGATGAAATAACTTTTTTAAAAGTTTCCACGGGCTGCAGTGGGGAGGTTTTCGGACCGCAGATGGACTGCGGACCGGGACTTAGAGACTCCTGGTATAAACAGTTGTCTACAGGGTGTTGGTTGGATCTCCGCCAAGTATGTCATGCAGGCTCAGTGCTAGATCTATTGTTCACTTCCCCGGCCTTGTGGCATGCATAGCGCTTCGCTTTCATGGGGCACTGCTGATGATCCCTAGTGTACCCCTTTGCCTGCATCCCCTATGCAATTTTGTTCACATTTCTACAGCTGGTGTGTAATTGTGCTTGCACAGCCTATTCTCCCCATAGGCCCAAGAGATCCAATGCCTCCTGTCTGCTCCAGGCAGGAGCATGTCTAATGCATGGAGCTGGCATGGTCTGGTGGGCAGTTTCACACAGATAGGCTGAGCTCCTAGGCATTGCCAAGCTGGGCAGTCAGGAAAAGGCATTTCAAAACACATGGAGGACTCGAAGGGGGGATTGGCTTCTGGGCTCTATGGCCCATGGGCACTGGAGTTTACATTTTTGACAAGAGCGGTCACTGTCACAAGGAATGTGGCATTGTGGGACAGCTGTTGGATGACTGTTAGGTTCAACACAGGACATGCAGTGTCCATACTTGCACTGCATCAACCTCAATAGATCGATCATGGCTCAGTGCTGTTCAGAAAGGTGATGTTACTGTGGGACACTTGTGTCGGCCCAGAACAAATTTGAGTGTAGACACATGCACAAGTAGGCCAATGCAAGGCAATTTATATCGACTTACCTTTGCTGTGTAAACTAGGCCTAAGTTTTTTCAAGCTTGTTACTTCCAGGCCAGCTGTTACTAAAATGATGTGATTACAACTCAGCCATCTTTAAGGTCATTCGTGAGATCTGTTTCTCCATGGATTCTACACATAATTCACTGGTCATTTCAGTATTTCTTATATGCTAGTTAGAAACTGCCATTCAAGGGGTCCCAACATGTCTAATTTTCAAATTCAAAAGATAGCTAGAGATGGCAAAGATCTTGTATTGCTGAGTCCATCTCCCAAAAGTGCTGGATTGCTGTTTTCTACTAAAACAGACTTGAAGGAGACAAGGTAGAGATCTAAAATTTAAGCTTTTGTTTAGCTAGCATAGTTAGATGGGGATGTATCAAAGACTGTAACATTTCAGCTAACTTTTGGCATTTTAAGAGTACAATAATTACAAAATAGTTACATTGCAATTATTGAGTAACCACACTGGTTTTTGTTTTTTCCCAGTATGTAATTACCATTAAATCAGATAGCCAGAAGGTTGCTTATATTACTGATTTACATATTCCACCTTTGCAGAGCTCATCAATATATGGAAGGCATGTATATTAACTACATTGTATTTTTACTAATTGTTCTAAATCATAACTGGGAAGGTCACTATATTTGAATCAGTGTTGAGTACAGAGGTATCAAAAGGTATTACAGTACTCATATTACAAAGTGACCCTTTTTATTCCACCACTTTCTTAACCCGTCAGTTTTGAAGGTCACACCAAAAATCAATGCATAAATTGCCATACATGGTCTTACTACCACCGGTCACTACAAGTAAAGTAAAACATCAAATCCCTATACAAAGTTCATTCTTTCTACGTATCACTGCATTATCAAGCAGTGGGAAAGTCTTTTAAGATCTCTCCTGTCAAGAGACTTTAATGAAGAATGCTGTGTCAATTGAGTGCTTTATTAAGCGGCTTAACTCTGCCTAACTAACACATCTAATCTAGCTTTAAGATTTGTCTAGAGTTCTCAACACTGTAGTATTAAGTACATGAACCACTGAGGATACCGATTTTAAATTAAAGCTACAGGGTGGAGCTGTTCATGAATAAGACTGTTAAACGGAGCACTTCCGAGGTTTGGAATGCATCTGGCATACTCTGTAAGCTAAATACAACTGTAAGATATCTATGACCTAATGAACAAGCCGCTGTCCAGATCCAATTCCCACTGAGCAGGTCCACCAGTCATATTGTTCTTCAAAAGATTCCTCACTCTTGTATCCCACTGTGAAGGGATGTACAGATTCCACTCAGTGTTTGGCAGAGTATTAAAACTCTGTGTCCAGAAGTCTATGGGGAACTATACTCAGACATCCAGGGCCACTGTTGTTGTTTCCTCTAACATATAAGATTTATATGTTAAAGTGTCCACATGAAAGTCTATCTCCTACTTTACGTTATAGTTAAATACAGTTTCTTAGGAGTAATCTGTTTTTTAAAGACTTGATGCAGGTTTATTTTATTACGACCACTTAAAGTTAGTTCTGAAACATCCCCTATTCCCACCCCAAACATACAAATGTGTAGATCAACTATGTAATTTTGTAATATTTTTAATTACCATTAATTCTGACAAAACCATTACAATATACATAGGATAAAAATGTATAGCTGTTGCCTATTAAAATGTTTCATACATAGAAAAATAGTATATACATCAAGAGACCTGCATTTTAAAAGTATTTGTCAGCTTTAATGGACAGAGACGAATGTAATTTAGTCTTTATTCTAGACTTAATTGCATTCTCTCCCCAATTCCACCCTACCATAGTAGAGACATTACTACAAAGGTGGTTTGCAAAGGTTAGAAGTTTTTGAGAAAATAAAAAATTAGCACAATAAAAACCATTCAAATCAGCATTTTCAAGTTAAATTACCCAAATATTATATAACAAAGCAGCTAGTAGTTTGATAAAACTTAGCTATCAATTAGGTAATTCTGGACAAAGTAGTCACATCTCTTTTTCATAAATTTGTAGAGTACGGCAATATGGTAAATATTTTTTAAAGCAGCATCATTCAAGTACTCAATACTAGGTAATTTACTACAAAATTATAAGATTTTAAGAGCGGTTTAATTTTAGCAGCAGTACACCAAGTTTCATAGTTTATTTTTACTGACTGGAAATCCATCATTTGACATAAAATAATCTTTTACAAACAGCCAATAACAAATCTGAGAAGTGAAATGCATTGTATTGACCTGGCAGAGGGCCTGATATAACTCCCATTACAATTAATGCAAAGACTCCATTGAATTTAACGGGACTTTGATCAGGCCCTAAAATGATCAGGGGGCGTTTTCCCACTCCTACAAAACAGTGCAACTTGTACGGCTAAAAATTTGAATTGGATTCTTGGTAGTACAATACTGGGTCAAATTCAGCACCAGGGTGCAGCTCTATGACTTCAGCAAAGTTAGCCCCTGTGTGAGAAGGTGTAACTGTGGCCCTTCATATATATTAGTATGTAGTGCCTTCCATCTGCATAGAGTCTTATTTCCTTAGAACAGTCCATTTTTGTAAAACAGAGGGTGTACGTTTACTCACTTAAGTCTTTTTTGTATCATATAAAACTGCCAGTGCTCTATTCTGTGGAGCACCTGTTCAGCCACCAAAAGCCCCAAACCAATGAATGATCCAAAATAATGCATACAATTAAACTTTGAGAGGGAATTCAATCTATGGGAGTGCCAGAAAAATAAACAGTATCTCTAATACTATGGAAAGCATAATCTCTTGATACACTGGATCCAAACTTGCCATTTGAATGCTCCAATTGGCACTTGGGCATAAAATAGACTGAGCAGTTCAGCTTTTAGAAACACCCGTATGTGGATTGAACACCCACACCTGAAAACTGGGCTCAGAGTCACACATGCATTAAAGACTAAACTGTCTGCAGAGATGAATTAGTGGCAAAGCTGTCAAGTATATCATGCAAATCAATTTGGGATGTGCTAGAAAAGACGGGATGGTTAAACACTGGTGCTTTCACACACGTTTGCTTTGTATATTTGTATACATATATTAGTTGCTTTTTCTGCATTATTATTATTTTATTATTTTAAACTGTAGAAAAATAAGTAATAAAATATTCCTTAAGCAACTGTAGGGACTTCTCTTTATATGTAAGGACAAAAATCTTTAAAAGCACCTGAATGACTTTGGAGCCTAAGTCCCACTGAGTTACTTGCTAAAAAACACTCTGAAAATAGAGTTTAAAAATGGTAGAAGAGCTATCCCAGGTTAGTGTATTAGAAAAGGAAGGAGTTAGCTGTGTCCCACTTGATGGGAATAGTTGTATTAAAAAAACAAAAAAGAGAAAAAAGGTAAGTTCATCCAGAAAGCTCACCTTATTAAAAAAAACACCCTAAAATTGACTTATGTTCCATGCAGCCCTCCTCCTACAACAATGGTTTCAATGGGCTTTTAGAACTTGTTAAACAGACAGATCCAAACATGAGCTGAAAGTACAAATCTCAAAAAAGTGCAAGTATTTCAACTCCACACCCATTTTTATGACCTAACAGGAAATGCAAACACTTCACAGCTCAGAGTATTCGTTCACAGCACTTTAGAATAAAAAAAATGGTTCCCTGCATTCTTTATATTGTACAGAATATTAACTAGGAAGAGTTTGATGTGTTATAGCCATAGAACATAGCAGTGAGGTTCCTTCAGATTTATTTTATTGCAGTAAAACCTCTAAAAGGTAGAGCTGTACAAAATAAGTCTAAATAGAATATTATTTAAAACAAGCACTTCAGGCTGCATTTGTTCTTATTTAAAATTATTTCCCAAAAATACATTCCTAAATATACAAACTATACAATCTTGTCACTTTAATGCTGGTTTTTCTAATGATAGAACAAAACTAAAAAAGTCTTTAGACATTAAAAAACCGACAAAAGCTCTAATGTACAAATGACTTGGTACCTTCATAATACCACATAAATAACTTCAGCAAAACCAAACTGTTTTTATGGAATGGTCAGGGAAAACAAATACTTTATGGTGATTAAACATCATCTGCAGAGAGGGTTGGAATGTTTATCCTCGGTCGTGTGAAAAATGCCATCTTCTCTCTAAAAAGAAAACCACCATCAGTTGTTAATACAATAAAGAATCCACCAGAAATGTGGACATTCTAAGAGAAGAAAGACTGCCCAGGCAACTAATACACAAAAATAAAAGCCCCATGCATCACCACACACAAAACATGCCTCTTATTTACATTTCAGAGACAGACATCGTAAGTGGTTACAGTAAAACTAACAAAACTGTACTTGTTACAAAACAGTGTCACTTTGCAACTACCATACCATTAGGTCTCATAAGTGTGTTACAATAAGACAGCCATAGGTGATTCATTTATTAAACAAAGGGATAGAGAAATTAAGCAGCATTGTGCTACTGCCTGATAAGGAAAATACTGGGATCCAATCCTCTTGTCATTGAAATCAATGTGAATTCTGTGGATTTAAATAAGCGCAGGATTTTAGTTTTGGTTAAGAAAATCCAAATCTCTCTAACTCAAGCAGCACAGTAACTGTCTTTTGTAAAGGACACTTAAGTTTGTGGTGAAGTTATCCAAAAGAAAAAAAGGTAGGTTTTTTTTGCAGCAATAACTTTCTCCTCTTTAGAGACATTCCTACCTGAATGATTGTACCTCCAGGGGCTCCTTACGACTCTGTCCTCGTAGCCTGTGTACATCCTTGGCAGCTGCTCTCATCATTTTATCCGCTTTCAGCTCGCACTTGTGTTCTGTTTTCTCGGCCTAATTGAGTAATGAAGAGAGTGAAACCTTATGTACAATATAGAAGATACTAATTGATTCTTTCCTAAACCAAAAAGCTCATGTCACGT
The DNA here is from genome assembly GCA_037349315.1 of Chelydra serpentina. NCBI lineage: Eukaryota > Metazoa > Chordata > Testudines > Chelydridae > Chelydra > Chelydra serpentina. Next base: position 27,079,992 of record JBAIAC010000035.1, on the reverse strand, counting down.
TAAAAAGGTGATTTCATTTGTATGTCGAAGGAGAGAAATAAAGGCATTCTGGTGAGATCAACTATGTGGGGCCATAAACCATAGAAGCTGGAATAAGATTTAGCAGGAGTTTTCCATCTCTAATATGCCCATTCATTATGAATACAATGCAGCCCTTCTTCAATGTCTATTCCAGCCTATTGGTTGGAATTGTGGCTGCTGACCCCTGGGCAACCCCTCTGTCTGGGGTTTGAAGCCAGTGGATCAGCTTCAATGAGCATCCAGCTACAGTACCCTCAGCAGCTCAACCCCAAAAGCCCCCTGCATGCCAGTCTGTTCAGAGCCAGAATGAAACCCTTGCCCACAGGGCCGGTGCAAGGAAGTTTCATGCCCTAGGTGAAACTTCCTTGCACCAGCCCTACGGCCCCCCCACCCCCCGTAACACCCCCCGCCACCCACCTGCGGGCCGCGGGGGCAGGCTAGGGCCCCTGCCCACCACGGCAGGCTCGGCCGCGGGGGCAGGTCCAGTTCCCCGCCCGACTGTGGCGGCAGTAGGCTCGGCTGCCCGCCCACCCGTGGGCTGCGGGGGCAGGCTCAGCCACCCGTTCGGCCGCGGCGGCAGGAGACTCGTCTGCCCATCTGCGGCAGCAGGCTCGGCCGCCCGCTCGTGGGCCGCGGCGGCCGCCCTACCCCACTCCACCCCTGCCCTGCCCCCCCCACGGTAGCCAGCTCCCCTGCCCGCAGCAGCTCACCCCCGCCAGCAGCAGCAGCTCCTTGGCGGCGTTTCGGCAACTGCCGAATCGCCGCCAGGAGTCGCCGCCCCCCCAAATCGTGGCGCCTTAGGCAATCGCCTAGGGTCGCCTATTGGGAGCGCCGGCCCTGCTTGCCCAGCAGATGTAAAAGCTCCCCTACACATCAGTCCTGTCTGCCTCAGTTCCAGCATAGGGGCCTCTGCAAAGTCTGTGTGGTGTAGAGGGAGCTCTGAGCACCTGGGTGAACTTCATGCAGAAGGAATAATATAAGTCAATGGCACAATGTGTGTGTGTGTTTGATGTGGCATTTACAAGATTATGAAGCTGAAGTATAAGAGGGATGAGATGTGTGCCTTTCATATGAAAGAGGATGAAAGCACTATGACTCCAGATGCGCTCTCTGGACTAACCTGGGGAAGTAGTTTAGATAAAGAAAAAAAGCTGAAAGTTTAGCTAACAATTAGAAGTCTATCATCAAAGGGATTATCATAATCAAATAAAAAACAATCCAATTTTTTGTGAAATGTGCCAGAAAGCTGCCCACTTTGCTATTACCTCTACTCTACTCAGGGTTATTCAGTCATTTCTGAATCTTCCCCTGCCTTATCTATACATCCCATTCTTTTTGAAGCACTGGGTTTTATTTTTAGACTCTCCAGAGAGAAAGGGAATGCATTTTGAACAGAAAGGCAACTTTTAGTAAGAGAAAAAATGGTTTTGTGCGATAATCTTTAGTGTTTCCAGTTTTCATCAGCATCCTTTTCATCACTGTCATTTAACCTACTCCTTGATGATAGATGCTTTCAGAACTGTCAAATAAAATGCAGTTTTAATAATCTGGAAAAAAAAAGACATTTTCTGTTATGGCCAACTGTGCATCCTGCATGATTAATATTCCCAAATCATTTCCTTTTGACATAAGGTAGGACACCTGGGATTTCCATTCTAGTGATCTAAAACCAAAACGAATACTTGTCGAAAAGTTTAGTTAGTGCCTTATGTTTCTTTTATACCCAATGTATCCTGAAACCACAATTGCTATAAGATGAATATTGAAACTACATAAACATCAGTCAAGTTGTCTGTCATCTTTCACTATCCTCCTGGTTTGATCTTCTACAGTTAGCCAAAGTATGACGGAAGCTGTGACCAAGTTTGAAGAAGAAGGTGAGGGTGCCTTTTTCTACCAGTTTAATAGCCAATGTTGCTACTGATTTCTCTCAAAGGAGATTATATCATTCCCAAGCTTGAATCACAAGACCCATTTATTTGTCCATTTCAAAGACAAATGCTAAGTGACAGAGCAACTTGTATTCTAGTGTAAGCTTATTTAGTTTCACTAGATATTTGAAAACCAAAGTGACTAGCACTCTATTTGCTTATGCTTATAATAGAGATCTGCAACTGCAAGGTTAAGCGGGAAAACTAAAACAAGTTGCCACTTCTGTGAGGGGTTACACATAGACTCATAGATTTTAATGTCAGAAGGGACCATCATAATCATCTAGTTAGATCTCCTGCACATTGCAGGACACAGGACCTCACTCACACACTCCTGTAATAGACTCATAACCTCTGGCTGAGTTACTGAAGTCCTCAAATCATGATTTAAAGACTTCAAGCTACAGAAAATCCACCATTTACATTAGTTTAAACCTGCAAGTAACCCGTACCCCATGCTGCAGAGGAAGGTGAAAAACCTTGAGGGTCTCTGCCAATCTGATCCAGGGAAAAATTCCTTCCCGACCTCAAATATGGCAGTCAGTTAGACCCTGAGCATGTGGGCAAGATCCTCCACAGATCAGCTACATGCCATTGTACGCAGTCTCATCATAGCATCCCCACCACAAACTTATCAATCTCAGTCTTGAACCCAGTTAGATTTAGATGATTAGAAACCTTTGTCCAATTTCAAGCCTAAACTTGTTGATGGCCAGTTTATATCCATTTGTTCTTGTGCTCACATTGGCACTTAACTTAAATAATTCCTCTCCTTCCCTGGTATCCATCCCTCTGATGTACTTATAAAGAGCAATGATATTTTTCCTCAGCTTTCGTTTAGTTAGGCTAAACAAGCCAAGCTCATAAGGTAGGTTTTCCATTCCTCAGATCATCCTAGTAGCCTTTCTCTGCACTTGTTCCAGTTTTAATTCTTCTTTCTTTAACATGGGAGACCAGAATTGCACATAGTATTCCAGATGAGGTCTCACCAGTGCCTTGTATAATGTTACTAATTCTTCCCTATCTCTACTGGAAATACCTTGCCTGATGCATCCTAAGATTGCATTAGCTTTTTTCATGGCCACATCACACTGGTGGCTCATTGTCATCCCGTGATTAACCAAGACATCTCCTCCTCTGTCACTTCCAACTGATGTGTCCCCAGCTTATAGCAAAAATCCTTGTTAGTCCCTACATGCATGACCTTGTGCACTATTAAATTTCATCCCATTTCTATTATTCAAGTTTACAAGGTCGTCAAGATTTTCTTGTATTATATTCTGGTCCTCATCTGTATTGGCAATACCTCCCAATTTTGTGTCATCCGCAAATGTTATTAGCACACTCCCACTTTTTGTGCCAAGGTCAATAATAAAAATGTTAAATAAGATCAGTCCCAAGACCAATCCCTGAGGAACTCCACTAGTAACCTCCCTCTAGCTGGACAGTTCATCTTTCAGTATGACCCATTGTAGTCTCTTCTTTAACCAGTTCCTTTTCCACCTTTCACGTCTCATATTAATCCCCATCTTCTTCAATTTAACTAATAATGTCCCATGTGGAACTGTATCAAATGCCTTACTGAAATCCAGATAGATGAGAGCTTTGACTTTTGCATTAATTATGCATGTTTAATAGCAGAGGACCTTATTCTAAAGCACTTAGGCCTAGTCTACACACAGGTTTTTACTAAAACTACTTTGGCTACGAGTGCAATTTTCTACTGGTATCGTTAAAGCAGTAAAGTCTGCATGTAAACAAGCCCTTCCACCAAATAGTACCATGTTCTGCAAGGAGTTCCAACAATACCATAAGTAAGTGCAGAAGAATTGGGCCCAGCAGAGCTTGTGGATTAAATCCCTCAGCATCTTGTAATCATGGGCTTCTAGAACCCTCAGATTTTTCTAGAAGGCTGTTTATAGTACTTTAAACATATTACGGCATTTTATAATCCACCAATACACACAGATTCAGAGAAGTCAAAACATAATATAATTTTATTAACCAACATGCAGATAATCCAGAAGACCCAATTTTTCCTGAGACATTCTAGTGCCTCCCTCCCTAATGGTCTGGGCACTCACTCCCCCACTAACAAAGGTCACAGCCCCCCAAAATGTGATCTCAACATACTCCTTCTTGGTGCATGAAACAGACTTTTCCCACTGGGTGCATCTCTTGTGTGTCCCTGATAAAGACTGTTTATGAAACAATCAGTGGATACATTAAGTTACAGATTGTCTCTCATCACTGCTTTCCAAGCCTGCCACTGGGCTTTGAAAAGAACGGAGCTAGCCAAAAGAAAGGAGTAGCCAATAGGTACTATCTTTCTACATGCAGGAACCACTTGGAGCCAATGACTCTGAGACACTGCACTCCATTTCTTCATATTGATATTATGATGATATGATTATGGCATAATTATGATGCATTTTGTACAAGACTGATCATGTGAGGTGTCATTGGAAAAGTTATCATATTTAGCAAATCATTATCCTATTTGTATGCATGTATCATTTTTGTATCTGAAGTTATGAATATTGACTATGTAACTGTATTTCACATGTAGTCACACCTGGGTGATACTCACTAGGCAAAATGCTTCCAGTCTAGACAGCTGGCTGTGAAGGGCCTATTCAAGGTAATCAGCCATTAGGAAGAACAACAGGCCTTAGGAGAAGCTTATCTCCCACTGGGTTCTCAGACAGCCTGTAAGTAATGGCTACTATGACTCAGCAAGGTATGCAAGGGCATGTGACCAGGCCACATGACACAGAACTACATCTTGGATACCAGTGTTTTTCCACAAACTGAGTTTGGGACAAAGGGTTCCCACCATATGCTAAAGCTATATAAGGCAGGGAGTGACATGATCTGTTGTTCTTCACTCCCCACACAAGAAAACTCCTGGAAACACCTAAGAAACAAAAGACTGAACTGGGGGACATGCTGGACCGAGGCTAAAGGGATTTCTAGCCTGTGTATGAAAACCTGGGGATCCCAAGCTGCAAAGCAAGTGTAGCTTGTTCCTTAAGAATCTGCAAGCCTCTGCTTGTATCATCAGTCAGGGCGAGAGATTGTTAATTCTAATCCTATCCTTCTACTATGTTAAGCTTAGTTTTGAGTTTTTGTTTATTTACTAGGTAATCTGCTCTGATCTGTTTGCTAGCACTTCTAATCACTTAAAATCTTTGTAGTTAATAAACTTGTTTTTGCTTTATCTAAACCAGTGAGTATGAAGTGCTTGGAAATCTTAGCTCACGGGGCAAAGGCTGTTGCATTTCCTCTCCACATTGAGGAGGAGGCGAACTGGATAATACATTCATACTGGTCGGGGTTTTGACCAGGGCAGGACGGTACAGCTCTGGGGTCGTAGACTGGGAAGCTGGTGGTTATTTTGGCTGTAGTCTCGCTATTGTTGGTTCATGCAGTGGCTTGTCAGCCTGTATGTAACTGCAGCTAGGTGTGTCCCTATTTGTGTGAATGCTGGTGGAAGTGTAGGACCAGGAGCGGGTCTGCAGCTTGCCCCAGCAACACAGTGTGAGAACGAGCCAAGGCTGGTGAGTCAGAAGCCTCAGTGGTACCCCAGTTCCAGCTGGCACCCCAGGGAGGAACCCGTCACAGACTCCTCCTGTGCCTGGCCTTGCATCCAATGAACAGTGACAGTGGAATTCAAATTGTAGGAAAGGACTCCTGCATTTGCTACAATTCAAATTATTTGTCAGTATATAAAGTTCATAAAACAGAAGCTTCAATACAAAGCTTCATCAAATAGGTTTATTTAAAAGGGGGGGAAATTGGAAGGTAGCAGCACTAAAGATTTGAACGTTCTGGTCTCCAGAGGATTGGGAAAATGTGTTTGACTAAACATATTAACAAAAACCCAGTCAGAATTACTTACCCGTTTTTCGACATGTCTCAGCCAAAGCCGGAATCTCTCATCATCCTTCACCCATTGTGGCAGCTCTTTTTCACCTTGACCTTGAGCTTGTTCTAACTGTTCTTTCAATTCTTTCAGTACAGAGATCTCTTGCACTAACTGATTGTGCCAGGTCCTTGAAGCCTGCAGGTCTAACTCCAGGTCTAGTGAAGTTCGGATTAGACGCTCCGCACCAAAGGACTTAACCGAAGGCTGGAACAGAAGGGATTTATGATTGGGATAAAAAGTGTCAAACTGTTCCCATCTGGTCCAAATATGTGCAATGACCATTTCCTTCTCAAACGCACAATGTTCTGGAGATGAAAGGCAACATCTCTGGTAAAGCTGCTTTTCCAAAGTGGCTGCTCACCCGAATTTGCAGTTTCACAGTCTTGCAAAGACTTATAAGTAAGCTTCCATCAACACTAATGGTATCTGAAGTAAGCAAAGGGCTTCTGTACTTAACTGACAATGGGCTGAAATGAGGAGAGTCTTCCTTACACTATTACTCAGAATATAATTTTACTTTAATACTTACACCTCAATTATCAGAATATTGCAGAATGCTGCAAGACAAAGTATTAGCATTGGTTTCACACCACTGGATTTTCTCCTGTCCCCAATATCAGGAACATTAGTGCAAAGGTGAGTATTTCAATCAGACAGGTAGTCTGTCTCATGCAAAATGTTTCAGTGGCCTCCTAAGGACAGCAGCCCAATTCCATCCCATTCACATCCTAGAAGAACGTGCACAATGATGTCACTAATGGGTGTGGAGCTTCATTAAGCATTACATTTTAATGAGCATCTGAAAAGTGATTTTCAATTGCTTACAAATTAGTTATCCCACTAATTTCTTTGGCGTGGACATAAGCCAATGAGAGCATAATTTACATGCCACATCTAAAAATTTAGCTATTTTTGAGTTCTGTTTGGAAGGAAAATTGTGAGAAATAATTTTTCACAGTGGGAGTTCTAGTAACTCAAGGGAACAGACATTTGTCACCTTTTGACAGACTAGTAAGAACATTTCAGCCCAAATGGAGAATTATTTTTTTTAACGCTATGAGCACATGAAGACAAGTGGTTTATATCTGAAACTAACCCCTTTTTTATTAACATTATCTATTGGTAACTCACAAACCAATGCTTTAAAAACATGCTTGTTTTCTTGAATGCCAGCTAAGGGAAAAATTTGTAGATGAAGTTTTTACCCGCTTCATTCTGACACTTCGCCTCTCCATAGCATTCCGAACGAAGGGTGGTTTCTTAGACAGTGTTGAACTGTCACTATCACTGCGATTTAGCTGAAAAAGAGACAGAAGTAATTGTTATGAAACAAGCATGCAGTGCAAGGCTATTACGAATGAGCTCACAGAACTGCAGACATTTATAGAAAGCCATGGACTGAGAATTATCTGAGAAAGTCACATGGAACCCAAATCTGGCTGTTTTCCCATGGCCACTGTCCTTTCCTGGCCTCCTCCCCTCCATTTTTCAATGGTGCTGTTTGAGAAGAGGTTGGAAGATAACATCACGTTCGGTTAGAACACAGCACAGGTCACAACACAGTCCCCTTCCCCTACTCAACAGCAATAACTAGGTCAGACGAGACTAGAAAAATAAGATGTAATGAACAATGTTGCATTGGCTGGGGATTAAGTCATTTCCATCTGTAACTTCTATGAATAAGGAGAGCATAATATAGGAGAAGAATTAAGAGTTTTTTTTCCTTTTTAAACAAACTATTTCTATATATGAAGTTAACTTAGTGTGGCAGGTGGATACCTTGACTTTTTTCAGGTTTTGTTGCAGCATTTTATATATTTGGGGTCAGATTTTTCCTGACAACACGGAGCAAGAAACCTCTTTCCTTTGTGCTACTTCCATAGTGGCTGGACACGATCATAATCCAAGCATAGGGACAATTCTCTCCTTGTGTACCTTTGGGCCAGGCATTCAGGAGAGCACATGCAGAAATCCAAGGGCTGGAGGAGCAGGCATGTGCCTCCTGCATGCTAGGAAGCTCCAGGATATGATGCTGCCACTGGGAAGGTGCAGGTTGGCATCACAAGGTTGTATCTATTATGCACAACTGTGATGTTAAATGTTCCATTTGATAGGAGCACCAATTTACTATACTCCAGGATATGCATCTGTAGTAAGGTCCAAGTGTCCCTCAGATGCTGAAACCACTGAGCCCTGGGCCATGTACTTTCCAGTGCCCTGAGACATGCATATTCTTTGCTATGTCTAAATGCCCTGTTGAGTGTTATTTATTATATGGCTCAATGCTCACAGGCCAAACAGAAGATACAATTCAAAGGTCTAGACCATCATGAAGCTCACAGCTAAAGCAAAGGCAAAACAGTTCACCCATGAGCCTGATTTCGTCTGAACTGGATACGCAGATTTTTCCAGGTACTGTTTTACAGCACTCAGTGTTAGGCAGCCCTTGATGTTCTACTAGAACACCTCAATCCTCAGTTAGACCAGCACGTACTTCACAAAAGCAGTTCCCTGACAGTGTTTACTTGTATTCTACATGGCTTGAAGCTAAAGGAGTTATTTATAGTCAATCCTGGAACTAATTAATTATGAATAAACATTTAATCAAAGAGGTGGCACTGACATCCTCACTCAGTACATAGATCATTCAATTAGCGTCTCACACACAGCACAGTGGAGTCTTTCACGGTCCCTCAATGCTGCTAATTGAACTTAGTCGTTCTCTGCTTTCTGATTTCCATCACGACCTTTGATTTTAGAGGAGATACACTAGTCAGACATTTACAGCATCTCTGTCTGATGATAACCCTAATATCCACCTTTAAGCGGCATTAAATGCAGCAAGGCTGCCTCTGATTACAAAAGGGGCCTGAGGATGAGACACGGTTCTATTCTGAACTGTCACTCCTCACTCTGTGATCTAAGGCAAGTTATTTAATCTGTCTATGCCTCATATTCCTCACTTGTAAAATTAATTGCCTACCTTGGTAAGACATTGAGATTCTTGGCTGACATATGTGCTACACTTTAAATAGTAATTATTTATTTTAACTCACCCAAATTGACCCAGTTCTAGTTTGACATGTCTCAGATTTCTGTCTGGAGCCTTCATTCCAACCAGTGGCAAGTCATGGTCCATGTCAGAATAATGATTCTGTACCAAATGTTGGCACTAATGCAACTCATTTTGACAAGAAGAGGAAGAACCAGGGCATGAGATGTGATGGCAGGCACTTTGGCAGGGGCTTGGTGCCACAAGAATATAGCAGTGTGCAAGATGTGCAAGCGGTCCACAGAGATGGAGGAATGGAGATAGCTGACCCAGTTTCTAATGACAGAGGAATCTTCCTATGCTGAGTGACAGTTCTAGACCAGGACCATAAGCACAGAGCAGTGGGTCCAGAACGTCAGTATAAGGAATGCCACATTTCTGGAGCTGCATTCTGGTCCTTCACTACCAGGATATGAGGCCATACCTATCCAGAGGTGTGTTGCTCTTGCCCTCTGGAAGCTGCCTACCCCAGACTGTTACAGATTGGTGGCTAATCAACTTGGTGTTGACAAGACAACTGCGCTTTCTGTAATGTCAGTCACTAACGTTCTAGCATGGTGTCAGGGGTATCGTGCTACTGAAGTGACATCTACAAAAGATGGACCACTTGGTTTATTAAATAACCTTTGCAGGTGCTAACACCACTGTTATGACCAAGTTCCAATGTGGGTAATTATCTTAATCCTACCTAAATTCATGCTAGCGTTTTAATTATATTCATTGTCTCTACACTTCCTGCCCTAAGCCACTGTATTGTGCTGCTATGGTACAACTGCTAAAATAGCTGCATTTCAGGAGTGTGTAGTGATTCCACTATCACTTCCCATTGTGAGGTTTACTTAACAGATGTGAAATGCTCTGTGGTCCTCTGATGTACAATGTCAAGAAAGGGTGCTGCACCCTCGATTCCCACTGAAGTTCAAGGTCACTGAGGATGCTGTATACTCGCCCAGCTCAGACCATCAGTGCAGTGTATTGTCAGATGAACTAAAGATACTGTGCAGTCACTCAGGAAAAACATTTACAACGAAGTCTGGGGATGCGGTTTCCTTACCCGGCATACGTACTGACTCTGTGGTCCTGGCGAAAAAGTTTTGGAGCGGATTATGGTGCTACTTCTAACAAACTGAGTTTGTGGTGGGTTAGCTGCTTTCTTTTCTTTTGGACGAACTACAGTAGAAGATTGTGCAAGGCTCTCTGTGTTTGTCTCTTTATCCACCTGGAAGAAACACACTTTAATGAACATAAGAATAGCTATACTGGGTCAGAACAATGGTCCATCTAACCCAGTATCCTGTCTTCTGGCAGTGGCAGTGCCAGATTCTTTAAAGAGAATGAACAGAACAGGCCAATCATCAAGTGATCCATTCCCTGTCCTTCAGTCCCAGCATCTGGCAATCAGAGCTTAGGGACACCCAGAGCATCGAGTTGCATCCCTGACCATCTTGACTAACAGCCACTGATGGACTTATCCTCCATGAACTTACCTAATTCTTTTTTTAACCCAGTTAGAGCTTTGGCCTTCATAACATCCCCTGGCAATGAATTTCACAGGTTGACTGTCTGTTGTGTGAGGAAATACTTCCTTTTGTTTGTTGTAAACCTGCTGTCTGTCTATTAATTTCATTGGGTGACCCCCAATTCTTGTGTTATATGAAGGGGTAAATAACAGTTCCTTATTCACTTTCTCCACACCATGCATGGATTTTATAGACCTCTATCACATCCCCCCTTAGTCATCTCTTTTCCAAGCTGAACAGTCCCAGTCTTTTTAGTGTCTCCTCATATGGAAGCTGTTCCACATCCGTAATCATTTTATGTTATGTTCTTATGTACCTTTTCCATTTCTGATATATATTTTTTGAGATGGGCTGACCAGAACTATATGCAGTATTCAAGATGTGGATATATCATGGATTGGTGCAGTGGCATTATGATATTTACTGTTTTGTTATTTATCCCTGTAACTGCCTCCCCCCCAACATACTATCAATGACAATTGCTTTTGTGTTTCAGCCTGAAATCCCACTTCTTCTTTCACATGCAAACGAGCAGCTTTTCATGAATTAAACTACAATCTAGAGCAGACAAAGTTGTGTCTCTTTCTTGGCTCTCCTTGTGCAATGCACTGTAGTACTGCCCTCTCCAAACTTGTGAGTAATTTCAACAACTGTATCATTTCCTATGGACTCAGTTGCAAATGACCTGTGTAAATCCTGAGTGACTCCACTAACTTTTCAGATTTACACCAATGTAGCAGAATAAAAATCAAGCCTTTAAATTTAATTATCCATTAAAGATCACCTTTTCGTTATTGCACACCCACAACTGACAGAGAGGAGACAATCTGAGCATTAGAACAGGCCCCTGATTAGGTAATAGGTGGTGATTAGATAGTACTATCATTCAGGATTACATTAGGAGATCCCATGTGCTAATCACGTTGTCTGACAGTGCTTCGGTGAAGAATGCTTCCAAGCCCAGGGGACATGGTATTTTGGATTAAATGCTATTTCATAAATGTAGTGTTATTTAAAATTGAGGTTTGACTGTAATGTAAGAGATATCTTAAACTTCGTGTGACTGCTGTAGCTCTGCTTAATTCAACATTGGCCTGGTCAGCTTTGCAGCAGATAGTATTTAGTTCTGCCATGAGTGCAGGGGATTGGACTAGATGACCTCTCCAGATCCCTTCCAGTCCTACGATTCTATGATTAACACAGGGCCCACAAAAAAACTTATCACAACTGAATAAGACAAAGGGAAAAGGCTGAGATCAAGAAATATGAAGATCTTCCACTCAGAATTTTTTTTAGCTCTTTTTAAATCCGAAAACTTCAAAGCCGCAGTAGAAAGATACAAGCAATTCAGACTATGACAAGTATGTAGTCAAAAACAAAACACTAGAGGGCTATATGTTGGAAGCTGTGGCAGCAAATTTTCCTCCAAAAATGCAAATTCATGGGCTTTCCCCTCAAAATGAATTTGATGCAAATGTACACCCCTCTTGCAACAAAAGCCTCCTGTATTTGCATGAGTAAATCAGGTAACTGAACAGGGAAGCATCTGAATGACCCGATTTGCTTATGCACATGCAGGAGGTTTTTTGGCAAATGCAGGGCTGAATGGCCACAATATATATGTACATGCACTTTTTCAGATGAACACATTAACATTAGCGTTAGTAAGTCTGCTTTTCATTTGATAGGTCTGTGATAAGTCTTTTGGGCTACAGTGATTAGAACAAAAATCAAATAAAAGGAAACGTTTCCAAACTGAAGTGGAACACCTTCCCCACAACCTTCATTCCACAGTATGAGAATTACTCCACCAAGCCTCTTATTTTCCCCTGAAATGCTGTTTGCTGTGATGCTATAAGAAACAGAAAAACACTCCATGTAATTTTCCAAGAAACCAAAAAGCAGAAGGCATGCTGAATTGCATCAAGTCCAGCAATTAGGGATGATAACAGCAGTGAACAATGTAATGCTTAACTCATCTTACTTATCAGCCTTTTGGAAGTGACAGCATTTACTCTGGGCTTTACCTTTACTGCTACCGACTCAGCGTGTACTTGGGATTCTGGATTCTCTTCCGCCTCCCAGAGTGTTTTTCCATCATAGAATTCTTCCTCCTCTTCTGCTTCATTGTCACTGTTCCCATCCTGCTCTTCTTGCTCAGCAACCTCCTCATCTTGCCTGTCATATAAATTGCTTCTGTTACTGGGCTAGACCCACTCGGGACAATACCCATAACATCCTTGATGCCGGTTGGTGTCCTAAGTATGCTGATCAAAAAGCACCTCTAGTGCTGCCAGTTGTACCAGATGCCTCATGATGCCCATGGAACAAGGGAATAACAAAAGCACACCGGTTGGAGTGGAAGAACCAGAAGTGAAACAATTAAAGGGAATTTTCTCATCTTTCATTCTATGGTAAGGTGATGACTACGGTGATATACATTTGCATCAGTTTCTGCCACAAGCTGTATACTGGGTCTGGTGCATTTGGGTTTGACTTAGTGCTGCTAATCCAACGGTATGGTGGGCTTAGGAGGCTGACTGGGGGATTCCCCAAAACTGAGGTACTCTCAGTTTGAAAGCTAGAACTATGTTGAACAACACGTTCTTGAGAATCTTTTGGCAAACCTGAGCTCAATTATGCATTTTGGTAGAATCCCCACCAAGGTTTGTGCTAAGTTTTGCTTTGAATTTTGTGGTTGGTTTGAACCCAACACTCAGTGAAATGTGGGACTGACCATGTAATCCACAGCCAATTAAAGAGCTCATGCAAATCCTTGTGAACTGAAGGTATGGTATTTCACAGGTCCATCAAGCAGTATGTGCCACAAATTAATATATTTTATCTCTTCCAATTTTAACTTTTACTAGCTTTAGGCTATGGCTACACTTGCAGCTGTAGAGCGCTTTGGGTTAAACTAGCCTTCAGAGAGCGCACTAGGGAAAGCGCTGCAGTCTGTCCACACTGACAGCTGCAAGCACAGTGGTATGGCCATATTTGCAGCACTTGCAGCGGCATTGGGAGCGGTGCATTATGGGTAGCTATCCTAGCCTTCAAGTGGCTGCAACATGCTTTTCAAATGAGGGGGATGGGGTGGAGTGTGTGTGTATGCAGTGCGGGGAGAAGAGACTGGGTTTTTGGAGTGCTGAGAGTGTCAGCACGCTGTCTTGTAAGTTGAGACCTCCTTCCCCCCTGCCTCTGACTCACTCACTCACAGCAAACATTCACTGTTGCAGATAAGCAGCCAGCTGTTTGAAATGGAGCTTTGAAACGGCACTTCCGCATTCCTCAGCCAATTTCACAACAAAGAGAAGAGAGGCCACTTGACTTAAGGGGATTATGGGATGTTTCAGGGGGTCAATCAGAGCGCAATAACTTAACTTCTCGTTCACACTGGCCCTGAGTCTCAGCCAAGACGCAACAGCCGTTATCCCTCTCGTGGAGGTGGAGTACCAGGAGCGCTCTATGTGCCTTGCCAGTGTGGATGGGGAGTAAGGTAGAGCATTCTAGGAGGCTTTATTGCGGTATAAAGTGCAAGTGTAGCCAAGCCCCTAGTCTCAGTTCTCAGGCACATGCTCTTCTGTTTCAGTGGTTACAGCATGTTTCTATTGATGTAGAAAACGATGCCAGAAATGATCTTCTGCAAAGTTCAAGAACTTTGATCAGCTACTAGACACATTCCAATGTTACATGATTGAACCTTTGTCTGCATATTATCACATTAAACTTTGACTCATTGACATCCTTATCTGAAACACTATGTCAAACCCATAGAATCCACAGATTCTTACACTATGATAAGCGAATAGGATGCCACCTACCAATTCTCTCCACTAGTTAAAGTGCTTCTGCTTTCTTCCAGCTTCTTCTCTACTGCTTCCAGTTCAACAGCAGTCTGTTCCAGCAGTGCAGATACAGAGTCCTGTATAGAGGAAAGGGCTTTATTTAAAGACAGTATTCATTCCTAAACCCCATCAGCTATCCGAGTGAGTGTTTCATATTACTCACAGTAAACCTGAGAAAAATAGGAAAAGGTCCATCAGTCAGGTAAAAAGTTACATCCTAAATCAAACTTTTAGTTTTATTGACCCATTTAGTGTCAATGAATTTTTTTACATATAAGAATGCCATGCAAACACACAACTCCTGATTTCTTTTCAGCAATGTAATATATTATAGAGGAGGATTATGCAAGCTTCCTTTTAGCATTTGCCCTTACTGTTTTTTCAGCGCAGGATACTGCAGAACAAATATCCCCTTGTTTGTGTTTTCTGCTTTGCTTCTGAAGATATTTATAACTAAGCAGGTTGTACCAGCGTGTTGACTTCTCTCCAGATCTACATATTTCAGCAAGGCTAATTTGTGCCCCACCCTGTTGGAACCAAGAAAAAAAGAGTTGTGAGTGCAATAGAAGGAGTGACTGCAGCAATAAAATGTCAGCAGAAATATGTAACAGCAAAAACTAAGGCTTTGGGAGCTGAAGGTTTAGTTGTCCCTGAGAAAAACCACCACCACCACTAATCTTCACACTCTCGCTATTTCAGGCATCATCTTGGTGATGATTAGATGATATTAACTTGAACCATATTGTTGGGGGCTTCCAAGGGTCAGTATACAAGAAAGATTCACTTTAGCAGCTACGTGCAAATAAGTGTCAAGAATCATGAACAATTATTTTGTGGCCATGGTAACTTGCAATCACTTTCAATTAGCAAGAATAAAAGACAACAATTAAAAAGAGATGGATTCTTTTCTAATTTAAGGGCTCATCAAATTGCGCTTTCGGATATAGGTGCTTGCGATTGATCATTTTTAAAGGTTTCTCTTGTTTTTGTGTCCACTCAGCCTAGATCTACTGTGAACCCTCTTTTTGTCTTGTTTTACTACATCATGGTATATACACGATATATTGCAATTCTGTTACAATGTATATGGCCTGTGCTTGAGCAGATACTATTCATTAGCTAAATACAATTTATTTTATATTGCACAGATTTCCTGCAATTAAATTCAGCCCAATCTGGAGTTTACCGAGGCACATAAGCATGTGGACTACCAGATGGGAAATCAGTTTTGAATACAGATGCTGTTTCTTAAGCCCGAGTGTGGTTTGCAGGTGAAGGTAGCAAAGCAGAAACACCATAAAAGTGTGCTGGGATTCCCAACCAAAGTTTATGTAGACAATAACATCTACTAAGGGAGACGTGAAAGACTCCGGAAACGTACAAAGAGAATTAACTTTCTGTTGCTTTGCAATTACTTAGGCCCCAGCTCTACAAGCCTTACTCATATTAAGTAAAGTAACTTACTCCAGAAGCAGTTTCATTCAAATCAGTTCTCTTACTAAGGGAATACTGACCATTAAAAAGGATAGCTGAACTCATACCAACAGAGTTCTGTGGAAATTATAGGGTTCTTTACAAATTACACTCTTTTACAGAATTTGAGAGAATGCTCACATTTCTAAGCGGATTTTGTAAAAATCCTAAAGAATTTAATAAAACTGCCTCCATTATAGGATTCTACAGATTTTTTTAAAAAATCCTCTACAAAGGAAAGTATTCTCTAGTACATTCTACAGAACATTTCCCTAAGGGATGGGAGCAAATTGTGGTTCATACCCTTAAGTCACAAGGGAAGAGGAGTCTAGTGGTTTGAGGAATTGGGTTTGTAATGCAGACTTTAAGCCACTGTACATATTGGCATAATTGGGATTCTCCAATATAGTGAAAGTCCATCTCTACAGGGTCTTACAACTAAGGACGATAAGGGAAGCTCGCATAACTGGCCAAATCTAAGTTTTGAGAACACTAGGTATTTGTCAAATTAAGCAGAAGGGATAGAAAAAAAGATTCACACAGAAATGAATGCTAACCAGGCACTCCTCGAGGTGAGACTTATCCACAGTGCAAACATCAACTCTTAAAGTCTTCTGGTGTAAAGCAGGATAAGAGATCGAAACCCAAAATATTTCATTGTATACAAGACTGTCTGAAGCTTCCATGGGTCTTGTGCGAAACAAACAACTTGTGCTTTCAGAGCAAGGAAGAACAGCCACACGAATGTTCCTATTGAAAAATATTTTAATTAGTGCCATATTAACTTGCTGTAAGAATCTGTTATGAGATTACCATAAATCACAAAACACTATTATTTACCCAATCCTCTTTGGAATACTAATCTCAACTATAATAGTGAGTAATTTTTAGGGCACATAAATTGTTAAAAACAAACATGAAATGTATTATAATTTTAGGACAAGTGGAGTTATGTACCTAAAAACAGGATCTAGAGTCTTCTTAAAGTCACTGACTAGTCACTGACATTTAGATGAGAAAAAAAAACATTAACAGAGAGACTTAAAATGGACAAAGCTAGGAAGCTTAAATGTCCCGGAGAGAACTTCTGAAGTGTTTGAGTTTTGAATTGCTGTACTTACAATACTCAAAAAATTTGTTGCAAATGGGGAAAAAAATCTGCACCAAAAATGTGGGACTGCAAGTCATAGAATATCAGGGTTGGAAGGGACCTTAGGAGCTCATCTAGTCCAACCCCCTGCTCAAAGCAGGATCAATCCCCAATTTTTGCCCCAGATCCCTAAATGGCTCCCTCAAGGATTGAACTCACAACCCTGGGTTTAGCAGGCCAATGCTCAAACCACTGAGCCATCCCTCCTCCCCCTGCAAAACACTGGAAACACTGCCAACACTGCCAAATAGCTGCTGGCTAAACATACATGGCATTCATAGCACTTTTTGTGAAAGCAACATCTTCCATTTATTTTGTTGGCAGCAGTGACTGTGATCTACTGAGTTAATGCTTAATTTTTTGTTTGAATGGGACTGGCAAACCATGAAAGTTCATGTATTTGGACTCTGCACACCCTCTGCTCAGCTGCACTGAGCAACCAGCCACAGCTGACAATCTTACCTGTTAAATGTTAATTCCATAAAAGTTTTTCCTAACAAAGGAAATAAATGAATCTAAAGATTATTGCAGGAAGTTCATCTTCATTTCCATACATGTATGAGCTCACAACTGACAGTAAATGTGAGATAAAAAATGGGATGTGCTTAGAGGGCTACATGCATTATATAAAATGGAAAAATAAAATAAGATGTGTGAGATCCCGGATGAAGTCTATTACAACCATTTCTACTATGTTTATTTCATCTACTTACACTTTCTGATCTTGCTGTAACATTAGAGCAGGAACGTTATTCAGCTGCATGACTAATATTGCAAATTGTTTATTTTTGTCATCATACCTGAATTAATTGAAAAAAAAATGTGAGAAGACACATTAGCAACAACAAAACTGCCTTAGACACAATGAAAGACTTCTGTTTTCAAGACACCTTCAGATTTGCTGATTTGACATTTGCTGCACTAAGATATTTGAAATCTGACAAGAGAATACATCATGGGAGTCTAAAAATTATTTTCCCATAGCTTGTTATGTATAATTCAATCAATCACATTCTAGTTACGTATAACATTTTTGAATAACAACCGGTGGACATATAGTGACTTAAGTCATTCAGATAAGGTGTACTATAAATTTGAACCAAGGCATTAGAGTATTTTTGCCTGTTATTCAGGTAAATAGCTGAATTCCAAATAAGATTTTAATATATAGAATCATATTTAGGTAAAAATAGCATAAAAGAAAATCAATTATATTTAAGAATGCCCAGTGGCTCAGGCATTTTTATGCTAAAGAAGTTAGGAGTAAACAATCCATAACATCAGTAACAAAATAAAATCAAGTGGTCTTGTGCTAGTTATTTTTTCAGAGCTGTTTCTGGTACGGTCCCCCAGTCATTTGAGTAAGGCCCTCTATATCTGGCCCATCATGTTGACAACCCCTCTTGCTACTCCTATCATTCGGATGGAACAGCCAATTTAGCCTGCCATTTATTATTAGGGTTACTAATAGCCACCCTATTAGTTGGTCAGTAGGGGATGGAGAAACCCAGCAAGATGATTTCCAGAGACCAAATCCTGTTTTTTCCATGATGCATCTAGTCTACTGAGGCCACAAACAAAAGGTCTCAGTTCCTTCATTGCTGATTTACCCTGGTGAACATAACACCAATAGATTTCCACTGGTGTGAGTGAGAGCAAAACCAGGCCCAGAGTGTCCAGATAATAAGGTGATAATCACACTTTATAGTGTACATTAAGCAAGATTAGTCCAATAACAGAGAAAAAAAGATATTGGAAAGAGAAGGATGTAGAGAGCATGCAAGTCTTATGAGAACAAGATATATCAAGAACTATTAAGATCAGAGTCTCAAAAACAACAGAAGCCACCCAGCTTACTTCATCGCAATTTGCACTTTGGCAGTCCCAGCTGCTTCTGTATGATCACTGTCAAACATTATCATTTCTGACACACAGAGTCTGAAAGAAATCAAGGACAATTAAGGGCCTGTGGAATTTCAATAAGACACAGTTAATTTAGGAGGCGCAGCCTTTTCTCCTCTCCACACAAATTTTAGAGGGAACTGGGCATACAGGTCTGTTAAGGGGTTTTGCTTTCTCTTAGGATTTCTTTAAGTGTGCATATAAGAGATACATATTTACAGTGAGTTACATGCCTGTAGCGGGGTGGAACCCCACTCCTACCCGGAGGGGCTGGAAATAGCCCTGGGAGAGGGCTGAGGCTCAGAAGCTGGGCTGATGAGAAAGTGTCCATCTACAAGACCAGGAGGAGGATGCTAGACGAGGGGGAGCTCTGTGACTGTGGGGCCTATTTCCGATCCTCCCTCGTGTCACGGATCCGGGCAGAGTTCCACTGGGCAGCGTCCGCTGGCTCCCTCGACAGCTTTGGGGAGCAGTGGGCGCTGTCCGGGGTTCTCTGCTCGGTCTCCCCATCCGGTCTCCTTGTTTTGAACCTTTGACCCTCACTTGATCCCTGTTTTTTCATTAGTTGTCCCCCGGATTTACTTGGCCCCTGGGTCTAGTGGTCCCTCCCGCTAGGCTGGGGGAGGGGCTTTTAGCAGTGGGCGGGCTTGTGCCCGCCCACCTCCTGGGGATACCAATAGGAGCTGGGCTGATGAGCAAGGCAGCCACAGGTGTGGCCAGTTAATTAGGGCCCAGCTGGCCCTTATAAGAGGGCAGTGGGCCTGGAACAGACAGACACTCTCTCTCCATCTTTAGAGAGGGAAGGGCTTGGCTGCAGGGATCTGACCAGGTACCTAGGGTGGAGCAGGGCTGGGGGAGGGCTGGGGAGCTCCGGCTAGGAAAGCCCCAGGCTGCGACCTAGTGTTAGGCGCACTAGGTACAGGGGTTGCAGGGGGTAACCCATGGGTAGGCCGAGGCAGCAGGTCCAACCCAACCTTGCCTGTGATGAGTGGCTTATACTGCAGTCTGCCCCAGGGCACAGGGGCTAGCTGGTGACTGGCAGTAGCCTACACTGAGGCGAGGTGGGGATAGTGGCTTGGGGTTTCCCTAGGGAGGGGAGACCCTAGAAGTAAGACCACTGGGGTACTGCCAGGGGGCAGCACCCCAGTTAAAAGGGCACCGGGTCCTGGGAGGGACACGGGGCCAGAGTGGTCAGGCGGATCACTGGCCTGCAGGGCGCTCCAGAGGCTGGTGAGCTAATTCCCAGGAGAGACCAGCAGGAGGCGCTGCAGGGGTGAGTCCAACCCTGTCACAATGCCTTCCCTCTGCTGCCAGCAAAAATGTGAGATAGGAGGCAACACAAACTCAAGAGGTGAAAGCTATATTGGAAATGCCACCTGGCCTCATTCTCTGAAGTGGTTGAACCTTTTTGGCTGAAGTTTTTCAGATAAATTCAGCCTGAGGCAGACACCTGGTATGAAATATTTCAGCCCAAACAGTTATGTGTGGCAAAATTATGACCCTCTTTTGAGTTGTTTATATGATGGAAAGTATAAGGCAACCTTAACAGGCAGTGCTGCCTGCTGTACTTCTGATGTCTACAGAAACTGGGTAAAATCCCAGAGTCTATATCTTAACCCAATTGCAAAAAGGATTACAAGCACATCTGGTAATGTTGGCTTGATATCTGAATCATGAGCTTCTTACTAAACAAATCTGGAGTGTACCTTTGTACCGCTGCCTCATACACCCCGCTGTCTCCAGCAACAGATTCATCTGACACTGCAGCTGACACACATGCCACCTTCAGTGTGGCCCCGCCAGCTGAATTTACACCTATGATAAAATGAAGGGAGGAAAAACAAAGGTGTTAATGAAAAAGAGCTGGTAGCTTGCAAGGTAGGTGTCTTTCTTTCACTCATGTGTCAAGTGATAATAGGATTCTGACTCTGGACGGAACTACTTTTTAGCTGGCGTGAAATTAGTCCTGGTGGACAGGGCCAGACTGACAGCCTCGGTGACTGAAAAGCTTCTCTTTAACCTAAGACAGCAGAAGGAAAAGCAGTATCTTTATTTCCATCCATGGGTGTATGAGCTCACAGCGGACACTGCATAGTCAGCAGCAGGACAAGCCTCTCCACATAGCCTGAGGGGTGCCTCAATTCGAACCACCAAAACCTATAGAGAAAAATATAGAACCTAGAAAGAATGGTTGAGGTATGTGGTAGGATATGAATTTTATCTGCTATACATCGAATTTAGATCTCTCTTAACTTTAGTATCAGAGGGGAGCCGTGTTAGTCTGGATCTGCAGAAGCGACAAAGGGTCCTGTGGCACCTTGTAGACTAACAGAGGTATTGAAGCATAAGCTTTCGTGGGTCAATACCCACTTCTTCGGATGCAAGAACTTTAGCTATCCAAACTGTACTCAAGGCTATTTTTGAAAGGGAAGGGGAAAGATTTTGCTGTGTAGGTTTCAGAAAACTTTCTGCGCGCACATTGTACCAGTGTTACTTTGAGAGCAGCAGCCTTGGCAGGGAGAAAGTGCAATGATGTCACATAGGGATTCCAGGACCACCATGCAAAAAGTCAGATGTAACTTTCCATCAGTGTGGGGGTTTTTTTTTAACAGCCCCCCTCCCCGTTCCTCAAACCTAGCAAAGCCTGTATTCCATTACGGATTTTATCCATGTTTGACACTAGCCGTTTTGGCTGTAGTCCTGTTTAAAGAGTAGTTTGACTTTTCCCTATTGTAAAATAGATCATAAAACAAATCTATTTCCTCACTCTCCTGTAACTCAAACTCTCAAACCGTTGAAAGGTTTTTGTTCAAACTTCTGCGCACTCACAAAAAAGTGACTTTCAGATGGGGACAAATGTTGGACATTTCAGTCCAAACGGTGAATGTTACAGATGAAAGCAGGGGCCTTATAAAAGAAACTATTTCACAGTTAACTGCAGATGGCACTACAGGCAACTCCTATAATTGCTGATTAATTTTGCAAAGCTTCAGCTCAGAGGTGACAGCGTGAACTAGTATCAACGTTATTTTTATACGGTGCTGCAGGGGAATATTTTCCCTTGCATCCCAGTACAGTACTGTCAGTGAGAGAAGTAGTCTAATCTTTCCTCGCTTAGAACGTAAAAACAGGCTAGCAAGCATTCATGGTGTAGCAGATCAGTCATTAAATAAGGCAGATGACGAATACAGGGCTAAAAATGACATTCACAAACCTATTTATTTTTTCTTGTGCTGTCTCAGCAGACTTACTCCCGCTGTATTCCCATTGAAATCCATGGGACTACTGTAGGAATTGAAGCAAGCCCTATATTCATGGCTCAGATATAAAGGGTGGCATGATTAATCTCTGTTTTTGATCACTTCAGCTGAGTCATTTGTGGCCCAGAAAAATGAAGTTCTCCTATTCAGCATCACTCTTCAGGATACTGCTACAATGGACAGATAGCATCCTTTCCCTTACTAGTTCAATTACTATTCCTTTCTAGCCTTCTTCCTGTCCCTGCCACCAACTCTCACACCCATCCTTCTCTGAGATTAAGGGAGACTACACCTCTACCCCGATATAACGCAGTCCTTGGGAGCCAAAAAATCTTACCGTGTTATAGGTGAGACCACGTTATATCAGGGTAGGGAGAGGAACCACTTCCCGCCCCAGCTCACCTCCGCTCTGCCTCCACCCCTGAGTGCGCCACCGATGCTCCGCTTCCCCCCAGCCCTCTCTTCCAGGCTTGCCATGCCAATCAGCTGTTTGGCGCGGCAAGCCTGGAAGGGAGGGAGAGGAGGAGAAGCGGAGCTGAGCAGCGCGCTCATGGGAGGAGGAGGAGAGGTGAGCTGGGACGAGGGTGGGGGGGCAGGGGGCGCAGAGGAACCGCTTGCGGTAACACGAATTCGGATATAATGAGGTAAAGCAGCCCAGCCCCCCCGGAGCGCTGCTTTACCGCGTTATATCCAAATTCGCGTTATATCGGACCGCATTATATCGGGATAGAAGCGTACTTAGTTCTATTACAATTTTGTTTTTGGTTCTGCTTTCTCCCACTTACACATTTTGGGTGTCAAGTTCATTCAGGTGGCAGGTACACCCCTGTGTTACCAATGCAAATTTCCCTGAATGGAGACAAGCCAGGGTCAGCCATTATTACAGGAGTTCCATGCCTGCTCCTGCCCACAGGGAATCTTTCCTTTTGTGCTTCTAAAAAGAGAGAAACTGCTAAACTGGAAGTCAGAAAAAGTAATCGAGAAAAATGGGATTGAAATACAGGGAAGGAAAACAAACCATTCCGAACCACCACTGATTACGCAGAAGATAAGGGTAAAAACTAGGGCTGTTGATTAATAGCAGTTAACTCACGCGATTAACTAAAATAAAAAATTAATGGTGATTAAATAAATGAATGGTGATTAATCGCACTGTTAAACAATAGAATACCAATTGAAATGTATTAAATATTTTTGGATGTTTTTCTACATTTTCAAACATATTGATTTTGATTACAACACAGAATACAAAGTGTTACTTCTGAGGGCATTCTGTGCCCCAAAATTAAAAATTCTGCACCAAAAACCTAAAAATTCTCTGTACGGTATTTTAAAATTCTGCAAATTTTATTTGTCAAATAAATGTGGAGGCTCCAGCATGGCATTGGGGAGCACAGACCCTGGCTGCACAGAGGTGGGAGATCACTGTGAAGTTGCACCCCGGGACATAGACTCAGCTGTGAGGCTGCACCCAACCCTGACGCAGCGCAAGGACCAGGCCTGCCACAGAAACATCCCAGGGCCTTGCCCCTCCATGCCAGGTGCACCAGGTGTGGACAGGCAGGCTCCGCAAGGCAGGATCCAAGTGTGGAGGAGCTTAGTGTGGGGGGGATCCAAGTGTGTGTTGAGAGGGTTCTGTGTGGGGCAATCTGAATGCGGGCAGCTCAGTGAGTAATCTGGGTGTGGGGGGGATCTGGATGCACAGGAGCTTGTTGGGGGATTCTCAGTGCAACAGTAATGGGACTCTACAGAGGGGTCCAGGTGAGGGTGGTTGGAGCTCAGCAGGGAGGGGTATGGGTGTGGGGGGATAGAGCTTGGCAGGGGGGGGTCTGGGTGTGGGGAGCTCAGTGGGGGGGTCCAGATACTGGGGGCGTGGGGCTCAGTGGGTTGGAGATCTAGGTGCGGCTGGTTGGGACTCGGTAGGGTGGGGATCCAGGTGCAGGTGGCTGGTTGGGGTGGTCCAGATGCAGGGGGAGTGGGGCTTGTGGCGGGGGGGGTCCTGGGTGCGGGAGGGGTGAGGCTCGGCAGGACGGTCTGGATGCATGGGGGTTGGGTGGATGGGGGAGCAGCTCCCCGTACAGTGATCCTTCCCCCTACAGCTGAGGAACAATGGATGCAGGAAGTGTTTGTGTGTGTGTGTGTGGGGGGGGGGGGGAACAGTTTGTAGAGCTGACAACAGCCAGGGGAGAACTCTGGGGGTGGGTCTGACACCGCACCGAATGCCATCCAGGAGAAGAGGAAGTCCCATCCTCTCCAGCCTAGCCCAGCCAGGACTAGTAGCTGAGTCCGGCACAGGGTAGGAGGCACCATACTGGACTTTCCCAGTCCCACCCCTTCCCCACAGTGATTTACTTCTCTGCCGGCTGCCCTAGGCACTCAAAAATACTGCTGGGGAGGGTTGTATAACTGCTCTTGTGGCTTCCCTTTGCTTCCAGTCAGAAAGTCATTTTTCTGCAGGGAAGCAAAGAAATTTGCAGGGGACATAAATTCTGTGCATGCGCAGTGGTACAGAATCCCCCCAGGAGTAGAAGTCTACAGTGCTCACTTTATATTATTTTTATTACAAATATTGGCACTGTAAAAATGATAAGAGATAGTATTTTTCAATTCACCTCGTACAAGTACTGTAGTGCAATCTCTTTATTGTGAAAGTGCAACTTACAAATGTAGGTTTTTTTTTAACATAATTGCACTCAAAAACAAAACAATGCAAAACTTTAGAGCCTACAAGTCCACTCAGTCCTCCTCCTTATTCAGCCAATTGCTAAGACAAACAAGTTTGTTTACATTTACAGGAGATAATGCTGCCTGCTTCTTATTTACAATGTCACCTGAAAGTGAGAATAGGCATTTGCATGGCACTTTTGTAGCTGGCATTGCAAGGTATTTACATGCCAGATATGCTAAACATTCGTATGCCCCTTCATGCTCCAGCCACCATTCCAGATAACATGCTTCCATGCAGCTGATGCTCGTTAAAAAAATAATGCATTAATTAAATTTGTGACTGAACTCCTTGGGGGAGAATTGTATATCTCCTTCTCTGTTTTACCCACATTCTGCCATATATTTCATGTTATAGCAGTCTTCGATGATGACCCAGCACATGTTCGTTTTAAGAACACTTTCAAGCAGATTTGACAAAACGCAAAGGTACCAATGTGAGATTTCTAAAAATAGCTACAGAACTCGACCCAAGGATTAAAAATCTGAAGTGCAGTCCAAAATCTGAAAGGGGGGAGGAGGGGAGCATGCTTTCAGAAGTCTTAAAAGAGCAACACTCACATGCGGAAACTGCAGTACCCGAACCACCAAAAAATAAAATCAGCCTTCTGCTGGTGGCATCTGACTCAGATGATGAAAATGAACATGTATCAGTCCGCTTTGCTTTGGATCATTATTGAGCAGAAGCCATCATCAGCATGGATGCATGTCCTCTGGAATGGTGGTTGAATCATGAAGAGACATATGAATCTTTAGCACATCTGGCACATAAATACATTGCAATGCCGGCTACAACAGTGCCATACAAACGCCTGTTCTCACTTTCGGGTGACATTGTAAACAAGAAGCGGGCAGCATTATCTCCTGCAAATTGTAACCAAACTTCTTTGTCTGAGCTATTGGCTGAAGTAGGACTGAGTGGACTTGTAGGCTCTTAAGTTTTACACTGTTTTATTTTTGAATGTAGTTATTTTTTGTTCATAATTCTACATTTGCAAGTTCAACTTTCATGATAGAGATTGCACTACAGTACGTGTATTAGGTGAATTGAAAAATACTATTGTTTTTTACAGTGCAAATATTTGTAATAAAAAAATAAATATAAAGTGAGCATTGTACACTTTGTATTCTGTGTTGTAATTGAAATAAATATTTTTGAAAATGTAGAATACCTCAAAAATATTTAAAAAAATTAACAGTGGTTAATCGTGAGATTAATCATGATGTTAAACAATATGAATCGCTTGACAGCCCTAGTAAAAACCCTCACATTCTTCAGGGCAAGGATCACGCTCTGTCTGGGAAACACCTAGCACAATGAGGGTGCTACCATATACAAATTGTAAAAAAGTATTTAGATACTACAGCCCCAGTGCTTAGATATTTGGGATAGGGTGCTATGGAAAATAGACATAACAGAAGCTATCAGAGCTAGCATACCATAGGCATCCTGAATAGGCTAGAGAAGCTCTAAAATCAGTTGGTGGGTAGGGTTGCCAGGCCAGTTTTCGACCAGAACGCCCAGTCGAAAAGGGTCCCTGGTGGCACTGGACGACACTGCCAACCGATCCATTAAAAGTCCAGGCGGCAGCGCAGCGGGGGCGCGAGGCTAAGACAGGATCCCTGCCTGCCCTAGCTCCGTGCAGCTCCCGGAAGTTGCCGCCAGGTCCTTGTGGCCCTTAAGGTGCATAGGCAGCCAGGGAGACTCCGTGCACTGCCCACCCTGTGTGCCAGCTCCGCAGCTCCCATGGAAGCAGTGGGGGCGGTGCCTGTGGGCACAAGGGCAGCATGTGGAGCCTCCCTGGCCGCCCACGCACCTAGGGGCTGTAGGGACCTGGCAGCCACTTCCTGGGAGCTGCAGTAAGTGCCGCCAGGACCCTGCACCCCAGCCCCCTCCTGCACCCCAAACCCCTCATCCCCAGCCCTGCCCCAGGGCCTGCACACCCAGACGGAGCCTTACCGCAACCCAATCCCCTGCCCCAGCCCGGGGAAAGTGAGTGAGGGTGGGGGGAAAAGAGCGATGGAGGAAGGGGGTGGGGCCTGGGAGAAGGGGCTGGACAGGGCCTCAGGGAAAGGGCGGGGCAGGGGTGTTCGGTTTTGTACCATTGGAAAGTTGGTAACCCTATTGTCACACAACTGGAGGCACTTCCAGAGTAAAGGCTTTATATTCAGAGCAAGCATAATGGGGCTGATATAGCCACGGTTGTCTGTGAATACCAGCCTACGCATGCTCCACAGTCATCAAAGCCAAGAGAGATTTGAGAAGGAAAATTTCTTCTTCAGCAGCTATGGAACTTTCGAAGAAGCACTCATCCCAACTGGTAAGCAGAGGGCTTTTTGTTTTATTTTTAAAACGTTGTCTAAGAAGTTCTGATAAATGTTCAGTGTATTTTTTTATTTTGGGGAATTAGGTCCCAGTGCTGCAAACTCTTTGTAAGAATCTCCAGGGCTAGAATCTAGGGACCATGAGGATTCTGGGCTGCTGGCACCTCTGCATCACCACTGCTGGAGGCTTAGGCAGGGTGACCACGGGAGGACCCTGTGCATCTGGGCTCAGCAGGAAGTATTGTGCAGAAGGATGTGGGTGGCGGCTCCAAACAGCCACTGACTGGCAGGTACCAGTAGTTAAACCGAGAAGCCATGAAGGAAGCTGTCTGAGTAACATCACAGACTGCCTGCCCATCTCTGCTCCAGATCCTGCTTGTGATAGACTCTAGATTCTGGTTTCAGACCCTGGTTTGTCCTTGACTTTGCTTTTCAATTGCTGCCTGTAACCTGGCATCTGACCCCCGATCTCCTGGTAACCTGACCCGGTCTGTCTCCTGGTGCCTGACTCTCAGTCTGCCCTCTGGCCTGTCTCAGACTCTGACCTCCTGGTACCTGACTCAGTCTGACTCCTGCCCCACCACTAGGTCTGACCTCCCACATCCCGGTTGTGATACCCTTAGTCACATTAGTAACGAGCTGCAGGATCAGGTCTCTAACTACAGAATTACTGCTGTGAGGATGTTTTTAAGGGCCACCTCATACCATCAATTGAATTCACTAAGGAGTTCTGTTTAAAAACTAAAACCTCATGGTATTCATCTGATAACATAGAGTAGCAAACATTTTTCCATCTGATGCCATTATGTTCAAGCCAGGAAATTTAAACATATGAGAAAGAAAACATCAACACCTGGGAGGCTCTTATAAATGCATGAAGAGAAAGACATCATGAATTTGTGCTTACGCTGCATTGAAGTGATTCTGCAAAAGAGACATATTGGTGTCTTATACAAGTCTTTGTACATGATAATAAATGGAACCTGAAGCCATCGAAAACCACACAAATTAGGGCAGTAGTTACCAATTATGTGCAACTATGTGTTTGTCAGATAACCCTTTTAGACCATCAAGGGCTGGATTCAAATTAATAATAATCAAATTAACTAATCACTATATCTTACTCTCTTTTACTGTCCTGACCAAATTTCATATGGAATTTGATATACTATCTGGGCTGAATCTCAGAAAAATAATATTTTCTATCCTATTCAGGGTCTTACACCTAAATTATAGGAGTGACACCACTCTGCCAATAAGATGTGCCATTCCGAGAAAGAATAGAGTGAGATAAGGACTGAGCAGAAGCTTTAAATCCCCATTTTATACCAATTACCGAACCCCCTCCTCTCCAGAGTCAAGAACTGAACCAAACAACTGGCTTTCAGGTTATGTATACACTACAGTTTACATGGATATGTTAGATTGCTCAAGAGTGTGAATAAGCCACCCCCCTGAGCCATGTAAGTTACATCGACCTAAGCACCAGCATGGACAGCACAATGATGGCGGGAGAGCTACTCCCACTGACATAGCTACTTCCGCTCGCAGGGGCTGGAATAATTAAGTCAACCGGAGAGCTCTCTCCTGTCATCTTACAACATCTGCACTAGCAGCGCTGCATTTTTGGCCATTGTAAACTCTGTAGTGTAGCCATAGCCAAAGTCCCTTGCTATATAACCACTGCTCATAGATCTTTTCCTATTACAGGCCCACGCTCTGCCCTGACGGAGGACTGCACAGGCTCCATTGCATGCATTGGCATAAGGTATAAATGAAATGTCAACATAAATCTGAGTTCATTAAATTTGGTCACACCACTAACATGGATTTGATTTCTGTTCTTAGTAGGATTTTTCTTAATCTCTCACACATGCAATTTCAGCTGCTTTCAGAAAAGCAATTGTGGGCCACACGAACATCTGAAGGCAGAGCATAGGGCTCTTTTATAATTCTCTATGGACTAGATTCTGTTCAGTTTCACCCCTGACTTCAATGGAATTACTCTGCATATACATCAGAGTTTGGCCCAATATACACTTGTTATATACATGTTTGATACTTCTCAGTGATAAATAACTAGACTCTGACCACCACACATTTAAGATGGAAAAGGAAGCATATTTCACAGGAGGACTTTGTCACATTTTTTGTTAAAAAAAATAATCCGATGGATATACGATTTAATTCTGCTTTTAAGAACGTGAGCACGTGTTGTCCAATGAGGCCAAGTACTGACCATAACACTCAGCCACAATGTTTTAGTGTTACATTGAACTGTGTGAGTAATGCCTAGAGAGTGAAATCTCTCCTCCTTATTGCCCTGAAATAAACTACTTATGGTGATTACTTTGTCTGCTGACTGAATAAAACCGCTAATCACTTAATCTGTTTAACACCTTAGCTTTCATTTAACAGCCTTGACAATCGTCAAGAGCTAAAAAGGTTAAAACAAATCACCATCCAGTTCTAACAGGAATAAATACTGTTTCATACTCAGATGAAAAAGTATCTATCATGTAGGGTGAGGGTAATGTCACTTTAGGGGATTTTAATTATGAAATGAAGCCTTAAAATGACAACTGTTCAGATACAAAATGGTATCGGGGTAATCACATTTCACTAGTTCCCCTACATTCATGTAGGTTTTTTGGGTTTTTTTTTTTTTTTTAACATATCCATAGAACTAAGTGCTAGATGGATTTAAAACCCATTTGTCACTGCTGCATTCTGCAAGCTTATGTAGTTCCCTATAGCACTAGTGTTGACTTTCTACTTTTTTTTCTCCAGTGAAGTAGAAAGTAAAATCATTTCATTCACATAGGCCCCACCTCCATTGAAATCTGACAGGTGCTACTGTCTGCCTGTGTGGATCGATTGTACTAATTGGTATCTGATGCTTTTAATCTATTTGCACAGGGCCAATAGCCTCACAAAGGAAAGTGTTTGCTCCTGTATTGAACCCTTTTAACAAAAATCCAGTATTCTTAAGTGTCTCATTTTTATCATGCTTATTATCCAAACAAGTTATTGTTGCTAAGAGATTTCGCCTTTGAAATAGTTAGTTCTCAAAACATAACATAGCCAGCCCTGCTCTGCTGAAGTGCATGGAAGGGCTAACCACTGAATTTCCTGGAGCAAAGTCAGGCCCAATGTGCTCCTCCTGGGATTTTTTTGGTTCTCTAATTGTTGAGTAACTGATCTCCAGAACCACCTTGCAGATTTCCGCCCATGAGCGTTTTTACTGTGTCCTTTTAGGGAGTTCACTTTAAGGCACTCCATTCTATTCTTAGGCACTAGGCACCTACAATAGGTATTTGGGCTCTGAAGTGCCAAATTAAGCACCTTGATGGAGAACTGGGCACCCTAATTTAGGCACTCAAGTTTGAAAATTAGCTCCACGCTACTTGTGGGTGTGGGTGCGTCTATGCACACACACAGAGTCACTTATAGTCAGGCTTGGCAGCATTTGAATTATATTATTTGTCAGTAAATGTCAATTTCACCTGACATACTGAAATCAACCAAAAAAATGGATCATAACAATTGGCACAAGTGCAGCCTCCCTGCCTTGTGTCTGCCGGGATCAGGTGCCACTGGCCATACAGGAGTGCAGAGACCCCTCTGTAGCCGCCCTGTCATGGTCCCACTCATTCACTCTTCCACTGCCACAGGGCCTCTGATATCCAATCCCTGCAGTGAATGGTGTGGGGAAGGCTGCGGTCCTGGCAGGGCAAAGTATTGACCCCTGGTCAAGACTACAAGGAGGATGAGGATGATATCCGGACACGGGAGGCCACCCCGCAGCTGAATGGCTCTAGCCTCCATCTGTGAGCAGCAGGGTGGCCTCCCCTGTAGCTGGGGAGCTCTGCTCTGTCCCATCTGATCTGCAGTCTTCCTCACATCTTGTGCCTGCAGAGATTGGGTACCAATGGCTCTGCAGCTAAGCAGAGAGGTCTCTGCAGTTCTGCTCTCATAGCCCCACTCACTCACTTGCCAGCCAGGTGAGCGGGAACCATCTCCCTGGCAGGAACTGTTCAGCAACATGGCCGGGGCTCGTCCTCCTCCTTGCAGTCCTGACCAGAGGTCTCTGCACTGCTGAGCCAGGAGTGCAGCCTCCCCCACACCTTGCGTCCTGGCGACTTGGGCCTCTTGGCCATGCAAGGGACCCCCTGTGGCCTTGCTGTCAGCGCTGGGAGCCTTTGTGCAGTGCCACGGCCAGCGCTGCCCGAACTCTAATTCCAACCCTACCTCCTTTTAATTTCTCACATTTGTAAAAACAAAACTTTTTCAAAATAAAACATCTGAAAAATTGATTAATAATCATTAGGAAAAATATCAATCAAATGCTGCTAAGCCTATTTAGGGACTGAAGTGGTTAGGAAAGGAATTCATTCCTGGATACGAATTAAATCACCAACTCCTTCTCCAGCTGGGGTAAAGTATATAGTTAGATGTCACAGATGCACTATTGGATGGAGGCTGCCAGAAGTCCTTGTACTAAAGGCTGTTGAGCAATGTTTGCAATGTTTGAATTTTAGCTTATTGCTTTGCTGTCCAACTACAAATATTTTTTTTAAAGAGGATTTTAAAGTTACTTTTAGGTTGAGCTGTTACTGTACCTTGGCCTAGATGTTTGTCCCCAGCCCTAGGCTCTTCCAATCTGTAGCTGCCACTTCCAGCGTTTAGAGAGAGTTCACAAAGACTTGTATTTATTTCTGTATCTTCAAAGTCCATGTGGCTCAAAAAGGCATCTCCAGTTAAGAGAGGGTCTATCACTAGTGGGGAGCAGGGCGGAGAGGGAGATGACAGAGATGACCTTGGAGATAAGGATGTCATTGATTTGGGGGTCCCAGACAAAGATCTCAGAGCCTGGATACGACTGGTGGTATCTGTTTTGTGAGTTTTTGCCACCTCGTTCTCATGAATAGTGGTGATATAGCCCGAAGGCCTAAATCCAGCGGCTCCCTCCAAGAGTAAGAAGTCGATTTTGTTCTGATAGTCTGAATCCAACTGTTCCCACTGCTCATAGTAGAGATCAGTAAAACTGGCTGAGGTGGAAGAATCCTGGCTAGAGGTGGCAAGAGATCCTCTGCTCGATGCGAGAGAGCCAGGGCTGCTGCCTGAAGAGAGGGAAAGCATGCTGGTAGAAAGGCTGCAGAGAAACACAAACATTTCAGCGAAAGCTTGAACTTTACATCATATGAGTTCTGAAAAATACTGTGACATTTTTATGCATGACTCATCACCACCCTCACCAAAATGCTGGTACAGTTTGCTATTTTAGCTTTTAAACAACAAGACACCAGTCCATAGCTGTAGGCACTCTGACAATTTAGAATTAAAATCCACACAGGAAATGTCACCCAGCAGTACAGCTGATTGAAAATTTCCAAAATTCAACTGATGACACTTCAATGAAAACAGGTGATGTAATTTGCTTTTTTCAATGAGCTGTACTCATCATCCTATGAGCCCTCTCTTACACACACACACACACACACACTAATCGTCAACTCAAAACAACAAAGGATTAGAGTAACAGCGTTCTGTGTTCAATTATGTGGAGGCCCTCTGGTTCTTCTCAACCTTCAACGTGGAACATGAGAACAGGTCCTTTGCCCTATACAGGAAAGATGAGCTTAATGCCACAGTGAGGAGATGACGATCCCTTCATGTCACAGGAACAGTTTCCAGTTGTCTAACCTCCAACTCCAAATCAGTATATGGCCTGCTGTGAAGTTCAGCCTGCAACTGTCTGGGATGGGCCCAGTAACCTGCTGTTCTGAGCTGACTTGCAAGATTCATCTATGTGAAAAATTAGGATTGCCAAGCAGAATCAGCCTCAGTTATTCCAGTGCCACAATAGTGAGTGACTAAACCATTTACCTCTGGAGATCTGCCTCAAATCAGAATTAATCTCAAATGAAGTAAATGTTAGCTGAGTCCTTGGCGGATGCTTGTTCACATAAAAAGACCCTGACAATTCAGCACAATTATGTCTGCTCAGTAGAAACTCAGAACTGACATAGGAGACGTTATAAATCAGGCAGCAAAACATTGGCAGATGTGTGTGTGGGAAGCCTATACTAGGACTGTTTTAAGCTAGCCTTATTTGGCTTTCATTTCACAAGTGAGAAATTCACAGCAACTTTTATTTAAGAGAAGCAGAATGCAATGGGGTAAAGTGTGTAAGAGGATTTTGTTGATGTAAGAATGCTGGACTTGCAGATTTGTTTTAATAAGATGATGAACAATTTGTATTTTTTGTGTCAGTTATGAGATCAGCAAGAACAAAATAAAATACCATTCCCAAACTAAAACAGAACTATATAACCCCTTAGGCCTCACATAGGTTATCAGCGAGGAGTTCCTTGGTGCATGATCCTACAAATACTTAATTACCAAGTACCCTGAGCAGTTCCATTTAAGTCAATGGAACTACTCAGCACAGTAAATACTATACTGCAAACACTAGTAGTCTTAGAGCCTTTAGCCCTCACTTCAGATCTAGATGTGCTATTGTTTAAAACTTACACTAGGGTTATTTTTAACATGATTTAAAAACAATTCCTAATGCTGAAAAAGTTAGGGAAATGCTAATTAATAAGCATAAAATTACTTATTTGTGATGTATAGATCATGCAACACTGTCTAGGAGTGGTGCTAAATAAATCATACACCATATGCTTGTTCTCTTAAAGAAAACACGCAGAATTCAGCAGAGTTTTAGCACAGATTGCCTTCTGCATTAGGGTGGCAGATGTATATCACATCAGTCTCATGAAAAACACCTGTTGTGTGAAGCATGGTTTAAAAGAGGCCACCAGCATTTGAGAGTGAACTTTGATAATGTTTGTAAGACTACTGAGAGGTAGTAAATACACTCTATTATAAAACAGTTGTAATTTCATTTTTTAAAAGGACGCTTCTTATTCTTTCCCTGTGACAGAAAGTTTGGCTGAACTTCATTACATTGCACATGCAAATACATGCACACAAGCATTTGCTCATAATGTGTGTTTGCCCTAGTCACTGAATGAGTGTGTCAAGAACAGAAAGTACAGTGCACAGAGTAAGGAAATAATGAGTTACACAGCCCACTCAGTGAATTCGGAAATGAATGCATGATGCAGCTCCACATGCTAGAAATAATGCCTACTTCACCATG
This sequence comes from Chelydra serpentina, assembly GCA_037349315.1. Taxonomy (NCBI): domain Eukaryota; kingdom Metazoa; phylum Chordata; order Testudines; family Chelydridae; genus Chelydra; species Chelydra serpentina. Next base: position 27,045,690 of record JBAIAC010000035.1, on the reverse strand, counting down.
TGGGAATAACTGCCTATCTTCAATAGTTCTAAGTGGTCTCTCTAAGAGTCAGATATCTTGCACTAAAATTTCGTTCCGGTCTTTTCACTATTGCCTTAATGAAAGAGGATAGGCCTCAGAGCAGAATCCAAGAGGAAAAATAGCAAAGAATAGCATCAGCTCAGTTTGCCCAGTTGATAGAAACCCTAGTTCTCCAATGGGTGGGCCAACTCTTTATCGAGTTCTGAGGATGATTTTAGTGCCTGAATATGTGTACTTGTCTCCAAAGCTACCCACCTTATCCTTTTCCAAAAAGATAATCTGAACAAAATGAGTACACAATATTTCATTAGAACAAGTTCAAAGATACCATAAATACAATAGGCACGTTTACAAGCAGGAGCATAAATCTGAAGTCCACTTTCAGAGATACATGTGCTGTGAGCGGCATAATTATCAGGCATAATAATGCATGCTTATTTGCTAAGGTTAGGCCTTTAGAAATGTCAACTTCTGTGATGAGTTATCTTATTACTCCCATACCTCACTGAAATCCAAGCATTTTATTATTTCAACTCTTATTATACAAAATTTGAGCACTATGATAAGAGAGAAAGGGCAGTCACGTGATGCCCATTTAAAGCATATGTAAATCTCTGAAAGACTGAAAACTTACTTTTTCAGCTGGGTGTGTAACATTACAACTAATCGTGTTGTTTCCTCCAGTTCACGGACCAACTGATTTCTTTTGCTATTCAACTTCAATCTAGAGAAGACAGCAAAGATAGAGAATAAGTTAAAATGACATTTTAAAATTAAAATGAAGACCAAGCAGTAAATTGTGTCCTTACTATGCAATTCTGCTGAGACTAAGTAGGAGTAAATTAGGACAGTAATCAGCCCTGTGTAACACAGTTCTATACTTTTTTCATTTTTTTTTGTTTGCTTGGTTTTTTAAATAGCTTCAAGGGTCACTAAAATCTGGGGCCCAGTCTTGCAAATGCTTATTTCTGGGTAGCACTATACCTGGTTGTGTTTCTAGGATCAGTCCATAGACATTTGGTAGTAGTTTTTGGATAACTCAGGAGGCATTTTGCCAGTCACACAGTTAGAGTCTTGCAGTCAATGAATCAGAAATGTGGGTTTGTGAATTATCCTTTCATTTAATTTCAAAAAGGAGAGGGAATACATTTTTCATTTCAAATATTTCTCTAAATATAATAGGTTACAAAAATCACATCGCTAAAGACATTTATGATCCAGTATAATTTCCAGATTTATATAACATATTTCTAAGCATTCAAATTCTAATGAGCGCTCGCACCTCCATTGTTTTCCTTCAGCTGCTTAATACCACCAGAGCAGTGCTAAACAGCTGGAGCAGACCCAGAATCTGCCTCTATAATTGGTAATGAAGTATGATATATTTGTGATTGGGTTTTCAGTGGGTTTTCTCCACACACACACACACCTAAGGGGAAAAGTGGGTTTTTCAGGTGCTTCCCTCCTACACCTCTCCTCCCACTGAAGGAGCTCTACTAGAAACTCCTCACCATAGTCCCTGGTATCTAGTTTATGTAAATAGAAACAAAGATGAATGTTAGGTAGTATACAGACACTGCCTGAGGCTTCATGCACCATCATTAGTCTAAATCCAGACTAGCTAAAACCAGGCTTGTCTACGCAGCCAGTTAGTGTGCGGCAAGCTAGCGAGTGTGAATCTACAGTGCACCGGTGGTCACGCACCAACTCGCCATGTGGACCCTGTTTGCTGAACACCCTGGCTTTCTGCAGACTTACTCACCATGTAGACAATCCCCAGTCAGGGAGGAGACAGCCAGAAGAGCTCCCTGTCTAAAATGGCCAAGATGTGTTGGACCACTTAAAAAACAAGTTCCAGACCAAAGAACTCTCTCCTGAAAAATCCTTGCCATCAAGCCTGAAGAGTTCAACTTAGAGACCAATAGGAGAAGCAGGAACAATCTTTACTTACTTACACAATAAAGCATAAAGAGTGGGAGTGGAGAGGGGCAACATGGTCCACTGGATATGGCACTAGGCCAGAGGTGGGCAAACTACAGCCCGCGGGCCACATCCGGCGCACAGGACCCTGCTGCCCAGCCCCTGAGCCCCTGGCCCAGGAGACGAGCCCCGGGAGACTAGCCCCCAGTTCTACTCCCAACACAGTCACTGACGTTCTGTTTGCTACTGGGCATGTCATTTACCTCAGTACCTCAGTTTTCTCTCCCATCCTTTGTCCATTGTCTATTCTAACTAGAAGGTCTCTGGGTTCAGGGCCTTCTCTCACTATATATTTGTACAGCGCCTATTACAATTTGATTTGACTCTCTTTGGGGGTCTCTAACCACTACTATAACTCCAGTAAAAACAGACAGCCAAGGCCACCTCAGTTGGGGCACATAAAAGTTTTAAAGTTTGAAGATGATACCAAGCTGGGAGGGGTTGCAAGTGCTTTGGAGGATAGGATTAAAATTCAAAATGTTCTGGACAAACTGGAGAAATGGTCTGAAGTAAACAGGATGAAATTAAATAAGGATAATTGCAAAGTACTCCTCTTAGGAAGGAACAATCAGTTGCACACATACAAAATGCAAAATGACTGCCTAGGAAAGAGTACGGTGGAAAGGGATCTGGGGGTCATAGTGGACCACAAGCTAAATATGAGTCAACAGTGTAACACTGTTGCAAAAAAAGCAAACATCATTCTGAGATGTATTAGCAGGAGTGTAGTAAGCAAGACGTGAGAAGTAATTCTTCCGCTCTACTCCATGCTGATTAGGCCTCAGCTGGAGTACTGTGTCCAGTTCTGGGCACCACATTTCAGGAAAGATGTGAACAAATTGCAGAAAGTCCAGAGAAGAGCAACAAAAATGATTAAAGGTCTAGAAAACATGACCTATGAGGGAAGATTGAAAAAAAAAAAAGGTTTGTTCAGTCTGGAGAAGAGAAGATGAGGGGGTACCTGATAACAGTTTTCAAACACATAAAAGGTTGGGTACAAGGAAGAAGGTAAAAAATTGTTCTCCTTAACCTCTGAAAATAGGACAAGAAGCAATGGGCTTAAATTTCAGCAAGGGATGTTTAGGTTGAACATTAAGAAAAACTTCCTCTCAGGGTGGTTAAGCACCGGAACAAATTTCCCAGGGAGGTTGTGGAATCTGATGACCTACTGAGGTCCCTTCCAGTCCTACACGTTTATTATTTAGTTAAGCACCGGAACAAATTTCCCAGGGAGGTTGTGGAATCTCCATCAGTGGAGGTTTTAAAGAACAGGTTAGAGAAACACCTGTCAGGGATAGTCTAGTTATTACATAGTCCTGCCTTGAGTGCAGGGGACTAGACTAGATGACCTACTGATGTCCCTTCCAGTCCTACACTTCTATTATTTACATCACAACCATAATTTATATGGATGTAGGTAAAGCAAGAGAAATCCCCTTGAAGCACTAGCATTACTTCAGATTTACAATAGTGTAAGAGAGCAAATTTTGCATTTTTGCCCTTAGTTAGAACATTTTCTGTAGTAGAGGAAAATGTGGGATAACCCATGCAATTGAAGCAGCAGGTGTTCGCTAGGGATTAGAAAGCAAAATATGATCACTCAGCTATATAACGTTCTCATTGAATCGAGCCCTTCCACGTAAAGAAAACTCAGCACAAGCACTGAAAAGCAAGCTTTCAGGGCTTACAAGTTTTGCAGTGAGGAAACCAGATGGAGATTTTAATGAACTCACACATTTAGATTATATGTTGTCTGTTCTAATGATATTAAAGTATCTTCAACTTCATAAGGCATAATTTATTTTGGAAAATAGAAGCCCTACCCTGAGAGCTGTCACATTGTAGGCTTTTCTTGAATTATACCTTTGGGCCAAGGATAGTTTTTAAATTTGTTATTAGAATTTCAGCTAGAAATTTAGTCTTTCATCTCACTTCAGAGAACTTCTGAAATACTAATTAAGTTCATATCTGCACACACTTCAAAGTGTACACATATATCTGAGTACACTGTGCTTCACAGAGGGTGAAAATTTGATTGATGCAGAAGTCAAATGGGATTCTCAGTGGCATCATTAACAAAGAGGGATTCACTACAGAGCAGTGTGTCTAAAAATAAGCTTTTCCTCCCTGCTCCCACCCTCAATTCTTTTGTGACATCCCAAAATGAGTGTTTCCATAAGCTCCAAGTAAAGGAGTTAATTTTAGAATGGTAGTAGGAGCCATTCATTTAGCTAGAAGTGTTTCACAATAGTAAAAACTCACGCAATCAGGGATCTCTACAGTGTCTGGAATTTTTCCAATATGCATGAGTATATTTTTAGCATTCTTGTGTAGGACAGCAGCTAATTACACAGAGTAAATGAGAAGGAAAGGGGGGTGCTTGGGGAGGTTCTTTCAGACAAAACCTTAAAAGCCGAAGATTTCTCCGCTGCATGTGGACATTCCTAGAACCTCAGGACACTCTGCTATTTTGCCATGATAAAACTTGATGATTTATTCTTATTTTATCTCTAAACCAGTAATTTAAGCTTTCCTCTGCTCTGGTCACATACCTCTCTGTTAAGGCTTTGCTTTGAGTATCTCTTGCAGCTTGAAGGTCTTCCTCTAGACGTTTTTTCTCCATCTCCAATCTTTCCACTTCACCACGAGTCCACTTCCGGGGGCTAATGATCCGCATTTCCTTTAAGAGCTCCTCCTTCTCATTGATTAATATTAGTCGGTCCCGTTCTGAATCCAGCACACCTGGCCAGGCCTCACTATCCAGTTTAGCCAGATGTATTTTTAGGTTTGCTATTCTATAGGGGAAAAAAAGTGCACTTCACATACAGTGTTTGTGTTTTGTGGCCTGAGCACAGCTGCTACTGGACACATGTCCCCTTAATGAACCACCATGACAATTAGCATCCCTGCTAAGCTGCTCAGCCTGGAGACTGAACTACCCTGCCCCGCTGGCATTGTTTACACTATGATTTTTCAGATCCATGATTGTCAACAGTGCAGCACAAGAGGTGGTAGCACCAGAGGAAATTGCAACATATGTAAGACCCAGAGGTTTTTAACCGTAACATCTTCTAACAGTGATAGACACCAGACCCATCAGAATTGCCTGCACTACTGCTTCCACCAGCTGTACCCAACAGAAGTTATAGGAGTGAAAACCATTTTGGTGTAAACCCTAGAGATATTCCATCCAAGTCAGATCTGATACACACAGGCTGACACACACTGCCACTGTCAGTGCTCTCCCTGTTTTGTGGATTGAGAGAACTTTGTACTTCAGGGCTGTGAAGTGCTCTTTATGGATACCAAATTAAGTCACTTACATTTCAAATGAAAAAAACCGATCTTGTTCTGACAAAGCTAATATGATGCTAGCTAGTACTAAAAGAATCTGAATATTGAGTGTTGAACGGTTTTAGTAAAGTACATTTACAGGCCACATTAAAGTATAGTTAGACCATATATTGCTAGTCAGAAGTGTAACAATAGGAGTGGTTATGTTAACATTTATAACCCTAAGTAATGCATCTGGATACTGTGTGAATGAGCTTGTTCCTAAACTGCCAGCTCTGGATTTCAGGGCACCCTGCTATTCTGAACAAGGTTGCTCAGTGCAAGTCCAGATTTGAAAAAAAATCAAAGCATTAAAACAAACCTCAGGCAGCAGCAACATGTGTGTACGTGAACAGTCAAAGTGGTGACAAAATATCACTCTGAATCACTAGTCACTTATTTGGATACTGCATAAAAAACTATTTTGATTACAGGCATTATTTCCAAAGCCCAGCATTAAACTTTATAGATACTGGTACTTCAGGGCTGCATCATATGGGCTGGAGTTTTAGTGGGTAGCTATATAGCAGATCAGATTGCATACATTTCTATTCTAGCTACCTGGACTCAAGTCACTTAGGTTTTTGAAGCTTTCCCCTTTAAGGATGAAGTTTTCCATGCTTTTTCTCTGACAAAAGGTGGACCTTTGTGGAAAGATTATACAAAAAAGGTTCAGCAGTTTTGATGTAAAATATGAAAGATGGGATTTTTGGTTTGTTTGGGAGGATTCTTTTTTAACAGCTCTATAGCTGAAAAGACTGGTGGCTGGAAAGCTGAAGTTTGACATGCAAATTGCCCTCATGGGACAGTAGTTACACATCTCATTCAGGGTTTGATAAGATTGGAGTTAAACTGAAGTCAATTGGTTGCCAATCTGAGTTTGCCAATTCTTTTGTACTCTGGACATACTACATTGTTCCAGAACACAAATGTTTGAGGTTTATGCTAGGCTGAGCATGTACAATTGTATTTATTAACTCAGGTAAATGGGCAGCCAACTAACTGGAATTAAACATCTTAGTATAAATAGTATCAGAGGGGTAGCCGTGTTAGTCTGGATCTGCAGAAGCGACAAAGGGTCCTGTGGCACCTTAGAGACTAACAGACGTATTGAAGCATAAGCTTTCGTGGGTCAATACCCACTTCTTCGGATGCAAGCAGTGCTACCTGAAGAAGTGGGTATTGACCCACGAAAGCTTATGCTTCAATACCTCTGTTAGTCTATAAGGTGCCGCAAGTCTTTGTCGCTTCTTTAGTATAAATACACTCTCAGGTACAGACTAAATCCAAACCCTGATTGACTTGTCAGAGTTGGCAGGATCACAGAGGAGGGGGCAGCCACTGTTACATGGTTGTCAAAGAATCTCAGGATTCAACCTCAGCCCTCTGGCTCCAAAGCACAGGAGGACCAGAAGTCCATAGGGCTCTATGAAAGGGAGGCAACCTGGCCAGGACTAAGCCTACCTAACTTATTCTCATGACACTAGAATGGATGTTAATGCTTTTTCTGTCACTTTTCTGCACAGAAGCCACGTTTAGGGGGGCCCATTCTTACTGCTGAGCCAGTTCCCACAGCAGGGTTGCTTCTTCTTAATTAATTTAAATTCTATAATTATTAGAAATTCATCCTGACTATTTTTAGAGCCGCCTTAGAGCTATTTTGTTTCTGACGGCCTGATTAAGTGCAACAGTGTGCTCCAATGAAGAATTCACAGTGGCATTAATTTATAATCCAAGAATTCCTTAGTGCATTTTGAAGGAATATGAATTTGTATAAGAGGATTGCTTGGTATTAATCTGATCACTCCTGCCATACACTTGCATGGATATGGCTTTTCAATGGAATTTGCTCACAATGCTCTGCACACATTCTTACACTTTTAAAAAAACTAACCCTGAATTTGCCCCTGCTTTGCAAGCAACCATTCTTTGCCTTTTGGATTAAACAAAATAAACCCACTTTTAAGTCCAAAAAAATTCTTTCATCGTTATGGAATAAATGCTTTGCAAATGACTTGGCATTTAGCTGAAAACTCCAGCCCTTCAGCATTCACAGACTGAGCATTTAAACCACATCATTCATGCACAAGTCCAGATTTGCATTACAAAGAAATCAGCAGTAGTAGGTTCTGAGGTGCCAGGCACATAGTCATTCTGAGTGCCTATCACCTCTGAGGCTGAAGGAAGTGGAGGAAAGGATGCTTAGTTTTATTTTTAACTGTACTCTTTTTTAAAATAGAACAGTCGTTCTAAATTGTTTGTTTGTTATCCCAATATGCAATCTGACTCCTTTATTGCCCCAAACAAGTGGCTCCCTCTTTGCAGGAACAAATCAGTGCATGTACACTTCTATACTTATGTGCACCTGTAACCCACACACCTTCTGGATGTGGTGGTGTGTCCCATCTAGTGGCACTGAGACCACTTAGAGAGAGAGATAAAATAAGTCTGTTCTAGAGCCTTAGCTAAGAGTCAGTTGGCTTTTAGCTCATGTGGTACAGGCTCATGCACTAAGCTCCTGAGGTCCCAGGTTCAATCCTGCCTGCCGACAACAAGGGTCTGCTAACTTTACAAGTCGGGGCTCATCCGGGATTCCAACTGGGAAGTCTCTGAAGCTCGGAACACGCTTCCTCAGCTAAGGGAAGTATGTAACCCACACACATTCTGGGTGTGGTGTTGTGTCCCATCTTGTGTCTTCTAACTACCATTACGTGGGGAAGTGATATTCCTACAGTGATGGGAAAATGTCTTCCATGGCAGGGTCAGCTCCAGGCACCAGCCGACCAAGCACGTGCTTGGGGCGGCACCTTGGGTGGCCAATCTTGGGGTGGCGCCGGGAGGCGCTCCGGCTGGGAGGACAGCGGGGCCACGGGCCTGCCGCCCTCCCCCTGGCGCTCAGGCCGGGAGAGGTGCTGGGGGGGTTGTTGCGGTGCAACACTGGGGGTGGGGGGTTGTTTCGGCAGGCACTGGGGTGGGGGATTGTTTTTTTTGTTTGGACGGGGCGGCGCTTGGGGGTTTTTTTTGGTTTTTTTTTTTTTGCTTGAGGTGGTAGAAAAGTTAGCGCCGGCCCTGTTCCATAGTATATGCTAGTCTACACTATGGATATATGGTGGCAGAGCTATGGCACCATCACTATGCCACTATAATCCCCATAGTGTAGACATACCCTTAGGCCTGCTCTGCATTACAAAATTAGGCTAGCGCAAATCACTTTGCATTGACCTTTCTTTCAAGAAGCCCAGCTAGCTAAGGATGAGACTATCACCAGGCCCTTGAATCTTTTCAGAAAGGGATGTTCAGAATGTTAGCAGGAGACCTACAAGTAGTCTGGCCCTTAGTGTTTCCATTAAATTAAATGTTATAACTAAGTTAACATCAAGTAACCCCTATGTCCAGGTCTTCAGTTTTATCTTTCCAGATAAATCTGTTTTATTAAGCCCTGAATGTTTACTCTTCCCACTAGGACTCCCCTTTTTACAATGAGTCTCTCTACATAGTGTTTGAATCCCTGACTCACTTATGGAAAAGTACCCATTAGCTTACTTGGTTCTTTTGGGAAAGTAATGCTCCACTGGTCCTGGGGACAGAGAAATTCTTATTCTTCCTACAGACTCAACGTAAGGGGCCTTTCTTTTAATTCCACTTTGCCAATCTATGGAGAAGGTAAGAAATACCCGGGGTTGCAAACTTTCTGTAATTTTAAATAGATTTTGAAATTTGGTTCCAATAATACAGGGACTTCCCTGCAGGTTGGTCTACTGTTATTATTGTCCCACTTTATGATAAGAGGGATAGAAATGAACCTGGGAATTATCATCCAATCAGCCTTTTAGATGTGTTCTGCAAAATCTATTTCAGATTCCTCTTAGATGCTGAGAGCTACAATATTTTTGCAGAGAACTAGCCAGCTTTAGGAATACAGCTTTTCAGATATAGTTAATTGTTTTGTGCTCCCACATTTGATCTACAAATAGTTTCCCCCAATGGGGGAATATTTTATGTGGTCTTTACTGATTTGAAATTTGCTTTTAAGTCTATTGACAGAAGCCATTTTAGGGAGAAACGTGCAAGGGCTTGGTAAAGTCTCAGGTTAACTATCTTTTGAGAGCCCTTCTTGGCCAAATAATGGCCAAAGTTAGGATAGGGTGGAAGGACAATCTAATAGATTCTATGTCTATTATAAAGGGCGTGTATCATAGTTTGTTGTCCCCCTTTCTTTTTAATTTTTATATTAAATGGTGCTGGGCCTATTTGAGGGGAAGCAGTATTTTGCCCCTAAAATTCCGAATTTGACCAGTGTCCTGCTATAGGCAGATATGGTTTTGTTGTCCCAAACGCCTTTGAGTCTGAAATGTCCATTATGGGATTTTAAGCATTTTTTGTCAGCAGGAATACACAACTATAGATTAGCTGAAAACTAAAGTATTTACTTTTGAACATAAACCAAAGTTCCATAAATGGATAATTGATGACCACTATATTGAACAGGGTAAGTCCTTTTCTTATCTGTTTATATGCTTTACCTTCAGGTGTGAATGGGATAAATGTATACAGGAACTTATGGGGAGAGCCTTATGGTCCATGCAAACAATTCTTTGTTTTTCTAGTGTGTATGGGGGTTATTTAATTGCACAGGTTAGCTGTTCACAGCTAACGTTTGTGCTCAAAAATTATATTACTGAATTATATTACCTCATTACATTTTTATATGTGGAAATTTGAGGATGGAAAGATCATTAAAGAAATGCCAAATAAATTTCTGAGGAGAATACGTCATCTCCTCAGTTATGCCCCAGCTGCTTTATGTAGGGCCGAGGTGGGTGAATGCTTTATATCAGGGATCGGCAACCTTTGGCATGCGGCATGCCAGGTTAAGCCCCCTGGCGGGCCAGGCTGGTTTGTTTACCTGCCGCGTCCACAGGTTCGGCTGATCACAGATCCCACTGGCCACAGTTCACCACTCCAGGCCAATGGGGACTGCGGGAAGCAGCGTGGGCAGAGGGGTGTGCTGGCCACCGCTTCCCGCAGCCTCCATTGGCCTGGAGCAGCAAACCATGGCCAGTGGGAGCTGCAATCGGCCGAACTTGCGGATGCAGCAGGTGAACAAATTGGCCCGGCCCACCAGGGGCTTACCCTGGCGGGCCGCATGCCAAAGGTTGCCGATCCCTGCTCTATATCTACCAAAGCACAATGCCTCTATGTTAATTATTAGTTGCAATTTCAGAATTTGAATTTACATTGGCTTCCAAGGTCCTGTCCGGAGGAACCGCTTAAGTCTAAAACTTCAAAATTTTCAAGACTTTTGCAAATCCAATGTCTGCATTGTTGGGGGTTTCAGGAACTAGGTTTGGTCAAAACTTTAAGAATTTTCATTAAGCTTAGAACTGAAAATGTTTGTAAATAATCAGGCCTTAATGCAAAGCAAGTGTCTCCCTGGCTCTGATTTAAAAGTCATCCCATAGATCTGAGAAATATTTGGAAGTTTTGAATACTAAGCTAAGGAGGGGACGTCATAGCTCTGTTTTCAAACACAGTTGGCTCATTAGAAGGGGAGGCCTAGAGGCAATGAGAGGTACAACGGGGGAGGGATAGCTCAGTGGTTTGAGCATTGGCCTGCTAAACCCAGGGTTGTGAGTTCAATCCTTGAGGGGGTCATTTGGGGATCTGGGGCAAAAATTGGGGATTGGTCCTGCTTTGAGCAGGGGGTTGGACTAGATGACCTCCTAAGGTCCCTTCCAACCCTGATATTCTATGATATGCCATTCAGGTCCACCCAAAGTTGAAGACTTGCTACATTACTTACTTTTGTCATTTGAGAACTATAATGACTTTCCCCAGTTTTTACGCAGAAGCCTTTTGCCTCACGAACTCAACGATTTGAATATTGGTTATGTAGCAATGATGTTTCAGTTATACAGACAATTGCTTTATTTACCTGGTCAAGAAAAGACTTATGTGAAATTAATTTTCTTTATAGCCTAAGTGTATCAATTTATTCTTAACTTTTTAAATTTCATTTTTGTTATACAGGGTATTTTATAAGTTAAGAGAAGGGTAGAATCTGTGTTTATCTTCTGTACTGTGATTATTTTAAAATGTGTATTTACTCTGTTGAGTGTTCTGGTTAATTACTAAAATGCTATCCTAACATTTGATTTGCATTTGCAATTCTATACAGTCTTTATTGTCATCAAAAGCTGGAGTCTTTCAAAGAAACAGTTGCTGCATGCTGGACCCTGAGCACAAAAGATAGTTCAGAGTTTCAGTGAATGCCCCAACCCCCCCACTGAAGTTCTAATTGTGCTCTTAATGGGTTTTCCCCTCAATCACAGATATCTGTTTACATTTTGAACTGTACAGTCCCGATGGTAAGCAACAACAGAAAAAAAAACCCTACCTTCTCTTTGCTTCTTCATATCGGAGGCGTAATCTGACCTTCTCAGCCAACTGATTATTAGTGCTTGTGATAAACTAGGAAATAAAGTATAAAGCCAGTGAATTAATAAACAGCTATTGTGCCTTGAGACAATCTATATTGAAATTGTAATACTGCTAACTTGTCAATTGAATTAAATTAATAGATTCAAGAGGTGATCAGACTGAAAATTGTTTCCTTTGATTGATTTTTTATGATTGTGTGCTTCAGGTGTTTAAAAACTGATATAAGATGCAAGAGTTATCTTGCTCTCCAGTTATAGAGTACAGCAGAATCTGACTAATTCACATCTACGATTGGGGCCCAGACTTTTCCCCCCTTTGCATTTAAAACTACAGCGGAGGACTTTTTGTAAGGTGATTTTTACTATCTCCCTCTTCTGAAATGTTACAATATGTCTTGTGTTGGTCTGTCTTTATATTGAAAAATCTTTAGGGCAAGGAACATAATGGCTATTAGGACTGGGCTGATAGATGCCTTACACAAACAGAACTACATTAGTAAGGACTATTCACTCAAATGAGGATTTGCAGGATTGGTCACAATGATACCAAACCTGCCATCTGATCCACATGGGTTGTCCCCGCTGCACCTGTGCAGAGCCCCAGTCCAGGGTGACACCAGATTGCCTGCGCTGATCCGACTGCCAGATCAGAGCCCAATGTTTGTAAAGCACCATGAAAGTTTATGGTGCTATAAGACACCACACAAATTTTTATAGGAGACCATACTACAGCAACTTAAATCTTACTAAGAAGTGGCAAGAAGCCACCTTTTTTATGTGCAAAAGTCAAGATGTGTGGATTAAAGGGCTTCTATATATCTTTGAAAGTTAAGGATGTTAATCAACAGACATTGGAAGAATTCACCCCAAGGAAGCATTAATTTTAAAGCCCTAAGGATTTGCATCTATTCCATCATTCCCATTTACAATAATAGGATCCAAAGGTAAGGTACACTCTTGTGGAGAGGGCCGGCACAAAGGTTATGCACCACTTAAGTGCCACCTGTGTTTTTAAGGGGTGCATAAGCCTGCGATTGTCCTCTACAGGGTTGCATTGTAACAAATGGTAACAAAGAGTTGAAATTTGTAAAAAATTGGTAACATTAATCATTTACAATTCAAATTCCCAGCTAGCAGAAACTAACTCCATGAATGACCTAGCCCGGCAAGTTTGTAATCTTCCTCAAAGCTAAGTCCATAGGTAGCCTCAAAATGTTCCCTACATCATAATGCTTGCCTTATAACTGAAGGGTTAACAGAATATTCCATGCCTCAAGGAAAAAATATTTGGGGAGGAGGGGAAGTGTGGGGGCCACAAAGAGACTTAGGCTTTGCAACACTGAGCATCATAATGCCTAACTTTTAGGTGCCTAGGGGAAAAAAAATCACAGGAATAATGCTGGAATCCCCAAAGCCGAGTTAGGTGCCTATACAATTCATGGGGAGAGATAGAGGCCTTAGAATGTGATCCACAAAAGCCAGCATGCCAGGCAGGGAGCTGCCAAAGCTAGCCAATGGGAGATGCCAACCAGAGGGTGTATGTTAAGTCCTGTCCTGCTCACAGATATAGGTGCCTAAGTCTAGGCTGTAGGGAGGTGCTTATATCCGCTTGAAATCCACAAATCGGAACCCACCTCCTCGAGTCACGGGGTTTAGGCTTTTTAGCTGCTTCTTGCTGCACATGAACTGGCCAGAGGAGGAGGGGCTGCTGCCGCCACCCACCTTATAACTTTTAGTCCAGTGGTTAGAGCACTCTTGTGGGACATGGGAGACCCAGGTTCAGCAGGGGAGGAAGGTGGGAAAGCCCAGCTCAAATCCTCTCAAGTGGATGCTCTAACTCCTGAGCTATGTGATATTCTGATAGGGGGATCCCTCAGTCTCTCCTACTGAAGCTGTTCCACTGTGGCAGAATAATGAAAGAGTGATTGGAGGGGGGGGGGGGACCAGACCCAGGGTCTCCCACCTCCTAGGTGGCTGCACTAATCACTGAATTATAGAGTCACTCTCCCACACTCAGGCCCAATGACTATTAGGTGGGGAGGAAGGGAGGGAAGAGACAGAGAAATCTCTGTAGTCCAGTGGTTAGGGCCCCCACCTGGGAGATGAGAGACCCCTGCTCAAATCATCTTTCCCCTGCTGGCAGAGAGGGGGAAATTGAACCTGGGTCTCCCATTTCCCAGGCAAGTGCTCTAACCACTAGGTTAAAAGTTATAAGATGGGCAGGTACCACCACCACTACCACCTCCTCCATTTTGAATGGAATTGCCGTTAGACTTACGTTAACAGGTCAAATGAAACTTCAATGAAAACCACACTGATGATGAAATTCTGAAGGCCCATCAATTAATAGTTATTTGCCCTAGCTTGAAGACTTGCAATATGACAACAAGTATCAGAGGGGTAGCCGTGTAAGTCTGGATCTGCAAGAGCAACAAAGAGTCCTGTAGCATCTTATAGACTAACAGATATATTGGAGCATAAGCTTTCGTGGGAGAAGACCCACTTTGTCAGATGCAGTGGGTCTTCGCCCACGAAAGCTTATGCTCCAATATATCTGTTAGTCTATAAGGTGCTACAGGACTCTTTGTCGTAATATGACAACATTGATTCAGTGCAGAGGAATAATTTTTGCATGTGCTTGTGTCACGTGTTACTCACATTTCCTGAAACATCTGTTTGGGAGCTAACATCCAGATACTGTGGAGGTAATAAGGATGCATTGCTGTCCCACAGGTCTGACTGTGATCCTCTGTCAGTCACGAAGCCATCCTTTAACCTGGCTAAGCTCTAAAACAAGAATTCACAAAGTCATCTCTTTTCTTGCCAGAAAAAATATCACCAGCTGCACAACATCATTACATTGGATGAGATATTTAAACTTAAGTAAAAATCACAGTGACCCTTCTTTGATAAATAGTTCCTTACTAGGAACATGCATTTCAGAGCAAGCTTTTCTTTGATGTTCTTGCTCTCATTTTAGAGATCTGGGGATGACAAAGTGCTTTAATTGAAGACAATGTCACATAATACCATCTTTGAGTTTGTGATCAGTAAATAAAACCAAACGGATGACAGCTCCACTCCAAACGTGATGTTGGGTCATTTTATATTAACTCCTGAACTAATAATTATAGTCTTTGAAATAAAAGATTTAGTCTGCCCTAGATATTGTGAACATTTCCAGTTACATCATATCAACTTTGCAAGGGTGTTTGAAGGCCATGCCTTGTCCTTTCCATCAATGGCTCATTATTTAAAATTATTTCAGTACCTGAATGAGATCTTGTTTTTCCTTCTCTCCTGAAGTGATTGCTTTCTTGATAGCTTTCATTTCACTTAATATGGCTTGTGCTTCATCAAGTTTGTATCCACCTTGAGTATCAGACATTTTCATATCAATTCTGCATGAAAAGTTACAAAATAAAAAGAGGAAAAAGACTTAAAACACTCAAGATATGCCCAAAATAATGTAGGCATGTGATGCTGTAGTTCAAGTTTATTAAAGAAATTTTAGGTGAACGCGTTTCAAATGCTAAAACACATGCAAATTTCTGTGTCCGCTTCCAAGCATGTAAACACTCTTAAACATAGGCTGTCCTCACGCATAAGGAGAGAACAGAGTTAGTGAATGATCATGGTTCTTTTCCCCTTTTGAATAAGTTACTTCATGATATGCAGTTACATTAACCTTGAGAAGTCCACTATTCTGAAGCTAACTAAGAGGGGCTACTTTAATGCCATCCCTTTGGTTTTTGACATACCCGCAATGAGAAACAAGTGCAGTGAAATAAAATTCCTACTATTGCCAACATTATATGTTGAGAGTCAAATTCCAGTGGAATTACTCCAAACTGATGCCCATATAACAAGAGCAGAATTCGGACCATAGATGCTTTTACTTGTCTTCCTTCATGTGTTTGGAAATGTCAACAGAACAAACTTATTGAACATGTCTCTCCTGTCTCTGTGATAACTTACAGCTTGACACTGCAAACACTGTTTGCAATGCTCACTATACTCAATTGTCCCATTCACAATGTAATAAGCATTTTCAGAATTAGAGGGCCCAAAGTCATGTTGCAGAAAGCACCTGGCCCACCTGAAATGTTGAAATGAATATTCAGGTCTGGTGTTTTCAGATATCTTGGCAAATTCCCCTCAAACGTGTAGAACATTGCAAGGATTTCTCCACATGGACAACAGCAGGATCGGTCTAAATTTGTATTCAGAATGGTACAAGGGAGACACTTTTGGCATGAGTTTTATAGAATATGCTCTTAATTAGTCTCCAGGTACTGGGCATGTTGCCACTTTGATATCTTTAGGATGAAAGAGCTCTTGTTATTGTCTATATCACTTATGTTAGTAGAATATAAAACAGTGGATTTTACAATGTACATTACAAAAACATGTAAGTAAACTTGTATAACCCAAGGACTATGGTATTCCTGAAGAATGCCAAATAAATCTGCAAATTGCAACCTAAAGCGTCAGCCCAGTGCTCCAAAGTTAGAGTATCGGACACATTTTAGCAGCAAAGTGAGGCTAGTGTCACCTCAGGGTGAGTACAAAATTAAAACATATGAACCCCCCTCACAGTACTCTCTTTTCGATTCTAGTATAAGCGCTTTGTACTTCCAAGGACTAAGCAGGACCACCACAGATGGGGGGGAGAGTAAGAGGAAGTATTTGCCTAGAAGTATGGCTGTTGTTACTGCTTCAAACAGCAGCAGGCAGAGATCTGCAGCCTGCAGGGAGGCTGTGGGGGCATCTGCACAGATCTACGATACAGTCAGTTATGCTTAATATATTTGTACAGATTGATGGATGTACTCCAACATTTTACAACAGGTTACGATGCTAGTACCACTTAGGCATTAATAGACACAAATATTGTACACAGAGATCTTCAACCCACAACTAGTATACACTCCACCTCTCTGCCTAAAGTGACAATTACAGATTCCACAGCCCATCAAAAGCTAATCAACCATTTTAGGTTTCCTGATGATACAGGGTCTGAATTTCGGTAGGGCTTCAGCATGGTTTCTGCTAGTCAGGGCCGGCCCTAGCTTTTTGGCCGCCCCAAGCAAAAAAACCAAACAAACCCACAAGCGCCGCCCCCCCACAACGCCGGCCAAGACACCCCCTCCCCAAAAAAACGCCGCCCCGCCAAAATGCGGAGGGGGGTGGGGGGGAAAGCGGGGAGGGCGGCATGCCCGCCACCCCGCTCCCCCTGCCAGTGGGGAGCGCGGAACACCTGCCGCCCCACTGCCCCGGCGGGGAGCGGAGCACTGCCGGCCGCCCTGCTGCCCCAGCCGGGAGCGGAGCACTGCCGGCCGCCCCGCTGCCCCGGCCGGGAGCGGAGCACTGCCGGCCGCCCCGCTGCCCCGGCCGGGAGCGGAGCACGCCGGCCGCCCCGCTGCCCCGGCCGGGAGCGGAGCACGCCGGCCGCCCCGCTGCCCCGGCCGGGAGCGGAGCACGCCGGCCGCCCCGCTGCCCCGGCCGGGAGCGGAGCACGCCGGCCGCCCCGCTGCCCCGGCCAGGAGTGGAACATGCCGGCGGCCCCGCTGCCCCGGCCGGGAGTGGAGCACACCGGCGGGGAGCGGAGCACGCCGGCCGCCCCGCTGCCCCGGCCGGGGCGCCGGCGGAGAGCGGAGAACGCCTGCTGCCCCGGAGAGGAGCGGAGCACGCCCGCTGCCCCGGCCAGGGCGCGGGCGGGGAGCGGAGAACGCCTGCTGCCCCGGAGAGGAGCGGAGCATGCCCACTGCCCCGGCCAGGGCGCGGGCGGAGAGCGGAGCACGCCTGCTGCCCCGGAGGGGAGCGGAGCACGCCCGCTGCCCCGGCCAGGGCGCGGGCGGAGAGCGGAGCACGCCTGCTGCCCCGGAGGGGAGCGGAGCACGCCCGCTGCCCCGGCCAGGGTGCGGGCGGGGAGCGGAGCACGCCTGCTGCCCCGGCGGGGAGCGGAGCATGCCTGCTGCCCCGGCCGGGGCGCAGGCGGGGAGCGGAGCACGCCGCTGCCCCGCTGCCCCGGCAGGGGCGTCAGAGGAAGGTTTTTTTGTTTTTTTTAATTTACAAAAGAAACTAAAAACCTTCAGTGCCGCCCCCCTCCAGGTGCCGCCCCAAGCACGTGCTTGGTAGGCTGGTGCCTGGAGCCGGCCCTGCTGCTAGTCCTGGCACTTTTGGCATGCTAGCACCCGGGTGCAAGCATGGAAAATAGGATTTGCATACATAAATTTCATCATCCAAACACATTGTTAGAATATACCACTTATACTTGTAGGTGCTGGTGCAACAAGATATATGCAAGTATAAGCCAAGACTGAGATCTGAGAGTTATCCCCAGAGGTCTTTGACATCTGCAAAAGGCAGACAAATCCATGCAACAGGAATTCCTTTTCTTCTTCCCTCTTAGTGGTGCCCTAGCACAGATTTTTCTCTCGATACTGCCCTCCCTTGAAAACCATGGAGTGTGACAAAGCTAGGAGTCTTTCTATACACTACCAGAAAATAGAAATCAAACTCCATGAAGTTAATAATTCCTTCCTTCAAAGTGTCATTAACCAAATCCTCTTGGTTAATGACAGGCAAAGTGAATCACTGCACATTTTTCCTGCTTCCACATTGGAGATCTTCCTTTGGTAAACAGGATAATTTTATTTCCTCCTTGAATTCATCACAGTAGGAGAAAGATTGGCAAGCTTAGATTTACGAAGCAATTGATAGAAGCTGTGAAAAAGTCATTTTTGTTCTGTGTTTGTGCAGCACCTCACACAACAGGGTCCTGGTCCATCAGTAGGGGTTCTAGGATGTCTGGTAATATAAATAAATACTCCTCAGAGACGTGGCATATCTCTGAAACCAATATAGTAGCTGCTAAGCAACTGGTTTGTAAATTACAGAGGAAAGACTTCCTAAAAATGTGTATGGAAACCAATTTTGACATGTTCTGCATATTAAACAGGGCACAGACGTCATGTTGAAGTGGTGTATTCTCTTCAACAGAAGTAGGTTGAACAACTTGACAGCTGGTCTCCCTCCTCCCAAGGGGATTCTACTGAGAGGAGCTGGCACTTCCATGAATTTGTAAATGGTAAAAATTAACCACCTACACTATATGCCTCATTACTTAAGAAATGCCAACTGTTATTCCTACATTGATACAATCATCGTCCTTGTCTTTTTACAGCTTTTCCTCAATGCCCCTAAAAACAATGACCCCTTGAATCAAGACCCTGGGCCATACTATGACATCAGTGTTAAGCAGTACTAGATGCAATGGGCAGTACTGTACTTTCAATGATGACATAATGTGGCCTCATGACATTGTTGGAAGTGCTTTTTGGAATTAAGTCAGTTTGTACTTGCTCACATTTGCTACACTAGCACTTATGTGCGCAAGTGGCAGATTCTAATATGTGCTGTGTGTGCTGCTTTTCGAGTCTGTCAGTTGTGTGCCCAGATGTTTGCACCCTAGGAGCACACACAAGCAGAGAAAGAGGCTTGCTTTATTCAAGCAGCTAAAGAACCGGGGAGGCAGGGTGGGAAGGGAAAGAACTTTTCACCTGAAAATAAGATTGACTGTGCATTAAACTTACTTCTTTAATGTCTGGAAGCCATGCTCTTTGTACTGCAGTTCCTGCCTCATATGAGATACCTCTCTCTTCAATTTATTAACCTGTAGTAATTGGAAGAGCAAAGTGTTACATTTTCAGACTGATACATCCATTAAGATTAAAGGCACAGTATTATCCACACAATTAGAACATGCTTTATCAGGATGGGCACTTCAGGCTGAATCTCCTAGAATATCAATTTAGCATAACAACAGTGAATAGCCATAACTATTACTTCATCTGGACAGTATTATAAAATCACCCTTTAGTGGAGATATATTCATCCAGTTCCTAGAAGTTATGTGGCATCAAGTTAGGTGCAAGAGATGTGAAATTCTTAACTCTTAAATACATACGTTTACATATAAAGATTAAAAGGAGACAAATATGGAATGCAATGAATGTCATTTTTATTCAATAATGTTTAACGTCTTTACAGACTTTTAAAAAATGGTTAAATAATAAGACAGCTGCTTAATTGCAATAATATAAGCCACCTACTGGGCTGTCCCAATTAAGAGATTTCATTGTACAACTATCACAGTGGGAAGATCATGCAAATTGTAAATACATGGACCCTGTAGTTTTCTCTATTATGCTCCTCCATAGAAGCCTGACTCACCTACTTTAGATTGGGAACAAAAATGACCAGAAGTAAAGTCTCCAGGAGAAAGGACAGCACTCTAACAGTCTGCACTGAACTGAACACAAAATAGCTACCAGTGTCTGGAGACCATTCCTAGGTATTTGAAATTGCAGTACAAAGTCACCACCTAGTTAAATACCTCATAATATCTATAGCAAAATATGCTCTAACGGCTTTCAGGCAAGCTCAAAGCCTTCAAGAAAAATGTGTTATAGTTGAACTTTGGGACACTGACTTCAGAGAATTTCTGATAATTTATATTCTAGATTAAGGGCAGCAACATTAGCTCACTCAGCTGCCTTGGCATCTCCTTTAATATTTATCATGAGGTTTTGAAGCTTCTTAGGATCATTAGTGGAAAGCAAAGGTCCATTTGTACTTCTTACCCTGGATTTTGTAGTAGCAATTTCAGCTTTAAGAATCTCCGGGTCATATTTAGAACTAGACGATGAGCCAGAGTGCACTGGAATGAAGAGAATATGTTGAATTAAGAATTCTATTTTACGGTAGCATGAGCTTTACAAAACATCACACAAATCTGAAAGGAGGACTCCAATACTGTACACACAACCTGAAGATTCAATATTTATTCTCTGAGCCCTAATGCTCTTTCCTAAGGAGACCAATTTATTTGTTTTCATCTTCTCTGCTTCACTTCATGCTCCAAATCTCTCCCCACACTCTGAGCGAAACAAGACCTCACCCAACTCTCCCCCACCCCAAGATCCTCTTCTCCCCCCTATGCTAGCTCTGCATCTTTTCTTCCAGTGTGACAGCACCCAGCAGCATGGTCAAATAATCACACTGGGAATGCATACCAGAGAAAGTTGGAGATGCAGAACATGCTCCATCTGTAAGTCCTGATCTGGCACCATTTCCCAGCAATCAAAATCCCTCCCCTCTACTTGGCACAGTGCCCAAACACTAGGTCCATGCCCAGTTGCTTGGTCTCCTGCAATACCAAATCCATTAACAAAAACAAAACACCCACACCACACCCTGGAGGCGGGGGGGAGGGGGAGGGGAAGGGCGGGGAGATTGTATGTAGGATTTCAATTTTAAAATAGGGTTTTCTTGTAAACTAATCCATCAAATACACAACATAACAAGAAAACTGAAGAATGCAATACAGCCTTCTGAAGGGCCTGAGGACATGGCAGACCATAGGATGTGCCGCTGTGGATTGGACCAATGTTCCATCAAGTGCAGCATCCTGTCGTCTTCAGTGGACAAAACCCTTATGCTTCAGAAGGCACAGCACTGAACAACTGAGAGCTATTTTAAGGGGTGGCTAGGGACAAGGAAACTGTTTTTTGATCTGTGCAATGATCCATTTATGCCCTGTAGTACGAAACTGTAGTTTTGTTTTCAGAGACATTGGCAGGATGCTATCAGAACCCTCCAGTGTGAGCATACAGTTTATAGTTCACAGAGTCCTGAGTAATATACAACAGAAGTGAATAGGATTCGGAGACAGAGAAAAGCTTCAGGAAGAGACTAAAATGTCTGGGGCTGTTTACTTTAGAGATGAGACAGGGGACATAATGGCATACGAGCTGGAATTGTGGCATAGCAAAGTTCGATTGGGCACTTCTATTTATCCTCCTAGTGGAGATGAACACTTCAATGAAACTGAAAGGCAGCAAAATTAAAATTGCTTAAACACCTTTTAATGTAAGCCTGAAGAACTCACTGACACAAGATATAATTGAGGAAAATTGCTCAACAGGATTTTAAAAGGTTTGGTCATTTATGTGGATAATGAGAACATCTAGAGCACGGATCTCAAACTCAAATTACCACAAGGGCCACATGAGAACTAGTAAATTGGCCCGAGGGCCGCATCACTGAAACCTTTTCATACAATGATACAAAAGTATAGTCAAAAATGAAAAAAATGAAGAGTAATATAGTATTCTATTAAAAGTCAATGTATTAACTTTTTAAAAACTGTAATGCAAAGAGGGGTTTTAATAAAATATAAACACGCAGTAATGTTTGGAGCTTAGCTGCCAGTGGAGTCGGCGCCTATGGCAGGCTGCAGGAAATAACTCCGGCCCACGGGCCGCGTGTTTGAGACCCCTGATCTAGAGCATGCGGCTCTGTCAGGGTAATCCTCTGGTGGGCCGCCAGACAATTTGTTTACATTTGCATGGCCGCTCGCAGCTCCCAGCGGCCGTGGTTCACCGTTCCCGGCCAATGAGAGCTGCAGGAAGTGGTGCAGGCCGCAGGGACATGCTGGCCGCCGCTTCCCACAGCTCCCATTGGCCGGGGAGCTGTGGGCGACCATGAAAATGTAAACAGTCTGGCGGCCTGCCAGCGGATTACCCTGACAGGGGGCCACAGGTTGCCCACCACTGATCTAAAGTTTAGAGTTATAAGGATTTTAAAAACCCAATGTTTTGGAAGGGATACAAATCATCTCTTTTTCAGGGCATTAGCCAGCCTCTAACTGATATGGGTTAGGAAGAAACTTTGCCTTTTGTGGGGTTCAATGCATATTCTTCTGAAGCAGCTGGTACAGACCCCTGTCAGACAGAACACTGAATTAAGTGGCCACTAGTCTGATCTGGTATAGCAATTATATTCTTAAATGCATAGATGGTAGTACAGACATATCTGGATAGAAAGGGAAGTCAGTGTGTTCTGATGACATAAGCATGGGTGGTTTGGAATGTCAAAGCCCAGAGAAGTAGGTGCGTGCTACCTGAATATTTCCAACACTGTGCTAATGTATAACATTTTACATGGAAACTTACATAATACACTAACATTATTTTGCCATCCATATATTTATTTTCTGAAATAACATGTAGTGTGGCAACTTGCTGAGGTTAGACTAAGTCAGCATCCAGTAGAGGAAGAGGTGCAGTCAGGCCCAGCACTCACACAGACGGACCCAGAGAACAGTAGGAAGTGGGATGAAAGGAAGAAAGAAAATAGGCAGTGTGAGTGGACAGGAAGAGGTGGCTGGGAGACCAGTTATATAGAAAGTGAGGACAGGGAATCTTCATAAAATTGACTGCTCAGCTACAAAGCAGTAGATAACACTCCAATCATCATACTGTTGACATATCTGTGAAATAAGATGAACATTTGAATCATTACTAGCTATTGACAATTGTTCCAAGGCCAGAGTTTCAGAAGCAGTCCTTGATTTTGCCCAACTTGAAACATCACATGAGAATCTTGGGTGGTGTGGAACAGAAATAGCTAGCTCTACACTACTGCTGATCCAGTCCCATTGTAAGGAGTGTGTGTGGATGGATTTGCTTGACAAATATAATTACACAGCACCCAGGGAATTGCTATGAATGTGAGCACCAAACCATTCCTTGACAGCCCCAGGTTTCAGAGGAGCACAGAGGTGGCAGATAGGCACATCTGACCGTGTCCCTTTACCCTCCCACCACACACTGGCAGGCACAGCTGGGGATCTAGCATTAATTACATTTAATTACTTTACATTTTGCTAATCCCCATACTGATCATTTGCACACCTGAGGCACTGATGTCTCTCCTCTTCAGCAGTGATTCAGTAGACCGTGATGCAGTGAGATTTCATATAAAGGGACTGCAATACTTGTATACAATAAATGCTAAAAATGAGAAATGTTTTGAAGACAGATAAGCCAGAGAGAACAGGTAAGACACTGCCCTTGATGTAACAGGTCTGTCCTATCAGGAGCCAACTGAAAAGCGTTAACTTTACTCCAAAACAAGTTAGAAAACCAGACAGTTTTATTACAAATTGTTTTTCTGGTTGTATCATGATGCTGTTTCCCACTTGCTAGACAGTTTAATACTTACAGCTGATCTGAGAGCCCAGTTTGTGTTCCCAAACGTCATGTAGCTGCCTGTATTCCTGCTGGGCCAATTCAAGTCTCTGCTGTTTCACCTGGTAGATCTCTTTCTGAGCAGTGATTGACTCTTGGGCCAGTATCAGATAGTCCTTTAGCATATGTTCCTGCTCCCGCCGCCATTGCACACGAGGGTCCTCTATCTGTGTGGATTCTTAGCAGAGATAAAAGTCCTTACTCAAAAGATGGACGGGATAATATCACTCAAGAGAAAACAAAGACACCAAGAGAAAAAGTGTGCCTAGCATCACCTCCCCTCACTTATGTCAGTATTTAGAAGGTAACTTCCTAATCTTTTTTGTCTGTTAATCTCTAGCAATTTGCTGATCTAAAATGAAATTGGTTGTGTTGAATTACTGTATAAAAAGGATAAATGGTAAAATAATAAGTGCTAGTTTCAGCAACAGATTCTAGCTATACAAAAAGTTATTGTGGAACAATTTCTATTCTTATTAATATTTTTTTTAGAGAAAGACCAAAAATATATGAAGGGCTTGAGACTTTTCATGGATGTGTTCTATTGGGGGCCATCATCTGTTCTAAATATGTAATTTATAAATGCCACTTCACTAACCAAGAATGTTAAGGAAAACATTATTACAGATACAACACTATCCGTGTGACTTCCCTATAGTCACAGCAACAAAGACTGCAAAATAAAATGTTTGGCAGTAAAGAAGGACTTAAGTCTGTAGTGGGGCGGGGGGAATCAATATTTTAATTAGATTCTAAAAAAATATTACAAATACGGGAGAATTAAGTCATTTCATGTAGCCAAGTGCATCCCTTTAAAACCTGGTCCACACTTCAAACCTAGGTCAACTTCGCTACAAACATTCAGGGGTGTGAAAAATCCACACCCTGAGCACTGTAGCTATGCCAAGCTAGTCTTCAATGAAGAGGCAGCCAGGTCAATGGAAGAATGCTTCCATCAACCTAGCTACCACTGTTCAAGGAAGTGTAGTTTCTACAACAATGGAAAAAAACCTTCCATATCTGTAGTCTACATCTATACCATGGCATTGTAGGAGTCACACCCATACTATAAACATGGCCTAATTACATTGTATCATTAGTGCCTTGAGACAGGACTAAACTTCTATTTTCCCCATTTAAAGGATGTACGCATTATCATTCTACTCATTTTAAAGACAAAGGAGCAAGGGGGAGAACTGTTATAAGGAAAATCATTTTTACATAATGGAACTGTCGCTATCCTGGGCAGTTTAATGGACTCTGTGGCCACCATTATTCCAATACAATGAATTCACAGCCTTCTGGGGTTTCTATGAAGAAAAGTCACATAAGGGTCACTTAAGTTGCCACTCTTAATACAACTTATATTTTAATTCTATTATTTCATTTTGGTGGAGTGAGCAAGTGTTTCAAAAAATTCTCATTTTTCTCTCATCTCTACTGTATGTCTCATTGCCAATTTGAAATGCAAAAACAGGAGCGGCCATTATTCAGCTAACTTTAAATGCTTTAGGATGCCTGAACTGATCATGCTTGAATGAGGATTCTAGTTACCATGTATTGAATAATTAATAAAAAGGGCCTGGTTGAAACCATCTGTGGGACACTAGTCTGCATATTTTAAGAGTTTCTTTAAATATTCAGTAGAAACTGCCAGAGTTGAAGCTCTGAAGAGATCTAAAGTCAGCCAGAATATTATCTTCATGGTTGGAAGATACAGGATCAAGAGAAGCATACCCATTTTGATGAAAACCGTAGACATACCTCTAAATACTTACAGCAGTTTAACCAAGGCCTCAAAGCTGTTAGCATTACTCTACAAGGGGGACACAATTTTGCTGAGGGAAAGCCTCCTAACGCAGAATATTCCTCCAGTAATGTGTTTTTAAATAAGTGCTTGCTGTGCATGTGTAGCTGGAGACATGCAGCATACGCATGGCAGTTTAAAGAAGTGAAAGTAATGTGATAACTGGCACAGCCTGAACATACAGGTTACAAAAACAATACAAAACAAAATCCCAAGAGACGCAGCAGTCTAGTTTAGACACAGCCTTTTCCCACAAAAGTTTAATATTGCTACCATTAGTGTAGGCAAGATGTGAGCTGCTGTGGGTCTGAAAAGCTGTTTTAAAATCACTTCTAAAACCAGCAGCTAGTTTCCACTATCTGAGGTCTGTCATCCATTCAAGGTGTGGGTGAGGCAATGCACTGTTCCACCAGGACATGGAAGCTGCTGAAGTGTTCCGGGTAACCTTAGAGTAAGGACAGGGAGCGGAGCAGTATCTGGAATGCACAGCATCAGACAAGCAACAAGAATTTGAAAATCCCAGTGGCAGGGCTCCCAGCTAAATCCAAAACCACTCTGATTCTCAGTGAGCCACTCAGCACTTCCTATCTGGAAAATTCACTTTGCTTTGTGTCCAAAGCCAGAAGGGCCAAATCTTCAGCAGAACATCCGAAGGAAGCTGTTTGAAACTTCCCATGCATGTGACTTGCCCAAGCTCATGTTGCAGGTCAGCTTTGGAACCAGGATTAGAAACCATAGTCTCCTGATTCCTAATTCCATGCTTAATACATTAAATCAAAGTGCCTCTGAGGAATACTATTTAACCGTAGAATCTTGGACTCCATGTCAGTAAGTTGGGGATAATTTACCTTCCCATAGCTACAATCTTCACTGTATATTTTCAGAGACTACTTGTACTAAACATAATGCCCCCATTTTGCATTTGGGGAACTGAGATACCACCACAATTCAGAAGTGTGAATTTGAGAAAAAGCAGCTGATTTTTCAAACACCAAAATTATGTTTGTTCAAAGTTTCATGAAACACATTATGAACCTCTAAAAAATTGGCAAACATCTTTTTAAAATGTGACAGCGGACAGATATTCCCTTGGTGCTGTTTAAAAAACAGTTTTGGTTCTTCCCCCGCCCTCTTGAACATATCTATACTGCATTTTTCAATGCAGTTCTTAGCTCAAGTGACATTTTGCAGATGTGAGCATGTGAAGTGAGGCTGAATTAAAAAGTTAGCTTTCTCATAAGTAGTGTTAATACTGCCAAGGATTGCAAGGTGATTTCATCTACTCAAGAAGTAGATCCGTGTTCTTATCCTCTTTTTGCAGTTTGGTAACTGAGGCACGGGCAATCTGACTTTGCTATTAACTTGCTGTGTGACCATGGAAAAGCTGGAGACGGATAACCCAGAAGTTTCGATGTGCAATCCTGTGCATTAGCCACAAAACCACCTTGCCCCCTAGTTTTCTGCTCACATATACTCACCTTTCCCCTCACCATGGTCTCTAGTCCACTACTTTGTTCTCCCCATTATTGCTGTGGTGGAGTATCACACTCCCTTCTTCTCAGTCTTCTCTCCCTGAATGTTTTTAAACCCTCTTGTCTCTGCCCATGCTGGGACCTGTGAATGCTCAGGACCAAACAGCAGCTATGCTGGCCACCTATGCTTCCCCACTTCCTGCATCAATGTGCAGCACTAAGAAGCCTGGCGGGGTGAGCGAACCTGCAGAAGGGGAAAGGGAGGAAGCCCTGACAGCATCTGGTCATTGGAGGATGGGCTGAAAGGAGAACACTTCAGCTAACATAAGACACACAGCAAGGGCAAATGTGACTCATCCAGGTAAGTGATACTTGGCAGGGGACTAATACAGAAGATCAACTATGCAATTGTATAGGGAGACCACAATCTGTTCTCTCTTGAATCAGAACATTTAACTCATCACAACTAGTAATCAAAGCATTAAGCCACATTCCCCCAGTTGCAGCACTAATTGAGCTCCAATTACCAAATATGTAATCATGATCAATAAAATTCAGGCACAGGGCTCGATTCATCCCAGCTGCTATGAGAAGGTGCCTTGAGATTGTCAGATGAAGAGATTATACAAACACAAATTATTCAGTAATTTGTTGTCTTTGCTTGTGTCTATCATTCAATTCAGAGCTTGTTGTAAGTGAATCATGGTATGGTTTCATGTTTGAGGAATAAAGGCTCACTTTGTTAGCATCACTGTTTGGCAAGAGAATTTTGGCTTATTTCAAATGAAGCTCTGAAAAAAAGTTGTATTGCAGTCTGCAAAGTAATAATTTGGGAAGTTCATTAATAATATACTATGGATATATAATATTCTGGGTATGTAATTCAATTTAATTATGTTTACTTTATCTCAGATAGTAGGTTAGAAGTGTTCTCAGTTCATTTCATCTGACTGGTTGCTGGCATTAGATTTTATTTAGCTCTGTCCTTGGATGTACTGCTTATAGTTAGACTGAAATATTTTAAACCTGCTACCACACTGAAAATTCCTTCCCCGACAGTGCAATATGAAATAGTCCCTGGGGAGTGGCAACTCTTTGGTCTCTCTCCAAAAGATTCTGTAAGCAAGAAATACAAAGATGTGCCTGTTGATCAGCCACAGAAAGCTGAACATGGTTTGATCTACTACGGTTATGAATAGAACTGGTTTGGAAAATGGGGGTAGTGAGTTATCTCCCCTCCCCCCCAATCAAAATTTGTTGATAAAGTTTCAAGCCAGTTCTAGTTCTGAGTCAGAAGATGCCACCACCATACTGCAATGTTCTTTAAACTGTCTGGTGCCCAGTATCTGTGGGGTTTGCCATCCATGAGAAACCCAAGCTTTTAAGAGTAACAGTGGTCATTCAGGCCTCAATCCTTCAATTAGATTTGCACGAGCAGAGTTGCGCTCACTTCAATGAGGATATACCAGTGTGAATCAGACTGAAGTATCAGGAGCCCAATGCAGCTACAGAAAAGTATTGTCTACTCCAGGTTTATGGAGCAAGCAGAACAAGTATTTCCAACAAACTTCACTGAATGCCTTCTCTGCACTGAATAAAAATGGCCACCATACTATTTTTTTCTTTTATACCAGTTTATTAATTTAATAGCTGCCTGATATTACCGCAAGATAGGCTATTTTATAAAAGCTATACCTCCTTACAGTGAGAATGAGTCAGCAAGAACTAGCAGGCTATTTTAAAATTTCTTTATAGTGTTTTAAAGACCATGCTAATTAGCAAGATTGGACGATCAGTGGGAACATTTTTTGGCATTTTCCCTGTCTGAAGAGTTGCTCTGATGAGTTCTTCTCTTAAGAGTCAGTGGTAAGAAATAACTAGGCAAAGCTGATTTGTATTCTTTCTAGAATCCTGCTGGGAAGATTAACAGAGCAACTCCTCTTCCAGTTTAATGACAGAATTGCCTTCAATACCTTTGCCTCTAATATCCCTGTCCAACGTATTTCTCTGAGCATCTGTTAGCTGTGACAGTCTAATTGAGTCAAAGCAAGTTAGTCTATTTCACAAAGCAAGGCCTACTTTTCTCTATATATGCTAGAGTAAAGTGATTTCATTGGGGGGGGGGGGGGAAATCTAATTATTCGTATTCAGGCAGAATCCCACTGAGTCAAGCTGGTCCTCTGGCTTCATCTGGAGTTTATGACTAAGTAAAAACAAAAATGCAAATCAACCCCTCTCTATGGGCAAAACCCATGGGAGCAGGCTCACAGGGATCACGCCAGAGACTCCCCTTGTGGAGGTCCTCTGTCAATCCATCAGGGCAGGGTTTTCCTATCACCAGAAGAGGTTGTGGGGCTCTATTAGCTCCCAAACCTGTCAAATCCTCAGGTATCCATGGGAGTCTGGTCCATTCATGCCTCAGGATGGCCTTTGGTCCCCCAGGACCCTGGTAACAAGGATTCCTGGAAAGGTAAGTCCCGGGCTATATACTGTTTTCTAGTAAGTCTCTATAGGGTTGGACCAAGGAGGAACGGAACCAAGGAGGTAGGGAGTGTTCACCTGAAGGCCAACACTCCCTACCCTCTCCCATGCATTCATCCTGCTGACCTGCTCAATCTCCTTCCCCTCTCTTGTACACCCAGTAATGAGCAGTGTTAGGAATGGAGGTATGTGGGGCAGGGAGGAGGAAGTGCTGCAGTTATTTTCTCCCCAACAAGCACACCCACATGAGATGAGTGAGTTCCAAGCACAAAGGGTTTGTTCCATTTGTGGATACGGGCAGCAGAGGGAACAATCGATACCTAACTAAACTGAGTAAGGACTTGAGGATTCATCCCTTATCTTGTGGGAGCCTGAATGTTAGTGTTCAAAGTCTTGGAGAATGTGCTGGCAAAACAACTAGCTTATGGACACAGAATTCAGACGTAGTCTTGTGATTCAGGACTGACTCATGAGAGTTTCACTCAATTCCCTACTCTGCCACTCTTCCTATTTGAGTTTAGGCAAGACTTTAAGACCTCTGCACCTCAGTATCCTCAGCTATAGAATGGCAATACTAACACTCGCTGGCTCACAGGGCTGTTGCTAAAGTAAACACAGTGTTTGTGGGGCCCTCAGATACTGTAAGGATGGAGGCCATACAAGTACAAGATAAAATATTCAGGTCACTTTCAGAAGTGAAATGGGGCACCTGATATTTGCATTGAATTTTATTCATTTTATATCTGAATCTTATGCAGGGTTAGGCTGGGTAACTTATTTTTGGCAGAAATAAAAAGTACCTCTACTTGTTTTATTTTTAATACACAACAAATATTATCCTACAGTATTTACTTGCAATTTGTTTCAAGGTTATTCTCATGGAAGGCAACAAGTAAGAAACAGGCTACATTTTCAGCGGTTTTCTGAATTAGCATATTTGTGTATATGAGAACATGTATTTTTCCTGTGAAAATTGGGTAACACTGCAACACATGCAAGTCAGGTAATTGCAGGCATGTCGCCCACCTAGAATTATCCATATATTTTGCCCAGAAAACTAATCACAAGTTTTGCTGCCATATTTTCAGGCCAGCTAAAAATGTGGGCCGCCTGGTCCAAAAAAACAGCTGAGCAGTTTATCAGCTGCTTACATACATCTCAAGTATACAAAAGTCATACAAAACTAACCTGTTTTATTTCAATGAATACCAGAAATTAAATTGCCACAAAATGTTGTTTTCAAGTTCTCTGCTGAAGTCCTGCACTGGGGGGCAGGGATAGCTCAGTGGTTTGAGCATTAGCCTGGTAAACCCAGGGTTATGAGTTCAATCCTTGAAGGGGCCATCTAGGGCAAAAATTGGGGATTGGTCCTGCTTTGAGCAGGGGGTTGGACTAGATGACCTCCTAAGGTCCCTTCCAACCCTGAGATTCTATGATTCTCTCCTCCCTACCTTTACTAGCTTCAGTGCAGTTCTTTCCCCCTCACTATTGTCTTTTAGAGCAATCTCTCTTTTGATGTGAATCGTAGAAATTTAACTATGAAAGGGTCTGGGCATTGCACTGTGGTGGGTTTTTGGACAGGTGATTGGAACAGTCTTCTCCAAAAAGAATCTGTCAAGTCACATCTGTTTCTTGGATGAGTTCTATCGGAGTCTCCCCCAGCACTACCTAATCACCAGAGCTGGAGCTTCTCCTCAGCCCTGCCATTCACTTCAGTCATCATTCCAATGCCAGCCACTTGGGCCCATATAACTTGTGATCTTTTTGGAACATTTGATCATGCACGGTAGCTGAATCTCAAACACACACTGCTGTAGCCAACATCAGAATGAGAGCTATATTTTAAACAGGAAACCTGATCTGGGTATCTAGGAGCTGCTATGATACCAAAAATAAATAAATAAATAAAATTAAGTGCTCTGAAGTCCCGTATCATATCAGCAGCAGTGCACAAAGTTGTCAATCATTGTCCGTCACCATTTCCATTATAACATTGTTACTCAAAACACATACAGACAATAAGCTGACCATTCCCTGTTAAGGTTGATCTTATTACACTCTCATGTAAAAGGGATAATTAGGTGACTGGGAAAATGGCTTGCCCTCTTACCATACTCTAAATAACAATAGTGTGCAGCAAATGAAGTTTATTTCTTTGCAAGAGCTGTGCTTTTCAGGGGGCTGATTCTAATACGGCTCGAAAACACACTTACAATGACATTTCATATCAGCAGCCTTTGTAGTATGTATCCAGCTACTGTACTTGAAATAAATATGCATGTTTGCACTCAATTTCTCTGAAAGCCGTCTAAGCTTCTTGTAATGCACAATACTTTGGGCCCATGGAGCAGCCTTACCAAGAGGGTATCCAGTGGCTTAGCCTCTTAGTGCTGAGAATGAAACGGCACGAAAACTTACAATTATTAACAATCTAAAGACGGCGTACCATTTATTATATTCCAAATCTACTTTACTAAAAATTTTGCTTCTGAAGAGAGAATGAAGGGCTGTATTAAGCAAACACCTCCCGGCTCCCCCACACACTTACAGAACTCCTAGAAGAATTTAGAGACAATGGGTGGAATTCAGCCATGTGCTGAGGCCAGCACAAGGTCTTTGCGCCATTTAAATGCTTTGAGCTGACCCGCTACGCAGGGGTGAATTTCACCCAGAGAGTGGACCTCCGTCATCAGCACTCAGGTCCTTTAGGAACTTGGCCTTTTCACCAGGTGGGGAGTGATATCCCATTAGTAGCAGATAGAGGATGATGAACTGCAGAGGCCCAATTCTCCCCTTCACACTATGAATGCGACTCCTAAGGCGATAGTTGCATCCTGCGAGAGGGAGAATCCAGCTCCTGGAGATTTAGGTCTTATGGGTGGAGTCAAGGTGCAGGGAGTGGCTTATTTGTGGTGATCATGTTGTTTGGCCATTGGAGCTTATTTCTAATGTGCTATGATAATGTGCGCATAATGAATCAGTAAATAAATGAGCTATACACAATAATGTATTGCAGAATATATATCACTTACTGGTATTGTGATCTACGTAATAAACTCCAACTTGAGGGCCATAAGCTTCTTCCCATCCTAATGGCAATTCATCACTAATGCAGTCAGCAAAGGTTAGTGGTTTAGTATACCTGAAATGCAAAAAAAAATTGATTTAACACACTAAATTTCCAGCTAAGTGCTTTAAAATTATATTAGCCCTTCTTGAAAAGATTCAATGGGAAAATAATGGAAGCCTACATTTTAAAGGTTTCATTTTTTTAGTGATTGTCCACAAGTTGTTCTTTCTGTCTAACTTAACAGCAGGATTAATTCACTTTCTGACAAAATTCCCAGCCGAGTCTGGTTCAGCCAGTACTCATTCAACAGGAGAACATTAAGAACTTTGCCAGAAACAGTTCTGGTCCCATAATTGAAAGACTGAAGACTCTTTGCGGGCGAGTCATGCATCTAAAAATAAGAAAAATGTAGATAAGTAGGAGCAAGATGAGAAATGTGATTTACAAAGTGTGAATAGTTAAAGCTGTATAATCGATAGTAAGGAGGCGAGAAATATGGGACCATTTGCCATGTAACGCCAGTCATTGCATTCTGTTTTATGAATGACATTAAACTAGATTAGTTTTACAAAAATGTGAAATACAACTAATTGAAAAGTGAAGTTCTTTTTATTCTTTTAAGGTGACAAATCTGAGGAACTGTCCAAGACTGAGATGTCAATAGAAATTTTGGAACAAACTGATAAATTAAACAGTAGTAAGTCACCAGGACCTAGATGGTATTCACCCAAGAGTTCTTAACTGTGGAATGTAACCTATTGCTTAAAATCGGCCTCTGTAGCAGATGACTGGAGAATAGTTATTGTAACGCCAATTTTTTAAAAAGGCTCTAGAGGTGATACTAGCGATTACAGTATAGATATATACAATATCCCCGCGATACGTTGGGAAAGAGTCAACATGGCTTTTGTAAAGGGAAATCATGCCTCACCAATATATTAGACGTCTTTGAGGGTGTCAACAAGCATGTGAACAAAGATGATCCAGTGGATAAAGGGTACTTGGACTTTCAGAAAGCCTTTGAAAAGGTCCCATACCAAAGGCTCTTAAGCAAAGTAAGGAGTCATGGGATAAGAGGGAAAGTTCTCTCATGGATCAGTAGCTGGTTAAAATCTAACAGGAAACAAAGGACAGGAATAAATGGTCAGTTTTCATAATGGAGAGAGATAAATAGCGGGGTCCCCCAAGGATATGTTCTGGGGCCTGTGCTGTTCAAAATATTCATAAATGATCTGGAAAACAGGGTGAACAGTGAAGTGGCAAAATTTGCAGATGATACAAAATTATTCAAGATAGTTAAGTCCAAAGCAGACTGCGAAGAGTCACGAAGGGAACTCACTAAACTGGGTGACTGGGCAACAAAATGGCAGATGAAATTCAGTGTTGATAAATGAAAAGTAATGCATGCTGAAAAACATAATCCCAACTATACATACAAAATGAAGGGGTCTAAATTAGCTGTTATCACTCAAGAAAGATCTGAGAGTCATTGTGGGTAGTTCTTTGAAAACATCTGCTCAGTGTGCAGCAGCAGTAAAAAAAAAGAAAAGAAATAATGTTAGGAACCATCAGGAAAGAGAGAGACAATATAAATTCATAGTACACCCACACCTTGAGTACTGTGTGCAGTTCTGCTCGCCCCATCTCAAAAAAGATACATTAGAACTGGAAAAAGTGGAAAGAAGGGCAACAACAATGATTAGGGGTATGAAACAGGTGCTAGATGAGGAGAGATTAAAAAGACTGGGACTGTTCAGTTTAGAAAACAGACAGTTAAGGAGGGATATGACAGAGGTCTATAAAATCATGAATGGTATGGAGAAAGTGAACAAGGAAGTGTTATTTACCCCTTCACAGAACACAAGAACCGGGGGTCACCCAAGGACAATAGTAGGCAGCAGGTTTAAAACAAACACAAGGCACTATTTTTTCACACAATGCATAGTCAACCTGTGGAACTCATTGCCATGGGATGTTGAGAAGGCCAAAAGTATAACTGGGTTCAAAAAAGTATTAGAGAATTTAATGGAGGATAGGTCCATCCATGGTTATTAACCTAGGTGATCTGGGACAAACCCATCACAGGAAGTTATACTTAACTTCTAACTGCCAAAAGCTGGGATTAGACAACAGGGGATGGATCACTCAAAATTGCCCTGTTCTCTTCATTCCCTCTGAAGCATCTGACACTGGTCACTGTCACAGCAGGATACTGAGGTAAATGGAGCATTGGTCTAGTCCAGTATGACCATTCTAATGTACTTCAATAAGAACTATTCTGACTAGCTTTTCTAGTAGAGTCTACCTGTGATCTATCCTCAGGTACAGTTATGGTCAGAAAAGCAGCTATATAGAGAACACACCCAACATACTCCCTGAAAACATTCAGAGTCAGTTCTACTGATTTTAGTCACTGACGTCATTTGTACTGCATTTTACGTCTGTCGCTCTGAAGAGCTAGCAGGGAGAGTGAACTGGTTTCTATTCTGGCTCACACATTAACAGATATATTAACTATATTCCTATTACACAACTTTTATTACTGGTGAGAGACACGAGCCTGGATGAACCCAGCATGGCTTTCAGATCCAAGGGCAAGTTTTCAAGGCTGGGTAGGTAGGTAACGTCTTTACTTGTAAACTGAGCAAATTTAATCTAGAGTCACTGAGTGACAGACAAGGAACATCACTTTTCCCATCCCGGATATCTTTACTTTTCAGAATAGAGCAGCACTTTAGAACAAACAGACATTTTTATGTGCCTGGTAAAACCAACATTTAAAATATGTTTGACAAGGAAAAAAATACAGTTTGTCACTGTCTGGGTCTCACAGGTTTCCAGATCCCGAACCTTGATCCCATATAAAAGCTATGTAAAACAACAAGAAGGTTTCTAAGCCTAATCTCTGTTGCATTTTAGTTTAACCTTATTAGATGTGTTTCCCTGAAGCAGTCAGTCTGCTATAGCAAAATGTTAAATATGTACCCCTAGCAAAAACTCAAAGTTTGCAAATAGATTTCCAGTATTCACATCAGTAAAGGATTGCTATAAATCACCAAGTAATAGCTGTAAAATTCTATTACAAATATTTTAAAACAAAGAAATATGTCCAAAGAGCATCTCTATGAGATTAACCATATGAGATTTTATCCTCCTAACTTTATGGCTGCAATGTTGTACCTTTGGGTCAAGTTATTTTATTTCTGAAACCTACATGTTTACCCAGAAGATTTTATGGTGTTTCAGCAGTCCATCAGCAACTGGAGTACCTCACCAAGTTATAACTCCATAGTCATAGCTAGCCCATCA
This sequence comes from Chelydra serpentina, assembly GCA_037349315.1. Lineage (NCBI taxonomy): Eukaryota > Metazoa > Chordata > Testudines > Chelydridae > Chelydra > Chelydra serpentina. The sequence goes on along the minus strand of JBAIAC010000035.1, from coordinate 27,009,679 downwards.
CTATTATTTTCTATCCACAAAGTGAAGGAGGATAGAAATAGCATATTCTTTCCAAAATAAACTGGCCCCCATGTATAATTATATTCAACTGGACTTCAAAAATGTTTAGAGAAGTCAGAAGACTAACTTCCAAAAATCTGATTAGATAGTATATCACTTTAGGACACATCAGCCTTCTCAGCATGGACAGAGGAGACAAAAAGCACCAAATTCTGTGGCAGGTATCCTCCCCCACACACTGGGATTGGCCAGGGGGCCAACCATGCTGCACCATCATTTGCCCTCTCCACTGCTATTCCACCTCCTCTGCAGCTCACTGTACTTGCAATCCTTCTCCAGGCTGCAGAACTTCCATTACTGGGAGGAATCTAAAACAATGGGTTAAACCATCTGGGATATGGTTCTCACAGGAACTATGCTACTAAGGCCTGGAGGAAGTTGAGAGCTAGCATGAAAATAAGGCCTGCGCATAGATGGCTCTGGCCTCCATGGATCTTGGGTAAGATTTTGGCAACAAACCCCATTACTTCTGCCCACAAAGACTGTCCACCCCCAAATGAGAGAATGTAAAGGAAGTTTCCCTGTTTCCTAGGCAGAAACAGCACATGCAGGGGAGGGCATGGCCCTATGAAACATTTAAAACACAAAGGTTTCGGACTATCCCCATTCAGTCACTGAGTTGACCCTCCAGCAGCATATTCAGAATAAATCTAAAAAAAATGTCTTGCCTTATTGATTTCCTCAATAAACTTTGCAACGTTTAACAAAGAAGCCTTTACCAACCTGCAAGATGAACCAAAAGAGATGAGTTTAATTTTAAAAAAATCAGAAATGTTTTGCTGAAACAAAACTATTGTATTCCTTTAAAATAACCTGTTTGATTGCTGTAATGTTTCTATACTACAGTTTTCCTCTTCATTTTCATTATGTGTTTTATTTTACAATGTTACACTACTCTGCACTTCATGGTTCATTTGCTTGTGTATGTTTCTTTTCCCAGCACGGATCCAATCTTGCATTTCTTGGGCACCAAAAATTCAGATTAGATTCAGATATTAGATTTGAATATCAATTATTCATTAAATGAATAACAAAATTTAATACATATATGCACCAGGGGCTTAGCTATGCATGGGTCTGGTAGGCCACGGCCCACGCACTTAGCATCCAGGCCCACCCCCACAGCCCCAGCTCTGCTCCCATCCCAGTGCTAGCCCCACCAAGGCCTGGAGGTTGCTGCACACTGGATGCACATCCGCCGCCGCGTGCCCCCTCCCCCCCCCCAGCATGTCCAGAGGGAGAGGGACAGCAGCGGCATAGCAGCGGAGTGCCTGATGTGCATGCCATGCACTCCGCAGCAGGAGGAGGGTGGCCGGCCAGCCCGCCCAGCAGTAACGATCATCAAGCCCTAGCCTTGCCTTGGCCCTCAGCAGCAGACAATACTGAGAGGTCCAACCAGTATTCCCTCTCTCCCAACACAGGGATTAATCTGGCCCCAAAGACCCAGTCTTGCAGCCCTCACTAGGGCAAATACCCATGGAAGACAAAGATGCTGTTAATCAAAATACAGACTTCTAATAATGAAGGGTTTCTCTGAACAGGATTAATACAGCATAATATGATGAAAGGTTATAGCAATGTGACAATGGAGATGTTCACATACTACCCTGTGAACCCCACTTTAGATATACAAAAGCATTTGTCAGGGTCCTCCAGTTCCAGTCCTTAATATGAACATCACATCTTACTTAAATGTTTATGGCTGCCAGATTAACCAAGGAAAAATCATCAACAGAAGCTAGTACTCTCTCTTCTCAAATAGAAATCCTGTAAAATAATTGTGAAAGTATTTAATATACCCTTCACCTTTTAGAAAGATTTATAATAATGGGAAATAAACAGGCTACTCCCCACCCTCAGCCTCTTCTTGGTTCAGCAAACCCCCTTCACAGCCCCACCTGTGCAGAACAGGTATGAAGAATTTCCTGTGAAAGAAGAAGTCAGCATGGTCTGTTGGCTCCTCTCTGTTCTCATAGGTTTAGGGCTCTTTGCATCCCCTCCAATCCCTTGGTCCACAATCCAGAGATGAGCAAGAGGGCAGCATAGGATCCTAAAAATCACATTTTAAAACATAAGCTACAAGCTTAATTATTCTTCTCATTCAAGCTTAAACAAGAAATTGAGCTGGCCTTTCCTTATTGCCTTAGGTAATTCACATGCATGCTTGCCATAACTCAGATTGCACAACAAGTCTCAGAATGGCACTCCTTTACCTCCAGGCTCTGAGAGTGTTCACACTGTTACTAAGCAGACACAGTTCCCCTTTTCAATAGTGACAATCCAGGTAGGTATTCCTTAAAAAGAATGATGCCCTAGGAGGCTGCACTCCTATTCTGTTCTATCAAGAATTAAAAAGTTTCCCTGGATTTATTTATGGCTGAAATGATAAGTTTGAAAGGTGACCCATTTCCTAAATTGATCACTGCGGGCTTATTTTCTGGTAATTTACCCGATAATGGCTGAATATGAAAGCCTTTCGTGGATGGGCTCCCATCTCCATACAGGTTTGGGAAACATGTGGACGAATGACATTACTCGATACTTTATTAGGACCATTGTGTATTATTATATTTCTTTGTTCCTCCTGGGTGGGTGTTTTTTCTCTGCTCAATCCAAACCAATGCAAAAGAGGCTCTTTCACCACTGGAATTCGATTCATTTTGGATAATAAGCAGAACACTTGCTTAGTGACAATTCAGAACCTGGAGGAAGTCAAATCATTCTATCAATAAACCTCAATTATTTGTGAAAACTATGTTTAGCACTCACAAAAGAGAGTCATTCATTACTAGTAGAGGGCTCACAGCAACCTCAAAATAGTCTTTCCAGTGGTTTACTTGATTAGTAATACAGGCTTAATATAACAAATAGGTTTTAAAGCAATCATTATTTAGCAGCTTGTTTACGTCATGCAGATCAAGCTCAAAATCTAAACATGATCTTACAATACTCATACACTGTTCTAGAGACCTGCATGCACTATTTTCCATCGAACGCAAGTATGTGTTTAATTAGAAGAAGCTTGGAACACTGACTCCCTGTCTCTTGTTTCAACGACTGCCATTGTCTTGTTATATTACTTTAGGCAAGTGACCTGAATTTGTACCCCTCAGTTCCTCCATCTATGAAATGGGTATACTACTAAATGCTGTACCGACCACACAAGGGTGCTACCAGGCTTAATTAATGCTTGTAAAGTGCTTTAGATTCACCAGTAGAATGTGTCCTGCAAGTGCAAAGTATATCTTACAAATTAAATTTCTACTATGAACGCTCGAGGGGCCTCAGCAGCAAAATTCTGAATTGTACTCCTCCAAAGTTCAGGGGGTGATTGGATCTGAGGTTTTGGGTCAAGGGGCAAGCTACAGTTCATACCTTTCCCAGAGTCCCAGATGTTTGGGTTGGGGGGTTTGTTCAGGTCTGAGTCTAACAAACAGGTGGAGTCCTGCAGGGATCTGTTCTGGGTCCAGTTCTGTTCAATATTTTCATCAATGATTTAGATAATGACATAGAGATTACACTTATAAAGTTTGTGGACAATACCAAACTGGGAGGGGTTGCAAATGCTTTGGAGGATAGGATTAAAATTCAAAAATGTTCTGGACAAACTAGAGAAATGGCCTGAAGTAAACAGGATGAAATTAAATAAGGACAATTGCAAAGTACTCCACTTAGGAAGAAACAATTAGTTGCACACCTATACAATGGGAAATGACTGCCTAGGAAGGAGTACTGTGGAAAGGAATCTAGGGATCATGGTGGATCACAAGCTAAATATGAGTCAACAGTGTAACACTGTTGCAAAAAAAGCAAATATCATTCTGGGATGTATTAGCAAGAGTGTTGTAATCAAGACATGAGAAGTAATTGTTCCGCTCTACTCCATGCTGACTAGGCCTCAATTGGAATATTGTTTCCAGTTCTGGGCACCACATTTCAGGAAAGATGTGGCCAAATTGCAAAAAGTCCACAGAAGAGCAACAAAAATGATTAAAGGTCTGGAAAACAGGCCGAAGAAGCTACTGCCGAAGTGCCGCCGGGGATCTCGATGGCATTTCGGTGGCAGCCTCTCCCGCCGCCGCCACCGCCTCGGGCGGCAAAAAAGCTGGCGCTGCCCCTGATACTGAAGAACATTATTAAAGATTCAGACACAAGTATAGATACCTCATTAAAATGGTGAAGAGATAGAAAGTGGTTAGTTTAAAGCTGACAAAATAAATCTAGTTTCGTTTCAGGTACTACATCTGCCTGCTATTACTCCCCCTGCATATTTGTGACTTTAATGAGACTTAGGAGTTTCCTAATTTTCATCTGTTATTTCTCTCCCCCGTTACTGTTTGAAAGGCGCAGAGGGGCGGAGTGGGGAGGGGGGAAAGGACACGTTGTCTATATAGTGGAAACTGAACTTGACAGTATTTTGTATAGCCAGATTCATGAAATAAACTAAATGTAAAAACGTGGGGGAAATGTTCTCTCTTCCTTCAGATATAGGGATATTTGGGGTTATTTTGTCACTATAGTGTGATAGGCAAGCTTTCAGACAAGTGTAGTTTTAAGATGATGGTGTCTCCCTCCTTAAGCACAGTCATTATGCAATAGGAATTTAATGAGGCATTTACAAGGTGAGGCTCTTTTCAGTTACCGACATGTCATTTTTGCACAATACTTGGACAGCTCCTGTCAAGGTAAAATTGCAGAATTCTCCTTTTTGGAAACTTACTCTGATTTGAACACAGAGATCACCGCTGACAGTTACTAGTAGCCTTAGGTAGTCTCTGAAGCTCTCAGAATCAGTCAAACCTTGTTTGTCCTTATGTCTCATTATCCAAAACGTCCCTGTCGTAACCATTCCTACAGCAGGAACTATACTGAATATTCCATTGCTTCCCACTCTACACACATATTCTTAAAGCACTCTACCGACTGACTCATGTAAATGTTATTCCACTTGGAAGGTGGGCTCTTACCACATGTGACCTTCCCATCTGTCCATCTACCTTTCATACTGTTAGTGCATATATTACTATAAGTTTCTCTCTAAAGAAATTCCACCTGCAAAACAAACTAAGGTTTTTAAGCCAGGCTTTTGGCTTCCAACCATAGACCCAGAAGCATCTGAGGAAGTTAGTAACACTTAGATTTTTGTGTGTAGCAAAATAGTATTTCTATTATAGGCCCAGTTCTATCTGTGGGCGATAGCACTACACGATTAGGTCTTTACTCCAGGCAGCGTCTGCATGACTAATGAAGTTACACTCATGAGGTTACTTTGGTCAACATTTTCCCCCACTCTGTGATTAAGAGTGAACGAGCATACTGCCATGCATTCATAGATGCTCCTTTGAGATAGACCTTAAACATCTCATCCACTACTCCTCAGGTCCTTTAGTTTCCCTGTGCCCCTACAAGTCCACAGCCATATATTAAGCTCACTCCATACACTGCGCATAAACCAGCACCCTCAAAAATGAGCTACGTTCTGTGAGATTGTATGTGGCTGGAAGGAATGGGCACTTCTCAGGCAGCAAACACTTCACAGTTTCTTCAAGACTTGCAGTGAATGGTTTGCTTACTGGTGAAATAGCTGTATACACTGGGGAAGCTGAGCAGGTCTTGTTTTCTCCTGTCCAAATCACTGATACATTAGGATGCCTTCTCAGATTGTCAGTTACCTCAGGGTCAATCACATAGATCCAAGTAATGGATGCAACTAAGTGTTCCTAACATATTCCACTAAGATATGGCATATGTATAGCATTTCTCTTCTTGAAAGAGCTGAATAAGCACCAATTTAATAGAACAGAATACCACTGTGAGATGGGATACTGAGTCAGAGGCTAATATCAGGTTTAATGTGGATCCAATTCATTCCAGCACCAGGACAGCAGAAAGCAGCGTGTGCCTCCTCTGTACGTGGGCTGGTATGGTCCCAGTGTGGGCCCTATCGGCCTCACAACAGCCATGAAACAGTCAAAGCGTAGAAATAGTCCACTCACGCCTCTTACACATCCCAGGAACACTTGCCACACCAGAAACATGCAGATGCAGAGTAGTCAGGTGTCGAGGTCCAGCAGTGACGGATTAGCCACTGGGCCAACGGGGCCCATGCCCAAAAAATGCCTGCGCCCTGACCCGCTCTGCCCACTTGCCCAGTGCTCCTGCCAGGGAGCTGGGTCCGGGTGTGAGGGCTTGCTCTGTTCCACCCGACCAGCCGGCACTCCTGCTGGGGAGTGTGGGAAGCCCCCATGTCCCGACCCCACTCCCCGGAAGGAGTTCCGGGTAGAGGGGCAGAGCCCTCAGGCCCCGACCCCATTTCCCCGGCAGGAGTGTTGGAGTGGGGGTGTGGGGGACACTTGCTCTGGCCCAGGGCCCCACAAACCCCTAATTTGCCTCTGCTCAAGAGGTGCCTTACCAAAGTTGTGCTGCCAACTTTGTCCTAAAGTGGCCAGTGTAAATTTAGGGAGCACTAGTGAATCAGTCCCTGTGTACTCACTCTGGCAGACTAACGTTGGTGACTTAAGATCTGCAGGCCAAGCCATGCCCTGGGTTACACTTATACAATCCTACTGTCACCATACTATTGGCTCAGTGACACTTGTGCAACTCCACTAGCCTTCAGTGTGTATGAGTAAGTGTAACCAACTGGAACTTGATGAACAACCCTTATTGATGCATAAAAATAGAAAGAGAATCCTGCTCACTCTTAGCTATGTTGGCTCTATAAATATAATAGATGTAAAAAGAATTTTACTGGTGGCAATTTATGAAAAAGTAAATGACTGAGCTGACTCAGATTTTAAATTGAATTTAAAAGGAAAAGGGTATTGACTGAAACTGATCAGATGTGATAAGGAAGATGCTGAAGGTTTGCCTGGATGAGGAAGGGACTTCGAGGTTAGAGGTTCACTGAACCTGACCTCTCTCTTCCTAGTTTAGATAAACCCTCAGTGACTCACCCTGCAAGGTGTTGAGCATCCTCAACTCCCCTGTAATCCACGGAAGTAGCATCTCCTGGGTGGTGCTTAGCACCATGCCAGATGAGACCCTGATAGAAGTGAATATGGAACTCCATTATGCCATTTTTATAGTCACTTCTCAGAGCAGAGCCACAATTTATAGGACTTGTCCAAAGTCACATCTCAACCAGATATTTTATATGTAGTCTTGTTAACAAATTTAAACTCCAGAGATCCCGCGCTCCAGTCCTGCGCTCAGACAGTGCATAAAGCACGTTTTAAAATGAAAGTTTCTCAGTTAAGAAAGTTGTACATTTGAAAGAGCTTCTATTCAGAGACTGATCTGGCTGGAGAGAAGTACATTTTGCCATGTCTTAATACTCAGATTCCTACCTACTTGAAAGAAGTTTCACATTTTGTCAGGTTCATGCTACAGAATAATGCTGTTCCTATGCAAGAAACAGTTAAGACTAAGGGTATCGCTAAAACAGAAGGGTAAAGTGTAACCATCAAATGTAGTTCAATAAAAATATCTGGTGTTCCAAACGAAGGCCCAATCCTGCTAGCTATTCTATGTGGGTGACCCTGGAGGTTGGCTTTAATGAGATTAGATCATATTGCATCATCAGGGGAGAGATTACCTGAAAGCACCCAAGTGATATAGGAGCAGGTCTCATTGAATTTCATGTCTTAACTTTGAAGTCAATGGCACTTGGGATCCACAGTCACTTGGGTACTTTTGAAAATTAATGACAAGTTAATGACAAGACTCCTATTGATTTCAATGGGGGCAGGATTTCACCCCAGATGTGTAGGGCCAAATCCTGCAGTGAGCCAAGCACCCTCCCGGCACACTGAAGTCAGGCTTTGAGGGCACTCATCAACTAAGGGTTGGGTCCTAAGGCAGGTTTAAAGGGATACTTTCAACTAAAGGGGTGCATGTTTTAAACCCACATTTGTTACCATCACCTTGGAATTCTTAAATGGGAAGGTGTTTTGTTTGTTTAAGTCTCCTTTGTCACTGTTATACCCTTTTATGTGTGTTTCTTACACTGGAAAATGGAAATCTATGAAGGTGGTTGCACTTCTATTTATAGTCCTGTTCACATTCTGGTCCTTAGTACTACAGAGTTTGGATTTTCAACAGCAAAAAAATTGTTGTCATAAGTGTGCTTTTAAATTGAGTAACTTCTATTGATTTTAGGGTTATTAAAAATCTTGTGCTCACAAAATATATTTTTGGGCTAGCTTTAGAGAGGAGTGTTCTTTTAGAGAAACAAAAACAATTAAATTACTCAGGTGTTTCAACTGTTTTTGTACCATTTGTCCTAATACCAAATAATTGGAAATGGTAGTCAGCCAGAGTCAAATGACAAGCCAAAGCACTGAGTACATGTGTTACATAAATCACGTACATATTTTTATTTATCATTGCAGAGCACTAGTAATAAAAACCACCAAGTCAGTCAACCGCAACAAAAAATTAGACATTACTTTTACCATTCTCTTTTGCTAACTTGCTGGTGTCGTCTTCATAATGAAAGCACCACTGCAAATAGAACAGTCTATCTTTGATTAAGGGAGCATAGCAGAATGTCACTACATCACTAATAATGAATGTATCATTCCAGTTTCTATGGAGAGTTCTCAGAAAAGCCTAGCTGCAAAGATTTTTCTTCTTTTTACAAAAAGGACTAATTTTGTTTTTTAAGAAGAACTAAACTGATTCACTGGAACAGTTAAATACCTTACTCTGAATGTTTTTATTTGTTATTGGTCTTGAGGGTGCTGAGGATACTCTTCCAGCAGACCAGAGATATCCCATGAGAAGATTGAAATGCCTTAAGTGACCTTGAAGAGACAATATGGATGCGGTAATATCTTCTAAGCTTCCGAGACACACACTTCTTCAGGTCTGAGAAAGGTACTCCCAGCCCCACAGCAAAATGCAAGGTGGAACAGATTGTTTAGCATAAGTAGTTAGCACATATTGTAAGGGACCATTCAATGCAGAGTGGCCTGTTAACACTTCTGCAGTCATAGAGGGAAAAAGATGGGGTTAGTGTGTTACAACTTGTTATAATAAGCCATAAATCCACTGTCACAATAAATTAAGTGACCTTGGACTCAGAGGTGGAAGATATTTAGAAACAGGGAGAGCATAGGCACAGCATAATAGCATTGTGGGTTTGAAAATACCAGGAGATTGGCAATCAGCTGAGAAACCAGACAGCACAGCACTACCCACATTCTGCATGGAAGATTCACCTTTACCAAGTGTCCAAATCCTCTGTAGAGCACCTTGTGGGGCCTCTTGGAAATCCTTTTGCACATGAATTACCTAAGGTCACATGAGATGTTTATAGGTGGGAATTAAACCCAGATCTCGTAAGTCTCAGTCCAGTGCCTTTCCCAGTGATGGGACAATAGTTTTGAAAAACAGAGGAATGAGACAGTAAGCTCCTCTGCAGAGGCTACAGGCACAACTCAGATCTGGGGCTACTTGTTCTCACCCCCTGGTATCAGACAAGGACAGGAGGAGGAAGCAGCAGAACAGTAGTGGGAGAGCCTGACAGGAGCTAATCAGGAGGGGAGCCAAAAAGGAAGCACCTCAACCTTTCCTTCTCTTGGAGCTGTTCATGAAGATACACCAAGCAGTTTAGCCAACAATGCTGCAAGTAACATGGCATGGGAACATCAACTCTTCTTAACTAATCATCTCCAAATAGGTATTTGAAAACGTAACTCATCAGGAGCCATGAAGTGGACTACAGTCCACGAAAGCTTATGCTGAAATAAATGTGTTAGTCTCTAAGGTGCCACATGTACTCCTGTTCTTTTTAAATATCAGAAAGACAGCCCAAAACTTATTAGAGGATGAAATTTCAGTACTGCTCTAAGTCTAGTTTAACCAAGTCAGATACATGAAGACTTCAATTCCATGCTTAAGCAAAAGGCACCCACAGAAAGATGTGCTAGAGATCTTAGGCTTTTTTAATAGTGTCCATTGGTGTAGTATCCAAACAGTTCACAAGTTAATTACATCTACATGGCAAGGTCCATGGTAGACATCATGGAGCCTTCCATTCTTTTCCCTTTAGGAGATGGGTGTGTATATAAGCATATGCATGTATTCTGTAATACACAAATACAGTTTTATGCACAACAGATTACTCTCTGTAATTCAGGGAGTTTTGGAAGTTGACAGATAACTGCAAGAATATCTCTGCTTTGTTCTAGCAGCTGAGATAAAAGAAATATGGACCAATAGCCAACATCTGATTGACATATGATCAGGTTATACACACCTCCAAATGATCTGTCGTGCCCAGCACCATTTGGTGAGCTTGCCCATTAATGTTTTCACAACAGAAATCTAGCCAAGTGCACAGCACAGATCTAGCTCATACAGCACAAGGACACCGCTATTCCAGACTCATCCAAGGGGTCTGGCCCTAAAGTGACATGGCCATGATTTCCGATGCAACTCTGGCCCCCAAGTTAAGTTAGTTAGCAGTACTTGGGGGAAGGATAGGAGGTTTGGGATCAGTCCTAGGCATCCATTAACTGAGTAATGATTTATACAGAATTTATAAAGTTTATAAGAAGTTTAAGATGGTAATAAACTTACTTATATTTTATTGGACACAAAGGCACAGGAATATTTTCCCTCATTTTCTGGATTAACCTGCTCCATTTCCTTTCTCGACGACTATAAACCATTAACTCTGGTCATCACCTACATTTGTCATTGATCAAGAAGCACTTTCAGTAACCCAGAGGACACAAGTAACCACAGCCAGACAGTGCCTGACAGGAATGATATTCCTGTTAATTATAGCCTAACTCAATGCTTCTAGACCACCAGAAGTCATTCACAAGAATCTGCTGAGAAAACACCTACGTTCATCTCTTCTCTAGCTGCCTTACCTCTGCTTGAGAGAGAAAAGACATTAGTGTAATAGTTTCAGTTGGAGTTTCAAGACTCATTTTCTTGGCACACAAGGTGTGTGTCATTTGTTTCACTGCTTTCCTTTCTCTTTCCTTAATTTCCTCTATAATCAGCCCCAACTTGGATGCAATTGTCTTCAATTGATACAGTTCATACCTAAGTGGAATTGATCGATGAAATATTTTGGAAGCTGATGTTAGTAGGCTTTTAGGAGGCCCAGAATTACTTGTTCTGAAAAGCTTCTATCTTCTAGCATTTCTCACTTGGTAACCATGCTACTGAATTGTGCATAGTGAGCACAGGATATAATATGCTGTGGCAGAAACCAGTCTTGTTAGCGTATGAAAAGGGCTCCTGCATTGCAAGAGAATACACTTATATGTAATAGCTAATTTAGGATTTTTAGACTTAGTAAAAAAAAATAGAAGCCACAAAGGGTCCTGTGGCACCTTATAGACTAACAGAAGTATTGGAGCATAAGCTTTCGTGGGTCAATACCCACTTCTTCGGATGCAAGCAGTGGAAATGTCCAGGGGCAGATAAATAAAAATAAATTAAGTTAGTGCTATTCCTCGTGTTCTAGTTCAGGAGCTAGAAAGTTAAGATTTAAACATCTCCTTAATTTGTGAAAGATTTTAAGGTTCCATATAATTCTTAAGTATTTATGCATCAAAATGCTTTATAAGTAAGTTCCCCAATGCAGAAGGGCATACAGACAGTCTCCTTGATTCAATATTGCAAGTTATATTGATTTTTAACGTTTCAGTGCTTTTTCTGTATGTTTCTATTTACCAAGGCAGCTAAAGTCAGTAGATTCATTTTTATTAATTCAGATATATGAACTGTCGCACAATCATGTGTAAACACTAGTAGATCAGAGAGCCCTTCATTTCAAATTCAGAAAGTCTCTATATATTCCATCCAGCTACTCAGTTGTCAATCAAAAACCTCGTTAGATATAATTTTGAAGGTAAATACATGTATAACAAGACTTTTGATTGACAGGCAGTTTGTTACACATGGCTGTAACATCACATCCATATGCAATAAGGTTTTTGACTGAAGCTACAGAATAATGGAATTGTATCTCTATATATCAGAATAGTTTGCTAATAATACACTCATAATGTATCAATTTGGCATTTATTTTAAAAGCTCATTTACATTTTAAGATACTAAGTCATCTTTATAACCTTTTGGTTTCAGTACATCTTGTTGGTCCCTAAGAGTCATAGCTGAAGCCACACACAATGCTTGCTGTGATGTGTTTATGTACTGCACAGTCTGTATAGCTCTCCAGTGCCGAGCATCCCTCAGATAACAATGGATCTTCAAATTTCTACATTTCACTTAAAATCCTCTTTGACCCCCATGCCATGTGGCTCCTCTTATACCTTCAAAGAAATGATGGGTGGGTTTATATTTGTAATCTTATTTAATTAATTAATTCAGAATTTTTTTCCGAGTAGATCACATGATCTCACATAAAACCTTTTACGATACTGACTATCTATAAGTGGCAGACCTCCTGACTAGGGTATTTCCTACAGTTCACTGGACTGATAGTTATAGCCTACTGAATAATTGACAAATAGAACCCTTGGATCACTCAGGTACATTGTGTTAGACTCTACTTAAGACTACAGCATTAGCATTAGAAGTTAATTGCTTACACAACTTTGCTTTTTTATTATTATTATTATTTTCTCCTCCACCAGATGAGTTTCTTACAAAGCCTGTAGGTTTCATGGGCAACAATTCAAACACAACTATGTCATGCTTGCAAGGTGAAATGTCTGCCAGTCCTTGTACCACTTTTCTTGCAAAACTGGAAGATTTTTTTTTTTTTTTGGACTTTAGGTTTGTAGGAGAAAAGTAGGAGCGAGAGTTTGGTTTTGTTTTTTGCGGTGGAAGGGGAGAGAAAAAAATAAGTGAACTTATAGCCTCACATTTCTACCAGGACTTGTTTCTGTCAAATAACAAAATCCACAACTCAATTTGTGTAATCTCATAAAATTTATTATCTACTGGTTAGAGTAGGAGACCCGCTGAGTTCTAGCTTTGCCAGTGAACTAGCTATACGATGACTGGGGGCAGGTTATTTAGTCTCCGTTCCTTAGTCTGCCAATCTGTAAAGTGGGTATAACAACTGCTATTCATCACATGGATGGTAGGAGGCACACAATTTGTAAAGAGCCTTGACAATGTCTGATGAAAGGCAATAGTAAAGTACAAATAATTTTTATTTTAGACGTCTCAATCCTTATAAAATAAATAAAAGTAATGCTGTTTATTCTTAGATTCATGGTGACAGTTTGGTTTAGACTGTATAGCACAGTTATCTCGGCAGGGGTGGCTCTAACAATTTTGCCGCCCCAAACAGTCGCCGCCGAATTGCTGCGGCGGGCGAGAATGGAGCGGTAGTCCGAGTCCTGCGGCAGCAATTCGGTGGTGGGAATTGCCGCCGCGGGACTCGGACTACCACCCCATTCTCGATGCCGCCCCAAGCACCAGCTTGGAAAGCTGGTGCCTGGATCCAGCCCTGTATCTCAGCAAGTAGTTTGCTAAGACTATAGAAATCCTCTCTTTACAAGAGCAATTGTGAAGGATATACACCTACACATTTATTATTCAGTTTTCTGCTCCAATCCTCAAGAACATCAGAGCAGTTAGTCACTATAGTAACTTGATTTTCCTTCCAAGTGCCTTCTCAGAGTAGATAGAATTACCTTTGGAGGCCGGAGGGGTGACAACAAAGAGGCTCTTTTAGATGGCATCATTGCCAGGTCTTTCTTCACCCAGTCACCATGAACCTAAGACTACTAAGCACTCCCTTGGATTCCAACTCCAACAGTTTAGGGAAGAGGTGATGAGAACAGAGCGCAGGCCCCATGATCAGTATCCACAGAAGTGAAGCAACAGCCTTGCATGTGGCCAAATTGTGCCCTTAGTTACACCAACCCCAGTAAGATTGCAAGACCGTGCTACTAGCTTTTGCTAAAACGTTAGCATAAGAATTGCCTACTCCCATGTGCTTTAGGTGGCTGAGATAAGGTAAGAGTTCTTTAAAATCTTTCTAGGCTGGGGTTCATATTTCAATAGCCACCCTACAGTGCATATTCTGCAGCATCGGTGATTAAGAGGGACATCCTTCTGATAAACCCTGAAACTAGAGACCCTAAGAACCATTTCCAGTAGCTTTCCAGGTGCAAGTTAAAGCTGCCTTTGCACTTTATGAAGAGACTATGGGTATATCTACATTTCATAGCAAAGAAAAACCCATGACTGGCCCATGCCAGCAGACTCAGGCTTGCGGGGCTGTTTCATTGCTGTGTAGCAGGGGTGGGCAAACTATGGCCCTCGGGCCACATCCGGCCCACGGGCCCATCCTGTCCGGCCCCTGAGCTCACCGGGGAGGCTCCCCGTGGCCCCTTCCCCGCTGTCCCTCCGCAGCCATGTCGCCACATGGATAGCACTCTGAGGGGCGGGGATGCGTGCTCCGGCGGGGCAGCGCAGCAGCGTGTCTGGCTCCGGCCACTGCTCTGAGTGGCGTGATAAGGGGGCCGGAGCTGGGGGGGGTGCGGTTTGGATAAGGAGCAGGGGGTGTGGATAGGGGTTGGGGCAGTCAGGGGACAGGGAACAGGGGGGCTTAGATAGGGTGTGGGGTCCCAGGGGTGGTGGTTAGGGGCGAGGGGTCTCTGCAGGGGGCGGTCTGGAGACAAGGAGCAGGGGGGCTTAGATAGGGTGTGGGGTCCCGGGAGGGCGGGGGGGTTGGATGGCTCAGGAATTCTGAGGGGGGCAGTCAGGGAAGTGGGAGGGGGCGGATAGAAGTCAGAGGCCAGGCTGTTTGGGGAGGCATAGCCTTCTCTACCCAGCCCTCCATACAATTTTGCAACCCCGATGTGGCCCTCGGGCCAAAAAGTTTGCCCACCCCTGCTGTGTAGACTTCTGGACTTGAGCTGGAGCCAAGGCTCTGGGACCCTGCAAGCTGGGAGGATCCCAGAGCTTGGACTCCACCCCAAGCCTGGAAGTCTACACAGCAATCAAACGGCCCCACAGCTTGAGCTCCGCAAGCCTGAGTCAGCAGGCATGGGTCAGCTGCGGGTGTCTAGTTGCTGCATAGATATATGCTAAGTGGTAACCCTCATTTCCAAGCCAATACTCTAATTTAAACAGGCTAATATCCCAGGCTGCCATTAGTCATGAGATGGCAGGTTCATTTACCTACATGGTAACTGCCCCTCCAGAATCTGACTGGTTATTCTGTAAAGGGCTTTGAAGTACATAGAGTGTGAGAGGAACTTATATAAAAAGAGACAGCAATGCCAACTTCTCCCACCCAGCTCTGGGATCAGATGAATTTTGGCTGGTGCCCAGGGTAACTCTAAAGCAACTTCAAAGGTATTCCATACGAGAAATTACACCAGAATAATTTGATTTTTATTAAACTAAATAATGTATATTAATTTTTTTGATGGTGTGATGCGGCAGAGTTGTCTGATGGGGTATAGCTTTCTAATCCAGTCTGTGCATGCATTGCAAGTGGGCAGCCTTTTTACCTATTCCAATCACAACTTTTACCCAAGCTATTTCATAAAAAGGTGTAACACTTGGGAATGTTCTTATAACATATGAACACTAGCAACAGCATTGTGAAATGTTAAGAATCCCTAAAATAGATAAATGCTTATAGACACAAACTGTGAGTCAGAAAGTTCTTTCCAGGCAAGCAGGGAGAATGCTATAGGAAGAAAGGATTCAAACTACATGAAATTTACATTTCCCTATCTACACACTGGGGAATTTTACAGTCAAGTTCTCAGTGGTTTTGCTTAGTGAAAAATGCTACACACGGGTTATCATATAACCATATAGGAAACTGAATGAGAGATCAAATGGCACAAGATTTCAAAGACTTGGACTTTGTTCTATGCCTTGAGTGTAGCCACTCCTGCTTCACATTCTCCCTGAATTTCTGGCTCCCTTAACACAGAACCTCGATGCTTGTGAATTTGTATGACATTACAGGCCTGACCCTGGTGTCGCTAAGGCCTGGTCTACACTAGGACTTTATGTCGAATTTAGCAGCGTTAACTCGATTTAACCCTGCACCCGTCCACATTACGAAGCTATTTATTTCGACATAAAGGGCTCTTTAATTCGATTTCTGTACTCCTCCCCGATGAGGGGAGTAGCGCTAAATTCGACATGGCCATGTCGAATTCGGGTTACTGTGGACGGAATTCGACGCTAATAGCTCTGGGAGCTATCCCACAGTGCACCACTCCGTGGACGCTCTGGACAGCAGTCCAAGCTCAGATGCTCTCACCAGCCACACAGGAAAAGCCCGTGAAAATTTGAATTCCTTTTCCTGTCTGGCCAGTTTGAATCTCATTTCCTGTTTGGACTTCGTGGCGAGCTCAGCAGCACTGGCAACGATGCAGAGCTCTCCAGCGGAGGTGACCATGCAATCGCAGAATAGAAAGAGGGCCCCAGCATGGACTGATCGGGATGTCTTGGATCTGATCGCTGTGTGGGGCGATGAGTCCATGCTTTCGGAGCTGCGATCAAAAAAACGGAATGCGAAGATCTACGAGAAGATCTCAAAAGCCATGACGGAGAGAGGATACAGCCGGGATGCAACGCAGTGCCACGTGAAAATCAAGGAGCTGCGACAAGCGTACCAGAAGACCAAGGAGTCAAATGGACGCTCCAGAGCCCAGCCCCAAACATGCCGTTTCTACGAGGCACTGCATGAAATGCTCGGTGGTGCTGCCACCACTACCCCACCACTGTCCGTGGACTCCGACGATGGGGTCTTATCTACGGCCACGTCATCGGAGGTTTTCGTGGACGGTGAAGATGAGGAGGACGAGGCAGTCGACAGCGCTTTCAACGCTGATTTCCCCGACAGCCAGGATCTCTTCATCACCCTCACTGAGATCCCCTATCAACCCTCCCAAGACGGTAACCCGGACCGTGAATCAGGGGAAGGATCAGCAGGTCAGTGTTTTAAACATTTATTTTGAATAGAATAGTCATGGTATGTTAGCAATGGGTTTTTATTGCTTAGTTTGCCCTAGGCGCTTTAGTTGTGAGTCGTTGTCATTGCAGCTACTCGAAAAGTCTGTCAATATGTCTGGGGATAGAGGAGAAATCCTCCTCGGAGATCTCCACGAAGCTCTCCTGGAGGTACTGTGAAAGCCTTTGCATCAGGTTCCCAGGTAGAGCGGCCTTATTGTCTCCTCCATGGTAGGAAACTTTTCCGCGCCAGGCTAGTAGCAGGTACTCCGGTATCATTGCCTTGCAAAGCATGGCGGCATACGGCCCCGGTGTTTGCTGGCATTCACGTAGCATACGGTCTTTCTCTGTCTGCGTAATCCTCATCAGAGTGATATCAGTCATGGTGCCCTGGTTGGAATTAGGTGAATTTTATTACGGGGACTGTTTGCCTGTTCCTTTAAATAACTCTACCCGGCGGTTTCCAGCCACGCGGTGGGGGCGGGGAGGTGAACCGTTCATGCTGAGCGGTTCGCAGGCAGGGGTCTTTCCTGAGCCCAGCCACGCGGTGGGGGCGGGGAGGCGAACCGTTCAAACTGAGCGGTTCGCAGGCAGCAGGCAGGGATCTTTCCTGGGACCAGCCACGTGGGGGGGGGGGGGGGGCGCGGGGGGCGAACCGTTCATGCTGACCGGTTTGCCGGCAGCAGGAACTGGCCACTGCTAGGAGCTGTGCTTGGAACATGGTAGTAGGGCGCTGCTGTGAAGTAAGCTCTCAGCAGGCAAAAGTCTACAGCTTACCATGGTCTCCAGATAGCAGAATTCCGGTGTCCAGCCCCGCTTGTGTGATCTGTACACCAAGACCCCAGGCACTCAATATAAAGACAGAATATTCAACCTTGTACTGAGTGCACATGTGATAGGTAGTGTGCATGGTCTTGTTCCCAGGGAAACCATATAGTCATTGTTCGGGAAAATGTATCTTTGTGAGGAATTCACTCCCTTTCTCCCATCCCACAGCTGCGAGTGTCTCCCGCAGTACCGGTGCATCCCCCTCCCAGAGGCTGGCGCAGATCAGGCGGCAAAAAAAAAGGACACGGGACGAGATGTTCTCAGAACTTATGTCCTGTTCCCAAACCGAGGTGGCACAGCAGACCCAGTGGAGGGAGAACATGTCGCAATCCCAGCGATCATACAGCGAACAGGAGGACAGGTGGTGGCAGGAAGACCAGCAGGCGACTCAAACGCTGCTTGGACTAATGAGGGAGCAAACGGACATGCTCTGGCGCCTTGTAGATGTTCTGCAGGACCGGAGGCAGGACGAAAGAGCCCCGCTCTATTTGATTTCTAACCGCCCTCCCCCGCCACAAAGTCCAATCCCCCCCTCACCCAAAGTCACGAGAACGAGGGGCGGCAGGGGCCGTGGAAATAATCACTCCACCCCTGCTGACTGCTCAAGTAGCAGAAGGCTCTCATTCCCCAAGATTTGATGGATCTTTTCCTTCCCTCCAACTGCACCCCACCCTAGCCCCCGTCCAAGTTTCATCCCATAACTCTGCTGTCCTTAATAAAAATTGCTGTTCTGTAAAGGACTGCGTCCTTGATTTCCTTTTAAAGGACGGTGTCTTGGAAGGGGGGAAAGGGGGTTGGTAATTGGAGACGATAGGCGCCTGTACCAGGGTACAGACAGGGGGACAGGTTCACCAGAACGTCACACGCACATTGCATTCACTAGGCACCATGGTCATTCTGGGAGGTGGTTTTCATGTTCTGTGTGTGGGGGCTCTGAGTTTCTGGTTGGGGAGGGTGGTTACAGATCTTTTGCAGCGGTCAGTAGCCCGCATGACAGAGCCACGCAGCAGGGGATCTGTAACCGCCATCCCCGGCCACAAAGTCACACAGGCACCCCCTCACAGAGTTCCAAAAAGGAGGGGTAGCAGGTTCCGTTCAAACAAGCAGTCCACCACTGCGGACTGCTCTAGGAGCAGGAGCCTGTCATTCCCCGAGTTTGAAAGCGTCCTTTCCATCACTCCACCCGCTCCCCAACCGCAGTATGCGTCCCACTTTCAACCCTTTACCGAGAAATCCTTAATAAAGAAGACGGTTTTAATGAACAATGTTTCATTTATTTTATTTTTAAAGCAGTGTAGGAAGGGAGGGAAGGGTTTTGGAAATTGGAGAGGATAGGCAACATTAACTGGGTAAAGAAACATAGGCAGGTTCAGGTTCTGCTTACACAAAGGTAATAGTCACAGGTTACCCTGCTCGCTCTGGAAGCTAGCTTTCAAAGCTTCCCGGATGCGCAGCGCGTCCCGCTGTGCTCTTCTAATCGCCTGGGTGTCTGGCTGCGCGTAATCAGCAGCCAGGCGATTTGCCTCAACCTCCCACCCCGCCATAAACGTCTCCCCCTTGCTCTCACAGAGATTGTGGAGCACACAGCAAGCTGCAATAACAATGGGGATATTGGTTTGGCTGAGATCAGAGCGAGTCAATAAGCTTCTCCATCTCCCCTTGAGACGGCCAAAAGCACACTCCACCACCATTCTGCACTTGCTCAGACGGTATTGAAGAGCTCCTTTTCAGTGTCCAGGGCGCCTGTGTACGGCTTCATGAGCCAGGGCATTAGCGGGTAGGCTGGGTCCCTGAGGATCACTATAGGCATCTCCACATCCCCAACAGTTATTTTCTGGTCCGGGAAGTAAATACCTTCCTGCAGCCGTCTAAACAGACCAGAGTTCCTGAAAACGCGAGCGTCATGAACCTTGCCCGGCCATCCGACGTTGATGTTGGTAAAACGTCCTTTATGGTCCACCAGTGCTTGCAGCACCATAGAAAAGTAGCCCTTTCGGTTAATGTACTGGCTGCCCTGGTGGTCCAGTCCCAGGATAGGGATGTGAGTTCCATCAATAGCCCCACCGCAGTTTGGGAATCCCATTGCAGCGAGGCCATCTATGATCATCTGCACGTTTCCCAGGGTCACTACCTTTGAGAGCAGCAGGTCAACGATAGCATTGGCTACTTGCATCACAGCAACCCCCACAGTAGATTTGCCCACTCCAAATTGATTCGCGACTGACATAGCAAGCTGTCAGGCGTAGCAAGCTTCCAGAGGGCTATGGCCACTCGCTTCTGGATAGTCAGGGCTGCTTGCATCCGGGTGTCCTGGCGCTTCAGGGCAGGGGACAGCAACCCACAAAGTTCCAGGAAAGTGCCCTTACGCATGCGAAAGTTTCGCAGCCACTGGGATTCATCCCAGACCTGCAGCACTATGCGGTCCCACCAGTCAGTGCTTGTTTCCCTTGCCCAGAATCGCCGTTCCACAGCATCAACATGACCCATTGCCACCATGATGTCCAGGGTGCGGGGTCCCATGGTTTGTGAGAGGTCTGTGCCCCTCTCAGAGTCAATGTCCTCACCGTGCTGCCGTAGCCTCCTCGCCCAATTTCTCAGTATCTGCCTCGGAAAAGGTGGACGATAAGGCGCGAGGTGTTGACAACGGACAGAACAGCAGCGATGATCGCAGAGGGCTTCATGCTCGCGGTCCTGTGGTGTCCAAGCTGTCAATCACCAGAAAAGGGCGTGAACTGATTGCCCGCCGGCGCTTTCACAGAGGGAGGGCGGGAGTGAGGGTTGAATGATGACATTTACCCAAAACCACCCTCGACACATTTTTTGCCCCATCAGGCATTGGGGGCTTGACCCAGAATTCCAATGGGCAGCGGGGACTGCGGGAACTGTGGAATAGCTACCCACAGTGCACCGCTTGCAATGTCGACGCTTGCCCCGTTACTGTGGACTCACAAAGTCGAATTAATGTCCTTGGTGTGGATTCACACGTTCGACTTTGTAATATCGGTTTCACAAGTTCGGTTTAAGTAAAATCGAACTAGTCTCATAGTGTAGACATACCCTAAGATGATGGACCAGGGGGAGCAGAATCATGCCCTTTATCTACTTTAAGGCTGCAGTCACAGCTCTGACAAATGCTGCAGCTCATTTTAAAACTTCTGTTTGAGTGAAATAAATCTAAGAATTATGTCCGTAGTCATGAACTGAGCATACACCAAAACCAGAATAAAAAAGTCATTACAAGTGATGCAAAGGAACGCAGACAGCAGTATTCCTCAGGACCGGTTTCCTTTATTACCACTGATGTTACCACTAACCATTCCCCAGCCTCCTGCATATTGCAGAAAGGAGAGTTCTTCCTTTCTCCCTCCTGCAGCTTCCTTTCTTTGGGCCCTCCTTTATGTTGAGTAGTTCCACTGTCTTCCTCAACAGCTGTTCATATATTTCCCAAAGGAGTGGCAGAATGAAACTGACTTGATTCCTGACAATTTCACTGGTTCCCCAAGGGTTCCCAATAGCAGGAATGAAATTAACTATTCCTAAATTTCACTGTGCAGCTCCTTGGCAAAGCTACGAGCAGCAAATGGGCTGGAGCCATCTTTGCACAGACTCAAGAAGAGACCACAACTTGTGGGAGGTTCCTTTTACAACTAAAAAGGCTAAATGAGTTTAATGTCGTCATAATTTTCTAATCCCTCATCTCACCATCCCTCACTATGGAAGTGAGTGGAGAATTTTCAAGTCCTGCTCTGTTATACAAAACTCACTGTCATGAATAGCAGAGCCAGAATCTATACAAAATCATAGAGAGAGATGGTCTCAAGTCACAACATAACCCTAAAATGAGGGTTCATGTCTATAAATAATAGAATGATAGAATAGATAGTTTTAGAAACCCCACACTTGTTTTACAGTAATCATAATTCAGTGCCTTCCATTCTAGCTGGCAGTCTGAATTCCAGTTCAGGAAACTGTTTGGAATTTGTCATTGTATGTTAGCATGAACACTATAGCATTCTCTCTTCAGGTGAAGCACTAAAAAGCACAACAAAAAATCCAGTCAGGATTCACTAATTTTGTGAAATTACCTGAAATGTTTTACTGTGCTGTATTACAACATGGAGAAACGCTAATGCTACAGCTTCAAGGAAGACTAACATGCAACTGGGCTGGTTGTTTTAGGCCATGAAGGATTGTCTTTCAGCACAGATGAGGCCAAAACACTTTCTTCAGGTTTCACAATGTTGCTGCCACAGCTAGATGCACTGGTGTAGACTGAACACGAGCAGCCACCAGTGTTTTCACGGTGTCTATTCCTGCTTTGATCAGCACCACCATACAGTGGTTTAGAGATTGGCAGATTGCCTACATTAGCACTCTCATCACCACTGAGGCCATAGTGGTAAATCTTAAATTCAAGTCTAGCATAGGCATGTTCAAAATATACTTGGGTTATGAAACAGTGTCATTAGTTTTGAAAATAATAATGTCTTGATGATGACATATGTAACCCTCCAGCAATGATTTACAGGGAGCAGCTTATTGGAACTGATTAGCTTTGACAAGCTGTAAGCCTTCAAATTTGAAGCACAGAGTAAGCAGGACACTCCAGCCAACTCTTTAGGTTTCTGCTAAAAGGGGCTCCAATACTATTGCGAGGAGCTCAGTATAAATGCTATTAGAGTCACATATAGATACTAGTACATACTCAAGGTTTCAGCTGCTCACTTTGTTCATTCCTGATTTATCTTCTGTGATTCTTTTTAAGCGCCGCTTCTTGCACTCACCCGGTGGCGCGCCGGGTCTTCGGCGGCATTTCGGCGGCGGGTACCACCGAAGACCTCCGGAGCGAGTGAGGACCCACCGCCGAAGTGCCACTGAAGACCCGGAGTGCAGCCGGAGGCGCCGCCGGGTGAGTACAGGGGAAACCTGGGGAGGTGCCTTTGTATAGCGCCGCTCCCCCTGTGCTCCGGAACTGCCTACGCTACTGATGAGGAGTCCAATTGGCCAAACCTCTTCATCCCTCTAGTGTTTGTTTTATCTGTTCATCTGGGTCCATGAGAAATTCCACTGCCCTTTCTTTAAAGGTAGGAACAGTAATCTCAGAATTGGGCCCCAATCATGCTAAATTCACGTTAAGAGCCAGAGACTGTGACAGGCCCTTAAATAGATGCACAGGGGGGAGCATGCAGGGAGCCTCTGGTTTTCTTTACATGGTCCACAGAAGGGCCTGTCATAAATGCAGTTCACAAGGAGTGCTCCCAGAGTTTGTCCAAAGGGGGCACTGGCCCAAATACTCAGGCCAGCTGCACCAGAGGAAACAAGCTGTATTGTTCTAAAGGCCATGCACAAGCCCAGTCCCAATGTGCACCAGGCCACTTAGAGGGGGATAGCATCTCTCAGAGACAAAGTTTCTCCCCACAAGTGGTACAGCTTTGCATGGCACCCCTTCCCTGCCCAAGGGATAGTGGCTAAATGCCACAATTTGACCTTATTGGTTCCCCACACCCACTGAGTGTGAAGACATTTTATATTTAAGAATCTCATTTTATTTTATTATTCTCTTGGCAGATAGTAGATTGTTGGTGGATACAGCTTAAGAAACCCCTGTTAACACACACATTGCTGGATTCTAAATGAAGTAGTCACGTAGGAAAAGCCTGTATTTCAGTACAGACTGAGTAATATAAACTCAGTGTGCAGCAGCCACCGCAAGTGAAGATGATAGATAGTAAACAGTGAAAGTTTAGTGCCATCAATGATAAACAGTCACCTGGAATACTGTGCATTTCTGTACCTGAACAGATATAGCAGAAATAGGAAGAGTCTGTTAGGAGACCCACAATGAAGATAGGGGCACTGAGAGACTGCAAATATTACAAAGGAAATAAATCATAGACATGATATAATGTCAAGTCTTCTATTTATCCTAATGATACAGCAACAAGGAGTGAGCCAGTGAAAGGCAGTACCCTTCAAAACTAAGAGGATTTTTAATAACGCAGTACATAGTTAGTATGTGGAATTCATTGCCACGCGACAGAGGCCAAAAGTTTAGCAAGATTCAAAAGCAGATTAGGCACTTATATGTATGGAGCCCTTGTATGGATAAGACCATCCAGAGTAACATTAGCTGGGCTAAAGCAATGAGGAGTCCTTGTGGCACCTAAGAGACTAACAAATTTATTTGAGCATAAGTGTTCGTGGGCTAGAACGCACTACATCAGATGCATGGAGTGGGTTCTAGCCCATGAAAGCTTATGCCCAAATAAATTTGTTAGTCTCTAAGCCCTGGTCTACACTACGAGTTTAGGTCGAATTTATTAGCGTTATTTCGATTGATCCGTGCGCCCGTCCTCACGACGAAGCCCTTACCATCGACTTCTAGGGCTCTTAAAATCGATCTCGCCACTCCACCCCCAACGAGAGAATTAGCGCTTAAAGCGATATTGCCGAATCGATGTAGGCTTAGTGAGGACGCAATTCGACAGTATCGGCCTCCTAAATCTATCCCACGGTGCAACAGCTGACCGCTCTGGACAGCAGTCTGAGCTCGAATGCTCCTCCCAGGTAGACAGGAAAAGCCCCGCGAACTTTTGAATTTCATTTCCTGTTTGGCCAGCGTGGTGAGCTGCAGGTGAGTGCAGATCTCATCAGCAGAGGTGACCATGATGGAGTCCCAGAACCGAAGACGAGCTCCAGCATGGACCGAGCGTGAGGTACTCGATCTGATCGCTGTTTGGGGAGACGAAACCGTGCTAGCAGAGCTAGGGTCCAAAAGAAGAAACGCCAAGACATATGCCAAAGTCTCCAAGGGTATGCAGGACAGAGGCTACAACAGGGACGCGCAACAGTGCTGCGTGAAAATTAAGGAGCTCAGGCAAGCCTGCCAAAAAACCAGAGATGCAAACAGCCGCTCTGGGTCACAGCCCCAGACATGCCGCTTCTATGATGAGCTGCATGCCATTCTAGGAGGTGCAGCCAGCACAGACCCTCCCATGTGGTTTGACTCCGTATGTGGATCATCAGAACCCACAGAGGAGCCTGATGATGATAATGATGCTGAAAACAGCACACAGACCCAGCAAGGAAGCGGAGAAGCCCTTTTCCCCGACAGCCAGGAACTCTTTCTCTCCCTGGAGCCAGTACAGTTCGAACCCTCCCAAGGCGTGCTCGATGCAGGAGAAGGGACCTCTGGTGAGTGTACCTCTGTTTAATTAATACATGTTTTATAAGCAAGCGTGTTTAATGATTAATTCGTGGCCAGTACAGCCACAGCTACTCGAAAAGTCTGTTAACATGTTCGGGGATGGAGCAGAAATCCTCCGGGGACATCTCCAGAAAGATCTCCTGGATGTGCTCCCAAAGCCTGTGCAAGAGGTTTCTGGGGAGGGCAGCCTTATCCTGTGCTCCGTGGTAACACACTCTGCCACGCCAGGCAAGTAGCACGTAGTCTGGAATCAGTGCTTTGCAAAGCATGGCGGCGTACGGTCCCGGTTTTTGCTGGCATTCAAGCAACATCCTTTCTTTATCTGTGTGTGTTATCCTCAGAAGAGTGATATCATTCATGGGAACCTGGTTGAAATAGGGGAATTTTAGTCCGGGGGCATTCAGAGGGGCTCCGTCCCTGCTGGGCTGTTTGCCTGTGGCTGAACGGAAATCTTCCCCGCTGTGACCCACGCGGTGGGGGGAGGGGGCACAGCGAACATCTTGCCTGGGTGTGTGTGTGTGTGGGGGGGCGATTAGGTTCTCCCTGCATGTTAACCCGAAAACCGCCGCCCCCCCTAACTTTTCAATTGCTAACCTGTTTGTTTTAAATTGCCAGCCCACGGGATGTTTGTTATGGGAAATGAGGGGGTTGCTGTTTGAAAACATTCCCACCTGTTGTGAAGCTTAAAGAAGCCTATAGAGTGTCTTACCATGGCTGTCTGCAAGCCGAATTCTGTTGCCCGCCGGACCTGCTTGTGTGATCTCTCACAGCAAACCGGCAGACCCTCAATATAAGAGGCCCAGTGCAACCTTGGACAAAATGCACATGTGATATGTAATGTTTTGTTCAAACAAAATGTGTCTTTTACATTTGTCTCCCGTTTGCTTCCTCCCACAGCTGCAAATGTTTCAACGCCACCCCTTTCATCACCATCCCAGAGGCTAGTGAAGATTAGAAGTAAAAAGAAAAGGAGTCGAGACGAGATGTTCTCAGAACTCATGGAATCCTCCCACTCTGAGGCTGCCCAGCAGAATGCGTGGAGGCAGACACTGTCTGAGTCCAGGAAGGCAGAATTTGATCGCGCGGACAAGTGGCGTGCTGAGGACAATGACTGGCGGGCTGAAGAGAGACAGCGGCGGGATGAAGAGAGTAGGTGGCGTCAGCGTGCAGAGAGAAGGCAGGATGCAATTCTGAGGCTACTGGAGGATCAAACGGAAATCCTCCGGCTTATGGCTGAGGACAGGCGTAGGGTTCAGGAAAGGCCGCCTGAGCCCAGACCGCCGCTACAGCCCCTGTGTAACCAACAGCCCTCCTTCCCGAGTCCCATAACCTCATCCCCGAGACGTCCAAGAACGCGTTTGGGTGGCCTCCGTGCTCCCAGCCACTCAAGCCAAGAGAACAGTCCAAGCAAGAAAGGGCTGGCATTCAATAAGTTTTAAAGTGCTGTGTGTCCTTGTCCTTCCCTCATCCCCTCCTCCACCACCCATCCTGGTGCTTCCCTTCCTCCACCACCTATCCCGGGAGACAGTGTCAGTTACCACCATAGTCCCCCCTCTGTGTTTTACGAATTAATAAAGAATGCATGATTTTTAAGCAAGAATTACTTTATTTCCTCTGCAAGCGGTGATCGAGGGGGGGAGGGCAGGGCGGTTTGGGTAAAGGGAAAAACAGAACTTTCACACAGCATCCTGGCCATTCATGAAACTTGTTTTCAAAGCTTCCCTGATGCGCAACGCACCCTGCTGTACTCTTGTAATAGCCCTGGTGTCTGGCTGCGCACAACCAGCGGCCAGGCGATTTGCCTCAACCTCCCACCCTGCCATAAATGTCTCCCCCTTACTCTCACAGATATTGTGGAGCGCACAGCAAGCAGTAATAACAATAGGAACATTGGTTTCGCTGAGATCTAACCTAGTTAATAAACTTCGCCATCTTGCTTTTAAACGGCCAAATGCACACTCCACCACCATTCTGCACTTGCTCAGCCTATAGTTGAAAAGGTCCTGACTACTGTCCAGGCTACTTGTGTATGGCTTCATGAGCCATGGCATTAAGGGGTAGGCTGGGTCCCCAAGGATAACTATGGGCATCTCAACATCCCCAACGGTTATTTTCTGGTCTGGGAAGAAAGTCCCTTGGTGCAGCAGCTGAAACAGACCAGAGTTCCTGAAGATGCGAGCGTCATGTACCTTTCCCGGCCATCCCACGTTGATGTTGGTGAAACGCCCCTTGTGATCCACCAGTGCTTGCAGCACTATTGAAAAGTAACCCTTTCGGTTTATGTACTCACTGGCTTGGTGGTCCGGTGCCAAGATAGGGATATGGGTTCCGTCTATCGCCCCTCCACAGTTCGGGAACCCCATTGCTGCAAAGCCATCCAGTATGAGCTGCACATTTCCCAGACTCACAACCCTTGGTACAAGCAGCTTGGTGATCGCCCTGGCTACTTGCATGACAACAGCCCCCACTGTAGATTTTCCCACTCCGAATTGATTCGCGACTGACAAGTAGCTGTCTGGCGTTGCAAGCTTCCACAGGGCTATCGCCAGTCGCTTCTCTACTGTGAGGGCTGCTCTCATCTTGGTGTTCTGGCGCTTCAGGGCAGGGGAAAGCAACTCACAAAGTTCCATGAAAGTGCCCTTACGCATGCGAAAGTTTCGCAGCCACTGGGATTCATCCCAGACCTGCAGCACTATGTGGTCCCACCAGTCTGTGCTTGTTTCCCGGGCCCAGAATCGGCGTTCCACTGTATCAACGAGCCCCATTACCACCATGATGTCCACCTTGCGGGGGGGCCTTTTTTGAGAGAGGTCTGTCTCCATGTCCTCATCACTCTCCTCAGGCTGATGCTGTCCCGTCCTCGCCTCCTGTTGCTCTAGCAGCTCCCGGTTCTCGGTCTCCATATACTCCTGGACAATGCGCGTGGTGTTCATAACGGCCATAACAGTTGCGGTGATCTGATCGTGCTCCATGCTTCCCCTGGTACGCTGTTTGCAGGACAGCAGAGTGGGAGCAGAAGCGGCGGGTGGATAACAATGGTGGCAGCAATATGGCGCCCGCACGAAAAAAGGCGCGAAAGGATTTTTCGCTCCCCCCTCAGGTGCTTTCACGGAGGGAGGGGGGAGCAAGGGTTAGGCTCATTTCCTTCTAGCCGCAGATAGTACAATATGCCGTGAGCAGGGGTTAGGCGCCTTTCCTTCCAGCTGCAGATGGTACAATAAGCTCTCCTGACCCCCTCAAGGATTGAACTCGCAACCCCGGGTTTAGCGGGTCAACGCTCATACCGCTGAGCTATCCCTCTGCCCGTGTTCCAGGCAGTGCTGGATCTCCCTTAAAGAAAACGTAAAAAAGCACCCCCGGCCAGCCACACCAAAGGCCGCCGGCCAGGAGCACTGTAATGTCAAGCATATTGTACAATCTGCAGCTAGAAGGCAAGGAGCTTCTGTTGTATGGTCCCGCAACCACAACCATTTATGGCATATTGCACCATCTGCAGCTAGAAGGCAAGGAGCTTATGCTGTGCAGTCCCGCGACTACCAGCCTCAGGCAGAATGGCCCCCTCAAGGATTGAACTCGCAACCCCGGGTTTAGCGGGCCAATGCTCAGAACGCTGAGCTATCCCTCTGCCCCTATTATACCGTGACTGAATCTCCACTAGACCTAATGTGAAGGCGTACGCTGGAGATGTACGGTAATTGTGAGCTGAGCAGCCTTCTGTAGCCTTCTGTAGCAAACATGGAAAGCACGCAGACAAGGCGCGAAAAAGATTGCTTTCAAGGAGGGAGGGAGGGACGTTTGATGGCCTGATGACATGTACCCAGAACCACCAGCGACATTTTTTTCTGCCCCATCAGGCTTTGGGATCGCAACCCAGAATTCCAATGGGCGGCGGAGACTGCGGGAACTGTGGGATAGCTACCCGCAATGCAATGCTTCGAAGGTCGATGCTACTCTCGCTACTGTGGACACAGACAATCGACCTCATGGTCTTAACGCTCTTTAGTGGGGACACACACAATCGATTCCATTAATTCGGGTTTTAATATATCGACTTCTATAATTTCGACCTAATTCTGTAGTGTAGACGTACCCTTAGCCACAAGGACTCCTCATTATTTTTGCTGGTACAGACTAACATGGCTACCACTCTGAAACCTATTAGCTGGGCTAAAATATTTATCAGGAATATGAACCCAGTGCTTCTGAATATATTCCAACTACTGACCAATAGGGGCTAAGAAGAAATTTTTGCTACAGGCAGATTATTCTGTAAATTATCAACCAACGGGTTTCTTGCACCTTCCTCTACAGTTTAATATTTTAGCCATGACAGATGACCAGGTCACTGGTCTGCCCTGGTACGAAAATTCCCATGCAATTTTGTTATATTGGTGCTACTGAATCTATGAAAGTCACATCGCCCATGCATATAAAGACATAGGTGCTGGAACTAGGAGTGCTGGGGGTGCTGCCCCACCACCTGGCTTGAAGTGGTTTCCATTATATACAGGGTTTACAGTGTGGGTCAGTGGCTCTTAGCACCCCTCACCAGTAGCGTAGCCGGGGGGGAGCAGGGGGAGCGGCTGCTCCCCCACTGAGCAGAAGCGGCGCCTTTTTTGTGCTCCAACACCTTTTGCTCCTGTGCTGCAGCCAGAGCGGAGCTTTTTTTTTTGCTCCTGGTGCCTTTTTTTTGCTCCCGGCGCCTTTTTTAGCTCCACTTCCCCTGTGCTCTAAACCTGGCTACGCCACTGTCCCTCACTATACAAATTGTTCCAGCACCCCTGTAAAAAGACTGAAATATTTTCAGAATAATTGTTTAATATACCGCCCATATGCTGTATTTACAGTAATCTATATGATTCTGGAAAACTAACAAAAATATTTGTAAAAAGTCTGAAGACAACTAGCTTTCACGTTTGAACTTCTGAACCTTTGAATTAGGCACAGAGAAGGGAGGAACAAACTACAGGTTTGGAGTTTCATAAAGCACTTGGAAATATTTGAGCTTTGCTTATATTCAAATAACATCCCGCAAAATGCCCATAAGCTTAGAGATGGTTTCTTTTGCATTTCTTCAGGCTTTGGTCCTCAATCCTTTCAATCAGGGCTTGTCAACAATGGGAAATTATACTAGTATAAATAAGGTATACTGTGAATTTAGAGAGAGGTGGCCATTCTTATTCCATAATAAAATTATCTTTCTTGGTTTAGTTTATGTTACTTTGGAAGCAGTTTAAATGAAGCCAAAAAAGGTCCAGTTTATTCTGGAATAAGAAAGAGGATTCCCACGAGGGAGTTATACAGGTATAACTAGAATAATACCTCTTGTGTAAACAAATCCTTACAGTGGCATCAAGATCATCAACTGGCATTTGCTTATCTTCCGCTCCCTGCCCAGTCTCTTCACATCCTATCACAAAAAGCACCTAGGCTCAAATGAAATGAAACCTTGCAGGGCACATCAGCCCTGTCCCCCACATCAGACTGAGCTATTATGAATGTAGAGACACTAATGTAATTTGCAATGGAGGATTAAGATAATGGAATCAAATCTTTGCATGGCTGTTGTATTCCACAGCATTTTTAAGATTACCGGTTATAAAACAAGGTTAATTTAAAAAAAAGTGTGAGGACCCCAAGTCTTCAACGAAGAAGTTAAGTGGATATGCCATGTGCTGAAACATATCCATTACCTTAACCTAGGCAAGGGACTTCTCTGGCTTTTCTATTCCGAATAAAGAGATTTCATAGTAAAGGTGTGATACGAGACTTTAGTAGCTATTCTAATGAGTAAGGAAAGCTTAAAAAGTCATGTCACCTAGTTAATTGGTCCAACAATGGTTAATATAGGAGACTCCAACTCCACATACAATAGATTCTGCTTATTAGCAACTTCTTGGTTCTCAGCAAAAAGTTGCTATTATCCAAAGGTTGCCAATAATTGGGAAGCAGGATTGCAGAGCTGCAGCCAGGAAAGGAAGCACTGGGATGTGCCTTCTTTGAATGCAGCCCCACAAGCCTACCTGCAGCCAGTGCTTGGCGTGTCCCAGAGCTTCTTCCTCCAGCTGCAGTCCCACAAACCTGCCTATGGCTGGTGCTCAGCCCATTCCAGCATTTCCTTCCCTGGCTGCAGAGCCACAAGCAGGTTTGCGTTGCTGCAGCAGATGAAGGAAGTGCTGGTATGTGCCAAGCCCAAACCCCTGGTGCCAGGGCAGGGCACAACCCAAAGAGCACAGACATACCACACACCCTGTGGAAAGCCCAACACCTGGGCTGCAGCCCCTAGCCCAGCCGCTGCCCTGCCCACAGCCACCCCGTCTAGCCACAGGTAGGTTTGTAGGGCTGCAGCCAGGGAATGCACACCAAAAAGTTGTCAACAAGCAGCATGCTGTTACCAATATCCAAATCCTATTAACATTTAAATCAATGGGATGGGATTGGTTCCCACCAAAATGTTGCAATTCACCAGAAGTTGTTAATATCAGGATTGCTAATAAGCAGCATCCACTATACTGTGCATTAGCCCTATAATCTCTGGGGTTGGTTTTGATGTAATCATTTTCCTTGAATGCCTAAGTCAGGACAAATAGAAATTCAGATCAACTATTGAGAAAGTCAGAACCAGCAGAGGGCATAGGGCAGGGGTGGACAAACTTTTTGGCTCAAGGGCCACATCAGGGTTGCAAAATTGTATTGAGGGCCGGGTAGGGAAAGCTGTGCCCCCACAAATAGCCTGGCCCCGCCCCCTATCCACCCCCTATCCACCCCCTCCCACTTCCCGTCCCCTGACTGCCCCCCAATCCCCCCGCTCCTTGTCTCGACTACCCCCTCCAGAGACCCCCCACCCATAACCACCACGCCCTGAGATCCCACCCCCTATCTATGCCTCCCTGCTCCTTGTCCCCTGACTGCCACCGCCAGAGGACCCCCTCCCTCGCTCCTAACCATCCCCCCACCGGGACTCCACACCTTATCTAAGCCCCCCTGCCCCCTATTCACACCCCTGCCCCCTGACAGACCCCCGGGACTCCCACGCCTATCCAACCCCCCTGTTCCCTGACTGCCCCCCCCCCCCGAATCTCCGCCCCATCCAACCTCCCCCTGCTCCCTGTCCCCTGACTGCCCCTCGGGACTCCCTGACCCTTATCCAAACCCTGGCTCTGGCCCCCTTACCACGCCGCTCAGAGCAGTGGCCGGAGCCAGAAATGCTGCTGCACCGCCCCGCCGGAGCGCGCAGCCCCGCCCCCCAGAGCGCTGCCCACGCGGCAGCGTGTTGCGGGGGGACAGTGGGGAAGGGGCCAGGGGGAGCCTCCCCGGCGAGCTCAGGGGCTGGACAGGACGGGCTCGCAAGCCGGATGTGGCCCGTGGGCCGTAGTTTGCCCACCCCATGGATAGGGTGTATGGACAAACTGTGCAAAAACATCATGGGAGATTTAAGCTCAGGGGGCAAAGAGACAGGTTCATCAGTACAATCTTACCATCTTGGTTTTACTCTCATGAACCAGAGGTTGTATTTATAATAAAGTCTAACTGATAATTAAAAACTTCTGAAGCGCATCTATAATTTGACCAATACAGAGAAGGGAAGCTGCATACAGGTTCTGACGCAAAAGAATTTCAAGTGTCCCAGGCATTAATGCAAATCAGTAATTACTGAAACTTGCAAACCAGCAAGTAGGCACCAAAATAGGACATTTGCATCACAATGTAAGTTGTATTCATTTGGGTGGACAAGCATCATTTAATTGTAATTATTTTGAATGATCCTTCATAGCACACTGGCAGTATATTTATTGAATTGCCTTTGTTTGTGGGCAATTCACAGTCACAGGGAAGAGAAACACATTTAAGAAATAGAACAAATGTGCTTGTAAAAACCACAAAAATTGACAAGGAGACTCCAGGAAAGGTCATACCTGAAACAAAGGGTTTTTGTTTGTGAGGGTTTTTTTTCCTTTTTGAACACACAACATTTGTTTAGATTTTGAGTTGCCAGTGTCCTTCTAAAGGTATACCCAACTCAAATCTGAACCAATGATTAAATATTTTAAACAGAGACCATGAAAATATCCCACAACATTTTTAGAATACCAGTAGAAACAGTTGCTTAAAAACAAATATATCCCCAATACTGTAGCACTGAGAACCTGAAAGTGAAATTGTCTGTGAACAAGAATTACTGACTTCATTAGTTTTCATTGTCCAACCTAAGAGAAATAGAAAAATTCAAACCATGACAGCTAAGTACTAGTAATAATCCAGTCTGTGATCAAGAATCATAAATGGATACCAAAACCGGAGGTGGGTTTTTTCGCAGTGAGATAACAAACATGCATTCGCTATCCTACTGATGATAAGGCAACTTTCTCATTTTTCATGTGAGATAGGTAGGTGAGGTCAATCACAGGCTTCAGTTCAGTGTTGACCTCACCTAGCTACCGAACAGTAAAAACTACAGGTGCCTTGTCTCCACTAGGATTCTACAATGGGATACCCACTACACGTTATCCACAAACCTACCTTGTTGGTGGTGAAGACAAAGCCCATGTGATTTGGTACTGCTACTTGCATTTGATAAATGAGACATGTGGCTACCCAGACATCAGCAATTTGTTCTTTTAAGGAAATGGTATAAGTCTGCATTTCCCAGGCAGGCACTCAACAAGACAGGAGAAAAATGTATTTTGTCAAAAGCATTGAGACTCATTCTGGGGTTTAGATACTGGTCTGTCCTAAATGTAAACAACAACTCTTACCCCTTCAATTCTTCTGCCCGTGCTACCTCACTGCTCCATTGCACATGATCTTTATATCTCCCATATGAGCTTTCGACACAAATTTGTTCTTCCAACTTATATCATGGATTTGCCACATTTGATTTCTGGCTGCAAGATAAGCACATAGGCAGTGCTAGCACTGCCCCTTTCTTAGCCGCCTGCTTCTCTAGTCATTTCCTTTTCTACACCCTTCCTCAGCCATGCATGGGGACACATTTTAAATGCCTTTGGATAGACATGTGGGGCCCAACTTGAGGTTAAATAGGAGTCACACCTATTCATTTAAGAGAAGGATTTGGCCCTTAGCATCTACACCAGGGATCAGCAACCTTTGGCACGCGGCCTGCCAGGGTAAGCCCCCTGGTGGGCCGGGCCGGTTTGTTTACTTGCTGCGTCCGCAGGTTCGGCCAATCTCAGCTCCTCCTAGCTGCGGTTCGCCATCCCAGGCCAATGGGGGCTTAGCCTGGCGGGCCGTGTGCCAAAGGTTGCCGATCCCTGATCTACACTATCATCAGTCCAAGAGTCTAGCAAATATTTGAGCTTTAACCCCGAAGGCTCTGCAAAAAAACTATAGAGTTCTATAGAAACCCTCCAGCAAGGTAGTAAAACAACACTATACTGCATGGGTTCAGCCTCTTATAAGATACCTATACACACACTGCTCTGCCACAGTATCTCTAGCTAGTGACAAATATCTCAATTTATCAGAGTCAAAACATTTTATTAAATGTTTATTTAGTAAGTTGCCTATTTACATACCTTTCCTCCATGCAACCTCTGCCAAGTACAAATAGGACTTTCTGGCACTACCCTTTGTTCCAATGTGGAAAAGAGCAAGTCAGACTGACACTACCAAGGACCCAGTTCTGATTTAGCTCTTTTCATCTGTGGATCTCAAAGTGTTTTACAAAAGGAGTTAAGTCATTAACCCCATTTTACAGATGGGAACACTGAGGAACAAAGAAGTGAAATGACTTGCCCAAAGTTAACCAGCAACTCAGTAGCAAAGCCAGAAGTAGAACCTAGGTCTTTGAGTCCCGGTCCAGTATTCTCTCCACTAGGCCACACTGCCTTCCTATTTGTATTTCTGAATTGTAAAGCCCAATTGCAAAAGCTTTTTAAAAAAATGTTGCAAGACGTAAGCTGCTTATTACAACGATTTGATCCGTAACCACTTAACAGTGATATATACCATTAAATAACTAATGACTACGCAATAAAGCAATATGAGAGTGCTGTACAAATCTTACTCTCACCTGTTAAATTTTACACAGTTTGGGATTAGCAATCTCTATACACTCAATACAAACTCATTGTTAGTAGGAAGCATCGGAATGGACGGGCAAAAATGTCTTCATAGACTTCGTATGGAGTATGGTATGAACAGAGCATAAGGTCAAACTGATTAATTAAACCAAATGCCAGGAACAGAGTGACACACAACAGAACATACACCTCAGCCCCCAACTGCCCCACTGTTCCTACAGGACCTCCCAGTCTGATCATAGCTCCTTCATGCCCACCTCTTATACTGTGGTGGAGTAAAGAGGTTACCCCCATACAACAGGTCTGAAAAAATTCCTTCAGCAGGTTAAACCCTTCCACTATTAGGATGGGTCAGCAGGAGTTTAAGAAGAGCCCTGAATCCCTATGCAAGTCATAAATCCTGCCACCCCGTGATACTCCCCCATAAATTCTAGACAAAAGATAACCACTTATATCAAAAGTTTCTTCTTATAATTTCTCCACTCCTTTATAATGTCTTTACTGAAACTAAAGCACAAAAGCTCTCCCTATCGTTCTCAAATAATATCTCACCCTGCAATCAGAATCCGTTGCTCTTCAAATGAATGTCATGTCACTCTTGAAATTATTGAAGATTCCAGCAAAATAAGGAGCATCTCCAAACACTACAAAAGCAGACTGTAATATTCTTCCTTGTGTTTTCTGAACTACAGGCCTGATTTAAGAGAGTTCAACACCACCCGTCTCCAGGTGTCAATAGGAACTACACAGGCTCAGCACCAATCAGGGGCCCCAGAACCAAATTCTTCATTCAGTCACAACAATACAACTCTATTGAGATGAAGAGGAGTGAACATGAAAGAATTGTACCGTAGATCTACTTTGCCATTTCCTTGGGGAACACACACACGACAGAGCACCACACCCTGGAGGTGTGTGGGTTAAACAACAATACATGGATGACCACACGTTTATTTCAAATTGTTTATTTCAGAACTCTGAGGTGGAAGATGTAAATGGGTCAGTGTTTGATGATACTCTCCTTCCAGTGATTTGTTCTTATCATAGTAAGATGCCTGGTTATTAGTTTGTTTTTATTATTAATAGTTTAAGGGATTATATAATTATAACCTACCAAAAATAAGCTTTGAGAAACTGAAGACTCTGTGTTTCACTCAAGCTTCTAGATCGAAATCTGGTATAGATTTAAGTTAAAGTAACTCCACTTGTTTAAATGAGAAATACAGGACATTTGTAAAAAAAGATTACGTACATGAGAAACCACAATGTCAACAGATAGGATAATTAGCATATAATATTTGGTTGAAGATTGTAGATGGCCAAAGAAAAAATATTCATCTGAGATCAAAGGTGTGGGAACATCAGATTTGTGGCTTTGGACATTGGCTCAGAGCAGGGCCTTGCACAAGGAGGGGCTGTGGTGAGGAGCCCCGCTCTATAACTGGCAGTAGCACAGAGCTCCTCCAGCCCTGGGGCTGTGGTGAGGAGAGTGAGCTCCTCTGGACCCAGGGCTGTGGGGGGGGGAGAGGAAAGAGGGGAGGGCACAGAATGTGCCCCTCATAGAATGGTAAAATTTTTATTCCTGTGCACAGGGTAAAGGAGGTTGGTAGTAATTTCAGAAAAAGTAGTGTTTGATTCTCTCTCTCCTCTCCTGCCTTTTATGTAGTAGAGCGTAAATGTGTTTGACATTGCCTTCACAATGGGTCCTGCATAACTTTGGGAAGGCTACGTGGATAACACACTATTGAATACTGGGAGAAATGAATTTCCAGAGGTGATTAACAAAGTTTTGACAGTGGCACATAAATCTAAGCTTTCTTCATGGGGTTCAGATCCTTCTCTGTCTGAAGAGACTATGCAATTGTCCTGATTTTCTTGGCATCAACAACTGCAACTGAAAAATGAACATAAGTTCATAGAGACATAAGTATGCCCTTCATTCTCCCATAGGTACTATGGTGTTTCTAAATAAGCAAGAGGTAGACTGTTTAGCAACTATTTCTTCTACTGTTCTGGAACAAATATATATGAACTTTACTGGGATCAGGATGAGACAATGGTAATATTACTATTGACTTAATCAGGAGCAGAAAAGTGCCCATACTGTACAGAGAATGCTCTCCTTCCCTCCTCCAGAAAGATAATAAAAATAAAATAGATTTAAGCCGTTTATATCAGATGCATACCCCTAGTTCTAAGCTAAATGCCAAGAATACCATATCATCACATGCAAGCTGGGAAGCTATTTGTGTTTAATGGAATGCACGTATTTATGATTTTTTATTACCCATACGCACACAACAGTGACAAGTTATTTATCATGAGTTGTCCTCGTAGTGACATTGCCCAAGTTACTGCTATTCAAAGAGTCATGTGCGCACATAGTTCTGGTAGATTATCGCAAGCAATTTTGTGGTAAGATAGTAAACAATAAATCACCAATGCTGAAAGAAAGTTTAAAAGTACAATAGCTGGAGTGGGGAAGGGAGAAATTTAAAGAGAACATTAGTGGCCCTTTAAAAGTTGAGTAGAAAGCATTTTTAGGGAGGGATTAGTACTACTATTCTGGTACTTCCACCTTTTCATGTTTCTCTGAATGTATAAATATCTGCTTACTGTGTGTTCCATTCCATGGTCTGATGAAGTGAGCTGTAGCCCATGAAAGTTTATGCTGAAATAAATTTGTTAGTCTCTAAGGTGCCACACGTAATCCTGTTCTTTTTACTATTCTGTGCATACTGGTTGAGATAACCA
The DNA here is from genome assembly GCA_037349315.1 of Chelydra serpentina. Classification (NCBI taxonomy): domain Eukaryota; kingdom Metazoa; phylum Chordata; order Testudines; family Chelydridae; genus Chelydra; species Chelydra serpentina. Next base: position 26,971,858 of record JBAIAC010000035.1, on the reverse strand, counting down.
GGAGGGGTAGAGTTTAGAAGATAAATGCATACTTAAGGATCAATGGTAAAAGTTTGATTATTTTTTTGATATATTGGTATGAGAAGGGGATTTCTCCCACTGCAAGTCCTATAATTTTCTCTGTCATGAAGCTACATACACTGCTGAGATGTGCATTGGGATTTCCATAGCTGTTCTACAACAGAATGAACACACTTCCAAGTTTCTGACTTGGCTGCTATCTCCTCTAGCATTCTAACCTTGCCCCGGGGGATGCCATGTTCGCCCACATTATGCTTTGTTATCAGATTACTGCACTTCGTTTAAGGTGCCACAGGTATTTTTCTTGTTTTCTTTTAGAGAGACACCAGTCACTTGGAGCCAATCCTCCTGGCAAAATGCACTTTAAAATAACAGAGGAATGTTTATAACCTCTTCCCATGAGCTACAGAAGAAAATAACTTCCTAAGGAAGTTACAGGACCTCTAATAAGAAGCAGTTTCTTACAGATATACAAGCTACAGTCACTGATAGTATAGTTAGGTAGTGTACAGTGTAAAGTGCATTTCTTTAGGAGGAATGTGCTCACTGATTGCACCTTTTTTATCTAGATAAGAATTTGCAAGTACTTCAAGGTCCTGTTCACTTTCCTCCTGTTTCAGCTGAAGTGAAATTCCAAGAATGTAGTGGTAGGCCCTTGTTTATATTCCCACCCTCTATGTATCCTGGATACCAGATCAACCTGTCACATTCCATTGAGCCAGTAAACCTCAGCCTTATTATTTGCTTTAGAATTGGCTACCTAGGCTGGTAATCACCTTCCTCTTCAGAGCGGATGAGCTGAGGCATATTACCTGCCTCCAGGCAGACCAACAGTTATTCCTGTAGTTAAGCATAACTGCCCAATTACTATGGCTCTGTAGACTAGAGGATGTGGGCAAGCACCTTGAATACATCCAACGTGCACTTGCAAGTTAACAAAATACTTATCTGTAGAGCTAGCAGGAAGGTGGCATAGCTGGAAGAAAAAACTGATCCTGATATTGTGACTGTCCAATTCCCACTGTATGCTTTCTACACAGGACTGATCAGGCCTATCTTTAAGCATAGCAGCTGCTTGGGACTTCCCTAACACACAACCCCAAGTGCAGGCAACTCACAGGCTGACCCATCCTCTCTGCCTGTGGCAGCAGAACAAGTTAGACTCAGACTTTAAGGTCAGAAGGGACCATCATGATCATCTGGCCTGACCTCCTCTGCCATTTACATTAGTTGAAACCTGCAAGTGACCTGTGCCCCGTGCCTCTGAGGGTCTCTGCCATTCTGACCTGGGGGGAAATTCCTTCGCAACCCCAAATTTGATGATCAGTTAGACCCTGAGCACATGAGCAAGACCCACCAGCCAGACACCTGGGAAATAATTCTCTGTAGTGACTCAGAGCCCTCCCCAGGCTAGTGTTCCATCACTGGCCGGCAGTCACAGATCAGCCACATGCCATTGTAGGCAGTCTCATTATACCATCCCCTCCAAAAATTTATGAAGCTCAGTCTTGAAGTCAGTTAGGTTTTTTGCCCCCACTGCTCCATTAGCTCGGTCACATAGGAAAGGCAATAGTTTTGACAGATTGAGCCCCAGAAAACTCATTTCAGTCCCAGCCCAGTGGTGTGCAGCACTTAAGTCAGTGGTGGACAACCTGCGGCCTGCATGCAGCCCATCAGGGTAATCTGTTGGTGGGCTGCGAGACAGTTTGTTTACATTGACCGTCCACAGGCATGGCCGCCCGCAGCTCCCAGTGGCCAGGAATGGCAAACCGCGGCCACTGGGAGCTGCGGGCGGCCGTCCCTGTGGACGGTCAATGTAAACAAACTGTCTCGTAGCCCACCACTGGATTACCCTGACGGGCCGCAGGTTGCCCACCACTAACTTAAGGTGTTTAACAAACCTAGTGCTCTATTTGAGTCAGTCACAGCCCTACACTGCTCCAGTGGGGTTTCCCAGAGCCATTGTACTTCCCATAGACCCCTGCCATGCAGTACGACTGCTGTTACTCCCCTTTAGGGAATGCAACATATGGTCCCTTATGAAACCAGCTCTTCTGGCCAGCACGGGAAAGGGAGTGGACAACAGTCCGTCCTCTTTCCTTGTCCTTCTTGATGGAATTTGCAGCCTAGGGGGAGTTAGAGAGCATGGATATTACTCTAATTGTGGCCCGCTCTTGTGTGTGCAGGTGCGTGCATGCACGTGTATGTGCTTGTGTTGGAGAAGCTCAAGGACTGGCATGATCTAGGGATAGGTACCAGAAAAAAACCCAGAGTATATAATTTAGAGGTAACTATTCGAGAATAATATTTGTTGCATGTTTACAACACAGGGCAACTATCATCATCATCATCATTACCACCACCACGCTCATAACTGCATTGGTCATTGGGGCACCATCATTGATGAGCAATCAACCAATTGTCTCCACTCCTGACGATTGTGTGTCAGTGCTTGAGTCTCCGCGAAGTCCATTCCTGTCCACGCTTTTATGTTGTCAATCCATCTCTTCTTCTGTCTACCTCTTCTACTCTTCCCCTGTACTGTCCCTTGGAGGATGACCTTGAATAGGCCCGATGATCTTGTTACATGGCCGTACCACTTCAGCTTGCACTTTTTCACAGTTGTCAGGAGGTCTTCATATGACCCAGCGCATTGAGTGCAGGGCCGGCTCTAACTTTTTTGCCACCCCAAGCAAAAAACAAAACAAAAAAAACACCTGAGCGCCGCCCCCCCTAAGCAAAAAAAACAACAACCCTGAGCACCACCTCACCGAAACAAACAAAAAAACCCGAGCACCATCCCGCCGAAACGAAAAAAAAGAAACCCTGAGCGCCATCCCGCTTAAGTAAAAAAAACAACCAACAACCCCGAGCGCCGCCCCGCTGCCCTAAGATTGGCCGCCCCTTAGAAGCTGCCGCCCCAAGCACATGCGTGGTCGGCTGGTGCCTGGAGCCAGCCCTCATTGGGTGATGATGTTGCAGACCTCTTCATTAGTGACATGGTCGAATTAGGAGATGCCCAGGATTTTACGGAAGTATCTCATCTCTACTACCTGTATTTTCCGTTCAAGTTCTGCTGTAAGGGTCCATGTCTCGCACACATACAGAAAAATGGAGATGACCAATGCGTGCAGCAGTTTCAGTTTGGATTCCAGGGAGATGTTCTTATTCCTCCAAATTCGCTTTAGCTTTGCCACTGCTGCTGTTGTATGCACAGTTCCTGCCAGAATTTCTGTCTTGGATCCTTCATCAGTGATGATTGCCCCCAATTACTTGAGCTGCTTCACTGTCTCCAGCTCTTGTCCACTGACAGTGATATGTGAGCTGATCCCGTCATGTTTGTTTGTCATCAGCTTGGTTTTCTCTGCACTGATTTCCATGCCATATTGTGCGGAGGTTTCATCCAATCGTTTCACAAGGCTGGCGAGTTCATCTTCACTGCCTGCCAGGCCATCAATGTCATCAGCGAATCGAAGATTTGAGATTGTTCACCCCCCAATGCTGACTGTGCATATTTGATCTTCTAGGGGATCAGTCATTATGCACTCCAAGATGTTGAACAGTGTGGACGAAAGAAGGCAGCCTTGCCGGACTCCAACACTGGCACGAAACCACTCTCCTATTGTGCCATTGACGAGAACTGCACTGCTGGCCTTGGCATACAGTTGTTTAATGGTAAGAATAAGCTTACTACCAACATTGTACTATTTCATGGTTCCCCAGAGAGCTTCATCCCATACTCCGTCAAACACCTTCTTGAAGTCAACAAAGACATGATAGATGTCCTGCTGGTGTTGTAAGTACTTCTTACATAGAACACAAAGGATTAAAAATCTGTTCTGTGGTACTTCTTCCAGCATGAAAGCCAGCCAGTTCTTCAGAGATGATATTCTACGCTTGTGGCTCCAATCTGTTCAATATGACTTTCAACATCACTTTGCTGGGATGGCTAATTAAGCTTATGGTTCAGTAATTTTGACACAATTGCATGTTGCCTTTCTTTGGCAGAGTGATGATTAGTGACTGTGTCCATGTGGAGGGCCACCCACCAGTCTGCCAGATCGTGTTGCAGATCTTGGTGAGTACATCTATTACTATTTCTCCTCCAAATTTCATCAGTTCAGCTGGGATGTTGTCAATACCTGTACCCTTTCCGTTCATGAGCAATTTCACAGCTGTCTCCACTTCTTCACGCAGTATTGGAAAGTCATCCTCCTCTGTTGAATCTGGGTTGTCTAAGACACTAGGACCTCCATTTGTCTGGTGACAAATATAGATCAGAGCAGTAGTTTGTCCACCTATTGATGATGTCCCTTTCTTCTGTAAGACTGTTCCTTTCTTTGTCTTGAATTGCATTAGCTTTGGTCTATTTTTCCTTCATCAGATCTTTTACCACCTGGAAGGCTCATTTGCTATTTTTATTATTGATACAACTCTTCAATTTTAGAGCATTGTTTTTCAATCCATATCTCCTTGGCCACCTTCATTCCTTTCTTGATCTTTCTGCCAATCGCTCTGTATTTACCAGCTCCCTCACTGCTGTTCTTGTCTCTCAGGTTCTCTTCTAATGTCACACATTTGTTGTATTTCATTTGTGACCCATGGTTTTGTCTTCTTACAGTGTTTCCCAAGGATGTCCATTGCTGCCTCATTCATTACAGTGTTGAAATTGTTGGTCATTGTTTCTATGTCTTCCTCTAGAGCAAGCAGCAGGGCAAATTTTCCACCGATCATTGCTTGGAATGACTCTGCAATGTTTTGGTCTCTGAGTCTTTCTAAATCAAACTTGGTTCTGGTGAACTTTGGCTTGACGATTTTCCTTAGCCGCAGCCAAAAATTTTGCATCACAAGGTCGTGATCACTTCCAATATCAGCACCGGGGAAGCTCCTTGTTTTAGCTCTGTCAATTTCAGAATGAAATCAGTTTTGCACCATGATGTAGTCGATCTGGCTGTGATGTACACCATTAGGTGCGTGGCATGTTGATCATCTGGATGCTTTATGTGTTCCTAATGTGTCTGCAAGAACCAGATTATTATAGTCGGCAAACTCCAAAAGTCTCAATCCTCTCTCATTTTTACCGCATTACAGAAAGGGCCCCAATAATCTCACCAATCTGCCTGTGCGTCAGTACCCACTTTAGCATTCTAATCTCCCTGTACAGTCAGGATATCTTTCTTGTGTACCTTATCAATTATGTCTTGGAGCTGATTGTAAAAATCTTCAATTTGCCCATCGTCACAGTCTGTTATAGGGATGTAGATTTGTATCACTGTGATATTAAATAGTACTGCCTTTAGACGGATGGAAATAAACCTGCTGGACACATTGCGTGGCATCCTAATACTGAATTCTTGATATCTTTATGCACAAGAAATCCTATGCCATTGACAGTTTGTCCTCTCCACTGTAATAGAGTACATGGCCTTCTTCTGTTAGTACCTTTTCAAAGTTCTTCCATCTGACCTCAGAGATTCCTAGAAGGTTCCAGGTGTATTGTTCCATTTTGTACATGAGTTCTTTCAACTTCTCTATTCGTCTCAATGTCCTTACATTCCATGTGGCTATGGTGATGTTATCTCTTCCATGGATCCTCTTTGTTGGAGTTACACCAGTAGTATACTTGTCGCGTCCGCCCTGGTGTGACACAGATGGCATGGTCATTATTAATCCAGGCTACGATTAATCCAGTATGGACATGGTTGACTTGCTCATCATATGGTGTATCTTGGGCAAATTTCTAACCTGGCGGAGCCCATCCCTTTCCAGGCAGCCCCCTTTTAGTCACCCCTTATGACATGCAGGAGGAGCAATGGGCCTATTCTGTCCCTGGACCCACAGGGGAAAGTATGCAGGCAGGCAGTATAGAATCATAGAAGAATCATAGAATATCAGGGTTGGAAGGGACCTTAGGAGGTCATCTAGTCCAACCCCCTGCTCAAAGCAGGACCAATCCCCAATTTTTGCCCCAGATCCCTAAATGGTCCCCTCAAGGATTGAACTCACAACCCTGGGTTTAGCAGGCTAATGCTCAAACCACTTAGCTATCCCTCCCCATTCAGTTGTCAAAACACACTGGGATTGCTGCTTTGTATGTATCACACTATTGAAATCTGTGTGCCTAGACATAGCAAGAAGAGGCAAGTACGATGCACATATTAAAGATACTTGTGTTCAGTATATCTAAGTATCTTTGAAAGCCACAGACGTGAACCGAATGTGTGTGACCTATAGATTCCTGCACAGCACCACTAATTTAAAGTTTGGCCAGTGTTTGATTTTAACCCTCCATATTTTCTGATGCTTGCAACATAAAGAAACATTTTGCAACAAGCTGAGACCGCACAGATTAGAAATTTTTTTTAAAAAATAAAAAACTATGCCCACTTTGAAGATGTAATAAAGGTTGAGAGAGACTGAAATTGGTAATTTTCTTTACTTTAATGGCGGAAGCAGCACAGCTATTAAGCCTATAGCACCACTCACTATCATGCAACTAATCAAGAGTTTAATCCCAAACTCAGATCTCTCCCGACTCTGCTCTGGCACAGAGGGAATCCCTGGGTCGCTATGACAGCAGCCACTCCAAGCTGTTAAGAAGTACTGTACAAGCTGAGAGGATGCCAGATGGAGGTACTTGTCCTAGGGAGTTACCAGACACATAACACTGTAAATTGTCAACCCTTAAAACACTGGGTTTTCCTTTTGACTGCTTTATCTGTCCTTATTTGTAAGCACTTACTCCTGCTTCCATTGACTTCAGTGTAAGTGGGATTAAGCTGTATTTTTTTTAAAAAATGTACTTTAACTGTATACAAATGGATAAGCAATATATCCTTTAAAAATGGGCTGAGTATACAGTTATGTAAGAGACCATAACAGATTTGGAGAGTCAAGTGCTCATTGATACATTTCCATCTTTTCTTTAAAAAACAAAGAAAATGTTGTAAATTGTAATGTTATAATATTGTTAATTGTAAAGGATAATACAAATAATGGCACAAAACCAGGAAATTCAGAGCTACTTCTGAAATGTCACCTGCTCTCTCGTCCTTTAGCTATCCAAAAATCTCATAGTGCCATCCATCACTGCAATATCTAAGTACCTTCCACATAAAGTCACTATCCTAAAAACCAACTCCCTAGTGGATTTCACTGAGGCTCTGGCACCCATCTGGGTCAAAACGCTCTTTGGGGTAGGGTTCATTTGAATATTTTGGGACAAAATAAAATCAAAGCGATTTGCAAAACCTGAAAACTAAGTCCATTCCTTTGATTGGCTTTACCCCCATAGAATGGCTTATTATCAGATAAATCCTTTACTGGGAAATTTTATTCTTCACTTTCAGAGGGATACACTCAATACTCAGATATGGTCTTTTCCCCTCTCTAACTGCTATGATCCTAAAAATAGGATCATTGTTTAAAGTAAGCTTCAAAGTTAAGGATTTCAGATCCTTTGGTGCATATAAAAAAGCATATGATTATTTAAGGATCTAGTAAAGAGCCAAACCTGTGAGCATCAGTTTTAAAAACTGTTCCCACTGCTTCCTCACAAAGTTGGAGGAAGCACCAGGAGGAGAAAATGGCTGATTAGGGGCCTGATTCTTCAGGTGTTATGCACAAGAAAAGATTTTAACATGTGAACTAAACAAAGCAAGCCCCAGAACTGTGTTGTCTACACTAGGAATTTAACACATTACCTAACAAGGTAAAAACACAAGTTTTTCCTAGTGTTGGCCTTTGCATCTGCTTGTTCTTCCCTTTGAAGCGTTTAGCTCCAATTAAAATGGGCTAAACTGGGGCATTACGGTGGTGGTTCTCTTCCACGCTCCGCACACCCAACAAGCTCTGCCCACAAGAGTCAGCAAAGTGAGATCTGCTCATAGTACACCAGGCAGATGTTCAGAATATGACTATGTGGGCTCTGCTGGACTCCTTGAACATTGCTACTACCCCTCAGTGGGGCTTGATTATACCTATGGGCCTTCTTGGCTCCTGGACTAGGGAAAAAGAGTGGTGGTATTTCCCCAGTGCCACACACTTGGGACACCAAAATGAGTGGTGACTTAGTAAATTGTGCAGATCTGCAATACACACACACAGACACACTTCTTAGGGCTTGTGTAGTCACGGCAGAGCGCTCCCAGCGCTCTAAAAAGAACACCTCCACGAGGGGCATAGCTACCAGCGCTGGGAGCCGGTGCACTGTCTACACTGGCGTTTTACAGCGTTGAAACTTGCTGTGCTCAGGGTGTGTTTTTTCACACCCCTGAGTGAGAATGTTGCGGCGCTGTAAAGTGCCAGTGTACACAAGCCCTACCTCAAGAAGAGGGCTGTTCACACCTCACGTGCTATTGTTCCAGCTCTTTGAGGACATTCAACGCTCATATAAGCAGCCAAGGGTGTGCACACTCAAGCAACATACAAAAGTTGAGGGCTGCAAGCTGATATAACTAAAGTCAATCAAACTTTGTAGTGTTGACACAGCCTCAGACATCTCTGTACCCATTACCTTGGTTCACATTTTTTAAGGTTTCTTCACTATAGATTAACATTACTGGAAGTTACACATGCCTCCTTTGCCATACCTCACAGTTCCAAAAAGCAATGAAAAAAAATACATAGAGGAAATGGAAAGACTCGTCAAAGCGAATGTAAGATTCTCATTGTTCTGAACCAGCAGCTCAAGACCAATGAAAGGGAAAAATGGTACATACTTTTGCTGAAGTGTCTACTTCTGTAGCATTTTATAACAAACAATTATAGTAAGAGGAAGTTGAAACAAAGCAAGTACAACTTCAAATGGCACTTAATAAGAAGCAAACACTGATGGCATGAAGATAAACATTTGGTCAAAGTAAAAACAATGCAGCCAGAGAGAAAAGCACTATCTGGAAAAAGAACGAGGAGTACTTAGAGACTAATAAATTTATTTAAGAATAAGGTTTTTTTTTGTTAGTCTCTAAGGTGCCACAAGTACTCCTCGTTCTTTTTGCAGATTTACTAACAGGGCTGCTAATCTAAAACCTGTTACTGTCTGAAAGATCACCACAAGAAGTCATTAGCATCCTCAAAGGCCATCTGCATGCACCTTGAACCAAATGAGCAATCAAGCCTGAGAATGGCCATCACAACAGTTATGGTGTTTGTTACTTGTGTGGAGTCTATTAACCATTTGAAGAAAGTTGTTTTTCTGTTGTGCTTGAACACAGTTATGTATTTATTTGCATTGCAGTAGTGCCTAGCGACCCCACACCCATTGCAGTAGGCACAGTACAAATACAGGAAGTTGCCTGACCCAGTAATTTGGTTATAACTTACAAGGAATGTGTTAATATACATCACTGGCTACTGTTAAAGCATGTGGGTACCTATCTAAAATCTATTATATTCATCCTTAGGTTTATTTAAAGGGCAATCTAGATCTTGCAGTGTGCCCTGCAGCACACCAGATGAGGACTGGCTGACTACTGTGGAGAGCAGATTTCAGAAATATGGGCCCTCCAGAGGATGCCTTGCAACCAGCCTCAATTTGATCTTTGGAAACAACAGAGCAACCCAGACTAACTCCAGCGATGGAGAATCAAAAGAGAGACAAGCTCTAAGAATAAATGGAGCCCATATAATCCAGGGGTTTACGAACTGTAAAGGAGAATGCTCAGTAGGAGTGTTGGTGTGCCCACAGCATCTCATTGGTATGCCCACAGCATCTCATCCATAGCTAACTAAATTGTTTGGCATGATTAGATATTAGGATAAGACTCCAGGGGGTGGGGGGAACTCAGAATATCCCTATTTGCCTACTACACAGTTTCTTCATCTTCCTTTGAAACATGTGGTACTGGCCACTGACAAGAGATAGGATACTGGACTAGAAAGCCCACATGTCTTATCCAGTATGGTAATTTCTAGGAGATTTGAGGAGCAGCAATGGATCCTATAGGATTGTTAACTGCAAACTGTATTGCAAGGATCTCCGGTAAAAGGTTGAGAGACCAAGTGTGCACTTTCCTTTAATTACGCTTCCCCTGCATCAGTGTCAACAATTTTCCAGATTAAACAAGTGAATAAACTTCTGCTTTCCAATCTGTGTGAAGAATGGGTGATACAGAGATAATAGAAACTACAATGTCTGGGATCAATGAAAGCAGAAAATCTGAATGCCATCTAATGTTAGTGAGTGTCTGCAGTGTTGCTAGCTCCCTTAATAGCCAAACACACTGAACACCAAAGGCAAATATTCAGACAAAATGGCACCCTTCAACTTTGTGTGTGAACCCCCAGGTGTCATGTCTAAGGCCTTGGCTACACTCACGAATTACAGTGCAATAAAACTGCCTGCAGCGCTGTAACTCACTAACTGGCTACACTCGCAAGGCACGTGCAGCGCTGCATCTCCTCAGGTACAGCGCTGCATGTACTCCACCTCCCCGAGAGGAATAACGTTTGTTGTGCTGCTGCTGGTGCGCTGCGGCTACAGTGTGGTCACCCAATGCGCTGTTATTGGCCTCCAGAAGTATTCGGAAGTATCCCACAACGCCTGTTCTAGCCACTCTGGTCATCAATTAGCACTCTACTGCCCTGGCCTCAGGTGACCAACCGCCACTCCGACCCTTTAAATTCCTTTGGAATTTTAAATATCCCCTTCCTGTTTGCTCAGCCAGGCGTGGAGTGCTCTCAGCGCATCTTTCCAGGTAACCATGCCTCCACGTGCGAGACAAGCCCCAGTATGGAGCAATGGCGAGCTGCTGGACCTCATCGCTGTTTGGGGGGGAGGAAGCTGTCCAGTCCCAGCTGCAATCCAGCCGGAGGAATTTCGATACTTTCGGCCAGATATCAAGGGCCATGATTGAAAGGGGCCATGACCGGGACGCAATGCAGTGCAGGATAAAAGTAAAGGAGCTGCGGAGTGCGTGCCGCAAAGCCCGCGAGGCAAACAAGCGCTCGGGTGCTCCCCCCAAAACCTGCCGATTCTACAAAGAGCTGGATGCAATACTTGGGGTTGACCCCACTACTCTTCCGAACACCACCGTGGACACGGGAGAGCGGGAGGAGGAGGAGGAGGAGGAGGGAGAGGAGGAGGAGGAGGGGGTTGAAGAAAACAGAAGTGAGGGTGCTGTGACTGGGGGAGACACCCCTGACTCCCTGGGTGCATGCAGCCAGGAGCTCTTCTCGAGCCAGGAGGAAGGGAGCCAGTCACAGCAGCCGGTACGCGCTGGGAGAGAAAGAGAAGAACAGGTTCGCGGTAAGCAGCTTTTATTTTCGGGAAGGAGTTTTTTCGGTGTGGGGTCCTTGGGTGAGGAGGGTTTGGGCTGCATGCATGCCTAGATGCGGAAGAGCGCATTGATGTGGTCTATCACATCGGAGAAATTGGCCACTGTAATCTCTTCGAAAGTCTCAGCCAGGACGTGGGCAATGTGCTTGCGCAGGTTCATTGGGAGAGCCGCCGTGGTCCTTGTCCCAGTCAGGGTAACGTGTCCGCGCCACTGTGCCGCGAGGGGCGGGGGGACCATTGCTGCACACAGGCAAGCTGCATATGGGCCAGGGCGGAAGCCGCATTGCAGTAGAAGACCCTCCCTTCCTTCCCCGGACACCCTCAGCAGCGAGATATCTTCCAGGACGAACTCCTGTGGAAAATGTGGGGATAGTGTTCAGTGTAGGTTCCCCCTGCAGCTGTTGGCTCTCCCCAAGGCACAGAAACCCATCGGACAGTACATCCGCAAAACAATCAGTCCCCCTTTACCCTGTGTTTACTCACCATTTTGGGGCTCCCGTGGGTTCTGTGCGCTCTGTTTGGGACGGGAAAATTGTGCTGTTTTGGAGACTGTGTGTGCCCTCCTTAAGTGTGGGGGAATCATTGCTCTGTCTGGCATAAAACAATGATGCCTCTGTTAAATGTTGCATTTTGCCTTCCAGATGCAACCTTGAGATCTCCGCCATCCTTCTTATCAACGGCTGAGAGACTCCAAAGGCTCAGGAAGAGGCCCAGAAGAACGAAAGAAGACATGCTGCAGGAAGTTATGAAACAGTCTCTTAAAGAGAATCAAAAGGCTCGGGAGTGGAGGGAGAGTGAAAGCAGGCTCCACCAGGAAAACACAGCGCTGCGGCAGCAAAGCATGCAGCTCCGGCACGAAAGCACAAAGGAGCTGATTAGCATCATGGCGCGCCAAGCGGACTCTATCCAGGCACTCGTCACCATGCAGGCGGAGCAGTACCGCATCCGCCCCCCCCTGCAGCCAGTGTCCCAAAACACGTGTGCCCCCATGTCACCACCTGCCCACTTCACCCAACATACTGGTTCTTATCGCCCACACCAGATGCCCCCAACACCTCTAGCTTCACCAGACAGCCCTGGAAACTATGACCCTTACCCACTGCACTCAACTCCCATCCCGAATTATAGACATCCTGAGGTCCAGCACTCACTGCACAGCACTCCAGACAGGAAGCTCGAGTATGAAAGCAGGACATACCATACCCTGTGACTGAACCCTTCCCCACACCACCCACCACCCCCTTGCCCTTTCTGTCTCACAAGCAGTTGTGTTTCTTTTGAATACATGTATTTTCTCTGTAATAAACGGATTCTTTGGATGTGCAAACAGTCTTTATTATTGCATAAGGAAAAAAGATACCTTAGCCCAGGAAAGAAACAGGCAAAACAAGTGAGCTGAGCAAACACAAATCAGCTTAGCAAAGACAGATAACTGATAACATTGGAACCACTTCACTTCAGGGTCGTGCAGGGCAGCACACATTACTGGTGGTTGTCAGCCTCAAATTTCTCCCTCAAGGCATCCCTAATCCTTGCAGCCCCACGCTGGGCCCCTCTAATAGCCCTGCTCTCTGGCTGTGCAAATTCAGCCTCCAGGTGTTGAACCTCTGAGGTCCACGCCTGAGTGAACATTTCACCCTTCCCTTCACAAATATTATGGAGGGTACAGCACGCGGATATAACCGCGGGGATGCTGTGTTCGGCCAAGTCCAGCTTCCCATATAGAGATTGCCAGCGGCCCTTCAAATGGCCAAAAGCACACTCCACAGTCATTCTGCACCGGCTCAGCCTGTAGTTGAACCGTTCCTTGCTGGTGTCAAGGCTCCCTGTGTAGGGTTTCATGAGCCATGGCATTAAAGGGTACGCGGGGTCTCCAAGGATCACAGTGGGCATTTCAATTTCCCCTACCGTGATCTTCCGGTCTGGGAAAAAAGTCCCGGACTGCATCTTCCGGAACAGGGCAGTGTTCCGAAAGATGCGTGCATCATGCACCTTTCCGGGCCAGCCTGCGTTGATGTCAATGAAACGCCCACGGTGATCCACAAGCGCCTGGAGAACCATGGAGAAATACCCCTTCCGATTAATGTACTCGGATGCTAGGTGGGGTGGTGCCAGAATAGGAATATGGGTCCCATCTATAGCCCCTCCGCAGTTAGGGAAACCCATTTGTTCAAAGCCAGCCACAATGTCCTGCACGTTACCCGGAGTCACGGTTCTTCTGAGCAGGATGCGATTAATGGCCTTGCAAACTTGCATCAGCACGATCCCAACGGTCGACTTTCCCACTCCAAACTGGTTCGCTACTGATCAATAGCAGTCCGGAGTTGCGAGCTTCCAGATTGCAATAGCCACCCGCTTCTCCACCGTCAGGGCAGCTCTCAATCTCACAGGGCGGGGGCGAGCTCCTCACACAGTCCCATGAAAGTAGCTTTTCTCATTCGAAAGTTCTGCACCCACTGCTCGTCATCCCAGACTTGCATGACAATGTGATCCCACCACTCTGTACTGGTTTCCCGAGCCCAAAAGCGGCGTTCCACGGTGCATAGCATGTCCGTGAATGCCACAAGCAAATTAGTGTCGTATGCGTTTTGCGTGACAATTTCATCGTCATCGTCAGACTCCTCGCTGTCACTGTGGATCTTAAGGAACAGCTCGACTGCCAAACGTGACGTGCTGGCGAGACTCGTCAGTATTTTGCTCACCAGGTCGGGATCCATTTCCCCGCTGGCCAAAACGGAGCACAGATCGCGCTACAAAGAAACTGTTGAAAGATGGCGCAAATTGTGGCCGGAAACACAGGGATTGCTGGGATGCGAAGCGATGCATCACGGGGCGTTGGGACAGGACCCAGAATGCACCATACCCCATGCCCCCTTCCCACAACCCACGGCGCCAGAATTGGAAGAGGTGTTCTGTGGGATACCTGCCCATAATGCACCTCTCCCAAAACCGCTGCAAGTGCCGCAAATGTAGCCACGTCAGTGCTAGTTACTGCGTTGGCGGCTACAAGTGTGGACAGGCTGCAGCGCTTTCCCTACTCAGCTGTACGAACACGGGTTTAACTAACAGCACTGTACATCTGCAAGTGTAGCCAAGGCCTAAGAAGGAAAAGACATGGTTGTGGGTCTCACCTGTGCAATCTGGCTGACATGGATGAAAATTAAAGCCTACTGGACAATGTTAAAAATGCACTGATGCTTACACCTCTCAGCGGGAGACAACCATGAATGGCAATGCTACTTTAGTGGACTCATGCCCGAAGTCAGACTGTATGAGGTCAAGGACAAGTTCAGTATGACTGCAGCAGTTTCAGCACCACCCTAGGATGGTAGGTTAGAAATCAGGAAGTGAGGGATGGGATATGGGAAGCTTGTTAGTGTCACAGGATGGCTTGTTGAGAGGGAGCCTCTGCTGCTGTGTAAAACAGCTGGCATCCTAATTTCACAAGAGGGAACATTAACAAACTTAGCCAGCACAGAGAAACCCAAACCTCCTCACCAATCTTTACTAGTCATAAGGGCAAAGGGCCCTCTCACAAGTGGGTAAATTCAACTCCCTCACATCTTAGAGCACAATGTGCTTGTGACATTATTGACTTGAACTGGGACCGTATAGACCATTGTTGCAACTAAGGTCCTGCAGTGGCACCAAATGTTGTATAAAGGGGGTCAAATAAGGTATCTAAGACCAGGTTATGCTTTGCTGGTTATGATGATGCTATCTGTATGCAGGCATCAATTTTTTATTTAAAGTATTGGCTCTATACTGTCCGTATTTCAAACCTGTGCTAGGATGCTGGGTGACACCTCAGACAGCTTGGCTTCAGCTCTGCCTAGCCTTCTGGATGGCCCATTAAGGATCATCAGCTATACAACTGACCCATTGAAAGAAGGCGGATACACCTTGTGATTCAGCAAGGTATCCAGGGACATGCCTATGGACCGAACTCTAAGGTTTTTCTTGCCAAGTGCCCCAGTACTTGTCTTTGGAACAAAGAAAGAGAGACCACATGACGAAAGACCATAAAAGACTGCTGCAGCTCCCCCGTCTTGTCTTCATTCCTGCTTCTTACCTCTGAAGGGACTTTGCTACAAATGGAAGCTCTGAACAAAGGACTGAATGATCCATCCCAGCTGGGGATGCACTCCAGAGACTTGGTTTGAACTTGCAGCTTATTCTATCACTGAACCAAGAACTTTGCCATTGCTGTATGTCATTGATTCCTTTTAACAAATTCTAGCTCTCACCTATACCTTTTTCCTTTTATAAATAAACCTTTAGATTTTAGATTCTAAAGGATTGGCAACAGCGTGATTTGTGGGTAAGATCCGATTTGTATATTGACCTGGCTCTGGGGCTTGGTCCTTTGGGATCGGGAGAACCTTTTTCTTTTACTGGGGTACTGGTTTTCATAACCATTTGTCCCCATAACGAGTGGCACTGGTGGTGATACTGGGAAACTGGAGTGTCTAAGCGAATTGCTCGGGTGACTTGTGGTTAGCCAGTGGGGTAAAACCAAAGTCTTCTCTGTTTGACTGGTTTGGTTTGCCTTAGAGGTGGGAAAACCCCAGCCTTGGGCTATAACTGCCCTGCTTTAAGCAATTTGTCCTGAATTGGCGCTCTCAGTTGGGTCCCGCCAGAACCAGCATCGTTACAGTGCTGTTCAGCTACTATATGTTTGAATACTTCGGCTGCATACACTGCAAGTTTCCCACCAGCAGCTTGGAATAACATCTCCCTTCACCAGTAGGGCACACAAGAACAGAGGCAGCTCCAGGCACCAGCGCAGCAAGCGTGTGCCTGGGGCGGCAAGCCCTGGGGGGCGGCCTGCCGGTTGCTGTGAGGGCGGCAGTCTGGCAGCCTTTGGCGACTTGCCTGCGGGAGGTCTGCCGGTACCGCGGCTTCAGCGGTAATTTGGCGTGGGACTGGCGGATCACCCACAGAAATGCCACCGAATCCGCGTGATCAGTGGACTGCCCGCAGGCGTGCCGCCGAAGGCTGCCTGACTGCCGTGCTTGGGGTGGCAAAAAACATAGAGCCGCTCCTGCACAAGAACAGTCATGGCCTCCAAAGTGCGAAAGGCCTGAAATGATAGAAAAAGACGTTTGCAGCAAGGGCACTACCCACACCTCCCCACACACACACCATATGCTGATTAGTTATGACATTTTTATAAAACAGAAAAAAGTTTGTAATTTTAACCTTACCATGGTCTCTCCAATTGTGTAACTGTGATTAACAAGTCTGTGTTCAGATAGACTAGATGGACTGAAGAATCCCCGTCACAATATATGTTGGTTCAGTTTAGAAACGTATAATTTTATGTCCTTCAGATTCTACAAGAATTAATTTTGTGCCCCTCCACTGAGCTACTTTAGACAGTAACCCTCTGTTTCTTGTCCTATTTCAGGCCCCTCAACTTCTACTGCCCACTGTTCATCAGGGACTTGATCCCTGACCCAATGTACCTTCACAGACCATTCCAAAAGGAAGCGTTTTCGTGATGAAGTTATGGTTGATGTTCTTGAGAAGGCAAACCAGCCGGTCCTATACCAGAAGCAGAGGAACACAAGACTGGAGCAAAGGCATGCTGACAGGCAGGAGGAAAGACTGATGCTTGCCACTGAGATGGTGGTCAGGGTTCCAGCGAGGGAGCAGGCACGGTTTCATAAGCCAGAACAAAATGGGGTATGTGAGGACAGAGGGTACAGTAACTCCGAAAAAACAGAGGGTACAGTAACTCCATTTGTCTCAATGTCATTTGGCGGGTATAGGGTCCCAGCCTGTCCATGAATATAGACTCCCAAGCATCGAAAAACATCGTGAACATCTCCAGTACAGCCCACACTGACATTCGTAAATCGGCCTCTGTGATCCACGAGGGCCTTCATAACAATGGAGTAGTACCCTTTGCTGTTTATGTACTCAATTGCTCCTTGACAAGGTCAAATTCTGGGCACATGAGTCCCGGTGCAGTTCGGAAACCCCATTTTCTCAAAGCCAGCAATTACCTCCAAATACCTTTAATGCCTGCCACCTTGGAGTAAACCACATGTCTGATTGCCTCAGTTACCTACACTACCACTTTACCCACAGTTGACTTTCCAACCCCAACCTGGCAATAGATCTGTAGCAATCTAGGGTAGCCAGCTAAGTTCCCTCTAAGCTGCAGCAGCCTATTAAGCGCCACGCAGGCGCTCAGGGCTGCAGCAGGGAGAGATGCCTCCCCCAAGCCCCGGACCTGCCACGGCCGGGGGAGAGGCGCCCCACCCCCGGCCCCAACCCAGCCTGGACCTGACGTGGCCAGGGGAGAGGCACTCCAGCCCTGGAGCTGCCATGCTGGGTAGAGACGCCTCTCCCTGCCCCAGGCCAGGTGCTATTGCAGGGAAGAGAGCTTGGGAGAGTCCTCTCTCCCCGCCATAGTCCAGGGGGAGCCTGCACCCCAAGCCCCTCATCCCCGGCCCCACCCCACAGCCCTCCTCCCTCCACCCCGCACCCAAACCCTCTGCCCCAGCCCTGAGTCCTCTCCCACACTCCAAACCCCTCGGCCCCACCCCCGCCACATGAATTTTGTTATGTGCACCAATATGGAGATGGTGTGTGCACATAACAAAATTCATTCCGCACATGCATGGGGAAAAATTAGAGCGAACACTGATTATAGCAGGGAGCAAGTGGATATAGAGGGAACAAGTGGTTATAGCAACCCGCTTCTGGACCAGCAAGGGTGACCTAAGCTGTGTCTCTTTATGCTGGAGGATGGGGGAAAGCTGCTCATAAAGCTTCAGAAATATAGCCTTCTTCATGCAAAAGTTCTGGACTCACTGCTGGTTAACCCAGGTCTTCGTGATGATGCGATCCCACCAGTCAGTGCTTGTTGCCCTTTGCCAGTAGAGCTGGCCTATGCAGGGGGCATCAACAGCTACGTCAATTGTACTGAGCAGCATTGCTCAGTGCAAATCTGCCGTGCCAAGGTACTCCTCCTCCTCCTGCTGCTGCTGCTCCATCAAGAAATCTGTCAGGTACCTTTGGTGGGACAGAAAACAGCGCCAAAATGTCCACTAGCACCTTACAGATGCTCTGCCAGTTTCCTGACACAGGAGTGAAAGCACAAGCAAAAGAAGTTCTTCAAATGGTGCCTCCTCCACGTTGCTGACTCCGTCTGGTGGCTGGTAGCTCACAGGCCAAAATGGTTGCTCAGCAGGCTGTGTTGGTGGGCTGTTCAAAATGTGCAGAGCAGGCAGTAAAGCTTGCCCACAGTGCATCATGGTCATAAGGCTACAGCAGACACATTTTGGGTGGACTCTGGAATATGGTTGGTTTGACTCGGGTATGCATGCTGCAGTATGGATGCCAAACCCCCAGGTCTGAGCATGGGTTAGAAAAGTCATAACATGAATTAAAAAACAGTGTAGACACTCAAGTCCAGGGTTCCCTAACACAGGTCAGCTGACTTTAGTTCCACTAACCCCTGGATTTACACTGCAATGTACACATACCCCAAGAGGCCAGCAATGAGATTCACACAGATGCTAGTCTGCCACAATAAGTCCATTAAACCACCTGAACAAGACACCATGAAGAATCAATATGGTACATAAGGGTTAAAGTGCAGCAGTACATCTACAACCCAACAGTAGTGCAAACATATTTCTCATTCTGTGTGTTTCTTGGTGGTTACTGTAAAAACACCACTTGTGACTGTTCAGAATGTCACTTTGACCGCAAGTCTAATGGCTTTCTGCTCCTGCAGGCTGGGTCCAGGACCATTTAACCATGATCTGTTCTTTTTACTTTACTCTAAAACTTCTGTCAGACTCTAAGCTTTACCTTTACTTTCACCAGATAACTTTTTTTTTTTGGAGCCATACCCTTGCTGAAAATTTCCCACTATTGCTTCCTGGACCAAATACCATTGCCTCAGCTGGCTAACACTGGCAGCCTCCTTCAGAGATCAAAAGAAACCAAAGGAACTTTTTTCCTGAGTCAGAAACAGATCAAGCCCCAAGTGTCTTCTTGACATTAAAAAGGGCCACATTTTGGGTGCTAAATTGACACATTTTAGGTCCAGATTTCTAGATGCACTAAGCACCCACAACTCCAGCTGAAGTCAGTGGAAGGGAAAGAGAATCATGGGGAAATTGGTCCAAGCACTTCTCTGCAGAGATGTTGTTCAAGAGAAGCAAGTAATACCATTAGAGACGGAGAGCATGCCTACACTGCAATTAAAAACTTCTGGCTGAATCATGCTAGCTGACAAGGGCTTGTGAGGTTGAAGCTAAGGGATTGTTTGAATGACCCACCACACAGGGTCCCAGAGCCCGGGCTCCAGCTCAATCCCAAATGTCTATACCGCAGTCAGCCCCTTAGCCTGAGCCAGAGTCAGCTGTCATGGGTCAGCTGCAGGTGTCTAATTGCAGTGTAGACAGATCCAGAGTGAGAGAGCTGAGTTGAAGTGTTGACTACATACATCTACACTAGCAACCATGGGCTCTAGTTTACCACCAGCACAGTCCCACAGTAGTAACTCAGCTGAGTTGCACGAAATGACAGACATAATTTACTCACTTCTACATTATAGCGTCTATCGTTCCAAACACTGGTGTAGCCAAGAAGGGAAAAGGGGGTGCTCATGTAAAGTGGATAATTAGAAGTATTTGACTCTACATTAACCCCAATATAAACTTCATCATTCATATCTCTGAACACATTGCAGGAGGAGTCACTATCAAATACTACTGCTTTAAAAACTTGGAGAAAAGTTGGAGATTGGCTTCTGAAGCAGGGTGAAAGCATGAGGAAGTCACAATGCTAATACTTATAAACCCAGAAGTGCTAGGGTATCAAGCCTACCTCAATTCTTATTCCCCCACCCCCACCCGCCACACACACAAAAAGTCTAACAGATGTCTACCCATAAGTCAAGAGTTTCTCCATTTAGATTTCAATCCAAGAAGAAAGGGGGCTTTATTTCTACCCTTCCTCCTCTGACTCCCATTCAAGTGCCAAAAAAGAATCTTAAACCTCCACAAAGAAGCAAATTGTTACATTTTTTCCCCTTATGTGCATGGCCACCAACTTACCTGAGTGGATGCTCTGACAAGATAGGATGAGACTCCAATTCTCAATGCTGGCTATATGAGCCAGCATACAAATAAGATCTTCCAGCTGGCCAATGAACATCCAAAGCTCCATCACAACAAAATAAACCACTTTTTACACCGATAAAGACAGCCTATAGTACTGGGACTGAGGGGTTCAGAGAGCAGGGAGGGTGGGGGGGGGATTGGGGTAGGGCAGAGGGTTGGGGTACGGGAGGGGGTTGGGGTGCAGGCTCTGGGGAGCTCTTACCTCAAGCAGTTCCCAGAAGCAATGGCATGTCCCTCCTCTGGCTCCTACATGGAAGTGATTCCAGGTGGCTCTGCGCACTGCCCCATCTGCAGACGCTGCCCCCGCAGCTCCCATTGGCCACAGTTCCCAGCCAATGGGAACTGCGGAGCTGGCGCTTGGGGCGGGAGCAGCGCATGGAGCCCCCTGGCTGCTCCTAGGTCTAGGAGCCAGAGCGGGGACATGTCGCTGCTTCAGGGAGCCTGCCTTAGCCCCACTGCACTGCTGACTGGACTTTTAACGGCCCAGTCAGCAGGACTGACCAGAGTCACCAGGGTCCATTTTCAACCGGACATTCCAGTCAAAACTCAGACACCTGGCAACCCGAAATTCTTCATGAACACTCTTATTTTGAATAAGACCAGCCTTCCCCCCCCCACCCCATTTAGCTTTTTAGCCAGTATAACTGCATCCACCAGAAGTTTTGCTAATATAAAAATCTTGTAAAAAGATTCACAGCCCTAAGCAACATTATTATACGGGTAAAAATTCCTACCAGAGACCTGGCCTAAGCGCCTCGGGGTCTGTCAGTTTACAGCCTGGAAGGTAGCAGAACTCTAGGAGGTATTCACAGTTGTGGGTTTTCCCCTGCTAGATCAGGGCCACTGATTACCTATGGTACAGTTATGTGTCCTATTGGATTACTAACTCCCGAAACAGCCCATCCCCCAACCCACTTCATCTTTTCTTCCTCTCTATTTTCTTGCTTCAGATAGTCACCTGCCCACTTAGAGGCACATCTATTACTATGCACACCGGAACTAGATTTTGCTACAGTGTTGCATCAGATGCTAATATTATTCTGTGGTAGTACTTACTGTGAGAATTTGTTTGTTACTCTCGATTTTTTGTTAGAAAAATCTCTGAAGCATTTATATTTACATTTTTTGTGTTTTTAAAAAAACAAGTATTGGAAGCATATCTACCAAAATGTTTTGCACAAGAAACTAATTTGAGAAAATATATACACTCACAGCATACATGTTTTCACCAGTTAAGCTGCCTTGTCAGACAAGCCACGTGAAATTTTTGTCCCCTTCCAATTACCCACGAAAAGACCCCTTTGATGCTATTGTTCAGACTGCAGCTTCTCTGAGATCCTTGCTCAGAAGTCAATAACAATGTTTTCATTTACACTGCAAGTAAGCAGATTTCTCCTGGTTGTAAAGGCTAGTAACTGACATTTTTCAGAGTACAGAAAAATCCTTTAATGGACATGCAAAGCCCTTGGATTCATCAACTGTAGTTTAAGTAATATGACAGTGTGCAGTGTACAATGTTTTTAAAGACAGGTATAAAACAATAAAGGTATCCAGACTGATCTTTGCCCAGCAGATTCACCTCTGCATGAACATTGTGCCCACACTAACGACACAGGGCTCAAGAGGTGCAGAATACTTTACTGGCCTTCCACACCATGGGTAATTTCACCCACAATGGACAGTCTACACCTGCATGTTTTTTTCCTTCAGCTACTAGAATATTTCCTTCCTCTCTCACTTGTCTGAACTTCGATATTTAGTAGTAGATAACACAGTGAATGTTGAAACTCATTGTTTAGGAGAAAACATAAACCTTTTGCACTGAGTTTTGTAATGAACCTCTGAATAGCTCCATTGTACCATTCTACAGCACTTAAAATGTACATACACTCTGTATTACTGATTCAATTCCTTCAGTAATTAGACATTCATGTGGTTCCTGGGAAGCATGTGATATGTCACTGGTCAGATTTACTAGTACCCTAGATGGGGAGACTTGCTTAACAGAATTGCTTACCAGGAGTTCCAATTAAGTAGAATTTTACTATATTGATTAATAATCCCTCCACTATGTGCTGCATACACACATAATAGTAAACACTTTCTGTAAAACTCTGCTTCAGATATCCCATCAAAGAGTTACTTGCTATTCTTGTGAAAATACTTTGCTTTTCAAAATGAGCAGACCCTGTTTATAAAGATGTTAGAGACGGAAGAGGTCTATCAGGTCATCTAGTCCATCCCTCTACCAGTGAAGGATTGGTTCCCTTAGGATGCCATCAATTTCAACAGGAAGGCCACTTATTTCTACCGAGTTTGGATGGAGAGGTTTAATCTTTAAAAGGGTTTGTTAATTACACATACATATTCACATGCCATTTATCATTATATCAGAAATCCTATAACATTTCACCAAATAGACTGTTTAACCTCTTTAACCTATCTATCCAATGCACAAACAAGTCTATTTTGATTTTCAATTTCTTGCTTTTAAAAAAAATGATTTAAACAGGTTCCAAATACAAGAAACAAGTTTATGAACTATGCAAGAAGAGTCTTGTATTTGTATAGTGCATTTAATGTAGCCACATCAGGGAGTTTCACAGAGACTTGAAATATGTTTTAAATGTGGCATTAAAAGTAGTGAGAAGGAACATTTCTCCTTATGTGGAAGAAAACTTATTAGCAATGAACACTGAATGAGAAAGACTTCAGGAAAGCAAGGGGTATGAAGGTGAGGAATGACAAGTGTGTCTCTGATCTTGGACTGTAAAATGCATCTAGCCCAGGGATCAGCAACCTTTGGCATGCAGCCCGCCAGGGTAAGCCCCTGGCGGGCTGGGCCGGTTTGTTTACCTGCCGCATCCACAGGTTCGGCCAATCGCGGCTCCCACTGGCCGCGGTTCACCCCTCCAGGCCAATGGGGGCTGCGGGAACGGCGCAGCTCGAGGGATATGCTGGCTGCCACTTCCCACAGCCCCCATTGGCCTGGGACAGCGAACTGTGGCCAGTGGGAGCCGCAATCGGCCGAACCTGTGGACGCGGCAGGTAAACAGACCGTCCCGGCCCGCCGGAGGGCTTACCCTGGTGGGCCGCGTGCCAAAGGTTGCCGATCCCTGATCTAGCCTGTATAAGTTAGAGGAGCCAAAAAGCCTTAAGTGTGATTAGAACTTTGTAATTATGGCTGTAAATTTAGGTTCATGGGGTCCAATTCTGACCTTATGCTAGTGTAATTCTATTATTTCAGTGGTGTTAGTTCTGATTTATACCAGCATAAGAGGAGGAGGAGGATCAGTCCCTGGGATCAGATATTCATAGGCAAAACCTTAAAGTGAAACATGAAGATATACTTAAACATTTGTCTATACTGGAACAGAAATAACTAATGTAGACATTTCATTGCAAGTCTAATTAAAAACTTCCCTATCTTAATATTGTACTCTTAATCAGAAAAGAACACCGTAGATGACCAAGTCAAATCCCCAAACATTGTACATTAAAATAAGTGTAAGCCTACACCAAGAAAGAGCTACATAAAGAAACAGAAGAACAGATTTTGGGCACTACGCCTGAGGCGTCATCCAACAGTCTTTAGGGCCAGATTTTGCCACCTCTCACATTGAGTGAAGAGAGGCCCCAGACAGAGTGAATAGGCAACAGATGGAGAAGCACAGGGGAGCTTGGATTAAGTGGGAATTAGGCATCATGGAGAAGCAGGCTCTAAATTTAATGATTAATAGGCTAGTAAACTGAGAAATTAAAAACCTTTATACTAAGACCTTTCCTCTGAATATCAGAGTGGTAGCCGTGTTAGTCTGTACCCACAAAAACGAGGAGTCTGGTGGCACCTTAAAGACCAACAGATTTATTTGGGCATAAACTTTTGTGGGTAAAAAACCCACTTCTTCAGATACATGGAGAATAGTTAACAGTTCCTCTGAATAGTTAACAGTTCACAAAAGTTAAATCCATCTCTACTCAGAGTTAAAAATAACAGCCTTATTTTGCAGAAGGAGACCAGCAGCAGACTAATCAGGGTGAGTGCTACCCAATTTATTGCACAGAGTGCAGGACGTATCAGTACTTCCTTTGTGGCCAACTGGTTTATATATGCACCTGTGCAAGCAACTCATGGTCCGTAGAGCCCAGTGTTGCAGAGCTGAAAGAAGAGTGGTACAGAACTGTTTAAATATATGGTCTAGGGATATTTTCAGTGGGCCCACCTCAGAACAGGCTTCCATCATGAAACTGGCTTGCTCAACTGGAGGACTGGGGAAGTGGAATTGAGGGACACATACCCTTCAAGGGAGCCCTCCTTCAATCTGAGATAATAAAGAATGACAATTCCTCATGCACCAAGGAGGTTGCTCCAGGGGATGTAATTACAATGGAGAAACAGGCTGTGATGAGAGGTGATTCAGTCAAGAATTGAGATGGCCGGGTATTTAGTTGTGACAGATTTGGAGCCGCCTGTAACAGTTTAGGAATAAAATTTGTTGTAAGAGGGTTATTGTATGGAAACCTGGGTTTAATTCAAGAAACGGCTAAATGCACACTCATTGGCCAATGCTTAAGAGACTATGCAAGAGACATTTTCTTTGATGAACTGTCTTGATCCCCTTCTGCATTACTCCAGCTGGTTCTGGACCACAGGTCCAAGTGTGGGAGTGAAGTGAATTTAGGCTGGATTTAAAAAGGGGAGGGAATGATTAAGGGGAAACACAGACCCAGATCCCCAAAGATGTGTGTAAAACTTTTGTTTTAAAAATCGCTTCTGTTATGCTTTGCTCCTGCTGATAAGATTAAACAATACTTTGTGTTAAGAAAGTTTTTCTGAGTCATTAAGCCATTAGTCATAGACTCTCAGTCAAAGGGAAGACCCACAGGTGCACAAACCAGATTAGACCAGCTGAGCAAGAACATTGGACACACACAGTACTGTAGACCAGGATGACAGATCTGTCTAAGAATGGGAGAATCACAGGATTCCACCATAAGGCATGTGACTTGGGATCTGAAGAGAGTGAACTCAGAGACCAGAGAGAAATCAAGGGTGCGGCTAGACTTGCAACCATAACAGTGATTATTGTGACAACTGCTTGATGACTTACCTGGCTCCTTTGCTCCCAGGAGACATATATAAAACATCACAGTCTTTTAGTGAGAGCTGGAGAGGAACTGGTTGTCACGATGAATGTTGGTACCAATGACATAGGGAAATATAGGAGAGAGTTCCTGGAAGCTAAATATTGGCACCTCGGTAGAATAGTTAGGTCCAGGCAGGGGCGGCTCTTACAATTCTGCCGCCCCAAGCAGGGGTGGCGGCGCCCCGCCCCCGACGCAGGCAGTCCCATTCCGGAGCGGCAAGGGGACAGCGGCAGACCTGCCGCCCCTTTGCCGCCGCGGCAGGCGAGACTGGGGCGGCAGTCCGAGTCCCGCGGCGGCAATTCGGCGGCGGGAAGAGCAGACCTGCCGCCGAATTGCTGCCGCGGGACTCGGACTGCCACCCCCTTCTCACCTGCCGCCCCAAGCACCAGCTTGGCAAGCTGGTGCCTGGAGCCGGCCCTGGGTCCAGGGCTCCAGAAGTAGCTTCCCTGAAGTGTTTCCAGTTCCATGCACAGGTCCAACTAGATAGCAGGAACTTCAGCATCTTATTGCATGGTTGTAGATCAGGCCTGCACAACATGCGGCCCAGGGGCCTCATGCAGCCCGCATGGGCTCACTGTGTGGTCTGCGATGGGGTGAGTAGGTGGGCTCACTGAGCAGCCCAAAATCTGGGACTGTGTCCGTTGGTCTTTTTTGCTGCTTGTCTCTGGGCTGGGGGTTGTCCCAATGCTGCAAAGAGGGTGTTCCCAAAGGAAGGTGCTTGCTTCTAACCCCCGAGGCCGTCAGTATGTCTGCTCTTCTCTAGTCAGCACACTTGACAAGTTTGATTGTCCTTGGTCTGGTTCCCATCCCCTCTCCAAGGGTTACAGCTGTCTGGAGGTGCCTGCCTTCCACACCTTCCTCATTCACACCTCATTCATTCAACAGGGCAATTGACTACAAAGTGGGGGGAAAATCTTATTCTACTTCTAGCAAAAAGGCATTTTTCTTTTACCTTAATTATACTACCTTAGGGGCCCGCTATAACATATTACCAAGGTTCAATACAAAGTCATATAAAAGTGATACAAAAATGCATAATGCAGAGATTTATCTACAACTGCACTGATTGACTGTTGTGTGCAGTAATATAGTGACCCCTGGGAGGGTGAAGAGGGGTGTGATGGTGGGGCCGAGCGGGGAGGGGGCGGGTCCTATTTTACTGCTGTGATCTGGTCACCCTATGCGTGCTGTTTCTTTCCCCCTCTACAGGATTCCATCCCCCAGCGCTGGGGAAGGAGGGGTTGTTTCCGTGGGGCGGGCGGCGCTGGGGGGGTGTTTCCACGGGGCCGTGGGGTTTCGGCCCTCAGCTGTTTTCTTTGAAGTAATATGGCCCTCGCCGCTTTACGAGTTGTGCAGGCCTGTTGTAGATGGTAGAAAGAAGAGGGGTTTATTAGGTACTGTGGTACATTTGGAAGAAGGTGAAGTCTAGACAGAGGGGTGGTCTCCATTTTAAAATAGAACCAGTCTTCTGGAATGTAAAATAAATAGCTTGGGGGTGGAGGAGCTAGGGGAAAGCAAATGGGAGCTGAGGAGCACTTAAGTCAGACAGACATCTGTTAAAAGAGTAAGTAACACGATGGTATCTGTGTATCCCAGGAATCGGTAACCTGTAGCACGTGGCCCACCAGGGTAAGCCCCCTGGTAGGCCGGGCCGATTTGTTTACCTGCTGCGTCTGCAGGTTTGGCCGATCACAGCTCCCACTGGTAACAGTTTGCTGCTCCAGGCCAATGGGGGCTGCGGGAAGCAGCAGCATGTGCCGATGGGGGCTTACCCTGGCGGGCCGCGTGCCAAAGGTTACCGATCCCTGGTGTATCCAGCGACAGCTAGGGTGCAAATTACAAATGACCTAGAACAGGGAAAGGATAAGAACAGAGGTAAATTCTGTAACGTCACTAGGGCGTCAGATGAAGGAATTAAACAAAAACCTAATCAAAAATAGACTAGGGATCTGATTCACAAAGGTACTTAGGTACCTATGTCCCCGGTGTAGGTGCCTAACTCCCTGTTTTGTCTCCATTGTGATCCACAAAACTGCTGCTGAACCTTGTAGGCACCTACACCTCACACAGGTGACCATGTTTCTGCATCGGCATGCTAACTGCTGCCTCCCTCCAGGCATCCAGCTGCCAATCTCCCACCTAAGCCCCACAGCGAATGTAGGTATTTGGGGAGGTATTCTCAGAGGCCATCTACTAGATCAGGACCCATTCAAAATCTTGCCAGAGGAGGATGAGATGGTGGTGCCACCACCTACCTTAGAACGTTTAGCCCAGTGGTCAGAGACCTTGCCTGGGATGAAGGAGACCAAGATTCAGTTCCCCCTTCTCTGCCACCAGGGGAGAAAGGATTTGAGCAGGGGTCTTCCACCTCACAAGAGACATGCTCTAGCCACTGAGAAATGAGATATTCTGATGTGGGCCTTTCTCAGTCCTCTGTTGATGCTGTCCGCACTGTGGATAAATCATGAAAGAGTGATTGGAGCAGGGAGACTGGACTCTGGGTCTGCCACCTCCCAGGCCGGTAACATAATTAGAAGGCTACAGAGTCATTTCCCCTCTTTCTTTCTGGCCCAATGACTATTTAAGTATTTATCCACAGTGGAACAGTCACTGGGAGGGAGGGAGAGAGAGAGACTAGGAGCAGATGCCTCAAGATTCCCTACAACGTTCTGTGTGGTTTGATATACTTATTAATTATCCCCAAAAAGGGGCATGAACTGAGGCAGCAACATTTTAAAGTTATTTAGGTTAGTCAGGATCAAACAAGCCAGGTGAACGCGCAACACCTTGGCAAAGTAAATTCAATGTCAATAAATACAAAGTAACGCACACTGGAGGAGAAAACGTAAACTATTCTTACATCTGACAAGGTTCTAAATTAACTGAATCAACTCAAGAAAGGGACCTGAGCATCACTATAGACATCTTGATGAGAACTCTGCTTAACATGCAGCTGTGATCAAAGTAACAAACAAGATGATAGGTTGCATAAAGAATGGGCTAGTCAACAACACATAGGTTATAGTTACCTTTATATAAATCAATGCTATGGCCTCATCAGAAATATTGTGTGCAGTTCTGGTTACCACATCTCAAAAAGGAAACTAATGAATGGGGGATCAGACAAGGGCAACAAGCATGATCAGAGGCCTAGAAAAACTGTCAAATGAAGAGACTGAGAAGACTAGGACTGCTCACCATAGAAAAGAGATGAAGAGGGGACATGACAAAAGTATGTAAAACAACAAATGGTCTAGAGAAGGTATATTGGGAGCTTTTATTTTCCTAGTCTCAAAAGAACAGGAAGACATTCACTGAAATTAAAAGGTGGGAAATGCAAACACAACAATAGGAATTTTTTTTACATGTGTAATGAAATTGTGAAACTCACTGCCACAAGAAACTATTGAGCTATCTAGTGCTGGTAACTGTCAGAGATAGGATACTGGACCAGATCGATCTTGGGTCTGATTCAGTATGGTAATTCCTCTGAGTAGGACAATACTCTGAGTAGTTCCATTAATTTCAGCCTACATGAATATAGCTACAAATAACTTCAAAAATGAATCAACAGGTGTGGTACAAGGACTTTTCACTCAAAGTGAATTAGTGACAAATCTTATTCCACCTTAAAGCTATGCCCTACTGACTGAATTCTCTATTTAGAGAGATTCTGGTTTCTGCTACATGGCGTACATTCAGAGCAATGCGAGTTAATGGAGTTACACCTATGTAGCCAACTTCTGAATGTGTCCCTTCCTATGCCGAGGGGTCACGTGTGAAAAACTGGGATAACAAAAGGCAGCAACAGAAACTAATGTTGTGAATATACTCAAGAAGGAAATAAACAGGTACTTGGAAGAACTCTCCTGGGTCAGAAACACTAGCCGAATAGATCCAGAAATTATAATACACAAGTGAAAATCTGAGAGAGACAGCATCATATGATCAGATCAGAGGAAAATAGATGGCAACATTCTGAACGAAGTTCAGGTCTGAACAGTGTAAAATTTGACTAAAGAGCTTTACAACATTATAATCTTCTAGCTGTTAAAGAATAAAGCAGCATCTCTTTGATTAAGCATGAACCTTACCCTGAATGCACTGAAGAGATAATATTGTCAGCTCATCTTACAGGTTAGTGACATGAGATGCAGGTGTAAAGCACATATGTCCTGCCTCTGAAACTTAAACAAACTCAGGGTAATTTAAGCAAACTGAATTTAGACTGACTGCCCTAAAGAATGGGCAAAGTATAGAGGTTTGACTCAACTTTAGTATTTCTAGGCATTTCTGCTTGGATATAGGCAACAATTCGGAAAAGTCAAAAGTAAGAAGAGTATGCACAAGTATTTGAATACTATCGGAATGTATGCAATAGGAAAAGACACTTTAATATAAGATCATCCAAAAGGCAACATACAGAAGAGAAAAAAAGAACCTTGGGAAACTTTACAAAAGATGGACTGAGGCAAGTTAATATGGCTGCAGTACTGACTATGCAATAAAATAAACTTAATTAACACACAAATGCTTTCTCTTTGAGACAGCGCAGTTACTGAAGGCAGCTAAGCAGTTCAACATAGTTTGCATGTTAACAGTTAACCTCCCAAACATTTATCATTAGTAGTTTTGGTGCCAGGTTTAGTACAGACACCACAATGAAAGAAATGAAGTAGATATAGAGATGGCTCCTTAAAACTGCTCAAGCTGTACTGGGTGCAAGGACAAGAATTGCAAGAAAGCTGTAAGAGGTAAGAGAGAAGATTAACCTGTTACAAACAGGTAAGGCTGAGCAAACACTTAAAACAAAAATACTATGAAGAGGGCAATAAAGCTGATGGGCTTTTAGCCGGAAAGTTAAAGAAAAAGGATAAATCAGCCATCCCACTGATTAGAAATAAAAAGGGAGATTTAGGAACTGGCATCAAACAGATCTCTGAAACGTCTGCCCACTTTTACCATACTTTGTACACATCAGAACATCCAAATCCTGAACTTAAAGATATCTGAGAAGCATGAAACAATGTCAGCTCTCAGAAGATGATGTGGCAGCTCTTGATGGACAAATTGCTCTAGATGAAGCTGTAATTAGGAATTTAAAATCCAACAAAGCTTCAGGTCACAATGAGTTTTCTGGGGAGCATAGAGCTCTGAAGCAAGTGATAGCCCCTATTTCAACTGAATTGTTTAATGGTATATTGCAGGGGAACAAGATTCCAGATTCATGGAAAGAGACAAAAATGTGGTCATTCCTAAAGAAGGAAAAGAGCTTAACAACTATGCATTATACAGGCCTATTTCTCTAATTAACATGATACTAAAATTTTTGTCAGGGTGCTAGCAAACATACTGATGGTCATCTTGCCCAGATATGTTCACCTTGACCATTTTGGGTTTTTTGCTCACAGGCATTTATCTGATATCAGAATAACTCCAAATTTGATCTACAATGCTAATTCTAGCAATTCTTCCTGTGTGCTGTTTTCTTTGGATAGTGAGAAAACCTTTGACTAGCTGGAGTGGGAGTACCCAAGGAAGATTTTGGTAAGGTTTGGTTATAGAAGTCAGTTTTTTACAGGCATATAGGCCCTGTATGCTTATCCTTGAGCATCTGCTTTGATTAACGGTCATCAATCTGCTCCTTTTAATTTGTCTGGAGGTAGGAGACCCACTTAATCCCCTTTTGTTTGCTTTGGTAATGGAGCCCTTTGCAATAAATGTGAGAAACAGCATCAAAACATTTTCTGGATTAGAACACAAAATAGCTTTATATGTTTACAATGTCTTGTTATAGTTGCAGGATCTATTATTCTTAAAAATTATAGAACAATTGACTTTGGAATTTGGGGAGGTATCGGGTTTCAAAATAAACTACAAAAAGGGTGTAGCCGGAAGTGACCGGCTGCTGGCATGTCTCTGCGCACCACTGGCGCGCCAGGGGGAGAGGGGAGGCAAGGTGGCTCCACACACTGCTCCCACCCTGGGTAGTGCACGGAGACCTGCTGGCGCCCTCCCCCTCAGGGGGTGACGTGCTAGCAGCAGGGCTAAGGCGGCTCCCTGCATGCTCTGCTTCCCTCCCTCCACGCCACTTCATTCCCAGAAGTGGCCGGCATGTCCCTGTGGCCCCTGGGTGGGGGTGGGGATGTCTCCGCGCACTGTCCCTGCTCCAAGTGCCAACTCCACAGCTCACATTGGCTGAGAACTGCGGCCAATGGTAGCTGCGGGGGCAGCACGTGGATTCCTTGACCTCCCCCACCTAGGAGCCGCTGCCGGAGGGGGGCAGTGCCGGTCGCTTTGGGAGCCAAGCCACCCAAGGTAAGCGCTACCCCTTTTCCCCCTCACACACCCCAACCCCCTGCCCCAGCCCAGAGGGTGCCCACACCCCGCACCCAAACTTCCTCCCAGAGCCCGTACCCCTCACCATTCCTCCCACACCCCAACCCGCTGCCGCAGCTCAGAGCCTGCATCTAGCACCCAGACTTCCTCCCCGAGCCTGCCCCCCGCTCCCTCTCCTGCATCCCAACCCCCTGACCCAATCAAGGTAAAGGTACCTCACTTTATTTTAATTTAGTTCCCATTACTTATAATATAGGATGAGGATGAAGAGAGAAAAAAAGAAAAACGGGGGGGAGATAAGAGAGAATGTTCTTTTTCTTGGCTGGGTCCTGAAAGGGGGCAGGGGGGAGGGCCTGAAAATGAAGCTGTGCACTAACTCTAAATCTGCCACTGGTCAAACATTTTAATGTGAAGTCTGGATACAAGACAGCTCTATTTACACCTTCAATCATATTTGAGTTGACTACCCAGGAGCAAGCTTGAATTCTTCTTGAGGACATCAGATAAAGTAACTCTTTTAACACAGTCTTGAAATTGGTTGATGTAAAAGTTTCCAAAAATATATTAGTGCTCTCATAGTAGTGGAGTTCTTTAAAAGGAGATGTATCAAAAAGTTTCCAGAGTGTCACTCTGTGTTTTAACCAAAGTGATGACTAATGAAATGGAGTATAAAACCTGACTAGAGATTTAATCAAGAAGTTTTTAGGCATCATCTCCTGGAGATAAATAGGCGAGGAAAAGAAATGTTCTCTTGGAGGGAGTGGAGTGTTTGATAGTAATGTCATTGATGACAAATTAAGGATCCTGGAAGTAGATATTTTTTCTCCAAACTACATGTCTATACTTATCCGTCGCGTCGGAGGCGCGGGATCGATGTTCTGGGTTCGATTTATCGCGTCTTGTCAAGACGCGATAAATCGAACCAGGAAGTGCTCCCTCGTCGACGCTGGTAATCCAGCTCGACGAGTGGAGTAGGCGGAGTCGACGGGGGAGCCTGCGCGCCGTGTCTGGACCACAGGTAAGTTCGAACTAAGGTACTTCGACTTCAGCTACGTTATTAACGTAGCTGAAGTTGCGTATCTTAGTTCGACAGGGGGGGTTAGTGTAGACCTGGGCTAAGGGATTGTCTATACTTAAAGTGCTGCAGTGGCACAGGCACTGTAGCACTTAGTGAAGATGCTATCTCCGCCTGTCAGCTTAGGTACTCCACATCCCTGAGAGGCAGTAGCTATGTGGATGGGAGAAGCCCTCCTGTTGACAAAGCACTGTCTACACTGCAGGTTAGGTCGGCATAACGTCACTCAAGGGTGTGGATTTTCCACACTCCTGAGCAATGTAGATATATCGACATAAATTTGTAGCATAGATCACGGCTAAGTTTCTAGACAGAGGCAAATGCTTATGCCTTCCCTGCAATTTACCATCTGACCATGGTGCACATTTCTATTCATTTCTTAATGAAAGAGTTAAGAATGAGCAAGGACTGTCTGGAAAAGAATCAAGTTTCAGCAGTTTTCATCTGAATTACACATATACTTCCCAGTTGGGGAAAGAAAAGATGTGTCCTTATACCCACCCTCTTTCAATTTTGGTGAAGCTCTCTCAGAATCAAAATATTTTTTGATATTTCAGCTCACACTCTTGTTTAATACTAATATTTATATAATAAATCGGATATACCTTGTCAGTTGGCCATCCAGTGAGATCAATGATGGGGCTAGGCAAATAATGCAGCCTATTTAATATTAATCTAACACAGGAGAAAAAAATGAGGCTTTTCTCATCCTGAAACAAAACTAGTTACAGAGGTTACTATAGTTAAGATGAAAGCCATAGCAGTATACTTCAGAGGGTAAATTGTGAGATAAATGCTTACCAGTAATGCACCTCCCCAACCCATATATGACAGTGTTAACATTCAACTAAAAACAGAACCATACTATACTACAGGTAGTCTTTGCAACCACATAAAATGACCACAAATTCCAACGTAGGGTTTGTCTTGTTAGTCTTAGATAAGCAAAAGAAAGTTCGATTTACATGACTGAAGAGGTTAAATTGATTTTAGCTCCCCATTCAAGCTCTGATTCACTTACTTGCTTCAATTAGAAGCACCTCCTGACCAATTACATTGAGTTCATCTTATAAGATTCAATGTTTCTAGTTTAAACAAAGTCTTAAATGCCTCAATAATTCTGCTTTCCATCCTCCCCCTTCAAGCATGTGTGTACACACATACACATGTACAAACCCACTCAACCCTGATGCTATGGGGAAAAAAATAACACAAATGTATTCAAGCACAGTACTTGAAGAACACAAGAACACAAAACTGTCATAGGAAAAAGGAAAGGGTCTTCAGTTCCCTTTATCACCCACCCAGTCAGGGCTAGACTCAGAATCCTGTGAAATCTGTACTCTGGCTCTTAGCAGTAACTTAAACAGACTGCTCTTTATAATGAATTTAACAACTATCTTTGGAGAGTGTATATGTGAGAGGGAAACAGATTCACATAACTACAACCGGGTATTTGGCTGGCTACCAATAAAAAAGGGCAACAGCAGGCATTAGGTTAGGAAAGCCTGCAGCTGCATAAACCACATTTCTTTCTTCCAGTATGCATGCTGAAAGTAGTCTGGATACGGAACAAAAGCAGAGGAGAAATGCCCCACATCTTTGAGATTTTTCCTTCTTACACTATTGGTTTTCATTTGCAAATCAGCACTGCACCATTATTTGTTGTTTGTGGTTCTCATTGCCCTTTTATTTTGAGGCATGTGGAGAGCTTTCACATTTTAGTTAGCTAAATTTAATTGCATTCCACTGAAGCACATTAACGCACTGAGCTGCCAATAGCAGAGATGGACAGTGAATCACAGAGCTATACTTATGGCTGTGAAATTTTGTTTCAAAAGTAAAACCGAACAGAGGGGCCAAGACACACTGAAGTATCACACCAAACTTGAAAAATGTATTTATATGCAGGCTATTGCAATCTACAGATACATACTGGGTCTAACCCTTCCATAGCCAGCATTTTCAAAACTATAACTCCTAAATTCTAAGGATTTGTTTCAATCTTAATCCCTGTACAAGAAAATTCAACCTGTAGCAAATAAAACTTCTACATTTTCCCTAAATGGCATCTTTTTTCTATTAGGCATGTACTCCTCCTGGAAGCTCTATTCCCTTTCAGAAGAATTAACTGTTCTGTAGGCTCATATAGCCAAGGTTTGGAAATCCATTTGAACTGGGAGTAAAAAGCTATCCCGGGCAAACGGTCAACTTCTGCAAAATCTAAACTCTCAATGTATAAGGTTTTCTTGCCTCTAGGATTGCAGAGATCATACTCCACATTTGGAAGGCTAACTGATGTTTGTTGTATTCCAGAGTCTACAGAGAGTTCTAATGCCTCTGATGCTTATTGCAGCTTTGCTGCAGAAAAGTGAGAACTGGCCAGAATCTTAACAGTTTTCACTGCCTAGTGGTCAGAGGTAAATTGATGAGAGTCCAGTCGATTTCATTCTGAGGTAACCTTGGAAGACTGTGAGCCATACCATGGCATGAATGCACAGAACTATTTACGGTGATGAGGACCTAAAATTGGAGGAGGAGGTGGGGAACATGCTCCTCCATTCCAGAGGGGAAAGGGGTTTCAGACTTGATCAGACTCCAGCTAGCCACAGGCTCCAAAGATGGAACACTACCCCCATTTCCCTATCAGGATCAAGGGACAATACCTTTGTTGAAATCAAAGCACTCTTCTCTATTCTATAAAGATGAGTGAGATTCTTGTCTCAAATCAAGCTAATTTTGTACTGGTGCAATTCCCGATTGACAGCTAAGTTTGAGATCAGATACCAGCCTGAACTATCACGTTTCTGGGATTTTGCTCTTATCTTATGTAAAAACGAAGCGGCAATCATAAAAACAGCTTAAAACCTAGGGCCTAAATTATTATGCAGGTGTGTCTTCTGCATTAGAAAAATGACCATGAGAATTCTAGCTCCATTGTATCAAGATGTGTGCTGAGTGGTCTGTGTAAGCACAAAGGAAGCTGTCACTCAGAGAATATGATCATTTCAGGAACATGCATTATTGAATAAGGCAGGTCTCTAGAACACCAGTCTGTAGGAAGCCTAATCCTGAATTAGCCCTAAGGACAGAATTCATCATTCATAGTTTCATAAATAAATAGCTACTTCAACTTCATATTGCAGAAACACACTCTGACTAAGCCACTTGACTAGGTGAAATAATATAGCAGACCATTAAAAATGCCTGACATCTTTCTAGTCTAAAATGTATGTTGACTGGGGAAGAGATTTACCATCATGTGAACATCCACTGTTTATATATATTAAGATATTTGCATTGAAAAATATTTGTATTGTATACCATTTGTATGCTATTAAAAAGATGCCATACATGCAATTTATTATAATTGCTTTTTCTTAATCTTTGTCCTTTAATCTCAAAATAGGAGTTTTCAAAACTTCTTCCACTCCTTATACACTGGGGTGGGCAAACTATGGCCCACGAGCCGAATCCGGCTCGCCAGACATTTTAATTCAGCCCTCGAGCTCCCACTGGGGAGCGGGGTCTGGGGCTTGCCCCGCTCCAGCTGGGGAGAAGGGTCGGGGGCCACTCCACATGGCTCCCGGAAGCAGCGGCATGACCCCCTCCAGTTCCTACATGTAGGGGCAGCCAGGGGCAGAGGTGGCAGGTTTGTAGAAATGTTGGTGGTGCCCAGAACCCACCCACCCCAAACTCCGCCCCCCAGCTGCCTAAGGCTCTGGGAGGGAGTTTGGGTTGGGTGAGGAGGTCTGGGGTGCAGGCCCTAGACTAGGGCAGGGGATTGGGGTGCAGGAGGGGTGCAGGGTGCAGGCTCTGGGAGGGAGTTTGGGTGCAGAAGGGGGTGAGAGGTTGGGCTCCGGGAGGAAGTTTGGGTGGGGGAGGGGGTCTGGGATGCAGGCTCTGGGATGGAGTTTGGGTGCTGGGTGCAGGCTCCGTGCTGGGGCAGCGGGTGGGTGTGCAGGAGGGGGTGAGAGGTGCAGGCTCTGAGATATAGTTTGGGTGTAGGCTCTGGACTGGGGCAAGGGGTGAGGGTGCAGGAGGGAGTGAGGGGTGCAGGTTCTGGGAGGACATTTGGGGGCAGAAGAGGGTGTTTAGGAAGGGGGTGGGGGTACAGGCTCTGGTATGGAGTTTGGGTGCAGCGGCAGGCTCTGTACTGGGGCAGGGGGTGGGTGTGCAGGAGGGGTGAGGGGTGCAGGAAGGGCTGAGGGGTTCAGGCTCTGGGATGAGTTTGGGGGTGAGAGGGGGTGCAGAGGGAGGGGGTGCAGGGGTGAGGGCTGTGGGGTGGGCATGATGCAGGAGGGGGCTCAGGGCTAGGGCAGAGGGTTAGGGTGTGGGGGGATGAGGGCTCTGGCTGGGGCTGGGGATGAGGGGTTTGAGGTGTGGGAGAGTCTCAGGGCTAGGGCAGAGGGTTGGGGTGCACGGGGGGTGAGGGCTCTGGCTGGGGGTGCAGGCTTTGGGGTGGGGCAGAGATGGAGATGAGTTTGGGGTGCAGACAGGCTTCCCCGGGGCTGAAGCAAGAGAGGAGGACTCCCCTCAGCCCTCTCCCCACTGGCAGCAGTGAGCTCTGGGGGAGGGGGCCCCCTCTTCCCCCCGGCAGCACCCTCACCCCACACCACTGTCACTGCACATGCTCCTAGGGCCCCGCTCAGATCCAGAAAGCTCCCTTGCTTCCCAGCTGTGGTGGGTGCCGGGGGTGGTGGGTGCTGCCATCACACGTGCGCCGGCTCCTAACCTACTGCTGCCCCTCACTGTAGCCTCACTAGTGGTGGGAGATAGGGCTGCCCCTTGCCCAGCATGGGGCAGGAGCAGTGACTGCAGGCAGTGGGGGGGCTGTGCTGGTGGAGGGTCCCGCTGCAAAGGGAAGGGTCCGAGGTGGAAGGGCAGGGGCAGGGTAGCCTGCCCTGGCACTAGTGGATGGGGGTGTGGGGGGGGGCATTAGGACACTGTGGTGGCAGTTGATGCCCGGAGCTAGCAGAGCGGAGGCAGGGTGGAGCTGCAGGGGAGAAGCAGGGACGCTCCGGGGCCAGGGGAGGTGTGCGGGGGCAGCAAGTGGGGGCCGGGGGACACGCGGAGGAGGCACGCGGGGGGAGGCAGCTGGGGCTGAGGGAGAGACCTGGCCCCAGACATTGGTGGAGCCGGGCCTCCAGGCCCTGAATATTGCTGGAGCACCCTCCTACACCCCAAAACCCTCATCCCCAGCCCCACCCTAGAGCCTGCACCCCTCCACCCCAGCCCAGAGCCCCCTCCCCCACCCCGAACTCCTCATTTCCTGCCCCACCCCAGAGCCCGCACCCCCAGCCAGAGCCCTCACCCTCTCCCGCACCCCAACCCCAATTTTTTGAGTATTCATGGCCCGCCATACAATTTCTATTCCCAGATGTGGCCCTCAAGCCAAAACGTTTGCCCACCCTTGTTATACCCTTCTCTTTCTGCAATGCATTGAGACCAATTGAGAAAGCAGACATGGATCCCTCACACTTGTTTCTGCTCTGACCAAAGCTATGGATTCAAGGCAGAAGGGAACATTATAACACAGGCCACAGCAAAACTGAAGCTTAAGGCAATAAGTTAGACCAGCGGTTCTCAAACTGTGGGTCGGGTCCCCAAAGTGGGTCGCGAACCCTTTTTAATGGGTCACCAGGGCGACGTTAGACTTGCTGGGGCCCAGGGCCCAAACCCCACCACCCAGGGCCAAAGTCCAAGCCTCAGCTCCACCGCCAGGGGCCGAAGCCTAAGGACTTCAGCCCTGTGTGGTGGGGCTGAGGTACAAGTGTCCTATCTGGGGCTGAAACCTTTGGGCTTTGGCTTTGGCCTCCCCACCTGGGACGGTGGGGCGCAGGCTTCGGTCCCCACTCCTGGGGTCATGTAGTAATTTTTGTTGTCAGAAGGGGGTCGCGGACCCGGTGCAATGAAGTTTGAGAACTCCTGAGTTAGACCATCCTTCCTCATCACTTTAAAGGCTACAGAAAGAAGCCTTCAGGGCTTTGAAATTCAGGTCAGCTTTTGAAGGCAGATCTCTTGCAGCACACCATACAATTTTTGGCTCATTCTATCCAGCATGAGAGTGAACTTCTGAATCCTTCTGGTGCTGTCATACATCACTTAGGTCTGTTTATACATATAAGCAAGAAGATGCTCTGACACCATGCTTCTTATGGACAGGAAAATGATAGACTATTGAAAAAAATTGCCAAAGATTCTATTCTACAGTTAAATTGGATAATTTCCGTTGATACAATCAACTCGAGTAGTTTAGCTGATTCTTAGATGATTATAGAACCCTCTTTCTGCCAGTCGCTTCTGCTAAGTATATAAAGTTTCCCGGTGTTCCATTATGTCTGCATCCAGACACAATCCTGCGAAGTGGGTACTAACCCACGAAAGCTTATGCTGAAATAAATTTGTTAGTCTCTAAGGTGCTACAAGTTTTTCTTTCTTATTTTCGTAATCCTGCTATAATTCATTTAACAAGCTTCAGTTAACACAAAACATGTCTAACTACAAATCCAACATCAACTAATATAACAAAACCTATACAGACAAACTTAAGCACTGCACCTATACAGTATCCCTAATCATATTTCTTTACACTAAATTAAACTGGAAAGAGAGATTTAGGGAAGCTTTACAAGTTGAGTCTCTTATCTTTAGTTACCAGTTGTGGCTCGCTGAATGAAGTGACCAGATATTATATGGGCATTGTCAACTTGAAATCAGGCCAATTTGAAGGAAAAGAGTTCAAAAAGGAGTTTTAAGTCATATCTGTCTCCATATCCACTGCAATCTGTGGTTTTACAACAAACCACTTTTTTATGTAATATCTCTGCCTTTTTGCTGCACGAAAGTCCCCCTCCCTACCCAAAATAGTGAAGCTGACTATTTACAGACTGCTATCAATTGCAGTGAACTATGTTATAGTAATTTTAAAGGTTACTTGTAACAGTACTAGGTAAAAAATCATTTCAGTCTGAAAATATGCTAGGGCCTGATGGGTCTCCTCACACCAGTTTCACACTGCTGTTACTCCAACGACTTCAGTAATTATTCCTAATTCACACCAGTGAAAGACCAGCTTCAGGTTCAAGGCTTGTCAGTACCCTATGTATTTCTAGCATATCATCATTGAGCAATTTCATATATCAGGTTATTTTGTAGAAAACAGTGAAAACCTGGTTATCAGTAGTAAATACACAGTCTATGTTGTTGCAGTAGCACAACACACACACGTAAAATAAGGTGCATATTTGTACATTGCAATTGTTTATATTTTATTGCGATTACCTATATGGGAAAAGACAGAGATTTTTAGATGCCACTATTAGTCCTCACTAGTGCTAACAGATTTTTGGTTTGTTTTTAGTTTAATTAGAAGAATAACGGGGCACACAAAAGACTACTCCTGGAATGCAGCTGCTCCCTGAAATCCTGTAAAGTTAGGAACTGGACAAATCATTCATTCTTATGGCTAACAAACATTTGGCTGTCAGATGAATAACTGAGCTAGAATCAAACGAATGTGTGGGCACTGACATCCTGACAAATATAATGGAAAACTATACAAAGAATCAATTGGGGGGGGGGATAATCAATTAAAAAAACTAACTAGAATCAGACCTGTAAATTATCACACAACAAGAAAGACTCTCTTAAGAGACTTACTCCATTTAACTATTAAAAATTATTACAGCAGCATTCTGTAACACCTTGTGCTCGTTACAATTGTTTTGGACTATGACCTTCTAAAAAACAATGAGTTTCATTAAGTCAAAGAATCCTGAAATTCATCAAAGTACAAAGTATGACATTTTATAGATGTAGATCACTATTGCATTTAGAAATTTTAACATAGTATTTGAGGCACAGTTCACCTTCTTCAGTTGCAGTAAACATACAAGTAATTAAAATTTGTTAACATTCTCTGTCTCCCCTCACCCTATATCTCCTCCTAAAGTATAATTGACAGTTTCAGTGACTTTTCCATAGTTTAGCAAGAAAACTGAATTGATCATATGCTGCTAATTTTAACTGTAACATTTTAAAGAGAGGCTTACAGACTTAAGTAGACAAACATTTGAAAAATAACTGGTATGGTACGTGCACAGCAGGTGCTTTTAATATCTTGAGTGTAATTTATAATAATGAACAACACAAGAATAGTGCACACATCAGCGCAAAGAGGGTCAAGAAGGAAGCTGAAGAGTTAATACAAGGAGACATACAGATGAAAAGAAAAGCACTGAGGGAGATGAATGACTCCATGAATAATCTATGGGAATGTAGGTCATGATATTTGTTTTAAAGAGATGGGCCAAAACCTAGAATGTGCTATAGTGTAGCACTATAATATAGTAATATCACAACTGATCTTAGATCGTAGGTCCCTGACCAATAGTCACTATGTGTTTGTAGAGCACATCACAATGAGGTCCCAGTCCTGACTGGATTCTTTGGATGTTACCACAATGCAAATAGCAATAGTGATCTCAGTATGTGATAACAAGAATAGCTTACATGTCAGATCTGCTAGAGCACTGAAGTAACAAAGGGGAGAGGACACTTATGTGAAAAGTATGAAATTGGAAACAAAAGCCAGAACAAGGACCCTTCCCCCAAATATGTGTAATACCACTTAGAAATCCCAATCAAGGATCAGATCCCCATTGTGCTAGGCACTGTATATCATGTAACAAAGATAGTCCCTGCCACAGAGAATGTACAGTCTAGGTTTGAGGGATGGATGAAAGGCTGAGGAAAATAGTTCAGCTGACCACTTTCCCTACAAATGCTGGATAGAAATGATTTCTAGACATCATGGCAGAGGCAGGTTGTAAATAGATTTAAAAGAAAGAGAGAGAGAATAAGGTGGTGGCTTTATGAATTTTAAATTAGTTTGAAGGGTACACATATAAGAGGACTATTACTAGCACACCAAAACAGATTTTTGAAAATTCTTCAAGCAATAGGCGCTTTTGGAGCTGAGGTTCACTATAGCATACAGGACAATTAGAAGGTCATGACATCAGCCAAGGGATGTCTCTCACTTTCATTAACATTCTAATGGTTACCAAGTAGCTGTTACACTGCCACTTAGCTCTCCACTGTTTAACACACTTAAACAAAAGGCTAAAGTCAACTCTGAGTGTCAGCAGTGCAAAAATAATAAAGGCAATCAGTCAGGTTGCACCTGTCTAACTAGGGAAGAATGTGGCCCAAAATTGCAGAATGTTAATAATCTGACAAATGTAAAGCATCCAGGACATTCCAAGGTAAACTCTCCCAAGTTACACTTTATATAGACAGATATTATCATGGTGTATTTAAGGATCAAAACTTTAAGAAGTCACTTTTTATGATTAGAGGGCAAAAAGAACAATATAAGTAGGGCTCTTAGCCAAAATTACAGGACTGGAAATCCCCCTCTTCCATCAAAGACTATAAACTGAATCACCTCAGTGGAGTCAAACTGCAGGCTTGGGGTAGGGTGGTCTTCCTTTAAGTGAAGGGGCAGCATGGAAACATTTGAAACAGTAAAGGTCCTCTTTCCGGGATACATATGACTGAGTAAAGTAAGAGGTTGATATTATTCAATTAAACCTCAGCTGTGTGTATTAGCCTTTCCTCAGCAGAGGTGGTAAAACTCACACCTATGAATCTAAAGTCCCCATCCCACACATTGAGGGAGGTACAGAGAATTTAGTCCTAGCCAGGACCATTTTTAATTTGTATTATAGTTGTGGTTAGAAATGCCAATCAGGATCAATACATAAATATGGTTGATCAATGCATTTATTCATCAATCAAAACCAAATCACTTGTTTACTAAAAACCTTATCCAGGAGTAGAGATTAGCACCAGGAGTCCCTGAAAATATGTTCTGGTATATTCATTCCCCCCAATATGAAAGCTATTACAAGTCAAGCTCCAACCTAGCAGTGCCCTGACAAAAGATTGTGGGGATCAAGCAAAATTCAAGGTAGCTACATCTCTTTCTCCAGCCTCTTTGCTCTGGTCCCCTAACACTGAGCTTTTGCCGGTATATCCTATAGTGGTGAGAGCCCCTCCCCATAGAAAGAGAAGTGGTTTGGGGGTAAATCAAAGTAACCCAAGCCATATAAACCTGCACCCAATGCTGGGTGCTTTACAGATCTTGGTAATAAAGCCTCTTTGGTCTGCGCCATTGGCAACTGAAGCAATACACGCTGAACAAACACAGCTATCTCCTGGCCCAGCTGTCGGGGAAGTCCAGTGAGCCCCAGTTTAGGTCTCAAGAAGGTGCCCCTTTAGCATCAGGCTCTTTGTGCTCCTGCACTGCCTCTTCCCTCCAGCCCAAGGGCAGGCGGTGGCTGGGTGAACAGACACCTCTCTCCCTGCACCTGCCTGGCTTCCCTGAAAGGCAGCGAGGGCGTCAAACCGGTCCGGCCTCATACCTGTCTCTCGGGTCGATCCAGCTGGTGGTTTGGTTGGTGTGGTCGATATAATACACTTTCCCATCGAAGTCCCGGGCTTCTTCCCAGCCCTCTGGCAAAGGTAGCTCCTTCCTTGGCATCTTCTCCAGGCCGGGTTGAACTGCCCCATAAAGAGCTCAGCCCCTGGTCCTAGCAAGAGCAGAAGGGGGTGGGGGGGAGTGGGCGAGGATTCCCCTCCCTTGCAAGGCCCCGAGCTCTGGGGGCAGCACCGATCCGCCCCGCCACTGCCAGGAGGAACCGGCGGGAGTCACATCCTCCGCTCGGGGGGCCAAGGGGCGATGCAAGGCGGTGCCGGGCGATGCCACGTGCCCGGCGCTGGGGGGGGAGCGGGGCAGGGCGGTGCCAGGTGCCCGGCGGGGGGAGCGGGGCAGGGCGGTGCCAGGCGATCACCGGCACAGGCTCCCCAGCGCTGTCCAGCGCCCCGAGGCGGCGGCTCCCCTCACGCCTCCATTTTCCGCTCGGCTCCCGCAGCCCGGCGAGTGCCCGGGGCCTGGAGGTGGCTCCTCTCCTCCCGCTCCCGGCCCAGCCTGGCACCGGCACCTCCGCCGGCGGAGCGGGGGATGCTGCTCCGGGAAGGGGCCCAGCGCCCTGCCGCAGCCCGCCCGGGTTCGATGCGGCGCGGCCCCGCCTGCCCGGGGAGCGCCGGGCTCGCCTCCCGCCTCCAGGTGCTACTGTAATTCAGGTAATAGCGCTGCCCTCGCGGAGCTGCCGCCGCCGCTGCTACTGTAAACACGGGTACACCGGAGGCAGGCGCCGCCCCCTACCCAGGGCACGGGGGTGGGCACAGCACAGCGCCTCCCTCTGCCCAGGCGGGGAGGCGCTGGGGGCTGGGCACAGATCAGCACCTGCCCCGGGCACCGGCTGGGGGCCCTCCTCAGCCGCACCTCCCCTCTGCCCGGGAGGATGGTGAGGTGGGCGGGCCCCTAGGCAGATGGGGCTAGTGCTTAGAACAGGGACCTGTGTGGCAGGGATTCCGGCCCTGCCTCCCTCCCGCTCTGTATCACCTCGGCCGTGGCTCTCTATGCCTTAGCTTTCCCACTTGTACAATACTGACCTCCCCGTGTGCTCAGGTTAACATGGTTGTGAGCTGGAGCATGAATGCATGGATTTATTATTTGCCAAGCCCAGCGTGCCTCTGCTCTGTACACAGTGTTAAGTAGCCATAGCCCTTACCCCAGTGAGTTTACAATCGAAACCCTCCCATTCCAATCCAGAAAGTCACAGCTGATCACAAGAGGAATGCATTACCTTGAGATGGCATTTTTAGTAGTGACACATTTTTAGTAGTGGTTTCCTTCCCCCACCCCACCCCTTTTTTCAGAAATAAAGCTTTGCGTGGTAGATTAAAGCTGGTAGATTTAGTCAGTGTGTTCAGAGGAGAACTTAAAGGAGAAACTTGGGCCCAG
The DNA here is from genome assembly GCA_037349315.1 of Chelydra serpentina. Lineage (NCBI taxonomy): Eukaryota > Metazoa > Chordata > Testudines > Chelydridae > Chelydra > Chelydra serpentina. The sequence goes on along the minus strand of JBAIAC010000035.1, from coordinate 26,926,973 downwards.
ATCCATAAAAGTTTGAGTCACCTAAGGCCCAATTTTGACTCCACTGTATCAACAACACCTGCACTGAACCCCTTAGGTACCAAAACTCACTTGGCACCTACATTTTTAAAGTAAAAGTTCCCTAGGCATCTGGACATGCACACTGCTCTCTCTCTCTCTCTAGGCATCCACATGCCTATCTCCTGCCTACGTCCCAGAGCCATTCATAAACCAGGAAAAGTAGGGGTTCCGCCGCTTCAGTTGCATGCGGGGCCTGATCGCATTCACAAGCTCAGAGGCCACTTACTGAATTGGGTCCATTCAAAATCAAGGGGGGGAGGGAGGAAGAGAGGAACATGGTGGTACCCACTTTTAGCCCAGTGGTTACAGCACTTGGCCGGGAGGCGGAAGACAGGAGCCCAGTGACAGGACACTGGGAGGTGGATGACAGGAGCCCAGTGGTTACAGCACTTGGCCAGGAGGTGGAAGACTTTTTGACTAGTGGCCATTTTAAGGTAAAATACCATTATTAATCCTTTCAGTTTTATATCAATCGAGTATATCAAAACACTTCATTTATTAAACTGATACCATCACCCATGCAAGGTAGAACTGAAGATGAGAGCACTTAGGTGGTTTTCCCTGTGGTCATTAAAGTCAGTGTCAGGAATGAAACCCATTCTCCCATTTGTGTTCTTTCACCACTAGAGAAGTCTCCTTTGATTTATACATCCCTTTTCATTCCAGCTTGTTTTGTGAACTATACACCCACTTCTGTTAGGGAAGCCTGCCACCTTCATATTATTAGGAGACACATTTAGGCAAGACTATAGGGACAAATCTCTGCTCCTATGAAAAGTCCCATGGTATATTTAATGCTAACAGAATCTCAGTGACTGACATGTATACACACACAGGAACCCATACTGAAGAGGAGGTCATATTTGGAAAGAGCCTAGGGGCTGGTCTACACTAGCCCCGAAATTCGAACTAAGATACGCGACTTCAGCTACGTGAATAACGTAGCTGAAGTCGAACTATCTTAGTTCGAATGAAAAAGCACTTACCCGGGGTCCACACGCGGCGCGCAGACTCCCCCGTCGACTCCGCCTACTCCGTTCGTCGAGCTGGATTACCAGCGTCGATGGCGGAGCACTTCCTGGTTCGATTTATCGCGTCTAGACAAGACGCGATAAATCGAACCCAGAACATCGATCCCGCACCTCCGACCGGACGCGTAAGTATATAAGTATTTTAAACCTGATATACCAGTAAGCCACAGAATGCAAGACTCTAATTGTCTCATATGTGCTATATACAGGCCCAGTTCCTATTCTTCTGATTATGCCTTCAGGAAAGGACATTTGGGGGAGGAAATTTCAATGATAATCTCCCCGGGTAGAAAGTCCCTCCCTCTTTCCCCCTAGAAAATATGTTCCGGGGCCTAACTCCAAACCTAGCAGATCCCAAGGGGGTATGCAGGAGCTCAGGATGATACATGAAGCAAACTGTACCTCTCACCTACTACAGCTATTGTACCTCTCACCTACTACAGCTATTGAGCATATTAGCCAAATATCCGCTAACACTTCATAGGCATTCATAAAGCCTTCAACAGAGTCCCTCACAAGGGCTGATAGGTGTTGTTCTGTCATGAATGAGAAACTGGTTAAGAGAAAACAACAACAAATGGAGAATTTTCAATATGGCAGATGTTAATTGTGAGGTTCCCCAGCTTGTGTGAGAACTAGTATTTGACCTGTTTATTGGTGACCTGAAAAAGGCAGTGAGGTGGCAAAATTTGTCAAGGACGCAGAAGAATAGGTTAGTCTAGAATAGGGCTCTCAAGCGATTAAAAAAATAATTAATCAATGTTAAACAATAGTAGAATGCCATTTATTTAAATATTTTTGGATGTTTTCTACATTTTCAAATATATTGATTTTAATTACAACACAGAATATGTGTATAGTACTCACTTTATATTCATTTTTTTATTACAAATATTCACACTGTAAAAATCAAGAGAAATAGTATTTTTGAATTCACCTAATACAAGTACCGTAGTGCAATCTCTTTATCATGAAAGTTGAACTTACAAATGTAGAATTATGTACAAAAAAATTACTGCATTAAAAAATAAAATATAAAACTTTAGAGCCTACAAGTCCACTCAGTCCTACTTCAGCCAATCGCTCAGACAAACAAGTTTGGTTGCAATTTGCAGGAGACAATGCTGCCCGCTTCTTGTTTACAATGTCACCTGAAAGTGAGAACAGGTGTTCGCATGGCACGGTTGTAGCCGACGTCACAAAATATTTAAGTGCCAGATGTGCTAAAGATTCATATGTCCCTTCATGCTTCAACCACCCTGATGACAGATTCTGCTTGATAACAATCCAAAGCAGAGCAGACCGATGCATGTTCATTTTCATCATCTGAGTCAGATGCCACCAGCAGAAGGTTGATTTTCTTTTTTGATGGTTCAGGTTCTATAGTTTCCGCATCTGAGTGTTGCTTTTTTAAGACTTCTGAAAGCATCTTCCACACCTCGTCCCTCTCAGATTTTGGATGGCACTTTAGATTCTTAAACCTTGGGTCGAGTGCTGTAACTATTTTTAGAAATCTCACATTGGTACCTTTTTTGCGTTTTGTCAAATCTGCTGTGAACGTATTCTTAAAACGAACATGTGCTGGGTCATCATCCGAGACTGCTATAACATGAAATAAATGGCAGAATGTGGGTAAAACAGAACAGGAGACATACAATTCTCCCCTAAAGGAGTTCAGTCACAAATTTAATTAACACTTTTCTTTTTTAACGAGCATGATCAGTATGGAAGCATGTCCTCTGGAAAGGTGGCCGAAGCATGACGGGGCATTCGAATGTTTAGTATATCTGGCACAAAAGTGCCATGCGGTTGCCTGTTCTCACTTTCAGGTGACATTGTACATAAGACGCAGGCAGCAGTATCTCCCGTAAATGTAAACAAATTTGTTTGTCTTAGCCAGTGGTCCCCAACGTGGTGCCCGCGGGCGCCATGGCGCCCGCCGGGGCATTTATGGGCGCCCGCGCCGGGGACGGCAGACCGGGGCAGCGCGGAGAGAAGCCTCAGCCCCACGCCTGCCGGGGACAGAGAACAGCGGCGCCCGCAGCCCCGGAGTTCTCTGTCCCTGGCAGGCTGGGGCTGCGGGCGCCGGTGATCTCTGTCCCCGGCAGGCGCGGGGCTGCGGCTTCTCTCCATGCTGCCCCGGCCTGCCGGGGACAGAGAACTCCGGGGCTGCGGGGGCCGGTGTTCTCTGTCCCCGGCAGGCCGGGGCAGCGCGGAGAGAAGCCGCAGCCCCGTGCCTGCCGGGGACAGAGAACACTGGCGCCCGCAGCCCCGGAGTTCTCTGTCCCTGGCAGGCCGGGGCAGCATGGAGAGAAGCCGCAGCCCCGCGCCTGCCGGGAACAGAGATCGCCGGCGCCCGCAGCCCCGCACCTGCCTCAGCAGCTCAGCCAATGAAAATAATATGAAAACCATCATATTTAATATACATAATATATTAATCCATAAGATACAAAAGGTAATTTTACATGTAAAAGGTATTAATTAAATTATTCGACAATTATTCTTTCACCTTACCATGTGAATGTGCTCTTTTTTTATTTACCTTTTTTGGGGGGGAGTAGTTCTGGGCAGTGGAGAGGGAAGCCGCAGCCCCCCACCTGCCAGGGACAGAGAACACCGGCACCTGCAGCCCCGGAGTTCTCTGCAGTAGTATAGTCAGGTCTTGAGCACAGGGGGAGCGGCGCTATAAAAAGGCGCCTCCCCCTCCCCCGTACTCACCCTGGGATGCTTTAAAGGGCCCGGGGCTCCAGCCGCTGCGGAGCACCGGGACCTTTAAAGTGCCGCCGCCGGAGCTCCGGCAGCGGGGCTCCGGCAGCGCTTTAAAAGGCCCGCATCTCCCCAGCAGCACGAGCAGCTGGCAGGGCCGGCGCACCCACTAGGCGACCCTAGGCGGTCGCCTAGGGCGCCAAGATTTGGGGGGCGGCGGGCAGCTGCCCGCTGACTCCCCGCTCATTGGCTGAGCTGCTGAGGCAGGTGCGGGGCTGCGGGCGCCGGCGATCTCTGTTCCCGGCAGGCGCGGGGCTGCGGCTTCTCTCCATGCTGCCCCGGCCTGCCGGGGACAGAGAACTCCGGGGCTGCGGGGGCCGGTGTTCTCTGTCCCCGGCAGGCCGGGGCAGCGCGGAGAGAAGCCGCAGCCCCGCGCCTGCCGGGGACAGAGAACACTGGCGCCCGCAGCCCCGGAGTTCTCTGTCCCTGGCAGGCGCGGGGCTGCGGCTTCTCTGCATGCTGCCCCGGCCTGCGGGGATAGAGAACACCGGCGCCCGCAGCCCCGGAGTTCTCTGTCCCCGGCAGGCCGGGGCAGCATGGAGAGAAGCCGCAGCCCCGCGCCTGCCGGGAACAGAGATCGCCGGCGCCCGCAGCCCCGCACCTGCCTCAGCAGCTCAGCCAATGAGCGGGGAGTCAGCGGGCAGCTGCCCGCCGCCCCCCAAATCTTGGCGCCCTAGGCGACCGCCTAGGGTCGCCTAGTGGGTGCGCCGGCCCTGCCAGCTGCTCGTGCTGCTGGGGAGATGCGGGCCTTTTAAAGCGCTGCCGGAGCCCCGCTGCCGGAGCTCCGGCGGCGGCACTTTAAAGGTCCCGGTGCTCCGCAGCGGCTGGAGCCCCGGGCCCTTTAAAGCATCCCAGGGTGAGTACGGGGGAGGGGGAGGCGCCTTTTTATAGCGCCGCTCCCCCTGTGCTCAAGACCTGACTATACTACTGCAGAGAACTCCGGGGCTGCAGGTGCCGGTGTTCTCTGTCCCTGGCAGGTGGGGGGCTGCGGCTTCCCTCTCCACTGCCCAGAACTACTCCCCCCCAAAAAAGGTAAATAAAAAAAGAGCACATTCACATGGTAAGGTGAAAGAATAATTGTCGAATAATTTAATTAATACCTTTTACATGTAAAATTACCTTTTGTATCTTATGGATTAATATATTATGTATATTAAATATGATGGTTTTCATATTATTTAATGTACAAATACAAAATAAGTATTGAAAAATTGTTGGCGCCTGCCACACTCTTCTGAAAACATGAATGTGCTCTTGGCCACAAAAAGGTTGGGGACCACTGGTCTTAGCGATTGACTGAACAAAAAGTAGGACTGAGTGGACTTGTAGGCTCTGAAGTTTTATATTGTTTTGTTTTTGAGTGCAGTTATATAACAAAAAAATCTACATTTGTAAGTTGTACTTTCATGACAAAGAGATTGCACTACAGTACTTGTATGAAGTGAATTTAAAAATAACATTTCTTTTATCATTTGTAATCAAAAATAATAATCTAAAGTGAGCACTGTACATTTTGTATTGTATGTTGTAATAGCAATCAATATATTTCAAAATGTAGAAAAACATCCAAAATATTTAATACATTTCAATTGGCATTCTATTCTTTAACAGTGCCATTAATTTTTTTAATCACGATTAATTTTTTTGAGTTAATCACATGAGTTAACTGCGATTAATCATCAACCATAGTCTATAATAAAGACAGGTATTGCAGTGTGAACTAACAAAGCTAATTGAATGGACATCACAATGGCAAGTGACATCCATTATTAATAGTTTCATGGTAAGGAAAAGCTTGAATTACTTTCACACTTTGCTGGGTTCCAAAGTAACAACCATTCACGGTCAAGAAGCAAACAAGCATCAGGAGTCATAAGATATGGGAGGGGGGGAAATAGTGCATTTACTTCAAACAGGTCATCCTACCTCAAAAAAGATGACAGCATAAGTAGAGACAAATTCAGGGACAGGCATTAGGAGTATTACAGGCACGGGAAAGTTTCTGTACAAACTAACAAAATATCAGAAGGAAAACTGAGGGGATATGATAAAATCTACAAAGGATATAAACATGTTCTGTGCCTGGTTTTATCAGCTTTCTCATGAGTATGAAAGAGCCCTGCAGAAAAAGAGAAGCCTTTTGGGAAGAGAGTAATTTATTTTAAAAGGACAAAACCATACAGTAAACTCCTTTAATGAAATTTTCAGCTCATGAAATTACCTCCTGAAAAAGTAATGCTCAGAGCAGAAATTAAACCACAAATAAAATACATACATCTTGAAAGCCTACTAGTCACAAAGTGTGGTGGTGGTGGTGGCACACAAATGCATATGTTTGTCTTTTCCTTCCTTTTCCTCTGTAGAGCAGCAACCACCTTTTACCAGGCTTGCCTGTTTATATATGCTCCCCTTGACTGGCTGCAGCAGTCTTGAGCTGCTGAGGGGAAACATCCTCTTGGTCCTACCTACCTCCCATCCTCTTTCTTTGGTGAGGCAAATCTGGGGCATGGGGAAACATTAACCAGGAGAGACCCTTTTTGGATCTTGAAAGGTTCATATTACTCATAACAGACGGTAAATAAAGCACTCATTTCTTTTTCTGATAACAGAAAAACAAGGGGACATTCAATGAAATTGAAAGACAGCAAATTTTAAAACTGATGAAAGGAAATACCTTTTAAAAAAAATACACAAAGTTTGATTAACTTGCAGAACTCACTGACAATAGATATCACTGAGGCCAAGGGCTTAGTACATTTTTTAAAAAGGGTATCCTATTTGTAGATAATGAGAGCATCACCATTGGAAAGGAATTAAAAATGAATTTTAAAGGGAATAGAAAGGCATAGCTCCAGGGCACAAACCAACCACTGACTAAAATAAGTTAGGATGAAGCTTCCATAATATTCCATAATTGGATATTCCATAATTATTCACTGTGGAGTTTCTTGCAGCTTCCTGTGAAGCATCTATGACAGGTCACTGTCAGAGACAGGATATTAGACTGGATGGTCCCCTGACTTGATCCATAATAGGAATGCCTGTGTCCCAAGTAAAAACTACTGTTGACTTTACTGGGAACAGGGCAGTCCATTAGTGAATAATCAGACCTGTTTACAGAAGTGCAGTCCACTAGACAGGATCTTAGAGTGAGAGTCAGGAGACATGGGCTTTGTTCTGCATTCTGCCACTGATTTGTTATGGGCAAGTGCTTCAGTTAATTATTTTGATATTGGGTATAATGGTACTTATCTCTCTTTGTAAAGCATTTTGAGGTCTACAGCTGAAATGTGCTATAAGAGAGCTAGGTAATATTATAGCAGAAAAAGATCAGCAGCAATTAAAATTTTAAAATTATATAGAAGGATGAGGAAAAAAGAGAAAGAACAAGGAGAGCAGTGAGCTCAAAATACGTGTGTATTCAGATAGTATAGTCTTCTCTTGTAATGCACACTAAGTTTAAGTTGTATTTATGCCTTCGATGTATTGTTTTAAACAGGATTTTTTTTAATATGTAGGAAAATATTTCCAGGCATATTCGACTTCAAGTGAAAGCCCTTTATTATTCCATTGTTTTCTTTCGCTCCTTTTTTAAAAACTCCTAAGAATGTCTGCTCATTAAAATGTATGCATGCACATTAGCAGGAATTTATTGCATTGTAACTCATCCCCTTTTACTACTCTTACTCACAAGAAAGGAATTCAGTGTTATCAAAATCTGTTTGAATTATGAAGTAATAAATAAACAGGCGACTATTGCCACACAAGCAAACAAAAGGAAGAGATGATTCATAGGTAAGTTCTTTACATATGTAAAAGGAAGTGTTGTATGTAGGACTGAGCAGAGAACAACGCATTCAGAACTCTTAAGTTCTGTTTCTGGCTCCCTGTCTTAGTACTATCCACTACCATTCCATCTCCTATTGTTGTATTTTCAAAGCATCAAAGAACCCAATTGTGCTAGATCTTGTAGCTTCGTATAGTCCATTTTGATAGACTATCTTATACATTATTAGATAGCAGCAGCCATTTTAATGCTATGATCTCTCTAAATATAGTAAACCGTGAGTTGCTGGCCAAAGCCTGGTGTATGTTATTTATTTATTTAATAATCTACTTATGTTCCAACCTAAACACTTACTCAAGTCACTGCAGTTGTGCTTACACTGGGATGTAATTAACATGGTGGTGAAAACACCAGAAGCCACCTGTCCTGGAGGGTGCATACCCCACACTGCAGTGAGGAGACAAGAGGCAGGTAGTCAGGTAGGGCCAAGGAAGGGAAGGGCCATGGAACCTGTGTTACATGCCAATTATGGCATGGAATCTTTCACTTGATCCCAGGAAGGCAGCTATTTAAACAGGAACCAGCCCTAGAGAAGTGGCTTTTCAGAGGAAAAAGAAAATGGGCTTTGATTACTGCTAGTCTGGCGTGGAGCTTGCTGGAGCTAGGAGAACCTCAGGAGTGGGTTGTTTGGGTTTTTTTTTTTGGATCGTTAGGATCCTTTACGTGGGGAAATTGACCAGACTAGGCTATTCTGAAATAGCTCCCCGAGTGGATAATTATTCTGATTGGGAAGTGCACTAATTATTCTGGCATAAAGTTACTTTTGTTCTGGAATAGAGTGCCCACATGGAGCAACAAGTGACTAGGGTGACCAGACAGCAAGTGTGAAAAATCGGGACAGGGGTGGGGGGGTAATAGGAGCCATATAAGAAAAAGACCCCAAAATTGGGACTGTCCCTATAAAATCAGGACATCTGGTCACCCTACAAGTGACTGAACTCTTTCCAAAAAGGCCTGCTGATAACACTGCTTAATTCTTTATTTGTTTTCTTTGTTGTAAAGAGTGAAAGGAACTTTACAGGGTTTGCTGTACAGACCTGGGAGCCTTGGACTTTCCCCCTCAGGAGTAGGCCAGAGCCTGGGACTTAATTTTTGGGCTTTCCATTCCCACCCCCAGATAACCTGACACAATACCACAGCTCCCCTGGATGCCACTGGTACTAAAAGGGAATTTCAGTTTTGCCAGTCTCAAATAATGAGTTGGTAGATCCGCCCCAAAACTGCAATGTTTTTTTAAAAATCTCTGTTCTCCGTACCTGTTTTCTGAGTCTGGAGCCTTTCAGTTTCGTGTTTTCATCTTTTTAAAACCTCAGCAACCATGAGAACTAGAAATTTTAAATAAAAGTTGAGGTTCTGCAACTTTTGCAAACTTCTCTACTGCTGAGGAATCTCTAGTGTCTGACTCTATTGGCTCACCTTTAAAATGGGGATTTTAATCATTGCTTCACGACAGGACGGTGGGAGTTGTGAGAAGTAATTACAAATGCTTTGAGATCCCACTGTGGAAAGCTAATATACAATGTTAAATGTTTCAAAGCAATTGGTAAAACACAGTTAGGGGGTGAAAGGAAATGCAAGAGTAAACACTAAACAGATGCTTGACTTATTGTGCCTGCTCATCACAGACAAATCAATGAAGGATTTCGAAAATGAAGGGAATTTATTTCAACCTGCTTCTGTAGTAGTTTCATGATGTTTATTTTTGGATAGACTTAAAATTGTGCATTTAAAATAAGCAGTGGGCAAGCTGTTTATCATGAGAAGAATTAGTAATATATAGGGTTGCCAACTTTCTACTCACACAAAACTAAACACCCTTGCCCCATACCGTGCCCTGCCCCTCCTCCAAGGCCCTCCCTCTGCCCCTTCTCTGAGGCCCCGCCCCCTTCTCACTCCATTCCCCCTCCCCCCCATCACTCGGCTCTCCCACCCTCACTCACTTGCTCATTTTCACCAGGCTGGCTCGGAGGGTTGGGTGCTTAGGGGGTTATGGGCTCTCGGCTGAGTGTGTGGGTTGTGGGGTGGGGCAAGAAATGCGGGATTCAGGGTGTGGGAGGGGGCTCTGGGCTGAGGCAGGGGGTTGGGTTGTGGGGGGCTGAGGGCTATGGCTGGGGGTTCGGGCTCTGGGGTGGGGCTGGGGTGAGGGGTTTGGGGTGTAGGAGGGTGTTCTGGGCTGGGATTGATGGGTTTGAAGGGTGGGAGGGGGATAGGCGCTGGGGCAGGGGTGTGGGAGGGGGTGATGGGTGCAGGCTCCAGGGAGCGCTTACCTCAGGCAGCTCCCGGAAGCAGCAGCAGCATGTCCCACTCCAGCTCCTGCGCAGAGGTGCAATCAGGTGGCTCTGTGCACTGCCTTGTCCGCAACACCTTCCCCGCAGCTCCCAATGGCCGCAGTTCCCAATGGTACGTAAATCCCACTTACATCAATGGTAGTTAGGATCCTAAATACCTTTGAGTATCAGGGCCTTGGTCTACATAGTCTGAATCCACCCCAGACACACTCCATTTACAGCACTAGTGTTACAGCAAACATGAATTTTATGCAACAGCTATCATCTAGAGCAGTGGAAAAATTGAATGACTAGATGTATACAGTGTAACTGCATCCAGTTACTAAAGAAATCTGATCATAGTATGCAAAGAAACCAAATGACTCCTTAAGATGTTTCACATAATTTATGCAGCTGTTTATTTAAACTTCTTCAGCATAAGGCTGTGGAGAGACTGAGAGGGTAAATAAGGAATCAAACATGTTAAATACTAAATAATGAATAAGATTTCCTGTTAGTTGCAAACTTCAAGGAATCAATAAGTCAGGTTTGGAATAAGATATGTTATTTTTCTCTTAACCTGATGCCTCTTTCTCAGCCTTTCATGTGATTCCAATTCCATGTTAGCAGAGCTTTCACCCCCACACACACATTTGTTTTTGTTGTTGTTGTTGCAAACTCCATTAAGCCTTTATCCAATAAAGAAATATGCATTGCAGGGAAATTCATTGGCTTTGACATGGATCAATATTTTGAAATGGAAAATTTTTTGATGCCCAATTCAGTGGGCATTTTGCCTAATGAAGAATCCTGAATGACGAGTGCATGATTGGGCCCGTAGTCACATAGGTTTAGTTATGTAAGCAAGAGCAGGATGTTTTGATGGCTTTATGTTCATAATTATGGCAAAGGGCCTCAGCACTGTCCGAAGAGGGGTTTCTATGAGACATGTTGTAAATATTTACAACAAGGCCAAACAAACACTCGAGAGCTTTTCCCTTAACAGCCTACAATACGGTAAGTTTGGGATAGCTTCTCTCGTAAATCCAATGTAAACATTCTTTAAAATGAGCTCTGTCCGAGTGGAATGTGACTCTCAGGAGGACACCTGCTGTAGAAGCATGAGTCATGTGGAATTTCACTTTCGGGGCTGGTGATTATAAGTTACTCAGCTGTCTGTTTGCTACATGTCACCTTTGCAATCTTTGGCACTTTGTACACCTGCATTAAAAAGATATTTATCTCTTGGCAAACAGGTCTGCAGAGAGGGAATAAATTCCTCCTGGTGACCTCCAGGTGCTGCAAGGTCACCCACCTGTTTTCTTCACCTAAAACAAATTGCCTTTTACAATCTGCCCTTTATCTTCAATATTTTGTTAGACCCTCCCTGCCACACTGTCTGGAGTGATTCTGACCATGAGTGCCAACCCCAGGGCAGACTGTCAAGAAGCAGGGTAGAGACCTCAAACTGGTTGTGTGAAATGTAATTATAGAGCACCAACCCCATAAGAAATGTGAACTCCTGAAGCACTGTAACAATCTTACCATGGAGTCACAGACAGTCTGCTTGGGCATTCCAATGTATCTTGCCACCCAAGCAAGCTGGACTTAGTGAACTTTGTTATACACCGAAGATTACAAAAGATTCAGGTTGCTTCCAGTTCCAAGAGAACAGTCACTTACCCAGGGGTGCAGCCGGACGGTAGCTGTGAGGGTGGCAGTCAGGCAGCCTTTGGTGGCGTTTCTGCGGGAGGTCCACCGGTCCCACGGATTCAGCGGCAAATCGGCGGCAGGAACGCCGACAGTGAGGGACCGGCGGAGCGCCCGCAGGAACACCGCCAAATCCACGGGACCGGAGACCTCCCGCAGAAACGCCGCCGACGGCTGCCTGACTGCTGTGCTTGGGGTGGCACAAAACAGAGCCGCCCCTGGATCTCACACCAAAGACAACACCTATAGTAAACTAAGGATTTATTAACTAGGAAAAAGAAATGAGAGTTCTTTACAGGTTAAAGCAGGCAAATTGATATACACAAATGAGTTACGGTCTGTGGTTCCAAAAGGTGACAGAGTTGTAGTAATCTGTCAGCACTGAATGTCTTTTAGGACAAACCCAGGATGACCCTGAGGATCTCTGCTTCTGTTTGATAGCTCTGGGCCCTGTCTGAATCCAAACAGCAAAAAATAAATTAAAATTTTTCTTGTCCAGTCTCTTTTTTCCCACTTCTTCCAGAATTCAAGCTGATAGGATGAGCCCTTTTGCTTGTAGCCTGTTCATGGGTGTGAAGGGGCAATGAAAGTCTTCGTATTGTGATGTCCCACAATCGCCCGTTTAGTTTTGACAGTCCTTCCTGATGGACAAGAAGTAATATCTTTCATAGGGCTTAAGCATTTTGCACTAGGTAAAGTTTTTTCTTGTTGGGTGAGTTATATAGCTGTAAATTGTTTGTTCGGACCTATGCATCAAACACATAAGGCATATGTCATAAATTAAGGGAAGGGGGAGAGGGTCTGATGCAGTGCTATAAAATCCTGTTACCAGTAAAGGGTTAAGAAATACAGGTAGCCAGACTGACACCTGACCTGGCTGGCATCTGACCAATAAGGGGACAAGATACTTTCAAATCTTAGGAGGGGGGAAGGCTGTGTGAGGGTCTCTTTGTCTGAGTCAGAGCGATCTTGGAAGACAGAAGGAACCTGCAGAAAATCAAACCTCCCTTTTCTGAAGGAAGTTTAGATAGCATAGCGCATAGATTTCTGTTTAATTTCGGCTTGGTGTATTCCCTGTGTTAGAAGGGGCAAAGGGAGGGGGGGTTATTCATGGTTTTCTGTAACGTTAAGGATTTGTCCAGAGGGGGAAATCTCTCTGAGTTTGGAAATATAGTGCCCTGTGAAATAGTTACCATCCTGATTTTACAGAGATGATTTTACCTTCTTTATTTTTAATAAAATCCTTCTTTTAAGAAGTTGACTGTTTTCTATGGTGTTAAAACCCAGGGGGTGGGTTTTTAGATCACTGTGTAACCAATTGGTTGGGAGATTGTTCTCAAGCTTCCCCAGGAAAGGGGGTGTACGGCTTGAGGGGGTATTTTGGGGGGGAGGGAAGTTCAAGTGATTCCTTTCCTGGATTCCTGTTAGATACTTGATGGTGGCAACGAGAAGCATTTCTCAGGGTGCAGGGAATTTTGTACCTTGGGGGATTTAACCTAAGCTGGTAAAAATAAGCTTAGGGGCTCTGAATGCGGGTCCCCACGTCTTTACCCTAGAGTTTAGAGTGGGGAGGGAACCTTGACAGCATAATACTTAAAGCATTGGCTTCAGACATAAATAGGATTTATATATGTAGCAACTTACAAGTCTAAATTCTAAACATTATTATAAGCCCAGTACCCATCTTAACCATACTAACATACAGGTGAGCTGGATTGGTTTCCACCAATGCATTTGTCAGTGTTTGGCTGAGGCCTAAAGCCTTGGCAAGAGCTGGCACCTAGTCTGCCAGCATCACACTCCCATGCACATTAAAATAACTGAGCTGTACTCTTCTCACTTGATTGGTGGGAAGATTGGGCCAGCTCTCTGCCCTGATGTCCTCTTAAACCATAAGAGCATAGGTCCCCAAACTGTGGGGCGTGGAGGGAACATTCAGGGGATGCGGCTGGGGCCCAGGCCAGCTGGTATAAGGGGTGGGGAGGGAGCACCACCCAGTTCCACTCCTGGCCCCAGCTCTGGCCCCCAGCCCCACACCCAGGGCTCTGCCCCTGGCCTCGCATCCTGGGTCCCATCTGCCAGCCCCACGTTCCACTCCTGGCCCCCAGTCAGTGGCACCCCAGCCTCAGCCCCGAGGGCCCTGACTCTGCTCCTGCCCCCCAGCTGTGGCCCTCACCTTGGCCCCCTTTCCCCTGTCCACATCCCCCCCTCCTGGAGCCACAGCCCCACTCCTGGTCCCAGCTCGGGGACAGAGGGGTGGGGGCTGACAGGAGTAAGGGTGGGCACGAGGTAAAAAGTTTGCGGACCACAGCCATAGAGGGTAGAAGACTGAACAGTGAGATGCTTATTGCTTGTTTTGCACATTTTAAAATACACAGTTGATTAAAACTATACAGGAAAGGGTCCAATGAAATTGCAGCTACCACTAACCCAAATGGAGTCTCCTGGTCCAACACATGCTTCATTTCCTTGCCACATATGGCCTCCCGGAAAGCTAAAACACATTACCTGCTGCTTAGCCTCTAACTCAAGGCAGGATCTGTGCACCACCTGACTGTGGGAGCCCAAGGATCTGTTGTTAATCCACTCCCTATTTAAAATGAGATTATTGTGATATAGGGCTAGACCTGCTCCCACTGAAGCCATTGGTAGTTATGCCACTGGCTGAAGTGGGATCTGGATTTGCTCCATACTGCCAGCTCCTTTTAGTTAAAAAAGCAGGAGTAAAATAAAACCACCCCCCCACACACACACACACACACTAAAAAATCCCTGTGGATCAGCACAAATACTGCAGGAGTCTCAGGCAATTTGACTTGATTTGTAATTCCTGCTGGCTCACTGTATTTGCCCAGAAGATGAGAAAACTTTGCCAATAGGAAGTGTCTTTCCTTATCACATGCCAGTGCACTTTCTAAATAGTCGCAGTAACATTGGGCGCTTCTGAAACTCTTTAACATGTCCTTTAATTTTTGCATTATATTGTAAAAATGGTCCACAACACAAAATCAAATCAGAAAACAACCTAATCTTAAAATTACTATCCCCTATACTGGTGGAGTGATTTTGTACGAAAACGAAATACAAAAACTGATCTGTAAGTAATGTAAAAAATACAGTTCATATTACTGAATAGCATGGATCTTAAGTAATTTATTGCAATTAAGTAAAAAAGATCTCATAAGGAGCAGGCTTATGGATTTATCTATGAAGTGGTGTAATTGAGAAGCTTGTTCATTGGACTTGATGAAATTAGACATAAACCTGATTCTTGTAACTTGAAACAGATTTCATTGGCAAACCACTTCAAAATTAATCATATACCTTTATTGACACAAGTTACCCAAGCATTCTCAGAGTTAGTATGACAACATATCCTTGATTCTGACCAAACAGAGCATTAAATAAAATAGATGTTGTTTAACAAACTTACCTTACACTTCTGTGTCTCACACTACGTATGTAGTAATAGAGTTGCAGAAATGGATTCCAGAGTCTAGGTTTAGACTAGATGCTGGGAAAGTTAAGATCAGAAGCTGCCATAATGGGTCAGATCATGGTACATCTTGCCCAGAGTGTCATGGGGAGGGTAGAAAACAGGGTAATCATGGAGTGGGTCACCCTTTCTTCCACTCCCAAATTTTGGTAGTCAGAAGTTTATGGTCTCCCTGAGCGCGGGGGGGGGGGGGGGGGGGGCGGTGTTTGCATCTCTGGCCATCTTGGCTCATATCCATTATCTAATTCTTTTTTTAACCTACTTATACTTTTGGCCATTACAACATCACACCGCAATGAGTCCCACAGTTAGTTGTGTGAAAAAGTACTTCCTTTTGTTTGTATTAAACCTGCTACCTATTGATTTCATCAGGTTATCCCTGCTTTTTGTATTGTGTGAAAGGGTCAATAACATTTCTCTATTCACTTTCCCCCCCACACCATTCATGATTTTATAGACTTCTATCATATCCCCCCCCCCCCCCTTAGTCGACTCTTCTCGAAGACAAACAGCCCTAATATATTTGGTCTTTTCTCATAAGGAAACCATTTCATACCCTTGCTCATCCTTGTTACCCTTCTCTGAGCTTTCTCCAGTTCCATTATATCCTTTTCGAGATAGGGCTACCAGAACTGGACACAGTAATCAAGGTATGGGCACACACCACAGATTTATATATAGTGACGTTATGATACTTTGTCTTATTTTCTATACCTTTTCTAATAGTGCCTAACCTACTGTTAGCCTTTTTGACCGCTGCTGCACACTATGTTGAAGATTTCAGAGAACTATCCACAGCAACTCCACGCTCTCTTTCTTGGGTGGTAACAGCTACTTTGGAACCTATCAGTATAGTTGGGATTGTTTTTCCAAGATGCTGGCTATAGCATCTTTCATTTCAAGGATCCTCAAACGCTTACATGTTATAGGCCAACTTAAAGGTGTCTCTGTACAGATGACAGGTTCCCAGCCAACGGGAGCTGCAAAGCCAGCACTCTGGGCGGAGGCAGCGTGCATAGCTGTCTGGCCACGCCTCCGCCTAGGAGCGGAGTCAGGGGGATGTCTCCGCTTCCGGGGAGCCCCCCCAGGTAAGTGCCGCCCAGAGCCCACCTCACCCCATCCCGTGCCCCAATTCCCTGCCCCCTCCCACACCCAAACTCTGCTGCTGCTGGGCGGGGGGGGGGGGAGGGAGGCACGGAGCTAGGTAGGGAGCCTGCCAGCTCCGCCAAACCCCCCACCCCACAGGACCAGCGAGGGTCCTGGGCCGTGCACCGCTGGCCCACCCTCGCGACAGCACTTGGGCTGCCCTCCCCCAAGTTTTAGTCAGGGGTTTATAGTAAAAGTCACGGACAGGTCATGAATTTTTGTTTACTGCCCATGACCTGTCCATGACTTTTGCTAAAAATACCCATGACTAAAATGTAGCCTTACGCATAAGCAATGCACTCAGATGTATATACAGCATACACATTGATTTCAATGGGAACAATATGCACATATCGAAGGGTAGAAATTTGTCCCCAACGGAGTACGCCTAAGAACTCACTCTGCTGTGTACTAATTAGGCAATGATAATAATTAGGCCTTTTCTTTATTTTGTCAAATTTACAAACCAACGTGTATAATTATTAGCCAACATGGACAGTGCAGAAGATCAACCAATGAATTCTCTGATTAGATAGGATGACCATATTTCCCCATGCTGAATACCCCCACGGACACCTGGTAAAATTACTCATATTCAAGTGAGTTCAGCGGCAATCAATCAGAACCATGCAGTACAAATGCTCAAATTAACATCAAGTTGACTGAGCCAGTGTTAAAAAGAAATACTGCATAGCTGGATTATTTTTATTTACCTTATCTTTAAGGCTTTAGGGTTCACACAGGGAGGGGGTCTCACCCCCCCCCCCCACACTCCCGTACGCCTCCCTCACACGGGGGGGGGGGGGGAGGGGGAGGGGTGACCAACTGACTCAACCCTCCCTGCCCAGTGCTCTCCACCCTCCATGTCTGGCTGGGCCCCGGGGACGGACCTGTCTCTCCTGGCACCTGGCACCACATCTTCCCGAGGCAACATGTACGGGGGAGCAGCTTGTCTCTTCCTGCCCGCACTGTGTTGAAAGTCAACTAACATCTCCAGGCTGCTGCTGGCCACCACCATAACCCAGCCACCTCCTGTCCCCTGGCTACAGCATGGCCAGGAATGGGTTGCAAAGGTGCCGACTTCTGCTGGTGCGGGTGGGTGCTCAACCCCCCTCTGGCCCCAGCTCCACTCCAACTCCTGCCCCACCCCCATTCCAACCCCTTCCCCAAAGTCCCCGCCCCCTCCCTGCCCCTATTCCAATGCCTTTCCCAGATCTCCGCCCTGGCCCCGCCTCTTCCCCGCCTCCTCCCCTGAGCATGCCACGTTCCTGTTCCTCCCCCCTCCCTCCCGGAGCTTGTTACCCTGCGAAACAGCTGTTTGCGGAGGTAGGTGGAGAAGCGGGGACGTGGCGCACTTAGCGGGGGAGGCAGCGGCGGAGGTGAGATGGGGCAGAGGGGGTGGAGCTTGGCTGCCGGTGGGTGCACAGCACCCACCAATTTTTCCGTGTGGGTGCTTCAGCCCCGGAGCACCCACGGATTCGGCACCTACGGGTTAATGCCTAAGGATGCATTGTGCACAAGGGCCCAGGGACCCTGACTGCAGGGGCTTCAGCGAAGCTGGCCAGAGAGGTGGCTCAGCAGGGGAGGGTGCCTAGGAGATGGAGCAGACCCACACTCCCTGGGGGCAGGATCCAGGGCGGTGGGGGGGCAGGTGAAGAGTGTGCTAAACCCCTACACAGGGGGCTGCTGTGGAACCTGCAGGATTGGGACATGAACAGGCTGGAAATCGCTTCTTCTCTCCACCCCCACCCCTCCGCCACTCCAGAGCTTAGCTGAGGGGCAGAGAGGCTACCCTGTGCCAGCACTGTGTGGGGCTCTGGCAAACACAGGCTTCGGCTCCTCCTGGTCAGTGCCTGGGCCGGAGGGTCTTGGGCTTTCCCGGGGTGCCAGCCCAGCCAGAGGCAGTGGGGGAAGGAAGGAGCCTGCTGGTCAGGCTGTTGATCAGCTGAGCGCTCTGACCAGGTGCTAGTTCTCTGCACAGCACTGGGAATAGGATGCGCCCCGCCAGGGGAGATATGGAGGAGCAGCGGGGCTGCGGGGGCGAAGGGGGAAAGCAGGGAGAGGACAGCGAGAGGGGGAGCACGTAAAGGGCCAATGGATGGACAGCAGAGGCTGCTGCCTGGCATCTGCCTACACTCACCAGCCACCGCAGCTCGCAGCGCGCAGCCAGTGCTGGCTGGAGACAGGACGGATGGCGGGCCCTGCTGGCCAGAGCTGGTACACAGCGGGAGAATGCGCAGCAGGAGGCTCAGCCAGCACAGTGCGCTGCAGCTTTGGCCCGCCACCAGCCTTGCACACCCACCCCCATTGTCGACCACTGGACCCTCCACTCACCACTGGTGGGCAGGTGGCTAGCAAGCAGGGATCCGGCCAGCAGCAGGACCTGCTAGTACTGATGGGGGGAGACAGAAAATACAGGACAATTTGACCATTTTGAAGAAAAAGTTGGGACACCTGCAGGAGGGCTTAAAAACAGAACTGTCCCTTTAAAAATGGGATGCCTGGTCACCCTATGATTAGATACTCATACATCAAGAGTAAACAATCTCCCAGAAGGTCTGACAGCAATATTTCTATAGTGTTCTTAGAACAACCATGTTAGTGGTTCTTAGAGGAGCTTTAAGCCAAGCATACAATCAGAAAGATGGCAAGAGATTGCTAAACCCAGATGAATTAAAACACTGCAAGTGTGTATTGTAGCTAGTGACTCACAGATGATTAAATTCTCCAAGACTGTGCAGAACACATGCGGGAGTTCTCCTCGTTAATGCAAAGCCCACCAGGCAATGTCATAGCAATTAAGGCCCAGATGGGAGAAGTCTAGATTCTAAATGTCTGTTTAATATGCTACTTCCTTGCTGGGTGCTAGTGCTTTTTATTTAGCTTGTAAGCTATTTGGGGGCAAGGGTCAGATCTTTGTACATATCTGAAAAGTGTCTAGTTATGGCACCAGCAGTGTGCTAATCAATAGGCAGCATGGTAGGTTACTTCTTTAGTCCTCTAGCTATGGATACTGGGATTTTAAAATCTGGTTAAATTCACAAGCCAAGATGAATGTGCTGCACCAATCTAGTCTTGTTAGTTGTGCTGAATTAGTGCATTGCCCAAATTAATTATCTTTGTTCTAAAGAGGCCACAGACTGGAATAAAAATGAGTTGCAAATCAGGACTGAGGTACAGTTGAAGAACTGTGTGTAGAAGCCTGTGTAGCATCTGGCCACACATATGGGAAAAAGGGGTGTGAGCACTTCCTTTCTTATGAGGCAGAGCTGGCACTGTAGGCCAACAACCTAATGGGAAGAAATAGTCTCAAGTAAAATTGTACTCCATTTTGCTTATTTTGCCTTATACTCCATTTTGCTAGCTTTGAATTAGTAAGAAGAAATTGTTCTGAGTTTATTTTTTGCTTATTGTGTTAACATTTGTTCTTAAAAGGATAGAAGTTTTATGGCTGTATTTGCCTTATTTACTGTTTGGTGTGAGTGAAGAATGCATGGTAATTAACTGAAAGGACAGCAGGGCCCGACAGTCAAGAAGGGAGTGGAAAAGTCAAGAGGCACCAACTTTATTATCAATCACCCGGATGGCAGATTGACGACCCTAAAGCAAAGACATACACCCCCAAGGATGAGATAAGGAGTTGAGCCAAAGGGACAGATAAGAAACAGCTGCAGATCCTCCTGGTAACAACTCAAAACAATTATAATTAAGAGCAACCTTGCATACCTCATGATTTGCAGCTCCTGTGTGACACAGCAAGGTCCATAGACTTGTGTGGAAACTTATCATATAAAAGAAGGCTGTATTGCCATGGGACTTCGAGTTCATTCTGCATCAACATCAGAGCTCCAAATCCATTTGACAGAGGCCCAGTTCCCCTCCCTCGTGTGCAGTTTCAGCTGGCCACTGGAACTGACCAAGCAACACTAAGGACTGGTAACTATAAAATCCAGCTGCAGAACCTTTTGGTGTGTGTAGGGTGACCACATGTCCCAATTTTATAGGGACAGTCCCGATATTTGGGGCTTTTTTTTTTTATTGGCTCCTATTACCCCACCCCCGTCCCGATTTTTCATATTTGCTATCTGGTCACCCTAGGTGTGCGTGTGTAAATGGAAGCATATGCTGATTTTAATGCTTAAATTGTACTCTCAGTAAACGTGGTGTATTGCCTTATCCCCTTTTAAAAAAGATTCGGTGTGCTTATAAGCATAACAGCTCTCGGCGTAAGCAGATTAAGTAATTGCATAGGGCTCCCGAGCAGCTCAAGGGGACCCCCTATTAATTATTGGAATGTGCTGTGTGTGGGGAAGGAGCAAAAATATTCCTGTTTAGGGCCCCCCAGTGGGCTAGCACTGGCACTGCTAGGACATGCTGAGCACTCCCTATTTCCATGGTCTCCAGTGGAAGTTAGGGGACACAGCACATGAAAGGCATTGTGGCGTGTTGTGAGATCAGGCCTTGCAACAAGATGTAGCCAATGCATATATATATACACATACACACATATATATACACACATACAGAGAGAGAGAATAGACCCTACAAAATAAGCAATATCTTGTGCTCTACTGCTGGCTTAGTAGCAAACAATGTGCCTGAGTCTGCAGGCCATAGTCAAATGACACCCCTCCTCCCCCCGAGAGTTTGCCTGGGAGGCTTGCTTGCAGGGCTTTGTATATCTCCTAGAGCAGCCTCTGCATGCCTTGTTTGCAACACAGAAAGATACACAGAACATCAGAATGGTGTATGAATTGAATTTCACTCTCCTTAGTTGCTAGGGAGACTGAATTAAGGGGCCAAATTCTGCTCTCAGGTAAACACATGCGACTGCAGTGTAGTCAATCTGAGGGTAGAACTTGTTTCAATGTGCATGTACCTAGGTGGATCAAAGACTTTAAACGGCCAAAAAAGTACAGAACTGTTCAGGGTCATCGTGTTCTTCTAGCTCCCTCAGGAACACCAGTCACATGTAGATTTTTCAGTTCTTTCATCCCATTAATCAGCACTTTCTAATCCTTAGTTGTGATCTATGTAACTAACTGCAGCAGCAGATACATACAGCTCTTAGTGAAACTCCAACCCAGTATATTCAGCACCAAAACCACAGGCCTTTACTATTTGAGCTATAACTCTCCTTTAGCTGACAGATAACAGGTTTTAGAGCACCTATAACCAGAGACATGCTTATACACAAGATCCATGTACTATTGGTTATTTGTGGCTTTCTATTTTTTTTTATAACAGCAAGTAAATGACAAATCACTGTTTTTGATTCTTTATTGGGAAGCATTAAAGCATACTTCTTAATAAGAGTGACTTTAGACAATTAGGTACATTTTTTAGGATCAGTTTTATACCACACCAGAATATTAACCTTTTCACAATGTTCGTACAGCAAAAGATGAAGCAGACAAATGTCCATTATTTAACCAACAATTATTAAGTCATCAGAAGCAAATTCATAATATGGAACCTCAAGGTTGGCTGGAGCAGGACCTTTTCTAATTCTGCCAGGTGCGTCATAGTGCGACACATGGCAAGGGCAATAATAACCACCAAAATCTCCAGCATTTGCAATGGGCACACAACCAAGATGGGTACAGACATCTACCAGTATAACCCATTCTGGTTTTTTTTACTCTCTAAATCCTGCTGTGGATCTCTTGCTAGGCAGAAGTCTTCAGATGGAGCACTGACACATATATGCCCTACAGGTTGACTGAAAGCATACACTCTGCAGGTCAGAGCTGACAGATAATCATAAATACCATCTGGGTACTTGACTTGGAGAGCCAAAGTCTGAATCAATGTCTTCAGGCTGCTTTTTATAGAAAGGGAACAGTGAAGATGAACAATCTTGGACTGCAGTAATCTTTAGGAGCAGGAGAGGATGGCTTTGCAGAAGCTATTATAAAAACATTTTCACACATTATGAAGTTCAGGTAATCACAGGATTTAACTCCCTTAAAGTAAAAAACTCAATGCGCACTCAACATCAACCAACCACCACACACTTTGGCATGCTCGACAGTCTCTACTCAAGGGTGGACTGGGACTGGATTTAGTGGACTAGAAATTGCTGGTGAGAAAGGAGGTGCACTGGCAGAATGCTTGGCTGTACTATATCTGGATCCAGTCAGTACTGTTAGTCGCTCAATTTCATGAATAAAATGCATTCATTTTTTAGGAAACAAAATGAACATGCAACGAACTAGTATAAGACAGGAACTTAGGTGGCACACCTCAGCAAGAGGGTCACATGCACAACCTGGATTCTGTTCGGAGACTGCGTGTTATATTAGGAGCACCAAATCAAGGCCTATATTTGAATATTTTGGAGCTATTTCTAAGCAACACAGTACTTATTAAATCAATGAACCAGCTAGCAGGCTAAATTTGGTATAAAAATGTATGTCCTGAACTGATTTCTATTGTAATTACCTAAACATACACCTATCAGAAATTCATAATGAATAACAGTGAAAATATAATCCTAAATCCTCCTCTATTGGGCAAACATGAAAATGCCATGATCGAAGTCTTGCAAATGTTAGCGAGACACTGAAGGGTGGGAGAATCTTTTAAAAAGGCAGGTATTTCCGTAAGAGG
Organism: Chelydra serpentina; assembly: GCA_037349315.1. NCBI lineage: Eukaryota > Metazoa > Chordata > Testudines > Chelydridae > Chelydra > Chelydra serpentina. Next base: position 26,904,038 of record JBAIAC010000035.1, on the reverse strand, counting down.
TATATTAATCTACTCCTAGCAATCTAATCTTTGTGAGAATTGAGTGTTCTGTCTACGTGCATTTCTAAAGCACCCTTGAGGACAGTATCTAAGGCTACATCCACACTACCCGCCCGATTTGGCGGGTAGCAATCGATGTTCTGGGATCGATTTATCGCGTCTCATCTAGACATGATAAATCGATCCCAGAAGCGCTCCCCATTGACACTGGAACTCCAGCTCCATGCAAGGAGTAAGCGGAGTCAACGGGGGAGCCTGCCTGCTGCCGTGTGGACCGCGGTAAGTACTTTTAAAAATCAATCTAAGATTTTTGACTTCAGCTACGTTATTCACGTAGCTGAAGTTGCGTATCTTAGATCGACCCCCGCCCCTAGTGTGGACCAGGCCTAAGCACTATACATAAGCATAAAAAAAAATCAAAACGGGTAACCTGCCAATAGAGAGGCCCATATCTTCAAAGGTAATAAGGTTCCTAACTTCCACTGAAATCAATGAGAGTTAGGAACCTAGATAGGTTAATTAAGGCCCAGATCTTCAAACATATCTGCCCTGATCTAGCCCTTTATTTCAGGTAGTTCTTCTCTGCTTTTGGTTTATTTGTTGACTTGGTTTGTGAGATGTAGTTCTCTTCTACCCTGATGCCATGCAAAGGTGGGGGCTGTTTTTGTGACCTGAAGATAGAGAGGGTAGGGTTCCTCCCATTCTCCTTTGGGAGGGTGTTCCAGCTCCTTGGGTCTACAGCTGAAAGGCTGCACTTCTTGTACCCTCTGGTCTATGACCCACATTCTCCCCTGTGTTTGTGCTGCTTTGTGCTGCATTGCAAATGCAAAGTGGCCCTGAAGCCGGCATAGCTGGTCATGGGAGCATCACTGCAGCCCAGGGGAGTCTTCTAGTGATGAATAGCCACTATAATGAGCATGCAAGCTTAACTATTGTGGCCAAAACTTTGTCTGAGAGGAATGGACTCAGAACCAGTTTTGTGAAATGTACTTCGCCACCTAAAATACAAATAAGGCACCTAGGCACTTCTGAAAATCCCACTTGGCACCTATCTACATCTCTGGACATCTAAATACTTGTAAAAATCTGCCCCCGAGGCTTTCTACTGCCTGGATTTCTTACATTGTCTTGGGAAGAGGACAGGGGCATGTGGCAGAATCCTTCTAGCTGCAGAAGGCCCCAAACCAAGCAGGAGCACAGGTTGAGGGGAAATGGTGCAGGCAACATTGCTGTGGAACTCAGCTGTGATCACAGGGGAGGTTGTGTGGGGGATTGAGTCCATTTACTGTGCAGCTCCACTGGCAATAAACACTACATGGATGAATTTGAAAGAGGCTGAATCATTTTCTATTGCAGCCCATGAGTTGAGTTGGACAGCTGTCACGAGACAGCTGTGAAGGTGCTCATGCTCTGGTTATACCTAAGGGAGGACTTGATCCCTCACATAAATCCGTCTTTTTCAGGCTGTGTGTGGGGATGAGAATTTCACATTCAAAACAAGTGGATGGGAAAAGTCCCTGAACCACGTTCAATACATGCTTAGTTTGCTATCCGTTCTTAATTCCAATTTGTTTGCCTGTCATGGGTTGCACTCATGCCTAGACGTGCCTCCTTCTGGTCGCTCTGGGAATCAGGTTTGGCCAGGCATTGCACTCTCCTCTGGCTGGGTCTCTCCCTTCATCCTCTCAGCCCAGGACCCCTTTTGCTCCAGGAACTGCAGCCTCCTCTTCATGACATAGCCCTCCAGCTCACTATGAGTGTTTCCCTTGGGGGCGGGGGGTGGCGGTGAGGGATGAGTATAACAAAGTCCTTCCAGAATATATTATCCCAAGCAGTGAACTGTCCCTGGTCTGTGCCACATTCCCAGTGGCTGGTAGGGGAACCCAGATCCACGCTCTACTCTGGTTCCAGCTGAAGGGCCCTTCAAATCAGCAGCCAAGGTCTGCGCTCCTATTCCTTGCTACTTTCCTCCGAGCCTTCTGCTACCTTCCTGGCTTCCCCGCAATTTTGAGTTTGCCAGCCTCCCAACTCCCATGGAGTAACAGTGGGCTGCCCTCTATAGTCCTAAACACACCTCCCCCTCCTCCCAGGGACTGACTGCAGTCTACATCCCTGCAGCTTGTTGGGTTGCCAGCTTCCTGCCTAGCTCAGCTTCTTCTAATTAAATCCCTGCTCCCTGGCTCCTCCTCCAGGTGCAGCCAGGGGAGTTAATTGTCCTGCTTGGCCACCTTAACCCTTTCAAGCCTGGAGGTGGGGGAGAGACACCACACACCGCACTCACATTGTCCAAACTTTACATCTGTATGTGTCAGCTAATTTAATCTAGCTCCACATCTAGACCTATGTGTTATTTATAGACAAGCCCCTAGCTCAGGGGTGGGAAAACTATGGCCCGAGGAGGGCCACATCTGGCCCTCCAGACATTTTAATCCATCCCTCGAGGTCTTGCCAGGGAACAGGGTCGGGGGCTTGCCCCGCTCTACGCAGCTCCCAGAAGCAGCAGCAGTTCCCCCTCTGGCTCCTACAGGTAGGGGGCAGCGAGGGGGCTCCGTACACTGCCCCTGCCCCAGGTGTGGCCTCCACAGCTCCCATTGGCCGGGAACTCTGGCCAATGGGAGCTGCAGGGGTGGCACCTGAGGATGGGACAACGTGCAGAGCTGCCTGGCTGCGCCTCCACATAGGAGCTGGAGGGGGGACATGCTGCTGCTTCTGGGAGCTGCTTGAGGTAAGCGCTGCTCAGAGCCTGTGCCCCAACCCCCTGCTGTGCCCCAACCCCCTTCCCCAGCCCTGATTCCCCTCCCACCCTCTGAACCCCTCAGTCCCATCCCGGAGCACCCTCCTGTACCTCTAACCCCTCATCTGCAGCCCCACCCCAATGCCCACAACCCCAGCCGGAGCCCTCACCCCCTCCCGGACCAAACCCCCAATTTCGTGAGCATTCATGGCCCGCCATACAATTTCCATACCCAGATGTGGCCCAAAAAGTTTGCCCACCCCTGCCCTAGCTTGTAAAAAGGACAGGAAGGGTTAAAGAAGGAAGTAGTAGCCTTCACAAGTGTCTCATATTGCCAGGTAATACCAATCTGACTATCCATAGTTCTTAGTAATAGACACTTTATGTGAGTGTGTTGGGGGGGGGTGCAGGAAGGAGTGAGACATCGGTTCAAGTTGTGCTGAGGGCAAAGGGAAACAAACCCTGTACTTTAAACAAAATGAGGGAAAGTGAAGAATTAAGAACTAGCCATTGCTACAATCAGTGGAAGTGTGGTTTGTGTATTGATAGAGAAGACAGTTCAGGTAAATTGCTAATGTTGTGCAAAACAAGAGATTCTGTGGGGAGTTGAGTTATGCCTTACTTTGTGTATGGACGTTAAATCTCCAGGGACTCTGCTGTCTGCGGAAGCAAGCAGCCACTTTGTCTTCATCTCGGTGCAGACTATTAGAGGAGACAGAGGCACACACAGATTCCCGTTTATGGAGACTTTGCATGTATGGATGTAAAAACTTAAAATTGGAAACTAACTTCCTATCGTTACTATAGAGGAGTGAGTGTGCACTCATAGCCCGGAAGAACAGCCTTTCTCCTGACTCCAGGTGATGTGTTCCTTAAAGACCATTTGAGAAGAGGCCCTTTAGCAGTGAGGAGAAAGTAGCATCAAGGTAAGAGATAAATGTACACATTGGCCCAGAGCTCTTCTGTGATTTGGTAGGACTTTTGCAGTCACTAAAACCTTTCAAACCATACTGTCTCCAGATCTGCTTATTGCTGAATTGGGGTTGTTACCGAAAGTAGATTAAATCTTGAAAGCTTTCTTGTGGTAATGTTTGGTGCTAGAACTTATCAGGGAATCAGATCTATGCACTATTATACGTTAAACGCGGCACGCGAGCTGATTTTCAGTGGCGCTCACACTGCCCGGGTCCTGGCCACCGGTCTGGAGGGCTCTGCATTTTAATTTAATTTAAAATGAAGCTTCTTCAACATTTTAAAAACTTTTTATTTATTTACTTTACATACAACAATAGTTTAGTTATATATTATAGACTTATAGAAAGATACCTTCTAAAAATGTTGAAATGTATTACTGGCACGCGAAACCTTAAATTAGAATGAATAAATGAAGACTTGGCACACCATTTCTGAAAGGTTGCCGACCCCTGCTATAGTGATACAAATTAGTCTAACTCTTGTATAGTTAACCATACTGTCTCCAGATCTGCTTATTGCTGAATTGGGGTTGTTACTGAATGTAGATTAAATCTTGAAAGCTTTCTTGTGGTAATGTTTGGTGCTAGAACTTATCAGGGAATCAGATCTATGCACTATTATACATTAAAATATAGCATCTGAATATTAGTGCACACAGATCTTAAATTTGATTTCCATAAATACTCAAGTATGTGTGCTCTAGATCTTGCCTTACACACCCATATTTGTGCTAGTACAAATGGATCCCTCAAAAGTTCCCGGTACACAAATGCAAAAGGTGAATTCATCTTTAAAACTGGAGTGAACTGGGGAAAGCACATTGTAAGTTTGATAAGAGCTGTTGCAATTGGATGGATGGGTTTAGTTAAACAGCTCTCTACCTTGTGCCTAGAATAGCCTGGTTGGATGATGATTGTGGGGTTGAGTGCCACTCAGTAGCACCCACTTTATCAGATTTATTTTAAATTGTGTAGGATAGTGGTTCTCAATGAAGGGTCTGGGGCCCCTGGGGGGCCATGAGCAGATTTCAGGGGGGCCACCAAGCAGGGCCAGTGTTAGACTCACTGGGGCCCAGGGTAGAAAGCCGAAGCCCCACTGCATAGGGCTGGAGCCCAGTGCCCTGAGCCCCGCCACCCGGGGCTGAAGTGGAAACCTGAGCAGTGTAGCTTTGCAGGGGCCCCAGTGGCATGGGGCCCCAGGCAATTGCCCAGCTTGTACCCCCTAACACCAGCCCCGGCTTTTATATGCAGAAAACCAGTTATGGCACAGGTGGACCATAGAGTTTTTATAGAATGGGAGGTGGGGGCGCTTAGAAAGAAAAAGGTTGAGAATCTCTGGTGTAGGAGAATTTCTCACTGGTGGTCAGTTGGATACTTTGGAGTCAGGATGTACTGAGAGGGCCTGAAAAATATTGTGCCTGCAAACAGTGAGTAAAAGTGAAAACTGTATGTTAAACAGATTGGAAAAGAAATCTTTAGACAGCAGGAGCCAATAGTGTTACAGAGAGTCCCGTGTCTAGTTGTTAAAATTGAGCAAAGGCATACTGCCACTGAGCCTAGAAGCTTTGTGGCAGGACAATGCTAATGGTGTGTCAAATGCCCCACCTTTCCACAGCTATACCATCCTAAATAACAGCCACTGAAGGAGCAATGGAAAATATTAGCAAATAGTTTACAAGGAAGCATGAGGCTACTCAGTGAGGAAATCCATGACTAGCTCCTAGTCCTTCATAAGAATCCAGCCTCTGCAGCATAAAAATACTCATACAAAATAAGTGGTGAATACAAACTAGTTTCTTAAAGGTTTCTTAAGGGTCCAGGTCTCTCTGTATCCTGTGGATTCATATTATGAAACTCCAAGCCAAGTTGCTTTAAACTCAGTGGACTGACTAAATCCCTGGGGTGCAATGGAGTTATTGCAGAGGTGAATTTGGCTTAGTGTATCACCTTTTAAATATTCCCATAGGTGAGCATCTGTCTTACAGCTCTGTCTTATTGCTTGTCGTTTGCGGTCTTTTCTACAGTGCTAGAAGACTCTTTTTTTGAGCGGTGTCATATAGATTTTATAACAAATTTAATCTATTTAGTGTGTATGATAAGAGACATCGTCTTCAAATTGCAGAAGCACAACTTACTTGTATGTTTAGTTGTAATGAATAATATATGTAACAGAAGGGTGGTAGTCATCATCATAAGCCTTTTGAAGTCCTAGAAACACAAAAGGGACAAACTTTTATATACCTGTCAGTGCATGGGAAGGGAAACAGGGAGTGAACTGACCATATGTGCTCTGAACACTTGTGTTTTTCTCCTAGAATTACTGTCAGTTATTTCTTTAACTGCACATCTGCCCTGACCCAAGCAGTGTTCTGAGCCATGTTGTCTTGCAGATGGATTTTAATTACTTATTAGTAACCGATACTGATGGATTGGTCATATTGATTAAAGTGCTTTAGTTAAACTGGAGATGCTAGCAATCTGGGGCTAGTTTTCACATTTGGTCCCAATCCTGCAAACACTTATGTATGTGTTACTCTACCTTGTGAGTAGTCACATTGAAATCAATGGGACTGTTGAGATGAGTGAAGTTATGTAGTATGTGACGTAAATGCTTGCAGAATGGGGGCCTTAATAGAATTGCTATATGAGATAGCAAGCTGGAAAATTATAGTGATTCAGAGGGATCAAAGGAATTGCTTTGGCCATTCTTTTCATGCCATTGAAATAAAGGCTACATCCACACTACCCGCCCGATTTGGCAGGTAGCGATCGATGTTCTGGGATCGATTTATCGCGTCTCGTCTAGACGCGATAAATCGATCCCAGAGCCGCTCCCCGTCGACTCCGGAACTCCAGCTCCGCACGAGGAGTAAGCGGAGTCGACAGGGGAGCCTGCCTGCTGCGGTGTGGACCAGCGGTAAGTACTTTTTAAATTGATCTAAGATATTCGACTTCAGCTATGTGAATAACGTAGCTGAAGTTGCGTATCTTAGATCGATTTCCCCGCCCCCCCTTAGTGTGGACCAGCCCTAACTCTTCTAACCTTTAATGACTAGCCCAAACTCTGGTCACATCTGAGACAAAACATCAGTTATATTTAAATATAATGAGAAATCTTGGTGTGACCAGTTGGCGTGTAATCAGTCTTGCCCAGTTTTGGATTTCACTCCCTATTAGCCAGGGCTTTAAGGGCATCAGCAGGCTTGTGTGATGTGCTATTACAGCTTTCCCTGTGGCATGTCTGTAACTGATTAAATGAGCTGCAGCCTTTCCTTTGAACTTTTTTCTAGCATAAAAAGTGACTCGGGCTGGGGACTTTAAGAATCTCAGATGTAATTATAATTTCTACCATTATTTGTGAGGCTGGCAACTTAAAATCTCCATGGCAGTAACCTGTGCAACACAGTGAACCATCAAAGCAGGTAGGTCATATGTTTGACTCTGAGGGGTAACATGTATCTTGGCAATTCTAGTATGTGGTTTTGTTTATCTTTAAAATGGTGTGTGATATTTCTTCCCAGTACTGTCTTGGGGAGACTTATTATGGTCCTAGGGAGTGCCCAGATGAGAAAGTTACAGTGATCTTCCAAGCTTTGCAATCTTTTTTGGAGAAAACACCTCTCATGTAGCTCTTTCGATAGAAGTCCCCAGATTATTCAAATTTGCACAATCATCACTGAAGCAGCAAACGAGGTGCTCCCTCTGACACCAACTCCTAGTGTTATCTACAATGGCCAGAACCTATGGGAAGCTTCCATGACACATAATTTTTGCAAGATTTGGTGCTGGGGCTATTCATCCTTAGAAAAGCTAATGGATCTGTGGCTGGCTATGTAAATACTAGTGTTTGCAAAGTCCTCTAGGAATAGCAGTGTCGCTGGTGGTTCTCTGCAACAACGTTGTATGCTATGGTGACCCTGACTTGTACAGAAGCTCATATGCCTCCCCTCCCCCCCACTTTTCATCTAATCATAGAGGTGCATGGTGGTCTCTTGAACATATGTAGGGTCCTCAGAAGATACCAGCTCCTCATAAAAGGGTAAGGGCACTTTGGCCACCATTGCCAATCCCTCCTTTCCCTGAGCTGCGTCATGAAGTTCAGACCCAGGCCTTTACTGCAGCCTGACTTTGGTGCTTGCCACAGTTTTGGTCAAGCTCTGCCTGCTGGACTCTCCTCAGGCTGCTCTGTATACGTCTCTCACTTTAAAGCAGGGATCGGCAACTTTTGGCACGTGGCCTGTCAGGGAAAGCCACTGGCGGGCCAGGACGGTTTGTTTACCTGCAGTGTCCTCAGGTTCGGCTGATCACAGCTCCCACTGGTCCCGGTTTGCCGTTCCAGGCCAATGAGGGCTGCCTGACCTTCCTTATCACTCTGGAGTGTTCTTTAGGCCCAGGTCAGATTCTTTTAAGGAATCCAGGATCCTTCTTCTCCTCATGTGGTTTCTCCCCCAGATCATGGAGTCTCCACTTGCTTCTGCAACCAGCCTTCTGCATTTGGGCTCTTCTTCCCCTCTCTCTTTCTCTCTCTCAATGTGAAAGACATTTTCTTTTATAACCTCCAGTCCCTTTTGTCAGGTGATTCATAGATTCTAGGGCTGGAAGGGACCTTGAGAGGTCATCGAGTCCAGCCCCCTGCCCTCATGGCAGGACCAATTACTGTCTAGACCATCCCTGATAGACATTTATCTAACCTACTCTTAAATATCTCCAGAGATGGAGATTCCACAACCTCCCTGGGCAGTTTATTCCAGTGTTTAACCACCCTGACAGTTAGGAACTTTTTCCTAATGTCCAACCTAAACCTCCCTTGCTGCAGTTTAAGCCCATTGCTTCTTGTTCTATCCTCAGATGCTAAGATGAACAAGTTTTCTCCCTCCTCCTTATGACACCCTTTTAGATACCTGAAGACCGCTATCATGTCCCCTCTCAGTCTTCTCTTTTCCAAACTAAACAAACCCAATTCCTTCAGCCTTCCTTCATAGGTCATGTTCTCTAGATCCTTAATCATTCTTGTTGCTCTTCTCTGGACCCTCTCCAATTTCTCCACATCTTTCTTGAAATGCGGTGCCCAGAACTGGACACAAGACTCCAGTTGAGGCCTAACCAGCGCAGAGTAGAGCGGAAGAATGACTTCGCGTGTCTTGCTCACCACACACCTGTTAATGCAGCCCAGAATCATGTTTGCTTTTTTTGCAACAGCATCACACTGTTGACTCATATTTAGCTTGTGGTCCACTATAACCCCTAGATCCCTTTCTGACGTACTCCTTCCTAGACAGTCTCCTCCCATTCTGTATGTGTGAAACGGATTGTTCCTACCTAAGTGGAGCACTTTGCATTTGTCCTTATTAAACTTCATCCTGTTTACCTCTGATCATTTCTCCAATTTGTCCAGATCATTTTGAATTATGACCCTATCCTCCAAAGCAGTTGCAATCCCTCCCAGTTTGGTATCATCTGCAAACTTAATAAGCGTACTTTCTATGCCAATATCCAAGTCATTGATGAAGATATTGTCAGGTGATCAAAGTCCCCCACAAGATGATCGGTTGCTTCGTTACCAGCTCAGTTAGTAGGCTGGTTCTGCTGGGCAGAAGCCAACTCATTGTCCAAGGAGGTTTTCCATTTGAATAGAGGACCTTGAAGGTTTAACAACCCTCCATTGTAAGCCCTGTGTCCCCATCCTTTGGAATTTCAATCCAATATGGAAGTAAAAAGACAACAGAGAAAGCAGACAAGTCCAACATTCAAAATGGAGTTTGCAGTCTGCCATAGAGTCTCTAGTATCAAACAAGTAAAACTGTACACAGACTGATTCCCCAAATTGTCTCAGTGCTGTTTCCTTGTAGTATGTAATTCACCTGTCACTGCATAGGCGCTGACTTTTATTTTTCTGGGTAGGTGCCCCCCACTCCGCCTCTTCCTGCCCCCCGCTCCACCCACTTCCCCCAAGGGCTCCTGCCAGCTGCCAAACAGCTTATCGGCAGCCCTGCATAATAGCTGTGACTGGTGGGTGCTGAGCATCCCCTATTTTTTCCCCCATGCGTGCTTGAGCCTCAGAGCACCCTCAGAGTCCATGCCTATGCATCAGTGTGTGTTATATCCTCCTCTGTGCCTGATCCACAGAGAATGTGAGTCTGTTGCAACCGTCCTCAACATAGCCTGCCACTTGACTCTCCTGAGCTGTAGAGACTCATGCTTTGGGTTCAGTCCCTGATGTGAGTCAAGACAGAGGCAGTAACAGTAACTCCTCTCCCAACCCACACTGGCCTAGGGCTTTCCACATCCTCCTAACTATTGCCTTAGTCCTGACTCTCCTTCTCCTTCCCCTTCCCTGCATAGGTGCCGACTCCGTGGGTGCTCCAGCCCTGGAGCATCCACGGGGAAAAATCGGTGCTTAGCACCCACTGGCAGCCAGCTCCTCCTCTCACCCCCAGTGCCTCCCATCTGCTGGCGACCCCGCCAATCAACGTCTCCCCCTCCCTCCCAGCACCTCCCGCCTGCCACTGTCAGCTGTGCTGTGGTGGGCAGAAGGCAGGGGGAAGGAGCGGGATGGGACGGGAAGAGGTAGGGAAGAGGCAGGGAGGGGGTGGCAGCTTGGGGAAGGGGTGGAGTGGGGGTGGGGCAGGCTTGGGGAAGGGGTGGAGTGGGGGCAGGGGTTGAGCACCCTCAGGCAAAGGAAAAAGCAGGTGCCTATGCTTCCCTCTATTAATCCTATAAACTCACAGTAAAATAATTGTATCAAGGATGTGTCCTTAGTCCGTGTGCTGAATGGCAGGCAGTCCGTGCAGCACTTTTCTCTGAGCACCTAATGTTGTACACTCTGGTTTAGTTGTACCTAGCTTATGTCTTAACTTTTGGGTATCCCTGGGTGCTTCGGAAATGATCTTTAGGACCCTCCTTAGAGTTTTTCAGCTCTATGGCGTCAGCATCTCTCTCACTGCTTGGGTGCAGCCATGGGTAGAGTGTAATGGAGGCTGGGGGAGGCTAAGCCTCCCCAAACCTTGCACCACTGGGGGGGTGGGGCAGTAGCGGATTTGGGGCCCCCAGAAAAATCTCCCCCCACCACGGCCACAGGGCTGGAGGAGCTCTCACTCCCTGTTGTGGCCCTGGGGCTGCGACAGGGCACAGAGCTTTTCTAATCTTGGGGCAGCAGTGGAAAGGAGTGAGCGGGGGGAGGGGGAAGAGGTGGAGTAGGGCAGAATGGGGGCAGGACTGCAGGGGAAGGGGTGGAATGGGGTGGGGCTATGGGTGGGGCTGTGAGCGGAAGGGGCGGAATGGGGGAGGGGCTCCGGGCTGAGAGCTCCGGCCAGGGCCAAGAGCTCTGGTGCAGTCCCAGCCAAGGCTGAGAGCTTGACCCCGGCCAAGGCTGAGCTCTCAGCCCCCCATCCCCCTGACCAAGCTCTCAGTCACTGCCACCCCGCTCCCCCACATCCCGGCCAGGGTCATGGGAGGGCTGAGAGCAGCAAGTGGAGATGTAGCTTCAGCCGGAAGAGGCAGGGCAGGAGGCTAGCCTTCCCAAGGGGAAGCTTCACTTGCCGCCCATGGGTGCAGCAAAACACAGCTTTGAAATCCACCCTTGCTACTCAACTCCTACTGAGGCTGAAGCCCAAATTACTATTTGTGCCTGGCCAGGCTTCACTGACCCCATCAGAAACAGAACTTGTCTGCGAGTGAGATACTTGTTCTAGCTCTCTGAGGAGAGTCCATGCTGTTTCTAGGTGGGCTATTAATGAAGAATGTGGGGCAATCAGTACAGTCTCAATAATGGATTTTCAGTTTGCTGGCAAGTCCAAAACATTGAAAATAGTTTCTTTTCAGTTTGAACAACATGTTTTGTTTTCACAAAATCGGAATATTTCATTTGGACCATCTTAAAATATTTGACTTTTTAAAATAAAATTAAAGAAAATTTTGAAACAGTCATTTCAAACTGAAAAATTGAAACATTTCAAGAAGTTCAAAATGCAATGTTTCAATTATTTCGGATTTTTTTTTAACTACAACAATTTGGCAAAACCGACACAACCTAAACCTGCATGTTTTGGCCCAAAATCTTTGTTCACCTCTAGTGACAAATAAAAAACCATTATCTTTTCTAATCTCTTTGTGGACACTTGCCTTTTCTAATTGTTGTTGTTGTTCTGAATTTTGTATTCCCCTTCTTCTCAGTTTCCTTGCCCTTCAGGCTAAACACCATAAACATGGGAGAAAATTGGAGGCTGCTTAATTCCCCACTGTAGCACAAAGGAAAAAAGGTAAATGTGTCCTGACTTGCTTCTTTGGGACTTTTTAAATAAGTCTGAAAGGGGTGTAGTTTTTTACATTAGAAATTCAAGTCTTGTCTACCCTGTTTTTCCAGAAAGAGACTCTAGATGAGTAGAGCACTGCTAAGATCATGACATCAAGTGATGCCATATAAGTGAAATCTGAGTGCGGGCAAAGATTTTTATTTAGGCTGTTGAAAATTATTCAGGTATTTGAATTACAAATATTAAGCAATCAAGAGAAGAGATAGCTATCTAAAGACTAATCACTTGCAATTAAAGAGAGAGAGAGAGGGCCATAGTTGCATGTAATACTTCCACTGGGACTACCAGGAAAGCCCATTCTTTCCCTCATACCTTTATATAATAGGCTTACTTTAAAATTAAGGGGCTTATCATCTTGAGTCTCTTTGGCATGGTCTGGGCATTTCCCTGTTTGGTATCACTCCACCTAGCAGAGTGGAGAGAGGATGTGCCCTCTATGAAAAAGTCACTATAAAGTGGTTAATTTTGAGGGGCGACTCTTTAAAATACTAATGATAAAACTTATTGTAATATTTTGTACAGTAATAGTACCTTACTATATCTTGGTAAAAATCTCTACTTATAACTGTATACATAATAGGCCAGATTTTAGCTAGGTATTTAAACTGCTGATTGGTTCTGTATCTGAGTACCATGAAATCAATATAATTACTCTAGATTTACATCAGTGTAACTGAGAACAGAATCTGGTTCAGTGTCTTGTGTGAACATGAAAACTACACAAATAAGTATGCAACAACCCTGGGAAATTTAGGAACATCTCTGATGCTCCAATCTCTTGTTACCTGTAATTATTCAATAGTGATAGCCAAAAGTGGGTGGTGGCTGTGCCACACCTTAGTACATGGAGTGTAGTTATGCAAAACCAGGACTAGGAGCGGTTAGGATTTGGGTCTCATTCAACTTAAAGTCTCTCAAATTCAGAAGAAAAGGATAGGGAATAATGTGACTGATTTGGGTAAATGGTTCTGGGTTTGGCCCCTCACTGTTTCAAATAGAGACAAGGCAAGTTAGTCATTGCAAAACTCTGACCAAGTTTGCCAGAACCTGAGTGGAATTCAGCTCTAGCTTCCACTTAGCCCCAACCTTAAGATTGAAAGGTATTTTTTCATTACTTGACACAATATTAACAGAGCAGACTTCTATAGGAATCTGACAGCAAACTAGTTCTCCTGTCCTGGGGAGGACTTAAAAGGGAGGACACTGAAATATAATTACATTGAGAAATTACTGTAAACTAACTGAAGATACAAAGCCCTAACAGTGAGAGATACTGGCAGGCTTGCAACTGTTGTGCTGAGGCAGCAAAAACCTGTTGTGTTTTGTGTTGATGAGTGTTTCTACCTGCCCTTTGGGGCAGTGGTAGATAAATCTGGCCTATATTGACCCTTCTGTAGTGTGACTTGTGGTTACCTGTATCAGGAGTCTTAGGTTTGCTGGGGTAGAGCATGCTGGCAGCCTTGATCCATCCCCTTTGGTAACTTTAAGCTCAGCTGAGAGGTTTCTTCTTCTGGGCCTTTTGGTGCTAGTTGACTGGATTGTTGACTTCAAGTAGGCTCTGACTGGCCCAAAGTACTGTAGGTTCTTCTGTATATACCATATATCAAACCCAACGTGAAACATATAAACTGATATGAATTCTACTAGTCTAGCCAGGTTAGCGTAACAGATTTCTGTAAATTCTAATGAAACTCATTGCAAATGGTGTTGTATGATGAATTCATGGATGCCAGTTAAATACTAGCGAACATCTCTATTGGTTGGAGTAATGAAATAATAGTTGCCTTAGGGCAGGAATCGGCAACCTTTGGCATGCGGCACACCAGGTTAAGCCCCCTGGCGGGTCAGGCCAGTTTGTTTACCTGCCGCGTCTGCAGGTTCGGCCGATCACAGCTCCCACTGGCCGTGGTTTGCCGCTCAAGACCAATGGGGGCTGTGGGAAGTGGTGGCCAGCACATCCCTCGGCCCGCGCTGCTTCCCGCAGTCCCCAATTGGGACTCTGATGTAGTTAGGTAATTTCTGACGTTTGCGGGGCAATGCTTTGAAAAACAGCAAAGGTGTAGATCCTCCAGCTCAGAGGTTTAGAGGGGAAAATGATGTACGAACAGCCTCAATAATTCTGATATTGAACAATTTTTAAAATCAGTTTTAAATACTATACACACTGAGCCCATGGAACACAGTGCCATACAGTATCATTGAGGCAGATTTTAGTATGATTCACCAAAGATGGAGATTCACTTATATGGAGAAGCCACATGACCAGTTTTGGAGTAAAGATTAAAATAACTAAGTTGTGAAGAAGAGAAACCCTCCTACTTCAGGACCGAAATGAATGGGGTTAGGAAGAAACTCTCCTTATGGGCAGATTATTCTATAGCTGCCTATGACAGTGTTTCTCACATATTCCACTGAAGCACCGGGTAATACCAACTGTCAATGGGGCTACTGTACTAAATGGATAACTCATCCAAGCCACATGGTCACATTTTCCTATATTCCACATTTTCTGTTTAACTCAGTTGAGACCTCTACTCCCAATTCCTTCTTTGAAGAAGAGAAAGTTTAAATTATTAAAAAGGTTTTGACTCAAGAGAAAAATCTTTGCTAACTGGTCTCAGACTAATGTGCTCATATGGGCAGTGATCCAGACCCCTTTGCACAGCTCCACCTAGTTAAAATAAATACTAGGTTAGTATGTGTGTGGGTGGTGGGGGTCCCCTCCAGACCCCGCTTCAGGTCCTTACACTCTCTTTGTAGGGAATGCCTAAATCAAGTCCTGAGAATCTTAGCTGGGGAGGCGGGGGGAGGAATCTGTGCCCTTCACACAATAAAGAGCCCAAACTTCCACTCCAGGGGCTTATTTCTCAGTCATGGCCCTACCATTTTAGACAATTCTCTATCCTAGAAACCAGGGAGAGAAGGCAGGGTGCCCAAGGGGGTTCTTGGGGCAAACAAAAGCAGAGTCCTCTCCCTTTTTTCTTCTCTTATGGGAGAGGAGAGTCCATAGGAAAATAAAGAGAGGTAAGGGTGACCTAGAACTCAGGCAGTCTTCCTGGGTCAGCCCTTTGGGCTTAGTGTAAATGGGGTCTATTCCAGCCCCTCCTTGTAGGGTGTATTGCTCTGCAGCTGGGTCTTGCAGCTTTGGGAGCAGTGATGCTTGTTGCTGACTCCCTCTTGGGGTTCCTGTATCGGCCATCAGATGCAAGGCAGGACAGTCCACTTCCTGTTCACCACCCCTTCCTGCCTCAGATTTTCCCTTTTAACTCCCTCCACAGAACAAGCCTTGCAGGTGTGCCTCCTTGGTGTTGAACAGGCCAGGAGTAGCTAATTAGTCTCCGATTTGCCAGAGTGAGGGAGTGTCCCTTCAGGTGAGTGAGCCTGCTGTAGAGTAGATAGTGAAAGCCCCTCAGATGGGCAAGGTGATGAAGTGGAAAATGTTGTGGGGACCTTACCTTCTGAATTTCCAAGCTTGGAAATCACAAAACTTAATGTTGAACACTCTTGTATGTTTGATCTACACTTAATATATCCTTTAGAAATGTTTGCTAGACTATTAACAAGAGAATCAGTCTGGTGGGCACAAGATATGCAGTAGCATAGAGCACTGAACTGTAAATTACCTCTTGCTTCCATGGGCAGTATAGGACAGGTGTGATGCACTCGGATTTTTGGGGAAGTTTCATGCTTACTTATTAACTTAAGCCTACTTGACCAACAAACCCAGAAAGACCTCAGAGGAGGTCACAATTTCAGTCTCTTGGGCAGGGAAGCAGTATCACACTCCCCAAGAGTAGTATTTATTTACAGGACGTAGGGATCCTGAGGACTCCATAGAGACCAGAGCTCTTCTAATGGAATGTTAATGAAGGTATACTACAGAAACAGTCCTAAGGTATCCAAGCCTGTTGACATTCTTTAGATACACAGGGGTCTGCTGTTCAGTATGTATCCCTCTCACCTTTCTGTTCAAACTAATTGATGGATAGGAAATTCTGATCTGGGGGTTGATCTACTGTTGGTTCAGCCGTTAGAAAAAAAGGCACCTGAATAAAATAGAAATCTGGCTCTAAATGCTTCCTTCTCCACACTCGTTTCTCTCAAATATCAGGGGTGTTTGGATCCACTGCCTTTGTCTTGTTACAGGCTGCAACACTCGTGAGTAAAACAAACCCAGAAGTTTAAAATGCGTATTTTTCATTCCATCAAAAAACAAAACAAAAAACATAGGCTGCTGACTTGCTGAACATCTTGCAGACAAAACTGCCACCGTGTGGCTGAAGTGCGGTGGTACAGCTTCAAGAGGGAAAAAAGCTGTACAGTCCACAGGCAGCTGAAGGGACACTATCACATGGAGGTTGACACACAATTTTGATTTTAAAATCAAAGTGTAAATGTTTCCATAACTTTGTAAAAAGCAATGCTAGCAGGTGGCTTTTAAAATCAAACATTCTAAGTATTCACAACCATTCATTGTGCTAATACATGAAAACCAGAAAAGCAAAACTGACTTCTCACTTGTTGAAGCTAAAATGCAAAATTAGACCTGTAGAATTCCTTTGGTTATATTAAAAAATATCTAAGCAACTACTCTTTCAGTTAAGGAAACATGTTCTTAAACACTGTCTCTCCAGCTTACTGTACCAGTAGCGCAAAACAGAACCATATTCTTGGGCTTTAAAGTTTGCAGTGCAGCAGAACCTTGACTCACCACCCTTTGAGTTTGGGATTTGAAAAGTCAAAGCAGACGCACTTGCCACACAGTTGTGTATTTGCAGCTTGTGTGTCGTTTGGTCTCAACAACAGGCCAGATTCTCATCCTCTAACTCACATTGCAGAGTACTGTTCTTCAGGCATAGTCCCACTGATATCGATGAGGCTAGTTGCAGAGTAAAGCACCTCTCAATACGAGCAGACTTTGTCCCAACATGTCTGGGACACTGGGAGTAGCTGAGCCACAGTGTGCTGCTGGATTGCATCTCAAATGGGTAACCATTTCATAGCTGTCTGCAGATATACCAGACAGAAGAGTGAGGCCAGCCTGTGCCAGGCAAGGGAGTGACGGTGACACCCAGCAGTGCGCTGAATTTTGAGAGAGCAGGCTTGGGAGCAAAGACTTCTGGGAAGCAGGTATCCTTAGTCTGGCACATGGCCAAATTTGCATTTTAAGTGGAGGAAATGTAAAGGCAGGTTTGTCTAGTTGGGACAGTGTAACGGAGGAACCTGGGAGAGTGAAATGTGATCACTTAAATCTGTTTCCCACAGTAGGAACAGGATTTGCTCCACTCCAGCCTTGGTGTTAGGTTAATTGCAATCCCATAAGTAAGGCTAAAAGAAAGTAGGGGAGCAGTAGCAAAAAGAGGTTGATATGAATGGAGAACCCTCAAAGAGGTATGAGGGGATGGACATATATCAGATGGCGTCGTGGTGAGAGAACGGGGAAAGTAAAGGGACTGTAGAAGGACGGAGGGGAGACTAGAACAAGGAGACTCAGCAAAGGGAAGTGGGAAAACCATAAAGACCACCACAAAGGAGTCAATTTTCTGACTGATCAAACCGAAGAAGATAACCACGCAGTTCCCCCTCACATTTAGCTTGAGAAGTGGGTGACTCTATATTGTAAAGTCTGGAAAAAGCATCTGAGCATGAGGGTGCTTAACCAAACCAAACCAAACCAGAGTGCCACAAGTTTGAGGTTCTCCCACTACTCATTTTCAATATAGCTTTGCCATTGCTGAAACTGTAGGAGACTCCCTCTGATTAGTGGCAGTGTTGGAGGAGGAATGAAAACTGCCTCCTCTCTCTGGTTTCTAGGACAGAGAGTAAATTGTCTAAAAAAGTAGACCCAAGACTGGGCAATAAGTCTCTGGAGTGGAAGTTTAGGGCTCTTTATTGTATGAAAGGCACAGAATTTTTTTCTTGGCTAAGAATCTAAGGGCGTGATTTGGACATTCCCTACAAAACAGTCATTGGCATGGGAAGGACTATTTATTTGTATGCTAGAGTTCCTTAGGATATTAGATTTCTGTAAGCAATTGTATAACTTGCAGAGGTCTTGGCAAGCAGTCTTGGGAGGCATCATGCAAAGACTTGAGACATCATTAGACATTGTAGATATTCTCCAGGAAACATGAGAAGAAGCTTAACAGAAGTGGGTGGGATGAGAGATGCTTTGAAATGGACTTATGTGGCCTTTAGCAGAATAGTCAATGGATAAGAAGAGTCAGTTGATCTAAGAACGCAGGCATATTCGTAACCTCTGGTCTGTCTCTGGGAATTCTGAGTGGCATTATCTGCTTGTCTGGGAAGGAAAGAGGAGCCTGAGGTGCCTATGAGTCCACTTCAAAGACTTTATTGGAAGGCTGAGTGGGTGCCAATAGACTAGCTGCTATAAAAGGCTGGCGTTTTCAAAATACCCAAAACACGCAGGAAAAATTCTATTGAAAATCAACAGGATCTGTGCGTTTCCTAAGTTATGCAAATGCCTTTGAAAACCCCACCCAGAATATCTAAAGAGAAGCAGGTGAATAGTATCTGATCATAATTTATTTGGCTAATATTTAAATGGCTTTTGTAACATTTTCCAACCAGCTGTACTTACAAACCACTAGGTGGAGAAGCCCTGGGGAGAAGGGAGTTGGGGCCAGCTGCAGCTATCTTAATATTTCAGCATAGAAACGGGAGATTGTTTGAAGGCAACACGTTTTAGGGTGATTTGGAATCTCCCTGCAGATGCAGTCTCTGTCTCAGAAATTAGGATGAGTCAAATCCTGAGAGTGAAGTCTGCAAAGTCCTACTTACGCTGAGTAAACTTTTTAATGGGAAAGTAAAATACACTAGAAGTTTTCCCCTATTGTAATTACATGAAAAAGAGCTAGCAAGTAGCCATTGTGCATGGTAACGTACTTCCATGACTTGTAAAGTCAACAGTGCTGATTATAACACTCACAGTGCACTCATTACTCTTTGTGTAACACCAACCCAGGACAGACATATAGTGCCATTAAAAGCTCTAGTTAATCAACTATGTGGGCCAAAATCTGTTTTGATGCCCAGATCCCACATCCCTAGGGGCTATTAATATTTGTTCTCTTCAAATGTGCAACATATCTCCTGCAGTACACAGCTAGAGCTCTGTCTGATGTTGGTATGAAAATAATCCCACATACTTCCTATTATGGGGGAGTCTACTAAAGCTTTAAACCAATTCAGCGAATGCTGTCTTCAGTCTGTCACCTTCCTCTGAGGCATTTATTAGAAAGCCTCTTGTTATGTGATTGCATGAGAAATACTTCTGGGTAAATGTTTATCAACACACATTAAATGAAATGCCAATGCTTCATAACAATCAGATTGTACTAGTGAAGTCAAATGTAGGTACAAAGAAGTTAGATGGAACAGAGCTAGAGTCCTACCCTTGACAGTCCCCTCTTCCCCACTTAGTAGAAGTTAAATATAAAATAGCTCCTACAGGGCCGGGGCGCCAGGATTTGGGGGGCGGCTGCCTCCTGCCTCCCAGGAGCGTGGAACTGGGAGGCAGCTCCACGCTGAGCTCCCGCGGCCCGTGGGTGGGCTTGCTGGGGGGGGGGGGGGACGCTGTTGGGGGGGAGCGGCGCAGGGCTGGTGCAAGGAAGTTTCGCCTAGGGTGTGAAATTTCCTTGCACTGGCCCTGAGCTCCTAACCCTTGTCTGTAATCAGGACCCCTTTTGCTTTATCAGAATGCAGAGGGATAATATAAAGCAGCACTGACTCTGATTCTTAAATCTATAGGATCTCAGTACAGGAATAAAGGAGGAATTGCAAGGAGCCTTCACCTCACCACCCCCTCCTCCTCAAATCTTCCTTACCATAAAACCAATCCCATAGCACAAAATGGACTGAAACGTCTACCTATTAGCGCAGGCCAGAAATAACCCACATCTACATTGAAGGCAAAGTGAACTTCCAACAACTGCTACCCACTGCTTAACTCACCTGCTTAGTTCTTGTAGTCAAAAGTCAGATAATAAAATGAAGTGCCAAGTCCAACACCCCAGGCAAACAGTCAATGTGATATAACCAAAATAGCCCACATATGGATAGTAAATATGTACTAAGTCATTCAGCAGAGGGGAACATACAGCTTTTGAATCTATTGTATACAACTTATTTTAGATAGAGCAAACTCTACACTAGTTGTGTTTATATAATAAATGGATGCACTTGCCAAGTGCTGAAGGTACAACACAACTTGTCACATTGTTTTGCTTCCAACACACCTGAACACAGTGAATTCAAGCCTGCAATTAACTCAAGGGTCTCTGTTGCCAACACAACTCGTAAGAACAGCACCTCTTGGGTTATAAAGAGGCCCAAAGTCTCAAATGTAGAACTGATCTCTAAATTCACCCTGTGATGATTCCCGATTAATCACATAAATAAACTAAAAGCAGGAGGAAACTGGACACTGTCAAACTTCCTTCTATTACCCCCAGGAGCAAAGGGTTAGTCACATTAGAGAGGCACTTCAAACTTTCCTCCTGTTTTTGCATATTGCAGAAATATTTAACTTTATTTTCATGGCTGGATGTTTCTCATCAACAGAGTGAATCTGTTCTGTATGGCAAGTGATAATCACTTTTTATTGTCTTTTGAAGTGTACTCAAAAATAAAATTGAAATTCAAGAAATTTGCTAATTGCACGAGCAAAGAATGGCAATTACGTGTTTACCAGCCCTGGGGGATGGGGTGGCAGGGGTGCCGTCAGGCAGTTGACAAAAATGTGTGCGTGCTTTTTTTTTTTTTTAAATGCAACTGAAATCATTGGGTCACTTCTTAAAATGTGGCCTAATTAGTGGACATAATGAATTGTGTATATTCATTGATATCAGTGGAAATAGCAGTATCATCTCTGCAGCCTTTCACAAAAGTAAAATTAAACTTCTACATAACATGTAAATAAACTGTCTTAGTTCAGGGAAAAGATTGCCATTTACCATAAAACTCAGTAAAGCTTCCGCTTCAGAATTGCTCAGATGCATTTCAACATTCCTTCAGCCATATAAAATCTGGCCATGCAAGACATCTGGAACTATTTATAGAATGAAGAGCAGGTGTTTGGACTTGAATTAGGAATAGGGTTTCCAGGTGTCCGGTTTTCGACTGGAACATCTGGTCAAAAAGGGACACTGGCGGTTCCAGTCAGCACCACTGACCGGACCGTTAAAAGTCTGGTCGGCGGCGTAGCAGGGCTAAGGCAGGATCCTGCCTGTCGTGGCTCCACACATCTCCCGGAAGCAGCGGCATGTCCCCACTCCGGCTCCTAGGTGTAGGGGCAGCCAGGGGTCTCTGCACACTGGCACCGCCCCAGGCGCTGGCTCTGCAGCTCCCATTGGCTGGGAACTGCAGCCAATGGGAGCTGCAGGGGCAGCGCCTGCTGATGGGGCAGTGTGAAGAGCGGCCTGGCAGTGCCTCTGCATAGGAGCTGGAGGGGGTCATGCCGCTGCTTCTGGGAGCTGCTTGAGGTAAGTGCTGCCCAGAGCCAACACCCCTGATGCTCCTCCCACCCCCCAACCCCCTGCCCCAACCCTGATTCCCCCCTCTCACCCTTTAAACCCCGTGGTCCCAGCCCCAGAGCACACTCCTGCACCTCAAATCCCTCATCCCCAGCCCCACCCCAGAGCCCAGACCTCCTGCCGGAGCCCTCACCCCCCGCACCCTAACCCCCTGACCAAGCGTGGCGCCCCCTCCTGCACCCCAAATCCCTCATCCCCGGCCCCAGCCCAGAGCTCACACCCCAGCCAGAGCCCTCACTCCCCCTTCCCCAGCCCCCTCCCACACTCTGCACCCCTCATTTCTGGCCACAGCCTGCATCCCCTCCCACACCCCAACCCCCTGCCTTAGCACAAAGCCCTCTCCCATACTCCAAACCCCTCAGCTCCACCCCCCCCACCAGCCTGGAGCTCCCTCCTGTATCCCAAACTCCTCATCCCTGGCCCCAACCCAGAGCCCGCACCCCAACCCACTGCCTCAGCCCAGAGCCCCCTCCCGCACCCCGAACTCCTCATTTCTGGCCCCACCCCAGAGCCCAAACCCCCTGCTCCAGCCCAGTGAAAATGAGTGAGTGAGTGAGGGTGGGAAGAGTGAGCGATGGGGGGGGGGGAATGGAGTGAGCAGGGGGCGGGCCCCAGAGAAGGGGCGGGGTAGGAGGTGGGGCAAGGGTGTTTAGTTTTGTGCGAGTAGAAAGTTGGCAATCCTAATTAAGAACCCCAAAGTGGTAGCCATTAGAGTTAAATTAAAAGTTAAAATGAAATGATTCAGGTGTCTCACCAATGGGGCAACAACCTTGAATAAGATGTCACTAGAACAAAGTCTGCTCAGAGACACACTAGCATGACTCGAGAAAAAATCTCCTCTAAGTCCCTTTAAAAAAGGGAAGAAGGAAGATCCGGGGAACTACAGGCCAGTCAGTCTCACCTCAATCCCTGGAAAAATCATGGAACAGGTCCTCAAGGAATCAATGCTGAACCACTTAAAGGAGGGGAAAGTGATCAGGAACAGTCAGCATGGATTCACCAAGGGCAAGTCATGCCTGACTAACCTAATTGCCTTCTATGATGAGATAACTGGCTCTGTGGATGAGGGGAAAGCAGTGGATGTGCTATTTCTTGACTTTAGCAAAGCTTTTGATACAGTCTCCCACAGTGTTCTTGCCAGCAAGTTAAAGAAGTATGGGCTGGATGAATGGACGGTAAGGTGGATAGAAAACTGGCTGGATGGTCGTGCTCAACGGGTAGTGATCAATGGCTCCATGTCTAGTTGGCAGCCGGTATCAAGTGGAGTGCCCCAAGGGTCGGTGCTGGGGCCGGTTTTGTTCAATATCTTCATCAACGACCTGGAGGATGGTGTGGACTGCACCCTTAGCAAGTTTGCAGATGACACTAAACTGGGAGGAGTGGTTGATACGCTGGAGGGTAGGGATAGGATACAGAGGGACCTAGACAAATTAGAGGATTGGGCCAAAAGAAATCTGATGAGGTTCAACAAGGACAAGTGCAGAGTCCTGAACTTAGGACGGAAGAATCCCATGCACTGCTACAGACTAGGGACCGAATGGCTGGGCAGCAGTTCTGCAGAAAAGGACCTAGGGGTTACAGTGGACGAAAAGCTGAATATGAGTCAACAGTGTGCCCTTGTTGCCAAGAAGGCTAACGGCATTTTGGGCTGTATAAGTAGGGGCATTTCTAGCAGATCGAGGGACGTGATTATTCCCCTCTATTCGGCACTGGTGAGGCCTCATTTGGAGTACTGTGTCCAGTTTTGGGCCCCACACTACAAAAAGGATGTGGATAAATTGGAAAGAGTCCAACGGAGGGCAACAAAAATGATTAGGGGGCTGGAGCACATGACGTATGAGGAGAGGCTGAGGGAACTGGGATTGTTTAGCCTGCAGAAGAGAAGAGTGAGGGGGGATTTGATAGCTGCTTTCAACTACCTAAAAGGGGGTTCCAAAGAGGATGGATCTAGACTGTTCTCAGTGGTAGAAGATGACAGAACAAGGAGTAATGGTCTCAAGTTGCAGAGGGGGAGGTTTAGGTTGGATATTAGGAAAACCTTTTTCACTAGTAGGGTGGTGAAGCACTGGAATGGGTTACCTAGGGAGGTGGTGGAATCTCCTTCCTTAGAGGTTTTTAAGGTCAGGCTTGACAAAGCCCTGGCTGGGATGATCTAGTTGGGGTTGGTCCTGCTTTGAGCAGGGGGTTGGACTAGATGACCTCCTGAGGTCCCTTCCAACCCTGAGATTCTATGATTCTAAGTCAATGTACACCAAGGTAAATGGGAGTAGTAGTCGTCTGACTGTCTGTACCGTGGTAGATTCAAACAGCTGCAGGCTTGGTAAAGGTAGGATGCAATAAAGTGATTATGGCCCTGCCTCTAAAACTGAGTCAGTGAGGGTAAAATGGCTTTGTTTGCGGTTTACATATCGAGTTGCAGAATTGGGGCCTATATCTGCACACCTGCCTGTAGGGTTTCCCCCCTCTCCCATTAACGTTTTCAGTTGCTTTATTAACATAACTTGTATTTCATTGTTTTTCCCAAATTATTTTTGTTCTGCTCCATGGCAAAAGCTTTTAAAAATGTCTGCCAGTTTAACACTCGTAACAGAGCTGCTGGTGAACATATAGCTTACCTGGAGTCCAGAGGAAGGGATATTAACAAAATTTGTATAATGTACGATGCTAGCACACAATTTCTGCGTCTAAAAGGTTGCATATTCTAGGTTATATAGACAGACCCGCAGCTACACAATTTTCTTTCTCAAAACATTTCCACAATAGAGACAAATAATTCACGGGAGTTTTAGAGACTTTATTACGTATAAACAATTTAAACACTTTGCCATAAATTATCTTTGCCTGTCTCTATTCTTTGCTTAGCAGCAAATTAAAATTAATATAAAAACTCAATGAACAATTCATACATGTATATTACAAAAAATTTCTTGTACCAAAGTTCTTATTAGCTTTTTTTTTTTTTTTTTTTAATTTTTTGTGGTGACCATAATGTGATTGTCTCAGTTTCTCGACCAAACAAACACACTAATAATTTTAAAATCTGAAACAGTGATTGTGCCTTCTGGCTGATGTATGTACAGGGTGATCTGAAGTGGTGCCCATTTGCAATAGTGTAACACAATGCCCACAGCTCTACTGGAACTGATACCAACAAACTACTGAATCTAAACAGACTACACCCTGTAACTGTGTTATACTGTCCACAATGGAATCTTCAAAGACAAACAGAGTATGAAATTTATTTGTAGTGATTATAGCCACCATTTTGAATTTAACTTTACACTCTGCCCTCTTTGAATAAATTAAACTTCAGGCCAGACAAATGCAGGGTCTGAGTGCAAGTGCAGGTTTGTTATTTTTTTAAATAATTTTTTTAATTTAGTATTTCCAGTGGTCTCTCGCTCGCATTCTCATTTTCCTCCAGTTATTACACACAAATCACCCCAAAGTCATGTTTTAAATGCACCTGTATCTTGCTTTAAACGAAAACCTCTTGAATATTTATCAAACAAGCAGTGTGAATCATTTTTGTTTCATCAGCTGGTCTAGAGAAGGTGGCCCTCTTGAATTTCTTAAAGTTTGCTCACGTGTGAATGGAGTGAGGTAATATAATATGAGGCCTTTTTTCTATTTTTATTTCTTTTTTTTTCTTTAGACCCAGAACAAGTGGGTAATATTTTAGGGGTACTTTTTAATTTGTATGGTTAAAGTTATCAGTCTGGCTTTAGTCCACTTCAGGATGTGGTTTTTAATCACTTGAACAGTAGCATTTAACTCAAAAAATGTGAGCTTTCTTGCCACTTACTATCCCAAAGTAGCTCAGCCTAGTGCCCCCAGTTAGGTCTTCATCTCCTTAGGAGAGGAGATAACAGTTGTGACTACTGAATCATCCAGCAGAGGATGACAGCAGGTTAATTTGTTACCTCTTTCCCATTTCGTTCTGTCTTAAAAACTGGATGTTGCTGCTACTGTCTGCTAGCTCTGGGTACTGCTCCACTGGAAGTACATAGTATCCCTCGTAACCTTGAACCCTTCCTGTGCTCAAAAGCTGCTGCTTCTCTCCATCAGTCCATAAGCGGCTGCCCTCTTTGCCATCCCGTGCCTTCTGCTGCTCTTTGGCCCATGCTGATCCCAAGGCTCGCTGTCGAGCTTGGTCTAACACTCGTGCCTTTTCTTCATCCAGTGTGTCGGGGGTCAGTCCGTACCGTATGTTAAGTAGCAGGGTAGAATACTGGAATTCAATATTCGTAAACCTTCGAGTCCTTCCATTGATAAGGAGGGTTGGTTGGGAAACTGTAACGTTTACTCCGCTGTCTAATACCTTCCGCCCATTGGTCATCGCCAAGGTGACAAGGTCACTGTCGGATGAGCCAATCTTGACAAAATAATGGGTATCCTTTCCCTCAATGCTGTAGTGCATCTTTTCCAGGTAGTAAGCATTGTTAAGCACGGAGGCAATTTTTCTGCTGTCTTCTGTGGCTATGCTGGAAATGCCAGTTGTTACGCGGCCTTCCTTCACAGCAAACATGATCCCTTTCCCAATAATGGGAATAGTTGTTGCAAACCAGTGCCCAGCTTTCTCTCTGATATTGGCATGTAGTCTTTTAGAGATGACCTGTCCCTCAAGGGCCATGAATGCTTGATTGTGTCTTTCTGTTGTCTGTTGGACTCCAGTAATTAGCTGCAAAAAGAAACAAATAAGATATAGAGAGTCTGAAAATGCTGACATCAAAGTCCCATTTTAAACCTTATTAAAAAGAACAATGAGAAATGGTGCTGTAAAAAACTATAAGCTATACAAGGTACCACTCAAACTGTTGTTGCTGTTCTATACACTGTACAGTGTAATGCAGTGAACCAACTAAAGAGAGCAGTATATATACATATTGCAGTTACCTAAACGAACATAAAGGACTCAATTTTCAAAGTACCGTAGAATTGATTGTCAGATAAAAATACTTCATGCATTTGTCTTTTCAGATACTGTACACTATTTGTATAGTATATGTATACAGATTTATCTATCTTGGTTATCTACAGCATGCCCATCACAAGAGTATTCAGGAGTCAATCAGCTAAAGCTTTTAAAGAGGGTCTGTAGAACCAATGGAACCAATTTATTAACAGATTATGCATAATTTCTGAACATCCTGACCTAGAAGATATAAGGGTAAAATGTACCATGTGCCTTAGGAACCTAAGTCACATTTTCAAAGTGAGTTAGGAGCCTAAGTCTTGTAGACTTTCAATGAGACATAGGTACCTAAGACCTTAGGGTATGTCTACACATTTTATTACACAGATTATTAATGATCTGGAGGATGGGATGAATTGCACCCTCAGCAAGTTCGCAGATGACACTGAACTGGGGGGAGAGGTAGATATGCTGGAGGGAAGGGATAGGGACTAGAGTGACCTAGACAAATTGGAGGATTGGGCCAAAAGAAATATGATGAGTCCTGCACTTAGGAAGGAAGAATCCCATGCACTGCTACAGGCTGGGGACCGAATGGCTAAGCAGCAGTTCTGCATTAAAGGACCTGGGGATTACAGTGGATGAGAACTTGGATATGAGTCAGCAGTGTGCCCTTGTTGCCAAGAAGGTCAATGGCATATTGGGCTGTATTAGTAGGAGCATTGCCAGCAGATCGAGGGAAGTGATTATTCCCCTCTATTCGGCACTGGTGAGGCCACACCTGGAGTATTGTGTCCAGTTTTGGTCCCCCCACTACAGAAGGGCCGTGGACAAATCGGAGAGAGTCCAGTGGAGGGCAAAGAAAATTATTCGGGGGCTGGGGCACATGACTTACGAGGAGAGGCTGAGGGAACAGGGGTTATTTGGACTGCAAAAGAGTGTGTGTGTGGGGATTTGATAGCAGCCTTCAACTACCTGAAGGGGGGTTCCAAAGAGGATGGAGCTCGGCTATTCTCAGTGGTGGCAGATGACAGAACAAGGAGCAATGGTCTCAAGTTGCAGTGGGGGAGGTCTAGGTTGAATATTAGGAAACACTATTCACTAGGAGGGTGGTGAAGCACTGGAATGGGTTACCTAGGGAGATGGTGGAATCTCCATCCTTAGAGGTTTTTAAGGCCCGACAAAGCCCTGGCAAAGGTTTGACAAAGCCCTGGCTGGGATGACTTAGTTGGTCTTGGTCCTGCTTTGAGCAGGGGGTTGGACTAGATGACCTCCTGAGTTCTCTTCCAACCCTAATCTTCTATGATTCTATGATACACTAGAATGCTACAGCAGCACACCTGTGGGTTCTTCTATCACTGTAGTAAACCCACTCTCAAGAGAGGCAGTATGTAGGTCGATGGAAGAATTATTTCATTGATTTAGAGGTGGATTAGGTCAGTTTAACTACGTCTCTCGGGGGGTGTGTGTGTGAATTTTTCACTTCCCTGAGCAATGTAAATTTTAGGTGTAGATCAGGCCAAAAATTAATTACTTTTGAAAATAGAACTTGGGCTCCTAATTCACTTAGATGCTTTTAAATTTTATTCTAAGACTAGTTACATTACTATAAATGTGGAGTAACTCCACTAACTTCTGAGACTAGAAATTGGCCCAGTATTTGGGTAAGTAATTTCAAGTATTTGTGTGTGTGTGTATGTAAGCATATGCCTTTCCTAATCGGGCAAAGGAGTAAACATCAGTTTACTTTTAATTGCAGCACCAAAACTTACAACCCAAGACTGCCAAAAATTAAACCCCCAAACAAACAAAAAATATGAATTTTCCCCTATACAATATTGTGAGTAAAACTGTTCTTTAATAGTACAATAATTACAAACCACATTTTTATTGACATAAATAAATGACATAAGGATTATAAGGATATAGATAGAACAGATGGTAAGTTACACGTTGAGATTTCCATTTGCTATTGTTAATCGAGTAACAACTCAAGGGTATATATACGAAGAACTAATGATGCTGCTATTATGGTAATAATCTAGGTTGGTAAGAAAGCTGGCATGTTCAGTACTACAAAAGCTGACTTTATTGAATTTCATATCACTATGAAACAAATACTGTGTGCTCTATCTATTGTAGACCCAAATACAATATAAGACCAACAAAATATCTTTAAGACACCAAGAACTTCAGCATACCTGTCCATTTTCACAGGCTTGACTCTCTGATAACTCATATGGAGGTGGCACAAAGTACATTTTTGCTCTAGGGAAACCAGGAATAATGTTGCTGAGCTGAAATCCAAACATCACCAACCAGCTCTTCACATCTAAAAATCAAAAGTACATAAATGAGTGAGAAATGAAGGTTTGTAATGTGTATCACAGGGAAACTATGGCCTCTACTCTTGATTTCAAGTAGAATTTGGCCTACGAATTTCTAACCTGTTATTGCTTGCCAGCTCTCACAATTTTACTCTTCCAGAGTGAACTGATGCAAGAATGACTATTTTAAATACATTATAAATAGCCACCAGTGACATATACCTAATAAGGATAGTTAAGCACTGGAACAGGTTATCTAGAGAGGTTGTGGAATCTCTGTCAAGGGAAGTTTTTAAGAACAGGTTAGACAAACTTCTGTCAGGGATGGTCTAGGTATATTTAATCCTGTCTCAGTGGATGTATTAGATGACTTCTTGAGCTTCCTTCCAGCCCTCCATTTTTGATTCTATATCAGCTCTCTGGTTACTTTTTCCATTTTGTCATACAGAACTGACATCCAATATATGAGTGATCTATACATTTCCTGCAATTCACCATAGTTACCCATAGCTCTGTCACCTCCTGATTGGA
This sequence comes from Chelydra serpentina, assembly GCA_037349315.1. Classification (NCBI taxonomy): domain Eukaryota; kingdom Metazoa; phylum Chordata; order Testudines; family Chelydridae; genus Chelydra; species Chelydra serpentina. The sequence continues at coordinate 26,874,691 of JBAIAC010000035.1, read as the reverse complement.
TTACTACTACAATGGGGGTACACTCTGTGTGATACTGGATTAATGCTTGTGAGAACTCTTGGAAACTTCCTCTGGCACAAAACATGGTTCCCCTCTTAGGCTTTACTCTGGCAAAGATTTAAGCCGGTGAGTACAAGAACTCCTCGCTTAACGTTGTCCTGGTTAACGTTGTTTCGTTGTTACGTTGCTGATCCATTAGGGAACATGCTCGTTTAAAGTTGAGCAATGCTCCACTCTTACGTTGTTTGGCTGCTTGCTTTCTCCACAGCAGGCAGCCTCCCTACGCTCCTCTCCCCACAGCGTCACCCGCCCCGGCAGACGCCACAGATCAGCACCTTTCCCCGCCCCCCCCCCACGGCAATCAGCTGGCTTTCTGCATTTAGGAGGCAGGAGGAAGGGGGTAGGAGCGAGGACTCGGCGTGCAGGCTCCCCCTCCCTCCCCTGCCTCCTAGGAGGTAGGAGCGAGGACTCGGGGAGCAGGCTCCCCGCTCTCTCCCCTGTCCTCTTCCACTCTCTGACTCCACCACCTCAACCAAGCTTCATACTCAGCAATGATTGTAATATTAAATTGCTTGTTTAAAATTGTTTAAAATGTGTATAATGCCTTTTGTCTAGCAAAATTTTTCCCCCCTAGAATCTAACCCCTCCTATTTACATTAATTCTTATGGGGAAATTGGATTCACTTAACATCGTTTCACTTAAAGTCGCATTTTTCAGGAACATAACTACAACATCAAGTGAGGAGTTCCTGTAGTTCCATTCAAGTCAAGTTCATAAAGTAAAATACATGCATAACTCTTTGCAGGATCAAGGTCTTACATAGTGATATTTCACAGGGAGCATTCCTCCTCTGCTCCAATGTCAGTTTTTGTGAAGTCTAAGGTATTGGTTTTTCCCCAAAAAGCTCTATCTGGTTTGGATCCTGACTACCAGATGGTTCTGTTCTATTCTATATAGGTTCCTATCCTGTGCTCCTCATAGTAGAATCTGAACATCTTCCAGCAATGCATTAAGCAACATGACTAAAGTGGTTGAAAGAATTTTCCAAAAGTATTCAAAATATTCAGTCTGCAAGTTTTGGAAAGTTATGGCTTTTGGATTATTCAAAAAAATTGTGAACATTTTTATTGAAAATGTTTCTGATTTTTCCCTCTCTTACTGCTTTCTCTCTGAAAATGGGGAGGGTGTGGGACAATGAAAGCTTCTTGCTCTGGGGTGTCATTGAAAAAAATTCAAAAATTTGTTTTTAATTGTCTGAAAAATTTTGACCAGCTCGCCTGCCTGATTTAGACCTCCTCTCTCCATGTGCTATCATGACTGCAGAAATCAACTGACATGCTGGAACGACAATAATAAACCCCAGATTTAAAGGAGAGGGGACTGATGTCAGTGAATGTCAGACTCAATCCCTATCCCACACTTCATTGCCAGGGCGTGACTCTGTTGACATCCAGGGCATGTTACAAGCTTGTTTTCCTAGTGTCTTTTAGGGGTTGGGTGGAATGAGCCATTACACATCTAATTTTAGTGGGTGGAGAAGTTTTGAATGTGTAAGCTTAATTTTTTTTTGTTTCTCTAGATACTGAAATAAATAAATAACATTGTACAAAATTTCAGATTCTATCCCGCTTACATTAAATAAATGTGTACAGATCTTCCATTGTATTATACATTTTCCCTTCACCTATATACAGCATAGGACCATTACTCTTTTTTCTCATGGCTTCAGTTTGTTATCATATGGTAGAACATTACCTCCCAAACAATTTACTTTAGCTGTCCTCATTTGGCAATAAAGAGGGAATTCTCTCTCATTCTAATAGTTCATTATTTTCTATTTCTAATGTTCTTCATAGTATGTCGTTACACAGCTGGAGAAATTCTTTTCCGCAGCAAAAAGCGGTCAGCAAATCAGCATCAGGTGTTAACTGTAAATATGTCTAGAGGGCTGTGTATGAAGGTTGTATGTATTTCTCACTTATGAAAATTAACTCCATATATAACAATTTCTTGTCCAAGAACATTCTTTTAGCCAAGGGAATCCTATGATAGCAGCACGTATCTTCATTAGCAATAAACCATTTTTTGGTGGAATTAAAAGTTCATACTGTACAAGCAATGAGTATATCTTTTCTGAATTTCTTCTGTGGATGCATGAATTAAAATGAATATAACATCTTCTGAGTGCAATGAAATATCTTAAAGTGAGACAGGACCCACTGGATTTGGGGGCTTCTGAAGTTAATCACTAGAGGCCAAAGTGTGCAGTTATTAACTGAGCCAAACCCTGACGGACATTGATAGTTTTGTTCAATTAAGGACCACAGAACTAGACCCCAAGAATTCAAGATACTTTGATCATTGATAAATTATTTCCCAGTATCTAGAGCAAATACTAGTGTCTTCAGAATGCAAAAAGATGGAAGGGCAACCCGAGAAATTATGCACACACAATGTAGTCACAGTCACAAAGAACTAACAGTCATAATATAACTTTTCTTGAAGTACTGCCACTAAAATTGTGGTAGCTCTGTTTTTTGTTTTTTAAATTGTACTGCTGTTTTTAATTACAACATGCTGCAGATTCACTTCTCAGAGAGTTTCTCCTGAATACATCTTAATTACCTTTCTTTTTAAAAAGTGGTTTGCAGCTAGTTCAAGTACTATGTGATCCTACTAAGTGGCAAATTAGTAGTAATTGAGAGGAAGTTAGATGTGTCACCAAAACCCAGTTAATGCAATCTAAACTGATTTATTGTCTCCACATCCTAACACTACAGATGTTCCTCAGTCTTCCAAGAGGAAACATTGTTTAAAACATTAAGGTTCTTTTCTTAAAGCAAGAGCTAAAAATATTTTGGAGTTTAAAGGCAGAATGGGGAAAGTAAATAAAAGTTTTCAGTGCCACTCTTGCTAGTAATTCATGTTGTGCCCATGGACAAAGTCAGTAGGTAATTCTGAGGATACTATTGAAGGAATAGGGCACTGGACTGGAGGTCAGGAGACCTGAGTCCTAATTTCTGACTCTGCCACGGACCTGCTGGGTGATTTGGGGCACTCAGTTTCATCTGTCTTCATCTTTCCCCTTTGCAAAGTGGGGATAATAGTACCATCCGTTGCACAGCACTTTGAAATCTACATGAAAAGTGCTACATTAAAAACTAAATATTATTATTTATTATTAGTTGAAAATGATTCCCCTTTATTTAATAACCACGTGTGCCTCTCTTTCATAGGTTCTTAATCTCAGGGTCACAACCAAGAGTCAAGGGTCCAGACTACGCTGTCCTTTTCATACTACCAAATGGGAAGATGGTCCTAGCTTGATGGGAGAAGGGTTCTGCAGGTGGATGAGGAGACAGCAGATGGAAAGTCCTGGAATGGAGAAGTTTGATCTATTTCTTTTTCCAACACAAAATTCTAAACTTTAGAAATTTGCACCAAAACCTTTTAGTAAACAACCGCTAATGAGTTCTCACCTGTTACGTAATTCTTTAAATCAAGTTCATTGCTGAGAGGGTTGTTGCTCTTGAACATGTATAAGTTGAATGGAGCAGGCGCCTTACCAATATTTTTCCACATTGTGTAATCGGGCGATGTCCAACGCCCAGCTAGAACATCATAGTCTCTCTGAGTAAAATGAACCAACTTTGTCAGAGGATCATACAGCCCTCCATGAAATCCAATGACCAATTGAAAGTCAGGGTTGGAATCATAATATATCTCTCCATATGCAGTGTACTGAAGCTGCTTGATCATGAGGCCATTAATACTGAATACTGCCAGTGGTGTACCTGTGTTATCGGAGGCAACATAGTATTCTTCTCCACTGCTGCTTTCCATTGCAAAGAGATGGCCTTGTAGATCATAGTACAGAGAAGTAATTTCTGAATTGGAATGATTGTAAACATGTGTCATTCTTGTTGGGTTGTGAAGGTCAGCGTAAAAGTACTGAAGATGGTGCCCCAAGTTAGTCTTGCAAGAAGCCCTTCGCCCTAACCCATCATAACGGTACTGAATACTCCATCCACTTGCTTTGTTGTAAGCTCTTGTTAAGAGACCTTTTGAGTTGTACTCGAATATATCTGAACCTCGTTGACATAGGAACCCATCATCATCAATTTTGTACTGCATGTCACCCAGACGCGTAATCCTGTCTCTTAGATCATAGCGTAGCGGCATCAACCGTACACTGTTCCCTGGATTCAAGAGATGAAGATTCCCATTCAGATCATAACTATAACGCCAGGTTGGTCTGTCATTTACTGCCACACTTTGGAGCTGCCCATCTCCATCATAATCATAGGTATATTTGGTTGTGTTGGCATAAGGTCCAAGCTTCAGTTCTCGCTTTGTTACTCTTCCCATGCTGTCATACTGGACTGTCATCCAATACATGAGTGATCGGAACATTTCATACTGAACTTCTTTAATGCGCCCATGGGTATCAAAGTGTTTACTCAGTGTCATCACTGCCGTAGTAATTATTTGATTTATATCATAATAAATTACTCCAAATTTGCCAAAATGCTCTACTTTGCCAGAGATCTCATCATAACGATAAAGATCAACGGGAAGAGGAGTCTCACTTATTATAGGCTTGATGCTAGCAATCCGAAAGCTATTATCATGATAGGTGTAATCAAACCTTGCATTGACCATGCCTTCTTCAGAAAACCTGTAGATTTGTTTGTCAACCAGTGGACCAATTTTACGGTACCGGATTGTGCAAGAAAAGCCGCCACTCTGTAAGTTAACCATTTTCAGAACTCCAGTAGTTTCATCATATCCAAAAGTAACTGCAGTGCTATCATAAACAATTTCAGACAGCTTGGATAGTTTCCCGTACTTGTAGAAGACTTGTCGACCAGTTCCTAAAAAAGATGTTTTCAAAATCCTCCCATCATCACTGTAATCAAAAATCACTGAAGCATTGCTTTCAGGAGGGTTATAAATATTCCTAATGTAGCCAATAGACGTATGAGTGGACATGCTGTGCCGAGCAACACTAGGCATGGTGACAGCCTGGAGACGGTCTGTGGAATCGTACTCAAAGATGTACTGCCGTTGGCTCTGAAGCAGTAGTACCATAGACTATTAGAAAAATAAAAAGACAAAGATTATATATTTTTACTGTCTTTCCGTTTCTTTTACTTTCTGAACTTATGGGGGGGAGAGGGAAAGCAAATTTTTAAATCAAGAATGTATTGAATAGGTTTCAGTGTTACAATAATAAAAAATATAAATAAAATCCAAATACATCTAAGGTACAATGCTGCCCAACAGTATGAATATATTGCCACCATCTGTGATAAGTAAATTTTCCTCTTTGAAAAAAAAAAATCAATCCTGAGAAGGAAATGGAAGGAACATTGTATCAACCTCTTCCACCCTCTTCCTACACTGTTTTGGGGAAAGTGAATTTAATGCCCTAATTTATATCTCCACTGGCAGTTGTAATTTACACTGAATACTGTAAAACATGCGTGGAGAAGTTAGCAGAGAGAACTGTTCTAGCATACCTAAAACAATAGACTGGGAAGGAGGGGGTTTAGGGAACATGGCATGCAGTGTTTTTAAGGATTAGATAAACTCTCAAGATCAAAGTGTTTAAATTAGGTTAAATAGAAATGAATTACCATATTTTCATTTAATAAATAATGATTAGAGATGAGATATCTGCAGCTACTGGGATGTTTTGTCAGGCTTAGTCATGCATTTTAAAATAGTAAAATTCATCCTGTTAGTTCATGCTATTATATGGTGACCTATTCTATTTTATGCATGTATCAGAAGAGCTGAACCATGAACAAAGTATTTCCTTTGATTAATTGAAAAACTAAAAAAATTCATAGATCTGGCACAAAAGGCTTTTTAACGGTTGGAACACTAAGAGTCCTAGGTCATGTATATGTATGTATGGATGAACATGTAATAGCAGAGTCTTTGTCCTGAATGTACAAAAGACTTTAAGCACCTAAGTGCCTGTTTTAGGTGCCTAAGTCCCAGTTTGGGCACCACTACAATGTACAAAACTCCCACCTAATCCTGTAGGAGCACTTGATCCCTACATTTTTGCAGTAAAAGGACATTAGAAGCCTATGTTTCTGCCTTTTTGCATGTGCACTGCTGCCTCCCTTCAGGCATCTGAGCACCTGTCTCCCACCAAAGCCCCAGAGCTATACTTAAACCAGGGGCAGACAGGCAATCGCGTGGGGCCCAATCTGGTGGGTGCCCTCTGAGCCCATCTCTCAGGCAAGTTCTGACAGAACAGCTGGGGCTGGTGTGGGGAGGAGGAAGAGCTCCCTCATAACATCTATCCCAGTAGTGAGGGCATTCCACTGTGGGGGGGGGGGGGGGCTCCATCAGTCTCTCCTGAAGCTGCTGCCCTCTGGAGAGACTTAGGGAGCCCCACATCAGCCAGCTGGCTAGAGCACTCACCTGAGAGATGGCACATCCCTTCTCCCCCTCAGGTGGAGGGGGCACAAACAGGAGGTTTCCAACAGCCCTGGTGAGTCCCCTAACTATTGGGCTAAAAGTTATGAGGCGGGCTTCCTCCCACCTCCAGCTTCTTGTATAAAGGCCTAACTCCAAACAGAGTTCCTGGCTGTGAATGGCTAACAGAGACAGGTCTCTCCCTGCAGCCCAGACTTCGGTGCCTGTCTCCATAAGAGGGGCACACATTCCTCTGGTCGGCATCTCCCATTGGCTAGTTTAGGCTACACTTCACACCTAGCATCCTGGCTTTTGTGAATCACACTCTACACTCTCTCTCCATTCATTGTATAGGCAGCCTAGGCTCTTACACAGGCTTTGTGAATCCAGTGATTTCTAGATGCTTAAAAGTTAGGCGCTGTGATGCTCAGCGTCACGCCTAATACCTTTTGTGCATTCAGCCTTCATAACTACTGCTGTAGTTTAAATTAAGCCACTTACCTTTTCCAGGTATGTGTAACTCCACACTTTCCCATCAGCAAACATGCGGGATATGATTCGGCCTTGTTTATCTATATCTGTTCTTTCACTCATGGCACCGCGTTGAAGTCCAGCCAGTCGTCCATTGAAGAAATAAGAAACGTTGACAGCAGCAAGCCCACTGCTGGGTAGCCAAAGAAAAGGACGTCCTAGCTGATCATAAATTATTCTCAGTGTAAACTTCCGATGATCATCATATATTTTCTCTGTGCGGATGTTTCGGTCATAATCAATGGACAGCAAGTTCCTTCCATGGACCTATACAAATGAAAGAAGGCTGTGTTCAGTGAATCGATAAATCCTATCCCATGCTAACTGCTACAGTGAAAATACTAATAAATTGAAAGGACAATTAAATATCCCAGAATTGACTACAAAAATGCAGGAGTGTTTTGCTGAGACATTTTACAATGCATCCTGGGCTAGCAGTAATCTCTGAGCAACAGCCCCTGGGTTTGTTATAAGCTGTTAACATTTAGTAGAAACCCACAGAGTATGCTCAGAAGTAATTTTTCAACTGCTTACTCTAGTAGTTCTCAACATTTTTTCATACCATGACCCCAAGTACACCAGGAAAGAGTTTTGAGGACTCCCCCTTCAATCTAGCCATATAAATAGGAGGGCTGCCATGACCGCTGTTGGAGTCACAACCCCCAAGTTGAGAATCCATGCCTTCAACACTTTCTCCTTTTACTTCCCCCACTTTCAACAGAGAGGTTTTTCCTCAGAGGTGCCGGCACATAGAATGTTTTTTGTTCAGTCCTTTTTGAGGCTTTGGGCTTTGATCCCACAAGGTGCTTGCTGAGCAAGCTGAATTCCCAGCATCTTGCAAGCTAAGGTCCCTAGCAAGCAATAAAAATCCCATAAATTTCTTTAAGCTGAGTAAATATATTTCACTTTCTCATTTTCTTTAGTAAGACTTTCAAAAAAACAAACACAACACAGCATGAAAAGTTTCAGTCCCACAGGAAACGTTTTTGGAAAGTTGTGAGCATACGAGAACAAGGGGTTGTAAGAACTGAATATGTAACCTCATCTATAGCATTCACTACTGCAAATGCGATAAGAAAGATAAAGCAGTATACTCACTGGAGGCCAAGCCACAGAAAATCCAGGCCAGCACTGTAATCTAATAAAGCTTCTTAAGTAATTTAATTGTGAACGCACCATTAATAAAGCAGAAGTCTTTAAATTAGATATCTTTTGACAGCAACGACTACTTAAGAAGTATTCATCTGTTCCTGGGAATTTGTTCTTCAGCTTATATTTTACAGTAGCTTTGATTAAGCAACATTTTCTCTTATCCAAATTTAAACTGCACATCAAACAATATGTAAATTAATCCTGAGCCTTTCTAGAGGACATAAAAGTTATTCTGAATTATTTTCACTGGCAGAGTAAGCCCAATTCCCATCTCAACCCACTCTGTAGGAATTCAGTTCTATCAAAAGCAATTTTAAAATTAATACAATTTTGTGTTCATAAGAAAATAATTTTTAAAATTATCATTCATTTTTCTCAGTCTGATATTTTCTAGTTAATAAAATTCAGTTCTTTTAACGCAGTTTTCATTTCCTTAGTAACTCTTAGACATTGCTCTTCATGTGGGATTTCCCACAGAAGGTTTTGATATTGACAAATAGACTAGCTCTGATGTGAAGACAATAGTAGTAGTTAAGGAAAAAACTTAGGAAAGGAAATGTTCCATCTTATTCCTTATTCAAGGTTTTAGTAGAAAGGAAGCCTTGGAAGCAGAACTCAGCCATAGAGGGCAAACTTTCAGAAGTGGCCACCATTTTTGTGAGTGCAAAATCTGTGTACATGTCAAATGTCCATGGAAACCCTGCACTTTAAGAGCTACTGGGGAAAATAGAGGGTACCTGATTATTACATTAAAGACATCTGTCTGTACAATTAAAGGAAAAATCTAGCATAGCTCTGAAATTTCAATTCTTTCCAAAGTAGCTAAATTATGAAAAAAAAACTTTCCTGGTGAATTCCTCAAATAAATTGGGCTAATAAATTCCTATTAGTCATATGTGTCTGTGAGGATTAGAGGGAATTTTAAATTATTTTTGTATATAATTATCCTAATTACAGGGTTTTTAAAAGTTTCCAAGATGTTCTTAAAGGTCTTTTCTCCTTCTCGACCTAAAATTACTAGATCATAAATTCAATACTGCTATATGTTGCATTGTGGGTTTCCATCAGTAAGTGATGTTGCTATGCACAAACATACAAGAGCAACAAAATTCAATAATCAACACTGAAACTTATGATCCTATAAAGCCAGTGGTGGGAGAACCACAAAGTTGCTGTCTGAACCTCTGGAGGTCCTCAACAAGCACCAAAACCCCATTACCAGCACTTGTTCCTCTGTTGTCTTTATTTGTAGGAGGCATGGTGATCTCCTGCCTTCTTGGATGTTTTGTGTGTGGAGGGAGTGAGGCGAAACCAATTGTTTGAAAATTCAGCTCTTTTAAGAGTATTGCATCTTTATAAACAGCTTGACATTTTTGCCTCATCACAGCAGCTGTATCCTGCACCCTGCCTTTGGCAGTAAACCTGAGTTTAAGGGCTCTCTCCTTTTGCTCAGAAGGAAGCTGAATCTACTTTACAAAGGTTACTCGGTTTTTGTCACAGTGAGTTGAAGTACCAGCTTTCTGAACAATTATACACTAGAATAGCTATACAAAAACATTACTCTGAGAATAAAGAAGCACCTGTTTGATAATTCAGTAACTTCGTTTTCATTTGTAAAATAAGTAACACCACAGAGTATAATTGCAATGTCATATTAATTATATAGAAACCCAAACAAAATGACTAACTCCCACTCCTTTGGGGAATGCTAATAACACTAATACGACTATCATGACTGAAGATTATCTAGCAAGCTATTTTTCTTTTGTTCTGCTACCTACACACACATCTGCTTCTTCTTTTTGCTGTTGCTGTGTAAGTCACAATAGGGAAGAGCCCTTCTAGACATTGGTTAATGGCTCTTCCAGCAAAATTCACTTGAGTGATATTACAGTGTATACAAAAACAAAACAAAAACAAACAAACCCGAAAGTGTAATCTCTCTCTCTTTCTCTCTCTGGGTTCTGTATTGAATTGCCTGCACAACATTCAGTATGCTACTGATAAAGTACCAGTAAACAATAATACCTGACATAAATTGGTTAATATAAAGAAACAGTATACACTTTCCTATATAGGCTTAATTATGGCCTTTTAACCGTGACCCCATACTAAGGGAGAGGTTTCCCCACAAGCAGTGAGTGGAGCTTTATGCTGGCATAGGCAAGAGCAGGGATAATGCCTCCACAGCCACTGTGGGGAGTAGGTTCACTGGGGCCCTTGTTAAACCTTTAGAGAAGATGCAGCATGCTCTTGCCCCACTTACGAGCTGATGTTGTTCCTGCCATTAGCACTAATGGCCCCTTCTCTTTTCCACTCCGGGAGTGCAAATAGGAGAGTTAGGTTGATGTTAAGTGCTCAAAAATTCATAAGTCATGTGAACACTGGGATAAACTACAGAGACAAAGCTCATATCTCTAAGGGTGCAATGTTATGCTCAGCAACACCCCATGACCCAGGCTGGGATAAACTACACAATTACTAATACAGTATTGTGCTACCATAATGCTGATGTGGCAAACTACAAGTGGATAGTTGCATGTTGAGCAGCAGGAGTTTTCTGCCCGGAAGAATGTGGAAGTGTGAGGTTGCGATCAGAATGCTGATAGCACACAACACACCGATGAAGTATGGATGTATGGTTTTGTATGGCACCCATCACATAGTATCTGAGCACCAACAATCAGGGAATGATTGCATCTGACCTCTCAATTGAGAGTCCTCAAGAAAGAGGCTCTTGAATTTGAGATTGAAATGTACCTGTGTCCCATAAACAAAGCTGATGTTATCTCACTTCAATCATGGCTAATATTTACATGAGAAATTTCAAGAGGGAGATTTAATATTGAAAATGGTATTTGCCTTAAGAAATTAATCACATACAAGGACAGACTCCTGCACTAATGCCTTTCACATGCCCCTAGTTCTGTGTCTCTGTCCCAGATTTGGGCCTCAGCTGAGAGAGGTGTGAGTGTAAATACTCATGGAAGCTATAACTCATTATCTACTGTGCCCTCCATTCATGCTGATCTATCCCACACTGCTGCACCTCCCTGTCTACCTTGCATCCCACCTGCTCCCTCACAATTTTCCAATACAGTTGCTTTTATTTCATTCACTAAACAGTTTACAAAGGTGAATTAAAATAAATGAGATGCAAATAAATTCTATGCTTTCTCCCTCATTTTCAAATTGCATTTTCAGTCCACTCAACCTGCTATAATCTCATAGTAATTTCCATTTAAAAGAGCTAAATGGATATGTGATTATTGTTACAGGAACTAACACCAGACAATTAAATGTTGAGGTGTTGATAGATAAAGCTGTGTTTTGATTTACATAAACATGATGGAAGAAAATCTAACTCTGGCAAGGATTCAGCTCTAAGATTTGTGCATTTAACTTCAGCTAATTACCACAAGTACCTCTATTAAGTTTTTAATATTTAGAGTAAGGATTATAGCCATTTTATTTTAGGGCCTCATTTATTTTTGTTTTGAAGACCTAGTCAAAATGCAGAGCTGATTTATCTTAGAAAAGGAGTGATTACTACTTATAATCAACTTCTACACTACAGCATATCAAAAATCAATTACACAGTCCTGAAATCCAGTCATTACGGATTTAGCTGCTAATCTCATTCCAGTTTTTGTCTTTTAAAAAATACAGGAGCATGCAACTCTGAAGATACAGACAGCATAAAGAAAACAGGGAGAACTACTGATAACTCAGCGCTGAGAATTTGCTAACCACTAAACACCAGAAGAATGTTAAAATGTAACATCTCCTGTCTTATTTCTCTCTTCAAATAACTAAGCAGTTGATTCAGTGTACAATATCTAATGATAAGATTCCTTAAGGAACTAGGTGAAACAATCTTGGAACTGTTAACAATTATCTTCAAGAATTCAGGGAGGACGGGTGAGGTCCCAGAGGACTGGACAACAGCAAATATAGTACTTATCTTTAAAATGGGGAACAAAGAGGACCAGTCAGCCTAACTTTGATACCTCAAAAGATATTGGAACAAATTATTACACGATCAATTTGTAAGCACAGAGAGGATAATAGCATTATAAGGAATAGGCAGCATGGATCTGTCAAGAACAAATCATGCCAAACGAAGATAATTTCTTTCTTGCCTCGTTGATAGGGAAGTAGTATATGATATCTCTTGATTTTAGTAAGGCTTTTCACACTATCTCATATGACATCCTCATAAGCAAACTAGGGAAATAATACCTTGAAGAAATTACTATAAGGTGGGTGCACAACTGTTTGAAAAAGAGTAATTATCAGTGGTTCACTGTCAAACTGGGAGGGTGTGTCGAGAGGGTTCCACCAGGTCAATATTGGGTCTGGCATTGTTCCATATTTTCATTAATGATTTGGATAACAGAGAAGAGTATGCTTATAAAAATTGTGGATGACACCAAATTGGGAGGGGTTGCAAGCACTTTGGAGGACAGGATTAGAATTCAAAACAACCTTGACAAATTGAAGAATTGGTCTGAAATCAACAAGATGAAATTCAATAAAGAAAACTGCAAAATACTTCATTCAGGATGGAAAAAAACATATGCACATCTACAAATGGGGAATAACTGTCTAAGTGGTAGTACGGCTGAAATGCATCTGGGGGTTATAGTGGCTCACAAATTGAACCAGAGTGAAAAATGTGAAGCAGCTGCAAAAAAAGCTAATATTGTTCTGAAGTGTATTAATATGAGTGTTGTATATAACACATGGGAGGTAACTGTCCTGCTCTACTTGGCACTGGTGAAGCCTCAGCTGGAGTACTGTGTCCAATTCTGGATGCCACATTTTAGGAAAGATGTGGAGAAATTGGAAAGAGTCCAGAGGAGAGCAACATAAATGATAAAAGGTTTAGAAAACCCCACCTATGAGAAAGATTAAAAAAACGGGCATGTTTAGTCTTGAGAAAAGATGACTGAGGGAGGACCCAATAACAATCTTCAAATATGTTAAGGGGTATTATAAAGAGGACTGTGATTAATTGTTCTCCATATGCACTGAAGGTAGGACAAGAAGTAATCAGCTTAATCTACAACAAAGCAGATTTAGGTTAGATATTAGGAAAAACTTTCTAACTGTAAGGGTACTTAAACTCTGGAACAGGCTTGCAAGGGAGGTTGTGGAATCCCTATCTTTGGAGACTTTTAAGAACAGGTTAGACAAACCTGTCAGGGATGGTCTAGGTTTACTTAGTCTTGCCTCAGTGCAGGTGGCTGAACTAGATGACCTCTCGAGGTCACTTCCAGCTCTATATTTCTATGATTCTATATACAGTCTGATCCAATACCTAGTGAAGCCAACAGAAGTCTCTGATTGACTTAAACGGGCTTTGGATGAGACCCATCACATTTTTCTTCCCAGTGTGCCTTCCAATCTCTACATACTGGAGCCACTTCATCCACTGTGAAATTTTAGCCACCTTGGGGAAGCAGGCGGGAGGGAAAAGAGTGGCTATTTAACAGAGCCTTGCAGTTTACAAAAGGAAATAAAGACAAATACTTATCTCAGAGAAATTGCAGGGGGAATTTAGGTTAGTAGAATGTAAATTACATGATCTAGAATTTTGTTTGGAGACTCAGCCAAATTCTTGTGAAGAGTTCCACAGTATATTGATAGACAACAAGTGGCGAGGATTTTGATATTGTAGCTCATTAGAAAGATGGCAATTCCACGAACATAGTGACTCTTACCCCATACGGGGTATTTTTTACCAGCCTCCTTTTGAGTCTTCTAGTTGATGGAGCTTCTGATAACTGGTAACAGTAGATTACTCCATAGGTTTATTTGGCCTCTCAAATACATAAAACATCACCACTGCTAGTCCACTTCATTGTCTTATTCATTTTTATGAAGTAGAATTAAATAAAATATCATTTAGAGTAAAAAGCAGTCTAGATACAGGGCAAAATAGTGTTGTTGTAACAGTGAGTTCCACTTACCCTGAGCTTTCTTCCGAACACTGTCACTTTGCCTTTTATCTGTTCTTTTCTCAGGCGCCACTCAATTGAATTTAAGCCGTTTTCCATTGGCAGGGAAATATTACATCGTCCTATGGTAGGGGTCACAGTACCAGCCAGGACATGAGGTTCACTGTGGAAGCTAATACTCATTCCATTGGCATACATCACTCTCAAAGTGCCATTATTACAGAGCTGGTAGCTATTCCTCACTTGATCTAGTAAAATAATAAAAAACAATATTTTGCTACTTTAGTCATAAAGAGAAGATCACACCAACTTAACAGGTTTTCATGGTACTTCCCCGGATGTCAAACGAAGTGTGCCTGCATTGTGCTATGGTAGATATTACCAATATTATTGACTTATGTAAAGAACAATGGTATTAATGTTGCTAGCCTGCAGAGGTGCTATAGTTTATACTGTTGTTTTCCATTAACTCTTAATTGTAAATCAAAACATATGCTGAGGTATTTCAGCTCCATAATTTATGTGGATGCATTTCTACAATGAGCAAAACTCAGAGGAAAATTATATTTTTTAGCTGAACTGTGGGATGAATAACAAGCCTATTAAACTCTGTGATGTAAAAAGAGACCATTGGAATCTTTTGTCTGAAGTGAACAACTAATCCCTTCTTCTTTTTCAGTCTTTTAAAAACTGCCCTCCCAGCAGATACACAGCGCAGTGTTATAGATTAGTTTTAAATCCCAAAGGTGCTATACCCCAACAATACAAGCTGGCAGCCACAATCCTTTATGTGTGTATGTGTCATTCTTTATCCCACCATAAAGAAGCTAGGCTAGCCAATCAGATGTCTGGCCTTTTCGCTTACTGATAAAAGTTATAAAAATAAAACTGTACTTTTATAGCCATGTTATTCTCTGACTGGCTGACACAGCCAGCTCTACTCTGTAAGACAATCAGAATGGAGCTTTTCAATACTTCAGTTGTGCGCAGCTCACCAAAGCATCAATATCCATCTGACAAAAGGACAACATCTACATAATTAATCATTCGGTATAACAGAAATAAAGTCATTGGAACAGGAGGTGTCAGAGGATAATAGTCTATAAATGTTGACATTTATATGTCAGAAGGAGACTATTGTCCTGTGACAATGTTCTGATTCCAGTGACATTATCTCTTAATTAAAAAAACATCATCCACTAAACTCCTTTCAATCTATCTTCGGTAACTGTGACTGTTTACACTGTTTCATATACAATGTTTGGTCCATGTCAGAAAGTTTCACACAAAGGAACATTTAACCATTTTGTTGCTGATCTCTTCTGTGGTATGCCAGCTGTGGCAGCATTCTCTGATGTGGTAATGCTGCACTGAAAATATGGTACACGACTTTTTTTTGTCATGGCATCAGAAAAGGGCCTGAGCCTGCATTTTACTCAAATGAGCAGTTCCATTAACTTGAAAGAATTAACCTGGATAAATCAGGGCGACAGGGCTGCGGGCTGATCTCATCAAGCTACATTACGATAAAATCTGTCTGCACCTTGTCTCAGCTAGGATTTTACAGTGAGATAGTTTATACAAGTTCATTACGTCACTGTAAAGAATCCACTTTTTCGTCCCTAAAGTCATAGCCAACGTTGCATTGGAGTGCAATGCACTCTGAATATGGGTAAAGTAACCCTGACATGAAAGGCATCAGCAGAGCCAATTTACAACAGGTAATGATCATACTGCATTTGACTCAACTAGGGTAGACAAAACTTCCCCTGCCTGCTCTGAGGTACTGCCATTTTCACAGAGTATGTATGGGAGTTTCCTCCAAGAACCTTATGTTATTTTTTTTCCTGCTCAAAAGTGCACTTATGATATGAATCTTTTGAGAATGGCTCCCTTAAAGTACTAGGGAGATATTGGTGTTTGTGTCTAAAAAGTACACTCTTGTACCTTGAACCACTGTATAGGAAGCCTCCACAGAGGAGAGATTGGTAATGACTGTTACATCATCATCCCGGTTGGAATTCTCTATATCGATGGTAATAGATTTTTCCATTTCCCGGTGAAGGCTGGTCACCACTCCGGTGGGACGTGTTACATTGGTCAAGCGTCCTTCGTGGTCATAGCTAATAGATAAATTAATGAGAGCAAAATAAGCATGTGTATAGTTATAGGCTTCATTTAGTTGACATTATTAATGCAGCAGCTTCTTGCTAAAATATGGCCTGAAACAGATCTTAATCTTTTAGAACATTTTGAGTCACTCAATACGCTTTATTTGAAAACAATCTATGGTTGTGAATTAAGGTTTTTCTAGACAAACTCTGGTCTCTGTTGCACCAAAGTCAAATTGAGTTAGTCTGGATTTACAATGTTGACACCGAGAACAGTATTAGGCCCAGAATCAATACATATTTTAGTTCAAGCCACTACAACTGGATTAGCTACGGAAAAAGTCATGCCTCTGTAATCTGTTACAATTCTTTGCCAACAAGATATTGGATAAGAGAGAATTAGTTGATGTAATTTGTGAAAGGCTTTTCGAAAGTCCAGAAAAATCCTTCACAAGAGGCTATTAAGAAAAAGAAGTACTCATTGAATTCTGCCACAAATCAGCTAAGAAACAGAAAATAAAGAGCAATTTTCAGTTTGGTGAAAGGTTAACAGTAGGGTGGCCCCAAAGGTCTGTACCAGTCTGCACCAGTGTGGACTAATATGTTTATCAATTATCAAAAATGGGAGAGAAAAAGGAGGTGGTTAAATCTGCAGAAGACAAAATTATTTAGCTTAAGACTAGAAAAGTCTGTGAAGAACTTTAAAGTGATCTCAGAGCTAGGTGAATGCACAGCACAATGGCAGGTGAGATTTGCCATTAAATAAAAGATAATTCAAATTGGAAAGAATAATCTGAACAACTCATACACATTGCTGGGGTTTAAATTAATGCAAGAAAAGGAACTGGGCATCACTGTGGACAGCTCATTGAACATCTCTAGTCAAAATGGAATGGAATAGAAAATATGGAAAATATTCCAATACCATTTATATAAATCAGAGGTATGCCCTTGCATGGAACACAATTCAGTTTGGATCACCCTATCTTGAAAAAGATGTAGCAGAAATGGAAGGGATGAAAATTACTAGAAACATGAAATAAATATCATAAAAAGAATGACTGAAGAGACGAGGGCTGTTTAATTTAAGGGGGGATTTGCTAGAGGTATACAAAAACATTGTATAAATGATGCATATAAATTGTACACATCAATATATAGAGAAGTTAAATAGGACAATCTTACTTACTCCTGTCCCAATAGAAAACCAGAATTTTAATGAAACTCCAAGGCAGCACATTTAGAATTGACAAAAGGAAATACTACTTTTTTTTAACACAATGTATAATTACCCCATGGAACTGCTTTCACTTATAAACAGCTGGTGGAGGCCACTGTCTGAAACAGAATTCTAGACTGCTCTGATTTGGTAAGGCAACTCCTATGTTCCTAAAATGAAGTCCCAGGGTGAAATCCTGGCTCCACTAAAGTTAATGGGCATTCTACCACTGAGGTCAGTGGGTCCAGGATTTTGCCCCATGTTGTCCCTACAATATTGCCCAGGAGGGAATGTAAGTAGCAGAGTTAATGAGGTGTGGGTGAGACCAAGAGCTACCCTGGAAATAGGGACATCATTGATTTTGCATAGGGCAGTTGATGAAAACTTCCTTAATGGGTGATGCTGGTGGCTCATAAACTGATTTCCTGGAGTTGGACAGCAGACAGATATAATGCATTTATTAAACAATGACTATGATGGAGCAGGACATTTCCTGGGAAATGATGAGTGCCTGGGAGAAGTTAGTACCTAAGACTCAGCTGGGAGCCATTAATCTTCAGGAAATGCTCTGACCCGGAGTTGTTATTACCATTGCAACATGACAAGAGGGGAAAGGTGAATGGATCCTTTTTTATTTTTATTTTTTGGTTAATGGGTGAAGTAGTTTCAGTTGGCATGTACCGGGTTTTCCAAAGATTTAATGCACTGTGATTATCCAAGCATTTAGTCTCAATCATCTCTCAACATACATATTCAGGTAATAAATAATATTTTGAGAGAAGACTTTTATTGGTCCTTTCACCATTTTTCCCACATTGTTTGCAGGCCTCTCAAATTGTCCCAGGTATTGTTGATTATATTGTGCATCCCTTCTGCACGTTAGCGCTAATATTCTATTCTGTATTCTATACAGAATTCTTATAATGCAGGGGTGGGCAAACTTTTTGGCCCGAGGGTCACATCAGCGTTGCGAAACTGTATGGAGGGCCAGGTAGGGAAGGCTGTTCCTCCCCAAACAGCCTGGCCCCCGCCCCCTATCTGCCCCCTCCCACTTCCCGCCCCCTGACTGCCCCCCTTAGAACTCCTGACACATCCAACCTCCCCTGCTCCTTGTCCCTTGACCGCCCCCTCCCGGAACCCCACCCCCTATCCAACCCCTCCTACTCCCTGTCCCCTGACTGCCCTGACCACTATCCACACCCCCGCCCCCTGACAGTCCCCCCCGGGACTCCCACGCCTATTCAACCACCCCCTGTTCCCTGTCCCGACTGTCCCCCAGGACCTCCTGCCCCTTATCCAACCCCTACTCCCCCGCCCCCTCACAGCCCCCCCGGGTCTCCCACGCCTATCCAACCACCTCCTGCTCCCTGTCCTGACTGTCCCCCGGGACCCCCTGCCCCTTATCCAACCCCCACTCCCCTGCCGCCCCCTTACCATGCTGCTCAGAGCATTAGGAGCTCGCAGCCCCACCGCCTGTCTGGAGCCAGCCATGCCGCCTGCGCTGCCCAGCAGTAGCGGCATGCCATAGCGCTGCCCATGTGGTGGCGTGGCTGCGGGGGAGGGGGAACAGCAGGGGAGGGGCAAGGGGCTAGCCTCCCCGGCTGGGAGCTCAGGGGCCAGGCAGGACCGTCCGTGGGCCATAGTTTGCCCACCTCTATTATAATGTGTCCATTGCTTTAACATCTGAGCACCTAAATAATTAGATTAAGTGCACTGTGCACTCTTTCAGGCCTGAGTTCTGACCTTTAGAAGTTTAAAATATGCAACTGCTTGACAGCCTGTAGAAAGGATTTAGCTAGGTTGGTTTCAGATATGAAGTACAATAAAGGTGTAACAGCAGCTTTTGCGCTAATGTGGAGATAGGCAAGGCGTATATCCATATACATTTAAATATCTCCTTATGCTGTGTGTTATAAAAACAAATCTGATTCAAGGGAAAACTTCATCACTTTCTTGGGATACTCCAAAGGTCAAGTGGGATATCATCAGGGACCACTTCAAAAATCTATTCCTCATGCCCAAAAAACAAGCTTAAATTATTTTATGAGAAGAGCCTGCTGTCAGCTGTTGTATTACTCACGAGCCTTGACTGTTCATAATGTGAATTAAGTGCATTTAAAAACAATAATTCTGTAAAGCTTTTGGCAGATATAGGTTGCACAAAAGACAATGATGCCAAATAAGGTAGCATTGTATTTCAATAGGGCAATTGTTATGTTATGTTACTTTGAGAAGATTTTTGTGTGGGGTCATTTTACAACTCCACTATCCTATTACGATAAAGGGGACTCATTATCTGTATTTGAATGTGACGATGTAATAGTGTTGGAGGTAACACATATTGCCTTTACAGAGGGTAGATTTGATGATCCAATAGATTTTTCCATCTTTAATTGCTATGATCCTATATTTACCAAAACAAATGCAGCAATGATAAAAGAGAGATATCTCTCTGGAAATACTTCACCCATTCAATCTAAAATGTAAACGAATACAGTGCACTATGTCGACAGGGATTCTCCTATATTTTATTTAACTATTACTTACCGTGTCATTAACAAAACAGCTTTGTGCTGGGATGGACTCAGGATGTTAAAGAGTCACAGTAAATTGGCTACTCAGGCTCTGCTCAAACTAGATGCCTCTATTTATCCTTTGTCACATTTTTCCATATGTAGAATTTGCATCTTACACACTGGGTTAAGTTTCACCCTTTACACATTGTTTCCCACACACTTGGTATAACGCACATTCTTCTTGTAACTAAAAATGCCCCAGAGACACAGACAGCTTTGTGGATGGCATACTACAGATGTTTTGTAACCTAGATAGAGCTGATCATGTGGCTCTATTCTTTAATTACATGAAAGAAACTTGGGCTGCAAGGGTATACAATATGATCATGGTGCTAATGCATATATAACTGGTGACATTCTAGATAAACAGAAAGCATAACGTTTCTCGTCAACTGCCTATATATTGTTGTACATAGTACTTAGCCCAGCTGCAATACTTACTTGCAAAACAGAGGAGATAATTAGCTACTATCTATTCTTTCTCAAACATACTAATTTACTAATCTAGTGCTTAATCCTGTACTACTTAGTACCAGGCGTACTAGTACGTGGTGCTTAGCACCAGGAATAGTTCCACGGAAAGCACCTAGCAATTTTATGAACACTGTAAAAATAACATATAATACTTTCAAGATGCATATCAGCACATCACAGAACATGCAAGTCATATTTCCACTTTAGTAGTTGGAGAAAACTTATCAGAAGTTTTCCTGTAAAATCACACCAAGATACTGTCTCAATCATGACTCTGAATATAAGTACACCAATATTGTAATTTTGAATGTTTTGTAATTTAAAAAAATAATGATTTCTAATTATCATTTTTTTAAAAATAAGTTTTTGTAATTTGTAATTATTCTAAATTATTGTAATATTTCCATTTTATTCATCTAAATATGTGCACTTGTAATTATTTTGTATTCATTCATTAAAATATGTGCTGTTTGATTTAAAGTGTAGTTTCTAGGAAACAAACTAGTTGATACTGTCTGTGATCTAGTGAACTTTGAACTATTGATAATCAATAACAACTAAGTAAAGGTCTATCTAGAATCCCATGCACATCTCCTCATCAAGAGTGTTTCACAAAAGTCAGATACAGTTAATATTAATTTGATTCAGTGATCAGTATTTAGCACTCTCTTGGGCCTCAGTAATGTAACTAATTAAATATCTGACATATGTTAAAGAAACAGGCCTGTTACGTTTTAAAGATAACAATTATGCAGCTTTATCTATAAGATATATGAAAATGAACAGATGTTCAAATTAGTGGTCAAATTATACAGTGACCACCAGATGGCACTGTTTTTCTTTTTCTTTTTATAAACCAAACACAAAACACAGATAATGCTGATGTACATTGATAATTCAGTTATGTTTCCAGCTAGATCAACCAGTTACTTATGTTCAGGTATTGTTTTTGTTTTGGTTTCTTACAAAAAGTTAGCAGTGTTTAAGTAGCAGGTGATGATATGATGGTTTGGCACATGTTAGAGGTGAAAACCTATTGCTCAGAGGATAATCTTAGAAAAACAAACCTAAGTCCAGTTATTTGTAAATAAAGCTTGACAAATATTGTCTAAGTTTAACTTGGAAAAAATTACTAATAAACGCATCACTAATTAAGTATGTCAGCAAAATTCTCACTCTCTAGATAGGACAGCCTTGCCATAGTTAAAAGCCAAAATATTCACTTTTACATATTCAGCATACATAGTGATACTTATTTAGGTAACCCTCTTGTTGACAAGTAAATTACAATAATACTATTAAGGACAGGATAACTGTTAGAGAAAATCTGGTTTGCTTTTCCAGCTTTTTAATATACCTAGGCACTTTATCTCTGATCCATTTCAGTTAAAGAGGAAATTCTGTCTTTTTTTAATCTACCTGCTCATGAAAACCAATGTGCTTTTGGGCTATCTACAAATTATATAAGTCACACTGGGGTCTTACAGATACCTTGGGATCTAATTTCCTCACCTATCTCAAGAATGAGCAATCAGTAAAGTTAATCAACACTTTATCTCCTATATGTAATATGGGTCGAATATCCTGACATTTGAACAGCAAGACTTGTAATTTGAGTTCCAAAATAAACTAATATTGAAATCTTTTGACAGAGGCAGCCTTGTGGGGTGTAACCAGAAATTATTGTGTTGTGAACTGGGCAGACCAGCTTGGAGAAGGGGACTTCTTTGCACTCACACTTACGGCAAAGAAAGTTGGGCCCAATCCTGCAAACAACAGTGTAAATGCAAGTTACTGATCCTGAAAGGTGCTAGCAATTTGCTGGGAGGTGGGGGAGCTCCCTCACCAACCATACGCTGCACTGGGACTTTAGGATGTTCAGCAGCTCACAGGAAGCATCTGTCTCAGGCCTTTAAGCAAGGATACTAGAAGACTGTTAAAGTTAACAAAATCACACACGTGGCTTTCGTACCCTATTACATCAAGATTTAAAGGCCTGATTCAATGTTCATTGAAGCCAATAGAAAGACTACCACTGATTTCACTGGGCATTATATTAGGCCCTAACCACTCTCACTTGAAAGAGAAATGCATACTCAACAAATTAAAAAAACTTTCTTACTCATAAAAGGTCGTCCACCCTGTTTCATCACTCTTTGTTGCCAAGAGCCCACTATTTCCATTGTAAGTCATTAATCCAAGTTCCAGGGTCTGGGTAGACACTACCTTGAGTCCACCATTCGTGCCGACTGCCAGTGTGACAATCTGATTGTCGGGCATCAGTAAATGGCGTGGCATTCCATTGTTATCTCGACGAATTTTTAAGGAGTTACCATTGTTATCGAGCACCTCTGTGACATCGTTATCGGCGCTGTAGCTGAAATTATACAGATACTCTCCGGTAACAAGACTGAGGGTGTACTGGTGGATGCCATCGGCATTGAAGACGTACAGCTCCTGTTCTCCTGGAGAAGCTGCCTCGTACTGGTTGACAGAGTTAAGAACGGGCCTGTTTTTACTAACAGCCCTAATGCGGATATTTCCAAGGTCAGCTATGTAGATAGTGCCATCTGGTGCCACAGCTAAGGAGGACGGGGAGTTTAAGATGGCGTCAGTGGCATAAGCATCATCCCCAGAATAGCAATTACAGTTGACGTCATTTTTGCAGTCACAGTCTGAAGCTGCCCCAGCTAGGAGGCAGATCTCTCCATTGGTGGTTACCTGGCGTAGTCGATTAATTTTTTTCTCATCTGTCTCACTGATATAAAGGATTCCTGTGTGTGAGATCGCAATTGCACTGGCTGATTCCAGCGCAGAGTGGATGGCCAGTTTGCTAAGGGAGTAGTCTATCCCAGGAACCTGACAGTGCATGGGACGTCCAGCGATGATGCTAACCTGGTGGTTTTCTGTGATCCGTAAAATGACGTTGTTCTCCAGGACATAAAGCGAGTTATCCATGGGATTGACAGCAAGATCAGTTGGCCACTCCAGCCGCACCTATGAACCACACAATAATTCATTATTATTGTAAAACTCACACCAAAGAAGTACATTGTTTTTAACACATAACAATTATATGTGAAATGGCAGCAAATTAGTCAATGGTTTAGTAGAGTAAATCATGGAACTAAGTGCTCTACTTAATACTTGCAAATACAAATTAAAGCTATGGACAGTGCTAACTTTGGTTATTATGTATCTGTTGCAAAAGACTGAATGCTACATTACTGAAAGTCTACAGCAAGTACACAAAAATAAAAGGCAATTATACAATAACTTTCATTATCTCAAACTTATTTCTTTATACCTGTGTAAATAACTTGTGTTAACCACTGCAAGAAGGTAGGTTCAGTCTTTTCAGTAACTAATTATATAAGCTGTTATCCTGCCCTGCATAATGTCATCAATACCCTCTAAATCCTTTTTCAGAGGAGTCTAACATACTGTATTTTCTACAGAGAATGGCCAGGCAATTATCCAAAGTAAATAGCCATCTGTTGTATGGCACATACACAAAGAGGAAGTAAAACTCTACCTGGGTGACATCCATGCTGGAATCACAGCTTAGTGGTCGAACAGCAGTTAGGTCATTAGAGCCCAGCAGAGTTGATATAATTCCATTCTGATCAACTTTCCGAATCATAGTGGCATCAACAAAATACATGAGCCCGTACTTATCCACTGCAATTCCTACAGGTTTGCAAAATAAGCAACAATCAGTCTCTGGTCTCATGCTTTATTGATAAGTTTATTCCAAGTATGGAGGGTTAAGTGGTGCTGCTTTTTTGTTCATCCCCATTTTTTCAGGCCTTCAGCCCCTGACACTGCTGTCCAGATCCTCAGCTAAATCAATGTACCTCTATTGAAGTCAATGAAACTATGCTAACTTATCCTGTGCTTTTTCACAAGTCAACCTTAATCTTGAATCTTGTATTAACTTATTATTTTGATTTATGCTCTTTTCTGCCTCTGTATAAAGAAACTTGAAACTATTTTTTTTAAAGAAAGATTTTTCTCCTTGATGCTTACATGAAAAATTCAGATTTAATTTCTCCTGGAAGACTATATGTGTAATTCAAGAATTTGTAGGTTTTGATAAAAAATGACTGAGAGTGGAAGTGGTTTTCACTCAGGATGTTTTAAAATTGTTTGAGCTCCGTTCCTGCCAACACTCAGGCCTGGTCTACAGTCGGAAATTAGTTTAGTATAGCTACATAACTCAGGGGTGTAAAAAATCCACACCCCTGAGTGTCACAGTTAAATCGACCTAGCCCCGCTGTAGATAGTGCTAGGTTGATGGGAGAATTCTCTCGTCAACCTAGCTATCACCTCTCAGGGAGGTGGAATAACTATGCTGATGGGAGCAGCCCTTCCACTGGTATAGGAAGCATCTTCACTGAAGCCTACAGCAGCTTCAGTGTTTTAAATATAGACAAGCCCTTACACATGTGCTTACATTTACATATGCCAGTAATCCCATTGCATTCACTCAGGCTTCTTGTGATAAATTTAAGCAACTATGTAAGTGCTTGCAGAGTAGGAGCCTTTGTGGGGGTTTTTTGTTTGGTTTTAACACCATCTACTTAACACAAAGAATTGAAAGAAAAACTCTCTTTGCTAACAACTCGACAAACCCACCCTTTTAATTAGAGGGGTCCCAAGTCACCAATTTCAGTGCTCCAAGCAAAACAGTGAAGACAAGACTCTATTCCTGATTACGTTTGAGATGAAAAAAATACTTTAAAATCCCCCCAAATCCTTTATGGCACCTTATAAAGAAGCTTAAAAAGACACAGATCTATTTTTTCCCATTTGTAGGAACAGGCTAATGAACATCAGAACTGAAATTAAGAAAAATACTACAGCAGGCATCCCTCCTCCTTCCCCAAAACGATTGTTTCAAACAATGGTGTTTTCTCCTGTTTGCAAGTTTCCTTTTAGGAGGAAGCCCTATTCAGTGAAATCTCCTTGTGCAGCAAACAGTGAAGGGGTAATAAAGTTTGCTTTAACTAAAGCATGATCGTTGCCAATCCACTGTGATTAAAGCACAGAATAAAAATTACCAAGCAAGTAGTGATTTAATTACTAGATAATTATATCCAGATCCAGCCTAGCCTCAGACAATTGCTTTCTCCAGTCTCTTTTACTTCCTTTACCTCTAGGGCTCATTAGGGTTGCGTCCACTGCCTTCCCTCCATCTCCACATCTGGCTTCATCAAACGGCAGACACTGCTCTCCAGTTCCTGCCACCACTTCAGAGTTACCGGCCAGGTCTTTTGCACCAGTGAGGGATTTGACTCGGTAAATTCGTCGGCTGTTGGTGTCTGATACGTACAGTGAACCCGAAACAGGATCCACAGCCAGGTAGTATTTGTGAGCAGGATTGTTGCTTTAGGAGGGGAAAACAGAAAACAGAGATGGCTAAGCAATCTAAAATCATCCTAGACCTTTTGACCTTAGACAGTTATCTGCCATTTAAAGAACTGGAAAGAACAGTTGACATCTTAATATTCTGAGGAGTCTGAGTTACTTCCATTTAAGGACTTTGTTATACTTTCCTATTGAAACCCTTTATTTCCCACAGTGCTGCTATATTACTGCTTCATTTGGGCACATTGCTTTTAAAAATACATTAGCTACATGCTCTACAAATGGCTTGGCTTGTGTGCAACATGAACTAAAGAGAAGGAAAAAAGGAATGAAAAATGGATAATGTGTCTGGGTTCTCGTTACAGATTGGTCAGCATTTTCTGAAGAGTGTGGAGCTTGTCCCCCTTTTAAAAATCACTTTCGTCATATTCCACCAAACAAGCAAATAAAAAGTAGAGTAGCTGACTGCTGTGCTCAAAAATGTACACTGCAAAAGGCCCTTCCCTCCTCCCACTGTTATCCCTGTATGCTTGCCAGAAAGATGACTAGCCCCTGAGTTAGATGGATAAATCTGGCATTTAGTGTTTCTAAATGTTAAGCATCAATGGTTTCATGCTCAGAAGGATTAGTACTGAAAAAGTGAGACAATGGAAGTGCCTTGCTCATAGAGTGAAGTTCTAAATCCACCACCAACTGGGCTGAATTCTGCACTGTGTTGAACCAATGTGCTGAGGAGAGACTTTTTTCCAGTGTGTACTATCACATCTCTTTATTATTCCTTTGCCAGGGACTGTTTCTATAAAGCAAGTGTTTAATGTATTGAAGTAAACTAGTATAGAGCATTAGATTCTTCACTCAGCACTCATATAATAAGTTGAGATGGGGGACAGATGCTGCTACACTTTGATTTGGAAGCAGGCAGTAGTTGGAGGTACCTGCTCCAGGCCAAATCTCTTTGGTTCATCTCTAACTGTTGTCATTCTTGTACTTCCCTTGAAAGCAGAAATCTCAGGAATGAGATCAAAGCACCAGCCTCTGAGTCGTGAATACTCTGACACCAAATTCATGAGGTCTTACATAAGTAGAAAGTAGGTGCATAACAAATTTATCCTTAAACCAAGTTTGTTCTCATTTATTCTTAAAATAGTATATGAAGTTGGCCGTGTAACTAAAATCAGAGAGAGCCCAAGTATTTGGCTTTTACCTGGGCTACTCTGCAGTGACTCGTGATTTGTTATAAAAGTGGATGCTCAGATGTATTGCTACATCTCTAATGAAACTATAATTTTTGACAGCTTATCAAATTCTGGAACTATTTTAACAAACCATCTGCAAATTATGAAATTTCAGTCTCAGCCATATAACGAGAGCTGGAGCAGAGGAACAAGATGGATTGACTTTAATGTGTTTTAAAACAAGATCTCTATTATGTTTACCAGTCTTGTGAGCCTATGGTGATCTTATTTAAGATCAACGGAGATTTTAAAGGTGTAGCGGACAAATGAGGACAGCAAGAGAAAAGGCAGGTTACTTACCAGTAAGTGGAGTCATTTGCCTCCAAAGATCCACATTCCTGGATTCATATGGCAAAAGTGCACAACTCCAAGAGTGAGGATATGTCGAGGCAAATTATGATGGAGAAAATAAGCCATTTCTTCATTAGACTCTCACTGGAAGTATAGCCACTGGCACCTTCTGCAGATGGATTATCAGCAGCACACACACAACTGTGCATATGTGAGGACAGCCAGATTTTGGGGAGCGAGAAGGAACAGAGAAAGCACTCTCTATTGTAATCCTCCTTTCCTGCAACAGACTGACACTGGCCTGTAACATGGCATGATTCTGAGTCAATAGCACATTCTGCACTTTGCTCAAAAAAGGTTAATTCTGGAAAGGAGATTGATTTGGCTGCAATTAAATGGGAAGAGGTAATACCATCTGCAGAAGACTCATAGGACCATAAAAATGAAGAGTTGGAAGTACAATAAATAAGAAGAAAATACTTAGCAGTTTTATCCCATGCAAGGATCTCAAAGCCCTTTACAAAGATGGGTAAATACTGTTATAGCCATTTCACGGCGGAGGAAACTGAGGCACAGAGTAATTAGGTGACTTGTGCAGTGAGATCAGTGGAACAGTTGGGATTAGAACTCAATCTCTCAGTCCTTTGTCTTGTCTTCTACAGCTTAATGCCTTTCAACTACGTCATCTCATCACCTCCTCTCCCTTCCTCTTTTTTCACTAAAAAATATTTAACTGAATTTTCTCTCTTTGCCTTGGATAAGTGCTGGGTTCAAGGAAAAGCCCTTAAGATGCTGACTTTAGCTAACAGGAATAGCTCAGTGGTTTGAGCATTGGCCTACTAAACCCAGGGTTGTGAGTTCAATCCTCAAGGGGGCCATTTAGGGATCTGGGGCAAAAATTGGGGATTGGTCCTGCTTTGAGCAGGGGGTTGGACTAGATGACCTCCTATGGTCCCTTCCAACCCTGAGATTCTATGACCTCTTAGCTTTACAGCAGATAAACACTCAGGCTTTTTAGTTAAAAAAAAGTTTTAAATGTTGTTTTGAGGCTTTCCCCTCTTTCATGCTGTTAGACATGCTTTCCTTTAACACTGAAGAGCAGGTTCTGTCACCATACTCACTTTGAGTAGTACCTCACTCTGCAAGTAGGTCCTACTGAAATTGAGGAGAAGTAAGGTACCAAGCACTGCAAGGTAGGGTGGCAGACTCTGACCCACAGAGGGTGCCTTCCGGTCCTCTTCCTATCTTTCTTATGCAGTCATTAATATATACACTGAGCTCACTGCCCCTCCCTGACATCAGAATTCCATTTGGGCTATGATCACGATGCAGTGATCTCATTCAGAGCATTCATTATCATTTGTTTCAGCAACTCATTGGCACAGATGCAGACCTGTTATGTATGTGTTTGCTCTCCATCGTGAGTAGAGAGGGTGTGAGCCTATCCACCAAACTCAGCAGCAAGCTCACAAGATCTGAGGGGCTTTTTTCCCCTAAGTTTGACAATGGGGAAAATCAACTTTGGTAGATGGAAACTGATCTAAAATGATGCACCTTCATTACTCCCACACAGAGCTAATGGCTTATTGCCTCAAATACAGACATGACATATATACTAGAGAAATAAAGAGTTCCCAAACTAGCATTTGACTGGCTAAGCATCTTTAGCCTCTCCCTTTGCCATTAAAAAAATCCCTTTAATTTTTATTAGATTTTCATGAAGGCAGGGAACATATCCTTTGTTTAGAAAGGTTTTAATAAAATAATCGGTATTGCTCGGAGATACTCTACTACAAGGCCTCATCTCATAGCGCTTACTAGTGAACATAACACTTAGTACCATGAGGTCAATGAGACTCAGCCTGTCAGGAAGCAGGTTGCCTGGGAGTTAGCGTAGGCAGGAGTGGGTCTTAGAGTCTGATTCTCCGCTCACTTACCAGGGCCGGCTCTAGGATTTTTGCTGCCCCAAGCAAAAACAAATTTGGCCGCGCCCACCCCCGTTTTTTTCTTACCCCACCCCCGCCTCAACTCCGCCCCTTCCCCAAATCCCCAGCCCTGCCTCCTCCCCCCAGGCTCTCAAGCCTAGGAAGGAGGGAGGAAGGGAGGGAGGGGGAGAAGCGGCGTGCGTTCCGCAGCCGCTCAGGATCTCCCCCTCCCTCCCAGGCTCTCAAGCCTGGGAGGGAGGGGGAGCAGCGGCGCGCCAATCAGCTGGTTTGCGCGCTGCGGCCGCTGGGGATCTCCCCCTCCAGCAGCGGCGCGCGAATCAGCTGTTTCGCGCGCCATGGTGCGCGAGCCAGCGGCGGCAGCGGAGGTGAGCTAGGGCGGCCGGGGCACATTTTTAGGGGCGGCATGGCTGGCGCCAGAATGCCGCCCCTAGAATGTGCCGCCCCAAGCACCAGCTTGTTTTTCTGGTGCGTGGAGCCGGCCCTGTCACTTACACCAGAGTAACTCCATTCACTTCACTTATTTCTTCTATTTAAATACTAAGAAAAGCTGCCCATACATGAAGTACTAAGCGTCCTAACAATTAGTTAGATTTACAACTGCAACTAATGGTCGCCCACCAGCACAAATAATCATACAAATAATGAATTGACTCAGCCTCCCTCTTGATTTACTCCATTGTGAGAGGGGAATCACACCGTTAGGCCCCAAACCTCTGTTGCATCCATTTTATACTGGGCTCAGGAGAGATGGGGAACCATCAGACTATGGTCCCCAAGGGACCATACACCATCTGGGTGGGGACTGCAGAGCTCTTCATATGCTGACCACTCTCCTTGTTCTACTCCTCCTTTACCCTCCATTGGGGACTGTGAGGAGGAAGGCACAGAGGCTGGCTAAGCCAGCTGTACAACTTCTGGAGACACCTGGCTAGTGGGTTTAGTGCTCATGTGATACAAAAATGAGAGTTTTCCCTTTAATGCCTATGAACTAGAACTCTGTTCATGGCCCGGTCTACACTGTTGCTTAAGTCGCTGTAAGTTATGTCACTCAGGGGTGTTAAAAAATCACCCTGGAGCGACGTAGCTTACATTGACCTAATGTGGTGTCTACTCTGTGCTATGCCAACAGGAGACGCTCTCCTGCCGACTTACCTTCCACCTCTCGGGGAGGTAGAGTACTGAAGTTGATGGGAAAGCACTCTGCCATCGACTTATCACATCTTCACCAGACCCACTAAATCGATGCCACTGCATCGATCGCAGCAGTGACGATTTTGCTTGCCAGTGTAGACAAGCCCTTAGAAATGGATTTTAAGCTCCAGTTAAACTAACTAATCAATGATATAATCAGACCACCACATTGTTAATAGTCAGTCAATATAAGAAAGAAAAAAAGAAAGAATCCAGAAAAAAATATTAATGAGTTGAAAATGAGTTTTTGACCCATTTCCAGTTCATTAGTGCCTTTGTGAACCCTGTCCAGCATTTACAAAAGCTACTGCTGTAGTTTGCCTCAACCATTTAGACCAATTACAGACCGCAGGGAGAAATGCTTATGTAAAAGTTAACTTTGGGTTCATTATACTTGCATTCCACTAGAAATTCCTAATTACTGTCAGAACTTATTTGGTTTCTTTTTGACTGCATTTCATAATTGCTAACGTTTATCATATTCATAACACATAATTAGCACATAAAATGTTACTATATTTGGTACATGAAAAACATTATGTAACACAAGAAGCACAACACAAAAGCAAACACAGTGAAGCAAACAAACAGTATCAAATTATATGTGAAAGAGCTTTTGGTCTTACCTATGTTTAAACTCTTTATTTCTTTATTGAAAGGGAACAGAAGGAAAAAAAAAGAACAAACAGTTAGCTGAAGAATAGATGGTAAAGCATACATAGCATTTTGTTTTTATTTTAGAAAAGGACACAAGAGAGGAAATCTCTCTTCAGCTCTAGCCTTAGGTTGGTTTTGGGATGAAGCACGCCAGGGGGTGTTGTAATCACCAGATAGTTCCCTGCTATGATACCCTCCCTCAAGGCATATTTTGCAAGAAACTTTCTGGATCACTGAAATAATCACTATGTGGAAAAATGTTCATCTTGTGTGCTGAGAGAGAGGGGAAGAAGGTGGCAGTTTACCACACGGAACAGTGGGCTTAACGGAGAGGTGTGGTTAATATACAGTGAAAGCGGCACTAGGATCACTTCTAACAGTTGAAAGCAAACATTTTAAACTACCCAAAAGTAGTTTCCAAAAGGAATTTTTTTTAACCTTTAGACCAGTTTCTACTAAGCAACACATTTTCCCCCTTTGGTCCCTGTGGTAGTTGCTTAAAGCAGGTTTGACTGTAAATGCAGCCATTGATCAAGAAACTCTCTAAGCTGATCAAAGTAATTCTTTGGTTACTGCTATTTGATAACAAAGCAATAAAAGACTGAACGACATGAACTGTGTTGTATCAATTGATGCCTAGCGTGCTGTCTAGGCACAAGGCCAAAAGGCAAGTGCCCGCTATATTCCCAGATGTGAATTAATATATTTTTTGTGCCTAGTGTGTGTTATTGTGTTCATACAATTTTGTTTAAAAATACATGCTGAGTGGAATACCGATGATGTGCATAACTCCTGAGCTGCAGCTTTTACTGCACAGTCGGAAGCTTGGAACTTTGCAATGTTCACTAGTAAATTGTGCCAGGTAACAGTCCTGGCTCAAACTTCTTATTAGCCAGTGATATCAGTTGATGTCTTGGGGTAATTTTACACTGCTTAGTGCAAGTGAAATATCATGCATGATACTATTCTCATATACAATTTTACACTGGTGTAACTCCACTGACTTCCATGGAGTTACTCATCATGATTTACACTGCACATGTAAGACCAGCTTGGTGTTCGTTATCTGCCACAAATGAAGGAATATTTTGGTATTAATTATGGAAATATTAGAAGCTTTAATAAAATTGCAAATATGCCAGATTGGGATTCTGGTCTTGTTCATATCTAAGGGCATAATTCTTCAAACCCATACTCATGTAAGTCCTACAGATTTTAATGGGACCACTCTTCTGAGCGAGGATGTTTTCTATGAGAAACATTTGCAGTACTGGACCCAGATTCCTTTCTGAGAACACAGAGTTAAACAGACGAATGTAAGTCCAAAGACTGTATCAACCCTGATGTAGATTTTCAACAGTACCCAACATGAAATTGTTCACTGCTAGTAGCTGTTACAGAGGCCAAGAAAACTATGCTATGAAAAACAGACGTTAATAAAAGACAAGGGTAGCCGGATAGAAGAATAAAGAAAGGATAAGCACCCTGACCTTTGCTGATGTGCTTTCTTACTTTTTTGCCATATTCTAAAGAGGCTGAGATTGATACTTGTTCACTTGCACAACCAGAAGGGAAGAGTGATCAAGCAAGTCCTCTTGTACATTTTGGGCCAACATTTTCAAACTTGGAAGCCTACTGCTAGGCACCTATAAAAGTGACCTGATTTTCAGAGATGCTGAGGTGACATGGAAATAAATGCCTGATAATAGGCACCTCAGTTTGAAAATGTTGGCCTTTACTTATAAACATATAGAATCATAGAAATGTAGGGCTGGAAGGGACCTCAAGAAATCACCTAGTCCAGTCTCCTTGCGCTGAGGCAGGACAAAGTAAACCCAAACCATCCCTGACAGGTGTTTGTCCAACCTATTCTTAAATACCTCCAAAGATGGGGATTTCACAACATCCTTTGGAAGTTGATTACATTGCTTAACTAGCCTTATAGTTAACATTTTCCCTAATATCTAACCTATATCTGCCTTGGTGTCGATTAAGCTGATTACTTCTTGTCCTACCTTCAGTGGACATGAAGAATAATTGATCACCGCCCTCTTTCTGACAGCCCTTAAAGACTGTTATCACATCCCCCATCTGTCTTCTTTTATCAAGACTAAACATGCCCAGTTTTTTTAACCTTTCCTCATAGGTCAGGTTTTCTAAACCTATTATCATTTTTGTTGCTCTTCTCTGGACATGCTCCAATTTATCCACATCTTTCCTAAAGTGTGGTGCCCAGAACTGGACACAGTGCTCCAGCTGAGGCCTCACCAGTGCCGAGTAGAACAGGTCCGTTACCTCTTGTGTCTTACATACAACACTCCTGTTCATACACCTCAGAACAACATTAGCCTGTTTCGCAGTTGCATCACATTGCTGACATATTCAATTTGTGTTGCTCTATAACTCCTAAAACCTTTTCAGTAGTACTATCACCTAGCCAGTTATTCCCTATTTTGTAGTTGTGCATTTGATTTTTCCTTCCTAAGTGAAGTACTTTGCACTTATCTTTATTGAATTTTATTTTGTTGATTTCAGACCAATTCTTCAATTTGTCAAGGTCCTTTTGAATTCTCATTCGGTCCTCTGAACTGCTTGCAACCCCTCCCAGCTTGTGCCAAGCTATGTGTCTGAAAGCACGCTAGAGCCCAACTGGATGAATTAAATTAATCATATAAAATGAGGAGTCATAGAGTGCAATGATGTTCTACAATGATAAATGTTTATGGTGGGTCACACAGCCACACAAACCACCTGCTCAGAACATATACTGATCTACTAATAGGAAGCATGGCCAGTTTTATTTCACATCTGATGATAGTAATGATACATTTGTTTTCTAGAATCATGTTTTAAGTGATCCCCGGGGTGAAGAGGCATTGATGTGCAGTGACCCACAAGACAGGTGTCAGGGAATGAGTTAAAGCATAGAGCAGCCCTGATTCTGACCTCACTTATGCTAATATAAATCAGGACTCACTCCATTGAGGTTAACAGAATTACATCAGTGGAAAACTGGTGTGAGACCAGAACCAGGTCCATCATCTCTTCCTAGCCCAATCATTTTGCTATGTTTCTAGGCACTGAAAGTGAAGCAATTGGTTATTGGTGGTATCAGAAAAATAGGCTAGCTATTCGAATTTCCTCGAGATGTTTGGCAGCTTTTTAAAGTTTACAAGAGCAGTAGTTTGATCACGTTGCATCTCTTGACAGCCAACAAGTGAGCTGCAGAAATACCAAGAAGGTGTTCATATAGGATCCAATCATATCATTTTTCCTCATGTGAGTAATTAATTTGTCTCCAGAGACTGAGCAGTAAGAGTAAAGACTAGTCACATGAGTGAGGGTTTTCAGGAATGGCACTTTCCTCTCCCAGAGGGAAGAAAAAAGACAGTGAACAGAAATGGGTGAAATGATCCACTATACACTGGTGCCTTTTCTATTTATGTGACCAAATCTTCAGCAATTGTTTGTGCACAGTGAGATATTTTTTAAGAACTATAGTATCCTGATTATGCATGTGGCTCTGTGATATCAACCTGATTTTAACTGCACTGACCAAACCTAAAGAAATATATTTAAAAATGTGGGGAAGGGGGAAAGGAGTGGGGAAGATGGCCATGAAAAAATGTTGATATAAAAAACTCTTCTGAACTCACAAGGCTTTTAAGCCCTGGCATATTGCTCTGGCTCACCAATGACAGGCAGTCAATCCCATAGTCTTGAAAACTAGGTAGGCTTTGTCTAATAGTAAAGGGAGATTGTGTTAAGTGATTAACAAAAAAAGAAAACAAGTTGATTTTTTCTTTGATCATCTTCAATTTTTTTCTCTATTAACATTCATTGCCCTATCATCCATAGATACTGAGCTATGATTTTCTGTGCCCCATTTCTACACTGGAAACTTATCAGGTGGCAAGTGACAATGTTTTAGAAAATTATAAAAAGGAACGGGAAAGTCTGATTTCAGCACAGGTTATATAAGTCAAAGAGCTACATTTGACGCCTTACCTTAATTCCAAAATACTGGTGACATTCCTAGATGGGAAGATGCGCCGAATATAGTTAAAATCCCCAACAAAGAGGCTTCCATCAATTCCCACTGCAAGTGCCACAGGGGCCAAAAGCTTGTTTCCTTCTGCAAGACCATTGCAACTTGGGCAGGAGATGCTCCTTCGGCGACCATTCCCCATAATACTGGTAATCACGGCCGGCTGCTGAGTTAGAAACCGATTCTCTCCACTGCCTTTATGCAATATACCTAACAGTGAAGGGAAATAGAAGTGGTTACTATGATAGTTTAGAAAGTTGGCCTTTAAAGGGCCTGCTTTTAACAACTGATGTGACACTGGTTCAGGGATGTAAGGTGAAGTGCCTTCAGTTGCATGGTCTCACAATATTATAGTGAGGAGAGGGATAGTTACTGTTTTCAGGGCAGTCTGAGCACAAGAGTTACTCAATTAGCAGCAAAGTTAAAGGTGTAATGGTGGGTAGTATTAGAAGACACTACAGTACTACAGTCATTATGAGTCAAACCATTGTCATAATCGCTTTCGTCTCCCATCGTACAGAGGTGGATTAAAGGAAGGCACTGTTATAATGTCATCAACTAGAAAGCAAAACAAAGAGGCAAAGAACTGAGAGCACTTTCCCCTGATAAGCTTAGCCCCTGAGCTTCCTCTGCCTTCAGTTTATTTTTATTATTATATGGACGCTCTTCTTCCTTCTTTGCTTCTCCCTCTGTCTCTCCTGCTCCCTCTCGCTGTCCTTCTCTCACTCATGCAAGGACAGCAAAAAAGAGATAAAGGGAAGGAAAAGGGGAAAAAGTCAGAGACAAGAGCAAAATTCCTGAAGAGGCTTTCAAGAGCTAGAGGGAAAGTGTGGATGGCAGAGGAGCATCCCCATTTCTGGGGGTGGGAGGAATGTCTGAATTGGGACTGCCAATATTGTGAGTCCTGCCTCTTCTAGGTCTGCCAGGGTACTGCAGCTCCAAACAGCACAGAAAAGCTACCGCTAACAATGTGGTTAAATAGTTTGGAAAATACTGTAGGAAACTATCAGCCACATGGTCATTTGGAAATCCAATTATTATATTTTTAAGTGAAGAGGTTTGTAGCATGGCCATGAGTGCAGCAGTCACCACTGACAGCTGTAACAGCCATCACACCGTATGCGAGGGTGGAATGCACATGCTGGTACAATGCCACAAAGCTCAACCTGCCACATAGCATCCATGAAAGTATGTGTTAAATAAACCGACCTCACTGATTCTGAACACTACACCTAGGTTTCTTGTGCAATTAACTATTCTGCAACTTGCTCATGCAAGCAATAGGAAGAAGGTTCCCCCAAAACGTTTGCGAGGGTCACAAAAAAAGATATGCTAAGTCTCCATCTCCCTTAGTCCTGTTGGTAAAAAATGTGAAGAACAGTAACTGTTTTAGATCTGCCTGCATAGCTATAGCTCAAGGCACTTAAAGTCTAAGCCACAGAGAGAGAAACAGAAGAAGTGATGACAGGAATAGACCAACAGGAATAACTGGAGAGAAAGAGAATAGTTAGCATCTGCATATTAAGTAGTTAATGGAGCTTTGCTTTGTTTTGCAATGCACAATTAACAATGTTATGACTGTAGATGTATTTGTCCTTTTTCAGACTGTGAGCTCTTAGGGCTAAGGCTATGTCTCCCTATATGTCTGTGAAGCACATGGCCCATTTTAGGTGCTTGTTATAATATAAAGA
The DNA here is from genome assembly GCA_037349315.1 of Chelydra serpentina. Lineage (NCBI taxonomy): Eukaryota > Metazoa > Chordata > Testudines > Chelydridae > Chelydra > Chelydra serpentina. The sequence continues at coordinate 26,837,800 of JBAIAC010000035.1, read as the reverse complement.
ATACTAACAATTTAATTGCAGAAAAATTACACAACTACATGGATCATACGCACAAAGTGGTACAGTTACAGCAATAAAAATAACTTGTGTGCTGAAATCTTTGAAATTTAAAGCCTCTTACGGACCCACAAATGCCACCTAAACTCTTTTTGACCAGGTTCTTGGGAATCTCTGTGGCCTAAGATTCCTTAAAATAAGTTTTTCACAAATTGACAGAGCCAGTACTTCAGTTAGCTCATTAAACTGACATTTACAGTCATAGTCAAAACTGGCATTTACCAGAGTCACTGCTTTAACATATCAAAAAAATAGTGGTCCCATTATCTAACCTCAGTCTCCACTGTCTTTTCAAGCCTTTACTTGGCTCTTCTGGAAATTATTTCACCCTGGCTAAAGTTTAGTCAAGTAAATTTGATGAAAGAAACAGCCAAAAAACTCAATGCAACTAGCAGAACCCGAGTCTGCCAGACATGGAAACATTATTTCTATATAATTTACCCCTAGAAGCCAATGAGAAGAGAGCTGAAAAGTTAAAATTACAATGAAACCTACTACCCTGTTTCCTGATGTCTTCAAAGCTGATGCAAACATTTCCACAAAGTGTCTGATGTTTGAAAACTGCTTTTACTCTCTGTGCATCAGACCCAGTGGAAAAACACACAAAGCTCACACCCTGTATGCTGCAAGAAATTGATCAAGTATTTCTCATTGGCTTTTGTGTCACTAGCTAACTATCCTGACATTTTTTGGTTCCTAGTATCACAAGTCCCTGACACCATGGTAGGTTCAAAAAAGGTGTTTTTTCAGGTTTGCCTGGGATAGAGTTATTGTGCAATGAACTAGAACTCTCTTCAGTTGCTAGTGCTGCAGTAACATCTTTGTGTAGCTGACTGCTTGCTGTGGCTGCAGAATGGATGGCTTGAAGGAAATGTAAACATATTCACACTGAAGAACACCTAAGTGTTGCAAATTTTTCCAAAAGGAAAAAGTGTGGAAGCAGAGATTATTTATTGTTTTTAGAATGGACCCAGTAAGCCACGTTGGTTGGCTTTCCTCATGGGGTGGGGTAAATGGATTTGTTTAGTCAACCTGACAGACAGCCGTTGGCTAGATAACTTGGCACTGTTTTTTGCAGTAGATCTGTGTTATCATCAATAGGTAAGTGGGGACTTCAGAGCCCTCTTCTGATGTCACTTGGTCCCTCTGATTGCTACATCCCTGGCCTCTGTTTTAACTTCTCTAAAAATCCCACTCCCTGTGTCCAATTTGTGTTTGATATTATGACTATATTGGGACTGGGGTCTCCCAGATCACCCAGTTCATCTCTCTCAGTTTTCCCTGGGTTTATCTTTCAGGAGGATTACAGGAGCCAAAAGCAAACACAAGGAATCAGGAAAAGGCTCGGAGAACATTGGCAGAATAAGGGGAAGAAGAAAAAGGATCAGTGGAGCAGAAGGAAAAGCTTGGGACTTTAAGAATGTGCTGCTCTGTGGCAGGGTAAGAAGCAATTCTTGGAAAATGACACAATTATTCTTAGAAACAAAAACAGTTCAGACTTTACAAAACTTTTCAGAAATGTAGTGAGAAAAGTAGTGGAACTGGATTTTTCAGAATTTAAATATAAACCATGCAATGAAGTTTCTACAGATGGACAGAAGTTGCTATGATGGCATGTAGTTCAGAAACCACATGGAATCAGTTAACTCACCACTCTTGACATTAAGTACATGATGTTTATCCAAAGACCAGCCCCCTAGATTTGAGGGATCTAGTTCAAAGCCTTGCAGCAGCGCTGTCCTCTTTTCCCATAAGATCAGGCTGGGGCACGTCTCATATTCAAACCCCACAGAAACTAGGGAAAAAATGATGATTATTATCGCATAAGCAATGGATAAAAATGACTGGACAGTTTTTCAAATAGTAAAACAACTGGTTCCCAAACACTTTCTATGAGATGGAGTGATTATGCTCTCCTCTTTTATTCCACAATATTAAACTCAGATCTTTGACTTAATTCAACCCTGAAACTTGATTCCATTGTACTCTGTAGGGACCTGATGACCTTTTCATTGAATAATTGGCTTTGGGAAGTGACCAGTTTGATGAGGGGAGAGTAGGAAAAATCATTAAAAAAATCTAATAAAAATTCTGCTATTAAATGACAGGATAGGATTCTATTTTTAATTAGCCTGCTATTCACCACATTTATTTATTATATTTAATGGCATTTATTCATATGGTATATAACAGCTTATTTAAAATGGGATTATAGAAGGCAACATCTTGTATTGGCATGTATGTATATACACACCCATACACTACATACATTAACCTGGGATCTGTGAATTATTGGGAGAAGAGGTGCTATCGGGTGCAAGTCTTTAGAATTATATGAAAGTGCAAGAGCAAGCAGATCTTTAAAATAGGATTTTCTTTCCAGATTCACATTGCTTTAATGCACATTTGTAAAATCCTTACATCAATTGTTCACATTTTCAGGTACAACTATAAAAGTTACAAAGGTTTTAAAGGTCATTTCTTTTGTTGCTTGCTAGAATAAAGATCTCTAACTATGCAATTTAAGAATGACTATAAAAGTACGGGGATGACCCCTGCTAGAAAATACTATTTTAATTGTAAGCATACTACAATACAGGCAAGCACTAACAACAATATACACTAGATTCCAAGTGGACTAGAGTATGCATTCCATTCCAAAGGTTAGAATCACTTTTTACCAAACAAGATATATGGAGACCAAATTATTCCTTCTACTAAATGTGTGGATGAGGTGCAATCCAAGGATAAAATTGTATAAAGAAGGCAGAATTTGAGTAGTTTATATTTGGTCTATAGGTAAATTCTTGCAACAGTTCTTATTCCAGTATTCTTACTAAATCAGCCATTATATGCACTATATTATCATTTGAAAGTTTTAGAGTTTGAATGTCATGACATACCTACAGCATCTGACAACCCATAAACCTTCTGACCATATGCATCAGTTTTGTCCCAGATAAATGTATATGCCAAATTAGGGGATGCCTGGAATGATTTTTGAAACAGATGCCCTTCCACTGCTACCATCAGATGAACTTTAATTAGATTCAGAGGCACAAGAGATTGGGTCATGGTGATCTTGAGCAAAGATTTGTATCCAGCAGTACGGGAACTCAGATAACAAAGCTTTATGTTGGAGCCAGGGAACTCGATTTCTTCATGAAGAACCTGGATGGAAACACAGAATAGACACATTAAACTTGCCACTGTACACTTTATTTAGAAGAGATATCTGTTTGCCCTTTACTTAAGAACGAACAACTTTCTACAGTTGAAAATTTGTATCCTTGCCATGCTGCAGTGATACAGTTTAGGTTATGATTTTTAGATTAATAATTGTGTGTCACTGTTATGTTTTCTTTTTGAAAACAGTCTGTAGGAAAAACCGTAAATAAAAACAACAGGCTTTATTGCTAGTTATATACATAGGGGCCACAAGAGGCTGCAATTATATGAACCTGCTACTTCCACTGGCAATTGGTATAAAGCAAAAGGGATGCCAAGATGGAATAAACCAGGAATAATAATACCACCAGTGTAGATCATTAAATAACCCCTTATCGTTTATCCCCCTGACTAGCGTAAGAGAAAGCAGCTTGTGGTTAGTTGCACATACAAAGTTTTTGCAAAATTCTCTTGAAATAGCCTCAGATATAGTTAGAAATACACAGGACTTGATGTACAATGTGATAATGAGAGGCAGTAGGAGAGAGTGTAAGGTAGTTGAGAGAGATGCCTGGATGAGATAAGCCTAGCACAGCTTCATTAGAGAAGTTTGTCTTTTAGCTCATGTGTTAGAATCAATACACAAGGCTCCCAGTTGAAGTCTAGTGAGTGGATGGTGAAACTCTGATAATTGGGTGTATCATCTCTGATGTGTGGCTATCACAGTGAGTGATTGTTTCTACATTCTTTTCACTCCCACAATTCATACCTGGGTTTCTGGTACTATGGGATTCCGACCAGGAGCATCACTGAAGAATGTTGAAAGTGGCGATGAAATGATGACTGGATCAGGACGGACAAAGCCACTTAAGTCACAGCTGGGAATGGAGTTCTCCTCAGTTTTCATCACTAGCGTATCCATGGCGTAGAAGCTATTCCATGGCAGCCATACCGTCCTTTCCTGACTCATGAATGGGGCTCGCTCAAAGTGTAGAGTTAGGGAAGCCCCACCGTTTGCAATCAAGTCAAACCTAGGAAAATGTGGGCTTAACATAAGAGGTGACCAGATTGAATAGTTCCACAGTGCATTCCCAGCAAATGGAAATTAACGATAAGATTTAACACACACATCCTGGCTCAGGCTATTCACAACGGGAAGTGGAACTGTTAACTTCTAAGCTGCTGTTTGAAATTCAGACACGATCAGCAGTAACTTAGGCTATGTCTACACTGCGCACCTTACAGCGGCACAGCTGTGTCGCTACAGCAGTGCTGCTGTATGGTATCCAGTGTAGCTGCTCTTTGTTGGCAGGAGAGAACTCTCCCACTGACAAAGCGCTGTCCACATTGGCATTTTTCATCGGTAAAACGTTTGTCGATCAGGGGCTGGTTTTTTCACACCCCTGACCAACAAAAGTTTTACTGATGAAAGTGCAGTGTAGACATAAAGTCACTCTTAGAAGTCTATTTCCTAAGTGAACAAAGGTCCATCTCTGAAATCCACTAGCACCACCCTCACCACCAGATCTGATGTTAATCAGCAGCCTCGTAAACATTCTCAGCAGAAACTGCAAGAGCTTACTGAGCCTGGATACTGAATTATCTTTTATCTCAGGGTCTGTCCCTCTGGAACAACATTGTAGTGTATGGCACTGATAGAGAAGTGATGGGAAACTTGTGCTGTCTCTGTTCTGTGGCTCAACAAAGAATTTTTGTCTCCAGGACCAGTGATCTGGCACCTTTCAGAAGCACCAGAGACAACATGCAGCTGTTGATAAAAGGGTGTGTGTGTGTGGGTATGTGTGGGTGAGAAGGGGACACAATTTAAAGGTTCTGGTGGTATGCAGCAGGGCTCAGGACAGGGCATATAAAACCTGGCAGGAATCGAGAGGCATGTGACCCCCCACACACACATCGCCTCCAGGAAGCACTAAACATTTACTCTTAACTCCCACCCCAAATATGATTTGCACATGTAAATGTGCATGCCCATTTGCCCTTGGAAATCTGGCCTCAATAAATAAAATACTCACAGATCTCTTTTGCAAGAGAGCTAGAAAATGGTTAATTTTTCACATATCACATTCTCTCTTGGCAATGCAAAAAACTGAATTACCAGTACATGGAATATGTAAAACAATAACATAACAGGGCCTGATTCACACTTGAGTTACTCCAGTGTTGCACCAGAGTAATGCTACTGATTTCAATAGCATTACACTGGTATGATAATGTAGCAATACACTGGACTGTATGGAAATTTACATTTCCGGTGTTGATTCATGTCTATTATTCCAATTCAAAGTTTTTGTGGACTATAGATACACATAAAACTGCAAATATTTACAGTGCATTTTCCATAGATGTTTTGTTTTAATGCCATGTCCAATAAATTAGATAAACCATGACACTTTCATTTTTGTTTGAGCTGAACTGGTGTGCATTTCAAATCAGATGATACAAGAGGGAAAAAAGCAGTTCTTTGCACAGCAGGGAATTGTCTAAGTATATTCAATTAGAATCTTTTGATTATGTTCTACCCTAAAGAAACTCTAAAGATAGTGGATCTTCAAAAAGGAAAGACAGAGGCAGAAGGGAACTTTTAACAAAATATACTGTTCTATAATGATACTTTTTTTCCAGCAGTATGTTGGCCTGCCTTGCATTTTAAAATGAAATATTTCTGGTCTCAGCTGGATATTGCTGTAGTCCACAAATGTTTTCATAGATACAGGGCAATTTATTTGAAAAGAAGTCTGACTGCTAACACATTATTATCAAAAGTCAGCCTTTTCATATTTACTTTCCGTTACTATTCAGAATGCTATGTGAAAAATTACTTTTGTGTTTACTTGATAGCTGTTTGGCCCAGTAGGAATTCTATGCATGATACCACATGGTTCCACTAGATAGCTCCATCTGTTAATCTGCACAGATATTACATACTAAGTAGGTGCAGAATGAAATAACTACACTTACGTGCCATCCTGACGAGTGATGGTGTAGCCGTACTTTGGATACTTGACAAATGACACATTGACTCCAACGAGTGGAGTCCCATCTGTAGTCACTACTTGGCCTCTTATAAGAGACACAAGACTGAAAAAGAAACACAATTAATGTTAGCTATGAAAACAAGGGTTGTGGTGTTTATAAACAGACTAGGGACACTAATCTGCTCTCATTTACTCCAGTGTAAATCTAACTTACTTTGGATTTACACCAACACAACTCAGAATATTACCCATTTATTTAGTTATTCATTTATTTATTTGCATACATATTGATCTGAGTTGAGTATATATACTCACAGTATATACAGTATATATACTCAACTCAGATCAATATGTATTCAAATAAATTGATATTTAATCCATATAGAGAGGTCTATATTTGCTGAATGGAGATGAATGTCTTTATGTGGGTGGGTGAGCTGTGATTATTGAACCATCCCCCAGGTCTGGTAGCACTTCGATGTATAGAAAAGGAATGCCACATGACTCAATGAAGTAAAAGCTTGGAAGGTCATTCTAGCAATAAAAGATTTTTGGATACATTTTCAAAATTGCCTAAATGCTTACATCCCATTTTCAAAAGAGCCTAGGTCCCATTTTCAAAAAAGACTTAGGCACTTAGGGTCAGATTTTCAAAAGTATTTCAGCATCTAAACTTGCAGATAGGAGCCTTGTGGGTTTTCCAAAAGCACCTAAGCAGTTTAGGCACTAAATTCCCATTGAAATAAAAACTATCTCCTTAGGTGCTTCAGAGAGTCTCAATAGGTGCCTATCTACATCTTTAAGAGCCTAAATATCTTTGCCACTTTGGCTCTGTGTGTCGGATTTACCTCTCTGTTCCACTGGTTTTACACTGGTACAATTCCACTGATTTCAATGGAGCTATTCACCATTCACACCAGTGTCAGTGAAAACTTAACGAGGTCTGTTTACTTTCTGACAGTTGATTTTCCATTGGAGGATGTTCTCCCAACTTTTGAACTTTGTCATATTGTGTGACTATGAGATCGGATGCTATGGATCATCACTATAAACTACTGCTATTCTGGATATTTCTCTCTCTACTGTCAGTTTTTTCCTTCCTATGGTATGGTAGCTCTCACAGTCAACTCCCATAATTACTCCAAAAAGAACAGAGGTGGGGAGGGGATATCTGTAGTTTTCACAACTAATTGTCCAAATTAAGGTTTGTGTAATCTCATCTAAATTGTAAGTGTCTGACATCTGCAAACCTTGCCCTGAATCCTGATCTCCAATACCATGTTTTCACTCAGCCGGTAGGAAAACAATTGGGAGTTTGTTTTGGGAAGGAATAAGTAAAAACTGAGCAGAGAATTCACTATTCAGCCCGAACTGAAAACTTTTCATTTTACCATGAAGCATTTTCAACATTTTCCACCAGCTTCAATTTGCAGCTACACAGAGAAGGCAGATAATGAAAAGCTTCATTTCTGAATTGACCCCGTACTGGCAGATCTGCAGCTGCTCGGCAGCCTTAACAGACTTTAGGTAATTTGGCAGACACAGATTCTTGACACCTAAGGTTCTTGGACTGAGTCCCAGTTTTAAGACAAGGGGATTAAACTGACCTGCTTTTGCCAAAATTTGTCAAAATTCACTTGAATTCTGGGATAGGTATACTGCTTTATGTTATCCCTTATAGATCAGTTACTGAAGGGATGCAGACCTGAGGGCACATCTATCTTTATTAGCAATACCAAAGATTATTTTTATGAACTTTGAAATGTTTAAAATGCTTTAATGTGAATTTCTAAGTGCACTCCATTGGCTATTAAACAAACGTGTTCTTATTTTTCTTTTATTCTACGCACATTGAAATATCCTCTTGATATCAGAAAAATATAATCAGTCCATGAAAATAATCCTTTCTATTGCTTTTTAATGGATTACCACATCAAGATTTCTTGACTTTCTAGGTCAAATATTAATGTCTGAAATCAGCATACTGTAACATGATATTGACCTCAATAGAAATCCATGCATGTTGCAGACCACATCATTGGGAATACTTTGGAACAAGGCGAGTATCTTCACATTACTGGTTTTTCTCAAATTATTTTATTAAATATATCAATCATGCTTTTTAAATGTTGTAGAAAAATAGCCTGCATCACATGTAATTTTTAATAAGTCTGTTGCTTCAGATTCTTCACACATGCCTTTAATGTACAGTAAATTTAAAAAACAAAAATATCAGCAGGAGCATGATATAGGTTCATTTCTATTTTTGATTATTCACCTGCAATAATAATAATACCACAGATAACACAAGCTAACAAGTAAATTATAGTGATTTTCCATTGATGACATTTGAATTTTTTAAAAATCTGTTTTGTGGGCTATTCCCTCTTAAGCATGAAAATAATTATATTCCTCAAACAATTTTCCTCCTTTTTTCACATAATAGAAATCAAATGTGAATGCAGTACAAATTAACACGGTTGTTTTTGTTCAACTGCTTCAGACCACCACATCTTTGTCTGGGTACCAGAATGAGCAATGAGGTAATCATCGTTAGGGGAATTATGCTATTGATTATTAGTTGCTCCTGCAGAGTCAACAGGTGGAGCAAAAGATATTTTGTAGTATTGTAGTGCCTATTTCCTCCCCCTTCTTCTCCTCCATTTCTTAGCAATGGAGTGACACAAAGAGCTCAGGAGGAGAGAGATCATTATTATTCATGGAACTTCCCTCCAAAGATTAAGACAGCTTTAATGTATGTAAAATTTGGGGCCTAACCCCTTGACAGCATTTCTCTGAAGGACATGGCAGCACTTTAAACCCCCAGTTTCAGCATTTTGGTTGAACACAAACGTTTGCTTCTGTCCATAATTTGGCATCTGCGATACCAGTCTGGGGTAACATTATCAAATGTGCCTAAGGGACAGATCCACAAAGGTACTTAGGCACCTAAGCCCCGTTTTCAGGCACCATTGCAATCCACAACCTCCCTGCTCAGCTGCCACCTACAGCCAGAGGTGCCTAAACTCACTCGGCACTTATGCTTTTGCAGTAAAAGTTCCGTGGGAGCATCTCCGCACGTGCACGGCTGCCTCACTAGGCACCTTTCCTCTGCCTACGCTTCAGAGTGATTCACCAACTGGGGGAAGGCAGTCAGCTGCCTGAGTTGCATGTGAGGCCCAATCCGGTAGGAGGGCTCAGAGGTTGCTTAGATCTACACAAAACAGCCAAGGGGAAGGAGGAGGAGGAGGATGACAACCTCTCATAACCTTTGGGATACTCACCTAGGATGTGGGAGACCACTTGTTCAGGTCCTGCCCCTCTGCCTGATGAGGGGAAGGGATTTGAACAAGGATGGGAAATCTCTCAGTTGAGAGACTTACCCAGTGGGCTATGGGATATTCTGAGGTGGGTCTCCCTCAATCTCTCCAATTGAAGTTGTTCCACTTCAATTAAATAATTAAATATTAGTTGGGTTAGAAAGAGTTAGAATGATTCGAGAGTCAGTGGTTTGGGCACTCACCTGAGAGATGGCTGATCCTTGTTCAAATCCCTTCTCCCCCTCAGGCAGAAGAGGGACTGGAATTGGGAGTGTCCCACGTCCCAGGGGAGTACCCTAACCATTGGGTTACAGGTTATAAGGGAGCTTCTGTTCCTCACCCTCCACTAAGATGCTCTACATGCAAGTTAAGCAGAGGAGCACCTATCTTCTTCCATTCATGGATTGCTATGAGAGACAGGCACCTCCCTGCATCCCAGATTTGGGTGCCCATCTCCATGAGAGGGACAGGCTTGGCACACAGCCCTCTCATCCACATAGCCTAGCATGCTGGCTTTTGTGGATTGCATTCTAAGGCACCTATCTCTCCCCATTCACTGTATCGGCGGCCTACATGCCTAACTCAGGTTTGTGGATTGCAGTGCTGTTCCTGTGATTTTCTAGGCACCTAAAAGATAGGCACCATGATGCTCAGCATCTCAGTGCCTAAGTCCCTTAGTGGATCCAAGCCTAAGTGATTTAAGAGCCTAAGTCCTATTTTCAAAAGAGACTATTCACTTAGGGACTAAGCAGCAATTAAACACCCGTGACTGGCCTGGGTCAGTTCACTGAGGCTTTCAGGGCTCGGACTTGGGGGCTGTAAAATTGTTATGTAGATGTTTGGGCTCAGGGTGGAGCCTGAGTTCTGGGACCCCATGAGGGGGGTGGGCTCCAGAGCTCAGTACTCCAATCCAAGCCCAAATCTCTACACAATTTTTAGCCCCGTAGCCCAGACCCCACAAACACAAGTCAGCTGACCTGGACCAGCTGTGGCCATACCACAGGTCTTTTATTCCAGCGTAGATGTGCCCATAGGGGCAGATTTTCAAAGGTATTTAGGTTTCTAAGATGAAGATAGGCACCTAGTGGGATTTTCAAAAGACCAAAGCAGATTGACCTGTTCAGCTGCTTTTGAAAAATCTCACTAAGCACTTATCTTCATCTTAAAGTCCCTAAATACCTTTGAAAATCTGGTCCTGAGTAAGTTAAGTCCCACTGACTTTCACTTTTGAAAATTTTATCTTAGGTAACTTGCAGCAACATTTTTAAACCAAGCCTGGGATTTTCAAAGGAGCCTCATTGACTTAGGTACCCAAATTCAATCAAAATTGGGCACCTCTTTCCCTTGGGCACTTTTGAAAATCCCAACCCATATCCACAAACGTACATCGAGTTATTTCTAAGTTAGAAGCTTGGAGAACAATATGTTGACTGCTTTTTAGCTTGTGATTTTTTTTTTTTACTATTTTTATTTGTTTTTATGTTATTGTTTAGTAGACATTGTTTTTATCCCTTGTCCCACACAAGCCCAAATTTAATTTTCCTGATAGGAACAAAGAGGAATTGACAGTGAAGGTAAGCCAAGAATGAAATTTCAGACTTCCTGAGCTTAGACTTAGCAAGATCTACAGTTTGTAACATGGGAGACTGGCCACAGGATCCTCCACTACTGAGACATAACATGTGAGGAGAGTTAAAGTGGTAAAGCTTTTGGGATAGATGTTTATCATTAACTTTAACCCTCCTCCAATTTGTCAGATTGTGTCACAGTTTAACTGTGAAACAAAATACAACTAGATATTCTAAACCGTAAAAGCAAAGAGAAAGGATAAATACCTATTTCAATTTTACATTTTAAAGTCTGACCCTGACTGAAGTCATGCCATTTCTACTGATGTCAATGGAAGTTCTGGTTAAACTTAACTTTTGGCCTGTGGACAGGATAGCTGCACTTACACTTTGTATGAAGCATGGCTCAGTGGATAAGACATGGGATTGAGAGTCACAACACCTGGGCTCTTTTGTCAATTCAGCCACTGAATTGACCATATCCCTTTTGGATATGTCGCACAGCTTGGTTGCATTAACTGATTTGTTTCTCCTCTTGGCCTGTTTTTCTCCTTATGCACCAGTACAGCAAAAGGCCATTTTTAGTTTTATTTACAGAGTTGGTCAGTTAATGCCAACAAACATTAAATGTACAGAAATATTTTTCATTTTTCAGACAGGTCACTTATTAATTGCTAAGGTTTTCTATGACATTTCTATGACATTGCTGTAGTCTCTGAGCAGCACATGGATATAATGCAACAATGCTTTGTTTGGTACATAGGGAAATATTATCTCTACTTTACAGATGGAGAAACTGAGGTACAGATACATTTATGACTTGCCCAAGGTCACCCAGGAAGTCTATGGAAGAATCAGGAATGAAAATCCAATTCCCTCATACCCAGTGCCGTGCATTAGGCACAAGACCAGATGCAGCTCCCTCTTCAGCTTTGACTGGGAAGATATGAACATAATGAATTTATTCATCTATTTCTTAAAGTTTCCCTATGAAGGGCTAAAATGCAGACACATTTGAATAATATCTGTAAATAGGTAGGGTTACCAGATGTCCCAATTTTATAGGGACAGTCCCGATTTTTGGGTCTTTTTCCTATATAGGCTCCTATTACCCCCTCACCCCCTGTCCCGATTTTTCACATTTGCTGTCTGCTAACCCTAGTAAATAGGAAAACAGTTTTTTTAATCTTATAAATGTATTTTTAATCACATATAAATGAATGATGAATTGGCTTTTAGATTATTTATAAAAAAAGAATTAGGAACTACATGCAGAGCAGGCCCAGAGCTTAAAAGAAACAGAAAAACTGATCTGATATGGTGGTGTTATAGTGGGTCAGCTAAAAGTAAAATGGATTTATATAATGAATAAATGATAAACCAAAACAAAGATATCTAATTTAATTTATTTGTAAAAAAATCTTGCGTAATTATTCCAAAGTTGTGTTTCAATATTTGTCTTATTCATACCATACAAAATACAATTGTCCTGTTAATTGAAAACTAGTATCCATTTCCTCCCTCAGTGTAAATCCTAGAGTTCTCATGAGTTAAAATTCTGGGCTACTCCATCTCAGTATAGGGAACCTAGTGTTAGACTCTGCCAGGGTGACAGAACGCAAAGTGTAATGTTATGAAATGAAGGCAATATTAATAAATTGTGACAGAATGCCCTCAGTAGGATTGTTCCCTGAGACAGAAACAGATATAGCTGCTGAAAGCACCATTTCACGTTAAAACATGAATAAAATCTCTAGGAGGGATGTTTCCATGCAGTGTATCCAGGCTGATGTAATGTAATATTTATGGCTGCTACCTGCTGTTGAAGGGATTTTCTCCTGGAATTATGTGAGTGCTGTCCTTCCCCACTAAGAGCTTGATTCGATCATAGAATGACTTCACAGTTGGAGAACCAGAGTGGCTCTGTTGTATGATGTCAAGAGGATCACGTGAACCACGGCACAGGAGGCTATTCTGACACGTAGACTGGAGGCAGCAATCTGGATCCAGGCAGTCAGTGAGGCCATCTGAAAAGGGGGAAAATCAAAGTTCAGCCAGCTGTACTGTGCTACCAAATAATACTTAGTGCACATCTTCAAAGCACTGGACAAATTTTAACTGCTTAATCCTTGCAACAGCTCAGTGAGGTGGGGTAAAAGTCATTGTACTCATTATATAGATGGGAAAGCTGAGGCTGAGATACTTTTCTCAATCAACTCCGTTGATTTTGATGAGGTTAACTGCTTGCTTACACTAGTGTAAGTGAGAGGAGAGTCAGGGCCAGCGAAGCTAAGTAACTTCTTTGAGGCCACATAGTGGCTTAGAACAGTCGGACTGAACAAAGGACAGAGGATCCAAGGAGTTCTTTCCTGACCCTTTGTGTTGCCGGGTTTTCACTTTTGCTTGTTGGAGGATCTGCTGAGGAGAGCACAAAGTGGGGATATTTTCATGACCCGATTAAAGAAAAATTATATTCTCTGCCGATTTTGTCAATTTATGAAAAAAACGGTGATGGGGCTGCAGTTGGGATGCTTCTCTTCAAACACTTAATTCTCTCCTTCCCCTTCCTCCACAAATTTGAGCTGTTAGGCAACAATGTGCTTGGAAAGGAAGTGCTCAATCATACTGTTGTTGAGTTCAGTCAGCAAGCTCTAGACTATGTCATCCATCTCACCTGCCCTTAAGAAAATTCTAATCTACTTAGCAGCAGCAGAAATTAGAATGGAACCTTCAACTGGGAGACAGTTACCAACCATGCATATTAGTCTGCTGAGTCAAAGTTGGCCCTACATTTAAAATACATTGTAACATAATTTTAGGCATTACCCTTTTCATTTGGTATAACTAACCTAATTGAAATGTGTAATTTACTGGAGTTCCAGTGTAATTTAACTATTAATGTCCAATTGTTTTAAAATATTACCTTCCTTTTAGCAAACAAAAGAGAAAGTTGCAGTTATTTACTGATGTAAAATTATGGAAACTAGCCACTCAATTTGCAATATATTTAAGCTTGTAAAATTTCAGGTAGACTACTTTAATTTCAGAGATTTTCTCTCATATTAGAAATCTGGACATCATTGTAGGAAGCAATGAATGGCTTGGATACATACTGAATAATGTAGTCCACAATCATGCCATTGGGTTAGTTAAGACCACATAATTATTTCCTTATAGTAAGACAGAATGAATATCCCCAAATCTTGTATCTTTTACCAAATTTTTGATATACAAAAAGACTGACTGTGTCAGGGGTAGAGGGGTCCTATTTAGAGCTTTCTGAATGTTGCAATTAGCATCTTATGTCCCATGGATTGTGCTTGAATTGAGTGATGGCAACTGCAATCAAAATGACTGCTTCCGATTTAAAAATAAAACTGCTGAGGTATGTTGGCAGTGTTTTCATTCAGCATCCATGGAAACTTCTTAAGTTAGATGAACTCCTTTATTGTTAGAGCTATAGATTTCTTTAAGGTCAGTGGCCTGTTCACATTAGGAGCCCCATTCATCTTGAAGCCCCTTCCATCCTGGAGCTGGGAATTTTTTTTTCTGCAGTCCATTTACCACCCACTTTATATAATCAATGTGAGGACATCATTGGGTTCAGATAATAACTCAAGACAGTTTTCCTATTAAGCTTTGAGCCTTTCTTCCTCAGCATCCTGCTCTTTCTGGGTTTGTGACATCTTCACAACCGTGAACTTAAAATTCTCTACTGTTTAGTTTGCTCAGTGCTTTTATTCCGGTGACTGTCAGTCAAGAGAATCCTATCAACACATCTGAAATAGCAGAAGCAAAACATAGGATATAAATTACTCCCATCTACAAATTTACATTTACCTGCTCAAGCTAGTGCACATTTTTGCTATGCCTGTTATTATATGTGAGCATATGTTATGTCTATAATGACCTCATCATGCAGCATGATTATGGGCTGCTGCAGCCGAACACTTTTGACGACACCGTGAACTTTAAATTGGCACACCAATCTCCCAGTGGCCTGTCAGTCATGAGAATCACATCTTTATGCTAGCAAGCCCCCTTGGATATAGTCTGACATTGCAATCTTCAGTAAATTACCCTGTCACTGCCAATCTTACAGTTATCTCGCAAACAATCAAGCAGGCAATCAAACTGTTCTGAATTGCCAGTTCAGGACCTGGGAGGCTAGAAACATCTCCATTCAATACCAGTGAGAAACATGCATATCATTCCTTTGACAATGGATGATTTTATATCTCTCTCTATCTACAGAGATAGAAATGTGTGTTGTGTGCGCGTGTGTGTGTAAGCATATACCCTCCCACACACATTTACACACTTTCATCCTCAAAAAGGGCCAAAGTGTGCAATAATTTAATGTACAATTTACAACTAAACTCCTTGTCTTGGACCTCATTCTGCTTTTTAACATTTCCTAATTTACTCCACCTCACAATAAATTTGAGGAGAATAAAAAGTTCCTTTAAATAAACCACAGCTAAATTACAGCATTACATGGCAGTATACAATATACATAATCTTTAATGGTACTTTAAAGGGAATTTAAACACTACTAAACATCCCAGAAATTAATCACAACTCATCATGTTAATTTATTATGATCATTATGTTAATTCAGATACGTTAGTAACCACATCTATGGAAGCAAGGACACTTCATTTAATTAAGATGGGCATGATGGTCCCTTCTGACCTTAAAGTCTATGAGTATTTTAGACCAGTGTGAAGCTTTGTGCCTGGGAGGTAACTCTAAACTTGTATTACCCAGAGAGCTAGATCTAAGTGGAACTTAGTGCACAAAATATACTGGCGGGGGGCGGGGGGGGGGGGAAATACAAAACTCATAAAAGAATGGGAAAAAAAGGAACAACAAAGCATCTCAAAATCTACACATAGATGGGTAGATCTATGGAAGTTAGATCAATGGAAGTTAGATCAGGCCCAGAGTACAGCTTCATCACACAAATCTAAAACAATAAGTTTAAATGGTCTCATTTCCAATTATTTGGAGTAGGAACAGTTTTAGGACATCCTCCTTATCAAAAAGCTGGGAGCCTAAATTGAAGAATTTATAGAAAATGTATCAAAACACGATAAGAAGAAAAAAGATGCGCACACTGAAAACAAATACATGTAACTGGAAAAATTCTGCTGTCATTTACACCTGTGCAACTCCACCTAAAACCTCAGTCCCCGTGTAGAGGACAACATCAGGGGGCAGGGTGTCAGGCCATGTGTATCCATCTCTGTTCTTGAGCCTAGGCTGTTAGAATGGCCTGTTGAGGCTCTGAGTTCAGGCTGCTTTCCATAGTACACCGGGGACTGGCCCAATATATAACAGTGGCATGATTGAAAGTGGTGTAAAGCCACCTTTGCAACCCCTTATAAATTGTGCTGGGTGCAAAAGGCCAGACAATTTGCATATCTATTCTATTTATGCCAAAATTTGCCATCTAGACACCTCATTTCATAACTATTTGCATTTACGGGCACAATTGTGTAATTAATTACATTGTAGTTTGTTTTTGTTTTCTTTAATGATATTTAAACTGGAATGGGAAAGTTTATCTGCCTCTGCCAATATATACCCGTATCACCAAATCAACCAGCACAACAATATTAGTTAGGTCCTAAAAAAAGAGCTTTCATAACAACATACTCTTGCAACACAGAACTCTGCAATGAACATTTTCTTTGTTTCTATTACAGATTAGTTTGAGGTTTTGTTCCAGAGTTTTGATGGGTTCAGGACCTTCTAGACAGGACTAAGCACTTTTATATTGTTAATCCAGTGACAGAAGCTTTAATTGGTTTCACCCAGGCACTGTTTCTCTTCACAGCAGACATATCGGAGTTTAAAGTGGATGCAATGCCTGTTAGCAGAGTTCTGAACCGCTCTTACCTACACACCAGGGGAAACTACTGTATATGGGTGTCAGCATGATGCTGCATCCCTTCCAACAATTTAAAAGTCAGAGTGAAATAACTGAAAGTACTCTTGACTTGGCTTTAACCTGGAGAAGAATGAAATAGGAAACTCATTTGATTTAAACTGGCAGCACAAGATTAGCTCTTCATTGCTACTCTTGAATATGCGGATTATCAAGCCCTTTTAGCAACAGATTAACTGACAGGGTGTTCATTTTAAAGACTTCACTTTTTGTTAATGAATTTGCCCATTTCTTTGCCTATTGTTAAATGATGCATATGCATTATTACAGATTAAATGCTTCGATCTAACCCTGCTGCACAACAGCAGTATTTTAAAATATTAACTTGTGCACTTGTGTATTTTGAATTTCTGGAGCAATTAGTTATTTTTTCCTCTTGATCAGTTTCCTCATTAAAAGGCCTAAAAAGTGCAGAGCAGAGATAGTGATATCTTCCTCCAGGGGGGCTGCTGACACATTTGTGACCCCTCACTGTTCCTTTCTCTTCTCTTCTGAGTGATATTTCTGATTACAAGTGGTAGAGAAAAGCCATAATGACCCTCAAGAATTGCTTCTACATACCTGTCTGCCCTCGAATATTGAGAGAGACAATGATGCTCCAACAATACCCTTGCAAGGAATTCAATGGAATAGTCAGTCGAAATAATGTCCAAGATCCATTTGTCCAAGGTTAAGGTCTGCCATCGTAGAAGGAAATGGGCTAGGCAACTGCCAAACAGGGGTGAAGGTTGTGACAGAACAACTGGTTGGCTCTTGATCCAATCAAATGCCTTTTTAGAAGGCTGAGGAGTCTGGAGGGAGGATGGTGGGAGTGTTCCAGAGAGTATTTAATGAACAAGCAGTCCACCACCTGTCCATTAAACTCTGTCTGCAACACTCCGACACCAGCATCAACTTCCTGGACACCACTATCAGCTTTAACAATGGTACCCTACACACAACTATATACAAGAAACCCTCAGATCACCATACCTACCTTCATGGGTCCTACACATGCTTATCACATCACGTGGTGTACCCTCATCCAGTACACTAAATGCCCCAATAGCAACTATGTGGGGGAAAACAGACAATCACTACGCTCTCAAATGAACTCACACAGGAAAATTATAAGACAAAAACACCACAATACCTATGGGTGAACTCTTTTCAAAAAGCAATCATTCTATATCTGACCTACCAGTCTTCATCCTCAAAGGAAACCTGCACAAGACTTTCAAAAGATGAGCCTGGAAGCTTAAATGCATAACTTTGCTAGACATTAAAAATCACGGACTGAACAAAGACACTGGATTTATGGCTTATGACAACAGTTTATAACCCACTAAACTCCCCCCAATTGCTCCCCCACCACTTTCCTCCCTATGAATGGTCCCTTGAAATATGCATTAACTACTTAAGCTAAACAATCTGTTCCATCTTGTATTTAGCAGTGACACTCTGATTAAGTTTCCCAGACCTGAAGAAGAGCTCTCTGTAAACTCAAAAGCTTGTCTCTCTCACCAACAGAAGTTGTCCAGTAAAAGCTATTACCTCGCCTACCTTTTCTCTCTACAAATCCACAAGACTTAAAGCTAAGTAGCCAAAAGAAAGAATAAAAAATAAATATTTACAATTATTTACAGGTAAATGTTGAGTGGAAGAAGAGAATACAGACACAGGAGGGTTCCATCCCAAACCACAAGCAGAAGAAGAGGAACTGAAGATGTGGCCAGTCTGTATCGATACTTATGCCCTAGGTTCACAGCACAAGGAGGCATAGCATGCAGGTGCAAACCAATGGACACTGCTATTGAAGAATTTCCAGTCCCAGGAGCATGGAGTGCATACACACCGACAGTGAATACCCACAGGGCCAGCACTTAAAAGTACTACCTCTCCCCTCTATGCCCAACTGCTATGACTAAAATCAACAGAATACTTTCTGCTATCTGTTTCCAGAATAGACCCTCGTAGAGCATGCTCAGTGGAGGGCTCTCTGAGAGTTCACCAGAGCCAGGGTTTGTTGACCTTCAGAGTATAGTTAAATATATGGAGATATGCCTATCTCATAGAACTGGAAAGACCTTGAAAGGTCATCAAGTCCAGTCCCCTGCCTTCACTAGCAGGACCAAGTACTGTCCCCTGACAGATTTTTGCCCCAGATCCCTAAATGACCCCCTCAAGCATTGAACTCACAACCCTAGGTTTAGCAGGCCAAGGCTCAAACCACTGAGCTATCCCTGCCCCCGTTCCAGGAGGATTTCTTCAGTTAGGGTGTTTTGCTAAATATTTCTAAAAAAGGTTAGGGAGAGAAGGATGTAGATACTAAGAGTCCTAAAGGCAGATGTCTCTTTGAGGACTGTAAGGGCAAATTATGTAGTTTGTAATAATTTGTGAAATATCAATATGCCAAAGTGAATGGGGCCATTATAGTGAGAGATGGAAAAGGCCTGTCAGATTATCAAAAGACTTGTCCTTTTCCCTGGCAATGCAGGATTATTTCCTACAGTATATTTTTCTAGTGTAAGTCCCATGGAATAGTGTGACCCTCTCCCCAGGGAGACTATTCAACAGACTTATACCTCTGACTGTCAAGAAGTTTTACCTTCAGATTCAGCCTAAAGTTCACTTTCATAACTAGAACCTGTTACTACTAATTATACCTGCATGAATCGTGCTAAATAATTCCTCACCATCCTTGATATTAACACATCAAACTTTTACAGACTGGCATTTCCCCCATTAGCTGGTGCTTAACCAAGCTGAAGAAATGTTTGTATACAATTACATGGATTTATATGATTTCATTTTAAGCCCTGACAAAGGTCTCCTGTGGGCCAGTCAGAATGCTCTGAGAACTGCAAACCTAACTTAGGACAGGCTATATTTCAGAAGAGTGTAAGCCATAACCTATGGTAAGGAGCAGTATGGCCTCAAGAAGAGTCCCCCTAGGTGCAATGTTTCTTGGAGTGCAGGAAAAGCTCCCCCAGCAAGTGGTTAGCTCTGCAGGTCAGTGGGAAGCAGGTGGGGCCACTGAGATACACCTTCTTCGCCTACTTTGAGGATTTTAGTTCTGGTGATGGCAATAGATTCACAGGGTTCATGCACTCAGAGGAAAGCAGTGTCTATTATTGTGCTAAGGAGCAAAAGGTGGAGGAAGAGAAGGCTAGGGAGCTACTACCTGAATACTTTTAAACTTGTGCCCTCTAACTTAATCATGCTTCTGACCCAACTATGTTGACAGCACCTGGGGTCACCTTTGAGAACCCTAGAAGACATGTTGAGTGCTCACCCCGAAATTCACACTCCAAGCCCACACCCCTTTGGAGCACTGGAGACCCAGAGAGCTCATACACTTGGCTATAACCAAAACCAATCTTTAAAAAAAACTATGTGCACTCAACTGCAACTTGTGCCTGGGCACCCAAGGGGTACTGTACCTGTGCAAGCTTTGACACCTGTAGGCATTAATTTCCCTGCCTTGGTTTCCCTGATCACTTGCTTGAGTATAATAATATATAGTTACCTACCCCACAGGGCTTTTGTGAAGATCAGTTAGTTAATGTTTAGAAAGATGCTTTGAAGATCCCACATGCCCGAGTCACTTTAATAAGTTTAAACACACACATAAGCACGCAAACACAGATTCACTGACTCTTGCTAAACCTTTTTAAAAGCCAGCTTTGACAGAGATGCCACACTGAAGTTTATTAAAAGTTTGCACAATATTTTTCCACCAAAACTATCAATAACAGATTTCAAGTATTCAGTACATCAGATAGTCTAAAGATGACTATATGCGCTATGTCCATTGTATTGACTCTGGGGAGTCTTTCTGTTCCCAGAGTATTGTGGGTATTTGTATTGAGAACCTCATAAAATCTTTTGTCTGTGCTGAATTAGAGACCCCTGCTGAGGCAATGCTTGTTGAGGCAAGCTAAATTACATGATTTGCTTTTGTGCTCTGAAATACTTGTATTATCTTAAATGTCACGAGCTTGATGCAGTATCAAATCATAGGATTCATAGTTCTCTAAAAGCAAAGCTTGTCCAAATGCTTATTTCAGCAGGGCAAGTTTCTTTCTTTAATTTCAGAAATGACGTTTTCTAAGCAAACTCAAATACACAACCTTTCAATAGGTCAAATACACTGCCCAGAACATTGTATTGTTCCAGAAATGCATTTCATCCTTGAACTGAAGAAAACCTCACACTGGAGCAGATAACTCACTTTCTCTTGTTCACTATCTTTAGTCTATTGTGGCAAGCAGAATTAGCACAGACTGCGTTTCATAGTGAGTGCTACAGCTGTACAGTAACATATCGAGGGACAAAATATGCCCTCTGAGAATTGCACAATTCTCTGCGAAGCCCACTGGAATGGTGTATGCATGTATCCAGGGGCAGAAGTTCGCCCTGAGTCACTAAACTAGAACTAACTTGGGAAGGGATTTATAAAAGAAAAGAAGTAGAAAAACTCCTGGTTTGTCCAGCAAACAGTGTGGATTCCATTCCATTCCTATTCTATTCTACTTAACATTTATACTCCATCTGTTGTGATTTGGGGTTTGTTTTTTTTCAATGCCTTTGGAGAATTAAGTTTTTGGATGAAGTGTGGTCTGTGAGGAAATATAACCAGTGGTAGGGCACAGTCAGTTTTGGGGTTTACCTGATTACTCCTATTCTCTGTACCCCTATTCCAATCCAAAGCAAATTTAGCATAAAAGTCTAATGGATGCAGAAGCTCAGCTCGTAAAGAAAGCAGCAGAAGGCAACAAGTTGGGGTGATTCCCTCATTTGGAACTCACTTCCTGGCCAGCTGTTCAGAGACAGAATCGAGCCAGCTCTGCGGCTTTATGTAAGCCCCTCTTCCCACTCTTATAATATTTTGCTTTGCATTTGATTCATTGATTTTATTTTGTCCATTTTGTTTTTCCTCTCTGCAATGGCAGCGCTTAAGTGCCTTGGCAGTAAGAGCTGTAAAAAGGAGTAAAATAAATATAAAAGGATATGGAAAGTTAAGAGTTAAATTATGGCTCCAAGAGCCAGTCAAATACTTGGGGGGTTAGCCTAGAATGTAGCATGTAAGTTGTGGTTGAGCGAACTGTTACACCGGCATAATGCCCCTAGGAGGCTGGGGATGGTGGTGGAAATGGGAGCCCACTGTAAGGCAGCACTTTCTACAGCTGTGGACCATGTTTAGTATGCTCTCGTTAGCATTCCTCTCCCCTCGTGGGAGGTGATCCCCTTGCCAGAAATGGAGTATAGCTAACAGTGCTAGATACTCTTCCAGAGCAGAGTGCAGGGAATACAAGCATTGTGGCCACCTCTTGCATGGATGCAGAGGAGGAAAGGAGCTACCTATATTCTCCCCCATCTTGCTCACCTGCTCACAGCAGACACAATTTGGCATCACAGAAGAAAAGCTCTGGCAGGCTTAGACATACAAAGCAGCGTTAGACGTCTGCAAGCAAGATGACAAAAAAGAAGACTAAAGGCAAGGATGCAGATCCAGGTAAGAGCAGTTTAGCGGGAGGGGACAGAAGAGAAGATCTTGGGGAGAGAAGCCCTGGGAAAGAGAGAACCTCTGGAAAAAATAAGAGCTGTTTTGGCTCAGACTGGGAGAGAGTTCTCACTTACAAGGCCGTGAGATACAAGGCCAAAGATTTTAGAGTTTAGTGGACAGTCAGCAGTCATGATGGGCCTCAAAGCTAACTTGACCCTCATTGCTCCACTGATCCCTGCCAACTGCACTGGGACACTTCTAGACTACAGAGAGCAGAGCACAATGAAAACATATCCATTCTGTTACTCAGGCATTAGTGGGTATTTAACATTTGAGAGCACTCTTCATACAACATTTGCTGTTTATTTGGTCAGCATTTTATGGGCACCAAATAATAATCGTAATAAAAAAAAATCCCACCAAACCCAGAAAGAACAAACCAGCACAGACGTGACTGAAACAACACGGAGGCTAAAGAGCTGTTCCAGTATTTTGTACGTACACAAGGATTTGCATTTTACAAGCACTTTACAAACATCAGAAAAACAATCCTCACTGTCTACCTGCGTGGTACATACACGTTATTATCCTCCTCTTCCAAACAGGGAAACTAAGCTAAGACCAGCCCTTTCAAACGTGGGTGCCTAAATCCTCCGGAGTTCATATAATGCCTGGAATTACAAGGAGTAAAATCCCAAACTCTCCAGAGACCATTCACATTTTTGAAGTACCACAAGGCAAAGGAAGACAGACAAGAATGTTTTGCTGGCTGATGCAGCACAGTGTTTTAGAGTCCCCGGGAGCAAGCCCCCCAGTCTGGGTCGAGAGAGTTGGGCTAGCAGGGCTTGCGCTAGTGCTCTAAAAACAGCTATGCAGACAGCACTTTGAAGTTGCAGCTCGGGCTGGAGTTTGGGCTCTGAAGCCTATGGAGCAG
The DNA here is from genome assembly GCA_037349315.1 of Chelydra serpentina. Classification (NCBI taxonomy): domain Eukaryota; kingdom Metazoa; phylum Chordata; order Testudines; family Chelydridae; genus Chelydra; species Chelydra serpentina. The sequence continues at coordinate 26,814,316 of JBAIAC010000035.1, read as the reverse complement.
GGCGGGGCTCAGAGCCTGAACTCCAGCCTGAACCACAGCTTCAAAGTACTGTCTACACAGCTATTTTTAGAGCAGTAGCATGGGCTCCGCTTCCCCAAGTCTGCCAATCTGGGCTTGAGCTTGCTCCAAAATGTTGTGTTGACATATCCAAAGCAAGTCAGCAGCAAGGTTGGGAACAGAAACCAGAAGTCCTGACTCCCAGTCCCCTGATATAACCACTAAACAATGCTCAATGCTGCTTCCATGCAAGTCCCAGGAAAGCACTCAGTGACTGTTTTGTGGGCTTGGAATAATTCCTGCAGAAAATTGGTGCCAAAAAACAAAAATTAATGTTGGCAGAATGATGGACAAATTTTCCTTCACTCATGGCCTCTGCACCACTTGAGTCCCCTAAAACAAAGGTGAATAAAAGTAGAAACATACACAGCAAATAATTTTGTCTCAATATTTGAAATGCCAGATTCTAGGATGAAAATGGGCACTGTTTTCTACTAATGGTTTCACTGTGTGTTTCAGAGAATGCCTTATTGTGGAAAGCCTTGATCTAGAAAATGAGAGGCGGCTGTAGCATTTTGTGGCAAAGGTAATGCACATCAAGGAAGTTAACAACACTTCACCTGCTTGGCATTTTCACAAGGCTACCTTAGCTTGTCTAATATTGGGAACTAGTTGCTTTGGAGAAAGCGGGTGAGTTCTGCTTTCCACTACACTGACAATTTTGCTTTTAGGTGCTCTCTGGCAAGACATACACAGTTCATGTAGACTGTATTGATACACTATAACCACTTCAGAATTTAGAAGGATCCTAATTGTCAGAAGTTTAAAAAATTGAAGAGTAAAGACACCATTGAATGGGCTCACGTAAAGTCCAACTGCTCACAAAACAGAGGAAGTCCAAAAGAAAAATTAATTTAAAAATAAATGCATCCTTCTGCCATCCCTGAAATGTTGTTTCTAATACCTAAACTTCCTACGTATAATCTTGAATAACTATAATTTCCCCACAAAAGATGCTTAATAACTATTAAACTACTCAGGGATTGATTAAGAAGAGGATTAGATTTAAAAGTGGCCACAATGAGTGTTTTAATGGACTTCAAACATCTTTTTTTTTTAGATACCCCAAAGTACCACAATTTAAAAAGGGAGTTGGCCCCAGGAAAATCCTATCTGTTAACAGGCTTTTTCTTTTTAAAAAACCAAAACCAAACCCTGCCTTTGAAACTTTTTTGACAAGCTAGCTGAGCATCACTGTAGATCTGAACAGGATCAGAGTAAACACCTGATTAAGCACATGTCTGAACTTGACCCATGACTAGTCAGGACAAAAATAGAAATATTTCCCAAGGCTACACTTGGAGTTTGTAGGAAAGCACTTAGAGTCCTTGAAAAGAAATACTGCTGAGAGACTTAGACCCTCCCTGGATCCCAGCTGTACTTGTGTGATTAAGGGCCACAGAATTCCCATACTGATTGCAGGATATGGCAGTAAACCAGCAACAATCATGCACAACTCCCAACAAAACAGGGACCAATGTGCAACTTCTGGGAATAACACACCCAGGGCTGGCGCTACCATTAGGCGACCCTAGGCGGTCGCCTAGGGTGCCAGGATTTGGGGGGGCGGCATTGCTGGTCCCTCGGTTGCCGCCGGCGAGAAAGGCTGCCGCCAAAATTCCGCCAAGGTCCCCGGCAGCCGAAGAAGCTGCCGCCGAAGTGCCGCCGAGAACCCCGGGGGTCGAAGAAGCTGCCGCTGAGGACTCCGGCGGCAGCTTCTTAGGCCGCCAGGGATCTCGGCGGCATTTCGGCGGCAGCCTCTCCCACCGCCGCCCAGGGCGGCAAAAAAGCTGGCGCCGCCCCTGAACACACCTCACGGACAGCTGAATTTAGTCTCAAAAAGTTTAGGGAAACATCAGGTATAATCTTTTGCAGTTTGATTTTCTCCTTCTTGGAAAAAAATTAGAGCTCATGTTATGACTTAAATAGATTATAAAACAAAGGGACAAATTCTGGTCCCAATGGAGCCATTGGCAAAACTCCTACTGACAGCAGTGAGCTGTAGATTTGGCACAACAACTTTAGATGTGACAAGGAAATTCAGTCTAGGTAAGGATGTGTGTCTAGCTAATAGCCATTCTACAGTGAGCCAGGTGCATTATAGTTTCATATCTTTCTCATGAGCAGCTGGGTATACCTAATTCTAGAAGTTAGACATAAGAAAACAAAATAAAAGGAGTACATGTACTGAGAGAAATCATCAGGCATTGGACATAGACGAAAAATCCACGAAAAAGTTACTAAATAACCCTGTAGATTACACAAAACGTGTTATATTAAAAGTACCAAGCTTGCATGAGAATCATGGACTGCTTTTTAACTGAAGATAATCAGCCTCCAGCCACAAAATTATAAAAACTTTAAGGTCACTTAATAGTCAAGAACTCAGATTGGTGTGATCACATTTTAAAAAGTTGAAGGGTGAGCAGGAGCGAGACTACTTTAAACTTGTAGTCACATTGAGTTGAGAGTACAGAATAGTAAAACAGTTGTGGGAGCTCACATATAGGCCTTATAAATACACAGCTAGATGGATAGCTAGACAAATGGGTGCATTTGTGTGAAGGAGGCTTAGTGAGCGGATGATGAGCATTGTATAACAACACAGATAGAAGTGGATAAGTGGATGGATTCTGAGTAGATGGATGGATCTCCTCAAGTCTTTGTAGGAAAAAATCCTCTAGAAATTAATAAGGATGAAACCAATAGAGAGCAAGAATGATCTATTGGTTAAGGCACTGGACTGGGACTCAGGAGATGTAGGTTCAATTCCTGGCTCTGTCATCAACTCCCTGGGTGACCTTGGACAGGTAATGAAGTGCAGATTTTCAAAAATACTCAGCTAGCCTTTCCAAAGTGCTCAGTACTTGCAATCAGGACCAGATTTTCAAAAGAATCCAGTTCCCATTTAGGCACTAAATGAAACGGCCAGAATTTAAAAATTACACAGTAGCCAGCACCCAGGAGCTACTGGGTGCTGAGCAATTTTGAAAACCTAGCTAAACTCTTTGGAAAATTATGGCCCCAGTTGTGGGTGCTGAGTCCTTCTTATAATGATAATTTCAATCTTTCTAGCCCTCTGTTCCCCATCTGTAAAATGAGGATACTATTTCTTTTTCATACCCTCTGTCTTTCTTGTCTATATGGACTATAATTTCTTTGTGACAGGGATTGACTCTTGCTGTCTCAGTGCCTAGTGCAACAGTGCCTAGATCAGGGGTCTCAAACACGCGGCCCACGGGCCCACCGGGCTCCCTCCCCACCCCCCCATTTATTTATTTTTACCCCCAGGCAGTTCCCGCCACCAGACAGCTGTTCTGGCGGCAGGAACTGCCTGGGGGTTTAAAAAAAAAAGGGGGGGGAGGGGGAGCCCGGCGGGCCGCAGGGAAGAGCTCCGCGGGCCGCATGGGAAAAGCTTCGCGGTTTCTGGGAGGGAGTGGGGAGGAGCGGGAAGCAGTGCGCACAGGGGAGGAGGCGGAGAAGGGGCGGAGAAGGGGTGGGGCTTCATGGAAGGGGTGGAGTGGGGGCGGGGCCGGGGTCAGTGATGCGGCCCTTGGGCCAATGCACTAGTCCTCATGCGGCCCTCGTGGTAATTTGAGTTTGAGATCCCTGGTCTAGATCTTGGCTGGAACTTTTACAACATTACTGCAACATATAAATAAAATAATAATAATAATAGAGTTCTACAGAAATGTAATATGGTTCTATAGAGATTACTCTACATACAAACAGAATATAATAGACTTATATACTTATAAGTTTAACTGTCCTATAAAATTCTATATAAGGGAAATAATTATTAAATTCTATAAGATGGTGAAAAAAACACATAGAAAGGTTATAATTTTGTAATATATTCGCTAGTTTTTTTCTGTACAGGCTAGATTGTGTTTGAGAACATAAAAGCAGATCCTTCCTCTCTAAACAACATTTTGCACATTTCCCTCGGCTTATAGTAGATGACATAGAGCATTATCATCAATTACAACTGGTGACAAATGGAACAGATGAAGAGAACACAATGTTAGAAAATATTTGTATAGATTGAGTGTGCATGGGAGTGTTCAGAGGCCAGATGGTCTGCAAGTCTCATAAACCTCACATTTCCCACATGTAGAGGCAGTCTGCACCCTTTCCCCTTTGGCTATGATTAAGATGAACTAACAATCACACTTCTTGCTAGTGATGATTAATATTATATTCCTGTCATTTCACATATGCATTTTATATATTCTTTGACTTTAATGGGGTAGTATTTGCTCTCTGTGAGCAAAGACTTTTGAGGCTTGTAATTCTTAAATTGGGGTGATCAGTTGAATGGTCTTACAAGAACCAAAGGATTTTTACCCCCTGCCTGCATGCCTATTTTACATGTGTAATATACCCTGGGTTAAACAAGTAAATAAACAAAGACAATGAAATCAGTCTCCCTACTAATTTTTTAAAAGCTCTTATTCCATTATTATTATCATTGCTTTCATAAATCACTTTTGGTTTGGGGGAGAATTTCTAATTTTGCATTGATAGTTATCAATTTTGGCATAAAAACTAGTTCACTTTTAAATTTATTATGCTGTGTCACACAGTAGTATTACATAAGGTGGGTATTTTTATCTGTATGGTCATATGGCAAGAGCTATCTACTAGAGATAGCCCTGAACTGTGATGTTTTGCAGTGTTCAGATCCATGAGGTTGATTTGGTCCTTACAGAGTAAGGTAACAGCTGCCAAGTTGAGATTCAGATCCCAACTTTGACAACAACATTTGAGGGTGTTCATATCTGGGTATGTGAGTGCAGAATTTGGCTGTACTGGCTAAGATTTCAAACAAGGTCTTCACATTGTGGGTTAAGCGATTTTGAAAATCTTTCCCCAGCACTGAGCGCTTGGAAATCTGATCCTGAGCTCTTCAGAAGATCTGGACCTAAGGGATTATAAATGCGGTTCAGTGTTTGGTTAACATTACTGCCCTGAAAACCCCCTTTTTGAATTTAGGGGTTTAAAACAATTTCTGTAAGCCTTAAATATTATATAAGAATAGTACACTCATCTTAAAGGCAATTTCATTGCTGAAGCAATAATCCAAGGAATAAAGAGTCTCCCTGAAGTTTTGGGAAATACCACAACCAAAAGATTCTCTGCAGCTACTGCTCCAGAAGAAATACTTCATGAGTACACAACAGATGTGCTCTTTAAAATAAATGAGCTCCAACCAAAAGTAGTAGACCGAAGAAAAGAAGCTACATGAAATATTTGGTTTTGATGAATGTCAGAAGAAAAGGAGTTGAAAAGCTTCTATGGCTGGCAATCAAAAGAAGTGTAGAGAACACTATGAGAAAGTTACTTCAGGAAAAACAAGACAGTTTCCGAGGATCCTTGTTTATTTAGCCTATCTGCTGCACCACAAATCTCAGCATTTTACTGATGTTAGAGGTCTTTTCTCCCCTTCCCATGGATGACTCAATGTATTTGTCAGGAGACTAGACATCCAAATTGTACAGCTTTTAGGAACTTTTCTGCTCTAAGTTCTATAAGATTTACAATGAAAGTTTCTACAATGAAAGTTTCCAGAAAACAAGATGTACTGCAGCCCTCCTTGAAAACCATGTTGGATCAAATCCTGAAGTTCATAATCATAATATACTTAATGTTAGTTTGCCTGGGTAAGGACAGAGTGAAAACTGAATAAAGACCTCTGGATGTAAACACAGCTAGGTTTGTTCAGCACAACTGATCCAGTCCTTTACAGCTCTGCACGTGGGCAGTGAAATATGACACAGTGAGCTATGACAACTTATGTGGTTTTTGGATTTGAGGACATGACCTTGGCTTCCGGTACAAAGGTGAATAAATGTTGCTAAATATCCTGCTAAATCAGCTATTACACTTCTGCACATATGCATAGTAAGTGATTTTACAATTCACCAAGTGGCATGAGCTTTCACATCTGAGGGCAGGATTGAGTTCTAAGATTCTAGGCCATATTCATCACTGATGTAAACTCCACTGGCTGCAATGGGGTTTATACCAAGGTGGAATCTGATCCTCTGTCTTCAAGAGGAGGCCTTTCAGGTCACACCATCTTTCCACAAGGACACAGCTTTCTCCATCTCATTTGTTTCAAAGGAAATGTAACAACAATATTGACAATAGTATGAGAGACGGCCTTTCTGTAGTAAAGTGACTCATGACGAAAGTGCATATAAGCCTCTGTTCTTTAGGGATTGGAACTGGAAGACTTTTGCTCACCTCCCTCATTATCCTTGTTATCAGCACAGGAGGTTTCCATGGCAACATTGCATCCAGGCCCTCTCCAGCCGGTCTGGCAGACACACTGCCAGCTGTTCTGACCGAGCGTGCATCTCCCATTGCCATTGCACAAATCAGGGCAGCCATCTGGTTGAAGAAATGAAGAAGATAAGTACTAGAAATACTAATTCACATTAAGATTCTACGCTCTAGGCAGGTGAAACAATACCACTGTGCATACAAAAAGCAGCTTCAGCTAGTGGGATAAATAAATACCCTCACTGGTGCTGAGTGGGGAGGGGCACGGTAGGGAAATAATTCATATTTAGCTCACACCTTCATAAAAAGTGTGCATTCAAGTGTCACATTCAAGTGATATGTAACTGGATCCCCAAAAACTTTAAGATCTTGGATTAATTGTTAATTGTTATGGACAGAATCGACAGTCTGCTGACACAGGATCAAATTCTTGTTTTATGTCCATTTTTATATAAAATAACTCCTCCATCCATATATATTTACATAGGAGAATTCTTTTAAAACAAAGATGGCAACATGCCCTGTGCCTTTTCTATAGTGTATTATAGAATCCTCCAGAGCTTCTCCTAACATAAAGTTGGAATATAAAGAACCTCCAGCAAAACTGTTTAAAAAAACCTCTCTCTTTAGAAGTCAGGTTTAAATGCCTACCTTTAAAAGACTTAGCTATTTATTACAAAGCCTATTCATGTCAGGATTTAGCATGTTATATTTTCCTGAGAGACACCTTAGCAGGGATATCCCACAAATGATATATAGTGTGATTGTCTTCAGCTGTGCTCTTATTTATTGTTAGTAGAGCTGAATTGGGATTGAAATATTTTACCTGGTAGGCTGCCTGTCTGTATCAACCAAATGTTCATGGATAATGGGATTCCTTAACTTGTCGATCTACTTCCCATAGGTGAAACTGTCACAGAAGGTGGAACTGTACCTGGCCTGAATACCTATTGAAAATGAACAGACAGAATTCCCACTGACGGGAATGAAAGGGTGGGAATGGAGAGGAAGGAAGAAGTGGGGAAGCCTTCACGGTCTGATATACACATGGCAGGAATAGTTCTTCACTACACTATTTACTCTACATCCGAGCCATTCCAGTAACTCCTCATTTGAGAAGGCTGAAGAGTCAGGCAACAAACCTCTCTCACACATTGCAAACAGACTGCGGGTGGGTGGCATAAACAGGAGAGAGAGGACAGAATTGCCACAACTGGAGATAGAAAAAATGATCTGATCTACAGTGGAAACAGGATTATTGTGCTTCAAACCCTCTCACTAGGGTCTGAAATCCAATCTCCTAATCATGCTGTCTACATAATTGTCATAGAACACTGAGTAATTGCTTCTGGTATTTAATCTTATTGCTGCAGGAATCAGGCAGCAAGTTTCACCCTATATACAGCTTTGCAGACCAGGCTATGTACATCATGGGGCTCTCTCACCTTCCTCTGGAGAATCACATACTGGCCATTACTGGATGGAGGACTTGAAGGACCAATGGTTTGATCTGGCAGAGCAAATCATGCTTCTATGTTAATTTTAATTCTCCATAACCATAGTCCAAATAATACCAGGAGAGACTGATCTCAGAAAAACCTTTCAAACTCATCCATAGGATGCATCAGGGAAGGTTTCCTTATCCTGGATAGCAGTGGGTGAATAGATTGTTTCTTGTGGCAAACTGTATTCTCAATCTGCGGCCAGCCTTGACATCTGGCCTGCAGCAGTACTCTTGGATCTTCCTGGAAGAATATGTGTGGAGCAGCATATGTTAGGTCTCTCTGTATTTGCCACACTGACCCGGAAATGTGACTGTTAATAAATGGATTATTCCACTCCCATGTCCAAATTAGTACAAGGGCACAGTGAAATTGACTAACTATCCTAGCAAAGCATGGCTGTTCCTCATATAGAAAACAGTGAGGGATGTACTTGGCACCATTCATCTTTAGATCTGAATGTTTTTGTATGTTTCTTTTACATTTTTTTTTCATTTGAACAGAGTTTATGAAAGATCCTGGCTTGAGAGCTCTGGACACTAAAGTCCTGTGATTATCCGCAGACCAGCTCCTTTACGGGTGGTAGCAGTCAAAGTTTCTACACACCGTCCCACCACTGTGCTTGAACCCTGATCATTTCTAGCAATTAAATGGGAGTTCAGTCTCCATGCCCACTCAGTGCTTGGCATCTCTGCTGAGCCTGACAATAAAAATGTAAACTATGGTGCATTTTGTGATGTGGCTACCTGTCTTTTGTGGATGGGGCTAAGACCATTAAACTCATTATTTGTAGACAAGCTATCAGCAGATACTAAGGGTATCTGAATACTGAAGCCCTATGAGTTTTCTTCCAATGCTGCTATTGTGTATTTAAACTACACAATGCCCCCTTCACTTGAAAGAAAGGTTATTTTTGCATTACAGATCTTAGCAGCAAAATGTTGCCAGCATACTGCACTACATGAAATATTTGAAGGCATTTTATTTTATGTTTGGCTTGTCATGTTGTTTGAGTGACTAAAATGATAATGCATCAAGGGAGGCATCATGCTGTAAGACAAATGATTTGTTTTAAATGTAAAATGAACATTAATTGTGAATATATACTCAGGGTTTGCTTATTGTGGGGGAACCGGAGAGAGAGATAAACACATCACAGTAGCAGGTTTGCTTCACAACATATGAGCAAGATGAAAACATGAACAGTGGGGAGCCAGCAAAATCTCTGAAAAGTTTTAGGTGCAGCTGGGAATTAATGGACATGACTTTGCTTTTAGCTTGAAGAGTGAAGGAAGCAGCACTAGTGCAGGCATGATGTTGCTAGGAAACACTTTGCCACCACTGTAGAGTTCATTCAATTTGTGGCCTTCCAAAGACTGACTTTGTGTTCCAGTAACGTCAAAAACAGCTTCCATTTAAAAAAAGAAAAAAGAAAAAGCTAGCACATAATTAGGCCACAATGAGATCTAATTATTTTTGGCAATGATTTTTTTCTTCAAAAAGCTGTTAAAATAACAAATGTATTTAGCTATGGAAAATGGCTTAAGTTGAAGTGAATAGTCAGGTAGTGGCTACTTTGGATTTTTACGAAAATATACAAAAAGGCACTTAAAAATTATCTCCAAATAAATCCTTACATGACAGGACAGCCATTATGGTCTGTTAGGCAAAAAGTGGTTCTAAGAGCTTGTTTACACAATAGACCAAAACATATCCATTATGAGCTACAGAGTAAATAATCAGCTTTCTAAAAAAAAGGTTTAACAAAGGTCTAAACTATATTTGGGCAACAAACTTTTACATGGGTCTAAAATACCTGTTTTTAAAAACTTCCTAACTGTGTATTTGCATAATGATTGAAGCCGATACCGCCAGTCTGTTACTCAGGGAATGTCAAGGCTGCGATCAGAGGTGTGACTGTAGCACTTGTAGACATACCTCAGCTAGCTTTGATCTAGCTAGCTCAAATAACAATAGCAGTGAAGCCATGGCAGCTCCGGCTAGCCACTCAAGAATATAGTCAAGGTCCTAGATGGGGTTGAACAGCCAGTGCTGCTATTGTTATTTGACCTAGCTGGATCAAAGCAAGATTGGGCATCTCCATGGGTCACAATGCAGACTGCAGTGCAGCGATACCCTCAGTATTTGTACATGGCTGGCAGGGCTTGCAGAGCTTTTTGTCAAGCCGCCTTGAAGAATGAAAATCAAGCCCTGCCAAATGAAGTAATGTTAAGACTCTGATACAAAGCAAGGTCCCAATCTTGCAAATATTCCCTACAGGTCATAGTACTTTCTTCAGTGTGCGTGGTCGTGGAAGTAAGCACTGCTCCCAGCACTAAGTGATAGGGCACCAAAAACTTGCACAGAATCTGCCACTCTCACTCACACTGAATAACGTATGACTCCCTGGGTATTACCAATGAAATTAGTGATGCTATTGAAGGATTAAAGTTCTTCTCAACGAGAGTAAGAATATCAGAATCTATCCCTGAGAACTAATTCACCGCTGGATGGGGACTGCAGAGCTATAGTACGGAGAAAGGGCCTGTCATCGTTGAGAAGACAGGTAGAGATATTCCTAGTGTGCAGAATATTCCTTCTTATCTTTTCTATAACGTTTAATGGAAAATGTCAAAAAGTAAGCTGAAAAACTCAGGATATAGCGTCTGTTTAAAGTGTCACATTGACAGCCCTGGAATCTAACGGCCGATTTATCCACAGAACGGGCACAGCATGGGCAACAGCAATGCAAGTTTCTCACACTTCTCCAGCAGTGTACCTCAACGTGACTTGGAAAGACTGCCTTTGGAGGTGAGAAGGGAGCTCAGTCTCATGCCCTTTCAGTCCACGGCTTGTCTATAGGAATGTTACAAGGGGGGAAGGGGTAAGTGTGTGCACACAGGGGGAATTGCCTTAAGATGTTATTTAAGAGAGTTTTTGGGGGTGGGGAGGTTTCACAGTTAATAAAATCAAGAAACGTTTCACCATCCTCGACAAAATAACGGATCAATGCTGTGAGAGGAACAGGATGAGAGTGAGAGAGGATTTTGATATTAAAATCAAGAACACCTTGGAACATACTGAAACATCCCTCCTCCTCACTACACACACATGTGTAAGTGGAAGCAGAACACTGGGAGAGGGAAGTAAAGAAAAAGAGAAAGCAAAACCAGAATGTCTCTGCTTGATATCAGAGTCTGATGCAAAAACTATGTGTTCCACAAGGCTGAAATTCTCTGACACTTTATAAATTGCTCAATGAAAAAAAATACCGTACAATCTTATCACTTCAGAATTGTGAGACTGATCCTTAATGTTCGGTTTCACTTTCTTTCTATCTTAGGGTTTTCCATGGCAACCACCACCACCAAAGTCTCTAAAGCACTTCCCAAGTAAATTAGATGGGCACAGCAAGCTCCTTAGAGGACTTCATTGAGTCCTCTGCTCTTCATTGCTCGGACAAGGATCAGATATACTTAGCTTGCTCATAGTCAACAAGGCCATTTCTTGGCAAGATACTTTTATACTACATCTATGTTGGCAAGTAGTATCAGATCATTGAATCCTATGGGAATCATCAGGTACATCTTGAGAACAATCTTGTAACTCTTAACTGCACCAATCAGTAACGTAATAAATATTTTATGAATATATCATAGTCCAGGGACTTTATATTCTCTAGATACCCATACTTCTTGGTAATGAATTAGAATTGCTTCAGTCACACTTCCTAGGGCAGTTTCAACACAAACATGACCACAGCACTTAAAACAAGAGAAACTTGGCTGATATGCACTATCTATGAAATCAGGATCAAAACACGACCAGCTAATTACTTAAGACAAATACTAAACATCATATAGAAGCTTTTCTATCAAAATAATTGATTATGAGCTCCTTGTAGCAGGAACTGATCTTTCTTGCCTTTCTGAAAAGCACATAGCACAAAGTAGGGGCTACTACAGAAATATAAATAATAAATACAACAATAAAAAATTAACACCACCACTAATAATACAAAGAGCTACAGAACTTTAACATTTGCAATTAACTCTTCCTTTTTCTTATATGCTATTATGATTAAACATTTATATTGGAATAGTACCTAGACACCAATCAGGTCAGGGCCTCACTGTGGTAGGTGCTATAGAAAATGAGAATTCCAGCCCTAAAGAGCTTACAATCCAAAAGAAAAGAGATATTTAGAATGTAAGCTCTTGGTTATATGTTTGTACAGCACCTTCCACTATGGGGCCCTGGTCCATAACTGGGGCTACTAGGAGCTACTGCAATACAAATAATACATACAATTATCAATATTACTAAATGTTGGCTGAGACAAAAGTAGATGGGGATATATAATAATTAATTGGAATATTGTTAATGTCATAATTTACATTTCCTATATTCACAGTGAATGAAATTCATCTCTGTGTGGAGGGCCAGTGCAAAAATCTATGCAGCACTTAAACTTATTTTGAAGACAAATATAGGACTTAAATAATGCAGTGACCCTGCAGACAGGTGAAATTCATCCAGATTGCACTGCAGAATTATAATAAACAGTAAACAGAACCATCCCTGTTATTTATGTGCTTATTTTCAAGTTATAAATACAGTGAAAACCATGTTGGGGATAAATTATCCTCAGTGATTCAGTGCACATTTAAACTAAGCAGTGATGGTACTCAGTAAATTTATTTGCTACATATAGGTACTCTAGGGAAAACTTCAACCCAGTTTTGATGAATGTCTGCCAAAAAAAACCAAACCCTGTCATCTGAGTGATATTAAAGATACCATGTGCACATGTACACACACGAATAAATATAAGTTATCCTTAGCATGAACTAGTTTTAAAGTTAGTGAAACTGAAAATAGTTTGTCACACTCCGGATAAAAGGTCAAAGTCCAAATTCATGCTGACTGCTTCACTTGGATTTTCTATCTGAACCTTGATTCAATCTATAATCACTAGCACTCCCTGTTTTGATAGGGCCAGACATCTTGGAAGGGGAAGGAGGGAGAGTGGAGCATACACAGGGAAAATCAAAGTCTGAAAAACTCTTCCCAAACGGGCAAGACTCATCTGTTTGCTCTTTTTCCAAATTTCTAAAAGTTTGCAATAATAAGCACGTATTATTTTTTAAAACAGAGAAAAAGGGGGAAGACGACATGTAGAAAGAAATAGCAAAGGACAAACAGGGCAATCTTTCTGTCTACCTATCCAGGCACTTACATGGCCCTCATCACCATAGCATTGGAGTGGCTCACAATGATCAATGGATTTGATCTTCACAGCACCCCCATGAGATAAAGCAGTATTATACGTATCTTACAGAGGGAGAATTGAGGCACAAGTGCACACAGGGTGTCTGTGGATGGAGCTGGGAATTGAACTTAGATCTTCTGAGTCCCAGTCCCAGCCCACTGTCCGGTATACTAGACAATCAAATCATGACTTTCTCCTCTACCTCCTCCAGAAGACATGGGATTGCTTGGAGACAGAAGGGATTCCCCTGGCCTTTCCCCACTTACTGACCCCACAATGGTAAAGCATTTATTTGGTCCATAAAATCACTTCAACATGGGAGAAACTAATTAGGTCATCTGGGCCCTGATTGAAAGCCCTCTGTAGTCAATGGGAGTCTTTCCAGTGACTTAATGACCATTGGATCGGCCACCCAATCGCTCATGTGACAAAGTTTACCCCACTTCCAGGATGAAAGTATCTTTATTGCATTTAAATTGACAGTCAAATGGAGCTATGATACTGGGTGCAAACATTTGTATTTAAACACAGCTACAACTAATGTGAGGGAGAAAAATAAAAACAAAAAAACCCCAACTACCACCTAATTTGAGGAACTTCCACCTCTACCTGTCCCTCTAAAAATTATGTTTAAAATCTCAACCAAAGTACAGCTGAAATAAACAAAATGGGTAATATGCAAAAGGAGCACAGGGTATGGCAGTGCCTAAGGAATGTATAGAAATGCCACAAAGGTAATCAATGCAATAGTCTGTTTCATTTGGCTTTTGGACGATAATCAGATTGTTTTTGTATTTTGTGCTGTTTCTTTCTATGAGCTACTGATATTCCCAGTGCCGTCTAGCAAATAATGAATGAGGTGCCAAGGAGTATGGAAATCAGACCATGACTTCGATTTCTTATTTGTTATTTTTAACCATTCAATTCCTATACCCACTAGGCATAGTTAAAGCCACAGGAGAGGCATAAAAATAAAAATGACACATAGTAGAGATGCAGGCACTGACCAGTTATTTACTGCATGGTTAGTGTTTATCTTTTAACTAAACTGAAATAAGTTTATAACAATAAATAAAAAAATGCTTTTTAAACTATACAAATATTGAAAAGCTAATGAAGTCACTAAACAATTCTCCCATACATTGTACAAATAAAGAAATAGCTAAACTAAGCATAAACAAACCTTGAGCTAATGAGTGAGGATGTGAAAATGAAATTGACTCAAAAGTTAAACTGGTTAGTTGACTTTCATTGCACAAGCTTAGTGAGATCATAGAATATCAGGGTTGGAAGGGACCTTAGGAGGTCATCTAGTCCAACCCCCTGCTCAAAGCAGGACCAATCCCCTATTTTTGCCCCAGATCCCTAAATGGCCCCCTCAAGGATTGAACTCACAACCCTGGGTTTAGCAGGCCAATGCTCAAACCACTGAGCTATCAAAGGGCAAACAAGAAGCATTAACAACCTTGAATACTTAACATAAAAATGGCCTTACTGGGTCAGACTGATGGTCCATCTAGCCCAGTAGCCTGTCTCTGACAGTACCCAATGCCAGATGATTCTGGCAGTTGGAGATTTAGGGACACCCAGAGCGTGGGGTGGTGTCCATGACCATCTTAGGTGATAGCCATTGAGGGACCTATCCTTCATGAACGTATCTAATTCTTTTTTGAACTCAGTTATACTTTTTACGTTCACAACAACCCATGGTACAGGTTGACTGTGCATTGTGGGAAGAAGCAATTCCTGTTTGTTTGTTTGTTTTAAAACTGCTGTTAATTTAATTGGTTGACCCACTAGTTCTTGTGTTAATGAGCTTTCTCCAGACCATTCATCCGTATTCACTTTCTTCAGACCATTCATGATTTTATAGACCCCTATCATATCCCCCTTTTAGTCTTCTCTTTTCTAAGCTGAACAAGTTTCTGTCTTTTGAATCTCTCCTTGTATGGAACTTGTTCCGTACTCTTAATAATTTTTGTTGCCCTTCTCTGCATCTTTTCCAATTCTAATATATCTTTTTTGAGATGGGGTGACCAGAACTGCATGCAGCATTTAAGGTGTGGGTGTACCAAGGATTTATATAGTGGAATTATGAAATTTCCTGTTTTACTATCTATTCCCTTCCTAATGATTCCTTTTGGTTAACTTAATTGACTCTGTTGCACAGTACGCGGATGTTTTTAGAGAACTATCCACAATGACACCAAGATCTCTTTCTTGAGTGGTAACAGTTAATTTAGACCCCATCATTTTGTATGTATAGATGGGATTTTTTCCAATGTGCATTGCTTTGCACTTACCAACATTACATTTCACCTGCCATTTTGTGGCTGAATTACCTAGCTTACTGAGATCCCTTTGTAACTCTTCGCAGTCACCTTTGGACTTAACTATATTGAGGAATTTTATATCAGCTGCAAATTTTGCCACCTAACTGTCCACCCCATTTTTCAGATAATTTATGAATATGTTGAACAGCACAGGTCCCAGTACAGAACCTCGGGGATCCTGCTATTTACCTCTCTCCATTGTGAAAACTGACCATTTATTCCTATCCTTTGTTGCATATCTTTTAACCAGTTAATGATATATGAGAGGACTTTCCCTCTTATCCTATGACTGCTTAATTTGCCTAAGACCCTTTGGTGAGGGTCCTTGTCAAAATATTTCTGAAAGTTCAAGTACACGATATTGACTGGATCACCCTCGTCCACATGTTTGTAAACTCCCTCAAAGACCTCTAATAGATCAGTATGGCATGATTTTCCCTTACAAAAGCCATGTTGACTCTTCCCCAAAACATATTGCGTTTATCCATGTGTCTGCTAATTTTGTTCTTTACTATAGTTTTAACCAATTTTCCTGGTATTGAAGTTAGACTTACTGGTCTGTAATTGCCAGGATCGCCCCTGGAGCCTTCTTTAAAAATTGGCCTTACATTAGCTACCCCCACAACCATCTGGTACAGAGGCTGATTTAAGCGATAGGTTACATACCTGCAATTTGAGTTCAGAACCCTTGGTAAATACCATCTTGTCCTGGTGACTTATTACTGGTTAATTTCTCAATTTGTCTCAAAACCTTGTTTATTGACACCTCAATCTTGGACAGTTCCTCAGATTTGTCACCTAAAAAGAATGGCTCAAGTGTGGGGATCTCCCTCATATCTTCTGCAGTGAAGACCAATGCAAAGAATTCATTTAGCTTCTCCACAACAGTCTTATCTTCCTTAAGTGCTCCTTTAGCATCTCAATCATACAGTGGCCCCACTGTTTGGCAGACGTCTTGCTTCTGATGTACTTAATTTTTTTTTGCTGGAAGTTTTTGTATCCTTAGCTAGTTGCTCTTCAAATTCTTTTTTTGGCCTTCCTTATTACGTCTTTACACTTGACTTTCCAGAGTTTATGCTCCTTTCTATTATCCTCATTAGGATTTCCGATTTTTAAAGGATGCCTTTTTGCCTCTAACCACCTCTTTTACTCTGCTGTTTAGCCTTGGTGGCATTTTTTTGGTCCTCTTACTTGTTGAGCTTCTATTATATGGCATTTAAAAAGAGTTACTGATTCCTCTCCACTCTATTACTCATAGTGCAAACAATTATGATGTTAAGTTAATTTCCGTAAATTGCCTGAGGATGTATGCATAGGGGCCGACTTCTGGCCCCGCCCGTGGGTGCTGTCACCCGGCGTTGGGGGCGGGGCCCCGCCCGACGCCGGGCCCCGCCCCCGACGCCGGGTGACGTTGCGGGGCCCCGCCCCTGCCGCTGGGTGACGTTGCGGGGCCCCACCCCCGACGCCATGTTGCACAGCGTCGGGGGCAAGGCCCCCGCAACGTCTCCTGGTTCCCGGTAAGTTTCCCGCGGGTCCGGGGCGGGCGGGGAGTTGCCGGTGGGTGCGGAGCACCCACCAATTTTTCTCCGTGGGTGCTCCAGCACCGGAGCACCCACGGAGTCGGTGCCTATGGATGTATGGTATAACAGAGTTCTCTTCCAATCGCTATCTCCTCCTCTATCTATTTATCTATGTAACTATCTAATTTCTCTCTCTGCCTGCTTATGATATTTACAGGATATCAGTTGCCACCGAATCTAGGCACCAAAATAAAAAATACAAAAATGGAAGAGGAAAAGATGCAAAGTTGTTTACTGGGGATTTATTAAATCTCCTGGCAGGGTGTCAATTGTTGATATACAAAAAAGCAAATCTCCATAGCAGCTGCTTGTTGGAATACTTAATTTGTCTTTAACCTACCTTTCTGGAGTGGAGGAATACAAGAAGGGAAAAGGAAAAATGAAAGAAGGAGCGATCACGTCACAGCATAAATCACATACATTAGAAATGGAAAAAATCTAGTAGGCCACAGAGTCCATCTCCCTGCCAATGGAGATTGCTCCCAACAATATATTCTCAAGTGTTTTACTCAATCTTGTTTTAAATTATTCAAACAGTAGGGCTTCTATTACTCCCTATGGGAAAATTCCCCTCATAGCCCCTAGCCTAGCTAGAGCACCATTGCATTCTGGCAACCAATGGCTGTTAGAATGGCTCTTTGGGGCTTTCTGGCATATGGGCACAGATTGGGGCAGCACAGAGACTGCTCGAAGTTGGGCTGAAGGTGGAGCTGGTTTTAGGATCAAGATTGACAAAATGCAGCGTGGGTCCTGCACTAAACACAGCACAGCTCGACCCAAGAATTGCAACCTTTATATATAAACAGTAGGTAATATCATTCATATGTGCACTGCACTTATTTTCCACATACCCTACATCTGTTTATATTCTAGAAGAGTTGGTTGCATAGGGAGAGCCAGGTGAAGGGAGACACTGGTGCGTGTGTATGTGTGTTTGGGGAGGAGGAGATGTAAAAAAGTAAGGGATAGAGGCTGAATCTTCCAGCCCCACTACCGAGCGAGAGGGTGTTGAGGAAGCCAAGGAGAAGAGGGCTCCAGCTCAAGCCGAGAAGAGGGCTCCCGCTAAAGCCAAGAAAAGGACTTCATGCTGCAACATGGGGCCCAATTCCAGTTCTGCCAACAGCAGGATGCTCAGTGAGATCCTGCTCACACATAGACTGATCCCCAGGGCTTGGACCAGATCAACATCTCCAGACCCATCTACGGTCTGTGAGGCCGCTGGGGCAAGAGAATGGCCTGAATAAATGTAATGAGAGTGTATTGTTTGCTTTTCTGCCCCAATAAAAACTATTAGCTATTCTGACTGCAACATATATAAACAGACAATAGGCCAAATTCAACCTTGGTTTATTTCCTCTGACATCAGTAGAGCTGCACCAAAGATGAATTTGGCCGATTAGAAAAATTTAGTAAGTACGCTCCTGGGTTTTCTCTGGGGTGTTACTACTTTTTTGTCAGTGAAGACTAGGGTAACATTGGTCATGACAATTTGTATTACTGGAAACATGAAATGGAACACACTGTCATATTGATGTGCTCAGCGTAGGGTAGGTATCTGAATTATCCATAATCTGGAAAATACAGGTCTACACTCTGTTACGGATTAACTGACCACTTGCACATCACAAAATTTGTTTCTGGCACACACTGCAGTATTGCTGTCAAATAATCTTCATGGTATCAGACAGGTCTTATTCTTTGTACATGCTGATAATGAGGATGTGCTCAGGAAGTAGAGATCATGGTTTGTCAACTCCTCCCTGTCACATACCCAAGAAACAGTCAGCCCTTCAGTGGAATACATTTTGAACAATGCAAAATGTTAGTCTGTCTCTTCTAAGTCATGCAATAGCTAAATAGTTAACTGGATGATGTACTAGAGATGCTATCCAGCTGCTAACCTGCAGAGTTAACATCAAATCAAATCACAGAATAGCCAACCCCCTGAAAAAGAAAAGCATGACTGATTTTTCCAATAAAGCTGCAAAAATCAATAATTCTTATAGATGGAACTGCTACATTCCTAACAAACTCAGACCTCATTCTCACAGCTGTGAATCTCCTCTAGAGAATCTATAACAAGCTGGAAAGAAGATTTTTACCTTTCTGAAAATGGTCAATGAGACCAAGTTAATCAGCCCTCATAAGAATTTAGCCCTACTTATATTCTAGTTCTGCTATGAGCATCCTGTTAGGGGACCGCATAATAGGTCCGGATGTAGTTAGTTGGTGTGTATAAGATTTTGGCAAGATGCTCTGTTTTTACAGGGTTTGAATAAGTTATGATGTACTGCTATATGGATGTCTATAGGAATAATATTGCATGCAGGGGCAAAGGGGCTAAATATTGATCTCTCCTCCTCCTCCTCTCTTGCATGTACTCATATAGTTAAAAACAAGCACAGAGCTGACAAACAGGGGACACAGCACACTGTGCAGCATGAAGCTGTGCTCCATAGTGACTATCTATGGCCGTTTGAAGGGAAATTTGGGAGTGTACAAAACTACTCAAACTCACAGTTCAAAATCCCTGCATAAGATGGGCAACTCCCACAGTCCCAAGAATGAAGCAGCTATAGAGAAGCTGCAAACTTCTTCTGTGCCCTGGCAGTAATTTGGAATGAGGATCCCATTCACTCAGGCTTCAAGCAGAAGATAAAAATATGTTCCCTACAGCCAAGGATACACATTGTATACTTTACAGTAAGATTCATACTGAACACCCCAAAAATACACGTGAAAGACACAGTAAAATTCATATTTAAGATGTGTCTTTCACATTTATTTTATAGTAATACAATTCATTGTAACGATATTCTAGGATGGAATTACACAGATAAAACCAACAGCACAACCAGAATCAGAGGTCCTATTAAGCTGTCTGATACTTGGGTAAGAGGACTGACATGAGCCTTTTTATAGTTTGTGTCATTGTTTCCAGTAGGCAAAGCCAAACAAATATAGTCTGAGGTGACCTTCTCTGCGCAAATATCACTTATTTTAAATATTTTGACAACAATGTAATGTTGTAACTAGGGCTGTCAAGCGATTAAAAAAATTAATCACGATTAATCGTGCAATAAAAAAATTAATCATGATTAATCGTGTGTTTAATCGTGCTGTTAAATAATAATAGAATACCATTTATTTAAATATTTTTGAATGTTTTCTACATTTTCAAATATATTGCTTTCAATTACAACACAGAATACGTGTATAGTGCTCACTTTATATTTATTTTTGATTACAAATATTTGCACTGTAAAAAACCAAAAGAAATAGTATTTTTCAGTTCACCTAATACAAGTACTGAGGTGTAATCTCTTTATCATGAAAGTTGAACTTACAAATGTAATGTACAAAAAATAACTGCATTCAAAAATAAAACAATGTAAAACTTTAGAGCCTACAAGTCCATTCAGTCCTACTTCAGCCAATCGCTCAGACAAACAAGTTTGGTTGCAATTTGCAGGAGATAATGCTGCCCGCTTCTTATTTACAATGTCACCTGAAAGTGAGAACAGGTGTTCGCATGGCACAGTTGTAGCCGGTGTCGCAAGTTATTTAAGTGCCAGATGCACTAAAGATTCGTATGTCCCTTCATGCTTTAACTACCCTGATGACGGATTCTGCTTGATAATGATCCGAAGCAGAGCAGACCGACGCATGTTCATTTTCATCATCTGAGTCAAATGCCACCAGCAGAAGGTTGATTTTCTTTTTTGATGGTTCAGGTTCTGTAGTTTCCACATCTGAGTGTTGCTTTTTTAAGACTTCTGAAAGCATGCGCCACACCCCATCCCTCTCAGATTTTGGACGGCACTTCAGATTCTTAAACCTTAGGTCGAGTGCTGTAGCTATTTTTAGAAATCTCACATTGGTACCTTCTTTGCATTTTGTCAAATGTGCTGTGAAAGTATTCTTAAAATGAACATGTGCTGGGTCATCATCCGAGATTGCTATAACATGAAATATATGGCAGAATGCGGGTAAAACAGAACAGGAGACATACAATTCTCCCCCAAGGAGTTCAGTCACAAATGTAATTAACACTTTTCTTTTTTAACGAGCATGATCAGTATGGAAACATGTCCTCTGGAAAGGTGGCTGAAGCATGAAGGGGCATATGAATGTTTAGCATATCTGGCACGTAAATACTTTGCAATTTCGTCTACAAAAGTGCCATGCGGATGCCTGTTCTCACTTTCAGGTGACACTGTATATAAGAAGCAGGCAGCAGTATCTCCTGTAAATGTAAACAAACTTGTTTGTCTTAGCGATTGGCTGAGCAAAAAGTAGGACTGAGTGGACTTATAGGCTCTAACGTTTTACATTGTTTTGTTTTAGAGTGCAGTAATGTACCAAAAAAATCTACATTTTTAAGTTACACTTTCACGATAAAGAGATTGCACTACAGTACTTGTATGAGGTGAACTGAAAAATACCATTTCTTTTGTTTATCATTTTTACAGTGCAAATATTTTTATTAAAAATATTTTTGAAAATGTAGAAAAACATCCAAAATATTGAATAAATTTCAATTGGAATTCTATTGTTTAATAGTGCAATTAATCGCAATACATTTTTTAAATTAATTGCGTGACTTAACTGCGATTAATCGACAGCCCTAGTTGTAACATTGCCCAAGAATTAGAGTGAGTATGTGGGTTTAGCAAATTGAGGGATGATAGGCAAATTTTAGCATAAGTGCAAAACAGAGAATATCTAACTCCAGGCACAAATCTAATTAAAATGCAATAACATTAAAACCATGTTAATTGCAGTGTTATGGTTGAGAATTTAAAGGTTAGGAATTATAAAAGTCAGGACATTCAATGATATGATTACCACAGCAACTGTAACTCAGCCTCCTTGCACACATGCAGGGCTTTTTTAATTAGAGAAACATTATGTGAAACGTATGCCTTAATATATATGTGATAGAATTATGGTTGCTTTGAGAATTGTAATTTTAAACTGTTTTGAATAATTAATTTATACAAAACATGTTGGTGAAAATATGAATTTGACTAAACAAGAATGGCCAACCCATGCTTTAAAACATATGCCTGATATTAACCATAACCCTTAAAGAACCTCACACTGGCCATATGTAGGTACACAAGGAAGGATAATACACATACAGTACAGTCAGTGTTATGCAGGGACACATTCTATACCATTCTATGTGGCTACTGTAGAGAGAGAACAGAGTGGATGGAGACAGGGATCAAAGAAAACACAGCAATTTTTATTTAGTGTGATCTTTGATCAGGGGGAAATGAGATTTAGCACCATGGGTTCATAGTGCTTCATACAACTCCTTGGAAATTAGTGAAACCAAGCCTGAATAGTTAAGTTTTACCTGGCTTTGGTAGAGGAAACACCTCAAGACCAAAGGTGGGCTCAATGGTCAGCCCAGACTTACTGAAGGGTCAGCAGTCCAGGCTTGTATTCTGGTTGTGTGGGGAAGCATGAAACCAGGCGAGTACAAAGATGTGTCCAGTTTCATGTTTCATGATGAAGGTTGCACACAACTCTACTTGGAGCGGAGCAAAGGACCCTGTTACCCTACACTGCACTTCTCAACCAACTGAACACTCCAGTGTAGGGTGCCATGGTGCAAGAGCCCTACCAACCTCTTTGTTCTTACCACAGGTCACCTCCTAATGGCAGCTACTCCTTGCTCCTACCACAGGAGCGAGTAACTGCAGAGAGCTAGCTAGAGGCCTCGTCCTGCACCCACTGAAATGACTGGCAAGATTACTATTTATTATTTTAAAGTGGTAGCACCCGGGAACCCTCGCCATGAATGAGCACCCATCCCATTATGCTAGGTGCTGTAAAAACACAGAATGAAAAGGCCATCCCTGACTTAAACAGCTTACACTCTAAGATCCCATTGACTTAAATGGTGCAGGATCAGGGTGCATGAGAGCAGCAGTATTGTTGTGATCAAGTCATTTACATGCACTCTCTGATCTACATGTATCCCTGGGGGTACACAGAGGTCTTCCAGGGGGTACATCAAATCATCTAGATATTTGCCTAGTTTTACAACAGGACATATAAAAAGCACTAGCAAAGTCAGTACAAACTAAAATTTCATACAATGACTTGCTTATACTGCTCTAAGTATTATACACTGAAATGTTATTTATATTCCATTTGATTTGTTTTATAATTATATGGTAAAAATGAGAAAGTAAGCAATTTTTCAGTAATAGTGTGCTGTGACACTTTTGTATTTTTATGTCTGATTTTGTAAACAAGTAGTTTTTAAGTGAAGTGAAACTTTGGGTACATAAGACAAGTCAGACTCCTGAAAGGGGTACAATAGTCTTGAAAGGTTGACAGCCACTGCTCTACCCAACTGAAACACCCTCCGGGACATAAAAGGTGAACTCTCACCCTCTCCCAATATTTTCTTGGGTTGATAGGGGAAGACTTCAATTATTGTTTCCTTCTGACCAGTAATTGCTTGCCATTAAGAAAATACCATCCATAGTAGCTCTATTTTAATGTTTAAAGGAGATGCATTTTACAGACATACAATTGTTACTTTTACTGCTCAGAAAATATTTTTAAGCTGCATTATTACTTGTAACTCAATCTCTTTTAATGCAGAGGCAGAGAATGTAAATGTCAAATTGAGTTAGATCAGGCATATTCAGACAAGTTAAATGCACAGATACATTAAATGCTATCACCTTAAAGCAACATAAACCCACAAACCCCAGGATATTCACAATTCAGCATGAAATGCTGTCTGTAATATACCCTGTAGAGCTCAGACATTTAAATCTGAATGCCTTGTTCTTTTAATCAGTTATGCTGGCAATAAGAGGCATATTTACTGAGAACAAAAATATATTTCCAGTACCCAATAAACCACAATGCCTTGACATGAGGTGATAGATTGGTTAAAAACAATATAAAGCTCTTAATATATCTTCAAATAAACAATGTTTATAGAGAACCAATTGGGATAATCAAGGTAAAAGGAAAACAAAATTCTTCCTTGACATGGCAGAGTCTGAAAGCTGATATGATGGCTAAAGTCTGCAATACAGGGTATCATAGCCACAGCAAGGTTCTGGATCAGTTGGGCAATGTGTGGAGAAGCATCTCATGTGCCAACCAGTTATTTCTATGCAATAGCTAGCTGGAAATTTCTGGGTGAAATTCATCCATGGGGTGGAGGGCTGCTGCAAAGCCTGCTGCACCCCTGAAGCCCTATATTTGGTTGGCTGACGGCAGAGCAGACACTAAGGGCTACCTGCCTGCCCCTTCTACACTTCAAAAGAAGTCTTGGGTCTGGCATTACATGAACTGGTTAAGGGCAGTGAAAGTGGCAAGGTGGGAGCCAAGGGCTCCATGTTTATACAGATTAATTGGCTCCAACACGACATGTAAATTTATTGTAGGGACTAAGGTAGTTGCTCCACGCTTTAGTCTGCAGTACAGGCCGTGGAGTATGTTTCAGCCCCATTTTTGACCCTCTTCGGGAGTTGGATTTCACCTACCCAAACCACCCAAAAAGACCAATTATTCTCAGCCTATCTGAATATATTCCAGCCAGTTCAATGTCTCTGTATACCACTGTATCATTGGAAGAAATGTGTTCAAATCAAGAAAAGGAAAATTTTGGCTGAACAGCAGGAAAACTTCCTAGTGAAGGGATCTGCTAGACTGAGTTCTCAAGGGAAGTGGTCAAAGCTTCATCGCTTGAGACAGTGTGTGGAATAGAACAAGCCTACATGAACATTGATACAAAGCAGGTAGCATGAGGAGGTTGTGTCCAGCCTAAACTTCCATGGTTCTATATATAGTGTCTCTGGATATAAATGTTGGCATTATGAAGTTAAGCACAATGTCAGTTCTTTATTGAAGTTGAGGATCTAAGTCAGAAGAATACTGCAGAGAGATTTTGGATATAAATGTTGGCATTGCAAAATCTCTCTGCAGTATTCTTCTGACTTAGATCCTCAACTTCAATAAAGAACTGACATTGTGCTTAACTTCATAATAAAATAATCAAGCTGATTCAATTCTGGACAGAACAAGCAAATACAGTCTGGTTCAGTGATGATCTGAATGATGTGGACGAAACATTCTTTCATGTACTCTAAAAATCCAGAATGTAGAAGGTTGGAAAGCACAACAGTAAATAGGCAAAACTATCCTAAGAGCATAGAGAGTGAGGAGAAATAAACTGAGCATGCCACAAATACAGCCTCTCATGCTGTTAGGTGAAAGAATAGATTTATAGGTGAAAGTGCTTGGGAAATGAGATTCAGGGTTGTAATGACTTTACAGCGTGTTACCCCTTTAAAAATGGGGTTTGCAATAGAAATACTGGCACAACCTTAAATTAGATGCCCCTGTAATGAACAAATGCATTCACAAATTCTGCTTACTCTACATGCACGATGAATTTCTACAAGAGAAAACAATAGGAAGGGATATATTTATTCAATTTAAAGTACTTTACAAAATCTACACAAAGCTACTAATTGTCTTAGGTATTATGTAATAATATTACCTCAGTATTTTTAGGATTTCATAGGTATTCTCCGTGGTAAATTCTGTGAATACTTGAAATAGTAAGGTAATCATATCTATTTACCTGAAGTAAAACTGGCCAAGTTTACTGTAGTAGAATTAACCATCAGATCTGAAATACTGAGATTCCCTGAGATAATATCCTGGCAAACTGACTGCTGACTCAACCATCCATCCTTATGAAAGAGATAAACTCAGAGCCAGATCCTAAGCTGGTGTAAACTCCCAAACCTCTAGTGAGTTCAACAGAGTTACATGGGTTTACATCAGCTTAAAGATAGGTTTTATATCATTTACTACATTGAGATTCTTCAAATAAAACTCTAAACATCTTAACACCCTGTCTACTTGTCAAAGAAAGGAGAAGATCCCATGGTCGCTTTCATAAGAACAAAGATTTACTCTGGTTTCTTGGCTATTGCCTCTGAACTTTTGTGCAATATGCCATGAACTAGCTGTCCACCTGGCTGCAGTGCTTCACCCAAAGATGGCTGCATTTCGCTGCCAGATAAAGTGCTGCTGCTGTATGCCCTTTCTGACTTGTGAAAGAGAATCATGACCCAATAGTGTCATTCCTGACTGAAATAGCTAATGCATCACTGAGAGAAGGCATATTCCCTCCCTCCTTCAAACATGCAATAATTTGACCAACACTGAAGAAACCCACCCTGGATACATAAATTCTAGCCAACTGCCACCCAGTGTCAAACCTCCCATTCCTGAGCAAGCTCACAGAGAAATTAGCCAGAGCCAACTACAAGGTCACTTAACTCAAGCTAATATTCTAGACCCAGCACAGGCCACAACATGGAACTGAAACCACTTCAGTGGCACTGACAGATGATCTGTCAATGGACAGAGGGCAGATATCTATTCTCATTCGCCCGGACCTCTCTGCAGCATTTGACATCGCTCACCATAAGATACTGCTATCTCACCTGAAACAGTTGGCAGAGGTCCAGGGTAATGCATTAAAATGTTCTGAGTCCTTCCTGGAGTGTGTGTGCATCTAATGAGTAGTGATGGGAAATTGAACCTCCACCTCATTTGTGGAGCCCTACAAAGATCAGTTCTCTCTCCAGGCCTTTATAACATGTACATGTAGCCACTAGCTGAATGGGTGAGACAAAGTGGACTCAACAATATACAGATGAGACACAGCTCTACCTATCCTTCACCACATACTCCACATACCACCAAGCTGGCTCAGTGCTTGGATGAGATCAGCTCATGGATGAAGAACAGCTGGTTGAAGCAGAACCTGAACAAGACAGACATGATGCTGGTGGGCAGAGGAAAACATTCTGAAGAGTGCACAGCCACAGTGCGGTCTTCTTTGGTGGAAGGTACACATCTATAGCGGTAAAGTCAGCCTATTGGCAAATTCTTGGATTTTTCATGGATGCTAAATTCTTACATACTAGCATCAGCAAGCCATGCTTTCTATCATCTCCAGTCACCTAGGAAACTCAGTCGCATCCTGACAGCTGATGACCTGGGTTCAGCTATTCATGTCTTCGTCAGCTCTTGGCTGGACTACAGCAATGAAATACACCTGGGCATGAAGACTCCAGTGCTTAGGAAACTTCCACTAGTACAGAACATTGCAGCAACACTGGCTACTGCAAGCACATTAAACTGGTTCTTCACTCTCTACTCTGGTTTTCCACAGTATTTCAAATCAAGTTCACGGTCTTGATCCTTAGCTTCAATGCATTTCATGGCCTAGGCCCATGAGTTCTAAAACAACAAATCATCCAAAGCTCTGGGATGAAGACTGTGGTTAACATCTCCGCTCCTCTGGCACAACGGAACTCTCCACAATAAGGGTAAAGCTCAGCTCTGTGGGAGACACAATATTCTCAGGGGCTGGTCTGGGAGTGGGGAATGAACTCTTCCAGGAACTAAGGACCATCACACACTTCACCACCCTTGTTCCAAGAGAAAGGAACATTTCTTTGAGCTCTAACATAAATTCATCGCATTATGTAAAACAAAAAAAGCCTACCAAAATAAAGCACTCCACTAGACATGCGCGTCCAGCTGGAGAGAGGATGAGAGAACAAGCTACACGTATCAGATGTTAGCTACATTGCTTGATGCACTACTGGAAGGAACTCCAACTATGGTAATGAGTGCAGTATCAGAACCTATATAGACTAGAATAGAAAGTGTTCTGCAGGCTATCTGCCCCCCTACCCCCAAAGCCACACAATGGCATTCTGGGAGAGGGCCTAAGGAGCTTTAGATTGTAAACCTTTCAGGGCAGGGATTGACTCTCATTTGGGCACTATCATAATATAAATATTTACCACTAATAATAATCAGGGAGTAAAGTCTGTGTATAGCAATGGTCCCTATTCACATACCTTGTTTTCTGCGTGACTGTTTGTGGATTATCTGTGTATCAGAGGAATAAAGGATGACTAGGGAGGCTGCTGGCCAGAATACAAGCATACTTACTGTTTGTTTTTCCACTGCCTATGCACACATTTCTGAGCACATTGGTATGCTGTGTGAGAATTTGTCCCATAATTTGTACAATGCTTTGGGATCTTATCAGGAGGCACTAGATAAATAAGATCTCGATACAATATTTTACTGCCGACCTTATTATAGCATTCATTATATGGATTCCAATATGTGGCTGCACAGTGTGCACTTTACAAACTAGTGTATGCAAACATCTCAACTCTCCTGCAGGAAAATAAAATTAAAGGCTCAGGAATAAAAGCCTGTTAGAGGTGCATTGGAACAGTTTTGAATGAAGGAAGCATTAAAAACATACAACTACTCTGTTGCAAATTCTACTTCCTTCCAACATTTTGGGAATCCTGAGTCTTTGTGAGTGTTCAAACTAGATTAAGATTTGACAACAAATCTCAAACTATGGTGATGAGTGCAGTATCAGAACCTATATAGACTAGAATAGAAAGTGTTCTTCAGGCTATTTGCAAAAAAATAAAATAAAGGCCACACAATGGCATTCTGGGAGAGGGCCTAAGGAGCTTTAGATTGTAAGAGATAACAAATAGATATCTGAAACAAATAGGTAACAAACAGATATCTAAAAATTAGAAAAAAACGTGCAATATGTTTTATGCTAATTATTGTATGAAGGGGGAATTCCTGGAGTAAAAGTAGTATAACTACTTTTAAATGTGTCAGCTAGTGCCTAAAAACAAGTGCAAGCAGTCCTCCATTTGGAGTGTTTGTATAAATCAGGGGTCGGCAACCTTTCAGAAGTGGTGTGCCGAGCCTTCATTTAGTCACTCTAATTTAAAGTTTCGCGTGCCAGTAATACATTTTAACATTTTTAGAAGGTCTCTTTCTATAAGTCTATAATATATAACTAAACTATTGTTGTATGTAAAGTAAATAAGGTTTTAAAAATGTGTAAGAAGCTTCATTTTAAATTAAATTAAAATGCAGAGCCCCCCGGACCGGTGGCCAGGAGGACCCAGGCAGTGTGAGTGCCACTGAAAAATCAGTTTGCATGCCGCCTTCGGCACACGTGCCATAGGTTGCCTACCCCTGGTATAAATGGATAGATAAATCAATAAAGAAAAACACAGTAGAATATATGAGTGATGCTAGACTGTATGGCTATTCATGTATTTTGGGGACAAAGTAAGTGTATTCCACCACACCATATTTGTTTTTCTTAACACCTGAATTTCATTCTACAGTGCACTGTACAGTAGACAGCTTCTCTTTACTGAATGTATTGGCCTCATGAATAATGTTTTCAGGAAATTATTTTTTTTAAATGATTTTTTATTTTTATGCAACAACTGCAGAAGTAACTGATAAAGAGCTATGGGAATAAATATTGTTTTTGTGCTATTATAGGTTAATCTCTGAACTGTCATTAACTCAGCATGCATAGATGGATAAAGGCGTGTCATTACGTCTCCTGTTCATGATCTCTCTAGTTGTCCATGTGGAAACGAAATAAAGGTAATTAATTTCCTAAAGTAGTAAAAAAGAGTTATCTGATATTTAAAATAAATAAACGATTACATCTAAAATATTGATTTTTATCTGTTGGGTAGACCACTCATGCATAAAGCTTTGCATGTTTAATGGTTAATCAGTTTCTGGTACTAACCAGAAAAGGAAGGCCTTTACATTCTGTGTTGCTATATTTTTAAAATGTTTACCACAAATAATCCATAGTTTACCTCACACCCACCCAACAGTTCCCACAGGGCAGTGTTACCATTAATTTCCTAGTTCAAATTTTAAGCCAAGAGGCATGTCAGGTTTGTGCTTCTAAACAGAATGGTTCTGCCCAACTTCCCTGCTTTAGGCATGTGAAATGACCAGGTGTTTACCACTGGGTTTTTAACTTTATAGCTCTGCATCTGTACTTGGTACAGTTTTTAAAGTGTGCCAGGATGAGTAGGATGAGAGTAATTATAGTGAAACTGTTTTCTGGGAACTGTTCCCATGGAAAAGAAACACAATCTGTAAACAAGCTGGAGTGGGTAGCAAGTAAAATACTCCACTTGTGCCGTGATATGTACACATGATCAATACATTGTATTATTACACTGTATTTACGGCTTCATCATGATTCAATTTCAGAAGGTGCAGAATTGTGTATTTTCACGACATTTACAATAGGTTTATAAATTGTCAAGGATTAATGCTGACTTATCAGTTCTGAAAAATAGAAGTGTGGATAGTAAAGAGAATTTCCAATAAGATTAAAAAAAAATCAAACCTTTCTGCATGACATATGTAATCACTATTTGCCATGATTCTTTGCAACCTGCCTTGTATTTTCAACACTGAAAGCATTCTGTCGTTCAGTTCTCTGGAGAAGTTTATAGAATTTTAGCACATATTCTGGATAGATCATGTGAGGAAACTTTACTTTTATTACTTCTATCCATATTATTAATTATCTTACAAAGTTGTAGGTGAGAAACTACAAGAATTTGGTTTTGGTTTGGTTTGTAGGCAGAGGGGTCTGATCAAAATGTAATTTGAGTTACTACATCCTGTCTGCCTCCACCAACTTCAATTTGATGTAGTATTTATCTTCACTTTTTGTGTATTGTTAAGCAGTTGCCACACTGGATTTCAAAGCAGGTTAGAAACACTTATTAATTAATCCTCACACTCTTTCTAAAGTAGGAAATGGGATACAACTATAAAGGAATTATTTAATCAACCACTGAGAAATGCAGCCACCTCTACAGTGGAACATGGCAGCTGTTTAACAGCGCCCAGCAACATCACATCAGAGTTTAGAGTAGAATGTGAAGAATACTGTATCTAACCCAAACTGCAGAGGCAATTACCTGAGCTAGAACTTGGCCAGCACCCTGAGGTTAACTCATAAAATATGCCATGGTGTCTTTCGAAACTGTAAGTAGTCAGATCCTCACAAGCACCACTTTGTGCAGCATTTAAATATCACCTTGAGTTCTCCCATGTGAGCACTGATTCAGTTTGACCCTATTGAGTTTATGAGCTCTTTACAACCCAAAATGGGAAGAGCTAAAGTGTGTTTGTTAACTAGTTAAGCGAAGTGAACTTCTTTGGAGCAGTTTCAAACTCTGAAGTAAATACATATTTGGGAATATATTTACATGTGCATATTACTTACTCAATGACTGTAATAGCTTCTTTGAATGGTTATGGTCTGTTTGCAGAAATCCTTCTTAATCTGGGTATCATTAACTGGAAAGACTATCACAGCTGTTTTATGAGCTAGGACTGTCTTTCCGGTCAATGTACAAATCCATAAGCTATAGATCCTTTAGCAAATTTTTCAACATGCATAGTTGCTTTTCATTTTCAATTAAACAAGGTATTCATTTTAATTATTTCCTCCACCAGGCAGAGCAAATGAGTCCATATGCGGGACCAGTAGCTCCAAATTAAGTTTTCTTCAGCAAAACAATGTTCTTGAGTTGAATGAGTACAGTACAAAAATATGGAGCACTTATAAAAAAAACCACCTTCCCTTTTGTCCTGTTATAAGAAGTTGGGCACAACTGAACAATTTTTTCATTTTATTTTATAAACTAATTTGTTCCTGCGTGAAGGTCTAGAATGGTGAGTTTTATCCTGGAGCAAAAATTTTTAAACCTGGGGCACTGATTTTTAAGCAGAGTCCCCCATAGATCTCAATTGGGAGGTCTACTTAAAAAATCAGTGGCACGATATGAGTCCTTGTTTGTAAACTCCAAAAATACAGGGTTTTTTAATGGAAATGGTGACGCAGCCCTACCTGCAGGAGGGCAAACAGCATGTCTATAATAAAATTGGAGGCACAGGGAACATTCTCAAGCGAAAGGAGCATTTATGTCCCTCCTGTTCCCCATACATACAATTTTAAAGAGTCAGTGTTTCACACTTGTCCAAGCAGCAATTCCTTTACAAGTAAAGTATAAGAATCTTCAAGTTTTCATAATAACCAAAAATACATTGCATAAAGAAGATGGATTTTAATTAATGACTGTTATTCAATAGAACATGTTGCTTTCTACATAGGGGATTAAAAGATGAAAAAGAATGGGAAAATATCAGGTTTTAATGAGCTGCCATCTTCATTTGATTTAACTAAATTTCATCTACTGTAGAAAGTATTAACAATTATGAGAGTCATTTAAGTGTATCCACACAGTTTGGCACCTGACTGCTATCTTTATGTAATTAAATTGTGTAGCAAATGGATATAAACTACTGTTAGAAGTTAAAGGTTTCAGTTCACTCATTGATCTTTCTTCTTCAACATATAAGCAAGCAAAATTATTATAAAATAAGTTGACAAAAGGTTCTGATGAAAAACCATAAACTGATAACTCATGCAGCTGCCCTGGGTTTGAATTAAGCAAAGCCTGATA
Organism: Chelydra serpentina; assembly: GCA_037349315.1. Classification (NCBI taxonomy): domain Eukaryota; kingdom Metazoa; phylum Chordata; order Testudines; family Chelydridae; genus Chelydra; species Chelydra serpentina. The sequence goes on along the minus strand of JBAIAC010000035.1, from coordinate 26,781,856 downwards.
CAGCAAGCTAATGCTTAAAAATCAGTACAGATTTTGATAGGTTTCTCATTTCCCCTTCAGCTTTTCAGCAATATGTGCAGTCATAACACAGAAGGATATTCATTAGCTGGATTTGCTGGTCCAGAACCCACTCTGTAGAGGGGTGATTTACAGATGGTAGCACTTGATCTGTTTATGCAAGTTCATAGTTTTTCACAAAATACTACTTGTCTGGAATCTCCCTACAGCAAACGTTGCCCTTTCAACTTTCACAAACTCAGATTGTCCTTGATTCTAATAAACAGGTCCCTAAGTATATTTCTTTTTTTGGCAGATCTGATGTATTTCTGCCTATTTGTATTTTGGCAGAGTAGGTTCTATCCCGAACGGACACAATCAGAATATGTATTGATTGGCTTCACAGTAATGAATCAATTACTAATGATCCAAGAGAGGCAAATGCAATTTTTTTTCAGGTTTCCAATGAAACCCATAAAGAGATGCCATGGATCTAAAATCTATGTCCCTATAGTTTTTTTTCTAACTGTACCATCAATTAATAATGGTGCATGGGAAGGAATGTCAACCTGCATTTACTTTAGCCATTTCTAATGAACTCCTGAAAAGACCGTGTGTTTCTGACTCCGAAATCTATGGTATCTGTTAGAATTCACTGAAAACAAGAACAGAAAAAGCATGCTGCTATTGCTCCCCCCATACCATTATTAGATGTCTGACAAAAGGTCCGTAGGGAATATAGTTAGTCAAAAGCTGTTAACTTTTTTGTTATGTTGTGCTTTATGTTTTCACCAGCAAATAATGATCATAGAACGCACCCTGGGTTACTGCTCTCAATAATAAATAATAGCTTTTCTTGTTTAAAAGTAAGTGATTACATAATTTAAAAGCAAAAGAAAAACAGGGTAATTTTTTTTGTTTTCTAACTGTTTAATTCTAGGCACACTGCCTGGCACTGTAAGTCTCTATGCTAATTTCCCCATCAACTCCCAGAGGGAATTGGTCCGTAACCTAACAGATACACATTTTGCCTTGCTTCATTAAATGAAAAGCAAAAGAAGTCAGATCAGTTAATATTCAAAATGTGCTGAAAAGTTGATGGCAACATGCTAAAGGAACCTAGTTCTACTTTCAGGTACTCCCAGTGGTTAAAACAAAAAGCCAGTTCTCTCGTCTGTACTGATGTGTCTTTGGCTGTGTAAGAATTACAATCATCTGTGACATTTGGGCTTTTTGTGTTTGTGTATACTGAATTTACAAAAATAACATCATTGCTGTCCTTGTGGGACTCACTCCACAAAGGCTCTAGCAATCACCTCTGATTCCTAACAATTGGAGATCACTGGGTTTTGATGAAGAACTACCTTTCTGATCAATAAATCACCAGCATGTAAGAGAAAAATAAATACAAATGTTATTACTAAGCTCGTAGGATAGTTATTTATAATTTTTAAAGCATTTTCCCTAGATGAATACTTTTTGTAATAAACTCACTTTTGTTTTTGTTTTTAACAAAAGCAATACTGCTTACCATGATCCTGATCGCGCCATCCCATTTATATCTTTAGTGATAAGACCACTGTGGAAAGGGCCTGTCACTTTAGTGCTAATTGTGATGTTTCTTCTTCTAGTCTTTAGCACTGGGACTGAATTCTGAACAGCTGCAATTACTAGCTCACAGCTTTCAATCATCTGAACAATTAACTCTTTTGAGGCAAATTAAAATGTATGTATTTAAGATTTATCATGCAGTTTACCCACTTGTAATATTCACTAATGTTTTTACCTATTTAACATATACCAAAACAAACATCTTTTCCACCATTATAACTAACTGGAATGAATACAACATAGACAGACCTTTACCTTATAAAGGTAACAAGGAAAATATACAGACATGATTTATTAAAAGTGTGGGTTATTTCTTAACAGTTAACTCAGCTCCAATAATTCATTTCAGGCTAATCACCCCAAGAATGCTTAGGAAGAAAGTCTTAAACCTCATCTTGCAGCTATTTTGTATGCTATCTTACTTTATGGCATATAAAAAGCATGCCACAGACTGTTGATGCGAGCTACTCTGCATTGGACTGTTAAAGACACTGAATAGAAACTAAAGATACAATGGGATTAGGAGAAAAGCCATAAACCCTGACATTGATTGGCAGTTTTTCAAAATTATAGTTCCCTATTTACAGACTGCAATAAACCCAAAGCCTTTTAATATGCACTGTGTAATGGAATACAATACGGGAAGTGAGCTCAGGTAAGATTTAGGTATCATTAAGCAAACAGTGTTAGAGAAAATGCGGTGCCTGTCTCCTAGTTGAACATCTGGGATTCACTGCATGGCTCCTGATAACCAATGAGACAACATAATAAGGGGCAATGAATCCCAGATGTTACAGATAGGTCATGCTCCATGGAGCTGGCACATTGTAAAGTGGGAGAAATAAAAGTCACTTTTAAGTTTACTATAGGGTGACCTTATTTCCCTATGCTGAATATGGGATACCTGGTAAAATTACTCGTATTCAAGTGAGTTCAATGACAGTCAGTCAGAAATATGCAGTACTAACATTCAAATTAATATCAAGTTGACTGAACCCTTTTTCAATAGAAATACTGGGTAGTTGGATTCTTTTTATTTACCTTCTTATCTTTAAGGTTTTAGGCTTCACACGGGGAGAGGTGAAACACACACACACACACACACACACACTCTCTCTCTCTCTCTCTCTCACACTCACCCTCCCTGCCCGGTGCTCTCCTCCCTCCGCCTCTCCAGGTACCTGGTGCCACGTCTTCCCGAGGCAACATGTGGGGGGGCACACAGGGCCACATACACCCCTCCCCAGATTTCTGCCAGGGTTCACACAAGAATGTGACCAGCAGCAGTCTTTCTGCACTGTGCGGGATGGAAGGGATGGGAGCTGCTTTCAGCTGCAAGGAAGGAGGAGGGGGGAAGGGATGACCTGGCCCATGTCTTTGCAGAGCTCATCTCTCCCCCACCTTCCTTGTCCCTTCCTGTCTACACAGCGTGGAAAGGCAGCTAATACCTCCAGGCTGCTGCTGGCCACCAACATAACCCAACTGCCTCAGTGTGGGCAGGAAGTGATGAAGCCCTAAGAATGCATTGTGCACCAGGGCCCAGGGAACTTAGCTTCAGGGGCTTCAGCAAACCCAGCCAGAGAGATCGTTATGCAGGGGAAGGTGCCTAGGGGATGAGCATCATTGTGCTCCCTGGGGGGCAGGACCTAGGGTACAGGTGCACGTGAAGAGGGTGCTAAGCCCCTGTCCGGGGGACTGCTGTGTAGCCTGCAGGGCCAGGGTGCAAACAGGCTAGAAATCGGTTCCCCCACCACCACTCCAGAGCTCAGCCAAGGGGCAGAGAGGATTCCCCGTGCTAGTGTTGTGTGGGGCTTTTGCACATGCAGGGCTTGGCTTCTCTTAGCCAGCATCCTGGGCCGGAGGGTTTGGGGCTTTCCCAGGGCACCAGCCCAGCCAGAGGTGGCGGGGGGTGGGGGTATGGAGGAAGGAGCCTGCTGGCCAAGCCGTTGGTGAGCTGTGCTGTTGGTGACGTGCCCCGCTGAGGGGATATGGAGGAGCAGCAGGGTTGGGGGGCATGAAGGGGCAAAGCAGGGAGAGGACAGCAAGAGGCAGAGCATGTAAAGGGCAGATGGGTGGGCAGCAGAGGCAACATGTAACCAGGTGCCTGCTCACACTCACTAGCCATTGCAGCGTGCATCCAGCACCGGTTGGAAATGGGACAGGGGGCAGAGTCCTGCTGGCTAAGAGCCAACACGCAGCAGGAGCTGTGCTGATGGACTGGCAGAGGGAGCGGCCAGCCCTGCGCGTTGCATCTTTGCCCCGCCGCCGGCTTTGCACAGCCACCCCCATCATTTGCCACTGGAGTCTCCACTCATCGCTGCTGGGCGGGCAGCTGATGAGCAGCGATCCGGCCAGCAGCAGGACCCGCCAGCACTGATGGAGGGAGACAGAAAATATGGGACAATTTGCCCATTTTTAAGAAAAAGTCAGGACACCTGCAGGGGGGCTTAAGTACGGATCTGATCCTTTAAAAACGGGATGTCTGGTCTAAGATGAGTGGGGGCACAGCTTTGGTTGGATAAGGAGACATCACATGACTGATCTGCCTAATGTTTGGTAAGATTTATGTGAATGATTCATCAGACACTGGGTTGTTTGTGAACATAAAAGTTACTGCTTTCACATGAAAAACATGCAACTTTTGCATTGAGTTGCTAACTGCCCATTTACCTATTCTGCTTTTTGTACCCAGTTTTGTACCCAGTGCTCAGGGCCAGTTTTAAGACTTGAAAGACTGCAAAGAGGGTACTGGAGTGTGTCACCCCCTACTCCATTTCTGCTGCGGAATGACGAGTGGGAATGAGGTTGAATGTTGTGCAGTAACCTCAGCTACTCATGTCCTAGTTTCCTCTCAGGTTTCTATAAATTTGGCTGACAAATACCAAGAGTGTAAACTGCAGCGAGGACCCAGTTAGTTTCTGGTCTTGTGCTTAAGTCCACCCTGCATAGGTTTGGATGTGCATGTATTTCATACACTGAGTTGCCTTGCTTGGGTCAGACACAAACTGATACTATGGAAAATGTTATAGTCCAAAGTGTATGCCAAAAATGATTAAATCTGAACACTTGGTTTACATAACCCATTGTTAACAACAGCATCTCAAGTGAGATTAACAAACCCTCCATTTCTTCCATAATTAACAGGCTGCTTTACCTGCACCATGCATAAATGGTTATACTTGTGTTTATTAGAGAGGAACCAAAACCTCAAATCATAACATCCCTAAACTGTGAGGTACTTTAGACCCAAGTGCAAACTTGGAACCTCACACTCATCTGTATCTTTATGTTATTAATGTATCTGAACAAATAATAATCTGCACAGATTTCTAACTGAGAGGGTGCTTCACTTATGTTTATATTTGTATATAATCACAATAAAAATAAAATAGATTTAAAATCATAGAAAGAGGTATTTACAAAGATTAAGTTTTGGGAGTGGATCAAGATGGGGATGGGATGAGAGAAAACAGGTGGGAGACAGCAACTTTGCAAAAGCTTTACTGAATTAGAATGCCAGACAATGAAATTCACCACAGTGCAGACGGCCTGTAATACAAGGCCCCCATTCACCAGTTAACCCCGTTTTAAAATCCATATCAGTCCCTTAACATGGGGATCAAAGCTTTGTGCAATGGGCTATGTGTGGGTACTCTGCACTGTTTGTATATTTCATCCCTATTGAAGTTTCTATTCAGAACCATGGACAGTAGCCAGTTGTGCTGCGGAAGGAAAGTTGATATTGAAAGAAATTTTGAAAGGAAAATAAAGTCTAACTAGAGCATGCAGCAAATTCCTGAAGTGATATCACCAGTTTGGAGTTCTTAGGGAGACTGTTCCTGTTTTTAATGTCCTTTCTGACATTGGTGGTGGTAGTGTTTTGTGCCCCCCCACACTTTTGGCATATTGTCCAATCAGGAAAATTCCAGGGGTGACATCATCATTTAGGAGCACACATTCTATTATTCTCTATTTTCAATTTGAAACAATTCAGGAATAAGACTTAAGAGACAAAATTCAGTAGACAAACATATCTAGAATGCTGAATATGTGGAGCTAAACTGTTTGCCTCTGGGATTTTGTTTCTAATAATTATTCCATTTTACAACAGAATTTGTGGCAGGGCCTGGTTCTGTGCTGATGGAGAGAAGAAACTCACTCAGATCAGTCTAAACCACAAACACAACACAATATAATAGGGTAATGACCTGTGCTGCCTATTACACAGCAATAGCTCTGCTGTCTGATTTGACAGTGCCTCTCTCTGGGCATAATACTGGGACATGTTGTAACAAGACTGCAAAGCCCACTCCAGAGCATACTAAAATACATGTACACCCATCAACTGAGCACAGGATTAACAGGAGAGCGGTGTACAGGATGGAAGTTCCATTTTGTGATTTATTTTGATATTTTGTAGTTTGGCTTCATTCTGAAATGGAGCAAAATACCAAAAATTCTCCATGAAGGGAAATAATTTTTTTAAAACTTTGGGTCAATTTTACATTGTTTCAGCAAAAACATTTGTTTCTGTTTTGGCTTTATTAGTATTATAATGTACAATATAAAACAAAAATTAAAAAAATTAAAAATAAAAATTAATTTCAAAATGAAAAGTTCAAACATTTTGGTCCAGAAATGTCAAAATGGGAGATTGTGACATTGTTAGAACTTTCCTTCACTTGGTTTTCTTCCAAAACAAAAATCCAGTGAAATGGACCCAATTTCACCAAGCATTTTGATTTTGATGGAACTGCACATTCTGACAGACTATTGGTTCTGTTGAAATTTCTCAGACTATTTCTAGTTAATAGAAGAACACTGGGCATAACTATAGCACATATGTTCTTTGGGCCACCAACATGGGGATTCAGGGCCAGATTTACAATGATTTTCAGGTGCCTCAAGATGCAAATAAGCGCCTAGTGGGACTTGAACAAGTTCCTAAGTGAGTTAGGCACAATGCCTTTCAATGGGGGTTAGGCGCCTAACCTGGTTGGGATCTTTTGTAAATCTGAGTTGGCAGCCATCTGCATCTTTAGGCACCTAGTTACCCATCCGACCCTAGAGGTATAGGAGTTGTAGGGCTATAAGTGGTTCAAGAATGTGAACATGTTCATTTTAGAGCACATCAAATGAGAGCCCTCAGTTAAACAGTCAAATATGGTTCCCTCTTGTGCTTTGATTACTATATTGTTTTAATGTTTAACTTTTTGTGTAAGTAAAATAAAAATGTTCTCCAAACTCTTTTTAGAAATACTACAGTGCCTATCCGGATGCCACCTACCACTGACCCCTCACAACTGTTCTAATGTCTTTTGTTATTTTGTATCCAGCAATATCTTGTAATTCACTCACTTGCTGAAACCTGTGCTTGACACCACAGGGTACAAAATAACACAGAAAACATCATCTTTGGAACATTAGGGGTTGGCTGGTGCTGTGAATACTCCTAAGAACAGTAAAATCAGCTTTGCCCTTTCGCTAGTTAGATCAGCAGCTTGATCGATCCTATTTATTTTTTGGTCTTGTGAGAGTTCAAGAATTGGCCAGAAATCAATATGACCCACACAGAAGCCCCTCTGAAGGAAAGAAATACCATGATTTAAGTTGAGAAGCTATTTACAAGAATCTGTTGGGAGCATCTTTGAAGTCCTGGGCAAAATGTAGGGTGCCTAGCTGAAAATACGATTAGCTTTTTTGGCTAGAAAAAGAAGAAATAATGCCCTGTTGTGACTATATCCGAGACAAGGAGAAAAAATAAGCCATTTGAGTGGCCTGATGTAGCTCAGCAGAATGTTCCTTTTTTTTTTTTTTTTACAGGAGCATAAACAAAAGAGCTGTTCCTACTGGAGTAGGTTGCCTTTTAGCCAAAAAAATATCCCCCCCAACTCTTCCCCTTGAGACTGACATATCAAAAGGAATCGTGTTTCTCAAACTTCCTCATACTGAAACCACCATCCCTATGTGAAAATCTATACACAACGGATTATGTACTTGGAAGCAAATATGTTGTCCTGTTTAGCTAGGATGGAGTTATAGGATGCATACGCCAGGTTCCGATAGTCTCATCCTGCAGAAATTGTTTGGAAAAGTTTACTCGTGTATCAGATATAAAAGCAACAAATAATACTCTAGTTCCTTGTGTGGAACTGTGAAAAGAACTACAAAGCAGAAGCAGAGCTTAGAATGAGATTGGAAATATTTTTTACACAGTGCACAATTAGTTTGGAGAACTCCTGGCCATCAGATATCATGGAAGTTAAGAGCTTAGCAGGATGCAGAAAAGATGGGAGATGAGAGCATCCACAGTTATATTAATAAGATTAAAAAAATATTTGAAAGGGATACAAACTTTATGCTCCAAGGCATAAATGAAGGAATTAAGGAAGAAGCTTCCTCTCTGGGTAAATGAGTACATCATTACTCACTTACAGCTTTCTTGAACCTTTCTCTAGAGCATCTGGATACTATTCTAGATAGACCAATGGGCTGATCCAGTACGGCAATGTCTACATTTGTTGAGTTATAAAATATTATATATGTTATAGTTTTAACTCCTGACATATCAGGGAGTCTCAACTATAGCTCCCACGCAGTAAATATTTTCTTAATTACAAGAACTTCTGTGAAATTAGGTTGGAAGAGTAACAAGCTATTTTGATTTTAAAAGTGTCTGAAATCACTGTATATCGTCTTTTACTTAAACCACTCGAACTTAGCAGAGGTTTCAGGTCATTCAATTGGATGCCTACTCTGTATATGTAGATTGGGCTAGAACTGATCATTCCTTTTCCTACCCTTTCCAGGGTCTATAATCTTCAATTTCTCTAGTTGTGTTATGTAATTTTTAAGCTCTTTTGGGTAGGGGACCGTGGCTTTTTAAGAATCTCTGTAAAGCGCCATGCAAAGTAATAGATCTTTCTCTATAAATGTAATAAAAATAAAAATAAACAACAGGTCAAGATCAATCTTGACATTACTGTTTACATGCCAACACAGAGCAAAACTGGTGTAAAATTTTTACAGGGGAAGGTGCAACTTCTTCACTCTGAAACCATCTAAATTTGAAAGCATAAAATCAAAATGTAAATTATTTGCAAGATTTGAATAGCAAGAATCTGTGATAATCCCTCAACTTTCTTGATCTCATCCCTGCCATTTGTTCTGCTTTGCTGGGGATGGGAAGTGGTGAGGAGGTCCAAGCTGTGATACTCAAAAATAAAGTGTAACACAACTTCAACAAAAACTCCATCACAACTCTACGGTACTGTATCTAGGCAAGAGGTCTGCTACTGGGTATCAAGATGGTAGGACAATAAATACAAAGGAATCTGAATTTCTAAGTGCTAAACCAGATGTGAATGTTTCTAAGATTTGGGCATGTCTGCAGACAAGCTTTTGGCTCACGCATATTTCCTTATTTTTTATTAAGATAATAAATCATGGCTGTGGCTCAAATTGCTATGTACTTTCCAAGCACAAAGAGAAAGAGATGGTCCTCAACCCCACAGAGCAAAGAATCTAAAACCCTATAATCATTAGAGAAACTTGGCTGATTACTTCCAGGCAGTAAATATACTTATATCCTGCCTTAACAAGTTACACATTTTTTCTGTTATAGATCAGATTTAAATGGTTAGAAACATATAAAAGAAGAAGTCTAATACATGTAGCTGCCTCCCTCAACATGGCTTGTTTTTGTCAGATACAGTGCCTTTCCGCTATCTCCTCTCATATGCTGCCTTCCACCTCTCCTGCAAATTATCTTTTCTTTGTATCACTATTGTCGTAATTTAAGAAAATCAGTAAAAGAAAAGAAAAAGTTCTTTGCTACAAAGAATATTCCAATGAGACAAAACTGTCCTGCTGTGTTGGAAGACAACCACAAAGGTATGGTTTTATTGATTATTGATTTAGATTATACAAAAATGAAAAAAATACATATGAAGCAATATTCTTCATGCTATGTGGCACTCTTCCCTCTCCGGAGAAACCAGTGAACATGGACAGAGGGCTGTGAAGGGTGTGTTCTCAATACAGTCTGTACAACTGACCTCTTCAAATCGCTGTCAAAAACCAAGGTAGCTTACTTCCTATTTAATACTCAGATCTGGGAGAATGCATGCTTCAAGGGAGAACCCAAGTCTTTTACTTTCTTGGTCTAAATCCAGCCCATATTGGCAATGTCTGAAAGTAACTGCCTTTTGATGGCTGTTATATGGGCTATATTGAAAGAATTGGGGGTGTGGTGTCTCATTTTAGTGTCGAGTGGGCAGATGTCTACAACACCAAACCACCACATGCTACTAATTAACATTGGAACTTACAGACTGCCATATTGGATCAGAGTAGTGATCCATCTAGGTCCTGTGTTCCGTTTCCAACAATCTCCAGTACCAGATGCTTTGGAGAAAGATATAAGAAATCCTACAAAGGGCAATTACAAAATAACCTGCCTACAAGGAATGTCTCTTTCCAAATTCTGTTACTTAGAGATAAGTTTATTGCCCTGTAGCACCTCACACTAATTGGCACACTTAGTAGAGAGGCCAAGGACTCAGTGAGGAAGGAGATGGAATTTGATTCTTATTCCTGGGGATGGATTCTCCAGGATGGCATTGAGGCATATTGGCAGGGTACTGTGAGGAAGTTTGAACTACTTGTGCTGTGCCCAGTGTGTAGGTTAATGGAAGTCTTCAGGGTACATTTACACTGCAGTTAGATAACTGCAGCTGGTCCATGCTAGCTGACCCAGGCTCACGGGGCTCGGGCTGCAGGGCTGATTAATTGTGGTGTAGGCTTTCCATCTCAGGTAGCAGCCTAAGCTCTGGGACCCTCCCATCTCACAGTGTCCTACAGCCCAACCCCCAGCCCAAGCCCAGACGTCTACACCACAATTAAAGAGCCCCACAAGTCAAGCCAGCTGGCATGGGCCAGCCACGGGTTTTTAACTGCAGTGTAGACATACCCGCAGTCTCCAGGTTATCAAAGGTGGCACATTTCACCAGCATTGAAATGATCAAAGGAACAAAAATTCTATTAGCCAACTTGACCCATGTACATCAGAATGTCTATATTATCAAATACCTTTGACCACTGCCACTGCTTTGTGCTGCTAGTGAGTGAAAGGAAGTGTTGATCCACCCAGACTGAGTTTAAACTACATATAATGTAGCAGGTGAGGCAAATGAGAACAGGGTTTTGAGGGGTAGGAAATAGTGACGCAAAGGCAACATTGGTGCCTCCTCTCCTGTTCAAGGAGGCAAATCTTACTTATACCACAAAACATAGGCTGCCATAACTTTAATGTCTGATTAAATTTCATTCTTGGACTGCATAATACTCAGAATGAAATCCTGGCCCCACTGAAGTCAATGGGAGTTTTGACGTTAACTTCAACAGAGCTAGGATTTCATGCTCAGTTCTGTTCAAACGTGACTTGCAGATGGACAGACATTTTCCAAGTGATGGACTGGAGCAAGTGCATTTGTTTCTGGCTATTCATTCAGGTTTCTGCACCTATTGTACTTTCCTTTGCCTACCATCACAATGTATCTCTCTGAGAGAAATGGATTCCCACACTCTAGTAATAAGCAATAGTTCTAACTATTAAAGTCTCATTTTTGATGGGACCAATTCAACTATTTTCAAGACATTTGGTTTTAACAGCAAGAAAGAAAATCTCTCATCATGAAATTCATACATGAAATGGGTCCAGGATTTAGTTACCGTTGTACCTGCTCTTTCGTTGTTTATTAGTTTTGGAGTAATTTATTTTCTTCCTTATCTAGATTTTTCCCTACTGTTTGGTTATAACCTCATCCACGATTACAATCACTTAATAACCACATCATAGAACATGTCTGTTTTTACCTTGGGTAAAAGATTCATTTTCTTTATCATCAGCTCACAGTAAGCTATTTCTCTCCCTAACTAACTAAAGTAGGAAAGTGAAGTATGAGGTCACATGTAGAGCTTTACTATGATACATACACCAGTTACATAGGGTTAGCCACCTGCCCTCTCTCTTTCATAGATCACTGATACCTGTGAATTTACAAAGTCTGTGTGCAACTTCTCTTTTGAACTAATGTTCTTCTGTTTTATACTTTAGCTCTACTGCTATATTCAGAAAAGTGTTGATTTGGATTTAAAACATATTTTCCAATGAGCTAACACTAGGATTTTTGGAAACTTTTCAGATTTCCCTTCTTAGAATGCAATAATAGAGGAAGAAACTACCCTTTTTGTAGAATTTAGCCAGAGGGAAAGTTAGCTTGTAACAGTCTGAGTTGAAATGTCACATAGAATGCTTAAAATATATTCTGATTTCTGGAAAGGAATAATCGGCATCAAATAAAGTAAAATGTTCTGAGTTAGTGTGAACACCTCCAGCTTGCAACAGCTGTCACCTTTCTACTGGCACATTAGTACAGTGTGATCTATTCCTAAAGGAATTCCAGGGGAAGAAAAAACATTTGAGTGTGTTTCAGATCCTCCATTTCCCCACAAAATAGAGCATTTATCTTAATTCGTCTACCCCCAAAGCCCATTCTCAGGGCATATCTGCCCCCAACTCTAATATTTACAGAGAACTAAATAACGTATTTTCCTCCCAAACGATTAGTCTCTCCTTGAGAACAACAAATTCTACGGTTGAGAGTTTCCTTAAAAAAAGTGGTAAATCACTATGCTAAAAATAAAAACAGTGGGAAAATGCTGTTATCTCACTCTCTATTGAATTCAGTGACAACGGTTTCTGTGCTGCTGTGAGATCAGCTTAGGCCAATGACAGAGATATGAAATTCCTTTATGTTCCAAGCACAGTCACAAGAATTAGCATATATATATTTTTGTCTAAACAGCTCATTATTTATACTAGAGACAGGCTCGATATTAAAACATGAGATAATTACATTTACAGAACTGCACTTCTGCCCAAATCGCATCTCTGCTACAGACACATAGACAAAAGTTCGACACCTGCTTTTCTAATGAAAAAGTGGCATAAAGACATCTTATTCTCCCTAGGAGAAACACCTTTTCCTTCCTCGTGAGAACAATTTTGGTAATGTACGCTGATAACATTAATAAAATGTATACATTTCACACCTGTGAAAAAAAGGTAAAAATCTCCACTCACAGGTCACCTGTCCTATTTATAATCTGGGATATTAACTAGTGCATGTAACACTTCACACAAAACTTCATCAAGCAATCCAATATAGGCATCTTTTTGTGTGCACAGTAATGCAGATTTCAATTACATCAAAATATAGGAATATATTTCAAAAGGTTACAAAGCGAAAAAAAAAAGAGCGCAAGGTGGTAAACCTTTTTGGAAAAGGTAATTACTGCACACTTTGACACAGTGCAGGGATTACGGTTATTGGATTTTTTTAAGTCTGAGATTAAACAGCACAGTGATAATATATCCTGATTATCTTGGCAGAAGAAGTGATAAAGGGGCAATAGATGCAGAGGACAAAAGTGGAAAAAACACTCTGCATGTAGGTTGGTGAGAAACTGCTGAATCACAAAATCTTTGATTTAAATATCATCATACCATGTCTGAAGCATACAGCACCACAATGTAAAATGATATGCCCTAAAATATGTAAGCCACATTTAATTAATTAATTTATTTTTAAGGGTATATTTTTGGTATCCAATCTGTCTGTGTTTCCCAAAAGGTTTATACACCCAGAGAGATTCAAAGGTGGAACTTAAAAAAAAAAAAGCAGCTCAAGGGGTGCAAGATTTTGACCACAGTTTTAGTTTAAGAAAGAACAATTCACTAGTAATAGGACTGTCCCATTAAGGTCCACAATTGCCAAGAAAATTTCAATTCACATGCTTCCTGTCTGTTGCTAAATTTATCAGTCTTTTTTAAGGTAATTAAAATAATTTCATCTATGTTTCTAACTCACTGGACTTTTTAAAGAGAATTTGATAGCCAAATAAATTATATAGGGAAATGGAGAATGGACAGATTTGAGTGAAAAGTGAAAACCACACTGCCTTTAAAATGCATATTCTTTCAATTTGCATACAGATTCTTCTGTTCCATAGTGGTTTTGCTCAGATTTCTTAGTAGACATAGGCCCAGTTAGAAACATTCTCTCCCCAATTTCGCTCACAGCAGAGGGAAAATACAATTTTCAGCAATTTTAAGAGAATTTGAATAAACACTATACTACCTGATTTTTAGGAGGGTGAAATAAAAAACTGAGTTCACAATAACTCATTCCTGTTGAGAATAACATTTAAATTGTTTTAATTTGAAATTATGTTATATACATATAAAATCTTTTTTGGAACTTCCCAGGGTGACGTATCACAGCTGAGATGCAATCATGTTAGTCACGGCACTCTGCATGATGCCAATGCTATACTAAGCAGCATGCTATTAGGAAAGGGTAGATCAGCATGCTATAGTACTGGCTAGACCCTCCCATGCTGTGACTGTCTATATGCAAACACCATGCCCACTGTCACAGCACAACGGGGCAAAATGTTAGGGAGCTATTTCTGTAACAACAGGAGCACTTATTCCTCCTCAACTTGACCCCTGCTCTTGGTGGGTATTGTGGTGATGTGGTTTGGATGTGATATATAGTAGCAGGGAAGCATTGATGCACCAGACCAGGAAATTAAAAAAGATGCCATTCACACAAAGAAATGTTTACTTAAGTTTAAACAGCTTGGCTCAGATGGTACCTTGATGGACCATTTGTTACATCTCTATTTGTTAATGTCCATTAGGTTGTTCTTTTTTTTCCCTTTCAAATGAAGTTCGTCTGCATTTTACCCTGGGTTGTGAGAGGCTGAGCGGATGTTTAGAAGCACTAGGGTCCTTAAAGGAACAGCCTATTACAATACACAATAGTAACTATGTTTCTACGATTTATGAAAAGAAAGCAATATGTGCCTGTTTCGGTGCCTGTCGTTTGCCTACCAATGGTGCAGTGCTCCCCATTCCAGCCCTCTCTGCATTCACATTTCCCATCTTTACAGGTTCCGTGTTCCGTGCAGCGGGGATGGCACACACGCTGGTCACAGGCCACTCCTGTCCAGCCTTCTTCACAGCGACATGCTCCGCCAATGCACACCCCGTGCGTGCCACAGTCTACGGAACACACTTCTGGTGAAAAAAATAGAATTAGGATTACAACTGAGCACTGTCATTGGGAATGGGTCACTAAACATGTGGTGAAAAGTGACTAGAATTGGCACTTTGTTCCTGTAAACTATATGCAGAGTGTGGCATGCTCATATGCCCGCCAAAATGAGACTTTGCTTTTTATTAAAAATCATCCGAAATAACAAATTCTGCTAATTTAATGCAGGACTGACAGTGCTAGAGACAGTGTCTCTTCTATTCAGGTGCACATAAACTTCTTCATGCTGCTCCAACAACGTGCCTCTGCCCTAGCTTTGAGGGGCTCTTTCTTTCTACATAGTAACCTAATCTACCCCCGCAAGGCACCGTGTCTCAGAGCCCAGATCAATTGACTTGTGCTTGCGCTACGGTGCTAAAAATAGCGGCGTAGATACCTAATTGAGCTGGAACCTAGGCTCTGAACTCCTCCCTCCTCCTGTACACTGCCATTTTGTAGCCCTACAGCATGAGCCCCAAGTCATTTGACCCAGACTCTGAGACACACTGCTGCAGGTCTTTTTTTTCTTTCTGCAGGGCAGGTACCCTCACATTGCCCTGCTGTGATTGCCAACAAGGGAAATAATTAGTGGCAGCTGTGGTGGGTGTGTGATGTGGACGTTTGACTGCTAAGAACTAGACTGAGACGCATGTAAACTCATTCCATTAAGAATGACAACAATTTGGGGTCACTCAGAGTAGTTTGAACTGGTAATAGTAAGAGAGGGGCTCTGCATCCTATTGCCAATCCCCTGAGTCTTTCAGTCTCACCCCTACACACTAGCTTTTACCACTCTGGACCAGTGACAGTTGTGGAAGAGTTAACTGTTGTTTTTCGCATCATGCATCATCACTGAAATTTCCAGTTAAATGCTCATTCACGAACTTTTAGGGCAGTTGATGATACATGAATCAGAAAGATCCATCTTGATATTCATTTACCAGGTATGCTGTTTGCACTGCTGGCAGTTAGAATAATCTGGCGTTTACTTAAGACAGCTAACTAAACTGGACATGGATGGAAAACAAATGTGCAACCTCAAAGTACCATTTTTTGAGTCTTGCTGTGAAACCAGCTACTTCAGATTTTTCCATTTGAATACTAAAGAGGAGAAAATAATCTTAATTTTAGTACAGTTTTGCTATTATTTTCTATAAATGAGTAGTATTTATGATGTGCAACATAAAGCAAAACAGAAAATATACCAGCAGACAATGGGCTATTCATATCTGTAGCAGCCCACTGGAACGGGATGACTTCTGCAGTGAGCTAGGTGCCAGTTTTTAAATGGTTAATCAACAAACTTTTAATTAGTAACTAACCAAAAAAGGTAACTGCTTGGTTACAGCACTTTAAACAAAGGCACTGACATAGCCCTGGCATTCTGGATAAAGACTAGAGCAGTGTTTCTCAATCTGGGGTTCGCGGATCCCTGGGGGTTCCCGAGGGTAATCCAGGGGTTCCGCAAGCCCTGATGATCAACTCCTCCCCCTCCCTCCCTCCCTCCCTCAACTCCTCCCCCTCCCTTCCAGCATGCCGGGGAATAGCTCTATCTCCCGGAGGCTACTGAAGCCAAACCGGGAGATCGTAGGCGCTAGAAGACCAGGGGTGCAGTGGGGCTAAGGGAAGCTCCCTACCTGCCCTGGCTCCCTGCCGCTTCGGAAGCGGCCAGCATGCCTTGTAGCCCCTGTGGAGGGGCGGGGAGTCTCCATGTGCTGCCCCTGCCCTGAGCGCTGACTCCACAGCTCCCATTGGCCGGGAACTGTGGCCAATGAGAGCTGCGAGGGCGGTGCCTGCGGGGCAGAGGCTGCGCACGGAGACCCCCTGGCTCCACCTAGAAGCCACTGCCAGAGAGCCACCCGAGGTAAACGCCGCAACCCCTCCCGCATCCCAACCCCCTACCCCAGCTCAGAACCTGCACCCCCATCCCCTCCTGCATCCAAACTCCCTCTCAGAGCCCGCAACCCTCACCCTCTCCTGCACCCCAACCCCCTGCCCCGAGCCTGCACCCAAACTCCCTCCCAGAGCTTGCGCCCCACCCAAACTCCCCCACAGAGCCTACACCCTGCAACCCCTCCTGCACTCAAACTCCCTCCCGAAGCCCACACCCCAACCCCCGCCCCAGCTTGCTGAGGGTGGTGGGAGAGTGAGGAACGGAGGGAGGAGAGAGAGAGTGAGGTGGGGCGGGGCTGGGACCTTGGGGGAAGGGATGGAGTGGGGCGGGACCTGGGGCTGAGCGGGGGATTTGGGGGTCCCCAAAAATTTTAAAATAAAAATGGGGGTCCTTGGGTTACTGAAGTTTGAGAACTGCTGGACTAGAGCACTCCTCTCCCAACCTAGCTTCACCCAGCACTCCCCCTAAAATAAAGCAGGCAAGCTTTCTTAACTTGTCTGCTGGCTCCCGATTGGTTATTTTCTCTTACTAGCCCATCTAGGCCATCGAAGGACTACATCTTGTTGGTACCCTGGCCATAGTGGATATTTCCTAGGTTGTGTGTATCAGGGCACCTCCAGCTGGGGGGCAGAGAGGCCTGATAGTTATTACAATTCTGAAAATATTTTTAAATAATTCCTTATTAGTATAAACCCTTTTGTTTGCAAATGGGGACACTGAGACACACAGAGGTTAAGTGACAGAGGTTAAGACCACAGTGTCAGAATAGGGAGGTAGATAGAACACAGTATTTCCTAGATCCCAGTCCTGTGTTCAGAACACTACAATGTATAGTACCTATCATGTAGCTGCTCGTTTATAATGGCTAGAGTATAACAAACTGTTCACTGATCAGATGCTGAAAGAGTAATGTAAGTCTCATGTAAACAATTTGTATTTTAAACTTGTAGTTGATATTTGAATGTTACTCAGTATAGTAAACAGGACAGAAAGATTACTGCAAAGCAGGGTAGAAATATTTTTCTTACCAACGGAGCAGTCAGGACCCATCCAGTTAGGATCACAGCTACAGAGGCCTGTGTCAGAGAGGTATGTCCCATGCCCACTACATTGGTCTGGACACTGGGCTCTGGGAAGTTCACAGTTTAGGCCACCCCAGCCTGGGCTACAGAGACATTCTCCATTCACGCAAACACCTTGATTGGAGCAGGTTGGATCCAAACAATCAACTGAACAAAGAAAACAAAACAAATACTGGGTGAATAAAGGTTGGTTCCTACAGTGTATAGTTTGGATGATACTGCTGGATGGATCAGTGCTTTGTAAGTTTATACTATTGCAGTGAATATACCAAACTCTTGCAATTGTTTTTTAGACCATTTATATCTGTTTTGAGAACTGGCAAATATAAAATGTCTTTCTATTTGCTATGACAGGCTCTAAAAGTTGAAAAAATAATTTACCAACTTTAACTAATTGTTATGATTGTGACTAATGTTATAGTACTGTAAAAGAGAAATATTATTAAACCCACATTACACATGGAAAATGGAAGCACAGATTTGCAAAGTGACTTGCCCATGGTCATAGAGATTAAGATTTTCAAAAGCACCGACATGACTTTGGAGCTCAAGTTTCATTTTCAAAAGTGACTTGAATACTTAGGGGCCTAAGATTCACTGATTTTCAGGTTCCGTTAGGATTCTAAGTCACTCATGAGCTTTTGAATATTTTATTCATAGTCATTGGTTGATCTGTGATTAGAACCTAAGAATCCCAATTGCCTAAACCCTGGTCCAACCAGTAGCCATATTTCTTCTCTTAACAAAAGCCACAGATACATCTTCTCCATTTCTCAATCTGAAAAAAAGGCAGTTATTTAAAATGGGATTTTTTTAAGGTAGTGGAAAGACATTTGTCTGTGTCATCTTGGATTTCACTGAACAATGGGATGCTATTGCTGTATTAGAAGTGAACTCATGGTGACATCATAGTTTTTAAGGTGTTTACCTTATATCAAGCATTTGTTTAAGTGAACTGCATTTTACTGTAAATGTCAACCCAAAGGTTTATGAACAGCCTTCCACTATGGAACTGATGACGAAGATCAAACTGATGTCCTAAGTAAAATGAATTACTGCCATGACTAGTGTATATTAGTTCACCATTCAAGAACTAAGAATGACTGGCATTTGCTCTTGAGGCAATATGAAAGTACGGAGCGTATAATGAAAGTGATTTATCTCTCATCTTTTCCCAAAGATTATCCTTCTAAATGAAGGAAAAGACAGTTTACTGAACCCTGCATGAACAATACCTGATCTTTCAAATCTCAGCCTTTTCCATAAACTCAAATTATTTTAAGACATTATAGAACCTTTAAACATGAGTATATAGATCAGGTACTATGCACAGGATTGAAGCAGACACGAATTTAGAGATAACAGGAGTCATCAAAATTGTTTTGATTTTAATTCAGATTACAATACTACAGGAATAAATTACTTTAGCATTTTTAATGAGATTATGGACTATAATGATGGCACTGGCCACATTTTTGCAAATCATTTAATGTTTAGTTTAATTGGTTTTGGAAATATAACATATTTTACTATTTATAGGCAAACCCGGAGGGTCTGGATGTTCAGTTCAGATAAGCTTCCAAAAGTTTAGAAGTTTATCCAAACTTCTTTGGTCTATAAATTAAGCTGGATATTTCAGAAGAACAGAGTCCCCACCTTGAGATGTTGGTACTTTCTGCTTTTGGCAGGATCCAGAGTACTGTCAAAAGTCATAGAATCATAGAATCTCAGGGTTGGAAGGGACCTCAGGAGGTCATCTAGTCCAACCCCCTGCTCAAAGCAGGACCAAACCCAACTAAGTCATCCCAGCAATAGTTTCTTCCGTGGTATTTCTTCTCAATCCAGCAAACAATTTATTTGCTAATTTTTTATTAATTATTATTATTATTATTATTATTATTATAAAAAGACCCTCCAATAACTAATTTTTAATGACCCTCAGAGCTCATCGTGACTCTGGGGAAAAATTACAGTTTGGTGAATTTTATCTATTCTATTTAAAAGAAATTTTGGAATGGGTAAATCCCAAAGTTTATTTTTAAAAAAGAGATCGTAAAATATGTGTGTTATTTTAAATTTCTGCCTCAAAGTACAGATAGCCACAAAAAGTATTGTTGAATACTGATGTGGGATAGCTTTTAGGGATGTATAACAATCCACTTAAAACTGAAGCAATAATAAAAGCAAGGCGGAAAGAATGAAAAATACATTCCACTTACAGAATGAATTAGCCATCTTTCCACTTTCTGGAATTATGGTACGCAGGCAGATGAAAAGCAGTTGAGATTTATTACCTCAGAATACACCTGTCATCACCACACCCCCTCCCCGCTCCACACACACTTGTTTTATAGAATAACTTGCGCTAAACTTCTCTGTCTATTGTTCTAGATAAATACATTTTACAGCTATTTAAAATCCATCATCAGGCTGAGTAACAGAATTCAGACTTTAAAGGAGCAGTGAGAGTTTACTTTAGTTTCAAATCTGGTTCCAATTTTATACAATGCTTTCAGGGTTGATAGCTAGGGCCAGATCCTCAGCTGGTGTAAATTGGCAGAAATTCATTCACTTCAGTGAAGCGAAGCTGATTTACTCTGGCTAAGGTTCTAGCCCCACATCTTCAGAAGGGAGTTATTTATTTAATAAGGATTTAGAAATGGAGTCTCTGTGATGTTTAAACAAAGGATAGTGTGCTTTAGCAGTTAAGCATGTGAGACTTAGAACCCACAGCCCCTTGGCAGCTTAGATCATTAGAACTCATTTAGTGTTGGGCTCTCTGTAGATTTGACAAAAAGGGTAGAGAATGCAATTTGTATCCCTAAGGACAAAAAAAGAGGTCAAGGAGTTTTCCGAACAATATGTACTCTAAACCTCCAAAGAATCATGAATTACACTTATGAAGTTAAATGTCATTGAAAAATGACTCAACCATGAAGCTGACAAGAAAAACACTGTTAACTTAACCTAATTTGTCAATTTCACTTGTCTTTCCCCAAACCACATTGAATGAAACCTGACAAATATGCCATTTCATTTTCATGTGCAAATTTGTTAATAGAGCAAGAGTGTTTATGCAGCAAAAATTGTGGATTGCAAATATCGATTCTGGTGCCACTGCCATTTCAGGTAAATTGTTTGAATGATATGACTATGATGAATATCAGAAATAAAAAGCTAACCGGAAGAAAAAAATGCTGACCCACAATTGCTAATTCCATTTCCCAGTTGGAAAATGGCATATGAATCAAACTGACCCATTCTTTTCAGACACACAAATCAATAGAAGAGATTTCATACTTTAATATAAAATCAGGTATGTTTACCTGTTCTGTTGTGCAGTTAATTCATTTAGAAAATTTAAATAAGACTGGGTGAATGCTTAAAATGTTGAGAAACCATTTCATATTCCATCCTTTGTTCAACAGCTTCTGAATTAATGTGTAAAATATTTACAGAAGGGAAATAATTTTGACGTAGCAATGTCATTGCTATGGAATTTTTATTTTATTTGCCAAATGATATATGCAAAAGGTTATTTGAACCTTTCTTTTCATGTTATTGTCCCTTCCAAGTCTGCAGTTAATACAGCTTGCCTTCTGCAATCCATTTATCTTTTAAAAACCTTATCCTTTCCAGAATTGCTTATTAAATCATCGACACCCTCCTTCCTACCATACAAATTCACTGCTCAGAAACTTTGTTAAAGCACAGTTAAAGTTGATTGGCATTCGTACCCTTCCAAAATGTTGAGCGCAGGTAGTACTTAAATAGTCTGAAAACCAGGATAAAAAAGAGTTAAGGTTGTCCCTCAACCTTAACCTCAGCCCTTTGGAGCGGGCAAGAGCCACTGTGGATATATTGTAAAGTATGTTTCAGCCAGGGCTGCCCTATCATAAAGTGATAGGAGGAATGACTAAGTAAGAGTGCTACTTTATGTGCTGTGCCCCTCAGAATTGTACTCTCTCATTACTTTACAGGGGGCACTCCAACTGCCTTCATTGTTGTCATAAATATAAAGGGAAGGGTAATAATCTTTATGTATTCAGTAATATAAAATCCCTCCTGGCCAGAGGTACAGAATCACTTACCTGTAAGGGGTTAATCAGTTCAGTTAACCTAGTTGGCACCTGACCAGAAGGACCAATGGGGAAAGAAGATGCTTTCAAATCTGGGTGGGGGAGGGGAAAGGAGGTTTTGTTGGTGCTCTTTGTGTGGTTCTCTCTCGGACGAGAGAGAGACCAGGGCAGGAAAAACACATCTCCTAGAAACATACCCGAAACAAGCATCTAAGATTACAAAAATCGAAAGTAAAGCAAGGAAAGGCGTTAGATTATCTTTTGTTCTAGTTTGTGAATATTTCCTATGCTAAGAGGAAGTTTTATTCCTGTTTTTTGTAACTTTGAAGCTAAGCCTAGAGGGGAATCCTCTGTGTTTTTAATCTTTTTATTTGCCCTGTAAAGTTACCTTCCATCCTGATTTTACAGGTGTGATTCTTTTACATCTTTTTTTTTAAATAAAATTCTTCTTTTAAGAACCTGATTGATTTTCAGTGTCCTAAAGACCCAGGAATTTGATCTGTGCTCACTCTGTAACCAATTGGCTAGCATATTATTCTAAAGCCTCCCCAGTAAAGGGGGTGAAGGGCTTGGGGGGATATTTTGGGGGAGATAGGGCTCCAAGTGGCCACTTCCTGAATGTTTGTTTAAATCCCTTGGTGGTGGCAGCAATACCGTCCAAGGACAAGGAAAGGAATTTGTGCCTTCGGGAAGTTTTTAACCTAAGATGGTGGAATATAATCTTAGGGGGTCTTTCATGCGGGTCCCCACATCGGTACCCCAGAGTTCAGAGTGGGTAGGGAACCTTGACAATTGTGTTAAGGACAACTGTACAGATTGGTGCAGGAGGTTGCCACAGCTCATGCTACGATATGAGGAAAGGTGTCTCTCCACCAAAGGGATCACAAACACCTCGTTTCTGTGCTATGTTAGGTTGTTTGTAGAAGTAGAGAAGCACAATAGTCTATTCTTGCTCTGAGGATTTGTAACAATAAGGTAGCATATATGAGAGTGCTCTACAGGACAGTGGAGATGTTCCATGAGGAATCCTTAGACCAAAGGGTCAAAGGATGGTAGCATCGGGCAATTCTGGGGTGGTCTGTATACTCAGATACCAGCTCTGCCGCCTCCTGCCCCTTATACAAATATTGTAAGTATCATAAAATGTTGATGTAACATGATTTTTAGGGGGGGCTGTAAGTATGGAAAACTGCTGAAATCCACAAAGTACTCTAAACAATAAGTTAGCCTCACCTTAACTATAGCGATGCCACAACCCTACTATAATTTCTTATAGACTTTTGGGGTTACAATTTATAATTAGTGTAGAAATTTAATTAATGGCAAATGTTTATGGAATCTCCAAAACACTCCAATACGTATTTGGGTGAAATGGCACCTAGAATGCTGTGCTCTGCTCTGGAAACCTCATCATCAGAAAGATGCAGAGAAATTGGAGGGAATCTGAAGAAAAGCATCAAAAATGATTGAGTGTCAGGAGGAACTGGTTCATGAGGACAGCTACAAATTAATAAATATTGTGATAGACCCAGGCCAGTTCGGTACAACA
This sequence comes from Chelydra serpentina, assembly GCA_037349315.1. Taxonomy (NCBI): domain Eukaryota; kingdom Metazoa; phylum Chordata; order Testudines; family Chelydridae; genus Chelydra; species Chelydra serpentina. The sequence continues at coordinate 26,758,481 of JBAIAC010000035.1, read as the reverse complement.
GAATAATAAAAGGCAGATATACTGCCCATTGGGTTAGCAGTTTTCTGTTCCCTGACTGACCAGAGCAGGGACTGCTCCAGGCTAATGAGAACACCTGACTCTAATTAACCTGCAAAGAGTCAGGTGAGGCCATTAAGGTGATGTGAACACCTGACCCCAATTAAGGCTCTTCTGAGCATATAAAAGGGCTCACTCCAGTCAGGCTGGGAGAGAGCCAGGGGAGAGGAAGTGTTACTGCTGTTACTACCACTGAAGGACTGAGTAAATAAGGACACCCTCAAGCCATTGGTAAGGGAGCCCTAAGGTAAGGGTGAAGAAGGGAGAAGTGGGAGAGCCGTGGGGAAGTGGCCCAGGGAATTGTAGCAACTCTGGCAGTGAAAGGTCGGCTGCCAACAGCTGCTACCATTAGGGTCCTTGGGCCGGAACCTGGAGTAGAGGGTGGGCTTGGGTTCCCCCCACCAACCTGCCACTACAAGGAGAAGACAGGCCTCTGGCAGGACAGGAGGCTAAACTGTTCTGCAATAAGCCCATAGGGACAACAGAGACTGTGGGAGTTCTCTCACCATCCTCCTGGCTGGCTTATGATGAAAAGGGCTCAGTAGACTAACCCTGGCCCTAGAGAGAGAAGGGCTATGTGAGGGTCACAGTGAGCCTCTGAGGCTAGCATAAACTGCCTAGAAGCGTGGGACCCACAGGGACAAGATCAGAGCTCTGCCACAATATGTATAACCTGGCTAAATGATAACAAAAGAAGATAGGATTGGTCATAGCTGTCTATAAGGTTATAAAAACCAAGGTAGGAGAGGAATCGTTTAGTGTGGCACAAAGTGGAATTAATAGAGTGAAATGAAAGACAGGTATATTTAGGCTAACTATCAGGAAAGCCCTCCTAATGCTGGCATCTTTTAGATTATTCTTTTGCATCTACCACATTTTGACAAGGGATGAGGTGGAATCCCATAACTAATTTTAAACTAGACTGAAGAAAAGGTAACGTTTGTATTTAAGGGAACATTCCTGCACCCTGGAATGGGATGGATGCAGAGAGATGTGCTTTAATCAGTCTTTTCTACCACTGCTGATTTCTATGCAATTCCATGAGAACATTAGATATATTTGGGCATTTTATTGTACAATGTTGTAAGAACCGCCTCTAATCACCTACTGCCAGCTGAACTGTACATTTCCCTTTCTGGGAGTTGGCAAGGACATTACTGAACTGACCACTTTTGGCATGATCCAAAGCCCACTGAAATCAATGGAAAGATCTCCACTGACTTTTGGATTAAATCCTTAATCCATATGGTGCTGTAAACAATTCCTGGGAGAAGGTGACAGAAAAACACTCTATAGTAGTTGGTTTAATTAACCCAGTGTTGATAGTCTAGTAGTGAGGCTAAGGATTATGGGCATTGATCTGCTTCCAGCGAAGTAAGTGACAAAAGTCCCATTCACTTATGAGGATGGAGGATCTGATCTTTCCAGAATGAGTCTGAAACATAGTGGTATTGGATGGGGAAACCCTGTATTTTCTCCAACCATGTTCTTTGATGGGAGAAGAGCTATTTATTAGCCTATGAGATGAGTTGGTGCTCTCAATCTAGTTCCTGGCAGACAGACTCCTCCTACACCACAGTTAGACTGCTCAGTAGAGAGCCAAGGATTGAATCAGTATGGTCACAGACCTACCATCTCAACCCAAGCTGAGAAACACTGGCCGATCCAGATGGGGTGACTTGAACTAACATGGCCCTGTTGTGAGGATAAGCAGAGGATTTCAGAGATGTCTATCTAGGAACCCTCTGGAGCAGGGGTGGGCAAACTACGGTGCAGAGGCCGCATCCAGCCCTTCAGACATTTTAATCCGGCCCTCGAGAGCCGGGTTGCTTGCTCTGCTCCGGTGCTCCAGCTGGGGAGCGGGGTCAAGGGTTTGCGCCGCTCGGCTCCTGGAAGCAGTGGCATGTCCCCCACCTGGCTCCTACATGTAGGGGCAACCAGGGGGCTCCGCATGCTGCCCACCCCAAGCGCCACCCCTGTAGCTCCCATGGGCCATGAACCGTGGTTGCAGGGGTGGTGCCTGCGGATGGGGCAGCATGCGGAGCAGCATGGTTGTGTCTCTGTGTAGGAACCGGAGGGGTTACACGCTGCTGCTTCTGGGAGCGGCGTGAGGTAAGCACCATCTGGAGCCTGCACCTCTGACCCCGCCTGTGCCCCAACCCCTTATCCCAGCCCTGATCCCCCTCCCATCCTCCGAACCTCTCGGTCCCAGCCCGGAGCACCCTCCTGCATCCCCAATCCCTCATTCCCAGCCCCACCCCAAAGTCCGCACCCCCCACCCAGAGCCCTCAACCCCTCCAACACCGCAACCCCCAATTTCATGAGCATTCATGGACTGCCATACAATTTCCATACCCAGAAGTGGCCCTCGGACCAAAAAGTTTGCCCACCCCTGCTCTGGAGCATTACATTCCCTTTTTAAAACAACAATATTAAAAAGAGACAGCGCTCCAACAGAAGAGATGAGGAACAAACACTGCTAAGCTTGATCTATGACCATATTTGGTGAGGCTATTTTGTTAAACCCTCTCATTTTTGTCTACACAAAAACTGCGGCTACTTACATTTTCAATACAAGGAGCTTTTAAACATTCATTAAATTGGTGTCTTTTCTATGTACCATCTACTTTTCTTTAATTCTATGAGATTGTCTGTAACAAGAGTGATTTACCCTACATGATGCCTCAAGTGACATGGATACCTGCAGTCTTCTAAATCCAGCTCCTCTCTTTCTGCATTAATTATGACTGAAACGTTTGTCTTTTGTCGGTTTTCAATTATGCCATTTTCTATACCGCTTTTCTCTTTTGTTTGTTTCACCATTTTACATTTTTTAAATGTTCAATAAATATAATCCATTAAAAAAGAGAGAAAAGAATCATCTCGACTCTTCAACAAAAGAATCACTCAGATTTACCTGTGGCAGACAATTCTACCACTGCAGAATAATAAAGACCGTAACTATATGGCAGATCAAAAAATATAATTTAAAGTTTCACAGGCCCGTAAAACTGTAGCTACCAAAATTTTGAAATCCCCTCCTCAGTACTCTCTGTTATAGTAGTTTTACAATACAGTATAATCATAGCATTTTCTCCTCTTCCCTGCTCTCCCTCCCGTTTCGTTCCACAAACCACAAGACAAGCTCAAAGCACAGACAGAGTTTGTACTGTAGCATTTACCTTCCTCACAGTTTTCTCCTTTGTAGCCGATAGAGCAGACACAGTTTCCTTCAACACAAGAACCATGACCTCCACAAGAGGGATCAATACACTGGCTGATGGGTACATCACATTCTGGCCCTTTCCAACCACTGTAGCACAAACAGGTTCCTTTGGAATATTGTCCATTGCCACTGCACAGAACTGGACAGGCAGCTGGAAAATGGAAGGAGATAAAGAGAGCACACCGAGTCATATATGAAAGCCCATAAAAGCGCTCTAAAAATAAACTGCTAAGCTACTGATTGATAAATTTAAAGGTGTTAATTTAATGAAAAATGCTAAGTCAGACTTTAATAATTCAGTTTCTGATTACTCAAAGTATGGGTATGATTAATTATCTGTAGATAATAAATACAAGCACACACATATGCTGTCCATACTCAATATATAGCTGCTATTCATTAGACTGTTGACTTAATATTCAGAACAATGGAGAAGTCTGGAATGATTATCAGGAACAAGTCAAAATGAATGGAGTTGATTCTGATGTCACACTGGTTTTACACCTGAATAATTCCTGATTTAGAGAGTAAGGCTCTAATGATGCATTTGAAGTAAGTCCCATTGCATGTTGCTATACAACACTAGCTAGGCCAATTTTTTGTACATGGTTTTTTGAATGATCTGTACCCAAAACTTCATATAACTTTGGGCACCTTGGGCAAAGCAATAATTCAAGCCTCCATCTGCATCACCTTCATCCTGCCACTAGGAGAAAGGCTGGGACTGAGAAAGAATGAACAGTGCAAATGGCAATTATATGAACTGCAGTGCCTGCCAAAGACTGGGAGGATTATTACTAGCCACAGAAATGGAGAAAACAAGAATGACAGACAGAGAGGGTTTTAAGAAGGGGCAAGGATGCATTACTTTGCCTGATATTGTTTGGTGGCAGTAGATCTGTTGAAAACTATGAGAATGTTTCCCCCTTTTCCCACTCCCCACCATGACTGGACAGCAACGCTATGTTCTACAAAGTTAAAAATACTGGTGTGCAAGAGCTGCATTCCATTTTTAAAAAGGCCTTTATTTTTATTGTATGATTACTATCTTCCCCTTAACTTGAACCACCAGGAAGCACTGAAATATCAGATGTAGAATGAAGAAATGAGTTCACAGTGGTACTTCAGCTATTTCTGCATTATACACTCGGGACCTAATCCTGCAGTCTGACTCCCTTGAGTTGTCTCATTGATCCCATTAAGAAGACTGGATCTTATTTTGCAATAATTTATACCTTTTTAAAAATGAAAGGATTGATTAGAAGGAATATATTCAGACCAATGTTAATGTTACTCATTTTGACCCTAGTAGTTAGCCAATATTCAAGGCCATGCCAGTTTTCCTCTTAGAAGCAAAACTGATGATAGAGCCAGGTATCTGTGATGCAGTAAGATTTATTTACACAGAATGTACATAGTCCTGGTTCTCTGAACACAGCAGGAATCAAAAGGCTCACAGCTTTTTTCTTTGCTCACAGCTCCAAGCCCCTTTCTAACCAGCTCTCTGCCTAAAAGTTGACCCACTCCCCGAGGTGCTTCAAAAGAATTTCAGTAATTGTACTTTAGCAAAATTTCCAGTCTACTATCTTTTAAATTCATTTAAAAATGACAGATGTTCACATGCAAATTGCCACAGAAGCATATATAGTAAGGGCCATGCACTCAGAGACAGCCTCTGATTTTGCAATCCCCAAAATAGGCATGCATGGGCTTGCAGACATGACTTTATCCCATCATCCTCCCATCCCTGAAGTGTGGGGAGGAGCTCATCTGTGGTAGGCTAGGTTTGCCACAACTTTTACAGTTTGTCTCCTCAGCCAAAATGGCCTTACAATGTGTTGCTAGGTTTTGTTTTGTTTTTTTTGCAGGGGTGGGGGGAGAAGTGGATTAAAAAAAAAAGAAAAAGATCTCTATATCCAAACTCCATTTCCGCTAGGTTCTTAATGTGAAAATTATCTTACCAGTGTAACTTCACAATGTAAAACCCACAATGTAGGAACCCAGATTAAGATTTTTTTACTCTCTCATAGCACCTCTAACAGCTAATATAAATGTAGAGTATATGCTCTTCTGTAATATAGAATATAGCAACAGTAGAATTTTTATTCAGATTCTTAATATTGTTTCATTAACACTCAGTACTTAATTTCTCTCAAAAAATCTGCATTCACAGTGGTAGAGCAATATTTGTATGCTGTTTAGACAAAGCTGCACAATTTCCTAGTTATGTGTTTATATGATATATAAAGTACAGAACTGCCAAATTAGAAATGAAGTTCTTTATTATTCCACTGGTAATGGTAGTAGAGACAGATATAGTGTGAACTTCTTACCAATGATCTCAAAGCTGACCTTCTGGGAACACTTTCTCTAGGGAATAATTAATTCAGCCTCTGTAATAACTCAAAACTGGACTTCCTCTTAACAAAGATTAAGCTGCTGCTACTGATATAGTATGCATGTTTAGTGTGTGCGTGCACATTGTGTGAGAGGGAGATGGATTATCGTTCACAAGAAACTAAATTGAGACCAACCATTTCGCTCTCAGCATCAAACTCAACTGGAAATAAGGTCCCACTGCTGCAAAGATTTATGTGAAATAGGTCACCTACAACAACCTATTTCATAGATCTACAAAATAACATTATATTAAGGTTCTATTACTTGTATCCTTCTTGTTTTTTTCCTTAGCGACTCAAGTGAAACATTTCAAAGGCACATGCTAGTTTATCTCTGTATGAATCCTAGTGGGCAAATTCTACCCTAATGTAAGCATGTGAAACTTCTGTGTAGCTAATGGAGTTATACTTTGCTAATGCTAGGGCTGAATTTAGTCCTACAGTCATATATCAAAGCCTTCCATAATTTAGACTTAGACCAAACCTGGATGCCAAAGGTTAGCCTCCTTATTTAGGTTCCTGAATGTAAGCAGCCTCATTTTCAAAAGGGCTCAGCACCCACTAATACCACTGAGATCAGTATAAGCTGCTAGCCTCAGCCCACTTTTATTTAGGAGCCTAACTTTAGGCACCTTGTTTGAAAACATCAGAAAGGTGATACAAAGGTGGTTTTGCTTGATCTAGTGCTTGATAAAAATCAGAGATCAAAAGGGGTCAGAGAAATCAATGTTTCAGGTGTGGGGACTTCCGGAGCTGCTGGTTTTGTTTGACAAAACAGGCTTTTCTGAATTCTGTTCAGACCCATTTTAATCAACCGGGGGCACATTTTGACACGTAACCGGACTAAGAGTTTATCATCGGTACCTATATAGATGTGAAAATGTAAAATAAGATACAAGGCTAGATCCCGGGCTATACTAGGTTATCTTTGTGCTGCTCCCCTGGAACAAAGCTGCCCTAAATCTGACATAACTGTTCACTAGAGAATCCCCCACAATATAGGGGGATCCTTAGATTGAGTGGCCTCAAGACCCCTCTTCCCCAGCTATTCCATCCATCTGGTTAAGTATGTGGCCAGGAAACAAGGGGAATGGCTGAGCTGTCCTTATGCCCTGGAAATTGCTAGCTGTTGTAAGGGCTCCTTAGGGCTGCTGGCAAACGGCACAATTTCAAGGAGCCTACAGGCTGCTCGTACTTATGCTCAGGAGTTTGCTGGCATAGATCAAACAGGGATCAGGGAAATGCCAAAGTGACTTTAAGCAACTTTTGCACACCACATCCTGAACTGCAGTGAACACTCAGCTCAAGATTTGGGCCACAACAGTTGAAAACTACTTCCCCCTTTACTTACCCGCAAAGATACCAGTTCAATATTCAGTGTTTTCCTGTTTCACTAACACCTAAGGAAGTTTAAGGAATGCTCCCTGTCTTTTTTTAGTTTTAGGAATGTCATCAGCTGTTGCAGGAGATATACAAAAATCTAAACTTTGGTCTGCTAGGCAAAATGCTTTGCTATCATTGTTAACCAAATATGATGCTAGGTTGTGGGACTCAGACAGGGCTGTGGTAAAATAGGTATGCACAGAGACTCAAAATGTATGGTCATTCACAACAGCCATGATCTACAAGTCTTTAGTTCTGTGGTCCAAACGTGAGGCTTACCAAGTTGCCTATTCTAGTTCTGTCAAACTGCACATTAGTAAGCAAGAAAGGGATTCACAGAAAAATTTCCAGAAGGACAAAAAACTCATCAGGTGTGTCAAATCTCTGACATTCAGAAACCATGTGGGGAAAGCAGCACACGCTGACTTAAGCACTAAAGTATGGATGCTTTAATTAATCCGGGGTGAATTTAATTGCTTTAGTTAAGTGGAAATTGGGTTAAAAATGATGCAGAGCATGCTGGGGTGTGTTAAAAACATGACATATGAGTTGGATGAATCGATAAATTAAAAGCGCACAGATGTTTTAATTAAACCCAGGGAAGCTAACGAAGATCGCTAGAGACTTTTAAGCCTATGATTAATTCAATTCATTTAAAATACCTGTAGAGATATGGGGTTGCCTCCATTTTGAGAGTTATAAAAGTTCTCAATCGATAAGTACTTAAGCTGCGCTACAAAAAAATTCTAGGGTTTTTTAAGAAATGACTGAGCAGCATTAATTACATAATGAATATTTACATCCTTCTGAATGCTCAGGAAGCTTTTGCTTTGGCCAAAATTTATCAAAGAGGTCACCATTTTTCTCATTATTATTGTTGGTGTGATCTTAGGTGTCAGAGTGAAAGCTTTTGCTATCCTTTCCTGCACTGTCCTACAAATTATCCATTAGATGGCTGCTTTTCTTACAGATATTATAATGTAAACAACAGTCTCACAGAGATGAGTGCTCTCCACACATGTGGTTACCAGGTGGAATATTGCACCCTGTATCCTGGGACTAATCATTATGGACCCATAACAAATCTTGTATTATAATCTCTGCTCCCAAAGAGCTTACCTTTTTTTGGTCTCTGTTTGTACAGCACCTACCACAATAGGGTCCAGGTACATGACTAGGGCTCCTAGGTTCTACAGTAATACAATTAATAATCACTAATAAACCAGCCCCTAGCAATGGACAAATAAAAAAAGCATTCAAATATGACAAATATTTGTGCTATTCAGTGAGACAAATGTGGACCAAATATCCTTTGTCCAATACCTGGACCCCATATTTAATGGTAGATTGAGGAGAAGTAATGCAGCTAGCTACCCTTGAAGATCTAGTTGGACCCCTAAAGATGCTGGGTGGGGGAGATGCCACTGTCTTCTCTGAAGAAGTGTCTAGGGATGAGGAAGGGTGCTAACCTGCTGGGGAAGGGTTTCAGGCATGGGAAAATTGGAATTGGAAGTTCTTTGGGGACTGGGAAAGGGAAGGGAACATCTTAGTTGATATTTGAAATCAGGTGATTCATGGTCCAAATAGCACACTAATACAAGCACTACTGCTTTCAAACATCATCATTTGTGATCTGTGGTGAGCACTAACATTGGTCCTCGGCTTTGAGAATCCTAGGAATAGCAATTGTGTGGCTGATAAAACCCAGGAATGTACACAGCAAGAAATAGTATTTTCTATCCTCCACTGAGGAGCATTTGAGGAAAATAGAAGTTGAAACAGACAATTGTCACAGGCAAGCACCTGGTAACCTAAGTTAGAGCTCTGTTAACTTCATCACTGAAAAGAGGGAGAAGGAAAGGATATCTAAAATATCTAAACTTGGACACTTCCACTGCTCTTCCAGTACAGACAGCCAATGAGGGTGAAAAACAGATGGGGTTTCAAGCTTCTAGGAAAGAAGAGAGAGAAGAACAGTTAAATAGCTGAACTCTCTTGCCCAATGTACAATGCCTTAAGTCCTCCTTACAGGTCTACAATAGACATGCACTGACTCACCATGCAAACCTCAACACACACCTAGAAAAGGACAGGAGAAAAAAGAGGCTCCTCTTTAAATATTTTAGATAACATTTTGGCTAACCTGCAACGGAAGAATGTGTAACCCTTATTTATATCATAGTCGCTCCTGTGGCAGAGCTCTCGTTAGGGCTGCCTGGCTAAAGCCAGCCTAAACTGAGGCAGCAGCCTGGCCAGAGCTAAGCTGGACTGTGGCAGCAGGCTGAATAGGGTTGAAGTGGGTTTCTCAGTATAACTTCTAGGTGTTTAATACTAAAATATTCTCAAATTGCTTTGGGTCTCATTTTAATTCACATTATATACATTATCATTGTTACCAAAATGGTTTAACTGAAAGATGCTTAAGTTACCGAGTTCTATACACATAAGCCTGCTGCAGGTATTTACATTTGTTGCTAAATTTGAGCAATGAAATAAATTTTGTTTGAGCAAGTAAAGCAGTTTGACAGCTAACTGAGTTTAATTCAACTAGAAGTGTTGGTGTTTAATGTAGATGGATCCAAGCCAAAGATTCAAGTCTAGATTCAAATTCAGATTTTAACATCTCTAAAGATCAGGGACATTCAGATCTGGGGGTTTTGGTTCAGGACCATTCCTATTACTTAGATATAGGCAAATATATAGGGAGTTGGAACAGCAACTTAATTTCATTGCTTAATTTGCAACAATGGATGCGACTCCACCATTTGCTTCAATGACATTTCGCATCATCACAAAGTTTTCAAGATGATGCCACATACAAGCCCAAAGAGAAAGAGTCAAAACTAAATGGAATGAAAAAATATCAGTGCAAGGCTATGTAGACTATGTAACTTGAAAACAAAACAAAATGCAGATTGTAACACCAGTAGGTAAGCTAAGACAATTAAACACAAAAATAAACTACACTTAAGCAATGTTAAGTACACAAGAGGAAAGTCTTTACATCACAGTGAGTAAAACACAGCCTTGCAAAGCATGGTTATTGCAGCATAGTGATTCTCAGACTTTAGCTGAAGATACATAGCACTGGGAAAATATTTTTAACTCATCATAAACGGGCTGGTATGGTCTGGAAAATCCCAGGTATCTCCAATCAAGGGATGCCAACTTCTCATGCATTTGGGACCTTACTAAAGCTCTTAACCACAGGGGATCCATTGACATGAACATTAACTTTAGCTTCTGCTTGTACACATACATACATATAGAGGAGGGAGTAAGACCTGAGACAATGCACTGAAGTCACTGGAAAGACTCCTATTGACTTAATGGACTTTGGATCTGAACCAGAAAGAACAAATGAGTGTGCACCTTGCTCACCTTTGAGTAAGTCTGAAAATCTTATTACAGTGCTTTCCATGGAAAAGCTGTTATTGAGGACATTTTACCAGTGTTTCCAGAAGCTTTGAAGCATCGGTGCAAACTTTCTGACACTCGCCAGCCAATGTACCTCAGTCCCACATTGAAGGAACCAGCATGAAGCAGGTAATTCTGTTGCAGTGTCTTTGGCCTCAGTCTCTAACCCTGAAAGTAAGATGCCTAACTACTGATGAAATGCAAAAACAGACATGCTCCTTGGGATGACAACACTGTGGAATCAGAGAACCATCATTTCATACAATCTCATTACTTTTTACCTGCCAGTGTGGTGGCCCACTCTGGCATCTGGCAATATGGACAACACGAGACACACTGCACTATAGGATATAATATTAGTGTATAATTCTATGTATAATCTGATGCCAATGTATATCTTTGCTATAATTCCCCCAGTCAGTCCTTTCCATCCTCTCACCCTACTACCTCCTCCACTCTCAGCTTTGAGTCAGTAGATAATGGTATGCTGCCCTCAAAGATCCAAACTTCTTGCCCGACAAGAGCCCTCTTTCTCAGCTTATTTCTTTATTCCTCTTATTCCAGCAGTCCTTCCTATTCGCTCTCCTCAACAACACACTTGCCCCCATTACACGTACTGTTGTCCTCTCTGTCTTAGACTGTCAGCTCTTTGGGAAAGGGAACATGCCCACTTCTAGTCTTGCAAATCACCATGCACATGCACATACAAGGAATGTATGATAGTATGGTGTGATATAAAGATTTTTTTTTTTAATATGGAACACTTCACGAATTTGCGTGTCATCCTTGAGCAGGGGGCAAGCTAATCTTCTCTGTATTGTTCCAATTTTAGTATATGTGCTGCCTTGGCGTGAGTTTGGAATTGCCACTTTATTCATGGATGATGAAGCCCTGAGAAAACGATTAAAGGTCATCTAAAAGGAATGCTAATAAAATCATATACCAAACCATCATGTATTGTGTATATATCACATGGGTTACAGAAAAACTATTTTAGAAAAGCTTTAGAAAGCTTTAAAAAAAGACTATTTCCTCTGCCTGTAAAGCCATGGACTTTAGTTATCCTGAGTCTAATTCAGAGTTCAAGGAAGGTCATAGAAACCTCTAAAAATGATGATCTAAAATAGTTTTTGTATGCCTAAATTGTAGTCACTTTAAAGACTGTTACCTCAGATGTTCACAAGGCTACAAGCTGGAAGCTGATAATCATCCCTTTCCAAAAATATCATTTATAGCAATGCAGGGATGGGAGGCTTCTTAAAGGTGTTTTTTGCATGGGCTACAGCATAATCTGTGCACCTGTGTCATAACAATACTTTCCCCATACATAACACACCTTACATACATTAATAAATGTTCACAATGGCCCTGTCAGGTATTGCGAGGTAGCTATATGTTCTTGAAGAACAGTAAACTGAAGTGCAGAGAGTTGAGTGACTTTCCTTAAGTCGCACAGGGAGTCAATAGTAGAGCTATAGATAGAACTCAGAATTCCTGACTTTCCAGTCCCGTTTTAACCTTTAATCTTCAGTAAAATCCATGTGTGGTGGGGTGAGACTTTAGGATTAAAAGTCAGAACGCCTGGGTTCTATTCCTTGCTCTGCTATTGACTGGCTGTGTGCCTTAGCCCGGTTTTGGAGTGATCACCCCTAAGAATGAGTTTAGTTCTTGGCATCTGTTTAGATTGCCAATCATTATGCTGGATTTTATGGTGGGGACACCTGTCCACTAGGAACTGGATTAAGGCCACAAACTCATTTCACAAAGCCCATGAAACAGCTGACAGATGCCAATGACCATCCGTAACTATCAAGCTGGGCTTCAAGTCAATTTATTTGTTCTGCAGTTATATCTGGCATGTTTAATGGAGCAAAATACATTTTAATGATGCAAATGATGTAATTTTTAAGGGCAGGCAGCACTCATGTGAAACTGGGAAGAAACTCACAGTAAAACACACACTAAAAACACTATGCTAGCTTTGAACCTAGAGATCTTTGCATGACAACCAATCGTATTGCTCATCTGCCAGGAATGCAGAAAATCAGCTAACAAAATATGGGATTAGCATGATGAAGATTTGGAAATGTATAATGCACTCATCACCAATTGCTGAACCACACAGGCTAAAACTTCAGAACAGGCACATAACAAAGGGTAGCCAGTCTTATCTTGCTAAGAGTTTGGAGGCTGCATAAGTTCACAGTGAGATCAAAAAGCAAGGAATGAAAGACATGTATTGCAGCTTCTATTGCAGTGGATACAGAAAAAAATACCCAAAGATAGACATAAGAAGAGATGGTAGGAAGAAAGCTGAATACGCTGAATGTGGTCAGCCTAATACCTTGGTTGTGGGGTATGTGTCGGCTGCAAATCATGAATACAGCATTTAAAAAAGAAATAGTGCCTATTTGATAAATATATTCCACATGCTGAAACATTTCTTGAGCTGTGAGCTCATGGAACATATTTGGCAGTAAGCTTTTTTTGACTACCCTTTCTCCTTTTCTCCCTCTCCCCTCACTTCTGTCTCCTTCCACCATCTTTCCCGCTCTCCTTACCCTCTGGCCTCTTTCCTGTTCTAGCTCGGCTGATCCCACAAACTGCATTTCACCATTGGGCACCCTTGTTTTCCTCTTGGACGTCTGTTTTGTTGATGTGCCAATTTGAAGTGATTCAGTTGAATAACACACCACATGCAGTGAATGGGGTAGCATTATACATGGACTCAACATTTCTCCCTCACTGACTGAGAACAGAGTAAAGGAGCATCAGCCAGACAGGCAAGAGGCCAAAGCTATTCTGTCACACACTATCCACTGAATGTGCTAGGGTCTTTGGTGCACCTGTTCTACATTCACCTCTTATAATTTCAGACCAAATTAAGAAGACAAGATCATTTCCATTAATCCTATATAAAGGAAATGTTAAGAAGGGCTATTCATTAGCACAGGCAGAAGATCACTCACTCACCATAGATAAAAGAGATGGCCCTCATCTGATGTATAGTGCAGAAATGAACTGAGTGATCAATAAATCAGCAAGATGCCCTTTCACCTTCAAGTACTTCACACTGCAATCCCTCCCATACCCGTTTATTTTCAATGGGAGCATTCTGGGTATCAGATTAGGAAGGCAAGGCCATCCAACCTACTTGTTGACATGGGGCTTGTTATTTGCACACAGGAAAATTCCTGCTCTGCCTACAAGTCTCTGATAACCCCAGGTTCAGAGAGTGCCAAAACAGTTTCACCAGCCTCTAATTAACACAATTTATGTTTTGTAATATTACCATTGTTTTTCTTCAATGACAACCATAGGAAGCAGGAGCTGTCATATTCAGTTGTTAGTAGCTACTTATTTACCCAACAATTTAGCATCTAACCTGTTAAGTGTTTATACAGCAGGTCAAAAGCTTTCAAAATAAAGAAAAGAAATATGCCACAATTTTATATGGGCTTAATAATTATTTTTAAACACAATAAAATGAAGAGCTCAAAATGAAAAAAATAATTTAGAAAAAACCTACCCTTGTATTTATACTTATTAAAATGGCGCCATCCTTTGCCAGCAAGCCAAAAACAAACAGAATGAAAATAAAATAATGAAAAAGCCACACAAGAAGAATAGGAAAAAGCTGAGAATAAATAACTGAGATCTATTACAGCCAGACAGGAGAAGCAACTGATGGAACATGCTACTCATTGTTGGTTTTTAAAAAAAAGCATTTTAGATCAAGATATTAATCCAAACAAATTGGTTATTATATTGCATAATCAATTAAATTTATCTGCTAAATGCCAATTTAATGGCCACCATCAGGAGCTATCACTAGTTGACTATTAATTTGTCTTCACAAATCAAGAATGTCAGTCATCAGCTCTCAAACAGCTCAGGTCAAATTCTGCATCCTTTCATTTATGTAGATGTTTATACCATGCTCATCATTATGGTATCTGAACCCTGTGTGATGATGCATTTGGTATAAGTCTGGGCAGAATTTCACCTTTTCAGTGTAGCTAAACAATTTCATAATGCAAGCTCTAAGTTCACCTTAAGAAGGTACAATTCAAAGAGGTATGAATACCAGCACATTTGCAAAATAGTATGATGATGGCTTTGGATAAACTTTTTTCCTGAGGGGAGAGAATTTGCATGCCCTTCAAAACATTGTAAGAGTAAAACAAATTATAGTAAGTTTGATACACTCCGAAGATCCTAGATCAGTTGGTTGTTTCAGGAACAAATACTGCAAATATCAAAAAGCAGGGCAGTAGGAATCATGCCTGCTTATTGACTTAGCAAAGGGACATTGGCCAATCGAAAGCAGCTAAACCAGTGTTAGAACAGGAACAGGAAAAAGCATTAGTCTGTCAAGGTGAGGAAGAAGATGCGTTTAATACCTCCCAAGGGGCGTCATGGAAATTATGGAAAAATACAACTGAACACACAAAATAAATGTAACACAGTGTCAAAGTAACATAATCATGTCTCTACAAAGTGCATATTCCCCGAATTGCTCCTTGACACTATTTTGTCTCTCTGTCATTGGGCACTTTTATGGCTAATACTTAAGGACATATTACCACTTATGAAGTTACCGGCAATACAGTTCAGTTTATGGCTGCTTCTGCACCGGTTTAAAGCAAACACATATTTTGAAGACAGAGACACACACACTGAATTATTCTCTGAGTTAAAAACTTTTACATTTTTGTGATGCTTCAATCACTTGAGATTAAAATGTAAAATGTGAAATTTTCATGTGGTAAATGAAGGCCTTAGTCAGGTTAAACTTCCATTGATTTTAAAGGGAATTTTGCCTGAGTGAGGATTGAGTATAAATGTCAGGATTGGATCCATAATGGTATTAGCTTTCTCCACTATGGGTGAAATCCAATCCACTCACATGAAGCCTGAATACTGGGGAGGTAAAAGCCACCTTCATTCAAATCCAGGGCCAGGGCTAATATTTCAGCCTATGGCTTGTGCTGCAGTTCTTGCATGGAAGTCACATGTAGTACTAGGGACACTGGATACACACAAAGTTGGATCTGTGGTCCCTCCTCAAGCCTGTCCCATTGTGGCCTTCCACCACAAACTATGGGGGGATGGCGTGATGACCCTTTTCATGGCACATATGGGGTGTGCAGGCACTCCTGGGCAGTCACTCCACTTGCAAACCCCCTAAATGGGGTTAGATATTGCGAAGGGCCTTGCATTGGCCCTCTGTAACAGAGGTGAGTTTCACCCTATATGAAGTTGTTACACTATTGTGTTACTGCATGAATCAAGCTCTAACAGCTGTTCAAGGAACCCCCTAATTCATACTTTAGCTACATTGGCCATTACTGTAAAGATTTCTATGGACAACTGGAGAAAGTGAATTGTATGGTGTTAGGAAATTCAGAAATTAAGATCAGTTTGAAAACATATTATCTACAAACCAAACTAATAGCTTAAGGCTACCTTCATTAAAACTGATTTACTTCAGTATATCATGTTATTATTTTAAGCTTAGCTATACATAGAATCCTATATTTAAATTCTGCCCTCTCAAATGGCTCGCACACACAGTATTCACTGAAGTAGACAGAAAAATCCACACAAAATGAATGGAGATATTAAAAGGCATGTTCAATGAGTGAGATATTCATAATGCACACATGTGCACAGCCCTACAGTTCTGTGGCACCTTATAGACTAACAGATGTATTGGAGCATAAGCTTTCGTGGGTAAATACCCACTTCGTCGGATGCATACAGTGGAAATATACAGATATTTTCTGGATATTTCCACTGCATGCATCTGACGAAGTGGGTATTCACCCACGAAAGCTTATGCTCCAATACATCTGTTAGTCTATAAGGTGCCACAGGACTCTTTGTCGCTTCTATAGATCCAGACTAACACGGCTACCCCTCTGATACTAGCCCTAAAGTTGTTGGTCTGTTCCAGACCAGTAACTGTATGTGAATCTATCTGCAAATGTACATGTGAAGTTTGCATGAATACACATTTTGCCCTTTTACAGGCCCTTAAAAACATAGTCCATGGTGTTTAACTACAAACATTAATAAAGGGGAAAGAAATTAAGGGCTTCCCAGAATTCATGGAACTTACAACTATACTTGTGCTTTTGAAAGGGAAAAGATACAACACATGGAAGACAAGAACAAGAAAGATAGGGAGAGGCCTTATGTGTTGACTGAATGGTGCTAGTAGACTTATTGACATGTAACTGTTTGACAAATGTCCTAGAATATGACTGTTAGTCTGATGGAGCCTAACAAACAGTGTTTTCTGTCATAAATTTGAAGTACAGTATTAAAGCAGATTATGTAAGAACCCTACACCAAAAATGGCTTAGTACCTATAGAATTATTGCTGCATAACGCAGAAGGCACATGAGATGTTTAGTGGCCAAGATCGTGGTGTCTAAAGAGTGGCAGTCAAGCATGAAGTTACTACACACAGTTTTTCATAGATTAACAACAAATAAATGTGCACCAGTGTCAATATGCATTTACAGCACACACAGTAATGCCGTATGCTTTGAATATATACAGTGGTCTCCTTTGTAAAACTTTCCAGTTATCTTAATGTCTTAGATAATAATGTCGCCTTGGTATTCCTTACAGTAAGTATAAGTAACAAGGTTAGTACTGGAGTATACTAATTAATTTAATTAGGGCAAAATGGGTATATTTTTAAGGGTCACCACTCAATCTGGAATAGTATCCAAAATGCATATTTCCCCCTTTGCACATTAATGAGCCCTCACTCCAAAGAAAACAATCACAAACACATAGTACTGAAAGTGTGACTTAATCCCACACAAACCAGGAAATTGAGAGTGAAGCCTGTTTTAAAATTACACCACCATGCCCCAAATTACAGGATTCTCCGCAGAGCAGTTGATTATATACAATATTGCTCTATTGCAGTAGCTAGGCTAAGCCAAGAGTATCTTCCTTGACTCAGTTTTCTGGCTTTTTGTGTCTCTGAGACCCTGAACATGATTTGACTTTATTTTTTGTAGTTTAATATGTTTATCAGAAACACTAACCCTCAATAATACCTACCCCAAATTGGCTAGAAGCATTTATTACATAACACCCCAATATCATCCATCCGTGGATGTGCTTTACATTTGTGGTTAGCTTTGGAAATTGTAACACTGGAACTCATAGTGTTAATTCACTAAAATAAGTCTCTAGGGTAGGGTTATTTTTATACTTCCCTTTTATATTTTTATACTTCCCTGAATATAAATCCCTCATTCTCATTCTCTGAAAGTCCTGTAAGTATTACAGTTTAAAAAGATTACAAGATAAAAAACACCTTTATGAATTAGAAACGTGCTTAGCCCAGAAAGAATATATAAAATGTACAAATAAAGAAGCTGCTCAGTCTTCTATTACAGGTAAATTAATGATTATCAGAAAGCATTGATGGTAATTCAGCTGCTTTTACTGGAAATGAAGCTATTTCTTTTTAGTAAATTCTTCTTTCCTACGTATCTTGGCACTGAAACTAGCTATGCTTATCCAGGCTCATCAGCAATGCAGCATTATTTTCACTTGACCAACTGCTTTAACTCCATCAGTTCGAAGATAAAGGTGTGTGTGTGTGTGTATATATATATATATGTATATATATATATATAAAAAATCCACTTCTTGGATCTTAATAGAATCTATGTAACTAACGTGTTCTGGAGATTCACTCCCATGTCAAAGCCTAACACACACTGTAGAATAATAATTAACATAGGGTAAATGGTACCTTTAGCACAATCAGCACCATGGAATCCTGGAAAACAGTGACAGATTCCAGATACACACTCGCCGTTCCCATGACAATTACGTGGGCAATCCTGCACTGAATCTGAAAGACAGACATCAAAGACACATTAGTTGTTCCTGTTCTTAGCTGCAGAAAGAAAGCTAGTGTTGTATGTACATCCAGTGCAAGTTTTGCATTCAACTTGATAATGACAAGTCACTTTTAAAAAAATGCTAAATATTTACTGTGACACCAAGGCACCCCCATATTTGCCACTGGCATATAATTATGATATGTTGTGTGTATGCCTTGTGAGGTATCATTCTAAAAGTCTTGATCTGCTAAACAATAATATATTGTTGGATTCTATGTACTATCATTGTATTGATATGTATAATGTTTTGCTATGTATGTGTTACTAAAAAATGTTGTGAAGTTAGAAACACCCACAACTACCCTTTCAGGTACAACAATGAAGAAGCTAGACAGTGCTAATGGCTCATCAACAAAGACAACGGACTATGGAAAAGCTTATCCTCACTTGTGGACACTTCAGTCAGCCTATAGGCAACAGCTGCCAAGACTCATCAGGAGCATGCAAGGGCTTGTGATCAAATCACATAATACTGGAATTCATTTTGGTACCTATACTTTTCCACAAACTGGGCTGGGAATCTGGCTTGCAACAAAGGGGTTCTCGCCATATGGAAAAAACTATGACATCATAACTAGGACTCACTCCTCTATCAGACAACACCTGGAAACACTGAAGGAACAAAGACTGACCTGGAGAAGGGGGTCCCAGGTGAGAAAGAAGAAAGCTCTGTCTGTGCAAGGAAGCTAAAACTTGCTTGTATAATATTGCTGATTCAAATCCTATCTAGTTCATATGAGACTGAGATTGAGATTTCGTTTAATTTCCTAGGTAACCTGCTTTAATCTGTTTGCTATCACTTATAGTCACTGAAAATGTATCTTTCTGTAGTTAATAAACCTGTTTTACGTTTTATCTTAACCAGTGTGTCTTTGAGTGAAGTGTTTGGAAATCTTAGCTCCGGTAAAAGGCTGATGCATATCTTCCCCACATCAAGGGGGAAAGAAACTAATTTAATAAGCTTGCACTGTACAGATCCCTGTCAAGTGTAAGACTGTATAATTCGGGGTTTATACTCCAGTAGGGGTGCAATGTGGGGGGCTGGGAAATTGGCTTCTGGTAAAGCATTCAGGTGACTCAGTTGGGTGTGTGGGGTTACCTTCTGTCGAGTTGGGTGATAACAGTCCCCGGAAGGGCTGGTTGGGTAACACCAGCAGAGCGGTGTGGGAGGCCAACCCAACTGAATGGGTTGGGGACACAGAGGTCCAATGGCTTCCAGGTTTCACCCTGGGGGTGACAACCTGTCACATTAACATTTCTGAACCTTATGTTTACTCAATATTATTGATTTGAAAAACTGTAGTTTAAAATATCGTTTTGATCTAGGTTTTTAAAAATAACCTTTTGGTTTTATTTTTCTTTTCTTGATTTTGTCTTCCACCCACTTGGAATTAAAATACTACCTAAAGGTGATTACAACAAACTTCACCTGACATAGGTAAGTATCAACTTCATTTCTCAGATAGGGAAATTGAGATACTGGGAGATCTAGTAACCTGCTCAAGGTCACACATTGACTCTTTGGGAGTCAGAGTTCACAGAGAAACATTTCCTTTCTAGGCTAATGTCATACTTCAGGATTCTGAATAGAAAACAAATCCCAAATCTGAAGTAAAGTAAAGAATTCTGATACAAAAAAACAGACCACAAAGTGAAAGAAAACTCAAACAATAACCATCAGCTAGGCCTTTGGACAGTATTCTTGGTAGGGCTGAAAACAAAAGCCAAAATATGTGACTCTTAAAAAAATGCCATTTCGTTGTCTTCTGAAGAGGACACTTGACTATGGAAGGATTCGTTTCTTTTGCTGCACAGCACATGAAAATACTTTCCCCCTGTGTTCAAAGGTACCATATATTTAGTGTGGTCTGTGGTTGACATAAGCGACAAAGGGTCCTGTGGCACCTTATAGACTAACAGAGGTATTGACATCTTGCCTGACATTCTTTCTCATGTTTCATATCAAAGAGGCTTTTAGTTCTCTCAGTGCCTCTTGTTGGTGAAAGTTCTGATAATAGATATATGTGGAAGAACCTCTGAACTGGATAAAATACTGTACTTTTCTCTGCATTCTAGTCCGATTACTATCATTGCTCTATCAAGATGTCTACCTAACTATTAGACCTATTACCTTTGACTTTCTTCTAAGATGTAGTCTAGAGCTGGCAACATTAAGACAAGCAGTTTATCACATCTCAAGGAGTAGCTTTTGCAAGATGGGTGGAGGGGGAGTATACCAAACCACTAAGGGACCTGTACAAGAAGGTTCACGTGTCATTTGGAGTTGCAGAAAACGCTCTCTCTATATGCGTAGACTGTCTGTCTGTTTGTAGGTGTTTGCGTGCATGCACCTACAAGACACACAGACACATAAAATCATTTGTGGATTATGAAGGGAAAATCATTATTTATATCTGACATTGCATCTTAACAGAAATAACTGCTCCTAAGCCTAAAGATTCAAGGCTGGACTCCTTTCACACCAGTGTTAACCAGGACTCACTTGAGTGAATTTGGTGGATTATACCAGTGTAATTCAGTGGATTATACCAGGATTATACCTGGTAGGAGAATCAGGCCCATAGTGCATCTGTCTTTTTAGCGTTGATCCTTCAAGCAACAAAAAGGTCTCCCCTATTTTTCACCATTTTATAACTTCTCCCTTGAGGTTGTGGATCATGATCCCCCTCCTCCTAGCTGAATAGGACCTGCACAAGACTCACAAAGCCTAGCAACATTGCTTCTTAATACCTTAATCAGCAGAGAGGAAATGAGCAACTCGTAGGCTGTGAAAATCTTTCACTAAACAGGGGAAACTCACTTGTGGTTTCAGGTGTTGCTGTGACAGTGACACTCAGCAAGGTTCCCCAAGAACTTCAACACATCTTTTGATAAAGTCTTGGTCTGGTTTTGGTTTTCAGTTGCCTGACTAAGGGCTTGTCTACATTACCCACAGGATCGATGGGCAGCGATCAATCCAGTGGGGGGTCAATTTATCGCATCTAGTCTAGACGCAATAAATCGACCGCCGAGCACTCTGTCGACTTCAGTACTCCACCAGAGTGAGAGGTGCAGGCGGAGTCGATGGGGGAGAGTCAGCTGTCAACTCACTGCAGTGATGGCACAGTCGTAAGTAGATCTAAGTACGTTGACTTTAGCTATGTTATTCATGAAGCTGAAGTTGCGTAACTTAGATCAATCCCTCCCCCGCCCCTCCCGCAGTGTAGACCAGGCCTAAGATGGAATCCCCTCTGCCATTGAGTGTCCCTCTTCATAAAGCTTATGCTGAAATAAATTTGTTAGTCTCTAAGGTGCTACAAGTTTTTCTTTCTTATTTTCATTTTGCTGACACAGACTAACACGGCTACTACACTGAAACCTCTTCATAAAGCCTCAAACTTTCATCATAATTTTATTCTCAGGGCAAAGGGAAGTGGCCCTCTGCCTTCCATCCTCATGTCTCCAGAGGACTGCTCACTCTCAGATGTTTCGGGGGAGGGTGGCAAGGGGATGGTTGGCTAACATACCTCCTCTTTCTTTGGGGGTGTTAGTAATCAGTAGGCAGAAAGAGGGAGTTATGTGTATTAGTTTTTATAAATATCATATATTTATAAAAATAATAGTTTACCTGCTTGATATTACCTTGCTGGACTATGAGGAATTAAATCAAAGGAGGCTGTTATGGGTGAAGCAAACATAAATGAAACAATGACAAAGATAAGGCTCTTTACGGAAACAATGGGGGAAGCTATTAATTGGGGAATGTCCCTGCCTGGCTCCAATCAGGTTGGCAAGAGTTTTCTTTGCGTAGATCTAGCCCTATGATTAAAGAGGATATGAACACCTGAAACATGCTAGGCTAGGCAGGAAGGGGGATAAGTGGGCTTTCAGCAATGGCCAGGCAGGGAGTCTCTGACAGACACACACTGAGGGCATAGAAATTGCAGCAAGCAGGCTCTTTCCCACTCCCCAGAGATGGAAGTAAACCGACTGAATGTAATTTACCAAAGTTTGCAAGGAAAGGTTAAGGTTTAGATTAAGAGCGATATGCGTATAGGCCTTTATTGGATTTACCCTTTGTTCTGCGTGTTATATAACTTTGGGTGCATATATAATGCTTCATTTTTTAGTAGCTGTTTTTGAACCACTTTAATCATTTCACTGGTCACAGCCCCCAGAGAAAAAGGGCTTATAGGTGCCAAACCTAGTTGGGCCTGTCAGGTTAGTGTGGTTGGTAAACTGAGGGTGCAGCCCACCAATCCAGTCAAAAGGTAGTATGGTTGTACCCAGAGAGGAGGGAAGGTAGTAAAACCATCACCTCAGGGGGTGTATTCAAGGGGGACTAACGGATTTAAAGCACAGCTCATCCTGTAACCGTGACACCACCTAAGTCCCATGTAAAGTTTCGGTGAGTGTTTCAATTATGAAGTCTCAGATATGCACTGCTGGCAGTTGGGTGTGACAACACTGAAAGTCTCCAAACAGCCAATCAGAATGCAGCTTTGCAGGAACAGCCATACATCACTATGATTAATATCTGTAGTTATAAGATTTGTCCATTGTAAAGCCTCTGGGTTCATTAATTTTCTTTTTGAAAGAGAGCTAAATATTAACAGGATCACAGATTTCAGCCTTCAATATAAGCAACACAAAAGCATCCACAACTCACCTCTAGAAAGATTTTCCTCTTTTCCTACCTACACTCAATATACATTAAATATTACTGGATTAAAGCAAAATATGCACAAAAAGAGAGAGCTAATAGAAGGCCTCTATACTTAATAAAGATCAGCAAAGAGAGGGAAAAATCCTCAGCATGCAGGCATACATACCTAAGATAACTGTATTGAAAGAGACCACTTCTTTGTCCTTGCCATCATTGTAAAACGCCAGGTGCCACAAACCCACATCCAAGTATTGAACAAACACAGCTTCATTCTGAACTAGGGTCTGGATACTTCGACGTTCCCGGGGGGACTCCACCACACTCCATTTCTCTTTCCCATCCAAACGCTCCATGAAATCATACTGTGTGGTAAAACAGAAACAGAGAGACCTGAATTTAGAGTGATGCTACAGATCAAAATCTGGCACAATATCTTGTCCACTCTTCCTCCAAATGCCCTTCCCTTCAGCCCTTATTTGGAGAGTGTGGAAATTTGAAGCTAGCCTTTCCTTATTCATGATGGGTCTGGTAGCAATTCTCTTATCCTTTCTGATAATGTGATACAGACAGAATTAAGTGTCTGCACTCTGCAAAAATGTTGGCAAGTGTTTAAGTAAAAGTCCTCCAAAGTCTGAGCTTTTGAAGAAAGTTGCTAATTAGTTACATTGTCTGTTCTTATCTAAAAAAATACGGAATGGATTTTAGACCAATGACAACATGTACAGCCGACATGCAAACTTTAATAAGAACACATGCTACAGGGTGTAAGAATATTGTTCAAAAAGATCAGGAACCAACTCCCCTATGTACTGCATTGTTCAGCTTGCCAAGCACATTATGGCGATTTTTTATCTGCTAAAGCATCAGGTATTGGCCACTGTTAGAGGCAAGATTCAGGATGTGCTGGATTAACGTTCGGATCCTTCATAGCAAGTCTTAGGTTCTTATATAAATTCTCAAATGAGGAAATCTCATTTTGAAAGAAACTCACCCATTCCACAGCAATCACCTACAGCAGTCTCCTGCTGGGCCGGCATAGTACACAGAAATCTCAGACATGCCACCTGAAATACTAATGAATGAAAGTCTCCTCATTGTGAATATGGAAAAAGCTCATTGTTTTTGCCTAATATAAGGTACCCCACTCTGTACCTGATTGAAGCTTTATTGCAGAAGCATCACCGCACAGAGCAAAAAAGTATTGATTGGTTGGCTCTGTTGCAACTGTGTTCAGTTTTGGGCACCTCATTGCTCGAAAGTTACTGACAAACTGGAGGAGTTCAGAAAGGAACTACAGAAATAAGGAATTGACTTATGAGAAAAGACTTAGATGGCAAACGCGGATAAGTTCCAGTAGAGGTGGGACATGTTAACAATCCACAAGGTGAAACACTGAGCAAAGTAAGGAATTATTTAGCACAGAGGAAGGGTGCTACTAGTATTCAGATGAAATTAAAAAAGGGAAAATTTAACAAGAGTGTCAGGAAAATCTTCCCAACAGTGAGATCTATTAGGCTGTGTAATAATCTTCCAAGGGAAACTCCATTGCTTGGTACATTTAAAACAAGATTGGAAGAAATATTAGTTAAATCTCCAACATGGAATAATTCTGCCTAGGCAGGCAGCTCGACTAGATGACCTAACAGACTTTTTCTATCTTTAACTTCTGTGATTCTAGAACTCCCAGGCTGATGCGACGCTCAAGCCACTAGTCCCCACAACCTCTATATGAGGAAGTCCTTAAGAAATACACCAAAACCAATATATCTAATGTTTTTATAGCTATATAACAAGTCCCCTATGAAAACATGTCTTGTTTTAGACACATTTATCTATCTAGCACTAGATCGAGATAGATAGATGTGTCTAAAGCAAGACGTATGTGTTCAATAAAATACAGTAATAGTACGTGCTTGCTTGCCAGGAGTGTTATTGCATTTCCCTCTGTTATCACTAGCACATACAGCCCAGTCTGGTGATAGCTCAAAGAAAAGAAACACTCTGCTTTTATTTAAAAATAACTATCGTCCTGAACTCTAAACATGCCACTTCTCCTGCAGAGGACTTTGTGCTGCAGGCTGAATTCCATTAATTAATACCGAGTAACTGAAAAGGTGCATTCAAGATAGGGGTAGTAATGTGTCTGACAACTTCTGTGTCTAAAGGTATCCCCAACACCAAAGTATCTGAGCACTTCACAGTATTTACTGTATTTATCCTCAGAACTCCCCTGTTAGGTATGACAGTGCTATTATCCCCATTGCATAGATGGGAAACCAAGACACAAATAGACTGAGTGACTTGCCTAAAGAATTCTGTGATTTAGCAGGGACCCGAACCCCCGACTCCTAGAGTTATAGGCCACTGGGCCATCCTTCCTCTCTGTAATGCATTATGGGGGGTGGATGGGAAGGTGTAATAGCAAGAAGTGACTAAACTAAATATCTGACTGGTCTCCACCCACACCTATTTTACATGGCACAGGGCTAGGAAAAATAATTCAGCTAAATTAGTGGGTTTAGGGATAAACCAATACACAGCAGGGATTTAGACAATTCTGATGTCAGTAACTTTCAGAGCATAAATGGTGTCAAACCTGTTTGTAAATCAGACCATTAAATCAGCGACCTTTGGAAATGTTACCAAAACCTACCTGTCAGCAGTCAGAGGTTAAAGATGGACTCACTACCCTCCTGGAAAATGTTATTAGTGAGGCAACAACCTCGGACAAATTTTATTGCTCTTTGGAAGGTTTGCTCACTGACGGTCGACATGGAAGAAAGCGGCAATAAAAGCTGACATTTCTCATTGGCAACATGCTGTTCTGCTCTGCTTGTGCTGGCAGGCTCCTCTGCCTCCCCAATGTCTGATGCTGATTCTACCTCAGGTGGCAGGGCAGGCTCAGCGGTTGGTGGGATCGAAGAGGAGCAGCATGGAAGAGCTAAAAGGGCTTGAAGCAACTTTAGCTGCAGGGTCCCCAGTCTCCTCCTGTGATCATGGGTGTGACCTAGCAATGGCAGGTCCCTTTGCAGGCCTGTCCATTAAAATTTTATCCATAACCAACATTCACTAGATGAGCATTATTCCTCCTTAAAGCTTCTCATTAAGATGAATTCAGTGATCAGGAAAGGTTCATGGTCGAGAGCCAGGATATTAAAATTCTAGTACAGGTACAGCATGGGCAATACTCATGGAAGCTCACTCACAACAAGTCTCAATCCCATTCAGAAATGGCTTGCACTAAGGGCTTGTCTACACTTACCAGGGGATCGATGAGAAGCGATCGATACATCGGCAGTTGATTTAGCGGGTCTAGTGAAGACCCACTAAATCGACTGCAGATCGCTCTCTCGTTGACTCCTGTCCTCCACCAGATCAAGAAGAGTAGGGGGAGTCGACGGGCGAGCATCTCCCGTCATCATCGCGTAGTGTGGACCCCACGGTAAGTAGATCTAAGCTACGTCGATTTGAGTTATGCTATTCACATAACAAATTGCGTAACTTAAATCAAATTTCCCCTGTAGCGTAGACAAGGCCTAAGAGTGGGAAGGAGGCAGAATACCTGCTGGAGGGGCCCTAGGTGGAGCACACCTCCAGCATAAACCCCAAGAAGCGCACTATTCTGATGTATGCACCTTCCTGATCTGGAGACATAAAAGAGAGGGAAGGGTCCCTGCATATTCTCCTATATGTGTGCCACTGCAAAACCTGGCGTGGATGGGGTTTATTCTGGCTGAGTGTGGACTTTCCAAATGGCTCCCTATGCAGAAGCTATAATCAGACCTAATACTTATCCGTGTATGCGGCTGCCAAGGGCATTAACAAACACATTCCAGAGCAGTGTGTCTAGTCTTGATTGGCCAAGGAAACAGGTCATCAAGACCATCCTCAGGCTTGGCTCTGCTTCACCACATGCCCAGCTACATCATTATTTTGAATCGTGTTGCTCTACTGATCCTCTGATTTACTCACTGTTTTTACACAATGTTCTGTTGAAAATGTTACACGTGCCCTAAAGCAACCCATAGATGGATAAGAGTGTAAGACATGTGCCACATACAGAAAGCAAGCACATGCACCTGTGCTCATCAGGAAGAAATTGTGCAGGTTTCTACTCACACAATGAACACAGAGTGCTAGGGATGATACCAGCTCAGATGTATTAAGAACTTCCACACACCACTACTTACAACTCAAATGGAACCTTTATAGAGGTCTGAAAGTTTGGCTGACTTCTATTTTTATACTCCTTTATGGTTCATGGCTTAGGACTGATTTGCAATCAGAAATGACAAAAGACTGTCCAGAAACAAAAAGCACCAGAAAATGCATGAGAGCACCCGTTCTTGTAGAACTCCTGGCTTGATTTTGCAGACATGAGGGGAGTGCTTCATATAGATCAGGCCTCCTCTAAAAAGGAGGCCTCAATACAATGGGTTAATTGTCCAAATTTACCCTTTCCTTGGGTTTGCTCTTCTTTTTTTACCCTATGTAAGAAAGTCCTGAAACATATCTGTACTTACAGACCTCAATGTTAACCTGAGTTCTTCCTGAGCAATTTGTCCCTACAATGTTTCCTTTCAAGGCATCTTATCCCTCTCTCTTATACTTCTGAGAATAACTACTGAGACCCACCTACTCTGGCAGGCAGTGTGAGTCAGCAAAATAGCTTTGCAACTCCACACATAGTGTCCTAAAGCCTGATACCTGGTTGCACTTCCAAATTACAGATGAGTCCAAACCAAACTCCAAGAGTGTTTGAAATCAGGATATAAACCCACATTTTTCAAATAGACCCTATTTTAATAATGAGATGAACCAAAACATGGAGTTAAAAACTCATGAACATCACAAGTGTTCAAAATCCAGATATAGATTTAGATATTGTGGCGAGAGCTCATCCTCATGCCAAAACTTCATAAGATCTACTCAGCACAAACAAGCTCTGAACCACATGTGTTGGGGGAAAAAAACTTGTTTGCAAAGTGTTTTAAAATTAGTACTTCATAAACATCCAAATTGTTGATGATGCATTAAAATACCCACCCACCAGCCATCTGATATCCAAGCTGACAGCCAATCAAACAATTTACTTTAATATTTGAACGTACATGATTCAGTGTGACATAACATAAGCAGCATCAGACAGAGAAAAGCGTGACATGTAACAGAGACTGAACTGATGAGAATGATATCATTCTGATTTGTGACTGCTGGGAGCGTCAAAAATATGAAAATATCAATGGTGTTTATGAAGAAAGAGAACATCCTGCCTGCCCCACTATTCAAATTTTTTCCAGTTACTCCCACTTCTAATTGAAAACACGAGTGGTTTACTCACTCAGCCAAGAGAGAGATTTTTGCAAATAAGATACTACGTGGGAAAGGGATGCAATATGCTCTGATGGATTGCCTTGGCCAAGTATTCCTAATAGTATTTCTATAAACTTACTTTTTCATGCTATCATTTGAAATAGTCTGCAGATGAGCAGTAATATCAATGTTTGCTTGGATCACTATATAAGAAGCATATTCATGCTTAATCCAAGAGATTTATCATTTCTTCTCCAAATATAATTATTATCCAGTGTGCAGCCTTTTATCCATTTGCTTTCCACCATTTAAGGGCCACTTTTTAAGGGGGTTATGAATGTTTTGTTACATGGCTGTACCACTACATAGTCTGGACAAATCTTTCTTGAAAATATAGTGAGTGCTTTTATTCTAGCTCACTTGCCACACAAGCCTGCACTTCTGTCTGTATGTTCCCCCTCCAGAGCTCCATTCCCTAGTCACAGTACTACACCAGGCTGTTTCTGGACAGCCTTACAGCTACATCAGTTTGACTGACTAAACTAGGCGTTTGGAATATTTGCTAAACAGTAATACTGAGAAGGTTAAATCTCAGCAGGGCTCTCAGACAAGAACTGCATCTTGTTGTCTCAGGGTAATCATGTACCTAATTTGCTGATTATTGACTTGTTCCCACAAAGGATTTTACTTGGCTTGACATATCAGCACCGATCAGTGATGAACTGTCAAGTGAACTTGTTCACTGCTTTTACTGCTCAAGTCCTTAACTTGCAGTAACAAGGATTTTAAAGTACAACTTTAGTACATCATCTGGTGTCAAATTCAGATTATTTTTATTAATACAGAAATCTTTGCTCCTTTCTGGAATCAAAACAAGACTACTCTTCAAAAGTTCAGATGTGCAGCAGGCTCTTTCCTTTTCCCTAAAATCATTTCTCTCTGCGACAGGCTGGTAGGATTTAGGATCCTGCATAAGGATGTGGGGCTTTTCTGCTGAGTCTTCCTATTGCCAATGCTAACGCCCTGCATGAAGATGGAAAGTAATTTCTGATTATCATACACGTGGATTTTGCTAACTCTATCCAGGGTTAAAAAAAGGCTGGAGTCTCTTCTTGGGGAGTTCTAACTAGAGATTGGGAAAGGTCCTGTAGGTAGAAACCATGCAGAGAAGGAAGCTTAGGCTGAGACTTATGGGCTTGCTATTTTTACTTATTTAAGATAACAATAAAGGATATTAGTTTTGTATCTGGTATGTTGGTGCTGTGTTGAGAGAATAGAAGGGGGATTCCACCTGGTCATAGTCTCTTCTGAAACACAGAACCTTAGATACACTTGATTACAGGGCAGTAACATGTAAAATTCAGCTTGAATTAATCAACTATCAATTCCTTCCTAATAGGGCTATTGCAAGAGTCGTCCATGCCTTTCTCTTCTCCTAGCCAGACAATTACAATTCAAATCTTCCTGGAGCTTTGGTTGCTCCTGAGAAGGGCAGGTCACTGTGAGCACATGACATCATCCTAGCTTCGTGTCTGCACTGACTGCCTGTTCATTTCCTGGGGGCAGTGTTTCCCAAATTTGAGACGCGCTTGCTCAGGGAAAGCCCCTGGCGCGCCCGGCCAGTTTGTTTATCTGCCGCGTCCGCAGGTTCGGCCGATTGTGGCTCCCACTGGCTGCGGTTCACTGTGCCCGGCCAATGGGTGCTGCAGGAAGCGGTGGCCAGTAAGTCCCTCGGCCCGCGCCACTTCCTGCAGCCCCCATTGGCTGGGCACAGCAAACTGCGGCCAGTGGGAGCCGCGACTGGCCAAACCTACGGACACAGCAGGTAAACAAACCGGCCGGGCGTGCCAGGGGCTTTCCGTGAACAAGCGGCGTCCCAAATTTGGGAAACACTGCCTGGGGGAATTAAAAGGAGTGGTAAAAATCTCTAAGAAGCTGAATGATTTGGAACCCAGTCATTTGACTAACCACATTACATTCTTACTCTATTGGGGAAATTAATTTCAAATGCGATTTTCTTGCTGTCAAGTTCATGGGACTGAATTGCCAAGGGCAAAAATCAAGGCTGCCTCAGAAAAGGGTCCCTGCCTTTGGAACTCATTCCCCTTGGCCACCTCCCATCCTTCATGGAGATGTCCAAGAATAGGTGAGAATGGGCCAGCAATCTTCTGGAATCTCCCCAGGCAGTCCTTTTGTAGTACAAAACATCAAGGTATCCCAATGTTAATCTTTCACGTGGAAATCTGATCACTGACCCCTACTATTTGTTTTCTGTCTGCTGGGCTTTACTTCCTGGCAATCTAGCAGACCTATTGATTGTTTTGCTGGCTTCCTGCTTCTGGAAGATTTAAGAATTTCTTGTTATTTGTAGAGTGGCTGCAATAGAGGGAAGGGGCGCATTTCAATAGAGGGAAATGGTTAGACAACCACAGGGCCATTTGCTCTTGGATTATGTAGATATGGTGGTCATAATCCCTTGAATATAGTAGTGTGCATTGTTCCTGGCCTCTAGTTTTATGGCTGTGGAATGATTGCAGAGCTAGTCCATAAATCAGAATCTTCAGACTCCAGTGTAGTTTCCCATACAAAATTCATTTACTCACTCTTTGTGCAGGGTGTGTGTGGGTTTGCAACTAAAATCATGTAATGTAACCATATATAAATCTAACTCCAATCTGCTTTGGCAAATGAAAAAATGTAACTCAGAAATTCTTTGCAAATTGGGGCTAAGTGTCTAGGAATGTCAAATGGGGGCATTCCCAAGAGGTATTCTTAGATTTCTGCACTTACTCTCCAGAGCTCAAATGTCAAGTTAAGCTTCCTAAATTTAAGGAAAAAATCTTTGTACTAAGAGCTAATTTTCAAGGCTGTACATGAGTGAAAGAATCCCTTCATGAAATTGGTAGTCATCTGTGCTTTTGCTCATTCCCTGAAGAATGGGGGTTTCTTTTTTTCTTGGCATGCATAGCTACAAAATATATTATTGCTCATGAGGAGTCTGAGCCAAACCTCATCAAAGTAAATGGGAATCTTTCCATTGACTTTAATGGGCTTTGGATCTGGCCAAAATTTTCCAGCTATTTAAATCAAATCTCAGCGGTGACCATGTATCCTCCTACAGCAATGAATTCCAAATTCTCACTACACGTCCTCTGAAGAAATAGTTGCTTATATTTTTTTCTAAGTTTGCTAGCCATTATTTTTATTGAGTACCCATTGCTCTGTATTATGGGGTCGGCATAAAATTGAGGGACTGATGAGTTTTCACTACAGTCGTTTGTAAGAAATGCAAGATAAGCACCAGACATAACTCTATAAATGAAAGGGAAAATGCAAATCTGCATACATAGCCTAGTGACCTAGTGATGGAAGAGGCTTGGGTACAGTCATTGGGAAAAGGGAATTAAAATTAACCCAACACAGACACAAATAACCATGAAAACCCACATCTGAACAACATGTGCTAGTGGTGGTGGAATAGAAAACTTCCAGTTATCCAAACTGCCAACTGATTTTCTTCAGCAAATCAAAACAGCAAGTCCCTTATGAAGATACTGTCTGGGCCTGAATATCTTCTCACTTACACTAGGTCAGCACCTCTATAACCTCACAGACCACACCTGATTTATACCAGCACATGAGGGGAGAATCAGGCTTGTTGTGACTGTCTCTGTTTTTAGAGCATTCCAATCGCCTCTGGTATGTTACTCTGCGATAGTGGGCCTGATTCTAATCTCCCACCATCTATTCACTAGTGTAATTCCAATGACCTCAGTGGAGTTATTTCTGATTTACAGCACAACAGCGCAGAGTCATGCTCTGAATTTCCATCACTAGTATTTTAAACTGACAATGGCAAACTGCAGATGTTAATTTTTTAAAAGGGTGACATTACAAAGATTGCAGGAAAACAACCTTTATTTATTCCAAGCTAAAAGAAAAACTGTCACTCCTGTAAATAATCTATTGTTAGAAGATGCCAATCTGTAACAAAGCCGTGGCTGCAAACAGCTCCAGGGGTCTGAGGTAAATCATAGCCATGAGGCATTGGGGAAGAACCCAGGACCCTCAGCTTAAAAGCACAAGCCCTTACCACCTAAAACTAATTGCCACTAGATCATCAGTACATTTATCTTTTGGCTTTTAAATCCATTAAGCATAGTCATACAGTACCTGGGCATGTGATGGTGGAAGTCCTCTTCTTATATAAACACCAAAAAGAGCATCCTTTCCTAAGGAGATATTGAACTTCATGAACTGAGGCTGGCTGATATGGATTTGAGACCGCCAGAATACTCCAGGTGGTACTTCCTGGGTAACTCTGCGTCCGACCTCTGCCTCCCCGCTATCTATGCTGCTGTTTCTAGTGGCCCAAGGTCCTAGAAGACAGGAACAAGTATTAGCCAGGTGAGATTTTTTTCTAGAAATACAGGCATTTTTGGTAATGCCATTTATATGAACCATTGTGGCAATTGTACCCTTTAAAACAAAGCTTAACATTTTTAAGACCGGGTTCTCCCTTCATTTACATTTGTGCAACCCCATTGCTTTCTGTGACCCTTCGATTTTAAATAAGAAAGCTATCAATTCATCCCCTTAGGTTATCTGAAAACTTGCATACAGCTTTTCTCCCACCACTTTTAATTCTGTGATTACTCTTTACTGATCAAGTATAATAAGAACAAAGCGCCAGCTAAGCACATATACATCTCCTTGTGCTCTTTTCAGCCACGTCCTTAATGTGACCAGGATATAAAAATAACCAGGAAATAATTATAAAGGGGTCATTTCAATGTAAACTCACTGATTTCAGACTTTATTAGTCAGATTTCATACATTAAACAGGTTTATTAAGCCCCTCTCCATAAACTAACAATAATCACATATAAAAGGAAACACATTAATAAGGCGATAGAGAAAAGAGTTTGATAACCTTTGAAAGCCCCATATAGCTTGGGCTCTGGCTACATGAAAATCCATTTCTTTTCCCCGTGCACAAATTTATTGGCTGCAGTCAGTTGAATTCCACTTGCTGATAGTCCCTAGATATGCATTATTGAAAACAAGAGGCAAGACCTTTCCAGTAGACCACCTCTGGCTCTCTATCCATGAAACTGTTAACCTTCACAATATGGGGAAAGCTCATCCATTCAAGAAAGGCTTAGGTGGTTGGATCTGGCATTATGTTTACTTGTCCTACACTTCAGACA
This sequence comes from Chelydra serpentina, assembly GCA_037349315.1. Classification (NCBI taxonomy): domain Eukaryota; kingdom Metazoa; phylum Chordata; order Testudines; family Chelydridae; genus Chelydra; species Chelydra serpentina. The sequence goes on along the minus strand of JBAIAC010000035.1, from coordinate 26,724,867 downwards.
TTTCTGTTGGGCAAATGGTCAATAGGGGAGGAGAGAAACTAAATTTCCAGCATACATTGATATTAGCTTTAGTGTATGATGTGCCCAGATGCCATAGTGATGAGTGCCAAGTTATTTAAATAAATTAAATAAAGGTCAGAAAACCACAGAGACTATCTATTATGCTCACTAACATCTAAACCTACTTCTTGGTGGCTTTAATTAAAACTAAGTATTGGGTGGTAGTGATATTTGAAATTCAAAGAAACATATACAGTAACTCCTCACTTAATGTTGTAGTTATGTTCCTGAAAAATGGGACTTCAAGCGAAACGATGTTCAATGAATCCAATTTCCCCATAAGAATTAATGTAAATAAGGGGGTTAGGTTCCAGGGAAATTTTTTTCACCAGACAAAAGACTATATTATATATATATACACACACATACACACCCACTATAGGTTTTAAACAAACAATTGAATACTGGTACACAGCGATGATGATAGTGAAGCTTGGTTGAGGTGGAGGAGTCAGAGCCCTCAAGGGTTAACTCTCACACTCTCACAAGCCTGAAGGAAAGACGTATTTCAGAGATAGAGATGCGCATTTCCAATTAGGTATCAAGGGTGGGGTCAGAAGTACACTGCCTTGTTAATTAGATCAGCAAGCCAGCAGCCCCCTCCCTCGTGTGTCTCCCCTACTCTATGGAAGACGGTGTAAGCAAGGTGCAGGGGGACATTAGCCCCCCTCTTCTTCCCCTCCTCCCCACACAGCAAGCAGGCACACTGACATTAGCCCCCCTCTTCTTCCCCTCCCACCCCCACAGCAAGCAGGCAGGAGTCTCGGAGAGCAGCACATGGCAGTGGGGGAAGGGACAGCGGAACTGCCATTGATAGTCTGCAAACGACTTTAGAAGGGAGCATTTCACAACTGTAAACGGGCATGTTCCCTAATTGATCAGCAACCTAAGAACAAAACAACATTAACCGGGACGACTTTAAGTGAGGAGTTACTATACTACTTATGAAAATAAGAAAGAAAAACTTGTAGCACCTTAGAGACTAACACATTTATTTCAGCATAAGCTTTCGTGGGTTAGTACCCACTTCATCGGATGCGAAAGCTTATGCTGAAATAAATGTGTTAGTCTCTAAGGTGCTACAAGTTTTTCTTTCTTATTTTCATTTTGCTGACACAGACTAACACGGCTACTACACTTAAACCTATACTACTTATATCCATCATGAGCTTAGCTCTTTTGCCCATTTTTCTACCACAGTATAGTGTTATTCTTAGAAGATACCATATCTGGAAAGCGACAAAGAGTCCTGTGGCACCTTATAGACGAACAGACGTATTGGAGCATAAGCTTTTGTGGGTGAATACCCACTTCGTCGGATGCAACGAAAGCTTATGCTCTAATATGTCTGTTAGTCTATAAGAGGGGTAGGCAACCTATGGCATGGGTGCCAAAGGCGGCACGCGAGCTGATTTTCAGTGGCACTCACACTATCTGGGTCCTCACCACTGTTCTGGGGGGCTTTCCATTTTAATTTAATTTTAAGTGAAGCTTCTTAAACATTTTAAAAACCTTATTTACTTTACACAAAACAATAGTTTAGTTATATATTAAAGACCTAGGGAGAGACCTTCTAAAAACGTTAAAATGTATTACCGGCATGCGAAACCTTGAATTAGAGTGAATAAATGAAGACTCGGCACATCACTTCTGAAAGGTTGCCGACCCCAGGTCTATAAGGTACCACAGGACTCTTTGTCGCTTCTACAGATCCAGACTAACATGGCTACCCTTCTGATACATATCTGGAAAGGATCCCTGAATACCAGTGAATCAGTTTTCAGCACTTTATGGACATTTTTGCCAATGCCAGCCTCTGGAGACAGTGCTTTCAGGAAGGACATAAAAGCATAGCATGGACCTGCATGTAAATCCAGCAGGTAAGTACCAAACACCTACTCTGCCTTTATTGTTTTAACTGTAATAGCTACTTCAGCATGATTTCAATTTTAAATTCCAAATTACAGAGGCTACTGGTACTTACGCTTGCATGTAATGAAAAACCTCTTAGAGATGTTATATGGGCAATGTCTTTAAATGGTAAAAAGAATGCTTTGACTAAGAACTGTTAATCTTTAAACTGCAGTTTTTAATAGGCCATGTCTTTTTCAATGTTCTAGGTTAACAGGTCTTCGGCAATATTAGGGCACTAGAGAAAAAGCAGGGGAAACTGCAAGAGCGTGTGGGCTGCAAATGGAGTAAACAGGATTAACATGATGTCCAGTAAAGTGCCCGTGTTTCTGTCCCAGAGTGACATGTCATTCTGATGAGATATCTCATGCCCACTGCGACAGGCCTTTTGGTGTCAACTGGTCTTCTATAACAGCAACTTCTATCAGGCTTGACAAACATACCACACCTAGTATACAGCTTTTATAGTATTTATCCAAAGAGGGTAAAGTGAGGCACCTAACATAAGCTTATGTTATACTGATTCTCAAAATCATTATGAAGTGCATGTCCGGATGATATTTCAGAAGTTGTGTATATGTACTGACAACATATTTTTAAATCCGTGTCCCAGGCAGGGTTGACAAACAGGTTTTGCCAGACAAAGGGACATGGATTCATCTGTCTGCTTTGGCTCATAAGTAGATTATGCATTGTAAATCAACACAATGGAAGCTTTGTTTTGCATATGGAGTGAACAGGAGGATAGGAGGGCAACTTGGAGCCAGCATACTAGGGAGGGAATCATGGGTGTCATCCTGACTTTGAGGACAAAAACAATGAGTTTTGGGAAATATAAGGAGAAGCAAAACCACATTTTGTTATCCATTCACTGAGGAAACACCTTGAAGAACGGAGTGTGTGTGTGCGTGTGTGGGGGGGTGGGAGGAAGAGTGTTCATGAGCGCTTGGATCCTGGTTTGACTGAAAACCAGATGTCTCTGCCAAAAGACTAAATCCTTGGAGGGAAAAACGACTTTATTTTATAGGAAAGGTAACCACTGATAAGTGTTCACCCAGGTTTGCATTTTATGTTGCTGTTTTGTATATAGCCATTTCTGTTTCCATTATCGTTACTCACTATCTCTTAAATCTTTGCCTTTAATATTAAACGTATGACTATTTTCACTATAGGTATATCTCAGTGCAGTGAAGTTATCTTGTAGCTAAACCTCAGTTGAATCCAACAAACTGGTGTGTGCACTGTTCCTTTGGGGACAGCTTACCTGATAATTTCTATGAGTGTACAGTAGTTAAGAGCTGGACACTGCAAGGGAGTGCTCCAGGGACTCGGGGGGTTGGTGTGTGCCTACCACTAAACTGCACAGAGAGGAAGAAGTCTGTGGGGAGCTGAAAGGCAGGGCTAGTGTTGCCAGGGGCTGTTGATTTCAGAGAGCTGAGCAACAGAAGGCACAGACAAGGCTGTTTCACAATCCCAGGTATCTCCGGGAAGCGTCACACGCACTGACAAAGGTTAGGAGTCAGAATACTACTACTTTGCACATCTATAGTTTTTCATTAGGGGTTCTCAGAGTGCCTTACTCACAACACTGCAGTTCAAGTAGTATCACCTTCATCTTACATATAGGGAAACGTGGTACAGAGAAGCTAAATAACCTGTGCAGTATCACTCAGAATCAGTGGCAGAGATGGGAAGTGAACCCAGGAATCCTGGCTCCCAATCATCTGCTTTAAGAACTAGACCACCCTTCTGCTTTAGGTAACAGTGACAAAATGTGGACTTATTCCAAGTTTTAAAAATTGTCTCTTCTGCAAATAATCTTTTGCATTCAGAGTGAAGATACTTATATGCCTATCAACCACATCTACGCTCAGGTACCCTCAAATTACCCAGTGACCCACCATGCAGAAGCTTGTTTGTGAAATTTCCAAATGTGTCACAGTCAGAAGTAGTTCTGCTATGTGGCCAGTACTGCAGCCTCCTTTCCAGGAAGTACTAGAGAAGTAATATTTTTAACATGGAGCCATGTTAACATGGAGCCATGTGGAATGAAGGACCATAAATGGGTCCACGTGCATTCCAAGTGTCCTAACTCATCACACACAGTGCAAAATCACTTAATTATTTGCTTTATGCTTTTTTCATATCTTAATCTTTTCATGAATATATAAGGGACTGATCCAAAGCCAGTGGACATTTTTACTGACTTCAATGTACTTTGACTCAGGCCCTAAAAGGGTCCTGTAATTTACAATGTAGCTTGTTTGAAAGCTATACATTGTACTATGGATGCTGGGATTGGAACCCAGACCAGCCTCTGATGATCAGGGACTCCAGTGTGCTGGAATCCACTTCAGAATTTTGACACTTTTCCCCATCATTGATGCCCCCACTTGCACCAGACAGACTATTTATTAAGCAATTGTAGCTTCCCCTGTGAAGTCAACACTTAGGAAATGATCGTTTCAGGTAGTTCATTACATGTCCTAAGATTATAGCTGTGGGTTTTTAAAGGCAATATTTTACTGATCAATTTTCCAGTACAGTCAGATGCTATAACTCTATGGAAGAGTACTCATGTAAATTTAGAGATATTGTACATTTCCATAACAGGTATCTAATATTTGAACCAGTTAAACAAGAAGGATGATAAAAAATGACACTGATCCATAAAGGCATTATCTGCTAATCAGTTCTGAAAATGTTACTATATTTCATGTAAAACTCGAAAATGCGAAACAATAAAATTATACCACAAAACAAGCTATAACAAATGAACCCTTATTAGAATACTTTAAAAACTTAATACAAGTTAGAATGCTTTTTGCATAAATCTGCTTTAGAGATTACTCTGCATCACATATTTTTATCTACAGAAAATAAAACTGAATTCTGTATATTGCCTAAGCCATTATACCTCATTCCCATTCATTTTGTAACCAGTGCTATTAGCTCATAGTTCATTTGAACTGCAAGAAGACCAGTCTCTCCTGCAGATTATGCTGCATAGTCTATTAAAGCAACTTATACACTACACCATAAATGATAGAAAACAATTATGGTTTTGAGCCATCAATGACTTCTGCTAATAACCCTTGCTTCCCAGTCTGCTGAGTCTACATTCCCTTAAGTTGTAACTTTGCACGTATATTTAATTACTACCACTAATAAAGGACATACCTCCCACTGAGACTCCAGTTTTAAGACTTTTGGCTGAATTTAGCCCCGACCTTTTCTTTTTCTTTTTTTTTTCCAGGAAACTGCTTTGTGTTTCCAGGTGTGGGTGGTTCATTTTCAAAGTTAACTAGCACTGGTGTGAAAGTAAGAGAAATTACTTACCGGTACTGGGGCCTAATTCTGGGCCCCCGGAAGGGGTGGGGCCATGGGCGGAAGGGGCAGGGCTGGGGTCAGCCTCCCCCAGCCAGCCCGTCCACACTGCCCAGCCCGTGCCACCCGGGGATCCGGCAGCATAGGCGCCGACTTCCAGATTTCCAGGGGGGTGCTCGACCCCCTGCTCCATCTTAGACCCCACCCCCACCCCACCTCTTCCCGCCCCTGCTCTGCCACTTCCCCTGAGGGTGCCCCATATTCAACTGGTGCCTTCCCATAGTGGGAGGACACAAGCAAAAGGGCAGGTCACGTGTGTGTCCCCCTGCGCCCAGCCCCGGGGCCACCACACTTTCCTTGCCCCATGTTAGCTGCAGGGGGGGGGACACTTTGTCCTCCCACTGCGCCTGCCCTCCCGGCACGTTCTGCTGCTCTTCCTGCTCCCCAGGAGCCCAGGTGGGGGAGCAGGAGGGAGCCACTTTTAACACCAGCTGATCCCAGTCGCTGCTCTGCAGCCCTGCCCAGCAGCTGCCTGAGAGAGCCTGGCTGGGGAGGAGGAGGCTTCTGCTCCCCGCCTGGCTTGGCTGCTGGGGATCCCAGCACCCGAGGCTGGGCAGGCAGCGGGAGTCACCTCCCCAGCCATGGGTTGCAGAACAGCGTCTCAGTGGCTGGAAGGGGCTGGTCCCGCCCCTTCCACTCCCAGCATCTGGGCCATGCGTTGCCCAGGCCCACCCCCCTTCCTCCCTCAGGACTCAGCCAAACAGCTGATGGCGGCCGGTGGGAGGCACTGCGGGGGACGGGGACAAGCTGATCGGCAGGGCCTGGCGCTGGGAGCGGGGGAAGGAGGGGCTTGCCAGTGGGTGCTCAGCACCCACTATTTTTTTCCATGGGTGCTCCAGCCCTGGAGCACCTTTTAAATTGCCAGGCCTTGGGGCAGTTGCCCCTTTTGCCCCCACCCCGTCGACAGCCTTGGCGGGGGGGGAGGGGGGAAGGGTCAGCGACATTAAACCGCTGCTGTGGCAGCACTTTATTGTGGGCTGTGTACGAGCCGGTACCGGTGGCCACTTCTTACCAGTACGCCGTACCAGCCCACTTTCACCTCTGACTAGCACCCACACACAGCAGGTTAGGTGAACTGAGGCAAAATTTTCAGCCATCAAGGGGAAAGAGGATAGGAGCTTTGGCCTTAATGCTCTAGATATGTTCCCTACTGGCAAACTACTTTATTAATGGTTTGCAGTCTTGTTGCAGCTGTGTTGGTACAAGGCTATCACAGAGACAAGGTGGGTGAGATGATAACTTCTACTGGACCAACTTCTGTTGGTGAAAGAGAGAAGCCTTCAAGCTCCAGACCTGAAGAAGAGCTCAGTGGAGCTTGAGAGCTTGTCTCTTCCACCAAAAAAGCTTGGTCCAATAAAATATATTACCTCCTCCACCTTGTCTACGTTATTAATGTCATTCGTAAAAAATAAAGTTCTTTCCCTCAAAGTCTCATTAAAATAAAATTTTCTTCTTTTATCCTAATTAGGCTTCAGTGGTTTAAAATATTAGTGCAGATTCTGCTGATTAGGCCAAAATACAATTTTCCTGTGGATCTGTGTGTTCTGAGGTGCTAACACTGACATTGTTCAGACCGCAGTGGCCTTTCACTAGGTGTCGTTGGGAGATGTTGAAGGGAAGGTTTCCTAGTACGACCCCATTGTCACTTTTCGTTTTTCCTTACCATGAGTGACCCAATGTCTAGTTGCAGAGAGCTGCCGCTGTAGCTCATCAGCTCCTCTCTAAGCACTGGTCAGGAGGAAGGGGACTCAATATACTCTTTTAGTTGTGCTCCCAACTTGTCTTCACCGCAGCTGGGAACATGCCTACCAGTCCGGGTGGACAGACACATGCTAGCTCTGCTGGAGTGAGTGTGCTAAAAATAACACTGTAGATGTTGCTAGCACAGGCTAGCTACCCTAATAGAAGACCACCTTACCCCTTAGGTCAGAGCTCAAGCTGCTTTTTTTAGCATGCCAGCTTGCTCACAACTGCAGTGTATACATACCCTGAGTGGCCTAAACTCAGATCCCTGTGTTATGCTTTTCCCAGCATGCAAAATGTATCCCCATGTCCAGTTTTAAAGATATAATCAATACTGCTACACATGGCATGTTGTAGTTTTATTGCCTCTAAGCCCCGGCCTACACTACAAACTTACGTCAGTATAACTACGTCAGTCGAGGGGTGTAGAAAATCCACACCCCTAAGCGACTCAGTTATACCGACCTAACTCCAGTGTAGACAGCGCTATATTGATGAGATGGCTTCTCCCATTGACACAGTGGAGTAGTGTCTTCACTGCAACACTGTTAGGGTACGTCTTCATTACCCGCCAAATCGGCGGGTAGTGATCGATCTTTCAGGGATTGATTTTTCGCATCTAGTGTAGACACGAATAAATCGATCCTCGATCGCTCTGCCGTCGACTCCGGTAATCCACTGCGGAGAGAGGCAGAAGCGGAGTCGATGGGGGAGCAGCGGTAGTCGACCCCGCGGCGTCCTTACGGCGTGGTAAGTCGATCGAAGTACATCGACTTCAGCTACGTTATTCACGTAGCTAAAGTTGCGTACCTTACATCGCCCCCCCCACCCAGTGTAGACCAGGGCTAAGTGTAGACAAGTCCTACATTTTTACTTTTGAAATAATTTCCATTTAAAAAAAAAAAAGCTTAACATTTGTTATATTAAGTTTTGCATTTGCAAATTTAACAAGCTTTCCTACAAAAGTTTAAGTACGCAAAGCTTTTAAATCCCTGGAGATTATATGTTATTGATTCATGTTTCCCCTAAAATAACTACAGCAGGTGCAAGTAAATGATAAATACCTGCACCTACATATCTATGCAAACGTGGGTTATTTGTAGAAAAGGAGCACATTCCTTTCATTACGACTGATGCAAATAGATATTAATTTCAGAAAGGTGAAGCATCTGCAATATGGCTTTTTTACTTTCAGTGCCAAATTAATTAGTGTGGGTAAGGCACAGCACTGGGAGTGAAGAGAGCTGGGTTCTATTTCTGGCTTTGCCCACAGCCTTCCTGTGTGATCCCAGTCAAGTTGTTTAAATTCTTGAAGCCTATCTGCAAAACGTGGACAGAAATACTGGCTTTCTTGAGAGGGATGCTGGGAGGCTTAATTCACTAGTTTTTGAAAAGTGCTTTAAGATCCCCAGATGGAGGCACTAGAGAAATATGAGCCAGTAATACTATAATTATTATACCTGAGAGTGGAACTGAGCTCCCAATGCTTGGCCCCTCTGTCTCTTTCTCCCCATATTAGAAACATCATTAAAAATAAATCTAGTCCCAACATGATACAACAGCGAACCATTGAGCCTCCCAGTGGGTGGCTGGCTGAGGCTTCATCAGGTTTTCCTTATTTTTAGGACTAAAAGTGCAGTACACTGCCCCCTCCCCCCTTTGCAACTTTTATATTCACAGTAACACATTTTGCACTAATGGCCCCACTTAAAAGCTCTCTGTTCCACAGCCTCTAGAGAATTTCTAAGTAAACCTTATAACTTTTTCATAGTGCAGTGCCTTTTGGTCTTCTTCGCCTCCTAATGTAGTGAGAGTGCATCCCTCCCTCTGACTCACTCCTTGCCTTCTCTCTATTTTTAGACTCTTCTCTATCTCGATGGACCACTGCAGATCATATTCAAAGACCATCAACTGCATTTAAGTAAAGTTCTGGATGTTACATAAACTGAGAGGAAACCAAGAAGTAAGGCCAACCTGAAGAACTCATGCCACTGTGAACAAATAAATCCTGGTGTGAATTAACAATGCTCTGAGTGGCTGTCTTGAAGCTTGCTTGCTTATCTCATAATCTCTCATGGTTATTTCAACATTTTTACTGTGATTTTCCTTTTTCATAAACCTTTATAAAAGAGAGTTTTAAATGCATATTCCTTCTTCTAACCCAGGGGAGCTATTCCAATCTCTCAGTCAAACATGTATTTAAGTACCTGTATACATATAAGCTTGTTAGCCACCAAATAACACTTATTCATTTTTAAAGGTGTATTATTTACCCAGTTAAATTACTATTTTGCTACGTGCATTTTTTAAAGTCTACTCTAGTGCTCACTGGAGATGCCAATTTGACAGTTCTGAAAGCCTCTGTTTATCCAAAGAACACAACGACACGGCAGTGGCAGAGCAAGCTTCTCCACATCATTTCATCAATGCGCCCTCACCCTTGAACTGGGGGAACCACTTCAAGTTGGCAGTTTACACCACTTGCCAATTCAATCCTTTGTATCTCCAAGAATGAAATCAGGTTAATGTCAATTAATGTCAGCTGTAGCGATGGAGCTGGGTCTGGACTGAGACTATATATACACAGCTGGAGCTTTTTCCCTCCCTCTTAGCCCATACAGTGCTTGCCATTAAAGGTCAAAAGCTGCATATGAGATTCTGTAGCTCATACCACTATGCTTAAATAGGAAATAACTATGGGGCTGTGGGGTAGTAATTGACTTTATTAATGGAGACCCTGTAAATTCTTGTTTTTGTACTAATTGGGAAACATGTATCACTAATTTGGCAGGCCAACAGTTCCTATGATTAAATAGGAAATAACTATGGGGTTGTGGGGTAGTAATTGACTTTATTAATGGAGACCCTGTCAATTCTTGGTTTTGTACTAACTGGGAAATGTGTATCACTAATTTGGCAGACCAACAGTTCCAGAGGATCCATAATGATTTACCTTATTAACCTGGTGGCTATGGATCTGCATTAAATACCGGTCATTAAATACCATTTTTCACACAATGCACAGTCAGTATGTGGAACTCTTTGCCAGAGGATGTTGTGAAGGCCAAGACTATAACAGGGTTAAAAAAAAAACTAGATAAGTTCATGGAGGATAGGTCAATCAATGGCTATTAGCCAGGAGGAGCAGGGATGGTGTCCCTAGCCTCTATTTGCCAGAAGCTGGGAATGGGTGACAGGGAATGGATTACTTGATGATGACCTGTTCTGTTCATTCCCTCTGGGGCACCTAGCATTGGCCACTGTTGGAAGACAGGATATTGGGCTAAATGGACCTTTGGTCTGACCCAGAATGACCGCTCTTATGTTCTTACCATCATTGTTGGTGAAAGAGCCTTCTCCTTTACAACTTCTTCAATTTGGAACAATCTTCTTGTATCTCTACATCTATTACCAAATTTTGGCTGCAAAAACATATTTCCTTCCTATCCTTATAATTTAGTTTCCCTATCCCATTCCTGTTTGTTGCTATTTACATTTGTGTGATTGCTTTAATTAGCACTGTAATGTTTTTGGGGTACAGTTTGTGAGAATGACATTGCCTGAGTTAAAGATGCATTGTACTGAGGGTTTTGCTGAAAGGCATGAAAGAGTGAAGCTGGTTTGAGTACCATCTTCATCCTAAAACATAGCTGGCCTTTTGTCCATCAAATGGCTGGGCCCTCTGGCTATTTTGAAAGGAGAAAAAGATCAGTTTTAATTTTATTTAAAAAGATATATTTCTGTACAAGCCTTTTCAATGGAAATATTAGTGCAATGCAACTTTATCAGGGTAGCATCTTCCATACAAACCATACCCCAAAGAGCTTCCTAATGTTAAATGAAACAGTGCCTCAGAATCCATCTGGAAATTCTGTATTTTTCAAACTAAATAAAATAAATTTACTTTAGGAAATATGAGTTTAGCCTGGAGAGGCTGATATGACACAACCTGAACTCCAGTGACAGGAAGGAAGCTCCTGTAATAACGAGTCTTGTTTTGTGAAGTGAAGAGGAGGCAGCATTTCCAGGTTCAGTATTACCTGTAGTTTTGCAACCTATAGGCAGCTGTATTGGAAGAGGAACTGGGTCACATCTCCTAATTCCACACATGGAGGGAACCCTTGTGTGTGGATCTGCCTCTGCTTAGGCAGATGAGTGACACAGCCACCTCTGCAGCAGGCACCATATATCCTTGGACCTCCATGAGTCTGGGGAGCTGCACAGAGGGTGGGACATGGCTTGTTCAAATTCCTGGGGATGGCAAGAGTATAGAGCCACACTATCAAGGTGCCAAGAGCAGGGACAGGGCCTCCACGACTGACTGATCTGTGGAGTTTGTGGGTTAACCACCCATGCTTATATCATCGTGGGGGAAGGGAACTGAGATCACGGACTAGTTTAGAAAGGAACTCTGGAAGGAGAATCTTTGCCCAGGGCTGCTCCCAAGGGTTTGGCTGTGGCAAAGCACCATTTGGCCCTAAGAGTTTAGGTAGTATAGGCACCCCACTAACCCGCTGCTTCATTTAAAAATCTAAACACATCTCTAAGCTCTGGTGGATATAGTATGTTAAGACTCATCCTTTTCAGAACTATTAGCAAACCATTTCACTGCAGATGTAATTAAGATTTATGAGTTCATCATGTTTAATCAAGAAAAAATACACATTATGCTGTGAGTAATTTTTGCAGCACCACATGCACTCTTCATTCCGGTTGGTATAACACAGGTAACCAAGATAGACTTTAATTATACAAACTACTGCCGCAGCCACTAACAAACTAACATAAAACAAAATACCTCCTATACATTCTGTTGTCTCTCATTTTAATCAAATGCTTTGTTTCCACTAAGACATCAAATCATACAGGTTACATTGCCTTCCCAATCCATCTCCAAAGATGGAACACAGCATGTGAGCATTTATGAAGACCAGGTATGCAATCCTGTATAGCATTCAAATTACAGCATTTTTGCTTGCTTGCATTTTAATTTGCTCCTACAGTATATTTACCCAGTAGCTTCCTAATAACATTAACCTGCATGGCAAAACACGGTGTATCTTGACTAAAACATTATCAAAGTAAATGATTAAATACAGTATAGTTTAGGGAAAATGGAGGTGGTTACTTAATTTATTGCCCTTATATTTTGATTGTCTTTTTGAATGAACCTATCAGGGATCAAAGTTTTGTCTACCATGACTATTAGACTGTAAGATCTCTGGGGCAGATATTGTCTCTTAGTATGTGTTTGTACGATGCCTAGTACAATGGAATATTATGACATAATGCAATCAATAGTAATTACATTTAGAATTATATGTCAAGGCACTGTGTCATTTATCAGTAAATTTTAGTAACATAAAGAAGAAAATATTGTGGTAACACTAGGGAAGATGTATTATGAGGTCATAAAAGAATGAGAGGTTTTCTAAATCTCAGACAAAGGATTTTGTTTATATAAGACATCACCTGTTTAGAGAGGGATGATTAAGGTTGATTTTCACACAGTATATTCTGTCAGTTATGAAGGACATGGCAGATCACCCATTTTATGGAGATGTGTGTCTAGCATCCAAAGTATTTTTAAAACTGAAGACACATTGTGGCATAGACTCAGAGAATCCAGAAATGGAAAGGCTCTATTAGGTCACTTAGCCTATCGCTCTGCCATGGCAGGGTTATTCCCTAATGTACAGTGATTATTTTTTGCCCAGTCTAAGTTTTAATTGTCCCAAGCTTCCACCAATTTCCTTATAAGACAGTTCCACAGGATTAATAGACCTCAGTGTCAGGAAGCTTTTCCCGATATTCACCCAATATTTCCCCTATATTAGTTTCACCCCCATTATTTCAGTTCTTTTTACTCTGCTAAATGATACCTGTCCATCATCAGTTTTTTTACTCCCTTGAAATATTTGTAGACTGTTTTGTATACAAAAACACCACAGAGCAGATCCTCAGATTCTGCAAACAGATGCTTGCCATTCACAGCAGGATTCCTGGCAGTGGGCAAAGGGCCTTCACTGTGGAATGGGTGCAGTTTACTGATTATTTAAGCAGGTGCATCCATGGCTAGTACTTGCTGCTGATTGCAAGGTATGGCTTGAGGACAAGACCTGTAATCCACACACTACACTTCTACCTGGCAACATGGTGGGCAGGCAAATGAGTTAGATGGCCAGATCTTCCAGTGCTCACTTCAGTATTATGGAGAGAACCTGCATTGCTACCTGCATGAAGGAATAAAGTTTCCCTTTGCTCTCCTGCTCAAATCCCCCAGTTTTTAAATGAGCTTTGGAACCCTAAGGCAACAGTAAGCATGCCCTGTTTTCATTCAGCTATAGCTTGATCTTTACATCTGGTGTAACCTAGCTTTGACTCATGTTCAGACATCACCAGCTGCCACTGAGCTACAGTGTATAAATTTAAAGAATTATGATTTTATCATCAAAAGGCTAGTTCCTGCTCTCAGTTATGCCAGCGTACACCAGTTAAATCATTTATGTTACTCTGGATTTACACTGGTGAAACTCAGAGCAGAATTTAGCCTAGGGATAGGAGATAGGCAGATCAGTCAGAAAAATCTGCTTGTTCCTCCCTCCCTGCAACTTCTCCCCTCCAAGCCCCACACGTGGCACTGCCTTTCAATGGCCTGCTCGCTGTGATGACACAGCTTGCATGTAAGTGGCTGTGTTCATACAAAGGGTTAAAGGTTTCTTTGGAAGACCAGTGTTTTAAAAAGACTGGCTTCATCCTGAGCCATGTCAATTATAAAAGGTCACTCTGCACAGCCAGGAAGGGTAGACCTGAAATGGCTGTTATGTGAAAAGCTGCCAGAGGCTTTCCTAAAAAGTGCTGGCATAGCAATATTAACTTTAAATTATATAAATTGGGGGGGCGGGAGGGGAGAAAACCTTTCACATCCTCTCTGCTATCAGGGTCTGCTTTTCTGTCATTCATTACATTCAGACATTCTGCCATTCATTATATTTAATGGTAGAAGGATACTTACCTAAATGTGTTGTTTTTCAAAGGTTTTATTAGCATTTTAGTCAATTTAGTAAAATGCGTAAAAGCAACAAGATCTTCATGTTCCTATCTATTAACCATAGTGAGGCAGTGTGGTTCCCCGCAGCCCCAGAGAGAGATGAGCCCCGGCTAACCTCTCTACAGTAACACAGGGGCTCTCACTCATGTACACACTGGACAAAATGTAACAGCAATATAATATGATAATTCTGCACTGTACTGATTTTTATATCTTCAGATTAAGTCTGCAGGAGCTGAAGGTGCTCAGCAACTCTGAAAGTCAGGCCCATATACCTTCTTCATCTGAAGAACTAAAAATGTTTTGCCACCATTAATAAGTTCACCTTCACACCACCCTCGTGAGGTAAGTATTAATACCTCTGTTTAACATATGGGGAAACCGAGGCATAAAGGCATGCCTAAGGATTTGCCACAGGAGTATGGCACAGTTGAGAACTGGACTCAACTCTCTTGCCTCCCAGTCCCATGCATTAACCTCAGACCCAGCTTTTCTATACCTCCTACTCTGTTACTCTATTTGAGCACTGGGCACTCCCCCTTTGCAAGATCATTCGCCTCAGGAATGATCCGTGAAATGGTACATTCCAACACCATAACTACAGGTCAGAGGAGCCACACAGTCCTGTTCTGTATCCAAAACACTTCCACTGACTAATATTGTAGCTTTGCACAAGTCATTCCTCCTCCCAGTGTCTCAGTTTATCCAGTTGACCTTCTTGCTTCACAGGGCAATCTGAGGGCTAACTGTGAAATGCTTTGAAACAATGATCAGTGTTAATTATTACTAATAACACCACTATAATAATCAGTAAAAAGAGGGGTATGAAAATACAGCAAAAGGAAGTCTTGTACTCAGTCATACAGAAAAAGATGTACGTTTTTCGTTTCTGAATGAAGGTTATTACAAGCCAGTACATGAAATATGCTCTCTTGAATTTGTTACTCTCTTAACTATACAATGTGCTCTTCTCACACTGCATTTTTCCTTATTGCCTGCTACTCCACCCACGCCCCCCCACCATCATCCATTGTCTCTATTTTCTCCCTGGAATAATATGGAGCATGACTGCTTCAATAATCTCCTCTACTGCCCTTTACTACCCAAGCAGGGGCCAAAGCTCTCTTCACTTTCCTTGCAGCAGTACAGTGTATTTCTTCTTTTGATGCTTTGTCTAGCCTTTTCTTTTCCCTGGGATGTTTGGCAGTATTCTCTTTATTTAGTATCTCGAAGTCCAGGGACTAAAGGTTTTTGTGAATTACTACAGGTAGAGAAGGCATTCGGATGGTTATACCCAGGCAAAGAGCCAGTGCAGTGTAGGATTACTGCAGCAGAATGTAAAGGTCATAAATAAATATTTTTTGCATACCTCCTAGTGAAGTACATTTATTACAAACGGAACCGTGAGACAAGTCTGGCTTGAGTTTCCAAGACCATAGAGTGCAAAAGATGCAGCTGTAACCTCACCTTTGCCTCCAGATGGCATTGTTGCCACATCATCGGTCCCTGGCAATCCAGTTCTTATCCCATTGTTAAAGGTGTGTCCGTCTGCTGGCTGCAACTGCCAGTTTAGTCCGAGCAGATGCATTGCTGCAGGAGAGACAAAATAATGAAAAATAACTATACAATACATAAATGAAAAAGTCAATGGGAGGGGCAGCAGCCATTTTCAATTAAACCTCTTCAAGAAGATGCTGTAAAAACAGCTTGTTCCAGGGTCAAATTAATGTGTTAAAAAAAGCAGCAGGCTCATGTTGACTTGGTTTATATTTGTTCATTTACCGTGTACTGTAAATAACAAAACATGATGGGACAACATATCATCCATCTCTGAACAAACAAAGACATACAGACAAGCAATTTTAGACATTGGGAGCAAGCTTTTTCTTTCTCAATATTCCCCAAATTATAAAATAGTAAGTTAAAAAGAGATGGCATTTTTTAATACAACGTGTGAGACTTCCTGAAGTATAAACTTATATCAAGTCTAAAATACACTAAAGCACAATTGACCGCAAACCGAATTTCCTCATTGGATTGTTTAATGTTTATGTTCGTATATTTAAACTGACACCAACAGCTTTTATTTTGATTTGCTCTTGACTGTGTTATCAGGTTACAAACTTGAAAATACTTTTTTATTCCTCTATTAAATGTCTTGTCTGTTTGGCAAGGACATGGGGTGCATCCTTCAGGTGCTGCACTAGATATTTATATACACGTCTTCCCCTTGCATAAATTTAAGTTACTTGCATATATTTCCATACTTTCATCATATAATAGCCCTGTGGCTCATTTTGTTTCCTGCTGTGTTTGAAGTGCCAACAAAACTAATTTTATTTATTTGTCTGTCCACGATCATCACTGATGCCACTCACAAGAACGTACACAGCAACAAGGAGAATGCTTTCCGCTAGCTATGAAACAGCAACAGGAGGGGCTCACCATTATTTTGTGGGGCACACACCACACTTTAGTTATGGTCCTTTTAATAGATCAGTTCTGCCATGTCAGATCTGAGTGACAAGCACCAAATTACAAGCATCCACAACAGATTTAAAATGGTCACAAACAGATAGACAATGTCCAATAAACCACATCTCCAGCACTTGAGAGCCACATAACAATATGCTCAGAGATTTGACATAGGGATGGGTAAGACAACAACAAAAAAAGATCATAGGAAAGGTAATTAGCAATGCATTGGAAATGGCTCATACAGTTATTATCTCTGAATGTAGAGTATCAATACAGGCACGACTGCTCCAAATTAAGATTAAAAATAAAAACTTTGAACAACACATGCCCCCATACAGAAGGATAAAAGAACCCAATGGTTCCAACTGGGTGGCTATGGAATGGAGCTGCAGGCTCTGCAGCATGCTTTCCACTGCTTCTCAACCCCATGGAAACCCCTCTGAAAGTGCTCTGCAGAGTTTGGTCTCCACAGTGTTCAGGGAAGCAGGCCAGAGGCAGGAGGGGGAGCAGCTGCTCTCCATGGCACCATCTTTCCACTAAGCATGTGGGCCAGACTGGTGCCAGCTAATAATGAGCAAGTGATCATTAATTTATGTGGGCTCCCCCCTTCTGAGCTGTGAGCATGAGAGCTACACTGCTGCTTTCAGAGGACCTGAAGAAGGCCTGGCAGTAATGAGGCAGCACAGGACCTTTGTGCGGATGGTCCTTGCCTGCGGTAGTGGTGCGCAGGTTTCAGGGCTTAACACGCTTTCACTGGTCTGAATGGATCAGTCCACATAGAGAAGAATGAGTGAGACTTCAATGAATTTAAGAGTGGGAATAACCCAGATAGGGAACCTTCAGACTCATAGTATCTATGCTGAAGTAACACTCAGAGAGGTGTTTCTGTTCAAAATTGTACCTAATTTTCTCTTGCAATTGTTACCTTAAATATAGGTCACTTACTTTAAGAGATGAAAGTCTATTGCTTCAAGTAAGAAGCATTATTTTTTTACAAGAAAGAGATAAGGAAAACATAACTAGTGGTTAGTCCTTCCAAGGGAATTATAGTTGCTAATTTATAACTACCAGGTAAATTCAAACAAGGAATTAAAAAAGATCTTATTACCGTTGTGTTAAGACAAACCCTGATCCATCTGCTTCCAAGTGTGCCACGATTTCATTAATAAACTCTGCTGCTCTGTGCTTTAATCATAGATGTATATTAGGAAGGAGCAATTAGAAATCACTCCTAACAGGGCTGGGATTTGCATGTCTACTATAGGCCCCTATAGAGGCCTATGGAATGGAGCTGCAGGCTCTGCAGCATGCTTTCCACTGCTTCTCAACCCCATGGAAACCCCGCTGAAAGTGCTAACAGGGAGAAGATGACAATCTTCTGCATGTCCCATCTATCTAGCACTTACATCCATGATGAACCTCCACTAAGAAAAGTAGGTCTGTTTGTAAACAGGAGACATGTTCATCTTCTAAGAATACAGTATGGGAATTTGTATGTATTATGGGTCTGGGAGAAAAGCTACACTTTGATATTGTATATTGCAGCTCTGAGAAGCAGCTGAGTAGTGACAGCAAGAAGCTTTCTCAAGCTTCAAAAGACCCCTAGATGGTAAATTTATATGATTAACCTTTTGTACTATTAATCAGACAAGAATGCCTACGGCAAAGGAATACATTCGTAATTAGAAATAGTGGGATATATTCAGAAGTTGTGCACACTTACACCAGCAGTGAAATTTGGCCCAATGAGTACCTATACTTCTCCTGTGGTCTACTTTGGTTCTTTAAAAACTACATGTGAGAAAACTGTGATGCTGTGGCTTAATCTTCTTCACCACTGACATGCTCTTACTTTCTGCCACAGTCCAGGTGGAACTACCCCTTGTGGCTGCTCACCAGTCAGCTGTGTTGGACCTAGGGTGATCAGGTGTCCAGTTTTCTACTGGAACACCCGGTTGAACAGGGACTCTGGCGGCTACGGTCAGCACTGCTGACTGGGCCATTAAAGGTCCAATCAGTGGTGCTGCGGCACTAAGGGAGGCTAGTCCCTACCAGTCCTGGGACTACACTGCGCCCGGGAAGCGGCCAGCAGGTCCAGCTCCTAGGAGTGTGTGTGTGGGGGGGCCTCCATGCGCTGTCCCTGCCCTGAGCACTGGCTCTGCACTGGTGGGGGGGTGCCTGCAGGCAAGAGCAGCATGCAGAGCCTCCTGCCCCCCAACCTACTTGCGCCGAACCTGCTGCTGGCTGCTTCCGGGGCACGTGTAATGCAGTGTCAGGACAGGCAAGGTGTCTGTGTTAGCACCCGTGTGCTGCTGACTGGGAGCCACCTGAGGTAATCCTGCACCCCAATCCCTTGCCCCAGCCCTGAGCCCCCTCAAACCTGGAGCCCCTTCTTACACCCCAAAGCCCTCATCCCTGGTCCCACCCCAGAGCCCACCTCCCCAAGCTAGAGCCCTCACACCCCCGGACTCCAACCCCCTGCACCAGCCCTGAGTCCCCCCAAACCTGGAGCCCCCTCCTGCACCTCAAACCCCTCAAATCCCCTGCCCCACCCCAGAGGCCGCACCCCCAGCCAGAGCCCTCACCCCCTCCCGCACCCCTTGCCCCAGCCCAGTAAAAGTGAGTGAGGGTGGGGGACAGTGAGCCACCAAGGGAGGGGGAATGTAGTGAGCGAGGAGCAGGGCCTCGGGTGTTTGGTTTTGTGTGATTAGAAAGTTGGCAATCCTAGGTGGACCCCTTTGGGCATGGGGAGGCTCCAACCACAGCCTCTGGCTCTGGCCCCTTGGGCACACTTGCCAAGCACAGACTCTCGGTCTAGTACTACTTCCAGGGAGTGGGACCCCATGATCACCTAGAATCAGTGCTGATCTCCCAACACACCCCAGTTGCTTAAGCGCACTCTCCCCAGAGCTCCACTCTCTGTTACAGATTAACCCTTCAGGGACATGTGACAGTTGAAACGAGTGAGACACAGTCTTTGCAGAGGAATTTCTAAACCAACCACACTTTACTTTTAGATACCACAAGAGATATACAGTTCTATGGAAAAACAAAACCTTCGTGCAAATCCCTGCCTCAGTTTCCTCAACCCTCTTGTGCATCCTTTGGGATTTGGTCAGTGTCTTTTCAGGGTCCTAGATGCTCTATCCTGGACCTTACTACTCTGGCTAATTCTTCTCTTCCAGTCATGGAGTCTCTTCATGTTCATGCACCAAGCTCCCTTTAGCTTGTTCAAGTCTGGCAGTCTGAAGGTTCCTCAGCTCAGAGTGCATGTACCATTGTGTTCTCCTCAATCTTACAGAGGCTGTGTTTTTAAAAACCTGTTCTAATACCTTGTTTCTTCTTTTCTGCTGGGTATTTTCCACTGCTCCAACCTCACCGCCTGCAGACAACCAGGTTAGAACTAGTTGTCTTTAGACTGCACTCATGCTGTTGTTCTAGGGTGTCTAATGGAAGACTATTCAGGGTAAGGACTCTTTGTTGCTTCTGTCACAGCTCCTTAGCTCAGATCTGGGAGACACCAGCCTTGTCTGCAAATGGCTGGTTCATCATACACTGAGGAATTCACTAATACAGCACTTTCATAAAATCAACCAGAATTCTTAAGTTTTACATAGGCAAATTTCTCAGATCATTACACTTGGCAACAGTGATCAAGCATAACTGCATCCCAAGGTGGGATAACTTTTTAGAAACTCCAGGCCAAATTCCGCTCTGTGTTGTGTCAGTTTAAATCTAGCTAACACTAGTAAGTTCCATGGCATTATTCCAGATTCACTCCAGTGTGACTGAGAGCAGAAGCTGGTCCATCAAATTTATATCAACAAAAGAATTACAGAATAAATACCATAGACCCATTGTCCGCTGTTGGTTATTCTCATGTAGGAGAGCAGAAATACTGTGAGCTTCACTTCTGACCTCATACCAATTTAACATTGACTTTAGTGAAATTACTCCTGACACCAGCAGGAGTTCAAAATAAGGCCTATTGAGTTTTCCTGTTGCAAAAACCATACTGCCAAGGACTCCCCTGAATGCCATTGCCCTAGGGAAGGAAAAGACTTCTAACAAACCATAGAAGCATATAATTCTAGAGTATATACACTAAGGGAAAATTCTCTATTTTGAATTTTTACCTGATCTGCATATTGCCTCAACTCATGGAAACAGTCATATGAACCGAAGGAAGTTTTGTATTTTCGTCCTAACAAACAAATATCCTGATAGCTACAAAAAACATGATAACCGAATCCAGGCACAATGATTTTGTAAAAAAAATGAATTTAAATATAAACGCAATTCCTATTAAATGACAATAATTACTAAGCTTAGAAACATGATTCTTAACTACAGATATTCCTGTTTAACCACAGCCACATAAACCTATATATGTCACAAACTAGTCTCGTTGAACTCACATTGCTCATTAGTGGCCAGTTGCTCGAGGGCTAAAGTACACAGTGGGTTAGTGTTTTAGCATTTTCTCTCTGGAGAAACAAGTTCAAGTTTGACACAACTCACAAATGAAATGTGTGGTAGGCCCAGTCCCAAGGGATTACTTGCCCGCATTACAAAATGGATGCACAATTTATCATGATTGTCAATCTCTCCTCACGAGAAGCCCAAGACTAGAATAGCAAAGGTTCATAAGGTCAAGAGAGAGGGACAATGAAGGAACTGTATGGAGAAAATCTGCACAAGTGCCTGACACCATTATGCTTGAGTCTAGCCAGGGCTTCCGTTCATTTAAAGAGAGATGAGCATTAAGGTGCTCAAATACTACAATGATGCTTGCCTTCTAAACACCTGAATGGATGGATGGCTAGATTTCACCCCCCAAAATTTAAAATAAAATAAATGATCACATGAATGCTCATAAAAAAGCTAACAAAAACGAAAGCAGGAACAAGACTGCTAACAGTGATTCACAGCTAACAGACTCAAGCAAAAGCCCAGAGAGGAATTAGATTCAGTAAGGCAGTGGAAGGTCTGGAAGCAGATACAGTGTCCTTTGTGTACAGGGCACTGCAGCTTTGTGGGGCATGACTAAACATTTTCTCACACACAATGGTTGGCAACGGAATAAACCCAACAAAAGCCAATCGATAAGTATTAGAAGTTATATGGAGAGTGACATTGTCTTTGGCTTGTGTACATATGGCAGTCAGCCCTCATCTGTGTTTACAGAGAGGGCAATGAGGAGCAGAGGATTTTTTAAGGATCAGCAATGTCAATATGTAACTGGAGGCGGAGCAGAATATTTGACTTCTCTTGTTAAATGGCGAAGAAGGCAACTGTCTCAAAGTCAGATGCTGAACGCAGGAGCCATGATTCTTAGTTACACTAAGGTCCCTTTATACCCCTTTGGCAGTTTAAATGAGAATCAGCCTAAGGAAGTTTGGAATCTATGATCCAAATTGTCCTCCCTCAGTTACATCAGTGTAACCCACTATCAAAGGGATTGCTCCAATATAACCAAATGGAGAAATTAGTGCTTTGTCATGAAATATATATATATTTACCTAGCACATGGCAAAAATTTCTAGGATAAACAGTAGGTGTATTCTTTTAGTTTTTTTTGTAATGAGAGGATACTGCATATCCTCTGCACTCCAATGCCAGATAAAAGACTCTCTGTTCTTCTTTCAGATTCCCTGTTATTCTTCATAGAGTATCACAATAAAATAGTTTGTTAACAGAGAATTAGGTTTCATCAGGGTCTTTTCAAGATATCACAGACTAATGAGCATTATTTACATCTAAATAATAGTAATAATAGGGAACAGGTTCAGGAGAACTGCATGTGTGTTTGTGTCACTTTTCACACTTATTTGTGTCAGACAAACAGAGGGAAAAACTATTCTGCTAGGTGTGATGCCTGACATGAATAAGACTGTCAGGGCAGTCATTAGGGTTTTGCAGGGGCACACAGTGAATCTAGTCTGGCCCCCAAACCCAGACCACGTTTGTTTATAATGTCTGCTCTCCTTGCTGCATTCACCTGGCCCACTGCCTTGCAGCAAAAACACACTCTTCAGTTCCATCCACCAGTCTGGATGCCTTCTCTAGTGTCTTAACCCTTAGATGTGCTCTGAGGCGTCAAAATGTTCCCCTGCCCATTCACCAGTCCTGATGCCTTGAGAAATGCTTGAACAGCATTGCTTCCCAGCAAATGCTTCCCAGCAAATCCATAGGTCCTAATACCACAGAGCATTTTCCAGAGGCAGTTGGGTTCTTAGATGCGCTTGTGTCTCAGCATTAGGACGTTTTTACAGGCTGGGAAGGCAGTATACTAGACCCCACTTACTGCAAGTTCCTCAATCCAGTGCTAAAATGTGTTCTCACCCACATATAAACACTCACTCTATGTTTTTAATAAAAGAGTTGGGTCAATTGTGGTGGTGGGAGAAGTGAATACGTTTTTTTTGTTAAAAAAAACCCGCTAGCAGACTTCAGAGACACAACTAACCCAGTTTACATTTTCTTAAGAGAGACATTTTAGACACAGCAATCAAATAGTTTTATTAGGCATATTCTTTTACTTGTGCAATGCCAATTGTTTAGGGAAGCTACGCAATCAGGCTGCAGGGTTAGGTGAATAAGAACTCTACCAAACTTGCTCATGTGAAACATCTGAATAGCACTTGCATAGCATCAGAGAGGTCAGAGACTGGAACAGACCTATTATGTCATATAGTCCTCATGTGCCAGTGCAGGATTGTTCCCTACAGGACAGTTTAAAGTATGATTTCCTAAATCTATCAGTTGATCTAGATTTAATATGACCATTGTAATATGTAAATAAAATAACTGCTTATTAACTATGCTTGTTTTCACAACTAATAGATGATTCTCTTTTTCACAGTTGTTAAACCTCAATAATATGCTTCTCATAAGACTGGTAAGTTAATTAACATGTACGAACTGCTTTAATACATTTAAATTAAACATACATTTGGTGTTTTTATTTAAAGCATTATCAGCACATGCAACTTTTTTGTATTTTTTGTATTGTATCATGCATCATTGGCCAAGTAATTTAACCTCCTAAAGCCATATTCAGTTCTTATTTGCAGTGGTGTAAAGCTGAAGAACTTTACACTGAATACAAAGATGTTACCGCAATGCTACAGGGAGTAGAATCAGGGGATGTCTCAACATCCCTTTTAGTGAAATGAGGTTCAAAATACTACTTACCTATGTTTTTATTCTGTACTATCACCATGGTACTGTAGCTTAGACCCCTTACAAGTTACACAGTTTTTTATCTATTATCTTTCCAGAGAGCGAGAGAGAGAGAGAGACTATATTTATTTACTACACAAGAATGTTGTGAGAAATGTTTTGTGAAATATGGAAACCCACACATATTTAGGGCTAAATTACCTCTGGGCCATATGCATGGTGCAAGGGGGACACAAGGGTGCCAGAAGTCACCCACTGTCCTCCCAATACAGGGGCTGGCTCACAAATACAGTTATCAATTAGTGTCATGTCTTCATTCCCTGGGGCACAAGTCAGGGGCATGAGAAAGGTGGGGCCAGAGCCTTGTCCCTACTTCTGCAATCTTCTCTATGGCGTAGCTTATTGTTTTCAGAGAGAAGAGCATAGTGCTCCTTTCCCTTAGGGAGGAAATGCCAGGCACGCTCCTTCCGCATGCCAGAGAGATACAGGAGGGATTGTGCTTTTCTGCTTCTCTGAGACATGATGCTAGGGAAGGTTGATTCCTCACCATGTAGGGCAGTATTTCCCAGGCGCTATCTGGCTCTTTACATGTAAATTCACATTTAGATTCTTAACTGTTTGGAACAGGGCTCTTACTTTATAACCCCTCTGCAAAGTGCCTAGTATGCTGCTGTTACACAGATAATAAAAGGGTGCTGTTAAAGAGTGAAATATTATAATCAGCAGCGGGGGGAAAAGGGTGCTTCTGCTGAGAATTATTAATTATTTCCTTTTGGATACATTTATTACTGCAGGAAAAAAAGATGGAAGCAAGGCAATAAGGCATTTGATTTTGATGTGCTTATATGTAAGACAGTGGAAAACAAAACAAAATATAAAAACAAAACACTTTTTTTCAAACCAATTCAGTGATTTCTCTCCTCCTGAACTGCAACAAACTGAATGGAATGAATTTTCAAAGTAGTGCTTGAAAGTTACGCCCACAAATCCCATTAGCAGTAATGGGATTTGTGCGCCTATCTCCCATGCAATGCTTTGAAAATTTACCCCTCTATGTCCAACTTCAGCCTTTCTACTTCAAAAATACTTGAAAAGCTTACACACACTTGGAATTACATTATGGAGAAAAAAATGATCTGAAGACCTGGCTTCAAATTCCCGGGAGCCCCACAAGAAGGCAGAGTTAAAGATAGCTTGGAACAATAGTCACAACCTGTATCATTATTAGTTCTCTGCCTGCTATTCTGACTGCAATGAGACCGAATTTCCATTTTATACTCTTTTTTGTCTGCTCCCCTTTCAATTCTCCTCACAGAAATGTTTTGATTTTGTGCCACTTTCCAAATGCAATTTTTGTCACAAGAAGGATAACAGCATTGCATGCTGCATTCAGGATCTGAAATCTTGTGACAAAAACCATACAAGAGGAACAGAATGCGGCACACCATTCATCCATTCTCATGACAGACCCTAGATTGTATAGAGTGCAGAAAATTGGCACAAGATTAATCAGTTCTTGAGACTGTATAAAATGAACTCGCTCTTTTGGCAATCTTAAGATTCAAGATTACAGTCTTTTGTGTTCCTCTGAATGCTGGAACTGCGTGACTATAAATAATAATATTTGTATTTATCATACATAGCACCTTTCGTGCTGGAAGGTTGAAATGCAACTGCATCTGGGGTGGAACAAGAGTAGGGTAAGGGGACACAGGACAAAAACACTAGAAAACCTTACTCCTAGAAGACATACCGTGAGATCATTTGTGTTCAACCAGAACAGATGGAACCTCAATTTTAAGGTCTCATTTAAAAAAATCTCACACAACGAAGTACATGGAACTCAACTAATTTCCGTTTTACATCAAGAGGAGGAAGGACTGAATTGATCTTACCAAGACTTGAAATTGTGGTTCTAGGAAGTATAAGAATTTCAAACGTTATTTTTAGACCACTAATTACCCTCTCTGGGAATTAGATTTTGCTTACACTACATGGTGTATAATATTTTGCTTTAAAACTGAATGTAACTAAAGTGTGCATAATGTCAATATTTTATTAAAGATTTTCCTGAATTTAAACCCTGTATCTGAACACCTATCTCCCCACACCTATACCAGATTCACATTTCAAATGTAGCATCCATTCTACAAATGAGCAGAACCCAAATCCTAGACTTTAACTGCTCCAAGCTTTGGGGATTCAAAGGCCAAATCCAAATTTTGCAGCTTTGATCCACTTCTGATTTTTATACACAGTGCAAATGACATATTTCTCCTCCACCTTTATTCCTTTGTATGCAGTCTCCAAAAATGTATTTGGATTACATGTTAGGCCAGTTAGTTCATTGTCCATAGAGTAGAGGGATCCACATGCAGATAACCATAGCAGCAGAAACATTAGGCTTGTTGAGTACCTTTTCCAAGCACAGTGTTCTGTAATACCATTTTTTCCTTCAAAAGAAATCATATAAAAGCTTTAAAAATATATTTTAAAATAGTCATGTGACTGTAATATGTTAATATTAGAAGGTTTTGTTCCAGGCATGAATTACTATTGTGGATTTAAAAGCTCTCATGTAATCTCAAAGATAAAAGAACCACAGGGGAAAATAAACATTTCTCCTTTCCCACAAGCTTCTCATTCATTTTTGACAGTGGACATGTATTTTAGCTTATTAATTTGTATGATACACATCAACCTATATAGTACAGCCCAAATAATGTTCTATGATATACAAGGGGGAAAGTACAGATTATATGTAGTATCTATGCAGAATTCAACCCACTCTAATCCTTGCAAGCCTGGTATTATTAATGTTTTAGATTGGTGGATGTCCTATTGATCCAAAGATGTGATATCTAAGCAGGAACAAAGGTGCAGAGCCCTAAATGAAAAACAGCTATAGAAAACTAAGACAAGTCAGTTAGTGCTATTTAACTGCTATAGCGCTGTTGATTTTTTTATACCAACGTTTTTTAAAGGAGCAATGTCTCAATGATTATTTATATAGAATACATATATTTTCTCTCTCTGTTATTTGAGTGTCAATCTACCATCTCCCATGGGCTAACCAGGACATGTTCAGTTTTCAATCCTGTACCAGCCAGGCTCTTGGCAGGTTTTTGAGGTTAGAGGTTTGTTTACTTTTCCATTACGGTAACTGACAAAATGGAAACTCACTGATCTTTCTTTTCTTGCTCTGCATCTGTGTCTTAGCATCTACCACACTAGAGCAACACGCAGCAATTTAATTATTATTTGTGTTACAGTAATGTCCATGGGCCCCAGCTGAGATTGGGGCCCATTATGCTAGGAATGATACAAGCATCTAATAAAAGACAATCCCTGCCCCCAAAGAATTTACAATCCAAATATACAAGATAGAAAAAGGGTAAGAGAAAACTACAGTTCCTATTAAAATCAATGTGAACTGCAGATGTTCAGTGTCCTTGAAAATCTGGCCCATAGATATCTATCTGAGGCATCCTTAATCAGGATTTGGGCACCTCAATACAAATGTAGGTACCTCACTTTAAACACTCAAGTATGAAAATTTGGCCTATTGTGTTCTTTATTCAATATCTAGGGTTGATATCTGACTCGTATGGCTTTCAAATAAGAGAATCTTACATTAGCACTAAAAAGCACAGACTAGAGTCTAAATTTATCCAGAATATATTATTGTTTCATTTAATTTTTCTCTTCCACATTTATAAAAATGTGCCCAATTTCATCTCATGTCACATATAAACACTATAACAAGATGCATATTGTTACATCTTTTATAAGAAGTAAAGAACATGGGACATCCTCTCAAAAAAAGCAATTTCCTGTTGTTTCTCCAAACAAATGTTGAAGAAGAGACATGAGCCTTACACTGTGCCCTAAATGTCAACAGACTTGAGGTGTGTCAAGAAGCCAATTTTGTAGTCTGGGGTCAGCAATGCAGAATGCTCACTGCCAGGCCCCAACGTGTTTAAATACAACGGGTGAAACCCAGGTCCCTATTGCAGTCAATGAGAATTCAGACCTGAAGTTCAGTTGGGCCAAGATATCACCCCAGGACTGTTCTGTTAGCTTGAGCATCTCAGGTGACCTGAAACATTAGAACAGATCCTGGGGCGAGTGATGTTGCCTCAGGCAACTGCAATCCAACCTATGAAAAACTATACAAAAAAGACAACATCTTAAATTGAACCCTGAATTGAACTTGAGTAGTAGAGAAATTAATGCATGCTTTTATTCATGCTTTATATTTATGCATAGAATAAAATAATGTTAGAGAATTTACCCTCAACAAAATTTTTGCCTCACACTATAAATTCAGTTACCTATAATATGTATGGTCTGTATATAAATTATATCAAGCAATGTAATAAAACTTAAAACAAACATTTATGGCTGATGCAATTAAAGTCACTGGGAATTCTCCTTCAGAAAGATGGCATACTCATAGAAATACATAGAGAGGCAGACACACAGAGAAAATGCTACGGTAACTAAAAGTATACAGTGATGGTACTTATGATGCATGGTCTGTGCTCTTCTTTTTGTCCATAAAATTCAGTAGCCAGAGCCCATATATGTACAGTAGGGCTCTATGTGGTGACCAAAGGAGAAGTAAATAATACATATTTTAAAAATTAGACAGCAGTCAAAATCCATCCAGCATTTCAGTCTCTCTACTCAGTATTTATCTGAATTAACTTGGCAGTCAAAGCACATGATTTTTTGTGAAGCAAGTTTACTGCTGAAAGTAATAAGTATTCTAGTTTCCCCAACACATAAATCTGCTATGGTAGCTGTTTTCTGAAGCTCTTAAACAGGAAGAACAGATGATTGTTACTGGGAACGGTTCATTGGGAAAAATGTAGATTTATTCTCCTTTGGAGTATTTTCTTAACATCAAAAGCAGGTTTACAAAGCAGACTCTCAATAGTTTTGAAGGAAAATAATTGGTAGCTCCTCTATTTCTCTTCCATATCTGACAAGTTTCCTCAGTGGGTCCAGCTTCTCCCTTCATAATATTACTAACACCCCTAAATGCCCAGAAAGTGTCTGTTGTAACGGAGGTTTCTTCCATCCTTTTTAATTTGTGAAAGATGTATGTGGTTTATAGTCTAATAGAGGAAAGCTGCTTCTGTCTACTATAAGTGGCCATCTATAATAACAACATCAGTTATAAGTGAAATGCACTGTACCAATATTTTCATGGAATAAGTGGATGAACTGAAAATACAGGTATCACAAAACTCACTCATTCCTATATGTAACAACCGTCAGGATCTCTCTAAAAGATCTGTGGCAACAGCAACACAGAGTTTTATTGCTAATTTTCCATTTAATTACTAGTTTGGTGTTTCAATTGATGCCTTCTTTTTAAAAACAAATAATGCTATTAACATGGACGTTATGTAAATGAAATTCAGGTCCTCTATCTTTTCTACTTCCAAAAATTGTTTTATAAACCCGTTCATCAAATATTTTTGTAAAGTTTGCAAAAACTCCAGCTCTCAATACATTTTTGAAGAGTACGTAGTTTAAATTCGCGTGTAAGTCCCTGGTGGTAAATTTTCTCTTCATATGCAGGATTAAAAACTTTCCATCCCTATACTGCATCATGTAATTAAATCAAAATCAGTTATCTTTTTATAGGGGACCACATAAATCACACGCAGAAGCATTCAGTGCACTGCATTGTTCAGTCTTAGGCTACAGAAAGTGGCATGGAAAAATGGTTTCCCAGTGTTTTTTCTAAAGTGGAATGCTGCCTAGCTCACTATGATTCAGTGCAATAAATAATTAGGTTGGAATGATTAAGTTTTGTTACAAACAGTGTAAATGACCATATGGTATTTTAGAGGTTTAGGAAGAGAATATAATTTATTTTGCTGCCTGCTCCTCTTCCGGGTCAAGTCTAAGAATTTCCTTGAATCTTTAATATATCAAATCTGTATCTGAAATGGATTCAGACCTGCTTTCTTCCCCATTATGGCGAGCTGGACCCAACCCTGTCACTTTCTCCCTGTCAATGAACAACGTGAAGGCCTGGAAGAGCCGTGCTCAAGCTCAATTACTGTAGCACTCCTCTTTTTTCCCCCTGTAATTGTCCTGAGAGGCTAAAAAGGAAACAAGAGTCTATGCTGACAGCTTAGCTCAGCGTGAACTCTCATTTTTCACACAGAGCTAATTAAAAACTGAAATTAGTTAAATATGGAAATGACACTTGCAAGCACGATAGCAGAATTCTGGTAAAATCCCTCCAGAGTGCTGTGACATTACCTGCTGCTTCAAAACTCCCCAACTGAATTTCACAGTTAAAAGGCTGAGCAAAGGGGAAATTATTATTGAGATTTCCAATGCAAAATGTATATGTAAAATTCTAAATTACATTTCATGGTAGCCCTTTCAGTAGCTGGGGACATACCGTGCAGCTCGGTGATTTGGTGCTTGAATAATGTCCCTACATGTATACTCTGATTATCTCAACTTTAGGCACAGTGCTAATTGTGCCAGGGTTATGACACTCCACAAGGCTAGCAGTACTACACTAGAGATAAGAAATGTCCCGGTGCAAAAAAAGAGTTATTTGGTAATTTCGGGTGTACAATGCATAAGGGGAACATTCTCACTGTTCGATAGCACATATCTCAGCAGTGTAGAATCCAGCAGCCAAAGTATTTCATGCTTCATAATTTTAATATAGATTTGTAATATTGCATCAAATACTGAACAGCTATGTAGAGAAGGGTCTACATTATATATTGTGTTGCAGTACAGGGAAGGTAATAATATTTTTTTTCAAAAACAACACATGCTCTTGTGTAATTAAATGGGCTTAAAGAACCCAGGCATTGATATGCACAAAAAGGACAATGACTGACATTAGCTTTTTTGAGTAAAGAACCATGCACATTTCATTTGGGATCACATGACTTGCCTTCTCTATGCAAAAGCAACGGTGTTTGCCCACAGATACATTATGATTTCTGAATGCAGTTTAACTAAACCTGCCTACAGAGTGGATCGTTTGGATCCATCTCAAGGCATTCAGAATAGCCAGTCACTTTCAAAACAACTGGAGCACTGTGATGTTATTGTTTTTTCCTACCTTGTATTCATTTACCCTTGAGGCAACCCCTCCCACTGGCTTGCTGCCAGTGTTGCACCAGCAAATCTGTGTCTAGGAGAGCAGGCAAGAGACCCCATTTAGAACAAAAGCCACTGTTACTCCACAAATCAAAAGGCAGAGAGCAGTGCAGTAGCAGAGCTGCCAGAATCTCTTCTCTGGCAGCTATCTGTATAATCTCTACATCACACCCAGGCTCTGCTAGTCCAGGGCCTTGAAATCATCTCGGCTTACCCAGCTGGAGGGGATACGTTGCAGCTGTACCATCAGACTGTCTTATTTTATTGAATTTTGGATATGCATTTTCAAAGCAATTCAAATGAATGTGCCTAAGGCCTCAGATCAGTAAAACTCCCGACACTGTCTGCAGCAGGCTTTCTAAGTTCATAGTTTTTAAACACAAGTGATGGGATGGGAGCTTTTATTATAAGCCTGATGTTTATGAAAAGTCCGCTATACAAACTCTAATATACCATGCATTGGTAAGAAGAAATTGTATGACTTTGAGACCAAATCACAGAATAGCCTTGAAGATGAAGGAATGTTACCTTTAAAAAAATCAGTAAGTTACACCTTTTTGTATGTTAGGATGGCAAAGTCTCTTAGAGTTTCTATAGGTCAATGGAGAAAAACAACAACAAAGAGCATGATGAATACAAATTCTTAAAAGGGATGATTTAACAAGCTGATAAGATTTACCAAAAGTTTCAGAAGCCTAGGGTAAGCCTCTTGAGAGTATTGTGAAACTCTGATGAAATCACCCAAGCAAAGTTTTCCCATCAAATATGGGGGCAGGATTACTAACCCTTCCCATAGCAAAATATTTTTAGTAGAGATCTTTCCTTCCATATATCTGTTATCTTACATTCATACAGAACCTTTAACTTCAAGGGATCCCAAAGTACTTTACAAATCTATATACATACAATGTAGGTGAAGTGCAACCTTTGGTGTAGAGGGTGACAAACCAAGCAAGACAGAAATGAGGAGAGATTAAATTTTGATCAAGGCCACTGGACTGAACCCCTGCTCTTCAATGTTCATGCAGGACACAGTGGAACTTAAGGGTTTTAAGCACTGGCAATTTAAGACCTAAGGGATCTGAGTAGTTGCCTGGGCCTCCCAGGAATGATGCACTGCATCCACACATGATTTGTCAGTCAAGGAACATGTCAGTCAGTCAGATGGCTCCCCATTCATGATCCCATCTCAGTCTGATGCCAGGAAGCTGCTGAAGAGATTAAAGTCCATATCTGGCAGCTTATACATCTCCAAAATCCATTCAGGACATGAATGATTGACAGGTACAAGCACAAACGCTGCTGGGACATGCAGCTGGCTTGCCATCAAAACAAGAGCTAGTGTCTCAGCAAGATGAAACAAAATGTGTCAGCCACAGCCCTCTACAGAATTGTGCCCGGGTGGCTGTGGGTCCCAGACCGCCCACTTCAGTTTATTCACTTCATAACAGACAGGGAGTCAATCAGCTGGATTCAGAGTTCTGTTCTCTCATTTCCCTGCTTGCTATTACATATGCAGCCCTCCCCAATAGCGGGAAGATATGCCAAAATAACTAGCCAATTTCTGCCCTTGTCTGTGGATTTTAAATAAGCCCATCTTGACTGAAGCAGTGACCAGCCTGCTTTGAACGAATATACCTGACCTTGCACAGAGGGAGCTAACAGTCTCACAGTTGGAGAGCTGCAGGCAAATAAGAAAAGTCTGGGGAAGGGTGCCATGAGACATAGTTCCATCTCTTAATTTGCATAGGCATCCATAAAACAACTTGTCTACACTTAAAATGCTACAGTGGTGCTGCTGTAGCACTTCAGTGAAGACACTATCTATGTCAACAAGAGGGTTTCGCCCATCAGTGTAGGTCTTCCAGCTCCCTGAGAGGCAGTAGCTAGAGCAACAAGAGCTTTTATCTGTTGACCAAGTGCTGTCTACACTGGGGGTTAGGTAGCTTTAACTGCATTGCTCAGGATGTGGATTTTTCACATCCGCAAGCAACATAATTATACCAATCTAATTTCCTAGTGTAGACCAGGCCAAAGAGTCTCCTCTTTTTTATGTGTCATCCCACAGTAAAGTGCAAGGAGCTAGCTCAGAAGAATGTACAGTTCAGCCTTTCATGGACTGGAACTTTTGATCCCAGGGTACCTGTATATTGCAAATCTAACACTGAGACTGCTAAGATAGACCTTATTTTCCACATACATTATCTCTCAATAAAGAAAGATTACTTACCTTCAGTAACTTGAGTTCTCTGAGTGGTCCTCATCTGTATTTCACTGTGGGCACGCATGCACTCCACATGGCTGAGAATGGAAGATTCTTGCTAGCAGTGTCTATTGTGCTTTGTCTGCACCGT
This sequence comes from Chelydra serpentina, assembly GCA_037349315.1. NCBI lineage: Eukaryota > Metazoa > Chordata > Testudines > Chelydridae > Chelydra > Chelydra serpentina. The sequence goes on along the minus strand of JBAIAC010000035.1, from coordinate 26,691,546 downwards.
CTCCTCCTCATGCTCCAAACCTAGGGATATGGGGTAGTATCTTCCTATGGCGAAGAACCCTAGAATAAGACTCTACAGCAGAGGGGAAGGAGGCCAGGTAATGGAATACAACTAGGGACCATGCATCTTGAAGAACTCTAGTTATTGTAAGGTAAGTAACCTGTCATTCTTCTTCAAGTGATGGTCCCTATGGGTGTATTCCACTGTGGATTATTTACAAATAGTATTCAGTGAGGAGGGTGTGAGAAGCCCTGCTGTATGACTGATTGGAACACTGCTCTGCTGAAGCATGCATCAGCTGGAGAATCTTGCACCAGGGCATAATGCCTCATGAAAGCATGAACAGAGCCCCATATTGCTGCTTTACAGACTTCCAGGAGAGGGACCTCTCAAAGTGAGGCTACCGATGCAGCCTGGGATCTGATTGAGTGGATCCGCACCCCTTGCAGGGTAAAGGTCACCATTAACTTGTAACAGAGCCAGATGAAACCCAAAATCCATTTGGACAGTCTTTGGGGTGAGATCGCTTCTTCCCTCATATGTTCCTGCAAAAGAATATAGCTAATCTAGGTGATTTCCTAAAGGATTTAATCCTTTGGAGGTAGAATGCCAATGCCAAAAGGACATCTAAAGAATGAAGCTTCCTATACTTAATGGTGCCATATGGCTTTGAACAGAAAACAGCCAAGTGAATAGTCTGATTTAGATGGAATTTCAAAATCATCTTGGGTGTGATCACAGGGAGACTTATGGAATCCTATGGAAGACCATGTAAGAAGGATCAATGCTCCTGCAGTTAATGCCAGTTTGGCACTGTGGTTCTGCTAAGCTCCGGACATTCCCATACATGGAGACTCACCTGACTTGGAAGATGTCAGAGAAGAGGTCCTCTTCTTGGATGAGGACCTGAAGGAGAATTTTTCTCACTCCTTACAAGTATGTTTTCTACCCTCCTCATGCCACTATTTGGAGGAGTCCTTTGTTCTACTCCTATCAACTCCAGAGCCCACTGTGCTCAGAGGGGCGCTTCTCAGTGCTTCTGCCTGATGTACAGCGGGGGAGTATGATGTGCCTGAGTCAGACTGGGGCCCTCTTAGTACGATGCATTAGGAATCTCCAAAGCCTATACTCACAGCCTTGACAGATTATGCTTGGGAATGATAGGGAAATAGTGCACTTCAAGGAGACATGAGCTTCCCCAAGCTAGTAGAGGCACGACTTTGTAGTTGCTAAGAGGGAAGGCACAAGGGCAGGAAATACAGTTCTTGAATCCCAGGATCTTGGACATACCAGTCACCTGGTACAGTGCAGAGGAGGGGGAAGTCTTTAGGTAGGGGGACACCCCTAAGGCCCTAACTACTAAAAATGACAAATATATAACTATAAAAACTTTATTATCTAAAAGCTATTTACAAATATATGCAGTTCGAAGTAGAAACTAGCAAACGCTGCAGACACTGAAGAGGTTCTTTCTCAGGCCATGCATAGCAGAAAGAAACTGGAGAGGTGGTTGGTCCTCTCTGCCCATTATGCCCTCAGTTTGGAGTATGAGGAGGTGTGGGGTGCAGGCACAGACCAATGGAGTGCATGCATACCAAACCTTGGTAAGTATCCGAGCCCACCAATGTTCTTCGGATAAGACCTGAAACATCTGTATAAGGAAGACACCCATATAGGCAACACTTTGCCTCACAAAACCATTCAGGGAAGTATGTATCCCATAGGAAATAGTGCGTAGTTTAAGAATAAGAGATTCGGGCTTCTAATTCTCCACTTTTCAAGCAGCTAGTAAAGCTATATTAGTTATTCCTTTGTCCATTTCCTTTTTTCTCTTTTTTGCATTTGCATTCTGTAAAATCCAATAAAGTTTTACCACTTAAATAGAAGAAGAAAACCTGAGCCTGGAGCATCGTTTCTGGGTCTGACAGACCATCTCTTACAGAAATATATCATTTACACAGCATGAGCGCAGCATATGTGCTGCATACAGTGCAAGTGAGGGGATTACGTGTATAGAGCATACAGCGTGCATGCTGCAGCCATTTTTCCCCCTGTAAGGAACAGTTCGGCTGCTTGCAAGATGCGGCATGCACAACAAAGCAATGTCATTCCGATGACATTAAACAACCTGCGTGTGCAGGAAATCAACAGAGTGAAGATTATTCCCAAAGCTAATGCCAATAAACGGCTGCCAGTTCCAGGAGACTGGTAGCCAGGCTCCCCAGGAGAGTTTCCAAGCTGGCTATCTGAGCCATCGGCAAGAACAGGAATCCTAAGATTACCCAATTTTCATCTGAATTGATGGCACATTTCAGTTGTTTCCTTCTTTTGTAAACGGTGCTCAAAATCAAGCCATGAAGTAAGCAGAAGAAAAAATCACATTCTAGAATTTGCATAGTATGGGATGCTCCAATTTAAAAGGTGATATTCGTAATATTTACACTACATAAAGGGAGTTTAGCCTTCCAGATACATTAAACCATTAGAGAAAATTCTTCAAATGATAAAACTTTATTCAAGGTCACTTACACATTTATATCCTAAGTTTAATAATGACTTACCAGTAGATGACACTATTACAAGAAAAAAAAATGTTTTTATAACTCAGCAGTCTTTTTTCCCCAGGTTATCAATTTTTAAATACAGAGCAAGAAAAAAAATGCTTGTGAGACAATTCTGAACACATAAATGTTTCAGATCAGTCTTACTACATGTAAAAAAAATTGCAGACATTTTCCTCTTTTTTCATACTGTGACGATGTAATTTAATTGGTCTTGATTTTTCTTAAGGTACAGTATGTGACAGATGGAACACTAAATAGATTTAATTTACAGATAAATGGCCTGATTCACCCCGTGTTACTCTGGTGTTACGTTGGTGTAAATCCATTCATTTCAATGGAGTTATATCACAGTGAAAATGGAGTAATGTAATCATCAGTCAAGACCAGATTTATTTCTTTTTAACAATTCCACTTCAGAAAAGCTTCAGATATAACCCACCGAGCTACATGGACCTGAGAAACACTTAAAAATACTTCAATAGCGTAATAATAATAATAATAATAATAAAACTCCCCACCTTTCACTGTGTATCTTAGCAATTGCCAGGGCTTTTCAAATCTCAGATCACAGTGAATGATCCTGCAGACCCTTACTCGCACAAGTAGTTCTTATTCACAAGAGCAGTCTCACTAATATCAAAGGGCCTACACAGGCAAGGAAGGGTTTGCAGAATCAGGCCATTAATATATACATTCTGCAACAGTCTGTGCTCTACCCTGACCATCAAAGTGTCTCTCAATTGGTGACAAATTGAACAACACATCCTCTCGCTAGTATTCTCATATAAATCCACCATGGTGATAAGCAGGACATAAATGCCTAGGTAAAAAGATAACAACTTAGAGCTGATCCTGGACAATTTAACTACAGTGTCCAGTTCTGCCCTGAGAAAGGCATGTGGGGCTTCTATTGACTTCAGCAGGAGTCCCCTGTGCAAATCACAGGGTAGAATTTGGCCTCCAGTATTATGTCTTGGGCACACTCACAACACTCAGAGCTCCAATTATACTCCCCGCCGCTGCCAATCAAAACCAACAGAATACAACAGCAATGTAGAAGAAAAAGAAAAAGAAATCATTGTCTCTGTCTAAATGTGAATCCATGGCATAATTGCTAAGATGATGGAATCCACTAAAATGCAAGAGTTGCATGCAAAACAATGCAAAAGAAGTATGACTGTCCCCTGACTAAAGGAGAGGCCATTGCTTCCCAAGCACTGTGGAGAGTGGCACTGTATGAATACCTGTACCTTAGGGCCTTGTCTGAACTTGGAATTAGCCCCAGTTTCAGCCACAGGAGCTCCTTGGATGCATTGTCTAAATGAGAGGGTTTGTGGCATTGAAGCAACACTGATTGCTGCCCACGATGGCTGAAATTAGGGTTAATTGCAAGTGTAGACAAGGCCTTTGATAGATAAGGTGTATTTACATCAAGGAAGAAATGTAGGGCCAAATCCTGCAGTCTTTACTCCCCCTTCCCTCAGGAAATTTCTATCAGTTTCTGCATAATTTAAACTTTCATTCAAAAGTTTTTTTCCCACAGGGTAGCTGAAAAGTCATCTGCTGGGAAACCAATGCAGTCTAAATCTTCATGGAGGTAAAAACAGAGCCAAACCCTTTGCATTCCAGTATCCAGGGCTGTCAACACAGCACAGTTTCAAGCACACTACATTTTTAAAAATTCTTCTTCTAATTCCTCTACAAAAATGTAAAGCTCTTTGCAGGCATTCTGGAGTTATTTCTAAGCAATGCCAAATTATCACTATTCCTGTAGTAAAACATGGTGAGGACCATTTCTGGGATAATGTGATCCAGAATCACATATGATAAATGTGAGAGAGGGAGAGAATAGGTTGCTGATTCAGTAAATGTAAATAAGGATGCAGCAGACATGTAACAAAATACTTTAAACACATCCTTTGTTATGTATCCTTACATATGACGTGCCTGTCACAAACACTGTCAAATGCTGTAATTGAAAAGATATCTGAACAATTATCAGGCAGACACAGCAACATTACTTTTGGAAGAATGAAGGCACTGACACTATACAGCAGACTAGGCTGGTGAAAAATAAGGCAAGATTAAATATAATTCTAGGAATATTTTCTCTCTCTCTCTCTCTTCGCTGAAAGCTACTATTGTAGATTGATGTTTATTAAAACGTTTGCCTCTATATCTGGAGTGCTGCAAAAAACCAAACAACTATTATAAGAGGCAAAAACAACTTTTTGTGGGTGGTCAATGTATGCTTAGACCTCTCAGCATCAGTCTCCTCTGTGCCTATTTATGAGGTTCCACTCTGACCAGCCCCTTCTTGTTCCTTGAAGTGCGACATAGGATGCTTTCCTCATGTGTGCTCTGAGGCTCTGGGGCTCAATACACAATCCGAGTTTGATCGTATTGTTTAATTGGCCACATTCATGGCCCAAAGAGAGTCCATGATCAGTGGCTGGCTCTATGTTAAGCTACCATTATAAAGGATGACATGGGGAGACTGACCCCCATTTTAGTTTCCCTCCTTGCATATCTCCCAGCTGCCAACCTATGCACTGGAGCAGAGTTTGTGTTTTACTTGTAGGTTGTTGTATGAAGTTTTTGTGGTTGTCTATTATGAGTGAAATCTTGTCCCTATTGAAGTCAATGGGAGTTTTGCAGTCAACTTCAATGGGGTCAGAATTTCACCCAATATGTTTTTTACTAAGAAGTCACTTTTTTTTCTTTCCAGAACTGGGGAGGTCTTTATGTAGTTCAGTACATTAGGTGCTCATTAACTGAATTTTGTATCTTTGTATGTTAGGAAATATAGCTCCTGGATCCACAATTTGCAAATAATGTGTGTATATGGTGGAAGTGATCATTGTCTCCCAAATGGTGATTGGGAGGAGGGGAACTCTGGATATGTCCCAACAGTGAAACTTAGTGTGAGAAATTCCCAGGAGCTGGCTTGCGGCATATGCACTTTGTAGACCTTGATTATTCTCATTGTATTTTTAAGTATCACAATACAGTATGTACCAATTCTTGTTGTGCCAGAGTACAAGCACTTAAAGGAGCAATCTTGAGGTCAGTAAAACCAGACATACCAGCTGTGTTTTGGTTTGTATGTACTAGCAAGCACACTGTCCCTCCTCACGAAGTTTCTTTGCACATTTGCATACTCATCCAGCTGACAAGAAGAATAAACAGACAAAAACAGAGTATTGTGTTTACAGGACTGACAAGAAACTTTGTCCTCTAGGTTTATCAATGCGAGTCACAGAAACATAGAATTAGAGCAAGTGGTTCTCAAACTTTTTTTTTTGCGGACCACGTCAAAAGTGCTGAGGGTCTCAGTGGAAAACTTAATGATCTTTCCAAAAGTTGTTTGTACCATTAGCTAGCTATTGTAAAGCACTCTGTAAAGCGCTATATAAAAAACCTTAATAATAATTAAGGTTTTTTTGTTCTTCAAATAAAAAGCACAAAACTCATATTTCAATACCTTTCAAATGCGATGGATATGCCCTCTCTCTCCCGCTGTGGCAGCCCCCGAGCTGGGGCTGGGAAGGAGGGGGGTCTCTCCAGGCGGCGCCCAGGCGTGCACCTTAGAGGGAACTATTCATGGAGCACATGAATGGAGCTTGCAGACCACTGGTGGTTCGCAGACCACAGTTTGAGAACCTCTGAATTAGAGACTATGTTAGATCACCTAATCCCCCACCGTAGCAATGCAAGTTTGTTCACTACTGTATATTTATTAGTATTTTGTCCAGTCTTAGTTTTAAATACTCCCCCAAGAGTAGTCAAAATTAAAAATAAATAAATAAATAAATCAGCATTTCCCCACAGTTATCACCCTGTTATCTGAGATACCAGTTATTTTTAGTGTAGTGAAATAGTAAAGTTTCTCAGATAATGCTGTGTGGTTTCTCTCTGTACAGTGTGACTTTTTAATGACAACGATTGTACTTTCAAACAGATTTGTGCTTCTGCCTTCATTTTAGGGAAGAGATCTTCAGAGAACAAGAGATGAATGTGACCATAAATATATTTGAAGGCATGTTAAACTTTGGGACTGCCAACTTCAACAAAATCCCTTCAACCATGTAGGGTACAAATGAAATGGCATCCCTACAGGCTATATGACATATATTGTGTTTGCATGTAAGTAATGCACAAACACCTCTCTGTACACAGCTTATCAGAGGCAGCACTGAATTCACCATTGGTTGGAGTATTTAAAATGAGATTAGATGTCTTTCTAAAATATATGGTTAATCCAGTTTGTGGGCAAATTCTTACTGCCTATATCTGCGGGGGACCAGGTTGAATGGTTGTGGTGTTCCCTTCTGGCCTATGAGTCAGTGAATCTATGAATCATTCTGTTCATTCCTTCCTTTCATGGGCCATGGAGAGAACAGGAAGCTCTGCATTGCCCTCATCATGTTCGTAACACTTGCAGTACTACATTAAATAATGTCTATATTAAAAACTCATGCTTCAGGGGTTCAATATGTTTTTTGCAGAGGACAGGAAGGACTCCCCCAACCCAGATATACAATTGTCCAGAGGTATTCTGAGGAGCTTTTTTCCCACCTTTCTCTGAAGTGATTGGTAACAGCTGGACACAGGGCACAGAACTGGGTGGACCAGTGCTCTGACATGGTACAGAGATTCCTTTTTCCTCAATGCTTGGCTGGTAAGTCTTGCTCACATACTGCTCAGAGTCATACTGATGGCCAAATATGGATTGGGAAGGCATTTTCCCTCAGGTCAGATTGGCAGGGACCTTAGGGGCTTTATGCCTTCTTCTGCAGCATAAAGCATGGATCACCTGGTAGGATGATCTAGGTATATCCCACCTAATCAGTTCCCTGCCATTGCATGGACTTTGTGCATTGATGGCATTTTGGTCTCCTGATCTCTGCCTTTGGCAAACAGTTTAGTCTCTTGAAGACTGAAATGTTTAGTCTAACTCAAGATATTGGACTCAATATCACGGCAATTGGTAACATTTTATGGCCTGTGATATAAAGGTCAGACTATATGGTCTGATGGTCCCTTCTGCCATTTTACACTATGAAACCATATTTTAAATGTCCAAGAAGCATAACAGCACTTACTAATACATACTTCTAGAAACAGGTAAGAGACACCTGGAATAAGCCAAGACATAAGCACATTAATGCAACATTTCCAACTAGTACACATAGGGATAATTTATATAGCTAGTCAAACAATAACTTAATATGTTCTGGACACAGAAGTCAAACACAATATCTGGTGTTCTATAATAAATGCTATCCAGATACTGTCCATGTTTTATTACTGTCAGTCAGTTTTAATTCATTTTGTAATTAATGCACATTACAATGTTGACTGTACTGTATTGTACAAAATGAATTCTTTTCATACTATCGTTCATCACAGGAAGGATGATTCAGAAATTTTAAACACTGAGAACATCCGTGATACACTGCTTCCTAGCACCAAGACTTACTGAGGGTGCCTACTGGAAAACTCGGAAGAAGAGAAGAATGACTCTGCTATAGCTGCAGAGAAAGTGGGGAAGAAATATGAAATGTACAGTCACCAGTGAGACATGACACGCTAGCTTAAGAATATGTATTCACAGCAATGTCTCCTGGGGCAACTTGGATGAAGGCCTCAGTCCCGTCTCATCCAGGAGATATGACTATAAAGTAATGGTTGCAATACACTTCAAATTCTGAAAGGGAAAGATGGACAGGGTGGGCTGTTGTAGAAAAAGCAATACTGGACACTATTCTGTCTACATTACATTATGCACATAGAACTGAGATCTGAAAATTCACTGCCCTTTTCAGAAAGCAATTAGATAACATCAAGAAAAGCAGCTGTTTGCAGACTTTGTCAAGCAGACTTGTACACACTACAAGTAAACAGATGTTGTCTAATATACAACTTTCTCATTGTTTTTGTCCATCTTCTGCAGAACCTAGCAAACTTCCTCAGCAGTGAACTAACAAACTAATTACTTCTCCCACTAATATCAGTGGTTCAAGATTCCTACAGTTTTGTACATTCCAAATGATATCACCAGTGCTGCTACCACACACATAAGGAAGCAAACAAAACAGTGCAAAACTGGATTCTGCTACATTGAAAAGAAAAGGAAAACGAAAACATATCAGGTTTTGGAAAATGGAAATGGGTGGGTGGACTTGAGTTTGTAAGGGCCCATTACTAGGAAATGAGGTGTTCCTAAAGGCTTTGCCAGGATGCAGAGGATGCATCGAAAGAAGAAAATCACTAAGAATGGAAAGGTTAACATGCTGGCATTTCTTTACAAAATTCTCTTTCCCAGGCTGTATTGGAAACAGAATGAAAGTTGTCTTCTTCACTTTAGCATATAACATTAATGTAAAGCACTACATTATTATTGCTATAGTGGGTTTCCACAACATTAGATCCTAATTCAAATCATTGTCTTTATAAAGTGAATTTACTGCTAATAAAATGTACCAGATTGATAGCCCTGGAGACTGAAATTCTCTATTTATCCACAGGACGGGGTAGCATTGCAAGACTATTCATGTGCTCCTGTTAATATGCTTCAACCCTACTCTGCAGAAATAGCTCTCTCACGGCTTGTCTACACTGGAAAATTACATCATGTGAGAATGTGTTAGCCGAAAGGATGCTAAAAGTGACTTAGCATTGAGTGTAGACAAGAACCATCACATCTAACATCACGGCCACCACCAGCTGACACAATGTTAAACACGATGGGCCTAAGTCTCATTTACACTAATGCCATGTTATGCTGCTTTGGCATTTTAAAAGGGCCTTGAATGAAGTGTAAATGTAATTTACACACTCTTGAAGTTGTAAAGTGGCCTTAGCATACATGAGAATTATTGCCCTGTAATCTTTGTCTCTGATGAGTGTTTAACATTGTTAGCAAACACATGGAGAGTCCAATGTAGACAAAATACTCTGGGAGCATGTGTAATTCTGAGGGCAAGTTAATGATAAAAAAGGTAAGGGAGGTATCATCTGATTTGTAAAAATATACAGAATCATCATTTCAATGGTGTCACTCTCTGCCGCCACCCCTACCCCGCAGCTGCAAGCTCCTCTGGTTGGCGGAAACGTTGACAATACAACGTCATCGGAAATGGGTTGAGTTGCATATCACTTGAAAGCCATTTCGCCTTGAACACAATAGTACTAAACATGACAAATCCAGAACAATTATGTAGACATATATTTGAGAAAATATACTTTAACATGGGCACATTAAACACACAGCCCTCACAAAGTTAAACTGTGGTTCTTGACTGACGGTCCCGTGTTATCAGTTCATACTCAGAATATGACACCAGACTGATTTTTAAAATATTACAAATTACTAAAAATGGAAGGAGTGCTTCAAGCTGATTTTCTATCAGCAGCAAAAAATAAGTGGTTCAGTGGTGTTTATTATCAGCTTTGTTTATTATGGCAAATGAGAGGTAATGAGGCACTGGTTAAGACATCAGCATCCACCCAGCAATTACTGGAATCCATTCACAAAAGGTAAGCACATAGTTATATAACATACATTATGACCCCAAAGCAATTTATTACAAAATCCTTATTTTTACTTTGGTCTTTTGCAGGGATCAATGGAGAGATGAAAAGTTTGTACTAGAAGCTGAATCTTTGGAGAATACCACTATGGAGGATCTGGTTAAACACAATGTTGTGCGGCACTTTACCTGCTATAAGAAGTGCACCCATAAACTAAATTTGGCAAGGTTGGAGAGGAAGTCCATTGGGCATCATGAAAAAGTTGAAGATACTGGGACAAATGTCAGCTGCGGACAATATTCACCTTATGCTAGATATCATGGCATCCATTTCAAGATGAACACCTGCTTCTTCAGTGGTAAGCCCGAAGCCCAAATGCATCCATTAAGCACAATTTCAACATGCAGGACAGGTGAGAAACCATATGAAGCAGTCACTCTTAGAGAGAACATCGCATGGAAAGTAAAAGGTGCACCACCCCAAAAGGCGCCCATGTATATAACATTGCATATCACATCGAGTGCTACGCAAATAATGTATGTCATGTGTAAAGTCAAAAGGTAAAAGCAACAGAGACAAATGTTGATTTTACTACTGCAAACTGCATGTATCAACTTCAGTTCATAAACTGCCTCACAGAGGCTCTAATGAATGGGAAAGTGGTGGCAATGGCCAACACAGAGGCTAAGTACAGAGAAATACATGAAGAGGAACAAATGCTTAGCAGAAAGGCTTTCAAAACATTTATTGAACATTAATTGTGGGATATGGACGTAGCATTTAGCAATCCTAGCTGTAGAAATGAATCATAGTGCATATCCTTAAAAGATGTGGCGCTATCAAAGGTGGAAGAAAGTGCTGATATCAACAGCAATATGAAGACTATTGCAGCCACTAAATTTTTAGGGGAAAATATTTTGTCCTCCAATACTTGGAGGGTTCAGTAATCCATAACTGATGCCAAACTTGAAAAAAATAATACCATATGACTACTTCTCTAAATGGTACTTTGGTCATTCTAGTGACTTCAGCACCAGCAAGTATGACAGTAAGCAAGTGTAGACAAGGTTGTCATTTCATTGCAAAGCCTCATATGCTAGTGCTTGAGTGAAAGGCAGATTTCCAACACATAAATGACAACTGTGCAGGACATGTGTAATCTATCACTACAAGTGGCTGTTGTTTTAACAGTTTATTGCAAAACCTGTAGAAAATTCCTCGTGTAGCTCATTCACAGCATTGGCTCCTTCATTGGCTATGACAAAGTACTCTGCCTGGAGACTGCAGTTGTAAACGAGGTTCTTTGCCTCATGGAAATGAATGAAGGGTTGTACACTCTCCTAGACCTTGTCAAAGGTAGGTTTATATTTTGTGCTGCCAATAACTTAGACTTTCTTGAAGATACAGCAGATGGCAAAGGTACCGTTCAAGTGACTGTTATGGTCTGCTATCAGGAGCGTATTAATGGGGACCAGATGCAGCCTCAAGTGCTGCCTGGACCTGCAAAGAACTGTTCTTTAAAGAACTTACTGACTCACTTATTTTTCTACCAATGTCCAAAAATTCTGAAGCCAAGAAGTCCAGTTTTCAATGAAGCAGCATTGAAATCGACTACAGTAGAACTGTCTACATTCACTAACCTTGACCTCACTTGGCTACTGTGCAAAAGTGGGATTCACTCTAGCGGCAAAAAATCATTGAGTACAGCTTCAGATGAAGAGGTAGACGATGTACCCTCTAATGATATGGACAGTCAGGACATATCATAGCACACCATTTCAGGAGAAAGGCACATTTCAATGAAGTCAACCTTTAACTCAGCACTACACGAGATGCAGGTTTCATGCCTTTTCAAGATGTGGCACTACTGGATCGTTGGCTGGAAAGACCAAATTATCTTACTAAAAGCCATTTGATTCAGCCTCTGAAGACTCTCCCCTTGCTCTTAAGGTTCTCAGAATGACAGACAGTCACTGATAAGGAATGAAAGGCACTGGAAGTGTTCATATACTGAGTTTACCATTTGAAAACCAACTTTAGGACACTTGCAGAGCTATGTTGGTGGATGTTTTCTAAGCAGACAAATGGAGAAAAATTGCCACCGACAAGGGGTGCATTTATACCTGCTATCAAGAGGGCAATTGATCAAGCACTGGAATGACTTTGGAATGATTGAGTGCATCCATAACTATCTTCCCCTATCTGGCATGGCTGGGTCTTGGAGGCTAGGCTCATCACAGCAGTTGTGTGTGAAATATCATGCACTCCCAAATCAATCCTTCAGCTAATCAAATGCTTGTGTGCAAAGACCAGATGCTCACCCTCACTACCCTGCAACTATTTGGCCAGCAGCCTGTTTTGTGGAGAGATGTGTGAGTGCTGCAAGGATGAGGTGCCCTAGATTCCAATGTTGATGATGACTTTGATTAATAGATGTTTTCAGTCCTTCATGTGGAAGAAAGGACTTTCAAATGATATCCAACTCAACCCATTTCTGATGGCATGGTATTAGTTGAATACCATAATTTCCACCAACCAGAGAACCTGGAGTGGGGAGCCAGTGGAGGGGGGGGGAGCGGGGGAGCAAGTCCACCCTGCCATGCTACAGAGGTTGACACCATTGAAATTACGATTCTGCAGATTTTTATGAATCAGTGACACCTCCCTTACCTTTCTATCACTAACTTCCCCATGGAATGAGATTTTACTACATTATGCTCCCAGGCTAAACCTGTCAATGAGAGAGGATACTTCAACTCCATGGCAATACTTGACCTCTCTACTGAAATGACCCAGAAAAGTATCTATTCATATCAGTTCCTCCTAACAAAATGTTTCATATTCACATTTGGTCACTACAGCTGATCTGAAGAGGTCTCTTCACATTCTTTTCAGTGGAACAGACAAAATACTTTATTTAGCCAGACTAAAGTCTTAAAACCCTAATAATCCTTCATTTCTTTCACCATATACTACATTTCCAAAGAAAAGGCCATTGACAACCTGACTGTAACGTGAGGTGGAGTATGTCAGAAAGACTTTCTTTTCAACTACCAGCAACTATACAAATGTAACACTGAAAAGATTTACATTACAAGTTGATATTTTAAAATTATGTGAGAGTTCAAAATTTGTTCCTGCTGTATGGTATGTATTTCTTGGCAGATCTTCCTATATGAGACACAACGTGGCATGGTTTGAGGTGATTTTTGGCTAACAGAACAATTTGAAGCACAAAGGCCCCAATTCTGAAAACACTAATATACATATAGTAATTAACAATGCAAGGTAGTAAAGTTAAGCACATGTATAAGTATTTGCAGGATTAAGGCCAAAGTGAAGTTAAATGTATTCAGTAATCTAATAAAGAATGGTCTTCGAGCACCAGTGTTGTTAAAATTTCTCTGAAAGAGAAACCTATTGCAAATGACTGATTACGGGACCAAAATCAATCCTATATGTGTTAATGATGATTTTAGAATATTATTGTGTTATATATGGGAATGGTGCAGTGAGACTAAAGCCAATTCTGGGCTCATGAAAACAATGATACCTGGCTAAGAACAGGAATAAACAGGCTGCAAGAAAAGTAACATAAAATTGTCTATGTTATTTGGCCTGGAAAGAAATCTTAATACTTTTCAGAACTGAGATTACTGCACTGGACTGGGAGACTAAGGACATCTGCGATCTATTTCTAACTCTGCCACTGCTTGGCCATATAACCTTGAATAAAGCACTGAAGGGCAAATTTTGCATCATAGCCGCTGATTTTGGGAAACCTTGGGTCCATAATTCCAGTAGACATCAATGGGAGTTGTTGGTGCACAGTGTTTCATAAGGAATAAAGTGTTGTCAAATCTTGTGATTTTTAGTGCTTTTTTGAAGCCAAACTGCTGGAATCCTGATAAATGAAAGCTGTGATTTATGCAGTAAGAAAAAAGAAAAGTAAGTTTCTAGCCCTTGTGTTTCAGAGAAAAGCTTGACAATGTGAGGCAAGTGCACCCTGAAGGATCAAAAGCCAGAGGCCATATACAAAGAATGCAACATCTGTTATTTAAAACAAAATCTTACGCTTTTAAACTAGTTTCATGATTTTTGAGGGGGGTGTCACTTTTTGAACATTTGGAGTTAGTTATATTGGAAATCCCATTGTGTGTCCTAGCTGTTTCATTAGCAATAAGTAAGGCTCTGAGTTTGTAACAAAGGTCACGGATTCCATGACTTTCCATGACCTCCATGATTTCTGCAGCGGCCAGTGCACCTGGCTCAGGGGCAGCCTCAGGCAGCCTCTGCGCCACTGCGCCCCCCACCCCAGCAGCAGAATTGGGCGAGGGCAGGAGGTTGGGGCATGGGACCAGGTGAGGCAGGCTCTGGATGGGTCTGCATGCTGCCTCCGCCTGCAGGCACCGTCCCCACAGCTCCCATTGGTCATGGTTCCTGGCCAATGGGAGCTGTGAAGCCAGCGCACTGGGAGGAGGCAGCACGCAGAGCTGCCTGGCCATGCCTTTGCCTAGCAGGTGAGCGAGAGGGATGTCGCCACTTCCAGGGAGCCCCCCAGGTAAGCGCCACCCAGAGTCTGCCTCACCCCATCCCATGCCCCAACTCCTGTTCCATCCCACACCCAAGCTCGGCTGCTGCTAGGGGAGGGGGGTGAAGGCGCAGAGCGGACCCAGGTAGGGAGCCTGCTGGCTCCGACAATCCCCACCAGCACCAGTGGGAGTCCCGGGCCATACGCTGTCGCCCACGCGCCACCCCCCCAGCACCTGCACTGCCCTCCCCAGCACCCGCAGCGCCCCCGGGCAGTCCCTCCCCCCCCCCCCCCAGTTTTAGTCAGGGGTATATAGTAAAAGTCATGGACAGGTCACAGGCCATGAATTTTTGTTTACTGCCCATGACCTGTCCATGACTTTTACTAAAAATACCCGTGACTAAAACGTAGCCTTAGCAATAAGCCATGTGGTAGGCACACAATGTTGCAGGAAAGAGACCTTTATTTATCCTTCAGAGAGGCCAGTGTTACATGCTGAGAAGCCTGTGGTTAACCAGTACTCCTGTTTGCAGTCCTATGCCCTTGGTGTCATACCAAACTAAGTACTTCCTAAAACCTCAGCCTCTTTTTTTTTGTTCCACTTACCCCGCTATACTTAGCACCTCTAATAATCAAGTCTGGAAGTTTCAAGGTGGGCACTCAAAAATTGGAACACTCAAAATCAGTAGCCAATTTTGAAAATACCTCTACATCACTGAAACTCAATTTCCTCATCTGTAAAATTGGGATAATACTTACTTTAGGACTTATCTGTAAGGAGAGTTAGTGCACAGCAGGCAGAGTTGTAAATCCACAGTTCACTAGTCTGTACACACTAACTGGCCATGTTGACTCTGCTAGCACGCACTACAAGTTTCGTAGTGTGCTTTGACCTACTGCTGTTTTGAAGCAGATATGGAAATCTTGGTGTGTGTGATAGGGGCCCCTAGGGCCATTTAGTGTGCTGTAGATTTATAATCCATCTTGCTGCACACTAACTCTCTATAGAGACATGCCCTTAGTAAACCAATTAAGAGCTACAACTGAAAAGAGCTAAATTAGTGCTACGTATTATTGGCCCTGATTCAGGAAAACCCTTAAGCACAGACTTAACTTTAAGCATGTGCTTAAGTCCCACTGACTTTGAAGGAATAATTTTATATGGGCAAATAAAACTTCTGTCTTTCCTATCAACCACTCCAATTGTATTTTTTTTAAATGTTAGTTAAATGGTAGCTTATTTTAAAAAAATAAATTCACCTTTTTCTTCCTGTGCCCTAGGGCTAATCATGAGCACCGTGGTTCCATATTTAATTTCTATCACCGCAGTTACTTCTCTGAGAAAAAGAAAAGACTGTTTATTAAAACATTTAACCTGGGATGTTATCATCATTCCCAATACAGTGGTGTGTGTGTGTTTGTTTGTTTAGAAAAAAGAAAAATTGCACTGGAAGTATATAGCACATCAGTATTGGATTTTGTGTGGCATTATGCTTAATTACTGTAGAAATACCTAGAGCTATTGGATAGGTGCTTTCCTTTTTAATAAATCAAGGTAAGTAAATACAATAATGTGTACTGTAAAGACACCATCAATAGCTGTGCCAGCCAAAAACTGTCCAAGTAGCCAAGACTTTTAAAAAAGACAATTAAAGGAAATCTAATTCAAAAGAAAAAAAAAGCCATAATTAAGGCCCTGACACCATAGAGGGCTCTGCTAGCCCTAACACTGAAACCTGAGCAGAGTCCCTTGAACTTCAAAAGGACTCTGCAAAGACATAAAAGTCCATGCTGACAGATTTTTTTGAAGGACAGGGGCCCGACTCATTTCAGCTTAGCCAGAGAGAGATGGTTATCAAACTCTTGGCCATTAATGAGGGAAGACATATGGCTCTTTTTTATTTGCTGCTAAAGCTGGACATCTGACTGCAAGTGCTAAAATATAAATAAGTGTGGGCCCAATCCTACAGTCCTTATTCAGGCAAAATTTCTTTTGCTTTCAAAGTGGAAATGCCACTAATGCATTCAACTGGAGTTTTACCCAATCAAGGACTGTAACAACAGGTCGTATATTTTATTTCTGCTGCTTTTAGAAGAGCATTAGAGGGGTCTTCCTCAGTTTCATAATTCTGGGACAAATTGATCCATTGCTTTTTAAGATTTCTCCCTGATCCTTCTCACAAGACTTGTTAGTACATAGAGAAGGAAAGGCAGAAAACCTAGCTTCCCCTAGGCTAGAGCTGGTGGGAATATTGCAACAAACTATTTTTTCACCAAAAAAATGCCAATTTATCAGAACCAAAAATGTTCACCAAATTGGCTTAGTTTCAATGAATCTCTTGACTCAAAACACTTTTGGAAAAAAGTTTTAAAATTGTCAAAATATCCCATTTTGACATTTTCAAGTAAGAAAATGTTAGAGCTTCTTTTAGTTAAAATTAATTTTCATTTAGAAATTTTAGTAAAGTTGGACTCCAAAAAGGTTTAAAAAGGTCAAAATTATTGCAACAAAATATTTCAGTTGACTAGAACCAATTTCTGTTTTGGATTTTTGGTTTCAGAAATTTTTTGAAATTTCAACTTTTCATTCCATTTTGGGGTAGGAATTTGTTTTGGTATCTTGAAAATGTTCATAGGACGTGAAGACCATTTCTGACACAGCTCTGTTCTGTTCTCTCTGCTGATCGGGAGTGGGTCTACATTTATATTACACTATAGGCTGACAAAAAGGATCTTATGTGTACCATACTGCAACTTGTAGTACACAGGAGGCAAGAGGAAATCTTATAGTACTGAATGGTTTTGCTGGGTCACTCAGCCAGTACTTATTCTAGAAGAATACAATTTTATATTTCATTATCTGTTGTAAATTTATGTTCGATCACTCTATTAGAGTAATAATTTAAAAGAAATGCCAACATTTTTACCCCTTTGGTATGAATTAGAAGTAGTTTCAGGGTTCTCTACACTGTTCATTAATCCTTACTAGAGGGGTAAAAATTCTGGTGTGCACTAGGGTGTCATGCACTAACTGGCCTGTGTGATCGCTGCTGGTGCTAGCTAAATCTCCTTAGTGCAGTGATTCTCAAAGTTATTTGACCGCGCTCCCTTCTTTGTGTTTGTAGTAATTTACACCTTGCCTCCCACAAGTACATATACCAATGAAAAACAATCAACATGCAACTCTCACTAAATATTAAAAACAGCAAGGTATTGTTTCAAACAGAGCCAGCAATACATTGTAATAAGAGCAAAAACAAAACTGCGATTGTGGTCGATGCTTACACTTAAATGTGCACACCCCGTCCTAACAAACAGATGAATGTACAGATGGCAATAACTTTGTATAATGCTATGCAAGCTTAACAGAAATCCATCAAAATGCACAGCATCATCTAGAGTCAAATGCACCGCTTCATCTGTGGCCTTGATATGTTTGGAGGAATGAGCTTTGCTAGTTATTCATTGCTGTGGGTAAAACACGTGCAGCACCATTTTTTTCATAAAGCTTCTCATGCCCTTCTCCCCCAAATACATTACACACACCCCAGGGGGAGGCCTGCCCCCCAGTTAGAGAATTTCTGACTTAGTGTACATTAGGGTGACCAGACGTCCCGATAAAATCGGGACCGTCCCGATTTTTGAGCATGTGTCCCGGTCGGGATGCCTTTTGTCCCGATTTTCAGGTTGTTGTTTTTTTTTGCTCCACAGCTTCCGGTGGAGACTCTTCCGTTTCCGGCGGCCCCAGAGAGAAGCACTCGGGAGTGCCCAGAGGATTCCGGAGGCAGAGGTTTTTTGCTCAACAACTTTGAGCCTCTTCCGTTTTTTGCTCAACAATTTTGAGCCTCTTCCGTATTTTTTTTTTCCCTGACCAATTTGAGCCTCTTCCGTTTTGTTTTTTTTTGGTGAGAAGTCCCGATTTTCGGGTCTTCTCATCTGGTCACCCTAGTGTACATTAATGCAGTACTGTTTGAAACAGGACTTTAGTGCAAACTTAATAGGCAGCAGGTTTAATTAATAGGTAGCAAGTTTAAAACAAACAAAGGGAAGTATTTTTTCATACAATGCACAGTCAACCTGTGGAACTCCTTGCCAGAGGATGTTGTGAAGGCCAAGACTATAACAGGGATCTAAAAAGAATTAGATAAGTTCATGGAGGATAGGCCCATCAACAGCTATTAGCCAGGATGGGCAGGGATGGTGTCCCTAGCCTCTGTTTGCCAGAAGCTGGGTATGGGCGACAGGAGGTAGATCACTTGATTACCTGTTCTGTTCATTCCCTCTGGGGCACCTGGCATTGGCCACTGTTGGAAGACAGGATATGGATTAATGCACACTGTAGACAAGCCCTCAATCACTACTTCAGCCCCAAGTCCTTCTGCCAATTGTTGTGGTTTTACAATCTATTAAAAAAATCTCCTGCTTCTGAAGGATTCATACAAACAACAGGGGAAAATGATTAAAACCTCAGTCGAGCAATCACCTAATTTTACCCATGTGAGTAGTCCAAAAATGTGCTAAAATGTAACCATGTACATAAAGTTTTCAGGGTCAGGGCCTAATGAAAAGTGCTGTCAAATGCACAAAATAAACAAACTGGAACAAAAATTGAGAAAAATATTTTTTCTAGCCTCTGCACCTAGTATTTTAGGTGCCACTTTTAGAAGGCAGAAAAACAAAAAGAAACCAAAAGAAAGAATCAGACAAAAATATGATTTTTACATTGATGATGTCCCTATATGTATGAATAAAAAAATCTGAAATGATAAATGCATGGACACATCTGCATATGTTAATTAATTACACATTCAATAAATGACTTACTGAAATGTATGTATTTCTCTGTTATAAGTAAGGATATGATTTTGTCATGGAGGTAATGGATTCCATGACTTTCCAGGACCTCCGTGACTTGTTCTGGGGTAGGCCTGGAGCAGCTGTCAATCCCAGGGCTGCTGGAGCAGCAGCTGCCATAACAACTGGCTGGTGGTCAGCCCTGGGCCTGCCAGAACAGTGGGCAGTGACCAGCCCTGAGGCCATTGGAGCAGTGTCTAGGCCTGGAGAATCGGCTCTCGGAACAGCTGGCCAACAGCCAGTTCCGGGGCCACCAGAGCAGCAGCCGGGGGGGACGGGGGGGAGGGGACGGACACACACTGAACAGCTTTCCAGTGGTCAGCTCCAGGTCTGTGGAGCAGCGGCCGCTGGAACAGCGACTGAGGTCAGCCCTGGGGCTGCCAGAACTGTGGCTGCTGGAACAGTTGACTGACAGTCAGCCCCGGAGCCACCAAACAGCTGACCAGTGGCCCGTTGCTGCAGCGGCCAGGGCTGGATCAGCCCCTCTGGGGTGAAGCAGCAGTGGTCAGCCCCTGCTGCAGGAGCATTGTTGGAGCTGGAGGAGCTCCAAGCCCTTGCAGAACTCTGTTTGTCCTCCCCCCGCACCACAGGGTATTTTTAGTAAAAGTCAGGGACAGGTCGCAGGCTTCCATGAATTCTTGTTTATTGCCCACAACCTGTCCCTGACTTTTACTAAAAATACCTGTGACAGAATCTTAACCTTAGTTATAAATCTACCCTTTTTATAATCTGGAGCCAAAGCACTATTATAAACCTCCCCTTCACTTCAAATGTTTGACATCCAAGAACAAGCTTCAGAAAAAGCAGTATTTATATTTAGGAAAGGCTTCAAACTGGTGAAGCTATTACAGGATAATACCATAGTTATCTTACCAGCCTAATCAGAAAGTTCAATTTAAATGTCATTTCATAAGAAGCAATAATCCTTCAATTTACAACTGCCCTAGAGATGTCATTTATTACAGCAAGCCAGGGCTGATGACTAACTTTGAGAATTCCACTTCCAGAACTGGCAAAGGGGCTTGCTACTACAGGTAGATTTCAAAGGGCTTGCTCATCCTATCCAGAGTCTATACCAATAGGGTAGCAAAATGTATTTGTAGCAGACTGTTCAAAGGGAGAATAGTGCATATACAAGTCTGGAAGGAAGGCAAAATTGTATTTACTAAACATTTCAAGTGGCTCAAGCAGGACCATTCAGGTTTGGCCCATCCACTCTCTGTACATGGAGATGAAAAGGCAGACAGGCCATATTTGACTGATGTTATGACTGCGTGCTCCAGGTTGCTACTCCACTCGAGTGGCACTCGAGGTTTGGAGGCCCTTCCAAATGGTGTGCTCAGGCAAACTATCCTTCTCCCCCTCTCTGCAGTGGGCCCTGAATGAAGTAAATGTTCACTTCAAGTGGGACAGGAGGCCTGGGGGTCAAAATGGGACAGTCCCATGAAACCCAGGACTGTTGGGAGTCCTGACGCAATGATGTCCCAGCAGGAAGAGGTGGGTGAAAGTCCTGCAATCCTACACAGATTAACGAATGAGTGCCTGCAGTTGTTGCCTCAGTGTGGGGGGAGACCCCCTGTGATGTGTGTTCTTTGGCAGGAGAGGAAAAGATTGTGTTTAAATGTATAACTTCTTTCACAAAAGAATGTAAAGAAAGCCTAATTTCTCTTTATCTTCAGCACAGTTATAATCCTTCAGTTTTAGCTTCAAGTACACACAATCTTAAACATTATAGTTTAGACTTGTACAAGAATGATCATAACTATGTACAAGAATGATCATAACTTCAAAACCTGCCTTCTGCCACCTGACCAAACCAGCAAATATCTTCCTTGAGGATTGTCATGTGTAATCTTTATTGATCAGATTTAAAGACTAAAGAATTGCTGTGGAGAATGAGATAGTCATGTGTATTAATTTTTTAAAATATCATATGCCCCTCAGGTTTTCTGTTTGATGTTAACCTGTCTGACTGCCAGAAGTTAAATTAAAGAAGGCTATTAGAGAAGAAACCAACAGGAGACAAAACAATATCAAATATAAGTGTCTTGGAGGATACCATGGAAAAGCTATTTATTAAGGAATACCCCCTAAACTGGCTCCATCCAGGTCAGAATGCTTTACTCTTCCCAAGGCTGAATATGGGGTCAAAGGAGATCTAAAACCTCAAAAACCCTAGGGAAGGGAAGGGCTAGGTAAGCTAGGAGAGACTCTAGTTTTAGTAACATACTTTTTTATTGCACTGAGCTTCAAAATTGGCTACTCAAGAATTGTAGTGGGTGGGACAGATGCAATCTACCTTGAATACATGCATTTGATCAAATCATGGAGACCAATTTCAAAGCTTTGTTAATTTCCAAATGCTAAGGGCATCAAATATGGTCAGATCAAACCAAAGCACCAGTATTTCCAAATATTTGCAATTTATCCAGTATTCATCTAGTTCTACTTTATTATAAAAGATTCATTATATTAAACAGTCTTTCTAAAGGGATGGAGTACAAAATGCTGCATCAGTAAATAAACCACTCTTTTAAAGACACAATTATCCATAGCTTAATGTTCTGGATGTTTACAATTGTCCTTACAGTAAATTAAGGGAGAAAGGGTGAGTGATGAATTGATAAACACTCACCTTATGATCAGATAACCTACGTGGGGAGAAATACAGAGGTAGAAGGTAGAGTGGACTCACCTGTTTTCACACACTGACACTTTTATAATGAAGAAGAAAGTTATGCAGACTTTTGTGTGTGTGTGGGCGGGGGGAGGGGAGAGAATAGCATTTTATACATTTGTTCCATGAAGGGTTAGAATTATATATATCAGGGATCGGCAACCTTTGGCACGAAGCCCGCCAGGGTAAGCTCCCTGGCGGGTCGGGCCAGTTTGTTTACCTGCTGCGTCTGCAGGTTTGGCCGATCGCGGCTCCCACTGGCCACGGTTCATCGTCCCAAGCCAATGGGGGCTGCGGGAAGTGGCGCGGGCCGAGGGATGTGCTGGCCCCCACTTCCCGCAGCCCCCATTGGCCTGGGATGGTGAACCGCAGCCAGTGGGAGCTGCAATCGGCAGAACCTGCAGATGCGGCAGGTAAACAAACTGGCCCGGCACGCCAGGGGGCTTACCCTGGCGTGCCATGTGCCAAAGGTTGCCGATCCCTGATATATATTAAACATTGTTACAGGTTGCAGTCTATTCTTTTTTTTTTTTTTTTTTTTTAAAGGACAGCACTTCTGTCAGGGATCCAGAGAATAATGTATAAAGAGTAGGTCAAATTTGAGATCCCTTATCCTCAATGGTTTCCCTAAAAAGTACACACTGATGAGTTTGAATACAGCCTTTAAATAAAGTACTTCTTTTTTTGGAACACCAGCACTATTTCCAATCTCTCTGTTAATGTGACAGTAAGTACTGTTGATCACATGACAGGAACCTAATCAGACAGCAAGATACATTTTAACGATGCTTTTGCTATTTTCTTAAATGCTCTCTGATTTCCTGCTTTCAGTATTACTAACACAGTTCCCTGGCTTCTGGGTAGAGCTTGATCAATGAAGTTCAGCCAATTGGAATGATCCAGGACAGGCTATCAATACTGATACCCAGAACTGACAAAGAGGTGATAGAGGTGGGGAGAACAAGTGGCAAAGAGCGCACATGTCACTGTGTATGCACATTCAGGGAGCACTCAGATGGAGTGTACATTAATTTGAAGCTCATTTGCTGCAAAAAAAGGTAGAAATTTAAGATCCGCCATGGAGTAAACATGCATTTTACTGGCTGAAGCAGAGAAAACCAACATTTCATCTATTTCTGAAAACAAATAACTGTTTCTGGCACCACATCATTGTTATACTATTACTGGCTACTACTATGGAGGGCAGAAAGTGCAGCTGCGGTCCTCAGAATATTCAGGATTTCTGGCCTGAGCATAATCACTTATGTAATGAAAAACCCATTTCTATTTCTCCATCCTCACTTCTCTTCATACTGAAATGCCTTGCGTCTGTCTCCCATTTATTGAACCGTATTCTTCATCTAGACAGCCAGGCCTGGTTAGTATTTGGAATTAGTTTTTAAATCACTATTTTTCTGTTATTTATTTTAGGATTTTTTGAAATATTCCATAGGTATAGTAAAAAATTGTCTTTTGACAAGGGCCCAGATATTTTTACTGGACTGAACCCAAAGGCCTGATCCAGGTCAAAGAAAAGGTTCACCGAGTTCTAAGATGCATTAACTTAAGTAAAGAAATAAAGTCAAACTATATAGACAAATTCACAAAATCAAGAGTTAAAGGGATCAAAAAAAGGGTAAAAAATTAGTTACTAACTCACCATGCAAGACTAAGAATAATCTCAGAGTCCCTGGTTTCAGAGTGGCAGCCGTGTTAGTCTGTATCAGCAAAAACAACGAGGAGTCCTTGTGGCACTAACATATTTATTTGGGCATAAGCTAAAGCTCAGAGTCCCTGAGTTTTTTTCCGAATGGGTAGAATCCACGAGCAGCTCTTTTTCCACTAGTCTCATCAGGCTATGGATACATACTCCAGGATGAAGGTCTCTCAAATTATTACAAAAGGGGTTATATTCAGATAAAAACAACAACAAAGACTTAGCTCAATAAAACGAATGGCCAGAAATTAGGCCCCCTCTCTTCTTTTATGCTTTTCCTTACCCTGTGACAGAGTTTTACCAGGATTCTCTGTATATTTTACTAGTTCTCACTTTTAGGACCCAATTCTGCTCTGCTCTCAGATAAATGCACATAATTCCCATTTCAGGGAAAGAAGCTAAGCTGTCCCTTAGCTTTCTCAAGCTCTTTCTCTGGTGTCTATTTATCTACTCAGCTCCATATTTAAAATCACTTTCTTTCTTTTGTATGACTTATCAGTCAAATTAAAATAGAAATCCTCCAGCAACAATATACTGTAAGTGAGATAACCATGTTATCCTCTCCTTCTTCAGCAGCAGAAACACGTTATTGTCACAAATCCCGTTCAACTCCAGGGTGATTTCAGCTGCTGGCAACAAGAAACAGTGTGTTGGTCCATTGCGGGACTGGCCTTGGCTGTGGTCATTCAAATTCTCCTGGAATTAAACTGGAGAAAAGTATAACACTCAGCAGAGGTAATAACAAAGGCTGTCCCTGGTTTGGACAATGGTGAGTTATAAATTTAGCCTTCCCGGGCTCTTTACTTCTGCTTGTATCATGGCATATGATCATTATAATTGAAGTGCAAGAGCTTCTGCAGCATTAGGGCAGCTTTGTGATTCTCTGATGATGAAAAGCTACCTTAAAGCTGGCAAGTATCTTGACAGCAAAGGGTCCAATTCCACCTGCCTCTCTGTGTCAGGCAGTTTGGCCAGGACATTCCCTTGCTCTGACAATTCCCTGTATTTTGTTTTAATGTAAGTACAAGTATGTATACAGGTGCATGTAACTGAATAATTCAGATTCTAAGGGTAGGTCTATACTTACCCGTCGCGTCGGAGGCGCGGGATCGATGTTCTGGGTTCGATTTATCGCGTCTTGTCAAGACGCGATAAATCGAACCAGGAAGTGCTCCCTCGTTGACGGTGGTAATCCAGCTCGACGAGTGGAGTAGGCGGAGTTGACGGGGGAGCCTGCACGCCGCGTCTGGACCACAGGTAAATTCGAACTAAGGTACTTCGACTTCAGCTACGTTATTAACGTAGCTGAAGTTGCGTATCTTAGTTCGACAGGGGGGGTTAGTGTAGACCTGGGCTAACTTAACATTTGTGAGCAAAAGGCCTTTCCTTTTGTTTTCCTGGTGAAGTTAGAGGCCATTCTTTTTTAAAAGTTCACTTTGAAAACTGGGTAAGTTTTTCACCCCACCACAACCTTCCTTCCGGTTACAAATAATATTTCCCCCGTTCAAGTTCAAATTAAAGCAAAACATTTCAGCTATGTCCATTCAACTTACCCCTTACAGCAAAACAACCCATTAGCACACAAATACAGTGTGTATATCAGGAATGGGCCAACTGACTTTTCAAAATTCCTGTCTAATCCAAGACAATTTCTGTGAGGCAAATAAAACATCCAGCAAACAGTGCAAGCGTGTGTTCTCATCAGGCAAATGGAAACCTATCCCACCACTATACTTTGCAGGCATGAGGACTTTAAAACATTTTCTATCCCATGACTTTCCTCAAAAAGGACCCAGAAAAAAATGTTGGAAGAATCAGCCAACCAGTAAATTAAGAAAAGCTTAAAATTAAAATAGATGATGCACTGTTATGCATTATGTATATTACCTTTAAAAAATTAAACCTGATGCAGCAGGATAAATGCGGGCATCCCCAAAGAAGGCAAAAAACAAACAACAAACCATATTCAAAGTTTTAGGTAAGGTTCAGCAAGATCAACATATGACTGAATGCAAGTTCCTTTGCCATTCAAGTACTACATTAGCTTAATTCCCCCCCAACACTTGCACTAATTAAAAGAGTGGTTATAGTCAGGATAGTGACTGTAATTATCACACTGTGGGGCTCAATATTTATTATCTTTTTATCAAATCTGCTCAGCACATAAGTCAAAACATGATTTTTTTTAACCATCAATGCTACACACTTAGTCCTGCTTCTTTAATTCAAGTAGTTCTTTCCTCTTACAACCTCTCAAATAATAAAGATTCTGGTGTCAGCGATGATGCGTGAATTAGACTAGAATACCAACTCACTCTTCCCCAGTTGTATTAGTTATGCAGGGCTAAAGTAGAAATAACTTGCTCTGGTTTAAAAAAAAAAAGCAGGTTTGTCTTATAGGCACATAAGGTTAAATTCTGCTCTCGGATCCAAACATTCAGTTCCAGTTCATCTCAGTGACAGGCACACACACTATTCTCTCTTAAAAACTGTCACACGATAGGCCTTCCATCATTCTTCAGGCAAAACTCCCTTGAATCAGTGGGCATTTGAACTGTAAAATTTGGCCCAGAAACCAGAAAGATTGAGATAGACGGTACCATTTTTTAAAACTATAACTACAATTTAATCTGGTCATATAAAGCATTATTGATATGATGGTACTCACACTATCAATCTGTGAAAGCCAAAGCCAGGGACTTAACCACTGGACGGACGGACGGACGAATAGATTTGTGGATAGATGGATAGATAATCCTGACCATTAGACACCTAAATAGGACGTAATCAGGTGATTGAAAATATGATGATGCAACACAGGTACTGACACAAAGCCTGAAGAAACAGAAGATGAAACTAACCCCTGATTACTGTTTTTAATACAGTTGTTTAGACATATTTGGGCTTACTGAGGAATGTGTATAAAGTTTGCTGTCATTTCATATGGTAATGTGTCACTTCTCTTCCCACTGTTCAATGCACATTACTCCATAATTTCTGTTGCCTGTTACCCTTTGTAATTATTATTTTCACATCCTATGTTTTATTCTTACCTTTATACTTTGCCTTCCCAGCATTTACTTGCCTCCATTGCTAATTCTGTCCCTGTGTATTTGTGGTATTATAGCAAGGATCGGCAACCTTTGGCATGCAGCCCACCAGGGTAAGCCCCTGACGGGTCGGACCAGTTTGTTTACCTGCCACATCTGCAGGTTCGGCAGATCGCGGCTCCCACTGGCCGTGATTCACCGTCCCAGGCCAATGGGGGCTGCGGGAAGCGGCACTGGCCGAGGGATGTGCCAGCCCTCACTTCCTGCAGCCCCCATTGGCCTGGGACGGCGAACTGCAGCCAGTGGGAGCCGTGATTGGCTGAACCTCTGGTCGCAGCAGGTAAACAAACTGGCCCAGCCTGCCAGGGAGCTTACCCTGGCGGGCTGCGGGCAAAAGGTTGTCGATCCCTGTATTATAGAGTGGATACATTAGCAGAGGTTTTAAAATCTATTCAGCCTCTTGAAAATTTGCTAAGTAAGGTGTGCTTAAAGTTAATTACATGCTGAAATGTTTAGCTGAATTGGGGCCTAAATGAACTAAAGCAATATATAGCAAAATTTACACAAATAAACAAAGCAGCAATTATAGCTTGCATACAGTGTAAATGAATCCAGAAGTCTTAAGCCTTTGTCCCCTATATGCTTTTATGCTGCAGACACTGTGCAACCCCTAGACCATCCCTCCACAGGCAAGAAATGAGAAATTTTGAGGGTTACTGAACACTGACTTTTCAGAGTGAATTACCACAAAGTTATTTAACACAGGTGTTTCTGGTCTGGCACTATATTAGGAAAACTCAATGTTCAATGGGCCAGAAACTCACACTTCCCCAGTGGTGGTCTCGTGTCAGAATGCTGGCAGGGTCAGCTCTAGGTTTTTTGCCGCCCCAAGCAAAACATTTTTTGGCTGCCCCCCACCCCAGTCCTGGTCTCACCCCCACCCCCTGCCACCCCAGCCCTGGGATCCCACACCCCACGCGCACTCCCTACCACCCCAGCCCTGGGCTCTCCCACCCCAACTGCACCCTCCTGCTGCCCCAGCCCTGGGTCACTGGTAACTCGGTCCCAGGGCAGGTCATTCAGTAGGAATTTTGGATGTGCACAGAACACAGAAAGGATTGGTTCCCATATGGTTACAGAACTGCAGTAAAGTGGAACAATTTTCAGCTTGTGTGATTGAAGGATATCTGGATGCATATTATAAGACTGTCCTACATTAATGAGGAAAAGTTGAGGTGCCTTTATTATTCTTTTGTTCCACTCTTTGTTTCTATGGGGAATTTGACAATGCAATATCACTGTCTTCCTTTTAAACAAATAAAACTAAAAAAATAAAATAAATGGCTGTTGAAAATAGCAATTCCAGTCCTAATAACCACTGGGAAGCATTTCTTGCTCAATTTTATCCTACTTTTTCTACAGCAAGTTACAGTGGATCAGTATATTTGATTTGGGAGAAATGAAGTAACAGCTGCCCAAAGTGAGCATGAGCACTCCTGAATTTTGAGGTGTTCAAATCTGGAATGCAGGTGCTAGATTCCCTTTCTGAATATTAGCTAAATCTGGAAAGGAAAAGTCAATTTCTGCTTACATGGCTCAGAAGTGGAAATCCTCCTACGTGCCTGGTACTGTATCTAAAACTGCCCAGGTCCTCTAATAGAGCCTCCCCTCCCTTACTTTTCATTTTAAATTCTAATGGGATCCACCTACCTCCCTTGCTAGGCTTCAGATAGAGAGGTGCACTGTCCATTTAGTCCACCTTGAATGCTGGGCTACAATATTAAGCATGTCATATTAAACTAGTGTAAGGTTTTCAAAATATTTTTGCTTCCCCTTAATTACTGGGAGTTTTCATCTGCTTCTGCACTTGTGAAATTCCTCAAAACAAACCACCTAGTGTTCTGCCATTGTTACACCACAGATCAGGGTTCTGATCTCGGACACTCCAGTGTACATCTGGACTCACACAGTTGAAGTAAGGTAAACTACTCTGTGTTAACACTGGTGCAAATGAGACTAGAGTCTGGCCCACAGTGGCTCTAAAACCAGGATGCTTTCTTCCACCTCCCGTAGCAGAGTGAATGTGTTCCATTACGTGAAGTGACAGGGTAGCTGTAATTAAAAGAAAGTGAGCACCACTAGGGAAGCCACTGTTGCATTTTTGAACAGAAATATGAAGAAATTGTACCATTGTAATACCATGTTAACCACTATTTCCTTATAAGACTATATTCATCACTGTAATACCATAGTTAACCATTATCACTCTGTTATATCACATTGAACATTATTGTCATGGTAACTAATGTAAGTGCAAAATAAAAATACCTATGTATAACCAGTTTACCACTGGCTAGTACCATAATGGGAAAAATGACTGAAATTATGTTACTATGGCTTCATGATGGGTAAGGATGGCTCTTTGTCTAGCTGAAGAGGTTATATTTCAACATCACTAGAAGCAGTGGAAAGGATTTGATTAGGAGCAGTTTGAAGATGGCCCTGTGTTGCGATCTCTCGTATGTGGCTAAAAAAATGCAAGCTGGTATGAATAAAAAGCATTCATTACTGTTTGCCTCTAGTCGAGGGTTCAGAGTAAGCTTGTTTAGATTGGGGGCGGAGCGAGGTGAGAGGAAAGGGTTTTCAATTTTAAATATTTAGCATCTGAGGGTTGTCTAGTGACCTATGTGAAATGAGTTGCTCTCAGTCTAATTCCTAGTTGACAGGTGTCTGCTTCACAAAAATCTTCAGCTGGGAGGCCAAGAACTGAATAGGCATGCAGATAAAACTACCCTGTCACCCAGAGGTGGTCCCTATTATGGAAAGTTTGCACTGCTGTCACTCATGACATCCCTTTTCTGGGATCAAACAGAGGAATCTCAGTATGCCATACCATTCACGAGTACCAAATTCAGCACAATTTTAAATTACACACACACACACACGTTTTGAATAATGCAGAGTTTTCTTTAATCCAGCCCTCTACCTAGTTACCCTGTATTGTAATGTATTATAGCATTGGTGGCATACTACCTTTTACTATTGCTATTACTATTTACTTCCACTTTTTACTATTGCTGATGCAGGAATTTGAGGCTCTGGCGGCTAGTTGCACTTCTATGAAGAACCACTCCTCCTCCATGGCTGGAGCGGTGTCTGTAAAGCATCAGCTGTGGAGGAGAATTCTTTCCCCTGCCAGATCTGGAGGCAATCCTACTGGATAGCCTGGATACTCAGGCTACACTGGGACCAAGATCTGGGCCTGAAAGATATCTTCTATTTTTCATTGAGGTCTATAGTAAAAATACTGTGCCAAAACATAGTATGTACCATACTTTCCTCATTGAATAGAACTGAGTCTAACCCAAATTTCATTTACATGTCTCCGAAAAGGCTTCTGGTATAATCTACTAAAGCAAACTGACAGAATTGCATCATGACTGTAGTCATAAATGGAGGGTAATATGCACATTTTTATGAAGACAGTCATCCATAGGGAGAGCATGTTTGTAAAATATCTTCCCATCAGTGACACAACACAGTGGAAAAGGAACCACAGGGGAAAGACGTGCACTAACAACTCCAGAAGAAGGCATAATGCCAAAAACATGAAAACTGGAAGTAAAGGGTTGCAGCATGCTCTTCCTGAGAAGCTTCTTCAATTTCTTGTACTATCACTGGCCCAAATCTCCCTCTAGATGCGTTGGTCTTTCCAACAAAAGGACTGGAAACTCTGTATTTTGACTTGCAGATCTTCCATCCACTTCTTCTTTCAGGAGTGTGAAGATAGCCCCCTCCAACCCATAGAATGAGCAGAGGGAGTGACTCTAAAAATCATAGATCTTAGATCTCTATGGATGTCGGGAAATGCACCGAAACCCTTCTGCACAGAGGTCTTCTCCCTCCATGTTGGTTGTTACTCCTCAGCTGACATCCATGGCAGGATAAATGTGGTTTGTCTTTTTGTGCTGAACAACCGACAACAATCCCTCACTTTCACAGGCCTTGGGAGGCAGGCCAGTCCTCGCCCACAGACAACTCGCCAACCTGAAGCATATTCTCACCAGCAACTACACACCGCACCATAATAACTCTAACTCAGGAACCAATCCATGCAACAAACCTCGATGCCAACTCTGCCCACATATCTACACGAGGGACACCATCACAGGGCCTAACCAGATCAGCCACACCATCACCGGTTCATTCACCTGCACGTCCACCAATGTAATATACGCCATCATGTGCCAGCAATGCCCCTCTGCTATGTTCATCGGCCAAACTGGACAGCCCTTATGCAAAAGGATAAAAGGACACAAATCAGATATTAGGAATGGCAATATACAAAAGCCTGTAGGAGAACACTTCAATCTCCCGGGACACACAATAGCAGATTTAAAGGTAGCCATCCTGCAGCAAAAAAACTTCAGGACCAGACTTCAAAGAGAAACTGCTGAGCTTCAGTTCATTTGCAAATTTGACACCATCAGCTCAGGATTAAACAAAGACTATGAATGGCTAGCCAACTACAAAAGCAGTTTCTCCTCCTTTGGTGTTCACACCTCAACTGCTAGAAGAGGGCCTCATCCTCCCTGATTGAACAAATCTTGTTATCTCTAGCCTGACTCTTCCCTGCATATTTATACCTGCCCCTGGACATTTCCACTGCATGCAGCCGATGAAGTGGGTATTCACCCACGAAAGCTTATGCTCCAATACGTCTGTTAGTCTATAAGGTGCCACAGAACTCTTTGTCGCTTCTACAGATCCAGACTAACACGGCTACCTCTCTGATAATTAACATTATAGTGTCTTTACTGTTCGGCTCTTCCAAAGGAAACAAAAACCCGCTGAGTATGAAATAGAAGCTTCTGCAATAAGGGACTAATCTTGCAAGATGCTGAGCATATTCAGCAAGGTTCAGAGCATGTTCAGTGGGAGTTAAGGATGGGTGCTTGGCACCTTGCCAGATACTCTCAGCCTCTTACCGGATCAGACTCCAAACTTGCTGTACCGGTGTCCAAAGTGCTCAATGTACCCAATTTCAACTAAATCTGGACAAGACTGAAAGTCAATGTGAACTGGCTTTCCAAGCCAAAAACAAATTAGAAATAAAGTGATACATAAGGTTACCATAGGTGCCAGGTCTGGCTCTTTTTCTTGGCTTACCCTGATCTACAGACACAGAGCCAAAGGACTCTCAGATTTGTACCTTAATTGGATCATTCTCCTTGAACTTCAACTGAATTCAGCTACACACTTTGTAATACTGATGCCAAAAGGCGGAGGCCCGCCAAATACAACTCCTTTCCAGCTTCACTTAGCTAGTTATCTAAGTTGCAGGGAACCAGGAATTCCTCACACAAGGTGTATGTGTGGTTTATATTGCCTCCAGCTATGTCTTTTCTGAAACCTTTTACAGTTTGTGAGTTATTTATGAATGGAAGAAACTGCAAATATCAATGAACAAGAAATTCCTTCTGAAAAGACAAATTTGCACACACTTTATTAATTGATGCCAAGAAGATAATCCAGCTTGATATTGGCATCCAATGCATTAATATCTCTGTATAACTTTGGTTTATGCACATATATGATAAATAAGGCATTGTTAGTAAAGATAAACTCAGGAGGTCTTAAGACCCTTAAGTCTAGGGTCCCATTTGATCTGAACCACCAAAGTTGGTTCTTTGACCTTCACAAAAATGAATGCCTTTGCATATAAGAAAAGGGATAAAACTACCATTACCTATTGCACAAAAAAGCTGTTCTACTCTCTAACATTAAGAACATTCACAGCCTATTTGTGTGCTGCAGCACTCTTATTTTATTTATTTTGAAGTATGAGTTTAAACATATGATGGGGGAAGAAGAATCTTATATTTGCTTAATTAACAAGCAGGTCTGTTCCTCAAATAACAGGTTTCCCTTCACATAAAACGAAGGTGAATACGGCACTTGAAGCCTACGCAGGGAATATAAGTTTACCTTAAATCCCATCTGCCTTTATAGTCAAGTAACACTGAAGAGTGAATGTGAGCTAATATTTTTCCTATGCTGTGTACACACTAATGATGCTATATAAGTGTACTATTCTCATCATATCTGTCATTTTCTTTTTCTTTTCCAAGTCTTGTTCTGTTTCGCATGATGGGAGTAGACAAAATTGCAGCAGCACTCTAAGATTCATCAGTATGAGTCTCAACATATCAATTTTCAAGTGGAGCAACTTTAAACACATTGTAGGCTTTTAGTTTCCATAGAAAATAATACTTCTATTGTTTTCAAAGAAAACTGTAAGTACCTAAAATTACCACACTTTTAACATACTGACATGTTGATGGCCAGATGTTCTTTCAAGCTCAAAGTCAGATTGGCAGAAGTCAGAGCAGTTTAGAGGCTTACTTAAAACATAGTATTTTATATTTGGCAGGAATTACTGTATTGCAAAAAAAAAAAAAAAGACAAGGTGACTTTCTTTTTTTTTTTTTAGTTTAGTGTGGTTCTAAAGAGCTAAAAACTAATTTAACACAACAAATGCTTTCATCCCACCCCTACTATGAGGTGAAGAACTCCAACAACGGTATGAGTGGCATATGTTTTCTTTTTGACACAGACTGAATTACTTTGCTTGTGATGTAACTGGGTTTTTGCCACCCATGCCAATATTTTCAGGATGTCCCAATTTGAACGTGGTGATCCTGCATCCTATGAGCCTCACTTCCAGGGTGGCAGGGCTCAGAATAGCTTTTGGGGTTGGTGAGGTATCAGCATTTGTCTAGACAGAGCACCACAACGTGCTGATACTTATCAAAACATGTTGAAACCATAAAGTTGCAATATGAATTTCATAACATACAAGTTCAAGCCCACTAGAAAAACTCAGCAAGACAGCAATCCTGGATTTAATTAGAGGCATTTGTTCTCTGGGCGCATGTGCAAAACTGCCGCTGATGTAAATTTATTGTATGTCATGACGAAGGAAGTGTAAGAGCGTAGATTAAATGAGTGACAAAACAAAAATAGCCGGATAAACTTTTCAAAAAATCAGTTTTATGATTTTTATCAGCTATTGTGTTCTCCCCAGCCTTTTCCCTAAACAACAGAAAGGAAATTGTTTGCCTCACTTCTATTTTCACCACCATGAAATGTTGGGGGGATTTTCAGGCTGAAATTGCTCCAGGGAAAATGAAAATTAAGGTACAGATCCAAATTTTTAAACACATATGCCAAGTTCTTCTAGAAAAACATGTTCATACAGACAGCTTCGTGTGTGTACAAAACAAGCATAAGTATGCATAAAATACAAGAAAGTTTTTTACTCATACACAGGGACATTGTCATACCAGATCAGGCTAATACCCTCCCTCCGACGGCAGCCAGGATAAGAAACGTCAGAGGAAGGTGCAGGAAAGCCCATAATGGACACCTGTAGAATAACCCTCTGATAAAGGACGTTTTCTCCTAGCCTGTCAGTTAGCAGCTGGCTAATGGCCTGAAGCATCAGTATTTATATCCCTTCTGAAAAGGGTCTTTTTTTAAATCCTGGCTAATCTGGATATTCTTATGATACATATAAATACCTAATTCTTTTTTGAATCCTACTAAACTCTTGAGCTGGCCTTA
Organism: Chelydra serpentina; assembly: GCA_037349315.1. Taxonomy (NCBI): domain Eukaryota; kingdom Metazoa; phylum Chordata; order Testudines; family Chelydridae; genus Chelydra; species Chelydra serpentina. The sequence goes on along the minus strand of JBAIAC010000035.1, from coordinate 26,656,991 downwards.
ATGATCTATTGTGGCAATGAATTCCAAAGGTTAATTGGGCATTGTGTAAAATATATTTATTTTTCACAGCTTTAAATGTGTTACCTTTTGATTTCATTCCATTCCCCTTTGTTCCTGTTTTGTAAGAAAAGCAAATAGGAGTGCCTAATTTACTCCTCTATACCACTTATTATTTGTATACTGCTATCACAGACCCTCTTATTTGTTTCCTCTCTAAACTAAACAGTGCCAATCTTTTCAATCTTCCCTCACACGGCATTAATAATTGTTATCATCTGTCTGTGAACTCCATCTATTTGATGCTATATATCAGAGGTTTTCATTTAGCTACCCACAAGGATGCCCAGGTCTTTTTCCTAAAAGGACACAGTTAATTTAGAACCCATAAAATGTCTGAGTAGTTCAAGTTATTCCTTTCAATGTGCTTTACTTTGTATGTGTCAACTCTACATTTCATTTATCACTACAATGTCCATTCACCCAGCTTTGATAAGTATCTCAGTCCTTCACAGTCTTATCTAGTCTTGACAAACTTACATAGCTTTGTGTCATATGCAAATTTTGACTTGACTCTGTTAATTTCCTTTTCTAGATCATTAAAAGAAACAACAGTCCTAATACTGAATCTTGCGGTATTGCATGTTTGTATGAGCATCTCAGATACTTCATTCTCAAGTTCCTTCAGAAATTTTGGCTGTATACCATCTAGTTCTAGTGACTTGTTCTTTAGCTTATTCCAACACCTTCCCTTTTTACATCTTTAATTCTGACAGTGCCACCTTTTTTACCCAAAGAGACAAGGTCTCAGGTTGGTATCTTCCCAACTTCCCTTCCAGAGAAAGATGATAGAAAAAAAATAATTTGGCCTCTCTGCAATTCCTTCTCATCCTTAAGAGTTGCATTTACTCTCTAAGGGCAAGTCTATGCTACCACACTACATCCACCTCAGTGAGAGGTGGAAGCTAAGTCAGCAGGAGTGCATCTCCCACCAACATAGCACTGGTGTAGACAAAGCGTAGATAGATGTAACTTGCGTTGCTCGGGGTGTGGCTTTTTCACACCTCTGAGCAATGCAAGTTACATCGACTTCAGTAGTAGTGCAGTCAAGCCCTTAGTCTAGTGGATTCACCAAACTTTCACTTAGGATTCCTGCTTCTGAAAGAATTCCTTGTTATCTATTTTTATGTCTTTGGTTATTTGCCCTTTAAAATACTTCTCCTTCAGTACACCAGGACATGACACAAAAGTGGTTCTTAATTGTTTCCCCTTTCCACCAGTATTCCTATTTAAAAACCTGCTTCCTCCTTCTGCTTACTGGACAACTTCATTGTGCTCATCATTCTCCAGTCAGGATAATGGTTAAGCAACCACCAATGCTTTTCTGCAACCTGACCATTTGCTTTATTCATGTGAAGTTATAAACCATTCCTCAATTCTCAAGGGTCAATGGATTGTCTAATATAAATTCATAAATAATAAGAAATGACAGATTATAAAGTAATAAACCATCCAGTGAAGCTTTGTTTTCTTACAGCAACCTAAATACCAAAGATAAATATATTTAATCATCCATCATTTCCAAGTTACATCCGTGATTAAAATATTGAACTTGCAGTATATAGTTTCTCATTAGTATAATTTTGTTCACACAGACAGCTATTACATCTTAAGTGTCAAGTTCAATAAATAACATGGTTTCCAAAAAAATGTCTTTCTATAACAAGCTAAGCCTGTTGCTAATTTGAGGTTCATTACAGGAGATACATAATTATCCCTGTAGTACCTATTAGGCTGCATAAAATAAGTGAATGTTTTTTACTCATACACAGGGACATTGCCATACCAGATCAGGTGAGTGACCTGTGGGTTGCCATATCCTTCTCACAACAGCAGCCAGGATAAGAAACTTCAGAACAAGGTGCACAAAACCCCATACATGGACAATGTACCCAGATGCCCTTTATATGGCTGCAGAAAGTTAATCAGGCAGCTATACTTCTATCTCTTTATACATTAACCTTTTATGGGAGTAACCTCTTTAGAAGGCCTGTGCCCATCCCGTTAATTGTGATTTTACAGGACCAAAAGTTATTCTACAGACAGAGGGACATATTCCTCTTTGGAACTTTGGTCTTCTACAAACCAATCTGACACATAATCCCTTGCTGCCCACAATCGTGTTCAATAGGTTGACAGTGATAGTATTTGCTCACAAGTTTGTTTCACTCATGTCAGTTTTCAAATGAAAGGAAATGTGGATTTCTCTGTCTCTGATGTAGGTCAACCCACCCTGTGGATGCTAAACCATCGTTTATAAAGGAGTTCTTTTGTCTCTGATTTCTGCCCCTGCCCCCACTCCCCACTTTGCAATGCACAAGACTGGACTAAATGACAGGTATTTTCAAAACAATCTCCCAGGGAGAGGGACTCACAACATCTTTTTCAAGTGTTTTATTCCCCTACCCCCAGCCTCAGCAAATTACCCAGTTTGCAGATTACTGCAGAAACATGCCAAGAAAGACAGAAACTATATAACCATGTGCAACATGCCTGACAAGTACTTTCTCCTATGGAGGATGATCTTCCTGTTGGACTGAACTGCTAGAATGTTGCCATATAGTCAAAGGAAGCTACGGAGTTAGTGCAGATTGCCATAAAAATGATTGCACTGCTGTGGGGGCTTGGAAAGCCCAGTAAATTATGAAATTGTCTTAATGACGCTAATGTTTGTAGGCACTTTTCTTTTTTAAAAAAACATATAGGATGACAACTGCAGACAATTGCATTAGGGGACAAACTAATTAAAAGTAAAATAAGTAAAATCAGGAAAGCCCCAAAAAGCTCAAGGAATGTATTCAAAGAACTGGTTAAGACTGCATGAAAGGATATAATATAGGGTGGTCAGCAACACAGATCATGACACAATGAGAGAAAAGTAAAAGTGAAAAAGAAGTTTTATGTATGCTGGTTGTGTCTGAGAAGCACCCATGAATATGTGGATAACAGGGAAGGAAAAGGACCATCTAGTATTCAGCCACACTCAGCATGGCTAACTGCAACCAGTGGCAGCCTGCATATTGACAGGAATTTGTCTTTTCCTTTAAGTGCAACGGGGCTTTAGGCATCATTTGAATGCTGACTCAGAAAGCCTTCCAGTGCGTACATGTATGTCCTGTGTAACACAGTTCTCTCAGAATATGCTCCGGTCAGTTGATAGCACATCACAAAAGTGTCAGCCTCATTTGGAGGAATGGCAAAATGTGCAGATATGTCTGATAAGGGAGCACCATACACAAAATACTTTTAATCAGAATTAGGGTTACCAGATAGCAACTGCAAAAAAATGGGACAGGAGGTGGAGGGGCGGGTACTAGGTACCAATAAAAGTCCCCCAAAACAGGACTGTCCCTTTAAAAACGGGACGATTGGTCACCCTAATCAGAATGTAGCATCACAGCAATGAAAAGCAAAGGAAGCCTGTTGCCTTAGCCCCCTGATGTTTGACAGCTGACCAGAGCTCTAATATGATGATATGTTTCTAAATTTTGGAAAACATTTTTAAAAAGTATTTGTATCTTTTATAAACAAACACATTTGTGAAGGGATTATAACAGCCTTACAGTTGTTGAGTTTTGACTTGGTGTGACAACTGTGATGGGGTGTACAAACCCTACAATGGGTAACCCGGGGCTTGGCCTGAGGGCTGAGCCTCTTGATCCTGAAACACCAAAACACCGCAGAGCCTGGGTAACTGCTGAGGTGCAGCCCAGGGGGCGCCCTGGCATAGAAATCCCAGGGACTTGGCTCAGAAAAATGCAACATGATTTGTCAATAGGAAACAGAACTTATTACTAGCTTGTGTGAGATACAGTGAAAGATGCACTTACCTATGAAGTAGGCTAACAGGATGGCAAGCAGAACTGCAGCAGCAATAGCTGATAAAGCAGCACATTTCCAGCTACAATACTTGGAGGGCTTTTTCAGCTTGAACGCATTTCTGGAGAAAGTATTTCGAGGCAACAGTCTGGGAGGTGGTGTGTAAACTGTTCCTGAGGTCAAAGGGTATCCAGGGGAAGAACTACTGAACAAAGGGGTGGTTCCAGAAGATGTCTTAAACAAGAAATGCCTGAAATGCAAGAAAAGAGACACAGTTAAAAAGGTGCAATACTGTAGTTAGAGAAGAGTATCTCCTCACTGTGCCTTCTTTCATTATGTCTGGAATCTCCTCTCTGACCTAGTTCACAATTCTGCCATCATCTTGTCCCTGCAAGTCACTCCTTGCAACAGTACCTCCAGGAAGCCTACAAACACTTGTTCCACCCTATCTGCTTAAAGAAGTGTTAACAAAATTGACAACGGAAAATGATAAAATAACCCAAGTACAAATCTAGGAACTAACACGGTGTGTTTTAAACTTCCTCATCAAATCACTTTACTTTCTGTATCCCATCCTCCATCTACATGTTGTCTACTTCAGCTGTAAGCAGGGTCGGCTTTAAGCCGATTCCCCGTTTTTTTTGTTTGTTTTTGTTTGCTCTGACAAGTCGGTGGCGGGAGGGTGCGGGGCCCCGCCGTCATTCTTCGCGTGGGGCCCCGCACCCGCTAAAGCCGGCCCTGGCTGTAAGCTATTCGGGGCACAGGACTGCAATGTACATTTTATGCTGTCGTAACTCCATTGACTTCAGTGATGCTACTGCTGATTTACACTGGGATAACAAAATAGAATCAAGTCCCCTGTGTTCTCACTGTCTGTAATGTGCCTAGCACACTTTTGGCATTGCATAAAGTCAATGATAAATAAACAGTAAGAATAGCATCTACAATTCCTCCACTTTATATAAAATAAAGACTACATGCAAATAATCAGTGACTCCTACAGAAAAAAGAGGAATAAAAACACAGCTATTTTTAATACTTCCCCTCCCCTCTATTTTTAATTTAAAAATAAAACAACCCAATTTATTACGTTAAGGAAAGAGGCCAGCCTGGCAGTAACATTCAGTTATTTATGTAACACGTAGAGCATGGGCAACAATTGTGCAACCCTATCACAAACTGTCCTACCGCTGTGCCTTGAAAACCTGATCACGAGGGGACTCCCTTAAGGGGGTCAGAGGATAGTTCAAGCTTCTTTCAGACCTTGGACTCCCTGCTAAGTGTGCCAATATAGGTGCTAATTAGTTGCATATGTGGGGGTGCTTCTGGGGCTGGGCATCTATCCACTAACCTGGAATGAGTTCACCAACTCATTTCACATAAGCCATTGAACTGTCATGGGATAGTAACATTTCTACATTTAAAAGCAGTTATTTTTACTTGTACTATCCCTGTCTCCCACAACAAATCCCAACAACTGCAATGGGAAGAGAGAATTTTATATGAAAAGAATTAAGGACATCTGAAAATCTGGGATCATTACCAACTTCTTAATGCCACAGAAGGTTATACTTTAAAGTATAAAGATAAATAAAATGTAGCTCTGCTTTTGAAAGGATGATCTCTTAATTCATTGTGGGTTTAGCTGCAACCTGACATGGTGTTAGTTTAGACCCCAGCCTAACCAATTAAGTGCCTTCCAGTATCACCTGACATGGCACCATCAAATTGTGGCATCTATTTAGCTATAATTCTCAGACCTGGAAGTGATATCACTCCACATTCCTATTAGCTTGAGTTTCATTAAGGCACACAACTAGATCCAAAACCTACAATACCTGTGTGTTTATTAGTTTAACTAAATCCCTATCTTTCCTAGTAAACATCCTTTTTTCTCTTGCAGGCTTAGATGGCTTTCCTGTGGAACCTATAGTCCAACTTTCCTGTGGAACCTATAGTCCAACTAATATTCTGAATTCAACACTCTGCTAGTCTTAGTTTTGGTCTTGGCAATGACTGGTAGCAGAGTAGAGCTTGAAAAGCATTCTAAGTCTGTATGAGAGACACCTGCCAGTTACAACTACCAAGGAAAGAGAAAAAATAACTGGCATGAATCCTGCAAGGTCCTGAGTGCCTCTTGCAATCAAAACATGTTGAGAGTGCTGAGCAATTTGTAAAATTGGGCCCATAGTCTTTACTAACATTAAGTCTTATTTCAGATGTAAGAATTTGAGACCAATGCTAATGGTCTGAAGAAACAAGCAAGTAGGTCACTATCAAATCACTTATTATAAGCTTTAAAATCAGTATTTAGTCACTGTTTATATAACAATGATTTTGAAGTCTGAAACCAAAATCTGTTTCCCAAGTACATTTCCCCCATCATCACTCACAGGCACACTCATTTATTATTACACGACTTTTTAGAGAACACTGAAGTATTTGTGTTTAAATAAAACCCAATATATTATGAAGTGCCTGGACTTTGCGAAGAATCATAAGAAAATAAAAGGCAGACTGTGCTGTGGCTCTGCCAACTTTGACAGTCTCAATTTAAGACTACATATTGGAATTTGAAGATGGTTCCTGGAAATATGCCTTGCTTATAGTCTGATGAACACTGAATCAGTTATTCTTGTTCACTGTTTAGTTTTTAAAGAACATAAAGGATCATCTAGCACCTTACCATTACATCCAAAATACAGCCCTGATGGAAGTGGACACAATGTCTGTCAATTTCAGAACGAGGTGCATCCACTCACATCTGTATTAGTATTTACTTATATAATACAAATCCTTGAAAAGCTCCACAGAAAAAACTACATAATCAGCAGTTGGTTTTGAAACTTTAGCATCTCAGACATTTTCACTTAAAAAAAGTCTCTATCCTGTGCTCTTTGCAAAACAATAACTAAAGAAACAGTATCATTCCAACCAATTATTGAATGGAGAGTGTTCTCTAATTAATCTTTCTGCCAAATGACATTGCCATTCTTTACTGCTTGTAGCTAATATTGCAGGGGTGAGATTGGTTAAGTGTTAGAAACATTACAAACCCTTGTTTTCCACATTTTTATAAGTGGACTATGAAAATGTACTCACGGCAGAAGCTGCGATTAAAAGGTTTCAGCCCCAACGTGACCTACCCTTTCAAATTAAAAACAAATCTTTCAGACTATATTCCACTTAGAAGGTTGCAAGAAATAACAGGGAATGGTTTCAGATGCTTTTTACTGTCATAACAAGACCAATTTTCATTAATTAAAATGAAAATTGGTGTGGAGGGTGTGTGAAATAGGACTGGTTGAGTTGCACCACAGCTTTTGAGATTTCTATTCCTCTTGTTTGAGTGACAGGTTGATCACTCATAAGCTCTTTCATTAGCCTCACCCCAAACTCCCCCGAATCCTCATTATACCAGTACCCCTTTCCAGTTTCAAGCCTAAAGGGCTTAAATAAACAGTTTTTCTGTTAGCTTCTTTTTTTATCCTTTGGAGCAAATCTCAGTAATGTCAAGAGGCACAAAACTGCAGTCCTTGTGCTACCTTGATCTGAAATGTCAAGGTTTTTAACCCAGGATTTCTATGTGCTGTTCAGCTAACAGGGCGAGCTATAGTATAAAAAAAAAGTTTGAATATAATGCATTTTTCAAGTGAAGATAGGTATAGTGCAAATCTGGCCACAGTGAAGTAGAATGAATAAACACACTGAATGGCTTCAGTGGAAAGTGCCATGCCCCCCCCCCCGCCCCCACCCAAGGCTATTAATCCCTAATAGATTTTGAATACTACATGTGCAGAATGAAACTTTATGAAAGGAAAGTAAGAGATTTAGATGAATGCCTGGAACTGTGCTATTCCCAAATATATTCCTGTAGGTGATGTAAAAATAGACAAGATACTTTTGAAAAAAAACAAACCTTTGGATTCTGTCACATTTTACAGGTCCTGTCTATGTCCTTTGAAAGCTTAGAGTTTATTGTCTCTAAAGGAGTACTTTTTATAAAGTGGCAGCCAGTAAATGGTACAGTACCACATAAAACTACGGTAATTAGGTTTTCAAAAGTTATAATAAAACATTTAACTAGAGATATGTTAAATAACCACCATGCTATTCTACATAATTGGCACTCTGTTCAGAAAAAGATGAAGACTAGAATAGCAGAGGTAAAGCAGGTCAAGGAGGAGGAGCATTGACAGAGCTGCACATGAAAATTGGAAAAGGGAGAACTTAATGGTTAATATAATGGCCTTTCACACTCAAAGCTTCCATCTGAGCCCAGGTTGAGCTTTTAAAATAAATTAATTGACTTGCCCCAGGTCAGTCCCTAAATACCGGTGATCTATATAGTCAGAAAATCTCTGGGTGGGATTTGACATGCTCCAGCACGAACAGTTGTCTGTGGACCAAGGACGAATGCAAGCCACAATTATTTCTCAGTATTAACTACAGTGTATTCATGGTAAGATTGGAGAGACCTTGCACCATGACTGCCTACAACATACAATGAAAAGGAAGTCACCTCTTTCACTGCCCATCCAATTAACTTTAAACAGAGTACACATTTTTAAGTGTAAAATTGTAATGAAATAGGTAAATCAATAATCAGTTGTCCTACGTGTTCTGTGCAGCTGGCTGGTGCTACAGAGAAGAGCACATTTTCCACCCTAATTAGCATCACAGATCTTAGCATCAAGACAAGAATTCCTCTATGAAAACAATACACATCGGGTTAAGTGGCACAGTAGATTTAATTTACCTTCCACGGATAAAGAATGGGACTAAATTATGTTTGGGAAACAAATGAATTGAGTTTTTTCAGCGACAGCCCAGTCTATAATAGATTTTTGTCCATATCACAAAAGGATTATTATGTGATCCTGCATAGTTGGAACAGGCCATGAGTAGAAAAGCAAGGATACTGGAATTCAGAAATTGAAGCGCGTAGGGAAAGTTATGGGAGTAAATCTCCAAACTGCGTATAACCATTAGGTTAGTACCGTCGCCTCCTTAAACAATGCTATCTGCACCTCAAATTCATGAGCACTAAAATGTATCAATTCTCTTTCTCCAAACAATGCCTGCTGACAGTGCACAGTACCACAGGCAGAGTGAAACTATTGGAACAGGGGATGCCCCATTAGAAAATGATACTGAGGCCCGGAGAAAAGCAGCATAGGATAAATGGAGGTTACTTACCTGTAGCAGGATGTTCTTTGAGATAAGAGATTCCTATCTGTATTCCACGCATGCACACCATGCACCCACGTCTGGAAATTCTAGCAAGCGGTGTTTGTTGGCCCACACATGTGCAGTAGATCTCCTCCTGCTCCGACCCAAGGGCATAAGGGGCTGCGCAGGCCGAAGTCTCTCCAGTTCCTCCTCTTACCATGAATTCAATAGGATTCGAAGCAGAGGAGGTGGAGGATGGGTAGTGGAATGAAGATACATTTTGAAGAACTTCTAGTTACAGCTAAGTAACCTCCATTTCTTCTTTGAGTGATGGTTCTTTTGTGTATTCCACATGTGGGAGATTAACAAACAGTGGTCAAACAGAAGGTGGGTGCAAAATATGTATATACTATGTCGCAGAAGTAGTAGCTGACTGTGATACTGCTGTAGAAGATTGGACCAAAGGTAATGCATTGTGATGGTGTACAAGGAGCTCCAGATAGCTGCTTAACATATCACTAGTAGAGGCACATCTCTCAGATATGCAGCAGGGGTTCCTTGCACTCTGGTGGAATGAGCCTTCACCCCCTCTGGTGGAGGGGAGAACAGGATGTGAGGTAGTTGATAACAAAGGATAATACAAACAGAGAAGGACCTCAGAGTCCTGGTTGATCACAGGATGACTATGAGTCGCCAATGTGATGTGGCTGTGAAAAAAGCTAATGCGGTCTTGAGATGCATTAGGCGAGGTATTTCTAGTAGAGATAAGGAGGTGTTGGTACCGTTATACAAGGCATTGGTGAGACCTCATTTGGAATACTGTGTGCAGTTCTGGTCTCCCATGTTTAAGAAGGATGAATTCAAACTGGAACAGGTACAAAGAAGGGCCACTAGGATGATCCGAGGAATGGAAAACCTGTCGTATGAAAGGAGACTCAAGGAGCTTGGTTTGTTTACCTTAACCAAAAGAAGGCTGAGGGGAGATATGATTGCTCTCTTTAAATATATCAGAGGGATAAACACCAGGGAGGGAGAGGAATTATTTCAGCTCAGTACCAATGTGGATTTCAGCTCAGTACCAGCAAGAACAAATGGATATAAACTGGAGTGAAGTTCTGGAACAGCCTTCCAAGGGAAGCAGTGGGGGAAAAAGACCTATCTGGCTTCAAGATTAAGCTAGATAAGTTTATGGAGGGGATGGTTTGATGGGATAACATGATCTTAGTCAAAGGTCAATTAATTGCCATCAGTGGTAAATAGGACCAATGGTCAATGATGGGATGTTAGAAGTTACTACAGAGAACTTTTTCCTGGGTGTCTGGCTGGTGAGTCTTGCCCACATGCTCGGGGTTCAGCTGATCGCAATATTTGGGGTCGGGAAGGCATTTTCCTCCAGGTTAGATTGGCAGAGGCCCTGGAGGTTTTTTGCCTTCCTCTGCAGCATGGAGCACGGGTCACTTACTGGAGGATTCTTTGCATCTTGAAGTCTTTAAACCATGATTTGAGGACTTCAATAGCTGAGACATAGGTGAGAGGATTATTCCAGCAGTGGGGTGGGATTCTGTGGCCTGCATTGTGCAGGAGGTCAGACTAGATGATCATAATGGTCCCTTCTGACCTTTGAGTCTATGAGTCTATGAGAGATCCATTTTGAAAGTTTCTGTGCATATATAACTTGACCCCTTGATCTCTCTACTATGGAAACAAATAGGTTAGGAATCTTTCTAATGTCTTTTGTTCTTGGCAGATAAAAGGCCTGTGCCCTTTAGATGTTCAGAGAATACAGCCTCCTATCTTCATCCAAGGTATATGGTTTAGGAAAATATACCAGCAAGAGGGTGGCTTGACTCATATGAAACTCAAACTACTTTAGGGATGATTTTTGAGTGGCAGTGTAACAAGATATTTTATTTATGGAAGATAGTACAGTAACTCCTCACTTAAAGTTGTCCCGGTTAACATTGTTTTGTTATTAGATTGCTGACCTATTACATAACATGCTCGTTTAAAGTCACGCAATGTTCTGTTATAAGGTTGTTTGGATTGTCCCACTTCTCATGCATGGCACTCCTGCCAGGGAGCAGGGTCAGAGCATGGGGGCCTGTCCCATTCCGCCCGCTTGACATTCCATCTGGGGAGCGGACAAGCCCCTGACCCCGCTCCCTGGCAAGAGTGCCAGGCGGGTGTAGCAGGGCAAGTCCCCGCTCCCGCTACGCCCCTGCCTCAGCCAAGCTTCACAATCACCATTGGTGGGTACAGTATTAAATTGTTTGTTTAAAATTATTTAAAACTTATACTGCAATTGTACATAATGTCTTTTGTCTGGCAAAAAACATTTCCCTGGAACCTAACCCCGCCCATTTACATTAATTCTTATGGGGATTCGCTTAACATCGTTTCACTTAAAGTAGCATTTTTCAGGAACATAACTAAAACATTAAGCAAGGGGTTTACTGTATATGGTGTATCCTCCAGGAGTACCCCCAGCTCACTGACTCGTCTGAGTGATGTAATGGCGATTAGAAAAGCCACTTTCATAAGCAGATGGGCCATAGACCATGTAGCTAGAGGATCAAAGGGAGGTCTGCTGAAAGACGATAGAATAAAATTGAAGTCCCATTGACATACAAACTTCATCAAGAATAGATTGCACCATTCTGGAACATGAGCACTCTACATCCAATGCCCTTTCAAATACCAGGCTCTGAGCTTCGGTGGTTCTGGATTGGGATGCATGAAAGTGCCTTTTGAGGTCAAGAAGGTCCAGAAACAGGCAGATGTTTAGGGTTGACACAAACACCTAAGAGCTTTAGTAGATCTGTAAACCAGAACTGTCTTAGCCAGTTGGGCACAATAAAGATGGCTGCAGCTCTGTTTTGATGGATTTTCTGTAGAAACTGTAGTATTAATTGAATGGGAGGGAAGGCATACCTCAGGCAATCCTTCTACAGTAGCAGGAGGACATTTCCCATTAAGCCCTTGATGAGGGCTACTCTGGAGCAGTATAGGGGAAGTTCCTTGTTCACCTGTCAGCTGGAAAGGTCCCTGGATGGCACTCTCCCTTGGGTGAAGACTTCATCGAGAACTGAATTGTGAATCTCCCAGCTGTGGTTCATTGAAAAGCGTCTGCTGAGACTACTCGGGAGTTCCACATGCCTAGTAAGTATACTGCTGAAAGGGTTACATGACGGCTGATGAATCAATTCCACAGACTGACTGCCTCTATACAAAGAGGGAAGGATCTTGTTCCCCCTGCTTGTTTATATAGCAGATAGTTGTCATATTGTCCAACATTATTTGGAGGTCGGGATCAGATGAGTGAGAGGAAGATGTTGCAGGCTCAAAGGACTGCCCAGAGTTCTAGTAAACTGATATGGATTCTGGACTTCAGAGAGGTCCAGCTGTCTTGTGCCATATGATTGCCCATATAGGCTCTCCAACCTAAGAGGAAGGCATTGGTAACAATGGTTGCCTTGAAAGTCAGTGTGAGGAAAGGACTCCACACCCAATTTTTCTCTGGCTTTGTCTACCAGAGAAGAGAGTCCATAACCCTGGATGGAACTGTCACTTTGTTGTTGATGTTGCTCCTCTCTGGTAAGTATACGGACAGAAGCCAGGCTTGCAGACAACAAAGATGGAGCCTGGCAAATGGCATTATGTGTGTGCATGAGCTGAGGAGAGAAAGACAAATTCTGACTGAAGTCTGTGGTCTGATAGTTACCTGGCATATGAGATCACCCATGGCCTGAAAGTTCTCGAAAGGTAGATAAGCTCTTGCTGTGGATGAGTCCAATGTCATGCCTATGAAGCTTATGGACCTCGTGGGAGTCAACGAGGATTTCTTGTGTTGATGCAAACTCCTAGGGAAGGCAGTAGACTCAACAGGAATCAGGTTGCCTGTTTGACTTCTTCATAGGATCTGCCCATCAGAAGTCAATCGTTGAGGTATTGCCAAGAACTCGAATCCCTTTCTTCTCATCCAAGCTGCCATCAGTGAACAAAAAACTTCTGTAAAGATCCTGGGTGCTGTGGGTGGTACAAAGGGGAGGACTCTGAATTGGTAATGGTCTTGACCAAAGAGGATCGCAAGTTACCTCCTGTGGGATGGGTAAACGTCTTTGCATCTTTCATGTTGAGAGCCATAAACTCTGTGCCGTCTTCTAGGGAGGAAATTATTGATGACAAAGAGAGCATGTAGGAGTTTAGCTTTTGGGTTAATATGTTCAGTTGATGTAGGTCAAGAATTGACCTCCATCCCCATCTCTTTTGGGGGATCAAGAAGTAAGGGGAATAGAACCCCTTCCCTCAGTGATGAGGTGGAAACCTTTCTATTACTCCCCGGAGGAGAAGGAAGTCCACCCTCCTGGTGGAGAATCTCTTTGTGACAGTGGTCCCTGAACAGGAACTGGAAAGGGGGTTTGTGGGTGGGAGTTGCCACAAACTCAGATACCTGCTGTGGATAACTTCCAATACCAATGTATTGGTAGTTAGGTCCCTCCAGTTGCAGGCAAATTGGGTAAGGCAGCTTCCAATATAATCTGAGGAGTGGAACGATGTGGCATCAATAAAGGGACATGAGTCTCAACAGTCCCATCAAAATAAAACTCTTTGGCTGAGGGTTACAGTAAAATGTGGTGGTGGATGTTGCAGGGGCTATGCTCCTGGGCCTACAAACCCTCTGTCTTTTACATGGTGGTCCCTGAGGACACTGATGATAAAAAGGGCTCAGGAGGTGGTCTCACCCTATACCCTGTTTGTGATGTTTTCTCTTGAAGACAGAGGTATCCAGACAGAGAATCTGTCTTCTCATGGAACAGATTGATTGTATCAAAGGGTAGGTCGTGGATGGTACTCTGCACCTTTCTAGGGAAACCTGAGGATTTTAACCATGAGACTCTCCTCCTAACAATGGCTGTAGCCATTCCCCTGGACACAGTATCCACAGCATCCACTGTGACCTGGAGGGAAGTTCTGGCCACCAATTTGCCCTCATGAATTAAGGCCTGGAAGTGCGCTCTATCCTCTTCCAGGAGCTTGTCCTTAAAATCTAGAAACTTGGTACTGATTCCAGATGTCTAGGGTAGGGATCCCATGGGCCCCAGTAGTGCCAGTGGGATGGATCAGCCAGCAGAGGAGGATTCCATTGCATAGGGCACCACCTGTTGCTTAGCCAGTCACGTTTTGTCAGAGGCTGAGATTTTGATCTTCTAGGGCTTTTGTCTGGGGCTGCCTCTTCCTTATACTACCAAGACTCCTGAGGAGCTTCTGACTTATTGGAAGAAAAGGCTGGAACCTGGCCTACTGATGGTACTGATGGCTGCATACCAAGGCTGGCAGATGGGATGGGAGAACAACTCTGCATCCTTGGAACAGCCTCTTTCTCTGAAGTAGCAATGTTCTAGAATAGAGACAGTCCTAACAGAAGGGGTAAATGAGGACAGGGGACAGCAAAAATGTTCTCCAGAGAGACATAGGTCTCAGACTACCCTGGAATGTGGGGAGAACCCATTGGTGGAGCTGTCTGATCCAGAGCATTCCTGGTCACAGAGAAAATCGGATCCAACAAGGCCATGTTGTTATAGACACCATGTCAGCTCTAGATGTGGAAGGGAGCTCAGAGGCTGTTTATCCTTAGCCATAGCCATTGGAACCGGTGCCAAAACTAGTGGAGCCATACCCTTGCACACCACTCTCTCTTGCCAGGATGATGTACTCAGACCTAAGTCTTTAGTGCCCCCATGAGTACACTCTCCAAACTTTGATGGTGTCAGGGAGGGAGCCTCTCTCTTCAGGGCAGTCTTCACCAAAGATGGTTTGTCCCTACACCTATGAAGTTGCCCCTTACTCTCATGAGAAACCTTCTCTTTAGGCTCAGAAGTCTTAGCCTTCATTCCTAAGCTCATGCTTAGAGGGGTGCCTCCTGTGAGGTATTGGGTGGGCCCCAGTCTAGATCTGACTGGGGTCTCATTGCTTTTCCCATCAGGTGTTTCTTAAGTCTCAGTTCCTGACCCTCACAAGTTCTGGGGGGAAAGGAGTGGCATATGTTGCACTTAGCTGAGATGTGAGCCTCACCCAGGCAGCAGAGGCAGTGCTGATATTAATCATTCACAGAAAATGAGCAAGAGCAGAAAACACAGTTTTTGAAATCTTGAACCATGGGCATAATCCTAGCGTTCTTGGAGGAGGGTGGGGATTCCCTGGGGTGGGAAAAAGGGGAAACAACTACACTATACTATTGACAACATATTTACAGAAATGATGTGGTAGAAAGGAGCCAAGGAAACCAAAGATTCTGAATCAGACCATGCAGCAATAAAACAGAACTGGAGAGGCACCAGCCCATACAGCCCTTTATGCCCTCAGTTTGGAGCATGAAGAGAGCTATGATGGCATGTACAGACCAATGAACACGACATGCAAAAAAAAATGTCTGGATTCGGTGTGCCTGTGTACCCAAGTGAGGAATACACATAGGTATGGTCACTTGAAGAACTAGGATGGGGTGAGGACTGTGACATGCTGGGTCTCATTAAAGAACATTTAAAAATCTTCTTTATGCATTTCAAATCGGTGGTGGTGATCTCTGAAATGTTCATTGGTCTGAGATCTGGCTGATTGCCTCTCACTCTTCCCATTGATTAGTTAAGATTGGGCAGCATGTTCTTGCCAGGTTCTGGGGCAGAGTTGTGCAGGACTTGGCAGCCAACTTTACAAAGCAGAGGGTCTTTGCTGCCCGTGAATGTCTGCTGTTCTGGTGGTGCCTTCATGGCATGCAGTAGTCAGCTTGCTTGCTTGGTTTAGATATTGGAACTTTAAAAAAAATATGCTTTGTTCTGATTGGTTTATTCAAATAACTTTTTTTTAAATGAAAGCTTGGTGGCAGAAATGGCCACTCCATTAATGAAGTACATAAATACATATATTTCAAAGCAAAAATGTCACCTAGATAAGAAAGGCTGAAAAAAAGCTTGGATCATTGACTCTGGTCCCGTGTTTTTCAGGGCTAGACTGTTACATGCGGCAAATACCACATGTTTAGCATTCATAGTGAAGGTGAGGGGCATATCTATGATTACGCTGAAGTAGATCCTGATTTAGGAAGGGATTTTAGATCCTGGTGCAGCAGATACCGAGTTTATTATGCAAATCTGGGTATGTGTGGGTAGTGATAGTCACACCAGACTTTCCTTTGCAGAGCTGATCCTGAGCAGAAACACTGTGTCTGCTGCCAGCAATGCAACAATGCTTTGTAAGTGGCGATACTTGTAATGGATAAAGATACATAAGAAGTCTACTTAAACATAGACAAGAAACACAACAAATTAAAAATATTAAATTACTCTTTTCATCAAGACAAAGGGTCTTCAAGAAACAATCTCTACTCCTATACCTTCTTTATGACAACCTCCCAGGGACCACCCCCAGAGTAAATGTGGAAAAACTCCACTGATTTCAATGGAGTAACTCTGGATTACATGGGATAAACTGAAAGCAGAATCAGGGTCATGTCAGGTCTGAATCTGATCTTTTACACCAACGTAAAGTAGGAGAAAATTCATTGAAATCAAAGTAATTACACCAGAGTAAAAACAGTGTGAAGATAATCAGGCTCATAATCCTCAAGTGACATATTCTGCTCTCATTTATACTGTTGTATATCCGAAGTAATTTAATGGATGACAACTGAGTTATTCCAGATTTATATCAGTGTACTGACAGCAAGATTTTGTCCCCAAGATGTACCCACTGTGCCATCAATTCTGGCTCTGATCATCTTGAAAACATGTATTATGATAACGTTAAAATAATTTATTACTTTTGAGAGCACCTCCACAGGTGCAATATAAAACCCCAACTCAGATCGATGTTCCTGCTAACTGCATCACTATAATAAATACACAGTAGATTAGGAAAGTTGGTCAACCTACAAACACACACAGTCAACTGTGGCTTGGTTCACAAGTGCATGATGCATTGTCACTACACTCTTCTCATCTGCTCTGCTCTCCTAAGAGGCAGATTGCTTGCAAGAATTCAACAAACAGGAACAACAGACAGGGCAATAGGATGGAGAAGACTCCAAATACTCTGATTTTTGCACTCCCCAGTCATTCAGCACTTCAAAACAACAACGCAGCCCTTCCTTATTTTGGGAAGCTAGTTACAAACAAAACAAAACAAACCCACAAAAGATTTTTTTAAAGCAGATTACAACCTGGATCTGTCAAATCCAAAAGCGTCCACCAAAACTGATTCTGCTCCGAAAAATGACACTAGTTAGTGTTCCATGTTTATTTGTATCTCACTGACTACGTATCAGATTGACTCAATGTAAAGATTTTTTCCATATGCTCCCACAGAGCTGTGATGTTTGCCACTTCTCCATAGCCTGCTACCCCTACTGCCCTCCTACAGAGCAGCATTCCCTCTCCATGAACCTCTGCAGGGCTCTAGTCTTCTCAATGAGCCCCACATATGGCCTGTATTGTCCCCATACACCTTCTTGGTATATTCCCAGTACCTGCTATGCTCTTCTACTCCCCTACCACATTCAGCTTTTAAAACTTGAATGTGGTAGGGAAGTATGGTGAGGGCCAAGGATGTGGGGAGCATGGTAGCTATATGTGAAAGGGCATGGTGTCTCTGGGTGGGGTCCTGGGGAACAGGACCACGGGGAAGTTTGGATGAAACCTCAAGTGAGCATAGGGCTTTAAGGGAGAATAGGGATTTGTGAGAGACTGGAAGGAGTCATGATGGGGTTATGGTGGGGGAGAGAGGAATTTGAGCTACCTAAAAGGTGATGGGGAAAAAGAGGGACTTGAGTTCAGAGGGGGGCCTTGGGAAGAGAAGTAGAGGGGAGAGGAATTCTGCTCTGACGAACCACCTATTTATTGCCAGTCAGAGAAGAACTGAGCTGGTGGGGGGAACACAGAAGCATCAGGGAGCCCTTCATAGGTTCCCTGCACAGCTGCAGGATGCCCCCCACCCCACCAATCACATCACATAACTGACCACGTTTCACTTTGAAATGTCAAAAGTGGCCTGTGTGCAGGATGTTATCAGAATAAGTATGCATGAAGTTTGTGGGGACTGTGGTTGTAAGTAGAAGGAACAAAAAGAAATGTGAGAAAAATTGGGGTTTTTTTAAAGCACGTTTAAATATTTATTCAGCAAACGTTAGCAAGTATGTTACTATCTATTTATCTATATATAGATAAGACAGATATAAATATTGGTGACACAGATACTGCATGCACAACACAATTTATATAAAACATACTATAGGTATATACTGCAAGACACATTTGCATTTAAAAAAGGACTAAAATCCCTCCATCTAGAAGTGAATTGTCCTATGAAGAATTAGTTTGTCAAAGAGAATAATTCAACCATTAAAGTGTCAGATGGAGGGATTTTAGTCCTATTGTAAATGCAACCCCTCTCTCAGTATATATCTATAATATGTGTTTTATATATATTGTGTTTGAACATGCAGTACCTGTCATTCCTATTATATACCTATACAAACAGGCACCATATGCGTAAACACACACACACACACAGAGCTATCTCCTCTGTACATATAAACCTACGCCACTGACGCAAACAGGACAAAACTTGTGAGAACATGCTATTTCAGTATGTTTCTTGGCCCGCAGCACATAATCAATATGCAAGGAACTGCACGGTTTAGTAGCCAAGAAAATGCTATTAGGCAAGGAAACAATCATTTAGAATCAACACATAAATATTGTTATGACACTTAATATACACTCAAGTAGATTCTGAAGCCTCTCAGCAGCAACCAAGTTTCCAAGGAAGCATTATCTAAAACCAGCACACCAGTCCTTGAAAGGCTCACGGTTTCTTAAATGCTGGGTTCCCTAGGCCCCTGAGGCAGAGCTTTTTAAAAATGCAAGTGTTAAGGCAGACTGTCATGCATGTTGCCTTAAGTACCAGAATAGCTTGTCACTGCCATCTTGAAACTCTTAACAAAGACACAGTTGGACACACAGAAGCACAGTAATTGAAAGCTGCCTGACAGGAAGGTAGTATGTTAGACTGAAAGGCAGGTGCCAGCCTTTAGGGCACCTTATTCTGTCACAGCATTAAACAGAACATAAAAGGGGATATGTGCAGGAGGCTTCAGTTAAAAGTAACTAAAGCAGGTAGAGAAAAAGAAAACATCAGTACAGTACAATGGCTGCATTATCATCATATTGTTTAATGAGTGGCAACACTTTTTCAGAGGACAAAGTTCATATTCTAAAGCAAAACAACTGCATTGGGTGCAGGGAGGGAGAGGTGAACTGAATCTTACACAGAGTACCAGTGCCATGTCTGGAGCTGGACATGTCTTCATCTAGTCAAAGAAACACCAATAGCTTGATTCTACCCTAAGAAAGGCAAGCGTGAATTGCCACATATTGCAGCTTGTAAAATCTGCAACGGCACTGACTTGACACAGAATAAAACAAAGTGCTTTATTACAAAGGCCCTTGTTAAAAATAAAAATAATCGGTGAGAATAACTTCAGATGTGATCATACCACCATGAATTGGCTAGTAACATGCATGTGTACTTGCACTAGACAGAATCCGAACTGCTCCACTGTGTGTCATAGACCCAATATCTCCAATAGCTACAGGCAGTTCTCCTTTAGCTGAAATTATAGTAGCCTTCCCCTTTGAAGAGGAAAGATTTGGTTTTATCTGCTGTAAAGTTCCAAGTGGCTATGGTGTGCAGACATGTAAGATTGTTCACGTCCCTTTTACTCAGATTCTTCCTTGAATTACAAAACATCTCAACAATAGAGCTACCCATGTAAAATAATCTTATAATCAGAGACTATATTTAAATGTTACAAGGCCTAAATCAGGCCAATTAATCAGGGATGAAAAAACAACAATATTTTAATAACAAAAAAATCTTAAACATGCTTGCCTCTTGCCCCAAAGTGGATTCCACTGTTGGTTTTTCATGTCCCAATCTTTACAAACTAGAATGAAAGCCAAGTATGAAAGCAGAAAACCTGCCTTCTAACAGTTAGAACATCCCTATCATTATTTGGAACTTCTCTCTCAAAGGAGTGCTTTTGCCAGTGTGCCCCCTTCTCCGGTAATCAAAGAGTCTACATCGTTAGGTTAACCTAGAACTACTTTAGTCTGCTAAACTGATCTTTCTAAAATGTTCTGCACTTCGTCCAAGTACTTGGCCCAAAGGTCTATAAACTGCTTGAAGATGCTTTTGGGCAAAGCGTATACTATCCTCAGGTTCTCCAACATGCTTCATTCATTTATTTATTAACGTCTTTAGATAGGCCCAGAAGGCACATGGCAGCTGCCTTGGTGCACAAGAAGTCTACCCAGCTTCTGTCTGGCAATGAGGTGAGTGAAGGATCTGCTCCCTGACTGAAGGCCATCAAAGAGGGTAAAAGTGTAATGGACCCATTGCCTCGCCTCCACCCCAAACCAGTCAGACATTCAAAGGGAAACATACCATACCCTATGAATGGGCATAGCAGCGGCTGCTCTCTCTCTCTGTGTGCCCAGACCTCACTAAGACATAATCCCTCCTGGAGCTGCTTGTAGGTGGTGCAGGAGCACACTGCCTTTAGTATGGAGCACCACGGAATGAGCACCAGGGAAACAACCTGAGCCCTTCTTAATTATATTATTTAACTCAAGGTGTTTCCATGGTGTTCATTGTCTTCATATCTGTTTGTCCTCCTGAAAACACATATGCATCCATGCTCATAGAGGTTCCTACAGATTTGCTTCCATCAGCAATGGCACCTATAGGCATATTTCTTACAGTACTGCCAGCACAAATATACCTGCCTTCTGTTACTCTGACATTCACTTAGGGCTCTGATTCTTCACGGGCTGGGTAATCATTTATATCTGTCTCAAGGGAGTGCAAAACCCAAATTACAAAGAATTGTTGAAACAAGACACTAGAGTTTGACACAACAACTGCCACACTGATTCAGACCGGTGGCCCACCAGTCACCAACAGTGTCCAGCACCAAATGCTTCACAAAAAAGTGCAAAAGACCACAAAAGACCGTAAATTATAATGGGATACTCTACCTCCAGGGAACATTTCCTCCTAAGGTCCAATAGGCAGAGGTTGGACTATGAGCATCTGAAAATGTTATGAAGAGCTTATATAAGGGGGACTGTATAACAGGAAGCCCTTGACCAAATGACCCAATGACCTGCTTTCCTTTGATCATACTTAGTTCCATTATTCAGAAAATGGAGAAAGAATATGAGTCATAATTGCATTTCCCAAACTGCTAACAAGAGTCCTTCATCTTTCCTCTATTTAATTGCTACTAATTATTTGACAATACTTGTGAAGTACAACTGGAGTCTGCAATTGGATTTTAGGGCACTTTAAAGTATCACTCAAACTAGAAATCTCGGTCTATAGAATTTCCAAAGGGAGCCCCTGAAGAACACAGGTGAAGACCAGCTCGTTTGCACACTGTATATTCTCTAAAAACTGCTAAGGATAGGACTTGAACTCACAGTGCATATGAGCAGCTCAAGTTCAGGGAATCACAGAACATCACATTGAGCCATCCAGTTACTGCAATAAACTACTCGCAAACTCTCTGCCTTCAACAGAACCCTAGTCTTTTTGGACATGAACATTTCAGTCTTTGAAGTGTGTCAGTTGAGCTCATGCTGACCTGGAATTCCAAACTCCACCCATAATAACTTCAGCAATACTGTTTCCCGAAAAGGGCAATGCATACCATGCTCTCATTGAGATAAGTTTGGGGAGGATTATAACAATCCTTTGAGACTCAACTGTGGGCACGCACACATAAAATGTTAGACGAACCGGATAATTTTGTAAACAGCTGATTTGTAAGGGGGGCTGAATCTTTACTCGAATAACTTCAAATCTGGACCACTAACCTTACACCCCACCCCAATATAGCGTGACAGACTTAAAGACAATCCAAGTTCAAATGTGAATTTTAGAGCCCATAGAATTGTTGCTTTATCAACAGCAAGCGACTCTCCACCTTAAGTGCAGCAGAGCTGCCACTCTGTTATAATGTTCCCTGAAGCCTATAGACAGCTCCCTGCCAACAATCCCAAATGTACAGTATATAGAAGTGAACATCTAACAAAATATATGCAACCCATAGAATGGAAGGAATCAGTCAAAAATATTCTTGCAATGAAGAAGAATGGGCCTAATTTCTATTGCTATTTAAAATTTTTCCTTTCTTTCTGAACTAAGCATTGCTAATTACAGTGATGCAGGCTTAATTCATAGCAATATAAATAACATCAGGCATAAGAACTAGCATTAGGGTATCATGCAATCTCAGACAAATATCCTTTCAAAGAAAATCTATAATAGCTCTTGGGTTACCCTCATTTATGAGCCATTATGCCTTTGACTGGCATCTGCAAATGGCCCGTGTGAAGTTTCCATAACAAAGATGACTATTACAGTGCAGGGAATGATGTAAACTTTCACTGTAAAGTGATAGTGCTCTCACTGTGTGCTCCCATAAAGAATCCCTCAAAAGTATTTCAACCTTTAAAGTTGAAAACTGCTTCTCTGGCCATATTAAAATGATGAAAATCATATTTGATTGTTCAAAGTTAGCATTCTCATTATTCAATCTCATAAAAAGTACTGATTGGGGAAGCAATAAATGAACACCTCTTAACTGGAAAATGTGGACTCCCAGCACTTTTTCAAAGGAGGAGAAGATGGTCTGAAACAGACTGCAGGAGAATAATAAAAGTTAAAGAGCATTAAACTGCAGCTCTGAGCTTAAAGGTGAAGCAGCTCAGTATTCTAGAAATGAACCTTAGAGGCAGCATCTTGATGTGCCATGGTAGTGTACTCATGTGGTTTTAGTTAAGGATATATTAGCTCTTCCATTAGATACCTCAGCTACTTTAAAGAAGATGTAACGAGTTATTCTGGCCTAAAATTTCACATACTCCTCTTAAGAGGAAGATGTGTGCATGAAATGACTGTAGCAAGGAAGGTTACATGGGAAGGGTGCATTAAACTTACTTAAATAATAATAATTTGAGTGGTTTTTCAGTGTAAATTTAAAACTATGTATTTTACCAGTGTATATTTTTTTCTTTTGCATATATATTAAAGACCTATGATTAAGAAAACCCACACTGAAAAATATACCATTTACCCATATTCCCATAAAACCCATATGTCTCTTTCATAGCCAGCAGGGCCAGCACGCCCACTAAGGTCGCCTAGGGCAACGGCAGCCAGGGGGGTGGCTGTCCACGGCTGCCTCCTGCCCTCCCGGCTCTGCGGCTGAGCCGGGAGCCTGGGGGGAGGGGGCAGGGAGCCAGGAGGGCGGATGGCCACAGCTGCCTGCTGCCCTCCTGGCTCCGCGGCTGAGCCCTAGCCTGAGCTAGGGGGGCGCTGCGGGCGGGGGGAGGCTTCCGCGGGCGGGAGGATGAGTTGCCGGCCCGCAGAGCGGGGGAGCTGCCGCGGGGGAGGGGGGGACTGGCTGCCACGGGGGGCGGTGTTACCTGGGGGGGGGGGAGCGCAGGGCGGTGCAAGGAAGTTTTGCCTAGGGAGCGAAACACCGGCCCTGACAGCCAGAAATGTGATGGCTGGTAATGTGCATTTTGGTGTGGAGCAGAATTTACTCAAGATAACTGAAAAACTAAAAAAGAAGAGTTGTAAAACTCTCCTCCCTCTCAAATGCACAGCATTCATCGTAAATGGTGACTTTGCCTATTGAGCAGCTCCAATATTGAGATTAATAAACTGACAAGTTTCAAGGAAGTCTAAGAAAACTGCAAAATTAAAGTGCATTGCAACGTGAAGAGCCAGTGGCTTGGTGGGATCAGTGCAAAGCAGCAAGGTAAAGCTATAAAATAAAGACTGAACTGAAAGGGCAACATAAAGGTCTCATTCGTTTCTGCATTGTCTCTAATAAGAATTTAGAGGCCACATTAGTTTCGGAACATGAGTAAGAATTACAGACTCATTTTGAAAGTTACAGATGGATTTGGTTCTGCAGGTATCCATTTTAGTAAAACTTACTAGAAATCATAAAAAGGGGGAAAAACCTTTCCTTGTTTAATATTCTTATGATGGAGTTTATCATCAAGACCTGTCAGCTATTTAATCTTAGACAGTAAGTAAAATCAATCATGGAACAACTTTGTAATAATCTTCGCGCACAGCACAGTGAGAATGTTTTATACAATCTTGCTGCTTTGTTGTGAAAAGCCTATGTGTATCAATGACTTCAAATCAGAATCCCCAAATATCTTATATCAGCTAAGAATACTGGCATTAGCAAACCGATCTTTTGTTTTCAAGGTGAATTTGTGTGTTGCTGGAGATTTTATCAAAAAAGAAAATTCAAGGATCTATCATCTATAATTAAACTGACATGGGCTACTAGGCACACACTTGGAAAATAAGGCTGATGACAAGTCCTGTGAAATTTTATCTTGTTAATTCTGTAAGACTCCTTAGCAATCAAACACAGTCTATATAGCATACAGATGTAAATCAATACATAAATATACATATGACAATATACATATTTTCACTTTTTTATCTATTGTCCCTGTCTTGTGCCTGAAGGATGTAGACATCTTGTACACCGAAGGTGCAATCCTAAAAAACCCTTCCTTACGTAGGTAGTCACGCTGACCTCAGAAAACATGAGTAAGGATTAACTGTGCTAAGGTTGCAGGATTGTGTACCGTGGACAACAAATATGGTTTAGTGGTTACAGCAAAGAACTGGGATAGCATTTTGTCTTCCTTGCTCTGCCACTCATCCCTGACATGTAACACTCTAAAAATAAAATCTCTTGGGCTCCTATGACATGACCAATATGAATTCAGAAAATGCACTATGGAATTCCCCCTAGGTATGTAGTGGTGGGTAAATTGGAGAATTTAAAACTTGGTTCATCATAGTTATGCATTCCAAATATTTTGTGTATTGAAGAACAACAGTCTACTCTCCAGAAGAGTTCTTAAATAGACGGATACTATCTCCCTTTGCATTCAAGCCTCTGAAAGTGAATTACCAGGCAGGATCGGGCCATCCCAAAGAGGACTCAAATTTTTATCTAGACAGTTCTCAGTAATAGATGCTAGATCCACTTTACTATGTAAGATCAAGTTCCACATAGTAGATGATTTATTCTCAACAGATCTGGCACTTAAGAATAGCATCTTGGCAGTTGGTCAAAAATATTCTTATCTGTTATAACTTTCTTAGTAAAAGCGACAAAGGGTCCTGTGTCAGACTAACATGGCTACCCCTCTGTTTCTTAGTAAAGGAAATCGGCATCAGAGCTATCATATCCAGTTTTCAATCTGATCACCTGAAACTTCTGATAACCCTCACTTCCCACTGGCTTTTGTGCTCAGCTCCTCCACAGCATCCCCGGCCCATATCAAAGTCTTAGCAGGGCAGAATAATATTAAGCAGAGGCACAGAATGTCTTTAGTGAGTCCCAGAATAGGTCAAAATCCACAGGGACGGAGAGTTGTATGGGCCCGTGGTGTCCATGCTCCACCAATATGAGAGCACGGGGGCCCGGCTCCACCAAAGTTTGGGGCCGGGTCACTCCCCCGCCCCTGCCTGCCGCCCCCGTGCACCTTCCCTGGAGTGTTCCCCATGGCCCCCCCATTGCCCCATGGCAATTTAAAAGGGCCCGGGCCCCCTGCAGCACAACGGGGCTAAGGCGGCTCCCTGCCTACCCACTCTGCTTCCGGAAGTGGCCGGCAGGTCCCTGCGGCCACTGGGGGTGTGTGTGTGTGTGTCCAAACACTGCCTCTGAACCTGAGTGCCGACTCTACCAACTGCGACCAATGGGAGCTGTGGCGACGGTGCCTAAGGGCAGCGGTGTGCGGAAACTCCTCCAGGCCCCCGCCTAGGGGTTGCTGCCAGAGGGGTGTGCCGGTCTCTTTCGGGAGCCGTGCAAGGTAAGCGCTGCACCCCTCATCCTCTCCTGCACCCCACCCCCTGCCCCAGCCCAGACCCCGCACCCAAACTCCTCCCAGAGCCCACCCCCTGCATCCCCTCTTGCACCCCAACCACCTGACCCAGCCCAGAGCCTGCCTCCCAATTCCCTCCCAGAGCCTTAGGCAGGTGTGTGTGGGGGGGTGGGACTTGGACCCATTTTGGGCACCACCAAAAATTACACAAACCTGCCACCCTTGAAAATCCATAGAGTATAGAAGATGAACACAATAGCTTAATATTCCTTGGACCCTGAAATGGTTAAGCCAAGCTCCTCATAATATATATAAACAAAGTTAGATGCATTCCCTTTTATCCTCCACATCAACTGCCTGGTTTTGCCCTCAGGTCTACCTGTGTCACTGCCACAAAACCAACAGGAGCAGCACAAGCATAACTGAAGGTAGACCTGCTCCCCAACTCTCCAATACTAGTCTTCTCCAGAACAAATCATTGTAGTATAGCCACTCTGACTAATTCACCATAACAGCTCTACTCTCTAGATTCAGCATAAAACCAAACCAACCCTGACCAAACATAAAACCAAGACTGACCTCTAGAGCTCCACAAAAAGAAGCCAATCTTAAACCAATCTCTAGCAATTAGAGATCAGGACAAGACCAAAGGAGAGGGGGCTGATTATCTCACATCTGCCTACTGCAGGGTTCTAGCGCCTTCCGCTGAACCATTTGGTCCTGGCCACAGCCAGAGACTGAAGAAGATGGATCTTGGCCTGATCCAGTATGGCAATTCCTGTAGTTTTAGAAAGGTTCCAATTCACGTCAAATCCCATCAGCCATGGCTGCCCTTCAAACCAGAACTATGAATGAGCGACACCTGGAAAACAATCCAACTTCTCAACCAACAATTAACCTATGCAAACATGGGTGTGCAAGTACATCCCACCACCAATCCACTTTCCCATCTGCTCCATTCTTTTACTTCATAGCATTACCGCAGTGAGGCAGAGTGGCCTCCCTCCGACCTGGAGAGCAAGAGACCACTACACTCCCCCTGGTGAGCAGAGCTAAATCCCCCCCCCACAATTCCTGGGACAGGACTGGAAGTATAAAATGAGAGCTCTGCAGCTCAGCTGGTGCTGGAGACTGGAGGGAGGAGACTTCTCTTCTAAGATCCCTGACTCGGCCCTAAGTGGAGCTGTGCCCTGCACTCGGAGGAGGCAGACGAGTGCTCCGAGGAGCTGTGGGGACTGCTGGCAGCCAGGTAACCAGAGGGGACAGAGGACCTTTGGACTATGGAGCCCCCCCTGGAGCTGTGTTAGAAAGTAGTCCAGGGGAACCACACTTTAGTTAGTTTTTGCTGCCAGAGAGAGAGTCAGCGTGTTTTGGGAGGATCCCCGCTGACCCAGTGGCAGGATTCCCTGGAACTGTTAGGGCCCTGGGCTGGGAGTAGGGTTGGTCCAGGTCCCCTTACTGCCAACCCCATCCCTGGGGTGGCAGCCTACCCACCTTAGGCCAGACAGCTTGTGCTTGCCTGCTTTTGCTCTTCCCCAGCCAGGAAGCTGGGCCATAGACAGTTTACTGTCTGTCCCAGGCAGAAGGCTCTTGGCTAAAGACTGTTTGCACTCTGTCCCCTCCACCCCAGAGGGCCAGAGCTCCTCCACAGACTGATTACTACCAGCCTGCAGTGAGGTGGAGTGGCCTCCCTCCCCATTCGAGAGTGAGGGACACTTCAATTATGTTTACCGAAATGTATAAAGTACAATAATTTTCTAATCTATTCTTATGGGCACCCAGCAATTGCAGATACAGGACACGTGCTCTATGACGCCATCAGATGAATTCTGTATGTTTCAATAACCAGCCTGCCCACTCGAAAGATAGGAGTGGGCAGAAAGAGCAGTGGGTTGGTGCCAGTGCACAGATGTATCACCACAGTTGCTAGTTCTAATTTCCATGAGACCAGCTTTGCCAGTGTCTCTTGATATTTAAAGCATGTTAGAATTAAGATGGAAAAAAATGACAATGAAACCGAACATTTAGAAATGCAGCATGCCAGAAAACTTCCTTTTGTATTGATTTATTCTGGCAATCATAAGTGCTGCACTTTTTCTTCTTCTTCTTTTTTTTATACATAACAGTGTGCCCCACAGGCATCAAGCTGCTAGTGTGTACGGGAGGGATTAAAGTGAGTCTGCATGTTGGATTAAATATAAATTAAAATTATACTTCTGTCAATCTTGAATCAGGGATTGTTTCTAAAGGTCTCCCAAAACGCTAAATTTCAAATGAGTCTTCATTTATTACTTCAGGATAGGCCAAATGCATAATTTATTAGTGACAGTCAATATACCCTTATAAGTAAGTTCCCCCTGAGCTTTGGAGTAAAAATATGTTATGCTAATTCTATTAGTTAGGTACACAAGAGCTGTCTGAATGAATAAACCAGTATTAAAATAAGATACGTAAACAAAGAGATGTCTAGCTGTCCATTTATCAATGTCAAATGAATAAGAGGTATTCTAAACTAAATATATATTTATGTTGTGTTAGGTAAAAGATGAATGGACATAAAGTCAATAAAATATCTCTTTTCTTTTTACCAAATTCATACGTATTTTCTTAGCTGTTCTTTTTCAATGCAGTTGATTTTATACATGCTTATATAATATTGCAGTACTTTCAGTATAAGGCAGCCTTGAGTTTCCAAGTCTCAATTAATCAAAAATCCCTGCTATCTGTAACATGTACTGTATATTCCCTCAATCGTATGAAATTTCATTTATCCAAGCTTATTCAATGTCCCCATGACATTCAGATAATTGAGACTATACTGTGTATTTTTAGTGCAGTCCTACTGAAGACCATTCCTTGCGACCTACCTGGTCTCAAGTGGAACATTGCTGTTGAGTACCCAGCTGTCTTGAAGTTGCACAGACTCAGGAGTGGTGGCCAAGTCATTTGGTGCAGGAGCTGGTGCATGGATCTGGTTCCGCCGATTTGTGAGAGAGTTCCTATTGAGGGAGTTGGCAGAGGAGTGATGATGAGACAGTGTGTGATTGTGAGGAGGTGGGAGAGGTGGTCTCAGGGTTGACTGGCTGTGGTGATTTGAAGGGCCTGCAAGAAAAAAGAGAAATAATCATTAACATCTGTTGATGGCAGATTTTTTTGCCCCATAGCTTCAACAAGCCTCAGGCCTTTTGAAAATTTACCCCTTACAGCATAGTTGCAGTTAGATAAATGATGGTAAAATGACACTGGGAGTTCCATACTTAATCTCTCTTAACCGCCCCCAGGGAAGGCTTCTGATTCTTCTTTCACTTATGCTGGTTTTACACCAGTACAGGGAGAAGAGATCAGGTCCCAGATATGTACACTTTACAATGAAAAAGATGGGCCAAATCCTTAGCATACTTCAATGGGATCAGGCTTTGGTCCGATTTTTCTAACTGGCAGTACCACAAACTCTGTGTGAAATCTGAAAATTATGCTGCTGTTCCTCCTTCTCTCACTGGAATGTGGCTAACAATGTCGTTGATGATGCATGCGGGATGGGGGCAGGGGTGAAAGTAAAATTTCTCTCTTACCGGTATGGGAGGCAGCTCCCCCTCCCCTCCCTCCCGGAAGGGGCGGGGCCTCGGGCAGAAGGGGCGGGGCTGGGGATCAGCCCGCCTGCGCCACCCAGGGCTCCAGCCCCGAGGTAGCTGCTCCTTTTGCGCCCCCCCGTCAGCGGCCCTGCCAGTAGAGACCCGGCAGGGCGCAGATGTGGGGGAACAAAAAGAACAGCGACATTAAAGCGCTGCCACGTGCTTTAAGCAGGGTCCTTTAAAGAGCTGCCGCGGCAGCACTTTAAAGTAAGGCAGGAGGAGCCGGTACAGGCGGCCACTTTTTACAGGTACACCATACCGGCCCATACCGCCTTACTTTCACCCCTGGATGGGGGGAAATAAATCTAGCTCATTCTCCCAGGATTGAGATGGCTTTGCCTTGATAATGGGAACACAAACTTGTTTTAGTAAGTAAGTAAGCAGATGAAATTCAAAAACACACATCAAGACAATATAATGTCCGAGAACGTATAATTTCAATATAGTCACTTTTCTAACCATAAGCACATAATGGTAAATAAGCTTATTTAATAAAATTCCATATGTTCTGGCAATTTAAAATTTGTAATAAAACTAATGAAAGAGATGAAAAATACAAGTTAATCCACAAGTAAGTGGATTAACTGCATGTCTTAATCATCACATTAATTTGTAGTTTTCTAGTAAATAATAATTAGAAAAAGTAACATTAGCAAAATTTCTATTATACTGATATATGTTTGTTTTTAGACTTTATGAAGCACATTGTGTATTTAATGATTCAAACAATAAAATAAAACATCACTGGGGAAAATGTTTACAGCCAGATTGATCTTTTTTCACATGGAACTATGAAGTATGGTAAATATACTCTTCTCAATTAATGGTAAATTACTTAAGTTCAAACTTGGGTGCCTAAAGTTAAACTCCTAGATAAGTGACTTGTTTTCCAGAGGTTCTCATCACCTGCTCAAAGGGTGCTAAGCACTTCTGAAAATCAGCCCACATAGCCAGAAGCCTAAATATGTATTTGAGGGCTTCATTTTAGGCATTTAAGTTTGAAAATTATGGCCAGAACACACTGCCTATTCAAAGACAGAATCTGGCCAATGGTGTGTAGTTATGCAAGGGAGAGAGAGTACAAGGGACTCTCTCTATGATCACCTTGTACAGGTGACATCCAGAATCCTGCAACTTGAGATCTTTGTGTGCAAGAGGGAATGCTACCACCACCAATGGCACTAGGCAACCCAAAGGCGACAGTGGTAAATTCATGCTTCTTCCCTCCTTCCTTTCCACCTTACAGAGTGCATTCTGCTATAGAGTACAAAGTGACCTCTTCTGATTGGATTCAAGCATTCTGTCTGTGTCCTCTGCAGGCAGGATTTTTTGGGAGCTGGTGCTGTTGCTGCATTGCCACACAAAAACCACCTCACTCAAGACAGCATAATTAGGGGACGGGTGGGGAATATTGTCTTTGGAGAGAAATGTTGATTTTCCTAAGTATTTTTGTGGCCCTTAGAGACCACAGTGATGGGCAGACGAGAGAGAAACAGATGGGTAGGTTTTATTGTGACTACTTGCGTCAGCAAAAAGTTGCCCTATGAGGAGACTCTTTAAAAAGTGAATGATAACAAAAAGAAATCATATACTTCACATGGTACTGTATGCTGCTGGATACAGTCTCTTAAGAAATGGAAATAGCAGATAGCATATCCTAAATAGCATATAGCATATCTTCTCATTTTTATCCTAACAGAATGTCTACTATGGACAAGTGCATCCCAAACCTTGCAGTTCATCACATGTGCTGTCTGCCCTATTAATTCTGCCCTACATATTTTTAAAATGCTTCATCCTTCCTCTACTAGGCTGAAGGAGATGGTTTAACCTAACATACTATTATACATGAAATGCTTAATCTACACACCGTGCTCTAGGTACTTGTACACTTCTTGGAAAGGGGACAGTCAGACACAGCAGGAAAACAATGTGTTTGGATAATATCCAAGTACAGATGAGCCCAGTGGAACTATTTCTCCAAAGTCTGAATTTTGGCATTGAACAAAACATGTTAATTTGGATTTCAGTAAATGGATTTTTGTGAGTGATAAAATGCAAATTTGAGCACTTATGTATTAAAAGTTACTTCAGGAAGCCCAATGTTTTTCAGATGTGCCGCAATCAACCTATTTTCTGAAGCAGCATCTCTTTTTCGTATACTAATCTATGTACTTTCTCAACAATATCTCATAAATACTGTAGCTCTAGTTCACACCTATAAAAGGAAACAAAGTTAATACCTTCTTTTTGGTATGTGCTAGTTTTAAATGACTAAGTATATTTTAGATATGTTATTAGATGGTACATTCATAATGACTCAAATTCATGAAAGCAGTTAAGAACACGCTTAAATCTATCTCTAGTCAGGATAGCACTTAAATGTATGTTTAGTTTTAAGTACGTGCTCAGGTCCCATTGACTTCATGAAACACTTAACTGCTTGTCTGAATAGAAATGGACTTAAATCACTTAAACTGTTTAAAACAGTTCCCTTAGTTTTGTGTGGCAGGGGAGGATAAACATGGAAAAGCTACATTATAACTATGTACAGTGTTTTGCTGTAAAGTTCAGTTTTGAGACATACAGCCTTGCCAGCTGCAACAGAGAATCTCTCTATGAACCTTGCAAATTTTCAGCCACAATATTAGAGGCTGTTTTTTTAAAAAAAATCAGTCAATAGTAAAGTCAATACATCAATACTAATAAAAAACATTTCTACAAGACTGCAAGATTAAGGAGGCAACAGGTTGAGTTCAAGTCCCCAAGAAT
Source organism: Chelydra serpentina (assembly GCA_037349315.1). NCBI lineage: Eukaryota > Metazoa > Chordata > Testudines > Chelydridae > Chelydra > Chelydra serpentina. Next base: position 26,624,551 of record JBAIAC010000035.1, on the reverse strand, counting down.
ACATTTAATTTAGTTCAAGTATATTATTTAAATACAAAACTATATACATTGTTGTTTACAGCTATACTAAGGAATTGACTAGATACTGCAGCTGTTAAATCTCAAAACGTTTCTATCAAATCAAAAACATTGTAACACACAGTACAGAACAATCAAATAAGTAACTAAATTAAATGTGTCAAGTATTAGAGGGGTAGCCGTGTTAGTCTGGATCTGTAGAAGCGACAAAGAGTTCTGTGGGTATTCACCCACGAAAGCTTATGCTCCAATACATCTGTTAGTCTATAAGGTGCCACAGAACTCTTTGTCGCTTAAATTAAATGTATATTTGTAAGCTTAAATGTCCCGGAAAGAGGGACCTGCTTTTTCACAGAGCTGTACCCAAACTGGACCCGGTGTTTTGAACACACCAGAACTTTGCAGAGATTCAAAATCTGCATTTAGAAATAAACAACTCCACTTTTACTGTGTAGGCACCTTGGCTGAAGCTAGTAGTAATCACAGCAACAACAGCTGTGACTTTCTTAGTACTGGAACTTCAAAGAGGGGTATCACTCTTCATGTAATCAAGAATCAGCAGCTTGAAGGATTGGTACACTGTATCTTTCAATATGCAATGCTCAGTGGTTTCTTGCTATTGCCACAGCAGTTGGAAGCCTAAAGATGACAAATAACTTGATGAGCTACAAATAACTTTGTGCAGTAGGGAGGGATTTTTTTTAAATACAGCAATACAGCGGCTACAAGTATATTGGTTTGCTTTGGAAAAAGAAGAGCTGTGGGAATTATGGCCTTTCTCAAATATTACATCAATTAGGGGGTGTTTTGAGCATGGGAGGGGAAGGGTTGTTTTGATCACCTTGATCACCATGATGGATCAGTCCTTCAGCCCTCATATAGATTGCACTGATCACAACACATCTTCCATTCTTCTCGTATCCTGGCCTTCCTTCTCCATGTGCGGCCATGTCTTTTCACGATAAAACCTTCCCATCTCTTGCGAGGTTGGCCGAGTGGTCGTTTCAATTCCCGTGGGTACCACTCGGCAACAGCTGCAGTCCATCGATTGTCAGTGAGCCTCGCTATATATCCGGCCCATCACATTTTACTATGCCTGCTCTCAACAACGATGTCCTACACTCCACTCTGCTGTATGATCACTTCATTGGGGACTCGGTCACGGATTGAAATTCCCAGGATTCTTTTTTCCATCGCCCTTTCCGTGACAGACAGTTGCTGCTCCTCTGTCTTCACCAGCACCCATGTTTCGTTGCCATACAACATTGCTGGCAGTACTGTTGAGTTGAAGAAGCTGGCTCGTGTTGCCTTGTTGATTTTTCCTTGGAGGACATCCTTGACAGAACTGAATGCACACCAACCTGCTTTCTTTCTTCACAAGAGTTCACCTTCCTGATCGTGGCACACGTTAATTTCTTGGCCCAAATAGACATATTGATCAACTTCTTCTATTTGTTCTCTCTTGATTTTAGCGAGGTATCAGACCACATGACTTTAATTTTGCAATAGTTAATTTTCAGCCTGACTTGACTGCTTTTTGTGTTGAGTTCTCACAGCATTTTCTGTAGTTTGATAGTATTTTCGGTGAGCAACACAATATCATCCGCAAATATGAGATGGTTTAACTGCTCTCCGTTGATGGTGATTCCACTCTTCCAATTCATCCGCTTCATTACCATTTCGAGGCAGGCTGTGAAGAGTTTTGGTGAAATCGTGTCTCTTTGTTTCACACCTGGTAGGAGTTCAGTTAATGAGAGGCTGTTAAGAATCTCAGGGGCCAAAAAAAGGACTGTTCGGCACTGATGAGAGACAATTAGATCAGCCATCTAACGGAGGAGAAGGCAAGGGCAGCCTGTGACATCCTTGGTCTCTGCGAAACACAACAAAGAAAGAAGATGGAAGTGAAATGGAGAGACTATCATGTTGAAGTGGAGAGACTATCACGTTGAGAAAAGGAGAAGGTGTGAGAACCGTTGGAGGAATCGGCTGCATCATCAACAAGGAATGGTTTTCAAAAATCATCTCTTGCAAGTTCAAGTCATCACGCATCGTAGTGCTACACCTTCAACTGAACAAGAACAGCACCCTCAAGATTATTCAGATCTATGCTACCACAGGCACAAGTGAAGATGACTATGTGGAAGAATTCTATCAGGAGCTCGAGGAAACCCTCACTCAAAAATTCACATATACTATCGCGATGGGAGATTTCAATGCCAAAGTTGGAAAAGGGAAAGAAAGTGAAAAGTTCATCGGAAGGTATGGCATCGGCGAACGGAATCCATGAGGAGAGTAACTGGCAACTCTGGTGGAGACTAAATAAATGTTCATTGGTAACACCTGGTTTAAGAAGAAGGCCAAGAGGAGGTGGACATGGATTGTGCCCAATGTGAAGAATAAGAATGAGATTGACTATATTCTGATCGGTAAGTGGCGCACAGTACAAGACATCTCAGTAGTACTATCATTTAAAACCGGTAGTGACCATCGCTTGCTCAGAGCACTGCTCAACTTCATCGAAAAGGTGGAGAAGAAAGCGCTACAGATGGCATATTAGAGATAGCGGCCAAAAGTATTTGACGAGGCAATCTTGAAAGCGAACATTTTCAAGGAAGTCTGGAGTCTTATAGATAACTGCGAAGAGGATTATAAAAACTTCACTGATAACTTGAGGCAATGCATGAAATTAGCCAAGAAAGAAAGACCTAAAAGAGTGAAGGGAAGAATATTGGTGGAAACGCGGAACTTGCTACAGAAGCAAAGGAATGTGAAGCGAAATGATGATGACAAACTTGAGTACTCCCTTCTCTGAAAGTTGATCAGAAGAAGACTAAAGGAGGACTTTGAGAAGTACCGAAATGAAAGACTCTTAAAGATGGCTGAAGATTGCAGAAGTCTCAAAAAATGCAAAAGGGAATTGAAACTGTACAGATCAACAATAATGGCACTGAAGAACAGGGACGGAAAACCAGCAATTGACAGAACAGGGATGGAAGCAGTCTGCAAAGATTTCTACACGAAACTGTTTGAGACTCAGATAAATGTCCCAGTACCAACACTTCAACAGACCAACAAGCATGTACTCCCAGTCCTTGTCAGTGAAGTTTGACATGCAGTTCACCAAATTAAGGAAGGAAAGCCCCAGGTAAAGATGGACTGACAATAGAAATGATAAGAGCGGGAGACCAAGACCTCTGGGAAACCCTGTCTCGGAGGTTTAGCCATTTCTTGGAAATTCAGAAGATTTAGAAGAGTCCAACACCATTCTGCTGTACAAGAAGGGCAACCGTGAAGATCTAAAGAACTGTCGTCCAATATGCCTGCTCTCACATGTTTACAAACTGTTGATCAAAATAATAACAAACTGACTCTCAAAGATTCTGGACGAGCAGCAGCTGAGAGAGCAGGCAGGCTTTCAAAGGAATTTCAGCACAATGGACCATATTTTTACTATAAACCAGATATTGGAATACTCAAGGGAATGCAAATTCCCTTTATGTATTGCCTTCATCAACTATGAAAAAGCGTTCAACAGTGTAGAGATCAATGCAGTGTTGAAAGCTCTTGCAGAGCACGGCATCGAAACAAACTATATCAAACTATTAAAGGAAGTAAATTCTGACTGCACTACAGATATAACTTTATTTGATACCCCTCTTTGCATCCCAGTTAAGGGTTGTTTTAAATAACAAAAAGCCTTAGAGAGCTGGAGAGATGAAATGAAATGTAAAAGGGCTTTCTTCTCTTTGGACCTGAGTTTCAGATGTGGACAAGCATCCACAATTCCTATACACTGTAGTAGCTGTCATGGGTGTTGAACATTTCTGAAAATCTAACTTTAAAGTGGGGATGTGAGCCTTCAAGAAACATTGTTGGCATCCAAGATTCAGTACAATCATCTATCTACAACTTTGCCTTTGGAGACTGAAGGGAATGGGCAAGTCTGCATTCCAATTTATGAATAGTAAGTACCCCATTCTTACTTGTGTTCTTATGGATAGAGAGGGTCTGATTGAAGTCACTGGGAGCCTTCCAATTGACTTCACTGGACTTTTGGAACAGACCCTCAAAGAGGAAATTTAGGAATAACGTTGCTTTGTTTATTTCCACATCAGATAACACAATTAGAAACCTGGACTGTTTATGGTTAAGCTACATCACTGGGTTAAAATTAAATCCATCTTCAAACCTGTAGAGCACCTGCACAGCTCACAATCACTGCTGCAGTAGCAGCAGCTGCTCTCCATACTCCTATATGCATAGGGAGGGCGCAGGGGGCTTTCTAGCCAAAATTTACTGAGCAACTGGCCATTCCCCCAGCACTCTCAAATCACAAGTGCCAGGAGGACTGCTGTGGAGACTGTTCAGTGGTGGGTCAAGAGAGTGCAGTGCTCCATTGGAGAAACTGCTCTCTCACAGCATAATCATCACAGTTCTACTGCGGCATTTGCAAATGTGCCCTGGTGATAATAAACCGGCTACTGGATTTCACAAGGTGATTCAGTTACAAAGGTAATGCTATGCATGTTTGCATGGGTACACACAACTCTTTGGGTTCCAAACATCACCTCTTGCCTGTATACCATATAATGTGAGACACCCACCCACTCCTGCTCTGACATTATCAGATCCCTTTCCAAGCACTGAGAAGCACTGGCCCATGAACTGTATAAATGTGCTAAAACCAGGCAACATAGGGATTTGAGAGATAGGCAACTTAATCTGCCATCTCAAAGCTCTACTTAAAATCCTGCTAGAATCAGGAGAAATATCACTGAACACAGTCAAATTGCAGTGCAGTCTTTTTTCTGGATCAAAGTTCCATACCAACAGAGCCCTTAAAAAGCCATATGGGTTGCACCTTACTCATGTTCCATTGCTCTCTGCTCCTATGATTATACATGAGCATTTGAGAGTCAGGAAACAATCTCCTCGCAGACACATAACCTAATCCTCTGCACAGGACTCTTTAAACAACCCACTTATACAGTAGCGCCTTCAAACGAATAAGTACATAATTGTCTTCTAACCAATATTTAATATTGAATGCACAGTAAGGTAGTAAAACTGATGCAAAGAGTTTCAGTCTCTGTCAGCCAGGATTAGAACTCATGAGTTTCTAGTTCTGTGCTCAGACAGCTTTACTATACTTCTTCTCTAAAGAAAGGAACTGCCATACCAAAACATCTAATTCAGTGTTCTGTACTAACACTGGATTCCTCATAGGAATCCATTAAAGCATCTTATTATGTAATACATTATCACTCTGGACCAGTGATCCCAATGACCAGTTTATATCCTGAAGCATAAGCATTAATAGCCTTGTACATTTTTTTAGCTAGTACTGCAGGTTTGATCCTTATTTACAACTCTAGCTAACCCTATTGTTTCTTTTCTATTTTTTTTTAAATTTCCCATGCTATTTGACACAAGGCTGAAGTTTAAACACAATGTGAGGATAATCTGCATGCTCTGAAAATGTTATTAACATGTGCTATAAAAAAAGCAAATCTGTCTGGTTGACACCCAGAGATGCCATGAATTCTCATTCCTTGTAGCTTTAAACCATTTGCCACGTGTTTTCTCCTTTATTTCCATTGTTATTTCAATATTTGGAGGCAGAAAAGATGGAATGAAGCACACGGCCCGCCTGTACAATCCACACGGAAAATTCACTCAAGGTGTGGTGCAACTTATGAGCCACTACTTCGATTGGAAGCTTCAAGGGGCTGAGAATGTCTTTGTGTTCTGTGTTTGTACAGCACCTAGCACTCTGGGGCCCTGGTCCATGACTAGCGCTCCTAGGCACTGTGGTAATACAAATAAATACCAACAACAATATATCAACTTCCACTTGTGGACTATAACCATTATTAATTATTTATGTGTATGACTGCTGTTCCTGTCCCAAAGGGCTTACAGTCTAAATATAACACAAAAGACCGACACCCAAAGAAAGGGATTTTGGCATACAAAGACTGCGTTTAGGAAGGACTTTGGTTTACTAGGGCCTCATAAGATTGATGGTTGACCTCTGGTAAATTTTTAGAACACATATAAGAATTTTCATGGGTTTTTCTATGATTTCTCTGTAAAGCTTTTACTCCAAGAATATTTTGCTTTGTTAAGGCTGGTTGGTAATTGGTATACATTGTTATAAGAAACACTGGAGAAAGGTTAACCACAGATGGACCCCAATCAGAGCTGCTGGGGAAATCAGGTGCAGAGGGACTGTAAGCTTAAACCCCTGGTTTGGAGGGAACGAGATGCAGGTCTCCACCCAAAAGATAGCTGGGAGCCTGAGCCCTAATACTGGCACTCTGTAGGAAGACCAGGAGATGGGCCAAAGAGTTAGTTAACTCTGAAACTGTGACATGTGGTATCTGAGATAGCTCAGTATTTCCTTATACTTAGAATATGAAATAACTACAGTATCTCAGACACCATTGTGTGGTATATGAACTAGGTAAAATGTTGGCTTATTAATTAATGGCAAGGTGTGCATCATTTTTAATAATAATATTTCACTGGCAGGAGAGATTCTGTCCTGTGAGATTCTCAAAGTGATTAATTAAATAACACAAATGTATTAGCCCCATTTTACACATGAGGAAACTGAGGCATAGATGTGGGTAGCTATCCCACAGTTCACCACTCTCTGGCCACTCTGGACAGCAGTCTGAGCTCGGATGCTCTGCCCAGCCACACAGGAAAAGACCCTGGAACATTTGAATTCCATTTCCTGTTTGGCCAGTTTGAATTTCATTTCCTGTTTGGACATCGTGGCGAGCTCAGCAGCACTGGTAACGATGCAGAGCTCTCCAGCCGAGGTGACCATGCAATCCCAGAATAGAAAGAGGGCTCCAGCATGGACTGATCGGGAAGTGTTGGATCTGATAGCTGTATGGGGAGATGAGTCCGTGCTATCAGAGCTGCGATCTAAACGACGGAATGCTAAAATCTATGAGAAGATCTCCAAGGCCATGACGGACAGAGGATACAGCCGGGATGCAATGCAGTGCAGCGTAAAAATCAAGGAGCTGAGACAAGCGTACCAGAAGACCAAAGAGTCCAACAGGTGCTCTGGGTCTCAGCCCCAGACATGCCGTTTCTACGCTGCACTGCATGCTATCTTGGGTGGGGCTGCCACCACTACCCCACCCCTGTCCGTGGACTCCGACGATGGGGTATTCTCATCGATCGCTTCCTCAGAGGTTTTCGCGGACGGGGAAGATGATGAAGGAGATGAGGAGGACGAGGCAGTCAACAGCGCTTTGAACGCTGATTTCCCCGACAGCCAGGATCTCTTCATTACCCTGACGGAGATCCCCTACCAACCCTCCCAAGGCGGTATCCCGGACCGTGAATCAGGGGAAGGATCAGTAGGTGAGTGTTCAAAACATATCTTTTGAATAGAATAGACATGGTATTTTAGCAATGGGTTTTTAATGATTAATTTGACCTAGGCGCTTTAGCTGCATTCGTAGCCAGTGCAGCTACTGGAAAAGTCTGTTAACATGTGTGGGGATAGAGCAGAAATCCTCCTGGGACATCTCCATGAAGCTCTCCTGGAGGTACTGTGAAAGCCTTTGCAGAAGGTTTCTGGGGAGAGCAGCCTTATTGTGTCCTCCATGGTAGGAAACTTTACCGCGCCAGGCCAGTAGCAGGTACTCCGGTATCATTGCCTGACAAAGCATGGCAGCATATGGCCCCGGTGTTTGCTGGCATTCACGCAGCATATGGTCTTTCTCTGTCTGCGTAATCCTCATCAGAGTGATATCAGTCATGGTGACCTGGTTGGAATTAGGTGAATTTTATTACGGGGACTGTTTGCCTGTTCCTTTAAATAACTCTACCCGGCGGTTTCCAGCCACGCGGTGGGGGCAAGGAGGGGGAACGTTCCTGCTGAGCAGTTCGCTGGCAGCTTGCAGGGACCTTCCCCGAGACCAGCCACACGGTGGGGGCGGGGAGGCGGACCGTTCATGCTGAGTAGTTCACCGGCAGCTTGCAGGGACCTTCCCCGAGACCAGCCACGCGGTGGGGGCGGGGAGGCGGACCGTTCATGCTGAGCGGTTCGCCGGCAGCTTGCAGGGACCTTCCCCGAGACCAGCCAAGCGGTGGGGGCGGGGAGGCGGACCGTTCATGCTGAGCAGTTCACCGGCAGCTTGCAGGGACCTTCCCCGAGACCAGCCACGCATTCAGGTGAAGGCTAAACCGACCATCCCACAGAATGGGATGGCTGGGGTTACTGTGGTCTCTGCCGCTGCACATTAACACGCACAGTGCAGCAGTAACTGGCCAACTGTAGGAGCTGTGCTTGGAACGGGAAAGGAGGGCGCTGCTGTAAAGTAAGCTTTCAGCAGCCAAAAGTCCATGTCTAGTTGGCAGCCGGTATCTAGTGGAGTGCCCCAAGGGTCAGTGCTGGGGCCGGTTTTGTTCAATATCTTCATCAACGACCTGGAGGATGGTGTGGACTGCACCCTTAGCAAGTTTGCAGATGACACTAAACTGGGAGGAGTGGTTGATACGCTGGAGGGTAGGGATAGGATACAGAGGGACCTAGACAAATTAGAGGATTGGGCCAAAAGAAATCTGATGAGGTTCAACAAGGACAAGTGCAGAGTCCTGCACTTAGGACGGAAGAATCCCATGCACTGCTACAGACTAGGGACCGAATGGCTGGGCAGCAGTTCTGCAGAAAAGGACCTAGGGGTTACAGTGGACGAAAAGCTGAATATGAGTCAACAGTGTGCCCTTGTTGCCAAGAAGGCTAACGGCATTTTGGGCTGTATAAGTAGGGGCATTTCCAGCAGATCGAGGGATGTGATTATTCCCCTCTATTCGGCACTGGTGAGGCCTCATTTGGAGTACTGTGTCCAGTTTTGGGCCCCACACTACAAAAAGGATGTGGATAAATTGGAAAGAGTCCAATGGAGGGCAACAAAAATGATTAGGGGGCTGGAGCACATGACTTATGAGGAGAGGCTGAGGGAACTGGGATTGTTTAGCCTGCAGAAGAGAAGAGTGAGGGGGGATTTGATAGCTGCTTTCAACTACCTAAAAGGGGGTTCCAAAGAGGATGGATCTAGACTGTTCTCAGTGGTAGAAGATGACAGAACAAGGAGTAATGGTCTCAAGTTGCAGAGGGGGAGGTTTAGGTTGGATATTAGGAAAAACTTTTTCACTAATAGGGTGGTGAAGCACTGGAATGGGTTACCTAGGGAGGTGGTGGAATCTCCTTCCTTAGAGGTTTTTAAGGTCAGGCTTGACAAAGCCCTGGCTGGGATGATCTAGTTGGGGTTGGTCCTGCTTTGAGCAGGGGGTTGGACTAGATGATCTCCTGAGGTCCCTTCCAACCCTGAGATTCTATGATTCTATGATTCTATCCACTCTCTCCCACTTCCTGCCCCCTGACTGTCCCCCTCAGAACTCCCGACCCATCCAACCCCCCAGCTCCTTGTCCCCTGACCGCCCCCTCCCAGGACCCCACCCCCATCCAACCCCTCTGCTCCCTGTCCCCTGACTGCCCTGACCCCTATCCACACCCCCGCCCCCTGACAGCAGTGGCGTAGCCAGGCTTAGAGCACAGGGGGAGCAGAGCTAAAAAAAGGCGCCAGGAGCAAAAAGCGTCGGGAGCAAAAAAAGGCGCCGGGAGCAAAATAAAATGCTCCCCTCTGGCTGCAGCATAGGAGCAAAAGGCGTCGGGAGCAAAAAAAGGCGCCGGGAGCAAAAAAAAAAGCTCCGCTCTGGCTGCAGTGTATAGGCAAAAGAGCACAAAAAAGGTGCCGCTTCTGCTCAGTGTGGGAGCGGCCGCTCCCCCTGCTACCCCCCTGGCTACGCTACTGCCTGACAGGCCCCCCGGGACTCCCACGCCTATCTAACCGCCCCCTGCTCCCTGTCCCCTGAGTTCCCTGTGGGACCCCCTGCCCCTTATCCAACCCTCCCGCTCCCTGCCCCCTTACCATACCGCTCAGAGCACCAAGACTGGCAGCTGTGCCGCCCGGCCGGAGGCAGCCAGGCTGCCGCGCAGTCTAGAGCACCGGGGCAGGCCAGCGGCTCTTGCAGCCATGCTGCCCAGCAGGAGCTTGCAGCCCCGCCGCCCAGAGCGCTGGCGGCACGGCAAGCTGAGGCTGCAGGGGAAGGGTGACAGCAGGGGAGTGGACGGGGGCTAGCTTCCCCGGCTGGGAGCTCAAGGGCCGGGCAGTACAGTCCCATGGGCCGGATGTGGCCCACGGGCCGTAGTTTGCCCAACTTTGCTCTATATACTCAGCAGAACCCTGACAGCGCTTATCAGGTTTGATCCCATAGGGGGAATACTTAAAACCAATTAAAAGTTAATATCTTCCCTTTAACAATATAACGAGGATTCTCGATAGAAATGTTTTGGCCAGAAGTCTAGATTTGTTGATATTTTTCAGATGGGAGATCATTAGCTGAGCACAGCTTGAAAATCTGATTGTTCTCTGGATGGTCCATGGGGGAGTGTGAAAATTGTCACAGTGGTTTAAGAATAATTATATTAGGAGTAGGTATATTTCCAGCTCATTCCGAAAATGAGAGGGGGAGCCAGGCACTTGCCATCCAGGATAAGGAATTCAGGAGTCAGGTGCAGGCTGTAGTCCCCCCCAAGATGCTATCCTAGCAGTACTTTGGGTTTTATATAACCCAGCTAGCTAGCATACAAAACAGTATTCAATGGGTGTAAAAGAAATGTTAGTCACAGGTGCTTTAAGGCTATACATCATTTTGATTGTTTCAGGAGCTTCACTGCGCTTATTTTCTACTGTCCAAAGTCGTCTGGAAATTATCATTTTATATTAAATCTAAACCCATTAAATGTTTTTTATACAAGACAAAGTCTCTCAAGATGGACTATTTGAAAATAACTGTGTCAGAGAAGCAGATAGCAGAGTGAGATCTGAGCAATGCCTATCTGAGCATTTCAATAAATCAACATTACCTAGGGATATTTCCGTATCCTCCGGGAAGGGAAAGCCTATCAGCGGAAAGTAATGATTTTTGGTCTTTCAATTGCCCTGAGGACCTTTACAATGCTATTAAGACCCATAGTCTCCCCACTGAAAAGTTTGGGAGTGAAATTATTAATAAACCTAGATGACATGTTGATTGTTGCTTTCTAACAGGAAATATTTCCTCTATTATTCCTCTGCATTATCATCATCCCCCAGCACTTGGTTTCATCAAAAATTTAAACTCTTCTTATTCCATCTGATACTATTGCATTTAGAGGCTCTGTCATAGCATACACTACACACAAAACTGGAGGCTTTCAGGGACAACTGAAGAGAAAGGAAAATATTTTTCAGAAAGAAAAAAACCCAATTGTGTTAAGTTTTACCCCATTGCTCTTTCATTGGCTTTTCTTTGGGTTAGAAGATTTTTACAATATCAATCCTTGAACACAAGGAAAGGATCAAAATAACAATGAAATACAGTTTTGATTTTAGATTGAGCCTCCTAAGAATCAAATGACAGGAGACAAACTCTGATGTATACCAATAATTAATTCCAAGAATAACAGAAGCATGCCAGCAAATGGCAAGGGCAAAATAAAGGTTCCTGGAGCAATTCCACTTCAAAGCTCTCTGGAAGTCAGAATTGTTTACAATCTGGGTGACCTTCTCCCCAAAATTTCTCATGGTACAGGTCTCATAGGGCAAGTAACAAAAGTTTCTTAGACTATATAAACAAAAGTCAGATGAATGTCAACTTTGCATTGCATCATGTTATGACAAATGATAGTTGATGAAATATGATGTATATGTCATGTTGCATCAGGCTTTTCAAGAAATACCCTTTCTTTTTAAACACAGGCAAGAAGCAAATAATTACCCATGAGAAATAAATATTTGACTGATTCCCTTGGGGAGAAGCAAACTCAAAGTATTACATGGTTGGTATCTCTTCCAAAGGTTGTGGAGTTTATTTTTAATTCTTCATTACCTTGCTTAGATCAAAACAAGGTCACCAATTGTTGGTATAAGAAGTCTTGTAAAAGTTGTCTGACTCGTCACACTAGTAGAAAGTTTACTTTAATGTAAATTGCTGTATATAGGCTGCTACGCTGCACACAAACCTGCTTCTACTGTTCAAACTGGTGAGACACATGATGGAGGGCAGCCTAAGATGATGAAATGAATTAGCCAGTTCAGCAACAAAAGACCAGTTCTTTGGTTGGAATGTTTACTTCTTAAGGTTTTAACCTGGAGGTTTTAGTGTACTCGTTATAAGAAGAATGTGTGTGTGCACGTGCACACACATATAGAAAAAGAAACAAAAATTTTAAATAACTAGAACACACAAAGATAAACAGAAAACCCATAATGGGGTACAACCCAGATATGCAATTACCATGCTTGCTCCCTAGATGCTGCTGATCTCATATAGCTTTTTGAGCACAAATCTGGGGCCTGATTATGCATTCAGGGCCTGATCCAAAGCCCATTAAAGTTAATGGGAGTCTTTCCATTCAACAGGCTTTGGATTAGGCACTCCCTCCCTATCACTTGCTCCTTCCCAGAATTGATCAGGGAGTTTAATGCTAGTGAGGCACTCATATGTTATGGTCATGTGGATCATATCAGTACACAGATTCCTTGCTTACTGAAAATAAGGATCTCTGCACTTCGTCACAAGAAAAAAGCTCAATGGCTGTTTTTTATTTAGTGCATTTGAACTTCAAGGCCACAATCCTAGATAAGGTCCCCATTGTGATATGCACTATAAAGACAACAAAGATGTTGTCCCTCCCCTGATGAACTTACAATCTAGCTGTAAAACAAAAGACAACCAGTCAATACAACAGACAGGGGTCATGCAGGGAAACAGTAAGGCGATACTGGTCAGCATGAAAAGCAGAGGCCACAGAATATTCACTGCCGAACCATTGTTGAGTTTAGTGTGAGTGTGACTACAAGCTGGAAGATGCAAATATTAACTAGTTTAACTAGGGCAGGTAATAATCTACAGACAACTTTGACTAGTTGCAAGATGCTAAAAAATCCTGAACAAACTCTTAATATCTTGCTGAAACTTCAGCTTAAGTAGGGTATGCTTCACTTGAGTTTTACATTCTGGGAGCTATAAGAGAATTCTGGGAACAAAAATTTTTTTTTAAACAAAACTCTTTGTCAAGTCACCTCCCTATGTATACAAGTATGTTTATAAAAGAAGAGAAATGCTGTTATTTCTCATCCACTAGAATCTTTTTGCCATCTTATTTGACATTGTTTGCTCACAAACTGGCTGCTTGGGACATCACAATTAGAATATAAGTATAAGCTGCATGCTGCCACTTACAATATGCACTATCTTTACCTTTCTATCATGAAAAAATAAATTGGAAATTGAATTTAAAACCAAAAGAGACACAATTTCAGTCACGCTGGCAGATAACCTAGCATCGAAACTGTCCAACAACACCAGAATAAGTGGAATGCTTGAAAAGGCATAACGTCTGTTTGTAACATTGTTTGATCCAAGTGTCAAGGGCAGAGTGAAAACCATAATTCTATGCATTACAGATATAGTATATGTTTTTGGAAGGTTGTTCTCATACAAAAAATGCTAGAAGCAAAGAAAATGTCTTCTTTCACCTTGTCCTTTTCTTTTTCCAGGCCAGGTATTTCTCATATTTCCTGGGGTACTGGGAAATGCAAAAACTCCAGCAATAGCAGCTGCACATAATTGGTGTTAACACAATCATCTAATGAACCAATGACATTTCTGAGAACTATAGAATATACAACAGAAGTAATACTTATGGAATTATATCGTGCTTTTTCCCTCTCTGTCTGTATATGAGGATCGTTTCACTCCATGCAATACTGAGATCAAGCCAGTTCTGGAATGGCATGCTCAATCCATTATAATAATGGCAGCAATATTACACAAGAGTTTAGGAATAGGAAGTGAAGACGACTACGGAACCTTATCCAATTAAAGTCACAAGGGAATATAGATGGGCAAAGTAATTACTCAAATTGCAATTTGGCCACAACCTCTGGATTAACATCTGCTCTTTTGCAAAAGTGCTAACAGCATTTTTAATGACCACAAGTCTTCAAGACCTCAGCTTTACATCTCCATTGAAAGATGTGTATAGATTGCTTAAATCCATTAGCGAAAGGAAAAGTCCATTGCAGTTACGCATTTTTTTTCCTTAGGGCTATTTTATTTTGTAATCCTTTATGCTCAGTGGCGCTGAAAGCTGATATGACAAATTTACATCAGCTCCAGAGAATCAGTTTCCATGCATCTACACATTAAAAAAAAAAAAATCAGATAAATCAGTAAGCGATGCTTACTATTAAAGTATAAGAGTGACTCAGATAATTTAGTCTACTTTGGTTTTTAATATTTGTAAGATTTGTTGTGTTGTGAATCAAAATATCCTTCAGAATTTTATCCTAACTGGAAGAGATTTATACTTTCTGTAGTAACACTGGTGTGGTCAGCATTCAGGGCAGGGGTGAAATTTTTCTCTTTTTATTCTTGACTACGGCACACTTTAGGATGTTGTAAAAATAAATAAAAATACCTAATTAGTGCCTGAACCAAGAACCATACAAGTCTAAAGGCCTGCTCCGTCTCCTATTCAAATCTAAAGCAAAACTCCCAGTGACTTGAATGGAAGCTGAATTGAACCAGAAATGAGACAACAGGAGGGATATGCAACAAAATCCTGTCCTTTAAGTAGTTCAGAAAATTGAGCAGTAAAACAAGGAAAATGATTCTAGCTGCATCATGCTGTGTAGTTTGGCGAGGGAAGAGAACAAAGGAAAAGACGCCAGAGAAGTGGAATGTGGTACAGTGTGGGTGGAAGATGATATGAGCATGGAGCATGCTTTAGAAGTTGCAGTGGAAAGAAAGGGGCAGATTTGTGTGATGTTGAAGGAGAAGTGACAGAATACGGCAGGAGCCTGGATATGAGGAAAGAAAAAAAAGAGTCAAGGATAACTTGATCCTTGCCACCTTGAAGGAGAATAGTGGTGTTGACAACAGATATGGAGAAAAGGGGCCTGGGAGATATGGCACATGAGGTTTTTACGAAGCACACAGTTTATGTATATAGTATTATTAAATCTTAGGGAGAAGAAAATGTCCCCATCCAAACCTTCTCTAAACAGGCTAATTCAGAATCTTGTCAGGTACAGGTATGTGCATCTCTATGCTGAAGTTTGTTATTAACCTTCCATTTAAACTACACTTCACAGTACAATAAATATTGACAAGAATGCTAATTATTACCCACTGAGAAAGACACTAAAATTTTGATTCATTTGTGTTTTAAAATGAATAGGATATTTACTGGCACTCTCTGGTCTGTAATTAGAGAGAATAACATATAGTGGATTATAGTCACAGGTTGTAAAAATACTGTGCTGCTAAACTACTTTACACTCCACATTTCACATTCAATGGGCCTTTCCCCCCTTTCCTTTTATTTATCATTTCATAGTAATTATGACATTAACCCATAACTAAACATTAAAGAAAAAATGTAAAAATTCAATATCAACAGTAGACAAAAAACATTTTGTCTGGACAAATAAGTCCTCAAAAATATCTTGGAAAAATAAATTTAACAAATTTCAGTGTCTAATATTACTCTCATACAGTAATTATCATTGCTCATATTGGCCTACCAATAATAATTAAATAGATATTAAATTACAGTCAGCTGTCCCAAAAATCCAGTAAAGACTCTGGTATATCACTATCAGAACTGTTATATGGATTGACACAGCAATCTTACTGACTTTTAACTTGAGAAGAAAGAACAGTATTTGCATCACAATATCTATACACACACACTTTTGCTTTTAATCTTTAAATTACTCTTGGCAGGAAACAAGACAAAAGAAGAAAAAATAAGAGTAGCAAATTCCTTATGTGATTGTGTTGTTTTATCTAATATTTTCATTTTTATCCAGATAACTTGAGTCATCTGTTATCTTTTATAGGAGAGTATAAAAGTTAGAATGGTGTTAACAGCTGAAGAAATAGATTTAAGTATTGAAACCTTTATTAGCCATCATAAAATGTATTACTATCTGAAGTGGAAGCATCAAACACTTGGAAAGAATTTTATAATAAATCAGAATTAACTAGATGACCCCCAGCAAATAAAATGGCCCAATGTCTAGTAATAACAATACACATTGCTGTAGTAAGATTTTCTACTCTTTAAATGCAACAAAAAATTATCTTTAATTAAGGCATCCATTATGTTTTAATACTTTCACTATCTATTCTGAAAATATCTTCTCCTTATCTATAAGGTGTTCACCTGCCATTTCCACCCAGTTGTCAACCTTGGAAACCTTATTAGCCACAAGGTCTGATTCAACATCAAAGGAATCAAAATACTGCTCCTTGATGGGGTTAGTAGAGACTTAAGATGTGGCAACCAGATCAGAGGAAATACATTTTCTAGCTGCAAGCCACACTCACATTTTCAGATATTATTACTGGACATGTGGCGCTGATGGGGGAGGACGCGTGTTTTGGAGGACAAGGGTTTATTCCTAAACTATGGTTTCTGAGTGGGGGACTTGCCAATGTGGACACTGGCAACAGACTTCAAAGCAAGTAGTAAAACACTAGGAAAAATAGCATAGGGAAAGACCTGAGAATGTTAAAGATGAATAACCCCTTACTCTAGTTTATCCAGCTCACAGAATTCTCTTGTCTGTTCAAAAATGCATGCAATCAACACCACATTCAATTTTTTTGATTAACCACCACTGCATAAGAATAATGACAAAACTTTGCATTTTTCATAGAATCTACATATGAGTTTCTCAAAGTGCTTCATAAACATTTATTAAGCTTCATAAGGTCTATGTATGAGGTAGGAATATTACTGAAATTTTACAGACAGATAAACCCAATCACAAAGAAATTAAGAGACCTGCATATAGTATGTGGCAGAGGTTGGAATAGAATCTGGGTCCCTTAATCACAAGACATTCCTGTCCTGTTTTAGGCATTTCTCCAGTCGTAACAGTGATTAACATGACAAATAAGCCCAGCCCACTCTTCTTTAAAACAAAAAACAAACAAACAAACAAAAAACCACCACAAAAGCATGCTTTATTTTTTTTCAACAGATACATTTTACAGGTAGAATATTTAAGTAGAGTAGTTCATGGGGAGAAAAATGGTGCAACCTTGTGCAATGGACAGCGATTTGTAAAGATAATATGCTACTGTAGGATATATTAGGTAACCATTTAAAGAAAAGAATGCTCTGGCTGAGGACAGCCTTTCAAAAATTACACACAACAAGGAATAAATACTAGTAATTGGACAGAAGTACTTTTGAACATTAAAAAAAAAAAGTCTCATTTGTAGATGTGGCAATTCAAATACAGAAGCCAAAGCTATTCTCTGCGGAACAAGACTATAGAAATCACTACAAAACTCAAAAGAGTGCTCCACACATATTTGTCATATCACAGTAAAAAAGCAGCTTGGAATGAAGCTCAGACTATACATCTGCATAAGATTCCTATAGGCATATCAATAACTGTTTCCGTATTTCAGGCTTTTTAACATATTGTTTGATAAAAGCTCTGAGAAATATGGCAAACTATTGACAGAAAGGAAGACTGGAGAACACTTTATGTTGCTGTATGTTGTATGGTTATTACTGAGGTTCTACACAATTCATAACCTTTGTGAAACAATACAGAAATGTTAATACATTATTCATCAGCGAGAGGACAATTAGGAAGCAAACTAGGTATTTAATGTATTCACTAACTTCCTGAGGGGCTTCAACCAGCTTCCCCTCTTTTTCCATCCAGGTCCCTCCAGCAAATCCATTGCCAGGACCTTACTGTCCACCTCCGTTGTAGGAGGGGTAAGGTGGGCTATAAGAAAAGGGAGTTGCCATTCCAAGCATAGGAGCCCCCACCCCCACCATTCAGTTCCTTTAACCAGCACCTCCTTTTAAAGTCCTTTACCAGGCTATTTATCTGGTCACTGGATGCCTTCGGTATGGAGTACCTGCACCGGACATCTGCACAATTCATAACCCCACTTACGAAATAAGTTTTGACATATAGCCTAATTACTTTTGTGCCCACCATAATAGGTCTTCCCTGATACCTGCTGTTGGGAAGGTGAAAAAACCCCACTCCACCGAAGCCAATAAGGTGGTGAGGGAAAAATTCCCAGTTGCTCTAAAAAGGAGCAACTAGTACAATGCCCACAGCAGGTTCAAATCCCACCTGATAATCACACCTCAAGGGGAGGGAGGGTGGGTACTGCCTTGCCTGCTACGTGGAGAAAGGGGTTTCCAATGCCAGGGTTTGCACCTTTAAAGCCTTCCGCCCTTACATTCTCAGGGGGTGAGTTAGTGCTACAAGCTGACCACCAGCCATCTATCTGCAGCAGTTTCTGACCTTGTTTCCCCGTCCCCGGCCAAAAAGTACTTCTGTCCTCCTCCGGCAAGCTTGGACAATGTTCCCCCCATCCCCACTTTAGGTGCGGTGCAGTCATTATAAGAATTGGTTACTTACTGTAACTGTGATGTGATGCAGATGTGTACTCCACTTAGATGTGTGCGCGCTCAGCATGCCAGAGCTGGAGACTTTTGCCTAGCAGTACCTGTAGAGGGGTGATGCTCACACCTCATGGCTGTGGCACCTCCCCAGGCTATTTGAGGCAGCGGCGCTCCTATCCCCTCTCAGTTCCTTCACATCGAAAGCCCATGAGAGGAGACACTAATGCAGAGGGGATGGAGCGTGGGTCATGGAATACATGTCTCCATCACATCTCGCAGAACCAGAGTTACAGTAGGTAACTGTGTCTTCTTCAAATAGATAGAGACGTGCATTCCACTTAGGTGACTCACAGGCTGTACCCCATCCAGTAGGCAGGGGCTCAGAGTCTACTGAAACAGGGATTGCAGGACTACCCTACTGAGGCCTGCATCCACTATGGAAGGTGTGGTAATCTTATAATGGCCAGTAAATGTTGCTTGCACTCTCATCAAATGAGCTCATATTCACTGAGGGGGTGTAGCTGAAGCTATCTCATATGCAGTCTTGATAAAGGATGTTATCCAGCTAGAGATGGTCTGTGAAGAGACCACTTCCCCCTTCATGCAGTCTGCGAATGACACGAACAGCTGAGGCAAAGCACAAAACGGTTCAGTCCTGTACATCAGTAAACTGCTAATTAACACTAACTACAGAGATAAAAGCTATGCTAAGACTAATGGCAAGCTTGTGAAGTTACAGACACAAAGTTCCAACTTTAGCCATGAGTTGTAAGAAGGAACTGAGGGGGATTGGGCTGGTATCGTGGGGAGGGGTGACAGTCACAAGTGGCAAGAACCTCCATGGGTATTGCTAGGCAAAAGTCTCTGGCTCCGGTGCACTGGGCGGACACACACCTAAGTGGAATACACATCTGCATCTACTTGAAGAACATGTGGGTAAATATATGGCTGGTGTAACTTGTACCTCTTTGACTTTCAAGTATGAAGAATGACTTGAGGGGTATAACAGGAGAGACACCCCAAAAACATTGGGCCAGATCCTCCCTGACATTAGGGATGCTTTGTGCTGCTCCACTGGAGCAATCCGCCCTCAAGTCAACTTATCAAGGATGGGAGGCTCTCACAGGATGTCCATTTCCCACCAGAGCCCTTATATGAGTGGCCAGGTGGCTCCGGGTGCTTGACCAAGCCTTTGACCAAGCCATCACATTTCCACCTCTTGCATCCGAAGAAGTGGGTATTGACCCACGAAAGCTTATGCTTCAATACCTCTGTTAGTCTATAAGGTGCCACAGGACCCTTTGTCGCTTCTGCAGATCCAGACTAACACGGCTACTCCTCTGATACCTTTGAAATTGGCGGCCTTAGCCTTTGTGTGCCTCAGTTTCAAGTTCCTGTAAAATAAACACTGCCCACCTCACAGGGCTGTTGTTAGAATAAGTAAATGACAGTTCCTGAAGAACTTTGAGATTCCCCCAATAGAAGATGCTAAGTGCAAGGCATTAGTATTACATAAGAGGCATCCAAAATATATACATATTCCATCTTTGCTTGGCTTTTAAATGGTGCATGCTGTTGTTGAAGAGAAGGAATGGCATGGAAAGGGAATGAGAGTACAAACAGAAATAAGAGAGGGAAAACACAGCAGGCCATTGAAATATCTTGCAGAAAGGGTATCCTGGTATGCACACAGATAGAGCTTCAATCCTCTTCTGTTAGCAGAGTTCTAGCAGTCTGCTCTGCATTCTCACAGCTTTTATCACTCATTGGCTACCAGAAGTACTGAGGGGAGGTCTTAAAGACACACACCATCATACACATCTTTTCCCCCATTTTCTTCCATACCTGCTAGCAGCTTTGATTTTATGTTCCTTTTTTTGTAATTTTCCTTTTATTTTCCCTCTTTTTCTCCCCTGTCCTCTCCAAGATATCGAGTCCACCGACTTTAAGAGACCCACCCTTGAATCCATCCTCCTTAACACAGACTCTCTCAAGAATGCACTACCTTAATAGCCTTGAAAGAGGGTGCAGTGATGGATTATTTGCAAATAAAATATAAATTTCAGCTTCCTTTATTTTCTGCATGGTATGTGATTAGATATTATTTGCATAACTGAAGTGTTGAAATACATTAATGGTAACATGAATGATCTTTGGTCACTGAAGAGAAATATCCTTAAAAATGGTCATAGCAAGAAAACTGCTGAGGAAGTTCTGATTTGCTGGAGCTCACACAGGAAGTTCTGATTTGCTGGAGCTCCATGTTGTACATGCTTGACTGATTTTTGGAACAACATAAAAGGTTCATATTTTGCTGGAAAGTACAAAGCTGCAGAAGCCAATGTTATCCTCACCTTCACTCAATGGATTCTTATTCTCCGTTTCATGAACACAAAGTTAAGAAGCTTTCTTCCTTCTCACTGCTATCCTCTTCTCTACTGTTCTCCTCATGGTTCTAAAGTTTTCTTACCAAGGCCACTGAAAAGTGGAAGTGCCACAATAGTTTTTCCAATCCCAGGAAGTTATTTTAGAAAATTTACTTAGGTTCTTGCATCAGAGTCAAACATTTTTACATGACAACAAGGTTAGAAATTCTGATATCTCTGTATAGCAGTAGGGCAAGTGAGAGATTCCAGTCCCAGCCTATATCTAATTCTGATTAAGCATAATAGATGGATCAGTAGTTCTCCCTTTTTTTCATTTTGCAGAACCCTTGTAAGAGAGAGGATTCTCTCACAAACCCACCTCCCATTCCAATTTCCCCATTCACCACCTGGTTCACAAATTATTTTGTTCTGCAATCTGTCAGCAATGACTCTGTGGACCACAGTTTGAGAACCACTGAGTTAGATTAATACAGTACAACACATTTTGCTCAAGAAACACCTGTGTGCGACATTCTTCTCTCAGTCATATGGAGTACATCAGGAGTAACTACTGAATTCTGTGGCGTTATTCCATATGTACTATACATCGTATAATTGAGGGCAAAATCTATTACTGTCTCTCTGCCACAATGACTAGACCACAGTTTCCTCCTCTAAACCTGATGAAACAGCAACTGACAGACAACTTATATAGGACTTAGGCATTCAGAAATAAAACGCCAGCAACAAACTGCTAAGCCAATAAACTAAACAGTACAAAATGCAATACCCTCTCCATTTTACTGCATTCATTCTTTCACTTACATGTGTTCATCTAGGCAGTTCAATATAAGCAATGGCGAAATCAGCAAACAAGATTTTGTCATCTCTGTTGCTTCAAATCTCTCAGACTATGTGAGTTTCACTGAAATAGAAATGCTTCACTGCTATCTTTAAAACACTTGTAAAGTTTGAGTTATAAACACTTCAGATGATGCCCTAGACAGGAATTGAAGTGATGCACATTTCAGCTCTTAAGAAAACCAGGTAGCAGAAGTATCAAGCTGTATTATAGTAATATGCCCTATATTATCTTCCTAACAATCAAAGGTAGTTATTGTTAAAACAAGTAGTAGTATGTGCCATATTATTTCCTGACACACATAAACATGGCCCATTGATTGTTATTAAAAATAGCACTTTGGCACATTGTCCAACGAAATCAATTACATTTTAGAAGTGAGCTCATTCAGTTCTCTGTTAACATTCAACAGCATCTCTCCACACAAACACACCAGTTATCAAAAAAGAACTTACCACAAGTACTGTATGTAGTTCCTTTCTGCAGTATCAAAAAGCTGGTTATGTGGCCCCAGACTGATAGGCTGAGATTTTTTGAGATAAATCCTGTAAATCTGCAAGCCAGAATGTTAGTTGGCGTGCAGACACTGGGATCCCCATACCACCCATTCTAGTTCCATCTGCAGCTAAGAATTAGGATTGTTATCCAGCCTGATAAACTGGATCTAATTTATTAAAGACATATATGTTTCCCTTTAAATTGCATCACTGACCTCACCTAAAATTACAGCAGCTACATTTCAAAGTGGAACAACTTTGGAAATGTTGTTTAAATATTTGCATAACAGGATATCATAGCACATGCCATATTAATGAGGCTTTCCCCTCTATTTAGAAAAAAATTCTTAGAGAATACTATTCATGTAAACAAACATGTAACTGAAAAGTTTGCTTGTTATTGTAGTGTATGTCAGATTCCTGCACATCTTCAGTCTGTAAGCTATTATTCTGCAACCTAGATACTGTACTTTCTGATTAAAATATGAAAACGTTAAAAGGACAAAAGAGGCTGCCAGATTTTTGATTTATCTTTTCTTTGAATGACTGCAAATAAAAGCAAAGTTTTTCTTTTAGACAGATATGTTTTTAAAATGTTTTTAGGGAGCTTCTACAACTTCATACTTCTGCAACTTTTTAAATACTTTCACATCTTTGAATATATGTGCAAGAAAAAGCAAAAACAGAAGATTGCAAAGGTCCATTAAAAGAAAAAAAACCCTTAACTGTGGGGTTGTTAACTGCATCTCCATGAACTTAGATTTTAGATTATTTCTTACAATAATACATATTGCAAATAAAGATTTCTTGCTTGAGATGTACAAGGTCCTCCTGACCACTTTTCACCAGTGAAGATCCCAAGCTACTTTACGGAAGATTAAGTTTGTTAGCCCCTTTTTCCTGAACAAATTCCAACTTGAGTATGGCATTTTGCCTCATTCCCAGTTTGAATTGGATGTGGTACTTATTTCTTCTTCCTATACCTATTATGTGCTTTTTTTAAGACAATGGAAACTGGACCTCAGATATAGCTAGGTTGGAAGAAGCACTTCATATGGAAACTCAATTTTGATCAGGGTGGTAGTGGTGGGAGGGGAACAGAATGAGAAGTAGGTACCCATGTGAGTACCATTGTAGAAACTGAACTCCCTCCTTAAACAGTGCAACAAGAAGTCTGGCACAGGCATTGGGGGGTGGGGGGGGAAATATTCTGAAGGGTACAGATTCCAGTCACAATTATTAACAAACAATGCTTTAAAAGATTCCTTATCAACAAATTAGCCAGAACATTAAAAATATAGATTGCCTCTAAATGGGCTTAAGTTATCGGGCTGAAACTGCATTCTCAGTGCTGTAAATGTTAATGCAAGACATGGAGGAAAGGGTCTTGAGAAGAAGTGGGTGATGTCAACAGCAGCAGAGAAATCAAAGAGAATGAGCATGCAAAACGGATACTTGGGCTTAGAAAGGGGGAAGACAGGAGTTGACAGGGAAGTTGAATCCAGAATAGAGGGGAAGTCAAGACACCAGCAATAGATAGAATGCTAAAGATACTTAGAAATAAAAGAGAAGAGGAAGGTGATGTTAACCGCAAAAATCTAGGGCACCCAAATAGGGTAAACAATGAGGATTTCTTTAGGATAGGGGCAATACTAAGATGCTTCAGTGCAGAGGGGAAGAACCCAGAGAAAAGAGACTACTTGATGATTCCGAAGGAATGTGTGGGGAAGCAAGAGAGGTTAGGAGATATGAGTGGCATCTGCAAGTTGATAGATTTCAGAAGGACAGAATTTTGGTAGCCTCAGAGTAGAATGTAGAGTTAAAAGGGGAGAAAGCAAAGGAGGAGGGATGGATAGCTCCTGGCAGATCCCTTCAGTTTTGCCTTTAAAGAAGTGAGCAACATCCTGGACACAGAGAGAACAGTGAGGGAAAAGGGGATAAGAAGATTATGAGGAGGAGAAAAGCTATTAAGGAGAAGATAGGAGAAGCAGAATTGCTTGTCCAGGAGGACAGCAGTGCTGAATAAAGAGAGGACAACAATATATTGAATATGATGTAACTTCTTTCCTCTCCCCCCTCTTTTTAAGTGTTATCCTTGAACATAGGTTGCGTATACTTAAAAATCAATATAAAAATATCAGGGTTTTTTTTTTTCTAAAGGACTGAAAGCACACCTCATGGTAATACAGCCGAGCAAAAAATTAGAAGAATTATTTTCACAGAGTTGTGCAAAAAGATATCACTCTCTAATGGGGGAAAGTTCTCATGTCATGTGAAAAGAATTATTTTTAATCCTGTCACTTACGATACCATTTAAAAAGTCTACCCCATTCAGAGCAAAGCCAAGACAAAATTGATTCTTTTATGTTTTCAGTACTTCTCAGAAAATAAAAATGGCTATTTCCTGAGGGCACAGTAAACAGATCTGAACATGCCCCTTCTTTAAGCAACCACCATTAATACGGGTTCCACTTGTACCAGACATCTATAATGCTTCCGGCTGTATTTTCTGTTGAGATAACAGTGTCGTCTTGAAAATCAGTGAATGAAGAGGACAGAAAGGCACAGCTGAACTGTTCACTCATGCTCCTATCTAAGGGACAACACTCTTATCTTGCTACAAAACACAGCCTTAAGCAATACAGAAAAGTTTCATAAATCTTTTTCTACCAATTTTGTCAGTTTCTATTCTTCTGTGGCTGAATTTGATTAGAATCAGTTTTAACCATATAAGAAATCAAAGTGATCTAGAATATAATGACTGGAGAACGTTTCGGAACCCCCCTGAGTTGCAGGATATTTCCAGCTGCTAACATAGCTGATAGCTGACTTAATAGAGCTAATGATTTCTAATGCTACTAACAGTAGGCTATTTTCACAGTGGGTAAATAATGACACTTTTGTTTTGGCAATAAAGAGTCATATAACTATTTGATAAGTATACTGATACAGTATAAATGAAGTAATCTTTGAGTAACTAATGGTGGATTACACTATAACTGGGAGATAGTATACTTTTTAGTTTCCTTTTATACAACTTAATGTTTATAACCCCACAAATACCACTGCCACAGCAAATAGATGTCCCTGTACACAATTACAAGTAATGTTTTCATCTGAGCATGAACATGCATCCACTTGTTTCAGCACGCTGTCTTTTTGCTTTTATGTTGGTAATTAATATTACCAATTGTCACCAGAAATAAAATAAAAACTAATTGGGTAGTAAAAGAAACATTCTCCAGGGCTGCACACATGGTAGATTGTGAATACCATGTAAGTCTACAGTTCTTTTACTTCTCCTAGACTGTATATTTCTAACCAATGTTAACAAAACCACTTTTCCCCCTTCTTCTCAAAGACTGTGCTCCCACTAGGGGAAATTATGCCCAGAATTATGCACATTATACTCTTCCTCTGGAAAAGTCATTTCCTCTCCATCCGCCCCTTGACTTGCACTGTTGTAGGTGTCTTGCCAACCTTATTTTTAAAACACATACATTTTCCATTTTTCCTCAGTGGGCATTTCCCTTGCATAAGGACTGCAGCCGTGCTCCATATTCACAGAGGTTCATTGGAACTGTAATTGCGATTTGCCCAGTACAATTGTCAAGGCTGAATCCCCACTCTGGCACTTCGAGTGCAGAAGGTGAAGGTCTGCAAGGATTAAAAAAATTAATACTTGCCACTCCAGGCTTGTATTACACTCCCAAGGTTACAGCTTTTCTCTGACCTTGGCTTGGTAAACGCTGCCACCACCCAAACGCAAAAAAAAACCCTTTGAACCCAGGAAGGAGCACTTGGGAATTCCTCCCTGTGGGGTACCCTCAAGCCCTTTCACGCCCCCTCCAGGGAAGAGCTGAGAAAGAAAACAAAGGAAATTAGTTGTGGCTACCACCTAATCAAACAACATGAACAAACCTCTTAGGACACCAAAAATTCAATCCTGTTCTTAAAAAAGGTACATTTTATTAAAAACAAACAGGAAAAAAATACATCCGGAATTTAGGCTTTTTGCTAGATATTGAAAAAAACAATTACAAAAATTAAGCACCCAAATAGCTTTCTTGGGGGTTCAGCTTAAAGGTTACAAGCAAACAAAAGCATCTATGGTTAGCACAGAGGAGATCCATAAGTCAAAATTAAAAAAAATAAACCTGATCGCGTCTAGCTAAACATTCCTAATTTACTTACAAATGGGGGAGGGGGGGAGATCAAATAAGTAATTCTAGGTATGATCTGATGAATTTTCATACCTGGTTCAAGCCTTACACAACATTCCTGCTTATAGCATTGCTCCTCCGTGTCTCCTTCTCCGGAGAACAAGAGACAAAGGAAAAGTTTCTTTCCCATTTTAAAAAGTTCTAGCCTTCCCATTGGCTTTTTTGGTCAGGTGCCCACTCCTTTTCTTTTACCTGTGTGCTTGTTAACCCTTTATAGGTAAAGCAAGCAGAGAACAGCTACCAAGAGGGATTTTACAGCTAACTAGCTGGCTAGGTGTCCATCAAAGGGAGCTACCCACCACTTTATTTATCACAACAATGCATTGAAAAAATCTAGAGCTTTCATCCTAATTTACTACAGTGTTTCCCCATATCACGTTTCATTCTCCACTGACTCCCACCTTTTACTCTCACCTATTTTTTCTCTCACCTTTACCCCTTTGCTAGCAGGCCTCTCATCTGATGTGGACCATGGCGGCACCACTGGTGTAGACTCCAGGCTTCATCAAGCAGAAGATGGCGGCAGCAGGAAGGGGCTCCTCCCTGTATCTGTTAGTATCAGAGTGGGTGTGGGCTGTGCATTGTGATGTCATCACACACATGCAGCAGGTGTGCCTAACACACAGTCAGTCACTCTTCTCCTCAGCTGCCTGCTGCTGCCCTGACTGTTACTCAGCTGAGGAGGTACCATGCCCCAAGGGGCGGAAATGCAGGCGAGAGATGGCACTGATTCCAAAATACGATGCATCATGATATGCTACACAGTTGAGAGGTCTGGGTGTCAGAAGCTTTTTATTCTGCATTTTCTTATTAATCTAAACCTGAAATATTCCCTACCTGGTGTCGTCCCCCCAATATGAAGTGCTATACACAGTACTCTGTTATTCCTTTCTAGGACCTCTCCACACTGGCAGGATCGAGCTGCCCCCTACACCAACCTTGTCCATATCTACAAATGGAAAGAAGCATAATCATAGTCCTGCAAAAAGAAAGTGGGGTACCATTTAAAATAATTATGAAGTTAGTCATAAAGATCCCAAAGTGAATAAAATGTGAAGAAATTAAAGTCCTCAGAGGTGGCATGAGAGGAAAGCATCAAATGGCAAAAAGAACGCATCATGAATTTCATATATTTTTAAGAAAGCATTTGACAGCCTCCACAGGAATTCACTCTGGAACATTTTGAAGAGTCAAACAGAAAAGAAGATGGAAATATCTGGGACACAGATTAAGAATGAAGCCAGAGCATTTGCCATGGCAGGCACAGCATTGGGTAGTTGGAGCAACAAGCAAAAGCGGCCAAGCAAAAGAATCCCTCTGTGGAACAGTACTCAGAGAGGGAAAATGTATGGGATTTAACAACATAGAGGACATGGAAAGAGTGGCTCAGGACAAAGCAATATGGCAGAGTCTTGTTCATGCCCTAAGTGATATTGGATGGCACAGTAGGGATTAAGATTCAGATATCATAATGCAGAGACATACGGCGCACACGACCCTAAACTATAAAGGAAACAGGAAGGAGAGGGAGAAAGAAGAGATTATGGTTAAATGGCAAGGCTCAAGAGATCATTCCAACAGGTAAAATTGAAGACGGAAATTAGGATGGTGAAAAGGGAATTTGAAGAGCAATTAAAGATATAAAAACAAATAACAAGAAGTCATTTCAATATATCAGTAGCAGGAAGTCTGAAAGAGAATCAGCAGGACTGCTGGACTACACGGGAGTAAAGGGAGCAATTAAGCCATTGCAGGCAAGCTAATTTGCAGGCTTCACTACAGAGAATGTTTGGGGAGATGCCTTCCCAGAATCTATTCTTTGCAGGTAACAACGATGAACTAATGACAGATATTGAAAGGAACAACCTTTTGATATAAATTACAATAAATTACTAAAGGGGAACAAGTCAACAGGACTGGATAGTTTACATCCAAGAATTCTGAAGTAATTTAAGAAAAAGATGATAGAGCTGCAATCAAAAATATGCAAATTCTCATTAAAATCAGCTATCGTACCAGAGGACTGAAAGGTAGTAAATGTTGTACCAATCTTCAAAAATAGATCCTAGGGTTGTCTTGGGAATTACAGACCAGTGAGCTTTATTTCAGCACCAACATATCACTTGAAATGACATTAAAAGTAGAATTATAAACACCTAGATGAAAAATATATCACAGGAGACAAACCAACCTGGTCACTGCAAAAATAAATTTTATTTTTAAATTAGAATTCTTTGAGTATGTCAACAAATTAAAGGAGAACCAACTAACTAAATATATTTGGACTTCCAAAGGCCTTTGACAAAGGCCCTGACAAAAGTAGTTAACAAGTGAGAAGTAAAATACTCTTATTGATTAGAAATCGGCTATGAAATAGAAAAGAGTCCATTTTTTACAGGGCAAAAAATTAACAGTGGAAGTTCAGCACTGAAGTCTGTATTGCTCAGTATTTTTTCAACATTCTGGGGACTGGGGTGAACAGAAAGGTTGTACAATTTATATATGATTAAATAAATTGTATATGTTCGTAAAGAATAGAGAAGACTGTGAGGACCTTCAGAAGAACAATACAATGATTGGTGAATTGGCAGCACTATAGCAGAAGCATTGCTGTATTGAAAAATGCAACATCGTACACACTGTAAAGAATAATATGGAATGCTCATACAAACTGCTGGTGTTAAATTAACTGTATGCACCGAAGGGGGGAAAAACCTGGGAATTACTCTGGGCAGCTCAATGAAAACCACTGCTCATTGCGCAATATCCTGGGTAAAAATATGAAAGAAAATCTGGAAAATGTATCAAATATATCTCATTAAAAGAAAATATAATGAAACTTATGTACTAGGATCTCTCAAAGCATTCTTACTTTTACCAAGGGATTAGGTGCCATAGGAATGGTTGCAGGATTTTGTGGAATGCAGCAGGCATGTCAGTGAAGTGAAAAGCATGTCACAAGTTGGCTGTGGCATACTTTTCACTTCACTTGCATACATGTCGCAAGTTACAAAATGCTGCAATCTCCCCTCACCTGTGTATAAGCTTTTTTTCCCCCCACTTAATTCTGTCACTCTGAAAAAGTAGAGATAGAGAGACTATTTTAAATGTTTACTAATAACTTGCTTTGTGAAGACTTAGATTAGCACTGCGACACTGAAAGCCACAGATTTAAAAACAGCAAGAGCCAAACCCTATTGATCTTCCATGTGACTAGCTATACTCCATTCACTGTTTTATGATCTTAAAGAACCTCACAACCCTATCAGATGCTGAGCACCCTCCACTTCCTTTGATTTGCATATAGGGTGCTCAGGACCTCATAAGATCATAGAATCATAGGGTTGGAAGGGACCTTAGGAGGTCATCTAGTCCAACCCCCTACTCAAAGCAGGACTAATCCCCAATTTTTGCCCCACATCCCTAAATAGCCCCCTCAAGGATTGAACTTACAACACTGGGTTTAGCAGGCCAGGGCTCAAACCACTGAGCAATCCCTCCCCCTGATCAGACTTAAAGTGCCCAAGGGAGCATCATAAATCTGCAGGATTTCGCATTTGCCTCTTTGCATTAGTGGACATGCAAATTCCCTGTTGACTATGTATCTGATGAGGCTCGTATGCTTGTTCATGCTTCTGTGCATACGGTATAACTTAATAAATTTGGTGCAGGTATATCTGAGTTTGAGAATCAAGAATATAGATAACCAGGGTGTATGCTAAAACCACCTCTTTTTGTTTGCTTGCTTGTTTTTTGGTCAAAACTTCTTTGGAGGATGCCAAAATCCACAAGAATCCTTTCCAGTGCGCTGATTATACCAGTTTTTAGTGAGGCCCATTTGCAGATATTAGTACAGGATCAGGCTTTTACTATACAAAAGGACGTGTTTACAGAAGTGGCAGAATCTCGCTTTGAATAGGGGGAGGAAGTGCACAGTGAAACATAAATGTAAGAGGCACCATACTAAGCATGGGGCGTGAGGCGAGTCAGGGGGATTGGGAGAAAATTGGGGTCTCACCGTAGTTGGGATGGGGTGCTATTCATGAGAAGCAGGGTGGAGTTGGAGTGGCTGTTCTGCATAGGGAATGAAGGCAGCCAGCTCCAGGGTGGAAAGGGGAGGGGTCCCAGCAGTTCATGTCTCTGTTGCCTGGGGCAGCTGCTCCCAGGCCTGGCCTAATCACCCCAGTTTCTACCTGTTCCCCAGTCTAATCCTGGGCACGACAGTGACTGCTCCAGCTCCTTCGGGTCTCACTCTCTCCTTTGCTCCCTGCAGTGGCAGAGTCCAGCCCAGCCTCAGCGCTTGGAACAACTCGCTAAACAATGATACAAGTGTGCCGGCTCCCACCATCTCCACCAGTTCTACCACTTCTGTATGTTTATATTATTGGCAAATAGCTTCCAGCAGGATTATAGTGTCAAAAAGGCAAATAAAAACTATGCTAAAACAGAGCACAAAAAAGTACCCACATTACTGCTGCAACTGATGTCCAATAAGATCATAGTTTAAATTTTACAGTACTTCGCAATTCTGTGAATATAAATGGCTGCACTGTAACATATCACGCTGAGCTGCATATTTCACAAACACAGCATGTTCTGACGTGAAAATAAAAACAATTCAGATTTGAAGTCACCCATATATTATCAAGCATTTGCTCTTTTAGATATCATTAGCTGGCACATCTAGTTTTCTAACTCTGACCAATTAAAACTTAATCACATCATACATTAGTGAAAATGCATACAAAGTTGCTGGTCAAGGAGATGTTCCATGCTAAAAACAGAATAAGACACCACTTGATCATAAATTAAAGAGCTACAGTGCTGGAAGGTTGTTTATTCAGGTTTGATGAGATTCTAAGAGACAGGCATGTTGTCCGCCTCAGTAAAAAAAAAAAAAAGCAGCAGCAGCAGAATCTTTCAGCTTACAAAAGCCAGAAATATCCCTTCCTTTATTTGTGGTCCCTGTGTCCTTTGGGCTGTGTGTGGGCGTACTGCTTGGGTGCTTTCAATTCCACAGCATAGAAGACCTTCCTCCCCCCGCAAAGTATTTCCCTTGTATGCTTCCTTCTAAACATTGCCTTCTCTTCAGAACTGTATTTAATTTTCTTAAAGTGATGCTAATAATAAAAATAGACTTTACACCAAGAATAAGGGGAGACGACCATCACAGAAAAGAACAGCGATGATGAAGGAAATATACACAAATGTATTGTGCAGCTTTGGGATTTTATGAAGTCTGAGAGAGCTTCCAAGCTTGAGTAAGAGAGATTATGGTTCTGTTTGTTTCTCCTGATACTTTTTCATATTTATCTAGTAAGCTGCTCTCATTAAATAACTCAATGCATAATTTCAATGTGCGCTTCCACTTAATTATGACATTTCTCCTACTTTTCTGTCATATTGTAGCACAGAAATGTGTTTTCTTCCCCTCTGGCATTATTGGCCATCGAGTTTTTTAACCAAACTAGTGGCTGGCAATCTTGTCCTGTACATCAGCCAACATTCATTATCAGAGGTATATGTATATGGAATCTGTTCACCCTCCAGACAGTACTCTGGATTACATTACAACATGTATTCATCCCTGAGAATCCCAGAGATAATATGGTCAGATTTTGTAACAAATGGTGACCTTATGGTGCATGAAATACCAGGCAAAACTGATCAACGTTCCACTTTGAATGAAGCATTTGCAGGTCTACTTATATATATATGAAGGAGAGTGAGAGATATACCAGAATCACTCACTGGACCTGACATATTTTAAAGGCTTGTGTTTATCAGCATGCCTACTTGGTGCAGTAACAAGTTTAGTGGAGCAATTCCTACTATAAGAGAGTTCTGTGCTAGGCCATTCTAAGTCCTCGTCTCCTCCTTTCCAAAGGAGAGTTACACTTTTCCCAGGGGGTCCTCCAATCCTTTGGAGCTGCAAATAAATCTGTCAGCTCACACAGTAGATGCTTATTAAGTTAGTAATTTCTTATGCGGTAGAGTGGTTTGTTTTGTAGCTTTTAAACAGCATCATTTAGGGTAGGAGTTTACCAACCAGGAACAGAAAGTAAAGCTATTACTAGAAAGCAAAAAAATCCATAACCAGCACACTTGAAATCCAACCATTTCCTGCTTATCCCACATCAATCATTCACAAATTGATGTTTTAAAGACAATGTAATTTTAGAAAAATAAGACCGTCTCCCCCCGCCCCTCAAGAGAAATGTATTTATGAAACAAAGCACCTAAAACCAGGTAGGGTTTCTTCAATACCAGAATCATATTTCAGCGCTCCTTAGCTTTTCCCAACCCCCATTAAGAAAAAGGAATAACTCATCTTGAAACCATAATTTGCTTGCATTCTATGATTTCCTATCCATTGCCACAATATTCTTCTATGTAAATCAGATTTATTTATTCATAGGCAGTAGCATTCCATTACTTTTGTCAAAACTGGTCTCGCGCATTCAGTCGTCTCTGCATTCTTATAAACTATCTGGAAAAGCAATTAACATTCACCAGCATTTTAGACAGGGGCGAAAAAACCCCACCACACTGTTGCTAACACAACCTCTGTAGGCGTACGCTAGTGCAAAATGACTGCATCGCTGCATCGAGGGAGATAAGAGAAGTGACATAGATTAAAACAAATTGTTGATCCATACCAGAGAGAAGATAGGCAAACAATAGAAGTAAAAGCATAAATGTCAATTTGGGATGATAAAGGATACAATCTAAATGTAATCTGAGAAGCCTCCAGACAAAAGCAAGAAATAGAAATTACACATTACTGAAGTACTAGAACATAATAAATGAATAAACATACACACACCCCCATATGAATATGCATATGGAGAAATCCAGATCACAAGGCGGATTGCTCAGGAAACTAGGTTGCAAATTAACCCAGTAGTAGTAAAAAATCTCCAAAAGGTTTAATGTTTAGATTCGATAGATAGAGAAGAACCTTGTTTGTACTCTTGGCAATTTTGCTACGATTTTGAATAGCCCCCCCCACTTTCTCCAACTTCCCAGCCCCTCTCCCCCGCCTCC
Organism: Chelydra serpentina; assembly: GCA_037349315.1. Lineage (NCBI taxonomy): Eukaryota > Metazoa > Chordata > Testudines > Chelydridae > Chelydra > Chelydra serpentina. The sequence goes on along the minus strand of JBAIAC010000035.1, from coordinate 26,591,003 downwards.
CTGGCACTTCGGCATTACTGTCTATAAGTGCCCATAGGATAGAGAGATTGTGAGGCTGATGCATCCTTCCTGACAGGGAAGCACTGCAAAATGCTGGCTATTTATCCAGTAGAAACACTAAGAGCAAGGGCATTGCTACAAGGTCAATCTAATTTTATCCTCCAGACTCCCCCCCCCCCCCTCCCACTACATCCCCCAGTAGGCCCATATATACTCAACAGCAGTTTGTTTGATGAGTTAAGATCTGGAAACTCATTTCTAATTACTCTGATGTCAATTCTAGTCTTGGCTTTATGGAGACAAAATCAAACTGCAGCCTCAGCTGCAGCATGATCCAACAGCTTGTAAACTAGCTGATCTGGTAGAGAGCTTACCCAGTGTTGAAAGGAGATCTGGAGGCTGTAAAATGCCATCACAAGCATCTTTGGTATTATTAGTGATAAATTCCACTTGATGGTATAGAATGAGCCAAAAATTCAAATATTTTCTTAGTTATTAGAATTGATAGCTTCATACAACATAACTTGAGAAGGCTGGATTTATCTTAATACAAGGTACCCCATATAAGAGCAATATTATTTTGTCTTCAGAAGAGCTACATATTAGTAAGCAGTTTCTAAATAATGTTACTATTGTGTGTAGCAAACATCTATGCAATACCAACAAAGTGATGGATATCTCTATTTATTGATTAATGGCTTTGAACTATTGTGTGGGATGTTCTGCATATATATATATATATATATATGAACTATCATTACTCTAAAGTCTTTTATACATATAAACACCAACATATATGTTCATTTATGGAGATATGCTCCCCCAAAATAGTTTAATTCAATTCCATTATATTTTAGTAACATAATAAGCTATGTAAGTATAGTCAAATTTTAATATGTGTGCATACATACACACACACACACACCACAGATGTGAAGATGGTATCCACATGACATATCACTGCGTCATATACTCCTCTGCAGGACGTAGTCTAAGGTTTTGAAGCTCTCTCTCGCTCGCTCTCTCTCGGCAGGGCTATCAGCACTTTAGGCAAGGCCTGACAATTCCCATTATAACACCCTGTTTTCAGTTGCTTATAACTTTACCAAACTTTTACCAAGTGGTCTGAAATTTTCCATGCTGGGGTGTCTGCCTCAGGCTGAGAACAAGGCCGGTGTTAAAAAATTCTACCAACCTTTTCTCTGAATAGTTCTAGCGCCCTCGTGCTTAGCAGCAGGGACTTGACATTTGGCATGGAGGTAGCCTTTGTGTCTCAAATGTGCCTTCTGCTGTTACTGTGAAAATCTGCCCAAATTTGGCTAAGTTATAAGCCTCTGAAAAATCCCAGTTTGCACAAACTCAAGTGAGACTTAAAGAATTTTAGCAGCTACATTGCTCCATCCCTGGGCTGAGCCGGGCTTTCCCTGCAACTAAAGCTCTGTACTTCTGGGGACCTTGCTGAGTCAGGGTCAAGGTACCTGAACTGAAAGCAGTGACCACCCTGCTTGCCTAGAAGTGGGGAACAGGAAGCTTCCTGTTTCAGATGTGGAGGGGACAAAAGCCTGACCAACAGAGGAGTAGATTTGGACAAGCCTGGAGGGAAGGGAGTGTGGAAATTGTTGACTGGAGGCTGGTAGTGAAGAGAGGAAAACTGGGACTGGGAGTTGATGGGGAGACGGGGATTGGCTGGGTAAGGAGATTAGGACCTGGACCCAGTCAGGAAAATGGGGGGGGTGAAATCAGATCAGGAGCTGTAGGAGAGACTGGAACTGAGAACCCTGGACGAGGGTGGGGACAAAGAAGTAGGGGAAGGAGAAAAAGATCTGTTGAGATGCTGTGATGCAGGAGAGATCCAAGTCTGGCTGGACAAAGACACTGGGACAAGTATCTGGGAGGTGTGGGTGTGAAGGGGGAAGGAGGCGCTGAGATTGGCTGAAGAGCCTGAGAAGGGAAATCAGGACTGGGATGGAGCCAGTGGAGATGAGGAACTTGGGAAAAGGGGGGAACCCTGGAGATGAAAGGTAGGGGAGAGAGAAAGATTGGATGAGAACTTGAGGTGGTAGTGGGGAACTGGGACTGTCTAGGAAAGGAGACTGTGCACTGAATGAGATGGGATCCTGTGGAAACAATGGCCTGTGATCATGTAATTCAAACTATCATAATACATTATGTACACAGAAGGAAGCTGAAATAAAGGTTACACAGGCAACCTTAATTCTAGCAGTTACTAACCTCTGAGTTACTAATTTGCCTTTGCAACAATAATGTTTTTAACAAATATATATGGGGTCTCTGTGCAGCAAGGCAAAGTGACAAAATAAAGCATAACTCTACAGCTGCATATGATCAGAATGGGTTGGTGGCTGCTACCCAACAACATAAAGCAATAAAAGTATTTGAGAGTTATATACTCCTATCATTTTTTATGTCATATTAATATTAATGGGAGTTATACACATGTACTGATGGGAAAACAGGTTCCATAATTTCTATAATCTGTTTTGCACATGACAGGAGCAGTTTTGAACCTTCTTTTGTAGTGTCCAAGCCACTAGGAGTCGATCTCAATTTTACCCTGACAGAGAAGCAGTGGAACAGCAACTTGGCCACTCTAGCAAAAGCCTGAAATGCTGCAGGATCATTTATCCCTACTGAATGAAAATGTTTTATGTATTCTACTGTCAATAATATCACAGATTTAGACCTCTATTTGTTGGTTTGGTTGGTTGGTTGCCTGCCTTATTTTTTCTTTTATATTTTCGGGAAAGAATGGTTATGAAATAAATAAAAATACTTGAGTGGGAAAAGCTGGGAAGAGGTTAAGCATGTTGTGCAAGCTTACAGACAAAATTCTTATTATTGTTAATTCAGGATACTCAGAACAGTTTGGTGTTCAGACTAAACAGGTCTCTCCTATACAATCTCTTGATTAACCGAAGTCCGTGCTCTAAAGCTCCGGCTGGCTATTATTGGATTGTTTGACATCACATATGTATTCAGGGCCGGTGCAAGGAAGTTTCGCGCCCTAGGCAAAACTTCCTTGCACCAGCCCTGCACCGCCCCCCCCCCCGCCCGCAGCTCCCACACACACCCCCAGCCAGCTTCCCCGCCCACGGGAGCTCAGCCTCCCCCCTCACAATGCCGCCCCCCCCCACCAGAGCTCAGCCTCCCCCGCCCCCACGATGCCACCCCCCCAGCCAGGTCTCCCACCCGTGCGAGCTCAGCCCCCTCCCCGTGACTCACCGGCCGCGGAAGCTGAGCAGGGAGCCCGGGGCAGCGGGGTGGCTCGCGGCAGCTGCCCCGTAGCTCCCTGCTCGGGCGCCGAGCGGGAGGGCGGCTCCCCGCTCGGGCGCTGAGCGGGTGGGGGGGCTCACGGCAGCTGCCCCCTGGCTCCCCGCTCAGCGGCTGAGCGGGGAGCCGGGAGACAGCCAGCCGCCGCCCCCCAAATCTTGGCACCCTAGGCAACCGCCTAGTGTTGCCTAATGGGCCCGCCGGCCCTGTATGTATTGTTTGCTTATTTAACCAAAGTTTGCCAGAGTGTTAAGCACTATTACCATTCACTTGTTGAGGTGTTTGTTTTTTCCTCTTTACAATTTTTTTCATGAAAAATAGCCAATGGCTAAACGGGCTGAGATTCTCTCTTAATAAATGCATAATGTGTGGGAATTGTGTGACTGTTAAGTATCTGTCAAGGTGAAGTGATTTATAAACTTTGCTGTCTGCTTCTCACACAAACAGCTGTGAGAAGGAAGATCTGGATCCTTATTTACAGCAGTAAATCACGAACAACAAATAAATGCCTAACATTAATGAGAAAGTGACTGACCTTCATTACATGGGGAAACAGTCTATTCATACACATCCTAGAGTACAGCCCACAAAAGGTATTTAACTTAGCTAATGTCTACTTTATTTTATTAGGGCTAACAGTAGGCATCATACGAAATATATTAGTTTGAATAAGCTAATTCTCCTGTAGATATATAAGGACACATTCCCATATTAACAAATGGAAATGAGCAAGATGTGCATTTCACAGGGAGGTGATATACCCCTTAAATGTGAGCAGTGCAGGAAGAGAGAAAAGATCAAAGAACACTTGGAAATAATTTAAGAATTTTTTTGGTATGCTGTAAAGAGTTGGAACATACTGTTCATCAGGAAATTGGTGACAGGAACAGCTCTGTGTTTGCTCCCAAGGATTGATGATTTCAGCGACCCAGTGGCAAAGGTTTTGTGTGGAACAGTGGAATTAGATGACTGACTCATCGATCTAATCTGAATTTTTTTTCAGTGTCCTTTTGTTCCAATTCAGTGAACAACTTGAAAATAAAGTGAAGTTAAAAAAAATCCACCAGGAACCAAATATAAATCTGGGCATTTTACTTTTATCAAAAAACTGCTACCAATTCAGAATGTAAAGGATCATAATGGTGCTGCAAGTGTCTCTGCTGCATTTGCAGGCACAGATGCTCCGCACAACAGAAATCCTTTTGCAAATACAAGATGTAAGTGTAGTTATCAGTACATGTTCATTTTCAAAAGGCAATTCCAGAAGAAAAGAAAGGCACCTCTTCCATTCTCCTCTAAAAACATAATCTACACAAAAACAAAGGCTTGCTACACACACAGAAAGGACTAAAGAACATGCAGGTCTCTCTTCTAGAAGTGTTGAATATTATTAAAGATAAATGTTTGCACCGGTTGTAATGGAAGGCAAGGGATTTTGTTTTAATGTCTGATTTTTTTAAAAATTGGCATGAATGTGTGTGTGTAATCAGACTTTACTGAGAGTCTTAAAAACTACAGAATTCTGCATCAAAGATCCAAAATGCTAAGATCAAGAATGTCAAAGAGCTCAACATCCAGATGCTACTGAAACCCATGCCTGCTCCGTGTGGAACTCCGTCTCCCACTAGTGGCAGCTAGACCAGCTAGAGATTGGTGAGGCTGCTACAGCCTTAGGTAAGAGAAAGGTGTCTTTTAGCTCATGCATTAGAGGTTCATGCATTAAATTCAAGAGGTCCCAAGTTTGATCCTGGCCAATGACGACCAGGGTCTGTCGGTGTTATTTTATCACTGTTCTCATATGGAAGTTGTACTTAATAGAAGCTGCTAGATGCTGAGTGCTTTTGAAAATCTGGCCCCAATTTTGGGTGCTGAGTGTGTTTGAAAAGTTGGCCCTTGGGTCTCTTCTCACACGGGTTTCTATCTGGTATAACTATTGCTCCCAATGCAGTAACTTCTTAAATATTGTAGAACACCTCAGGAATGGAGGTTGTTTGTAACTCAGAACAAAACATTATGGTTGTTCTTTCAAAAGTATACAACTGAACATTGATTTAATACAGCTTTGAAACTTTACTATGCAGAAGAAAAATGCTGCTTTCCCTTTTTTTTTAGTAGTTTACATTTAACACAGTGCAATACTGCATTTGCTTTTATTTTTTGGTCTCTGCTGCTGCCTGATTGTGTACTTCCAGTTCCAAATGAGGTGTGTGCTTGATTGGTCAGTTTGTAGCTCTGGTGTTCATAACTCTGAGGTTCTAATGTAATCCCATGTAAATAAGAGAAGAATTAGGAACTAGAGTTAACATCAGGTTTTTGTATCCTTAATAATAATAATTAGGGCTGTCAAGCGACTAAAAAAATTAATCGTGATTAATCGCACTGTTAAACAATAATAGAACATAATTTATTTAAATATTTTTGGATGTTTTCTACATTTTCAAATATATTGATTTCAATTACAACACAGAATACAATGTGTACAATCCTCACTTTATATTTATTTTTGATTACAAGTATTTGCACTGTAAAAAAATCCCAAAATAGTATTTTTCAATTCACTTAATACAAGTACTGTAGCGCAATCTCTTTATCATGGAAGTTGAACTTACAAAGTAGAATTATGTACTGCATTCAAAAATAAAACACTGTAAAATTTTAGACCCTTCAAGTCCACTCAGTCCTTCTTGTTCAGCCAATCAAGTTTATTTACATTTGCAGGAGATAATGTTGCCTGCTTCTTGTTTACAATGTCACCTGAAAATGAGAACAAGCATTCTCATGGCACTGTTCTAGCCGGCATCGCAAGATATTTATGTGCCAGATGAGCTAAAGATTCATATGTCTCTTCATGCTTTAACCACCATTCCAGAGGATGTGTCCATGCTGATGATGCGTTCTGCTCAATAACAATCCAAACCAGTGCAGACTGACATATGTTCATTTTCATTATCTGAGTCAGATGCCACCAGCAGAAGGTTGATTTTCTTTTTCCGTGGTTTGGGTTCTGTAGTTTCTGCATTGGAGTGTTGCTCTTTTAAGACTTCTGAAAGCATATTCCACACAGATTTTGGAAGGCACTTCAGATTTTTAAACCTTGGGTTGAGTGCTGTAGCTATCTTTAACATTTTTCACATTGATACCTTCTTTGAGTTTTGTCAAATCTGCAATGAAAGTGTTCTTAAAACGAACATGTGCTGGGTCATCATCCGAGACTGTTATAACATGAAATATATGGCAGAATGTAGGTAAAACAAAGCAGGGGACATACAATTCTCCCCCAAGGAGTTCATTAATAAATTTAATTAACACATTATTTTTTTAACAAGCGTCATCAACATGGAAGCATGTCCTCTGGAATGGGGGCTGAAGCATGAAGGGACATATGAATCTTTAGTGCATCTGGCAAGTAAATATCTTGCATCGCCGGCTATAACAGTATCATGCAAATGCCTGTTCTCACTTTCTGGTGACATTGTAAATAAGAAGAGGGCAGCATTATCTCCTATATATGTAACCTAACTTGTTTGTCTTAGTGACTGGCTGAACAAGAAGTAGGACTGAGTGGATTTGTAGGCTCTGAAGTTTTACATTGTTTTGTTTTTGAGTGGTTATGTAAGAAAAAACTCAACATTTGTAAATTGCATTTTCATGACAAAGAGATCGCACTACAGTACTTGTATGAGGTGAACTGAAAAATACTATTTCTTTTGTTTATCATTTTTACAGTGCAAATATTTGTAATAAAACATAATATACACTTTGATTTCAATTACAACACAGAATACAATATATATGAAAATGTAGAAAAACATCCAAAATATTTAATAAATTTCAATTGCTTTTCTACTGTTTAATTGTGCAATTAAAACTGCAATTAATTGTGATTAATTTTTTGAGTTAATCACAAGAGTTAACTGCGATTAATCAACAGCCCTAATAATAATACCTTGCTCTTTCATAGCTCTTTCCATCTGTGGATCTCAAAGCAATTTACAAAGGAAAAAGAACAATTACATTAGAGTAGAATGATCCATTATTTTAATACGATTAGATTGTAAACTGTTCAGGACAGGGATCCTAGTTGTAGCACAGCAGGACGCTGATCCCGATTAAGGCCTTGGGTGCTACTATAAAGAACAAGTGGGATGAATTGTTTGTCAGTGGCCTAAAAGAAAGTAACTAAAAGAAAGAGGCATAAAGGGAAGGAGAGAAGCAGTTCAGAAAAAGAGAAGTTAAAACCTAGCTGGAATAATAACTCCAGTCCCCTGTTAGCTCAGGATACAGCCAGAGAGGTGAAATAATTTAATAATATGGTCTGGAGAGCACAAATAAGAGTTAACAAAGATTATTCAGTTTAGACATAAAGAGCAAAAGCACAAGTAAGCAGCAGAACTCATCTTCAGGCTGAAAGGTACTAATGAGGGGGTGTCAAATGGCTGAAACAATGGTCAGTCAGCAAAGTATGTTTGAAGTGGTAGTGACAGGGCCGGTGCTTCCACTAGGCGACTCTAGGCGGTCGCCTAGGGCAGCAGGATTTGGGGGGGCGGCCTTTCGCCGCCCTTGGCGGAATTTCAGCGGCGACTCATTTCCCGGCGGCGATTTGGCGGCAGCTTCATTGGAGGAGTTGCCGCCGAAGTGCCGCTGATTACCGTGGAGGAGCGCTGTCGCCTAGGGCGGCAAAAACCCTGGCGCCGCTCCTGGGTAGTGAGACAACTGAGAACAGGTTTGCATGATCTCATGTGGTGATTATGAGCTTGATCCAAAGCCCGATGAAATGAATGGGAGTCTTTCCATTGACTTCAATGGGCTGAGGATCAGGCCTTAGGGGGGTAACGGAAAACAAATAAAGATGGTTCTATAGCTGGGTTAGAATATTGCAAACAGTGGGTAGTTTTAAGGGTACATATGTGTAGTTTAGATAAACATCTATTTGATTTTGACACATCTCTATTAAGCATTAATTCCTGAATAATTATACTTCAGTTAAAGCAAAGCATGAATATAAAATAAAGATGTGATTAACTGCCAGAAATAATTTTCATGAGTCCTTAATCTAAAACACTGCTACATTTTAGGAAAAAATAAAATTTTCTTATAAGACATTTACAATACGAACACTTAAGAATAGGATTTTGATGCATAAATATTTATTTCCGAATTTCTATAACTAAAGCATATGTACTCATAAATTAAATGGCCCTTGAGGCATTTAACAGGGATTCAACAAAAATCCAGGCATAATGACAGGTTCCAGCATCTACAAATGTAAGCATACGTCTATAGTTTTACTCATTTCTCAATAACCTATTATGAATTCATATCCTAAACATATAATTCATTTAAGATTACAGCAGGTTTCATTCTGCAGATGAATGCCTACTTAATATTAGAATACCAGATGATGAAGAGTTAGAATGCATAATATCTGTGGGATGAATACTTTAATCTTACAGGAATTACATATCACCTTCTGTTTTTTATATAAAGCACACACTCTAATATATGACTGGAACAGACTTTGTACATGTGCAGTTCAATTAGGGCCCATTAGGGCCAATCCAAAACCCATTGAAATCAACAGAAAAATGCCCACTGACTTCATTGGACAAGAGCTGGACCCTGCCCATTTACCACCCTAGGGGATGAACTCCTCTATTCTAGAATTTCACATTGGAGGTTTTTAAGAACAGGTTATTCAAACACCTGTCAGGGATGATCTGGATATACTTAATCCTGCCACACCATGGGGGAAGGGGAAGAAAGGGGAAAGGACTAGATGACCTCTTGAGGTCCCTTCCAGACCTATATTTTTTATGATTCTATGATTGGATTGGGCCTAGATTGGACTTGCATACTGGGATATTTAATTCAACGACATTAATAACTGAAGGCATACTTTCAAACTGTTGCAGTGCACTTTAGCTGCACTTGACTCCAATCCACTTTAATGGAGTCGCGTGGTTTAAATAAATAATAATAATAATAAACAATGCTGTGCATTTGTATCTCGTGTTTATCAGAGGACCTCCATATACCTTTACACACATTAATTAATGCAGGCTCATAAGCCCTCTGTGAGGCTGATATAATTTATATTCATTTTCTAAGTGGGCAAACTGAACCACAGAAAGGTTAAGCTCCACATTTTAAAGTATGGTCTCTAATGCTGAGTGGCTCAGTTTTTGGGTGCCCAACCTGAGCCACCTTGGGGTTGATTTTCACAAGTTCTGATCATTTACAACTCCAAATGAAGGCCCTGTTTACCTGTATAAACTCAGCACTTCTGAAATGAAGGTGTCATAACTTGGGCACCATCAGCTGAGCTACCTGCTCAAAAGTAGAGCACACTTTTTAAAAATCTGAGCCTGAGGGCTTGTCTACACATGGAAACTGAATGGCATTGTTATGGAGAAATAGCTCATGTGGAGACTCTATTCCAGAATAATTACTCTAGTTTGTGAGTTACTTTTATTGCAGAACAAAGTGTCCACATGGTGAGCTATTCCGAAAAATGCCGCTTAAATTTCCATATTTTAACATGTCCCTGGATTTATACTTTTGTTTCATTACCTTTGCACAAGCCAGCCCTGTCCTGTGATGACAATTAAAACTGGTATAATTTTGGTGTTAAAAAAAGAAGACGGGAAGTAACAAAAAGGTCTCATTGTGGAATCATAAACATGATTTAAATGAAGTCTAATCACTAAGTGTATGACCCCTTTCTCTTTACTAGTTGAAGTACATTCAAGAGAATTAAGATCTCACAGTGACTAAGCCAAAAAAACAAAAAATGAAAAAAAACCAACCCCCCCACCACACCTATGACTGATAGCCTCAAAGTTTAAGTTTATATGTATGTTAAAAAGGGGAGGGGGAAGGTAGGAGCTTTCAATTGAAAAATTGGGGTTGACGCTTACCGACTTGACCTATCTGAAATTCTCAGCAACGTAAAGACCTAATTCTATTCTCAATAACATCCATACAAATTTGGAGTAACTGCAACTAGGCAGACTATGGATATTTTTTGTCCTAAATGACTAGGGACTTGGACTCAGTCACATTCTGAAAAATTTACCTGTAATAATATTTAAGTCAATGGAGTTTTTCCAGATTTATAGAGCCAAAGAATTGACTTCATTGTTTTTGCATATACAACCCCGCCCCCCTCTCTGAACATTATTTACCTATCTAGAGAACACAGTTTAAATGATGTCATCAACTGAATACAAAGATCACAGAGAAGAGTATTTGAAAGAAGTGGCTGCTTCTTACTGAAAAGATGCTCTTCTACAGATAATCAGAGTCCAAGAACTTGATTATGTGGTGATAATACATACCCAAAACGTGACCTTACAAGTACTTTCAGAATTATTAATGGCTTGGTTCCTGGTCTCTAATGCATGTGACTACAAGCACCCTTAGCAAAGTGGGTGGAACACCATTTGCATCTACTAACTCCAGGGGTGATCTAGTATGTGAATTGTCACGCGTCACCAGGGCCGGTGCAAGGACGTTTCGCGCACTAGGCGAAATGTCCTTGCACCAGCCCTGCGCAATCTCCCCCAGCTAACGTCGCACCCCCTGCAGCAGCCAGCTCTCCCCCACAGCGGTTCTCCACCCCCCTGCAGGCCGCGGCAGCTTGGCCCCCCCCGCCCTCAGGCCGCGACAGCCTCCCCACTGCCCGCGCGCCCTCCCAGCTCCCGGCTCAGCCACGGAGCCGGGAGGCAGCCGCGGCCAGCCGCCCTCCTGGATCCACGCTCAGCCACGGAGCCGGGAGGCAGGGGGCAGCCGCCTGCCGCCCCCCAAATTCTGGCACCCTAGGCGACTGCCTAGGGTCGCCTAGTGGGTGCGCTGGCCCTGCACGTCACAGAAAACTGGCTACTGTACTGGTGTAGTTTGTGTACTAGTTTCTGTGTAGTCTGTGCACTAGCTAATTTTTCTTCATACACAGTGGTGAATTGAAGAGAATATGCCTGTGCCCTATGAGTCTTCTGAAATCTTCACTCATTTGATTGTTCAGAGCAATTTGCAATAAGATTTTTACGTGTTTTGGGTTTCTGTGGAACTACTTACAACACAAATTAAGCATTAACTCTGAGCAGCGTATTGTGCAAATGAGTGTATTTTTAAAAATAACCTTACCCACTGCTGCCTCCCAGGAAGTTCTGACAGATTCTATGGGAAAGCTTGGGACCTGCGCACATTAGAAGCTCTCTCCTGCAGGGTTGGCAGGTGTGGGCTATGTCAAATAAATTTATTACAGTCTGTGCTAATAATGAAAATTATAGAAAAGCTAGATGAAAGTGCTCTACATCCAGCTAATTTGAAGCTACCTTACGAGACAATAACAAGCTTCTAACAGTTTTTCCTTTTTTTTAATACACTAATTATGCTTAATGTTCCCTGTCGCATTAGCTTTCATGGTAATTATATTTCAAAACTTTTGCAATTAGGGTGCAGTTAATATTGTGGAATATTGCAATTATTTTTCATTGTGACACCTCTATTGAAAACTGGTGGCATAATGATCACATTGTTCAACTAAATCAGAACGGTAGAAATATGGCAAATGAACCAATTACACATTATTATTTCTAATTACAGATAATGCCCTTTTCCTTGCTTTTGTCCAAAAGAATTTCTCAACTACACATATTCAGAATTTTTCTATTTTAAAGAACTTATCTTAATAATTTTCCATCTCTGTTTTTCTTTTCATACAAACAATATACATAGTATCGCTATAATACATATACACACTATATTTAGTAATATAGTGTATCTGTATCACACGCACACGTCCACTCACTACTACTGTTCAATTTAAAAATGCACCATTAGAACCTCATTGAATGTAGTTTTTGCTTATGAAGATTTTACACATGGAATGCTCCTATAAAAATATTTACGTAATGAACACAAATGGTTCAGATTACCCTAATTTACATTAGCTGATTTTTGGTCTTCAAACTGACCCTTCCTGCCCAATGAAGTTCCATTCTACGGGTTCTCATCTATAAGTGCTAGCCAGTACAGTCTCTCTTTTCAGTCATAAAATGCAAATGTTGAAAAATGAAAGCTTAACAACCCTCATACTGTACTTGTAAGTGTTTCATATGCTCTGCCAGCTAATAAATGATACTAGCAGAAGCTTCCTATGAAAGGACCAATATATCTAATTTTAAAAACGTGAAGTTCATCCCTGGATTATAAAGACTATATTTATACTTAAGCCATTCATAAATCTGGTAATGAAATGACAATAATTCAGAAGTGTGCACAGCAAAAAACTATCACACACATTCTGAAGGAATCAGAGATGAATCTCTAGCATACAGCACTAGTTCTCAACTGGGGATACATGTACCCCAAGGGGTACGCAGAGGTCTTCCAGGGGGTACATCAATTCATCTGGATAGTTGCCTAGTTTTACAACAGGCTGCATAAAATGCACTAGTGAAGTCAGTACAAACTAGAATTTCATAAAATGACTTGTTTATGCTGCTCTATATACTATAAACTGAAATATAAGTGCAATCTTTATACTCCAATTGATTTATTTTATAATTATATGGTAAAAATGAGAAAGTAAGCAATTCTTTAGTAATAGTGTGCTGTGATACTTTTGTATTTTTCGGTCTGATTTGGTAAGCAAGTAGTTTTTAAGCGAGATGAAACTTGGGGTATGCAAGACAAATCAGATTCCTGAAAGGCGTACAGTAGTCTGGAAAGGTTGAGAGCCACTGGCATAGAGGGACTGGCCAAATAATAATAGTAGTGGCTAAGGATTTTGTTAGTCCTGTACCAATTGTGAGAATCATAATTACATATCAATGTGTTTAGAGTTTTTGAGTGTTGGCCTACCTAAGCTTCTATTGTAATCAGTAGAAAAACTCTCACTGACTTCAACGGGACTAGAGTTAAGGAAAAATGAGCGCTTTTCAAAATCCCACTCTTTGTGCCTTTCTTCATCATCCCAGTTGGTAGCCTGAGTTTCAGAAAGTCCTTGCCAAGAAGTGGAAGAGGTTACTTTGATTTCCTGATTGTGGATAGAAGTAGAACACGTATCACGAGCCACATATTCCTCTCTGACAACACTGGGAACAAGTTTCTCTGACCCAGTATTTTCCCCAATCACAGACCAGAGAACAGTATATAGTAATGGTAACAGTATATAGTAACAGTCTTGCCAAAGGCTCAGGGTCTAACTGATTGACATATTTGGGGTTGGGAAGGAATTTTCCCCCAGGTCAGACTGGCAGAGACTCTCAGAGTTTTTCGCCTTTCTCTGCAGCATAGGACATGGGTCACTTGCAGGTTTAAACTAGTGTAAATGGTGAATTTTCTGTAACCTGAAGTCTTGAATCATGATTTGAAGACTTCAGTAACTCAACCACAGGTTATGGGTTTATTACAGGAGTGGGTGGGTGAGATACTATGTCCTGCAATGTGCAGGAGATCTAACTACATAATCATGATGGTCCCTTCTGACCTTAAAGTCAATGAGTCTATATAGGACAGAGGCAGTAGAACTGTTCTAAAACTGTCCCAGACACGATTTCAATGAGATAAGAGCACTATGCACCTCACAGGACTGGTAAAAATATCTCCCCTCCCCTTCAAAGGTATTTAGCATCATTCATAAAAAGTTAAGAATTGTTTTTCTATTCAAAAACATAATAAATCTTATCTTCCTGTACCTACATTAAGTTGGTGGAACACATCCTAAATTTCAGAGTAGCAGCCGTGTTAGTACTCCTGTTCTTTATACATCCCAAATTGTTTTTCAGTTCAGCTACCATGAATTCTACTAGGAAAAGAATGTTCTCGGAAAAAACCTAATATACTAACGAAACCACAAACTAGAAGAGGTATATTTCTGAAAACATAATTCTCTATCTCCGTTCCTGAGAACTCAGTTTTTCAAATCACATTATAAACTCCATCCTTCCAGCCAAAGAGCACTGGACTCTCTTCTAAGCCTGTCAGTGTTTCTCCTTAATTGAGCAGTGAATTGCTGAAGTAGCAAGGGAAGGACATTCATCCAGGCCATACAATGCTTTCTGTTTCGATAATACATACAGTTCCTGATACTTCAGGGGGTGATAGATCTGAGCAGGGAATCAAACAGGATTGCCTATGTGGTAGTTCAGAGCATTACTGTTTGGCTCATCCAAAATACAGTAATAACAGGAGATTTAACCCTTTAACATGAACCTGCTTTCCTCCAAAAGACTCTATAAATAACTCCATACTTGGCATGGCAAGGAATAAAAGATGGTTCAGTCCTTGTCCACCAGCAACAGAAGCTAAACATTTTGTTTTCCCTTTGAGTCTGACACCGGCACACATCTTGCCAACTTCACTATGTGTGTTCCTCCCGTTCCAGGTCTCTCTCAACCTTTATATCCAGACTGAATATGTCCAGGACCACTGAAGACTGTTATTAATAAAATATGAAGGTAATTTATCTCTGCCACCATAATAACCATGAAATAATTAAACAACTTGGTTATTAATAAGGCAATTAGTGGTTTCAAAACACAAGTGCAATTTTACTCTGAGAAAAAAGATAAATGTCTATAGTAAACAGGGATTTTAACTTACACCTATTACGCATTTTGGGTCTATTTTACAAATTAAGAGCCATAATAATTGGGAAAAAAGGAACTTTTAAAGGGACCCTAAATATGTCTTAATTTAATTTAAATTACTTAGTTATCATCAATGAACGTGTTTTGAAGACAACTGTCTTTAGGGAGTGCAATATGTAGCACAACATTTAAAATGAATATTAAAGAGAAAAATATTGTTGATTCTTTCTGAAGTGTTACCCATTAACATGATGGCTAAGATTTATAAAAATTACATTCAATTAATTTAATTATCATATTTAAAAAATGAAGGGCTGACAATTTCTGGAGAACCCCAAAGTCAGAACAGTACTAGGTTGAAAGAATAACCTATCTATCATACAACATCTGTCCACTGCATATGTGCAGTGCTCATCAGTGTAATTTTCTAAGATACTGAAGTATTTAGCATGCAGTGCTGACATATGTTAATTACACTGTTCTGTGATGATTATAGTTTCCACTGGAAGGTAGGAGTTGTGGTACTGCAGTCTCTCAGAAGATGCTGTAACAGATCACAGAAGATGTGAAACATACACATGCCATCAGTGTGTCACACGTTAGGCACTGTAGTAATTAAAGCACAGTGAGGATAGTCAAGGACAGACAAGGAAGCCCTAACTGTGAATCCCTTTGCTTTTGTGGTTTTAAATGAAATACTTCAAGTTAATTTAGCACATTCGCTTGCACTTTAATTTGCTTTACGTCATCTTTTTTGTCAGAACTGTATGCAGTGTTTGGTCTATAGCTTAGTATGCTATTTTGTTTGCTGATAGTATAAACTATGCAGTATTCAGAGTATGCAAATTAGTGGTGAATAGATAAGCACAGTAATACCTAGCTCAGGTATAAAATGACTTACTGGCTTTGCTCTACAACAGCAGAAAAAGTTATTATTTTGTTCATTTATGCACTACCAGAGTGAGCACCTCTTACTGTTTTGAAGTCCCATCTACTTACCAAAAAAGTAGCCTACCTTTAACATCATATTAAACAGAAGCATTGCATTTCTTTTAATAGCTTGTTCTTGTTAACATCACATGTGTTTTACTGGTGACATGTTTCAGCAATATCAAGTCTCACAGTCATCTCATGAAAAAGGGTCTGCTGTAGCAGAGAGAAACAAACGTGAAAGACGTGAAACCTGAAAGCTGGAGTTTGATTCTGAATTCAAAACCTTCTCCTCATTGCTTTCTCAGCACTCCTGGCGCTAGCACAGGATCTCCTAGCCTTCTCTATGATAGCCTTGCATCCCCATCTGCTTTTTTATTTATTTAGATTTCTACCAAGTAGAAAAAAAGCTCTAGGGATCCAAGATACCTCTTAAAAGACAAATATAAAAATGCCCTGTATTGGAACTGTAATTTCAGTAATTCCAACCATATTTAGTTTTCTTGGACTCTCCACCAGCCCTTTTGGTTACTTCCTTCGCTCTGGAATCCTTCTCAAACACTTGCGCGCGCGCGCGCTCTCTCTCTCTCTCTTTCTCTCCGTGAACTCTCATCTACTCTTTCACACATCTTCGTTTTTAAGGTCTTCGGAGCAGATCCTAAAATTGTCATAGCTTCATTGATTTAATAGAGCTATGGAAATTTACAGTAGGTGAGGATCTGCCCCTTAGATGGGCATTCCTACCAGAATCCTCAGGTTTATATCAAGATCGCATGACAACTAAGCATAAGTATGGATGACATGTAAAGCATCTATGCTACTGCTCTCTTTCTATTTAGAATTGCTTTTAGCAATGAAAACTAAATTATATAGCAGGTTTCTTAGTCTTTTTCTGGCTATGCATTACTTAATTGCAAAAGAAGGAGAGACTCTGGATTATAGAAGGGTACTAAAGCAGCACTACAGATTCAGTTAATGACACAAATGAGATTTTAAGAACAAAATGAAAGCATGGAAATACCTATCTACTTACCTGGAGTTTAGTAAATGGGGCAACAAACCAGCTAAAATAAGCTGATGAGATACAGCCAAAAGAGAGCCCTTACCCATAGTCAAATAACACAGATTATAAAGAACAGCTGGGGAAAGTTCACAATAAAATGTGCCATTGTCTTTAATTTTTTTGAAGCCTGTTAGAGAAGATAAGCGAATGTTAACGGTTTTTCCATGTTTACACATGGAACATTTTGCTGTAAGGCTTCTTTGTTTCAGTTTCTAAGCATGCTCATTAGTGCAAATTGGTATAATGATTAATGTTATGATTATTTAGCAACATGCACATATTGTGATCATATCTTTCAAGTAAAAATGCTTAATGCTTTCAGCAGGTTTCAGAAGGCAAATGGAAGGATGAAGAGCATATTAAACTTTTTCAAAAATGCATGTGTATGTTTGTATGGACAGCAAAAGTGTCAATTTCCAGAGGAGCACTGGAACTGCCATAGCGGATCAGATCAGCAGCTCATTTAGCCCAATATCCGGTCTCTGGCAGTGGTCAGCACCAGATGCTTCAGAGGAAGGTGACAGAAACCCTGCGGTAGGCAGTTATGTAATAACCTTTTCCCCTTTAATTACATTTGTTCTAACACTGCTTTGACATGGGAAACGGTAAAATTTATATAATATCCAAGAGCTTTAGACAAAAATGCATCTATATCAATGGGGAAAGCAAGGGATAGACAACTAATTCCTTAACCCAGGACCACTTATTTTTTCCGAAGGCTGACCATTTCAACCAATAGAGTGATGGACTACGGAAGGGTTATGGAATTTTTACACCACGCCCCCTGCCCCTTGCCCACTGGATATAATATAAAAAAACTCAGTACAACTCTCAGTGTAAAAGCGTAGGTAAGCAGAAAGTAATAGATGGGCCACAGGGCTCATTTTGCTTTGGAATGTTATTTCTTCTGCCTGAGGAATCTAAGAATGGGTGCAGTCCAGTAGTGTGGAGCAAGGGACAGAGCCGAGAATGCAGTCGTATCTCCAGCTCTGCCACTGTTTTATGGTTTGACCTCAATTTTCCGATTTGTAACATGAATATATCAATGCATACTAGTGCCAGGGGTGGTGTGAGTCTTAAACAATCAATGTCCATAAAGTGCTTTGAGATCCTTGGGTTAAAAGTATTATTATTATTATTATAGTCTAGCGTTAGTATGCTGCACAGGTGCTGAATTTCCAATGTGCTGGGGGGTGCTCAACCCCCGGCTCTGCCCCAGGCCCTGCCCCCACTCGACCTCTTCACCCAAGGCCCCACCTTGCCCCGCCTATTCCCATCCCCACCCTGCCTCTTCCCACCCCGTTCTGTTCCCTCCCCTGAGCACGATGCATGCTTTCTCCTCCCCCCTCCCTCCCAGCCTCCTGCACGCCGCGAAACAGCTCATCACGGCGGGCGGGAGGCATGGGGAGGGAGGAGGAGGTGCTGATCCACAGGGCCCGCCGGTGGGCAGGAGGTGCTGGTGGCATGGGGGGCGGGGATGGAAGAGCTGATGGGGGGCTGCCGATGGGTGCTCAGTACCCACCATTTTCCCCCATGGGTGTTCCAGCCCCAGAGCACCCACGGAATCAGCCCTATGGTATGCTGAGACAAAGTGTTAAGTCCAGCCAGCTATTTCAGATATATCCCTTCTAGCTGCAGGGGTTGGGGTGGGAGGGGGGTAGGGAGGAGGCTGCATAAACCAGAGATGGCTCCAGACTACCAGGACTGAATCAGATTTAAGTTTCCAGAACTGTTCACACTGAGGGTTTGATCAAATTTAGCATGGCTTCTTCGGGGGCACTCTCTACTTCGGCTGCTCTGAAATCTTGGTCAAAATATAAAGGGAATCCTTCTAAGTAGGGCCCTACCAAATTCACAGTCCATTCTGGTCAATTTCATGGCCAGAGGGTTTTAAAATTGGTCAATTTCTCAGTCTTGTAACCATGAGGTTCTGACCAAAAATGGGATCGTGGGGGGCTTGGCAAAGTTGTTATGGGGGAGAAAGATTGCCACCCTCACTTCTGTGCTGCCTAGGCAGCAGCCTCCGAGCTTTCTGCAGTTAGAGGAGGTTCCCAGAGGTGGAAGTGGGTAAAATCTCCCCCATGCTGCTTGGAGTGCGCTAGCCGGGGGCTCCTAGCTGCTAGTCCAGGCCAGTGACAGATTAAGGCAGGCCAATTTGGTGCCCGAGCCCCAGAAGAAGCCCCAGGGCAGAAGCCCTGACTGGGTGACCCCGAGCCCCAGCAAAATCCCTAGGGGAAGAACCCCTGAGCCCGGGCACCCTGAGCCCCAGCTGCAGCCGCGGGGCGGAAACCTTGAGCCCAGGCCACCTCAGCACAGACTGCCCCGAGCTCCAGCGGGGGAGGGAGGGAGGGAAGTGCGGAAGCCCCGAGCTCCAGCTGGGCTGGGGGGTGCGGAAGCGCCGTTTGAGCTGCCCTGAGCCCCGGATGGGGAGGAAAGTGCAGAACCTCCGAGCCCGGGCGGCAGGGGGCAGAAGTCCGGAGCCTGGGCTGCCTCGGCCGGAGGGGGTGTGTAGAATTCCCGAGCCCCGGCTGGAGCAGGGGAGGAAGGGTGGAAGCCCCAAGCCTGGGCTACCTTGGCTGGGGGTGGAAGCCCTGAGCCCAGGCTGCCCTGGCTGCAGCCGGCAGGAGCAGAAGCCCCCAGCCCCGACTGGAGACGCTGCGGGGAGGAAGCCCAGAGCCGCAGCAGGAGCTTGGCAGGGGGGAAGTCCCCAGCTTGGGTTGCCCCAATCCCTTGCTGGAGCGGGGGTAGGCCCCGAGCCCAGGCTGCCCCAGCCTGGCAGGAGCCGATGGGGGAGGAAGCGCTGAGCTTGGTGCTGGGAGCCATGGCAGGAGCTGCACGGGGGGGCGGGGGGGGGGGTGTAGAGGTGGGAAACGGAAGCCCAGAGCCCTGCTGCACTGCAGAAGTGAGGGTGTACCACCCTTATCTCTGTGCTACCTCTGGAGGTGGATCTGATCTCCCCACCAAGAGCAGCCATGCAAGGGAAGCATAACTCCTGTCCCACCCCAGCATGTCCGGGGCTAGCAGCTAAGACCTCCCAGCAGCATGGGAGATCAGATTTCACAGGGAAGGGCTGATTTCATGGTCTGTGACATGTTTTTCATGGCTGTGAAATTGGTAGAGCCCTACTTCTAGGGCAGCATTTCCCAAACTTGGGACACCGCTTGTTCAGGGAAAGCCCCTGGCGCGCCCGGCCGGTGTGTTTACCTGCCGCGTCCGCAGGTTTGGCCGATCGCGGCTCCCACTGGCCGCGGTTCGCTGTGCCCGGCCAATGGGGGCTGCGGGAAGTGGCGGCCAGCACATCCCTCGGCCCGCGCCACTTCCCGCAGCCCCCATTGGCCGGGCACAGCGAATCATGGCCAGTGGGAGCCGCGATCAGCCAAACCTGCGGACGCAGCAGGTAAACAAACCGGCCGGGCGCGCCAGGGGCTGTCCCTGAACAAGTGGCGTCCCAAGCTTGGGAAACACTGTTTTAGGGCATGATATTGCTAATGGGTTGATTATGTACTCAAGATTTAAAGTTTTTTTTTGTTTAAACTTTGTGACAGAGAAAGTGAAGGTGATGTCCATGGAACTATCTTCAAAAGACAAACAAAAAGCTACTCAGCTAGGCCTTTCCCCCCCAGTAATTCTGGAGACAGCACTACTCTTTCCCAGAGTGGTCTGCTGCACACTCCTTTCTCCAAAATCAAAACCAGTCTGCCAATCAAACTAATCCAAAAGTCTGTTTTCATCTTCTCATCCCCTTCATTTAGCAGAGGGTTCTTAGCCCTTGCAGCTTTCTATGAATCTCTTCTTGAACTGAGGAAAGGGGGGGAGGGTGTCTTTAAATATTGTGCCCCCTTCCCAGTCTCAGCTACCCAGGGAAGTACAACTCCCAGAGGGGAAATTCTATGCACCTTAGAACTTTGGCCTCAGGCCCTGAAAACAGACAGCAGTCTAAGCTTTATTCCCAAACTCCCAGCTGAATTTCCAAGAACACTATCTCTCACGTGACCGTGTTCCCCATGATACTAGTAATTCTGCCAGAAATGCTACGATGGAGTGCTGGCTGTAGAGCCTCCCATTACTAGTCTTGTAGGGCCAACACACCCCATTACAAACCTCTTCCACCTTTTGGACTTCCTCCACCCTACTCTTTTGCACAGAGACAGGAATTAAACGTGCATGTATATAAAATTATATTAACTGCATGCAAGAGGTTCTGCAACCATTAGCTTCACAGCAATGGAATTTTAACTGCTAATCTTTGCCGAACTCCAGTCTTAATCCTACTCCGATTGAGGTCAGCGGTAACATTTTCCATTAATTTTGAAAGTAGATGATCAGGGTCTCTGCCTTCATTATCATGAACAATGGACTTTTTGGTTCACTGGCAAATAAAAAGAACTGTTTGGTATCAAACCAAAAATATGTTTTTTCAAAATGTTCAGAGAATTTAAAAGTTAAAAAAATAAGTCAAATTAAACGTTTCTTTCTACCTAAAATTAAATGTCACATTTTGATTTCAAGATTTTTTATTTTTATTTTTATTTTGTTAATATGTTTGAAGGATATTTCAAACCAAAAAGTCATTTCAAACCAAAAAATTGAAATATTTCATAAACTTAAAAATTAAATGTTTTGACTTGTTTGGAATTTTGGATTTTTTTGTTTTTTCCACCAGCTTGAACAATTCAGCAGAGCCAACACAAATTCATGAAATGTGTCAGTGTCGCCAAATCTGCATTTTTCACCAAAGAAAGTTTCAGGCAAAAAATTTCACCCAGCTCTAATCAGGAACATAATTTTGATTCAGCCTCCAAACCCCGGTTTTCCAATTACAGAAATGTACTAATTAGAGCCAAGAGATTTCTTGCATTTTCTCATCCCCAGCTGAAACAAATAAACATTACTAAGAAATGTAAATTAAATCTTGGAAGCTTAATAGCCCAAAATTCTGGGCACATTGGCATAAAAGAGCTGGGAGCAGTGAGATTATTCTCACATTCTCAACAGCTGGCCCACATAATGAAAGAAGATTCATCACATACAGAACAAAATGTACTTTGTTACATTAGGATTGTATGTACTTATACATTTGTTTTTTTGGAATAACTTCAGCATATTCACCAGTCTTGTGCACTCAAGTGACAAATAACTAGCTCAGAAAGACAATAACTCATCTATTTTAATTTATACCCAAACAGGGCACAAATCCATGTGTGTGTGCTGAAGTAATTTTATGACTTGGATTTACATCTGCACAAAACCAGCACCATTAACAATACTCCCCATCCCGCCAATGTTCAGGACGTGTGCCGATCCAGCCACAAATATAATATTCAACATTTATAATTTTGCATGTATGTCACAGGGGCCCTTGATCAACATATCTTGATATCTTTTGTAGTGTACTGAATTAAATGCAATATCCTGCCACAAGAGTTCCTGAAAGGAGAGAGGGGCAAATTTAGTCTTGGCTTCAAAGGAGTTGCATGCACTCTCATATATCAGGGCTGAATATTAGCGAAGAGGACAGCTATTGTTTTGGAGATCTTTTATTCTATTCCATCCATTTCTATCATAGTCTTAAGCACTATTTTTGCGTAGGTTTGCCTGTGTTATAATACACACAGTATTGTGTGTGTGCTGTCTTCCTGCAATGGGGGAACCATTCTATCAACCTACTAAAAAAAATTCCGGGGCTCTAGTTAATCTGAGTGTCATAGCTCTGAAGTTGAAACACAGAAGCTTATGGCAAAATGTATGTATTTCCTCATGAGACCATCTCACTTACACTGGAGGTCTTTTGAATTTATTGAACATAAAATGTCTGCTGGAGATACAAGTACCATTTCAAAAGCAAGGGATCTATGGGAACCTTATTTTATTTTAAGTATGAAAATACCTGCTTCTGAGAACCACAGTCATTTATATCTTTTATATCTCAGGCTAAAATTGGTCTGAAAAGCCATACTTTTTATAAAAAGGTTAAATAAATTGAACAGAAGCCTAAGAATTGTTCAAATGGAGGATTAATGGCACTGGGGAGTGGAGTTGATAAAACTACAAAAAGACAAGCCTTCATATTTTTTGTTCTGATCTTTGATAAGCATTATGCTTAAACAAAGTGCTGAGGTCTGAGGTGAGTTACTTTCTATACAGTAATCCTTCCATACACTCTCCAAAAGCTACGTGTCAGAGATAACTATTTAGATATGCTCTCCTAAAGCAGCCAGTGGAGGAATCTGTGGGAAATAGGAACAATAAAATCACATAATTTCTTTGTCAGATGAAAGTTAATGGTCACATGTCTGCAGACATTTATTAAAAGAAAACATATGTGTTATGATGTACTCTCCAATGCCAATCAGGAATTAGTTTGATCTTTAAACAGAAAAACGTAACAGGAGGATTAACCAAAGAGTGTCTAAATATTAAGATCCCCAGACTATAGCTGAAAAAATAATTAACATCAGATATTTGTCCCATAAAAAGCCACATTCCCAATTAGTGTTTACATTGATAAAATGAAAAAAAAACACTCGACAAAACATGGAGTTGTCCAAGTCTGCGGAAGTTCAAAGTCATGACTCTTTGATGAGCTACTTTAAATGAGTTGGTGGTGTCAGTCCAAATCTCGTGCCCATATCCAAAACATACCATTAAATCTGAAACCCATTTTCACAGAGCAATCTTAAAGTCACTAATTCAGCCAAGCTCTTGTGCACGTGCTCAATTTCAGGCATGTTTTTAAGTCCCAACAGCTTCAATGGGATCGTAATTTTGGCTTCAGTGGGACTTAAGAATGTGCTAAAAATTAACCATGTGCTCAAGTGATTTGCTTAACAAGGATGGATTTAAGCATGTACTTAAATTTTTCCTGAATAGAGGCCAGACAGTCAAAAGAATTGCCCAAGAAACTAATCTGGACCCACAGACATTCTTGTGAATCCTTAAACACAGTCCCTCCAGATCAGAGTTAAAGTGCACTGGCAGGGTAAGTTGGGAAGTTTGAATCTGCCCATCCTAAACCTGTTCCATAGATTTACAAAAAAAAGAACACTTCAGTCTCCAGAGCTGTTAGTCCAGCATCATGAGCACTAAATTCACTGAAAAATATCTACAAGTGCTAAAAATGAATGTTTCTGTCATCTTAACTAAACATGACAGAGTAGTTTAACTTCCATGTTACCCAGCAGCATTGGCTACACAGTTGGGGGTCTAGGTCTTATCAATTAGCAATCTCAAAACAGAAAATGGAAGAGGAGTGTAAAGCCTACCAGTTGCTCTGTGACAATGGGAAACTGATGGGAAATTGTTTCCGAAAAGCAGGAATGTGGAACTAGATTCTCTAATGCATTTATTTCTTTGGCATGATGTCAGAGGAATTCAAGAATGAAGAGAGTGAAATCTTCCCAGCTCTATCAACAATAAAGAAAAAAAATAAAAGAAAAATGGTGTGTGGTTGGAAATGTATATAGGAAATAAATCTTATATGTCTGTGAACCTCTGGATGACTCAAGATTTCTAATATAAAATAGAGCCTTTCACCTTTAAGTCAATTGGCTCAAATCTACAGAGCAGTTAAACTGAGTTTTTGTGATTTGTATTAATTGTGTACATACCCAGGGAAGTGGATAGAACACACTTAAAATCTAAATGCAATAAATACATCATAATATTACTAAATATAGGGTGGCCTGACCACTGGGCATCCAACTTTCTCTGCCAACTTAAAATGCAGCTTTTGTATACATTTGCACTGACTCTGAATTTCTGATGTGTTCTATATCAAATTATACTGTGTTATACCATTTGCTAGTTTTTATATTTATTACATTCTCATAAGCACCTATTTCAGATGTGCATCTTCCAATCCAAAATAAGCAATTTGGTTCTGCTAGAGAAATCCCTTTTCTCAATATTTTTGTTCTGTGGGGATGAAGAATAACCATGCAAAAGCATTAATTTTGCTTTGCTAGGCAGATAATCCTGCATTTTGTTGATCGCAACAATAATGTATACAAACTACAGGCCTCACCCTGTGGTTAATTCACACAAAAACTCCCAGTGAC
This sequence comes from Chelydra serpentina, assembly GCA_037349315.1. Classification (NCBI taxonomy): domain Eukaryota; kingdom Metazoa; phylum Chordata; order Testudines; family Chelydridae; genus Chelydra; species Chelydra serpentina. The sequence continues at coordinate 26,566,068 of JBAIAC010000035.1, read as the reverse complement.
CTCAGTAATAATGAATTAAATAGTGATAACAGTAAACAATATTTAGCACTTATATACAGAGCTGAGAGAATAATCGGGACCTGAACTGGAAAAAAATCAGGAACAAATGTTTTGGTTCAAACCAAAACTGATTTTATTTTTGCGTTTTCTCACCAAAGTGTACATTAAAAAAAACAACAAAACAACAACACATTTTTTGGGAGAAAGGGGTTCTTGGGGGGAGAGGAGAGGGGGTCATTTTCAGGTGTTTTGCCCCCCCTTTTGTTTAAAAACAGTTAAATTTCAAAATAAAACACTTTCACAAAATGAAAAGTCAAAACATTTTATTTTGAAATGGCCAAAATGAACCACTGACTTTTGTGAAAGCATTTTTTATTTATGGCTGAAACTTTTTGCAAAATTCAACCTCAATTCATGAATAGTTTCAGTGACCTGAAAAATGCTAATTTACTATTGCACTCACATTTTCACCCAGCTCTACTTATATAGCACCCAAAACCATGAACTAATTGATACGTTAATTAATTCAGTGTACTATATTATCTCAGCCCAAACCTTCCACCTGTCCCAGGGAGTCAGGTGAAATGACAGTTGGGAATTCGAGCTTTATATCACTTTTGCCGTAAGAAATGTGTCCATGACTGAGGTGTGGTTTTGTGAAAAGGAACAGGGGAATGGGAATCTGGTACTTATATGGCTCTAACATCATAGTATCTGGGCACTTCACAATACAATACAATAGGAGGGAAGTTTAATTATACCTGATTTACATATGGGGAACTGAAGCAGAGAGAAAATAAATGACCAAGATAGAAGGTCACACACAGGAAGATTGAGGTACAGCCAGGAAATGAATGCTGATCTTTTGAGCTTGACTTAACCACAAAACCGCTACTCCTCTCCAGACCAAATGCACTCCCGGGAGGTTTCACATTAAACAGAAAAATGTGCCCATGTCAGGTTAGTGATAAAGGTTCGGAAATCTTAATTCTTCAGGGGCTAAGATTATCATCTCTATAGGTGACTGGGAGCACTGTGAAGCAGCTTGTACTCCAAATCACACGGTGCTGGCTCAGAATCAGCAAACGCCCCAACCTGTTCCTGACATGGGGTTTCCATGACCAAGGCTACGTCTACACTGCATACCACTCACTGGTGGCAGCGCGTATGCTATGTGCATCTACCCACCACAGCAAAAAGCAGGTTGAGTCCACACTGCAGTGTATAGCCACATGCGTCAAAGGCTCTGATGGGGGTGGGGTACGGGGAGGAAAGGGGTTATCGGCAGGGAAAGGCTCTGGCAGTGGAGAACTGCTGGAGCCTTTCCCCACTGCCTCCCTCCTGCCAGAGCCTTCCTCCATTGTCGGAGTCTTTCCCTGCAGTGGGGAAAATCTCCAGGCTCTAGCAGGGAGGAGCTGCCAGAGCCTTTCCCTGCAGCAAGCAAAGACTCCGGCAATGGGACACTACACTGCAAAAATAGCAATTTAAAGGGAGGGCACTGCTTGGGTATGTAGAGAGCCATTAGGGTACATACCCTTGGGTTCAGGTGTGTCTCTACTTGCCTAAGCAGCGCCTCACCATCTACACTGTTATTTATACTCATGCTAGGCGTTTGTGCTTTGTATGTACTCTACATGCCGCCCAGAAGAAGTGTGCAGAGTAGACATACCCCAAGAAAGCCCTCTGAGGCAGCAGGTTTGTCTGCCAAAGAGCAGTCCAAATCTTGGCACCCAACAGTGTGCTGAAACAATTGGGAACTTTCCCTCCGTATATTACAAATAAAGTTTCACTGTGTAAGAGTTCAGAGTAAGCAGATTTTACTGCAATACATCTAGAGGAAAGATCACACACCTCGGGAGGCAGAATCTGTTCTGGCAATTTAGGCATGATAAATAGAGGCATCAAGTTCAAAGCCTGCTCTAAATAATACAACTTTCTTGTTCACTTATGAATTATTTTGCCACTTGATCCCTCAAGTTTTCAATCCTAATCAATTTCAGGATGGAAGAGATGTAAGTACAGGTTACAACCACCACCGTCACAATTCATTGGAAAGTCATCATAATATTTTAAGTAGGCATTGTCCCTTTTTGGTTCTGTGTATTTATTGATTTACCAAATTGCTAGACCTGACCTGAGCATAAGAAGAACTGGTTAAAAAATGGGAAAAGAGCTCAGCTAGTAAAGATCACTGTGCTGTTAAAGCAACATGGTATCTCATACTAATGCATCACACAGAAAGACAGCTACTGCAGCAGAGAGAAAGCAACATGTAAAACCATATTTTTAGCATGGAGGAGGAAAGGGAGCTGAATGGCAAGGTGTCCTAGGTAGATAGAAAAGGCCACTGAAACAAAAATAAGCTAGGGAACTGTGAATAAGTGTACCATTACAACAGATGGGAAGAAAACACGGAATCCAATCAAATGGAACAGACTGAAATGCAATTTCAGTTGAGTGTGAATGCCATAGAATGCATTGTGGAAATATTTGGGGAGCTGGCACAAAGAAATAGTATATTTCCCTCCATTTTCATGTCGATATATTTGAAAAATAGGTATTTGTTGAAGCCAATAATTCACAACTTATAAAAACATTCACATCCTCAGCTTTCTCTGTTGCAATTGTGTGGGAAGAGGAGTATGAATTGTCTAAATGTAAAAGGAGCTGTGATTTTTTGCTGAGATATTAAAAACAAAAGAGAGAGAAAGAACTTGTCATCTTAGTTTTTAAATGTAATGTAAAGACTGGCTCCAAAGAGTAACAGAAAACTGATTGATCATCTCTTTATTTTATTGTTGGGTTCCCATGGTTGAGCATTCACTGATAGAATTGGTTCAACTCTAAGATATCTTCTTAGAAATAATAATTGTTTTCTAGTAAAACAGAACACTAGCAGAAAATATTAATTTTACTTATAATTCTTTCCTAACCATTTCAGGATCACGAGTGTACACAATGTCCTACTCTAAGTCCACAGTGCAAACACCAGAAATAATACATAAGCAATGATCACACTTTGTGTAAGGGTACATACATAAATAGCTTTTGAGGGTTAACAAATGTTTAATGGAGTTTATATTCATATTACAGACATGAGTACTATGTGATGCAGATGTTTATAAACACATAAGAATAAAGTATTACAGATGGTTATAAGAAGCCTATTAACCTATTTAACTCTATAACTATGCGTAACAATTGATTAACCATTTATTAACAATACTCATATCCTGGCACAGTTGCACAATGCAACTGTTGGACTGTCTCACTTGTCTGGTACTTAACTGAAGTCTCAAATAGGTAAAATAAATTGGTGGGCTCAAACAAAGTTGAATGGGGACAGAACTGCAATTGGCATTAACTGACACTCCCAGCATAAAACTGACAAGGATCAAATGACCATGGAGACTAAACTATCATAGACTCTCAGGGTTGGAAGGGACCTCAGGAGATCATCTAGTCCAACCCCCTGCTCAAAGCAGGACCAATCCCCAATTTTTGCCCCAGATCCCTAAACGGCCCCCTCAAGGATTAAACTCCCAACGCTGGGTTTAGCAGGCCAATGCTCAAACCACTGAGCTATCCCTCCCCTCACTTATTAGAAGTGGCATCAGACAACAGGGGTAAGGTATAATGGACGGGGTGAAGCTTGAGAAGCTGGCACTGCCACTGTCTTTGCTGAACAACGTCTATTGCTAAAGACAGGCTGCAGTTCTCCAAAGGTGCCAATTCATAATGTTTTACAAGCATGAAAAAACCAACACAAAGATTTAAAAACACGAACAAGAAACCTTTGGAAGTCACTATAACTCTCAAGAGCATAGTTTGATATCAGGACCTAATGTCAATTTTAGGTTCTTTCTTAATGTAATATAACTGGTTTTGTTACCTTGCCACCTTCTGCTTGTGACTTGTTCAACCATTTGTTTAGCTGTTATGATTATGGGTTAATACATTAATAACTATATTATTTCTGCAATACCTAATGTCTGAATTCAAGTCTAATGGCTGGAATTCACAGATCTGCTGGCATCCTCAACTGATTTTACACAGTTTAGCAGCAGCAGCAACAGTATCAGTAATAGCTGCAGCATAAAAGAGCCAATTCTTAAGGGGGGAAAACAACTTTTAAATGTCAATGCAGAAACATGCCCTGTGCAGCTTCCCCAGTTCTAATGCCAATCTAATACCATTTTAATATGGGAAAAAACCTTGTCAGTACTTGAGATGCAGCAGGGCAGTTAGATAGTGCCCCCAAATTAAAGAGATGGGAAAGTAAAGAATTACAACTAAAGTACAGAAAATTCCCTTTTGAGGGTATACCTGATAAATATATAAATCCAGCTCAAAACAATATGCAGAGAAAGTCATTAGATCCTGAGTCCTCCTTGGTAGCAGCTACAGTTTTCTAAACAGTTTTCTAAACATATATAGCTGACAAAATGTAGTAAGTTTAAGTTTCCACCTCATCTCATCTACCCTAAAGAAAGAAAACATGGACACTGGATACCCTCCCCTATATATGGTCAACTATTTCCTGAGAAGAAAATGCTTTTTGGGTTCACTCTCTCCATATTGATCATTCAGTGCACAATTCTTCAAGTTAGTTTAGCTCTTTATTATTTCTGGGGCAGCACACAGCAGGCACCAGTGGGAAGGGAAACAAAACAAAAACAACCTGTAGTTTTGGGACCCCAAATTAACAGGAAATGAGCAGTTTTAAATTTGAATATAGAAATTGAAATGTTCAGTCTTCAATTCCCATTGCTGTAAAATACTGAGAGAAAATGCTTGCTTGTGGTATTTCAATTTTTACTGATATATAATATGGGACTGTGCATGAAATGCACAGATTGGAAACTATAAACTAGGATTTTTTTTAAAAAATGTGTCTCTGCCTGCATGGAGCCTTACCAGCCTAAGCTAGTCACTGACTTATTTTAGGCATTGTATTGGTCATGCCTAAAATGAAGCCTTCCTCACTACTCAGATTCTAGGAATAAAGGTCATTGACATCTTAAATCCATGCACCTGGCAGTTATATGCACAAGCATGAAGAGGTTCAGAGCCACAACTATCTTTTCGTGGCTGACTTCTCCACTCCAGTGGCCAGGAAGGGAGTTCAAGAGGGACCAAATTAAAATGAAAAAGGAAAGTAACAGTGGAGAGGAGAGGCAACATGACAGTAGGATTGCCAACTTTCTACTTGCACAAAACTGAACACCCTTGCCGCGCACCCTGCCCCTCCCCTCCTCCAAGGCCCTGCCCCTGCCCCGCCCCCTTATCAAGGCCCCGCCCCCGCTCACTCCATTCCCCCCCTCTGTTGCTCACTCTCCCCACCCTCACTCACTCGCTCATTTTCACCGGGCTGACTCAGGGGTTTGGGGTGCTGGAGAGGGTGCGGGCTCTGGAGTGGGGCCAGAAATGAAGAGTTCAGGGTGCAGGAGGGGGCTGCGAACTGAGGCAGTGTGTTGGGTGCAGGAGGGGTGAGGGCTCCGGCTGGGGGTATGGGCTCTGGGGTGAGGCTGGGGATGAGAGGTTTGGGGTGACGGAGGGTGCTCCGGGCTGGGATCGAGGGGTTTGGAGGGCAGGAGGAGGATCAGGGCTGGGGAAGAGGGTTGGGGCACGGAAGGGGGTGAGGGGTGCAGGGCTCTGGGTGGCGCTTACCTCAGGCAGCTCCTGGAAGCACCAACATGTCCCCCCTCCAGCTCCTACGTGGAGGCAGGCCAGGCGGCTCTGCATGATGCCCCATCTGCAGGTGCTGCCCCCTGCAGCTCCCATTGGCCGCAGTTCCTGACCAATGGGAGCTGCGGAGCTGGCACTTGGGACGGGGCAGCGTGCGGAGCCCCCTGCTTGCCCCTACATCTGGGAGCCAGAAGGGGACATGCCACTGCTTCCGGGAGCTGCAGGGAGCCTGCCTTAGCCTCACTGTGCCACCAATCAGACTTTTAATGGCCCGGTCAGCAGTGCTGACTGGAGCCACCAGGGTCCCTTTTCTACTGGGCATTCCGGTCGAAAACTGGACACCTGGCAACAGTGATCAGGAGGAAGGGTCTCAGGAAGAGCAAACTCTTCTTCAAATGGTCTGAGGATGGATCCTGAGGCCCTGTGTGTCTCTCCATAGGCCTCACAAGAAAGTTACTTTGAATTAGAGTGGAACTATATTTCACTAGTTTGGTTAGTCACCAATGAGGAGTCCTATGAGATTAGAGAGTCTTGGGGTGAAAGCAGGCTTAGACACCTCCTGGGTGTGGTACTGAAAGATGCCATTATAGAGCTAAATTAATACGTAGGTTTTGTGGAAGGTCAGCCTTAGTGCCAAATGCTGAATGTTTGCCTTTCACAGCTCCAAGATCTACATCTTTTCCATGAGTGGAGCAGATGGTTGACAGTAAGGATTTTATGCTGGATTGGGCCCATAACTTTCAAGCACCAATGTTTTTTACCAAGGAGATTATATATTTTTTCTTTTAAAAATTGACCAGTGCATTCTATTTTTAAAAGTGCCAGGGGATCTTTAATACCATCAGTATTGAGTCCAGTTTAATACAGAAGAATAGTTCCTCTAGCAATCCAGCAGCCACTGAAATCATGCTGGGATGGATATGCATGCCTAGATTTCTTATCTACAGTTTAAACCAATGTCCTTCTGGCAAAAAGTTGAAGGTGCTACCTACCGAGTTACCCAAACCCTTTTATTTAGTCTTTTAAATAACATGAAGTCAATCCTTTGTGGAAAAAAGTAAGCTAAGGATTCAGGATTTTTCTTGTTGCTACTTTATTTTCTACTATGTAAGCCAGTAGATATAGAAACTACTTTTCTATTCTGTGGGGGGTGATACTTCACTGTCTGCGGGAGACTTCACTATTTTTCTGTGGGATTCTTTTTTTTTTGAAGATGACTTCTTCCATAGGGTTTTAAATTATACTACTGGATACTGGAGGCATCTGTTTACGTAACTCTGAACTGTAGAAGGTCAGAAAGCAGACTGCTTTGAACACTCCTAGAAGAAAATCTGGAGTAAGACCTTCAGGGGGGATGTAATAATAAAAAATCCCAGATTCCTTCAGAGCAATGCTTTGTATCCACTGGAACAGACTGCAGTAAAAGGTAGTTTATCAGGATTTGTACACAAATCTTGAAATATGAAGCCCTGCTGTATTGTGTAGTACCTCTTACTGTATTGTGTGGTACCTTGCTGAGGAAGGTATATCCTTTTAACTAGGCATTCACACAGCATTATAGTATATGTTTCACATGCCACATGTGTGATCATATCAAACTTGGGTCATGTTAATAAGTTTTTTGTTACTATTTATTCTGAGTTTAACACAGAACCAAGACCCTTTCAGAGTAAGGTGAAAACCAGTGAGTTAAACAATTGATGTTAACATACTCAATAATAACTGCACATTTCATAAACATTCCCCCTGTCATCATCCCCCCAGACACAATGGCATCTGTGAAAAATCAAAGTTATTTCTTCTAGGCTATGTCCAGAATGCTCTTTGAATGTATACTGTTATATTGGGCCAAAAGCTTTATATTAATTCATCCGTGTCAAAAGATACATAAACACTGAAAAATTGGGCCAAATTCTGCTTTCATTTAGATTCCTGTAACCCATTGGAAAACAGCTCAGAGCAAATGAAGAACATAATTCGGTCTCAGGGCTTGGTAAAATTTCTAGCTTCCCCTGTTCTCAAATTCAAAATACTTTATGCAGACAAAAAGAAATTAACATTGCATTTGCTTTCATATACTCTATAGGACTCAGAGGATTCAAAATGAAAGTATAGTGCTGGATCTTAAATAAATCTCTAATTAAATATCCATTGAAACAAAATTTATCATGCAAGAAGGTACTCATTTCAGAAGAAAATAAATTGTATCCAGGGGTATGTTAGTTATAATGAAAACAGAAAACACAAACTTCTCTTGTTTCCGGGGTTGATGTTCAAATAGCAGTAAATCTTAATTTGACAAGAAAAAATGAGTGTCAGTAACTTAAAATCTATCCTGTTTATCTATGAAATGTACAGCCTATGGACAGATAACCACTATTGTCCATTTTTGAATGCACACATCAAAATAATATTTTCATTAGATAAGGGTAATTTCTAAACATAATCACAAAAAAACACATCCTGTGTCTATACAACAAAAGAAAATGAGCCTGTTTTCCATGTTAACTGTAAGAAACCATTCTAGATAGTATAGTGACAAAACTGACCTCTTATGGAAATATTCTGCCCTCTGGTATCTTTACATGTATAAAATGCTACACATTTTTGGTCTCAATTTCCTCTATAATATTTATGAGTTTTTCAAAAACATTACCAGCAGGTGCATCATATTTCAACAGCCTCTTGTCCTCCTTAATATATAATTCTTTTGCATAGTATATTAAGAAATAAAAGTAGAAAAACATAAATGATGGGTGTTCAATTAAAAACAGCATAATCTGTGTTGCATATAAAATGGTTCTGCAACTGAAATCAGGTTCTAATGAGAGAAAAAAGGAATACATTTCCACATATTTTTAATTACATAGAATTTCCTCAAACATGATTTTTAATAATATATTCCATTAAGTTAACATCATAGTTGAAGAAAGTGCATTTTCTGATTTCATTTTAAGCCTGATTTTGAGCAATTATAGTGTCATTGTTCCACAGTAGAAAGGTTGAATTCATTTACTGTGTGGTTATGCTAGTTATGATTGATGTCGCTTCTCCAAATGATAAACCAATCACCCCAATGATGTAATGTCATTTTAAGAGTGCTATAATCACATTTCTCTCGAACTAGAAGCTCTGATGAGTTCTAATAAAGATTTATTGTAGATTAAAGGCTTTCATAATATCAACAATGGATTGCTCATTTGATGGAAGATTAGATTAGGTAATTTTTTTAAAGCATATGCGTTTTCCAAATATATCAAGAAAGGCTATCGTGAAGGGTACAGGTCAGTACATATGGATGCCTATCAACTCACATCCAGGAAGACTCATCTTAAACCCATTTAGGAGTTATCCTATAATCGTAGAGTTGAGGCAAATGTAAGTATACCATCAGCCAAATGGGAGCACCCTTATTAAGTAACGTGATCAACATGAGAATTCTTCAAACTGTATATGGTCTTCTATGTTTATTTAAGTGTTTGCATCACAGCTTTTAAAGATAAAATCTTTGTCATGCATTAATAATCAGAGATGGGCATGAATTTAAGCCCTAGATCCAAAATGCTCTGAACTTTCCAGGGGTTTAGAATCCAAACACAGATCTAGATCAAATTTTTAATCTATTTCCTCTCTCTATACTGTGCTGAACTGAAACCTTGGATCCAAACAACTTAATTTTCATAGGGCATTTAAAAATCAGATTATGATTCAGGTCTGAATTTTACAGCTCAGGATCATCTCTATTGATGACATACGCTACTTTGAAAGTCTTGCAGGTAGAAAGCAGTTTTGTTATTGTAACACTTAGCACTTAGACAAGGTGATGCTTAAGAACATGTGAGTGTTACCTATTTAAGATAAATATTAGTATCTTCGGTATTCACTTGTACACTAAAGGAAATACCTTGAATACTTATTTAGTTATTTAAGGCATCTGGCAAGTTCTGAAGAGCCCCCACTGCAAAGTGCTGTTCAAAGAATCCTGCACACAGCTGTGGTCAGAATGAGGTAATAGGTAATCGCCTGTTTGTGGTACCTTCAAAATTAGAACTGAAACATAATAAGCTCCCCTCTTGAGAAACCTGATACGTTATTAAAGGGGGAAATGGAGCATGCTTGAAAATGGTTATGGTGGGACACACAGACAAAATGCTGAGCTATACCAGCCTTTAAAAAAGCAATTCAAAACCTTTTTGAGTATACTGTAAAGGTACATAGTATGAGCCCACAGCATGAGAGCAACATGAAACATGAGAGCAACATGGAACATGGCCAAGGCCACCCCGAGGTTCTAAGACATAAAAGACTTGCAATGATAAATTATCATTTAAAATGAAACATAAACAGTCAGTCTGTTAAACCTGTGGATGCTTTTTAGCGCCACATTTCTCCATTCTCCAGTCAAACATTTGGGTTCCCATGTATGACTACATCCAGCAGACGAATCTGCTGGGTGCACCAATGTGTTGTAATCTGATTTAACGCTAGTATATCTTGGTCAGCAAACTTTATAATTACAATTTACTGGGCACATGCATAAATACCAAAAGATCCATGCCACACAGGATTGGTAGTGTCACGCAGACCTACATCATTATAGAGAACAGAGGACCTGGGGAGAAATTGAGAGTGACCAGTAACTGCATCTTCTACTTTTTCTGTCACTTTTCTGTGTGTTCATTGTGGTTAAATGTCAAGGCTATAATGTTGTAAGTAAAACATTTTTATTAGCTAAGGATTTTAAATGTACATTAACTACAACAGTAGGTGAATAACCTTCCAAAACAGAAGTTCAGAATAGCATAATTAAGCAGAATTAGGGTCAAATGTGTTTTTATAAAGAATATTTGAAACCTTTTCCAGGCAAGAGACTAATGGTCAGACTCTGTCCTCTGATAACTCTCACTTAAGTTAATAGGAATTACACACACACATATCTGAATATAGTCCATATCAACTGGATGCATTTCCTTGACAAAATAACCAAACGCAAAAAATAAGTGAAGACTTGTGAGCCTAACATTTCCAAAAGTAGCTTGTGATTTTGGGTCCCTTAGCCCAAGACATTTTCAGAAAGCACTGAGCATTCACAGATTCCACTGACTACAGATGGTGTCACGGGGGCTCAGCATTTCTGAAAATGGCCCTTATTGGCCCAAAATGGGCACCCAAATATTGAGACACCAAACAGAGGCAACACAAAATCAGATCTCACTTTTGAAAACTGTGGCCTAAAATGTTTTCCGACATAAATTAGTTTTCTGAAAACATCAATAGTTTAGTTATATGTAAGATGACAAGCTAGGATTAGATATAATATTGAAACAAGAGCACAAACACAATAACCGGTGCAGGACATGCTTTCTGATATACAGCCTCAGAACTTGTTTTACATACATCATTGATCTATAAAAATGCAAACCACTACCATTGTGTACAGTACCTTATAGACATGTCCCTTCTACAAGAGACTGCTTCAAGGCATACCACCTAGTTGAGTAAGTCATTCTCTCAGCAACAGGGATGCACTAATAGTTTTTACATGCCTTAAATCACTCTCAATATAAAAGAAATACTCTACAGTGAAATAAAGGAAAAGATAAATATGATACACAGTGTTTCCCCAAAAAACTGAAATGTAATAAATTACAAAAGATTGTTATTTTGTATTCATTTTCATATTTAGGAGTCACCATTTTGTATGATAAAGACACATACTTGCAAACATGACACAAAAAAGGTCATAATCACATTGCATATGCTTGCAATTTCCTTACCGCTGCTGGAAGCCTGTTGTGGCCCTGAACATGCTCTTAGTAGATATGAATTGGGAGAGAATTCCTCATCAGGGTTGGTGTCCATGATTTGATGGGAGGTATTGCTGTCTAGCAATGGCATCTGGCAGCTAACTGGTGGAGGATTATGGGAACTGGGCAGCTGAGCAGATGGGAGAAGGCTAGACGAGGATGTAGGTGGAATGGGACGACCTGGGAAAGAGGACACAGGGATCAAAGGTCAGCAATGAGTGTAATGAAAAAATATTTTTAAAAAGTCACATTGAAACTGGCCATTAGTATATATGATTACAGTTGGGGCAGAATCAAAATACCTATTGAACACTGGTACCAACTCGCCCCTTTGTATCATATTCAGAATGATCAGCTATGTTGTGAAGTCATTCCAGGAATGTCTCCACAGCATCAGCCTGTAACTGATTAGATGAGTGGATGCTGGATGAATGAGATACAGCTAAAGAAAAGGGTGGCGGGAAAGGCCTGGTTAGCCCTATTTCTACCCCACAGAAATGTCCACAAATAAGAAAGCCAAAGGACAAGATCTTGAGAGTGCTGGGCTCCTGCATATCCCAGTCACAACAATTTCAGCATTTGATCCAAAGAGTTTTCATACAAAAGCAACCCCTTGGTTACTTATATTTTATTACAGAAAGTAAACCCCATAGAAAGCATATTCCCAGGATTAAAATGCAGGTCAGGAACCAGATCTTAAATCAAAGTAATGCTCTCCCTCTGGTTGCTTTCACAATGGGATTATGCACATGCTTAAAATTAAGCATATGTCTACCCCTCAATTCAGCATAGTACTTATGTTTCTCCTGTTCTGTATCTCAGATCAGTTGGGCCCAATCCAACAAAGTGCTTAGGGTTTGATCCAGAGACCAATTAAAGTTAATGGGAGTCAGTCCATTGATGTTAACAGGCCAATGGGATTACTCACATGTTTAAAAGTTAAGTATGTGCTGAAGTGCTTTGCAGGACTTGGACCTTAGTGGCCAAAATGGATACATGAAGATAATCACTGGTTACACCTTTTTTCTTTTCCATTTTGCAAAACCATGTAACTTCCTGTTCAGCCATTTAGACTGATCAGACCCACTTCCCACCAGCAGAAAATAGGAAAGCAATACAAAATTAAACCATTCTTCTGCCATCCTTTCTAGCTGCACGTTTACTGGGACCGGCCCCACACTAAAGGGAAAAAAAATACAGTTCCTACAGAACTTCTGAAGAGAAAAGAGGAGAATGATAGTCCTTCCATATTGAGGCAGCTAGACCCGGGAATGGCCTGAGGTATATAATCCCAGTGTCTCAGCCAGATAATTATTCCTTATCCCTGTAATGTTCCTAGAAGTAACATTTTCAGAGGCACCACTATGGGCAATGGGCAATGCAACTGCAGCACAATCAAAATGCCAATGCAATTTAAGCATGAGATACCGGAACAATATTCTTTGTATTTTTTTTCTTTGTTTACATTTTTTGATGTGTACACTCTGTGAAACCCCCCAATTTAACAAGTAATTAGGATGTTTAGTTACTTTGGATGTTCTGTCTACAACAATATTTCCTGTATAGTAAATTTTACTGTATTTGCTAAGCAATTTCCATGTTTTGTTAGGTTACTCACATATTTTTCCTGCAACTGGGAAATATGCCAGATGGTAAGCATTGGAAGCAAATGCAAATTATGGGCCTGATAGCACTTAAGTCAATGGGAACTTGGCCACTGACTTCACTGGGAGCAAGACTGTATATAAAATGTCTAAAACACAATGATTACACTTATACTTTCTTGCTTTTGTCTGTTCTGCAGGATCCTGGATATGATGTATTAGAAGTACAGATTTCTTGCAAAATCCTGTAACAGAGGAAAACATCCAGTTGTGGCAATCATATGTAGCCATGAATTGTCCTCACAACAGGATTTCACCAAAAGTAGAAATGGAAGCAAATTTTAAATATGGACATAACACGATCCATTTGTGACCACAGCGGGCATCAGCACAAGTAAAAAAGCACATGCAGAATTTTGTCACTAATAATGACAACTGCCTCCAATAATCTAAATATGGGAGCTCATTGGAGTCATGGGAAAAGAGATGTCTGAGTGTAGCACCGAATATATCCGGCCTGAACCTCCCTCTTAGAATGTTTTTGCTACTGATGCCCATCAATACTACTGAAAACATGGGACAGTGATAAGTATAATCAATGTGAATTACCTCATTCCCTTCAATGAAATTATACTACTGTGAGAAATGGGCCATAACTAGGAGTTATGAGACAGTGGAGTATTATAAGGGAATCCTTAACACACAACCCAGACTCCATTGTGTGAATGCAGAGACTGAGCCATTTTTGCATCTCTGCCCAGAAATACTGTAGATATAGGCAAGTCAATGGGCAAGTCAAATTTGCAGGAGTGAGCTAAGGCTGAATGTGGGTTTGGTCAACCACAATATCACACCCTCTCAGCCTCACTTCTTCCTAGTCCCACCTTCCAGGTACAGAATCTCCCTCCCCACCCACCGTGCACTCTTCTCTTCAACTCTTGAGTCCTGATCTTTCCCCGCAAGTGAGGCAGCTCGGCCCACTCCAACATGCAGCTGGCTGAAATCAGGTGCATAGGGCAATGTTGCTTCACTCCCTGCCTTTGAGTCACTGCACCATCCCCTTCTCTGAAAACAGGTCCCATATGCCCAAGATCTTGCCTTAGTCGAATCCTCCAAACACTTACAGATGGGTCTGAAGGAGCATGGACAATTAAAAGAATATTCTTTTCATTGTCCATAATGACTATGTCTGTTTGAGGGACAGGAGGGGGGAGTACAAGAAGACCGGCACACTTGATTTTGGAAGGAATAAAAATGGTTTGTGTTTGGTGAGTTGGAGAAATTGTTCAAGAACAATTTATCCATGTGGAAATATGACCTCTGCGATGCTGCCAAGGTCAGTGAGGCATAGGAAGATATGCTGCATGTGTGTTAGACACAAACATTAAAGACACAAGAAGACTATGTTAGATGGTGCACCCTCATTTTCAAGATTTCTAAAAATATAGCAATGAAGAAAATGTACAATTTGAGGATTTGGTTTTGATGTTTTGGGGTTTTTTTACCTTATGCATCCTATTTTGCATCATGAAGCCCCAGCTTTCTTTATTGTACAGTAATACCTAGGGAAGCTCCCCAGTGGTACACACCAAATTGCAGAAGGAACTTTATGCATATGATATGATAGTGCAGCTTCAAACTGCTTTTCTGCTTTGCAGAGATCAACCTTACATTACATAAAGTATGAAATAGTATCATTATTAAATTATTTGTATTGTAATATATTATTGTATTGGGCCCCAGGACCCAATTGAGACTGGAGCACCACTGAGCTATGCACTGTACAAATATAAAAGGTGAAAATGTTGCTGCCCCAAAGAATTTACATTCTAACTGGGCAAGACAGACTCTAAAAGGTGGAAGGAGAAAAGAGTGAATACAAAACAATGCACTGCATGTCAACAAAAAGAATATCAGAAAGAAATATAAATTCAGTATACAAAGAGAGAGTTATGGCAGTTATTAACAGCTGATTCCAACCGATCCCCACTGATCTGGAAACATGAATTGTAACAATATTTAGAACTTTTTTTTTTTGCATTCATAACACTTTACAAACATTTGATAATTAATTGATCTTCACAACAGTCCCAGGAGGTACACAGGTAAATATTACTCTTTTTTATAGATGGGGAAACTGAGATAAAGAAAAATTAAGTGACATGCTCAAGGGCAAATACTGAGTCAACGTCTAAACTAGAATTAGCACTTGGGAGTCCTTTATGCCCAGCTCCATTAGACACTGCACTTCTCTCTAAAAAGAGTTCTGGAAGTTGCAGAAGATGAGCTAAAAGCAATGTGACATTGCTCTAACAGGCCATTTATGTTTCTATATGCATTTTTGTGTTTCTTTCATAAAAATAACACACACACAAAACTGTCATGTGATTTGCTTTCACCTTTATCATGTAGTATGGGCATAAACAAACACAAGTTAACCTGAAAAGAACTAGACTTTATAGCAATGACCAGTCACCAACTTGCTAGCCCTAGACCTTTTCACTAACCTGATCCAGGAAATAACTGTAATACTGATAACAAGATTCAACTTTTATTATCATCATCATCATCAAGTTCATGCAGAATTAATCTGAAATATAGCATATATCCTAAACTTTCCAGGAAAATGAGTGAGCAGAATTGGCTTCTAATTATTTCTCTGCAACATTCCGTTGGAAACAAGCAGCTGGTTTGAGATTTGACACACCTCAGACAGGAATGTGACACTGTATATAGTGTGTGCAACGAATTCTCACACATACTGGCTCTGTTTCAACACTACATGTGAGATGAAAGGAAGAGAGAAGACTTTTCATATTTTTTAAATCTGCATATGCTGTACCATATGGGAATATAGTCTTGTATTATACCAAAGGTTATTTTGTGGGAGTGTGAGGGGTGTAAGTGTTTGTGTTTATGTTTTGTTGGCATGAGTTTGTCTTGACCAAATTTACTCAATAGTAGTAATGCCTCAAATTTACGTGGGTCAGCTCAACCGAATGCCAATCAAATCTTTATATTACAACACGCCATCATGTATTTTGCATATGAAACATATGTTACAGAAAAATATTTAATATTTTAGAGAGCTTTTAACAAATATATTGGGACTTTTAAAAAAATCCCTTCTCCTAGAAAGCCAGACATTAGAAGGAGAGAGGAAAAATATAATTAATCTAGTTCTCATTTGTAGCTCAGAAAAAGTGGGTGATACCAAAGTTTTTGACATAAAGTTCCATATTGATGAGAAGGATTTATTTTATTTTATTTGTTTAATTAAAAAAGGCAGCAATATGAAGCAGCACAGGGATGGAAAATTAGAGTACGTACCAGGGGAAATAGATTAGTGGGCAGAATATAAGTGAGGCAGTCAAAGGCCATGATGATTACAATTTACTTGTTAGAGCATTTTCTTAAAATAGAAGTAATGGGCCCATTCATCTATACTGAAATCCCAGTAAATTAGCCAAATATATTCATATTTTTGTACCATGTAAAATTATTATATTTCCTACAGAGACAGAGATTGAACCCTTGGTCTTTTTAGAGACCTGTTTATTCAACACACACGAGAGAGAGACAGAGTCAGTGAGGGTACAGTGCTCTAAAGATGGCCAAGTGATCAATTCAGCTCTCTCTAATGTCAACTGTAGTTCTGCTATTAACTTCAACAGGAGGAGGCTCATGCTCCAAAATGTTTGCATTCCACAATGAATAATAAATTATGTATTTGTATAAAACATCATTTTAGAAAGACTATCACCTTTTATGGTTTAATAATGATAGAGTGAGAAGCTTATTTTATTTGTAACTGCATTCTTGGGCTTTTCCCACGTGAAGACTCTCATTTATGGGGTTAACAAATGAACTGTCTCCACGGGTTTTTGCTGCACCAGTATATGTATCTTCAATAGATTACACAAAGACTTCTTGTAGTTAAACAGCATATCTTCTCTGAAAAATTACACTTAGAAAGACATCAAGAAATTAGCCTACCATAGCTGAGGGCATTTATAAACAAAATGAAATTTCCAGTAGCTTTATAAAACTGGTAATCTTCATAATCGAGAGGTTGTGACATACCTAATTTGTACTTATCTAAAATGCGATCTTTCCATATGCAGGATAAACATGGATGGTCCACATAATTTACATAGTGTATAATACATAAATACAATTAAATGGATGTCTTTTACTGAATTCAGCTATCTTTGTTGTATGGTCTGTTTCTGAGGACCAGGACATAAATATACATGAGTTTCTTTTCCTATATGTAGGTTGAAATGAAACTGCACAGGATGGACAACAGGATGGGAAATTTTCACATCAGCATTTCTTAAATGATCAATTAGATAATACCTAATGGGAAACCCAAGGGTAAATACAGACAGCCAGGGAGCTGGAAAGGTACCCAAAGGGGAGAGTAGAATATTTTCAGAGAGGAAAGAAGATGAGATATTTTCATTATAATTGACACCATAATAATAAAGACAGCTGAATATAGTGGCGAACATTCAAATGTTTACATTTATTTATTGAATATAACATGCATTTCTGTAGAAATACAGATACTCCCTATACTTTGTACCCACACACGATGCTATTGTAATAGAAATTACTTTCACAGCAAATGCCAGTGTCTTACTGGCAACTACCACATTTAGCAAGTAGTAGTATGGAAGGAGGCCTGGACATCAATTAGTAGTATGGAGCTGTGGTGGACAATGTTGGCCTATAACCAGAGGTGATTTGAATAACAGAGGAAGCTTACCCTACTTTTTCCTGAACAAATACACATAGAGTTGACACAATTAATAGGAAGCGAGGTGAAAATATTGGCAAAGTCCCCATTCCGTGAATCGTATGTTTTTCTTCTTCTTCTATGAGTACGGTTAGGGGACATGCACTGCATTCTGGCTCCAATTCAAAGCCAGCCTAATTGAAGCACCTACACTGTCAGCAATGTTAATGTCACTTTAAAAAGTGTGAAATGTTGCTAAATGTGTCAGGAAACAATTAGATAACATAAGATGCATGTTTTCGCAGCGCACAGCAATATATATTATGCAGGCAGCAGATAAATGTGAAAGTTTCCTGAGGTACAGCACATTTAGCAGACTCTCTGCCATTCTTTAACTGAGTAGCTGTTTTGCAAGAATAACCTGTGTTTGAAATACCTATGAAAAGCAGGACTTCTCTATGGTTAGCGACTTTCAAGCTGGGCACTCTCAAGAAAAGTTAGATTCAATATATTCAATATATATTGTCAAAATTGGCACTAGGAACATACGTTTTCTGAACCATAGATGATGAAATTAGAATGGTTACCAGAAAATAAAAAGTCTGCTTTCTGGTTTAGTAACACCAGCCTCCATTTTTATAACTGAAACAGCATTTGCTATTTACATGCACTGAAAAGAGGCCGGCCGGGAGAACCAGGGAATAAGGGCTCTCACACGGAAGTGCGTGGGTTCGAATCCTCTCATTCTCATTTGTCCCTGAAGCTGACTAATATGTCCTTTCAATTCCCAGGAGAAAGGTGAGACATTGCTCAATAGTGAGCCTGTTGGTTTGTCAGCAGCAGCAATAATTTACCTCTAAAGAGAACTCGATTAAGCCCTCTTTATCACATACTTCACAACCTGCCAAGACTAGAGAAGGGTCCAAAATGAGGTACACAAGAAAAGTAGGGAAGAAAATTTAAAATGATTATGAGAGATCAATTTTTTTAGCATCAGTGACATTTCCTATCATTTAAATTTCATAATACAGCTTTTAATAATGCGAACAAGTTTAAAAATAAGAAAGAGAAGATAGGAGTAAATCAGAGTTTAAAGCAAGGGGCAGCTGAGAGGTATGACAGAGGAAAGTTACTTAAAATGTTTCTAAATCTCCAATCTCTTAAAGCAGCACACTGGCAAAAACAATCAAACTAAGAGAAATATTTTCAGTGTGACCACCGTGCACATGAAAGGAGAAATAAGGTCTTCATAACAGGAGACAGTCTGATGTGGAATCCATTCCTATCCAGACTCTGGATTTATTGATGTCCCTATGGCCTAGGGGTTTAGATGCCTAAACAGACACTTAAATCCATCACATAGACGCCACTGACATTTTCAAATTTTCAGCTCAGGCACTGCCTAACACTTCTAGGTGCCTAAGACCTCTAAGTTTCTGGTGGTCAGCATTTTCAAAGCAGCCTAAGCACTGCTGTCACACCCCAGAGCTAATGAGCTGCTCAGAGCCCAAGTTCAAGATGAAGCTAGGCAGGGGAATTCCTATCCTGCCAGCAAGGCTCAATTCTGGAGGCATGACCTGAACACACCTAAGAGCTGACACTCATCAGACCCGCAGCAGAAAGGCCAGATACAGGCTATCAATAGGTGGATGGGCAGCGTAGCATCTGCACAAACACAACTAGGAGCACAGGTGAATGTAAGATGGGTGTGAGAACGATTTTGAGCATAAGCAAGAGGGAGAGAGAGAGAAAGACAGTTTTGGATGCCAGGGCACAGACTACTTAAGCAGCTGATCTGGCTTAGGTGCCTAACTCCAGGAGAGGGTTCACAGCTGAGTTGAGAGAGGCACCTACCTCTGGTACAACAGCCAGGTGCACTGGGTCAGCCACTTAAACGTGTACACCCATCTCTCCTTTCCTTGCGCCTCTCCTCTGCATTTCACTCTTGGTTAACTTAGGTGATTCCCCAGTCAGATGGTCGCTTTCTGAAAATCCCTTTCTTAGGCTTAACTGTCCCCAGGCACTCTTCTATAAGGCACCCAGGCAGCATGGCGCCACCTGAGGATTGAAAATTTCACTAGGCAGCAGGCTGCCAAAGGGTGAGATGTTGCTCTGCTCCGCTGTGCAATGACTGAATCCCTTTAAAAATGTGGGTCTTAAATTCCAAAAGGCTCGTTAAGATGTGGTGAAACAGCGAGTGGGTCACAGTGTCACACTAGGAAGTCATAGAAGGTGATTGTGTGAGGTGAAGCAAAAACCTAATACTTAAATCTGTGGCCAAAAATAAAGAATCAGAGAAAATAGAAAATATTCAAAATGACTTACAATAGCAATGAACCAGCAGAAATAAGTCATTACTATAGCTTTAATAGCCCTCATTGTTAATAAACCAACCACTGAACTCTAAAATAAACTGACCTGATTTACAAAACAAAGGAAACAACATGCCTAGATGATCGTAATGGTCCCTTCTGACCTTAAAGTCTATGAGTCATTGCTTATGTAATGCAAAATAAGCACCAGTCATTGCTATGGTGTGAATGGAGTCAAGATAATGCAAAAACATGAAGTCATGTACAAGTAAGTACAATACAGGCTAGACTGGTCCAGTCAGGCAAATTGTGTCTTGTGTAAAAATAAAAAAATAAAAAAATAGTGTCTTTTGTAAGTAACCATCCTTTGCTTTTTTGAACTGGAATTACACAAACACATCATCTACGCAAGGCCCAGTTCAGCCAGTCTCAGTCACACTGAGTAGTGCTTATGCTTCCAGTGGTCCCAATGAAATCGATGGGATTACTTGTGTAATAAGAAACTTCTCAAAATGAGTAAGGGTAGCAAAGTATCATCCACAGTTTCTATTTCTGCTCCTAGAAATGTTCATCTTTCTCCAAGGTGATTTAGAATGACATGATATGATTTAATGTAACAAACTGTTTTTTGCTAGGTTCTGAAATTTGCCCATTATCAGCATAATACATATACAATTCTTTAGTCGAACATGGTCCTAGATAATTATCGTATCAGAGTAGGTCTGACATTTGCCCAATTTATACTGTACAGCACATGGTGGTGTTAAGGATGAGGATTTTTGTAGAGGTCTTAATAAAAATAGATAATTCTCATTTGCAATTCTGCTGGAGTCATGCTACTTCCTCTTAAGGCCGAAGATTAATTTAATATCTAAGTTTGCAGGACCTCAGGCCTGAAACTAAAAAAGGAATCTGTAATTTCAAATTGCAAGGAACAGGTAAAAGAGAAGTTAAGATAATATTCATGAAAATAACAAAAGAAGTTTAACTGGGTTTGCATTGCTCATTATTCTAAGCAGACTTTGCCTGCAGTGAAGGAGAAACTGCGTACAGAGTTCTCTCCAAATGAACCATTAAATTATCTAACAACCACCAAACAAAAGTCATTTATTTTTAAGGACCAAAGAAAAACTAAGTAAAAAAGACTGAAAGAATTAGAAATTAAATAGTAAAATATTTCCATATTGAGCATGTTTTCTTTTCAAAAACCAGAAATATTCACAATATATATATATATATATATTCCATTGTATATTGTATTTCCTATATATATATATATATTGTATTTCTATGCTTAAATATATATATTTAACACCTTCGATCTTTGACAGAGGGAAAGTGAAAAAGTGCACACAGGTGGCTCTGTGGCTTCAATCCAGCCGGAGTCTTGAGTTCAAGTCCTGGCTCTACTGCTTTCACATTCTGTGATATTGAGCAATCTGAATTAACCTCTGTAAAATAGGCATAGAAATACTTACTTGTGAAGATAAAATGTTTGTGAAGTGCTATGAACATGAAAATCACCTTATCAGTGCAGAGTACTATTATTACGAAAATTTGTGTGAAAAGGTATCTACTATCTGGAGAGTGATCACTCACTGATAATTTTTTTCAAAATGCACAGAAAAAAGTCAGCTATCACAATCCACATATGTGCTAAAGAGAGATGATTAATTTTAATAACCAGCATTAAACTCTCCATTTCCTACACAATCCGCGTACAGCCTATGTAAAACTTGCAGAATTTGGATACTAAAGAGAACCAGAGATTCATACTGAAAACAGATCCAAAAGAAATCAGTGTGTGAGGAAATTATCTGCTGCTGTCAAAAGCTAAAGTCACTAAATTCTTGTCTTGTTAAATCATCTGATAGCCCTTTCTTTTTTAGTTAAATGAGGATAAATAATAAAAACAATTTACAACTAAAAGATGTTAGGGTTTTGCAGCTGTTGAATGTCTTTTGGGGAGATTAGATTCTATAATGAGAAGATATAACCCTCATTTTATAAAAGCTGTTGCTGTCTTGGGAAAAACATCACTGAATAAGATTAGAAAACTCCTTTCCTTCGTGAACCTATTACACTTGCAAGCTGATTACTTGGCATATGCTTAATGATATCTTCATAGCTGGAAAACAATAATTTGTTCCAGTGATTTTTTTCATCATTCACTAAAATTCATCAAATTTTGTGCTGTATGTTTACTGTACTTCTGATTTAGCCAATCATCAGAATAAGATGAAATGGACAAATCCACTTGTACGTTTCATCAAACAAGCTAGCGTTAACCTGATCGCCATAAAATAAGGCGTTAGCAAGCTATTCATATATCATTATAGTTGAACTATATAAGGCATTGTCTCGGAGCTTCTACCATTGCCGTGGATAAAAACAAAGTCCTAAAAATCAGGACATAATTTGGGAGAAATTCACCCCAGAGACTTGCTTGGGACCTCTCCTGGACTGAATTTCAAACTTTAATTCAAACTATAATTTAAAAGCTGGGAAGAAAGAAATTTAACTTCTCTGCTTGTGAACTTGTATCAGCTTTGAATGTTCATGCCAGAGAAATCTTCCAGTGAGGAGGTTAAATTCAGACCTCAGATATGTAGTTACCATATATCTCGTAAATGTGCATGCAAGCGCACCAGTTGATCTTCACCCCATGCCAAAACTGAGTTTAGACTACAACCGGAAACAAAGCTGGTTTCCACTATTAAAATCTCCCCTGATCCCCGACCCCTGTTTTACACAAATGCCAGTTATTGATAAACAATCCTCAGAAAGCTTTCACTTACATCAACATATTGCTCAAGCTGGGGAATGACAACCTCTATTGACTACGATCTTAACTACTTTTGGTACCTGTATTACAGAGAAACCCATCTCCTGGGAGTAAAAGAACCATTAGTGATTCGTGTGCCCAACGTGAGTGGTAGGTGGAGAAGATCACACCTTCTTGAATGAACATGAGAAAACTCAGAGCTGCAATTATTTAGCAAACTCTGTTAAAGTCACAGATAGAACTAATTTGAAGTTTCCAACTAATGTAGTACAGACTTGGTGTTAACTCTTCGTGCACTTCTGATAAAGACAGTCACTGTGGATAATTTTGATCACTGGATCCAGATAAATACGTTGCTTTAAGTAATCAAGAAGACTGGAGTGTCTAAACAGATCAATTACTACTAATTTATAATCCAGAGATATAGTTCATGTTGTAGCACTATATAAAGCAAATAAATAGCATAACATACTGTCACAGGATATTCTGGCTGAGTGGACTTAAGTTATTAAATTCACCCCTTGTTAGTTACTTCTTCAGTTTGAGGATAGTATTCTCATTTGCTTCCCCTCCTAAATTTCTATGCAGTGCTGCTGTGTACTTAATGTTAAACAACCATTGCAATACACCCTAGATATGGTTGTAATTTAGCGGTGGGAGAAATTATTATATAGACAGTTTGTTAAGAATACTGGGATTGTTCAAGATAAAGGATGCTACTGGATATTTATTATTAAGAAACTCACAAAAGAAAGACTGAAAACCCATTTTTCAGTTCACACCATTGTTTCATACTGCATGCTAAGAGCACCCACTTTGTAGTGACTGCTACAATATTTAAACACCATGGAGCTAAACTTTCAATACTGTTTGTATTCCCGTATTAGTTGTTTAATCTGTTCTCTACCTTCATAAGGCCAAATCTTGCATTCCTTATACAGTCCGTATTGACTTCAGTGGAATTTTGGTCACTGTAAATAGATGGGTGTCT
Source organism: Chelydra serpentina (assembly GCA_037349315.1). Taxonomy (NCBI): domain Eukaryota; kingdom Metazoa; phylum Chordata; order Testudines; family Chelydridae; genus Chelydra; species Chelydra serpentina. The sequence continues at coordinate 26,542,140 of JBAIAC010000035.1, read as the reverse complement.
AGTGGGATTTTCGAAAGTGACAAGGTGCCTACCTCCCATTGAAATTAATCTGAAGTGCTTAGGTGCGTCTGAAATCCTACTAGGAATCTATCTGAATCTTTAGACATCTAAATACCTTTAAAAATCTGGCACTATGTCTGCTGAGAGACTTGAATACCCAATTCTTTCCCTGTGCTGTTTCTGGGACAGCACACCTATGCACTGTCCCATACACAGGGTTTGTGGCAACATCAGAGTCTAGCCACAAATGACCAGTGTAAATGAAAAATAAATAAAATTCTGACCAGTCCCCAATGCGGAATAATGGTCTGTACAATTTCATTCTTTTTAAAGCCAATGTTGAGTTGAGAGTTTGAGGATTAAAGATAAAACAAAACACCAAAAAAAGCATCCACTCTCTTTGGACATGCTATACATTAACACCGGAATCTGCTGGATTAAAAAAAGGAAAATAAAAAGAAAACTAACAAACATTCACTTGTGAGCTGAGAATATTTATGTTAAGTTTCACTTTACATCAATTTTTTATAGACCAAGTAAAACCCTTCTAAATGGAAGATTCCAATGTAAAGGCTGTCAGACCATTAACTATCTCAGCACTAGCAGGTGCCACTATAATTAATGGGGACATTGGGAGAGCAGTACAGGAAATTAAAAAGATAAAATGTCCTTTTAATGAAAAGAAATTGCAGAGATGAAAAGACTTCTTTATAGAAAAGGGAGTTTTACCCTGCAGTACTAAAAAAACCTGTAACCTTATTAAAAGGCATTTGCAAGTACAAAATGAGATGTGTTAAAAAGGTAAGAAATCTTTTCATTATAGTAATGATTAAATTTGCTAGAATGAAGTAGTATAAAATCTGGACGCGACTATCCTACGAACCTGATTTCGGGCCCTATTATGCACTTCTCACTCAGGCAAAACTCCCACTGAAGTCAAACTGGTCGTAAGGTTCAATCCATAATGACAGTAGAGTAATGCACTGCATTTCAGGCTAAACTGCTTCTTGAAATGACTCCCTTCTCCCCAATCTTAAAGCCATTTACAAATACAGCTCAGAAAAGGTGAAGACAAAAAAAATTATCAAACTGAGGTTGAACTATGCTACATAGGAATCCAAAGTTTGTTTATACAATTAGAAGAAACTCAAATGTATATCCCAATAAATGACAAGGTCCCAGCGGCAAATTAACAGTAACAATTTTCCCATCTCAGGAGCTGTCAAGATGGGCCCTGTTGGCCAATTTATCTTACTCTAACACATCTCTGGTGCTTGTCAATCAATATGTGAAACATTTGGTGCTGATTGCCATTTTTCTATCCACTTCCTTTTGCCTCTCGTACCAGGCAATTTACTGCAAGTCAATCAAGGTTGAAGCAGACCTTGTTTAAATAAAACACTGTTGAGTTCTTTTCACACCAACAATTTCAAAGACAGAATGAGCTGTATCTTTTTACATTTACATTTATACTACTTTTTCAGTTTCTCCCAAAATGCCATGCTCAAGTTATAAGTCATACCTAAACCCACCCAGAGACTTCAGGAAGAAAACCAGTGAGTGAGAGTGGATTAAGTATAACTGTACACATTTTCACTGTCAAAAATTCAGTAAACAGAGATATCTAACAGAAAAAAAACATGAAAAAGCATGCTTCAAAGTATGAGATTGTTTCTTATCCTTAATTTGAAATGGGGCAGAAGAAAACGGAGCATGCCCAACTGCCTTTACTTGATAACCCAAATAAACTATTTCAAATGTAAGTTTCCATTAGGATTCTATCTGGATGTGATACACAGCTTCAGGAGTGAGTTATATGCTCATATGTCAAACAAAAAAGTACAATGAAATCAGCCATTTAAGCTAAAAATATTTGGGAAAAAATAGATGTACCCACATCTCTCTCTCTGATCCCCATCCAAAAAATAAAAACAAAATACAAACCCTAATCCCAATATCCCTCCCCCAAAAAACTTACAACACCCTTATACACATTTTAAAGACCATCTACTCACATTGAGTTAGAAAAGGGTGCTGACACCATATCATTTCCCTTTGCAATACACAATAAAGAGTAGTATGAAGCAACACATGCTACATACTCCATCCAATAATTAGCAAATATCTCTGTTTATCTATATATGTTAAACTCAATTTTTCTACACAAGTGCAAGCTGTGATGTGAAAGGAAAATACATATATTCATATATATTCATCAAAATTATCAGACACAGATAAACACAATATGTTGGGGAAGAGTCAACTCAGCTTTTGTAAAGGGAAATCGTGCCTCACCAACCTATTAGAATTTTCTGAAGGCGTCAACAAGCATATGGACAAGGGTTATTAAGTTGATACAGTGTAGTTGGACTTTCTAAAAGTCCTTCACAAGGTCCTTTACCAAAGGCTCTTAAACAAAGAAAGCAGTCATGGGATAAGAGGGAAGGTCCTCTCAGGGATCAGTACCTAGTTAAAACATGGGAAACAAAGGGTAGGAATAAACAATCTGTTTTCACAATAGAAAGGGCTAAATAGCAGGGTCCCCCCAGGATCTGGAACCTATGTTGTTCAGCATGTTCATAAATGATCTAGAAAAGGGGGAGCAGATGGGTAAAGTAATATCTTTTATTGGACCAACTTCTGTTGGTGAGAGAGACAAGCTTTTGAGCTTACAAAGAGATGCTCTTGAGGTCTGGAAAACTAATGCTAAGTCTACACTACAGCTTATACTAACTGAAATAATAATAATTTTAAAAAATCCTAAAAGTGGATATGACAATTCCTGATACCTAGCTTAAGCTTACATAAAGACAACAAATAATTCAGGTAACGATTATTTTCTTCCCTATTCGTCAAGAAGCTCCTCCTCGCTCCCACACAAAAGCATGAAGAATCAGCTTTGTGTGACACTTACACAACAAGGGAAGAAAAGAACACTAAAATTATAAGACCTTTTCCATTCATTTGGTTGACATGTGTGAGACACATCTGAATTTTACCCACCAGTACATTTTGGGAACATTCACATTCAAAAGTTTTGTGGTGTGCCCCTACATGTGTAACAGGCTGAACCAAAAACTTCTCTCTTAATACCGTCAAACTTTTGGAAAGTTTAGATCCAGATCCTAAATCTGCAACTGGGGCCTATCTCTGCTAAATATTGATATGATTAAATAGTGTTTTCTCCAGTTAAAACACCAATACAACAAATCAAATAAGTGTCAGCAGTTTGCAAACTAATTATTGTTTTCTCATAGTGAATGCTTCTTCATTTTCATCGCTAAATTTTTTAAAATGACAAATACACCAATTTACTACTATGTACCCTTTTTAATTATAAATGTCTGAGGTTGAATTTCACAGAAGAAAACAATAAATCTCAGTGACATTATTTGATAGTTGAATGAATAAACAATTGGCTCAGGGCAAAAAAGTCAGATGATTTTTTTGCTCTTCCCATGACTTCCCATTCAAGTTTCTACATAGATTAAACAGAGTGTTTTGGAGTTTACTGGGAATGCAGATGAGGATGGGAAGATGGAGAGGACAGATATATAGAGAGGCAAACATACAGAGACTGATGCATCACCTACCAGATGGATAAAAACAATAGTTATTACCTTAATTCCCAAAAATGGAAATCACACAATTGTCTTCCAAAAGTCCATCACATATTTTACCAGCCCTATAATATTCCAAAAGGTCCAGGATTTCTCTCTATATATATCTATATTATTTTTTTGTCAGATTGGTTAAAGCCTGTACCTTAATTTTAGCCTGAACCTATAATTTCAGCCACTGTTAAGAGAATTGCACTAAAGCCTCAGAGACTAATTGAGAAGATTACCTGAAGGCCCTCAGTCTAAATGCTAAAGTACTAGAAACTAGTTTAAAACAAGTTGTATACAGAAGGGTGACAAAAATAGGAATGGCTAGGAAATTTTTCTGTCACTGTGGTTTCTTTAAGTTTTAAATGGCAGTCAGTATGTGATCATGTGATGGGAAAAATAACAGTAATAAGACAGTGAGTTTCAGTCTGAAAGGATAAACGTGTCAGAAAAGATTGCTAACGGCTGCCATTTGTGTAATATATGCCTTGCTTACAGGCACAAAATTGCATTAAAGCAGTAGCAACTTCACTGTATGAATTAGTTTAGAGCAGTAGCAAGATCCCCTGCCTAACTTCTGAAAAGTTATGTAGAAGCATGAGCCTGTTTAAAAGCATTTATATAAACTGTACTGACATTTCCAATCCAGAAAAAATGCCTTTCCCCGCACTAACGTGTCTTGCCTATAGCTAATATTGTAAAGATCACTACCATGACATTTTTCTAAAGATACTTAAATAGGGCTTTGAGTTTTCAGTTTGAAGACTATGGAGAATTTGATAGTATTCCCGATTCAGAAACCAGGACCGGATTTTCAAGCTGCTGTCACCTCACTACATCCCAGCTATTAAATAAACACACTGATGAAGCCCTGATGTACATTTTTTACACTAAAAATTGGCCAAGGGAAAAGACCCTTTCACCTATCTTAAATGTTTGTATTTCAGAGCCTGCAAAACCTTACGTAATTCAGTAGTCCTTACGTGCACCAGTAGTTTCATTGATTTTGAGGAAGTTTATCACATGAATAAATTGGGTTGGGTTAACTTGGGTTAATTGTTTTCTGCTTTTGGGGATAACGAGTAGCCAATGGCTCAAACTTTTTTTCTTTCCCTTTCATACAACTGTATTTTTAATTGATAGCAAATATGCCAAGAGCTTAGGACTGGTACATTTATGTGTAATATATAAGTAATTAAATAAATACATATATGACTACTCATGTAGAGAGGGGGATCCAGGATCAATCTTTTAGAGGCTACTATCTTAAATTGTTTGTATCTGGTAAAGCAAGGTGTGACGGGTTGGTATCACAGAAACCCCCTTGGAGCTGCCACCTGGTGTGCCAAGACTACTTCTGCCCTTGCTTTCCTGCCTTTTCCAGCTTGGGACTCGAGAATCCTGTCTGTTTTGAACCAGATTCGCTGATCTTCTGCAAACCCAGACCCAGGTCTGAACCACGTCCACTAACAGCTATAGGCCTGCCTGGAAGCAGCTCAGGAAGTGCTCTTGCCTTTGCACCCAGGTGCCCAACTCTCAATGGGGTTCAAACCCTGAATGAATCTGTTTTACCCTGTATAAAGCTTATACAGGGTAAACTCATAAATAGTTCGCCCTCTATTTCAAAGATAGAAAGATATGCACAGCTGTTTGCCCCCTCCAGGTACTAACACGTACTCCAGGTAACTTAATAAGTAAAAGGTGATTTTAATAAATACAGAACGTAGGATTTAAGTGATTCCAAGTAGTAACAGACAGAACAAAGTGAATTACTAAGTAAAATAAAATAAAACACGCAAGTCTATGTCTAATCACACTGTATACAGATAAAAACCACACCAGTTCCAGCAAACTTCCCTTTACCGGCTATATTCCTCCTAGCCTGGGTCCAGCAATCACTCACACCCCCTATTGTCTTTGTCCTTTGTTCAGTCTCTTTCAGGTGTGTCCTTGGGGGTGGAGAGTCTCTCTCTTTAGCCAGCTGAAGACAAGATGGAGGCGTCTCCCCGGGGTTTAAATAGACTTTCTCCCCTGGATGGATGCTCCTCCCCACTCCCTGTATAGCATCATGTTGCCCTGGAGTTTTGGGATCACATGGGCAAGTCACATGTCCATGCACCACTCAGTAACCAGCCCAGCCAGTCGCATTCCTGGCCAAGCTCAGATGTGGATTGTTGTCTGCAACTTCTTTTGTCTGTTTAAGAGTTTCTTGATTGGGCACATTCCTTTCTCCAGACATGATCCCATGCTCTTACAAAGGCTATGTATAAAACCAGCAAATATACAACCAATATTCATAACTTCAACTACAAAAATGATACATGCATACAAACAGGAGGAATAGATTCAGTAGATCATAACTTTTACTGAGATATGTTATATGGCACATGTAGCAGAAAACACATGTAGCAGAAAATATATTCCAGTTATATCCTATATACATTTATAAGCATCTCCCCATAAAGTCTTATGGGGACATCGTCACACAAGGATTTCCTGAACAGGTCAAAATAATAATTGTTGTAGAAATAATAATTGTGGTAAGACCATATCAGTGTACACAAAGATGATGCCTAATAAGAGAAACAGATATAAACTTTAGGGATGACATTTTAATCCCACTGAAGTCAATGAGAGTTTTTCCATTGGCTTAAATAGGGCTGGGATTTCACTTGAGGAATTTGAATTGATGCTTGTTGCTGGCTGCCCAGTGAGGAAGCTTGCCATGAGATCACACGAAATCAACCTCCTTGTACTCCCCAGCCTCTATTATGTTTTCAGTATGCTGTTAAGAAATAAAGGAACGTGCACATGAAATGTACATACTAAGCAAAACATTTCTCTGCAGTGAAGTGAAGGTCATCTGAAGCTTTAACAAAACAGGAAGTAGTGGAGGAAGGTTGTTAGTGGATGTGAGGTTTGTGGGCATTCAGACCCCAGGCTTTTGCAATAACATATCAATTGGAAATTGGCCCCTTTGACCTGGATGATAATGTAGTGTCATGCTGACAAGTATTCATGTATCAGAAGGAGAAGTGAAAAATGAAAAGAATGAGAAATAATAACTAATTTTAAAACAACTCTCTGGGAACGTTCTGGTCTAGTCTGTAGAAACCCCAAAGCATATTGTAAAAGGGTCTTTAATGCACAAATTATAATAATTACAAGTTATTATTTGCATTACCGTAGCACCTAAAAGATCTAATGCACCTAACCTATTGTGCTAGGTACTGTAAAAACACAAAACAAAGATGGTCCCTGCCTCAAGGAGATTACAATGTAAGTTTGGGTCAAATTTCTTCGTTTAGGGTAACTGTATATATTTTGGGGATACAACACCTGAAATGTACAGAGTTGGAATTCTGATTCTCTGCAACTGCATTAGAGATCATTTCAAAGTAGATACTAAGAACTAAATGAAAACAAAGGAAAAATAGCAAATAGCTACACAAATCTTCAACAAGATGCAGCATTATCTACAATTAATGAAGTGAGGAGAGGAAAATCCAAAGTGCTCTTTTATTGCTAAAAGTCCTGCCCCCATCAAAAACTGACATACTGAAGTGTTCTAACAAGGTCTGTTAATAATAATACTACATCACTATTCAGTCCATTTGGGGTTTTATTCTTAAACACTTCAGCAAATGTGCTTGTTTGTTAACTCCAACAGACAATTATGAAGTGCAATTAAAAATTCAAATTATGTTAATAGGCCAGAGAAAAATGACTGTTTGCAGAAATCAGTGGCAATTACTAGACATAATGGTTCTCAATTAAGCTGGAGGGTATTTTCAGTAATCATAATTCACTATCTTAAAAGTATCATAAAAATACCTAATTGTGAATTGTTAATAAAACTTACGTACAAACAATGTAATGGTCTCCCACAGAAGTAGCACTTACATCATTAATTTTTGTAAAGGATTTTCTCTAGGGAATTTATTGTGAAGATATTTTTAGTAAGTTGAAGGTGACTACTTGGGAATGTTATCTCACAGTCCTTTTAATGTTGATTTTCATTCTAACTTTCTAGAAAAGGCTTACTTCTTTTCTTATGCAGCTTCCATTTCCCACAGGAATACAGTCGGCATTCATGCATGTCCTTACAATTCTATTCTTAGACAATGCAGCTTGCTGTAAAAATTGCATTGCACATGTGATGTGAGCCAGGGGACTCTTGTTTGTCCAGCTTCAGATTTTAACTTCTGATATTTTTCAGGGGAAGAAAATTGACTTAAAGAAGCATGGAAAATTAAGAATTAAAATAGGATCAAGAGCTAATAAGGATTCTCTTTCATTTACAGACCTTAAGCTATGAAATTCCTCGTGTCCCAAAAGAAAGTGTTGTCTTTATTAAAGGAATTTGGTGCTATTCAGTGCAAATCACCTGCAGAAAAGGTGGAATTTTAAGGCTACAGGTCTCTATGCTTTAGTTATCTGCCCTCATTATCTGCCGTAATATTCCTTTATCTCCCCCCCCCATACCCTATTACAGAGGATGATTACAGTACAATATTCTGATACAGGCAGCAACTTGAGAGCCAACACAATGCAAGCTAGAGTGTACAAGCAACTTTCAGATCTCTCTAAAGGTAAGTTATCCCCCACTGCCAGGGCCGGCCCACAACATTTTGGCACCTGAGGCGGGGTGCTCAAATGACGCTCCCATCCACCCTCGCTTGGGCCAAAACTTTGAAAGGTCTCAATTCTGCCTTCTTCCTGTTCTACTCCTCTCATGGTACTGCTCTGCTACCTACCCCAATAAAGGAGAAATAACAACTTAAAATGCCTTGTTCAAAAATGTTAAGTGACACTTAACTTTCAAACACCTGAACAGCAAATGTAACTTTTCTTGTCTTCATAGTAAACACTGGCATTTTTATCTGTTTGAATTATCAAAGTGGTGCTTTCCGTGTCTTCTTGGTTGCAAAGATCTGAACTGCTTCCTAAAGGTCCACAGTCTGGGCCAGCTCATGCTCTACTGAGATGGTTGCAAGGCCGACCAGCCTCTCCTGTGTCATTGTGGAGCGTAGATGGGTTTTTATTAACTTCAGCTTGGAGAAGCTGCATTCTCCACTGGCAACTGTTACAGGACGTGTTAGAAGTATGAGCAGACCAACAAAAGCATTTGGAAAGAGGGTGGTCATCTTATTTGTGCACATATATTCCAGAACAGCCTTTGGAGTTGATCCTGCTGAAATGTATCTTGAAAGGGCTTTCAGTTCATCACCTAAATCACTCGCATCAATATCGCGCATGTCACCATGTGTCAACGCTATCTCTAGTGCCCTGCATTACTGGTGTAGGTCTTCATTAGGTATAGAGAGGAGTTTTGGAATATCATACAACATCCCAATTGTGTTCCTTGAGCTGCATGACACGTTCTTCAACTGACTGTATTGCACAATCTAGCACCTTGTTAAAGAATTCAACTTTGAATTGTTGTTTGGGGTTTCTTATGGGATTATCCCGTGCCTCATAATCAAAATGTCGTCTTCTTCGATGACCCTTGTATTCTTGAATGGGTGGGAAAATAGCTTCAGTGTGAAGTTCCTCTGCCAACTTCTGTGCACTCTTCAGAACATTTTGAAATCCCTTATCTGATCAGTAAGACTGTAGGTATGACTTTGCTTTGTCCAGTTGTTCCATTGCTCCAGATATATCAAGGTCAACACCTTGGAGTCTCTTGCTTACAACATTTATTTCAAACAGTATATCATGCCACAACACTAAGCCACACAGAAATTTGAAGTGATGCACGATTCCATTTCCCTCTGCCAATGTTCTCCCACTAACAGTTCCTGTCATAGAATTATCCTCCATAGTGGCAACTATTGCTTCATCTATCTTCCCACTTTGGTGTCTGATGGGTTTTATCGCCTCCACTCGACTTTCCCATCATGTGGCACTCACTGGTTTCAGTGTCAGAGAGGATGTTCCCAGATGTTGCTTCAAAATTTGCCATCGATGAGTTGATGCAAAGAAAAATACACAGATGCTTTGAATTACATTAAAAAATTCAGCAGCTTCACTAGAAGCTGATGCTGCATCACTGACCACCAAGTTCAATGAATGAGAACTGCATGGGACAAAGAAAGCTCGAGGGTTTAACTCTCGGATCCGTGTCTGCACTCCTCTGTTCTTTCCTCTCATGTTGGCACCATTATCATAGCCCTGACCTCTCATGTCAGCTATCGCAATTCCCGTATCTTCCAGCTTTTTAAGAAGCACATTTGTCATACCAGCTCCTGTAGTATCATCAATGTCAGTACATTCTAGAAAATGCTCTCTGACAGTACCATTGCAGGGATATTTTCACTAGGTTCTGTTGTTGTTACAAAATGCACCATTAAAGTCATTTGTTCTGTATGGCTGATGTCAGGTGTGCAGTCCAGAATAACAGACTAATATCTTGCTAACTTCAAATCTGCCACAATCTTCTCTTTGACTTTTGTTGCCAGTAACTGTATTATCTCATTTTGAATTGTTTTTCCAAAGTAGTAGTGTGTGTACATTTCTTGGGTGGTGACTCTTCTCAGATGTTCCTGGAGTACAGCATCAAACTCAGCCATCAGCTCCACAATGTTAAGGAAGTTTCCATTGTTTGGCATGTACAGCTGATCTGAAGTGCCACGCAGTGCCAGGTTTTGGGTAGCAAGCATTCTCACAATGGCAATGAGCCTTTTCAGAACATTTTGCCAGTAAAGAGACTCTGATGCCATCTTCTCTTGATGCTGATTATCTATGGTGGCCTTTAACCGTAATCTCATTTCAAGCTCTTTCCACCTATGGAATGCTATCTGATAATTTGCTGCCTTCTCATGGCATGCCAGATTTTTAGCCAGATTTTTCCAGTCCTTTGTTCCTGTAGAACCCAATGTGGCTGGAATATTAGACTGGAAGAGTTTGCAACAAAAACAGTATGCAACATTCTGGGTTTCTGAGTACATAAGCCATGGCCTCTCCACTTTGTCACCACTGGGGATTTCATGCCAGTAATGTGTTGGATGGAAACTTCTATTTTCATTGTCTTTGGGAAACATGAAATTTTTCACTTGCTGTGGCCCATGCAGTACAAGGAAGTCCCTCAGGCTACTGCTCAAGTGGGTCCACAGTCCTGGATCATCTAGACTTAAGGAACTAAACTCAGTAGCAGCTGTTTCTTGCGCCTCCACCACACTCTTCTCTGATCTACACTTTTCTTCAGGAATGTGCATGGTTACATCCATTTGAGATGGAGATATGGATGCTGCAGTAGCTGCCAGATCACCTGCACTCTGACTAACTGGATGATGAGGCATTTCTTCACCACTCAGATCCTCACTGGGGCAGGAAGGCTCACTGAGAACATTTGTGTCTTATATCTCAGGAGAGCTCCTTCCTGCTTAGATAAAAAAGCTTCCTTTGCTTTCTTTCTTTTTCTGAATGCTGCCCCAGAGGAGCATTTTCTTCTTTCACTCAGAACTGCTGTTCTGTGCCAGCTATAGTGGCTCTCAACACTCAGTTGAAGGGGACAAATAAGCAGGCTGGTAGCAGGGCCTGAGTGAGGGAAAATATCAGCCTTAAGAGCCTAAATGGCTCCTACTACTTCAGTTGACTGCCTGTTCTCCTCAAGTGGGTTCAGGGAAGCAGCAGGAACAGGAAGCTCCCTGAGAAGCTGGTGTTAATCAGTCCAGGCTCCTGGGGGTGCTAGAGAGGTACATAAGAGGCTCCTCCTCCTCTCTCTCCCTGCAGCTCCTGCTGCTTTCTGTTATTCCCTCTCACCCTTTTTCCTGCCTGCCTGTTATGTCTCTTGTGCCCTCCTTCCTCCAGCACAGCACTCCAACATCACTGTGCATCTAGAGCAGAGAGAATACATATGCACCAGCAGCAGACACAATTTTCTACACTCTGGGTCCTAGTGGCGACCCCCACAGTCTGGCACCTGAGGCGGCCGCCTCAGTTCGCATCATGGTAAGGCCAGCCCTGCCCACTGCACCAAATAGGAACATATTATAGCATTAGTTGTTAACACATTGTAGTAGCTTGTACGAGGCAGAGCATGTTCTGCTGAGTGATCACCAGCCCAAGCAGAAGCAAGGCAGGTGGTGACTAGCTTGGCTTAACTGGGAGATCATGCCTCTCCTATATTAGCAGTTGGGGTGAGCTGCATTGACCTTAGGGTTGCTAACAATCCCTTATTTCTTCATCTCTGTACAACAAGATCAGAAGTTGTTGAGTGGTGCAAAATGCACCAAGAAATATCTCTGGTGAAAGTAGGTGAGCACTACTTATTTATTACTAATAAAATAAAATAAAAAAATAATAAAAATAATAAATATCAGGAGGAGTGGGGTGGGTGTGCTAAGAAATCAGTCCCTTATTTTTGAAATGCAATGTTGGCAACCCTAATTGACCCAGCAAATTGAGTCCAAAGGAAATGGGGGCATAACAATGCTTTCAGCCAGGCCAGACAGTAAGGACACTTTGTCAGGTGTCCAATGAACTGAGACACCTGGGAAAGAAAAATTGGCAAGGACTGCCTTCCACCTGACCTTCGGTATCAGTGATTTTAATAAAGTTGCCACTTTTTTATCTAAAATATCTGGCATTTCATTAGGCGAATGCCATATCAGCAGATAAATACTAATCATAGCACCGCTGTGCATGCTTGAGTCAGTCTGTCAGATACAGTACTGCACTTTCCACACATGATTTTACCAATTACATCTAAAGAGATGTTATCTTCCTTAATGGCTTAAAGCCTTGATGTGCGTTGAAAGTGGAACCCATCCATGTTTGTGTGTGCACGCACACATAAGATTCAAGAGTTCTTTTCCTTATGGATAGACACCGATGTCTTCATACACAATCAACAGCAGCAAAAAGTCAAGTACAATATTCTGTACCTGCAGTGGAAGACCGCCATTCATCAACCAGGCTGCTGGATATGCTGAGACTCTTTATTACCTTGACCTCATTAAAAGAGAGTGAGCCATGCACTGACGTAAGTCTGTCTATCTAAATACTTTCCTCTTTAATTTTTTAATAGTTCGCACATGAAGGGAAAGGTTAAAGCCAATTAAAAGAGATACAAATACCATTATTATTGCCCTGACAAACTGTTAGTTATTGGATTTGGTCATTTCACTTTAGAAAGCCATTATTTTTGTTCCTGAATGAATTAGTAATTACACTGTTTATTGACTTGCTTCTTCTGTAGGATGCTTAGCTGTTCCTCAGCCCCCACTCCGTTTCTCTTGCTCTCTCTCACTTACTCCATTTTCCCTTTCATTTAAAATGATTCTTATTCTTGAGGTTAAGGCTGAAGCAATCCCAGCTTTTACAGCTGCATGAGGAAATCTACATATGGACTAAATAGTAGTTTTAACTGCTTCGTATAGCTGCTAAACTTGTTCCCATGCAGTAAAAACTTGTTTTTCTATTCCATTCAGACTATTATATGATACTGACAGATGTTTAAAAACATTTAGTGCTGAAAGAACTGTTCAGCAAATTGAAGCAAAAGGATGGACAAATGAGGATCTTTTAGTCCACAAGGCTCTTATTTCCTATACTGGGTGGACAAAAAAATTAATGAATGCATGAACTAGCTATCATTTTTGACGTTACTTCATACTTTTCTGCACAATCGGCAACTGTCATTGTTTTGCTTATAAAAATGGAAAATTAAGGCTACATTCTTCTATCAGACACAACTCCCATTAGCTTAATGAGTGCTGTGCACACATAATTGGGGGCAGAATGTGACCATTAATGTTGTAAGGATGGCAAACATTCATCCGGACATCATTTGAAACTCAGCTTTTTTTGTACAAATATAACATGAGCGCTTTCTGTTACTCTTTGCCATCTCCAAACTGGAATCTTTGCCAACAGTACAGCTACCCATTCAGTAAGGTATTTATGCACATACCCAACGTTTAAGTATGTAAGTAGTCATATTGAGGTTAATGAGTCTACTCAGGATCTTAAAATTAGGCGGGGATTAATTACCATGCTCAATTGGAGCCTACAGTAGATCAGTTACTTATCTGTCCTGCACCATAGCCCTGATTCAGCAAAGTTCTAAGAAGTGTCAGTCACATGTTAGTTTCATCTTGTCACTTTCTGATGCCACCAGCATCCACCATATTGGTCTGTTCCTGCAATATGTTCCCCCTGGTTCATACAGAATATTTGTGGGTATTAGCTCCATTCTACCTCCAAAGCATATTATGTGTACATGCAGGTCCTGATCAAAGTACTCAAACAGGCTTTTATATTAATTTCTGTGGCCACATCTTACATATTGAGAACTATTGAAACTCTCCTACCTCTTTTGTCTTTTATCTCTTTTCATACAACAGGGTTCAGCACCTCTAGTAGTTACCATGTGTTGTCATAGGACAGCAAACAACTGGTAAATAGCGTTTCTAATACTTCCAACATCTTGGATTATTAGCAAATTAATCTGCAGGTCACTAATCCTTTAAAAATGCAAGAAAACAGAGGAGTTAACCAAAGACTATGCTGAACAATTAAAAAGTGCAGCCCTGCACTCTGCTCTCAATTACTCACGTGTAAATAAGGAGTAGCAGCACTGAAATCAGCTGAGTTACATCAGTGTAAGAAAGATCAGTATCAGGTCCTCTTTGTTTAAGGACTATTCAATAGAGCTGCATGGTCATTCAAAATAAGTGTTATTTCCCCCAGGGTCTTTGGAGGTGCTGTGTATGCAACAAACCATACAGAACATTAAAATATATCAGGAACTACAGTATATTTCTCATATATAAGAAAAGGTTTCTTTAACTAATAGGCTTTAAATAAAGAGTCCCTATCTTATTCATGCTCATTACATTTTGGGTTTTTTCTTCATCTAGATCCCTGCAATAATAAATATAATTATATCCATCTTTAATAACTTTGGTACCTTGAGCTGCAGGTGCTAGTATGCTGTATCTATTACCATATTTTAAGCCCTTTAAAAAGATTGCATTAATTCCTATGATAATTTCAAACCCATAATGCATTCTGAGCTCTGAATAGATGTTAATCACCACAGAATGACTGATTTTCCTGTATACTAACGAAGTCAAGCTGTAACTAGTAACTACTAACTTTTTAAATTCAATATTGCCACTGAAACAGTTGATTAAAATTTTGTTAGAATAACAATTCCCCCTGAGAGCAGTCTAAAAACTAAAACTAATCACCAACTGCTAGAACTGCTGGATTCTTTCTACAGAGATTATTAAGACAATTGCAAATGCTTATATTATCCATAACATTCTCTGCTTCAGAAAAATTGGCATTAATATAAGTTATTCGTGCATATTTATCTTTTGTCACTTTCATCTGCTTAATATAGCAGCTAGGTCAGAGATCAGTTAGCAGAAAAGTGTTCCTGAAGAACACAAATCAGTTTTTAGATTAAGAACAGATTAAGAAGAAAGCAATACAATTTTATGAATGTACAAAGAGAGTCAATTCTAGATTTGTTTTATTCCTACAAGGGTTTCATATTGTGCAGACCCAAAATGCATCTGGAGAAAATGCAGCAATTTTCCTTAAAACACAGAAACTTTTTAATACGGGGAAAATTCACAATCTTGATCCAAAGCCAAATAGAGTTGTTAAGCTCAAATACAAAATCAGGATGTGAGAGTTGGCAACAGGGAGGAGTTGCAATTGAATTGGAACCCCTGAGATGAATAAGGATGACGGTTCCTGCACTAGCCATCTACTTTCCTTTTGGTCTTTTCCAGTCAGTTAAGTCCCTTACTTGTGTTGATTCTGTGCACCCCATATAGC
The DNA here is from genome assembly GCA_037349315.1 of Chelydra serpentina. Taxonomy (NCBI): domain Eukaryota; kingdom Metazoa; phylum Chordata; order Testudines; family Chelydridae; genus Chelydra; species Chelydra serpentina. The sequence goes on along the minus strand of JBAIAC010000035.1, from coordinate 26,526,736 downwards.
ATCATTCCTGGATGCACCATGGAATATTTTGTCTAAGCCACACCTATGCTTCCTAGCAGGTGTCAAATTTCTTAGGATTCTGGCATGTATCTGAAATACGTAGTCCCTGTCTGCCCAGGGAGAAAGTGAACATGTGTGTAACTGTACATATAAGATAACCTCCTATGAGTTGGATTTCCACTCCTGGCAGCAACCCTTAAACACGGAGCCCAAAGCAGCTGCCTACTGCACCTACTCCTAAGACTGCTGCTGACCTTTTAATAACACTTTAGAAGGTGGTACAACCAGAGAGTCACAAATAAGGTCACTCCAATAATGTTCAGAAAATTTCCAATAGCTGCTATTCTCCCAATTGTAGTGTTTGGAAGAAACTGAAGTATTCCAACACTGTTTGGCCCATCTCAAATTAAAAGGTCACTGATCAACCACTCAACTGTACATTAAGTACCAGTGCAATCACACTTAGAGGTTTATAACACTCAAAATGATCTGCTACCATGGACAAAACCACCTGTCTGGAGTGAATTTAAGTTAATATGTTGCTATATGATTGCTTTGCCCATCATTTGAAAGGTGAATTGCAAATGAAATTATGAAAATTCCATCCACTTCAGCAGTATGTGCTGAATGACCCTATTAGTCACGCGAAGAGGAGCTTTCAGCATATTGCTACCTAAAAATCTACCTTTTTTCTTTCAGAACACATATCTAAGCCCACCATGGGTCCTGGCCCCACTCCGATGCAATGTGCTGGTATGTACTATGCTGATTACATTACAGGAACTATAAAACTTGGCTCTAGTATGGACCTGATCAGTATCCCAGGGAAGAAGTGTTTTTATTATTACTTATTATGGAGGGACTGGACTGGAGGTAAGGTTGAATTGGCTTTTGCACTTAAATTGTGGCATATGAAGAATACAGTGCAAGCTCCACAAACTTACTGAGTATAGAATGCATTCTCTGAACATTTACAAGTACATCTGCTAATTGGTTTGTGACCTACAATTAATTAAAAACTGAGTCTTTAAAGTATCAGTCTTTTCTTGGTCCCAAATGATCTAAACACAGTTATTCAGACACTTCACACTTTTCAGACTGTTAAAATTAACGGAAATCTTATGCAGGCTTTATTTGAAGAAATTAGATTGTAATGAAGCTAAATTATTAATGATTATTGTATCTAAATCTTATGATTATACAGACTCAGGTCAACAGCTCAAATAATGTAAGCAGGGCCATTGCGAACTCAAAGGTACCTCAGCCAAACACTGCCCTACCAGCTCATTTGCATGCAACAATTCTATTGGCTATAATGTCTCCGTGGTATAAGGGAGGCTGGACACGTCTCGAGAGATTTTATTATAAAGGGTATTTTTCATAGGCTTTTAAAACAAGTATTCCCTCAGGGACCTAAACAAATATCTATCAATTGCCTAAGCACCATGCTTTGACATGTTTTCAGCTTTTGTGGTAGCTGTGGCATTACCAGCATGGTCCACACTAGCATAGGCACCAAATTCCGGTGGCGCTGGTGGGGGCTGACGCCGGGCCCCGCCCCCGACGTCGGGTGACGTTGCGGGGCCCCGCCCCTGACGCCAGGTGACGTCTCCCGGTGCCCCGCAACGTCTCCCGGTGCTGAGGTGAGTTTGCCGTGGGTCCCGGGGCTGGCGGGGAGCTGGGCGTGGGCCCTGGGGATGGCAGGGAGCAATTTTTCCCCATGGGTGCTCCAGCCCCAGAGCACCCATGGAGTCGGCGCCTATGCACACTAGGCATTACAATGTATTGGAAGCAAGTCAGCTCTAGACTGGAAAATGTCTTTGGACCCTGAAGAAAAATATATGGTGATTTTCAAGGTCATAATGCATTCAGTACTTCCATTATAACAACTAATTGGGTCGTTCAGCACATAAAGCATAATTCTGCAAAGTACTGAGCACTTCCAAGTCCTGCCGACTTCAATGAGAGTTGAGAATGTTCACCACAATGAGGATTATGTCGATGAAGCAGTAGAGCTTTCAATTTCATTTGCAATCTGTCATTAAGTATATAAACTCCTGCATGAAATTTGTTAAAGGTGAGCAGAAAATTTTAAAACGAAAATAAGACTGCATAATGTCCAAAAACCATAACAAAACATAGCTGCAGAGATAAACATTAAACATAGAAAATAAAATATTTCAGGATTGTTTCCTCCTTTATTTAATTGCTAGGGCTTGATTTCCGGTTTCTGCATTTCCCCTGCGGCAGTCAATGACAACACTAATGCTTAAGCAAAGTAAAAATGTGCACTCCCTACAGTGCTAGTTAAGTCATCAGCTGCTGAGAGAGGGGAAATTCAGAATCCTGAACTCAAGCCTCAGCAGGCAAGTGAAGGAAGAAAATATTTCAAAATACTTTGTCTTAAGTATTGTTTAAATCTATACATGTTAAATTCAAAACATGCACTAGTGTAATGTAAAGTTGCTATTTTAAGTGCCAAATCCACAGAACCCCTTTAGCCTTCCCCCTATTAGAGACTGTTCTTTCGTATTGGAAAGAAAAAAGCACCACCAGAAACAAATACATATTAACAAGCTGTTGAAATAACTTGAGATTTTAAACTGCAATAAACCTCAATTGTGCCGGGGATGATTATCGGAATCTTAGATCTGTGAGCTGTAAAGTAGCTTGATGATAGAGGAGAAAGTTTTAAAACACAATTAAAGCTTAGAAACCCAGAAACAGGTAACATATCTATAGCATTCTCAGATGAGAGAATGGAAGCAAAGGAAAGTCAATCCCCTTCAATTTCTTTCACTTTCCATCACCCTCAACTAGCCCTCCTTTTTCTCTCCACTTCTTCCTCCTAGCTGCTCAAAGAAACCCTGCTTGCTTCCCTAATTCCCACCAAATTAACAGAATCATAGAAATGTAGGGCTGGAATGGACCTCAAGAGGTCATCTATTTCAGCTCCCTGTGCTGAGGCAGGACCAAGTATACCTAAACCATCCCAACAGATGTTCGTCTAACCTGTTGTTAAAAACTTCTAATGATGGGGATTCCACAACCTCCCTTGGAAGCCTATTCCACTGTTTAACTATCCTTATAATTTACAAGTTTTGCATAATATCTAACCTAAATCTCACTTGCTGCAAATTAAGCCCATTATTCTTGTTCTACCTTCAGTAGACATTGAGAACAATTGATCACAGTCCTCTTTGTAACAGCACTTAACATATTTGAAGACTGTTTTCAGCCCTCACCCTCAGACTTCTTTCCTCAGGATTAAACATGTCCATTATTTTAACCTTTCCACGTAGCTCAGGTTTTCTAAACTTTTTATCACTTCTGTTGCTCGTGTTTGGACTCTCTCCAATTGCTCCACAGCTTTCTTAAAGCATGGCATCTAGAACTGGACACAGTACTCCAGAGAGCCAAGTAGAGCGGGACAATTATTTCCTGTGTCTTACATACTACTACACTCCTGTTAATACACAATGATACCAGGCTTTTTTGCAGCTGCATCACATGGTTGACTCACGTAATTTGAGATCCACTACTTAAAGGATGACAACTGTCCATGACTCCTCACCGCAGTGAATCTTTGCCTCCTCTCTCTCCTGGTATGCACTTATCTCCATGTCAGGAAGTCCCCATCCCTAGCCACAACAATCTCTCTGAGCTACTGGCTTTCTACAATAATATAATTTAGACTTTCCAAAGGTTTACCACAAAAAATTTCTATTTAGGAAATTTGGTAAAAATTGAGTCAGCAATAAAGGGTTACTAAGTTCACTCATTCAGGATTTATGCTTATATAACACTATTGACTTCAACTGAGTTATTCCCGACTTACACACCAAGATAACAGACCAGAATCAGGCCTATGGTTTCTTCATGAATTAAACACAGATTAAGATATAAGAAATAAACAGTGGGAAAAAGTGGCCAGCTCTCAACATAGAAAGAGGTCACTGGTGGGATTTTCCAGTAATCAATCCTAGGACCAATGCTGCTCTGCACAGAAGGAGAGGGTGGCTAATGAGGCTGGCAGAAATGCTGAAATTTCTCCCCCCACCCTCCTCAATGCTAGAGGGGATTGTGAGGAATTCCAAAAGGATGTAGCAAAACTAAGTAATCAGCCAGCATGGTGGCAGATAGAAATCTATTATATACATGTAAAAGGTAAAATACCTTGAAGAAATATTTAAAAGAGTCAAGCACTTTTATTAGTTATGCATTAGTTGTGAACGCTCAGAAAACCTCTCATTGTAGGTAGCTACAGAGAGGTTTTCTGGCTCAATGTTCAGTGTGATAAAATATGAAGACGATATTAGGCTATCAAATTTGATTAATATGATTTTAATCGCTATATACGATACAACTAGGAGGAATAATATATGGTATATTATATACTATAAAATGTGATGCGAAATATTACACTCTATTTTACCTATCAGAGGTATTTACTAGGTGCCTGTCACACTGGTATCTAAGCAATTAAATGATATTATAATGCTGCTGGTGGTATGTCATCAGTACAAATACAGTGTTCTGTTTTGGACACCTCAAAGGTAACACTCCAGAAGGAAATGGATAAAACAGCTGAAATAGGTCCAGAAAAGACGATAAACATTATCAGTGACACTGGGAAGACAGGGGCTTCCAAATGAGGAGAGTTTAACAAGATTGGGGTTATTTAGTTGGCTGGGGGGGGGGGGGGTGGAGAAGAGAGTAAGACGAGGTAAGAGGTATGTATAATAATGAATGACAGACAGACGGTTAAATGGACATCCCATTTCCTCTTCCCTACAAGAAAGAGTGTTCACTGAAAATAAAGGGCATTTCAAATGAATCTAAGGAAACACCTTATTGGGAAGCATCTGAAGTTATATTAGCTGTGATAACATTATAAGGACTATCCAGGCTCCTGCCTCAGGGGTCTTGCCAAAGCTCATGAAGTAGTGTTGGTCACATTTTTTTTCTGAATTTTTGAAAATAAGATCAATTTTTTCACTTTTTGTTTTAAATTGTTCCTTTTTTCTACTCTGCAGTTGATGTGGGTCTTTCCATTGACTCCAGTAGGTTTTGGGTCAAGCCACAAAAAAGCATAAAACTGACAAGGAAGAATTTTCCCACTTATGGCACAGTACTGCCACCTGGGTTCATTATGGATATTTTATGACTTCTACTGAAGCATTCGGAATTGACCTTGTCAGTGACAGGATAATTAATTGTAGCTGGCCCTTTGGTCTCTCCTGCTATGGAAAATCCTATGTTACATGCAAAAAGGAAAAATAGAATTCTCTTCTTTGTTACAAATATTATTTCACAATATTTATTATTTCAAGCCGTGAAATAACACAGTATTCTCAAAAATAATGTCATTATTTTATAAAGATCTTCCTAAAAATAAAAAGCATGGCATTTAAAAAAAACAACTTATGGTGATTCAGTTATTTGCTAATGTTATTCATTACATTTTAAAGTTATAATTTCCATATTTGAAGAGAAGAAAGCTAGTGTTGAAACCGTCAAATGCACACACAAAACCCAAAATGTTTATTTATCAGCATTTTAAAAAGACTATTTTTCATACTGTGCCAAAGGCAAAGAAATACCCATCAACCCAACATGATTTCAGGATTAAAATAAGATATGATGATACAGTGAAACTGTCAGCATCTAACTTGATCAATAACATTCTTCAAAGAATTTAGCCACCTTATTAAAATAAATTTTGGAATAGAGTTTCTTTTTTGATTTGAGTTGCTCTGAACTTTTTTTCTATTTCTATTTTAACACCTAACAAATGGTCCCAACATCTTTTTTTCCATTGAATAGCCATGCTTATTTTATCAGAAACATGAAAAGTAGGAATGCAATTGCATTTTTGTTGATGCTAAATGTTAATAGATTTGCCTAAATGCCTGCTAATAGCACCCCTAAAATTAGCTAGACTAGTAGTGCATGCCTAATGTGCTGTTCTTGTTGTTGTTGCTTTAGTTGCTCTCTGTTTTTTCTGCAATGACAGAAATAAAGGCATTTTTGGTGATAATTTCCACATATCCACTTCTTGTACACATGCATGCAGCTAATAGTTTATATTACTGACATGGTGTCATTAAGGTTATAAATCCTAATGTTCTACTATTTCATTAAATTAAACATGAAATGTTTAATGTTTTGTTAAATTAAACATGAAGCTGTGACTTTGCCAGCCAACAACTACGTCCTTCTATCACCTCCTCAAATTTCTCCAGGTCACATCTTTTGTTAGGAAAACTTAGTTCCAGTCAGTCAGAGCATCAGGCTCTTTTGTTGCTATAAAAATGATGCCATGTGCTTTCAGAATATTGTACATAAACAAACGGAGGGAAATTATTACCTATAGGCTAAAACATATAATACCAGTACTTTTCACTTCAATAGCTCCTATAAGCTGAGGATCTCAAAGCATTTCACCAAGGAAGATAAAGTATTATTAAACACAAGCAATTACAAATATCTTAGATAAAATTGTCTTTTTTAAATTAAATGGTGTAAATGTGACAATCAGTTGATGATGAGTTATGTGAAATGTGGACTCTCAATAAGTCAGTGGATGCATCATTTTACAAAAGTCTCCTAATACCTCCAGAAATATTTTGACATTTATTGTCTTTGGGAGCAACACTTTTTAAAATTTTCTTCTTAATATGTGGTAATATTTTCTAGGTGTAGAATGGATACAAAGATTAAAACATTGTGAAATATTCTCTATTTACTAGTACTATTCTCTCTTTACTATTCTGATGTTGCCTCATGCATGTCAGAATTCCCTTGTAGTTTACATAATAGTGTCTCTCTCTCTCAAAAATGCACACAAAGGGTGCATATACTTTAAGAGTAGGTCTACACTACCCGCCCGATTCGGCAGGTAGAGAGCGATCTTCTGGGATCGATTTATCGCGTCTCATCTGGACGCAATAAATCAATCCCAGAAGCGCTCCCCGTTGACTCCGGAACTCCTGCTCGGCGAGAGGAGGAAGCGCAGTCAACGGGGGAGCCTGCCTGCGCCGCGTGGACCCACAGTAAGTAAAATTCCTTTCGTTCTAGGAAATGTCGACTTCAGCTACGCTATTCTCGTAGCTGAAGTTGCGTATCCTAGATCGATCCCCCCCCCCCCCCCCCCCCCCCCCCCAGTGTAGACCAGCCCTAAGTTTATGTCTGCAGACAGTCACTGAACGTTATCTGGTAACTGAGAAAATACAGATCTGAAAAGCAATAAAGCCTCAAATTCTGATCTCTGTCCAACAAACCTAACCTCAAAAATCTCCACTTTGAACTAATGGGGCTCAATTTTGACTGCACATATACCATTGTAAATCAGGAGTACATTCAATGAAGTCAGTGCAGTTACATCACAATACAGCTGGTGTGAGATAAGAATCGGGCCCTTAGTCCACATAGACGATCTTGTTATTTTGTAAAGTTTGTTAGTACAGTATTAGTAAAATGTTGATTGTTAGTTACCATTTTAAATAATGTCCAACAGAAGATACATTTTCACCCCTTCTACAGTTAGTTAACATGACTCGCTTAGACTTACCATGTTGCCATTCCATGTCTGAGAGCCAGACTAAAGTAAATTTAAAAGATCCCATTTTAATCTCCTTTTCTAGGCCCAAAATTCCTCATGAAACTTAATCAAAACAAGAATTAAGTGTTCCTCCAGGTGCTTCTATAAATCACTGGAGTGTAAGCATAATAATTGCTATGTCTCTTAAGGAATGCCTGGAGCCCACTCAAAGAAAAAGAATGTACAATCCTTGAATCTTTCTGTAGCTGTGCTTCATTAAATGTGTAATCTGTGATCTTGCACATGCCATTCACAGTTAAATTATATCACTGGGGTGGCATGACTTTAAGACTATATATAAATAGATCCATTTGCTACCTTGTCCAGAAGTGAATTGTGTCACTTGTGGCCCTCCTCCTGGCTATTTCAGATGATCCTTTAAACAAGCTTCTCCTAGAGGATATCATTTGGGGGTTTGCTGCACAATAAAGCACATTCTGCTAGCACCATTAAGGCGGGAATCTCTAAAAGGCCAGAGAGAAGCTTTTATCTTTGTTGTGAAGAGGCTAGTCATATCTTGTTAGTAACATTTCCATGCTTACCCAGGCTTTTATGGCCTTGACAGATCAGTCCTCTTCCTTATGGGACATGCACACAGGAATAAATTAACTCATTCCTCCCCAAAGCCATCCAGGTTATGTGAACTTCACTCCTAAGGTCTTGTTGGAAACCTGAACTAGTCAAACAAGCTGGGTCTGTTTAAGCTATTTCTCTACTATTTCCCCTGATATACAAAACAGAACATGTTGAAAGCCCTGCAATGTAATTTTAAAGGAACCGCTTGATAGACACGTTTTAAAACCTGCATAGATGGTTTCAGTTTCACTTGGAAGTTTGCCTTTTTCTAAATCAACATTCCACTGCAAGCTCACACAAAGTACAGGATATTGTTTATACCAGATTTGAGCTTTGGAATGCATACACCAACAACCTCATGTACACAGTTAGACCTTCCCATTTATTTATTTTTTTCTCTGATTCAAATGCACTTAAAAGGTCCATCCCACTCAAATTAGCAATAAAGTGCTTATCACAAGGGCTACCAATTTTCCCCCTCACCGCTGGAAAAAACAGAAGGCCTGTAAATAGGCTAATGCACTTAGGAATCAAACTGGATACATTTCAGGATGTTTTTCAGTTACTCGCAGAGAAATTAGATACTATTAGGGCATGATTACAGCAATCAAAGATACTAAAACAGTACACTGAAACAGCTACGGGGAATCATGGGGCACTTAAACTTTGCATGTCGGGTGGTGACCCCAGAAAGGCATTGTGTGCCTGTCTGGTGGCTGCCACACTGAAGGTGCACAAACCTCATAATTTTGTCAGAGTGACAGGAGAATGAAGGAAGATGTAGAGATACGGGAGAAATTTCTTGAGCAGTTTAACAGGGTTTGAAGTGGGAATTTGGGCTGGATACGGAGGACAGAGCTTCAAGTGTAATGTAACCCCCTCAAGAGGAATAGGTTTTGGGGGTATGCTCAGAAGTGGCCAGAGGACTCTGTGGCTCAAGGTATTACCTATCTTGAATTTTCCCCAATACCGGTGGCAGTCACTATTTGGAGAGAACAATTCAGAAATAAATAGATTTCTGGTGTGACAACCAGGCCATGGTTCATATAGCGAATAGATAGATAACAAAGTCCGCTCGGGTAATGAGGCTAGTAAGCGCTTTTGTATTGAACTGCCTCTTGCTTAACATTCTGCTTAGTGTAGAATTTTCAGGAGTAGACACTGGCATTGCTGATGCTCTGTCTTGATTTCAGGACAACAGATTCCTGGAGCTTGTTCTGTTTCCCAACAGAAATCCACAGGTGATGCCCCAACAACTGTGGAGCTTTGGCTTCTGACAGCCATTGGACTAGTCAAGAACACAGTTGCCAAAGGATGTTCAGAGCTTTACATAGCTCACAGAATGTAGAGCTTGGGAAGTGCTCCAGCATCTGTGGCCCGGCTTTAGGCACCAGGAGGTGAGATATGCCGTGTCACTGGTGCACCATGTGTTGGCTCCTCCATTGTACTGGGTCATTAGCTAGCCTGTCCTTTTGGTGCAACCTAGCAGCCTTCCCAGACCCATGTAGAGGTTTCATAGTACTGAAGCTCTTGGACGGATGGTCCAGAGGCAACAGGCAGGGGCAACAAGCACCCCATAATGACAGAAATTCTTACAGGATTATTAAATTGAAGGTTTTTAACCATAAAGGGAGTGAAATTCTGGAACAGCCTTCCAAGGGGAGCAGTGGGGTCAAAAAACCTAACTGGCTTCAAGACTGAGCTTGATAAGTTTATGGAGGGGATGGTATGATAGGACGGCCTACGATGGCATGTGGCGCATCGGCAACTGGCATCAGCAAAAATCCCCAACTGCTGGAGACGAGACACTAAATGGAAAGGGCTCTGATTACTACAGAGAATTCTTCTCCAGGTATCTGCCTGGCGGATCTTGCCCACATGCACAGGGTCTCAATGATCACCATATTTGGAATTGGGAAGGAATTTCCCCCCAGATGAGATTGGCCTCTGTTTTTTTTTTCCACCTTCCTCTGCAGCACGGGGCACAGGTCACTTGCAAGTTTAAACTAGTGTAAATGATGAATTCTCTGTAACTTGAAGTCTTTAAACCATGATTTGAGGACTTGAGTAACTCAGCCAGAAGTTCGGGGTCTATTTTAGGACTGGGTGAGGTTCTCTGGCCTGCAATGTGCAGGAGGTCAGAATAGATGAATCACAATGGTCCCTTCTGATCTTAAAGTCTATGAGGGCTGGTCTACACTGGGGCGGGGGAATCGATCTAGGATACGCAACTTCAGCTACGAGAATAGCATAGCTGAAGTCGACGTTTCCTAGATTGAAAGAAATTTTACTTACTTCGGGTCCACGCAGCGCAGGCTCGTTCCCCCGTCGACTGCGCTTCCTCCTCTCGCCGAGCAGGAGTTCCGGAGTCGACGGGGAGCGCTTCTTGGATCGATTTATCGCGTCTAGATGAGACGCGATAAATCAATCCCAGAAGATCGATCTCTACTCGCCGAATTGGGCGGGTAGTGTAGACATACCCTGAGTCTATGCTCTATCCAGGAGACACAGTTGTGGGATGGGGAAGTCATTTTATCTAAAGCAACATGCATTGTGGCCTTCTTTGGCATTTTCAGGTTAAGTGAACTGGTGCATCAGGAAGTTGCGGAGAGGTCCAGATGGGCATTTGAATTATTGGACCTATGATTATCATCCAGTACTACAAGACACATCCATCTCAGGGGAAAGGTTGCTGGAACTGGCAATAAGTGTAGCTATCCCTGTATGTTTCTGATTTCAGGGGATATCCAAAGCATAGCTTATATTTGGATTTGCAGGCACTCTACAGTGCATTGGGGCCCTCAAGAAGGCAGCCAGGTTGGCAGGTGGATTGCAGCTGGGCTTCGAGGCTGAAGAGGTACATATTCAGTGTTTCAGCAACAGAGGCATGCCACAGGATCAGCTCATGTCTTGTCTGCATTCATTGATGAACAACACGCACCAACCTAAAATCACTTTAAGTTATCTCAGGGCCTGCACAAGGGATAGAATTCAGAGGGTATGATGGGTTAATTAAGCAATTGTGGCTGGACATTGGCCAGGTCAGCACATCAGCAGCTTCAAGGCTGAAGCCATTTGCCTTTGATGGTATGGTAGCCGGGACACTTGTTGATTCATAGATTCTGATTAATAGATTCATAGATTCTAGGGCTGGAAGGGACCTCGAGAGGTCGAGTCCAGCCCCCTGTCCTCATGGCAGAACCAATTACTGTCTAGACCATCCCTGATAGACATTTATCTAACCTACCCTTAAATATCTCCAGAGACGGAGATTCCACAACCGCCCTGGGCAGTTTATTCCAGTGTTTAACCACCCTGACAGTTAGGAACTTTTTCCTAATGTCCAACCTAAACCTCCCTTGCTGCAGTTTAAGGCCATTGCTTCTTGTTCTATCCTCAGATGCTAAGATGAACAAGTTTTCTCCCTCCTCCTTATGACACCCTTTTAGATACCTGAAGACCGCTATCATGTCCCCTCTCAGTCTTCTCTTTTCCAAACTAAACAAACCCAATTCCTTCAGCCTTCCTTCATAGGTCATGTTCTCTAGATCCTTAATCATTCTTGTTGCTCTTCTCTGGACCCTCTCCAATTTCTCCACATCTTTCTTGAAATGCGGTGCCCAGAACTGGACACAATACTCCAGTTGAGGCCTAACCAGCGCAGAGTAGAGCGGAAGAATGACTTCTCGTGTCTTGCTCACCACACACCTGTTAATGCAGCCCAGAATCATGTTTGCTTTTTTTGCAACAGCATCACACTGTTGACTCATATTTAGCTTGTGGTCCACTATAACCCCTAGATCCCTTTCTGACGTACTCCTTTCTAGACAGTCTCCTCCCATTCTGTATGCGTCAAACTGATTGTTCCTACCTAAGTGGAGCACTTTGCATTTGTCCTTATTAAATTTCATCCTGTTTACCTCTGACCATTTCTCCAATTTGTCCAGATCATTTTGAATTATGACCCTATCCTCCAAAGCAGTTGCAATCCCTCCCAGTTTGGTATCATCTGCAAACTTAATAAGTGTACTTTCTATGCCAATATCCAAGTCGTTGATGAAGATATTGAACAGAGCCGGTCCCAAAACAGACCCTTGCGGAACCCCACTCGTTATACCTTTCCAGCAGGATTGGGAGCCATTTATAACTACTCTCTGAGTACGGTTATCCAGCCAGTTGCGCACCCACCTTATAGTAGCCCCATCTAAGTTGTATTTCCCTAGTTTATTGGTAAGAATATCATGCGAGACCGTATCAAATGCCTTACTAAAGTCTAGGTATACCACATCCACCGCTTCTCCCTTATCCACAAGACTCGTTATCCTATCAAAGAAAGCTATCAGATTGGTTTGACATGATTTGTTCTTTACAAATCCATGCTGGTTATTCCCTATCACCTTACCACCTTCCAAGTGTTTGCAGATGATTTCCTTAATTACTTGCTCCATGATTTTCCCTGGCACAGAAGTTAAACTAACTGGTCTGTAGTTTCCTGGGTTGTTTTTATTTCCCTTTTTATAGATGGGCACTATATTTGCCCTTTTCCAGTCTTCTGGAATCTCTCCTGTCTCCCATGATTTACCAAAGATAATAGCTAGAGGCTCAGATACCTCCTCTATTAGCTCCTTGAGTATTCTAGGATGCATTTAATCAGGTCCTGGTGACTTGCAGGCATCTAACTTATCTAAGTGATTTTTAACTTGTTCTTTTTTTATTTTATCTTCTAAACTTTCCCCCTTTCCATTAGCATTCACTATGTTAGGCATTCCCTCAGACTTCTCGGGTGAAGACCGAAACAAAGAAGTCCTTAAGCATCTCTGCCATTTCCAAGTTTCCTGTTACTGTTTCTCCCTCCTCACTGAGTAGTGGGCCTACCCTGTCCTTGGTCTTCCTCTTGCTTCTAATGTATTGATAAAAAGTTTTCTTGTTTCCCTTTATTCCTGCAGCTAGTTTGAGCTCATTTTGTGCCTTTGCCTTTCTAATCTTGCCCCTGCATTCCCGTGTTGTTTGCCTATATTCATCCTTTGTAATTTGTCCTAGTTTCCATTTTTTATACGACTCCTTTTTATTTTTTAGATCTTGCAAGGACTCGTGGTTAAGCCAAGGTGGTCTTTTGCCACATTTTCTATCTTTCCTACCCAGCGGAATAGTTTGCTTTTGGGCCCTTAATAGTGTCCCTTTGAAATACTGCCAGCTCTCCTCAGTTGTTTTTCCCCTCAGTCTTGATTCCCATGGGACCTTACCTATCAGCTCTCTGAGCTTACCAAAATCCGCTTTCCTTAAATCCATTGTCTCTATTTTCCTGTACTCCCTTCTACCCTTCCTTAGAATTGTGAACTCTAGGATTTCATGATCACTTTCGCCCAAACTGCCTTCTACTTTCAAGTTCTCAACGAGTACCTCCCTATTTGTTAAAATCAAATCTAGAACAGCTTCGCCCCTAGTAGCTTTCTCAACCTTCTCACATGAAAAAGTTGTCTGCAATGCAGTCCAAGAACTTATTGGATAGTCTGTGCCCCGCCGTGTTATTTTCCCAACATATATCTGGATAGTTGAAGTCCCCTATCACCACCAAATCTTGGATGATTTTGTTAGTTGTTTAAAAAAAGCCTCATCCACCTCTTCCACCTGGTTAGGTGGCCTGTAGTAGACTCCTAGCATGACATCACCCTTGTTTTTTTACCCCTTTTAGCCTAACCCAGAGACTCTCAACACTTCCATCCCCTATGTCCATCTCCACCTCAGTCCAAGTGTGTACATTTTTAATATATAAGGCAACACCTCCTCCCTTTTTCCCCTGTCTGTCCTTCCTGAGCAAGCTGTACCCATCCATACCAACATTCCAATCATGTGTATTATCCCACCAAGTTTCGGTGATGCCAACAATGTCATAGTTGAATTTATTTATTAACACTTCCAGTTCTTCCTGCTTATTACCCATACTTCTCGCATTTGTATACAGGCATCTAAGATACTGATTTGATCTTGCCTCCCAGTTTTGCCCTGACCCTCCTATCTCTTTGTCATTAGAGCCCACGCCCCCTCCTATTTCCGACCCATCTCCCAGGTCCCCATGTTCTCCACTTACCTGTGGGCTTTGCTCTCCTGTCCCCGTCGAATCTAGTTTAAAGCTTGATTGATTGATGGCTACGCTACAGCTACCTGATGTCCTGATTATTCACGTGGGCAAAAATGATCTTGGCAACTGTATTGGATTAAATTTAAGGATTAAGATATAGTGGGTTTATGCAATTATGGCCTTACACTCAATTGGTCTGGATGGAAATACTTATCAGATGAGTTTGGCAGGGGGCCATAGAGCCAGCCTGCACTGAAAGGGCAAGAAAAAATGTGACCCATGTGGTAAGCCAGGATAATATTTTTTGAGGAATGGGAGTGTGGTGGGAAGCCAGCAGTGATAACACATAGTTATATCTGACACAATGGCCCCTTTAGGCAGGAGAGAGTATCTCTGGCTGATGCTGGGACTAACATTTGGTTTTGTGATATTGGAGACTGAGTCAGGCAGGAGATGGGTGCCAGGCCTGGTAGGTGTATGGGGTGTGTCCATGCTAACTGCTGGTGCTCCCAGTGACCAGCATGGGCCAGCTCCCACAGTAAAATAAGACCTGGGATTGTGCAGTTGAGCTCATGGGAGGAGGGAGCTTAAAGCCTTTCAGACTGAGGGCTGGTCCACACTATGGGGGGGGGGGGGTCGATCTAAGATACGCAACTTCAGCTACGTGAATAACATAGCTGAAGTCGAATATCTTAGATCGATTTTAAAAGGTACTTACCACTGGTCCACACGGCAGCAGGCAGGCTCCCCCGTCGACTCCGCTTACTCCTCGCGCGGAGCTGGAGTTCCGGAGTCGACGGGGAGCGGTTCTGGGATCGATTTATCGCGTCTAGACAAGACGCGATAAATCGATCCCGGAACATCGATCGCTACCCGCCGAATCGGGCGGGTAGTGTGGATGTAGCCTGAGGTTCCCTCCACCCAGCCTTGTGGCCTTTGTCACTCCACCCCCTTATGGGTGTGGGCAGGGCCGGCGCTACCATTAGGCGACCATAGGAGGTCGCCTAGCGTGCCAGGATTTGGGGGGTGGCATCTCAGGTCCCTCGGTGGCCGCCGGCGGGAGAGGCTGCCGCCGAAATGCCGTTGAGCTCCCCGGCGGCCAAAGAAGGAGAGGGATAGCTCAATGATTTGAGCATTGGCCTGCTAAACCCAGGGTTGTGAGTTCAATCCTTGAGGGGGCCATTTAGGGACATGGGGCAAAAATTGGGGATTGGTCCTGCTTTGAGCAGGGGGTTGGACTAGATGACCTACTAAGGTCCCTTCCAACCCTGATATTCTATGATTCTAAGCTGCCGCTGAGGACTCCGGCAGCAGCTTCTTCAGCTGCCGGGGAGCTCGGCGGCAGCCTCTCCCACTGCCGCTTAGGGTTTGGTTCATGGTCATGTTTGGTTCATGGTCAAATCCCTGTAAACCTACACTGGAAGCAATTCAATGCCAGGTATGTGAGAGCTGGGGTGGTGGTGGAGGGGAGGGGAATGTAGTGCCCCTCCCTGAGGTATAATTACTAAACTTGAGGCCTGCCGTTTAAACCCATCAAGTGCCAGTCAATCAGTCACCTGCTTATCCTAATCAATAGTTTATGTCCCTCTCAAAATATCTGCCAAATTTTGTGAATTCTTACGTTTCCCCCATTTTTGAGTATTGTTCTCCCGTGAAAAATGTTATGGGGAGGAATATAAGGCAGGAAGGTTGGATCTGACAAGGAAATTATTCTAATGGGCTAATCAAAATTCAGAGGGGATGTGTAATGTCATCAAACGTTGGCTACTGCAAGGCCTGCGGCCTAATTCTCTACTGATGCAGCCCAATTTGGGTTGGGTACTGTTTCCTTTAAAAATTAGTGATAAAATTCCGAGAGTGAATGACACACACAGTAGTTCTTCAGTAAAGATTTTTCAAAGACACGGATGCAAAGGAGTAGCAATTATTTTTAGAAGCAAACTATTTAGATAAACTCTCATTTAAAAGTAGCCTTTAAAGTCGTGTTGCATTCCCTTTGTGATATGTTCATGTATAACATACAGAGCCAGACACATTGCATCAGATCAAATGTCTGATGATATAGCCTGCATCATATACGCCCAAAATATGACATAGGGACCAATCATGTGAAATGCTGAGCCATATCCTGCAGGGTACTGAGTGAACTCAGCTTTGATAGAGTTGTGGCACATTGAAGGTGATGTAGCAGTAAATCATCCATTATGGGGAAGTCTTATAACATTTAAAGGGAAATTATGACCCTTTCTACAAAATGTTTGAACTATTCTATAATACTTAATAGATAAAAATATCCCTGCTATAGTATTGTGCAGAAATCCATTAGAAATTGCATCATTCTCTATTAATAACATAGGCTTTTGTAATGACTTCCATAAAACAATACTACATTTCTATATAGCCCTAGTGGTTTAATCCCTATTAAATTCTATGGGACTTTTCTATGAGGAATTGTTAAGACCCAGTTTGTTTTTTTATGAAAAAAGCAACTCTCTCAAAAACACTCTGGCCTCTCCAAATATTAAAAATGGAAAGTAATACACTCTGATGATTAAGAAAGCCCCCTTTTAGCTCCTCACCAGGCTTTCAGAAAGACCAAAGTAGAATCCACCACCACCGAATCCATGCTGTGTTTTATGTCTGACCAGAACATTCTGAAATAGGCTATTTAGGAATGTTAAATCAGTTTAAACAGACCGCTAGTGCAGCCAGATGTAGTCAAAGTGGATATTTCTTTATTATAATACTTAATATTGTCTTATTAACTCAAGGTTCCTAAGGATTCTCTACCTTTTCCCCCCACTGGTTTAAATAGTTAGAGTACATTACACAGGTTAGTAAACCAAAAGTATGACCATACCCTTTTGCTCCTTAAATCTCTGAAGTCCATATAATTCTGTGTTTTCATTTTTCAAACAAATGCTTCAGTGCATTTTTGTTTTAAATAAATCAATGTCAACAGCCAAGCACTCATGCGGAGTTCTACAATAATAAACTAGTGTGAACATGCCGTAGAAGGAAGTAATGCAGCAAGGAAGCCTATCTCATTTTTAAGCTTGCAAATGGTATTATAGAAAAGCCTAAGCTGTAAAGTTCAGATTTGGACTGGTACTTATCCAAAGTTCAGGGAATCAAGTTTGTGGATTTTGGTTTGGGTTATCAGAGAGATAATCGGCAGCCAAAAACCACACCAGGTTCAGGTTTCTCTAGTTCTGACATTTCAGTTCATATTTATCTCTAGTTGTTATTAATGATGGCCAAATCTCAAAAGGTTTGGAGCTTGTGCTTGTGCTACTAATTGAAACTTTTCAAACATCTTGAGTCTGCTGCTAAATGGGGCTAGTAATCTTGGGGGAACAGTGTTAACTATAGAATCACAGAAATGAAGAGTTGGACCAAGTATATCCTACACCATGCCTGACAAATGTTTGTCTAACCTGTTCTTAAAACCCTCCAACAACAGGGATCCCACAGCCTCTCTAAGTAACCGTTTCTAGTGCTTAACTATCCTTATAGCTAGACAATTTCCCCTAATATCTAAGCTAAATCTCCCTTGCTGCAAACTAAGCTGATTAGTTCTTGTCCTATCCTTGGTGGAGTTTTATGACCTTAATGTTAAGGTGCATACATATTATTTCATGAGGGATAAAAGTGAAAGATTACACCAGCGATGGGCCATAATTCTATGGCACAGTCCCTAATCCTATGGAAAGCTATCATCCCTGAGGAGGTCAAGATTCTATAGGTTGTTAGAAGACATAGTGTGGGCTCAACATTACACTATTTCCCTTCAAACCTCGTGGAAGATAATGGTGACCCTCTAAACATTACCTTCTGCTTTTCTCATTCCGCAAAATGAACTTTCCCACAAGAGATAGGGTTTTTGGATGAGCAGTGGTCAGATGGTCATGGCTGCATGACTTAAGAGGAAGCTATGCTGCCACTGAGTGAGTTGGGTGTAAGGTACAGTGGACAAATACCCTAAAATCAACAGGAAAGTCTCTGGATTTTGCCAACTGCCTGTTCTGTGAGGAACAAATCCTGTCTGCTTGACCAAATGATCTGAAGGAAATTCTAGGAGTTTCAACTCTGAGTTTTCTGGCCCTTCCACATGGGGATCTGCATAGTCTTTTAGAAAGTATGGCAGACCTTAAATACAGTGACCCCATTCTGCAGACTAACAGAAGTAGGCTTGGCCGCATTCAATTTTTAATTTTCATAATTTTGATGAATATCAGTGTTTATTTTAAGGATTTTTTTCTCAATTGTATCCATTTAAATGGTCACAGTTGCACAAAAATATGGGTCCTAACCTTTTAAAAAAAAATTTAAATCAATTTTACAGTTGCGAGAAATTATGGGAAAGGTCAGACAATGGAGGTCAGACAATTATTTAATGACAGTAATTGTTGAGATTCAAAAGGTTAAAGCTTTGTAACTGTTAGTATTATCACATCAAAATATACGAAGTAAAAATCCTTAAATCAAACTCTAATAAGTTCTCAAGAAGCATTTTTCCTACTTTGTTTATCTGTAAATTTCAATTATTATTGATGGAAATATTTTTGTCAGTTTGTGTGTGTGTATGGTGGAATTAATGTTTACCAATATTTACTGATAAAAAATCTAATCCTTCCAAGTCTAAATATAGGTCAATGTCTTGACTGAAGTTATAATTCTCATCTCAAAATTTCCCTCCAGTATGCAATTTGCTAAGATCCAGAACATAAACTATGCCTAATTTTAAAAGTAGCATTTTTTCCCCTGAAGACAACAAAGAGACTTAATAGGCTGCTAATGCCTTGAACAAGAATTTACTTTTTTTGTTTTTGTGGGGAGGTTTGTGTTGTTTTTTATATATTTCATCTTCAATGACAACTATATTCAATAGCAAATCATAGTCATCTTCGACATGGACAGCTTCCAAGAGGCCAATTGCTTACAATAATACAATCAAGCTTTCATTTTCTAATTGTGGAATTTCACACTACTGGGGTATTTTAGTAAAGCCAGCTTTCAACAGAAAAAATTCAGGCACTTTTCTCCTCAGAAATATTAAACTATCTAGGAACAATTCCTTTTAAGTCAAGACACTAGAACGTCTATCTGAGCATGTGGGGTTCTTCAAGAGCACAAAGAAATCAGTGTCCCTCTGTATTTGAGTAAGTCTGTATAAAATTGAATCTCTGAATAGTGGTGTTTTTCATGGGATTCTTTTTACCTTAGGAAGCTATTAATAGGACTGATATAACAAACCATGAGAAGACTAGGGTCCCGATTTTCAGAAATGCTGAAAACCTATACAGTATGCCCCACTGACTTCTAGCATAGTTATGGGATTTCAGCACTTCTGAAAAATCAGAACCACAACAAATACACCAAATAAATACAAATATTTGAGGCAGAAACACAAACAGTAGAATCTGCACATTCATCCCTAACTTCTCAACACTTAGATATTTTGAAGCAGTGTTTAACAGAGACTTTGACATCATCCACCAAACATTCTTCCAGTTGAAACAAGAAAGATGAACTGTTGTAAAATATTCAGTGAAATCAAGATGCAACATAATTCTGTTTTACTTGCTGCCCAGATGATGATTAGTCACTTTTTAATGCTGGATGCTATTTGTTATTCTAATTCATTATCAGTTTTCACATTTTTCATCTAAGTTGTGCACAAAATTAACAAATGTGAAGCTTTTCCTCTCCCCTTTGATATATGATGCCCTCTGTGTAGTTCTGTCAGTGCAATTTCATCCTCTGTATTTTTTGTTTTCCCCAGAAGAAAGACAAAAGAGTAAAAGCAGGGATATTTTCACTATTGATACTGTTAATATGTGAGAGCTGTTTTTAAACACACACATACACACGCACGCACACACACAAATTTAACACAAAAGTTGATATTTGTGAATGGATTGGCCCAGTGAAATGTTTTAAACAAAACAAAATTAATCAGATTTACTTCAGTCTTTTCCCCAGCATCTAGCCCTGCAGTCATGCCAACATGGGAGAGGAAGAGGAAGACAAATGGTGGGAGGAGCTTTGAAAGGCCATTTGTCCTCCAAGGGAAGGGTAGGGAAGACAGGAGGATGAATTCAGCAACAGATTCTCCAGCCCTTCCTCCTCCCACACTGCATAATACCACGCAGAGATCTCACAGGGAACAGCTCTCCATGCCCCTTGGGCAGAGGTCCCCAATCTGTAGGGCATGCCCGCCTTAGGGGGGCCTGGAGGAACATTTGGGAGGGCATAGCCGAGGTCTGGGCTAGCCCCCACAGGAGGCAGGGAGGGAACGCCACCCAGCTCCGCTCCTGGTCCCGGCCCCTGCTCAGGATCCCGGTCCCGTGTCCATGTCTCCACTCCTAGCCACAGCCGCTGGCCCCACACCGAAGGCACTGGCTGCCAGCCGAGACTCCACTTCCACCTCTGCCCCCAGCTATTCATAGATTCATAGATTCTAGGGCTGGAAGGGACCTTGAGAGGTCATCGAGTCCAGCCCCCTGCCCTCATGGCAGGACCAAATACTGTCTAGACCATCCCTGATAGACATTTATCTAACCTACTCTTAAATATCTCCAGGTATGGCCCCAGCCTCGGCCCCCATACACCTGTCTGTGTCCCCCTCCTCCCAGAGCTGTGGCCACGGCTCCGGGGAGCAGGGGCACGGACAGGGGTAAAGGGGGGTGAGGTCAAAGGTTTGGGGACATATCCATTCTATGACTCCCTGACATCAATCCTCCCTACTTGGGCAGCAGAACTGCACCTAACTAGGGGGAAGAGGGATCAAATTACTCCTTACTGTCCAATCCTCGCCTCCAAACACATCACATGTACTGCAGCATATTTTATAAAATCAGCCACAGCAAATATATATGGCAGCATACTGTACATGCAAGGAGATCTTTAAAGATGCTGGCCATATACATGTGTTTCAGAGGAACATCTATTGCCAAGGACTGTCATAATTTGTGATATTTCTGTGAAATCCTATACATTCTGGTAGTCCTTCCTCCCACTATAAAACCTCATCTGGAGGGAAGTACAGCTACATAATTCTAACAGTGACCAATAGATAGGCTTGGCAGAATTCAATTTTTATTTTTTGTATCATTTCAGCAGATGATACTGAAGTTTATTTTTACTTTGCTTATATGTAAATGATGATTATCATCGATGGAAATATTTTTTCCATCAGTTTGTGTGTTGAGTGAAATCGACACCTACAGACATTTACCAATAAAAATACCATCCTTCTAAAAATATCATCCTACCAAAAATATCATCCTACCACCCTACTAGTAGAGTAATCAGTGACCAATTTTTGCCCTTCACTGTAGGCAAAAAAAAAGAAGACACCTAGTCAACTGTGCAATTCTGTAAACAATGAAAAATATATTTTTGAACCTTTCATGGTCAGCTTATTTCTTGAGGCATAACTAGTTGGTATAATTGTCTGAGAGCAGAAGCAGCACTCTCGTCCCAGGAGGCCAAGTGTATTAACTTTGCAATATACTCAGGCTATACTATTTCCTTAAACTTAATTGCTTGGATGATTCCTAATTCTGCCCCCTCAGGTTGTACACGGCTACTGCACCAGCATGAGAGAACTTTATTCATACATTCATTTCCTTCTTTTTTGCCTCTTCAGTAAAAAAAACTCCAAGAACTGCATGAATGCTTTACCATTTCCCCACTAAACTACTTTCTTTTTCATGAGTCAGAAAGGATAAGGAGTGCATAATTCAGAAAGGAAGATTTGTAGGTCACACGCTTGCATGGTAATATATGAATGATGAATTGTCTGGCAATTCAAAAGTAAAATATGGATAAGGAAAAAAAGGATCTCCTTTTTGGGTCAAGTGCATGCAATATGCAATAGTGAATTATCCACCTTCATGTTAAAAAGAGGGAGTTCATGAATAACACAATGCCAGAATGCATTTTGTTTTGGTACTTTTCACAATGGTCATAAATAAACTATCAGGATATTTATTGACAAAATATAATAGGGCCCATATTTTATTTTATATATATATATATTGTTTGTTTTTCTTTATCCCATTTCTTACTGGAGATGTTATACTATATCTCCTGTAAGAAATGGGATAAAAACAAAAAACAAAAATCATTTTTAAACCGCTAATGAAATCATGTCTCTGACAACTCTTTGTTCATATTACAAACTCTTCCACTCTTTGATCTGACTCCAACAGTTCCTGTTAAGGAAAGTCTTGGAACTGGATCAGCAGAGATTGCTGCAGGTGTGGACTGAGATGTATGCTCAAATTTTGTACAACCCAATCATACAACATATGCATGGCTCTAGTCACTGATATTAATCCCCCACTTTCAGGAAAGGTATAATTCATCCCTTAGAACTCTTTAAGTGGTCTTTGAGGGTTTGTATCAGACTCCTTTGGTTTCTATTGGAAGATCAGAAACCACAGACTAACAGACTCATTGTCCTGTTACAAAATCTGGTTGACCAGGTGTAACACAGGGTACAATCCAGACTAATAAACAGTGGTGTCACTCATGCTCTGCAACCTTGGGTGCTTGCTGAAGCGGGTCCCACAGGCCACTCACAAAGTCTTCCAGTATGCAAGCCACACCTGAACATCTGTGCGTAACTGCACGCACACTTGGGTTTTACTCTGACTCTCACCAGCCTTGGTTATACTGCAGGGTGACCCCAACACATCCCTTTTCTTAGATTTCCCCCCCCCCCCGCCCCCCGAAATGTATGTCCTTTGCTGCCCAGCCCTCTCTTGGACAATAAAAGTCAGTTATTCCTTTAAGAGAACAGTATGCACACAACTTATCACCCTAAAGGAGTTACCCAAACACTTCAATTTAAATATACTGGATTAGACAAAACAATAAAAGAAGTTTATTAGCTACAAGGAAATAGTTTTAAGTGAGTAATAAGGCATAAAAGTAAGAAATGGTTACAAGAAAATTAAAGAAAACACTAATGCGTAATTTAAACTATATTAGATTCAAGCAACATTTCTCACTATGTGCTTTCAGTAGATTACTGACCACACTCTGTGGGTCAGGACCCCTCCCCCAGAATCCAACGAATGCTTCCTTTGTCCCTACAGGTGCAGTGAATGCAGTGGACAGAGAGGGGGGTGTTTGGGGTGCTTGTCACTCCTTTTTATAGCGTCAGTCCCTCTCTTGCAAAACATTTCCAGCTGGGTACTAGGAGACAAACAGTCTATGTGGAAGGACTTTCCCTGCTGGTTTTTTTCACCTGGTTGAGCTTTTCTTTGTTTCCTTTCCTAATTTTTCTGCTTAAATGCAAATTAACCAGAGCACATATTCCTTTGTTTAGGACAGACCTGTTTGTGCAGGGCTGTGGGGTTTGGGACATGAATTAATAACACCACACAGAGAAATCTTAAACATTATATACCATGTTGCCATGCACATGTTATCAGGACGATACTGACCAGCAAATTTTGAGTTTTCAACAAATAACTTACAAGATATGACTTATACAAAATTATTACAATAGTGTGTAAGGTGTGAACACATGCGTACATTCTGTCACACTAGCTGGAATCAAAATGAAGCAGCTGAAAATTTTGAATTGGGCTATACACAAATAAATATACTATTTATATAGCACCCACTCTGCCAAGGACCCCATGGTTCTGCTCAGTCAGACAGCAGTAATACAACAAACAAACATAATACATGCAATGGACAAACCAAGCAATGGCATAACTAAGAAAAACAAAAAGGGGGAGGGGAAACTGAGAGGCGTATGGACTGGAGTGTTGTGTGGGAGAGTCCTATGGGCCAACGAGGTTCAAATTATAAATGAATTTCGAAAGGGTAGTGATTTCAAAATTCAGCCTGAAGTAGAAGGGACTGGACTGAGGCAGCTGTCCAAAGGAAAGGACTGCATACCCTAAGGGTCCCACAGCAAAGACACAGTAGCCTGCTAGCCTAAGGCACAGCAATAGAAATGCTACCAAACACAGGGCAAGAACATGATACAATATCTGTTGCCTGGGACACAAAATTGTAAGGAACAGAGGGAAAGGGAGAACCTCTAATGAAGTAGTTAAAGACAAACCTTTAAGCAACTGCTGTAAGAGGTCTTGTGGGACACATTACCACCCTTTTCCCCCCTCCTTTTTTGCTGCAGCATGCCTACCCTAGTACAATAACTCTCAGTGGAACAGATCTTTTTTGTAAAAAAAAGTCAGCAGTTCTTTTCCAGACAGTGCATTATCCTAAAAACCTTTCTGTTGTTCTTTTTGGTACATATCATCCTCACTTGCTGTCACATTGCATTATCATCTTTTTTTCCCCCCTGGTATCCTTCATCTTGTCACCAAATTGTCACACAGAAGTACAGCACAGGGAAAAGAACCAGATTCTCCTTGACCTAAAAACACCTACCGATTTTTAAGTCTTACATTATAAGATTTGTGATTTGAAGCAAGTAGGTGGAAGCTAATGAATGCTTTAGGAATCCAACTATAAAATATCTGTTTTGTCTGGAGCATCCATGTTATCTGGCTAACTATATTTAGTTTGAAATTCCAGTATTCAGAGCTGAAGATCCTGATCTTTGGATAGAAACTAAAGTGTGCTCAGTAGTACTGGATTAAATGGGTTTTTTAGGTATTTTAACAAACTAAAAATAAATAATGCACACAGACACAAACACACAATACTTTGTATTGTACCTATTCAATACTCACACACAGTTTATATTATACTAGGTTGCTATACTGGCAGGACATATTTATCCTTGGGGTTATGCTTTTGAAAACAATGGAGTAAATTTGGCGCATATTACATATATATTTAAAACATATTACTGAATAAAATGTGTACGAGGGTTTATGAACACAATTTAAAAAAAAATGTTCTAATTTAGAATTACTATTTGAGGAATCCAAAGTGCTTTAGAATACTGATTAGGCCTCCCAATTTGCCAGCTGTCTCTAGGAAGAATAACTGCTCTTTCCCCACACTTTTTAAAGGGAAAACAATGTTTTTCTTCTGTTCAGGTAAAATGTTCATCTACTCCATTGCATTTCTCCTTCCAAAATGCCCCTTATTAAATATTTTCAAATGCTGGTATCTTTATGATTTGTGGGATAGATATATTTTATTATCTTAAGTTTGTAGTTGGGAAAACAGAGAGGTTAAGGAATTTGCCCAAAGTCACACAGCAACTCAATAGCACAAAGAACAACAGGACCTGACAAATCCTGACTTCCTAGTCTTCTGCTCTAGTCAGGCATCAGGCCCACCTTTTTTCCCTATCATTGTCTTCTGCCATATAATTTTATTTGCTTTAAAAGGAAAGCACTTTTTCATTAGAAAAATATGGGAAATAATATTAATCCCAAAAGAAATGGGTTTTCCCTTGGTATTATTGCAGCTCTCTCTCTGTCCATCTACCTTAGGTATTTATAAGATGCCCATAACCTTGGTTTCCTCACAGCTATAATCTCTGGCTTGATTATGCAGTGCAAACAGAGTCTTTTTTCCATGATGTCTCAAATTCAGCATTAGACTTGCATTCAGGATTATTATAAGCACTATTGTGGCCCATGCTGTAAAAACAGAGAAAGACATGGTCCCAGCACCAAGCATAATCTAGAAGACAGTACAGCTCAGACACAGTGAACCTGATTTTGAGAAGTTGGATTTATTTCTATGTGATGCAGTTTTGTTGCAGCAGCATTTTAGAAATATAACACCACATCTTTCTATTTTAAGTAGAAGTAGATAAGCCGTGACAGACAATATCCTGTCTTGAATAATAATTCTATTCAACAATTAGCATAAAAGGCAAGGAAAATTATTAGAAACATGTGAAAGGTAAATGGATTTATATGGGAAAGTATTCCCCAGTAAGAAAGTCCCTTTTAAGGCAATGGTTTCAGTGTATACTGTAGGAACTGTCATAATGTTCAAGTGCCATTAGTGTCAAAAACACACACACAGACAGACACACAGACACACACACAGTAGAAGTTTCCCCACCTCTCCTATTATGCAAAGAAAAGCTGAGAAACATGTTTGCGTTTGGATTAGATGGTTTTAACCAGCAAAGTTCAACCTTTACGCTATTAGCTATTTGACAAGTCCTATTTTCATCACAGACATTCAAAGTCTACACTCTACAGAGCCATACTTAAGAAGAACAACAAAGAAGGAACTAAACAGATTTACCTCTTTCCACAATGAAGTATAGTTATGGTCAGAATAATTAGCATGTAAAACGTTTCTGCTCCTTGTGGGAGGTTCAGTTGCAGCTACTTACTTTACTGACCCCCGCAAAAAAAGTGTTTACTATTTCCTCCTCTCCTGCTTAGCCCTGCAAAGCCAATGTAGCCATGACAGAATGTAGTGGGTTCTATTTTCCCTCATGCATCATCTGCAGACTTGTTAACTAAGTTCTAAATGCTTTAGATTTTTGCAAGACAGAGCCTGGAACAATAATAAATTGTCAACTAAAGTGAAAAACTGTATTTATGAGTCATGAATTTTATCCACTCTCTTACACGGCTCAGAAACATGGCTGACTTATGCCAAACATACCAAAAGACTAAACAGCTTTCATATCGGATGCTGGAGTAAATTTTTTTGAATAAGATGGCAAGACAAGGTGACAAATGTGGAAGTGTTAAATTGTGCTGGTGTGTCATTCATGAGAATGCTGATTAGTAAGAAAAGGCTCAGGTGACTTGGCCATGTTGAGCGAATGCCAGACTATAGGATCCCAAAGAGAGTGTTGTACTCTGAAGCTCATGAAGGATCTAGTGAGGCAGACTGCTGCACATATTTTAGGATGCTTGCAAGTTGACTTAATATCCTAATCTCTGTATGATTGAGAAAGGAGTGGTCAAAACTGTTCCAGTTGGCAGAATCAGCTTGTAGTTGGAGCAAGGCATTCCAAGGTGGACTGGATCAAGCTTTGTGATGACCAGCATCAGAGGAGGAAAGACTCTTCTGCTCAGATTCAGAGCCTTGCTAGTGCGTGGGTGTGCCCTACCTGTGGGCAGGACTGTCACTTGCACACTGGACTCAGCAGTCAAAGAACTCATTGGCGCATACACCATGCTCTGTAAAGCATGCAATGACGGTGCCATTATTAAGTATTTTAGCTGATGGGGAAAACAAGCGTGCATCTCAACTGTACTCAAAAAGGGATACCACCCACCCATGGAAAGTCGCTCTCCTCTGATTTTTTTTATTACCTTGTTACAGGTGACATCTAAAATGACTATAATGGAAAGAGATTTACTCCATCCAGTTGTCAGCACTTTGTATGTAGTTGGTTTCATTAATCCCTCTATACAGTTAGTTAATCTTGACCTTGCACGTTGATCTTTCTGAAGTCAGTGGAACTATGTGTAGGCATTATTTGTCAACGGAAAAACCCCCACCATCAGTTGTTTATTTCTAGACTTGTAAAAGACAATTATCAAACTTGTAGCGTTACAACAAATAACATGCTCTAAAAATTGTGAGTGCTCCATTACCAAAAGCAAAAATAGGAACACCCAAAGTTTTATTTCGCTGTCTGACTCCACTGAAAACAGTATTTATTTCCCACAGTATTTGTTGAATCGGGGCTGGAGATATGTCTGAAATGTTTGGGGTGGATTTTCAGTTCAGTACTGTGGAAATTCTACTTGAACTTATTGTTATTGGTAAGTGAAAAATTATGCATTTGGCTCTTCTCACTAAGCCCTGAAAAATGAACCATTGCAACACCTTTGGTATGTTTCCAGCTCCACAAGCTCAATATTAGAATAAAGAGCAGTGACTATCAACAATTTAAATATTTTTGTGGAATATTTTTGGAATATGGCAGGGAACTCTTTATATTATCATTCTTTGATTAAGAATGATTAATTCTGTTATCGATCATGGTAGAGAAATACATTCTACTCAGATTTCCAGAGACATTCTTAACATCTTCCTCTTTCCATTTCTCCACTTCTGAAACTCAGACACATTTTTATGTGACACATTTAGGATCACTGGTAATAAAAGAGGAACATTTTCTGAGACTATGAAAGCAATCAGTGAAAATGATCTTTTATAAAACGAAAACACAATATCTGAAAATACATTTATTCCATCAACAATGTTTGGACTGAACTTTCCAAATATCCAGCAAAATAAAAAGGTCACTACTATGAGGTCTACTCTGATCTCAGATATGCATGAGTAAAGCCACATAGGGCCCCAATCTTACAGACTCAAGAATTTGCAGTCCCAATAAATTCCTTGCGAACTGTAAGTTTGGGACAATAATTTGTAAAATAGTTACTGCACTCAATAGATACACTAACACATGTCTAGAATGGAGCACTAATTCCTAATTCCATGAGTATGCTTTCCAAATGCTACTGCACCACTTATGCTTCCTACATTGTCAGTTCAGTTTGCCTCCCTGCTTCTCTGGTCTCCTACTCCCACAAACATCATAATTTTTCTCATGCCACTCCCTAGGCTTGGAGCATCCTCCTTGATTATAGTCTAGTATGCCTTGGAGATAACCTGTATGTAGCTTGCTTTCTATAGTATACCTAACTTTCTTTGAGAGTTGGTGCAGTGGGTTCATGGGCAATGTGGCTCCACTTCCACCCCATCCCCGTTGGGATTAAGAACGTCCTCCTAAGGTAGCAGTCTCCACATTCTTTGCACAAAAACTGCAACTACACAGAAGGGAAAATTTCCTGCATTCTCCCTTCCACCCACAAGAGCCAGGGATAATCTGGCTCTAACTGTGCCATGCATTCTCCTTCACATCCCATACTTTTTGTGCTTCGCCTCCATCGTCAAGCTCCATCACATCTTATTTCCAAACACTATCCCCAAATATTTCTTCATTAGATTAAAAATAGATACATAGAATATGCACATGTAAAAGCTCATGGTCTTCCCTTGTTACAACCCTCACCTTTCCACTACCCCTTTGTCTCTTATCACTTGCTTTGTTGTGTCTTAGTCTGCAAGCATCTAAGGACTGGGACTGACCATTGATTTACTTGTCTATAAAGCACTATGCATTCCTATGTACTGTATACATAATGAAAAAATAAAATAATACAACTCAAGGGAAAAGAGGTGGAAACAAAAGGGCTGGTGTGATATAAACTTGGCACTCAGTTCCTTTTAAGGTGAATTAATAAGAAATGGCATTTGAAGCCGGCAGCCATTTCAGTCTTGTTACCTTTTAGGAGTAATAGTTTAAAGATGTAAAAAAATGAAATAGTCATACTAATTTCTATTCTTTAGCTGCTGTGTCTCAGGAATCTGAGTGGGACTATGACTCATCTCCCTCTTTCTGGGTTACATTCGCTGACATCCTTTTTTCCACTTCTTCCTCCCTCCCCACAAATGTCTATACTCTAATAGCATATTTCCCTCTGCAAAAAGTCTGGGTGGATGCTGATCTCCACAGCTGCTATCAAACTCACTTTATTGGATCAGCAAGTAAGGGGTGTCACAAGAGCAGCACACCTTCAATTTACACACTGCAACCGAACAAGTCAAATCTAGGGATCACTTGGGTCTTTACAAGCTGTGGAAATCAAGTTCTCAAGGTAGCTCTGGAATTTGGTGTCCTTTATATTATCTCAGCAGAGGGGTGATATAATACATGTTTTAACAAGCAGAGTAGGAGTCTGCCATTAATACTCTCCGGCTTCCAACTTTATAGTGGTGAAAAAAATCACATCACTAGTGGGGAGAAAATCATCACACCGGGGCACAAAAGAATCCATAGACTTCAGATGATTCCAAGACACCTTATACTGAGCTGTAATAACCCATCAAAACATTATCCATGAGTGTTCATCATTTCCTTCCATCTCTTAATTTTTCCTCAAGCTTACAAAGTTGCAAGTCTTTCATTTATAAGTCATTTGAAAGCTAGTATTAGGTATTCCATGGGAAAATAACTGTCAGACTCATTGTTGGAGAATAAAAGTTGACAGGAGCCTTGTTCAAATATCATTAATTGCATTACAAAGCACTTACACTTATTCAAACTAACACAAATCCTTCATCATCTGTGTAGAAAATCTGGAAAAGCATGCCTGGCCAATCCAGAGATGCAGTAGAAAAGCATTCCATTAGAGATTTCCTTAAAGGCAAATGGGTATAATCACCTCTAGATATTAGGAAGGTTTCTCCTTCAATGTTAGTGCAATTCTGAACTGACCAAAGCAAGAAGGAAACATTTTCATTATGTCAAGGGTTTGGTTCCTAACAGAATTCCTTCACTGCTAAAAATAAATCAAAATAATTTTCTGTAACATTCCATAGTTAACAGTTTGCAATGGAAACACCCTCCTTTGCATCTAGCTTACTGACAGAATAACAGAATGCAGACAGAGTTTATCTCATAGTATGAGCGTGCTCTGGTACAGTGAGTCATAGTTAAAACAGGATTGATCACTCAGATACGGCAGTGGAAATGCTGCACGGCCACTGCAGCAGTTGACCAGGTAGCAGAAAGCCAACACCCTCTTGCACACGGCAGAGTGAGCAGAGAGAACAGTGTGTCCCCACACTGCCAAGTAGATATGAGCAGTTTGTGGCCAGTGGGTCTGTACATAGTGCATATCCCTGGGAATGAAGCCTGTTTGGGGGAACAGCAAGCTTTATCCTTTATTCCCACTCCCCAGATCCTACAGCAGCTGGCTGTGGATAGGCTGTAGAAGAATGAATTAGAAGGCCTTGAAGCACATGTTGGGACTGAGAATTAATTCCCTCAACCCTGCCTCTCCCCAGGCTTTAGTGCATTTTCCTTACTGTGAAGTCCTTTCAATCAGGCACTCTTCTTTTATTTAGGGATCTGGTTAGATTGAACATCATTAATTGCACTACAAAGCAACTACACTTATTCACACTAAATGGAATAAACTGTCTAGGGAGGTTGTACAATCTCAGTCACTGGAGATTTTTAAGAGCAGGTTAGACAAACACCCATCAGGGGTGGTCTAAATAATACTTAATACTGCCTTGAGTGCAGGGGACCGAACTAGAAGACCTCTCAAGGTCCCTTCTAGTCCTGCAATTTCTATGATTCTATCATTTAAGGATGGGTTGAAAGCCTTCCCATAGTGAAAACCTGTATAATTCAAAACAGGGGCATTCAAACATGAGCACAGCTGAACGTATAGCAATACACCTATTGTATTCTTAATTGCAAGCCAGTCATCAAATACTCAGGACAGAGTTTGTCCTTCTCCCACTACCTCTTCTATATCTTTGGCTGGTGGAGATGGCTATGTGTGTATCACTGAATCAAACTGAGATTCATGTGATCTTCACACAGCGCACAGTCAACCTGTGGAACTCCTTGCCTGTGGAGGCTGTGAAGGCTAGGACTATAACAGGGTTTAAAAGAGAACTAGATAAATTAATGGAGATGAAGTCCATTAATGGCTATTAACCAGGATGGGTAAGGAATGGTGTCCTTAGCTTCTGTTTGTCGGGATGGGGGGGTGATGGATGGTAGGAGAGAGATCACTTGATCATTACCTGTTAGGTCCAACTCACTCCTGGGCACCTGGCATTGGCCACTGTCGGTGGACAGGATACTGGGCTGGATGGACCTTTGGTCTGACCCAGTATGGCAATTCTCATGTTCTTATGATCTGCAGGCAGCAGCGCTTCCAAGTGAGATAAGTGGAGCCTTCCATCAGGTCAAGCCAACAAGAGCTGTGCTGTTTTAGCAAATCCATAGTTATATATATGTAGGTATACAGATGCTACTCTTCAGGGATTGAACCTGGAGACCTTTCGCATCAAAAGTGCAGACCCCTATCAGGAGAGCAAAATGATACAGTAGAACCTCAGAGTTATGAACATCAGAGTTACGAACTGACCAGTCAGCCTCACAACTCATTTGGAGCCGGAAGTACACAATCAAGCAGCAGCAGAGACCAAAAAAAAAAGAGCTAATACAGTATAGTACTGTGTTTAACATAAACTACTAAAAAAATTAAGGGAAAGCACCATTTTACTTCCGCATAGTAAAGTTTCAAAGCTGTATTAAGTCAATGTTCAGTTGTAAACTTTTGAAAGAAGATTGATAATGTTTTGTTCAGTTACGAACATTTCAGAGTTATGAACAACTCCAGTCCCAAGGTGTTCATAACTCTGAGGTTCTACTGTAGGTGTTAAAGACCCTTGGTTGTATCCTCAATGATGACTATAGTAGCACATCACAAAAAAAAGACAAGCAGTTGATAATTAAAAAATAATTATAGAAAACCAACCACCATGGACTATAATAGTTAATCATACTGCTGGACAAAAAGCAGGCATGAGGTAGTGAAAAACAAAATCTGCAGCACTGTAAAACCATACAGCCCATGGTACAGAGCGTTCCCTTTACCCAGAACCAACTTGTGGCCAAACACAGTCCTCTCAAAGTCTGGCACTGCAATTAATGATATGGACTAAAGGATCTGCTTCTGTACACTGAGATCTATAGTTTTTCTGGCCACTCGATCCATATTTACTTGGGCGCCACAGACCATATTCAGTTTCAATACCCTTCTACCTCACTTTGCCCATCTGTCTCTCCGTACCTCAGGCTGCTACACGGATTTTTTTTTCCTACAGTGCCATGGCATAATTGTAATCTCCTGTGGTTTGAATTCTGGGAACCACAATATTTTGTTCCAAATACATATCAGGCCCAATGGCTATGATATGCTAGCATTAGTGCTGAAGTTATTACAACTCCACAAATATGTCTGCAATAGGTAACTGGTATTTATGCATTAACCATCATACTAAGTGTTTGAAGCAGAATGTATTGAGTGAGTTTTTGTGGCACGGTTTGCAGGAGCTCAGACTAGGGTGACCAGACAGCAAGTGTGAAAAATAGGGACAGGGGGTGAGGGGTAATAGGAGCCTATATAAGAAAAAGACCCAAAAATCGGGACTGTCCCTATAAAATCGGGACATCTGGTCACCCTAGCTCAGACTAGGTAATCATAGTAGTCCCTTCTGGTTTTACAATCTATTAATGGTAATAGATTAATTTAGTGTTTGTTTAGAATCCCTGTAACATTTCCCATTCTTGTATAAAAATGAATATTAACTTCCTAATAAAGTCATTTCCCCATCAATAATGTGATCTGCACTTGACTCAGATTATTTTATTTTATCTACTCACAACAAACTAATTGGCTGGGTGTAAAACAAAGGTTGACTAAAATCCATTAACATCTACCTTGCACATTCAAGAGGCAACAAAGTGATGAGTAGTTCTTTTCTACAAAGTGTTTTTTCACATCCAAAACTCTTAATCTCTCAGTTTCAGGTATCCATTACATGTAAACTGGTTATAAGGAATCTCATTAGTTAGGGAGTTTAGGGTATGGATGTTTTAAATTGGAGGTAATATAATAATTACAGAAAGACAGCAACCTGAAAGGAGAATATACTTATCTCTATGTACTAGCAATCTTGAAAAACAAACAACAGACAGTAGCCTTGAGCAAAACCTACTATGCAGCTAGTGGTACTGTACCAATGACAAATTTAATTGAAATCCAACTGAAATTAAATACCAGGTTACCTGAGTTTAAAATTTCAATGCTAACTTCTGCCCTAATGAGCACATAATGGCTGCAATATTTGCTTGTTAACTATTGGGAGTATGTGCAAAAGGCTCTGGGTGCGAGAGAATAATATTAGTTATGAAAAATCTAATTTGACAGAGAACTCAAGATAAACTGCAAAACAAACAGCCATAACAAAGCTGGTTATATAGACCAAGTTAATAGGTACAGATCAACAAAAGAGTCATGCAAAATCATATAATGACATTTTCCTTAAATGACTACTCATTTTGGAGGACTGAGTAGAACACGATCACATTTGAGAATCTGCCTTAAAAGCTAAATAACTTGATCTCAGTATTCTTTGCCATTGTGTTCCCAGTAGTTTTAAGTGTTGCCTATGGTAAACAAAGGGAAATTTAGGCAATACAGAAATAAACTAATGTAAAACTGGCAAGCTTTTAATCTATTTATTTTAGGTACTTATATGGCCCTGTCATAACCATACAGCTAAGGGTAGCCTAGAATTCCTCCTTACCTGTAAGGGGTTAAGAAACTCAAATAACCTGGCTGGCACCTAACCAAAAGGACCAATGAGGAAAGAAGATACTTTCAAATCTGGGGGGTGGGGGGAAGGTTTTGTTTGTGCTCTTTGTTTGTGTGGGTGTTCTCTCTTGGGACTGAGAGGGGCCAGACAGAAATCCATCTCCTCCAAACCATCCTAAATCAAGTCTCCAATATTGCAACAAGTGTAAGTAAGCCAGGCAAGGCGTATTAGGTTATCTTTTGTTTTGCTTGTGAATTTTCCCTGTGCTAAGAGGGAGGTTTATTCCTGTTTTCTGTAACTTTAAAGTTTTGCCTAGAGGGGAATCCTCTGTGTTTTGAATCTGATTACCCTGTAAAGTTATTTTCCATCCTGATTTTACAGAGATGATTTTTACCTTTCTTTTTTTTAATAAAATCCTTCTGTTAAGAACCTGACTGATTTTTCCATTGTTCTAAGACCCAGGGGGTTGGATCTTTGATCACTTAGTAACCAACTGGTTAGGATATTATTCTCAAGACTCCCCAGGAAAGGTGGTGTAAGGGCTTGTGGGGATATTTTGTGGGAAGAGGAACTCCAAGTGGTCCTTTGCCTGGTTCTTTGTTAAATCACTTGGTGGTGGCAGCATACCGTCCAAGGACAAATGATTTGTGCCTTGGGGAAGTTTTTAACCTAAGCTGGTAAAAATAAGCTTAGGGGGTTTTCATGCGGGTCCCCACATCTGTACCCTAGAGTTCAGAGTGGGGAGGGAACCATGACAGGCCCCCATTTTTCATAGTAACTGAGTGCTTCAAAATCTTTAACCTATGTATCCTCACAACACCATTGTGAGCCAGGGTAGTCGTATTATCCTCATTTTGCAGTTGAAAAACTGAGACACACAGAGACTAAGTGACTTGTCTAAGGTCACACAAGGAGCAAGTGGTGGAGCAGGGACGTGAATCTTCTAAGTCTTATGTTAGTGCAATAACCAGTGCACCACACCAACCCTTTCAGTAAATTAAATGCAAGTCTGTTTAAAATAATCATTAGTGGGCTATCAGGTCTTTATCTTAGTTCACTTTCTTTAGACCCAAAGCAGAAACTGAAACTTTTAGAGATTTCACATTTTTGCATAGAGAACCGTCCAAAAAAGTAGTATGGTTCAAATTTGATCAGAAAGCAGTTTAAAAAAATCACGACTGAACACTGTAGCACCTGAAGAGGCATTTTGGTTAATTACATAAATAATGAACAAAGAGATGAACTTTTAGGCCCAATTCAGCAAAGTACTTAAGTATGTGTATAACTTTGGGAATGTGCTTAAATGTAATTGATTCAATGTGCCTAAATGATTTGCTCAACAGAGATGGATTTAAACGTGCTTAAATGCTCTGCTGAATCAGGGCATTGGAGACGTTCATTCTGGAAAGGGAGTTTTGGACCCCCCTCCCAACTTTTAAAAGTAATACAAGGAATAATTTAGACATGACACATTCTTTTTTGACAGTCAGTGTAATTAGGAGAGCCAGCATAACTCTACAGACAGTTAAAGGTGTGCATGAGATCATTTTGTTTTGTTTGGTTCCTTTTTTTCCTTGCCTCACTTCTCAATAAAATATCTTTTTCCTTCCTTTATTTTTTTAGCTTTCTCAGCAGTTGAAGGCCTACTGTACATCAGTGACAACACTAACCTAAATCATTAAGAAAGAATGGCACTATTAAAGAGCTCTCACCTCATTTAAAGTAATAAAATAAGTCACACTGGATACAGTTATGCAGTCACTTTTTACCCAGCTGGGATGATGGCTATGTTTTATTATCCCTGCTCTCAGCTTACTACAATTCCCTGCCCCCCTCCTCCTTTTAGAAGCAGTCCAATTTGACATATGGCATCAGTCTGAATTCAATAGAACGAGGCCAAGAGGCAATAATTTTGAGGTAACATAAGAGTTAATTACCATCTTCAAAGAAAACAGAATCTTTTGATGTTGAATCTGAAATATACTGGGTAACCTGAAATACAAATATTTCAGCTATAATGATATATATGTACTGAAAAAGGCTCCCACCTCTCTGCAACAGCACCACGATACTCCCAATGATTTCAGGGCAGTTAAGATTTGAGGCCTATCTGCTTGCTTACAGCTATTGTATAATGAGTAAGTGGATGCTCACATTACTTCTAATTTAGAAAATATTGTAAGAGCTTCTACAAATCCCTAAATATAATGTAATCTGGGGGGTGGAAAGAACTTTGGACAGTTCTTGCATAGTAACATTCCTTGGGGAAACAAACTCCTTGGGTGTAGGCAGGCATATGCTATCTGCATCCACTAGTCAGTGACCATATTGGACATAACGGCATAACTGCTAGCTGGGGCAGCGGATTGGCCAATGTAGTTATACTTTTCTATTGGATACCTGCACCCCTTGTTCCTCCTTAGGTAACCATATGCTCATCAGAGTATACTACTGTGAATCTGTCTTCCAAAGAGGTTTACTATTGATGTGTGTTACTAGGGCCTGGTCTACACTAGGACTTTATGTCGAATTTAGCAGCGTTAACTCGATTTAACCCTGCACCCGTCCACATTAGAAAGCAATTTATTTCGACATAAATGGCTCTTTAATTCGATTTCTGTACTCCTCCCCGACGAGGGCAGTAGCGCCAAATTCGACATGGCCATGTCGAATTCGAGGTACTGTGGACGGAATTCGATGCTAATAGCTCCGGGAGCTATCCCACAGTGCACCACTCTGTGGCCGCTGAGGACAGCAATCCGTACTCGGATGCTCTGACCTGCCACTCAGGAAAAGCCCCGGGAAAATTTGAATTCCTTTTCCTGTCTGGCCACTTTGAATCTCATTTCCTGTTTGGACATCGTGGCGAGCTCAGCAGCACTGGCAACGATGCAGAGCTCTACACCAGAGGTTACCATGCAATCCCAGAATAGAAAGAGGGCTCCAGCATGGAGTGATTGGGAAGTTTTGGATCTGATCGCTGTGTGGGGAGATGAATCCGTCCTATCCGAGCTCCGATCCAAAAGACGGAATGCAAAAATTTATGAGAAAATATCCCAGGCAATGAGGGAGAGAGGATACAGCCGGGATGCAACGCAGTGCCGCGTGAAAATCAAGGAGCTGCGGCAGGCGTACCAGAAGACCAAGGAGTCCAACGGACGCTCCGGATCGCGGCCACACACTTGCCGTTTTTACGAGGCACTGCATGCTATGCTCGGTGGTGCTGCCACCACTACCCCACCAGTGTCCGTGGACTCCGACGACGGGGTCTTATCTATGGCCACGTCATCGGAGGTTTTCGCGGATGGTGAAGATGAGGAAGGAGAGGAGGAGGACGAGGCAGTCGACAGCGCTTTCAATGCTGATTTCCCCGACAGCCAGGATCTATTCATCACCCTGACTGAGCTCCCCTACGAACCCTCCCAAGGCAGCATTCCTGACCAGGAATCAGGCGAAGGATCAGCAGGTCAGTGCTTTAAACATTTATTTGGAATACAATAGGCATGGTGTATAAGCACTGTGTTTGTATTGCTTAATTGGCCTTAGGCGCTTCAGCTTTGAGTCGCTTTCCAGTGCAACTACTCAAAAAGTCTGTCAATATGTATGGGGATAGAGGAGAAATCCCCATCGGAGATCTCCGCGAAGCTCTCCTGGAGGTACAGTGAGGGCTTTTGTATCAGGTTCGCAGGGAGAGCGGCCTTATTGTCTCCTCCATGGTAGGATACTTTCCCGCGCCATGCAAGCTGCAGGTACTCTGGTATCATTGCCTTGCATAGCATGGCTGCATACGGCCCTGGGGTTTGCTGGCATTGACGCAGCATGCACTCTTTCTCTGTCTCCGTAATCCTCATCAGAGTGATATCAGTCATGGTGCCCTGGTTTGAATGAGTGGTTTCTTTAGTATAGTGAATGCTTCATTTTCCCTTTAAAGAAAGACACCCGGCGGTTTCCATCCACGCGGGGGGGGAGGGAGTTGGGAACCTAACCATTCGAACTTGGCGGTGCGCGGGCAGGGAGAGTTCCCGGGAGCGGCCACGCGGAGGGGGGGAAAGGGTAGGTGAGCCGCTCAAACATAGTGGTTCGCGGGCACTTTCAGTTCCCGGGAGCGGCCACGCGGAGGGGGGGGAAGGTTAGGCGAGCCGTTCAAACAGAGCGGTTCGCGGGCACTTTCAGTTCCCGGGAGCGGCCACGCGGAGGGGGGGAAAGGGTAGGCGAGCCGTTCAAACAGAGCGGTTCGCGGGCACTTTCAGTTCCCGGGAGCGGACACGCGGAGGGGGGGAAAGGGTATGCGAGCCGTTCAAACAGAGCGGTTCGCAGGCACTTTCAGTTCCCGGGAGCGGCCACGTGGAGGGGGGGAAAGGGTAGGCGAGCCGTTCAAACAGAGTGGTTCGCGGGCACTTTCAGTTCCCGGGAGCGGCCACGCGGAGGGGGGGAAAGGGTAGGCGAGCCGTTCAAACAGAGCGGTTCGCGGGCACTTTAAGTACCTGGGAGCAGCCACGCGGAGGGGGGGTAAAGGATGGGCGAGCCGCTGTAGATGACCGGTTTTGGCAGCAGCAGGAACTGGCCGCCACCAGTAACTGTGCTGGAAACATGGGAGTAGAGCACTGCTGTGAAGTAATCTCTCAGCAGTACAAACTCATCAGCTTACCATGGTTTCCAGAGAGCAGATTTCCAGTGTTCTGCAAGGCTTCTGGGATCTGTACACAGGGACCCCAGACACTCAGGATAAAGACATAATATTTGACCTTGTAGTAAGTGAACATGTGATAGGGACTGTGCTTGGTCCTATTCACAGGGAAAGAGTATAGCCATTGTTCGGGAAAAAGTATCTTTCTGAGGAACTCACTCCCTTTCTCTCATCCCACAGCTGCGAGTGTCTCCCGCCCTACCCGTGGATCACCCTCCCAGAGGCTTGCGCTGATCAGGCGGCACAAAAAGAGAACCCGGGATGACATGTTCTCTGAATTGATGGTCTGTTCCCGAAAGGAGGCGGCACAGCGGAGAGAGGACGTCTCAAGGTCTGAGCGACCAGTCAGCGAACGGGAGCAAAGGGCCGAAGCTCGCAAGGACAGGTGGCGGCAGGAAGACCAGCAGGCGACTCAAAGGCTGCTGGGACTAATGAGGGAGCAAACTGACATGCTCCGGTGCCTGGTAGACGTTCTCCAGGACAGGAGACAGGAGGAAAGAGCACCTCTCTATGTAATTTCCAACCGCCCTCCCCCGCCACAAAGTCCAATCCTCTACTCACCCAAAGTCACTAGAACGAGGGGAGGCAGGGGCCGTGGAAATAATCACTCCACCCCTGCAGACTGCTCCAGTAGCAGAAGGCTCTCATTTCCAAAACTGTAGATGGGTCCTTTCCCTCCCTCCAACCGCACCCCACAACAGTTCCCTGCTCAGGTATCATCTACAACATATGCTCCCCTTAATAAAAATGATTGTTTTGCACAGTGCTGTTCCCCTGACTTTCTTTCACAGGACGGTTTGGTTTTGGGGGAGTGGGTAAGGGGGTTTGTTATTAGCGACGTCAGGCGCCTGAACCAGGGTTCGGACAGGGGGAAAGGATCAACAGAAAGTCACTCTCACATTGCATGCACTGGGCACACTTGTCATTCTGGGACGGGGGTTGTCTTGTTCTCTTGGGGGGGGGCCCTGTGACTTTCTGGCGGGGGAGGGTGGCTGCACATCTTTTGCGGCCGGGGATAGCCTGCATAACAGATCCATGCAGCAGGGGATCTGTGGCCGCAATCCATGTCCAAAAAGTCAGAAAGGCCCCACCACACACAGTTGCGAATAGGAGGGATTGATGGCTCCCTTGAAACAAGCAGTCCAGCACTTCAGACTGCTCTGGGAGCAGGAGCATGTAATTCCCCGAGTTTGGAAGCGTACTTTCCAACACTCCACCCGCTCCCCAACCGCGGTATGCATCCCAGGTTAAACCCTTAACCGAGAAACCAGTAATAGAGACGGTTTAAATAAACAATGTTTCCTTTATTATACTTTTAAAGCGTTGAATGAAGGGGTGTAAGGGGGTTGGTAATTGGAGAGGATAGGCAACAGAAACTGGGTAAAGAAACGGGGGCAGGTTCAGCTTCTGTTTAAACAAGCGTAACAGTCACTGGTTACCCTGCTCGCTCTGGAAGCTAGCTTTCAAAGCTTCCCGGATGCGCAGCACGTCCCACTGTGATCTTCTAATCGCCCTGGTGTCCGGCTGTGCATAATCAGCAGCCAGGCGATTTGTCTCAACCTCCCATCCCGCCATAAACGTTTCCCCCTTGCTCTCACAGAGGTTGTGGAGCACACAGCACGCAGCAATCACAATGGGGATATTTGTTTGGCTGAGATCGGAGCGAGTAAGTAAGCTTCTCCAACGACCTTTCAGACGGCCAAAGGCACACTCCACCACCATTCTGCACTTGCTCAGCCGGTAGTTGAAGAGCTCCTTTTCAGTGTCCAGGGCTCCTGTGTATGGCTTCATGAGCCAGGGCATTAGCGGGTAGGCTGGGTCCCCGAGGATCACTATATGCATATCCACATCCCCAACAGTTATTTTGCGGTCCGGGAAATAAACACCCTGTTGCAGCCGTCTAAACAGACCAGAGTTCTTGAAAACACGAGCATCATGAACCTTGCCCGGCCATCCGACATTGATGTTGGTAAAACGTCCTTTGTGGTCCACTAGTGCTTGCAGTACCATAGAAAAATAGCCCTTTCAGTTAATGTACTGGCTGCCCTGGTGGTCCGGTCCCAGGATAGGGATGTGTGTCCCATCAATACCCCCGCCGCAGTTTGGGAATCCCATAGCGGAAAAGCCATCTATGATCACCTGCACGTCTCCAAGGGTCACTACCTTTGAGAGCAGCAGGTCAACGATTGCATGGCCTACCTGCATCACAGCAACCCCCACGGTAGACTTGCCCACTCCAAATTGGTTCGCGACTGACCGGTAGCTGTCAGGAGTTGCAAGCTTCCACATTGCTATGGCCACTCGCTTCTGGATAGTCAGGGCTGCTCGCATCCGGGTGTCCTGGCGCTTCAGGGCAGGGGACAGCAACTCACAAAGTTCCAGGAAAGTGCCCTTACATATCCGAAAGTTTCGCAGCCACTGGGATTCATCCCAGACCTGCAGCACTATGCAGTCCCACCAGTCAGTGCTTGTTTCCCTTGCCCAGAATCGCCGTTCCACAGGATCAACGTGCCCCATTGCCACCATGATTTCTACTGGCCGGGGTCCCGTGCTTTGCGAGAGGTCTGTGCCCCTCTCAGAGTTCATGTCCTCCTGGAGCTTCCGTTGCCTCCTCGCCCGATTTCTCTGCATCTGCCTCTGGAAAAGGTGTACGATAAGGCACGAGGAGTTGACAACGGACAGAACAGCAGCGATAATCGCGGAGGGCTCCATGCTCGCTGGCCTGTGGCGTCCAAGCTGTCAATCATCGTAAAAGGGCGCGAATTAATTGCCCGCCAGCGCTTTCACGTAGGGAGGGCGGGAGTGTGGGTCGAGTGACGACATTTACCTATAACCACCGTCGACACATTTTTGGCCCCAGAAGGCACTGGGGGCTACACCCAGAATTCCAGTGGGCAGCAGGGACTGCGGGAACTGTGGGATAGCTACCCACAGTACACCGCTTGCAATGTTGACGCTTGCCCCGTTACTGTGGACTAACAAATTCGAATTAAGGTCCTTCATGTGGATTCGCACTATCGACTTTGCAATAGCGGTTTCGCAAGTTCGGTAGTCTCGTAGTGTAGACATACCCTAGGAGACCCCTTCCAGCACCAACCACACTTTCACAAAAAGGACAATTAAATATGTGAATAAAAATTAAATAGATACATATGCCTTAACTAACATTTAGGAACAGAAGTGTGTGTCTGTCAACACTTCCATTGCAAACTCTGTGTTTGCAAGACTTAACACTACAATATTTTTCCTTTTAAACGAATATTTGAATTTAGTGCTGGGGAAAGTGCCAAATGGACAGCTCTGGACTCCTCTGTTTATCTACAGGACAAGCAGGCCTGTCAACACTTGAATGCTCTAATTAGGGACATTTTTAGAGAAAAAAACAGGGACACATCTTCAAAGTCTACTGAAATACATTGGACAGGGGAGCTTTTGAGAGGGACAAAGCTGAAACATGGAAATAGTTTGCTAAACAACACCTGCCTAGAGTGACCATGTATCCCCCAAGCTGGGACAGTACTGACCTGCTTTAAAGTATTCATTGGCTTTACAAAACAGATTTTTTTTTTGGTCACAGATTTTTATATACAAATCCAGAGTTTGGCCATCTGAAGGAGCCAAAGGACATCTGAACTAATGAAATTAGCAACAGGCTGGCTGAGCATTTATAACTTTCAAAGATATGCTCTCCAAGCTTACTACACGTTTCCATCCTCTCATTCCTTCTCCACTGCTCCCAACAAATCCTCCTAGTGGAATGCCCTCTCTAGGCACTAACTCCAGTTGGCCTTTCCTAGGAATATAGGCACAGATCCACATGCAATCTCGCTCTGCTTACGGATAGGCTGAGGGGTGAACCTCCTTGCAACTCAGCTAGACTGCCACCACGTGCAGGCAGCTACTGACTGAGTCTGGGCTGGTATTTACAATCATCTGTTCTAAAACAAAGGTGAGCATCAACTCGGGGTATGGCACAGTACAGCAAAAAGCGGTTCTTTCTGTGACAGAAAGTGATTAAAAGGGGGGAAACTTAGACAAAAGCCCAGAAAATATTTTTTTTAATCCAGAAAAAAATTGAGAGGAAAAAACAGGAAGATAACTGATCTATAAATAAAGCTACATGCTCTGGAAAAAAGCTGTAAGTGCTACAAAAACAGCTTAGCAACGCAGGTTGCTGTGAGCGCATCTCCCCTTGGCTGTGCTCTCTGTCTTGGCTCCACAATGCATACAATTCCAGTTCAATGTCTCAGCCCTGATCATTCAAAATTGTCTATGGGATTGGCCCCAGGTACATGATAGGTCACCTCTCCCTGCATAGCTATCACAATCTACCAGAACAGTGAAATTGTTGACAAAAGGAGAAGTCTTATGGCCTTTGAGGCAGAACTTTTACAAGAGATAAGAATAATCACTGAATAAATCATTTTCAGAACATTTTCTGTGGGTAGGAAATTGGCATAGGAATCTCATTTTAAGAGCATTTAAAACCAACCAAAATATTTTTACTTAATTCTGTTTTGAAATCAAAAATTGCCAGGTATAGTTCATAGGGATAGAAAAATGGCCAGATTGTCTCCTGCACCCATGCTCTGCTCTGCTTAGGAAAGAATGATGTAGAATCCAGAACCCAGTTCTGGTTCCCTAATTCTGAGGAGCAGCCTCCAACCCCAACACAACTCAGAGTTGCTGCTAGGTAGATATAAATTGTGCCTCTGACATAGGGTCCTTTCTCCATCACTGGACAATGGAGTAGCAGAGCAGAGCTCCACCACTCCCCCTCTCTTGCCTCCAACATGCCCCCTTATACCAGGACAGGCTGGGAAGAGGCACAAGGTCCAGGCAGAGGCACAGATGCAGCAGCAGGGAGTTTCCCTATGCCAAGAGAATTCCTGTTTGGACATTTGCAGCTGGATTAATACCTTTGTGTACCACCTGAATGGTGCTAAATGGTTGTAATCTGGTGTGGAAATCTGGTCCTGAGTCTCTCATAGTTTTAAAGCAGTAAATTAGTACAAATGATTAAGAACTGGTTAACTGGTCTTTCAGTGAAGATACCTATATGAATATCCTTACATGGATGGACAGCAAGGCCAGGATACCAACACATATAAGTGCCTAAAATAGACAGAGAGATATATCAGCAATAGTAGTTCTCAAATTGTGGTACATGTACTAGTGATACTAATTAACTGCAGTCAAGCGGTATGTTGGTTGGTTAAAAAAAAAGTATAGTCTCAGAATAAGAATGCAATACAATTGCATTGATTAAAATTACATAGGTGATAGGCCAAATAGTTCTGACTTTTCAATGTGGCATGCTAATTCTTATAGTATGAGAACCACTGCTCTACATGAGATCAACACCCCCTCAGCATCACGTAAAAATCTGCTTTATAGAAAACACAAACCATTACACAAACCCGGACTGTAAAGCAGTGGTTCTCAAATTTTTGTATTCACATAGCAAACCTATGAGTGTGACCCCCCTTAAAAATTAAAAACACCTTTTTTATATTTAACGCTATTATAAATGCTGGACCCAAAGTGGAGTTTAGGGGTGGAGGCTGACAGCTCGCGATACCCCCATGTAATAACCTTGTAACCCCCTGAGGGGTCACAACACCCAGTTTGAGAACCCCTGCTGTAAAGGCTTTGAGGAACCATTGCATTTAGCTGAGTGAAAAATGTATCCTTTTGAAAAAAAGAAAAAAGATTTACACGACAACTTTTATGGGTCCTAAGGATCCATTATGGTCAATC
Organism: Chelydra serpentina; assembly: GCA_037349315.1. Lineage (NCBI taxonomy): Eukaryota > Metazoa > Chordata > Testudines > Chelydridae > Chelydra > Chelydra serpentina. The sequence goes on along the minus strand of JBAIAC010000035.1, from coordinate 26,481,901 downwards.
AGGTAAATAATACATGGTTAAAAAACTTGTGCAAATGCTCCTTTGGAGCCATATATAGCCTATTGTGCCCACTTTCCTATATTTCTACAGAAGATTTTTTTCTCTATTTTTATTATCAATAGAGCTTAAGTTTCACATCAAGAAAAAGAATTTTCGTTTAAAGAGTGTAATTCACCCCACTGAGCCTTCCTGTACCAAAAGATGCTGTAGCAGTCTCCAGACATGGATAGGTTTACTGTATATCAATTTTTTTGCAGTACACACACACAAATGATATAAGTATTTCCAGTGTTTACTCCAAATCTGATTGCTTTATTGGGATTAGAGAGGTTTGGTTTTTTAATGTAATGGTCTTTTTAACTGAATTTATCAGATTCTGACATTTTAATTTATTTATAAACAGTTACTAATGACCTTTCCAAAAGACAATGTGACAAATTCTGCCCTATCTTACACTCATGCTACTCTACTGAATTCAAGGGGGTATATTTGAGAGCAGAATTTGTTCCAAAGATACTATTTCTACATTAGATATTATTATTACTACTACCACTTGATCTTTCCTGCTCTCCTTCCTCATGTTAGTAGCCCCATTGACTTTGGGGACAGAGTGGTCAGAAGAATGCTGGGCCCACTTCCTTGAGGTTGATAGATTGCAATCTGCCTGCACTATCTCAGTCCGACATTGGCAGAGGAAAGGACAGGCTTTTTCCATCTCTAAATTTTAATGTGCAAACTTCTGGCTGCTATGCAACCAAAGGCAGAACCATAAAAATAACTGGTGCGGCGGAAGTGGGGAGGGAAGGACAATATATTCATCTTGCTACTCCTGGAGCGCTGGAGACTTGTCAATGGAAGCAGCATCTGTATAGCAGATGAAGGAGGGATATATATGATCAGTACTTGTGCATTCTGTTTCATCAAAAAGAAAATTTCTCCTATAGATTTACTTGGCTAGATTTAAGATGTGCAAGTTATGTGGAACTCACGGTCAATTTATCATGAAGTCTAATCCCATAAACTAAAGTGCCCAGTTAAGCTTCTCCAACACAAAGCATTGATATGTTTAAGGATAACATTGTCATGTTCTTTTCCGTTATGACATTTCCATGTCTTTATTTTTGCATTTTTAGTGCAAAACATATAATTTCAAGGTATGCTCATTTTTACATTGTCCCTGAAAATGCCCCTCCCCCCAGGACTGATGTTGTATACAAGTGTTTGATCTCTTATTGATTTGTAATCTTAGAGGACCACTGAAAACTGAAACAGCTACAGTGGTTACAGAACAACGGAAACAAAGAAAAGACTATGAGTAGCCAGGACACGGAGTACAAGGGAGAAGATATATCAGAGTAGAGAATGATGGCTTTTGCACAAGGAAAGATAGAGCCTAGCTGTATTTTCCAACAATGAATCATGTGGTTGAATGAGGCTGAATTCAATTAATATATAGTTTCATAAGCTTTGTAATCTATTTCATACACACACAATTTGTGCTTGCTCAAGGCTGCTAGATACCATAGTGGCCAATTGACTACGGTATCCTTTTATCTAGTGCCTCACCAGTAAATTTTATTGAAAAGGCCCTGTCATCTTCTCTTTCCCTAGTTGTGTCCTCATTCATATCAGATTCTAGTCTCTCCAATGTACAAAAAATGGAATAACTTGAGCCTAGTGGGTCTTTTTCCTATTTTTTTAAATGAAAAAATACTTTTCTATATTTTAGTTTGACTACCAGAGATGTCTGCTTTAGCCAAAAACACAGCACAATGTTTGATGTTGTCTTGAAATGGGACAGTGGCTCATTTCTCTCACCTATGCTTACTTTTTGGTTAAAAGGAGCCTTCTCATAACAGGCATTGCTTTTTCTTTTGGCATAAGCACATATGAGAGAAAGATACTCTAAACTGAGATGTAGGAAACTGAAAGTTACTAATTCCTTGGTGAAAAGATCAAAAAAATCACCCAAAAGGCAACCGTAGGGACTTTTTGTCTCTAATTGCTCTTATTTCTATTTGATTGCTCCCTAGTACTTTAGTTTTGTTTTTACATCTTTAGCTTCAAGTGTCATAAACTGTGATATGTGACACTTACGTTAAACAGGATGAAGAATATTGGGACTTAAACAACATGAAGAAATTATATAAATGAGCAGCTTGGCTGAAATAATCTCTCTCCACTCATATGAAAGAGGATGGAATTCCTTTACAACTACAGGATGAAATCATAGAACCACAAAAATGTAGGGCTGAAAGGGACCTCACGAGGTCATGAAATCCAACCCCTTGTGCTGAGGCAGGACCAAGACCATCCCTGACAGTCGTTCATCCAACCTGTTTTTAAAAAACTCCCATGGAAACCTATTCCTGAGTCTAGCTACCCTTAGAGTTAGAAAGTTTTTCTTAATATCTAACCTAAATCTCTCCCTTGCTTCAGATTAAGCCCATTACTTCTTGTCCTACTTCAGTGGACATGGAGAACAACTGATCACTGTCCTCTTTATAACAGCTCTTAAAATAGTTGAAGACTTATCAGCCCTCCATCCTCACCCCCCTGAAGCCCAGCATTTCTTTAAAAAATATAATTTTAATAATCTAGTTGCTAACAAGGCACTTTAGTTATTAAGGAGAAGCCGTTAGCAAAAGCAAATAGTCCCAAAAGTGAGGGGGAAAGAGCAAGGTGGTGGGGAAAGGAAGGAAAAACTGAAATACATTGGCTACACTAAAAAACATGTCAGTTGCCTAAATCAAGTTACCTCGATACCCGCCAAATGCAAAAAACAACAACAAATAACTCCAACCAAACTCCCTTTTTTGCTTTTTGTTTTTTTCTGAACTGCTAAATAAATGACATTCTTAAATAGCTAGGGAATTCCGAAAATACTGAGATCAGGTTATCTCGGGCAAAACTGGAAAGTTTTTAATTGTGACCACTATAGTTGTAGTAAAGGCTAAAATACTGAGATAAACAATATGATTTGGAGAAAACTGATCCAGGTGATTCTGCATACAATGGCATTAGTTTTCAGCACACATCATTTCAGTTTAAAAGGAAACTGGCTATTTTCATATTGCAATTTATCTTTGCTCTTGGAAGTTACAAAAGTCAATACAAAGCAAACACAACGTTCAGAACATTAATCATAACACCACCCCAACACAACTGGTGAGTTTGTGTATTTCCTTTCTTGGAATCATTAAACTCTCTTGTGTTACCACTCTAGTTATAGAAATCCATTATCAGAAAGCAGGACTTTCATACATAGGCTAAAACTCTGAACCTGAAAACGATTTCTGCATGTGTCAAATGGAGATTGGTCTATTTGTTGAAAAAAGACAGAAGCTGAAAACTTTATAGATACTGGCATTTTTTTCAAAAGGAAAATCTTGCTTCCATTTAAGAACTATTTGGTCTATTTGTGAATCTTTCCTATTAGTGACCATTACAACGTTTTCTTGCAGATATTTGAAATTGCCCTTTTCTTCTGATATGTGGGTCACCTGTTTCTACTAAGCATGTCCCTATATTAGTAATTTGTTAGCTTGCTTGAATCACAGTCGAAAACCCTTCAGCCTTGGTTTGCAGCAATAAATTCAACTGACAGTTGAAATTTGGAACACTCACTTAATATTGATTCTGAATGTAATAACAAGCGACATGACCTTTTGGAGGGTGTAAAATATGGCTGCCACAACATCTGTGCCACATTTCTTGCTGTTTAGTAATATGCTGTAACAGCATGGAGCTGGCATTAAAGCTAAGCTTTATTATCAAGCAGATCACTCCATCTCTCTGGCTTCATTAAAAAAAATGCTTTCAGCTTCTGGAGCTGGTATAGACTATAATACACATCACTGTTTGTGAGACCTAATTTACCCTGCAGTAAGAAAAGAAAAAGATATTTGACTACTTAAAAAAAATCTGTCAGACATAGTAAATTCCAGCAGACTAAAAACCGACACAAGTCTTCCTGACTGTAGGGAGGAGGGATTCTGCATTAAGTATCCTAACCAAACATCTACTGAGTTGATACCATGTACTGTGTCTTCCTGGGTGTGAGAAAATGCCCTCACATCCTCATTTCCACTCTGACAAAAGAGAAGAGATTAATAGCACTTCTACTGGACTGACACCAAAACACCATTCTAATTTAGCATTACCCCAGGAAACCTTGAACAAATTTTGCCATGTTGGATACAGAAAATGTTTGCATTTCATTTACTTTCAGTGTTTTTCTTTGAAGTGCTAGTATCTTTAAGATATATTCCAAGTAGGCAGAACATCAACTTCTACACTTTTTAAAATGTAATTTAAGATGGTTAAAAATTGTTTAAAAAAAGGCTAACCACATTTCAACAGCAGAATTCTCAGTCACAGAATATACAAAAAAGAAAAATCATAATACATTGTGAAGATCATTGTATCTTTTGACTTGTACATGCCACCATAGTGTGTATATTGAAATGATGAACACTTTATCCTTATAGCCATTTCCTGATGAACATTAAAACAATGCAGCACATTTTTACCAAGTCATTTAAATTCCAGGGTTTGTACTACAGTTTCTGCATTTCCAAATACCTGGCAACAGTTAAAAATGATTTAGTTCTTATCTTTGGGAGGGAAATATTACAATCCTTTACAGTTTACAGTTAAATATAATTTCAAAATAAAAGACCTGTCAGCACTTTAAAAAGAGGTGTAACATATGGAACAAGGAAAAAGCTTCTGTTCATTTATCTTGTTAATAGGCCATCCATTGCAAGCTGTGCTATTGTGAATATCTGTATTGTCTAATACAGTGGCAATCTATATCAAGGCCATTATTAAAGTACACTTTTAGGCATTAGGAACTGCAGACAGCTGGTCTGATTCTTAGTAAGTGTTGTATCCAAAGAAATGCCAATGATGGCAGGTATTTGAAGAACATTCAACTTCCAAGCATCACCACTAAACAACAGCAGCAACTATGACTTGAATTACAACCCTTGGGATACTCCATTTGTTATAAATTTAAATCTCCACTATGCATCAGTGCTGCTGATACATAGTTAATAAAGCTAGATGTAAATTTGCCTGACAATAAAGACATAATGAATTTTAAAAGAAAAACATATTAATAAGCATACTTAACAACTGACATGCCTTTGGGTGTTATCTTGTATCTGAATTAAAAGAATAAGCTAAAACGTTAAGGGCAAATTTCTGCCTACCCCTTAGACCCACTCTGAACAAGGTTAGGTGATATAATGGTAAACACACAAGCAATCTGAATATACTAAGCCTTCCACTCTTACTATAATAGGTAAAGCTTCAATGGTAGTTGTGCAGTAATGGAAATTTCCCGAAAAAAGTCGTGTATGGACAAGAGGAGAGAATGAGTGACTAGAGGGGAAAGAATGTTCAACTGCCTTGAATATAAAGGAATTGCTGGTTCATTTGAACCAGATGGAGAATAAAGTAGTTCACTTTTTAAACTTTTTGACTGACATTTCAGCTGCCTCCCATCCCATAATTAGCGATTACCAGAAAGGAATAAGTTCTATTAAAGGTCAAAGAAGAAGAAAAGGGCTTTAATCAAAGACCTTAAGGACCCATGTGTTTGGTCTTTCCCAAAGCTTCCAGATAACATACAGAGTGTTTTGAAACTTTGCCAGTTTAATCTGAGTTTAATTTATTCCAATTTTGCACAATTTAACTGCATGATATTTGCCCCCTTGAAGAGAGGTGTTAAAAGTTCTACATGGTGGAATCAATTAAGGGATCAGAGACAGCCATGTGCTCAAAGCTCTGGGAGAGGATTTGTCACTATGCAATTGTATCTGACTTGAGAGTTTAACTGCACGACCAGGCCTTACAGTTGTAAGTGGCATATCCAGAAAACAACATGATTAATCTTAATAGTTTCAAAAAAGTCCTCCTTAGAGGCTTAAACCTACTCTTTTATTGCACTACTAAACAATTACCTGCCCTGTTTACTAAGATGCTGATGTGGCCTTGTTCCTGGCACCCTTTGAGGCAAGCAGAAAGGGTAAAATCATCAGAAAAAGCCAAGGTAAACAGCCACGAATTGGATTACTCCTACATTCTCAGCTGAGGTAGGATTCAAAACTAATCTGATTATATGTATATTATGAGCCACTAAGCATCTTTCTGCAGCAATTACCAAGCTTTCACACATAAAAGAGGGCATTTTCTTTAGCACTGGGCTAATCCATCAAGTGTTTAGCTTCAAAGGGAAAGTTAGAAAAAAGAGAGAATGACTGAAGTGGGTTTATAAAGCAGTGATATTTCTTTTTTTATTGAACTAGAGAGGATTATTTTCAACTTTTAAACATACTGAAACAATTTTTGAATATAACACAATTTCATTTTTAAACTGCTTCTTTGGACTTTCAGAACTTGGCACACAGTCTCATAACTTTACAATTCCAAAAAGCTTCAGAGCAGCGGCTTGCAGTGCTGTCGGAGTTTCTGATATAAACCCTGGTATTGAGGGCTTTCACGGTTCTGGGGACACTTTAATTGGCAGCAGGCTGACAGCTGGCATACATGTTCCCAGACAAAATGACATGATAATTATCTTTTATTTATTTTTTTTAAATTATGGCTCAAATTGGCTAGGAAACTTTTGAGTTATATACACAACAGCACCTAAAATGTGATTTATAGTTTGTGTAATTCTAGAACAAAATATGACTGAAAATAGAGAATTGGAATGACAGATAGATATGCAAGCACACACACGTGACCCTCCACATACTTGTACGTGCTTAGGGCTTGATTTTACAAAAGTGGAAAAATAACACATTAATAGAGCTGTAGGGGTAGATATGGGCAAAAATGATCTATTCTGTGACCTGAGCCTTTTGGGCTATATGAAAATCTGGTGCAGTTCCTTCCCCTCAGTTCAAATATGCACAAAAATAAACTCACTAATTTAAATAAATTACAATTTCAAATGTCAGAGCTGCTACAGTGGTCATATTCCAAAAATGAGAGCGAATACAGCAGGGTGCATCAAAGCACTAGTTGTTCAATACTTGGAGATCAAGTGGGGTTGTTTGTTTTTTGTTTTGAATAATATTTTTACTTTCCGAGGAAGCCTGACTGAGATTTCATTACGTTTTCCCCATCCTCGCCCTCCATATCAATTCATTTTTGAGTCTCAAATCCAACTCTGTCTGCTAACAATCACATCTACATTGACTCTAACAAATTGCATGGCTAGCTACTTAACGCCTAAGTCTTGCTAAGGAGTATGGAAGATCCTTATCCTTGAGCAGAGGTATGATGATTTCTATGGAACTCCATATTGGGTATGGCACATGCATGAAGATTCCATTGCAGGACCATGGAAGTAAGTATTCTCTAAATTAGCTGAGTGTATAACAAATACTGGGCTGCAAATCATCTGGGCCCCTATACATCCATGCACAATTCCACTGCTTTCAAAAGTAGCTGACTAGTAAAACTCTTTTGCCACCCAGAACTTTCTAAGGCTAGGCACCATGGGCCAGATTCTGATCTCAGTTACATTGGAGCAACTCTTGTGACTTCATTATCACCAGTGAAACTGAGGATAGAATGTGACCAAATGCAACATCAACTTTTGAAATATTAAAATATACTGTTTATTGTATATTACTATTATACACACAGATGTAAATCCAAGTTGGCTGCTTAGAAGTGCACATGTATACACATACATACACCCACATGCATGCATTTTTAAACAGCGAACTTACTGTATTTGAATTTAAGTATCCAGTACTGTATGTGCAGAAACTACTCGCCATAATATCTATTAAGTATGAGCCTTCTCTGCTATAGTGTATTTTCTATTAATATATAAGATTGGACTTTCAGTAAAAAAGTTTGCATTGTATTGGTAATGTTAGTAACCCTAACATCGGATGACAATGGATTTGTAATAGACAGGTTTTTGCACTTGAAAAAAAAATTAGATGTGGGCACGAAGCCACATGAACAGACTGTTGTACCCAGAATTCATCCAGCATGGCATTCTCAAACTGAGTACAAACACAGTCACAAACACAAAGATGGCGGAAGCAGGCTAAAAAACACTTTGGCCTGGTCTACACTAGGACTTTATGTCAAATTTAGCAGCGTTAACTCGATTTTACCCTGCACCCGTCCACATTACGAAGCTATTTATTTCGACATAAATGGCTCTGTAATTCGATTTCTGTACTCCTCCCCGACGAGGGGAGTAGCGCTAAATTCGACATGGCCATGTCAAATTCGTGTTACTGTGGACGGAATTCGACGCTAATATCTCCGGGAGCTATCCCACAGTGCACCACTCAGGGCCCCAGCATGGACTGATCGGGAAGTCTTGGACCTGATCGCTGTGTGGGGCGATGAGTCCGTGCTTTCAGAGCTGCGATCGAAAAGACGGAATGCGAAGATCTACGAGAAGATCTCAAAAACCATGACGGAGAGAGGATACAGCCGGGATGCAACGCAGTGCCGCGTGAAAATCAAGGAGCTGCAACAGGCATACCAGAAGACAAAAGAGTCCAATGGACGCTCCGGATCGCAGCCACACACATGCCGTTTTTACGAGGCACTGCATGCTATGCTCGGTGGTGCTGCCACCACTACCCCACCAGTGTCCGTGGACTCCGACGACGGGGTCTTATCTACGGCCACGTCGTCTGAAGTTTTTGCGGACGGTGAAGAAGAGGAAGGAGAGGAGGAGGACGAGGCAGTCGACAGTGCTTTCACCACTGATTTCCCCAACAGCCAGGATCTGTTCATCACCCTCACTGAGATCCCCTACGAACCCTCCCAAGGCAGCATCCCGGACCAGGAACCAGGCGAAGGATCAGCAGGTCAGTGTTTGAAACATTTATTTGGAATAGAATAGGCATGGTGTGTTAGCAATGTGTTTTTATTGCTTAATTTGCCATAGGCGCTTTAGTTTTGAGTCGTTTCCAGTGCAACTACTCAAAAAGTCTGTCAATAAGTATGGGGATAGAGGAGAAATCCCCATCGGAGATCTCCGCGAAGCTCTCCTGGAGGTACAGTGAAAGCTTTTGCATCAGGTTCCCAGGGAGAGCGGCCTTATTGTCTCCTCCATGGTAGGATACTTTTCCGTGCCATGCAAGCTGCAGGTACTCGGGTATCATTGCCTTGCATAGCATGGCTGCATACGGCCCCGGGGTTTGCTGGCATTCACGCAGCATGCGGTCTTTGTCTGTCTCCGTAACCCTCATCAGAGTGATATCAGTCATGGTGCCCTGGTTTGAATGAGAGGGTTTTTTAGTATAGTGACTTCTTGATTTTTCCTTTAAAGAACGACACTCGGCGGTTTCCAGCCATGTGGGGGGGCGGGAGCTGGGAGGCTAACCATTGAAACTTAGCGGTGCACAGGCAGGGAGAGTTCCCGGGACCGGCCACGCGGAGGGGGGGAAAGGGTAGGCGAGCCGTTCAAACATAGCGGTTCGCGGTCACGTACATTTCCCGGGAACGGCCGCGCGTTGGGGGGGGTGGCGGGTAGGCGAGCCGTTGTAGATGAGCGGTCTTGGCAGCAGCAGGAACTGGCCACTGCTAGGAACTGTGCTTGAAACATGGGAGTAGAGCACTGCTGTGAAGTAAGCTCTCAGCAGTCCAAAGGCAACGGCTTACCATAGTCTCCAGAGAGCCGATTTCCAGTGTCCAGCACCGCTTGTGGGATCTGTACACCAGGACCCCAGGCACTCAGTATAAAGACATAATATTCTACCTTGTAGTAAGTGCACATGTGATAGGTACTGTGCGTGGTCTTATTCACAGGGAAAGAGTATAGACATTGTTCGTGAAAATGTATCTTTCTGAGGAATTCACTCCCTTTCTCCCATCCCACAGCTGCGAGTGTCTCCCGCCCTACCCGTGGATCACCCTCCCAGAGGCTTGCGCTGATCAGGCGGCGCAAAAAGAGAACCCGGGACGACATGTTTTCAGAATTGATGGTCTGTTCCTGAAAGGAGGCGGCACAGCGGAGAGAGGACGTCTCAAGGTCCGAGCGACCAGTCAGCGAACGGGAGCAGAGGGCTGAAGCTCGCGAGGACAGGTCGTGGAAGGAAGACCAGCAGGCGACTCAAATGCTGCTGGGACTAATGAGGGAGCAAACGGACACGCTCCGGTGCCTGGTAGACGTTCTCCAGGACAGGAGACAGGAGGAAAGAGCCCCTCTGTATGTTATTTCCAACCACCCTCCCCCGCCACAAAGTCCAATCCCCCCCTCACCCAAAGTCACTAGAACGAGGGGAGGCAGGGGCCGTGGAAATAATCACTCCACTCCTGCGGACTGCTCCAGTAGCAGAAGGCTCTCATTCCCAAAACTTTAGATGGGTCCTTTCCTTCCCTCCAACCGCACCCCACCCCAGTCCCTGTCCAAGTTTCATCTCAAAATTATGCTCCCCTTAATAAAAATGTTTGTTCTGTACAGTGCTGTTTCCTTGACTTTCTTTCACAGGACGATTTGATTTGGGGGGAGGGGGTAAGAGGGTTAGTAATTTGTGACGACAGGCGCCTGTACCAGGGTACAGACAGGGGGAAAGGTTCAACAGAAAGTAACACTCACATTGCATTCACTAGGCACACTTGTCATTCTGGGAGGGGGTTTTTATGTTCTCTATGGCAGGGGTGCTCTGTGACTTTCTGGTGGGGGAGGGTGGCTGCAGATCTTTTGCGGCCGGCAATAGCCTGCATAACAGATCCATGCAGCAGGGGATCTGTGGCCGCAATCCACGGCCAAAAAGTCACACAGGCCCCCCCACACAGAGTTGTGAATAGGAGGGGTTGCAGGCTCCCTTGAAACAAGCAGTCCAGCACTGCGGACTGCTCTGGGAGCAGGAGCCTGTCATTCCCTGAGTTTGGAAGCATCCTTTCCAACACTCCACCCGCTCCCCAACCGCAGTATGTGTCCCAGGTTAAACCCTTAGCCGAGAAATCATTAATAAAGACGGTTTTAATAAACAATGTTTCCTTTATTATACTTTTAAAGCATTGAATGAAGGGAGGGAAGGGGGTTGGTAATTGGAGAGGATAGGCAACAGAAACTGGGTAAAGAAACGGGGGAAGGTTCAGCTTCTGTTTAAACAAGCGTAACAGTCACTGGTTATCCTAGTCAGTCTGGAAGCTAGTTTTCAAAGCTTCACGGATGCGCAGCGCATCCCGCTGGGATCTTCTAATCGCCCGGGTGTCCGGCTGTGTGTAATCAGCAGCCAGGTGATTTGCCTCAACCTCCCACCCCGCCATAAACGTCTCCCCCTTGCTCTCACAGAGATTGTGGAGCACACAGCACGCTGCAATCACAATGGGGATATTTGTTTGGCTGAGATCGGAGCGAGTAAGTAAGCTTCTCCAACGACCTTTCAGACGGCCAAAAGCACACTCCACCACCATTCTGCACTTGCTCAGCCGGTAGTTGAAGAGCTCCTTTTTAGTGTCCAGAGCTCCTGTGTATGGCTTCATGAGCCAGGGCATTAGCGGGTAGGCTGGGTCCCCGAGGATCACTATAGGCATCTCCACATCCCCAACAGTTATTTTGCGGTCCGGGAAGTAAACACCCTCCTGCAGCCGTCTAAACGGACCAGAGTTTTTGAAAACACGAGCGTCATGAACCTTGCCCGGCCATCTGACGTTAATGTTGGTAAAACGTCCTTTATGGTCCACTAGTGCTTGCAGCACCATAAAAAATAGCCCTTACAGTTAATGTACTGGCTGCCCTGGTGGTCCGGTCCCAGGATAGGGATGTGTGTCCCATCAATAGCCCCGCCGCAGTTTGGGAATCCCATAGCAGAAAAGCCATCTATGATCACCTGCACGTCTCCAAGGATCACTACCTTTGAGAGCAGCAGGTCAACGACTGCATGGGCAACCTGCATCACAGCAACCCCCACGGTAGATTTGCCTACTCCAAATTGATTCGCGACTTACCGGTAGCTGTCAGGCGTTGTAAGCTTCCACAGGGCTATGGCCACTCGCTTCTGGATAGTAAGGGCAGCTCTCATTCGGGTGTCTTGGCGCTTCAGGGCAGGGGACAGCAACTCACAAAGTTCCAGGAAAGTGCCATTACGCATCCGAAAGTTTCGCAGCCACTGGGATTCATCCCAGACCTGCAGCACTATGCGGTCCCACCAGTTAGTGCTTGTTTCCCTTGCCCAGAAATGCCGTTCCACAGGATCAATGTGCCCCATTGCCACCATGATGTCTACGGGCCGGTGTCCCGTGCTTTGCGAGAGGTCTGTGCCCCTCTCAGAGTTCATGTCCTCCCGGAGCTTCCGTTGCCTCCTCGCCTGATTTATCTGCATCTGCCTATGGAAAAAGTGGACGATAAGGCACGAGGTGTTGGCAACGGACAGAACAGCAGCGATAATCGCGGAGGGCTCCATGCTCGTTGTCCTGTGGCATCCGCGCTGTCAATCACCAGAAAAGGGCGCGAATTCATTGCCCGCCGGCGCTTTCACGGAGGGAGGGCGGGAGTGTGGGTCAAATGACGACATTTACCTATAACCACCCTCACCACATTTTTGGCCCCAGAAGGCACTGGGGGCTACACCCAGAATTCCAGTGGGCAGCGGGGACTGCGGGAACTGTGGGATAGCTACCCACAGTGCACCGCTTGCAATGTCGACACTTGCCCCGTTACTGTGGACTCACAAATTCGATTTAATGTTCTTGGTGTGGATTCGCACGCTCGACTTTGTAATATCGGTTTCACAAGTTCGGTTTAAGAAAAATCAAACTACTCTCGTAGTGTAGACATACCCTTAGTGGTAGATATGATTTTAGGGGGATTGACCATTAGAAGTAGAAGGAAAAAGGCAGAAGAGATCTTTTTAACTGTGCCCATAGTATGTGTATCTAAATAACCAGCCTTCTCTCATTTTATGATTTATACAATATTTAAAAATAAAGAGGTTTGTGCACGCGCACGTGTGCACATATGCAGGAGACGTAATGCTCAGTGAAAACTAGGAACCGCAGCAAAGGTAGAGGGATATTTAATAAATATATTCAGACAACTAACTATTGCCCCGCAATCCCTCCCCCGCAAAAAACAAAACATATCCCAACCTAAAGCACATGTGCAAGTTAGGATAAGCCACAAGACAAAATAAACCACGTGTAAATGGACAATCATATTAAATTCTGAATTAAATATTAATAAGGGAGATTAAGCTGAACATTAACCATGAGACATAAAACCAGATTTTATTAAAAATAAAAAAGACTCTAAAGGAAACCCATTAATGCCAAAACAATTAAGAAAGATACTCCATTTGACCAAACATATAACAAATACATATAACTGGTGGCCAGATCTTTTTGTTGTTTAATAGTGTGCTCAATTACATTTGTGTTTTTGTTCAGAGTCCAGTTTTCAATAAACTCCAGTAACCTTTTAGCTGTAATAGTACTAGAGCTCTTAGGAACTCTCTCTCTCTCTCCACACACACATGATGAAAAAAAATAGCTAAGAACTCCATATGTAACACACTTAACACCTAAAGCGAACAGACAAATGAGTCGCCCTATTGAGTTAACCGGACTACTCCCAAGCACGAACTTAGACATCCGTGTTAATGCTCAGAGGATTTGGGCCTATATGTGCAGCAAAAGTTGACTTTGTAATCATTTTTTAGTATTGACTGCACAAAATCTTAGTAATGCTATCAGCATGCCCAGCTGTAGTATGAACAACTAACACCCTGACAATAATAATACATCATAACACACATCATAACCCAAATACATGTTTTCATTGTTAAGAAAAGCTAATACCTTCAGTAACATTACATAGCAGGCACACACAAATGGCAACAATGGCTCTATTTTTAATAAAACCAATATTAATATTAAATAGTCCCTAAAGATTTATTTCAAGAATATCAAAATAATATTTGGGATTTCCATTATGCAAAGGTATTGGACCATATATGGGTCCAAATTCGGCAAAATGCAAGCAGGAGTAAGTAAGTGCAAATTCCACGGAGGACTCTGAGCCAAATTCAGTAGAGCTGTAAACAGCAGTGTAAGTTACATGATGGATATAATTAGAGAATAGGAGTAGGTGGCAAAGTAACATAACATGCATCAGTATAGCATTTAGTGGGTGTGCACAATGAGAGCAATATACACACCAAGAAGGTGTAAAACAGGTGCAATACCAAGGCAGCATAGCTGGAAAACCATGTAGTGACAGGGTGTAAGATGAAGCAGACTGTCCTATTTTAATTTACACTCTCACCATGCTTAAAAATGAGAACTGAAAGCAGTTAAGCCAGAGTTGAATTTGGTCCCTAAAGAAGACCAGAGCAGTGTTAGCTGCATTAAATTGCTATTTATACCCACATACCCATGGTTAGAAAATAAATGTATGTCTAGACTGCGATAGATAGATAGATAGATAGATAGATAGATAGATAGATAGATAGATAGATAGATAGATAGATAGGAGTTCTTAACTCAGATTAGCTAACCTGCATTAGCTAATTTGGATTAAAACAGCAGTGGAGACGCAGCAAATTGGCTTTTATCTCAGGTTAGCAGCTCGAGTTCCACCCCAGGCTCCTCTCCAGGCTGTTACTTGAGCTGCTGACCTTAGTTAAAAGCAGAATTGCTGTGTCTTCATTGCTATTTTAATCCAAATTAGATAACCTGGGTTATGTGATCTGAGTTAAAAATACACCTTTTTCTACAGTGTAGATATACTCTAATTTATACCCAACATATACAGTCCGAAATATGTTATTGTGGAATTTGGCCCACATTATACAAGGTCTTATGAGACCTCTGTAATATCAGTGTAGCCAGCAATGGTGATTTTATCAAGAGGCTCACAATACAGTATTAGATATCTTAAAGCCCTAGTGCATGGAGACACAATTGATTACTTAAGACTCTCAGTTTATATATACAGTAACTCCTCACTTGACGTTGTAGTTATGTTCCTGAAAAATGCAACTTTAAGTGAAACGATGTTAAGCGAATCCAATTTCCCCATAAGAATTAATGTAAATGTGGGGGGGTTAGGTTCCAGGGAAAGACTTTTAAACAAACAATTTAATACTGGTACACAGCGCTGATGATTGTGAATCTTGGTTGAGGTGGTGAAGTCAGAGGGCGGAAGAGGGTGGGATATTTCCCAGGGAATGCCTTACTGCTAAATGATGAACTAGCAAACTGGCTGAGCCCTCAAGGGTTAACTCGTTGTTGTTAATGTAACCTCACACTCTACAAGGCAGCACGAATGAAGAGAGAGGAGACAGCATGGCAGACAGAGAGCAGAGACACACACCGTGTGTGTAAGAGAGAGATGTGCATTGCCCCTTTAAGTACGCTGACCCCACCCTAAGGGCAGGTCTACACTACCCGCCGGATTGGTGGGTAGCAATTGATCTCTCAGGGGTCGTTCTAGCGTGTCTAGTTTAGACGTGTAAAATCGATTCCTGAGCACTCTCCCCGTCGACTCTGGAACTCCACCGCCACGAGAGGCGGAAGCAGAGTCGACGGGGGAGCGGCAGTGGTCGACTTGCTGCCGTGAGGACACCGAGGTAAGTTGATCTAAGATACATCGACTTCAGCTACGCTATTCCTGTAGCTGAAGCTGAGTATCTTAGGTCGATTCCCCTCCTCCCAGTGTAGACTTGGGATAAGTATACTGCCTTGTTAAGCAGATCAGCAAGCTGAGAAGGCAGCTGCTGCCAGGAAGCTCCCTCTGTCCTGAGCTCTGTCGTGTGTGTCCCCCCCCCGCTCTATGGAAGATGGGGTAAGTGGGGTGCAGGAGCAGGGGGACACCCTGACATTAGCCCCTGGCTTCCTACCCCCTGCACAGCAAGCAGGAGGCTTCGGGGAGCAACTCCAAGGCAGAGGGGAGGAGCAGCACATGACAGTGGGGGGAGGGACAGCTGAACTGCTGGCAATTGATAGCTTGCTGGGCGGCTGCTGCATGGGGAACTTAGGGGAGTGGGGAGCTGATAGGGGGGCTTATACTGCAGTCTGCCCCAGGGCTCGGGGGCTAGCTGGTGACTGGCAGTAGCCTACGACTGAGGTGAGGTAGGGATAGTGGGTTGGGGGTTCCCTGGGGAGGGGAGACCCAGATCGGGGGGTACTGCCAGGGGGCAGCACTCCAGTTAAAGGGGCACCGGGGTCCTGGAAGGGACACGGGGCCAGAGCGGTCAGGCGGATCACCGGCTTGCAGAGGGCGCTCCAGAGGCTGGTGAGCTAATTCCCAGAAGAGACCAGCAGGAGGCGCCGCAGGGATGAGTCGGACCCGCTTACAGGGAGCATTGCACAACTTTAAACGAGCATGCTCCCTAATTGATCAGCAACGTAACAACGAAACAACGTTACCCGGAACGACTTTAAGTAAGGAGTTACTGTAAAGTACGTTTCACAATTGCAGGGATAAGGTTGAAAAAAGTAACCCAAGTGTACTGTCAAGGCTCAAAAACAGAAAGGGCAGACAAAATAAATCATGGAATTTTGTTTTAAATGATTTTAGGGCGTATCCCATAATTTTTGAACATTGGAGGTCGCAGCATTAACCCTGAAATTCCCTTTCTTTTTTAGGCCTATAATGTTTATTGATATAAAGAATGATAGAAGCCTCACAGTCATCTAGATAATACACACCAGTACTGCATATTCACTGATTTTTATGGAATGAAACAAGTTCCAATCAGTTACAAAATGTGAGTTTTCTCTCAGAAATATTCCTACTGACAGTGAGAGTCAGCAAGTTCTTTGCGTATTTTAAGATACTATGTTTTTTCCTCCATATGACACTTCCCATTTTGGGCTTCTGACTGGGCTCACTTACCACGTGGGCTGGCGCCTCCTGCTGGCTGTCTTGTGGATTATCTCCACAGGTTGGTACACTCTCCCTGTGGTGCCTTGCCCACCATCACATATGCTCTCTGACCTATGGTGTCATCTTCATGACACAGCCCTTCAACCATGTCACCATATGTGTGCTCCCCCCTTCCGGGGATTAGTACTGCAGTCCAACTGTCCAGCCTCGTCCCCAGTGGCAAGTAAGGGGGGGACCCAGACCCATCCACTACTCCAGATGCCGGCCCAAGGACCCTCTGAACCGCAGTTACTTACTGTGTTCCTTTCCCTCAACTACTGCTGCATTTCCCTGAGTCACAGCACCCTACTCAATCCCAGCAGCCCAACCGGAGTTCCTTCTCTACTCCCCAGGTCCCTGTGTGCACTGCTCTGTCCAAGGTGCTACAGCGTTGCAGCCTACTAGAGATTCAGTCTTCCCTCCTCGACCTCTCAGAAGCCACTGATCATAAGTGTGCGCAGCACATTTCATTAGGATGTGCCTCCCACTTCCCGTCCCCTGACTGCCTCCCTCAGAATCCCTGACCCATCCAACCCCCCACTCCTTGTCCTGACTACCCCCTCCAGAGAACCCCCTTGCCCCTAACCACCCCCAGGACCCCACACTCTATCTAAGCCCCCTGCCCCCTGACTGCCCCGACCCCTATCCAAAGCCCCGACCGCTGACCGACCCCCCGGGACTCCCACGCCTATCTAACACCCCCTTCCCTGACCATCTCCCTAGAACCTCCGCCCCATCCAACCTCCTGCTGTTCCCTGTCCCCTGACTGCCCCTCGGGACTCTCTGCCCCTTATCCAACCCCCCGACTCCAGTCTCGGCCCCCTTACCACGCCGCTCAGAGCAGCGGCTGGAGCCAGACACGCTGCTGTGCTGCCCCGCCGGAGCACACAGCCCCGCCCCCCAGAGCGCTGCCTGCGCGGTGGCGTATTGCGGAGGGACAGCAGGGGAGGGGCCAGGGGGCGCCTCCCCGGTGAGCTCAGGGGCTGGACAGCATTGGCTTTTTTTTTTGCGCTTCAGCAGCTCTGGCTGCGGCTTTTTTTTTTTCTCTGCTTGGGGCGGCAAAAAAGCTAGAGCCGGCCCTGCCCCTGCATTAGGGTGTGCCTGGGCACACCCGGCACCCCGTGTGCACGCCTATGCCACTGACCCTGCTCTACCCTACAGCTCTTCTTATATGGGCCTGCTGGGACAAGATTGGATGCTCCTTCCAGCCTCTCTCCTATTGGCTGCTTCGCACGCAACCTCTCTAGGCTCTATTAACCCTTTACATACCAGTGTGGGGCTGACGCCCCATCACAGGGTGGTTACTAAAAAACACAGTTGCATCCAAGCCACAATGGATCCGTTTGAATAACTTCCTTGTAGGACTGAAGAAACATTCCAACTGCTCACTAGGTTTTATGCAGAGGCTGTGCTGCTGAAAGTGCAAATATAACACCAACTCCTTTCATCTTCTTTAGATGTTGAGCATCCAACATCACTTAGTATGAAAGTGCCAAGATGTTCACCTCAGGCTTTGGATTAATTTATCTCCACAGTGCTATCATTCTATGTCTGCACCAGATAGACCTCACTGGAAACATTCACTGAAGAGTTCATCTGCATACCTATTTGCATGTGCATATCTATCAGTCATAGAAAAAAAAGTGCCACACACAGTAGGCTTGGCTGAGCTCCCCATTGACACACAGAGAATGAACATTTATCTAGAGATCATAAATATGCATTTTGGCAATGTTTATCCCAGTGTGTGGGTAATAGACTGAATATGGCTAAAACTAGTAAAACTCAATCCTCATAGGCCCACAGTTTCCAAATGTCCTTTTACAACTACGAAATTACTCCATTTAGATGTAAAGGATCAGGCAAATGTAGTACATTTGTAAACATTGTTTCTTGTATAGCTGAAAATACTCATATAGCCAAAAAAACCCACATTCCAAGCAGCTTACTACTTAAAAGTATACAACATACATATCAATGCTACTGAAAACTGGCGATGTTAATGCATAAGTAATCATGTGGAATATGCCTCTCTGATTAGAAAATATTCCAAAATGATTTTACATGAGCATTCCTGATTTTAGAATTGTATTCTCTCTCTCTCTCTCCGACAGTCCATGTCTAAATGTAGCTATTCTGATAAATTAGAGTTGCAAGCAGCACAGTGGAATATTGTGAGAGCTGCATTGTGGCTGCATCTGACCTCAATTGATTGGACCACCTTTCTAGTAAGAAAACTGGGATTAACAATATGTTGTTTGCCAGTTACTCATCAGATAGTGTACAAAGCAGAGGTGTGAGAACTGGGGAAAAATCTCCTCTCTTTAAATTAAAGCTTTCCAAGATCAACAAGTTTGTGAGCCTGGGGAAAGCTTAATTAAAGTAAATAGAAAAAAATTCAAAGAGCGGGAACATTAGGGCAGCCAGGAAAAAAAAATAGTAGGTCCTGAAATGAGTCCAGGAAAAGCTTGAAGTCATTTATCATTAATTCATGGGATGGGCTATATTAAGGACAGAAAATACCACACTCCTCTTCTTGTCCCTGTCTGGCCATGTAACAGAAATCAAGCATTTAAAAGTGATACATTGTGACATCACCACCCATTCTTCATTTAGGCTGGATTTTCAGGCAGCTTCTTTTCCAACAACCACACTGGCTTGCAAGTGTGAAAGAGCTCATGTAAGTGCTAGCAAATGCAGATATTTGCACCTACCCAAGGTAAAGTACAAGTACACACATACACTATGTTGTACATGCAAAAATACGGGCTGAAATTCTTGTTCTTTGACTGATATTCAAGTCATAGCTCATGAACTTTCCCCCATATATTCCAACCTCACAACACCCAATTAAAAAAAATCACATTCAGATTACAGCATTTCAGTAGCTGTGCTGGCAACAGCACTTGGATCTACTTGACATTTACTGATCATCTGGTGGGTTCAGTGGTGCAATTTGTGGTTTCAGAAGCACAAAGTTAATGAGGAAACCAAGAAGCAGTATTATTGTCAATGTAGTGGGGCTTGCTGGCCAGGATGCAACTCTGTGATCAACAGCTGAAGGCAACTGTACACAGAAGAATCAAGAAGTAAATTATCATGGTTCAAGTGCCACACGGGCAAATGTTACAAACTTAAGTATTTTAACCCCAAACCTCAAAACTGATTCCTTTTTTCACCTTCCAATTATAACTGACCACCAGAGTATGAGTGTAAACTTGGACGTTTTCTCTTTGCTAATAAAGCTTCTCTTCCTGCCACACTGATTCAGTGAACTCACTCCAATCCAGTGTCATTAGTGGAGTGGATTGAGGTCCGAAAATCAGGATTAAAATAATTAGAATACTTCTAAAAACCCAGTAAGGTTGACTCAGCCCTTCATCCTTCTGAAGTCGTTAAAGTGAGCTCCATGAAGGTGTTTCAGATGAGGCTTTGTGCAAACATTAAATGATTCATGACACTTCTTCATATGAGAAGGGGTTTTCCTCAATGTCCCTAGTAATATTTTCCCTCTCTCCACTGTTGCGCAACATTCTGTATTAGTTGCTACTCTCCACTTGTAGCTACATTTCACTGGTTTTGTATGTTTGTATGTATGGGAGTCGTAGAGGGTTATGGGGGTGTCCTCGTTATTTCTAATAAGCCCTCTGCTCCAGACCTGATTCATTAAGTGATACCACAAACTCTGGACTGTAGTGTTACTGAAATGACCAGGCAGGAGACTGAGAAGAAAGGAGACAACTTCTCTTTGCAACAAAACATCCTGATAATTGGCTACAATGGAAAAGAAATAAAGGAAAGCTTTCATGACAGTTCCAGTGAGTGTTGATGAAATATCTGACTTTATAAAGTTTGCCTGGGCGTGGCAGTAGTTCTTTAAACAGAACGGCAGTGGCTTTAAAATGGTTTGAATTAGGAGTAGTAAATCTTTTGGCTAAAACTATAGTGGAATTTTGATTGCCTTGCAACCTCAGTGTAAACTTAATGAAGTGTCTTTAGTTGGATGCTTTAAAACGGGGTCAAAGTGAAAACTGAATGAAGATGCTACCTTATAATAGACTGAATAACTTGCAACAGCACATCCATGAACAGCACCACAACAAAAGAACTGCGCCCAGCATGTCAGAATATTACTGATGAATGGAGATCAATACAGGACAAATCTGTGTACGTGTTTTTTTCGTTGTTACCTACTACACCGGGTGTCTGGGTCAAAATGTACCACCCTGTCCACAAGATGGTATCCTCCACCTCTTCCTTGCATACCAGTGGAATGTCAGCTGTTAAAAACGTGACACTGCCCTTCAGTGCCGTAAAATCCAGCCACAAAGTGGTCACTGTGTATATATTAATAACATACATTCCCACTTATTCTCTATTCTTTATTCTGTCTTCCCTACCTAACAAAACCTCTGAGCATCCTTGTGTGATAACAACAACTAGTAAGCTTCCTACAGTTAACATATTCAACACCAAAAAAAGAAAAAAATTAAAGGCACCTAGTGAGCTTCTTGTAATTGTCCACAGAAGCTTAAGTCCAACAGTTTTGATACCTCCCTCTAGGACACCAAAGAATAAAGTTTTTTTTTCTTTTGAACCCAGAAATTAGATGGTCACAGTGACTTTGATTTCCCAACCCAACAGGGAATGTGGGAATCAAACTACAGTTCTGAAAAACAATAAGATCCTTAGGCTAGTGGCCCCAAGCATGTTGAGGCACTACAGCCGTTAATGTTTTTTCCAGTATGCACACTGGTTACTGTTGTACTCACAGTTTATTGATGAAAAACAGAACACAAAATACAATTACATAAAGGTGATTTCAATTCCTTTTTTAAAAAACAAACCAAAAAGTAAACAAATGCTACTGCTCAATACTGATCTTAGAAATAAATTCTAGTTAATAGATCCATCACCCCCACACTCTCTTGCATATGATTTTATGACCTCTAAAATTCACATACAATGGAAACAAGAATTTATACTAAGAATTGTTAGCTATATAAAACATGGTAAGACAAAAATAGTTAACATCTGATTGCTGATCAGATACCATTGAGAAGTATTTTGGTGGTCTCAATTAAGTTTCTAGCATGAGTTGCTACATCCACAAAACCCAATCCATATCGTTAGTAATAAATGGCATTCTTGTTGGTTGTCACATCGAAGAAGACATGGAACAACTGGGCAATGGACAGTGTACTATTATCATGCACTTGAAAAGTGGTTTATTCACAATATGGTTGTCACATGCTGGTGGGAGTGTGTTGGGAAGCTTGCACTGTTTCTGCTCTTAAGGTTTGATCCAACATGCCCTGAATTCAAAGGGCATTGAATCTAGGCCCCCCAGTGAACTTGTTCTATAGACAAAGAGAGGGCTTCATTATTCAGAGCTAGCAACATAAATAAATAAAGCAAACAAAAAAGACAAGTTTTTTTTAAGGGAAGATTATCTGAGGTATATGCTGGCATTTTTCACATTCAGTGGTATCTACCGTGATTCTGGATGATTGAATATGACCATTTATATAATTGATATTACTACAGTTATACAATGGCAACAGATCTTGTACAAAGTATGTCATGTAAGGTATCAATGGAAAAATTATGATTTGCTAAGCTGGTTTTATGTATGTATCATCTTTGTATCTAAAATTATGAATATTGGCCATGGATTTGTATTTTATACATATGTTGTATTACTGGGTAACACCCACCAGATAAGATTTACTTTTAAGGCCAGACAGCTATATGTTGATGGCCCATTAAGGACATTTCACTCTAACAATGGACCATAGAAGAAACTCATTCTGCCCAGTAAGCCTTTCTGAGGATGCCTCAGCAAGAATATGGGCAATTGCTGCCCCTGAGAATGATCAAAGCATGTAAGGACATGTGACCCTGGACTCCATCTTGGTCCAGTAACTTTCCACAAAGAGAGGCTTGAGCTTTGTTTGGGACAGTAAATTCCATGCACATGGCAGAGAATATAAAAGACTCCTGAAACACCTCCATCTTGTCTTCATTTCCTGCGTCATTTCTCTGGACTGGATTTCTAACAAGGAAACTTTGAACAAGGACTGATGATCCCGAGTATGCTTGGGTAATTTCCAGAGAGACTTTTGCAAGCTAGCAGTTTATTCCATTACTGCTATGATTCTGATCTATCAACACTGAAAATCACTTGTATGTATATGATGTATTAACCATTAATAACTCTCTTCTTTTATTATTAAACCTTTAGTTTTAGTTACTAAAGGATTGGGATCAGCATGATTATTGGGCAAGATCTGAGTTATATGCTAAGTGGTTGATGTCTTGGGATTGGAAGGTCCCTATATATGATGAAATTGGTTTTCAATAATTACTCATCATAAAAGCCTATGTCTGGCTGGTGAGCCAAGGGCTGGAATGCCTAAGGAAACTGCATTTTTGGCTTCTTGTTAACCAGAGTGGTAATACAGAAGTTTACTTTTGTTACTGGCTTGTTATAATCTAATGATAGAGTAACCACCAGTTTGGAGGTGAGTCTGCCCTATTTCTCAGGGGCTTGTCCTGAATTTGGCACTCTCAGCTGAGATCCACTGAGGCACAGTGACATCTACTAATTGGTCAACATATGTATTTTATTCAATCAACATGGGATCTACACACATTAAAAAAAATTAACTGTATAATGCAATACAATGTACTATGCCAGGTAACATCACTTTATCACATAATAAAATAAGTAATAAACAAAACAATAATCACTAACATAACATTTTAAATCTTACAGAAAAGATAAAATATTTAAATGTCACATGACAAAATTGGCCAGATTCTTTAAGAACAATTTACCAGTAGTTAACATTTTCCATTTTTAAAATCTGAATAAACCTAGAGTACTCCCACATCTTTCTTTATCTACTTTTGTCAGTGAAAAGGCCTACTGATAACTACTGACTTTCTGTTTGTAGGAAATCTGGCTCTTATGAAGCTAATATTACAAAGTGACATATGTTATAGAATACTGAAATGGAGAAATGCTCCCCAGAAGTATTCATTACCTTTTATAAGGGAAGGAAAAATGCCACTTTTCCCTGACAAAGTGAAATGTCACAGTATGCCATTCCTTTAATCCATTCAGCCCATTGCAACTTGATTTTTTGCTTCACAAGTCTGAAGAGATACCGTTTTACACAGCCACCATAAATGTTTGTAAAAAAAACCCTATATATTATTTCATTACCTAGGAGGTTCAAGTGGTAAACTGCTGATGCATATCTTAATAAAACAGTATCCAAACTAGTACTGAGGAGAGGCCATCTAGACATTTTCCTGTTCCATGCATACCAATCAGCGATTCAATTACAACCTTCCTCAGTGAAACAGAAATCACGACAAACTCTTCTGAGACTGAATTTAGGCTCCAATCTCACACTGTGATCTGCATAGGTGCTGTAGTCCACCCTCAGCGGGGATCTGCCTGGACACTGCAGTCTACCAGCACTGATCACAATACAGGATCACAAGCTGCAAAGACTTGACCAATCCTGCATGAATGTCTGTCCTTTTCATAATCTCATTTCTGTTTGTCACTATGTGAGATCTGCCGGAATCAATTAATCAACAATACTAATAATCCTTAGCTATTTTATAGGGCTTCGGACCTGTAGGATCTCATTCGTGGTGCACATTTGCCTCTTTGTGCACAAGATCAGAACCTTTGTCCAGCACTGTCATTTGGGGCCACACTGTTGTATCAGTCAAGCAAGGTACTAAAAAACTGCAACAGGTCTTTATTTTAAAGTGGAAACCTCTTTACCAAGCTGCTGCTGCACCCTCAGTAGCTCTCCCAGCCTCTCAACTCCCTCCTCCCTGTTTCGTCCTTACAGACTCCCAGCAGCCAGTGCTCCCAGTTCTAATAATTACAAGCAACATCTAAACACCACACACACCTACACTCTGTGTCCCCTCATACTCTCCCTCCTTCCCATCCACTGGACAAAGTAGCCTTAGGCCAGGTCTACACTAGGACTTTATGTCGAATTTATCAGCGTTAACTCGATGTAATCCCTCACCCGTCCACATTAGGAAGCAGTTTATTTCGACATTAAGGGCTCCTTGAATCGATTTCGGTACTCCACCCTGACGAGGGGAGTAGCGCCAAATTCGAAATGGGCATGTCGAATGCGAGGTACTGTGGACGGAATTCGACGCTAATAGCTCCGGGAGCTATCCCACAGTGCACCACTCGGTGGACGCTCAGGGCAGTGTTGTGTACTCGGATGCTCTGACCTGCCACTCAGAGAAATCCCCGCGAAAATTTGAATGCTTTTTCCTCTGTGGCCATTTTGAATCCCATTGCCTCTTTGGACATAGTGGCGAGCTCAGCAGCACTGGCAATGATGCAGAGCTCTACAGCGGTGGTTTCGATGCCATCACTGAATAGAAAGAGGGCTCCAACATGGAGTGATCGTGAGGTTTTGGATCTGATCGCTGTGTGGGGCGATGAATCGATCCTAGCCGAGCTCCGTTCAAAAAGACGGAATGCCAAAATTTACGAGAAGATTTCACAGGCTATGACGGAGAGAGGGTACAGCCGGGATGCTACGCAGTGCCGCGTCAAAATCAAGGAGCTACGTCAGGCGTACCAAAAGACCAAAGAGTCCAACGGACGCTCCGGCTCAGCGCCTCAGACTTGCCGATTTTACGAGGCACTGCACGCCATGCTCGGTGGTGCGGCAACAACTACCCCACCAGTGTCCGTGGACACCGATGACGGGGTCCATTCTACGGACACATCGGAGGAGGTTTTCGCTGACGGCGAAGAAGAGGAAGGAGGGCAGGGGGACGAGGCAATCGAAAGCGGTCACCCTGGAGATTTCCCCGACAGCCAGGAACTATTCCTGACCCTGACTGCGCTGCCCTTCGAACACTCCCAAGGCAGCATTCCTGACCAGGAATCAGGAGAGGGATCATCAGGTCAGTGTTTTAGACATTTATTTTCAATACAATAGTTATGGTGTGTTAGCGCTCTGTAACTGTGGCTTCATTGGCCTTATGCGCTTCACCTTGGAGTCGCTTTCCCGTGCAACTATTCGAAAAGTCTGTCAATATGTATGGGGATAGAGGTGTAATCACCAGCAGAGATCTCAGAGAAGCTGTCTTGAAGGTACAGCGATAGCTTGTTTAGCACGTTCACTGGGAGAGCTGCCTTATTGTCTCCTCCATGGTAGGATACTTTCCCGCGCCATGCGAGCAGCAGGTACTCTGGTATCATTGCCTTGCCTTGCATAGCATGGCAGCATACGGCCCCGGGGTTTGCTTGCATTGACTCAGCATGCAGATTTTCTCTGTCTCCGTAATCCTCATCAGAGTGATATCAGTCATGGGGTCCTGGTTCGAATGAGTGGTATAATTAGTATACTGCATGCTTCCTTTTCCCCTTACAGACAGACACCCGGCTGTTTACGTTAACGCGTGGTGGTAGGGGGTCGGGAGCAAAACCAGTAGTACATATCGGTGCGCGGGTAGGGACAGTCCCGGGGACCGGCAACGCTAAACCGGGGATAGGATAGGCGAGCCGTTCACGCTGAGCGGTTCGCGGGCATATTTGGTTCCCTGGAGCGGCCACGCTGAGGTGGGGGAGGGTAGGCGAGCCGTTCACGCTGAGCGGTTCGCGGGCATATTTGGTTCCCTGGAGCGGCCACGCTGAGGGGGGGGAAGGGTAGGCGAGCCGTTCACGCTGAGCGGTTCGCGGGCATTTTTGATTCCCTAGAGCAGCCACGCGGAGGGGGGGGAGGGTAGGCGAGCCGTTCACGCTGAGCGGTTCGCGGGCATTTTTGGTTCCCTGGAGCGGCCACGCTGAGGGGGGGGAAGGGTAGGCGAGCCGTTCACGCTGAGCGGTTCGCGGGCATTTTTGGTTCCCTGGAGCGGCCACGCTGAGGGGGGGGAAGGGTAGGCGAGCCGTTCACGCTGAGCGATTCGCGGGCATTTTTGGTTCCCTGGAGCGGCCACGCTGAGGGGGGGGAAGGGTAGGCGAGCCGTTCACGCTGAGCGGTTTGCGGGCATTTTTGGTTCCCTGGAGCGGCAACGCGGACGGGGTGGGGGGGTTTAGGACAGCCGCCGTAGATTATCGGTTTGGCCAGCAGCAGTTACTGACCGCCGCCAGGAACACTGAGGGAGACATGGGAGTAGAGCAGTGCTGTGAAGCAATCTCGCAGCAGTCCAAAGTAAGCACCTTACCATGGTTGTCAGAGAGGTGATTTTCTGTGTACGGCAAGGCTTCTGGGATCCGTATACCGGGACCCCAGACACTCACTCAGCCTTAAGGCATAGTATTTGACCTTGTAGTACGTGTACATGTGATAGGCACTGTCTTTGGTCCTATTCACGGTGAAAGAGTATGGTCATTGTTCTTGAAAAAGTATCATTCTGAGGAATTCACTCCCTTTCATTTATCCCACAGCTGTGACTGTCTCCCGCCCTACCAGTGCTTCTCCCACCCATGGCCTAGTCCAGATAAGGCGGCGCAAAAAGAGAACCAGGGACGACATGTTCTCGGAATTAGTGATGCTGTCACAGAGGGAGGCGGCACAGCGCAGAGAGGACTTCGCACGGTACGAGCGAGCAGCCAGGGAACGGGAGCAGAGGGCTGAAGCGCGCGAGGACAGGTGGCGGCAGGAGGATCAGCAGGCGACCCAAACAATGCTGGGAATAATGAGGGAGCAAACAGACACGCTCCGGCGCCTAGTGGATATTCTCCAGGACAGGAGACATGAGGAAAGAGCGCCTCTGTATGTTCTTTCAAGCCGCCCTCCCCCGCCACCAAGTCCAGTGGCTTCCTCCCCAAAAGTCACTAGGACAAGGGGAGCCAGGGTGCGTGGAAATACTCAATCCACCCCTGCAGACCGCTGCAGTAGCAGAAGGCTGTCATTCCCAAAACCATAGACTTTTCCCTCCTCTCCATCTAGCAGCACCCCTGAGCACCTCCCTTCCCAGGTTCCATGTTAAGTTTCTGTTTTGTTGAATAAATCTTGTTTTTTGGTTCACCAATGTTTCCCTGACTGTTTTAAATGGGACCGTTTGTATCTCTGGGTAGTGGTTAACATGGTTTTTAAGTGCAGAGAATGGGAGCACAAACGAGGGTGCAGACAGGTTAACTGCTGAAGTGACAAGCACAGTACACATTGCATGCATTAAGCACACCTTTCCTTCGTTGTGCTGGTTTCTACGTTCTAAACGTAGGGTTGGGGGTTGGGTGGTGCACTGTATGTTTGGGGAGGGTGGTCGCTGATCTTTTGCGGCTGACAGTAGCCTGCTGGATAGATCAATGCACTGTGTGATCCATTGGCGATACTCAATACGTACAAGGCACATAGACACCACCACACACACATGGGATTAGGAGAGGTTGATGGTCCCTTTAAGCAAGCGGAACACCTCTTGGCACTGCGCTTTGGGCAGGATCAACAGCTTCCCCTTTGAAGGGAAGTGTCCCCCAACCAAACCGCCCCCCAACCGCCGTATGCCTACACAGTGATAATCATTACCCAAGAAGAAGTACAGGAACAGGCTCAAACAAAAAAATCTTTCCTTTATTGTGACTTTGCAGCGTTGATCCAAGTAGGGGGAAGGCGGTTGGTAATGGGAGGATGGGCAACGGGACATGTGTAAAGGGACAGGGGAAGGTCCAGTATCTGTTTACGGAAGTGTAGCAGTCACTGGTTAACCCGCTCTGTCTGGAAGCGAGCTTTCAAAGCTTCCCGGATGCGGACCGCCTCCCGCTGTGATCTTCGAATGGCTCTGGTGTCTGGCTGAGCGTAATCTGCTGATAGTCGATTTGCCTCAACCTCCCAGCCCTGCATAAATGTCTCCCCCTTGATCTCACAGAGATTGTGGAGCACACAGCACGCCGCAATCACAATGGGGATATTTTTAGGGCTGAGGTCGGAGCGAGTAAGTAAGCTTTGCCATCTTGCCTTGAGACGGCCAAAGGCACACTCCACCACCATTCTGCACTTGCTGAGGCGGTAATTAAAGAGCTCCTTTTCAGTGTCCAGGGCTCCCGTGTATGGCTTCATGAGCCATGGCATTAGCGGGTAGGCAGGGTCCCCCAGGATCACTGTTGGCATCTCCACCTCCCCAACAGTGATTTTGTGGTCGGGGAAATAAACCCCCTGTTGCAGGCGTCTAAACAGACCAGAGTTCTTGAAAACACGAGCATCATGAACCTTTCCTGGCCACCCAACATTGATGTTTGTAAAACGTCCTTTGTGGTCCACTAGTGCTTGCAGAACCATAGAAAAATAGCCCTTTCGGTTAATATACTGGCTGCCCTGGTGCTCCGGTCCCAGGATAGGGATGTGTGTCCCATCTATGGCCCCACCGCAGTTTGGGAATCCCATTGCAGCGAAGCCATCTATGATCGCCTGCACGTCTCCCAGGGTCACTACTTTGTGGAGCAGAAGGTCAACGATTGCACGGGCTACCTGCATCACAGCAACCCCCACGGTAGACTTGCCCACTCCAAATTGGTTCGCTACTGACCGGTAGCTGTCAGGGGTTGCAAGCTTCCAGAGGGCTATGGCCACTCGCTTCTGGATAGTGAGGGCAGCTCGCATCCGGGTGTCCTGGCGCTTCAGGGCAGGGGACAGCAACTCACAAAGTTCCATAAAAGTGCACTTACGCATCCGAAAGTTTCGCAGCCACTGGGACTCATCCCATACCTGCAGCACTATGCGGTCCCACCAGTCAGTGCTTGTTTCCCTTGCCCAGCATCGCCGTTCCACGGGATCAACGTGACCCATTGCCACCATGATGTCTAGGGTCCGGGATCCAGCGCTTTGCAAGAGATCAATGCCCCTTTCACAGTTTAAGTACTCCCGGAGATTACGTTGTCTCCTCTCCCGATTTCTCTGCATCAGAGTCTGGAAAAGGTGCGCTATAAGGCGCGAGTTGTTGGCTACGGACAGAACATCTGCGATAATCGCGGAGGGCTCCATGCTCACTGTCCAGTGGCGTCCGAGCTATCAGCCACAGGAAAAGGGCGCGAATTCATTCCCCGCCGCCGCTTTCACGTAGGGAAGGCGGAAGTGTGGGTCGAGTGACGAAATGTACGTATACCGACCCTTGACACAATTTCGTTCCCACAAGGCACTGGGGGCTACACCCAGAATTCCAGTGGGCAGGCGGGACTGCGGGAACTGTGGGATAGCTACCCACAGTGCACCGCTTGCAATGTCGATGCTTGCCCCCCTACTGTGGACTCGGACATTTGAATAAACATCCCTGGTGTGGATTCGAACAATCGACCTGGAAATATCGGGTTCACAAGTTCGGTTTCACAGAAATCGAACTAGTACCGTAGTGTAGACATACCCTTAGACACCTCTCAGTTGCCTCGCAATGTCACAATCCCAGCAGGGATGGACTGTGAAAAAAAGGTGGGGAGGAGAGCTGGTTGTAGTTTTTCTTTCTTTCTTTCTTTCCTTCTTTCCTTCTTTCTTTCTTTCTATTTTGGTCATGTGGAAGCCATCTATGTTGACTATTTAGCACTTCACAAATCAATAGGAGGAGGGTCTGAGGAGTCCGAGCTATAGCTAGATAAATAAGTATTGTAGAACTGCTCTGCTGAATTTGGTATCTGATCTAGTTGTCAAATCCATTTGGTAAAGATATAGTCTGAGCTCCAGGTGGCGGTTCTGAAGATTTCTGATAAAGGAATATTTCCTAGTAATGTTGAAGATGTTGCCTGGATCTAGTTCAGTGGGCCTTGATGCTGAAAGGAAGGGGCATCTCTGCAAGCTGGTAGACAATTATAAGGTACTGAGTGATCCATTTGAAAAATCTCTAGGAAGAGATGACCTGTACGTTCACAGCCCTCCCTAATGCCACAAATGAGCAGGATGCTTTCCTGAATAGCATTGTCCTATCTAAATAATAAAGAAGGGCTCTGGAAACATCTGAAGTATGAAGCTAGGTTTTTCCTCGGTTTCAGTGTGGTTTGGGGAAGAAAATTAGAAAGTTTATGCTTTGGTTTACATGAAAATCAAACACCACGTTGGTGAGGAACTCAGGGTGGGGGTCTCAGCACCAACTTAACCCTGCGAAAGACAGGGTAAGGGGAAGTCTGTCATTAGTGCTTGAATCTTCCTAACTCTCTTGCTGAGGTGAAAGCTGCTAGGAATGAAGTGTTGAGTGTGAGGTAGTGAAGAGAGCACAACAGAAGGGGGCAGGCGTTCAATAAGGCCAATAAGAATGACATTAAGGTCCCAGGGCAGGGGAAGCTCCCAAATGGGGAGATCGGAATGAACCAGTCCTTTTAGCAATTCTGAAAGAGTGAGATGAGAGAAGACTGTACTTGTCTGCACAGGACAGAGGCACACTGAAATGACAGGTAAACGAACCATGATAAAACTGATAGTGAGGCCCGATAATGTGAACTGGAAGATTTAATGCAGAATCCTGGGAACTGAAGGCTGCAATCAGTCCAGACACTGTGATGAAGCCCAGATGGAAAATCTCTTCCACTTTGATCTGGAGACTGATTTTGTAGAGGGTTTCTTGCTCTGCCCATGATCTCTTGGACTTCTTTGAAACAATCCCTTTCTGCTATGCTCATTCAGCCAACATCCAAGGATTCAGGTGTGGCAATAAGAGGCCTGAGTGGAGAATTGGTCTTTGATTCTGGGAGAGTAAGCTTGGAGACTGGGGAGAGGGATCAGCAGCTGTGTTTACAGATACAATAGATATGTAAAACTTGAGACCAGGGGATGATGTAACCATCCTGGAAGGACCCCAGGCTGGCACCCTGGTCTGGAGCAGAAGAGAAGGCATTTGTTGGCAGCAAACATATGTATCACAGGGGAGCCCCATTTGTGGAACATAGGCTTGAGAATAGCGCCCTTCAGTGACCACTCATGGCTGGCTGAACACTGTTTGCTTAGGTAATCTGTCAGGTAATTGTTTGTTCTTCGAGTGATTGTTCACGTCGATTCCACATTAGGTGTGCGCGCATTGCGTGCACGAGCATCGGAAACGTTTTCCCTTAGTGGCTCCCGTCAGGCCGGCGGGGGCCCCCCGCCCACAGTGGCGCCACAGCACCCTGCATATATACTCCTGCTGGCCCGACCCCCTCCAGTTCCTTCTTACCGTCCGTGACGGCGTTGGAACAGTGGCTCTCTTCCTTGAGAGAGCAGTCCCTTAGCTTTTACTTAGAAGTACCTGTTAGCAGCTAGTTTACAACCTATTGTTAGTCAACAGTCAGTGATTAGGTGCTTGGAGGCTTCCCGCACCCACCCCGGGCCGTGGGGCATGCCGCAGGCAAACGGGTTTAAGGCTTGCACCACATGCCGCAAGCCCATGCTGATCAGCAACCCCCACAACTCCTGCCTTCGTTGCCTGGGGGAAGCACATCAGACTGAAAAGTGTCAGATTTGTAATTTAAACCAAGAACGAAGAAAGAGAGAGACTTTCGTCTTAAACAATTGCTAATGGAGGCTGCGTTAAGACCTCTGGGCCCAGAGCGGCTGACTTCGGCCCCGGCCTCCTCGGTGCAGAGTGCCTCGGAGTCGTTGGGAGCCCTGGTACCGGCCAGGTATCGCAAGCAGTGGTGCCAGGGCACCACTCATTCTCCCTGCTACGGCCCAGGGCACAGGCAAAGGCAGGGCGCAGTCGCTCCCCTCATAGGAGGCCGGAACCGCCCAAGGCCCCGGACGCTTGGACGAGAGAAGGACAAGAGACACCAAAGCCAACATCAGTGGCATTGGCACAGTCAGCCCCGTGGAGCCCGTGTCTAAGTGAGCTCAGTGAGGGCGGCGGGCTCGAGGGGGTGCTGGATCAGCCCTTGACGACAGACACCTTTGAGGCGGCAAAGGAACTCATTGAGTTATCGGCTGCGAGCCCCCTCCCGGCCAGGACACGCGCACACCTAATGTGGAATGGATGTGAACAACCCATCTCGAAGAACAACAGTTACGAGAGGTAGGTAACCATTTTTTCCTGGTAGAGGAAGGGCCAGGGGACTTACCCCTCCTATCCCAATGAAGAGGACTGGTTCTGTAAGTCACCCTTCGAGTGGAGCTCAGATTTGCCCTGCCTTAACATTGTGGAGGTGTTGCCAGATTCAGCGCCGTCCACCTAGGTGGTTGCCAGACTTGATTTGGAGGATCAAGGACATCACCTGAAGGGACAGCAGACCTTTTCTAAGTACTGGTGATGGGAGCCTTTGGAGTAGAGTCCCCTGCTTACTGGGACACTGAAGGAGTGGAATCTCTGAGAGGAGAATCACTTTCTGGAGTCAGAGGAATGCCTTTCTGAATTTGACCCTCTCCTCATGGCTTGTTCCAGTAGGTAGAGCTTTAACCAAATATATCTGGCGGAGAAGGACTAACAATGGCCAGGAATGTAGCTCCTGCCTATAGAGAAAAGGCACTGACATGCCCATCAGTTAGTAGAATTATTGTCACATGACATGCCTGGCTTGAAGCCAGAGCATTTAGGTTTGGTCGTTAGGTGGGAAAGCACCTGACCACCATGCCAAGCAATGGTTATTTAAGAGTTTGTACCAACAGGACACAAGGTTGCTAAAGTAACTAGACTAAAAATCATCACCTTCACAGTTTGATCCTATGATGGGTGCTATGACACTGAATTCCATCTTTCTGCCATAGGTGGTAAGAGGGAACTGTGAGGTGGTCTGGGCTGCTCTGTCTTATGTGCGCTTGGTGATAGGGAGCATGAGGACTTGCGGTAGTAGTTGTGGCCTCAGTGGATGCTGCTGCTCAAGATTCCAACCCATAGGCGTGCGCACGCTATGTGCTGCTGGTGCACATGCACACCCTAATGCTGGGGGAGGGGGCGGGGCTGCCTGTTCCTGCAGGGCAGCGTCTGGCTCCACGCTGAGCCAAACGCTGCTGAAAAGCATGGCTGGGGGTGCGGGGGGTTGAATGGGAGGCGGAGGCAATCAGGAGGGGACAGGGAGCAAACACATGCTCCACGGTTTGGGGGCGTGGGGGGCTCTCACCTCGGGAGCAGCTCCCCCGTCCCTGGCGTCCCTGTAGCAGAGGCAGGGCTGCTCCACACGCTGCCTCCTCCCCCATCCCAGGGCTGACCCGGTTCCCAGCAGATTGGCCAGGAACCTGGCCAATGGGAGCTGTGGTGGCGGGGGCAGTGCCTGAGCTGTCTGACCACGCCTTCCCAGCAGGGAGGGGGAGGGGGAGGGAGCTGCAGAGAGAGAGAGAAGCAGGAATCTGTCACGATCAGACGGGGTAGGGGGTAATAGGAGCCAATTTAAGAAAAAGATGCAAAAATCGGGACTGTCCCTATAAAATCGGGACATCTGGTCGCCCTAGAGGGGCAGACAAACAGATGGAGCTGGGGGCAGGAGAAAGGAGCAGTGATGGGCACCCCGGGGCTTGCATAAAATACACACTACAGGGAGGGCTTCCTGAGGGGGAGGGGTATAGCAACACTCCCTTACCCCACAGACCAGACCCAGGCTGCAGCTGGCTCTGTCCATCACCCCCCACCCCCCTCAGAGACCCACACAACCCTCTGCCCCCCTGAAGATTCCCACCAGCCCCTGTGCCCCATCACCCCTCTCCAGAGAGCCCTCCCTTGTGTCTCCAGAGACAGCTCCCCTCCTCCAACCTCCCCTGCTCTCAAGCTCCCTACAATCTTCCCCTTTGCCTTCCTCCCCTCCCCCCCCAGCTCATTGGCCAGGAGGCTCCCAGACTGTTGGCCACCAAGGCCAATGGGAGCTGCACCTGAGGCAGGGGGCCTGCTTGCAGATGCAGACCTGCCCAGCTGTGCCAGTCCCTCCACAGCACGGGGAGGGACCCCACAGGTGAGCAAACCCCGCTCATCATCATCACAGGCCCAGCAATTCTCTGGATATTTAATTTCACTGAGGCAAGTAATTTAATCTGCTCTCCCTTTCCAGACAGTTTGTGGCTTTTCCTGTAAGAAAACTTACAATTTCTTTGCAAAGAAGTCCAGTTATGGGTTTCACTTGAGAAGTATATTTTCTGATTGTTCATAAGCTTATTTATTTTAACTCAGTTTCATAGAGAATTTTAAAAGTCACTTGAATTGTACCTGTTTTTTTCCATTGGTCCAAAACCAAATGGAAGATGTGCAGATTTTTATTTCTGTGGGGCCAAACCACCCTATGTAGAAATGTAAATGTCAGAGCTAGAAAAGCTCTGCAAGGGTAAGAGTCCTTTCAGGAAATTGCCCTCAAGTCATTCATTCTTCTGGGCATTCCATTCTATTGTTCCCTCTTACAGTGATAGAGATCAGTGTCTCCACCCACAGGGGAGATGCAGAAGACTGGGCCAGCCATTCTGCCTCTACGCTTTTTCTCTGTCTGCTCCCTCTACCAGCCCCTTTGGTCTCCCTGGGATTCACCCTACCATTATTCTCCCTGGGTCTTCTTTCTCTGGAGCTTCTCATGAAGTAAAGTTGTTATTAGAGGTTCTTATCTCTGTAAAGTATTTAATGTTGATGTATTTATTAAGTGTTAATTAATGCACTATGGGAGTCCCCCTTCAGCCCTCTGTATACATTGATCCTCTTCTTTCCATATGTTTTGCCCATAGCCTAGGGTTTTCTGCAGCCCTAGGGCAACCAGCAATAACACCTGCGCCTTTGCAATGGGGTGAAGGAAGGGAACCATGAGATCGCTATTTATGTGATTTGCAAGAAGTGTTGTTATTACTCAGGGTACCAAATGTGTTTAAATGATATAAGTGCCTTGTAAAATCCCAAAGCAAGCTCATTTTCATTTCTCATATAATCTCATATACATGAAAACTGACTATCTTTGTATACGCCTGGTATCACTACAGCAAAAATTTGGTATTTTGTGTCTCATTTTTTAAGTTTGTATTTTTAAGTAAAGTTTAGTTGTTAATTTAAAAAAAATTAAGTTTAGTTGTAGTTTCTTTATTTTTATTCATCAAACAAACTAATGTCCTTTATGATTGAGTATTCAATAAATGTTTGCCTTTAAAAAATAAATAAATAAATAAATAAAATTCCCTGGATGCACACCCTAATGAAATGTGCTGCGCACGCCTATGTTCCAACCTCACACTCATGAGCTGTATATGCACAAGTGTGATCCCTACAGACAAAGACTTGAAGGAGCAATGGCATTATCTTCATTTTAACGATGGAGAAATGGGAGTGACAGAAAGGTGAGATGACTTACTCAAGGTTCACAGCAGGTCAGCGACAGAGCCACGTCCCGTGTGCATTGCACCACATGAACAAAAACTGATTGGCTTTATATATGTAAAATGTTACATGATGCAGTATCACTTGGTTCAGGGAATAGTCTTATGTTTGATAAGCTTAAGGTAACATTTTCAAAATTGCCTAAGGCTATATCTATACTGCAACAAAAGACCCGCATCATGGCTGGAGTCTGCCCAGGTCAGCTGACTCAAGCTCATGGGGCTCAGGCTGCACAGCTATAAAATTGCTGTGTAAACATTTTGGGCTCGGACTGGAGTCCAAGCTCAAAAACACCGCGAGGCGGGGAGGGAAGATGACAACCTTCATGCAAGTCCACGCTCCTGAGTGGAAAATTGTGACTAACCAGCGACCGAACATCTACTGTCGATCTCCTGGTCAAAAGAGCAACATAATAAGCCTAATTTAAGACAGTGATTTTACATGAGTAAAGCCCAAGCTTGATTTTACAGGGGAAAAGCTTTAGGGTTTGCAAGATCAGGGCTTTAGTTACTGAAAAACAAAAACAAAGAAACCCCACATTTCTTTGCTATTTAGAAAAATATGATTATGGAAAGAGATTCTGTTGCAAAGGACTGTGAAACCAGTTTGTGACCTTTTTATAAAGGAGCAATGAGAGGGAAACATTCTAAATACTTACATTTTGGAGGAACGAAAAGGTCATTTCTGTTTCATCGTGAATGGAGTTAGAACAACAAGCTACACGTAATTCCTACTGCAATTAATGGGGCAAACTCCTGGCTTTATCTGGGCATAACTAAAGAATGGCACAAGAGAAAAATGGGGAAAATAGTGTGGTTTTTCACTCTTCTTCTGGAGCATCTGTACAACCCCTAAGCATGGGAGAGTTCAAAAGCGCAGAATTGGGGGCATACTTTAAAATGCATGCACCAAACCTCCTGACTTACACCAGCCTGGTTGCCTCACTGAATAGAAAAAGAGGAGCGGAACAGTATATCCCCCCAAGGTTCAGGGATGGGGGAGTAAGGAGTGGATTGGACCAGAACATTCTGAATTGCTGTAAAGTAATATGGAACTGGTGAATGCCTTGCACTGCAGAATGTATTTTATCCATTCACAAAGTAAGAATAATAAGGGAGTAGCATTGTAAAGAAAGTCGGGTTCATGGAATTAATCACTTCCCAGCCCCCGCAACTCCGATATCATTTTTTCTTAAAATGCTTTAATATTAGCTCCTAAGAGAGGGTAAAACCCATAACTCATTCTCATTAATGGTGTATTCATATCCACCACAAGGTGGTCTCAGCAGAAACAATGAGACAAATAGAGGTGGATGGACTAACCTTAAATAATATCTACATAACAGATGAAGTTTGCACATTTGTCAGTGAATTGATTTTACATGACATTATCTTGGGGGGAAAGTTATTTATGGTTTATAGTATTATTTTGCTTCCATTTCTCAGGACTGTTTTTCACAGCTGTGTATCAACCACATTACTAAGTTACATATCCATGACTAGAATTAATAATTATGCTGAGCGTGAGTAGAACTGATGAACACTGTACATTCCAGAGGTTAGAACATCCTTTTAAAACCTAACATTATACCAATGTATACATCATTTGTCAGAACCTGGCAAAAAGCCTTACCAAAAAAAAGAGAAAGCAATCACAAGTTAAAGCAGGCTACCAAGGGTGGGTTTTTTTCCCTTTTTCCATATTTGAAAAGAAAATCTAATAAAATAGAGTCTCGCCAAATCCAAATACACCAGCCATTATAATGCAACAGACAAATTTTTAAAACTTGCAGGAGGAGAAAACATTGTAACCACTCTTTACATGAAGGAGAGTAGAATGCACTCAGTTGTGCCTGCAATGCTAATGAGCAGTATACTTTGGCTCACTCCTGGAGTAAAGCATGCATTTTATTCACTGTCTCTCAATCTCTAACTCTAGAAAATCATTGGCACTTTGCCAGACACAATTGAGGTCTTCTGCAGCAGGGAAGAAATCCTCCTCCCATCATATAAACAATATCTGCTTCCATTCCCCCACTCCCTTTTCCCTCCCTGCAGATAGACTCAGCATGTGGTTCCTGAGGAATTAGTTGTAGAAGAACTCCCCTGCTGACAGCAAAATGCCAACTGCACGTCCTGCACATGTAATGTGTCTGACATTTCCACATCTCACCAGGTTAACATTTTTTGACAAGTGCTTAATATATATATATATCTTTAAGTGTGTGTGTGTTTTATTGCTGCTTTCAAGAATCCATTTTATAATGCTTAATTAAAAAAAGTTATTTTACCTATGAAATCACCTGTGTTTTGATTTAAGTAGATGTAAGTGGTTTCTGAGGACTCATTTT
Organism: Chelydra serpentina; assembly: GCA_037349315.1. Taxonomy (NCBI): domain Eukaryota; kingdom Metazoa; phylum Chordata; order Testudines; family Chelydridae; genus Chelydra; species Chelydra serpentina. The sequence goes on along the minus strand of JBAIAC010000035.1, from coordinate 26,443,454 downwards.
GGAATCAACTGGTACATTTCAATTGAAGGATACTACAAAATGTTCAAATATCTTCCACAACAGAATTGTTAAATGCTGAAAGAACAGAGTATGATCGACATGTTTAACTTGGTCTGTCTTGGTTAAATTTTAACCCTCTGCATTTCTTCATTCCTAGTCTGCCTCACACTTGGTGAGTAGAGGAAATTCACCAAAACTTCCAAGCAAAACTTCCAAGCATTAAAGTGTTATTTTCTTTCACTCCTTTTCAGTTACAGTCCAGGGATGTCACCAGCCAGAACTTACCATAACTCCTAAGGCCTATGGTGATCAGATCTTTGACGTGAAAACTGGATAAACCTTTCATATTATTTTAATAAGGGAAGGAAGGGAGAGATTTTTGGTAACTGGGAAATCTGATCAGATCAGAGGTTACAAAGAGCGTGGGAGGCTTTGACATATGGGAAGGGGGTTAGAGGTGGTTCAGGTGCCCAGCAGGTTAGCAACTAGAGGCTGGGTTGAAGCTACAAGTCAGTGAGGAGCAGGAAGGGTTATAGAAGCAAAAGCTGCCCAAGACAGATGAGTCTAGAGTCCATTTATAGTCAGAAAGGGGAAGAGATGGGTATCAGATACCTGAATTATATTATGGAAAAATGGGATTGTTATTGAGATTGACCATCCAAACAGGTTATCACCCTGAGAATTGTTATGGCAGCAGTCACTAGATGACACTGTTACACATTATCTTACAAGCTCTTTTTCTTAGAATGTGAACAGTCTCTGAAGAAATGAAGTATTGTAGTTAGTTAGGTTCTTTTTGGGATGGGGGGCGGGCATCTATTGCAAACTCTACCTTATTCTGTTGATCTAGAGTTAATTCTTGGTGCAGAGTTCCTTTGTGGGGACCAGAAAGATTTCTGCTTAGGCTGAGATTTCTGAAAAAGTGATTTGCTGGTATGTTGTTTGTGTTCTCTGTACAAGGACTAATGGTTAGAGTGTACACAGAGAAAACATCATGCTTCAACATCACTGATTTCTCTTTCAAAGGGAAACTGCAAGGCTCCAATATTTGCTACAAGCTGGTATTCTATTCTTCTAGTAGCACAGAAAATGTGTTAATATTTAGAGCCCTACAAACCTGTGGATATCCGCTTTCGGTCTAATGACCATGTTTGCGGATTGGATGTGGATACAAATTTTGTATCCATGCAGGGCTCTATTAATATTTCTTAGATCTCTGAAATGGCTCTGGACGGTAGGTGAAACACACTCAATTTCAACTATACAGTGATGGATACAACAAACACTAGATAGAATGGAAAGTCATTCAAGCTCAGAAAAGCTACATTATGAGGAGCATGTGGTCTGCCATGGTGGGAAAGTGGGAAAGAGATTTTATTGAAAATGGCCCACTGAAAGATAAAGTTCTATGGTATGCCCCTGGGTAAGACATAATTTACTGTCCATATGTATATTTATTGATTTACAGATCTAATTTATAGATATTTCAAATAGGAATTTGAAAGATCAAATTTCTCATTAACTATACCGTACATCTCAATATTAATGGTACTCACAACGAGAATAATAGGTCACTCATGTTAATTAAAAATTATGAATTAGGAATGTGATTCATAAAAATAAATTACTACAAGTTCTTTTTGAGAGATTTTTCCAATGAATAACCAAATGCTCCTTGGTAATATACTGCACTACATACAGAGGTAGAGTCCCAAAAGGGGGAGGCACTTCCAACTCAGTCACAGAACATCTGTGTCTTCCAAGTAAAATATAGGACAGATTATATGTCTTTGAGTTCTGCCTACACAGGGTCACTATAGAAACTATAAAAAGAACGAGGAGTCAGTAGCGTAGCCAGGAGGGCAGTGAGGTGGGGGGGGTGGTCAGTAGCGTAGCCAGGGGGGAAAGGGGAGAGGCTCCCCCACTGAGCAGAAGCGGCGCCTTTTTTTTTTTGCTCCGGCGCCTTTTCCTCCTGGCGCCTTTTGCTCCGGAGCTAAAAAAAGGCACCTCCCCTTGTACTCACCCGCCGGCGCTCCAGCTGTTCGGCGGCACTTTGGCGACGGGTCCTTCACTCGATCCGGGTCTTCGGCGGCGGGTACCACCAAAGACCCGGACCGAGTGAAGGGACCAGACCCGCCGCCGAAGTGCTGCGCCGAACAGCTGTAGTGTGCCGCCGGATGAGTACAAGGGGAGGCGCCTTTTTTTAGCTCCGCTCCCCCCATGCAACAACCATTGCCTCAGTGGAATGGGGGTTAGGGTATGCCTTCACTGCAGAGGTAGCGCTGGTTGTTACTCAGGTATTGCCCCGGCCCCTTCCATCCACACCCAAAGCCTTCTCACCCAAGTTTGGTGGTGCTTTAAACCCAGGACTACCTAGCCCAAATGGAGGTATAAGTTAGATCTCAGGTGCAGCTTTCACTCAGTCAAGTAACACTCACTTTGCAGTGAGGACTTAGATTAAAACAGTCAAGTGCCGATAGTCCTTAAATGCCTCCCCACCACTGTTCCCTCTAAGCTGTGTGCGTGTGCGCGCACACACAGATCCTAACACCGCGTGCACAAAAATCTGCACAGAAGCACAACAATTTGCATAGAAGCAATTTTTTGCGCACACGGCCTGTCAAAAATTAGAGGGAACATTGCTCCCCACAATTCCTAAAGTGTTCCCAGAAGGACAGGCAAGTTCTCACACAATTCACCAGGAAAGAATCATAGAGCAATTCATCTTATTGCAACCCTAAGAACTATGGGATGTGCCCAGAAGCCCTTGCAACATACAGGGGTGAATGCAGCATTAATTAAGACACAACAATGAAGATACAACTTTGCTACGTGACTGATCACACCTGGACTAAGCTAACTTGGGTGTTCTGACCCAGGTGCCAATCACTGAGTTAAGTCTGCAGGAAAGATATGCCCTAAGAGGTTCCTTTCCCACCTTTTCTGTCTCCAAGTGCATCATTCAACATCTCATTTTGATTTCCGCCTCCCCAGACAAATCAATGTGATTAACCTTTGATTTTCTGTCAATTGCTCTTGGCTATAGGTGTTAAGATTATGCCCTCATGGTGGATGTATCTTGCTTGTACTTTTGCTAGTCACAGAGAGATTATGGATTTACTGTTTTTTAAAAAACACTCTTAGCAATTTTTCCTTCCCACAAAATACAATAATTGATAGACATCAGGCCCTCTGTCCCAGAGTGACTGTGACTGTCATTTGTGCATGGCAAGTGGGGTCTCCTAACACCCTTCTCTCCCCCACCCTCCACTCTTTCTTGGGCACTTGCGCAAGAGTCAGGACTATGCACCCCATAATGTCAACATTCATCTCTCATGCTTCATCTGCCCCACCTTGGGACAACTGAAGCAGAAGTATTTGACCTTCACCTACCTGTTACAGGGATAGATCAGATGAAACGCAAGATAAACAAAGTGCGCCTGAAATGTAGGTTAGTTTCTGACAACATTTATCTTGATTAGCTTCACTTGCATGCTGAATGTTTCTATTAACTTATGGTGCTTTGGAAACCTGGATTTTATCCTTCTAAATTCTTAGTGTTTGATTTCAAATCAGGTAGGGGATAGCACACTGATGGTTGAGTCACTACTGGAAAAAATCAATTAAACCGCATACAGTCAATTGTACCACATTTGCATATTTCAATACTACTGGAGTACAACATTGTTACTATGATACCCGCTGGTACAATATTGCAAAGATTGTGACTAGTTTTCTAGCACTTTTGAAATGTATCACTTCACAACTATGGCATCATAGCCATTTAAAAGACGCCTCAAGTTTCAAAAATGATTTGTGATTTTGTCTGCCTTCTTTTTCGCTGCCCCACTTGGGATACCTTAAAGGGTCTTGATTTTCCAAGAGTGGATGGATGCTCAGCAGGTTAACAAAGGAGGCACCCAAAAACACTAGCAATTTTTGAAAATCTGGGCCAGAAACTTCTGATGATTAAATATGACTTTTTGCATGTTGGCAGTTTATTTTTGCCTCCTTCTCCGGAAAAACCCCCACAATATTATCCCTAACCAAATAGTATTTTTCTAAGAACATATCCATATGCTATAACAATGTAGAATTAACTAAGGAGGAAAAACAACAAATTTGAAAGTCTTGAAGGATTTTTCTAGGGATTTCCTTAGTTTTGTGATAAAGTTGTTCAGGCAAGAACAATGGTGCCATTCTTAATGCATTAAACTCTTAAACATCTAATTAAATTAGAATAAGCATGGTGCAATGGGAGATCATATTAAAATCTATTCATAAATTTGGTACCTCCTATGTGACAACACAAATTAAGACAGATTAGAATACAATTGTGAAAATAATGCAAAGGAGAAAAGTTGATCAAATGACTTCAATAAATACTGCTGAAAGATATGAGGAAGAAAAGAACGCGGCCATGTAAGAGTACCAGACAGTTCACAAGTGCTATGGAGGGTGAAGAGATAGTTTTCAGTAAATCCAAACAAATCACTTTTTACCCTCATAGAGTGGGGTATGTCACTCTGTAGGATTCAGGGCTCACTGTGCAATACAGAGTTTACCTGCTTAGGGAGCTCTTTCTTACGGCTCAGGCATCAAAACCATCTTGCTATGGAGCACACCTACAGAAAACAGTACAAGTCATCCTCCTGGGGAAGGGACAGGCAGCCAGACAACCAAAAATGGTAGCCTAGTGCAAAATGAATAAGCAAAGTTGCCCCACAACCAGGAACTCCTGCAGCTGGGGGAAAGGGAAGGGTCTGACCTTTGGCATAAATGGCAATTCCTTGTCCCCACTGTTGTGGAATTCCCTGGCCCCGCATACTGAAGCCATACAACAACAACACTGCAGGAGCATTTAGATGAATGTAGCTGGGGCAAGAAGTGGCTCTGTAGCAGTTAATTTTCCATACTAAATGTAATAGAATCCTTTTTGTTATATTATTTTCAGTTTACCAGCTCCCTTTCCTACTTTATTTTAATTACTGACTAGCATCCAGGTAACCAATTAGTACAGCATTAGCATCAGGAGAAATTCAGATGCCAATTTGTAAAAAGGCTGTTGACTGTTTCCTGCCTTATGTCAGAGAGGCTATTTAAAGAGAGAGAGATAAGCTCTTGCATTTCCTACACAGTGTCACAAGAAGCAAGATAAAACGTGCATCTGAGTGCCACAAGTCCTTTACCTCTAGGGCTTCCTGAAAATGAACACCTAGGGTATTCAGTGCTATTAATAGTCAGAGCAAACCATATAAAATATCACAATCTACCCTAAATATAAAAATGTCTGACTTCTTCAAAAAGGAATCAAAGGGGGAAAATTGCCCATGTGCATATAATTTTTACATTTCTGCATCCCAAAATGCAGGCGGTATTTTATATGAATGATTGCCACTTTCAAGATCATTGGTCTGTCTCAGGTTACTGGTGAATAAATCCAATAAGTCACTCTTTGTTATGAAGACTCTAGCTGTCAGAGTTTTGTTTTGTTTTTTAAGAGGAGAAATTCATTATGATTCTTGTGTGAGCTTCAATGGGACTGCTCGTGTGCTTAAAGTTAAACACAGCTTTAAATGCTTTGTTGGACCAAGGCCCAAAGCACTAAGAAATGTACTTTAGAGAACAACTGTTGAAGGAGGATGAGCTGAATTAATCTTTCCCCCATTTCTAACATCTAACATTTTTTAAAATAACATGCCAAAGGCCCTGACGTATCAAGGTACGTAACCATATGTCCAACAATAAGTATGCAAGTAGTCCCACTACCTACTTGTGCTTAAATACCCTGATGAATCAGTGCCAAAGGATGGACAGGGGGATAGGTAACAAATGTATTTACAATTTTTGAGGGCATTCATGTTTTGAATTAAAAGAGCACTATAGCTTATTTGGATAACTTGTTTTCAGAATTCTGTACTATATACTGTACCTGCAAAACCAGCATCACCCCAACTTTTATGATTCCCACCTCATACACCAGAAATGGAAAGTGCTTCCTATCATTGAAAAACAGGCATAACAGATCATTATTGAAATCCAGGCTACTTAACAGACCTGCTAATTTCTTTTTTCACACCAGAGAGAGTTTGGCTGTTGCACTGTAGCTCTATCTCTGATTAAACCTATCAAGCTGATAGTTGCTCTAATTTAACTCCATTACTCTTTTGTCTTGACAACAAGAGTGTAGTCATTTCCAAAGTAAAAAGCAACCTCTTTTCTTCCTCTTTGAGGTTTATTTCAAACAATTTTCTTTCTTCTTAATGAGACTGATCCATATGTTTGCTGTTGCATATTGTGTTCAGTTAATGGTAAGATTTTCAAACACTATGAAAAAAGCTTCTTTCATTTTTCCCTCTCTCGGCTTTGTGTTCTTTTGAATAGCTGCTTTAACTATTGCATTAGATACAATGTTCTGAATCCAACATGTTTTATTTCTGAACAGTGCTTTTCCTCCTGCCCCATGAACCCAATCTACCCATGCCAGTCAGTTCATTATGCCTGTATCGCTTTTCCACTCATTTCTCCAGTCCTCATTTTGTCTACATCAAATTATAAGAGATTAAGGGTTTTTTTAAAGTTGTTTTGATCTGGCATCCTGCGGTGAAACATCATCTGTTAACTGGTGTATCGGAATTGCCACTGAGGTACCATTAGGCAACAATTATAGGACTTTTAAACTTTTGTTGTTACTGTTTCCCATTAAGTCAACTCATGGTCATTATTTGAATGAAGAAAATGCATCCACTCTGTTCTTTCTGTCTGTGAACCAATGAAAAGCTTAAGAACAAAATTGCATGTTTTAATTGACAAAATAGGTTTCTAAAACACCAAGAGTATATCTAATAATATGATACCAAAGAAACAATAGGCAGAATGCAGAAACTGCTGCAACTACACACCTAATTAATATTAAGACAATATTAAGACAATGATAAAAATCACTGAACTTTGTTGGCACATTATCCTCAACTTTGTGCCAAGGCTTTGTGGTATTCATTTCATTATGGATTGATTTGAACACCCTTCAATGGCAGGCTACGATAAGAGGAGTCATAGGTTTCAGCTTTAGTACTTCAAAGGGCTGGTTCCCCTGTGTCTTGAACCTTGGGCAGTCATTTTCATATATGCAAAGTGGGTGCAACATCCTAACTCTTTGCACAGGTGTAATTAGGCAGAGAACAGGCCCCCTATTATTGACTCTTTTGGTTTGCTCTCCAAAATTTAGTAAAGCATAACACTTTTGGTGCCACAAAAAACAGGAGAGGCAAAGGCACATTTAAAACTAATTTATGTCCCCGACTGGAGGCCAGCCAGCCACAGACCAGTCCTCAGTATAAAGGCCTGATGGCTGCTCTACCTTATGCTTAGATGCCTATGGCTCCAAGAGGTTGTTCTGGCAGCCAGGAATCACCTTGGTGTAGACATGCTCAGCCAACCCCCTTTCCTCATGACACATAACTGTATGCCAGAGTTCAGAAGTGGGAGTGGCCTAGGAGATGCTATGTTGGCCCTACATCACTAGAGTTTTGTCTATCTATGGGAAATCCTTCAGTAAAAATACAAACTGGCTTGGTAAGGGGGGTAAGGTTGTTTTCTATCCCCAGAGAAGATCAAAGCAACCTTGGTGGACCAGAAAATGTTGCCCAGAGTATTTTTCAATTAAATATTAATGATTCTCTTCGGCAATGTATGTGTCAGGACAAAGAAGCCCACACAGATCTATTCCTGTGGTTTTACATGGGAGGATGCATGATAGAGTCTGACTATTTTGGTTTATAATTATGGATACATAAGCAATACCCTCTCTGATCCCTCTAGTCAGATTCGCAGCCTTCCTTGCTGTCCAAATACAACTCCTCTTGGCTGTCACAGAGCCTGTTTATCAAGTCCATGCATGTGGGTCAGCTTGCATGCCCAGGCATACCTCCCCTGACCTAGGGCAGCCATTCCCGCTTTTCAAAGCACTTTTCTCCAGTTACCTGCTAATACATTAGGGGGCTGGCAAGATAGTTTCATTTTCTACTTTCTAGAAGATAGCCCACTGAGTAAGAGAAGATGCTTAACAATAATTAATGGCTGCCTTTTTATTGCTAACAATATGGCTCAGATTCTGCCTTTCACAGACCACCTTGGTTGGATGTATCTAGTTTTGGTTAGGTCTCTCGTTAAACCCCTGTAATCAATTTTTCTTTCGCCAAGAAATGAGTTATGGGCAGACCCCTAGACCCTCCACTATTATGCTGAAGTCCACTATCCAAGCTGAAAAGGTAAATACCCCTAAGTAATTGCCATCATGTCTTGATTTATTGCATTGGGTTTTGTTGACCTAGCGTGACTGTGTAAATGAAAAGATACAATAATGAAAATGTAAAGGAAAAGACATGTGGAATATCATAACCGATTCACAGAGCTTCTAGGCAAAAAGCTAGGAAATTAAATTGTGAAGAACATTTGTAAAACAGAGAGTCAAGTATTCTTTTGGTTTGTGTATGCAACTGACAAACATGCACATTCCACTACTGACATATCACTAATCAAAAAATCTAAACCTTTCTGTTTTTATTCATTGTGATGGTAGTTCTATTTCAGTAGCATCCGTAAAAGAAACTTACACTGATATCAAAACTCCACTAACATCACATGACAGCATTTTTTCAGCGTCTGATGAAAACAGGATATACACAGTCATACAATTAGTTATATGTTGTTGGTGTACTGAAAAATACAAAGTTAAAAATATAAAATAAATACTTTTGTTACATTCACTTACTAACATCTCAGCTATGGAACTAGAACTCAAAAAGATGAGGAAACTTGTTAACTGGAGCGAAAGACAGTTTTATGTGAAATCTAATAGCACAGCATGTTGTCCACCACAGATTGAAACTCAAGGAAGAGGGGCTTTAGCTGCTGCAATAACTGTGTTTTATCCTCTAGGTTTGCGGAAAGATCGTTGTTGCTGACTTTCCAAAGTGTGTACGCTGCAGATCCAATGCATGCAGTGAAGGAGGGGCAGCCAATTGAGTGAGAGGCTCTTAGGGAGGCACAGCTCCAGTTTTTATATTTATGGTTTATTTATTGTAGAATAATTTATATTATTTTAATCTCTAGTTTGTTTATTGTAGAATAAGTTATATGATTTTAATCTCTAGTTCCCCTGCAGGGCTGACACAGAACATTATGATGAAATGATGAAGAGGTTATAATTAGTTTCCTTAGGTGAGATCCTGACCCCCCACCCCACCCCACCCCACCCCACCCGCTCCTTAATGCCAGGTAAAATGATGACCATTGACTACCACCACTCTTGAAGTTGTGCAGTTAGGAAATACAATTTATGGCTATCAGCAGGAAGTCGGGAGTGGCAGACAGGACTTCTTGAAAGACAATTTGCAACAGTACAATCTTTGGAATATATAGCTATATCTTGGTCTCGATCCTGGTAGCACTTACGCAGTGCTTATCTTTAAGCATGTGAATCGTCTCATAGAAGCCACTGGGGATTATTCATGTGCTCAAAATTAAGCCTATGTATACATCTTCCAGGATGGGGGTTACAGAGCCCAGATTAGACAGAGCTTTTTAAAGCAATTTGATTTATAAAAGTAAACAGACATCGAAGTAAAAATGATAAAATAAATAGAAGAAAAATGGCCATTTTACAGGCTCATTCAGAATCATAAAACAATAGATGTCTTTCTAAAAAATGTGCCCATAGTCAAGCACAAAATATGGACTTGCTGAAGGAATTACTAGGTGAAATCCTATGGCTTGTGTTATGTAGGAGGACATGATCAGAATAGTCCCTTCTGGCCTTACAGTCTATGAATCTATGAAAACTCAAAACACTAGCTGACAGTCTCCTGCAAGCTAAAGTCTGGGTGTAAAGAAAATGTTCTTTTTCTCTCCCCTCCCCCGCCCCGCTTTTCCCACTCCATTTTTGTAAATTGTGTAACATTAGTATTCTTGGTTTGGATGAGATTTTTTGATCCATTTTCCTAAAGCTCAATTCTGTATGATGTTGTAATGTAAGGATATCTGTGGTACATTCTGCAGCACTGTGGGTGGCTTCTGCCCTACCGGACATACTTGGAATATCCAGTAGCAATCCAATGGTTAAGTGGCAGCCAGAGGACTATATTTGGGATTCCTGAACTGGATTTAAAGTTCCACAGGAAACAGAGAGCTCATTGTCCTGAGGGTCTATGCTTGTGATAAGAAAATTATGATCTGAGGAAACATGTTTTCCGGAGCACACACCCATGACAGTTGGTGCTGAGTACTTTGGCCCAATATGAAGGAAGTTCCTTCTATGCCATGGGAACAGGAAAGAGGTAGGAACAGGAAGAATGTTATTTTTATTTTTACTTGACTTTGCTTTACAAATGTTATTCACAATTTAAATTTCCTAGATTTTTGCCTAAAAGCTCTGTGAATCAGTTATGATATTCCACCTGGCTCTTCCTCTACATTTCCATTATTGTACCTTTTCACTTATACAGTCGTGCTAGGTCCACATAACCCAATGCAATAAAATTATTCCCCCCTTTCTTTACAAACTTGAAATGATGTAGGTGAAACTAACCAAAATGTTTACTAACTTTTTGCATTTAATATTGTGTCAATCTATTGAACATACAAAGAATGAGTATTCCCTAACTCTGTATTGTTAATAAAACGTATACAATATGCAATAATATTTTGGGGGCTCTAAAATATATGCTCAATTGTAACCTTGAGACAACAGATTTCAGCATAACAACAATCAAGTGACTCTCCTACCGGTGCTCCACATTTTACAGTAAATGTCACTGTTTGGCACATCCATAACCTGTTTGTAAATCACAAAAAAATGTTTCAAAGCTCCCCCATTCAATGATGGAATCACATTTTCTTGAAAACTCCAAGCATGTCATCTATCTCTGTCAGAAAGTCATCAGTGCACAATAAAGTAAAGTGTCACCACATGTCATTAATGAGAAATCCTCTAGTCTTCCTGACTCTCCCAGTCAAGACATAAAGCAGTAGCAGAAATAGACACATCAAATGAAAAATAATGTGAAATAGCTATTAAAGAAGTTGTTGACATTCTAGCATAAAAACACCTGGAAAATTGAAATTTAAAAATAAAGAGCTGTCTCTTCTATATTTTTAAGTGCTCTTGGGAGCTGCTGTATATTCTGAGATATTTTGTTTGCCTTTGATACCTGTTCTTAGAAGTATTTACTGGAATCTAAATGTAAATCTTGCATTGATCCAGAATCATATAGAAGTTTGAATAATGGGTAACACCCACAAGAGATAATGATATATTTTTTTCAGGACAGAAATGTTTTTCTGTCTGAAAAAAGTTAATGAAGCACAATAATACTCATAAAATAATTTATCACATTACTGATTACAATATGTGCCAGTTCCTAGACAATAGGAAAATGTATGGGCCCATGCAGTACTCTATCCTCTATTACCTACATTGAATGGCAAAGTACATTTATCAAGATCTTATTAATGGCCAGAGCAAAATATAAGGGGGAGGGGGTACTTTTTGTGACCCATGAAAACTGGGGACTGCAGCTTTTTAGTTAAAGTCATATATAACCTTAAGGAAAATATGATAAAAGTTGCATCTACTGCATGAAACCTGCATTAATTTGGAAAAAGTTCATTGGAGGCCGATCCAACTAAAATCTTAAACAGCAACCTCCTTTAATTCTGCTAAAATCCTCTCAGCATCAGGAGTATATAAAGTCTTAAATCTGGTGCACAATGCTCAATAATTATGACCATTAATGACTGAATGCCCCTGAAGAAAGTTCACACTTGGGATCAAATCATCAGTTTGATCCCTAAAAACAAAGGCAAGCAGAACTTTTCCTAATTAATTAACTACAAGGTTTTAGCCAGTAATTCCAATTCAAGGTTTGGTTTGTATAGCGTCCATCATGCAAAAAAAGATCGCTGTTCTTTTTCAGAAGATCAGCAGTGGTAACATCAGAAGTGTATACAAGCGATAAAATATGCTGTGGATTAGATAGATATTACAGAGAAAGAGGTGAGAACAGGAAGAATGTTATTTTTATTTTTACTTGACTCTGTTTTACAAATGTTATTCACAATTTAAATTTCCTAGATTTTTGCCTAAAAGCTCTGTGAATCAGTTATGATATTCCAGCTGGCTCTTCCTCTACATTTTCATTATTGTACCTTTTCATTTATACAGTCATGCTAGGTCCAAATAACCCAATGCAATAAAATTATCCCCCCCTTTCTTTAAAAACTTGAAATGATGTAGGTGAAACTAACCAAAATGTTTACTAACTTTTTACATTTAATACTGTGTCAATCTATTGAACATACACAGAGCGAGTATTCCCTAACTCTGTATTGTTAATAAAACTTATACAATATGCACTAATATTTTGGGAGCTCTAAAATATATGCTCAACTGTAACCTTGAGAAAACGGATTTCAGCATAACAACAATCAAGTGACTCTACTACCGGTGCTCCACATTTTACCGTAAATGTCACTGTTTGGCACATCCATAACCTGTTTGTAAATCACAAAACAAGGTGGGCGATAATATCTTTTATTGGACCAACTTCTGTTTGCAAAAGAGACAAGCTTTTGAGCTACACAGAGTTCTTTTGCAGATAGACAGACAGATAGCATCAAAGGAGCCATATGTCTGTACAAATGTGAGAAAATTCCGTATGGCGAATAGGCTCTGCCTTAGATTTATTAGTTATGACATCAAAAACATCTCTTGACTGGCCAACGGCTCATTCAACAGGACCTGAGGCACAATTGGGATCTTAGTATTCTGTTAAAAATAAATTACACTGTTGGAGGTTATCAAGATGCTGACTAGCATCAAACTTCTGATAACAGTAAAAACTTAGTATCTACAGAATAAATCATTTTCCCAGTACAGAACTGCAGGGATGAAATTAAGAAACTGCTATTTTTTATTAAACAAGTATGAAGTCTTCTCATTTCAGGGCATATACAGCATGATATGCACATTTTAATGAGACACTTACTTTTTTGTTTAAAACATTAATGTTTACAGTTTCCATGCCTTAAAAAAAGTTCTAAAACTTCTCTTTCAAAGAGGTCTCCAACTGTCAAGTTTTGGCTTCGAGAGCTAATAAAGCTTGACTCTGAGTTTTTTCCATCCTTTTAAGTACATCTCTGAGAAATTATGTCTACCTTAATAATGCTTGGAAACCACTCAAAAGAGTGCTGGCTAAAACGTAAAGCTAATATTAGTTTCTAGAGCCAATCTGCTAGGTATGCAAGTGATCCACAAAATGGCACTTATCCCAATGAAAGAAAAAAAAGAGTCCTGCAACATATCACCCTCTCCTATGGGAAAAAGCTTCAGATGGAAACAGGGTCTACTCAACCTGAATGCTGCTGAATGGGCTGTGACTTTTCTCAAGGAGCCTACAGATTCCAAGGGGTTCACAGAAGTTCAGGACAATCTGTACAGAGGTTCTGTTCCTTTATGCAGATTGCAGGGGTTCTCAAACTGGGGGTTATGAGCCTTCAGGGGGTTGCGAGATTATTACATGCAGGGCCGGCTTTAGCAAGTGCGGCGCCTCATGTGAAAAACACCTTTTTTGTCAAGGAAAAGAAAACAAAAATGCCGGGGAATCGGCCTACGGCCAGCCCTAATTACATGGGGTGTCGCGAGCTGTCAGCCTCCACCCCAAACCCCGCTTCGCCTCCAGTATTTATAATAGTGTTAAATATTTTTAAAAAGTGTTTTTAATTTATAAGGCAGGGTCACACTCATAGGTTTGCTGTGTGAAACGGGTCACAGGAAGACAGGGGGCTGCAGACAGGGGAGTTTGAGAGGGAGTTTGACAGAGGGAGGCCTACGATGGTTAGGAAGGCCCGCAACACCTGTGCCAGCAGTGCTTCTGTGTCCTCCACCAGCACCTGTAGCCAGACAGAGCGCCTGAGCATGGATGCTTCTACCCAGATCCTGGTGTGGTTTTGCAGGGACTGTAACTTGCAATTCCCACTTACTGATATCCAGGCTGGGGGGACCATCCAATGTGACAGGTGCCTGCTGGTGGAATCTCTCAGGCAGCAGGTAGGAGAGCTACAGGAGGAGGTGGCTAGATTGAGGAGCATCCAAATCCATGAGCAATTCCTGGACAGTGTCTGTGTGGAGACAGCTGAGGTAGCTGTCCCAGTACACAGGACTGCTGACACACCACTGGTGGAGGAGGAAATGGCTCAGGGTGGACACTGGCAGCTGGTTACTTCTGGCAGCAGGCAGTGCTCCACCCCTGCTCCAAACCCTGCCGCCGTGGTAATAGGAAACCGTTCTGCTCTTCTTGATACAGGAGAGAAGGAATCTCCCCCTACAGCAGAGGAGGAGAAGCCTCGTACCCTTAAGGCTGGGAGGTCTGCTGCCACCACTGCGAATAGGAAACATAGGTGTAGTGGTGGTCGGAGACTCTCTGCTGAGGGGGACGGAGGTGCCCATCTGTCGCCCTGACATTTCATCTGGGGAGGTATGCTGCCTGCCGGGGGCCCGTATCCGAGATGTTACAGAGGCATTGTCAAGGATTATCCGGCCCTCTGACTACTACCCCATGCTACTCATCCATGTGGGCACAAATGATACTGCGAGGTGTGACACTGAGCAAATCAAGAGTGACTACATGGCTCTGGGCGTATGGGTGAAGGAGTTTGGAGCACAGGTGGTATTCTCTTTGATCCTTCCTGTCAAAGGTAGGGGCCCGGGCAGAGACAGGTGCATCGTGGAGGTGAATGCCTGGCTGCGAAGATGGTGTCGCCAGGAGGGCTTTGGCTTACTCGACCACGGGATGCTAATCCAGGAAGGACTGCTAGGCAGAGATGGTGTTCACCTTTCGAGGAGGGGAAAGACCCTATTTGGACACAGACTGGCTAACCTAGTGAGGAGGGCTTTAAACTAGGTACGATGGGGACAGGAGAGCAAAGCCCACAGGTAAGTGGAGAACATGGGGACCTAGGAGATGGGTCGGAAATAGGAGGGAGCGTGGGCTCTAATGGCAAAGAGATAGGAGGGTCAGGGCAAAACTGGGAGGCAAGATCAAATCAGTATCTTAGATGCCTGTATACAAATGCGAGAAGTATGGGTAATAAGCAGGAAGAACTGGAAGTGGTAATAAATAAATTCAACTATGACATTGTTGGCATCACCGAAATTTGGTGGGATAATATACATGATTGGAATGTTGGTATGGATGGGTACAGCTTGCTCAGGAAGGACACACAGGGGAAAAAGGGAGAAGGTGTTGCCTTATATATTAAAAATGTACACACTTGGACTGAGGTAGAGATGGACATAGGGGACGGAAGTGTTGAGAATCTCTGGGCTAGGCTAAAAGGGGTAAAAAACAAGGGTGATGTCATGCTAGGAGTCTACTACAGGCCACCTAACCAGGTGGAAGAGGTGGATGAGGCTTTTTTTAAACAACTAACAAAATCATCCAAAGCCCAAGATTTGGTGGTGATGGGGGACTTCAACTATCCAGATATATGTTGGGAAAATAACACGGCAGGGCACAGACTATCCAATAAGTTCTTGGACTGCATTGCAGACAACTTTTTTTTTCAGAAGGTTGAGAAAGCTACTAGGGGGGAAGCTGTTCTAGATTTGATTTTAACAAATAGGGAGGAACTCGTTGAGAACTTGAAAGTAGAAGGCAGCTTGGGTGAAAGTGATCAAGAAATCCTAGAGTTCACAATTCTAAGGAAGGGTAGAAGGGAGTACAGCAAAATAGAGACAATGGATTTCAGGAAAGCGGACTTTGGTAAACTCAGAGAGCTGATAGGTAAGGTCCCATGGGAATCAAGACTGAGGGGAAAAACAACTGAGGAGAGCTGGCAGTATTTCAAAGGGACACTATTAAGGGCCCAAAAGCAAACTATTCCGCTGGGTAGGAAAGATAGAAAATGTGGCAAAAGACCACCTTGGCTTAACCACGAGACCTTGCAAGATCTAAAAAATAAAAAGGAGTCATATAAAAAATGGAAACTAGGACAAATTACAAAGGATGAATATAGGCAAACAACACGGGAATGCAGGGGCAAGATTAGAAAGGCAAAGGCACAAAATGAGCTCAAACTAGCTACAGGAATAAAGGGAAACAAGAAAACTTTTTATCAATACATTAGAAGCAAGAGGAAGACCAAGGACAGGGTAGGCCCACTACTACTCAGTGAGGAGGGAGAAACAGTAACAGGAAACTTGGAAATGGCAGAGATGCTTAATGACTTCTTTGTTTCGGTCTTCACCGAGAAGTCTGAAGGAATGCCTAACATAGTGAATGCTAATGGAAAGGGGGAAGGTTTAGAAGATAAAATAAAAAAAGAACAAGTTAAAAATCACTTAGATAAGTTAGATGCCCGCAAGTCACCAGGACCTGATGAAATGCATCCTAGAATACTCAAGGAGCTAATAGAGGAGGTATCTGAGCCTCTAGCTATTATCTTTGGTAAATCATGGGAGACAGGAGAAGACTGGAAAAGGGCAAATATAGTGCCCATCTATAAAAAGGGAAATAAAAACAACCCAGGAAACTACAGACCAGTTAGTTTAACTTCTGTGCCAGGGAAAATAATGGAGCAAGTAATTAAAGAAATCATCTGCAAACACTTGGAAGGTGGTAAGGTGATAGGGAATAGCCAGCATGGATTTGTAAAGAACAAATCATGTGAAACCAATCTGATAGCTTTCTTTGATAGGATAACGAGTCTTGAGGATAAGGGAGAAGCGGTGGATGTGGTATACCTAGACTTTAGTAAGGCATTTGATACGGTCTTGCATGATATTCTTATCAATAAACTAGGGAAATACAACTTAGATGGGGCTACTATAAGGTGGGTGCACAACTGGCTGGATAACCGTACTCAGAGAGTAGTTATTAATGGTTCCCAATCCTGCTGGAAAGGTATAACGAGTGGGGTTCCACAAGGGTCTGTTTTGGGACCGGCTCCGTTCAATATCTTCATCAACGACTTGGATATTGGCATAGAAAGTACGCTTATTAAGTTTGCAGATGATACCAAACTGGGAGGGATTGCAACTGCTTTGGAGGATAGGGTCATAATTCAAAATGAACTGGACAAATTGGAGAAATGGTCAGAGGTAAACAGGATGAAGTTTAATAAGGACAAATGCAAAGTGCTCCACTTAGGTAGGAACAATCAGTTTCACACATACAGAATGGGAGGAGACTGTCTAGGAAGGAGTACAGCAGAAAGGGATCTCGGGGTTATAGTGGACCACAAGCTAAATATGAGTCAACAGTGTGATGCTGTTGCAAAAAGGGCAAACTTGATTCTGGGCTGCATTAACAGGTGTGTTGTGAGCAAGACACGAGAAGTCATTCCGCTCTACTCTACGCTGGTTAGGCCTCAACTGGAGTATTGTGTCCAGTTCTGGGCACCACATTTCAAGAAAGATGTGGAGAAATTGGAGAGGGTCCAGAGAAGAGCAACAAGAATGATTAAGGGTCTAGAGAACATGACCTATGAAGGAAGGCTGAAGGAATTGGGTTTTTTTAGTTTGGAAAAGAGAAGACTGAGAGGGGACATGATAGCGATCTTCAGGTAGCTAAAAGGGTGTCATAAGGAGGAGGGAGAAAACTTGTTCATCTTAGCCTCTAAGGATAGAATAAGAAGCAATGGGCTTAAACTGCAGCAAGGGAGGTTTAGGTTGGACATTAGGAAAAAGTTCCTAACTGTCAGGGTGGTTAAACACTGGAATAAACTGCCCAGGGAGGTTGTGGAATCTCCATCTCTGTTAATACAGGATCAGATTACATCTGCTTTCTACCAGCTTTTTCTGACAGTCTGTGATGGCATTTTTGGATCTCCAACCTCAAAATGGGGCTGAGGCAAGTGGGGATGGTCCTACAGAAGATCTGAACTTCTCCCTCAATGTAGGATAAGGCAGTTCTATGCAGAGGGGACCCCTCCACACTTAAAATACTGGGGAAACAATTACCTCTTTGTAGGTAGTAAATAGGAATGAGGGATTTGAAAAATGATAACTAAAGAAGAATGAACACTCCTAGTATCAACTATAAAAACATACAGTCCTGTGCATTAAGTATTTTGAGTAAAAACCACACTATGCTCTACCTCTCACACCTTTAGCAAGGGGGTTAGTCCCTGGCCCCTAAGTCAGAGAATAATTGTAATTATAATTGTACACAAATAATAGTGTAATTATAGCACAAGACAATAAAGGATATTATTTAGACCCTTGTGGGATGCTTAAGCTTGCTCATCAATACATTTTTGAGCGACAGGTGAGTTACTTAAATATATAAGCGGTAGCATGGAAAACCTGTGGACAGTTTGCCCATTCTGTCAAAGACAGATAAATCGTGACCCAGTGCAGGACAAAACAACTTGCTAAAATATGAACTGAGGCAGATAGTTCAGACTCATGAGAACTAAATCTGGACCGTGTCCCGTATTTGTCCCGTGTCCCGATCGATGGTCGGTCGGTACACCTTTTGTCCCGATTTCCGGTCTTCTTCCGTTTTTTGTTGGGTTTTTTTGCTCAGCAATTTCCGGCGGAAGAGGCTCTTCCGGTTTTTTTTTGTTTGTTTGTTTCCTTGACAGCTTTGGATGGGAAGTCCCGATTTTCGGGTCTTCTCATCTGGTCACCCTACCCGCTCCCTCCCTGCTCGGACCCACCATCACACCCCTCTTCACCTCCCCATGGGTCATTATATTACTGCACACAACAGTCAATCAATGCAGTTGTAGATAAATCTCTGTTGAATGAATGAGGTGTGAATGAGGAAGGTGTGGAAAGCAGGCACCTCCAGATAGCTGCAACCCTTGCCTACTCACCCCACTGCGGGCCGCACAGTGAGCCCACCTACTCGCCCCCCTACTGGCCGCACAGTGAGCCCACCCAGGCCGTATATTGTGCAGGCCTGCACTAAAACCTTACTGCTAAATACGCTTTGCTTCCACATTGAGCAAAAAGCAACAACAAGAACAGTGAATGTACTGCAGAAGTAAAAACCAGAGTTGTCCTGTGGGAGTAATATATGAACTGCTTTAAAATTGACATAGTTATGTTAGCCTTTGATTAGTTTTCACCCCAGTCTTGTAATTGTTGGGTATCTTAACTGGCTGATTAGTGTCCAATGCTCAGGGTACATTGGATTCCTTTTAAATAAAAAAACCCAGTTTGTTGAGAAGAACATTATGTTGAAACAGATGCTTGAGTATATTTAATGCTTAGTTTACACATCTGCATTTTATATTGTGTATATTTATTTTAGATTAATTATATCTTCTGCTACTTAACATGGTCACCCAGGAATTTGGTCCAGATTTACTGTCTTGGTCTTTACTTGCATCTGCATTTTAGAAGAACAAACACCTGCTCATATGCTAACACTTAGGGCTAGTCTACACTTACCGGCTGGATCGGAGGCGTCGGATCGATCTTCTGGGTTCGATTTATCGCGTCTTGTCTAGACGCGATAAATCGAACCAGGAAGTGCTCCCCCGTCGACGTTGGTAATCCAGCTCGCTGCGAGGAGTAAGCGCTGTTGACGGGGGAGCCTGCACGCCGCGTGTGGACCACAGGTAAGTTCGAACTAAGAGACTTCGACTTCAGCTACATTATTAACGTAGCTGAAGTTGTGTATCTTAGTTCGACAGGGGGGGTTAGTGTAGACCAGCCCTTAGATTCCAAGACTAAAAGGGAGCATGGTGACCATCTAGTCTGACCTCCTGTATAACACAATCCAAGGAATTCCCCCAAAATAATTCCTAGTGCATACTTTAAAAAAAAACTAACTTGATTTAAAAATTGTCACTGATAGAGACTCACTACAACCCTGGGAAAATTGTTCCAATGGTTTATTACTCTCATCATTAAAAATTTATGCCTTATTTCCTGTCTGACTTTGTCTAGTTTCAACTTCCAGACATTGGATAACGTTATACTTTTTGCTGCTAGATTGAAGAGCCCATTATTAAATATTTGTTCCCCATGTAGGCACTTATAGCCTGTAATCAAGTCACCCTTTAACTCTTTTGTGTGTGTGTGAAGCTAAACAGATTGAGCTCTTTGAGTTTCTCATTATAAGGCATATTTTCTAATCCTTTAATCATTCTCAGGGCTGTCCTCTGAACCCTCTCCAATTTATCAACATCCTTCTTGAATTGCTGGTTCCAGAATTGGACACAGTATATTTCTAGGGCCAAATATAGAGGTAAATAACCTCTCTACTCCAATTTGAGATACTCCTGTTTATACATCCCAGGATTATATTAGCTCTTTTGGCCACAGCGTCACACTGGGAACTCACACTCCGCTGATTATCCAACCACGACCCCCAATTCTTTTTCAGAGTCACTGCTTCCCAGGATAAAATCCCTCATCCGGTAAGTACAGCCTACATTCTTTGTTCCTAGATGTATACATTTACATTTAGCCATATTAACGTGCATATTGTTTGCTTGTGTGCAGTTTACCAAGTAATTCAGATTGCTCTGAATTAGTGACCTATCCTCTTTACCATTTATCACTCCCCCATGAGCCCTTCAATAGCCTAACACACACCTGCATTAGCATTCACAATGGCAAAATACTTGGGAGCCAATGGGTTTTGTGCATGCAAATGTTAATTCTTTTATATATGTACATTTTAGGGTGTATGCAACTGTAGCAGGGTGGAACCCTGCTCCTGCCCGGAGGGGCTGGAAATAGCCCTGGGAAAGGGCTGAGGCTCAGAGGCTGGGCTGATGAGCAAGGCAGCCACAGCTGTGGCCAGTTAATCAGGGCCCAGCTGGCCCTTATAAGAGGGCAGTGGGCCGGGAACAGACACTCTCTCTCTGCCTTTAGGGAGAGAAGGGCTTGGCTGCAGGGACCTGACTAGGTACCTAGGGTGGAGCAGGGCTGGGGAAGGGCCTGAGGAGCTGGGGAGCTCCGGCTAGGAAAGCCCCAGGCTGCGGCCTAGGGTTAGGCCCATCTAGGTACTGGGGTTGCGGGGGCAACCCACGGGTAGGCGGAGGCAGCAGGTCCAAACCCCCTTTGCCTGTGATGAGTGGCTTATACTGCAGTCTGCCCCAGGGCGCGGGGGCTAGCTGGTGACTGGCAGAAGCCTACGACTGAGGCGAGGTGGGGATAGTGGGTTCGGGGGAGGGGAGACCCAGATCTAGGGGTACTGCCGAGGGGGCAGCACCCCAGTTAAAAGGGCACCGGGTCCTGGGAGGGACGCGGGCCCAGCGTGGACAGGCGGATCACTGGCCTGCAGAGGGCGCTCCAGAGGCTGGTGAGCTAATTCCCAGAACAACCAGCAGGAGGCGTCGCAGGGGTGAGTCCGACCCTGCCACAGCAACTGTTATTTCTTTTTGCAGGTGTCTGCGCCTACCAAGAGCAAGTCAATTTTGAACATACACAAGTGAAGACTGGGTAAAGATGTGTATTCGTTTAAACTGTTTTTTTTTTACTTCTGCTTCAATTAATTCTTGTGACAAAGAGCTTGCACTTTTTTGGGTATTAGGCTGATAAAGTTCACCACATTTTCATGGTACCAATAAGCGCCCTTGTGTAATAGGCATTTATACTGAACAATCTCTAACAGGAGTTATAACAGAGTTCAATATAGTTAATTTTGTTCCCCAGCCTCAAACACAGAAGCAGATCAGGAAAATCTCTTTTCTTTTGTTTATACATCGCCAACAAGAAACCTTGTGAAAAGGATTCCCTTCCCCAATACCCCCGCAAATGCATTGATCTTCATAAGAAAAGGGACTAAAGGCACTTATTATCAAATTCATATAATTGTGGAACCCTACAATTACATGTCTCAAATGACATGAAACGTCTATGTTCTCTTTCAATTTTCAAGTCCAATGATTCAGTATCTATACATCATAATACAAAAGCCAGAAATTAATTCATAATAGTATCCTGGATATTAATTGCCATTAAAGGTTTTTTCAGGCCTATTCAGTCTGCCAGGTATGCCAAATCATGCAGGATATCAAAAACTTCTCCCTTTCCAACAAAGAACTATTCAGACAATACAAGATATTTCAAAAGTATATTTCTATAGTATTCTGCAATTAGGATGGCACGAATGTTAATGTTATAAATAAGTCAAGTACCATCCTTGACTCCTCTCTCCTTTACTGATCATATTCAAGCTGTGGCTAAATCCTGTTCTTTCTTCCTTGGTAGCCTATCCAAAATCCTTTCCATCTATTCCATCCTTAGTGCCAAACCCTTTGGTCCATCCCTCAATTATCTCCAGCCCAGACTACTGTAACATCCTTCTCTCTAGCAACCTAACTAATTTCCCTCCAGTCTATCTAAAATGTAACTGCCAAACTCATCTTCCTTGCTGTGAAAAGGCTGAGTCCCCACCCTGTTCTCAACAGACCATACACACCCTGAGTCAGTATCCAAACTCACCCCTCTCCTAGGTTTTATTATTATTGTTGCTGGTTTTGTATTATGGTAGAACCCACAGTTCTAAATCAAGCTCAGGTCCCCATTGTGCTAAGTGCTGTATAAATACACAGGACGTCATCCTGACCCTCACAAATTCCAATCTAATAGGCTTTATTGGCAATTCAAAAAGAATAGCACAACAAAAAATGCCTCCCATGAGCTGGCCATCTCTAGAGTTGCCCTCCATGAGCTCCCATATCGCAGCTCCATATTTCTCTCTCCCAGGGAGGCTGCTCCAATTTGCTTTACATCACTGGAGGAGTTAACAAGCTAGACTTGCCACAATAATCATCAAAGCTTCAGAAGCTTTTGTTCTCACAACTGCTACAGGGTCGGTTAGACTCGTTCATCACTATGGCCTTCAAACTTCCCTTACAAGCCCATCTCCTTCTGGGTCACTTTCAAGCTCCTTGCCTTTGCTTCCAAGGCTCTGCACAGCTCTGCCCTGCCTACATTGGATTCCTAGTCTCTCGCCATTCACCTGTTCAGTCCCTGTATTCCACCACTTCTGCATCACTCTCCATACCCCTTGTTCCCTCTCCCAAGCGGACACCTACATCTGGAAAGTCCTCTCTGATCCTGCATGACACACAAACTCCCTCCCACTCTTCATATCCCTGCTTAAAATCCAACTTTCCCCACAACTGCTCAAACAACTACCATTTAATCAATTCTATTTAAAACAACAATAATTTACAAATGTAATTATATAAAAAAAATAAGCCCCTAGGAACAAACATGATGTGTACTGTGACAATCTTGTTTGCCTATCCCTCTCTCTAGTCCCCTTACCTGTTATCTCCCCCAAAGTTCTCTCTTCTGGTGATCCACTTAGATTGTATGTGTTTTGAGGCAGGCACCATACCTTTACTAACTATGCAATGCACCCCCTTCCCAAACAATCACACTAGTTACAAATATTAAATAATAAATTGTAATCTGTTACAGACCCTGTGCAAAACTGCTCAGAAAGTAGATATGCATGTGGTTCTTATAATGAACAAATTATTTAGGCTGTCCACCAAAACAGATTCAACTTTATAGGAAACCTGTAGTTAATAAGGTTTCATAGGTATTTCATGCTCCAAGCCTAGGGGCTTCTTGCTACAGTATCCTCGAGCTGACAAGCATATATTTGTCCCTCTTCCCTCTTGTAGTTGACTCTGTATATGACCCTGTGCTGTGTATCCTATCCTTCCAACAACAAAACCATATTTTAGGAGACCAAAAGACAGCAGAAACTGAACAGATGCCTCTCAGCAATTTTAGTTACATAGGCTTCAAACAGAAGAGCAGCATATCAATTTTTTTCTACCTCTGATATTTTGAAACAAAATTGGTTCCACCCTTGGTTAAATTCTGGCCTTGCACCGCTTGATTTTCTCTCCCTACCTTTTTATATAGCTATGTAATTTAGTCAAATGATAGTTTAAGTACTATTATTCTAAATGATCTCTCTTTAATTGGCATTTGCAGTATTCAGGCTGTCTCAATTACATTAGACTTCAAAGGCCATTTTACTTGCATATCTTTTAATAATGTGGCAAGTTTACCAGGTTTTACTCATTAAGGGCTAGAATGTAGCATCAGGATAAGTAGCTCATAGTAAGGGGCAGTGTGAAGCTGCACTGGTGCAGCGAGAACACCAGGGGGCATAAGACAACTTCTGGAGCTCCAAATTCTGCAGCACTGCATGCCTGTAGCATCCTTTTGTACTGGGCAACTTACCGCCCCAATGCAGATAGACAGCTCTGCTTGCTGTATGCAACTGAATGGACCTCTGGACCTATGTTCTTTTGGGCTCCAGCCACACTCAGACAAGTAGGAAGGGAGAAATACTTGTGCTCCCTAGAGCACAGGGGTGCAACCCTGACTGGTTGTCATGCAATTCTGTCTAGTCTTTACATAGGGTGACCATATTTCCCAAAGTAAAAACAGGACACTGCGTGGGGCTGGCCAGAGCGCCCCCACCCGCTATGAGGCTGGCCCAAGCCACCTGTTCTCACGGCTCACTCCACTCTGCCTGGGGCTGTGGCTGACTGCCCAAGCCCCACACCTCCTGGGACTGTCAGCCTGAGCCCCAGTGCCCGGTGCCTCTCATCACCACTTGACACCCCCTCCCCCCGCCCACCAACGCTCTGCTTCCCGCAGCTCCCATTGGCTGGGAATGGCAAACCGTGGCCAGTGAAAGCCGCGACCGGCCGAACCTGCGGAGGCGGCGGCAGATAAACAAACCGGCTCGGCGTGAGGGGCTTACCCTGAGCAATCCACAGACTGAGTTTGGGAACCACTGGTATAGGTGAATGGGCCATATAATAAGGATGGGCTTTTTCTATAAGCCTGAGGTTATGAGTCAAAGCAAGGCAGATTGGCTAGAAACAGTAGAACTAACACGGTCTTTGATTTAGGATTGGACACAGCAAAGTAAAAGTGAATGCTGATGGGAGCTAAAATAGAATATTTAAATAGCTATTTCCAGAAATTAATGGGTTCATTACTGACACTTCAAGCTGTAATTTTAAAAGGTTAGACGCTTCATTTTTAAATTTTCATGTTTACCAAAAGACAGAGGGCTCATATTTGTACTGCTGGGTGTTTTTTGTTTGTTTTCCAATAAAACACATGTATTAACCTATCAAAGATTTTTTACATGCAGATAACTACTGACAATAGCTAATTCAAATACATTAATTCAATAGGTTCTAATTTAAACATGGTTAAGCCATTTTGACCATTAGCAAGCCGTTGCCAAACCCATTAAAAGAATTCCACAGGACTGCTTAGGTCAAAATTCACAGATAAGGCTAGTCTTGGTAGTAAAAGGAATGTATTAACTTGCCTTCCTTAACAAATATCTACGTAATTAATAACTACTGCCACATTATTACATTACAAGTGCAGCACTTCACTTGAAAAGATAAAGAGAATTGTCCCTGTCAATTATTAATGTAAACACACAGGAGTTCTTAAATAGCAGAAATACAAAATAAAAACATGCCCCAATGACTCAGGCTCAATTGATATTATCTCTACCTTTTGAGATACAGCATATCTTTATATCGTCTGGCCCTGAGGCAGGAAAGGATCCTTACTCAGGAAGGGGTATTTAAGTAAGTGCTTAACATCTGCTACATGACTAAGTATTTTCCTGACTCGGGGCCTCTGGGTGCTGGAAGACATAACCCAGAGCCAAATCTTTCTGTCCTTACCCAAGCAAAACTTCCATTGACTGCAGGATTTAGCTATATGGATAGATTGGGTTGCCTGGGTAAAAATGCAAAATAAATCTATTTGTCAACCTATCTCTAGTCTGCCTCATGTAACTGTGTTGCAGATTTTTCTTAATTTACTATTTCAATTCACATCTGCCAAGGGAAATTAATGTTTTTAAAACTTCCAGCTGAATTCTAACTATATATAAGGAATACAGAACATATACATTAGATATTCATACCAGTTTTACTTAATATCATCTTGTTTATCTTATCAAGAATATTACTTTATTATGGAAGGTTGTTTTATACTTAACATAAACCTAGAGAATGGGAGAATCTACATATTACATTGTTGATCACATGCAGCACCTCAGGATGGTAGTCCTCGTATCGTGTGTACACTATAGGTTATATTGCTAAATTAAAAATTAACTAAATTAATTTAGAAATATGGCGCTCAAATTAGTATTACTGCTATTGGTCTTGGAACATTTAAAAAAAATAATTACAGTAATTCCATCACATACCAACATAAAGCAGTCCAAATGTTGGAAAGAAAATACAGAGCTATGATTTCAGATATACACTCAAGCAAAGAAGGTACAATGGGGAAATCTGTAACAATGTGTATATTAGAATAAAAACAGCAATGATATAAAAATAAAAAGACATGGTAGTGAGGTGATATATTTTATTGCACCAACTTCTGCTAGTGGCGGGGACAAGCTTTCAAGCTTCACAGAGCTCCTATTCATGTCAAACAGAAAGTCAAAAAAAGGCATTCAAGAACTACAGGGTAGGGATCTAACCTCCTATACCTGGGTAGACCAAGGGATGCTGCCAATTTTGGTAAAGTTGTAACAAAACCAAACTCCAAGCAATTAGATGAAATTGAATTATTGAACTAAAATAATAGAAAAAACATTATTTCTACAGCTTGATTAGCCTGCGGATGGCTAGAAGTCTGAATAATAAAGAATGTAGAATGCTGACATCAAGTTTTGTACAATTCTCTATTTTGGATATTCCCTCCACTTTCTGATTTAGTGTATTTTATATTTGGTCATCAGTTGCCTGACAAGTATTACAGCCTCTTTGTAATTTACACATCTTATTAAGTCTGTTTTCTAGAAGTACAAAAGGTCAATACCACTGTAAGGATAATATTGAACATTCTTTACCACAGCAAAGGAGGAACGAAGCAAGAGGAAATAGAAATCAAAGTTTGGGTCTCTAAAACTATTATGTAAAAACCCTTAATAATTAAAACACTTGGCTATATAGTAATGATTAATGCACCTGTTTTAAATTAGTCATAAGAAAATAAAATTCCATGTGTATTTAACATCACAATGATCACTCAGTTAAACGCCTTGAAAGGGGAAAGAAATCTAATGCTATCTCTTGAGTTTCAAACATGCTTATTTCACTTGGCTGAAGCATCACTGCAAGAAAATTCTCTCATTGCTCTAACACACGTTGGAAAAGAAAACCTTATAGAACCAAAGTTTGATTTTCAACATCAACACCGAAAGTTTAGAAATTCTGTCTGAAACTAAGGTTTTATTCCTGCAACTACTTATATACACAAGTAATCCTGTTAATTGAATGTAACTGCACACTGTAATCTACTCACAGGTGTGTTTTGCAAGATTGTAGTCTAAAATGCAAAAATCAAATGACAATCCAGCAATCTAAGGCCTTGATTCTGGAAACAATTAAGCATGAAAAGTTACAGCACAAGGGGTTATGTATTTAAAGTTACATTACCAGGAGCAGAGCACAAAAGTGTAAAGTCAAGGCCATTCATAGATCACTTGGGTCAAATTCCACCATCCATTACATCTGTGCAACCCTCACAGCATGAGGTACACTAAAGTCTGTGAAGTTGCTCTGGATTTATACCAAGGTAACAGCAGAATTTGGTTTTATATCCTAATAAAACTACTAGTAAATTTTAACCATGTTTCTTCTATTAAAAATTAACAGTTACAAAGGACATGTTTCTGCCATCTCTTTAATCTCAGACAATCTGGTGTGAGACACTTGAAAAGTGATTTATCTCCAATCATACTGAAGGTTTCAAATTATTCCTTTAACAAAATATTAAGAGCTAATCATGCAGTGAACCATAGCCACATGTTTGCTGACACCAGTAATTGTCTGCTCGTAAGAATCACTGCCTGGAGGAAGGTAGAAATTACACAGCTGAGCTTCACTAAAAGAGGCACATGGGCTGTAAAATGACACATGGGAATATAAAGATGCAAGGTGAAATGGGATAGATTCCTTCCTGAATCTCAGCAACATGTGCAAAATGAGGCTTATGGCATTAGATCTTTCTCAGCAAACCTCCTTCAAATTGGAATACAGTTTCATTTCACTATCATACAAACATACGGAATAGATGTTCAATGTGTGCTTTTGACTAAGTAAATATAGTAATGTGATTTTACACTTGCGCAGGTGACAGTGAATATATGAGGTAGTTATATAAAGGGTTAATTCAGTTTTATGAAGTGTACAATATGAAATCTATTTAAAATGTATTGTATGGGTTTTCTTTCTAGCTCACCTTGTACCAACAGGTATACACTGCATTTTATTATACTGGTGATCATAAGAATGCAGCATTTTTTTAAATAACGACACTATTATTATGTAGTCAAACATCTGTTTGGATATACAGGGAACCTCATCCTGCCACTCTTACATTAAGAAGTTTCACTAATTTCAGTAGGGACCAGAGGCACCACTTGCAGAGTATGTACTATTCAATGGAACTAAGGGTGGCAGAGGTGGTCCATTAATTAGCTCCTAATGGTACCATTGAAATCAGGTCAAAATAGCCTTTTTCAAAGTAAAAGTTAGAGATGCATTACATATTACATAGCTACTACAATGTAGCATTCCTGGGAATGTAACAGAAGAATGTAATAGAGTTGTTGTTAAAAGGTGATTGATAGACACTAACATCAGAGCATAAAGCTATTAAAATTCTATACATTACATTAAGTAGATTAGCTATATACGATATCTCAGAAAATTAAGTGACTGAGAAGCCATTAAGGAAGGATTTATTGTAGTAAATACAAATTATTATTTCCTAATAAATTTAGCTTTTCAGTAAGCTGTCTCTTCTGTCATCACATGACCTTTAATCCTTCAGCTGCATAAATGTATATTGGTTATTCTCCTTCCACTTCATAATGGGTTTTAGATTTAAAGAACCTAGGGAGCGGAAGGCTTACAGAAATAATTTTGTATATATTAAACACTAATAAACTGGGCAACTCTTTTCAGAGGCTTTTTGCTGTGCTTGAAATCTCTGTTGTCAGGTCAATACCTCTGTCTGAATTATTGCCTTGTCTTCAACCTTTACTGCCTCGCATTCAATTATTCATGCAATATACTGTACATGCTATCCTCTTCCTCATGTTTACATTAGGTGAAATCTTGCCTCCTTCCCCTCTCCCCACTGGAGAAATGGGAGTTTTGCTATTGACTTCAATGACAAGATTTCACTTACTATATATACATACATATTCACATGTACAATGAATGTGTGTGTATTTATAGATCTATCTCTCTATATAATATAAATATATATACACAAACACAAGTCACCCACCTTAATGTGTATTTTGTGCCTCACTGTACATACATAAACAAACATACACAGAATTACATATTATACCTGCCAAGTTATTTTAAAGGATCCCTCAAAATCAGAAGGTCTAATTGAGGCAATGGGAAAAATATAAAAAAATACACAGATGGGAAAACTGGTTCGGATAAACCTATCTAAACCTTCACCAATTTCAGCCATTGTGAGGTTCAGAAAAATTATAGTTAACTACGGAGTTCTGCATTTCATAGAATCATAGAATCTCAGGGTTGGAAGGGACCTCAGGAGGTCATCTAGTCCAACCCCCTGCTCAAAGCAGGACCAAACCCAACTAAATCATCCCAGCCAGGGCTTTGTCAAGCCTGACCTTAAAAACCTCTAAGGAAGGAGATTCCACCACCTCCCTAGGTAACCCATTCCAGTGCTTCACCACCCTACTAGTGAAAACGTTTTTCCTAATGTCCAACCTAAACCTCCCCCTCTGCAACTTGAAACCATTACTCCTTGTTCTGTCATCTTCTACCACTGAGAACAGTCTAGATCCATCCTCTTTGGAACCCCCTTTCAGGTAGTTGAAAGCAGCTATCAAATCCCCCCTCACTCTTCTCTTCTGCAGGCTAAACAATCCCAGTTCCCTCAAAAAGCAGCAGAACTGCCAAAAGGTGGACAATATTCACTGGTTGTTACATACTGAGGCCTTGACTTACACATAAAACTTTATCTGATTTAGCTAAAACTCAGGTGTTACACCAGTTTAATTAAATCCACTTAAAAACTATTTTTATTAAATTACTGTAACTTTTGTGTGTAGACAAAGCCTGACAATAAATAAGAGTAGAAAGCTCAAGAAATCTTGCAATACTTTGTTCTAGATTTCTAGTTCAATTTTACAGACCAAGTATTTTGGATCACGTCAGGGGAGTGTCCAGTAGTCTGATACTCCATTAAATGAATTCGTCATTTTGGAGATTTGCCTATCGCGTAGTTCCACAAGGCCAAATTGTGAAATCAACAGAAATTTTGCCTGTATAAGGAGAAAAATTTACAGGATTTTGTGCTACAGTCAGGGCCGGCTCCAGGCACCAGCTTGCCAAGCTGGTGCTTGGGGTGGCAGGTGAGAAGGGGGCGGCAGTCCGAGTCCCGCGGTGGCAATTCGGCGGCAGGTGCGCTCTTCCCGCCGCCAAATTGCCGCCGCGGGACTCGGACCGCCGCCCCAGTCTTGCCTGCCGCGGCGGCAGAGGGGCGACAGGTCCGCCGCTGTCCCCTTGCCGCTCCGGAATGGGACTGCCTGCGTCGGGGGCGGGGCCCCGCTACGTCTGCCTGCGTCGGGGGCGGGGCGCCGCCACCCCTGCTTGGGGCGGCAGAATTGGCTACAGTTAATAAGCAGGTGCACACATGCTATAACAAAGATCTAGGGCACCAAGGAAATGTTTCATCCAAGCCCTAATTTTTATTAAGTTACCAATGTATAATTTAAGAATGCACAAAAGAAATAAATTATCTGTGAAATATCTGTGAAAGTGGCACATTTTAAGAGCTAACTGGAGCAGCTTCAGAGCTGGATGTTTGTATGATTCAAATAAAAGTTATGTGAACTTTAGGAGAAAGAAAACTAACATCTATGGCAGTACTGGGGACTCATTTCACATAGCAAGCCTCTGAGTGCAACCCCCCTTATAAATTAACAACACATTTTTATACATTTAACACCATTATACATTCTGGAGGTGAAGCAGGGTTTGGGGTGGAGGCTGACAGTTCGCGACCCCCCATGTAATAACCTCGTGAACCCCTGAGGGGTCCCGACCTCCAGTTTGAGAACCCCTGATCTATGGTGTTTATGATCATGTACAAACCACATAAACTCAGCTACACGTATCATTTCAGGGTGATTTAACACATTTCTAGTCTGCTTCTAACTGATAATGCGTGAAGTTTAAACCTAGGCAGGGAAATTTTATTGCAGACACAGGAGGTTGTTAAGTCAAGAGAAGAAGCAAGTTGGCCTGACCAGTATTATCCTCTTGGGAGATCCTCTATATACTGAATAGGGCACTCCTGAAAGTTCTAACACTTTAACCTCTATAAATCTGTCGTCATTATCTCAAGAAAACAGCTAATCTCAAAGGATTTAAAAAATGGAAAACAAATGGAACATCTTTTTCAGAGTTATAGATTATATACAAAATAACAGTTTCCCTCAAAATCTTGTGTTTACATTGCTCCTGAAAAAGGCCACTTAATAATCACTCATGTACACAGGACTTGCAAAGAGAAAAGCCTTATTTTTATTTTTCAATTATTTATTTTTGGGCAGTTTCACTGGAAGCCATTCCACTATAATTATTAAAAAACAAAAATAAAATAAAAATACAAAGGTTGAACCAATTCTGTATTCCACTCATCTAACTAACAAAAGGCTATAATCTTAAAATTATGTAAATAAGTTGCAATAAAAGTATATGACTAGAACTAACAGTAATCCCAACTGACATTAACTTACTGTAAATTAAAAGTTGAGACTACATAATAGTATTTTAGGTGAAAGAAAAAAATCAAATACATTCCAGTAACTATCAAGATACAATTGTATAGCAGAAAATGAAAGATAAGAGATTATGCTAGAATTTTCAAAGGGATCTAAAAGAGTCATTGGAAATGGATTGCCTAATTCCATTACACTCCTTTGAAATCCCTTATAATTAGGAGGAAGACTACAGGAGTCTTTACTCCAACAAGCAGATGAACTGGATTTCAAAATTGATCAACTTTGAAACCCAGTTTACCCAAGAAAGGATTACTTACCTAAGTGTTGCAAATTCAGGCTATAATTTAGCAGAAAAGACAAATAGTGACGTGGATATCAGGACTGATCAGCTGTGCAGCTCAAGATGGAACTTCTGAATGGATATTCAATTGTGATGTAAAGTAACTCTTAGGCCTGGTCTACACTGGGGGTGGGAGGAAGGGATGGGCTAAATCGGTCTAAATTACGCAACTTCAGCTACGAAAATAGCATAGCTGAAGTTGATGTACTTAGAGCTACTTACCACGGTATCTTACTTACTGCAGTAGGTCGACTGCTGCCGCTCCCCCATCGACTCTGCCTACGCTTCTCGTTCTGGTGGAGTACCGGAGTCGATGGGAGAGCGCTTGGAGGTCGATTTATCGTGTCTTCACTAGATGTGATAAATCGACCCCCGCTGGATCTATTGCTCCAGAGGTAAGTATAGACATGCCCTCAGAAACGCTGCCGTCAGGAAGAGGAACCATAATTAGAAGAACATTGAAATGGAGGTCTGGAAATTGTCTTTGAGTATCCTGGGTATTTTAAAATCTATGCAACTCAGCAGCTGATTATGTTGGGACTAGGTGAACCAATGATCCGTTACAGAATTGCAAATCCTATGTTCCTAGAAAGAAGTGTTTTTGGAGATTTTTTTTCTAACACAGATCTCATAATTTTAACACAGTTTTAAACCGATGAGAGTATAGGAGGTGGGGCACCAGCATGTTAGTGATGATGGACTGTGTAGAACAGATGCATCAATTTCAAAGGCTTTCATTCCCTACACAGAGCTGCCCAGCCGTGACAATGGCCTCTGAAGCAGAAACACAACCAGCGGAACAATCAGCTCAGGGAATGGGCTCAAACAGCCCTGAAAGTGCAGCAGAGGATGATCCAAAGAGGGTGGTCCAAATTAAGAGCAGCCTAAGGAATTCAATTAAGAAAGCCTATTCCCACTCTTCCCCAGCAGTTGCTTCCGCCACAGAGAAGGCAGAAATGGCATGGGACAATGTCTTTCAATTCTATTATCTTTTTTGATGCACTGAAGGTATAATGTGCCATGCACCCGAGGTGAATGTGTATATTACCTAATGAATGAACACCCTACCATGACAAAATGCTGTCTTCTATACAGTTTTGCAAGGTTCAGCCTCATCATAATAGATCTCTATTCTATAACATAGCAATAATTATAATGTGAGGGGAAAAGGGTCATGGATTCTTACACAGTGAAGTGATTTGGTTAATTTACCTTTATCACTTAATCTCTCCATATTAGTAGCTAGGAAAAAGATTGTGGTTTCTGTTTAATCCTGTAAACAGTTGGCGTGGAAATACTTTTGATTAATTATAAATTCCAATGTGTCCATGCATTAAATTTTGTTAACATAACTGTGTGTAAGTGCATGTGTGTATATGTCGAGGAGCGTTATAAGCAGACCTTCACAATGTTCTTTAAACTGAGATTCATTTATTTATCCTAACAACCATATACATAGATTATGAATAATAACTCTTAAAAATAACAGGACTTAGTGGCTTGGAGGGCTGGTCAAGATATGTCAAGGACTTTCACGTCTAGCTCACCAGTTCCAATCCAGCTGGTTGAGGGTGACTAAAAGTTGTAACCATCTGACAGCTCTGTGGTGGCTGTGTGAAATAAATTGATGTTTATTTGTTAATAAGTGGAGTCAAGTGTCCACAATGCAAAACTACCACCATAATGGGTACTAAGCACCCTTATTGACAGTGTCAGCATAGACCACAAAATTGAAGGACATGGAGACTGAGTAATCAACTCACACATGGAAGTAGCTCCTCCAAAAAACTGCCCCACAATGTTGAAGCACATTGGCAGGAAAGAGCTTGGAAGCTTGCAGTGACTTAATATAGGGCTTCATTTTCTAGGGTTGTCAATTCAGCAACTTTCACAAACATTAAAAAAAAAATACACGCCAGCATTTTTTAAAGAGGGAAAGAGACAATCTCAAAGGAGAACATAACAGGGTATAACTTTCTGTTAGGTTAGTGTAATCTGCTGAAAATACATCAAACTGGCACTGTGCCTGAAGAATGGAAATACTGAGGTTTGATTTTAAAATGTCCATTAAAATAATTTTAAAAGTCATTGTTTATTCCCTGTGAATGCAAGAATCTACTAAGGAAGAGAAATGCTCTGCTCTATCAGAGGCTCAAACTTGATCTCTACAATCAGATGCCTCCAGCAGGAACACACTCAAATCTGAAGCTAGAAATGATGTTATCATTTAATAAAGGAAACACACACGAACTTCCAGGGATGTTTGTTGAAAGAAATATAGTGTCATTTATGGCAAGTAAATAGTTTTATTCATGCTGAACTACTACCAGGAAGAACACTGAAAAATGTGTTCTAATTTACTGAAGCCAGGATTCATACTGCATATACAAACTGTAACTGATTCTGTACTGTTTTATGCAATATGCAATATTTACTAATTTACCATATTGACTTAACATTAAGTATAGGCATTACATTTAGAATTTTCCAGGGTGAAATGAAAAAAACACCAGCTCACAAGTATCATGCCCACTTAATTTGTTTAACATTTAAAGACAGGAGAGTATTTTAAAAATAGATCTTTTCATCTTATTTTGACAGGGGGGAAAGAAAGAGCTTTTTTATCTTTAGTAGAAGTAATGTGTAGCTATTAAAATAAATATGCTGCCCGAATCTTTGTAACAAGTTCTAAATACATGGATTAGCTAACCAACCAACCAACCAACCAACCAAATAAATAAAT
Source organism: Chelydra serpentina (assembly GCA_037349315.1). Classification (NCBI taxonomy): domain Eukaryota; kingdom Metazoa; phylum Chordata; order Testudines; family Chelydridae; genus Chelydra; species Chelydra serpentina. Next base: position 26,408,533 of record JBAIAC010000035.1, on the reverse strand, counting down.
AAATAATACCTCAAGTGTTTTCTGAAAATATCTGTGAATAGTGAATAGTTTGTTGGAAGCCTCCATAACTCACATGGCAGTTTATATTATTATCAATTATTTTAGTAGAAAAGTTAAATCATAGTACAGGCCTGCACAACTCGTAAAGCAGCGAGGGCCATATTACTTCAAAGAAAACAGCTGAGGGCCGAAACCTACCAGCCCCGCGGAAGCGCTCCCCCCGCCCCAGCGCTGCCCGCCCTGCGGAAACAACCCCTCCTTCTCCAGCGCTGGGGTGTGGAAGCCTGTACAGGGGGAAAGAAACAGCACGCATAGGGTGACCAGATCACAGCAGTAAAATAGGACCCGCCCTCTCCCCACTCGGCCCCACCATCACACCCCTCTTCACCGTCCCAGGGGTCACTATATTACTGCACACAACAGTCAATCAGTGCAGTTGTAGATAAATCTCTGCATTATGCATTTTTGTATAACTTTTATATGACTTTGTATCGAACCTTGGTAATATGTTATAGCGGGCCCCTAAGGTAGTATAATTAAGGTAAAAGAAAAATGTCTTTTTGCTAGAAGCAGAATAAGATCTTCCCCCCACTTTGTATTCAATTGCCCTGTTGAATGAATGAGGTATGAATGAGGAAGGCGTGGAAGGCAGGCGCCTCCAGACAGCTGAAACCCTTGGAGAGGGGATGGGAGCCAGACCAAGGACAATCAAGCTTGTCAAGTGGGCTGACTAGAGAAGAGCAGACATACTGACGGCCTCGGGGGTTAGAAGCAAGCACCTTCCTTTGGGAACACCCTCTTTGCAGCATTGGGACAACCCCCAGCCCAGAGACAAGCAGCAAAAAAGACCAACGGACACAGTCCCAGATTTTGGGCCGCACAGTGAGCCCACCTACTCACCCCCCCACGGGCCGCACAGTTAGCCCACACGGGCCACATGCGGCCCCCGGGCCACATGTTGTGCATGCCTGTCAGAGTAGAATGTTCATGGCAGGAAGGGTTGAGTTACAGCAAAGCCTATATCCCAGCAATCACAGGAAATAGATTATGAGACTAACCAATCCAAAACCCAGTTAAGTCCCAGATCCACCTGATCCAGACAACTGATCCCTGCAAAAAGCTCCACAGAAGTGCAAATTTCCCCATCCAAAATACAAAATAACGATCTCCCCAATCAATCAGACAAAGAATACCCAAGACTGCTTTTTGTGGGAGAATTACTTCGCATTCCTTAATTGGTCAGTCAGTTCAAAACTGTAAGTGTGAATAAGACTCTTCATAGTTTAGCATCTAGTTGTATATAAAACCCTTTCAACGGTGTAAAACAGTCACAATGAAAGGTGGAATTAATATCATTTGTATACATATAGTATAACCAAAGAGAATATATATTCTTCTCCTCCACGCTTCCTCAATTGTTTATATTTTTCTTTCTTTTTTTATATGACAAAGATGTAAGCGCTCAGCTCCACGTATTTATTGCATTCACTTGAACAAATGCATGCTTCTCTTTGCCATTAGGTAATATTCAGCGTTGAGACAATCTGATTCCCACTAGTGTGTTATTGGACCACACATTAAAAAGCAGACACACACACAAAAGTAGAATGAGCAAATACCCTTTTAATATTTCATTTTAAGGGATGTTACATTTTTCACTACTTTGCATATCCCTGATTTAGAGAGAGAAATAATCTTTGACCAGCAGTTATCTTTCTCCTTTGTGCATTGTGTATGTCTGAGACAGCACACAGTTTCCTGACATTGAGTTTTACCAACTTCGAACCATCTCAACAGCAATGTCAATAATGTGTATCACAAAACTGACTAAAAAAAATCAATACATGTCAGTCCCATCTATCTTTCTTAGATTCAGCTGAATACAACTGAAGCCCATTGTCCTTGTGTTTAAGATGCCATTTCTTGGCTATAAACAAATTGAAAGAAACATTCTGCCTCTCTGCTAGCAGAAACTTATCGCCTAGCCTTTACTACACAATCATGATGGCTCTACTCTTAGCTTTCATTTGTAATTTAGGAGACTGTTTGCATAAACTCTCAATTTAAGTCATGCTGAAAAATATGCCTCTAATGCAAATCTACTCAACAAACACTAAGTCAGAAACAAAACCTGAACATTTTTAGGTGAAGAAAAAGTATTTTCATCGGGCATGAATACATAATGCTCAAAAAGCCTACATGTGTTGTCACTAGTTGCTTATAACACATGAAAGGAAATAAAGAAGCGAACATATCCATTGCTAAGAGCAAGAGCCAATGAAATAGCCATAATTTTCCAACAGAAGTATGCCCGAAAGGTTGGAGTTCTATTGGGTTAAATTTAACAAGGCAACACCTAAAGGCAATAGGACCTGTCTGTTATTGAAAAGGAGGAGGACTTTCACTGTTGTCAACATCCCAGTCCTGATGCACTAGAAAGGCACTTTGTAATGAGGACAACGCTCTGTTTGGTCAGTGCTATCAAGCCAACTGGGAGGCAGTTCTGGTCAGTCTTCAGATCCCATTCCATTTATTCAGTGCTGGCCTCAAGGACCAGTATCCATTTCTGTTGCCCAGCAAGATCTGATACTTTTATTTTCACAGGATGTCCCAGTACAAGAAAAATTTGTAGAATCCAAATCCAGAGTCCAATCCTGTGAGGTGCTGAGTATCGCCTGGGTAGGGAGATGAGGCCAGCACAAGGCCTATAATGAACTACCATCTTTTCAGTTATACTTTAAAAAGGGGCATTTGTCAGAGAATGGAAACACATACACAGTGATTCTTTAGTGATTCGCACCAATATGCTTCAGGAATCTCTCTACTGCCAGCCAGCACCAGCAAACAATGCTTCAGTAAACATTCAACTTTTGTATCACTCAGGGCCATGTTTACTGTAATTCCAGTGCTGTGGAATCAGAGGCAGAGTCCTTCCCCGTCCTTCAGAATTTGACTGCAGAAGCTAAGCTTTGGTTCTCCATAAAAGGGAACAGAATGCAAGCTGATGCAGTGCTGCTTGCCTGAGTTTGCAAACCAACAGAAACAATAGCTGAGAGGAGTCAGCTGAACCCATTCATTTCAGGGAGGTATTAGCGATGAAACGTAACCAGGGCCAGCTCCAGGCACCAGCCAACCAAGCACGTGTTTGGGGCGGCACCTCCCCAGGGTCGGCGCTTGCGTTTCTTTGTTTTTCTACTTCGGCGGGGCAGCACTTGGGGGTGGGGTTTTGTTTCGGGGGGTGGCGCTCGAGGGAGGGGGGTTGTTTCAGGGGTTTTTCTGTTTTTGTTTTGGCGGGGCAAAATCTCCAGCCTTCCCCTGATAACTTCTGTAAAGCAGTTATTCATTATCAATACAAAAATCTTAAATGTTGGAGCAGAAGAAAGAAATTAAGAAAGAAATACTCCACAACTGACATTTGAAAAGAACTTACTACCCAAGGGAATAATGTAATGGAAGTATTGCACCAATTTTATTATTTTCTTATTTGTTTTTCATATTTTTAAAAAAAAATAAAATGTAATTAATGCTGCTTCATTTGGCTTTGCTTTGCTACACAAATCAAGAGATCTTGACACAAAACTTAGGTCACATTTGTTGCAGAGCATATTATTTACAATGCATTTCCAACTGATTGTCAAAGCAAAAGAGAAATCTCTCAGAACAAATGTATTCTGGAAAGTCAGCAAAAATTTACAAAGAAAAGTTCCTGGTACTAGGATGATTTGACAAACTGTTCTTTTATCCCCGCTCCCCTCCCCCAGTGGATATGATCAAATGCCAGTTAGGGGAGATAATCACCCCACCATAGCAAATATAAGGCACACCATGACAAAAATCTTAGTTCCTTCTTTTCTATCCTCTTATTCAAGTTTCAGAAGGTACATAAGGGATATGAATAAATAAATGATCCTCTACCCTAATTTCATGCAGAGCAAGTTGAAAAGTGTTTCAAATTAACATAAAATGATAATACACATAATACATGAGGCTATCTTTCAGAGTGATTTTGATAATTCATAAATTCAATGTTTATACAGGTTAGGCCAAGCCAAAAAGGTATCCAATATAACTATTAAACTTATGCAAAGCAGCATATCATGCTCATTGCTAAAGGACATGGGATTAACTCAAAATCGATTAATATGTGCTCTGGTCTGTGAGGATAGGACTCTGGTGAGCCTAGTCTGTCTGATCTATTGGGATGTTTTTCCTACCTGAGTAATTAAGCCATGTTAATAGCACTCAGTGAAACCATCAGTATATTCTATAAGCAGACTTGTGCTTTTCTCCAACTTTAGTCAGTATATTTACATCATTACTAACCAAACTGGATAAAGATATTAAATGCCCAAACAAAACTAAAGGTACTGTGGTTTTATTTTTAAGATTTTACCAATTCTACTAGTATTGCTCCTACAAATTAGGAGCTTGACCCAGTATTTATTGATACTTCATTTGATTTTAACAGGCTTTGTTTTAGGCCATATATCCATATATGCATCAGAAATATCACTAACCTCTGCAACTTCAAATGGAAAGATAATTGTCTACTTATCAGCACTTGGACATATAGTTTAGCTTACACTTTACCCACTAACAATCCATTAAATTGAATGGAGTGATTCATCTCTTTAAAGGTGCAAGGGAGGTAACGGGAAACAAGGTATTTAAGATTCCATGGTAATAAGTGTGGTGTAGCTACTTAGACTAACAGATATGAGGTTTATATATAAGAAAATGTTTGCTTACCTATACCTTTAAAAAAAATATTCTGAAGTACAGGTATCTCATATATAGCCTTCTTTCTATCTGGTTTTCTATGTATATTGTTTCACATGAAACAGCTGATAGTTCTGACCAAAATTAGGGAAGAGAATCATTTTAAATAAATACAAAAACAGCTGTTAACGATTATATCCAACAACTAGAGGTGTGGGTGATGGCTTGCATTTTTATTTATTTGCATTAGTGTTTATGTTTTCCATGAATTTTTTAATGACTCAGGAAGTTATTTGTGAGATTTAATTAATGTGAGTCAAGATTATTTTCAGTTACAGGACAGTAAAAATACCCTGAAAAAATCAGTTCTGACTTTAATTTGGATCTCAAAAGTACAAAAGCCATGACAACCAAAACACAAATATTGATACCAAGTTATTTGGATTTATTAAAGTCTGCCCAGCTACAGAGGTATTTGGGTATATCTCGGTTCCTGCAGAACCCCATTGCCAACCCTCATTAGCAACTTTTTTTTTTTAAGAGAAGGTTTGGGAATGCACTAAAGATGTCCATATTCATATTATTCCCCTAGATGACTATGAAAAGCTGGTATCAACATTAATTCTCTCTGCCTCTAGAGTCTAAATTTAAACATACAGATCAGCATTACTGGATGCCCCCATTCACTTTACATTGTAGATAACAGGAAACTGTTTAGAGAATGTGCACTATTGGCTATATTTCAGCTATTAAGCCATAAACTGCATTCAAGGGATGCAGGAAGGGGTACTCCCCATCAGACAGACTCTCAGGAGGTATTTTGTCTGACTGCCAGAGTCTCCATGGGGGAGCATGCACCTCAGTGGGATTGCAACACTTTCTCACAAAGCATAGTGTTCACCCTTCTCTGAACTAGGTCAGTGACTCTGGATGTTACATAGCCCTGCATCTCCATCTCTGAGGGACTGCAGCAACGGAACCAACACCTGCCTTCCCAGGGTAGCGACTGGGGTTGTGGGTGGCTCCTGCCCAAAGATACTGCAGTTGAAAGGAAAGGTTCTTTATGTCTATGCAATGCTAGCCATCATACGGCCCCTATGCTGGTCCTATCTAAAGGCCTGAAAGAAAGACTATAACTCACTTCTATTCTGCAGTTGCAACAGACAGCATCTTTCCAATGTAAAAACATAGTAGATAGTCTCCAGCTGTCATAGACAACATTTGATTCTGGGCCTATCTTGACAGACTCAGATTTGCAGATGGGATGAGAGTTGAGCTCACTCAGAGGGCAGAGAGAGTCACTCTAGAAAGTAGTTTGACCCTGAGGTCAATGTGAGGTTTTGTAAGATAACCAGTGATTATACTGCTTGGGCTTAATATTGTGAAGTTCAACATAAAGGAAGCTTACAGTGTCGCCTGATCCCAGGAACACAAAATCATCAGAGCTATTCACAGTCATTCTTGATCATTTCCTGCTTGTACAGTTTCAAGTCCATCAACTCATTTATTTCCTCTCTCAGAGTAAACCCTTAAATCTTCTACTGAAAATCAATCTAATGCATAATTATTTCTAGAAACTCCATAAAGGCCCGATCCTGTGAAGTACCCTCAGTTCTCCTAGTAGATCAGCACCTTGAAGAATCATCAAGAGACTGATATGTATTAGTCATAATGGGAATTGTGGGTGCAAATCAATAGGGGGAATATTCCCCTTAGTATAAATCCCAGAATGTCATCTGATTTACAATTGTTTCTGCACACAACCAATGAAAAGCAACTAACCCTGTCATAAGACATATTCAACATCAAGTGGAACTAGTCAAAATTTTTAATTACAAAAAAACATTTTTACACAAAAAGACAAGGGAAACTTTTCCAATTTTTCATCAAACTCTGCTACCAGGTCTTATTTAGTTAAGGATATGACATCACAAATTAGACTTTGTTTGCCCACAACATTTGGGCAAACAAGTTATATAATAGGCTAGGTATAAAACTGATAATCAAATTACCTGCTTTAAAGACCAACTTACTATGCAAAAATACCCTGCATAATAAATGGACTTTATCTCCTTCAGACTGTACCTAACAGATGTAATCTTATTTAACACCGACCCCCTCTGTGTTTTTCCACACAATTGCACCACTTTTGATGAAAGAACCTTTTGTTCTGCAAACCGTGCCTTCTTAGAACACCATTATCACTGGCACCGGTAGTATTAATTTACTGAGTGCTCATAAGGGCTCCATAAAAACAGGGAAAAAAAAACCCACCATGGCCTTTGGCCGCAGGTTCTTGCAATGCAAGGCCCCAATTCTGCCACAAGATTCTGAGGCGGTAGAATCCATTCACCTAGCCAGCCAAAGCATATCACCCATCTCAGTGATTTCCAGGCACTAAGGGGGACAATTAGAAGGAGTTTGAAGCCCAGCCCCTCTCCATCCAAAGAAACAGATCATTTTAAAATGGAGCTCCCTCAAATTTTCTCCACTTATGTTCCATATTACATTCTCTAGGTAGAATACTATTTTTTCACTATTCACTGCCCCCAAACCATCATCAGTTCCCATCCCTCACACTCTGGTCCAGTATGCCCTTTGCTCACTATGCTTTCTTCTCCTCAGTATCATAGTGATGCTACTCTAGTTGGCTTCCTTAACAAGCACCCATTCCCTACAGCAGCAACAGGTGGATGGATGGTCGGTCCTGTCACCTTTGCTGGCCATAGTGGTGTCAGGAAAGTCATCCTGTGGTCTTTGGCTGTGTTGAGGTTGGTCTGCTGGGCTTGGTGGTCAACTACGTAATGGATCTTATTTGCTTTTGAGATGGGCAGGTAGTTGACTTGGAGAAGCATAGAATTATAGAAATATAGAGCTGGATGGGACCTCACTGCACTGAGGCAGGATTAAGTATACTTGGACCACCCCAACAGGTGTCTGTATAATCTATTCTTAAAAGCCTCCAATGACAGAGACTCCAGAATAGAGAATTCATCTCCTAGGCTGGAGAGTGGGTTGGGTCCAGGCTTCCTCCCAGTATCAGCTCTTCAGATTCTGAGCAGGCAGGCAGACACTAGTGGGAAGTAGAAGGATGAAGTTCAGTAGTAGTTTGACTCTGCCACCTCACCTTCTGCTACACTGCTAGAGCAATCTGTGGTACAGATAAGGTGAGGTTATAAGACTATGTAGTGCACTTTCCATGTCCAGCTAGAGACAATGGTGTGCAAAGCAAGAAGAGAGTTCCTATTGCATTAGCTACTGTTGTCATAGGAATACTGGGTGCACTCAGAGAACACTGGAAATATTAACAAGCAGAGTTAACCTCAGCATTTTGTAAAGTAATCATTTGCCATATGAAACCTGATTTCTGGCCACGACCGTCATACTACTGCACAAAGCTGGCCTACGGATTTGGGGAAGGTTCATTGAGATAATACTTGGGATTCACCCCAAAGCAACTGACTAATTATACATGGAAAGGTAAGGTGTGTGAGTGTATTTTATTTGTGGGGAGGAGGAAATCTGGAGGACCTTCCCCCCCAATAGATTCTGATGCAGAAGTGGAGCCTAGATGCATATTTCTTCCAACTCTGGTACACAGTTTACTAGGTGAACTTTAGAAATAAAAGGGCTAGAGATTTACTCCACCCCATACAGAAGGTAAGATTCCCTCTCACAGAGCTCAAAAGGTGGGTTCTGTTAATGAGGAGCTCACATGAGCCCCTAGCAACTCACTGGTGAAACGCATATGGAAAAAGTTAGTTTGTTTTTAATAAAGCTTTAAGGTTCAAAATAATTATTTAAAGTAAGAGATTAGACATCATGAATGTGTTTGGTATTCATCATCATTAATCATGATTAATGCATTTGCTATTTTCTGGATATTACAATAACAGCTATTCTAATATAATGTAGTCATTAATGTGTATCCTATTATTTTAAAACATGAAGACAGTTTCAGCAAGAAAGCTCTTTGAATAAGGTTATAATCTCTGTCCTTCTCTCCAGTCTGTGGCTTGCTGCCTTATCAGTAACTCTTTCTGATGTATGCTTTTCCTCCCCAGTAGACGTCCGGGCACGGTGGTCTTGCTAAGTACCTACACCTTAACTCAAGAATTACAGAAGTAAAGGACAATACTTTCTGCCTGAGAGCTCTACATTTCATTCCATTTCTCAGAGAATATGTTTATATATAGAATTCTTCACATGGTTTAGCTCACTATTTCCTTTATACTACAAAAAAAATGTTATTGTAACTGCAAAGACAGGACAGCTTGGTACACCCTGAAAAATCCTATTGTTTACCATATGAATGACAGGCACAGAGGATCGACTCTTAAGATCAAAGATAAGATTGTATCATCAAATGTGGCATACAAAGACACAGAGAAAGGGGAGGAGGGAAGGACCCAATCAACTGTGAACATTTAATCTATTCTTTGTTTGCATACTGCATGCTATATAATAAGAAGGAATTTTAACATGGGGACATTTTAATAACACTCTCCTTTGATTGCTTAGTATTGTCCCTTAATGTCTTGAAAAACTGTTCCGTGAGCACTCTGTCTAAACGTATGTCCACATTTAATCACCCCAAATGCACCTTCACTGCATACCAGATGTGTCATTAACTATTGCTGAAAAAAAGTGAAATAAAGTCACCCAGCATGAGAATACTGTGGAATAAGTCAACACTAACAGATGGTGTTTATTTTGTCACTGCTTGTGTTAAAAATTACCACCTATTCCATCAAATCAGTTTCTTTAAGGTGGAAGCTTTATGTAAAAAGTGCCACAGAAAATGTTTTTTTTTTTTTATCAGCTGTCACTGAGTTCCTTAAAATATGAGCACTTCTTTTCATGGTTTCCAGTTTTCTAGGACATGGTGCAATACACAGGAGATAGGTTTGTATAAATCTGACACAATAGAGTATTTTGCCAGCAACTCTGTCTTGCAACACGCAATCTGTTTTGTTTCTCAAACAAAGTTTGCAAATTTGTTAGCTTGAATATGGTGTTTTCAAGATACAAATTCCATAACAAAGATTAAACCTGCCCTTGGGATTAACCCACCTGATACTGTCATCAATTTGTTTGTTTCTAGTATTCAATCCATAAGGATTCTTTTTTTCAGAATTTCTTCCATTCTCACAATTATTATTTTTAAGCATATAAATTTTGCTATGCAGTTTACATGCTCTAGTGGATGATTTCTGGGCAAAACAGCATGTTCTGAGAAAAGTAATTGTTACATCTGAAGCTGGCTACTATAGAAATCAATGCTAAAACCCCAGGACACAAATACATTTTTGCTTATCTATTTTATAAGAGGTTCTATTTTTTTAAACCTGCGCTAGGACAATGCAAGTGAAATATTTCAAATCCACAGTAAAATAGAGAAGATCAAATTCATCCCTGGTGTAACTCTATTGACTTCAATGGAAGAGAGACTTCAATGGAGTCACAACAGGGATGCATTGTGTCTAGCGTACGTAAATATAATTTCCAACAACAATAATGGAACATATTTGTGTCTGAAGATTACTGGAAATGAGTTTGTTATTTTAAATGTCATGCTACAGAAATTAGAGATTCATACCAACTCCCCAGATCCCAAAATACAGCACTCCCATTTTTTAGTTTACATTCCTCTCTAAAATAATAATAATAATAATACAAAAATAGCATACAAAATCCAACCTTTTATTCCCCCCCCCCTCAGAAAAAGGGAAGTATATCCTGGGACCTATCTATTAACAACTCAAAAAATAATTACACTGAAACTAGTTTAAGTAAATTATTTTTAAATTGTAAATCAGAAACTACAACTGAGTCTACAGATATTTATTCAAGAAAACTTGTTGGGGGAGTTATATATATCATATATACATATACACACACACACACACAAAATTAACCATCACTATTAAAAAACCTAACAGCACTAGAAGGATGCTACAGAACATCACGGACACTCTGGATGCAAAAGGCTAAAGCAAGCCTGTGTTGTGAGGAGGAAGAGAAGCTTGAGGAGGGAGAGAAGGATTGAGGATAAGGGCAGAGATGGGGGGGGGGGGGCAGAGAGAGACCAGGAGTAGGATGGGATGGTGGAAAACGGTGGAGAACAGATGAGAAACTTCTTAATCAGTGATGAGGGCTGAGAGAGTGGCAAGAGGGAAAGGTGGGTAAAGGTCGCACCAAATCTTTTCAATGTTTTCTTTTGACTTAGGCAGTGTCTTAGAAATGCCACAGCTGCACAGCTATAGTGCTTCGGTGTAGACACATACCAGGAGTTCTCCCATTGTTGTTGTTAATCCACCTCCCCAGGAGGTAGTAACTAGGTTGATGGAATAATTCTTCTGTCGACCTTGCACTGTCTACATCAGCGATTAGGTCGGCTTAACTACGTTGCTCAGGGGGATGGATTTTCACACCCCTGAGAAATGTCGCTATCCCAATGTAACTCTTCAATGTGAATCAGCCCAAAGTCAGCAAGATCCTGTGCAGAGAGGGAAGTGAGAGCAAGAGAGTGCTAACTTGCTGGGTCATCAAAGGTTGTTGTAACTTTTGGTGTATTCTTGTTGATAATCTTTATATTACAGAAAACTAAAGAACGCTTTTTACGGGGTAGAAAAAGAGCACTCAAATTCAAACACTATGATAGATCAAAATAAATCAAGAAGTTATCATATAATTAAGTGTTTTGCTGAATAAGGATAGTTTGCTGATGGTTTGATTACTTCATAATGCCCCGATCCTGCAATCTCAGCCACATGGCTAGACTCTTATGATTGTACAGTTCCAGTGAAACCAGTGGGGCTCTGCACCAATGCAGGAGTCAGAATGCACAGATCTGATTGCAGCTTAAGTCAGTAACACTATGTGTTCTTTTATCCTAACACCATATGTCCTCGTTTTCCTGTGGAATTCCTGGAGGAGGCGGGGATGGGGGGGGGGAGCACTGGCCTAACATAACTGAGACATTATTCAAGAACTTAATGCTTATCTAAACATTAACCAGATATTGCGAGAGCTTGGGTTACATGGTTCAAAGATGGAGGAGAGCTTTAACCAACTTCACCATATTCAAAATTGATAAATATAAATTGCATATCAGCCTGTTAGACAAGTAATGGTTTTGGCCATACTGTGCCACTGGGCTTTAGGTAAAAAGATGAAAGTATTGGGAGAACAAAATCTTTTATGCTAGTTTTATAACCCTGCAAACACATATCAGATCTGAATGCCTCCTTGACATTTCAAGACTATAACAATGCATTATTAATATTAATATTAATAATAATAATAATAATATGGTCATGGTGCTAAATATGGTAATACATAACTAAAATATAGTACACAAAATAAAACAGTACAAACAGAATACATTAAAAACAAAAGGACTAAAATGCTAAAGCCATGAAGCATCATTAGAAAGGATAGCCATATTGAGGGAGTGGAAAACCCCTCTTAAAAAAGAAGTGCCTTCATCAGTTTCTTTAAAAATGGGAGGGGATGAAACAGATCATTCACAGGCAGCAAGTTCCATACACTGGTGGCCAGGCATAGGGAGTCAGAGCACACACATCGCCACCAACATGATTCTGAAGAAGGATGCTTCGGTGAGTTATTTTTAGGGTGACCAGATAGCAAGTATGGAAAATTGGGACAGGAAGTGGCGGGTAATAGGTGCCATTATATGACAAAGCCCCGAATATCGGGACTGTCCCTAAAAAATCGGAACATCTGATCACCGTAGTTAGTTTTAAAACTACAGCAAGCTGCTGTTTAACAGGCAGAAAACGTGAAAGACTTGGGGTGATCTTCATGGGCTCAGTCCAGCCAGATTCTGAGCATGGACCATAGAGCACACTGACAACTTATGGTGCTCAGAATCTTATAAAATAAAGCTCAGTGTGAACATTGCTGTTTAGTCCAGTGACCAAACATGCTACTGCACTCTCATCTGTAAGGCAGATCTGAATGATATCTTTCTAACTTACATTTGCAAAGTGCCCATCGCTACAGTACCTAGGCTCAGCAGTTAGCTGCCCTTCCTCTAACTATCTCATGCTGAATGTTTTGGTGAGCAATGATGACACTTGGCACACACTGAATGTATCAGAGTATCTCACATTTAGTCAGTATACTGCAAACAATTCACGTAATTAGCAAGCACACGTGTGAACTGGACACCTCTCAAATGAAAAGCTGAGGACTTTACTCATGCTAAAACAAAGGCTCCGGTACAGCTAACAAAACATGTGCACTAATAGGGTTATAGCACTATTTGGATGTATCCTCATCCAGATAACACTTTAAACCAAGGTTGGTACTGTCAGTTTTTGGCAGTATCAGATGGATGTTAAAGACCCCATGGCATTTTGTTTTTAAAAAAAGAGTAGAGATAAAGCTGGGTCTTGGTCCTAATTCCTTCTCTGAATTATAAACATAATAGATTAAGCTAGCACTGTTACCAGTGACAACATCTGTATGTATAAGATCACTCTTTTCTTGTAACAATTACAGTACACAATACATTTAGGGTGACCAGACGTCCCAATAAAATTGGGGCTTCTGCCTTTTTTTTTTTTGCTTGGACAACTCCGCTCCAACCGTTTTTTTTTCTTCCCCCATCTGTCCCGATATTTTGTTGCTTTAATCTGGTCACCCTAAATACATTCTTCTACAAAGCTATGCCAAACCCTATGTGTAGAAATGATTTCATATGCAGAAAAGTCCCCAAGAGATGATTACTTTCCCTCCACTTCTTTGCCATGTGTTTACATTGTTATATTTTTTCCCCCAGTTACAGGAGAACCATAAATAAACATTAAAACTGCTGTAAAACAGACTATATATTTAATATTGATATTTACACCACTAGATACTATTTCATTCATTTCTACATCACTAAATGCATGGGATGCTGCTCAATATAAAACAATATATAAATCCAACTATTTCCAGTGGGATTCTGGAGGACACACTCAAATATTGCTATTATTAGTGTAGCGATTCAGTGATATATTATTTCGGTCAAACTCATCGCTAGTGTAACTCCCTTGATTTCATTGGTAGCTAGATTACTAGCCAAGATACTATGGTCATGGGCACTTCAGAAATGCAGAGAGATATAGCAGATCATTTCTAATCTTTATACAATTTATCTTTTTTTTAAGTAGCTACTAGCTACACACTGGGCCTGATTTCTGTATCATAGATCTCTATCATGGGAATGTAATTCCTATGGCTAAGAAATTGTCTCTCACTGTAAATCTGGACTGATTTTTAAGGGCCTGATTCTGTGAGATGCTGTAAGTACCACAAGACTTGTGACGCACCCTCAAATCCTACTGACTACAAAGAGGGTTGAAGTCACTCAGCAATTTGTAGGAGTCAGTGGTATTCAGCATTTGACATGATCTGGCCCTAGACAGGCAAAACAAAATAGGACCCTATCCTGGAGTTCTTGATCAGTCTACTATTATTTCTAGATCTGCTTGCATAGCACAACCTAATCATATATAAGTTTGCAAGACTCCAGGGGTAATCAAATGAATGTTAAAGAAGCGAGCACATCAGAAAAACAAAAGGAAGGAAAAAAACACTATCGAATGTTTAAATATCAGAATTTAGGATATTATTTCCTTTTAGGGCTCTGATTCAGCAAAGCCCTTGGGAATGTGCTTAAATGCTTTGCTGAATAAAAGCCTAACTGAACACACGTCACAAAGATGATGATGGCTGTAAGACAAGGAAAGCAGAATAGTGTAATAGGAAGCATCTTTCATCTGAACAGCCAGTCAAACATAAAACAGAAATTGCAGCCTTGAGGGCATAAGGCTTTATCAGAAATGGCTCCTGGGAAATTAGTAAGGGCACAATGCAACATATTGACTAAGATCTAAGGTTAATGCAACTGGACATATCCAATGAATGAAAACAACGCTTAGTATTTAAGAGATATCAGGGGAAAGGGGTTTATTGAATCTTTATTTAGATAGAAAATCATACCAAGAAGCACTTGGATCTAAGATCTTCATATGTTTAACCAACTATTAAAGTTTTCTGTTAATAAAAGAAGAATGCCACATTATTCTTTTCACACTCCTCCCTTTTGCAAAGTGATTTTATCTATCTTGCTGTGGGGATGGAGAGGAATGATACAGTTATATACTCTAACAAACCTCGTCTGTCACCGAGGTAATTCTTTACAAAAATTCTGATTGTGTTATATGGGATATCTAAGATAAAAAGCTTAATGTTGCACTAAGAGCTACTGTCTGGATTTGAAACTGGTTTAGATAAAAAAATTCAGTCAAGGAAAAGATGAACAGAGGTATCACAAAATCTCTCATTAAAAAAGGCAGACTGAAGCAGTATCTACAGTACATGCAAACTTCCACGAATGAGCAAAAATACATGCAGCCACCTTTGTAAATAAACTACTGGTACAGATATTATGGTGCCTTTCCTTAGGTCTGTGTATAACCAGACCTGGCATCCCTCACATTGTTCAGCAATCCTTGTGCACATGGCTGGCCTATGCCAGCTCTCTGGTTAGCTCAGAAGAATTGCAGTTCCTTCACCACCCACTCCTCTCTTAGGAGTCCAATAACAAATGCCCCAGCTTAAGAGTCAGTTAATAGATTGTAGTTATCTGAATAAAAGCCATGTTTATTTACTACACAGTAGAAAACACAGAAAAATCCAACAAATAAAATATTTGATAAGCATAATATAAACACAGCTAGGCTAATCATTGCAGAAGCAAACTAGCCAGACTCTACGTTTATAGGGAATACGGGTTAAGCAAGACAAAAACCTTACGTATTAGAGAGTTCTTTGTCTCAGCCAGCTGCTGCCAGCCTGTCTGTCTGTCTTTCAATGTCTCAGAAAGGTGTGTGTGAAAATCTAAATAAAATAAAATAAATATATTTTAGAGACAAGTCTTTGTTCACCCTAATATTCCCCCATACACTGTTGATGTAACACAGATGGGCAGGATCACAGACTGATTAGCTCCTCAAACCATCAGTAAATATAAACGTTTTTAAAAAAATAACAGAATGTTATTCATATAGAAATTACATGAGGGTTTATAAATTTTATACAACATGATCGACATGTAAAGAGGCTTAGGTACATAACATTTGTAACCCCTGGTAAGAACCCATTCCTGAAAGGGCTGAATACTCTCGACTAGTAGGCAGAGGTTAGCATGTCTCCAAACTGGCCCTAAATGTTATTGAGACTTAAGTGAATACACATTAGAACAAAGTCTGCCTCTGGATACATGTGCACAGTTTCCCCAGAAGTCAGTGAGATTTGTACATATCTATAAGAGACATTTAATATCCTGAGCAAAAACAGTTTTACTAAATTACCTATAGCACCATAATATGTTACATGTTATATCTATTTAAAATGGAATTTCAACTTTTTGCTCATGATCCCTTTTCTAATGAATCTCAAGAGACAATCTCCACTGTTTAGATACGTTTTTGGGGTTTTTTTTTACGTTTACTCAAGATGCATACATAGATTTAAATTCAGAATCAACATAATTAGGCTCATTCTGCTGAATTTGAACTAGACACAGTCCAGTGATTCGGAATAAAAAAATCCAAAGTGTTTCAAATATCACAGTTTATCAATTTCTAATAACATATTTTAGCTGAATGGTCTGAGAAATTGGGTTCTAAAGCCTCTCCAAAAGTTTCTATGCTAAAATAATCATTTTCAGAAAAAAGAATCTCTATTAAAAGGAGGGAAAGAAAAGGAAATGTTCAGCTTTGAATCGTGGATCAGTTAGAATGAAACTAATCAAAAACCTTTCATTTGAATGTGTATAACTATTTCAAATCTAAATTGAATTAAAATAAGGTATACATTTTAAAAACAATTATACTTCTATTTTCCCAAGAAATGTCTAGATCCTTGAAGAATCTGTCAGAGGATTTAATAACTACAACTACTACTACTATTACTAAGTTTTGGTAGGTGATTAATCAACAAAAATAAAGTGAAGTAAAACTTAATTTTCAAGTAGTTACTTAAAAGTTCAGAAGAGGCCAGAAGCCTGGTAATTCATATAGGCTCTGTTTTTTTGACAGTCTAAGTGCCCACAATTTGCATGGGTTTCACCGTATGGTTATTTGGTCCTCTCCCAGTAGATATTCAACATCTTGCAGATACTTGTTCCTACTAATTTATGGCCACGATTCATTAATGTCCCAATCTTGCACCCACTAGATTCAGGATCAGCACTAAAAACATGTCTGTCTTGCTTCTCATTGTCACTTATGGTATGCAAAATAAATAAATAAATAAATAAATAAATAAAAATAAAAAACAAACAGTGATTCAGTTTGATAACTGAATAAAGCCACTATATTGAAAAAAAGTTTTATTTTACTTGTTCCGAAGGCATTAAAAGAAACTAGGAAGAGTAGGGGGAGATCTGTTTTACTTGGTATGCATTTCTAAACTGAAACATCTGCTTCTTGATTGAAAGAATAAAACCTCTCAAGACTTAGAGTAATGACTTTGGGGTGGAAAAATGTTCCAAAGAACATGACATATCCTTAGAAATTACACATAGCAAAAGACAGTCATGTGTGATTAGCAAACTGGCCACTAAGTGCCCTTGTTGTACCACATACATGCAGTTGAGTATGGATGTGCAGTAAAAATTGAACTCCTAGTGAAAATGATGCAAAATAAGTCATTTTCAGATACTCTGGCCCAGGACTAATCAGTTCAGCTTTATCTTTGATGAGACTGACTTTTGATTTTGAAGCAGGGAGAAAAATATTGTAGATTTTTCAAGGGCACTCCATTGCAAGTAAAAAGCTATGAATAATACCACGAAAAATGTAGTCAAGCTAAGGAGACATTTAGAAATCTATAAAGCAGGGTCCTTATTGAATATTAATCCTGATAGCTGATTTTTAGCAGTCACAGAATAGGTAAACAGTCAATAAGTCAAAGCACATTTGTTCTTTTCAGTGGTACCAATGATTACCCAAAAGATGCAATATTAAAATGTAAGGGGAAAAAAGATTTCAAATAGGTTTGTTTAATGAATACACCTGGTGTTATATAGCATCTGTAACCTGTTATCTAGACAGAGACATGAATATAAATACATAAATACAGAAGCGTCCACTTCCCGCAGCTCCCATACGCCGGGAACGGCGAACCGTGGCCACTGGGAGCTGCGGGCGGTCATGCAAATGTAAACAAACTGTCTGGCGGCCCACCAGCAGATTACCCTGACAGGCCGTGTGTGGCCCACAGGTTGCCCACCACTGTCCTAGATGGCAAACAGGCTACAAGGCAATACATCCCTTTTATGGGAAGGGCAAAATTACTGAACATGCAAAAGAGTGCCCAGTTTTATATGCTTTTAGAACCATGTTTTCAGCCGACTCCCTTCCCAGCTGCCATCTGTGCTCACTAATGTATATGACCATGCAAACACTTGAATGCACACTTTAAAATGTCTAACCTTTGTAAACTCACAAAGGTTCAAATGTGTGCGTGAAGGTATACGCACCTGCAAAACACATGGACGTGTGTATGCAATTTATGCACAAACATGTGGAAGCAGTGGGATGTACATTTAGTCTACACAAAGATGATATTTATGTACCTCAGAGAGAGAGAATATACATGATAGTGTACTGTGGCATAAAGTTTTGATTGGCATGGATTTGGGATGGCCATACTACCCACAAGCAGCCGAGCAATTTGTGAGTTATGCAGATTGTGCCAAACAAGTGCCAATAAAGCACTTAGACCACACCATACCAACAAACACAGCTACCCCTGCAAACATATGTAATGGGTTATTTTAGAAGTGTTTGGGAGGATGGTTTTTTTTGGGGGGTGTGTGTGTGTGTGTATTTTTGTTGTTGTAACTGTGACTATTTGTTTTGAATATCAATGCCAAAATGCTCATTACAATGCAATAATTCTGATGCAGGTACTGCAGCACAGATAATAAAATTAAGCAATCTTAGTGGTTTGTAATCTAACAGTGTCTGCTACATTATATGCTAGAATAGGAACTAGATTTATGAAGTTTAATGCCTGGGATTTTTTGTTTTTTGTTTAATAAAAGCTTTTGTTTTTATTTCAGATACAAGCAGAGAAAAAATCATCAACATTGGATCACATTGCCGTTTATAAATTTGTATATGTTTAGTGAAATCACTATTTTGTCTTTGTCCTTATCTCTGGCCACCTTGGGAGTTTTGATCCTTACAACTACAAAGACTACAGATGAGGACAACAAACTGTTCCCCCACGGAAGCAGAGGCATCCATCTTTTTGATGTGAAACATCTAAAACAAATTTTTCAAAAATTATTTTCCACTGTGCGTTATCCAAGGCTCTGTTTCTGCAACAATTCTTAACAAAGGTTTTGTTACTGATGCCCAGGGGAAAGAATAATTTAAATGTTGAGACACTTTTTAAAAATAATGTCATTTGTTGGGAAGTCTCTGTGGGTATTACCTTCCTTTGACACTCACAGGGAGTTAAACCTAATTGCATTTAGGGTTATCTCTAGCAGCTACGCTCAGAATCAAACATCCTCATGAGGACTATTGTTCTAACTAATCTACTTATTAAGCTTTTATTCAGATTTAATACAGTGTTTTATATAAAAATCTCTCAAAGGGACAGTAATGGATTTTGCAATTATCAGGAAGGATAGAGTAGACTATGACCTACAATCACTGGTCTTCTAAAAAGAAAAAAATATTCTGTAAGTAAACCCATAAATCATTATGCTTAATTTTAGTCCCTATCCCACATACCTCATCCATGTCTAGGAAAAGTACACTACACATGATGTTGCTATGCTTCCTTTTATACTTTCCTGTTATTCACAGATCTTACACACCATGTAAACACCCTCCACATGGATTACCTTCTTAGTACCTGTTTGCCAAGCCGCCCCTGTCCTCATTCCCATCTCCCTTGAAGATTCACTTCTACAACACTACCTGTTCCTACGATAGGTTTGCTGGGACTAGAGGTTATATACTTTACCCCCAAAGGAATTCTCTGCCAACAAGCACTAAATATAACTATATTTAAATAATTAGAATATAACTCCCAACCACATTTCCTGAGCCCCCCTCAAACCACCTATTAACAGATTCCATGCTTGCAAATCTGAATTTCCATAATATTTTTCTACCAACTCTTTGCTTAAATAATTAATACAAAACAAGTTGGCTTTTTGTTTCCTAATATTTCCTTTTAGTCTCCTGTCTCCAAACAATTATCCTAGCTCCAGTCTAGCCTCTGCCTGTTCCCGCATACAGAGCAAATTGCTTCTATTCCGCTGCTCCTCATCCTACCATCTCCAGAATATTGATCTCATTCCTTCCCTAGCCCCACTACAGTTGATCTGTAGGTTTTTTCCCAAGGTTGTGGTGGGAGTCTGACCAGATCCTCCCATTCTCAGCCACCATTGAGACTACTCTTTGGCTGACTGGTGAGGAGGGGAACATCTGTGGTAGGCATCCCGTTCTCTAATTGGGCTCAGGTGGAGTCAGTGACACACCCATCTTACAGCCTGCCTGGGATCTCACTGCCCAATAGCAAGGCAAGCAGAAAGGAGCTACAGTAGCTTTTCTCCTCCCTTTTATACCTCCCTACCCATTTGCTTGCAAGGTGGCCAGCAGCTTCTGGAGGCACTGCTGAATGGCTGCTGCACGTCAGAGAGAGAGAGACGCTGCTCAACAGTGTGGTCCCAACTCATGCCACAGCCAGTTGCAGAATGTGATGGAGTCTGAATGGAAGGTGGGAAGGCAGCGTGTTCCCTAATGCTTCCTCCATGTGATGCCCTGACCTCACTGCTACTGCCTTTTCCAAGACAGCCCTAACTAATGCTATGCTTGTGGCTAACTCCAAAAGTCTCATGCCTGTTCTTGTCCTTTTCAATTTAGCTGTGTTCATCACTGTGGATCACTATCTTCCCCTTCTTCACCCCGGCACGTGTGGCTGCTTCTGACTTGGCACTTATTTTCTTCTTAACTTTTCTGCTCAGAATAAACTGGAATCATAACCTTTCTTTTCAACATCTTTTAGTTTGTATCACTAAGGGCTTTGGTCCCCTACTCTTTAAACTTTATACTCTCCTTTCTCTTCCCCTTAGCCAATATTTAATTTTCATCAGTGTTTGATTTGGTTGGTTTTTATCATTGATCACTTATGTTTTTGCAGAGATGGGCCCAAACCACAATATTCAGGTCCTGGATCAAAACTTCTCCAAAGTAGAGAGCAGTCTGGATCTGGGTTTCTGCCTCCGGCCCATCTCTATGTTGTTTTCATGTTATTGTCACTTCACTGTCTTATCCTGCCCTAATGTTTTGGATCAAAAATATTAAATAAAAATTAAATGTTTTGTACTTTCAACCAGAGAACTCATGCTCTCTATATACAATTGATGACTATGAAGAATTAGAGGAAAATCTGATGGTGACAGGTAGAAATGAAAAACAACCACACAAACATCAAAAAATGAGCTGCTCTGCTTTTTAATAAAACATGCCACTTGATCTATTCTTATTTTACACCAAAAAAGGCCTATGCAATTGTTCTTTTCTTCTATTTTCTTTAAGTGATAGAATTACCTATTCTGCTGTTTTATTCTATTGTGTTCTATTTTACATTTTCTTTATGATGTGTTGTTTGATCTTTTCTTGTCCTTGGAACCAGAGTTGTAGTTATTCATTTCTCTGCTTCTCTGAACTACATTCACCAAGCCAATTAAACTAAAAAAGCTTGCTTCTTCATATTTATGTGCTGTATTGTTCTAGTAAGTCACAAATAGCATTATTTTCCAGAAGAGAACTCGAAATTGTATCCGCTTCTTTTCTGCTATCCACACAGCCCACATTTTTTTCTTAAAAAATAAATAAATCCACAATTCAATATTTGAAGACACTTTCCAAAATATTAATGAAATTATGAAAAACACCACAAGAAACAAGACACTAGTGTTAGTTCAAGTAACTTTGGCAGCTCATTGATATCAATTATAGATGTGCCACTTTTTTACCCTTTCCTGTTCATAAAAGGCACATTTTAGAGAAATTACAAATGAAGGCTTCTGATCTACCACTGCATCAAAATGGAATTTGGAAATAATTTTACGTGAATTTTCATACTGTCCTAAACTGTTGGTAAATATCAATATTAATCTTGTTGTGCCAGAAGTCAGATTTTCCAAGTGTATTGCTTGCAACAGTTGTACAGAACAAAGTAATTAGCATCTGAAAACACTCTGTAACTCTTAAAAAAAGGAAGAACATCTCTCCTTTTGCATCTCCGTTTTCCAAGGACTAGTAAAAATATTAGGCTCTATTCTCACATTCAAGAGTGCAGGCACATGCATAATTCAGATTAGTGTTAACAGGGATTATCCATATAAATACCTGCATGTCTCTGAAGGTCCGTCTTCCTAGAGAGGTAACACAGGAGAGCAGTACCGAGTCTGAATACTCAGATTAGCCTAGCTCTGGGGTAAACAGCCACTCTGCAAAGCCATAGCAAGTTACTTTGTCCTTACTAGTGCTGCACTCCCGTGTGTGTGTTACTAGGACTTTCAGAGGCACATCCCATGGTTTTTAGTGTTGCAGTAAGCTTAAACTCCCTTTGAGTCTTTCCTTTTGGGCACACAGAAGGAATTGTGGAAAGGCACTGGAGAACTACCATCACTTGAGTGATATACCCTGCATCTTCACTGCAATGTGGGTGGGTTATCAGCCTAAGTGAAAGTAGTGCCCAGGCTAAAACTAACCTACTTCCCCAGCTAGGCCAACTAGACCAGGTTGAAAGCACCCATAAACTTGGGTAAGAGGGTTTCATGTGTGGAAGGGAGGGGAGTTAGTGGCAACACCTGAATAAGAGCCAAGTTAACACTGTAATGAAGACGTACATGGAGGGAATAGCCTTGATATATCCATAAATATCTCCCCATACAGCACTGATGTTGGCCACATGCAAGGAAAAACTTTGGGACTGATCATGCTCCTAGATTCTCACAAGAAGGGACTCTTCAAGAACAGATCTTGCCATTCGTGTGTGAAAGGAGTGAGAAACTTCTATGGCCACCATCCCCCACTTGAGACCTGTGACTGAGAAAACCCCTGAATTTACACCCTACACACTACTGTAATAATCTTTGTACAAAATATGCTTTTTGGTGAACCCCAGAATGTGACACCCCCCATTAATAAGGACCCTGGGACAGCTGCTGGCTGGGAAAGCCCTGGTAGCATGGTTCTAATGGAATTGGGCTGTGCAGATACACTGTGCCTCTAGAGAATCACTCCCCACTATCTGTAGGGTTTGGGGCCAGACCTATTCACACTTCCTAGAGAGGAAAGGGAGATGACCTTAACCCTCCACCACTAGAAGAATTTGGAGGAAACTCAACAATGAAACCTTGCAGAGTCTTCCTCTTTCCTAGACCCTCTCCCGCAGCTATTTCCACAGCTGTGGGTAAGCAAATCATTCGCTACTATTGGGACTGGTTCAGTATTAAGACTTCATAATTTCAGCCTTAAAAAAATAAAATAGCAGCTCTGTTACAAGCAATGGAATTAGGTTTAATAAGAGAAGCTGGAGTTTAGGATCAGTTCCTGATCCTAAATTCTTCTGTATGGCTAGCCCACTATCTGTACAAATGCTATTTAAAATAGTAATCAGACTAGTGCTCCAAGTGCTTTTACATCAAGTAGTGCTCCAAGACACACCCATATATCTGCAGAGAGCAATATCTTAATTATTAGGTTAATGGGGAGGATTTAAATCGGTGAAGCACAGACTGCAGAAATGAACAGTCCACATTGGTGTTTTGTACTACTTTGTCTAAACCAGTTGCAAAAAAGTCTATGCAAAAGGTCCCCTCCCCAGCTGCAGAGGATGGAATGACATTAACAGAGCTTGCCAAAAGCAATAGAAAGGTGCCCAGGAGATCTGCAAACTCAAAATTTTGAAGTGGAAAATATATAATAAATACTGTATGTGATTATTGATGCCATCCGTGGAACTTATCCAGGACCATTATCAACATTTAAATAAATACGTTAAAAACGCTGCCGCACAAGCTAGACTGAGATGGTCAAGAGGAATCTACATTTGTCCTCATTTTTGGGATACGTGTTAACATTCTACACCTCTACATCTGGAGAGTTCAGAGTAGGGATGAGTCAGCCAACGTGTTACCAAAATACCAACGATGTTAGGTTCTTGCAAGAAGTAAATGTGACTAGTGTGTGCTAATAAGTCTTGGCACCACTGGATCTTGCAATGCCTCCCAAGTCACCTTCATGTATAGGCTGACTTCAGTCAGTACCTCCCTAGTGCCTTTTATCACAGTCCTGAAATCTAAGTAAAACAAAAACCGAAAAACTGTGCCAACTTATATGTAGATTACAATATCCTCACTTTCCCTTAAGTTAACGATCCTCATTCACACCTGTGTGTCAACTGTCCACATTGGCCATCTTGTTTATCACTTCAAAGGTTTTTCTTCCCCTGCTGTTATGGTTCCTCTCAATTAATTAGCCTCTTAAGATTGGTTCACGCACTTCCACCTTATCATGTTTCTCTGACTGTATAAATATCTGTCTACTGTATGTTTCATTCCATGCATCCGATGAAGTGGGTTCTAACCCACGAAAGCTTATGCTGAGATAAATTTGTTAGTCTCTAAGGTGCCACAAGTATTTCTTTCTTTCTTATTTTCTTTTTGTTGACACAGACTAACACGGCTACTACACTGTAAAATATCCTCACTGTCCACTCTATTAAACTAAGAGCACATACTCACTTCAGTTTTAGCTTAATGTAGTGCAGACTCAAACATACAGGCCTCAGAGGAAGCAAGGCCAGTGTACTGACCTGGCACTAGAGCTTTTGTGTATTAAATCTCTTCTGACCCTCACAGTCATGCAGACTCACAAGTACAAAGTAATGCACTTCAGTGCACACAAGGAGGAAATATTCCTTTGAAATAAAAACACATTTTCCATCTGAAATGATGAGAACTGTCCATTTTCTACAAATAGATCCAGCTTTATCCCATTGGAACTACCAAGCATTTCAAGCAGGAGGCATCAGCAGGCACTGAAGCGGAAATTATCTGCCAAGTACCATTCTGCTTCTTCCTTTGTGAGTATAGGAATAAAGTGATGTTAGCAATTCTTGATCAGATTGTATTCATTTTAATTTAAGAGATAATGTCAGCAAAAATTGAGCATTGTGAGTGTTCCAACATAAATGTTGCGGCATTCATGTAAAAATGGAGAGGCTGTTCTCTCAAACAAGGGACAAAATAAAATACATCAGAGTGACCTGCGGAGAGCCTGAAAGCCTACATTTACTGTCTGCTTGCTGGGAAGTTGCAATCTGAGTTGCACAAAAAGTGGACTTACATGTTTTAGAGATACAGGCTCATGTGATGAAATATCCACAGACACTTCTATTATCAGTGCTGGGATAGGGAAGTATTTGATATGTATAGTAGGTGCCATATGAAACTCAACATTCACTTCTTCAAGTGCCGTGATAGCCATTAAATATTGCCACATAGTGGTATGTGAGAGGCAATTGTTTCCCCCCTACACTTGCAATTGAAATGGTAATTGTTGATATACTGATGGTAACACTCGGTATTGAGATACCACAAACAATGCAAAGGGGCAGATGCTGAGTCTTTTATTGGCACTCAACTTTCAAAATTACTGGATAAAGCTTTTGTCTAGTTCTCTCTAATAGAAATCTTGTTGTTTGACAGGCTCATATTTTCCATAAATAATATATCATCCGGTGATATTACTGTCATCAGCTGAGGCAGTATCCATTCTGCCCCCTTTTTAGGATTTTGTGATTTTCAGAATGAGGCTTTATTAACAAACCATTACATTACCCCACCCCCCAAAAAAGACTGCTATCAAAATGTTAGCTTGTATCAAGATGACTCAGTATCTCCTTTCTACTTCTGAGCGTGAGATACTCTCCTCAGTCAAAAATTAATATTCATTTTTAAATTGTTTAGGTACGTTATTAAGCAATGAATAAGTTGCTGGGTCTGTCACAAAAAGTTTTGGGAAAAGTCAGAGATGACTCATGGTATATTTTAATTAAAACATGATTTTTTTGAAAATTTGTGAGATTTGTGATATTGTCATTATCTCTCCCCACCCTACACCTGCTGTTACTTATCCACCCACTCAGCCATCACTCTTCCCATCTCAACTAAGATCTATGGATGGGAATTTAGATTACAGCTTCTAGTCTGTGACTCATGGAGTTGATAAAACATGCAATCATGGATTTAAAAAAAAGATACACCACTCACAGTCAGGAAAAACTTATGCCCAAGCAATGAAAGGTGGAAGAATCAGACCCTAAGAAGTTAATTCTCTCGTTAATGGATGGCTGTTTTAAATGATGGTGAAAATGTAATACTATTAAAAAAGAACACAATATATGCATCTTTATTTAGGTTTGGTAAAATTTAAGAGCTAAATCCTGCCATCTAGGTCAAGGGTGGGCAAACTTTTTGGCCTGAGGGCCACATTGGGAAATAGCAATTGTATGGTGGGCCATGAATGCTCACAAAATTGGGGCTGGAGAGGGGGTGAGGCTGGGGATGAGGAGTTTGGGGTGCAGGAGGGTGCTCCGGGTTGGGAGAGCAGGAGGGGGATCAGGGCTGGGGCAGAGGGGGTGCAGGCTCTGAGCAGCACTTACCTCAAGCAGCTCCTGGAAGCAGTGGCATGTCCCTTCTCCAGCTCCTATGCAGAGGCACACTGCCCCATCCGCCCCTGCAGCTCCCATTGGAGCGTGTAGGAGCCAGAGTGGGGCTATGCCATAGCTTCCAGGAGCTGCATGGTGCGGCCCCAACCCAATACCCCGGCCAGAGCGGGGCCGAGCCGAGTGGCTTAAAACGGCTCGCAGGCTGGATCCGGCTTGCGGGACGTAGCTTGCCCACCCCTGATCTAGGTACGTATACGACCCTCATCATCATCATATTTGAGCATGTCACATTTAATTTATTTATCCTCACAACACTCCTGCTGTGCTATTATCCCCATTTTATGGATGAGGAACTGAGACAAGGAGGGGTTAAGTAACTTGCCTGATGTCACACAGGAAGTCTGGACTTGAACCCAGGTCTCCCAAGTCTTTGGTTAACACCTTAATCACTAGACCATCCTTCCTCTTGGAAGTACTAATTAAATCTCACTGACTTTAATGAGAGTCATGCTTTCTCTCTCTCCATCTACAGCACTTATACAACATGTACCAGTAACTGACCCAAGTCTTCCAAGAAGAATGCCCTTCCTCATTAATAAGAGCTATTAGTAATTATGGGTAAGGCTACATTTTAGTCATGGGTATTTTTAGTAAAAATCTTGGACAGGTCATGGGCAGTAAATAAAAATTCACGGCCTGTGACCTGTCCATGATTTTTACTCTACATTCGTAACTAAGACTTTGGCGGGCGGGCCTCAGGTGCTCTGGGGGTGGTGATCTGGGGGCGACGTGGGTGCTGGGGGAGGTAGCCCGGGAGCCTGCTGGTGCTGGGGAGAAGGGGGAGTGGGAATGCGCACAGCGGCACGCCACCTGCGACCCCTGCTGGTGTGGGGGGGAGAAGGTTGGCATGGCTGGCAGGCTCCCTACCCAGCTCCTCGTGTCCCTGCAGCTCCTAGTCAGCAGAGACACAAGGGGGCTCCGCGCGCTGCTCCCGCCACAAGCACCGGCTGCACAGCTCCCATTGGCTGGAAACCGCAGCCAATGGGAGCTGTGGGGGCGGGGCGTGCAGGCAACACACAGAGCCCCCTGGCCCTTCCGCCTAGGATCTGCAGGGCTATGCCAGTGAGAGATGGGGAGCCCCCCAAACTGACTAAGCGCCTCCCTGCACCCTCCAACCCCCTGCCCTAGCCCTGACCCCCCTCCCGCACACCCAAACTGCTGCGGGCAGCCCCTGAGACAGCACTGGCCACTGCACAAGTCATGGAATCCATGACTTCCGTGACCAACTCACAGTCTTAATTATGGGTCAATACATCTTTGAAGCAAGGGCTGGGAGCAGAGGGATGAGCAACAGTAGGGCTGGACTTTTTCACAACAATGGCCCACTCCAGCTCTCCTATACATAATGTGTACATCCATAATAATTATGTGTACATCCATAATAATGTGGATGTACACATAATAATTGGTGTACATCCACCAATAGGCATTTTATTTTTCAGGGCAGCTGCTGCACTTGTGTACACACACACCCACACACACCATTTTACAGAGTATACACATCTGTCTGTTGGTGGATTTAACCCGAAGGACTGTTCCCAGGCTTCCCACAAATCAGGTAGTTCATAAGAGCTAGAAGAATTACCTTGGATGTAAGGCAGATACATTTAAATGTATTACAAGTTCATGTTGTGCACTGTGACAGAGAAAACACATTAGAACCACAAAAATAGATGAAAAAGGAGCAATATCTTAAAAGTAAATAAATGCAGACAATATTTCTACATGTATCAGTAATGTGAGTATGGTGGAGAAAAGTATTATAATGTATTCTATGTCAACTAAAAATATTGACACAAATTACAATTATATTGTGCGTGGTTTTTTCTTGGGTTTCAATGTATTTTGGGTTATTCCTTGCTGATTTATGTCTTCACTAAAGCCTCAGGGATTTTGAAGACTGTTAATGACTGAATGGGCATATGATGTTTTGTAAAGAATACATAGGATTTTTTCCCCTGAGGTTTTCCCTCTCAAAGTTATACTTATAGTCGGAGTTTAATAGAACAACAAATAAGCATCATTTGTTTTCCTTTTTATCTTATCTTTGTTCCATATGAATTTAAATGCAAATGTGAAATAGAATGAACACCAACAGATGCATCAACTGGTACTGGGAGTATGATGATTGCAATCTATAAAGCATAACAGACTATTTGCTATCTGCTTACTGTCACAGCATTCTACAGTTGGAAATGCTATAGCAACATTCTGTGGGAGTTATTTTTGCAATCAAATTTGAACAGAAACACTCTGAAAATCACCTCAGGATTTATATAAAAATATTGTAGTGTATTCCCACATGCTTGTGCTATAGTAAATATATCTTCTCTAAGCAATTAAGGAAAAGATACTGGCCTAAATTTACAAAATTATCTTTGAGAACCTCTATTTTTGGCTACCAAGGTAGAGACACTTTAAAAGAGGTATTGTTTTCAGAAACGTCTGAGCATTCGCCTTCTGAAATAAAGCCCCTTTAAGGTGTCTCAGGTTGGGAACATAAAAGTCTGCTTTTGAAAATTCAGGCCACTGCATTTAACTTATGATTAAAAAGTGGGAAAACTGGGCTGAGATTTAAAACGTACTAACTTATCAAACCCCTCTCCTAGTTATTGAATGTAACCTGCCTGCTATCCCACCCCCATCACCCACACTCCCATCAGCAACAAGGTCAGGCCTTCTTCCAACCAGCTATTTAACAAACCTGCTACCTCACTCATACTTATTCCCCCATGCAAGTGGCACTGACCCTTCTCCCAGTTGCATAACTGAGCCATCTCTTTCCTAATTTGACATAGCCCAGTAGAAGTTGATGAGTGGGTAAAGTGCAAAGTCAAATAGCCTAAGAATTTATTATAAGATTATAATTTAGCATCTGAAGTTTAAGTGATGCTTGAAACCAGATAATCTGATGTGTGAGAGAGGGATGGATGCTATAGAGAGAGGAGAAAGATGAAGTGAGAAAGTTTTGCATCTCAGATAATGCAGTAGTATTCTGACCCTGGGGTCTCTATAATGGTAATGTTTTCCTTTTCTGTTTCTCGCCTGTAATTTTAATTCTATATGTAAGATCACTCCGATTTATGGTGTTGATAAGAACTTACCTATTACAATGAGATACATTGATAAGGATTGTATTAATATTAGAAATGATCACAAAACTTCAGAGTTTGGATCTGGACTTCCCCAAAGTTCATGGATATTAAGATCGGGATTTTAGATTCTCTCTTTAACACTGAATTAATTGCTACATTAAATCGGATCAAGTAACAAAATATTGTACAAAGTCCCTGAGATGGAGGCTCAATTATAGGAATGGCTTCAATGATAACTGTACCACGAGCATCCAGGTTTTCCCATTGTTAAAAGGTTTTCCAATTTAAAAGCAGTTATGTGATTCATGACAGCTCTCTGTACTATAAAGCTATTCTAATGTTATCCTATCCACTTTCCCAAACACCTTCATTTCAACTTCAAGCTGTAGCTTTCAAGTATTTTGTCAATCACAATTTATTAAACGCATTCTGCTGAGGCAGCTGTCAGGACAAGGCTCAACACTGACAAGCCATCTTAGCTCCTGTTTATTTCATCCTTAAGTCACCATCTCTCATTTTATCCCCGAGGAGAAGAAATGCTCTGGCTAGCTCAGAAAGGATGTGGAAGGACACTGGCTGTTCACTACACAGGCCAGGCAGAACCACTGTGCTGCCAGGGCTCTTGATCAACACAACCAGAAGTATCAATAAATTCTCAGCAGCCCATTCATGTTTACTTTTCCCTTATCATAAGTGCTATTGTGAAAATACTACTGGCACTCAGTGTATAGAAGTGACTGAATGAAAAGATACAGTGCAGGCTGTCAACTTATCCTGAAATAGCCTCTAGTGGAAGGATAAAAAGCCTTCCAAGTCCATGCCAGAAGACAGGGCTATTGCACAGAATCATCAAATCCCTCACAACAATATAAACATTCAAGACCAAGTTCTGGCTCTGAACGTGAACATGTGTATACTACAAAAAGGGAGAGGTGGTGCACATCCATCTGTGCATGATAAAAAGTTTCCATCCCAGTCCCAGCATCAGAAAAAAAAAATCTGTGGCAGGGATCATTTTCTGCACAGCTTTCATAAATAATATCATGTAGGGGAAAAACTGGGAGCAGTCAGGGCCACAGTAAGCCAATAACAAAAATCAATAGGTTGGGATTTTCAAAAGAACATAGCATTGACATAACTCAGGTCCTATTGACTTCACTGGACCGATTCTAACTACATTCCCTGAAAGAATCTGAATGCATCTGCCAAATTCTGGACCATGTTCACAGAGAGGTGATAAACCCTCTGATTCTGGTGCTGACATCATGAATACTGCCCTGTGCATAAGGAAGAGAGGCCATGGTATGCATAGACAACCTCCGGATATTCCGGTTCGTTTAAAAAAAATGATTTTTTTCCATGTGGGCCTACACATGGTTCGTTTACGGCATGGGTGGGAATTTCAAAAATATTCAGCGGTGACTTAACTCAGCTCCTGTTGATTTAAAAAGAACAGAGTTAGCACAGTGCTGAGTGCTTTGAAAATCCCACTCATTAATATATAAAGAATTGGTAAAACATTATGACATGAGCAATCTCAGCTCCCACTGAAGTTAATGGGAGATGGGTGTGCTCAACATCTTTGAAAATCAGGCTAGCATCATACCACTTCTAACCTCATAGGATGAGATTCTCACCACTGCTCAACCCTGTTTATGCCAAATAAAGAGGGCTAGAATAGCTTAAAGGAACTGTAAAAGCCCTGGATCTGGCCAGGGGAAAATGTCCTGTACACAGGAACTGAGGAAGACAAGCCTTAAGCTGTTTTATGAGGACCTCTATGCAAGGCCTTTTAGGGGTGTAAGAGGCGGGCCAGGAGTGTGACCACAGCATGTACCACTGTACACATTTTGTGGGCCCATACGCAGGTGGGGACTAACTGTCCCAGGGCTGTTTCAATTATTCTGGAGGCCCCTTGGGGTAACAAAGCAATTATAACTCTCTCTCTCTCACACACACACACACACACACACACACACACACACACACACACACACACACACACACACACACACACACTTACTTTCGGGTTGCAAGTGCTGTGCCATGCCTCTTAGGGTATATCTACACTACACAAAAAGGTGTGACTGCAGCTCAAGCTTTAATCCAGTGAGCATGACTAAAAACAGGAGGGAAGAAATAGTGGGACAAACTTCAGTATGGGCTAGCAACGCAAGCATATACACAGGGCCCAGGCCGATTTGTACAGCTCCCATTGAAGGGACTGCTGTCACCTCTTCACTACTATTTTTAGACATGCGAGTTAGATTAAAGCGGGCATAGGTATGCCTACCTGAGCTGCAACAACACCTTCAACTGCAGCACAGGCATATCCTTAAGGTGCGGCCCAAAATGTCAAAATACGACTACTCCAGGAATACCAGTGTACTGACAGAGTAGGACATGATTAGAATAGGTACAATTGTAAACACGCTTTCAAAGTTTTAAATAACAGTATTCTTCACACCAAATAATTTGGAGCTCTTCATTGAAATGCTGAGCTGTGTGTTAACAATCTCACACCTGGAAGATGATGCAGATTGTGCTCCAAGTTACTTGTACGTGCCTTGTTCTCGGAAGTTTGAAAGTCTTCAGTAAATGTTATGGTGGTGCAGAGTGCTGGAGAGTTACTATGATGCTGACTATTATCAATAGGAACCAACACTTGGTCATACAAGCAACTGAGGAATTGAATCAAATCAAACCACTGAGATTCCAAATGCACTGACTAGCAAAACAAGTAGAACATCTACTTAGCATTGTTTTAAGACTCGTAGCTAATGAAGTTAAGATACTTAAGTCAGTTCTGTTGTTTTGCATTTATTTTCATTACTTTAATTGCTTCCATCATTTATTTATTTATTTAGCACCTTTTTATTAATAATACATGCCAAATTGGAGGCAACTTTACCATTGGGAATACTAGAGTAAAACTAACGTGTGCTACCAAGTTACCTTGCTACAAAGACCTAGATATTGAGTTATTTAATATCCAGGAAAGATATTGAAATACAAGCACTGAAAACAAAGTACAAGGAAATGACAAGATACATTTTCCCTAGCGTTAGAAGGACCTATATACTGAACAGAAAAGAACTCATTGTGTGACGTTTAGCTGTATTTTATTAGCTTGGCAGGATCACTCTTTTCCTTGTTCCTAATCTTTTTTTGGGTATGTATATCAATGTGGTTTTTTTTCAAAAGGTAAGCCACATTGTTGCAGCTACTAACAGCATGAAATATGTTCAGAATGCCCATACTTTGGACAACTCACCCTCTACTTTCTTTTTGTGTTGTCTCTGGAGCTCAGCATTCTAAACATATAAAATATTATAATATATTATTTGAATTCACTAGCTCTCCAGTTAAAATTAAAATGTGCCATGAGATAAGATTAAAAGGCATAGACGACCTCTTATGGATTCTTTGCATTTGTTAAATGTTATAAACTACACATGCATCAGCCTAGTGGTAGATACTCTGTTTAAAGAAAAATAAATAAATTATGGGAACAGCATTATCAGGTCAAATACCTGAACCCTTTCTTAGAAGATGATGATTCAAACACCGCCAGAAAGTTAAACCGATGATTATTACTACTAGGGGTTATGTGTATTTTTAACACTGGGAGGAAAGATGGAAATGTATTCCATCTTCATTAAAAATGATTTTGGAGAGCCAATAATAATCAGTGTAACATGAGAAATGTCAACAAGGAGTTTAGTGAAATTGGAAACCAAGGTAGATGGACATGTTAAAAAGGAGACATTAATACTGAATCTGTGTTGTAGTATGTAAGATGTTTACATTTAATAAATTCTACAAGGCTGTTATCTACGAACAATGACACTTGTAATAATAGCACTCATGATCTAGGGAGGGAGCAAATTTTTGCAATTAAGTTAGAAGTAAGGCTATTCATAGGTAGGGGAGCATGCAACTATTCTAATTCACTTCTGCAAGTAAGGATCACCCACTTACAGAATATGCTATGTATTGCTGTCTTCTAAATCTGTAGTTCCACAGATCAAAGAACATGCAGCATCAGGATGAGAACTGAGTCTTCAAAATGATTTCTGGTCCCCAAACCAATTTCATCTAATAATTAACTGATCCCCAACATGAAAAGGTGGAAGAATTCCACAGGGAGTCAGGAGAGATCAAAGCCTGTGATGTGTGCCCCCCCGCCCCCTTGCTCTTTTCCGGACAGTCATCCATCTGACTTCAGTGAGCGAACAGTCGCACACAGTTAGCCACTAGAGACTGACATCAAACAGACTTTCAAATAACTTGCTGTAGATTCCAAGTTCTGCTGAGGGTAAAGGGGGGCGGGGGCTGGCAGGGAGCTACAAAAGAGGTAGCAGTAATGATTTTGGAGCAGAGGTGAAGTAGTGTTGGTGATTCTGTGCATCCTCCTGGATTTGTGGGTTTTCTGATACAATCAAATGGTTAGATTTGTGTATCATACAATCACTATTGCAGCAAAGAAGCATATGCTGAATCAATGTGTTTCTATATGGATTTTATTTTTTTCCATTTGATTTTAAATCTTCCAAAATCTGTATGCCATGCTTCTCTGGACAATGGCTTTCTACTGTTATTTATTATTACCACCACTGGGTAATGTAGATACTAACCATAAACATGTTTAAGTAGAGACTCTCATACAATTATTGCAAACAGCTTTGAAAAGGAGCTGATTTTACATTGCTGCAATGCCAGCAATATAGTGGGGCACAACGGGGAAATAGGTTTGGCTTCAACTCTGTAGATCTCCTTGCTTTTCATTGGGTTCACAAACTTACATACACCCCTCTCTCTCTTTGTCAAATATATGGTTGGGAGGCATGGAATTTGAAGTGTGTGCGCAGAGGGGGGTGTTTAAATGAGCTTCAGTAGAATTGAAAGCAAAAAACCAATGGCCTTATTAGGACACAAATAATATAATACATCCTAAGTTTAAGACAGTTTAACTATATCAGATACTTATTCCTTAAATTTGTATTTACCCTACTTACCCTAATGTAAAATCATCATGACTTAATTATGCCCTCTGATCCCAGAGTAGTCAAAAGGGGATCTGTATGCAAGTTTGGGGCATAAATTGTCCCTTATGCAGCAGCTAAGTCTTTAAAAGGTAACACATTTTTTGATATAATTTATACCTAGTCAGTGGTGAGCAGTTAGCCATAGCACATACATTTTTAACTGGCCTTTCATAATTATAAGGCTTTTTTGTCTCAGCTCTTTTAGAATCCCCCAGTTTGTTCTAGTTACTCCACAACCAGCCCTTGACACTTTTTTTAAATATCGCCACACATTAATCATATCTTTTAGAAACAAGCTAGCCTCTCAATAATGACCCAGTACACAGATATCATCAGGAAATAATACCCAAGGATAATAATACATACCTTTCAGAGAAAGGCATAGCTACAAGGTGAAACCTATTACTCTGGATGGTGCAAGAAGGAAAAATGCATCTGCTGCAGTAACCAAAAATATAAAGATATCAAAGTTTAACTTTATGACCTTTCTTTGTGCATGATGAAACTGATAAAACCCCGTGAAACTGTTATTTACTGGACAGCATCTGCAAACTGTATAAGAGAGTTATTAAAATATTCATTTTTCTATTTATTTTAATCCCTGACACCCACATCAAAAGACATCCTTGCTGTACAGAGGTTCTCAAGAGGTAAAATAATAAAATAAAATAAAAGAAAGAAGGAAAGGTAAGTGCTAAATGCATGTCTTACTGAACTCAAAGGACTCAAAACCTGAATCTGGTCTTTGCAATTCAACAATTGATGTATGATTTGATTATCTCTGATGATTCTGGAAATTCTACAGTCAAAGAGCCACATTCTGGCACTTTTCATCAAAACAGAGTGTTAATTTACACATGCATTTTCGCTAGCCAGAAATGCTTACAAGATCTCTGCACAGTCTCAATGTCAGACTATACATGCTTAAGTAGTCAAAGAAGGAGTGTGCACAGGGCCACAAGCAGATCCAGGGAGCACTTGCTAAGAAATATGGATCATACCCCAATTTTAAAGCCTTGCCTGAAAACAGGATTTGTAAACCTTCCCTACTCCCACCACTATAATTCATGGAATGGCGAGTTAGGGCCTAGCACAATTTGAGAGAACCAGTCTTGGAACACAACAGTTGAGCCAAGTGGTTGGCTTTCTGATGATCTATTTTACGATGACTTGTAGCCTGACCCTAGAATTCAGAACCATACCACAAAAAGCAGATTTTTGTCTATGCATAAAAGAGCACTTAGCACATTTTTATTTATAAATAACAGTAAGAAGAACAAGCAGAAAATCCATGCACCAATGCATCTACACAGACAGATGTAGGGATTCAATGTAAATTGCATATTACCATACCAGTTTAATTTGTTTAGTTAATATTCTTTACACAGCCTCATTTTTATTTAAAACATATACAGGATGTTTTTAATGTAATTTCCAAAGTCCACAGTGGTACTCTTTTCCCTGAACATTTATGATCTTCCACAAGTCTACATCCAAAAAACTATTATGAGATTAAATGGATCCAGGTGGGAAATTTAAGACAGTAACTATATTGCATGCAGCAAAGACAATATGTAAATATTACTGCAATCTCACTGACATGAAATTAGAATATGAAGGAAAATGAAATCAACAGAACTATGAGATACTGAATTAATTTACCTTCAAATATTAAAAGTAATGAATCTTCTGCTCATTTTCAGCATTCTAAGAGTCATCTTAATACTAAAAATGTTAATTTAACTGCATTACTTTACTTAATGCATTTTTATACTACCACGTTTTTCAGGGGACCTCAATTAATAAATATATTATGTACACTATTTTTCTCTTTTTTAATTTTAATGATCTTGGCTAAAAAATAATAACCCTCCTCAATTGCACCAAATATTGCAGCTAGAAGGGGAACAGGAGAGAAAAAAGGGTCAAGCAAGGGTGTCATAACCTCAATATTTTGGTTTTTTTGATTAATTTAAAAAGAAAAAGATGACAAGGGAAAAACTTAAAAAGATAAGTCAGTGTTAGCTATTATATGAGATTTGGTGATGGTAAAGCTTGACGCTGAAGCTGCATTTAACCTGTCCTACAGCAGAGGTGTTCATTTGTTTTCTTTAGTACCTGGATTGCAATCACCAGCCTTATCCTAGAGATGACATGAAATTAAAAAAAAGAGGACTGATAATTGGGAGCGTTTTAATGCCATACTAACATCAAATGAGTTAATGTCTGCTCCAGCCTACTCGCCCCCACCACATAAACACTTTAATTGTGTCCAAGGTGTTTCACACATTTTGCCCCATCTCCCACCATGTGATTCTGTAACTGCTTCTGTAGCCACTCCATTTAATTGATAAACAATTATTTATTTTGCTACTTGCAGACTGAATCAAATGTTCTTCTGCATTACGGTTATTCTTCTCTCTCTTGCAAGCACACCCACCAGATGGGTTCGGTATTTTAGACTACAAAGTGCAAAATCAAAGCATGCTAGGAAGATTAGTCCTTTATCACATCATCGATCTTACAAAGTATTATTAAACATTATAATATGTATAATTCCCCCTTATTGAACAAAACCTCTATGTCCAATCCATGTACATTTCTTTTTTTTTTTTTAAATCAGGAACTCTTACTTAAAAAACCCCAACACTGCAGACATGGCTTCCAAGGATAGCTAATAGACTACAGCTCATACCTCTGGGATATTAAAAGCTGTCAATTGCCTAAATGTGATGATGGGTCACCAGCAATCTCACTTCTCCAATGAGATGATACTTAGCCTGTCTTACTTTGTCTATTCTACATTCAGGATTTCCTCCTCCGAGGACAGCATCTTCTTTTTTTAAGTGATGTCAATACTGACAGTCCATCCAATGTCTGTCTCTCTGTAGATTAAATGTTTAACCACTTCAGCATCCTCCTGATCTCTCTTCCTTTGGAGAGCTGGGATAAAGTACGAAAGGACAATCTGAGGTGATTGGGTAAATGAGTTTCCCTGTTCATTAACACCATGATGTGCAAGGATTCAGTGTGTTACTTCAGCTTCATAGGATATAATTACATGTTTTGATTAGCAGATACATTTTCCCATCCTCAGGATGTCAACAAGGGTTCAAGTGTATAACATGTATAAACGGGTGCTAATTTCACTAGTCATGAAAATGTGGTTCCCTAATTACATTTATATCCTCTTAGCCAATTTTCATCCTATACAGCTTCTCTCTGGCAGACAGTCCTGTTCTTCCCCCTTCCCAATGACGGACAACAACGGAGCTCTAAGGAATGACATGGTGATTATAAAATTCAGTAGGCTTGGCAAGTAACATTCCTGTTGCACAGTGAGCTAAACTGCTTCATACTTAAATGATTTATGAACGTCTATAAAATTATTGGTCATTGCTGTACCATCATCAATAACTAAGCTTTTATCATCTGAGATTGAGTTACCAAAACATTATGGCAAAAATAGTGCTACTATCCCGCCCCACTGCTTCCTTTTTCAGAAGTTAAGCATTTCTGTTGTATGATTATTGACACTAAAAATAACAAGACAGCAAGCCTATATTTAAGATAGCGAAGTGCTCTTTTCTCTTCTGCAGTTTTCTGACAAATTCCTGGACGGCTTACTAAAGAGCTGAAAGGAGGAACATGGTAACTGAAAGATCGCCTTTTCACAATTAGCCATACCCTGACAACCACTGTTATGGAAACCCTTTCAGGCACCTTGCTAGTAACCCCAGTGGATAAACCAATCACTGCAGGCCATTGTGCTCTCCCTATCTTTGATTTGAAGTCAGAGTGCTTGACTAAAGGCAGATATTTAGGCCTTGTCTACACTGGCAGGTTTCTGCGCAGTAAAGCAGCTTTCTGCGGTGTAATTCTTGAGCTGTACACACTGCCACTTAGTGCACAAAAACTCCTCAGTCGCAGCATTGCAAAAAAAACACCTCGAGGAGAGTCGTAAGGCTTACAGCGCAGAGGATCCAGTGCTGTATTGGCAGTGTAAACACATTACAACGCAGAAAGCAATCAATTGGCCTCCGGAAGTGTCCCATCATCCCTCAAGTGGCCGCTCTGCTCATTGTTTTGAACTCAGCTGGCTGCCCTGAAGGCATGTGCCCCTCCCCTTTCAAAGTTCCATTTCTGACAGCCGTGCATCTGCTCCGGGACACAAAGCAAACCTGCTGCTGCTGTTGAACACAGAGACAGGCATGTGTGTATGTGAGAGAGAGATTGCTGTGCAGAGAACTGGGGAGGGAGGCGGGGGCTGATGTCAGGGTTTCCCCCTCCTCCTGCCTCAGGACTGGTTGCTTCCAGCCACTGTCTGAACTTACAAGACAACATGCTGACACACACTCTGGTCCCCAAAACGCAGTCTTTCCTCTCCCCCCCCATCCATACACACACACGCTCCCTGTCACACACTCTGCCCACCCCCTGCAGTTGAAAAGCAGCTGGCAATGAAGTAGGATGCATGGAACAATGGGATTAGGAAACCTGCAGCCAGTTGCACAGTGGGATAGTTACCACAATGCACTCCTCTCTTTGCCATTGCAAGCACTGCTAATGTGGATGCACTCCACTGTCAAAAGGAGCACAGTGTGGACACGCAACAGTGGTTTAATTCCAGCGCTT
Organism: Chelydra serpentina; assembly: GCA_037349315.1. Lineage (NCBI taxonomy): Eukaryota > Metazoa > Chordata > Testudines > Chelydridae > Chelydra > Chelydra serpentina. The sequence goes on along the minus strand of JBAIAC010000035.1, from coordinate 26,369,184 downwards.
TAATAAAAGTGATATAACTTGTTGCAGAGAAACTTGCCAGTGTAGACATACCCTTAGATGCCTCAATGTACAGGGCAGAGTGTTTAAATGATACAAAGTGGTGCACGGGGAGTGGTCCACAGCTGCCACCATCTCAAGGGGAGCTCGGGCAGGAATGTGCTTCAGAAAGGTTTTTTGTGGGGAGGAAGGGGAGGGGGCCAGACAGAACATCCTTTAGGATAACACACTGTGCTCTCCCTGTGCACCCCACTAATGGTAGTCAGTGTGGAATGAGGGCTGAGGCCAAGGCCTCCTCCTCGCTTTTTGACTCATTTTGGATTTGTCCCTACAGGTGTACTAGGAGAGAATTCTCCAGGGTAGAGGAGCTATGACCATCCATGGACCAGTTCAACAGGGATAAAGGAGGGCAAGTAGCCTCACACTGATTCTCCCTCACAATCCAAATTTCTAGTGCACTTACAGAATGGCCAATTTAGCATACAGAAAATACAAGGCTACGACACTCTACTTTTTTAGCATTAGATTAACTTTTGCAAGCTGGTGTTTATTACATACCCTATTCTCTTTTACCTTTAGAATTTAGCTTAATTAGGATATGAGCAAATGCTTAGAATAATGTGTCCATTAAACTCTCCCAAATGCTATTCCTGCCATTGATACTTTAAGGCCGTTACTAATCATTGTAAAAATGGGTAACTGCAAATAATAATTAAGGGGGGAAATCATATGGAAATTACTAACAAATCCATCAGACTGTGTTCAATTATTGCAGCAGAGGGTTAGCAAGAGTACTGGAGCTTGCTGTATAAATCTGTTTGCACATGGATTGATACGCTTGTATCATAATTTCTCACAGCTGTCGGACTTTTTATAACTATATTAGGAACTTAATTCAGAAACTTTCACATTGAAGGGATTTAATAAAATGTATCTGAACACATTGCCAATAATGAGTGTAAGGCTACAAATCAGAGAGGTTTAGATTTCCATTGCACATATTCTGTATGATTATGACTGCTGCAGATTCTCCTGATTAGACATAATAGCAAATTTTAACACATTTGTGCAGCATGCAATGGGAGTACCATCTGAGAGTGTAAATTGTATTTGCGTAATAACGAATTCTATTGCTACACTCTGATTCAAAAGAATACAGCCTATATGGGATACATCAAATACAGCCTATATGGGATACATCAGTTTCAGTTAGGACTGCACTCCCACCATCGTGCAATGAGCTCTGTGCAGGCAGATCACTGAGCCCATGTAGAGCACTGCCACATGCAAAGCTCATTACAAACGGGAGCCTAAGACAGTAAATACACATCCTGCATGACCTAACTTTATTAATACCATCAGGGCCGGCTGCAGGCACCAGCCTACCAAGCACGTGCTTGGGGCGGCACCTGGAGGGGGGCGGCACTCAAGGTTTTTAGGGTTTTTTGTTTAAAAAAAACAAACAAAAAACCCACCCTTTCTCTGGTGCCCCGGCTGGGGCAGCGAGGTGGCCAGCGTGCTCCGCTCCCGGCTGGGGCAGCGGGCGTGCTCTGCTCCCCGCCGGCGCCCCGGCCAGGGCAGCGGGGCCGCCGGCGTGCTCTGCTCCCCACCGGGCAGCGGGGCGGCAGGCGTTCCGCGCTCCCCACTGGCAGGGGGAGCCGGGCGGCAGGCATGCCGCCCTCCCCGCTGCAGGCATTTTGGCGGGGCGGCGTTGTTGGGGGGGGGGCGTGTTTTGGCCGGCGTTGGGGGGGGGCGGCGCTTGTGTGGTTTTTTATTTTTTGCTTGGGGCGGCCAAAAAGCTAGGGCCGGCCCTGAATACCATAGTGTAATTGACACAATGAACTAAACATGATATTTTCATTCTGTAGCCTGTAGACACAGATTATCCCGCTGAACCATTATCTTCTATATCAAGTAAAGTAAATATCTACCTATAAATTACAAGATATATATTATGTGACCTTCTAATTCTTGGGAATGAAATATATAACAGGAATTGTCACATTAAGGTGAGATCCTTCTTTTCCCTTGTTATATTTTACTTGTTCAGACTCCCTTACCTCTTTCTCCCCTTCCTCGCTCCCACTTGTTTTTAATGTGGAGAATGCAACAGTAACCGCAAAAATTAATATGTACCACATACATATTTATTTTACTAAAGTCATTGGTAGTATTTAAAAACCAGTACAGATACTTCGCTTCCTCTTCTGTAACGTCCTGATTCAACAAATCATTCAGCACATGATTAATTTTAAGCAGGTATGGTCCCATCAAAGTCAAAAGTAATACATGTTTAAAGTTAAACATGGATCCAAGTGCTTTGTTAGATCAGGCCTAAACTCACATCCGATATAAAAAAAAAATAAAACTAGTAAATTCGTTTTAATTTTCCAGGTCTTGTTCCTGTGTTTGAAAGCTATTCTGCCCATGTATAAATAATGGGTAATTTAAATGAGCAGGGGGGAAAAAACCACTTTGGTAACACAATATTTCCTGTATGCAAATATTTATAAAGTTTGATTTCTCAGAGTTTTGAAATTCATATACTAGACAACAGAGAAAAAATGTATAATGTGTTTGAGGCAGAAATGTGTTTTAAAATCAAAATTTGAGGAGGGAAAGAGATGGTTGGTAGAAAAGAAGTGAGAGAAGCAAACAGAAGGATCCTGACAAAAGAATGGCACAGCAAGAAGAGGCGAGGATGTGTTACAATTGCTTCTGTTTAATTCTGTTAATTGTTGATCAGCACCTGTACCAATGGAAGGGGAATGCAACCTTTCATAAGGCAAATGGACATCAATCATTTTGTTCCCTACTGATCTGAAGGTACATGCAGAGAGGACTATCTCTTTATATATCTTATTTGTCACAAGTTTTAGGAGTTGTTTGTGCTAGTAATGTAGGAATGTGACAGTTAGCTTAGTTATGACTTCCTTCTCAAATTCAAATATACAGTTATAGCATGGGACTAAGTTACTTGTACTTGGGCACCGACGATGGACTGCCTGAGAAATGGTCCAATTCCTAACACAAAAAATAAGCAAGTCATATCACCCCAGGGTCTAGTCATTTATTAACCTTGGGACCTGCATGAAGTAACAATATCATAGTGACTAACCTGCCTGTTAATCTCTAATCTAATAACATACATTATTGCCTGTTGCCTTTTCACTTATGAAGTATCTCACTTCTTCATTCACAATATGACTGTGGAAAAACTACGAAGATTTTGCACCATCAAGTTAGTGTTTATAGTTTGATCACAGACCATAAAAAAATGAATACTCATTTTCCAGTGGTATAACCCCTACCCTGGTTATAGTCACAATTTCAGTGACTTGGGCAATGGCAGATTTAGGAAGCACTTCCCATGAAGGATAAAAACGCTATTCCTCATTTGGATGTAAGGGTGATTTTTGGCAGATGCAAGTCATCTTTCTATCTCAGTAATGTACACTTGAAGCATACCTCAGAAAAACACTTAATTCCTGCTAGATATAGTAGAAAGAGATTAAGACTGAGAAGGAACCAAAATCACCCACATGGCAGCAGAGAAAACTATTACTAGGCTGGCTTTACTTCTTACAGAAAAGGGGCCAGAACAAAAAGAGGACAACTGGTAACTTTAGCACCATGTACACTTTCAGCGAACTATACAATGTACCTGCTCTCACAGACTTTCTAAAAGTCTAGAGTCTGTTTTCACTCAGCTTCCTTCCTTCCTCTCCCCAAAAGATAGATTTTTTTCTAAATCAGAAGAATAACCTTTCAGTTTTTGCTACAGTAGGCTACAGAAGTGGGGCAAGCATCTAATTTTAAACTTCAAGCTTTTAAGGCAGAAATGTGATTTGACTAGGAGGTCATCCGAAACAGAAAATTATTGGGTTCAAGTGTGTTCTGGTCATTGAAACAAAACACAAAAAATACCGTATTTATTTTTAAATGCACGAAGAAAGTTTTAAAAGTAAAATACAAAGAACATTCATCTTGCTCAAAATAACTGTTTTTTTTTTATATTCTGTCAGTCTATTATTAATCTGGCTACCTATTTGGAAGCAGCAAGACATGACAAGCAGTGAATTTCTGGATGATCACAGCATGCCTTAGGTGGCGTTATAAGCCATGGGAAGTACAATAATCACCCTGAAATCCACTGCCTGCAGTGAAGCAGTTGCTTTAACAAAACTGACATTGTATTTAAAAATTAGGGAAAAAAATGTGCATATACTGACCACAGTACACATGTACTGGACCCTATGAACAGAAAGTTTTGGTGGTGTCCCAAATTTCTAAGAGTTTATGTTATAGTGTTAACTTAATTTGTGTGCTATGCCAGTCTGAGCTATATCTTGAGCAGAAGAAAAACTGTAGGAAATTCATTCCTGGTTCAACACCACTGTTTTGTAAATCCTCTTTAATTAGCATTATTATATTTTTAGGATTTCTGTCAGGGGAATGCCATTAACGAACACCTATAAGCACTATCTAGTGTGTATAAAGCAGTGGTTTTCAGCCTGTGGTCTGCGGATCCTATGTCTAAGATTTCCAAAAGGGTCTGCACCTTCATTCAAAATTTGTTAGGAGTCCGCAAATGAAAAAAAGTTGAAAATGGGAAAAAATCTAATCCTCCATTAAATTTGTAAGAAACTAATATATGTAAATAGTGCCAATGGCACAAGTCTTTGGATGACAAATAGCCTTCTAGGAACCAACACAGTGCATTTACTCTGTTTCCTGTACAATGGAAAAGGTATTAATAAGAAGCTAAAACGAACAGGACAGAAATGGCACTCTTCAGTCTATTTATCTATATTTCATAGCAAATAAATATATGTATCACAGAACTGGCTGTATTTTGTCATGAGCTGCATTTACTCAGTGTGTACATTGCAGAAGCACAAACGTTTTTGATAATTAATTCATACAGTTACATGTTGTTAGCTGTTTAGCTATTGATGAAAACATTTAATTTAATTTAATAAAATCCAGCCTTTTCCACTGCATTTCCCCCATGTTCCATTGGCACTAATTACAGCACCTTTCCCCTCTAACAGGGAAAGCTGCCAAACAACTCCCTCTGGAGTCAATGTCATGGCTATTCTTCAGATTAGCTAGGAGGGGATCTGTAAACTGCACTGCCAGTACCCTATCCCCAGGGACTGAGTGCATCACTTTAACAACTGTTGTCTCAGCTGAGTCAGCACAAGCTCTGCAAGTCCCACTGTGATTCCTAAATCAGGTTGTCCCCCTAGTTGGCAGCCAGTTTCTCCACACCCCACTGCCAAAGCTTGACTATGAGATGATTATATTCAAATCTGGCATCATAATATTGTATCATCTAAACTGTCCATTTGCAAATAAAAAAAGAGGGAAAAAGATTGAATCATTAAAGGAACATGAGCTTTCCTCAAATGTTTTTAAAGAACAAGATGCTGATATGGTACCATCTAAGATATTGCTCACAATTTTTTATAGTTTTTTTTATTATTCTGCTTTAATACAGCTTTTTTATTAAGGAACTTGCATTGATTTATTTCATTCCCTTATTTCATTTCTTTATTAGATTTAGCAAATTTTGTACAAATGAACAAAACCAAGTAACCAATTTCACAGGAAGATATTTTAAATATTGCCTGTGTTATACTTATTGAATTCCAAATTTGTAAAATAAAAATCAATTGAGACATTTCACTTTTATTGCCCTTTAGGTCATTGTTAAGCTCACTCAATTGTATTGGAAGTCTTTCTTTCCACTGGGACTTCTCTATTCAGAATGAAATGTGATATTACCTGTAAAGCATGATGCATTTCCAGGTCAGTGCCATACACAGAAGCATTCTCTAAAGCAGATATCTGAAGTGAAACATCTTAGCAAGCGGTGAGCTCATAATCAGCGGAAAGCATTATGGACAATCTCTCCAAAGTAACATAGGTGTCCTTATTAAAGGAGATGTTTGCTGAGCATTTGGGGTGTGCTTTATTTCGTTGTTTATTTTTTGCAGAACATATTTAAAGGGCTGGAGATGCAGAAAGGGAAAAGAGAAACAGAAGGAAAAGGCAGCAGGGAAGGTGGGTTCTCTGTTGAGCATTGAATTAGGTGCCTTAAAAGACACAATGAGCAACAATGATCTTTACTTGATCATTGTTTACAGCAAAAGTTAAAACAATCTTATAAATGTTGGGTTTCGATCCCAAAGAAAGTGGAAATTGTATAACGTAGATTAAACAGATGTACAAATTGTCTTCTGGTATACATTGGCACTGCTCTATCAAAATTAATGGAGTTATGTCAATTTACACCAGCAGAGAAATTGGTCCAGATTCTTGTTCTTATTAGACTCCACAAAAACGTTACCATTACATTAATAGAAGCAGGATCATACCTTTTATCATATCCTATTTAGCAAAACCTGATGTTATCTCTCTCATTTGCTTTTAATGACAGTAAAGGTACACTGCCAACATGGAAGACAGACAATTTAAAAAAATCAACTAAGTCATTTCTGGTGGCACATCTAACCCTTTTAACATTTGTGGTTTTACACTCACATTTTTCAATTTTATAAACATTTTCCTTTCTCCTATGTTGTGTAGAAGTCTCCCACCACCACAAGAGGAAAACGCTTAACAAAATAAATATGGAAATTGAGCATACACAAAGTGCCGCCAAATGGACAAACAAACAAAAAGAGGAAAAAATCATATTAATCTGAAGGGTAGTTTGGAACAATAATAGAAAATTTTTTCAGACATAAGGATGCCCCCTTTACTTTATTATGTGGCCCTTTAAAGTTAACATGGTCTGTGTTTCTTATTTCCCTGTTCATCTCCCAGTCACTGAAAATGTTCTCAATGTTATTGGCACATGGTGGGCAAATATACAGGTAAGGTAACTTGTTTTTGCTTTACTAGCAAGTGGTATCTGTGGCAGTAGCAAAGCAAAAAAACAGTGCCTATCCAAAAACAAAAAACTCAAAAGAATGGGCAGAGGAGTTAAAGTAAAGATCTTTAGAATCTGGAGACAGATTCCCTCTAATTACCACCAAATTGAAACAATCCGACCCTATTGAAAAGTCCATAGAATTTAATAGGGAAGCACAATCTTTCTAATTTTTTTTAAACTAACCTGTACAATTCCTTAGCAGGGTTATAATTCTCTATTACATTTTGTAGGTTTGTTTATAGTAATTTCTATTGCTTTCATCACTGTGAGCCTTTTCCATAAGGAAAAATGTTGATGATATAGTAATTAGCAGTGCTCAATCACAGCAATAAGCATCCCACTTTTGCCTAAAGATTTTTTTTAAAACAAAATAAATCTGAGCTTTTTAGGGAGTGTAATTCAAGTGAATTTTTAAATTTGCATTTGCCTAGAATCCTCCTTTTTTTCCCCCCCTTCCTGCAAAAAAATAAAATATAAAAATAAATTTCCATAGGCCTTCATTAAAAAGAAACTCGTAAACCCGAGAAAAGACAGAATCACTGACAGACTATGCATGTAGAGAACTCAGCAACAGTTCCAAAGGAAGCAAAGAAGAGACAGAAACAAGTAAAAGAAAAAAAAACCAAAATAAACAAAGTGATGAATCCCAACTCAAGTGGGCTTCTCTCCAGTTTTTTGGATTTGTACATACACAGAGCAGAATGACTGTAAGGCTGTTTTTTTCCTCCCTGGGGAGGAGCTGTCATTTCCATCACTGCAAACACTACTTTAAACAACTGTCATGTCTGGAGATCTTCCCCTGCTCCCCCTATTTTTAACATACTGTACATCAGAGCATTAACCAAAATACAAGAGCAGCATGAACTATGGTTTGAGTTTTATCAAAATACCTTATTATTTTAACAACTTATATAGAGAAAGATTGAGTTGCCCTCTTTTGCTGAATAAAAAAAATCCTTCACAATCATTAGATCAGATAATTGAAATAGGTCAAAAATATAAATATTAATTTCTCAATTTCACCTAGCTTGCTTATAATAATAAAGATAAATTATGACTGGTGTTAAATATAGTACACTAATGTAGTCTTATTAAGATCCACTATATAAAATAGTTTACAATGTTCGTCTGTCAGCAGGAATTTCTCATGAATATGCAGCTCAATCAGCTTCAATAGATTTTCCTTTGAGATTTTGTAATATAATATGAACTTCTTCAAATAAGTGAAAAGTATTATTTCCTCAAGACCTAAAGATAAGGTGAAGCTCATATACTCTACTGAGGTGCTATTCTGAAGAAGCCTATTATAAGATGACGATTATGGTAACAGGTAAAAGACGATTGAATATACCAGAACAAACAACATAAAACCTTTTCAAGGAAACATCAAAGTCATGTGCAAAATGACAGTGGGCAACTTTTTAAGACTCTAACAATGTTCATTCAGAACACGGAGTGTTGAACAAATTCTTGTCCTTTATAAAATATTGATCTTTTGGTACTAAAATCTGACAAGTTCAATAGCTTCCTGTCTCCCAGAAATTTTAATATAAATAGAAAATCTGTGTAAAAATATAAAAGCAGATGTGGGCAATCTACAGAAAGCAAGGTCAGCTACAATTAAACTCTCGAACTGTGGCCTTTGTGCAAATGCAACTTTCTGTGTTTAATTTTGGTATACTATCACTTAGGTGTGCCTACGATGGAATCTGCATGCACAAAAAATCATTTTTATAGACAAATCAAGCACAAATATGGTGCCTGATCTTGCATGTGTTCCATGTGGAGAACCCCTAGGGGAGGTTTATGCATAAAGAATTTGCAAAAGTGGGCTGAAATGTCCAAGTGATAGTGCACAGAAGATGTGTGTGTGAGGAGAAGCCTCTCAAAAGAACATGCTGTAATAATAAGACAAAGTACTTCAGGATTGAGCTGGGAGTGTTCTGACAGAGTTAAGATAGAATTTCTCTTCTTTTGTTGGATTGTGTGCCAAATCCCTCCTTCGCCTCATTTAAAGATGTTCTAAACTCCCCAGCTATTTCACAAAGCATTTCCACTACAGCAGCTTTATGCTATCCCATGACTGATACTTTTGTTTCATACTGCATTGCTTCCACGTCTCTTTAGAATGTAAGCACATTTGGTCAGAGCTCGGAAAACTGTATGGCACAGGTCACCCCTTAGACAGTGCCATGTACAAATAGTTATACGCAGATAACAGCACATATAGAGTAGACTTCCTCCATCACTATTTATTCTACCACCATGGAATTTTTCTTAAAAGTCTTGCAACAGACCCATCTTTTGTTAACTAGTGAGACCTAATTGGGCCACTATCCACAGTGGGAGTAAAGGCATGCTTATGAAGATAAAAACCCTACTCTAGAAATCAGTGCTAATAGGCCTCTCATTCTTATCAACTATTTCTCAGACTATATTTCCCTATATATGATGTTCTTGCCATTGAGTTCTAATACACATTGGCATGAAATAACAATGTTGTTGTGGGGATCTGGGGTGAAGACTATACATAGGTCATTCTGAGTTGCATGCAATCCTCAATAACCCGCCCCCCCCCCAAAAAAACACCATACAAATGAAATTTCAGATGCTGCTGCTCATATTTGGTTAACTCTACATCAACTATTATATTAACTGACATAAATGCAGTCAGAACTGATCACACATCATAGCTTTATACTGATAAAGGTGCAGAGACAGGAGAAGAGATACAGCACAGGCTACAGATGTATGCAGAACAATAATGCCATGATAATGGAAGGGGTGCTTGTATTCAGAATGTCCTACTTCTATCAATGAAATTGCTCATATGAGAAATCTACATCTTTATGCACACCAGACATGGAAGTAATAAAGCAATTAATATATATCTGGAGGATCTCTCATCTAGGATGGTTTGCGTCACTGAAACAAAGTAATCACTTCTGGCTGATGAGAAATATATTTAATGGGATTCCTTTATTAATTTATTTTTTTTAAATGCTATTTTGGGGGTTTGGTTCAGAATTAGTGCCATATATTCACAGCTATAAGTTGGGCTTATGATATTTTGTTTCAATGGAATCTGAGTAATTAAAAACAGAACTGGGGTTACATTTTGCAGCACGTAGTGGAATTGCCTTTTTAATAATAGATTTGGTTCCTCTAATCCATTCTTAATCTAATTAAGGCAATGAAAAGCATCATGCTGACACCTCTGAAAACAGCAAGGATCTTATAAATAAAGAAAGCAATATAGTGGCTAGTACACTCCTCCCCCACTACATATTTACTAATAATCCAAAAGCATTTCTTTTTCATGTTACTTCTTTTCTCTCTCTCTCTCTCTCTCTCATTCTCTCTTTTTTTTAAACAAAGCTGATCTCCACTGTTCATCTTGGCAGCAAGCACAGCACTCCGAAACACTCTGGAATACTTTAAAAATATTTGAAAAAGAGTGAGAGCTCTTCTCCCCATTTATTATGGAATATCAGAATCTGATGCTAGCTTCTATATAGTGAGGGTGAAATTCAATCCCAGTGCAAGTGGCCTGAATCAGTGAAGCCATTAAATATGAAGCTTTTAGTGGTTCACAGTGCCTTGCCTGGGCCTGTCTGAACTATGGGCCCAATCCAAAGCTCAACAAAGTCATAGGAGTGCTTTCATTGATTTCAGTGGGCTTTGCATTAGGACCCATAGCGTAGGCCCTTTTGCATGCAGTGAATTTCACCCATAAAGTACATGATTTTACTGGTCATGGTGATACATTAAAGATGAAATTTATCCCAGTGCTGGGGTTCCATGAAAGCACTTATGCAAAGGTGATGTGTTGGGGAGTGGGAGGGGAGCCACACGGGGTCAGGTACCCTTCCCAGATTTCTGCCAGGGTTCATATGCCCTGCCCTGAATCCTACTGCATACCACCAGAACCTTTAAATTGTGCTCCCCGCCCCACAATCAACAGTTATGCATAGTCTGTGTATCTATACGCCACTTAAGGACTAAATCCTGCAGTCTTCACTCAAGCCAAACTCTCACTAATGTCAGAGTTTGGCTCGAGGGATTACCCAATTAAGATAGGCCTTACCTATCATTTAAATCATCCGCACTGAGGTGAAAGCTGCCCTTAAAAGGGCGAATGATAGAACCCAAAATGAGCAAAGAAAGACACAAAGCTTAGTAATAATCACAAATGGTTCTTAATTCAGTTATATTAAATGTATTTGCTCTTTGCTATTTTCCATTATATGCTCATGTAACTTTTCAAGACAAGATGAAATTTTTGTTGTTTTAAATAAAATAAAATAAATAAAAAAAAAAAAACTTTTGAGGAGAGTATGGGATTTGCTCTGTTGAATGGAGCGGGCATTATAAAAAAAACCAAAACTAGGTCTGTCAAGCAATTAAAAAAATAATTATGATTAATCACACTGTTAATAATAATAGAATACTATTTATTTAAATATTTTGCATGATTTTACATTTTCAGATATATTGAATTAAATTACAACACAGAATACACATGTACACTACTCATTTTATATTTATTTTTATTATAAGTATTTGCACTATAAAAAAAACAAAATAGTATTTTTCAATTCACCTAATACAAGTACTGTAGTGTAATCTCTTTATCATGAAAGTTGAACTTACAAATGTAGAATTATGTACAAAACAATGCATTCAAAAATAAAATAGTGTAACATTTTAGACCCTAAAAGTCCACTCAGTCCTACTTCTTGTTCAGCCAATCACTCAGACAAACAAGTTTGTTTACATTTGCAGGAAATAATGCTGCCCGCTTTTTGTTTACAATAGCACCTGAAAGTGAGAACAGGTGTTCTCATGGCACTCTTGTAGCTGGCATCACAAGATATTTATGCGTCAGATGAGCTAAAGATTCATATGTCCCTTCATATGCGTCCATGCTGATGACGGGTTCTGCTCAATAACCATCCAAAGCAATGAGGACCGATGCATGTTTATTTTCAGTATGTGAGTCAGATGCCACCAGCAGAAGGTTGATTTTCTTTTTTGGTGGTTCAGGTTTTATAGTTTCCGCATCGTAGTGTTGCTCTTTTAAGACTTCTGAAAGCATGCTCCACACTTCGTCCCTCTCAGATTTTGGAAGGCACTTCAGATTCTTAAATCTTGGGTCAAGTGCTGTAGCTATCTTTAGAAATCTCACATTGGTACCTTCTTTGCATTTTATCAAATCTGCAGTGAAAGTGTTCTTAAAATGAACAACATGTACTGGGTCATCATACGAGACTGCTGTAACATGAATATATGACAGAATGCGCGTAAAACAGCAAGGGACATACAATTCTCCCGCAAGGAGTTCAGTCGAAAATGTAATTAATGTATTTTTTTAAATGAGTGTGATCTGCATGGAAGCATGTCCTCTGGAATGGTGGCCGAAGCATGAAGGGGCATACCTGACATGTAAATATGGGCATACCTGGAATGTAGATATGGTTTAGCATATCTGGCATGTAAATACCTTGCAATGGCAGATACTTTCTAGTCACTTTCTGGTGACACTGTAAATAAGAAGAGGGCAGCATTATTGCCTGTAAAAGTAAATCGATTGGCTGAACAAGAAATAGGACTGAGCGAACTTGTAGGCTCTGAAGTTTTACATTGTTTTGTTTTTGAGTGCAGTTATATAACAAAAAAAATCTACATTTGTAAGTTGTGCTTTCACGACAAAGAGATCGCACTACAGTACTTGTATGAAGTGAATTGAAAAATACTATTTTTTTTGTTTATCATTTTTACAGTGCAAATGTTTGTAATAAAAATAGTATACATTTTGATTTCAATTACAACACAGAATACTATATGAAAATTTAGAAAAACATCCAAAATATTTAATACATTTCAATTGGTAATCTATCATTTAACAGTGCGATTAAAGCTCCAATTAATCACGATTAATTTTTTAATTAATTTTTTAAATCGCGATTGATTTTTTTTTTACTTAATCGCATGAGTTAACTGCAATTAATCAACAGCGTAACAAAATCCCTAAACAATTAACCCTAATCATAATGAACTAAGGAGTTTACTGTTCTTGTACTTTTTGGTAGATCTGTAAAATGATGCTCCGCTCCCTGTGAAGAAAAATCATCATTGCACCGTGATGAGCAGAATATGTTTCATGTCCACCCACCACCAGTGCAGACACTTTCAGAAGATTCTGAATTGCCATGAAGTGTCTATACTTGTTCTTAACTGGCTTCAGTAGAAGTAAGACTAAAATATTTACCACTGAATGTATCATTCAGCATCCGATTTCCAATGGCAAAAATAGAATAAATAATGATTATCTACAGGAAATAAAATTAGTATCACTTATCATGAACAAAGTTATTTATGATGCACTGCAGCTTCATTAGCTTCATTTGTAAATAAATTCTATATTACAAAAGCCAATTACTATGTATTAAATTTCTGCAGCAGGATTTTATAGGGGTGTGGCCAGCTTCTAATATCTAGTCTTTTGAAGTAGATGGTGAAATTACATACTTGAGAGCTTCTAATCCCAAACAAAAGAATCATTCATGATAACTGCATGCCCTACAGTTGAAATATTGTTATAATAAAAATCTTTATTATGTTGAAAATGCATTTTCACATGGAAACAAGATGAAGTTGTTAGTTTAGAATTTTCATGAGTGCTGTCAGATGAGCTGTGTTATGCAGATATACTATAATTTCTTTTTTGGACTGATAGTTTACAAGAACATAGTTAATAAGAGAGAATAAAATCCAACTCAAATTATAGCACATGCAGAAGATTTTTGTATATTTCTTTGTAATGGGTCTTCTTAAGATTCTTTGGTCCTGAGTTTTCTAAACCTAATCCAAACATATGTTTACATTGTAAAAGGAGTAATGTAATGACACTGCCACGGTTAAGTGCAAGTTTCTGATTCCATGATAACACCATTTACTAGAGGCAGAAACCTGATACAGAAAGTGTAAGACGAGCATCATTTTTATTTTTTAGGAATTTATAAATGGTTTAACCTCAGTCCACTTCCTAGTAGACTAGCGCCCTCACCACAAAAGCCTTCTCCACTAATGGCAATCTGAGCCTACATATGTAAAAGACTGAATGGCTCTCCCAGGTAAGGGTGAGGCACTCAGAGTGCTGCTCATACTGTTTATATTCCATCACAAACAGAGAACTAAAGCCTCCATGTGTCTCTGTCCTTTCACTATCATTAAGTTCATTGTGAGATGCTCCTGCCTCTGCATTACTTTAAAAACATGTTTTTCAAAGCATGTTTGCCATGCTAGCACTTTGTCTTTGCCTAACTAGAAAAACATGCAGAAAAAAATTAAGGCTATATATAAATAAAGCAAGAACATAAAATGGAGCATAATAATTTACAAAAATGCAAACATTCTATAAAATCTGTGGAATACAGCAAGACATTTTACAGAACGTGATGTAGCGACCTACAGCAATGCCACTTAGAAGCACACTTGCACTTGAGGGAGCTCATCACACCTTGTAATACATTATATTATATAAATATATATTGTATATCAATTGCCTATGACTGTTCCCGTTCCCTCGACCTGTCTACCTGTTTGTCCTTAGACTATGAGCTCCTCAGAGCACAGATCATTCTTCTCAAGTGTTTGGAAAGTCCCCAACACATACTGGGTGCTGCTGCAAATAAATAATAGTATTGGTAATAACCATTATGGACTTACTGAACTGAGGTGCTGACTTCTCACAATTGCACCTGAAGGTCCGAAAACTTTGTTTTGGATTTAAAATGTTTATTGGACAAAAGCTGCAGTTCCTAATCAGGCAGAATTCCCACTACCATCATAGAATTTTTGCCTGCATCAGAACTACTGGTCTTGGCTCTATTTGATTACAAGTGTTTCAAGAGCCACCGTCATCTTTATATCTAGGCCACTTCGAAAAAGTAAGTTAATTGTTGTTTCAGGTTGCACACCTGCACCTTATTTACTTGCCAATTGTTGGGTTTGTTTGTTTTTTTTCACAACCACATTTATCCTATTGTTTAAAAAATGCCATCCTCTCCCTTGGTGTATGTGAAAGACCCACAGAGACAAGTAGGGTAAATCATCTATGCAGCAAAACTGTAAACCAACTGAAAGACAAAGAAACAGTGAAAATGACTGAACACACCAAATCTCCTATAGTTATCCTAATCTCAGGGGTTACGCATAACAATAGTACATAAGAGTGTCATAGCAATGAGGTTATTTTGGTTTATTTTTGCGTCCCTTTAAAATCGGTCATTAAGCTTTAAAAAGCTTCAGTTGCCTCCATGTAGATATGGAAGTTTCTCCTGGACATCATATGTACATTCATTTGCTGCATGTTCATATAACAATATAATTTACTTGAATTCAACATATAATATATGGTAAGCATAATGTATTAAATCTAAATGAAATGAAAGAAATGTAAGCTCAACAAGCTTATCATTCTGGACATATTTCAAGTTTGCACTTGCAATTCTGGTCCCACGAGGGAGGGAGGAAGAGAGAGAGAGAGAGGGGTGTGTGTGTGTGTGTGTGTGTGTGTGTGTGTGTGTGTGTGTGAGTGAGAGAGAGAGAGAGAGAAGGTGGGTAATATCTTTCATAGGACCAACTTCTGTTGGTGAGAGGGACAAGCTTTAGAGCTTACAAAGAGCTTGTCTCTCTCACCGACAGAAGTTGGTCCAATAAAAGATATGATCTCATCCACCTTGTCTCTCTAAATTTGCTTTTGACATTTAAAATATTTTAGGGTCCATTTCTGTCACCATTACTCATGTTCACTAATACCTTACTTCTCAAACAGTTTAACTGATTTTAGTTGGGCTGCTTGTCGAATAGGATACTACTCAATGTGTGTAAGGGTGGGAAAATCTGGATCTTAGTTATTCTAGATGTTGGAGTTTCATTTAATGTATTGTGAGCTGAATTCTGGCAGAGAGGTTAAAGTGGAATAATTCCCTAACAGACTCATATAAATGCCAGTTTTACACTGTAGACGTGGGTCTAGTTTGACCTGGGACCAGACCTATTCTCTTTAATCAGGATAAAATCAATATGTCTCTATAGAAGTTATTCTACATTCTACACAGAGATTCAATGTCATAGAAAATGATATCCTTTCTATGGGTATTTGCCCATAAATGTGTTGGCCATGGCCACTTTTCCCATAGGTATGACCCAGGACATTCCTCTACCATGTCAATCACTGTAGTGGTGCCTCCATAACTTTCTAGAGAAGCCAGAAAGGGAATGGGGTAACTTCCTCAGTACATTCAAGCAGGTCTTCTGTTGTGTTTGCATGCACAGCACTGGACACAATTCAGCTCTTCATGCAGCTGGGCTATTTTTGAAAGGTTTGAATCTTTCTGTAATGTTTCGGGAAAGGCAATTTAGTGATTCATTAAAAAAGAAGTGGGGGGAAATGACCATGAGAAGAGCCAAAGCAAATTTGATTTACACTGGGGATCTAGAGGAAAATAAGGACATAAGCCAGTTTATAACTTCTTCCATGGGAACGGTCTTCTTTAGAACTCTACGCCTTTTCACTGTAATAGGGTTGCTGGCTCATTCAATGAAACTGGGCTAAGGGCTCTTGTTCCAGTTCAGGTGCTCCCAGCTGGGCCAATTAAGAGGGCAGGGCGGCACTGGGGAGCTACAAGAGCAGACTGAGTCAGTCAGAGCAGGAGAGGAGAGCTGCCAGAGAGAGAAGGTGCTTCCCGGGAGAGGACTGACTGCAGGAGAGCAGCAAGAGGGGTTCACTGACTGGTGTCCCCAAGCCAGAGAGCCAGGGCTGGAGGACTGAAGGCAGGAGGAGCAGCAGAGAGAGATGCTTGCTGGCTCTGAGCAGAGCCAAGGGCCAGAGTGTTCTGAAGAAAGGGGGAACAGTGAAGAAGCTTATCAGTTGACATCTCCTTGCAGGAGAGCTGGACCCCAGAGCAAAGAGAGGCTCCCAGCAGAGAAGCTGTGGGAGTTCCTGCTGGGAAATGAAGGGTTGTGCTCCAGAAGGAAGGTATCTGTCCTGGAAGAGGGTCAAAGGAGGACGAATAAAGAGCCCAGGTACGGCAGAAGACACCGGGATGGGGAGAATGAAGCTGTAATTTGCAAGGACTATTTGCACTAGAGTGATATGGACTATGCTTTGGAACTTTTTGGTTAAGGAATTATGTTGATGGACTTGAGGACGTGCTTCCATGGAGTTACTGGGGACTCAAAAGGGAAACTGAGGTGAAGAGCCACTTGCAGGGCTGCCCCAGGGGGAGGGGGAGTGTTGCCTCGGAAGCGGCCAACCCTGCTACAGGTATGAATGGCAGATATTGTATTTATGTTTGAAAAATGCAATGTAAAGGATCAATCAGACTTATGGCTGAAGACATCAGTCTATCCGTCCTTATTTTTTAAAAAAATCACGTCCTCTGAATGAGTTATAGATCAGCTGGTAGTTTGAAAATGTGCCTGAGCCATTTCAAGGAGTTTTAACATTATAGATTATGATTCCTTCTACTGCAATTAACATACCACACAGTACAATATTTGGAATACATTTCTGGCAGACAAGCCCCAGCCGATTCGCAATTTCCTTGCGCAAGAACTTAGGTGTACAGTTCTCCCTTTTAACAGAAGCTGTCCCAGTGTTCTTTGAAACAGGAACACCATTTTCAAGAAACACTGGCCAAGCCATAAAAATTATGTTTTCTTTATTTGCAAATCTGCTGGCTCCTGCAAGTCACAAAGCAACACGCTTTAGTCCATTAGTATGACAGGTAGTGCTCTTACTAACAACTGCTTTTTACTCCCTCTGACAAATGTGCTCTGTGCCATGGTTGACGTTTGTGTAGTAATCAGGACTGATGGATAGGGACGCCAATGCTGCCGAAAGTGCCCCCCGATTTAATGTGAGCGATTTGTCAAACGTGCTGCGATCGCACTGCTGTCAGGCACAGCCAGGAAAGCACTCTGTCATCTTTCCTCCAACCAAGGTCACTTTGTCAGGGGTAGGAGGGCTCTCCAATGAAATTTTCATGTTTATTGGTGCTGTGCATGGCCTACTTTTTACACTTCTTATTTTCTATTAAAGTGTCATTGAGAATTTCTGGGAAACTTCCCTTGTCTGAATCTTCTAAGGGGGAGTATGTTAAATTAAAAACAACAAAAATAAATATGGGTCTAAACAAACATAACTACATGGCCTGAACCACTAAAACTGATGGCATAAGTTACCATTCCCCTTAAAAAAACAACAACAAACCTTTATTAATGCTTAGCAGTGTAAAGGAGTATGCAAGCCCAGTGCACCCCTTGTGACTGGGTTGGCACTACTGATGAGGACCTCTTACTTTCTTCCAGTGGGGTCATCAAACATCCTCTGTACAGGGGCCTGGACTAGGGCAACCAAAAGACACAAAGTAATCAAAAATAAGGGGGAAGAGGAAGAGAAGAGACAATTCACCATCCATTGCAAGCTGGATGTCTTCTAGTCCCTGCTTAATTTCCTGTTCCTGTATAAATAGATGGAGCCCAGTCTCCTTAATTATACCCAGTCTGTTCTAAATGGAGGGGGGGCACACCCCACAGTTTGTAAACCGTCGCTTCCTGCCAGGAGTCGCTGGATTGGAAGCTGGTGGGAGCTGTCTGGCTTGCTCGGGCCCCTGGTTCTCTACTGGGGCACTGGCCTGCTACCCCGCAGTCCTCTCTGTCCTGCTCCGACACGCTCAGAGGCGATGCATGGGGCGGTCACATTCTCTCCCCGCCCCCGCACTATCAGGAGCTAAGTGTCACTTCTGGCTGAGGAGCAGTAGCACAGCCAAAAGCACCAGGGCAGCGGTGAGCGAGTGCCTCGGGGGGCATCTCATGGCAGCCAGGCTCGGTGAGCAGGGGCCAGCTCCAGCGGGCATTGCTGGGTTCCTTGAGGGGAGAGGCAAGAGTGCATCAGGGGCAAATCTTGGAGCTGTGCTGCCCGCCCTGCCTGGGGAGCTCCTGGCCATTTGAAAACCTCTGTGCTAAATAAAAGACATATCTGGGGAAGGGGGGGATGTGACCTCTCATACCCTCCCATGCATTGCCTCTGGAGGTGCAAATATGCTTGCTTAACCCGGGCACTAAAATGCCTAGTTATGGCTCTGGATTCTGTGATTTCAAATAATTATTCTGAAGTCTAAAACCAAAGAGAAACATACTACTTCAACAGTACGATGATTGTATTTAGGGACAGCTTCTATTTCAAGAGGATATTTATAAGTCCTTTTTACAGGACAGGGACCTGAGGTTTTTAAGCACTGACTTTTCTTATCTTTGCCCAATTTCCACTGACCTGTACACTATTGGAATTGGACACATCAGTGGAAGGTAAGCACCTAGGCGCTTCTGAAAATCCCACTAGGCAACATCTGCATTTTTAGGCACCTAAGTCCTGTAAAAATCTGGCCATCAGCAACTAAAGAATTTGGAACAGACCAAAAGTGTCTTTAAAGTGGAGTTAGAGTCAAAAAAGTAACAGCACAAACAACTGCATAAACACATGTTTATTCTCCCTCAATGATTTCCTGAGCAAGTACATTCCATTTACAAATCAGAAACATTTTCTAACTGCCAGCGTTCAAAATTGACCTGGGATCTGATAACCAGGTTATGTTATTCCTGCCTCTTAAATCAACACCGATAATAAAGGTTCTGCAATCAGCATTTAGCTGACAATTTTGCTGATGATACATGAGACAGAATAGAATTTCAGCTCACACGTTCACATATGGCAGCTGCATTGCATCTTCAGTGGTTACAGGCTTCCTTCTTTGTCAGTAAAGTAAGTAGATATGAGTCAAGGCAGAGAAGGTGCAGATACAGAGAGCAAAATGTTGTCATAATCACAGAAAGTGACACAATCAAATCACACTAATCTTTCCCATACGACTTTGTTCTTGGCTCCCTCAACCCTTTGTGCCAGACTGTTGCTGGTCCTGCATAAGTACACTGTAAATTCTCCCTAACCTTTGTACTCCTATGCTGGGAACAGCGACAATCCCAGTTCTTGTGATCCCGGAGAAAAATGAGTGGGAGAATATAATTAACAGACCTCTGCATTAGCAGGAATTTCCCCAGATGCATTCTGGTCCAGTTCTTCTCTAGCAGTGGAGGAGACCATAGCAAATTAAATACAGAGAGTACAGGACTCTAACAGTGTGTCCCAGACATTCCTTTTTATATTGACACAATTCCACAAGGTGGCGTGGAAGAGAATGGAGCTGGCATCCCACTTCTTCACACCATTTGGAAAGTCTACCTCCACACTCATAGCCACATTCCAAATATGAGGTGTGGCTGGACCTTTAGATTACTCTTTCCCTCATTACAAGTGCATTATTCCTGTTTCAAGCAAGCACTCATTCTGAGACTAGGAATCTGTCTTGGAAGCTTCTGTCATGATGGGCTGAAGTAGTACTATCACCTCTCTCTCTACAATGTATCATCATACTTTACATAATCAGATGTTCTCAAGCAAGAGTCCCTTCAATATAACAGAAAGGGGAGGCTGGATGGGTGTTCACTGTCAGGAATCTCCTGTGTTGGAAATCACTCCCCACACTCTCTTGGTCCACTGAAGCCCAGACTTATCTCCTCCAGAAAACCCAAAATCATCTTTTATCTCAAGTTTCTCGGGGTATAGTAGAGGAAGGGGCTGTGGGCTGGGCAGTATTATTTATGGATAGTCCCTTTGTATGGTATTACTGTGTGTGTTATAATTTGTGGGAGAAGTGGTAAGGACATAGGATGAGAACCTACTGCTATATTTTAAAAATTCAATAAATATGTAAACAAATAAAATAATTACATGCCTGCTGTGTCTTGTCATTGAAAAATAGTTATGACATTTGCAGATCCCTCTAGGCCGGTGGTTCTCAACTGTGATCCACCGCTTTCTTCAGGGAAAGCCCCGGGCACGCCGGGCCGGTGTGTTTACTTGCCGTGTCCACAGGTTTGGCCAGTCGTGGTTCTCACTGGCTGCGGTTCGCCGCTCCTGGCCAGTGGGGGTTGCGGGATGCGGCGGCCGGTCGTGGCAGGTAAACACACCGGCCTGGTGTGCCAGGGGCTTTCCCTGAAGAAGCGGTGGACCACAATTGAGAACCACCGCTCTAGTCCATGGAACAAGAATCTCAAGGCCAGTTCAAAATCCTGTTGTCCCATGTGGCAATGCATTAAACCACCAAGACACTGGGCTAGCAGCTCCTTAAATATTTGCTGCTTTTATTTTGCCTGTTCAACAGCACTGTCAATCAGGTAGTGTTCTTTGTTTGATCTAAAAAGAGCAAATACTCTCTGTATCAAACATGCCTCCACCCTAGGTTTTGGCTTTATTATGTGTAGGCACAGGTGGTAGTGACACCTATATAAAGTTTGCCTAACATGTTCCACTGTAAAACCCCATGTTAAGTTGCTTATACATTTTCCAAACTGTAACCACTCAATAAAAGTTTACATACTGCCTGGCTCTCTCAGGCTGAAATTTATTTTGGAAAGTTTCAGCAAAACTGGTTCAAGCCACATCCAAGAATGAGATTAGGGGGAAATATGCTGTTTTGCCAATGTTAACCTCTTACAGCCATTTCACTGGAAAAAGCTAGTACCTGAACGCTTTAAAGCAGGGGCTTCACATTGGGAAAGGAAGGGTTGCCTTAGAGTCAAAGAGGGGCCGCCTCTTGCTCTCCCTGTGGAAAAACAACCCCAAACTGGCCAAATTAGAAATAAGGCTAAGATTTTTGATGGTTATTGTTAGTAAAAGTCACCGACCGGTCACAGGCAATAAACAAAAATTCAGGAGCCCGTGACCTGTCCGTGACTTTTATTAAAAATACCTGTACAAGCTGCGGAGCAGGGGCACGCGGAAGCTGCGGGGCGGGGGAGCACAGCCCCAGCTCCAGCCCCAGCTTCAGCTGCTGACAACTGAAGCTGAAGAAGTCACGGAGGTCCGGTAAAGTCATTAAATCCATGACTGCCATGACCTCCATGACCCAATCATAGCCTTAACTATAAACCTCTGGAAATGACTGCATATGCGCAGTAGGGGCTTGGTACACACTGGCAGTAAAATTCTTCCAATATTCTGTCTCCACTGAGAAATGCTCCACCACCACCGAGCTCCATGTCAACCTCAGTTTACCTGCAATTGCTCTTCCCGACTGCTGTGGCTGGAGGCACGTGAACAAAGCACAAAAAGATTGCTTCTCTGGTGCTCTCAATGCTCTCCCTGCTGGCGTCCCCACACAGCATGGAAAAGGAGAAAGCTGCCTGAGTGGAACACCGAACATTGATGAGCAGAGTGGGGATAAGGGAGCAAGGACAGGAAAAGAGGGAACAAGAATGGGGGTAAAGGGACATACTAGGAGAGTGAGGGGAACAGGAACATAGGAGAATAGAAGGAGAGGAACAGGGACAGTCTGGAGGGACAGAAACAGAAGGGTGTGAAGCCACTAGAGTATATTATCCTCTTGAACCTGGAATAAGACCCAGGTTTCCTTAGTCTCAACATTCCTCTAATGTAAACAAATATCTGTGAAACCCACTAGTAAAGTGGGTCATTTCACCCTCTAGTGGCTGGTTCACACAGAGGATAACAGCCTACTATTACTACCAGTTACACCATTAGCACCAGTGGTAGGAGTCTGTGCTGTGGATATAAAAGTTCCAACCCTGTAGATGACCTATACGGAGGTTAATATGGTTCTTCAAGATGGAATTTCTGTTTTCCTTTGTTTCAGTTTTTTTTAAACAACGAGGAAACTACATATAAAGAAATCATATTAAAATAACATTAAGATTGCAAAGTCAAGAACTCATAAATCAGGTTGCTACCTTAATGTGACCCCCCTTGTACATTTGCAATATCACATAAAATTACATGATCACAAACTATTTCTTCACAGGACTCCTGCCTCATTCAGTGCAGGGGATGGATGGAGCTCTGGGAATGAATCTGGATTGTGTAATGAAAGACTGTTATATGTGGGATCCCAGTTGGAAGGTGTGTGGTGAATAAGGCAGGGGACTCCAGAAAGAGAAAGGTTATTGAAGCTGAATGGCACCATGGAAAACTGGATTCTGTTCCTGACTCTACCAGAGAGTTGTAGAATCACTGAATCATAGATATGTAGGGCTGGACGGGACCTCGATAAGTCATCAAGCGCATCACCCTGTGCTGAGGTAGGATATCTATATGAATCTGGACAAGTAACTTAAAATGCTCAAAGATAGTGCTTACCTCATTTTCTGGGTGCCCAACTCAAGACCTCTGGGATCTGATTTAATGAAGTGCTGAGTACTCAAAACTGCAACTAATGTAAATGAAAGCTATCCTTTGACTATGTAAAAGTGCTATAAACTGCTAAGTACTCTGAAAAATTCACTGTTTCCAGTTGGGCACCCAAAACTAATGAATGCTTCTGGCAATTTTGGCCTTCATCATTCTGTGCCTTAGTTTCCCATCCAGAAAATTAGGATAATACCACCACATCACCTCTCAGGTGTGTTGTGAAGATAGTGTGATATGAGTATATACACACATTTTATACATATAGATACACACAGATACATGTATACAGAGTTACACACATGACATATACATCAATTATATATGTACATACAGAATCACACAGATGCGTAGCCTACAGAAATGAGTAAGCAAAGAAAGCCCAGATCTGAATGTAAAACATATTAAAGTAAATTATTTGGTATTTTATATTATAGTGCATTCTTAAAGCTAGCTTAAGATGAATTGTTGTGCACAATATCAACAAAATTAATATGTTATTAATTGAGAAGCAATAAATAACAGGGTGGTTTTAGGAAATGTTAGCATCCAAACCAAAAAATCAAAGGCTGATTCACAATCTAGCCATGAACTCAGATGAAGGACATTGTTTCAATATTCCTTATCAAATATTCAAGATTCATAGTCATGCTCTTATGGATTCCTTGCTGCACAGGAAATGATAAATTGAACCTCTATATACATCAGAGTTTCCCTGGAAAATTGCTTTAAACTGCTCACTAAATATTAGAAAGCAGTTCAGGAATTACAAAATGGACACAGACCTCTCTGCACGTACAAAGATTTATTTTTAAAATTAATATAAAAATTAGAACAATAAGAACAAAAAAGAACTAATAACAGTATATATTCTATGCAAGATAAAGACCCAAGAATATGCTCATTATATTTATGCTTCAGTCCAATTCAGGGATAAATCATATTTCAGCTGGAAACAGGAAATACTGAAAAGAATTAAAGATAAATAGGGGAAAAAACAGCATGCTAAATAACAGTAAGATGATAATTGCACTGAACACAGACTTGCCTTAATTGTCCATCTATTTGCATGTGGGATTTAGGCAGTTACCTCCCGTAAATACTAACAGGAGTTTTGTCAGTCAATCCCCTATTCACCAATGGGGCAATACACCCTCAACGACATCAAAAGTGAAAGCTGAAAAATCATTTTACTGAGAACCACTTGGGCAGAAAATAGTTAACCCAACATGGCAGTATAGAGACTAGGAATTCCTCAGAGAGCCTAAAGAAAGAGATGTTTTCATCTCATTATGTCTACCTTCATAATTATAACAAACTCATCAGCCCCTAGATGAATACCACATATAATCATTTTCCTGCATATTTTCTGAAGCAGGAAACCTAACAAGATATAAATGCTACAGACTAATTTAGGTTATTTGCAGGTCTCATCTCATGTTGAGCTGCAATAATATATAAAAGAAGCAGAGGTAAGCTAAAAATATCTGTATAGATAGAAGGTATTATTTATTTATTTTAATCTTGGTTCATAGCCAAATACATAACAGTTCTCTCCGATGCAAGGAATGGTAGATATATTTATATTTTGCCCTGTGTTTCTTAAAAAGAATTAGAGGACTTGACTTGATCATAAAATCCTTTAAATAACCACGTTTTAGTCAAGCTATTACAATTTTTTTTAAATGGTGAATTTTACTTAAAAATAGTATCTTCAAATACACCCATATCTCTTAAAAGACTCAACTGGTTTAATAAAAAACAAACGCATACCACATGGCAAAGTACATTAATTACTGTTAGGCAAATCCTGATTCACATGTTCAAAAGGACATGGAGTCCGACCAGAGATACATGTGCCAACATGGCCCCATGCTCACGGAGCAGGGAGTGAATCCTGCCCCTAGCAACAGCAGCTGAGTGGCTCTCCAAATCCACTTACGTCCCCAAAAGTAGAGTCCAAGATTCCATCCCCTGGTAACTAACATATGTCGAAGTGGAGTCAGGCAGGGTGGTCCAATGGGAATCAGGACAACTCCCAGCTCCACTACTGACTTGCTAAGTAGCCTTGGGCCAGTCATGAAAATAACTGAGATTCTTTTTGCCCATCTGCAAAATGGGGATATGATATCTATTTAACATTGTTAAGCACTCTGAGGACTATAGATAAAAAGCAGTACATAAAAGTATGAAAACTATGCTCCCTAACATCCCAGCTTGAGCAGTTTCTCCCCATTGACTGATAGCTGGAGAAACAGCAAAGTAGCTGAGCCCCAGCTCTGGAAGTGACTGGCAGCTCTAAAATGTTTAACTGTTGGTTAGAAACAATGAGGGCCTCATCACCTGAAGACAACATCTCCACTATTGATAATCAGGGCAAGGGGAACCAGTATAGTATCCATGCACCTCTCTGCCACCAAACAAACAATTGTTCTAGGGCCCAGACTGAGCCCCATAAAAATCTGGCTCTTCTCCAACACACCTCGGCTACAATAACATCAGGAAAACTGGCCGGGGAGAGCGTGATTTAAAGAGGGCTATGGAAGAGTCTCTACAGGTCCCAAAAGTGAAGGGCTTGAGTAGTCTTCTGTGTACCCAACCATGGCTGACCATTCTCAGCATAGCTCTCTTCTGCAGAAGTCAATATTGTGCCCCTTAGTATTTTCCCCAATATCTTTAAAATCAGCTGCCCTGGTAAACACAATGAGAAGTAGCACATATGGAAAGATTTGGCTAAAACATTTCCTATTAAAAGCATACATCGGGGGAACTAAATGGTTAAAATAGCACAATGAATGTAAACTAAGCTTGCATGGTTAAGAGGGCTCTGCTGTATCTATGTCATGCAGGAAAACTACCAGCTGTTGGAGACTTCAGCTCAGCACAAACCAAGCTTCAGGGGGAGGGGGAGAGAAAGTGGGGGGGAGGGAGTGAGGAGGAAGATGCTAGAAACTGAAACCATTCCTACTTTTTAGGGTCAGATATATCAATAATATTCTTAACCGTGAAATGCTGATAAATATTTTAAATGCTTCTACTCTCAAAAATAACAATTGCTTCACTAGTCCCTTCACAGTGGATACCAGATGACTCTTCCAAGTATTAATTCACCCTCCAGGGACTATGTAGAATAACATAAAATGAATCCATGTTTGTGCACATATAATCTTATAATTATATTTCAAGAAGAGGGGTACAACAAGGGATAACACTGGGGTCAAGTAACTTTTTTATTTAAACTAAAATACAGGGTGGAGGTAGCTTGAGAAAAAAATCCATTTTAAAATGTCCATTTACACACTAGAAATCTGCATTTGTTTGCAAAGCTCCTAATGAACAAGCTTGCCTTTCTCTGCTTCACAGACTCAAGAGAGTGTACCAGATCATCACAACTGGAGAAGACCAGTTTTACACAATCCTTTCCCTGCAAGTACAGACAGGTATAGGTATGCATCTTGGGTGCAATAGGGCACATTTATTATTTATTTCTACAAGGCTTTATGTTTGTGGAAGCTAAAATTGGCAGAGCTCCATCAGACACAGTTTTCCCTTTTTTTGTTTTGTTTAATAATTGTTTGCTGGATATTTTTTTCCTTATTCAGTGAATATTTTCAGTTTCTTTTAATTATATTATCATATGACTAATTGAGGCTTAATCGTCCTTACACGGTTCTAACACTGCACAAATGCATATCAATATAAAAGACCCAATGGTTTTGCTACTGCAGTACAGCCATCTGCAACCTTCCAAGCTCTCCCTCTCAACACACAGCTCCCTGACTTTTCCATCAAATCCAGTAGTTCAACAGCATTTTTTCTGAGTAAGGACTTTAGCATTTGGCCTAAGAGTCCCATTTTGCATCCAATACAGATCTACAACTCAGTTATTGATAGGCATAAATGAGCATTCTTACCTATGTTACTAAAGTGTGTGTGACCTGATGAAAGTGCAGGCAAAAGCACTTTCAAACAGAGGATTGTTTACTGCTTTCCTTTTATCTTATACTCACCCTCCACAACAATTGCCTTACATTTTAAAGAGTGACGGCCAAATATTCAGCCCTGGGTGTGCCCACAGAAATCTAGCTACCCCAGGTCCCAGAGCAGTAAAGACACAGCATGTTGGGTTTCAGTGCAGGCTAGCGGCCGAGTAACTAACCGGGTTCCAGGTGGGCTTGTATAGCCCCTGGTGAAGCCCATGCTGCCGCAGATTCACTATTCTGGTATCTGACTAGCTAAATTTAAACTAGCTTGAATATGTCTACTTGAGCTATAATCATACCCGGTGACTGCAGTGTAGACATACTATTAATGCCTATTTGCATGCACAAAGGCATGTTTAGTAGAACCAACGAGTACAATACACATTTTTGCAGGTGCATTCACTGTGCCCGAAGCCTTAAATTTAGCCTGAAAGCAGTCTGAAATCACAGGGAATTCAAACATGGATTCTTAATATTACACACTGGTAACAATATATAAAGAACATTATGCTATTAAGAGAGAAAATTGAAGGCTTCACTCCATGATCTTTGCACTGCTCCTTGTCCTTGCAGACCCAGTGCACAGGATGTATGGGAAATGGAGAGGTTTCAAGAACAGGGGCGGGGGGGTGAGGGGAGTGGCTAGAGCACATCCAAGTGGTCCCCCCTGAGATGGGAAAATCTGTGTCTGCATCTGCAGAGGAAATCAGGATGCTGTAACCAGCTTCCTGATACTCATACCTGACATTACACCCATTGGAAGCCAGACAAAACACAGGATCTGAGCCAGAATCTACATCATTATCAAAGCACTGAAAAATTCAGATGCCCCAGATCATGCATGATATTCAAATTCCATAAACTATACATATATACACAAAGCAGGAGGATTATGACTTTTAGGCACTACCCCTCACAGGGAGCTCTCTGGAATTGCTTCCTCCCATACCTCAGTATGCACAGGAAGGGAGGTGCAGAGTAGCTACTGCTCAGTCCCCACAAGTGGGTGCAGCATGCAGTTCCCTCTGAAGCCAGCCACTTCTGCTCCCCAACCTTATTGAGTTAGCTGAAGAACTTGAGCCCAATGGCTAAGAACCGTGACTGTGCCTGACCCCACACGGAGGGACGGAAAGGCCTGGAGGACTCCGTGGCCCCTACTCCAACATTGTGGGCCAGTCAGAGTTTGGCCCACAACTTTCATTGTTCATTCCAATCACAACTACTCTGTATTAGCCAAATAATGGACAATAATGCCTATTTAGACATAGTTTATTATCTACATTTACCAAGGTAGCAAAATTTAGAAAGATTCTTCATTCCGGCCTTTTTAATTACCAAAATTCTAGCTGCTTTCAAAATATCATAGTCTCCCACCCCCCCTGGGTATTCGGGAGAGCTGAAGATCACCATGGCAATAAGAAAATGGTGCCAGCATTATCTTGGCACTGACTCTTTACGGATCTCAGGAGACACTAGCACAGGAGAAAATTGAGTGCGTGTAAGAAAGCAGGAACTCTTTCTATACACACAGAGAGAGAGAGAGAGAGAGAGAGTCTCTCACACACACCTTTTACGTTGATTAACTCCATGTTATAGACTCAAAACAGAAAAATCATGGGACCATATGCCTTTCTTAATAGACACAATTAAGACATAATACCAATCTGCTGTCCCAGGGTGAAATTTATATCACTCACAAAAAGCCAGGGGTCTAACGTGGTAAAGTGTGTGTGTAGCAGTAGTGCCAAGCCCAACTATTAAAAAAAAAATCACAGGTGAGCCTGAAAAAATAAGGGGATTTAGAAAAAAATGTTGACTTCTTTTTTAATTGTCTTCTGGTTTCTGAGTCTCTAGGCTACACTTAGGTCATGTATTCAAGCTTTTCTCCACAACCATGAGGGCCAGAAACTTACTTTTGTTTTTAAATGAAAGCAGCGATTAGGATGTAATCACCTGACTTCAAAGGCCTGGCTTAAAAAAAAAATCTGTAAGACTCACAATAAATGTAGCATAGACCCTCAGGGGAAACTACTCCACCCTCTGGACTGGAGGAGTAGCTGCAGTACTTCAACATTAAGGTGAAGAGGAGCTATAAAATATAACCACCAAGTCTGAAACAACTGAACGCTAGGAGGTCAATCACACCTATAAAGCCTGGGCCAACACTAGACGTGGTGCAGAGCCAGACCACCTCAGAGAAACATCAGGAGACATTCTCAGCATTCCTGGGCATGCTACTACATCCCTTTTTTGGGGACCTCTATTGGCCCAATCTCCTCCTCACCGCTGCCCTTTTAGGGTGCAGTCTACCTCTGAAGGAATAAAGAGGGAGCAGTCCCTTTGCTCATTGTTAACATTAAGATTTTGTCATGGGTATTTTCAGTAAAAGTCACAGACAGAACATGGGCAATAAACCATGAAAGCCCACGCCCCGCCATGTGTGGGGCTGAAGCCAAAGCAGTCATGGAGATCTGTTAAAGTCACATAATCTGTGACCTACATGATTAAATTGTATCTTTCCTCATTTTAACTATGCCTGGTTTTAAATGCAGGCTGCTGAAGAGCCACATTATGCCCCTTCCTGCTGTGTGTAAGGATTAATAAGGAAAAACAATATAGATACACCAAATAACAACAGGTGAGAAAAAATTGTTCTATACTGTATAACAGAAGATGTTTTCTTAAATAGCAATGAGAAATTAAATTACTGTACTGCAAATTTCCTTATATTAAAATATTCAGGCAAAGGGCTTGACCTGATAAAGAGCTAAGTACTCTCAATAACTAGGGGCTGATTTCCACTATGGGGAGATTGAGGCTGCTGCAATTGCTGCAGCAGGGATTGATTTAGCGGGTCTAGTGAAGACCTGTTATATCGATGGCAGAGCACGCTCCGGTCGACCCCAGTACTCCAGCTCTTCGAGAAGAGTAACAGAAGTTGACCGGAGAGCATCTCCCATCAACTCAGCGCTGTGAAGACACCAGGGTAAGTCAACCTAAACTACGTCAACTCCAGCTACATTATTTACATAGCTGGAGTAGCGTAACTTAGGTCGACTTACCCCCGTAGTGAAGACAATCCCTAGAGTTCAATAGAAATTGAGGATACTGAGCCCCTCAATTTGCATCTTTTGCACTTTCCTCTGTTACTTATACATCCACACAAAGTTATTGTGTAGATGGTTTACATATAAGTGTACTGTTTTTTCTCACTTAGCATTTAAATAGAGCTGGTTGGAACGTTTCCAGCTGAATGAAATTTCACTAAAACCTTTTTGCGGAGACATATCGGTTTCAACAGAGTTTTTGTCAGGAATGCTGTTTTGCAAGAGAAGACAACAGAGGGAGAAAGACTCAGACTCTGTCTCACACGCTATAGTTAGGCTTGGAAGGATTAGATTTTTATGAGTAAATGTTGCTAACTGTAGACAACCAAAGCAATGAAAAAATATGTTCATGGATGATAATAGAAATTTACAGATAGGCAACATAAGAAAAATGCTGCTTCAGAACTTACTAGAGTTTGATGTAAGGTTATTTACTTTGTATATATTGATATGTGATGTTGACCATTTGTGTTTTAATGGTTATAAAGTTTTAATTTTTACTATCAATGTCTAATATCATTAAATATTTTTGACTTCCCCATCATCTGATTCCCCCATAATTTCCCACAACTGTGAACATTTAAATTGATAAACATAAAAAAATCTTAGAAATAAACATCAATATTACATAAAAATAAATATTGAATTCTGCCACGCCTACCTATAGCATGACTGTGATATGGGAGATCCAAATTAAAGTCCCTGCTGTGTCAGATTCAGAAAGATCTAAGATGAAAAACTCAGTTTTGAAAAAGACACTTGAATCTCCCAATGCCCTCAGCATCTGGCTATAGAGTCTCTCACGTACACTCCTTTTCTAATTGGGTAGCTTAGGTTTCAATCCAAAAACAGACACTTCAACACAATTACATTTTCACCAAAATGTTTGAAAGGTATTGCTTTCATTTCAATGTGCAACAAAAACAAATTTAAAAATCTCCACAGGTGCTGCAAAATGGGATTGTTGTCCTCGAGACAGGTTTAGATTTAAACTAATATCTGTGCACAACAAAGAATTTGTGCAGAAACTCTGGCCAATTTAGTAGAGGTTTGAAATGCAGTGTCAGGACTGCCCAGACAGTATGCCTGTTTTGCAGAAAGGAAGCTGCATTCCACAGCATTAAATGAATTCACAGTGTCTGAAGAAACACCAATACCACTGAAGAGGTCAAAAAGGGCTCACTGTTTATGCACGCTAATGAGAACACTTAAGCGAGAAATATAACAAAATGCACTTGGGGGATATATTTAGAAAGTAAATCATGTTGTAAAGGCAGCAATCCTGTAACTCCCATAATTAATTATGAGGTATTGGTATTTGATGCAGAACAACAGAGCTAGAGAATGACATGGTGAAACAATAGACAGGATCTTGATTATCCGAAAGGTCCAATCATATTGCTAAGATAACTTGCAATTAACAGACTATAGTTTGCAAACTACTGTAATAAGGACGTTTACATTTGGCCACCAACAGGAAAATATCAGGAGCAAAGAACACATGTATGATGAAAAGCAGTGCAATGATTTGTTCTCCTTAATGTACACAATGAACGCCTGATCCTGCAAAGCAATGAGCACTCTCAATTCCCAACACTATCAATACTAGTTTAAGGTACTGAATATCTCAAAGGGCATGGCCCCTAGTGTTTTGTTTTGGAATAATTTTCTCATCTACAGCATTTGGTGGTGCTGTGTTTGATGTTAAGTAATATGTGAATTCTCTGATGATTTGTTTATGAATCAAAACTTTCACATTTTTGATTTTCTATGCCATCAGTAGGTTCCCAGACTTGAAGAAGAGCTCTATGTAAACCCCAAAGCGTGTCTCTCCCATCAACAGAAATTGGTCCAATAAAATATATTACCTCACCCACATTGTCTCTCAAGTTGTTCTGGCATAAGTGGATTGTTAGGGATTTTTTTGCCCATGATTTCCCAGCATCAACAATGAAGATCATTATGTTGTAGTAGCATGTTCATTCATTTAGGAGTACAGAAAATTAAGCCTTCAGGATCAACCCTTCCTAAGGAAGGTGTGTAACTGCTTCAGACAGGAGCAGCCCTGAGAAGAAATTGTGACTCCCCACATCCTATAAATAAGGAGAGAAAGTAAGTGACAGCGGCCTTTGAAAGGGCTGCAAGTTACTTCTCCCCTTATCCCAAGGCTTCACCCCTCTTTACCCTTTCCTCCCTCAGCAGTTCACAAGAGAGGATAGCTAGAGAGCAGAGGCTGTGCTCTACCCAAGATTCAAGGAGGCTGAGAAAGAAGCCCCACTTTAATTCCCAACAAGACAGAAAAGGGCACAATCTAATCTTTATATGCAAAGGAGGTTTCAATTCATAGCCCTTTGTATGTACTGTGCATACATTTTAAGTCTCAATCCTCCAGTCAGAACTGCACACTAGTGCATATTTTCCAAATAGGAATAATTTACTACTAAATAATAGAAATATACAGAGAAGTAAGATTAGTGACAGCTCTATAAAATCACTCTTTGGTGTTCAAAACTGTATTCTAGAAGGACTTTACTCTTCTTTGGATCTACAGTTACCTTCATCTTCATTTAGGGCCCAATTTTGCTTCTACTGAATGGGAATTCTGCAGTTGATTTAAATGGAAACAGGAATGGTTCCTTAATTCATAAGGGCAGTTACTAATAGGGTTGCCAACTTTCTAATCCCACAAACCCGAACACCCTTGTCCCACCCCGCCCCTTCTCTGAGCCCCTGTCCCCGCCCAATCCATCCCTAGGGTGATCAGATAGCAACTGTGAAAAAATGGGACAGGAGGCGGGGGGTAATAGGCACCTATATAAGAAAAAGTCCCCCCAAACAGGACTGTCCTTTTAAAAACAGGACATTTGGTCACCCAATCCATCCCCCCTCCCTCACTCTCTCCCACCCTCACTCACTTTCACTGGGCTGGTGCAGGGGGTTGGAGGTCAGGAGGAGTGTGAGGACTCCAGCTGGGGGTGAGGGCTCTGGCTGGGGGGCACGGCTGGGGATGCGGAATTTGGAATGGAGGAGGAGGCTCAGGGCTGGGGCAGAGGTTGAGGGCTCCAGACTGGGGTTTGATGCGCAGGAGGGGGCTCCGGGCTGGGGCCAAGGGGTAGGGGTGTAGGAGGGGGGGGTGGGCTATGGGAGGGAGTTGGGGTATGGGAGGGGGTGAGGGGTGCAGGCTCCAGCTGGGCGGCGCTTACCTCGGGTGGCTCCCGGAAGTGGCCGGCATGTCTGGCTTCTAGGCTCATGGGCGACCAGGTGACTCCGCGCGCTGCCCCTGCCTGCAGGCACCACCCCTGCAGCTCCCATTGGCTGCAGTTCTCAGAGTCAGCACTTGGGGCAGGGTGTGGAGGCAGTGCATGAAGACCCCCCTGCCTGCCCCTGCGCCTAGGAGCCAAACATTCTGGCCGCTTCCGGGAGCTGCGCCGCCGACCGGACTTTTGGCCTATTAAAACCTCCCAGAGTGCTTTTAATAGTCACCGGGATATTGAGGCCAATTCCAATAGACTCCCAGCCAATTTGGGAGGGTTGGCAACCCAAGTTACAAAGCTGAAACTATGAACCTGAAACTTCTGGTACTGAAATAAGACTATATCACTTTCGGGTTGTGAGTTCAATCCTTGAGGGGGCCATTTTGGGATCTGCGGCAAAAAATCTGTCAGGGGACAGTACTTGGTCCTGCTAGTGAAGGCAGGGTATTGGACTTGATGACCTTTCAAGGTCTTTCCAGTTCTATGAGATAGGCATATCTCCATATATTATATTATATTTATTATATTATACCACAAACTGGTAACCAGATTTGAACATTATTCTTAAACTGCTAGCCCAGGGGACACCACCCAATCTTCAAATCTGTATGACAGATTCCATACAGGACTATATAATTCTTCATGTCCATGTTTCCATCTCCCTTGAGTGTTTCCTTATGCATTATGTGGTTTATTAAGTTCAGATTCTTTATAATTACATTTAGTGTAAGAGTCTGACGTTTGTCAATGGGAAATGCAGCTTTTTGGCATCAGAAATAAAATGGGTTTTTTTTCCTGGCACATGTAAAACATTGAAGTGATTTGAGCTTGGTTTAATTTTAGTACAAAGTCAGCTTTTCAATCCACAATACATAACTTGTATTGCAGTAGTGCCTAGGAGACCCAGTCACGTACTAGGACTTCATTGTGCAAGGTGCTGCACAAACACAAATCAATAAGGTGGTTCACGCCCCAAAGAGTTTACAAATAAAAACTTTAAATTTTAAATACAAATGCCACAATAAACTGGAGTTTTCTGTAGATTGCTAGCAGCCAGTTCCACAAAGGAGCATAGTTTTAACAAAGCTCTGACTCCCATTATGTCAAGGATCAAGGTTATGATTGGGACACACAAAATGATTTCTCAATCAATACAGTGTGGGTGAAATTCTTTACTATTGCAATCCTCAAAATAGGCTCAGGTGGTGAATAGGCCTTGAGAAGGGCCTCTGCATGGAGCTGAATTTCACCCAGCATGAGTAGAAAAAAATTTAAAATCATGGATCATGGCACAATTCTCAACCATCCAGCATGGGATTTAAAGAGAGAGGTTTTTAATATTCTAAGACAAGTGAATGCCTGTAAGAACCTGAGCAGCTGCATTCTGTATATTCTATATCCTATAAATGTACAGTTTAGAAGCCGACAATTGTAGAATTGCTAGTCTAGCCATGAAATAATAAAGGCTTTTACCAAAATGTACACATTGTTGTGAGCAGAAGTCTTAGTCCAGATATATTTTGAAGTGATAAAAAAGGCACCTAACTAGCAATCCTGAGATGCCTATCTATCAATAAATCAGAGGTTAATGTAACCCAAAGACACTCGACACTCAAGCATAGTGTAACATGAGCATTATACAAAAGAAATTACACAGACAGAGCCTGACTCAGCAGAACAGCTTTATAATTTGGATTTATTTTCATAAAACAATATGACATCCATGTCTTGATTTGATGTAGACAGCAAATGATGATGATATGAAAGAAAGAAACCAAATAGGTGTGTCATCTACAAAACCTAACAAAATCCAGTGGGGCCTGAGACATACACTGAAGACAAATAAAGACTGCATTGCGTCATAGGAAAATGAAACCATATCTGATTTGAACCATCCCATCACTGACCACTGAGAATGCAACAGCTTGACCCATTCCGTTAACAAAGGATCGGAGCAGCATTAACCATGTGAAGTGTTGCTGAAACGTCCAAAGCGTACTCATGAATTGGCTTCCATTAATAAATCATTAAGTGCTTCAAAAATGCCATCTCTCTGCAGGGTCACGTTCCCTTAATCTCACTGTCCTGTTCCTCTCTTGCACTTCTATGCACAAGACTCTGCACCTGCACAATGCAGGATCAAGCTACATGTAATTACCTTGTGATGGTTGCCATGCATACTCTCTTTGACATAACGTTTTGAGGAAAAGCCAGGCTATTGTCATATTCCATTTCCCTATTATTTCTCAAGATAAAAATGAGAGACCATTGTTGAACTATGCTTATTGACTTCAATCAGTTTTGGAAAATATCCATATTAATAAAGTAGTGGTATTAGTATTTTTATTGGAGTTTAGTTTCACTAATTGCTCTCCTAAGGCATAAAGCAAAATGATGCAACTGTGACATTTGAGCTAAGAAACAATATTGATATCTGAAATCAAGTAATCCATGCCAATTAGTGAGAAATTCAAAGTAACAAACACAACATACTCTTTTTCTTACTCTAACATAATTATCTAGATCCTGGCAATTGAAACCAAGTGGCTATCACGCAATTTAAGGGGAACGAGTTACAGGAGTCAGCTTCTTTAACAGGATGAGTAGTCTCCTATTAGCTGGTTATGCCAAAACAACAGCTTGCAATAATCAGATAACACAACTTTATGTAACTGTACGTTAGATTCCTAGGTGCTGGAACTAGCGGCACTGCCGCACTCTGCCTTGAAGTGGTTTCCATCATATACAGGGTTTGCAGTTTGGTTCAATGGCTCTCTGCACCCCCACTATACAAATTGTTCCAGCACCCCAGATTAGATTGCAAGCTCTTCAGTGCAGAGACCGTTTCTTTCTATGTGTTTGTGGAGCACTTAGCACAATGGGGTCCTGACCTGATAGAGTCTTGTGGGCACTGCCACAATACACATAAATAAGTGATAATAGGAAGGAAGGAGAGGTGTAAGCAGAGTACTAGTTTGCCATGAGGCCTGGAGGTGTAGCCCTTGCTACAACAGTCACTCAACACGTAACCTCTGATAAGTCACATACACTTCTTTTTATATTTTAAAGGAAGGCAAATATAACTTACCTACCCCGCAGACAATATTACTCTATTTCTCTGCATGCTGAACACGTGACTTTCCCAAGTGCAAGTTTTAAAACCCATGTGTGCAGCCTCCCCAATTCCTATTTGCTTCCCTTCTTACCCTAATGCCTCTCCTGGGCAGTCTACCTCTTTGTTAGAGAGAGATGCCTATCTCATAGAACTGGAAGAACCTTGAAAGGTCATCGAGTCCAGTCCCCTGCCTTCACTAGCAGGACCAAGTACTGTTCCCTGATATATTTTTGCCCCCAGATCCCTAAATGGCCCCCTCAAGGATTGAACTCACAATCCTGGGTTTAGCAGGCCTATGCTCAAACCACTGAGCTATCCCTCCCCAAAAAGGTGGGATAGCTTCCTTCTCCTTCTGCCCTCTCTGTTGACCCTCTCTCCTTTCTCATTCATCATCACCTCTTCTATACCACTCAGTCTCTGCCTTTCTATCTCTTGTCACCTAACACTTCCTCTCTCCATCCCACACACCATCTCCCTCATTTTCCATGAGGGAGGGTGAGAGTAGGAGAAACAGAGGAGGGAAGAGAAAGGGAGGGAAAGTTCTAGAGTGCCTCCCTCACCAGACCTGCAGCACCCACGGATGAAAGTGCAGGCAAAATCCTTGAAACCCTTTCCTCCAGCCCTGAAGTAGTGGCCTGGAAGGAGATGAGGAAGGGGGAAGCCCTTGATTCCCTTTCCTCACAAAGCCAAATGGTACCAGTAGCAACTGGGGAAACCAGTGCCTAGACTGCCACTTGTGTGGCAAACACTGACCTGTTTACAATGCCCGACAGCAATGGACTTGGCCACACAGAAATGGCGCATGGAGGATCCCAGCACAGAGGAGTGTGGTATGGCATAAGGAGTTAATATTTGCAGAGTGCTTTGAAGCTGAAGTGTTACATTTAGAATTACTCTATTTTGTCTTTGCATATTTTGTGATCAAACATGTGGGCATATAATTATATAGTAATATGTGACCAACAAGTTCTATGAGCATCACTAATTGTGTTTCAAAAGACCATCTTTTTCCATTTCTCTCTCACCATTTTTTTGATTTGGGCATAAGAGTTTAGTCAATCACACAGAAGAAGGAGCAGTTGTAGCTACAGGTGACACTGTGGTGCATCAAACCCAGATATTTTGATCCATTACTAGACCTGAGGAAAAACAAGTTATGAACTTTCTAGCCTTTTTAATGCTTTCTTACTTCCAATTAAGGAAAATGGTTACACCTTTCAGGGCTTCTCTGCGGGAAACTAATTTGTTTTGCAAAGTAATCTCTGCTATTTGTATTTTTTTTAAAGAAAAAATGTATTCGCTAGAAACATTTTTCATGAATAAAACTTCTGATGCCAACTCAGCCTGACATGCACATCAGCATCAGATAAAGTGCATATTAAAAGTTCCATTGACAACCCTCTCTTTTAAGTGATCTAACAATGTCAGCTTGAAATCTCCCAATTTTGATTCTGTTCTAACATTAGAAGCAATCCCCTCTGGCATTTGGAACTCAGCTGTCAAAGAATCTCCACAAAATACATGGACATATTATACCAGCTTCCTATGCAATTGTTGCAGTCAGTATGTTGGTCCCATCCTCTACTGGAAAGTGGCAACGCCTCTACACACAGCATCCTCTTTCTGAGCTAATGCACCCTCAATCAAATTCCTCCTCAAGGTGTGCTTCTGCTGTGACGCCTGCAAGAAATTAACTAGCTAATAACTTCAAGGTAGAAGGGCAGTTGCGGGTTTATTTATGCAAAAAGACAGACCAACAGACAAAAATAAAATGTGAAACTAGCTATCCCCCCTCTCTCACCCTCTGTTTTTTCTCTTTCAAACTGTTAAATTCTTTGAGCCAAGCATGATACCTTCCTATTAATCTAGAAAATGATTAGTACATTATGGGTGCCACTGCAATATAAATAAATAATAATATAATAATGATCTTGACTGAAGAGGTATTTTAATACAGCTCTTGGCATAATGACAGTAATTGAAAACCCATCAACACTACAGCCTATTTTGCAACATGTTTACATACCAACTTTTTCATTTCTCCTCTGTTTACAAAATGGAGATAACTAAGGAAAGCTCAAGTTCTTTTTTTTTTATTTTGAGGTGCTTAAAGAAACTCTCTTGGCATTTAAAAAAAAAAGAAACCTAATGAAACCATGCAGAGTGATAAGGGACTCAGAGTTACAAGTATTAAAAGAGATGAATTGCATTAACCCCTGCCCTTCCCCATTATAGTCACTGCCCACTGGAAACAACAACAGAATTACTAAAATCCCACACTCTCTAATGGGATGGTAATAGGATTCAGAGGCCATTAGGGTAAAGGCAATCCATATTTTACAGTTTAATAAGCTCTTGCTGAAGATGCTGCATCCCTCTTCAAAGCCCAACAATTGCCAATTTTACATTAACAAATCCACAACCATAATCGGGATCACAAAATGAATCCAAATCAATAGTGTGTGTGTGTGTGTGTGTGTGTGTGTGTGTGTGTGTGTGTGTGTGTGTGAGAGAGAGAGAGAGAGAGAGAGAGAGAGAGAGAGAGAGAGAATTTAATAATTTAATGGAAACAATTTATTATTTTATAGTCATATTGATTATTAGAGTCATTTAAGAATACTTTGGATATGAAGGATGCCATGGTTACTGCAGTATGGATATAATTCTGTGAGCGAGTTGATATTTTTCTAAGACAAGCACTTTTGTCTTTCTATTATCTAAAAATACCATTTCTCTTGTTAAGAAGAAATACAGTAACCAACTATTCTTATCTCAGTAGAAGACATGATGGCACAGATAATGCTGGATGCACATGTGTATACTCTGTACATGCAGATAGGAGCACACAACTCTTCATTATTAATATTTCTTCTGATACAATCTAAAGGGTGAAATTAAAAATGACTATTAACCCATTGAAAATTGATGATTTTTTAAAACCAGTATGAGATATTTGCGATTAAATTTTAGATGCATGAACCCAGTTCTCAGTGAGGTCAACAAGAGCCTTGTATGCCTATATCTAAAACAAAATGTAGTCTACTGCAGTTAAACTACAATCATTTGTTGGCTGGATGCTCATAAACATATAAATATGGCCATGTCAACTCTAAGTAAGCAAAACAATATACTTGAGATTAAAAACAATCCTTTAGTGTATACCACCCAAAGTGAGACAATCCTATGCTTGATTAATTGATAGTGCTACTTTACATGTTTTACCAGAATATCCTAATAATTTTATTTAAATGAATGGGGCTTCACTCACCTGCTCACATCTGAGTGCAAGATCAGGGCTCTTAGGCACCAATTCTGGCCTCATATGTGCATAGGTGTTGAATTTCATAATGGGAGTTGTGCCTGTAAATCATATTCTTCACTTGAGCCATATTCTTTTCTTCATCTGTAAAACAACCATAGAAGGGGAGTGCAGGTCTCCCAAGACACATGACTCTCAAAGTGTTAACTGTGCAGTGAACCCTTCTCTTAAGAACAGTGGCAGTGTGAAGAAGGAAAGGAGATTGGCCAGGATTTCAGGTAGAGGACTGAGATCTGCTCCCTGTCCTCATCTCACACACAGGTGCTTCCTGTGGCTGGGCACCTACCAACTCCCTGACCAATCTCTGGAAGACGCAGCAGAGAGGAGTTACTAACACCCATGGAAGCAGTGACTATTCATGAAAGTTTGTTTGCAAGATCCACTGCATAGAAAGGGCAAAACATGTCACACAAAGCACCTGTTACCACAGCTTTCAGGTCTACTAAGCAGCTTCCCCCAGGGACACAAAGAGCAGAGATGCAAACCAAGCAGGGAAGAGAAGTAGCTATGCAATGTGGATGCGAGAATATTCTACCTAGCCACCTTTCCCATCCATACAGCCTTCCCAACCTTCTTCTGTTGGATTGTATGTATGTGCAAACCTAATTGGCATTCAGGTGTTCAATACATGTAGTTGATCTGGTCCAGATTCTACCATGGGATGTACATGGAGAACTCCAATGCACTTCAATGAGAACACAGGAACATAAGAGCTGCTATGCTGGGTCAGATCAAAGGTCCATCAAGCCCACTATCCTGTCTCCGGCAGTGGCCAGTTCCGGAGCTCCAGGGATAGTGTACAGAACAGAGTAATTTGGGAGTGATCCACCCCTGTCTTCCCCTCCCTTCTTCCAGCAATCAGAGTTTAGGGTTGCCCAAAGCATGGGGTTGCATCTCTAACCATCTTGGCTAATAGCCATTGATGGATCTATCCTCCATGAACTTACGTAGGTTTTTTGTTATCCAGTTATATTTTTAACCATCATAACATCCCATGGCAGTGAGTTCCACAGGTTAACTGTGTGTTGTATGAAGAAGTAATTCCTCTTGTCTTGCACACATTTATCTGATATGGCTATGTCAGATTTTGCCAAACATATACAGAACAGTGAATGTATTTGCAATTCAGGAAGCATTCATTGTGACTATCTCCATCTTAGTCTTTTTATAGCATAGCGAAAATAAGGACTTAATCCCACAAGATGCTGATCACACTCAAATTTTGTTGATGTCACAGAGTTGATGGCACTCAGCATCTCCAAACAGTGTTCAGCACTTTGCAGGACTGCGTCATATCTGCGGAGCTCTAGTTTTATTAGACCAGGCCCATTGAAGCTGTTAGTCCTGCATCATCTGCAGTAAGTGATCCATAAGCAAAAAATGACAGTTTAAAATTTTGATTGTATAAACTACTTTGGGGAGAAGTCAGAATAATATATTTAGCAATTAATTAGATTTCTAGCAAGAAAAATGCTTAGCAAACTATTTTGACAGTTGAGCTCTTCAACCTAGATTAGACTTTTAGTTTTCAAAGGACAGCCCCAGGGCATCCTAACAAAAATAACTAAAAACCTAGTAAAATGGAAAGGGGCAACTTGCCTAAGTCCAAATACAAGAACTACACAATATCAACATCTTATACCACAACAT
Organism: Chelydra serpentina; assembly: GCA_037349315.1. Classification (NCBI taxonomy): domain Eukaryota; kingdom Metazoa; phylum Chordata; order Testudines; family Chelydridae; genus Chelydra; species Chelydra serpentina. Next base: position 26,327,486 of record JBAIAC010000035.1, on the reverse strand, counting down.
ACAGCAAATGGGAAACAAAAAAGATCTCAAGTATCACAGAAGGATGACAAACTAAAAGGGGAAGGGGAGAGGAAGAGGAAAAAAAAGTGAAGAGAAAAAAAACAATAGTGAATTACTTCTAAATATTTGCCCAAATTTACAAACATGACTGTAATAATAATAAATTAATAATGCCATCACCACTATAGTTCTATTGATATAACTCCATTTTTTCCAAAATAAGAGCATCCACACAATTATAATTGTATAATTACACCTATTATTACGCTGTGAAATTTCCTATGTAGACCTGCAAGGCACTACTTTATAGCACTGTTATCAATCAATATTTAACTTTAACAATAATTTCCATGTTATTGATGTATCCTGAACAGTTTCACTATTTATTATTTATTCTATAAAGAAACAAAAACTTGTAAAAGACTCTCTCATAGTGGTGGAGGAGAAAATGTAATGCCTATGAAAACAAATGACTAAACAGTACTGTTGCAAGTAAAGCACAGCGCAGGCTAAGTGCAGGCAGGTACTGACTAAGTTTACCTTCAAAGTTCAATCACTGTAGAACTTGTGACAACTCTGTTTTTTCTTCAAAAATATTAAAAGAAAATACAATACTGTTATAGCAAAAGTAGGAGTGCTCTTCCATATGCAAAGAGCCTCTTTGTCTGGCAGAATACAGAATGAGATTTTGAGCCAAAAGCCACTGAAAACTGATCACTTGACTGCTGAGCAACAGAAATGGTATACAAAGCAAAAATGTCCCGCAAGTGGTCTTGCATAAAGTCCATCTTGTGCATCAAGAATTGTTGTTCTACTAATAGAATGCCACCAAGTTCCACAAAGCTAATTGTCCCAATTTTCTTATAATGAACTTTGCCTTTATTCACCTTTTTTCCCTAGATAGGCCTGCTTAATAAGAACACAACTCCCTAATAAGATAAGGTGCTATGGTATTCCTATGGACCGAACAGAACCACAGCCCAAGGCACTTGTATGTGTTTCAGCCTTAGTCAAATTTATTTAAATGTTTATTCCTTCTTCTCAGAGCATCTTATATTTTCGCTGCTGAGAAGAATTTCTGTTGAAAAAAGGTAAATTTTCTTGCAATGCAAAAGTCAGCATCCAAATCAGAACGTCTATAAATCCTACTTTCTCCTGTTTGAATTTGAATGCAAAACCTCTCTTGCAGCTCCATATTAATGTAACGCAAACTTGAACTGCAGCCGGCTAGCCATTCCACTCGTTGACCTCTTTTGGGTAGGGAATTACAATTGTGTTGAATTGTGTCATGTTTTTAAGGTATGGACAAAATTTCCACAAGGGACACCAAACTCATTTCCACTTGTGACACAAATTGTAATTTGAACCAACTCCTTCAGAGATGAAAGCCTTGAGCCACTGCATTGCTACCCCTCTCAGAGGAAATTTAACTTAACATAATGAAACCAAACCAATAATCATAACAGGTAAAAAAAAAAGCTTTTGAAAGTAGAGGGAAAAGTCTATCAAAAACAAGGTTTTCCCCCCCCAAAAAGGAAAATATGAATGACAGCTCCATCCACCCTCAAACCACCATAGATTTGTGTCACTTAGAATATTCAATTTTAGCAGAAGGTGAACAAGGTTAATACAATTTATGAAGAATGGGTGAGGATGAATGGATAAATATGAAAAGAAATTATATTGTCTGCATTGTGTTCCTGCTTTGCTTAGTATTCACATATGTAACAAAAGACTATTTCGATTTTTATTCCAGTCATTCTAAACACCATCTCAGAAAAAGGTGGTAAGGAGATACACTATAATGAACTATTATACAATAATTATAGCTTGGGTTTCTGTCAAGGTTCTCGCCACATAAATGAACGTTTATCAGGAATTTGCCTAAAATAAATAGATTAAACTAATTTCCCCAACAAGACAGACATGATTCTCTTTCATTTGGCTCTTTGTTAACTGTGACTAATTATTTCACTTTGAAATTTCATTAACAGAATATTTATCTTTTCTCAGTGGTGACAACTGATACACCGTGTCTCCGGGTCTCAATATTAGAGAGCTGAACATTTGCCCATTCCTTACATTCTACTGACCTCTAGAGACTATATGTGTATATGTATGTGTGTGTGTATATATCTATACATTTATTTGTGTGTGTGCATTTTGGTGCTAGACCTAGATATTGTTACATGCTATAATAAATCTGTGTAAACACACACACACACATCCTGCATGAGTTACTTAGCCCATTTTGCATTAGGTTTAGAATGGTTTTATTTCTTGCGTGTATTTACTATATGCATGGAATCTTTTACCAGATATATTTAAGCCTGTTTCCCCTCAACTCCCCTGCCCAGATATCACGGATAGTTTGATTTTCAGCCTCATGGAGGGGATTTAGCTTTATATGCGACTCTCAATATAAACACTGTAATATATCACACTTCTAAGAATCAAAACCTGTTCATTTCATGAGGAAGGTAAAGTTCTAATTCTCCTTACTTTACCAGATCATAGTTGAATGCATAAAGGGGGGGGGGGGAAATGCCACCCACAACTTGGAGTCAACACATTTTAGAAATGGTACATCTTGTGGCAGCTTGCTTGCCTCTGTTGTGCTGCCTAGACAGAATTTGTATAAAAGCCTATTTTGAGCTTGACATCTAGTCCAAAGAGAAAGGGTCAAGGTAAAGAGCTAAACTTTACCAAATAAAGCCTATTCAAAATAGACATTAATCCAATAAAGGGGAACGTACGGGGCTGTAAGAATTACTGCTTTTCTTTCATGCCTGTGTTAACACCAAAAGGGTTACCATTAATCGAAACCTGATAATACAGGTTGGTCATATATAAATAATAAAAATGGTATCACAAATAAATAAATGATTATATGTTCATCCTGTTAAATGCACATTTTTTCCCATACAGAACATACAGCGTTCAGGCATGCACATGAAAACCTACAGCATTGCACTGAAAATTTACTCATGAATGTTTGTTTCCAATACTGGTAACATGCCACAAAAATGCCATTCGTAGGATCCTTTCATATCACATTATTCCATGGTATGAAATAGGCATAAAGATATTTTGGTGTGAACAATCAGAAAAAGTGATCTACCATAGGTTTTGATTTCTAATAGGTTACTTTGTATTAGGTTATTACATAATTTTACATCATACTACATGATGTAAATTTTACATGATCTTGGAACAGTTGTGAGCTGCAGTTCGAGTAAGAGTTTTAATAAGTACCATACAAGCAAAATATAGAAATTGAACTTTATGGCATTGCGGCTCTTCACAAATTATACATAACTACAATGTATTTTATACAATGGCTAGAACTGGACCTAACTCCAGTGTATTAGATGAAAGGATGGTATGAATTACATAGAAGCATTCAGTCCAAGCTTCCCAGATACTCTATGCACTGTATATAGTAACACATTTCCAGTGTACATTAGAGCTATGCATAACCAATTTCTGTTCCAAATAAACACAGAAAGATAAACACCCAGAAATGTAATTGAATTAAACTCTAATCACAATAATACTCCCCGTTCTTTGCTTCTATGAAAGCATTTGTGTATGGTAAGTGATGTCGATAATGTTTGATAGTGTCAAGTGTGACTGCCAAGAGTGGGACCCCATCTTTGAAAATATTACAATAGTGAGTAGATGAAAGCATTAGACAAGTAAATGGGAAAAATTAAATTAATGCGTACAGGAGAGGAAACAGTTTGTATTTTCATCCTGCTCTCAAATGATATGGGGTAGTCTACATACATGTACACTAGTTAAAACTCACTGTAATTTATGTATCTTATTCATTTATACACACACACACACACACACACACACACACACACACACACAGCTGCACAATCACACAGACTAGGTATCAACTATTGTTGACAGGCGTGGCATTAGACTCTAATGACAGCCATAAAATTTCTACACTGTAACTGTTTTAAGCTCTTTATAGTGTATTCAGAAATAGAATCCCACTAACAAAGTAATGTTATTTTTGCCACAGACATCTGTGAAAATCTAAAGAATTCTTTAGTAAAATCTATCAGCTTCCCACATAAAGCAGCAATTGTTCAGGGTGAGCTGATTTTTTTCCTTATGAGTTTGAGAACACAGAAAAATACAAAGAAGAAAGTTTATTCCTTAGTGCTATAGTGTGTCATCAGCTTTTAAGCAGAATTCCCTATTGTTTTCAACAGAGAATTATCTTAACTTATGATACGTTACGGCCATTTAAAGTGAATTCTGTACCATTTCAGGGAACTGACAGATATGAAATAAAACAAAATAAGAAAGACAAGTACATGACAACTGAGTTTGCCACCCACTCTTGTGGCATTCACAGATATAATGGAATGCATTTTAATAGCGGTATGAACAAAAGTGCCTATGCACTTTTGCACATGCCCAGCTTAGATGCACATTTCTTCCATTGCACACATGAAAACTGAGTTTGTGCAGATTGAGGGATCTGCAAGTCTAAAATGGACATGCACAAAAATGCATACAAAAATTTGGGTCAATGTTTGCAGCATTCTGATGGTTCGAAAACTACGGGCATGCGACACAGGATGAGGATTTCATTTATGTAATGTCAAACTAAAATGCATGAATACATTTCATTTAAGATTAATGAGTACTGTGTGTATGTCTCTGTGTGCGCGTGTGTGTATGTATTTAAACACACTAAAGAAACAAAAGGAACAAAAAGCATAGTCTGAAGAAAAAACAGTGGCTATGTTAAATGTGTCCATTTAAGAAAAATGTCATACAAAAATATCTCAGACAAAGGGAATTGTTCAGCCTGCATCTGTGAAAAACAAAGTACATTCACCAAAACTGAAACAAAATAATAGGCAATCTCTGAATACACTTGATTTACAGCGTTAATTACAAAATATGCAAAATATAAAGATCTGCCACACATATCTCTTCTAACTATACACTTCTTGCGCACATAAGCAGAAGTACAAAATACTAGAACAGAAAATGACTGGATATTAAATCAAACCATTCTACAATACTTTTTGTATTAAATTCAACATATTGGAGATCTTCATGCAAAGGAATCTCACCCCAAGTCTCTACCCCTACCTCAAACTAATCTTTTCAGATAAGGTACTGACTGATATACAACATAATATAAGTGTAAGGCAACACTCTACTATGACCCAAGCAAAAAGGTTTTTGCAGTACACAAAAAATTATCCTATGTTTTTAAAAATGCATTACTGTTTTGAATTTGAAATCTGTTGGTTGATTATCATCTCCAAAAATAAATATTCCCACAGATAGAGGTCAGTGGTTGCCTGAAATTGCATCAGTTAATGTCTGTATAGTAGAATCCACTGCTCCTCTGGGACTGTTTTGTCATTTTATCAAAGTGATTACTAACATAGTAGTTTCAGCACAGGACACCACAGCTTTCAGTGCTCAAATTTGCTATCAGCTATCCTATTTCTACTTATTTTATTCTGTACATTGCCTTTTGCTATTGAAATGTTACTCATAATTTCTCTTTTTAATTACCTTTTCTATTCTGAGGGCAATGCTATTATTTTTCAAACTTATATAATGACAGACCCTTACTAGCAAGCCATTAAATCCTTTTGATTGTTTTACACATTGCTCTGTTAAGCGGCTAATATTCACTAGGAAATCAGCCTCAGAGCATTGAAATTAGTTTAGAGGTTGCATGCTTTTAATTTCTTAACATTTCATTGCATATTAGCAACTGGTGCACATTTTTATAATGTGTTTGATCATTACTCTTAAGGGTATGCTTTTTCAGCTCTTCTGAGAAAATCTGCATTCTAAATAGCAATGTTCAATAAACTCATTTTTTTTTATTTCAAATAGCAAACAGACCTATATGTATACAACAAAACTGGAATAATACCACTATATGCATCTTCAGTTTTAAAAGCACCCTGTAGAATGGGGTGCTAATGTAATGATCTTATATAATTAATCAGTCAGCAACCTGCATAAATACTATCAGCATTGTTTGAGATTTTTTTCTTTGCTTTTTGAACCCCATCGCATTTCTATTTCTCTATAAAAATGATCTTTCCTTTGCTCTCCAGCAACATCTACTGGAACATCAGTAAAATGCTGCTATTTATATTAATCATGCAGTTAACGTTTAGTAGGGCAGAGTTAACATCTGCCAAAATGAGAGATAAATGACGTGCAATTCAGTTTTTAAAAGAGTAACTATTACTGGCTTAAGCTGCCAAAGTTGCACCAAGCCTTTGACCTCCCCGATCTGCTGTCTCATAAGGATGTATTATAACTGATTAAATTATATGTAAAGTTAACCTATTATCAAGGCTTAGCTTTTATGTTATTAACATCATTAAAACAGCATGAAGGCATCCTGTTATAACACTACATAAGGAATAGTCAGATTCTTTCAAGTTTGAGATACAAAAAATCACTCCCCTCCTTTTTAACTTAGAAATTATAAACTTAGAGGAGGTTGATCGGACATGCGGTTATGCAGGTTTGAAGTGTGAAGTAGCTTTAGTTGAAAGAACTTAAATGAAATTTTTTGGGGAAAAAAATACTGCTATGGTCGTGGCCCTTGCAAAGTTTTAAACTACATTAAGTTAAATAAAATTTCACATGTGAATCAAGGAATATCCCTGACAATTCCCTAAGAAAGCTTTTGATATTTTACCTCATTTGGAGTTTCCTACAATGTGCTACGGGGTCCAGTGCACACCTTCAAATATGGGGCGATTTGCATGGATATCTCCCACTGAAGGTAAAGGAAATAATGCATAAGAATCCCTGTACATTGATGGGCGGGAGACTAGAACTCCCTGGGGACTCGATCCCACTCATAGATACATGGTGGCTTGACGCTGCCTATCTTGTAAAATCAGCTATGTGAATGTACGCACAAAGCGTCACCGCTGATTTTTACAAAATATACAGTGATGGGCACCCGTGTATCATAGCATTAGTGTAAACTTGCATAAAGACAAATAACTTGTCTATCAAATTTATTAATTTCCTTCTGCATTGTGCCTGTTTATAGGTCAAGAATGTTAAAATCTAGCTGTCAAATAATGTGTACTTCACAGGAACTTATAAAGTTATCTTTTTATACCTCTCTTTCCAGTTGCAGTTTAATTTACTAAAATACTTTTACAAATAGGTAACCCTGACAATTGCATGTTGTTTGTTTTTATAAAATCACTAATAAAGGTCTGACTATCAAGCGAGGGTAATGGAATCTTTGCATTACCATGGAGAGAAAAAGAATAATCCTGCTGTTTATAGAATACTATCCCTCTTATTCAAAAGTCTTAGGTCACACACACTGACAATGATTATAAAATGCAGGAGCACAGGATTCCAAAAAATTAATGAGGAATTGAAACAAAGATCCCAATAGCTAAACATTTTAGTCGTCATGAATGGAGAAAGCTGTAGGTAACATATATATTCCTATTTTTACATAATTTAATTGTGAAATTACTTTTTGTCTTGAAATCCCTTTCAACCATCACACTATTTATGCAACCTAAGGCATGTTTCTGAAAAGTAGGGACACTAAGGTTTATAATTTTATTTCAGACACACAGTTTAAAGTTCAGACATTTTGACTGATAATTAGTCCATCTCAATAGCTGTTATACAGAAATCCCTTTATAGTAAAACAGGTGTACTTGTGAACAGCACTTCCAGAGTTAACTCCATTTGACAACTGACATAAATTCATCATTCTAATTTGGTGATTGCTTTACTAAACATGGGTGCAGTTTATGAGTTTTAGGTCAATATTTCATTCAGGATGATACTTAATCTCTATTAACAGAACATAAACATGAACTAGGTTTTACAATATGTCTAAAGGGGCATAGCTATTCTCTGACGACACGTCAGGCAAACAAATCACTATCACCGCAACAAACTCCACTCTAGATTTTACTCTAAACCTCAAATAATTATAATTAATTGTGTGTGTTCTGTTGTTAGAAACAAATTGCAGAATGTCAGGTGCCTGTAAGGTTGAAAGACTAAGAGCTGGAATTAGACACTGAACAGCACATTGAGATTTCCCCTTAAGCACAGAATTCAGCCTTATGCAAAGTCCTGCTTGCATAAAAGCTGCATTTTCTATTTCTAGTCTCCCAAGTATTGAAATAAAACAGAAGGACAAATATTCAGTGTAAATGCAGCTTTTACACAAATCCATTTGCAATTTAATTTACAGCATGTTCCAATACATCACAATTATTACAGGTACTTTACATCTTGAATGGAAGGAAGCCGATACAAGATCCCTGCTGCTTTTTGCTGCAGATGCTTTCCTCAGTTACAAAATGATGAAAATCTACCGATTTGACTAAGCCACTCTGTAAAACACTCAGATTCAGACACTTCTTACCTGCCTCAGTTGAAGGCTTCCTTCCCTTGTTAGCAGTATGAAGCATCTCTAGCCTTCCCAGTCCTCACAACCAGCCTCAAATTGCACAGCTAAGTCCCTTTTTTGCAAGAAAATGCTTATCGAAAGTGATTAGTTTTTGTTGTCCCTTTTAAGTCCCTCCTGCAAGAAGGAGCAGGGGAGCGATGTGACGCCACCTTTTAATCTTTTGCAAGAGTGAAAAGGCAGAAAAGGAGCGCTCGATCAAACTGAGCTTCACACATGACTAAAACTCGCCTGAGAGGCTGCAAGCTCTGGCTAAAGCACCACTAGGCGTGAGTGTAAGAACAGAGAAGAGGGGAGAGTCAATGAAATGTGACAACGTATGTGCATCAAAGGCAGGAAAAGAGAACAATAAGAGAGAGAATGAGAAAGCAATGAGAGAGAGAGAATGAGAATAGGAGGGAGAATAAGCATAAAGAAAAGATTGGGGACTTTTCAAGCAAAGATTCTTAGAATAAAGCCAAAGTGTCTGGCAGCTTCTGTTTTTATCTCAGTGAGCATGACATACTGCCTCTCTCATTTAGCAACACATTCTTGTCTCTTCCAGGTTTGAAAACTGAGATAATCACAATGTGTGCCTGTTTTTTTTGCCTGATTGGCATATGCTTGTGCAGTACACCTGTGGGTTTTTTTCTTCTTCCAGGATGCATTATGTGCAAATTAGCTCACATATTCATTTGGACAGACAAAAAATGTGAGTTGCTAATTTCTACAACAATTTACAATATAGTTTAACTGGCAGATGGAACTCTACTTATAACAGCTGACAAACTACCATTGGTAAACAAAAAATTTATACTTAATGTTGATAATTGAGTTTACACAGTAACAAAAAATATTAGCACTGCTGAACTTGTGTATCAAAGAGCAGGTATTACAGATATTTTCTCTCCATTCACGCTATTATTTTTACACCAAGTTAGAAGGTGATAGGAGAGGAGGGAATCTGATCTAGGGCTAACAGTGTTAAACAAATCAGTCAGACATTAGATCAGGTTTAGAATTGGGAAATATGATTAAGAAACAATTTTTAATTTCAGATTTGATTATGAACTTTCCTTCTAATTAGAAGAAGTCCACGAGCAACATTCTCATATAAAGTAGGATTAGATTTCATGTAATATAGGCTTTTAATACTCTTTTTAACATATTGTTAGAGCCTCTTATTTGATATATTTCATTTATGCCTTCTTCAACATAAGAACAGGACCAAATGGGGCCGATGGACAACTAGTCAACTGGCCAGTGGTCATGTTCCCTGCATGCAGAGTGGACATTAGGTCACAGGAGGACTATGTTGTTGCACAGGGAGGCAGGATTGAGGGGGCAATGGAAAAGTAAACAAATCCTGTCCCTGCTGCAGCTGCCTCCCTGTGTCTCACTCAGGGTTTAGTAAGCATTCTACTTCTATTGAGAATAGGGAGGATGGGGCCAATGGACTGGGATTTAGGATATCTGGGTCCAGTTCCCAGCTATGTAACAGACTTTTGTGTGACCTTGGTCTTATCACATAGAGCCAGATTTGTAAAGGTATTTAGGTACCTAAATGCAATTGATTTCAATGGGAGTTTAGTGGACAAATACCTGTGAAAATCTGGCCCTTAGTCTCCCCACACTTCAGCTTCCCCATCTAAATTATTTCTGGACCCACAGAAGGGATTATGCAGATGAGCTAATTGATGTATATGAGGGGCTAACATGCAATGGTGATAGGGGCCATATAAATACACAGTGTTGACCAATTGCATGATTTCATTGTGAGTTTTACAAAGTTTGGTGTTTCTCTTACAACTCTAGCTCCTGGAGTCCAATGACTACATGAGAATCTCAGATTTAATAATAATAATAAAGTTTCTAGCCCCAATGATTGCAGAGGAAAGGTTGAAAACATGAACTCTAGTGGTTCACAAACTTGCAGGATAGAGACTCCAAATTTATTTTTAACTCTCCCATGCTTTGTAAGTCAATCTAACGGTGTTTAATTCTAGAGTTTGGCAATACCAGGTATCTAAAATAGAGAGATAATGAAGACAGATTCACTTAGGGTGACCAGATTAAAGCAACAAAAAATTGGGACGGAAGCAAAAAAAAACCCACGCCGGAGTTGTCCGAGCAAAAAAAATGGGGCTCATGGGGCATCGGTCGGGACGCGGGACACAGAATGAAAAATCGGGATAGTCGGAACAGTCGGGAAAAATCCAGACGTCTGGTCACCCTAGATTCACTCCACTGCCCCTTGAACGTACCATCCCATATCTACAACTCCAGCACATGGAATGCACTGTGGTCAAAACATATATACTATATGGCCTGCAGGGCAGTTCTGTTGATTTCTCTTCCTGAATCTAGGCCTGTGAGCCTAGCCCAACCGAGCACATTGGTGCTCCTTCTTGTGGCCTACAAGGAACGTTTCCCTGTGTTCTACACTATTGTAGGGAAATGGCTGCTCTTTATGCTTCTTGGTACTTTTTTAGTTTCCCTCTCTGCCCCAAGGAGTGACTCCTTTTCTAGAATCAATCCCACACCTCCGCTGAAAGCTACAACTGGGTAAGAGGCTGTGGGAGTATTTGTGTGCGTGTTACGGGTGAGTGACTGATTGTACTGGTATGGGGGTAAGCTTGCAGAGATAAGTGGCTTTGGTCAGTTGATGCGTATGCTGTAGCTGAGTGTGGGACTGGCTGAGTAGATCTACTTCTAGGAAAAGAGGAGGGTCATAACTGCACATGGTGCTGTACATGGTTTTCTGTAAATTGCGACAGAAAATAACTAAGTCCTTATCAGAAGAGCTCACAGTCTAAAGGCACCGACACAGACTAATCTCTCTCTCATATCTATGTTAGAAATGAAAAACGTTAGGGAGGGAGAGATTCTCTACCTGGGGTGTTTATTTCCCACTTTTACTTCCTGTCTCTCCAAACTCCACTGTTATGTTAATAAACTGATCCAGTCAGGGAAGTCTGCAGTGCTGTTGTATTCATATTGGTGCCACGATATGAGAGATACTTTGTCCCTGTCAGGGAAGACTTTTATCCTTAGATCAGAATGAGCATTTTGTATGGATCTTGGAATACACCAGGTTGCACTAAATGGGAGATATTTTAAAAAAAATATCATCTGAAGAAAATATTCCTGGCTTTATTTACCCATTCACACTTCATTCACAAACCTCTTAGGTCAAATTCAGCAAGAGACTTAAGCAAGTATGTGCTTAACTTTGAGCATGTGAAGTGAATGGGGCTATTCACATGCTTTAGAGCTAGGCATGTGCTTAAGTACCTTGCCAAATCAGGGCCTTTTCCAAAGGTTCTGATCTGGCTGTTTGACAGTGTCAGTCCAGCACTGCTGAAAGGACCAAATCCTGGAAGTTTTGACTATGCAATTAGACTGTTCTTCTAAGCAAGGCAAGTAGAAATTGGCCCAAGAGGTTTATGACAGGCTACATATTTAGAGAAGCACAAATGCAAAAGTTTTCTTTTATGTTTCTTAAATGTCCTTCTAGTTAAAAACTCTCAACCATTATTACAGTAGCATACAGAAATCATCCAATACCGCATTAGAATAACTATTGCAGAGCAAAATTTACTAGTACTGACATTTTGCATGGAGATGTAAATATCTGATTTCTAGCCCGAGTCTTGTAGAAGTTTTCTTAGCTCTAGGGAAAACAACTAATCAAAGCTTTCTCTGAGCATTACCTTAGCAAAGCCAATTATAAGTCAAGTTTAACACTAAGAGGAAGACCTCCCACTTCCTTTTCCCTCTACTGTCTTAGCAAATCCAGCCTGTCTCCTTGTTTGCTCCTATTCTAGGATTTCAACAGTCAACAAGTAAGTGCTGATGCTGTGATTTGCAAACTCAAACTTACTTGAACCATGGGGGGCTTTAGGCTCACAAAACATTTAATTTCCCAGGAGTAAAGGAAGATTTACTGGCATTAACATCCCTGGCATTCACCCACATCTTCTCCCAGTTACCGCAGCTTCACCGTTTTACTGCTGCTGAATGATTTTCTGGGCAAATTGCACTTCCAGTGCCGCCCAGCATATGAAGTATCACGACAATGTATTATGATTTAAGTGAAATGTTGATACGTGGCAGTATACAAGCTGGAACTGATACACAGCAGTAAAGCTAGTGCGCACATACAGCCATTGATGGCATACTTTTGGGCCCGATTCAATCCTCAGGCTGTGCATAGGTTCATGCCTTAAACACCAAGCATAAGAAAAGTATTGTGGGTTGCACCTTGGGCATTTCACTTTTAATTCCCCCACACCGAGGAATTTCAGTATCCATCGATCTTAATGAAAGTGCAGTGGCAGGCTCTGAGACTAGGAGCAGGCTCCTGGGTAGGATGCCTCATGTTTTGTGCGGCATATTTTTAAGCCCTGGAAGGGAAAGGAGAGTGGTAATGTGTGGAAAGATAGTCTGAATACAGGCCCATATTAACACTGCCTTTGCAGTATGACTGAATGTGTGTGTCCAAGTTAAAAGTCCCTAGGGCCTGCATTTGGCCCAAAGATTGTAGCTTTATTTACAATGTGCAATTAATAAGCAAATTTGAACAATTTATTTATGTCCTCCTGAGCAACATATAGCAATAAAAAAGCCACTGTGAAGTATCATCCAAAGGAAAGTAAGAAAAAATGAAGTATGGAAGCGCAGCCTTTTAGGGTATGTCTACATTGCAGTTAGGCCAGCTGACTTAGGCTCATGGGGCTCAGGCTAAGGGGATGTTTAATTGCAGTGGAGATCTTTGGGCTTGGACTGCAACTCAATCTCTGGGACTCTCCCACCGCACAGGGCCCTAGAGCCCAGGCGTCTACACTGAAATTAAACAGTTGAATATTTTGTAACACTTTGTAACTGAGTGGAGGATAACATTAAAGTTGATTCAATCAATCAACATTTTTAAAAAGGCTATTTGCACACTATAGTTGGTTAACATTTTATGCTCTGCAGCCATGAAATACAACTAGTTAAGATAAAAAAAAAAAAGACATGACTTCTTAACTATGTTTCCTCATAAAAGTCGGTAGAAAATAACCAATGATCTTTAAAATTAGACACACAATAACATTAAATCAGAAAAAGTTATTCCTTCTTCAAATATTTATTTTCCTGTATGGAGGAAAGGGATTTGACTCCACTTAAACTTGATGACTAAGCATATGCTATCACTTCCACTCAGTTGGATACAGGCATTGGTGAACTATTTGGTATTTTTTCTGAATGTTTTCCAGCACTGTAAATTTGGAGGCATCAGAGCAGAAGCTTTATAATAAACACAAATTCTGACATATTCCCAAGAAAAGAACTTCAGTGTTACAGATTTTAGTTTAAATATTTTTTCAAACCAGTTTGCTACAGTAGTTGCCATTTTCTGACATACTTTCCTATAGCAATCGAGAAGCAATTCAAAACCTTACTTATCAGCAAGCTCTCTTTTACAATAATCTGACTGTTATTTGTGAAATCTGGGATAAAACAGTGCAATTTCAGATGCTGAATATCTTAAACTCTGGAAGCTGCCAGGAAGAGATATGAACTACACTGTATATAATACAACAGAGTTACAACAAATATATATGTATATCCTGGGAACTGCTTGTCTTAATGTGCAACACCAAGTGCATGACATTTAAGAGTCCTAACCTTGCAGAAAGAAAAAAAAAATTCTCTCAACCTGCTGGATAGACTCCATATTTTCCTTCTCCTATGAATTCCATCCTCCTGATTTTAGTTTTAGTCTTTTTTAAACATAAAACATAAATAAAAGTAGTAAAACTCATTTAAAAACTGATTAAGTGCCCAGTCCTTCTCCTTGAAGTTAATATGAAGTTGCTGACTTCAATGGGAGCAGGTTCAGCTCCGCAGTGGAAATCTTACACCTGTTTAAAGAACTACACTGTATAAAGGCTTGAGCTTGCAACACTTACTTATGTGAGTTGTGCCATTGACAAAGAGGATGACTCACATTAGTAAAGGAGGCAGGATTTGGCTTTCAGTAATAAAGAAAAGCTATGCAATATGATGCTACTGTAACTATGATTTTTTTTTATTTTTTTTTGCCAGAGGAAACAGATATGTCATTCAGAAGTAACATGAGTCACTAGTCTACTTGGGGATGCTTAACATCTATGTATTCTGTTGTCCCTCTTTTATTCATTATATTGTACTGCCCTGTGTCGGCTGCCTCAGCTTCCTATGGATTTTACCATCTTTGTGGAGCATTAATGAATCAGTAGAAGTATGCTTATGGGGGAAAATATGATAAATCATGCAATGCCATAAATTAAATTAAAAGTGCTGCCCATGATGGTTTTATCTAATTCTCACAAAAATATGCTCAAGTCACAATGTTTGTTTATTTTCAGGGCCGAATCTGTTATGTTAAATGTTCTGCTATGCACTAAAAAGACCTTGGTTTTAGGCTTGTTTACTGAAGGGTTAAAATCCATGTGCTGCTTATATAACAATTTGGCATAAGGACTTATGTAAACTTTTAGAGGCCCAAAAGTCCAGAGTTTGGCCAAGAGGCCAGAGGCCTAGTCAGGGCCGGCTCCAGGCACCAGCAAAACAAGCTGTGCTTGGGGCGGCACATTTCTAGGGGCGGCATTCTGGCAAGGGCCATGCCGCCCCTAGAAATGTGCCCCGGCCGGCTGCCCCAGCTCACCTCTGCTTTGCGCCGGCGCAGTTGTCGCCGGCATCTCCCCGAGCAGCGGCGTGCGAAACAATTGTTTCGTGCGCCGCTTCTCCCCCTCCCTCCCAGGCTTAAGAGCGGGGCAGCCAGCATGCCGCGCTCGCTCCCTGCCAGCCGGGGAGAGCCGGGGCCGCGGGCATGCTGCCCGCACTCCCAGTGGGAGAGGCGGCGGGAGGAGCAGTTGTTTTGGCGGGCATTGGGGTTTTTGTTTGTTTGTTTGGGGGGGGGCAGCGTTTGGGGTTTCTTTTTTTTTTTTTGCTTGGGGCGGCAAAAACGTTAGAGCCGCCCCTGGGCCTAGTGAATACTGATTAGTTAAGAGAAAACAGAATAAACAAGAGATAGCCTCGCTTTGTTTGTTTAAGTCTAGTCAGCAATATGCCAGATGTTGAAGCAATAATTGAATAATTGTATCTTCTCTAAAGTTGAAAATGTGGGACAAAGGCGTCCTGTTCCTGTTGCGTTAGTTTTTTCTGTAGGGAGAAGATCTTCCCACAAACCAACCTTGAGTTTATGAAGGGTTGGCATGTCAGTATAAAGATAAGGCCTCCCACCTGTCTTTCCCAGGGACCAAGCCTGCCTTAATACACAAAGGAGACAATTCTTATTATCATATACGTTTCACTGGTTTTGCTTTTATCCCTAGGAATGCATCTGTTAAATGATCAGAGGGGCTACTTCATTCCTATGGACCCCAAATTGCATTCAACATATACATATATGTTACTAATACATTTTATTAAAGTACTAATTAAATGTTACTTTGTGAACTTGAGACCATGGGCAGAGACATTATGTAACCTTTTGACATTGGGCTAATGTGCTTATCTTGTCTTGCTGCTAGCCCGGGGTGTGAACTACCCACCTCCTCGCTTTCCCCACCCATGGAAAAGCCATATATTCCATTGTAATCAATTGATTGGCAGTGTCTCTTTGCCTAATAAGTAAGGTGACACTCCGGCAGCGCTGTATGTAATGAACTCCTATGCTTGACCTCTACACGGTGTGGAATTTGTGTCCTTCATTTACTCAGCATGGAAAGTAATGAGGGAGGACTACTGCACTATTTCCAACATCTGCTGACATTTAAAGCACAGAAGATGACATCAAAAATTTCTAAGCCCATAAAGGGCAAGGAGGAAGGATAGTTCAGGGAACTCACATCAGGATATATGCTTTCATCTTTAAGTCACAAGTTCAATTCTAACCTTGAAAGTAAGGACCTGAGGACACCCTGGACAGACCACTTGCTGTTAACACAAAATGTTTTTTTTTTCTAGTGGACAGGTGTTCATGTTACATAATCTAAATGACAGTGACAACACCCAGTTGCTAGTCTGGATAGAGAAGCCAAGGACTGAGGCCCAGATTCAGCAACGTATTAAGTATGTGCTTAATTTTACACACATGACTTTAAGCACCACTGAATTCAATGGGATTACTCATGTTCATAATGTCAGAAATCTTGCTGAATCGGGGCCTGAACAAACAGAGGCTGTTCTATCTTTTCTACCCTAGAGACTGAAGTACGTTGATGTGGTAAAATGGAGAGCTTGTAGTATATCTGTTCTGTGGATAAGACATAAGTTACTAGAACGGTCAACCTGCCATGTTTATGTCAGTGCTATATTTCTTATTTTAAAGTGTCTGATATATTCATAAATATTATTATTGTCACTATTATTTATTATTTGTATTACAGCAGCAACTAGATAGAGACCCCAATTAGGATCAGAGACCTATATTGAAAAGTACCATAGAGATGCATAATAAAACTCAATCCTCTACCATAAAAAGTTTACAAACTCATTTAAATAGGATACAAGTGGCTGGGTGACATATTTAAAAGGTCAGGATACTGAGGGCCTATCCTGCTAACATTTACTCACTTAATAGTACTTACTCACACAAGGAGTCTCTGAAATCAGTGGGTCTCCTCATGTGAATAAGGGTTTGCAGGGTTGGGTCATGATGGCCTACTGTAGTGCAGTGGAACAATTTGTCTTTTACCAATATGGCTATGCAGGCCAAATGAAACTGAAATTCTAACCTCTGAAAGTCCCACCCTCCCCATCACACACATAGTATCAATTAGTCAGTTGTTATTCTGTTTTGTGAAACAAAAAATTTCATGGAAACTGGAATGACTAATATTCCAGTGCAGTAGAAGATAGAATTAAGGTTTGTTTTGTTTTTTCTCTGTCTCAGAATTGATGTATGTTTTAGCATTTGAACTCATTTAACATTAAATACTTGCTTCCTGATTTTCCGTGAAGGGGGAAAAAAGTAATTTTTCCCTCCTTTGGCTTAATTACAAAGGATGTAAATGTGGTCTCACTTTTGGAAAAATCAGCTACTCTTAACAATGAGGTGTAAATTGGTGTCTACTTAATTCTGTTCACAGTAGGACTAAAGCATAATGCAATCCTCAGCTCCTTAATTTTAGCAGTAGAACCACAGGTACTGCACAGAAATTAACACTTTACTTGGTGTATAGAGCTATTGTCTCAAACTTGTTCAGTGCAGATTGAGGGCCATTTAACTATATGACACATACCTATATATGCATGTGTGCATATTTATATACACATATGCTACCCTAAAATAATTTAGACCATATTCAGAAAGAAAGAAAGAAAGAAAGAAAGAAAGAAAGAAAGAAAGAAAGAAAGAAAGAAAATCCCTCCCAAAAAATTGTATCCACTAAACTATATGTGTGTGGGCGGGGGAGGGGGGTGGAGGGGACAGCCTGATTCTCAGCTACATTAGAGCAGTTTTGCACTATGCTGGTTCCACAAAGTTTACCCAAAGCCTCCTTATCTGGACACTGGAGGACTTGCCCAGTCTAAGGGAATGTTCAAGTGGTGTCAGCTCTTATGCCACCATCCCTGAGGTACTGGCATACAGGTGTGGTCAGAGGAAGGGAAGAGTGGCCAATGCTCTCTTATACCCAGGTGATCCCCAACTGCCACAATTGCCCACTGTTACTAGTGGAAACTAATGGTTGCTCTGGCATCAGAAATATACCATCTTCCTTCCTTATAAATATCCTGGGGATGGTGTAAAGGTGTGTTAAAGCCCCTCCAAACTGCACTCAGGATCTGTTAGCATTCCGTTTTCTGTAGACTTTATGAAATTCCAGTGATTGGTTTGTTGATGCTAGGTATATCTATACAATACAAAGCAAGGAAAGGATATATGAAAGATGAAATAAAGTTCTCAATTTCTAATCCAGTAAATCTCAAACTTAAAATTGCGGACATAAGAACAGCAAATTACATTGTCACTTATTTAGTTATGCTAAGACAGTATCAGAAATCTGGGGCTGTAATAAACATTAAGGAAGAAAGGGGTTGGGAACAAGTCTTCACTAATGGCTGTGCACTCTTCAACCCACAAATTATTCTGCAACATCTGTTTTTGGCTGTAGGATCAGACTGGAAATTATGCGTTTTCTTATGACTCAGAATATTTTCTATCTTCTATTACCATCGAGGTTTCTCCACTCTAACTGTATCTCAACATTTAAACCTGCTGCCAATATGTGACCCAAGCCATCAAAATGGATGACAAATAACCAAAATATTGGACACCCATTCTTTGATCAGCATTGACTGCACTAGTTTACAAATTTTAGTTCACAGTTTATAGATAACAATGTGGTTTTTGTAATTATAAAAACTATTCTTAAGAATGTTTCTACACTGTGAATAAAATAAATAGTTTTTGCAGTCAATATTGGAGCATGGAGAGGGGGGCCCTTGCCCAGGTTGCTTCAAGGTAAAGGGGTGTACAATTATTTTTTTGTATCTCCCACTCCCCATTATACAGTTAAGTCAGCTCCATCTCCCTACCCCATTCCCAACCCAGCTGGTAGCAATGCAATGGAATCAGTCCTCTCACATATACACCCACACACTTTCGCACCACCCCGCTACTAATGCCAATCAGTTAGCACCTGCCTCGTATTCCCAATCCATCTGGTGGTACCAATACAATGAAGTACCCTATGCAGTTCAATCATAGAATCATAGAATCTCAGGGTTGGAAGGGACCTCAGGAGGTCATCTAGTCCAACCCCCTGCTCAAAGCAGGACCAACCCCAACTAGATCATCCCAGCCAGGGCTTTGTCAAGCCTGACCTTAAAAACCTCTAAGGAAGGAGATTCCACCACGTCCCTAGGTAACCCATTCCAGTGCTTCACCACCCTACTAGTGAAAAAGGTTTTCCTAATATCCAACCTAAACCTCCCCCTCTGCAACTTGAGACCATTACTCCTTGTTCTGTCATCTTCTACCACTGAGAACAGTCTAGATCCATCCTCTTTGGAACCCCCTTTTAGGTAGTTGAAAGCAGCTATCAAATCCCCCCTCACTCTTCTCTTCTGCAGGCTAAACAATCCCAGTTCCCTCAGCCTCTCCACATTTAGCCCAACCACATTTAGCCACCCTTTCCCCCAATATTATTAATTTAGGCTAGGCTCTGCCTCTCTGCGGGGCTCCATTGCTGCTGCCTCCAAGGAGGTCCCCGCTGCTCCTCTCCCTCCGTATCCCTATAGGGAGCACAGAGCAGAATCCCAGTTGCCCAGGAGCACACACAGTTTCCATGAGGGTAGGGGGAAGCCAGAATGTCCAGGCTTGGTGAGTACACTTTTCATGGGGTGGGGGAAGTAGAGCCTGCCAGCCTGTGAACAGTTTAACAGCTCAGAATCCACTACACTGCCTTCCCCTGCTGTCAGTGAAAGGAAAAAGTGACTTACCCTGCTGGCTCTGTCCTCTCCCCACTCCACCCAGAAAAGCCTATTGGCTCCCATATTCCCTGCCTGGGGCTGTCTGCTTCTGAGGGGAAAAGGGAAGAAATGGGGCAGGAGGTCCAGAGCTGCTGGAATAGGGCCATCAGCCCTGCTGCTGCTTCTCCCTTTCCCACCAAAAAAACCCCTCAGTTTGCAGGGGAAAAGGGCAGGAAGGGAGGGGTCAGGTGGGATGTGGGACTTAAGCACTAGAGAGCGATTGCCTTTAGAGTGAAATTTGATTAAGAGCCACCACTTTCACACAGCTCTAGGAAAAAAATTGGAGTACTAGACAGGTTCTGCATAATAGGCTACCCCTCTACCAAATTAAAGGCCAAGATTTCTAACACCAACCTATTGTTCATAGCAACAACAAATACAATAATTGCTCATGTGATGAAGAAGCAAATAGTATGGTGGGCTCCTCAGATGACAGGCCAGCCCAGGAGTGGGCAAACATTTTGGCCCGAGGGCCACATCTGGGTATGGAAATTATATGGCGGGCCATGAATGCTCACGAAATTGGGGGCTGGGGTGCGGGAGGGAGCTCCGGGGTGGGGCAGGAGGTTGGCGTGCGTGGGGGGGGGGTGAGGGCTCCGGATGGGGGTACGGGCTCTGTGTTGGGGATGCAGGAGGGTGCTCCAGGCTAGGACCAAGGGGTTTGGAGGGTGGGAGGGGGTCAGGTGTGCAGGCTCCAGAGGGTGCTTATCCCCTCTCCAGCTCCTATGCGAAGGCGCAGCCAGGCGGCTTGGTGCACTGCCCCGTCCGCAGGCACTGCCCCTGCAGCTCCCATTGGCCATGGTTCCCAGCCAATGGGAGCTGTGGGGGTGGCACTTGGGGAGGAGGTAGTGTGCGGATCACCCTGGCTGCTCCTATGCATAGGAGCTGGAGGGGGGACATGCCGCTGCTTCCGGGAGCGGCGTGAAGCCAGCCCTCGGCTGGAGCGCCAGAGCAGGGCAAGCCCTGGACCCCGCTCCCCGGCAGGAGCTCAAGGGCTGGATTAAAACTCCTGTAGGGCCAGATGCATGCCCACCCCTGGGCTAGCCAATATTTCATTGTACTCTGAGTTAACGGAATGCAAATTGCATTTTGGGGGTAGCAAAAGTGATATAGGGCATATTGAAGCAGGATCCAAAAAGTTATGGAATACAGATTGACTCACAGGAAGCACCTTCTAAGGCTAGAGAGGAGAGCAATCTTTTGATGTAAACCAGAAATTGGCAACGTGTGAACTGAGAAAGAGCTCCAGAAAAGATAGAAAACAGCAAGATCATCTGGATACCAAAAATGACCAAAAATAGATGCCAAAGGGCCAACACTAATAGTAATCCAGTAGCCTCAGTCATCAGCTTGACAACACTGCAAGATGCCTGAAGAAATAGACAGTTTTTCTTCTTCAAGAGTCAGGTATAGACTGTGAGCTCTGCTACTGCACGAAAAGAAAAATTAACACAACATGACTGCAAAGAGCAATGGGTTTTCAGTTGTACAGTATGCTGTAAAATGGCAAAACATGTTGGAATACAAGAAATTAAATACATTTAAACAAAGCCAATAGATCACAGGGTTTCTTTCTTTCCCCCCTCCTTTAGAATAGAGAATCAAATATCTGGGATTATACTGACTTCAATTTTTCATTGTTGAAAACAAAATTGGAATTTATTGTATATTTGACTCAAAGCCAATCAGAATTGAAAGCTTCAAATTAAATCAACTAACCAGTGAAAATCAAATATCTCATTAAAATCTAATTGTCCTGCTAGCTGATTGGTTTGATTCGTCTGGGCTTGAAGCAGATGAAAAGGAAAAATGTCTCAGAGCCTGAACAACAGAGGGAGACAGAAACAAATAATCTGTACAAATGTACTAGGACAACATGTAAACAAGAAAATGTAACAAGATCATTGTTTGAGTCACCTGTGCTGTCACAGTTTGACCACAAGGACCTCTTCCAATATCTTGACTAAATGTCACAGACTTTGAACAATTACTGGCGCTCTATCTCAACTAATTCCCTTGTCTAAGAATAAACTTGAGTTATATCTTCAACGAAGTCTTTCATATTCTTCTGTTGTATGTATATTGCAGAAAGCAATATTGTGGGCACCTTCCAGATTCTAAAAATATTGTAGTTATACATATGTAGTCCCTGACTGCAATTTCTAAGTCTACCCTGTTTGCTCATGCAGTGACACACTGGAACATGACTGTGCCAGGGAGGGATTTATTATTCTGGGTAGTATGTAAGAACTGCCCCTTGGGGATGAAGGGAATGACAAAGCCCTGATGTAACTTAATCTTTCCAGTCTGTGCTTTCACGTGACAGATGCTATCTACTCCCTCACCAAAAAATCACTCAGTGGTAGAGAGGTTGCATCTACCTCAAGTATTGTCCAGAACCCAAAACAAAGCAGCAACAATTGTAATGTATAGACAGGATATCTTCCTTAGAATTTAAACATATCAGTATGCACAACTCCTTCTTAATGACTATGCACACAGCAAAGTCATGCACAGAAACAACACTTTGTATAGTGGCATGACAATAAGCAAATATGGACTATGTTTCTCTGTCATTTTGGGATCTGATTTTCAACTGGGCATTAACTCAGTTTCTCACTTTCCAGAAAACGTTTTGATTTTGTAATTTAATTTGTGGACAGAAAGAGGTAGATGTCTTTACTACTAATTTTTGAGCCCACAATTACTTTTTGCATGCAAAAATATAGTTGCAGTAATTTGCAGATACAAAACTGTATCAACAAAACCAGAGACCAACACTGAAAGCTGAGCTCTCAAAATTCAGTATGATGGTGTTTAAAAAAAAAAAAGTATTTTCATTCATTTAGTCGTTAGGAGACCATCTATTCTAGCTGACCAACTGCACAACTAGGTGGCAGGAGTTTGGGTTCCCATCTCTGATTCACGGTAGGAATATGATGAAGTCAGTTAAGTGCAATGTGCTTGAGTTTCTCCATCTGAAAAATAGCGATATGATACTTACCTACCTCACGGCTTTAATTGTGATGTTTTAATAGTTAACACTTGTACAGAACTTTGATTTTACTAATTATTATTTGGCAAAATTGTTACTTAACTTCGTTTTTTTTTTAAATCACAGTGTGCACTTGTCCCAGTCAGGGTTTTTTTTATTATTATTAATGCCAAACGCACAAGAGTGCCCATACAGCTCTGACCACGCTGGAGAAAGGTTTTATTTCAGATATATGAATACACTGGGGAAGCTAGACATTGACATGACACTTCACAGGGAAGCTGAAAGAGGAGATGCTGGGAACAAAAACCACACAACAATTATTTGAAAGGACCTTTTTCCGCTCCACTCACAATATCTGTGAGCATTTGCCTCCTCAGAGCAGTGAAAAACAGATTGGAAGAGGTGGAAGGGAGAAAGAGGAAAGTACTTTTTAAAGCATAAGTGTCTTATATAGGTTTACTGGTTTCTTTCTCTTTAGATTTTCTTTAAATCTTTTCCCTGAACATGGGTATCGCTGCTCCTAAGTACTCGGTTTTATATCACATTGTTTTTACCCTATTTGAATAGCACCCCTACGCTCTAATAGTCTGACTATGATATCACTGTCTCTCTTTCAATCAATTTACACCAGTGTGAAATGAGAGTCGGGCCACAGAGCATTACAACATGGTAAGGATATGACTACAGTTTTCATCACATTTTAACTATTAGCACACTGATAAGATTCTCTTTTTATTGATCAGGATGGTTTACCACTTCATAGATTTGCATTTATTAAATGATGCTGAAAAAAGTGAAAATACATATAGTTATGCCTAAGGAGGGTTCCTGAAATATTCTTGAAACTGTACTCGATATGAAATGGTATTTTGGCCAACACCACAACTGCCTAGAGAAATGGCAAGTTTCATTTCTAGACCAGTGACAGGTCTTCTATACCTAAAAATGCCAAAGCTTTAAAAGTCTGCATCTCTTAGCCCTGCAAGACTAGAAACAGGAACTTTATAACATTGGGAAGGAGAGATTCCCAGCTTCACAATGGTAACAACAGTACTTGCCTCAAGCATTGGATGGGCCTAAGATGTCGGACATCAGTAAGTTTCCATTGATAAAGTCCCTTAGGCACTTCAAAATCTGCCATTGAACATGTGCACAGCCACCTGAGTCCTGACACCCAGGCACCTAAGATTATGCCTAAGCTCCAGTGGGATCCTCAAAAAAGGCATTCCCTTGCCTTTCTCACCTGATCCAGTAGGCATTCTCACAGGCCACTTTACAAGCTAGACCCTGCACTAAACACAGGAGAAGGAAGAGGTGGAGCTGTTGCCCTACTTATAACATTTAGCTGCATGGTTAGAGCACGCACTGAGGATGTGGGAGACCTGTGTTCCCATCGCTGCCTGAGGTAAAGCAGGGATTTGAATCCACATCTCTAGAGAATGCCCTATCCATTGGGTTTCTCAATCTCTCCTGGTGAGGACATTCCACTTTGTAAGTCATTAAATAGCCATTGGTACAGAGATTTGATCTTGGGTCCCTCACATCCCAACTGAGTGCCCTAAGCACTGGACTATAACAGTCAGTCTCACTCTTTCTCTGGTCCAATGAATATTTAATTATTTATACAAAGTGGAACTGCTTCAACAGGAGAGATTGAGATCGACTCACCGCAGAACCTCCCAGAGTCCAACAGTTGGAGTCTCCTGAGATGAGTGTTCAAATCCCTCCTCCACATGAGGCAGATTTCTAACTACTAGCCTAAAGTTTAGGGAGGGGGAAGGTGGTCACTACCTCCACTTTTTGTCAGAAAGGGCTAAGGCACCTAATTCCATGGCTGTGAATCCCAGATGGAGATAAGGTGCCTCCCTCTGACCCACACTAAGGTGTTTAGCTTTCTTTGAGGGATGGAGCTGAGGCTACATCCCCCCCTTGAGATTTCCTACTGGCTACTTTAGACCACTGCCTGCTCAGCTTATTGGCTGTTCTCAGGCGCATAACCCTCCCCAGGCATTTTATGGCTAGCCTGACTGCCTAACTTGGGGCTGTGGATTCCACTAGGTGGCAGGCAACCCAAAGATAGGTGTTGTAACGCTGATCCTTTGTGAATTTAGCCTGAGGTGTTTAACATTTTTTTTGACCAAAATCCTCAACAGGTATAAATCACATAGCTCCACTGAAGTCAACAGAGCTACACTGATTTACAAGTGAAGATGTCGTCTATTAGTCTTAGGGCTTGTCTACACTGGCACTTTACAGCGCTGCAACTTTCTCGCTCAGGGAGAAAACACCCCCTTAAGCACTGCAAGTTTCAGTGCTGTAAAGTGCCAGTATAGACAGTGCACCAGCGCTGGGAGCGGTATCTACGCCCCTCGTGGAGGTGGGTTTTTTTGAGCGCTGGGGGAGCTGCTGCGACTACACAAGCCATGTTAAAGCGCTGCCATGCCAGTGCTTTAATTTTGCCAGTGAAGACTTACCCTTAATTTTTCTCTTCCTCTGAGACCTGTACAGTTCATATCATGTAACTGAGGCACCTGGTTTTACTAGCAGAAGGGATACAAGAAGCAGATAGTATTTTTTTATTTCTCTCAAAGATCTCTAAAATTGTTTCTGCAGAATATGCAGGATGCATGAGATACATGTTAGAAAGGAAAATAAATACTTGATTAGCTTTTTACAAATTGTTAACTGCTAATTTTTAAACACCAGGCTAATATTGAGGTGTATAATTAATAGTGAGAAATCTAATTTAAAAGCTGGCTACACTGTAAAACAAGCTATATTTTTAAAATATTGATGACATTAAAACTATTAAAGTTACATAACAGATCTATGATATGTGACATTCAAGTGAATGCTTTCATGCAGTGTATGTCCCCATATGTTCTCAATCTTCAAATGCTGTGTTTCTCTGAAAATATTACACTGATATGGACGCCTAGAAATTCCTTCTGGGGCACTTGAGAAACTTCTATTTATAGCTAATGAAATGCAATGATTTAATGCAAAGTTTATATATTGCTATCCCTGCTTTGAAACTAAACTGAAGCAGCTCAGTGAATGAGCAAATAAGGGATGCTCTTGAAGGGCTACAGTGGTGTGGGTGACACTTTTCTTGTCTTCCCAGAGGTAAAGTGTGTCATATCCTCAGTACTTTCAATCTCTGCTAGCCTAGAAAGCTGCAGCTATTCCCAGAGGAGGAGATCTCACATTCACACATGCTTCTTATGTGCTACGAGTCTAGTCTCCCCCTCCTTTTCCCCCAAAGTTTATATAATAAAAAAACGAGTACAAAGAATGTGCATACTCAATACATTCATCCCCAAGAAATAATTAAAATAGTTCAGACTGCAATTTTAGTGTGTCTATAGCTCAGAAAAGCAAGCATGTCCAAGAACTGTTCCTAGAATCCACACTTAGCATGACATCCTGGCCCTATTGAATTCAATGGCTAAAGTCCCACTGACTTCAGTGGGGACAAGTTTTCACTCTCAGTCCTTATTCAGGCAAAATCACCTGTGAAGTTAGTGTTAATTTTGTCTGAGTATGGATCAGGCCATCATTGAAAAGGCTATGTTAAAAGTGCACTGAACATGTCACAAAGACACACACACAGTGTGTCACTGGAATGAGATGACATTTTTGATAAATAGTCGGAACACCACAATGCTGTGTACGCTTGGATTGCTTTTAAGACTTTGTTTTGGTCATTACTGGGATTTTTTTATTATTAATATTCTCTCTATGAGCAAGAGGAATGAATGACCACAGAATAAACTAAAAATAAACTAATTTCAGATTGCTTTCAGTTGAGATGAGCGCAGGGATAGTTCCAGCATTTGACACGTTATAATCGGAGTATTTATATTGCTATCTTAGGGCATGTGTACGCTTGAAATGCTACAGTGGCACAGTTGCACGCACCACTGAAGTGCTTCAGTTTAGACACTACCACTGCCGAAATGAGGGGGTCTCCCATTGGCATAGGTAATTCACCTCCCTGAGAGGGGATAGCTAGGTTGATCAAATAATTCTTCTGTTGACACGGAGCTGTCTACACTGGGAGTTAGGTCAGCTTAACTACAACAGTTGGGGTGGGGATTTTTCACATCCCTGAGAGACCTAGTTAAGCCAAATACATTTTCTAGTGTAGACCAGGCCTTATTTTTATGAGGCAAAAAATTAAGAGTTTAAAAGGCAGAAAGCCTACACACCTAGGATTCTCACCCAAGAACAACAACAGATTGCATAACAGATTAAAAAAGAGATGCAGAGGTCAAAGAAAATGTATGGCTACATTTAGTTGATTTTAAAATAAAAGTGATCATACCGTATGTGTATTTTCCAGTAGTTTGTAGGCAGTACAGATCTAAGCTAAAGCTGTACTGTAGGTGCAGTTCACTGAACCATATGCTGCTTTTCTTAAGTAACCCATTATACAAAAAATAAATATCTTGTGACAGATTGTTTTGACAGCTAAAAATATTTAAATTTTTTGAATGCATTTGAGTGAAAGGCAAAAACGTTAGGTAGATGTTAATTTAACAGATGTCAAGTTTTGCATCATCACCCTGAAACACGCAATTTCTGGCAAGCCTTCTTGCTGCGTTACAACATGCAAACCTATGAATTCCACACAGATATGCCTTTCACAAACTTCCATGCATTCAGAGATAATGCAACTGATATCTGTTAAGGTGAACTTTCTATTAAAAATGACCAGGTTTTCAGTAATTCTTATTGTAACTGTTTGAGATTATCTACTTCTACCCTTACACAATTTTACAGATCAAATAAGGACAGAACACCTACATTATTTTAACAGGCATACTGTTTCCCAACACATCAATTTTATTATAATTTAATATCTTAAGACTACTGGAATTTGATGTTTAGTGTATTCTAGTATGTACAGTATAGCATGGAATAGAACAGAATATGAGACTAGAATTTACAATCATTCATCCTAAATTACTTTTGGAAATATGATTTGTAGGCCTCTAAATACAAATTTAGGAGCCTAAGTTTTGGTTCATGTTTTTGAAAATGTTGACACTGGTCCTTATTTTGTATAGCCCTTTTCATAGTCTGGATATATCATCAATGTTTCAGAGCTATTATAGAGATGTTTATGCTGGCAACATATTGATTGTGTAGGGGAATGGCATTACTGTTAGCTTTGAAGTGATAGGGTATGTGCCGCCTCCCCCACCCTGATTAGGGGCCTCATTCTCCACTTTGTTATGCCAGTTTTAAATGGTGTAACTCCACTGACTTCAATAAAGTTACACCAGATAAAACAATTTAACACAGTGAAGAAACAGGCCCTAGGTCTGTAGAATGTGGTTAGTTATATCTGCTTGGATCCCCACATGTGGCTATGGACTTCTTGTATATTTTTAATATCTATTGCAAATATATTATCCCCATTTAACAGAAGGGAAAAATGAGACAGGTTAAATTACCTGCCTTTGGGGAAACTACAACTAGTGGTTTACTCAAGGACCTAACGTTCAGGAGACCTGTCTTCTAAATCTGGTATTGACTCTCATGTGCAGTGTGAATTTGAGTATGCCACTAAATCTCAGTTTCCCCATCTATAATGGGGGTGCAATGATATTTGCTTATTCCACGGGGATGTTGTGGGACATTTTTTGTGAAGTGTAGTATCTGCTGGGCTTGATTGCCCCCACTGAAGTATGAGTTTGTGTAAACTGCACATGCCCATGGGCCATGAGAGAGAAAAGTTGCTTTTATAATATATCTGCAAATTAAAGTGAGTTTTCACAAGTGCACATTTTTGAACAAAAATGCTTCTCTCAACAAAACCAAAAAAACCCCCCAAAAACAGTCTCCCAAAACTTCTTGACAAAGCAATGTTGTGGGGATGAGAAGTAATGAGAAAACCTGGGGAAATATTGCACATTAATTTCTCCCCAAATTCACCCCGTTTTACTTAATATATTTTTTGTTCTTTTTAAATTTATTCTCACCACATATTTAATAAATAATTTATTTAAAAAGTATTAACTAGTGGTTTGGGTTTTTCTCATCTGATTCAGTGCATTTTTAAGGTATTTGAAACAAAATACCCTGTGTTTGTTTTTTTGAAAGAATGTGACAGAAAGTCCTTTCTAAAGGCTCAGTAGTATTAATGTTAACATGGGAACCTGTGGAGAACAAAATAAAACTGGTCTGTTCTCCAAGCGCTCTGTACATTTTTTTTTCATGTGGTGACATACAATAAATACTTAGATACCCTGGGAAAACTCTCAATAACTCCATTTTACTCAGACAGATACAAGTGTCTCAAGAATCTAAGTTAAGAAGTAAGGTTACAGCGGTTGGGCTAATTCTCCCTGGAAAAGAAATACCCTTAGGTGACATAAATCTATGAGTTTCTGCAGCACCATTTTTACACTGGAGAAAGGTTCAAAAAGTAGGAGGCATAAGCTAAAAAAGTAGGAAAACAAGTAAATAGGTAGCTTAAGCCAAACTATTTTGCCTAAAGGATATTACATATGCTAGATATATTACAAGACCATACCAGAGAGAGACAAAAAAATATGTGCTTGTTTTTCCTTTTCATATTGCAGGGAGGTGAGAATCAAATTGACCAAGAACAACCGGGGACACAACTGAGCTGGCTGGATCTTCCCCATGGCTAAAATATCTTGTTTGCTAATAAATCATCATGGGATACTCAGGATGCACTTTGGAATTTTACTTCTCTTGTCACAATTGTATCATACACATCTTGGAATGATGAAGCTGAATGTAGGTTAGGTGTAACTGGCCATGTGAGGCATATCCGGTATTTGAGGCACTGGCCAATGTCTGCCATAAGCTGATGTTCAAAAATCTGGCCCAATGTATTCAATTTCATAAAAATGATGAGATGAAAAAAGTTCCAGAATGTTACTAATGTAGCTATTTTATTATACTTTTCCATTATTATTTTAGAGAGTGCCTTGGTTCAACTAGCATAAAGATTCAACAAACTTGCCAATCATTTCCGTTTGCTTGTTATTCTGCAGTATATAATGGGTAGAGAATAGCACATACCCTTATTAGCAGCACATCTCTAGATGTTGGTCTACCAAAAAAGTGGGCTTCAGTTTAAAAAGACTCGCCACTAGAGTGACACTGCACCTAAGAGCAGGCATACAGCAGTGGATCAATTCAGTGCATTGTTAGAGATCCTTTGAAAGGAAAATAACAGCAGTGTCTCAGTATCCCCATTACCCGGGGGGAGAGGGGGGGGAGGGGCGCGGGGGTTGCTCTTGCATTCTCATTGACATGTCAATTACTGGGAAGGGGGCAGAAATATAGCCTAAGGGTGCTGAGTTATAAATTAGGACACTCAAGTTGACAGAGAGATTAGCTCAGCCTTTGAGGAAAGAAGAAAGAGACAGTGCTATAGAATACTGATACCAACTGATCCTTATTGCAACTCCGAAGTTGCACTCTTGAACAGAGAAAAAAACCTTGCCATAACACCTCCTGGTCTGACAAAATGGTGGGGGTAGGAGGGGGAATTCAAGATGTACAGAAATAAAGGGGGAAAAACCCAAAACCGAACTCTCTAAAGATTGACGATACTGGAATGCTTTCTATACAACCTTTCATTTTGGACCTAAATTGACCTAAATGAATCCTACAGTGTAGTTTATTATTATAAACATTTAAATAGTATATATGTTTAACATTGGAAGTACTGTAGCATTTAATTACTTAAAGCCATTTTACTTTTGGGAAATTTCTCAAACTTTATAATGTCAAAATGGTTCCATATTCCTGTCCTCAAGCATTTCTGCATGACTGCCTATAGATTTAGGTATTATGATTGTTTTAGCTTTAAAATTATTTGCACAGGTACAGCATACCTAAAATAAATGTATTTTCAAAATTAGGTTCTAGTTGATATTGCTCCAGGGTGAACTTATTAATGTTGCCATAAACTATGAAGCAAAGTACTGAAACCTGGTTTCTCTTTATTTCAACTATTTTAACAGCAGTTCTTTGTGATTAGTAGTTCTGTTGCTCAAGCAAGCATGATGCTATTTACTGGGCATCAACCACATTTCCTCTTACATGCATTGATCCACTCTGTCACAACACTATTAAAGTAGAGTTTGTTTATATTATATTTAATGTCCCTCTTATTAAAAAGAAACACAATGAATTGCCAAGAATAGTAATTTACCAATATGATGTACCTGAACTATAAAACTTTAGCACACTGTACTTTAAAACATGTCAATTCCATAGTATTTCACAAGTTGTTCCACTATTAACTGTGTTTGACAAGTTCAGATGATTTAGAATCTCAAGAGTAATGTAAAATATTTGATAGTTCATCCAAAACAACCTAAATATGAATTTTGCAAATAATTTCTCACCAGGAAAAGTAACAACAAATACTGTAAACATTAAATCTCATCCTGCCCCTGGAATCTTACCAACTTCTGGATAGGTTACAAGTACTTTAGCCATTCTTTTACACTGTCTAGACCTTGCCTTTTCCTTGTAAATGCAACTTTCTTCTCCATTTACTTGAGCTTAATTTTACTTTTTATTGTAATTTACACAATTTCAGAGAAAAATAAAAAAGTTACATCATTTAAAGTTACTGTACCTTTACAAATGCACCTAAAGTGGCACTATTTTTGCATGCATGAAAGCTCAAAGCCTGAACTCCCATGAGCGATTAATCTTCAAACACTAATTAGATATTTGCTAATTAGTGTCTGATGTGTGAAATGAAAAACATTTTGAAGCTGAAATGAATAGGGTGTATAAAGATAGTGCCTGTGTCCCAGTTCTCCTTTTTACTATGTTATCATATTTCATAAATATTAATAAGATCACATGATACTTCCCATTCTATAAGATTATCTTTCTGAATGAAGCCTTTTGTTTAATATAATAGGGATGTGTCAATATTTTGCATTTAGTGCAAGCACTCAATGGAAAGAAGTGTTTTCCCTCAATGTTAAAGAGATGTCACAATTCATGCATCACATTTATGCTGCATTAACTGGTCCTATTTTTTAACTCAGTTTATCTTTTATTCCCCTGAAATGAAGAATGCAAAACCAGTAGTGAATAATCCTTTCCATTTCTGAACAATCTTGTTAAGTTTATCTTGTTTTTAATGTAACCAGCACAGAATATAAGAGATATAGTAATGTTTTTTTCACAAATACAGAAAATGGCAGATATTTTTCTAGGATGGTAAATTCCAAAGATTTTTGAGGCATTATAAAGGTACACTTTGAAAATCATTAATTACACACACAAAGTGTATCTGATTTTTGAGGGGAAAAAAGCTATGACTACAAAGAATTTGTCTACCCTTGGTGATTGGTGTGATGTGGTGATTCCACATTACTAGAGTAATTCATAAATGGCATTTAGTGATCATACAGTAAGATTTCATTGTCTACCAAAATAAAATATTTGGTTCCAATAATATTTTTCAAAGAACATTTGTATTAGGAGAGAGGAAAGAGTTAATATCATACTGGAGTATTTAGGTGTTGCTATATTTTAAACTACTCACCTATGAATGCTGGTCATATCACAAATTATATCTAATCACAGGATTGATATAGCAATTTCAAATGATAGCTAAGCTTGAGTTGACAAAGGTGACATTGAAACATAATGACTAGATCGTTTTCTCAGGCTCATGTTTTGTGATTATAATACTGCTGATCAAGACGATTAAAACAATAATAAGGGGAAAGTTCCAAGAACCAGAAAAAAACAGACGTCCGTGAGATACTGTATGGGAAGCAAAGCTACAATATTGTTCCATGCTTTTTCAATAAGACTTCTTCAATTCAGCTTCAAGTCAGACAGTTTATTAGTCCCAGAGGGCTCTCTGTAAACTGAAATTGATACAGTATTTTCTACCAATTCAATGTGCTTTCAGTTTTTCATATATTTGATATGAGAATAAGGTCACCTGCGCCAATTTATCATGCGCCACTATAGTTCATACTTCAGGGTTGCTTTGAGGTCTCTATCCAAACCCCAGGAGTAAAACATCAAGAATCTATTTACAGTTATTCAGGGCCAGATTCTGATCTCACTTGTGCTTGTTTTATACTGAGGAAACTGCATTCGCTTCAGTAGCATTACTCCTGATTCAGACCTGTGTAAGTGAGATCAGAATCCCATAGTTACCAGAAATTATAGTTTAACTTCTAAAACACCCTGAAGCCCTGTTCCACAAAATACAAACAAACAAAACAGCTAGACAGTTAAAACCTACCAGATCTGACCCATTCACATATTAAAACAAACACAAAACTAGACAACTTCTAATTACCAACAGATAAATAAGTCAAGGGGAATTCAAACCAAAACAAGACATCACCAGCCAACCATGCAGACAGACGTGGGTTTACTATCCAATAATTTTCTAGGGGAAATTAATTTGAATTGTCTTAAATTCGAAGGCTTCATGTATTTGTTCATGATAACTAGTTACTTAACAATTCATTATTTCAAAGCACAAGTGCTTTATTTTTGTTTTGTTTTTATTTACGTCTGTTAGAAGTTTTCTTTTTAATTAAGGTGATTTCTTCTTACCTATTTTATTGTAGTCACATTACATTCATTTGGCAGGGGGAGAATGAATAGCACTGGTATTCACATTTGACAGATATAGCAAATCATATTCCCAGCAAGACTAAAGATGACACAGGTGATGGCCATGTCTTTTTGTGTGCTTTAAAATTCAGAGAAATGTTCTTACTCCAAAAGTTATTCTGGGCACTTAAATGTGATCTTGTACCTCTTAAAATTCTGTGGCAGGTTAAGTCGTGAACTAAAGCTGCCAATAGGTTGTTTTCATCCATGTGTCTCGTTGAACGTGATGCTGTTAGACATGTAGCTACTCTTTACCAAAACTGTTTGGGCTGTATGTTATCCAAACATCACATCACCTCTAGTTTAAACAGTGTGTACCCTCTGCAAATGACAAGTTGTTTTGCTCAGAAAAGTACAAGCTGATGCCATTTAACCTGGAGATGATGCGATATCTTGATTGCATGTTATTTAAATGGCACAAAATTTATAAACAAATTGTAGGAATAGAGTTCAGAGGAGAATCACATTAAATAACATACAGGCAGGGCCACAGCACACAGAGCACATGCAACATTGGCTGTTGACTTTATGATACAACTCTGGAGCTGCTCTTCATAACATCCCAGGAGAATTCAGCAAAATGGTATAACTAAATAAAGCTGTACGAAAACAAACAAAAAATCCAAGAAAAATCAGCCCTAATTTCATTCACTTAAACGGCCAATTATATAAAGGACACAGGACCGTTCATACATATAGTTTATTCCCATTATTACCAGATTTGCTGACACAAATTGCTTAATTGTATGTGAGCCTGTATGTGCAATTGCTTGTGCAAAAAAGGCATAAAATCTAGCACACATTTTTCACACCAATCTTGAAATTTTGGCCCAGGTATTTTAGTTGTCTATACCCTGAATGACAGGTGCACTGCTTATTGAATTATAACATTGATTATTCATCGCGTAATCCAAGGCAGAAGCAAAAACCTGGTTAAGGAATGACTTGCCTGTTTACTTATACTTCCCATCATCTAGTTTTGTACTACTAGTTGTCTTCTTGGATTTCAAGAAGGCAGACTTTAGTAAACTCAGGGTGTTGGTAGGTGAGATCCCATGGGAAGCAAGTCTCAGGGGAAAACAGTTAAAAAGAGTTGGAAGTTTTTCAAAGAGACATTATTAAGGGCACAAGAGCAAACTATCCCACTGCGTAGGAAAGATACAAAGTATGGCAAGAGACTACCCTGGCTTCACCAGGAGATCTTTAATGGTCTGAAACTCAAAAAAGAGTCCTACAAAAAGTGGAAACTAGGTCAAATTACAAAGGATGAATATAAACAAAAAACACAAGTATGTATAGACACAATTAGAAAGACCAAGGCACAAAACAAGATTAAACTAGTTAGAAACATAAAGGGTAACAAGAAAACATTCTATACATACATTAGAAGCGAGACAAAGACCAAAGACAGGGTAGGCCTATTACTCAAAAACAACAGAAAATGTGGAAATGGCAGAAGGGCTAAGTCACATTTTTGTTTCAGTTTTAACCGAAAAGGTTAGTAGAAATTGGACGTATAACATAGTGAATGCCAGTGAAAATTAAGTAAGATCAGAGGCTAGAATTTGGGAAGAACAAGTTAAAAATTACTTAGACAAGTTAGATGTCTTCAACTCATCAGGGCCTGATGAAATACATCCTAGAATACTCAAAGAACTGACCAAGGAGGTATCTGAGTCATTAGCAATATTCTTCGAAAACTCATGGAACATGGGAGAGATTCCAGAAGATTGGAAAAGGGCAAATATAGTGCCCATCTATAAAAAAGGAAACAACCCAGGGAATTACAGACCTGTCAGCTTCACTTCAGTACCCAGAAAGATAATGAAGCAAATTATTAAGCAATCAATTTGCAAACACCTTGAAGATAATAAAGTGATGAGTAACACTCGGGGTGGATTTGTCAAGAACAAATGATGTCAAACCAACCTAATAACTTACTTT
Source organism: Chelydra serpentina (assembly GCA_037349315.1). Classification (NCBI taxonomy): domain Eukaryota; kingdom Metazoa; phylum Chordata; order Testudines; family Chelydridae; genus Chelydra; species Chelydra serpentina. Next base: position 26,291,922 of record JBAIAC010000035.1, on the reverse strand, counting down.
GACAGGGTAACAAGCCTTTTTAATTGGAGGGAAGCGGTAGATGTGGTATAACTTGATTCAGTAAGGCTTTTGATACCGACTAGCATAATTTTCTCATAAGCAAACTAGGGAAACTGTGTCCAGTTCTGGGTGCCACATTTCAGGAAAGATGTGGACAAATTGGAGAAAGTCCAGAGAAGAGCAACAAAAATGATTAATGGTCTAGAAACATGACCTATGAGGGAAGATTGAAAAAAACTGGTATGTTTAATCTGGAGAAGAGAAGACTGAAAGGGGACATGATAACAATTTTCAGGTACATAAAAGGTTGTTACAAGGAGAAAAATTCTTCTTCTTAACCTCTGAGGATAGGACAACAAGCAATGGGCTTAAATTGCAGCAAGGGAGATTTAGGTTGGACATTAGGAAAAACTTCCCACCTGTCAGGGTGGTTAAGCACTGGAATAAATTGCCCAAGGAGGAATCTCTATCACTGGAGATTTTTAAGAGTAGGTTAGAAAATCACCTGCCAGGGATAGTACTTAGTTCTGCCATGAGTGCAGGGGACTGGACTAGATGGCCTCTTGAGCTCCCTTCCAGTCCTACGATTCCATGACTCTCTGTTAATTCAGCTGAGTCCTGTACTCTGTGTAGCTTTCTCTGGTCAAGACCAGCCAAATCTCTGGTCTTGTTTGGGGGAGTCACACACTAGTTTTATAATCTGGCTCACCACTACTTGAAATAAACCAAGCAGCTCTTTTCATCCAATATAAAGAGAGTAATGATGCTGTAAAGCTGTCACTTACAAACCAGGAGAGAACCTGTGGGCACAGCTCTACAAAAATAAAGTATTATATAATAACTGAAGTGAAAGGTTAAAATCCATGTGCTGTTTGCATAACAACCTGGTATATGGATTGTGTCAGCTTTTAGAGGCCCAAAGACCAGAGTTTGGTCAAGAGGCCAGAGGCCTAGCAATAGTGATTAGCAGAGAAAGCAGAATAAACAAAAGATAACCTTGTTTTGTTAAAAGAAGCCTAGTCAGCAAAATGCCAGATGTTGGAGCAATAACTGAATAATTGTGTCTTATTCAAAGTTGCAAATGGAACAAAGAGGCCCTGTTTCTGTTGTGTTAGTTTCTTCTGTAGGGAGAAGTTCTTCCCACAGACCAACCTTGAGTTTATGAAAGGTTCAAGAATGTCAGTATAAGATATGGCCTCCTCCCACCACCTTTTCCCAGGGACCAATGCCTGCCTTAAAAAAAACACAAAGGAGTAACTTGAAAGACAATCTTTATTGCCATATACTTTTCACTGTTTCTTTGCTTTAACCCCTAGGAATGTACCTGTTAGACAATCAGAGGAGCTACTTCATTCCTATGGACCCCAAATTGAATTCAACATATATATATATTTTATACTAATACATTTCATTAAAGTACTAATTAAATGTTAACTTGTTAACTTGAAACCATGGGCGGAGACATTATGTAACCTTTGACCATTGGCTACTGTGCTATCTTGTCTTGCTGCTAGACCTATCCGGACTGCCTATCCCGTCACTTTCCCCCCGCCCATGGAAAATCCATATAATCCATTGTAATCAATTGATTGACAGTGTCTCTGAGCCTGATAAGCAAAGTGACACTCTGCCAGCACTGTGCGTAATAAACTCCTGTGCTTGCCTCTACACGGTGTGGAATCCATTTCCTTCCTACAGAAAGATACGTGCCAGCATTTTTATGAAAGTTTTGCCACTGTATTTAAAGTTCAGTTGTATATTATGCATCTGATTCAATGAGAAGTGGAGTTAAGCATGTGTGCAGTTTGAGTAAGCACATGCTGCTATTTGGCATAGAAATCAATTATGATCTTAAAAGGAGTGATCGCACGCTCATTGCTAGAATTTGCACAGACTCTACCTTCAACAGAGTGGCAGCGACTAGTGTTTTGATGCAGTCCATAACACAAATTTCCACCAGGGCTGGCGAAGGTGCATTGCACCTCAGGCAATTTTAAGTTACATATCTACAGAAGTTTTCCTATTTTTATGTATCTATTTTCAGAATACATATAAGTTCAGGCAACAAGCTCTGTTTTGTTTTTAATAGGTGAGTTCATACAAAGCTTATGTGAATAAGGTGTAAAGTATTAATAAATGGAGTCTTTGTATTCTTGTGGGTTCTCTCTCTCTCAAAACCTGTTAAAGATATTTCATTAGTATTTAAAAAAATACAAAAACAGTTATTTACCTTTCCTAACTATTGTTCTTCAAGATGTGCGGCTCATGTCCATTCTATTCTAGGTGTGCGTGCGCCCACATGTGGTCGGAGATTTTTGCTTAGCGGTATCCATAGGGCTAGCTGTTGCACCCCCTTGAGTGCTGCGCTCATGCGTCGGTATATCAGGCACTGCTGGCCCTACGCCTGCTCAGTTCCTTCTTGCTGGCAACTCTGACAGAGGGGCAGGAGGGTGGGTAATGGAATGGATATGAGCAACACATCTCGAAGAACAACATTTACGAAAGGAAGGTAACCCCGTTTTTTCTTCTTTGAGTGCTTGCTCATGTTGATTCCATTCAAGGTGACTCCCAAGCAGTATCAATGGAAGTGGGCTCGGAGTTCATGGTCTTGCAGCACTGCTCTGCCAAAGTCAGCACCGTGTCGAGCTTGCTACGTAAGTGCATAATGAGATGCGAACGTGTGGACAGACAACCAGGTAGTAGCTCTATAGATCTCTTGGATTGGCACCTGAGCCAGGAAAGCCACTGACAACGCTTCTGCCCTGGTCGAGTGTGCCATCACAATCACTACCAGAGGCACTTTCACCAGCTCATAGCAGTAGCAGATGAAGACCGTGATCCAAGAGGAAATGCTCTTAGTAGACACCGCGCCACCTTTCATTCTGCCTGCCACCACAATGAACAACTGTGTTGATTTACGGAATGGCTTTGTTCTATCTACGTGGAAGGCAAGCGCCCTCCTGACATCTAGGGAGTGTAGCCTGCGCTCCTCATCTGACGCATGAGGCTTTGGAAAGAAGATGGGTAAGTGTATGTCCTGGCCAGTATGAAACTGGGAAATGACCTGGGTGCGGTCACAGCTGGACCTTATCCTTTTAGAAGACCATATAGGGGGGCTCCAAAGTTAGCGCCCTGATCTCAGACACCCTGCGGGCTGACTTTATCATGACCAGGAATGAAACCTTCCAGGAGAGGAGGAGGAGAGAGCAGGAAATCAGAGCCTCAAAGGGAGGCCCCATGAGCCTCGACAGCATGAGATTCAGGTCCCAATGGGGGATGGGATCCCACACATGTAGGTAGAGACACTCCAGAATTTTCAAAACCATGCTGTCATGTTGTGAGCAAAGACCGATGCGTCTTGGAATGGAGGATGGAAAGCCAAGATAGCAGCAAGGTGGACCTTGATCGATGACAGGGACAAAACTTGGGAGTTTGAGGTGCAGCAGATAATCCAGGATCTCCTGCAGCACGGCCTGTTCGACCCGAATACGCCATTCCAAGGCCCAGCATCTGAACCTTTTCCATTTGGCCAGGTAAATCACTCTGGTAGAGGGTTTCCTGTTACCCAGCAAAACCTGATGAACACAGGCCGAGCATGCCTGTTCATCCGCTGCTGTGTGGAGAGAGATGTCCCTCTCCACCGGCCCCATTGTGGATGTCCCTCTCCACCGGCCCAGGCCCACCGGAGCTGCCACAGCTGGGGAGAGGCACTTCTCCCCCAGCCCAAGCTGCTGTGGCGAGAGAGGGCTGGGGGCAGTCCTTTCTCCCCACCATAGCCCCTGGGCAGTCTGCATCCCCAACCCCTCATCCCCGACCCCACCCCAGAGCCCGCCCTCTCCTCCGCATCCCAAAGCTCTGCCCCAGACCTGAGCCCTCTCCCACACCCCGAACCCCTCATCCCTGATGCACCCGAGACCCTTCACCCCCAGCCAGCGCCCTCACCCCCCACACCCCAATCCTCTGCCCCAGCCTTGAGACCCTTCCCACAGTCCAAATCCCTCGGCCCCACCCCCACCACATGAATTTTGTTATATACACCAATATGAAGGTGATGTGTGACACATCACCTCCATATTGGTGCACATAACAAAATTAATTCTGCACATGGACGTAAAAAAATAGAGGGAACACTGACGTGGACCCCTCGATGTCTCAAGTAAGCAGCCATTGGCGCCATATATTTTGTAAATGTGCTCGGAGCCAATGAGAGCAGCACCGTGAACGGAAAATGGCGTCCACCCACTATGAAATGGAAGAAACATCTGTGACCTTGAAATATGGAAATAAGCATCCTTCAAATCAAGGGTGGCATACCAGTCTCCCGGATCCAGGGAGGGGATGATGGAGGCCAGGGAGATGATACGAAACTTCAACTTTCTGAGAGACTTGTTGAGGTGATGCAGGTCCAGAATGGGTCTGAGGCCCCCCTTTGCTTTCGGGATTAGGAAGTAGTGGGAATAGAACCCTTTCCCCTTCATGTCCCAAGGGACCTACTCCACCGCTCCCAGGTGCAGGGAGTTCTCAACCTCTTGGATTAGGAGTTGCTCGTGAGAAGAGTCCCTGAAGGGGGATGGGGAAGAGGGAGTGATAGGGAGAGGCAGCTGAAAATTGCAGGGTATAGCCCCGAGATTCTATGTCTAGCACCCAGTGGTCCGAGGTGACCCCGACCAATCCGAACGGTAGGGACGAAGATGGTCAAGGAAAGAACAAGGTGGATCTGGGGAACTGACTGGGATGCCTCTCTCAAGAGCACCTTCAAAATGAGCACTTCTGGCTCCTGGGACGCTTTGCCGGGCAAGGCTACACGGGTGAGTGGGAGGAGGAAGGTCAGTGACAACTAACACTCATGTCTCTATCCCTTCTCCTTGCAGACCCCTAACGAGGCTGCCAAGGCCTTGGTAACTGGGGCAGCCGGAACTGCTTCCGTGCAGACTGCGGCATATGCATGCCCTGCGAGCGAAAGTGTCCTTTAACCCATGCAGCCTTGCATCAGTCTGCTCTATAAATAGACCATTCCCAACAAATGTGAGGTCCTGGACAGAGATCTGCATCTCCTGGGACAGGCCAGTGGTCTGAAGCCAGGAGCTGCACCTCATGATCATCACCGACACGACCACCCTAGCTGCCGAGTCCACAACGTCCCATGCCATCAGGATAGAGGACCTAGCCGCCGCAGTGCCCTCCTCCACCAGGGTGCCGAATTCCTGGGCCAGACCCTGAGGCATGTCCACGTGGCTCCAGAGTGGCAGGGCGGCCTGAACTGGGTCCTTTGCCCGATGCCCCATAGCCTTTATTGCCCGGTGCCGGGGAGCTGTGCTTCTTCATTTTCTTTCTGGGCACCGGCGATAGGGAGCTGTGCCGGGCGAAGCCCAGTGCCGGGGGTGCACTGTGAGCACCGAGGCCGAGGTACTAGGTAAGTCTTGGCAGGACGACTCGGAAGCCAGACGAAGGGCAGCCTCTATGAGGAGAGCCAACAAACAAATATCCCGCTCTTTCTGAGTCAGAAAGACTGGGTCAAAAATTATTAGAAATACGACACTTGTCCTTCACATGTGATTCCCCCAAACACTTGAGGCAGCTGCTGTGGAGGTCACTTACAGGCATAACCCTGTTACAGTTTGTTCAGAGCTTAAACCCCTGAGACCAGGGCATGCCCCACTTGGGGCGAAGTCCCTGCTGGGACTCTAGCTAACTACACTTAACAACTACTTAACACTAACTACTATAAACAACTATTTACAAGGCCCCAAGGCTCCAAGTGAGAAGAGATGAAACTGGTAGCCCTTGCTATGCAAGGAAAGGCGCTCTAACTACTATGGGCAGTAAGAAGGAACTGAGGGCATAGAGCCGGTGGTGCCTGATATATTGACGCCTGAGTGGGGTATGCAAGGGGGCGCTACAGTTGGCCCTAAAGATGTTCCTAAGGCAAAAATCTCCGACGATCGCCCATGTAGGCACGCGCACACCTAGAATGGAATCAACACGAGCAAGCACTAGAAGAAGAACCCCTCTAATTTTCATTATTTTAACTTCAATTCCTCTTCCGTCCACAAACTCACATGCTTGTATTACATCACAATGTGGTACTAATCAACCTCTGCTTTATGACTTAAGAAAAAAAATTCTGCTAATTAAAATGGAACCCTGATAAGACTTATTCCATGAGCCATCATCCGTATGATTAGGGTGAGGCTTGTCTAATGACAACATTTTTCCTCTTCACTGATCATTGTGTGATGATCATTGTGTGATGTTTGTCACTTCCTAGCAGAATAATGTTACCTGAGACACAAAGTAGACCCATCTTTCATTCAAAACTCATCTGTCCAAGGAAATATTGATTTTACTTAAAAGAAAATTAAAAAAACAAAAACAAATTTTAAACAAGTGCTTGGGCTATGGCCACTGCATCATTTAACTGTGTGCAGAAAGAGTAAAGGCCTAAGTTTTGTTTAAGATAATGAAATATACTTTCTATTATAAGGCACCAGCATTACATTGTGTTATACAAGATTGTTCCTGCATTTTTACTAACATTCTCTCTTTCACTAACTGGAATTTGACATTCATTGGCAAAGTTTAATTATTGAAGTAATTTTATCTAAATAAAAAATGAAAGCGGAATTTGTCAGAAGACTGTTTTTATGCAGCTATCAAAGAATAATGCAGAACACATTCTAAGGAGTTATTAAAAGTATTTAATGAACTTGGATTCATATAGTCTCACACTCTTCATATATCTTGACTAAAGGCCTAAACACCCAATCCCATTTAGATGCTACCCTAAATGTTCCCTGGCAGAAGGAACACAATGTTTTATAAAACAGCCTCTTGTCTTTTGCATAGTTTCAGAATACCTCAGAGTTGTGTGTGTTTCAAAGCCTCAATCCTCCAATGGGATTCATCTACACAGATTCTTACTTGAGGATTGGTGGGAGAGGGGATGAGATATCTGAATAATATTAACCTAAAGTGGATGGACCAAATACTCTGCTTGGATGGACCTATGCACCTTCTTCTGGATCAAATAACCATTTGGCTTTGCACATCTTTGGGACAAAGAGATAGCCAACTGTCTGGAAGAACTGTCTGATGAAGCTGTTGTGCCTTTATGTCATCACAAAACCCCACAGAGTTGGTACTGATAGGTCCTAATCCATCGATCTTACCTCTCTTGTAGCTAAACATGTGCGTGATGTGGAGTTAACCAAGCACAGAACATTCTCCAGATTTCTTGTGCAAGCCTCCCTGTGGCAGGGCAGGGGTAAAATCCCCCTTTAAAGCCCTGCCAAACTGCTGGCTGCAGCCTGCTCCCTGGCCAGGGGTAAGGCTGCAGGTATCCAGCAGGTGGCCCAGCTGCAAACCCTAATGAGGGAAGCTCAGAGGAACAGGCTGAGCTAAGTGCAGCCAGCTGGGGGGAGTCAGGAGGGCTATAAAGCCCAGGGCAAACCCCAGAGAAGGGGCTAGCCTGAGAGGAGACAGGAAGGTGGTCTAGTGGTCTCTGTATAGGAGAGGGAAACCACAAAGGGCTAGCGGACCCTAAGGAGGGTCTGGGGGGCACTAACTGTTGGGGGAATTGGGGAACTGCACCTGCACTGTAAATAAAGACACTTGGGTGAACCAGGAGAACAGGTGTTGGGACTTTTGATTGCACCAGCCAGACACAGGGCGCCGGGACGAGCGCGAGGAACCGGCGCGGACCCTGTGACAGTGGGGGCTTGTCCGGGATCTCCCTAGTCACTGCTATTGGTGGCTGCCATGGAGGAGACCTTGAAGTGGCTGGTGAGCACGGTGCAGGAGGTGCAGCAGGCCCAGCAGGCAGACAGACAGGCCCTGATGACGTGGCAGGCGGACCAGCAAAGGACCCTCCAGGAGTTCATCAGGGAGCAGTCGGTGGCCCAGCAGCAGATCCTACAGGGGGTGGTGAGTCCGGCACCCGGGGATGGAACCAGGACGCCAGGGTGGGGGCTTTGCAAGATGAGCCCCACAGATGACCCTGATGCGTTCCTGGGGACATTCGAAAGGGTGGCTTCGGCGGCTGGTTGGGAGCGGGCCTCCTGGGCCCTGCGGCTCGCCCCGTACTTGGGGGGAGAGGCCCAAGCCGCATTCATGGCCTTGGGAGAGGCCCAGGCCAGGGACTATGAGGTGGTAAAGGCTGCAATTCTGGACCGAGTAGGACTCTCCGCAGAGAGGTACCGACAGCGGTTCCGGGCGGCCCGCGGGATCGAGGGTGTGCGGCCCAGGGCATTTGCCCAGAGACTGACCGATTGGGCCACCCGCTAGCTGAGGCCTACAGCCCAAACTATGGAGGAAGTGATGGATCAGATCATTTTGGAACAGTTCCTCCTGGGGCTCCCAGACCCAGTCAAGGTATGGGTCCGAAGACATCAGCCGGCCCGGGTGGTGGAGGCCGTCCGCCTAACGGAAGAATACGTAGAGGCAGAGGGGCCCAGGCGGGGGATGAAGCCCAGTAAGGGGGCAGGATCAGGAAGAAGCCCGCCGGACTCTCTCTCTAAGAAGAGAACCGACCCGGGGCCCACCCGGAGTCGGGAGCTGACGTGCTGGCAGTGCGGGCGTCCGGGCCACAAAAAACAGGACTGCCCGCAAATGGAGTGTGGGCTGGCAGACTTTTGTGGGTGGACTGGGGGACGGGGGAGGTCGAGGAGACAGCCCCTGGCTACCGTCTCGGTATTGCTGGGGGGGGAGCCCCGGAAGGGGGTGGTAGACTCCGCCTCCACCCGCTCCCTGGTGCGGAAGGGCTTAATTAAGCCGCACTGGATGATCTCAGGAGCCAAAGTAGCCGTGAGGTGCATCCATGGGGACACCCGGAGGTACCAGATGGCCCGGGTACCCATGAAAGTACAGGGGCGCTTCCAGTGGCGGCGGGTAGGAGTGGTCAAGAACCTGCCCTACCCGGTCCTACTGGGAGGTGATTGGGGATCCCTGTCGGGTGAAGCCCGAAGCCGGGACGAGGAACCGGAGGAAGGGGGCAGGGAGCACCCAATAGAAAGAATAGAAGTGACTGAGGAGGGGGCTGAACCCCCACCTGGGAAAGAAATCCCCCCCTCCCCCGAGGGGCCGGGGGAAGTGGGGGGCAAGGGAAAGAAAACTCCTAGACAGAAAGCTGAGCCCCTTAAGGAGTGTTGGTTATGTGGCACCAAAGGGCCCACCGGGCGGGAGTGCCGGGAGTGTGGCTCTCGGGAGCCTGGGGGAGACAAGGACCAGGGGGCTGGGGAACTGAACCCCGAGGGGGGGTGCCCAGGCCAGCAGACACCGCCAGACCAGGCCTGCAGTCTCTGCTACGCCAAGGGGCATACGGGAGACACCTGCCCCTACCAGGGATGTGGGGAAGGGCCTGGACGTCCCGAGGAGGGCCTGCACGAGGCCCCAGCGGGGACACTGACACGCCCCCTGTGGAGTGGATTTGTCCGCCCGAGGAGGGGCAGGGACAGGGTGAGCCTGGTGGCTCTCTAAAGGGGGGAGATGTGTGGCAGGGCAGGGGTAAAATCCCCCTTTAAAGCCCTGCCAAACTGCTGGCTGCAGCCTGCTCCCTGGCCAGGGGTAAGGCTGCAGGTATCCAGCAGGTGGCCCAGCTGCAAACCCTAATGAGGGAAGCTCAGAGGAACAGGCTGAGCTAAGTGCAGCCAGCTGGGGGGAGTCAGGAGGGCTATAAAGCCCAGGGCAAACCCCAGAGAAGGGGCTAGCCTGAGAGGAGACAGGAAGGTGGTCTAGTGGTCTCTGTATAGGAGAGGGAAACCACAAAGGGCTAGCGGACCCTAAGGAGGGTCTGGGGGGCACTAACTGTTGGGGGAATTGGGGAACTGCACCTGCACTGTAAATAAAGACACTTGGGTGAACCAGGAGAACAGGTGTTGGGACTTTTGATTGCACCAGCCAGACACAGGGCGCCGGGACGAGCGCGAGGAACCGGCTCGGACCCTGTGACACTCCCATATTCTGATTATTCTAACTCCTGGCAGGAGTAATCTACTTGAGCAGCTGTTTGGGAATCCATGGTTGCACTAACTTGTGCCCACTAGTGGGATAACTAAAGAGAGCTATGACTTTATCCACTGATTTCAATTTCACCTTGCATATGAATCTGAAATTGGCTCTATGAGGTTTGTATAACACTTCTGAATGGTTTTCTATCCAACAAAAATGTACTTATTTCTGTATTTAATCACAGGATACAGCAGAAACACATGTGACATGGTAGGAAGAAGTGCTAATAAAAGCCTAAATTACAGAAAAGTTTACTGATGTGTAAAATATTGAAAAGAAAGCTAGGGAAGGAGGAGAAAAGCATGTAAATCAACAACTGGCTAAGAGGAACTATCTCACTATTAGACCATCCTTTTCCCGGGGAGATGCAGAATGCCCCCACTGTGAATTCAATTGGAGTTGAGGACACTGAACATTTTGCAATATCTGTCTCATATATACTAATATAGATCCTTGCTCAAGGAATGAAACTTGTACGTTACCTCCATAGCAACTTGTATGTTATCTTCATATTTCTGAACCTAAATATCAATTAGCTTAATTCTATTGATCTGTGAGAATGTCCTAATTTATTGTACCAGTGTGAATGTTTAATGAAAATTCTATTATGGGAACTATTCTACTCAAAATGAGGAAAAAGGAACCACAAACTACATTTGTATAGGTTTCAGTGTAGTAGCCGTGTTAGTCTGTGTTTTCTTTTTACATTTGTATAGTTCTACTGGATAAAGTAAAAAATTGTCTGAAGCATAAAATGATTAAAATAATTTCAATGTGATTATTTACATAATAGATATTCTTTACAGATAATTCAAGAGTTTTATTAAACATACTGATTTGGCACATATAATATTCACTGAACCTTCATAGGTCAGTTGTTTCGTTGTAGTTAATCTTTTCGATGTACTGCAAATGCATGCTTTAATTAGTTCTAGTCTTTATAATGTGTGGTGTGTGTGTATTACAAGAAAAAATTCCATGTATAATCTATTAATTAGTTCCCTCTTTAAGAATAATATACACACTGGAAACAGTACAGTATGATAGCTCCTGAATTAGAGCGTATATGGTAGAGATTTGAAGATGGGTACAGAGAGAGTTAATTGTAAACTCCTATTTTCCCATTCTCATAGTATCACAAATAGGGAACATTCAATTAAATTGAAAGACAACTGAAAATATATTTTTTTTAATCACCTGGATCAATCGGACTTCAGCTGTCGTTAAGACTGCGCCGATCACAACACGTCTGCCATTCTTCTCGCACTCTTGCCTTTCTTCTCCACGTTCGTCCGAAATGTTTAACGATGTCATCTTCCCATCTTCTTGGAGGCCGACCGGGGGTCTTTTCTGTTCTCGCGGGTACCACTCAGCAATGATTACGGTCCACCTGTTATCCGTGAACCGTGCTGTGTGGCCCGCCCATCGCATCTTGTTATGTCTGCTTTCCACGACAATATCTTTCACACCGCTGCATTCTCTGATGATTTCATTTGGTATACGATCCAGAAGGGAGATTCCTTCCCTCGTTCCATTGCCCTTTCAGCTACCAACAGCCGTTGCTCTTCTCAATTCGTCAGTGCCCACGTTTCACTGCCATACAGCATGGCTGGCAGCACTGCTGAATTGAAAATATTTTTACGTGTGGTCTTGTCAATTTTTCCTTTGAGGACGTCCTTGATGTAATTAAACGCACACCATCCTGTCCGAATCCTTCGCGAGAGTTCTCCTTTCAGGTCTTGGCGCATATTAACTTCTTGGCCCAAATATATGTACTGTTCCACTTCTTCGATGTCTTCTCCTGTTACCGTTATTCGGGCTTTTCGTAAGACGTCTGATCGCATATATTTTGTTTTGCAGCGGTTCATTTTCAGGCCGACCTGACTACTTTTCTTGTTGAGTCTTCGTAGCATGCTCTGCAGTTGGTTGGTGCTTTCGGCAATTAGTACAATGTCGTCTGCAAATCTGAGATGAGATAATCTCTCTCCATTTATGTTGACACCACTCCTCCAATTGATCTTGTTCATAACCATTTCGAGGCAGGCGGTGAATAGTTTCGGTGAAATTGTATCTCCTTGCTTTACGCCTTTCTCGATTGGGATGCGGAGGGGAGTTTCAAGGAGAGTAATGTCTGTTGTACATCCAGTATTCGCTTCCTTCAACAAACTAATGTACTGCGTGTTAATGCCCTGCTCTGCGAGCGCCTTTAATATTGCGTTAAACTCAACGCTATCGAAGGCCTTTTCATAGTCGACAAAAGCAATGCACAGCAGGAGTTTGTATTCCCTCGCTCTTTCTAGGAGCTGGCTAAGGGTAAATATATGGTTGATTGTACTGAAATTTCTTCAAAACCCTGCCAGCTCTCTCGGCTGTTGTTCATCCAGAATCTGCGAAAGTCGATTCATTATCACCTTTGTGAAGAGCTTGTAGATGTGAGAGAGCAGGCATATAGGGCGGTAGTTCTTAAGATTTTCTCGATCACCCTCCTTGTGCAGCAAGATGGTATTCGACTCCTTCCAGCTTGACGGTATTTTTCCTTCTTCAAGATATCAACTGAATCTTAAAGCGAGGGCCTTCCAAAGTTTTTCGCCTCCTGCATAAATCATTTCTGACGTTATTCCATCTTTGCCTGGAGCTTTTCCCTTCTTCATCTGGTGTAGTGCGCTTCGGACTTCGCTGACGATTACTGGGGGGACGCGTTCTTCTGACTCTTCGAGGGTTGGGAGGGGGACGTTGATTCTTGATTTGAACAGTTCTGTATAGAAGTCCTTGCAGACCTCCTCCATCCCTGCTCTGTCGATTACTGTCTCTCCATCCTTGTTCTTCAATGCTGTTACGCTCAATCTATACTGCGTCAATTCCCGCTTGCATGTCCTGAGGCTCTTGCGTGATTCAGCTGTTTTAAGGAGCTTTTCTTGCCGGAAGTTCTTGAAGTCATCCTTCAGTTTTCGCCGGTTTTTTTTAATGTGGTGCTTAATTAACCTGTGGAGCTCACCGTCATAAAATAGCACAGAGGCCAAAACTTAGAATTCAAAAATGCATTAGACATTTATAGAATAACGGGAACCACTAGAATATTATTTTTCAAAACAAAAACATTGTAAGTAATATATATCCTCATGCTATAGAGCATAAGCCAATCAATAAGTGCCTGGGGTTAAAAAGAAATGTCCCCCTTTTGTAGGGTGGGCAAACAAATTCTTTAACAAGGTTTAACCTTTCTATAAACCATCTGCTATCAGCCACTAGTAGAAACAGTGTTTGACTAGATGGATGACTGGCCTGACTCAGTTCCCAAGACAATGATCTAGAAACCAAAAATCTCCATCTTGAACAACTTACGGGTTATTAAAAAATCATGTTCCTCTTTGACCTTTCTGTGATATTGTATTGAGACAATTTTTTTTTATTTCTGAATGTGGAGAAAGCTAATAGGGAAGAGGATGTTCCAGACTGGATTTTGACAAATAGGGAGGAACTGATTGAGAATTTCAAACTGGAAGGCAGCTTGGGAGAAAGTGATCATGAAATGGTAGAGTTCATGATTCTAAGGCAGAGGTTCCCAAACTTGCTTTGTGGCTTGTTCAGGGTAAGCCCCTGGCGGGCTGTGAGATGCTTTGTTTACCTGAGCATCTGCAGGTACGGCCGCTGGCAGTTCCCAGTGGCCGCGGTTAGCCGTTTCCGACCAATGGGAGCTGCAGGAAGCAGCGCGGGCTGGGCCACTGCTTCCCGCAGCTCCCATTGGCCGGGGAAGGCAAACCGTGGCCACTGGGAGCTGCAAGCGGCTGCACCTGCGGACATAAAGGGTAACAATAAATACATTAGAAGCAAGAGGAAGACCAAGGACAAGGTAGCCTCATTACTCAATGGGGGGGGGGGAACAATAACAGAAAATGTGGAAATAGAAGAGGTGCTTAATGACTTCTTTGTTTTGGTTTTCACCAAGAAGGTTGGTGGTGTTTGGACATCTAACATGGTGAATACCAGTGAAAGTGAGGTAGGATCAGAAGAGGATAAAATAGGGAAAGAACAAGTTAAAAATTACTTAAATAAGTTAGACAAGTTAGAACTCACCAGGGGCCTGATGAAATGCATCCTAGAATACTCAAGGAGCTGACTGAGGAGATTTCTGAGCCATTAGCATCCATGACTTTGAAAAGTCATGGAAGACAGGAGAGATTCCAGAAGACTGGAAAAGGACAAATATAGTGCCAATTTTTAAAAAGGGAAATAAGGACAGCCCTGGGAATTACAGACCAGTCAGCTTAACTTCTGTACCCAGAAATATAATGGAGCAAATAATTAAGCAATCAATTTGCAAACACCTAGAAGATAATAAGGTGATAAATAACAGTCAGCATGGAGTTGTCAAAAACAAATCGTGTCAAACCAACCTGATAGCTTTCTTTGACAGGGTAACAAGCCTTGTGGACAGGGGGGGAAGTGGTAGATGTGGTATATCTTGACTTTAGTAAAGCTTTTGATACTGTCTTGCATGACCTTCTCATAAACAAACTAGGAAAATGCAACCTAGATGGAGCTACTACAAGGTGGGTGTATAACTGGTTGAAAACCCATTCCCAGAGCATAGTTATCAGTGGTTCACTGTCAAGCTGGAAGGGCATATTGAGTGGGGTCCCGCAGGGATCAGTTCTGGGTCCGGTTCTGTTCAATATTTTCATCAATGATTTAGATCATGGCATACCGAGTACACTTATAAAATTTGCAGACGATGCCAAGCTGGGAGGGGTTACAAGTGCTTTCGAGGATAGGGTTATAATTAAAAATGATCTGGACAATTTGGAGAAATGGTCTGTAGTAAATAGGATGAAATTCAATAAGGATAAATGCAAAGTACTCCACTTAGGAAGGAACAATCAGTTGCACACATACAAAATGGGAAATGACTGCCTAGGAAGGAGTACCGTGGAAAGGGAGCTGGGGTTCATAGTGGACCACAAACTAAATGAGAGTCAACAGTGTAACACTGCTGCAAAAAAAGCGAACACCATTCTGGGATGTATTAGCAGGAGTGTTGTAAGCAAGACACAAGAATTAATTCTTCCACTCTACTCCGTGCTGATTAGGCCTCAACTGGAGTGTTGTGTCCAGTTCTGGGTGCCACATTTCAGGAAAGCTGTGGACAAATTGGAGAAAGTCCAGAGAAGAGCAACAAAAATGATTAAAGGTCTAGAAAATATGCCATATGAGGGAAGACTGAATAAATTGGGTTTGTTTAGTCTGGAAAAGAGACGACTGAGAGGGGACATGATAACAGTTTTCAAATATGTAAAAGGTTATTACAAGGAGGAGGAAGAAAAAATGTTTTCTTAACCTCTGAGGATAGGACAAGAAACAATGGGCTTAAATTGCAGCAAGGGAGATTTAGGTTGGACATTAAGAAAAACTTTCTAACTGTCAGGGTGGTTAAGCACTGGAATAAATTGCCTAGGGAGGTTGTGGAATCTCCATCACTGGAGATTTTTAAGAGCAGGTTACACAAACATCTGTGAGGGATAGTCTAGATAATACTTAGTCCTGCCATGAGTGCAGGGGACTGGACTAGATGACCTTCCAGTCCTATTATTCTATGATTGAAGCTAAGTTTCTCATGTGTTGTAGCTGCTATCACCACTAGTGGGTGTTTCTCTAGTATTACAATTGGCCCTACGGGGCAAATCTTTCTGATGCTCACAAAAGCAACTAAGCCCAGTATACACAGAGCTCAATTTAACTTCATTTATTTATTTTTACACTTATTATTTATTTAGGAAATATTAACAGGTTTACAATTCCCTGACATGTAAATATCAGAAACTAAATAATAATCATTACAACAGCAAGCTCTTGTTTAAAGAGACATTATACAGACTGACCCACCAGGCTATGGAACAGAGATACTGGGCCAGCTCTGCGGAACCATCGATTTGGCATCCAGCAGAGCTCAAGAAGGGAAGTCGCCTTTGCTGGCCTCTGAATGATGATTTCTGGCTGCTCTTAACAATACCATATGTAAATGCCAATTCTAGCACCTGCGAACACTGAAGTATGGCTGCACCCCTCCCATACTAAAACAATGTTTGTCTGTTGTATTCTGGGTGATCTTGATTTGCTATCTTACAAATTAGAATTTATGAGACTGTCTAGAGGGTTTTAGCAATTTTAAAGACACTTGCGTAATTTTAACTATTTCCCCTCAAAATATGCTTATATTCATTATTCAAACACACTAACCTCAAACCTCACTTACAATTTGCATGAACGTTTAAAAACATTCCAAAACGAAGTCCGGCATCTATTTATAATTTTCCTTATGTGCGATAACTATGGAAAAAATATATAGATCCATCATATTGCTATTGGTCGTGGTCTGAGCGGGGCTATGATTAATAAAGGTAATAACCAGCGGACCAAATCATGATCCACTGAAGTCAACAGAAAAACTCCCACTGACTTCTGTGTTATCAGAATGTGGCCCTTTAACACACAGCTTCAGTGGTGGACAAGGCCTTGTGCAGGGGCTGTACCTGGATCTGAATTTCACCTATAGCTGTAAATACCATGTCTTACAAGATCCCACCTTCAGTGCTTCTGAAGAAAAAGGTGGTGGCAGGAGTAGTGTACAGTTTTGAAATTATACATATATAATATATAATAGGATGAAATTCAATAAGGACAAATCCAAAGTACTCCACTTAGGAAGGAACAATCAGTTGCACACATACAAAATGGGAAATGACTGCCTAGGAAGGAGTACCGTGGAAAGGGAGCTGGGGTTCATAGTGGACCACAAACTAAATGAGAGTCAACAGTGTAACACTGCTGCAAAAAAAGCGAACACCATTCTGGGATGTATTAGCAGGAGTGTTGTAAGCAAGACACAAGAATTAATTCTTCCACTCTACTCCGTGCTGATTAGGCCTCAACTGGAGTGTTGTGCCCGCGGGGCGGCTGGGGCTGTCGGCTGGATGGAGATCTATAGGCCAATATATATATAGATATAGATATAGATATAGATATATACACACACAAATAAAATTTTGAAAGGCTAGCAGTGCAAATGAAGAGGGAGAAGCAAAACATATCTAAAAAGCACTGTTAAAAACAAAAACACCTTTGTAAAAGCATATCATTGCCTAAAATTGTCTAATCATTTTAAGAGCTACTAGCTAGATATTTGCATACAACTAAAGGGGAAAAATGATGGAGTCTCACCAAATGAGTGAGAACTGGCAGGTCTGCAGAGCTCAGCACTGTCTCCATTGCCAAGCGACATGCTTCATACAGAAGACTCACGCATCAGGTGTCCAAATCACACTTTTATTTCACTCTGCATAAATCTCACACAGAGAGATATTGACAAGGTTTGTTTTATGCCAGTACAAGTGCTCCAGAAACATTGCTCTGATGGCAATTGGGAAGACAATGTTGGCAGCTACATCAGCATGGGTGCGGTTCTAATTTTTGCAGCAGATATTCAGTTTATACAACAAACCATCCAGCCAGTGTCACCACTGGGCCTCACCTCTTCTCCAGCAACACTTGTGTGGGACGGCGTGGGAGCTTCAACAGTTTAAGCAAGCTGCTCTGTGCTGTGCTAGCAAATCTAATACACCAATGACCTTGGCATTACTGCTGCTTTTAGGGTCTAGAGCAGCTTCCTTGTTTTTGTCAAATGATCAATATATTGAAACCTGTTATGTGACAAGCCATGTTCAAATGGTTTTTAATATGCTTTATGTCTAGTGTGTTATGCACTTTATTCTGTTTCATGATTTGCATTCACTTTTATACAAATGTTGTATGTTTTATTTAATTCTGTCTATATTTTAATCTATTTTGTCATGTCTGATTAACTTCTGCTTGAGAAATTTATTTTGCTGTGATCCTCTGACTCCATTCATATCTACTTGGAGCTATAGGGATAAATCATGTGCCCAGAGCACAGCCCGAGTAACCAGATAGTGTGCGGAGAGCATGAGGGCAGGGGAGCTGCTTGCACCTATGAGATCCTTGCACTCCTGCACTCCAGGGTCAGAATTAAACAGTAAATCTAGATTCTGCCTCTGCCTTACCAAGAACTGTATCAGAACTTTGGGGGGGGGGATAGCTCAGTGGTTTGAGCATTGGCCTGCTAAACCCAGGGTTGTGAGTTCAATCCTTGAGGGGGCCATTTGGGGATCTGGGGCAAAAACTGGGGTTTGGTCCTGCTTTGAGCAGGGGGTTGGACTAGATGACCTACTAAGGTCCCTTCCAACCCTGATATTCTATGATTCTATGAACTCACAGGGCCCTACCTGCCCACAGAGTTGGCGGTGATGTGAGGATCTGCCCCTAAGTGAAGGTATTTCTGTGATGGGTTGGTATCACATAAGCTCCCTTCGGGCTGCCACCTGATGTGCCAAGACTACTTCTGCCCCTGCTTTCCTGCCTTTTCCAGCTTGGGACTCCAAAATCCTGTCTGGTTTGAGTCAGACCCGCTAGCCTGCTGCAAACCCAGACCCAGGTCTGAACCACGTCCCCTAACAGCTGTAGGCTTGCCTGGAAGCAGCTCAGGAAATGTTCTTGCCTTTGACACCCAGATGCTCAACTCCCAATGGGGTTCAAACCCTGAATAAATACGTTTCACCCTGTATAAAGCTTATACAGGGTAAACTCATAAATTGTTCACCCTCTATATCACAGATAGAGAGATATGCACAGCTGTTTGCCCCCCTCCAGGTACTAACACATACTCCAGGTTACTTAATAAGTAAAAAGTGATTTTAATAAGTACAGAAAGTAGAATTTAAGTGGTTCCAAGTAGTAACAGACAGAACAAAGTGAATTATGAAGTAAAATAAAACAAAACACACAACTCTATGTCTAATAACACTAAATACAGATAAAAACCTCACCAGTTCCAGTAAACTTCCTTTTACAGGCTATGGTCCTCCTAGCCTGGGTCCAGCAATCAATCACACCCCCTATAGTTATTGTCCTTTGTTCCAGTTTCTTTCAGGTATATCCTTGGGTGTTTGTGTGGAGAGGCTCTCTCTTTAGCCAGCTGAAGACAAAATGGAGGGGGTCTCCCAGGGGTTTAAATAGACTTTCTCCTCTGGGTGGACACCCCTCCCTCTCCCTGTGTAGCATCCAGTTACAAAATGGAGTTTTGGGGTCACATGGGCAAGTCACATGTCCATGCACAACTCAATTCCTTACCAGCCACGCCACATTCCTGACAAAGCTCAGATGTGGATTGGTGTCTCCAAGTTCTATTGTCTGTTAAGTGTTACTTGATTGGGCACTTAACCTGTACATTCCTTTCTCCAGACACTGAGCAAATGCTCATACTAAGGCTATGTAGAAAACAAGCCAATATACAACCATATTCATAACTTCAACTACAAAAAGGATACATGCATACAAACAGGAGGAATAGATTCAGTAGATCATAACTTTGACAGAGATATGTTACATGGCACATGTAGCATAAAACATATTCCAGTTATATCATATATACATTTATAAGCATCTCCCCATAAAGCCTTATGGGGTACACCGTCACAATATCCTCATGCAAAAGATTTGTCCCTAGATTCAGGGTCATCTTCCATTGTCAGCTACATCAGTTCATCTTATCATTGAAAAAACAGGATTTCCTCTTTGTACCAGAGAACAGAATGTGGCCTGCACTATTGTACCTAACATAATTATGATATCCAGCCATTATTTAATTTTCTTCATATTCTCTGCAAACAAGTGTGTATATACAGTGACAGAGGAAGGAATACCTGCAATATTTAAAGTAGTCCCACTGTATCTTTGCATCTTGACTGTGTTTTTCTCCTAGTGCCCTCCATGAGTAATTCTCTAGCACTGAACCACTGTGTCTGAAGGTTCACTACCTGGAAAAGCATTGTAATGAAATGTGCACTGCAATCACTCCTTTCAGGGAAGGAGGCTTTTCCCTGGCAGTAAGTTTCTAAAGGAACAACTTTTCACAGGGAAAAAATATATTGGATGTGGATGTTTTCTGTCATTTCTTGACAAATGTGCTAGGGAGGCAACTAAAAATCACTTCACTTTTCTTAAAGTAAGAATCCTTGAAAAAAACCCACATTTTCCAGGATATTGCACATTAAAATATATTTCCCCCACCATGAAGGTCTCTCTTTATATCATCATACTTTTTAAGTTCCTGATTCACTGGACTGAATATACCATAAAATATTTTCCCTTTAAACAGCTAAATGATATACACAACATACTGCAGCTGAATCTGAATTCTACTGAAACAACTAGCATAGTTAATCAAGAAACTTATATTCCTTTCCAAGTAAAATGGTGGGGGTTTTCCCCCTTTGTGGTTATATAGTTGCATGAAGTTTGATTCAGTGTGTATTTTCATGATAGTGTACTGCAAAGAGAAGCCTAGCTACTATACTACTATAATTTTGTTTACAGTATGCTTTAAAATGTTCCTAGATAACACCTCTATTTGTCAGTGACACAGCAGGGAGTAAATGAAAATGTTTATTCAGACCCCTCAGCAGAAAGAACTCCCTTAATCCACTCACTGAGGAGATAACACTGTAGGATTACAATAATCAACTTGCAGCATGTCCTCTATTAGGGCACTAAAGCCATAGCATTTCATATCCACTAGGAAATATTTCTTTGCTTACATAATATGGTGACAGACTTTCAGCCCCTTGAGATCATATTTTTCAACCCATGCCGATCCCTCAAAATGTTTCTGTATCAAATGGCTAATATTAGACTAAATACTGCAATTTAGAAAGCATGCAACTAAAAGAAAAAATTGTTTGTAGTGCCCACCATTGATTTAAGCAATGGAACAATGAAGAGACAGATGTTAACAACATAGTAAAGCTTCTAAGCTTCCTCATAGGGAAAGTGTTACAATGAACTGCTTGTGAAGGACTCTTACTTAAATGTAGATACAAATCTCCAATAATTCCTGCCTAAAATCTTTTAAAATAGCTATTAGTAATGACCTTTTAAAGTGATTGCTGTGTGGATTCCACCCCAGCTAAGGAGAGTAGTGCCCACTGACTAAGGCAGTGGAGGATTTCTCATTTTGTTATGGAATGTTAAAGTTTTGTTAAAATACACGCAATGAATATGGGGGGGGGTGCGGGGAGGTTAGATAATTCATTCAAACTTGGCTTTTTTCCATGCACTTTTCTAAAGAAAATTTGAAGTGTCAAAAATACATATCTGGTACTCATTATTAAATGCTAAATACCACAGTGTTTTGAGCTGCCTTGTGGCCATTGTAAAGAAAACAGGTGTTCCGATAGATTATAAAGTGTGAGTCAGATGATGTGTAGAACAGAATTTTAATGAAGCTGCTAGCACAGTAGTCTGACTAGCCTTTTGAACATGATGCTAAAACACTGAAAGTAGTCTTAAAAAGAGACAAATAGCGTTAACACAACTCAAAAATCCTCATCAGCATACACCAAGGGAATGTGACATAGGAAGTCATTAAGCAAGGTATCATAACACCACCACTGAAATAGATTATGGTATGGTCTATAGTAGATATAGGCACGAGTTAAACATTATGGACAAGATTCCCGGCTAAGGCTAAGAATGAAGCACAATTTAGGGATTAGGTGGGATTCAAAGGAGGCATAAAACTCACCTTTGCTTTCCTTTAATCCTTGCGTTACTCTGTGCAAGGCTTGTTTCTGGAGCAGCCTAAATTGCGGTCTAATTTAGGGGCCAAAACAGCTGAGCACAGTGGAGAGGCATCCTGGCTAAGCCACTTTCCTCCAGCTTCCCCATACTGGTAGCAGATGGTGTAGGAGGCTGTACATTGACACAAGATCCCCACACAATGCAGTGATCCTCCCCAAAGTCAAGCACACTAATTTTGCAGGGTAAAACAGCCTCACCACACCAAAAGATCTGGCTATATAACCATCCAAATCACTCCTATGTATTACATTTCAGCAAAGACTCAAAATGATTTTGAAAGTTTAAGCAAAGTCATTTTGCAAGTTCTGTATCTCAGAAAAGTTTCTCTCATTCACAGAAAAATGTCCGCACAAAAAATATAATACCATATTTTAAAAGGAATATGGTGTCTGAGAGATAAACTGAGTTTGAAATGGAAATTAGGTCATCACCTTTCAAACATACCACTGCACAGCTTTACTCACATGAGTTGACAAAGGGACTGAGTAAACTAACACACGTGCATAAACATTTGCAGTATCAGGGATTGAGTTACATCCTTAAGCCCTGATCCTGCAAAGATGTACATGGATACTTAATTTTAAGCATTTGAGTAGTCCAACTGACTTCTTCAATGGACTAAAGTTAAGCATGTGTATAAATCTTTATCTTTAAGAAATTTTACTATAGTTAGACTACTGCATCTGATACTATTACTGTATCTAAATCTATCTGTGTAACATACATATTATCCTATGATTAAAAACACAGCTCCTCTTTATATGTATCGATTATTTTAATATAATTTCTTTTATTACATTGTTAATTACACAATTTATCAAAGGTTATTTGCTCCCTACGAGTCAAGCATACACTATCAATATCAATGCAGTGTTGCTGCAAATATCTAGTGTGTGCTTCGATTAACATAGAATTTAAGTGTTCCCATTTTTTACTTCCCACACACTCTGACATATGTTGTTTATTTTTTAAACTTTAAAAAGTGAGCATTGAAATTACTTCTGTTACTTATAAGTGAGGATTTCTGTAATTTGCTTTTAGAGACAACATGCATTTGGGTTTCTGTCTTTCAGAGATAATTAGTGAGAGATGACACAGCATTAGGGGAAAAGAAAATCTGATCATCATCACAACTCCCAAACTTAAAACTTTATGAATAGCATTTAAACAGTAAGGTGTGTCACATTGTGCTATTCAAGTATAAACCTTTTTTTTTTAAGTCACTCATGGAGATTTTGTTTAGACTGAAATTAAGGACACAAGATTGTAATAGGTTGTCAGGCCCTAGATTCTTGCACAGAGGCAGAATTATTCTGCTGACTTTCCTTGACAGGCAGATCAAGTAAGGTCTATTAGTCATATATAGAACATTTTGAGTATCTCTCTGATACTCGACAGAGCACAATGACTTGAGCCCCCATTGTTATGTGGCCATGAAAAAGGCAAATGTGATCCTTTGATGCATCAGGTGAGGTATTTCCAGGAGATAGAGGAAAGAATTCATGCCACTGTACAAGACAGTGGTGAAACAATTCTAATCACTCACATTCAATAAGGAGAAATTCAAACTGCAACAGGTGAAGAGAAGGGCTACTGGGATGATCAGGGGAACAGACAGCCAATCATCTGAGAGGAGACTAAAAGAGCTTGGCTTGTTTAACCTAACAATATGAAGGCTGAGAGGGATAGGATTTCTCTCTACATCAGGGGATAAACACCACCAAGAAAAAAGGTATTTAAAATAAAGGACAATGTTGGCACAAGAACCAGTGGATATAAACTAGCTGTGAGTAAATTTGGGCTGGAAATTAGAAGAGTTCTAACCTTCAGAGGAAAGAGAGGTTCTGGAATAGCTTCAAATAGGAGTAGTAGGAGTGAACAACCTAAGTACCTTGAAGATGGGGCTTGATTTATAAATGGGATTAGGTTGCCTGCGGTAGCAGGGGACTGGACTTGATGATCTTCTTCAGTACAATGTTCCTATTAGGGAAAAGAAAAGGGACAGGGAAAGAGGTCCTACCTTGAAGAAAACGTGTTCAGCCAGCCTGCTACCCATTTTACCCAGTTCAACTGACCAGTGCCTCCTTCAGGTGGCCAGAGTCTGCAGATTTTTGCAAAAAGAGCAAAACCAAACAGTCTTGTAAAGCCAGGACACTGAGACAGGTTTTGAAAACCAAAAGGGTTCAAGTGTGCAGGAACATGAGGTCACCCTATCGGTTAGGGAACTGTGTGGAAGCTTACCATGCCACTTCCCTTGCTCTGTTTGCACTAAGCGTAAGTAGAGATGGCTTCAGCTTCCTTGAATGTCTATAATTTCCTCCAGCAGGTGTAGATGGATAGCTATCCTTACTCAGAACAATCTCTTGACAGTACAACTTATAGGACATAGGGATTTTAAAAAAATGTAATACTTTTTTTAAAAAAAAGATTACATCTCTCAAGAGATTTTCGTCTTACTGTTGTTTTCTTTGGGTTTAGTTTTCCTTTTGGATTTAGATGGTCTGGTTGGGTTTAGGTATTAAAAGGATAATGTCAACTCAAATTTGGCTCTAAATTTAAATTGTGAAAAACAAGGTTTTAGGACATTTAACAGAAATGTTTCCATGATTATTCTTTTCTCCAATTAATTGTTTTTAAACAATTAAAACAGTCCCCTGAAGTGTTTATAACCTCATCATCGCAGCATGAAGACTCTGAAATTGAAGCTGGCTATCAACAAAATAAAATTGATTTCCAAGCTGTAAAAAGTACAAAAAGAAAACTAACGAAATTTTTAAAAAAGAAAATTGGATTGTTAACATTCTTTCAGTTTTAATAATCCAAGGTGCTACTAGTAACCAAGATAAGGATCTATGTGTAAATATATGGAGCAGCTCCAAAGACTACAAAGGAGCTAAACTGATTTATGCCAGTTGAGGATCTGTTCCATCATTGAGCGCGCCTGTTTATTAACAAGGTTGAGAATATACTTGTAGGCAATGGGGTAGTGATTATAGACTTAGTTACATTTTTTTTACGGGCAAAAAATTGGAACAAGTGCACATTGGAATAATACACAAATAATTTATCACACCCCCACATTTCCCAGTCACATTCTAATCAAATCACTACATATGCCTGTGATTTGAACATATTTACTGCAATCCAAATGAAAACTGTATGAATTGTTCATGAAAGACACAAAGAAAACTGTTCACTTTGAACTTCTGTATTTTGTGCCCTCTGCTGCGAATGCAGAGCACCTCCAGAGAGGTGTGTAGCACCCTCCAGTCCCCTTCAAGTCAACTGGAGACAATGAGAGCTGAGGGTGCTCACTCAGCAAATCAAAGAAGACTTTGTACATTGAGCCATTAATCAATCAGCTTTTTTTTTTTTTTTTTAAAAAAGGTTTGATATTTCAGCACAAAATGGACACTTTAGGCACTTTACAGTCAGGTGCAAAAAATATACTGCAGATAATTTTGTTAAGGAACACCCTGAATATAGGGTGACCAGAGAGCAAGGGAAAAAAATTGGGACAGGGGGTGGGAGGTAATAGGTGCCTATATAAGAAAACGCCCCCAAAATTGGGAAATCTGGTCACCCTACCTGAATAGTCAGTCAGGTCGATTCAAGAAACAGCAGTATTTCAGCTGGATATCCTTATCCACAGGAAGTTATCCTAAGAGGTTTTTAGATACTTTTCCTGTATAGTGTGCATGAGGTCAGAGGACAGAGATTATGAGAAGAGGAAAAGAACCCTCAATATGAAGTATTTTTTCTTATTTTATCTTAAGGCTAGCAGGAATTCAAGAGATATTCTAGGTTCCCCCTTTACTGCAAGCTTCATTTTGGCAATGGTTTTCAATCCTAAGAAAATTAATTTATATGGATTGAGACTTTACTAATTATTTTTTCGAAGAATAAAAATATCTCGCTTCTAAACCTGTTAAAACTAACTCCACTTTCTCTCAAAATCCATGATTTTCTGCTTGTTTCTAAGTAATCCGTTCAAATGTGTGATCACTCCCATTAAGAAATTTTCACAATTTGATTTTAACACGGTTGTTTTACATAGACATACACACCCACCCCTCTGTTCTCAGAAAGGATTTTTTTGGTTTTTTTTTCAAGATCAATCATGGGGGATGGAGGGAACTACCTTATAAAAGAAGGAAGATACACTTGGCAAGATACAGGAGTAATTAAACTATGTACTCTCAAAGGGCCTGATCCTCCTCTTATTTAATTCAATGAAAACAATTCCCAATAGTGTAGGATCAGGCCCAGAATGTGTAAACATTCTGTAGTCACAGCATTAGTGCGGCTTAGATACAGTTACATTATATTTTTAAATAACTATTATAAATGTTGCACACAAATCACTTGCCTACAGAGAGTAGGTAGGAGTTTGACAGTGTTGCCAAAGAAATGTCAGTGAACGAAACCTAAGTACCTACATTTACTATTGAAGAACAATAACCTCTTCTAATTACCATGCAGAAGTTATTGCTCTCATGTTGTAAATACCTAACAACCAGTTGACCCTTTAGATGTCCTAAGAGTTGTAAGTGTTCAGTTCTCAAAATTAAGTGACAATGCTCAGTGGAATGGTGCTTTAAAATAAAAAAAATTGAGGTTTAAAAGTGATTATATACTCAGAGTCAATTCTATACTTTAGTTAGCATTGCACACATCTGCAAGGAAATAATCTTGTTATAGCATTTCCATTTTTGTTCATAACATTTTCCATAACACATACAAGATTAATCAAAGAAAAAGTCTTTATATACCTTTGAATTTTTCCACACAAAGCAATCCTTTTGGGATATCCACTTCATGCCCATTTCTATAAAATCAATTACCTCACTTATTTCAGTCAAGTAAATAAAAGATAAATGCTAACTATCCCAAAGGAATGTTTGTTTCCCCCCGCAGTAATATCTAAGATAAAGATTTAAAAAATCACAGCTACATGCCTGATTTCAATTATCAGTTTGTCCACTGCAGGTCTTGCAAAAACAGTGTATTCCAAAACGGAAGTAATCAATGTACATTTGACCCTAGACCTGCATTAGCCTACTTTGGATCCAGGTCCCACTGAAGTCACCTGCCATCAGCCTGGCTAGCTCTCATCTGTGCATAGTGTATCTATTCCCAGCAGCTATGGAGATCATATGGAAAGGGCAGAGTTTGGAATTAAAGAGCCAACCAGGGAATGAGAAAGCAGCAACACCACCATAAATGTTGCCTTCCTATGTTAACCTACAGTAGAACAAGGGAGCCACTTTCTTCCTGTTGCTCCGAGCCTCATTCAAACCAGCTGTCAGCCTACCCAGGCTTAATTCCTGAATAGGACAGCACATCTCATCCCTAAGAGCCAAGGGCTTGATCCTGCTCCCATCGATGTCACTGACCTCAGTGGGAGCAGGAGCAGGCTCTAAAGACTCATATTCAGTTACATGGAAGCAAAGCCTAGTGTGGAAATCTGTGCTCATTCCATCGGATCAAGGTACATAACTTCCTGGTAGTGTGGCGATTTCTCTCTGGATTCCAGTCTCTTTCTCCTTCAGTGCCCTGACTGCCGTAAGTGGCAATTAGAAGGAACAAAGTCACTGACACACTGCCCCAGGGAGGGTTGCAGCTGAGTAGGCATCCAAGTTCCTCAGCTCCAGTCACTACTGCACTTAAACAGCCCTACAGGACCAGGATTCATCCATAAAATCAGAAGCCAGAAGGTAAATGAGTTATCTGAACACCAAAGGCAGCTCTGCATTTTTTTTTTACACTAATAATTTTCAGAGGATTCCCTTATCTAAAAGGCATCCAAAAATGGTACAATAAGAAACAGCTGTAACATAGCCTGTTGGAGCTCTGCATTTTTGTTTCCTGAGCACAATTTCAGCAGCACAAATGATATTTCCCACGTCCCTACTCTACACAAAAATACAATGGAAGCTCTATGAATTAGTGATGCGTTGCTTAAACATATTTTGTAAATGTAATAAATTCTTCATGAGGTAACAGAGTGACGTGAACGCCTCCTACACAGATGCCATGTAACTACATATGGTCTTATCTGAGCAGCTGAAAGTTACAGCATCTTCAGAGTGTATGCTAGGATACACCTGACTTGTAGTCAGGGGACAGAGGAGTCAGACAGAAAGAAAAGCTAGGCCTCACTCCATTTTATTTCAGTCCTCTTCAAAAGATATTCACGAAACAGACCTATGAAAGACAGAACATTACATATGCAGTGTAGTTTCAGACATGTTGTTCCCAGGGTATTAGAGAGCCAAGGTGGGTGAGGTAATATCTCTCGGTCCAATAAAAGATATTACCTAACCCACCTTGTGTCTCTCAGGGTACGTCTACACTACAGAATTGGATCGAAATTATAGAAGTCGATATATTAAAACCCGAATTTATGGAATCGATTGTGTGTGTCCCCACTAAAGAGCATTAAGACCATGAGGTCGATTGACTGTGTCCACAGTAGCGAGACTAGCATCGACCTTCAGAGCATTGCATTGCGGGTAGCTATCCCACAGTTCCTGCAGTCTCCGCCGCCCATTGGAATTCTGGGTTGCGATCCCAAAGCCTGATGGGGCAGAAAACATTGTCGCTGGTGGTTCTGGGTACATGTCGTCAAGCCATCAAACGTCCCTCCCTCCCTCCTGGAAAGCAATCTTTTTCGCGCCTTTTTTCTGGGGTTTCCCTGTTTGCTACAGAAGCCTGCTCAGCTCACAATTACCGTACATCTCCAGCGTACGCCTGGACATTAGGTCTAGTGGGGATTCAGTCACGCTATAATACGGGTACAGGGATAGCTCAGCGTTCTGAGCGTTGGCCCGCTAAACCCGGGGTTGCGAGTTCAATCCTTGAGGGGGCCATTCCGCCTGAGGCTGGTAGTCGCGGGACTACACAGCATAAGTTCCTTGCCTTCTAGCTGCAGATGGTGCAATATGCTATAAATGGTTGTGGTCGTGGGACCATACAGCAGCAGCTCCTTGCCTTCTAGCTGCAGATCGTACAATATGCTTGAAATTCGTGTGCTCCTGGCCGGTGGCCTATGTTGTGGCTGGCCGGGGGCGCTTGGACATAAATGGGAGTGACCGGAGTGACTCTGGTCATTCTCTTTTTTACGTTTTGTTTAAGGGAGATTCAGCACTGCCTGGAACATGGGCAGAGGGATAGCTCAGCGGTATGAGCGTTGGCCCGCTAAACCCGGGGTTGCGAGTTCAATCCTTGAGGGGGCCAGGAGAGCTTATTGTACCAGCTGCTGCTAGAAGGGAAGGCGCCTAACCCTTGCTCACCGCATATTGTACTATCTGCAGCTAGAAGGAAATGAGCCTAACCCTTGCTCCCCCCTCCCTCCGTGAAAGCAACTGAGGGGGGAGCCAAAAATCCTTTTGCGCCTTTTTTCATGCGGGCGCCATATTGCTGACACCATTGTTATCCACCCGCCGCTTCTGCTCCCACTCTGCTGTCCTGCAAACAGCATACCAGGGAAAGCATGGAGCATGATCAGATCACCGCAACTGTTATCGCCGTTATGAACACCACGCGCATTGTCCAGGCGCGAACGAGAACCATGGAGAACCATTGTCCAGGCGCGAACGAGAACCATATGGCGAACGAGAACCAGGAGCTGCTAGAGCAACAGGAGGCGAGGAGGGGACAGCATCAGCCTGAGGACAGTGATGAGGACATGGACACAGACCTATCTCAAAAAAGGCCCCCCCGCAAGGTGGACATCATGGTGGTAATGGGGCTTGTTGATACAGTGGAATGCCGATTCTGGGCCCGGGAAACAAGCACAGACTGGTGGGACCACATAGTGCTGCAGGTCTGGGATGAATCCCAGTGGCTGCGAAACTTTCGCATGCGTAAGGGCACTTTCATGGAACTTTGTGAGTTGCTTTCCCCTGCCCTGAAGCGCCAGAACACCAAGATGAGAGCAGCCCTCACAGTAGAGAAGCGACTGGCGATAGCCCTGTGGAAGCTTGCAACGCCAGACAGCTACCGGTCAGTCGCGAATCAATTTGGAGTGGGAAAATCTACAGTGGGGGCTGTTGTCATGCAAGTAGCCAGGGCGATCACCAAGCTGCTTGTACCAAGGGTTGTGAGTCTGGGAAATGTGCAGCTCATACTGGATGGCTTTGCAGCAATGGGGTTCCCGAACTGTGGAGGGGCGATAGACGGAACCCATATCCCTATCTTGGCACCGGACCACCAAGCCAGCGAGTACATAAACCGAAAGGGTTACTTTTCAATAGTGCTGCAAGCACTGGTGGATCATAAGGGACGTTTCACCAACATCAACGTGGGATGGCCGGGAAAGGTACATGACGCTCGCATCTTCAGGAACTCTGGTCTGTTTCAGCTGCTGCAGCAAGGGACTTTCTTCCCAGACCAGAAAATAACCGTTGGGGATGTTGAGATGCCCATAGTTATCCTTGGAGACCCAGCCTACCCCTTAATGCCATGGCTCATGAAGCCATACACAGGTAGCCTGGACAGTAGTCAGGACCTTTTCAACTATAGGCTGAGCAAGTGCAGAATGGTGGTGGAATGTGCATTTGGCCGTTTAAAAGCTCGCTGGCGCAGTTTATTGACTAGGTTAGATCTCAGCGAAAACAATATTCCCATTATTATTACTGCTTGCTGTGCGCTCCACAATATCTGTGAGAGTAAGGGGGAGACGTTTATGGCGGGGTGGGAGGTTGAGGCAAATTGCCTGGCCACTGGTTATGCGCAGCCAGACACCAGGGCTATTGCAAGAGTACAGCAGGGCGCATTGCACATCAGGGAAGCTTTGAAAACCAGTTTTATGAATTGCCAGAATGCTGTGTGAAAGTTCTGTTTTTCCCCAGTAATGAAAAGCCCCGCCCCTTCATTCACTCAACTTCGCTTTACCCAAACCGCCCTGCCCTCCCCCCCTCGGTCACCGCTTGCAGAGGAAATAAAGTCATTGTTGCTTAAAAATCATGCATTCTTTATTAATTCGTAAAACACAGAGGGGGAACTATGGGGGGAACTGACACAGTCTCCCGGGATAGGTGGTGGAGGAAGGGAAGCACCAGGATGGGTGGTGGAGAAAGGGAAATACCAGGATGGGTGGTGGAGGAGGGGATGAGAGAAGGACAAGGACACACAGCACTTTAAATCTTATTGAATGCCAGCCCTTTCTTGCTTGGACTGTTCTCTTGGCTTGAGTGGTTGGGTGCACGGAGGCCACCCAAACGTGTTCTTGGGCGTCTTGGGGATGAGGTTATGGGACTCGGGAAGGAGGGCTGTTGGTTACACAGGGGCTGTAGCAGCGGTCTGGGCTCAGGCGGCCTTTCCTGAACCCTACGCCTTTCCTCAGCCATAAGCCGGAGGATTTCCGTTTGATCCTCCAGTAGCCTCAGAATTGCATCCTGCCTTCTCTCTGCACGGTGACGCCACCTACTCTCTTCATCCCGCCGCTGTCTCTCTTCATCCCGCCAGTCATTGTCTTCAGCACGCCACCTCTCCGCGCGATCAAACTCTGCCTTCCTGGACTCCGACAGTGTCTGCCTCCACGCATTCTGCTGGGCAGCCTCAGTGTGGGAGGATTCCATGAGTTCTGAGAACATATCGTCTCGATTCCTTTTTTTTTTACTTCTAATCTTCGCTAGCCTCTGGGATGGTGATGAAAGGGGTGGCGTTGAAACATTTGCAGCTGCGGGAGGAAACAAACGGGAGAGGAGTAGTTTAAAAGACACATATTAGAGAACAATGCTCCAAACATTACATATCACATGTGCATTTGGTCCAAGGTTGCACTTTGCCTGTTATATTGAGGGTCTGCCAGTTTGGTGTGAGAGATCACACAAGCAGGTCCGGCGGGCAACAGAATTCGGCTTGCAGACAGCCATGGTAAGACACAGTCTATAGACTTCTTTAACCTTCATAACATGTGGGATTGTTTTCAAACAGCAACCCCCTCATTTCCCATAACAAACATCCTTTGGGCTGGCAATTTAAAACAAACAGGTTGGCAATTGAAAAGGGAGGGGCGGCGGTTTTCGGGTTAACATGCAGCGCGAACCTAATCTCCACCCCCCCCCCCCCCACAGACACACATCCAAGATGTTTGCTGTTCCCCCTCCCCCCACCGCGTGGGTCACAGCGGGGAAGATTTCCATTCAGCCACAGGCAAACAGCCCAGCAGGGACGGAGCCCCTCTGAACACCCCCTTAATAAAATTCCCCTATTTCAACCAGGTGACCATGAATGATATCACTCTTCTGAGGATAACACAGACAGATAAAGAACGGATGCTGCTTGAATGCCAGCAAAAACCGGGACCATACGCCGCCATGCTTTGCAAAGCACTGATTCCAGACTACGTGCTACTGGCCTGGCGTGGTAGAGTGTGTTACCACGGAGCACAGGATAAGGCTGCCCTCCCCAGAAACCTTTTGCACAGGCTTTGGGAGTACATCCAGGAGATCTTTCTGGAGATGTCCCCGGAGGATTTCTGCTCCATCCCTGAACATGTTAACAGACTTTTCCAGTAGCTGTAGCTGTACTGGCCGCGAATTAATCATTAAACACGCTTGCTTATAAAACATGTATTAATTTAACAGAGGTACACTCACCAGAGGTCCCTTCTCCTGCATCGAGCACGCCTTGGGAAGGTTCGTAGGGTACTGGCTCCAGGGTGACAAAGAGTTCCTGGCTGTCGGGGAAAAGGGCTTCTCCGCTTCCTTGCTGTGTCTGTGTGCTATTTTCAGCATCATTATCATCATCATGCTCCTCTGTGGTTTCTGATGATCCACATACGGAGTCAAACCACATGGGTGGGTCAGTGCTGGCTGCACCTCCTAGAATGGCATGCAGCTCATCATAGAAGCGGCATGTCTGGGGCTCTGACCCAGAGCGGTTGTTTGCATCTCTGGTTTTTTGGTAGGCTTGCCTGAGCTCCTTAATTTTCACGCGGTACTGTTGCGTGTCCCTGTTGTAGCCTCTGTCCTGCATGCCCTTGGAGACTTTGGCATATGTCTTGGCGTTTCTTCTTTTGGACCCTAGCTCTGCTAGCACGGTTTCGTCTCCCCATACAGCGATCAGATCGAGTACCTCACGCTCGGTCCATGCTGGAGCTCGTCTTTGGTTCTGGGACTCCATCAAGGTCACCTCTGCTGATGAGATCTGTGCTCACCTGCAGCTCACCATGCTGTCCAAACAGGAAATGAAATTCAAAAGTTCGCGGGGCTTTTCCTGTCTACCTGGGCGGAGCATTCGAGCTCAGACCGCTGTCCAGAGCGGTCAGATGTTGCACTGTGGGATAGATTCAGGAGGCCAATACCGTCGAATTGCGTCCTCACTAAGCCTACATCGATTCAGCAATATCGCTTTAAGCGCTAATCCCCTCATTGGGGGTGGAGTGGCGAGATCGATTTTAAGAGCCCTAGAAGTCGATGTTAAGGGCTTCGTCGTGTGGATGGGTGCACGGATCAATCGAAATATCGCTAATAAATTCGACCTAACTCGTAGTGTAGACCAGGGCTCAGCAAATTAATACTAAGTCACTTGCCCAGCAGGCAAAATATTTCTCCACTCTTACTCCAGTTTTATACTGGTGTCACTCCACTGAAGTCAATGGAGTCATACAGCACAAAACTGATGTAAAGAAGTGGAGAATCAGGCCCATGAAGTATAAAGCTAGAAGTTATTTTTATTCAATTTTATAAATACTGGAGTAATGGAGCATGGACTAACAGTAAAAGGCTCTCTACTCTGTCACCTGCCTTGGAAAATTGACTATTGAGCAGAAACTGGCTTTACAACACATGAAGCAGTGCATGCCGCGTATCTAACAGCAACTTCAAGTTCTTTCTTGGGCAACGACAAAAGCCACGCAGAAGACTACAGCACATGTACTCTACTCAGAACAACTTCATTAGAACATACAACTTTGCAGGGCCAGCTTCAGAAAACAAACATAAGAAAGAAGAACAAAAAAGCAAACTACATGAGATACTAATAATTTGAAAAGCAGTTCCTATGATATTTATAGTAGCACTACAGCCTTCCAATAAATTTTAACTAAGTCCAGATTATCTTTTCTTCCCCTAAATGTCAGATGATTGCTATAACTTCTCATTTGCAACTAAATATACAGGACAGATCCACTTCTCTGACAATCAGACACAGAATTAAAGGTGGACATTATACAGAAACCAGGTGGAAACGTGTGCATGTATCTACGAAGTGGGTGTAGGAATAATATGCTTGTGCATTTGCCATTTTCAATTGAAAGTTAGGTAGGCAGCTTTTGTTATGCCAGGGCAAAATGAGTGAAATGGTAGGTAATTATTGATATAAAGTGTGCATAAGTTACATTATGAAAGCTGACAGTCACTTTTTGAATACTCAGAAGATTCTACAGGTTTGGAAAGGTGAAGATTTCTGTTCATTCGAAATATTATTTGGACAACTCTTAAAATGAACCCCAAATATGCTGCACAGGCTCAAATTTATAGATTGATTAGGATTCTTTGGGGGGACCATTATAAGGCTTGACCCTGCAAGGTACTGAATATGCTGGCCCATATCAAGGAAAGCCCCTAAGCATGTGCTCAACATTAAACAAGCTCAAAGTTACAATGACTTCAAAGTACACAGGTGCTTGAAGTTCAGAACATGCTTAGTGCTTTGCTGGATCAGGGCCAGAGTGCTCAGCAACTGGCAGAGTCAAAGCCCATAGCGAACAAGGTTTGAGCATGGCTTCAATCAGTGGGACTACTCACCTGAGTAAAGCTAAGATCATGCGTAAGTGTTTGCAGGATCCGGGCACTATTTGTTTGGAACCCTGTTGAAATCTTGTTCTTTTAGTGGACTCAAGTTGGTATCAATCAGAAAATCTTAAAACTCAAACATAACGTCGTGCTTTGTCTCCAAAGGTTAAAAAAACACATTGTCAATCTTCTTAGCAACTGGCTTATTTCAAATGATAGGCTCTGTTTGTTCTCACAAAGACTATTCTTATTATTCCTACAATGCCATAAGTGTGCATAGCACTTACAGAAAGATTAGTCACCTTATGAGTTTTTCTTAGATATGTAACTTCAATAGTGAGCTGTGCATGATTATTAAGGGCTATAAATTCCCCTGTCATTTCTAGGAACCACTGATTTCACCCATATAATATATCCGGCTCCACCTTAAATGAAAAATCTACAGAAAAGAATTTCATTCCTTACAATGTGCATTAGATATGGGACTGAGTACTGTTTTAAATGAGGTGATCATATTTGTAAATCTGCCCAGATCTTGGGTGCATATTTCAAAAGAAAATTTCTAAAATAAAATATTTTTCATGATGGGGAAAATTCCAAGAATTTATCAGCCAGTGGTAAATTTGCTTATTATAAAAACATGATTTCAAGGTTCGTAATTTGAACACATTAAAATAATAATAAATGCTGTATGGTAGGCATCCAGATCACTGTTATTAATGCAAATATTTGATATTTGTTATAGTTTGAGTTATTTATCTTCCAAAGTAATTGAGGCCAAATTAACATGTCACTAAAGAAAACATTCATTCACAGAGTATATGTTGGACATGTCAAATTTGTTCGGGGAGATGGCCAAATTACATTTTTAATTATGGTCTGTGGACCTCAGGACTACAGAAATTAAGTCATCTGCTACTCCCCTTGATCAAAAGCAACTCTCCCACTTATAGCGGGAGGTTTGCCCAAAGACTGAGGCTAAAATGTGGTTGTTACACACTAATCAAGACCCTGTTCTCACAAGGAACACTGTGCAGACAGATCGCTGCTTGCGCCCACACCCTGTTAGCATCTCTCTTTTGAGAGAGGTGTACTAGTTCAAATAAGTTTACAGTTGTAGCAAAGATTTGTGCATGTATGGGGAGGGGAAGGGACAATAAGTGAGGAGGAGAGCAAGAGACAGATCCAGCTCCACCAACCTGAATGACAAAGACAACACTGAAGAGCTAAAAATTTAGTGTCAGCAAAGGCAGAGAGAAAAAGTGTGTGGTGTGCATAGCACACACAGGCTATATTAGTCAGTGTGATGCATGTACTTTTTTGAATATATTGTTCCTTTTCAAGGTAATGACCTACATGTAGAAGCACATTTTGGAGTTACAAAGACGATCTCTTGTGCTTCAGAGAAGGTGATGTCCACAGGCTAACTGGCTAGTAATGACAATGATGTTAACAAGCATGTTTTATCCAGAAGAATGCCACAGCATTTTATGGAGAGTATGCAGTACAAAGAAATAACCTCATCCATCCAACAACGCATGATTAGAGGGACATAGCAACAGTTTAGGACCGTAGCCTACTGAACACCGTAGCCACCTGAAAAACACCGTAGCCAACTGAAATTAAAATTAAAACCTGATTTTGTGAGCATGTGTGCGCATGCGCACGAGATAAAAGAGCTATGGGTTCATTAATGGCCATGCTCCCTGCTTCAAGTCTCATCCAAAACACATACATCCTCACAGCTGCATAATAACCCCTAAAACCAAGATGAGGCACCAGTTCAATATTGACTCAAAGGCAAGAGCTGTAGTCTATTGAATAACCAGCAGCACTTCCTGCAGCACTAAGATCAGAGACATCAGAGGAAAACCTAAGTAATGCCCGGGACAAACACTAACTGGCTTATGAGATCACAGCCCAAGGTGGTATGGCTCCATGCCAGAAAGATGATTTCTTAGCTACAAAGGGATACATCCTGACCAACCTGAAGCCTGAAAACTGCCAGAAGATATTTCAAAATGATACAATTTTGGACCAAAGAAGGACTGGAAATTACCACGTTTCGATTTATAACAAGACAAGACATGATAAAATAAAAATGGAAAGGAAGTGGCTAGCACATCTCTTTGCATCATACTAGCATACCCTGCGGAAAAACAATATTTTCCCATACCATTCAATACAATAGCATTCTCTGGGTGAGTAAAGGATAGTTGAAGTACAACCCTGTACATATACAGCACTATCTTATCCTGGATGTTTTCTTCAAGCCTGCAAGTGTATGCATCCAGCAAGACATGCTTTCTAAATTAATTGGCCTGCAGTTTACACTCATAACCAAACAAAATTAAAATAATGAGTTTCACTCACAGGACTCCAGCACATAGTTTAATTTACATAGATAATTAAAATCACCCCCTCTACTGTCCTTTCTTTGTACTTGGTGCTGTACTAGCAAACCTAGACGGTGGGATATTACCCTTTTTCCATTTCCATTAAGGAAAATTATAAACAAATTCCAATACAATTCACCCAGACTTTCAAAACCAGAAAATGTTTATTGTAAAATCTGCACATGACTATTGAGTTTGTTTAAACCATTCAGAAAATTAGAGTAGTTTGATCAAGTTTTCATGTGATATTCAAAACAAAGCATTTTTTCTAGAGCTACTTCCACTACAATTATTTTCCACATCCGTATATTGTAAGTTGATGAGTGTAGCAAGTGTATCTTAAGCTCTTTTTGAGCCAGGTAACTCCAGCTGAGTATTTTGGTAAATTCATTAATAGGGACTGTATCTCTGGCCAGCGTATTCTCATTTAACTAATCATTCATTATTAATGTTATTATTTATATTATTTTGGCCCAAGAGTTTCAAAAATGAATGCCTAGATTTGGGCTCCTGAGTCTATCCTTAGGCACCTAAATGAGGAGGCTGATTTTCAAAAATGAGGAGAATCCTGAAGCTGGGCACAGTTTTGACACACACTTTTGAAAATCTTGGCTCTGAAACCTAGAGACCCAACTGGTTTAGAACCACACTGTACTTGGGCTGCACAAACATGTAGTTTAGTGTCTCGCCACCCTAAGAACTTAAAGTCTTATCTTTAGAAGTGGTATGTAATAATTTTCCAGTTATATTCCCAGATTCACACTTAGGTAAGCAAATAAGCAGCCCTAACTCCACTGTCACTAGTAGCATTTAGCCATCTACAACTTCATGGTAATGCCAGTAATTGTGATATTGCTATGTTTCACCTTTGCATTATATTCATAGTAAAGCATTTTGGCTCTGACTCATTTTTAATTCTCCTATACTTCAAAATAGTCTCTGCAGTCTATAGCATTGTTTGGCACGACTGAAGAAAATCAGCTGTCATTAAAGTTGACACTAATGACACTATTTGATTATCACTTATGCCTAACTAGAACTGTATTGCCCAAGTAGATCCTTAGTTAAAAACAGTGTAATTGACGCCAATGCACCAATCCAAAGTCTCATTTCTATATTTTTCAAAGGAACTGTTCAGAATGCATTTTCATTTAAAAGTTTGAGTGAATTGCCAACTCTCCCCACCCCAGAGGAAGTGATACAGCATGAGATACCGAGATGGAGATATTCTTCTAATCCAAAAGCACCTCTACAGACATTGGGAAGAGTACAGAATCGCCATTCATCCCTTTATTAATTCCTGAATAAGGTGCCATGAACCAACTGTATCTAGAAGGGATACTGATTTCCAACCAAGGGTACACTGAGCCTCTTTGGACAGATCTGTCTGAGAGAAGAAAAGCCAACAAAAATCTACTAACAAAGACAGACACAGATTTAGCAAACTTGTATGCATGTAACACAATACACATGAATTCTACCAATAAGTCAATGGTATGACACAGATGAATAAAAGTTACACATATGCTTAAATGTTTGGCAAATGGGGCTCAAAATTCCAAGGGCAAAATTGTGACTTGCCCAACATGGTTCAAGGTGTCCCATCACTCTGCTGTGTGGCTGCCCCATATCACTGGTAAAGTGCAGGAGGAAACCAGACTCTGAGGGTGCTACTTCCAACTGTGTAGCTGGGAGGAAATAGGTGGAGCCTTGGCTCTGTATGCCCCCTCATCTCATCATCCAGCAAAGCTGAGCGGGCACAAAAGGAGACGACTGTGCTACTAGCAGCAACAGATTACTTCTCGTGGAGTGAAATGGGGGACATGGAAACCAGGTCAGGGACTGTGACTCTCCAAGTCACATTCCTTCTCTGATCTGTTCCTGGGGTCCCTTACTTCTGGTCTTGGCAAAGTTGCAATCATGCCCCAAAAGACCAATACTGGGGGATAGTAAGGTTAGGTCAAGCTGTTCCCTTCATAGTATTATAAACTTTTTCTGAGACATGTAATAATTTACCTGCTTGAAACAATATCAGGCTTCACTAAATTAAAATGAGTTCAGTAGACCACAGTTCTGAGTTCTTTCACTTCAGCCCTCTTTTAAACGATCCAATTAAAAATTCTGAAATGGCCTCTAGCAACTTGTTTTGTTTTAATAATGTGTATTAATAATTAAATTATAATTTTAAGTTTAGAAAAAGACATATGCCTGCTGATTGAATAATTATCTGGAGACCCAAACCTACATAAACAATTTAATTTGGATTTTATTTAATTTAGATTCAGGAGCATGCATCATTTTCAGAACATTAATTAGAAACATATGAAAATAAAATCTTGAAATGGTTTTAAAAGAAAAACACTTTGCATGGTTTGTGTATGAGCCTAAATCAATCTCTTCAGACTCTTAGAAATTAAACAAGAATTCAATGAAGCAAAACTGTTAGAGTGGTAGTTTTAAAGAGCTTGCCTCCTTTTCACGCACCCATACTTACGTTATAATGGGACTGGTCACCATTCATGAGCCATGTATTCAAGAAAATCCTTGAGTGGTGTTATGTTATACCAGACGAAATCTGTGTCAGCAAATCTGTTATTTGATTACTGACTCTTATTTACTAAAAATAGTTACAAAAATTAAATTCAAACCAGCAACCTGCTTCACTATACCAATAACTGCGAAAACATTTTAAAAAACGTCTCCAATTTATGCAAAATATAGATGTTTACTTACAGCTGCCTAATATTAGCAACGCATACCCAGGTTAATGAGCAGTTTCTCAAAAGAAATAGGCCTACTTTCTTCTTTGGGACTGAGCGTTCTCCAACAGTCGGAGGTTGCAAATCTAGTCCTATGCACTGTCTACACAGCTATTTTTAGAGCACTAGCATGAACCCCACTAAGCAGCAAAAGTGGACCCAAGCAGCAAAACTCACTCCCAGATGCAGAGTAAACATCGCCGGGAGGACAGTTTAATTCTGTATATATAAATAAAGGGGGGAAAGGACCCAATGGAAATTTGTTGTGACCAAAACCTAATAGGAAAAAAAGCCAAACCTGGATTTAATTAAGACAGATAACATATTTTTGCAAAGTTGTCAAACTTTATGTAAATCTACAATCCTCTGCTATGCTGGCTGAGCTGTTTGTTGCCATTTATCTCAAACAGGTTTAAGCAATATTTTTTTCCTACATGATACATATAATTTTTCACAGTACAGTTTCAAATCAAGCTTCAGATGTAGGAAACAAAAAGTACAAAATCAATATTTTGAAGTATTATGGATTTTGCATATCTAAACAGTCATGATGAATTAGTTACAGCAACAATGAACAGTAAGAAAAATCTACAGGCAATATATTGCTCTTGCAAATTTTACATTAAAGCAAACTAAAACCCTCAAGTTATACTACGTAATAAATTATTTTAATAGTGTTTGGTGGTGCACAGTCATTTAAATAAAATTAATTTAGCAACTTTTAAATATCAATAAGTAATAAACATCTTCATGCACAGGGCATGCTCATTCATTCATGTGCTACTGAGTATACTCCAAAGTCATTTCTTCAATTAATTACAGCTTCATAAACCAAAGGCCTGCTTCTCATTAGGATTATTTATTCACATGCAGAGTCTAGAAGTCTCTCTCTCTCTCTATATATATATATGATAAGAGCACTTAACAGGATCACTGTCAGCATTTAACACTAGAAACATTCCTCCCCCCCCCCCCACACACACACCCGCTCCCTTTCCAGCACATGCCCATGGTAAGGAAATCATTTTAGATCCTGGACAGGAGATACTAAGGTTAGTTCACAAATGTCCGCTGTGATTCTGTTTCCTCACCCCCCACCAAAACAGATAAAAACATAATTAACACTAGCCTATCGTACTCTGATCTTTTTACCTGAAAGTGCTGCCAATGCACTTTGTTCATAAACTCAGAATGTCAACAGAAAAAAAACCCTATATAGTCTATACCTATGCAATTTGAAATTGATTTAATTTCAAAGAGCACGTTATTCACATTTCAGATAGTGGTCCTTAAGCCTGTCACCATGGAATTTGTGATGAAATGTGTATGATGACCATATAAAATGCAGAAGAGATATCCAGGACACACAGTGATTGAGCTATCACAATTCCTCTTTAATGAGAGTCCTCACAGGCCAACTTCTGTAATGTGATCAAATGGTGAAAGCAATGACATTTAATAAGAGGCATGGTGGTGAGATTTCAAATAGTTAATCCTTGCTCAGCCTCCTGCTTCAGATGATGGTTCTGTACAAGATATAGGGAGCAGCAGGGGAATGAAGTGGAGGAGGGTGAGAGGGGGGGAGACTACATAAGGAGGCCAGGTACTCAAAAGGGAGAGCTGCTATCTGTACTTTGTGGAGGGGGATCTTTCGTTTAATGTTTGGAGTTTAATTGTCCTCTTTCTTCTTTTCTTTAGGGATTCTGTGCCTTGTGGAGGGAATTGTAGTGGCCATATTGGAAAGAAGGCTTTTTTTTTTTGGTGGGGGACAGAGAGAATAAGCCTCCTGTAACTGTTTTCTTACTCAGCACAATCCTACTCTCTTCAGGTAAGAGGGAAGAGCCAGCCCAACTCCTTACATAGTGTTATAGGAATCATGCTCCAGTTCA
The DNA here is from genome assembly GCA_037349315.1 of Chelydra serpentina. NCBI lineage: Eukaryota > Metazoa > Chordata > Testudines > Chelydridae > Chelydra > Chelydra serpentina. Next base: position 26,250,418 of record JBAIAC010000035.1, on the reverse strand, counting down.
CTGTTTGGCTAGTATTTCATACACCATTATTTTCAAATTACAGGAATCCAGAGTCCAGAATAAAAGTAAAAATTGGAAACACAAATTGCATCCGATGAAGTGGGTACTAACCCACAAAAGCTTATGCTGAAATAAATGTGTTAGTCTCTAAGGTGCTACAAGTTTTTCTTCCTTATTTTTGTTTTACAAATAACAAAGAGTGGCAACTATATGATATGTGCCAGAGGAGATCCTGGAAGCATCTCTAACAGGAAAATCGAAGCAAAAGAAAGATACAAGGTAAAGGGAACACACAGCAGGCATCCAGCATTAGCCCACTAGAACTTTAGAGGTCATGACTTTCAGATAAAAGTGTGTTGTTCATTAAGATGATGCAGGAGCTCCTACAAGCGCAGGTAATTGTAATTGAGAGAGAATAAAATACGGCAGAGCTCACTCCATGTCCATAAATTCTTCAGATACCATATCACAGTTTAAAAGGATTATCCGGGGATGGACAAGACAGACAATTAAAAACAGCTACTACTTGATTAGGGCTTTATTTCCCTTGCTGCTACTACTGTCTGCATTACACTGAGTTACTTAGACTCTCTTTGCATCTGTTTCCCAGTTATAAAATGGGGGATGATGATTACCCACCTTTCCAAAGTATTTTAAGATCAATGTGAAAAAAATTAAGTATAATTATTGCTCACTTATTTATTTTTTCATTACAAGAGCAGCACAGAGATGCCCTAATCAAGATTGGTGTGCCATTGTGTTAGATTCTGTACAAAGTCAGTATGAAAAGTCTCCAGGGAGCTCACAATCTAATAATATTGTTAGTACTCTATTACTCCCGTTGATGAAATGGCATGAGCCAAAGCCCTTTGAAGTCAATGGAAAAACTTCCATCGACATCAATGGGCTTTGGATTAAACCCAAAATGTCACCAGAGATGTAAAGATTTGTCACACCATCTTTTGCCCTGTCTTGATAAAGTAAAAAAAATAAAAGTGTCCCTTAAGGGCATATGATCACAAAAATGGTTATGTGCCAGTAGAAAACTCTGTGACAAATATATATTTTTTTAATTTGGAAGATGGTTTATACTACTGACTATATCAAAAAGTGAGTTCTAGATTCCATGGTGGTTTTTTTGCGGTGGAGGGGAGAAGTTGAAGCAAAATTATTGTAGCTTCTCTTTAGTTGTGCAATTCTAAAAACATCCACAAATAAACCTTCCCCTTGTGTTCTGGTTTCCCTTTTGGGTGAGTATAATCCCTAAGAGGTTGGTGAACTTCACAACTTGTGCTGTAACCTTCAAGGAGGAAGGGGAAAATATTCAATTTTGAAGAAAAATGTATTTTTACATTATGAACATTTAAAGGTGGAATTTTGTGCAATATGTTGGAATACTTCTATTTATCTTTTTATGATGATCTTAATCTAGAATAGAGAAAAACAAAGAATGTGTGCAGTTAAGAGAGTCTCAGTAAAGAGACAGCTCAGTTAAGGCTTCATAAGATAAGGATTGCTCATCGTAGCATTGTTTTTCTTTAAAAAATAACAAGCAAGCAAAAAAGCTGGAAAAATAAATGCAAAACCAAATTCACAGTTCTACTTTGCCAAGCTCTTGTTTAATTTCCAGCAATAATGAGTAGTTGAGGACACTATGCCAAATGGTGCAAACTGGTAGCATTCTTAAGCTGCTTCAAGATTTCTATTCTGAAATGTTCAGCATAGCACTTAGAAAATTATGTATGTTACTGAATGTAAACAAAACACAATCCTAAATTGCATAAAGTAATATTGAAATTAAATAGTTTATATTGCATTTGTCTCCATTGATATAATTATTCAATCAGATGCATACAATTAAAAAACAATTAAGTGCCATTTAATTATCACAACATTAAGGCAAAGAATCACGAACAATCTTTCACAATGTTATCTTGGCAAACTCTTTGTACCGATGCAACATTTTCTGTTTTTATTTCTTCGTTGTTAAATGTAAAGCTTGCTATGTTGTTTATATTACTGTACTTATAGGCTATAGATCACACAAAAAATAAATGGTGGCTGTATTAAAGCTGCAGTAGAAAACAAAAACTTGGAATTTCCTGACTTTGGTGTGTTCGATTTCTCAATTCTAAAGTTGCATTACAGTAGTTTTTGCATTTAGTATAAGTAGTTTTGATACTGTACTGCCTTTCATCCCAAGGGGAGCCAAAGCACTTTTCAACCCTTTATGCAGACATTTTATATACAACAGTTTAGAACAAAATCTGAAGAAAAATATATCTAATTCAAACTGCAGTGGGAATTTTGACAACAGAATGTAATAACTCAAAACTGAAATTTGGCAGTACTATCATCTATCCAGGAGCCAATCATGTCATCACAGCCAAAAAAAAGTATGACATTTAACTTAAATTAGGTCAGAGCCCTGACTGCTTTTCAAGAATAAATGGCTACAAATTGGTGTTCTGGCTTACAATTGCCTACTTCTGTTTTGGCTAATTTATTACTCACTTATTGCAATATAAACTTTTGCAAACAAACTAAGGGCCTGATCCAAAGGTCATTAATTTATAAATGGAAAGACTAGGCTTTGAATCAGGTCACAGCTGCCCAACGTTTGGAGTATGGGGACAAGATCAGAATAGGATGGAATCCATGTTATTTTTAGCTACCCTTTCCAGATTTATTTTAAGCCAATGCTCATTACTATATACATTAATAAAAAAAAACTCTCCACAACTTATGCAAAATCTGTTTCGGATACAAGCAGTGAAGCAGAGTGAGGAGGACTCTACTTCCCAGTTTTTAGGAAAAGACAGGTAATAGTAATAGGGGATTCAATCATTAGAAATACAGATAGCTGGGTTTCTGATGATTGGGAGAACCGCATGAAATAGCCTGCTGGGTTTGAAGGTTGTGCAATGCTCGAGACATCTAAACAGGCTTATGTGCAGTGCTAGGGAGCAACCGGTGGTCATGTAGTGGTACATGTAGGTACGAATGACATAGGGAAAGGTAGGAGAGAGGTCCTAAAGGTCAAATTTAGGATACTAGGTAAGAGATTGAAGTCCATGACCTCCATAGTAGCATTCTCTGAAATGCTTCCAGTTCCACATGCAGAGCCAGTTAGATAGGCAGAATGCAGAGTCTCAATGAGTGGATGAAATGATGGTGTAGGGAGGATGGATGTAGGTTTATTAGAAGCTGGGGGACCTTTTGGGAGAGTAGGAACCTATACAGGAAGGATGGGCTCCACTTAAATGAAAATGGAACCAGATTGCTGGCATGTAAAATGAAAAAGTTTGTAGAGGAGTTTTAAACTAAGGGCTGTGGGAAAGCCAACAAATGCGGAGGAACACATGGTTCACACAGACACATCTGCTATGAGAGGATCTATTAATGGGGATTCTCTATGAACTAGTAAGGAGAAGAGGATGGAAGCTGTTAAAAATGTTTTGGGGACGGTTTGAAACTAAGGGCTGGGGGAAAACCGACAAGGATGAAGGAGCACACGGTTCAGACAGAGACATCATTTAGGGGAGGATTTATTAAAGGGGATATCTATATCCTAGTAACAAAGAAAGGATAGAGATTGGTAAAGAAAGGATAGAGGTTGGTAAAGTACAGGTAGGAACTGAAGAGAAACAGTCAAATGAAACACAGTCCCATTCAATTGCATCACCTACTGTAAAAATTTATAATTTTTAGCTAAGTGCTGGTATACAAATGCTAGAAGTCTAAATACTAATATGGGTGAACTGGAGTGCATTGCATTAAATGAGGATATCGATATAATATGCATCACAGAAATGTGGTGGAATGATGATAATCAATGGGACACAGTAATACCAGGTTACAAAATATATAGGAATGACAGAGGTGGTCATGCTAGTGGGGAAGTGGCACTATAGGTGAAAGAAAGCATGGAGTCAAATAGAGTAAAAATCTTAAGTGAATCACTCTGTACCACACAATCTCTATGGATAGAAATTTCATGCTTAAATAATAAGAATATAGCAGCAGAAATATACTACTGACCACCTGACCTGTAAAGTGACAGTGACTGAACTGCTCCAGGTGATTGGAGAGGCTACAAAAACAAAAAACCCAATAATAATGGGAGATTTCAACTACCGCCATATTAATTGGGTACATGTCGTCTCAGCATAGGATGCAGAAATAAAGTTTCTTGACACCATAAATGACTGCTTCTTGGAACAGCTAGTCTTGGAACCCACAACAGGAGAGGCAATTCTTGATTTAGTCCTAAGTGGAGCACAGAATCTGCTTCAAGAGGTGAATATAGCTGAATCGCTTGGTAATAGTGACCATTATATAATTAAACTTAACATCCTTGTAGGGAATGAGGAACACCCAAGAAGCCCACCACAGCAGCATTTAATTTCAGTAAGGGGAATTACACAAACAATGACAAAGTTAGTTAAATAGACATTTTAAAGGTACAGTCATAAAAGTGGGATGCCTGCAAGCTGCATGGAAACATTAAATGTATACTCACATTTTTTAAAAAAAGTAAGAGGACCAAAAAAAGTGTCACCATGACTAAACAACGAAGTAGAAGAACTGGTTAGAGGCAAAAAAGGCATCATTTGAAAATTGGAATTTAAATCCTACTGAGTAAAATAGAAAGGAGCATAAACTGAGTAAAATAGAAAGGAGCATAAACTTGGCAAGTCAAGTGTACAAGTATAATTAGGCAGATCAAAAAAGAATTAAAAGATCAACTAATCAAAGACTCAAAAACTAACAGCAAAAAAAAAAAAAAAAAAAAAAAGTTAAGTACATCAGGAGCAGGAAGCCTGCCAAATGATTAGTGGGGCCACTGGAAGACAAAGGTGCTAAAGGAGCACTCAAGGAGGATAAAAACATTGCGGAGAAGCTAAATTAATTCTTTGCATTGGTCTTCACTGCAGAAGATTTAAGGGAGATTCCCACACCTAAGCCATTCTTTTTAGATATTAAATCTGAAGAACTGTCCCAGAGTGAGGTGTCAGTAAAGGTGGTTTTGGAACAAATTCATAAATTAAAGAGTAATAAGTCACCAGGACCAGATGGTATTCACCCAAAAGTTCTGAAGGAACTCAAATATGAAATTGCAGAACTACTATCTGTGATATGCAACCTATCATTTAAATCAGCTTCTGTACCAGATGACTGGAGGATAGCTAACATGACACCAATTTTAAAAAAAGGCTCCAGGGGCAATCCTGGCAATTACATGCCAGAAATCTTAACTTCAGTACCAGGCAAATTGGTTGAAATTATTGTAAAGAACAGAATTATCAGACACATAGATGAACATAATTTGTTGGGGGAAGAGTCAACATGGCTTTTGTAAAGGGAAATCATGCCTCACCAATCTATTAAAATTATTTGAGGGTATCAAACAAACATGTAGACATGGGTGATCCAATGGATATAGTGTACTTGGACTTTCAGAAAACCTTTGACAAGGTCCCTCACCAAAGGCTGTTAAGCAAAGGGTAAGGTCCTCTCATGGATCTGTAACTGGTTAAAAGACAGGGAACAAAGGGTAGATAAATGGTCAGTTTTTGGAACGGAGAGAGGTAAATGGCAGGGGGGTTCCCCAGGGATCTGTTCTGGTACCAATGCTGTTCAACATATTCATAAACAATCTGGGAAAATGGGTAAACAGTGAGGTGGCAAAATTATCAGACAATACAAAACTACTCAAGATAGTTAAGTCCAAAGCAGATTGCGAAGAGTTACAAAGACATATTATAAAATACAGTGACTGGGCAACAAAATCGCAGATGAAATTCAATGTTGATAAATGCAAAGTAATGCACATTGGAAAACATAATCCCAAATATACATACAAAATGGGATCTAAATTAGCTTTTGCCCTTCATGAAAGAGATCTTAGAGTCATTGTAGATAGTTCTCTGAAAATATTCACTCAATGTGCAGTGGCAGTCAAAAAAGCTAACGATGTTAGGAACCATTAGGAAAGAGAGAGATAATAAGACAGAAAATATCATAATGCCACTATATAAATCCATGGTACACCCACATTTTGCAATTCTTGTCACCCCATCTCAAAAAAGAGATATTAGAATTAGAAAAGGTATAGAGAAGGCCAAGAAAAATGATTAAGGGTATAGGACAGTTTCCACAGAAAGAGATTAAAAAGACGATGACTTTTCACCTTGAAAAAAGAGACGACTAAGGGGGGGATATGATAGAGATCTATAAAATCGTGACTGGTGTGGAGAAAGTAAGTTATTTACTTCTTCACATAATACAAGAACCAGGGATCACCCAATGAAATTAATAGGCAACAGGTTTAAAACAAACATAAGGAAGTACTTCTTCACACAACACACAGTCAACGTGTAGAACTCCTTTCCCGGGGATGTTGTAAAGGCTAAAACTATAATGGGGTTCAAAAAAGAATTAGATATGTTCATGGAGGATAGGCCAATCAATGGCTATTAGCCAAGATGGTCAGGGATGCAAAACCATGCTCTGAGTGTCCCTAACCTCTGTTTGCCAGAAGCTGGGAGTGGACGACAGGATGGATCACTCAATGATTGCCTGTTCTGTTCATTCCCTCTGAAGCACCTGGCATTGGCCACTGTTAGAAGACAGGATACTGGGCTAGAAGGACCATTGGTCTGATCGAGTATGACCATTCTTACAGACTATTTCATTGGCTTTTGCCTGGTTTTATTACTAAACATACTGGCAAAATCAGTTCTGTCCTGAATCTTGTTTAAACATTATTATCAGTGCAAAGAGGGTGTACAGTGTTACCAGATCTGAATGGTAGCATTTTACTCCCACTCTTCCCTGATGTATAGGACTGCATAAGGTACTGGGCAATGATGAACTAGGCCCATAATGTGTCATTACCTCTTTCATTATGAGACATGCTTTACTACTTTAGCATACATTGCATATGCAGATGTTATTAGTAAAGCACTCACCTACATTTGGAAAGGAAATCTTTGGCATATTTATTTACTAATGAAGCAATATTCTGTGGGTTTTTTTCCAAATCCTCATTGGCCCTCCTTGTTAATGCACTGGAAACTCATAAGAACCCAAATAACCACAAATCTGCATGTTGAGGGATGAAATCCTTATTAGAGTCTCTATTAGTTTGTTGTATTTTTTTTTATCTGCTTCCTAGCATCAACCTGAATTGTTTCACTTTGGAAGGTGGGGGAAGGGAATGGAACCACAGATGGCAGGCATCTGTGGTTTGCAGTGTTAATATGTACAATAATACATAGTCCTTAATTGAATACAATAATGTAACTCAATCGAGGGCTGGTGCTAACATCATAAACCATGACAATGCAGCTCAAGCAACTAATGAATAGGAGTAGAACTTCAAGATTCAATTGCTATCTAAGACTGCTTTCTGGTTTTATATGTTGCTCCTAGATTACATATCATACCCTAGAGAAAATGATAGTTATTTTAAAACAAGGAAACTGGGAACTAATTTTAAAATCTCAAACTAATCGGCACTGGAAAAGAGATCTATAATGGGGGACTGCCATTCAACTGACACTGACAGAGGAGGATTACAGTTTCTGTGATGTTGAGTTTCAGATGACTACAATCCATTTCTAATTAAGGATACTCTGAATGTCTAACTATAAGGAAATCATAAGTGGCTGAAGGGGAGAAATACAACTACAGTCCAGATTTAACCTGCTGGATATAGCTAGGGTGATCAGACATCCCGATTTTTCGTTCTTTGTCCTGCGTCCAAACCAATGCACGGTTGGGACGCCATTTGTCCCGATATCGGGGCTTCTGCTGGTTTCTTTTTTTTTGCTCGGACAACTCCGCTCCGGCCGTTGTTGTTTTTTTGCTTCCCCCATGTGTCCCGATTTTTTGTTGCTTTATATCACCCTAGATATAGCTAATGTTATGCCTGGCACTAGTAAATATACTGATGTTCAGTGCAATGGTGACAAATGGAATGATGAATCAAGGGATGAGCACCCTCAACCCAGCACTTCACCACTGGTGCTTTGTGCCTGGCAGGATTGAGCCCTGAGCAAACATCAAACCAGTATTTCAAGGATTAGACGAGAGGAGATCCAGTATAAATACAGGAATAAATCATGTCTTCCCTAATTTAATTTCTAATATTCTATGACAAAAGGAAGACATTGTCTATAGCTATTTGTTTTCCTTAGGTACAATGCATTAGTAATCCTCTTTACTGGGGGGGGGGGGAGGGACACAACACTGGTTATATAATCCTTTACATAATCTTCGAGTCTCTATAAAAATCAAGAGACACTCAGTTTTAAAGACTGTAGTCATGATTTATTAATTTGACCAGTGTTTCAGCCAGCTACTTATATTTGACTTGATTTTGGAAAAGCATTACTCGAGGAGCCGAACAAAACTTAATCCTGGTCTTATGTTTCTTATTAAAATGCTAAGTGCTTCCTTAACAAGTATGTTCTACTATCATTTAGAGAGGGACTACAACTACATTTTAGAAGCAGCTGCATAAGATTTAGCGTGGACAAATCCCTTCCTCTAACTATTGTGTAATACAATCCAACTGCTGCTCATTATAGCTTGGCACTCTGAACTCTTTTGTAATAGAAACTTTATGGTCATTAGCCTCAGTATAATCTACAACCATATGAATGTTTTTCTCACATAAATTTATCAGTCATACTTTATAACTAGCTGACTTATACGGGCTCAGCTGCTCCTTCTCATAACAGAGTTATAGTTGGAAGCCACAGAATGACATAATTGGATTTTTAAACTACTGGGCTTCCCCCCGCAGCAAAAAACATACAAACCTTTTCATTATAAACAATTTTCATTTGTACCCAACACATTCATTATCATTAACTTACAGGTACAGTACACATGAATAAGTAAATAGTTCTTGAATCATTATAAACTTGGAGTGGTTAAAAAAAGAAAAGAAACGGTATACATTCAGGGCCAATCAACCCTGCAAAATCCATTGTGTTAGGGAAGTGTGTAATACAACAACAGTGCCCTGACTGTTATGTGGTTTAGTCTTGTCTGTGTAGATAGGACCAAACGGAGTTTTCACTAGAGCTGGTTGGAAAACTGAATCTCTGTCCTGGAGAAATTCTGACATTTTAAAATTTCTTTTCATCCTGTTCTGAAATTAATAGTTGAATGGATATTCTGAAAGTTTTTGTTTCAGAACCATCAAAACTAACTTGCCGAAATGTTTCTTTTTGATAATGTGAAAACAAAATATAAAATACTATAATACAAATATAATTAATATTACAAAATAATAAAATATAAAAAGAAAAAAGAAATGAGCAAGTCAAAATGAGATACTTCATCAAAACCCTCATATGTGAAAATGAGTGTTATACTACAGCCAGGACAAAGCAGGCTTTATGGTGTGGATTAGTCCTAACAATTGAGTAGAGAACAATCTAGTTTAACAGCTGTGGAATGTGTAGATCATAAATTGGACCTGAGAGAGATATGTAGTCCCTTAGAATTCCCTTAGAATTCAATAACTGTGCAGAAGAATTTTTACGAGAAAAAATATTGTACTAAATCCATCCATTTACAAAATGCAACTTGTTTTAGTGGACTGAGCAAAAAAATAGGCAACAGGAGCTCTGGCATCGGAAAGGAGACATACAATGAGCATGTATTTCGTCCACATTTTTTAAAAGCAGGATAGTTTGATCTAAAACTTAGGATCTCTGTTTTTTTTGAGGGGGCGGGGGATGATATTTACAAAACTAAGCTTACTGTGAAGATTTGTGAAGTGTGCGTGCATTTGTTTTATTTACAGTAAGTGCAAAGCGTTTTGAAAAATATTTCCTACCTTCCAACACAATATCTTTGTGATAGTGCATGTAAATCAAAATGGGAGACTAGGAAAAAAAATACATAAAATTGACCAGCCTCGTATCACTATCCAGGCTGAGTGAAATGCAAAATGTAAACAAATATAAATGGTGAAAAGAAAATCAGTCACTAAAAATATATGTATTAATTAGTAAAAGTCAGTGAATATGTTTTAGCTATCTAGGTGTTTGGTGCCTTAGAAACAACTAACACACAGAGAGAGAGAGAGAGAGAGAGAGAGAGAGAGAGACATTTTAACTAATTTAATAAAACAGAAGGGATCATTGCAGTTGCACAAAGATGGATTCTGCTCATGAATTATTTTAAAAATATGATTTTTGCCTGTTTTTCCTCTCTGTTTCTAAATAACCTTTTCTTAAAACTGAAGGCCTTTTTCCAGTTGTACAATTTTTTTTGGCTCTCCTCCATTAACGGTATAATTTGTGGAAACTAATGATTAAGGTTATATATTATTTTACAGCAGGAGTCACAGAATCCATTATTTTTTTGTTTTTTAAAAGCTCCCCATGATTTTTGACATTTTGGAATTAAGTGAGTGAGTGAGTGGGTGGGTAAAATGTGCAGGTGTACTAACTTGCCTGACAGCTTTAAGAAAATGGTTCATGGAAATTTATATGAGGTTGACCTTAAGACAGACAGCTGTGACAGTGCTGCAGGGAAAGAAAGAATCAGACCAATGGCACTTGCAATGGGGCTCTCACACACTAGAAGACCAGTCAGGAATTAAAGCAACCAAAGTTAAAGAAAAGAGGTAACAGAAAAGCTCCTTTATAATCTTGATTTGTTGTTGTAATCACTAGCCTCAGGTATTCAGAAAATATGGGATCCAATTATCTAATATTAGGGTAGCAGTCCCCTCTGTATAGCTCATTGCTTCTCATCCTAATGCTGCAGTGGGAGGGGAAAATGTGTGAGGGTCAGCCGCATTTCAACATCATCCCTATGTCTCAGGCCTGTAAATCTTCCTCTGCCAAAATATTAAAAAATTTGCAACAACAAATTGAAAATTCTGAACACAATATTTTAAAATTCTGCAAAATTCTGTGTATTTTATTTGTCAAAATGACACAATATTATCACACCAGTTTCAATTATTTTGGGTCATTTATTTCAAAATACCTGTCAGCAAGTATGTCTGTAACAATACAGACAACAAAAAAGATTCAGGAAATGTTTTTTGACAAATAGATTCCTTACTAGGCATATCAATACGTAACTCTGAGTAATAATTCATTTAAAATACAATACAGAACTGTATTTCCCGCACCCCTCAGAAGCAGTGCAACGGCTTGGGGGAGTCAGGGATACTAGAGGAGTTGAGGAAGAGGGAAGTAAATTGCTGGGAAGGAGCTTGGGTGTGAACTTGGAGGGTTGTTGGGTATGGGTGGGAAAAGTATTGAACAGGGTGTTTTGGGGGGTGGGGAGGGATTATTAGGGAGCTTCCCCCATGCAGACCCTGGTTGACCCCTTCTGTCAGGCACATCCGCCCCTGTCCCCATGTTTCTGCACCCCCATGTGTTCTTGCACCCCCTGTCCAACATGTGTCCCTCAATGCCCAGTCAGACACCCACTCCCTCCATCAGCATGTGGCCCTGCACTTCCCTCCCATCTGTTGCCCTGTGCCTCCACTCCCATTCAGCCTCTACCCCAGTCTGTCCTCCCCACTAGCCCTTATGAGCCCATCTGATCCCCGCAACACCCTTTGCTGTCTGTCTCCCGATAGCTCCGACCTGGCCTGACAGGCGCTGTAAAGAAGGCAGGCTCTGTCTCTTCCCTAGCTGGCTGGGAGCTGCTGCTTTGTTCTACCACCACAGCACCCTTTGGTGAGAAAAAGGCAGAACTGCAGCAACATTTCATCAGAAGCTTTTTTCCGCGCAAAAAATTAAAAGTATGTGTGGCTTATTAATTATGTACAGAATTCCTCCAGGAGTAACAGCTGCAGCACCATAGGGTAGACACTTCCTAAACAATGGAAAGTGGGTTTCTATCAATTAAGGTAATCTACCTTTCCAAATGGTAGTAGCCACATCTACACCCAGGTTTAAGCTGGCTTTACTATGAAACTCAGTGTGAAAATTCAAGTGAAGTAGCCAGGTTCATCTACAGTTTAAGTGTAGAGCAGAGCTAAGGAAGGGAAATGATGTTTGTTTGGGGAACCAGAGCAGCCTCAGTGACCCCTCCAGGTTCCCAGAAGTCCATGAGGCTTTGTAAAAAATAAAGTTTTACAAGATCGATACAAGTAATTTTGAAAAAACTAAACATGCCCTTGCAATGTTTGCAATCTAAAGAATGCAGCGTTGCAACAATCCATGAGTACCTGACAGTCAAATTGGTAAGAAAATTCCTATGGCGTAGGCTGACCATACGTACCGTTTTAAACGGGACAGTACCATTTTCTTCATATTTCCCGTCCGTCCCATCGTTTTAATATAAATGTCAATTTTGTCCCGTTTTTAATAAACTATATATTGTTTTTAATTTTTTGTAAAAAATGAACACGGGTTGTTTATTATTTCTCATAAGGCTCTATGCTAATCAATGCGTACAGTAAAACCACTAGTGTGACGAAAGAGGAAGTTCCATTTACTTTATCCAGTCAGGGCCAGGCTTCTTGCCCAGAGAGAGAACAACGCTAGTAAGAGACGGAGCGAACGCATTCTCGCTGCTTAGTACGATCGGAGTCTCACATTGTACTCATATCTAGATTTGATTTTAACAAATAGGGAGGAACTCGTCGAGAACTTGAAAGTAGAAGGCAGCTTGGGTGAAAGCGATCATGAAATCCTAGAGTTTACAATTCTAAGGAAGGGTAGAAGGGAGTACAGCAAAATAGAGACAATGGATTTCAGGAAAATGGATTTTGGTAAGTTCAGAGAGCTGATAGGTAAGGTCCCATGGGAATCAAGGCTGAGGGGAAAAACAATTGAGGAGAGCTGGCAGTATTTCAAAGGGACACCATGAAGGGCCCAAAAGCAAACTATTCCGCTGGGTAGGAAAGATAGAAAATGTGGCAAAAGATCACCTTGGCTTAACCACAAGATCTTGCAAGATCTAAAAAATAAAAAGGAGTCGTATAAAAAATGGAAACTAGGACAAATTACAAAGGATGAATATAGGCAAACAACACGGGAATGCAGGGGCAAGATTAGAAAGGCAAAGGCACAAAATGAGCTCAAACTAGCTGCAGGAATAAAGGGAAACAAGAAAACTTTTTATCAATACATTAGAAGCAAGAGGAAGACCAAGGACAGGGTAGGCCCACTACTACTCAGTGAGGAGGGAGAAACAGTAACAGGAAACTTGGAAATGGCAGAGATGCTTAATGACTTCTTTGTTTTGGTCTTCACCGAGAAGTCTGAGGGAATGCCTAACATAGTGAATGCAAATGGGAAGGGGGAAGGTTTAGAAGATAAAATAAAAAAAGAACAAGTTAAAAATCACATAGATAAGTTAGATGCCTGCAAGTCACCAGGACCTGATGAAATGCATCCTAGAATACTCAAGGAGCTAATAGAGGAGGTATCTGAGCCTCTAGCTATTATCTTTAGTAAATCATGGGAGACAGGAGAGATTGCAGAAGACTGGAAAAGAGCAAATATAGTGCCCATCTATAAAAAGGGAAGTAAAAATAACCCAGGAAACTACAGACCAGTTACTTTAACTTCTGTGCCAGGGAAAATAATGGAGCAAGTAATTAAGGAAATCATCTGCAAACACTTGGAAGGTGGTAAGGTGATAGGGAATAACCAGCATGGATTTGTAAAGAACAAATCATGTCAAACCAATCTGATAGCTTTCTTTGATAGGATAACGAGTCTTGTGGATAAGGGAGAAGCGGTGGATGTGGTATACCTAGACTTTAGTAAGGCATTTGATACGGTCTCACATGATATTCTTATTAATAAACTAGGGAAATACAACTTAGATGGGGCTACTATAAGGTGGGTGCGCAACTGGCTGGATAACCGTACTCAGAGAGTAGTTATAAATGGTTCCCAATCCTGCTGGAAAGGTATAACGAGTGGGGTTCCGCAAGGGTCTGTTTTGGGACCGGCTCTGTTCAATATCTTCATCAATGACTTGGATATTGGCATAGAAAGTACGCTTATTAAGTTTGCAGATGATACCAAACTGGGAGGGATTGCAACTGCTTTGGAGGATAGGGTCATAATTCAAAATGAACTGGACAAATTGGAGAAATGGTCAGAGGTAAACAGGATGAAGTTTAATAAGGACAAATGCAAAGTGCTCCACTTAGATAGGAACAATCAGTTTCACACATACAGAATGGGAGGAGACTGTCTAGGAAGGAGTACGGCAGAAAGGGATCTAGGGGTTATAGCGGACCACAAGCTAAATATGAGTCAACAGTGTGATGCTGTTGCAAAAAAAGCAAACATGATTCTGGGCTGCATTAACAGGTGTGTGGTGAGCAAGACACGAGAAGTCATTCTTCCGCTCTACTCTGTGCTGGTTAGGCCTCAACTGGAGTATTGTGTCCAGTTCTGGGCACCGCATTTCAGGAAAGATGTGGAGAAATTGGAGAGGGTCCAGAGAAGAGCAACAAGAATGATTAAGGATCTAGAGAACTTGACCTATGAAGGAAGGCTGAAGGAATTGGGTTTGTTTAGTTTGGAAAAGAGAAGACTGAGAGGGGACATGATAGCGGTCTTCAGGTATCTAAAAGGGTGTCATAAGGAGGAGGGAGAAAACTTGTTCATCTTAGCCTCTGAGGATAGAACAAGAAGCAATGGGCTTAAACTGCAGCAAGGGAGGTTTAGGTTGGACATTAGGAAAAAGTTCCTAACTGTCAGGATGGTTAAACACTGGAATAAACTGCCCAGGGAGGTTGTGGAATCTCCATCTCTGGAGATATTTAAGAGTAGGTTAGATAAATGTCTATCAAGGATGGTCTAGACAGTAATTGGTCCTGCCATGAGGGCAGGGGGCTGGACTCGATGACCTCTCGAGGTCCCTTCCAGCCCTAGAATCTATGAATCTATGAATCGTTGTTTCCTTAGTGTTGGCTGCTGGCAAACTGATCCCCCACCACTGAACCTACTAGAAATCCATTGTGCTTCTGACTCAATAAAGTAAATGCAGTGTAGTGGGGATGCACATGTCGGTGACGGTGGCCTCGCTCAGATGCGGCGGAGTCTGTTCTGCTGTAACGTTAGTTTTTGTTTTGCCTGTATGCTAACCGGTGGCTTTGTTATTCATTGTCGGTGGTTTAAACTTCATATTTTTAAGTCTTATTTTTTAAAGCTTAAAGTCTACCCTTGCAATGCCAAAGACAAAGAGCGAAACTGCAGTTTTAATGACGATCTCCAGAAGGAATTCAAATTTATTAAACCGGAGAAACTGTGTAGTGATGGAACAAAAGTGGTATGCCAACATTGCAATGTCCATTTTTCCATTGTTCATGGAGGTAGAAGTGACATCAACCAACATCTACGTAGCCAGAAACATAAGGATGCTGAAAAGACTGTGGCTTCAGTTAAAAACATCAGTTCATTTATGAGACGTGATGGTGATAGTGAAAGCGATAAAATTGCAGCAAGTGAAGCTCTTTTTGCTTATCATACTGTGC
Organism: Chelydra serpentina; assembly: GCA_037349315.1. Taxonomy (NCBI): domain Eukaryota; kingdom Metazoa; phylum Chordata; order Testudines; family Chelydridae; genus Chelydra; species Chelydra serpentina. The sequence continues at coordinate 26,234,925 of JBAIAC010000035.1, read as the reverse complement.
GTCACGGCCAAAGTTTTCGCGCAAATGATTGCTTGTCGACATTGATAAAAAAAATGTATGAACCAAAATTTTCTTCAGCACATACCAAATCAGAAGCAATAATTACCAACGTTTTATCACCATACATATTGGGCAAAGTAATAGAGGATTTGAATAAAACAAAAAGCATTACAGTCAGTTTAGATGCATCAAACAAAAAAGACATCAAACTTTTTCCAAACGTTGTGCAGTACTTTTTGCCAAATCGTGGTGTTCAAGACAAAATTATAGACTTTGTTTCCTTACCTGGTGAAACATCCGATCTACAGTGTGCTATATTGAAGGAAGTAATTGACAAATTTGCTTTACAAAACAAAATTGTTGCTTTGTGTGCAGATAACACGAACACCAATTTTGGTGGTTGCAAAAGACTTGGCAAAAATAATGTGTGGCGAAAACTTGAAACTGAACTGAAGAGGCTGATTATCGGTATTGGTTGTGGGGCACACATTATACACAATTGTCTCCAGTGTGCTGTCGACTGTTTACTAATTGATATTGAATGTTTTGCAGTGAAAGTATACAAATACTTCCATATATACACAGTTAGAGTTGAAGAACTGAAAAACTTTTGTGACTTTGCAGGAAACCATTACGCTACATTGTTAGAGCATGGAAATACAAGATTTTTGTTCTTGGGTCCATCAATTGACAGAATTTTAAGCATGTTTGATGGGCTTACTTCTTATTTTCTTTCTCAAGAAAAATGCCCTGTTATGTTGCAAAAATGGTTTGAAAATCCCTGTTTGAAATTGTGGTTGTCATTTGCAAGAGATCAAGTGTCTACATTCCAAACATACATTAGTTTAATTGAAAAAGATTATATTTCAGCTACAGAAGTAGCCATAAACATTGAAAATCTTGTAAACAATTTAGAGTCCAGAAAAAGTGAAGTGTTTGTAACTACTGATGTCAAAAAACAACTGAAAATGTTAGCAGATTCAGGAGAAATTAATGAGGCTAAGTTTTTTGAGGTAGTTGAGAATTTCTATGAAACCAGCTTGGAATATATCAACAAGTGGAAGTGCAGTGTAGGAAACACTGAGAAGTTCAAGTGGGTGCTACTAAGGAAGACACCTGAATGGAAAGAAATACAGGACAGCCTGAACGAGGAACTCATCACACACACAGAAACAGAAGAAACTCGTGTATTCGATCAGTGGACCTTCATAAAATCTACAATTGTGAGGCAGTTGGATACATGGAATAAAGAAAACATTTCTGTATCTGATAGATGGGTAAAGATTTTTTCTGAAATGAGCGAAAAACACCTAGACTTTCAAGACTTTTGTAATATTGTAGAGTTTATTCTTTGTCTTTCAGGAAGTACAGCACCTGTCGAGAGAATATTTTCTGTTATGAACAGTATGTGGTAAAAGGAGAAATCTAGATTAAGTGTTGAGACAATGAGGGCTATGTTAGTTGTAAAACAAAATTGTGTCATGGAGTGTGAGAAGTTTTACGATAAGGTGTTGAAAGACCGAAATTTGCTGCGTAAGATTTCTTCATTGGAGAAATATTCATGGTACGATCGTGGTGAAATACAGTCCCCCTCTACGTCTACCTAAATTTTTGTATGAGTTCTGTCACTGAAGAATAATTGTTAGCTCAATATATTCATGTAATAAAACTTTTGTTATCGTCTTACTTTTTCATGAATACGGAATTGTACATAACCCCATCCCATTTTTGCCATCGCAATGTCCCGTTTTTGTCTCAAGGAAATATGGTCAGCCTACTATGGTGGGGATTCTCAAAAGCACCTAAGAGAGTTGGGTGCCTAACTCCCTTTGGCAACTGGAAATTTCTAGCCTATAAATGTATGAAATAACCTACTTAACCCCTTATTGCCAAACTGTCAGAATGCAAAACATAAAAATGTAGCTTAAACTATTCAACACATTCTGAAAATATTTAAATTGTGATAATCTTTAAAATGTTATTTGTAACATAGATAAGGATTTTTTAAAATGCATAATTTTACTCTCATAATGTCCCTTCAAATATCAACTAGTATGCACATTAAAGGTAATACAGAAGGATGACACCCATGATTGGAATTAAATACAGAATCATTTTTGAACTTGACAAATGCATTTTTATCCATACCACCAGGAGGTTTCATTGAGACTAATAAAACCCAAAACCTTTTTTTTTTTCCAAAAAATAATTGAGTTTGTTATGACATGTCAAATATAATATATCATATTGTTAACTTTTATAAAACAAGATTATATTAAATATCTGTATTGCAGAAACAATGCAACATGGCTTTGTAGCCTGTTCATAATCATGACCTGTTAAATATAACACTGTTAGATATATGATGAAAAATCCCCACAGCAGATTTGCATGGCCAAGATTTGTTATATTCTCTCTGTCTCTGTTTGTATGTGTAATTTATTCACAAGACGAATAGTCAGTAAATTCTCCATACGTTTAATTTTAGCAATACAAAACTGGCTACGTGGAATTGTTTTGCAGATTACCTGCATATGATCTACTATGACTAGTTCTTCAAATCTCTCATGTATGTAACCACACGTGCTGATGGCACATTTCCTTGATAAACAGCATCAAGGGTTAGCAAATAAAACCCAGTGATGGCATTATCCAACAGAATAATTTACCGACACTGCCCTGTCCTATTTATATTTAGAAAAGGGTCAAAAATTGAGTGTTTTTAACATAAAGAGTATCCACCAGCTTGTGTTATCAATACACAGTCTATAAAATCCTCTGTTGTCATCTGCGCCATCAAAACAGTTTTCTTCACCATTTTTGAGGAAAATTACAATAGCCTGTGCTATGAGGTTGATGCACCCTGTTGATTCAGCATATCTGGGGGTTACATAATGAGCTACAGGGTAACTTTTTAGCTAAATATTAAAAGTGTTAACTGTTCGGTATTTCTTACCTTAGGCCCTGATCCTGCACTTGGAGTCATGAATGCACCATCGGTATTAGTGGATGCCAGGTTAGTAGAGGAGTCTGCCCCTACAGTTCTCAGGGCAGCATTGAAGCCTATGTTGTTACTAACGAGAAGTTAGGGAATGCCTAAGAAGTAATCTTACTTGGAAATGGTTTGCTGGAAATCAGCCCATACTGTTGAACTCAGGCACTAGCCACCAAACAATTATTAGCATTAAGGTAAAAGTTATGGGCCCAGGACTGCTCCCATAGAATCACAGAGATTTGCCTTTCATTTTAATGGAAGCAGGACTGGATCCAGTATAAAGACTTCATTAAGTTAATGAAGTTAATGAAGGCCATCTCAGTTTAAATATTACAAAAAACCACAATTGTGTGGTGATTTCAGAATGTTACAGATGCAAAGAACTTAAAAATAGTTGATGATTTCTAATATTAATCAACACTCCTCTTCCGTACACTGTCCCTCACAAATAAGCCAAATGCCATCATAAAAGTATTCAAACTGCCCAACCACTTTCATTTTGTAACTCATTTATGAAATTCCACAATTCTTAATAGGCCCAATAAGTAACATCTGAATTATTAGCCATATGATGGGATGTTATAGTTATGAGACAAAGTGGGCCAGATATATACCCAGTATAAACTGGCATACTTCTGTTGGGTGAAATCCCGCCCCACTGAAGTCAATGGGAGTTTTGCCAGTGACTTCCATGGGGCCAGGAATTTACTCATTGATTTAATTGATTTATGCTGGTTTACATCAACTGAGAACTTGAACACTTATTTTAAGAGATTCTTTATTTGCCTTACGTTGAGGTGACAAATCTGTTTTATCTCCCGACCCCAAATTTATTTTCTGCGGACTGGTTTTAAGTGTTATGTACTGACCATCATTACAGAAGTAACGTAGTTATTTATTTGAAAGTGCAAATAAAGCATACCCATCAGATTTTTAAGTGTTTTTTTATAACTAATGCTTATAGCCTTCCTAAGGTTCTATCCTGCAAGCTCTTACCGTAAATCATTACTTACGGGAGTAGCATCACTAAAGTCAATTGGACAGCTGCAAGAACAAAGGCCTGTAGGATTAGGCCCTTAGTTCTGCTTCATATTTGAATGTACATCACAAACCCTTTAGTGATTGTTATATGCATCAGATGAAAATTTTATACAAATAAAGTTTCAAGCCCCCATGCAACTACCTGAAAATATACTGTTTACAGAAGGCTGACTTTTTATTAATTGTGAGGAAATCAGTCATAAAATGATATAGTTTATGCCATGCCAATAAATGTATACCTGAGAACTACAACATGAATTAGTTTTAATTTATCTGTAATATAAGCTGCATACTTTTTATAAAGTATATGTGTATATATAATCAAGGTACAAATTAACCTCCGCCTAAGGCTACCACCAAATGTCAATTAAGCTGCTAGACTTTCAGAGGTTGGTATTCTGTCTTCCTGCCTTGGGGGAACTTTTGTATTCAATTTATTGTTGAATAAAGCAGCCAGTTTGGCAGCAGAGATAGATTAACAAATTGTATTGTTTTTGTATTTTGCTTTTTTAGGTGAGAACACACTACTGTAAAAAAAATAATAATTAAATAAGCCCTTTTCCATTGTTATGTTTTTCACTATTTAAAGATGAGCTAAATACAAATGCTTTTAACCTTTTGAAATGGTATCTAACAAGAGATTTTACTTTATTTTAAATCAGCTATTGGCGTTGCTTAAACAATTACTGTATTAACTTTTAAATAGTAATAAAGTTGCTGTCATAACCATCCAGAAGATGTAGACAACAACTGTGTTGCTAAAAGAGACTGTCACTCCATTGACGGGTAGAAATTGTTTTAGTGTCTCTAGTAACCAAACAGAAATTATCTGAGGGCTGGTCTACACTAACCCCCCATGTCGAACTAAGATACGCAACTTCAGCTACGTTAATAACGTAGCTGAAGTCGAAGTATCTTAGTTCGAACTTACCTGCGGTCCACACGCGGCGCGCAGGCTCCCCCGTCGACGGCGCTTACTCCTCGCGTCGAGCTGGATTACCAGCGTCGACGGGGGAGCACTTCCTGGTTTGATTTATCGCGTCTAGACAAGACGCGATAAATCGAACCCAGAAGATCGATCCGACACCTCCGATCTATCCGGTAAGTGTAGACTAGCCCTAAGACTGCCCATCTGCATAAGCTGAAGTACCACAGGGTAGTCCAATTGCACAGCCGTGCACTATTGTTATCCTACAGTGCTTATATATGCTCAAAATGGTAGTTACCAATGAGTACTCCTGTGCCATCCAAACCCACTGATACTTTGGACCCAACTGCACGGAGTCTACTTTGTCAAAACTCCCAGAACAGGGATAGGACGATTAAGATAGTAAGATTTAAAGTGCATGAGTCACCCCAACCTTTGCCATCTTTATTCAGGATAAGAGAGAGCTCTGGTGTGTCCAGTGGAAGTTTTGCCTGAACAAAGATTGCACCCAGTTGCTCAAGGGGACTCCATACTATCACCCTCTCCCCCTCTTCCATGCACATACTCTTTAAAGCTGTAACAGGTTGGTAGCGTTTGCCTACAACACTCCTCACCATGTATTGATCCTGCTGGGAAAGAGTTTAGTGGTTTCTGATGTCCCACCAAGGAAGGTAATTTGTTTATTCACACAGACATAGAGAATGTGGGGCTGCCTCTCTGGAATGTGGGGTGAACAGCTAAAACACAAAGTCCCTCTGAGAGGCTAAACCTGAAAAGGTGCGAACTGAACTGCGTGCTTTTAGTGTTAATCTGTTTTTTGTTAGTAAAGCCAAACCTCAGGAAGGCTCTGAAGTTATTTTCTTAATTCTATAAAAGTTTGGTGGATTCACCCATTATGGCTTGTAGGGAATGAGGGCATAGTAAAATTCTGTCCGACTTTGGGAGGCTATGTGAGCTCACTAAGGCCATGGCCAAACAATAAACTCACCCAGATGATAAGAAATCATCAGCCCGTCCTGTGGTCTCTCCTGTATACATGTGATGTGAGGGGATGGAACAGGGTCACACAAATAAACTTTGCCTCTTGAGAGAATAATGATGGGGAGAGAGATGTTTTTCCCATATGCTGGGATACCCGAAAAAATTAAAGGGAGAATAGTGGCTGGCTGGCTGGACTCAAGATATGTCCAGAGATTGGTGGAGGGGTACTTCCTTATAACCTTAGCATCCTGGAGGACAGCACAGCTGGAGCCAGATGGAGCTTATCTGAAGGCAGGGGATACTCTTGCTCTATATCCACCCCCCAATAACTCACAGTGCAGGAGTAAGAAAGGGGATTGGAGGTGCCACTGTTGGTTGGTGTCCCCTAGATCGGTTCCCACTGGTCCATGCCTGAGGCTTCCCTGCATGGGATGTCTTCATACTGCTTCCCTTCTTCCTGAGTGCATGGTTACTTCCTAACTCTCTGCACATTCAGCTCTGATTCTGAGACTGCCAACGGCCTCACAATCACCTAACCAGAAATCACTGAACTCGATAGTAGCTGTTGGTGGGGTTACAGGCAGCTGCTAAAAAATGACAAGAAATAAGATTTGCAAGACTTGTAAACCCTGTAATTGACTATTCTCTCCAAGAGTTCATTTCTGCTTGCACTGAAGTCAATTGCAAAAACTCCCAATAGCTTCAGCAGGAGCAGGATTGGGCTAGGGTAAGATGAGTATGAGCCCATTCAAAGCATTTTCAACTCCCATTAAGCATAACAAGAGCTGAGGAAGCCCGTCAAACAGGATTAATTTAGCCTTTATATAGCCCGCCCTGGATAGGCCTGCATCTGAGAGGTTCTGAGTACGTGCATCTGCCATTGTCTTTAATAGGGTTTGAAATTGCCCAGCATCACTAAGGATCAGGCCCATGTGAGAGTTATGCTAAATGAGAAAGTTGCAATGGTGCAACCATTAGTGGGTATTTTTAACTTAACATTTGGAGCACTCGTCATGATTTATGCTCGTCTTTTAAAGTTTAGCTGCAAAGTACAAATGCTTGTGTTCTCTTCCTGCCACACTCATAAGTCAACCATTATTAAGTACCTGGGCAAGCATGAAAACACAAAAATATTGACGTACATTTATTTAGGAATTTTTCTGGGGTGGTGGTGGTCAAATTTTGCTTTCTGTGGTGGATTAGAATGTGGAGTATTTGATACACACTGTTTATCAAAGTTTTGTCTGCACACCTATTTGTGTGGTGAGACATTTGCAACATATTCATGAGCAATGTGAGATAAGACTCTGAGGAAACTTTGCCATTGCCCTCATGTTGTGGAGAAAGAGATTAATTCAGCAAGAGAATGAAGCATCACATAAGTGATTTCACTGGTCCAATCTTGCCGAAGACAAGAGAGACAGAAAGGAATGGATAGTCAAACAAAAACAAAAAACCAACAACCAAGAAAAATCAAAGTAACTATTTGGAACTAAGATGATTTTTAAAAAAATGCTAACTATTCATTGCTGTAACAGCTTTTTTTTTTTGTAATTAGATACGAGTCTGTTGCTGTTCTATTTACCATGGTGGTGATGCTCACATCTCATTTATTGAATGGACATCATTAGAGTGAGCATAGCACAGAAAGGTTATTAGTGCTTCATCTGAACTCTGAAAATGTCAAGCCAAGGGGGAATGGTGGATGGCTATATGAAACCTATTCCAGTTATAATGTGTTAATGAGAAGAAACAATGCACAGTCTTCAAGGGAAAAAACAGCAACATGAGGTGTATTTATGACCACAGTCATCAGTATATACCGTTTTCTATATTCCCATCCTCATTAAAATATGTAGATCTTACCATTAAGTGGTCAGTTTGCAGGCACTGCTTACATCACTAACCCACTGTGTCAGGTTTCAGTGCTCTATAGTTGCTAGTTAGCACAACCACAGAAATAAGAGCTATATCTTGGTAGGTGAAAATGGCCTTACTCTGAGGAATTAACACCACCACCACCACTCGATGAAATTGCAGCAGAACTGGCTATTGTATGGTTATTGTAATGTTGTCTCACTAGCAAAATTCAAGATTTGCCACTTTAATGTCTCTTTTCATAAGTTTTTCTTTCGCAATATATCTATGCATTTACGTACCATAGATGGAGAGGTATGTTAAACCGACGGAAGGAAAATTGGATATACATCAAGTTCTCAAAAACATTAACAATTTATTGTGCTTCATCACATTAAAGATCAGTTTTTTTGTTACATCATTTATCTTTACCTTTGAGAATAGAGATGTCTTAATATTGCTGTTATGCACAGCAATTCCATTCCAATGACACATGTTGCTTGTATTAATTGTAGAGGGCTTATCTTGTAATCAACAAACATAATTGGGAGTACTTCTTTTTAATGGGAGATTTATTGTTTTAATTTTTTTCAGGTATTGTGTTTATAAATTTATTTGTATGCATTTAAAATGCATTTGTCCAGAAAACATACCAAAACAGAAATCTTCATGTTAAAATATTAACTCACCAACACAGCTCATATATTATATATACTAAAGATACACACAATATATGATGCATGATATAGTGACACATATATTTTTGTTGATGTCAGTTTGTAGGAAGAGAATGTTTAAAGAAGATCTGAAAGGGGGAAAAAAAAGCTGTTCTCTTCACCCTCTCGCCCTCCCCCAATTTCATGAGGTATAAAGATCTGAAAATCTTCCCTCTTCTCAACCCCACAAAAATGACATTATTTTCCCCTACTTGTTTAGAATAGAACTTTAGGTCTTGACTAGGCTGGCAGACTGTAATGACCAGAGGACTAGTGAAATGATAAAATCACAGAAACCAGGAGAGTAAAAGTTGAGCAATTAAGTGAAAGGCTTTTTAGTCAAACTACCCAGGGCAGTTGGTTTGTTGTTTGTTTTGTTCACACCTATTTCACTTCAAAAAACAATTAACATTTTGGATTGAGTTTCATAAACCTTACTCCTTCAATAATTAAGGTGTTAAGAGCCCTCAACATCTTCCAATGGTCCTCCAGGGTTAAAAAACAAAACAAAACAAAAAACAAAGCCAAAAGTAGGCAGACAAATAAAACAAGACAGACTACACTTGGCATTCCTGACAACTCTAAAGAAAAGCACGAGGAAAAAAACCTTAAAAAAAACACCCAGAAAACCCCACACTTTTAGCCCTTCCTTATAAAAAACAGTATACGAGAAAATCCCTTTTAAAAACAGCTAGTGATAGAAATTAGCCAATAACAAAGGAGCATCCTGAGGATGAGTAATATTGATCTGATAATATTCACTACTAATTTCCTTTCTTTTTTTTGTTGCTCCAATACCTCAGACAGAGACAAACACCTACAAGATCTCTATCAAGCATTCTTAAAACTATATTACCCACCCGCTGAAGTGAAAAAACAGATTGATAGAGCTAGAAGAGTACCCAGAAGTCACCTACTACAGGACAGGCCAAACAAAGAAAATAATAAAACGCCACTAGTCGTCACCTTCAGCCCCCAACTAAAACCTCTCCAGCGCATCATTAAAGATCTACAGCCTATCCTGAAAGATGATCCCTTACTCTCACAGATCTTGGGAGACAGACCAGTCCTCGCTTACAGGCAACCCCCCAACCTGAAGCAAATACTCACCAGCAACCACACACCACACAACAAAAACACTAACCCAGGAACCTATCCTTGCAACAAAGCCCGATGCCAACTCTGTCCACATATCGATTCAAGTGACACCATCGTTCACCTGCACATCTACCAATGTTATATATGCCATCATGTTCCAGCACTGCCCCTCTGCCATGTACATTGGCCAAACTGGACAGTCTCTACGCAAAAGAATAAATGGACACAAATCTGACATCAGGAATCATAACATTCAAAAACCAGTAGGTGAACACTTCAACCTCTCTGGTCACTCAGTAACAGATTTAAAGGTGGCAATTTTGCAACAAAAAAGCTTCAAAACCAGACTCCAATGAGAAACTGCTGAATTGGAATTAATTTGCAAACTAGATACCATTAATTTAGGTTTAAATAGAGAGTGGGAATGGCTGGGTCATTACACAAGTTGAATCTTAAGTATCCCCACACTTTCTTGTCAATTGTCTGTCTGAAATGGGCCATCTTGGTTATCACTACAAAAGTTTTTTTCTTCCTACTGATAATAGCTCTCCTTAATTAATTAGCCTCTTAGAGTTGGTATGGCATTTATATATATCTTCTTACTATATGTTCCATTCTATGCATCCAATGAAGTGAGCTGTAGCCCACAAAAGCTTATGCTCAAATAAATTTGTTAGTCTCTAAGGTTCCACAAGTACTCCTGTTCTATTTCCTTTCTTGTGTCTATATGTAAGACCCCATTACTGCGACATCATGTGTGCAGGGGACTCCTGCCCCATTGATTTTAGTGAGGTTACACAAAGGCTATGACCACACACATCACATTGCAGGATCAGGGCCTAAGTTTGCAACTATAGCCCTCTTCTGTAAATTCTTATGCACAAGCTTATAATTCAAGTCAATGAGACTCATAGACTCATAGACTCATAGACTTTAAGGTCAGAAGGATGAATTCAAACTGGAACAGGTTCAGAGAAGGGCTACTAGGATGATCCGAGGAATGGAAAACCTGTCTTATGAAAGGAGACTCAAAGAGCTTGGCTTGTTTAGCCTAACCAAAAGAAGGCTGAGGGGAGACACGATTGCTCTCTATAAATATATCAGAGGGATAAATACCAGGGAGGGAGAGGAATTATTTAAGCTCAGTACCAATGTGGAGACAAGAACAAATGGATATAAACTGGCCATCAGGAAGTTTAGACTTGAAATTAGACAAAGGTTTCTAACCATCAGAGGAGTGAAGTTCTGGAACAGCCTTCCAAGGGAAGCAGTGGGGGCAAAAGACATATCTGGCTTCGAGATTAAGCTTGATAAGTTTATGGAGGGGATGGTATGACGGGATAGCCTAATTTTGGCAATTAATTGATCTTTGGGTAGGTCTACACTTACAGGCTGGATCGGAGGCGTCGGATCGATGCTCTGGGTTCGATTTATCGCGTCTTGTCTAGACGCGATGAATCGAACCAGGAAGTGCTCCCCCGTCGACGCTGGTAATCCAGCTCGACGAACGGAGCAGGCGGAGTCAACGGGGGAGCCTGCGCGCCGTGTGTGGACCCCGGGTAAGTACCTTTTCATTCGAACTAAGATAGTTCGACTTCAGCTACGTTATTCACGTAGCTGAAGTTGCATATCTTAGTTCGAATTGGGGGGTTAGTGTAGACCAGCCCTTTGACTATTAGCAGTAAATATGCCCAATGGCCTGTGATGGGAAGACTAATCACTTGCTTAAAGTTAAACAGACATATGAAACTGTTTGCAGGATTGAGCCTGTAATTTTGCCTTAAAATAGACCTATTCCCACTCCCTGTCAATGCAATGAAACTGTTCAAGCCATAAAAGCTAGAACCTGATGGTACCAAGTATACCAGTCTAGTACAGAAATACAGAACAAATGAAAACAAGGATTGAGGTGGGGAAGGGGAAGACAGAGTAAAGGCAGAGTAAATAAATAATAAAATAAATAAACGAAAAGAACTTCTATTTCTAGCTCTCTTGAAATCACTACAAAATTCATAATGTTTCTGAACGTCTCAAAGCAGTATCTGCAAGCACCATGTGAAATTTCTAAAGCTATGTTGCCATATTAAGAAGAGTTATCTTGATCTATATTTAAATTTGGACCACATAAAATAAGCAATTATTTTTATCAATACAGATTAACACAATGTATATATTTAAGATCCAGGGAACTGATTTACGTATTTGCAATCATGGCTCATTTTATTTTGTGAAGCTGCCTATTACTGGTTTATTAAAATCTCATTATAGTATTAAACCCAAATGTCAATCTTAGTTCCAATCCAGGCTCTTCCCTCTATATTTAGTAATTACCAACATAAATAATATCCAGTCGTGGTGAATTTGAGGCTTGCTGATCAATAGAAAATTTATAGTGGACATTCTAAGACTATTTATTTACCAAAAGGGATAATTTATTCAAACTGACTCACTTGGACTAGAGAAAAACAAGAAATGGCACATATATAGATATGCACTCTACGTGGACCAAATTCTCAGGTGGTGTAAATCAGAATACGGAAGTCTAAGGAGCTGAGGATCTGGCCCTAAACATGCAAAAAACAAAGTCTGTAGAAGTGCACTTTAGGGGCCTGATTTAGCAAACACATGCTAACCTTTGCACATCTCTCCGTACTACGGATTAAATTCTGTTCCAAAAATTCCCATTTACTTCAGTGGAGCCAGGATTTCATCTTTACAAGTCCCTACCCTACCAGAGGGTTGGGATCAGGTTTCTGATTGATGAATTTACCAACAAACCACAGAAATTACAATAACATGAAGTCCAAAGCTTCCATGACAGGCACATGGCAGAAGCAGTTCTTTTATTTTTTTAACATAAAGTGTTAAGTGAGTCAGCTTTTTCACCTTATTCAAGAAGAAATTATGTCAGTGGACACAGCTATAAAAATTCTCATATAGTATGATCTTTTCTCCAATGGGCTCTACACCTTTCCTATCGAACGTTTTATGAAATAAAAAACAAATAATTTATATTATACAAGCTATTAAAAATGCATCTAATCGACTTTTACAAATTTGGAAATCATAAAAAGTACTGATACAAAATAAATCTGATTAGCAATTACGAATACAATCAAAAAGAAAGATTTGCTAACAGTAAATAATTCATTTAATGTAATACATGCCATAAGCCTAAGAAACACTTAATAAACTTTCTTCCAGATTTAACCGTGATTGCAATTTAAAAAATATTCCTTGAATTAACACAAGCAGTCCTAATCGAATAGAACCAGTTTCCAGTGTTCTGTCTAATGTGTTATATGTATATGTCAAAGTCAGAAAATTGATTTATAACATTAATTTAATCTTTACTTAGGAAAATAGAAAATACTTATCATAATCAGACCATAATTAAAAAGCAACTGTTTTTTCAAAAATTATTTTCACAGTGCCACTCCTGCATTAAAAACATATATTTTAAGTAACTATCAAAAGTGTTTATTAAAATCTAATTGCACAGATAAGTGTACATTTTTAATGTAGTACTAGAACTAATCCCTGGTTGTTGTCTCTCTTCCCATCAGGCCAATTTCAGTTTGAAATACAATGAATATACTCATATTTTAATCTGTTGTAGATGTTTAACACACTCAATAGGGTATCTTAAGGAACAATTTAATTGAGAGTGTTTGATGCTCAAATGCAGACCATAAATGTATTTATTTTATTCTCAATTCAGGAAAATAAGTGTGGTTCTATTAAGGGTTATTTACATTATGTATCTGTTTGGAAGGACAGAAGGACATTTTTACAAACGATAGTGGATGAATAGTCAAATCTCAGGGAGGAGGGGCAGAGGAAGTCTGTGGCCATATGACAGATTGCAGTATTACTCAGTTAGCTACCTTTTCATCGTGGCTTGTCTACGGCTTTGAAACAGTAGTAGATCAAAGTGCAGCATGTAACTTTCAGTGTGCAGTAACAGGGTCCACATGCTGACTTAATGTGTGGCAGGCTAGCATACTGTAGATTTACAGACTGGGCAGACAATTCCTTAGATTTAATAAATGGAGCTATTTGTTGCTATGTAAAAGAGAAAGGACTGAGTCTTTCCTTTTTAAAAACTCTCCTAATTGCCTGATCCTGAAGCACTGAAGTCAACAGGAGTTTTTAAATGCCTAACCCAACAACCATTGGGGGTGGGGGAGGGGATGAGGAGAGAATGGCTATCCTCCAGAAGTTTGCTATTAGCAAAGTGATGGTGTTGGTGAAGGAGACAGCTGTCACTCCTCTAGTCAATTTTTCAAAGGTGTGGAAATGCCTCATCTGTTTCAACTAACCTTGATCTTGCACCAGTGATGCAAGGAAAACTTTGCAATGAACATGAATGGATCCAGCATCACACCACCAGAGGCCACTTGTGCTACAAGAATTGAATTTCTAGAAATTAGAATGATTCTGCGCCTGCGACTACCCAACACAGAGGAGAAGTGGATACAGTTGAGCCCACTATCAAAACTGCTGTAATACCCAAATTGAGCTTTGTAGCCAATTAGTTCATTCATTATGTCATCTATTGTTATGGTCAACTGTAATAATTTACTATAGAACTATCAGCTCATATAAACAAATACCTTACAGTATCCTGTGTGTGATATGCTTTTCATAGTAGTGAAAGCACAGAGCTGAAGAGGTGTTAAACATATTGTCACCAATTCCTGACCCACATCTTACTACAAGATTCAGATCCACCACTGACAGACCTCCTCCTAATCACGGAAGTATAGAAATGTACGGTTGGAAGGCAACCAAAGAAGTGAACTAGTCCATCCCCCTGCATTGAGGCAGGACCAAGTACACCTAGATTATTCCTGACAGGTGTTTGTCTAACCTGTTTTTAAACCCTCCAATGACGGGGATTCCACAACTTTAATTGGTAACCTATTCCAGTGCTTAACTATCCTTTTATTCAAAAAGTTTTTTCCTAATATGTAATGTAAATCTTCCTTCCTGTAGATGATACCCATTACTCCCTGTTCTACCTTCAGTGGATTTAGAGAACAATTGATCACCATCCTCTCTGTAACAGTCTCGAGATATGTTAAGAGCTGTTATCAAGCCCCCCGCCAAGTCTTCTTTTCTCAAGACTACACGTACCAGTTTGTTTTAAAATCTTTCCTCACGTGTCAGGTTTGCTTAACCTTTTAACATTTTTGTTGCTCTCCTCTGGTATGGACTTTCTCCACATCCTTCCTAAAGTGCGGTGCCTCAAAGTGGACACAATACTCCATCTCAGACTTCACCAGTGCCACGTAGAGCTGAACAATTACCTAGCATGACTTAGATACAACACTCCTGTTAATACACCCCAGAATATTAGCAGCCTTTTTTGTGACTGCATCGCAAGGTAGGCTCATATTCTATTTGTGATCCACTATAACCCCCAGATCCTTTTCTGCAGTACTACTGCCTAGCCAGTTATTCCTGAATTTGTATTTGTACATTTGTTGTTGTTTTTTCATTCCTAGGCATAGTACTTTGCACTTTTCTTTATTGAATTTCATCTTGCTGATTTCAGATCAATCTTCCTATTTGTGAAGGTCCTTTTCAATTCTAACACTGTCCTCCAAAGTACATGCAATCCCTCCCACTTTGGTGTCATCTATGGTTTTTTTAAGAATACTCTCCACCCCATTCTCTAAACCATTAATGAAAACACTGACAAGTACTGCATGCAGGACAACCCCCCACTGGAACCTACTAGATACATCCTCCCATTTTGACAGCAAACCACTGATAACTTCTCTGAGTACAGTATTTCAAGCACTTTTGCACCCACCTTATAATAATGTCAACTAGACCATATTTTCCTAGTTTGCTTATGAGAATGTCATGTGGGAATGTCTCAAGAGCTTAACCAAAAACAAGATAAATCATGTCTACTGCTTTCCCCCTATCCACAAGGCCAGTAACCCCATTAAAGGAAATTAGGTTGATTTGACATTATTTTTTCTTGACAAATCCATGTTGGCTATTATTTATCACCCTACTATCCTCCAGGTGCTTACAAATTGATAGTTTAATAATTTGTTCCAGTATGTTTCCAAGTATTGAAGCTAGGCTGATTGGACTAATAATTCCTTGGGTCCTCTTTGCTCCCTTTTAAAAAGATATGGACATACTTTTGGATGTCACCTGTCCTCTCAGAGTTATTGAAGATAATTGCTAACAGTTCCAAGATGATTCAACTAGTTCCGTAAGTATCTTATGGTGAATTTTATCAGGCCATGCCAACTTGAATACATCTAACTTACCTAAACATTCTTTATCCGATTTTTTTGCAATTTTTGCTTGTTAAATTGTGTGAAACATCTAGTCACAATTAACTTTTTAGTGAAGACTGAAGAAAGATAGGCATTAAACACCTCAGCCTTTTTGATGTAATCCATTATTAGCTCTCCTTCCCCGCTAAGTAGAGGACATACACTTTCATTAATCTTTCTCTTACTCCGAAATATTTATAGAACCTCTTATTGCCATTTATGTCCCTTGCTAGGTGCAACACATTTTGTGCCTTAGCCTTTCTGATTGTCCTTACATCTTGAGCTATTCTTTTGTACTTATCCTTCACCATTTGTCCATATTTCCACATTTTATAGAATTTCTTTTTGATGAAAAGCCTCTATAGTAAGTTCAAGATACTGGGTCAGATCACCCCTTTTATTTCTGCGAGTGGAGGAAACTCTGATCTGGGTTACTTAGGTGTAACGCTGATAAGGTTATACAGGTGCAAGCTCATGCTAAGGCTCCTAAGTCTCAACTGAACACAAACAAATACATAGCTGGAGACCTATTGGCTTGCCTGTGTGTTAGTATTGTTAAGATAGGTATTAGAGTTCTAAAAACGTGTTCAGACTTCATGAAATACTTGTAGGATGCTGCATATAAATCTCACCTTTCAAGGACATGTCATCCCCTCAGCTCCAGGGAGAATACATAGTAACAGAGATAACATTGACCTTGTCATCATGATATTCCCTCACTCCCTCCATGAAGCCACCCATGATGTGAGGGTTGTGGCCACTGGGGAAGCCCCTGGGGCATGTCTCCTATCAGCAAAGCAGGGCAGATGCACAGGGCCCTGAGCAGAATTTGGGAGCTCTGTGGGTTTTATGGAACAAACTCTGTTGAACTGGGAGGGAGAAGTCAAATTTCATAGACCCAAAGGAATGGTCACATGGAAACAGCCATTGCTGCCTCGGACCCTCAGGAAGAAAATCCCATTGTGGATAATTTTGTCCATGGATATTAGGGCCTTAATTGAAACTTCAGATGCACCCAAGTGAAGCCAAGAGGAGTGCTGCATGAATATCGTTAAGCAGAACATTAAGCTCTATACATCTTGTCTCAAGACATACTGCTAAACATTTCTAGCAGTTGAAACTAAAGTCTTAGTGCAAGTCAATTGTAGAGTTGTCATGTAAGATGAAGAGTTAAATATTCAGTTTCTAAAATATCTTGGATTTGTGCCACACAAGTCAATCAGTTATGTGCTATGATTAACATTACCATATTGGCCTCCACTCAGATCAAGATAATTGGTTGAACAAAGTGAGGCCTAACAGGGGGAGGGATAGCTCAGTGGTTTGAGCATTGGCCTGCTAAACCCAGGGTTGTGAGTTCAATCCTTGAGGGGGCCATTTAGGGATCGGGGGCAACAATTGGGGATTGGTCCTGCTTTGAGCAGGGGGTTGGACTAGATGACCTCCTAAGGTCCCTTCCAACCCTGAGATTCTATGATTCTATGAACACTCAAACCAATGGCATTTCTGTTTGTCTGGGGAGCTGCTTCAGCTCAGGAGCTATACTGACTGAGTATGAGTGAGCCTGGAGATTCAACTGTGGCTCCCTCCACAGCATGTCTGGTTTAGGCAAGTTCATTTACCTTTGCTGAGTCAAAAAACTGTTTTAGTTAATCTAAACACTGTCCATTTGGTGCTGCAGGCAGAGAAATTCCTCTGCTTGCAGGGCCAAATGGGCACTTGTAAGGGAAGAGATTTCTAAAATAGGCAGCAGGGTTAGGATTTAAGGTCAAGGTTATGATTACTGGAGAGCATTACTTCTGATGTTACAATGCTGTTGATCAGATACTTCTGCAGCACTACATGGGCACTGTCATGGGTAAGTTGTTATGAAACTGATAAAACAACGAAGAAAAGAAAAGGAGCATCTTAGATGACTTGACAATCAAATTTACCTTTAGTGTCAGTATCCTGTAAAACTGCTACAGGTCTTGGGATACAGATTGCATTCTACATAAGCAATGAAGTGTGCAAACCTTGAGTAAACACATAGTAATAACACCTTGCACACTGATAGTGCTTTCCCTCGAAGGATATCAAACCACTTCAGAAACAGGTAACTTAAAGCCTAAAATCACCCTTGGGAGACTGGGAAGTATTACTGTTATTATCCCTGTCTACAAATGCAGAAAATGTGGAAGAGAGGTTAAATAACCTGTGCAAAGTCAAAGAACAAGTCAGCTGAAGAGCCAGGAACAGAAACCAAATCTCTTGCTCTATCTAGTCATATCTAGTACTCCCAGCATTGTGCCACTAGAGAATACTCTCTCTAAGCTGAATCACTGAATACATTAGCTGCACTGCAGCAGTTCATCCTGTTCTAAGAGAGTTTAGTGGTTCCACCAGTATCCCCTATTTTATCATAGGGAATATAGCTCAAGTAGGTAGACTATCTGGAGTGAACTTCTTACATTGTGACCACTGAACTGTAATCTCTGCAGGCTACACCTCCAAGTGTAAGAGGGAAATTTTGTTAGAAATCTGTAATATACCGAACAGCATGGGTTTCATTTGGCACATGGCTGCACTTTGGCTACATCTGACCTATGCAGATTAAATATCTTGAATTGTGAAAATGAATATACTTTTAAGATACCTGTGATGTATACTCGCTCAAAGTGTCCATCTAAACACATACACCAGTGTACCCTTTGAATAGCATTCTTCATCTCTATTAGTGTTCTACTATTTTGGGGGGGAGGTGGAGGTGGAAGGAAGAAGGGAATTTAATGAAAAATCTATATATAGCACACACTACTATTTCCTAAAACCACATTTTAATGAGTGTATGGCTACACGCCAACAGAAAATGGGCTTGCGTGGCAGTTTAAATGACAGAACATCTGAAGTGCCCTTGAAAATTATGTAAAAGTTTGTTACAATCCTATAGGTCAAGAATGAAAGGCTTCAAACAGCAGTTCTGCTAAGATCCTTCTGTGACCCAGATGATGTATCTTTTAATTCAAATTTATTTCCTATTAATTCAAAAGTTTAACTTAATACACCAATGCCTTTAAAAATCCCTCCCTTTTGAAAATCTCTGATCATTTATATACCATAGGGCTCAATAATATTCATCTCTCTGGCTGGAACATAAAACTCTGCTGAACCGTAAGTACTGTAAACCAAATAATCCACAAGATGCCACAAGCAATGGGAGTACATACATCTAATGTCATTAATTTGGTATTTGAGCAACAAAGAGATGACTAAATTGAGATAATCTATAAAGCGACATGTTTTCTTCTATATTTGTTTTAGCTACATTTGGTGATAACAGTTTACTCTATATGAAATACTCTATATTAAATATTGTTAAAAGGGCAAACATTCCAAAAGAAAATCTTTTGAGTGCCTGTATTTAATTGTATAGTAAGAATGAAAATTTTAAATTATAATGAAGCTTTTTGTACATTCATAACCACATAGTTATTGACAAATTAAGTAATTCTAATGCAATAGGTTTGCCAATTGTCTTTACTGAGACAGAGGGAACATTCTAGTTTATATACTTGCCTTGGAGCTACTTGATGTTTCGGGATATGCATGACATTTTTAGGACAACATTAGTATATATATTTTAGAGAACAGAGGAAATATCTTCATACTGAGAAGGAGACCCATTCTGCATTCCATCAGAGGGTAGTTGACACCCTAATAACCCTATCATAAATATAAAGTCATCTCTGCAGCAGACTGACAAAGGGAGGTTAACTGACAGTCCCAATAGCTTCATCTTAACCCCAGATGTCACGAAACATGTCATTCTCAATACACAAGGCTTAGACAGAACAGCTATGTTGGTTGACACAAAGATGCATATGCAGGTATTTAAAATATTAACCATCTAAGGAGAAACCCATAGCTTATCTTACCGTGGGAAGAAGTGTTCCCCCCCCCCCCATGAAACAGTCATTACTTTAAATAGCTGCTATGCATAGGTTTGCACAGTTGTATAGTTACATCTGATACCAGATATGATCCAAGATAAATTTACCAAGTTCTGTTCTCATTTACACCAGCATAACCATTGAAGTCAAGGGCATTAATCAAATTTTACACAGGTCAGAGTTCAGAATTCATCTCAATGTGTATCATTCCACTTCCAGTGCAATTCAGTACTTAGGTTAACAGTTGTTTAAGGTACAGTAACTCCTCACTTAATGTTGTAGTTATGTTCCTGAAAAATGCGACTTTAAGCGAAACTATGTTAAGCAAATCCAATTTCCCCATAAGAATTAATGTAAACAGGTGGGGTTAGGTTCCAAGGAAATTTTTTTCACCAGACAAAATATATATATATACACACATACACACACACACACAATATAAGTTTTAAACAAACAATTTAATACTGTACACAGCGATGATGATTGTGAAGCTTGGTTGAGGTGGTGAAGTCAGAGGGTGGAAGAGGGTGGGATATTTCCCAGGGAATGCCTTACTGCTAAACGATGAACTAGCACTCGGCTGAGCCCTCAAGGGTTAACACATTGTTATTAATGTAGCCTCACACTCTATAAGGCAGCACAAATGGAGGGAGGGGAGACAGCATGGCAGACAGAGACAGAAAGACACACCCTGTGTGTGGGAGAGAGAGAGAGAAATGTGCATTGCCCCTTTAAGTATGCTGACCCCACTCTAAGTACACTTCCTTTTTAAGTATATCAGCAAGTTGAGACAGCAGCTGTGGCCAGCAAGTTTTCTCCATCCTGAGCCTTGTCGTGTCCCCACCCTGCTCTATATGGAGAAGGGGTAAGAGGGGGGCAGGAGCAGGGCAGAGGGGGACACTCTGACATTAGCCCCCCTTTCCTTCCTCCCCCCCTGCACAGCAAGCAGGAGGCTCCCGGGAGCAGCTCCAAGGCAGAGGGCAGGAGCAGCACATAGCAGTGGGGGGTGGGGGGGAGGGACTGCTGGCAATTGATAGCCTGCTGGGCCATCCTTGGCCTAAATCAGCTATTGGCTGTAATCTCCCCATACTGAAATGGCCAGGTACATTAATACTTTGAAGACTCGTTGCAAAGGGTGAGGAGCCTTTCTTCAATTTCCTTAGAATAGGTTTATAAATGTTGGGGTCTCCTCACAGGAGGTGCATAATTTACAGCTCCCCACCCCAACCTGGTAATGAAAAAAAAGTCCAATTAAAAAACTTGTAGCTCCATGACATGCTTCTATGAAAACTATTCATCCAAATGATTCATTACATTTCAGCAAATGTTAGTTTTTATATTCTGCATTTGAAATAAGAATTCCTCATTTCCTAAAAGAAATATCACACCAAATTACTCCTAACTTAATTCACTGAAGACACAGGAGTTACATCAGGGATGAATATGGCCCCTTGTGTTTAAAACAATATGAAGGTAATTTATTAAACCTAGAAAGAAAACTCCCCAGCTTTCAAAAAAATGCACATTGCACAAAAAACAGCAGTTTCCCTCCAATTTGTGTCTACTTTTGTGATGTATCTTTATCATGTCTGGCTTCTTGTAAACCCTTACTAAAGGGCTACATGGAATAGCAGCAAGTTTCTCATGGCTAATACTTGCTCCTGAGTCAGCAATGTGATCTGGTATATAGTGTGAAAATGACAAATTATAGTTCCTCCAAAAGCATCCACCTTGGTAACGGCGTGGAATGGCTCCCATGCCAGTGCAACCAAGATGATTAAATTCACTGTAATCTTTGCAGGTGTTTCAATTTGAAGGTGAGCTTGAACTCTTGGCATGAGAGAGCAGAGAGTTAATCCACCAAACAGTAGGTCTTTGAGCTACAATGACAGATGTTTAATTCTGTTTATAACCATCATCCTTGTGTAGTCAAATTGTGATCTCAGATGAGATTTCCTGTATGCACCTCAAGCCCTTTAACCCTTTATCCTGAGCTGTTGGTAACTAACATGTTTCATGTTGCTGCTTAATTTCCCCCCCAAAAATGTTCAAAATGGAACTGTCTCAGATAATAACAGTGCTGGGGCAAACTAAGTGTAGGAAGGATGGTCTAATAGACCAGGCACTGGATTGGGAATCAAGAGAACTAGGTTCAATTCCCAGTTCTACCAAAAACTTCTTGTGTGATCTTGGGCAAGTCACCTCATCTATCCTGTACCTTAGTCCTCCATTTGTAAAATGGAGCTAGTATATTTCTACCTAATAGGGGTATCGAGAAGATAAAAATTAATTGAATAG
Source organism: Chelydra serpentina (assembly GCA_037349315.1). Lineage (NCBI taxonomy): Eukaryota > Metazoa > Chordata > Testudines > Chelydridae > Chelydra > Chelydra serpentina. The sequence continues at coordinate 26,212,777 of JBAIAC010000035.1, read as the reverse complement.
CTGTGACCATGTGAATACCTAGCTAGATGGCTACAGTTACAATAGTGTAAGGGTATTGGAGTTCCTGGTAATTATACTGTACACTTACATCTGACCCTACTGAGAAACTGAAAGATTGAGATGTCTTTGCCCACTGTGAGCAGGAGATGGGAGAAACTTAAACCACATATATTTAAATATCAATTTACAAAATCCACCAAAATATTGCACCACATCATTTAAGTGATTCTCAATGACATCACCTTTCACAAATACTGCACCAGCCTGATGCCTCAGGAACACATGCACTGCATAGAGTATTAGTTACATGAGCATCCCAGTACACGTCCCCCCCCCACCATCCGATCTCTCAGAAACCCACCCCATCATATCCCAAAAATCAAGCTACCCATCAAGTCCACCAGCAGCCTCTCCTTTTCCCTTCCTCCACTCTCCTAACCAATGCTGCTCGTCCCCTCCAAGAATTCCTCCCTTCAGCAATAATTCTACTCCCTTTTCTGGAACCATCTGCAGGGATTTGGGACCTTTCACCCATTAATGCACAGTATGCAGGTTTGGGTGAAGCTGAGAAAGACAGACAGACTGACTGACTCCTAATGCTTATTTCTCCAGTCTCTCCATATGGATCCCCATGCTCACATTTTAGGCAAAGCCTCATGCTGCAGCTGCATGGTGTCACATCACCACTGGGTGTCACGCTGCTGCAGTGCTTACCAACATGAAATGGTCATCTGCCATGTTAAATCTGCCCCCACTTCTGCAATGCTAATTTTCTCCCCAATGTGTCAGAGATGTCACTGCCATACAGCAGGTAAGTAAGTAATTATGTCCCCTGGTTGTGGCAGGAACTCAGCATGATGCCAAAATTATTACAAGCTGAAATGTTGTCAAATACACCGAGAGGAAGACAAAAGTAGACAGAGTATCATTGGGTAGAAATAGTTTCTGTATTTTAAAACTTTGTGATAGTGCAAGGGGTGGGCCTGATCCTGCAACCACTCACCACATGGGATGCCTGTTGAAATTAGTGGGTGTCTGGCATGTGGAGCAGCTCCATGACATAGGGTCAAATATCACAGCAACAAATCTATTAGAAAGTTAACCACTACCCATGCTAGAGAATGTTTTCTCCATATCTAATGAAATACATATGGCAAAACAACATAATCTCCTCTTCATTTCATCTCACTCAAAGAAACAAATTAACAGACATAGGGTGAAATCCAGCCGCAACAAGTGGCTGCATTGAGAGAGTGACAATAAGCGGGTCTGCATACTGATGCTTGACAGGCCAAGGCAGAGAACAGCATTGGAGGGGAGCTATCCTGGCAGAATACCATGAAGATGCAGATCTAATGGCCCAAACACCTTGCACAAATGGTGCAAGGAGCTGAGGCTACTAGTCCAGCCCATAAGTGAAACAGTGGTGGAGGGGATGGCAGCCTGCACTGCAACCCCCACCCCGGTCCCAAGAGGAAGGATAGATTTTGTCTCCTTTCTATGTTGGGCATCTAACACTCAAGTACAGGGCTGAACTAAATGCCCTTACTAAAGATTGAATCTCTCAGTGCCAACAGAACTAAGAACTGAAAAATGTGTGGGTTAACATATATCCTGCAGGGATATAATTGAAAATTAGAATGTATGATAGGTTTTTTGGGTCTAGATGGCCAATGCTGAGATGGCCAATTCAAAACACAACTGTTCATCTTCTAAGCTAATAAGTGTTGCTCAGTAAACAGAAATGAAACAGGGCAGCAGCAAAGAATCCACTACTCTGTATCCCCATGGCTCATCCAGGTTGTGAAGAAAACACAGAGCTCTGCTTTGCAATGTTTATTCATTTTAGTACATTACTATCTTCCAAAATTGAGGTGGTTCAGGACAATTAAACTTCCATCACAGATAAGCTATCCTGGCACACAATTTTAGCCATCCAGTTATGTTGCTGATCTATTACAATTTGATGAACTGTGAGTCTGTTGTAATAGACTGAGTAAAAATCTGCCTTACTGTAGTGCTAAAAATATCAGTAACATGTTGGATATGGGCATTCAATCCACAGTAAGTGCCAGAGAGAGTTAATAAAAGATGAACTCCTCTACCTCCTGCATTTTTAAGCAAACCTCCAGCATCCAAAATTCCAGCCTAAAGAAAACCTGAGATCTTTTCCCACTTACATTTCTTCAATGAAATTTTCATTTCACCTTTAAATTATGTACAAAATAATGGGCCAAATATTCTGTTAGGTGAGATTCTCAGGTCAATGGAGGTATGCCAGCAGAAAATGCGACCCAAGAATTTACATCCCATATAACCAGAAAGAAATAGAGACAGATGCCCAGATTTAGTGTTCTGTTCCTGAATCCACCTTTGCACCTCCCTATTTCTGGGCCATCTCCAGGACTACTCAAGATGTGCTGGTTTGTAATGCTGTCCCCACATGATACAAGAACAAAATAGCCAAAGCACAGTGCTCCAGCCATGCCTTCTCGCCCGCTATTTTCTCTACTCTGGGAGCCTGTAAACAGTGGTGCTGGAACAGTTTTAATAGTGGGGGTGCTGAAAGCCAATCCCCTTACCCCTGTCCACATGCCCCCCCCCTACCCTCACCAAGAGCTGGGGCCAGGAGCAGGGCCATGTCTCTGGAAGAGGGGGACCCGGACAGGGGTAAGGAGGCCAAGACTAGGGCCGGCAGCCAGGACCCCAGGTGCAGCGCTGGAAGCCAGGACCCCGGTCCGGCAGCCCGCGTGCGGGGCCAGGAATAGAGCTCTGCATAAAACCTGGGGGTGCTCACCCCCCACACCTATGCCTGTAAAGTAGGGGTGGTGTACAGAATTATGCCAGCTCTACCTCTGTCAAACAACACTACACCAAACGGGTTTTTTTTCCATGGGGGCGACTTGAGGCAACATCCATGGCCCCTTTATGCTGCCTGCGTGTTTTAAAGAGACAACAATGTAATTCAATCTGGGACAGTTAGCAAAACACAATCTGGCACTCACTGAGTATATTTACGCCATGGAATTAATTCAAGCGATTCAACCACAAGTTATCTCCTTCAAGTTAGCCTATCCCAAGGGGTTCAATGGTGGTGTTTAACCATCCCACTCCTTGACATGGCACACTGGAATAACGCAGTTTGCAGGAGGAATCCACATCCCCATGTTGCTGCCTTCTGTTGTCCAGTGTGAGCAGATGGAGAGTTGGAGGACTTGCCTCCTACCTCCCTACTTGGTAGTAACTTGATCCTTGTGTGGTCTTTCCACACTTGTGCACATGCCTGCAATCAGGCAAAATCCAGCCCTTGGTGAATATAATGTACAATCAATATATTATTCCTTGATACTTTTTGAATGCATCCTTAATTAGTACCAAAAGAGGGAACAAAGAAGGTTTAAAATGCTTCTCAGTTTGGCCTGGTTTTAGTTATTAAAGTATTCTGATTCTCTGGTGCATAATGCATTTCATTTTCTACACCCACATGTTGTCTTTTTACTGTTTAATGCTGCTACATCATAAGCTTTCCTGTCAGGACAGGAAAATGCCATTTTGTCTTCCTTAGTTGTCCTGTTTTAACAAAAATGAGCTCTCCAATTTTTCAGGGGATGGGGGAATCACCTTTATTTAGATTAAGGGGAAGAACCTGAATATAGAGTCACTTTGGTATTTATAGAGATGCTTCCCCAATAGCACAACTGCAGGGGGCATATAGGCAGAATTATCTCACAAACCTCTTGTAGTGAAAAGCATTTTTATATTTATATATTCTTAAAGTGGTCTGAATTGAAACCTGTGAACCATTGTCAGTTGCTAGCTGATCTTAGGTGCAGAATTTTAGCCAAGTTAGATACTGTTTATTGCATTAGAGTTTTTTTAAATAAATAGGGTTTGTAGTTTTGCCATTGCTGGCAATTAATTTGTCCAGTAAAGGAAAAAAGGGAATACTTTCATGTACTGGTGGTTTTTTTAAATTCTTTGCTGATGTGTGATTAAGTATTCTCTTTCACTTAGAACAAAGAGGCTTGTTCTCTGCTATTTTCTTCTCTTTTGTTTTAGGATACTAGTGATGAATCCATTTAATCTTAATTTGAAATTTCTAGTAGAAATTAAACTAATGATTTGGCTGCTTTAGAAACTTGTTGGAAGTATCACAGATTTTTTTTCCAAGTTACAGATAAATTGACAGCTACTTTTTTTTTTTTAAAGAAAAAATTGTAAGTGGAGTTGCTTCATGAAAGCTAAGGGATCAAATAAGCACCAGAAAAACCAGCCAAAGGGCTCTGTTCCATTTTTATTTACATAAGGGAAGTAGGCCTGTATAAATGAGGGGTATAATTGGGTTGGTAGCATGGAAACACACTGAGAATAGTTCTCCATTATACCTCAGACCTGCTCAGGAACCCCTTGCTATTTCAGTATTGTTCCTTCGTTCAGTAAAGGCTGCTGACTTTAACAAATGCTCTGAAATGAAGGTTATTTTAGAAGGGAATAAACACACACTGGGTATTATAAGCCTGATTCTGAAGTCCAAGGGGACTTCAATAGGTGATCAGATTGCACAAAGACCCCAAGGTTAGGACCTAAGGGGAGGTCAGCCTACTAATTTTCACTTTTGACCTTAGGTAGGAGTCAAGCCATTATCTCAGAGATAAAGGAACCACGCAGTTAAAGTACATGTTTTAAACATAACATACTAGATTGAGAAAACAGGTTGATCCTGAAGTTTAATTTAAGTTGGCAAAAAAAAAGAAAAGAAAAAAAAGAAAGATAAAGAACTCAACCTGGGTCCACATTTTGGGATAAGAAATTACATATAAAATTAAAGTTAAGACGCTTCAAATTCAGACATATTAATATGAGAAAACAGGCTGCTGAAATTTGATGAATAGATGGTATGGCTTGAAGTCAACCAACCACAAATAATTATGATAACTTAAAGTTACTTAACATTAAAAAAAAAGTATATTTCAGGTTATGCTCAGTTTTAAAAAAGAAAGGTAAAACTAAAGAGGGGAAACCAGAGTTATGTAGCTAATAAATTTAAAGTCTGATTTAGAAGAAACAAAATCACTTAAGGCAGTGTTAAGACATAAAAGTCCTATAATGAGCTGCATCTCCTAAAACACTTATCTATATGTACCCAGACATTTCTAACATGGCCATCACTCTTATTTGAGCGCTAACAAAATTTTATTTCAACTTGAAGGACAGAGAACTTCTGGCAACAAAGGAGCAGCTGTATATGAAGTAACAATATGCGCGGACTAAGAAAGGCTAGTAAAGAAATAGCAAATGCTACTTGCTGGATTGCTTAGATATTGCTAGGAAATGTCAAAACTTGCAAAAGAAGATGACTATATAAATGGCAGTTTACAGTAATTGACATACTGTTACCAGATAGGATGCTACAGATATCTGGGGACATATTGAGCAAGCACAGAAAGGTATTACTGGCATGAATGAAAACAGACAAAATTATTAACAGGTGACCCCAACTTTAGAAGAAAATACCTAAAATCCACAAGTCTTGCCTGATGATGAGAAAGGAGGGAGGAAAGTGACAGCCACCTGGAATTGTTGCCAGCCCAATTGATACTTGAATGTATGTTCCCAAATGTCAAATTCTCACTGACACAATAAGAAGTTAAAAAAACCCAACCCAAATAGTAATTTTACCAACACCTACAAAGAGGTTAGTTTGTAAGAATCTGGACTCTGTGAAAAAGTTTCATTTTATACATTGCTACCCCCAATGACACATTTAAGGGGAGATATTCTACGGCACAGCAGCAGCTCAGTAACCAACTAGCTCAGTAACCAACAGCAGCAGCTCAGTAACCACTGGAAAAAAATGAATGGCTGTTGGGTCCCATTTGTGTCTTTGAAAATTTCATCCTTAAACAATAAAGTTATTAGCAATGATTAATTAGTGGATCTAATCAATTTTACCAAATTTTTAACCTGATGGTAGAATAGATCTAAAACAATACTGCTGCAACCAAGGGTTACTTTTTACCAGTATGTAGTAAGTTGCCATAATTTACATTTATCATAGTATGAATTTCAGCATGAAAAATTTTAGCAATCTATCAACATATAGATAGAATCTTTAAAAGCTTCTATATTTATATAACTAAATATTGATATATTAGTTTTCATATTAAAACTCACACTATTCTAAATGATAAACTGAATGATTTGATTTTGAGGACTGTTTCACAGATTATTTGGAAAAAAAAAAAAACAGATTATGATAATAGAGGAAATAGGATCTTCCTTGGCAGCCTACTGTATTAGCTTTCAGGCACCCCAAGAATAGATAATGGTCCCTTTTTGTTTTTTCTTTTCTATACATAATTTTCCTACTCACTGTCATTCCAGTAAAGTGATTAAGTACCCCGATGACGCAGTAATTTATAGGAGTGGCAATTAAATAGGAACAATTCAAAGTGATTGGAAAAATGACTTTGATAAACTGCAATCTAATGGGTTTCTAAAGCATATATATTATTGAATACTAACACCACCAACACTGCTTATTCAATTTAAAAAAAGGTAAGGCAAACTATCAGATGGTAAAACACATGGTAAAAGTGGACACGCATAAGTATTGGGGCATTTAATTTAACTGATAGTTTATATTTTCAATAGTATATTGATCACTTTTCCTCAACTGTACAGTGGAAATTCAGAGCATCACATGAAGTAAGGCCAGGATTATTCACAACAGGAGCCTGAAGTTAGGTTTCTAAATCTGTATTTAAACTCGTAAATAACTTCATTTTCAAAGTATACTGAGAACCCCACTGTTCCCATTGTCAATTATTGCAGAACAGTAAGTCCAGCATGTTGCAAACTGAAAAACTTAACATATAACTCTGTCATGTTTGTTATAAAATGTACCACATGTGCAACATGGATAAGTCAACACTGCCGATATTAACAACCTTAAAGGAACACACTCAAATAAATCACACTTCTGCCGGGGCATTTTTCACTATCTAATATTACTAGAACTAAAAGTAGGCTTGGAAGGATTAGATTTGTTTTTACTGGTAAATATTGGTAGCCATCAATTTCACCTTACACACACAAATCAACAAAAAAATATTTCCATCTATAATAAATGAAATTACAGAAAGGCAAAATAAGAAAAATACTGCTTGAGAACTTAAGAGTTTGTTTTTAAAGATAGTTACTTTATATATTTTGACATGTGACTGACAATGTGTCTCCACGGTTATCAAGACATAACTTCTTGAATCTCATATATAAGACCTTATAAGGTTTATGGTTATTAAATAGCTATCCGAGGTCAGAGCATTAACTCACCATGCCCCCTTGTGGCTCAAGTTTGTGGGTTGGCAGTAGAACCTAGGGATCGAATCTGTGGGCTTGAGGTAGGGGAACCTGGGCCCTCTCGCTCCACCGGGTTCCAATCCTGGGCCCTGGGGCTGGCATTTCAGGTGTGCTGCCTAGGCAATGGTATCACCAAACCTGCCCCCTGGGTTACATCCTACCACACACATTATCTCTCCAGAGGCCTAATGGGAAGACTTGCAATGCTTACTCAACTGAAAGGGGTCGGGATGAAAGGGGGCAGGTGCTCCACTGTCTCTGACTACAGCCTGCAGCTCCACATTGAGGTCTGCTCTGGCCAGTGAAGGACTCCTGCTATACTCCTGCAGGGGCTACCGGTGCCGGTCTGTTCTTTTGCATTGACTCCCCTGATTGAGCTGTACTGTGTCTTTTAAGCTCCAATTCCACTGTGGCATGCCCTGAATTCTGTCAGGCTTATCTACAATAAATTAGATCACCTCCCTCCTTTTTTTCTTTTGTTTGCTTACTTTGGGCACTTTATAGCACTTTGTGAGTGGCCAAACTTCATTTTCCTTTGTGTAGGTAATTACTCACTTTACCCTGTTGGGTTTCCTTATTCAGCAACTGGGGATGTGTGTGTGTGTGTATTTTGTGTATGTACACACATACACATACATGTACATATACACACACACAAAAGTGAGATTGTAAAACCACAGAACATGACAGGGGCCTTTACCTTAAATTATTTTAAACTTCTTTTCTTTTAACTGCCTAGACCTCAAATTGATTGTGTTCCTTTGCCTTTACATGCAGGTGTGCAGTAATACCTTAAATTATTTTTAACTTCTTTTCTTTTAACTGCCTAGACCTCAAATTGATTGTGTTCCTTTAACTTCTGGAGTCCCTAGGTTCTGAGTGCTTGATCCATCAACAAAAATGCTGTTAATTCTGGTTATTGTGGTTCTTCATACTACTATTATTCCATTAAGGACAAAAGGAAACCTTTAATATTTTCAGTTCTAAATACATTTCCGTTAAGATAATTATAACCCTAAATCTCATGTAAGATATAGCAGGTTCTTCTTACAATGCATGCCCATTGAACACTACTAGGAAATTTTCAAGGTTTTTAAATCTCTCTGCCTACTTGCTAGGAGAAAGGATGATAGACTTTACTTAAAGTGAGATCAGGGATGACAATATTAATTTGTTCCTGTTATAGTCTTGGCCTTCACAATATCCTTTGGCAAAGAGTTCCACAGGTTGACTGTGTGTTGTGTCCAATACTTCCTTTTGTTCATTTTAAACCTGCTGCCTATTAATTTCATTTGGTGACCCCTAGTTTTTGTGTTATGTGAAGGAGTAAATAACGCTTCCTTATTTACTTTCTCCACACCAGTCATGATTTTATAGACCTCTCTCATATCCCCCCCTTAATAGTCTCTTTTCCAAGCTGAAAAGTCCCAGTCTTATTAATCTCTCCTCATATGGCAGCTGTTCCATACCCCAAATCATTTTTACTACCATTTTCTGTAGCTTTTCCAATTCCAATATATCTTTTTTGAGATGGGGCGACCAGATCTGCATGCAGTATTCAAGATGTGGGTGTACCATGGATTTATATAGAGGCAACATAATATTTTCTGTCTTATTATCTATCCCTTTCCTAATGATTCCCAACATTGTTAGCTTTTTGACTGCTGCAAATTGAGTGGATGTGCTTTTGAGTAAGGAGTCTGTTTGAACAAGACAGCTCTAAGATATTTGGAGAAAACTGTTTCCTCTGAATGGGAGCTGAAAAGCTTTAAAAAGCTTTGACAGTATAGTCCAAATCCTCCTCCTGCTCTTTAGGTGCTGGATCCTCAACAGCACAGAACTATGGTGGTTCCTCTGCAGAATGAGGAAGAAGACGTGATGCCAAAGGCCTGCTTAAAGGATCTGCATTGTCTGCATGTGATAAGATCCTCTGATGGGACTCCTGGGACAGATGGCTGTATACATATGGCATAGGACTGGTCCAGAAGTCAGCTGCCATGAAGTTGTCCTGATTCTTTCACCCCATGAAGGTCGTGATGAGTATGGACAGAAGGGCTATCCCCTTAGGCTCAAGTGACTGTAAAGATTTCTTCACTCTGGGCTTCTCCTTCAGTAACTGAAAACATCAGAACTTACAATACTTAAGGGCAGACACCATGAGAATGGTCTACTCTTGCTCACATTTAAGTTAATGTCAAAGCTTCCGTTGACCTCAAAGGGGGCAGAACTAGTGCACATACTGGTAGGCAGATAAGTGATCATCAGGCAAGGGGGAATCCTAGGATCAGGATGCCTGTCACAGACTGAGGTGATGGTTACTTATTATTACTTCTCAGAAGAGCTACGTGCCCACCTAATTTTCTGCCCGGTGGTGCTACATGCTGATAGTGGCAGCCTATGCACTCACTGATTTTTGTCTAGCCATGTGACCTTTTTAAGATACCACAAAGCTGTAGCTGCTTGCCCCCACCTAATTCCCAGAGCATTTCTGTGTATCATGGCAGTATGCACGTCAGGACTGCACTAAAGCACATACTTAAGTCTCACTGAAGTAGGGTGACCAGAGAGCAAGTGTGAAAAATCAGGACAAGGCGCCTATATAAGACAAAGTCCCAAATATCGGAACTATCCCAATAAAATCGGGACATCTGGTCACTCTACACTAAGCACATGCTTCAGTGCTGTTTTTCAGAGGGATGCTTTCCTGCATTGGGGCCTATATTTGGACTTGCATTCCTGCATCCCTTAAAACACCTTTGACAATGTAACTGTTATATTATATGTTTCAACCTAGTGAGCAAATATTTTTTTTAAAGGACTTCATTGAAATATTACTAGGTTATACCAGAGCATTCATTAAAACTAAATGTTCTGTATGTTTAATACAAAGTTCTTAGTTTCAAAGTCGGGGCTGTGAGCAAATAAAATAAGCATTAATAAGGAAACAAAGCAGAGGCTCAGGTATCTGAACCGTGAAGAGGATAACCATTTCAACTGTTTCAATCGTTCGTTTCTGGCACCATGCTGTCTAGTCATATAAAGCTGTAATTGAAACCATGTGGTGTGTGTAGTGGGTTCATTACTGTCTCTGACTAAGTAATCTCATGTACTAACCATGAACTGATTCTATAACATCCTTGGGGTCAAGATGTCTTCACTTAAATATTTGTTGGGGCATATAGGTTCTTGTTCCCCCTAGGGAGCAATGGATAACCAAGTAGGATAAATAAAAATGCCACAAATTGATTCTGAAAGTAACTCCTGTATATTGTGTGTTTAAACAATCACTTCAAAATTAATATGTTACCTCTGAAGACATAATGATCAAAGATTTTAAAAAGACGTATAATTATAACAATGTATCAGTTTCATAATAGATTTAAAATTTGCAAAATGTTACATAATCAGTGATCATTCATACTTTGCTGTATAAATACAATATAATATATGGCAATATCTGCTGTGGCACATTGGGAAAAAAAGAAAATCTAAATGGTGAAGGAATGCTGGTATGATATTAAGAGGAAAAACTACAATAGCAAAGTTTGCTTAATAAAACTTGAAATAGAACTGACACAAATGAACTGAATCCTAACAGAAAAAAAATCCTGGTTTTCTCAATGATAAATTTTGCCACCAAGGAGAGCTTCTATTTGAGCACAAAGTAGGTGCCATAATAAACAAAAATAAACAAATAATACTTTTAAAATTGAATTTTTCTAGAGGCATGGGCTCGGACACGTCAGACATATGAAATATGAAGTGATAAGACTTTCTAGTACATACAAGCTCTAAAGGTTTGATCCTGTAACACTGATGTGTTTTATTGACTTTACTGGATTCAAGGTCAAGCCCTGTATGTTTTCAGATGCATACAGTCAAAAACCTTTACCCAATTAACATACTTGCTACTATGCTTAAATATTATAGTGAAGGTGGTGTTGGTATTTATCTTTGTCATCTAAAAAGTGGCAGTGTTGCTTCTGAGATTTTGTAAATTTTTACTATAAAAATGGATCCAGTAGCAGAAGGAAACAATTTAATATTATTTTAACAAAATATTTTGAAGGAACTGCTCTATCTCCCCCACCCCCACCAATCCGCATACCTGATATTAAATTCTAAAACAGAGCAGTGACAGGAATCCTTAACAAACTAATCTATTTCTGCAATAAAAACAGGGACAAGAACAATACAATTCAAGATTAAAAACCCCAGTAAAATTTACAAAACTCATGGCAGATTTTGAGAAAAAATTAGCAGATTGCTACTGCCCGGTTTTTAGTTCAAGGTTTTACCTTTTTTCCCCTTTTGACTAATGCTAGCAGTTTCTGAAGCTTGTGAAACATAAGCACTTGTCTTTATAATTCAATGTCTGATCTATGGCTGCACCGGGAATTCATAGGGGGAAAAGTTAAGTGCCTTGCCTTATGAAGTGATATTATTAACATCAGATATTTTATTTTTTATTTGTGGCTTTAAACTTTGGCCATTTATTTCTATGCAACTGGTTTATTTATTAAATGGAGGTAATTCTTACAGGGAGATATACTGTTCCCTCTCTTTTATGTGAGGGGGCTGATAACATCAAGTTCTGTACATGCCTAATCAAATTTTCCTCAATAAAAAAGATGAACTAAGCATATTTGTTTTGTTATTTATAGCTGTAAGTACTTATATAACATATGAGGACAGACAATGAGATGGATGCTTTAAAAAGTATTCATTTTATTTACTTTAAATACAAGCTATATTGTATCATAATTAAAGAACTGTGTTTAAAAAGACTTGGTGAAAACAATTGGAACCTTATGTTTTCTCGGTATGAACAATTTCTCTCTGTAACTTAGCAACATCACATCTATAACATACAAAAATTAATTGTGCCGATGCAAATTTTTGTACATGATACTCATCGAAGTGCACTGGGATCATTTACATTTTACCTGCAATGTATGCTACACCATATGCATACAGTAATGAATTATTACAATGCAGCTCAGGAAGGCACAGTGTCATTGTGTTGCATATAAGCAGCAATTCCACCGTATCAATATTTTTGACTGCCAGTGGGAGCCAGTGTAGCTGAAACAGATGTTTTACATTGATAAGCAGAGACTAGAAAAGAATTTTTCCCCCCACTCTTTCATTTTTCTCCATTTCCTCTACTATACCTGGCAATAACTACTCCGGTATAGACGCCACTGGCAGCCAATCTGCTCAGTCCAGGCCCCTAGGTCTCATTCCATAAATCAAACATAGTAGTGGTCATATCCATCCTTCCAGAGTACTTTTTCCTTTCCTTTGCTTGGAAGCACCTGCTTGATGGCATAAGAGAGTAAGCAGTTTTCCCATCAATCAGTCCTTTTGGATATCCTACTTCTTAAATCTTTAAAAGGGAGAGGCACAGTCACATAGAATTTATCACCAAAGTAGCTCTAAGGAGTTTGCATTCAGTGGGAACCTACTCTCCTAGTATAGAGTTTCCATTATAAAGCTACATGAAATATTGAAGGTCATGCTGCAGTTTTACATTTTAGTAGGTCCTGTAAGTTTATAATTATTATGGACATGTTCCCATTATGAGTATGCAGTGTTGTTGTAGCTGTGTCAGTCCCAGGATATTAGAGAGACAAAGTGGGTGAGGTAATATCTTTTATTGGACCAACTTCTGTTGGTGAGAGATACACGCTTTCAAGCTACACAGAGTTCTTCCTCAGGTCTGGGAAAGGTAATGTTTGATCTTGTATTTAGCTGTCGCACTCCAAGTACCTTCTTGTCTCACATTATGAGTGAAATTCACAATGGCTTGGAGAACCAGAGCTAAACCCTCTGGTACCAGTTAAACCCTGCAAAGAGTGTAGACCATGGACAGAATAGCTACCGAAGGGACATGAAAAAGGTTTCCTTGCCAGCCCAGCATATGCTGGACTAGACGGTGGTGATTAGAGCAGGAGAGAGACAACTTTGTAAGTAAGCCCGGTAGAGAGAGAACAATCCAAGGCCATGTTACTTTTCTTGGGGAGCCTCCTCCATGTTGCAAAACCTTTCCCTGCTCCCCCCCCTTTTTTTTAAAATGGAGATATGCCAATCTCCTAGAACTGGAACGACCTTGAAAGGTCATCAAGTCCAGTCCCGTGCCTTCACTAGCAGGACCAAGTACTGTCCCCTGACAGATTTTTGCCCCAGATCCCTAAACTGCCCCCTCGAGGATTGAACTCACAACCCTGGGTTTAGCAGGCCAATGCTCAAACCACTGAGCTATCCCATCCCTCCCTCTATGAAAGGATTGGAGGCAAATGCAGGCTTAGGTAATCCATGCAGGGCAGCTTCAACACAGTAGTGTTTCCAGGTAGCTCTCTCTGGGCATGGTGTAGGCTTGGGATTGCATCACGTGCTTCTTGTGGATGTGGGTGGGAAGGACATTCCTGATGAATGAGTGTGTAGGAGATACTGTGAGGGGATATTGGAAGATTCTCCTTCCTGCTCCCCAGCCTTTCCTAAAGGAAGGGCCCAGGTGGACTACATAATCCAACCTACATAAGCCAAGTATATTATACAATTGCTTTAGGGATTGTGTTCTAGCCTAAGTGGGGACAGGATAGGTAAACAGACCTTGCTCCTGTTACATAAACTAATATAGAGACCAGTTTGAAATACAATTCTAGGGAAAGGTGTGAATATATCATCATATCTCAGTGCATTTTTTAGTCAATCTGGTCTAGCCACTGTATTTTGTCAAAGTCAAATTTCATTGAACTCAGTGTTTGGAATATTAAAATAAAAACAGAAATAAAATCTATACGTACTCCTTCTAATTTAGAGTACTTTAAAAATTCTACAGTATTGTCAGCAATCATATTTCTATAACTTAAATATACATCATGCTGCAAAAACCAACATAGTCACACACGGTGTAAATCTGGGGCAGAATTTGGTGGCTCATCAAATATAATGAAAACAACTCGCTAAAACATAAGGTTGATCATTAAGTAAAACCGAACCTTCCGAGAATACCTGACATAACCAGCAGCCTAACAGCAGTAATGAAGAGCTCAGGAAATATAAAATATTATTAAACATTTACATTCAGAGGAACAGGCTAATATTTAAAATCTTATTTAAAATAACACTTTTTTGGATTTAATTTATTTAGTTACTGAGATAAAATGACAGATGTTTCTTATAATCAGGAGACAAATTTTCACCATTAAGTTGAACATTAGAGGGGGAAAAAAATCTACAAACCCATAATTCAACCACTTTAAAAAGCTTTAAGACTACTACGGGAAACAGGGATTTCCATTTCATAGGGTCTTGATTAATTGACTTTATAAGCATAGAGACTTTTCTATTAAACTCATCACTGCAGTACCTGACTACCTTCAAAATGGCTATGATCTATATCAACCTTTTCTCCAGATCAGGATATAGAGGAGACTTTCAGTGGGCAAGAGGAAAATGAAATGATGGGGTGGCGCACACATTTCCCATCCTCTCACCCAGCAGAGTTCAGGTGGAATACATAACTCAGCCTGAGCCATACTGCTACGAAGGTGGGAAGAGAAGAGGCACAAAGCCTATGTAGATGGCCCTGACACCATATAGATCCATGGGGTTTAGGAATATACCCTTCACCCTATTCTGTGGGGAAAGGAGAGAACTGGTATGACAGAATGAGGAGGAGCTGGGAATTGCTGAGCTGATTGTCAGCAAGATTTCCCACAGTGGTTTTTGTGTGGGAAGGGGCAACCCAAGCCAGCTGATTTATCCTCACAACACCTTGTGAGGTAGCAGGTATTATCCCTATTTGCACATGGTGAACTGATGCACAAAAAGAGTAAGAGGGAAAGTTTTGAAAGTGCCTAAGTGACTTAGTCAAAGTCTCAATTTAAAGAGTGGCTGAAGAACTTAGACATCAAACTCATTGGCTTTCAATGAAGTTTAGGAACCTAATTGCCTAGTTTACTTTTAAATATGGGATTTAGGCACTTTTGAAAATTCCACAAGGTTCCTTTTGTCAGGCACCTAAATACCTTTTTAAAAGAGCCTCAGACTCTTAAGTTACTTAGGCACTTTTGAAATTTTACCTAAGTCATTTGCCCAACCTCATGTAGGAAATCTACAGAATTGAGTCTGAACTCTACCATATCTCCCGGTTCAGTATCTTAAACACAAGATCATCCTTCTCATCTTTATCTGCCATATAGTACTTTCAAATGTAATTAAAAGTCAACCTGTTTTTTAAAATGGGTTCTCCCACTACCAACCAAGAAGCATTTTAAGGTTTGCATAAAATCATGACACAGAAAGGCAAATCTTTACTAATAAATAAAAATTACTTAATAAAAAATGCAGTCGTCAATACATCCACATCAGATTGATGGAAGCTCTGGTCATATAATTTATATTTTAGATGTAAAAACAATGAAAAATTTGTAACCAGGCAGCTTACTATGATTTCTCAAACTTGTGGTCAAACTAGTATCTGTAGATGTAATTCTTAGCTCGGTTTTACAACCTCCGTGAATTACATAACATGTAACACGCAATTATTACATATTGTATTACATAATCATGTACATGTAATTCAAGTTCTCAACTTGATATTTGTCGTGCGCAGGAAACAATTTCTAGCCATTTCCCCCCAGAACTAGATAATACTTAAGACCGGCCAGCAATGTCCCAATTAACTATAACAGCTTATCCTTTTGAGATGATTGTCATCTTGGCTGACACACTGGGGATTGAATCAGGGACCTCCAGAAGTAAAAACCATGAGCTGCTAATAGGGTGTCAATTTTGGATGGATGTATTCTGGGAGATTTCATCACATGACATAATCTTTAATTAAAGATTAATCGTTAATTCCTGGAGACTCCAGGCCAATCCTGGAGGTTTGGCAATCCTAGCTGCTAAAGCTTGAGCTGAAGAGCCATGCCTCTGTAGCTGGATCTTTAACAGATGTGTATCCTCTGTGTATCAGGGACATGGGGGAACTTGTACACTCACTAGAGGGCTATGTGGAGATGAACCCAGAATCATCTCTCTGCTTCCACCTGAACACAGAAATGGGAAACAACTCAAATGCTTCTGCTGCCCAAAACGACTCCAGGGTCTACCTTGCTGAAAAGTTCAGACAGGTGAAATGATATTCTGTATCTGAAAACTAAACTACACAAAATGTGAGCTTTGCCAGCACTGTTAGTGGCTGCCGCTCTCAAAGCACTACCAGACACACCAGGACTGGGGAAGGGAGTGAAGCTGCAGCCAGAGACGCTGAGCTGAGAAGCTTACAATGCAGAACTGCTGATCTTTCAGCCTGACCTACTCACAGCCTGCTGCATCCCACCAAAGAGAATAGATAGAGCAGGCCAAGGAGGTAGGGCTGCAGTCTGAACAAAAGAAGTCAGGATCAAGAAAGAGGGCACAAAGAGATGTTGCCAAAGTTATTTCCAAAAGTGCCACAAACCTGAACATCCAGGCAGGCTTTCAATTCACTCCTGTACACAAGGAGCCTGGATATGAAGGGAACCAGACAATGAGAATATTTATCAGAATATTTATATACATGTATATTCAGACACCCCTCTAATATATATATATTTCCCCTCTCCTTCAATCTCTCCTCCCCACACCATGTTTGTTAAATTGAGGCTCCTACAAGCAGAAGTAGCTGCAGAACTAGCTAGGGATGGTTGGCTGCATTCATAGAGCACTTCAGTATGCTGTAAGATCTGCTACCATTTGAGCTCACAGCTGTTTCCAGTGCATGTTTCTAAGTGCCATATCAGGATTAAATGGCTAAAAATTGAAATATATATCAACTGGGTGCATGAATTACTGCATCTTGGATCAAGTATTTTAACTAGATCTAATAAAAATTAAATAGATGTAAGTTTCTGCAGTGTACTGAAGGTGGAACCCACACACGGCAGCGTAACTAAAGATATTTTAAAACATTTACTGCATAATTGTGCTCCAGAATTTAAGTTTAAGACTAAAGTCTAAGCCTTTTGGTTGTGAATACAACCTTCCACGTTTTAACTGAATTCAGGCATACCTCCCTGATTCTGAAGTTAACCGGAAATAATAGCTCTGAAAAGTGCAAAACACTACTGTTGACCACAATGGAGCATTAAATTAAGCCTGACATTTATCGTGACCTTGTAACTGCCAACAGTTAGCCATCTCACTTAACTTTTTAGCAGGTTCAACAAGCTAATGTTGATAATTATAATCCACCTAGGGCAGTGGTCCCCAACGCGGTGCCCGGGGGTGCCATGGCACCCGCCAGGGCATTTATGTGCGCCCGCCTACTGAAAAGGGAGCTCTTCTGCCAGACAACCCGCCAAGGAGCGTGGCCGCCAGACAACCAGCCGCCGAAATGCCTCTGAGAAGTGGCAACGCCAAGAAGCGTCGCCGCCGCTCCTCGGCAGCATTTCAGCAGCGACACTTCTCAATGATGACGCTTCTCGGCGGCATTTCGGCGGCTGGTCATCTGGCGCCCGCCATGCTCTTCTGGGAACATGAATATGCTACTGCAACAGAAAGGTTGGGACCACTGACCTAGGGAGTGGCCGATATTAAGGTGGTTGAACAATGAAGTTGTTGTGTCAAGAGCTACTGGTGAGGAGAACATAGGTGTTCAAAACAAATTTTAAGTCACTATCACCCCTGCCCAAAAGGGGTGGGAGGAAGGGGAAAGACAGAAAAAGGATGAAAACATTTACTGACCACTATCAAAATCCTCAATTACCGCCTGAGTAATGAAAACCACCTCACGGTCTGAGCTGCTAGAGAGACTGTTTACACAATGCGTGGGGTTTAAACGCAAATGCTGTCATTCCTTTTGGAACAGTAATATTTGTAAATGTCCACCAAAGATATTAGAGCGGGTGAGGGAATATCTTTCATTGGACAGACTTCTGTTGGTAAGAGAGAAAACCTTTCAAGCTTACACAGAGCTCTTCTTCAAAGATATAACCCTCTAGTACAGTTCACAGGAACAATATGCTTTGATTACTACCCAAAAAACGACCTTAAAAATACAACAGATCTGCCTATTACAAATGACAACTGAAGCAGAGCAATTCTTTATAGTTATAGGCTTCTGGGATCTCTGATGAACTATAATGCAGCCAAGACAATGTATTAAACTAAGATGTATTTTTCAATAAATGGCCCAACTTAAAAAAAAACTCTGTAGAATAAACTCCAAAATTTTCCAAGAAATTTTAACTTAGCTATTGATTTACCCTTGCATTTAATTCATTAAAACATTTTTTAAATTAAAAATTATCCACGATTATTTTATTTGAGAAAAGGGGCCAGATTTATTGGGTAAAAACTTGGTCCCACTGAAGTCAATGGCAAAGTTTCCATTGACTTCACGGGAGTTATAATCTCACTCCACTCAGTGTACATCTCTCTATGCCAGCAAGACCCTTTAACACCATGGTGAGGATTCACCCTGAAGGGAAGAAGGCTGACAGTATTGTCGTCAGCTCCCAGTGGATTTCTGTTATGGGGTAGCGATCTTAATTCCCTATGGGAATTTCATAGGAGTCCTGCCAGCAAAGGCTGCTAAAGTGTATTCGACTTTGCCTTGCAAATACAGGAAGATTCAGCAGCTTCCTACGGTCTCCATCTCTTAGCCTAGCAAATTTGCCACCCCAGGATCATGCACCAGGATTTCCGCCTTCCAGACGCTGGTGTAAATTCCATCTGAATGTAGGTCATGATCTGTAATTAAAGATGGTTTCTATAGTTTTTCAGCTATTAGATGTCAAAATGTGTCACTAGATAGCGGATCAAGATAAGGTCTTTTACATTCCTGAAAGGCAATACTAAATTTTCCAATCTTGTAATATGAAATGGAAACCGATTCCCACTTTTTGACTTTTTATCCTTTTTTTCTGAAGTCTGAACTGCAATTTCAAGCTGAGTTTCTGGTTCGTTAACTGAAATGAATCATACGGAGCTGCTAAGCTCTCCTGTAAATAGTTCTGGAGATGGGTGAAGAATATTTTGTATGTATTTTGTGGTGTTCGGACGTTGAATTTAAACATTAAATCCACATCACAGCCTCAAAACATTTTTTTCTTCTCCAGAATAATTAGGATTTACCAGAATTGTCTAGCAAATACTGTGTCTATACGTCTACTTCCTGCACTTCAATTATTTATAAACAATTATTAGGAAGTTATATTTGAAAACTCAATAGACAATCTGAACAAATAAATGAGGTGTTAGTATTTTAATGAGCTAGTTACATTAGTGTTTCTGGGAATACGGAGACCATATAGCTGGGTGAGTGCTAATGTAATCAAGGTACTAACATTTGGGAATTACTGTATTTCGATTCTGTAATTGATCAGGGAACACTAATAGATGATAAAGTAGGTCACAGAACATTTCCTCTTAAAGTAGTCACCTTGTACATTTCTGCAAGTTTCACTTGTGGAAGTATATTTGTGAAAGTTGAAACATGAAAGTGAATTTATGAGGTATTGATCAGCAGTTTTGTGTATTTTGATGACATTTAACATTGATAAGAGAAATATATTCCCAGTGGAAAATTCAGTAAAAAAAACTTGAACTCTGAATGTTAAAGCTTTTGGAAGGAGAAATCTTAGCAGAATTGATGTCTGTGTTTAGAAATCATCAATTATGGGCTGAGAAGGAAAAAAAACCCATCACTCACAAGCAAGTAGCTGAAGTCTTTAGAGACAGACCACCTCTTCCCACCACTGATATCATTTTGTGCATTAAACTTCTAAAATTAATTGAACCAATTAGCAAAGTTTCTATATGAAGAAAAGCTGGCAGGGTGTTTGGAGTGGAGCCACAATATTTAGTCTGTATTAAAACTGACTTGGGAGCCGATCAATATCTCATAAATTCACTTAGGTGGCCAACTAGATAAGTTACCTGCTGTTAATGGATTTTCTCTCTCTTATTTTAACAAATTGATGGTTCACTATTATACAGAATTTCTTTAGTGTTTTATTACAAAAAATTCAATTAATCCTTTGAGAAATAAAACAGTAATTTATGGCAGTGTTCTGGCAGGCAAAGGTATAACAGATTTAAATAGTGTATAAATCAGATTTATTTTCAAGTTCCAAACAGAGTTTTCCTTTTGACTCTGACAACTGTCTAATCATCTTATTTTCCCCTTCCACCTGTTACAGGGCAGACCATAAGAAGCACTGAGTGACCTCAACTTCTATTAATTTACTCATCTAAGAAGTTACTTTTATGTAAATAATCCCATTGACTACAATATGGCAACTCATACTGGAAAACTATGACTATGGAAAACTTGTGGGAATTAGGGTTTACAGTGTTGGTGCATTATTGTATTATACATAAAAATAAACCGTGACCCTCCTTTGGCACACTATGATTTCTGAAATAACCAACAGAATTTCACATCACCCTCAAACGTGAAATACCAAATTCATGTCAAAACATCTATAGTCTTTACCCTTTTATATTTGTAGAATGAAGGTAGTTTACTCTGATCTACTTGCAGTTCTGTTTGTTAAGGGCATTTTCCATTTTTAAGTTATTTATGACAATAAACACTTTGCTGCAAAACATTAATATTGCAACACATATTAGGATTTTGGCAAGAATCAGAAGTTATTAAAATATCCTGAATCAGACTTTTGATAAACTACACAGCACATTATCTATAGCTATGCTATAGTTTAATTTGACTTTTTCCCCTTTCTTCATTTTTTTTTTTAATTAGACCTATTGGGAACATGGGAGGGAGGGAAGGAAGGGAGAAAGCAGCATTTAAAAGTTAACTGAATCAGAAGGAGAAAAATATTCCTCACTTATGAAAAGCAGCACCAATAATTATTCAATGAATTTTGAAATCAACACCAGCAGTCAAGTATATGAGATTCCTGCTGATATTGGTCATCTGAGAAATAATGATTTATTGCTGTTCAGTGCATGCTTACTTATGTGAATACAATTTTCCACTAAGGAATCAAAACAAAATAAGTGCCCCTACCATTTGCATGGTGCCATCAAAAAGATGGAGAAGTAAATTGAACACTAATGAGTACACTTAGCACAGATGATTTACTCCATGACTGTGGAAGTGTACAATGCACACGCACAATGTAGTCAAGTTAACTTTATATGTTTTCTAAAAACAGGTTAAGTGCTATTTTGTAAAATTACAGGGAGAAATTAGCAAATTATTTTTGTATCATTTGTTTTTTTGCCATGAAAATTAGATTATTGATACTTACTACTACTTGTGAGACATTCTGAGGGCCTGATTTTGATTATACTTAGATTGCTTTTACAGCAGTGTAACCCATTCATTTGGAGTTACTTCTGATTTAGAAAAGAGTAATCAGATGCCATGTTTGAGACCCTACTCAATCATGGATTGGGTCCCAGTATCCTAGGCATTGTACACATACCTAACACAAAACTATTAGAATGATTACCATTGAGCCTCCTATAAGAGTATGGCTAAAGGAAAGAAGTGTACCAAGGGCCTGTTGGGTGAAGGTAAGTAAAGTTATGGGGAGAGTATCCAGGCCCTGAGGGACTATTTACACTAGAAAAAATCAGGAGCATCTCTACTGAAGACAATGGATGTAGACCCAGGTGAGAGGAAAATAAGGAGCTATCATGCACCATCCCTACCTCTGTCTCCTGGATGCATCTACTTGAGGGATGGGTTGGGGATATTCCAAGTAGACACAGCCCCTGCATCCAGTTTCTGCTCTGCACATGATCGGGAGTTCAACACTGAAATAACTCCCCCCAGTTCTTCCCTATGAAACATAATAGAAGTAATGCCACATATTCAGTTTTAAAGCAGTTGGGGATTGATCTCCTCACTGCCTAACATATAACAAAAAAGAATGATAGTAACTGAACCTCAACTGGAGCAAGGCAGTGCAAAAGGCATACACAGGACACAATTCAAGTACAAACTAAATTACTTTTAAGCCATTTGTTGCATCAAACACTCATGGCACTTAGTATTTTAGGCAACAAGGAGTTTTAAAGCAACCCAAAGAGTAGAATATGGTTACCTACCCATGACTGTTGTTCTTTGAGATGTGATGCAAACGTGCATTCTACTTAGGTGCATGCACTCCCAGCACACTGGAGCTGGAGAACTTTGCCTAGTGGTAGGCATAGGGGGGCACTCACACACTCTGACCCAACCCCTACCTCCTCCTCTGGCCATATAAGAGAGGTGCTGTGCCAACACCTTCAGTTCCTTCGCTCCGAACATCAGAAGTACAGACTCCGACCCAGAGGGGATGGAGGGTGGGTTGTGGAACACACATCTGCATCACATCTCGAAGAACAACCATTACAGGTAGGTAACAGTTTTTTCTTCTTCAACTAGATGCAGCTGTGAATATAAAAAACTATATATTATATATATACATTGTAACAAAGTTCCTCCTCTACCTTGGTGGGTCCTGCACTTATTGGCGGATTTTGCTCGCCTCAGAGATCTTCCCCTCTGGTGGAACCCACAGTCCAGGTCAACTCCTCCTGTGTCTGATTAGGAGTTGGGAGGTTTGGGGGGAACCCGGGCCCACCCTCTACTCCGGGTTCCAGCCCAGGGCCCTGTGGACTATAGCTGTCTAGAGTGCCTCCTGGAACAGCTGCACAACAGCTACAACTCCCTGGGCTACTTCCCCATGGCCTCCTCCCAACACCTTCTTTATCCTCACCACAGGACCTTTCTTCTGCTGTCTGATAATGCTTGTACTCCTCAGTCCTCCAGCAGTACGCCTTCTTACTCTCAGCTCCTAGTGCCTCTTGCTCCCAGCTCTTCACGTGCACACCACAAAGTGAAGTGAGGTCCTTTTTAAACTCAGGTGCCCTGATTAGCCCGCCTGTCCTAATTGATTCTAGCAGTTTCTTCTTAATTGGCTCCACGTGTCTTAATTAGCTTGAATGTCTTAATTGTTCTAGCAGGTTCCTGATTGCTCTAGTGCAGCCCCTGCTCTGGTCACTCAGGGAACAGAAAACTATTCATCCAGTGGCCAGTATATTTGCCTTCTACCAGACTTCTGTACCCCACTTGTCCGGGTCTGTCACAATATATATACACACAGTATACATTTTAAACAAACAATTTAATAATGTTCACAGCGATGATGATTGTGAAGTTTGGTTGAGGTGGTGGAGTCAGAGGATGGGATATTTCCCAGGGAATGCCTTACTGCTAAATGATGAACTAGCTTTTGGCGGAGACCTCAAGGGTTAACACATTGTTGTTAATATAGCCTCTCACACTCTACAAGGGAGCACGAATGGAGAGAGGGGAGACAGCATAGCAGACGGAGACACACATCCTGTGTGTGGAAGAGACCCCTTTAAGTAAGTTGATCCCACTTTTAAGTGCATTTTCTTTTTAAGTGGATCAGGAAGTTGAGACAGCAGCTGCTGCCCCAAGCTCTCTCTGTCTCTCTCTGTCGGTGTCCCCACCCTGCTCCATATGGAGAAGGGGTAAGCGGGGTGAAGGAGCAGGGGGGAGGGGGACACCCTGATATTAGCCCCCCCTTCCCTCCCCTGCCACAGCAAGCAGGAGGCTTGGGGAGCAGCTCCAAGGCAGAGGGCAGGAGCAGCACATGGCAGTGGAGGGAGGGACAGCTGAACTGCCGGCAATTGATAGCGGGCTGGGCAGCTGCTATACAACTTCCAGATGTAGCAGCAGTCTTTATTGTGTCCTTCACAGAGACAACACACACCGTATGGGGATCCCTGTTGGGGATGCCCTCCAACATGACAAACGATGCTTGAACCCTGGTGAGGGCATAACACAGGGCAGCCAACTATTCTATTACTATACTAACATTAAACTTAATCTAAGCTACTACTAACTACTATATAGAAGAAAAAATTCTCAGAAAACAGACTGAAACATGAGGTGAAAACATCAAGCAGAGCTTTGACTCTAGCCATGGGTGGTGAGAAGGAACTGAGGTGCTGCCCTTATATGGCTTTGGGAGGGGCTAGGGCCACAAGGTGTGAGTGCTGCTCCCACAGGTATTGCTAGGCAAAGTCCTCCAGCTCCAGTGCCTTGAATGTGCATACACTTAAGTAGAATACATGGCTGCATTTACTCAAAGAAGAACACATGATACTTTCCCTCACTGGCAACCTTACAAGTGCCCACTGGTTTGCTGCTGTTTGTTCAAATTTTTTTCTGTCCAAACAGCTCAGGACCCAAGTCCTAATAGACTAATTTATTTTAAGAATGAGAATTATAGATGTAAGAATTCTTGTTGATGCACCTCCATTCTAGTGCTTGGAGTGTCCACAAATTCAGGGATCCTTTTACATTCAAACACCTAGAAAAAGTGACTGAAGAGGACTTGTAGGAAAACAAAGCCAAATCATGCAGTCCTTCCTCAGACAGATGAAACTACTGATTTTCATGAGAAATTTACCTCAGTTAGGGCTTCAGGACTTGGTCCTCAAGACTGAGTTTATCTGCAATATAAGGTGTTATAAAATAGATGAAAGTGAGTGCATTAAATGCTGACCAGTGGAAAAATGCAATCCTTATGCACAATGGAATAACATTGCCATAGAAGCATACATTACTGGGGGCAAAACGTGGTAGAACAGAGTATATGTAATACACGATATACAAAAAAGTATGCAACTCCAAGGTGATCTCTTCAGCAACAAAGTGTATATTTAATGAATTAAAATTTAGTTTCTTATAAAAACACTAAAATCACCTCACTATTGGTATTTTTAATCTATAATTCTATTTTTCTCATTTTATTTGCTTGTCTACAAGGGAATAAAGTAACTTCAACTTCATTTGTCCTTTAAAGGTTAAGCAGATCTTTCTGATTGTTGTATTAAAATGAAAAGAAATATAAAAATATACCTTTGAGGAAAAAAAATCTTTATTCTAAGAAAGTTATAAAAAACAAAAAGCCCTACTAAAAGATGTGATTAAATATTCCCAAACTTGGAAGAATTAACAACTCTAAAAATGTACAGTAATGCCAGATGCTGCAGCCAGTTGTTGTTGACTATTTAAAAAAATGTAAATCTGAACACATCCTGACAGTATGATGTTCTCTCAACTATCATGTTTCTTGCAGGGTTCCAGCTGGAAAATTACAACTGGAAGACATCTGTCCTTACGTCTTTTATTCTAGGATCTCTAAAGGACAAGCTATTTATATGACTGGTGGGGGCTTTTTGTTGTGAAGATCATGTTTGAGCTAATCAATTATCTAGCCAATTAAATAACTTAATGCATAAGTACATCATTCCGGAAAATAGAATTGAAGCAAACTCTTCATCCCCATACAAACATAAGCAATCAAGCTCCTACAGCCACACGTGCTCTGTGAGGCAAACAGCTGATAGGTTTGCTCATCACTGGAAGTCTGAAAACATCCAACAGCTCTTATCAAATGACAAGCTTAACAAATATCCCACAAAAACGATGCCATTGAGTTGAATGAGAGTTAGGCCCTGATTCTGCAAACGCATGTGTATGTGCTTAATGTTACTTAGGGCTGATGCTGCTCTTATTCCAGTCAACAGGAAAACTCCCACTGATAATAATGGAGCAAGATTGAAGCAAGAGCAAGACCACGGACAGTGTAGGCCCATTACTCAACTCTGTGTGTGTGTGTGTGTGTGTGTGTGTGTGTGTGTGTGTGTGTGTGTGTGTGAAAATAATATCAGAAAATGTGGAAATAGCAGAGGTGCTTCATGACTTCTTTGTTTCGATTTTCACCAAGAAAGTTGGTGGTGATTGGACATCTAACATAGTGAATGCCAGTGAAAATGAGGTGGGATTAGAAGAGGCTAAAATAAGCCTTGGCTGCAATGATTTAGTTGGTGTTGGTCCTGCTTTGAGCAGGGGATTGGACTAGATGACCTCCTCAGGTCTCTTCCAACCCTAATATTCTGTGATTCTAAAGAAAGAACAAGTTAAACATTTCTTGGACAAATCAGATGTCTTCAAGTCACCAGGGCCTGATGAAATGCATCCTAGAATATTCAAGGAGCTGACTGAGGAGATATCTGAGCCATTAGCGATTATCTTTGAAAAGTCATGGAAGACAGGAGAGATTCCAGAAAACTGGAAAAGGGCAAATATAGTGCCGATCTATAAAAAGGGAAATAAGGACAACCATGGGAATTACAGACCAGTCATCTTAACTTCTGTAACCGGAAAGATAATTAAGCTATCAATTTGCAAACATCTAGAAGATAATAAGGTGATAAGTAACAGTCAGCATGGATTTGTAAAAAAACAAATCGTGTCAAACCAACCTGATAGCTTTCTTTGATAGGGTAACAAGCCTTGTGGATGGGGGGTGGGGAGGGAACAGTAGACATGGTATATATTGACTTTAGTAAAGCTTTTGATACTGTCTTGCATGACCTTCTCATAAACAAACTAGGAAAATGCAACCTAGATGGAGCTACTATAAGGTGGGTGCAAAACTGGTTGGAAAACCATTCCCAGAGAGTAGTTATCAGTGTCATACTGGAAGGGCATAATGAGTGGGGTCTTCCAGGGATCAGTTCTGGGTTTGGTTCTATTGAATATCTTCATCAATGATGTAGATAATGGCATACAGAGTACACTTATAAAGTTTGCAGACGATACCAAGCTGGGAGGGGTTGCAAGTGCTTTGGAGGATACGATTAAAATTCAAAATGATCTGGACAAACTGGGGAAATAGTCTGAAGTAATGAAATTAAATAAGGATGAAATTAAATAAGGACAAATGCAAAGTGCTCCATTTAGGAAGGAACAATCAGTTGCACACATACAAAATGGAAAATGACTGCCTAGGAAGGACTACTATGGAAAGGGATCTGGGGTTCCTAGTGGGCCACAAGCTAAATATGAGTCAACAGTGTAACGCTGTTGCAAAAAAAGCGAACATCCTTCTGGGATGTATTAGCAGCAATGTTGTAAGCAAGACACGAGAAGTAATTCTTTCGCTCTACTCTGCGCTGATTAGGCCTTAACTGGAGTATTGTGTCCAGTTCTGGGCCCCACATTTCAGGAAGGATGTTGACAAATTGGAGAGAAGTCAGAGAAGAGCGACAAAAATTATTAATGGTGTAGAAAACATGCCATATGAGGGAAGATTGAAAAAACTGGGTTTGTTTAGTCTGGAAAAGAGAAGACTGAGAGGGGACATGATAACAGTTTTCAAGTACAGGTCTGTCGCCTCTTATGCGGGGGTTACGTTCTGCGCTGAGCGCGTAAAGCGAAAAACCACGTATGTTGAGACTCCATTGAGTTGAATGGCGGACGGAATTGCCCGCAGTACCGATGCCGTTTTAAAATGGTTATTTTTCTTTTTTTTTTTCTGTTTTTGGCGACCGCGCAAAGCCGAAATCGCGCAAGTTAAATGCGTGGAAGATGCGACAGACCTGTATGTAAAAGGTTGTTACAAAGAGGAGGAAGAAAAATTTTTTTTCTTAACCTCTGAGGATAGGACAAGAAACAATGGGCTTACATTGCAGCAAGGGCAGTTTAGGTTGGATATTAGGAAAAACTTCCTAACTGTCAGGTTGGTTAAGTACTGGAATAAATTGCCTAGGGAGGTTGTGGAATCTCCATCATTAGAGATTTTTAAGAGCAGGTTACACAAACACCTGTCAGGGATGGTCTAGATAATACTTAGTCCTGCCACAAGTTCAGGGGATTGGACCTCTCGAGGTCCCTTCCAGTTCTATGATTCTCTGAACTGCAAGAGCCAAAGAAAGTGCTGGAATAGTATGGTAATGCTCAGCATGATTATTATGATCCTGTTGTTACTGACTGTTGATATGTTTGAGTCAACATAAATTGCTAACCACAGGCCTGATTCTGCCACTTTTAATCAGCATGCAGTATCACCTTATTCTGCAAGCAGACCATTGAAGACAATGGAACTGTTTGTAGATTTGTAGTACTGAGCACAAGTAAGACTGGCAGAATTGAGCACTGTGTGAGAGAGATAATGCATAAGGGAGACAAACACAAAGAGCAATTGTTCATTTTAAAAACTAAACAAAACAACAAAACAAAGCAAAAACCCTAGATAACTGTTGCAGTAAGAACACAAATAAGAATAAATTATTCGATAAAACATTTACAAACTAAAAAACACTTCTAATTGGATATTTCATAGTTTCATTTATTTAGATTTTGCTTTAATTGTGATTGGTATTAGGGTGGGAACAAACCTGTAGGGACCCAATTTTGATCACTGTTGCCCTATTGTAAATCTGAAGTAACTCCACTATCTAACAGTGTGTGGGTTTTTGTTTTTTGTTGTAAACCCCACTCTTTTTAAACTCATCTCACCCTAAGTTCACGAAGTTAGACAACTTCTGGAGCTCTTGCTTTTTTTTTTTTTTTTTTTAAACATTCATGCAAAAAAAAGAAGCTCTTCCGCTATATGACTTCTCAGAATCACCCCAGATATTTTTATTTTTTTTTGTCAAACCCAGCTGAACATCACAGCCTGCCGTTAGGTATAGTACTTCATTAGTCATTTCCCTTTTAACAGTCAAACACCAATGTCAAGCAATTGCTACTTTGTTCCATTTTCTCATCACCAGATGAAGAGGAGGAAAAAATTGCAGTGGTAATTACAAAAGGGAGGCATTTGAAACTCCACTAAGACTGGTGGGGTAAAAATGGCCTGAGCTCACATAGCCAAGACTGCATGGGGGATGCAATGATGTTTGCAGGGGGGTGACAGGGACAAGAAATAAATGTATGCTGATATTTTGACGGAGAACCATTAGAATTTGAAAGAGACTATGATTGTGGCTTGGTCCTGTGGGAACCATGTCTAGGATCAGAAGAAGCCTGAGCTATTATGCTTCATTCCTGACAGCTACTGAAAAAAACCCACCCACATGAGATTTGATGGCTAGTGCACTGAGATTTATACCTGGTTTGCCACCCATAAGGAAGAGTTAATAAAGAGAGCCTAAAAGGAAAAGGTGGTGATAAAATAAGGCAGAAAAAAAAAGATGATGAACAGGTGGGCATGACAAGGAAATCCAAAGGAAGGGGGGGGGGGGGAACAAAGGGATGCAAAATGAGAAAAAGAAAAACCATGAGGAGAATACTTAAAGGAAAAACAAATGAGACTCATGTAAACCTTCTGAATATCTAATTGTCATTGATTAGGTTTTTGAGCCCTGGTATTTAAACACAAGGTGTGACCTGGGCTAATTATTATTTAAGTGCTATAAACACAATTTAAAGGAAACAAGCAAGATAAATGCTTTATAAAAAAAGACTACATTGCAAGGACAGTGATTAAAATTGGAATGATTTAGTTCATCACATTTTGAGATATCATACTTTAACTCTAGGTACATCAATCCCTCAGTGTCTATTTCACTAATTTGCATGAGCACTGTAATTGACAGCTTGTTAACAGCTCATTAGGAACACTGAAAACCCTGTGACAAACACCACACACAAAACAACAGAATGGACAAAGTCTCTAGTCATAAATTATACCTAGAACAACCTAATTTAAAAACTGCTGGTCAAAACACAACTTGATTAAGTAAAAAAAAATAAATAGAATATATATGATGGTTGGTTGGAGAATTTCCCTAGGAGTAAGACATGCCTGTACAGGACTATTAAATGATATAAAATTATTTCTTGCTATTGCAAATGTTGTACATGATAATTAGACACTTATTTTTTAAAACAACAACAAATCTTAAATATACCACAGCCAATTCAATTTTTCAGTCTTTCAAAGTAAAAATCTAGTTAAAACGTTGCTTTCCTTCAATCTAAGATGGGAAACATCTACAAGCATGAATTCCAACACATTACATAAAAGACAATAACAGCAACATAACAGAGAGAACCCTATTTATGTTTTCTAGTAAGAGAGTATAGAGCTACTGGATGTTGTCCTTGCTTATCTTTGGATGAAAGCCTTATTATAAGCTCATTTCAGTTGAACAAATCTCTCTGGACTCCCTGCTGAGCAAGGCATTTAAACTTTAAAGCTGAAAGGCATTCATTTTCCTTTGCTGACGGGGAAAACCTTACTGCACAAGCTTCATGATGCACATGGAAGCTTTTAGATTTTTCAGTGGCAAGAACACATTAAGGCATTTAGCTGCTTACTGTGTTTCTCTACAGTGAATGGACATCAAAGGCATTCATTTCCACAGGTATCACAGATGAATTCTTCTTCAGCCCAACTATCTTTGCCCTGCTGAGTTTAGAGTGTTCTTTAGACTCCAGGTAGGGAATAAGGTGTGAAAATGTTTGGTGCATCATTTTCCAGGTCATTTTGATATACTATCACTTCTGGGTAGTATTTACTATATGAACCTAGACGTGACTAAGGAGTGCGACAATATTTCTCCAGGTGAAAAGATATATTGCATATTTGATATGGCTATGACACACAATTATAAAACTACAGCTTCGTATACTCCCCTGTTTATGAATCTTGATTATTATTAAATGTCTACCCTTGCAGTTTCTTTGGAATAAAATGTCTCACTTATTACCTTATAGTGAGCTCCTAGAGTCTCTATAAAGCAACTGTCAAACAAAAATCTTCAAAAGCCTGACTACACACTATAAAAGGGGCAGAGTACTTTTGTATATGAACCTATAAGCAAGACCATAAAAAGTTATCTTTAGTGTTGCAAGACTCATAGATCAGGGATAACATTGAACCTCGCCAACCCACACAACTGTAGTGCGTTTCAAAACGGAAGTCCCGATTATAAGGCACTATGAAATAAAGTGGTGTAGCTCAAAAAACTATACCTGAGTCTCAAATGTCTCTTCATTTTTATTTATTTTTACACACCAAGGGTAGTTTTTGGCCCAGCAACATACCCTCAACCTCCACTGAAATCAATCAGAGTTTTGCTTATCTTCTGCAAGGGCATTTTTTGACACAGTGACCTCAGCGGAAGCCTTCCCTCAGGTAATAATGAATTACAGTAATACAAAGGTGCTTTTATTTAAACAGATTTACTCCAATCATGACCAAAAGGACCATTCACTTTCACAAGAAATTCTATGCTGAAATTTGTTACATCATCTGTTTTCATTTTTTTTTTGGTACAGTACGGTATGGATCCAATTTGTTTTTAAAGAACTCACAATTTATGGTCACAAATACCTGCAAGTACAGTTCTGGGCTCCTCTTTATCAGTGTGTGTAATTCAAGAAGTTCCAGCAGACATTTTGTGGTGCAAAGACTATGCTGAAAATCTGACCCTTTATGTTTGAAAGAGATAAATGGGCAAGGTGGTTTATTAAAAAATATATTTTACTTAAAAAAAATAAAGCAAAGGCTGAAATATGGAAAAAATAACCGAACCATACACATACCCAATTTGTTTGATCTGTGCAGGATATGGCAGATAATCATTGTTTGACAATTTTACGGGCTGAATGATTCTATCAGGATGGTCTGTCACCAAACAGACATACAGAGAAAACTCCTGACCTAAATCCTGGTATTGAGGTGGGAAGAGACATGAAACTGGGGACTTGACAAAGTTACACCCAGTGATGGAGCTAATGGGGGCTGACCATCCCCCGCAGCAGCCTTCTGTTGTACGTAGGGGCTGCAGAGTGAGCCCCCACACACCTGGCAGTGGACTTGGCTCCCTGTTCTGGGCATTGCAACCCAGTGCCCTATGTTACAAAGCCACTCAGACAAGTCCGGACTGGCCAGGGCCGGCTCCAGGCACCAGCTTTCCAAGCTGATGGTTGGGGCGGCAGGCGAGAATGGGACGGCAGTCTGAGTCCCGCGGTGCCAATTCGGCAGCAGGTCCGCTCTTCTTGCCTGCCGCAGCGGCAATGGGGCGGCAGGTCCGCCGCTCTCCCCTTGCTGCCGCGGACTGGGACTGCCTGCGTCGGGGGCGGGGCAGACGTAGCGGGGCTCCGCCCCCGACGCAAGCAGACGTAGTGGGCCCCCGCCCCCGACGCAGGCAGGCATCGGGGCGGGGCCCCGCTACATCTGCCTGCGTCGGGGGCAGGGCCGCCGCCCCTGCTTGGGGTGGCAAAATTTTGAGAGCCGCCCCTGGGCCTGACTGCCCCTCTGTCACGATGCGGGGCAGCTGGGCCAGACCCAAATCACACTGCAACCCCACCTGCGAGATTGCAATGTCCAGAGTGGAGAGCCAGACTCAGCCTTGCAGGGTAGGAAACACCACTGCTGAGTGAGTGTGTGGTCAGGCCACCACCAATGACCCATTGCATGCTCCCCCACATCCCACACCCCCAGCTTCCAAAACCTCTGGTTAAACCTTATACTGGAAACAGACACAAAGGTCCTTTGGGTAGAGAATCCCAGTTCCTCCATCTGGGCCCTGCTTCAGGTCTTTGCAACCATGGGTATATGTTGTAGCTATTTTTATTAAGTGCAGGGATTTGCTTTGAGCCCTCATGCTTTTGTGACCCTTAAAGACGGTGTTGGTATTAGGTGCATCAGGTAAGATAATTAAAAAAAAAAAGAAAAAGAAAGTGAAATGCCTTTATAAACAAAACGCCTCTGCAAGCCACAGTGCAGCTTGCCCCTTTGTGGGATAGAGGCCTGGGCCCAGCCAACTCTGATTACTGAGGAGGCACACCTAAGAGAGATCAGCGGTTCCCCATAAAGGGCAACAGGAAGCTTGAGGCGGGGGAAGAAATTACCAGACTCAGGAGGCTGTAGAGACACAACAGAGTGAGAAAGACTTGCACGGGAAAGATCCTGAGACCAGGGGAGTTGCTGGGGGGCTATGTCCAGTTTAGGACTGGGGGTGGGAGGAACACGTTTATTTTTCAACTTTAAGTTAATAAACAGAGTAAGGGGTGCTTCTATTGGGCTTTGTTTAATTTAATGAGGAACCAAGAGGGTAAACTCAGGTGAGGGGACACTTGGAGGGTTGCCTTGAGGCCACAAGAGGGCGCCCAAGAGGAAACCACTCACTGACAGCCCCTCTAATGACAGACTATCATGGAGGTGCAACACTACAAATTTTTAAGGACCAAGTTGAACAAAACTGTTTACATCTATCTACAAGAAAATTAATTAAACTCACAATTCTTAAATAAATGATAGACCCTGGCACCATTTAAGTCACTGAGAGTTTTCCCATGGCTTCAGAGGGACCAGGATTTGGTTCTACTGCATAAATGTATGTTAAAATTAATGACAAAGATGTAAATAAAGGATTATCCACTCAACAGAATATTTTCGTAACTATAATCTCTTTGGGGCAAACACCAGGACAAACAGTGGATCCAAGATGGTCTGGTGTGTAGGAGCTAGGGAATAGTATAGGAATCTGTGAGCAGGGGGGTTATACTCCCAGAAAACCAGATAGCACATATTAATTTGTAAGCTCTTAGGGCAAGAGCTATGTGTTATTTTGTAACTGTGAGTTCAAAAATAGTATTATGAATGGTCATACAATATATTAAAAACACATTCTCCAAATACAGGTACAGAGAAAACCATAATTTGACTACATTCTTCAGAGTTTTAATGAATATAAAGAAAATTAATACTAGAAACCTAATTCCATTCTCAGAAATCCCATATGGAATCTTAGCCTTGCATATAACAGATTAAGGCTACTGTTAATAGAGACATACGATATAATAGGCTTTCTGAGAGAAAATGAAATATATGACCTGGTATCCTTAGGTATAGTCTGACTTATTTATATTATATTATTTATATTATAAAATATTCAATACAATATTTTTGTATTGAAGTTCTTCTTATTACTACTTTGAAAACGTGCATGGAGAAAGTATTGGCTTAAATGCTCAGAAAGGACCACACAGAGCCTCCCCACAAAATGGTAAGTATTGTAATAGCAAGGTCTTAAATTTAGCTTCCAAATTATTCAGCAAATTAACAGGCCAAGGTGAAAAGTGTGTACTAACTACTTAGGTGGCCCTAAGTCAATTTTTACATGCACAGTAGCTACCATAATCACAAGCTTTTTGAAGCCATTTGACAATCAGTTTATTTTACTTACAAGTATTTGCATGAAGGAAAAGTAATACATTTTAAGTAGTTTAAAAGTAGTAGTAATTAAGAGCTCAGAGGTACCAAAAGCAACAACAACCAAAAAGCCAGCTGTATTTGCAGTCCTGCTAAAAAAGCATTGCATATACTGCACCAGGATTTACAGTCCTCCATAACCAGGAAAATTGTGATACAAGATTGCATTTACTTTTATCTTACCCAAAGTAACATTATCTTCTACAACTGTAAAGGAACTGCACTATCATATAAATCTATTTAAAGGAATTGACACAGCTACAATAAAAGGCATCCTTCTCTATGGCTTGTTCACTGCAAATCACCCAAGTGCTAACAGTTGAAGAGAAGCTTTTGATTTCTTTTCATACTGGCACTGTAAACCCTCTCTTGTTCAGTACACACATATCCCTCAACTTCTGTCAAAAGCAAGTACAAATTTCCTAACCAAAACTGAAAAGTCCTTGGCTTTTCAAATGACTATAAATTGCATGGCTAAGTGCATATGGCCACAGGGCTGTCACAGATACTTTTCTTGACAATTCATCATAGCATACTAATTCTGTAATATCATTACTGCGTCTCTTCTCACTGTACTGATCCAGCCAGTTAATTTAATCAACTAATAATAGATTCAGAAATGGATGCAAGGGGCCCTAGCACTTCAAATTATATTACTAGAGATGCACAGCAGTGAAAGCAATGTATTCTCTACTTGCCATTAAATGTAACCTCCAAAATTTCCTGGTAAATTGGGAATTTTACCTTTAAAAAGGACAACACTATTGTAAAAGTTCAAGGTGGACCTCCAATCAACAATTTTAAAATAAAATAATGAGTGTTTACACTAAATGTCATTTTATTTACATTATGCTAATTTAAATATATTTATAAATATTTAGTCAGTTATCTTGATTATTGTAGTTGCAGTTCAAGGAAAGAACACTGCATGAAAAGAAAAAAAAAGATCTATAGAAAACTAGAGATGTATGATTAACTGCAAAGTGAGCCATTCAAATATGGACAATTAATTTTATTAAATTTTAATCTTCTCTGCAAATGTCAATGATAATTAGAAAACATTATTCTCTAACATCTCAGTCCATTTTGTATGTCACAAAGACTAATGCATTAACTTAATATGATCAAAAATCTGAAAAAATAAGTAAATCAAACATTAATGCAAAATGAAAGTGAAAGGATCACAACATTCTCTCCCCACCCCCTCAAAAAAACATTGATTATTAAAATAGAACACAGCGAAGCTTAACACCAGGCAAATACAGGGCCAATCCTGCTCCCACTCAACTTAGTGAGCACAGCAACAAGGTCAAAGGGTCTTATCCTGAAAGATGGTGAGCTAATGCAGAGATAGGTGAAGTTAATAGGAGGGAAGGCATTCAGCACTGCCCAAGAAGCAGTCATCAGCTCTCAGATCAGGCCCATATTATCTATAGTTTAGATGTAATTATTGCACACAAAGTAAGCATATAAGTCTTCAGTTGAACACACAGCCTGTTGTATTTGAACACCTTAGGAGTAACAATTGGTACCTCTAGTTTTCAAGAGATTAGACTGGATTCACAATTAGATTTGCTTTCAGCCCTATTAACCGTATGTGATTAGGACTGGAACCTCTGCTGTGCTGAGAGGCAGACAAGACCTAAGCTATCTTTACTGCTGCCATGAGTCCTGGGGGATACTAAGGGCTGAATCAACCTGAAAGTTAAAGCAAACCAAGCCAGGCTGCTCTAAGTCCCATTTGCACTGCTGCAGCAGCAAAAAGGGCAAGAATCCAAACCTCATTATTGTGCACTGGGACAAAATCCTGTCCATACGAGCTGAGCCAGGTCCCTTCGTAGAGCTTTCTGCCAAAGATGAAATTTTACAGTACATCACTATCCAGCCATAATATAGATGTATATACCTGTCCTATCATTTAGCATGTGCCATCAAACTTCAATGGATCTTAAATACAACTTAAGGGGTACCCTGAAAAGGATTCTTGAACTGGGTCATGTTACTTGGGTGGACTAAATACATCTTCCTAAAAATATTAGGTGGTTATCTTAAGAAATCACTGTACACTCCTCTTAAGGTGTCCAGTGTCACTAGCTAGAAAACATAATTCAAAATCATACTTACTGATTATAAAAGCAAGGCATCTTCTTCAGCACTATAATATAACAAAACAAATACTTTTCCTTTCATCAATATACAATAGCTTTGGTCATTATTGAGAAACATTAGGTGGTGAAGTAATGAGTGCCATGCATTTTATGCTTAAATCAATGTAGTGTCTTGCAGTTATGCCACCTAATGTGTTTTTAAGTCATCCGCTACAGAAATCAATGTGATTCTTATTTGAGATTCAGTGTTAAGTTCAGCCTCATAAATTTAGAATTGCACTCTGTTATTTTGATGGTTATATATTAACCACATCCTGAATGTTTTATGATATTATACTCAGACTTGCAGTAAGTCATGCCAGTTCCATACATAAGGCATGAGGTTCTAGCTTTATTTGTACTGTCCAGTTTGGAGGCGGGTAAATATGATGATTTATTTGACACTTCAGAAGTGAAAACTACAGTATATTCAGATAAATTCCAGGTGGTGTGGCAGTAACAAAAACACACTGCAGAAAGTTCAACTGAGAATTTTCCAAGGCAAGCTGATTTTCAGAACATAAGGGTTATAATTCAAATGGCAGATTTTACATTAGAATGTGCATACTGCACTTGATTGGTCCTTTTAACACGTGAAGAGGCCTTACCCAATGTCCCAGAAATCACATGCTGAATTATAGATATTTTTGTCTACAAGATTTATGTTGATATTTAGAATGCAAGACTGAGCCTTTTGCTGGGAATAGTCTCGTAATTAGATAACCTTATTCCACATTTTGTTTACTCTTTCAAGATACTTAAATAAACCCTATAATGCACAGGTAGAGAGAAGTAAAAAGCACTAGAAAACTATTTACACAGATGACTTTAATTTTAAAAGTATCCAGGAGCTTTCGTTTTTCTTCCAAATACCATCTTTAATTTAATGCTGCGGAAAAGCAAATATTAATAAACACAGCAATGTGATGATTTTTGCGCACTTTATTAAAGAATTTCCTTTGACATCTCAGACAACATTTTCCCACTGTATAGAAGTGGCTACTTGTTAGAAAGAATACCAAACAACCATCCTCCACAGTGGATTTTCTTTCTTTACAGTTTCTTTTTTTGGCATATTTCATCATGGCTCATAGCCTTGCCTTATTTATTTCAGTGACATATTATTGGGTTGTGTGCTCATCTTCCCAAGAGGGTGAGAAATATCCTAGGCTGTAACTAAACTGACAGACCTACCAGAATGTTTCAGGAGGTTCTAGGCGGGCCAAAAGCCAAGGGAATTTATCATGAAATGCTTGGATTCAGCAGGCATAATGGGGAACATTATGGTCACACACAAAAAAACCTTTAATATTTCCCTTTGCCTCAGGGATCTATCAAACCTGTGTACTGTATTGCTGTATGGGTCAGAAACCTGGACCCTCTTACAAGCAGACTGAAAGAGGCTAGAGGCACTCCATATGTGCTATTAGCACCAAATCCTGAGTATAACATGTTTGACATTTCACACAATGTCAATCTTGCAAAGATCTGGCTTTCTTTCAATTCTCTCATTATATTCAAAAGCAGTGTTGCATGCTCTTCAGTCATGTCCCTATGATGGACAAAGCCAGCCCAACACACCATGCTTTTAAACTCTCCATTGACGCACAAAAGAGTACACATCCTGACCCTACCTGGTGCCACCCACAGGGGCCCTCCTCAAAGATTTGTGGATTAACAATATTGAGGCAGATCTGGGAACTTCACTACACAATGCCTACTGCGATGTCATCAACTGCGGTCATGCTGGCTGGCACAATGATCCTTAGTAGACCTCTGTATGTTTGGCTTACTTTGCCTCAGACAGCTTGCAAACCTCTTAGTACTCAAGTGTTAAAGATGGAAAAGGCCATCTAGGAGATGGCAGAATGATGGTATGCAGCATCACAAACTGATTTTATGTCGCCATTGTTTAAAAATTCATAGTGTAATAAAGATACTTCTTAAGTGCTTACAATTGGTGAAGGACTCAGATGGCACATTATATATGACAATGATTCAAACCGCAGAGATTAAATTGGCAATACTCTGAAAATAAATCCGAGATAAAAACAATTAGGAACACCTTTACAAAAATAGCTCTTCACACACTGAATCCACTGATTGTATGGGAAGAGGCCTGAACTATTTTCAGTCATCACTGAATAGATCAAGGGAAAATTTTACAGGAATGCCTAAATAACTTATGCCCTCAACTTTCAATGAGACTTACGCTCCTCACACCATTTTCAAATGTGACTTAGGTGCTTTTGAACATTTAAAGCTATATCTTCCATAACCTCTTCCAGAAATAAAGTTCACTTGGATTTTGGGGTGGAATTAGGACTCAAAGACAACTAAAATAAATAGGGTATTCTTCCTCTATTTTCATACAAATGCATTAACTGGTTTCTGGGACCAGCAATACTTTAAGGGCATTACAGACAGATAGTATGATACACTTCCTGCTCTGGATACAGAAAAAAAAATGTTACTGAGTCAAATATGGCACCCGAGCCCAGAGCAAACCTTGATGTGGACTACCAACAGAACGATCATGTACCACCTAGAGCAGAGGTTCTCAAACTGTAGTCTCAAACTGAGCTCCATTCAGGTGGTCCGCGGATAGTTCCCTCTAAGGTGCGCACCTGGGTGGCCACACATGACAAAATGAAGGGCCACACACCTAATTAGTGGAGACACTCAGGCGTTACTCCACTAATTAGGTGTACGGACCCTGGAGAAGACGCACATGTAAAGTGAGGTGGTGGCCTTGGGGGGAATAGGAAGTAAGTGGGAGGGGGCAGTGGGGTGAGAAGACGGGGTGGGGGGAATTTGAGATATGCAGGGCTGCGGCGGCCAGAGAACCGGACAACTTTCCCCAGCTCCAGGGCTGCCGGGGAGAGATGCTCCCCCCTCCTTCCCAGACCCATCTCAGAGGGTGCCGCGGCGGGGGAGAAAGGGAGAGACCCCCCTCTTTCCCAGCCCCAGCTCAGGGGCTGCTGCGGCGGGGGAGAAAGTGCACAACCATCACATTAGAAAGGTAAGAATACTGCTATTAAAATATGAGTTGTGTGCTTTTATTTCTAGAACAAATTTTTTAAAAAATTATTATTAAAGTTTTTTTTATATAGCGCTTTTATCCAAAGTGCTTTACAGTAGTTAGCTAATGGTATAAACAACATTTGGGAAGATCATTATGTGGTCTGCCAAGACCCTCAGCAATTTTCAATTTTCGGGAAAATTTTTTGAGAACCATTGACCTAGAGGCAGCAGGGTAAACTGCGGAGAAGAACAGAAGTTATTTTCTACAAACAAAGATTAAAGAGAAAATATACTGCTACCAAAAAAAAAAAATCCAAGTTTATTTCTAGGCCTCATTCCACACACGACTCAATGTTGTCCTGTTTTACTCCTGCCAATAACCCAGTCAAGTCAGGAACTGAGTTGGCCAGGATTACATCTCTAAGGTACTTGAAAACTGAATGATGGGTCATTTACAACATATTTTGGAGACAGTGGGAAGGAATAAAAGGGGGAAGAGGTGACTGTTAGGCTTTTTATTTGGTACGTCACAAATGGCTCAGCGTGGGAGGAAGATGACTTCAATAGTGGTCAATAAAAGATGCTTTCGAGGAAGATGCAAGAAGCCATTTAATAAGACCATTTGGTGGATGTGTATATTGATCCAGCTCATTTTTTACAGTGTCTGGAGTAGGCACTTTTTCTAGTCCTAGAAAATATTGTTGGGTATTATTATACCTTAAGAGAGCAGGGTGATGTAGCAGTATTTTTTGCCAGATGATGTCAGAGTAGAGATAGAAAGACAATATTATAGTTGGATTAGGCCTATAGATATGATTTAACTAAGCAATGAAGGTCACCCATTGGCAAAACCAATACAAGTTTGAGTGCAAATGAGGTACACCAGGAGTCTTTCACAATAACCACTCAAATAATTTATGAAGTTAAAAAACTGCAGGTGTTCATAGATGAAGATACGATGCCTTACAAAAATAAGAGCATGAGAAGAAATTAGATGATTTAAAAACACTAATAAGTGAGAGAGCATACGTTCACATCATGGTCTATACTGTTCATGTGCAACTCATCTGCATGCAGAAATGATAAAATAAACACCCCAAAAAAGGGATTTGCAGAAGTAAATTCTATGAACTGCATGACATGCACAAACAGTGTCTACAAAAATATTCATGCAATTGATTGTGTGCACAAAGCTACAGGCACATAAATATAGAGGCCACAGACCAGATTCAGGACCCCACATACTTGCATGTAGCTCATTATCAACGAGGTCATTTATCCTTATGTTTTGAAGATCTGATGTTACACCTACAACCTCATCACATGTTCCGTTTTTATGCCCAGTAGACTTTAAAAAAAAACACCCACCATGACCAAACTCTTTGTTTAGAGAGTATAACCCCAAAAGGTGTGATTTCAAGATTATGCAAGAAAATCAGGGACACCTAGTTTGCCAAAACATAAATAAAAAGGAAGCTTATGTACTGGCAAAATTCACTTAAATTAGGGCTTAAATATATCCCTATGGTTTTGCAAGACTTAGTTGAACACAGATCCGTGAGACTTCAGTTTGGCAGGGCTCACTCATAGTTTGCACCAACTTGGCTTAGAATTTTTGAGTGACATTTTCACTAGTGACATTTGAATGACAAAGGTTTGCACAGTGCTAATTTGAATGTATTAGAAGGTATCAAAACAGAAATTTGGTGACATATTCAAATTGCCTTATTAAAGTAAGGAGAGAATTTAAGTTTTCTATGCTAGGCATACAGTATGCATCTCCTAATATGATCTCTCTCCTCATACAATCTCTCAATACAATTACTGTTTTTATTGTCATTGAAATCCTTCTATGTTGTTGGGAGGTCCAGGGGAAGAGGTGGGTGCATTGGCAATTATGAAATTCTCAGTAAACTATATCTGATCTTATACATTTTCAAATGAAGCTGAAACCTAAAAAAGTTTTATTCGGTTTCATTTTCTGCAGTTCCTCAAATAGACTATCCCTGGCATTTATACTTCACCTGATATGGGGGATGAAAAGCATAAGTTGCTGTTGGAAGCAGGATTCACCTGCTACATAAGACAAATCCATTCAAAGAGAGTTATGTATGAGCTACTTTTTCCTTTCATAACAAATAAGAGCTATCAAGTGTGATGCATGCTCAATAGCAATGACAGGCAAACCTAGGATACTTTAGACCACATCTAAAAAGAATTAATTGTGCACAAACTATAAGTGAAGATTTTAATATATTTAAAGTGGGTAATAATGGTACAAAAGAGAACATGATTTCTATCCCATCCCCCCTTCCACCCAAGAAAGAATCTCCGTAGGACTCCCTGGCTTAAACTGAAGTGTTGGCAGTATTTAAGCTAAGATATGTAAAGGAAATACTCTTATATTCACATATATGTTTTGAAGTTAACTGAGCACTGTTAGCTTTAGTCTCATTCTTGATGTAAGTTTACACGGTGACAATGGGAAGTAGGATATATCTAGAATTAAAAGGAAATGAAAAAGGGAAGGGAGTTGCAAAGTATGTATATAGCAATTGTACCTCTAAAATGTTGTCCCTCCATTTGCACAAATATGTATAAGTGAAGTAGGGATCTATTTTATTATCTGAAAATTTAAAAAAGACTTAAATTTTTTTTTAAGTACATTTCCCAAGAAGTTCTCATGGACTAAGGTAATTCTTAACTAAAGCCTACAACAATAATATCACATGGACTGTAACAATTTTCAAATGGGAAAGTTTCTCCTACTTTAACAAAGAATAAAACCCAACTAAATAGTTATTTGATGCCGACATGTATCACTGTTTCTATGTCCACCATGGTATGATTAAATGCAGAAGATGCAACTGTATTAAAACTCCTTTACCAACGGGGACCATTCCCCCCAAACAACCCAGGAGGGCCGTAACAGTGTGGATTTCATCCATGGCCCGAAGTTCAACAAACCTGAAGGCAGATATGAGGTCAACGCTCCATCTACATCCTCACCCATGCCTAGGGGCCTAGGCTTGAAGCCAGAGTCCTCCCAACCTGCTCCTCTCCTCCATTCCAGGGGTAGGAGAAATGAAGTGCAGAGAGTCACATGCTGTGAGAGACATAGAGAAATATTCCCCCACCGTGCTAGGTCATGCTCTGGGCCCATGCCCAAATAGTCCATTAGGTTACAGGAACCACACATCAGACCCTTTTAAACCCATCAAAGCTACAACAATGTAATTTAACCCCCCCAAAACTGGACCTCCAAGATGCCGGACAGAACATGAGAAAAAAATCCCTTTCAGACTCCAAACACAGCTTTGGGATTAGCCTAGGCCCTGGCATCATAACAGATCTAGCTCATTAGACAGGAATGGGTAAGGGTGCGGCAGGAACAGAGCCAGACTGGCAATAAGCAAAAGAGGTCAAAATGGCTATTTCCCAGGAATAAGAGCAAGTAGTAGCTACTCTTTTCCATCTGCCCCAGAAGGCATAAACCAATCATCCAGTCCCTCCTGGCTCCACAGTCCAATGGCACTGAGAGTAGGCACGTCAAGCGGGGTAGTCTACCCGCCATCAAGGGAAAGAACACATGCTGCAGGGAGTCGGAAGAAGAACCTAGAGCAGCCCCTGTAGCATGGCCCCAGTCATTGAGGAACTTTCCCTCCTCTCCTCATTTGGACTCAGTCTTGCAGCCCAACTAGCAAGGTGAACATTTGTATTAGCAGAATAGAGGCTCTGCTTGTGTGGAACTCTGTATTATGAAAACATTAGAAAAAGTTTGCTGTTTCTGGATATAGAATTGTTTTTAAACCAGGGGCATTTCTGTATATCCATATACATTAGGCCTGCTTTCTTATATATACAAATGAATTACACACACACACTTTTAATCACAGCTGTTCACTGGGAAAGTTTTATGTTTTAAGCAAGCAATGCAATAGCTGTCCTGCCTACCTACTCTGGGAAGGGTTTTTCCAGCAGCTATTAGCTCCAACCATTTTCTCATCTCATTTTAACAAGCTATAAAAGCAGAACAGCATGCCAATTACATGAATTAAATAAAATGAGTAGGTGCAAGATGGGTATAGAAAACCTCCCGAACTCCCTATATTTGTTGGAGAATATGTTAGTGTTTCACTAATGCATTTATAATACTGCTGAACAGTTTGGCACATCTGCAATGTCAGTACAACAGAATGAAAAAGAAGATACATTCCTCAGAGAGTTTCTATTTGAAATAATTTTAGTCTGTTTTATGTATACCAAGGAAGCTGCCAGTAGATCTGATCTTCAAACGGATGAACTCCACAGAGAGAAACTATGTAAACTACAGACTGTTCACCTAAATACATTTAAATTTTAACTACGTAAAAACTGGTCGCTGTATTTGGATAATATATTACATATCCGGAGCTTTGTTAAATACTTTAATTGTTTAGCAGGTAATAAGGGAATTGCTAAATTGCAAAAGGGCAGAAAGGTGAATTTTATGTCTATACCTCAGAACAAAATGAGTAAATTCACTGAACATATGGCTTATTAGGTTTAATAGTTCCTTTCCAAGATTATTCTGATTGCCACATTTTGAAAGATACTTTTTTTTTTTTTTTTGGATATTTGCCGTTGAACAGATATGCCATCTGTCTCCACAAATGAAAAGGGAGTTGAAGACTTTGATTGCTATTTTCCTAATCAAGATTAGGTCTAATATATTTCTAATACATTGATTTACCAGATCTGACGTCCTATCTTGGAGCTGTTTATTAGTATGTTGAAGAATCGTCCACATACACTCACAGATACCATATGCTGTGGCCTGGAAGAACAGTACCACTTATAAAACTGGGGACAATTAATTTTTGAATCTTCCCTAAGTAGTCCAGGTGATATCATCCTACTCAAACGGCAGTTTTTTTATATTTAGTTTAAGTTTTAAACAGATTGACGTGAGAGGCATATGCATGACAAGTAGATAAATTTCAATTTCTCTCACAAAAATTGCAGAATAAAGTCAGTCTGGAAAGTGTTCTTTCAAATTCCTGGGGGAGGGGAGGGTGGCCAGAAATGTGCAGGAGTGCGGGGGGGAGGGAAGAGAATCACATATAAAGATGCTGTATTGAACAGATCACAGTTATGGTTTCTGGATGTGTCATCCTGTCACTATGTAAAATGCTTGTAAATTCGATATTTCACTT
The DNA here is from genome assembly GCA_037349315.1 of Chelydra serpentina. Classification (NCBI taxonomy): domain Eukaryota; kingdom Metazoa; phylum Chordata; order Testudines; family Chelydridae; genus Chelydra; species Chelydra serpentina. The sequence continues at coordinate 26,167,981 of JBAIAC010000035.1, read as the reverse complement.
TAAATCCTCAGGAACCCAGCCATTTTTCCTGTGTGGTAATTTCCCTGTGAAATTTTCACTTTTCCTCTTATTCCCTATGCAATGCAATCATCATCAAAACATCACTTCTGCTTTCTTATCTGTACATCCTAAATGACAGGTTGGTTACAAATACCCACTAGCAAAAATGTGGCAATGATTGCGTCATCCCAACCGTAGCAGCAAAAATAGTAACTCATCCCTTCTAAGCACAAGTATAAAATAGACAATATATCCATACTGCGCTCTAGTATAAACTGTACAGGTGGATTCCACACCACTGTTTGCTGTAGCACTGGATAGCTCTCTCCAAGGAAGTGTGGAGGATTGGAGAAGACCACTGAGTAATCAGTGGATAAGTGAATTACATAGATCCATTGGCCCAGGCCCTTGCACAATGCTAGTTACCAATACTATAGCACAAAGGCGGAAGTCGCCGCCACAAAGTGGCTATGCAGTTTTTCCATACCCTGGCTCTAATTCAGGTGGAGAATATTGTTGGTTATTTCTATTGCAGAAGCAACTAGAGGCTTCAATTAGGGTTCATGGCCTCATTGTGCTAGGCACCATACAAACGAGCAGAACTAAGTTATTCACTTGCCCTAGAGACCGTACAGTCTGGGATTATGACAAGACACACCAGGTGGATGAAGAGACAGACAAACCAGATTACATCCTCCAAATCCTACATGGCTCTAGGCCAAAGAACCAATTTATTGGGGGAAATAATTTGACTCCTAGTGACTACAGGGCATCATATCAGGTTACATCATCTGATACGACTTACCAAACAGAAATGTGTGGATGACATTGAAATTTATTTTTAGACAAATACACTACCCATGGATCAGCTGATACCCTTTACTTCCTGATACCTGATCTACAATATGAATGAATACTTGAACACATCGTCAATGTACTCAGCGATCTTGCCATTATCATCTAAGGACTGCTTCTCGAGTACATTATGGCATCACTTAAAGTAATAGCAACTGAAATGAACCTACTTAATTGAATCAATCTTTCCTAAAGACCTTAGTATAGTATTATCACAAGTCACTTACTGAACTTCACTTTTGAATGATGTCATAATAAAAAGTATCATGTAGAAAAATGACATTTGTCATTTTAATCCATGGAATTTCAGAAACTAACTGAAATCAAGTGTTTCCAGAGCACAACAGTATAAGAAAGAATTTATTCATAAAGAGCCCAGTTGTGCAATCATTCCTTGTGTTGGTGAGTAGCTGCTCATGCAAGTAGACACATTGGCTTCAATAGGATTACACATGCGAGTTAGGACTGCACATTCAGGTGTAGATACCACAGTGACTATCATCATTTGGAATACTTTTTAATGACTGCAACACATTACTTATACATGGGTGCTCAGGGATTGTGGCAATTGTTGTGGATAGATTACCTTGACACTTTTACTCATTACTACATGTTTCTCAGTAGCACCCTTTAAATAAATAAATAAGTAAGGATTACATGTGTTAAATTAAACTTTTATACATCTGGGGAGTCAAGGTTTTTGTTTTTAACCCCAGGTCAAGTGTTTCAAAAACTGAACACAATTACATATGTTGAAAAGTTATTTGCCTGATTTGCAAAACTTTATCGTGATTTACCGTGGCTGCTATACACAGTTTACACGGTCAGAGTTGGTGCAGTCCAGTGGTGCTAACAACTCTCTTCATAATTATTTAAGGAAAACATACCTTGAAAAAGTAGAACTCACTATGATATAGACTACAACTTTATTACGGAATATCTGTTTCATAAGCCTTCCTCACAAAGCTGGTATTCAGGTTGCAACTCAAATTCTCTTTTTTCCTGCTGTTTATTTATGCTGTGGCTGATCTGTTAAGACAGGTTTCACTGTATATTGTGACGGGGCAAGGCCAGAGGGCTATAGGAAAGTGGTAAGGAACCAGTATGTTAGCCCCAGGCTAAACAAATCCCTGATGCCTTATGGCAGTTGCTCCAGGTTAATCAAGACACCTGGGGCCAATTAAGAACTTTCCAGAAGGCAGGGAGGTTAATTGAGACACCTGCAGCCAATCAGGGGCTGGCTGAAACTAGTTAAAAGCCTCCCAGTGAGACAGTGAGGGGCGCATGTCAGGAGCTGTGGAAGGAGGTTGTGTGTGAGGAGCTGAGAGCAAGAGGCACTAGGAGCTGAGAGTAAGAGGGCATACTGCTGGAAGATCCTGTGGTGAGGATAAAGAAGGTGTTGTGAGGAGTCCATGGGGAAGTAGCCCAGGGAGTTGTAGCTGTCGTGCAGTTGTTCCAGGAGGCACTCTAAACAGCTGCAATCCACAGGGCCCTGGGCTGGAACCCGGAGTAGAGGGCGGGCCCGGGTTCCCCCCAAAACTCCCAACTCCTGATCAGACACAGGAGGAGTTAACCTGGACTGTGGATTCTACCAGAGGGGAAGATCTCTGAGGTAAGCAGAATCCGCCAATAAGCGCAGGACCCACCGAGGTAGAGGAGGAACTTTGTCACAATATGTATTGTGTCCTTTATACCAGAAATGACACCAGAAATGGTGTCCTTAGCCTTTGTTTGTCAGAGGGGGGTGATGGATGGCAGGAGAGAGATCACTTGATCATTACCTGTTAGGTCCACTCACTCCGGGTCACCTGGCATTGGCCACTGTCGGTGGACAGGATACTGGGCTGGATGGACCTTTGGTCTGACCCAGTACGGCCTTTCTTATGGTCTTATGTTCTTTCTGCTGGGTTGTAGGCATGTGTGTCTTTGTATCTTTCATTGGAATATTTATTACAAAACGTTTGCCAAGAAAAATAAATCTTGTTGAACATACGAGATGAAGCTCACAATTTAGGGTATGGATGGAGTCCACGTGGGCTTTGTGGGATGGGTGAGGGATTAATTTCATACATAGAACAGATGTAAATGCCTCTCAAATGTCAACAGCAAGTCAGTAACCAAACAAATTATAACAATGTATGTTTGTATGCATGCCTCTTTCCTTCTTAGAAAATCAGAGATACCCAAATGGCGATAGGAAAAGAGTACAAGCTGAGAAGGTCACATACTTCCAGGTTCCTAGTGCTGCAAGATTTGCCACACTGGATCAGATCATCGGTCTATCACATCCTACAGCCTAACTATGGCAGCAGGCAGTACTTGGTTCCCAATTGTGCTATGCCCCTCCTCGCGTGGAACAATCCTGTTAACTGTAAATCACATTCTCATTCACAGAATTAGCTAACTCTATTTTGAACCTAGGTGTACTATTTGACTATATGTAAATTTAGACTCATGCCAAAATGGACGGCAATGCAATTTCCACAGAGCTTATTATTATAATGAAAGCCTAGTGTGTAAACAAGCATCATTTGGACAATCAACTAACTAAATTATTCTTTCATTAAGGAACAACTACAAACAGGTGGAGTCAGAACATTCATCCATAATCTGTGTGTGTGGTAGGGGAGTGGAGGATTAAAACTCAATATTGTGCTGCACTGTGTACACAACTTCTTTACAAGACACTTGGGTAACATATATAAGCGAAAGAAACATTTTACTACAACATTTATTATTTTCCTGATGCTCTCATGTGGTCACAATTGTACCTGTGAGTAGAAAGACCTGCAGCTCTATAGTTCTATATAATAAATATGCTTAAAGAAATAATGCCTGAAAATAAATAGTTTCACACACAACATCTTGCAAGATGTCTAATCATCATTAAAGTAAATATAAATACAAACACCAAAATGGAGAAAAGAAGCAAAAATAAATAATTGAGCAATATAAATGATATATTGCATCCAGAAATACATTTTAAGCATGGTGAGTTAAAGATATTGCTCAGATAAAAATGAGAGGTAGAAATCATAAAATTAGGTATTATGGGCCTTGGTTGTGAGTGCCTGGTTGTCACAAAACTCAGTGGGAGTTGTGTGCTTATATCAAATGGCTGAAGTTGGTCACAATTATTGAACGGGAGAGTTTTAGTTAAAACTACTGTTAGAAATGCACCACTTATGACCATAATGACATATGTTACTAGGTTAGCTTCATTTTTAGAGAAATCTTGATTATATAATTTTAACCACCATGCTTGGAGCCTTATTTATACATATATCAAGATTTAAGTGAAACTAAAGGACAATATTTGTCCGCTGAAGAAAGTCACTACAGTATTATTATCCTCTGATCTCAGTTTTTACTCCTGATTTCTTTTGTCATATTAGTGCCATCTATGTTAATCTCCTGATAAAACACAAAATATTTTAAGCTATATAAAGACTCCCAAAATTTGACCTTATCTATATATTTTTCTCAGACTGACAAGCAGAAAAGGTCTAAAATGCATATTTATAGAGTTCTAGTTTATTGGTTATAACAAACAAACTTATGAAAGTACAGTATGTCTTTAGCTCTGTGTCTATAATAATTTCAAAGTCACTACCAACTTTTTCTGCTATTCCCTTGTGCAAGTTTGTACATTTTTATAATACCTTCAGAATAATTTATCACATAGTAAAGATTTTAAAGAATCATTATCCTTTTGATCTAAAAATCCTTATATTTCATCTTTAATACGTTCTTTTGAGAGAATCTTTTTGGAGGAGTTGCCACGTATGTTTTACTCCTTTGAGACATCAACAGCAGAGCTCAAGCAATACTTTAGGAACTTCAAATCACATTTAAAAATTGTTTGAAAAGTTTGTTTGTCAAGACACAATTCTTTCATGCTAAGGAAATGAAATGCTATTGCAAATACACATACCACAAGGAAATTAACATAAAACAAGCAGGCAAAAACATTTGAAACACTGTCCAAATTTACCACCTAATGGTCTGAAGCAATTCAAGTATTTAAAGGTATTCTTTGAGCCAAACGCAAGTATATTAGCACACAGTGGACCCACGAAAGCTTATGCTGAAATAAATTTGTTAGTCTCTAAGGTGCAACAAGCATTTCTTTCTTTCTTATTTTCTTTTTACAATTAATACTGATTTCTTTAGACTTATTTCTATAAACTGAAATTGTCTCAGTTTTTGCCACCACATTATATTGTGTCTTCATGTTGCAGCATTCCAATATGGAAAAAAGCATACTTGAGCCATCACACCAATGTCAAACAGCACTGAAGAGATTATCTAGAATTGCATTCAACTTTGGAGTTCAAGGCACTGCAGCGCAATAAAAAACAAAACAAAAATATAGGGGGTGGGAAAGTAGTTCTCGAAGGTCAAGGATTGGCAAATAGCCTTATTTATTCTGCAAAGGAAGAAAACAATAATAAAAATGAAATACCCAGAAGAACTATTAGAAAATAAACCATCAGTGGCTTGACCTAAACCCACAAAGGACATATTGTTAGAGTGAACGCTTCGCAATCTACCTCCAACTTGTGTCATTTTGCCCATGTATTTTATTAGTATTAACTATGGAATTTGTTGTAGGGTTTATTTGTTTTGGTGTTTTTTTTCGATATCGAAAAGGTTACAGCAGAGAAACACACACATACACAGAGAGTTATCCTACAGACTGATTATGCATTCCATGTTCTCCTATCATCTTGAGGCACAACAGCATGAGCTAGGACTAGAGAAGGCCATCTTCTTGATTCTGAAATCCCTGTCAGCTGTGGCTTTAGGCCAGACATCTATCAATTTTGTATAGGTCTCCTATTAATTTTTCCTTTGTTCCCCAAATTGTCAAATGCAAAACATGTAATTGGAATCATACTAGCACCCCTCAATCCGTTACAATTTCAATGGAAGGAGTATTTCATAAACCACCCTCACTTTAATGTAATACTTGAAAACAAACATTTCAAATTAATAAAATAAAACCTGGAGAGAGGAGTTGTGAAAATAATACTATAAAAAGCTATCCAAGAAATTCTTTCTGAGGTTTCATGGAGAGCTTAAAAAGTATAAATATGAGTATATATATATAGATGGTCTATTCCTGGGGGAATTCATATTTTCCGCAGATTTCTTGGGTCCCCAGCAGAAACATGGGTGAACAAAGAAATCTGTGGGGAACACACGGCCCGTCCGCAGCAGCCGGTGTGCATCTGAGGGGAACAGCCCGTAGCAGAGAGCAGATCAGTGTGTGTGTGTGTGTGTGTGGAGGCTGGGCCTGCATGGGTCCATGGAGAGATGTTAAGGGGGTAGGGCTGGGCGCCTGCCTGCGTGCAAATGAGTGAGAGAGACTCACTCTGACCCGCTCCTCGCTGTTGCTGCATCCTGGGCTTGGAGGCATAGGGCTGTGTGAAGCAGGCTTTGTCCCTGAGGTGGCGCAGAAATGTAACAACTAAACACACTACAATGATACAAATTGTAATTAACTTGGGGAACTCATTGCCACAGGAAATTATTCACACCAAGAACTTACATTTTTAAAGAAGTTTAATGAATTGCTATCTATAACATGGACACCCACAGTTATATTAGATAGGATAACACCCCATGTATATAGGTCTTCATGCTTCAGAGAACAAACCAACCACACACTGACAGGGTTAGGAAGAACTGTTCTTTACGGGCAGAATAATCCTCAAATGCTCTCCATGGGGTTTGCTGCACCTTCTTCTGAAGTGTCTACTGCTGGTCATTGACTGAGAGAGGGGATCTAGATTAGATGAATTGACCTGATTCCTATGCTTCTATATTTCTTGCAGCAAGGTTCCAAGTATGTATCCCCTCCCTCCCAGTTCAATTTGACTGAGCCTTGAAATCTGTATGGCTTCCCTGGGGAGCACAGTGTTTCCTGGACAGGCATTTATTAGGTATGAAATAATCTCATAAGAGTTTGTCAGTGCAGAATACTGCACACTAAATAAATCAAAAGTGATAACTAGCTGTGATGCATTAACCACTTTTAAAGTTCAAGTTAAATAAACAGTTTCAGTTAAAAACAACCGTGTCACTATTTAACAAATTAACTATATAAAATTAGACAGTCTTAAAGCATGGTTGTATCTCCAAAATCTTTATTCCCCTACTACAAAACCCCATGTCTAGGTGTTGGTTATGCCTCATCTTTCATTCCTTTGCTGGCTTCCCACAGCTCTACATCTCATGTAATTCCTTGTCCCTGCTTTCAAGGACAGTCTAGATTCTTCTACCTCTCTGCTCACCTGTTCCCACTTTCCCTTTGTACCTTTCACTCTCTCCTCTTCACACTGCCCTGTCTTATGCCTGCAACCCTCTCTTTGACCAAGTCTTTCATGCCTTTACCTACTCCTCTTTCAATTTCCTCTTCAAAATACACTTCTTGAATGAGGACTTTAGACACTGGACTTCTGACCTCTAATCACATCATAGTTTACTTATTTAAAGAAAAAAGGAGCGACAAAACAACTTCACACTGCCATTTAATCACAATTCCTTTCTTCGTTTCCCTCTATTCTTTTTCTACCCTTCTTCTGTTTAAAATTATAAGATTACTAGGACAGGAGCCATGTCTGTTTTATGTGTAAAGCGCGAGCAGTCTGTGGGATTATATAAGAAATACGTTATCTGACTAAAATAGGACCATATTGCAACCACTGTTATATATTTGCAGCAAATCTTGTACAAAGGTTGTCAAGTGAGGGGTCTATGAAAAGGTTATGACTTGCTGGTTATGATTATGCTATCTATATGCATGTATCATTTTTGTGTTTGAAGTTATAAGTATTGGCTCTATACCTGGATTTAAAATGTTTGCTCCTGGGGTACTTCCCACAAGGTAGCTAGCCAGCACATCTTGGAGGGACTATTCAATTTTAGTGGCCCATGAAAAGAACTTAACTGACAATGGACCATGGGAGATGCCCATCTACACTTAATGGAATTTCCTGCTGTAACTAGGCAAAATGCATGGACATGGGACTTGCCCATGAGACTCCAAACTCGATCTTGTTGCTGTAATTTTCCACAGTAAAAAAAAATGGGATGCTCTCCACATGGCAGAAACTATAAAAGGCCTCTATCCTGCTCCAGCCTCTTTCTTGCCCAAACCTCTGGATTATGGACTATACTAATGGCAGCATTCTAACCAATGGGCTGTGGTCCTTCCAATGATTTGGACGCAGCCAGAGACTTGATTTAAGCCAGCAGTTTATTCCATCACTGCTACAAGCCTGAACCAAGAACTTTACAATTACTGTATTTGATTCCTTGAACCAATTTTAACTCTCACTTTCCTTTCTTTTTAGAAATAAACCTTTAGATTTTAGATACGAAAGGATTGGCAACAGTTTGATTTTTGGGTAATAGCTAAGGTATATATTTACTTGGGTGTGTGGCTGGTCCTTTAGGATCAGAAGAACCGTTTATTTGATGAGTCTGGTTGTAAAGAACCACTCACCTTTAAATCCAGTGTTTTCACTAGAAATACAAGGACTGGGATGCCCAAAGAAACTGCTTTTATGACTTCTTGTTAGCCAGCGTAGTGAAACAGAAGTTTACTTTTGTTGCTGGTTTGGTATCTCGTATTGGGTATTAGCCACCAGTCCTGGGGTGTATCTGCCCTATTTCTCAGGAGTTTGTCCTGAATTTGGAATCCACAGTTGTGAGCCACTGAGGCGCGGTTACAGCCTCCTTATATCTGCTTGTCTTTGTTTTTTAAACAGTAGACAAGCTGATATTTATGACAATTTAAGAAGTCAGGAATTACACTGAATTAAAGATGTGGCTGTAATGCAATGCCCCTACATGGGCCTTTAGCAGCACAGACTGAATCTGGGATCTCTGGATTTTAAAGCATGAGTCTCTAGGTGCTTGAGCTAAAGCAGACAGGGTCCTTAAGACAAAGGTTAGAGCAACCTCATAAACCTCTCTATAAGGCCTACTCACTACAAGAGAGCACAGGGTACACGGACAATCATTAAAAAGGTCAGGTTCTGCCGCCCTTCCTCATGTTGATCAGTACTTTACTTCACAAGCAATGCCACTGTTTCAACAGGACTAATCACAATGCAAGGTACAATGTCACGTGAGTTAGGGTGGCAGAATCTGACCCTAGGATTTATTTTACTTGAAAAAAATGGTGTAACATGAAAACATTTACTATAAAGGTTCCCTTTATTAAAGACGACCACTCCTGTTTTCATAATTGCCAAAGAATTTGCCCAGGTCTGCCCTTTTGAGCCAGATATTGCTGTTCTCACTTTTGCAAAATGCCCATTTATATGTTTGACAAATCCCTTGAAGCTCTGCCTGAGTAAAGCCTTCAGTATTAGCAACTTTATGGATAAACAAACGTAGGTTATTTAAACACAATTCAATGGATCTTTTATAGGTTTTTGGCATTGACATATGTTAGTGCATAGCCCACTCATATTACTCATGCAAACAGGCCTCCTGAAGTGAACAAGATTTGGCCCTTCTGGCTTGGAATTATGTTTTTCATTTTGAAAAACAAGACAAGAAAATGTAGGAAATGGAAAATGTCTATTTCTGTAGTCACAGTTGGCCTTCACTCAGGGAAAACTCCCACAAACTTCAATGGGAGGTTTTCCATAGTAAAGAAGGAGTAAGAATGTAGGGCTTGACCCTTAGCTAAAGAAACTAAAAGGATTGTTCCATTGCATTCTTAAAAAGTCAGATCACTCTCTCAGCTGCCTACAATTAAAAAAAGGAAAGAAAATGAATTCCAAAGTTCTGATCTATGGTTATATGATTTTTGGTTCAACTATCTTGGTATTTATATGGTCCTCAATACTATATTATTGCAATGCCTCCAATGTACTTAAAAATAGAAAAAAAGAATACTATCATTTTATCTTCATTCCCAATCCATAGGAGAAATATAGCTTAATTAGCTCATATGTTTTGTTTGTCTAAGAGGATGTGGTGTGTGAAGAATTTATAGAGGGAAGAAATTAATTTATCAAAGGAATGAATTCTGCATTTAGTTCTCAATGTGGGGAGGTCTGATCATTAGAATATCTGGCTGGAGTGAGTCCCATAACCAAGGCCCAGCTTCTTCAAGTGTTCTGTCTTCTAAACTCATGAGCCCACCCCCCATCCACTGATCAAAAGTGTCACTATTTTGGTGGAATTCAGCTATGGAAAGTCATGAAGAGACAGGCAATATGTCAAAGAGCTTACAACCAATCCACTGAAGGACTGACTATCAGGAGAGGGACCTTAAGCTGGACCCTGAATCCAGCAAGGAACCAGTAGAACATGGGGTGAGGTGTTTGTGGCAACTTCCACTGGTAAGCAGTTGGGCTACTGTATTTATGTAGCTTTTTCTGTCATTTCACTCTAGGCCAGGGGTTCTCACAACAAATTTTTTGATGGCCTCAGAGTACAGCCACTAACTCTTGCTGGTGGCCGCAATGACACTTCTTCCTAAAATCATTTATTTTTCCTAAAGTTAATTAAGTAATATGCACATATATACATCCAAATCATTGTAATTTATTTATGTAAGTTTTTTGGGTTTTTTTGCAGACTCAATAGTAAAAATCCTGCACAGTTGTCTATTCTTTACTAGACCTAACAGAACAGAAACACAAATAAGGTGCTTTGCACGTTCCTGTCTTTTTTATTATTGCTTCTTTTGCTTTTTTGGTAAAAGTGGTTGTCTGTACAACAATTCTGAATTTAAAAATGCTTTGACATAATAGAAGTCCAAATAATAATGAAAAACAGATCTGGGTGGCTTGGGTCTGGGGAAGAGAGGGGAGGCATGGCTTCAGTAGGCCCAGGGCTCCTCTGGGCAGGTTGCGGGTGTGACAGTGTCCCCATAAAACTTTATGGGGAGATGCTTATAACTATATATGTGTAACTGGAATACGTTTTATGCTACATGTGCCATGTAACATATCTCTGTGAAAGTTATGACCTACTGAATTTATTCCTCCTGTTTGTAGGCATGTATCATTGTTGTGGTTGAAGTTATGAACATTGGTTTTATATTTGCTGGTTTTATGCATAGCTTTTGTAAGAACATGGGACCAGGTCCAGAGGAAGGAATGTGCAAGTTGAGTACAAGTACTTAACAGACAAAAGAAGGTGCAGACCCCAATCCACATCGGGGCCCCAGTCAAGGATGCAACTGGTTAGACTGGTTAGGGCGCATGGACAGGTGACTTGCCCATGTGATCCCAAAACTCCAGGGCAACTGGATCCTATGCAGGGAGAGGAAGAAAGGCTATAAAAGCCCTTGCAAGACCCTTCCATTTTGTCTTCAGCTGGCTAAAGGGAGAGGGTCTCCACCCCCCCAAGGACATTCCTGAGGGGAACTGAACAAAGGACAAAGACACTAGGGGGTGTGAGCGGCTGCTGGACCCAGGCTAATTCTACAGCCTGTAAAAAGGAAAATATCCGAATCTGGTGAGGCTTTTATCTGTGTTAACTTTGAATAGACATAGACGTGCGTGTTTTATTTTATTTTACTAAGTAACTTGCTTTGTTCTGTCTGTCACTAATTGAACTCACTTAAATCCTATTTTCTGTACTTATTAAAATCACTTTTTACTTATTAAGTTTCCTTGAGTACGAGTTGGTGCCTGGGGAAAGTGAACAGTTGTGCATATCTTTCTATCTTTGAAATAGAAGGCGAACTATTTATGAGTTTACCCTGTATAAGCTTTATACAGGGTAAAACGGATTTATTAAGGGTTTGAACCTCCTTGGAGTTGAGCAGCTGGGTGTCAAAGGCAAGAGCGCTTCCAGGGGCCTTACAGTGGTGAGTGGACTTGGCTCGGACCTGGGTCTGTGTTTGCAGCAGATCAGTGGAATCTGGCTCAAAACAGACAGGATTCGGGAGTCCCAAGCTGGAAAAGGCCTGGAAGCAGGGGCAGAAGTAGCCTTGGCACACCAGGTGGCAGCACCAAGCAGGTCTCTGTAGCCCCAACCCGTCACAGCGGGACTTGGGGCTTTGGCCAGCTGGAAGCTCCTCTGGATGGGGGGAGGCGCTCTGGGCTTCAGCCAGCCAGGGCTCCTCCAGGCAGGCGTGTGTGGAGTCTTGGGGCTCCTCTGGCCATTGGGGGGAGGTGCGCTTGGGGCTTCTCTGGGTGGGGGAGTTGTGGCTCCAGGTGCAGGGGGTCTTGGGCTCTGGCTTCCAGGGGGAGTGCGGGTAGAAGGGGGTTAGCCTCCCCAAAGGTGGACTCCACCTGCTGTCCATACTTGCCACTCGCCTCCTCACCCTGCGCTCACCCCCTGCATCCCTCCTCAGTCCCCCACATGCCGCTCATCTCCTCTCACCCTCCTACCCACCACTCGCCTCCTCACTCCCCTGCCACAGATACCCCCCTGCCTGCCGTGAGAACTCCCGCTTGCTGGTGGCTCACAGCTCACCTCCTCGCACCCGTGCTCGCAGCCAGACCCCCCTGCCCACCTTGTCACCCTGCTGCTGGCTCACCACTTGCCTCATTACTCCTTCTCCATGCCGCCGCCCCCGCCATTCGCCGCTTGCCTCCTCACCCCCCCCACCCACTGCTCGCCTCCTTACCGCCCCACCCGCCACTTGTCTCCTCACTCCCCCACTTGCAGCCAGCCCCGCACGGTGCTGCTGGCTGGCCCCTCGCCTCCTTGCTCCTCTGCCAGGCCCCGCTGCTCATCTTGGTGCCTCACCTTTCCCCTCCTCGCCGCTTCACCTTGCTCCTTAAGCGCTGTGTCCCCCTCCTGTGTCTCCAGAGAGGCATCAGAAGCGGCATAAGCAGGAGCAACAGTAAGGAAGGGAAAAAGAAAAGAACCCACAAAAGCTTATGCTGAAATAAATTTGTTAGTCTCTAAGGTGCCACAAGTATTTCTTTCTTTCTTATTTTCTTTTTGCTGACACAGACTACACTGCAACCTATCAGTAAGGAAGGGGAGGGGCTGATACATCCCTCCCTCTACTGCCCAGGAAACGGTCGTGCCCTCAGGGGAAACCCCTGGTGGCCGCATGTGGCCACAGTGGTTGCATTTGAGAAACGGTGCTCTAAGCTATACCTACACTAGGAACCAGTGTTGTGATTCCCAGCTTGGAGTAGCTCTCATCTGAGCAAGCACTCTAGAAATAATAGTGTAGCCACAGTATATGGGGAAGTAGTGAGCAATGGCATAGACTAGCCAACCTAGAATATACCCAGAGGGTCCACTACTATTTTTAGCACATTAGCTCAATGAGAGCCTGCACAAGTATGTCTACATGAAACTAGGAGTGTGATTCCAAGCTATAAATGTACACGTAACCTAAAATATTGTTATCCCTTCTTCTGACTCTAGTGTCCCATTCTGACATCAGTGTTGTCCCTCTACTTAGCAGTAAGAGATGTTTAGGGTCTTGAAGATCCATTTCCTAACGGAGAAGAAATCAGTAACAGTATGGTATATTCTAACTGTAACTTGTTTTATTTATACATATTCACAGAGGTCAAAGTAAGGCGGTGCGCCCCGGTGTGCTGCTCTGGTAAGAAAGAGCCGGCCGATGCTGGGGTGCTCCACTGCGGGTGGAGGTGCGGCGCATGGCGCGCTCCCAGCTGGGGTCCTGCTGGCTGCCAGAACTCTCCTGCAGGCTGGTGCTGGTGGTCCCGTGCGCCATGCTAAGCAGTAGGCAGCCAGGCAAGTGAAAGGGGCTGGCGGGGGGCGCACTGTAGGTGGAGGCGTAGGCGTCTGCATCCCAGCCTGTCCTGCTGCCCCTCTCTCGCCACACTGGCTGGACACCGGGGCACTGCAGGCACATGCCGTCCCTGCCGTGTGCACTGCTGCGGCCCCTGGGGGGAAGGGGAAGGGAGCAGCAGGCCAGGGGGTCTTCTGCCTCCACCCCCCATTTGCCTGCCGATGCAGTGCCCCCACACAGCTGGCCCACAGCTCCTTTGGCAGGAACAGGAACAGACCCATCCAGGTAACCGGGACTGTCCAAGGCCAGCCCCAAACCCCTCCTCCCCCAGGATTGCCCTCTACACACACACCAATCCCCTGCCCTGAGCACCGTACACCCCCAACCCTGACTCCTGCACCCCCACGGCCCCAGCCTTGACTCCTGCACCCTCCACATCCCCACCCCCTGCCCTGTGCCCCCCCCCCCCCCCACACACACACCCCAACCCCCTGCCCTGAGCCCCTCCCTCCCCAGGAGGGTTCTAATATGACAGTACCTGTAACAGATTTAAGTTACTTTCACCCCTGCATATTACAAGTCCTGGAACAGAGATACTTAAACAGCATGTAGGCAAACCCCTATCAGTAATCTCAGCTCAAACCAATGCCCAGTTCCCACAAAGCAACTCTGCCTGAACTTCTCTAATCAGAGAGATGATACCTATGCTTGCATAGGCCATGAATGGCCTTGAAAAAAGACAAGTAGCTTATGTCTGATATGACAGAACAAGGAGCTGATAGTGGGATTCAATGAGAGGGGTGACATGGTCAAAGCAACAAACTAGGAAAAAGACTTTTGAAGCTGCATTCTGAATGTACATGAATGGAACAAGATCGCATTTGTCAAGGTCAGAGAGTTTGTTGCAGTAATCAAGATGCTAGATGATGAGAACCTGGATGAGAGTTTTAGCTGTGTGAATGGTTTAAGGCTGAAAGGCCTAATCTTAGAGATGTTACGCAAAAAGAATCTGCAAGACAGACATAGCCTGGATGTGAGGACCTAGAGAGGTCTGAGTTGAAGAGAACACAAAGATTACAGCCCAGTATCCAAAGACCACTGCCTCTATACTGAACCTTGCATAACTCTGACACTACTACAGCAGGTCTTTCCAACACAACTGTTTGTATACTAAGAAAAAGAATTTGGAAGACAATATGCAATGATACCACCTAGTGATACCTGCCAAAACAATATAATGAGATCATAGAATATCAGGGTTGGAAGGGATCTTAGGAGGTCATCTAGTCCAACCCCCTGCTCAACGCAGGACAAATCCCCAATTTTTGCCCCAGATCCCTAAATGGCCCCCTCAAGGATTGAACTCACAACCCTGGGTTTAGCAAGCCAATGCTCAAACCACTGAGCTATCCCTCTCCCCTGACATTCAAGCTTAAAAGGTCACTAATGAGCTGATCCACTGTACATAGGTTCAAAAATATGGAGGGCAGGTCTCTTTCCAATCACAAATAGTAGTGAGCATTTTTTGCCACCACATATATTTGATCTCCAGCAGTACTGACAAGTCCTAAAAGGATCCTAAGAATGCAGACCACTTGAATGTGCCTTCAATAGTGGGGAATTTTATATGAAAGGCATATTCTTCAAAATGTTTCCGTCTTCCTTCCAGCATTACATCTGTGTTATCAGTGTTCCATTTGTGTCATATGTTCTTTGTCCAGATGCCAATTTTGGATAGATAAAGAGAAAAGCGGAAGACGGGTATGTTTATATTTGACATAAATAATACAGAGAGCTGGATGTTTACATAATGTTGTCACTACAGCACATAAAATGTCACCATCTCTACCAATCGCTTCATATAGATGTTGAATAATATAGGTGACAGAACTGAGCATTGAGAGATTCAGCAGGTGAGGGTTTTGGAGGTGGAAAAATAGCTGCCTATAACAAACATTTGGGTTTGGTCTGACAGTGAAGAC
The DNA here is from genome assembly GCA_037349315.1 of Chelydra serpentina. Lineage (NCBI taxonomy): Eukaryota > Metazoa > Chordata > Testudines > Chelydridae > Chelydra > Chelydra serpentina. Next base: position 26,152,441 of record JBAIAC010000035.1, on the reverse strand, counting down.
TTGAGACCTCTTGAGGCATTTCCCATGACCTCTGCAGCTTCTTGAAACAAGACCGTAAGAGGATCAGAATCGTCAAAACAGAATTATGGTTCCTGAATTATGTTTCTTCTCAACTAAAGCAATGGATTACATGGAGTTTTCACAAGCTGCATTTATTGAATAGATAAATATTAAATATTTAAAACACTGATTTTTAACTAAAACCCACAGTAAATTTGGAATCTTATTTTTGCAAGCAGATACATGTATTTCAATATGCTAAAAACAAAATTAGCACCAAGATATATAATTTTAAAAAATCCTCAAAATTATGCATTTTCTGATTTACTTCTGAACAGAGCTAGAAAGAATGTTATTTTTAATTATATCAAAATAGATGTACTTAGGCAAGCTGACAATCAAAAAATGGACATTGAGCAGACTGCAAGAAGAAAATGCATTGTGTGAAATATTTAGAAATAGCATGCATGACATAAAACTAAGTATCTTTTTATATAAATAAAACACAGTTTATTATTAGGCTTAGACCTAGTTGCATAAATAAATGACTGGAAAAAATGCAATATTCTAACTGACCCAACTATTCTTTAGTTAATTAAATATCTAAATCTTTATAATCAAGAAGATTGAAGACAGTGGAAAGTACAATTCTACATGAGCAAAGATCTGAATCTGATACTAGAAGAATTAGAGGAAACTTTGGGTGAAGTCTTACAGACGTTCTGTGGAAAGAGAAAGTGGAAATAAATATAATGAAAATATATGCTTGAGATGCTTGCTTTGGTTTAATTATATATATATATATACACACACACACATACACACACACACACACACTCCTATGTTTAACTGTTATAAGTTTAATTAAAACAATATTAACATCCAAATCTATCCGAGTTTGTTTTTATCGTTCAGCCACTTACAACACATTCATTGCCAGACTGGATTAACTTTACCATATAGACACTTCTGTTGTGCAAAAATATACAAAGGCATTATTCAAATGAAATCATACTTTGAGCAGAAGTATTGTTGCTTGCTTACTTCGACCAACCCTATCATCTGAGTCTACTTTACTAAATCTGTCTTGCGCTCGCTCTCTCTCACACACACACACACACACACACACACACACACACACACACACACACACACACACAGTTATAGCTCCTAGCACAGTGGTTTTATCTTCAATAACCCCCCTCCTTTCACATAACTGCACAATTATGAGCTCATCTTAAAATACGAAATTTTAGAAAATATTTTGACAAACATAGTTTGGTTTAATTTATAATACCTCATTATAGTGTACATTTGTTACAACATCTTGTAAAATTATCATCCAGTTAATGATATGGCATCCCATTATCACTTCTCTCTACTATTAAATCTAAGACAAGAAGTGGGGTGAAGCTGAAAGGTTTAATGAAAAAAAGTACAGAACTGATGGGTTAGTGGAAGTGATAATTAGTGAGGTTCTATTGTAATGGCTTTTGTTACAAGTTCCTAATAACTTACTAATTCATTGCAAAAGCCAGTGGTTCATCAAAGGTCATTCAAACACAACACTCAGTTTTGAATTATTTGTTACAAACCCAAACCAGAAAAAAATCACAACTAATAAAATCTAAGGCAGAGGGCCAAGCATGGAAAACATGTGCACAAACAGTTAAATGTATAATGAATTTATAACTAGGTCCTTCTTTATTCTAGGACACAAAAGGTATGTTTAACCTGCAATAAACAGACCTTCCCCTTCCCTCCGGGAGTGTCCCAGAATCCAGGCTCCAGCCTGAGCCCCAACATCTACTCTGCAATTCTATAGACCCACTGTCCAAGCCTGAGTCAGCTGACTCGGGCCAGTCACAGCTGTGCCATGCATCTTTTATTGCCATGTAGAAGTACCCAAAGTGAACAAATTTCATGGTAACAACTCCTAAATTCTGTAGCAGGACCCTCCATGACAACCTTAAAATTATTCTATCACCATGAAATATCCTTTATTCCCGCTCTCTTGCATCATGCAAAAACACAGGTAAGGCTTCCTCTTGTGGGAAAATTTGCAGAGCAAGATGTGGCTGCAGGCAGGTCCTGTTACTATAAAACAGAAAAAAATGGGGCGATCCTGGAAACAGCAAAATGGGGAATTCCATGGCATCTTGGGAAAATGCCATACTGTAGAATTACAGAGTCTACAGGGACCTGATTGAAATGAATGGAGTAGCCCACAGTTGTCAGAGCTATTGTGTCAGACTCCCAGGAGATGCCAGATGACACATCATTTTACACTTACACCTCAGAATTGCAAACTAAGCAGCCAACCACATACATCATTTGAAACGGAATGTATGCAATCAGGGAGTAGCAGAGAAAAAAATGCAAATACAGTGCAGTACTGTGTTAAATGTAAATTACTACAAAATATAAAGGGAAAGTTAAAAAAAGTTGACAAGATAAGGAAACTGTTCCTGTGCTTGTTTCTTTTAAGTTAAGATGGTTAAAAGCAGCATTTTTCTTCTGCATAGTAAAGTTTCAAAGCTGTATTAAGTAAATGTTCAGTTGTAAACTTCTGAAAGAACCACCATAATGTATTGTTCAGAGTTACAAGCAATATCTATTCCTGAGGTATTCGTAGCTCTGAGGATTCTACTGTAGTTCACACCTTCGAGGTTTCCTTTGCAATCAAAACGTCTAGTATAAATTTTTTTTAAATGAAAGCTCAGATTCTGGAGCACAATTCTGAGGCAGGGAGTGAATTATATAGGAAATTCCACAGCTGCAGAATAATTTGTGTCCTAGTTATAAGCAACTGTGGCTATAAGATGCCACAAAGACTCCTTGTTGTTTTTACTGATACAGACTAACACGGCTACCCCTCTGAAACCTGAACTACATGGGCTATTATTGTAAAGTCTCAGTCAACATAAATGTAGGCGTTGCTACTGCACCATGCATAACATTCCTTTTCTATGTATAAATGATCACTGTATTCCAGATGTCATCAACCTAGCTCCTTTGACATGCTTGAATATTTACCACCACTTGTGTTTGTTCAACATTGGTCTGCACCAAAGGGTTACTGGGTATCTTTTAAACCTGTGAAAACTGTCTTACATTTTATCAACCAGTACTTCATAACTTTCTCTTGCTCAATGTTTTAAAGCTTATGACCATTATATATATACTTAAGGACTTAACACTGATCATCTACAGTTTTATTCAGGTAAGTGGCTTATGCAACTCACTGCAGAGAAAGGCAAGGTAATGAAGTTGGGCACAAAAAACAAAGCTATATATAGTGCTCTCTCTATATATATATAGAGAGAGAGCTTCATTTTTTGTGCCCAACTTCATTACCTTGCCTTTCTCTGCATTGAGTTGCATAAGCCACTTACCTGAATAAAACTGTAGATGATCAGTGTTAAGTCCTTAAGTCACCTCTGCTAGTCAATTCCCTCATTCCCAAACTACTTCCTCTCAGAAGCGCCCTTGGGTTTTGAGATCAAATCAAAATTGGATCCACTTAAGCAGCTGAGCTTTGATACCATTCTTGATGACCTTTTAAATTTGTCATTTAAGAACTACTTCACAAGCTTTCCTAAAGTACAGATAAAGTATTTCCATGCCCATACACATCAGCCCTTCTTGTATTATCTTTTTTAAAATCCTCTTGTGTGTGTTATGTATGGGCCTCCATTTTGTAAATATGCGCTAATCACTCTGGGCCTGATCTTCTCTCTGGGATGGTCTCGAGCCTCTGGCAGACCTAAGAAAATCTAGTTCTAGGGCACCTCTTTCCATTGCTCTCCAGCAACATCCTTGTTTCTGTGTGGAGAGGGAAGGCAAGCTGTACTACTACATGGAAAGATCTGGGCACAGCTCTGCAGGCTCTCCGCCTTGGCATACGTGATTGCCTTGCAGGTCAATTGGACACTTCTAGTTTGTTTGGGTTTGTTTTACACTCTTCTCACCTGTTCAAATCAATAGTATACGTCAAATCTTACATTAAATCTACAGCTTTCTTGTTGCTCGTGGATGTAATGTGTATATTATCTTACTGCTAGTTCATCCCTCTTTAAAATGAGCCTATGAAGAGAAAAGTACATATGTAAAAATTGTACATTCTTATTTCACAGATCTGCTCACTCTACTAAGTACCGCCCCCCCACACAATCAGCCGCTACTTTTTCCTTTTGTTAGTAATTAAGACTCCAGTTCGCTCTCTAGCATCTGCAGTCATAGGTGCTGGAATTAGGGGTACTGCCGAACTCCCTGGCTTGAAGTGATTAACAGTATATACAGGGTTTATAGTTTGGTTTAATGGCGCTCAGCACACCCACTTTACACATTGTTCCAGAACCCCTGTCTGCAGTGGTCCTATTAACACATGTATATCAAATACAGAACTGTTAACTAAGATCCACTTGCAGAATCTTTACTGTTGATGAGCACCAAGAGAACTCTGCTTGGCTTTCAGGTCTCAACGTTTTCGGGGATAATAGTTAAGAGAAAATCTCTAACTGCAAACTGGGCAAACCATTCAGACACACAAACATGGAATCTCAAAAATCATTTTTACAGAGTAGAAGCCACACTTTCACCATAACCTTCTATGTGCAACTTATGAAATCAGAAATATAAAGTTGAACAAAAATGCAAGGAGAAATAATACTGAGAGCAACAAGAACGCAGTATAGATTGAGAGTAACAGCATTGAAGGACAAGGATGGAGAGACAGTAATCGACAGAGCAGGGATGGAGGAGGTCTGCAAGGACTTCTATACAGAACTGTTCAAATCAAGAATCAACGTCCCCCTCCCAACCCTCGAAGAGTCAGAAGAACGCATCCCCCCAATAATCGTCAGCGAAGTCCGAAGCGCACTACACCAGATGAAGAAGGGAAAAGCTTCAGGCAAAGATGGAATAACGTCAGAAATGATTTATTCAGGAGGCGAAAAACTTTGGAAGGCCCTCGCTTTAAGATTCAGTTGATATCTTGAAGAAGGAAAAATACCATCAAGCTGGAAGGAGTCAAATACCATCTTGCTGCACAAGAAGGGTGATCGAGAAAATCTTAAGAACTACCGCCCTATATGCCTGCTCTCTCACATCTACAAGCTCTGCACAAAGGTGATAACGAATCGACTTTCGCAGAATCTGGATGAACAACAGCCGAGAGAGCAGGCAGGGTTTCGAAGAAATTTCAGTACAATCGACCATATATTTACCCTTAGCCAGCTCCTAGAAAGAGCGAGGGAATACAAACTCCCGCTGTGCATTGCTTTTGTCGACTATGAAAAGGCCTTCAATAGCGTTGAGTTTAACACAATATTAAAGGCGCTCGCAGAGCAGGGCATTAATACGCAGTACATTAGTTTGTTGAAGGAAGCGAATACTGGATGTACAACAGACATTACTCTCCTTGAAATTCCCCTCCGCATCCCAATCGAGAAAGGCGTAAAGCAAGGAGATACAATTTCACCGAAACTATTCACCGCCTGCCTCGAAATGGTTAAGAACAAGATCAATTGGAGGAGTGGTGTCAACATAAATGGAGAGAGATTATCTCATCTCAGATTTGCAGACGACATTGTACTAATTGCCGAAAGCACCAACCAACTGCAGAGCATGCTACGAAGACTCGACAAGAAAAGTAGTCAGGTTGGCCTGAAAATGAAACGCTGCAAAACGAAATATATGCGATCAGACGTCTTACGAAAAGCCCGAATAACGGTAACAGGAGAAGACATCGAAGAAGTGGAACAGTACATATATTTGGGCCAAGAAGTTAATATACGCCAAGACCTGAAAGGAGAACTCTCGCGAAGGATTCGGGCAGGATGGTGTGCATTTAATTCCATCAAGGACGTCCTCAAAGGAAAAATTGACAAGACCACACGTAAAAATATTTTCTATTCAGCAGTGCTGCCAGCCATGCTGTATTGCAGGGAAACGTGGGCACTGACGAAGAGAGAAGAGCAACGGCTGTTGGTAGCTGAAAGGGCAATGGAACGAGCTATGTTGGGAATCTCCCTTCTGGATCGTATACCAAATGAAATCATCAGAGAACGCAGCTGTGTGAAAGATATTGTCGTGGAAAGCACACATAACAAGATGCGATGGGCAGGCCACACAGCACGGCTCACGGATACCAGGTGGACCGCAATCATTGCTGAGTGGTACCCACGAGAACAGAAAAGACCCCACAGTCGGCCTCCAAGAAGATGGGAAGATGACATCGTTAAACGTTTTGGACGAACGTGGAGAAGAAAGGCAAGAGTGCGAGAAGAATGGCAGACGTGTTGTGATCGGCGCAGTCTTAACAACAGCTGAAGTCCGATCGATCCAGGTGATCCAGGTGAGAGTAACATGCCCAAGATCAAGACAGTGAAAATAAGTAAAACATCTCAGTTGTAGAGCCCTAAATCTTGACCTGTTCTCTCTACATTTTCCCCATGTGGTAACATTTTAACTTTTGTTTTTGAGCATAAATAGAAGTCTCTGATTCCATGGTATCTTGGGAAAATGCCAAATGATGGTGTTCATTCTATTTTTGATTGAGACAGCAACAAAAAACAAGGTCAACACCAACTTAGGTTACCTTATGAGAGTGAATTTCTTTACAGATTTAGAATATACATGATAGCGGCATTACATGCTTAACTGTAGCATTTAATACTGTGAGCTTTAAAAGAATTTTAAAAGGACACAAGGGATTTTTAAAAATTATTTTCCCTCTTGTGTAATAAACCCTCTGCAGTACAAAACAAAAATATTATTTCTGTTACCAAATCTGTCTTCCCTTTTGCTAGGCTTTGATAGTGATGTACAATAAGTGATGTAAACTTACCTTATTGTTTCCATGAAAGAAAAAGAAAAATTCAAACTTTTAAACAATTTTAAAAATAAGAAGGGAAAGGGAAGACAAAAAAATATAGGCCAACACGGGCTGATGCAGTCCTACATCCCACAGGGTTTGGCATGTTTAGTGTTGATGGATGTTGTTCCTGAAAATTGTTCACCCTTTGGGATTCTCCCAACCAGTTAACGGTTGGTCCCACAAGGATGTACTGTTTGTGAGTGATCCAGTGCAGAAACCATTTTCCATCAGAAATAGGGAGTACAATCCCCAGGAGGGGTGGGGGAGGTCAGGGCTAAGCAGTAGCGTAGCCAGGTCTTGAGCACAGGGGGAGCGGCGCTTTAAAAAGGCGCCTCCCTGCTCCCCCTGTACTCACCCAGTGGCGCTTTAAAGGGCCCGGGGCTCCAGCCGCTGCGGAGCCCCGGGCCTTTTAAAGCGCCACTGCCGGAGCTCCGGCAGTGGGGCTGGGGGGGGCTCTTTAAAAGGCCCGCGGCTCCCCAGCTGGAGCTGCAGGCCTTTTAAAGCGCCACCCCAGTGAGGCTCGGGCGGCGCCTTAGCACCGCTTTTCCTCACAGGGGGTGCGGCCGCTCCCCCTGCCCCGCCCCGGCTACGCTACTGGGGCTAAGGGCTCATATTCCACATTGCACTCTAAATGGGTGGCAAAGCTGTCACTCAATTGTGAGAGACCCAGGGATGCTGGCAAGAGTTCTATGCGACACTTCAGAACTCTCCCAGGGTCTCCTGGCTGCAGCCTCTCAACTCATGCCCCATAAAATGTAGCCTGGGGCTTAAAGTCACAATCTGGCCTTTAATTTAATGATGGCCTGATTTTCAGTCATTCTCTGCAGGTCCTTGTTTATTTATACAGTAATTATTTTAAATCATGAATCTCATAGCAGATGCATTTAAAATTTTGGCACAGATTAACACCCTATAACGTTGAAATATTTCCTTGCTCTACGGAAATTTGATATAGTTTTATTTTCCCTGCTTTTTGTTCTTCCCTATTCCTCTCTCTCTGTAGAAGCCTTCAATACATTTAAAACAACATAGTAATGAAAAAAATACCATTTTATGTTATGTCCTACTGTTCCCAATGATAGTATCAGGTACCTGCAATTAAGGTGCTATATAGAAAAGTGGCAGCCAAAACCAAATGTGGTCAACCTAATTCAATGATTGCTGACATAGATGCATCATCATAATATCCTTGGAAGAAAAAATAAGCAACCAGTAAAATATGATGTATCATCCAGCTATCTTCTTTTATGCTATAGCTGGTTATTCTCCTTAAAATTTTAGCATTTAATCTGGTTTAAATTCATACCAATCTGAAAATTTTCCTCATAGGTACATCTGCACTGTTTTTGTTCCTTTCAGCATTTGCAATGGTGCACTACTGGTCTGCATCTTGAGTCTACATGCTGTCTCCTGTTTCTATTTTTCATTACCATGGCCTGCGTTTTCTTTGATATGCTATTGACACTCAGGTCTGTTTCACTATCCCCTTGAATCACCTTAAATCAGGTATTGTCTAGTTGCCTTCATAACATTAATATTAGTAATTTTATAAATCCCAGTGAGAGGGATGGCTGACTGGCCTCAAGGGTATGCTGCATTGCACTCCTAGTCCATACCATTGACACAGTTGTTCCAACTCCATCTCAAAACACAACACTGACTTGCTTTCATAGTGCCAGCTGATATTTCTTTTAATAACTAACTACCTTCTTGATACATAGACAAAGTGCTTACAAAATGTTACTTGGTTCAAAATATCACTTGGCAGGAAAGACCTTGATAGGTTAGTTAATTCCTTTTTCATCACCCATTTTGCTTGTTATAATTTTGTTGAAGCACTCAATTCACTGGCTTCATTTTATCCCAAAATACTGAATCTTGAGTAATTCTTCGTTCTCAAACATATTGCTCCCAACCTCTAATCTCTTCATTAGGTGATCAATAAAACATTCCATAACACAATCAGTAACTGTGGGTCAGAGCCTAGCCTTTAAATACCATAGAGTTAGGGACTCTATAAGAACCTGAATAGAATATAATTTACATTGTTTCGGGGATGCAAATGCATCATAAAACTGCTATAATCACCACCCAGCACTTTAAGCGGGGGGTGGGAGGAGAGAAGAGGGTTTGTCTGGCTGGCTGAGAAAAGAGGGCAATGCTTTCTGGCTTGGGGGAGGAGGGGAGAGACGTAAAACTGCTGGAAAAGCAGTCAGCGTGGTGGATGACTCACCACCTAGAAATGAGGGGTTTAAAAAGGTGAGCCTAGGTCTGGCCCCTCAGCTCATTCACTCGGAACAGGCTGGGCAGCACCCACCCTCTCTCCCTATTTATGTCAGAAATATGCCGGGTGTTTAGCTATATCTGCTGTGGGCATTACGCTAGCTGCCCCACTAAGGGGGGCTGGGAAGGAGTTTTCCCTTACTACCAAATTGGCTAGGGCAGTGGGGGGGGGGCATGGTTGCCTCCCTAGGTACAGGTAGGCTCTGTTCATGCATAGCATGATGGGCGGTAGGTCATATGTCTCAACTCTTTATTTAAGTGTATAGCGGATGTTCAGTGTAGGTACTCCATAAATTAAGGCACAAAAGAACGGATAAATGGCTTGGAAAAGGAACTAAGGAAAGGTGCTTAGTAATTGAGCAAGCCGGGGGCAGCTGGGGACTCCGATGACTGGTACAGCAGGGAGCCAACCCCCCCCCCCCCATTATTATAGTCCATCTTAACCCCTCTTATGAGGGGGCATGGTCGGTAAGATCCCGGCAAGGGAATTATTTGAGGGACCTGGATTAAAGGGGGGGGGAAGCTGGTGGAAGCCCCCTCACTGTGGAATTGGCTGGAATTGGAGGTGTACGGCAGTGGATCTGCTGGAGGGACATGAACAGAAAGGAGGGGGGCTGAAAAAAGCACACCCCCCCGATGAATTGTGGGGGTTTTCACTTGCACTGCGCATTGTATCTGCCGGGTTAGTCTCAGACATCTAATAATAAAGTTGCAGCCTGATTAAACCCATATCTAATGTCTCCTGTCATTCTTTCGGCATAGCCAGACAACCAGCTAGCTGAAGATCCCCCGTGTGGGAAAATGTTCATGGAGCATAGAGTGAAGGTAGCAAATTCCACCCAGTCTTCCCTTGCAGCCCTGGGTGTAAAAGAGCAGGTCAGTGCACTGCTCTACTTCAACAATTCCTGGCTGGCATAAGGGCCACACTGGACAGTTGCAAGGCAGGATAAATAAGCTGCAACACCCACAAATGCAATTCATGGCAAATCAGTGTTTTAGTCCAGTAGAGTCTTGTACCCTCCACCTGATCACAACCTCATCTGTCTTTTTAAAAAGAAGCCATAATTAGAATGGCTTTTGGAGGGGATGGTTAAGGTAATGAAAAGTTCATTTAGGATTTATTCATCAATTTACAATATTTATATACCAAGCAAATGATAACGATCCCTTTACTTTAAATGGCTTTACATTAGTTTCCATTACAAGCCGATCTACTTCTAAAGTCAGTCTTATATTTTCACAACATAGAATGTAAGGGCACAAATATGCAGCTCGTACTCATGTACAGTATTCCCAACGAGGTTTTACATGAGTATAGGCCTAATTCTGTAACTAATGTTGGGTTAAATTAGCCTGCTCTTCAGATGGTATAAAGTAGCATTACTGAAGAAGATTTTAATGGAGTGACACTGATTATACCATCTGACCCATATATTGTAAGGGGCAGATTCTACACTTTTATTCATGCTAAGTTGTACATTAGTGAGTAATTTGTCACTAAGCATCAGTAAGAGTGGCAGAACCTGGCCCTAACCAAACTCATGTGGGCGTAGGTTGGGATTTGAGCATCTCCAACGTTATTCTTGGGGAGACAGCATCACTTCAAACCCACCTTTCTCAATTAACAAAATCCCTGTATTAACAACCACCCTCCATGGTAAACTCTTTTCTACAGGGGTTACTATTATAAATCACCATTTGCAATTAATAACCATCCAGGATTATGTGAGATACTGTTATTGCCACTTAATGGTGAGGTCACTGTCAGCAAATGTTGACTTTTTAAATAGTGCCCTCTGTAGATTAGACGCAACTGGCAGAGCGCCAAGAGAACAGAAAGCTTTGGAACTCTGATAAATCTGAGTATATACCCTACAATCTGTGGGTCCCAAAAACTGACTCTTTTTGCCTACCTCGCATAAGGCACACCAGGTGTGAGATAAATCAAACTTCCTTATAAATGTCTGCTGTAAATTTTTTGGATGAACACCTATAATGATTCAGGTAACCAAAAGCTCTGAATCCAGTTGACCATGGTTACAAGAGACTTGTATTGTTTACCCTTACATAGTCACATTCTAGTTCGATGCCTCTCTTACAAGGGATCACACCAGTTACAGATAGCACTATAAAAGTTATATTTCAAGACGTGATACTAAACTCCAGGATAATATATTGAAAAAAAAGATGTCAGGACTGTAAAAATAAAAAAAGGGTTGCTTTTTCAACTCGATCTTCAATATCCTGTTTTGTCAGAAAAGAGTTTCTGGCCAAGTAAATCAGAAAATTTAAATGAATTTACATTAAATTATTTCAATTTGTCAATATGCATTTCAAACCTGTTAATTCAAGGCTCACACAATACTAATTTAAGATAACATTCAATCATAGCAAATCTAAAAGCGAAAAAAATAGTCCTAAGCTTATAAATGGATTTGAATTAGCAGAAGTGTTGAAAATAGTTATATTAGTGTGATTTATAGCAATTAAGTTTCCTCTGTACTACTTGGAAATGTACCGAGAAGTACCAACATTGATTTAACATTAAAAGAAAATTGATAGTTTATTATTTTGAAGTGGAATGATAGAATTTGTGATTAGCATCTCAGTATCAAAAATGTCACCTTTTTAGAGTTGTAATAGTGTATTGCAATAAAGCAGCTGAACCATGTCAAGAAAAAGGGCATGCAGTGCTTTAAATAAACTCAACGAAATCTATGCATCATGAGTTCAACTAATGTGGTTAGGGGCAAAGTATAAAAATTCCATACCAAGAAATGTCTTGTTTTATGCCTATGACTCCTGAAACTGTACTGGAGAGTTCATTTCTCTTGAAGTGTAGATTCTTGTTACTTCCTCTTCAAGAGAAGCATATCTAACAGGTTATTGATTTGGTTCTGAAGGACACAGTGTTTATTATGTAGGAAACCATTGCTGGGCAAAAGTGAAAGAAATTAATGATGGCTTTGTAAGTGTCCAGGCAGTGTGCTGAACCCTAGTGGGGCACCTGTCAATCTATATGATAATACATTCCCAAACTTCATAAAATCGGTGATGTGAAAAGGAACTGATTTTTGAGCTAAACAGGATTTGTCAGAGAGGGAGACTATGAAGTTTACTGAAGTTAACACCTTTGCTTGTATAATAGACATTTCACATCTCTGTGAATATTTTACAGCCAACAATAAGGAAACATTTATCATCATAAAAGCCTTACTAAATAAAATGCTAATACCGTACATTCAAAAGTAAATCTCATATACTTTGTCTTGCACTTCATTTTATAGTGTGCTTTCTGTTTTGGTAAACATTGTAGTTTGAAAAACTACCTTTTTGAAATGCATTTTATGGATAGATTAGATAGACAGAGGTAACTCTCAGGGTAAAAAGTATTCACAAGCAAAGCCCAACATGTTGCTTCCACCACGGTCAATATTAAAACTGTCATTGACCTCAGCAGGGGTCGACTCAAACCCAATCTTTGAGCTTTAATAGTACTGGAAAGAGAACTTCCTTAGTCAGTTCATTCATTTGAAACAATTATTGGGACTTATCCAAAGTCTATTGAAGTCAATGGGAGTTTTTTCATGGTCTTCAATGGATTCTGGGTCAGGCCATTAAGTGAATATATTTTATGTGTGAGAGTACAAAGAATGTAAGTTTACCAAATAGTAGAGTGAGTCGGTGTATTTTTACATACATATATTTTTAATACTGTGGTTGTTTGTTTTCCTAGTATCTGCCATTACTATTAAATACACAACCCCTGTATACTTTGATGAAGAAATGCATGCCACAATATTCATGGAAATACAAAGATTATGGACTAACTTCTTCCCTCGAATACATGCCTGCTATTTCCCCTGAAATCAGCAAGAGTTGCATGTATCTACTGAGGGCTAAATTTGACTCTAAGTCTAACTTGGTCATATCTTTCTAACATTTTGAGAAGTTTCATTTGTTTTTTGTTCATCTTCTTTAACATTTAACTACTTGCATTTCAAGTCCTAACATACTGGCACTGCTGAAATTGGGGGTGGGGGTAGGGGGGGCTGAATATCCACTTTGCCTGGAATAAAGCTTAAAATAAAAGTCCTTTTCAGATAAATACCTGAAGATGCTGAATATGCCAACACACCATCATTTAAATTCCCCAGATAACATGGCAGGGAGTCAGTTGCAGTAGCTGACATCAGGCAGTTGCCTTGAATATTTCTATTGATGCCACAGTGGAACACCATTCTTGTGATTCCTCTTTATCTCCACAAAATGGCTTATTTCAGAATTAAACTTGATTGTTTTTGTTTGTTTTTTTAGAGTGACTTCGGCTTATACACTCCTGCCTTATTCACATCTTAGTGTGGAGAATTATTGAAGGTAGGCACTGCATTGCTATCCATAGCAAGTCATCTTCACTAGCTAGGCATTTTTTTTAAAGTAGGCACAGAACGTTGCTGACCAATGAATTTTAAATTATTTTATATGAATATTTTTAACTAATTTGTAAACATTTCAAATGGTAGTTAGCTTAATGTAGTTTTTATTGACAACAAATCATTGCCCATGTGTTTTGTCCTACATGGGTTCTGCATTATGTAATTCACCTTTTTATTTTTATTTTTAAATTAAACAGCTAAGAACTTATACTAACCAGATATATACATATCTTTTTGAGTCACTCTGATACATACATTTGCATTATAAAACCTTTGCTATGCAGTTTATTGGAGAATAAGAGCCCCATTCAATAATGTTTTGTTATTTAAAATATATACTACATTATATAATAATTTCTCCTGTCATTTCTGGTAAAATTAATTTTTTTAAATTTACTTTTTTAAGGCAAGTGGACAAGGAAAAGTAAGAACTTTTAAGTGACTCATTTATATGCAAAAAATACCACCATATGTTCTTATAGATATATATTAAAATATATATTCAAGAAACAGGCCTACCGTTTTCCTCATCTGACTTATTTTCATTGTCAGAGTCAGTCAGTGTAAGGGCCGAGTTTTCACGACTTGACAGACCAGAACTGCGCCTGGATTTTATTCCTCTCCCCCACAGCCTTATAGCATGCTCTGGAGACATTCCTCCCTCCGTGTCTGAATCAGCATCAGAACCGGTGCTCAAGGAATAGCCTTGATGAAGTATTCCTATGTCGGAGCAGTAGCCACTTCGATGGGGAGAGGGCTCACAAATTCCTAGTTCTGCAAGGGTGAAGTTAGTTCCTAAGAGGACAGTAAAGAAACAAAACAATTAGTCAAAATATTTAAAATAAAATTAACAGGACATCTCATCTTCTCATAGATATTTTATATATCATGCCTTCATAATGAATTGTATATAGTGAACAGATTTGTAAGGGCATGGCAAGGCTCATCAGAAGCATATGGTGTGTAGTAGAGAGAGTTGTGAAACACACAAAACAAAAGATAAAACTCCTCAAAATCTGAGGCGTTTCCCCTCTCCCACATTTTGGCCTCAAATCTGTAAACACTTAGGCAGGTGATTAATATTATGCACATAAGCAGTTCTATTGACTTCACATGCTTAACATTATTTGCAAGATTGAGGCCTTTGTTACAAACTATTTCACCAAAACCATTGCTACATAATGTCATTTTAAATCATTTGTAAGGTGGACAAAACAACCCATTTTGGAGCAAAAGAGGACCACCGCTTCCGGGCAGAAATGGCTTTAAAATTCAAACTATTTGTCATTGAAAATGTGAAAGATTTAATATAACTTAGTGCAAACAATTTGAGTGCAGAGTCACCCAAAATATTGGAAAACTGTACATGGTATGAAAAATTGTCACACTTTTGCACAGCTTTAATATGTGGGAAGGTTAGATATTTTGGGTCCCCTGTTACAACTGAAATAGGTGTCATGTTTTCTCCATTCACAGAAGTTTTGCTCCCAACAGAAATTTTATGAGTGTTACTGTGTCAAAACAATGCAAACAGAAGAACAGCATGATGTCTGAAGTCAAACCTTCTAGGATTCATGTCAAAACATGGTGGCTCATAATGTGACTCAGTAAGTTGGTAGGTGACACATTTACAATGCACTCTCATATTCCCAAGGGTACTAAAACAGACTTTCTGGCTCATCTCTAACCATGTATCTTTTGAGACAATAAGGGACAAGGAACTTAAAAAAATGTATATAAGGAAATATTCACTGGTCTCTCTGGCTCCGCTGGTTTTGAAAAGCATGGGTGATTTCAGTTACCCATGCCAGACAAGAAATGAAGAACGAAGACAGATTTAAGTCACTGGAAATACAGCTGTGGACTATTTAATTCATTTGTTCACAGTGCAACTTAGTCTGAGGTCTGTGCTTCCATAATGGTGCTTTTATAGCCTATTTAAACAGTCTATTGTTTCTCTTTTTCCACACATGTATATCAAATCAAGACACCCAAAGACAGATTATAAACAGGCAACTGTTGTTCAATAAATTTTTATTAATAAATATGCTTCATTAACCAGTTTAAAAACAAAAAGTAACAATTCCATTCGCACAGATCAAGACAGATCATATAATTAAAATATCTAGTTAATCGATCTACATAAATCTTTTTCCAGTCCCACAAGATCATTTAACTCAGTAATACTCAAACCTCAGTGTTTCAGGAGCCACATTAGTGATCCACATTACCCAAAAGAGCCACAGTAATGTGAATTCATTGTTTCATTTACTGTAGTACTATTCATATTTAAACAGTATAATGGGGAAATATTTAGTTTTTTAAATATATTATTCTCACAGCAAGTAAATTAATAACAGTGCAAGTTGATAACTTAATTGGTTAACAACATAGTAAAAGCATCCTCATTGGTTAATAATTAAATCACACAGTGTTTTAATATTCTGTGCTGCAAAGAGTCGCAAGACACTTAAAGAGCCACTTGCAACTTGTGAGCTGCAGTTGGAGCACCACTGATTTAAATGCATAAAACATTTTGAGATTTGGGTTCAATGAAAAATGCTATGCAAAATAAAATTGTGTTTTACTTAACCTTTATCCCCAAACCCACCAGTTAAAGGAAGAGCATGTGATTTCTCTTTCAGAAGGATTAAGCCCTGGTCTACTCTACAGAGTTAGGTTGATTTAAGGCATAAGGTTGATATGATGCCGCGGCAGTGCTTTAACGTAGCTTGTGTGGTTGCGGCAGAGTGCTGGGAGACAGCTCGCCCAGCGCTCTAAAAAACCCACCTCCACGAGGGGAATAGCTCCCAGCGCTGGTGCACGGTCTACAGTGGCGCTTTACAGCGCTGAAACTTGCTGCGCTTAGGGGGGTGTTTTTTCACACCCCCGAGCGAGAAAGTTGCAGCGCTGTAAATTGCCAGCATAGACAAGCCCTTAACAACTCCATCTTCACAAGAGAAGTAGCACTTAAGTAGATATAGTTAGATCGACACAGCGTCAGCATAGACACTGCATTGCTTACATAGACTGTTGCTGCCTTTCAAAAGTTGTCCCACAATGTCCTACATAGACAGTTAAATCAGCACAAGCACTCCTGGTGAGGACTCCTGTCAACACAAACAGCATAGTGTAGATATGCAAAAGCAGTTTAATTACTGCGGTGGTTGTAAGTCAATCTAACTTAGGTCGACTTAATTTTGTAGTGAAGATTTGCCTTAAGCTGTTTGCTTGACCAGTAGAGGATAGATATGCTCCTGAATAGCAACTTTCAGATCCTGAGACACCCCACTTTAGCCAATAAACCAAACAGTAGTAACAGATTGCATCCTTCCTCTGCTAGGAGGAACGTTGCAATAAGGCGGCAGTGAGTTGGAGAAATAAAAAGGGAGAAGGGACATTTCTAAGGGAACAAATTAGTCAGCTGAAGAAAAACAAACATACAAACGAAGAGTCACCTCCTTTCCTTCAAGACTTAATTACGGGAAATTAACCCAAATGTTTTCAGTTAAGAGTCTATTCTGCTTGGTAAAGTAATTACAGGTGTTGTGATGTGTGTGTTGAGAATATGACACTTAAGATGTGCCAACCTTTTGCAACAGAAACCCCATATCATGCGAAACTCCACTACTTTAAATTTTCGGCATATAAAAAAAAACAACCCAGATTTTGAGAGAAATGTATTTTGATTCATGGCCCTTGCCCCAAAATTCAAAGCGAAGCTTTATGCCATTTGTAGTTTGACAGTGATTCTTTAAAAAATCTTCATTATTCCATTTGATTTTCATAATGAATTTTTGATAACTGTTCACATGGTAGGTTGTCTGGGTTGAAATCTGGCAAGTTTTATTAAAGTTTTGCGTTTGCCATTCTGGATTCAAGCTGATCTGAAACTTAGAAAGCAACTTAATGATATAAAAGCATCCACACTGAACCAAAGAAGTGTACAATGTGAACTGCATCCTGAAATTTTGGTACATTTTGAATGGACCAGTGCAGGATCAAGGACCTACTGAACGTATATGAAACATACCCAACGTGAAGTGATGCTAAAATCATTACCCATCCCAACTACAACAAAAGTGAAAATATGCTTTTTTTAAAAGATTTTGTTTGTTGGTAACAAGTATGTATGAACACAAAGCTATTATGAATATATTAGCTTAATTAAGCTTTTATATACACAGTTAAATATTTTAATACTACTCTGTAGATTTTAATAGCCTTTAAATGCCCAGATGTTTACACTCTAATGAACATTCGGTACTGACATCAAAAACAAACTATAACATTTGATGCAAACAATGAACTTAATATGACTGTTCATGTTATTTTCTCTGAGATAAATGAAAGTGGGTTGAAGAGAGGTAATAGAAACAGAACTCACTTTTTCAGCTGTTTTGGCTTCTATTAAGTGGGAGTATGGCAAAATGTATGTGGCTTCCAGAGATAACAGTATAACTATACAAACAGATCAAATTAGGAGTCAGATGTGGGAATTCAGCCAGACCACTGGTCCTTCTAAGGCCAGGATCCTGATTCCAACAGAAGTTAGTATGAGATTATTTTGCAAGAAACCCTATCGTGACAGGGTATAGTTATAGAATAACACCATAGGGCAAGCTTCTTCCTTCTCCAGTTAGTGGCTGGTTTGCATCCTGAAAAGAGAGTGTTTATCCCTTAGTTTTTTTATTTTTAATCCCATCTAGTATCATTGTGTTCTCATCAGTAGAAATGGATAGTCCTTTTTTAATCTTGCTAAACCCCTGGCCTCTGTGATACCTATGGAAATAAGTTTCACAGTTTAGTTATGCTTTGTATACAACTATTTCCAATTACCAGTTTTAAATGTTGCCATTTGGTTTCATTGACTGTTCCTTGGTTTTTGGATTTTAAGAAAGGCATGGGTGCTCCTGTCTTCTGTATAGCATTCTTTAATTTCACATCCCTGTATCATATCCCTGCTTACTCATCAGCTCTTGAAACTAAAACAATCCGTTATCTTCTCTAACATAGTGATTGTGCTCATTAATATATTATTTGTCCAGCTGTAATTGTGCACTAGGGTTCAAGTGATATTAAGAAACCACTTTTTTTATTCCTGCATGGGATAAGTGTCATTATTATACTCAGATGTATGAATGCAATTTAAAAAATTGCAAATTGAAAGAATCCAGCATTTCTTTAGCAAGTCAAATGTGTTCATGTCAAGAATCAACAATGTACCCAAATTCACTTCCTGGGCTCTGACGACTCAGGAGACTCCATGGGACCTTCATGACAAATAGTATGCCAGAAGTAGAGGCAGAGTAGTGCAAAATACCCATAATCTCCAGTCTTCAGCAGAGTGGGCAAGCCAGCGTAGAGGCCACATAAAAGGACAGGGTCTGGGAAGCTAGAGAGTCATTTTGGCCAGATGATCCAATTCTGTATCTCTCTCAGGAAGAGCCCTCCATGAGGCTCCTTTAGAGCCTGAGATAAAATAAAGCTGCAGCTCAGAGAACAATCAGGCAAGGGGAGCAGTGGTATCTGTTGCCTGGTGTCTTCTGCCAACTCTGTGACCTTGTGAGAACAAAGGGAAAAGAGTTCAATCTACACTGTTCTGCATCCACAGAGAAGGAGGGAAGCTGGCCCCCTGAGCTGAAATTCACTACAAGTAATTTACTACTTTTAGTAGTAAAGCAGATGGCTGGATTATTTTAGTGCTACTTAGTGTATTCCAATAGTGCTATACATGGGATCCAAAGAGTATGTGCACTATAGTGAAGCTTTACTTGCAAAGTAGGAGGTTAGTATAAAACACTATGAGTTGGAATCCAGAGAACCAAAATGTAATTCAGAATCTATTCTTATTCTGCCTTCAGACCACAGGCAAAGACTTTACATGCTTTACAGGCATGTATCACACTGTTGGTGACAAAACAAACAAATAACACTTCCACCAAATGAGTGAAATAAAGAGCTTTGGTTCTTTAAAACAACATGTTGCAATGAAAGCAACCCATCAGTAATTAAAAAAAAATCTCCAGGAATCAGAAGTCCTTGGAATATTATAGGCGCTATTAACCAGCAAGACATCTTCAATTGTGATTATTTTAATTAAACTTCGGCAGTTAATTCCATATGTTTCGTTCAGGTACAGATAACCTGCCAACTAAAAGTAGGCTATTGATCTTAAGTTCAAAATATCAAGAGATAGAAAGGAACTACTGGATCATCAAGTCCATGATGCAAGTGCATTATGTAGTATCCCAGTAGTACAAAAGCAGTTTTCTAACATATACAGTGAAATCAAAACTAAGCTACTAATACGGTTTTCAAATGGACTTTTACTACAGTAAACTGCTACATAAGTTATGTGGCTACATAAATACTCCCAAAGGGAGCGATTAAATGAATGAAGCACAAATCTATTCACTATCTCAACACACAAAGATCAGAAAACAAAGCCTGTGGTATTTTCACCTGATCGGTAGATAGAGGTTTGGGTTGGTTCATAGCACATTATAGGAACACAGGAATTGCCATATTGGACCAGATTCAAGGTGCTTCTAATTCAGCATCCTATCTCTGACAGTGGCCAAATTATACAAGATGCCTCAGAGGAAGGTCTAAGGACACAGCAATAGGTAGACATAGGATAATCTGCCCTCCACATTAGGTGTCATCCTGATCTCTAACAATTAGAGATCGGCCTAAGCCCTGAAGCACAAGGATTATATACTCCTTACAAAATTATAACAACTGTGGATATTCTTGATATCCATTTAAGTGTCTAATCCCTTTCTAAATCTTGCTAAATTCTTAGCCTCAATAACTTCCTGTGGAAATGGGTTCTTCAGTCCAAGTGCTGTGTTGCATGAAAAAGTTTTGACAACATTTAATTTAATTGAAAGTCTCCCCTTCTTGTATTATGAGACAGGGAGAACAGACATGCCTGACAGACACTTCTCTACTCATTTTATACACTTTTATCATACCCACTTTCATTCATCTTCTAAGGCAGGGGTCTCAAACTCAAATGACCACGAGGGCCGCATGAGGACTAGTGCATTGGCCCAAGGGCCGCATCACAGACACCCACCCCTTGTCCCCGGCCCCGCCCCCCACTCACCCCTTCCATGAGGCCCTGCCCCTGCTCCGCCTCTTCCCACCCCTTCCCTGCCCCCATTCCAACCCCTTCCCTGAAGTCCTCATCCCAACTCTGCCACCTCCCTGCCCCCGGGGGTGCAGGAGGGGTGCAGGGTACAGCACGGGGCTCAGAGCAGGGAATTGGGGTGTGGGGTGCAGGAGGGGTGAGGGGTGCGGCAGGGGGTCAGGGTGCAAGGTGCAGCAGGGGGCTCAGGGCAGGGGGTTGGGGTGCAGGAGGGATGAGGGGTGCAGCAGGGGGTTGGGGTGCAGGGTATGGCAGGGGGCTCAGGGCAGGGAGTTGGGGTGTGGGCAGGGCCATCCCTACCTATTTTGGTACCCTACGTAGCCCCCCCCATGGGGGGGGCTGTGTGGGGCCCCAGGCCTCCATGGGGGGGAGGAGGGGGAGGGGGGGGCTGGCCCCAGGCCTCCAGAGGGAAACGGGGCTGGCCACTTCCTGCAGGAAGTGGAGTGACCTGGCCCCAGCCTGCTCCGCTCCCCTGGCTCCCAGCCGCGCCGCCGGCGAGTGCTGGGGAGGCGGTTCCCCCTCCCCCCAAGCCTGGGAGACAGGGAAGCGGAGCAGGCTGGGGCCGGGTCACTTCCCACAGGAAGTGGCCAGCCCCCGTCCGCCCCGGAGGCCTGGGGCCAGCTCCCCTCCTCCCGCCCGTGGAGGACTGGGGCCCCAGCCTGGTCCGCTCCCCTGGCTCCCAGGCTTGGGGGAGGGGGGGACTGCCCCCCAGCACTCGCCGGCGGCGTGTCTTGGAGCCAGCGGAGTGGAGCAGGCTGGGGCTGGGTCACTCCACTTACCATGCGGTGAGTGCAGGGTCGGGCGTGGCTGCAGTCTTCAGGGGAGTGGGGGCGGGAAGAGGCAGGGCTGAGGCAGAGCAGGGGCTGGGAGAAGCACACAGCTGCGCAGGGCACCTTTCCTTGTGCCCTATGCAGCTGCTAGCGGCGCCACGGGGTGTTGGGAGGGGGGGGCGGGGAGCTTGATGGGCCGCACAGAAGAACTCTGCGGGCCGCATGCAGCCCGCAAGTTTGAGACACCTGTTCTAAGGTAACAATACCAATCTTTTCAATCTCCTAATATTTTATATATGTCAATGCTATTTTAGGCTTCCTTTTTCAACTCAGTTTACATTCCATTCCACATCCCAACATATTAGATATTGGTTCTAACTGTATATTATTATGCATTTTGGATCAGCCTCCAAAACTGAAGATATTTGCTCAGAGGAGTCTGAAAATCCAAGCCTCTGATTATTGTTCTCCCACATTTGTGACTTTATTGTTTTACCCAAATTAAGGTGATCAGTAAAATTCCTTTAATACGAGCACTTGCTTATATATAATTTGCACTTATACATCACCTTGCATTTCAATTGTTTTAATGTGCACAAGAAAAAGGGACATTCATTTCCTGTGTTATGCGCAGGGAATTAACCACATGACTTTGAGATGAATGGGGTTTGCATGATTAAATTAAAATGCATATGCCTGGAAATTTCTCCCATTTAATATTGTTGATGTCACACAGGGTAGAAACCTCCCATTCAGAAAAAGACCCCACACCCATGCAAAGGATAGCACCATTAAATTACTGAGCTTGAGGCAAGAATTAGAGTGTGAAATTCAATGGTCTGTGTTACACTGCACCGAGTTCAGGGTTAGCCATTTCTTCTACGCATCCATCTATTTTAAAAAATTCAAATTCCCACATATTCCTTTGTTGCCAAAAAAAGGAGCACGTATAAGATGTAGTGTACTTATAGTGCAGACCTGAATGTGGCCAAATTCCTTAAAACGCCAGGGAACAGGTCTACTTGAAGAGCAGACCCTCCCAGGGGAAAAGATATACAGCTGATTCTAATGCCAACAGGTTTCGAAAGAGATAGCATACAGAAACATAGCAGGGATGAATAGATGGACCTTTACTGTGCAGCTATGTGTAACAGTTAACCACAGAGCAAAAAGGTCAGCAGACTACTTATTTTCTGCACTTCAAGTGTTATTAGGTTCTAGCTACTGCTTGCCCACAAAGCCAAACATTTCATAATTAATGAATAACTCCAATGTATAACTTTAATTGCTTAATGATAATGATCTTACATTTATAAAGCACCTTTCATCCAAATAGATAATAAAGTTGTTTACAGACTTTACTAGCTGAGCATACCAACTGTATGGGAACACGGCAGGAATCACCACATCTATCAATAAAGTGCAGCTACCTCAACAGTGCACACAGAAGTGGCACAATAATGAATAGTGTTTGTATACGATAAACACTCACATTGGAATTTTGGGAGGGTTAAGAACATGCTGTTTTCTAGGTAATAAACTTTTAAATTAAATACACACATTAAAGCTTCTTAGCAATCAAAAGATTATCTGTTAATCTAAAAGTTTACTGAATGAAACTGGACTGAACCAGCCAAAGGGAACTTTGTTTTCTAGCATCTGCTTAGTCACGACAAAATCCTTTTGATGTTCTTCTTTATAATCCTGCTATTCCTCACTGCTAGCTCAGAGACCACAAAGTCTAATATTACAGATTGGATGAGGGTTTGTTTTTTTATTGTTTTTTGAGGGGGGAGAGGAGAAGGTGATGACAACCAGTTTGTTGACAGTAGTAATATATTACATTAAAAATTATGTTAACAGATCATTAAGGTTGCAAAGCCATGCACCAAAATTTCAAAAATGCCAAACTTAAAGTTGACCATGCAACCTTAATTCAGCCATGTTGTGAATATCAATTTATGGCTTTAATTACATTATCTTATACTATTTTTTCCGCAAGACACCTGCCTCATTCAGTGAATGAGTAGTTACTCAGTATTTCTTTTTTATTCTCATTCCATGTATGGTCCTAGTCTTATTTACGACACACCATTCAAATCGGGCACTGAATAAAAAAAATTACAAATTTCTTCATGGGGCTTATTGGTATAATATCTGAGTGCTTCAAAATATCAACCAATCTTCTCAACACCCCTGTGAGGCGAGGTGTTATCACCCTTTTACAATTGGGAAACTGAGACTTTATGTCAGAAAGGACCATCACGATTATCTAGTCTGATCTTCTGCACATTGCAGGCCACAGAACCTCGCCCACCCACTCCCATAATAGACCCATAACCTCTGGCTGAGTTACTGAAGCCCTCAAATGAGGATTTAAAGACTTCAAGTTAAAGAGAGACTAGTTTAAATCTGCAAGTGACCCGTGCTTCATGATGCAGAGGAAGGCAAAAATCACCAAGGTCTCTGCCAATCTGATTTGGGGGGAAATCTCCTTCCTAGCCCTATATGGTGATCAATTAGACCCTGAGCTTTACATAAGATCTAACATACACACACCTGGGAAAGAATTCTCTGTACTTATTCAGAGCCCTCCCCATCTAGTGTCCCATCACCAGCTGTTGGAGATATTTGCTGCTAGTAGATGCAGATCAGCTACATGCCATTGTAGGAGCCTCATCATAACATCCCCTCCATAAACTTATCAAGCTCAGTCTTGAAGCCAGTTAGGTTTTTTTGCCCCCCATTGCTCCCCTTGTAAGGCTGTTCCAGAACTTCATTCCTCTGATGGTTAGAAACCTTCATCTAATTTCAAGTCTAAACTTGTTGATGACCAGTTTATATCCATTTGTTCTTGTGTCCACATTGACACTTAAATAACTCCTCCCCCTCCGTGGTATTTTTCCATCTGTTGTATTTATACAGAGCAATCATATCTCTCCTTGTTTGGTTAGGCTAAACAAGTTAAGCTCTTTGAGTCTCCTTTCATAAGGTAGGTTTTCCATTTCTCGGATCATCCTAGTAGACCTTCTCTGCACCTGTTCCAGTTTGAATTCATCTCTCAAACATGGGAGACCAGAATTGCACACAGTATTCCAGATCAGGTCTCACCAGTGCCTTGTATAATGATACGAACACTTCCCTGTCCCTACGGCAAATATCTCACCAAATGTAGCCTAGGACTGCATTAACCCTTTTCACTGCCACATCACATTAGTGGCACATAATCATCCTGTGATCAACCAATACACCCGGGTCTTTCTCCTCCATCTCTTCCAACTGATATGTCCCCAGCTTATAGCAAAAATTCTTATTAGTCCTTATGTGCAGGACCTTAAACTTTGCACTATTAAATTTTAATTCCATTTCAATAACTCCAGTTTTCAAGATCTTCTTGTAGGATATTCCAGTCCTCTTCCAGATTGGCAATACCTCCCAACTTTGTGCCACATGCAAATTTTATAAGCACACTCCCACTTTTTGTGCCAAGGTCATTAATGAAAACGTTAAATAAGGTTGGTCCCAAGACAGATCCCTGAAAAACTCCACTAGTAACCCCACTCCAGCCTGACTGTTCACCTTTCAGTATGACCCATTGTAGTCTCCCCTTTAACCAGTTCCTTATCTACCTTTCAATTCTAACATTAATCCCCATCTTCTTAAATTTAACTAATAATTTCCCATGTGGAAATGTGTCAAATGCCTTACTGAAATCCAGGTAGATTAGATCTACTGCATTTCCTTTGTCTAAAAAAAATCAGTTATCTTCTCAAAGTATAAGATCAGGTTGGTCTGTCATGATCTACCTTTTGTAAAACCAATCAACTGAAACCCAGAGAATAAAGCAAAAGTCCTAAGAAATGCCCACTAATTTTGGGTGCTGAACTTGTGAAACCCAGGGCCAAATTTTTCAAAGTACTTTGCACTTTTATATGTTCATGACACAGCTCCAGTCAACTTCAGTTGCAGTCATGAGTGCTCAGCAATTCTGGAAATTTGGCCCCAGGTTTCTCAAGTTGGGAACCTAGAAAAAGAGGAACACAAACATGATTTACGAAGAATACTTGGGTTACATGACTTGCCCAGCACACCACAGAATGCTATAGCAAAATCCAGTTCTCCAGGGTGACATTTAACTTCCTCAAACATCCTTTCTCCTCCTGTAATCCTCTGCCTCGCCAACTACCCACGTTCAAACTTTTGCAACCAGTGAGATATAGGTCTCACACACAACAGCCTCCTTCACTACACAGCCCTGTATCTGTCCTGTGCACTGGTTGGAACAGGGGGGAGGTGGGGAAATAGTACAATTAATTCCCTTCTGCTCTTTCAGTGCTGCCAGCTCTTGCAATTTCTTCACAAGTCCTGCAAGTATGGCTGGGCTGCAACCAGTCTCATAGTGATGTAAGAAGTTCTAGCCCACTTGAGAATTTCAGCCCACCCGGAGGAAACTCCCCACCCCCCGTTGGCTACTTCCCCTGGCCCTGGGGAACAGCAGCCAACC
Organism: Chelydra serpentina; assembly: GCA_037349315.1. Classification (NCBI taxonomy): domain Eukaryota; kingdom Metazoa; phylum Chordata; order Testudines; family Chelydridae; genus Chelydra; species Chelydra serpentina. The sequence goes on along the minus strand of JBAIAC010000035.1, from coordinate 26,126,412 downwards.
AGAGTAGCTTCAGGAAGCAGGTGGTGTTCTCCCCACAGCCTCAGGAGTTGACCTCATTCTCGCAGAAGGGGAGAAGCCAATAGGAAGAGCCCAGCAGCTGATGGCAGCTCCCCGACGCTCTGCCTCTCTGCAACACAAGGTCTAGAAATGGGCTGAGGGGTGTGAAGAGCCCCCAGAGGAGCAAAGTGAGGCTGAGGGGGTAAGAACTGATGGGGCAGAATAATTCCTGGGCAGGGAATGGGCAGATGTAGGATTAAGAGCTCCTGCATCAGCATCCAAACTCCCCTTACTAAATGCAGGAGCATCGCCAACACACACACACACACAATTTGTGGTAATGTGATTTTTTTTTAATCCTTTGGGCTTGGCAATACTGCCTCTTACCCTTCTGCATTCTAGTCGGGGGATTTCTTCCTTTTCCTTGCTGACTGGGTGCCAGCAGAGCACAGGAGAGACAATTCTCCTGCTCTGAGTTCCAGTGCCTGGCATCACAAACACCCAGGAACAGCAACTGCAGGGCAAGGCCTGCTCAGCCCTGGTCTGCCACATACCCAAAGTGGATTGAATCTTTGGATAGTTTAGCTGCCAAACACGAACAAGTCTTACTGAGCAGGTGCTGAGATTTGTTGGAAGATTATAATTTCCATACATTTTCAGGAAAAATGGGAAAAGCCATATGCCTGACACCAGGGCACTCCCCTGGCAAACTTTGAGTCTATGTTCCAATGCATGAGGTGCCAGACTTTCCCAACAAAATGGTTGTAAGACATTTTTAACATGAGCAAACAACATTTTTTTCCCTAATCATCCTCAGAATATGATCAACCACTGTGGCTGAAACTTTTAAGAAGAAAATCAGCCTGAGGCAGACACCTGGCATGGTTAATTTCAGCCCTTCTGCACGTAGAAGGCCAGAGCATGCCAGACATTGAGGGAATGAAGTTCACATTCTTCTGCAGAGGTATGAGGTTTCGGGAAGTAAACAGGTAAGTGAATGGACTGGTTAATGTGAAAGCGAGACACCACCTTTGGTAGAAATTTAGGGTGTAGACGTAAGGAGATCTTATCCTTGTGGAACACTGTGAACAGTGGGTCTACCAACATAGCTCCAAGTTCACAAACTCCTCTCACCAAAGTGATATCAACCAGGAAGGCAACTTTCCTGGAAAGGAGGGTGGTGACTCTTCTTAGATGCTCCTGGAGTACAGCATCAAACTCAGCCAGTGGCTCAGATGGGGATTTCATTAAAGCTGAGTGTACCAAATTCAAGTCCCATTGAGGTGCAACTGTTTGGTGGGGGTGGTGGGTAAGGTTTGAGGAGATCTTTCTGAAATCTAGCAGTTAGTGGGTGCATAAAAACAGAGTAACCCTCCACAGGAGGCTGGAACACACTGATCACTGCCAGATGGACTGTTAAAGTGCTGAGGGGCAAGACCCAATGACTCTAAGGACAGAACATACTCCAGGGTCAGGGAGATATCTACCTCTTCTGGTAGAACCTCTTTACGTTGCACTCAAGATGAAAATTGTCTCCACTTGGCCCAGTAACATTGTCTAATGGAGTCCTTCCTGCTGTTAGAGAGAATGTCTTGTACCGTCAAGGAGCATGCCTGTTCTAAAGTAGAAGCCCATTCAAACACCATGCCCTGAGGTGGATCAGATGTGCTTAAACTGACATGATGAGAGCAAATGAGTGGGAGAAGTGATTTGCAAGCCTTTTGTACTGCTCGAAGTTCCAGAATATTTATGTGCATCCTGGATTCTTAACGTGTTCATGTGCCTTGAGTCATGCAGTCATCCATATGGGCTCCCCAGCCTACCAGGGACATGTTTGTGATGACACTTTGTTTGGAAAGTGAGGAAAGGGAACTCCCATGTGTACGTGATGTGGCTCTGTCCACCACAGGAGGGATGACAATACCCTGGCTTGGACTGTCAACCTGAGGTCCATAAGAGCAATGGCTTGGTGAGTACGTGGACTGGAGCCATGTCTGAAGGCAGTGAAGGTGAAGTCTTGTGAAAGAGGTCATGAAGGTGCACAAGCCATGTGGTCAAGAAGAGACAGGTAAGTCCTGGTGGTAAAGAGTTATTCAAGATGCAAGATATAATGGCATCATCACCTGAAATCAATCTGTGGGCATACTTTGCTATCCCGAATTGTAAACTAGAGGAAGAGAAGACTTTCCTCCCCAGAAGATTGAGGCACTTTCCTTCCTTGTCTGTAGGAGAAATCGAGAGTGTTGCTGATTTTTCCTCTCTATGCGGCAGCCTGAACCACAGAGTTTGGTGTAGGGTTGGAGAACAGGAATTCTGATCCCTTAGTCAGGGTACAGTATCATCTCTCTGCTCCCTTGGGGGTGTGGAACATGTGGCAGAGGCATGCCATACATCTGTGGCTGGCTCCAACGTATCATCATTAATTGCAAGTGCTATTCTTGCTCGTGCCAAGATGTGTAGGATATCCAAGAGTTCATGCTGTGGGTCTTGAATCTCCTCCAAGGGGATTTGGTGTTCCCTTGCAATTCTCCTTAGAAGCTCCTGGAATTGTCTGAAGTCATCTGGTGGGAAAAAAGATGAAGCAGTTACAGCCTTGTCTGGTGAGTAGAATAGGAACATAGCCAGCTACAGCAGAACCATCAGGACCAGGGTATTAGATTCTTCCTTCACTATTGAATCTGCAAACTTGCTTGATGGATCCCTCCCGGAAGTGGGCGGAGGGGTGGGCGGGGGCAGGGAGTAGGCAGCGATTATCTCATGGATCCGGCAGATTCTAAAGGAGGACACTGTGCCCATGGCCCCATAAGCCAGATCTGCAAGAGGTTGTGGGAGTACCAATGGCATGGGGTACCAGTGGTTCCAAGGGGATGAAGAGTAGCTATTTCCATGGATGTGCAGGTCTCCATGATAGTGCATAGGAGCAGTACGGTATAGATGGTTCTTCTCCTGGTTCCGATTCGTCAAAAGAGGAAAATGCAGACTCCAGTTCTATCAGTGGTACTGCTTGAGCCGGCCCACAACATTTTGGTACCTGAGGCAGGGAGCTCAAATGATGCCCCCATGACCACTCGCTTGGGCCAAAACTTTGAAAGGTCTCAATTCTGCCTTCTTCCTGTTCTACTCCTCTCATGGTACTGCTCTGCTACCTACCCCAATAAAGGAGAATTAACAACTTAAAATGCCTTGTTCAAAAATTTAAAGTAACAATTAACTTTCAAACACCTGAACAGCAAATGTAACTTTTCTGGTCTGCGTAGTAAATACTGGCATTTTTATCTGTTTGAATAATCAAAGTGGTGCTTTCCCTGCCTTCTTGGTTGCAAAGATTTGAACTGCTTCTGCTTCCTGAAGATTCACAGTCTGGGCCAGCTCATACTCTATTGAGATGGTTGCAAGGCCAACCAGCCTTTTATTAACTTCAGTGTGGAGAAGCTGCGTTCTCCACGGGCAACTATTACAGGAAGTATTAGAAGTATGCGCAGAGCAACAAAAGCATTTGGAAAGAGGGTGGTCATCTTATTTGTGCACATATATTCCAGAATAGCCTTTGGAGTTGATCCTGCTGAAATGTATATTGAAAGGGCTTTCAGTTCATCACCTAAATAACTCGCATCAATATCGCGCATGTCATCATGTGTCAACAGTGGCTCTAGTGCCCTGCATTGCTGGTGTAGGTCTTCTTCAGGTATAGTAAGGAGTTTTGGAATATCATACAACATCCCAAATATACTGCTCTGTTCCTTTTGCGGCATGAAACATTCAACTGACTGTATTGCACAGTCTAGCACCTGGTTAAAGAATTCAACTTTAAATTGTTGTTTGGGGTCTCTTATGGGATTATCCCGTGCCTCGTAATCAAAATGTCATCTACTTTGGTGATTCTTGTATTCTTGAATGGGTGGGAAAATAGCTTCAATGTGAAGTTTCTCTGCCAACTTCTGTGCACTCTTCAGAACGTTTTGAAGTCCCTCATCTGACCGGTAAGACTGTAGGTAAGACTTTGCTTTATCTAGTTGTTCCATTGCTCCAGATATATCAAGGTAAACACCTTGGTGTCTCTTGCTTACAACATTTATTTCAAACAGTATGTCATGCCACAACACTAAGCCACACAGAAATTTGAAGTTATGTATGTTTCTAGTCATTCCATTTCTCTCTGCCACTATTCTCCCTTGAACAATTCCTGTCATAGCATTATCCTCCATAATGGCAACTGTGGCATCATATATCTTCCCAATTTGGTGTTTGATAGGCTTTATCACCTCCACTTGACTTTCCCATCATGTGGCACTCAGTGGTTTCCATGTCAGAGAGGATGTTTCCAGATGTTGCTTCAAAATTTGCCACCGATGAGTTGATGCAGAGAAAAATATATAGATGCTTTGAATTACATTAAAAAATTCAGCAGTCTCACTACAAGCTAATGCTGCATCACTGATCACCAAGTTCAATGAATGAGAACTGCATGGGACGAAGAAAGCTCGAGGGTTTAACTCTCGGGTCCGTGTCTGCACTCCTCTGTTCTTTCTTCTCATGTTGGTACCACTATCGTAGCCCTGACCTCTCATGTCAGCTATCACAATTCCTGTATCTTCCAGCTTTTTAAGAAACACATTTGTCATACCAGCTCCTGTAATATCATCAATGTCAATAAATTCTAGAAAATGCTCTCTGACAGTCACCCTTGCAGGGACATTTTCACTAGGTTCTGTTGTTGTTACAAAATGCACCATTAAAGTCATTTGTTCTGCATGGCTGATGTCAGGTGTGCAGTCCAGAATAACAGAATAATATCTTGCTGACTTCAGATCTGCCACAATCTTCTGCTTGACTTTTGTTGCCAGTAACTGTATGATCTCATTTTGAATTGTTTTTCCAAGGTAGTGCTGTGTGTACATTTCTTGGGTGGTGACTCTTCTTAGATGCTGCTGGAGTACAGCATCAAACTCAGCCATCAGCTCCACAATTTTAAGGAAGTTTCCATTGTTTGGCACATATAGCTGATCTGAAGTGCCACGCAGTGCTAGGTTTTGGGTAGCAAACCTTCTCACAATGGCAATGAGCCTTTTCAGAATATTTTGCCACTAAAGAGACTCTGATGCAAGCTTCTCTTGATGCTGATCAATTACGGCAGCCTTTAGTCTATGGTGGCCTTTAGTCTCATCTCAAGCTCTTTCCACCTATGGAATGCTCTCTGGTGATTTGCTGCCTTCTCATGGCATGCCAGATTTCTAGCCAGATTTTTCCAGTTCTTTGTTCCTGTAGAACCCAATGTGGCTGGAACATTAGACTGGAAGAGTTTGCAACAAAAACAGTATGCAGCATTCTGGGTTTTTGAGTACATAAGCCATGGCCTCTCCACTTTGTCACCATTGGGGATTTCATGCCAGTAATGTGTTGGATGGAAACTTCTATTTTCATTGTCTTTGGGGAACATGAGGTTTTTCACTTGCTGTGGCCCATGCAGTACAAGGAAGTCCCTCAGGCTACTGCTCAAGTGGGTCCACAGTCCTGGATCATCTAGACTTAAGGAACTAAACTCAGCAGCAGCTGTTTCTTGTGCCTCCACCACACTCTTCTCTGATCTACACTTTTCTTCAGGAATGTGCATGGTTACATCCATTTGAGATGGAGATATGGATGCTGCAGTAGCTGCCAGATCACCTGCACTCCGACTAACTGGATGATGAGGCATCTCTTCACCACTCAGATCCTCACTGGGGCAGGAAGGCTCACTGTGAACGTATCTCAGGAGAGCTCCTTCCTGCTTAGATAGAAAAGCTTCCTTTGTTTTCTTTCTTTTTCTGAATGCTGCCCCAGAGGGGCATCGTCTTTCACTCAGGACTGCTGTTCTGTGCCAGCTATAGTGGCTCTCAACACTCAATTGAAGGGGACAAATAAGCAGGCTGGTAGCAGGGCCTGAGTAAGGGAAGATATCAGTGTCTTAAGGGCCTAAGTGGCTCCTACTACTTCAGTTGACTACCTGTTCTCCTCAAGTGGGTTCAGGGAAGCAGCAGGAAAAAAGAAACTCCCTGAGAAGCTGGTGTTAATCAGTCCAGGCTCCTGGGGGTGCTAGAGAGGTACATAAGAGGCTCCTCCTCCTCCTCTCTTTCCCTGCAGCTCCTGCTGCTTTCTGTTATTCCCTCTCACCTTTTCTCCTGCCTGCCTGTTGTGTCTCTTATGTCCTCCTTCCTCCAGCACAGCACTCCATCATCTCTGTGCATCTAGAGCAGAGAGAATACATATGCACCAGCAGCAGACACAATTTTCTACACTCTGGGTCCTAGTGGCCAGTGCTGGCTCCAGGCACCAGCTTTCCAAGCTGGTGCTTGGGGCGGCATCGAGAATGGGGCGGCAGTCCGAGTCCCACAGCGGAAATTTGGTGGCAGGTCCGCCGCCGTTCCCGCAGTGACGGCAATTCGGCAGCAGGTCCGCTGCTCTTCCCGCCGCGGGACTCGGACTGCTGCCCCATTCTCACCCGCCACGGCGGCAATTCGGCACAAATTACAAAACGCAAAATTTTGGGGTGGCAAAATTGTTAGAGCCACTCCTGCTAGTGGTGCCCCCACACAGTCTGGCACCTGAGGCGGGCGCCTCAGTTCGCCTCATGGTAAGGCCAGCCCTGAGAGTAGAGGACTTCTGAGGAGGGTGAGAAACTCCATACCCTAGGCACATCCCATGAGGGAATATGATCTCCCGGAAGTGGAGGGTTCCAACGGTGGAGGAGACTCTGGGTCTGGTAAAGCAAAGGACCTCTTGGGGTTCAGACACAAGTCTGGATCTTCCTGGTGTGAGGGGCACTTTTTCCTTCCCAGTCATTGGTATTGGCACTGAGGACTTCCCCTGTATGGGTGAGTCTCGTGCCTTGTGGGATGCCAGTGATGGCAGTACCAGAGGTTCATCACCCAGAACCATTGGATCCCATAGTTTCTGGGGCTTATTCTTCTGCCTGTGGGACTTGGAATGTGCTCTGTCCCCTTGGGCTGAGCTAGTGGAGGAAGCGTCCACTCTCTTGGAGTTAGAGGAAGACATAGCCACTTACTTATGGGTGTGCTTCCTAACCTCCCAGTTAGGCCCCGCCATGAGGTCAGCAGGGCACCAGAGTCGAACGTAGTAGCAGGAGGTGCACTCCTCACTGAATTGGACTGATGTACGGGGGGTTCCCCGGCCTGGTCCGATGTGATCTCATGACCATCTCCATGAGATTATTGCAGAGACAAAGTGCTCGGTCTTCCCAGCTCCTGCTGGGGAAGTATTGGCAAATACTGCACCTAACCATAATGTGAGCTTTTCCTAGGCAGAAGAGGTGGAGTTGATGGTCATCGCTGACTAATAAGCATTGCAGGCAGAACGTGCAGAGTTTGAAGCCCAGAATCCAAGTCATAGTCTGGTACCGACCTGGGGTGGAGGTAGAGTGCTGGGAAAAAAACTCTACTCTAAATCTATTAAGTACTAAATTAGAGAAAATAAACTTATAAAACTACAGAGAAAACTTAAAACTACGTAAAATTATGATTTTTTTAAAAGCATATCAGACGAGGACACTGAAAGTTCCAACCTGGACCATGCAGCAATGAGAGGGAACTGGGAACACAATAGGTCTACCCTTCCCTTTATTACCTCAGACGGAGGCACAAGGCAAGTCAGGGTGCATGCGCAGACCAATGGGCATGACTTTCAAAGTTCTCTGACTCCAGGCACATCGTGCATATTCGTAACCCTCAGAGGAATACAACAGGGACAATCATTCGAAGAAGAACGAGGTCTTAAAATGTGAAGTGTCAGGCAACCTTAACTACAGGGGCACCAATAGCATACCAACTACAAAAAGGGCTTCTTTCTGGCTGCAAGTAACTCTGTTCCAAAAAGGTTGATATCTGTCTGCCTTCCTTTAATGAACCAAATCATTGTTTATCTACCAGTTAGCATATAGGGACATTCTTCTGATATCAAATTAAAATCCAAGCCGTATTTCCCTCATTTTGTGTACTGACTCTGCACAATACATACATGCATTCGACTCAGAATTCTGAATTACAATATAGGCTTCCTGGCAAGAGAGGGGGAAAAAAGGCTGTTCTTTAGTATGACTGCTGAATGCCTGGAGGGATGTTGGATATGACCAGTAACCTGACACAATTCTAATCCTATTTTCTGCACTAGTCGTGAAAGTGGCAACAAGACATGAGGAGTGTTTTCAGATGAAAAACTACAACAATCAGTTTTTCTGTACAAGCAGGATTTACAAGCAGCTGCAATAGTATATGTGGTTCTGCCACTCTGGAATTAGTTGCACCACATCACTCATGCCAAGATGTATTCACTCAATAACGAAGATAAACAAGGGGGTTATTGTATGGCATTGATAATTAGCAGCAACACTTTCTGGTTTAACATTTTCACAACAAAGGCTGAAAGCAGCCTATAAACCTTATCCTTTGGAAGAAAAAAATACTGGCCCAAATTCTATCCTCACTTACACATGTAGCTACTCAACTGAAATGAAGTCGATGAGGTTGCATGGAGTTTAGCTGGAGGAAGGATTTAACTTGTCTATGCAATGACAGTCAGTTGAGGCTAGGCAGCTGGGGCTAGAATCTGCAATAGTTTATAGTTTATCTCCACACACTCCACAAAAATATATGGGGTGCAAGTCAAGACAAAATTGAACCCTAAATTTTGCTAGCATAAGGTGGTGAGAAATATCCACGCATGAAAACACATAACAAGTGATGTTGCTTTACTAAATTTCCAGTAATATTCCAGTGCATTTCCCAACCATAATCCAGGCACACCATCCAAACTGTAGCCAACCAAAGCACTATGGGTCAATCTAAACCTCAAATAGAGCGTATAAAGAAGTGAAATGTTGGTCTAGTGGTTAAAGCATAGGACTGCGGAGTTAGAAAGGATGGTTTCTATTCTCAGTTCGGCAAATGACTCAATGTACATCTCCATTTAAGTAACTGAATATCATACCTCAGTTCCCCACTTGAGATATTTATCTACTTAACAGAGTGTTGGAAGGTTTAATCATAAAAAGGTTTAAGTCATTGACTAGAAAGCTTTATAGAAGCACAAAGTAAACAGACCATTGTACCTTTAGGTGCACACTTTAGAATCTTGGGTGCTGTTTGGATACAACTGACACGAATCATAAAATAAACTAGATAGCATTATTATTTTAAAGTGGACCCTTAATTCACAACAACTGGCTCATCGGTATCCACTAGTCACTCCTGTCTCTGCACCATTAGTTCTTTCCATGATGGACACTGATTGGATCTTCAAAATGTACTCCACTTTCAAGCAAGTTTCAGGATAGGAACGAAGTGGTATCACAACTGAAACCAGCTACATTAGATGGTTAGATACATCTACTCATGTTCATACTGTACAATCCAGCCTCTTCAATGCTAAGTAGCAGTTTTGTTAGACTATGATACTAGCAGGATCTATCAGCTCATTTGACACCTTGTAGAAATGGTATGTTTCAATGCCATTCTAGATGGGCACTTTCATGAGCTTATCTGTGTCACAGAGACGCTGTTGTAAAAGCACCTTAGTATTTGTCATAAAAGGATTTGAGGCCTTTTAACCTCAATTGCCTTTTGATGTCCATATATATGTGCATGCCTGTGGATATAGACTCTTTACAGTAAAACTATATATGTCAGTGGGCAAGTCTGTGCTCAATTATTTTACTTAAAAAACTTGCATCTCTGTATGGGAAAGTTTCTAGAAAACGTTTTATCAGACGTACACATTCCTGAGGATACTCTGATGAATTAGATAAACATTCTTTTTTTGGCTGTTCTGTTATTAAAATAAGTCTTAAATACCCTATGAAAACAACTAAACCACCACTGTTCATATCTAAGAATATGCCCAATAAATTTTGCTTTTAAGAAACAGTAAAAGTTACAGGCAATGAGCTTTCATACCTTTATAACTGGCTAATTGGGCATCATGGAAGTATCTGCAAATGCTGCCATCAGAGGATTCCTTATGTGTTTTCTTTTGTACTTCACTTCACATGTTCAGAACATTGGTAATATTTTATGAAGGTCCCCAGGCACATGTAAAGACTTTATTGGCTTTAGCAGCTGTCAGCTGTTTAGTCATAAGGAGCTTCTCTACTGTAAACAAGTCAACTAGAAAAAGTGGCACCATAAAATGTATCCTACACAATAGAATAAAAGAGCCCTGTGCCACTACTGAACCCGGTACTGTACTGTTCTGTTCTGAGCGATGTTGTTCATAATAGGCTTCAGCAATGCCAGAGGTGCCAGTCTCCAACTCAAAATCTCCAACATGGCTAAAAGTATCTACCAAAAGACTAACTCAAATTACTTTCAGCAGTGATAGATACATCCATCTGAACTGCAAACAAGTTTCCCAAAGTTTTAGCTCTTCTAGAAGCAGTTACAGATGAAAGGGGGAAAAGGTGTTCTCATAGCTCCTGAAACTTCCCAGCTAAGTGTGATAAAATGGTAAGTTAGTTAAAAAATATATTTGATCACTAGAACCCTGAAGAAAAAAACCCAAATTAAAAATCAAGGGAGATTGATTCACTGCTATTAGATAATGTACTTATTGCCAAATAGATGGCAGCAACACTTTTTTTTATTGTTTTCATTCATAATGAAGAAATCAGAAAATGTCTTTATTTACTTGATATTATAAGCTGCTTTCATCTTTTCATTTTCAAACCTAGTAAGATAATTAGTTACTTTCATGGCCATTGTCTATTGTGCTGTTATAAATGGAGCAGTTGGCACCAACTCAGACAATTATTTTTGGTCCTGAATTTTCCTGCAGATGGAATATACACTCTTACTGTAGGGATTTCCTTTATGTGCCAATTACTATCATCCGTAGAATGAATATGCAACCATGAACACAGGCTTTGCTGTTGTTGTTTTTAAATGTACACAATAGTAGCTATTTGACAGGAAAATGCACTATGGGTATGCCCGTGGGGTCGGCCTTCTTAGGAATACATCATTGTTACCAGTTTTCTGTAGAAGTTGGGAAGGAAGAAATGCAACCCCCTTTCCTGGCCCCTCTTTCTGTCTCCCTCCGGTGACATTTTCCACACACAAAGAGCAATGTCACTGCTGCTCTGACTTTCCTTTTGTTCCATAGAAAATCCACTGTATAAGAAAGTGCTGGATTTTTTATTTTAGCCTCTTATCATTTGGCTATGATGCTCACAGGCACATACTATTGTCATCCTTCTGTCCCACCCCTGAAAAGGAGCACTACTTTGTTATGATGATCAGTTCTTTGGGCATTTAGCCTAAATTTCCATTTGCTTCCCAATCTCAAACTTTGCTTTCCTTGAAGTTTTGGTGTCACTTCCACCCTCCCACCCCCATCTCTTCAACAAACAACTTATTTCTTTCACTCTTGGACTGGATAATGCCAAGACAATGATCTGCAACTCTCTTTTTGAGTCGACCATCTTGTTCTCCAGAATCTACGTGAAATGAAAACTAAGTTTCCAACACAGCTAGTTGAAATTTTGTATGTGGTAATATTTCCCTCAAAAAATTATATTTTTGTGTGTGTAAAAGTGACAATTCATATTTTTCCCCATAGGAAATGCCAAAAATGAAATGTGCTTAGACTTAAAATGTATTTTTTTTAAAAAAGCACCAAGCAACTTCTCCCCCCCGCCCAAATATTTTAAGTCAAAATGAAAAACAAAATACTTATTTCAAAATGTCCAATTGAATTTAATTCAAATTAATTAGAAATTTCATACAGGAAAACAGTTTTCTTTTAAACAAACTATTTCAACTGTAGGTTTTTTGTTTGAAATTTCTGACTCTACCAATTTCAATTTTCTGATCAGCTCTTGTTTCCAGCACTATGGCTGAAGAAAAAAAATATTGAAGTTTTTTAAAATGAATGTAAATTGATTCAGTGAGACCTGCTTACTTCTGCTCAGAACCTCAAACCATAGCTCGGAGAGGAGAACCACCCCATTTATCTCACTGGGGTCCTAGCTCCAATACCCAATGATGATAGTTTAAATATCAGCACTGTTAACTGATTCACTGCTGATCAAAGCACAGTAGAAAGGGAGATGGGGGAAATCACCAATCTACAGAGTCCACTGAGAGTGGTGCCATGAGTGGCTGGAGCTTACCACCGCTTTTATTCCCAGTCTACACTGTGCAGCCAAAAGGCCAGTGTGACGCTGTTCCCCATAAAACTTTATGGGGAGATGCTTATAAATGTATATATGTAACTAGAATATGTTTTATGCTACATGTGCCATGTAACATATCTCTGTGAAAGTAATGACCTACTGAATTTATTCCTCCTGTTTGTATGCATGTATCATTGTTGTAGTTGAAGTTATGAATATCGGTTGTATTTCTTGAGAAAGGAATGTGCAGGTTAAGTGCCCAATCAAGAAGCACTTAACAGACAATAGAACTTGCAGTCACCAATCCACATTTGAACTTTGCCAGGAATGTGGCTGGTCTGGAACTGAGTTGGGCAGGTGACTGGTCCATGTGACCCCAACTCCATTTGGTAACTGGATGCTACACAGGGAGAGGGAGGGGTGTCCACCCAGAGGAGAAAATCTATTTAAACCCCGAGGAAACCCCTCCATTTTGTCTTGAGCTGGCTAAAGGAAGAAGCTCTCCACCCCCCAAGGAGACCTGAAAGAGACTGAACAGAGGACAAAGACATTAGGGGGGTGAGTGATTGTTGGACCCAGTGAGGGGTTTATCTGTACACAGGGTGATTAGACATAGAACTGCGTGTTCTCTTTTATTTTATTCGGTAATTCACTTTGTTCTGTTTGTCACTAATTGAACTCACTTACATCCTAATTTTTGTACTTATTAAAATAACTTTTTACTTATTAAGTTTCCTTGTGTATGCGTTAGTGCCTTGGGAAAGTGAACAGGTGTGCATACCTTTCTATCTTTGAAATAGAAAGCGAACTATTTATGAGTTTACCCTGTATAAGCTTTATACAGGGTAAAACGGATTCATTAAGGGTTTGAGCCTCCTTGGAGTTGAGCAACTGGGTGTCAAAGGCAAGAGCGCTTCCAGGGGCCTTACAGTGGTGAGTGGGCTTGGTTCGGACCTGGGTCTGTGTTTGCAGCAGATCAGTGGAATCTGGCTCAAAACAGACAGGAATGTGGATTGGTGACTGCAAGTTCTATTGTCTGTTAAGTGCTTCTTGATTGGGCACTTAACCTGCACATTCCTTTCTCAAGAAATACAACCGATATTCATAACTTCAACTACAACAATGATACATGCATACAAACAGGAGGAATAAATTCAGTAGGTCATTACTTTCACAGAGATATGTTACATGGCACATGTAGCATAAAACATATTCTAGTTACATATATACATTTATAAGCATCTCCCCATAAAGTTTTATGGGGAACAGCGTCACAGCCAGAATGGGATGCAGAGCCGTGGGTGTATACAGGAGCAAAGAACAACTATATTTGGGTCACATTTTCTAGCTTCTCTTCACAACCATGAGAGCTAGAAACAATTTTACTTTTATTGAAAAGCTTATGTTCTGACATCACATGACACTTGATAAATACATGACACTTGATAAATACAAATAAACACTGGGCCACTAGATTTACCTCCTTGAGCATTACACACACATAAGACTTTGCTATTTTTCTGCTTGTGACTTCTACTACACCCTTCCCCCCTTTTTGTAATATCAATAGTACTAATCGTTCCAAGATAAAACACTTCTGCCCTATAACTAGGTACTATAAAAGCCAATTTGTCATCTAACAGGTCTCCACAGCTTATTCTCTGTACTCGGAGATCATAAACCCCATATATAAATTCTTAGTAAGGAATTTCTATCAGTAAATGCTACAAATAGGTACAGACCAAAACCTGCTTGGTTTCAAAGAGTGCTACTGTGCAAGTTGTTCCATGCAGCTATTTTTACAGTGCACTTCATCATACTTTTTAAGTTGCTTAACTTGTTCTATAAGTATCTTGAAGATCAGGTGAAATGATAAATTCGTATCTCACTGATAAAGGTCAAGTATACCTGGATGCTATTAATTTTATTACTTCATAGACTCTAATTACAGAATTATTAGGGTTTAGCAGAGGGAAGATTAAATTGAATTCTTCACTGATCCTCACAATACTTCCCACTTTTTAAACCTTACAGCTCTTATGCAAAAGATGATTCTTTGAGTTTATCCTGTCCTGCTCTTTCCATAGTAAGTACATTTTATAACCTTCTTGCACACTAAGCCCCAAGTCATGGTCCCCTGTGCAACAACAGGATTGGCACAGGAAAACTTTGCAAGGGCCAGGAAGAACAGAATCCTCTTCTCGCACATTCTGCACCAGGCTCTATGGCCCTGGCTGCATCCGCATTTCTCCCCCATCACACCTAAGTTTGAGGAGGGAGTTATGATTCCCCAGTGAATCATTATAGCAGCTGCTCTGCCTTCAGTTCCCACTCCCTATTCTGCGCGCTTTGGCAGACAACCTGGCTGTGAAGCACCACTCCCACATGCTTCTCCATTGCCCCTCGGCCACTGTACTCTCTCAGAAATGATGGTAGTTCCTTTGTGCTTCAGGTCTTCTGCACTGGAAGGAAGCAGGCTTTGATTATTAACTCAGAATTGTTTCTCTGTCATTGACCCGAGAGGCTGGCTTTTGGCACCTGGGTCCACTAGGTTCCCCCACCACATGCAGACCATGCATCTCTAGGTACCTAGTACAAGAACAGCACATTTTCTTTAAATTTCAGATTGGTTGCAAGTCTTCATGGTGCTGTGTTTGTGCCTTTGCTTTCTCTTTGTGAGTTAGTTAAGGCTTCAAGGAGGTTGATGGGCAGATACGTTGACAAATTATTCGTGTGTAAAGTTCTCCTACACTGCACCGTTGTCAATGTTTTGGGGGTTTCTTTTATAAATCGCCTTTTAGTGTTGTAAGTTAATTTTTATCAGAGATATTTTTAAGGGAGTTGGGAGAGGGTAAACATATATGTAACCATCATAACAACAGATGAAGAAAACAGAACTAAGACCAAAATTTCCAGAACTGGTTTTTGGTATTTCCAAACAGACATCTAGGCTCTAGCTATCAGAAATACTGTGTGTTCTCAGTTTCCACTGACTTTTGAATTTATGGGTGCTTGAGACACTTTGGGTTGGATCCTCAAAAGTCTTAAATGGAAGACCCTAAAAATCAAGTAATCCAAAATTAGAGGGTCCTTTTGAAAATGTTGGCATATATCCTGAAGCCATCTCTCTAAATAGCACAGCAAAAGAAAAAGCTCTCTTCAGCAGAGTACTTGCATTTTGTCTTAGGCACAGAACTGATTACATTGATAGTGAATAAAAACAGATTAAAAAAATAGTTAAAACTATTTTGGAAAAAGTGAAATCCTGGCTTTTTTAAAAAAAAGGCATATATAAAAAGTTTATATAGCCTCAGTATCTTCAGTGGCATCCTGAAGACCTATTTATCTAAAAACATCAACTGACGATCTCATGCACATGCACACACAATATAGTTATGTAAATAAATAAAAGCAGAGTTCAGAGGAGAGAGAATAAACCACTGAGTAATACTGAACTGTAATGGCAATCATTGTATACATCAGGGGTCTCAAACAAGCGGCCCATGGGCCACATGCGGCCCGAAGAGTTATTTCCTGCGGCCCGCCATAGGTGCCGACTCCACTGGCAGCCAAATTCCAAACATTACTGAGTGTTTATATTTTATTAAAACCCCTCTTTGCATTACAGTTTTTAAAAAGTGAATACATTGACTTTTAATAGAATATTATATCACTCTTCATTTTTTACTATACTTTTGTATCATTGTATGAAAAGGTTTCAGTGATGCGGCCCTCAGGCCAATTTACTAGTTCTCATGTGACCCTCGTGGTGATTTGAGTTTGAGATCCCTGGTATACATGTACCACCCAATCATTCACTAAACATGTTAGAAGTGAGAAATGGTGGCAGCTCCATTTCGGTCTTACCTAAAGTTATGGCTTCTCCCCCATTTACCTCTACTTCCCTTCTCACAGTTCCACTGCACATACAGCAGAGAGTCAGTGGGCAATATTGTGGAATACTTCTTTCCTTTAAAGACCAATGCTACCGCTGTATTTTGATCAGTTGCCAGAAACTGCCATCCCTCCAAAGAACTGGAGAATTCTACCCTTATGATTGCCTTCAGCCTCCTAGATTAGATAATCAGAGTCCTATGGTCACTGTAAATTCCGATCTTCGGAGTGGAAGGGCATATTAAATGGGTCAGTTTATTTTTAAATTATGTCTAGCTTCTGTTGAAACAAGGAACTATCAATTTAATACAGTAAGCCAACTTTTGTAAGTTTTATATGTTACAATTATTTCAAAATGCTTGGCGTTATTAATCCTTTTTATATTGTTAATATAAAGATTCTGCTTCAAAAGCTAAAAAACAGTTTATTTTTTTCTTTTTTGCATTGCATGCACTGATGAACTAGCCTGCTCAGCAAGCATTTAACAGATTAGACACTCGAACATGGTTTCAGGCAATGCTCTCTCATGTTTCTGCGTATTGCCTGATAAACACTTCAAAGTAAACCGCTCATAAATATGAAATGAAAAGCTGAGAAGTCGTTATGCACAGCTTTGAGATACAAATCTCTTTATTCCCCTCTGAAGTGGGGTTTGATTGACATAATGAGTCATAGATCCTGTCCAGGGACACACTGCCTTATCCCCTTTTCCTCAGGAGACAGAGACTTTAAAGAAATGCACCTCAGAACTTTCTGACAGACAGCTATAATAAAGTTGAACACTATACATTTCTTATTTTGTATTAATACCTACTATGACAACTATGTCATATGTCAAAGATTGATAGCATATTCATGTACAGGAAGTATTAACTGCAACTTTAAAAGGAGGCAAATGGCAAGGTTCAGAAAATTATCATATTGTATATGTTCTACATGTTTATCGTTGACATAATTTATGCCTTGCTCCCGCAAATAAACCCACGACCACCACGCTGGCAGATTCTCATAACCACAAGAGAGGCCAGCACACTGAATTCAGTTAGGCTTTACGTAAGTGCAGGTGCTCATAGGGCCTCTTTGCAGACTGAGGGGTTAAGTGATATTCTTACCCAATGAAGAACTACTTCTAATATGAATTTATGATCCACAAAATATTGTGCCCACCTGCAATAGAAAGTAATGACTATAACTGATAGTAAACAAATGGTAAATTACATAAAACAGCAGATTAATTTAAAAATTACACAGAAGTTTTATTCTTCATTTCCCTCTCATGGCTTTTGTATTCAAACAAAATAAACATCCAGCATACATAGTAAATTGGAGATGAAATAGAAAAAATAATGCTAATAGAGGTCTCCCCAACACCCCCCACTGTCCCCCCACACACCCCAACATGTAACACTTTTCTTGGCACTATTGTAGTTGTCATATGTTATAACTCAAATAGAAGGCTTGATGCAGAAATGACTGAATCAGGTTCTGTGGTCTGTATTATATAGGAGGTGACACTAGATCATCATAATGATCCCCTCTGGACTAAAAAAATATGTCTATGGTGCAGATTAGGCCTGGGCTGTAAGTCAGGTTTGAGCCCAAGCTCTGCTTCCATCCTCACGCAAATCAGTTGGACTCTGGTCAGCATGCACGCAGGACCTGGCTCCTAGGATCCTGCTGCAGGGTGAGTCTGTCAGAGCCCAAATCCCTCTATGAATTGGGTCCAGGCCCTGTCATTTTGCAGTGTGGACATAGCCTCGAATCAGAACATCTGTGCAGTGATGCATGGATGCATTAGCACAGCTGTGAGACCCGGATCTAGCAATTGTAAATCCAGATTTCCAAGACAGTTTAGACCAGAGGTGGGCAAACTATGGCCAGCGGGCCACATCCGGCCCACGGGACTGTGCTTCCTGGTCCTTGAGCTCCTGGCCGGGGAAGCTAGCCCCCGGCCACTCCCCTGCTGTCCCCCATTCCCCACGCGGACCGTGCAGCTGGCTCCGTCCAGGCAGCAGGGCTGCGAGCTCCTGCTGTTCTGAGCCACATGGTAAGAGGGCGGGGGGTGGGGTGGATAAGGGGCAGGCGGTTCCGGGGGGGCAGTTAGGGGACAGGGATCGGGGGCGGTTGGATGGGGCGGAGGTCAGGGGACAGGGAGCAGTTGGATAGGCATGGGAGTCCCGGGGGCCCTGTCAGGGGGCGGGGGGGGGGGGCAGTCAGGGGATGGGGAATGGGGGGGGAGCTGGATAGGGGGTGGGATCCCAGGGTGCGTAGTTTGGGGTGTGGGGTCCCGGGAGGGGGGCGGTCAGGTGAAAAGGAGCAGGGGGGTTGGATGGGTCAGGGGTTTTGAGGGGGGCAGTCAGGGGGTGGTAAACGGGAGGGGGCGTATAGGAGGGGGGGGGGCCAGGCTGTTTGGAGAGGCACAGCCTTCCCTACCCGGCCCTCTATACAGTTTTGCACCCCGATGTGACCCTTGGGCCAAAACGTTTGCCCACCCCTGGTTTAGACTCTCAAGCACAGACTTGGAAACAGAGAGTCCACGAGCCTGCGTCCCACAGATTCAGGTTTACAATGCAGGGTGGACATAACCAAAATGTACAAGTCTATGTTACATCATCATTACAAGTAGGATATCTAACTTGGCAGTGGCATTAAGAATAAGATCACAAAACGCACTATTCAATATCCTGAGATTCTAAAATCATACTTTGAGGTACTGCTGTTAACCAAGACAGCGTTTGGCAGCACAGAAAAGTACCAAGATGTCTTCCGTTGTCCACACCCCAAACACTTACAGACCTGATTTCCATTGTTATATCAGTTTTACACTGGTATAACTCTATTCAATGTAATGATTTAAATATAGTAACACTGGTGCAAAATTAGATTGAGCCAGTGATAAAAATCAGGCTCTACATGTATAACAGGCATTTTCTGAAACTAATCCAATAACATATCTTGATTTCAATATTTTAACTGACACACATTGTGCATATTAAATTTACATATGCATTCATACAACACAAGACATATCGATGACTATGGCCTATTTAATATATTAGAAGGTTCACATTGTATAGCTTGTGTAGGCCAGGCTTTTGCACCCCACACATTCTGTGTGCACCACCTTCCCATCCCTTCACAGATTTTTTTAAAAAGGAAAAAACTAACAGACTTCAAACTCTCATTTATGTTGAAATATAAACTGTGAAATAATGCAAAGAAGGAAAGATCAGAAATGAAAAGAGTTACTTTGCAATATATATATCTGAGCTGGAGGGTGTGGAGTAGGAGGGGTAGGCAGGCAGTTGACAGAGTTAGAAGTACAATAGAAAATTACTAAAAACACAATTCAATCGGCTGTACGCTGAAATTCTCCTTTCTCTCCTGCCAATTTAAAGATGTAACAGTCTTCTAGCAAGGACCAATATTACTAAGACTTCATTTAAAAAAAAATATTGTATAACACTATTATTTACTGTTTTTGATGTACCAATAGTATGCATCTGTATAAGAAAAAAAGGAAAGCTTTATTCCTACCCCGAGGAACATGCCATCACATTAGTCTACGGTAAAGTATGAACAACTACAAGTACAAGTCAAAATACATTAATACACATTTTAGGAGCACTCTTCTCTCTCTTTTGTGGAGGATCACTTACTTTGCAAAAATGTTATAATTTGCCATGGATCTCCTAATCATTAGCGAGTCTTACTGAACTTCAAAAGGCGAATAAATCAATCAGGGCAAGTATTGTGCAAAATGGGCAATATCAAGCCTACCTGAGATCTCTGTGTAAGCTTGAAAGCGTGTATATCTCACCAACAGAAGTTGGTCCAATAAAAAGATATTACCTCACTCACCTTGTCTCTCTTATATCCTGGGACCTACCACAAAATAACTGCTCACAGTCATTCTCCAACTTTGTAATAGATGAATAGGGACACTGAGTGTGTCTATGTGGCAAAACAAAAAACCACGGCAGCGAGTCTCAGAATATGGATCAACTGACTCTGGTTTGCTCTACGGCGCTAAATGTAGCGGACATTCCCACTTGGGTTGGCTGGAGCCAGGCTCTAAATCTCAGTGATGGGATTGGGACTCAGAGCCCAGGCTTCAGCCAGCCTCAGCTGGAACGTTTTTACTGCTATTTTTAGTCCCGTAGTGCAAGCCCAATTCTGTTGGAGTGGGTTCTGAGACAAGCTGCTGTGTTTTCCCTCTCACTCGACATCCCCCAAAGTGTAAACATATCCTGAGTACCAGGGCTGTCCTTGCCTGATATTTACTTTAATTGATATGGCTTTTATTATTTATTGAGATTTGTGTACAAAGCTCAAAGTGTGCACACAACTAGCGATTTATGTGCACATATATTTGTGGGCACAATCAAGTCTTGCACACTTGTATCTAATCTTTTGGACATGCAAAACTGCGCACACACTTTTTAAAAGTGGGTTTTATGTACAAGAGATATTGTAGCCCAAAGTAGTATTTCCAGGACCTATATTTTGGAGTGATATAGACTGCCAACAATTCAAAAAAATAGACAGAACTTTCCAACTACTGTGACTGATCTAATCTACCTGCCAGAATCATCTTTCAAGGTGTCCACGATTTACACATATGCACAACTGTCACCAAGGGATACACACATGCGCGCCCTTCAAATAAAAGAGCATTCAGAAAAATGGCACCATATGAAATTTGTTAAGCATTGAATAGTTTGTTATCCTTATATTGCTACACAGATACAAAAAAGAGAAACAAGCCTCCTAGAATTAAAAACATTTCCCACTGAAAGCTACATTGGAAAGCAAGGGCTTTTCTAGTAATGCATGTTGCACCAAAAGATTCTACCTCCTTCCTGAGCTATTTAATCCACCAGACCTAAAATACTTTTATATCAGAGGGTGACAATAGCATCATCCATTCTTTCTGGATCCAAAAAGAGCAGCTGTCAGTCATATCCTTGGCTTCCTCAGCCACTGGAGTATATTGAAAGCAAGCTGTCTCCAGGATAAGGGCTCCTCAGAGATCAGCAGTCTCTGCATGGCCCGCAGCTGAAAAGCAAGTGCTTTGCTCACTAGATCTATTAGCCCTTTGACTTCCTTCCTTCACTGACTAATATAAATATATTGCTTAAGTGAATGATTAACACTCTCCCTAAAGAAATTCAATTAAACACTTGGAACCTCTATTTAGGAGTATCCATGGAGGCTCCAAAACATTCATGCAATTAGTTAATAATTAAGACATGGTCTCTGAGACACAAATCTGGCAAAAGCCACTTCCCTCTTCTTTAACCCTTTCTTTCTCTCTTTTCTTCAAGAATGTCTCAGATCTGCTGAATAATGTCTCCTTCAAACACCCATAACATCGTCCATAACATGTAGTTTAAAATTATCCTTTTTGTCCATCTGACCATATATTCCCCTTCTTTGCATATTTTTGTTGGCTCCCCTTTGCACAAAACATCAAGTTTAAATTTCTTGCTCTTGCCTTAGAGGCCCTACACAAGCCACAAGATAGTCAGTTTTTAAAAATTAAGCTAAAGAGTAATTGCACAGCCTACTCCTGCCTCTGAGTCCCCTGCCATTTTTGAGGTCTTATGATCACATCATACTTTTTTAAATTTCAATTTCTCACCCTGTTGCTATAGAAAATACCCACATATACAGCCTGATCATGTAGCAGAAACAAAGTGCTCTCAAATGCGCAAAAGTAAACCATCTTAAAAAACAGACTGACCCTGCCCTACATCATCAGTGATAGTTATCAGAGAGGGCTACTTGTAAGAATAGTACATTTAAAAAAAATTTAGACGGCAGTAGGATTTTTAAGTTGGCAGTGACACTAATTATGTCTTTACATTTAATGTAAGTTGCCCTAACAGCTGGCACTTTTTGTAGCTTGAAGTGCTACTGGTTTATCCGCTACTTACTCTTCCCTGCTGCACTTAGTGAAAACATAGTCACCACCAGACTTACCTCTGATACAGTCTCTGCTGCTGGTCACCTCTCAATACAAGGCACTTTGTATCGTAGTTTTGCAGCTTCAAATTCAGTCTGGTGTAAAGCAGGCAACATTCCATTGAAATCTTGTAATTGTTCTGGAGCTTACTCTGGGACTGCATCGTGTCAGTAGTTTCACAAATAACAATGTTATTTTGTTCTTCACAGAAATATTGACTACTTTATGTACTATGACCATCATGATGAACACCTTCATACCTAAGAAGGCAGCTTTATTCAGACTACAGTGATTTACCAGAACAAGAATTGTTCAGTCAAGCTACCTAGTCTTCTGTAATAAACTAGGACCTTTTCTTAGTAGTTAATATTTTTTTTAAAGAAATAGTGCAATATTTGAATAGTTTTAATTTATGTCGCAAAAAGGCAATTATCTACATAGTTTTCCCCCCATGCACATTTTGATTAATCACATTAAAAGAACATTAAAAATGTATGTATGAGAGAATGTAAAAAAATACTATAGCTCCTAAGTATAGAAGTCAACAAGAAAGCATATTGAAATACTTAAATACAGATGAGTTGCAGAAGAATATAGTTTATCATCAGTATTATGCCTACTTACTCCAAATCTCAGCGGGTCTGTACCAGCAGGGCCGCCGCTTTAACAGGGAAGGGGGAGAGCAATGTTAAAGCGCTGCCGTGGCAAAGGACCCTGCAGCGCTTTAATGTCCTTGCCCCTTTTGCCCCCCCTGCCGCTGACGAGCTGGGGAGGCAGGCAAAGGGAGCAGCTGCCCTGGGGCTGGCGATTTAAAAGGGCCCAGGGCGCTGGACGCCGCTGCCGCTACTGCAGCAGCGGAGCCCCGGGCCCTTTAAATCTAAATTAAATTTAAACGGGAGCCCCAGGCAGCCTGGAAGGGCTGGCTGGGGGATGCTGACCCCCAGTCCTACTCCTTTTGCCTGAGGCCCCGCCCCTTCCAGGGGCCAGGGCCACCCCAGCCCCATAACAGTAAGTGTCCTGAGTTAGTTTCACCCCTGCCCTACAAGTTATATAATCTCTCACATGGCCATAACACAGACTTGCATCATCTGTTATGCAGAGTAATCAAGGAACACAAAGTCATGGTTAGACATAGCAGAAATCTTCATTCTGTATACATCTTTCTAAAAAGGACCGTGAAAATAGCTAATATTGCTAACCTAGAAAAAGCCACCTTTTCTCCAATGTGGTCACTGCCAAGTTATCACGCCATTGTATTTTATTAGTTATTAAAGACTTATGGCCATAATGAAAGGCTCAGTTTTTCAGCTAAAATATCATTAATTGCACATTCCTTCTGAGATGCCTCTGTTCTTTGTGATCTGTTCAGCACTCAAAAAAAAAAATCATGTTCATTCTGGATGCATATACTTGATGTTAATATTCAGCTGCCTCACCTAAAGCCAAGACTAGGCTAATATTTTCTACAGACAAAATTCTGCAAGTGGGAGTTAGACTTTCTGCATTTTCATTTCATGAAGTTCACTTCCATTTAACCCCTTCAAAACCAGTTGTGTTAGCCTGAACTTGGTGCAGAAGGTTGATGATTTAATACTACCAAAAGTTTTGTAGTATATCTATGTGAGTGTGCGGAACTCACCCCTGCGGCACCTCCTGCTGGTCATCCAGGGAATTAGCTCGTCCAGCACTGGAGCACCCTCTGCTGATCGGTGTCCCGCTTGCCGCCGGGCCCCCATGTCCCTCCCGGACCCCGGTGCCCTTCTGTCTGGGGTGCTGCCCCCCTGGCAGTACCCTCCTTAGTCTGGGTCTCTCTATTTCCAGGGGACCCCGACCCACTATCCCCACCTTGCCTCAGCCTATCGGCTACTGCCAGTCACCATCAAGCCCCCGTTCACTGGGGCAGGCTGCAGTCTGTATTAGCCAGTCATCACAGGCAAGGGGGATTTTGGACCTGCTGCCTCTCTCTACCCATGGGCTGCACCCTGCAATCCCAGTACCTCTTTTGGCCTTAGTCTAGCCCTGCAGCCTGGGGATTTCCAGGCTGGAGCTCCTAGCTCCTCTGGCCTTCCCCCAGCCCTGCTCCGCTCCAGGTACCTTCTGCAGCCAGGTCCTTTCCTCTCTGCATTCAGAAAAAGACTGTCTAAGCTCCTGGCTAGCAGCCCTTTTAGCTGTGGCATGATTGGGGCGTGGCCCAGCTGCAGCTGCTTCCCCAATCAGCCTGCTCCCAGCCTCAGCCCTCTCCCTGGGCTGCTCCCAGCCCGTCAGGGCAGGAGCGGGGTAGCCACCCCGCTACACTCTATTTAAATCCTCCACGCAATTCAAAACATGAATGCACTTAGCTGAAAGTCATACACTAACAGTGGTGTCAGGTACAAAACTTACAAGTAAAACAGAACAAAGAATCAATATTTTGGCTCAGGGGCCAAATTAAAAAAATCCCCCCCCAAATCTGATTACGTTAGACCTGAAACAAATTTAGATTTTTTTTTGTCGAACTAAAACCTGATTTTTTTTAGGAACAGACCAAAACATTGTGAGTTGACTTGAAACATTTGGTTTTCGATTAATTTTGAGTGGACTGAAACATTGTTAATTCAATTAAATCCCCGTCCTCCTCCCATGTTTTGTTTCGATTTCAGGTGCTTCTCACTCTTTTTTTTTCTTTTTATTTGTCGAATTTGAAAATCAAAACACCGTTTTGAAAAATAAGAGTTTAAATGAAACACTTCAAAATGGTTAACACAAAACATACAAACTCATTCCTCCATCCCCCAACTGAAAATATGCACCGAAGTTAGGTCTTCAGTGAATAGCTTTGGACCCACAAAAATCCAGTCTTTGGTATAAAACAAATAAAAAGGGTTTTTTTTAAAGTATCACCCGACTCTGCCTCAGGGACACAAACCCAAGTCTCTCCCCCTCTCAGAAGAATGGCCTCATCTCCCAGGCTATCTGCTATGCTGGGGTCGGTCTCAGTCTGTCCTGCTGAAGCTGCTCCACTTTGTATAAATACTTGAATAGTTACTGGAGTACAGACTGGAGTCCAGGTTTTCCCCTTTCCCAGGTGAGCATCCTAACCACTGGGCTATAGAGTCATTCTCTCTCTCTCCAACCCAATGAATCCACATCTCCCAGGATCAGGCCTTTGATGATTAAGTACTATATAGGTAGTGCTGCTCCCTTTGAGTCAGTACTGTAACTAAGGGCAACATGCTGTTGGAATAACCCCTCTTTAGACGATATGTAAAATAACTGCTTTTTCCCTTTTCTTTTTAAAATCAAAGAGTTAGAAGTATTAACCCCCAGTATCTTCCCCGAATTCAAGTTGGTGAATTACGTTCCATGTTTCTCAAACTTCCTTTGGATTTTCAGTTATTATTGTTGTCTTCATTTAGTCTTAAACCAACTAGCCCTGTGTTCCGTGCTTAGAACACTTCTATCTAAGATAATCAGTGATGGGCAATGTGTGAAGCATTTTCAGGTTGTTCTGAATGAAAGATGATATAAAAATGTAAATTATTATCTGCAGGCGAGGCACATATAGGCAGCTACAGTGTATGTTTTCCTTACCTCAGACTGAATTTTTAGCATGACTGGGGCACCCAGGAATGGCCTCAGCACGAACAGAAATAATCATGCTTTGCACTTGTATTGCACTGGAATGGGGGTACATATTAAACCAGAACGAGTTTAATGTAGTCCAAATTTTTGTCTGCTGTGTGGCACATCTTAATAGAGTGTGTCAGAGTATGAATTTACAAGCCATCTGCTCTACCATTTGTGATCATGTGTTCTATAGTATAAGGTTTTATTGTTACTTAAATTGACTTAAAGGCTACAAAAGTTAGACTTAAAAAAAAAAAAAAAAAAGCAACCCCCAGAATCCTTGTTTATGGGTACTAGAATACAGGTCTTACTCAATTACCTAAGCAGAAATCAATCTAGACTAGTTCATGGAACAGATTTTAAAAAAATGACTTAAAACAGAAAATAAGAACACTAACACCAAATGCTGTAGGATAAATATGTATCAGGCAAAATGCTGTTGTTTGGAGAGTTATCTAATATTTAACATTGCCTGAAAGATCAGGGTACCACAACGGCTCCTGGAACATGTTCCCAACAACAGGAAGAGACCTGCTAGTTGCAATTCTCAGACTACTTTTCAGACCATTAAAATTTCCCCAAATTAATTTAAAATGTTTCTGAGTGGGGAAATACTCATAGAATATCAGGGTTGGAAGGGACCTTAGGAGGTCATCTAGTCCAACCCCCTGCTCAAAGCAGGACCAATCCCCAATTTTTGCCCCAGATCCCTAAATGGCCCCCTCAGGGCACCACTCGGGATCTGGCAAACTGCGCTGTAGATTATTTCCCTGATGGCAACATACACACTTTTACCCTGCCCTCCCTTTTTTTCTTTTATTTAAACTACCTAGTGCCATCACAACTGTCTTAGTTATATGAAAACAGAAATAATACATTAAACACTTCACCTACCCAAAACGTGTAGCTTTATCCGTGTGGCGAATCCTTGCCAATGAGTGGCTTTAGATAATTATATAAGATGGAGGCTTCTGGTTTGACAATGAGCAAGTAGTGAAATAGTTAGCAATACTGGCATTTTAGTAGTTGCCCATAATTTGAGATCTTTCAAGTTGAAAGGCTCTGTATGAAGGCATTCTTCAATTATTATTATTAAGGGAAAAAGCACCCTGTAAATTTGGTAATGAACATGGCATTCTTAATAGTCCCTGACAGGGTGGATTTGATTTAAATCAAATTTATTTAAATCACAATTTAAATCACTAATCAAGAAGATGGTTTTCTACATAAAAGTGTACTCTTGTTGGTTGTTATAACCTTAATACATATTCTTCATAAATCAGAGATAGATGTAGGCTTCATTTTTAGAAGGTACACACCATACATTTTTAAACAGTGATTTATTTTGAAAACTTTTCAGATTAGTTTTACAGCTATATCAGAAAATGAATGATTGTTTGGTTATTTCATTTACCAAAGGTAATTGAAGCAGATATTTATGATGTCATTGGGAGGTGAACTATCTCCAGTTCAACAGGTTAATCACTAATATTTGGAGGATTTCTTGCCATGCTGTATTAGGAGGAGAACATCACCAGACAGACATTTAAATTGTTTTATTTAACTAAAACAACAATGTTACGTAATCTGGATTTTTTTCTTCAACAGAAAACATATAATATTTTAACAAAACAAGCATGTCTCCCTTGCTTCTCACATTTATCTCCAGACTTCTTTTCCTTGTCCAGATTTATTCCGCCCCCAACAATCTTCTATTCATTGAACTTTGTGAAACTTTGCACTTTTAGAGAGAGGTAAGGGATTGACTCTGTGAACACAAATTTGCAGAGGGACAACAGAGTTGAGGTCTGTTATTTCTCACCTCTATATATTATTTATGTATATAAAAAGATGTTTGCTGTTAACAAGCATGTTACCTCTGGAGAGACAAATCCACAGTTTGAGAACTGCAAAACTAAGCATCTCTGATGGTATCTTCTAGACTGAGCACTGAGTCCCATTGGGTAGATAGAAAGATTAACCTAAATAATCTATACAGAAGCCTCTGGAACCACATAAGATTGGGTCCCTAATCCATGAAGTATTGGAACTCATTTACAAAGCTTTCATTAAACATCACATGAATATATTGTCTCATACTATAGAATTAGAATTTATAATCCCTATTCCATGATGAGATATCTTTGAGCTATAATGTATCTTAATTAAAACTGTCAAAAAATCCAATTTAAATATATTTTTAAAACAATTTTTTTTTTAATAATTGATTTTTATCCACCCTGGTCCATGATGGCTCTTTTGCCTTAATGGCTCTGCTAGATTTTCACACTCACTTCCAATTTAATCCTTGCACTAAGGACCCAGCACTGAAGTTGTATTCAATAAGGAGAAAGGGCTTCTGTGGATTGGGCTCTCACATCCATTAAATGTGGGCTAAAGAGTTAGTATTGAAAAGCTTCCTCCCAGTATTTCTGTCAAAACCTTCACCAGTCACCGAACTTTCCTTGCCAAACATCTGACATAAAATTTATCTTTATTTCATGGAGTGACTCTTCAACCTTATACAGGTTCAGTCTTCCAAATACAGACATAGATAGAAAAAGAAATATTACAGAGACTAGTGTGTATCGGTGCATGCTTTGATTAAGAGTATGCAACGCACTCTCTTTTTTATGAGGGATCTAGTGCCACATTTCAATATGGAAAAAAGTAGGGGAAGGGAGAAGATGTTCAGAAAGAGAAAAAGTCAGAGAGTGTGTACCAAGTTATCCTTAAATACTGTAATATCTCTGAACACTACTCTTGTTAAAAAAGTTTTAAAAGGACCCTAAAAATGAATGGGCAAAAGCCCTCTTCTCTATGTCTAGATATAGTTAGTGTGAGTATGGCTACTTATTTTAAAGAGGACACAAAATGCTTCAATTATAACATCAAGGCTTTTTGCAATCAGAACACACATTTCAAGAATGAAAAGATAGATACAGAGAATTCTGCAGTAACCCATGGGATGACTAAATCCTCATCTCACAGATTCACATTTCTGTAGGATAAGAGAACTTGCAGATATATTGCCAGGAAGATGGAATAATGGAAAGCGGGCTCACTTTATTAATGCAATCATTAGCTTATTAAATCTACAGTGAGGGTAGGAATGTAGGGGAGTCCCTCTTGTTAAGTGTTTACCATTCAAGCTTCATTTGTCGTTACAGAACTCTCCGTTATGAAATTTAGGATTTTAATTGTCTTTTCCAGAATGAGCTTAGGTACTCTCTCTGCCAACATAATCAAATTACACAATTTTATGTTGGCTTTACTCCATTAAACTAACTTTAATGTAAATGTAGCTAACTACATTTGTTTTATGAGTAAAATTAAGTCAGGAAAGAAAAGCTTTTCAAGTTGCTGTCGAATAAGCAATGAAAGTGATAAAGAATGCTATTTAAACTCTGTAGTGTTTGTAAAAACAAAGCCAGTTACCTGCCACAAGTTGTGATTCTGCTCCAGAAGGTCACTATGTGATGATAAATTCATACACAATACATCAGCTATGTATCTGTCTGCACACAGAATCATGTTTTTGTAACAGACATAAGTAGATAAGTTTTACTTTTGTTCTTGTCAGTAATGGAGACGCAACACTGATAGGATGGCGTTGGATTCTATTCTGCCTTTTGCATCAATAACAGAATTGTTAACTAAGGCTATGCCTGCACTGGCCTGCAGTTTGGCCTATAGGGACGTCAACAGCAGAGCTCACCAAAGTGATGCACTGTAACTCCCCCATGTGAACACTACAGATGCAAAATAAAAGGTTCTTAGTTCACATAAATATTGTCCTGTTGAGAGACTACAGGAGGGAGTTACAGCACAGCACTTATTCCTATTCATACCCCCATAGTAAAAACTGTTGGGCAGTATCGACAGTGTCAGTTCCATTTGCTGGGCCACATTCTGTTCCCAGTAACCCTTGTGCAGATCCACTGAAGAGATGAGTCCTGCAATGCCCCAGTCAGCTCCCACAACTTCATCTATGTTGCCTCTCTGTACTTGTGTCACATACTACCTTGCATTCTGACTCAGTGATTCCCATTTTTTTCTCAAGGCAGCAGCCCCCTTACCGTCCTTCTCTTTGTCCCAGACAGCAAGGGGAACCAGGGATCTGAACAAGCTGGAAGAAGAAACTACAGAAACCCTGCTGCCTGCCTGTAGCTTTGCTGGATGTGTCAGGAAATGGACTGGGGCAATGAGACAAGTATGGCCAGCTGAGGCTTATCCATAGTTCGTTTTCTTTCTCAGCACTTTTGCCATTACAGGAAGCTTGGTGCAAAAATGCAGTCATGAACTGTGCACTGTAGATGAAACAGCACTTCACTGAGACTCTGCTTTCTAAAGGATATATGAAAAAGAATCAAAAGCAACTTCTAAAAGTTCTTGGTTTTTAACCGTATTTATCTGGGTAAACATTATCTCATCAGTGCTGCACTATGAACAATGAAAGCAGAACATACTAGCTACAACACAGGCACATGCAGAGGTCAGTTTCCCGTTTCCAAACATCTACTGTGGTACTGGAATATTTAAAAAAAACCCAAAAATACCAACACACACACACACCACATCACCACACACACAGCCGAATAACATTCACTTTCCTTTTGAGACCACAACATATCCCTGCACAAAAGACATTTGAGAAGGAAAAATGTATAGAATATTTTGTACAAAGCTTCAACAGTTACTGAATAAATACTGTTGTGCAAATGTAATAGGTTCTAAACTGGCAATACATGCAGTTTTGAAAGGTTTTTTTTTCTTTTCAAAAACCATGCGCACACAAAAAATCACTTAGCAAAAAGCTACATCACATTAGCCATAAACTACATCACATTAGCCATTAGAATTGCAACAGTCCTGTACCATCAGACAGCCCTAAACAGCAGTAATTAACTACAATTGGGGAATAAGACAGACTAGATAAAGCTACTTAATGATCTCAAACCATTAAGCCAGGACACCAGGTAACAAAATAATTACCAGCAACATGTCTATCTTCAAATGAAGGGTATTATTTAAACCATTAGAGAAAAGGAACTCAGGATTAAGGTAGACTCTACATCCTTTACCTGACTTAGCCTCCATCTTCTTTGCTTCCCTCCTACTCTAAAGGAGATCTTGCTTCTATTAGAGTTGGGGGAAAATTTTGGTCAGAACTCTTTTTGGCAATAGAAACAGATTTGGAAACACCAAGACTTCCTGTGAATTCATGTCAATTTAATCTAATTGTTCACTTAAAAAACCAATAACCCACCGGCCAGAAAAAAAACCAAAACATTTTGTTTCTTACATGTTCAAAACAGGTGTTTCAATTTTTGTTTTTTGGAAGATATTGTTTAAAATGTTTTCATTTTATGTTAAAATATCCAAAATGCTTAAAATGGTCAGAATTGAAACAAAACATTTCATTTTTTGTCAAAACCAAGCAAGCTTTTTTACTTCAAAAGTTTCAGATAAATGAAATATCAGTTATTTGACCTGTTCTAGTTTCCGTAGCCAATGGCAACCACTAGGAAGTGCAAGGCTCAGTAGTTTTTAGATCCATCATCAACATCCCTTCCAGGCAAGTGGCCTTTTTGGGGGGTGAAGTGGAGGGAGGTAGAACAATAAAGAACTTCCCACTCCAACAGCCACACTATCATTTTCCGGGCTGGGGTAACTTCACATTTCTCTCTCTACAGCCACATCATCCGTGATTGAAACACTCCTCTGGCACGCTTCTTGGCCATGCTAACTATTTCCACATCCCTCCCTCAATAAGCCTGATGCTACCTGTATCCGCTCTGACAGTGTTATGGTTTGGGCTAAACCTGATTGACACTGGGGGTGTAACCACTGCCCTTTATTTAAGATAGTTGTATGAAGTCATTAAGCTTCTTCATATTATGGGGCATCCAACCAATAAACAGCTACATTACCTCTCAAACAGAACCACATGTAAGCCCGCTGAGGAATTATGTAGGCGAAAGGACATCAGTGTGGATTGGTACTGTTTTAGTTGAGGGGTGCGTGAGAGAGAAGCAGAAGAAAAACAGGACACAGCGAAGAAGTAGAAAGCCAAGTTTACAGCTGGGGGGGCGGGGGGAGGGGAGGAGGAAAGCAGGACCTGGAAAAAAGACTAGAGAGAGCACTTTTGTATTAAGTGCTAGCTGAAAGAAGCTGCGACCTGTGAGCAAGAAAATGCTTATTTGATCCTCAGGTAAAACAGGATTTTGCACATTCTTTGTAAATAAGCAGGGTTGGATCAAAGATATAACTATAATCATTTTCTCCTCATAATGGAAACAATCTGCAGAACCCTGAAATTTGGCTAACCACACAGGTTGAAAAGGGGTAACAATATAATAAGATCTCATTGTTAGCAGCCGTAACCCTGTTTGCTGTTTTCAAAGGGAATTTTCTTTACTGAGTAAAGACAAAAATGTGATTCGGGATAGGGCCTGTAAACAATTACATATTACTAAATCCTAAGCTGAAAAGAGACTATTGACCTAACCTGGTATCAAGACATCACCTCTCAAACTGGAATAGGAACAACAAGAATGCTAAATCAAGAAAGCAGTTGAAAGCAATATGATTTAGCTTGCCAAGTAATCTGATAATTTCCCAGGGTAATATTTTTAAATGCTAATCTGCAACTATAATCAACTACTTACAAAATCATTTGATTTCATTTAACTAGATACTCTAATCAGATTCTTTAATGACCCCGTGTATTTACTGCTGCTCTCTCTCATAACCTATTCAATTTCTTCTTCCATTATTTACACCTTGACTTGAACTATTATGAACAGAACAAAATCATCATCTATTGGATCAGAAACAGACAAGTCACTTATTCTGAATAGAATGGTAACATTAAAGTGATGGTCCAAACATAATATTTACTCTTATATGGTAGATACACCCCATTAAAATTTGGAGGTACCTGTGTTCAGAAGTGTCCACCTCCTCTATATTCTGGTGTCTATCCTACTGGTTGCTTTTGAGTAACACCATTTACCCCAATGATTTTAGCATGGGGACAAAAGATAAACCCATCTGACATAGTATATTAAGGGTTACAACTTTAGAATAATGTAGTGGACAGTCTATTTTTGTAAATTTGTACGGTCTGTTTAAATCTGGATGAATTAGTTTAATTTATTTCTCTGACAGCACTGATAGTTATAATACTTAGCACTTGCTTTAGTACTTTTATCTTCAGAGCACTTCGGAAATGTTAAATAACCATTACATTACCCTGTGTAAGAAGCAATTATTATTATCCCCTATGTTATAGATGGGGAAACAAAGCCAGAGATCTTATGTGACTGAATACTGGCCAAAATGGGATTAGAACTGAAGTATAGCAGCACAGAGAACTAGACTGTTCTATTTCAAGGGAAGCATGATCGAGCTAATTCTCTACAATTCAAGTAAAATTTGAAAATAAAAAGTTAATTAAAAAAGAAAAGAAAAATGGGGTACTTAAGTTTCATATGCACAGGCAAAGCAAAAATTATCCTGGTTAGAAACAGTGAAATAAACTGTGAGAGACCATCTGGGAATCTTAGATCGCTTCTGTAGTTTTTTGCTAAACACGGTTAGTACTTCAAAATGAAAACTTTTGGATTCTCAAGTAATTTGAGTCCAAAGAGAAGAAACAATGAGATATTATATTTTAGAAAAATTGTATAAAATATTGTAATGTAGTTCTTTTCTGATGTATCTGCCTTTTCTGAAATGATCTTATTTTCCTTTGTGTGCACATGCTCATGCATGTCTATTTTAGGTAGCAACTCAAATAGCATGTCATTTGTAAGAAAAAAGTGACAGCTTTCAGTTGCACAATACACTAAGACAAAGAATGTCATTAAGGGTGGATATTTAAATGACAATGAGTAAGGGTGAAAAACAAATTTCTCTTTAATCCAGGTTCATGCAGTTTGTGCTTAAAATGTAATTATGTACAGAACAAGCCAAAGTAAGTTCACAATGAATAAAACATATTTAAATAGGCAATTGGTGCTATTTAACCACCACAAAAAAAAACAACCAACATTACTCCAGATCATTGTCTTAGTAGGTGAATGAGGAACTAAATTAACTCTTTTTGGCTACCCTTCCCCTGCAGGACAACAGGTTCCCTCATTTGCAGAGGGTTTTTAAGATGAAAAGGAGCAAAAAAATTCACAAAAAAATATTTCTTTATTGAAATCTGTCAAACTTTCTATGTGAACATTAGCAAAAGTAACAGTAATCATCCAGAGCTCTAAATTTTAGCTAAATTTACCATTGCACAAAGAGTGAAACTGCATTTTGAGATGCTTGTATTGTTTTTGCAAATATTAAAGGCAGTTTACTTCTCAGTGAGGACTAATCATTTGGAATTATCAGAATGGCTAAATTCACCCATTTCTGAGTTGGATATGGTATAAAAAAACAACTAAAGTATTTTAGGCCCAATGTATGTAACTTCTTCAAGTGAAGGGATTTTCAATTTCCTCTCAGAAAAAATTGGAAAGGCTTTCTTCCCCCAATACCTTCCCAAACTTACCATCAGGTAAGAAAACCCTGCTGTTTTATGAAGTCCAGATGTAGCTATAATTAAGCTTCTACTATCACAAAAGCTTTAGCAAAGCTGTCTCAGCTGCCACTAGTTAATGATTTTCATGTTTATTTCTAAGCTTTGATGACTTGACTTTGTAGGAGTTTGGCATGTTGGGTGGCTGTGTGGGTGGATGTCTGTAGGTGCCAATGAACAGCTCTACAGACTTCAAGAGTTTTAACAGAACAGCCCCATAAGACTGCAAGTTATTTCAGAAGAACAGGGATCAACAACACTGCAGGGACACAGAGGACCAAAGTAGTAGAGATGCAGTATCCCTACTCTTCTCTACACCCCGCCCCCCCAATGAACTCTAGATTCACCAGGACACTGCAAAACTATCAGGCACAGAAAAAGAGGCTGTTGCAAAGGATCCACTTAAAATCCCTACTATTATTTAAAAAAAAAACAAAAAAACAAACACCACACACCCTGAAAGAAGCTTATGACTAGAAGCCTACCCAAAGAGGCACTCCTAAATCATGAACAATCAAAGTCTTTAACTTTTATGGGCAGTTGCAGGATTAATACAAAATTCATTTTGATCATCAATATTATGCCAACTCTTCTTTGGCACTGGTTTCTCTCACTGAAGGTTTTACTATCACTGACTTAGACCTACTTATATGCTCCAAAACTGAAGTCTTATTGTTTGTTGCTCATAGATGTGCCCCAGCCCTTCCCAAGAGGCATTTGGGAAAGCAAGGAAATTTGGCCGATACTTCTGGTTTTCTTTAACATTCATTCCTCTATTTCATTGCTAGTCTCACTTTACATTCTTCTACTCTGCAATTCCCCATCAAATCTCCATCATCTGCCTTATTAAGCCCAGATTTTCCATCATATTCCTCTCCCCACTGTCCCAACAACGCTGGATCTCTTTATTAAATAAATGGCATTAATAAAGCTGGGAACACAACTGGAGCTGTTACATATGAATCATAGGCAATCTATGTCAATAATAACCTGTAAAGGCATGACTCTGACTTCACGTCTATATTTATACATTATTCTGTTTCACAACAGCAAATAAGGCACTCTAAGCTTTGCATTTCAAAGTGATCACCACATTTTTCTGATGCACAAAGGCAATGAATATTTGCTAGCAACATCAGTAAAAATTAGGCAAAGGCCAAATATATTAAACAAGCTGAAGTGAACTTTGATCTTTTGCATCCCTGCCATGTGATGTATGACTTTCAGTTTAACTAATCAAAAATCCCTTCACACAGATTGAAATGATTTTCAATTACTTAAGAATCCACACAACATTGGCTGTGTCTCAGAAAGGAAAACAGAGTCTGTAATCACAGCAAATTGAAAGAAGTGTGGAGTATTAGTCTGAGTGCATGACTGGGAGCCCGGAATGTCTAACTGCTTTTTTTTCCTCTCACCCATATTACCTTTGTGGAATGGAGGGAGAAAAGGTAAGTGGAGACACAATAATGTACGTACTCCTAGGAGGGTTAAAGCAAGGCTGAAAAAAGCCAGTTTGTATTTAATGTAAAGAAAACTGATATTGGAATATTCCCATTGACACAGCTAGTCTAGGCTTTTGCTGTCTTTTGGCAAATGTGATCCATTACTGTAAATATCTTCTTGATTTTCTCAATACTGAATATAAAATTTGTTGCTTGTCATCTCATGTTTTATATCATGCTCTCCTACATAAAAGGTGAAACAAATGCACCTTAAGTTATTTTGCGCATCATTTTAGCTTTGATAAGTCACTGAGAACATTTTGCTTTTCAATCTCTCCCTTATTTACTGCCTTTCATAATAAATGTACATGCATACCAATTCAATAAATGTCTGTCCAGCTTTTTGTCATTTAGAGACACGCTACAAATACATATATATTTATTCTTAGCTGCCCCGGATTTGCTACCGGATAGCAAACTGAGTAATAAATCATTGTTTTCATATAACTTTACCCTCCTCCTCAAATGCACTGAACATTAATTTTGTTGCTTCATAAATAAGAGATTGTTCATTGTCAAAAAAGCACCTTGGTACTTGCTTTCTGAAAGCAAGAAAGATGTGCAGAATAAAATTATGCTGCAAGTCATGTTGTTTTAAAAATGACAGTATCAAGCACTTTATACCCAAGATTAGACCTATTATCGTTATAATTTAGAGGCAAATACCATGTAGATTTTACATAACCATTAAAATAAAATCCATCATTCTAGCAGAGGAATTAATTTAATTTAATATGGTCTCAATTTTCATGCATCACATCAGAACATACATTGCACTTCCTCTGGTGCTTGAACAAATTAGACATACACAGAGCCATGTTACACAGAGCTTGTACACAGAGCCATGTTACGTTTCAATACATCGTCAGTTTTATTGGTGTTCTATTATATTATAGAAAGTATCAGAACACAGTGATTGCCATACCAATAGCAAAATCATTAGATGGAAGTATTTTTCAAAACAAGAATTGTAGAGTGAACCCCAATATATTGTAGACAAACCTTTACTCATGGTTAAATAGAATAAAGCCCATGAATTGCTTTAGTGCAGGGGTCTCAAACACACGGCCCACGGGTCACATGCGGCCCGCGGAGTTATTTCCTGCAGCCCACCATAGCGCTGACTCCACTGGCAGCCAAACTCCAAACATTACTGAGTGTTTATATTTTATTAAAACCCCTCTTTGCATGACAGTTTTAAAAAAGTTAATACATTGACTTTTAATAGAATACTATATTACTCTTCATTTTTTTCATTTTTGACTATACTTTTGTATCATTGTATGAAAAGATTTCAGTGATGCGGCCCTCAGGCCAATTTACTAGTTCTCATGTGGCCCTCGTGGTGATCTGAGTTTGAGATCCCTGTTCTAGTGCATTGCAATTCCAGTTATAAGCCGACTCAAAGTACTTAAATATGCACCTAACTTTAAGCACCCCATAGTCTAATTGCTTTCAGTCATGGTCATAGCAACATGCACACAAAGTGAAGCTGCTCTGTTTAAAAAAAAAAAAAAAAAAAAAAAAAAAAAAGAGAGAGAGACTTTATTATGGGCCAGATCCAAAATCCATTGACTAACATGAGTCTTGTCCATTGACTTCAATGTCGTTTGGATTAGGCCCTGTAAGAACTCCATACTGTAAGGCCCCCAATTCTGTACCCAGCTGTGCTAGTTTAACCCACACTGAATCTGCACAGGAGTCTCTGAACTAGAAAGTCAAATTGCAGAATTAGGCCTTAGACCAGTGGTTCCCAAACTCGGTCTGCGGCTTGCTCAGGGGAAGCCCCTGGCGCGCCGGGCCGGTTTGTTTACCTGCCGCCTCTGCAGGTACGGCCGCTCACGGCTCCCACTGGCCGCGGTTTGCCGTTCCCAGCCAATGGGAGCTGCGGGAAGCAGCAGGCCAGCCCATTGGCTGGGAACAGCGAACTGCGGCCAGTGGGAGCCACGAGCGGCCGTACCTGGGGAGGCAGCAGGTAAACAAACCTGCCTGGCGCGCCAGGGGCTTGCCCTGAGCAAGCCGCGGATTGAGTTTGGGAACCACTGCCTTAGACTATAAACTCTGGTACCTTGCGTTATTTCAAATCAGTCCTAGCCTGTAGCAGCATAGCATATTATGTAACTTGGTTTTCCATGGAATTTATGTGCAAAACGTTTATACACTATACTTCAAATAATGTTTAAATAACCAAATTTCAGAATTTCAGCTAGGACACATCAATGTTTATTCTGAGGACAATTGGAAAACACCATTATGATGGTAGGATGATGTTGCTACACAAATTCTATTTATGCATGGTCTATAATTCTGGTAGATGTATGATCCATAAGTTACACTGGATGTCAGACCATGTTAAGATGACCCTGAATGTGGTCTGCATTTTTTTCTTGTGTACAAAGAACTAGATAAGCATCAATTGATATTTCCCTTCCCAACTAACAGCTACAACATTAAGTTGAACATGTTCATGTTTACCACTACACGTGAATGTGCATTAAATTATACCTAATATTACTTTGGAATTTAAGTAACTAATCAAAAGCCAAACTGTGTACAAGGTATGCAATAGCCACAGAGTTGCTACCAGATTTTTTTTTTTTTTTTAAGGATAGTACTTATGTTTGACAGACTCATCCCAAACTTTAAAGGGTATTAAAATGGTGCATGTCTGAGGCTGATGCAACATGATGACAACATCAAGCACACAAACACATCACATCACAATTCAATAAATTTTAAAGTATCTTTTGGTTTTGATCTTATTTTATTTTTTAATCCCGATAGCTCTTGGGAAGTTTGCCTGTGCCTTATTCCAGACTTCAGGTGAAACCCCCTCTGTGGAGCAGGGACAATTTGGCTACGTTCACTGGTCAGCAGGTGTTAAAACTTGATTCCTATTAAGAAGAAAGGACATTTTCTCTGCAGCGATGCTCCCCCAACTGGCAATGCCAGCAGATCAACATTTAAATTCTGTGCACAAACATCCTTCTGCATTTCAGAGGAAAAGTCATCAGCCATCAACTCTTACTTAGTTGTAACTATAACTCATGCAACAAATGTGGCTGATTTCACCTTCTAGCTTATTTTAACAGCTTCATAATTTTGACACCTTGTTAAGTGTATTATGTAATATTTACATATTTTATTTGGCAAATAAAACTGAAAATACATGTAATGCTAATGATGCGTATGATTCTTTTCTTTCACTACACTTACTGCATTACTATTTAATGAACTGAACTCATTTTTGATCACGTAAGGGTGGGATGGAGGCCTCTACTGAAAGAGGATGACTTTGCAGTTCACAGTGTGAGTGCTACCCATGCACGCTCGTGCACACTCACTTAGGAATCGTGTAGCTTGAAATATCCTAAGTAACAGTAGCTTTATATATTGCAGTATTCTATTTGTTTAAGAGCATCCCAAACGTCAGCCAATTATTTTTCCACCGTAAATTAGCAGTTTTAAAGCTTTCAAAATTAAAACCAGGTTATACCTGAATATATTCTATAGGGCGTCTTAAAAAGAAAACGCAATAGACCACACAGCATCTCTTGCTTCTCAACTGCTTCTCCAAGTGAAGAGAGTATTTGGCCCTGTAACAGAACTGTTGCTCACAGAACACAGATTTCATGAGTTTCTAATTAGCGGCTCTTCGAGAAACAGTAAAATAGATTATATGTTTATGGAATGAATGTTCAGTGTTCATGAATTTTCCCTGATCAAATACCCAGCAACAACATAACTAATGAATAGTAAAACCTATTGTGCATCATCTTGTGGAGAAGTTCATAGAGATCCTGGAAAGAAGTGAGAAAAAAACGTCATTAGCCATTTTTAACTCAGTGGATGGCCTCTGGCTTCAGACTCAGAGGGGAAGAAGATACTTTTCTGTTCTCCTCCACCACATCTTTCCTCAGTTTTGGTGTTTTTGCCAAGGCTACCGATGTTGATCAGTTCACTAGGAGCTGACTGCAGCTAAGTCATTTGAACCACAGGTGGATTACTCAAAGTGCACGTGGTAAAGACATTCTCCGAGGTGCCATCTTTCCTTTGCCCATGAATCAGCAACACACAAAAGGAGGTCTGCATTACATCTGCCAGTCAGGCATGTAGCAGCTAAACACATATTTTCAGGAAGCAGGGCTTCTCTGTGGTGCCTTTCCCCGGGCACAGCCTGTCCAATCACTCTTCCTCTTCCCACCCTCTGACAGACCTTTATAACCCCCGGTGTAGCCCTCCCCACTTTAATTGGTTAAATTGCGCCCACCTGTTCTGACACAGGGGCACTGGTCTAGTTTACTCACAGGGACCAGCTACCCATGACACACCCATAGCCTATACTGAGGGTGCCCACTCACAGATATCTATTTGTGCACAGGAGCCCTTTGGGAGCTTAACACTCGGTTCTGCTAGGCCACAAATTGATCAGATAAGCCAACTTTTCAGGTAGACTGCAACTGATCTGCTTTTCCCAACACCCACCCTGCAAAACCTCAAGTACATGAGTTAACAAGAATATCTCTGTGGATTTTAAAGCCATCTGAAGTGATGATCCATAGACAGCCAAAGTAACTGTGTCAATCAGTTGCTCTTCTCCCCCTTCTAGAATTACTTTTCCTCTGTTTACAGTAACCTTTTGCTTAAACAAAAACACCCTTTTCCATTTGTCACCATTTTTACTTTGCTGCTAGAGTTACCACTGAGGCAAAAGCTATTTACTGACTTTTGTTTACTTTTAGATCTATACTCAGCACTGTTCTGTACCAGTGGTATCAGCAAGATTGTGCTTATGCCTAGAAACATTGCTATGTATCAGCAGCCATGTGCACCATTTATCACAGTGTTCACTAGACAGGGCAAGTCTATCATGTCACTTAACATTTGGCTGATGACACCCATATATCCTCTCCCTGACCCCCATCTCCAAACCCCCCCCTCTCTGGAGGAGGAGCAAAACTCAGAGTCCATTATGGGCTAGAAGACATCTTAGGAGAGTCCTAAAAACAAATCTAAAGAGTCATTGGTATTCCCTCTCCAAACAGTGAAAGACAGGAAAATACTGAAGAACAGACATGTTATACAATAATAAAACTGGCATTTATCTAGTATTTTGTTTTGTGTTACAACACAAGGTTTAACACATACAAAATCAGGATTGTGTTGAATCCAGACACTGCAGCATATCCTTCCCTGCAGGCAGTACTATGTAATGGGGGAGGGCATGCACCCCATAAAATTAAATGTAGCTCTGTTTGCATTACAGGCTGGAGGTATACAGAAAAAGTGATATGGTTAACTCCTCTCACCTCACACAGAAAAGCAATTGGGCTGAGAAATTCAGCCTTTTATCCAGGCTGCACTGACTTCCCCATTTTGGGGTAACAAAGCTTCATGCTTTGCGCTTCTTCTATTTTCAATATTCTTTTTTGCCATACGGGCAACAAAACCTAAACTATCAGCCAACTGCCCTGTCCTCCCAATGCACCAATTGCTGATGTGAATTAGTCTCTCGCATTGGAGTCGTCGCTCCCATTACCCTGATCACCTATGTTCCCCCATTCTCCCTCTTCCACTGGTGGCTTCCCTCCTGCTCTCCTAATGGGTGCCAATTCCCTGCCCTCCTACTAGTACCGACCCCTCTTGCTTTCTCTACTCAATGTTATCAATCCTCACATGGCGGCAGCTGCTGCCTTCCTTACTGCTTCCCCCCTCAGTGGTGCTTCTGACTCATCCCTCTTGCCCTCTCCTTCCATTGGTTGCTGGCTTCCCTGCTGATCGTCAGCTCTCTCCTCCATTTAACCTGCCCTTTTAGTGATATCAGTGCAAAAAGGTATTGACATTCCATTTAGCTTCAATAGCAAATGTTTCTGGAAAATCATAAATCTGAATTTCAAAGTACTTAATTCTGTACAGTTTGCATGCAGATGAGAAAGGAGAGACAGCATGAGTGTGTTATGTAATTGGCAGGGAGAAATGTGAGAGAAGAGAAAGCAAAATATTTTGTAAAGAACCTATTTGGTATCATAAAAATAGAGAAAAGACCACTACCTGCACTTGCAAATCCAAAAATAACTACAGCTTTTAGTAGGAATATACAAATTTAAGCACCACAGACTCTCTGACAGTAACAAAAGAAGTCATCTTCTACAAGAGCCCTCTCTTCCCTGATTTATATTACAGAGTATGCTGCACATTATAATTTACAACCAGAAGTCCCCAGGATTTAAGGCAGATCCACAAAGATGCTAGAAAATTCATTCAGGAGCCCCAGCTTGACTTTGTAGGTGATATAGTTCCACTTTGCTGATTTAGTTGCCCACAGTGCTAAGGGAGTTCCTCCTTTGTTTTTGGTAGCATGTAGATCTTGGTAGAGAATTAAACCGGAAACATTCCCTGGAGTTACTGAGAACAGTAAAATATCCTTTTCATAGACCATCACAGAAGGTGAAATTCCCCCTGTGCTGAAGGCCAGCACAAGGCCTACACACAACTTCCATCCCATGGAAGGCCTATTTTGATAGCTGAAGTGGTGCAAGGCCCTGTACATGCACTCTGCACAAGAGTCAATTTCAACCAGAAGGAGCAAATAATGAAGTTAGTTCATGAAGAAAGGATTTACTTTAAATAGCTCATTATCCCTAAATAATGGGATGAATTCAGACTTTGCTGCTATTTGTGAACACCTCGTGTGCTCAGGTGTATGGTATCAGTATATCTCACAGTAAATTACATCCTTGCATTTACTCTGGGTACGGAATATACAAGGTGGAATTTTTTAAAGGCATACACGAGAATTAGGACCCCAACTCCCATTGACTTTCCATAGCTGCTGAAAGCTTAACTCTGTGTGCCTTTGAAAATCTTGCCCAGAAGGATTTTAGGTGCAGTATTTTGACTTCTACCACTAGACTCGTTCATGTACAAGATGCACGGTTTTACCTAATTTTGTTTGTTCTGTGGCAGCATAAGGTACATTCTTCTAATGACAATTTAATAGTCTTTTAATTTGCCATGCATGTTACCAGGTGCATAAAGCTATGCTGTCACATGAATAAAATCTGATGTAGCTGTGTCTCAATCTAAGTTTGCTACAATGCTTTGAAGTTACTCAAAAAGCAAAATTTCAAACAAAAATATGAGTTGTGATCTTATGTGTATTTTTCCCTCGAACTCGAAAAACTCAGTAACAAATGAAACTGGATCATCCGAGAAAGAAAGAAAAGTGTTACACTCCAAGCAAGCATGAAAAATTCATCTAAAAAGTATCTCTCAAGTTTGAAAATTTTGGGGGGAAATAGACAGGCAGGGGTAGAACTGAATTGCCCACAATAATACTGTACATTTGAGTATCACTATACATCACATATCTAAAGGAAAATCAATTTTGAAATGTACAATTTCTGACTTCTCTAATGTATCACAATCAGAGCACATCTCTACCTATTCAAATCCGGAGACATGCACCAGAATCCATTATGCCACAGTGGGATATGACTTAAGACAGGGATGTTTCAGAGACAATAGTTAAAGTCAACTCTTCTGAACAACCACTTGTACATTGTATACGATTACATCTGCTACAGCCATCCTGTGAAATAGTCCTTCTTGGTTGTGTGTTCCTTTAATCCAGCAAGTCATGCTCTTAATTTCAGTTTGTTACTATTCACAGATGTCTGGCCTCACTCTAGGGACACTTTGTCTCTCACTTTCAAAAGTATGGATTTTTCAAGTCACAGATATATGGTAAGGGAGTAGGCTAGAATATTGTTCAATTTTATTTCCTTCACCTGGATATTCACATTGACTCTCAGCAATGAGAGGAAAAGCAGAAAAAAGTATACAGCTCCATCATACTATGATTATGAACACCACAGAAACACCAAACAAACAAAAACTAAATAGGTAAATAAACAGGAAATCTACACAGAAATATCAATTACCAGCTATTTCATTTTTATGTATTTTACTTTGTCTGTCTCTCTAAACATGAGGTGAATAAGGACTGAGTGGGGAGAATATAATCAGCGATTTCTGTGATGAAGAACACTGTATGAAACAACATTCTTTGGTGTGGATACACATAGATAAACGTATCAAATTGTTATGTTATACAACAGATGAGAGAGGGAGACAGTCAGGCATTATGGTCACGATGGAGGAGTACATGAGGCAATAAACAGCTTTTAAGAGTGATTACATGCAGAATCTAAGCCAAGGCGTTTGATAACTACAAAAGCTGTTTATCGCAAATATACTCAGTTCCATAAATATTATTCTGATTACATGAAGAGACAAAACACATTCTACAAACTGCAATATTACAAGACTCGACTCATAAGGGTTTGAAAGTTCTATGCGGTTGCCTTCTAAACCTTTCCCTTGATGTCATTTAGGGGCCATGGCTCGGAAACTTCATGGCTGCTGAACAGGCCAACTACATGTGAAGAAAAATCCAGCTCCGGTACTTTTAAATACATTATGTACCTTACATTATCCATTGAAATTTCACTGGAATACCAGAACATGAAAAGAACACAGATTGCCCCAGAACAGCAGCTGGAGTGGAAAGTAAGTCATAATGAGTCATCATAAAAGCAAAGTCAGTAATTTTTTCAAGGGCTAATTCTTATCAGTGAATGTTGTGGGTAAATATTGTGGGTATTGTGGGTAAAAAGTAAATATTTGTTGGAGTGGCCTTTGTGGAAAAGGATCAATGCCATCAGATGTGCATAACACTGCTTATAGTATGTTGCTTTCATTGTAGTACATACAACACAGCCAATGCACTATAATGGAGCTTTCAGTACTACTCTGCATCAGCAGACCTAGCCTTAGTGGAAGAGGTAGATTTTCAGATAGAGATTTTAGCACTGATACTTGAATTGCCTTCAGTAGGAGTCATGCCGCTATTGTCCTATGTAATTCTGAAAGTGTATCCCACTCTGTCATCAAAGATTTCAGTGGCACTTGAGAGAGAACAACGTGATTTTTCTATGTTATGTTTGGCTAAAATCCTTCACTTTTCAGTAAAATATATTGCATTCTCACCCCTCACATAGAATCTCTGGCTCCTGGCTATAGTTAAAAAAAAAAAAATCACATATTAAAAATATTTTTAATCCCTCAAAATTCAAGATTTTAATTCGCTTTAATGCCCTCTCTTTTAATTAGAATGTTGCTAAATCTGTAGGCAGTCTTACCAACCACTTTAACCTCCTTTTAATTTGTTGTCTAGAAA
Source organism: Chelydra serpentina (assembly GCA_037349315.1). Classification (NCBI taxonomy): domain Eukaryota; kingdom Metazoa; phylum Chordata; order Testudines; family Chelydridae; genus Chelydra; species Chelydra serpentina. The sequence continues at coordinate 26,081,460 of JBAIAC010000035.1, read as the reverse complement.
ATTATAACTCTTCATTAAGTTTGGGAGACACAGCATTACAATTGTGATATAGCAGTCCCCATTTTATTAACATTCTACTTAATGAATTCAGAGCTTCAAGCACATCTCAGTGGTAATGTATGCACTTGCAAGGTATTTTTTTTAAGCACACAAGAATTTAGCAATAGCCTATTTATGAAAGCACACATTTAATTGTGCATGCCACACACCCGAGAAATTGCTGATTCTTTTGAATACATGGAAATCAGTGTGGAAACAAATGCATGAACTTCAGTTAACTGTTTATGCACTAATTATAATTATAGCAGCATCCCTTTGATACCGAGCCACCAGACTGGTGTTACTAAAACTAAACAGGTATTTACAAAAGATTACTTAATCGTGGAGAAAGTCTTGATCATAACCGTTTTACACATTTGTGCAGTAAAACTTTGGAACATGCGGAGATTAATTTTCACATACCATGCAGGTTTACCTTAGGGATTCAACATCATTGCAGTTCTTCACATATTGTAGTTTATTCCCTATAGAAACCTTATGTTTAGGTGGAAAGTTTGCAACACAACTAGAAACTGTTACAAAAGAAACATTTTATGCTACCTATAAATATTTTGTGTTCTTTCTTTTATCCTCTTTGCGTCACTTTGTAGCTGTTGTTGATAACATAAAATATATATGGATTTGGAGATGACTATTATCTATTCAGTTTTAATTAATATTGGTCTCATTAAAATTAAACTGTAAAAATACTTAACTTAAAGCAATGCAAAATGGCAATATACCCTGTTAGGCCAGCATACCAGTGCTGGCCATTTGCTTTAGGGGATGAAGTTTGTGACCATATCAAATCAAGACCAATTGTACTGGTCATACTAGACATAGTACCACCTTTTGCCTAAGCATATTTAGTCCAAAGCACAGAAATATACTGAGATTCGCCACCCTGCACTTAAGCAGGGAGGAGTTTGGCTGGCTGGCTGGGAGAAGAAGGCAATGCTTTCTGGCTTGGGGGAAAGCTGAATAGGAGTCAACAGTGTGCCCTTGTTGCCAAGAAGGCTAATGGCATTTTGGGTTGTATAAGTAGGGGCATTTCCAGCAGATCGAGGGACATGATCATTCCCCTCTATTCGGCACTGGTGAGGCCTCATTTGGAGTACTGTGTCCAGTTTTGGGCCCCACACTACAAGAAGGATGTGGATAAACTGGAAAGAGTCCAGCAGAGGGCAACAAAAATGATTAGGGGGATGGAGCACATGACTTATGAGGAGAGGCTGAGGGAACTGGGATTGTTTAGTCTGCAGAAGAGAAGAATGAGGGGGGGATTTGATAGCTGCTTTCAACTACCTGAAAGGGGGTTCCAAAGAGGATGGGTCTAGACTGTTCTCAGTGGTAGAAGATGACAGAACAAGGAATAATGGTTTCAAGTTGCAGAGGGGGAGGTTTAGGTTGGATATTAGGAAAACCTTTTTCACTAGTAGGGTGGTGAAGCACTGGAATGGGTTACCTAGGGAAGTGGTGGAATCTCCTTCCTTAGAGGTTTTTAAGGTCAGGCTTGACAAAGCCCTGGCTGGGATGATTTAGTTGGGGTTGGTCCTGCTTTGAGCAGGGGGTTGGACTACATGACCTCCTGAGGTCCCTTCCAACCCTGAGATTCTATGAAAGAGGGAAGACATAAAGCTGCTGGAAAGAGCAGTCAGCATGGTAAATGACTCACCAGATAGGAATGTGGTGTTTAAAAAGGTCAGTTGGGCCTGGCCCCTCTCTTCTTTATTCAGAACAGGCTGGACAGCACCCACCCTCCCTCCCTAATTAGGTCACAATTATGCTGGGTGTTTAGCTATATCTGCTGTGGGCATTATGCTAGCCGCCCCACTAAGGGGGGCAGTGAAGGATTTTTTCCCTTACCACTATATTGGTCAGGTGCAGTGGGGGTATTTTCACCTTCCTCGCACCAGGTTCAGGTGGGTTCTGTTCATACATAGCCTGACGGGTGGTAGGCCATATGTCACAACTCTTTATTTAAGTGTATAGCGGATGTTCAGTGCAGGTACTCCATAAATTAAGGCACAAAAGAATGGATAAATGGCTTGGAAAAGGAATTAAGGAGAGGTGCTTGGTAATTGAGCAAGCCAGGGGCAGTTGGGGACTCCTATGACTGGTACCGCAGGGAGCCAACCCCCCCATCATTATAGTCCATCATAACCCCCTCCTATGAGGGGGCATGGTTGGTAAGGTCGCTGCAAGGGAATTGCTGGAGGGACCTAGTCCCAGCAAGAAAATTGCTGGAGGGACCTGGACAAAAGGTGGGGCGGGAACTAGTGAAAGCCCTTCCCCCCCGGAGCTGGCTGGAAGCGGTAAGGTCCTGGCCAGAGAATTGCTGGAGGGACCTGGATAAATATGGGGGGAGCTGTGGAAGACCTCCTCCGCCACCCCCCCCTTGGAATTGGTAAAGTCCTGGCTGTGAATCTGCTGGAGGGACATACATTTTGCACCTGCACGCACTGCACACATTTTATCTGCCGGGTTAGTCCCGGATATCTGTCAATAATAAAGTTGTGGCCTGATTAAACCCATATCTAATGTCTCCTATCGTTCTTTCGGCATAGCCAGACACTAGTTCCTTAAGTCTTAGAGTGATTCTACTAATGTAGAAGAGAGAAAGAGCCCGAGCACCCATTGTACTGAATTGAGCAATTGAATCAGTTGTGTTCACTAATTTACATGTCAAAATTTCAACTAGCAATCAGCACATAGCTAGCTGATTACCAGCTGAAAGCTCTGGTTGAGTGTTCTTCCACTTTTTTCATAGGGTATGCTGAAAGAGACCTGCAGTGATGATGGGGAGAAAATTATACTTAAACTTTGAATTTGACAAGGCTAACTTAAATAGCTGAATTTGGCCAATTTGCAGCTGCTTATATAATGCCAACACGCCTGGAACAGCGCAATCAGTTCTAGGTACCACATATTAAAAAACTATATTGATAAACTGGAGGGAGTGCAGAAATGGCAACACAGACCGCTGATCATTTGGCGTGACCAGTTGCAGGGGTTGGGAGGGGAGAGTCAGCACTACATTGAGTTAAATAACAACTAAAGGGGGCTAAAGATGTACACATAATTAAAGGGTATTAAATACCAGGAAAGGGGAATTATTTGATATCTGGGGTGTTCACTATCACTAGGATAATAGGATAAAACCCATTTTAAAAGGAAAAATTAGGTTGAATATCAGTAAAATAATTCTATAGAATACCAAATCACTGTTAGAATAATCTGTCATGGAAAGTGACAGAAGCCCCCACCCTTGAGACTTAAAATGACACTGGACAAAGTATGCTTCAGGGAATAACCCTCCATTAGAAGGGGGATGAAGTGAGTACTCTGATAGCACTTTTCCATTAATCTATTTTATGTAATATGTTACCATCAAACTGTATCCCCAAACCACACTTACATTAAATAGTGTGGCTAGTGTGACGAGATAGCAAGTGTGAAAAATCGGGACAGGTGTGTGTGAGGGGGGGTGGTAATAGAAGCCCATATACAAAAAAAAAGCCCCAAATATCGGGACTATCCCTATAAAATCAGGACATCTGGTCACCCTAAGTGTGGCAGACTACCATCACACAGCTATGTGTCACAAGACAGCTAAGAGCGCAGAGCATGATGGTTACTATTGTTAATATCAACTATAATTATTCATATTAAAAAGGTGGTCATAAACTGCTCAAATTCACTTTGCAACATCCAGGAAAAATCAATTCTACACTAAGGCTGTGAAGAGAATTTTAATCCATGCTTGGACTCTAGCCACAAAGTTTCAGCCCATAACTACACTCATTTGCATAACATTTCCTTGTGTTGTAGTCTACCCATCCTCCTTTTGTTTGACTACCAGAAATCCAACTCTCAACCAAAATACATTACAGATCTGTCGCATCTTATGCGGGGGTTACGTTCTGCGCTGAATGCGTAAAGCGAAAAACTGCGTATGTTGAGACTTCATTGAATTGAATGGCGGACGGAATTGCCCGCAGTACCGATGCCATTTTAAAATGGTTATTTTTATTTTCTGTTTTTGGCGACTGCGCAAAGCCGAAATCGCGCAAGTTAAATGCGCGTAAGACGCGCCAGACCTGTATTTCCTTTACTATTTTATTGAACAGGAATGGGGAGAACTACAGCTCTAAGCATAGTCCTACTTGAGAATGAAAATGCTAGTTGTTTTCAGCAGTCGTCTCAACAAGACATCACAAAATAAACACAAAAACACCAGAGACCCACTCTGTACCCCATTTAAACAAACAGTATATACCTCAAAGAGGCTTTTCTCCAAATAGTTTAAAAGACACATTGACTTTGAGTACAGCAATATATAGGGACTGCCACTTGAGGATGAGTAGGAATGAAAAGAAGTCATAACCCAAATAGTCTAAGGTAACGTAAGCAAAAAATAAAAAAATTAAAAAAAATACAAATAAAACTGCTTATATTCATGTAGCTTGTTTGGCAACAGCAGTATACCATAAGGAAAGCTGCTATAATTCATAACAGCATCTTGTAATAAAACAGCTTTATGCATCCCTCTCAAACAGTTTAGTGCTCAAATCTCATCAGATGGCTGAGTAAGCATTACACTTTGGGACAGTAAATCTCTGTTTCCAATATGGTCTACATTCACAGATATGTACTGTAGTATTCATTCTAAGACACTTCCAGCTAAGTACTTCTAAAGAAAGAGTAGCCATAGATTTAAATATCTGGATGCTATTTTCTCTATTTCAGTAATCTAGACTGACAAAGATTTAGGGGTCAAAGTGGACAAGAAATTGAACATGATCTCCCAGTGCAATGCTGTGGCAAAAAAGGGCTAATGTGATCCTCAGATTTATAAACAGAGGAGTAGTGAGTAGAAGTAGGTAGGTGATTTTGTCTTTTCGTATAGCATTGGTGAAACGGATACTAAAATATTGCATACCATTTTGGTAACCACATTTTAGAGAGGATGTTTAAAATTAGACAGGATGCAGAAAAGAGGAACAAAATGATCGGAGGGATGTACAAAATGACTCACAGTGAGACAAACAGAGCTTGATTTGTTTAACTTTTCAAAAAGAAGACAGATTATAGTGGCTAAATACCTTCACTGGAGAAAATACAATGCCCCAAAAGGCTTTTTAAACTATTGGAGAATGTCTGACTTTAGTTTCCAGCCTAATTCAAATTGGAAATAAGGTACAAATTCTTAACAGGGTGAGGGTGATTAATCATGGGAATAACTACCAAGCCAAGTGATGGATTCTCCATCTTATCATGTTTTCAAATCAAGACTTGATGCCTTTCTGGAAGATATGCTTTAGCTAAACAAGCTATTGGTTTTCCAGACCGCTTTTCCAGAGCTTGCAAAGAGTTCGGGTTGACAATCAGTCTTCAGAAGACCAAAGTTATGGCCCAGGATGCGGAGCATCCAAGCATTGCCATCAATGACTATGTGCTAGAGGCGGTCAGTCAGTTCACCTACCTCGGATCTACCATCACGGACAACCTCTCACTGGACCCTGAGATCAACCGTAGAATCGGCAAGGCCTTCACAATTTTGGCCAGTTTGTCACAGAGTGTGGAACAACAACATGCTGACCATCAACACAAAGGTCGCGGTGTACCGCGCATGTGTGCTAAACACTCTTTTCTTGCGAAGCGTAGGGGGTCCAAGTTTCGCTGGTGTAGAGAAGAGACTGAATGCCTTCCACATGCGCTGCCTCCGTCGCATACTCGGGATCACTTGGAGTGATCGAATAACGAACAATGAGGTGCTGGAACGTGCCAAGATCTCCAGCATGTTCACTCTCCTCCGTCAACGCCGCCTCAGATGGCTTGGCTATCTAAGTCACATAGAAGATGGATGGATACCCAAAGACCTGTTGTATGCCGAACTTGCCTCCGGAAACAGAGCTACAGGACGGCCCCACCTTCGCTTCAAGGATGTCTGTAAGAGGGACCTGAAGACTGTTCAAATCGACATCAACAGCTGGGAAGAGCTCGCCCAGGACAGATGCAGATGGAGACACGCTCTGACTACTGGATTGAAAACTGGCGAAGACAAGCTGCGGCAGCTTGCCGAGGAAAAGTGGGTTCAACGAAAAAGGAAGCAGCGGCTCCAACCCACAGCTGACACCGCCTTCAAATGCAGCAAATGCAATCGAGACTGCCACTCTCGTGTGGGGCTCTACAGCCACAACAGACGCTGCACAACCATCAACTAAATATTCCCCATGGGCGCATATCCATCGTCTCTCAAGACTAACGGACGCCAACAACAGGGGTAACTGCATGAAATGTCATGGCCTGTAATTCAGATTAGATTAACTAATGGTCCCTTTTGGCCCACTATGAATACAGTTTGTTTTAAAGGTAAGACAAAGAATGTCTAAAGATAACCTGGCACTGATGAACCAAGATGCTTCTCCAAACAGCAAACAAAATAGGGATTAATTCTGTTTGTTTGAATAAACAGGTCTGCATTTATGAACTGGACTTCAGGGGCTTGATTCAACAAGAGGAATTTTTAAATGAGTCAAACACACTAAAATGTATAGGGAAATTTAAATGGTAGAAAAAGATTTTCTAGGAGTTTTTCATAAATTCATCTTACAAAAGAAACCATGTTTTGTTCTGTTTTTTGGCGTGCACTGCCCCCTCCCAAATATGGCTCCTAAAGAATGTAAATCAATTTCAAGCATCAGAGAATTTATTTAAGTAAACGTCAGCAAAGCAAAGCAGCAATGAGAAAATACATAGAAACATACAAATTTCCCTACTGTCTGACCTGTCAGTGATGACTTTTTAAAACATTTAAATTGCGTTGTTTTTGTTTTTTAATTACATGGAAGATATATTGAAACAAAAGGATATTTCATTCTGAGAGTAATCAGAAAACAGAACTTTTAAATGAACTGGGCCCCATTACAAAATCAGCATCTACCTATATCTGCATACTTGCAATGGTAAGCAATTGCATTAGCTCAGATATTGGGGTGTGAACTGCAGGTAAATGCTGATTTTAATGGTGATCACTATACTTTATTACTAAGCAGGCTAGTATTTTTGCTACAAATACATATTAGAGTTACAGTCACACTTTAATACATTTAGTCCTGCTGTATAATTACTAATCTGGTCATCAGTCAAAGCCATCAGTTTTCAATGTATAGTTGATTTGATTATGGTACTTTATTTAACTCCAATTTCATTTTTTCTATCTTGTCAAAGAAGATCAATGATGCTGAAACTAACTGATCACATGTTGCATCCTATGCCGGCAGGTTGATTTAAATCCTTTCCTTTTACAGTTATCATCAAATGCTAAACACTAGGACTTTTTCAACAGATACAATTTAACAGGTATAACTGGTAGTCAGAGTAAGGAAACGGTTGCAGAATACAAAGGTATTTTGAAAGATCACAAGAGGAAAACACAAAGACTCCTGTGGCACTTATAGACTAACAGACGTATTGGAGCATAAGCTTTCGTGGGTGAACATTCCGCATGCTATTTAATGACCATTGCCATATAGTAAGAGCTACTCAGAACTGCTGGAACAAGCCACTATTATGATTTCTATGACCTTTGTTTCTCAAAAGAAAGCTGTACATGTGTGCATGTGCACAAAAGATGTTTCCTCACTCTCTCTCCAAGAAGCCTTTCTTATAATGAATGCCGGGGGCAGTGGGGGGGCGGAGGCGGGGGGGGGGGGGGGGGGCGGAGAGAATCTCCTACGCTAATGTGATTCAAATTTGAATACCTACAATTTTAGTGTGACACTGCATTATCATCTGAACTTAGTGTTACATCTCTGAGGGTCACTTGACTAAGGCTAGAAGTGTTAGTGATAGAAGCCTAGTTAGAAGTTGAATTTTAATTTTCTAATGTACTTATTTTCCCCCATGGCATAGTCTCTTTTTTTTTTTATTATGCTCAGATGATCCCTTTACATAGTTCAATGAATAGTATCAATAGAATAGTCCAGAAAGCAAGTGTATAAAATATCTTGCTCAAGAAGGTGGTAAAATATCAACTAATGCAGGTGATATATTTTGGGGGGGGGGGGGGGGTGAAGGCTGTGAAAAACACATTTTTAAAACCACAGTAGCAATTTCCACAATCTATTGTTCATATCAGGGTGGATTTGATTTAAATCAAATTGATTTAAATCATGATTTAAATCACTAGTCAGGAAGGCTCGATTTAATCATGGATTTCTACATAAAAGTGCATTCTTGTTGGTTGTTATAACCTTAATACATATTCTTCACAACTCAGAGACAGATGTAGGTTTCATTTTTAGAAGGTACACACTATACATTTTTAAACAGTGATTTATTTTGAAAAACTTTTCAGATTAGTTTTACAGCTATGTCAGAAAATGAATGATTGTTTGGTTATTCCATTTACCAATGGTAATTGAAGCAGATATTTATGAAGTGATTGGGAGGTGAACTATCTCCAATTCAACAAGATAATCATTAATATTTGGAGGATTTTCTTGCCATGCTGTATTAGGAGGAGAACATCACCACTCAGACATTTAAATTGTTTTATTTAACTAAAACAACGTTATGTATTCTGGATTTTTTTCTTCAAGAGCAAACATAATATTTTAACAAAACAAGCATATGAAGTTTTGAATTTAGTTAAACATTCAAGTTTTTTAAAATCAAGTTTGTTTGTTAAAATTGTTTTTAACTAAAATAGTTAATTGAAATATTTAAAAAAAATTAAATCGACTGTCAGCCAGGTCAACACGAGAAATTTAAAATATTGGCTTCTGCGGCTAACTCAGTTGTCTTCACTTTCATTTTCCTGTCTGCTCATAATCTGGAAAAGAAAAACAAGCTTTCCTGCTTTTTCAGGCCCCAAACAATTTCTCAATTTGGAATGAATTAGTCCAAAGGAAGAAAATATTCTTTCTACACCGGCAGAAGCAGCTATGGCTGTTAAAAGTGAGATTATCACTTCAACAGTCTCTGAATCCAAGTGCTTAAGTGACTTCCACCAGTTCACTGGTGTGACTGTCTTTAAATCATCAGCAAACATATTTCTTGAATGGTTCACACTTATCTCTGAAGTTTTTTATAATTAGCATTATGGAGGGATGATTGCTGGATGCTCATGTCATAGCCAACTCCTCTTTTTCAGCAGTTAAGGTCTGACCCTGGTTCCGAGGACTGAGAATATATACAAGAAAATGAGCTGGAGATGGTGCTTGTCCCACTCTTTTTTTTAATGCTTGTAATTTAACTCTGTTGTTCCATTTTTCTCTTTTTAAGACCTCACTCAGGTCCTTTCAAATGTCAACAGCATCAGCAATAAAGCAGTTATTTTCCTGCATTTTGTTCAAGGCTACAGAAATAGGCTTCAGGGTACTTAGAATGTGTTCAACATTTCTCTTAAGCCCAATGTTGAGAACTTTGGCTGTGACAGTGCCATCCATTTTATCACGATTTTGTTCACAAACTGTCCTCAGATTAGGCCAGTTCTTGATATAGTGCTCAAAACAGTCCGTGACTGAGTTCCATCATATGTCTTGTGGGAGAGTTAGCTTGGTTCCTCCCACTTTTTTCAGAGCAGCTGCTACAAAGTGATTGTTACGCAAGTATTTTGCAATTTCGATAATGGTAGCCTTTATTTCTGGAACACTGAAGTCTTTGGCTAGGAGGTGCACCAAATAACATACGGTTGCAGTGCTCATTAGCTTGGGTCTCTCTTCACTCTCTTCTAAATAATTTCTTCTCATCTTGGATACATTTACAGCATTGTCTGTGACCAAGCTGCGTACTAGACATTTGAATTCTTTTCCACAGTTTGTTATAGCGTTTACTGCTACTTCTTGTAAGTATTCTGCTGTGCATGCATTTCCTGATGTATCCATTGTTCCTGTAAGGAAGACATTCCCTTCTTCTGTTGTCACACAAGCACATACAACAGGATCATTGTGGACATTGCTCCACCCATCAAGACTCAGGTTAACAATTTTACCCTCTAGAGCTTTTGCACACTGCTCAATTTCTCTTTCATACACTTTATCCAGCAATTTGCCTGCGACATCTGCTCTGTTGGGTGGACTGTATCCTAGTCTTAATGACTAAACCATGTTAATGAAGTGTGGGTTCTCAATCATACGGAAAGGAGAGTTTGTTGCATAAACATCAATTACCTCTTTTTGTAATCTGCTGGTTCTTATCACAAACTTATCTATGGTTGTTTCAGGATGGAGATTTTTTTTTCTTTTTTTCTACAAGTGATATGTTGTGGCTATGTGACATACATGATGTGACTGAAACACTATCATTGGCAGATAACTCTGAAACTATACAAAATGGTGATCTTGAAGGTGGATAGTCTTCAGAATCCTGTATGTTGAGGATGGATTCTCCTAAACAAAATAAGTCAATGCAGTTATTTAATTATTATTACCATACTGCTCATTTAGTATTACTCATTGCATTCACTGACACTCAGTACTACTTTAAAGAAATTGTAGAAAGGAAGATCTGCCTATTTCAGCTATTTATTTATCACAACTGCATCTAAAATGATAGTACAGTAACTCCTCACTTAAAGTCGTCCCGCTTAACATTGTTTCATTGCTGATCAATTAAGGAACATGCTCGTTTAAAATTGTGCAATGCTCCCTCATAACGTTGTTTGGCAGCTGACTGCTTTGTCCACTTGGAACCAGGGTGGACCAGCAGCCCCCCTATCAGCTCCCCGCTCCCCTAAATTCCCTGTGCAGCAGCCGCCCAGCAAGCTATCAATTGCCTTGGAGCTGCTCCCTGGAGCTTCCTGTTTGCTGTGCTGGGGGGGGGGGGCGCGCACGGGAGGAAGAGGGGTGCTAATGTCAGGGTGTCCCCCTCCCCCTGCTCCTAGCCCCTGCTCCTTTACCCCATCGGGCCATCTCCACAGAGCAGGCGGGGGACACCACAGAGCTCAGGACGGAGGGAGCTTGCTGGCAGCAGCTGCTGTCTCAACTTGCTGATCTACTTAAAAAGGCAATGTACTTCAAGTGGGGTCAGCATACTTAAAGGGGCAATGCACGTCTCTCTCTAACACACACACACACACACATAGTGTCTCTCTCTGCCATGCTGTATCCCCTCCCTCCATTCCTGCTGCCTTGTAGAGCGTGAGGCTACATTAACAACGTGTTAACCCTTGAGGGCTCAGCCGAGTGCTAGTTCACCATTTAGCAGTAAGACATTCCCTGGGAAATATCGCATCCTCTTACTTCACCACTTCAACCAAGCTTCACAATCATCATTGCTGTGTACAGTATTAAATTGTTTAAAACTGTGTGTGTGTGTGTGTGTGTGTGTGTGTGTGTGTGTGTGTGTGTGTGTGTAAACAATTTCCCTGGAACCTACCTCCCCCCTTATATTCATTCTTATGGGGAAATTGGATTCGCTTAACATCGTTTCGCTTAAAGTAGTATTTTTCAGGAACATAACTACAACGTTAAGCGAGGAATTACTGTACCATAGAGTAACAACTATATTTTTTGCTCAAACGTGAGAATTCAACAATAGTCCAGAAGACAGACAGTCCTTAAGAAAGAAGTATGAAATAAAAAAATTTACCAACCTGAAGATGCTGCATGTTCAGACATGTTCCTTTCATCATCTTCAGCGCAGCTTCCTCCAGAGAAGGAACACTTCTCGTGATGTTGTTTCATTTGGGCAACCAGGCATTGCATTTCTTTGTTGCACTCTTTGCATTTTGCATGCATGCCTGTCTTACCCACAGATAGAGGAACTTCATTAAAATATTCCCAAACTGGGTCTCTTTTACGGCCTGCTGCCATTATAGGTTTTCCCTTCTAGTGAGAGAATAGTATGGTAGATCTCAAATAAATGAAGGCTACACTCACAAAGACCTCAAGACTTCTGGAATATGCTGCTCAAACAGTTTCACTTTTGTTTCTACTGCCTATCCCTCCCTTCTCACATTTATCTCCAGACTTCTTCTCCTTTTCCAGATCTATTCCACCCCCTATCTTCTATTCATTGATTTTTTTGAAACTTTGCACTTTTACAGAGAGGTAAGGGATTGACTCTGTGTACACAAATTTGCAGAGGGACAATAGGGTTGAGGACTGTTATTTCTCACCTCTACATATTTATTTATTTTAAAAACATTTTTCCTGTTATCAAGCATGTTATCTCTGGAGACACAAATCCACAATTTGAGAACTGCAAAAAAAGACAGTTACATCTTGAAGAAAACTACTTACGGAAAAGGTCTCTCTCATGTTCATTCCACAATAGGTGTGTGTGCTCGCCACGTGCACTGGTGCCGGAAGGTTTTCCCCTAGCAGTACCCCTGGAGGAAGCAGTAGGGAAGCACCCCTAGTGACCCCTGGAGTGGCACCTCTATAGTGTGGTATAAGGGTCACTACGTGCTCCCCCCACCTTCAGTTCCCTTTTGCCAGACAACTCCAACAGAGGGGAAGGAGGGCGGGGTGTGGAATGGACATGAGCAACACATCTCGAAGAGCACCAGTTACGGAAAAGGTAACTGTTATTTCTTCAAGTGATTGCTCACGTGCATTCCACAATAGGTGATTCCAAGCTATATCTGTTGGAGGTGGGTAGGAGTTCACAGACTCTTGGGATGGAGGACAGCACTGCTGAACCCAGTGTCCTCCCTGGTTTGGGAGACGATCGCATAATGCGAGATGAATGTGTGAACTGAAGACCATGTGGCAGCCCTACAAATGTCCTGAATGGGGACATGGGCTAAAAAGGCAGCCGACGAGGCTTGTGCCCTAGTCGAGTGTGCCCTCACAATTGGTGGCGAGGGGATTCCTGCCAGATCGTAACAGGTACGAATACACAAGGTGATCCAGTTGGAGAGCTGCTGAGTGGAGATCGGCCGACCTCTCATGCGTTCGGCCGAGGCGATGAACAGCTGCGAGGACTTCCTGAATGGCTTAGTTCACTCCAGGTAAAAGGCCAGAGCCCATCTGTAGCGGGGTGGATACCCCGCTCATGCCCTGAGGGGCTGGAAACAGCCCTGGGAGAAGGCTGAGGCTGGAAGCTGGGCTGATTGGAAGCAGCCACAGCTGGGGCCAGTTTAATCAGGGCCCAGCTGGTCCTTATAAGTGGGTAGTGAGCCAAGAGCACAGAGAGTCTCCCTCTGCCTGTAAAGGGAGAAGGGCTTGGCTGCAGGGACCTGACCAGGTACCTAGGGTGGAGCAGGGCTGGGGAAGGCCAGAGGAGCTGGGGAGCTCCGGCCAGAGAAAGCCCCAGGCTGTGGCCTAGGGTTAGGCCCATCTAGGTACTGGGTTTGTGGGGGCAGCCAAAGGGTAGGCTGAGGCAGCAGGTCCAAACCCCCTTTGCCTGTGATGAGTGGCTTATACTGCAGTCTGCCCCAGGGCGCGGGGGCTAGCTGGTGACTGGCAGTAGCCTACGACTGAGGCGAGGTTGGGATAGTGGGTTGGGGGTTCCCCTGGGGAGGGGAGACCCAGATCTGTGGGGTACTGCCGGGGGGCAGCACCCCAGTTGAAGGGCACCGGGTCCTGGGAGGGGCATGTGGGGCCAGAGCGGACAGGCGGATCACTGGCCTGCAGAGGGCGCTCCAGAGGCTGGCGAGCTAATTCCCAAAGACAACCAGCAGGAGGCGCCGCAGGGGTGAGTCCAACCCTGTCACACCGTCTCACATCCAGCATGTGGGGGCGGCGCTCCTTACTGAACGCATGGGACTTGGGAAAGAGCACCGGCAGAAAGATGTCCTGACCTAAGAGCTCGCCCAGGACAGATGCAGATGGAGACATGCTCTGACCACTGGATTGAAAACTGGCGAAGACAAGCTGCGGCAGCTTGCCGAGGAAAAGCGGGTTCAACAAAAAAGGAAGCAGCGGCTCCAACCCACAGTTGACACCACCTTCAAATGCAGCAAATGCAATCGAGACTGCCACTCTCGTGTGGGGCTCTATAGCCACAACAGACGCTGCACAATCATCAACTAAACATTCCCCATGGGCGCATATCCATCGTCTCGCGAGACTAACAGACGCCAACAACAACAAGTACCCCTTGAGTCTGAACTCCGCTGGCACCACTTCCACCGCTCCTAGGCCAAGGAGCCACCCCACCTTCTACTTGAGCAGGGCCCCCCAGGAGGGACAGAGACAGACGGTGGTTGGGCGGGGTAGAGATAAAATGGAGGGTGCAGCCCCGGGAGAAAAGCACACAACCGGTTGGAGAAGGGAAGCTTTATTGCGGGTGGATCCCTGGTATGAACTGGTACGTTGCCCCAGGCGTCCCGGCAAAACTGACGGTTTTCCTGTCTGTTTGCCCTTGGAATGCCCAGGCTGGGGGGGGCAGACCGGGACTGCCTTTGTGGGTGTTTTTTGTAGTCCCATGACTTTTTATAAGGAGGCTCATATTTAGAGTGGGTGGCCTGAGAGGGAGCCTGCTGAGGCTTAAACTTGGTCCTGGCTGGAGCCGGGACATAGAGGCCTAGTGTCTTAAGCATTGTGCAGGAATCTTTCAGGCCGTGCAATTTCACATCCGTCTGCTCTGCAAACAGGGCCTTGCCATTGAATGGAAGGTCCTGCAAGGAGTTCTGTGCCCCGCTGGAGAGCCCAGACAGCGGGAGCCATGACGCCCTCCTCATGGACACCGCAGAGGCCATAGACCTTCCAGCTGTATCTGCAGCATCTGACGCTGCCTGCTGGGTCGCCCTGGCAGCCGCTGTACAATCATCCACCAGAGCCTTGAACTCCTTCTTGTTACACTCCTGGAGCGAGTCCTCGAATTTGGGCAGAGAGCCCCACAAATTGAATTCATACCGCCCCAGGAGGGCCTGATGGTTTGCCACACTTAACTGGAAACTCAAGGATGAATAAACCTCTCCCCCAAATAAGTCCAGCCTCCTTGAGTCTTTATTTTTCAGAGTAGGGGCTAGTTGGCCCTGCCTCTCCCTGTGGCTGACCAACTCAACACCAGGGAGTTGGGGGCAGGGTGGGTGTACAGGTATTCATGCCCCTTGGTGGGCACAAAGTACTTCCGTTCCGCCCTCTTAGAGATGCGGGGCAAGGAAGCTGGGGTTTGCCACAAGGCGTTTGAAATTTTTGCCACCACTTTATGGAGTAGTAGGGCCACCCTGCCCGAGAGGACATTGAAGAGGGAGTCCGAGGATTCCTCCAACTCCTCAGTTTGAAGGTTGAGGCTTGAAGCTACCCTTTTCAACAGTTTCTGGTGAGCCTTAGAGTCCTCCTGTGGAAGAGGTGGAGAAGGGGCCATAATCGCCTCATCAGGGGAGGATGAGGATGGGGGTGCAGTACTCTGCGTATCCACGGCTGCCAGAGGTCCCACCACTTGGTCGCCCTCCAGAGGCGGAACCGGTGATAAACGCCCCACCAACTCCTTTCTGGGAGGCTGAGATAGGGAGGTCGATGGTCTCTCTCAGGCTCCGGCCACCGAGAGAGCCACCACTGGGGGCTGATTCGGGGATCGCGGGACCCATTGGTACCACGGTGCCAGCCAAGGAGCGGCGAACAGTGTTGGGATCATTCCCTAAACCGCAAATGGTACCAACCAGGCAGCGACTGCGGAGATCCAAGCAGTGGCTTGCCTCTGGACCGGGGAGCCAACAGTGGTGGTGCCCCTGGTACCGACAGAGACATAACATCCAGGGACGCTTGCAGGGCCTCTGGCATGAAGGGCACCCAGAGATCCGGGAAGGTTGGCATCGAGTGGGCTGGGCTGCTCTGCTCACCTGACTCAGAGGCCTGGAGGCCGATGGGGATCGAGAACTGCCCAACATGGATCTAGTCTCTCCCCAGGTCTTGCTCCGCTGTCTCGGCAGAGAAGACCTCTTCTTAGCCTTTTTGGCATGCCTGGCAGACGGGGAGCAGTGCCGACTGGTGAAAGGCACCGAAGGGTCGCTGCATCCCGACACTGCGGTGGTCGGTGCTGACTCAGAGAGGCGCACCGGAGTTGGGGGGTCAACGCTGACTCCATCAGAATGGCTTGGAGATTAATGTCCCTTTCCTTCTTGGTCCGAGGCTTGAAGGATCTGCAAATCTTGCAGCGATCGCTGAGATGGGTTTCCCTCAAACAGCGTAAACAGTCCGTGTGCAGATCACTCACTGGCATTGGCTGCCTGCAAGTGTCACACGACTTAAAGCCCGGGGCATGCCCCGACCCGGGCGCACTAAGTGACTAAACTAAACTAACACTAATCTAAACTAACCCTAACCCTAACCCTAACCCTACAGGTACTACTACTTATGAATGAACAAGAGTTCAAGAGGAAAACTGCAGCCAAGCTGGAGCAGAGCAGTTCCGATGCACTTTCATGCGGCAAGAAGGAACTGAAGGTGGGGGGAGCACACAGTGCCCTTTATACCATGCCATAGAGGCGGCACTCCAGGGGTCGCTAGGGGCGCTCCCCTATGGGTACTGCTAGGGGGAAAACTTCTGGCACTGGTGCACATGGCAAGCATGCACACCTATTGTGGAATGCACATGAGCAATCACTCGAAGAAGAACTAAGCATATCTGATGGTATCTTCTAGACTGAGCATTGAGTCCCATTGGGTAGACAGAAAGATTAACCTAAATCTATACACAAGCCCCTGGAACCTCATATGATTGGTCCCTAATCCATGAACGACTGGAACTCATTTACGAAACTTTTCTTAAATATTACATTACTATATTTTCTCATACTATAGAATTAGAATTTATAATCCCTATTCCATGATGAGATATCTTTGAGCTATAATGTATCTTAATTAAAACTATCTTTAGATAGATTTTTTCCCTCAAAAAGCGTTTTATCAAAAAAATCTGATTTTTTTTTTTTAAATAATTTTTTATCCACCCTGGTTCATATCTTTGCATTGTTAGACATTTTTTATTTAATAAAAAACAAACCAACTTTTATGTCCCAACGGTGCTAGCTCAATACATAGTTTATATTATTCCTTACTTCAGTGCACAAATGTAGCGACAGCATATGTAGTATGGGCTGTAACCCCGTGAGTGAGCACAGAAGTGAACTGCCCAAGGGTTCCAATGTATTACAGTGGCACATACCATAATAAGACAATCTTATTAGAGTTTACACTTATCACAAAAGGCGGGAGCATGTAATTCTTACTCCCACTGATAAGGGCTCCCTCACAGTAGTATCCTTACTGGAGTGAATGGGCTACTTCTTTAAAGCCCTTATTCAGTAAGGAACCCAAGCATGTGTCCAGCTTTAGACATCTGAGCAGTTCCATTGAATTCAATGAGACTACTCAGGTGTCTAAAGTTAGGCAAGTGCTTACGTGCCATGCTAAAATGGGGAGTGAATGACTACTGGTATAAGGATTGCACATTCCAGCTCTTACTAAAATAAGTTTTAAAAATGAAGTTGATAATTTTTTGCAGGTGATGAACAGACCACATTTATAGGCACTTAGTAAATATCTAGCATAGTCCCATTGGGAAGTCAATGGGGCCACACAAGACAGCAAGCACAGAGCCAGGTAATAAGGGTTTGCAGTATCAGGTCCTAATGCACCATTTCATTGAATAACTATTGTACTTCAGGGAAATGCTTCTAGTTAGTTTTGACAATTTGAGTTTTTTAAAAAAAATTTCAACAGATGATATTGGTGTTTATTTTAAGCAGTTTTTAGATTATCTATTTAAATTTTCACACTAGTGAGAAATTATGGCTGTGACGTTTATTTAATGATAGCAGATGTTAAGGTTCATATGGTTAAAACTTTATAAACTTCAAATACAAAGTATTAACATTAAGTAAATATCCTTAAATCAATAAATCATACCTGTTTTCTAACAAATCACTGGATTTTGACTGATCAATTCTCAAGCAGAATTTTCTTATGTTGCCTATCTGTAAATTTTGATAATTGATTGAAATATATTTTCATTGGAATGTGAGTGGTTGTGAGGAAGCCAATAATTACTAACATTTACCAATTAAAAAAAAAAAATCTAGTCCTTGCAAGCCTAATTCTAAGACATAGCTGTCCAGATATTTTTCCATTATATTTAGTGATTCTATTTTTCATCTATTACAGCAGTGGCTCTCAACCTTTCCAGACTACCATACCCCTTTCAGGAGTCTAATTTGTCTTGCGTACCCCCAACTTTCACCTCGCTTAAAAACGTAAAAAATCAGACAAAAATACAAGAGTGTCACAGCACACTATTACTGAAAAATTGCTTACTTTCTCATTCTTACCATATAATTATAAAATAAATCAATTGGACTATAAATACTGTATTTACATTTCAGTGTATAGTTTATACTGCTCTCTATATGCTACATGTCACTGTCCGTATGAAATTTTAGTTTGTACTAACTTCACTAGTGCTTTTTATGTTGCCTGTTGTAAAACTAGGCAAATATCTAGATGAGCTGATGTACCCCCGGAAGACCTCTCGTACCCCAGGGGTCTGCATACCAGTGGTTGAGAACCACTGTATTAGAGTACATTGTGAGGAATCAGACCCCTCCCATTCTTGTTTGCTTAGTTTTATTTTGTGATCCCTCCATTCACTCTCCAGTTCCCCATTCCTCCTAGATTAGCATTTTTTCTAACTACACTGTGACACAATGCTCTCCTAGGGCCAGATTCTGATCTCTTCATTCACAGTAAGTAGTAATTCACCCATTGATATTAATGGGACTGTTCAGGAAATAAGGGACAGCGATGAACGTGGGGGTACATGATGATATATACTCTTCCAGGGAGGAGGAGGTTACAGCAAACTAACTCCACTTCACTCTTGGAGAGCAGCCACATGAAGTCCATTAATGGCTATTAACCAGGATGGGTAAGGAATGGTGTCCTTAGCCTCTGTTTGTCAGAGGGGGGGTGATGGATGGCAGGAGAGAGATCACTTGATCATTACCTGTTAGGTCCACTCACTCGGGGTCACCTAGCATTGGCCACTGTCGGTGGACAGGATACTGGGCTAGATGGACCTTTGGTCTGACCAGTACGGCCTTTCTTATGTTCTTATGTTTAACAGGCTTTAAACTTATGTGCATTGACTTCACCCCTTTAGTTGATCTACCTTAAGTATTCTGAGAGTCCGGCTATAGACAATCCCAGACAATCAAAGGGGAATAGCCAGTTTCATTACCCTCATTTACAGGAGGAGATAGCACACAGGCCAATCATTAAGACGGAATGGGTCCAACTACCCAAACAATGGAGCAGCAGGAGGTGGCCCTATTGCATCCTCTGGCTAACTGGGAAAACTGAGGCAAAACAGACAACTTTACAGCTGGACTCTAATAGATACATCATTGAACAATATAGTAATTGGGCCCAGATATGCACAAGGGAGAGTGGGTGGCTATGAAAATTCTCTCTCGAAGAGGAGAGGCAGATTCCTGGGGAGAAATTGACACCAGGCTGTGTCTCAAGAGCTTCTTGGCTTTCAAAGAACTGGTCAGTTGGTTCATGTCTTTCTCTAACTCAAGAGGGAAACCCACCAAACTTAGCTTGGAGCAAAGCTTAAGTCTTGATGAGACGAAATATACAAATACTATTTGCAGTTTTAAAATAACTCTCTCTAAAGCTTGGATCCAACTGGTATATAAAAACAATTTGTATTAAGAAGCCTATTGGTTGTTATCACTGGCCACAGGTCCTGAAGGGAAGAAACAAAGGCTCCTGAAATCCAACTGGATTTCAGGGACTAGCCCAATCTCGGTCTGAGAGCGGAACGATCAGGAGATGAATGGTAAAAGGCTGAAGGTGGGTGCTGTCAGACAGAACAGGACAGGGGCAGAGCTGCAGTTAGTCTTGTAACCATGACATGTACTGTCTTATGTAAGTAAGGTCATCACAATCTGGGCCCACTAAACTATTATTGGATGGCAATGTTGTGATGTGCAAGAAGGGGAACAAGAATGAGAACAGTAAACTAATATCCACTTTTCATCTCCTGTCTGCAGAGATGAAAGCTTAGGTGCCTCATGTAGTTCCCCTTTTAATTATTATTCTCATAGGATTCTTTTGTCCCTTTGAGACAATTTGTCCAACATATACACACACACGAAGCAATCAAATATCCAAAGACTGAGGATTATTTTAGGATATTAACACAACTTGAAATTCAATGGGAATTGGGTTTCTTACTCCCCTTTGTGACTCACTCCTCTTTATTAACCACAATACATTTAAGTTTCCCCTGTATTATATATAATCCTCAGGACTCCATTGACTCAGAGCATGAAAGCAAGTGCTAAAATAGAAACATGTAAAAGGGACACATTTACTATAAAATAACCACGTGCTATGGTCATTGTAAAGTACATACTTAATGTCAGAATGTTCCTATTGGACATCAATGTGAATTAGAACAAGCTACCAGCCATACATGTTTGTATAAAGACAAGAATAAAAAAATAATTAGAGGAGATGTACAAATGTTATGACTTGTTCTTCTCCACCGATATTATGTCTCTATCTAAAAGGAAAGGTAATGAAATACAAAATGATACTCAGTCCACTTTGGCAAGATATTTCAAGTATTATAAAAGGCTGTTGGGCATTGTTAAATAAGTTTGTGTTTGTTCCACTGATTTTTTAATATCTTCAAGCACACACTATTTGTTCTGATCATTCCCAGCAGAGATTTACGGCTGAACTAGATCTGACTTGAAATTGAGTGGATGAGAAAGCAGTCAGCGCAATACAAATACTGAGTAACAACTTTCTCTGATGGCTGAAAGCCTGGGGTTTGGCTCAAGCAGAAAGGCAGAACTTGTGAGACAGGACTGTCAAGTGAAGAACTCAAGAATTGTGCATCCATTCAAGTTTTGTACACTTTTCCTCAAGGTTGATTCTGGAACTGCTACAACTGATAATTAAATTTTAAACCTAAAACATGGACGCTTAAAATGCAACAGCTCTTTTGATAATATTAGTGCGTACACAGAGAGATGAATAGGGCTCCACCTGAACCAAGCTACTATCTGCAGGGTGCAATGGCATGTTCAGTGCTTGCATCTAGTGCTTCCCAGCTCTCTTTGCATAGAAGTGGACAGTTGCAACCAGTCAATTCAAGTTGTCTGTAAACTTCGAGTTCTAAAGTGACATGTCATCTTTTAAATATATTCTGGTTACAAAAGTACACATAAATAAAAACCTTATTTCAAAGTGACTTCTTTAAAGCATGGTTTTAACATAAAACCAAGACCTCCAACATATCCCCCTACCCTCAAAGTCTTCACAGCTAATCTACCTTCCTTGTGTTGTATCAGTACATGAAGTTGGAAGAAAAATGTTCTCTTATAAAAAAAAAATTAAGTGAATGTCTTTGGAAGCAAAATGCATAGCATGTAGACAAATCCACACCATAACAGAAGGTTGTAAGATACTCCAATATTCAAAAAGGTGTTAGAACTACTTTCTGACACATCTCTGAGAGATGTGTCAAAGGTTTGACAGAGTAAAAAATATTTCTATTCATCTGAACATGGAACATTTAAAAAGATTCTTCACCTTTTATGACAAACTTGTAACGTTAGAATCTTTTCCCCCAATAAATCGAAGAGCTGAATTTTTCAAACTGACTGGACAATAAAGATACCCATATGAGGGTGTTGAATTACATTTGCATTTCTATCTATGCTAAACATTAAAACAAACAATGCTGAGAACAGGTGTCAGAAAAGTTATCACAGGGATAACTGGTTTGTGGCAGCTAAGCATTCATACCCATGATGCTTTTTGATCCTTTGATGTCGGCTCTTGCTATCAGTGTGAAGCAGAATTCACCAAGCATTGGATTGTTCACCCACTAATATGAAACATGAGCTGGGTTTAGACCATTGTGAGGCTGATTAGTTTTCCCTACCGATGTTCTTTTGCAATAGTAATCCTGCTCAGTAGAAGAGGAACCACAGGTTCAGACATTTGATGTATGCGATTGGCTGAGCCAATGGGATGAAGCTGTCTATGGGATTATGACAATGTATAAATCAGAATCCCTCCTAAATGTAATGGCACTGCAGTCTGGTGGAAGACGTAGCCTACCACACTCATTTTTCACACCAACACTGCAAGGTAGTCTGCTGACAATCAACAACTATGATGGAAAGGATTTTTTCTTTTGGTTAGTATGTTTGCTAGGAACTAGACAAACCATAAAACTCATTTCACACAAGGATCTAAACTATCAGACTGTAATGATTTTCAGCCATTATCAATTCTGATTTAAAACTGACAACAGGAGGTCCTGTATCCCATCACTATTCCCTTTCACCCAAACTAACTCACAGAGACATTTATAACTTTCGAAGACCTGTCTGCTCACAAAATAATGAAACAGACATGCAGAACAGAAAGACAATGCAGTATGCATACCAGAACACCAAATCAAAGTTTGAAGGTCTAATTTTAAGCTTTACAGCCCTGAGTATAACTTTTATATCAAAAATTTCAGTGTCAAGCCTTCATCAATCAAAAATGAAAATGGTACAACTCAGTCTTGTACTTGACAGATTTTTACTGCAATTGTCAAAAACAAGTATCATCCAAGACCTCAACTTAAAGTAGCTGCTTTATGTAGGCTCAATACCATGGTTAATCAAACAGATATATGTCAACAAGTCACACTGCAGAGGGCTTTACTGGCAGAAGGGACAAAAAAATTGGGAAAATATCTGAAACTGCTTAACGGCAAAAATCATTGAAATTCTTCCTACAGTAGCTAAAGAAAAATTACTTTCAGGACTACTCATTTTAAACACGTGTTTATTTCCTGCAAAATTTAAATCCCATCAAAACACCCACTCAAACTTTGAATAAATTAGCATGTGTAAATTCCTAGACGTCTGCAGCTGGAAACTGCATGTGCAAATACTTCTCTTTACATTTTCCTAACTACATTTGGAACTGCACAGCATTTAATTCATGCACAGCTATTGCAGACACTGAAAACAGTGTGCAAATTGTTAAACTATGCCTATTCTCCTGTTCATACACACTTCATGTAAACGAGAGAGATAGAGAGAGAGAGTTTGTGTGTGTTTGTGTATTTACTCCAATGAGCATTCTCATGGAGGTGTCCATCCAAAAACCATGCAGTCAAGTGTGGCATCCATGGATCTGGATGCCTGAGTCTGCCATTGTGTTGTCGCAGCAGTTACGGAAATGTCCGGACTGGGAGAGGTTGCTTCAACATGTGGAGAAGAGGGAACCATAATACGTGAGGCCAAAACAGAGAGATCAGAATGCCCATCACTCTCCTGCACTGGAGTTTGTGGCGGACACAGGATTGGTGGGTGGGTGCGAGAGTGAGTGGGTGTGAGAGTGAGAGTGAGTGGGTGTGTGTATAGGGGGCATAGTTCATCTGGTGTTACCAATCGACGACCAGAGCGTTGCCCAATGAGTGGGCACAAAGTCCTCCCCTGGAGCAATACTGGGCGCACTTGGTGGTGGTGGTGGGTCATGTAAAGAGGTCTGATTGGTGTATCCCAACAATATGTCTGCAATTATTGGATCATGCAACTCCTATTCATGATCAGTTGCAAAGTTCCACAGATTCTCTCAGCAGATCACATTCTGGATGCCAGGCAGGTAGGCTGCTGAGAAAAGGATATGATGTGTGATATGCACCGTTCCCAGAGAATAACTGCCTCCATATACAGTGCTGGGGACCTTGTACTCCCTTCTTTATGTAGCATGCTGTGGTCATGTTGTCTGACAAGGACGTGGTGATAGCGGATAGCTGGCAAGAACATGTGGCATGCTTTGCATGTTACCTGATATTCAATATGTTTATGTATCCTGGCCTCTCGCATGATCCAGGTGCCTTGTGTCATGTGATCTCCAATGTGCGTGCCCCAGCATGAATATGAAGTGTCCCTTATGACTGTCATGGTCAGTGAGCATGGGCATACCGGAGCAGACTTGTAGAAGGTTTGTCCACCAACGAAGAGAAGAGAGAACCTCCAGTGGAACATTGAGGATGGTGTCCATTAACTGGTGGATAGGAGAATAGATTCTTTGGAACTATAGCTGAAGACAAAGGTGGAGATGGGCCACCACATGCCCTAAGATAGAAAGGCAGGTCCTGGCTGAGACCAAAGGGTTGGAGGTTATTGGAGTTATTTGGACTAGTAGGCTCTGGAATCTGTCCTGTGATAGATAAACTCATGTGGAGGTCTTATCAATGTGATCTATGAATTCCAGGGACCATGTAGGATGCAAACTCGATTTTTCAACATTGATGCTCACTCCTAGGGAGGAGAGGAGAAGAAGCTGGGATATTGATGCTCGCACTTCCTGTTTGGATCACACTGCCAGTAGCCTGTCGTTCAAGTATGGGAAGACAACGATTCCCTGATGTTGTAGGTGAGCTGCTACCACACAGAAAACGTTTGTAAAAACCTCATGGGACCTTGGTAAGTCCAAATGGGAGAACCCTGTATTGGAAGCATCGATGCTCCGCTTTGAACCTCAGGAACCTTCTGTGGGTTGGGTGTATATCGATATGGAAGTAGGTATCTTGCATATCAAAAGCTGTAAGCCACATGCCTTTTTCTAGGGAGGGAATGAGGCCAAGTGTGACCATATGGAATTTCGGCTTGCAAAACGAGTGGTTGGAGATCCAAGATTGTCTCCATCCCCATTTCTTCTGGAGTATCAGGAAATAGTTGCAATAGAACCCTGTGCCCCAAATAGCTGCTGGGATTGGCTCTACTGCTCCTCTCTGCAGGTGGGAGTCCACCTCTAGATCAGAATACTGTCGTGAGAAAGATCTCTGGGGAGGGCGGTGGCCTGTTGGGGGTGGGAGATGTGGAAGAAGCATTGTCAAACTATGGTGTAGCTGCATCAAACAATATCCCAAAGACCCACTTGTCCGAGCTGGTAGAAAGAGTTTGAGATGACCACTGAAAGGGGCAGAGGGCAGGAGCATTGTTGTACAAAGTGGTTGACTGTTATCTAAGTGCACTCAGAAATACTGCTTTGACAATGATTAAGTTTATTGCTCAGAGGTCTGCGATGCCGGAACAGCTGGATGGGCTCTGTCTACTTTAGGGACCCTTCTGAGGAGATTCATGGGCCCATTGGTAGTAGAAGTGTGGAGTTCTATAGCATTGGACTGGTGGTGGGCAATAAACATTTTCTTTTTGGTGCCAATGTAAAAGGTGTTTGGTGCGTCAGGATCATAAGGTGGCTCAGAGATCTTTTAGTGAGTGTAAGGAATCAGTTTTCTGGTTGAAAAGGTGTGATTCATCAAAGAGAAGGTCCTCAATTTTGTTCTGCACCTCTCTAGAGGAACCTAAGGAATGTAACCAGGATTCCCTCCTCATGACAATACCGATAGCCCATACACATGAGGATGTGTCCACTCAATCAACCGCAGCCTGAAATATGGACTTTCTGACCCTTGGAATTGCTTGGAATTGAATACGATCCTGCTGAGATAACTTATGTGCAAATTCTTCCATAGTTTATAAAGTCATAGTTGGCCATTAGTGCCAAGTACTTAGAGATCTGGAACTGTAGTCCAGCTGAGGAGAAGACCTTTCAACTCATGAGGTATAGTCTTTTATCCTCCCTGTCTGATGGGGTAGAGCATTGGTGGTGGTGTTTGGTCCACTCTGAGACAGCCTGTCTTACACTAAGGAGTTAGAAGGAGGGTATGAAAATAAAAATTTTGACCCTTTGACGGGGTATGGAGGGTGGGAAATGTAGTATCTTTTCTCGTCCCTGTTCAGGATTAGTGCACATGTGGCCAGGGTATGCCACATGGTGTGCACCAGCTGAGGAACAGTGTTGAGTGGTAAGGCCACCCTTGTCAATACTGATGCATGCAGAATGTCTAATAATTGGTGAAGACTGCCCTGCACCTCTTCCAGTGGGATCTCAAGAGCATTGGCTATTCTCTGTAGGAATTCTTGAAACTGATGATAGTCATCTGGAAGGGAGGAAGGTGTTGATGACACAGTTGCATTTGGAAACAAAGGGAAACTCTTCAGATGAACTGGAGCTAGGCTGATCGGTGCATCGTCAAACTCCATTTCTGCATGTCTACCAGATGAAGGGCAGGGCAGTGAAACGGGGGAGTTCTTCCAAGCCAAACAAGAATGTTCTGAAGGTGTATATTGGGGCCATGAGCTCCAATACGGCCAACCTGGTTGATCCTACTGCTGTTGTACTTTGCCCAAGGAGCCAGACACCAGCTTTTTGGGTAACGCACAGGAGGAAATTGCCATCGGAACCCTCTGGTAGTCGTGTTCCCAGAATAGAAGCGGTGGACTGTGCCCAATGTCCATATCCAGGAGACAGATATAACGCAGGAGATGGAGCCCTCTGTAGAGGTGAGTGCACCAGAACACATGGATACCTCGCTCCTTTCAGGGCAAACAGTTCAGGAGGACCAGGAGTGATTCTGAGGGCAGATCTACACTACCTCTAAAGTTGATCTAACTCGTGTTGCTCAGAGACAAGAAAGACACACTCATTATGCATGTTATAGCAAGTTACAGCGAACTAAGAGCTGTGTACACCAGCGCTATATCAGTGGGAGATGCTCTCCTGCCAACATAGCTTCTGCTTCTCATGGAGGTGGAGTAATTATGCTGATAGGAGAGCACTCTCCCATTGGCAAAGAGCACCTTCACCAGACACGCTACAGCGGCACAGCTGCACAATGTAGTGCTTCTAGTGTAAACCTGCCCCCAATCTCCCCAGAGTCAATGGTACCTAGTCTATTGATGGGACCGGAACCGGTAAAGGCACCTGTCTCAGGACTGACGATTCATGGGACACCAGCAGAGTTGAAGCAGGCTGGCCGGCCTCTTATCATTCTTGTGCTCCTTGGAGTACATAGCTCTTCCTTGGCCGGAACTCAATGGTGCAGCATCCTCCTTGGATTTAGAGGAAGACTTACAGCTATGCTTACACACATGCTTCCATGCTTAGACATGGCTAAGTCTAGATGTAGTGTCTGTAGCATTGGTACCAGCAGATCTGGACAGTGGCAAGGGGAACACTCTTGGATTGTTCAGGCTGATTGCCTGGCCAGGATCCAACTTCGCCCCCATGGTGACCTCCAGGAGGTGCTTTTTGAGGCAGAGAGCTGAGCCTTCCTGCGTATGGGCAGGGAAGGAGAGGCAGATACTGCACCTGGGGGCAACGTGGGCTTCCCCAAACAGTACAAACAGTGGTGGTGTTCATCACAGATAGAAAACGAGTGAGAGCAGGAAGCACAGACTTTACTAATGCATTACTAAGAATGAGAGATTAACAGAAGCTCCAACTTGGACCTTGTGGCAGTGAGAAGGAACTGGAGATGTGGTCGGTCTGCCCCACCCTTTATCACCTAGTGTGAAACCACAAGGCAATAACAAGGGCACATGCTCAGACTGCCAAGCAATACTACTTTGAAAAGCTCTGGCTCTGGGGGCATGGCACATGCACATAATCCTCAGTGGAGTACACTGGGGACCATCACTCGTAGATCCACCACCCTAACCATCAGATAAGAATCAGGAACCGCCTAAAGAGGCAGTTGGGCTAGGAAGTCTGTGGCCCAGATAAACAAAAACAATATGTTGCTTCCCATATGCTAGGCCTAAAGAGACCACCAGGGTGGCCCAGGTAGCCTATATGATGATGCAAAAAGAACAGGAGTACATGATAATGGGGATTACTCACAGAATATAATCCACATCCGAATTAAGAGACAAGCAAAAGAAGACTATAGATAAGCAGAATCACTTCAGAGACCGTGGAAGAGAACTGAAAATGGATCTTAAGTGGGATAAGAACAATATCAACATACTAAACTTAAGGCAATGTTCATGGGATACAAGCAGAAATAATTGGAAGCAAGACTTCTTAATGGAGATTATGACCAAAACTGGTATTTGGCAGGATGATTCTAAAGCTGAATATCGTAACAGTTGGGTATAAAACATTTTTTGCGTACATACAAATAAGAATGAATGACCAGGAAGAGGGGGAGTACTATAGATCAAGATCACTTACTGCACCAACAAGCCAAAGTCCATCACAAAAGAGAGTTGTGATGAAATTCTTTGGGTAAGATGGACATTCCTTTGGGTAAGGAATGATGAACAAAAAAGAAAAACCACCACAGAAGATTACCAGGTCTCAAGGAGGGTGAGAACTAAATTTCTAGACCAACTCTTAAACCACAAGCATCAAACTCATGTGGGATTTCATAATCCAGCAAATACATTTGTTGCAACAATTATAGCCTCCCATGCAGCAATAAAAAATGATTGCTTTAGGGACAGATTCTGCTATCTTTATATGAAGCAGTACCTCACTCCTTAAGAAGTCCCATAAAACTATTTGAAGAATAATTTACTACATGTGAGTAAGGATGGTGGAATTTGGCCTTTAGATTGGAGCAGTACCATGGAAATGTATTGTCTTCATTAATGATCTCAAACTGGAAGCAGACAGTGTATTCATGAAATTTGCAAATAATATTAAAATGAGAAGGGCTGCAAATACTAACAAGAAATCCAAATGGGAGAGCGAGACCGTGCGCAAACATGGACCAAACTCAAAATGTTACTTGGAAAGATGTAAATTGGTACATTTGGAGAGGCTGGGGGTACAGAATCTGAAATAGTTATTCGCTGGGAAGAAGAAACCTGGAAAGAAAAAACAAAAGATGAAAATAGAAATGTAGGTTTCATAGCGTAGTCACTAAATTAAATGTGAGTTGAAGGGACTGTGTATGGCAGCATAATAGACCAGTGTACCTTGGGATTGAGTAAGCAGAGGCTTCCCATAACACATCAAGAAGGCAATAATTCCTCTCCACCTGACTCAAGTGCAACAGCCTCTGACATGCATTTCATTTTGGTCAGCACATTCCCCAGAAAAAAAAAAAACTGAAGGAAGATCAGAGAAAAGCAACAGAAATAAGGGAACTTGAAAGAATGATGTTTGAAGAGAGATTAAAATAGCTAAAGATGTACAGATTTCCTAACAGGATGAAAGTGAGGCTACAGTAACAGTCTTCAGATATGTGACACATGAAAAGGCCATGGAGGAAGATAAAATTTAGAGTGGTACAAGACGTTAACAACTAGGTGTAGTGAGATAAAATTAGAAAGGGAAAGTGTATGCTGAATATCAGAAGAACACAAAAGGGCTGGTCTACACTAGCCCCGAAATTCGAAATAAGATACGCGACTTCAGCTACATGAATAACGTAGCTGAAGTCGAAGTATCTTATTTCGAAATTAAAAGTACTTACCCCTGGTCCACACCGCAGCGCGCAGGCTCCCCCGTCGACTCTGCCTGCTCCGTTCGTGGAGCAGGATTACCAGCGTCGATGGGGGAGCACTTCCTGGTTCGATTCATCGCGTCTAGACAAGACACGATAAATCGAACCCAGAACATCGATCCGACGCCTCCGACGCGACAGGTAAGTGTAGACCTACCCTAAGGGTATATCTATACTACTACCTGCCGGATCGGCAGGTAGCGATCGATCCAGCGGGGGTCGATTTATCGTGTCTAGTCGAGACGCGATAAATCGACCCCCGAGCGCTCTCCTGTCAACTCCTATACTCCACCACCGCGAGGGGCACAGGCGGAGTCAACGGGGGAGCGGCAGCAGTCAACTCACCGCAGCGAAGACACCGCAGTGAGTAGATCTAAGTATGTCAACTTCAGCTATGTTATTCTCGTAGCTGAGGTTGCATAACTTAGATCGATCCTCCCCCTAGTGTAGACCAAGGCTAAGAATGTGCTGTAGAGAATAATCTTATGTTGTTAGGAAGATAGGATTCTATTAGAGTGGTAGCCTTAAAAGTTAGAGGAGTCCTATGTTAGCATGATACTTTCCTAACAGATTTACTTCCTTCTTGGGGGAGTAAGAAGAGAGGGCATATTAATAAATTCAAGCTGCATATATCCACTCAAAAGTTACACAATAAACCACATCTAATTCTTCATGTGGAACTGATTTACTTTTTAGCTCCCCTCTATGCAATTTTGGGGCATAATGAAGCAAAACACTTGGTGAAGTTGAGCAGATCAACAACTGCTCATCTGAAGCAATGTTTACATGTCTCTCCCCCTCACCCCAAGACACACAGAATTATGCTGTGTTTCACTTTACTAAGACAACTCACAAAATAGAAGCAGAAACATGTTCGGTGAGGAACTAACCAAAGAGAAATATTTTAAGCTATTTCTTAGAGAAGTTTAATTTCTCTTTCATTCAGTAGAATCTAGTTAGGTATTTGAAGCAGACAATTTTATACTAGAGTAAGTCATTCAAATTGTGTATACATTAAGGCAAAGGGAATTGTGTAAAGTTGACATTTAATATGAGTTTTAGGATCTCAGTGAGGTGCTAATATATAATAGCCAATTATGTGTTTCCTCCTGCTATTTGTTTTATTAAATATAGTATAAGCCAACTGCAGTGACAAAATGAAGCCAAAAGAAACAGCATCCCATTTCTATTATACATGTTAGAAACAGGGGAGAAATTCCAAGGTACCAGATTAGTAATTACTGTATGCTAATCACAATGTTTTACTCATTTTAGTAATACAGCCAATCTATCAAAGAAACAAAAAGCAATGTGAAAATGTCACTATTATACCTAAAACTAATACAGATGACATACTGTAAGGTTATAATATTTGCCAATATATGACAAATATGACAGCTGGTTAGGAGTCATTAGTGCCTCTCTATTTAAAATATATGTTAAAACAGTGCTCTAGGTTTGCCTCACTTACAGAAAGTGACTTCTGACAGGATCGGAAGTCTAAATGTTCACAGCTTAAAGTGACAACGGAAGGGAATGAATTTCCTAATTGAAAATGCAACCCTGTTGCTGCTTTAAAAAGGTAAAATGACAAGCATTATCCCCTCTCCATTTTACAAGCATTTCTAATGCTACTGGCATGCAGACATATACATTACTGACAGCAGTTATTGTACTGGGGATTATTAGGACCAAAAAACAAAAAAACAAAAGTTGTGCCTTACACATACCTTGTCTTGGAAACTCGTCTGACTCCCTGTGAACTAGGTCAGAAACTCTATTTCCGTAGTGCATTCTGGTGTCATGATCATAGGCCTTCAATGTCTCACTTGAGCTATAGGACTTCTGAGTTGGTACTCGGCAGTCCTCACTGTCCAATGAAGAACTTGTATAGCGGCATTCCTTCCCACACCGACCTCTTGTTAGAGAGCGGTGTCTTCGATCTTTTATATCCATTATTCTGAGTCAGGTAGAAAAATCAACGTTTTCAGAATAGTTTATCTTTAATCTTGGGGCTAGTCACTCTACCACCTAAAACCAAAAGATAATAAAAAGTGAGAATTGGAGATACAATATGCTGTGACATATCACTTTTCTTCACTTGTTCAGATGCACAAAGTGGGCAAACTTGATGGAAAATAAGACCTTGACACTAAATTCCTTATAAACTTAGATAAATTGACTTTAATGGGGGAAAGAAGAAGGAAATGGATTTAGCTGTAAGATTTGTTTAATTTAAACTATGTTTTTATTGAAGAGTTTAAAAGTTGATAAAAAACTACTGTAATCTTTTGATTTCCGAATGCACTTTGATAACACAAACTCTGACAGCCTGATATTAGCTCTTGCGATGAAACAGTACAAAGCAAAACAGATTCAAACCAACTAATTATTTCCTTTTGCTGCAGCAGGGCCTGGAATGTGGAGTGTCATATGAAATACACAATTAAGATTGAAGCATGCAAAGACGGTTACAAACATGAGGCATTAATATTCAGCATTAATGAACTACAATGGTACACATATTTTGTGACCATGTGAGTCTACAGCAAGGTCTAGAAAGGAATAATTAAAAGTTTCTTCATTATCTATACAGCCCCTTCCACCCCTTCCTAACGCCCCCTCCATCTCTTTAAAAAAATAAAAAATGTGTGTTGAAGAATTTTTCAATCTACCATTGCAATTGAGCAAATCTGTATTTACACCACATAAGAAAAAAGACTTTCTGGAAGTGATTTGAAATTGTTAAACTGCTTGATCCTAAAACAAATTTGTCTTGGATGCTTAGAAACACTTTTATTTTATTCATTTATATTATATACATGCACTCTTTACCAAGGCTTACCATGCTTGATACAGCTGTAAAATACAGACCCAACAATGTCTATCAATTGTACCTCCTGAGTTCTCCAAAGGAATTAACTTTGTTACATTTCACATTTTCTAACTTAAAGAGGGCTCACATGGCTTCTTTCCATTATTTGTACAAGTGGATGCCTTCACTTTATGTTATCAAATTACAGAAAACTTGTTCACAAACCACTGTCTAATTAACTAACACTAGGAGCTTTAACTGTTCACTTTCAGATTATCCCACTTCTTGAGCAGGCTAACTTGTTAATCACTGACATCCCATCTGCATTTTTAATTTAAACAAGTGTGCAACTTTACTCATATGAGCAGTGGCCCATTGAAGTCTGATTACTCATGTGAGTAAGGTCATGTATGGGAATACGTGTTTGCAAGATCAGGGCTTTAGTTTGTAATAAGCTCACCATTGCAGAGTAGATGTGATTGGTCAGTGGAGCAGATAAACCAGCTAACATTTCTCCCCAACATTCAGACACTGACATTTATACTACTTTTGTTGTTTTCTTTTCTATATTTTGCTCTCAGGAGGAGGAAGTTAGGTAACCAGGAGAGCCAGCTGTTTTAAGACGCCTACATGTACTTTGCAATCTGTGAGCTCTGAAATATAAAAACATGCTTGTTCCCCCCCCACACACACATATATTGTTCTTGTTTATAATTACAATACATTACAGATAAAACCAATAAACATTCCCCTCCCCTATCCTCCCCCCCCCTCCCCCGTACTGCTGCTACCTGGACAAGAGCTAGTGCAGCAGGTTAGACTGCAAAAGCTCAACAAACAGATGATTCAAAATGTTCTACAGTTTTCTTATTTTTCTGTACTATCTGTGGTTTGTGTGGCTAAGTGCACTTTTGAATATCTGAATTTTTTAAAACCTGGCAGCATTAAGTCCTCAAACCTGCAGCCATTTGCACACTTACTTAATTTTAAGCACAGGTGCAGTTTCAGTGACTTCAGTGCATCTACCCACATTTTCCAAATTTAAATGCAAGACGTAAGTGTTTGCAGGATTGGGGATCTTCGTTCACCACCCACACACTACAACACAATCAAATACACTACCAGTGCATCACAATGTTAACCATGGAAATAAGGTATTGAGACAGTGTGCCTCCTTGTGTGGTCGCGGCTCAGCACTGGAAGAGAGCTCTCCCAGCACCCTAAAATAACTACCACCACGAGGGGCATAGCTACCAGCGCTGGGAGCGCGGCTCCCAGAGCTGGTGCCCTGTCTACTTTGGAGCTTTACAGCGCTGCAACTTGCTGCGCTCAGGGGGGTGTTTTTTCAGCACTGTAAATTGCCAGTGTAGACAAGCCCTAAGTGACCTTAGCTTTCTTGGTTTCACACCAGAGACACAGGACCAGATTCTAATCTTGCTTATACCACTTTTTCTTTGGTGTCACTTCACTGACTTCTATGGGATGATTCCTGATTTTTATCAGAGTGTAAATGAGATCAGAATTAGTCCTACCATTCTAAACACAGGCCCAAACCATTTTACGGTTTTAATTTGAGCAGAGGAGTAGACAGTAATAACCACTCAGGCCCCAGTGATGAAGCCAGCTTTGTATGGCAGATCCCTGTGCCTGAACAGATTAGTTTTGGGATCAGAGAGGTTCATACCCAGAAAAACTGGGAAGTTCCTACAAGTTGAAAGTAAGAACAGCAAGCATTTTGATTGGAAAACAATGTGCTCATTTTACAACTGGTAGTGAGAAGTAATGATGATTCACACAATCCTTTGGTTAGTTACTAAGAGGGCAACATAACAGAAGCCATTTGGCCTTTTTAATTACTGAAAACAAATTTGGAGTGTTCACCACTCTAGCCCAGACAAAGAGCACTAAAGATATCTAAAGAATTTTTGTTCTTGAAAAGCCTTATTTCAAGCAGCTTTAATTGGTTCCTGCATTGTACACATTTAAACGTTTTGATCATCACAGCCTAGTAGTTATAACATCTAGTTTTCACCATGATGACTCATACCAGAACAGGATTTTTTCCCCATTGGGAAAGACTAAGCTGATCAAAAGGAAGTCTTCATAATTATAAAATGAATTGAAATAAAGTTGATAACCCCTTTATTAACTTGAAAAATGGCTAAAACCAACCACCTTGTTTGATATAAAGGCTGACAAGCCTACACTATGTTACCAAGCAAAACAAACAAACGGGCTGTATTCATGCCTAGATTTGTTTCCCCATCACACCTAGGTTTGTTTCTGGGGAACATAAGGATAAAGGGTATGAAAGGAATGGAAGAAAATGTGGGGTATAGAAAACGAAAATGACATATGGGACAGGTTTTTGTATTCCTAAAACTTTTGAGGTCCATGGTTTTTTTTAAAAAAACAACACATTTTCCCCCTCAGAATAGTTTCCTTGTTTGCTTGGAGGCATGGGGGAGGGGACAACACAACTAACAGCAATAGAAGCTTGCACTTACATAGTGTCTTATCCGAGGAACTCAAAACTGATTTACAAAATATTAATTAGGGCTTACAAAAAGCCCTATGCAGTAGGTACGTATTATCCTCATTTTACAGATGAAACAACTAAAGCACAGAGGGGAAAGTGTTTTGCTCAAAGTCACACAATGAGTCAGCAACATACCCAGAAGTTCTAACTGACAGTTCTCCACTCTCAATAGAGTTATCTATACAGATTTCCTCCTTTTTTATCATACTACATAAAATGATCAAATTCACATAACACAATACAAACAAGCTAAACATTCATTTAATAGAATGTTTTAATTTGTGTAGCTGAATAAATCCATGAAAAGGATTTAAAGATCAAATGCAAGCTGGTCATTGTAAACATTTCCTAAAATTTGCCTTAAGACTACAAATACTTTTCCTGCATATAAAGAACGATCAACTGCTGCAGTGCTGATAAAGAAGATGGAAAGAATCATTGCAGGATTAACACAATACAGTTAAGCATGCTTTAACAATTTTGTATAATCATGTCATCAGAGAATATTTTAGAATCAAGAAACAATTGTCTAAATAATTTTTTTTATTAAGACCTTGATCAAATTAACCAACATTTATAAACGTCAGATGGATCTAAATGCCTGTGCAATGAATAACAGATTTCTTCATTATTTAATTGTTGATCATTCTCCTTTTTCTGTCAGCTCCTGGGGTGAAATCCTGGCCCCAATTAAGTCAGTGAGAGTTTTACCTTTCATGTCAATGGAGCCAAGATTTCACCCCTGGTTTCTACAAGTCTCTGCTCACCTGGCTATTACCCTACCTAGCTGAATGTACTTTCACTAGCACTTCAGTTCCTTCAATGCCTGTTCACCAACCCTCTGCATTGAACTCACCCTCATCCCCCTCAATGTTCTCTCAGACACTTCATCCCAGGGTTCAGCTAGCTTTACCATGCAACCAGTTCCCATATGACATGTTTCCCCTTCCCAGTCTCATATCAGCCATCGCTTGTATGCCCTGCTGCCAGCACAGACTCCATGGACCAGATTCTAAACTCAGCTCAAGATAAATCCAGAGTGAGTGAATTCAAGTCAATGGAGCTGCTCTGCTCTTACACCAGAATTGGGTCCAGTCTCTTCAAAAGTGAATTTAGATTCCCTCCTAATTCCTCTCTGCTGCCTCCATTCTATACCAGATGTGACCCAAGGACCTCTTGATGACAAATGGCAGAGGGCACAGTGATACATAAGGGTTACAGGTATCCCTGGGGTCTGGTATTTACATTTTGGTTCACTAAAAAAAGAGAGTCACATTATGTTTCTACTGAAGGCCTGTGTCACACTCATCATCATAATCTTTGTGAAATGCACATACAGATAATATGGAAGGAGATAAGAACATAATTTCTAATATATGTACATAAGGCCTTATCGTTAAAGGCAGGTCACCCTGAAGCAGTGTGCCTTGAGACTGAGTCCACCACAAGAGAAGGTGGGAGACACTTCTCTCCATGGTTAACCAATACAGAATTGTGTGTCTTACCATGGAAGTCAATTCAGCATTTGACTCAGTGTGCAATGAAGACGTTGCGGAGGGAAGAAATTAGCAGGTAGGGCAAACACATCTTGTTTTACAGTTGAAAAACAAAGGTTTGGTCTAACATATCTAGGGATGCAGAAAGACACCCAGTCATTTTTCATCTTGGGAGACTTGATCTTGTGAAGGGGTCGGAGAAGGTGGCCTCAACTATCCTGGTTGAGAAGCATGATGGGAAGAACTTTGGGTAAAGCACTACCATATTAGACAAGAGGGCATCTTATTAAGTAAGTTTAGGCTATAGAATGCACACTGATTTTATTTTATATGTAATTCTTTTTTCCAATATTTCTGTTTGCTATCATTTGAATCCCTGTGCTTTGTTAAATCAACATATTCACGTTTTCACTATAACCATATTCACATGTTGTGTGTCTAGGTGTGAGCTGAGGTCTAGGGCGTAACTAGTAAGCGTGGTGTACTGTTCCTTTGGAACAGCGGTCTGGTAATTTTGCGAGTGTCCAGTGGATAAGCAGCTCGGCACTCCAGGGGATGCTCAGAGGACTCAGGGGTTGGAATGTATCTACTGCTTGGCCGGGGATGTCAGGGAGAAGGCTCCCTCACAGTAAGGGTTGATGGTAGTGCAACTGTCATGTCTCCCAAGATCACATTTTTGAGATTAGTCTATATTTTCCAAATTATATGTAGTCCAAATTTTCTAAACATTTCAAACACTGAAGTCAGTCTGGCCAAATTGCAAACACACAATGCCTGATTCTCCTGCATACATTGTGTATTTGCACTTATACCTAGTGCATTTGTTTAACAGTGCACATGACAAAATGGCACATACACAAATCAATCGCAGCATCCACCCCTTTAATATCACCAAAAATAACCTTTTCCTCCTTATTCCCCCCGCTAAAACCCATTCGTGTACATGCCTTGATGGACCCTCTCTTGGACTAAATTTAGCTCTCTCTCTTCCAGGCTCCTTTCATTTCAGTTCTGTCCTGCTGGTTCAAATATGACACAACCTCTTTCAATTTTGCTAGTTGTTTTCTCTTTTCTTTGCTCATTTGTGTGCCTTTATTCATGCAGACTAACAAAGCCTCTACCATCAGAGCACCGGAGAAAATAAAAGTGTCTGCGCTTCATTCCAACTGTAAGCATCACTCACTTCTATTTTAGTTGAAACTTTCTTTTTTTTTTTTGGCCAGATGAAGAATCCATGAAGGACCAGCTACTCCTGTACCCCAGATCATAAGGGCTCATAGGCACATTCCAATAGGGGGCTCTAATGCAACATCAGGTCTTCATTGAAGAGACTGTCAGTTACAATACATGTCAAAACTCACCTAATGTAATGAGCATACAAAGAGCTAAGGGAAGTTACCAGGTCTTAAAATTTTAACCAGATGCCAGAACTTATACTGCTTACTACAGTTACATTATCCTCTCTAGGTTCGTCCAACAAGGACACTCTTCCCCCTCCCTTTCCTCTTAAATACTTCCTTCTAAGCCACTTCTCTCCTCATTTTCCTTCTCAAGTTGTCCATACCCTTAATTAACAGAACGGCCATGCTAGGTCTTGTCTTTGTTGGCCTTTAATAGCTTTGACTATATTCTCTGGGGCAGGGATTTATCAGATACTATTAAGTGCCATAAATTTAATCAGAATAAAATACTGGAATAAAAAGACTGATTAAAAAAGAATTCTTAGATTTCAATAGAATAAAGAATAAAATACCCACTTATAAAAATAAATGGAGCCCATTCAAATTGGCTTTGGATGCAATGAAAACCCTGCACAAAAAAATCCTTTAGTGTATATAAGCCATTAACTACATTACTCCGAGTTCTCTGCCCTTTATACACATAAAATGCATCAAAAAACAACAGAATTTCCTACTGGGATCCCTTGTTCTAAAGGTTCAAGGTGGTTTGACTAGATGTTAAAGGGAAAAGAGAGGAATGGAACACAAGGGAAAGAAGTATTACTAAGCTACGTGATGAATATGTTATATCGCAATAGAATTTTTTTCAAAATCAAATTTGCTAAAAGGAAGTATTCCCTAGATTTTTAAATTCTACATCACTTCAGATAGCATTGATAGTATGTATTATGAAATTCAACGTAGGCATCAAGGGATTAAACATTCAGTAGTATGAATTTGACATTGACATAGATACTTCTCAGACAGGAGAGCAACAATACTCTGCATTTTTATTCCATCTTGCAGTCAAGGATAATTTGCATAAGTACTATATTAAACTGCACATCAGTGGATATTACTTAATATAACCATTTTACGGAAGGGTAAATTGTAGCCCGGAAACCTCAGCAAGTTTTCCAGAGTCACACAGCAAGTCAGCGGTAAGAGCCAGGAATAGAATCAAGGTGTTGCTGTCCAGACTCCCTTTCTAACTAAAAGACCAAACATTCCTTCCCAAGATATAAGATTTGCCTATAGCCATACAAAAAGTGTATGCAAAAATAAAGTCAGAACATAGGAGGTTACTATGATTAGCAGGAGTATCAGATTACAAATTTAAACAAGCAAACACCTCCAGTAAGTCAATGGTGTTATTAACAATTACAACAATAACAATGCTGTTATTAACATTGGAAAAACATCTAGTGATACAAATAGATTCAGTCTGGAAAGTAAGCAAATAAAATGAAGCCATGATGAAAGGTTACTAAGGGCTGGTCTACACTAGCCCCGAAATTCGAACTAAGATACGCGACTTCAGCTACGTGAATAACGTAGCTGAAGTCGAACTATCTTAGTTCGAATGGAAAAGCACTTACCCGGGGTCCACACGCAGCGCGCAGGCTCCCCCGTCGACTCCGCCTACTCCGTTCGTCGAGCTGGATTACCAGCGTCGATGGCGGAGCACTTCCTGGTTCGATTTATCGCGTCTAGACAAGACGCGATAAATCGAACCCAGAACATCGATCCCGCGCCTCCGACCGGACGCGTAAGTATAGACGTACCCTAAGAATAAATGTAATGCACAGTGTAAAATGGCAAGTTTCTCCAGTCCTAACATGGGAGAAGCATTCAGTGGGAATATAAGGGAGTGACTCACTGTCAATTCCTACATATAGGCAGAGTGCAGGTGGCCAGCAAACATAGCCGATGAAGTGGGTTCTTAACCCACGAAAGCTTATGCTGAAATAAATTTGTTAGTCTCTAAGGTGCCACAGGTATTTTTCTTGTTTTCTTTTTGCTGACACAGACTAACACGGCTACTACACTGATAACAGATACTGTTATCATATAGCCATAAAGAATACATAGCAAGCAGCTGAGCTGTTTGCACACCATGCGACACACAAGTACAGCAGTTAAAAAGAAGTAAACTGTGTCACTTCATCTACATGGTAAGCACCACCAGGGAGTGGGAAAAATGCAGAAACAGAATTCTAAAGCAAAGAGACCATAAGAGCATAAGAAACACAGTTAACAAAAACAGCAAAGTTCCCAAGACGCTATCACAAGCTCTTACTTTCCAAACATGTCATTTCATAGTGCTGACTTCGAAACAATTCTTATAAACTAAAAACCA
This sequence comes from Chelydra serpentina, assembly GCA_037349315.1. Classification (NCBI taxonomy): domain Eukaryota; kingdom Metazoa; phylum Chordata; order Testudines; family Chelydridae; genus Chelydra; species Chelydra serpentina. The sequence goes on along the minus strand of JBAIAC010000035.1, from coordinate 26,041,703 downwards.
AAAGAAAATAGCCCAGCAGCATGTGTCATGATGGCACCATCATAAATCTAAAGAACAGCAGACAATGCATGAAGGGAAAATATAACCCAAAACACCCAAGAGTCCACCTTTTCAACAGTCACTACAGAGTTCCAATTTCACATAAATCAATTCAGACATATTCTTCAGTTTCCATTGAGAGTCTTTACAGCAGTCCTGAAGCACAGCGTTCATTTATGTTCTTTCCCTATGGACATGTGGACAACAAACAGCTTTTCATTCATATATATTGTATATATGACCAGTTTGATTGAAATACTCAGTATTAAAACTGAAAAATTAATTTGTTTACTATAAACTGTTTTAACTACCAAATCCTTTAACTATTACCATTCATTTCAGAATTTAGTACAGAATTTAGTATAGATAAGGAGAAGATGTGTAATCCTGGTCTCATTGAAATCAACAGCAAACGAACCTCCTGCAATCTCAAAAGTGTGGAGGGATCTTTGGCTAGACCAGCAGGAAAAAGGGATAGTAACTCCTTTAAGGATTCCCCACTCTGTTGAGGAAGAAGAGAGGAATGAATGAACTGAGCTGATCGATTGGCCAGTGGGGATCAGGTAAACCATTGCCCCCCATGCACCCAGGGGACGGTATATAAACCATCTCTCTGGCATGAGTCCCCTCTGCACCCAGATTAGCAGCTCCTATCCTCTCAGCCCCAGGATTAATTTTAGCTTGCTGAAACTCCTTTTGTTAGCAGCCATGGTTACTGGAAGGCAGAAAAAAAAATTGCAATGCTGTTTTGTGTTAGGGAAACTCGCATCTGAAGATCTCTTGTGAATGTAGCTAAGGCGATCAATGGGCTCCTTCGTTTCCAAGTCTCCCTTAAAAGTTTGCTTGCAAAAACTGGCAGAGAGCTCAATCTCATTCCCAAAACTCCAAGTTTAAATCTTCAGGGTAGCTGCTTGCTAAGTTTCAAGCATGCCTTTTACATCTTTGCTGCTGAGATTTTTCAGTTTCTCACCCAGCAAAAAAAGCAAACCTTTTTCTGAGTCCATCATACTTATGCATCCTGTTGTCCAATTGTGCTGATACGGTGTCTAATGGGATTGAAAACCTGACACTCAAAAACTTTTTTAGAGGGGAAGAGGGGAAATCTGATGACGTTTCGTTCTTTGCAAGTTCATCTGCATTATTTTCCTCCTTCAAGAACATTGTTCTTTGAACTGCATGGATATTCTTAACATTTCAGCCTGTGAAGCAGCAGTCTCCTCAATGGAACAAACCCAGAAGAAATGTTCATTTGCAGGCTATCAGTTTCCAATTTAAAATGTGTGTGGTATCTTGATCTTGTTTACAGAATCAAAAACACTCTCAACCTGATTTCGTAGAGGATCAATTGCCTTTACCCAGGCTGGCCATCTTGTTGTGTGCCTTGCCATTCTAATGTAATGCTCATATGTTTTTTCAACACATCCCAACTACTAAAAGTCGTCGAAATGACAACTCCAAAAAACACAACAACTTGGGAAACCACCATGGCAGGAGCTTCTCCAATGAGATTCAGTGAGTGGGCACCACATGCGATGAAAGATGCATACTGATTTACGCGCTAAATTAGATTTTGAACACGTTTGTATGCTGCAGCCATATTAGCTTTGTCCCCTGCAATGACAACAGGGCTAGCAGCCATATCTAAACCATCTTTTTGTCAGTTTCTCTAAAATAACCTCCATAATACCCTGAGCTCCTTTGGTGTGGATTTCATTGAAATCCACAAAACTCTGAATGACCTTCACTCCATCTTTCAAAATCTGAACATTAACACCTGAGGCATTTGTTCCATTTGGGAAAGGTCTGGAATGCAATCACACATAACAGAGAAGTAGTTAGCATTCTTAACCTTGTTGAAAATGGTCTGCTGTACTTTTCTTGATCCTATAATAAATTAATTTTGAATTTGGTTTGATAAGTACATCACCATTGCAATACCAGAATTAATAGCTTCCACGTGATCTTGCAACATACTATCATACCTTGCAAGCAATTCAAGTAAACCTAAAGAGTTACCATTATGATAGCTGTCTAATTTCTCAAATGAACATCTCAAAGCTAGTCACTTGTCACCCAAGTACAGCAAAATTATCCAAGAGATGACAAAATACTCTGTCACATGTAGGGATGCCAACTTTCTAACAGCACAAAACCGAACACCCCTGCTCTGCCCTGCCCCGCCCCTTCCCAGAGGCCACACCCCCACTCGCTCCATCCCACTTTCCTCAGTCGCTCCATCACAACTCCCCCGTCGCTCTCTCCATCGCCCCACCCTCACTCACTTTCACCGGGCAGGGGGTGGGGTGCATGGGGGAGAGGGCTCTGGCTGGGGGGGGGGGGGGCCTCTGGGGTGGGGCTGGGGATGAGGCGCTTGGGTGCAGGCGGGAGCTCCAGGCTGGCGCAGGGGTTTCGGGTGTGGGGAGGAGGTGAGGGCTCCGGCTGGGGGGTGTGGGCTCTGGGGTTGGGCCGGGATTGAGGGGCTTGGGGTATAGAAGGGGACTCCAGGCTGGGGCAGGGGGTTGGGGAGTCGGAGGCGGTGTGGGGTCCCAGCGGCACTTACTGCGACTCCAGGAAGCAGTCACCAGGTCCCTGTGGCCCCTAGACACCCGCAGGCACCACTCCCGCAGCTCCCACTGGTTGCAATTCCCAGCCAATTGCAGCTGCAGACTTGGCACTTGGGCAGGGGCAGTGCGTGGAGCCTCCCTGCGTCTAGGGGCTGCAGGTATCTGGTGGCTGCTTCTGGGACTGTGTGGAGCCAAGGCAGGTAGGAAGCCTGCCATAGCCCTGGGCCCCCGCTGCATTGCCAACCAGACTTTTAATGGCCTGGTCAGTGGTGCTGACTGGAACCGCCGTGGTGCGTTTTTGACCTGGCAACCATAGCCACATGTCCTTCTGAATCTGATAGCAAGTCTGCATATCTTTGTCTGCTGTGCGACTCACTGGCGTTCCAACGCCAGGGTACCCCTCAGGTCTGGGCCAGTCTCCAGCACTCAGCCAGCCCTCTGCTCTGCAGCATCTGGGTGTTTCAGTGCATCAGTCTGGTTTTAAGAGAGCTGAGCCCTAGATAATCTGCCCCTTCCAGGGTTCGTCAATCAAGCACAAATGAAGTAACCACAGATGAGATGTCCCACAGGTGGAGTACAAGTACAGAGGGCTTCTCTAAAGCATTGGGCCCCAACTAGGCTCACAAGCTAGTATCCAAGAATAATCCCATCATAAATGCATCCACAAAAAGTCCTCCTTTCCTTCAGGGAAGGGTCACCTTTAGTCAGGTCTTGTCCAGGAGCCATGGACTACACATCTATTCTCCTTGTACCAACTGAGCTGAATCTCTCCGTTTTAAGCTGTTTCCTCCAATCCTGACATTTCCTGCAAATGCAGCAGGGGAGAGCCACATCAGCATATTAACCCCGTGTTGTGCATTGTGGGGTTTCTATATCCCCATCATAGCGACTCTTTTCCAACAGTTCTGCAAGTTTCGTCCAGTGACCAATTGCCTCTATGTGTTCCTTTGAACGCTCATGGTGGCATAATCACTTGCTATGGTGGAAAACTTCATGAACCCAGTTCTATGATTCACAAAGGAAGAGGAGGAATTTGGCTGGAAATGCAAACAAGTAAAACAGAATAAGGAGGCAAGAGTCACTGTTGGCTGATATACAGGCTGTGCGCATAATTCCCCATTAGGAATTCTAACCAAGAACCACAATTTTAATACTTGCCTTCCTTTGCATTTGCTATGCAAAAAGTCTTGCTCTAAATTAACTACGTGACCATTTTCTACCAAAAAGGAGCTAATGATTCACTTGCAGCCAAGTAGCCAGATCTGCCTTACCAAAGGCGAAATTCTGTCCCAGATTTTCAATAACTGAACGGCTTTCAGTGCCCATGTGCATAACAGCTGCCGTTGGTTGCTAGTACAACTTTCAGTCCCAGAACCAAAGCCTTTAGCACCCTCCCCCACCACAGAACAGCCTCACTAGCTAAGGAAGGCTCAGAAGTGGAAGTAGCAGAACCATCCATGGATTGTTTACCAGTAGCATGATCAAACTATGTGAGTGTCAAGAAGCTTTGTAGACCACTCACACTTGGATCTTTGTCATAGATCTGTCGCAGCTTGTGGTTTTGAGCATTACTCTTGTGCTTGTAGGTATCATGGGGGGAAAATAGTGAGTTACTGCAAGAATTCACCCACCAAACTCTTCATGAATCAATTGCTAGGTTTTGAATGACTGTGGCTGTAGGTCAAAGATCTAACTAATATCTCAGAAACTGAGTGTAATCAGGTAAGAGGTCATAAGCTTTTGGTGAAACTCAAGAGCTATATCAGGTGAAATCAATGAGCCAGAGCCCAGGAACATGGATAAGTTCAATTGAGGTCAAGTGAAGTGAGCAATCACAGAGCATAGGGACCCACAAGAGTAAGAAGTGAAAAATCAAAGCAAAAAAAATCAAAAACAAAACAGGGACCTTTACAGAATGTTTGAAGCCCTCCTCCCCCTTTGCACAGCCCTGAGAGGGATTCTCATGATCTTTTAAAGAGGCATAGCTGCAGCCACAGGTATGTGGACTATCTCACAGCCCCCCCTACAGACATTGTGTCCAGCTCAGCCACAATAGGTCATCAGAGACGGCATCTGAGTCAAAAGTTTCTGCTGGTATAAATTGGCACAGCAGCACCAAAGTAAGTGGAACTGGACCAATTTACATAGGCAGCAAATTTGGCCCTATGACTCCTAAACTCTTATCTTTACATTGTCACCTGATTGGGAGACTGATCACCAGTATCTTAGTATTTCCTGCAATCTCACTTGATACCAGAAAGACCTGCAACATCACTTGTGTCAACCCAGTCGTCACCTCTCTGCCCATATCTCGGATGCCATCCTTAACTGTATCAGATCTCCCTCTTCAGGTGTCTCCCCGCTGCCGCATCCTCCCCACTACTCCCATCCCCAGCACTACCAAGTGTGGACTTCCCAACATGCCTCAGGATATGTTTTCCTCTTATTATTGCATCCTTTATCAAGGAACCCAGAAAACAGCATAACATCCCCTCTTTTTTGTGTTATGAACATTTTGGGCCAAGTTCTGCACTATGTACAGAACTTGCCTCTTCATCCCCTATATTAGCTATTGATTCTTGATCACTAGACAGATTATGGTTCAGCTTTAGCCTTTTCCTCTTCAGAAAGAGATGAGACAGCAACAGGTCACTAGGTCAAATGGCTCCTTAGACATTTTCCCTATGATCTTTCCACTACTTTTCCTAGTAGCCTTATCACATTTTCCTTAATTCTCCTTAATTATTCCAATTGTGGTCTCAACCTGATAGATACGAGAGATCTTCTTTCATGTTAATCTGAATTGGATTTCCTCAGGTCTCTGAGTGGCTACAATTGATGCTCAAGTCCCTTCACGTTCTCTCCTAGAATGGAAGTCAGCTTTAACTTCATACATGTGTAGCTCTCAGTCTTTTTACAGAAACAGATACAAACATTTTAATAACTTACTGTTAGTAAATATATCTTATGTCACTATGAAGTTCAAATTTGGCTTGCTCCATTGCAGACATGGAGGGCTTTAAATAACCAGATGTACTGTTTGCTGATTAAACCAATACTCAGTGCTGCCCCCTCCTTTATTTGAAGACTTGTGGGCATTTTTCAAGCACCATATAAATCGGATCCCAACAAACCCATAGCTTAAATTTCATTTGCTCTTTCCTCTTACTGTATATCAGTGGATATTTCAAAAAGGTCAGTCAGATGTTGTGCTGATAATATCACTCCCCTTGTGAAAATAAATGACATTTATTTGATATAACATTGAGGGAATGCAAAAAAGGGTATGGCCTCACCAAGATAGTGAGCTTCCTGTATCATACAACTTTTATTTCCTTCTAATTCTCATCTCTAATTATCTATCATTCCCCTATGATACATGTATTGTGTTACCTTACTGTATACTTCACCAGCTAAGTTTCCATATATCTACCCAAATTATAATTATTATTAGTTAATAGGTTTGTATGTTTGTATAATGCATTGTTCAAAGGAAGATAGAGAAGTTTTGATTTTAAATGTTATCTAGTTTTATTAATTTATACAAAATATTGTTTGCGTGAAAAGTAGGTCTCTTAATTCCATAACAAAATTTCAACTTGTAGGGAGCTTCATAATGGAAACAAGGTTCGGTCCTGCTTGTTTCTTCTTGATTTCAATGGCTTTCATGGACCTGAGTTCTGCCAGGAATAACAGAAGTTGTGGTTCGCTGGGTTTTGCAGAAAGGTGGTTTCTTTTTGTTTTTTTCATTTTTTGAGGGCTTGTTATCCAGGGATTTGTTCAATTTTATTATGTACTGTATAATATTAATGAAATGCGGTTCAGATGAATGCATAATATAGTAGTATTATTGTACCATTCCTGATTTGATAGTTTATCTTCTGGTATTCTAGGCTGCTAAGTGTTTTTGGTATGTGATGTAGCAATACACTGAAACATCAGGCAAGGCAGGGCCTCCAGTTACTTTAGGAAATTGTAGGACTTAGTATCATACCTTGGTGCAGTACCAGAGGAATATACAGATATGCATGAGGAAGTGATGGTGCCCCAGTAGATGGCACTCCTCTCTGAATCAATACTGGGCCCATACTGCAGCATGGGGTTAATGGTAATCTGCTCATGGATACAGTACTCATTCATGCAAGCACAAACTAGGTCACTATGACTAGGACCCTACCAATTTCACAGCTGTGGAAAATGTGTCACGGACCATGAAATACGCCCTTTTCCATTAAATCTGATCTTCCCCCTGCTCCTGGAAGTGCCCAGCCAGGGGGCTCCTAGCTTCGAGTCCCTGCCTGGGCTGGGGAGAGACAGTACTTGTCCTTCCCTTGCATGGCAGCTTGGGAAGGGTGGGGGGGGAGGGGAAATCAGACCCACTTCCGGATACCTTTTGGTTTGGGATCCCCACAGTTACAACACCCTGAAATTTCAGATGTAAACAGCTGAAAACGTGAAACTGACCAATTTTTAAACCCTCTTGCTGTGAAATTGATCAAAATGGACCATGCATTTGGTAGAGCCCTAACTACGACAAAAGTTTTCCAAAGCATCTAAGAGTGACATAGGAGCCAAAGTCTCATTGGAAAAAAAAAATCAATGGAATTTAGGATCTTAAGTATCTCAGTCACCTGTGAAAATGGGACTTGACTAATCACAATAAAAAGGAAAAAAAATCACTGATGCTTCTTTCCAAAGCAGCTCCATCACGCTAAAGAATGAAGCAGTCCAACCAGCATTGAACTGCCCCTACACATGACACCATGACCTTGAAAATATCTAACTTCCAAGCTACCTATTCTTGGCAAAGTCACTGAGAACATAGTGGTGCCATACAATCTCCAGAGACATCTGTCTGCTAGATCCATTACAATCAGGCTTCAGAATAAGACATCAGCACAGTACATAGATGTGCTGTGCTGATGGATGACCTTTTCTTGGTCTTGGACAAGGCACCACTAGACACCTCAACAGCAATAAAGACGTTGACCATAGTGATGATGGCACAAATATGTAATCTAGCAAGAATAACTGATGCAGCATTTGGTTGGACCCCGTTAGGCATTTCAGGCTGGCTATACTGGACACCTACTCCTCCCCACCCCAGATTCCTACCATTGGAAGTCCCACAAAGCCCACCACTTTCACCCTCTTCAATATAGAAATTGGATGGCCTGGAGCAGCGTTTCTCAAATGTGACCACCAGGAGGGTTTCTTGCAGCCACAGCATCCTGGGCAATGATTTGAGGGAGCGGGAGGGGCAAAGCAGTGGTGCCTCCCCAGGGGCCATCAGCAGTGGTTGGGCCCCACCCCACTCTGGAGACACACAAGCTGGAGTAGAGTTCACCACCTTCTTGGGAGTGGTGGGGTTGGGCTTCAGCACTGGGATGGCAGGCTCCAGCCATGGGGTTTCGGGCTCTTTCTCCAGGCCCTATCCCCTAGGAGTGGGGCTTTGGGCTCCGTTCCCTGGACGCGCGGGGTGGCCTAAGGCCCTGAGCTCAACCCCTTCCTGCAATCACCTCTGGCCCCGCTGCCACCCCCAGTGCCACATCGTGCTTTGTCCCCCCTGCCTCTGTATCTACCTCCCCATCCAGGGCTTACTTTAGCCCCAGCAAGCCCAGGGACGAGTAAGTCTGCTGTGAAAAGTGATATTAACAAACATACAAATACCACTTTTCACAGCAGATATACTTATAGCTAGCAAGTCTTTTTTTTAAAAAGCAAAACAAGAAAAAAAGACAAGAATGTTCAAAGCACTTTGTGTTTCTATTCTGTTTTAGTCCAGTAAAGAACAGAGATAACTGTGCATTATTTTTATTACTGAGTCTGAAAAAAAACACCTATATAGATTAACTACACTGATTTGTATATTGCGGCAAATTGCCGGCACTACTATGATGGGTTCCGCGCTCTCTCTTCTTGTGGGTGGGTGTGGCAGGGCAGGGGTAAAATCCCCCTTTAAAGCCCTGCCAAGCCGCTGGCTACAGCCTGCTCCCTGGCCAGGGGTAGGGCTGCAGGTATCCAGCAGGCGGCCCAGCTGCAAGCCCTAATGATGGCCAGCTCAGAGGAACAGGCTGAGCTAAGTGCAGCCAGCTGGACGGAGTCAGGAAGGCTATAAAGCCCAGGGCAAACCTCAGGGACGGGGCTAGCCTGGGAGGAGACAGGAAGGGGGTTTAGCTGTCTCCTTATAGTGGAGGGAAACCTCAAAGGGCGAGGAGACCCTGGGGAGGGTCTGTGGGGCACTAACTGTTGGGGGATCTGGGAACTGCACAAGCACTATAAATAAAAACACTTGGGTGAACCGGCAACAGCAGGTTTTGGGACTCTTGATTGCACCAGCCAAACACAGGGCGCAGTGAGAAGAGGGAGAAACCTGAGCTGTGCACTCGTCCAAACGATGAAGCCATTTACATTGACTTCTAGGGCTCTTAAAATCGATTTCTCCACCCCACCCCCCACGAGGGGATTAGCGCTAAAATCAATATTGCCGAGTCGAATTAGGGTTAGTGTGGACGCAATTCGACGGTATTGGCCTCCGGGATCTATCCCACAGTGCACCATTTGACCGCTCTGGACAGCAGTCTGAGCTCAGATGCTTTGCCCAGGTAGACAGGAAAAGCCCCGCGAACTTTTGAATTTCATTTCCTGTTTGGCCAGCGTGGTGAGCTGCAGGTGAGTGCAGATCTCATCAGCAGAGGTGACCATGATGGAGTCCCAGAACCGAAGACGAGCTCCAGCATGGACCGAGCGTGACGTACTCGATCTGATCGCTGTATGGGGAGATGAATCTGTGCTAGCAGAACTACAGTCCAAAAGAAGAAATGCCAATACATATGCCAAAGTCTCCAAGGGCATGCAGGACAGAGGCTACAACAGGGACGCGCAACAGTGCCGCATTAAAATTAAGGAGCTCAAGCAAGCCTACCAAAGAACCAGAGATGCAAACGGCTGCTCCGTGTCAGAGCACCAGACATGACGCTTCTATGATGCTATTCTAGGGGGTGCAGCCAGCACTAACCCACCCATGTGGTTTGACTCCTTACGTGGAGCATCACAAAGCAGCGAGGAGCATTTTCGGGAAGAGGAAGATGATAATGATGCTGAAGATGGTGCACAGACACAGCAAGAAGCCGTTTCCCCCCGACAGCCAGGAACTGTTTGTCACCCTGGAGCCAGTACCCTACGAACCCACCCAGGGCGTGCTCCCGGACCTTGAAGGTGGAGAAGAGACCTCTGGTGAGTGTACCTCTGTTAAATTAATACATGTTTTATAAGCAAGTGTGTTTAATGATTAATTTGCGGCCAGTACTTCTACAGCTACTGGAAAAGTCTGTTAACATGTCCGGGGATGGAGCGGAAATCCTCCAGGGACATCTCCAGAAAGCTCTCCTGGATGTACTCCCAAAACCTGTGCAAAAGGTTTCTGGGGAAGGCAGCCTTATCCTGTGCTCCGTGGGAACACTCTACCACGCCAGGCCAGTAGCACGTAGTCTGGAATCATTGCATTGCAAAGCATGGCGGCGTATGGTCCCAGTGTTTGCTGGCATTCAAGCAACATCCGTTCTTTATCTCTCTTTGTTATCCTCAGAAGAGTGATATCATTCATGGTCACCTGGTTGAAATAGGGGAATTTTATTAAGGGGACATTCAGAGGGGTCCTTCCCTGCTGGGCTGTTTGATTGTGGGTGAACGGAAATCTTCCCCGCCGTTACCCACGCGGTGGGGGGAGGGGTAACAGCGATCACCTTGGATGTGTGTGTGTGTGTGTGACGGTTTGATTAGGTTCGCGCTGCATGTTAACCCGAAAACTGCTGCCCCTCCCTTTTCAATTGCCAACCCATGTTAAATGGCTAACTCAACGGCTGTCTGTTATGGGAAATGAGGGGGTTGCTGTTTGAAACCATTCCCACATGTTATGAAGGTTAAAGGAGCCAATAGACTGTGGCTTACTATGGCTGCCTGCAAGACGAATTCTGTTGCCCACTGGCCCTCTCACACCAAACCGGCAGACCCTCAATATAAGAGGCAAAGTGTGACCTTGGACCGAATGCACATGTGCTATGTAATGTTAGGAGCATTGTTCTCTAATATGTGTCTTTTTAAACTACTCCTCTCCTGTTTGTTTCCTCCCGCAGCTGCAAATGTTTCAACGCTCCCCCTTTCATCATCGTCCCAGAGGCTACCGAAGATTAGAAGTAAAAAAAAAAAAAAAAAAAAAAAAAGAATCGGGACGATATGTTCTCAGAGCTCATGCAGTCCTCCCACACTGAAACGGCCCAGCAGAATACATGGAGGCAGACAATGTTGGAGTCCAGAAAGGCACAATTTGATCGCAAGGACAGGTGGCGTGCTGAAGACAACGAGTGGCGGGAGGAAGAGAGACAGCAGCGGGCTGAAGAGAGTAGGTGGCGTCAGCATGCTGAGAGAAGGCATGATGCAATACTGAGGCTACTAGAGGATCAAACGGAAATCCTCCGGCTTGTGGCTGAGGAAAGGCGTATGGTTGAGGAAAGGCTGCCTGAGCACAGACCGCCGCTACAGCCCCTGTATAACCAAGAGCCCTCCTCCCCGAGTCCCATAACCTCATCACCGAGACGCCCAAGAACGCGTTGGGGCGGCCTCCGTGCACCCAACCACTCAAGCCAAGAGAGCTGTCCAAGCAACAGAAGGCTGGCATTCAATAAGTTTTAAAGTGCAGTGTGTCCTTGTCCTTCCCTCATCCACCACCCGTCCTGGTGCTTCCCTTCCTCCACCACCCATTCTGGTGCTTCCCTTCCTCCACCACCCATCCCGAGCGACCTTTGCAGTTATCCCCCTATTTGTGTGATGAATTAATAAAGAATGCATGAATTTTAAGCAACAATGACTTTATTGCCTCTGCAAGTGGTGACCGTGGAGGGGAGGGAAGGGCGGTTAGCTTACAGGGAAGTAGAGTGAACGGGGGTTTTCATTAAGGGGAAAAAACAGAACTTTCACACCGCATCCTGGCCATTCATGAAACTGGTTTTCAAAGCTTCCCTGATGCGCAACGCGCCCTTCTGTACTCTTCTAATCGCCCCGGTGTCTGGTGCGCGTAATCAGCGGCCAGGTGATTTGCCTCAACCTCCCACCCCACCATAAACGTCTCCCCCTTACTCTCACAGATATTATGGAGCGCACAGCAAGCAGTAATAACAATGGGAATATTGGTTTCGCTGAGGTCTAACCTAGTCAATAAACTGTGCCAGCGAGCTTTTAAACGCCCAAATGCACATTCCACCACCATTCTGTACTTGCTCAGCCTATAGTTGAACCGGTCCTGACTACTGTCCAGGCTACCTGTGTATGGCTTCATGAGCCATGGCATTAAGGGGTAGGCTGGGTCCCCAAGCTTAACTATAGGCATCTCAACATCCCCAACGGTTATTTTCTGGTCTGGGAAGAAAGTCCCTTGCTGCAGCAGCTGAAACAGACCAGAGTTCCTGAAGATGCGAGCGTCATGTACCTTTCCCGGCCATCCGACGTTGATGTTGGCGAAACATCCCTTGTGATCCACCAGTGCTTGCAGCACTATTGAAAAGTAACCCTTTCAGTTTATGTACTTGGTGGTCCGGTGCCAAGATAGGGATATGGGTTCCGTCTATCGCCCCACCACAGTTCGGGAACCCCATTGCTGCAAAGCCATCCACTATGACCTGCACATTTCCCAGAGTCACAACCCTTGGTAGCAGCAGCTCGGTGATCGCGTTTACTACTTGCATCACAGCAGCCCCCACTGTAGATTTGCGCACTCCGAACTGATTCACGACTGACCAGTAGCTGTCTGGCGTTGCAAGCTTCCACAGGGCTATCACCACTCACTTCTCTACTGTGAGGGCTGCTTTCATCCTGGTGTTCTGGCGCTTCAGGGCAGGGGAAAGCAAGTCACAAAGTTCACATATATATGCGCATGTTTATTTGTTTCTCCTAAAGTTAATTAAGTATTTTAGGAAAAATTGTCAGAGGGGCCACCAGCAAGAGTTGGTGCCGCACTCTGAGAAGCCCCTGGCCTAAAGACAGACTGTGCAACAAATGGAGATTCCAGGATAACCCAAAGTATAAGTTTCTTTCACCACTGATGAACCCTCTGAAATTACAAAAATGTCCCAGTGGTTGGAGGGGATGAGGAAAAAAATGAAAAATGCTGAAGAGCAGTTGGCTCAAATTCAATCCAGTAAAGTCAGAAACAATGACACCAGGAAGAAGGAAAGGCTCCCAGGAATCTACCAACATTTTAACATCATTAAAAATCCAGGTCTTCAGACCACATTTCATCAGGATGGTGCAGAGACCTAAGACCTAAACCACTATTCCTGGACATAAAAATCCTACACAATCTAGGTATTCTAGATACTGTGCGTGCTTGCATTTAATATTAAGCACCAGTCTCAGGCGCATAGAGCTCATCAGATCAGTGCATAATTACCTAGAAATTAGGGGTCTCCCCGTGCCAGTACATTTGAATCCTCATAGCTAGTTAATGGAAACTTTGGATATTTTGCCAATAACACAAAACAATACATGGCAGCAAAGAGAGTATTCCTGAATTTATTGAGTTAAAGTGTATGTTATTTCTACATCACTCAAATTTATATCCAAGGGCAAATCTATTCCCTCAAATATGCATACACATCTGAAGTCAATGGGAGTTGTGCTTGTACTAGAATTTATCTCAGAGATGGAAAGGTAATAAACTAAAACATTAAACCACATTTAATTACAATAAAAACATATCTAGCATGTCATGTATTAAACAATCTGGGAATCTATTAGTGAAATGAAAATCTTGTTCTCATTGTTACATAATTAAATGAACTATGGCTAATGCTTTTAATTCAAGCAAACGTACAAAACAGAGACTTTTCACCTTTATCAACTGGACATTCAATACTATCTTCCTGTCTGTTGACAAGAAAGCTAAAAGGCTGATACAATCACAATGACTGAGCAAGGTGGCTCTAACTAAGCCCATAGTAAACAATCAAAATTCACAACAACAGAATAAAGCTGTCCAAAGTCCTGAATAAATACTTGATAAGGGATTGTAGAAATCTCTTATTAGTAACTACGTTCAGAGGTGGCTTTAAGAAAGCATGCAGAATTTGGATGGGGGGGTGGGGGTTAAGTGAGTTTTAGCCAGGATTTAAAGCAAATCTCCAAGTTAGTGCATTGTGAATACACAGCAATTTATTCCTAGTAACTAATTCTTAATTTTGACTTACACTTCTTTTTCCTTCCTCCTAATAAAAATAGTATCAAGTAGACTTTAGTCTGGATTAGCTCATCCCTTTTTATTTTTTCTAAATTACAGTACTTAAGTACAGAGAAAAATAGAACATTTTAATCTTGTTAACAAAATGTTCCGCACCCCCTCCATTTGTGTAATGAAAAAATTCTGTTCAGCATATGTTTCATTAACTGAGATATACAAGTTTGCTCCTCGGCTATTATTGTATAGTAGTCTCTGTAGGTCTCCCACTCTTTGTTAAAGAAAAAGTATCCTTATTTTAGTTTCAAACTGAAGCAGTGCATGTGAAAGGCACCACGCTAATTGTTTTGGAGACCAAAGCCCTGTTTTTAGTCACAAGTAGATAGAGGCTAGGCAGGCTTCCTTACACTGATCCACCTTCTTGCCTTAACTCTGGCCTCCAGACACCATTTCCGGAGATAAGAAGAGTTCTGCCTCTATAGTCCATTCAAAACAAATCCTTATCCCATTGAAGTTAATGGAAAGATTCCCATTGACTTCAGCATGGCCAGGATTCCACTCTTGGTGTCTCATGAGAACACTGACCAATCCTGTTGATGGTACTATCTGCAGCAATATGGACTGACACCACCAAAAAGCAATCAGAGAGGAATAACTTTTCGTTACTTCTATTGTGGGGTAGCTTTTGACTTTTTATTATTAAAACCAAAAAACATTTGAAAAAGCACAAGCAAAAGAAAAAAACCACACACACAAAACCCCAAACAAAAAAAAACATTCTTCAAAATAGCCACAACTGTGTACACAACTACATCTCTTACACCAGAGCTTTCAGTCCACAATTTGGGTGTGTTAGATAGATACATATTGACTCCCCGTACTTACTGAAATCACCTTCAACTCTTATGTCTGAGAGGCATTAAGTTATTTCAGATAGTGTAACATTCCAAAGCTTTCTTAGCCACCTCAGTCTTGCAACATAATATTTAAGCCTTTGATTAACACGTTTAACTGGATAGAGAATTGTACTCTAAGCTATCGAGCTGACCAGTAACTGGAATTACTGTTGTGAAATTTTAAAAATTGTCCGGAATTAGAAAGAGTCCAAGTTTACCATAAATCAAAGATTCTGAAATATTTCATTTAGGAAAGATTCTAAACAACCTTATCAAAAGGGGGGAGGGATAGCTCAGTGGTTTGAGTATTGCCCTGCTAAACCCAGGGTTGTGAGTTCAATCCTTGAGGAGACCATTTAGGGATCTGGGGCAAAAATTGGGGATTGGTCCTGCTTTGAGCAGGGGGCTGGACTAGATGACCTCTGTGATGGTGTTCCCCATAAAACTTTATGGGGAGATGCTTATAGATGTATACATGTAACTAAAATATGTTTTATGCTACATGTGCCATGTAACATATCTCTGTGAAAGTTATGACCTACTGAATTTACTCCTCCTGTTTGTATGCATGTATCATTGTTGTAGTTGGAGTTATGAAGATTGGTTTTATATTTGCTGGTTTTGTACATAGCCTTTGTAAGTGCATGGGATCATCTTTGGAGCAAAGAATGCCTGTTAAATGCGAGCACTTGACAGACAAAAGACGTTGCAGACCCCAATCCACATTGGGGCCGGGTCTGGAATGCAACTGGTTAGACTGGTTAGGGCGCATGGACAGGTGACTTGCCCATGTGATCCCAAAACTCCAGGGCAACTGGATCCTACGCAGGGAGAGGAAGAGAGGCTATAAAAGCCCTTGCAAGACCCTTCCATTTTGTCTTCAGCTGGCTAAAGGGAGAGGCTCTCCACGCCCCCAAGGACATTCCTGAGGGGAACTGAACAAAGGACAAAGACACTAGGGGGGTGTGAGAGGCCGCTGGGCTCAGCTGGACCCAGGCTGATTCTACAGCCTGTAAAAAGGAAAATATCCGAATCCGGTGAGGCTTTTATCTGTGTTAACTTTGAATAGACATAGACGTGCGTGTTTTATTTTATTTTACTAAGTAACTTGCCTTGTTCTGTCTGTCACTAATTGAACTCACTTAAATCCTATTTTCTGTACTTATTAAAATCACTTTTTACTTATTAAGTTTCCTTGAGTACGAGTGGGTGCCGAGGGGAAAGCAAACAGTTGAGCATATCTTTCTATCTTTGAAATAGAAAGCGAACTATTTATGAGTTTACCCTGTATAAGCTTTATACAGGGTAAAACGGATTTATTAAGGGTTTGGACCTCCTTGGAGTTGAACAGCTGGGTGTCAAAGGCAAGAGCGCTTCCAGGGGCCTTACAGTGGTGAGTGGACTTGGTTCGGACCTGGGTCTGTGTTTGCAGCAGATCAGTGGAATCTGACTCAAAACAGACAGGATTCGGGAGTCCCAAGCTGGAAAAGGCCTGGAAGCAGGGGCAGAAGCAGCCTTGGCACACCAGGTGGCAGCACCAAGCAGGTTTCTGTGGCCCCAACCCGTCACAACCTCCTAAGGTCCCTTCCAACTCTGATATTCTATGAAAACAACTTTAGCGAAACATTTTGTTTTGTTATAACACCATCAAAGTTGAAACAAAATATTTTGATAATTTCCTGTTGAAAATTTTGACTAAGTCGATACTCTCCTGCTAAAGATTTAGACTTAATAAAATCCACATTTTCCAATGGAAACATGTTCTGTTGGAAAATTTTCAACCAGGTCTACTCACGTATTAATTCTCTGAAATTCCAATCTGAACTGCAAACTTTTGCATCTGTTTTGCACTGACAGGGGTAAATAGTTAAAATTTTAAACCCTTTTGTCCTCATTTCTTTGTTGAAAATGTGGAAGCATGCACAGAACAAATATATGACTGTTAGAAAGTAAAGTACCCTAGCAAAGACCTCAGAACTAGGAAAGGTCCCTTTTAAAAATGGAATTGTGTGTGACATGAATGAAAAAAATCCACTGGTCCAAATTCCATGGCTTAATCTATTCTGACCTGGATTAGTTCCAATAAAGCACTGCTACACCAAGGGATGTGGCCAGCCAAATGGGTGTGATTTTAAAGTGGTAATTTGACATGTAATTTAAGAGTTATCGTTTAATTGGTTTTTAAAAATAAAGAATGAAAATGCTTTTAAAAGGTTGCTTTTTTATATTTGAATCATCCACACTTCCAAAGCATGCTAGCAATCAGATGAATCTGCTGATAATGCTAATTCATTTCACTAATACTGTAAAATCAGGCTAATCCTCAATTTGCTAAATTACTTTATCATTTGCACCAAAAAGTTAATTGTTTCTTCCCAATTCTCAAAGATTTAACAGAAAAGCAGCAAGGTTTTATATTAGTAAAACTTCATATTTCTTTAAACAAAATATACAATAATGTATTAGTAAACACATGAAGTAATACAAATGTATTTCAGAAGATACAATGTTCAGGTTGTATAGTTAAAATAAACGATAGCAGGGCTCTATTAGAGACTCACAATGGTAATTAGATATCAGGTCAGTAATCAGGGAAAGAATGTAAGAAAGCTGAGAAATTTGTTCTGCAGTGGCAGGCATAGAAGAAAAAAGTTAAGAGGAAAAAAACCTGAAAGATTTAAGAGACAGGTAGATACAGAAGAAAAGGAGAAAGTGGAGTAAGAGAGGAAGAACAAAAAAACAAGGTCAGATTAAGTTATGCATACTTTGTATTTTACATACAAAAATTCTGAGCGTGCATGCTGCAAGACTTCTTTCTCCATTTACAATCCAATCATGACTCAATTCTGTAAGGCTCCAAGAACATTATTTTGAGAAAGTGTTGCCTAAGCTTTCCTGAACCCACTTTTTGGAAACCCACTTTTGCACTGAAAAGGGGTTCCATCAGTTTTGGTTAGAGCACTGGTAGAAGTTAATTATAATGATCTCAATAAACACAACAGTCAATCTTGTAAGTAGCTGTAGCTTAGATTTGCAAAATTCAGTCATGCCCAAAGGGGATCTCAGTCATTGGTGAAGTTTTACTGTATATTTTCATATATTGTACACACACTAAAAAATACATTGAGAACATTAAGGTAGCAGAGCAAAGTAAGAAGGGTCAAAATTAAGGTTGCCTTAATTTGGTCCCCTTGTGTGTGTGTGTGTAAATGTGACCGAGTTCACTCACCATTAGGTACCCCCTCGTGGCCCATGGCATTGCAGCTCTTTCAGTGAGCTAGTACCCCCTGCAGTTGCTCCGTTGCTGTGGCAGTTTCTCTGCCTAGTACCTCAGCCCTCTGGAATCTTTAGTCCAGCCATTCTGGCATCTACATTGTCCAAAACTAAGATCCCCAAAACAGCTTTAACAGAAACAAAGACTTGTTCTGCCCTCTCTGGGGCTCTTCCTCAGCAGGTCTTCAGCTAAGCCAGCCAGCCAGCTTCCCCCCGCCTTGCTGGACTGACAGCCTTTATAATGGGTTTGTACACTCCCTTCCTTGGAGCCAGTAGGGCAGACCAATCTCACCATCTAATCTGAGTTCCGGCACTGAACAACTAAATTTGCTCCTTTACCCTTGAACAGAGGAAACTGCAGCAACTTCCCACCTCCCTTAAGTTCCCCTCTGGGTCTCCCAGCCATTTCCTGGTTAGTCAAGGTCTCTCCCAGGCCCCCCTACCCAGACAGCTTTTCTTCCTTCCTCACTCTCTTCCCTGCAGCTTCCTTTCTATTCTGAGTTTTTCCCCAGGGTGACTCAGGGCCCTGCAGGAACCTTCTAGCTGTCCCTGCAGTCTCTACCAGCACTGCGGTATCTACAGCAATCAACTGATTCTTCTCAGGTGGGGCCCATCCTGTAATTAGTGGTGGCTCAGCTCCAGGTTGTTCAATGGCAGGATCAAGCCAACCTGTTAGTCTACATTATGATATAGTCTGTAATTATATGACCACATACTTTTTCTCTTTAGTGTACAGTGCTCACTTAATGAACAGCTATTTAGTATTTTGTTTTCTTTTCATTGCTCAGTGTGTGGCCCCAGGCCTTATTTACTGCCCATTATTCAAACCTTGCACTGGAGACAGAATTATTACTTCCTTTTCTAAGGAACTCATCTCTATCATACCTGAGGACATCACATATAAATTCATTATATTTACAGCACCCCCGTGAGATGAGTGGGTATTGTTATCCCTGTTTTACAGCTAGGGAACTTAGGCACAGACAGGTTAAGGTTAAAAAGCATCCACCAATTTTGGGTGCCCAATTTGAGATCCCTAGAATCAGATTTTTCCAAGTACTTAGCATTATACTACTGCTCCTCAAAATACAGCTCTTATTGACTTCAGTTTGCAGCTCTGCTGTTTAAGAACTTGTACAAATCAGACCCCAGGACATAGGCACTGACTCCATGGGTGCTCCAACCCTGGAGTAGTTGTCTTTCTCTCAAGATCATGCCCTTAAGTTTCGGTAGCAATCTTGAGAGAGTACAAGGTCTCTCCCCTGGCCGCACATCACTGCGCAGACTCTGGCTGAGTTAGAGCACAGTAAGAGATGGCCAATAGGATGGCTTTCCTATAGGGAATCCTGTTCCTTGCAGTCTAAAGGGCAGATCCTTGGAGGTGACCTGAGTGGGCTCTGGATCAGACCCTGGATGCATGTAAGAACGGAGCCCTATCCAAGTTAGTATCTACAGAAAAAAATGAGTGGGTGCTTAGCATTCATTGGCAGCCAGCTCTCCTGCTGCCCACTGATCAGCACATCCCCCTCCCTCCCAGGGCCTCCTGCCCACCACAATCAGCTTTTCTGTGGTGTGCAGGAGACGCCGGGGGAGAGGGCGGAGAGGAGCAGGGACAGGGTGCACTCGGGGGAGGGGCGGAACTGGGAGGGAAGAGGTGGGATGGAGCGGGGGCAGGAAGAGCCAGGGCAGGGGTGGTGTGGGGTGCTTGGGGGAAGGGGTGGAGTGGGGGTGGGGCCTGGGCAAGAATGGGGGTTGAACACCTCTGGGGCGAGGAGGAAGCTGGTGCCTGTGCCCCAGTATCTAAGTTAGGCACAAAGAAGATGCAGAAACAACTGGAAAACTTGGCTTAAGCTATTTCCCTAGCATTACACAGGAACTCTGTGGCAAAGGCAGGGATAGAATCCAATTTTGGAAGGAGGCATTCGACTGCCTTAACCTTAAGAATATCCTGTCTTTTCCTAAAATCCCTTGCCTCATTCATTATACATCTTCCAGCTTCTGCAACAAAAGAGGAAGGGGTCCTACAGACAACATCCTCCTTCAGTACGCAACCCTTGTTCATCTCCAGAGCAATGTGGGAAAAAATAGAATGTGATGAAGTAACTACAGACAATAGCATAATGCATAGGCCCAAGAGGGCCAAACTGGAGGTTGCACACACAACCTCAGTTCTGGCATTTCCTGGCTTTTGAGTGCTTGACTTTGCAACCTTAATAATGTTCTGTTAATGTCATTTGTGTGTGTGTGTGCTATTTCCTAGTTTATTTTAAAGTGTAACTGAAAATACAGAAGCTTCTTTACATAGCATGATATTGACACCCACATGATTCGTCAGTAGGGTTGAAACTTTTCAAACCAACACAAGACCTCTGCCACTTGCATTAATGTGGTAACTGATCGCTGTTATCCTCTATGTGGATGGGACACTTTGCCAGTGGGTTCACAGATATCCATTGACAGCAGAGGAATGGTGAGAATCTTGGGTTCAATTCCAGACTCGGAGGGCAGTGTGCTCTAGTGAACACAAAGATTCTTTTGCTCTTTTCCCCTAAGCTTGACCCCTTCTGCTTCATCCCCTTCAACTGGTACCTGTACCAGTCCTGTGTCTACTCCACCACCAGCTCCTCAACCCAGTCCCATTCCCCTCATCTAGCCAGCATGTCTCCTTGCTCTCTTCCACCCGACCCCCAGTCTCCTTGCCCAGCCACTTACAGTTCCTTTCCCAACCTTCTGATCTGTTTCTCTCCCCACATCCCAGATTCTAGTCACCATCTCCCACCCCATGTTCCTGTTCCATTGGCTCCCAGTCTCAGGTTCCCACACCAGGCTTCCCTAGTGCACTGGGCTCCCCTTCACTTCTTGTTCCCAGTTTCTTTGACCGACAAGTCCCCATCCCTACCCTCCTCGAACCCAACCCCTTGTCAGATTCTCTACCTCCATCTCCAACCCCATAGTTCCCAGTTTCCTGCTTGCAGTACCTGGTTCCACTCTGCTCAAAGGTGCTTGGAACAGCCATTACAGGGAAAGCCTGGCTTTGTCCCTGTATCCCTATGCTGGAGTATATGGAGTTGCTCTGTGGCGATGGTGCATATACAGTGCAGTCACACAGGGGAGCTCTAAGGGGATGACCATTTGTCACTTGTCCTCTGGTGACAATGCATGCACAGTCTGGTCAGCACTAAGAGCTTTGAGAGGCTTGAACATGCTCAGCGAGGACAGAATCTTCAGAGATTTTAGCAAGTATCTACTGAACCTGTGTGAACTCTGATTTTTCAAAGACTTATAAACTTGGTTAAATTTGGGTGAATTTGCACAGGGATTGCAAAAAGCATATCCCTAGCTTTCCAAAACATTCCTGTTATTAAACATTGAAAAACAAATATTTCCATCATCCTTGTTCTTTGAAATGTCTGAGCACATTTTGGCTGAGGTTTTTCCACAACAATTCAGCCTGATGCAGACACCCAGCAAGGAAAGTTTCAGTCTAAATCATTAAAGTTTGGCAAAAGTTTATGCAACTGAAAAAAGGGTAATCTAATAGTAAGGGTCAGGCAACCTTAATAGATGGTGCTACCACCTCCACTTATAAGCAGTCTTGGAAGAAATTTTGGTCAGTATGTTTTCCATGGACTAATGCACTGACTATTTTACTATAATACGGGATCCACAATATTATTTAATAATATTTATACTGTTATCTTGGAATCCAAAATGAATTTGTAGATGTGTTAGCTAGTTAGTTTGAAGCTCACAAATTGCTGAGTATGCCTTAAAAAGGTGAGGTTTAGGCACTTATTGTGACTGTAAGCTAAGTTCTTCTGCACAGACTCAATTTCCCTTTGTTCGGGAAAAAAAAAGATTTAATGCACAATAGAGTTTATCTGCCTCAAATCAATAAAAAGCATTAAATAGATGTAAAGGAAGTATAGTTAACCAATTTAAGTATTATTGGAAGTCTTGTAGGACTGCAGATGTGCTGAATATGAAATTTATTATCTGAAAGGTACTTTGAAAGGTTTTGAGGAATTACTAGAATGCTTTCAAATGATGTGCAGCCACTTATGAAAAGTATTCAGGTGCTTTACCCAGTTTGAAAGGGAGTGCTTTTTCATAGCATTAGTTTTATAATGAGTCTTTTCAGGCAAATTTCAAAGGGTGTATGGTTCACATATTTAAAGTTGAATTCATTCCTAATTTAGTATTTGACAAAGCTAATGCCTAATTGTTTTTAAAGAGCCTACAGACGGAAAATATTTTTCCTTATTCAAACATTGAAGTACAAACCATTTTTTGTTTTGTTTTCATGTGTAGTGTTGAATTTGACAGCATGGTGGATTACGGAAAAGCAGCATGTGTGTGCTAATGTAATCTTAATTGCTATAGTCACACATTTCCTTGGTATCCATTTGTACAGAATGTTAATATTGTCTAAAAAGATTGACTGTTGGTATTCTGCCGCTAGAAGAGGATTTCTTCTAATACAGCACCTTTCATATTCCACGTATTTTAAAGAATTACAAACTCATGAGCCAATACTGGCAGTGTGGTGACTTTGGAGCAAAGTCAAGCAGCTGTCTACACTTCCTGCAATAGCACCACACAACACTGCACATCACTTGTTTTATAAGACAAATAATTCTGGTCAGGAAGCTCCCCTCTTTTTGGAGAGTGCTGTAAATCTTGAATTTCCCCTTGAGAGTTCCTATTGGCCTACAGAAGGACGTCAGTTTCACAATGCAAGAGTAATACGATATTACATTTAAAGTACCTCAATCACTATTGCAGCAGTTCTCAAACTGTGGGTCAGGACCCCAAAGTGGTCACGCTTCCATTTTAATGGGGTCACCAGGGCTGGCTTAGACTTGCTGGGGCCCAGAGCCGAAGCCCAAGCCCCACTGTCCAGGACTTCAGCCTTGGGCGGTGGGGGTAGGGTGACCAGGTGTCCAGTTTTCGACCGAAACACCCGATCAAAAAGGGATCCGGGTGGCTCCTGTCAGCACCACTAACTGGGCCATTGACTGTCTGGTTGGCAGCGCTGCACACGGGGCTGGCAGACTCCCTGCTAGCTTCCATGCTGTGCGGCTCCCAGGAAGAAGCTGACATGTTCCCCCTTCGGCTCCTACACGTAGGGGCAGCTAGGGGGCACCGCACGCTGGCCCCATGCCAAGCGCCACCCCCACAGCTCCCATAGGCCAGGAACCATGGGCAATGGGAGCTGCGGGGGCAGTGCCTGCGGATGGGGCAGTGCACAGAGCAGTCTGGCTATGCCTCCGCATAGGAGCCGGAGGGGGGACATGCCGATGCTTCTGGGAGCTGCTTCAAGTAAGCGCTACCCGGAGCCTGCATGTCTGATGCCCTCCCAGGCCCCAAACCCCTGCCCCAGCCCCAATCCCCCTCCCACCATCTGAACCTTTCGATCCCAGCCTGGAGCACCCTCCTGCACCCAAAAGCTCTCATCCACAGCCCCACCCCAGAGCCCGCACCCACAGATAGAGCCATCACTCCTCCCACCATGGCCTGACCACCTGCCTCAGCCCTGATCCCCCTCCCACCCTCCGAACCCCTCTGTCCCAGCCCAGAGCACCCTCCTGCACCCCAAACCCCTCATCTGCAGCCCCACCCCAGAGCCTGCACCCCCATCTGGAGGTCTCACTCCTTCCCATGCCTCAACCCCCTGACCCAGCCCTGATCCCCCTCCCACACTCTGAACCCCACGTCCCAGCCCAGAGCCCCCTCCTGCATCCCTAGCCCCACCCCAGAATCTGCACCTCCAGCCAGAGCCCTCACATCTACCTGCACCCAACCCCCCTGCTCCAGCCCACAGCCCCCTCCCACACTCTGAACCCCTCAGCCGCAGTCCGGAGCCCCCTCCTGCATCCCAAATCCCTCATCCCTGGCCCTGCCCCAAAGCCCACACCCCCAGCCAGAGCCCTCACCCCCTCTCACATCCCAACCCACTGCCTCAGCCAGGAACCCCGTCCCACACTCAGAACTCCTCATTTCTGGCCCCACCCCACTGCCCACACCCTCAGCCAGAGCCCTCACCCCCTCCCGCACCCCAACCTCCTGAGCCAGCCCGGTGAAAATGAGCGAGTGAGTGGGGGGGGGGGGGAGAGCGAGCGACAGAGGGAGGGGGCATGGAGTGAGCAGGGGCGGAGCCTCAGAGAAGGGGTGGGGCATGGACAGGGCCTCCGCTGAGGGGCAGTGCAAGGGTGTTCAGTTCTGTGCGAGTAGAAAGTTGGCAACCCTAGGTGGGGCTCAGGTTACAGGCCTCCTACCTGGGGCTGAAGCCCTTGGGCTTCAACTTTGCCTCCCTCCACCCAGGGTGGTGGGGCTCGGGCTTTGCCTCCCCTCCCGCCCGGGGCAGTGGGGCTCAGGCAGGCTCAGGCTTCGGTCCCCGCTCCTGGGGTTATGTAGTAATTTTTCTTTTCAGAAGGAGTTCACAGTGCAATGAGGTTTGAGAACCCCTGCTCTATTGCATAGGTGTTCAGAGCCAAAATTTAAATGAAGATAATACGAATCTACCAAATTCTCAGCTGGTGTAACTAAGCCTAGTTATAGTGAGGTTCAACAGAGCTACAATGATCTGCACCTGCTGAGATATGCATGGCAATAGTTAGCATTTTGAATCTTTATGGTGTTCTACCAGGAGAGTGGACATGGAGTGAAGATATTTTTTCCTTTTTACTGGCCAAAAAAATAAATAAAACAAGGCTAAGTTACTGGTGCAGGATCTATTTGATTTGTTAAAGTATTTTGCATCAATCTTTAAAATCCACTCACTACATTACACAGAAGTGCTTCATTGGTGGACTCTGAGTGTGTGATAGAAAAAGTGTACCAGTAAATAAGAACACTGTATAATCTCACCACTGGAGCTCACGTTATACTAGCCACCCCACACCAGACATACAAACTGTACCAGCCCTTGCTTTAAATGTACATTTGCAATTCTAGAAGGGCACCCTGCCAAAGACCCACCAACAATATTCATCACTGCGGGGACAGGGGGAAACCCCTCAGAAAATTTGTATGGTCAAGAAATAAATAAGTGCAACAGAATTTAATCCAATCTTGAGTTGCTGCTGCCAAAAGGGATTTTTTCTTCTCATATATCTTTAAAATGCAAGAGTGGGTAGGGTGATCTCTTAGATCAGCAATATATATGTTGGCAAACTACCTATAACATGTCACACTGCAGGGAGTGGTTAAAATACTGAGAAAAGACAAATAAAAATGAGCAGCTGATAATTCTATCCAGCACTGGACAAGGCAAAAATTGATTTACTCCTGATCTTGCAGTTGGCCTATTCTGTTGTTACCTGATTTTTGCTATCATCATCTGTAACTGGCAGTCCTCAGAAATCAGAAGTAGGGAGAAATATCATAAAGAAATCTCTCTCAACGCTGCTCTTTTTTCACACAAGAATCATTGTGTTTAATGTCTTATATAGCTCCTGTGATGAAAGCACCTAGCGACTGTTATATTAAAAGCAGATCATGTGCACACTTTAAAAAATTGCTAGGCCAGAAGTGCCTAACAGAAAAAAACCCATCATATCCAAAACCAAACAACTTTCAGTCAGAAACCCATCTGAAAAGAATAGCCTTTCAATCGAAGTAGAAGTTCACGGAATTCAGACTCTGACTTATTGAACAAGTTTCAAAGACTTAAGACTGTTATATGACAACCTCTGCATCCTGAAGTTCCTAAGGCAGGGACCCCACAGCAGAACTCTGTATTGCCATAGAAAATCTACTACAAAAGCTCTGCGCAATGGAGTAAGTAACAGAGCTCTCACAAACGGTGTTTCTATAGACAGAGCTCTTGGGCAGCATTCTTCCTGTTTGTCGTTCTACACATCTGTTACTTTTTGATCCTGCTCTCTTGCAGAGTGCTGATCCTTCAGACTTTCTCCATGGTGGGCCAGCTCCTGCCAGATCTGCTGACACTAAGGGTTTCTTTCCCCCAGTCTAGTTCTCCACAGGCTGGATCCTTCTGCCAGGTCTACCTCTATGATGCCAGCCTGGGTTTGACCCTTCCCAATGCCAGCCACCTCCTTCTCTGCTGGCACCCTCTCCATTAAAAGCCAGTCACAGGAGACAACCTCTTGCAGCTCTAAGGAAGTCACCTGACTCCTTCGCAGGTGGGTCCAATAACTGATCCAAGCCATCTGATCCACTGAAATGGGAGTAGCTGATCCGTTACAAGTGAGGCTCAGCCCAACTACCCTAAAAGTGCCAGCCAACCTGCGACAACCCTTAACCCCAGCTCTAGCTTAATGTACCATAAATTCCTTTCAAAAGTCTTCACTAACCATTACACAAGCAATACATAAAAATCAGCTATATAAATAAATACAACAGTACATTTTCACTATAGAACATGAGGGCTAAGTTAAAAAGCTGGACAGGCAGTGTAAATCAGGCAAGCTATAATAAAGTGAGTAACAATGGATTATATGGCAGTAGGGAACTTGTTGGATTCATTAATTGCTCATTACCAGATAAAAACAAACAAGTAAACATTGAAGTAATAAGTGGTTTTGAGTTTGGTTTTGGGGGAGGGGGGCTAGGGGGAATCCACTGAAACATACCTTTATTCTAAAGATACTTTTTCAACAAAAGGGATTTTTATTTTGAGATGCTGGGGGAGGAGGGTTGTTTGGGAATTATCTACAGTAAGTACCTCATGAAAAAAATGCTTTTTATCCCAATTACACCACCATATACCTGGAGCAACTCTAATCTTCCATCTCCTAAAAACATGGAAGTCAAGGGAGTTTCTATAGATTTGCACCAGATGGAGTTTGATATTGAAATGTTTATATAAATCACTTCTTCAAAAACCAAACTCACTATAAAGTAACCTCTCACTTAAAAATCCATGAATTGTCATTGGTGTCATATTTTTCACAAGACATAACAATGCTAGGCTGCCAGAAGACAGGGTGAGATATGTATCTACTGAACACCAAAAATTGCCAAATGAATTCCCTCTCAATAAGCAAAAAAACCCAAGCATATGTGCATTACATTATATTTATATTAAAATTCCTAAATCCTTTTAGATAGGCTAAATAACCAGAAAGCAGAACACAGTGCTAACTGCAGAGGTTAGTAATGTCTCAAAATAATTCATAACACGTTATTTGCTTTATAAAGACTAAAACAATTTCAAAGAATTCTGTTTTGCTTCTAAAATATTTGAAAATGGTATTATACAGTGAGATGTGGCCTTAACTACCTGAGCACCACTTGATATTTGCTTTATTTTATGAGACATTCTCCTCAAGTAGCTCTGCTTGAATCTATTAAGAAGAATAAAAGGAAACGCTATTTAGAAAAGTGTTTTTAAAATCCTGAGCAATTTCCATAATTGTGACACTTGGCACAATTTGATAGTATATCACATTGATTTTTATGTTTTAAGACAACAATCATTACATTATCATCTGCAGTCTAAGCAGTGGAGCCTAACTTCCTAATTAGGATGAAAAACTTACCAGTTGCAACCCCAGTAAGTCACAGTAAATCAATATTTTTAATAAGGATTAATTTTTAAAAACTCTACAAGGTTGTATTGGAAGCTATGCTGGCATGTCTACTGATTAACATTTGGTATTACATCTCATAAAGGGCCCATTATATAAAGCATCAGTCTAAGTGTAGTGTTTCCCTCTTCTTCTTATCGAATTTTTATTTTGTATTTCACATTAAAAAGAGTCAAATAAAAGGGAATAGAGTACTAAAAGAATACAGATATACAGGAAATGTATGTTCTACATTAAACTCGCTACAGAGTAATATAATGAATATTTCAGATTGTGCTTGACTCAAAATACATGATTAAAAAACCTGTATGTAAGTAGAGCTTTTTTACTTATTCTTTTCTTCAATGTCAGCACAAAATGTCTTAAATCTCATGATTTGTGGATGTGACAAACTTTTAGTTGCTGTCACACAGGGGATCAGTCATTTCACGATGACAATAAATAATCAACATTTTAGCTACAGAGGGATTGCACGGTAATGTGGGAAAGAAGGATTACAATAAAACGGAAAGGGGGATCATCCACTTGCCATTTTGTGCTTGTATTAATTTAAAAAAAGGAATGTATGTTACACTAAAATACTAAGAAGTTGTTAATAAAGCAGCTTCCAAGACATGCCTAGAACACATGAATATGCACTTCTGTCATCCGAAACTATTCAGTGTATCTGATAAGAGATTTCCCTTGTTGCTTCTGATTCCCCTGCCCTTTATGGGAAGGTTTTTCAGGTAAACAGCCAATTTACCATGTAGGAGAGATGTTTCATGTCATTTCATGGGGAAAAATGCTTTACGAATCATAACCAGGTACCACTGAAAAATAAATCTAAATTCAAGAGCAACCTAGCTGGAAATTTACAGACACGCACACAAATCTGTGAATTGATGCTAGGTGGCAGTACTGTGCAATTAAAACAAAAAAATTCTCCTCTCTGACTCATTCCAGGCACTTTTCAAAACAAGCATCTTGTACATTCCAAGTAATGATTTAACCAACAGACAGTCAGATATCATATTTTCTTTAATTTGAAACTCTTGAGAACTATATTACTTAAATAGATGTTTTAGAACTAGATTCCCTGCATGCAAAATAGTGCAAGAAGCAGTGGGAAAAGGTACAAGTTCAGCTCAATACCTAGGGCCTCCTTCCCTACGTACTGCAGGGGGTGAAACAGGAGTGTCTGCATGAGTCCTGCAAGATCATGGGTCCTTATTCTTCTCTTCTATAAACCGTATATGTTCTGTCCTAGCTCTACTGTATTTCTCAGAAATAAATAAAAGTTTGAAGTAAGTAGGGTTTTAAAAGTGTGTGATTTACTTATTAAAATAATACATCTAAGTAAAGGTTTGTTTTATTCAATTCAAAAAAAGTTATTAAAATGTTTCAAAAGCCTACATGGATGACATAAAAAGATATTAAAATTAGGTAAAGGTATCACCAGTGGGCAAATGAGATTAGACAACCAGCACCACATATTTCTTGTCAAGCATTTTCAGAACATTGTTTACTTGTCACAGCACTAAATAACCCTTGAAAGATAATGTGTATAGTTCACAGAAGCATAAAAACTGAAGAGGCAACAGGCTTAACGGGTCATCTTATCCATCCCCTAACCATCCAGAAAAATGTCCATGACAGAATTCTGTCAACTAAGATGGAAAACTCTATACCAGGTTTTTACCTATTTCACACTGCTTACTAACCGCCTCGGCAGAATTGCAAATTACAACAATATGCAATAGCATATTCAGCTTATTTGTGGAAATAATATTGTTTATATATTATATAACACTGGAAGAGCACCTGCCCCCATTTCAAAAACCCACCAGTAATGGTAGAGAAAGACTTTTAATATGATAATAGTACACAGAGTAACATTAGTTTTAATTGGAAACTAACAGAGTATAAGGGACCTGAGAAGCACTGGATATCTACATAAAGAAATCACACTTCTTTCCCTCAGATTTTACTAATAATACACACAAATGTATTGAATTAAATATAGATTATTAGCTGAGACCTAGAGTTTCCAAACTCAGTAACAAAAAAGCAAAAACAAAAAAAGAACATTGCAGTCAAGTAGTAGGCCTCGGAATCACAGCATTTAGAATGGTAGCTGGGAGGACATATAGCCCAACTCTGCATTAGAGGGGGATTGTCCTCTAAGGGCAAGTCTGTGCTACAGTGTTACATCGGCAGCTGCACCATTATAGTGCATCTGGTGAAGACGCACTATGCCGACAGGAGAGTGCTCTCTCGCCAGCATAATTACGCCACCTCGGCAAGAACTAAGAGAGCATCTCCTGCCAACATAGTGCCAGTGTGGAGAGCACAAAACTTGCATCACTCAGGCAAGGGTGCTTTTTCACACCTCTGAGCGATGTAAGTTAGATCTATTTAACCAGTAGTGTAAACCTACCATAAGTGTTCTTAGTCCCCTAGATCACTTCCAATGTTATTGCCTCGTTCACCGGCCTTAGCAAATTATTCTCTCGTCCAACTGACCTTCCTATTGTTTTTGTCAGGGCGGAGGGTTTTTTTTTCCAGTGTTCTGTTTCAGTCCTTATAACACTTTTTTACCTTTTTTATTTTCTGCAGTTTATCAAATATTTTTATAGTTCTCGCAAGGTACCCAACACTACCAACAGTACCCTCTCTAGCCTCAAACTGGTAACTAAAGAGGAAATATCACCTGCCTGTTCTCACAAAAGACATTTTTATTGTTACAGTACATCATTCACTTTTTGGATGGGTGGGGGCAACGAATTATACCAGTTCCTCATGGCTAAGTAATGAATCACTCAGAGAGGTGAAACTCTTGCCATAAAATATAATTCAAGATCCCCACTAATACATAGCTCCCATTTTGCAATCTCTGGCCCCAGTTCTGGGTTGCACAAACATATCTATCACCTGCAGGATCATTCCTATGTAACGGAACCCTCTGGTAACATAGACTTTGATACACAAAAAGACTTGGGTGTCACAAGACTCACAAATCACAAAACTCCCAGTTAATCCTATAAGCATCTAAACTCATTTGGCACGTAAAAGTTTCTGCAGTAAGAATTTACTGAGCACCTACGTTTCTGGACTCTTTAGAAGTGGTTCAGGACTATTTAGAAAAGCTGGACGAGCACAAGTCCATGGGGGCCGGATGCACTGCCTCCGAGGGTGCTAAGGGAGTTGGCAGATGTGATTGCAGATCCATTGACCATTATCTTTGAAACCTCATGGCAATCGGGGGAGGCCCCGGATGACTGGAAAAAGTCTAATGTTGTGCCCATATTAATAAAGGGAAGAGGGAGGATCCAGAGTACTACAGGCCAATCAGCCTCACCTCAGTCCCTGGAAAAATCATGGAGCAGGTCCTCAAGGAATCAATTCTGAAGCAATTAAAGGAGAGGAAAGTGATCAGGAACAATCAACATGGATTCACCAAGGGCAAGTCATGCCCGACTAACCTAATTGCCTTCTATGAAGAGGTAATGGCTCTGTGGATGAGGGGAAAGCAGTGGACATTTTATTCCTTGACTTTAGCACGGCTTTTGATATGGTCTCCCACAGTATACTTGCCAGCAAGTTAAAGAAGTATGGACTGGATGGACTACAAGGTGGATAGAAAGATGGCTAAATTGTCGGGCTCAACGGGTAGTGATCAATGGCTCCATGTCTAGTTGGCAGCCGGTATCAAGTGGAGTGCCCCAAGGGTTGGTCCTGGGGCCAGTTTTGTTCAATATCTTCATTAATGATCTGGAGGATGGCATGGACTGCACCCTCAGCAAGTCTGCAGATGACACTAAACTGGGAGGAGTGGTAGATACGCTGGAGGGTAGGGATAGATACAGAGGGACCTAGACAAATTAGAGGATTGGGCCAAAAGAAATCTGATGAGGTTCAACAAGGACAAGTGCAGAGTCGTGTACTTAGGACAAAAGAACCCCATGCACTACTACAGACTAGGGACTGAATGGCTAGGCAGCAGTTCTGCAGAAAAGGACCCAGGGGTTACAGTGGACGAGAAGCTGGATATGAGTCAACAGTGTGCCCTTGTTGCCAAGAAGGCTAATGGCATTTTGGGGCAGTGCCAGCAGATCGAGGGACATGATCATTCCCCTCTATTCGGCATTGGTGAGGCCTCATCTGGAGTACTGTGTCCAGTTTTGGGCCCCACACTACAAGAAGGATGTGGAAAAATTGGAAAGAGTCCAGTGGAGGGCAACAAAAATGATTAGGGTGTTGGAGCACATGATTTAGGAGGAGAGGCTGAGGGAACTGGGATTATTTAGTCTGCAGAAGAGAAGAATGAGGGGGGATTTGATAGCTGCTTTCAACTACCTGAAAGGGGGTTCCAAAGAGGATGGATCTAGACTGTTCTCAGTGGTACCAGATGACAGAACAAGGAGTAATGGTCTCAAGTTGCAGTGGGGCAGGTTTAGGTTGGATATTAGGAAAAACATTTTCAGTAGGAGGGTGGTGAAGCACTGGAATAGGTTACCTAGGGAGGTGGTGGAATCTCCTTTCTTAGAGGTTTTTAAGGTCAGGCTTGACAAAGCCCTGGCTGGGATGATTTAGTTGGGGATTGGTCCTGCTTTGAGCAGGGGGTTGGACTACATGACCTCCTGAGGTCCCTTCCAACCCTGATATTCTATGATTCTGCCTCTAAATTTGCACACTGCCTATCTCCTATCTAAGCCACGGAGTGAGCCTTCTTACTGAAAACAGAGTAAGAATCAGTACGTTTGGCTACCTAAATTGCATGTGGGATCCAATCCAGTAGGTGCCCTCTGAGCACACCTATTGAATCCAGCTCTTCAGATGTATTTGCACAAAGCAGACAGCATTAGTGGGAGGAGGACAACCTCCTTCATAACTTTGTCCTAACCACTGGGATTACTCACTTAGGATATAGGAAACCTCTGGTTCAAGTCCCCAGTTCAACTCCTTTCTTCCCCCTAGGCACAGAAGGGCCTGCCACCTCTCAGCTGAGTGCTCTAACCATTGGGATATGGGATAGTTTCATGTGGGGCTCCCTCAGTCTCTCCTGTTGAAGCTGTTACACTCTGGATAAATGAGAACAGAGTCATTTGGGCGAGAGAGAAAGCAAGCACAAGGCTGAGAATGACCATATTTGGGGGGTTAGAACACTCACCCAGGATGTGGGAGATCCAGGATTCATTCCCCCTGCTCCAACAGGTGTCCTAACTTCTGGATTAAAAGTTTGAGGGAGATGATTGCCTTCCACCGCCCCCAGCATAGGTGCCTAACTTCAAAAGAGGGTTCACAGCTGAGAATCACCAGCAGAGATAGGCATCTCCCTGCAGCCTGGACTTTGATGCCACCATGAAAAGGGTGGGGCCTAGGCTCTCCCATTGGCTAGCTTAGGTGGCTACCTGCCTAGCACTCTGACTTTTATGGATCACAACCTAAACCTCTCTCTCTCTCCCCATTCATTGTACTGGGAGCCTGGGCTTCCAGTGCAGGCTTTGTGAACTGAAGTGATTTTTCTAGGCATCCAAAAGTTAGGCGTTGGGAAGCTCAGTCACAACTCCTAACTCCTTTTGTGCATGCAGGCCGTGGTGATTCTTGCACCATTCCCTTCCTGGCTACTTGGGGGACACAAGAGGATGTAGCCAAGATTTATTTACTCCCAGCTGATACCTGGATGCTGTCAGGGTCTTTTGGCACCATTAGCCTGGTGTATAGCAGCTTTAGGATTAGAGGAGGACAAAGTACACCACACCTTTGCAACCCCTGTTCTGCAGAGTGAAGTGCTCTTCAGTCAGAGCTAAACATCCATTCCTCAGTTTCTATATGGTCGTATCACGGTGAAATACAGTAATAATGTTCAGCTTTGTGCCCACACAACCTCAGTTTATGAACATTTAGAGCTCTCAAAAAGGTGGATTAAGACTATTTCCTCCTGTAAATCATATTTTATTAGCAAGAGCACCCTTCAAATGCATCACGTTTCAGTGCTAGGGATCCTACATCCTGCCCTGTGTCTCCTGAAGTCCTCAGAGCTTCTATACTAGACAGAAATAGAGTATAATGTCAAAGGCAGAGCCTTAAATACAAACTTATCAACCAGTTAGAGCTCTTACACTAAAGTGTGGTAAAACAACTTGTGTCAATGGTAACATCAGAAACGCAAACAATAAGAAATCCTACCTATCCATAATAACAAAATCGGAAGTATTAGAGTGGGGAGGGTTGTTCCAGTCTGGTGTATAAGAGATGCCAAAGCTGTATTTACAGATAAAATGCTAATTTCTGCAACTCTGAATCACCAGTCTGGAACTTTTAAAATCTGCCTACCATTCCCTTTAGGGAGAGAATAGAGGAGGCGGATTATTACTCAGGAACAAACATTCAATGCTTTATGAACAAAGGTTGCATCTGCAGAGGAGAGGAGTCAAGTCAGTCTTGTACTGCCTGGAGTAATTATTTTGTACCCCTGCCGAAAAAACACACGGTAGACTAAACTGCAAATGTGAAAATCTCTTCCACCAAAGGACTCCCTCTTTCCCCATCAAGTGGCTATGAGCTAAGTGGAGTGGGTCCTGACACAGAGGACAAAGGATTCCTTCATTTGAATCCAGCTGTCCAAAGCAATCTTAGAAAGATTTTAAGGATCATATTCTGCTCTCCATTACACAAGGCAGAAAATCAACTGAATTTAATGGTGTTACTCTGCTTTTACACTGCCTTTTGGGCCACTCCCACTGAATGCATGAGCAGTCTGAAGACCCTAAATTCCCCCCACATCCTGTAGTAAAAAGGTCAGATCCCTTCTAACAATGATAGCATGTCAGTGTGGCCCTGTTTGGTGTTTTTAAAAAGCTATGGCTTTTAATTTCCTGATTCTTTGATAATTGCTCTATTTAACATGTGATTATTTGCATGAAAAAGTGATTGACATCAGCTGGTATTAATGATTGCGGGTGGGTTTAGTTCCTGTTTGTGAACTAAAGGTCTTGCATAAATAAGGGTTTTCCTGTTCAAGGTGATGGATGTTCTGGGCTCTGATGAAGACGTGTGCACTGAAATACTAGCCATAGCTTTCTTATGTTAAATATTGATGCTAAGTAAGTGAATAGTAACATTTTATTGTATGGAGGAATGTGAAATGTTATCTTTTGGTACTGGACTACCACAGCTTTTTCTGTTGTTACTTGCTGTAGCAGCATTTAGAAGTTGGTCTCTGTGTGATTTGAGCATCCATGTTTGTGAAACATTTCTCTATAAAAACTAAGTGTGAATTACCTGGTGTTGACTATATACAGGCTAGCATATATACATACTGCACCATGTATATCAGTAATATGCATTAAGCACAAATATTGTAAAAGTGATATAGCCTAAACTGACCAATAACATAATCCTGTTCACTTATGCTAAGTATCCCATAACACCTTGCATTTGCTGAAGCAAGCATTTGGCACAAGCAGATAGGAAACTTGTCAAGATACATTCATTCTATATTTTAGTACAAGCTGGGAAGTACGCTCACAGACCAGTACATGGAATGCTAGTATCCAAAACAAAGTTAAGGAAAAAACATATCAACAAGCTAGGGAAGTAGCACAAACTGATGGGTTGGATTTTAATGACATATGAAGAGATGAGTAACTTGTAAAATTATATCAATAATACTAGCAGAAGTGTGTAATTGTGGAAGCACACCTCCTGAGTAAGGTGAGTGTAACATCACTGCATGAGACAGCTTCCTGGATACAGATTCTATACCATACCATTTTCCAGTACTATACTATTATTGGCTTAGAGCAATAAACCTGACTGACACTGGTTATTTGGCCAAAGTGTGGTCAAGCAATTGACTATACAAGTTATCAATGCACATCTTTTATGTTTGAAGGACAAAAGGTACATCATCAACTGATTAACGTTTAGCCAAAGGAGATACAAAGGGGCAAGCTTTAAAACCTGTGGAATACTGGGGCAAGGGGGGAAACAAAATATCACCTGTGCATTCTGGCATTTCTTGTGGCAACTACAGCAAACAGAAAAAGGATTATCTGCAGCTTGGTCAAATGAAACTAAATTAAACAGGGCCCTGACTGGTTAGTGTCAGTAGAGGAAACACCACTACACAGGGCTTGTGAAGTTGCACACTAATTCTGGTAATGCTACCACTACTAGGTTGGGTTAGTGGATAAGAAGTGCCATAAGTACTTAACTATGTTGGCTGTGGTTTTGGAGAATTCACAATACCTACATTTTATATGGACATGAGAAAAATCTTATGACCATCTGAAAAGTGTATTATATGAATTAGACAATACAACTAAGGCATGGAGAATTTCTTGAAAGATAATGGCTTGAAGATTCCCTAGGAGAATAGCTCACGCTGAGGTCAATATTATTAGAGATCATCAGCTAAACAAGAGAAGGAACATTGCCTCTTTTCCACAAAATCTCTTGTTCCTTTAGCATGACAAGTGAAGGCTATGTTTAAATGGCAGAGTGGCTGCACTAGGATGCAATGGAGCTAGGGCTTGCTCAAATAGCAAATCAAGATACTACTTTCATTTTGGAAAGTTATATTGGTGTTTTATATTAGGGGGAGCTGGTAGCAACCTTTATATTAAACTTGCCTAACACTTTCCATTGTAAAAGCGTCTTGAGAAGCCTCAACATCTCAGACCTTTGAAATATAGCAAGGAGACAGTCCGAGGACTACAAAAGCACCTTTTCTTCTTCCCACTGCCCCATGAAATTCCATTCCTGAGCTATAAAGTATTAAATTTCCCACTTCCCTTTTCTTGCTTGTGTTCCTCAGGGGGAAAAAAAGTGGCATCACATCAAAACACAAAATGAACATCCAAGGCTGGGCCCACGCCACCACCAAAGCAAAAGACACTGCACTGGGGAACTGTTGAAGAAACTATAGCAGCTAGGACAGTGGTGGGGAAGAAACAATGGCAGGGCCAAGCTGGGCAGTGAGCATACATCCCCATTGCCCCCAGCCCCCACACACTGGTCCCAACAGTCTATATCCCCTCCCACTTCAGGGGTCATCATATACGGCAAGAGCACCCCAACTCTTGGGGGGGTGGGCACCGGAAGGAAGGGATGAGTGGCCTGGACCACGCTCAATCCAACCATACACTCAGCCCAGTACATGATGCCAGAAGTCCATCCTCACTCTGGGATAACAGCCTTCCCTTGCTGTCAGCTAATATACTTAGTCTTCTAGCTCAAGTGCTGAAGGTTCAGGGTTCAAACCCGGCTGGTGATACATGACGATGGTTTGTTACAGCTGTCCATAACAGAATGTTTCTCGGGGGGGAGCAAAATTTAGACATTAAATTAAGGACTGATTCCTGTAAAGAGCTGAATGTCATTAGTACCTACTACAGGAACTTCACTCATCAGTTTATACAAAATATCCCTACCATTTTTCAGGACCAAGACTTAAAATTCTGACAGCAAATCAGATGTCTGGGTAGTTGACAACTATTCCCCCAAAAAGGTTTTGAGTATTCAGACAGTAATTAAATATTTAGCAGAAACTTCTAGCCAATTGTTAATTCAATAAAAATCAGGATGATAGTAGGTTTTTTTAATTGTTTGTTTCTCTATGGCTGACATACACAGTCTTTGATCTTATCAATGTATTATATCTTTTCATAAAGTCAGCTTTCTACTACTGCTCTGTGCTGCACTAACATCCATTACATGAAGTGACAGTGTCTTAATTGAAATTACTTTTACTCCAGTCTATTTCATAAAAATTCATTGTTTTAATCTAGTACATGTAATATTAACAAGAACTAAATGTCTGGTCCCTCTATTATTCGGTCACTGGCACTCTTCTTCATATGAAAGCAACACTGTTAAAAAGTTTAGATTTTTTTTTCAAATAACCCATTTCATTATACTTTTTAAAAAAATGATTACAATACTAGTAGCAGGAACAACACCTGTGTGCTGTCCAGATGTCAACTGTCACTTCTAAGATGAGTCTCACCTTCACTTCAAGATTTGGTCATTAACAGGAAAAAATTTCTGGGGCTCAAACTCCTATATATATGAATGACCAGGGAATAAACACATTCAATGGGTGTGCACATGTGATGGGTGTGTGTGTGTGATGGCTATAGAGACCTAGGAAGAACTGTATGAAAAGTCAGACAGAAAAGTTCACTGAAATCCTTAGAATTAGGCACCCCAGTACAAGCATCAAAAAAGTAATACTTATTCTTCAAAAGAAGATCTAGGCCCTTATCCAGCAAAGCACTTGAACACATGGTTAACTAGGCTGAAGTCAATGGGACTAGTCATATGATTAAGGGCTTTACTGGATCATGGCCTTAGGGAGTATTTCACTTAATTCTTACAGTTGTGTGTTCAGGAAATGGATTTCCATGAAACAGTAAAAGTAAAACAAAAGAGGCTGTTAACGCCAGATAGTCACACAGAATAACATCAAGCATAATACCCCAAAATTATACAGACATCTCCCATGTTCTCCACAATAACCAATGCAGAGAGATCTGCCAAGTCCGGAGATAGTCTAAAGTAATAGACATGAAAAGTGTGAACTGCATCATTCCTCTCAAGAGAGCATCAACTCCAAGACTCACTGCTCTGGTGGGTCACAGACAACCACCTCAGTAGAAGACAATAGCTTTCCCCAGTCACCTAGTGGATATAACTTGACTGGTGGTTTAAGTGCAGTAGGACCTCCCTGGTGTCACCCCTGCCTTTAAGGGGGACCCTGCTGATGACCCCTTACCTCTGTGGGAGTGAAAGGGTCCCTTTGCCAGCACCAGTCCAAGTGTGGCAGGATGGGGCCATGGAGCAAGGGTATGATCGTAGGGATGGAGCCACAGCGTGCCTCATGTCACGGTATATCAGTGCCTCAGATTACCTTAATATGGGTCTGAATAGAA
Source organism: Chelydra serpentina (assembly GCA_037349315.1). Lineage (NCBI taxonomy): Eukaryota > Metazoa > Chordata > Testudines > Chelydridae > Chelydra > Chelydra serpentina. The sequence continues at coordinate 26,003,231 of JBAIAC010000035.1, read as the reverse complement.
TGGCTAGCGCACACTGACTGAGTTCAATAGTTATTTTTATCTTCCCTGTTGAAAGAGTGGATTTCACTTAGTACAATTCCCTCAGTAAATTTACTCACGCACAGACAAACAACACACCTACTCACAAACAAACATAAACAAGCAAACTGACAAAAAACTATAAACTCACCAAGACATTTCTCTTAAAGAGCTAAGAAGGAAGAAAAATAATGCCTATTTTTAAATACTTGGCTGTTACAGTGATGGGGACTATCACAGGGCATGTCTTCTCCCCAGCCTCCCAAACACTCGCTGTCACACCTAGTCTCCTTTAAGAAGGTTTGGTCTCTTAACATAGGCAAGAAAGACAACAGAAAAACAGTTTCTTAACTCATTCCTCCTCAGTGTACTCTTCAGTGTACTCTTCCTCCACCCGCACTGTCATCACTGTTTTTGAACCACCATCCCTCCCTGAAACACACGTCTCCCTTGTCCACAAATCAAATCTAGAAAATTATAAGCAACTGAAAAGGAACTTTGAATTAGAAACACATAACTTTTGTAATAACCTCAAATACAGCTATCACTAGTATAATATAAATATTTTAAACCAAGGTCTCCAGTTTCTATGATAACAGCATTGTATCTTTCAAATTTAAAAAGCACCTTTGCTATATCACTCTTGGTTTGAAATGTAGACATACTATGGATCTAGTATGAGAATGTGGGGTGTATTTTGAAAGACACTGTGCTGTTGGTAGGTGAAATTGAGACTTCAGGATAGTGTTCCAGATACAGTAGTAACCAGACTAGAGCTATAGATGTATTCTCCACACAAGCTAAATTACACAAGTATTTTATGTTCCTGCTGCTCTAAGTAATGTCTGACCCAATGGGTTCAGGTGTATTTTACAATATTAGCATTTATATATTTTTTCGTTATATTGTTTAAAAGTGGAAGTGGGTATACTCAGCACTTATTTCTTTTCAAATCACAGTGGCTACTGCATTCGTAGCCCGTGTTAAGTTGCTAGTTGAAGGGTTTTGACAGTTTTACCCTACATCTTTTTATTCAGAACGACTTCTAATCCTGAAACTGGTTCTTTGTTTTAAATCAGAGATGTATTGATTAACTGTGAGACAGAACGTAACTCACCGGTGGCTGAGTAGGGTATACACTATGGAATTAGGACAGTTAAACACTGCAATCGATCCTTTCATTCTACAGCCACTGCTGCTGCAGCAAGCAGTTTCTCTAAGCTATTAATTTTATTATTAGCACACCTGGAGACATTGTTTCCCTGAGGGAAAAGCAATTCAGCTGTGTGTGCTACAAAGACCAGTGGCATGTGATCAATGAGACAGCTGGGACTGCAAGGTTTCAAAGCATCTCTTTCCATTGGAATTCAGATTGGGTGTGACAATGTAGTTTGTAAAATAGCAATGATGCAGAGTGATATTGCTTAAATTTTCTGTTTGCCTCATCTCACCTCATCTACAGTTAAGCCCTTTTAAATAAGTCAGACATGTTACAAGAAGATAAAGTCACTGGAAGTACAGAGAGACTCTTGCAAACAAATATTGTCTCAAGAACTGGCAATTACATAATGGTTATGGATTTTGCCAGCAGTATTGTGTCCACGCTTTCTTCTAACCATGAGTTCTCCTTCACTACACCTGATATCAACCTAAGGCCAGCAAGTACCATTTTGCTCCTTGAACCATTAACTTCTCTCTTTCCTTCTACAAGAATTAAGCAATGTCCCTCAGTCTGAGGGGCATGGATCAACGTTCATGTCACGCTCCTCATCAGTACCCAGCCCAGGCCAGGGAAGCTACTGATCCAACCAGCAAACCAAATTCAGTGATGAAGCCTGGTCATGTGCACCTGAGATACACTGAGCATACGCTAAGAAGAAGAAGTCCAAAGGGACAGTATTAAAGAAGTCCAAAGGTTCTTTAATAATCACTGCTTGAGACAAAAATGGAAAGAGGGGAACGACCGAGAACTAAATTTCTCTGCTAAGCATTGAATTATCTTGTGTAGACATACGAAACAGAGAACCCCTACTGTGTCAAGAGTTCATGATTCCAACTTTGGTGTTGATTTTCATGTGTGGGGGGGAGAGAGAAGATAAGAATTGAATAAGGGTCATGTGTGTTAAATTTGCCATGGGATCATACAGATTAAAATTCACAGCTCAAGGAAAATATTCTAAATTCAACTTTTATATTGTGCAATATGCTATAGGGAAAGGACTAATTAAAAGTTTCTGAAACATTTACTTTTATTTCTGTGGAAGTCGGTAAAGGGAATTTGGATGCAGGCCTCTATATGAGCAAGAGTCAGGCTAACTCTAGCTGTGATAACGCGAGATTTGTAGAAGCGGGGACTCTGTGAGGTGAGGGGAAAATAACTATGAGAGAGGTTATTGTAACCTTGTATTAGATAAGAATAGAATGTAGACCATAACAAAATTAATGAGGAAAACAAGATAACAAGAAAGAATATGTATAAACAAATTGCAGTTGTTGATCATTACTATATGTAACAAAAAGTATAAATGCTTGCCTTAATTGTTTATCTTGGAGAGACCTGCCTAGGAGGGGGAAACCCTGTGTCCTAGTGCACTCTCTCCTCTTTGCAATTGCTTAGGTTAATAAAGTGTATCTTGCCTTGCTGCACCCAAAATAAGAGTGAGAACTCTGTTTTTCTCCGACATTTCATATCAATGAGAATGACAATGATTTAAACAGTAAATTGAAGCAGCACAATATTAGCAGTAGTTGACTTTATTTTGCATTAGCTATTGAACTTTTTGTTGTTGTTGTTGCGACCCTTTTGAAATAAAGTTATACTTGGTTTATTCTGTTGTGATTCCAGAATTTAAGATAAAGATTATAAATCCAATTGTGACCACTCCCAGTTTCATTTGAGGAAATAGTAGGGGAAGTAGGTCTTTATATATAATGTATTACCTGTAGTCTCTGCTTATAGGAGGAATTATTTTTATTAGTAGAATAAGAATTGTGCATTAAATGGAAAAGCCATGTTACGAGGTTTTGTGAAAGTATTGTTTTTCTACTTTGTTTTTAATTGCTTTTTGTGCTTCATTTATAAATTAAAAATAGGACTGGATAAGCTTAATGAGAATCAAATCCTCAATGAGAACTAGCACACACAGATATTTTACACACACACACACACACACACACACACACACACACACACACACACACACACACTTCTCTATTAAAAAAGAAATGCAAAGGGAATCCACAGACTGAAATCTTTATAAAGAGAACATTAAAGTCAAGGCACATAGAGCCAGAACCAAAGCCCAATGAAAGCAACAGGAGCTATTAATTTCAGGAGGTTTGGATCAAGCCCATGTTGCCTTTTTAAAGCACAATAGGCCTGCTTCTGTGAAACTTGAGCACCTTTAAGTCACAATAAATTCAGTGGGAGTTGATGACATTGAGAAATTTGAAAGAGGCACTCAGAACGAAGGGCCCAATGGCAGTAGAACTTTATAGTCTTCAGAAAATCTTAAATATTAAAAACTCAAGGAATTTTCAATGAGCCAATAACCACTTCCTCCATATCTCTGCCCAACCTCTGCCTATGAGCCACAGACCTTGTTAACTTACTACATCTACATTATGGCCACTACAGTCCCTGCATGCTTAATTATCCCCTCACTCTCCTGGTCTAGAAATACAGCTTCTCATGTATTACCGTTCACATATAGTCCAGAGATGACAGCCTCCATTATTCACAGTCCCATGATGGCCTAGGAATTCCAACATATCTTATTTATGCGCTAAACCGCTAGTTAAAGTGAATATGCTTTTACTCCATTCTACTTAGGCACACCCTGAGCTGGGGTTATATTTCCGCTCCATAGCCCATAAATGTATAGGCCCCTCTTAGCAACTTCCTAAAACAGCAATTATCAGCTCTTGTCCAATCCTCCCTACCATTCCTTCCCCTCATGTGGTCTGGTGTTTGGCCTAACATAACCCGAGGGGGTAAAGATGCATCCATAACATCTCTTGTACTTCTTCCTGCTCAAGTTGGATTCTGCACATTTGACTGGAGGCTGGCCATCACCAATCATCTATTAAAGACATACTGACAAGTTCAGTGGAAGGCTTTCCAATATAAGTGCTGTATATCAAGGATACAGATTCTGCCTCTGACCTGCACCCTTTCTGATAGTATTGGAGACTAATCCTTGTACCGGATATAGATTGGAAGGTTTAGTGTAGGTTATATCATACATGCAGACAACAAACTGTTGAAATAACATACTCAACATGGCAGACTTAAGTCCTGGGTATCTAATGGCAAGGGCTTGCCATCGTGAGGAATAGGGTGGGTAGGGATGTTGGAGCAGGGTTATGGCTGATGAAAGCTTGCAGTCAGATAATGAAACTTGATGAGGTGACATTGGACCAATGCCACAGACACACTTAAACCAGTCTTTGTGCATTTATTTTAGATGTAACTAGATCAATTTTAAATCAATTATGTTACACCAGTGCAAGTTTGTTTAATATGAAGAAAGTTTTATTTGCAACCTTAATTAGCAGAGTGTGAAGTTTACCATTCTGCAGAGGGCCAGCAAAAGTCCTGTGCACAACTTAAATCCACAAAACAGGACTTTAGTGGTACTAAGTGTTGCACAGGCTCTTTACAGAAGAATAAATTTCCTCAGTTAAGTTTATTTATGTAGAAAGTAGAGGAGAGTGTGTGTGAGGGAAAGTGGAACAATAAACCTACTCCTCCCTCCACAACAGACTCATGACTAAAGTTAGTAAAAACACTCCAAAATGCACGTTCAAGACTATTTTTAATGTTGACTCCAGAAGATGATGTTAAAGAATAGATATTCTTGTCCTATGCTAGAGTTAAGAATAAAGCAGTTAGTGAGAATTATAGAAATATGTAATTTCACTCCTTTATTCTATGTGCAAACCCATCTTATTTTATGGAAATGTATTTGTTTTCTGAAACTGTTGAGAGATTTTGGACATACATTTTTCAGCTGACTCTTATTTGTTAGCTGTGCATTTTGGCCATTTGCAATGTTTTATTGGTAACTAAAGTTCCATGGTATTGTTTATGCTAAAAAATTGGACTTCCAAAAGTGATTGGACTTGTTCAAGGGCAAATACCAATGTCCACATGCAAACCAGATGTGTATACAAAGAACAGCATTGCCTTATCGTTGTGGGAATAAAGACCTGTTCACACCAGTGTTCATGAATAACAAAGATTATCCCATTTTGTAAGGCACTATGAGATCTAAAAAAGAACAGCACTAAATATTTTTATTACTTTTTAATGCAAGGCACTTTATGGACTACACACATTCCCATCAATAGTTCCTCAGAGAGCTGTGTAGTGCCTTCACCCACTGGCAGCATAGAACATGGATAACAAAGCGTTCAATACCTTTGAGTCACTCACCTTCACAATCAGATATGAAAACATTTGAAGGTGAAGCAAACATTTAGTATTGTAATCAGCCAGAAGGGCAATATCAATTACCTTAAAGCATAGCATGAAGAAACAAAATAGTTACATCTAAAGTTAAGGGTTTACAGGAATTTCAGTGCTCATTAACTAAAAGAAATTAAGGTCTCACACAGGGGGTTTTGTTGTTTAGTTTTTACTGTTTAAGTGACTGATATTTTGAAAGGTAAATTACTAAGAGTACAAAGAGCTCTCATCTTCCTCAATCATGGGCTACATACATATAGTGCTGCAAAGCACTTCAGGCATTGCTACAAGTGCTACCACATCCAACACTGACCAGCATTGGCCTAGAGAGACTACCTACTAGTAGGCGAGAGTCTCTCTACCCATTTAATATCACAGACCTATTGGAGTACTGACTGCCAATTATGCTGAATTTGGTGTCATACAGCAGGTCTGTGATCCAGTTTATAGTACATTAAGGACTCAGCAGAGACCGCCAAGTTGATTTGACAAGGTTCTTAAAGCTAGAATAAATAAGTTAACACAAGAGAATGAGTCTGATGAAGGGAAGATTGGAGCCAAGCTCCTACGGATTCAAGATTACTGAATAATCAACTAACACCTGTTTTCTAAAATACTTAAATAACATCTCTTCCATGCTGTTTGTAACAAAGCATTTTTTTATATTACAGAATTCAGTTAAAAAATGAAAGTCTCAAAATTACCTTTGATAAGAAGTTTTCTTCAAATTGTGGCCACAACCTTTGAACTAAAATATAACAACTTTCTTACAGCCTTTCTGATGTATCCTATTTTAGTATATCAGGTCCTGCTTATGAAAGTCCCAAAATCTCAGCTAGCAATGAGAAAGACTCAACACATAAGCCATGCTTCCAAAGCCAGAAGAACACAATTTCACGACCCGATTTCACAGGGCTCCCTCCACTGTTCTATATTGTCTCCTCTGTTTCCTTTTGTGACTCTAGAAACTCCAAGCCTGGGATAACATTCTCTCCAGTCCAGTTACTGGTCTTGCTAATGGCAAGTTCCCATGACACCTAACAGAGAAGGCAAACACACCTTGTGCATCTTCAGGTTCTTTCTTAAAGGGATAGCACCTAGATTCACATAGGTATGTTACAGTAACTCAACCCCTTCGATCTGTTTTGAGTACCAAATGATCTTTTTCTGCCTAAGACTATGATCGTACCAGCATTTACACATGTGCTTAACTTTAAGTAGATGAGTAGTCCCATTCACATGAATAGGACTATTCATGCTTAAAGTTAAGTGCAAGTATAACAGTGTTTGTAGGGTTTAGAGTCTAATTAAGAAATATTACAATGAATAAGGAAAATATGTTCTTTCCATCACGTTACACTGGAAATTATTTCCTTTATTGTATATAGAACAGTTGCCTCTAATCTTTATGGGTTTTGCATGGTATGTGGCCCTATCCAAAGAAAAATTGGGAAAAATCTTTAAATACTACTATATATTGGGGGTATTTTTCATCTAGAAAACAGCTGGCTTTAAGCAATCAAATATACCTACCAGTCCTTAACTGCACCCATAATTCAGAGGTGGAAGTCTGTGAACATCAATGATTTATTTATAGATCTCGGGAGGGGAAAATGATCCTAGCTTGGTGCAGATTGCACTTTTATGAACTACCAAAAGAAATTTCAAATGAAAAACATTGAAATCACCTTGAGATTTCACTTAGATTAAGAAAGACATTGTCTACATCAGACATCTCTCTCTCTTTAACTCCACCTTCTTTTTAAAATCTCCACTGATGAACTTCCAATTATGGTAGCAATAGATGAAAAGCCAGCATTTTTACAGGGTGCTGTCAAAGCAGGGTTAGATGACACAATGGCAAGAACACCAGTGCCTTGCCTACATTAGCACTCTCACAGTTGATGCCATGAATGGAGCTGATCTGCTGGGACTGCAACAGTGGGTCCTTTCCCCAAAACAGTCTACCCCAAGACATTTAAAGTAATTAGTGAGTTTGGGTGCTTCCATTTTTGGTTGCCCAACTTGAGACACCTTTGCACAGTCCTGATTTTCAGAGGTTCAGTGCTCCCGAAAATCATGCCCCTTTGATGTGTCTCAAGTTGAGCACTGAAAAGCTGAGGAACCTAAAATCACTAGTCCCACTTGAAAAGCTTTGGCACTAGTGCAGACACTGCCACAGTTTTGCCCTAAATGATCCTGCATTGTAGCAAAAGAGAAGGCTTTGCTGACTTTATTTCCTGAAAACTTCCGAAACGCTGTATTAAATCTGATTCGCCCATGATTTCACTGGGAGCTGTACATGAAGAAATGAGGATAGGAAGAATCTGTTTTTACTTAATTTTGGATCAGTTTAATGCTCATGAAAGAAAGGGGGTAATGGTATTGGGTTGACTGTAGGAGCATTTTGATTGTCCACAAAGCTCTATTACAGCCTGACCTGAAAAAACCCAACTAACCCTAACTATGCAGATTCTACACTACTCCACAGAGCAAAATTCCGACTGTAGTCAATGGGAATTTTGCTTGACTGAGGACTGTGGTAATTTGTCCCTGTATCTGTGGATATGTACCAAACTGTCAGGTGTTTATGTGATAAGAAGTAGGATATGATCTTTAAATTCACTTTTGTTTGTTTACTAAGCTGCGATTTGAACTCAGGACTGCTAAGTGTACTAATGCCCAGGAAAAAGCAGTGAATTGAACGTTCCTGTCTCTCGAACTATTATTTGCCCTTTTTCCTGGATGAAATAATGAAATATGACTACAGAAAAATGAATTAAAAGTGTCACCCTGAAAAAAGGGAAGAAAACTGGCATCCATACCAAAAACAAACAAATTCTTTAAAGTTTTCACTGAACCTATAATTAAAAAAACAAAACAAAAAAAACCATTCTGCCATTTGCTGGATTCCTCTCTGTTGTGATTTTTATGAGCAATGCAAAGCTTGAGCTGAGCCAGGGAAACATGCAGAAATCTAAGAAACAGAAATTAAGAGGCAATTGCTCCTTGAAATCTGTTAGTTGTTCTGACAAACCAGGTTGCCAGTGTCATACAGAAACTTAGGAGTGGAGAGGGAGGTGTTAACAAGGAAAAAATATTGGTCAAAGAAGTTGCATATCAGAATGCAGATGAAACAGGCAAAACATACGAGGCACCATGCAAAAAGAAAACAGACCTAGGGAAGGCTTATCTCTGGTCCCATGATGAGGCTTGTAAAGCTTCAAAGAAGCCAAGGCACTTGGTTAACTAATGCCATCTATCAGCAGGGAAGCCAGAAGAGGGGCATGTAAGACCCTTATGTACACTTATGCACAGGCTTAATTCTGTATGCCAGTAGTCCCATTGATTTTAATGGGAGTGTTCATGCTAGTAAAGCTAAGCACGTATAAGGGTTTGCAGGGCCAGCGCCCAAGTGTTTTACATATTGTGTATATGGTTGCTGTATAAAAATGTTCTCTAACAGTCTTTCACTCAACAGCTTTGATGCTGGCCAGATGGTAAAAACATGCAACAAAACCTTTTAAAAATACTTTGAAACGTGCCTAATAAAGTATACTTTAATATCTAAACAGATATTTAGAGACATACCATAATTTATTAAATGTATTAATTATAAATATATATATATATATATTAAATATATATTTTAAATATATATTATAAATATATTAAATGTATTCATTATAAATCCTTTCAAATTTATATTGAACTCAAAATATGACTGATTTCCTTTTCTCTGGTGCCCTGTTGTACTAAGGACATTGGGACATGAAGGGTCAATAACATATTAAAGAAATAACCATATCCGCATTATTTATTAACTCTGTCTTCTCTTCCAGGAGGGGAGGATATGCAGAAAACCCTGCATGCATACAGGCTGGGCCCATAAGAGCTACTGCAATACACATAATAAAATAAAATAAAATAAAATAAAATAAAATAAAATAATAGTAACAATTAATAATAGGTAATAATTACCTACCTGGGTTATAACAATATCTACTTCCGTCCCTTCCTCACATGATTCAACAGCATATTCAGAGGCTGGATTTCAAAGCATTCTCTAATGCTCCAGAAGCATGTCTCCTTTGAGAAAAGGTGTAAGAAGTATAATTCCTACTGAAAATGTTAAAAGTGCTGCACTGTATAGCAAGTTGAGTGTGCATAATACTGAGGGCACAGAACTAAAGTCTAAACTGAAAAGTAGTTGTATGGAGCTAGGATGTTCAAAAGGATGTGGAAGTGGGCAATGTATGAAAACTATGAGGACTTAGCCTTTTCACAAGATAACAGAGGAATAACTATAGAAAAAAAGTCTCATGTAACTAAATGTCAAGTGGGCATATTAGAGCTACCTGGAGAGAAGTTTAAACGTGCATGCTGGTCATGTTTCCAAATATTTGAAATTAGGTAGCTCTTTTCTTTGAATGCATGTGGTTTATACAGACTATAGTTAATTTTCCAAGGTAATCTGTCTCCTTACACAGTTTGCCCAAAGGACCTCAGTCCTGACAGGCAATATCTCTGCTATTCTACTCCTAGGCCTTCACTGAGCAGAGTCTGCTTTCCAGTGTTTCCCAACTATGCGTAATATTTGTGATGTGCACAAATGGGACTGGGTTGAGGAACAACAGGAAATTTGTATAAACAGGAAAGGAAAAAGGTGGGTTTATGCCAAATTGATGGCCTTCTTACTCTGGGGCTGTCTGTCTGTTCATCACCCTCCCTCATCCTCCAATTAGTCACAGCAGCCTCAGGTCTGCTCTAATCTATGGGGCTGTTGGCAGCCAGCAATAGCCAAAACACGAAGCCTCTCTTGCCATACCATCATTCCTCCACAACATATTGAGGTTAGGTGTCGTGTAGAGCCATTACTCTGGCTCTCTTCCACTTCTGGAGTCCCCCTATATCAGGGATCGACAACCTTTGGCAAGTGGCCGCCAGGGTAAGCCCCCGGCGGGCCGGTCTGTTTACTAGCCACATCGGCAGGTTCGGCCGATCGCAGCTCCCACTGGCCGCAGTTCGCCGCTCCAGGCCAATGGGGGCTGTGGAAAGCAGGGCCAGCACATTCCTCGTCCCACGCCACTTCCTGCAGCCCCCATTGGCCTGGAGTGATGAACCGCGGCCAGTGGGAGCTGCGATCGGCTGAACCTGCGGATGCAGCAGGTAAATAAACTGGCCCGGCCCGCCAGGGGGCTTACCCTGGCGGGCCACGGGCCAAAGGTTGCTGATCCCTGCCCTATATGCAAAGGGAAAAACAGTGTTAGACAGAACCCAGATCACATAGGGGCAAATTCAGGTCCAACATCTGTGGATACAGAGTTCTGCATGCACTAAAGTGTGATGCTGGATATTAGGAATCGGAGCCTAACAAAGGGTATGCATGCCTTTCTCAGCACAGAAGTCAACTCTGTAGGGACCCTTGCAGAGCACCATGTAGGGTGTGAGGCAAGTTCTGGCAAGCTAGGGTGACCAGACGTCCCGATAAAATCGGGACTGTCCCGATATTGAGCAGTTTGTCCCACGTCCCGACTGTAGTACGGTCGGGACGCCATTTGTCCCAATATTTTGTTTCGGGCACTCTATTTTTATTTTTTTTTGCGCTAAGGAGGCGGTGACAGGTAGGGGGAGCGCCTTTTCAATTGTTACAGTCACCCAGTACGTCCCGGTCGTTGGCGGCACTTCGGTGGCGGGTACATCTTTCTTCGGCGGCAACACTTATTACCCGCCGCGAACGTGCCGCCGCCGACCGTCAGCAACTGAAGGACCTGCCGCAGAAGTGCCGCCGAAGACCGGGACGTGCCGGGTGAGTGTAACAACTGAAAAGGCGCTCCCCCTGCAGCGATCCTGATATTTTGTATTTCTCATCTGGTCACCCTATGGCAAGCAGAGGAGGGGTTGGGAGGATCTGCTGTTCGGTGGATCTTCCCATAAGCGTTTGACCAATAAAGGCCTGCAAAATCTGCTCCAACCATAAAGTTGGATTATTTTAAGTACAGTGGTTCTATAGCCACTCCGTGGCCTAACAAAGAGGATCTACTTCATCCCAGCCTGTCTATTTGGGTGAGCACTGAGCTCTGGGTATAAAATGTAGGGTTACTGAATATAGCATCAGCAACAAACTAAAGCATGCACTTGAGTTTCTTTGTTGTAAAAAAATAGGTTATATTTGATACATTTTCTGCTAGTGGCTGTTTATAACTATTACATGTACTTGTTTTTACTTTATTATTTTATATAATAGTTACATAGTTATAGTTAGAACTATAACATATCTAACCAATATAGAAAAAACATATTTCCTACCAATGAAGAGGAGGTACACTTGGGATACACAAGGGAGCAATTGTTTCAGAGAACACAGTAGTACTACACAATAGCTAAGGACAAGAAAGAAAGAATTAAACTTTAAAGGAAATTTAGGCAGAATCTAATTACACATCTTGGAATATGGCCAAGATACTACATTTAACATCCCTACTCCTGTGAAGACTGCCATGGGATCTTTAATGACCACAAGTGGTCAGGACCTCAGTTTTAGATCTCATCTGGTAGACAGGCTAATGAGATTTCCAGTATTTCTTGCTTCTGCTTAGACTGACAGCAACCTTTCTTATAGCATTTCAACAGAACCTGAAAGGAACCAGAAATTACAGAGCTGGGCAAAAGTGATAATATGTAACTTTTTTCAACTCTCAAAACAAGTTTGACACAAGTTCAAGATGAATTGTATTAAGTATATGTAAATGATCCAAAGTTTGTTTACCAATCCTTATCTCTCTCTCTCTCTCACACACACACACAGTGAAATCTATACGGTAAAATTTAATAAACACAAAAAATTCAAAATGCTTTACTACTTATTAGCAGATTTTTTTCTGTATTTTTTAAAAAGGACTATTACTATTGCTATGCAAGGTGTACTTAGAAGTACTACTCCACAAATAATTTAGCTGCAAAATGTAATAACTGAATACTTAACCAATAAACCTGGACTGAGTCATTGTTTACACAATACACATTAAAGAAATAACATTTGATATACTTGTCCCATTTTTACAATTGGTATAGCCTTTTAATTAGATAATAAGCCTTCCGTCTGAATATTTCAGATGATATTTTTTTCAAAAAAAGAGTTAACCAAAAAGAAAAATTGTAATGTCCTTTTCTCTCCCTATTAGTTTGTCTCAGCTCTAACTCACATAGTTACAGCACAGTGGCTACCTATTGCACAAGTGCTTTACAAGATTAAATGTGCACCTCCAGCAACTGCACCCAAACAAGGGCAGCCACAATTTGGCCCTAATTCTGAAACCCTATCACTGATTCATACCATTGTGAACCTATGTTGGGTTCTGTTTTATTTTTAACAGTGATGTACTTTTCCACTGACTGGCTTTTGTGTAAGTCACATTCTTAAGGTGTGCACCTTCCTCCAAAGATCTCAAAGCAGTTTTATATGTAGTACATTAAGCCTCATAACTTTGAAAGCAATGCATGATTAAAATAAGGCACAAGCATGTGAAGTGACTGGTCCATGGTCACACTAGTAGAGCCAAGAGCAGAACTCCAGTCCTGACTTCCAGTCACCATTAGATAACAATGGTCTATGCATTCTACAATATGCAATTTTTTTCCATATTCTTCAGTGATTTTATGTGTAGATACAAATGTTTAAAGAGATAACAACTAATAATTATTTTTACACAAGCGTCAAAATGCCAAACCACTAATTTATATTCTTGTAGGTTTCTATGTTTATCTCTCATATCCCAATCCACATTTATCTCCACATTTATGCAAGGCTACCTATTGCAAGTGCCTTGTCTTCCTCTCCAACTCCCCACCTTTATCCCTTCCAGTTTGTCTTCTGCCCTCCCTATTGACTCTACTCACACAAAAGCCACTGAGAGAGTAGTGCAAAGCAGCATTCACAAACAGTTGTTTGAATTCAAAACGGTTTTGACCAGTTATTTTATCCTTTTTATTAACTATTCATGAATGTTGGTGAAAATTAGTTTGTTTTCAGAAATGTTTATAGAATGGCTGCTCTTTACATGAGTACCCATATTCACAACCAAACAAGAATAGTTGTTTAGCCAATATTAGCCATTCACTGTTCTCCTTTTTAAAAAGTTTCAGTTATCCAATCAGCAAGCAGAAATACCTTATTATTTAGGTGACCAATCCACAGGCTGATTTTTTTATGCTTCAGCTGTTCAGCAAACAATTATAAATAAATTCATTAAAAAAATCAAAACATGCATGGATAATTCACAGACAGAATATAAAACTAAATGTATGCAATAAAGTATTGGTTATGAATAGTTTGCTGAGTTCTTTTAATTTCCTCTATCCTTCAAAGTCTAAGGCCCCGAATACACTGGCAAATTTCTGCACAGTAAAGCAGCTCTCTGTACAGTAACTCCCGAGGTGTACACACTGCCAAGCCACTTAATGCACAGAAACTGCGCAGTTGTAGCACTCTTAAAAAAAACACTCCGACGAGAAGCGTACAGCTTTCTGTGCCAGGGCTACAGCGCTGTGATGCCAGTGTGGACACCGTGGTGATTACAGTGCTGCGATTGGCCTCCGGGAGGTGTCCCACAATGCCTGTTCTTGCCTCTCTGGTCATTGGTTTGAACTCTACTGCCCTGCCCTCAGGTGACTAACCATCATCCCCACCCCGTACATTCTTTTGCAAATTTGAAAGTCCCCTTCTTGTTTGCTCGGTGATACTTGCAGTGGTCTCAGCACATCTTTCCAGGTGGCCATGCCTGCTCCAAGCACCAAGCACCAAGCGATCCACCGCTTGGAGCAATGCCGAGCTGTTGGACCTCATCGGCATTTGGGGAGAGGAAGTTGTGCAGTCCCAGCTGCACTCCAACTGTAGGAATTATGATACCTACGGACAGATTTCACGATGAATGATAGAAAGGGGCCATGACCGGGACACATTGCAGTGCGGGGTCAAAGTGAAGGAGCTGCAGAACGCCTACCACAAGATGCGGGAGGCAAACCGCCGCTCCAGTGCTGTGCCCACAAGCTGCTGGTTCTACAAAGAGCTGGTTGTGACACTGCGAAGGCCCCTGTGGATACTTCGTTGGCTCACATGTCAGTCAAGAGTGGACCGAGCCAGAAGGAGGAAATCTTGGACGAAGCGGGTGAGGGGGACCCAGAGGCAGAGGATGGCTCACAGGCCAGAGATGCATGCAGTCAGGAGCTCTTTTCTACCTCGGAGGAGCCTAGCCAGTCACAGCAGTCGGATCTTGGCGAAGCGCAAACAGGAGAGGAGGCCCCTGGTAAGTGGCTTTCATTTTGGGAATTGCTGAAGCGACTCGTTGCGGGTAGGAGGGTTGCAGAAAGAAGGCTTGTCTCCCATCGCGAGCCTATTCTGAGCAGTGGAACAGGCTGTTGATAGACTCCCTCACTTCACGGTAATCTCCCTCAGAGAGCTCCAGGGGCCAGGGTGGAAGCTGCAGGCTTGGAGAAGACCCTCCCTTGATTCCCTGCTGACCCTCAGCAGTGAGATATCTTCCATAATGAACACAGCCTGTGGAAACTGTGGGGACAGGAATGATTATCTAGCCCCCCCTACAGTGCTGGCTCTCCCCAAGAGCAACGTGCCCAGTGTACAGCAGGGTCCAGGAAGAGTGATTTACCCTGCCTCTGTGGCTACTCACCATTTTGGAAGTCTTATGGCTCAGGTGTGCTTGCGTAGGGTCAACAAGTTAGTAACAAGTGTGTGAGTACTGGCTGTGTTTGAAAGCACTGAATCAGTGTTGTGTGTTGCAAACAATACTGCTTCTGTAAAATGTTGCATTTAAACTTCACGGAGATGACCTTGGGAGGCCAGCCTCCCTTACTGGTGGCAGAATGGCTGCACAGAATTAGAAAGCTGCCACGAAGAACTAAAGAGGACTTTCTCCGCGAGGTTATGATGCACTCCACCGCTGAGAAACAGGAGTTGAAAGTGTGGCGGGACAGAGAGAAGAGGGACCGAAAGGAGAACGCGGCACACCAGAAAGCCACAGAGCAGCTCTTAAAGGTTATGGAGCGCCAAGTGGACATGCTCCATGCAATACTAGCTCTTCAAGCCGATCAGCTGCGCGCCCGCCCTCCCCTGCAGCCACTGTCACAAAACTCTTTCCCATACCCCCTCCCCTACCAACACACTACTATCAACCTCCTGGCTCCACTCTGTACCCGCAGCATTCCACTCCTCCCTCCTCACAGTCTAGCAGTGTGGACTCCTACTTCCCACTGCACTCAACACCCATCCCTCTGCTGTTTGGCTCTGCTGGAATACAGCACCCCCTGCATTGTACTCCAAAGGAGAAGGTTGGGTATGATCCCTGGACATACATAAATCTGTAGCCATCCTGGGACCCCTCTTGCTCTGAAGACCTTCCCTTCCCCCATCTCCCTCCTTGCTGATGTATTTTTGTGGTTTGACTCTCTTCTCCAGTTTTTGTCTTTCAATAAAATAATTGTGTTGGTTTGAAAGCAATCTTTATTCTATTAAATTAAAACAAAAAGAGCACTGCAAAGCAACATACAATTATGTTAAGGCCCCTTCTTGCATTATGTACACCAATCACCTCCTAGCATTACAAGCACTGCAATCCTGAGCATAGCAACAAACATTAGTGGCTTTCAGCTTCAAATTGCTGTCTCAAGGCATCCCTGATCCTTATGGCCCCGCGCTGTGCCCCTCTAATAGCCCTGGTCTCTGGCTGTTCAAACTCAGCCTCCCGGCACTAAGCCTCTGTGGTCCAGCCCTGAGTGAAGCTTTCACCCTTCCCTTAAAAAAATATTATGGAGCGTACAGCACATGGCTATAAGCATAGGAATATTATCATTGGCCATGTCCAGCTTCCCATATAGGTGTCATCAGCGGGCTTTTAAACAGCCAAACGCACACTCCACAGTCATTCTGCAATTGCTCAGCCTGTTGCTGCTGTCAAGTCGCCCTGTGTATGGCTTCATAAGCCACGGCATTAAGGGGTAGGCTGGGTCTCCCAGGATCACAATGGGCATTTCGACTTCCCCTACAGTGATCTTCTGGTCTGGGAAGGAAGTCCCTACTTGCAGCTTCTTGAACATACCAGTGTTCCGAAAGATGCGTGCATCATGCACTTTTCTGGACCAGCCTGTGTTAATGTCCATGAAACGTCTACAGTGATCCACAAATGCCTGGAGAACCATTGAGAAATACCCCTTGCGATTAATGAACTCAGTGACTAGGTAGTCTGGTGCCAGAATTGGAATATGCGTGCCGTCTATTGTTCCTCCGCAGTTAGGGAAGCCCATTTGTGCAAAGCCATCCACAATGTCATGCATGTTACCCAGAGGCATGGTCTTTCAGAGCAGGATTCAATTAATCGTCCTGCACACTTTCATCAACATGACTCCAACTGTTGACTTTTCCACTCCGAACTGGTTAGTTACCGATTGGTAGCAGTCTGGAGTAGCAAGCTTCCACAGTGCAATTGCCACGCACTTCTCCAACGACAGGGCAGCTCTCATTTTTGTGTCCTTGCACTGCAGGGCCGGGGTGAGCTCATCACACAGTCCCATGAACGTGGATTTCCTCATGCGAAAGTTCTGCAGCCATGCTCCTCATCCCAGACATGCATCGCGATGCGATCCCAGCATTCAGTGCTTGTTTCCCAAGCACAAAAGCAGCGTCTCACTGTGGTCAGCACCTCCGCAAATGCCACAAGCAATCTCATGTCATAGTTACTACATGTGGCGAGATCGTCGCACTCCTCTTGACTTTGTAGTTTAAGGAATAACTCCACTGCCACTCATGACGTGTTGGTCAGCGCGAGCAGCATACTGGTCAGCAGTTTGGGATCCATTCCTGCAGCCTGAAAGAGGCAGGGCGCGCAGTACACAAACTGTTGAAAGATGGCGCCAAATGCAAATGGAAGCACAGGGATTTCTGGGATGCGAAGCAATGCATTATGGGGTATTGGGACTGGACCCATGATGCCCCACGACACCTTCCACCTTCCCACAAGTCTTAGCAGCAAAAGAGAAAGAAGTGCTCTGTGGGATAGCCGCCCAGAGTGCACCTCTCCAAATAGCGCTGCAAGTGCCACAAGTGTGAACATGCTACTGCACAGGCAGCTGTCAGTGTGAATACACAACAGTACTTTTCCTTCTGCGCTCTCTGAGTGGTGCCGTAACTGCCAGCACTATACATTTACCAGTGTAGACATGCCTTAAGAGTCTCTTCTCCAGATGCAGGTACCTGGATCTCGCTGCTGCTGCTTTAGGCACCCATCAATTACTCACTTCTTAAGAATATTTTTCCTTGAGTTTCCTTGACTGTGCTTTCATTGCTCTCCTCTTACCTTGCCAACAGCTCATTCGAGGTTACCTTCAGTGGATTCCACTCCATCCTCCCAACCCCATTTGTGTTACCCAGGTGTCCACCCTTATATACCTCCGTTATCTCCCTCCTTTATTTTCAACCCTGGGTAACCTGATATGTTGTCTCTTGTCACCTATATGCCACTGACTACAATCTGCCTTTCTACCCTTGGCCAATTCTTCTCTCTTTCCCAACCTCAGTGTCTAATTAGAACAGAGGTGGGCAAATTACGGCCCATGGGCCACATCCAGCTCACGGGACCCTCCTGCCTAGCCCCTGAGCTCCTGGCCCGGGAGTCTAGCCCCTGACCCCTCCCTTGCTGTTCCCCCTCCCCCGCAGCCTCAGCTCACTGCGCCGCCAGCTCTGTGCTGCGCGGTGGCGTGGCTGGCGCTAGCCAGGAACCGCAGCTGCCTGTCCTGGTGCTCTGAGCGGCGCGGCTGTAGCGCCGCCAGCCACCAGTGCTCCAGGCAGCACAGTAAGGGGACAGGGAGCGGGGGGGTTGGATGGAGGGCAGGTGAGTTTGGGGTTGTGATCAGGGGGCGGGGGTGTGGATGGGGTCAGGGCGGTCAGAGTGCGGGAAACAGGGGGGTTGAATGGGGGCAGAGGTCCCGGGCAGCAGTCAGGAAGGAGAGGGGGGGTTGTAATATACGCCATCATGTGCCAGCAATGCCCCTCTGCTATGTACATTGGCCAAACTGGACAGTCCTTACGCAAAAGGATAAATGGACACAAATCAGATATAAGGAATGGCAATATACAAAAGCCTGTAGGAGAACACTTCAATCTCCCTGGACATACAATAGCAGATTTAAAGGTAGCCATCCTGCAGCAAAAAAACTTCAGGACCAGACTCCAAAGAGAAACTGCTGAGCTTCAGTTCATTTGCAAATTTGACACCATCAGCTCAGGACTAAACAAAGACTATGAATGGCTAGCCAACTACAAAAGCAGTTTCTCCTCCCTTGGTATTCACACCTCAACTGCTAGAAGAGGGCCTCACCCTCCCTGATTGAACTAACCTCGTTATCTCTAGCCTGACTCTTCCCTGCATATTTATACCTGCCTCGACATTTCCACTGCATGCATCCGACGAAGTGGGTATTCACCCACGAAAGCTTATGCTCCAATACGTCTGTTAGTCTATAAGGTTCCACAGGACTCTTTGTTGCTTCTAAGTAAACAATTTGTTCAGTACTCACTGCTCTAAAACCAACATACTTCATTATTTTCATTACACCTAAAATCGGATACATGGGATCTTTAATGTTTGCTCAAGTTATTCATTATACTATCCTTACATGCAGAAATACTAAGACTGAATTATCCTCAGAGGCAAACCAGAGGGGATCTTTAAAATACTATTCATCCACAGATATTTTCTGCTTCACCTATCTGTAGTTACCACTGGCCTCATCCCAATTTAATCATGAATATCCAACTTGAGCAAAGCACTTCTAGAAGGGTGAGATATTGTGCTTAAGACACAAGCCTGAAAATCAAGAGATCAGTGTTGTGTTCCTGAGTCTGCTACACATTTCCCAGGAAACATTGGGAAAGTCACTTCACTTTCTATGTGCTCCTAATTTCCCCATCTGCTGTTAGTTTCCTCCTGTACAGAGAAGTTTAGTTAATTAATGCTTGTGAAGTACTTTAAGATCTGAGGATGGAGGTATTATATTAATAATAAAAAAGAGAAACAAAAGGTGCAATGGGATATATGGTAGTATTTTAAAAAGAAGAATAAGGGAGTTAGGCACCCAAATCCAGTCGAGAGTCAATGGAAATTGGAAACCTAACTCTTTGGAAAGCCCAGCCAAAGAGGCTTAAGCCAAATTCTGCAGCTCTCTCCAGAGGTATGAAGTCCTGAAACATAGCAAAAAGGTGAGAGCCAGAAACAGAGTTTAAAGTAGCTTGCTGCTTGAAAGCATCAGGTGAAAGGGGACTGATGACAGGAATCATCACAATCAGCCTTTCAGTTGCATCACTGCTCTTTTCTCATCCGATTTTGCTCCCTAAGGGCTCAGTCTTCAGGTTGCTGAGAATGGTGTCCCTGCTCCAGAAAAGCACATGACCCTTAAAACATGCATGATAAAGAAGAATGTATTTGTCATAGAAATAAATGTACGTATCAGCAAGGGATTTACTTAATAAATGCAGGTAAAATTGTGCAAGGAATAAACTGTACTCCTAAGCTGACAGTTTCTTTCAAAGAATCTTTGGAAGGACTGAGACCCTATTCTACAGATATGTTCCTGTGACACTCTACAAATAACTTTTTAAAACCCTTCAGCAGTGGGATTCTTTATTAAACAGATAAGAAAATGTGCCACAATGGGTACATCTGGGAAAATCTATTAGTCTCTCTTTATTTCTTACTGAACATCTGCTAAACATCTATAGCACAAGTAGCTGTCTCTGTCAGAGGTGGGGGACAAAGCAAGCACAGAATTTGGGGGGCAAGGGAGGGGGAATGCTGAAGCACAGTTTACTGTCCAAAGGTAAAAAGAAACAGAAACACTATTTTATTGCATGAAACAGAGTCAAAATAATACATACTCCTACAGGTTGAGGACTAATTATTAAAAATCAACATGAGATTCCACTCTGTGGTTCTCTTACATTTTCTATCGTGTGTATACTAAAAAGCCAACAATATGCCATGACTAAGACACATCCTTTCATCCAATTTTTAAAGTCACTATTCAACTTAGATGGTAAGTCATTTCTCCTGATCATGTTTTGTAAAGGTTGTACTTGCCACAGGCTTAATACGACTGTGGGAGACAGTATAGAAAGGATCAATAAAGCAGTATTACCCTTTGTGATAGTGAATCTCTGCAGGACAATCTGGCTTAACTCTGTTGTCTGCGCTAACGTTCCATACTTTCCCACTGGGAGAGTGGGCTAAAACATAGTAATGGACTAACAAGACGAGGAGAGGTGTGAAAAAAATCCTCTCTCTTTTCTTGTTCTTCAGTTGCTTCTTTTTATAGAAGCTAAAGAAAGTATGTCTCTCTTAAGATAGAGGGTTTAAATCGCTAAGACAAATATGTGCTAAAAAAAACCCTGCAACACAAGTTTCATCACATATAGTAGATGCAATAAGTTGTGACTTTAACATTAGCAATGAGGTTGCAGAGAAGAAAGGGTTTATGTATTATTTCTTACTGTTTACTGAGTGACAACACTGCTTGACGTACACATATGTAAGGATGAAGTTTTCATGTTTCAGTACAGACAAAACCGTATGGACAGATGCAGCTAGTATATCATTGTGCTGGGGCACGTTTGGAGTGGTACAGGACTCTTGCAGACTGCACTGATAAAAGGCTTTGCAAAATAAGTGCCTGACTTCAAGGGGAGGAGGGTTGTGTAGTGAGGAGGGATTTGAAGGACAAGAGGAGATATTTTGGTGCATACAGAGTAGGAAACTGCTCCAAGTGTAAGGGGTAGCATGGAAAATGTCATAGACACCAGAGTGGGCAGAACCTAAAGGGGAGGATGGAACAAAGTCAGCAACGGGAGGAATAACAAAAAATGAGAAATGTGAGGCGCAAGACTGTGAGTAGCATTAAGGGTGAAAACAGGAACCTTAAACTTGAGGCAGAAGGTAAGGTAGAGTTGGGATACAAAGAAGAGGGGGGTAACATCAGTGCAGCAGGAGAGCAATATGCATTTAAGATACATGCATACATTTCTCATTTGTCATCAAGTTACAACATAAAGCATTAATGTGCTTAGTTAGAAATCCTTGTGGGTTAGGGGCAGTTGTTTAATAGTGCTCATATTATTTACCAAATTGAGCAGGGATATAGATATAGATATATTACATAATTAAATTCTTGTGTCCTTGACATTTTAAGCATGCTAGGAAAGATTATAGCTTTTAGAGCTGAATGACTGTAGAGGCTTTCCCCCTTTCTCCCCTTGATATGGATACATAACTTTCAGTAAGGTTAATAGGAGTTACACACACATTGAGAGGAGACTAAACCATCAAATGGTTCATTTGCCACATCAGGGACAATGCTAATCTATTATATCGTTACTCCCCCCGCCCCTTAATAACATGTGCATTAAGATTTGATTTTAGTTTTATTAAAAAGTATCTCAGTTTGTTCCACAGCTCTTGTAATTGAATGATCTAATAATAACAATCCTTTGCACATCTATAGCAGCTTTCATCTGAGGATCTAAAAGTGCTTTATAAACATTAATTAAGTCTCATAACACTCCTGGGGGGCAGCTAAGTATCATACTCATTTTAATCTGGTTAAATTTGAGATGCCAAAAAGTTAAGTGACTTGCCTAATGACACATAACAAGGCCCCGATCCTGCAAATACGTATACATGCGAGTAACTTTACTTTTCAATGGGACTACTCAGGAAAGAAAGCTAAGCTTGCGCACAGGTGTTTGCAGGATCCGGGAGGGGCACAGCCAGGAATAGAACTCGGTCCTTGGCTCAGAGCACTATATATCCATATTAATACATTGGGATACTTTTTATAATAAATTAAAATTACATCACTTTACTAATGTGAAAATTGCAATAGATGGGACTATCAAAGCACTAAACTTTTATTGGGAAAACTGTAAAAACATGTATTCATATTTTACATTCCAAATTCAAAAAATCCTTGCAAACGAAGGGCCTGATCCAGCATTCATAAACTCTCACTCAGCATATTTGGAATTTGGGGTACATACGAAATGTTGGATCCGTCTCTAAAAAGTTGCTGACCAACTGAGAATTAAGTGTGGGATGCAGAAATTTGTGGGGGAGGGAGAGCATAAAATGTTGGTATGAGAAAAAATGTGAAATTATGGCTGCAGGTGGACACAGACAGAAAGTATTGACCAGAGATGGAGATAAAACTCCAATTGTCTGAGTAGAATGGAGCAGAGAATGGGAACTGATAAATTGTGGGATGCAGAGGCCAGAAAGGTACTGAATCTGGGAATTGGAGGAGGGGGTGTTTGACGGAACTGTTGTTCCTTCATGTCCCTTTTCTCGTTTTTCTCTCTCCTACTCCTCCTCTGTCTCCCCCACCACCTGGTTTGTCTGGGACTCCTCTCCTACTTCTGTCTTTCTCTTTCTGCATATGCAAATTTATGCAGCATGTTAATGATGCAACATAATGCAAAATAAAAATCTGCTGGTTTTGCTTCAAGATTGTTGGCAAGCCCGTCCAGGTGCCATAAGCAAAAAGCAAATAGGAAGGACTTGGAGCATCAATTTTTACCCAGACTGTCCCTTTACCCAAAACAAGGAAACTCTCATCAACCTTTAATTGCACTGGGCAAGGCTTCGCAGCATATGTCAATTAAACAGCTCAACGCTATGCATGTTAGTTCAGTTATTTGTCAAATCCTTTTTTGAAACATTTTGCTCCCATTAGTTCTGTGTTCAGCTGCTCTCTCAACCTTGCCTTATTTGCAAGATACTAAATCACAGTTGTCTATAATCAAAGCAGCCTCTGGACATCTTTACCAAGTTTCTTCCAGCAGTGACCTGCTGACACCAGATGTGACTTCAGAATTGTGAGCCTTTTTCCCACCCTGTAAAATAGGATTATTTTCTTCCCTTTGGCCTCTTATAGCGTATTCCACAAACTGATGCCAACAGTATGATACCAAGTACTGCTAAGCTCAGAGAAAGCTCTAAAGAAGTGAAAATGACCAAAGTTGCTCTTTGCCTAGATTGACTGCATGCAAATGGATGGGGTGATCAGTTTAAGGAAAACAAATCACAGATTATCCCCATAATATGGTATTCAGTTTTAATTAATCATAAGTGCAATTCAAAATCTGGGCATTATCTATTTTGCAGGGCAATTCTCAAGAATGATTATTTTTTACATCTAAATTATCATTTCCACAAACTTTTATATAACTTTCCAGCACAAAATAAACACAAATTAATATTTTTGTTAAGAGGACCTTACAATCACTATGTCATACAAAGAGAGGAACCAAGTCAATATGAAAGCTTTATCTGATAATGAATAAGCTTACTGCCCTACCTTTAGAAATGTAACAATTTTCTACAGTGAGTTGCCATGAATCTGAATGGTGTGTGAATCTTTAAACTATCCCTTTCTTGTCTGAAAAGAGCAAGGCTATGACTACACTACACAGCTTTTAGCGACATGGCTAAAAACAGTCTGTTTATTTTTTTTCGCACTCAGCAAGCCTTTAAAATTTGTTACCAGGTGCCTGTACTACAAATATTTACTATAAAAGGAAGATCTTGGGAGGTTAGATTGATTAATGAAATTAATGTAATGAAATGGAAATGGAATAATGAGTGAGTGAAACACTCAGAATAAACAAGTGTAATTAAATCTAAAAATGTAAATGTTATTAATAGGGCTGTCAAGCGATTAAAAAAATTAATCGCACGATTAATCGCCCGGTTAAACAATAATAGAATACCATTAATTTAAATAATGTTTGGATGTTTTCTACATTTTCAAATATATTGATTTCAATTACAACACAGAATACAAAGTGTACAGTGTTCACTTTATATTTATTTTTGATTACAAGTATTTGCACTGTAAAAAAACTAAATAGTATTTTTCAATTCACCTAATACAAATATTATAGTGCAATCTTTTTATCATGAAAGTAGATCTTACAAATGTAGAATTATGTAAAAAAAACCTGCGTTCAAAAATAAAACAATGTAAAATTGTAGTGCCTGCAAGTCCACTCAGTCCTACTTCAACCAATCGCTCAGACAAACAAGTTTGGTTACCATTTGCAGGAGATAATGCTGCCCACTTCTTGTTTACAATGTCACCTGAAAGTGAGAACAGGCATGGCATGGCACTGTTGTAACTGGCATCACAATATAGTTACTTGCCAGATGCGCTAAAGATTGCTATGTCCCTTTATGCTACAACCACCATTCCAGAGGACATGCATCCATGCTGATGACAGGTTCTGCTCAATAATGATCCAAAGCAGAGCGGACCAACGCATGTTCATTTTCATCATGAGTCAGATGCCACCAGCACAAAGTTGATTTTCTTTTTTGGTTGTTCGGTTCTGTAATTTCCGTATCTGAGTGTTGCTCTTTTAAGTCTTCTGAAAGCATTCTCCACACCTCGTCCCTCTCAGATTTTGGATGTCACTTCAGATTCATAAACCTTGGGTGGAGTGCTGTAGTTATTTTTAGAAATCTCACATTGGTACCTTCTTTGCATTTTGTCAAATCTGCTGTGAAAGTGTTCTTAAAACGAACATGTGCTGGGTCATCATCCGGGATTGCTATGACATGAAATATATGGCAGGTAAAACAGAACAGGAGACATACAATTCTCTCCCAAGGAGTTCAGTCACAAATGTAATTAACGCATTATTTTTTTAATGAGCATCATCAGCATGGAAGCATGTCCTCTGGAATGGTGGCCAAAGAATGAACGGGCATACGAATGTTCTATTGTTTAACAGTGCAATTAATTGTGATTAATTTTTTGAATTGTGATTATTTTTTGGTTAATTACGTGAGTTAACTGCGATTGACAGCCCTAGTTGTACAATTAATGTATAACTAATTATACATACATATAATTAATTATACATATTACATCACTTTATTAAACTCAATAACATAGGGCAAGATGGTGATTTTTGTCCACCCTTCCCCAGCAATAAATACTTTTTGATTTCTCTTCTTCCATGTTTATCTAAATTCCTTTGCAATGTAACACATACTGTCAGTATTCTTTTTGATCTTTCTAGCCTGTTGTGTAGTTTTGATCATACCTTGTATGGGTTCCAATGTGGGGTGGTAGGTGACAACGAGGGGTATGGGTCAGAAGGGAGTTTATTTCTGTAGTGAAGCAGGTTAACATGGATACTACACAATACCTGACCATCATCAATTTATCAAGACTACCCCTCACTGGAGCTTAAGTATCGGTACTATTTAAGGCAGGGGTTCTCAACCTTTTTCTTTCTGAGCCACACCCCCCTCCCGGCATGCTATAAAACCTCCACGACCCACCTCTGTCACAACAACTGATTTTCTGCATATAAAAGCCCGGGCCAGCGTTAGAGGGTAAGAAACAGGGAAATTGCTTGTGGCCCCATGCCACAGGGAGCCCCATGAAGCTAAGCTGCTCAGGCTTCGGCTTCTGCCTCAGGTGGTGGGGCTAAGGGCCTCGGAGTTCAGCCCCATGCACCAGGGCTTCGGCTTTCTGCCCTGGGCCCCAGTGAGTCTGAGGCTGGCCCTGCTTGATGGACCCCCTGAAACCTGATTGCGGCCCCCCAGGGGGCCCAGGACTTCTTGTTGAAAAGGCACTGCTTTAAGGGACTAAACGTCTGCCACACCACAGAACCCGATACCAGACTAACATGTGGAAACCTAGAAGAATTCTTCCTCCATCTCCAAATCGAAGAATTATTTCATAACAATGACGACACCACTCACAATTACCCCACCCCCACCAACAATCACAAGAAAAAGACTCATCTGACAGAACACTAAATAGCGGAGAAAGCCACACCCTTGATCATTACATTGATTGCTTCAGGGAAAAAAATTCACTGGAAATCCTTAAACATTACATCCACTATAATCTTTCCACATCGTGAAACTCATCCATTTCATCCTCTCCCATAACAATTTAACATTCAAAAACAAACATTTTGTTTAAACCATGGTGTAGTGGGGCGACTGCCCCACTCCTGGATAATGGGGTTTAAAACAGCCAAGCTAGGCTGACTGGAGTAGCAGCCACAGCTGTGGCCAGCTCAATTAGGGCCCAGCTGGCCCTGATAAAAGGGCTGTGGGCCAGAAGCTAGAGGAGTGTCTCTCCAGCTCTGGAGGGAGAGGGCCTAGCTGCTGGGGAACATAGAATACCTGAAACTGGAGCAGTGCTGGGGAATAGGGCAAAGGAGCTAGGTGGGTGATATAGTCGCTTTGCAGGAGACACGGCTGCCAGACGGTGGGACTCTCAGGGAAAAGAACTATACGTTCTTCTGGCAAGGGAAGAGTGCCGAAGAAATCAGAGAGTGTGGTGTTGGATTTGCCGTGAGATATTCTTTACTGGGGATGGTGGAACCTGGTCAACAAGGAACTGAAAGACTGTTATCACTCCGACTCCACACATCTACTGAACCCGTCAACCTGATCAGCGTGTATGCACCAACACTCGGCGCCACCAGGGATACCAAGGACGAGTTCTATGACCAGTTAGACATGATCATCAGGAGTATCCCTAAAGAAGAGTACTTGATACTACTGGGTGACTTCAACGCCAGAGTGGGCGCTGACCACGACTTTTGGCCATCCTGTCTTGGAAAGTTTGGCGTTGGAGAAATGAATGAGAATGGACAACGACTTCTGGAACTGTGCTCGTACCATGACCTCAGCATCACCAACTCATTCTTCCAGACAAAGCCTCAGCACAAAGTGTCCTGGAGACACCCTCGCTCCATGCACTGGCACCAACTCGACCTGATTATCATCAGGCGGTCTGCCTTGAAGTGCGTCCTGCTTACTCGCACCTTCCACAGCGCTGACTGCGACAGTGATCACTCGCTGATGTGCAGCAAGATGAGGCTACAGCCAAAGAAGATCCACCGCTCTAGACCAGAGGGCAAACCCCGCATCGATGTGAGCAAGACCGCACACCCAGACAAGGCAGAGAAATTCACCCATGAGCTCTCCGAGGTGCTGAACTGTATGCCTCCCGGTGGCTGCACCAAAGAGAAATGGGGCCACATCAAAGATGCAGTACACAGCACAGCCATGAAAGTTTTTGGAAAGAAACGAAACATGAACAATGACTGGCTTGAGGCTAATTCCACCACACTCACTCCAGCCATTGAAGAACGCCACGTTGTTCACCTGGAGTACAAGCGTTCCCCCAGTCAGAGGACTCTACAAGAGCATTCAACTATCTGCTGACACTGGAAACGTCAGGGGAATGTATGATGGCATCAAGAAGGCCATGGGACCCACAAAGAAGTGGAGAGTGTCACTAAAGTCTGCAACAGGCGAAAACATCCAGGACAAGGGCAAGCAGATGGATAGATGGGTGGAGCACTACTCTGAAGTGTACTCCAGGCAAAACACCGTCACCGAAGCTGCCCTTAATACCGTGGATGGTTTTCCCGTTGAAATTGAGCTGGACGAGAAGCCCACCATGGAAGAATTGAAGAAAGTCATTGAGAACTTGTCCACAGGAAAGGCTCCAGGAAAGGATGGCATCCCACCAGATGGCATCCCACCAGAAGTTATCAAGTGTGGCATCAACGTCCTCCTAGAACACCTCCACGACCTCCTCTGTCAGTGCTGGGATGAAGGTGCAGTACCTCAGGATATGAGAGATGCTAACATCGTGACCCTCTACAAGAACAAGGGTGATAGAAGCGACTGCAACAACTACAGAGGCATATCGCTCCTGAGTGTTGTGGGTAAAGTCTATTCAGGATCACGCGTGCAAAGACTGGAGAAGCTTGCTGAGTTTACCCAGAGTCACAGTGCGGGTTCCGAGCCGGGAGCTCTACAACCAACATGGTTTTCTCCTTAAGGCAGCTGCAAGAGAAATGCAGAGAACAACATAAGCCGCTACTCCTTGTCTTCATAGACCTGACCAAAGCTTTCGACCTTGTGAACAGAGATGGGCTGTTCAAGATCCTGGCAAAGATTGGCTGCCCACCGAAGTTGCTGAGCGTGATCCAGTCTTTTCACGACAACATGAAAGGCACAGTACTGTATGATGGCTTGTCCTCCGATGCCTTCGACATCCACAGTGGAGTTAAACAAGGCTGCGTTCTCGCTCCCACAGTCTTCGGCATCTTCTTCGCAGCGTTGCTGAAACGTGCCTTTGGAAATTCCACAGAGGGAGTCTATCTCCACACCCAGTCTGATGGGAGACTTTTCAATCTGGCTCGACTAAAGGCCAAAAGCAAGGTACGAGAGGCGATAATCAGAAACATGCTGTTTGCAGATGACGCTGCCCTGGCCACCCACACAGAAATCGATTTCCAGCGTCTGATTGACCGTTTTTCCAGAGCTTGCGAAGAGTTCGGGTTGACAATCAGTCTTCAGAAGACCAAAGTTATGGCCCAGGATGCAGAATATCCAAGCATTGCCATCAATGACTATGTGCTAGAGGTGGTCAGTCAGTTCACCTATCTCGGATCTACCATCATGGACAACCTCTCACTGGACCCTGAGATCAACCGTAGAATTGGCAAGGCCTTCACAATTTTGGCCACTTTGTCACAGAGAGTATGGAACAACAACATGCTGACCATCAACACAAAGGTCGCTGTGTACTGCGCATGTGTGCTAAACACTCTTCTCTACGCCAGCGAAAATTGGACTCTCTACGCTTCGCAAGAAAAGAGACTGAACGCCTTCCACATGCGCTGCCTCCGTCGCATACTCGGGATCACTTGGAGTGATCGAATGACGAACAATGAGGTGCTGGAACGTGTCAAGATCTCCAGCATGTTCACTCTCCTCTGTCAACACCGCCTCAGATAGCTTGGCCATCTAAGTCATATGGAAGATGGACGGATCCCCAAAGACCTGTTGTATGCTGAACTTGCCTCTGGAAACAGAGCTACAGGACGGCCCCACCTTTGCTTCAAGGATGTCTGTAAGAGGGACCTGAAGACTGTTCAAATCGACATCAACAGCTGGGAAGAGCTCGCCCAGGACAGATCCAGATGGAGACACGCTCTGACCACTAGATTGAAAACTGGAGAAGACAAGCTGCGGCAGCTTGCCGAGGAAAAGCGGGTTCAACAAAAAAGGAAGCAGCGGCTCCAACCCACAGTTGACACCACCTTCAAATGCAGCAAATGCAGTCGAGACTGCCACTCTCGTGTGGGGCTCTATAGCCACAATAGACGCTGCACAACCATCAACTAAACGTTCCCCATGGGCGCATATCCATCGTCTCTCGAGACTAACCGACTCCAACAACAACAACAACAACAGCCAGGCACTCAGGCACCACAGAATATGCTCCGAGAAGAAAGTCTGGAATATACATCTTAACACACTTAAAAACCCCTTCACCAAATAAAGACACTCCACCGGAGAAGTAGATCACATCGTGGAATGGGCCACCTAACTAAACCTAAGAGAACCTGCTTCAATACAGAAATAAACCCCCCTTCCAATCACACATCCATCCAACTACAACCTGTTCCATTGCATCCTTCCTCTAGTGCACTAAATGCCCCCAAAACAACTAGGTGGGTGAAACCAGACAATCACTACGCTCTTGAATGAACTCACATAGGAAAATGATAAAAGACCAAAACACCACATCACCTGTGGGATCACTTTCCACAAAGTGATCACTCTGTATTTAACCTATAAGTCCTCATCCTCAAAGGAAACCTGCACAACACTTTCAAAAGATGAGCCTGGGAGTTTAAATTCATTACTCTGCTAGACACTACAAATTATGGACTTAACAAAGACACTGGTTTTATGCTTATTACAACAATCTGTGACTCACTAACTCCCTATTTTTGTCCCATGAGTGCCAAGGTGTTAACAGGCCACTCTACTTTGAATGGCCCCTTACAAAAGTTCTAAGTACTTATGCTAAACAATCTGTTCCACCTTGCATAATGCTGTGATGCTGGGAGTTCATTTCCCGGATCTTGAAGAAGAGCTTTGGGTCGTTTGAAAAACTTGTCTCTCTCACCAACAGAAGTTGGTCCAGTAAAAGATATTACCTCACTCACCTTGTCTCGCTAATATCCTTGGACCAACACACCTAGAACAACACTGCATACTATTAAAGTTTGTGAGCCAAATTCATTTATTCCACATCCAATGCATCAATAGGGTTGCACTGGGCATGAGTCAGCACAGAATTTTGCCCCTCTGCAGAACAAGTGCAAAATCATATGATAGGAGCTGCTTGAATTGTAAAATACATCTGGTTAGGTTGATAACTACATAATACAGTTTATCTGCAGGTTTTTATAATTAGTGATGTGGAATATATTTGTTTCAGACATAATTAATAATAAGGATCAATTTTAACCTTACTTGGGAATAGTGATTGTAAAAGAAAAATAATTTCCCAATCCTTAATAAACATAAGATGTCTCAATGAAATTTCAGCAAAAAAGTGGTTAACATCCATCATAGCTTTTTGAAGCAAAATTGGATTCCACTTTATCAGAAAACTTTCAAATGCAATATTACTTTCCCGTATATACACAGCCTGCAACTTACCTAGGGCACTATTTATCATTCAGACAACTTAAGTACAACCAAAAAAAAAAAATCACCTTGAGACAAAATTCTCTCTTGGGAAACTCAAAACTGTATTAAAATGATAAGCAGCAAGGTTTCACTTTTCCTTCATTAACTTTAGCAGACTTAAAAAAAAAATCAAGGTTCAAATATGCTCCTGGTCATAACAATCATCTTTGGCATCTCCAACCCAGCCAAGTTTATTCATTATTAAAATGGTATTAAAACATCAAGATGAAAAGGAGTTAAAATATTCAGGCCTCACAAGGACCCTCTGCACAGATAATCTAATTCATTCGGGACCCCCAAAAGTGCAGGTCAGGTGCTTAATACCAAAACCAATGACTGTTGAAACTGGACCAAGTGTTTCCTCACTCTGCTATTCACTCTCTCTAATGGTACTTTCCCAACTCTCCTACTCAGCACATACTGTGGATAACAGTTTTTCAATCAGTAAAAGATGCACAGCTGTATAGTGTCATACAGGTAATTGAATCTGTATTTTTGAACCATTTTGCCAGTACCTATATAGTGTGTGTGCGTGTATACATGCGTGTGAGAGAGAGAGAACTAAGAGAACCTCCACTTTAATCCCACATAGATACCAAAGAAAACGTAATGAAGTATCATTATCAGTAGCAAGACATTGATTTTATATTAAGATAATGGACAAATTAATCAGTCCCTTCCATGTAAGTAAGGTTTAAAGGAATGAATGTGTTTAAGGGAATACCTACAGTTGTGCAAAGGAAATTTAAAAAAAAAAAGCAAATCTCACAAAGTTAAGGATTGTATAAATTAGCATTTCTGAATATGGCCACATTTTAAGGAAACCCCCTCCCACAAAATTACACTTTTAAAAATTGCAATTAAAAAAACAGCTCCATTTTCAAGCAAACACAAAAAGTATCAGTTTAAGAATTTTTTTAATTTTTATCAATCACAATTTTCACAGCTATGGGAAATTATGAGGAGTGTCAGGGAAGGGGAGGTCAAACTAATATACGGATTTTTAGAAGTTAAAGCTTTATGTAAGTTATGATTAATTCAAAGTGCAAAATTGCACAAGTTATTAGTAACAGGTTATTTTACGCAGGTGGCTACATACATTTATTATAGGAGATGCATGGTGTATCAAACCTACAGACAGGACAATTTTGTTTAAGTACTAAAAACATACAAGTAAAATAGAAATAGCAGAAGCAATGTAAATATAGCAAAACAATCCACTGCCTTGTGCATACTCACAACCTTATGGAGACCATCAGAATGATCAGACGAGAAGATGGAAGGAAAAGTAAGTGGAGAATGTCTAAAGCGTGATGTGATGACCCAGGCTTCTGCCATCCTGTCATCCAGATGTGCCCACCACACGATGTACATACACCTTATTTTGTACCCCTTTTCCATATACCCCACATGTTTTGTGACTATATTTATATTGCCCTTTGGCGCCCTGCCAATGTGTAGCTTTCTAGAGTAACCATAATTGGTGTTCTGACTGATATAAGCTATTTACATCAATCAATTTCCCAATATTTTCAACACGTTAATGCTCTTAGTCTTATACCAAAAATACCATATACCAAAATCCCCTAGAAACAAACAAAAAAATAATATATGGAGATATGCCTATCTCTTAGAACTGGAAAGACCTTGAAAGGTCATCAAGTCCAATCCCCTGCCTACACTAGGAGAACCACATACTGTTCCCTGACAGATGTTTTTTGCCCCAGATTCCTAAATGGCCCCCTCAAGGATTGAACTCACAACCCTGGGTTTAGCAGGCCAATGCTCAAACCACTGAGCTATCCCTCCCCTTTCCACAAACGTGTTGTGATAAACAAATAAATGGCAAAACAACAAAACAAGATACTTATTTCTAAATATTGTGACCTTTGGTCAAACACTCATGCTAACTACCTGCTATTTAAGCTAACAATACATAAACTAGCAAATATAAGAGGCCTTACTAGGCTTCAACTTATTGCAAAATTTCAAATACTGATTCATATTTTATTCCCTACTTGCATTAAACTATAATGACTTTCATTTTATCATCTTAAAGCATTTTAGCATGCCTTAGCACATGATATATAGCATAATCTTGAATAACAACCTTCCCTGAGATCAGGTGAGGGATTATGGGTCAATACTTATTACTGCTAAAACACAAAGTGTCAACATCACTTATCAAAATATACAAAGTAAATATACTTAAATCAAACTCTAAATTCTCAAGCAGCATTTTCTTGCATAGCCCATCTGAAAATTTCAATTAGCATCCATGGAAATATTTTTGACAGTTTGTCTGTGTATGGTGAAATTAACAATTACTGATAACAATTTAATCCTTCCAAGTCTATGTATATTTAAGTTAGTTTGATAAATTATATTTTAAGAAGGCAAATCCTTTTAAAAAAAATCACCCAGCATGGCTTGCACATATAACACTGGTGAAAGTACACTGTTACTTTCCAACTCATTTCCTCCAGTTAAACCTAATTTATAACAAACCATATGTATAATCTGGGAAATCTGCCTGAGTCATCTCTGAAAAACGGGAGTGTTCACACTGGAGGAATGAAGGGAGAACCCTTTGTGTATCATGATTCCAACAGCACCACTGAATGGGAGCACTGATCATGGGCAACACATTGAGGGGAGGGCTAATTCTCACCTAATTCACACAAAGCTCCTATTGTCCTCAGTGGGAAGCATGACTAAGTGAGTAGCATGTGGCTCAGAGTGGACAAAATCCTACTGTTGTTAGAGATGTTCGTAATCAACTTCTTACTTCTCAATATAGTGTCATATCTTCTTGACTATAAAGCTTTCACCACATAAAAAAAATTAAGTGATACACAGGCAAATTGATTTTGTTCCTTCATCTTTGGACGGTTGAGAAAAAGATGTGGCTATTCAATTATACCTAGAAAAGACAGAGGTGCAATAATACTTTTGGAGTGGTGTCAGTATTGTTATGTTTTTGCACTTCCATGCTCTGTTCATCAGTGATTAAATACCTAGATGACGTGTGTCTTAGGCTAGGTCTACACTAACCCCCCCTGTCGAACTAAGATACGCAACTTCAGCTACGTTAATAACGTAGCTGAAGTCGAAGTCTCTTAGTTCGAACTTACCTGTGGTCCACACGCGGCGCGCAGGCTCCCCCGTCGACTCCGCCTGCTCCGTTCGCAGAGCAGGATTACCGGCGTCGACGGGGGAGCACTTCCTGGTTCGATTTATCGCGTCTTGACAAGACGCGATAAATTGAACCCAGAAGATCGATTGGACTCCTCCGATGCAACGGGTAAGTATAGACGTACCCTTAGATGATCCCAGAAGACACTGTTAAATTAGACAGGGTCATGATAAGAGCAGTAGGTACAAAGAACAGGTAACAGCAAGGCCTCCAGAACTTTGTTTGCAAGTACATTATATAAGTCATCCATGTCTATAAATAATGTAATAGTGTGATGTAAATTTTGCCCTTGAGATGTGGATATTCAGCAATGTTCCTAGTACAGATTTTTCTTCTTCTAGCTTTCTAGAGCCTAAGCACATATCAAAATATAGGTTAGCAGTACTTCTATACTCCTACCTCTTCTGGTTCTAAAAAAAAAAAGTTATGCAGGTACTGAAAAAATAACATCAGGTGTTTACACTCATCTATATATATATACTTATATTGACATACATATCTAGATATAGCTATAGATATATATGAGAGATGGTGCACATCTTTTCTGTGGCAACCCAAGACAAAATTATTTGCATCAAAATAATGTTTATGCAAAATATGTATTTACACCTAATTCAAGAATTAAAACAACTTCTGCATTTCTTATGAGGAAAATTAACAACATTACATTTAATCATATGAGCAAATGTTTGTGAAGAAATCATATTCAAAAGAGAAAAGATTGTTATGTTTCCAAGATACTTTAATGAGCTGATATATTTATTAGAGCATTAAAACATTTTTGGGCAAAGTGCTAGGCTAAAGAATATTTTCATGCATGAGTATAATCACCTTCAAGATGTCTAAAAACCTTGTACAGTAATTTTTAGCTCATGATTCACAAATTCTCTAAAGAAAATATTGCAATGTACCAACTAATAAGCAGCCAATATCAGGATATTCATGACTTACTAACAAGTGTAGCACGGATGGACGGAGCTAATTTAACTCTGCCCTGCTGAGTCACTTTAGCTGTCCATCTACACAGAATGAACCTAATTAGTTGGTATCAAAAATGCCACAGCTAGAGCAATGAGTAAAATTTATGAGCAAAAAAAGGAATCTGATCAGCATGAGATGCTCTAATTTCCATTTACTAAACATTAAGTGCAGTATTTTGTCCCAAATTAACTATCAGCTAATGAATGCCTTATTTAAAGGTATTCTTCTCCTAAGCGCAGCATAGTAGAAGAATTCTCTGAGAATTCAGTAATATCTATTCATTTTAAATTCAACCTATTGCAACTTATTTCAACTTGCATCTATAACAGAACATTTAGTCACAAAACACTATATTAAAGTAACATTAATGGTCTATCTTAAACCCTTAAACACATAAAAGCAAGGACAAAAATTCATGCTGACACTCTGGCATTGGCTTATGCTATTGTACATGTACAAAACCCTTCTTCAGACACAATGGTTTAGATTAAAACAAGAATTTCTGTCCAGGCCCCTTAAGAATATCGGTCCAGGCCCCTCAAGAATACTTTAACCATTTTTGTAGTTACATTTCTGTTACTTGAGGGAGTGGGCATGGTCATAAAAAAAGAAAACAATGGGTAATTTTCTTCTTATCTGTATTAAAACTCTTATTTACTCAATAGTTAGTAAAAGTCTGAATGTATATTTTCATTTGGATGTAATTTACCCTCTGCATTATAAATACAGGTTCTATCAAGGACAACTGTATGGGTGGTTTGCTTCATCTTTGTTTAGGAGTTCTTTTCCGTTTGCAGTTTACTCTTCCGTAGAAGACAAAATTGCCACTCTAATATCACAACCATCTCCATAACTGTGATGTCACAAGCAGTCAAATCAAGATTTCAAATAAGCAGTAAGGAATTCACATAGTTGGTGAGCAACATGGTCATTGAAAGGAGAGTCATAGGGAGTATTGTACAAAGGAGAAGGACGAGTCTGAAAGCAGCAGAGAAGGAGTAGGAGAGTAGGAGAGAAAAAGCCCAAAGCTCATCCATCATATTCCCTTTGGGGACTTCAAGAGGCAGAATGTGTGAGAGAAAGAAATGCCCTTCTGGGAAAGGGCAGCTCCAGTAGTAGTGTTGAGATCTCAGGGGAGGGTGAAAATCTTATCCAGATTTTAGTGAGCGCTGGGAAAAGAATACCTACTTGAACTACCTTCTGCATAAACCTTGCCCTCTTGAATGACCACTGCTACCATGTGCTGAAAAGCCCTAAATATCATTTATTGTGTCGAAGGAAGCCAGTGGAGGAAGGAAGTAGAATTAATATGAATAAACAAATATATACAGAGACGGGCCATTCTGATCTTTATGTCTACTTTCTGTAGGCTACTTGCTAGTAGTTAACTGAAATTAATGTATAGTTATTAAATACACAAAGACATGTCTAAATCACATTAAAAGGATATCATGATACATATAATTATTTTTTAAATCATATTTTTCTTCACTGTTTGAAATAATCCGTTAGAAGCTTGAAACTTAAATCTATTTCTTTACCAAATTGTTTCCCTGAATCATATGCGAACAGTGGTTTGCTATAATAGGATTGCTCATGAGTGTTAGGCTGCTGGCATTGATCTTTTTTATAATAGGGGGGAAAAAAGAACATTGCAACATTTGTTCCCAGCAGGGAAAAACACATATAAAGAATTCCATGGTCTTTGATGAGTTATACAAAAAAGGAAGTGGATCAAAATACTGGCCAAATCAAGCACAATAGCACCCCTTTTACACTGGTGACACAAACTGTCGAAAGCTGCAGAAATTCAAATCCATCCTTCACTCTTCCCGTGTAAAAAAGTCTGAATCTATTTGCTGGGGTTTTGGTTTGTTTGGGTTTCTTTATTTGCTTTTGCTTCAGTTTCCACTGTTTGCGGATGTATACCATGGACATGTCAAATTATACCTGTTATTAAACAATATATTCAGCACCACAGATGTGAATGGAAAAAAATCCATGATCATGATAAAGTGTATAAAACTAAAACCAGAGACATTTGTGTTTGTGTTTGTGTTTGTATTTCTGATTTTTTTTAAAAAAATTCCGACATGAATAATTATTTTCTTTATTTAGAAGCTGTGATACCTGTCACTGCCATATCTGTGAGCATGGGAAGCATTATTATCCCCATTCTACAGACCACTGTGGCAAAGCAAGGAACAGAATCCAGATCTCCTGAATGCTTATGAATCAATGCCCTAACAAATAAAGCACAAGATGGGGTATTAGTTGGTTTCTGCTACAGATCACCAAATTACACTTAGGAACAGGATGACTAGCTCTTCATACACCTATCTATAATGTGCAGTCTGTGTGATCATAGGGAAATTCAATCTGAGTGACATATGCTACAAGTCTCCTGCTGCCAGAGTTAAAATATTCATGGAATTTAAAATATTATAGATGACAATTTCCTAACTCAAAAAGTGTTGCATCTAACATGGGGGGGAGGGATAGCTCAGTGGTTTGAGCATTGGCCTGCTAAACCCAGGGTTGTGAGTTCAATCCTTGAAGGGGCCATTTAGAGATGTGGGGCAAAAATTGGGGATTGGTCCTTTTGAGCAGGGGGTTGGACTAGATTCCAAAATGACAGAAAGTTCAGAGGTGTTTGAGTCAGGAGCTTTGGTTCATCACAAACCTCACCATCGTTTGCTCCAAGTGCAAGGCACAGTTCTTCTACAGCCTTCTCTAATATAAGCACATAGCAGTGTGTATATTTAAGAAAACAAAACACTATATTGCACACACAACTCCCCTCCAGCAACAGGAAAGTGAGAGAAAGACAGGTATTAATCACATAACTTATGGCTCGTGCACATAATGGGGTAATGTGCACTAAGGGGGTATGGTTTTTTTAAAGCGCCCTAACATGCTTTGCACAAATTGATTTGTGTCGATCTTGCTTGTGCCTATTAAAAGTTCCCTCGTGTGCTTTAACATACCAGGAACTTTTAATGAGCATTAGCCAGGTCCACACGGAACAATTAATGCACCACAACTTAGTGGCCTTTAGAAGTCACAGCCAGTAGCATAGCCATGGGGGGAGCGGAGGTAGCGGCCACTCCCCCTGTGAGCAGAAGCGGCGCCTTAAAAAGAAGCGGCACCTTTTTTTAAAGCGGGAGCGGAGCTAAAAAAAGGTGTCGCTTCATTTTAAGGCGCCGCTTTTTTCACTCATCTGGCGGCGCTCCAGCTGTTCAGCGGCACTTCGGCAGCAGGTCCTTCACTTGCTCTGGGTCTTCGGTGGCACTTCGGCAGCGGGTACCACCAAAGACCCAGAGCGAGTGAAGGACACGCCGCTGAAGTTCCACCGAACAGCTGGAGCGCTGCCAGGTGAGTACAGGGGGAGGCGCCTTTTTTTAGCTCCGCTCCCCCTGTACTCTTGACGTGGCTATGCCACTGGTCACAGCCCATTAGTGCATACTGCTGCTCCATGTTGATGAGCCCTAAATGCATGACTGGAAAATGTTCAAATACTACAGTGATGAAGGTGATATAACAACGGAGAAGAGAAGAGAAGAGAGCTACCCTAGCAGCCACTTGCAAAATTTACCCTGTATTCAAATTCATTATCAAATACTTCCAAAATGTTGGGGGTATTCAGACTTAGTGTGGTTAACCCAGGACAAACAGCTACAAAAGGGGGGTAGTAATTAGTCCCAGGGGTTAAAAGGCCCTATCCACTGAGGAGAGATGACTATGGGGAAATAAGATTCAGCTGGGAAAGGGGTTACCAGGGAACTAATTAGGTCCAGCTGGCTGCAACTGCTGGAGACCTTTTTAAACCCTCCCCTGTGTGTGTGGGGGGGGGGGGGGGGGGGGAGAGAGGCGCGAGAGTGTGAGAGAAGCAGGAAAGCTACCAGTAGGTTGAGTGCAACGAGACACTGAACCCTTCCTGGAAGAAGGGCTGTATTTCCTCCCCAGAAGGGAAGGAAGACAAACAAGGGACTGACCGGGGGGAAGGTAAAGCCGGACCCTGTGCTACCAGTAAGGGCAGGCCTACACAACTCGTGAAGCGGCGAGGGCCATATTACTCCAAAGAAAACAGCTGAGGGCCGAAACCCCCCGGCCCGCTGAAACAACCCCCCACCCAGCGCCACCCGGCCCCGTGGAAACAACCCGCCCCCGCCCGCCCCACGGAAACAACCACTCCTTCCCAAGCACTGGGATGTGGAAGCCGCCCTGCCACTGCCCGCCTACTCTGCTCGTCATCCCCCACGCCGCCCGGCTCGCCTACTCACCCCCCGCCACCTGCTCGCCTTCTCAGCCTCCCCACCGCCGCCACCAGGTCACCTGCCTGTCCACTGCCGGCTCCCCCCTCCGCCAGCTCACCTGCCTGCCCACTGCTGGCCTCTTACCTTCTGCCGCTGCCCCCGCACCCTGCCGCTGGCTCACCCTCGCTCCCCAGCCTGCCACTGGCCTCTTCACCACCCTGCCCACTGGCCCACCCCGCCGCTTGCCTACTCACCCCCCGTGGGCTGCACGGTGAGCCCATGCAGGCCGCATGCGGCCCCCGGGCCGCATGTTGTGCAGGCCTGAGTAAGGGTTTGCCTTGCCCAAGCCTGTGTCTCCAAGGCTAAAAGGGACTGAGACTGCTGAGGAGAAGCAGGTACTTTGCCACACGTGGTGTCAGGGGTCGGTTGAAGTGAGTAAGGCTCTGTGGCAAGCCACCGCAGGGCAGGGTAAATCACACACACACACACAAAAAAAAAAAAAAAAAAAAAGATGGAAGGCGTAGTGAAGGCATTGTTACAGGCCACTGAGGCCCAACAAGAGGCTACCAGGGTACAGATGGCGGCCCAGCAAGAGTCAAAACGCATCCAACAGGAGAGAAACCAGCTACTGATGAACCAGGCGGCCCAAGATCGAGCCACCCTGACTGAAGTAGTGAACCAGTTGAAGGCCCAGACGCACGGGCCCCAGGGGACCCAGCCACTGCAGGCAAGCAACTATTTACAGAAGATGACAACAGACGATGATACAGAGGCATATCTCCTCGCGTTCGAGAGGACGGCACTGCAGGAGGCCTGGCCCCAAGACCACTGGGCAGGTATACTGGCTCCATTTCTGTGCTGGGGGGCCCAGAAGGCCTATTTCGACATGACCACAGAAGCAGCTATGGATTACCCCCAACTGAAGGCAGAAATCCTGGCAAGGTCAGGCGTGACACCGGCCATAAGGGCCCAGCGCTTCCACGAGTGGAGATACCGGGACAACAAAGTGCCAAGGTCCCAGCTATTTGACCTAATCCACCTCGCCCGGAAGTGGCTTCTCCCCGAGACTCATGGGCCAGAGAAGGTAGTAGAAATCCTGGTGTTGGACAGGTACATGAGGGGGTTGCCTCAGACATACGAGTCCGCCAAAATGATCCCTCCTCCTATGATGAACTAGTTGCCCTGGTCGAGAGACACTTAGCGGCCCAAGAACTTTCTTGGACCACTGGGGAAGGAAGGTGCCAGACTCAGAGACAAGTCTCTGCACCGAGACCTCAGTTTGCCCTAGCGCCAGGCTGGACAATGGAGGGGAGGAAGGAGGTTGATGATTGGAGGGAGGGATAGCTCAGTGGTTTGAGCATTGGTCTCCTAAACCCAGGGTTGTGAGTTCAATCCTTGAGGGGGCCATTTAGGGATCTGGGGCAAAAATCTGTCAGGGGACAGTACTTGGTCCTGCTAGTGAAGGCAGGGGACTGGACTCGATGACCTTTCAAGGTTGTTCCAGTTCTAGGAGATTGGCATATCTCCATTTATATATATATATATATATGTGTGTGGTTTGAGCATTGGCCTGCTAAACCCAGGGTTGTGAGTTCAATCCTTGAGGGGGCCATTTAGGGATCTGGGGCAAAAATTGGGGATTGGTCCTGCTTTGAGCAGGGGGTTGGACTAGATGACCTCCTACGGTCCCTTCCAACCCTGAGATTCTATGATTAGCCGGCGGTCCCGGAGAGACTTGAAGACTGGGGAAGGAGGACTCGGGGGATAAAGCCCAGCAGCCCAAAAAATAGGGGGCTGCCCCAAGCGGGGTATCAATGTTATGACTGTGGCGAATTGGGGCATATCGCTGACCAATGCCCAAATCTAGACGAGCCCATGCAGTGCGAATTGGGAGATATTGGGGGACCTATGTGAACTAATAAGTCTAGTGGGGGTTGCGATGGTCCCTCATAGATACACTAGACCCGTTAAGGTGAATGGTATAGAGACCACAGCGTTAGTAGACTTGGGAAGTGCAATCACATTGGTCTCGGGGAAGCTGGTCGGGCAGGACCAACTATCCCGGGCCAAGCGCTCAGGAATATCCTGTGTGCACGGGGATGTCAACTATTACCCAACCATCCCCGTAAAAATAGAAGTTCTCGGAAACCCCACTAAGGTGACAGTGGGGGTAGTTCCAAAACTCCCCTACCCAGTCCTTTTCGGACGAGACTTCCCAGGATTTGATAGCCTACTCCCCGGGGAGGAGGTAGTAGAAAATAATGACCCTGGGACCCAGGGGGTGGCCCCAATAGTTAACCCCCTCCCGGCCTTCCATGAATTTGGCCAGGATCTGTTCTCCCCGCCGGGGAAGCCCCGCAAGACTCGGAGGGAACGGAAGGAGGATAAAAGGAGGGGGACGAGGATCCTGACCTAGTACCAGAAGTCTACGCTTGTAGGGGAAACCGACAGTGGGTCTGGGCCGGCGATCAACAACCCTATTGCCGGACCGGGTTCCCCAGGGGTTTTCCCCGAGGGGGAGTCGGAGGTGGACCCCCCATGAGTTTGGACAAATGGTGACCACGCTCGGGGAATTTTGATCAGGATCAAGCCAATGATCCCCTATACAACGATATACGCAAAGAAGTAGTTGAGGTAAATGGGGTCCCCGTGGAGGGGAGAGTTAAGGGCTCAGGGCCATATTATGTGATTAAGAATGATCTGCTATACAGAGTAGTCCGGGTCCAGGAGCAACTCGTAGAACAACTCTTGGTCCCACAGAAACATCAGAGGGGTGTGATGGATCTGGCCCAAAGCCATCTGTTCGGAGGCCATCTAGGGGTAGACAAGACCCTTGATCGGATCCTGCAGAGGGTTTTTTGGCCCGGCATTTACGCGGCGGTCCGGCGATATTGTACGTCCTGTCTGGAATGCCAGATACATGGGCCCCGACCACACTTGAGGGCCCCTCTGATACCTCTGCCAATTATTGAGACCCCATTTGAGCAAATAGCTATGGACCTAGTAAGGCCATTGGAGAAGTCAGCCCGGGGTCATCAGTACATTCTGGTAGTACTAGATTATGCCACCCAATACCCTGAGGCTGTACCCTTTGGCCTGTGGAACGCCATGTCCAAGACCATAGCCAAAGAATTAGTCCAGATTTTTTCCAGAGTAGGGATACCGAAGGAGATCCTGATGGACCAAGGGACCCCCTTTGTGGCTAAGCTGATGAAGGACCTATGTGCATTGCTCCACATACGGTCTCTCAGGACGTCAGTCTATCATCCCCAGACCGATGGTCTTGTCGAACGTTTTAATAGGACATTGAAGAGCATGTAACAGAAAGTGGTTAGTCACGACGGGAAAGACTGGGACGCCCTGCTGCCGTACTTGCTGTTTGCTGTACGGGAGGTACCTCAGGCTTCCACTGGATTCTCCCTATTCGAGCTGTTATATGGTCGCCACCCCAGGGGCATACTGGACCTGGCTAAAGAAGGCTGGGAAGAACAGCCGAACCCAGGGAGAAATGTCGTTGAACATGTGTTACAAATGAAAGACAGGATAGCCCAAGTTGCCCCCCTTGTGCGCGAACACATGGAGAAGGCACAAGGGGCACAACAGACCTACTACAACCGTCAAGCAGTGACCCGGAAGTTCCAGGTGGGAGACCGGGTAATGGTGCTCATACCCACGGCGGAGAGCAAGCTCCTGGCCAGGTGGCATGGGCCTTATGAAATAATAGAAGTTATAGGAGAAATCGACTATAAGGTCCGACAGCCGGGCCGCCGAAAGCTGGAGCAGATCTACCATATAAATCTGCTGAAACCTTGGCAGGATAGAGAAGCTCCGGTGGTTGCGCTAGGGGCCCCCCTCCCTAACAGCAACCAGCCCAACCAGGTGGGGATATCTCCAGAGCTGACTCTGGAACAACAATCGGAAGTGATCAGCCTGATCGAACGCAACCAGGATGTGTTCTCTGAAAAGCCAGGCAGGACTATTGAGGTTCACCATCACATCCTCACAGAGCTTGGACTGAAGGTGAACGTCAAGCCATACTGGATCCCAGAGGCCAAAAGAGAAGAGATCAGGACAGAGGTCAGGAAAATGCTGACCTTAGGAGTCACTGAAGAGTCTCATAGCCAATGGTCAAGTCCCCTGGTCTTAGTGCATAAGCCGGACGGCAGTATGAGGTTCTGCAATGACTTCTGTAAGCTGAACGAGGTGTCACAATTTGATGCATACTCTATACCCCGGATAGATGAGTTAATTGACAGACTAGGAAAAGCACGGTTTATGTCTACCCTTGACCTGACCAAGGGCTATTGGCAGATCCCCCTGGCCAAGGCCGACAAAGAGAAGACGGCCTTTGCAACTCCA
The DNA here is from genome assembly GCA_037349315.1 of Chelydra serpentina. Classification (NCBI taxonomy): domain Eukaryota; kingdom Metazoa; phylum Chordata; order Testudines; family Chelydridae; genus Chelydra; species Chelydra serpentina. The sequence continues at coordinate 25,959,305 of JBAIAC010000035.1, read as the reverse complement.
GAAGGTCTGTACCAGTACACCGTCCTCCCCTTTGGGTTGCATGGCGCTCCCACTACTTTCCAATGGCTAATGGACAAGCTGCTACGACCACATGGCAAGTACGCGGCAGCCTATCTCGACGACGTCATTATATATAGCTCCGACTGGGAGACACATTTGGAGAAGGTGGAAGCAGTCCTGGACACCCTGAGGAAGGCAGGGTTGACTGCGGATCCCTCCAAATGTTCGATCGGGTTAGCTGAGGCCAAGTACCTCGGATATATAGTGGGGAGGGGCGTGGTGAAGCTCCAACTCCACAAGTTGGAAACTATACAGAAGTGGCCCCGACCGCTCCAGAAGAAACAGGTCAGAGCATTCCTGGGACTAGTGAGGTACTATAGATGGTTCATTCCCCACTTCGCCACCAGGGCATGCCGATTAACGAACTTAACAAAAGCTAGGGGCCCAGACATAGTAAAATGGTCTACCACGGCCGAAGACGCTTTTGCAGATTTGAGGTCGGCCCTCTGCACAGACCCCGTACTAGTAGCCCCAGACTGGGGGAAGGAGTTTATCCTACAAACTGACACCTCGGAAGTAGAGTTGGGGCAGTACTTCCACAAATGGTTGGAAACGACGAACACCACATCCTCTTCCTCAGTAGGAAGCTCCTGCCTAGAGAACGGAAGTACGCCGTAGTAGAAAAAGAATGCCTGGAGGTAAAATGGGCCATAGAAAGCCTCCGCTACTATCTACTGGGACAAAGATTTACCCTTGTCACGGACCATGCCTCTCTGCGATGGATGCACCAAAACAAAGACAGAAACGCAAGAGTAACAAGATGGTTCCTGTCGCTCCAACCCTTCAACTTCACAGTACGACATAGGTCTGGAATCCAACATGGCCATGCAGATGGCCTGTCGAGAGTGCACTGCTTTCCGACCCAGGTAGCCCAACCCTGTAGTGTTGAGCGGGGGGCCGTGAGGGGGATATGTGGTAAACCCAGGACAAACAGCTACAAAAGGGGGGGCAGTAAGTGTTCCCAGGGGGCTAAAAAGGCCTCTCCCTATCCACTGAGGAGAGATGACTATGGGGAAATAAGATTCAGCTGGGAAAGGGGTTACCAGGGAACTAATTCGGTCTAGCTGGCTGCAACTGCTGGAGACCTTTTTAAACCCTCCCCTGTGTGAATGGGGGAGGGGGAGGAGAGGCGTGAGAGTAGCAGGAAAGCTACCAGTAGGCTGAGTGCAACGATACACTGAACCCTTCCTGGAAGAAGGGCTGTATTTCCTCCCCAGAAGGGAAGGAAGACAAACAAGGGACTGACCAGGGGAAGGTAAAGCTGGGGTTTGCCTTGCCCAAGCCTGTGTCTCCAAGGTTAAAAGGGACTGAGACTGCTGAGGAGAAGCAGGTACTTTGCCACATTATTTTGGATTCAAGTCCATTTGTAGTTTCTAAATCCTTTCCTGATAACTGAACAGATGTAGTGGATTGACTTGAACCTTGCTTGTGGTTTTCAAGACTGTGCAAACTTTTCAGTAAATGTGATCTAAGTTTTGAGGTTGAATTTTGCATTTTAGGAAAAGATATATAAGGGATAGAATCCTGCTGAGTATTGAGGTGAAAATCAGATGACTAAAAGAGGGAAGATTGGTCTTTTGTTTGAATGAAACCCACAACATTTATATTAATCTGACTTATTATAAAGTTGTTATAGATCCATTGTTAATTTTGTAAGTTGGTTCTATTATAAGCTGAATTTTCAGTCCCCTTATACCTTTAGCCTGAAAAATAGGTTTGGCTTGAAAATGATTAGGTATGTTCTTAAAGTAAAGGGAAACTTTTACTACAAAGTTGGTCAAAATGTTTTTGAATCACAAATCTTTAAATTTTTTTACCCTAACTTAAAATTTAGTTAGTGTCTAAAGCTTCTTTGGATATATCAATTTCAAATATGCCCCCATCTCCTAGACATCACATGGTTTGGAGCAAAATCCATCCTGCCCATTGCCCACCCTGCCCTAATGTAAAAATAAGAAACTGAACACTAAAGGAAGGTTAAAAATAGCACCAAAATTCCTGTAGTCTCTGACATGTTTATACACAGCTTTTCAATTACTGGCCAACTGTCCATCTAACGGGGATACACTTACATCACACCAACTTCCTTGGTAAATAAGTAATATAATAGCCTGGTTTTATGACCAGGGCATTCAAGATCTGTGCACTGTGGACTGGGTAAATGCATAAATGTGGTCTTTATTTAGAAGGTAGATTTGCTACACAAGTAGTGGCATGACTAGGAAAGGAATCACGAGATTTACTTTCTGTTTGGGGAGTACAGATGAGGAAGCTTGGTCTTTCTGCCTCATAGTGGATGAGGGCATAGTGTCATTTCTGGATTGTATATGGAGGATAAGACTTGATGTGTAGGGTCTTTCGACCATAATGGGATATTGGGATTCACAGATTCCAAGTCCAGAAGGAACCATTATTCAGGGTTAGCTGATTATGCTAAATATTTCCAAATATTGTTTCATCATTTTATCTTTAGTTATTTGTGTAAATTCTTTGCCCATTTTCATGCTATAATGAGAACACAAAATTGGTTACTTCACAGCAAAAAAAAAAATCAAAATTATTAGCTGTTTAGATGTAAACTGGCCATAGCAATGTTGCTGTTATCAATAAACAAAACACTCCTCACTTCACCTTGACTTACTCTACCTGTGACCCACGTGGTATCTCTAATCTGCAAAGGAAGGTCTTTTGCAATCCAACCACAGAAGGAATAACAGCAGTACAAAGGACATTGTTTTGTACATGGTAAAATGAGCCACCGAGTTTACAAAACAGTTCCATTAACTCAGAATGCTGGAAGATTACATATCATCACACTTGTATACATCCAAATTATAACATTACACACACACGATAGGATGAGTGCATTACTCACAAGCAGCAAAGTCATGACTGAATTATGCAGATCATCCTAACAGAGTACCCCAAAAAAACTTTTATAATACGACACATAATCCTCTATTTTGCTTATGTACTATGATTAGGGGCAGCCTATCACCGGGAAACAGAGAATTAACTCTCTTGCTCATATCTTACATAAGACCAGAAGGTATGTAATAACAAACTTATTAAAGAGCTCCAAAGCAGCAAGAGGACTTCAGTCTAGCAACCATAAACAAGAGTTGGAAGCGCAGAGGCCTTGTTTGAGGTGAAATTTACTTCAGTGCTGAAGTCCTAACTATGACCCTCTGCAGAATTTAAACTTCATGGTGAGGGACAAGAAGTATAGGGGTCAATGGGCAGAGTGCACCATGGAGGGAGTGCCACAGGATCTGTAACTACACAGGTTCAATACTCACAAGGAGAGCAGAGAAGTGCTGCCCCTCTAGCTCAGGGCTGGAATCATATTTATCTTTATCAAGTTTATCTTAGCCCTGTGACTTAATTACATGCGAGGGAATGACTTCAATATTGATGCAAAAGTGATATTAATAAAACTATTTTTTAGATTAGATGATCACAAACTTATCTGCATCTTTATTAAATATTAAGATATAGCTACAAGTATGTTATAGCCAGGATATTGGAAAAATATATATTATGATTAGCGAGTTATGTTACAAAATGTTCAAGCTAATTAAAGAAATTCCAGGAAGTTTCTGCTTCTGTCACCTTGGAGACAAGCAAATGTCAAGAAGATCACTCTCCTTTAGACATAAAACCTGTTTATTATTCCTAAGAGTATTATACAAACTCAGAAAAGCTGCATTTAAAAATTTATCTTGCTTTAACTTTAGATTATTTTCTTTTTTGATATGTTTAAAGGATGTATGGGTTACTAAAATTTGTGCTTTATGCAAAATATTCAATAGACGTGTAGTTACTGTAACCTTCAGATTGCAATTCCAAGAAGCTTCTGTAAAAAGACAAACCAAAAATGTGTCATGTCTAGACCAGGATGACTTCGTCTTGTATAAGATATCAATTTGATACAAAAATAATCTTTATCTCACGAAAACAAACAACGTAAAACATTGCTTTTCACAATCAGGTCCATTCCTAGAACATTAATGTATGGTGGACCTTAGGAGGTCAGTTAGTCCAACCCCCTGCTCAAAGCAGGACCAATCCCCAATTTTTGCCCCAGATCCCTAAATGGTCCCCTCAAGGACTGAACTCACAACCCTGAGTTTAGCAGGCCAATGCTCAAACCACTGACCTATCCCTCCACCCAAAGGGTCATCCAGCCCAGTATCCTGTCTGCTGACAGTGGCCAACGCCAGGTGCCCCAGAGGGAGTGAACCTAACAAGTAATGATCAAGTGATCTCTCTCCTGCCATCCATCACCACCCTCTGACAAACAGAGGCTAGGGACACCATTCCTTACCCATCATGGCTAATAGCCATTAATAGACTTAACCTCCATGAATTTATCCAGTTCTCTTTTAAACCCTGTTATAGTTCTAGCCTTCACAATCTCCTCAGGCAAGGAGTTCCACAGGTTGACTGTGCACTATGTGAAGAACTTCCTTTTATTTGTTTTAAACCTGCTGGTGAGGTAATATATTTTATTGGACCAACTTCTAATTGTGGAAGAGACAAGCTTTTCAGCTTCATAGAGCTCTTCTTCAGGGCTCTGTGAAGCTTGAAAGCTTGTCCTTTCCACCAACAGAAGTTGGTCCAATAAAAGATATGACCTCATCTACCTTGTCTATCTTATATTGTGAGGCCAACACAGCTACAACACTGCACATAAATATTTTCATTATTTTTTAAAAAGAAAATTACTTGGTGTCCACAAGTTTTAAATTATCCTTTTTTGCCATAAACACTGGTGGGGAAGATGAACCATAGTCCATGATTCCTGTGGTATTCCTCTTCCAAAGCCTGTTTTCTAAGGTGTTGTACAGAAAGGGGTGAATTTCATCCTCAGTTATGCAGATATGCAGTTTACAGTGCCCCACCCAAAACTCTGACCTACAGCCACCACTGCTTACTAGGCATGAGAAGCTTTCCTCCTCCCCTTTCCTCAGGCTCGTGTCTTATTTTCTTCCCCAGCAAGAGCTGCTTGCACTCAGAACACAGCTCAGCAACTGATGCTCTAAAGTTTCCCCTCTAGAAAGTAGAGGCAAAGAAGCATGAAAAACTCAGTAGAAACGATCCAGGGAGGCAAAATTGCAAAATAGCTTTTCAGGGCAGCTGTTCCTATAAACGACTGCCCTGCACCTTTAAGCAGAGGGGTGTTTGGTTGGATGAAAGAAGGGAACAGTGCTTTATGGCTTGTGGGGTGGGTGGGGGGAGAGATGAAAACTGCTGCAAAAGGGCCAGCGAGGTTGCTGACTCATCCCCTAGGAATGTAGGGGTTTAAAAGGTACAGCCCTGGGCCTGGAGCTTCCCTTTTACACGGAGCAGTCTGGGTCACAAGGGGAACCAGCATAGGTGTTCATTTAAGTGCCATCCACAGGTTGGCAAGGGCACCATTTCCAGTTCAGCTGGAGGTGTGAAGGTTCCTCACTTGGCAGTGCCTTTATAAAGCAGATGAAGGCACATTCCTGTGGGTTTAGGATTTTGTTCATAGGGACTATAAATAATACGCAGTTACACAAAACCGCTATGCGTCATGGGTGTGGATGGGGTATGTAAAGTCTGGTCAAGCAAAACACATTAAAAGTCATGGGCGTGGTTGGGGTTTAGTGGTTTAAAAAAAGGAGAGGGGGGATTCTACAGGAATTAATTGAAGGCGGGGTACAACGGCACTGACAATTCTGACAATTGGGTGTTGGCATTGGGAAGCATACAATATGGTGTGCAACCTCGGGTGATCAGTTGCCATTAATGTGCTGTCATTCCATTCCAGATGTGGGCAGACCAGCCATACCCAAGGTGGTGTGGATCAGTGGGCACAGGATTGTTTTTCTTATGCGCATAGGCGGATGTCCTAGTGATCATAAGGGTTGACAACTAGGGTCCAGGGCGGGGCAAGACTGTGTTGGCATGGAAGGAGAAGCATGTTATTGGACCAGCTCATGCCACTGCTGTGCACTGAGGGCCCATCAGCAGTGACTGACATGATGTGGCACACATAAGAGAACACTATTTGGGAATGTATAAAGGAGTTCAATTACTGCCCAGAACAAGAAGGGACTTGATGCAGGTCCGTGTTGTTAGATATGCATTCACGTATGGTCTGGCTGAGAGCCATGTAGCACCACCTGGGTAGACAAGGCTCGATAGATTCTAACAGGGGGGTGGCCAAATCCCTCAGGGCAGCGGTGTCCAATAGAAATTCAATGCTAGCCACACTTGTGGGTTTGAATTTTTCTTATTAGCCACACTTGTGGTTTTGAATTTTTCTTATTCGCAACATTATAAAAAATAATTTAAAAACATACTACAAACGACATGTCAAATACCAAAAATAAGCAGATATTACAAAAAAAAATATTAATAGGTACTACTAACACGAAATTACTATAGCCTAGCCACGTTAACAAGCTGTATATCAAAGCACGCAACCTGTCTTCCAGTACTGCTGTCTTCAATACACCAACGCATTGCTCATGCATTAGCCACAATTCAATAGCCTATTCACCACATGTGGCTAGTGGCAAACGTATTGGACACCGCTGCCTTGGGGTCTTAAGAGGCTCAGCTATTTGATCACTCTGGAGGACCAAATTATTCAAGGAGGATGGGGTTCCCCTATAAATCCTGGGAGCCCATTTGTTTTGGCCATTTTAGAAGGGGAGGGGGCAGTAAAAGATGTCTGGGAATCTGAATGGGTTTGCGGGGGAGGCAGCCGAGCTAATCGCTGGCGCCTCCTTGTGGCGGATGTCCAGTGCAGGTACTCCATTGGAAAGGTATACAGTGACCAGATAAATGGCTTGAAAAAGGACTTAAAAAGCGGTGTTTATTAAAGGAATGAACTGGGGGCGGTTGGGGACTCCTATGATTGGTATGGCAGGGAGCCAACCCCCATTCTTATAGCCCACCTTAGCCCTCCTACAAAGGGGGTGGGTGGTAAGGTCCCGGCAATACATTTGCTGTAGGGACTTGGATGGAAAAAGAGGGGAAGCTGGTAAAAGTCCCTTGGGTATGGTAAGATCTCAGTAATAAAGTTGCTGGAGGGACTTGGAGGAAAAAAGAGGGGGGGAGGTTAGTATAAGCCCCCAGGTAATTACAGAAAACATGGGGTTATCTGCACTGTGCACTTTTATCTGCTGGGTAGTCCCAGACATCTAATAATAAAGTTGTGGCCTGATTAAACCCATGTCAAATGTCTCCTGTCCTTCTTTTGGTATAGTCAGACAATCCTTATCACCTAAGAATTGAGAAGCAAATTCTTTCCTACTGCAAAACCAGAATACCTATGCTGGGTACTGAGGACAAGGAGGGGCTGCACAGATGCTCTGTAGCCACAGCCATAATGGACTCCTGACTAGGGAACAGAGGAGAATCTGTGAAGCTTTGGATTTCTAGCCCTGCCTCAAGGCAGTCCACATAGTAACGCATAACAACACCCCCTCCTCCCCAATCCTGTGCACAGAGGAACGGTAGCAGTTCCAATGCCAAGGAACCCTACACGCACAAGAGGCAGGGGCAGGATTTCCCCCCTGAATGATTAGAACTGTATGTAACTTTGACACAGAGAGGGCTGTTACAATTTAAATTAGCACTACAAGAAAGTAAAGTAATTGCTATCCAGCATGATTAAACTTCCTAGTGATCTTTCTGAGACTGAGAGCTGGAGTAAGAGAAAGATATTCTGCATTCCTTAATAGGTACAAAGCTATGGGAATTTTCAGTGTTGTTCAACTCACCATTAACCACAACGAATGGATTTGAGAACAGCACTCAAGCAAAATCAAGGGTGAGGCCTAAGGTGCAGGACATGTATCAAAACCAGAAGCTGAGTTAAAAATATAGTACTTGTTATACACAAACATGCTCATTCAGGACAAAGAGGTATATTTATCTTGTGTGTCCAGTGACAATGCAAGATAAGCCATGGTCATGAAGATGGACAGTTTTGTACGTCACTAAGGCATTCCTCCTTAATCAATAAATTATATAAACATCACAGCCTCAAAACACATACAATCTGGACTTACATGCCTACTGTCAGCGCACTAAATATATACTTTTTAAACATGTAGAGGTAACACATCTTTTTCCAATGTAGAGATGGAGGTCCCATTAACATTAACAGGAATTGTATTGTTTCATATATGTTGATTTCTATACAAAACACCTATTCATGACTCCTGGGGCTTCTACAGTTAAAACTGACAATAATAGGAATAAAGTACAAAATACAAACAAATACAAACAATGGTTGAGGTGAAATGACACCTCCATTTGAGCTCTTAATGTGCCGTGAAATTGTTTTATTGAAGGAACACATTTTCAAAGATGGGGGCACACAACTAAGGTATGCAAACCCCAATTTGCACATGAACTTTATGGTATATGCTCCCCCTAAACTGGATATGCTCAATACTTTGCATTTTAAAATGTGGGCAACATTTTATAGTTGCAGTTTGTGTCCTATTATAACCTTGCTATAAAGCGTAAGTTTGTAAATGCATGTAATTTTCAACTTTACATCACGTATTGTACCCATGTACAATAATAATAATGCACTATATAAACTAAGCATCTGATCTGTGAATTGGCTTAACTAAGTTCAGATCTCAAAGAACGGACTACTAATGCACTAATCTTCTGCAGAAATTGTACTGCCATAGAAATATCCTTGCTCCTCATCCATTATCACTTAACTTTCAATTAACATATTGATATTGGCAAGTTGAGCCTGCTCTAGACAATATAAACACAAGCATCCACGTAAAGAAGCAAATCATTGTTCATTCTCATTTAGAGCACAAAGAAACCTTGCCCTTGTATTTTACAATACAGAAAGCTGCTTTGTATTGATTTTATGTTAGAGTGTGTTTGTCAGAGTTTCCAAATCATTGTCAGAAACATAAACTGGAGAAATTATTGCTATAGCTGAAAACATACATGTAAATTAGCAATGTGCATTTATTAGAAAATCCTAATGAACCTGCTTTACCATTATTTATGCCAGCACAGGCTACCTCTTGCAAAAAGTAGACACTGGGGTGGCAAGAAGGGACTCTACTGGTCACATTATATAAAACTTTTTTTTTCCATACAGCTAGACACTTTCAGGACGCTGTTAATTGTGATCTCCCTCCCCCCAAAAAAGAACAGAAAGGGGTAGTTTTTCTAGTTTGAAACAAAATTGTTACTAATTCCTATAATTGACAACACTTTGGAAACATATAACCGTCAGGCATCAAACCTTACAATGCTTGTAATATGAGGGTTGTTTACTACAGCCAACAGAAAGAATGGAACTCGTTTTACACAACCTACTGCATGTCCCTGTAATAGGACAGCAGAATCCTTATGTTTCCCCACATTAGTGGGTGCTGGACTTCTACAGGCAGATGTACAATAAGTCCAAATGATTCACTGGTACATATGTGGCTCATTATACTCCACTGTGAACGGGGGAAAGTGGGAGTTATCCTCTAAGCTGATGCTAAGGTTGATTCAGATGCTCAGGAAAGGCACTCTAGCAGCAGCCAACTCATTAAAAAAAAGCTTCAGTTAGAAAATGAGTCCCAAAAGCAGCTAAGCCTCTGAAGATTTAGACGAGAGTTTATGTGATGTTATTTTTAAAAAAATACTTGTTGGGTGGGAGTTTTATCATTGACTTCAATGGGAGCAGAGTCAGGCCAATGCAAATGCTACCCCTTGTTAATAAAGCCAAACCCCAGGACAATTAACTTTTTGACACTACAGCGAGTGTGGCGTTTGAATGGAAATGGGTGGGGCTCCCCCAGCTTACATACCCTTTAACCATTTTCAAGCACAAGTCTGTAACACAAGTATTTGTTTTAAATCTCGTGCACTTTTTTTGTCTCAAGACTTTTGCACAATAAATGGAATTATAGTGCGTTGCATTCTACAACATACTTTTTGTCACTGAAATTTATTGTATTAGTCTTTGCACATTGGTATCTAGAATTTGACCCTAAACCTATCTTTTGAAAAGGTGCAATGGTGGTACAACATTAGAGCATTTGGAAAAAATAGCATTTGAGACAGAAAAAATGACAGCATCAGAATCATCTTCTTAAGTACGCTGTGCTTAGTTAGTGGCGTCCCCAGAATGTCCTGTAAAAAGTCCTGTGATCCACTCTATGTGCTAATGAAAGCTCTATCACTGAATTGAGTGTCTGATGTACATTAAGACTTCCACAATAGCACCCTCATACGGTCAAATAGAGAAATCTTCCTCTGCATACTGGAAACCCAAGCAGAAGTAGTTAATCTGCAAAAACTCATCAGGATGCTAGTGGGTTCATTTACTCAGAAGAATCGAATATTGAACAAATAGAGTCGCCAAAATACCAGCACCCTGGTGCACAGAGTATCTTGTAGGGAAAATAACATACCTACATAAAATAAAAATTTGCACCTAACTCATTACCAGACAAGAGCAAATGTACTGAAATTAAAAGCAAAATCTTACCTGCTCACCTCTAGTACCCTGTAAAATATACAAAAATTAACACAAGAAAGTAGAGTTAATTATAACGGAGTAATTTGCTCCTGGCTGTTAGAGTGGTCTCTATCTGACACCAACTACAAAATCACAACCTCTTCTGGTGCCTCCAAGGGAGCAAGTCAACCATCTGGAACAGGTTGGGTGCAGTGCAGGAAGCACAGAATGCTATCCTAAGAGATTGTGAAGCATCATAACACAATGGGGATATTTTTCAACTGTCTGTAAATACCTAGAAGAATGCTTAGTCCAAATTCCACATCAACAGTTTGAATAAGCCTATCACTTTAAAATGTACACAGAGAAACTGCAATATAAATGCTAAGTATCATAAGTATTATATATTATTATTAGTGAAGCCATCCATACCTCCCAGTAGCACACTGCAGAAATACCTGCTCATTTTAGGTTTGGAGTTTTTTTTCAATTTTTTACCACAAATATTTGTATTTTTGTTTTCCACAGATTTTTCTTTAAATGAAGTGTTTTGCCCAGCTCTAAAGTTATGCTTTTAATCTCATCTAGCTTCCAAGCATTTATACTGATCTTATCTCTAAGGCATAAGAACACCTTTAAAACAACCCAATACATATAGATGATGATATTCTCAGTATGTAGCATGTAATGCCACCCTGTCTTGTAGGGTTCCCCCAATAACTGGATACAAAACAAATATACATATAAAATAACACAAATGACTCTAAATGCCCCCTCTTTTTTACCATTGTAAACTCCTATTGTTATAGTTTGTCATATTCAATTAAACAAATATTTGCAACCTTCTCACCAAAGCTACATTAATGTGATATATGCAATAAAAACTTTGTATAAAGATATTTCTGTAGCATATACAGTATGTACTGGTTATATCTTGAGTAAAAGTGCTAAAAGAATGGTAATTTATTTAATATACATATAGAAGTACCATAATGTTGTTAGTTGTTATAACACTCATAGAAAGATTACAATATCTTTCAGTAAAGTGTGTGAGATACAGACTGCAACTCATGTTTTGGATATATTTTGCTGAAGTGTTGGGCAATAACTTTAAAAACAGATTCAATGTAGTTTTACAATTTTTGCTGAAGAAAAGAGTCAGAACATTTTGTGATGTTTCTTTTTTGACACATTAATTGCTCTTCCATACACAAGGAGAACAAAAACAGCAGCATGCCATATTTATTCAATGAAAGTTGAACCACAGGGGTTATGGTACATTCTTCTTCCAAAACCAGCCAAATTATCTCAGTGCCCAACTTTTAAGAGGCTGCAATAATACTCCATCATTTGAGAATGCTGGTAGGCTTATGCATCATTTTAACAGCATGATGGCAGACTGTGATCATCTTCATGTTATAGGAACCTAGAGACAGGTGGCAGGCAGGGGTTAATCATTTTCATGCATTCTTATTCTTAACAGAAATTTAAATGGGTACCAACATATTAGTCAATCCTTTTACAGAGTACATATTAGTTCGAATACTTTAAAAAGTCAGAAAACAGGCCTGTACACTCTGAAAAACAAACAAACCACGTGTTTTATTTTCTTTATTATTATTGTTTAGAAGGCTCCACAGTAAGTTATATCTACTGAGAGAGAGAGAGATGCTTTCCCAGAAATTGTTTATATAAATGAAAAGTATTTGATATTTAAAAGTTTAGCTTAAGTTTAATTAATGGTAACCTTTACACCCAGTCATAACAATTAGTGAAAATTCTAAGTGAAATGATTTTTTTTCTAATTACATAAATATGCACCTTGAAAAATAAGTAACTTTTCTTACTTTAATCACATTCATATGCCCTGCAGTATAGTTTAGCTACACTTAATAATACCAAAACAGGACATCCTGCATGAAATTCTGCCCTGAGTTATAACCCATGCAACCCCACCATGTCAATGAGATTACAAACCCAAGCAGAATTTGGATCTCTGGAATCTGTGCCAGCTCAGCTAAAATCAAAACTTGAAACAACATGAAAATTCATCATCAATCTTTTCAGTAAAGGAAGAAAATGTTTTTGTTAAGAGAATCTTAACTGAAAACTGGACAGAAGTGAGTGGTGATTGATGATGAATATAAAAATGATGAATTAATTTATTTCTTAATGAGTACGCTCGGATACTTCATTTCCTTTAGAAGATTAGGTTATTTGAATACAAAATGTTACCATATGTTCCCACCAGAGAAGTAATCTTTAAGCAGGATGCCTCTTTCAAAAGTCATTTTAATAGGGAAAGGACAAACACATCACTTTAACAAAATAGTATATGGTCATCTGAACTTGAATGGACTCATAGCTAACGTTCTGTTTGTGTTTGTGCATGTGGAGATACATACAGACATTCTGCTCTGGGTGTGATTTAAACCTGTAGAGACAGAAAACACAGCAGCAAAGCTAACGTTAATATTTATCCCACTAAACAATGATTCTGCCACTCCTTATGATGTCATAATGGCAATACTAAGCTTGACAAAAAATATAGTCATATTTCCAATTAAACCTGGAGGCTAATCTTTCACTGAAGGTAAATTGATTTCCTTTTTTTTTATTTAGATGCTTTATAGTAAAAGCAGATGTAAGGGTTTCTGTCTTTCAACAAGTTAAGATACAATGTGTATTAAAGATAAAACAGCAGGACGAAAGACTGATTGTATTCTGTATTGCTCGTTACCCATTTCAAGGTTTGTATTGTGTTAACTCTCATTCCCCTCCCTCCATTTGGGTTCTCTCTTCTCTTTGGCTTTTGTGATAAGCTCCTCTCCCTTCTATTCTCTGTAGTATTTTACATGTTGCCTCACCCCTTTCCAACATCATGGAGAAATATGTTATGCTGCAGACTCTTTTTTTTTTTATAAGAAGTTTTTTCCCCCACCTGAAATATTTGCATGAGAGCACGCATGTGATAAAATGCAGTCTTCCCAATGAGAGGATCTAAGGGAGTGTATACACTAAAATCAAAGGCTGAATTTTCCCAACAATCTTTTTAAGTAGAAAAATGTCTTAATCTCTGGGAAGTAGAGGTTCCAGACCTGAAATGGAGGAGCACATTAAGACCTACTGACTTTCATCTATTTACTGTAGGAAAACAGCTTTTCCTGACCAGAAGATATTCATTAAGGTAGGTCTGAAATTCTTTAATTTCAGATTCTGCTGGGCTAAGCATCTTGGAAGCCCACGGTGGAACAGCATATATCTTTCAATGAGCTGGCTCAACACAGAGAGGTCTGTTGCACAGTTAGATTGTTATTCTTCTCTAATATCTATGCTAAATCAGAACTATCTTAACATGAAAAAACTCAGTAGCAATAACATCGCAGAAAAGTTCTCCACCCAAACGATAACAAGATCTTCCAATGTTTTTCAAATACAACCTCTTTTCTTAGTAACTGCAGCAAAATCAGAATTACCCATGTTCAAATCTAATACTGAGGAATCAGATCTTCAGCTGGTGTAAATCTGCATAGCTCTATTTATGCAACCCAAAGATCTGGTCCCCTAACTCTAAATAATGAAATAAGAACAACAAAGCCTGACAACAGGCACACAAAGAACGGAACACAAGAGATTTTACACGTCCTTGATGGGCACATAGGGTCCTAATTAACAGTGCAAAATGATTCTCATCTTCTTGCAACTCCTCAATATTTTAGACTCCGACCAAGAAGCATCAAAGATTTTCAGGGGCCAGAGAATTCTTATTCTGAAGCCAGTCACCTTATGCTAAATCACTCAATTCATTTATACCGTGGTTGAACTTGAGTCACCAGTGGTCTGCTAATTTCCTATATGACATTCCTGAAAAATGTCTTGCTGAGAAAAGAATACCCTGTAGCCAGTACTTTGACAACACCATGAGGATGGTGGTGAGCATGGACTGTTCAAAGAGTTCCTTGTTAATTTATTATGGCATCTGGAAGACTCTCATGAGAGAAATGCATTCACTTGAAATGGATTGCCTTTTCCACTCTGAATAGTAGACAATGTGCCTACCCTATAGCTGATGCTCATGGAACTCATCAGGGTATGGACTACTTAGAAACATTCAAAGTCAGAACTATATCAAATCTTGTTTTATGTTATAAGACATCCTTCCAGACCTGTGAATTGAAGTATGAGCACTTGGTTCTATAAAGAGGCACTGGAAGCAACAGAATGCCTTACAGGCCGCAAGGACCTGAGGCATTTTTACAGCTTGACAGCCTATGTTTGGCTGCTTAGAAGACAGTGGTATATATTCTCCTCTCATTTGCACAGGTGTAAATCAGAAGTGAAGCCAATATAGTACAATGATCTACATTTCTAGCAGCATAATGAAGAGGGGATAACTGCTGAGGCAGATAACATTCAGCCTCTTTTTTGATCCATCTGAAGTGTAGGGTATGAAGGAGAATTATCCTTGGTGCTAATGATTGCACCACAACTAAAGTGGTGCAGAGTTTGTCTGGGCTTACCCAGGAGAGGCAGCTCTGCTTTGGGGGGGGGGGGGAGGAGGAAGGAGGTCAGAAACTGCTATAAAAATGGTGCTCACTGCTCAGCTTTGCAGCAATGATTCACCCGCCCTCCAGGAATGTGCATAAAGGTATGAAACCTGGATGGGGCAAATCTCTTTGTTCCACGCAGCGAGGAAGCCAGCACCCACCCTCCCTCCCCTAGTGGAGGTGAATGGCAGGCTGGGTTAGGACCTACTGTAGGCATTACACTAGTCACCCCTTTTAAAGGGGCGCTGGGAAGGAATTTTTCCCGCACCACCAGAATTGGCTTCGGTGGAGTGTGTTTTTTTCACCTTCCCCACAGCAGGTGTGAGGGAGAACCTTTTCTGGTGAGAAAAAAAGGTGGTAGGCCATATGTCGCAACTTATTTTGTAAGGTTGGACGGATGTTCAGTGCAGGTACTCCATAGGGAGTGCAGCCAGTGACCAGATAAATGGCCTAGTAAAGGACTTAAAAGGAGGTATTGGATAAAAGAACAGAACAGGGGAGGGGATTGGGGACTCCTCTGATTGGTACTGCAGGGAGCCAAGGCCCCTTCCCCCACCCCCTTCTCATAGCCCTCCTTAACCCTCTTACAAGGGTGGCGGATGGTAAGGTCCAAGGCATGGGTCAGCTGGGGGACCTGGATGGAAACAAAGGCGGGCTGGTGGAAGCCCTTGAGAATTGATTTGAATAAGCATGAATTTGCCTGCACTGCACACTTTATCTGCCGGGTAGTCCCAGACATCTATATAATAAAGTTGTGGCCTGATTAAAACCCATAACAAGTCTCCTGTCCTTCTTGCGGTGTACCCAGACAAACAACTAATTCTCACAGGTTTCTCAGAGCAGTACCAAACTCCTTCATTAATCCATAGGAGCGGGATCTGCTTAGGCAGGTGATCCAAGGTCCTTATGGGAGAGCTGGCAAAGAGCCAATAAACAAATCTTCTCTTCAATGTGAAAATGATCTCTTAAGTCTTCACCCCCCGCCCTTACCTGCATCTCAGTGAGAGATGTTAGAAGCAATGAGTGTTGAAAATCTTGATTCAAGAAAAAAATCAGAAATACATCTGATATTAAAAACCAAAACAAGACAACTGGTATTATTTCCTCTGTTGTGGCAAAAGCAAGACTGAGAGGAATACACTAACCAGTCTGCTAAATAGTATATGAATAATCATAGAATCATAGAACTGGAAGGGACCTCCAGAAGTCTTCTAGTCCAGTCCCCTGCACTCGTGGCAGGACTAAGGATTATCTAGACCATTCCTGACAGGTGTTTGTCTAACCTGCCCTTAAAAATCTCCAATGATGGAGATTTCACAACCTCCCTATGCAATTTATTCCAGTGCTTACCCACCCTGACAGTTAGGAAGTTTTTCCTAATGTCCAAACTAAACCTCCCTTGCTGCAATTTAAGACCATTGCTTCTTGTCCTATCCTCAGAGGTTAAGAAAAACAAGTTTTCTTTCTCCTCTTTGTAACAACCTTTTACATACTTGAAAACCATTATCATGTCCCCTCTCAGTCTTCTCTTTTTCAGACTAAACAAACCCAATTATTTCAATCTTCCCTCATAGGTCATTTTTTCTATACCTTTAATCATTTTTGTCACTCTTCTCTGGACTCTCTCCAATTTTTCCACATCCTTCCTGAAATGTGGCGCCCAGAACTGGACACAGTACTCCAGCTGAGGCCTACTTAGCACCTAATGTATGTCTGTCTCCATATGCTGGCCGGGACACTAAGTCAACACATCTGTATTAGAGTAGGAATTACCATAATTACAAGTAATCAAAGTCCAAGTGAGGCTCCACCTTTCACAAATGAACATCTCAGATTAGTATGATATTTAATTGCAAATTACTGTCTAAAGCATCCACACCACTTTTTCAGTTTTTGACAATAAATTATTTTATTGTGTGTGTTTCAATACAAGGTTTACCATCTTCCTCTTGCAAACTGACATAAGCCATCTGGGAGCAGCAGCTATTGTGCTTGTCAAGCTGGGCAGACAAAATATGAAGGTATTCTCTACCTCCCAACCCCCCTCCCCAGAGTGTCACAAAATGGGTGGTCTTTCATGGAGTTAATCTAAATGTGAATGCACTTGCCACTGAGCCTGCTCAATTTGGAAGGAAAAAGGCTTATATATATATATATTTGAAAATGACATTTCTATCTTTACAATTTGCAGCTATTATAGACCCTGATACTTGCGCATACACTAAACTTTTAGAACATGCTTATGTCAAACTCTATTCAGCACAATATTTAAGAATTAACTTAAATCAATGGGTCCTGAGTACATGCTTAAAGGCTACACTGAATAGGGACGGACTCAAGCACGTGTTTGAGGTTAAGCCTGTACTTAACTGCTTTGTTAGATTGGGGATATAGGGATAGGAGTAACACCTAAGGACATGATCCTGCATTCAGAAGACAGATGGGGACCTAAAATGACAGTAACTGAAAAAAGTTAACACGAAAAACATATTTCTCTATCCCCCCACCCCCCAGTTCCTCTGTCTTGTGCATTTGATAACACTTTGGGTGTGATCCTGGTTCCACTAAAGACAACTACAAAACTCCCATTGACTTCAAAGGAGTCAGGATTTCTTCTTTTACACAGAGCCAGTTTCATAGCTGCTTTACAGAATCATCATCTCTCCTGATTAACAGACTCATAAATACCAACAGTAGTCAATTTTTAAAAATCAAGTTGACAGTGTCTTGTGAGTGGCTGAAACAGTGACATCGTTTGGGGTTTAGTTGTTGTTTATTCTTTCAATTTAGCTTGCTTACAACACTGCTGTATTGAAACTATCCACTTGGAGGCTGCTACACTATTAGTCAGAAGTTTGACCATATACTGGAAATTACTAGACTGACAGATCTTAAATAATATAACTTTAATTATAATAACAGAATGGCATTAATAATCTTATAAGATACCATTACTGGTTAGAAGAACCATCAGTCAAATATTTCTCATCTATCCTCACAAACTCACAAACTATTCATTGATTCTTGATCACAGCTGCATATCTTATTTATTTATTTTTAAATCAAGAAATGCAAAAATTAAGTGCTTCCTACAGCAACAGCACTCCAATTTAGGAAAGCAGTTCTGTTCACAAAAGCACACTAAATCAATGGGACTTAAGTATATGTTCAATCAATGTTAAGCACATATTTAAGTAACCTTTCTGAATCAGAACCCAGGTGAGTAAGTTCAACAAAAAATACTTTGGGACATCCTCGAGGAATAAATTGAAGAATTAATTGAGGGCCATAGAGAAACATTGACTAATGAAGAGTTAGAGAAACTGATAAAATCGTCTACAGAAGACAAAGATGATGACGATGAACAGGAAGAGCCAGCAAGTTGGAATCTTCATAAATGTGGTGAAGTGGTCCCAGCAGCGAAACACTTGAATGATTTAATTTTTGAATACGATTCTTCTATGGAACAAAGCCTCAAAATCACACGTAGTACTATGGATGATTTGAGACCGTACCAAGAAATGTTTGAGCAGCTCAAGAGACAACAGTGATAGTTGCCAATCACCATGTTTTTCAAGAAAAAACAACCAGCAGCAGATGAGCCTACGCAATCAACTTCTTGAGCTGAACCAGAGCCAACCACTTCGTCTACGACTCGCTTTCTGTCACCCAAGCCTGGCCCATCGTCTCCTGGATCGACATCAAGCCCTGTCGACCCCCCAATAGTGTTGTCAGGGGAAGAGGAAGACTAATCGTTCATCATACGGGCACTGTACAGTACTAATCATCATCGTCATCATTCATCGTCGTCGCATCACCATTGTCATAGTTGTATCACCATTATCATCGTTGTCGTATACTAGCAAAAATGTCCAGGATGAATGGTGAGTGTTCAGGTTTACCGTTTTCATTTTTTATTCTTTCATTCTTCTGTCTCTCTCTTTTATGTAATTAAAAATACTGTAAAATTATATTTTGCATATGTACTCTTTATTATATACTATACATTACTGTATACATTATACATACGTATTACTGTACAGGGTTGTACACACAAAACCATGTATACTGTACTTTATGGGTGATTTAAGGGATTTTCAAGAGTAATTTTGACTATATGCAATTTTCGACTTATGCGCGGACTTTAGAAACTAACCCCAGCGTAAGATGCGACTCCACTGTATACACTTATATAATATTTCCCCATTTTTTGCTGATATATTTTAATTTATGTTGTTGAACATACAGGATTACCAACGTAATTACCAACGTAGCCAAAAAATCCTCTATAATATACAATTTATAGGATCTATACTGTCAGCTGCATTGTCAAACACACTGCACTGTCGAATGTAATTTATATTTCTTTTCTTTTGGAACTTAACTGTGCATACTTATGTAGGCTTCTTTTTTTATTTTCCCCCTCTTTTAAAAAACATATTTTAAAAAGAAAAAAGGCAAATGCTATATAAGCATAATATTATTAACATCTAAACAATCTCACATTTCACTGAGTTGAACCGAATAAGGCACCAGTTCCCTCTTGGTGCCACTATAAAAGTGGGGACAGTTTTTGAAAAGTTGTGTTAACTAGCACAGGGCAAACTTTTTCAGCCAAAACTTTTTTCTCCAAAAAAAGGAATAGGGCCAACTGAAACATTCTGGAAATTCGGTACAGCTCAGCTAATTGTTTTGATCAAAATACAAAAATTAAAAAATGGAAACATCAAAATAAATCGTTTAGATATTATTGGAATGAAACATTTTGTATTATGGGCACGAGGCACAAAACTGGGTCTCATACACAAAACCAGAGGAGGTGGGTGCAGTGTCACACTTACAACCACTGGCCCAGTGGTTAGCACACTTGCCTGGGACGTGAGAGACCAAGGTATCAATCCATGCTCCTATTCCAACTCCCTGTTTCAAAAATCATTTTAATATACAGTCCTCAAATAAAGGACATATCAGATATTAATCTGCAAGGACTTGAGCCCAATTGTGCCCCTTCACAAGTCAGTGCCCTAACAACCAAGCTATTTCCTATTCTGAGTCAGGGCTATCTCCCTCTCTCCTGTTGAAGCTGTTCCACTTTGTATAATAATTAAATACTAATTGGAGCCAGCACTGGAACCCAAGCACCCCTTCCCCCCACTTGCAGGGGAGTACACTAACCACTGGCCTAGAGAGTAATTCTCACTTTGTCTCTCTGTGCAAATGACCTGTGAAATGTACAGTCCCTTCTGGAGTTCCCTAACTGTGCTGGGGGGCTTGAAGGAATAGTAATTTAAAGAGTGCAGCATAATCTTCTCAGCACCGAGTCTGTATATGTAGCAATTGGTAAGTTTGCTTCAATTGCACAAGTACATTATACATTGCTCTTATACACTAAAACTAATCAGCTGAGAGTTTGTTCTAATATCTTTTCAAAATGTCAGGAACTCATCATACTTCAGCTCTGTGATTACAATTTACAGTACTCAACATCTGCTATTAGCAACTATTTAGTTAATGCCCATCTCATTACCATCAAGTGAGAAATATCTGGCTCCTGATTTTTCTCTAAATCAGAATTCCAGGGAAATCAACAGTGCAAAAAACCCACAAGAATAAAGCCTTTCTTCTTGAGAGAGACACTAGCAGAAAAATATACAGTAAAATACAGCAAGACTAAAGCAAATTTACACTCATATCAGAAGTTACCAAAAATGCAAAACTAAACAAAAAACCAACACATTACACCCCAAATTAAAAGGCTGATAATAATGAACCAAATATTTTGCGGGAAGGTATGGTTACAGATTGACATTCCAGCTCCACTGAAGTCATTGGGAGTTTTGTCATTGACCTCAGCAGGGTCAGAATTTTCCCCAGTATCTCCTAAAAGATGAGCATACCACTGGTACATAATAAAAACAATATGTTTATTATTAATTATACTTTTAACTTATTATTTATCATCAATTATCATCATCATTAGAAGTTCCAAACAGAAAATAACAGTGGGTTAATTGATTTATTTCCAGAAGACATGTTTTACCTTCTAATAATCATGTCACAGCTCTGGCTGATAGAAATTGCTTTACAATTATCTGGCATGAAGTTCCAGAAGTTCAAATTTCCATGGGAGATCCACCCCCAAATTAAATCAGAATCCAGATGTTCCCAGCCCACAAGAATGGCATTATGATTATGATACTGGCTTTCCACCCTCTCTCCACAACATGCCTCATTGTTGTGTACTCTGAGAGCTATGCATCTGGAATGAATGATGAGGGAGCCTATGAATATCAAGGTCACTTACTCAGAGGAAAAATCCTGCTATGAAAATGGACTCTTACTTTTAGAACACAGCTTTGAGAAATGTGGAGGTATTTTTTTTTTAAATTTTGCATGTCACAGATTAATCCACTTGATGAAAGTAGTGAATCATTTGATGGCTCCACAGAATGCTAACATGAGCTAAGTGCCACTGACAATAGCAACGGATTGGTTCAAGAGATGTCATTATATCTGAACAAATGCTTGATACAAGAATCATTTCAAATCCATGGTTGACATAACAAATTACTACATAACAGTTTAATATCACTCAAATACATTTATCATCTTTTTTTAAATTTAATATCCTATGGCCCCAATCATGCAACTAGTTAAACACATGGATAAGTTTTCTCACTTGAGTAGCTCCACTGACTTCCAACTTTTTGAGGTCCTTTTATTTATTTATTTATTTATTTATTTGAGTATTCATACTGAAATAAATATACACGGAATATTGTAACAATTAGAATCATAGAAGATTAGGGTTGGAAGAGACCTCAGGAGGTCATCTAGTCCAACCCCCTGCTCAAAGCAGGACCAACACCAACTAAATCATCCCAGCCAGGGCGTTGTCAAGCCAGGCCTTGAAAACCTCTAAGAAAGGAGATTCCACCACCTCCTTAGGTAACCCATTCCAGTGCTTCACCACCCTCCTAGTGAAATAGTGTTTCCTAATATCCAACCTAGACCTCCCTCCACAGCAACCTGAGACCATTACTCCTTGTTCTGTCATCTGCCACCACTGAGAACAGCTGAGCTCCATCCTCTTTGGAACCACTCTTCAGGTAGTTGAAGGCTGCTATCAAATCCCCCCTCACTCTTCTCTTCTGCAGACTAAACAAGCCCAGTTCCCTCAGCCTCTCCTCATAAGTCATGCGCCCTAGCCCCCTGGTCATTTACGCTGCCCTCTGCTGGACTCTCTCCAATTTGTCCACATCCTTTCTGTAGTGGGGGCCCAAAACTGGATGCAATATTCCAGGTGTGGCCTCACCAGTGCCTAATAGAGGGGAATAATCACTTCCCTCAATCTGCTGGCAATGCTCCTAATAATGCAGCCCAATATGCTGTTAGTGTTCTTGACAACAAGGGCACACTGCTGACTCATATCCAGCTTCTCATCCACTGTAACCCCCGGTCCTTTTCTGCAGAACTGCTGCTTAGCCAGTCAGTCCCCAGCCTGTAGCGGCGCTTGGAATTCTTCCATCCTAAATGCAGGACTCTGCACTTGTCCTTGTTGAACCTCATCAGATTTCTTTTGGCCCAATCCTCCAATTTGTCTAGGTAGCTCTGGACTCTATCCCTACCCTCCAGCATATCTACCTCTCCCCTCAGCTTAGTGTCATCTGTGAATTTACTGAGGGTGAAATTCATCCCATCGTCCAGATCATTAATAAAGATGTTGAACAAAACCGGTCCCAGGTTATGTTTATAGCAGTGCTTTTGGTTTTTACATATTGGGCCCTTATCCTGTAAACACTTTAAGTATGTGTGATTTTACGGACATGAGCACATACTTACAGGCCCCAATCCTACAAAGACTTCCACATATGTTTATCATTATGCATTGTGATTATTCCCTTTTGACTCCGGTAATCCACCCTGGCGAGAGGCGGAAGCGGAGTCGACGGGGGAGCAGCGGCAGTGGACACTGTGGCGTCCTCACGGCGCGGTAAGTCAAGCGAGGTACGTCGACTTCAGCTACGTTATTCACGTAGCTGAAGTTGTGTACCTTACATCGACCCCCTGCTCCTAGTGTAGACCTGGCCTCAATGACAGTCAAAATGTTTATCTCCTAAAGCAAGGATTATGAGAAAGTACAGTGCAGGGGAATGTTGACTACTCTTAGACAAAATTAGTTTGCCCTGTGCATTAGTGTCTTTTCAATTTCTGTTTAATTTTAGCTCAATGTTGACTAGTTAAAATGATAAGGATAGTCTGAAAATGTGGGTTACAGCATACTTACAATGCAGGAAAATGTACTTTGTTCTCACCCCTTTTCTCTATCTTTAGAGGGAAAATTACCAGGTCACGTCATAATCTTCTCTTGTTAACAAGCTGGTACAGTTCACATCAAGAGACAAACAAATATTACTCCCCCCCAGAAGAGAATAAGGACGGTAGTTCTTTTTCATTTTACTAACTAGCCTTGTCTTCTGACTTAACTTCACTTAGGGCTTGTCTTCACTACCCGCCGGATCAGCGGGTAGCAATCGATCTATCGGGGATCGATTTATCGCGTCTCATTTAGACGTGCTTAATCGATCCCCGAACGCGCTCCTCGTCGACTCCAGAAATCCACCTCGGTGAAAGGCAGAAGCGGAGTTGACGGGGGAGCGGCAGCGATCGACTAGCTGCCGTCCTCACGGCCAGGTAAGTCGATTACGATACACCGACTTAAGTTGCATATCATAGATCGACCCCCCCCTCTAGTGTAGCCCAGGGCTTAGGAGTTTAAGGTATTAGAAGACCTCAGCATTTAGAGCAATTCACATTTTTATAAGTAAATAGTCTCTTAAATTCAATACCTTAAGATGCACTAAATTTAAACCTTGTGTTTTGTGGGCGCACTAAACAAAAATCACCAAAATCTTACATTTTAATCCATGAACCACTAATTTAACAAACATTCTTAGTAGTGCTGTCGATTAATCGCAGCTAACTCACGCAATTAAATCAAAAAAATTAACTGTGATAAAAAAATTAATTACGATTAATCCCACTGTTGAACAATAGAATACCAATTGAAATGTATTACGTATTTTTGGATGTTTTTCTACATTTTCAAATATATTGATTTCTTTTACAACACAGAATACAAAATGCATAATGCTCACTTTGTATTATTTTTATTACAAATAATTGCACTGAAAATTATAAACAAAAGAAATTGTATTTTTCAATTCATCTCATACAAGTACTGTAGTGCAATCTCTATCGTGAAAGTGTAGATTTTTTTGGTACATAACTGCACTCAAAAACAAAACAATGTAAAACTTTAG
This sequence comes from Chelydra serpentina, assembly GCA_037349315.1. NCBI lineage: Eukaryota > Metazoa > Chordata > Testudines > Chelydridae > Chelydra > Chelydra serpentina. Next base: position 25,934,898 of record JBAIAC010000035.1, on the reverse strand, counting down.
CGCCTACAAGTCCACTCAGTCCTACTTCTTGTTCAGCCAGTCGCTAAGACAAACAAGTTTGTTTACATTCACAGGAGATAATATTGCCCACTTCTTATTTACAATGTCACCTGAAAGTGAGAACAGGTATTCACATGGCACTCTTGTAGCTGGCGTTGCAAGGTATTTAAGTGCCAGATATTCTAAACATTCGTATGCCCCTTCATATTTCAGCCACCATTCCAGAGGACATGCTTCCAAGCTGATGATGTTTGTTAAAAAAAATAGTGAGTTAATTGTCACTGAACTCCTTGGGGGAGAATTGTACATCCCCTGCTCTGTTTTACCCGGATTCTGCCATATATTTCATGTTATAGCAGTCTCAGATGATGACTCAGCACATGTTCGTTTTAAGAACATGTTCACAGCAGATTTGCCAAAACACAAACAAGGTACCGATGTGAGATTTCTAAAAAGAGCTACAGTACTCGACCCAAGGTTTAAAAATCTGAAAGTGCCTTCCTAAATCTGAGAGGGACGAGGTGTGGAGCACGCTTTCAGAAGACTTAGAAGAGCAACACTCTGATGTTGAAACTACAGAACCCGAACAACCAAAAAAGAAAATCAACCTTCTGCTGGTGGCATCTGACTCAGATGATGAAAATGAACATGCATCGGTCTGCTCTGCTTTGGATCATTATAGAGCAGAACCCGTCATCAGCATGGATGCATATCCTCTGGAATGGTGGTTGAAGCATGAAGGGACATATGAATCTTTAGGTGACATTGTAAAGAAGAAGTAGGCACCATTATCTCCTGCAAATTTAACCAAACATGTTTTTCTGAGCGATTGGCTGAAGTAAAACTGAGTGGACCTATAGGCTCTAAAGTTTTACATTGTTTTATTTTTGAATGCAGGTGTTTTTTTTTAAACATAATTCGGCATTTGTAAGTTCAACTTTCATGATAAAGAGATTGCACTACAGTACTTATAATAGCTAAACTGAAAATACTATTTCTTTTGTTTTTTACAGTGCTAATATTTGTAATAAAAAATAAATATAAAGTGAGCACTGTACACTTTGTATACTGTGTTGTAATTGAAATCAATATATTTGAAAATTAGAAAACATCAAAAATATTTAAATAAATGGTATTCTCTTATTGTTTAACAGTGCGATTTATCACAATTAATTGTTTTAATCACGCGATTCATCGTGATTAATTTTTTTAATTGCTTGACAGCCCTAATTCTTAGGCTTTATATCTCCCACAACTGGACAGTCAACAATATATTAATTAAAAGCCATGTTAATTCCTTAGGTGTGGTGATCTTGAAATTTATTTAGAGCCATAATTTATTACCTTAAATTTAGATAGCATTTACAGTCAATTTACAAATGTCTTCATTTGGGGGAATTTACCACATAGTATTATTTTAGGCTTCTGTATGTGAAGAATATTTTTTTTTGGGCTTATTCAGAAGAGTAGACTACTGAATATTAAGTGTTAGAGAGAGAGAGAAAAAACTCATACCCTAATTTGAACTTGGCTTAAATTCACATATAGTGGGATAAGGTTGCATTTAATTAGGCATTCACAGTACAATATTTGAAAACGCATAAGGGATTTTCAATGGTGGTTAGGACCCTAACTGCATTACATACTTCTGAAAATCTCACCCTCGGGTCCAAATTCTTCTTGCAGTTACACAGAATCAAACACACTGTAGTCAAAAATACTGTACAGAAGCAACTGCAAGCAAAATTGTGCCTTACATTCTCCAAAGCTCTGTTAAAAATGAAAAGAGATAACGATACTAATTAGCTAATGTTCACTAATTTTTTTTTCTTCCTTAACTATCAACAAGGCCCTAATCTTGCAGCAGGCTCTATGTTAGAACTGACCTAAGACTGGAAGGGAAATACTGACAATATTAATATATGTTAAATCCCTGATTTAATTATTTGTAAATCCAACATATCTTCTATGTGGCATATTTTAAGTGGGACAAAATAGATGCTTAGTGTTCTACAAACAAAATGTGGAGGTAACGGCATGATATTTTAAAGTAAGTTTAAAATAATTGAGAGTTTAATTCTATAGGTATCATCCCGATAATAATATGAGTTGGGCATGCGACTAACTGCACACGAGATACAATGCCATATTTTTATAGTTTCATCAGTTTTTCTTCTAATTTTCTTCCATTGGATATTGTGGTCATAGTCGGAAAAGTGACTGAAAAATGGCTCCTTTTATTGCCTCTTGCTTATTGCCCCTTAGTTATTCTAAATCACATTTGTTTAGCATAACAATCTTCCATGCCATATTTATGCAACAGTCCTAGAATTTGAGTGTACACAGACACACAAACACACACAAAAAATCACATAACTAAATAAAACCACATTATTACTATGGGAAATGCTTATTTCTCTAAAAACTATGTACCAACGTTAAATAAAACCATACATCTCTTTAAAAAAATTGGGATTAAATAATAAAGAAATTCAGTTGAGTACATTAAAATACCACCAACCACCTAATAGCTAGCTCAAACTTACTAATATATAACTATTAGTGGATGTTTAGCCATATCAACTGCCTATTTCTTGTCAATTTCAAATTAACATGGTTACTCCTCGAGCAATTATTTAGAGCAATGACTGCTTAAATCTGGTCAGTTAGTATTTCTGGTCAGTTAGTAAATTTGCCACCTGTTACTGATTATTAAATATTTTGTTTTTGTAATTGTATTTTTGGTTGGACAAAAATTGCTTCTGCTGTCATAAGAACATAAAAATGGCCATAGTGGGTCAGACCAATGGTCCCTCTAGCCCAGTGACCTGTTTTCCAACAGTGGCCAATTCTAGTTCCTTCAAAGGGAATGAACAGAACAGAGCAATTATAAAGTGATCCATCCCATTGTCCAGTCTGTGGAAGTCAGAGGCTTAGAGAACATCCAGAGCATAGGGTTGCATCCATTCTTGTGTTATGTGAAGGGGTAAATAACACTTCTTTATTGACTTTCTCTACACCATTCATGATTTTATAGATCTCTATCATACCCCTCCTCAGTCATTTCTTTTCCAAGCTGAAAAGTCCCATTCTTTTTAATCTCTCCTCATATGGAGCCTGTTCCACACACATAATAGTTTTTGTTGCCCTTCTCTGTATCTTTCCCATTTCTAAAATATCTTGTTTTGAGATGGGGCAACCAGAACTGTACACAGTATTCAAGGTGTGAGAATCCATGGATTTATGTAGTGGCATTATGACATTTACTGTCCTATCCATCTCTTTCTTAATGTTTTCTAAAAGTATGTTAGCATTTTTTGACTGCCACAGCACATAGAACAGATGTTTACAGAGAATTATCCACAATGATTCCATGAACTTCATATCAGCCAAGGAAACACCTTCCTTCCTGAAGAATCACATCAAGTCATTCAGTCATTCAAATTACTTTAATTTTCTCTCTCTCCAAGATTTTGGTTCACGTAATTTTGGCCCTCCAGGGAAGATGCAAATATCCCTTTTTAACTCAATGACACTGGAAGTCTCTAGATTTTGACATCAGTGATTCATCTGAAATCACTGACAGACATAAATTGGGAAAAATACATGGTTATGTTCTATGGCATACATCGTGCATCCATCTGTTGAGATTGTACAGGGGGACTCTGCATCCCCTGTGTACAGCAGAGCAGTGCTTTATAGTATGTGTCTGCACTGGACCATAGAGAAAACAATACGCTAGCGAGACATCTTTGGCCTATGTCTGGGAGGGAAGAGATATCTTCCGATAACCTGCCCACACATTCTGTGGTAGTGAATGCAACTTGGCTGCACAACGACTACTGAATACATCACTCAGATCAACAGACTCTATCCCCAAAGACAGCATTCCTAAGAATCTATGGTGGAAAGATTGCATGACTTTTCCAGTACTCTCAGGTAAGTCTCCCCCTATGAAAAGAGAGGTAAAGGCACTGCACCTGGACATGTGATCACTCAGGCTTGGTCCACACTAAGCCCCCAGTTCGAACTAAGATACGCAACTTCAGCTACGTAAATAACGTACCTGAAGTCGAAGTATCTCAGTTCAAACTAAAAGATACTTACTGCGGGTCCAGATGCGGCAGGCAGGCTCCCCCGTCGACTCCGCCTACTCCTCCTACGGAACAGGATTACCGGTGTCGACGGCGAGCACTTCCGGGATCGATTTATCGCGTCTAGACAAGACGCGATAAATCGATCCCAGAAGATCGATTGCTTGCCGCCGAACCAGAGGGTAAGTATAGACGTGCCCTCAGTCTTTCTTTCAGTAGAGATTTAAAATGTGAACTAAGAGTATGTGTCATCAGCATCCAACAACTATATTAATGTTAGCTGATGCGATCTACTCCGGGATCATACACTCTCATTAAAATAATTATTCATTAGTGGGTATTTTTGAAGCTTGCATTCTAAGTCCTTTCCTTTCACAAGTCCATTTGTTTTCTTTTAGCTTAATTATTCCTTGTAGGTTCATCATGTTAATTTTAGGGTTATGTTTTAATGGTTTTATAAGCGACGCTTCCATTGTTGGAAAATGAATGGACAGTATGAAGTCCCTTTTCCAGGTGATGATGTATTGACTCCTAGCTAAAGGGTGTTCAAATTACTGAATTCAAAATGCATTAATAATTCTCTCTTCAAAATATGTTGGATAAAAAAAAACCAATAGTGTTTGTACTAAAGCCATTTAACTCTGATAAACTGCATACAAATTGCTTTCTGAATCTACCACAGTCAGTTGCTTTTGTTCAATTTATCAACAACCTAATTCTCATTGAGAATTTAATTTAAAACCATAATGTTTTTATAGCTTCAACTCTTTTTTCCTATAATTTTCTTCCCCTGTAAAACTAATTAAACGAATGCTTATTTTGACTTTCTTTCACAAAAAGGCTTGTTCTTTTTAATTTTTTTAAAGTTCTTTTTAAGCAATGGTAACCCTCGTAAGGAACTGCTGAATCTTCCCAGAAAATGTCGAGGAACATTTGGTTGGCATATATATTATATGTTTTCTCAACTTTTATTCCCTCGGTTTTTACAGTAAGAATGTTTATATAAAAGAACCAGAAGATATCTGAGTTTTTCATGGCTTTAACACAAATGAATCCTTGGAACACAGGCACTCAACTTTTATGGTGAGGAGTGTGATGTAAGAACCTATGGAAGGGGGCAGAGAAAGAAAAAGAGAGAGTTTGCTTTATGTTCACACCAGAATTGTTGATCTTGGCAGACTTTTCCATAATAAAGCCATATGTTGTTTAGAGTCTGTGACTGAATCTACAACCAGGTGAAATTCACATTGATTCGGGCTATTTTTGATAGCCTCACTCTTTTTGTCTCTAGACTAAAAATAAAATAACAGGATAAATGTTACAGCTGTATGAAAAAATATAGCAGTAATGGAGCTAAATAAAAGATTGTAGCAATTAAAGAAGAATTCATATGTAAAATATGTAAAGAGAGTAAAGTTTAGACACCATATATTATGCACCTACCAAACTTGCAGTGTGTGATTCTTGTATTCAGAATGAAAATATGATGAAAAAGGTGCCTGGAGAGAGCAGTGGATTAACATACTAGACTCTCATCACTAGAGAACTGGATTCAATTTCTAATGTAAGCTACAAGTGAAATACGTGTTAAGTGATCTCACACTCATCTCTATTCACATCACAAAACCATTACACATTTTGGTGGTGCAGCCAGGTGTACTGGGTGGTGCCGCGTGGTGTACCAAAACAGTAAAACCAAACTCGTCAGGTCAAACGTATTGGGAGCTAAAAGTCCTGAAACACTAAGATAAGAAACAGTTGGATGAAGCATAATAGAACTTGTTGCACATGTGCTCAAAGAGATTTGACAAATCGGTACAACTGACAGAAGACCCCGGTACTGGAAGATCAGCAGTACCCTAGGTCAGGACTCAGGTACATTGACAACTGTATGGAAATGTATACAGTACACAGTGCCATTCCAAACTATGTCCATCCTGTCATTGGCTCTGTGTGGGTGGACCCCTGCATCGATATAGGACCCAATTTGCCTGCCTGGAGCTAATTGCAGGATCCAGGACGGGCTTATGACTTTGTCTCATGATTTTATTAGGCTCTTAACTTCATCAAATTCTTACAAAAACATTATTTGAATAATCATGATTTTTTTTAAAAGCATAATTTTTGCTAATTCTGAATGCTGGTTCAATATCAGTTCCACTTAGTGTCTGTTTGCCAAACATCCCTGTCTTTAGGATAGTATATGATAAAGAATAATCTCAAAAGATTCAATTTTGCCATGAAAGATGCAGTTACCAGCTTTGACAATAAATTGAACTTTATTTTTTTCTCCTTTTTCTAAATTTAAATGGATTTTTCAAACAAGAAAATACCGAAGAATTTAAGGTACAATTGCTCAGCATATATATTGCACTAAAGATTACAAATCAGCACCAAAATTGTATTTAATTATACCAACTCCCTATCATGAACAATCAAAAAGAGGAACTCTGCCCCTTAAATGGATTTATTTGCAGGCATTTGTTACTGTGTTTGTGCACTAGAGGTATACAGGCCAAAACAGATTGTCTAACTCCATTTATTCTAGTGCTCTTCAGAATTTGAGCTGCATTACTGGCTTATTGCATCCTAAAATAGGCTTTTAAGATTACAGGTCAATTGCAAAGGCAAAAGGATGTGCAAAACCTGAACAGCAGAGGAAAAGAGAGAAGTACATTTGAACTGAAAACAAAGAACAAAAATGGTCTTAAACCTTGAAAACAAATGCTAACTCCTGGTTCTCCTAGTAGACAATATACTGGGCCCATCCTAGTATATTGGCAGCTTGAGGTAACCTAGCAGATGGGGATCAGCAGTTGCTGGGAACAGACTAGCAAGGCACACAACCTACTGGTCAGGGCCAAGACTATTCCCCATACACTCAGTGGCATCTCTTGAAACTGGCAATTCTGAATGTTACAGCTCAGGGGAGTACATCAGGGATCAATAATTAGTGGTCACTGAGAAGCAGACTACTTCATTCCCTTAAAGGAAAATATCTAAGCCCAGGTCTACACACAAATATATGTCAGTATAACTACATAACTAGGTCAGCGACGTACTGACCTAACCCCCGTGTAGACAGTGCTATGTTGAGGGGAGGGTTTTGTGTGAATCCATGTCCTTTGTGGGGATGGTAACCAGCACCTCAGCATTCTGGAGAACAGAAAATGTTCTGCTGCTGTCCTATGTCCTTATTATTTCCAAATAAACACGATTCTTTATTTTGCTTTAAAAAGTAATTATTTGACTCTAATGCTGACATATAGTGATAATAATAATGCTTAGAAAAGGAGATTAAAACGTATTTTATATAGATGCTATATTAATAAATGGCTAAAAATTAGAGTTGCAAGGGATACATTCAAAAGGTATTTCCTTTTTTATTTTTAAATTATTATTACACTTCAAATTCTTAGAGTGAATCAAAGTTAAATACAACTTTTCTTTGATAACTATATTTAGGTTTGGAAGGATTAGATTTTCATCGGTAGATGTCAGTAAACATTGATTTCACCCTACACACACAACCCAACAAAAATATTTCCATTATAATCATTGAAATTTACAAATAGCATTTTTCTTACTTTGCCTACCTGAGAACTTACTAGAGTTTGATTTAAGGATATTTACTTTATATATTGTGACATGATTGACAATTTGTGTTTTAACAGTTTAAAGCTTTAACTTTTTGAATCTCACTGTCTACATCATTAAATAATTGCTGTCTGATCCCTTCCCATAATTTCCAGCAACTGCAGAAATTTAAATAAATGAAAATTGAAAAAATGCTTAAAACTCAGAATTTTGCTCAACTATGAAAATTTAAATCTATGCAAATTTTTTAAAATACTTAAAAGTAAACATTGAAATTACATATATATAAAACAAACTGAAACCTGCCAAGCCTAAATATGTTGTAGGTTGGGAAAGAAATTACCAGTTTTTCATTTCTTTGTGACCCAGTGCTAATATGTAGCTTAGACTTCAAAAAATGTTCACAGAGATCTATATAGAATTATCTAAAATTACACTACCTCTTCCCTAGTTCTTCATCAAAACAATATCAGCTTCTGTATACTGTCACTTACAAGGTTTTTCCCTGGATTCATTTGATGTCTTTCACGAACATACAGTATAACCATTTAAAAAAAAAAAGAGATATTTTTCTATTACAGTTTCCAGCAATACGATGTATAAACCATAAAGGAAACAATATATGTGTTTTTCAAAAAAAATACTTACACCAGAAATGATGAAAGCTTGTTACTTCCATTTCTCAGCAACAAAAATGCCCCAGGAATATTTTTTTTAAAAAACCTATTCTCTATGTATTAATATATTTCCCCATCCTAATGCTTAATAACATGAAACTGGTTATCCAATCTGTAAAAAGTATATATTGTGAATTCTAGTTGTAGTCTAACTAGTGAAGAATTATTTTTATTAAGGGCCAGTTTTAAAACCCGATCCTGACTTGCAGCAACAAAATATGTTCATTCAAAGATACAAAAACAGATTTTGGCCCCAGTACAGCAAGATACTTAAGCAAGTGCATAAATCCATCCCTATTCAGCAAACCACTTGAATACATGCTTAGCTTTAAGGCAACTGCATTAAGGCAAATGGGGCTTAAGACCATGCTTAAGTGCTTTGCTGAATAAGGATGGTTTGCTGAATACTTGGCTTTATGGATGAAAGTTGGATAATTGTATCCATAACATCCATTTGTGACCAGTTATCCAATCAGCATGTGCCAACTGATGCACCGCTTAAGTGCATCCACATTCTTCTCTGTTGTTCTTTATCCTGCACTGGAACCACACAGTCAAGAACCTTAAGCAGACATATTCTTTAGAATGTTCTATGTATTTCATGTCCTCTGTGCTTATTTTCCTATCTGTTTTTGAAATTAATGCACTATATAATAACATTGGTTATATACATATTCATCTTTAGCCTTTGTTTTTGACAATACTTACTTATTTTTCATGTTCATATTTTTGACCATTGCTTCCAGGTCTTCCTGGCTTAGTATTTGCAAATCTGAGTAGACACACATACTCTCTCACTTGATGTTAATGCCTGTTCCTTCTAGTTCAAATTTTTGGAACATCTTCATGCGAATGGTGAAGGGATTTAGTGAGGCGGTATTTCCCTCTGTACTGCCACATTTTAAACTAGGTCTTTTCACTCTCCCTATCAGATTCAAATGTCAATGTGCTAGTCATGTGTTTGTATTGGAGGAATCATATGAACAGCTGTTTACCCACCACAATGCTGATTCATGGCTGAAAACTATTCATGAAAGTTCAGCTGTGGTATTTAGACTTGCCCTTAGATAGAGCTAACCTATGCAGGCAGCATGTAGATGGCATATAACCCAAGATTTCCCTGATCAGGCTACAAGGTAATGTTTTAACAAGGATAAATCAAGTCATGGATAGTACTTGTAGGGCTGGGCCCTATCCTAGAAGTAACTATACTATTTACAATAAATCTACAACTGAACATGATACAGTTATGCATTAAAATTATCCCAGATGAAATATTTTCAGTGGAAATGCCAGCTGGGAGCCCTCACAGGATTCACTTTCAAGAGCCATTTTAATAAATTTGCAATTTTTAGATTTATACTACACAACACTTGCGGAACAAACAACAAAACAAAACAATGCAATTAGGTACACAACATCCACATGTTTGATTGGTACCTCGCAGGCTGTCCTACACATTACATAATAAAACATTTCATACATTATAATAAAAATATATAATCAGAAGATTTATACACAGTTTCTGGTATAATAGCTATTAATCTACATGTTGAGCTTCCAAACAGCTTTACTGTGTTAAATCAGGTGAAGAGAAGAAAGTGCAGCCTTGATGTTAATGAATTTGCACTCAACATGTAACCCATTTGCCGCTTACCTGAGTTATTTTCAGATACTTGGGCTCATCTCTCATTTTCAGAAACACAATGATGAAGTTGTTGCCAGAAATTGTATGTCATATATGGATTAGCCTATGCATTGCCAAACAAGTTCATTGTCAATCATTTTAATGTCCCAACCTAGCATGCATTTTACAACGTATGATTACTGTGTCAACTCAGAAGATGACAGTGAAAAGAAAAAGGACCAGAGAAATAATATCCTCTACGTTCAAGTAAAAACATCTGATCAACCAGACATATTAATCATTTAATCCAGGTAGGTATGCTAACATAGAAGTACATGGGTTTTGGGAAAAGAAGGCATCTTTAATACTGCAAAACAGCTAAATAATCCTAATAGCATAACTGATCCATTATCTTAAATGGGTGCTGTGATGTTATGGTGGTATAGATTCTGATCTTTATTCTATAGTAAACAGAACTGTAAATGAAGGTGGAAATTATTGTGTATTTTCTGAAATGCTCGTTATATGTGCACCTAAACTTGCAGTCCTCCTTATATGCACACAACTCCTTCTTAAACGAATGGGATTGTGCTTGTGTAACGGCTGAAGGATCAGGCCTCAAGATATATTTTCAATCTCAGTCAATTATGTGTGCATTTATCTTTCTTCTATATCACCATTGACTTCCATCTAGAGGAAGAATAAAAGCAACTACCTCTAACATGTTAAGATTAGAATGTGTGCAATTTACTACCAATTCAGCAAAGCACTTGAGCCGTTTTTAAATTTAAGCGTGTAAGTATCCTACTCTTGTTCAGTAAATCACTTAAATATGTGCTCAACTTTAAGTATTTGCTTAAGAGCTTTGCTGAAACCACAGCTTATTTTTTTCTGATGGGAATTCCTTGAGAATCAAGAAAGAAGTAATAAGGGGTTTGATCTTGTCAACCTCCTCTGATTGATATAGCCTTCTGTCATTGTAGGCAGAAGACTTTAAGTGAAAGACTCCAATCCACCTTCTTCATATTTTCCTGCACAGTTCTCCTTTGGACTCTGTATTTCCAAATTGTGAAGCCTAAATCAACCAACTTCCTCATCATCACTGAAGCCCTGGATTGCTTGACTCCTCACAGCCTGATGAGAAGATGGTTTCCCAACAGCTTATTTTCTTTGTTTTTAGTTAGCTCAATGAAAAATCTGAAGGCACCCATGGGTGGGTTAAATGGTAACTACACCTTAGAAAACAGAAGTCCTGTACACTTTTTAGAATTTGTCTTGAGTAGAATTCAAAGGTTTATTATTAGAAGATGTTAGCTAGTATGTTCTGAAAAAAAAACTCTAGTGTAAACAAGGCAGTGCAAACTTAATGCACTACCCACTAGTGTGGGGTGTTAATTTTTTTGGCATCATAATCTCGGAGAAAATTTGTTCATTTATTATTAGCTTTGTAAAGACCTATCCCCTTCACGTATTTAAAATAATTAAAAGCAAAGTTACAGCTGTGCTTCTTGTCAATAAGGTCCTGCTTCATTAAACAGAGAGAGATTTATTACATCCACTAGTACAATTAAAATAGTGTAAAGATATGCAATTAGTTAAAGACTGAATAGCTATTCATCACATAGGGTTCAATCCTGAAGTCTTTACTTAGGTGAAATTCCTCTAGGCTTCAGTAAGATTACTGTTTGAAGAAGGACAGGATTTACTAAGGAACCAGCATATAAAAACGTGGGCATCATTAATGTAACAAGCACTGGGTTTTTTTTTTTTTTTGTAATGTAATCTCATTGGTGAAGGGCACATGTCTAAGTATGAACACTGTAGCTCCAACACTGCAAACATGTATGCACATATTTAACTTTACTAATCTGAATAGCAGCATGAGCTATTCATGGTAGTAAAGTTGAGCAGGTAAATGTTTGCAGGATCAGGGCCTTAAGAAGAAAAAATAATTGTTTGTAGAGTTGAATTACAAGCACAGTTACAAGGAGATTAGAACCGCTCTCATCACAAACAAGTTATATCTATGGTTTTATCACTTCAGTTAAACCAATGCTAGTTTCAGGTATGCTATCAAATGCTGACTCCCCTTCGAATTAAATGTATTTTATCTATATACAATAAAATAACATTGATATACAGTGTCTGACAAAAACCATTTTATCTACACATTGTGATAGACAGCAAATCAAAATAATTCAAAGAACAAAATGCACTTTGTGGAAGTAGCTTATTTCAGTCTGTAGCCTAAATGCATTCTGAAGAAGGATTACATTTTGTTTGGCAATTTATTTTATTGACAAAGCATATTTCATCAGATATTGCATCGCATTTTGTAGACAAATGCTTGTTGTCAAACATTGTATTTCCTTTGGTGGATGAAAAGTACTTTTTTCAGGTTCCACATGACTCTGGAGAATGCAATGAATTCTACAAAACAGTATGTTATACTGATAAAATATTTTTATTATAAATTTGTTAAAATGCTACAATGTATTTTAAGAGTCTGCCCGGGGAAAATATATATATATATATATATATATATATATATATTATAAAGGTTTCTGCATGAATATGAGCCTGATTGTGATTTCTCTCCTACAATTTTCCCAATATTTTATCTTCAAAGGCTTCTACGGAGTTACTCCAAGTAAGATCACAATCAGGTCCTAAGTACATTAACTTTGAGGAAATATGGTGTTCTTACCCCTTAACACAAAACAGTATTGAAGAGCAGTAATGCTATATAGTACATCAGATATTCCATGATCAATCTGGAGTGAGCAAATAATGTCCATGCAGAAGAGAAGACTGAGGGGGAACATGGTAAAAGTCTCCAAGTACATAAAAGGTTGTTATAAAAAGGAGGGTGATGAATTGTTCTTAACCACTGAGGGCAGGACAAGAAATAATGGGCTTAAATTGCAGTAAGGGAGATTTAGGTTACACTTTAGGAAAAACTTCCTAATTGTAAGGGTAATTAAGCACTGGAACAAATTACCTAGGGAGGTTGTGGATTCTCTGTCATTGGAGGTTTTTAAGAACAGCTTAGACAAACACCTGTCAGGGATGGCCTAGATGCTACTTACTCCTGCCTCAGTGCAGGAGTCTGGTCTAGATGACCTACTGAGGTCCCTTCTAGTCCTGCATTTCTATGAAAGAGCTTATGTCCCAGGTGCAATAGATGTATCTAATTAGTTGCTTCTCAGCCGGGGGGGGGGGGGGACTAGAAGGCATTGGATGATAACTTTGTGGACACCAGTTACCCTTAAAAGTGGAGAGAGGTCAGTGTGAAGAGAGGAACCATAGTATAGGAGCCTGAGTCAGAGTCTGCAACAGAGCAAAGACCTCAAAGAGACTCATTTTGAGGGGCTGAAGCTGGGGAAGAGGACTCAGAAGTAGCTGAAGAAGGAGACTGAAGATCAGTCCAGAGGAAGGTAGATTTGCTGAGAGACTCTGATTACTAGTTTGGGCTTTTGTTACACTAAAGGGGGTTGGACTTAGATGCTTCTCCGCTTCAAGGCTAAATAGTGCACAGAGACAATGACCTGCAAATAGCGTTAGAGACACAGAGTCCTGCAATATCACACCCTGATGCAAGGGAGTGCTCTCATGGTAAATGTGCACTATAACAGCACAGAAAGATGCTAAAACAAATTGAGGTTGCAATTACCCTAAATATATGAAAGCTATACATATGGCTTGATTCCAAATCATTTAAATTCAATGAGAATTCTGCCACTGACTTCAGTGGGTCAGGATCAAGCCCACATTCTATATCTATGTTCTATTTTAAAGTGAATTTAGTGTTGATGAAAGGTAGTGGATTATCTTAAATTTCTCTAGTTGCCAAAAGAATGGGTAGAGCACAAATTTCCCCAGGGTGAACTGCCAATGCACCATAAACTTCACGTGGAGGAACCAAATCTAGGGATGAGAGAGTAGTTCAAGTTTCAAGCCCAATAAGTTCCTGGCATCTCTGCCATGGCTGCTAAAGAAATTGCCAATTATTGTCAATCATGGTGTGGACACCTGGTTTACTATGAACTGCATCCACTAACTCATTTTAAGTAGGACATCAAAGAGCCTTCCAATGACATTAGCAACTTGGACCAGTAACTTAAGTTAATATCTTTGATTTGCTTTTCTCCTGACTAGAAAAGACCTCATCCTCCTTACAATTGGATTATTTTTACAGTGGTGTAATTCTAATGATCTTGGTGAAGTCATTCCCAATTTACCCTGGGTTTAATGAAAGTAAAATCTGACCAATACAATTTTAAAATAATGCAGTATCAAAAACATGTATTTCCAGACTTTTAGAATGACTTTCATTGCAAAATAGCCAAACTAATTTTAATTTCTATCTTTCTGGAATACTTTTGTAGGTATGTGGGATTTGGTGTCACTTTATCTTATTTAGATCCTGTTCTACTAGCTGTGATTCAAATTCTGGCTCATCAAGGTGTTCAAAATTTGTCTGAAAATAGCCTGGATTAATTCCCTAGGCACAGAGTTATTAAACAGCTATCTGAGGAGATCACTTCCTCCATTAGTTTGTGGTTAAAATATGATGTTTTATTGGGCATAGATGTTCTATTGTACTCCAGCAGGTAGACCTAAGATGCTAACCAACAGAGTAGCAGTGTTGATGACTTCCTGTATTGGTAGAATTCTCAGCTGAGGAGACCCACAGCGTTTACAGGCTCAAAGCATCAGCAGAGGAATGCAAAGTGGCTGTATCAGGAGAAGGAATCTGGCCCTTCATCTTTATTTTAACTAATATTTTTAAAGAACCTTGCAGTTACAAAGAAGGAAAAAATATGACTATGCATCTCCAGAGCCACATTTCAAACTGGCTTAGGAAACAGTTAGCACATTTGCTTTTACAAGAAGAGATATGCAGGAGTGGAGAGAAGGGAAAGGGAGTCATCTTTTGTAAGAAAAAGTAGCTAAAAGGATGAGAGTAGGAAACTAGAGCAATGGCACAAATACAGACTCCATGAGCCATCTCTCAATCATTTTTCTAAAGTCATCAGTATTGTGGATATCAAATCCAGGAAGCTTTTGAATCTGTGATTCTATGTTAAAGCATATATTTTTTAAATCTATATACTGCTTTGAACAAATTTTAGATTAAATTTAACTGTATATCTCTTCCTATCTAAGATCAATACATGAATTTATAAAATTAGATTAGAATTAAACCATTAAAATTACATTATATCTACACTAAAATTCAATGAACTGATGGAGATTAATTATTATAGTACCAAAAATGTACTCATGAAGAGAACACCACCTTTTAAGCTAGTTGCAGTAGACATTAAGTGAAGGTACAATACTCCTAGTAATTACATTCTACTAGTACAATTACTAGGCAAGGAAAGATGGCATTATCCACCATCATGATACATCAGCTTATGAATATTTACATTCCTGCCAATTAAACATCTGTAGGAATATTAGTAAGAGAAGATTTTGAGCAGGTAGCCATGTCATCCTTATTTTTTTCCCTTTATGCTGTACAGTATTTTAAAAATTCTCTCTAAAACAAAAAATGGTGCATGTCTTCTTCAAAATAAATCCCATCCCAAGCAAATAAACTATAATGGATTTCTGGATACAAAACCTAAATACAGAAACTGCTTGGGAGGAAATGCCTTGAGCAATTTACTTAGAAAATACTCTGTGAAAGTCAGCCTGCACTTCCTTTAGATGAGAACACAACAAAGTAAACAACTGAAGCTCACATTACACCTGGGGGAAGTCCTGCGCTGAATTCATGTCCCCTGCAGATTTCTTTGCCTCCCTGCAGAAAAATGACTTTCTGATAGGAAAGCAAAGGGAAGATGCAAGAGTGGTCATGCACCTTCTCCAGCAGCATGGGCGTGTTGTTTCAGGTGCCCGGAGCAGCCGACAGAGAGGAAAATCATTGGGGAGTGTGTGTGGGGGGGAGAGGAGTAGGGTGGGACTGGCGATGCCCCAACCGGGGGCTTCTACCCTGTGTCGAGCTCAGCAGCTACTCCCAGTTGGGCTCTGTGTAGACAGGACTTCCTCTTCCCCTGCAAGGTGTAGCAAGAGTTGGGGATGGCTCAGACTAACCCCCCCCAAAAAAACTCCTCTGGCTGCAGGAATCTCTGCACCCTTCCACCCCCACTTCCTATCCCCACCACTCCTCAGCTGTGGGGGGAGGGATCACTGTATGGGGAGCTTCTCCCCCAGCCACCCAAACCCTGTGCATCCAAACCCTTCCACCAAGCCCCTCCCCTGCACCCAGAACTGCAGCTATGGTGGGGGACGGACAATCAGCAAGAAAGGAAATAATACGCTCCTTATTAGCAATGCCAAGACAGCGGTTCAGACAAGTTCAACAAGAAGAAATCCAACAGGAAACACAGGGGGAACTTTATGAACTGCATAAGCATGTTCACATCAAGTGCATGCCTTCAGAATGTACAGCCGTGCACTAATGACATTTATGTCAGGTAGCTCTGGAAATTAGATTTAAGGTTTTGCTGCTCTCATTTCAGAGGGCTGGTTTTCTTTTCACCATATGAGAGATTTTTTAAAAACATATATATATATTTTGTGGGCAGAGTATTTTAACATTTGTATTTGGGACTCCTCACCTCTGTCCCTTGAACTTACAGGAAAGAACTAATTTATACTCCTTGAGCACATTAGACAAAGGATTCAAACCATCAGAGGAGTGAAGTTCTGAAACAGCCTTTCAAAGGGAGTAGTGGGAGCAAAATACCTGTCTTCAAGACTGAGCTTTATAAGTTTATGAAGGGGATGATATGAGACTGCCTACAATGGCAAGTAGCTGATCTGCCAGTAGGAAATATTTCCAATGGCCAATTATGGGGAGGGCTCTGAGTTACTACAGAGAGTTCTTTCTGAGGTGTATGGATGGTGGGTCTTGTCAACATGCTCAGCATCTAACTAATCGCCATATTTGGGGTTGGGAAAGAATTCCCCCCAGATCAGACTGGCAGAGACCCTGGGGGTTTTCACCTTCCTCTGCAGTATGGGGCATGGGTCACTTGCAGATTTAAACTAATGTAAATGGTGGATTCTCTGTAACTTGAAGGCTTTAAATCATGATTTAAGGACTTGAGTAACTCAGCCAGAAGTTAGGGGTCTATTACAGAAGTGGGCAGGTGAGGTTCTGTGACCTGCAATATGCAGGAGGTAAGATTAGATGATCTAGCCTTAAAGTCTATGAGCACAGTCCTGGGTAGAAGATGGCATGCAGAACACACTCCTCTCCAAAACTCCGAGCTGCATAGGAGAGTATGCAGGCTGCTCCTCCAGCCTATTCTGCTGACCACTTTAAAGGAGAAGAGCTAAGACCCCAGTTCCTGCCCACCATGGTTGCTCCTTCAGAGCAATCTGTTCCACCAGGGAAGGAGTCATCTCTCTGAATGGGCCATGATTGTCTCTGACCCTCACACAGCATGCAGAGGGTTCTTTGGGACAGCTCCTTGTTCTCCCCTAGGCACAAGAGCCAGGGACAATCTTGCCCAAAGTAATTATGTTTATAGCATGAGAGAGAGATCAAAGTGAGGGAAGGATGGAAATGTGGGAGCTTAATGTGCTCCCCTCCTCCCTGTAGTCTTTTTTTGGCTGTAAATTTGCTGGTCACTTGGGTAGATTTGGGTCAAGACCAAGGGTCCTGTTTCTCCCTGATGCACACACTCAGTTACTGATACCATTAAAGAGAGTTACATAGCAGCTCTGGTGACAGAGAAAGTGACTGATGTCCTGCAAAGGAGTCCAAGAAAGTATTAAACTATCGGGCTCTCATTGTACTGATGTGCTGAATGAGGGAAAGGAAGGAACGGAAACCAAACCAAATAAAATACAACACTTGAGGCATTAATTGTAGGACAATTTTGGACAAAATATTTTTTTAAGTGCAAGATCTAAGCTCCAAATGAATGTTGTACACAAATGCCGCAGCACTCTATACAATAGAAAATAGTTGCTTGAGAAGTGTCTCCGTTTTATTACATCAGAAACTCCTTTACAGTACAGGTACCCCCCCCCATTCTTCTCTGTTCACATCCATATATCCTGAGAAACTCCAATGAAGTCAGTGTAGTTACAAGAGTATGAAAGTGGTGTAAATTAAGAGAGAACCAATCCCTATATCTTTTATTCAAATGCACTTATAAACATGTATTTATATACTGAAAGTTTATTCTAAGAAAATATCACAAATCCCATAAACATTACGTTAAAATGAGTTTCCTAAATATACATACAGTCTTATTTCGAAATCCCCAATATAACTGCCAAATAATGGCATCTGTTTTGACATAAACAGTAGCAAATAAAGTTACTGATGAGGATTAAGGAAATCTTGTTGACATTCCTTTACAGTAACTACTGTCTCTGAAATCTCTGTAGTGCCATGAGCTAGGTAGTTCACATTCAAGTCTCAACAGATACTGTTATGCACTTCACACTAATTGCCAAGTTTATGTAGGTAGCTAGCCATTCATCCACAGATTCAAAGAGAGTCAGTGAGGGCACTGGTTGTGGTGCTGGAGGCACCAGTCCTCTCTTCGTAACCCTCAAAAGGTAAGTCCCTGCTCCTTATCAGGCTTTTAGATCCTGGAGAATGTTATCCTTGACTGCATTCTAAATGTCTGTGTTACACAGCGCCAATTTGATATGCTTTAGGAATTCTAAACAATATGGCACAAATAGTCTGGCATTCAGTGTAAAGCTGCTGTAAAGCCAAATGATGGTTTTAAATCACTTTACCAAAAGCTCTAGTAGGGATGAAAAAAATCTATCGTGATATGTGGAAGCAAGCTACTATAAAATAAACAAGTGTATATTTTTAATTAATTAGGTTCTGTCTTTTTCAGACAAACTACAAAAGTAGTTATGTGTAATCCAAATATATTCATTTATCTATTTTTAACGCATACTAATGGCCAATCTACCCTCTACTTTCAGCCTAAAGAATGATTAGTTATACAGCAATCCACACAATCAAAGTGTCTCTAAAATAAATCATAGTAAAGATCACCTTTTTATGTGTGTCACATAGTAAATTACACAATAACTCATTGGTGATACTTTATATCTGAGCTAACCAACATGTATAACTAGATACACATCAATTAAAAGATCTTTGTCAATTTTTGCATGCCTCATTATTACACTAAGCCCTGGGCTACACTGGGGAGGGGTCAATCTACGATACGCAACTTCAGCTACGTGAATAACGTAGCTGAAGTCGGCGTATCGTAATCGACTTACCTGGCCGTGAGAACGGCGGCGAATCGATCGCTGCCGCTCCCCCATCGACTCCGCTTCCGCCTTTCACCGATGTGGATTTCCGGAGTCGACGAGGAGCGCGTTTGGGGATCGATTAAGCGCGTCTAAACGAGACGCGATAAATCGATCCCCGATAGATCGATTGCTCCCTGTCGATCCGGCGGGTAGTGAAGACAAGCCCTAAGGGTCCTTGGCAACAATTAAGGCACCCAATTCACATAAATTGCCTTTATTATATTTGAAACAGCTACTTTCTTTGGATGTAATGACTAAAATAATAGAAACAGATGTCTCTGTTGCTAAGGAGATTGAGTTGAAAAACAAACTACTGAGATAAGGCAAATATGCAACTTCCATATTTAAAAAGGGAAACTTCATTTGACTGAGAATGAACTACTTAAAAAATAAGCAGTAGTAGTCCAGTTACTGCATAGCAAAACATTGGATCAATTTTTGTTTTATAGTTTTTCTAGTACAATGTAGTCTTCAATATGCAAAATGAGTTATCTGACATTAAACTTTCTGCTCTTATTCCAAACATCTCACATACCAGTTATGCTGCAACTAATTCCAGACAAGAACAATTTCAAAGATGCAAACTTCCACAGCAAAGCACTACCTCGAACATCAAGTACTGTAATATATAAATAAAGAACTACATCCTCATCTACTGTAAATCCGAGTACCTCCATTGACTCCAATGCAGCTGAGGATTTGGTCACTATTGCATATTGTACATACATAACTCCAGGAATAAAATAAGGAGAACCTGATGGGATAATCTCCTGTCACTTTATTTTTCAGCTTTTTCATTGCAGCCTGTACTCCTGACATCTCTATTGGACTGATGTTAATGGCAAGCTGATCAGGTTCACATGTTTAGTCAAAAACTGGTGCTGAAATATTAGGGATTTTTATGAAAAGCTCTTCACATCTGTTTTTCTGTTCTACCCAAGTTATAAACATTTTTTATATTTTTAATTTTTTATCTTTGTTTTGTATTAGTCCGTGTCCTGTTTTGAAACGTCTACACAGGGCTTTAGTCACTTGGTAATGGTCCTGTCGTTTTCTAGCAAAGCAGCAGCTTCATTTTCAGCATACTTACAGTTGTTATATTTCTTTGAGTTGCTTTTGACTGGTCTGACTTTCTTATACTTCTACTGTGTCTTTTCCAATAGTTCGTTGGTCTTAGCATTCAGGAGTTTTCTTTTCAGACCTTTCCTTTCCTCAGAGACATGCCACATCTCTTAGCTTATACAATTCTTGCTCTGTCTGTGATGATATCCAGCTGCAGCTTGAATCACATTGAGCACTGCCCAATTTTTTCTTCAGGTCCAATCTGTCTCTCACCTTCCTCTGTCTCTGGCAGTGCCTCAAGTCTCTTCCTTAGGGTATGACTACACTACGAAATTATATCAAATGTAGAGGTCGATTTTTAGAAAGCGATTTTATGCAGTCAATTGTGTGTGTCCTCACTAAGCGCATTAAGTCGGCAGAGTCCTCAATACCATGGCTAGCATTGACTCACGGAGTGGTGGGTAGCTATTCCACAGTCCCCGCAGTCTCCGCTGCCCATTGGAATTCTGAATTAAGGTCCCAATGCCTGATGGGGCAAAAACATTGTCGCGAGTGGTTTTGGGTACATGTTGTTAGTCTCCCCTCCCTCCGTGAAAGCAACAGCAGACAAGCATTCCGTGCCTTTTTTCCTGGGTTACCTGTGCAAATGCCATAGCATGGCAAGCATGGAGCTCGCTCAGCTCACCATTGCTGTTGTGAGCATTGTAAACACCTTGTGCATTATCCTGCAGTATGTGCAGAACCTGGCTAGGAGACGCCAGAATGAGGACGATTGTGAGGAGGACATGGACACAGACTTTCCTGAAAGCACAAGATGTAGCAATTGGGACATCATGGTGGCAGTGGGGAGGTCGATACAGTGGAACGCCAGTTCTGGGCTTGGCAAACAAGCACAGACTGGTGGGACTGCATAGTGTTGCAGGTATGGGATGATTCCCAGTGGCTGCAAAACTTTCGCATGCATAAGGCCACTTTCCTGGAACTTTGTGAGTTGCTTTCCCACGCCTAGAAGTGCAGGAATACCAAGATGAGAGCTGCCCTGACAGTTGAGAAGCAAGTGGCGACAGCCCTGTGGAAGCTTGCAATGCCTGACTGCTACCGGTCGGTCGGGAATCAATTTGGAGTGGGCAAATCTACTGTGGGGGCTCCTGTGATCCAAGTAGCCAGTGCAATCACTAACCTTCTGCTAGCAAGGGTAGTGACTCTGGGAAATGTGCAGGTCATAGTGGATGGCTTTGTTGCAATGGGGTTCCCTAACTGTGGTGGGGTGATAGATGGAACGCATATTCCTATCTGGAACCAGACCACCTTGCCAACCACAATGTAAATCACAAGGGGTACTTCTCAATGGTGCTGCAAGCACTGGTGGATCACAAGAGATGTTTCACCAACATCAACGTGGGATGGCCGGGAAAGGTGCATGACGTTCGCATTTTTAGGAACTCTGTGCTGTTTGAACAGCTGCAAGAAGGGACTCGTTTCCCAGACCAGAAAATTACTGTTGGGGATGTTGAAATGCCAATAGTTATCCTTGGAGACCCAGCCTACCCTTTGCTCCCATGGCTCATGAAGCTGTGCACAGGCAGCCTGGACAGTAGTAGGGAGCAGTTCAACTACAGGCTGAGCAAGTGCAGAATGGTGATAGAATGTGCCTTTGGACGTTTAAAAGCTCGCTGGCGCTGTTTACTGACTAGGTTAGACCTCAGCAAAACCAATATTCCCATTGTTATTGCTGCTTGCTGTGTGCTCCATAATATCTATGAGAGTAAGGGGGAGACATTTATGGCGGGGTGGGAGGTTGAGGCAAATCGCCCGGCGGCTGATTTTGAGCAGCCAGACACCAGGGTGATTAGAAGAGCAGAGCTAGGCGCACTGCACATCAGAGAAGCTTTGAAAACCAGTTTCATGACTGGCCAGGCTACGATGTGACAGCTGTGTGTGTTTCTCCTTGATGCAAACCCTCCCCTTTGTTGATTTTAATTCCCTGAAAGTCAACCACCCTCCCCCCTTCGATCACAGCTGGAAAAGGAAATAAAGTCATTATTGTTTTAAAGCCATGCATTCTTTCTTTATTGATTTAAAAAAAAGTGAGATAACTGACAATGTAGCCTGGGTGGGGTGTGGGAGGAGGGAAGGACAAGGCCACATTGCTTATTATAGCCACACTACAAATCAAAACTTATTGAATGACAGCCTTCTGTTGCTTGGGCCATCCTCTGGAGTGGAGTGGCTGTGTGCCCGGAGTCTTTCTCCCCCTCCCACCCACCCGCCCCGCGTTCTTGGGCATCTGGGTGAGGAGGATATGGAACTTGGGGAGGAGGGCAAGTGGTTATACAGGGGATGCAGCGGAGGTCTGTGCTCTTGTTGCCTTTCCTGCAGCTCCACCAGATGCCTGAGCATGTCCGTTTGCGCCCCCATTAGCCTCAGCATCGCATCCTGCCTCTTCTCATTGCGCTCACTTAATGCTTTCCTGGACTCTGTCACTGTGTGCCTCCATGCATTCAGCTGTGCCCTATCAGTGTGGGAGGACCGCATGAGCTCGGAAAACATGTCATTGCGAGTGTGGTTTTTTCACCTTCTAATCTGCGATAACCTCTGGGATGGAGATGCTAGGGGGAGCGTAGAAACATTTGCACCTGTGGGGGTATAAAAAGGGAGAGTAGAATTTAAGAAGATACATTTCTGAGAACAAAAGGGAGACTCTTTCACAGTGAATCAAGCAATTCACAGCAGACAGCAGATGTGCTTTAGGCACAAGGTCGCATTTTGCCTTTTATATTGAGCACCTGCTGGTAAGGTGACATCACACACAGATGGGCAACAGAATTCGGTTTCCAGGCAACCATGGTAAGCCAAAGGATACGCGGGGTTGGCTTCTTCCACCTTCATAACATGTAGGAATGGTTTCAAACTGCTGCTCCCTCCTTTCCCAGAGCAAGCAATACCAGTTGGGTTGGCCATTTAAAAAGAGGGGCTGCGATTTTCGGGTGGATGTGCAGCACAACCCCACACACACACACACTGCGTGGCAATTCTCTGGGATAATCCCTTCACCCCCACCGCGTAGCTATTATCAGGGATGATCCCTTTTAGCCAAACGCAAACAGCCCAGCATGAACGGGGTCCTTTGACTGTTCCTTTACAAAAATTCTCCTATTTCAACCAGGTGATGATGAATGATATCATTCTCCTGAGGCTAACACAGAGAGATAAAGACTGAATGTTGCTTGAATGCGACCAAAACCCAGGACCATTTGTTGCCATGCTTTGTGCTGCAATGATTCCAGACTACTTGATACTGGCTTGGCGTGGTAAAGTGTCCTATCATGGAGGACAGAATAAGGCAGCCCTCCCCAGAAACCTTCTGCAAAGGCTTTCAGAGTACCTCCAGGAGAGCTTCATGGAGATGTCTCCGGAGGATTCCCGCTCCATCCCCAGACACGTTAACAGACATTTCCAGTAGCTGTACTGGCCGTGAATGCATCCTAAGTCTTCAGGGAAAATCAAACATTAAACACAATTGCTTTTAAATCCTGTAGTGTATTTACAAAGGTGCGCTCACCAGAGGTGCCTTCTCCGGCTTCTGGGTCCAGGAACCCACCTTGGGAGAGTATTGGCTCCATGGTGCTGAAAAGATCCTGGCTGCCAGGGGGAACAGATTCTCCGCTTGCCTGCTGTGCATTCTCCTCCTCGTCTTCCTCATCCACAAACTCCTCCTCCCTTTTGCGTGAGACTCTCCCCTTGCAGGTGTTCACGGACAGTGGTGGGGTAGTGGTAAGGTCCCCCTCAGAATGCCATGCAGCTGATCATAGAAGCGGCATGTATGGGGCTCTGACCCAGAGCGACCGTTTGCCTCCTTTGTCTTTTGGTAGGCTTGCCTGAGCTCCTTAACTTTCATGCGTCACTGCTGTGTGTCCCTGTGCATCCCTGGTGTAGCCTCTGTCCAACATGCCCTGTGCGATTTTGGCATATATATTAGCATGTCTTCTTTTTGATCGTAGTTCGGCCTGCACAGATTCTACTCCCCATACAGCAATCAGATCCAGTGTCTCCTGTTTGGTCCATGCTGGAGCTTGTTTGCGATTCTGGGACTGCATGGTCACCTGTGCTGCTGAGCTCGCCACCCTGACCAAACAGGAAATGAAATTCAAAATTTCCCGGGGCTTTTCCTGTGTACCTGGCTAGTGCATCTGAGTTGAAAGTGCTGTCCAGAGCGGTCACATTGGAGCACTCTGGGATAGCTCCCGGAGGCCAATACCGTTGAATTGCGTCTACACTACCCCAAATTCGACCCAGCAAGGTCGATTTTAGTGCTACTCCCCTCGCTGGGGAGGAGTACAGCAGTCAATTTTAAGAGCTCTTTAGATCGACGGAACGGGGTTGGTTGTGTAGACGCATTGATTATAAAATCGACCTAATGGGGCTAAATTCGACCTAACCTTGTAGAGTAGACCAGGGCTTAGTTAAAGTTGGAATTTCTGGCAGTACTCTTTTGGTTTCCAATTTATACTGTTGATTCTCTTTACCTCCTTCTGCTTAAAGCTGAACTTTCTCAATTTTAATTTCAGTGTAGCAATGCAAATATTGTAGTCACTGCTAACATCTGCTGTTTGATATGCCCTTACATCTTGGACAGACAAGCTGAATCTTGAGCTCCTGCAGATGCTGTTGATCTGATTTTTCATTTTGCCACCTGGTGAATTCCGTGTTTCCTTGTGTACTTCTTTGTGAGGGAACAAGGTATGTGCAAGGACTAGGTTTGGCAAAAAGCACAATTCAAAGAGTTTGGATCTCTTGGGGCTGAATCTCTTGGGGCTTCTCTAAAAGCTTTGCATCCACTGCCTATTTCATCCTGTGTAGTATCACACTGCAGAAGGCTTTTCCTACAGCAGAGAGTCAGGTAACTCCTCTCTAGTTGTTACAGTCAGTAATATCACCCTTTTGGGGAATTCTGACAATGATTCCATGTTTTCACTGTTCAGAAGGGGTCTCTTTTTCCCAAACTCATTGAATAGTTTAGTCCCACCTTTGCCTATGATTCTTATTTCTGTTTTAGGCCTAATCCTGGAAAACTTAGTTACATACTTATTTCAAAGATTTGAATGGAAAAATTCACATGGTGAAAGTTAAGCAGATCCATGAGTGTTTGCAGGAAGGGAGCCTTACCATGTAAACAACTTGGTTCAGGGAAGTTGTCTTCTATGCTTTTTGTAAAGCATCACGTACACTTAAGACACTACATTAACAATAACAGTAAGAGTCTTGGAAGTAATAAAATTAAGTTCCACTATTAACTAAATATTCTAAATATTCATTCTACCTTGAACATATGTTAAGATGGAAAATGCCAACAAGGTAAAGTGAAATCTCCACCCCCACAAAAACACTGTGCCCTTTGACATGTCAGCTATTTAAAATAAAAGCTCCAGTGGGCCCAAAACACAGGTTTGAAATACCCTATGCAACATTCTCCTTTGACAACTTTAATTCTGAAGGCAGAAAAAAGTCCACAGCAAAATTATTTGTTTTATGACTCATCCTGCTTCATATCCCTACTGCGATTACAACATAGTTACACTGAGGCATAATCTCGTCACTCTCCAATGCCCCACTGACATGTTTGTCTACTCCATTATTAGCATCCTAAGAAGACTCCATATTACTCAAAACTGAATTATTCTTACAGTGTGTCTCACTCGCCAGTAATACTTTCTTTCCTGTAGTCAATAACAGTCATCTCCAGGATGACATCTTAGCCTGCTTTCAGGCTTATTATAACTGAATCACGTCCCAACTTCTGTTGCCAATATATATAGCTGTCAGATGGAGTACTGATGCTGGTGGTTCTTCCCCAATACACTGAAATGCCCATTAGGTATGAACATTTTGATTTCTCACCGTGGTGACCGTGTAGCTTCCCCCTTCTGCAAAACCTGCAGCCACCTTTGGAAAAGATCTATCAAAACTTCCAATTTAGCATATCCACCAGCAGTGTGATGACTCTGGACAGATTCGGTGCTGAAATAGGTTTTACCTTTGCAACTGTATTCATAACTGATCTGTAAAGACCAGTTAGCTGTTATGTTGTAAAAATTTAACTGAAAATAAAGGTGGCACCTTTGAGGAAGGAACTTGTTCAAATAGTGAGTTCCTTTTCTCCATTTAAAAAATAAAATCAGTAATATTTTATTAGTAGATATACAAAAGGATGATGAGATGAGATGATTCAAACAGCTAGATCTTTGGTGTCCTTCTGATTACCTTAGAGTGAATAAATTTGAACTCCAATTATACCCATTAACTGCTTACATGTATATCCTATTCCAGGGCACACTTCTACCAAGTAATCTACTGACATATACTGTCTGTCTGAATTATGAGTCACATAGCATATGAAAGCAGATTTGTATTCCAATGCACACTACTGTGTGCAACCCTTCTTCTTTATACTTTGAAACAATTCAGTTCAGGATAAGCTCTGAAACTCGAAGGAGTCAGTCCTGCAGTTAACTCCATTGAAGTGACTACAAGCGCTGTTTAAGTTTTGCTGACCCTTCAGGATCAGTCCCACAAAAACTACATTTGCCATAAGTTTTTGCTTCATATTTTTAGAACAAGATGTTATAATTAAGTAAATCACAAATAAAGGGCATTTTAATACTAGTGGTAAAACTGGGCTATTGCTTTTCTTCATCCGGATCAAGTTTATTCAATAAAACTTGGATCAGATCTCATAAAAGCTCACAGAGTGTGTCATTTGCTAAGATTTACAATGTTCATATTTTGGTTTTCCCAGGACAACCATTATTTGCTATTCCAAGTTTTCTAATCTAGATTCTGACCACCCAGGTCACTCTTTAAAATGCTGCTTTGTATTTTCCTCATGACTTACATTCTAGAACATGCAGTAAAACTGAAACATTTTTTCCTCTAATATCTTCTTCACCTAAATTACCCATTAGATAATCCACAGACAGAACTATAAGGATGAGTGTTGTTTTTAATTGTGACATATAGGAAAGATACGTTTAGTTAGATAACTGAAAGATCACGCTTGGAATCTTTCTTTATACATCATTGTATGCAATGCTGCTGTACCCATGCTGGTCCCAGGAATCCTGGGAATATCCTGGGCCAGGATATTAGGAAAACAAGGTTGTTGAAGTAGTTAATCTCAAAAAAGATATTATTTCACCCACCTTGTCTCTTTATACATCAGCTATTCTTGCACAGAGTTTGTATCTCACTAAAGACTACGAAAAGTATATGAATTGTAAATATTTTCAGCACAGAATGTAGAAATTTTGGTGCTACTTCTAAAAATAATCTTGGTTGAAAAAGTTGAGGGCAAACTGCACTTTTTTATCAACATTTAACCTTGCTCCTTCTACAACAATCAGCCAATTTTTTCTAAAACTTTTCTACAATCTATTCAATTTTTCTCCATGTTGAATGACACTCTACCTGTATGACTTCTCATGATGACCTTTATTAGCTAAAATGCTATATTAATACATTTGATTTGAAAATCTTCATATCTTTTGTAACTTTTCATTTTCCTTCACAGCTTTCAGATGCTTAGGACAACTGATTTCTGGAGTAAGTCCATGAAAGATGCTAGGAGACTTCGCTGCCCTCTTCTTTACCACACCCAAGCTACTGTCCTGGTTCAATTCTCTTAATCGTTCATAAATCTCTGGGAGTCCTATGAAACATTTCTTAAAAAGAATTCTCTCTCTTAGCTATCCAGGTAGGACATGAGACCAGTTGGGTTTCATCCACGTCCTTCAGTTCAGATCCTACCTTACTAAATGAAGTTGCAAAATGGTTTCTCTTATTTCTGCCAATTTGGCAGAGTTCAGCCAAGTCTATGAATGCACAAACTGCTATGTTCGGATGGGACAACAATAGTTGACAGGAGAAACACAATTCTTCCCAGTAACATCAAAATCACCAACATCAAAGAAGACTGGAGTACAAAAGTTAAGGTCCCATTTCTTTAATTTTAACACTGGCAGAAATAAGATGATTCATTCAAATATAGTTTAGGGAACCATGGTTTTCAAAATATCTAATCCCTCTGGATAGCTGTCCTAATTATAGATTGGTCTAGATTATTCACATCATGGCTCATTGTAACTGCATATCTATACTTGTTCTTCTGCCCTGCTCGATGGATGCTACAAAATTACAGAAAGTTGCTGTTTTATTAAGGCCAATGTTATATTTATTCAGTACTCCATCAAAATAAATTTGCACTTATATTGCAAATTATCAGGAGGGATGACTGCAAGAAAAAGTGATAAATGCATGGGAGAATAATATTCAAACAACATTGGACAACTTTATAATTAACAATTTTAACTATTGCATAGAACAGAATTTTCGTTGCACCTACTGCTAAAATAGTAAATGAAGAAATAGACAATGAAGAGAAGCTATATTGGTTTTTTGATTCCAGTGCTCGCAGAGCTGACAACTTTTCAGTAGCTTCTAATTGTTATTTTTCAGTTTAAGAGCAAAAAATAGATAAAAATACTCAAGAATACAAAGATTCAAGAAATCAATTGAAAGAAACGAAATCATTTCTTAAAAGACGACTAACAGAAAACTTTAAAAAAATTTATAGTGTTTGCATTTTTGAAAGATTAATGTTAGATATTTAGGGGATTTATGTCAAAAAAGCTAACAAAATACAAAGCCACATGCCATGACAAAAGTAAGAACAAATAATATTTTTTTTAAATCAATACTACATCTCCATGCATCTTATACAAAGTAAGGGTAAAACACTATCATCTCAGAGTTCTCCACTCACTTCGGTGATAGAATCTTACATTCACTCTGCACAAATAAAAATATTACACAAAACATACAGCAGTGGAAAATCAAACCCTAAGTCTTAAAGTACCATGAGCATAGGGCTCCTTTATCATGTAAAATACATTAAAATATACATCTTACCAAATTAAATCATGGTGTAACTCAACTGATATCATTCTGTTGTAATTACACTAAAGACAAGTGCCCACATGATGCTTTACTTAACATTTAGCACAGAATAAATCAGAAAATATTAAGGTCCAACTGATTAAAAAATAAAATAAATAAAAAGTAGATGGATTGTGGAATGACAAATATTGCAGACATGGCAGGGTCCAGAGAACTGGGGTTTTAGACATAAACTGAGAGAGCCTATCCCTCTTGGACATACACTTTTGGGACCTGCCCTGACAGTAAGAACAAGGAAAAGATGATGGGGAAAAAACAAGAGACTCTAAAGAAGGTACATGGCAGTGCAAGGAAGGAAAAACTGGGCCTTCTAAAGACCTCCATTGAGATGAAAAACTGGAACTTGAAAACTGCAACATGTGATAATATCATGAAATTGGGAAGAAACTATGAGAACAACTCAGGCATAAGGCTGAGACGCATCTGGAATATATAAAGAACAGAAAAAAAAGCTGTGTGATTTAAGATAACAAGAGCAGAGGAGGGATGGAGGAATATGAAGTCCATGCATTTTGGCGAAAGGATTGGTGCTTAATCAGCCTGTTAGGGCAGCCACTGGAGGACTGAGCGTGAATTGAAGGCACAGATATAAAGAGATGACTTGGAAAAAAATAATGTTCAGGAATACTAACAGTGACCCAATAGAAATCAAGTAGTAAGCTGGATATCTAATTGGAAGGGTTCTTGAAACTGTAGCTCAACAACAGGAGACAATATTCTGAAAATTCCATCATCCTTCCCAGGAAACACATACCAGAGGACACTTCAAAGCTATATTCTCCTTACACAAAATACACTGCGGAATTAAATCAGAGCATTGCTGGAGTGACTGGCAACTCCCATTGAAGAGATCCCTCAGAAACTGGGCAAACACATTCAGGCTGATATGAGGGTCAGCTGTCATTGGCAATTTAGAAGGAAATAAGCCTCAAAATGGTTTCAAGGAGCATTACCACTAGATATGGGAGCAAAGTGGAAACTGTCACTGAAAAAATCATTATACATTTGGTGGAGATCTGTGTTTTCTCTATTCTTCTTGAGCATCACTGAGGGCTAACCCATCAACATTTCGATTTAACAACCTTTGCCTATGAGCAAGGATCTCCAAGACTGCCTGGTAGAAAAATATCTCTTCCAGGATTTAGCTTATGCCTACTTTTGGTTACTTCATATCAATGCAAGGCTGCAGAAGGTTATTACATAGTGTAGCGCACTAAAGTCAGTTTCAGCTCAAACAGATTTTTCTTAGCTTTCTGTGACCCTTAGGATGACCACATAAATTTCATGTTTAGATATGAAGGTGACAGGTGTGTTTATAAATATAATAAATAATTACCACAACAATACTTAGATTTGCAAAATACCAGATTTTCTTCTCTTTAAAAATAGTTTGTTTTACATATATATGTTTAGTTTACTTTCAGTTAGCTTTCACATAATTTCCATGTATTATATGTATCAATTTTTATATAAACACAAATATAAATGTTGCAAATTTGGGAGCTTCAGGCAGTCAGAACAAGATAGATCATAATTATGTAGCAGTGACCTTAATGCTCTAATAAATTGCAGGAAAATTAAGTTACGCAGTCAGGAAATAAGAAAAGTTGTTGGTTCATAGTACCAAGAAGTTGCATTGCTTGTGGGAAAGGAGCCACTGTAACAAATACAATGCTGATGAAAGACTTGATTTTTCAGTAGCATTGAACCCTTCCAGTCCACTGAGACTTCAACTGGAGTCTGGTACTAAGCACCTCTGAAAATCAGGCTCAAAAGGTATCTAGTTCCTGGTTTGAAAGATATTTATACAGCTGAAATTTAATACTAAACCAAATTCAATTAAATATTTTTATTAAAGGGGCCAAATCTAGCCATCCTTATTTAATCAGAACATGCACTGAATTCAGTGGCAATTTGGCTTGAATAAGGATTGCCAGATATAGTTCGAAATTAGTATACAGTAGAATTAAGAACCGTGGA
The DNA here is from genome assembly GCA_037349315.1 of Chelydra serpentina. Lineage (NCBI taxonomy): Eukaryota > Metazoa > Chordata > Testudines > Chelydridae > Chelydra > Chelydra serpentina. The sequence continues at coordinate 25,903,534 of JBAIAC010000035.1, read as the reverse complement.
AAGGTGCAGAGCTCAGAATGATTTATTTCATTTAAAATTTGTTTTAACTTTTCTAGGGGAATCATCAACTCAAGGGGTTATATTTCCTTTCTCCTCTTGAGCCGCTCCTAAAAAAGACAGCCTACTGGACGCACTAGGGTAGTGTGCTGGAGTATATAATTATATGAATTCCCAGAGGGCATGTACAACATAATTAAATTATAGGGTGTCTTGTGAGCGTTCTGCCTGGCAGTTAGAAGACCATGAAAGAACGAACAAGTCACAGGATTTTTTCCCTCGTTTATCTTTCCTTTCCACAGGGCACATTATATTATATGCAGATTTAAAACATTAGGAGTATGCAGTCAACCAATTGCTTTGACTGGCTAAACAATCTTTAATGTTCTAGGATTCTGAATAAATGGTCCATCTTGAACAAGGAACAATTTCTTTTAACAACAACAAATTCCTAAAACCCCCAATTGATACAGGTCTTTCTTTCAGGATGGGCAACTCAAACAAAAGCAAAATCCAGGCAGATAGAGAAAGGGCAGGCTTCTCTTTGTAAAGCATTCTGAAGTGGTTCAATTCGGCTGGAAGAGATTGAAGCAGATTTCTGTAAAGGAAAATGCTAGGACAAATTGCTTCTCTCCACAAAAAGCACTTTCCTGCAGAGATCTGGAAAGGCATTTTTAAAGCCTGCATGGAAGCACTTTGGTCAACAATACAAACACAACCTGAATCAGAACAACACATAAAATTGTAACTATGATTCCACTCACCAAGGTGGTGGACCTCCAACACGCTATTCAACAGGCTTTGTAGGTGATGTCCACTCCACACAAACTGACAGAGAGCTCCAGATTTGTTTAGCAATAAAAAGCAAGAAGTAACTGTCAGGAAGAAAGAAAAATGTATAAAGTTCAGAGAAAAATCACAAAATACCATAAATATAGATTTAAAAAAATTCAATGCCCATAGCTTTTACAATCTGTTCCCTAAGCAAAGAAAGAGAGATTTCCCATCCCTGCAGATCAGGATTCTGCAATGAAATGTTAGATAGTTTAGGTCAGTGGATATCCTTTTGCTGCCCAGAACTACTAGGCAAAGATACCAATCACTGGTTTCCAAGATTTTTTTTCTGACCCTGCACCCCTGTCTCTAAAAGAAGACTCTCACATTTTCTTCAGTTGGATTTTTCATTACCCTGAAAGCACAATTTGGGAACTCGGGGGGTGGAAGGGGTCATTTGGGCTCAGCCATAACAGGTTTCTGCCTATCTGGCCAACGGATTGTTCTGTTAGGAGCCCAGTCGGAAGATGAAATGAAGAAAACACAGGGGCCAACCTGCTGTGGGAATGAGGATGCTCATTAATAAGAAAACAACTGGAAGTCAGTGATTGCTCATTCTGCCTAATGAGTTCAAACAGCAGAAGCCCCTTGTCCAAAGAGTCTCAAACCAGTAAGAGCAGGGGAAAAAAACGCCATGGGTGCTGGCCCCACTGATGTCCATGGCAAAACTCCTATTGGGTTCATTGGGGCCAGGATTTAGCTCATGTCTCTAAGTCGAAAAAAGGAGTATTGTAACATAGGTACATATAGTATCATTATATATAAAAGACACAGCTGTTTTCAATTGTTATGGCTGCAGTCAAAAAGCAATGCTACATTAACATACTGTACAGTTAATAATGTCAGTTTAGTCTATTACTTTTAATGAAACAAAAGAAATTTGCTGCTAGTTAAAACAGAAGTTTTCTGATGTACCAGGCACTATTGAACAGGATCTCACTGGAAATGTACAGGCACAATTGTATTGTAGGTCTATTGCTCTCCGTAAAGCATCAAATCATAGAATCATAGAATATCAGGGTTGGAAGGGACCTTAGTAGGTCATCTAGTCCAACCCCCTGCTCAAAGGAGGACCAATCCCCAATTTTTGCCCCAGATCCCTAAATGGTCCCCTCAAGGATTGAACTCACAACCCTGGGTTTAGCAGGCCAATGCTCAAACCACTGAGCTATCCCTCCCCCCGCACAGAAGGCTTAGAGAGCAAACTATGGTTTTACATTAATCCTACATGAAATCTTGGAAGATTTTAAGGTGCACTACTTACCTGATCACACCAAAGGATACTCTCAGAATGAGTATCACTGAAGCTGTATTGGTCCCAGAATATTAGAGAGACAAGGTGGGTGAGGCAACATCTTTTATTGGTCCAATAAAAGATACTACTTTACCCACTTTGTCATTGTAAGAATAAATCTAATTCAGATGTGATATAAATGGTGTTTTAAGTCGGTGTGAGCATAAGTAGGTTTGAAGAGGTGTAACTTCCATGCTGAGGGGGTGAAAGGGAAGTTTGTAACAAGAGCTAACAGGAGGTGGGTGTAAGAAGACAGATGAATAAGTAGGTGCCCGCAACCCCTGCCTTCTCTTACATTTTGTATATCATCCTGTTCAGTGCAATTCTGCTTATCCCTCTTATCAACTTATTCATAAATGATCTGGAGAAAGGGGTAAACAGTGAGGTGGCAAAGTTTGCAGACGATACTAAACTGATCAAGATAGTTAAGACCAAAGCAGACTGTGAAGAACTTCAGAAAGATCTCACAAAACTAAGTGATTGGGCAACAAAATGGCAAATGAGATTTAATGTGGATAACTGTAAAGTAATGCACATTGGAAAAAATAACTCCAACTATACATACAATATGATGGGGACTAATTTAGCTACAACTAATCAGGAAAGAGATCTTGGGAGTCATCGTGGATAGTTCTCTGAAGACATAGACGCAGTGTGCAGCGGCAGTCAAAAAAGCAAACAGGATGTTAGGAATCATTAAAAAAGAGATAGAGAATAAGACAGAGAATATTTTATTGCCCTTATATACATTCATGATACGCCCACATCTTGAATACTGCGTACAGATGTGGTCTCCTCATCTCAAAAAAGATGTACTGGCATTAGAAAAGGTTCAGAGAAGGGCAACTAAAATGATTAGGGGTTTGGAAAGGGTCCCATATGAGGAGAGATTAAAGAGGCTAGGACTTTTCAGCTTGGAAAAGAGGAGACTAAGGGGGGATTGTGACGGTGTACCCCATAAGGCGTTATGGGGAGATGCTTATAAATGTATATATGCTATAACTGAATATGTTTTCTGCTACATGTGCCATGTAACACATCTCTGTAAAAGTTATGATCTACTGAATCTTTTCCTCCTGTTTGTATGCATGCATCATTTTTGTAGTTGAAGTTATTAATATTGGTTGTATTTCTTGAGAAAGGAATGTGCAGGTAAAGTGCCCAATCAAGAGGCGCTTAACAGACAATAGAGCTTGCAGACGCCAATCCACATCTGAGCTTCGCCAGGAATGTGGCTTGGCTCCTAAGGAACTGAGTGGTGCATGGACATGTGACTTCCCATGTGACCCCAAAACTCCATTTGGTAACTAGATGCTACACAGGGAGAGGGAGAGGTATCCACCCAGGGGAGAAAGTCTATTTAAACCCCTGGGAGACCTCTCCATCTTGTCTTCAGCTGGCTAAAGAGAGAGCATCTCCACCCCTCAACGACACACCAGAAAGATACTGGAACAAAGGACAAGGATACCAGGGGGTGTGAGCTATTGCTGGACCCAGGCTAGGAGGACCATAGCCTGTAAAAGGAAGTTTGCTGGAACTGGTGAGGTTTTTAATCTGTATTTAGTGTGATTAGACATAGACATGCATGTTTTATTTTATTTTACTTAGTAATTCACTTTGTTCTGTCTGTTACTACTTGGAACCACTTAAATACTACTTTCTGTACTTATTCAAATAACTTCTTACTTATTAAGTAACCTGAAGTATGTGTTAGTAGTTGGAGGGGGGCAAACAGCTGTGCATACCTCTCTATCTCTGACATAGAGGGCGAACTATTTATGAGTTTACCCTGTATAAGCTTTATACAGGGTAAAACGGATTCATTCAGGGTTTGAACCCCATTGGAAGTTGGGCACCTGGGTGTCAAAGGCAAGAACACTTCCTAAGCTGTTTCCAGGCAAGCCTACAGCTGAGGGGACGTGGTTCAGACCGGGGTCTGGGTTTGCAGCAGGCTAGCGGGTCTAGCTCAAAACAGACAGGATTCTGGAGTCCCAAGCTGGAAAAGGCAGGAAAGCAGGGGCAGAAGTAGTCTTGGCACACCAAGTGGCAGCTCCAAGGGGGTTTCTGTGATAACAACCCATCACAGGGATATGATAGAGGTATATAAAATCATGAGTGGTGTGGAGAAAGTGAATAAGGAAAAGTTATTTACTTGTTCCCATAATATAAGAACTAGGGGCCACCAAATGAAATTAATGGGCAGCAGGTTTAAAACAAATAAAAGGACGTTCTTCTTCACACAGCGCACAGTCAACCTGTGGAACTCCTTGCCTGAGGAGGTTGTGAAGGCTAGGACTATAACAGGGTTTAAAAGAGAACTAGATAAATTCATGGAGGTTAAGTCCATTAATGGCTATTAGCCAAGATGGGTAAGGAATGGTGTCCCTAGCATCTGTTTGTCAGAGGGTGGAGATGGATGGCAGGAGAGAGATCACTTGATCATTACCTGTTAGGTTCACTCCCTCTGGACACTTGGCATTGGCCACTGTTGGCAGACAGGATACTGGGCTGGATGGACCTTTGGTCTGACCCAGTATGGCCATTCTTATGTTCTTCTTATGTTCTTATTCCACCTCCCCCTGTGTAAGTTACACTTAGTTTGCATATCCACTGAAGGGCAAATCAGTGTCAATAATATCACTTACACTCACTTTTCAACCTTCTTACACCACACCTGTGGGCATACCACCATTTAGGTCATTGCTGAATTTGGAAAACAGATGGCCATAGCAACTGCATCTGGTTATATCAATTATGAATTGGGATTGATATATCTATTGAGAACAAACAAAAACAACTTACTTAGGGCTAAATTCTGTCTTAAACTGGATTGGTCTGCAAGTTGGGTGGTGGGATGTGCATACTGATCTCTTCACAGTGCTCAAGAAAGAGCTATGGGAGAGCCTTGTCTTATGCACTAGCTCTTGAAACTCATCTTCAAGATTGTGGGGAAAATGTCCAACCATCCTCCCAACCAGTGGGGGAGTATTATGCCTTCATGAGCCAGTGATAGCCAGAGTATGTTGTGTTCCTGCACAGCATGCTCCCGCACCCACCACAAATAAACTTGCCTTCTCTAGGAAAGGACTCCTGCTAGGCAGGGCATCTTTCAGTTTGCTTCCTTCCCTTGCTATGCTAAGCTGGATCAGGAGTTAGCCCTTAGAAAGGATTTATAAGTTCTGGCTATTTTTCATTTACACTTCTATTGGAAACATTGCACTAATAATATATTACATATTTCATTAAGATACATGTTACAGTACACAAGTTCAATCTTTCATAATATAACAATTTGTAAAAAAAGACATAACATGCCTTTATGAAAGATTAAAGGGACATGATAAACTTTAAAGTTGGTCAACTTAAAATAAAAGTTAAAAAACCTTTCATATTCTACATCTGCCCTGAGCCTCAGTGAAAGTTTTTGTGATCTTACAATTGTTTTCCTTCCCTTCGCCACCTTCCTCTAATTAATGTGGGAAAGACCCATACAAACAAAAGAGGACTGCCTATGACCAATTATACTGGGGAAACAGTTAAGATGACTACACATAGTAAAGAAATTGGGAAAAAATAGAGAACACGCCTTGTTTTCTTATCTTTCCATCATAGTTATCATAAGGAGTTACTGGTTACCATAGTACAGGGATCGGCAACCTTTGACCCGCGGCCCGCCAAGGTAAGTCCCCTGGTAGGCCGGGCTGGTTTGTTTACCTGCCGTGTCCGCAGGTTCGGCCGATCGCAGCTCCCACTGGCCGCGGTTCGCTGCTCCAGGCTAATGGGGGCTGCGGGAAGCAGTGGCCAGCACATCCCTCGGCCTGTGCCACTTCCCGCAGCCCCCATTGGCCTGGAGCGGCAAACCGCGGCCAGTGGGAGCTGCGATCGGCCAAACCTGCGGACGTGGCAGGTAAACAAACCGGACCAGCCCGCCAGGGGACTGCCTGCCATAGTAGGTTAAAAAAATAAATCAGAAGTTTTACTTTTAATTCCAAAATGCCTCTCTAAATTTCAACACACACATGTTTTTACATGTTCTTTTAATTTCTACCTTAAAAGGAGGTTTAAGAAATATCTGCCTTCCAGTGGCCTTTAAAAACAAACAGAACCACCTTCTAAAAAATGGGGGATGGGTGGGGAGGCTATTTGTTGGTTTTAAAGATTAGTTAAATCACAGTGGGAAAATTAAACAACTAATTCTAGAATGCTTAAAAATTAATTTTTCAATGGTAATATTTTCACTAGTTTAACAGTAATATAAACTATTATTTCTGAGGCATTGTGTTTCTTCAATTAGGATAAATTTGCCATGGATCTGTAGCTGATGTTAGGTATTTTTCAAACCTTTAGACGAGAGCACTTTTATTGTGTCTTTTCATTTATCAAGTGCTTAATGACAAATGATGAATGAATATCTTCCAAGCAGTAAAAGAAATAGTGGAAAACCTTTCAAGTAAATGGGAAAACATCCATTTGGTTTAGAGCCATATTACAAATTTACGCTAAGGTCATTTTCACAATTCAAATGTTTGATACAGTTGTGAATACAACAAATGATAATTAAACAAGTTTGAATTAAAAAAATAAAATAAAAGAACATTGCCATTGACACATCTCATAATGCCAAAAAAGGTCTCAGGGAGAGGTTTGGATTTAAGAGCTTTTGACCACAGCTTTACTGAAGTCAACCTCAAATGCAAAGTTACCCAGCACCGCTTGCTTTCTGCAATAAACCCATCAAAGCGGCAGAATATTCAATAGCTGAATTTAGCAGGATGCATCAGAGGAAGGAAATAAAGCCAGTACACCACAAGGGAGCAATTCTTCCCTAATCTTGAAGTACCACAATTGTAAAATTCCAGTATAAGTGAAAAACAAGGTACTCTGGTGGCTTGCTGAAGAAATCTCCCCTAGCATCATCGGCATAATGGCCAAGAAAATGTGAACCATATTGTAGCTGAAAACCTGTCCCATTTATTTTCCCTCTATTAATTCACTAATGAGTCTTAATTTTAATAGAGGATAGGCAGACTGAGCACCTACTTAAGATACGGGATACTCTCAAGCAGAACAGGTATCGGCTGTGCCCATCGTTCAGAGCAATTAATCCATCAAAGGATGGACAAGGCTTTAAAGCCTGTAGGTTTAGAATCTGCCATTTCCAGGTCCCTGTACAAGGAGGGGTATGATCAGTGATGTTTGAGCCATCAAGTGCTAGAACAGATTAGGTGATTAAATTAAAGAATACAAGGCTGTTCTGAGGATTCTCAGAAGTATCGGAGAAATTTAGCTTGAGCAAAGGTCTGGCGGATTGGAGACCAGCTAGGTTCTGTCTCACTGCCACGGGCAGTAAGAGACAACTGAGGGAGGTCCTAGCTGCCCCACCTTTTGTGTCCTCATTTGGGACAATGTAGAGGCTAAGATCGCATGTGCAGCCCCAATGGACACTGCAAGCCAAAAAATCTGGCCTCATGTGCATGAGGTACATGCGCACTGTTAGTAGAATCTATACTGCCATGTATTCAGAGAAAAACCTTAATTTTGGCACTTCCCAACTTTTAAATTCTTGCTTTTGCAACCTTAATAGTGTTCTTTTAATGTTGTTTTTGTCTGTTTTTAGATATATATATAAATCTGATTTGATACAATATTTACCAAAAAACCCCACTATATTTAAATCAGCTCTCAGAAACAAACCCTTATTTGAACGTATTATAAACTTTACATTAAATTAAATATATGAAATCACATACCTAAGCAATCCATATAAATTATTGCTGTATAAAATACAAACATTTCAAGGAAAAGATAAAGCAATAATTACATTTATTATGAATGTTAATAAATGAAAGTGATATAGACAACACTATAAAATCACAGACAATGCTGGTAAAACTTCCAAGATAACCTCATCCTCAATCAACCATCACTTCAGATGATGGAAACTAATTTTATTAACTTTGGGCTGAACTTAAAAGAAAATATGATCTATTTTTTCCTTTTAGCTTGCAAAAGATATGAGAGTGTTAAAGGGGGGGATTAGTGAATATAAATTAAATAAACTTTTTTGCTAATGAATAAATAATAATAATAATAATAATGAGCTTTTTACAGCCATAAAATTCTGAACACAAGTGCTTGGCTACATTGTAGCAGTGCAACAAAAAGGAAAATTAAAGAATAAAATACCAAGCTCAAAATGAATGGATTTCTCCACAACATAAGCACAGTGACACTTAATACTTTACAAATTTCAGATTTACTCATAAAGCTTTTTAAAGATTTCCTTTTTCCTTTTCTATATTATGGATAAATCGAGGCAACTATTTGAATCTGATAAAATGGAATTATGAGCAGGCCCAGTTCTTCAAAACCTTTCTGACATGAGCAGTCCCACTGGAGTTTGGGTGTGCAGTATCAAGAGAGGTTGCAATATGAGGAAAATCTTGTCCTCTTTCCCCATGGATGTAAAAGCCAATGACAGAAACCTAGCGGTGACTTTGAGGGAGTTCTAAGAAGGCAACAAAAACTGAGTAGGTGTTTTGAGGTAATGACTGACTTATGAAGAACTTCATGAGCCACAGACCACTGAATTCAGTGGACAGATTCCTAATTACTTCAATGAATTATAATCAGGACCCGAAATACAGTAACTCCTCACTTAACGTTGTAGTTATGTTCCTGAAAAATGCGACTTTAAGTGACACAATGTTAAACGAATCCAATTTCCCCATAAGAATTAATGTAAATAAGGGGGTTAGGTTCCAGGGACATTTTTTTCACCATGAACTAGCACTCCACTGAGCCCTCAAGGGTTAACTCTCACACTCTACAAGCCAGCAGGAAAGATGCGTTTCAGATAGAGATGCGCATTTCCAATTAGGTATGAAGAGTGGGGTCAGAAGTGCACTGCCTTGTTAATTAGATCAGCAAGCCCCGCAGCTGCAGCTTCTGCCTAAGGCAGCAGCTCCCTCCCTCGTGTGTCCCCCCTGCTCTATGGAAGATGGGGTAACCAAGGTGCAGGGGGACATTAGCCCCCCTCTTATTCCCCTCCTCCCCACACAGCAAGCAGGCACACTGACATTAGCCCCCCTCTTCTTCCCCTCGTCCCCACACAGCAAGCAGGCACACTGACATTAGCCCCCCTCTTCTTCCCCTCGTCCCCACACAACAAGCAGGCAGGAGTCTCGGAGAGCAACACATGGCAGCGGAAGAAGGGACAGCTGGAACTGCCATTGATAGCCTGCAAACGTTAGAAGGGAGCATTTCACAACTGTAAACGGGCATGTTCCCTAATTGATCAGCAACCTAAGAACAAAACAACATTAACCAGGACGACTTTAAGTGAGGAGTTACTGTAACTAAAGGTATTATGCAGTGGCACCATTATGCTCCATAGTAAAGGTTCAGCATAAAGGGTTTTATAAAGTGTTCAAAAATCCACATGCATGTACAGATTCAATCACTATGCCAACAGAGGCACAAATGGAGTTTGTAGTGCAAATTCGAGGTCATTTTGTCTAGAGATTCCCAGGAAACACATCCCCCTACTTCCCTCCTCCTCCAGGGTAACTGGCCTGCTTTTAAAAGTCTCTGGTTTTGTTGTGGATAGGGTTGCCAAGCCTCCAGGATTGGCCTGGATTAATCTTTCATTAAAGATTATGTCATGTGATTAAATCTCCAGGAATACATCCAACCAAAATTGGCAATCCTAGTTGGGGAAGAAGGGGGAGTTGTGGGGAAACTGTTTGGGGGGGCGGGGGCGTTGTGCAGACCTGGTGGAAAACCTACTGGACTGATCCACTGATCAATTTATATTGAACAGAGAACCAACTGTCCAATCTTTCCTTCCTCCTTTCTCCCACACCACATTGGGAGACTGGGGGAGATTTGATCGGATAGCTCCTGACCCCGTCTTTCCACATGTAAGTGACGGAATGGTCCCGCTATTGTGGGGAACTTTCCTGGCATCTGCACTACCCCAGTGAAATGGGCTAGCCAGCAGAAGGATCTGAGTCCTCGCTCCCACTTCCTTTACCCAGAGACCTCCCTGCCCTCGAGGACTCTCCTTCCACTCTCCTGTCTGGCAGAGTCCTTGTAACCCCAACAAGGCTGGGACCAGGATTCCTGGGGGGCTCGACCCCCAACCTCGCTGTGGTCACCTAGGTCAGGGGCTAGGGTGTCCCCACTCCGGGGTGCTCTCTCTGCACTGGACACTTCCCTGACCCACTGATCATTACATACAATTTAAAGCAAATACAATTTATTTAATCAGCAATTAATTAAAAGAAAGAATAAAGAAAAATGGGAAAGGTTAAAGGAAAACACAGCACTCCGCTCTGTGGCAGGGAACATCACAAACAGTGTCTCTGAAACGTCAGGGCAGTTCACAGTCTGTTCCTTGTAGGTCTCAGGCCTCCTTCTCAGGCCCTGGCTCTGCTCAAGGAACCCTGTGGGTTGGACACTTGCTCTGGTGGTGGCCACATACCTCCGGGTTTTGGGTGGTGGGACCCTTCTTCCCAGCGTCGGTCCCCCCCTCCCCGTCAGGTTAAGATCCCCCTCCCAGTCTGGCCTGCAAGGACCCTTATCTGGTGGTGTCTTTCTGCACTGGGCCCTTTGCCCAGGATCCCCCCTGGGCTGGCTCACCGCACCCGGCTCCAGACTGCTCCAGCTCCACTGTTCTAGCTCTGGCTCCACTCTGTCTCAGCACTGATGCTTCTGCTCTGCCTCCAGCCCCCTGTGCTCCTTCTCTGGCTCTGTGGCTGCAGTCCTGCTCCCAGCACAGGATCTGCTCTCCCTGGGCTGTGTTTTCTGGCTCTGTGGCTGCAGCTCTGCTCCAGCACAGGATCTGCTGTCCCTGGGCTGCTTCTGTGACTCTGCTCCCAACTCTGACCTGCTTCCTGGTCTGCTTTTCTGGCAACCTCTGGATCTGGTACGGCTCTGCTCCCCAGCCCAGTTTGGGTCCCTGCTTTCTCCTTAGCTCGGCCCCACTCTGTCTGACCCAGGCAATTCCAGCTCAAACAGAGGATGGGATTCCCACCCCCCACCCATGCTTTCTGATTCCTTGATTAGCCTGCCTGCCCTGTCAATCAGGCTGACCTGGAGCACTGGCCTCTCCCCATTGTTCCTGGGGTCTGCCAGGAACAATGTTCCTGGGGTCTCAGGGTCCTGATTTCCCATCTACCCTTCCCCTTTTAGTACTGGGAGCTAGCCAACCAAAACACGGCCACTGAGTGTTAGTAAGGGGACAACAGTCCCCTTACACACTCAAAGATGGATCTCTTGATGTTGTAACTCATTTTCCATTATAGGTTTGCTTTTTACACTCCAATTTTGGCATAAAACTGGTACGTACCAGGCCCTGTATCTATAATTTGTGCATGATACAGTCTTATTTATTGGAAAAACACTATACCAATTTACAGCAAGTTTTCAGTGTTCAAGCACACCCAGGTCAGTATGGCACACATTTATTCCAGATTGCAGCTGCCACATCTGCTGCTATGTGGGACTTTGGGGATGAAGGCACCTAGGGGATTGTGATCCAAAGACATCCTTTCCTATGCAGGGATTTCAGATGCAGAGCTTGCCTATGAACGTCTCACTAACTCTGTTTTGCCTCTTCATTTAGTACAATCACTTGTTCCATATGCAGCACCAAACAGCCTGCTCAGCGTGTGGATCCAAGACCACAGTATTATGCACTGGGTTGAGAGGTCAGTGACTGAATAGAAACAGGGCACATATCTGGGTTTTGAACTGTACCTCATTTGGCAAAGGCTGAGTTTGTTTGTTTTTGCATGCCAGTATCACTTCCTACTGTTCTGCATTAGGCATAGCTTAATAGCATACAGTTTTCAGATATTTTAACAGTCATATATCATAAATGCGTATGGTCTTTACAAAACACAGAAAACAGTAAACAGCTGCACAGCTCAAAGAGCTTAAGGAGTTGACCCCAAGCTCCTATTGATTTCACTGAGCTTTGGATCAGGCCCTAAATGAGGATAAATATTTTTAACTTTAGATTCCCACACCTAGCTGGAATAGTTCAAATACTCATACACAGGCCTGGGCAGAAGTACAACCAGTGAGGACACTGACACTGCTCCATTTGGCAGGGCAGCCTTCACTAACTTAAAGGAGTTATAGACAGAAAGTCCAACCATTTCCAAAGGTCAGAGTTGCCTAAAAGCAATTATACTCTAAATTTCAGGGTATAGAAAATCTATGCTCTTTTGACAAATACATTTTATATCACCTTATTCCAGAAAAGAATTCCATGGGCCAGATTCAGATACTGCAGCTCAGCGCTGGTAAGACAACCATGTGTTAGGGTAAATATCCAATTTTCATGTGCACATTGTGCATTTGTTCACTAAACTTCAATATGCACAACTGTCTGCATGTTATTACATGCACCTGCATTTGAAAATCTGACCTAATGTGCGCTGATTATAAGTTTTCTAAATAATTTATACAGAATTATTCTATTTCTGAAGAATCCTTAGAATAAAATGCTGGTGACAGACTGTCATCAGCATTTTAGTCTCACAGATCTATGCTCGAGGCTGTGATTTTTGCACCATTTGCTCTTATCAGAAATGCAAATGTTCACATGTAGGCTATTATAATTATGTAGGAACTATACTTGTTAAAATGGTAATGTTTATTCTGTGATATTCTATAATATTTGCTCCTTAGCGTGCAGTACTTTAAAGGTAAATGAATTACTTTCTGGCTATATTACTGTATTTAACAAACTATATTGCCGTTTGTTGTGTTGCATCTGTGTCATGCATAATACATATTAGCTTACTATTTTTATTTTATTCAAGATAAGTAATCCAAGATTACTCAGAGTTCAATTCATTATCTTCCCGCAATCTTTATATGCAGTCCTCAGATATCTGTTTTTAAAACAGAACTCTACAATTAATTAATTTATTAAAGGCAAGATTGTCAGGTACCTACACAAGGGAATAAAGAGATGATAGGTGTGACGTTATTGACAATAACTGGGACCATATAGATCATTGTTACAACCAAGGTCCTGTAGTGGCACCAAATCTTGTATAAAGGGGGTCAAATGAGGTGTCTAAGACCAGGTTATGCTTGGCTGGTTATGATTATGCCATTTATATGCATGTATCAGTTTTGTAGTTGAAGTTATGAATATTGGCTTTATACTGTCTGTAGTTCAATGGCTTTATATGTATGTCTGTCTTTCAAACTGGGGGGGCTGGGCTTCTGGGACCCAGGACAAGCTATCAGCTCTGCCAGGCATGCTGATGGCCCATTAAGGACCATCGACTATACAATTAGCCCATTGAGAGGAGGCAGACACACCTTATGATTCAGTAAGGTATGCAGAGACTTGCCCATGTGACTCCAGACTCCATTTTGCTGTGATTTTCCACAGTAAAGAAAGAGGTGTCTTTACACCTGGAAGAAACTATAAAAGGCAGCTGCCTCATCTCCATTTTGGTCTTCATTTCCTGCTTCTTACCTCTGGAGGAACCTTTCTACAAATGGAAGCTCTGAACAAAGGACTGAAGGACCCATCCCAGCTGGGGATGTAATCCAGAGACTTGATTTGAACCTGCAGTATTCCATCACTGCTACAAGCCTGAACCAAGAACTTTGCCATTACTGTATATAATTGATTCCTTTTAACCAATTCTAGCTCTCACCTATACCTTTTTCCTTTTATGAATAAACCTTTAGATTTTAGATTCTAAAGGATTGGCAACAGCGTGATTTGTGGGTAAGATCTAAGTTGTATATTGACCTGGGTCTGAGGTTCGGTCCGCTGGGATCGGGAGAACCTGTTTTCTTTTACTGGGGCATTGGTTTTCATAACCATTTGTCCCCATAACGAGTGGCACTGGTGGTGAGACTGGGAAACTGGAGTGTCTAAGGGAATTGCTTGTGTGACTTGTGGTTAGCCAGTGGGGTAAAACCAAAGTCTCCTCTGTCTGGCTGGTTTGGTTTGCCTTAGAGGTGGAAAAACCCCAGCCTTGGGCTGTAGTTGCCCTGTTTGAAGCAATTTGTCCTGAACTGGCACTCTCAGTTGGGTCCCGCCAGAACCAGCATCGTTACAATAGGCATCCCCTTCCTACCCTGCGTCAGGTAGCCACATTAGTTATCAGCACAGTTTGGGGAAGAGAAGACACTGCAGGGCTGCTACTCCCCCTCTGTGGATGGTGGGGGCAGCAGAAGAGGAAGAGAGGGGCTCGGGAGTAGGAAGAGCCTTGGCTGGTTAGTGAGGTAGGAAAAGTAATCTGCTACTGTTAGAGCCAGATCAGTAGACGGTGACTTGACTCCTGCCACAAAGGGGAACTGGGATGACACTGTGACTCTCAGGGTATATCTACACTGTAATTAGGGTGACCAGATGTCCCGATTTTATAGGGACAGTCCCGATTTTGGGGTCTTTTTCTTATATAGGCTCCTATTACCCCCACCCCCGTCCTGATTTTTCACATTTGCTGTCTGGTCTCCCTACCTGTAATTCAAAACCCTCAACTGGCCGGTGCCAGCTGACTCGGACTCGCGGGAGTGGGATAAGGGTCTGTTTAATTGTGGTGTAGACATTCAGTCTTAGGCTGTAGCCCAAGCTCCGGGACACTTCCACCTCACAAGGTCCTAGACCCCAGGCTGCAGCCCAAGCCTGAACACCTACATTGCAATTAAGCAGCCCCTTAGCTCGAGTCCCGTGAGCCTGAGTCAGCAGGCATAGGCCAGTCGAGGGTTTTTAATTACAGTGTAGACATACCCTCTGACAACTCTCAACAGCATGCTACTCCTTAGTCAGGGAAGATTACTAACTAACTCTCTTTGTATCATGATCAGTGGAACTGGAATCAGAGTGCCAATGTTCCCCGGAGGGACTGTAATGAACAGGTAACCAGTGGTACAGGGAACCCGGGAAGTTAGGCTGGAAGCAATTTAGTCACATGGACAGAGCAGCTTCATTTCTTCAGCTTAAACTGCATTCAGCTTCACACTTTGTGAATGAAACAGTCTTGACCTAAATAATTAATACAATTTGTGTTTTTATATGAAATAATTTGTTATGGTCGTTGCTTTCCTTACTAGCAATGAAGGCACATTTTAATATATTTTATATGAGGGGTAACACACTAAAAGCCAATACCAAGAGCACATTGTTCAATTTCTTAATTTGTAAATGGAAAGGTGGCTCTGCATTCAATAGGAAGGCTAAAAATGGTATCCAGCTGTTCACTGTGGGAAGCAGCATTTAAATATCCTGTAATATAATTTGTTATGTCAATACACATCAGGCTTGATTCTTCCAACTTACACCAGTTTTACACCGGAGGCAATCTTTTGATTTCAAGGCAGCTACTCCTGATTTTCACCAGTGTAAGTAAGAAGAGAATGAGCCCATAATAACTTAATAAAATTTGTTATCTACTGTTAACTGCATTAATGGCAGATATAATCATATGTTAGTACTGTATTACAAGATAACAGTATCTCGGCAAATTTTAAAGGAAACAGAGCATTATTTGGTTATATGTCAATATCTCATTTAAACAATCATTAAAAAAAACCAATTAACAAGCTGGCATGTTCTCCAAGCTCAATTTCTTTTTAATTGAAATAAGAAATCCACGTCATGATTAAAAAAATAAATTGATAAAAAAATATCAGAAGTACTATTTCAGAAGAAGTGTTTAAAGGCAGACTTTGGTGGATATTATTATGCTCAATTTTAACTAACTGCAAGGTCACTACAAAAGAGCAGTTCCTTTCAGCAAATTATACCTTAAATCCCATTAAGACTAGAGCTTTTCCTTTCAATCCCATATTCTATAGAGGTCTGAAGGATCATAGCCGTAGTTGTTCATTTTGTAGAAGACAACTTAAATAAAGGACTCAATTAGAGTATGAACAAATAAGTGCCACTTGCCTACTTCAATGTCATCAGAATTTTCTCCTGAAATATTCCATTTTTAAGCAAAGATATGCAATTTAAGTGTATTTAGAGTTTAGCTTTTGGCACCACTCTTATTTTCAAGTTGAAGTGCCATCTGCTGGCCCCATGGCTCAGCCATAATGATACAGATGTCTCCTTTTTTCTGTACAATATACTCTCTTACTTTAATATATATTTTCCTTATTTTATTAAACAATATGAAAGTTAGTTACAATAGGGCACAGGGTATCCTTTCAGGAAATCAGAATTCTACAAAGAAATTTAATACATATTTTTATTTCAAAACCATAATTATCCTTCCTCTAGATCTTGTGTCTTAAAAGAAAAACCTGAATGCTTAAAGGAAACATGCATTATCCTCCAGGACAATAGCTTTGCAATAACTCTAACATGGAGTCTATATGCTTTGTACCCTTAATTTATTATTATTTATTATTTATTTATGGTATTGTCCACAAAGTGCTATCTTCCAAATATTCATGAAGATATGGTACCTGCTCTGAGAAGCTCATAACTTGAAGACAGACAGATATATAGTTAGGGGTTAGTGAAAGGGAAGTGACAAACAGGAAATGTATTATATAAAGCAGCTGAATTCACGCTAAACAGAATGGCAGAAATGGGTCTTTAAGACAGATTTAAACATGGACAGAGTAGAAGCTTTGCATATGAGCTCAGGGAAGTCATTCTGTGGATAGGGGAGAATATGGTATAAAAGCTGACAAATTGGCAGACGTGGATGGGAACACCAGCAGAGCAGAGGACAGGTTGGGGCGGGGACAACTTGAAACTCCACAAGGGAATGTAAGTGGGGATCAGCAGAGTTATACAGCATATGGATGACGGGAACAAGAAATGCAATTACAGAATTGGAATTGGTGTAAGGATTTTTGAAGAGGGGAGTGACAAGGCAAAAGCAACAGGCAAGGAAAAAGCCTTTAGCAGCTGTATTTTGCATCAGCTGAAGGGAGAGCAGAGGCCAGAGATGAGGATATATTGCAATAGTCAAAGTAGAATATAGAGAGGTCCTGACCATTACATTTGTATGTGGGAATAGAAAAGGAAAAAAAAAAACCTAGGAGAGATTGAGGGGAAAGAAACAACAGTATTTGTATATGGCCTGGACATGTGGGGCAAAAGAGAGGGAAGAGTGGACAATAACCCCTAAACTGTGGATCTAATAAATGGGAAGGACTGTGTTGTTGTTGACAGCAATGGAGAAAAAGGGAAGTGGGAAATATTTGGAAGGAAGATAAAGATTTTTTTTTGTCAAAATTCAGTTTAAGCTGATGACAAGACATCCAACAGAGGTGGCAGGTAGGCCAACATGCAGGAGTGGACGGTGGAGGACAGGTCAGTGGGTTAGAGAGCGATTTTCAAACTATCTTCACATAGTCCCTATTAGAAGCCATATCTGCAAATAATATCATTCAGAGATGGGCTGTAGAGTAAGAAGAGAAAAGAAAAAGTCATACAGAGTCACCACAAAAGGCCTGCAGAGGGGAAAAAAGAATGCAAGTCACGTGGCAAAACAACAGAGGTGGGCTTTCTTTGCATGTTTTCCTTATTTTTCTTCATCATATGCCCACAAAACATTTTATTTGGGAAAAGCTGACTTTGTTAGACATAATGTAAAGATTGTAGGCAATTTATTATAGTGGGACACATACTAACTCTTGACAGCAGTAGGGCTCTGAGCTCAGAGGTTCCTCCAGATCATCCAATTGGTTGGGGGTAAGGGAGGTTGCCCGCAATGATACTGGCAGGAAACTTCTACCTCCTCAGCCTGCAGATCTAGGAACATTCTCAAACGGAAGAGCCACACTTTCCTTGGCTCCCCTCAACCACTTATCACCATGATTCCTCAGAAGTTTTGTTGCCAAGCCTTCACTGCAGGTGGTTTGGGGCAAGAGAAGTTACAGCCACAGAATATTCCTGTTGGTTGAAGCAGCAATAGCGTCTGGATGGATTTCTGCTTGGATCCATGTGAACCACACCATACAGAGTATTGGTCCCCACCTTCTCTTCCTTGCCACCCCCATGCCCTGCCCATCGTTGAACTGTGGGAGCATTACTATGGGGCTAGGGAAGAGACTGCAGTGGCACCCTGTTTTCTTCCATTTACAGATCGGGGGCCCAAACAGCCACATTGCTATCTTGGTTGCCACCTGGCAGAGGGTAGAATTTGGGCCACCAACAGAACTAAGGCTGTAGTAAGGCCACCAGTAATGACATGTAATAACACATGAAAACTAGAAATTGATTATATACTTGCCCCTTGCTGCTATCTTACTACTGACATGAGCAAAATTAGTACCACAAAATAAATTGGAGGCCATCTTTTAAAACAGATGTGAGGCGTTCAAGTCTCAAGCTGCCAACGGAATGGGTGTTGTGAAGGGGTGTTGTGAGTCTGAAGGTCTCTGTATGTGCACCTTGATACCTGCAATTGTTTTTCTCATTAAAAGAAACTGAATAATTGTCTTTAAAAAATAACTGCAAAATGGCATACGGGATATTTTTCAGACTTTCAGAAAGAAAGAAAGAAAGAAAGAAAGAAAGAAAGAAAATTCTAAAGTGAGAAAGAGAAGATATGAATTGGTTTTCATGGTTCAGACCAGAACTGCAAGCCAAGAACTCCTAATTTCTAATCCCAGCTCTGACACTTATCACTAGTATAGTGCTCTTCCTTCCCAATAGCTTTACCACCATTAACCTTTTTGCCTCAAAGTCCTCATCTGTAAAATGGGGATAATAATTTACTGTACTGGGAATGATGAAAGGATTAATTAGTTAATGTCTGTAAAGGGCTTTACAGGTTATGAGCTCTAAGTATTATCATGGGCTAAAATGAAAATGTAAATCTGAAAAGGCTGTTGCTGACTGAATAATCAAAGAGCAAAACTATGCAGGTCATTCGCCAATGGCAAAGCGGAAGGGGAGCAGCTGTTCTCATTACAAAGCATTTTTCTTCCTATAGCAGCACAGGTCTCTAACGGGTAAATCAGAAGAAACTGAAAATGTCTGATACACGGACATGACAAGATATAGACCCATGAGAGAGAAATCAAGCAATCAAAAAAGAGCTGATCTTTAATTTGGGTAAAATTTTCAAAAGCACCTAGGTGACTTGGGAACCAAAGTCTTTTTTCAAAAGTGAATGAGGGCCAAATTTCCAATTAGGATTATTATATATATAAAGCCCGAGATCCATTTACAAAGTGGTACACTGGACCATAAACATGCAGATAGGTTACTAGTGGGATTTTCAAAAGTGTCCAAGCAAGAGTAGAGCCTAATTCCCATTGAAATCTGTATCTGCATCTATCTGCATCTTTAGATGTCTAAATACCTTTGGAAATTTGGCCCTCATTCACTTTTGAAATGAGACTTCGGTTCCCAAGTCACTTAGGTGCTTTTGAAAATTTTACCCATAGTTATAAAGTAGCTGAATAGTCCCTGTCAGTTTTTGAGGAGGTCAACAATTAGGGTTTTTGTTTGTTTATTTGTTTCCCCCTTTAGGAGAATGGAGAGTCAAATCATCAAGTCTGAAAAACATGTTGAAAAGATGCCATGCCACTATTTATTTCTAAAGGCATTTCAAGAGTGATAGATATAGTGCCAAGCATTCATCTACTATGTGTTAGAGTAACTTCTATTATACTGTACTGAAATAGCCATCTTTTTCCAAAGAGATGATCAATTTAAAAGTTACTGGGGCTGCTCCCCCACCAGTTTTATACAAGCATAACTATTAAAATACAGATAATCACACCAGCATAAGACCAAAAAAAAATCAGACATGAAATATTTAGCCAAAATACAGTGATATTTAAAAAGTTAACAATAGGTTTCCTCACATTTTCCTTACAGTTAGAATAGGAGATTACTGCAGAATCTCTGATATTGTGTAGCAATTTTTTAAAGTAGACCACTTTATAATCATACAAACAATCCAAACATAAAATCACCATTTACGGTTATCTTGACATAATTACAGATAGACAAATAATTATTACTTATCTTTCTGCTTTCATACTTTACTTTGGAATATGTAAAACAGAAAAAAAAGTTCAGTTCTGTGTTTTTTGCAATAAGTGACACTATCAAATTGTACTTTCACTAATACATCTATCATATGTCATATCTATGTATGTATGTGTACAAAATCAGACAGACTCATGTGGATTTAGAAAAGTTATTTTCTTTTCTACTTTCCAATTCCAGTGACACAGGATCCATAGTAGATGCGGAACTTACGTGTAATTTTTTTCCAAAATATATTCGTAACTTTACATTCTCTACATGCAGTAGTGTTTTTAAAGATTACTGGCAACTTGGGAGAAAAATAGATTTTTTAAAAAACATGTATGCTTCTTTAAAGTGGAACTGTGTCTTCATTTGTATTTGGCAAAGCTCCTTGCACATTGTGGGTTCTTTTGCAATCTAAAGAATACATAGTAATAATAAAGATCAGCATTCTTAAACAGAATATATTTAGCTGAATTTTCTACTGAGTCATTAAAGTTTAGAATCTACTATTCTATTACCTTTCTCTCCAATTTCCCTACTTCTCCAGATTCGTCTTCTAAATAACATCTTCTTGGTTTGCAAAATAAATTGCTGCCTATACCTCCCTCCTTTCTCTCTTTCTATCCTTATGCAATCAGTAGTACCTATCACTCTGTTTCTGCCACTATCCTTCCTCCATCCATCCATTGGCTCTGCAGTTCTGCTCTCAGGTAAATGCCTATCTTTTTATGAATTTGGAGCAACTCTCAGTGCAGTATTCACAAGGATGCAAATCATGTGTGTAACACCGTTGTTGAGTCCCAAACTCAATACAAGATCATTTTGAATAAAGCTTTTCCATAAGGGATATGCCGAGAGGAAAGACAGGGAGAAACCCACAGATCTCAAACTCTCTCAAGTTATTTTTGTTTTCTGTTAAAAAAACAAAAGCTTTAAACACTAAAACAGCTGAAGGCTTTTGTTAATGATGGCAAAACACTAAATCATACTTACAATTACTACTTCCATCAGACAAATTCTGCTCTTTTTCCACCTATCAGCCACATCCCTGCAATTTTATACAACCTTCTAATGGTACGTGTGCTCAGATTTTATTGACAGTTTCATGACATGACATACTTCACTTTCCATCGTCCATTGTCCTTAGCTGTTCATTATCTTCTTGACTGCTGTTCCTACAAGATAATGATACACTCAGTCTCTACCTGTGAATAACACATTTTGCTGCAGGGCTCCTTTTAATTGAAACACATGGTCTACAATTTCTGTTTTGGAGCAAGAGTAAACACATTTAATGGAGGACTTTTTTTATTTGTGTCCCCAATCAGAAGTGTGCAAAAACTAACTAGCCTTTAAAGGAGTGAGTAGGTTATTCAACTGAGAGATCATCATCTCTATTCTGTATCAGACTTTGCTATTTTCACTGTTAAGTAATGGACACTAGTAATGGACTTCAGCTTCGGATAAGCTGAGGCAGTAGACTATGTACCAAAGGATTCAAATTATCGTACTATTATAACAGAATGCAACATGCAGTGAAAAACTAAAAAGTTCTGTTACCTTTTAAAAACTTTTATGAATTTGTGCCTATGATAATTATCTGCATATCTTACAAAACACTGTATAATAATTTATAATTAACTACAATATAGACTTTTAACTACAGGATCACTCATAGCTGAACTCAGCCAAAAGCTAGCAATCTGCTCACAACTACAACAGATGTTTTCCCTCTTTAAGCCCATTCAATATGAACCTTAACTTTTTTTTTTTGAAGAGCAAACAAAAGGCAACCCAGAAACTTGCAAGTTTGGTCCCTCAGTTAAACAGACTTTGGACTAGAAATTTTTCAAAGCTATGCAAAACTAAATTAAATATAATCAGAGTAGTCCAGAAATATCTTCAATAAATCAGACAGCAGATGTTTTTTAAACGCTTCTTCAGTAATATTCTATAGATGCAAAGGGCCCAGATTTCAGGAGTACCGGTTACCCAAAACCCCAGCTGAACTCAATGGGAGCTGTATGCTCTCAGCACCTACACAGGAACACAAGAAGGTCCAGACTGGATCAAGCCATTGGGCCATCTACTCCTATACCCTGCATCCAACACTGGCCAAAACAAGTATATATAGTAACAAGTACAAGAAAACCTGCAGTAAGCAGCCGCCCAATAACTTGCCTACAAAGAAAATAAGCTTGATCTCATCAGCTAGAGATTGGCTTATGCTCTAAAACTTGAGTTTATATTCCTCTCCAGTTATGCCCAAAGTAATTATACTCTAAGTACAGTAATACAGATTTTTGTGCCATTATGCAACATCCATCCATCCATCATATGAAGTTAATTGTAATATACTTTGTGAATCAACAGTAAATTGCATCATTTAGATTGCCTATTATTCTCCTGTAACTGGCTGTTACATCTTTAACCCATGTCTGCCACTCCACTAAGGTGGTAGTAATGTATATGTTAGAAGATGCAGTGACTCAAAATTGAAAAAGTGACATTTCAAAGTAATAACACAGTACAGGATCGTGAATTACAAAAAACACAGTAGGTTAGGCATTAAAATGCAAATTCTATTGTGTTATAGACAAACCATTATGGGAGAAAGTACAGGTGTAATCTATAATAATTTTAAGATTGCAATCTTGATTGCTGCTTCAGATAGGCATGTAGAGTATTTCATGTAGAGTGGTATTGTGTTTGTTCATATTTAGATTGTTAAGGTTTAAATACTAAAGATTGTCAATGCTATATTGATCAGTGCTGTAGAGCCATTTAATACAGCAATCTGATGCTCAAAGTGCATTAAAGTGAAAGACATGAATTATCATAGTCCCTACTATATAACTAAAATGAAAATGTATTCCAGAAATTTTGGGTTATTCTATTTTTTTTAAAACATAGCATACCATGATGAATCCTGAATACAATGGACTTTTAAAGGACTTTTAAAAAGAAAGTACTACTAAATCTTCTCTGCATGTGGAACAATATTAAATTTCAGCTCTCCCTCTAGCATAATTAAGTACCCATAATGCTATAAAACTTTCATTAAATTACAATGTTGGGGGCAAAATGTAAATTTGTCTTTAGATACGATGTTGATATTTCAATCCTTTTTGCAGGCTGAATATCATTAACTGTAAAAGTTCAGGGAACAAGTAAAACATAGGTACTGAACACCTTTCTGGTTAGTGTATAATCATAAAAGTTAACACTATTAAATGCCCATATTAGCATTTTTATTTTTTTCGCAAAGAGAACCATTATTAACTACTAGCTCAATGGATGAGCGAAACTTTCATTCTTCACAAGATGTTTATAAAGAAGTTTATTTTGTTCCATCAACAATTTATGCTCCACTGGTAAGAAAGAACGCGAACAAACCAAACCAAACCAAAACAAAATAGCCTCTTTCCAAAGGAAGGATCACAACAGGGACCTGATCTGCACCCACTGGAGATTTATGGTCATCCTGTCACTTGCTCCAACAACAGCAGGATTGACCCCCAAACGATTTAAAGTTCTATGCTGGCTGAAACTATCTCACAGCCCATGGAAGCCCCAGCCACAATCATGTTAAGCTACACAGTGATGAAAGCTGCTGCAGTTTTCAGGGGGTCCTTCTTATCCATTCACCCTTCAGAGGGCCCCATATAATACTTTATGTAGCCAACCAAGCCCTTTCCTCTCCAAAAGTGGAGAACATGACTGCCCACCCAAGCATGCTCAATGGCTCCCAGAAGAACCCCAGCAGGGGACAACATTAAAATAGGTCTCACAGCTCAAAGAGAAACCTCCTGGACAATCTGCCTCCTACACAAGGGCAATCATAGGGAAGAGAGAAAGAAGGAACCCTGGCTTCTTTTGGGTAGTTCCTCACCACAACAGCCATCCCCACTCATAGTTTTGCTGAATTAAGATTGCTCTTCTATCCCCTCCTCTTTGAACTACCACATAGGGAGATCACCACAGCCCTGGGATTGCAATAAGTACCATTCTCTGCATGTCACCAGCAGGAAAAAGAGGGAAGAACTGGGAATATAGCGTAAGTCTATTCAGAAACCATGGAACTAGTTTACAGAAGATCCACTCTTGCAGATTGTGAAGCTCAGTAGTTCAGTTACTTTCTCCTCTAGCACACAAGCTCATTCATCCTAAGAACAGGATGGGCAGGTTTGAATCCCAGGGTATGTGTACACTGCAGTGTAAGCTCAGGGTTAATGGGACTCAAGTCAGCTGACCCATGTTAGGGAACTCTGGGCTTGAGCATCTACATTGAACGTTAACCCTATGTTAAGGCTTTTCTTACTCATGCTCAAACCCAGGGCTCTGGTGTCCACATTGCAGTACAAAGACCTGAGTAAAAGTAACCATATCCCAGAATCCCTGGTGCTCCCCTCCCCCAAGATATGGCCATTCTAGCTGTAGGTCCATGGTGCACTGTGGGAAAACTTTACTGCCCACCCTGTATTTTACCAGGAAGCAGTACGCTTTGCAAATGGCTTGATCGGTTCACTCTCCATTGCAAATCCAGGAGACTCTCCAATAGTGTGCTTGCAGATTGGTGATCAGAAGAGAATGTATTAACACTTACCTGAGCTGCTGTTGTTCACAAAGGGGGTGTGACTTCCATTTTAATAGAGTGGATTCTAGATTGTTGGGATAGACAGGACCAAGAAAGTTGTTGCATGGAACTGTGGGATACTTCCGGCTGATTCCCACGACCCAAGTCAAGTGGGGCTGTGTCTACACTGCAGAACAATAGGGCTCAGAAACGGCTTAACTCAAGCTCACACCCTCCAGCCCTGAATGCTCCTGAATCCGAGCCCTGGGTTAGTACAATTGCAGTTTAGACGTGTTGTGGGGTTAGGCTTTAGCCTAGGCTTAGGTTGCAGTGTAGATATATCCCATGACATCCAGCTCTCTGTGGCTTATGCATCCCCAGAATACTGTGTATCCTGTACTAATAGGACACAAAAGTTCTACCTAAAAAAGGGGGTAATCACACCACCAAGGAGAACTACTGGAGACCCGGAGAAGAAAATTTGCTTGTTTTATTTATTTATGAATGAAACTAAATTGCAGAAATCATTTGAGTTAAAAAACTACTCCATGCTGCAGTGGGACTGATTAAGACACAGCGACACACCCATCTCCACAGTCAAACACTTAAAAATTGTTTTTGCTTCAGTTTAGCAAACCCTACTTATTTTATTTTAACAATCAGAACACATAGAAAGGAAGGATAACACAACAGCATCTCTTTCAGACTTCCCAAAACTATATAACTTCAAAATAGCTGCCTTTCATGGGTATATTACTTGCTAATTACCAGCAAAATGTAGAGCATGTTCAGTATTCACTTTTCTAAATGGTAAGGTACAGAAGGGAGATATCAAACAAATCTCATGATGAGACTCCAGCGTACAGTTCATTCGAGGAGCAGGACATGGGGGGGAGAGTAGTACATGACTGGTTCAAATAATTACATACTGAGGCACTTCTGAAAATGTTACTCTATGTCACAGTATTTCAGTTAGACATTCAGCAGATTTTCAGTGTTTCTATTTAATTTTTCTAAGCATTTTAGGATTATCCCAGTTGCTTTTATGCCCCATGCAATAAAATAATTCCAAACGAATATCATGAGTCTGTGTCTAAGGAAGCACTTAATTTCATAAGGCTGGCCTGTCTGAGTGGGAATTACTCAAGCCATGATGTCTTTTCTTTGAACTATTTCTCTGGAGTGCCACAGAAGTTGTAAGATATTCACTAATGTATAGTGATTTTGGGGACATTTTATTCACCCCTCCCATAGAGCATCTACAGAAAACACACAACTGGAATGCAGACTTCAAACTTTTACTCAGTTTTGATACACAGGAATTGGCATTATGTATTTTTTCAGGTAGAAGAGTGGAAAGTAATTCTTAAAAATAACTCTATTTTCCACGAGACTAAACATGTGTATATGTGCGTGCACACATACAAACAGAGATGTATAGAGTTGTATACATGTATGTGTACACGCACGCACATACACAAACATACACACAATATCCTGAAAATTTTTCACATTATACAGCTTTATATTACACATAAAGTTATTCTAAAAAAAATTATTATGTAAACTTACAAATGTTAGAATTTCATGGCATTACAGAAGCTTGCAAGACAAAAACAATTATGAACTTACCCTGTC
This sequence comes from Chelydra serpentina, assembly GCA_037349315.1. Taxonomy (NCBI): domain Eukaryota; kingdom Metazoa; phylum Chordata; order Testudines; family Chelydridae; genus Chelydra; species Chelydra serpentina. The sequence continues at coordinate 25,877,200 of JBAIAC010000035.1, read as the reverse complement.
ACTACAGGTACTTAGAGTATAATCACAAGGTCAACAGTTACTACACAATTATATAATTTTGCCAGCCTTCCCTCCCACCACCTTATTGTAATTTTTTTCTCTAAAGTCACTGAAGACAGTTTACATTGATCAATGGTACTAGAATACAAATCTTCATCAGCTGAAATCTAAGCAGTGTGTTAATGCCAAGCTTGAAATTACTGAATCAGAATAATAATTACTTTTGTATGTTTGTTTTATTTCACACTGGCATTACAACCAACTAAGGGAAAAAAAGCAAACACTCAAACATTAATTCACAGACATTCTTTTTATAATGGAATAACAATGAAAGCTATTAGATGGTACACAGTTAAAAGAACAGGCATTTTCTAACTAAATCAAATATATCAGTAGTGGTTTGAAATAATCAAAATAGAAACATTATTTATTCCCTTAAAAGCCTTTAATTCTCAATATCCACAGTTCTAATCCCCAAGTCATTGTTGAAGGCCACTTTAAATGTTTGTGTCATACTGTTTAAAATTTTAGTGTCGAGACTTTTTTTTATGTAGTAACTAAGCCACTCATGCTTCAGTCTCATAATTTATGTCATTTCAGAAGCCCTCCATTCAATTAAAACCTTGTAAAACTAAGCAGGTTTGATTTTATTCTCTATATGCAAAGAAACAGAAGCACGCTGCTTTGATACTCTATGTTTGAAGAACTCATTTCAAATTTATTATAGGTTACTATCATACATAGAATAATAAAGATATATATTTTAATTACTTTAGCTCATAAGAACTAGCTGATAGATACTCTATCAATGTTATGATCCCCTTGGATGGAGAAAAGCTAAATGCTAACCCAAACAGATTTTAAACTATAATTACTTTGTAAACAAGGGAATCGTAGCCAAATAATTATCCATGAGTTCAAATTAAATTAATCTAAAATAAGGTTTTTAAATTCCTCTTATTGAATTCTTCTGTTCTACCTCTGTCTGCTGCAATGTCATTGAGCATATCATTATCTGAGTGACACTGCTCTCCAAATGTGTTTTACACAAAGCAGGCAGACTCTGTACAGTGTGCTGTTCTGTCTTAGTCCCCTCTCCCGTGATGAAGTACAGATAAAGATACAATACCAGTTCGTGTACACAATATTAAACAGAGAGACGTTGCTTTGATGATGCAGTGCCCATTTGAAAGGCAACAAACCACAAGGTCATCTGGGGAAGGTCACTGTCAGAAGATTATTTCTAATCTGCTTTAAAAATACTATTAGAACCTACTGTTATGAGGTCTGGAGAAAGGCTCTTTGGTTAGTTGGTTGGATGGATGATAAACCCAGGTGTTTTTAATAAAAACATTTTTCTTCTTTTTTTTAACTCACATGTCCATTTTAAACATTATATATTATGTTTAAAATGGACATGTGAGTTTAATATATATATATTAAAAATTTCCATTCCCAATGTAGCTGAGTCCGAACAAAATTCACATCTAAAATTAAAGGATAGGGGAAAGGCATCTTTTTCAGCCAATGATAATTCTAGGCATGTAAGAACACAGCATTGTATAAATCTAGCCAACCTTGTCTCATCATCTGTCAAAAACTGATACAGGCTAAGAAACTGAGGCCATTTCCAAAACACCTTTCTCTTCCAAGTTAAAAAACAAAACAAAACAAGCACAAGTGAGTCTTGCAAGTCCTATGCATATTGCTACTAAAGGTCTTTACAAGTAACGTCCCAGTCTCACAGTGAGATAGCGTATTAAATGTTATACCTATTCAGAGGTAGTACTTATCACCTTGTTTGAAGGAGTCAATTTTCCAGGAAAGTGAAATGTCCATTTATTCTGAACTTAATGGGGCTACTCACCTCAAAACTACTCAAGCCCTTAAGGGTTTACAGGACTGGGCCTTTTGGGTCTGATTCAAGCCCACTGAAGTCAAATGGAGTGTCCAATGACTTCAACAGACTTTGGATCAGACCCTAAGGCAGCCACGTTATTAAGGAACTCGGGTCTGACAAATAAAGCACTACTACGCAAACCTCAGGCAAGTACAGAAATATGATGAGGTTCAACAAGGACAAGTGCAGAGTTCTGCACTTAGGATGGAAGAATCCCATGCACTGCTACAGACTAGGGACCGAATGGCTGGGCAGCAGTTCTGCAGAAAAGGACCTAGGGGTTACAGTGGATGAAAAGCTGAATATGAGTCAACAGTGTGCCCTTGTTGCCAAGAAGGCTAACGGCATTTTGGGTTGTATAAGTAGGGGCATTTCCAGCAGATAGAGGGACATGATCATTCCCCTCTATTCGGCACTGGTGAGGCCTCATTTGGAGTACTGTGTCCAGTTTTGGGCCCCACACTACAAGAAGGATGTGAATAAACTGGAAAGAGTCCAGCGGAGGGCAACAAAAATGATTAGGGGGCTGGAGCACATGACTTATGAGGAGAGGCTGAGGGAACTGGGATTGTTTAGCCTGCAGAAGAGAAGAATGAGAGGGGATTTGATAGCTGCTTTCAACTACCTGAAAGGGGGTTCCAAAGAGGATGGATCTAGACTGTTCTCAGTGGTAGAAGATGACAGAACAAGGAGTAACGGTCTCAAGTTGCAGAGGGGGAGGTTTAGGTTGGATATTAGGAAAAACTTTCACTAGTAGGGTGGTGAAGCACTGGAATGGGTTACCTAGGGAGGTGGTGGAATCTCCTTTCTTGGAGGTTTTTAAGGTCAGGCTTGACAAAGCCTTGGCTGGGATGATCTAGTTGGGGTTGGTCCTGCTTTGAGCAGGGGGTTGGACTAGATGACCTCCTGAGGTCCCTCCCAACCCTGAGATTCTATGATTCTACAGCCTCATCCAAATGGTGAATAAGTAAGGGCAGAACTGACTAAAGACCTTTTTAAAGTTTTTACATGATTATTTGAACTATAGAATAATTTTATCATTTGTGTTCTTTTACAGATTTTTTTAAATCTTTAGTTAGACTAGAGTCTAACAGATATAAATCACATCCTATCAGAAAACCAGTGCTTATCTGAGGATTCATAATTTAAGGCAGTTTTTTTTATAAAAAGAGGAATAAATGACAATTTAATCCATTAAGTAGCTTTGGAATGCATGGACTATGTTAAAAAATAAATTCATGATTCTGACTGAAATGAGTATGGTGATCTTAAATCCAGCAATCCCTACAAAATCCAGCCCACATTCTCCTTCACTCTAAGAGCCAAATCCCGATTCACAGGCGCCTGTCTGAGTAACTTGTGGGATACTCAAGGTTTGCAGGAGGTGGAATCCTTCCACAATGCCACAGATTGGCAGCAAATTCACCCCCATCGCCTCTTGTGCTTCTTGAACTGCTGTAGCCTGTGGCTCTGAGTTGTGCAATGGCTTTGTACACCACCGTTGTTCCTTCTGACCTCCTCCCTCTTACCCGCTGGACGGATGGAGCTTTTATGGAACTGGGCTTTAAAATGTGCACAGAGGTCCTGACCCAACCCCTACTGAAATCACTGGGCATCTTTCCACTGACTTAAATGGGAGTTTGATCAGATTCAGGATGTGCGTGTTTCCTACTCCATTCACTCACAGTTCTATTTCTTACTGGAGTCTTGAGGACAGGGCAGGATACTAACTCTAAGGGCAGGTCTACACTACCCGCCGCATCGGTGGGTAGCGATCCATCTCTCAGGGGGTCGATTTATCACGTCTAGTCTAGAAGCAATAAATCGACCCCTGAGCGCTCTCCCCATCGACTCCGGAAATCCACCGCTGTGAGAGGCAGAAGTGGAGTCGACGGGGGAGTGGCAGCGGTTGACTCGCCGCCATGAGGACGCCGAGGTAAGTCGACCTAAGATATGTTGACTACAGCTACACTATTCCCGTAGCTGAAGTTGCGTATCTTAGGTCGATCTCCCCACCCCCCCCCCGCCCCAGTGTAAACCTGGGCTAAGTATGTTAATAGCCTGATTTTCAAAAGAACTGAGCACCTGAAGCCAATGAAAGCTGTGACTAGATATGTGGCTGCTCAATATCCCTGATAATCGGGCCCTACAAATACATTTTTACTAGGGGCTACTCAGAGAAAAAACAAAATGAACAGGTTCAACTTGTAAACCATCTGTAGAAAAAATATATTTTCATTGTGGCCAATGTATGTATATATTTCTAAACAGAATAATTTTAATTCACAGAATCACAAGGGACCTTAGGAGGTCATCTAGTCCAACCCCTTGCTCAAAGCAGGACCAAGCCCCAATTTTTGCCCCAGATCCCTAAACGGCCCCCTCAAGGATTGAACTCACAACCCTGGGTTTAGCAGGCCAATGCTCAAACCACTGAGCTATCCCTCCCCACACACTTAAAGTCCCTCCCAATTAAAAAATGAATCCTACACACAGATAAGGCCAATAGTTCTTTCCTAGCCTTCATAAGACAAAGTTCAAGAGCTAGAAAATAATTAGTCTCCATTCCTTCCTTAAGCCGGGCAGCAAACTAAGTTAAAATGGTGTTTGTTGGTTTTGACAAGATACAGCTGGGACCATCAAACACATTTTAATCATGCACATAGCTGGATAAGAAGTCAGTCTGCTACAAGGCATTAGGCTCTCTAACAGGAGATTGGATAATTTACAGAAATGTTATTGTTCAATCATAATATTTTTAGGTAAAAAAGAGACACTACACCTTGTAGGATTTTTTAAAATGACACTGATTAACCTTTAAAATTGTGTGATTCAATCAAATCAAGAAAATGTTTAATGAGTTTTAAATGAACTAATAAATCACAGATTTTTCACTGAAGAAAACTAAATGTTTAAAATTAATTCCACCAGATCCTTGAGGGAGGGGCATGATGGCAGGGGCTCACTAGCTTGCTGGGATGCTATGTTTAGCCACATACTTCTGCAGTAGCAAGGAGAGTAGTGTGAAGAGTGTAGCTAGGGGTTATTTTTTCTGCTTTTACAGTGGTGATGAATCAAATACAGTGGATAGATTTTAATGAGTTGGATTATCTCATGTACATCAACATTTGCAGTTTTGCATGCTAAAATAGAGAGGGGAAGGACAGTCCAGTATCTTGGGACTTGGGTGATCTGTGTTCAATTCCCTGCTGGGGTACAGACTTCCTGTGTGACCTTGGGAACGTTACTTAGTGCTTGTCTACATGGTGCGGTAATATGCACTCCAGTGGTGGGATTTCTAAAGCACACTAACTGGTCTGTGCAAAACCTGCTGGTACGCACTAAACATCCCCCAGTGTGTTTTAATGTAGTACCAATATTACACAGACCCATTAGTGCGGATCACATTAATGCACTTCAAAAATCACACCCCCATAGTGCCTACTGCTGCACTGTGTAACAAGCCCCCTAGTCACTGTGCCTCAGGCCCTTATGTGTAAAATGCTCTCCCCTACCTCACAGCAGTCCGCGCTGTATTTGATCTGTGTAGTGTGGCAGATAGATTTTTAAATTCACGTTATAGCATCTTTTGCAAGTGTGGGGGAAAAGGAACAATATAAATATAACAAATGTTGAAACTATCTGTCTGCCACAGGTAGGGGAAAGGAGTTTAAAAATAGGCGGGTTTTTTGTACTCTGATGAAAATCTTGAACACTCTTTTACAGATGGTATGCATTTTCTGTTTCCACAAGTTGCAGAAAGTACGATAGCAGACACTCTTCTAACAATTTCATTAATCCAAAACATTTCTATACATAATGTATTTTCTAACGTGCACTGTACTATTGTACTCAAAGATAGCCTTAGAAAGAGTAATGCTGAATCTGGATGTTCTTTAAGCAAGTGAGCATTGATGCTAAATAAAAATACAATTCCTATTGAATTATATGTTACATCGACATGGGCACTAATTTCCTCATGATTAATATTATCACACAAAAATTTAAAGGAATATAAGTTGACACACCTATAATGTCCTCTTACTGGTGATTAGCTTCTTCCCTTCCTGGTTGAATTCTTGGGAAGGGGGGGAAAGAAAAATATTATACTAAATTTGGTTATTGGTTTATAAGAGGAAGTAACAAACTATTTAAAACTGATCCAGTGTACGTTTATATCTGACAAAATATTCTTCTGAAATTAGAAAAAAAAACAAAAAAAATTAATTCATTCCACAGTATCTGTTAAACATCAAGATATTAAGTGGGTGTCTTAACTTTAACCACAGAGTCATACATTGTTGACAAACATCTCCAATTTTAAAATAAAAAACCAAAATCCTTTTGCTGAATTTTGTCTGAGATTTATTTACGAAGACAACCTTTTACACTGTGCTTTAAAGCATCTAGCTTGATTGAATCTGTGTGTTGTACCATTCAATTAAAATAAAAATAAATAAATCAAAGAAAAGTAATGGTTTGTACCTTAATGCAAAGTAGTGCCCTTTCTTTTATTTTATATTCACTTTGATCAATTAAAGGGCACTCCATTTAGAACCAATGAAAGGAAATTCTTCTCCATGTAGCATATGGCCGACTAGCAGGATTTTCTAGAGGTCAGAGAGATACTGTGGATAGATTTATTTATGTATTTATTTATGAAAACGACTAGATGATTTTATGACTATTAACATTTCTAGATATAGAAACTGAAGGGGTAATCTAATCTCATGTTGCAAAGCATAAAATGATTGTCCACAAGGGTCACTACTGTGCACATGCGTGCGCGCACATACACACAAAATGTAGAGCATGCATGGAACACAATTTTTGTTAGGTGAAATATATAGTTGTTGCTTTTTTGGGGTTGCCTTCCACTGAAGAATCAGGTAGATTACTGCATTGGTATGCCCTACCGCACTATATTAAACATTGGTCTGATCGTGTATGGTAGTAACAGTATCCTAGCATGATTAAAATTCCGTGCCAGATCATGCCCTTCTGTGAAAACCAGTGGATGGGAACCGAGAGAGATGAAGGAAAAACACTGCAAGGGAAACTTTCTGGAGTTACTGAATTACTAAGTAACAGTAATTGTTCTAGATTCCCCTTTCCCAAATATGTGAAATCCTTTGGCCCTCTGTTGCATCCCTGGTGTCAGCTGTCTGGGATCCCCAATAAAACAGGAGTTGTACAGGGAGCAGACTGGGAGTTCCACTGTGACTTGTAGGCAGTACGGCCTCAGCAGCTTTGGGGGCACTGTGGAGTCAAATGTAGCAGTATTGCGCCATTCCTAGAGCACTTTTATATGAAGACCCATTTTGCTTTAAAACCAGCTATTTGTAATTTTGTATTTTATATGTATGAGAACAAAATAATACAGAATGTGAAAAAACAACTGTTCACAGAGAATCAATTTTTGTTCTTTGAGCACAGTGGGAATACGTATGGATCCTTTCAAAGAGAGATATTTTAGTGTACTACATTTACAGCACATCTACTGCAGAAAGAAAGAAAAAAGGAAAATATATAAAGGTAGATTGGCTCTCACTAGTTGGCTCAAAGGAAAGGGACAACTTATTTTAAAACTAGTCCAACATTTGTTGCTTTGTTAACCACACAATTCTTGGGAGATGAAAATAAATGAAATAATTCAGTTACAGTATTTATTAAGTGAAAATAAAATCAGGGATTTTTTATATTTGAAACTCTTAATTAAAAATACACAAAAAAGGTGTGCTTCCTGGAAATGTACTCTTCCTATTGGGACTATTCCTTGAAACTTTAATGATTCTTAAAAAAGCAAGTTCCAACTTTACTGCATTCTGTCCCCTACAACTGGACACCCACCCACATGCACTCACACCAAGATATTATTCCAACTTCCCCCTTCCTAACAGTTGCCCTCTTTTGAAAATTTAAACTTCAACTGAACAAACTTTATCTATAGCTTCCTTTTGAGCGTGGTTGTTTCTAGATTTCCACTTTGCAGGACACTTCTGTCTATGTCCCATTCCCTCTGCCTTAAAGAGCCACTCAAATGTTTTAATGGGTTAATGCTATGCCTCCACACACACCCCACCTCACCCCCATGGTACGGCTGCCAGCAGAATAGCTGTGCAGAGTTGACATGTACGTCTTTCTGTTAAAGTGATGGATGAGATCAAATGCATGATCAAGCTGGTTGTTCCTCTTCTTTCTTCTCTTCAGTATTAACAAAATTTGAAAAGACGGTAGAGCAGATGCAGCTCTTCCCTAAATATATGGGAAGGGATAACAACAGTTTCCTCTTGAAACATCCAAAAGCTATTTGTGACCTAGATTGTGATGAAGATGCACTGCCCCAGGAAGAACTATGCCTCAGAAATACCCCTCTGAAGCACAATTCCTCCAGAGCTCCCCTTTTGCACTGCAGGGTCAGGTGGAGAAATTACACTGCACCAGCTCTTTCCAAGAAATGCTGCGTTGCATAGCAAGCACCCAGCTCTGCTAAATGGAATTTGAAGGGAGGAAGGAAGGAAGTAATTATGTCTCCAACTACTCTCCTCCCTGCCCTTCTCTGCCCTCTTCCTGTGCACTCACTCACAGAGGGGAGCAGTGACTGTGCAGGATTCCACTGTGCTGAGTATTGGGACTAGGGTGACCAGATAGCAAGTGTAAAAAATCAGGACACTTTGGGGGGGGGGCGGAAATAATTGCCTATATAAAACAAAGCCTCTAATATTGGGACCTTTGGTCTCCCTAAGCCCAGGGCTCCCTAACACAGCTCAGCTGACTCAAGTCCCACTAACCCTGTGCTTAAACTGCAGACTCACCCAAAGTGACCACTGACTCTCCCACCTGGCTTTATAACCACCCCCACCCCCGCTGCGGGACTCGGGAGATAGTTGGGGGGACACATGGGAAACGGCACCACATCGAGGCACCACCCGCCCCATCTCTCTGCCACAGACCCTCCCGGCCTCCAGCCGCTGCAGGCTGCAATCCCCAGCCAAACGCCCTCGTTGGGTGACAGCTGATGGCGGGCAGCGGCTCGGGTGGGGTGGCCGCGTGGGGGCAAGGTGGGAGGGGCCAGGGAGCTATTTACCCCGCTGACACGCGCAGCACCCAACACTGAAGAAACGGAGCCCGCGCGCCGCAGGGAGTTGTCCGCGCGGTGAGTGGGAAGCAGAGGTACGTGGTCTGCGGGCCAGGGCGGTGCCAGGGCCCCCCTCCAGCCACCCGGAGCCAGGCGGTGGCGGCTCCCCCAGTGGCGCTGCCCCGCCGCTTCGGGGCGGGCTTCTGCCCCAGGTCGCAGCCGCGCCGGCTCACTGCGCTTCCCGGGATGGCGGGAGCCCGGGACGGTGCTCTCCACTCCGGCGCTCTGCGTCACACACAGGGACCCGACCCTAAGAGCCAGAGGGACCTGCCGGGAGGCAAAGTGGGAAGTCCCGGCGGTGCTTACCTGGGGCGGCTCCTGGGAAGCATCTGGCAGGTCCCTCTGGCTCCTAGGGTCAGGTCGGGTCGGGTGGCGGGGCAGAGGGCTCTCTGGCCGCTGCCGGCGCCTGCAAGCCCCGCCCCCGCAGCTCTGATTCGGCAGCAGGGAGCCGATGCAGCACGTGGAGACCCCGTCCGCCTCTGTGCCTAGGGGCCACCAGCACTGCAGGCTCCTGCCCCAGGAAACGCCGCCACGCCAGCCCCAGGACTTTGGCGGTGATGGTGAACTCGGTCCCCGATATCGGGACAAAGGGCGTCCCGACCGATGTGCGGTCGGGACGTGGGACAAATGTGTTAAAATTGGGACCCAACATCCAGATAGCTTTAAAATTGCCGCACCTGAAGTAGGGAATCCTTACTCTGCTTTACTCTTCTGTATAGCTGTATTAGGGCTGCACACTAGCCCTACAGTGCCTGAGGGAATGTGTTACTTATTATCCTTGTGAACATATCACTAATCTCATCATATATTTGTTATTCTATGCATAGTCTTGTTCCAATTTCTTTTTAGTGCACACATGATATGCTATGGATAAGAAAGTGTGTGTTATTAGTATCTACATAACCTAAGGGTTACTGAAGTACTGACCTCCATATTGCTAAAATATTCTATCCATGGCTTTCAGCGGCAGGACATCATGCTTCTGCTAATAGAGTTATAATATACAGACACCATTTACTTTCATAAAACTGCAGGGGTGAAGCTCTAGTTGGCTTTGGTGAATAAAAATTCATGATCATCAATAATTTATTTCAAGGATTCATTAAAGCCCAGTGTATTGCCTGGATATATTTACAGTTATGTTCAAGGGGGTGACTGGGAGGGAGAGCATTTTTGTTTATTAAGGTATGTTATTTTAGCAACCCAGATAGTTGTTTTACATAACAACCCATTTAGGCACATATAATGCAGGTTCATTTTTACCAGAGATTGGAAAGTATTCCCAGGCAACCCCTTTCCCCCACCTTACAATAAACACATGCATTACTATCCTTTTTGGAAAATGTTTTAAAAACATATAGTGGCTTAATGAAAATTAAATTAAAACTAAAATAAAGAGGCTGGAAATCAAAAATCCAGGCTTCACTTAAAAAGAAAAACCTAAGCACTTTAACAGATGCAATTGCATAGCCAAAGTTGATTCTAACAGCCTTAAATTTTACCCTATACCATGACCAGAAACTTAAATATATTAAGCTTTTCAAATACCACACAGGTTCATTTTGTCAGTGTCTCCAGAAGTTGAGACCACATCTTACTAGATCACCTTATAATTAGTGTTTAATAATTACTCAGTGATAGAAGGGGCTGGGAATAGGGTGACCAGATAGCAAGTGTGAAAAATCGGGACGGGGGTAGGGGGTAATAGGAGCCTATATAAGAAAAATACCCCAAAATCGGGACTGTCCCTATAAAATCGGGACATCTGGTCAGCCTAGCTGGGGAGTTTATAAACTCTGCAAGAAGGTCCAACAGCTCAGGAGAAGTCTCTGCAGAGTATGAGTGAGCACAAGAGACTGACTAGGGCAGAGGTGGACAAAATACGGCCTGCGGGCCACATCCAGCCCTCCTGCCTGGCCCCTGAGCTCCTGGCCCGGGAGTCTAGCCCCTGACCCCTCCCTTGCTGTTCCCCTTCCCCCGCAGCCTCAGCTCACTGTGCAGCCGGTACAATGCTCGGGGGGAGGGGGAAGCGGAGGGGCTGCGAGCTCTTGCTGGGCAGCGCAGCTGCAGAGCCGCGGCCTGACTTGGTGCTCTGTGCTGCATGGTGGCGTGGCTGACTCCAGCCGGGCAGTGCGGCTGCCTGTCCTGGTGCTCTGGGCGGAGCGGTAAAGGGGCAGGGAGCAGGAGGGGTTGGATAGAGGGCAGGGGTGTTTGGGGTGGTGGTCAGAGGGCGGGGAACAGGGAGGTTGGATGGGGCAGAGGTCCCAGGGGGGCAGTCAGAAAGGAGAGGGGGGTTTGGATGGGGCGTCAGGGGGAAGTCAGGGACAGGGGTCCCAGGGGGACCGTCAGGGGACAGGGAACAGGGAGGGTTGGATGGGGCAGGAGTCCCGGGGCGGGGGGGGGGGGGGGCGTCAGGGGGCGAGAAGCAGGGGGTTTCAGATAGGGGGCCGGGCCACGCCTGGCTATTTGGGGAGACACAGCCTCCCCTAACCGGACCTCCATACAATTTTGGAAACCCAATGTGGCCCTTGGGCCCAAACGTTTGCCCGCCCCTGGACTAGGGAGATGGGAGACAGCGTTCAGACCCTCCTCCTCTATGCTTAAACTCCACAAGAATGGGGTTTTAGTCTCCACAAAGATTATATTCACTGAACAAGTGGAGATGCAGCAACTGTGGGATTTGTAAGCTCTGCAAGGCACTGAAGCTCCTTTCCTGCTGAGCTGCAGAGACTGAAGCTGGGGACTGAAGGAACAGGGTGACTAGCCAGAGAGACAAGGGGTATGTAGAGCACTGAGTGAGGAGCACACACTGAAACAGCAGGGACTGGGGGAAGCACAGGAGCAACCATGAAACAAAGGGTGGAGGGGAGGAGAGCCTCAGTCCCTGCTGTGCAGGTAAACTATGCAGGAATGGAGCTTCGGTCCCTGTGAAAGGTCAGTGAGGAGATACCTGCTGCTTTGGAAAAATCCTGAACAGCACATGACACTGTCTTGATTAGGAAGCTTGCAGCAGGTTGATGTAGTCACACAAGATAGCATGCAATGTTCAGAACTCAGCTCAAAATCTGCACAGTAGCCACTTCTAAATATATTATTTTGCTTTCCATGGCCTAAAACTAGTTGAAGGCAACAGTTCTCACCATATCAAAGTATTTCTTTCCACACAAATACACATAATTTCTTTCCACACAGTACAGACAGGTGTCTATTTTAAACATCTTTCATTGAGCCTCTGAAAGAAGATTTTGATACCAGTATCAGGGATCGATTCCACAAGCATCTGAGTGTTGTTCTGATAACTGAGCCTAAAAAATGTATCCTAATTGTGAGCTCAGCTGTAAAAAGTGAAAGTTCATAAGAGGTCACAATAACCTATAAACAAAAGTTGATGGGAAAAGGTACAAAAAGGAGAGAGAAAGACTGAATTAGTCTAAGCAAACAGGTCTCCTGATATAACTCAAGATCTGTGTTAAGATCATGCATGCTAAACAAGAAAATGAGAAATTTAATGAACCAAACTGGTGTGTCAGAAACTAGGCCAAATTGAAAATAATGAGGGGATAGGCTATTTCATCTACCACTCCCTTTTTGGGTCTTTAAAGAGAGACCTTAGGGGGCAAATAAGAACAGAGGGAGGCTACTGAACCAAGCTTCATCATCATGGCTACCACCCCCATCCCCCACCATCTCCTCGGACCGCAGGTCTTCACCATCCTAATCTTGAGATATCCTGACCAGACTGGGCCAGAAAAAGGGACTCCGATGACATCGCCACCTCTACCAGCTCCTGCTGAATCCCTAGCACCACTTGGGAAAAAACAGGATCAGACTTAAACAACATCAACAACAGCTCCAGGCCATCTCAACTAACTTCTTTTCTTTTCTGCAAAAGGACAGTTATAATCTTTGATACCATTTAAGAGTGTGTCAAACAAGGGGGGAGGAAGGGCTAAAGGGAAAGGGAACAAAGGATGTTGTTAAAATGAAAGCTTTGCTTCATAATTTACATTTCAAATGCTTTAGCTGTTCTTCCTTCTTTTCTTTATCTTTAATAAAACTTTAAAAGGATTGCCATGGTACTAAAACAGGCTGAGGGTCTCTGTATACCAAGCCCCGGACCTTGTCTAACAGTGTTTAATGTTGGTCAGTGACTGCATTGTATTAACATATTTGGGCCCCTATATTCCATCTAAATTAATACAACAGTGCCCTGACTCCCATTCAGGAGGGCACTGAACCACTTACAGGATAGTGCCCTTACACATCTTTTTTCATTAATTCAATTTTAGCCACTACATTTTATTCTATTCTGCAACTACAATCAAAGTTAAAAGAACTGCCAACAGGAATATTTTCAGTTGCATTCAAGTCAAAAAATGATCCAAGGCAAGAATATGGAGATTTTCAGTTGAAAGGCCATGGATAAACTCCAGTACCTATGGGACTGGCCATTCAAAAGGGTCGTGTGTGTGTGTGTGTGTGTGTCCATTCAAAAGGTTGGGTGGGTGGGGGTGTCTGTGTGTGCAGGACTCCTGCTAGCCATGGCAAGATTCCATGAACAGGGCTTCTATGGAAGCGTGCGATGTGAAGCAGAGTTTGCCATTCATGTAAGAGGGAAAAAAGGGATCTTCAGTTAGCACGCGGTTATACTTGCCCCCTTTCAGACAAGAATCAGCACTGGCCCTCTCTCGAGTCTGATTTACTGTTTATGGGAGAGGAAGGGCACCAGAGGGTAGGCCTTAACAATATTAATTGACTATAAATACAAAATAGGAAAACTACAGTGTAGCTGCTTTTATTCTGATAAAGTGATTAGATTGCAATTTTTATACTGTCCCAAGGATTTTACCAACACTGGTGCTCTTAAAATTGCAAATTATGAGCCCAAACATACCAACTTCATTCACACTGAGTAGCAACTTGACTCTCCAAGTCAATGTGAGTAAGGGTAGTAAATTGGGCCCAGTATAATTATACATTTAATCCTATTAAGTAATTTTAAAATTCAGTGACATGGATCACTCATGAAACGGTCCTATACCATGCACTCAAGCAATTTCATATTCAAATCTAATCATGTGGTTACTAATTAAACTCTTCTTTAACAAGTAGATGGGAATTAGTTGATATATATTATCTTACATCATGTATTAAAATTAAAGGACTGCTGTATACGATAAGTGTATTGCTTTTACATATTTACAGGATTGCATGTTGTGACAGTACAGGAACAGAAAAAAATTAAATGTATAATTATACTGTTAATACATCATTAATGCGCAAAGTAATGCAGATGTAGTGGCTTGAGAGGAACACTGTAAAGTAGACAGGTGTATCAGCTACTCAAGTGCAGCTGTAAAGATTAAACTACTTAGATTTTTACCTTGAATATCTGAAATCTCTAAATACACATTTGCAATGAAAACTGTACTTCAATATATTATAATGGAAAGTATTATGTATATTGTATAAACATTTGCATTATACATTATAATATATTAAGGCACGAAACAAAACAAAAACTAGGGAAAAGACTGTAGTGCCTTTCACTTTGTGCAGGCTCATCATTTTAACAGGACTGCATGGTGTGCTAATAGCACAGAATTTGGCCCACTATATTTTAATATGGAAATGTAACAATAAATAAGCAATGATCAATCACATAGATGATGCCAGTTTTTTAACTCATTCAAAAGAATATTTCAAACTGAAATAAAAGCGTTTTAAAGCTGTATGAAAATGATATTGTAAATATCATTGGAATTATATACACACATTACTACTATGTTTGAATAAACATTTCTCAATCATGAGAACACTATCCCTAAATACGTATTATCAGCTCACTTGCTTTTTTGCTATTTGACTAACAATGATCAATGGTCCTCTATTACCGTACAATACAGTGTAATGTGCTCACATTTACAATTACTACAAAATTAATGTTTATCTTTTAAAAATATGTTCCAACTTTCTCTAAGGGCTGGTCCACACTAACCCCCCGGTTCAAACTAAGATACGCAACTTCAGCTACGTGAATAACATAGCTGAAGTCGAAGTATCCTAGTTCGAACTAAAGAGCACTTACCGCGGATCCATACGCGGCAGGCAGGCTCCCTCGTTGACTCCGCTTACTCCTCGCGCGGAGCAAGAGTACCAGTGTCGACGGCAATCACTTCCGGGATCGATTTATCGCGTCTAGACGAGACGCCATAAATCGATCCCAGAAGATCGATTACTACCCGCCGAATCAGGTGGGTAGTACAGACGTACCCTAAGTGTATATACAACAGTAAAAAAAATTAAACATAAATGTTTATAGATTTACTTATTGCCAGCAAAAAATTCTTCCATCTACATGACAATTCCAAAATCTTATTCAGTACCCACCACCAACCCCAAAAGAAGATTGGAAAAAGGAATGAACTTTGTAGCCAGCTCCGAAAGTCAGCAATCCAGTGCTCTGGCAATCAAAGTTTAGAGAGTGGGAGGTACAGGAGAGGAGTGTGAAGTCAGTTCCAAAACGGAGAATTCCTTGATCAAGAATGTCATGCTATCAATACTGGTTTTCATTTAAACCAGTTGACTTCAGGCTTTAATGCCTTGGCTGATGACAACGGCCACAGAAGCGCACAAGGAGATGGCCCTAAGGTAAGCAGAACCCAAACTGTTTATATTAAAGCAAACACGTTATAGCATATCCAGGAGTACAAGCCTGGCACACTCCCTCCAGAAAACAATGCTTAAATAGACCCAGCACTCTGCACTTGCTCCAGCTTCTGATGGAACTGGAGGAACAGCTTCATGTAGAGCACAGTGCAGTAATCCAACTTGGAGGTGACAAAAGCCTGGGTCAGCCCTGTAGAGGTTGACATCTGACAGAAAAGTCACAACCTTCTTGCTAAGTGCAGATGATGAATAGCATTATTGGAAACTATTACTACCTGAACATCCAGCAGCAGTTTGGAACCCAGTTAGATTACTGGGTTGTAAGACTGAGTGACAAACAGTGGGTAAAGCATCTTAATCAGGGGTTTGCTGCATTTCAACCACCAAGCCCTCATCCACACCCAGCACAGTAATAAGGTTGTGCGCTATTAGAATAATGTCCAGAGTGTGCATTATTAGAATAATGGCACCCATGGCCTGTGGCTTCTTGCTACCAGAGCAAGGCATGTTAATTTTACATTTCATTTAAAAAATCCTTTAAACAAATCTTCGGTAGCAGGGTTATGAAACTAATTCTTCCATTATAAGAAGTGGTTCCTAATAAAGGATAAGACAAAAAGTGGTAAATAATTTTCTCTGCTGTTCTGAATACATTTATATTTATTGGGGGTATTTTAACTATTTTTTCTAACCCCTCTGCACCTCCCTTTTTTCAGTTAAGGTTTCCTAGACTATTTGGACCTTTCCTCTCTCAGCTCCTCTCTCCTTAGAAGCCAGTTACCCTTTCAGTGTCAATTTTGGCTCACCAGCCAGCTTGAACTCTCTTTTCTAAAATCTGAATCTGGGATAGTGAAGACCTCCCAATTTCATTTTTACAATAGAAAGCAAGTCAAAAGTAGGGGAAGGGCGCATAAATTTATCATGAAAAACAAATGCCAGTCTGGGGATGAAGGCACAATTTAATACTGTATTTTCTCCTTATTTTTCTCCCTTAGCCTTTTTTTCCTCCCTCCTTCAGCCTTTACTCTGCCCCAACGCCCATTCACCTCCCATCCATGCATGATGTCTACTTATCATTGTCCTCTCCAATCAACATTTCAGCAACAGTGAGGAGCACAGGAATAGTTTTGTTTCAATTATGAGATCCATCCTGGATATGTTCCAGTGAGATTTATCATAATGCAAAAGGTCTAAACAGCCAAACATAATATGGTTTCTTTGAACAATCTGTGTTCACAGCCAATCTCTACTCTCAATTAGACACCAACTAAGATATTCAACTGTACCAGCTGAGTCAGAGGAGATGTAGATTTAATGTCATCTATGTACCAGATATAACACCACAGTCCATATCTCATGCACATTCCGAAGAAATAGCTTTCATAGTCTATATAAAATGATAGATATCAGTGCTTAGATGAATTATGCTTACATTATTAGTCGAACAAACTGTACTTGTTCATGTTGCACCAAAGTACCTGACCTGTCAAGGGGACAAATGGTCAATAAATGGAGGAGTTCTGGATCATCAAGGTTGCAAGAATTTTATGTCTGGTTAAAATTAAGAAAAACAACAATCTGAGAATAATAATGAAAGAATTCAAAGATTGCTCTGCTGACTGTTTCTACATTTATTAAGATGAAGGAAAAGGATGAAGCAACCTACATGCTTGTAAAGACATTGTTGTAAATACACGACTCTGATCTGAACTGTCTGGATATGTGGACTCTCTACTCAGACCCTACCCAGCTATCTCCGTGACACCATTGATTTCCTGAGAAAACTACAATGCATTGGTAATCTTCCAGAAAACACCATCCTAGCCACCATGGATGTAGAGGCTCTCTACACAAACATCCCACACACAGATGGGATACAAGCTGTCAGGAACAGTATCCCTGATGATGCCACAGCACAACTGGTCGCTGAGCTCTATGACTTTATCCTCACGCACAATTATTTCAAATTTGGTGACAATATATACCTCCAGACCACCGCTATGAGCACCCGCATGGCCCCACAATATGCCAACATTTTTATGGCTGACCTGGAACAACGCTTCCTCAGCTCTCGTCCACTCACGCCCCTTCTCTATCTACGCTACATTGATGACATCTTCATCATCTGGACCCATGGGAAGGAAACTCTGGAAGAATTCCACCACGATTTCAACAGCTTCCACCCCACCATCAACCTCAGCCTGGACCAGTCTACATGGGAGGTCCACTTCCTAGACACCACGATGCAAATAAGTGATGGTCACATTAATACCACCCTATACCGAAAACCCACTGACCATTATGCCTACCTACATGCCTCCAGCTTCCATCCCAGACACACCACACGATCCATTGTCTACAGCCAAGAGCTGAGGTACAATCGTATTTGCTCCAACCCCTCAGACAGAGACCAACACCTACAAGATCTTCACCAAGCATTCTCAAAACTACGATACCCGCATGAGGAAATAAGGAAACAGATCAACAAGGCCAGAAGCCTCCTGCTGCAAGACAAGCTGAAGAAAGAAACCAACAGAACTCCACTGGCCATCACTAACAGTCCTCAGCTAACACCTCTCCAATGGATCATCAGTGATCTATAACCCATCCTGGACAACGATCCCTCACTTTCACAGGCCTTGGGAGGCAGGCCAGTCCTTGCCCACAGACAACCCGCCAACCTGAAGCATATTCTCACCAGCAACTACACACCGCACCATAATAACTCTAACTCAGGAAACAATCCATGCAATAAATCTTGATGCCAACTCTGCCCACATATCTACACCAGGGACACCATCATAGGGCCTAACCAGATCAGCCACACCATCACCGGTTCATTCACCTGCACGTCCACCAATGTAATATACGCCATCATGTGCCAGCAATGCCCCTCTGCTATGTACATTGGCCAAACTGGACAGTCCTTACGCAAAAGGATAAATGGACACAAATCAGATATTAGGAATGGCAATATACAAAAACCTGTAGGAGAACACTTCAATCTCCCTGGACATACAATAGCAGATTTAAAGGTAGCCATCCTGCAGCAAAAAAACTTCAGGACCAGACTCCAAAGAGAAACAATAGAGCTTCAGTTCATTTGCAAATTTGACACTATCAGCTTAGGGTTAAACAAAGACTATGAATGGCTAGCCAACTACAAAAGCAGTTTCTCCTCCCTTGGTGTTCACACCTCAACTGCTAAAAGAGGACCTCATCCTCCCTGATTGAGCTAACCTCGTTATCTCTAGCCTGACTCTTCCCTCCATATTTATACCTGCCTCTGGACATTTCCACTGCTTGCATCCGACAAAGTGGGTATTCACCCACGAAAGCTTATGCTCCAATACGTCTGTTAGTCTATAAGGTGCCACAGGACTCTTTGTTGACTCTGATCTTAACTACCTTCTGCCAGTTTACTCTTGTCATTTTCATAAATCAGTTTGAATAATATCAGTGGGCCAGTACTGATATACAATCATTTGAAGTGCTGTACTATTTATGTTTAGTGACAATCTGAATAAAATTATTTGAAATATGCAAGCGGTGCTTAAATCCTTATATGCTACTGAACTAAAGGCACTGTGTTCCTTCCAGTTCACAGACATTGTTACATTGCTGTGCTAATAGCTGTAAAGGGGTGGTTAAAAATCAAAACAGTGTAAAGTGCTAAAAGACATCCAAGGTATAACACTCCATTAGTTATAAAACCAGCCTTGGGAGTGTAGTATTTTGAGCACTGTATGAGGACATTTTAAAATGAGTGATTGTAAAGGATATAAAGTAGTTGGGTGCATGACATGTAACAGAGCATGTATTATAAATAGACCCTTCAGAAGAAGTCACAGGGTTCCCCATTTATAATATACCATAGCTTCTAGAATTCTCAAGAAGGCAATTTTTGAATACAGACAGTAAACTCTTCTCCAAATAATGGTATTTGATGTCATATGGAGCAAAGTGCCAATTTGAATGGCCTAATTCAGATACGTACATGTGGTTCTTTAGACAAATTATTTATTAAACCTCAACTCCATACATTTATACTAATGCCAATAAAACATGAAGACATTTAGTTGATCTCCAAAACTCCAACTTTCTAGATGCATTGTACTCTAAATTCAGCCCTAGTTTGTCAATGATGTTGGAAGCCCAGACACTATAGAAATCTGATACCATAGACGGTAATGGATCTGGAAATTTATTCCATTAAATCCTAAAAGCTAGATCTGTCACAACCATTCAAACTATGACACCCAGAATCTCTGCTCTACCTTATTTGTGTTCCATTACACATATTCAATTTTTGTTTGTTTGTTTGTTTGTCCAATATATATTTCTTGTACAAAAGTGCATAAGGAATCCTGGAAATTAATTCACCTGTAATCTTGTAATATTCCCCATAATGTAGGAAAAATTGTGAGTATTGACTTAAAATTAATATACTTTTCCTTAGGTCTTTGTGGAATTCTGACAAAGCATTGAATTTAATGTTCAAATACCTAGATATTTTAATCCCACAATCATGATTATCTATATTCTAAATACAGCAAAACCAGATTATAAAGTTTCCTGCTGCTCCCAGCCTGAAACCTATAAAATGAACCTGTCCTAGAGGTCAGATTAGTAGGATGAGGAACTGTACAATTTGAGGAGCTTTTAAAGAAGCCAAAATAGAAGGGGCTGAGGCGAATGGGAATGGTGGTCTGCAAACACAGAAACCCACCCAGTCCTAATCAACCATGCATTTCTAGCTTGTAACAAGCTAAATTATATATATATGAAATTGTCACATTTTAAAATCAGTTAAGGACTTGCATACTGTATGCTTGCAAGTAGTTTATCAAGCAATATACTCATCTGAATATTGTACTCCTGAATGTGTATCATGCTGATTGTGTGAGCTATGATGGAACTAAACTAAAGATATTGAATGAGTTGCAATCGAAAGACAAATTGAACGTTTTGAACAGGCACATAAATACATTGATACACAGATATATAACCACAGTAAATTCCTCACAGTGCCTTACTCAAGCAGCTCCTTCTAGGCAGTTTATCTTTTCTAATGCAAGAGGCAGTTTGGTCTTGTGGTTAAGGCAGTAGACTGGAACTCAGGAGATCTGGATCCAATTCCTGGCATTTCCACAGACTTCTTCTCTGGCGATGGGGAAATTACAGTGGGCCAGGTTTTCAAAAGAGCTCAGCTATTATGCGCTTTGCTCTTTTGAAAATCTGTCCATAAGTGTCAGTGAAAGCCTAAGAGAATCACGTCTATGTTACTTAGGTACTTTTGAAATTTTTACCCAAAAGGAGCTCCTAGCTGGTGAGCCCTTTTGAAAATCTGACCCCAATTTGTGAGTGCTGAGCACTTGAAAATCTGACCCCAACCTCTTTGGAAAATGTGCCTCTTAATCTCTCTGTGCCTCAGTTCTTCATCTGCATAATTATAATGAATCCTTCTCTCATCCTTTGTGTGGTCTATTTAGTTCCTAAGCTCTTTGGATCAGGTACTGTCTCTCTTACTATATATGTTTGTACGTGATGTACTTCAAAAGGTGCTACTTTAATATTATATTTACAAAACTGTGTGATGTATTTGTTAGTTAATTATTTTATGATGAAGAAAAAAGTTAGAAGCATGTATTCCAAAGAAATACCAACACAGAAAATATGTGTTGCATCAGGGACATAATTCATTGAATAGAAAAAATTAGTTCTTTCAATTATCTCACTGACGTGATGAGCAAAAATTTAAGCTAGACAAATCTAATAAACACCTGAATAGTGGTTTAATTTTTTTAATAATGTGGCCTCCGGCTAAAACTAATAACACAATTTTGGCGCAATAACACCAACAGAAAAACCAGTGCTGTACTGTAGTGCCAATCTCTATCATGAAAGTTGAACTTACAAATGTAGAATTATGTACAAAAAAACCTGCATTCAAAAATAAAACAATGTAAAACTTTAGAGCCTACAAGTCCGCTCAGTCCTATTTCTTGTTCAGCCAATCGCTCAGAGAAACAAGTTTGTTTACATTTGCAGGAGATAATGATGCCTGCTTCTTGTTCATAATGTCACCTGAAAGTGAGACCAAGTATTCGCATAGCACTGTTGTAGCCGGGCATCGCAAGATAGTTACATGCCACATGCGCTAAAGATTCATATATCCCTTCATGCTTCAACTGCCATTCCAGAGGACATGCATCCATGCTGATGACGGGTTCTGCTCAATAACCATCCACAGCAGGGCAGACCATAACACATGTTCATTTTAATAATAATCTGAGTATAATGCCACCAGCAGAAGGTTGATTTTCTTTTCTGGTGGTTTGGGTTCTGAGTTTCTGCATCAGAGTGTTGCTCTTTTAAGACTTCTGGAAACACGCTCCACACCTTGTTCTTCTCAGATTTTAGAAGGCACTTCAGATTTTTAAACCTTCGCTAGAGTACTGTAGCTATCTTTAGAAATCTCACATTGGTACCTTCTTTGCGTTTTGTCAAATCTGCAGCAAAAGTGTTCTTAAAATGAACAACGTGTGCTGAGTCATCAGCCCAGACAACTATAACATGAAATACATCGCAGAATGTGGGTAAAACAAAGCAGAGGACATACAATTCTCCCCCAAGGAGTTCAGTCACAAATTTAATTAACACATTATTTTTTTAACGAGCGTCATCAACATGGAAGCATGTCCTCTAGCATGGTGCCTGAAGCATGAAGGGGCATACGAATATTTAGCGTATCTGACACATTGATACCTTACAAGGCCAGCTGCAAAAATCCCAGGTGAATGCCTGTTCTTTTTCTGGTGACATTGCAAATAAGAAGTGGGCAATATTATCTCCCGTGAATGTAAACAAACTTGTTTGTCTTAGCAACTGGCTGAATGAGAAGTAGGACTGAGTGGATTTGTAGGCCCTGAAGTTTTGCACTGTTTTGTTTTTGAGTGCAGTTATGTAACAAAAAAATCTACTTTAAGTTGCACTTTCATGATAAAGAGATTGCACTACAGTACTTGTATGAGGTAAATTGAAAAATACTGTTTCTTTTGTGTATCATTTTTACAGTGCAAATATTTGTAATAAAAATAATAATATAAAGTGAGCAGTGTACACTTGGTATTCTGCGTTGTAACTGAAATCAATATATTTGAAAATGTAGAAAAACATCTAAAAATATTTAATATATTTCAATTGGTATTCTATTGATTAACAGTGCGATTAAAACTGTGATTAATTGCTTTAATAACAATTAATTTTTGAGTTAATCTCACGAGTTAACTGTGATTAATCGACAGCCCTAGTTTGGACTAATGTAGTCTTTTTGCCTCCCTTTTGTACCTTTTCACACTAACATTTGTTAGTATAGGTTATTGGGACATCTTATGAACTTTCACTTACTTTTTAAGTTGAGCTCACAATTAGGGTGAAGTTATACATCCAATTATCACAACAGCCTCTTAGGAAGGTACAGTATGTGACAACTAGAAGGCCAGCCAGCTCTGCTAGCTGCTGCAAACACAGCAGGGATCAGTCTCTGTGCAGAAAAGCATGCAAGAAGTATGAGACGCACCTGGAGCATGGGGAGCCTCCTACTCTCCCCGCTTGGGCAAAGACACAGAGGCCATGCACAAACTGGGCCATAGTCTTGCCTAAAATTAGTGTATTCAGTAGTAGAACTGTGCAAAATGTATGTTGCAAAACACAATGCAAACATCAGTGCAGTTATGGAAACTAACTAATAATTTGGCCCAGACTGTTTATAGCCCCTGGGTCAATTTCAGTATAAAATGGCAGTCCCGTATAAGTCTGTAATTTCTTTTAAAAAAAACAGTGGTCCACGGTGCCCCACTCCCTCTAGAAAAAATGCAAAACTGAACTCAGTTATCCTTCTGGACAACTGACATTAACTGAATGTATACTGATTTTTTTAAAAACCACAAGTGTATTCTGTGAAGCCCCTTTTTTAAAATGGATATGTTCACACAATTTTCAGCTAATTCAGACATACAAATACAAAATCAAAGATTCAGGCATATGTGGATTTGCGATACTCCCTGGAGCAGTATGTGTCCACAAACCTGTGAATGGATTGCATTCATCCATATACATAAAGTTTTCAGCTGTGACAGATTCAATATGGATAATAACCATCATTTATTAAGTTAAGAATAATGTACTAACTTACTAGTAACACAAATTAACACTATTCTTTATTACACGTTTAACAGTTTCAGAACACATATACGAGAAAAGAACAGAATAAAACTTGAGAACGGATTAAAAAGAGGAGAGAGTAAAGGAAATTCTTACCAGTTAATTGTACCCTGTGACTTGGTTATGCCTGACAGATGGTAGGTTTATACATCTTCACATGTCAGACAATTCTATTCAGGAATTTCTTATTCTCTGGGACTCCCAGAATTCTCCTCTTTTTCAGTCTACAAGATGCCTACTTCAACAGCTAAAATAGGAATACTTGTGTGCCCCTCTACCCCTCCGGTCAGCTAGTCCTACATAAATACACTGAAAACAGAATATTGATGTGAAAAGTGAAGGGGTAGAGGGTCCTAATTTGGTCTAACGAAGTAATAGAAAATGATTATTTGAAAATGTTATTATCTACGATTTGGTTGTCTTTACAGCAAAAGATGGGGTTCCAAGTAGCTCACAAACAACAACAGAAAAGGAGATGCAAAATGAGATGACAAGCAAGACCATTAGCCTACAGTAGAACTTGTTAGAGAGTACATAGAGATACTTCAACTTCAAGTACTCAGTAGTTAATAGCCATATTGGCTGATGCCAGGAAACTAAGTGGGTGTATCACAGAGCACCTAAATGGATGACTTCCAATTTTCTGCTCATGAAGAAGTCATTGCACTGTTGGTTGAGTGTGCTTGGAGCGTAACTGTACAAATAATGCCCTTTACCAAATATCACAGGAGTGTATCCATTTGAGAACAACAAACTTGTAGGACCCAATTTCCTATTTGTGACTCCAATGCACAAGACATAATCACTCTGACTTTCTGAATGGCAGGGATCTGTTGAGAGGGTAAAAAAATCGAAGACCCTCCATCAGTCAGGAAAGGTGTGCTGAAATCAGATAGTATATATCTTGACTTAAGGAGGAAAGAAATACAATTTTTAGCAGAAAGGTGGGCATATGCTTAGCATCACACTTCAAGGGAAATAATACCCCATAATTGAAAATGGTCACTAACAACAGGAGGGACCACAGACGAAAATCCAAGAGCAGTATTTACTATCATCTTGGATCAGCAAATGCATGAATAGATGTGCCTCTCATTTTAATCTCCTTAGTGTTTCATAAAGTCAAAGTGGGGAGGGAGAGATTCAGCAAGGTGGGCCAAGAAAATGATTCTTTATCCAGATAATGTTTGGATATTTTCTAGAAAATAATATTGAAACAGAAAAATAATTTAAAAATTAATAGCATGTTTTTGTTTGGTTTTTTTGGTGGGGAAGTAAATATGATTGTTTTCTTGATTTCACTATAGCATACCTAATACTGAGTCTCTCGTTCTCCTTTTAACCCAGCAGACTTATCTAGAGTAAGACTTGATTAGTCTCGCTAACCACTCCTATCCTACTCAATCTTACTTACAGAATCCAAGAGAGATAATAAATTGTTCTCTGTAAGACACTCAGCTGAACTGAAGGTCTCCACTGTCATCTCTGGTTAGTCACACAAGTATGATACCACATAGGTGCGTTTCATTGACAAGGTGAAATAGTGCCAGTCATTCTGTCAGACTGGCAAAGAAATGCACAGTCAGGACCCCAACCAATAAAAAACAGTAATTAAGTTCATTGATCCCATCACAGAATACTGCTCCCCCACTGATAATGTAATGGGGGAAAGTGTCAAATGAAGAGGGAAATAAACTGGAAAGTGATTTAGGGAACCCAAGAGAGGTAACCACTTGCCCACAAGACTTGGCATGAGTCTTCTTCTTTAAAAGCTCCTAAATGTTTAATTGAGGCATTCTCCAAGCATCTAGATTCTCCCCCAGGGAGGAACCATCAGTCTAACATTATCTGGAAAGAGAGCCTCAAGGACAAAGCACAAGAAGCTCCAAGCATCAAGGTGGGTAGCAGATAACAAAAGGGAATGGTAAGCAATGAAAACAATAATTATTTTAGACATGACTATGTGGCAAAGTTTATGTAACTTAGCACAAAGATCTGTAGTGGCCCATATTTCCAATAATCATAATGAACATGTAGGAGTTGGAGACTGAATTAACTGCAGCTCAGCTGGGTGTAGACTGAATTAACTGCAGCTCAGCTGGGTGGTACAAACTTCTTTTATAAAGCTCATTCTCTCTCGTATGTTCTGAAGGGAAACTCGGATATCCAGGGAGGGGAAACAGATGAAGACTTTTTTCAAGAAGCAACAGCTGTATCTAACTGGAGACTCACCATGCAGCTTGTATTGCTTGTTGCTTGGCAACAGGATAATGCTATGAATTTTTGAGGCGATTATGGATGTTGGAATGAAGTGATAGGAGTTTCTTTAACTGCTTTGTCCAAGATGATGCAGAGATGTATTTATTCTTTTTTTTCTACGAGAACTGAAATTGCTGAGTCCAGGAGGCATGCTTAAGGTGGGACCAGTGCACAAGAAAGCGCCCGCTGGAGGCCTCACTGTTGGACGCTGAACCACTACCAATTCTCCACCCTGCAAAAGGTTTGAAGTTGGAAAGAGAGAAGGGATTTGGAAGCTGCATTTCTTGTTGCTGCAGTAAAGATCCCCTGAAAACCACCAAAAGACTGTCAGAATATCCCCCTATTCTTTCAAAACATGTTATCTGGGAGGAGACCTGAGAGAAAAATTTCAGAGTCCCAGGAAGATGCAAAGGAATGAAGTCTTTGAAATCATACAGTGATCTCATTTCAGACATTCAGACCTACCCTCACTTGTTGAAGGTCCTGGATGAGTCCCTCTGCCTTCATCTAGGCCCATGAAAGATTTATTCTGGGTTAGTGAGTGGTCTTTATTGAAGTGTGAAATCAAGGTGCAAAGATCCAGTATGTTTACAGATGTGCAGCTTTAGCTGAACAGCATGTATTTCTCATACAAAGATAACATCACAGCTACTGTTTTGGTGTATATTATATGCAATCAATAAAAGATTGGCCCTCCAGACTGCCACAAAAAAAGGCAGCTGCTGTTTTAAAACATGTAGATGCCCACATGGGGACACAGGTCTGGATAAAATACTGACAGTCTTTGCCAGAAGACTTACTGTGGAAACCTTACCCAATGCCAGACACAAATATTTGTCCAGTCAAAAAAATCAGCTTAGGTTGTCATTTGTACCACCTTACAGCACAGAAATACGAATGCTCATTCCACGATATTCACTTTTTTTAAACAGTAGAAAAGAGCTCAAAGGTCAAGCTTTAAGACACTTCAATTTGCTTATAAAAAGACACACACACACACACACACACAAAAAACCTAATTATTTTACTTACTGTGCAATCCAAAAAACACGCAGAAGGTAAAATTAATGATTTTTTTAGCAAATGTATTTTGTTAATCAATTACCATTGTATTATTATATTTTTCATTTTGCAATTTTTATAATTAGAATTTTTTAATAACTTCCATTCAGTATCAGGTACAGAATAATGTGCTCATCATCGTACCACACTCTATCATTGCTTATATGTTACAGATTTCACCAAAGATTTTCATTATATCTCCTTATGGGAGAGGTTTTTTTCTTTCTTATTGTTAATTTAAAGAGCAGTACACTAGGAAAAGGAGGAACCTCACATTCATGCTCTGGGCTATGGCAAAGAATTTGGTTAGGACACTTAGATAGATCAGCCTTTTGGTTTCTGTCATAGGACTAAAGCAGCACTATGAGTTAATCTGGCAACATAGTTACAATGTCGCAGTGACTGTTCGGTCTCTGAGCCCATTTACCCATAAGAGATTCTTGCTTTAGAATATTTAATCATGACCAATTGCAGTCACATTATCTATTAGAAGGAAAGTATCAGGGACACCACAGTTCTTAATCAGGCAAAACTCTGTAATAATTTACTTGCTTAAACAAGGGCTGCAGGAATGGACTCCCAACTGTAACTGGCCTGCTGGGAGTACGTGAAAAGAAGGGAAAGGTGTCTGGGACTGAGCAAGAAGGGATACAGTTTCCACAAGGCTGGAGCAATATTTGGTAATCTTATGACTGCTCTTTCCTACTGAAAGTGTCAGGTTGCCTCCAACATTGCCATGGGTGCAAGGAGCATCTCCCCCAATCTCACCTACTTGGTGTGCACAAAGCCAGGGGAACACAGTGCTTCAAAATGGGAAAAGAGGAGGCAGGGACATGGCCCAATCTTCCCCATGTTGCACCAACCCATGGAGTGTGCTGGACATTATAGGAAGCAAGGCCACACCATGCTTTTGGGATTCAACTCCCTTGTACACTGGTGTGTGACTCCTGTACTACCTCTCCCTAAATTCACTAGCGTATTGCAGCTCTAAACCTCAGCCACCCCACTCAGGATAGTACCTAAATGGGAAGAAAACTATCTTTTACAGATCTGATCATTTTTCTTCTCAAGGGATGTGCAAGATAAAATGGAGGAGAAATCTGAATACTGATTACGCAAAAATTCTGAAAAATATAAACAGCACTAGTCCCATTGATGACTAAGACTAAAGACTGGTGGCGGAGTATATTAAACTAAATGGCACATTTGTCCCGTCTGCAATTCAATTTTAGAACAAGAAAATGTTATAAAGCAAACATGCATTGTTTCAAAATGTTTAATTTCTTCATAAAAATAATTATTATTAAACTAAAGGTGAATTGAAATAAATTTTAAAAACCTGTTCTATCTTAAATCCTTACAAAAATATTGGGTGGGTATTAAAGCCAAAAATACATTTAAAAAACAATATAGTTGAAAACCATTTCATCTCATTTACATGCCAAGACCTGCATTTAAATATTCAATATCCATTTCTTTCAGGAGAAATAATCATTTGCACAGAAAGCACCATAAGGAATGCAGGTCCATTCTTTGTTGTATGTGTTAGTGATGTTATCAGCTCTTCTAAGAGAAGCATAGAACTCAGAATGCAGTTATTGACAAATTAAAAAGTGCAACAAAAAGCAGATATTTATTTGTAATTTTAAGCCTACACCACAAGTTCTTCTGAAGATTTAAAACTTTAATTTAAAATCTTTTTTTAAAAAATTCTTAAAATATACTTTGAACAACCACCTTCAAAACAATCACAAGGATGTTATTGAAATATGAGTTGCTTTTAATATTGCCAGATGCAACCAGGAGTTCTCTGTATTAATAGTAATTTACAAATAAAATATATCCCGGGCTTGATTCACCTCCAATTTAACATTAGTTTTGCACCAGTGAACATCATTGACTTAATTAACTGCTGTAAAATATTGCCAACCCCATGTGTTTAAAAATGTATGAGTCAATGTACGACACCCCCCAAAAAAAATCATGAGATTGCTTTAAAATTAATGGGATTCTAAAAATAATACAGTTTGGGTTCTTTTTATTTGCTATCTAGGGTTAGAGCCTTAAGGATTCACATGTTCAAACATCTGCCACTAATATGAGGGCTAGAATTTTTTTTTTTATATGAAAGCAGAGATTCTCAGATAATAATATTCCAATAGTTGGGACTTTAAGAAAAAACAACATCAAATAGTACAATACCACTTGTGATAAAATCATTAAAACTGGGAAGCCTGCATTTACTTCTGACTTAGTCCTCAGTCCTGCCAACACCCACACAGTTAACATTATGTAGATGAGCAGTACCCAGACTTCAATGGGAGTACAAATGGCCCTGATTCAAGAAATCATCCTTATTGAGAAAAGCACGTAAACATATATTTAGATGTTTTCCTGAATCAGAGCCCATGTGTGTAAAACTAAAGGTGTTTGTAGGATCAATGCCTTACACTGGTGTGTGAGGAGAATCATGCCAGAAATGATACTGCAAACCCTGGTAGAAATAATATAACAAATTATGTCCTCAGTGCTTTTTCTTTTCACACAAATTTATACTTTTTTAAAATTCTTCTGTCTTGAGACAGACTAGTCTCAATGCTGCTCAGTAGCTGAAAGAATTATCCAACTGACTGACTGACCATTTTACCTCCAACTAAATCTAGGTGTGTGGGAAGATATATATATAGATAGATATAGATATAGATATAAAAGTCATGGTACACCTTTTTTATGTACATTATAGAAATGGAAACATTTTTGTCAAATCATTAATCCACAAGGATCCTATTTTAAGCTTATCAGTGAGCTAGATATAGGAAATGTAGAGGTAAAAGTGGTATAACATGTATAATGGGGAAAAATAGGTTGAAGGATAACAATTTTAAATTTCTATTACATATGATAGAAGAGTGCTATCTTTCAGTAGCTCTGTGTCATTAACACAATCTTTTTTCATCAGAATATAACTTTTTATGATGAAAGCCTTTATGTAACACTAATCTTTGTATTATGACTTAAGGGGATATACTGTAATAACATTAGAAATCTTCATTTGTTTCTTCATTCTGTGATTCAAAGCAGATGTCCTGGTTTAAACCAAATTAAATGGTTTAAAACAATACATATGGACAATATGTCATGTCCCAGTAGCTTTGGCAGCACAGAGACCTCAAGAACTCTGCAGTCCAACAGCATCATATGCCATCATCCTTGAAAAGGAAGCTGATACCCTCTAAAACAGCCATATGGTACTTATGCAGCCACTAAACCTCTGCCCTCCCAAGTCTGTGACTTTGCCATATGGAATCAGGTGTTTTACAGAGATGCTCTGGAGAGAACTGAATCTACTCAGTATCTCCCTAAGGTCACAGCTAGGGTTTAGGTCACTGACCAGGAAGACAGAATGGTTTTCAGAGGTGAAGGTACACATCTTTCTGGATGTAAATCCACTAAGGAGAGACTGTATAGACCAACAAACCTGAAGACATGTTCTGGCCGACGACTCTGAAACTAACCTGTCAGTCTGGGATCTTGGTCTCCCACCTTTGCCAACTAGTAGGAGGAAAGATCCTTAATACAGTAAAATTGAACTCATAGCCGCTGACTTCCTCTCCGCCCGCCGCCCAAAAAAGTAAAAAGATAAAATAACCTAGCCAAGATTCCTCCAGCCTAACCTTGCTGGAAATGCAGAGGACCTACTTCATCTTCACGGCTAGAGTAACCCCCGTATGTCCAGCAAGAGGAGAATAAGGAATATAAACAGGGCTATTTTGGAGAAGGGCAGGGGGAGGAGGGGAATTATTTTATGAATTTTCTGCTCAACTAGCTCCACATCTATTGATCACAGAGACCCCTCCTCCACACGTAAGCATCCTTTAGGATTATTTAACCCAATGTGAAGCCCTTCATGTCTTATCTGCCCCAACTGCTATCTAAATTAGCATATGAACTGGCCCATATAAAAGATACGTATTTCTGAGGATTAAAACAAGTGGAGATTTTTATTTTATTTTTTTAAATCTGTATTTCCTATTTCCCCCATTGGCTAAGTGTAATTCGGCTCCCTGTCTCCTGAACTCCTGATGGTGAACTCCTTGATCCTAAATGTCCTTTTGACTGAAAATTACTTTGCTCTATGAGTGACTTTTATTAGCAGGCCAATGACTAGGATGAATTTTTTGACAGTGGACTACTGTTCAGTGGAAACTGACCAGGGCCGGCTCCAGGCACCAGCCTACCAAGCACGTGCTTGGGGCGGCACCTGGGGGGGGGGGGGGGGGCGGCGCGCTCAGGCGTTATTTTTTTTTGTTTGTTTAATAATTAACATACTGTGGCGGGGCTGGCTAGCCGCCCTGCCCCGCCGGCGTTCCAGCCGGGAGCGCGGGTCAGGGGAGAGCGGGCGGGCTGGCCGCCCTGTCCTGCCCTGCCCCGCCGGCGCTCTGGCCGGAGAGCGGGGCCGCCTTGCCCCGCTGGTGCTCCGGCCGGGAGAGCGGGGGCGGGCGGGCTGGCCGCCCTGCCCCGCCGGCGCTCCGGCCGGGAGAGCGGGGGCGGGAGGGCTGGCCGCCCTGCCCCGCCGGTGCTCCGGCCGGGAGAGCGGGGGCGGGAGGGCTGGCCGCCCTGCCCCGCCGGCGCTCCGGCCCGGAGAGCGGGGCCGCCTTGCCCCGCTGGTGCTCCGGCCGGGAGAGCAGGGCCGGGGGGCGGGCCGGCCGCCCTGCCCCGCCGGCGCTCCGGCCGGGAGAGCGGGGGCGGGAGGGCTGGCCGCCCTGCCCCGCCGGCGCTCCGGCCGGGAGAGCGGGGGCGGGAGGGCTGGCCGCCCTGCCCCGCCGGCGCTCCGGCCCGGAGAGCGGGGCCGCCTTGCCCCGCTGGTGCTCCGGCCGGGAGAGCAGGGCCGGGGGGCGGGCCGGCCGCCCTGCCCAGCCGGCGCTCCGGCCGGCCTGGAGAGCGGGGCCGGGGGAGGGCGGGCCGGCCGCCCTGCCCCGCCGGCGCTCCGGCCGGCCTGGAGAGCGGGGCCGGGGGCGGGCGGGCCGGCCGGCCGCCCTGCCCCGCCGGCGCTCCGGCCGGCCAGGGAGAGCGGGGCCTGGGGCGGGCTGGCCGGCCTTCCCCTCGGCTCTCCCGCAGGGGGGGGTGTGTTGCGGTGCACCGGTGGGGGGGTGTTTCCGTGGGCGCTGCGGGGCGGGGGAGGGGGATTGGTTTTTTTTGTTTAGGTGGGGGGGGGCGGCGCTTGGGTTTTGTTTTGTTTTTTGCTTGGGGTGGCAAAAAAGTTAGAGCCGGCCCTGAAACTGACCTAAGCAATTCTTTCATCAGCACAAACTCTTTTGAGGTAAGGGAAGTAATTGATTGCTTTTCTCGACTTTGTGCCTACCAGTCAAGCTGAATTACTCACTCCTCCCCGCCCCCCCCATACACACATAAATGAGGAACAGAGGCGTAGGGATAGCTCAGTGGTTTGAGCCTTGACCTGCTAAACCCAGGGTTAAGAGTTCAATCCTTGAGGGGGCCATTTAGGGATCTAGGGCAAAAATTGGGGATTGGTCCTGCTTTGAGCAGGGGGTTGGACTAGATGACCTCCTAAGGTCCCTTCCAACCCTGATATTCTTTTTTTTTTTTAAAAGAACTGCTTGTGGATAGACATATCAATGCGATATTGAGGAAATATAAAATAATCTTCTTTCCGAAACACCCACAAAATCAACCAAAGAAATAAGATCAACTAGGTGAAATGTGTTATTAATAGTATAGATGGGCCTGAACCAAGTCCTGTAGCTGAACACCCTCCGACATGGAAGAAATCTAGATCTAAAGAGTAGAGGCCCATCTTTAACTCATTTCAAATTCTTACTTGTTTTTACTGATATTTAATATGATTCTATATTCAGAGAAGACCCTCACAAGAGAAAGAAATGTATGTATATCTAGCTAGCCTTGGTGTGTTTTCAAAGTGTAAAACATAGAATCATAGAAACGTAAGACTGGCAGAGACCTCGAGAAGTCATCAAGTCCAGCCCCCCTGTGCTATGGCAGGACCAAGTAAACTGAGAGCATCCCTGACAGGTGTTTGTCCAACTTGTTTTTAAAAGCTTCCAATGATGGGGACTCCACAACCTCCTCTGGAAGCCCATTCCAAAATTTAACTACCCTTATAGTTAGAAAGTTTTTCCTAATAGCTAACCTTGCTGCAGATTAAGCCCATTACTTCTTGTTCTACCTTCAGTGGACATGGGGAACAATTGATCACCATCCTCTTTATAAAAGTCCTTAACATAATGGAAGACTTATGAGGTTGCCCCTCAGTCTTCTTTTGTTAATACTACACTTGCCCAATATTTTCAACCTCTCCTAATAGGTCAAGTTTTCTAAACCTTTTATCATTTTTGCTGCTCTCCTCTGGACTCTGCAATTTGTCCACATCTTTCTTAAACTGTGGTGCCCAGAATTGGACACACTACTCTATCTGGGGCCTCACCAGTGTGAAATGGAGAAGGACAATTACTTTTTGTGTCTTACATACAAGATTCCTGTTAATACACCCCAGAACCATATTTGCTTTTTTAGAAGCTGTAGCACATTGATAACTCATTCAATTTGTGGTCCACTATAACCCCAGATCCTTTGATCCTTTCAGCAGTACTACCGCCTAGACAGTCATTTTCCTCTTAGTGGTTATGCATTTGATTCTTCCTTCCTAAGTGAAGTATTCTGCACTTGTCTTTATTGAATTTCATCTTGTTGATTTCAGACCAATTCTCTAATTTGTCAAGGACATTTTGAATTTTAAACCTGTCCTCCAAAGTGCTTCCAACCCCACCCAGCTTGGTGTCATCTGCATATTTTATAAGCATACTCTCTACTCCAAGTCATTAATGAAAATATTGAACAGGACGCAGGACTGACCCCCTCAAGTACCCCCACTAGATACGTCCTCCACAGCAAACATCACCATTTGACATTTAGCTTAACTGCTTAATGTAACTTAAGAGAGCTAGACCTCAACTCCAATTGATTTGCATTGGGAATTGGACACCCAACTTCATTAGACCTCTTTGAAAATTCCAGCCCTAACGTATTTTAATTTGGTGTCATTGGCAAAAATATTAAGCAGAATAAAATTTTAATATTAAATTGCATTTCTTTTTTTTCAGTACAAAACTAAAATATAAGTCTCCACTGAACACTGTACAATGAAGGCTACATAAATATAAGTTCCATGAAGTAAGTTGGTTTTTCAGACATATAGTAGGCGCTTCAAATCTGCCCTTAATTACATCTTTGCAATCCTTCTGTAGTCAGCGGGCCTGTATGGTGAAACTAAGGGCATATCTGGGGCCACAGTATTTGACATATTGTGATCACACAGCAATTATAATTTATTTAATGAATTAGGATGGAACATCATGAACAATTTAAATCCATCCAAAATTGGCAAAAAGAATGTGACATTTTCCTTCAAATATGGACCTTACTATAGTCAGCCCTGCCTTTGTTGCTACTTTCATGTGCTCTACATGGGGCCACATCATGAGAACATTCTAAAATTGAAGTTAAGAGACAGGTGGCCATCTTCTGCATTAAGTGATGCCTCATAGAGAGAGTGTATTACCCGTAGTGTTCTGTAATCTGCACTACTGTTAGGACCTGGTTACCTGATGTCTACATCTCTCAGCCCTGGTCTACACTACGAGTTTAGGTCGAATTTAGCAGCGTTAGGTCAATTTAACCCTGCACCCGTCCACAGGATGAAGCCATTTTTGTCAACTTAAAGGACTCTTTAAATCGATTTCTGTATTCCTCCCTGACGAGGGGATTAGCGCTAAAAATCAACCTGGCTGGGTCGAATTTGGGGTAGTGTGGATGCACTTTAATGGTTTTGGCCTCCGGGAGCTATCCCAGAGTGCTCCATTGTAACCGCTCTGGACAGCACTTTCAACTCAGATGCACTAGTCAGGTACACAGGAAAAGCCAACTTTTGAATTTCATTTCCTGTTTAGCCAGCATGGCGAGCTGATCAACACATCATGGTGACCATGCTGAGCTCATCATCACAGGTGACCATGCAGTCCCAGAATCGCAAAAGAGCTCCAGCATGGACTGAACGAGAGGTACTGGATCTGATTGCTGTATGTGGAGAGGAATCCGTGCTGTCAGAACTCCATTCCAAAATGCCAGTATATATGCCAACATCTCCAAGGGCATGATGGACAGAAGCTACAACAGGGATGCACAACAGTGCCACGTGAAAATTAAGGGGCTCAGGCAAGCCCAGAATCGTAGTCCCCCTAGAATTGTAGAGCATAGAATGTTTCTACGCTCCCCCTATCATCTCCGTCCCTGAGGTTATCGCACATTAGAAGGCGAAAAAAATGCACTTGCAATGACATGTTTTCTGAGCTCATGCAGTCCTCCCGCACTGATAGGGCACAGCTTAATGCATGGAGGCATTCAGTGGCAGAGGCCAGGAAAGAATTAAGTGAGCGTGAAGAGGGGAGGGTGGTTGGCTTACAGGGAATTAAAATCAAACAAAGGGAACGGGTTTGCATCAAGGAGAAACACGCACAACTGTCACACCGTAGCCTAGCCAGTCATGAAACTGGTTTTCAAAGACTCTCTGATGCGCAGCACGCATTGCTGTGCACCTTTAATCACCCTGGTGTCTGGCTGCTCAAAATCGGATGCCAGGCGATTTGCCTCAACCTCCCACCCCGCTATAAAAGCCTCCCCCTTACTCTCACAGATATTATGGAGCACACAGCAAGCAGCAATAACAATGGGAATGTTGGTTGGGCTGAGGTCTGACCAACAGCACCAGCGAGCTTTTAAATGTCCAAAGGCACATTCTACCACCATTCTCCACTTGCTCAGCCTATAGTTCAACTGCTCCTTACTACTGTCCAGGCTTAATGAACCATGGGAGCAAGGGGTAGGCACGACCGTGCAGTGCTGCCGGATGGGAGAGCAGCCTGAGGCAGAAGCCTACAGCTCACAGGAGAGCAGAGTTGCAGCGGAAGCCATACACCATGCCCTGGAAGTTGCTAGGAGCTGGGCAAGGAAGACGTTCCCAGAACCCCTGGCCAACCTACATGTCCAACGAGGACAGCTACCAGTCCTACCACACCGTCTGCTGCAGAGTTGCAGGAGAGCAGAGATGCAGCGGAAGCGGTGGAGCCATACACCGTGGACTAGGACGGCTAGCAGTCCTACTGCACAGTCTGCTGCGAAGGCACCCAGGAGCTGCAGCGGTGACGGTGAGCTGAGCGGGCTTCATGCTTGCCGTGGTATGGCGTCTGCACGGGTAACCCAGGAAAAAAGGTGCGAAACAATTGTCTGCCGTTGCTTTCACGGAGGGAGGGGCGACTGACGACATGTACCCAAAACCACCCGCGACAATGTTTTTGCCCCATCAGGCACTGGGAGCTTAACCCAGAATTCCAATGGGCGGCGAAAACTGTGGGAACTGTGAGATAGCTACCCACAGTGCACTGTTAGTCGATGCTAGCCACGGTAGTGGCTTAATGAGGTTAGTGTGGACACACACAATTGACTATATAAAATCTCTTCCGAAAAATCGACTTCTATAAAATTGACCTAATTTTGTAGTGTAGACATACCCTCACTGTGTGCAGTTTTATCCATTGGAGGTTCTCAAGCAAACAGCTCCCTGGAATAACATGGAAAAGATGGGAGCATGACATTTTCCATTTTGATTTCCATTCAATCCAAGCCTTAGTCTGACAGACCCTGGATCAGTTAATCTTTGGGGGCCCCTGCAAAGCCCAAGCAGCTCCAGTGGACCTCATCCTCATCCCTCATCCTCCCTGATTGCATTAACCTTATTATCTCAAACCTGATTCTGGCCTGCATATCTATACCTGCCTCTGGAAATTTCCACCACATACATCTGATGAAGTGGGTCTTTGCCCACAAAAGCTTATGCTCCAATATATCTGTTAGTCTATAAGGGGCTACAGGACTCTTTGTCACTCCTTGTGTAATGTATTTCAAAAACAACATAGCAGGATCACAGTACATCTATACCTTACATTCTCATTAGGAAGTGAGCAGGTGGGTTTCAGAGTACATGAAAGCATCACAATCCTAGTATGGGTAACCTTTCTTGTCCTCATTAGGATGAGTGATGACAGTAGTGAGAAATGAAGCATTTTCTATTCCCCCTTCCCCGCCCCCTCTTCTCCAGCACAGTAACAATAATCACCAGAGGCTCCTCTGCCATAGATGAATAGATCCACATTGGTTTCATGGTTTAGTTTTATAAGAAAAGAACTATCCCAGGCACATCCATCTTTCATTCAACTCAAGATTTTTTTTTAAAGTTGGCTGTTAATGTTGTTTTCAATCCATGTATTCATTATCCGACCTGTTCTTATATTAGTAATTCTGTTGCATTTTGTCTTTTCATTCTGTTATCCTTTCTACCACATTTTGTGATATAAATCAAACAGGATGCCATAAAAACGGCATTGATTGGGATGTTTAACAGAACACCATTAATGATCCCATAGAGATTGAAAGCAACCTACAATGGGAAAGACCATTCTTGTCTAATAACACCTGGATGCCTGTAAATCAACGAGTCATTTCTAAGAATACAGGAAGAGCTAATGATTGAGAACTCACAAATTTCACATTAGAGAAGTGGCTATCAGTATTTCCCATGCCATGCACTCATGTCACAAAAGAGCGAGGGGACCCTCTCCTCTCATAATTTTAGGGGCCCCTCCAGCCTACCCATACAGTAAGGGATGGTGGTTGTGACTCCCCTCCCGTCCCAAACGATTGACAAGTTGAGAACCTACAATTTAGAACAGAGTTTTTCAAAGTTCAGGTCGCGACCCAGTACTGGTTCACAGCATGTAAGGCACTGGGTCGCTCTGGTCAGCATCGCCGATCGGGACGTTATAAGTCCCGTCGGCGGTGCCTGCGGGCAAGAGCCATACAGAGCCACTTGCACACCTCCGCCTTGGAGCTGGACCTGCTGCGGGCCACTTCCGGGGCTCAGCACGGTCCGCGGTGGCAGGACAGGCAGAAAGCCTGCCTTAGCACCTCCGCTGTGCCTCTGACCGGGAGCTGTCAGAGGTAAGTCCGAGCTCCAAATCCACACCCCTGCTCCAGCCCTGAGCCCACCCCCCCAAACCTGGAACCACTTCCTGCACCCCAAGTCCCTCATCCCTGGCCCCACCCCAGAGCCTTCACCCCCAGCCCAAAGTCCTGACCCCCTCCTGCAACCTGAATCCCTCATTCTCAGCCCCACCCCACAGCCTTCATCCCCGCACCTTAACCCTCTGCCCCAGCCCTGAGCCCCTCCCACACCCTAAACCCCTCATCCCCAGCTCTATCGGGTCGCGGGCATCAACAATTTTCTTCAACAGTGTCCCCAGAAAAAAAGTTTGAAAACCACTGATTTAGAGGCGATCTGGACTATCCATTTTGTTGCAGAGCCTGGATTTTGCTGGGCCCACTCATTCAGTGTTCATCAGAACAGCTTTTAGAGGGACATAAGGGTCTAATTTTAAACCTGATGTAAAATATTTCCATGTTAATTCGCATGGGAAGGTCCAATTCAGGGATGACTCTCTCTAATGCTACTTGAAATTACTCCTAAATTAACAGTCTTTTTGAGCATTTCCCCTCTTCTAGCACCTTCAGTTCCCGCTCCGAGAGCTGACCTCCTCTCAGGTGGAAGTATCTGAGCCCTTATCCCAGCTCTTCATGCTGAAGCCACAGCTTAGAGCAGTTGCTGATGAAACAAGCTCAGCTGGCTTGGTAGTAGTAATGTTTGCCTTGGCAGAAGCAGCTTTAGACCTCTAGTATCAGAAGCCCTGCAGGGAAGCCCTGCACGTTTATATCTGCCCCTGGACATTTCCACTGCTTGCATCCGAAGAAGTGGGTATTCACCCCACGAAAGCGTATGCTCCAATACGTCTGTTAGTCTATAAGGTGCCACAGGACCCTTTGTCGCTTCTTTAGACCTCTGTTTCACCTTCTCACACAGTGGGGAAAGTCGTGGACTAACTGCGGCCACTTCCCTCTTCATTGCCTCCCTGGTGCAGCTTGGTTTTCGCCTGGCCTAGGGAACGCCCGGTCAAAAAGGGACCCTGGCGGCTCTGGTCAGCACTATCCATTATCTGGTCGGCTCTGGTCAGCACTATCTGACCAATCCATTAAAAGTCTGGTCAGTGGCACAGCGGGGCTAAAGGCGGGCTCCCTTCCTGCCTTGGCTCCGTGCGGCTCCCAGTAGCAGTGCCATGTCCCCCCTCCGGCTCCTAGGTGTTGGGGCAGCCATGACTCCGCATGTTGCCCCCGCCCCAAGCGCCAGCTCCACAGCTCCCACTGGCTGGGAACCGTGACGAATGGGAGCTGTGGGAGAAGCACCTGCAGATGGGGCAGTGCGCACAGCCGTATAGGAGCCGGAGGGGGGACATGCTTCTACTTCCGGGAGCTGCCTGAGGTAAGCGCCGCCTGGAGCCTGCCCCCAATCCCGTGCCCCAGCCCTGATCCCCCTTCTGCACTCCAAACCCCTCATTCCCAGCCCCGAGACCACCCTGCACCCTAAATCCCTCATCCTCAGCCCCACCCCAGTCTGCACCCCCAGCCGGCCGGAGCCCTGACACACACCCCCACACCCCAACCCTCTGCTCCAGCCTCCTCCTGGCACCCCGAATCCCTCATCCCCAGCTCCAACACAGAGCCTGCCCCCCCCAGCCTGAGCCCTCACCCCCTCTCGCACCCCAACTCCCCAACCCAGAGCCAGCCCGGTGAAAATGAGCAAGTGACTGAGGGTGGGGAGAGTGAGCGACAGAGGGAGGAGGGATGCAGTGAGCAGGGGTGGGGCCTCGGAGAAGGGGTGGGGCAGGGGACGGAGCAAGGGTGTTCAGTTTTACGCCAGTATAAAGTTGGCAACCCTATCCAGGGGTGTATAGGGGTTTGAGCCAAGTTGTGTGGTTAGTAGTCACATAACTAGCAGAACTTGCTATGCATACCCTCCATTTGAGAAAAGGGTCAGTTTATTTCATTTAGGCTGCTTCGCTGCTTGTTTGTCTGACAGGCTGGAGTCAAGCAGTGGGTTATAGAGGTATGTCAGGGTATGTGCAGTTTCAGTGCTTCAGGAAGAAAAGGAAGCCAAGAACATAGCAGCTCAGCCCCCAAAGTCAGCCAGAATATCTGGCACAGAGCCAACTGCCTTAAAATCCAATTGCATCAGAAATGTAATTTTTAGCTTTTGATTTTGTTTAGAAATGCTTTAGACCCAAACATCCGCCACAAGGAGGTTTGTTCATCCCGCCAGGAACTGTGGAGGCAAAACAAAACTGGCCAGTTCCTCAGATACCTACAAACTGACTGATGATTTGTTATAACTTCTGTTGACCTTGCTACACTAAAAATTAACCAGGGCAGGATGAAAAAAATGCCACAGTGCTTAAAAATGTGTTTGGCACACATCACCACAAACAAACAAAAAAATGCAGAAAGGAAGGATATAGTATATACTTGGACACACATACGCAAACACAGACACAAACTCTGAATATATGAATTTTATATACAGTGTTTCTCTTTTCCTGCAATGTACACCCTTCTTGTGAATCCCAGAAAATGGTAATGTATTTTTAATTTTCAAGGATAGCTGTATCTATTTTCAACTAAAATCAACATGTTTTCTTTTATTTACAAACTGCAGTAACAAAAGTAAATATTATCAAAACAATTTATATATAGAAAAAATTATGTGGAAAATTAATTTCTACCAATTTAGAATGTCAAGTAGCTTGTCTAACATTAATGTTTAAAAACATGAAATGCATTCAATAACAAGAACATAAAACTATGCAGCAATCCAGAGTATCAATGTCTGAAAAATACACTTGCACAGATTTCCCTATTAGACTCATAGTCTTTTAGGCCATAAGGGACCATCATGATCATCTAGTCTGACCTCTTCCACATCACACGCTATGAAACCTCACCCTCTCCTGTGAGAGGCCCACAACCACTGGCTGAGTTACTGAAGTCCTCAAATCTTGATTTAATGACTTCAAGTAACAGAGAATCCACCATTTATTTTATTTCAGAGCTGCAAGTGACATGTGCCCAATGCTGCAGGGGAAGGTGAAAATTCCCCATATTAAGTGTTCGGGGTCTAAACGATCGATATCTGTAGAATGTGAGCTTTCCTTTAAAAAAGGAAAACAAACATATATAGCCCTACAAGTGCGAAGATTACTTTCAGCTCATGCTTAACAGATGTAACAGTGTCTTCCTGAGTATACGGACAGAGCTTTAGTGCTTTCACTACAACTCATAACTTCACCAAACATAGGTAAAATGAAATTAACAGCACATGCCAGTTTCACAGTTGTTCAGAAACCTGTGGGTGATGGTGAAACTGCCAATTTTATGCTGCTGTCTTTACCTGGGAAAGCCATGAGGCGGCACTAGAATTGTTCATGGAGAAAAAATGAGAACAGCAGGCTCTTCGGGAGTAGAAGATGCATCTTTTCTTCCTCTAGTTACTCCTCACTACAGCCACTGAAGGGTGAGCGGGGGCAGTACTGGAGGTGGAGCTTCACACTTATCAGACACCTACTAGCCTGAGGCTAATACAAAAGAAAACACCTCCAAAGCAGGATCCTGGGGCCAGTGTGCTAATCTGGGTCCAGCAACAGTTTCTGGTTGGAATCCTAGCACACTCGCTCCTCTCATCTGGTGAGGGTTGGCTTCTAACTAGGGTGTTAACCCTGAAATCCACCCGCACCCACCCCCATCCTTTATCTTTTCGATTTACCTCTAACTAGCAGGATTGTTCTTCTGGCTAATAGGTAGATTTTTCTATCCCTGCAAGACAAGGATATCATATAAATTTAAGAAAACAGTTCACCTATGGTGATTTATGCTTTAATAAATACAAGTTTATGTCCTGAAATGGAAGCAAGCACATTATAATGTTAATCTTGTTAGCACTGTACATGAAGTTCAACCATTTCTTCTGTTTGGAAAGAAATGGCTAAGCAAACTGTGATTGAATCTGTTAAGAGCCACAACCTTGAGTTTCAGCTTCAATTTTGCAGTTGCATTAATATTAAAGGTAATAGTTCTAGCAAAATCTGTCCCTTTCTTATAGAAAAAAATAAACTAATATAATTAACATAGCTATATTTTACAGTTAATATTATGGTGATAGTACTGCAATATGAACCCAATATTCTTGTAAAACTTGGTTTTGTCAAGTGCACTGGGGAAGAGGGACTTTTAAACTCCATTTAAGCCTATTTCTACAATTTCCCAGCTGCCTCGTTTTCTGCATTTGTCATAAGAGACGAACAAAAGTTACATTAAAAATCGTAAACTACCACCTAGGGGAAAAGCTTGATAGAAAAGTGAACAGCAACATTGTTTAAACAAAAGCAAAATACACTCCAGTGCTGAGGAGAAAATAGGCTAAAAAAATTTATATGTACATTTTACACCCTAGCCCCCTTTAACAGATGTAATTTTCATGGATCAAAAGTGCAAAGCAGAACTCAAATGGCTCTCTCGTATTATTCTTTTTTGTCAAAGTCTAATTCAATTGGTCTCATCATGGAAATCCTGTATTCATAAATGTATTTGTTTAGCCGGAAAGGTTAAATGTCACATCTGTGATTGATAATGTTTGTTTTGTGCTCTGCTTTTCAATAACTCTTCACTTTAAGCAGTAGTTTGCCTCTAAGCAGGAGTGGGTGTAAGGATACTCAGCATAATGCAATGGGCCAGGTTTAATTCCCTTAATCACTTGGTCAGGGCAACAGAATTAACCATCCACATCTGTTCACTTTGGAGTACACATGCCTAGTTCTCCCTCTTTTATGTAATAGAAGAGTGCAGGGTCATTATGCTGTACCTAGTCTGCCTTTTCCTAGAATACTGAATCTACACAGAAAGCCCAAATAGACATCTGCACACTGACTGTGGACTGGCACAGGTTGATTCTGGACCACAAGGTACTGTAATGGTATGACAGGACAAGTTTAATCAAGAATCTCAAGAATAAAATTTCAGATACCATGCTGTATCTATCCTAGTTTTCCAATAAGGAAAAAGCAGAGCTGACTAGGAGTAGCTATACAAGGTACAATTAGTGCCGGGGGGGAAAAAAGAACATTTACTTAAGACATAATGTCATTTGATTAGAGCATTGTCATTAGTGGTGGACGAAATTTAAAAGGCTTGCTTGAATTGGCTGAGTATCTAAATTTTAGATTATTGGAGCCAGCATATTGCAGGGAAAGTGGAGGCAATCTGGAGAGCATGGGGTATTTCTAAGGTCACTGAGAGAGAAACTCAAAGAGCTAGATCTGTTATACCAGCGTAAATCCAGAGGAACTCACTCAAAGTTAATAGAATTTGGATTTATACCAGTGTTACAGAGAAGAGAATCACATCTACAGTGCAGAAACTATTTTGTTAGGGTACCCAACTACATACAAAACAGTCGTTCCAATCTGCCTAAGAATTTCTATCTCCCTCCCCTTACCATAATCTTCAATGTACTTAACTGCACAACCCCCTGATAGCACTTCCCTACCTATTATTCCCAATTTATAGAAGGGGTACTGAAACATAGAGAAACTAAATGACTTGCCCAGAGCAAGTCAGAGGCTATTGGTCTAGCCACTGAATCATCCTTCCTCTTTGTATTCCTCACTACAGTTAGGACACCGGTTGTTCTTACAGTGTAGATGAGACCATATGATGTTCTAATAATGTTCCCAATTTTTGTTACAGCTCTGCAAAGTTCAAGGCTGTAGCATGATTTAGGGAACACATTTAAATACACATTTAGTCTTATTTATATTAAGCCTGAACTCTGTTTCAACTATTTAGAGGGATTTCTGTGTTGTAATCAGGCACACCATCAGGCAGTATAGATGAGACCTTAGTTGAACTTCTTTAGGGAAAGATTCCGCTCTCCATTATGCTTGCGTAAATCCACACTCTTCTAATACTAACGGAGCTACTCCGTAACACATCAGATCCTTTGAGTCTCCCACTGAGTTTCCAATAGTTCATGTCTCCCATGTTGCACCTTTCTTACAACACTGATAGACCCCCAGCTCCCTTCTTCTAACCCATTGGCCTCCTTTTCTGCTTCTGGAGACTTCATTGTGGGTTCCAACAGTCTCTCTGCTGAGCTCCTGCCATTGCTTAATAAAAATTTCT
The DNA here is from genome assembly GCA_037349315.1 of Chelydra serpentina. Taxonomy (NCBI): domain Eukaryota; kingdom Metazoa; phylum Chordata; order Testudines; family Chelydridae; genus Chelydra; species Chelydra serpentina. The sequence continues at coordinate 25,832,738 of JBAIAC010000035.1, read as the reverse complement.
CAGCTCCCTCCCTTCCCACAATTCTCCATTCTGATGTGCTCTGAAGATCCCTGATAATTCAAATCTGGGGGATAGCAAATGTGATGCCAATTTTTAAAAAAGGCATCACATCACAGAGGCAATCCCAGAAATTACAGGCGGGTAAGACTAACTTCAGTTCCAGGCAAATTGATTGAAGCTATAGTAAAGAACAGAATTATCAGCACATAGATGAACACAATTTGTTAGGGAATAGGAAACATGGTTTTTGTAAAGGGAAATCATGCCTCACCAATCTACTAGAATTCTTTGAGGGGGGTCAACAAGTATGTGAAGAAGAGTGATCCAGTGGATATAGTGTACTTAGATTTTTCAGAAAGCCTTTGACAAGGTCCAGCACCAAAGGCTTTTAAGCAAAGTAAGAGGGAATGTGCTCTCCTTGATCAGTAACTGGTAAAAAGATAGGAAACAAAGGGTAGGAATAAATGGTCAGTTTTCAGAATGGAGAGAGGTAAAAAGGGTGACCCCCAGGGGTCTGTACTGGGACCAGTACTGTTCAACATATTCACAAATGATCTGGAAAAGGGGGTAAACAGCAAGGTGGCAAAATTTGCAGATGATACAAAAGTACTCAAGGTAGTTAAGTCCAAAGTAGACTGCAAAGATTTACAAAGGGATCTCACACAACTGGGTGACTAGTCAACAAAATGGCAAATGAAATTCAGTGTTAATAAATGCAAAGTAATGCACATTGGAAAATATAATCCCAACTATACATATAAAATGACGGGAGTCTAAAGTAGCTGTTACCACTCAAGAAAGAGATCTCGGAGTCATTGTGGATAGTTCTCTGAAAACATCCACTCAATGTGCAGCAGCAGTCAAAAGAGCTAACAGAATGTTCGGAATCATTAGGAAAGGGATAGATAATAAAACGGAAAATATCATACTGCCTCTATATAAATCTATGGTATGCCCACATCTTGAATACGGTGCGCAGATGTGGTCCCCCATCTCAAAAAAGATATTTTTGAATTGGAAAAGGTACAGAAAAGGGCAATAAAAATTATTAGCATATTATGGAACCACTTCCATATGAGGAGAGATTAATAAGACTGGGACTTTTGGAAAAGAGATGACAAAGTGAGATGACAGAGGTCTATAAAATCATGACTAGTGTGGAAAAAGTAAATAAGGAAGTGTTATTTACTCCTCATGACACAAGAACTAGGGGTCACCAATTGAAATTAATAGGCAGCAGATTTAAAACAAACAAAAGGAAATATTTCACACAACACAGTCAACCTGTGGAACTCTTTGCCAGAGGATATTGTGAAGGCCAAGACTATAACAGGGTTCAAAAAAGAAATAGATTAGTTCATGGAGGATAGGTCCATCAACGATTATTAGCCAGGGTGGGAAGGAGTGCAAAACCATGCTCAGAAGTGTCCCTAGCCTCTGTTTGCCAGAAGCTGGGAATGGGCGACAGGGGATGGATCACTTGATGATTACCTGTTCTGTTCATTCCCTCTGAAGCACCTGGCATTGGTCACTGTCAGCAGACAGGCTACTGGGCTAGATGGACCATTGATCTGACGTAGTATAGCCGTTCTTATGTTTTCAAGTGTTCTGGACCTATGAACCCCGGAATGCATGGCGTATCAGATATCTGTGTCACTTTCCTTGCCTGAAAACCAGTGAACTACTCCCTAGGCAAAATATGTGCAAATTTTCAAATGTTAATGGGATGGACTTTCTCATAACACTTCTGACAAAAACTAGGTTTGCTGGAAAATAAAACAAAATATCTGCACATGACTAAATATACAAAGTGTCATAAAAACCATAGGTTTCACATATGAAAATTAACAAAATTAAAATCGATTATTTCAAAAGCCTGATGTACAAATACTAGTGTATTTAATAATTAGTGTTTCTTATTTATGCTTCTTCAAGCTATATTTTTCCATCTTGAGCTATAACGCATATAGAGGACTTACCACAATTTGCACAGAATTTAAGTACAGCCAAGCTTCTTGCCGGACTGAGAAAAATATGGTTGCTTAACAAGCCACAGATTTTAGTCTTCTAAACGAAGGTAGAGTAGAACTGTACTTATTATATTTAGGGTAGTCTCTTAAGACAGAAGGTTGCATAATAAATGGGGGATTGTCCGTTGACCAGGTTTCACTGTACTATGTGTTTAGTGTCATTAGCCATTTTACAAAATGGGCTAATAGCTAATGGACAAATGTGCATGGGAGCTCAGTGAGGGGATTTGAACAGAATAACATTTACAATTTTAATTACTGGAGAACCATCAAGTTGTGCACATCCATGTCATCATGATTACTGTTACCTTCCCCTTTCTCTCCTACTGTTTGCCACACTTACTTCTCATTTCCTTTTTTTTAATTAGGCTGAAAGCTCTTTGGTGCAAGGACCACATCTCTGTGTATTTGTACAGAACCCAGGATAACTGGACTCCAATACTATTTGGAGCCTTTAAGTTCTACAACATACATGATAAACAGTAAATCAGAACAAAGTTGTCACTTTTCCTACATCCAGGAACTTAAGAGGCATAAGGAATCTGGCTACTCCCCTGTGAGGGCTACCCACATTGCACGTTCATTCACAGGGGAAAGAGCAGGTTATGCACAGCCACTACTCCCTCCCACACAGGCAAGTGGAGAGGAGCGAAGCTGTGGGTGTATCTTCTTTTTCTCTCCCCCCAGTAAGGCAGCCAGCACAACTGATCAAATGTGAAGATGGAAGTAATCTGCCTTTGGTATGGGGATCAGTAACACATTATTTCCCTCTAAATGTATTTTAAAATGTGTCTTAGATAGGTTTTGGTTTTTATTTGTCTGTTTTAGAAAACTGCCTACTTTATTTTTGTATTTTGAGTGACGACTTACTGCATTTACACATTTTGTGCAGCGATAGACCAATCATCTCAAGAAAACAACTTGAAAGAAGATCAGTCATACATAAGGCAAATAACAAGTATTCTCTTTGTTTAATTCTAAAGTAGACTTTGCAAACTCTCTTCTCCAGTTCCCACTAAAATACAAGCCTGAACAGTTGAAAGAGAGATTCATCAATATAAGTTCCCCAAACTAACTGGATAGCCACGGCTGGGACACAGATATTTTGGTAAGGGAATTAGTAACGTGTTAACAAATAATTTATTTTAAAATATCTTTCTTCCACCAAAATAACATATTTAGTACATTCTCTTAGCTGTACATTTTTAGGGCACAGATCTAAAAATTCACTCTATTGGAAAACCAGGCACACCCATGTGAACTCCAACAAATTTTCCTATTGTTAAAGGTTCTCAAGCTGTGCCTTTAATAATTTGAATTTAAGCAATATTTTATGTAATATTCTGATTTTTTAGCAAATCGACTCGGTGATAGGGTTTAACAGATTGCAGTGCTTATAAAATTACATGTACTGTATACAGTGACCATTTAATATGTACCTAAATCAATTTAGAATGCACAATATGCCCATCCACTAAGCCATTGCAGCTTTGCGGGATGCTCTTATCCACCTTAAAGTTCAATTTAGCATGCATAGTTCAAAGCTAATGTAGTCTTGAATAAATAAAGCTAACGAAGTTATACATCTTCAATTAATAAAGCCATAGTAATATTGTCTTGTGTAAAATCCTGCTTTCCTAAAACAAATAAGAAAGTAAAGAAGATAGCTCTGAATTTTGCTAACACAGCTTGATGAAAGCCTGTATTTTTCCCATGTGACATAAACATAGTTCTTGTAACATCATCCGTGTCCCTTCGGATTAGGGTCAGATACATTTTAAGAATTAACAAGGACGAATTTACACTTTGTACCAAAATTACTCCATTTACTACCACTAATGACCACAACAGTCTTGCAAGGGAAACTGTACTGTAAACCTTTCCTCACATACTGTAGAAAGCTACATATCTCCTTTCAAAGAGCCTTGATTTAAATCATATAATTACAACAATTTACTCTGTAGTTCCTTTCCTAGGCATTGTTGTATCTTCCATATCATGCCCTAAAGTTGCTAAATTCAACTGAAGGCTGTACAACTGAAGTCAAGTAATACAAATGATTTACCACTTTGCCAATCTGCCTATATTGTGGTTATATAATCAAAGCTGCAATCTCTAACAAGTTCAGAGTCAATCAGCATGGACTAGCTAAGATCTTTCAAGGCTGTCAGCTCCTCTAAAATCTCAATGAGCTGTTTATGCTTCAGAAAAGTTCCATCAAGCGTGACCACAGAGGGCCCAAACTTGCAAGCTCTCCACACTTAAGTCAACCGACTGTCTATGTGCTCAGATCCTGCAGGTCAGTTCCTAATAATTTGCCCCTGGAATGTTAGGAAGATAAACTGTAACCCAACGATTACACATTTTTATCTGTCTTTGGCCTCAAGACAGTGCATCTTTTGTGGTCAGGAAGGAGGTTTTCTGTAGATTTCTATTTGGTAAAATAACCAGTTAACACACCAGAACCTTCAGTGTTTCCTTTGTAGATTACTGATCATTATATCATGCTTCTCTATTTCATGGGTCAAACTATTTTAAATTAATTTTGCTCAATTTATACTATGTAACGTTTTTTGCATAACAGCCAGAATATGAATGTGTGTATACTTGCAGTCAGTATTTTTTCTGAGGTTTTAGTTCAAATTACCAACTATAATGCAAAGACTAGAGACATGATTTGTATTTCACTATTTACAAGTGTAACTGAATTGACTTGAATTACTCCTGATTTTCCCTGGAGTAAGTGTCTTTAGCTGCACTAGTATGAATAAAAATAGCAATGTAGTTGCAGTGGCACGGGCTTCAGCAATGCGAGTAGGTCCCCACGGTCCATAGGGTGCTTGAATAGCCTACGCTGCGGTATTACTGTCATATCTACACTATTTTTAGCCATCCTAGCACGGTTTGCCCACCCGAACTACATTCACACCTTCGACTGCAGTATATAGACATACTAAGTGAGGAGAGAATCAGGGCCAAAAAAGCTGACCTTGCATTCCTTGGTCAGGCAAAATTGCCATGTACTTAACATCCTTTTCTCAGTATGAGCATACAGGACTATAGGAAATAGAGCGTGCTATAGTAATTTCCACTGCTCTTTTTAAAAAGTACTATTATGGGCCTTGAGGAGAGTCAAATATTAACATGATAAAAAGGATCAAATGATATTGTATATAATGAAAACTGTTTGATATAGACTCAGAAAGCTGTTCACACTGTATGAATTAAAGTCGTACAAGCAAGAGAAGTTCTGTAAATTATAAACTTAGTGAGTAAAGCCAAAGCCAGCACAGCTCAAATGAATGGTTACAAACAGGTTTCCGAAGAGATTTGTCTGCACGAGAAAACTAAAAAGGTAATCAAATTCTAGCGAGCAACAGGCTGTATTCTGCAAACAGTTCTGTGTGCTTTCCTTGCAAATTTTATATGACGTATGCAAGTATTCAGAATCAGAGAAATATCTGATTTTTTCAGATCTCTCTAAACATATGGCTATGGGTGAGGTTAGATTTTCAAATAATTAGGAATGCAATTGTGCATGTAATCTGACATTGTGCTTTCAAGTTTGATAATTGCACATGCAAATGGACAAGGAAGCACAGGACAGAAATAGCAGTGAATCTAAAAGTGTCCTGCATCATTTCTCCCCCATTAAGTGATGCTGAATACAAAGAATCTTATCTTAACCTTGATCTGCATGCAAGCCTCCCATCTCTACATAGGGCTTGTGTACATGAGGGAAAAGCCCCTGGAGGAACATACTTATTCCACATTAAGAGTGCCTTTGTGCAGTTCAGATTAATTCACTTCGGAAGTGGATTAACCCAAACTGCAAAAAAGGCACTCAGTGTGGCCCACATGGGGAGTTGGTGCCGATGTGCTTTAAATTCACACCCAACCTACTTTGCATTAACTTCCCCATGAATTCTCCATGTAGACAAGCCTCAAATCATGTGTGTAAAACCTGTTTAGTGGAACCGATAACCCTAAATTTGTGGTCCCAGGCCACACAATTAAAAGGTAAATCAGCCCTCTCCACAGAAAGAGTTTGACACAGCCAGTTTCATCAATATATGTAAGCAAACACCCAGGTGTTGTGTGTGTGTGTGCGCGCGCGCGCACGCGCTTTTCCCTGCACACAACATAGATCACCATAGCAATTGTGATTAATGTTGTCTGGAAAATTGCTATGCTGGATTGAAATATCAGAGTGCAAAAAGCTCATCCAATACATTATATGTATAATTAAGAAATGCATAGATATCTGATTGCATAATTGCCTATTATAGGGGTTCTTCCATCTTCCACTGAAGTATCTTTTACTGGCCACTATCAGGCATAGGATTTCAAGCAAGATGGAACGTTTGTTTGGTCTAGTATGCCAACTGGCATATTGAGCACCATAATTACCAAAAACCAAATCATAGCTATTGGAATTACAAAGTACATAAAATACATGAGAACTACCATATTACATTACTTTCACAATGCTTGTCAGACACTACAAAATGCTGTAGTATCTCTCATGGTCTATCGCCGGCATCAGCAACCTTTGGCACGCAGCTCGCCAGGGTAAGCCCCCTGGTGGGCCGGGCCGGTTTGTTTACTTGCCGTGTCCGCCGGTTCAGCCAATTGCGACTCTCACTGGCTGCGGTTCGCCGTCCCAGGCCAATGGGGGCTGCGGGAAGTGGCACGGACCGGGGGATGTGCTGGCCGCTGCTTCCCGCAGTCCCCATTGGCCGGGGCTAATAAAGGATCACCCCAAAATAAAGGTGATCATGCTGTGGCACAGAGCTCGTGTACAATCTTGTATGCCACACACTCTCCTGCTGTGCCAGATGCCAGTAAAAAAAGGCAGAGTCAGGATGGCCCTATGCCAGGGATCAGCAACCTTTGGCACACGGCCCGCCAGGGTAAGCCCCCTCGCGGGGCGGGGCGGTTTGTTTACCTGCCGCGTCCGCAGGTTTGGCTGATCGCAGCTCCCACTGGCCACGGTCCACCGCACATTCCTCGGCGTGCGCCGCTTCCCAGAGCCCCCATTGGCCTGGATTAGCACCATGATGAAGACATATCAAGTGGAAGTATTAACACATCTCTCACTGACCTGTCCTCTGGTCATTTTGGGAGCACCTAAGGATTTGCCTGATATACTCCCCAACGTTCGAGGTTAACTAGTGATCTCTGATGTAGCTGAAATAGATGCAAAACCTTATTTGTAAAACCCCACGTAAGGCACCTCCACATTGACTACATAAGGCAGATCAAGAACACAACATTACTCCTTTTAAAGTCAGCTGCCAGTTACATTGCCTAGACATTTTTCAGATAGTAGTACAGGACTTAACACTCACCGGGCCAAATTCATCCCTCTTGTATCACAATTAACTTCAATGGAATTATACCAGGGATGATTTAGATCCATTGCATAAAATAAAATGCCAGAGTTTGCTCCAAACATGCACCTTTTGGAGATATGCCATTGCAAACTGTGAAAGACATGCAGAGTGAAGACACATTTTCGAAGATATCAGAAAAGGAGTCAATCAAGTTTTACAAAGAAATCTGCTCTCAGATTTCAAAGACCTGCATGCATATCTGGTGTATGATAATTTGCCTCTGAAGCAATTAGCTCAAAAATTAGTGAGAATTTAACAAAAGGAGTCTTTCTTCCACATTAATTATTTCTTCTTTAATAATAAAAAAAATCAGAACAGTGAAGTAAAAGTAAAAATCAGATAATGAAATGAGTAGTCTCTGTGTATTCTTTAACTATCATCTACATTTCAGAATGCAACTTTTGCATTTATTGATTCCAAAGACTTGAGGGCTACTAACAATATATTCCATTACACACTGGCCACAAGCAATATAAACCTCTGTATCCATCTCTAACAAGTCTTCTGAGGTCAAGTGTTACATGTATATATTAAAATATTTGCTTATTGTGAACTCCTTCAAAGTACTAACTCTCTTTTGCATTTTCTTACACTTTTGAAAGAACAATTTTGAAAGAATATTCTGAACAGTAAATTATTCAAGCAGATTATTAGAACTCTTTTAATAAGCTTTCAGTCTAGTCTACTAAACATTCAGCATTAAAAACCATATTAGTTATTTGTCCAATTACATATCAGTTCTTGCCATTTAGTTTAAGCATACAGGCAGCTTGTGTAATACAAAACAGGAAACTGATTTTAAAAATATGATTTTGTGTGTGAAAAGCTCACAAACTTGATATGCATTAATGAATTCAAAATCTGGATTAATAAAATAATTAAATTGACTCCTCTATTTTTTGTTCTTTTGCCCATGAAGGATGTGGATAAATTGGAAAGAGTCCAGCGGAGGGCAACAAAAATGATTAGGGGCCTGGAGCACATGACTTATTAGGAGAGGCTGAGGAACTGGGATTGTTTAGCCTGCAGAAGAGAAGGATGAGGGGGGATTTGATAGCTGCTTTCAACTACCTGAAAGGGGGTTCCAAAGAGGATGGATCTAGACTGTTCTCAATGGTAGAAGATGACAGAACAAGGAGTAATGGTCTCAAGTTGCAGAGTGGGAGGTTTAGGTTGGATATTAGGAAAAACTTTTTCACTAGTAGGGTGGTGAAGCACTGGAATGGGTTACCTAGGGAGGTGGTGGAATCTCCTTCCTTAGAGGTTTTTTAAGGTCAGGCTTGACAAAGCCCTGGCTGGGATGATTTCGTTGGGGTTGGTCCTGCTTTGAGCAGGGGGTTGGACTAGATGACCTCCTGAGGTCCCTTCCAACCGTGAGATTCTATGATTCTATGAGGCATAGCTGTCCATACATGAGAACAAACCTTTAACTGTGGAAAACATTATAGTAATGGTCTTCTTGGTAAGCTAGTCAACTAGTTGGACTACTAGAACTGCTCATAGATTTCATAGGACTAGAATATCAGAGGACTATCTTACCCTCCTTGGTACTATTTCCTACAGAATTCTTATAATTTGAAGAAAATATTTCTATATATTTATCCTTCAAATAATTAAATATTGTGTAAATATGTCTAAAACAGGACCAGAAGGAACATAGCAGGAATTTTGTTCCACTTCTTGCAGAACAGCTCTTGAGCAGCTAAGACTTAATGGGCCTGATTTTCAACTGAGCCTCAACCTGGACACTACTTTTCCTGGATATTCTCACTTCACACTGTTGACATGAGGAAAGGAAAAAAGTTGTACCGCTTTCTTCCCCGCCCCCTAATAATTTGAGACTAACTAAAAAAAAATGTTTTCTCTTTATCAATATTTACTTTCTATCACTCTATGAAATTATCACAGTGGTTGAATGATGGATGAATCACTAGAGGAAAATGGAAGCATTTCAGAAAATTCTTAGCACATGGACCTAGAGGTTGTTTTGTTGAACTTTTTGATCTATAAATCAAATACTCACTCAACAACAGAAATGTATATATTATATATCCTTTTATAACTGTGTATGCATTCCTTTATATTTTAATATATTTATAATACATAAAGGAATGCATACAGAGACATAAAATAATACATAATAAGACTACACTGTATAGCCAATGAAAGTAGTTCATAATAAGAATCAATGTATTGCACAAATAATTTGTTGTATGTTTATCTGATAGAAAATTCACAAATTCCAGATATTGCAAGTACAACTACTGCCCCGTAACTGATATAGATGAACATTTTACAAATGCAAATAAGCAATTATCTCACAACTAAAAACATAAACAGCATGATTTTTTGTAAATTAAAGTCAGTGAAAACAAGACAAATCCCAAGAGGAGGAAATTTATTAATTCAGATTACTTGTAGAATGCTTATGCAGGATAATAGACTAAAAGCCTGATCTTGCACCTACTCCAATCAATGGCAAAACTCCCTCTATAATTGTTAGATTATTAGTGTTCCAACTGTTACTGAAATTACTTATAAATAAGTTATCTTACTGAAAACTGAAACTTCAAAAAAAGTTGATATTGTTAATGATAGAGAAACACTATGCACTAATACAGTTGATTCCAACCCTTCCTTCTAATTTATGACTCAAAATGAAGAAAACATTTGAACCACAAATAAGCTACATGCTTTACTGACATTTGCTACCTCTGTGTCATATGTACCACTTGAAAAATAAAGAAATTATATATATTATATATATATATAATATATTAAAATATATAATTTTTTTGATGGCACATTAATACAGTCACTTTGGAACAGGACCGAAGGTTCTTTGGAAAGACTATTAAGCTAATAGGTACAAAGGGGGGGTGGGGGAGGCTTCATACACAGTCCTATTTCAACTGTCATACTCAGATATGCCAGCCCTCCTTTAAAGCCCAATCCAGTTTTCCGACTTTTATACCTCATGTCAGCTAAAGAACTTCAACAGCTCTCTTCTTCAAGATCCTAATAGATAGATGTGTTCTTTTAACAAATTCACAAAGCTATCTATAATGATCACAGCAGTGTCATTAGGAAATAAAGAAAACTATTTAACAAAAACTGAAAAAAATTATTGCCAAGTTTGACACATGTTTTAAAACTAACGATTCGGTAGCCATTTGCCATCTGACCTTCATTAGAATTTCTTCATTATCACGTTGCAAAATCTATTACATTACTGACTGAAGCTATTAGTCACAAGAAAACCGCTGCAGTATTCCCCAAACCAGAGAATCGTTATCATTAATATTTCAAAGGACAGCATTAAAAGAGACAACATTCAATATTTTACTCTCTAATTCTACGGTAATTTATATTATAAAAGCACCTATGAAGGTTAAACCATGCTGAATAATTGGCTGAACATTCTGAAATATCTTGTTTTCCAAAAGAGATGTCATTATATGCAATGGGGATTCCAACAAACTGCTCCATTGCACTAATGAAGTGTAGGGTGGGGACAGAAACATATTTATCTATTTTAAAACCTCTGTGCTGGTGGAAAGAGCTCCATAGGCAGGGACACGGTATTCCTGATTAGATACCACAACATGGGCTTCTGTCTTATTCTTCATGCTCTTCTTTAGTGTGCTCTGGATTGGATATCACAGCAAAGATTTCAGTTCTATCACCTCCTCTTCATAATATTTGTTACTGGGGAGTAAATCATGGGCTGCTCCTCTGTGCCTATCCTTGCACCCGTGGAATGATGGTGCAAGGATAGGCATACTATTTTGGATAATGATGCTATTTTGGCAGGCACTGATATGGTTGTGCTTTACAGTGTCTGATGCTTTACAGCGTCTTGCTCCCCCGCCACACACACACGGTTAAAACTTCAGCTGGCAAACTCCTGATCTTCTGTGATTCTACCAAATTTACAGAAGTGCTTAGAAAAATAGACACCAACCTTGACAGAGCCCCAGCTTCAAAGAGTTTACAAACCAAAGAAATAAAGATAGCTGAAGAGGAGGGGCACAACATACAAGCACCATGATCAGAGTGATTATGTGCATATAGTTTAATAGTTACAAGGTTGCTGATTTTTTAAGTGAAACGTGAGAGTCACTTATCCTCTCTTCACCAGTAAATCCCCCTTAGTGCCTCCTTCCATCCCTGCACCTATCCCCACTTTCAGTTCTCTTGTCCTCCACCATTCCCTTGTTGAAATGCTTCCTCTACCAGAGCAATTCAATCATAAGAAGAATAAATTAAATATGTAAGCAAATGGCTTCAGGCCAAATATGGAGCAGCTACACTGATCTCCACGGAGCAGCGCCAGTTTATGCTAGTGTAGAATTTGGCCTTTAGTCACTTATTTTCTAGTAGAGGTCACAGAACATGTGGGTCTTAAAGAGGGGTTTCAAGTGAGAAGAGCTTCTGGCTTCGTGGAACAGCTCAGAAAGGATGCTCTATGTGCAGGAGATGCATAGAATAAAATACTGAAGCAGCTGTGGAAGAAACAGACAAATCAGATGACAAGGTGGCATCACTGGCAGACAAGGGCATATGTGTAAGAAGGGGCAGTTAGGTGAGGTCTAGAGGGCAAGGACAAGAAATGTATATCTGATGCAGAGGAGACAGGGAAGCGAGTGGAGGTATTTAAAGGAGTGGTAGAGATGTGGTAAGAAACATGGGCCCTAAGGACATTATCTTAGTAGCTGTGTTTTGTATAGTCTGAAAGGAGCTATGTGGGTAGCGGAGAAGTCAGTGAGGAGGAAGTTACAACAATCAAGACAGCAAGTCCTGGGTGAGAGTTTTAGTTGTGTGGACACAAAAGAAACTGGATCTAGACAAACTGTGAATGAAGAAGCTATTGATTGCCAATGAAACTCTGGACAGGATTATAGGCAGTGAAGCACAGAAATCTGTCACAATCTCTAATGGCCAGCAGATAACAGACATTTGAGAAATAAGCTGTTGAAGGAAAATGGGTAGCACTAAGGTAAAACATTTTCCATTTCCCTAACAACAGAATTTTTCATAAAGACACTGGATGCCATAGGATATCTTCACAGGGAGATCTGTTTTATTGGACCAAGAATAATAGATGAACTCAAGACAGAGCCCAATTGTCAGTAAAGTCCTTTGGTAGTTTATGTAATCACCAGGCAGCCTTAGTGCATGTCCCAGCTCCCACTAAAGTCAATAGAAGTCTTTCCATTAACCTTAGCAAGCTTTGGACCAGGTCCTTAAACAGGGCCAGTTTGATATCAGAGGCTGAAGCAAGCTATCTTTGACGTCTTTTGCAAAGAGGAGTGAACAGGGAGAGATTTTCCCTGACATTCTTATCCCAGGAATAAGAGGAGTCCCATTATTTCATCTGGACTAAATGTCACTGTAGTTCAATGTTCCTGAGGTTTAAAGACAAAAATGGTCAAGTTGTACTCTCTGTTACACTGAATTTTCTCTTGTGCAACTGAGAACAGAATATTATCCACGATATTTTGAAAAGCAACTAGAAAGCAGGCTGCATTCTTACTGTACTTTTCAAATGTAATGTAACTATTTTAGTTATTTGAAAAGACTCCTGTCCACATTAAGAATAATTGCAGGGGAAAAGATAGGTTCTATAATAAAGCTGTTTATCTAAAATTAAAAATTGGATTACTTTTTCTTTTCTTCTTTCACTACTAAAAGCTTTTCAAACTTCTATCATCTTCCAAAACATTTTCTAATTGAAATATTGCCATATAAATGTAGTGCTTGTGAATGGTGCAGTATTGGCACCCAAGGAACTGCTTCAAGGGTGGAAGAGTAATTCAAGTTACTGATGATTCATTCTGCAGTCTCTCTGCTGAGGCTACTAAGAGTGTATATATTATGGTGGACACACTTGACTGACATGAATTGAAAAAAAGAATCAACTTCATAGACACCCAATGTTGGGCCAGATGCCCCTTTCCTTCCAGTGGTGCAGAGGGAAGGAAAAGCACATTATTCAAGGTAAAAGAGGGGTTACTACCATTCTTAGGAGAGGAAGGAACAGCATGCGTATGCCCTGGAATATGTGGGGTGGGGAGAATTCTGTGCCTCTGTGCAGTTCATAGACCACATTGCCTCTCCAGTCTGTGTGACCACTAATCCCTGTTGTCCAAGTGGAGGATGGGTTCTCATTGCACTAGTTTATCCCTTACCATGGGATTCCCAATATAAGGAGTAAAGTTGTTCTTTTGTTTTTAGTGGGGGAAAATATACAGATTTAGCAATGAGCAAACAGACATGCTGTATAACTGCTAAGCAGGGAAGATGGAAATGTCTACAGTCTTTCCACAATAATCACAGTGAAAATAAATCATGTCATTTTATATAGCTTTTAGCTATAATCTCTTGGTAATAGACACAAACAAGATCTCACACAGAGAGAGAAAAAGCATAAAGTATGCATACAAGTTCAACCAACAAGATAAATAGTAAACTACAAAAACGAAATTACTACTGTAGCTCTTTTCCCATCAATGTCAAGACTTTTTTGTAGGAAAGTAAGTGTTATCCACTCACACAGATCCATTCCAGGATCATGGCCTGAATTTGCATATCAACTTTCAGTTCAATGTAATTAGAAAATGAAAATATTTTAAAACTCTTGCACATGAGAGGATACAATATATTGTTCTTGAACATCAGACACATACAGGGATTCCTCAGAGCAATGGGAGTTCCTCACAGACAGTGAGGGGATTAGCCCCCCAAAGTTTTCAAAAACTGACTGCACAGAATACTGACTATAGCGTCTGGCCCTACAGTCCTTGATTAAGGAAAACTCCTGTTGAAAACGTGGGTGTAAATCTCCAACTGTGCCCGGCTCATGCTTAGTGCAGCTGAAGAGGCTGAGTATAAAGGAAAATGACTTTAAGCAACCTTTCAACATCCCCAGTCCTGGGTCTAAACTAGCTGAATTCCACAGGGCTGCTCTAACTTGCACTGGCTAAAATAGTTCCCTGGAGATTGTTTTGCTGGCCCAGGATTGCCAGAGCATAAGGTGCTCTGCCACACTGCCACTAGCCCCTGTCATGTCCTTTCTGTGGTTCTGAATGCCCCTTGCATATGGGTAAGGAGTGGATGGCAGTATGGTGTAGCTGACCTGACGCTGCCAGAGGAATCACCAGCTTTAAGTTGCTTTGCACTGTCTGAATTACATAAAGAGGACTTACCCTACGCCAAGGATTTAGCTCACAATGTTTGCATTCAACCTCAACAGTTGTGCTCGAGTAATGACTGCAACCTGGCAGTGTTTGTTTATGTATTTAAGTTATGAAAAGTAGCTACTGCATGCAAAGCCCACTGAAATCAATGGAAAACCTCTCATTGATTTCAGTGGCCTTTGGATCAGGCTCACGTGCAGAGATTTTGTTATTGGGTTTTTTTTTTAATATCATGTTCTGCTGTGCTGACATTAAGGACCAATAAGCTACTGAGTCTAACTGGAGAACTATTAAACATTTCATTAGAAAAGTGAAAATGAAATCTGACTGAAGCCAAAATTCTATGTTTCTAAATCATCTCATTTCAGATACATTAATTTAATAAGGTGGTAGATGGAAATAGCAAGGAAATCCTGCTCTTGTAAAGCCTTCCTCATGTGAGTGGTCCTAAATCACATGTGTAGTGACATGGACCTCAATGGGATTCCTACTGCAAGCAAGGATACTTACAGCCTCAAGCTCTAACATTCAGACCCAGTTAATCCATGCTTAATTCATCCATATGACCAAGTATTGCTATGCTGAAAATTTAAGGTTAAACTGTTTTATAGCAGGCAGGGCTAGTATAATCATCTCTTCCTTAATCTGTAAATAATATAAAAAACAGGTTTCTACCTGGTTCGGATTACTCAAGTCTGATTATATGTAGGAGTTGTATACTAAATTTTAAGGTCTAGAATGTGGCTTTATCAGATACAGTCAAATTAGGAAGGATGTTGTTACAGAGTACTGCACTAATTGCAGATGCCAGAGACATTTGGAGTACAGCAGCAGCAGCATCCCAACACAACATAAAGGAGTGGCAATTGTAACACATTTTTAAGGGATGAAACATACACGGACACTCAGCACCGGGTCCATCCTTTAAACAGGTTTGGAATGAGGCATGGCCATGTCTATGTCCTCACCATGCCACTTTTGGATTGTTTGGCTCTGTGACTCTGCTAGTTCATGCACCCTGGGAGGACAAGTACCAGGATTCTGACTTCCCCAGAGCAGTTGAGGGGGAGGGGTCCCCAGTCCCATGCACCACGCAAGAGCAGCAAGGATACATCTCCACTCTGTGACAGGTGCAAACATCATGCCAGCCCGAGCACAGGAATGTTTACACCTTGTTAAATTCTTAGCAAGACAGTGAAGAATAGAGGAAGGGGAGAATATTGGTAGGTGTCCAGGGAGTGCTTTTATTGCAGTGCTACACTGCAATAAAACACCTGCAGCTGGCCCGTGAGAGCTGACTTGTGCTCACGGGGCTTGGGCTGTGGGGCTATAGAACTGCAGTGTAGCTGTTTGGGCTCTGGTACCCTCCCCTCTCATGGCGTCCCTGAGCCCAAATATCTACACTGCAATTGTATAGCCCTGGGAGTCAGAGTCAGCTGACATGGGCCAGCTGCAAGCGTAGGTACACTCTCCAGTTCAACTGACCAATGAGAATTACTGCTAGGATGAGCTGCCTGCTTTCCCCTCCGCAGTGCTGTTGTCGGGAGCGACATTGATCCAGGATCTATGTTACAAATGCTCACCCTGTTAGCTGGGGTGCAGCACTGGTGGATCCCAGGAGCAGTGGCGACATCTCTGGCAAAGGAAGGAGGAAGCGGGTGCAGGGGCGGGGGGGAGAATTGAGCTGAGAGCAACTGTGGCAGTGTTCGACGTGCTCCCACCCTTTCAATCACTGCCCTTTACCTGCAGGGTGAGAGGCTGCTACTTTATTATTCTCTCATCTCTATGCCCCCCTCACGCTATAGGGTATGGGGTTCACATGGGCCATTGGGTGGGGGGGGCAGGTGGATCAGCTCCTATCTGGGGGATTCGTAGGAGTGACACTGTTAGCCTCCTGGGCAGTGCAGCCACTGGAGGCTGACTGTTTCATTCCCATCCTTCCTACTTCCTTAATCTAGTTGCTGGATCTACTGCCTACCTCTCTTGGAGGCTGGGAGGGATTTTTCCCATGTAGTGAAATTGACAGAGTGCTGAGTGAGATTTTTCATCTACTCAGCATCCAGGAGCTATGCTTTTGCGGGGTCACAGGGAGGTGCTGTGTTAATTTACAACTGTCACAACTTTGGTGTGTTCCAGTATGGTTAGTGGGTAAGAAAGGGTCCAACTGAGGAATCTATTGCCCAGTGGACTGCCTGGGCATTGGGCTTGGGCACTCACATGGCATGGTGAGGGGAAATGCTTCTATGTCTAGCGCAGCACTTGGCTCACCTCATCTCAGCAATCCTACCTCCAGTAAGAAGGAGGGCAGGGAACTGGGATTTTGACTTCTAGTCAGTGTTCCTTTGTTGGCCATAGGGAATAGAGGGTACAGAGCAGTGGTTCTCAACCTTTTTTCATTTGTGGACCCTATACAATTTCAAATGGAGGGTGTGGACCGCTTTGGGAATCTCTTGTCTGTATATATAGTTGAATTCTGTTCAATCAGTTTTCAGTCTTTCGTGGACCACAGGTATAGAGGCTTCCCACTCATCCTCAGCTTTATAGTATATCAGAAGCCATTGGTGTCAGTTGACATTCATACTCAAATAACATTGCTGGGTAGTTTGGAGTGATTTACACCCCTTGTCATTAGTTAATAAAACTGAGGCCTCAGCATTTAGCCCTACTATCATGTCTGTCTCACTTTCATGTTCGTATCAAAGGTGCTAAGAGAAGGCAGAGGAAAAATAGTCTCCTGGTAGACAAGAGTTCAGAATGAGATCCAAAGCTAGGTTATTCATCAAAAGGGGTTTAGTTGCATTTTTTGTTTTGTTTCTGTGTTAATAAATCTTAACATCTAAATTTTATCAACCTGGCTTGAAAAGATTTAACAGCCAGATATTCAAAACTGCTCATAATAATTTCAGGTGTGCAATTTAAAACACCTAGATTCCAATTTTCAAAGGTATTTTAAGTGCCTAAAGATGCAGAGAGGCACCCAAGGGGATTTTCAAAAGCACTTAGGGACCTAACTCTCTGAAATTAGTGGGAGTCAGGCCATAGGTGCTTTTGAAAAGCCAACTGGGGGCCTTTCTGCATCTTTAAGCACTTACAAATCACATACCCCCCATCAGCTGGAACTGTGGACAGCGAACACCTCTGAAACTCGGGCCCTACTATTTCTCAGGTTAGGTACCAAAAGCTGATGCAATCAAAATGTTGGATTTAATTCATAGCTGGTTTTCACACTCCACATGGATCCATTTTCAGCGTGGCAAACTCACAATCACATATTAGTCAATAATGTGTTCGGAAGTTGGTTAAGTACAGAAAATCAATGTGAAAGAAAAAAATCTCAGGGTTAAGAAGTTACAGATAAATTTAATTTCTTAGGAAAAGTAAAATGGTATATCCAGTTTCACCACTTTCATTACCAAGTGAATGTTACAGTGCAGTGTATGCCACAGTTCAGTTTGTGGCTATAGTTTTAACTTTAAGCACTTTTTTCACTCATTCAAGTACTTTGAAAAAATTATTATTTGGGTTGAAATTTCCCGTGACTGGGATCGGCCAAAAGGCATTTTTCTTTGTTGGTTGGTGTTTTTGTTCAGCCATAATTGAATTATGTGATGCTAGAAGAAAAATACAATTTTCCTATTGAGCTATGTGTCGGATCACTTAATTAACATTCTGTTCATTCCCTCTGAAGCACCTGGCATTGGCCACTGTCGGAAGACAGGATACTGGGGCTAGATTAACCTTTGGTCTGACCCAGTATGGCTGTTCTTATGTTCTAGATCTTTTGTACACCTATGCTTTGCTTACACTACCATTTTCAGGTAATCTCACACCGTTGCACCCTCAGTGGTGGACCTCCATCAATGGCAGTGGAAACAGAGCAAAGATGTTTTTACCACTATATCATATATACTTGCAGGATTAGCCAAATGCACACATGACTTGCTGTAGATCAGGGGTCTCAAACTCAAATTACCACGAGGGCTGCATGAGGACTAGTGCATTGGCCCGAGGGCCGCATCACTGACCCCGCCCCCTCACTGCCCCCACTCCACCCCTTCCAATAGGCCCCACCCCTTATCCGACTCCTCCCCTGAGCGCGTGGCTCCCTGCTCCTCCCCCCTCTCTCCCAGAAACCGCAAAGCCGCCAGACAGCTGTTCTGGCAGCGGGAACTGCCTGGGGGTAAAAATAGAACCTCGGAGCAGCACGGAGGGAACGTGGATCTTAGCGATCTTAGCGGCCACAGAACGTAACTGGGGGCGGGGGTGAGGGGAGTTGGCAGCCACAGAATGTAACTCGGGGAGGGGCGGGGTGAGGGGAGTTGGCAGCCATTGGACGTAACTGGGAGGGGGGTTAGGGGGAGCCTGGCAGCCTGCCTCTTCTCCCCCCCTCCTCCCCTGTTTGCGCGCTTCCCGCTCCTCCCCCCTCCCTCCCAGAAACCGCGAAGCCGCCAGACAGCTGTTCTGGCGGCGGAACTTCAGAACGTAACTCGGGGGGGGGGGGCACGGGGAGCCCAGCGGGGTGCAGGGAAGCGGGCCGCGTGTTTGAGACCCCTGCTGTAGATTCAGTGTACATCAAAGGGAGATTAAACCTTGAGCGTGCCTTCTGAGTGATAGTGGTGAAACACTGATTGCAGTGAAGTTAATGTCAAAACTCTCAGTGATTACAATGGGGCCAGGATTCCACACCAGGTTCTTATGCCACAACCAGTGAGCAATGTGTCGGAAGACTCGGGTATACATGTAATCCACTATCGGAACTGAGTAAATAAAAGTGAGATTCCCTAAGCCATATTTTCCCATAAGTGTCTATAAAGGCCCTAATCCTACTACACCAATAAATAGCCACTGAAGCCTATACACACACAGACCATTTCGTGATTAGGCAAAAGTCAATGCCGATGACAATTTGTCATGGAATTTTTATTTTTGTGCAACAGTAGTAAAGTGTATTTTACTCATTTAATTTGGTTCAAACATCCCATTTAATGCAGAGCATATGAAGTGCTTGATATTCAAACATAAAATGTATTTTCATTTACTATAAATAATGTATGTAATAGCTAACAGTATATTATGTCAACTGCTGAAAAGTAAACATTTTTCCAAATACCTAATTTATATACAATATTTAATATAAAATAGACAAGATTAACAAGTAAGTGAACTTTATTTGCATGATTATGGCTCTTGTCCAGATCAAATCACGTCAAGTATTTTAGATTCTACTTTTTAAAATTCCCCCAACAGTTTCTATTGGAAAAAAGTAGTCTTCACTTCCTCTTCTATAATGTGGTGTATAGTTTCAGCAGAGTACTATAATATCTGCTGTGCTTCACTACAGAAATGGTTGTATTTCAAAGATGCATAAACTATACACGGTTTGTAAAGTGATTTGGGAAGTTTATTATACAAACATTCAATTAATAATATAAGCTACTTTTACTGAATCTGTAAATTTCTGTAACAAATGTTTGTGCTTTTACTGAATCTATACTATTTTGTAACAAAGAATAATGATTTCAGCCAGAATTTAGGCAGACTGCATCCATTTAGAGACAATCACACTCAACTTTTTGAGTACACATTCTCCTCAATATATTTTAAATGCAGCATGATACACAGAGATTTTCAGAGGCAGAACATTACATTTGTGCAATACAGAGGACAATATGCCTCCACCTCCATGAAATATTTCTATGCATTATAAACAAGCAATGGGAACATTAAATATCACATGGAAAATAATGTGAGTCTCACAAATTAACCAAGAATGTCCCTAAATGTGTTCAGATTCCAGCTGTTCTTACACGTGTACATAATGAAGGGAAAGAGGACTGACAGTCTTAAGGCACTGAACTAGGACTCAGAAGACCTAGGTTCAATTGCCGGTTCTCCCACATACTTCCCGTGGGACCTAGGGCAAGTCACTTTCCCTACCTCACAGAAGGGTGTGTGGATAAATGAAGTAGTTTGTGAGATGCTCAGATACTACAGCGATAGACAGACCTTTTCTCCCTGGCTCTCTTTAGACCTTTGTACATATGGTGGAAAGGGCAGGAAGAATCAAGCTGCTTATATGCTCCTTGAGGACAGGATGAAAATGTGTTATGGTTTTGTTAGACATCACAAGCTGTACACGGTGGAGAATGTTCCAAAAACACTACTGCTGGTGCACATCACACAACCAAAGTGCCTGTGGCTTTAAAAGCTACAATAAAAATCTTAGTATAATAGCATACATGTATATATTTAAGAGGTGTCCTTTAACGGGACTAGAATGATTATTCCATTTTCCCTAGACAGAAAGGGCCACATTCTACCCTCAGTGCAACCCAAATGCATCAATAGGGGTTGCACAGGCTTAATGGAGAATGAAATTTGGCCTGGGGTTTTCTTCTTCACGTAAGGCTTAGACAGTGCCATACATCCGACACTAAATCTGGCCCAGGGTTAATTAAAGGGCTGTAGGTAAATGTTGACATTTCTTTAAGTGCACATCTATTCCCTAAAAATGTTGCTGTGCAAAACGGTTGTGGTTAGACAGTATGTAACTATGCAATAATTACTATGTGCCCACTCCCAACTTTCCCACCTAAAGATAAGTTCATAATTGTATACTGTGCTGCTTGTTGCTAAAAAAAAAAATCTCATAATTGTATCACTGTTTGGAATAGCTACTGGATTATTAATGCCCTTCAATAAACTTGAAAAGAAATAATTCATTACTGTGCGTCATGGACTTATGGTGACCAGACAGCAAATGTGAAAAATCAGGACAGGGGGTGGGGGGCAATAGGAGTCTATATAAGAAAAAGACCCCAAAATCAGGACTGTCCCTATAAAATCCAGACATCTGGTCACCCTACATGGACTGTCAATCAGTTCCATGAGAGATAATCTATATAAAGCAGTGGCTCTCAACCTTTCCAGACTACTGTACCCCGTTCAAGAGTCTGATTTGTCTTATGTACCCCCAAGTTTCACCTCACTTAAAAACTTACAAAACAGACATAAAAATACAAAAGTGTCACAGCACACTATTACTGAAAAATTGCTTACCTTCTCATTTTTACCATATAATTATAAAGTAAACCAATTGGGATATAAATATTGTCCTTACATTTCAGTGTATGGTACACACATGGTAGTATAAACAAATCATTGTCTATGAAATTTTAGTTTGTACTGACTTCGCTTTTTATGTAGCCTGTTGTAAAACTAGGAAAATCTAGATGAGTTGATGTACCACTTGAAGATCTCTGAGTACCCCGAGAGGTACACGTACCCCTGGTTGAGAACCACTGGTATAAAGGATATTGTATTTATATTTCACAATCATGATCTTAGAGTACAGGCTGTTTATCCAAAAAGTCTATTTGGTAGTACTGACTCAGTCAGTCCGGTGAATTTACGAGAACCTATTTGAACCTCAACTGCATTATGGGTTCAACACAGACCAATAATGTGAGACAAAAATCATCTAATAGAAGAGGGCCTAATATATCATGCAATGCCTCATGTGGATTAAGTGAGAAACTATTGCAGAAACCATTTTATTTTAGAGTATGTTGCTTTGGCAATCCAGCTAAATAAAAGCTATAATTTTGAATAAGGATCAAAACAAAGAACTCTTTAAGACCACAGAGGCCACTGGTGCACAAAAATAGTATTTTACATGGTTGAAACAGTTTGATAGAGTCAAAGTCATTTTGTACCTTGTCTCCTATATATAATAAGTCCAAGTCTACTGTGCTTGATTTGTTTTGCACACTCAGAAATAAGAGTGATGATGAGTTGTTAATAATTGGTATAAGAACTTCAGTGATGTGAACAAAAGGTCAAAAAAGAATGGATCACCTCTGTGTATATCTGTTCTAAACAAGAATGGTTTATTTCCAGTAGTACTGGCACAGACATTATATAAAATTGTACTTCTAAACAGTTAAGGCCTTTTGAAATTATAAGTGGGATATAGTCTAACTAAAAATCTGTAAAACACTCACTATTTCCAATAAATATTTTTTTGCTACAAGTCAGAACTAAAATATCCCACATCAAAAATTTAAAACAGATATGAACTTTAGTTAAACTTTGAGATCATGTTCTTTTCTTATAGACACTGAGAGCAGAATGTGTCCTTCCTTTCTTGTCCCCTGGAAAGGTTTTCAAAAACTAACTGCATGCGGTAGAAATTACTATTTAAGGGGTCAATCTTGCAACCCTTACTCAGATGTTTAAATATGCTCTTCACTAATCATACTTCAATGAGTAAATTTTGTTCACAGGAGTAAGGGTTTCAGGATTAGACTCTTAATAAGCCACTTCAAACTAACAACATGTAAATATGGGTATTGGTTTTCCAAGATCAGTTAATTGACTTGAGTGGTCTAACAGCCGCTTCAGTTTTGTCTCCATTTAATCTGACCTTCAGTTTAATTTGACCTCTCAGATCAAAATGTCTAGATATTTGAGCTTGAATGAACTTAATCAACACTTTCTTTATTATTATTATTCTGAATAATTTTAAGCACAAAAATACTCCTGTAGCATGCACAATTTGGCACTACAACATATTTATACTGTACATAAGAAATTTACTTGGATTGCAGAAGCAAAAATGACAGTAAGTGTTTGACAAAAGAATCCCGTATCCATTACCATAATATATCAAATATCCATAGATATATCCACTCTGTTCCAAATAAAAATGTGACTGTCAGCCCCCTCAAATCAATACTCCTGGAATATCAGCTTTTCTCTGTGGCCTAACAATTGCCAGTACCTCTTCTCTGTTTCACCATGTAACTCTTTGACTTTTAGTGTGAGATACTGAAATACAAAATATAGGTCAAGCTGATTAAGAGAGAACATCCTCCATGTGATGTTTACATGTGAATTTGCACCATATTGCATAGTGTGATTGTAAATGAAAGAAAAATACAGTCATACTAATGTTCATTACCCAGGTCAGAAATAAGTATTTAGAATTAAAAAGAAGCTAGAGTTACTTTATAAACTAATAATTGCACCAATATAAAAGTCATTTAAAAATAAACAGAATACTAACCCAGGTTATGTTACCTGGATCAAACTTTTTTTATGCTCAACATGCCTGTTTAATATTTTTAACAAAATAATACTCTGAGCTTTTAGAAGTTGCCAGAAAACTAAGAAACCTCAGCAATAAAAGATTCTCTCTCTAAATCAATTAAAGCTTAGACTTCACAACTGAATTTTAGATTCCAAAACTGAGTCCAACTCATTGTAATATAAATATATTTATATTCTGATTTTATTACTTAGTAATTAGAAGTCTCATCACATGGGCTGAGCTGGATTAGTCCTTGACCTGGTCAGTCATTCGCATTTGTGCCAATACACAAGGAATTAAATTTAATTATTTAAATGATGCAGATTCACAGCATGAAGCATATTGTTTTTGTGTGTTAGGCTTTTAAAATATTGTTGTTATTTTATAATGGAAACAGTACCAAAGCAGTACCAGAATCAAAGGTTCTTTAGAAGATCAGCGTATTCTAGGATAACTCCTTTCCTTGACACCTAGACAAGGAAAAGTTTCCTTAAAAAACATCTCTGATCTTCATGAATGGAAGGACTTAGCTCTTTATTTTATTAAATTAGTAAATTTAAGGAGTTCATGGAAATATTTAAAACCAGCAATATGTTAGTCTTATGAGTATTGTACGGAATGACTATGGCTTTTGTATTCTTTCAATACAAGAGTTGAGATGAAATGCAATGCACCACCTTATTAATATCAAGCAAACTAAAAAGAGATTAATGTATTTAATCTCTCTAAAGTCTGTCCATAATTTAAAGAAAAGATTTCAGATTGCATAACCAAAATTAACTGGTAAATTTGCATAGCAATTTGGAACTATGTTTTTTTAAACAGCGTTAACTGGTGATTTAATTTCCATTTTGCTGATAATTCAATAACTTCCACATTTAGATTACACCTTTCAAATCTACAAAGTTTTTTTAAAAAGTTTCATCCAGCATTATATGAAGTGGTGTACTACTACACATACTCTCTGAGAACTTGTATTCGAGGCTGCAGGAACAAAGCTAAAGATGCACTGCAATGATTTTACTTCTAGACTTTCACTCCAATATTATGTATGTGGAGTAAATATCTGATGTTTATTTTAGTTATGTAGTTTGAACACCTTAAGACGACAATACCTAAGTACTGTAAATGTAGCATACTTTAATACAGTATCTCCAAAATCTAATAACGTACACTTAGGCAGCAGCGTATTAGCTATGTTCTACATGTAATAGTGGCTTTGCAATAATTTTACAACTATAAATTGAAGTTTTCTTGTGATACAGCTGACTTGCCATTACATATTGACCCTCCATGGTGTTTATTTATTAATGTCCCTTCCTCTACTCCCTCCACTACCCCGCCCCCCATGACCTGTAGAGAGTGAGGGGAAAAAATAGGAATGAAATAATAAAACTAATTTAAATCTTATTGTTCTTTAAGTTGTATAAATTTATCTAGCATGTATGTTATGTATGAATGTGTCTTCTAATATTAAAAAAAAATCCTTCCAGCAAGAGTTTAAAAAGAAGTATTATTCTGACATAAATGAAGAGTTAAAGAGTTGCATTTGCATTCATTAGGCTGGCTAATTAAATTTCAGTTTGTGTGTATAAAAGAAACAAAAATCTTGTCAAACTGCCTCTCCATGTAAAGTCTAACGGGGTCTTGGTGTGGTGTTAGCAAATGTACATTGTCTCAGCAACGTGAGCAATACAATGCCACCAATCTCTCTTCCTCCACAGCCCTGAATTTATTATTAAATACAATTTAGCAATAGCTCAATCACTGGACAGTATGTGATGCACTAAAGCACTTATGTGTTTATCATCTTTACAAGCAACACGAGTAGTGGTGTCCTTTATTGCCTCCTGCAAATCTGCAGCAATGATGCAAAACAGCTTCTTTTTTTTAAATTCTCTTTTGGAATACAAATGCCTCCTTTCCTGATTTCTAACCAACACGCCCTGTGCCCATGATAGTTTCTGAATCACCGATACCTTTCTGCTGTTGGTAAAAACAACATTACATTTGGATGGGACTGGGGGGGGGGGGTGGAGGAGAAAAAAACCCCACAAACCTAAGACCACAAAGACAACATTAAAACACTTGGGGAAAATATCTCAGCAACCGAGGATGAAAATTAATAGGCAGAAAAGCAGCAGGGAAATAAGCGACAATCTCCCCCTTCCCCCTGGAACTCGTGCAACTAATGACCTCTCCAAGTGCTGAATTAAAAGGTTCCAGGAGACAAACCGCTCGCATCCTGCTTATGAGAGAGACATACCAGAAGTTGTCACCTGTGCTAATACAATTAAAGAAGAGACATAAGAAAGGGAAAGAGAAGGGGGGAGAGGGTGCTGCAGTTTTAGGCGCTGTTGCAGAATGAAAAGCAAGAGAAAAAGCCTGTAGCCAAATAAGAAGTGAAGAGCATTTACCAGCAGCAGCAGCAGCAGGTTGAGCAGCCTGAGTCCCTCACACCAGCTCTGGGTGATAACTTAACCCAGTGTTCAGCATCAGCGCGGATTCCTTCACTGAGGGGGGGAGGGGGGGCTAGGACACCTCTAGGGAGAGCCGATGCAATATCCCAACGCGCCCTGCGAGCCTCCTCCCCACAGCGCCTGCCTCCTGAGAGCTGAGCCTCAGCGACGGACGGAGCCGCGGCTGCTGCCTGCGAGCTACCCAAGCAGCTCAGTGCCAGCTGCTCTCTGAATCCAGCCCGGCAGACACCAGGTTGCACGAGCCCCTGAATGGGGGGCGCGAGCCAATCCCGGGCTCAGCTGCAAGCAGCAGGCAGCGCGCGCGCAGGGGCACCGTGCACAGGCACGGCCGGGAG
This sequence comes from Chelydra serpentina, assembly GCA_037349315.1. Taxonomy (NCBI): domain Eukaryota; kingdom Metazoa; phylum Chordata; order Testudines; family Chelydridae; genus Chelydra; species Chelydra serpentina. The sequence continues at coordinate 25,806,207 of JBAIAC010000035.1, read as the reverse complement.
GCGGCAGCGGCTGCAGCAACCGCAAGCGGCAGCCGCCTCTGGGGTGCCTCGGCTGGGTGCACCCGAGGCGATGCCGGGTGCGGAGCGGGGAGGAGGCGACGATGGCAAGCGCCGGGCCTGCTCTTTGCGTTCGCACCGTTACCGAGACGCCAAGATTTTGTCTGGCGTTTTCACGGTGGTGGTTTTTTTTTTTTATGTTGCATTCCCGGCTGTTTGCATTTTGCAAGCGGAGCTGCTGATGTACTTTGCAGTTGTGTTTACGGTAAAGGTGCGGGGAAAAGGGAGAAGGTGAAGCACTAGCAGATCGCCCAAGCGGGGGTGCTTCTGCTAACGACAGCATGGGGATGGGGGGAGCTTTTGGCCGCAGAAGCCAAGCACCGGCTGGTATGGCCCATTAGCTCTAGGCCTGCCGGTGGCTGGAGAAAGAGGGGCAGGACACTCACAGCAGGCAGGCACATTGCAAGGGCTCCCTCTCAGCTCCTTCCCTAGGGGGTTGTGGGGAAATAAGTTGGGTGCACAGTTGCAGCTGTGGCCTAAGCAACCTGTAGAAGCGACAAAGGGTCCTGTGGCACCTTATAGACTAACAGAGGTATTGGAGCATAAGCTTTCGTGGGTGAATACCCACTTCTTCGGATGCAAGCAGTGGAAATGTCCTGCGGCAGATATAAATGCAGGGAAGAGTCAGGCTAGAGATAATGAGGTTAGCTCAATCAGGGAGGGTGAGGCCCTCTTCTAGCAGCTGAGGTGTGAATACCAAGGGAGGAGAAACTGCTTTTGTAGTTGGCTAGCCATTCATAGTCTTTGTTTAGTCCTGAGCTGAGGGTGTCAAATTTGCAAATGAACTGCTCCAGGCTTTTGTATATTGCCATTCCTTATATCTGATTTGTGTCCATTTATCCTTTTGCGTAAGGACTGTCCAGTTTGGTCGATGTACATAGCAGAGGGGCATTGCTGGCACATTATGGCGTATATTACATTGGTGGATGTGCAGGTGAATGAACCGGTGATGGTGTGGCTGATCTGGCAATATACAAAAGCCTGTAGGAGAACACTTCAATCTTCCTGGTCACACAATAGCAGATTTAAAGGTAGCCATCCTGCAGCAAAAAAACTTCAGGACCAGACTCCAAAGAGAAACAATAGAGCTTCAGTTCATTTGCAAATTTGACACCATCAGCTCAGGATTAAACAAAGATTATGAATGGCTAGCCAACTACAAAAGCAGTTTCTCTTCCCTTGGTATTCACACCTCAGCTGCTAGAAGAGGGCCTCACCCTCCCTGATTGAGCTAACCTCCTTATATCTAGCCTGACTCTTCCCTGCACATTTATATCTGCCCCTGGACATTTCCACTGCTTGCATCCGAAGAAGTGGGTATTCACCCACGAAAGCATATGCTCCAATACATCTGTTAGTCTATAAGGTGCCACAGGACCCTTTGTCGCTTCTACAGATCCAGACTAACACGGATACCCCTCTGATACTTAAGCAACCTGGTTAGTGATGAAATTAATGAAGGAACCTGCAGGAGGATCCTCGAGGGCGGTAGGGCATCCTTTGAGTGTCCTAAATTTCACACTTAACTCTCATTTCTCTTGTAGAAACGTGTGCAGCTGTATAACTCTATAACCCATACACAAGTTTATCTGGCACTATCTGTCTCTTCTTGTAGTTTAGCTGTTGAATCCCCACTACTTTCTAAACTCCCATGGGGGAACAGACTGTGGCACACCATTCATATACCTCCGCCTTGTAAACTGATGCAGTATTGATTGATATAGGGGATGGTTTATTTTGTATAGGAGATATTACATATGGTGCTTGTTTGCTTTGCACTAATGATATACATGAAATAGAGATGGTTTGTTTCACTTTCTATGTAATAATATACAAAAAATGGTCTGACAACTGCCCCAAACTAGCTATGCTCCCTATGAAAATGTAGGGATACTAGGGCAAAGCAGTGTATGGCATTCCAAAGCATACATTGACTCCTCTAGCTGAAAGCTTAGGCCTTGTCTACACTAGAGACTATAGTGGTATAACTACATTTCTCAGGGGTGTGAAAAATCCACACACCGGAGCAACATAGTTATACCAACTAACCCCCCATGTAGACAGTGCTATGTCGACAGGAGAGTTTCTCCCATCGACCTAGCTACTGCCTCCACAGTTTAATGGCCCACATTAGCCTTGAGCCTTGCTTTCCTTCATGCCACTTCAATTAAATTGCCTCAAAGGCAGGTCAGGCTGGTGTATTTATTCATTACGGTAAAGCACTTTGAAGATGTAAGTGTTGAATATTATGTGACAGACCTCAGATTTTCCTCTTTTCCGACACACACCTGGAACCAGGAGTAAAAAGCCACAGCAAAGCAAACCAGAAGTTCAAGAAAGAAAAGAGCAGCAGGCTGCTAAACAGCACTTGATAGGATCCTATAAAACTCCCTCCAGCTACTTGGCAAGGCCCAATTTTTTTTAAAAAAAATAGCAGCTTAAATTAATCAGGATATGTAAAAACAGCAGTAAAGAAACCATAGAGACATACAATCCACAGCAGCAGAGCTTTTTATAATGGTACTGGTAAAACATAACTCTTCAATTCTATATTCCATAAAATAGAAAGTCTATGTGGAGAAGCAAAGCTAACCAGTGTATGGTGCACCAGCGGTGGTAGAGAAGCATACTGTCAATGTCTCGTTGGAGACAAACTACAGGAAAGTTAATTTTCTGACTGCGACTATAGTTTTCTAATTGTCAGCAAAGAACAGGAGTTTTAAGGGGCAATCCAGAAATCAGCGGGGAAGTATCTCTCAGCTCTTCAAGGTTAATTGAGAAGTGGGGTTAGCAGAGTGTGTTAGTTGAGTTTGCTAAATTTATAAGCAGTCCACTTGCCTGAGGACTAAGCCTTCATACAAGGATGAAGCACTCGCAACCTCTCCCACACCATTTCAAGATAGATGTCTGTGTCAGACACTGCAGACTAAGTTCTCACATAATATAGATGGTGATGTGCCTTGATTCTGCTAAGAGACGTCTGTATAGGGATGTTGTGACAACTAGGTTAATGGAAAGAATTTCTGTGCCCAGAGACAAATTGTAAACTGCAAAAATGAAGATGTATTCAAAAGTGAATTGCTTTTAAGGGGCGAGTTGTCCCAAACAGGAAGTGTAGCCTACATTGATAGATTTATAGAAAATAGGCCTACTCTTGTCAGACAAACATGATGCAATTTTTGATGACAAAGTTTGGTTGACAAAGGTAAGAATATTGACATAACATACTTAGATTCTCACTAACAGAAGTTGGTCCAATAAAATATAATATCTTACCCACCTTGTCTCTCTAATATTCTGGGGCCAACATGGCTACAACTACACTGCATACATTAGATTCTGGAAGGCATTTGACAATGCTGCATGACATTCTCATAAAAACTAGCATTATACAGAATAGACCTAGTCCATATTAAATGGTTTTAAACTAGTTAATGATAGATCTCAAAAAAGTATTTGTAAATAGTGAATCCTTATCCAATAGGGGTATTTCTAAGTGGGTTCCACAGTGATCTGTTCTTTACCCAATGCTATTCAATATTCTTATCAACTATCTGGAAGAGCATATAAAATTACTGACTAAATTTGAAGATGACAAACAACAAAACGCAGTGGAGTGGCAAATGATGGGGACAGGTCAGTTAAAACGGATAGACCTGCATCACTTGGTAAGGCGGCCTCATTTGAACACCACACATTTTAACATGGGCAAATGCAAGGTCATATATTTGGGAACAAAAATGAATGGCATCCAAGATGGGGGCTGTGTCCCGGAATGCAGCCGCTCTGAAAAGGATTTAGGGGTCATGACAGATAACAACCAACTGAACCTATGCTCCCAGTGGGATGCTGTCCATAAGAGGGTGAATGCAATGTCCAGTTCTCTTGTCCCCACTTCAGAAAAAGGATGTTGAAAAATTGGAAAGTGTTCAGAAAATGGCTCCAAGACTTATTCAAGGTCTGGAAAACATGCCTTAAAGGTGAGACTTTAGAAATTCTACCTATTTATTTTATCTAAGAGAAGGTTAAGAGGGGACTTGATCATGGTTACAAGTACCTACAGGGGGGGAGAGATTTCTGGTAATACACGGTGTTCATAGATAAGGCAAACTGCACCTCTAAGTTCTCCTGGTCTCTGCAAGCACACCTACTCAGGTCTCCAACTCCAAAGCCAGCACCTTTCTCAGGATGGAACCATGCAATTTTTGCACTCAGATTGGGACCTGGATTGCAGTCCTGCATGTATCAACCATGATTTACTTTGGCAGCTTAGACTTATATTCAGACCCTTAAATTCTGTTCCCTCTGGGGCACTGACAGTGGTAAGTGTTGCAATACCCCTCTGGGGCAATGACCATACAGCCTCCTTAAAGCAATGTTATTTATATACACAACAAAAGCTTTTAAGCAAAAATGTATCTTTAAAAAATAAAACACTGTACACATACCCAAGTACACATACTTAAGGCAATTGCCTGGACCTGGGAAGGCTAAATTTCTTACACTCTCGCTGCACACTCTCTCTCTCTCTCAACCCATCTTCCTAGGCAGTGCTGCTAAGTTACCCCCTCTCCTCAACTTACTTGTTCTCCTCTACAAGGCTTTTTAACTCTGATCTCTAGCTGCCAAGCCTGGCAAAAACAAGTTTTGCAACTGACTGGAGCCAGGATCCTTGAAACTATCAGCTTTCTCCATTGTCTTCCAAATGTATGCTTGGATTTACTTATCTAGAGCAACTGCGTAGCTTTCCCCTTTGCTCTTCCTACAGACCCCTAGTGGCTAGCTCAGGTCTACGTTTTAAGCAACCCAACCCGAGAAGGTCAACTATTTTCCAATCTGACCCTTGCCCTGAGCCTGAGTCAACACCACTGTTTTCTTTCCCATGGGATCAGCACGGTGGTAGATGTATGTCCTACTTCTGCCATCCACCGCCCTCTGCTGTGCTGCATGTGCCCTATGGAATGAGAAGCGCTGTAACTCATCAGCACAATCACTCTGCAATGCACAGCGCAGTGAGGTGGGCAAGCAGGAGGAGAGCTGACCCAACCTGAATGGGTGTGGTTGTTTTCCAACCCAACATGGACCCAAACACTTATAGTGAAGTTCCATCAAGTTCAGGTTGCACTGCAGGACTCTACCAATTAAGTTAGAGCAATACATTCATACAGAAAATTTTATAACCCTCCATAGCTATACAGCAACTTTACCACGCTAACCAGGTCACTGACAGTATTCATGCAATTATTACTTGTGTATTAACCTCTGGATAACTATAACAGCTCCACGACAGTCACAGATGGCTCTTTTATTAACAAAATGGAATAACGAGATCCAGTGGCTGAAGCTAAACAGATTTAGATAAGAGATTAGGGTGTGTTTTTTTAACAGTGCAATTAACCAACTGTTGGAACAATTTACCTATGGATGTGGTGGAGTCTCCATCTTTTGATGTCTTTAAAATCAATTCTGGATCTCTTTCTAAAAAAATATGCTCCAACAGAAGTTATGAGTTTGTAAAAGATTGCTGGGGGAGATCCTTTGGCCTGTGTTATGTAGGAAGTTAGACTACATGACCATAATGGTCACTTCTGGCCTTAAAACTGAGTCTCATGAAAGGTGATTTACTCTAACAAAGGACTTAAAATGTTCAGAATAAAGAGAAAACTTATTGCAACTACATAATGCCTCTCAAAAGCTGTAACACACGTAAAATAGGATTATTTTAATTAATTGATAGAATTTCCAACATTTGTTATATATCCTGGTATATCATTGGTGGCACAATTGCTATATCTTTTTTTTCCACAGCAGGAAATACATTCTCAGGATAGCAGTGTGAGGAATATCAGGAAGGAAATCAGAAGTACATATGGGAATATCTGTTCCAAGAAATCTGAAAAATAACCGCACAATAGTGTGAGAGAAATATCTGCTTAGCATGCAGCTAACTTCCAGGAGAGGCAGGAGGAGTGGAGGGAAGGGAATTCTCTAACACTGGGATTATCACTTCTGATAGTGCAGCAAATACGATGCATGCATGACACAGAGACGGGTAATTTGTCCGTGTGCCAAGGTTTAAATATTGTCTGAAGCTGATTGTGATTTGTCAAGCAAATGGATGGAAGAGAAATGCTGAAGCCATGTTGATATTTTCACCTAGTCTTTAGCTCCCTCAGCCTTTTTTGTTTTCTGTTTCACAGCCAACCCATCATACCTTGTGAGAATTATAGCCTGCCTTTGAAACAGCTCAAATGGGAAGTTCTGAGCAGGTAGAAAGCTACTTTCTCTATGCTTGAACAGCTCTGAACAATTCAAAGCCATCAACAACTTTGCAGTTATGGAAAGAAGGAGAAGGGGACAAAAAAGAAATTGTGGGGATAGGAATACTTTGCATCCAGTCGCTGCTCAGCAGTGTGTCAGAGAGCTTGTATACTAGCTAGAAGCCTTTTACAGACAACTGATGAGTTGAAACAGGTACATATTGCCACAGCAAAAGTTATGCAATCCCTCTGCATTTGCAGGAGGGGGACAAAACTGATGTATTCATGAGCAATTTGAAACAGCACATTTGGTGGACATGGTCATCCCTAATGAGACTCTAATCCTAAGCACAATAAAGTATTGGACACCTACTTTATGTTCTTTCTACATATTTTAAAACTACTGATTTACAGACCCAAAGCCCTTTTCTTCCACAGGGATTGTGCTGACCAAGAACACTTCAAAGATATTCTAATCAAGAAGGTTGTCAACTGATTGTCAGAGTACATTACAGTTGTCTCTTAGGTAAGTCTTTGGTCTCCTGGCAGGTCTAGAGGAGAATACAGACAGCATTGAGAAGGGTTTCTGTGATCTAATGGGGTCTGCTCCTATAAACAGCACCCTTAGCAAGCCAGAATTAGACATCTTCATGCACACAAAATTCCTAAAACCTGAAGGAGGGGTGTGACATAGTGAAATTTCACAGCTTTAAGTCAGTTTCTGAGGTACTGCTCTGGGAGTGCACAGGGTGTGGTCCTTCCAAACTGTATGTACCCTGAGATTTGTGAAGAGTGCCTGATAATCTCAGGGCATCTCTGCAGAGGCCCAGTCTGCTGTACAAGTAGGGCTCCATTCTTCATAACAGCATGATGTCAATAGTTGCTCCAGATTTACACTGATGTCAGATCAGATTCTGGCTTTTGGAGTGTAAAGCCCATCATCTCAGCATTGTGAGTGGCAGAATAGCAAAGGAAATGGTTATTGCATTCAATGGCAGCATCCCAGATTGTCTAATCTTCAGTTTGGTCTTGCAGACTATTGGGCATTTGTATTCAGGTCATTTTAGCATTGGTGAGACCACAGAAATTCAGTGATGGACTCATCTCTTTAAAGCTAATATTGAGGCAATGGCCCAGACCCACAAAGGGGTTTATGTATCTAAGTCTCAGTTTGGGCTCCACTGCTCTACAAAATTCCAGCTCAACCCTGTAGACACAAACTCACTTGGCACCTATGTTTTCAGGGTAAAGATTCCCACAACACCTGTTTCTATCTCTGAGCATGCGCCCTGCTGCCTCCCTCTAGGTGTCTGGATGCCTAACTCTGATCCAAACCCCAGAGCAATTCACCAACCAGGAGAAGATAAGCATTTGTACACCCAAGTCACATGTGGGGTCTGATCTGGTAGGTATGCTCAGAGGCCACTTACTGACTTGGGTCCCATTCAGACTGGCTGGAGAAGCAGAAGATGGTGGTGATGCCACAGTAGCCACCTTATAAAACTTTTATCCCAGTGGTTAGTACACTTAACTGAGGTGGAGGTAAGAGGATGGGGAAGGGGAGACCCAGATTCAATTTCCCCGTCTTTGCCACAGGAGGAAAAAGGATTTGAACAGGGTTTCCCACCCCTGAGCTATGGGATAGTCTGATATTGGTCTTGTGACAGATATGGCAATTTAATGAAAAAACCTGGACAAACTTAATCTTAATTCAATAAAGCTTAAATATCCTAGGATTTAATTGTATTAAAAATGCAAATGTATATGTATGATTGGATTGTATGTAATGTCTTTTGTGGGGGAGGGGGGGAACAGACACAACTTGGGAAGTGTTATGAACATCAGATGACTTCTTTAAACAATGTGCCAGACAAGAATGGAATTTTAGTTGAGTGGGTTTCCTAGGAAACACTTGGGAAGAGGGAAATGCAAATTCCTACCTCCAGACCCAACTTTCTGAAGCTATGCCCTGAAAAGAAAACCATTGCCAACAGATTGCGGGAGTAGGCAATCTCAAGATCAAAGACCCCAGCTGTACATAGGACAGGCTGACTTATTCATGGTGTAATGTCCTGTCTCTTGAAATATTTGAGCACGCCCACCTCCTCAGTGCAAAGCCTCACTTTTGTGTTGGTTTCAGTTTTGCTGCTGAACAATAAAGCTCCTGCCCCAGCAAATAGCTGTGCTTCGATCAGCATCTGTCTGGGTCTATCTATCTATCTATCTATCTATCTATCTATCTCCTTCTCTGCTGGATCCACATATAGCATCTGGGGGCCCTTGTTCTGAAAAAGAAAAGTGGCACAAAGTTGTAACCACAGAAAAACCCCTTGGTGAGGTTGGAAGGACTGATTCCTACAGCAGCCCTTGTTGGAGTTGGAGTGATCTCTGGCAAGCTTATTAGCATGCAACTAGGTTCTCTTGTGCTTTTCTCACCTCAAGAATAAGTGCGCTTACTTAGGAAAATCTGCGTGGTACCTTATCACTGTGGGTAATTACGCTGTTTACAGCTTCTGGGGAGCAGGCAAAGCAGCCTGCATAGGTGGATTGACATCCTGGGAGCACTTACAGTGCAGGCAGGGAACCGTGCAGTGTGGAAGAACACTGGTCAGAAGGGAAAGAGAGACAGGTCTCTGCCCAAGAGAGGATATGGCTAAGGAGCTGGGAGTCTAAAAGTGGGTGCCCTTGGTGTACCTCGAGGGGGAAATACCAGTGCACTTGCTCTGAATTGTGACTGGGCTCCCTTAGTCTCTGGTGTATTCCACATCCCAGGTGAGTGCTCTAGCCACTGGGCTACACATAAGGTGGGAACAACCTCCCGCTCCTGCTGCTGTTTTGTGTGGAGCAAGGCAGGCTCCTAACTCATTCTCACAAGAAGTGCCTCAGGCATCTGACTTCACAGTTCCCATGGACTGTTAAGCAGAGATTGAGCTATAGGGAAGTGCCTATCTTCAAGAGAGTGGCAGGGCTTAGCACCCTGCCTTTCTTTGGTCAACATCTACTATTGGCTAGCTTAGGTGGGGAACCACCCAACATGCTAGCTTTTGTGGATCGCATTTCAAAAGCACCTCTCTCCCTATTCATTGCAATAGGGAACATAGGTGCCCAACTCAGACTTTGTGGATTGCAGTGTTCTTGTTATTTTCTAGGCACCTAAAAGTTAGGTGCTGTGGGACTCAGCATTGCAAGATCGAAGTCCCTTTATAAATCCCATCCTGTAACCATAAAATTAAAAAAAGTATATAGTTTTACCTACATACTCTGCCTTTTTTGTACCAAGAGGAAAAATGATAACAGTAAAAGGAGAATACATGATATTTTGGTTATTGTGAGGGAACTAGGGGCTTTCTAAATTGAACTAAGGGGAAAATGAATGCTTGTTTCTGGCATCAGAAATTTATTTTCTTTCAGCTGTGATGAAGCATCACTGGTGTGGGTTGAGCAATACTACAGATAAAATATTCTTTTGCTGTAGCATGAATAAATGAGTTACCTACAGTCTTGGGTATCAGCAGGAGTAAATGGCAGCACAAAGATCAGTTCTAATGCATGACCTCGCTGAAAAGTCAGTTTAATTGCCAGGAGTTTCATCCAGTGGAAATATTTCTAGAATAATACATGTAGAAAGAGATGAAGGGAGGGAAGCTAGCAAAGTGTAAAGGATACAGTAGATGAACATTTTTTGCCTAATACTGAAGCCCACTCAAACATCATGAGGTTTAAAAACTGACAAAAAAAAACCCAACAACGTTAAAAAGTTAGTGTTCTGCTTAGGAGTGAGAATGTAAAAAAGAAGCAGACAGAAATCATCCAATGGAAGAGTCGTGAAAATGCAGAGAGTGAGGGGGACGGGTGTTGAAAATGACCAGAGTAAGGAGAGAGAAAGCAAAACTATGTGTGGTTTCAGTACATAATAGATTCAGGGGAACAGTTTAGTTTTTTGGGTGATGTTTTTCTATCCTTAAGTAAGATATTAATACAGATTTTCCTATAGCTAGAAAATAAGCGTAATTTGTTTTGTTCTTTTTAATTGACTATGCTTTGTGGGCTGGAAGGTGCGGAGGGAGAATAGGTTTAAATTAAAATAGGAAAAGTGCTAATTTTGTGACCCAGAAATAGTTACAGGTTTGCAAATCCTTGAACTTCATTGGGCTCAGTAAGCTCTAGTAAATATAAGGGCAGGGCAAGAATTTAATTTTTTTCACATGCAAGAATTAACATAACAGGTTAGGAAAATTAGGAGAATTAATTCCATGTACTGATACATAGGAACATAAGAATGCCCATACTGCTCAGACCAATAGTCTATCTAGCCCAGTATCCTGTCTTCCGACAGTGGCAGGTGCTAGCTGCTTCAGAGGGAGTGAACAGAACAGGGCAATTTATCAAGTGATCCATCCACAACTTCTAGCAATCAGAGGTTTAGGGACATCCAGAGGATGGGGTTGTATCCTTGACCACAGGGGCCGACTTCCGGCGACGCCCGGCATCGGGGGCGGGGCCCCGCCCGATGCCGGGCCCCGCCCGCGATGCTGGGAGACGTTGCGGGGCCCCGCCCTGACGCAATGTTGCCCAGCGTCGGGGGCGGGGCCCCGCAACGTCTCCCGGTGCTCCGGTAAGTTTGCCGCAGGTCCGGGGCGGGCGGGGATTTGCCGGTGGGTGCAGAGCACCCACCAATTTTTCTCCGTGGGTGCTCCAGCACCGGAGCACCCACGGAGTCGGCGCCTATGTCCTTGACCATTCTGGCTAATAGCCATTGATGGACCTGTCCTCCATAAACTTATTTCATTCTTTTTTGAACCCAGCTATCCTTTTGGCCTTCACAACATCCCATGGAAATGATGGCACAGGTAAACTACAGGTTGTGTGAAGAAGTACTTCCTTATGTTTGTTTTCATTTCATTTCATCAGGTGTCCTCTAGTGGTTGTGTTATGTGAAGGGGTAAACAACAGTTCCTTATTCACCTTCTCCACATCATTCATGATTTTATAGACCTCTATCACATTTCTCCTTAGTCATCTTTCCCAAACTGAATAGTCTCAGTCTTTTTAATCTCTCGTGTAGAAGCTATTCCATAACCCTAATCATTTTTATTGCCCTTCTCTGAACCTTTTCCAGTTCTAATAGATCTTTTTTGAGATCGGGCGACCAGAACTGCACATCAACATGTGGGTGTACCATGTATTTATATAGTGGCATTATATTTTTGGTCTTATTATCTATCCCTTTCCTAATGGTTTCAAACATTCTGTTAGCTTTGTTTACTGCTGCTGCACACTGAGCAGATGTTTTCAGAGACCAATCTACAATGACTCCAAGATCTCTCTCTCTTGAATGGCAACAGTTAATTTAGACCCCCATAATTTTGTATGGATAGTTGGGATTATGTTTTTCAATGTGCATTACTTTGCATTTATCAACATTGTATTTCATCTGCCATTTTATTGTCCAGTTACATGAGATCCCTTTGTAACTCTTCACAGTCTGCTTTGGACTTAACTATCTTGAGAATACAGAGCAAGCATGTCCTGTTCCTATGCAACAATAATGTCACTATGAACATAGTCTACTAATAGGCTATGGTCTAACACATTTCATTACTGCTCATAAGCATGGATGTTCTCTAGAATGTGATGGAAACACAAGGCTCCTCTCTAAAGAGTCTGACTTAGCAGAAGACCCTTCACTATCTCGATTCAAACTACAGTAGATACTGAACTTTATTTATCATCCTATTCTTAGGGTAAATGTGTAAAATTGTGGCCTTCAATAGTAAGCAAATATGTCATCTTCTGCTGTGGAGACACTACCTACTGAAGAATAAATAGCAGAGTTTATTATCCTGAAGCCTACTAAATAGCGTGTTACCCTTTCACAGCAAGACAGTGACTAAAGATTGCAAGAGATATTTAAGTGATAGATTGAGGTTTTCCTATTATGGGCATATTTTCTTTGGTGTAGGAATAGATAATATTCTGTATAGGGGTTATTATGATTAATTGCTTCATATATATTGACATTGGGTGGCTAGAGCTTTCTTGAAAAAACACTTCATATTTTATGTACAGCAAGAGGATGTTAAAATAATCAGGATTTTTCAGGTTGAGAAAAAATTAAGAATGGTGAAAATCAGAGGCCAGATCCTGGGCTGCTATAAATCAATGTAGCTGCATTGAAGTCACTGTAACTATGTTGATTCACATCAACTGATGATCTGGCCTAACGTCTTTATCACTCTAAATGAAGGACATTCTTAAAGTGATTTAAGGCCAAACTAGAATAATAGAATAGCAGAAGCAATATATCTTTAGCTAAAAAAAAGAACTAGGAATCACTTTTTCAAATAAGTTATACAGTTGCATCTCTAATGTACATGTGCATTTACCCAAATGGCGTGTACAAAATCAATTTTATTTTAGGTAATTTTTGTGGGTGGTTACCCAATTTGCATTTTCTATCACAGTAAATGTATACAGAAATTAGGCACACATCTGTGAACCTACATTATTTCAAAATCTTCCCCAGATTATATCTTTAAAAATCAGTATACATTTTCAGAATAGGAGTAATTTTTTTCCTAATGGCTGAACAAATTTACAAATATCAACACTATATGGTACTGGATAATATCCTAATACTTTAAGAGAGAAATATATAATCTTAATAACTGAATAAATTATTTCTACTTTACATTTACCTTTGTTTTAATTAATTAATTATAGTCAACTCTTGCAATATTAGCCTTTATGTAGGACACTGATTTTATTCGTTGTGGTTTTTATTTTCTTCGTACTACAAAAAATTTACCTGAAAGATGTTTTGTAAAGCTACTATTACATGGAAAGAAAGTGAGGCACTGGCTTTATTTATATTTTGGTAGCACCCAAAGGCTCCAGTCAGGATTCATACCCCAATATGCAAGGTGTTGTACAAATACATACAATGATATGGTCCCTCTTCTGAGGAGTTTACAGCCTAAGCATCTGATCTTGTGACTATTGTAGGAAAGAAGGAAAAGTGAAGAACCTCGCTGATATCAGTTAGTTTGTGCGAAGTAGGGTGCAAGATAAGAAGTAGTTTTCATGCCTGGTCACCTTTCATTATTTGTGGTGTTAAACTGCAGTGAGCAATCCTTGGGAAGCCCTAGATTTAGTGCACTGAGTGCAAGAGTGTGAGCAGTAGGTCTGTACAGTGATATGCATGCACAGTTTATTTTCTGTAAATATGTATAATGCAAAGAAAAATGTTCATTTATCATTTCCACACTTAAAGAAATACTGCAGTGCATAAGGAAATTAAGCTGTGACAGACTGTGAACTTAGTCCAGGAGTGCTTTCTGCATAAAAACCTATTCTACACTGTATGTTTAGAGACTATGAAAAGAACATACAGGGTTTCATTCTAACTTTTATACCTTTATATTAGAACAGTTCCTAATAAAGTACTTTGATTCAAAACCATTCTAGTTTTCTTTTTAGGGCATCATAGTAGGAAGATTGAAAGGGAGCCAAGAAAATACAGTCATATTGGAACATGTTCATTGAAGCATGTGTTCTACATCCAGATGTTTCATAAAGTTGGACTTCAAGCTGGTGCAGTAGGTATAAAGAGGAGAAGGCAGTTGCCATAAGAACAAGGAGAGTATGTATTCAACCGCTTGGTTCATTTGTCTTTTTAGTTTATTTTGTATCTCATACTTTTAAAACCAAACATGTTTGCTATAGAAGGTCTGCCAAATTATTGCAGCACAATTAGTTTTCACTTATTTTTAAATGCAACCTATTAACATTTTTATTTTCAAACAATTCTATGATTTACCCAGGTCTATGTTATGCTGAAAGATTATTTTTGTAAAACATCTTGATGAACTGGTAACAGCTAATGACCATCTGCACCAAGAGTTGTTCACCAGGTATTGACTTTTTTTTCTTCTGAACATTAGTCCAGGACCAGAGCTTGAAGAAATTTTCTAGCCCTGAAATTTTCACTTGCCTGACTAAACACCATAGATGCCTTTTTTGCCTTATTAAAATGTAAACAAAAGCAGAAGACAAATCAAAGCAAAAACCACACCATAGCTTTCACAATCAAATTAGTTCCTATTTGATATTTGTGTCTCTGGTGCATTTTTCTCTCCCAGTGAAGTCTGAGGTGTTTGAAGCTTTCCATGTTCTTGCTGACATCAAACACTTTGCAGGCTAGTTTCTGATCTCATGTACAGCGGTATAAACCCAGATAGCTATATCCTCAGCCTTACATAAATCTTCTTTCCACTGCTCCAGTACCAGTGCAAAGGGGACTTAAAGACACCTTTGACAGAGTTGAGAATTCCCCTAATGCTTCTTTGTTCCCTCGCAGGTATATGGGCTTGATTTACTAGTAAAAATATTTTCCCCTAAATGTCCACCATGCAAACTCTCCCTGGGATATGAAAAGGAAACTGGGTTCTTACATCATTGCCAGTAAGAAAGATTCTGCTACTGGAAATTCATTCAGCTGTGTTGATAATACACAAATTAGAATAGAATGCAGCTCTCACACTGTTGGTTCTATTGACCTGAAGTGCTAAGAAAAATTAAAAAAACAGATTTGTCAGAAATATAAGCAGATTACTCTGAATATACTCTGAAAGCAGGTTTTTTAAGTAAAAAGTTGCCATTTTTACTCAGTCACTTTTCTGTCCATATCTACACTTTAGTTTAGGTAGTCACAATCCTTGGACCAGTTCGACAATTTGGTCCCTGTCCATAAAACCAATTATCAACATTGGCACAATAAACTCTGTCTCTGTATTTAATAATTCTGAGTGGCGACTAACGGTATATTTTACCTCCATTAGCTGCAGCCTTTTAAAATATAATATTCTCTTTATCTAATAACATAGAGAAAGTGGTGCCATGCATCTTGAATGCATAATGCAGATGTAATGGGTGAAATTCAACAATGACATAAATGGTGGGCCAAGGTATGCATTGTGTGCGAGTTAATGAGAAAATGGGTGTGAGTGGCAAAGTAGACTTAAGTTGCACCAATTTGGTATTCAGAAGATGTGCATAATTACTGTAATTTACACATGAAGGGTGAAATAGGGTAAAGAAGGAAAAGCAACTAGCAGTGTCTGAGGCAAATCAGGACACATACTTTAGTGTTACCCTAAACTAGATTTGGACAAATCCTGAAGAAGTGTTTGAGAATATGCTTTCAGTTTTTTAGCTATTTCATGTATTTTAATTAAAGGTAAACAGAATTATTGACAGTGCAAATTATTTTTGACACAAGCAGTAAGAGAGAGGAGTGTCAGAATAATTCATTTTGCCTGTGTTTGCGCCTCCTTTCCATGATTATTGTAACTAATGAGTTTTCTGGTAGGAATGTTTGCTGAAACAATGAATTTTAAGAAACTATTGCTGAATGTGTGTGGACAATGAATTTAAAATTTGTAAATATGAATGTTCACACCGGAAACTTATAAGGATGACACTCCTCCAATCAGGGAAGAGAAACATACTGCATGATCTACTACATTCAAAAAAAACACCTTGAATTTCAAATATTGAATATTTTCAAGGATCTGCTTTCAGATGAATTACAGACCAAAACATATTCAGAGCTATTATTCAGCATATAATATACTGAAGAGAATGGCAGGCAAGCAGAGGGTAGACAGAGCATGCGTGGGAGAAATTAGGGGGAAGATGAACTTGGGACTGTCAGTGATAGGCTGGAAAGCACACGTTTGAGGTGGGCTGGACATATGAGAATATAATGGAAAGACTCTAAATTAAGTTTGAAGAGAAAGGACCAGAATTCCAAGACCTACAAACCCATGCCATGGACCAAAAGGAGTGGCAAAGAATCGTGGGTTTGTTCGACCCCAAGTAAATGGGAAAAAGGAGTTGAGAAGTGAAGTGAATATTCAGCAAATATTTTGAACATATAAATTATGAGTTTGTTTAGAAAATTTGTAAACAGAAAAGAGAGCAAAGAATGCATTCATTACAAATGAATTGCTCAGCCTCAGTTGTACACTTGTATGTTAATGATTTCTTTTGCTACACCACAGTTTTCCCCTAAGTATACGTTCACTGATTTTGCATATCAACTGAATCCCCAATAAAGTGGGTATTAACCCACGAAAGCTTATGCTGAAATAAATTTGTTAGTCTCTAAGGTGCTACAAGTTTTTCTTTCTTATTTTCGTTTCAATAAATCCAAGTTACATTTGACCACTTATCTGTCTTCTAACCATCTTACTCCATAGTTTATATCAACATTACATTAGACCCAGTTTGTAGGAGATGTGCATTGCATAACATGCAACTTAACTATATAAATGAAAGCTCATACGTGTCATTTTAATTTTTACTGTATTTGTATATACACCTGTAAGAGAGTCAAGTTCTGTTCTTAGACACATTGCCCTCAGTAGAGTTACTCTGAATTTAGGGCATGATCAACAGTCCATTGAAATTAGCAGTAAGAGTTACATTGACTGCTATGGGCTTTGAACCAGACCCTTACATCATTGTGACTACGCAGAAGGAGACACACTGCATTACACGTGTATCATGTTTTTTTCTTCATTTTTTTCTTTTTGCATTACACGTTTATCACCATTCTGATTGTACTGTACACTCACTATTTCTTTATGCATATCTAGCTTTTATATGGCAGGCAACATAATATTCTGTAAAAAGAAATCTAACTTGGCTTCATTGTGTTTGCTATGGCTACTACCCGTCATCTTTCCAGCAAGCAATGGTGGGGAAAGTATGTGCATTTCTGAAGTTTAGGTCTGTGCAACAACTTACAACAACTTAATACTGCCTCTAGAAACCAAGGTGTCTTTTCAAAAAGTGTACTATCCACATGTGGCTAACTTTAGGCTCAATCCTACGGGCGTGACTAAAAAATAGCTTCCACTGAAATTAGTAAGAATGTTACTAGAGTAAAACCTCAGGATTGGCTCATTGTTACCAGCAAGTTTAAAAACACAAAACAAAAAACTAAAGGAGGCTGATTACCTTAATTTGCTCATTCTTTTTGTAGTACTGAACTCAAAAATAGTACTTTGAGTATTATAAAAATAGGTTTTTACTAAAGGCTTCTGTAAAAGACACTGTTCTATTAGAAAGCCTTATGAAGAGATACATTCTTCAGTGCATCACAAACTATGCTTTAAAACCCCCCAAAGAATGTATATTGCCATTTTACAATAAGGTTACAAATCAACCTACATGTGTTAACACAACTGGATAAAAGCTTATTTATTCATTTCTGCTGCGGGCAAAAACTGGATGAACGCTTACAATAGCAGGTGTTTTGCAATAGCCATTAGTACATTGCCAAGGCACAGTAGGTATGTTACTGCCTGCACATCTCTACTGAAAGTGTGTGTATGAGAGAGAGTTTATGATATAGTAGTTTTTAGATCAATATTAGCTTTGGTTCACTCATGCATTACTGATATATGTAGGACATAATAGAATTTCTGTCTTATGCACATACCCAATATATCACGTAAATCTCAGTAATTCATTTATCTACCTTTTTCTTTTGTTTTGTAATGTACCAGGACTGTTTACTTAAAAAACAAAAACAAAAAACCCCACACCAATAGATTTTGGCACCATCTTCAGTGACTCATTTTCATGATTTTATGTAATACCCCTTCAGGCTACTAAATACATCTATAGGTTTCTCTCTCTCCATGATCTGTTGTCCTGCATGCTTTAGCAGTTCAGTGAACTGAGCTGATTAAAATGAGTCTTGAAATGTTAAATATAACTTGTAATATCAAAGGTTCTCATATCAAATAATTTGGTTCCTGCAGGATCCTAGGGAGATTAAGGACTCGTGCGGTGACAAAAATGTCCACTAGTTACATCAAATATCCCAGCAGTAAATGCATCATTATCAGTTCACTGTAGGAGTATCTAGAAAATGTAGCTATAGTACTTTGTGCTTTGTTTGTAAACCAGGACCGAGAAGCATGGCATGTAACACAATATTAGATCCGTATGACAATGAATGAATCCAGAACATAGAATAATTATTTGTGTTTAGCCCTCGAGCTGGTATTTTCCTTACTACTACAGTAGCAATAATTTTCCTGAGTCAGTCAACTAAATGCAGCATGAATGTCAAATCCTCCTCCAGTCTGGTTATCTCAAAGTGCAGAGAAATCTAAGTTTTTCCATATCTTGCAGCAGTGTATGTTTATAGTTTGCCTACCTTTCTTTACTTCAGGATTAAGGTGAAATAAAGTTTGAATTGACAAAAAATGCAGAGTGCGAAACCACTAATGTATGTCCCGAGTTGAAGGAGAAGAACTGTCTGTCAGGATATTGCTTTTTCTCCAAAAGGTGACTATTGTATGGAGTGTATTGGGGGTGCTTCAGCCGACAAGAGCCAGCATTCAGAACTGGGAGGCCTATTTGGAGTTTGGCATTTGCACCAGGTAATTTGTTGATTCATACAGTTCATATGTGGTTCCTATCATTCCCCAAAGTATTGTATTGCTACTCAAGAAAGACATGTCAACACAAGAGTGGGAGTAAGGAGGTCCTGAGTTCTAATTCTGGCTACACCACCACATCCCTTTGTGACCATAGTTAACCTTTTAGCCTCAGGTATTCCTTATCTATAAAAAAGAGGTAAAACATTTATCTACCTCACAGTTGAGGTGCAAGGATCATTAACTGCCTGTAAGGGCTATTGGTGATTAAATGAGTGAAAATAGGAAAATATCACGTCCCAGGATTAACATAACCAGTGGATGCACTGGTTCATTAGTGCTATAACCATATTCTTGGAAATGCCACTTGGACCATTCTTTCTGAAAATACTATTACAGTACAAATAAGTATCACTGGGTACAGATACAGTTGTCAACATTAAAAAGGCGCCATTTATAACACAAGGGCATCTAAAACACTGCAGTTGTTTCATATTCTATCCATAAAGAGAAACTGTGATACCACTGTGATATAACTGTTTGCTGTATAATGGCAATCACAGTAGATAGATATGAATGTGTGTACGGGGGGGAAGGAGGTATTTTAACAGAAAGCATATTGCCATTTTCCTTGCATTAAAAGTCAAAGGCAATTAAAACATAATTTAATTAGGGAACATATTATCGGTTGTAAAAAGTAGAGTTGATTGGTATTCAGAATAGGGATAAATTGGCTGCTTCTTGGAAAACACTAGAGAAGCTGCCAAATTTGATACTCTTTAAAAAAAAAAAAAAAAAAGTTTGATGACAATTTTATTTGAATATTTTCTCTCTACTGAAGTTTAGGAAGGCATCTTAATTAGCTAATGTTTGTTTGTTCAGCGCTTTGAAAGTATAAAGCATTATAAAAGTGCTAAGTATTATTATAATCTGAAGGAGCTGTTGGCACTCAGGTTCAGCTTCCAAAAGGGTTGTTTTATAATTTCAGACACAGCTGTACTACTGCATTTTCAATACTCTTCTTCTATTCTTCATTACTAGAGAGATTTGCATGAAAACAGGATTTTGTTTAAGAGTTCACCAATTCTTGCATCCTATTCTCCAATGTTATGCCATAATCCTCACTTTGAACATGACATTTAGCTGGAAACTGGTATGATGTCAAACAGACAGAGCTACATTCAGACCTAGTGTAAGTAGGTACAACTCCATTAACTTACAGGAATTGCACTGGCTTACACCAGTGCTGAATTTGGCCCAGTATTTGAGCAGAGAATAAGCAGCAGGAACTGGTATTATCTATCAAACTTTAAGATGCAAAAAAATGAATGGGTATTCTGGTTTTTGTGTGTGAATATACGTTAAGTATTGAACAAATGGTAACTAAATACCTATTTGTCCTCTGTTTATTTTGCTAGGTACATAACAGATGCATTACCTTTTTCCATAACAACCACCTTCCATATTTTTTGCAAGCATTCCTCTAATTTTGGTCTATTTTTCTTTTTTTTTCCCAATGAGAGGCAATCAGCAATCTAATAACTACTAACAGATAAGGGATTCATTCTTCATTTCTTTGAGTATGACCATTTCCATTAGGAAGCCCCAGGATGATTACCAAAGAACCATTTGGTAATAGAAATATCTGACAATTTGTAATATTTGGTTACAGATCTTATCTCAATACTTTCTAATGACTGGACATGTCCCCACAATATTTATAAAATCTCATTTTTCACCATAGTTTCTCCAATGTTTATTTCCATTCAGTCATAATATATATTTTTAACATGGCTGGTCCCCACTGAAATAGCATCTTAAAGAAATTCTCTTTTATTGTGATACAGACTGAGTTTGTTGGTCTCTTTCCCAGATCAAAGCCCATTCCTCTGCAGTAATTTGTCGATCCAAATCCTTTACCCACTGTTTCATATATGGACATTTCTTGTTAGGAAAGTTGCCTGCAAAGACTGATCTAAATTAGTTGTTTGTTTTTTTGTTTCCTAATTGACCAGAAGCCATTCTATTAAAGTTAGCTTTCTGTATAAAACTAGTTTTTTTCTAGGAAGTTGAGAACCACAGGGCGGGATTCACAATTACACTTAGATTTAGTGTCATGGTGCCTTACTTTTAGGAGCCTAGGGAAAAAAAAACACAGCACCACCAGTGCTATCCACAGAGATTCAGTTAAGAGTCTAGGTTCCCTATTCAACCGATGGGGAGATTTCAACCGATGAGGTACCTTAGAGTAAGATCCACAAAGCCAGCATGCTAGGTGGGGAGGTGCCTAAGCTGGCCAATGGGAGATGCCAATGTGCTAAACTCTGCCCCCCTCCCCCGAAATAGGTGCCTAAGTCTCAGCTGCATAGAAAGGTCTATCTCTGCTACCAATCCACTAACTCAGAGCTCAGCATCTACGCTATGTATGGGACCCGAAACAAAATTGGGGAGGGAGAAGACTCACACTGCATGTGGGAGAGCCCCGGTTCAAATCCCTCTCCTCCTGGGAGTGTGGAAGGGATTTGAATAGGCGAGTGCCCGAGCCACTAAGCTATGGAATATTCTGATGTAGGGATCACTGATCTGTCCTACTGAAGTTGTTCCTCTTTAATTAAGCAATAATTAAATATTTAGTGAGCCAGTGAAACAGTTAGAATGACTATATCCTAGTGGTTTGGGCACTCACTTGAGAGGGCTGATCCCTGTTCAAATCCCTTCTCCCCTTCAGAAGGTGGGGGGCTTGAAATGGGAGTTTACCACACCCTGGATGAGTACCCTATTTACTAGGCAAAAGGTTATAAGTGAGGAGGTCCTCCCTTCCCCACGCAGACGCTGCCTACCAGATCAGGACCCTGAATGCAACTTAAACAGATAAATGCCTATCCCAGTTTGTGAATCAAATCTGGGGTTTAGGCACGAGACAGACATCCAGATGCCTATCATGAGGCAGTAGTGCACCTGCTCAGGTAGGAGATAGGTGCCCAGGCGTCTAAAGTGAGGTTGCAGTGTGCTTGCCCAGGAGCAAAAACCTATGGGCCGAGTGAGTTGAGGTGCCTACAGGGTTAGGCAGCAGCTGAGCTGAAGTTTTGTGGATAGTTGTGGCATTGAAAAATGAGACGTAGGTGCCTTCATGCATTGCACCCATAATGCCTAACTTCAAGGTAAGTACCATGGGAAAGTGGGCCAGTTAAAGATCATTTTGATATCTAGATCAGAGAAAACTGGGGAGGCTGTGGGTAATGATACTGGAAATAGCTATGGAAGTTTACAAATAAATCAAACCATATTCAGAAACACAACCATGCATACAACATAATTCGAAATGACAGACATTTGCTACAAAAGGATTCATGCCATCAAGCAGCCAAAGAAACAGTACTTCCAAATTTTCAGTAAGATTAATAGTTATCAATGACTCTTCATTTTGAATGTCAAAGGACTAAATAAAGTAGTTAAAAGACAAAAAAGTGCTGGCGGAACTTAAACAAAAAATAATTTATCACAGGAATAAAACTTGCAGGAAAATTCAAAAAAAATGAATAACTTTATGTGCTGCTGATGTAATATTAATTATCCAACCTGAACATTGCCCTAAAACTAGTACCTAAAGAAATCTATTTCATATTTGGCATAAATTTACTTTAAAGCAAAATAGTTTCCTGAAGTGTTAGATATAAATGTGCTTATTAAAAACATGTTGCTGATCCTACAATTGCTGTGAATGTACCCTAAGTATTATAACTGTGCTCCAAGTATGCCATTCACTTCCCTGCAAACACTACAATCCTTCCAGAAACATTTGGCTACAAATGGGCAAACCGCTCTATAAGGTATCTGGGAATTCAAATCTCAAACAGCCTAGGTAAGCTGTATTATTTAAAATGTCAAACCACTACTTCAGTAAAAGATCTGGAGTGATATGGTAAGTATGCAATTTCTTGGTTGAGAAAAATAGCCAGTGCCAAAATGAATATTTTGCCAATGATTTCCTTATTTCAAAATCTTCCTATAATCACACACAAAAATCTAGCAGGAATATAGGCAATGTTGTTAGAATTTATAATAAAATTAAAAAAAAAAAGAGTGAGTACAGATACTTTGCACAGATCCATTAAACAGAGCCCAGATATTGTAAAAAAGTTCATTCTGTAATATGGTAACACCCCATCAAAGAGAGATTTGTTGATTACATTACTGAATGATATTTTTCTAAATAAAACAATATCATCAGTATGTGCAATGATTGTGTTGCTGATATTGTAAGCCTGATAAGCTTCCTAAATAAAATAAATTATTAAAAAAACACCAGGAGGGTTAATGATAATATTTGTGGAACATTTCATCCACAGGAATCCCAACGCCTATGCACATATTATTGATCATGAAAACTATGTAGACTAAGGGTAAGAGTTAAGTGTCTAAAGGAGTTAGGTGCCTAACTCCCAGAGAGACTTAAATTTGTAATCTTCAAAATCCAGGTTTTTCAGAATGGTTGACCAAAATGATAACAGATTTTTGGCTAAGCATAGAATATCGGGGTTGGAAGGGACTTTAGTAGGTCATCTAGTCCAATCCCCTGCTTAAAGCAGGACCAATCCCCAATTTTTGCCCCAGATCCCCAAATGGCCCCCTGAAGGATTGAACTCACAACCCTGGGTTTAGCAGGCCAATGCTCAAACCACTGAGCTATCCTTCCCCTATATAGCAATGCACTATATAAACCAAATATCAAAGATATTCTTTACTCAGAGTTGTTATTGGACTCAAAGAATTTCATCCATTTACTCCTATGGTCAGGGTCATGCAGGGGACTTGAGCATCTAATTATTCCTTCTGTCATTAAAAGTTCATGATTCCCCAATCTATAGTGCATTTATGTATCGTTTTATTACAGTGAAGAGTACACAGAACTAATTCCTGCCCACACTAGTTGAGAAAACTAACCAAATTATGCCAACAATAACCATGTTTAAATGCAGTTGCGACTAGTATGATTTTAACTATAGTATGGTCAAGGCCTAAGTGGGAGAACAAGCAAATGGATTTGCTAGGTAATAAGTATGTCTGGCGCAGGCTGAC
This sequence comes from Chelydra serpentina, assembly GCA_037349315.1. Classification (NCBI taxonomy): domain Eukaryota; kingdom Metazoa; phylum Chordata; order Testudines; family Chelydridae; genus Chelydra; species Chelydra serpentina. Next base: position 25,782,353 of record JBAIAC010000035.1, on the reverse strand, counting down.
AGACTTGGGTTAGTGGGGATCATGCTAGTGCTCTAAAAATAGCTGTATATACGCAGTGCTTTCGAGTTGCAGCTCGGGCTGGAGCTTGGGCTCTGAAGCTTAGGGAGCGGGATGGGCTTCAGAGCCTGAGCTGCAACTTCAAAGTGCTGCCAATGCAGCTATTTTTATGGCACTAGCACTAGCCCTAGTCTGGCATCAAGGGCGTAGAGGCTCGCTCCAAAATGCTGTGTAGACATGCCCTAAGAGTGTGTGTGAAGGGATTACACTAGACCTTGTCCTCTCTGTTTCTCTCCATTGTTGTCACTGACAAGTTTCACTCTTGGTAGTAATCGACTGAGATCTAATGTAGACAAGCTTCCAGAGCTCACCAGTATTTTAACTGTGCAGTCTAGACCTGCACAGCAGTTACAATGCTGGCAATGGTATATACACTCACATTCCCACCACTGGTACCACTGGTGGAGATGCATTCATAGTTTCAATGGTGGAAGATTTTAAGAAGAAAAGGCTAGTATGGAAACCCCTTAATATGTCATCTCATTATGATTTATTGGTGGTGTGAAGGCAAATCAAGCGGAAGCTTTTACAGAAATACCCCGTAGCTCAATCAAGGGTGACCAGATTTCAGATCTCACATACTTCTGATTTATGGCTACTATTTGGAAAATGGACATTTGCTTAGTACTTTGTAAAATGATGTATCTGGCTTTTTGTTTCCATTCTTATTAAGAAAATAAGCATGGTGGTAAAACATTATGTGAAACCATGGTGAAGTCTACATGTAGTTTATAGTATACTTTGATACGCACAATGTCTCTCTTTCTACACATCCATGTATTGTGTCTATGATATATAAATAATCCTGTGTCAAAGGAATTTATGTACTATTCAAACTTGTAGTAACAAATGCTCATCTTGACCATATAAAAATACTTAATATATGAAAAGAATTTTCATTCACACTATGAGCATATTTGTTCTATTATAAATATTTTGAACAATGAATTCTTAACAGCTTTTTCTCATGAACAGTCTTATGAAAGATATAATTTCAAAAGTATTCAAAGATTTCTGCACTGTTATCTATATGTTGCCTGCTTTCTGCTCTGACTAGTACCACTGCAGTTATATTGTTTGAAAAAGGACCTTACTCAGTTATACTACCAAAAAAAGAAAAAGAAAAGCAACCACCACTTTATAATAAAAATAGACCAAAATATCCTTTGTTCACTTTTGATTTTAAATTTCTTATCTTTTGATTGAAAATTATTTATATCAGTATTGACGTGTAATTTCTATTCATAGTAAACAATATTTCAGACAATTTTAACCCCTCAATTGCAAATCGTCCAGAAAATGAACTTTGGTTTAAATGATTGTATTTGCTATTCATATTTGTTTTCATACTTTACACCAGGCCTGCACAACATGCGGCCCGGGGGCCGCAAGCGGCCCACGTGGGCTCACTGTGCGGCCCGCGGGAGGGTGAGTAGGCAAGTGGCGGGGTGGGGCAAGCCAACGGCCGGCTGCCCGGCTGGCGGGCTGGTGAAGAGGCCAGTGGCAGGCTGGGGAGTGAGGGTGAGCCAGCGGCAGGGGGCGGGGGCAGTGGCAGAAGGTAAGAGGACAGCAGCGGGCAGGCAGGTGAGCTGGCGGCGGGGGGGAACCGGTGAGCTGGGAGCCGGCGAGCCGGCGGCGGGGGAGCTGAGGAGGCGAGCTAGGCGGGGTGGGGGATGACGAGCCGAGTGGGCGGGAACTGGCAGGGTGGCAGGTGAGCCAGGCTTCAACACCCCAGCACTGGGGAAGGAGGGTTGTTTCCGTGGGGCGGACGGCGCTGGGGGGGGGGGTGTTTCCGTGGGGCCGGGGGGTTTCGGCCCTCAGCTGTTTTCTTTGGAGAAATATGGCCCTCACCGCTTTATGAGTTGTGCAGGCCTGCTTTACACTAACACGTAAACCTATGGATTGCTTGTAAGCTATTTGTTTTGACAATGTCTTTGCCTATTTGCTATTCGTTATTCATCATGTGTGATTGGTCTGTCATAGAGTGTTTCTGCTCACTGACTGGATGATTAAAATTTCATAAATAAGTGGCGCAGCACAAATAGCAAATACCTGTATAATATGAATACTCTAGTTAGTGTGTGAATATAGGTATTTACATAAAGGAAAGATCTCCTCCAAATACCAAGTTGCACTAATATGTGTGTGTGATAGCAAAGCAAAGGGGTGATGAACATAGCAGAATCAAAACATGCTTAGGAATTCATTAAAATGTTTGCAAATGCTTCCCCTCTGCCATGATATGCCAGTTCAAATATGTTCTGTTAAAACAACTTCTTTTCTGCCAGTGAACTTTTAATAATAGTATTAGGGTTCTTTTTTCTGTAATATATTTTCCAATATCTTTTAATGGCATTTTTGAAAATTCCTTAAAAATTGTTCACTCTGTTGACCAAAAGAATTGTAGATGAATTGTCATCACATTTTAATTGGCACTCATATGTATTGGTGCCAAAGCTGTTTTATTCATAGTAGAAATGCATTTCCTAACCATTTAGCTGGATGGAGTTTTATAGTCTTACATGCTTAATTTTACTATTTTTAAAATTGTACAATTTATTTTAATAACGGTCATAACTCTATACATTAAGTGAATGTTTGCCGCATCCTACTTTTCAGAGGGCCTGCAGAACTCTCCTTCATTAGACTGGTTTTAGGAATATAAAAAGCCAAAAATCTGGCTGGTGCTGCATACAGAGGCATGCCAGATTACCTGGAACTAGCTGTTGGCCAACCCTGTTTGACTCCTTCATAATAATGGCGAGGCTGGTTCATAAACTGTCTAGGACTCAGGAACCATGTGTATTCATGCATGGTTCTCCAGAGCCTCCTGCATTCCTATTTTTAGCAGTAACAGGTTACATGAAAAAGCAGTGTGTCAAGCTAGTTTCAGCCAGAATACAGGTGCATGCTAAAGTTGCTTTTACTGTGTATGTATGTGCCTGTTTGAGGTGGCTTTACATCTGTTTTCAGGTTTGGCTTATTCTAGCCCTGACACAAAGCCACTATTCTATCACTGGCTTTTAGCTGAACAGAAAGTCATAACAACTGAATAATACAGTGCTGTTTAATGTTCTTATGGAAGAATTCTGCATCATTTGTGTAATTCAGGAAACAATTCTACTTCTTTCAGATATAAATTGACTAAGTACACAGGGGCCCAGGCTAAGAAATAGCACAGAGTGGCACAGTGCTGCTAGGGGCAGAGAGGGAGTGTGGCTGTGGACTCCTTGAACTGGATGGAGGTTGCAGATCGTATCTCTCACTCTCTCATATGTATGACCAGCTCTTTATAGGATTAGAGCAGTCCTTACCTTTAAGAGAGCACAAGAACTGCATCGTGCCCAGGCCCTTGTGCAGTTCTGTTATGAGCTCTTTGTACCCTCCCTATACAGCAGCTAGCAACATGATGTTTGAATTCATGAACACTTTCCTCCACCAGCTTTGGCTGTATACTTAGTAGTTTGATCATCTTATAGTATAGTGGAATCACTAAAGACAGAGAAGCAGAAAAGTTAAGGGTTTGCCCTGGTGTTCCAATGTTTTCATCTCTAATGGGCTCCTGTGGTATTTAGATTGGCCCTCAGTTCTTCTTTTACATGTTCCTGCTTGTTGGTACCTAGTGCAAGTAGGAATTCTGTCCTAAATCTCTTGAGATTATTATCCTGGCTGTACTGCATATTTCATGGTAGCTTATATTTTATTAATATACTAGACTATCAAGTATAAAAATATTGAAGAGTTAAAATCACCAGCAAGAAAAGAGAAAGCAGATATTATTGACTTTACTGTGGACTAAGAGATAGGAGTTTTGTCTGATTAATCACATTACTGTATATTCATGGTTTATCTTGATCTTATCTTAAAATATCTATAATAAACAATCACTAAATGATGCAGTAATAAATGAGGTACTGAGACTGAAAAGTTTTGCAGTAAATTAACACCTTAGGTAATGTGTACAGAATTTTGAGAGTATGTCTGCATTCTGATTTGGAAATGAACATTATATAACTTGTTCATCTCAAGAGAAAGATGCTTATCTGCTTAAGCTACTACGTTTTGAACAGAAATCTAAATACTGTGTATCAGATGAAGCCTGGCATGGGTTAAATGTATAACAAACACAGAATTGATATCACACCTCTCTTCATCACATTTTCACCTGCTCATGTGGCATACACCTCTGCTTTGATGAAAAACTTCTTTGTGTCTGCTAGGTGTAAAGCTGTTGGTGCTTGCAATGAAATTTGCAAAGCTAGTGCTGAATAAAAAGGGAACCTTTTATCTGGTCACTAAACCATGGAAATACCGTATCTACAATCTCCCCTCCCCCCACCCCCATTTTAGTACGGCTCTATCACTTTTGTGTTAGCTGTGTAGGGGAGAAAATTTAACTAGTAACTTATTTAATTATATTTGAGACTTCATTTTGGAAAACTATGATACTTAAACTCTTCTTGAGTCCATCTCTCTCTCTCGTGGTTACATTGGTAGATACTTACCTATCTAAAGCAAAACTGGAAGTTGCAGTATTCCCCATATATAGTGAAGGAATCACCTAGGGAATACTGCAAATACAGAGATAATGTTATTTATCTGAGGCAAGTAGTGAGGGTTTAAGCATGACCATTGGAGCTTCTTTTATGTACCACCGTAGCATACTTTCCTGCCAAGCTAACAATTTATCATCTTCAGCTTAGTCTCCAGAAGGCATGAACTTTAAGGACAACCTGCTGAAATGAAGGTAAAAGACTTGCTGTCTCCAATAGAGAAGAAATAAGGCCCTGAGGGAGAAGTGGAGTACCTAGTCCTTTAATGTTGGGGGGGTAGAGAAATGTGCTTATTTGGAAGTTATCTGAGCTTTGCAGCCAAAATTGTGAAAATACCCTATTATTCGCAACAACATAATGCAATTCTATTAATGATGAGCAACTTTCTCTTTACAATTCTGGGTGGCTCTTTGAGCAATCTGGTAAGTTTAACAGACAAAAACAAAAAAACACAAAACATCTGTTCTCCAGAAGTGGCAAAATGAGCAACCTCAGCCTCTGTAGATTATTATAAATGGTTATCACAATTGTTCAGCCAAAGTAATGTTTACCAGCTGGGGTATGGTACAGCTTTTCAAGGAGGGAAGTGTGACATCCCTGGAGACAATTCAGGTAAGCGAGCAGGCATGCACAAAATAGCATGGTGCTCATTTTACTTAACTGAAATTTAGAGATTGAAAAGCATTCAGCCACTTTATGGTAGTGTTTGCATACAAGTGAATGGCATACTTGGAGTACAGTGATAATACTTAGGCTACCATCACAGCAACTGTACAGTCAGCAAAATCTTTTAATAAGCTTTATGGGTTGTTGTTGTCTCTTCGTTCTTATGAGTGTCAGTTACAGACATATGGGCAGCAAATTATCTGTGGATAACTTGAAGTACCTGCTTTTAGTTCTGCCAGTAGGTTCAGTATTGTGGCAAATGTATGTGTGTGTGTGTGTGTGTGTGTGTGTGTTTGTGTGTGTGTGTGTGTGTGTTCTGGAACTGATGGGCTGCATTTACGACAAGTAGCATCCCATTGCATTGCATTGCATTACAACTTGCCTTGTCAGGACCTCATGCATAACATTAATCTGCAAAGTGATAAAAATTAATAGCACATGAATTAAATAATAGGATCCAAGCACCTCTTAATATTTAAAGTAAACACAGAGCTTTGTTGGTTTTTGTTGTTGCTTTCATTATTTTAAATAAAAACTAGCACACGTAGTTTGTATTAGGCTAAAGACAGCATGTCGCTCACTTCACATCACAACCAATTTTAAAACACACCATGAGACTGAGTTCACACAAACTTCTTGCTAGATCTGGTCAAAGAGTATTCACTCATTGAATAAATATTTCTCATAGTTTTTTATCATTTGACTAGGTTTATATAAAATATCCAGAAAACCTAAGTCAAGTATTTCATTTTCTCTCGTTCACTATCGTCTGGTGTTTCTGCTACTGCCTAATATGACTAACTTCTGCTGCTGTTACTACTAGCAAAGACTAGCTAGTGTCTTTGCTACTCTAATAACGAACTATCATGAGTTAACTGTGAAATAGCCTTCACACATTTAGCTACAATATAAAATCTACTTACATTACTTTAAAAAGTGATATTTCATAGAATTGTTGCAGTGTGATACAATAAAGGCCATATTCTGTCCTAAGTTGCAATGCATAAAGCTGGAACCATGAACATGCATCTAAATGAAGCATCTGATCTTACTTTATTGCATCTGCCCTTGTCACTTTTTAACGTCATTGCCACTTCTCTGTCATTATCTCGTTAAATGAATGAACGCTTCCATTGTATTGTAGTAGTCAGGATTTGTATGTGTGTTGATTTACAATGTTATATTACATTACATCATAATTTAATACGATATAGTGGTATTTCTTCCCTGTTGATATGCAAGCATTACTCCCAGAAGAATTGCATTACTGTTAGGAGAATATAGACCAACCACTTTGCTCATGTAATTTCCTCAATATTAGGAGAATGAATATGCCTCCTGTGGGAAGGATATCTCCATCAGTGGACTCTATTTAATATTCCCCATGCATGTTTTATTCTGCCAAAAAAAAATTTAAAAATTAAAAATAAAAAGAGACAGACCTCAAAAGGGATTTTTCCTGAGGACTTGTTCTGAATAGGGGTCAGTGTTGTTCCATAGAACTCTGAAAACATTCCTACAAAACCCCAGAGATGGTTTTGTCTAGTGAGTAACAAAAAATGGCTGTTCCTCTGTTTATTCTTTAATGAATCCTTTTGTCACAGTGTGATATACCTTTCTCTAGATGCCAAAATCTACAGTATGGAAATCACAACATCTAACTAGATGTTATATTAAAAAAAAAATCACACCTTAGAAACACTCAATTCACTAAAGAGGCTCAAATAAAGCCATCAGAAAACAATCTATGGCAAGTAAGACATAAAATGGAAGTTAGGAGGTTTAAGGGAGAATTTGAAAGGCAATTAGCCAAAGACATAAAACAAATGACAAGAAATTATTTAAGTACATCAGAAGCAGGGAGGCTGCAAGAGAGTCATTGGGTATGCTGGATCATCAGGAAGTAAAGGGAGCAATTATGGAGTCTACAAACATTTCAGAGTAGCTAAATGCTTTCTTTGCATCAGTTTTTACTGCAAAGAATATTTGGAGGGTTGCCTACCTTCAGAGCTAATGACCCAGATTCTTCGCTCGCCTACATTGGTGTAAGTCAAGGACTAACAGAGCTAAAGACAATGAGTTACTTGATATAAGATCAGTAGTACTGATCTTATATCATGAGAACCAAGACTACTTTTCATGGATAAAGATAAGGGACAGTCATATAGATGTCAAAAGAAGAAAAAATTAAACAAACTCATAGTTTCAATAGTAAAAAGGCATGTGAAGTGGATGATAGTCAACCAAGAGCTCTGAATGAACTTTAGAATTAAGCAGATGAGCTACTAACAAGAGTATGCCATCTATAAATTAAAATTGTCTTCTATCAGAGGAGGGCTGGACGGCGGTCAATGCCATCTCGCTCTTTAAAAAAAGGAACCGGAGTGACCTTGGGAATTACAGGCAGGTGAACCTTATATCAATAGTAGGTAAATTTTTGAAACCATAATTAAAGAGACTGTTATAAAACATTTAAATAAACATGATATGATAGGGACAAACATCCCCCAGTGCATTAAGTTTTTCTATCTACTCTAGCAGGGTTTCTTTGGAATGTTCACAGTTCATATTCTACATACACCAACACACCGAATCAGAAATTCCAATCAACTTTCTTATGCACACTTACAATAGTGTTCTAAGACTAGAAATTGAAACAAATTTCATGCAACTTTCATGCACCCATTTCACCTGTTTCATGCAGACTATTGGGAAATCGTTAATATAAACCCCATTATCAATTTCTTTACTTAAAAACAGCTGAAATGTTTTTCATCAAGCTTTCCAGAAAAAAACAACAAACAAACAAAACCTTGAGACAGACACGAAATGTAGTGGCCAAGTGCTCATCTGGTGTAACTTTTATGGAGTGATGCCCACTTATACTAGCTGGGGATCTGACCTCTGATCCTAAAAAGGATATTAACAACTGGAAAAGGCCCTTTGAAATGAGACTAGTTTTTAATACATGTGTTCCCAGGAGCTGTTGTACAAAGACTTTTGTAAATTGGTAAATAATGGTGGATTTTAAAAAATCTTTTAAAGTAAAACCCAACTCCTGTTTCCCCACACCCCTCTCATTCCTTATAAGGAAACCTTTTACTGAAGGTTAAGCTTTGCTTAAGTAACACAATGACTAGCTTTTAGTGACTTTGAATTCAGCCTTAACTGATGATGGGCCCACATCACTGTGGTGGAGTCCATATTATAAAACAAGGCCATATGCAAAATTGAGAATCTGAACCAATTTTGATTTTAAACGCCTCATAAGCATGGGAATGTTTAGATCCAGGGTTTTCATTTGAACTTCTCTGCTCTTAGCCAGTTTTTCATATATATCACATTTAATAATCATGACGATACTTTGCACTTTTACAGCTTCTTTCAGTCAAAGACCTCAAAACACTTCAGAAACATTACTTAAGCCTTGCATCCCTATAACAATGTTTAATAATGTTTTCTGACTTAGTTCCTGTTTTTCTTATTAATATCTTATTTCCCAATCATTTAATCTTCGAATCAATATTTATAGTAGCTTTTGTAAACAGTCACTTGTATTGCTACTGGTAGTGTATGTATTTGTAATGGGGACAAGGATTTTAAGTCGTACAGTTATGATTTGTAAAAACAAGAGAAATGATACGCTGAACACTGAGTTTTAATAATTGAATTAACTTCCAATTCAGCACTCAGAATTGTATTACGTTTTATTTAGCCAGTTGCCCTATAAAAGTCACCACTCAGAGTTTTAGTCTTCCAAGTACACAGCTCCAGAAAAGGTTTCACTATGTTAGGTCAATAAAAGGCTGTGTAGTAAGGAGAACTTGTAAGAAAACTCGCTTAAATAAACAGCAGGACCATGGTCGAGGCCTTAAACTTTTGGTGGCACACACTTTGAATACAAGTTGTGATTATACAGAGTATGTGAAATGCAGTTTTATATCTGAAGTTCAAGTACATTTTTAGTATTCCCACCAAACACTAATTACTGATGCAAAGAGCGTACAGCTCCCTCAAGGCATTTCAAAAATCTTGATTGTTTAATCAGTGCTCTTGATGTGTAAGGCGAGGTGGTTGATGACTACCAAAATGTGACACATTGGACATTATCCAGATGGAATGCCAGTTTTCATTTGAGGTTAAGAGGTAAAACTCAACAGGAGAGGTTTTCCAGTATCCTGGATTAGAGCTAGAGTTATATCAGTTGACAAATAAAACCTGGCAGTTCAGCTTGCACATAATATTAAAACAGAAACTTCACTGAACTGTCAGTTGTAAAATGAAGCGATTAACTTTCATTTGGATTATTGCTTTATTCTCCATTTCCATTATTGACATTTTATGTTTTTATGCTCCCTTTGTCATTGTCCTCTTACTTGTTCGAGGTGTCATCATTTGGTGTTTCAACATATACAAAGTGCTGCCATTTTCAAGAGCTCTAGCTGCCCAGTCAGGTGGATGCAAGACTCAAAACAATCCCCCATCCCTCCACACAACCCCTGCCAGGTAAACAGACAGCAAAGTCATTTTCATATTCTTATCAAATGCTTTTGGGAGTTTTCAAAAGCACCAAAATGACACAGGCACCCAAGTTCCATTGATTTCCAGTGGGACTGGAGTGCTTAAGTAACTTAAGTGCTTTTGAAAATCTCTTCCTGCATCTTTAACTACTACAGTCAATGAAAGAAGGCATAAATATTTCATCCATTTCCCTGGGGAAAGCTTACTGGTCTAGTCTTTAACAGGAAGACATTTTTAAATTGGGGCACCTAATGTTAGGAGCCTAAATCCATATTTTGGCACCTGTAAAATAGTGGCCTGATTATCAGAGGTGCTGGGAGTTGTGGGTTCCCAGCAACTCTGGATATCAGACTATTTTTATGTACATGCCTGTAACAGGGTGTGCTGAGTTAGGAGCTAACTCTGCACCCTGTCACTCTAATACTGACCAGGTGTCTGATTTTCAACTGGAAAGTCTGGTCAAAAATGGGACCTGACAGCATCCAATCAGATCTACTGACTGGACACCCAAAGTCCATTTACTGTGGGCAGGAGAGGCAGGTCCATTTACCGTGGGCAGGTCATTGCCCGTGCCAGCCCCTACTCAGCCAGGGTCGCCTCTGACATGCAGCTACAGCTCCTTTCGGACCTGGGCAGAGGGGAGGTTCTGGCACTCCTGCTGGAGTGTCCAGTTTTTAAACATTACAAAGTTGGCAACCCTAATTCCTACCTGTATATATTAATTGGAAGACAGGCACTTGACAGAGGGTGTGATTTCACTGAGTAGTGCTACAACTGAAGGGGAAGTAACGCTAGCAGATAGGATTATATACATTGACAAAAAGGAAGAGCTGGAAGAGTTGGGGGCCTGAAGGAAGGCAGGAGTAGGCAGGACTGGCTGTTGCTATTGTACCCTTCCCCAGAAGCAAATGGGGGAGCTAGCAACTCACTGTAAATATACAATAAAAATGGTGGTGGTGAAGGAGAACTGGAGTGGTTGTGGTCTACAGTGAATGCCTGAAGGGACTCACAGGAGACCACCCTGTGATAGACAAAAATCTGTATTTAGTTGCCTAACATTAGGTGCCCAAATTTGCATGCTTAATATAATCTGTTCAGTGTCTGGTAGCTAAGCTTTCAAAGAAAGGCACATATTAAGATACAAATTTAGAGAAATGCTGCTTTTGCAAAATCAGGGCTAATTGTCATCATTCGGGCACAACTGCCCATATACTCCTTGTGAAAATACAAGGAATCTGGAAGATAGCCTTCAGGCAATACTTTCACTTAGCTGCCCTTGATATCAACCCCATATCCTGCCTCAACCGGTTAAAACAAAAACTATTAACATACAGTTTAAAATACAGGAAATTGATGGAAAGTTTAATGCCAAATAAACATTAAAAATGACAAAAGCCATCACACCAATATGCCGGGAAGTTACTTTTACACCAGAAACAATGACTGAAGTAATATATTTGACAAATATCATGTAGACTGTTTAAGAGGCTTTCCTGTAACTCTATGAAGAAAGGGATGCCATGTGTTGTATTTGTTACCATGGTAACAATCCCTCTTTGCAAAGAGCAGAGGATTGAGAGCATAAAATTTGCCTTGCATGTATTTGGCTAATCAACAAACATGAGGCTTCAAGCCATTTCCACCACTGGTGTAAGAGGAAGCAACTAGACTAAGCACAAAGGAGGTGCACATGCTTATGCCAGCAGAGAATTTGTCCCATGACTACATCTAAGTATATTCATAATCTTGCAGTGTAACCTCTGTACCCAAGTCCCCCTAGCCTCTTTAGTCTTCCTTGTTAAGTTACATGTTCATTTAGTGAATGGTCCAAATTCCACTGATGTCAATAGGCATTGGAAAAGCCTCTTAGATTTTAAGTTCTTCATGGCATGATCCACCTCTTTTTTGTGTAAGTAAAGTGCTTATCATGCTTTTTCTATATAAATAATAGTAAATTTTAATTTACCTTATTAGACATTTTTCTAGGGATTTTTCCTATTTGAATAGACAGTTTGGAATTATTTATTTAAAATGGTATAGCGCAGTATTAGCACAACAAAGAGATGGAGGGAAAATGCAGTAGAATTTGAATTTTCATGCAGTTTTCCCCCCAAGTTGTCTCAGCACCAGAACTTTTTTGGAACAAAGAAAATGTGCATTGCTGGCAATCTGAATGGGATTAGTTCTTTCCCCTCTTGTGTGTGTTTCCACTATGTTATGATATGTGAAGTAGTTTTGACAGTTTCAGCTGAACACAAGGTAGATAGCACTCTATATCATAAACTGCTCCATACGTTGTTTCAATTGGCAGCATCAGCTCCGGAGAGCCCTAGCATCTAGACTTTGGCAAACTGCAGGTTTGCACTAGCCAGAACATTTTCATGGCTGCAAGATTTCCTCTCCCCTGAAATTTGGCCTTATGAGGGTTTTAAAAACTTAAAATATACATACAATACATTCAATTTTTAGGGAAAAAAAGTCTCTCACTCTTGCTCACACTCTCACTGTGTATAAAGCAGCTGCATGGGCAAAGCTACATTATTTCATTTTTCGTCAGGATGCCATAGAAATCTGTTTGCTACACTGAAGGTCATTTTCCTGCCATTTTCCTGCCATCTTCCAGATTCTCAGCTGGTCCACCCACCATTTTGTCTTCATTCTCCATGAATGGGGAAAGTCAGTGAATTTTCTGTACCTGCTCTCTGTAAAGGACAAAGCTGGAAGCAGTGGTGTGATCTATTTCAGTCTGAGACAGCAACAAATATGGAATGTGACCTGTCCCATCAGCCCTTTCCTTATAAATATGGGGAATAGGAAGGGCTGAACCACTGTCAGGCAAGACAGAGATAATATATTTTATTGCACCAACTTCTGTTGGTGAGACAGACAAGCTTTGAAGTTTACACGGAGCTCTTCTTCAGGTCCAGGAAACTTACTCAGATTGTCACTGCTAAACACAAGATGGAACAAATTGAGAACCCCTGTGCTAAACAAACTTTATCATAGTGAGCTTCTCTGAGCTATGAAAAAATGACTGTGCCTCCCCATAGTTTGCTAAAACAACAAACTGAAAATCCTATATGTTGCAAAAATGAATTAAAACATTGAGATTTCATCAATTATAGATCAGTATGAGTTTCAGAAGTATTAATTTTAAGTTAAAAACAGTACAAATTGAAGCAGCTAAAATAAAACTTCCCAAACATTTTAGGAAACATGACATCAAACAGTGATTATTCAGTATAATATCCATCAGTCCTATCTTATCAGTAGGAGGGGTGTTTCCTGGTTGCACAAAGTAGTGGAATTCGTGATTGCACTGTAGAAAGGAGGGGACACAAGTCATCTTTAACAGAAAGCCGGGAGAGATACTTTGTTTTGATTGCAGTTAATGCGGAGAAGCCTGACTCGCATAGGTAGGTGGATGAAAAGGCTTTAAGAACCTGGTGTGTTAACTCACAAAACTCAGATCCTACTGATAACCAAAAGTCTGCAACTGGCATTTGTGAAAATTTGTGCTGCAGTTCCTTGTTGCTTGACAGGTCAATAAGGCTTTCCTCTTCTTTTGAGGACAGCATATTTGTGGGATTTGGCTTAAAGCTGAATGTGTTCTTGATCCATTGATTACATTTGTCTTTGCCCACTTCAGGAAAGTATTCACACAACTGCTCCTGCAGACCCCCTAAGTGCTGAAAAATTGCAACCTGGATACTGTCAACTGACAAGTCACCGCACTGTTGCACAACATCCTCGGTGTGTGGAATCAGATCTCTGCTGCACACGTGAAGACCACAGTTCAAGTTTGTTAATGAATGTTGCTATCCAATCATTAGCAATGAAAACATTTGCATCTCATCCCTGAAGTGACACATTCAGAGAATTCAGTCTCTCTGATATGTCAGCCAGATATGACAACAAGGATATCCAATGAGTGTCACTGAAATGCTGTACAAGTGAAGAGTTATTATCTGCAAGAAAAATACAGACTTCCTCATACAATTCACACAGTCTTGTCAGCAGCTTGCCCCCGGACAGCCCACAATCTTTTGAATGTAACAACTGAGTGAAGTTTGCCCCTATCTCATACCATAAAATGGCATAAACCCTTGAATTAACTGGACACAACTTTATAAAGTTTATATTTTTTACTGCAACGGAAAGAATATCATTGAGCTCCTTTGCCCTCCTCTTAGCAGTCTATGCCTGTCTGTGGATCGTACAATATGCCACGTTGCTGTAGGAGCCACTTCTTGTACCCTTGTCACAAGCCCACTATGCTGTCCTGTCACTGATCATGCTCCATCACTGCAAATTGAAAACCAACATCCCCAATCAAGGCCCATGTCTTGAACAAACCTATTTAACAGTTTATAAAGCTCTTAACTAGTTGTGTTCTAAGTGAAAGTTTTAGTTCTACTGCTGTAGCAAAATGAATATACACCAGTAGCTGTGCAGCATTTGATATATTGGTAGACTCCTATCTGAATTGAGTAATATGGGCTCTGATGAACACTTTCTAGGAGCTACTCTTTTACATCGGTGGCCATCTCCACAATATGGCATGAAACTGTGTCATTAGAAAGATCATGTCTAGCCATGGTGTTGCTTTCTCTCCTATCATCACTGAGCACATACCCTTTGCAGCTGGAAGTAGTTTCTCACCCACCTTGTGCAGATTACCAGATTTGGCAATATGCAAAGCCAAACGGTCAGGGCCGGCTCCAGGCACCAGCTTTCCAAGCTGGTGCTTGGGGCAGCAGGTGAGAATGGGGCGGCAGTCCGAGTCCCGCGGCGGCAATTCGGTGGCAGGTCCGCTCTTCCTGCCGCTGAATTGCCGCCGCGGGACTCGGACTGCCGCCCCATTCTCACCTGCTGCGGCGGCAATGGGGCGGCAGGTCCCCTGCCCTTCCCTTGCCACCGCGGACTGGGACTGCCTGTGTCGGGGGCAGGGCTGCCGCCCCTGCTTGGGGCAGCAAAATTGTAAGAGCCGCCCCTGCGAATGGTAAGAAGCCCCAGTAGCATTTTTAACCGTGCTGTACATGTCAACAACATTTTTTTGTCCTGTTAAGTCATTGAGCTTCCTCTGGAAAACCTCTATGGGTTTAGATACCAAGGTAGAGTGTCTTGTTTCGAGATGCTGGTGTAACGTGCACGGCTGCATACTGTCATTTGCCAATACTTTGCCTCATACAACACATTGAGGCCTCAGTGCATCGCTGGACCTGCTCCATGTAAAGCCCAGGTGGAAATAAGTTTTGTCATATTTTCGGCTTCTGCGTTTTGCTGGAACCTCCGCTGCTGCCCTCACTTTGTCTTGTGTTGTCTGCTTTTCTCCCTGCGTCACAAAATGATCCATTTCTCATGTAAGCTGTTTCTTACTACCAGTGCACTGCTGATAATAATTGTACATTTGTTTTTAAGTACTTGGGGGGCAAAACCACGCAACAGATGTCTGACAGGTCACAGTTGCTAAGAGAGCCCTGTGCAGGACTAGTGAAGAGCCCGGCAGCGCACCATGCTGTCAGCACAGAGTGGCTGAGGGGCCAGTTGCCCCTTCATCCTTCCTCCTTCCACCGGGGCGTTCATGGCCCTTCTGTACCAGCCCCAGCTGCCCAGTGCTGACAGTCCCAGATGGAGCTCTTAACAAAAAATGCATACAGCTCACACCTCCCTGAGGGAAGGAAGGCTGGGGAGTGAGGGGAGAGCATTTGGGGAAGGGGCAGCTGTCAGTGGATTTGGATTGTTGTAATAAGCCATTAACCCAATGTCTCTATTCAGTCCATGATTTTTAAAGTCTAGCAAAGTCAGGGGTGCTGGAACAATTTTTATAGTGGGGATGCGGAGAGCCATTGAACCAAACTGTAAATCCTGTGTATAATGGAATCAAGGCAGGGGGTGCAGCAGCACCTCTAGCACCTATGAGCAGAGTAATGAATTTAAGCTCCCAGGCTAATCTTTTGACAGTATTGTGCAGGTTTCCTTGGAGGATGAGGAGAATATCATGGTGTTTTTGTCTTTATCATTTTCGTTTGAGAGTTCATTCAAGAGCGTAGTGATAGTCTGGCTTCACCCACATAGTTGCTATTGGGGCATTAAGTGCACTGGATGAGGTATACCACATGTCATGTTAGGTATGTGTGGGACCCATTGATTTTGAAAGCTGTGTTGTGGGGGGTGCTGATCATTGTAGCAGGGGGGATATGTCTGCAGGTATGTCACATATTCTTCCGGCAGGATCTGGTGCCACTTTGAGTGGGTGTGTCCTGATCTGTGCAGAGCTTACTTTCAATGATGGGCTTGGAGAGGTTGGGGGGTTGTTCGAAGGCCAGAAGTGGGGGTACAAGAAACATTTATTTCAGGCTGGGATTCCTATTGAGTATGGGTTGTAGTTTGAGGACAGCCCATATGTATTCCAGTGTGGGGTGATAGGTAACAAGTAGGGGTGTGAGGTTGGAAGTAGGTTTCATTTCTGAATTGAAGCAGGCACTCAGGGTATTTTAGTTTCAGAGTGGTAGCTGTGTTGTTTTTGCTGATACAGACTAATGAGGAGTCCTTGTGGCACCTTAGAGACTAACAAATTTATTTGGGCATACACTTTCGTGGGCTAAAACCTACTTCCTCAGATACATGGATGAAGTAGATTTTAGCCCATGAAAACTTATGCCCACAAAAATGTGTTAGTCTCTAAGGTGCCACAAGGACTCCTAGCTGTTTTTTCAGGGTATTTGGTTGGTCCGTGAGTGAGCACTTTTCACAAAGTGATGACTTTACATCTGACCTATCAGTCCTCGTCCTCAAAGGAAAGCTGCACAATACTTTGAAAGAAAGCTTAAATTCATAACTTCATGAATCTGAAAGCTTAAATTCATAATATTGCTAGACACTTAAAATCATGTACTGAATAGAGACACTGGATTTATGGTTTATTACAACCCACTAACAAGCCCCCTCTAGCTCCTTTTTCCCCCTTCCTTTCCTCCCCATGGCTGGAGGGGTGTTAATAGTCCACTTCACCTTGAATGGTCCCTTGAAATGTGTGTTAACTTATGCTAAACACCTGTTCTATCTTGTATTTTGCAGTGACACTCGGGACTTGTTTTCACAGTGCTGCAGCTTCACCGGTATACTGCTTTAGTGAAGACACTTTTATGTTGACAGGAGAGTTTCTCCCGTCGGAGCAGTTAATCCCTGAGGCCTGGTCTACACTACAGAGTTAGGTTGACTAACTCTGTAAGTGTTTACATCAAAATTTTGCTCCAGCAGGTGTAACTCACCTACTATACCTACTTAATAATTTCACTTCCCTGAGAGGATTAGAGTCAATGTTGATGTACTTAAGTTGACTGTTGCTTACATTGACTGTTACTGGCTTTCGGAAGCTGTCCCACAATATCCCACACTGACAGAATGGTGCAAGTGCTCCTGGTGAGAGCATGCACTGCCAACACAAGGAATGTAGCGTTTTATTTATTGCGGTGGCTGTACGTCAACGTAACTTAAGTTGACATAACTTTGTAGTGTAGACATACCCTCAGAGGGGGTAGCTATGTTGATGGGAGAAGCTCTCCCATAGACAGTGCTATGTTGACACTGGAGTTAGATTGGTATAACTACATCGCTCAGGGGTACGTAAATCTGTAGTGTAGACCTGGCCTGAATAACTTTCCCAGACCTGAGGAAGAGCTCTGGGTAAGCTCAAAAGCTTCTCTCTCTCTCTCATCAACAGAAGTTAGTCCAATAAAAGATATAACCTCAACTGTCTTGTGTCTCTAATATCCTGGGACTGACAAGCTACAACAACACTGCATATAACAATGGCCTCAAAAGTATCACACTATTCAAAAACTGAATGCAAGTTGGCTAGAGAATATATTAAAATCATGATACCTTTAAGCAATGAGAAATTGCATTGACTGAATGGAGCTGTTTATATCTCTGTGGTCGGCAGTGTTTTCCAGTGAATTTGTTTTCAAAGTGGAAAGAATGAGTGCTATCAACAAATGAAAAATAAAAGGTACATTTATTCGGAAGGAGACATCAGTCTTTTTCTGTTTGTAAATGCTGACGAGCAGGGTTTAAGGAGGGCTAATGTCACCCATTTGTCTTAATTAAAGAGTTAATTGCTCATGTATCCTGATTTGGTTAGCTGATCCTCGTGGCATGAAAAGTCCTTGCTTCTATGTATTTTATTGACCAGTATAATGACATCATCAGTAAGTCTCCAAATTTATTCATGCTTCAGCCTATCCTCATAACTTTAATAGCCTCCTACATGATAAAATTTTCAAGAGGAAAGGAGTTCTTTAGTATAGTACAGAATACAGAGAGGTCTGTTCAGGAAGCTGTTAAATGTCTCAGTTCAGCTGTCACTGAAGTATTACTTCAAAGTCTAGTGTCATGAAGATAAGTAAAAAAGTAATTTTAAAGACTAGTTCTCAGAAAATGTATATATGGAAATAGAATAAAACATCTACAAAAATGCATATCAAATATAAGCAAGAGACCTGTTTTTATTCAATTTTTCACAACTGTAGTCATAGTCAAACAAGCAATGACACCAAAAGAGACAGACAAGGTTGACAGTGTGTTTTATGGATTAAAGACCAAATTGGTTTAGTCATGTGTCATATAATACAACAGATGAGAACTCTGATCTGAACAAAGACCAGTTAACTAACTAAGATGTCTGAGAGGTTTTCCCATGTAATATCTTTCAACTTCTAAACTAAAATTCCCCAAGTTAGTTCTAGAGACATATTTAAATGAAATTTTCATCAAGGGGAAAAGTGTTGGATGGTATTGCTTTTGATTAACCCCTTATGCAGTACTTTAAAGAAATGAAAATACAATAATAAATCACAAAAACAATGGTTGATACAAGGTCATCCTTGCAATGAGTCTTGGCAGGTGACAATTATATTATGGTAAATAGAGTCAATTTCTGCTTGCTATCATGAAACATGGTTCCTACTGAAGGCAGAACTCAGCCTTCAAGCAGTAGCTCAGCCAGGTTCGGAGCGCAGGGGGAGCGGCGCTATAAAAGGCGCCTCTCCCTGTACTCACCCGGCGGCGCTCCGGGTCTTCGGCGGCACTTCGGCGGCTCACTCCGGGTCTTTGGTGGTACCCGCGCCAAAATGCCGCCGAAGACCCGGAGCGCCGCCAGGTGAGTGCAAGAAGCGGCGCCTTTTTTTAGTGCTGCTAAAAAAGGGCGCCACTTCTGCTCAAGGGGGAGAGGCCGCTCCCCCTGCTCCCCCCCTGGCTATGCTACTGCCTTCAAGGAGCATTAGGCATGAAATGAACCTGACCCTACTGTTATCCTCAGTCCTGAGAGTGTAGTATTGGCTTTGGTGAAGGCCACAGGGAAACCTCCTGCCTTTTCTCCCTAGTGTGGTATATGGAGTAGACTAAATATAGCATAGAAGGATGCTACAGTTTTTGAAGATTTAAGAATTTCATGGTGGTCTTTACTTTACAAGTGTCCTGTTTATTTGCTTAAGTTTTCTAATTACTTCACAAGCCAACATGTCCAGCAATGCTGGTTGTCAATGCTTTCTATGGACAGACAGGAAATTCTTTTTGCTAATACTGACTCTGTGATAATACTTGTTCAGAGTAGCCTCCTGTAAGATGTGATCAAGATATTTCTGCTTAACCTTGTACGCTATATGATCAGAATAGCACTGCTCATCTCTTTGGGATGGAGTGTATTCTATAGAATAGAGAAATCACTCAGGAGACCTAAGTTCGATTCCGGGATTTGCCACTGGCCTGCTGGATGATCTTGGGTCAGTCACCTCAACTCTTTGTGAATCAATTTCCTCATCTGGAAAAGTGAGATGATATTTTACCTCTCTCTGTGAAATGCTTTAGATTTACTGATGACAAGTGCTATATGAGTGAGATATTATTTTTTGAATAGTCCGTTTTCAGAAGGGTCATCTAGGTTAATTTATGGCATTTGTGACATGCTGAGTAAAATACAAAATAGTTACTTCTCAATAGATTCCAGATGTCACTAGCTTCTTTCATTGTTCAGCTCTGGGAGAGATTCCCTAAATGATTCCTGCAATTGTACCTGAACTACAAGCAAACCTCTCAGTCCATCTTGTCAAGTACTTAAGTACAGCACAGGACTTCTGGTTACTTTTAAAAATGAGTGCTGATAATACAACTGTTCCATTTTCTACTGTTTGGGCTTCCTCACAAGACTTTAGTTGTGTTAAACTCTTTCCCAAATCATCAGCAATCCTCTTCCCAAATCATGAGCAATCCAAGCTCAGTATGTTTGTTAAAATAATGCCGATGACTCATTTTTATTTTGAACTACTTAACTTCATTATCTGTGCAATACTTAAAGTTTACTAGTAAGTTTTTATTTTAATGGTTTGCAAGCTGTTTTGCAGAATCTTTAAATCTCTTTTGTAACCTTCATTTTCTTTGTTGCTTTGAGAGCTTTGTGATGCCAATGCTCAAACAATAAAATGAACACTTAAGGAAAGAGCCAAAAGGTTCTTGAATATTAGATGGTGGGATTGGAAACAATGATGCTCACTTTTGAAAAAGTTATTTAAAAACAACAGTTAAAAAAAACATAAGTAAGAGCAGAAGTTTAGGAGTGGGTTTTCGTTGAACAGAATCTTTAGAAATGTTAAAGTAAAATCTCCAGTGACCTGTAAAATATCTAGTTCAACCATTTAGCTCTAGCACTTTGCCATTTATAAGACTTGCACAAAATCTGAAAATAACCCAAACAAGTAAGTAGTAACTTGTTTAACAGTCTCTGTTAGCTAGCTAAAATAACCTGCTTTGAATAGGGAGTAAAAGTTCATAAGTAGAAAGCTTATTTCTTAAACATTTTTAAGTGACTATACTGTATTTTTTGTACACAACATCAGGGAATAGCTGGTGCAACTTCTTACAACATTACTAACTTCCTAATAAACATGTGCATGAAGCTGAACACAGCACACAGGTTATAATTCTTTGGCTGTGCCTAGTAACATAAATAGCTCCAATACCATCAGTTGAAGAACTGAGGAATTAAACTTTCCAAAAGACTGATGTATGAGGATTGGACATGCTAAAAGCAATGATGAAAAGAGGCTGCTAAGAACTGGAACAACATTCAGAACAGAGGCAATAGGACCACAATGGCATATGAATGAAAATAAACAGATCCCTGAGAAAATGCTTCATCAACATAAGAGCAGCAACAAAGCTGTGAATCTCCAGATAAGCAAAAAATGTTTTTGAAGAAAAAAAAATAGCATGCAAGGTAGGACTTCAAAGACTAGAGAAGATCTAATGCACAGAACTGAATAATAATAATATAAAAGAGACAGAAAAGGGAAAAGGAGAGACAAAATAGTCATACTAAGCATCAGATCAACCCCATCTGTGTCCCCAGTTTTATATTTTTTAACCCTTTGATCCCAACACTCCATTGAAGTAGCACACTGGTATCAGTTTAGTGATCAAACGGGAGCAGTATTTTAACCCTATAACAGTCAACTATTCTTAATCAGCTCTACAATTCCTTCCTTTGGTCCACCTCTTCATTCCTTTCTTCCGCTATGTCACTCCTCCTTAAATTTGCAGGTTGGACGTCTCAGTCTCGGCTACTAAATTGCCCAGTTCTTTTTCTTGCTGTTCCATTGCTTACCCACACAGTGCACAGCTGCCTTTCCTAAAGGAGCCATGAAAATCATTGT
Organism: Chelydra serpentina; assembly: GCA_037349315.1. Taxonomy (NCBI): domain Eukaryota; kingdom Metazoa; phylum Chordata; order Testudines; family Chelydridae; genus Chelydra; species Chelydra serpentina. The sequence goes on along the minus strand of JBAIAC010000035.1, from coordinate 25,760,845 downwards.
GTCCTTGGCCTACAGTAGTTCTCATCACAGAGGATAAGAGAAAATGTAATGCAAAAATAAACTACAGAATAGACAATAAAATGCTGCATTGATTCTAGGACTCAAAATGATAAAGCTAAAACTGGAGCAAGAATTATTTAGTTCTACACAAGGACAGCGAAGTAATATAACAATTTGTATTAAAAAAGAAAAAGGCAGAAAACACAAAATACACTCCAAACTCAGGTCCAGATTCTGAACCTCTAAAGTCAATGGAATTTTTGCCACTGACTTCAGCAGATCTTCATCTGGCTGTTAGTGAAAGCACTGTAATGTGCTATTTTTTTCTGCTCTGTAAGAGGGCCTACTCAGACTGGATGACATGCTTAGAAATTTCAAAATGTTTTATCATTCAGATAAGATCTTAAACATGTTTTTTTCCCCATGACATATGACATACAAAGGAGCATTGTAATGCTTCAGTGATTGCTGACAGGGTAATGCCCACAAATGGCTAACTGGACTATGACGTCAAAGTGGCAGTAAGTAATTCGGAAACTGAATGGCAGCCACAGAGGACCTCTGAGAGGAAAAATAAAAAAACAAACAAACAAAAATAAAATCCAACCAACCAAGTAAAAAAAAAGTTAGGTTTAAAAACTAGCACAGCATAAAGGAAATGCTTTTCACTTAGAAGCCTAAGTCCTACAGACTTACAATGGTAAATGAAAATTTAAATTGATTTTACGTGGGAGTTAGTTAGGCTCCTAAATGAAGGTTTTGAAAATTTTACCTCAAAACAATTTGCCACATCTTGATTGGTTAGGAGAGTAGGCACTAGTAAAGCTTTTCAACAACAAAATCTTAATTCATGACACTCATTTATGTCTAGAGCAATGTACCTGTCTAGAGCAATGTACAGTTCAAATGTAGTTACGGTTGATAGAAACTGAATGATGCTATGTGATGATGTTCGGTGATTTGCATGATACAAGCTCATTATATGTTTATTTCACCGTGCACTGAATTTAGACTGTGATCACCACAGGGCAGGGGCCTTGTCTTTTAATTGCATATAAAATTGTACCTATGGCTTTATACAAGTTACCTGATCACATCCCAAAACAATAGCCCGCGCAATATTTGACACCTCAGAAGAGAGGCCCAACAAGAGAAACTACTCTTTCACAGTTAGAAGTGATTCCTTCAGAACAGCAATAAGGCATATTGGAAGGGTGGTATGGGGAGGTTTGCTCTAGCTGTTCTGTGGAAAAACAGTAGGCTGCAGTCTCCAGGGCTGCTGAAAGACACTCTGTTATCACTACATTCATCCAAGTTAAAACTGAATTGTAGTAAATATGGAATAGAAACAATATTAAAATGGCATGGGGTAGCGTGTCCTGATCCGTGCATTGGACTAGGAACCAAGAACTCAAGAACTCTCATCCTGATTCTGCCACTCATTCACTATGTATCTGTGGACAAGTCACCTAACTCTTGTGTCTCAGGTTTCCCATGTGCAAAATAAGGATAATACCGCTCATGTCTCTCAGAAAACTGTGTGTGGATTGACTATAAAGAACACATATATGGGCTCTTTACTGATCATCCTCATTACTACATTTATGGACTAGTCATAATATACACACATTCCTACAACTGTGGTTATAAACCCTAACATTACTCAGGCAACATTTTCCTTGCCTGCTCAGTCCAGATTTTTGCATTTAGATATATTAAAAGACCACTGTAAAGAGTCTGATGGTCTTTATACATACAGCCATTAAGGGACGATGAAATTACATGCCTCCCCACCACTTCCACACTAATATAAATGATCATTAATCATGCTAAATGAAATGAGCATATATAAAGGAAAAAACATTGCCATAGAGGGAGGTTGCAAAAAAGCCGATAGATACAGACTGATGCCACTAGATACAGGGCTACGTTAAAAATTTTACAGGATCTCAGTAATGATTGACATTTAGTAGATTAACTTCTATCCCATCTAAGTAGTAACATTAATACTCTTGTTTTATCTCCTGCTCTTTGGACATTCAATCTTTGCATCTCAAAATGACTAAAATCTCCTAAAGAATAAGCATCTGTAAGAATTTCCTTTTCGTTCATCTTGCTTCAACATTTGGACAATGTATTCCTCCCCTTTCCCCTCACTATTTATATTTGTAGTTTAAGTACTAAATATCAACTGCTGGGGGCCCTTAGAGAGCTAGCTGATCATCTGAGGCCAGCTTTCCTTCTTTCCAGATGCTAAACTATATTACAAGACCGCTATGTAGCCAATGATTTTAGTTTATTGTTAATTTGTGCGATGTTATGATTAACTAATATGTCATATATAATCATTGTATATTAAATATGACTCTTCCATGAAAGCAATTACTGTAGAGGCTGCAGGGATGTAATGCAATGACAAATGATAGGGGTAGGGGGTCTGTGAGAAACTCTATTAAAGTATGACTCACCTTATGGTAAAGTTGAAAGCCGCCTATTTTAAGAGTATTTCATGATGGTGCACATTGATGATGATGATTGCTACTCTATACTGAGGGACAAATTAATGAATCAGACATTACAGACATTTGTACTTAAGACAGTTCCCAGCTCTGCCATACACTTGCTTTTAAATGAGCCCCAGTGGATAGTACCCTAATGTCTTATTCATTAATTTGTCTCTCAATGTACAGCTGTTCAATATACAGTGAAATCATTTTATTTAAATACTTATCTATTTTATCAAAAACAAATATTTTATTTTGTAATTAAAACAAAATAAGAATGAAAAACTCTGAAAGATAAGAAATTGTCCAGATTTCCAGCATTACCCCTGCCAAGTCTTCCAGTTGCTGACCAGATAATACCATAATGATATTGGTGGATTGAGGGATTAAGCCTTAGCCATCTTGCCCTCTGCCATTCTGCAGTTTTACAAACCTATTGAGACACACCTTTGGGATAGGGTTTTGGTGCCTAGCTCCAGGGAAGAGGACACAAAGGTGCCTTTAAGCCTTTTCACCCCGATCCTTGGGTCAATCCCAAAAGCAATTTAGATCATCTTCAGGGATGCTCCTTCTTTGAATTCAGTGATCTTCTGTGCACACTACAAACACCATCTGTTTAGCAGGGATTTTGGAGAGGGCTGAGGGTATGTTACCAGAATCGTGGGCAGTGCAAAGAAGCTGCTTGGCCGAGTTGAGTTATTTTTTCCTGTTTGAATTTTTTTAAAAAAAAACACTGTTATATGTAATATTAATTAAATGCCAGGCACCTGCAGCCTCTGCATAGATATCTTTTTAATATTTAAATCTAAATAAAGAAAGAATAAATATGCCAACTGCCAATGACCCTCTAGAACTGCCCCATCAGTTGGGGATAGCTAGAATAGAAGGGCTGTCTAGTCATATCTTTGATCATGCCTCTTTTTGCAATTGAGGCTCAGAAGGGCTGCTGTAGAACTGGTTATGTCAATCTCAAGAACTGGAGATTCCTCAGCACAGGGTAATCTCTGACCAGCTTGTAGACTCCTTTTAAGGTTTGCACCACTGTAATGTCATGAAGCAGCTTTAATGGGGATGAGGAACTAGTCCAATGGGTTGTTTGTTTCACTGCACCAGCCAAATTTTATATGATGGAAATGTAGAACTGATCATTAGCAGCAGTCCATGTTTCCTCACTAACTCTCCAAGCAGCCTCATATACACACTGAGCAGGAGGTTTGATAAATAGCTGTTGGGCAGGAAAGCAACCAGCCTAAACCTACATTTGGGACCCGTTAAGCAAAAATGAACAGAATACTTAACTGAATACTCCAAGTAATGACTGAAGATATCCCTATAAAATGTCATGATCAATTGTATCTAAGGAGGGGGATGTCTCATCATCCAATGCAGCCAAGAAAGGATGGAATTTTAAAGTGAATGTGAAAGACAGAAATCATGGGAAACTGAATTGCCACTACCTTCTTAATGATGTTTCCCCAAGGATGAATCCAGGTGAATATATGGTAGCATCTTCACTGACAAAGATGGTTCATAAGTAGAGGCCACACAATAGCTTTCTTGAAGAGAGACATCTCATAGGGAGACAACATTGACAATCCCTGACAACAGCGGGCCCAGTTCTTTCCTTTTTGGCCTAAGCTGAGCGGAAAGGACATGGATCCAGCTCACACATTGTGGCAAGGAGCATGCCTAGCACATTCAGAACCTCAGTGAGAAAGACTGGCCAAAACTGAATTCAGAGCAGTGAAAACATTTGTCTCCTCAGAGGCAGATAGGTCAGTCTGATGCCAGCCCCATCTGAGTTCCACCCTGGAACTCAAACACCTAATGGGCACACTCAGATTTATCATTAGCATGAGAAACTTCTGCATGCCCAGCTAGACACAATGAGCATAGCCATTCCTCCCAGTGACCATCTCATGCAGCACAGTGTAGTAGGCTGGAGTCAACTGCATCATCAATGTGGTTGTGCAGCAGCATCCAGCCATGTCTCCCTTAGGCACCTAAAGATGTAGGTAGGTGCCTAATGAAGGTTTCTGGGTGCTTTTGAAAATAAATCCCATTATTTATTAATTTCAATTATAATACCTAGCTCTTATATAGCATTTTTCCATCAGTAAATCTCAAGTATCTTACAATGGAGGTGGTATTACCCCCATTTTACAGAAGTGGAAACTGAGGCACAGAGAGGCACTGACTGCACAGTGGCACACAGCATGCCAATGGCAGAGCCAGTAATAAAACCTGGCTCTCCTTGAATTACAGTTAAATGTTCTCTCCATGGGGGAACAGTACATCCCATACTAGTGACCTTGCATTAAATTAATAACTGGGTTCATTATCATTCTGTGCTCTGGGAAAACCACCACCTAGTAACATCAACAGAACCAAAATTAGAAACATGTTATGTGAGAGATGTCACCCACTAGCGACTGACCCAAAGAAAGAAAAAGGGATCTGCTGAGTTCTGAAACAGAGAGACCACTTCACGTACCTGTGTAGAAAAAGGGATAAAGTCCATACTATAGGCTTAAATATCTGGAAAGAGAGGATACCTTTCAGCAAAAATTCTGTACTATCAGTTTATCCTATACTCTCAGGTCTACTGTTGCCACTATTCAGATTTCCATGTCCAGTATGAATTCTCTTTTCAAACACACACGTCTTAATTATAAGCATAAAAACCTGGAACTTCTTTGTGCTGTGATAAGGATGTAAACATTTGCAGTTCTACCACTCAGGTTTCTCAAAAGAGAATTAATATTTCACAGAACATAAATTAAAGTGAAGAGAAATAAGAAAATAAAAGCTGGTGAGTGAGGATGATTATAATTTATTCGAAGATACGCAGCTGTGAGTTATTTGGCCTTTCTTCACAAATGAGATAAATGTCGTATCCCATCATATCCCACCACCATGAATTATATATAACAACACTTGGTGAAATATGAAATTCTAAAAATACATTGAAAGGCTGGAGTCATTTTAATGGTTTATTATGATAGGTGCACCTGATTGTGAAATATCATCTTTCAGGGAAGATAAATGGGGACATCACTGTTTGAGAAAGTCCACTTATTTTTAAAAGATAGATTAAATGCGCTTGGAGACAAGCTATGCTGTTTCAATACCAAAACAAGAATTTCTGAATATTCATGCATGGGTTTGTATAGACCAATTAGAATCATCTCTTAAAGTGAGTGCAACTCTTAACCGGCTGACCACTTAGTAGATCTATACATGAGTAAATTCAGTGGGACTACATATGGCAATACGCACTCAGCAACAGGAGTAAGGTTGGCACGGGTGGCATAGAAGGAAGGAGAAAGATGTCTCGTAGGGCCCTAATCATATACAAACTATGTACCGGAATGATAATATGGTCCAGTCTCTGTAAATATTTGGCTACTTACACATATGATTAAATTTGTTACCAGCATTCATGGTTCTTTGGACTACTTTCTGAAGCCAGTAGTTAAAAAACAGAACTAATTAAATCCCACAAATACTCAATGTTGCCATGAAATGAATAGGAAGGAAGGACTCCCTATTCAAAAACACAGCGACTTTCAGGGCAGGCTCCAGGCACCAGCCGACCAAGCATGTGCTTGGGGCTGCACCTTCGGGCGGGGCGGCGCTCAGGGTTTTCTTTTGTTTGTTTTGGTTTTTTTAATAAAAAAACCACTCTTCTGGGCTGGCGCCCTGGCCGGGGGAGCGGGGCCACGAGTATGCTGCCCTCCCCGCCGGCACCACAGGCATTTCGGCGGGGCAGTGGCACTCGGGGGTGTTTTGGCGGGCGTTGGAGGGGTGTGGTTTTTTTTGTTTCGGCGGGGCGGCGCTTGAGGTGGGTTTTTTTGCTTGGGGTGGCAAAAAAGTTAGAGACGGCCCTGGCGACTTTCCACGTTTAAGAAGCTTTTATTCCTGTACACATTACGATGCTCCTCTTTCTTTCACATAATGCCTCCAAGTTACCACCTTTGATGAGGAGCTGAATAATATACTAACATTTTCTCTTTTCTGACAGTTTAGTCCCCCATTTGTTTCCACATCTCCAAAACTAATAGTAAACAAATACGCAACTGCTCACACCCAGATATTTAGCAGATCCACAATTGCACCTTGGGACTCAGTCACAGAACAATCATCCCATTTTTCACAATGATATTTTCATCCGATCAAATGGTGTACACCTATGCTTACTTGAAAACGACTTTCTCATATGCTCAGTTGTTTAGTATTTACACATTATTTTTGGCTGCCTTGTAGGCTGGGTCATCAATTTCTCAAGAATCCTTTGTAGATACAAGCATAGGTTAAATATTTTCATTATCTACCTATTTTGAAATGGGTAGCTAAAAGGCTGACAACATTTAGTCAGTAAACAATATGCCCAATCCTATGAGGTGCTCTAGAAATATATGAGCTCTACCAAGTATATCCCATTAATGCAATAATTACTTACATGGTATTTCTGTCCAGGAAGAAAGAATTACTGAGGTACATTGGGGTACTTGGTAAAAGTTAAAAATCACTCTGATAAGCATACTCAATTATAGCAGAGCTCTTCCTTTGCTGCTGCTTTCCAACCTTTTGATTTTCTGCCTCCTTTCTTCACTACAGTAAATTGATTCCTTCAAAACATCCAGGTGCAAATGAATTAATGGTCTTCAACTGTGAGTGAGTATGATGGACTTCTCCCCTCCTCCTCACTAAGGTCCTTTCTGTTCAGAGACAACCTACATATCAATTAAACTCACCTGTTAATTAAAAGCTTGTTTGGAAATTTTTTTGCTAGTTGGAAGCAAGAGAAAGTGTAAAAGGTGTCTGAATGCTGAGGCTTTGAATGTTAATTACTTACTCTGAGGTTTGTTCAGGATCCCTCAAGTGTTGGTCGAGCACTGGCAAGGAACTGGAAAAAGGAAACAAAATTAATTTGTAGTTTCTGTTGTGGGGAAAGAACAGAAATCAAACAGCCTTCCAAATTTTTCTCTCTTTTCTTGTTTAGAATTATTCTTTATTCATTTATTTATAGGAAAACACCACACAGCAAACAGAAAGCAACATTCTGCAGGATTAAAGCAATTACAGTGATCATGCTTTCAATGTTAACCCTGTTTAGAAGGGGTTGTTGTTTTTTTACTGACTTGAGAGAGCTTTCCTGTGCCTATAATGGGGAATACTGCTACCAGTAGGAAAAAAATGTGTGTATATATTAAGTGGGCACCAGTTCCAGAGTTTTCATCAGATCCACCAGTATTCCCTATTATATATACATTATTTATTAAAAATAATGAATGTATTAATGATGTATATATAATGGGAAACACTGATGGGTCTGGTGAAACTCTGGATCTGGCAGAAAGTGCAGCTGCTGTTTTTGCTCTGCCTCTCCCCCTTCCCACCCACCTACATCTATTAATAGGTGGCTTCTTGACTGTTTTCCTTCTTTCCCTCTTCACCTGTTGCACAAGCTTAATGGATGCCACATAGAGCTGTTTCTTAGTAGCAAAGCTTAACTGGCTATTGGAAATTAGCTTCTCTGTGTTCAGAAATTCTGGAAACTGTTCAGATGGAGACATTGTTCAATATTTGCCCTTATACATACAGCAACCCCAAACCTACCATAGTTTTCAGTAATGATCTATAGCTAAAATATAGCCTTCTTTCTTTTATAAAGGTGAATGAGGTTGTAATTTTGATTAAAGATTTTTGCAAAAACAATTCAGTTTGTGATATTTTGCACAAGAACTAAAGGGCTTCATGAGTTTTCCGCTGAACCTTTATATGAGCCAAATTGGAATATCTGATTCAGAAAGAAGAATTACACTTTCCTCTTCTTAAAGCCAGACTGATTTTTAACATGTTTTTTAAAAAGGCAGATACAAAACATGCATGCACATTTGTACACCTAATTTGCACTGTCAATTACTGTGACTGTGCATGCAAATTAGATAATTATGTATTTGAACAGGTAAGTATTGTGGTTTGCACATACTGTTACAGTAATTGTGTTCATATTTTGCACACACATTGGCCTCACTAGCATGTTTAAAAATCAGGCCCTAAATGTACAGGCCCTAAAAATAATAATAAACAAGTATGGGTGTTTCATATCTCGCTTATACCTCTATATAGAATATTATTTATGGGTTTATATTATATATGTGAATTGAACTTACTGAATGCAAGTTGAATGTACTATGGAAAGGGATATACAACTCAAATATGAACCATCCTAAGGATATGTACTCTTTTGAATATACAGTTAAAGCTGCTCATTTTAAAAATGAATTTACTAATCAGGAAACTAGTAACCATAAATGCCTTAGAACCCATGTGGCGGAAAGCTTATGAATAAGGTTTCCTCATTTAATGACTAAGATTTTATGAAATATACCAGCTGAAGCTAGTTGTGTTATGCTGATGTTTTAGCCTGCTATTTCCAAGTAAAGACATCCCTAAATTTTACTCGTCTAATCAACCTGAATGCTGCCTGTTTCAATTATGCCTAAAACTTATCTTTTACAGTCTTAAAATATAACTGAACTAAAACAGAAAGGTACCTTAGGGCTGGATGAAGCCAGAGAACTTTTTATTCTAGCAACAGAGACTCAGAACAACCAACTTATTTTGACATAGGAAGCTGGGGAAGCATACATTTACTCTGCATGCCTCCTATGTACTGTATATCTTAGATGGTTAGGAGTACAAGAGCTATTAAGTTAGAATGGTGTCTGCTATAAAGTTAGTCAAGACCTTTGCCATTGTGTAGAGGTGCCTGGTAATTGTGCTAAGAGGGAAGTACTCTGTGTTCACATTGTTAATGCAGATTTTTCCACAGTTGGCTCATAGTACCCCAGGACAATATTTGTGATCCTCACTACTGGGATATTTCTTTTCTACTGGTAGTATTGGCTGAGGGCCTGCACTATTGTAACAAGAATTTTAGGCATTCAGTGGAGTCTCTAAACAGAGTGCAAAACTCTGAAAAATGAAGAAAAAAGGGAAGCAAAATGGGGAGAGAAGACTGAGCCCCTGAAAATACAGTCTCTTAAGTTCATCCAAAACAAGATAGTTTTGGAGGTTGGCCAGTGTGTTTACAAAAGTCAGACTGATGGTTTTTTTCAGTAAATTGGTATCCTTAGAAACGCAGGAAGATTCCATCCATTGGCACAGTATTGCCACCACCTCCCTCCAAAAAATCCCCTATACTTCTAACCCAAGCAGATTCATGAAGCCAAATTGGTTGCATTTTTAGAGAAAACTTAAAAGAAACAGAGGAAAAGTTAATTCCTTAGACCAGTGTTTCCCAAACTTGGGATGCCGCTTGTTCAGGGAAAGCCCCTGGTGCGCCCGGCCGGTTTGTTTACCTGCTGCGTCCGCAGGTTCGGCCGATCGCGGTTCTCACTGGCCACGGTTCGCTGTGCCCGGCCAATGGGGGCTGCGGGAAGCGGCGCAGGCTGAGGGATGTACTGGCCGCTGCTTCCCGCAGCCCCCATTGGCCAGCCACAGTGAGCCGCGGCCAGTGGGAGCCGCGATCGGCCGAACCCGTGGATGCGGCAGTAAACAAACCGGCCAGGTGTGCCAGGGGCTTTCCCTGAACAAATGGCGTCACAAGATTGGGAAACACTGCCTTAGACACAACGCTAGGACTTCAGCAGCCCACACTGATTTATACCAGTTGAGGATATGACCCCAGTATTTCTTTGATTACTAACAAATATATACCATATCTTAAAAAAGGCTGTGTATCAATTTTCCAAATATAGTAATAGCATGCAGTCCATAAATAACCATACTGAGCACATGAGCCTGGCATAAAAATATAGCATACCTTTCTCCCTAAAAATAGGCTTATTAACTAACAGCACCAATTACCCATTGCATCCACTAACAATAATACAGTAAACATTTATAAAAACAGCCATAAATACCAAATAAAGTTCTCAAGAACAGTTTCAATTTAAGCTAGTAATTACTATTTTTTGATTACCCTATCACACCATTTTGAGAATGTGAACAATTGCTTGTCCTAAAGAAAGGACTTCTAAAGATTATTTTATGCATGTACATATGTGTTTATATGTCATATAGACACACGACTCATTCTTTTCCTCATGGTTCAATGATTGTCTCCCAGTAAAAAAAAGGCAGCAAGGGGTCAGTTTTCAAAATGATACATGGAAGACAGAGAGAAAATAAACATAGTCTTGTCTATGATGAAAAGTATACAGTGCCATTGGTGGGCATGCTATACTCAATTATCCAAGCTACAATGATTGAGAAAAATTATAAGCCTATAATACAAAAGAGAATTGCTATATAAAAATCCATGGCATCCCTAAGTCTTTTGTTTTATATAACAGTTTACTTTAAATGTTCAGCTGTATTTCTTTTGTAAAAACAAAAATTAAAGTATTTTTCCAACAAATGGCACAATAGGTGAATATACACAGGGGCTGCAAAATTAAGAGCTGCAACAATATTCCTCAGATAACACAATCTACAGGGTCTCCAAAGGTTTACAAAAAAAATATTTTTTTTCCCATGGGTCTTTGACAACTGTTTGTGCTACTGCTCTATAGAAAAGGCAATCAATGACAAACAACAGGCAGTAGGTTTAAAACAAACAAACAAACAAACAAACAAACAAAAGTAAGTAATTCTTCACACAACACACAGTTAACCCGTGGAACCCATTACCAGGGGATGTTGTGAAGGTCAAAACTATAACAGAGTTAAGAAAAGAATTAGATAAATGCATGGAGGAGAGGGTCATCAATGGCTATTACCCAAGATGGTCAGTGATGTAACCCCAAGCTCTTGGTGTCCCTGACCTCTGACTGCCAGAACTGGGAGTGGATGACATGGGGTGGATCACTCAATGATTGCTGTTCTGTTCATTCCCTCTGTAGCACCTGCCATTGGTCAATGTTGGAAGGCAGGATATTGGACTAGACGGACCACTGGTATGACCCAGTATGGCTGTTCTTATGTGTGTTCTTATGTAAACCACCCCTCCCTGCCCTATTGTGGTATAGACACACCATATTTCACTGTCTTTATGATGAAAGCACCATTTGGACCAATTTAAATCATAGCAAGATATGTGGTTTCACCAGAGGGTGATATGGAAATTGATACATATATTGTTCTGAGGGAGAAACTGCAAAATGGTGATTTGCAGGGAGCTGTACAAGCCATTCAATAATTTCTTAAAATGGTCACTGCATTGTCAACCATTAATTTTATTCCTGATGAACCTTTGCAAGGTGCAGAAGAGGATACTAGTTTGCTGAAAAGTCTACTGAGCATTGTTAGTGTGAATTTATATCAAACACTATAAGGAAGCTGTATTTGGTGCTTGAAGCACCAAATCTCAGAAAATTCCAGAAGGAAAATGATTCTAAATACTTTGCATTGCAGAGACTTTTTAATAGAGGCGGTGTTGAAAATAAGACGAATGGCGCACTCTAAAGACCTGAACATTTTTTCACCTAAAAGTCTCATAAGTCTTCAAGCTCCCTTTTACTGCTGTTTCCTCAGATCTTTTTCCTTTTCCTTTATGGTGATTCTCAAATATTTCTTCTCTTCGTACACTCTTTTTATATTCAGTCTTCAGATGGGCTTAAACTCAAAAGTTTTTCCTCTTGTCTTATTGTCTACTCCTAGAAAACACATTAACTTACACAACTCCAATTTTGTTGTAAAAAAGCTCTATTTTAAGTTACACAGCATAGGCTGCCTTTATTTAAAAGACTGATAAGTAATTCTTATTCATGCAAACATTTGTTATGTTACTCAGCTATTCTTACATAGTGGCATCCAATCTGAATTGCAACATTTTCTGCACCTTACTGTTAATTTGTGCTTTATGGGGAATGACTATTACTTTCCTTTAAAGCAGCAATCAGTGATTTCTTCTCAATAGTCATGAAGCAGAATCCGACATGAAAATGGCAAATTATATTAGGCTTCCATGTGAGCCTTGATCTTTTGCCAGTATGTCTGAAGCTTTTCCAAAATGCACAAGCCAGGCTATGTGCCTTGGTTAATAAGTGGGTGTAAAACTTTCTCCTTCGTCTACCAGGTTAATTCTCCGCATTGTTTGAAGAAAAGTGTCTGTGATTTATTTTAAACAGGATAAAAAATGTGTAGGTGATCAGCAATGTCTTGTCTTTTCATCGTTATATATGAACCAAATACTGTACAGGTAGTATAATGTCTGGGAAAAATATTTTGATGTGTAGTGTGCAAATAGTGTTAGTGTGTTATCATTGTGATCAGCCTAGATTTCAGCAACCCAAACTGCATGCTCTGTGCACACTGATGAGTGGGGAATGTAACTTGTCCCAATTTTCTTGGGGTAAGGGAAGGATAACGTCCAGGGCTAGAACTGAGTTCATTCTCTCTGCCTATTCAATTCTTTGTCTGTTTCCTAACACTGCCACAAATAATGGTTACTACCTATCATGGTGGTTTGTGTGATATGGACCCTTATCAACTGAGACTTGGACTGCAAGCATCAAACTCATTTCATATTGGCTGCCACATAATATTGACCATCAGATGAGAACAACTTTTGGTCATTGCTATCCTTAGATTTGAAATAAGTACTGAAAAGTGAAAAGTTCTACTAAATATGTCTATAAATATTTTATATACATATGAAAACCACTTTAAGGCCTAGAATGTTTGTTTGCTGAGCTTCTGCCCACTGCAAAGGTAGGGGTCTATCAGTGAGCCAATTATTGCTCCCAGAGTCTCAGGATACATCTTTACTGTTTAAGCCCTAGCATGGGTTAGAGCAAGGGATCATGCATCAGCAGAGCATACCTGGAGTGTGGAACATTTCAGCCACACACCTTCCCCACCCCTGATACCAAGGCTGAGCATGGGAACTGGCACATTGGCAGGAGCCAATGGAGAACACACCAAGATCTGGCTATTTTCGGGCTCTTTTTCACCAGTGTGGCAGTGCAAAGGGGCCAGAATTCAATAGAAAATCTGGATCTAAAAACCTACTCAGAAATCCTATAGATTGGGTATTTCCATTGTCTATGGAAGGTGGTTATTCAGATGGATGCTCATAAGATTAGTGCTTGGATTACATCTTTTCCTATAGCCACCACAGCCTTTTAGCAGCTTGTAAATGTCCAATTTGTGCTGAAAAATTATGACTATGATTCTTAGCTAATTTCAGAGGATTTGTAAATGAGTATGGAAGACTATGTGTTAAAATAAATGTGATAAAATGCAAATAAATAGCAAACAGTGGAATCTGGACGGAAGAACAATTGTACCATAAATGTCAGAGTGGAACAACTGCTATACAAGAAGAATAAAGCTGCCAGCCCCATGGCTGGAAGGCAAATAATTTTTAACTTCAAGTGGCAAACTACCACTGAGTGAATACCTTAGAATCCCAAGGTCACTTACACAGAAACCAGGTGGTAAGACACTGTGGAAATAAAAATTGTAGCTATGTCTTTACTCATAGTTACTCCCCAGGAAGATGTACTTTAAAAAATGTTTTCCCTTTCCCAGAATAAGTAGTGAAGTCACTAACCTTTATTCAGCAATCAAATAGAAGGCAGGGGTTTTGTTTTAGTTTATAACTTTCTTACTTCAGAAAGAGGGAGAGAAAGGGGAAATTGGGAAGGTGCAACATTTGTACCTTGTAATTTGTTACATCCTACTATTTTATATTCTCTGACTCATGCAGATCTATGAACTGACCAAATTATGCCCTCAAACACACACATTCAACACCCACGGAACTCAGGGGAAGTCTTGCATGTGAATGTGCAGAGAGAATGTGGCCTAATAATCGTCTCAATCTCTACTTTGTGCATTGTGATGGTAGGCAACTTTGTTTTCTGTCAGGCAAGTCTGCTATTGTTGGATAATTAACTTATTTTTCTCATTTTCACTTTATCAAAAATCAGGCTCTTTGTCATAGCAACATATGTTAATAATAATTAATAAAATCCTTCTGCAGCTGATCCAAATGTTGAAATTTCACATTCTAAAATCCTATTAATGTCCGATCTGTTCGTGGTATATTTGCTATCATATTTGCCTGTAAGGTGACAGGTCCATCTAGATTAGTATCTTGTTTCTTGTCACAGCAGATCAGACCATTGTTCCTGCAAATCTAATATCCCATCTCCTGACATAATGGATCAGATTGCTAATCTCTCACACCCAATATCGGAGGTTTAGAAAAGGGTGCAAAATAATTAAAATTTTTAAAAATCAAACCACCTGGAAAATGTATAACAAAAATCTTTTTGGAATGATATTTTTAAGAATTTGTTTATATTAGAGGAGTCAATAGAAACAGGGGGAGAATGATCATTTTTTGAAAGAAGCTTTTTCTTGGTCCTGCTGACTGCAGAATTGCAGTAGGACCTACCTGTTGAACTCCAGCCATCTCGTCATTTTTGTTGATATCCATTACAGCTGTATATGATGCATGATGCTTTATAAAGTGGTATGGTGGAAAAGCAAGCACTAGGATCCACATGTATCCAAATGTCAGAAAGGAAGAAAGAAGCTCACTTCTGCTGGAGCTTCTTCAAGCAGACTGGCTTTCAGAATAAACTCTTAGGGTACGATAAAAGACCCACGGCATGATGGCAGCTGGCCCAGCTTAGCTGACTCGGACTCGTGGGACTCAGGTTGTGGGGCTATAAAATTGAAATGTAGAAGTTTGGACTGGAGCCTGGGCTCTGAGATCCACAAAGCGGGAGTGACAGAGCCCAGGCACCAGCAAAAACTCAAAAGTATACCCTGCAGTTACTAGTCCTGCAGCCCAAGCCCCACGAGCCCAAGGCAGCTGACCTGGTCTCTGAGAGTCAGTGCCAGAGGTTTTTTATTGCAGTGTAGATTTACTCGGAAAGGCCAAGTTTTCAAAGTACCTCAGGGACACAATTTCAATAGCTCAGCACTCGAGTGGTGCAGAAATGAGAATTTCCATTTCATGGTAAATGCTCTAATTTTGACATTTCCAGAGAAACAAAAATTTCAAAACAATTTCATTTTGGGTTAATCAGAACAGTTTGCTTGTAAAATCAAGACATTTCATTTTTGATTTATTTTTTAATTTTTATAATATAAAATAAAAAATTCTTTAAAAGGTTATGAAACAAACCAAAAAATGAAATGTTCCATTCTGAATATGTCTAAATACTTAATGTTTTTTTCCTAAATTAAATTTAATCAAAATCAACACATTCCCACAGAAAGTTTTTGTTGTGACAAAATGTCATTTTCTGACAGAAAAACATTCCATTGGAAAACTTTCAACCAGTTCTGCTCAGCACCAAAAATCAGGCCAAATTTTCCTAAGTACTCAGTGGATTTGAAAAACTGATCACTTTGTTTAGTGCCTAAATGGACACTGAGCTTTTTTGAAAATATGCCCCTTGATGTTTATGTCCAAGCTGTACTTGTGTTTCTGGATAAAAGAACAGACTTCCTCAAACTGGACACCTTTCATGAGCATTGAGTTCATAAAGAACAAAACAAGACATAGTGTTCATATTCTTATCGTTTAGGCTGTTGTGTAATCTCGTGCCAAAACCATGATGTACGTGCTAGTGTTGTAAGCCCATTAGTCCTCTTTGGAGTAAACAGAGATTTTTGATATTTAAAATATTTAGAGGCAGGGCTAAAATTTATATTTGTGTGTGTGTAAATTGTATTAATGAAACTAACCCTCAACAACAAGCCACAATGTTGCCTCTGGTTTTGTATCAGAACCCTGTGCAGAAACAAGTTACATTAGAGAGGAGGCATCAGGGGGAAGAAGTGCGGAATTACACTGACCCAAAGAGCTTCTTTCTACATGGAAATTGCTCTTGTGAAATAAAGAAGTTCTTCTTCACACAGCGCACAGTCAACCTGTGGAACTCCTTGCCTGAGCAGGCTGTGAAGGCTAGGACTATAACAGGGTTTAAAAGAGAACTGGATAAATTCATGGAGGTTAAGTCCATTAATGGCTATTAGCCAGAATGGGTAAGAAATGGTGTCCTTAGCCTCTGTTTGGCAGAGGGGGGTGATGGATGGGAGGAGAGAGATCACTTGATCATTACCTGTTAGGTCCACTCACTCCGGGTCACCTGGCATTGGCCACTGTTGGTGGACAGGATACTGGGCTGGATGGACCTTTGGTCTGACCCAGTACGGCCTTTCTTATGTTCTTATGTTCTTAAAGAAGCTTGGCTATTTTAGGAAATATGTCAATACTTTTTATTTTTTACTGTAAACTAGGAAAGTTTGTCATTTAAGACCTATTAGTACTAGTGAGCCCAGGGGAAAAAAGTTTTCATTTTGATACTGTAATGGACTCAA
This sequence comes from Chelydra serpentina, assembly GCA_037349315.1. Taxonomy (NCBI): domain Eukaryota; kingdom Metazoa; phylum Chordata; order Testudines; family Chelydridae; genus Chelydra; species Chelydra serpentina. The sequence goes on along the minus strand of JBAIAC010000035.1, from coordinate 25,743,983 downwards.
GCTTGCATGTGAGAATTCTTTCCCACTCACTCTCCCTATCAGCTATGGTAGCATCTCACAAGGGCAATCCAGGATGTATGATGTCTGTGTGAGGTCCTTCATTATAGCTCACCATTCCATCCCCCTATTACTCCTACCTTTTCTCACCTGAAGCAGCAGCTGTATTGTACAATTAACCCTATGGCTGAGACAATGAGGATTAATGACATAGATAAGTGAAACATGATCTTGTTTTCATGTGGCTGATAGTGCATACATTTCTCAGAATCACAGCAGTGTTCAAGGGGAGATTTCATGTGGTAGAAACAAGCAACCCAGGCAGGCCATCTGCAACCTAACCACATGACAAACCCAGTGGTAATTCATAGTTGCCAGTAAAACAAGCTCAGATTCCTCCCAAGGAGACAAATGCCATTGAAAAAATTTCTTTCACAGTTTAGCATCTGGGTTTTATGATCACTGACCAAGGGAGAAGAAAAAGAAAAAAGAAAGAAACGTAGCTAAGAAAAACATACAATTAGAAAACAGCAAGCCAAGTTACAATATTTTCAGGGGCAGATTTTCAGAAGTGTGAATTATTACATGCAATGTTCACATGTGCAAGGCAAGTGCAGTAAGTGAATGAACAAATTACTAATTCTGGCAATTTGCATTTGCAATTACCTGATTTGCGCCATCCAGTAATTTTGTGCAAAATAGGCATGTAATTACACATCTAAAGTGTTTTTTAATTTATCCCTTCATTTGAAAAATATTTAATGGTACTAAATAGCTGCCAGGTAGGCAGTGGATAGATAACGGTCAGAGCTGGAAGTGGACTCACGCATTCCCAAAGTTTAGGAAGGAGGGATTCTTTCACACCTAGAGGTCCATTTCAGTATTAATAGTGAGAGATCTGTGTTCAATTTATTTCTAACTCCCTGGGCTGGGAGTCATTCTTGGTCTTTGAGGAGAAAAAGTACCATGAATGAAATCCTGGTCCCACTGAAGTTAATGACAAATCTCCTGTTGACTTCAAATGGGGCTAGAATTTCATAGTGACTTGTTCTGGATGAATGAGTGGCAACTGATGAACTCTGAAGGGAATTCTATCTAATTTTCCTTGCTCGGAATACGGTAACTTTGTACATTGGGGGGCAGAGAAAATAATTTTTTCTGAGAAACAAAATTAGGTCTACTCCCCACCATCTCACAGAGTGTGTGTTTTGCAGAGCTGCAGGTTATTTAGGGGGAGAACTAGGTAGATGTATATATGGAAATGCCATATTACCTTCCTCTTGTCAATGCAACAGATGTCTACTGAATGTATATTCATCATTCTGAAGCTGCAAATCTGTAATTTTATGGTTACATGTAGCATGGTTACATTTCATCGAATGAATTACAATTATATAAGTACCTGATAAATCAGTTCAAATTGAAAAGCATTGCACAGAGAGTTAGTCCAATTCCATATAAAAGACAGGATACAAATGTGAAAAATTGAGGGAGAACTTTTTTCCCCTGTGTCTGCTTAAGGTTTTTTTTTAAAACAAACTCCTGTTTAAGGAAAACCACTATCTTTTACACAAGTGAGCTGATTGTCATTTTGACACAGTCTGATGTTATGTATCGCAATGTATTATATCAGCTCAAAATAAAGAAAACATGCCCCAAAGGCTTTATCAGTACCACAGCCTCATGTATGACAGGGCTGACTCTAACCCCTTCTGTTTGAAACGCCTACCTGCAGAAAGGCTTCAGGCTGAATATTCACTATCCATAATTCTTTATGGGTAATTAGTGCCTGAGGTATCAAAATGCTTCCCCCTCTTCCCATCAGCAGAGATGCATAAACTTTCTGCCAAACTATTCAAAGCATCTCTAGGATATGACGTGCAACAGGAACAAAGCTGGCAAACAGAGCAAAAACCTAACCAAGCCAAATAGTGAAATAGTGCATAATGATTGGTATATACCCATTAAATTAATACTATCTGCAGTGCACCAGTTTACATTAAAACTTCTAAGATGCACCCAGTATATAGTCTTAAACATATTCTATTTCTCTATGTCATAGTGAACTTGTTTCCTAAATTGCCTTTGTCTTGCCTACATGTATGTACATAGGAATAAAATCCTTACCATTTGCATTTAGACCATTTCATTTGACCAGCTGATTGACAACCTTTTCAAATCTAAAGCAAGGCACCTGGATAAAACTGGTTTACTGATTAAGGCATAAAGTAGATCTGGTGAGAAAATGGAAACAAAATGTTTGCAAATATTTTACCCATTTTTCATTGGAAGAAAATGTTTTCAGGAAAATTTTCCAATCAGCTTTATGCTAAGCAATGGTAGATCCCAGTGACCCACAATGACCTGTGTCTTTGAAAATCCGGTCATTGATTTAGGTCCCTAACTATGAATTTAAGTACCTAACTTTAGGCATACAGTTTGGAAATTTGAAAAATTTGGACTAAATGTCTAGAATGTCCAGGTATTCGGTTAAATGGTTAAAAAAATATCAGAACCAGGTAAGTGATCAAATCCCTAGGGTCACTTACTGAATTAAACAACCAACATTAAAACCAATTATATACTTTACTGCATGCCGTCAAATACAAGAGAACATCTATCCTCCATTAACTGCAATATTCATTGGTTTTGTATCACTCTCTGCCTACTTACTGAAGCACCTGAGGCTTCAGCAGCTGCAGCTGTTACATTCCTGCTTCTATCTGAAGGTTTTTTATCTTTGTGGGACCTGAGCATTTACATCTAATGAATCCTTGATCACGCAAGGAAGATCCCATTGAACAGCTTCTCTTGCTGATCTCTCTAGTTTTCCATCATTTTCACTCAACAGTTTCTGGGGGCATCGGTCAAGTTGTTTACAAGAAAACTTCTCTTTTGGTGTCCTTGATAGGCAGATAGCATAGTGTTAATTTTCATCAGTGTTCAAGGTAAACAAAACAATGTTGTCAGGGACCCCAGGACACCTCTATACAACTGGAATAAACACAAGAACAAAGTCTCTTTTAATTAGAAGCAAATAGCAAGTAGATTTGACAATTTCATCATGATTTCTACTTATTGCTGAAAATCATGCTCGAATTTGCTACTTTTATGATTCCTCCCCTTTCTTGGAAATCAAGACATGCTTAGCTGGTGCTTCAAGCCAATGTGTAGATGGAGTGTTAAACTATTGCTAGAAATTAGGGCCAGTGAGGGTGAAGTCATATCTTTTCTGGGGTTTCTCCCCCGGAGCAGCCTGGGACGATGATAAATTCTGTCAGAGCCACTGACAACACAGGGCATTTCTAGAAGCCAAAAAAAAGTGAAGACATCTTTTCTCTGAGGCCTCTCACAGCAATGGGGCTTGCACACACCTCTTGTCAGAACTCCCTTCACTCATGTTAGCTGAAGATATATTCTTGTGGTGTTGCCCCTCAGCTGAGCAGTTTAATGTCCCATTAAAGTCAGATGACTGAATGGCACAACTTGCATGCTTTAGACAAATGGTTAAGTACCTTATGCTGAATCAGTGCCTATATGGGAATGCAGGAGGGAACCCTTCTTTCTCATACAACCAAACCTGTAGGCTTCTTGCTCAGTTCATGATCCCTGTCCTATGCAGCCCCAGTTAAAGTGTTGTGGAGAGTCCTGTTGGATTAACTTCTAGTCTCTACTTAATACATGCCCCAAATTAATTAAAAATGACTTCATTATTCAATCAATCGTCTTCTCCCAGGGTGACCTTGGTCCCTAGACTAGTGATATGGAGCATCTAGAATCAAGCATTAAAAGCAGTGCAATAGGTTTTTTTTAACATTTAATTTTTTTAACTAACTATATGTTTTTAAGAAGAGCACATACATAATCAAAGCAGAAATAATGATTCAAATCAGCAAACGTGGTAATTTCTAAGAAGTGTAAAATCAGAAATTGAAAGCATATTTATACTAATGGCAAGCTTAAAATCCTAACAACCTCCTATTTTTGCATAAAAATTACACATTTTAAATACCCAAAAGCTTGATGGGAATTTTACACTCTGTTTATATTAAACCAAAAAAGTGAACTTAAAGTAATCATGTAAATTGAAAGATAATAAGAGTTCTTTTATATTTTTAGACTACTTCAAATGAATAATTTAAAAGGCATCAAGCAAAATATTTTATTAACATAAAGTTAACGGTATATTTTTATAGTATCTGATTTTCAAAAATTTGCACTATGAAATTATCATAATCAACTCCTATCAGTAGTGTGCCATTTTACATGCACTATTTTTGAATAGCGTTAATGCACTCATTGGCACTGACATCAGTCTAAATCTTATTCCTGAGCTATCATTACTCCCCTTATTAAAATACTTTTAATTTGCCAACTTCTACATAAATCTAAAATAAATAGGGCCTTATTCTGTGGAATGGAATTTCTGCTAGGAGTATATATGAATGACAAAAATCAAGGGCATCAGCCCTGTAAAATTCCAATCCCCTTAGATAAAGAAGAAGCAAATGAGAAGGATCAGCCAGTTATTCACCATGAAATAGGATAGGGGAGAGATTTCCCCCCTCAGATATTACGTTGGGATACAAAGAAAATGTTAAGCCATTTGAAGCCACTGGCTTTAATAGGCATTAGATAGGGTCATAAATATTTCCTTCAAGTTTGGGGGCCAAATTATGATGCAAAATGTAACATTCCCCAATATAGATGAACATAAATTCTGCACCCATATATTGACTAGCAGAAACACCTTACCCATGATTGTCTCCAGCACAAATTATTCATACTGGATCATTCTGCAGAAGGTGCATGCATAAGGATCAAAGCCTTGCAGTAGGTATACATGTACAAATAAGGAAACCATGTACTTTATCCTAAACCTTTCCTTGGGAGGATCCTAGCCTGGCTTTTCCGAGGGCTGGCAGTTGGAACTCAATCCTTTAAGGTGCTGAGAGCCCACAACCACACTGACTTCTGTGGCAAAGGTGGGTCAGCAGTTGACAACTTTTTTTGGTGGCCCGTATGTCTGATGACTGACGTCAATAGATATTAGATTTTATTTGTTTCTCATGAGCCTTCTAGGAGCTCACTTTCTCGTGTTCACTGCTTTTATTCTACTTCCCCACCAATTTCATGATGTTATCAGTAAATTTAATGCTAAATTTACTAAGAATTATAAGTGGATAGAGCATTGCCATTGACTTTGCTGTGAATAGAGAGAGCTGAACTAAGTGTGGTAACATCATAAAAGTCTTAGCAATTGCAGACTTAGGGTTATGGAAACAAACTTGGCATGTTTAATTATCCTTATCAAAGGACTTGATACTTTGATAATATACTGTGTAAAAACGCTGCAACATTTGAGAATAGTTTTGAATTAAAAATTCCAATTGATGGTTTGTCAAAATACAATATAAAAAGGCTATGAGGGTGAATATGTAGTCTCATAGGCTTTCTTTCAGTACTTCAGCGTGTTAATAATCACCCAGTAAACATTTGAAGCCCCCAAAAATGTTCAAATGATTAATTTAAAAAAGAAACAAAGCAGGAAAATGTTTGTATGTGGAGTCCTATGGCAGACTTCAAAGATTCCTTGAAAAGAGAACACTTTGTGATGTAAATATTTTTCCTCAGGGGTTTTCTATCACCATTTGATATTGTATATGCTCTCCCCACAATGTTTGCCCATTATATTACAGACTTCTTCTCTACAGCAGCAAGAAAGTTATTAAAAATGAGGAGATGATGAAAATCAACAGAACTACTTGGTCTCATAAGCTTTGAATTTGGGGATTACATCCATATGAAAAAAATTAATAATGTATACGGAAAGTGGAGTGAAATTCAGGGTGTGATAACTTTAATTTTCCAAATTACAGGTGATATAAATATTTTTATTTTATTTATTGAATATATTTGGATTTATATAAAACTTTTTTGTAATGCCCATGGGAGCTGCACTGCTCTAGTGGTGAAATTCATGCAAAAAGCCAGCATAAGACTAAAGCACCACCGAAAACATCCCACTTAAGACCTAGAATATTGTACAATGTAGAATACAATTTAGATATTCTAGGGCTTAAGTGAAACTTACTTTATATATGTGCCTTGTGCTGGCACTCTGCACCAGGGTGACTTTCACCCTTTGTGTCTGAACAACATTCCCCTGGCAAACACCTGCAGATCCACCCATTGCTGTTTGAGACTGGGGGTAGTTGGCTTTTTGGCGGTGTCCTAATCCTCTTCCCTGACTGTTCCTGTGTAACATTCTAGTTAAAGGAATTAAACTTGAAAACTCTCCTTCATCAAAGAAACTAAAGGAAAGGAAATTTCCATCAATGATGGGAATGGTATTCAATCAAAGGCACTAAACTTGGAAATGACACGTTCAGAATGAAATTGTATCTCATAAGAAGATAATGGAGAAATGAGGAAATAGCTTCCTTTAACATAATGTTAAAATAAGTTCTTTAACTCTCAATTAAAAAAAATCAAATATGGATAAAAATATAAACAGAAAAGTTTCTGCTGGATCAAAAATATTTAGAAAACAAGTGAACAAACAAACCAAAAAATCCTAATAGCACAACAGGAATTTATTTCACATTCAGCAGGACATGTATTGCAGTGCTTAAAGATATAAAGTGCTGTGATCTTTGTAGGTAATTAAAGGATAAATTATTTATTGAATCCAAATATTTTGGAGTGTTGAAGTACATGATCTGCCTTCCTGAAGTGCTAGAATTCTGTTTGTACTTGGTACAGCTGCAAAATTTCAATGAAATTATTGTGCACAATTATAAATTGGACAAGATGATATTCCTTATACTGTACCATGGAATCACGTGGGACAAACTCATTCCAGCAAGGTGTACAAATTAAGCCTTTGGTTGGTATGCTAAAGTGTTGTCAACATGGCAAATAGAAAAACTCCAGTGCAGTCACGTAGACAGTCAAGTGAGGCCTGGTCTACACTACAGGGTTAGGTCGACATATGCTGCCTTGCATCGACATTGCCTTGCATGTTTTAACGGTGTGGGAGAAAGGTTTTTCAACTATAACTGGCAACAAACCACTTGCTAACAAGCCTTCCATAATCTAGAAAGAGTGTATTTAAAAAGGAAAATGGTTGATTGAGATCAACTTGCTTTTGAAAACAGGGAATTTAAAACAAAAACGTCTGCATTTTGTCAGCTAGACAAGCACCTGGCTGGAATTCAGTGGTTATGAAAGGCACATAATCAGTTTTTTTGGCTAAGTTAACTGTCAGCTTCCAAACTATTGTTTCTGAGTGTGCATAGGGCCAACATTTGTGAATCAGGTGGAAAGGTTTCCTGGAGGTGGAGCGCTCATTATCAGGTCGCCATGGGAAGTGCTCATACAGCTGGCTAGAAATGATTATGCAACTTGAATGAATTCTCTGTTCTTTAGCACAAGAAGCCACAGAAACATGATCCACACCTTTCTGTGGCTTTCATATTTTCTGCTGAACAGCTCAGAAAAAAATCTCTCTCTCATATATAGATATGTAGAGAGAATAGAGTTCATAATAGTGGTAGAATCTCTAATCAAGAGCAAACTGACTAAAAAGTGTGGGAGGAGGATAAGGGAGTTCTAAAGGACAGTAAGGTCCCACAAAAGTCAAGAAAGTCTAAAGTAAATGGAACAATTTTACTGGAGCTTCAAAAGAAACTCTGTGTCTTGGAAAATCTCTCTTGGTTTTCATCTATGAACATTTCCTTTAGGGAATTTTCATTGCCACCTGTTGGCTGTCCCAAGATACCATAGGTTGTAACACAACCTTCTGTGACTTTTTAATTTGAATTGGAAAGTTGTAAGCAGTGAGGATGTGTCTTGTTGCTTGCATTTGCATTTATGGGAAGGAATAATTTTTGATCAATGAACATCAAAACCCATAAAAGATGGAAAAAATTGTAGTGGGCAGGATAAAGAAAATGCTGAGGGTCCTGGAGAATGATCAATACTACAAAAGAATAGACTGCAAACAGCAGTGTTTATTGTTAGGGAGGGACCTGAGGTGCAAAGTTCAGAGCTGGATCCTAATTTCCCTCAAATTTGATGATGTGCACGTTCAGGATTTTGGTTCTCTCTCATCTCTATTCATTATAAGGAAAATTAAACTGTTTAAAAAGACACTTATGAAAAACAAGGTGGAAAAAGGAGAACAGAGACCTATTTTCACTTTCTTCACATCAACAAACTGTGGCACATAAATTATTTCTACTGTATTTCTCAATACAGTTTCTCCATCTCTTGTGTATATACTCATACATGTACACATGCACACTCCTTGCATATCTGTCCATGTATATAGTTATGGTGGATGGGCTATTTAGGCTGACATATTGACAGCTCCACTGAAAACATCCGCTGATGATCTGGCCCTTTTTTGTCTACATTGTTACATGATATCTGAAACAGATCCCTGCCTCTCCATTATTAGACAATATTGGTATTCTTCAAATATTGAAATACAATATTTCAGCTTTATTTTAAGTATTAGCTGGTTAGAAAAGGTAGTGTACATCCACATGGGAAAAATAAAGTGTATAACTGTGTGTGTGTGTGTGTGTGTGTGTGTGTTTAGGGGGAAACACTCACAAAGAGAGGTACTTTCATGTATCCATACAAACATGAATATATATACAGTATACACACACACTGTATAGTTTATATATGGAAACACACTATGCATTATATAATACTATTATGTGTATTCATGTGTAAATATGACAAAATAAACTATGTGTATACACAACACGCACGCACACATACACTTCTTTGCCAGTTTCCTCTGCAATGTTTAAAATACCTTTTCTAGTTAGTTAATATTTAAAAGCTGGAACATTGTATTTCAGTTCCTAACTGTTTAAACAAGAACCCCGATTCATTTTATTTGGGCCAAATTCTGCAGTTTTTAATCACGCGAAACTCCCATTGATGTCAATAGAATGTTGCTTAATTTGACCTTTTGTAACTTCTCAATTTTTAATCAAACAACACACAAAAAGGAACTACATTTAAACAATTTTATAAAGACAAGAGTGAATGCCACCATACCTAAATACTAATGAGACAGGAGTTTGTTGCAGACATCATGGAATGACTGAAGGTGCAAACTGTATCATCTAGTGAAATCTGCATCAGAAAGTACATTTTGCTGTGTGTGCTTAATAGGACTGGAACTGTAGAGCTCTCTTAATTTGAGCCACCAAAACACTTAACTTTAAATTAACAACCAAACTTTTCAAAAGTGGCTGCTGATTTTTGGGCTACTGATTTTGAGACAGCTGGGGCCTCATTTTCAAAAGTATGAAGTGTGACAGATAAGAGATCTTGGAAGCGTGGAACACTTCAATGACTATTATATTGAAATGTGCCAGATGCTATGGGCACATAGAATATGCATAGACTTTGTATCAATAAGTGTCATATGTGTCTTTGGGTTCTTGGCTTGCTGCATAGGTTTCCTGTGGGATCTGGAAATATCATGGGATAATTAATGCAAAGTCCCAATACCAGTTATGCAGATACTCAGCCTTTGAAGTTTTGCCCTGTGGTTATCGGAGCACTGACTCATTTTACCTTTTCCAAGAGAAATAAAGCCCCAAACTGTATAAAGCCTACAGTTAGCCTGAACTGACTCAAAGTTCCTCACTTGATCCAAGAACTGACATGAGACCTTAACTGGAAGGATTTGAAGGAATTCTGAAAACCTATCAGGGTCTTCACATGGAAATGAGTGATACCTGGTAAACTTAGCATGCATGTAGACGGTTTATTGTTTTATTACCTGTTTTCTCCCTAATGCTTTTGTCCTAAATAAATGTACTGTGTTCTGTGAATGCTGGCTGGTCACTAGTAAATTATGTCATAGCCCCTGGGAGGTAGCAGAACTGCAGGCACCGGATTAAAGTCAGACCCACTGAGATAAGTACGGTGAATTGTAAGGGGACTGCAAGCCTAAAATTCTGGTCTGGAGGGAGAAGGAAGGCATGTTTCTGCCCCTATGGAGGTGACTGCTAGAGGTCTGATACCTAAAGGGGTGCCCCTGAGGAAACCACGAAGGGAGCAGAGATGCAGTTAACCCAGAAACTGTGACACTGAACACCCATGTTTCCCACTTAATTGAAAAGGAGCTGGGGGGCTCAGCATTCTTTGAAAATCAAGACCCAGCTGTCTTCGTTGGGCACCCAATAATCCAGATCCCAAAAATTAGTGTCAGATTTTGAAAATGTTGGTCCAAGTATTCTTCTGTTCTGTTAATTATCCATTTGATGGACCGTTTTTTTTCTATAGCCATCATTCAAGAGGAAGAAGCTAAAACTCTTCATTTCAAAAGCAAAGGAAGTCTGTCCTTGAAGCCAGCAAGTGAGTTAAATTGCCTATATCTCAATGTGTAACTCTCTCTCTCTCTCTCTTTCTTTCTTTTGTATTTTTACTCATGCCATTCTCTGGCCACACATGGGGCATCTTCCAGTAAAAGAAAACAGGGACAGTGCTACCTTGGATGGTTCTGCTGTTCCTGGATGGTCAACAAAGGGTGCTAATGAACATGGCAGCTGGCTTTCTTCTCCTAGAGGCTAAACATTTTCCCGGCATTAACTCCATACTTTACTGGTCCAAGAGCTGACAGCTGTGAGTTTGTCCAGAAACCATGCTGCAATAACTGCTGCCATTTCACAATACAACTCTACTTTCTCCTGTGGATTTGGTGCCAAGCATGCTGCTGTTTGTGAGCCATGCAATATAGAAAAGAGCTGCAAGAAGCAAACTCATTTCATTGCCGTATACATTACAAGCATTTTCTATTCACTTCTTTATTCTAAGACTATAAGCCACGGAAGAAGTTAAAGTGAACCTAAGGCATTCTGGAAGATATGCCAACAAAGCTTCCCTTTGCATGAAAGACAAATAGATAGAATTACAGTGTCAGAGAGAAATTTAATAGGATTAGCTCTTAAAACTATATTGTATTTTACCAGCTTTTACAAGGGTACTTACAGTAGTAATTTTCATTAGAAATGGGCTATGGCTGGTTCAGAGAAAAAACAAATATGTTCCAAATGATGCATATATGTATAACAGTGATAAGAAATCCAAAGGTTATTGTGTTGTTTTGCTACTTATGGTCCCTATGCCTGCCACTGGTAAGCTGGGTGCTTCAGATCTCCTCATTCAAATCAGCAAGAGAAGACAGATGAAAAGGGGATGAAGAGGAGTCAGATACCTGTTACCCTGGTTGGGAAAAGTAAATTTTTCTCCCTCTCTAGATAGAGAGCATAGTTGAAAAACATTTGTCATTTTCAGGGCTCTCCTTTTGTCTTTAGTGATCATATTTGCATTTTGTTTCTTTTTCATCCTCGGGAAACAGCACTAAAGAGAACAATACTTGTCAATATTAGCTGCTCATGTTCAATTAAATAATTTAAAGCCTGAACATCCCACCCAATTTTATGCCGAGAATTAGTACATTAGGTAAACATCTGCTAGAGACCAATGTTTTGGTTTCTGAGGCTTTCAAGTATTTCAATACTTTTTATATACTTCGAAGTGGTCAGTATAAGGACTATAAAAATATTGTTCGAGCATGTAGGGCTGTAATCAGGAAGGCCGAAACACAACTGGAGTTGCAGATAGCAAGGGATGTGAAGGGTAACAAGAAGGGTTTCTACACGTATGTTAGCAACAAGAAAAAGGTCAGGTAAAGTGTGGGACCCTTATTGAATGGGGGAGGCAACCTAGTAACAGATGATGTGGAAAAAGCTGAAGTACTCAATGCTTTTTTTTGCCTCAGTCTTTATAGACAAGGTCAGCTCCCACACTGCTGTCCTGGGCAACACAGTATGAGGAGGAAGTGAGTAGCCCTCAGTGGTGAAAGAACCGGTTAAGGACTATTTAGAAAAGCTGGACATGCACAAGTCCATGGGTCCAGATCTAATACATCCAAGGGTGCTGAGGGAATTAGCTGATGTGAGTGAAGAGCCATTGGCCATTATCTTTGAAAACTCGTGGCGATCAGGGGAGGTCCCAGACGATTGGAAAAAGGCAAATATAGTGCCCATCTTTAAAAAAGGGAAGAAGGAGAACCCAGGGAACTACAGACCTGTCAGCCTCACTTCAGTCCCTGGAAAAAGCATGGAGCAGGTCCTCAAGGAAACCATTTTGAAGCACTTGGAGGAGAGGAAGGTGATCAGAAACAGTCAACATGGATTCACCAAGGGCAAGTCATGCCAGACCAACCTGATTGCCTTCTATGATGAGATAAAAGGCTCTGTGGATATGGGGAAAGCGGCGGATGTAATATATCTTGACTTTAGCAAAGCTTTTGATATGGTCTCCCACAGTATTCTTGCCAGCAAGTTAAAAAAGTATGGATTGGATGAATGGACGATAAGGTGGATAGAAAGCTGGCTAGATTGTTGGGCTCAATGGGTAGTGATCAATGGCTCAATGTCTAGTTGGCAACTGGTATCAAGCGGAGTGCCCCATGGGTCAGTCCTGGGGCCAGTTTTATTCAACATCTTCATTAATGATCTGGATGATGGAATAGATTGTACCCTCAGCAAGTTCGCGGATGAGACTAAACTAGGGGGAGAGGTAGATAGCGTAGGGTAGGCATAGGGTCCAGAGTGACCTAGACAAATTGGAGGATTGGGCCAAAAGAAATATGATGAGGTTCAAAAAGGACAAGTGCAGAGTCCGGCACTTAGGATGGAAGAATCCCATGCACCGCTACAGACTGGGGATCGACTGGCTAAGCAGCAGTTCTGCAGAAAAGGACTTGGGGATTACAGTGGATGAGAAGCTGGATATGAGTCAGCAGTGTGCCCTTGTTGCCAAGAAGGCTAATGGCATAATTGCATTAGTAGGAGCATTGCCAGCAGATCGAGGGAAGTGATTATTCCCATCTATTGGGCACTGGTGAGGCCACATCTGGAGTACTGCGTCCAGTTTTGGGCCCCCCACTACAGAAAGGATGTGGACAAATTGGAGAGAGTCCAGTGGAGGGCAACAAAAATGATCAGGGGGCTGGGGCACATGACTTATGAGGAGAGGCTGAGGGAACTGGGCTTGTTTAGTCTGCAGAAGAGAGGGGGGAATTTCAACTACCTGAAGGCGGGTTCCAAAGAGGATGGAGTGCGGCTGTTCTCAGTGGTGGCAGATGACAGAACAAGGAGCAATGGTCTCAAGTTGCAGTGGGGGAGGTCTAGGTTGGATATTAGGAAACACTATTTCTCTAGGAGAATAGTGAAGCACTGGAATAGGTTACCTATGGAGGTGGTAGAATCTCCATCCTTAGAGGTTTTTAAGGCCCAGCTTGACAAAGGAGTGAAAGGAGGATCCTCCAGCAGAATGAGGAGCGCCAGCACAAAAGCACGGATCAGCTAATAAGCAGCATGGAGCGCCAAGCGGACTCAATCCAGGCACTCGTAGCCATGCAAGCGAAGCACTACCGCACCCCCCCTCCCTGCAGCCCTTGTCCCAAAACTCTTTTTCTTGTGCCCCATGTCACCTCCAACCCACTTTCCCCAACATCCGGGTTCTTATTGCCACCAGCTGCCTCCAACACCTGTAGCTTCACCACCCAGCCATGAAAACTACGACCCTTACCCACTGCACTCAACCCCCATCACCATGCATTATAGCCATCCTGAAGTGCAGCACTCATTGCACAGCACTCCAGACAGGAAGGCTGAGTATGATAACAGGACATACGCAAATCTGTGATTGAACCGTTCCCCACCCCACCCCCTGGCCCTTTCTGTTTCCCAAGCAGTTGTGTTTCTTTTCAATAAATGAATTTTCTTTTCAATAAATGGATTTTTTGGCTTTGAAAACATTCTTTATTATTGCATAAAGTAAAAGATACCTTAGCCCAGGAAAGCAACAAGCACTGCAAGTCAGCGTAGCAAACACAGATTCCTACTAACATTGGAACCAGTGCTCTTCACTCCCGTGCAGGGCACTAGACATTACTGGTGGCTTTCAGCCTCAAACTGCTCCCTCAAGGCATCCCTAATCCTTGCAGCCCCACGCTGGGTCCCTCTAATAGCCCTTCTCTCTGGCTGTTCAAATGCAGCCTCCATGTGTTGAACCTCCAAGTTCCATGCCTGAGTGAATCTTTCACCATTCCCTTCACGAATGTTATGGAGGGTACAGCATGCGGATATAACCGTGGGGATGTTGTCATCGGCCAGGTCCAGCTTCCCATACAGAGAGCACTAGCGGCCCTTTAAACAGCCAAAAGCTCACTCCACAGTCATTCTGCACCGGCTCAGCCTGTTGTTGAACCGCTCCTTGCTGCTGTCAAGGCTCTCTGTATAGGGTTTCATGAGCCATGGCATTAACGGGTAAGCGGGGTCTCCAAGGATCACCATGGGCATTTCGACTTCCCCTGCGGTGATCTTCTGGTCTGGGAAAAAAGTCCCGGCTTGCATTTTCCTGAATGGGCCAGTGTTCTGAAAGATGCATGCGTCATGCATCTTTCCGTGCCAGCCTGTGTTAATGTCAACAAAACGCCCACAGTGATCCACAAGCGCCCGGAGAACCATAGAGAAATACCCCTTCCGATTAACGTATCGGAGGCCAGGGCTGGCTCCAGGCACCAGCTTTCCAAGCTGGTGTTTGGGGCGGCATCGAGAATGGGGCAGCAGTCCGAGTCCCACAGCAGCAATTCGGTGGCAGGTCCGCCCCTCTTCCCGCGCCGAATTGCCACCGCAGGACTCGGACTGCTGCCCCATTCTCACCTGCCGCGGCGGCAATGGGGCGGCAGGTCCGCCACTCTTACCTTGACGCCGCGGGACTTGGAGTGCTTGCGTCGCGGGCAGGCCCTGCAACGTCACCCAGCGTCGGGGGCGGGGCCGCGGTGACTGCTTGGGGCGGCAGAATTGCCAGAGCCGCCCCTGTCGGAGGCTAGGTGGGCTGGTGCCAGAATTGGAATATGCGTCCCATCTATCGCCCCTCCGCAGTTAGGGAAACCCATTTGTGCAAAGCCAGCCACAATGTCATGCACGTTATCCAGAGTTACAATTCTTCTGAGCAGGATGTGATTAATAGCCCTGCAAACTTGCATCAACACGATTCCAACAGTTGACTTTCCCACTCCAAACTGGTTAGTGTCCGATCGGTAGCTGTCTGGAGTTGCCAGCTTCCAGATTGCAATAGCCACCCGCTTCTCCACCGTCAGGGCAGCTCTCAATCTCGTGTCCTTGTGCCACAGGATGGGGGCAAGCTCCTCACACAGTCCCATGAAAGTGGCTTTTCTCATCCGAAAGTTCTGCAGCCACTGCTCGTCATCCCAGAGTTGCAGGACAATGTGATCCCACCACTCAGTGCTTGTTTCCCGAGCCCAAACGTGGCATTCCATGGTGGTGAGCATGTCCCTGAATGCCACAAGCAATCTCGTGTCATATGCGTTACGTGAGTTGATATCATCGTCGGAGTCCTCACTATCAGTTTGGATCTTAAGGAGTAACTCGGCTATCAAACATGACTTGCTGGTCAGCATATTCCTCAGCAGTTTGGGCTCCATTCCCACAGACTGAGTGCACAGTACAAAAAACATTGAAAGATAGCCCCAAATGTAGACGGAAGCACAGGGATTGCTGGGATGTGAACCGCTGCATCACGGGGTGTTGGGACAGAACCCAGAATGCAACCGCACCACCCATCCCCTTCCCACAAGCTACAGTGCCAGAATGGGAAGAGGTGTTCTGTGGGATAGCTGCCCATATTGCACCGCTCCCAATGCTGCTGCAAGTGCCACAAATGTGGCCACGCCAGTGTGCTTGTCAGTGTGGACAGACTGCAGCGCTTTCCCTACTGCGCTCTACGAACGCTGGTTTAACTCAAAGCGCTCTACAATTGCAAGTGTAGCCATGCCCTCAGATATTGAAACAGATTAACATTTACTGCTTCTCACTAAAACCCACCTAATCTGCAACAGGTTTCCTATGTTTATCTGTGTGACATTATTGACAATAACTGGGACCGTATAGATCATTGTTGCGACAAAGGTCCTATAGTGGCACCAAATCGTATATAAAGGGGGTCAAATGAGGTGTTTAAGACCGGGATATGCTTGGCTGGTTATGATTATGCCATTTATATGTATGTATCAGTTTTGTAGTTGAAGTTATGCATATTGGCTTTATACTGTCTGTATTTCAAACTGGGGCTGTGCTGCTGGGACCCCAGACAAGCTATCAGCTCTGCCAGGCCTGCTGATGGCCCATTAAGGACCATCGACTACACAATTGGCCCATTGAGAGGAGCCAGACACACCTTATGATTCAGTAAGATATGCAGGGACTTGCCCATGTGACTCCAGACTCCATTTTGCTGTGATTTTCCACAGTAAGGACAAAGAGGTGTCTTTACACCTGGAAGAAACTATAAAAGGCAGCTGCCTCATCTCCATTTGGTCTTCTTTCCTGCTTCTTACCTCTGGAGCAACTTTGCTACAAATGGAAGCTCTGAATAAAGGACTGAAGGACCCATCCCAGCGGTGGATGTATTCCAGAGACTTGATTTGAACCTGCAGTTTATTCCATCTCTGCAAGCCTGAACCATGAACTTTGCCATTACTGTATGTAATTGATTCCTTTTCACCAATTCTAGCTCTCACCTATACCTTTTTTCCTTTTATGAATAAACCTTTAGATTTTAGATTCTAAAGGATTGGCAACAGCGTGATTTGTGGGTAAGATCTGAGTTGTATAATGACCTGGCTCTGAGGTTTGGTCCGTTGGGATCGGGAGAACCTGTTTTCTTTTACTGGGGCATTGGTTTTCATGACCATTTGTCCCCATAACGAGTGGCACTGGTGGTGAGACTGGGAAACTGGAGTGTCTAAGGGAATTGCTAGGGTGACTTGTGGTTAGCCAGTGCGGTAAAACCAAAGTCTCCTCTGTCTGGCTGGTTTGGTTTGCCTTAGAGGTGGAAAAACCCCAGCCTTGGGCTGTAACTGCCCTGCTTGAAGCAATTTGTCCTGAACTGGTACTCTCAGTTGGGTCCCACTAGAACCAGCATCGTTACAACCTGAGACAGAGAAAGGAAGAGTAGCACTTAGATAGGTTTAATAGAATACAGATAAATGGATAAGATAGACTACTGAGTTCAGTCTATTAAGAAAACGTCAGAAATTAGGGGTCTGATTTTCAAGTGTGCTGTCCACTCGATGACTGTTTAGAGTCGATGTAACATGGTACCACCCTTGTCAGTGGAGAACACTGACTTGGTAGAACTTCAAACTGAATGCAAGGTCTGTGAGGCAGCAATAGCATTCCCAGTAGTGCTTGAAGATCCTAAGAGGGCATGGCTGGGCAGTTAGCAACTGTATTTCCCCCTCTCTCAGAGGAACGTATGGGAGGAGGAGACCATAAAGGAAGGAAAATCTCTGGCAGGTCTTTTAAAACATCCTCCAAAGTAGGATGTGAGTGAGAACCTATAGATTTTGGAAGGGAGGAGGAATGAGGCACACTAGCCCTATGCGTCCAGGGAATACGTGAGTAAGTAACCTTCTAGAACAGCAGAGGTAGGTGTCATCCTTCATGAATTGTTGGCCCCTACACTGCATCATGCTCCTCCCTGGTAGCACATCTCCAGCATTGCCATTGCCTGGGTCCCCCAAAGATAGACAGTAGTAACTGTAGAAGGGAGCCAAAATGATTTAGTGGGATGTTCAGCTGAATGTACTCTGATTAGATTTCTATACAGAGAACCAGTCCCCACAAAAGAGGAGAACAGTGTTCTGGAGTCAGCAACTCCTTACATGTGAACATTTGGAGATTCACATGCCACGGGTACTCCAGAGTAGAAGTTTGGATTCTTATTTTCCACCTCTTCTGCTCCCCATCCCCCGCAATTATCACTTAATTCCCACCTTCCTATTTTTGGGCCTTTAAAAAAAATCTCCTTTGGTTCATTCCTTCACCATGCATATTTTTTAAAATTCATTTATCATAATTACTAATTATTTTTTCTTTAGCATTAGCATTTCCTTTTTTCTTGTCTCCTTTTGAATCACCAACATACCCATTCTACAGTCAGTTTTGTCCTATCACGATTCCAGACAAAGGAATTAAAATGCAGTGGTTATTCATCAGTCATAATTGCAGTGTTTTGTTAAATAAGTGCCAATGCCTTATTATATGGAATCATATACTCAAAGCATTTGTGTGCTGGTAAAATGGATCTATTTTAATGCCTTTTCCCCCCTTCATCCTTCAATCAATTAGGAATAGGAGCACAATCTCAAAACTTAACTATCTATTTCCTCTGGAACTTCCTTCATTTTAACAAAGTACTGTTTTGCTTGCACATTTGACAAGTGACTCAATATAATAACCAACAGAGAGCTGGCTGTAGACTTGAATTAGAATAATGGAGGAAATTAATAGTGTCGTCTCGGCTCAAAACAGGATGCAACAGAAAGGGAGGGACTTTAAATTGTAATGAAAAGTTATGATTAAAGATGGTCTAAACATTCACTGAAAAATAATATATATTGTGCATGTCCCTGTGTCACAGTTTCTGGGTAACTGCATCTGTATTTCCCCTCATGCCCTAGGTCCACTGGAGGAATGTCCAGCAGGTTTCAGGTATCCAGCAGTCATCTGTTTCTGGGCAAGGACTCCTAGCCCTCTTCCTTCTGACCAGGGGGTTTTTAGGCTGCACAGCTCTCAGCTTTACACTGTGATATCTCCAGCAAGCCAGTCTGCCTAAAGGCCAGTGCCTTTGCTTTGTTTTGTCTCCAACGGCTATAAACAGCATATTGCCTGCAGTTAAAAGTTATCACACAGCTCTGTCTAAAAGCAAGCACTTTATTCTTAAAGTAAAAGCATTAAAATAGAAAACAATTTAGAAACAACAGAAGTTTCTATACACATGCTAAAAGCTTACCAGAGGTCGCTCATCAATCTTATGGAGCCTGACAGACCAAAGTCTTTCCAAATCTTCGGCAAGGTTTGGGGCCCCTCTTGGACAAAAGGTCCAGTCTGTTTGTTGGATCAGAAAAAGGCCCTGAATCAATCTAAACCCAGTCTTTTCATTATGAGCTGGATGAAACCTTGTTACAGGCTGGATTGCAATCCTGATGAGGTTGCTAGGTGTGAACTCACTCTTCAATTAACATAACTGGAAACGCTTGTGCTGGGGTGTGTGGGAATATGAGAGAACACAGGGATACTGAGGCCACAGACAAAAACAGAGAGAGGCAGAGGAAAAGAGGCAAGAAAAATAAAGCAGGAGCCCATAAGCACAGGGTGACCTTGGAAAAAGCTAGAGAGCGCATTTTTGGGTCTGATGTAGGCTAATGGTATTTGAGAGGCTGGTAAACCAAGAAACTGCTCCTTTTTGTTCTTGGTTCCTTCTCCATTTAGAAACACAAGCCTTTGTACATTCCTTGTAAATAAACAATATTGCATCACAGAAATACCACCCCAAATTTTGAGTAGCTGTTCAGGTCAAAAAGGGGCAACAATATCAAAAGGTTTTTCTTTATCTCTTAGGGTATGTCTACACTACGAGACTAGTTCGATTTTTCTTAAACTGAACTTGTAAAACCGATATTGCAAAGTTGATCGTGCGAATCCACACCAAGGACATTAAATCGAAATTTGTGAGTCCACAGTAACGGGGCAAGCATCGACATTGCAAGCGGTGCACTGTGGGTAGCTATCCCACAGTTCCCGCAGTCCCCGCTGCCCACTGGAATTCTGGGTGTAGCCCCCGGTGCCTTCTGGGGCTAAAAATGTGTCGAGGGTGGTTATAGGTAAATGTCGTCATTCGACCCACACTCCCGCCCTCCCTTCGTGAAAGCGCCGGCGGGCAATTAATTCGCGCCCTTTTCTGGTGATTGACAGCGCGGATGCCACAGGACAGCGAGCATGGAGCCCTCCGCGATTATCGCTGCTGTTCTGTCCGTTGTCAACACCTCACGCCTTATCGTCCACCTTTTCCAGAGGCAGATGCAGATAAATCTGGCAAGGAGGCAATGGAAGCTCCGGGAGGACATGAACTCTGAGAGGGGCACAGACCTCTCGCAAAGCACGGGACCCCGGCCCGTAGACATCATGGTGGCAATGGGGCACATTGATCCTGTGGAACGGCGATTCTGGGCAAGGGAAACAAGCACTGACTGGTGGGACCGCATAGTGCTGCAGGTCTGGGATGAATCCCAGTGGCTGCGAAACTTTCGGATGCGTAAGGGCACTTTCCTGGAACTTTGTGAGTTGCTGTCCCCTGCCCTGAAGCGCCAGGACACCTGGATGCGAGCAGCCCTGACTATCCAGAAGCGAGTGGCCATAGCCCTGTGGAGGCTTGCAACGCCTGACAGCTACCGGTCAGTCGTGAATCAATTTGGAGTGGGCAAATCTACCGTCGGGGTTGCTGTGATGCAGGTTGCCCATGCAATCATTGACCTGCTTCTCTCAAAGGTAGTGACCCTTGGAGACGTGCAGGTGATCATAGATGGCTTTTCTGCTATGGGATTCCCAAACTGAGGTGGGGCTATTGATGGGACACACATGCCTATCCTGGGACCGGACCACCAGGGCAGCCAGTACATTAACCGTAAGGGCTAGTTTTCTATGGTGCTGCAAGCACTAGTGGACCATAAAGGACGTTTTACCAACATCAACGTCGGATGGCTGGGCAAGGTTCATGATGCTCGTGTTTTCAAAAACTCTGGTCCGTTTAGACGGCTGCAGGAGGGTGTTTACTTCCCGGACCGCAAAATAAGTGTTGGGGATGTGGAGATACCTATAGCGATCCTTGGGGACCCAGCCTACCCGCTAATGCCCTGGCTCATGAAGCCATACACAGGAGCCCTGGACACTGAAAAGGAGCTCTTCAACTACCGACTGAGCAAGTGCAGAATGGTGGTGGAGTGTGCTTTTGGCCGTCTGAAAGGGAGATGGAGAAGCTTACTTACTCGCTCCGATCTCAGCCAAACAAATATCCCCATTGTGATTGCAGCGTGCTGTGTGCTCCACAATCTCTGTGAGAGCAAGGGGGAGACGTTTATGGCGGGGTGGGAGGTTGAGGCAAATCGCCTGGCTGCTGATTACGCACAGCCGGACACCCGGGCGATTAGAAGATCCCAGCGGGACGCACTGCGCATCCGGGAAGCTTTGAAAGCTAGCTTCCAGACTGACCAGGGTAACCAGTGACTGTTATGCTTGTTTAAACAGAAGCTGAACCTTCCCCCGTTTCTTTACCCAGTTTCTGTTGCCTATCCTCTCCAATTACCAACCCCCTTCCCCCCCTTCATTCAACGCTTTAAAAGTATAATAAAGGAAACATTGTTTATTAAAACTGTCTTTATTAATGATTTCTCGGTTAAGGGTTTAACCTGGGACGCATACTGCGGTTGGGGAGTTGGTGGAGTGTTGGAAAGGACACTTCCAAACTTGGGGAATGACAGGCTCCTGCTCCCAGAGCAGTCCGCAGTGCTGGACTGCTTGTTTCAAGGGAGCATGCAACGTTATTATGGAAGGAATGGTGGACAGTCATTGTAGTGAGGGATGACCACCGAAGAGATGGATTGATGGAGTGTGGCAGATCATTGGGAGGTCAGCTGCTGAGTGCTCAAAGTTAGCAATGGCTTGTGAAGGCTTCCAAAAATTCTGCTAAGACACACTGATATTCAGATGTGAATAAATGGATTTACTAACTTAATGGCCCCTAGCAGACTGTTACATCTGCTGGGGATCAAAAGAGAGTAGTAGTTCTCTGCTACATCCCCTCAGCTCAGGACACATCCCAGACGTGCCCCTTTACACTGTGAGAGAAGCTCACGAGGAGGTCACTGGCGGATTTTCCCTCATACCGGGAGAATTGTCAGTTAGTGGTCCCTGGTATTACCACCCTGATCTTTCAAATCAATATGTTGGCAAGTCCTCAGATCTGTATCTCATCTGAATGAGGTTTTCCTGAATCTAACATATTTGCACCTGTTTGCTCTGTTCTTGTGTTTTCCTTATATATCTCAGATTGAAAAAAAAATTCCAAGCTAAAATTCATGCCCGTTTTAAGTCCATATTAAGAACATATAATTTCCCCCCACATATCATCATCTTCTATTCATGTCATACCATCCTTACAGACACAGGGAGCAGCACCGTGTCATATTCATTCCTGTCCATGGCTTGTTTATCTATTAAGCCTAGTCTTATCATGTCCTTGTGTACAATGTCCCGCCAATTAGTCAGTCGTCGGCCTCTAGGTCGGACTAACCTTGGTTGGGTTTCTATTATTTTCTTTGGCAACCTATCATCTGTTTGTCTTCTACAGTGTCTTCGCCATTGTAATCTGTGTTCGACTGTAGCAATCCTGTACCCTGATTTCACATCCTGCTCTCCTTCTGACTTCTTCATTTGTCTTAAAATCATTCCACTTTACACCTGCCATGTTTCAAAGAACTTTCATCTCAACTGCTTCCAGTCTTTGGATGTCTCTTTCATCTAATGCAGTTGCTTCCAGACAACAGAGTAATACTGCCAGTACACTAGTTTGATAAATTTTCACTTTGGCACCAAATGTAATGTTTTTATCAATCCATAATTTTGTTAATTTCTATGCAGCACTTGTAGGTAAGACACATCTATTTAACCCCCTATATAGAAAAAGCTAATATTTTTTCAGAAACATCTGTAATGGGAATTTAATAGATTTGGCACATTTGACATTTTGGGATCACCCAGACCAGTAAGGGGATCTGTCACTGCCTGCCCTGTGACCTTGGATGCCTTTATGCTGTGCAACTTTGGTTTGAACCCCTGACACCAGTAGCCTGTCCACAAGCACAAGGTCTCACCCTGGCTTCCACTAGCATAGTTACTCCTTGCAGGGTGACACCAACAGCAATTATAGTCTTGAGTCTCCCTAAATCTGTCCTCCCTGAGTTCTTAACTACCAGATTCTCAAACTTTTCCCTCTGGTTTGTCCTCCCTGCCCCTGAAGGCGTGAAACCAGCGTCCTATCCCCAGATACCAGCTTGTTTTAGCACACACACACCAGAAAGTTTGCATAATGGAGATCTGCTTGGGGTAAAAATAAACGAAAGATTTATTTAATAGAAAAAAACAGATTCAAAGATGAAATAGTAAGGGAGAGCAAATATATACAAGTTACGCATAAAATAAAAATGACAATGAAACCTCTAGCTTTGCAATTCCATATTAGATAAAATCCCTTTTCTAATACAAGTTACCTATTGCCTTTGAACAATTTCCCAGCATACCCCCTGCAGTAGAGGAGAGCCAGTGTTTCATAAACAGCACCCAACAAGTGACTGTCCCTCTGTTTCTAGAAACCTTTAACTTAAAAACCACTTGTAAAATGGAAGGGGTTTTAAGTTTTTTTTCTTGTCACTATAGATGTCCCCAGTTATCTCAGTGTCTTTCCATTAACTTTAATTGCCCATGTTGCCTTTTTGTGGATTACACAATGGATTGGTACTTGCACCTAGTTTTGTGTAAATACCTGGCTTGAGAAGTACCCCTCCCTTTTGTGAGGTGTACTTGAAATTGTAGTACAGGGTTATGAGCACAGTTTTTTATAACCAGGTTATAACCACAGTTTGTATCCATATCTCATAATGGCCATCAACTTCAGAGCATTACAAGCTTTCAAAAAAGACCTTACCCAACATATTTTTATATCACAACAAGACTGTATACAATCAGTTCTTCAACTGCATATTATTTGGGGTTCATGTCCCTTTTCTCTCCTTGGAATGTCTGGGCCCTGATCATACAGCACGCATCACCATAGTACAGATTTTATTTTGTATTGTTAAATTTCATTAACACATTACACAGTGGCAATGTAGTAATTAAATAAATTGCTGCAGTTGTTGTGGATGTAAAACAGACTACATTACAAATCTGACAAAGAATAAATAAAAATTAGGAAAAAGAAGCTCATTGCTTTTCTTAAAAAACATTAGGGCCTAAATACTCTCCTATGTTTGGGCTGCATTGCACTTTACTACCTAAGCAAAATAGCCCTATACTGGCATTGTCAGCCACTGGAGAATCATCCCTGCATAGAAGGATCTTCTAGTGGCACTGGAGTCAAAGTAGACTGTGGGGTGTAGAGCTCCCCCTCTGCTAAAATCATAGGGAGAGCTCCACTCCTGGGCGGTGCTGCTGAAATTACATAGAGAGCAGCTCCTCTTCCTTTGCTAATGTTTTTACCTCCTTTTTTCCAATCTCCAGAACAATTGGGTAGTATAGAATCAGTAGAGGAAGCAAGGCCAGTGTGTCCCTGTGCCTCAGCAATCTCTGGCTAGCTTATTGGGTCCGTGGGGCCATTGGTAGCTGGTATAATTACGACTGTTTCTCAAATTTGTGGTGAGGAGCCCACCCACCCATGACCAGCTCAGGATTCAAGGAGGCCAACCATGGTTTATCACCACCACCTTTGTACAAATACCACCTGCGAGGGTATGCTGAGTGCTCCCAAGCCACAGCCGAATATTAGGACCTAGAGCAGGGGTTCTCAAACTAGAGGTCAGGACCGCCCAAGGATCACGAGGTTATTATGTGGGGGGTTGCAAGCTGTCAGCCTCTACCCCAAACCCCGCTTCACTCCAGCATTTATAATAGTGTTAAATATTTTTAAAGTGTTTTTAATTTATAAGGGGTGTTGTACTCAGAAGCTTGCTGGGTGAAAGGGGTCACCAGTACAAAAGTTTGAGAACCACTGGCCTAGAGCATATAAAGTGGATCGACTGACTAAATAATTATAGAAACAACACCTTTCTGCTTCACTGACAAATGCAATTCCATTTCTGTGAGGTGTGGAGGGAAGGGGCTGTAGTGTGTGATGGGATAAAGAAAGAAGGGAGATGTGTGTCAGAGAATAAAGGTGCACAGAATTGACATCCTCCTGTAAGCGCCTAGCTCACTGTGAATACAGCATAAATAATAACAAGAATAATATAAGTATGTATTTACTCTAATAGTTATTTCTATATTAGTATTTCTTCCGTAGATATATTCATATACAATTGAGATTTCTTTTTCAAAAACTACTTTTCATAGTAATTATCCTGACTGAGCATGCATATGTGTGCACATGAACACACTTTCTGGGTGCTACCAGTTGTACTGTAACCGTACATATGCCTATGCTTCAAAACAAACAAATACAAAAATGAAAACAAAAAAACAACCCCACAGCAGCAAGTCTCAGAGCCTGGATCAACTGACTTGAACTCACAGGGTTTGCACTACGGGGCTAAAAATAGTCACATAGATATTTCTGCTTAGGCTGGAGCCTGGGTTCTGAAAAGCTCCCCAGTCACCAGGTTTCAGAGCCTGAGTTCCAGCCAGAGAGGGAACATCTACACTGCTATTTTTAGCCCCATAGTGTGAGTCCCACTGGCCCAAGGCAGTTGACCTGGGCTCTGAGACTTGCTGCTGTGTTTTGGGTTTTTTTCAGTGTAGACGTACCCTGTGTGTCATACCTACATCACAAGACTAGTCTATATTCCACTTAACAAATGAGAATCTTCTCTTTTCTTATTCTGCCTTCCCTAGCTAACATATTGTGTCAGTGTAGTTGTAGCCATGTCAGTCCCAGGATATTAGAGATGTCTCTCTAATATTGTGTCAGCACAAAGTGAATGTTAGCTATGGCCAAAGTTCCTCCTGTTGATTTCAAATTGAATTTGAGCATGAATGACAACAGTAGGGAGGAGGCCATCTTTTGATGTTACGCACATCTTTTACAAATATTTCATTTCTCAGTGCCAAAGTTTATGTAAAAAACAGGCACTGAGAAATGAAATATTTTTAAAAGATGTGTGTCTGTGTGTGTATATATAGGTATATATTTAAAAGATATATTGATATAGATATTTATTAGTGTGGCACTGAGCACTGAGAAGATAGCTATCTATCTATTAGTATGGCACTATGAAATAAAATATTTTAAAAAGATATTTCTTCAACATTTATGTATTATTAAAAAGAAAGCACTTTGTATTGTTAAAAGATCCTCGGTCAATCAAATATAATTTCATATTGCTGATTCTTGATTGCTTCCATGACAACGTCATTTCATAGCTAGAATATACTTACATACAATTAAGAAATGAGCATACATGCTTGTTCTACTGAAATTAGCTATTAAAAGATATCTTAAGTTGGTCTCTAGGTTTGTTCAGTCTGGTTCCTCAGAGGTAGTGTACAATCATAGACCTAATAAATCATGTAAATAATAACGTGTTCTATGATGGTTCTGTTTGCATCACTATAGTTAAAGCTCTACAAATGTAAAATCAATTTGTTAAGAGAAGGCTTTATTACATGTTATTAGTACATATACATTAGGCAACTCTCTTCCTCTCTTACTACTGAACAAAAAGGCCATAAGGACATTTATTTAACCATAATATACTACACTAAAATAACAGTTAAAGACTGGTGTTAGTCCATACAAAAAAAGTCATTTCTGTTGGAATTATAGTCGGATATTGTTAAATAACGCTGTCATTTCCTAGGGCATTGCATAGCCTCTTCAAACATTGAGCAATTGTGCAGTTCCATCATCTAGTCACAACAGGGTGAAGGTTACCTATGAGGCCTCCAGCAGGAATTCTGGAGTCTGCCCTGGATTGCCTTGTTTTTGCGGATTTAATTCCAACCCTTCTCAATGTAACTACATTTTTGGTACTTTAACAGTGATGTGAGAATGGCAAAGAATGTGACATAGAAAACTCTACAGTTCAAATGTAAAATCATTTAATGAATGCGTGCCACATGCCTTACTCATTATGCCAAATCTGGCCCTGGAGTTTGGCAATACGTACACTAATTCCCTATTAGAAATGTGATTCTACATTCCTCATTTAGAAAGTAGTATAAAAAAAATCAAGATGTATGGCTAAAAAAGCTTTCGTACCATTTTGAAGTTCCCTGGTATGTTTTTAAAAGCAAGAGATAATTCCTTTTTTCAGCTATTGTGTTTTATTCTGTTGAGGGTTGATGGCTATAAAACATTGTACCTCCCTTTAAACTTTTCCATATAACTTGATTAGACAGCAGTAATCTCTAATGCTTTCATGTGCAAATTTAGGAGTGACCCAGAACAAACGAGTTTCCTTCATCACCATAGCAACCAGGACTGTGGAAGAATGCCACTCACCAGGCAATGCAAGTCAAATTTCATCCCTTTGATGTTAATTAACACATTGCTTTTAGAAAAGTCAATGCATTTTTCTTTTTTAAATGTTTGTGATAAATTTGTAATACTCCTGAAAATGAGAGGCAGATACAGTAGCACCAGCTAGAGACAGGTACAGTGTGGGCAGCTTACTTTAGCAGATTTCCCCACACAACACTGCTAAGTCAGCAACCCAGCCAGCCTGTGCATTAGCAGACTGCTTTCACACACCTAGGGCACATTGTATGGCATGGAGCTACAGGCTCATCGAGTCCGCTAGTAATGCACATCCAGATGGGGGTTGTTGCTATTAGAATGTGGCTCATCCATTTTGAGTTTCACATTCCTATTGCATGAAAAATAATGCATAATATTAGCACAAGAAAAAAACAGGGACGAGGTTATAAACATTTTCTATGCTATTTTATTTATTATTGAATCAATTTTTCATATTTTTTTCATCGTACAGTTCCTTGTATTTATCCTTCTTTTCCCTCTGATTCTGACTTAGTTCTGATGTCCTTTCAGTAGTTGTTTATGGCTTAATCAGTGCCTCTGAGCCACTCTTACAAAATCTCATTAGGGAATACTGAATTGTTCCTAATTTAGTTTTTGATAATAGAACGTGAGCGTTTGAAGTGGCCAAAGGGCCACAAACCACCAAGGAGACTCAGCAGGGCTCCTGGAGGGAAGGAAGGATGCTTCAGTGGTTAGGTTGCCACTAGTCTGGGACTCAGGTTACCTGTGTTCAATTCCCTGCTCTGTCACAAA
The DNA here is from genome assembly GCA_037349315.1 of Chelydra serpentina. Classification (NCBI taxonomy): domain Eukaryota; kingdom Metazoa; phylum Chordata; order Testudines; family Chelydridae; genus Chelydra; species Chelydra serpentina. The sequence continues at coordinate 25,716,014 of JBAIAC010000035.1, read as the reverse complement.
CTTCCCGTGTGACCTTGGGCACGTCACTTAAGCTATGCCTTCACTGCAGAATTAACTTGAGTTAAATTCTCTTGAATTTGCTTAGATCAAATGAGAGTGACCACACAGTGAAACAGCACTTGTTCTGCACCATGATTTTAGTTACTGCACAGAGTGGTTGTGTTAGCACCTGATGAGTTGTGGTAACTCGAGCTATAGCCCAAATTCTCTAATGGGCCAGCCAACTCAAGTGAAAAGCACCACCACACTTAAGTTAAGCGTCTGTGTGTATGGATGGGACTCGTTAGAGGCAACACTCAAGTTAATTCGGCAGTAAAGACAAGCCCAAAGTCTCTCTGTGTCTCTGTTCCTCATTTGTAAAATGGGAATAATAATACTGCCCTGCCTCACAGGGTTGTTGCAAAGATAAACATACTGAAAATTTTAGGAGCGCAGATACTATGGTAATGGGAGCCATAAATTATGTAGATAGAAGAAGCCTGTTTAAGACTTCCCCCTTACCCACCCACTTCTCTCCCTGCCTCAAGCGACCTCAAGTTGCAGTTGAGCTAGAAACAAACCTCACTTAGGAGATTAAAATGGAGATCTCTACACTGCTGCCTCTCAACAGGTAAACTGATCATGTAGAATCATGCATTTTTACCACAGAATCATGAAAACCTGCCCTGCACTAGTGCTTGAACAGCTGTTACTGTTGGGACAGGACTGCACCTCCTCCCAACTCAGAGCTGCGGCATAAATGCCACAGTTTCAGCTGGATAATTTCAATGTCTACTTTTCTTTAAATCTTTATGAATTTGATGCACAGTGCAGCAGAGAAAGACCATTAGAAGTCCTCATCCTACTATAACAAAAGGCTTTGCAAAAGGTCAAAAGTTGCTCCTTTTCCCGGGCTTAGCTTTAGTACTAAAAATAATTCATACTAAACAACATAATCTGGCTAGGTTTGCACCCCAAGCCTAGCCACCTAAATCTAGTTTCTGTTTTAAAATGTCTGTCTCCGATCCTGGTTTACTCTCAAGTGAGCTAATCCCAGGTCCTTCATAGCCAGGATGAAATTTAACAAGGCACATCTGCTTCAGTGAGTCAGCAAGAATTTGCTTATACATGCCAAGAGGATGGGATAACAGAGGATCCTGCCATCCTACCACAAGCTTAAAAATGAGGGTTGTTTATGATTCAGAAGAACCATGTGTCTCCATGCAATGGAATAAGGTGTGCAGGGCCGGCTCCAGGCACCAGCTTTCCAAGCTAGTGCTTGGGGTGGCAGGTGAGAATGGGGCGGCAGTCCGAGTCCCGCGGTGGCAATTCGGCGGCAGGTCCACTCTTCCCGCCGCTGCAGACTGGGACTCCTTGCGTCGGGGGGGTGGGGCCGCCGCCCCTGCTTGGGGTGGCAAAATTGTTAGAGCTGCCCCTGAAGGTGTTCAACACCATAACACAAACAGTATAATCACATTCTATGTCAAAGCATAAACAGCATAAAACAAAGATTAAAATCATATTATGTGTTGGAAAGCATATCAAAGATTTAGAGATGAGCCCAAACCCATACGCCATAACTGAACACCCCAAACCCTGGAAAAGTTTACATCCCGATTGGATCCAAAATTTGCAGCAATGGCCCATCTTTGTATGTAGCAATTTAGGAAATACTTCGTTCATGAGTCTTCATATTATCTCCTGCCCACAATTTGTAGTTAAGGATTAGAAAGGAAAAACAATGTTTCAGAGTGTTTGCATGGGCTGTCAACATTTGCTTATAGTTCTGTACACCCAAATACCAAAGTATATGCATGGTTCTCCCTAGTTTGAGACGGTCTCCCAAGCAGCTGGCTTGACTTGGATTTTCAGTTTGATCTGAATTGTGCTGACCTGCATACAGGCACTAAATTCCAATTACTATTTTTGCTTCCATATTTTGTATCCACAAAAACGGAGACTGGGACCTTACAATCTGACCCTATGTGTAAAAAGACTGAACCACAGTTTATGTTTACTTTGTTTTTTCTCTCAGTCTAATTAGATCTCTCTTTTGTGAGGCATTTAGGAAGTGGAAGAAAAATGCCATAGTTTCCTGGAAATGCATGAGAATATTTATATGTAATAAGTAAATAAAATTAGCATGTAACAAACATCAGAATGTCAAATCCCCTTTTTGTTTTTTAACCACAAGTGATTAATTTAACTGTGCAATTGCACAACCTTGCATATAAGCCATCCTAAGGTACTAATTCATCCAACACAGCTTGGTTATTCAATGCTAATTTTGCCAAGTAATGTGTTAGAAAATCCATATCAGAACTTCTAAGAGTAACTGTTTAATATAACTGCACATCTCCAAACAAGAATAGGATTCAGATTGGAGTTTAATTGGGTTTACCTTGGGGGTAAGTGTGTTTCCTCTGTAATACATGGGATCTTTTTCAGTGTCTTAAATATAAACTAGAGTATATTATCCATGTGCTACTTATTTCCGAACTGTCTATACTAATCTGAAAAAAACTGATATACTATTTCCTTAACAAAAGAAGAAAACAGAAGACTAAAGAGAGAGAAGGGTGGAATCCACATAACTTCATCTGCATATTTCCTACATATCTCCAGAATATTGTTGTAGCTGGTGCTGCCAGAGACATTCTATCATTTGTGGTTTCTTCGGCACATAAAACTTTCTGAGATGTAGGAACAGATGCAGATTCTGATTCATATACTTGAGCAACACATATAGGTAGAAGTTAAGTGGAAGAATCTTTAAAGCAATTTCTTTTCAGTAACCTTTTCCCACTCCTGTTTGTGGATTCCTGTATCCATAAAACATAGATTAACTGCTAAGCATTGGGATAAATCCAAACTGCACCAGATCATTTTATGCTGAATACTGAACGTTTTCATGGAACACAAGTATATATATTTGGCTTACATCTTAGATAATGGCTCATTTTAGTTTGCTTTGCATTCTTCATTACTATTCTTGAAAAAACAAAACAAACCTCAACAACAAATACCTCAAAACATAACAGAAATAAAAGCAGCTTGCAAGTGTATTTTTGGTGATTTGAACTAGAGGGGAAAATGTTGATTTGGGATGGTGGTGCAGGTACTATAGCTAGTAGATGCAGAAGATGTAATGTGCCTCCAGCTTAGTTTGTTCATGAGTGTATTGAACTAAGTGCATCCCAGGAAATAATGAAGATACATTTCAGGGCTAATGAAGAGAGAGTTTTCAAAGCCAATATGTACAAGAGGCCAGATTCTGCCACCTTTACATACCTTATTTCACAAGTGACGCCACTGAAATAAATACTTTTTTGTTAAGTACGTTAAGTGGCTGAATCAGGCCCCAAACTATTACGTATAACTCTTTCTGTAAGTGTGGTAAATGGAGAAAATTCACTAGCTTGTGACTCCCAATTCTGCAAACTATGAGTGATACAGAGTTAGGACAATGGCTCTGATTGAAAATGAGGGACTACTGCCTGAGAGAGTTGTGTAGTAAATTTTCCTCAATAAACTAATGGCTCAGTTCAGCCACCCTTTTTCACACTGAAATAATATCTCGAACTGTAAGTATTCTGAAGAAGAGTAAGGTACTTCCCAACATGAGTAAGACTGGCAAAACTGATCTGTAAAGTAATGAATTGAGCCTTTGCTCTGATGCAGTTACTGTTTTCGCTGTAAGTGACGGGCAGTTTCTTTTATATTTTATATATTACTGAACACACTTTCTGATCATCAAACAGCCCTTCAATCCACTCATTATTATGAGAGATGCTTTGCAGGACAGCACTGTAGCAACAATGGGTACAGTGGAAGAAGGAGTAATGACAGCAGAAGAGATGCTAGAAAAAACAAGGAAAAAGTGTGACTTCTTTGTTCATGTTTCAGAGTAGCAGCTGTGTTAGTCTGTGTCAGCAAAAAGAAAAGGAATACTTGTGGCACATTAGAGATTAACAAATTTATTTCAGCATAAGCTTTTGTGGACTACAATCCACTTCTTCGGATGCATAGAATGGAACATACAGTAAAGGATATTTATACATTCAGAGAAACATGAAAAGGTGGAAGTAACAATACCAACTGTAAGAGGCTAATTAATTGAGAGGAACTATAATCAGCAGGAGGAAAAAACTTTTGAAGTGATAATCAAGATGGCCCATTATGGACAGTTGACACAAAGGTGTGAGGATACTTAACTAGGACACTAAACTAGGGGAAATAGATTAAATTAACGTAATGACCCAGCCACTCCCAGTCTCTGTTCAAACCTAAGTTAATGGTATCTAGTTTGCATATTAATTCAAGTTCAGACTCCTACAGTCAGGAGTATAGAGGTGGTATCAATAGCAGGAAATATACAAGCAGGTCCCTGAAAACCACTGGAAGCAATTTTGGACAACAAAGAAGCCTATGTACAGCTCATAGGAGAGAGAGGCCTGCACTCATAATTGGCAACTGAGTTGTGCAATTGAATATTTTTCCATTATGTTTCCTATTAAGAATCAGTATGCATTTCTCATAGCTTATGGCACCAGGCTGAAGAGAGGAGATGCTTTGTTGACAAAGAGTAAAGAGAGAAGAAAAAGTGTTTACAATTTTTCCTGCTTGATGGCGAACAACCACTGGAACACCTTTCCCTTATTAAGCAAGGAAATGTGAATAAATAATGTTTATTGGTATTTCTGTGCTTAGCATGAGGTAGTTTGCTTCTGTAACAGTAAAGTGAAAAATCTGTGCATGCTAAATGGCTTTAGTATATAGGCACCTATGATAATAGAAAGACCTGACATCAAATTGGCTGCCTTCATCACCGTCTCTTCTCTCAAAAGAGAGAAAGAGAGGATTTTTGTAAAAAAATGTTTGTGTTCCTTGAACTTGGTACTTACATATATAAGTTGCTTATATGTTCATGATATGAAAACATTTCACTTAGGCACCCAGACAAGTTAAAAAACAAGATGATTCCTAGGGAAAAGATTTGTCCTTTGATAAGACCTTTGTAAAAAAACCAAAAAAATGTGTTTACATCAGTGCATATGTCATGCTCTCCCCAATTTCCCCATGTTGCAACAGAGGAAATGGAAGCTCTCATATGCCCTTCAATAACCCCCAACAAAACAATGTGAATAATTAATTCCAGATACATTGCGTTTCAATTGTACCATTTTAGGATTTTTAAACTCCTTCTTACCTTCCAGTTTCATATTATAGTGCTGTCTATCCCTAAAAATGGGCTAATATAAAATAGCCATTCTGATGAGGGGTGGCAGAGGTAAAGGGGATAGCTTCTCAGGCAAATTAAACCCCTCAAAGGGTCTCCTTTTCACCAAATTTTTGTCTTTATAAAATATTTCTTACTAGTTTGGATAAGCAAGTATAATACATACTTGCATTGCAGTCTGTCTAAATAATTTGATAGGCAATTATCTACAGTACCATACCTGCTGTTAGATATTTTTCATGTGCCTAAATACAGAACAATTTGAAAATAAATTGTGCAAGTATTTTTGTATACTTAGATGAGGGCTGCACATTTGCAATTCTCTATTAAAAACACTGTTATTTGCAGAGAATCATCATGATTAATAGAGCCATAATTCAGTATGATTTTTTGACCTTCATTCAGTATTTTACAGAAGATTTTTATTTAAATAATATCTTTGTTTAATTATCAGGAAAGATCTCTTTAGCAACAATAACAAGATAGTACAAAACAGGATTCTTCACTAGACCACAACCTAAGAGAAACTATTATAATTTAATCACGTAGCTGCAGTGTCTGTAAGTAAAGACCTATTTTAAATCAAAAGAGCTCTGTCAGAAATCATATTTATTATTAAACAAAAATTTTACCTGTAAAATGATATGTTATATTGCTAAAACTGAAAGTATGTTAAAAATCTTAATTTTACCAACTGCATCATTTATTTTTGACATTTCTTTCATGTACTTTAGATAATAAAAATAGAGTAGCAAATTGCATTTTTGTCTGCGGTCAGTTTAAATTTCTTGCTCACTTGTACTAAGCACTGGATGATGAAAATAATGCAAGGCAATGCTTGACTCCAAATAATACAGTTTTCATTGTTTCTTTTTATTTCATGATAATGTTACTATTAATATTAGATTATGTTAACACTTTAAAAAAATAAACACAATTTTCGGTCCTTCCAGTGTTACTTTAATGCTATTAGAAAAATACTTTTGCTGCATTTCTTGTTGGCACAATCAGAACCCAAAATATATAATCACAATTAGTCAAATGCCTGAGAACCTAATGGAGTGCTCACAGCCTTAGGCAGGTTCACACAAAATTTAACTTGTGCTTATCTGTCTGAAGCCGAGGAAGCGTGAAATGTACTGTACACAGCACTTATCTGTTTTACAGGTAGTTTGATCGTTCATATTTTTGTGAGCTCTCTCTTCTTAGCTCTCTCTTCTTGCATTTTTAAACAAATCTTTGTTAGTTCCTAAATAAAATGAATCTACATATAGTTGGCCTTATCTTTCTGTGATTCTGGTGATGCCTTTTTCCTAAAAAGTAATTACTTTGTTTCTGTAATGATGGTATCTCTGTCTCAAGAGTCATATAGAAGTCCATTACAGTAGAACATTTTCATTTCTTTTCTATTTTTTTTATTTTGAACAATAGGTTGCATTTGTTTTTTTGGGGCGTGGGGGGTGGGGGAGTGCTAAAGCCTTTATCTTTTTAGGCACCAATTTAGCAGTAACAATCAGATACAATTTAGTCAATACAAGGCTGGTATAATCAATCAATTCACTATTATTTTAATTTAATGTTAATGAGAGAAACGTCACCACACCAGACAATATATGTGACATTTAACTGACAATCCCTATATTGTTTGGTAGGTGTTATTCTCTTTTCAAAGCAAAGCAAAGACTACAAATACTTTTTATATCCCTGTTCTCTTATGGGCTGCTTAAGTGTCCTTAGGATATCTTCTTTTTCCTGTCTTAGCTTAAAAAAAAGAGCTGCCTGAACCCAGAGGATTAAATGAGAGCGATGTCAATGCATTACAATGTCAAAGTCCTGTTTCATGTTGGTCAAGATGGTTCATCTAGCAGTCTGGGTTCACTTTGATGTTGGGGAAGTATGATTGCTCTGTAGTCTCTGACATCCTTTCCCGTTGTTGAGTATTTTGAATGTTATGGTAATAGAGTAAAGGAGGGGGGCAATGGGGTTCACAGACCCAAATGGCACATATGAATGCTCCGATAAAATGCAGTAAGCTGACTCCAAAGATTATGAGCAGAGGGCTGCACAATAAGGAAATAGGTATTTGATTGCATTATAAATGTTAAATCAAAATCTTCCATTTCAGCAGCAAGACTTTCAGGTTAGATACATTAATGCACATGCCAACACCTCTCTAAGTGAAAATGGAAATAGAGAACACATGAAAATATTAAGATTTTATTGCTTGCCAGCAAAACCGAAGAGCTGGCTGCTTTACATAAGAAGGGTTTATAATTATAAAGTCCTTTGTGCGAATTAAGACTGTTTATTGTAACCACGCTGATGTGGCTGCCTGTTTTGCTTTTTCTCCAAAGCAGCATGATAAAAATGAACTGCTCTCACAATAACTATTCAGAGTGTTAGATTCAAAAAGTTATGTTCAGTGCAAGCACTGCCAGAGATTTTTAATTTGTAATGCATGGGGTTTTAATTTTTTTATTTGTTTATCTGAGGTCCTTTTTTAAAAAGATGTGTGACAATGTCTTTGTAATTCCTTTTTTCAAATCAACTGTGAAAGTACAAACACATTAAATGCCCTCTAGAAAAATAACATGCCAAGATAACAGATGGCCTTTATCTCTAAGCCACCTTGACCTTATGGTCACCCATACTGTCAATATGATACAGTATGTCTAGGGAAACCTCTATCTACACTGTAGTGCAACATGTTCACTCATTTGCAGATATCTAATAACACACATATTAGATATTATAGATACAGCCAAAACATTTTACTTTTTCTATAGCCAAACAAAATGCAGGCATTACTACATAAACTCCCTAAAGCATTCAACAGCTTCCTCCCAAGCATCACACTGTAAATGGCATACTGCTGAGACAGAATCAACAGATATATTAGACAAGCTAAATTCAAAACCTCCCTGTTCAGGATTCCAACAGAACACTTCAGCCACTTGCACTATACAAGTCCCCATCTAAATAGTACTAAAAGAGCTATTGAGGATAGCCAAGATTTATGGAATCAACAAATATGCTCAGATGACTACATTAGGAGCAAAAAAACTACAAATATTTCAGAGAGCATTTACCGGAATGACATTCTCGCCACACAAAGCTGATAGAAAAATGTCACAGGCAAACAAAAAAGTATTCAGACTGACATTGCTGGCAGTTTATAGATACGCTGTAACCCAACTGTCAAACTAGGAGGAATAAACTCAGTGAGGCACAAGGGTGTTCCCCAGATGCTAAATGTGTGAGCACTTTCTAAAATAAGTCTCTGTTTACTATCAGCATGGTAATGTGGGCATTATCTAACAAGGCTATAAGGATGGATCAACTAATGAGGCCAGATCTCCAGCTCTTGTAAATCAGAGTAGTTCCACTGATGTCAACAGAATGCTGATGATTCACAGCAGCTTAGGATCTGCCTTGCAATCTATCAAGTATATAGGAAATGGCTTTGCACAACTGTAACCATCAAAACTCAGATGTAGCCTACAGATATTGTTGGTAGGGGGCAAAGAGAGGGGATTTTTGAGCAGAGAACACAGACTGTGTCACCAGACAGGGGTCTCAGACAGACTTTGGAAGGTCTGAGTGTTTTCCGCTTTCTCTCTTTCTTGGGGAATTGCACAGTGATCATTGTTTTGAGCTCTCAGCTGCAGGAGGTGACACTGTGTGGGTCTTGCAGAGGGTGAGAAGGATTTGCTGTGTGGAGGCTTGTATGGCGGTTGGGATTAAACTATGAACAGGTGTCTTCTGGGGGTTGGTGATGTGTTCAGAAGAAGGGAGAAGCGTATGTTTCCAGTGCAGGAGCTGAATGGCAGGTATAGAGAGTCATGTACAGTGGATGATACAGTAAGGAGAGTGCAGTGGGCTACAGAGGGTATGTAGATGTGTGTATAATTTGTACTGTACATATATGGTGTTCATGTCACCCTTTCCAGAAATAGGGATATGCAAATTTCACCACCCTGCTCCAGGGCTATGCTGTGCCACAGGGGATATACAAGGCATTAGTTGCATGGCTGACCTCCCTCAGGAGTTCCAGTGGCCAAGGGCAGGTTTAGCCTGTAGTTTCAGACTCTGAGGGTGCCCTGCCAGCAGAGGCTGCACAGAGGATATAAGATGAATCATTTCAGGGGCAGTGTGGGCCTCTCAGTGGAGTGCAGGTTCTGTCACCTCTGCTCTCCACCCCTACACCAGCAGCAAGGCGTACAAATGGCTGATTTAGCTGTTTAAAAAGGGAAATTTCACAGCACAGACATCATATGTGACAGCCAATCTGGCAATCCCTATATTGTCTTTCATATCATGGCTGGTCACTCACCTTCAAGAAAGATTAATTTAAACTGGAACAGTTGCAAAGAAGAGCTGAGGGTGGTCTAGGGAATGGAGGGCCTGTCTTATGAGAGGAGACTGGAAGAGCTTCGCTTATTTAGACTCCCAAAAAGAAGGTTGATAGGGGATAGAATTGCTCTCTATATAGGATGGGTGTAAATACCAGGGAGGATGAAGAGCTATTTAAACTAAAGGTCAATGCTGGCACAAGAACAAATGGAAATAAGCTGGCCTTGAACAAATTCAGGGTGGAAATTAGGAGGTTTCTAACCATCGGGGAGTGAGGTTCTGGAACAGCTTCCCAATGAGAATTGTGGGGGCAAACAACTTCATTAGTTCTAAGAGACAGATGGACAAATTTATGAGTGCAAGTGTATCACATAGTTACTTGTGATGGTAGGGGGCAGGACTCAAGAGCCGAGGGCCTCCCTTGCGGTTTTGTTTTATGTTCCTAAAGCTCCTGCTTCAGAGATTTAGCCAGCCACTGGCAGGGAGTCAGGAAGAGATTTTTGCCCTCCACTGTATTCTGGATGGGATTTTTTTATCTCCTTCCTCTGAAGCATCAGGAATGGCCACGGCTGGAGATGGGACATAGCGTGGCATGGGCCAGAACTGAGGTGGCCCCAAGTATTCTCTTTCTCAGGTGCTTGGCCAGTAGTTCACATGCGTAGGGTCTAAACAAACTCTGTATGTGGAGTTGGGAAGGAATTTCCCCCAGGTCAGATTGGCAGTGACCTTGGGGTTTTTTGCATCTTCCTCTGCAGCATGTGAGTGCAGGTCATTTGTCAAGATTACCTGGGTATATCTCAGTTAATCATTTCCCTGCCATTGTTTGCAACTGCCCCCTCAGGGCTGCAGCTTGCAGCTCCATGAAGGGAGGGGGCCTGGCAGCACCATGTGACCAAGTTGGGTCAGCAAACCCTGGCAAAAATCTGGGGGGTGGGGGTGGGGGGGCACATAACCCACATGCTCCCCCGCCCCCACTTTGCCTCTGGTTTCTGCCCAGCAGGGAGGGGTTCTTGGGGCTTCAGCAACGTGGGGCACAGCTGCTGAGGCTCAAGGTTTCAGCAGGAGTGGGGCTGAAGCCCTGAGCCCTGTCAGGCACACCCCAGCTCCCGAACTTCTGAAGACTGTTGTATGTGGCTCAGAGGATCAGTAAATTAGGCCGCCCCTAATCCAGTGTCCTGTGCACTGTAACACTTCGGTCTACTTTCTGTTGCTGGATTTAGTGTGTGGGTACTGTGTGATGTTGGTAACCTGTCATATACAGAAGGTCAAACTAGATGATCCAGTAGTTCCTTTTAGGCCTAAAACTCTATAACTCTATCCTAGTCTGAAATCTGAGTTTGAAATTTTAAGGTTGTACGTGGGGTATTCATTACAGAAAAACAATCATGGTTTAATACAAAGAAAAGTAGAAATGTTTGCAAATTATGCCACACTCAAAAATATTCCAAACCCTGGAAGCCAACAGGGCCAAGATAGCAGTATTCAAAGATCATGAGACTTCACTGGAATTTCAATTTCATTCATCCACTCCAGGAAAAAAAAACATTTCACATACCTTTGAAATTTCCCATTGGAAAAGATTATGTAATTTGTACATGACATTTTTTAGTGACATGGCTATGGTATAGAACCACTGACAGTTTAAATTTAATTACAGATGGCAGCTTATGAAATAATTATAAATAAATGATTGAACAGCAACCACAATGATTTCATACTTCCTCTTTAGGTGTGGTTAGCACAACGCTGCTGGGTCCCTGTTCTTTTATAAATAACATGACTATCAATCACATCACACTGTTGCATATTAGGAACGTTTGCTCTTATTATTTTAGGTAATGAAATGACTAGGAAGCCTACTTTGTGTTTGTAACCAAAAACATGGCTGTTTGAATTAATAAAATATGCTACACTGCAGTCTTTAATATGGGGCAGGCTATTGGTTAAATTGTGACCATTGGCAAGATAAGCGTTGATCTACAGCTCAGTCTCTCAGACGACTCACAGCCATAGTACACACTGTTTGCTTAACAAAGAAGTTTGGTAGAAGCTGAACATTCCCATGTGCCTGGAGATCTGAATCAAAAATAAGAACTTGAGAGTTAGAATCTTCATGCCTGCTAGATTTCATCGTATATTACCCATTTCCAGCCCCCATGGGGACCTCACCTCACCTCTATGAATTCAGAAAATTAATTGTCAATGGTTCTGATACTGATGCTAGATCACTGTAGGGAAAATTCTGCCTGGCCCCCCTGAGGTTATTTTAATATTTTCCAATTTAAATTGGTAGGTAGTTTTTAACCTATTCCTTCCTGAGTCTCTCTTTCCTTTCTTTATTACTATTAGTGCATTTAGACTCCTGTTGTTATTCTTCCTAGTGAAGGCTAAAGCAAAGTAGCTATTAAGCTTTTCAGCTTCCTCCTTACCATATATTTTCTTCCACTCTCTTAAGTAAAGGACCTACACATTCCTTTGTTATCCTCTTGCTTCCTAGGTATTTTAAAAACTATTAATTTCCTCTCTTACGTCCTTTGCTAATGGTACCTCATCTGATGCTTTTGCTTTGTTTGACTTTGTACCTATATAGCATCACTATTCCTTTATACTACTACTCATCCCCTGTAACTTCTCTCTCTCTCTCTCTCACACACACACACTCCTTTTTGCAATTCTATTTTCAATGTTACGTCTTTTAAAAGTCTTGGCACAGCCAGAGTTACTGTAAAAACATATATTTTTTTGGTGGTGATGTTGGGGAACAAAATATTGAAGTGCCACCTTCAATTGAAGTAATTACAGAATGTTTTTGTTCTGCATACACTGAATCCTAAATGTGCCTTCTATTGTTTTTCACAGAGCTGGTCAAACTATTGGTAGTGAACTACAAATGTACACCCTTTGTGTTAAACATTCATGAATTGATCTTGAATATCTTCAGATGTATTTGTCATTCTGAAATATTTGCTACAGACATGAACAAATATTTTTCAGACTGCATGCTGTTTGTGAACTGCTCTTCTGTGTGCTGGGTGGCTGGTCACCTATTACAGTTTTGATTGCTCATTGGCTATATATAACAAATAATATATAGCCAATAATAAATGGAGAATTTCTGATCTAAATGTTCAGATTTATAATAATTCATGCTAAATTGTGCCAATTTAGGTATTTGGGAACATTTTTCTCAAATCATGTAGAGGATTTTGGAATACTTGTGAGTAACCAACCTCACAAATCAGAATAAACTCAGCATTTTTCTTTGAGAAAGGGAATTAGTTTTTTCTTTTTTCTTTTCTCTTTTGTCCAGCTCTAGGACCAGAATTTTGGGTGTGATGTGACCAGGGCTATCCCTGGGGCGGTGCGGGGCCCAGGGCAAAAGTAACAAATCCATCACTTCCAGGATCGACACGTCACTTCCAGGACTGACCATGCAGGCCAATCACACCTGCCCACAGGGCCCCCCAAAGAACTGGGCCAGGAGCAGTTGCCTGATTCGCTGTACCCAAGGGACGGCTCTGGATGTGACCCCTTTGCAACCATAGCACCACAGAGCCTGGTCAGCCAGCCATGGAAGGCACATCCAGTGTAACAGGATCATTCAGTGGCATAGAGTTGCTATGCCATAACCACTCTCTGCTGTTAATATAGGGAACTCGGCTGGAGCAAAAGGGGCAGGGCTGGGGTTTCCTTATATCTCACCAATTCACCACGGGCAGCTGACTAACATGATGTAGCCTTGGGGCTGATCTAATTTAGGCTGAAGGACCAAATCACCATTTTAAAGGAGTAAAAAGGAGAGCTTAACTTGACCCTGGAGCTGCCCACCACCATCCTCAACTTGTTCTATAGCTGAGGATCTGGCCCATACTAGTTACTTTGAAAAATGGAAGTGTTTACTAAGGGAGTGGAGTTTGTGAACTGTGCTTATTCTTCCTCAGAGACATGCCTTTCATTTTCCCATTGATTGTTTTCCAGAGAATTAAATAGGGTCCTCTTTCTATAATCTGCTGATGCCAAGAATTGCTATGGTAACCTTTTGTGTTGTGGTTTAGAAATCTTTCTCCTTATGAAAAAATCCAGCTACCTTTTTATATACTAATAGATTTATATTACAACCTATCTTTTCAAATAAATTAGGATACACCTACTACAGTGCAAAAATGTTCCACCTGAATGCCTGCTGTATATTGTGAATGAAATTTTTTTTCCCCAAGGAGTAGAAAATGTAAAATATATAGAAAAAAACAAAACGAAGCAAAACCACCCAAACTAATCTGCTGGAAAATACTGTCAGGAAAGATAAATAAATCTTAAATACCTACATTGATATTATTTGAAACATATAGAAGCCTAAAATATCAAAAGTCACAGCTAAGTCATGAGTGATAATATTATTTGAGTTTAAACATAATTCAGGGAGATGTAATTTGTGGTAGTAGAGTAAAAGGAAATCATCTTTGTGATGACAGTTTTTGCATCTCACAAAATATTTTAAACAATTATTTTAATGTAATTTTGCATACACAAGTAAGTATAAATAGTACAGCAACAGCAGAAAAAAAGAGTACAAAAACGTTGAGCAGAAACATATACATAGCATAGTGCAGATTCACTGCTGACCATCAAACATAGGCTGACTTGCCTTGATAAGACAGAGGAACAACTACAGGAAGACTTATAAAAAATTATAAAAATACATTAAGAAAGAGAAAATCATATGCAAACAGATGTAATTAGACATCAGCTCAGGACGCTTACGGATAGGAAAAGATGGCCTGCTTAATTTACCAGACTGAGAGCAGAGACTGAGCACCTAATTCTATTCCTTGTTTTACCAGAGTCGCTGTGTCCTTAGGCAAGTACTCCAAGCTCAGATTTTCAGACAAATATGTTCTAAAGTACATGCACTTTTTTCATATACATGTGAGAAGTGCTGAACACATGCAAAATGCCTGGGCAAAAAAAGCACATGTGCACTTTTGCATAAACATCCTTGAAAATGTGGTTCTTATTGTCTCTGTGCCTCAATTTCCCCAGTCCGTAAAATGAGGATGATGATATCTTACAGGACTTCATATTTGCATATACATAAAATAGGATTAGTTAAGTGAGCAGACCTCAGTCTTTTGCTTAAGTTGTTGTCAGAACTTATATAAGTGACTCAGTGGATTTCCCTCTATATCTGTGTTGAACTAACATCCTACAATGGTGTTAGGCGCCATTGTGTTGTTGGGGAAGTCATCTTGCAGACGAAAAGTAAAACTGAGATCCTTATTGTGACGTTATTGACAATAACTGGGACCATATAGATCATTGTTGCAACCAAGGTCCTGTAGTGGCACCAAATCTTATCTAAAGGGGGTCAAATGAGGTGTCTAAGACCGGGTTATGCTTGGCTGGTTATGATTATGCCATTTATATGTATGTATCAGTTTTGTAGTTGAAGTTATGAATATTGGCTTTATACTGTCTGTATTTCAAACTGGGGCCATGCTTCTGGGACACTGGACAAGCTATCAGCTCTGCCAAGCCTGCTTGATGGCCCATTAAGGCCCATCAGCGATACAATGGCCCCATTGAGAGATGGCAGACACGCCTGTGACTTAACAAGATATGCAGGGACGTGCCCATGTGACTCCAGACTCCATTTTGCTGTGATTTTCCACAGTAAGGACAAAGGGGTGTCTTTACACCTGGAAGAAACTATAAAAGGCAGCTGCCTCATCTCCATTTGGTCTTCATTCCTGCTTCTTACCTCTGGAAGAACCTTTCTACAAATGGAAGCTTTGAACAAAGGACTGAAGGACCCATCCCAGCTGTGGATGTACTCCAGAGACTTAATTTGAATTTGAACCTGCAGTTTATTCCATCTCTGCAAGCCTCAACCAAGAACTTTGCCATTTCTGTATGTAATTGATTCCTTTTAACCAATTCTAGCTCTCACCTATACCTTTTTCCTTTTATGAATAAGCCTTTAGATTTTAGATTCTAAAGGATTGGCAACAGTGTGATTTGTGGGTAAGATCTGATTTGTATATTGACCTGGATCTGGGGGCTTGGTCCATTGGGATCGGGAGGACCTTTTTTCTTTTACTGGGGCATTGGTTTTCATGACCAGTTGTCCCCATAACGAGTGGCACTGATGGTGAGACTGGGAAACTGGAGTGTCTTAGGGGATTGCTTGGGATGACTTGTGGTTAGCCAGTGGGGTAAAACCAAAGTCTCCTCCGTCTGGCTGGTTTGGTTTGCCTTAGAGGTGGAAAAACCCCAGCCTTGGGCTGTAGTTGCCCTGTTTGAAGCAATTTGTCCTGAACTGGCACTCTCAGTTAGGTCCCGCCAGAACCAGCATCGTTACACTTATTATTTATGGTCATTAAAGAATTCAGTCTCATCCTTTTTGATGTTGCTTCAAAAAGTAAAGGTGTCCAGTTAAACTCCACTTCCGAACATTTTCTCTACTGTTTCAATCGAATAATTTGTGTGTGTGTTCTAAGCTGACGTAGAGTTCCTGTGCACAAATAAAGAGCTGCCACCTTGCACCCCGCCATTATGAAAAAATCGTATAGAATTTAACAGAGAATGAAATCCTTTCACTAGGTTTTCTAGACTAGAGTATCATAATAGATTTAATAGATAATGATATACCTCTTATAGAATTCTGG
The DNA here is from genome assembly GCA_037349315.1 of Chelydra serpentina. Taxonomy (NCBI): domain Eukaryota; kingdom Metazoa; phylum Chordata; order Testudines; family Chelydridae; genus Chelydra; species Chelydra serpentina. The sequence goes on along the minus strand of JBAIAC010000035.1, from coordinate 25,699,778 downwards.
GGTGGTTCTGTTACATTTTATAGGATTGGAGAATATTTTTATATAATTCTGTTAAATAAATTATATAGAACCATATTGCATTAATCACTATTACATTCTATAGTACTTTTCCATATAAGTGAAAGTGGCTGCATTTCATTGATGGCTGAAGCAATTCCCACATATATAGATCTAGAATTGCTTGGTCCCAAGTGGGTGGGGAAAGAAGGTACATGGAGTCTTTCCTCTGCCCACACACACTTGTGCTCCTGTGCAGGGGCTGGGTGCAATCCCTGGGCACAAGGCTCTGTTAGCCTACTGTGGTGCTAGCCTCTCTCCAAAGGCATTGTGGGTGGAAGTAGTCTTGCCCCTCTGCACAGGTCAGCGAAGCTGGCCTCACAGAGGAAGGAACACATGCTGTACCTTTTCAACAGGTGTAGCAACAACCATGTTCCACCTGTGTTCCATTTCAAGGTTTACTGAATTTGCCTCAGGCACAATGTGTCCTGGCGCTCTCAGTAGGCTGGGTGTGCCTCTGCACAATCCTCATAGTTTGAAATCACAATTTAGCCCATAATATTCATAGACTAAATTTTCTGGGATTCTCTAGATCAAAGGCTTTATATTATTGTTGTTATGTTGTTAATCATCATTATTATGCCACATAGTCCACTAATGGAGCATAAAATATATTTATTACTACATTTGTTCTTCATTCCTTTTAACTGAGCTCTGATTGTTGTGGGTTTTGTTTGTTTGTTTTGTTTTTTGGCTTTTTTGGGAGGGGGTGTTACTATTTCACACTGTTTGGGAGGGGAGGTTCATCTATTGCCTGCTACTCCTTTATCTGGCCTTTTCAGCGGCACTTGACTTACTAATTACCTGCTAATAAATGTCAGTTCTCAGATTTCACCTCAAGTGCTGTTACTAAAACAAAAACAAGAGCTTGCAGTTATGATAGCGATACTTCTGTAGTCTGGAAACTAGGCCAGAGCTTGCGCGCACACACCCTTCCACCCCCCACAGGTGTTTTTTTTTATCTCACTGGATTGGTTTGAACTACACTCTCAGAGGTGACAGAAGAAGAAATAATCCCCTTTTCATCCTACTTACTTTACCTTATTTGTGTCAGGTTCATCAGTCCATTGTTATACAATGAGGCTTAATCGGAACTGATCCATAGAAGAGTACTGAGGACTGCTGAGGTTTTTTAAAGTTGTATTCCCATGCACTGTTAACTGTAGTTACTCCAATTGTGAGGGGCGATTAAAAAGAAAAGAAAACATCAAAAAGGTACAGGAGATTAATGGACTACTGTGCCTCCATAGGAGCCCTGCCTTGAAGGTTGCCATGTCCCAGATTCTTAATGTAATGTTATAGGATGATATGACCTAACCCATGATATTATTTATAAATGATAGTGAGCGCACATGAGAGAAGCTGTTTAAAAAAAAGTCATGGGGGGCAGTATGTAAATTCTTCTTGATCAGAAACAAGTAAACAGGTTCAAATTAAAATAACAATCAGCTTAAACCCTTGCCAAAGATTTGAGAAAACTTGGTTAACTTAAACAAAAAAAAAAGTTTTTGTTTTCTTGCATTATTTATCTTGGCCTGGGAGTAGTGGTGCAAAGATATGGCATAAAAGGCTATTCCTATGTCAATTCCAGCACATCTGGAATCAGGAAGTACTGGAAAGTTCACAAAAGAAAGCCTGTTCCTACTCCTATGAGATTTCCAGACCAATGTTGCAACCACAAAGGGGTGCAAATTATAACCCTCTAGGTCCCTTAAAATTCCTCTTGTTCTGCAGGAGATTTCCTAATTTACAGGGTGAATTCCACTGAGTTCGTGTTTTTAAAAAAGGACATTCCTTCCTACAGGACGGGAGGAATTTTAAAGGACCAGGATCATAAATCTGATAAATTTCAGATTTCCTGTCTCATTTATTTCCTCCGGCACACATGTCATGTCTAAGTTCTAACCTGCAAGCTCTTTGTGTGTCAGAAGTCTTATCGACAAATGCTATTTGTTCTATTGTTTTCTTATGCTACCAATACCACCCTGCTTTTATCAGTTTTGGTCACCGTGTCTCATACCTTGACTATGAGCTTCTTGAGGCAGAGCCTATTCTTTTTTGTTATTTTTCTGTATAGTGTCTAGGATAATGGAGCCTTGATCTTTGATTGGGGTTTAAGCACTGGCAGAATATGTATAGATAATTAATAAATAAATATTTTGTGAGGCTCCTAGCATACCTGTGAGCATGGTGCAAATAATACTAAATAATAGTAATAAGTGCCCACCAGCATGCTTACTCTCCAGTGCCAACTCTACAATGCCAGCCAGTGTGGAAGTGGTGTATGATCAGACGTGCCTAGTGGTGCTGGGAGACATTACAACTTCCTCCACACTTTGCACTCAGAGACTGCAAGCACCAGGAGCATGTCTGCTCCTTCCATTTCCTGACAGAACTGAAGTTCTCGTGATAGAGTTCTCTATCATAACACTAATGGTAGGCCAGGGTGAAAGTTTGAGTGACTTCAGCATGCAGCTGTCTCTAGCTGCTACTTCTTTCCCTGATGTCTGTCACCCTCTTTTTTTGGAGGTGAATAGGATTGGCTATTCGGATTATACCTGTCAACCTTTTTGGTACTTATGCTACAACATTACTGCAGCCCAGTCTTTGACTTCCATCCATGTTCCCATTCATTTGTTTAAACAGGGGGATAAGGAAAGTAAAGGCACTGCATGCTTTTCCCTGTTACCCTTGTGCACTCACAAAAGAGCAGCCAGAATTTGACCCTAAGTTGGTAGTAACGGGGATAAGGAATTATATTAAATATATGATTTTCAGCCTTTAATTAAATAAATATAAGAACAGAGGCAGAAGTACACCTTGGGAAGAAATGGGCTGTGAGGATACAGACTTGGCGAAGAAGTGCAGGCTTTATGAAAAGAAAGGGCTAAGCTGCAGATCATTGAAGATCTGCATAGTTTTCAGTGGCACAGAAACTCCAACTGCCTCCTCTGTGGTGACCTCATCAGTCCAGTGAGCATTATTTTCCTGTTCCATGTTCTTTACCTGTTGGTTCTGTTCTGGTGTTTCAGCTTGGTACACACCTATTGCCTAAATAACTCCTCTAGAAGAAGGTACGTTTGCTCTGAATGGAGCTGCTCTGACACACACTGACAGCAGTGGGGCAGCTCTACTCTTTGTACCATCACTGGAACACAAGAGAGTGAAAGCACATGCACCACCCCACAGGCACCGCGGACTAGAAAGTTCTCTGACACATGCATGCTGGATGTAGACTATGATATGGACTAACACTCGAACAACTCTAGACACATCTCAACTAAGCTGTACTTATCAGCTGTGAAAGTGAGTGTTCTATAGCCCACAAAACTCTTCATTTCATTCCTACGGGAGAATAGTACGGTGGTTGAGCAATAGTTTTCAGGGTTGCCAACTACAGGATACAGAAACCCTAGTTCAAGACTTCTTTAAAGGGTCTTTTATTCATAGCTTTATTGCTTGCAAGGTATATGTATACTAAGAGAATATTTGTTTCTGCATTTGTACTTAGTGCATTTGAAAGCACTTTGCAACTGTATGGTGGTTCTCATCTCAGGATCTCAAAGTATAATTATGATTAATATAAAGGGCAAAGGGTTAGGAGGTTAATGACATAACTATAAAAGCATAGGGAAATCATTGGAAAACTTTCTAAAATACTTGTAGGAAAGGGAGAAAATTACAAAGCATCCTAGGAATTTCATGATACACCGCAACAAAATTCATTGCCAGCAAGTCACAGGTGTACAGAATGAGAGTCGGTGACAATGTCATGGAAAGGGGAGTGATGATAGTTTTGTATCCATAATTCATGCATCCAAGGGATGCAAATTATGTAATGTGATGGCATTGATTGTACAGTAGAACATGTTATGGAAATATAGAAGCACCTTCTAAATTACTGGCTTGTATTTTCCTGACAGAACTAAAGATCTCATGGTTTGAGATTCATATCATAATGCTAGGCCAGGGAAAAAGTTTGAGTTACAGTTACATCATCATCCCATTAGTCAATCAGATATAGTGGGATTAATCAAGCTACGCTGAAAGAAGCAGGACTCATCTCATATTAACATTTAGTCTGAGGTAACACAATCAAGAGGCAGTGAAAGATTTAAGGGTGATACCTTGGGAGTGCAAGATAGAGGTGAAAAATGTGAAAGATAGGAACAGAAGAATCAAGTTGACTCAGAATTCAGAGGTGATTGTTGGGAGATTGCAGAAGAAATACAAGATGTGACTAAAAGTGAGATGGGAAGCCTGTTATAGAAAAGAGGACACAGAGCAGAGAGCATGAGAGGGAAGTAGGGGGAGCATGGAAAGATGATTAGCAATAAAGTAGGATCTTGGGATAACAAAGTAAGCAGGAGAGAGGCAGATAGACAGAGAGAATGCACTCAAGAGAAGAGAAGAGGGTTTAGAACAGAGAATAAGGCTTACAATTTAGGAAGATGAGGGCTTGGCTGCAGAGATAGGGAGAGGGATATGAAATATTGAAGTTGGGAGCGAGATCCATAAAAGCAGTAAAGGAGAGTGGGTGAAAACAGTGCTCAAAAGACTGTGAAATGGGTTTCCGAAAGCGGACATCATGAAAGAGCACAGAGCTGGGGAATCCACAATGGAAAGACATAATTACATCATTTTATTTGATACTTTATGTAGAATTTGAACTGAGGCTTCCATTAAACCAACCCAATGCACTACTAAGTTCTTCCCCTCTCACACATTATAAGCACAAACATCACATATAATCTCTCTTCAAATGGTATGAAGAAGGTTAGTCTCCTGTGACATAATACCCCATTATTATATACTTCTCTAATGTGATCCTCAGGGATGGTACTATAATGAAAATGGAAATTGCTTCTGGCATATCATCACCTTATATTGGATCTGACAGCACCTTCTTTGGGTGTTTATCTTATTTAACTGGGCCCAAGTAAGCTTCTGCAACAGGAAAAAATGCATGTTCTTAACTCAAATAGGTTAATTCAAGGTAAAACCCTGATGAAGATAAGACAGTTTGTAATTTTCACATGTTAGCAGGTTGAGTTCAAGATAGGCCTGTAGTCTCTCATCTGACCAGATAATTCATGAGAAAACTACAAACTGAATTATCTTCACTGGGATTTTACCTTGAGTTAGTTAACACGAGTTAACTAATTCCAGTTAAGAACACACTTTTTTTTTTAAACTAGCGAAGACCAGGCCTTAGAAGACTTCTTTCTACATAACCTCTCACATTTTCCTGTCAAACGGGAGATGTAAATTTATCCCTCCATGGAAAAGGCTGCAGGGTCCACCTCCAAGCCTGAGGGACCTCAAAGGATTCTCAGGGAGCCAGAACTATCTGCACGAAGGTCCCCAGCCTCCACTGCAGTTCTGGCTCCCTGTGATCCCTTCCTGGGGCCTGGCTGTATGGTTGTGTAGGAGCTGTGCAACAGGGACACACCATGAAGACCCCTGGGGAAAGAGTCTCACAAAGGAGATAATGCAGTCTCTGCTATGTTATCTTTTCTAGGTAAACTCCATGGGGCCCAAGATGGAACGATGTGCATTCCCCCTCACCCTAGCACATCCACTTCTCTCCTTGCTCTAGCCAGTTTCCATCCACTTCCTGAAGCAGAGACACCAGACCCTATGGAGAGGACTTTGTGGGTCTAATGGTGCAGCAGAACCTTCAGAGCGCCATGTGGCAGGGGAGCAGAACCATATGCAAATGTACCCCTTGGAGCACTGATCTTTGAGGCTGGGATTGGAGTAATCCTGTTCTTTTAGCTCTCACAATGTTGTTCTAAAAGAAATAAATGGAAGATTTTTTACTTTAGTGCATTTGGAAATTGTCACAGATAGGGAAGCATTAGTTAACTAGCATTAGTTAACTAAGCATTTTCACCTAGTTAAACAAGTACATGTAGATGCTAGAATGGGTATATTTATTTTTATTCACTTAGATATCTACAGAACACAAAAAAAGCAACTCTCCAATGGCTCCAGGAACCTTTGACACACATTAAAAATACAAAGCCCTTTGAACAACAAAAACAAAACCAGAAAAAGGAAGAAGGATATCCCCTATCTCCAATAACAGTCCACACTACACTCACATACATGCAGCCAGCAGCTCTTCCCAGGCCTTAGACAAGGAGAATTTGGCACAAAGAAAAGTGAGCTGATACGGCATAAAGTGCCTGGAAATGTAGGTAAGTCTTTATTATTATTCATACTTCCCTACCAAAATGCGGTACAGTATAGAAACGTGTTGTACAGTCTACAACTGGGGAAACAATAATAAAAAGGCCCAGGTTAGCCTTGTTTTTTAAAATATCTTTTTAAACTGTGTTCCTGGACTGAAGACTCATGCAAAAATACTGTGATTAATGCACATGGAAAGCTTAACAGTCAATGCTATTAGAGGTGAGAGACTGCTAATTGAGCTCTTCCCAATAACTTATTGATTTTAATCAAATCATCCTAAAAAAGCATGTCAGCAGCAAATGGATCACTAGGTGCAAGGAGAAACAACAGCAGGTAATGAAGCAATAGTGTTGGGGCGGAATACTGAGGGAATTGTTTGTGTCTGGCATATGGAGAACTCAACTCCTATTTCAATCAGCATTTATCCAAACAGAGATACCAGAAAAGAGTACAGTCAAAATTGATTCTCAGACTGTGATTTAGACCGACGATAAACTGTTAGCATTTTAAATTATTTTTACTTGTTGAAATTAGATTAAGCTCAATGGGAAATTTGCTAATTAATGTCTAGATATTTGGGTAAATGCAAAATACTCTTCTAAATTAGTTTATTGGAATTCATTTGTATGGAATGAAAAAGGATACACTGTCCATAACTTACAAGGTGTTTTGATCAAATATACCCCTTTGTGGGGTTGAAGCTACACTAAACTAGCTACGTGTCATGATCTGGGGAAATTAATAGCTTCTGGTTAGAAAATTTGAAAAAGCCTTGTTTCACAGGAAGAAATTAGATGTTAGGAGCAAAAATCTGGCTGACCACATCTCATTTTTTAAAATAAATAACCGGAGAACCTTCGAAATAAGGATGGTTGGAAAACTTCAAAATGTTTGAAATTTTGCACCAGTGCTCTTAGTGGCATTGCACAGATATCACAGCCTAGGAGAGGGCATATGATGGCTTTAAGCCACGTTTACATCATCCTGATCCTGGGTTGCTCAAAGGTCCCTGGCATAATGCAGACAATGCTTGGGGCTGGTGTAAGTTATGTCAACCTCTCCTGGCCACCCCATGGACCATGACGCTGCCTGGAATCTCTGCAGTTCTGTTTGCTCCAACCCAGTCCCTGGCATGTCCTCCACACCAGAGCTTGCAAGAGGCTCATTAGAAGGCAGCCTTATGACTGTCTTTCTTAGTGCCTGCACTGGGGGGATTCCTCCCCCAACCAGATATTCAGCTCTTAGAGCCTTGTTACACTTCTCCGCCCTTTCACCTGGTATAAAGGAGCCAGAGGAAGCGGCGGGGGGATCTCACCTTCTGTCCCTAATAGAGCCTGGAAACAGTCACTTGCCACCTCGTAGATTAGGACCAGCATTGTACCATCAAGAGAGGTGTCAACTTGTCCACTTTCATCTTAGTTACAGACAGAGGCCTTGGCTACACTTGCAGATGTACAGCGCTGTGAGTTAAACCCGTCTTCGTACAGCTGAGTAGGGAAAGCGCTGCAGCCTGTCCACACTGGCAGCTGCCAGCGCACTAACGTGGCTACATTTGAGGCATTTGCAGCTGTATTGGGAGCGGTGCATTATGGGCATTCAAGTGGCCGCAACGTGCTTTTCAAATGGGGGGCTGAGGGGGAGTGTGACAGGAAGCGTGTGGGGAGAGAGAGTGGATTTTTGGGGTATCCACAGAGTGTCAGCTCATTATCTCCTAGGTTTACACACCTCCACATCCCCCGCCTCTCTCTCAATCACTGAAAGCAAGCAGCAGGGGCTTTGTTTGTTTTTAAAGAGCAGATAAAAGAGAACTCGGGGAAACAGAGCCCCCCCTCCCCCCCCGCCATTCTTTCCGACCCCCACCCCCCGCATCTCTCCAAGCCAACTTTGATGCAGCATTCCTAACGGAGTCCCCCCCCCCGCCCCCGCCTGCAAACAGTAGCTGTTTGCTTTCTTTTTTGTAAAGCAGCTCCAGAACGGAGCTCTGAACTCCAACCCGGAAGTGCCGTTTCAAAACAAAGGGAGCTTCCGGAGGTAAGTTACTACGAATTCCCTGGCTACATTGAAGCACCAGCGTTCCACCCACTACGCAACAAATGTTATTCCTCTCGGGGAGGCAGCACTGTATCTGAGGAGATACAGCGTTGCACGTGCCTTGCAAGTGTAGCCAGTTAGTGAGTTACAGCGCTGCAGGCAGTTTTATTGCGCTGTAACTCGTAAGTGTAGCCAAGGCCTAATACTAACAAAATTTTAAGAGTCAATATTGATATTAATTTCATTATGTATCATTTAAGTAAAGAACTGCTACTCCAGGACTATGGTTAGAGCATGAAGAGAACTTAGGTATCTAAATGAGCTAGGAAATGGAAGGCCTTTAAGGACTAAGGTTTGGATCCTTTGCTGAGCCACATCATTGCTGGGCACAACAGAGAGAGAAGGGGCCATCAGGCAGTTGGTTGCCGCTCCTTGATACGGAGATTGGTATCCCACCAGTTAGTAATGACTCCTAAGGAACTGCCCAGCTCCTGAAAAGAGCTGGGACACCGTTTGCTCTGGCCATGATGCCTCACTACTTGTCTCCTCCCTAACACTCCCTATAGGCTGCTCAGTATATTAACTCCACATCTCTTTGGGTTTACCTCCATACCAGAGAAGTGCAGAGGCAGAAGTAGGGGCCCAGATCTGACCCTAACTTTCTAATCTACTAAGCCCCAAACCCTTCTTTTGTTTTGATGAACTTATCAGCATTATCATGTTATAACGTGCGTGAACTAATTTACCTCACTTTAATTTAAAACTTGTAAGGGTTATATTTACACAAGAAAAAGAAGGATTTAGAGTTGGAGGAATCTAATGTGGTGGCATATTGGATAGCGTCACACATCTATACATGCCATAGAATATCAGGGTTGGAAGGGACCTTAAGAGGTCATCTAGTCCAACCCCCTGCTCAAAGCAGGACCAATCCCCAATTTTTGCCCCAGATCCCCAAATGGCCCCCTCAAGGATTGAACTCACAACCCTCCGTTTAGCAGGCCAATGCTCAAACCACTGAGCTATCCCTCCCCCCAATAGCTAATCACCTGACCAGAGACATGAACCCTGGACCCTCAGATTAAAAGTCTGATGCTCTACCAACTGAGCTAGCCATGCCAAATGCCACCATTGTAAGATGACACTAACACCATCAGTTGGGATTCTCTGACCTAAAAGGGGAAAATCTTTCTAAATAATGCCGAAAAATGCACTTTTTATTAATGTATGTATATGAAGATTGCACTTGAACCAATACTACTAACTACATGAAGGAAAGTAAAAGACAGTAAATCATTTGTTATAAGCTAGAAATAGAATGAGAGAAAGAGAGACATTTTAAAGAACACTTTGGGACTTCATTCTTCCATGAAAAACATGTTTATGTCATCTAGACACTAAGTAGATTTCTTTCAGAAAAACTGTTACATTATCTGGGTAAACATGTCAGTCAAAGACAACAACCTGCAATTTAGAGAAACGATGCTAGATTATTTAATACTGAAAGAGTAAGGTTCTTTGGGGAAGTGTATTTTTATATACCTATTTGTAACTAGAACAGTTTTGGGCTGTGAAGGAAGAACTACAATAAATATTCTAACCATGGGCGGCTGATGACCCGGACGTTGGGGGAGGCTAGCCCCCGTCCCTCCCCTTCTGTCCGAGGGTCTGCCCCTGCCCCTCCCCTTCTGCCCCACTCCCCCGGAGGAGTCCATAGCATCAGCACTGTGGTCCCCCGGAGTACTGGGCAGCGCCGTCTGAGCACCAGCCACACCGAGACCCCGCGGCAGGCCAGCCAGCCCCAGCCAGCCTGGGCCAAGGCAGAGCACTGGGAACTGCAGGAGGGGGCCTCCTGGGGGTGGAGTGTGGGCAGGGCCACGCCAGGCTGTTTTGGGGAGGCATAGCCTCCCCCAGCCTATGATACCCACCGCCCATGATTCTAGCTATTATTAACTCAGCAAAAGTCTCCAAGTGTAGCATTGCTTTTGTATGTAAGTTTGTATGATGTGCCGTGCTGTCTCTCTGAGGGTACGTCTATACTTACGCGTCCAGTTGGAGGCGCGGGATCGATGTTCTGGGTTCGATTTATCGCGTCTTGTCTAGACGCGATAAATCGAACCAGGAAGTGCTCCGCCGTCGACGCTGGTAATCCAGCTCGACGAACGGAGTAGGTGGAGTCGACGGGGGAGCCTGCGCGCCGCGTGTGGACCCCGGGTAAGTACCTTTTCATTCGAACTAAGATAGTTTGACTTCAGCTACATTATTCACGTAGCTGAAGTCGCGTATCTTAGTTCGAATTTCGGGGCTAGTGTAGACCAGCCCTGAGTGACAGATACACTCTGCTCCCCTTCACACAAAAGACCATGTGTTTTAAAGGAATGAGATGAACTTTTAAAATGAACGGAATGGGAGCCTAGTGGTGCTGGGGCCTGAGTACTCTCAACTTCCACTGACTTCATTGTGCTCAGCACATCACTGGATTAGGCCCCAACAAACTCTAACTATACCTGGACACAAAGGGCAATGGTAAAATGGCACATTGGTCTCCACAATTATTGAAGGTTTAATTACTTCATGTTAATTTTCTTACTGCACTTTAATGGAGTTTTCCCTAACTTAACATTCTTTTAAGGTAGATTCTGTTATGGGAATTACCTTGTTTTTCAAAGCAAATTTTAGCTGATTACTATGTATTTACATACTGTAATTTGAATGGTGAATTATGCAATTAGTATAAATACATGTAATATGGTTTATTTCACACAAAAGCTGATAAGGTACATTGCTCCTTACACTCCAGTCCTACCATATTTTCACTGTTAGCTACACACATTCAAAAGCCACATTAAAAGCTTCTAATAGGACCTTCTTACTCTTCAGTCTAACACCTATTCCAACAGTTTCAAATCTTCTTTAATATAGCTGCAGAAGAATGGTGACATCTGATTTATACTATTCACAAACAGCAAAGAATACTGCCTCTTCTGTGCTCCGGAGGGCTTGAGATCTTGTGACATCACCTCTCTGCCAGGGATTTAAAGGCTTTGATTTACTTTTTTTAGTTTTGTATATGTACTGTGCTTTATTTTGACCTTTTCCCCTGCCTTTAAGACTGGGCAAGCAACTCACCTTTGCAGCTTGAAACTCTCCCCCCTTCTTTGATAAATCATTGCCAGTTGGGTGGAGTTTATCAGTTTGTTCCTGCCAGGGCCGGCTCCAGGCACCAGCCTACCAAGCACGTGCTTGGGGCGGCACCTGGAGGGGGGCGGCACTCAAGGTTTTTTTTTTTTTTTTAATTTACAAAAAAAACTAATCTTCCTCTGGCACCGGGGGAGAGGGGCTGCAGGCGTGCTCCGCTCCCCGCCGGCGCCCCGGCCAGGACAGCGGGGCGGCAGGCGTGCTCCGCTCCCCGCCGGCGCCCCGGCCGGGGGAGCGGGGCGGCAGGCGTGTTCCGCTCCCCGCCAGTGTTCCGGCTGGGGCAGCAGGGCGGCAGGCGTTCCGCGCTCCCCACTGGCAGGGGGAGCGGGGTGGCGGGCATGCCGCCCTCCCCGCTGGCCCCCCCGGCGTTTTGGCGGGGCGGCGTTGTTGGGGGGGGGGTGTTTTGGCTGGCGTTGGGGGGGGCGGGGCTTGTGGGTTTTTTTTTTTTTGCTTGGGGCGGCCAAAAAGCTAGGGCCAGCCCTGGTTCCTGCAGATCACTAAATTAAAAAAAACAAATAAGGCTGATATCTTGTATATATTAATGTCACCTTATTGAGGAGATACATCTCAGTACAAAATTAGATCTATGTTAGTATTATTGTTGAAATTAAGGGGAAGGGGAATCAGATGATGGAGAAGATGGCCTTTGATATTTAGAAACTGATCCTTTTTTGGGCTATTATATTTTTGATTTATTAATAAGGTTAGTGGGAACTAACAGGGTTAATTTTTTCTAGGTTTACTCTCTTTTTAAAATGGACATAACCCTCCTTCCTATACCAGTATTTTTATTTTTCACTCTTGAGATTGGTAGTGACTAGAGTTATTGTGAATATTCATAGCATGTACATACTGAATTAAATGCAAGTTTCCTTCCCCTTCTGAACTCGCTAAATGGTAACCGAAGTACAATTACTATAGTTGAAATTGCTATGTTTTTGTGACTTGACTACTCAGGTGAGATTGTCTTTTATTTTTAACTCGAGTTAGGGTGACCAGACAGCAAATGTGAAAAATAAGGGACGGGGGTGGGGGCCTATATTGGAGCCTATATAAGAAAAAGACCCCAAAATCGGGACTGTCCCTATAAAATTGGGATATATGGTCACCCTAACTAGAGTACAGGTTCTGAAGGAATGGAAATCAGCATTTACAAGAACAAATGGATATAAACTGGACATCAGGAAGTTTAGACTTGAAATTAGATGAAGGTTTCTAACCATCAGAGGAGAGAAGTTCTGGAACAGAACAAGGGAAGCCGTGTGGGCGAAAGACCCATCTGGCTTCAAGATTAAGCTAGATACGTTTATGAAGGGGATGGTTTGATGGGATAACATGATCTTGGCAATTAATTGACCGTTGATTATCAGTGGTAAATAGGCCCAATGGCCGGTGATGGGATGTTAAAAGTTACTACAGAGAACTTTTTCCTGGGTGTCTGGGTGGTGAGTCTTGCCCACATGCTCAGGGTTCAGCTGATCCCCATATTTGGGGTTGGGAAGGAATTTTCCTCCAGGGTAGATTGGCAGAGGCCCTGGAGGTTTTTCGCCTTCCTTTGCAGCATGGGGCATGCGTCACTTGCTGGAGGATTCCCTGCATCTTGAAGTCTTTAAACCATGATTTGAGGACTTCAATAGCTGAGACATAGAGGATTATTCCAGGAGTGGGTGGGTGAAATTCTGTGGCCTGCATTGTGCGGGAGGTCAGACTAGATGATCATAATGGTCCCTTCTGACCTTTGAGTCTATGAGTCTATTAGCTGAGAAGTTTCATCAGCAAAAGCAATTAGACCTACAATGAGCAGAGTTAGTGAGCAAACCTCAGATGCAGGTTTGTCCTCTGAGGCTTCATTTTTCCCTTCACACAGATCAAGCTTGTGAATGGGACTGGATTCAATAAGCTTTGTAGAAGCTGGTATTACTGGGACTTTAGCAGGAAAAACAGGACAAGAAATTGACACTGTTGATCCCAAAATTTAAAAAAGTATAAATTCAATAGCGAGCTGAAAATATTAAATAATACTGTGCATTAATTCCCCATAAGATATGAATATTGCACAGTGGGCAAGACCCTTGTCCCTGCTCCAGCTGCTTCTTCCTATTCCAGTGGCACTAAGTAATCTGAAAGCTGGTTCGACCAGTTACTCAAAGATTCCCATCACACTAGGGAGTCCTCAGGTGGTGTAGCACCATTGTAGCCACTCTTATGTCATCTGCTCTCCTGACCTCTGGCACAGGGAATGTGGGTGAGTGAAGGAGGCATCCCGACACCTCAGCAATTCCTGGCTCATAGAACAACTTCTTTAGGGCTGTGGGCAGTTTGTACAATTTTGAGCTGCTCTATGCAGTGCCTTAGAATCTGAGGCGCACCCAGCAGTCTCAGGATTGAGGGAGAATAAAAGTGACAATGCTGGACATGCAAAGGATAGACCCAAGGATCTGGCCCAGTGTGTCTAAGTAAGGAAAACCGGAGGCAGTTGGAAATAAATATAGGGCTTCAAAGTGTTCTTTGGCATCCTTTTGTTCTGTGTTTTTCTAGTGCCTAGCATAATAGGATCCTTTCCACGACTGTGATTCCCCCATACAAACAATAGCCTTCATACCGTATCTTAGAATTAATGGAGGGATTGGAGAGTACTGGCCCTTTTATTAATTTATCAAAATCCCTGAAAGAAATTTTGAAGGTTAATTTTGAGACCTGTTAAAATAACAAAAAACCAACAATCCAAACCATAATGAAACAAAATGGAGCAATGGGGATGGGAAAATATTGGATGCTTGTATGTTCTCTTCAACTAAGGTCTGATCCAAGTCAATAGGCAGATTTTTATTGACTTCAAGGGCATCTGGATCAAGCCTCCAATGAACAGAGTGGAATCCTACTGTGTATTAAGAAGAAAAACATTTTTTCTCCAAGGAGATTCCCTGTTAATGTTTTCTGACATAGCCAGGTGACCCAAAGCCAGGACATTACAGCTTAAATTACTGAGAAATGATTTCTTAAATACTATATATTTTCTTGCTAAATGTCAAATCCCTTTTCAGGCAAAAAAGTGACAACAGTTTAGAGTAAGGTTAAAAAATGATTTTCACAATTAACGCCTCCATGGGAGCTCACTGATCAGACCACAGAGAAATTAGGTGATTCTGATACAACTACAAGCTTCTTCCTCTGAGAGTTTAATTTGACCTTTTGTCTTTCTTTTCTTAATTTAATTTTATAGTCTTCATATATTTGTATAACTGAAATAATTTGTGTAACTGACTTGCATATACAGCTCTTGTTCCTGATGCCATGAACTGTAGTCCTTGAGGTCACATTTTTCTTTTTCTATTGTTCTTGACTTGATTTAGTTTACGTGTCTGGAAATTATAATTAAAATGAAAGAGCTGACCCTTCTTCCAGCATGAAGTCCCATCCACGCAGGAGTAAGTATCCATGCTTGCAGATACCTTGGAGGGATCTGGGCCTTAGCTAGGTCAGCAAAAGGCTGACAATTTTAAAAGTTCTATCATTTCCCATGTGTTTCCCCACATTTTAATTTTGACTATAAGTACAACATTTCATAGGGGCCGACTTCCGGCCCCGCCCGTGGGTGCTGTCACCCGGCGTCGGGGGCGGGGCCCCGCCCGACGCCGGGCCCCACCCCCGACACCGGGTGACGTTGCGGGGCCCCGCCCCCGACGCTGGGTGATGTTGCGGGGCCCCGCCCCCGACGCCGACGCCATGTTGCCCAGCGTCGGGGGTGGGGCCCCCGCAACGTCTCCCGGTGCCCGGTAAGTTTCCCGCGGGTCCGGGGCGGGCGGGGAGTTGCCGGTGGATGCGGAGCACCCACCAATTTTGCTCCATGGGTGCTCCAGCCCCGGAGCACCCACGGAGTCGGCGCCTATGCAACATTTATTAGTCACACACAGAATGAGACTAACGTAATTCAATGGGACTCAATTTTAGAACACTTCTGAAAACTGTGCATTGACATTTCAGAAGAATTTAAGGTTCAACAGCCATTCATATTTCCTAAGTAGCCTGAATGGAAATATCCTTCACAATAATTAATTCTAAAAGGGCAACTTTTCAAGAAAAGCAAAACTAAAATCAGACACCTTGAGACTGGTCTTACCAGCTATAAAGCTTATACCCAGTCTTCAAATATGCAGATAGAATAATCTTTGTGTCTGATAACAATAAACAATAATGTACATCACCACCAGATCTTTGATATCTTTCAGAATGCATGGGCCCAAATCTAACACTCTTAGTCACACTGAGTAGTATCTTATTCTGTGAGTAATCCACTGAAATCAGTTGGACTATTCATAATGGCAATGTACCATTCAGTGTGAGTAAAGGTGGCAGAATCTATTCTGAAGTTTAAGGCATCTATATATTCCCTCCATATTTCATAGAATCATAGAATCATAGAATCTCACGGTTGGAAGGGACCTCAGGAGGTCATCTAGTCCAACCCCCTGCTCAAAGCAGGACCAACCCCAACTAAATCATCCCAGCCAGGGCTTTGTCAAGCCTGACCTTAAAAACCTCTAAGGAAGGAGATTCCACCACCTCCCTAGGTAACCCATTCCAGTGCTTCACCACCCTACTAGTGAAAAAGTTTTTCCTAATATCCAACCTAAACCTCCCCCTCTGCAATTTGAGACCATTACTCCTTGTTCTGTCATCTTCTACCACTGAGAACAGTCTAGACCCATCCTCTTTGGAACCCCCTTTCAGGTAGTTGAAAGCAGCTATCAAATCCCCCCTCATTCTTCTCTTCTGCAGGCTAAACAATCCCAGTTCCCTCAGCCTCTCTTCATAAGTCATATGCTCCAGCCCCCTAATCATTTTTGTTGCCCTCCGCTGGACTCTTTCCAGTTTATTCACATCCTTCTTGTAGTGTGGGGCCCAAAACTGGACACAGTACTCCAAATGAGGCCTCACCAGTGCCGAATAGAGGGGAATGATTACATCCCTCTATCTGCTGGAAATGCCCCTACTTATACAACCCAAAATGCCGTTAGCCTTCTTGGCAACAAGGGCACACTGTTGACTCATATTCAGCTTTTCATCCACTGTAACCCCTAGGTCCTTTTCTGCAGAACTGCTGCTCAGCCATTCGGTCCCTAGTCTGTAGCAGTGCATGGGATTCTTCCGTCCTAAGTGCAGGACTCTGCACTTGTCCTTGCTGAACCTCATCAGATTTCTTTTGGCCCAATCCTCGAATTTCTCTAGGTCCCTCTGTATCCTATCCCTACCCTCCAGCGTATCAACCACTCCTCCCAGTTTAGTGTCATCTGCAAACTTGCTAAGGGTGCAGTCCACACCATCCTCCAGATCGTTAATGAAGATATTGAACAAAACCGGCCCCAGCACCGACCCTTGGGGCACTCCTCTTGATACCGGCTGCCAACTAGACATGGAGCCATTGATCACTACCTGTTGAGCCCGACCGTCTAGCCAGTTTTCTATCCACCTTACAGTCCATTCATCCAGCCCATACTTCTTTAACTTGCTGGCAAGAATACTGTGGGAGACTGTATCAAAAGCTTTGCTAAAGTCATGAAATAGCACACCCACTGCTTTCCCCTCATCCACAGAGCCAGTTATCTCATCATAGAAGGTAATTAGGAGAGTCAGGCATGACTTGCCCTTGGTGAATCCATGCTGACTGTTCCTGATCACTTTCCTCTCCTTTAAGTGGTTCAGAATTGATTCCTTGAGGACCTGTTCCATGATTTTTCCAGGGACTGAGGTGAGACTGACTGGCCTGTAGTTCCCCGGATCTTCCTTCTTCCCTTTTTTAAAGATGGGCACTACATTAGCTTTTTTCCAGTCATCCGAGTCCTCTCCCGATTGCCATGATTTTTCAAAGATAATTGCCAATGGCTCTGCACTCACATCCGCCAACTCCTTTAGCACCCTCGGATGCAGTGCATCCGGCCCCATGGACTTGTGCTCGTCCAGCTTTTCTAAATAGTCCCGAACTACTTTCTCCACAGAGGGCTGCTCACCTCCTCCCCATACTGTGCTGCGGAGTGCAGCCGTCTGGGAGCTGACCTTGAGTACACTAGCTTTCTCCACATCCTCTGTCACTAGGTTCCCTCCTTCATTCAGCAAGGGGCCCACACTTTCCTTGACTTTCTTCTTGTTGCTAACATACCTGAAGAAAGCCTTCTTGTTACTCCTAACATCTCCGGCTAGCTGCAACTCGAAGTGTGATTTGGCCTTCCTAATTTCACTCCTGCATGCCTGAGCAATATTTTTATACTCCTCCCTGGTCATTTGTCCAATCTTCCACTTCTTGTAAGCTGCTTTTTTGTGTTTAAAACGAGCAAGGATTTCACTGTTAAGCCAAGCTGGTCGCCTGCCATATTTACTTTTCTTTCTACACATCGGGATGGTTTGTTCCTGCAACCTCAATAAGGATTCTTTAAAATACAGCCAGCTTTCCTCGACTCCTTTCCCCCTCATGTTATTCTCCCAGGGGACCTTGCCCATCAGTTCCCTGAGGGAGTTGAAGTCTGCTTTTTTGAAGTCCAGGGTCTGTATTCTACTGCTCTCCTTTCTTCCTTGTGTCAGGATCCTGAACTCTACCATCTCATGGTCACTGCCTCCCAGGTTCCCATCCACTATTGCTTCCTCTATTATTTCTTCTCTGTTTGTGAGCAGCAGGTCAAGAAGAGCTTTTCCCCTGGTTGGTTCCTCCAGCACTTGCACCAGGAAATTGTCCCCTACACTTTCCAAAAACTTCCTGGATTGTCTGTGCACCGCTGTATTGCTCTCCCAGCAGATATCGGGGTGATTAAAGTCACCCATGTGAACCAGGGCCTGTGATCTAGTAACTTCTGTTAGTGCTGGAAGAAAGCCTCGTCCACCTCATCCCCCTGGTCTGGTGGTCTGTAGCAGACTCCCACCACGACATTACCCTTGTTGCTCACAGTTCTAAATTTAATCCAGAGACTCTCAGTGTTTTTCTGCAGTTTCATACTGGAGCTCTGAGCAGTCATACTGCTCTCTTACATAAAACGCAACTCCCCCACCTTTTCTGCCCTGCCTATCCTTCCTGAACAGTTTATATCCATCCATGACAGTACTCCAATCATGTGAGTTATCCCACCAAGTCTCTGTTATTCCAATTACATCATAATTCCTTGACTGTGCCAGGCCTTCCAGTTCTCCCTGCATGTTTCCCAGGCTTCTTGCATTTGTGTTTAGGCACTTAAGATAACTCCCTGATCGTCCTGCTGTCCCAATATGGGGCAGGAGCCCTCCCCTCTTGCACTCACCTACTTGTGCTTCCTCCCGGTATCCCACTTCCCCACTTACCGCGGGGCTTTGGTCTCCTTCCCCCAGTGAACCTAGTTGAAAGCCCTCCTCACTAGGTTAGCCAGCCTGCTTGCAAAGATGCTCTTCCCTCTCTTCGTTAGGTGAAGCCCGTTTCTTTGTGCTTTAACATGCAATTGTAGTTGAACCAAAGTCAGAAGTCAGTCTGAAACCACAATTTTTCATACTCTAGCCTCTCAATTCAGGATATCAGGAACATATTTCATTAGTGCAATTTACCGATCCCCCCCACATTGTGGAATTTGTGTATTTATTCTAAAAAGGAACAGAGCACCTCATAGTGTTAAAACCCAGATTCAGCAAGGCATTTCAGCATATATTTATGTTCATTCCTCTTTGGCAAGTCACTTAAGCATATGCTTTCTAAGCATGTTCTTGAGTCCTAGTGATTCCTATGGGACTTAAACAAGTGCATAAGTGCTTTGCTGAATCAGGGCCTTAGTTACTATGCTTCTATTTGCACTTGGATATTTTCTTTTTAATGCATATAACCCCCCTTTTTAAAAAAATGCACAACTGAGAGACAAATATAAGGAATAGCATGTGGACTGGCGACATTCCCTCAGGGACATTGGATCTATAAATACATGGATGAGTGTAATCTATTCATTAATGTATTTTTTTCATCTGTGATAGTTATAATATGGATAAAATTTTCCATTTAGGAAGTAATCCAAGTACAATAAGAACATGTTACTAATATGAGTATTCAACTTCTTTTAAAAAAACTGTTTCAGAACTCCATTCGGTGAAAGAACACAACAGAATGGACACATGGAAAATGCAAGCAACATTCCACATCTCTTGGATGCATCCCATCTGCCATGAAACGGTGGCATAGCTACAATATGTCTTGAATTTCTTGGCTAGCATTAGGTGATTATAAAGACCCCAATTGAATTATGAGATTTAGGTGATTCTGATATATGGTGCATTTCTGTTTATACCTATGAGGGATGAGGTGTTTATACTTTACTATTTCAGACCAATGTTATTTATTCCTCAGGTGAAATTCACTGACACAACTAGGCATCATTTAAAGCCCATGTAAACACTCAGATCAGGCCTTGAGTTGACCCTCGGCATAAGTATGGATCTGCACAGGGTCCAAAGATGCTGGAAGGATGGGTAGGGCCACTGGTTTGTGCTGATGTAGATCCAATGGCCAGGAATCTTTATGCATAAGGGGACATTGAAGGAGTATATAGACCCAACTCAAGTTTAGGCATGTAGGTTTTGCCCACCTCTTAATCTGCCAATTATTCAGACTGCTAATTTACATTAAACCTGTAAAGTTAGTCAAACAATTATAATGGTGGTCTTTTTAGTAAAGAAAGACTGGAAAATCTCTTCTGTATCAGAAATCCATAATGAAGCATTATATACCAAAATGCAGAAGTAGAGACCGTGTAAATTTGTCAGAAGAGTGAGTATGCCAAAGAACAGAATCTGGTAAGCCAGTGATCCAACTGACTGCAAGATCAATAGTGGACATTCAAAAGTACACAAGGTAACCCTAAATCAGGGATCGGCAACTTTTGGCATGTGGCCCACCAGGGTAAGCCCCCTGGCGGGCTGGGCTGGTTTTTTTACTTGCTTTGTCCGCAGGTTCGGCCGATCACAGCGCCCACTGGCCGCAGTTCACTGCTCCAGGCCAATCGTGGATTCTGGAGTCCCATTTGCAAAGAATCTCAAAACTGGCCTTTTTCAAAGGTTTCACTACTTAATCAAGGAACACATGGAAGGACAGCATCAACAGACTGAAAAACTCAGCAAAGGATCTAAAAGTTGGAAAAAAATGTGATGTGAATATTTTCTTCAAATTATTATTCTGGCAGCCGCATTTTGAACAAGCTGTAATTTGTACAAGGCACCTTCTGTTAAAATTGCCAGCACAGAGTTGCAGGGAACAAGCCAAGTTGAAATCAAAGCATAGATTGGCATCAATACATGTCTTCACCCTGGCTAACTGAGGCCTATGTTCTTGAGATCAGGATGTTTTTAACAATAGAATGCATGTTACCATTTAAAAACAAAAAAACCTATACAGGCTTCTGATTCTGTAAACACATCTCCAAAGAAAAGAGAGAAAAAAGGGAGAGGACTTAAATAAATGGCTGACCAATACTCAGTCTCTGACAGCTACTATTTTCTATTTTATTTCAGAATAACACAAGCAATTTCATAGCCAAAACCAAGTTCTTAGGTGCTGAATTTAGGGAAGCAGCTAATCAGCCATTCTGTCAACACTTAATTAACAGAAAAGGGAGATGAAATATTAAAACAATTTGCCAAAATAATCAAGAGGAAGACAATACACCCACCACTCACAGTGGGAGATGGAAGGGATTTCTGAATAGCTTGGTGTGTTGGGTTGGGCTAGGGGGGAATAGGCAGAATAGGCCTATTCTCTGAAGCAACATCCTCTGCTAACCCTGTGAATATCCAAGCAAAATTCAATGCTTTATGAAGCCATTTCACTTGCCTCTTGATCTCTTTTGCAGCTGTTACTAAGCAGCCACAGGGCACAAGCAGTGGTACTACAACTCCTGCTGGAGTTGTGCTGCCCTAGAGGATGGTAGGGACATTTCATGTGGATGTCTCCTGCTGCTGGAGAGATGATGGTCCTGATCTAGTGGGTAACACTGCCTCTTTTCCTGGATGACATGCTTGGCAGGAGGAAATGCTGGTCATTCAAGGGTCCTTCACAGTTCACCTTGATGAGAAAGGATTGGATCAGTACTCCCACCCACATTTAAAGTCACCTTTGAGATTTCTGCTCTCAGGCAAATGGAATAATCATTCTCCTGCACACAGGCATGATTTACCCTCGAGTGTGTTTGGGGGGAGTGGTGTGTATATATAATCTCCATATAATCTATTCAAAGTTGGATTTCCTAGGTGAAGAAAATCACTGGTGGAGGAAGAATATTTTCAGAGGGGACATGGAACATCTCTGACCTTCTTACCAATACTTTTCTCCCTCAACCTCTTGTCTCATTCACCTTTGCTATAGTGAGTGGAATGATCATAAATAGGGGAAGGGGATCTGGGTGTATTTTATTCTAATTAGCTTATCTAAAAAGAGTTACCAGGCTGACTGAATAGTTCTGTCGGCACAGATTTAGTGTTCTATTTCCTAGAACATCTGAATAATTTTTTCCCTTACAAGTGGAGCAGAGCCTTCTTGTATCTCACCATTGATTGAGAAGGTAAACCTGTTATCGTTACATGTTTCATGTGGGAAATGGATTACCATTAGTAACTTTGGGAAGACATTGTTCCAATTACATGTAATTTTTTTTCTCAGCATGGGTAAATCTTAAAAGTATTGAGAAACAATATCTTAAAATAAACTGATTAGTATGCACATTCTGTGGTCACATTTAGGTTCTATTTATAAAATCTATTCTGTTCTGGGCTCAGACAAACAAAACTGAAATGCAGCTGTGTAACACATTGATAATTTTCATTAGTTCTAAAAAGCCTCAATAGAATTTACAATTTTATTCATTATATATAAATAAACCTGGAAATTCTCACATTGAAGGTGACCTTACTATCTTATCTTGTTTGTTAATGAAAACAAAGAAAAAAAGGAAGGCTGGATGAGAAATCAAAAAAGACAAATAATAAAAAGTAGGATGGAAAATAAAAATCACAAATGTAAACACTGGAAGCCGTTCTAACTGGGGGCACTCTTGCATCATTATCAGAAGCAGATGTGCATGAGAGTAACTTGTAATTTGAATATCCTTTCTTTAATAAGTATATGGGGAGGGGTTAGATGCAGTTTTGTTATTTTTGAAAATCTCAGATGCTGGTATTCTCTCAGAAAAAGTGTCAAAGCACAGATACCACTAGTCTTTAAAAACCAAACCAACAAAAAACCCTTGTTCTGGCCAAAGATACAGGCTACCAGTGGTCTCCCTTTACTGAATTAGTTCAAATATCATCACATTAGATCAGGGATCAGCAATCTTTGGCATGCGGCCCGCCTGGGTAAGCCCCCTGGCGGGTCAGCCCGGGCCGGTTTGTTTACCTGCTACGACCGTAGGTTCAGCCGATCGCAGCTCCCATTGGCCACGGTTCACTGCTCCAGGCCAATGGGGGCTGCGGGAAGTGGGGACCAGCACATCCCTTGGCCTGCACCGCTTCCCGCAGTCCCCATTGGCCTGGAGCGGTGAACGGCAGCCAGTGGGAGATGCAATAGGCCAAACCTGCTAACGCGGCAGGTAAACAAACTGGCTCAGCCCACCAGGGGGCTTACCCTGGTGGGCCGCGTGCCAAAGGTTGCCGATCCCTGCACTACACGGAACAATTGAGTTACCACAGGGCCAGATTTTCCCAGGTGTGCAAGTATGTGTGTGTGAGAAACAACCCTTCCTTTTTCCTTGCATGACCAACGTGACATCTATAAGTATTGTAGTCCCTGCACTCAGGGTAGCAGAGGAGTTGCTCTCCCAGAGATACAAAAGCCCTGTGCCTTAACATGCTTTGAACTAGCTCAACAGGCTGAGGTGGTCAGGCAGTCTAGGAGCCTAGTCTGGGAGTCTGGAAACCCTGTGGTCCCTGACTTGTAGCCCAGTGGGGATGCCCCAGAGCTGCAGACCCTGAAATCCCATCCCAGTATTTCCAGACTCCTGCCTTCATTGCAGGGAGCCTGGAAGTCTGAATGCTCCATGGCAGGGAACCTGGAAATCATTGAATCATAGAATCCTAGGACTGGAATGGACCTCCAGAGGTCATCTAGTCCAGTCCCCTGCAGTCGTGGCAGGACTAAGTATTATCTAGACCATTCCTGACAGGTGTTGTCTAACCTGCTCTTAAAAATCTCCAATGATGGAGATTCAATAAACTCCCTAGTGTGACAAAGTTCCTCCTCTACCTTGGTGAGTCCTGCGCTTATTGGCGGATTTTTCTTGCCTCAGAGAATCTTCCCCTCTGGTAGAACCCACAGTAAGACTCCTACTGTGTCTGATCAGGAGTTGGGAGGTTTGGGGGGAACCCGGGCCCGCCCTCTACTCCGGGTTCCAGCCCAGGGCCCTGTGGACTGCAGCTGTTTAGAGTGCCTCCTGGAACAACTGCACGACAGCTACAACTCCCTGGGATACTTCCCCATGGACTCCTCACAACACCTTCTTTATCCTCACCACAGGATCTTCTAGCAGTATGCCTTCTCACTCTCAGCTCCTAGTGCCTCTTGCTCCCAGCTCCTCGCATGCAACACCACAAACTGAAGGGAGCTCCTTTTTAAACCCAGGTGCCCTGATTAGCCTGCCTGTCTTAATTGATTCTAGCAGGTTCTTCTTAATTGGCTCCAGGTGTCCTAATTAGCCTGCCTGCCTTAAATTGGTTCCAGAAAGTTCCTGCTTGTTCTAGTGCAGCCCCTGCTCTGGTCACTCAGGGAACAGAAAACTATTCATCCAATGGCCAGTATATTTGCCTTCTGTCAGACTTCTGTACCCCACTTGTCTGGGTCTGTCACACTAGGTAATTTATTCCAGTGCTTAACCACCCTGACAGTTAGGAAGTTTTTCCTAATGTCCAACCTGAACCTCACTTTTTGCAATTTAAGCCCATTGCTTCTTGTCCTGTCCTCAGAGGTTAAAGAGAACAATTTTTCTCCCTCCTCCTTGTAACAACCTTTTATGTACTTGAAAACTCTTATGATGCCCCCTCTAAGTCTTCTCTTCTCTAGACTAAATAAACTCAATTTTCTCAATCTTCCCTCATATGTCATGTTTTCTAGACCTTTAATTTTATTGCTCTTCTCTGGACTATATCCCATTTCTCCACATCTTTCCTGAAATGTCGCACCCAGAACTGGACACAATACTCCAGTTGAGCCTATTTATCGTGGAGTAGAACAGAAGAATTACTTCTCATGTCTTGCTTACAACACTTCTGCTAATACATCCCAGAATGATATTGATAGTGTTACACTGTTGACTCATATTTAGCTTGTGAGTCCTGAGAGCATGGTCATTTGTCGAGAGTTTGTTGAATTCGAGACGTTTCCAGAAAACTTTTTGGGTTCAATGAATTGGCATTTTCTCAAGAAACAGTTTCATAAGAAAATTCCTGATCAGCTCTAGTCTGTTCATTTTGCCTATTGTACTTCCCTGATGAAGAGAGCTCCACATAGGGAATCTAGCTGTGACTGTTTTAGTCAGTTTCTGTAAAACATGATTTACCCCCTTCCCTCCCCTGCCCAAATAAAGGGTACTGCAGTTATCCACCATCAGAAAATGAGAGTGACCATAGATGTGGACAGAGCCAGACACTGAACAAAATCTATGCTTCCCAGGGGGACACAGCAACCTCCAGAAGGTGCTATGAATTGCAAACTGCAATGAAGGATGACAGCAGCAGAGGGAAATGGAGAACAAGTACTTAAGAACTTATTCATGTTATGTATTACCTTACTGTGCAAGTAATGTGAGTAGGGTATCAGAATCTGGCACTAAAATGTTCACTTAAACTATTTTGAGAGGAAAATCATAAACAGGGTAAGCACGTAAGGACACGTTTTTGGGTAAAATTTTCAGAAGTATAGCTAAGCGACTTAGGACCATAAGTCCCATTTTCAAAAGTAACTGAGGTTAGTCTTAGGTTCTTGAAAGTCATTGAGACTTAGGCTGCTAAGTGTTTCAGTGCCAGTTTTTAAGAAGTATTTTGGCACCTAAAGATGCAGCTAGACACAAGCCATCTATCTGCAGACACCTGAATACCTTTAAAAATCTGGCCCTCAGTGACAGTTTAGACTTATTTTTAAAAGTAACTTAGGCATTCAGAAGCCTAAGCCCCATTGACTTTCAATAAGACTTAGGCTCCTAAATTCCTAAGTCACTTATGAAAATGGGACTTTGCCATGTAATTTAGTCTTATCAGAGCAATGCCTAAATAACTTTAAAAATCTGTCTCTAACTCACTTTTGAAAATGGAAAATAGACTCCTAAGTCATGTAGGGTATGTCTATACTGCGAAGTTGTCGACAAAACTTTTGTCTTTCATGGGTACTTAAAAAGGCCCCCCCGCGAAAGACAAAAGTTTTGCCAACGCAAGTGGCAGTGTGAACATGGCTTTGTCAGCAGGAGTGCTCTCCTGCCAACAAAGCTAACACCGCTCGCGGGGCTGGAAGTATTTGGTCGGCAAAAGTGACAACAAAGTACCGACAAAGAGCGTTTACACACGCTGACTTTTAGCGATAAAGTTGTATCGATACAGCCTTGTCGCTAAAATCTGCGTGGAGTAGAAAAGCCCTTAAATACTTTTTTAAAATGTATCCTTGGTATCCTGAATCTCACAATGCAACAAAGCTTTTGTGTGTGTGTGTGTGTGTGTGTGTGTGTTTACAATGCTACTAAAAATTGTAAATTACTGTGCAAACCACTATTTCTTTAATTCCATAAGAATGAGATAATGGGGATAATGAGGATTGTTCCTTTGTAATTCTAGTGTAATATTTTTGTGGGTGGTTTTTAAAGCACATGGTATGCAATTAGAGATAATGTAGACTGCTCCTTTGTTTTTCTGGTGCATATCATTCAGTGGTTATTTATTTATTTTAAGTGCATAGCATGTGATTGGTGATGATGTGGACATTGTCTTTGTTTTGCTGCTGTCATCTCTGGGCATTTACACTTTAAAATAATATGATCTGAAATGTATGATGATGCAGATTTTTAAGTCACATGACCTGCAGAACATTTAGAGGGAATGGGAATTCTTTCTATATGGATACAGTTGATTTGATTAAAGAATGATCATTATGAAACACATCAGAGCTCAAATCTCGTTTGAGGACCATTTAGCAGTAGCCAATGGGAGCTACTTCTGACATGTTAGAAACAAAGAAAAAGAGTTTGAGCTAAAACCCATACTGTACTTCATCTGGAACAGCCGTTCTCAACCAGGGGTCCAGGGTTGAGAGGTTGTGAGGCAGCTTGGGAGGCTGTGAGTAGGTTTCAGGGGTTCTGCCCAACCAGAGAGCAGGGCCAGCATTAGATTCACTGGGGCCCAGGGTAGAAAGCTGAAGCCCGAGCAAACTTAGCTTCACGGGGCCCCCTGTGGTGTGGGACACCTGGCAATTGCCCTATTTGCTACCCCCTAATGCTAGCCATGCCTTTTAATCTACTGGATATACAGAAAAACAGTTATTGTTTCACAGGTGGGCTGTGGAATTTTTATACCGTGTTGAGGGGGAGGGTGGGGGGAGGGTCGGCTCAGAAACAAAAAGTTTGAGAACCCCTGATCTAGAGGAATATCTTTCTGCTGTTTATATATGACTAGATATTCAAAGATTTTGAGTACCTACAGTTCCCACGGACTTCAGCTGCACTTTTGAAAAATCAGAACAATTCTCAATGAATGGTGTTTACTTAATGTCCTGAGTCTAGCAATTCTACATCCAGTACTTACATACTTATCTGTGAATACATTATATATGGAGATATGCCTATCTCATAGAACTGGAAGGACCTTGAAAGGTCATCAAGTCCAGTCCCCTGCCTTCACTAGCAGGACCAAGTACTGTCTCCTGACAGATTTTTGCCCCAGATCCCTAAATGGCCCTCTCAAGGATTGAACTCACAACCCTGAGTTTAGCAGGCCAATGCTCAAACCACTGAGCTATCCCTCCCCCCTAGCTATTTATAGTAGAATAAAACTATTATATTGGTGTGACATCTCCTTGTGTAATGATGTTCCACCAAATACCTCCAGGTCAACTTTCCTAAATTTACAATTTAACAAATTAATTTGCTAACTGTCAATACTACAAATTCTCCCTGATACTGTATAATCCTAAAATGTTTGACTACAACTGTACATTTAAACTCAAAATAGGGCAAGAAAATGAACCACTCTTTTATTATTCTCGGACAGCTGGTTTATAAGCATTTGGTTACCAAACATGGTAAGAGACTTCACATAATACATTCTATTCCTTTGTTGTTTCACTGTGCGTTTCTCATGTATTTGTTTATGCATGATGTCCCCAGAGTACTGATATTTTAAAGGATTTTTTTAGTCTGTTTTTTATTTTGTTTTTTCCCTTTCTCACTTTATAATTATTTTTATTTAAGTTGAGAGGAAACAAAGACTAAATTCGTGATTTTGCAAATGGCACTCCCCTGATATGTAAGAAGCCACCTACACATATCTCTTTGCAGTACCAAAATAGCTTTACACAATTAACTGCATATTTATATAAAATACCCTGACCTATTAATCCACAGTTAGGGTGACATAATGCGTTAATCATAGGAGCAGCACCATATTTTTTTTTCAGGAAATCTAAAAACACTCCCTTTTATTTGAAATCATTGAAAGAATTGTCTAAAAGCTTTCATGGAGCTTTACACAAGCAATATAACTGTGGAAAAGATTAAAATTTGCATATGTATACATGAATGCAGTTGTGATATATACTGTCATTACTAAAACATTTTAGATTACATTTGTTACTAATATAAATTAGCATGTTAATATATATTAATATTATAATTAATTAGCATATTAACATATTATACATTGATGATGTGCTGTCCCTTTCCTTTTTCGAAATTAAAAAATAAATCCCAAATTATAAGCACAAAGAAATGGAAAAAAAATTGTTTGCATTCCTTTAGCTTGACATAAGTAATAATAACTGTTGTATTATTTAAATATCTTCTCATCTCATTGCTTTGCTGTTTTATTTTTGAAAAGTTAATAAAGAATTATTTTAAAGATGCATATACTCCATTTACCGTATTTGTAAAGACTCTTAATTTTGTAGGGGGGAAAGCTCAAATAATTAAAAGCATCCAAGGGCTTGATCAAAATCTATTATAGTCAAGGTGAGTTTGACTTAGATGAACTTTGGATCAAGCCCTGACCCAACAGTTGTCCAATTTCTGGAAATTTTCATCATATAACCTTGACTATGTACAACAGTTAATTTAGACCTTAATATTATTAAAAACCAATGAACTATATCTATATTATTCAATGGTCTACAATATTATTCTCAATTTTGTCATGAAAACATTATAATTTCAGCACCTTCCTTTGTAAAATGTCTCACAAATTCCCTCTGAAATGTCCAGGAACATTCAAACATGTTTTCTATATTATACCATTTTTCTTCTTTTTAATGTAAGATTTTATCCCTGTCACCCAGTCTTCTTCAACGCTTAGCTGAAGGGACGGACGTAGCGATCGTTCATCATTTGGTCCGTTCCTGTGTGGACGCAAGGGCTCAATGGGCTGAGAGTCCAACATTGGAACAGACATGATGCACCCATGTAACGGGTCTATTTCTGGACTGCCTCCACTCTTTCATTGGCGGAATTTTATCCCGCATGTCACAAGCCACCTGCAGAATGGTGTTCACCAGAACGTCTTCTGGCATTCTTGTGACATGTCTGCAGACAGTGGCCCCAGTAATCTGTAGATTGGAGCTACTGTAAACATCTGCATTACAAATTAAGTTGTTCCACTTTGTGGCCAATATACAACGTTGGCATTCCGTGTGGAAAGCCTCCAGCTTTGCCCAGTCTGAGAGGCATAGCGTCTATGTTTCACAACTGTATAGCAGTATGGAGAGGATATGACTTGAATAGATCCTGAACTTGGTTGCTGTGCTTGGTAGATTTCATATTTATTGTAGACAACCCCTAGCAGATGCTGTGATGCCAATCTGTTGGAGAACCTCCATGTGGGAGTTGGAGGAAATGGTGAGTATTGAACCCAAATAGCAAAAGCTGGAGACTGCTTCAACAGTTTAATTATTCAAAGAGATTGGGATTGAGGGTGGACCTCCTCCATTTGCTGGAGTGCCTTGTGAAACTTATCAGGGCTCTGCACTAGAAGAACAATGTCATCTGCATAGTCAAGGTGTGAGAGCAAGAGATCACTGATCTTAATGTCAATGTATCTGATGGAATGCTGCATTATGAAATCCATTGCCCAAGAAAACAGTGCAGGGGCCAAAACACAGCCCTGCCTGACACCAAATACTGATTTAAAAGGTGATGACATCCGATTTCCAACACGTACAAAGGGCGGTGATTCCGTTATGCAGCTTGCTAATCAAATCTAGCAGAGTGGTTGGGACATCTATGCCCTTTAAAACCTTCCATAGCATGACTTGATCAATTGAATCAAATGCAGCACTACGATAGACATGTGACACATGCAGGGGCTTCTTGAACTAGCAATGAATGACAGACAAAAAGCAGAAGGCAAAAATGGCCTCTAATGTAGACCTGTTCCTCGTAAAGCCTGACTGTTGGGGGTGATGCTTCTAATGCAGCAGGGGCTTCAAGTGCACCAGCAGAACATGTGCAATCATCTTGTCTGACATAGAGAACAAGGTGATCAGCCTGTAGCTCTTACATTTGGTCCGCAGTCCCTTGCCCTTATAAAGTGAGATTACAGTACTGGCCTTCCAGGCAGCTGGCAAGGTTCCTGTTCTCCACACCAGGCGAAAGATGGCCAGAAGTGATTCCACTACAGGATCAAAAGTGCATTTTAGCAGCTCTGGGGGAATGCCATCAGTGCTTGCTTCACGTCCATTTTTCAGTTTGGAGATGGTGTGCTTCACTTCATCAACATTAGTGCATCAGTACAAGTGTCTGAGTCCAAAACAAAAGTGGCTGCCAAATCATCCAGCTCTGAGCAAGCAGCAGTTGTACGCTGGTTCAGGGTGCTGTGATAATATTTCACCCAGCGTGAGAGGATGTCGTCATCTGATTTACATGGTTATAATATGCCTCGTAATTGCAGGGCATTGAACTTTCGCTTCAGCTGATTACAAGTGAGCTTATCACTGATCTGGTGAGCTTGTGGCCTTCAATTTAATTGTCTGGAAGGCCTCCTCTGATAGTCATAGTTGAAGTGCTGGGCACCCACAGCCAATTGTCTGCTCAGCGGTTTGGCAGATGATGGAGGTGAACAGAGACCAGGCGACCTTGACGTTGCCTGGCAGATTGGCTAGGACCAAGACTCTGTTGCTGACGTTGATACTAAACCTGTTGACTAAACCCAACATGTGGAGAAGTTCATCAATGTCAAACTTCTTCATTGCAGAGGGCTTACTTGCTCATTGAAGTGTCAGCACCATGCAGGGAACCACTAGGTGGTGATCCGTGACTGTGGCATGTTCCGCAATGCAATATACTCTGCAGGAGGTGAAGAAACACCTGTCATGTGTGAAGATGTGGTTCAACTTCTGACTGATGCTGACATGAGAGATCCAGGACATCCAGTGTATGCATCACCACTTAAACCATGACATAAGACTGGAACAATCTATCACCATTATTTTAAAAATCTAAAAATCTATCACCGTTATTTTCCAAGTCCTCTATTAATATTACAGTAACTAAAACTTAAGAGACCAGGAGTCGAAACACATTTTCAACAGACAAAGATGGATCAAATACAAAGCTATATTGTACCAATTTGGCACAACTCTGCATTGGGCAGAATCCCTCCCAGCCCTCTTCCTGGTCAGCAGGAGATCACACAAACTGCTACAGTTCTTCAAGGGTGCACCTTACTTTCCACTGCACATCTGGCTTATATGGGAGTCTCGCTACTCCCTAACAATTTGAGATGCTGTGCTTCTGAGGTGGGTGGAGGGGTGGGTTGGAATCTTGGTAGAAATCATATACACCTCCAAATTCAGGGGTTGCAACTGTGTTCAACATTGATATAGGCCATATAAGACAGAGGAGGCTCCTTCCTCACTTCAGCCTCATGGCATGATCATGTAGGGGCCAAGAAGAATCTACACAAATACCTAATATTTGCACTCAGATATTATTAATTTATTATTAGTAGTATTGCAGTAGCACTACTAGGAGCCTTGGCGCTAGACCAGAACCCCATTGTGCTAAGCACTGTGGAAACACTGAACAAAAAGGTGGGGATTGATATCACACTATCAGTGGGCTTTCATCAGATACAAAGTGACATTATCACTAAGGGCTGATCCACACTGGGGCGGGGGATTGATCTAGGAAACGCAACTTCAGCTACGAGAATAGCGTAGCTGAAGTTGACGTTTCCTAGATCGAACTAAGTATACTTACTGCGGGTCCACGCGGCGCAGGCAGGCTCCCCCGTCGACAACGCTTCCTCCTCTCGGCGACCAGGAGTTCCGCAGTCGACGGGGGAGTGCTTCTGGGATCAATTTATCACGTCCAGATGAGACGCGATAAATTGATCCCAGAAGATCAATCTCTACCCGCCGAATCGGGCGGGTAGTGTGGACCTACCCAAAGATTTATAAGGGGTTACAAAGGATGATAACTGCATTGTATTGATTCTAATTTAGTTTAAAACCCATACCAAGAAAGCTGTAAGGATCATGCCAGGATGATCCATAACGTGAAAAGAGGAACTATTCAAGGTTTAATGAAATTAATGTGATTATCATGCCCAGTTAAGGACTTTCTTGAATATTCTGTGCATCATCCTTTCATACAAGAGAAAGATTCACAAGTTGGAGAGCGTTCAGAGATAAGCGAATAATAATACCTAGCCCTAAGATCTGGAAAATAAAAAATAAACATTAATATACCTAGGTAACAAACTTGACTTGTTCAGTGTAGGGAAGCAAAAGCCACTTCATGGAATGGAACTCACATAATGACGACAGCATTACACTTATTATTGAATTGTAATGTTTATCATAACATTAGATTGGTATGTGATACTTCTGAAGTGCTATGACTCAGTCTCAAGATATAACAAATCTTCCCTTACTTCTGGGTAGGAATAATTCTTAGTTTGCAAATTTGTTTGCAAGCAAGTCATTATGATGATGATATGTGAAATCCCACCTCTTTTGACTGGGATATCTCTGCTCATGACTGGTGAAGTGTAATGTTTATAATCTTGTTTATGGTGCAAACGCTAAAATTTATGAACCCCAATTAGTTTTAAATAGGTCATACAAGAAACTTTGAACCATCTATATTGTTCTTAGATCTGTGAGAAACTGATGGCAGAATTGAAATATCAGATCTCTTCTGAATTACTGGGATATGTGGTGAAGAAAGAGAGGAAGAATTTTTTGAATCCTGAACTAGTTTGACGGAGGCAGCCAGTAAGGGAAAACAGGTATTTTTGCAAAACTGAAATAAAAATGCTGGATTGCACTGTTTGAGTCACAAGAAATTCTGGCCTCACAAGAGTTAATGGGAGTTTTCCATTGACTTCAATGGGGCAAGATTTCACTCAAAGCCTGGAACTACCAGTAGGTAATGCAGTAAGGACATCAACAATGGCAAACCAGTTCAAAAACTTCAGAAACAAATTGCATGCTGTATACAGTATTCCACCCCAAAATGAGAGAGAAATTGAAGTCAGCTGTCAGTGGAGCATTGCAGCAAAAAAAAAAAAAAAAGTGGAAAGTTTCCTTTCTATAAGTGGATTGCTTTTGATTTCTGATCAGTTAATGCTGTTTCTATAGAATCATAGGACTGGAAGGGACCTCAAGAGATCAACTAGTCCAGTCCCCTGTGCTCGTGGCAGGACTAAGTATTATTTAGACCATCCCTGAGAGGTGTTTTTCTAACCTGCTCTTAAAAATCTCCAATGATGGAGATTCCACAACCTTCCCAGGCAATTTATTCCAGTGCTTAACCACCCTGACAGTTAGGAAGTTCCTAATGGCTAACCTAAACCTCCCTGGCTGCAGTTTAAGCCCATTGTTTCTTGTCCTATCCTCAGAGGTTAAAGAGAACAATTTTTCTCCCTCCTCCTTGTAACAATGTTTTATGTACTTGAAAACTGTTATCATGTCCTCTCTCAGTTTTCTCTTTTCCAAACTAAACATACCCAATTTTTTCAATTTTCCCTCACAGGTCATGTTTTCTAGACCTTTAGTCATTTTTGTTGCTCTTATCCAATTTGTCCACATCTTTCCTGAAATGTGGCACCCAGAACTTGACACAATACTCTAGTCTAGTTGAAGCCTAATCAGCGCGGAGTAGAGTGGAAGAATTACTTCTCGTGTCTTGCTTACAATACTCCTGCCAATACATCCCAGAATGATGTTAGCTTTTTTTTTCAACAGTATTACACTCTATACCATGATCTCTCTTATCATGTTAACGAAGCCAGTAGAAATAGAGAAAAGACAGATTCAAAAGAAAGATCTCTCTGCTGGAAGGACAACAAAATCATCCACTGACTAACCCTTGTTTTAATGTTGGGTGCCCTAGGGGAATTTACAGATCTTCCAGAGGCTTTGCAAGTAAGAGATACCACATATTCAATTGCTACCAAGTTGATATGAAGACAAATAGATGTGTTCAAAACAAAGGGAAGAAAGTGTGCCATGGTCCCTTGGTGCAAAAGAGTAGAGGTGATATTCATTGGAGGAGATATCTGGGGTGAATCTATTCAAAGAAATTGATACCTAGGGAGATACTCACACAAGCCAATGCTCCTATTGACACCGTGGCAGTAAACTTACATGAAACCACTTCCTCAATAAGATGTGTCAGATTAATGGAGGGTTCCACTGTCAGATGAGTTTGGAGAGGCTGATTAATGAGCTCTGGCTTTCCTGAACACCCCTCCCACATTTATTGTACAGCACTGAGTACTATACATGAAGTTCACAGATCTCATGGAGGACAGCACAGACCCAATTTCAGTAGCTGGCAACAGCTTTGGGAGTTCATATACGCTGTGGGTCAAACAGTAGTCAACCAATACTGAAAGTGAAACAGGATCCAGCAAAATTAGTGACATTGTGCATTCACAATAATCCGCCTATCACACACTGATTATTATCATTAATGTTTTTCATCTCTTGTTGCACTGGTGTTAAAACAATGGGTTCCAGTTACATATATACAGTAATCGCTAATTAACAGACATTCTGCAGACTACATAGCACGTAGGACAAGGAGAGGAGAAAAAACAATTAACACATTTGGAATGAAGAGGATCACTTTGTAGGGCATTTTGGCTAATTTGGAGACTGAAAACCATTAGTAATTATCCCCCTCCCCCCCAAAAAAGTACTGTTGGATTCACTGAGCCCACAGGGGTTTTAAAAACCAGTGTGTTTGGACTCCATTAAAACTGAAGACAGTAGACAGTATGAGCAAGTGACGGAGAATGTATCGCTCTGAGCATAGAGGGAATGTGACTCAGTTTTG
The DNA here is from genome assembly GCA_037349315.1 of Chelydra serpentina. NCBI lineage: Eukaryota > Metazoa > Chordata > Testudines > Chelydridae > Chelydra > Chelydra serpentina. Next base: position 25,664,781 of record JBAIAC010000035.1, on the reverse strand, counting down.
TCAGAAGCAGGGAAAGAGTTAAGAGGTGAATTTAGTGTTAGTGAAAAGTGCCTGATTGACAGCTCTGGAGACTGTGTAATGGCAAAAGAGGTATGGTGGTAGCAGCAGCAGTAATGTATGTTTCCTTACCTTGTCCTATGCCAGTGTGCCTTAACCATGGCCTGGAGGGAAAATAGCTTGGGATGAGAATAGCGCAGTCTCCATGGTCATGCATTCCTATTTAGACATCCAACAAGGATGCTCTCAGAGGGTGAAGACACACCATATCAGCAGCTGTTAGACCTAGCAGGACAATGCTGACTCATCCTTGCTGACTCATTGGGGCAGGTGCCCGATCTAGCTCATTAACTCCATCCTAGATATAAGGAAGGGGGAAATAGCTCTTTGGGCAGAGAAGTCTCTGCGGGGAAATCCTAGGAACAGCCAAGCACAGAGTGAAATTTTAGGCTGAAGTTTACAGTTTTGTTATTTCAATTACCAGTAAAGCTAGAACTTAGGAAGAGGGCATGTTTTGAATAAAAAGAATATGCACAGAGTCTGTTCAGAGTAGAGTAAGAACTTTACTTGATTATATGTTCCAAATGCAGCAGTGAGGATTTGTGTGATGTCAACACTGAGCTGCCAAGAAGTGGACAAAGACAAATAGTTGTGGTCTAATGATTAGAAAAGGGTACAAGAGCCAGGACTTCTTTTTCTAGCTCTGCCTATATTTCACTGTGTTATCTTGAGCAAGTCACTTGCTCTTCCAAGACCTTGGTTTACATCGGGTTTTTAACATTTAATTAAATGAAATAAATTACTTTGAGACCTTTGGATGAAAGCTCACATACACACACAAAAATTATTATTATTGAACAGACAGCAAAATATTTGCCACAAAGGTTTCCCATAATGGAGTCAAGATTAAAGATTAACCTAACTGCACTGACCCTGTTAAAGGCAGTAAACTCTTTCTTTGATGTTAAGAACTATCTAAGGAGTTGAGACTTGGACTACATTCTGTTAAGCCCAGCCAGACTAAGAATTGCACAAGGAGGGCAATCTTATGTTTATTCATCACTGGCAGATGCTAATACATTTCTGGATCAACGTTTGGCAGAAATATGAACCAACACAGAGAATTCACAATCAGGTATTGAGTTAGAATGCTGAATACTACTGATGGATTGATTATGTTTTTGAGCTATTTAGATAATTGGGCATACTAAGTATAAAGCTTTTTTTGTAACGATAATGGACCAGTTCTGTTGTGGTCTATTTAGCAAACACTTTGACTTTTTTTATCTTTAAAAGCTTGTTTACATTCCTGTACATCCTGACTTCATCGATATTCTGTCCTTTGAATTATAGTGTCACGCTAGCAATACTATAGAAATAGTTCAGAGGGCACTTACATTATAAACCTCTGTTTTCAGAGGGCTGATACAGTAAATCAGCAAAACACAATAATTCTTTAGGTCCTTCCAAGCTCGAATAATGACATATGGGGCTTAATTCTGGCTTCAGTTACACACATGCAACACCATAAACTCTATGGCCCCAATCTAACAAAACACTTGAGCACATGCTTAGGATTAAAATTATATGGATTTATTCATGTCCATAACAATAAGCATGTACTTAAGTGCTTTGCTGAGTTAGGCCCCATATATCCAGATGTTCATACAGACGCCCCCCCGACTTATGCAATCGTTCCGTTCCTGAAAGCCTTGAGTAACTTGAATTTTGCGTAAGTCAGAAACGTATACCCATACGTTACACAAAAATTTCCGCAACTCAAAAATCCTCTTTCTGGCTTATGGAACTTTTCTCGTAAATTCGAATTTGCGTAAATCGGGTCTTGCGTAACCCGGGAAGCATCTGTACTATACTCTTAGAAAAGTATCTGAGCACCTGATTTGCCCAAGTATAACAGAGGAAGAATTTAACCCACTTTGGTCTCAGTTCTGCAAGGTATCTATGCATAAGTATAACTTTAAGCAAGTAAAACTAAACGAAGTTTTAGGCACATTCCTGAATTAAGTCCATAGGGCCCAATCCTATTCCCATTGAAGTCAATGGAAAAATGTCCACTGATTTCAATGCTGTAACATCAAAACTGTTGTCTCAGACTTGTAGCTAATTTTCACCAAGGGCAGGATCCTGTGAGGTGCTGGTCACTCTTATCTCCCACTATAGTCTGAGTTGAGGACATTCTGTACCTCATGCAATCAGACCCCCAAAATGGGATTAATCTGGGCTTTTTTATATTTGTCTAACATTCAGTTACAAGTATCTGTATAGTTTCAGACTCTTTGGGGCTCATAAAAAATCTTTGTTTAAAATCAATCAGAACTATCTGGATAGTAAGGTGTAAGTGCCATTGAAATCCTATAAAATACAAATACATGTATTTTAAATTATTCAAGTTGATAGTTGTCTTTTTGGGGTAAGAATTAAAAGTGACAGTTCAATTTTTAAAAAACCAACTACATTTTCTTAAATAATTATTCATCGCAAAGCTATATTGTATATAGTACACAATCTAAATTTCAAAACATGGGCTTAATGGTCACATATGACACAGAGGAAAAGAATCAAAATATAGAAAGGTAACATACCACATTATGAAACATTTATTTTTCCCTTCTGAGTACAACTACTTACATTGTGCAAATTCATTATGCAAACTAATGTTAAAACAGATTCTTCATTTTACCTTTGGGGGTCATACAATATTCAAGAAAAGTTTTTCTTAAGGAAATTAATTTAGGATAAAAATCAAACATTTCAAAAAGATTATTTTATATCCTCCTTCAAAAAATAAGTCCAAATGGAGACTTGAAAAAGAAAAAGAAGATGTCCGTACATTGTAGGCCTATTTTAAATCACTGCTTGTCATGCATAATGCAGTTTCTCAAAGTCTGTAAATATGAACCACTTTCTCGATTTGTTAAAAAATGGCTCTGGATGGATTCTCAGTCAAATACATTATAGGAACATACATAAGATCCCTGAATACTGTATGACTTTAACAACTGAGTTTTATGAGCATTATATTTCCAATGTTGCAATTATGTGGGTTGGAAAGGATTACACAATACTGAATCACCTTATGTAAGCAAGTTTTTAGATGAATTTCCATTGTGTGTTTTATTTTATAATCCCGAGATATAAAATTACATCAGATGCCTCATCTTTTCAAAATTGTTTTCTTTATTATTATTAATCCCTCATGCAAATCAGGAAACAAAGGTTTTTTAAAAAAAAATAATCTAAAGCAGCTTTGCTGATTTATTTATGTGGTTTATGGCTTAGTCTCTATACAATTTATTTAATCAGAGGATTCATATTCTTGGTCCATAACTCTATTCTGCTTCTTAAAGTAATGATTCTATTAGGTATAGACTGGAGACACTGGTGGTTTATTTCTATTTTGTTCAGGTTCCTTATTAAAAGGATCTTTCTTCAATCTAATCAGTCATATTATTGTGTGAAGTGGCTATATATAACAAAGAAGCAAATCCTAACCCTCTCCTCCATTAGGGTTACCAGCAGTTCAGTTTTCAATCAGAATGACCGGTCGAAAAGAGACCTTGGCGGCACACTGCTGACTGGGCCATTAAAAGTCCGGTTGATGGTGCAGCAGGGATAAGGCAGGCTCCCTGCCTTCCATGGCTCCTGGAAGTGGCCAGCATGTCCCTGTGGCCCCTAGGTGCAGGGGCAGTCAGGGAGGCTCTGTGAGCTGCCCCCGGCCCGAGAGCTCTGCAGCTCCCATTGACCAGGAACTGAGGCCAATGGGAGCTGCGGGGGCGGCTCCCATTGGTGTGGGCAGCGCGCACTGCGCAGAGCTGACTGGCTGCCCCATATCGACCACTTACGGGAGCCACGTGGAGCTAGAGAAGGCAGGGAACCTGCCTTTGCCCCACTGCACTGCCGACCGGCAGCTGCCTGAGATAAGCGCTGCCTAGGTGGAGCCCACACCCCAACCTCCCTCCCATACCCCAACCCCTTACCCCAGGTCAGAACCCACTCCTGCACCCAAAATCCTTCCCAGAGCCCGCAACCTGCACCCCAACCCCAGTCCTGAGCTCCCTCCAGCACCCAAACTCCCTCCCGGAATCTGCACCCCACATCCCCTCAACTCCCTGAGTCTGCTCATGGACTTCGAACCCCTGGCTTCAGCATGGAGCCCCCTCCTGTACCCCAAGCCCCTCATCCCCAGTCCCACCCCAGACCCTGCACCGAGCCCTCACCTCCTCCCACACCTGAACCCCCTGCTCCAGCCCAATGAAAGTGAGTGAGGGTGGGGAACAACAAGCAACAGAGAAGGGATGGAGTGAGTGGGGCAGGGCCTCAGAGAAGGGGTGGGGCCTCAGGGCAGGAGGCGGAGCAAGGGTGTCTGGTTTTGTGCGATTAGAAAGTTGGCAACCTATCCCTCACTGTTTGGAGTCTCCTGGACACAGTGGATCTGATGCACTGGGGGATTACCATGCTGAGATCACATGTAAGGGTCCTCACTGAATGTATGAAGTGGAGCTGTGCATGGCAGAAGCTATAATGTGCAGTGGTTTTGGAAGTGGGCTGGATGTGGAACAGGCCCGGTGGATCCACAGCTATGCAGATCGACCCTAAAGAGAGGGGAATAGGAGCGAAGGCAGCTACTATAGCCACGAGGATGAAGCAGTGGCTGGGATGATTTGTTTGCTTCCATAGAACATCCCAGTTTACAGCCAGTTTTCTGGGCTGTGCACTGGCACTAGTGTGTGCCCCTAAATAAATAAGAATCTGCTAAATTAAAAAACAAACAATCCTTATTGTTTACTAGAAAAGAATTCTTGCTTGCTCCTACAAGCAGAGTTGCTCATCTCAAATTAAATGAATTTGTTCAACTCAACAGTAATTCATATCTCAGAACTGTCCTGGAGCATGGCAAAAGTATATATGTGCTGTTCAAAGGTGTTCAAGACTCAATGGTAATGGAAAATTGGGTAATCTTTATGCCCTAGGTCCAGACGTCTCTAACTGAAATGCATTAAAAAAGAAAAGCCAAGTTTATTACCCCTGCTTATAACGTGCACTGTGACATTTTGCTTTAGAACATCCTGAATCTTTCACCTCCCAAGAACAATGAACTTCAGAAAAGAATGAGGAGAAAAATCTCTGTTGCTTTAACAAAAATAATTTGAGAAATGATTCTCTGAAAATAGTGTTGAATAAAAAAAGTTTGGATAAAAGATAAAAAGTGCTATTCTATGTGCTTTGTACAGTTTTTGATTTAAACCCTATGTAAACCTGAGACATTTCTGGGGGGAACAGGGTAGTAAGTGTAATGAATGGGTTGTCAAAATGATATAACAATGCTTAAAGCCTAGCTGTCTTTTACTATGCAGACTACTGTGCATAGCAAGAAGACGCTCCTTATCTGCCACGGGTATGTAACTCCTACAAAAGAGAAACAGCTACAGTTGTTAGCAATATTTTTTGCATCTTGTTCAAATTCTTTTAATCAGCCAATTCATCCATATATTTTATAAAACCAAATCCAGATAAATCTTCTGTCGCATAAACATCTAGTAGAGAGGACAAACCTGATTAACTCAAGTTTTCACTGTTATTGAATTCAACCAGCAAGCTACTTAACTTCAGCAGGTTTTTCTCTTTCTTAATAGCCAATGGGACTTATAGTCTGCTTTCCCTCAAACTCCTGAATACAAAAAAGAACTTAATCAAAATTCAGAAGCTCACCTCTCAACACTAGAACAAAGCATTGACCTGAACATCAGTGCTATGCTGGATTCCTTAGGAACAGAGGGGCTAATAGACTACAGCATTACTCCACTGAGCCAACGGGCTGTTTCCATAAATTGATTATTAAAAGCCTAATAAATGTTCAAATTGAGAGTCTATCACATTACTTTAAATAAGCCGCATCTCCTTTTCCCCTTCCTCTCTCTTTGTCTATCACAATTAAATAATTAATTGAATTCAGAAAATACTCAAGGACTAAAAAATGCAATAGACATGCTTCTTCCCTGTAACGTATACCAGCAAACTGCTAATCAAAATTGGGATAGGGGGATGAGGAAGGGCTGGACTGACTCTGATGGTTTTAAGGGACCAAGTTGCACATAGCAAATGCAATTAAAATTGCAATCACCACATTACACAATACAAGATGTGTTATAAAATGTCCTGTAAAAACCCTGGTTTGTGACTAGCTAATTCTGTTAACACACATGATCATGTGTGTTAACGGAATTGCATACTTTCTCTACCTTTGTAGTTGGGTTTGAGAGGCAGATTCTGGGTCCTTGACTGAAGGCCCGATTCAGCAAAGCAGTTAAGCAAATATGTAATTTCTAGCACATGAGAAATCCCATTCCTAAGCATATAGTTAAGTGCTTTGCTGAAAAATATTATGTTTAAATTTGAGCTCACGCTTAAGTGCTTTGCTGTAGTGGAACCACTGTGAAAGGATCAAACAAGACCATAACAAAAGGATCTTCAAGTTCTCCTTTCAATGGCAAGCTCAGCTGGAAAAAATAATCTTTTCTTATTTTTTCAAGTGTTTCTCCTTAAAATTTTAATATTTTAATTGACATTATAAATTATTTGAGGCTATTCTCATCCTTATTTTTTTTCTATTTTAGATACATTTACTCTTAGTTCCCATTTTTCATGGTCCCCCCCACCGCCTTTGGAAACATTGTTAGTCTAACTTAGATGCTTCAGATCACAGGCTGGGGTATAGTAACAACATGCCATGGCATAAACACTGTGTGATGACTTAGGTCCTGACCATGCAAACGCTTACGCATGTGAGTAGCTTTACGCCTGTGAGTAGTCCTTTTGAATTCAATAGGACTACTTAACATGCATAAATGTTGGTCTGATGGGTATTTAGGCCTTGATCCAAAACTCACTGAAATCAACAGAGTCTTGTAGACTTCAGTGAGCTTTGGATCAGGCTCCTAGACCCTGTTGTGTTAATTTAGATGGATTTTAGGAGCCCAAAGAGCCAAAGGTGTTAACATAACCTGATCACTGTCCAACAATAAACAGTATTTTTAGATTGCATTAAAGATGGGAATAACTGTCCTTTTGGGGTGTGGCTGTGGCTGTTGTTGTTAAAGTTCAATCCTGTTTCCTAGAAGACAAAACAAGATCAACACACATACAAGGGGAGGAGAAAAAAGAATAGTAAAGGTAAAAAAATGCAGCTTTTGTCTCTGGTGTTGACTTGCATGTGCAACTTCACTGCTGGAAAAACCACAGGCACAACACATAGTTTTATCAGCCACTCCGACACCTGGCAAACCTATACCAGTATCGGGTATTGCTTTTAGCTGTCTCTTTCTAGTCACAGACTTAGAGCAATGTTACAAAATATGCAGTCTTGGCTGGCTTAGGGTACGTCTTTACTACCCACCGGATCGGCGGGTAGCGATCGATCTTTCAGGGATCGATTTTTCGCATCTAGTGTAGATGTGATAAATCGATCCCCAGTTGCTCTGCTGTTGACTCCAGTAATCCACCCCAGTGAGAGGTGGAAGCGGAGTCGACGGGGGAGCAGCGGCAGTCGACATTGTGGCATCCTCACGGCATGATAAGTCACGCGAGGTACGTCGACTTCAGCTACGTTATTCACGTAGCTGAAGTTGTGTACCTTACATTGACCCCCGCCCCTAGTGTAGACCTGGCCTAAGCCAGATTCTTATTAGAGAGAAGGAAAAAAGGAGAGAGAGACGGTCGAGGTGGCAATGTCATCTGGATCCCTCTCTCTGGCCCCGTCTGGTCAGGATATCTCTCATGGGTCGGATGAAGAAGATTCAGGGTCACAGGAGATGGTGGGCATGGCAGCCATGATGTAGTAGCTTGCTCCAGTAGCTAATTTTTCTCCCCCAAGTCTCTTTCGTTAAGGACACCAAAAGGGAGTGATGGGTAGAATAGCTCATCTTTATTTGCTAAGAGCCCAATTGTGAAGACTTTATGTTGGCACAACTCCTCTCCTTTGAAATCAATTCAAGTTTTACCTGAAAAAAAGACTAAGGATTTAGCCTTGGCTTTTAATTTGTTAATTGCTTGTAAAGTATGCAGGCAGCTTTTTCTTTGCTTTTCACAAAACCCCTCAAATATAGAATTAAAATAGTTCCCTCTAAAACATTCATGTGACTGTTCAAAATAGTCACCATGTGATAAGAAGTGAAATGGAGAGCTAGATTTTCTTCTGAAGTCACTATTGTAACAGATGATACAAAACTCACACAGAGAAGAACTGTGATGTTTGTTCTTTCCAACTTTTGTTTGGTATTAAATGACAAAGGTGAAAACCATTCAATCTTCACTAGATTTATCATTTGTTTTAGGAAGAGGTGGACTGGGTGCCTGCTTTAGTAGATAAAGTGCTAATCCTTTCACCCTTTAGGACAGCTGTTTTTGTCTAACATAAGTTCCTGCGTAAACAGAATTTGGTGTTCTGTTCACAGATAGTAGTTCATATCAGAAAACCAATCGCCACACGTATTTCAGTACAATTGGCAGTCTTTGGCAAAGTGAGGCTCCGGATTAAGCTTGCAAAGGGACTGAATCATTTGTTATCCCTAGAAAGGGTGCAATCTTCAGCACAGGGTCAAGGTCAATAGCAAAGCTGTGTGTTGAAAGCATACGTTTATGGCTTGATGCACTATATCTGGTGTATGAATAAAAAGTACTTCCCCGGTACTACCAGTCTCCTGACTTTCAATGAGCACAATCATTTGGGGGTGGGGAGGAGAAGTAGTAAAAAGGGGGAGGAGGGAGAAAAGAAAATTAAAATGTTAAAAACTCTATTATACTTTCATACATGACCTTTAAAAAATTAGACTTGAAAATATTGGGCCAGGTTGCATATAACTAGGTCTGACAGCTGTAAAGTTATAGATTTTTTTTACGCCTTTCCACCAAAATCCACCAACAATAAGCAGTCTCTGTGAGTTTCAAATTGGCTGTCAGTCAAATAAAATTCAGAATTTTGATCAGTGCATAACTATTTGAAGAAATACACTCTGAGAATCAGAACATCCTCTTTTCTGTAAGCTATTTGCCTTGTCAATGAGTGAGTTCCTGCTAATAAGTCATGCAAAATGATGCAGATTGAAGTTATGGAAAGAAAATCAGCTTTCTTGAAACTACTATGTTAGCTTATTTGCCTACTTACCATGTTGTGACAGCCTCAAGATCTTGAAACTGTCTACAGATATACACAAACCATTAAAAACTCCAAGAAAAGCTGCATTTGAAATAACAGCAAGTGTCAATATATCCAGGAAAACATAGGGCACTAAAATATTAATAACAAAACAGCTGTTTAACAGCAGCCTACCAAACATTTACAACATGTTGATGCTATTTATAAAAGAAAAGAGGGTTCATTATATTTGGAAAAATGATGGCCTATGGTTTCCAGGATGTTTTTAAAGCATAGATCAGAAGTAAAACATATGGTATTTAACCACATTTAAATTTTACCACTGTAGTAAGGAAAGTGACATCCCACTTAGATAAAAAGCTCTCTGTGTACACTGACTCTACCTTTGACAGCCTTCAGCAAAACAAATACTAGCTAATGCTGTTTATTCTAACATTAACATTTTTGTTACCTGTCAATGGATTGTGTGGTGTTATTTTTTTTAAACAACCCACCAGCCAAACACACAAAAGCAGCCAGAAAGCCCTTATAATTCTTCCAGGTTGATTGAGCTTAAGCGGATATATCTGACCTCTAGGCTTAAGAAGAGACTAAAAGTAATTTGAAATAATAAATTGGGATGATACAATGAATATTTACAATACTATGCATAATGAAAGGTCGCTAAAAATTTATGTGAAAAGTACAGTGCACCGAAAAAGATATTTTGCAGCAGAAACTTAATGGGGTTGCATTCTCAGATGAGCTGAGACCCTGTCCTTTCTGTTTGTGGGCATAACTTGCACAGAATCTGATAGTGAGAAAAGGAATCACTCAGATTGGAGCCTGCAACTGAAGAACTGTAAGAGCAGAGGATAGCTGCCCATATGAAAATTTACTCTATAAAGTCTTTATAATCTGATTTTCTGGACTCTTTATATAAGAAACAGAAACTTTATTAGGTTGTGGGTGGTTTGTTTTGGTTTGTTTGTATTTTAGATTGCTGTTTTCTTAATGAGAAATTGATGGATGATGACATCTGGAAGAAAAAAAAAAGCATATGGTTTAACTAGCTGTTTCTACAGAGGTTAAAATCGGCTTTGCAATTTTCTCTGGTTGCCATTATGACTGACAGATCATCAAATAAATCACTGACTTTTCTCCTCCTCAGTTCTGGTCCTCTGTATCATCAAAGACACTAGGGGGTAAATTTGCAGTGTGGCTCAAGAGGAATTAGACACGCAAGGCCAATTACCATAAATGGGATTTGTGCACCTAATTCCCCACACACCATGCTGAAAATCTACCAGTAGTTTGTAATATTCATGCTTTCTTCTTCATTCTATTTATAATTTTTAATTATTAATTTCAAATATAATTAGTTTCTTTAAAGGTATGAAATGCCTGGTAAGTTATTGTTTGAGAGCCTTTGAGCTTGATGCTGAAGAGGACAAGAGAAAGTATATGTATGTGAAACAAAGGAAATAGGACAAAGCAGAGGTTTTACATGGGTGGGCTAATAATACTGTACATTGAAATCAGCCCTTCTTTGCTCAATAGCTACCAATACCATCCATGGGCTACTGTGCCTGCCTTGCTTTCTTCCTCCAAAATTTAACCAAAATATATAAGTATTTATCAGAATATTCTAATTACATGAGAAAAAAATGTGTACCAGTTTTAAACACATTTTAGGGCCAAATGCTCCCCTCTGCTTTTTTTTTTTTTGACAAGAAGGCACCCTGGCACAGGGGAATGCATGGCATTCTATTCCCTTATCCCTCAGACCAGCTGCACCTGTCAGGCTGTGCAGTGGAATTTGTGAGGGAGGATGGACCAGGAGGTGAGTGGGGCTGGTCACATAATACTGCATTCTCTTCCTCCAACTCCATGGGACAAACTAGCACAAGTCCCATCTCCCCGGTGATGTGAATACCAGCCCCACTACGTAACTGTAGGTAAACATAATGCCCATGAAGGTTGTCAGATTAAGAGCTGTGGTGAATCATAGAATCATAGAATCTCAGGGTTGGAAGGGACCTCAGGAGGTCATCTAGTCCAACCCCCTGCTCAAAGCAGGACCAACCCCAACTAGATCATCCCAGCCAGGGCTTTGTCAAGCCTGACCTTAAAAACCTCTAAGGAAGGAGATTCCACCACCTCCCTAGGTAACCCATTCCAGTGCTTCACCACCCTACTAGTGAAAAAGTTTTTCCTAATATCCAACCTAAACCTCCCCCTCTGCAACTTGAGACCATTACTCCTTGTTCTGTCATCTTCTACCACTGAGAACAGTCTAGATCCATCCTCTTTGGAACCCCCTTTCAGGTAGTTGAAAGCAGCTATCAAATCCCCCCTCACTCTTCTCTTCTGCAGGCTAAACAATCCCAGTTCCCTCAGCCTCTCCTCATAAGTCATGTGCTCCAGCCCCCTAATCATTTTTGTTGCCCTCCGTTGGACTCTTTCCAATTTATCCACATCCTTCTTGTAGTGTGGGGCCCAAAACTGGACACAGTACTCCAAATGAGGCCTCACCAGTGCCGAATAGAGGGGAATAATCATGTCCCTCGATCTGCTGGAAATGCCCCTACTTATACAGCCCAAAATGCCATTAGCCTTCTTGGCAACAAGGGCACACTGTTGACTCATATTCAGCTTTTCGTCCACTGTAACCTCTAGGTCCTTTTCTGCAGAACTGCTGCCCAGCCATACGGTCCCTAGTCTGTAGCAGTGCATGGGATTCTTCCGTCCTAAGTGCAGGACTCTGCACTTGTCCTTGTTGAACCTCATCAGATTTCTTTTGGCCCAATCCTCTAATTTGTCTAGGTCCCTCTGTATCCTGTCCCTACTGTGACGGTGTTCCCCATAAAACTTTATGGGGAGATGCTTATAAATGTATATATGTAACTAAAATATGTTTTATGCTACATGTGCCATGTAACATATCTCTGTGAAAGTTATGACCTACTGAATTTACTCCTCCTGTTTGTATGCATGTATCATTGTTGTAGTTGGAGTTATGAAGATTGGTTTTATATTTGCTGGTTTTGTACATAGCCTTTGTAAGTGCATGGGATCATCTTTGGAGCAAAGAATGCCTGCTAAATGCGAGCACTTGACAGACAAAAGACTTTGCAGACCCCAATCCACATTGGGGCCAGGCCTGGAATGCAACTGGTTAGACTGGTTAGGGCGCATGGGCAGGTGACTTGCCCATGTGATCCCAAAACTCCAGGGCAACTGGATCCTACGCAGGGAGAGGAAGAGAGGCTATAAAAGCCCTTGCAAGACCCTTCCATTTTGTCTTCAGCTGGCTAAAGGGAGAGGCTCTCCACCCCCCCAAGCACATTCCTGAGGGGAACTGAACAAAGGACAAGGACACTAAGGGGGTGAGAATCTGCTGGGCTCAGCTGGACCCAGGCGAATTCTACAGCCTGTAAAAAGGAAAATATCCGAATCTGGTGAGGCTTTATCTGGGTTAACTTTGAATAGACATAGACGTGCGTGTTTTATTTTATTTTACTAAGTAACTTGCTTTGTTCTGTCACTATTTGAACTCACTTAAATCCTATTTTCTGTACTTATTAAAATCACTTTTTACTTATTAAGTTTCCTTGAGTACGAGTTAGTGCCTTGGGACAGCGATCAGGTGTGCATACCTTTCTATCTTTGCAATAGAAAGCGAACTATTTATGAGTTTACCCTGTATAAGCTTTATACAGGGTAAAACGGATTTATTAAGGGTTTGAGCCTCCTTGGAGTTGAGCAGCTGGGTGTCAAAGGCAAGAGTGCTTCCAGGGGCCTTACAGTGGTGAGTGGACTTGGTTTGGACCTGGGTCTGTGTTTGCAGCAGATCAGTGGAATCTGGCTCAAAACAGACAGGATTCGGGAGTCCCAAGCTGGAAAAGGCCTGGAAGCAGGGGCAGAAGCAGCCTTGGCACACCAGGTGGCAGCACCAAGCAGGTCTCTGTGGCCCCAACCCGTCACACCTACCCTCCAGCGTATCAACCACTCCTCCCAGTTTAGTGTCATCTGCAAACTTGCTAAGGGTGCAGTCCACACCATCCTCCAGATCATTGATGAAGATATTGAACAAAGCCGGCCCCAGCACCGACCCTTGGGGCACTCCACTTGATACCGGCTGCCAACTAGACATGGAGCCATTGATCACTACCCGTTGAGCACGACCATCCAGCCAGTTTTCTATCCACCTTACCGTCCATTCATCCAGCCCATACTTCTTTAACGTGCTGGCAAGAACACTGTGGGAGACGGTATCAAGAGCTTTGCTAAAGTCAAGAAATAGCACATCCACTGCTTTCCCCTCATCCACAGAGCCAGTTATCTCAGCATAGAAGGCAATTAGTCCTTCCTTTATGTACAAAACTGGTATAACAAATGCAGTACCTGTGCAAGCGTCCCCATGCTGCTCTATCAATGGTCCTCACCCCTGATCTGGAGGGGAAAAATAGTTACTGACCTTTTGTAGCAGATGTTCTTGGAGATGTGTTGCACATGTGCATTCCACTCTTGGTGTGCATGTGCCCCACACACAATCACCAGAAACTTTTTCCCTCAGTGGGACCTGTCAGGGTGGCTCAAGGATCCTCTAGTGCCATGTACATCTGGCATCAGTACAAAGGGTCCAGTCAACCCTGAGCTCCCTCAGTTCCTTCTTTCCAGAGACTCTGATGCACAGGGGTAGTAGGGCAGGTTGTGGAATGGACATGTGTATACACCTCTTGAACAACAGTTATGAAAGATTAGTAACTGTTTTTCATTCTTCGAGAGATTGCACGTGTAAATTCCATTCTTGGCAACTCCCAAGCAGTTAAGTGGAAAGATTGGAATTCGTGTACATACAGACTGTAGTACAGCTCGACCAAATCTGGGATCATCTCTTGAATACTGAGTGATGGTTTAATAGGAGATAGTGTGCACCAATGACTATGCTGCTGCTTTGCAAATATCCAGTACAGGGAATCTGTGCTAAGAATGCAGTTGAGGATGGCTTGTGATCTTGTGGAGTGAGCAGTCAGCTTTTCTGGAGAAGAGACACCTGCCAGATCATAACATGTGCACAAACAAGTTATCCAAGATGAAATTCTTTGTATGGAGATTGGAAGACCTTTCATATTGTCTACTATAGTCATGAACAGTTGGGAGGACTGCCTAAATGGTTTGGTCTATGAATGCCAGTGCTTGTCTAACGTCCAATGTGTGTAGCCGTTGCTCATCCCTATTTGTGTCTGGTTTGAGGTAAAATACAGGCAAGTATATGGCTTGATTGATATGAAAATTTGAAACTACCTTAGAGAGAAACCTCAGATGAGTGTGTAAGTACAGCTTATCTTTAAAGAAGATTGTGTATGCTGGTTTGGATGTGAGGGCGTGCAGTTCAGAGATCCTTCTGGCAGGACTGATAGCAATTAGGAAAATGGCCTTCCAGGAAAGATGTAGTAAGGAGCATGTGCTAGAGGCTGAAATGATAGTCCCATAAGTTTAGATAAAACTAAGTTCAAGTCCCAAGAGGAAACAGGTTCCCTTAGTTGAGGGTGCAATCTGTCCAGGCCTTTAAGGAATCTAATTGTCATGTCACTGGGGAGAAAAAAAGAACAGTTAACCATGTTAGGGTGGAAAGCTGATACTGCTGGTGAATGAACCTTGATAGAGGAAATCACTTAGACTTGCTGTTTCAGGTGCAGCAGATAGTTGAGTATTTATTGGATGGACAAATGCATCGTTGAGACTCCTGTTTGATAAACCCAGATAGAGAACTGCTTCCATTTTTGACAGGTAGGTGGCCCTGGTGGAGGACTTTCTGATACTTAGTAAGACCTAGCCAACTTGCTCTGAGCAAGCTTGCTCTTTGGGGTTTAACAATGGAGCTTCCAGGCCAATAAATGAAGGGATTACAGGTTGGATGAAGCAGCCCAACATGGTCCTGAGAGATCAAATTCGGGTGCAATGGGAGTGAGGTTGGAGTCACCACTGAGTGGTCCAATAGAGTGGAGAACCATTGTCAGCAGGACCAAGCTAAGACTATTAATATGACCCAGGCGTGGTCCCACTTGATATTTACTAGCACACAGTATAAGAGTGGGATTGGGGGGAAAAGCATAATAAAGCTTTCCCATTCAGGGTAGTGGGAAGGCATCTGTGATGAAGCCTGAATGGTGGTCCTATAGGGAGCAGAATTGGTGACATTTTCTGTTATAATTGATCACAAATAGATCTATTTGTGGATTCCCCCACTGCTGGAAAATGCATTTGGCTGCATTTGGTGAAGAGACAACTCATGGTGACTGGAGAAAGACCTGCTCAGGTGACCTGCCAGCTTGTTCCACACCCCTCAAAGGTAAGAGGCTTTGAGGATGGTTGAAGGGGTTATGTAAAATTCCCACAGGTGTGTTTCTTCCTGACACAGAAAGGATGGCCTAGTTCCTCCCTGCCTTTGAGGCAAAACATCACTTCAATGTTGACCATAATTACAAATGGGTTTCTCCCCAATATGAGGTAGGAAAGCCTGACAGGCAAAACAAATCACCAGTAGCTCTCTGATATTGATATGAAGAGCGAGATCAGTCGAGGACCAAACATCCTGAGTTCAGAGGGGCTCTAAGTGAGCTCCCCACCTGGAGTCGATGCGTCTGAGACCAGAGCCTTCAGCAGTTGAGGACAGAGGAATGGAACACCTAAACAAATGTTGAGAGGATCCAGCCATCAATTCATCTACATTAGAACCTATGAAGGTACTGTGAGCACAATATCCAGGTGGAGACATCTTGGCGAGTACACTGAGGCCAGACATATCTGAACGGGTCTGAGGTGCAAAATTGCGTGTTGTACTACATACGTGAATGAGGCACGTGCCCTTGGAGCCTCAGACAGTTTGGGGCTGTTGTGATTGGATGAATCTTAAGGTCTGTCACAATCGACTCTGGGAGGACATGCTTGGGTCTGGGTAGAGTCCAATACAGCCTGTATAAACTGTATCCTCTGCACTGGGCAAAGGTTCAACTTGTCTGCATTGACACTAAGGCCTTGACAATTGACTGAATAAGATGAAAGTTGGATATAACCTGAGCTTTCAACTGGCCCTTGACTATCCAGTTGTCCATGTAAGGGTAGACCTGCAATCCTAGTGTCCTGAGGAATGCTACTACCATGGACGTACATTTTGCAAACACACGAGGAGCTGCAGATAGCCAAATGGAAGTACCATGAACATGGTAAAGTGAGTGCTTCACTACAAATCTGACAAACTTTCTATGACCTTGGTGTATTGACACATGAAAGTATACATCTCTTAAATTGAGGCCAGCATACAAGTCTCTGGGATCCAGTGAGGGAATAATGGATGACAGGACGACCATGTGAAACTTAATCTTTTTGAGATAGTTGTTGAGCTTGCACAGGTCTAAAATAGTCCTGAGATCTCCCTTGGCTTTTGGGATTAGGAAATCACAGGAGCAGAAACCCTTCCCTCTTAAATTCTGCAGAACCTCCTCTACAGTTCCCACCTGAAGGAGAGATTGAATCTTTAGACCAGAAGTTCTTTGTACAAAGGTTCCCTGAAGGGAAGGTAGAAAGGAGGGGTAGAAATAAATTGGAGGGTCTATCCCACGTCTACAGTGCTCAACACCCAACAGTCCATGGTGATACAAGACCAAACACTGAGGAAATGGGAAAGGTGATTTGCAAACACCAAGGTCAGGAGGTCCCTGGCGGCCGCAAACGCCTCCACGATGGTTGGCACTGAGACAGTTTTGGTACGGTGCAGTGCCACAGATGTGGAAGGAGCTCTTTCTGGCTCCAGACTTGACAGAACCTGCATAGGTGCTGGAATCAACTGTACCATCTTTTGCAGCACCAAATCAGAGGAGTGCTTGAGCATTCTACTCTTATTCCCATGCATAGCAGACTTTAGTGCCAGGGATCTCCCCATTTCCGCGGTCTGCTTCTTATGCATCTTCTTAAGCACTGGGGATGGTGAGCAGTGTTGGGACTCAAGCGCACAACGTTGAGGCATTCAGTGCCGAGTTTGACTGACCTGGCTCAGATGCAGGTCTCAAGGCTGACTCCATGAGTAGAAAGTTTAGCTTGGCTTCATGATCTTTCTTTGTGTGAGGCTTAAATTCCCTTCAAATTTGGCAATGCTCTCCAGTATGAGAACAGGATTACTTGTGGCACCTTAGAGACTAACAAATTTATTTCAGCACAAGCTTTCGTGGGTTAGAACCCACTTTATCACACACATGGATGAGCAACTTGAGCGTGGGTTGCTCAGGAGCATAGTCTTATTGCAGGAAATGCAGGGCTTGAAACCCAGTGACTGAGGCATCCCTTGGCACCAGGAGTTGAACAAAACATTGAGATGGTAAAAAAACCAAAAACTAAATACTAATAACCTTAATAACAGTAACTATTTACAAGACAAGACAGTCCACTGAGAGATCTTGTGCATTCAAGAAGAGCAGTTCCAGCAACCATCACGGGCGGTAAGAAGGAACTGAAGGGGTTTGGGGTCCGCTGGGCCCTTTATATTGATGCCAGCAGTACATGGCAGCAGAGGGTGCTCGAGCCACCCCGATGGGTACCACTGCGGGGGGAAAAAATCTGGTAACTGTGTGCACGCACACCAAGAGTGGACTGCACATGTGTAATTAGTCAAAGAACAACTCCAGAGTTTAAAAGTAGCTGAGTCTCTATGACAGTTCTGTCATTTGCACCCCTCTTTTGGCAAGAGTGATGGTGGTGTTTACAATGTGGACTTCTGTTTATTAGGAAAATAAACCAGCTCCTTTTACACATGCCACAGAACGAGTACTGGATTTGAATCTTTAACTATGTGGTGAAATGCTTAGATTCCAACTGCTAATGCTACAATCACCCCAGTCATAAAAGGTTTCCTTCCATTAATTTTAAATCTACTCTTCCCTTTAATTTCATCGCCTGTTTTTTTCTTCTTGTTCTGTCTTTTTTTCTTTTTTTGTCATGGGATACGGTTAAAAAAAATGGAGAACGTGAACAATTGTTATTCCTGTATACTTCAGTCAAGTCCCTAACTTTTCTCCCTATCAGGCTAAACAATTCTAGCCTTTGCAGTCTCTCATCATACATAAATCCTATTGTAACTCAAACCTTCTTGGTTTCCCTTTCTGGAGCTTTCTTAGTAAGGTGTATAATGGTGAGGCAACCAAAAATGGATTCACTGGTACAAGGGACAATCATTCAATTCAATACGGCAGTTTTGCACCACTTGCCCTGGGCAAACATTCCCTGAAGCCAATCTATCCAGCCACTGTATTATAGGTTGATCTTCAGGGTGGGGCAGAGCTACTGTAGCACTTTTCATGCCACATGCATTCCTGCAGTCAGTGCTGGGGCATGGGTATGGCCAGGAGGGAAGGAGAACATGGTCAGGTCTTCTTTGTGACATTTACTTCCATAACAGCCCAGTGGAGACACTGGGATTGGGTGCCTAAAGGAGTCTGGGGAGTGAACCAGTGCTGAGCAGCCCTGTGACTGTGGGATCACAGAGAGGGTCTTTAAGCCACCTTTGCCCTTCAAACTTTCTGCCTGGCACTAAGTGCTCCTGGGCTGGCTTTGGGCACCAAAT
Organism: Chelydra serpentina; assembly: GCA_037349315.1. Taxonomy (NCBI): domain Eukaryota; kingdom Metazoa; phylum Chordata; order Testudines; family Chelydridae; genus Chelydra; species Chelydra serpentina. The sequence goes on along the minus strand of JBAIAC010000035.1, from coordinate 25,646,011 downwards.
GAGGGTGGGTCTTTGTTTGATATTGTGTCACTAGTTTATATTATTTCAACTACTATTTTCTCTTCTTTTCCTGATGCACCCCAGCTCCCTATTCACCTTTTAAAAAAACTGTTACTGTGCAGCAAGCTCTGTGTAATAGGTTAACATAATGACTCCTAAACTTTTTCCTTCAAAAGGTCCTCCTAAACTCAGAATATATGAGAACTGTTGTTTATTTTTGCCTATGTGAACTATTCTCTATATATCTAATTATATTTCATTGCACTAACACAGTCCTCCACTATGCTTAAATCCACTTGGAGTTTCTCTAATCCTTCATAGATTTTATAAAACCAAAATAATTTAGTGTCAGTGGAAATCACTCTAAATCATTAATATATTAAACACCATTGGTCCCAAACTACTAGCTCTTGAGTACCCTCAGCATTATTGTCTCTGCACTCTGAAGAGCAGCTATTCACCATAAGTTTTATTTATCCTCCCTTAACCAGTTTTGAATCTATGCCTGGACTTTACCTGTTAACCCACATTTTATTTTTTCCATTAATAGGCTCTGTGGAGAATAAGATACGAAGAAAACATCAGGAGTATTCCCTGCTTATAGGCCTTCTGAATGCAGAAAGAGAATGGTGCAGTTTGCTCCAAGTGAGAATCCACAGATTATAGATTCAACCAAATAGACGTAGAAATAGGATAAAAACAAGTTTTAATGCACTCCATAATACATGCAACACATCTAGATTTGCCATCATCTAATGTTTCCAGTTACAGGACATTGTGCTTTTTTTTTTAATGGAAGAGGCAGCTTAATTCTTTGTTCATATCATATAGCAGCAAAAGCAACTGGAAAGATGAGATTTGATTAGATTAGCTGTTAATATACTCAAATGGGGTTTTATTCTTTAACCTAATTACAACTGTAATCTTGAGCTATTATTATTTGAATTATTTGTTTACAGTAGTGTTATATAATGTGCTAGGTGCTTTTCTAAGATTCATGCAAAGATGCTTTCTGCTTTGAAGAGCTCTCAAAAGACAGACAGACAAGTAGGCAGAGTTTGAGAAACTAACCAAGGGAAGATAACAAATGTGTGGACAAGGCTGGGAGTACTGGTGCAGCAAGGGAAACAAGGAGCGAGGTAAAAGAAGAGTAATTAGGAGGTGTTAAGTTATTAATGTGAAGGCAGTGTCAAGAAGATTGAATTTGAGTTGGGTTTTTTACGTTAGTTATTCTATAACTTTTCAGCAGTATACATTGAGAAAAAGTGGCTTTATCTGATACATTTTCAGCAATTTGCCAGTACAAAATGTCAGAAAGTCCATTAGCCTTTGTATATTGAGTTTGTTTTATACAAGCTTTTCCCTTCCTCTTCTTCCCCCTGCGTCCCACAGCCCCAGTAACCATATACTACAGCATGGGTCTCAAACACATGGCCCGCAGGGTTATTTTCTGTGGCCTGCAAGCTCCCCATGGTGCCCCCCCAGCATTTATGTACAGCGGCTCCGACCCAATGCACACTGGGGGTAGGGCAGGTTCCTGCCTGGCCGCCCTGCCCCTGCGCCACTCCGGCAAGCTCCTGGAATCTGGGGGAGGAGGGTCACAGGGGTCTGTGTCACTGTTGCATACAGGCACCACCTATTGGCCGGAAGCTCCTATTGGCCGGAAACAGGGAACCGCGGCCAATGAGAGCTGCTGGGGGCGGTGCCTGGCTGCAACAGTGACACAGACACTGTGCCCCTCCTCCCCCAGGTTCCAGCCTCTTCCCGGAGCAGCACGGGGGCAAGGCAGGGCAGTGCAGGGCAAGCACGCAGGCAGGCAGAGAACCTGCCCCCAGTGCATGCCAGGCCATAGCCCGCACCCTGTACCCCGCACCCCTCCTGCACCCTGACCCCCTGCCCTGAGCCCCTTGCCACACCCCACACCTCTCCTGCACCCTGACCCCCTGCCCTGAGCCCCCTGCCACACCCCGCAGGGGTGGGGATTTTGTGAAAGGGGCGGGGCCTCATGGAAGGGGTGGGGTGGGGGCGTGGCCAAGGGCGGCGTGGGGGTAGGTGTCAGTAATGCGGCCCTCGGGCCAATGTACTAATCCTCATGTGGCCCTCATGGTCATTTGAGTTTGAGACCCCTGTACTACAGTGACATGCAAGCAGTTCATGTTGAAGTTTAAGCTACTGGAAGAGGTTACTTTAGAACACATCCACAAAGGTCAAGTGTAAAGTTCCATTTTCCAAAATACCAAACCAAACAAACAACAGAAAAACAAAAACCCCAAACCAAATCCACAACTGCTTCAAATTCCAAACTCCCAACTCAAGACACCCAAACTTTACAATCCTGAAGACCACTGTTAGCATAAAGGCCTGTTGTTAGCCTGGAATAGAATTTTGGATTTGACTTTTTGATACTCTTATATCTTATACTTATATGAGTAAACAAAGGACAAAGACTGTGTATGTTGCTTCTGCCTAGTCAGATGGATTTGATAGTACAATGGTAACAGATAAGAGTGGTTAGAGTGTTACTCAAGAGCACACTTTAAAATTGCCTCAACCCCTATCTCAAAGCAAGTCAAGCAACCAGTCGGGAGGGGTAAAGAGGCTTGGAGGGAAGGTATAAAACACCAAAAAAAGACCAAAGAAACGCCTGCCACTGACCGCAGCACAACCTCACTCTTAACTCCTCACATGGGGTACAAAAGGGGTGGGACTGTAGGCATGCATTGTAGATATATTTGGGCCTGCTAAGAAGGAGGAGGGGAGAATGGGAAATGAGAATGGGGAATGGGGAAGGGGGACATAGGCAAAGCTCAGAGCTGGGAATGGAACACTGGGAAACAGACTCTGCTGGTATGTAGAGCTACGGACATGCTTGTTTGGAGCTAACCCCAATAAACATCACATTGCCTGCACTTTGGACTTCTGGTCTTCTGCTTTCTGTCTGCATGACAAGAACCAGGGGAGAGGGTGAAGGGAAAGCCCTCTAACAGCCACATGGGCCCAATATACTAGAAGCCTGATATCTGAACGTAACTTGCATATTAAATTAATGTAATTACTATTCAGTACAAATACACAGAACATAACATGTTTTTTATCAAGGTCTTCTTTGATAGATGGCTAGAGATTGAAAAAAATGTACAGTTGCTCCGGCTAGTATAATGCGATAGTGGTCATAGGTTGACCATTTTAAGAATCCACAAATTGCTCCATTTGGGCAGCAATATGTCGATCCTGATTTCACAAATAAATAGTTCTGAGTTTGTACAGCACAATGGGGTCCTGGTCCATGAGTGGAAGTCCTAGGCACAACCACAACATAAATAATAATATTGACTTTAAAATTAAAAATAGGGACCTGTTCAGCCCTGCAACAATTGGTGAAATCACAACCAGCTAAAGCAGGCATATTATCTTCATTCCTGATTCACTCCATTTTCAATGCCTATGATGTCATCTTTTCCAAGGGACCTCTGAATTCACATCCAGGCAGGCTATTGTTAAATCCATATATTTATTCTGCTCCTGATAGGTTCTTAATTTAAAAAATATATCTACAAAACCCTTTTCATTCTTTTTTAAGGACATCTTCATAAAATTTGACATGAGATGATTCATCTGAAAGAACCAAATACCCAGGCAGCGCCAAAATTAACCCCAATTCTTCTACAGTACTTACTAGTTGTTATAACACCATTTTTCTATATCACTCCTGCAATTACTGGTACTCAAAGACATTATTTTCTAGAGATGGGTCTGAACTAAATCTTTGACTCCAGATGTTCATTTCCCCACACTCCAATGACTCCAGGGAGACAGAAAGCCAAACCTAGACCTAGATTTTTGCAATTGGTCTCCATTTTTATAAACAGGCTAAACCAAGATCCAGACTTCAGAGGACTGAAACCTGGATTTGAATTTTGTGACTTGAGCTCATCTTCAAAATTCTTCAGAATAAAGTCAACACACTAACTAACCACTACTGGTCAATACTAATTCTATTATATATGCTCCCAACAAAGTGGGAGAAATATGAGGATGATTGAAGAGGCAAAGTACATGTCTGGCTTTGAGGCACTGGTGTTAATTCTGGGAGAGGGAGCCCTCAACAACTACCATCTTCTCTGAAAGCTGAGTTGACTCACAATAACCATCTAATAGAGGAAGGAAAGTTGAAGTTCCCTCAAGCATTCTGCCAGAGGAGGGGTTTTAAATTTCATTAAAAGCTCAACAGGAACTCCACTAGTGAAGGAGGCTGTTGCACAGATATGCTAATTTGACAATTCCATAGCTGCTCTTGCCATTGCTACTTTCCAGGACAGCGCTGACTCACAGAAATTGAGAAGCTGTTGCTGCTTTCCACTGTCCTGGTATATTTTCTGCCATTTAGCTTCTAGCATGTATACTGAGACACGTTTTTGCGGTGTTGTAATCATGTCAGTCCCAGCATATGAGAGAGCCAAGATAGATGAAGTAGTAATATATTTTATCATACCAAAACTGTAATATCTGAATTATCTAATATCACACATGCCTTGCTACTGCACCTCAAAATCAAGAGAGACACTAAAGCAGGCCCATTCCTATTTCCATTGAAGTCAATGACAAAACCCCAACTGAGTTACAAAGCGACTGAGTGGATGGAGACTAAAACTTGGAAATTCATCTTACATTCATCTTACATTTGCTTTTAAAAATGTTAGAGATCCAGAATTGTCTTGCTATATATTTATCAAAACTTTGTTCTTATAAAAGTTCCAGAAGGTAACAACTACTATATTCCCATTCTATGCATCAATTTGCACTTGAGAAATATTGCCTCCTGCTGCTCATAAGAGTGGTTTCTCTAATCCAGATCATTAGACCCATGTTGGTATCTAAAATGAGTGATCCTGCTATAATTTGCACGTGTCTGAAATCTAGCTTTCCTTAGTTGTGGTTTTCATTTATCTAATTTTGCCCAAGAGTAATGGAAGCTGCCCACAAAGTGTAACATTATTTGTATTTCTAATCATTTTTAAGCAGTACAGAAAAAGACTCCTGTGCACGTGTATTTGTACTTGACTGGAAGAGATTGTGTGTGTTACATTCTGTGCCAGGCAGTCCAAGCATACACATGTGTATACAATTCCCAGTATTTACCTAAACATAAACTGAACCACAGTTTGAAAATCTAGACCTATGTGACCATGAAACAATGTTCTACTATATCTACAGAAGCAGTGGCATACAGTGTATCAGCATCCCAGGCAGCAACTATGACTTGTGGTAGAGAGTGTAGCCATGAATTGACTTACAGGGCTCTATTCCCTTGTTGTCATGCATTTTTTACTGTAATGAGGATGTAGTATGACCTTCTGCCAGCTTGGGGCCAGCTTGGACAGCTGTTAACAGCGAATAAGGAAGGGGTATTTGCCTCTTCTGTATCCCACAGGTTGTTCAGGGTTTGTAGTGGGACCTCAGATCATTCTAGAGGGAAAGAAGGCAGTGGGGAGAGAAAGCATCCTCCTACCATCAGAATAATTTGATTTTTGATTGGATGATAATCTTTTGGATTTTTGCCTGATTCCAGCCCTACTCCTATGGCTATTTTGATAGGATGGGTGATCTGGCACTCAGGGGGGAAAGAAGAGACACAACGTGAAGAAAAAAGCAACATCCCACAACCACCACACGCACACACATTTTAATGAAAAACAGAACTTTTCACAAATGACTTTGACACTCAGCTCCTTGTGACTTTCAAGCATCTTTTTCATTTCCCCAGAAATGAACTATGGAAGTTAGAGGTAGAAAAAACGAACACACTATCCATTCAGTCAGCTCCCCGCTGCTGTATAAACTGGGCTCCAAGACATTTTCTAGTGTCTTGCCCAGACTAGTTTTAGAAATCCCAAATGACTGGATTTCTGAAACTATCTCTGAGAGTCTGGTTCACAGCCTAATCCATCTCAGTGACATAAGGCTTTTCCTGATACATGGTTTATATTTTTCCTTTCTTACTTTCATCATAATTTCCAATATGCCACCATGTAGTTCCCTAAATAATTGATTCCACCCTTTGCTATTTATTTTTAGGGTGTTATGTTGTTCCCCTTACTTGATGCTTATCCATGCTATATATATATCTAACTCTTTTAATATTTCCTTAGAAGAAATGTATAATTCACAACAAATAATTTAACAAATTTAGCTGCTTTTTTTTGTCACAGAATAACTGAGCAGATTGCCATTCCCTTAATTTTATTTGTAATTTACAATTATTCAGATGTTTCTATGATCTTTTCTGTAACCTATGAATTGCTCACAAACAGTAATCTGTCATGATTTGAGTTGGTAGGTGGGATTGGTCAGGAAAGTCAGAAGGTAGGGGCTAGTCTGGTATTCAGGAGACTTGGGCTCAGTTCTTTATCTGCCACAGATTCCCTTTATGACCTGAGACAATGCACTTAGGGCCAGATTTGTAAAGATACTGAGGTGCTTAATGGGATTTTTGAAAGCACCTAGGCACCTAACTGTCCTTGAAAGCACTGAGTGCCTAAGCATTTTTGAAAATCCCATGAGGTTTCTGTTTGCATCTTTAGGCATCAAAATACCTTTAAAAATCTGACCCCAAGTGTCTCAGTTCCTCCTCTGTAAAAGGAAAATGATAGCATTGCCTTAACCTTATAGTGGTATTTTGAGGATAAATTAAAGAATGTGAGGCGGTTAGATACTATGGAATGATATAAGTACTTAACATGGATAGATAGTTTGTGTTCCCTGAATATAGTGGTGCATAAGCATTTTCTGGCACAGAAGAGTGTCTGGTTTTCCCAAATGTATTTGCATGAATATTCATGCACCTAACTGATATTTCTTTAAGTGTGACATCCATATCTGTGAAACTTGATATCTTGAAAGTTTGCAGAAAGTAAATGAAAAATAAGTATTAGTATGTCTAAAGCCAATTCATTTAGGCCCAGATTTTCAAAGGTATTTAGGTATCTAATGATAAAGATAGATACCTACTGGGATTCAAAGGACCTAAGCAAGTTAGGTGCCAAAGTCCTATTGAAATCAAGGGAGTCAGGTACCTAACCTGCTTAGTGATTTTTGAAAATCACACAGGCACTTATTTGCACCTTTAGGTACCTAAATTCTTTTGAAAAATCTGACCCCTAGGGTCTTGAGCTGGAACCACTCAAGTCCACAGGAACTTTGCAATCGAGGTCACATGATGAAGAAACAAGCCCTTAAAATTTTCAGTGAAGATCTGTGAAACTTTCCCCCCACTATTTGCCTAGTCCTAGCTGTAATCTAAATCATTCCTTCCAGCTCCCTGATCATGTTTCTTGCTTTTCTTAAGTGCTCTCTAATTTATCAGTATTTTACTAGTAATGTGGTGTCCTGAAATGAATGCAATATTTCATGTGCCGTATAGAATGGGACTATTTTTTTCCTGTTCTGAAATGGGATGCTTTTGTGTATGCAGTGCAGAATAACATTGGTCATTTTTGCAGCCATTTCCCTTTCCAGACTCATATTTAATTTACTTTCTATTAGCATCCCAAGGTCATTCCCAGCATCATCACTTCAAAATAATTTCTCTCAGTTGTATTACCCTGCATTTTCCTATGATGAACAACATTTTCTAATCTTTTTTTGGTAACATACCCAGTTTCCTCAGTAGTGTTTGCAATTCCAGCCAAAGGAGTATCCTCTATGAATTTTGCTTGTGTTTTCTTCACTCACCCTGGCAGGTCAATAATGAAGATATTAAATGAATCCTAACAGTGATCCCTGTGATTCTTCACTACATATCTTCCCTAATGTGATACATTGCCATATTTCATTACCCATTGTTTACTGTCTTTTAGACAATTTTCAGTCCTCATGACAGTATTTTTACTCCATCTTAATTAATTTTTCAATTAAGATTTCCTGAGACACAGTATGAAATCTATTAATAAAATGAAAAATCTATTACATCTGCTTCATTCCCTTCAAACACTAATTTTGTAATTCTATTTAAAAAAAGAAAGCAATTGATGCCAGAAACAAGACAGTAAGTTTGTCTTGTTTTATTTTACTTTACAAAAACTAATTAAACTGAGCTCTGAGCTGGGAGAGCCCACACACCATCACCTAAAGTCCCCTGAAATAATCATACCCCCATACGTTTCAGATAAAGGGAGGTATATATTTATAAATCAATAGATTAATTTTAGAAGTAGTTACATAAATATCAGCTGGGTAAAATTGTTTTCTTCATTTATTTTGATAAACTACATAAAAGCTGAATAGCCTGAGTGATTTGAAGCCCATACAACTGCCTGAGGGTGTATAGAAGAATTTCTTTTTATACTCATTCAAGCATGAACATGCTAAAAAGATAATTTCTTGGTTGGTCAGTATAATTCTGGATCCACATTTAACTTCACACCCTAGATGCAACCTCCACCCCAAAAGGAAACATAATGGGCCAAATTCATTCCTGATATAACTCAGTTGAAGAGTAAGTCATCAATATTATTGACTTATATAGCATCATAGGTCTGTGTGGTGCTTTAGAATACAGATGAAGAGGCATCCGTGCCCTGAAGACTTTACATTCTAACAGCACAAACACTCAGCGTCAAAAGGACTATCTGCATAAGAAAAGTTACTCAAATGGGTAAATCTTTGCAGGATCAGGCATTAATAAACTATGACTAGCTAAAGCAGTCCCCATTAATTTAGAGGTTCAGTTCCCTTGTTCTGACACAGGTTAATACTTTTTTTAAAGACAAGTGTCTTCTTCATATACATAGTGTAGCACAGTAGTTTTTGTTACAAACATCAAGCTGTGATAGTTGCTGCAGAAAGTGTTATTACTCCTGTGACCCTGTTGGTGTTGCCCAAGGGGTACAAAGTGAATTGCTACCACCTGCTTATAGTGCTAGGGAGCGCTGTCTCTGCTCACGGGGGGAAACGCATCCAAAACTACTGGCGGCTGGTGACACAAGCACCCTGCTCCAGAGTCCGTAATCTCTGCTCTTTCCATCTGCAGGCTAGCAATTTGTACACTGCAGACTTTAGGCTCCATAAGTGAGTCCCTGGGGCAGAGCAAAGTGAACCTGTGGTTAAATCTCTGGAGATAGAAAGCCTACGTAATTCTGCTCTGGTCCCAGGGCACAGGTCCCTCCAACCTGTCTGTGCATCCCAAATTGTTACACTTCAGTACCCAGTCCCTTGACTTCTGGACACCTGCAATGCACACAGAGTTGCAGCCACCATGGAAGCAGTGTCCCACATTCACAAGCCTCATCTGAGCTCAACACTCTCCTTAGCACACAGCTCTTAGTCATATCTATAGTAAAACCAAATATAAATTATTAGACAAACCTTAAGATAAAGATTCAGATAGAAGCAAATATAAGGAGTGGGAACGTATGGTTAGAGATAATAGAAAATACAATCTAGTGCCTATACTTATTCCTTTCCTGTTTAATATGTTTTTTCTCACCTAATAGTCAATCAGTGCTTGTCCTGTTGAGAGAGCTGGGATCCACTTTTCATGAGACTCTCACGCTGGTAATGTTGCCTCCGTAATGGTGTTATGCCCTTCTTTCTCCTTTTTTACAGTTCCAGACCATTTGTCCCTTTCAGAATCAGGGTGTTTTGTTAACTTCAGTCCACCCCAATGGTCCCCCTTTTCAAGGTCTTTTTCTTGGTCTCTTTTGTGTTTTGTAAAGGGCTAAGCCTGCACCTTGTCTAGACTGTAAACACTTGGCAGGGTTGGGTTGAAAAATGTCAATTGAGCTCATTCTTGATTGAGTTAGCCCTGAGAATCACCCTACCCCCGGTGACCAGTTTCACTTCCAGCAGCTTTGGAACACTATAAATTACATAATTCTTCAAAGATCATCCATTCATACATCCTGCAATAACCATGCCAACCAGTGAGTTCTTATCTTTTGGCAGAGAACACATGTGGTCCCCTCTGTGAAATAGTGTGAAGATGGAGATCACAGGGAAAACATGACCATCTTGGCATGTCTAGGAAGTCCATGGATATAGACTCAAATGTGTACCCTCCATCTGGTGCTAACATGTGGTATCTGGGTCCTAACCCCATTCCCAAAAATTTAACAATTGATACTTTCTACAAATCTTTAAAAAATATCCCAGCCACCCAAGTACTAATGGGACAAATCTGAGAAAAGATTTGGGACCTGCTCCTTGATTTGTTCCTCTGAAAATGGCGTGGTCTCAGCTGGTTTTTGTACCATAGATGTAAAAGGTACCACAGACTTGATGGTACTTGCTTCAGTGTTGGAGTCAACGGTGGTTTTGGTGCTACCTGAGAAGAGGAGTGCTTGGATTTTGGCTGCATTTTGCTCTTAACTCCATCCCTAGAGGATTTTGGTGCCACCGATCTTCCTCTCTCGGTGGTCTGTCTAGAGGTCTGGACTTATGCCTCTTTTGAGGCACTGGAAAGGGTGAACAGTGCTGTGTCTCAGGCAACATAGGAGATACATTCCTAACTGAGGCTGAAACGTTTGGTGCTGAGACAGGACAGCTAAGCTCTGATAGAGATCTCAGGGCTGTCTCCATGAGCAAAAAATTCAGCCTGCCTTCTCTGTCGTTTTTAGTCCTTGGCTTATAGTCTTTGCAAATTTGGCAGTGAACCCAATATGATCTCCCCCAAAAACTTCAAGCAGCTTGAATGTGGATCACTCACAGGCATCAGCATAGAACAAGAGACTCAAGGCTTGATGCCAGGTGACCAAAGTGACAAGATAACTATTTCCAAGAAATTTACAAGCACACTGACAGCACTTGCTAAGGCAACCCAAGCAATTTCAATGACCGTCATGGGTTGCAAGAAGTAACTGAGGGAGCTTTGGGGAAGCTGGGCCCTTTATACCAGCCAACAGTGGCAAGCAATAGCAGAGGGATGTCAAGCAGCCCCAATGGGTAAAATATCTGAGGGGAAAATATCTGATGACCATGCATGGGGCATGTACATAGCAAGAGTGGAATGCATGTGTACAATCTCTTGAAGAAGAAAATTCAGCTAGCACACAGCACAGTCATGTGGAATTTGCTCACCTACAACGATTGCACAAACGCAGCTTCTCTGGGGCTGTTTTATTTTTAAAGTATTTTTAAAAAACATTTATATATATATTTTTATAACTTCACTCCAAATTATCATTATATTTCACCAGCAAGTACACAGAAGAGGTACAGTGTGTGTTTATTTTTTTTATTGGATAGTCATTAAATTGATCAACTTAAAATGGACAAATCCCTTGTTGAATAGTTATCAAGTATATTAAAAACAGTAATTGTAATAACTGTCTGACTATAAATAAATTTGTAAAGGTTAGATATCTTGCTTAACTGTCTGTTTTTGATTTAGCATGGTTTGTTTCCATGCTAAATCATCTCAAGTTTGAATAGGCTGATATGCAAGCAGACAGAAACCTAGCTTATTTCAACCTATAATATACAATATTAAGATCATCATCACGTTTCTGGTTTAAAGGCACAGTATCATATCAAACACAGCCAGAAATTTAGGTGTTATAAAAATATTTCCAGATTTTTTTTCAAATTTAATTTCCATACAGTTGTTTTAAAATAATTACTTCCCTGCACCAAAATTGCAGCAATATGCTACTGTCACCAAATGAGGATCTGGTCGGTTACTTTTAACTATCATTTTAAAAAGAAATGTGAGATTAGCTTCACCTACCTTGAAAGAAAACTGGTGTGACTAGGCCCAAGGACAAAAATGTTTAGTGAATATGAATATGTAGCTAAAAAGGAATTTAAAATAATAATTATAATTAAAAGACACCATTTCCCCATCCCCCTAGCTGTGAATGGTAACAGTGTGAATGCGAGTCGTCTCAGTCAAAGAGTCCATTAGTACTGATTCTTTCTAGCAGTGTTAACCGGGGTTTTCTGAATCCGAAACTATGGTAGTTAGCTTTTGTTTTCCAAGGCAGTTTCAGGGCATAAATTAATGGGGACACAGCTCCTCCACCTGACAAATGATTGTTACACACAAGAGTGCTTTCACCCCCAAATCCTTGTTTTTATTGATTCTAAAGCACACATTTAAAATAACAATAGTTTAGAACACTCTAGGTGCAGTTACCCAAAGTCTGAGATGGTGTCGAGTCATCATCAGCAGGTTTCTGGTGCTCAGCCTTCCTCCTCAATGCTGGGAAGTTGGATGTCAGTCTCCTAGTTCCTCGAAAACCTCTCCAAATTGTACATTCTAACTAATCTCTTCTATAGGTCTTTCAAAACAAAGCACATAAACTCATAATAACCCCCTAGTGGACTAAAAATTTCCCTAACAAGAGCACAGAGCTCATAATTCTACTTAGTAGCAAAGCAACTCCCAGCAAAAACCCATAGTCACAGACACTAGATTCAAGGTCAGCTATCCACACTTTCTTACATTTTCATTAATATGTCACTTTATTTTTGTTAGCAACACTGCAGCAGTGCAACTGTTTTGTCTGCTTAGGCAAAGGCCAAACTATTCCTGACTATGTGGTATTCTCACATCCATGTAATGGTGTCTGAGTACACAAAATGGCTGCAGTTATGTCAAGTCCAGTTCTCTCGTACCAGCAGTACCTCCGGTCTGAAAATATAGGTTATGATCTGGTATGATAAATCCTACTTTCCTAAGGAGTGCCAAAACCTTGCCCTTATATCATTGTCTCCACATGGCCCTGAGCTCCCCAACTCCCATTGCCACCAGCACAGCTGTCACCCTTTCTGTGCTGCGGTTTGCTCTGGACCACAAGCTGCACTTTTGTGAGCCTTCTTATAGTGCACACAAGGTCCAAAATGCAGGTTAATGCTGACTGAGTCAGCACTAACTTGCACAGAAAATCTGGCTGTAATTTATTTGGTATTTTCAGGAGAAGCAGCAGAGCACACTGGCTGTTCCCTAACTCCTTACTTTCCGGGATAGCCAAGACAGCATACTGTGGCCCTCACAGACTTGAACATTTTGATAAAAGGGGTCTGAAGATGGCTGCCCAGTCAGATAATAGCTACATATTGATTTGTGTGGCCTTCTGCAGCTCTTTGTTTTTTCCATTCCTCACATGCAAATGCCTCCCTCTGCACCGCATAATGGAGGACGAATCCAGTAATTAATGGAGGACCTCCATGATCGGCCACCTCCAGGCGCAGCAGGGGCGTGGCAGATGTAAGTGTGAATTATGTGGCTTCAGATCACAAATGTAATTTGTCTTTCAGTATCCTAGTAGTGAATTACATATACTAAATGACCCACTTCCACTGACAACTGCTGGGGTATATATGAATGTCATACAGAACTGCAATAGCAGCCCTGGAGAAACAGCATTCAACCTGAACTGGAAATAGCAAATGTATGGGACACATCCACTGACCATATGCAGGCTCCACAGCAGGACCAAAGCGGGATGAACAAACCTTAAATACTGGTTCCAAATGAGAAATTCCATTCAGAGACTCTGATGTAAGCACTGGCCTCCTGTGGCTACATGGCACTTAACCAACTTTAATCTTGCCCATGATGGATGGAGAGATGAACACAATGCTTTATTTGCATCTGTCATTAAACTCTTTAAAGGTAACTTGCCCAGAAATAATACATCTCATATAATTAGTTGTATTTTATGCTACAGTTTGACACTGCTTCAAAGCTCTGAACAACGGGTTGCATGAGTCAACCGTCTATTTACACATATTTGTAGGAAATAAGGCTAATAGATAAAGCATCAATGCACAGCAGTAATAGGTTATGATGAGAACTAGTTGAAAATTGTAATTTTGCAATCATTTTAATTGAAACTGTAAACCTCTGTGAAGATTTGAATTTTATCTTTAAATTTCACTGAAGATGGAGATTTCAAAATGTTTTAACTAGCTCTGGCTCATAAAGGGCCATTTTCAAATATTTATGGTGGAAGCTTTAGTTTGAACACAAGGCTGGTAGTCAGGTAAGCTGAGTGCTATCCACACTTCCACAACTGATTCAATGTCACTTTGGGCCAGTCCCTTAACCTGTCTATGCTCCATGTGTAAAATGAGGATAATAATCCTACTCATCTTTGTAACAAGCACTTTGAGATCCGTATGTAAAATACAGCTCCAAAGTCCACTGAAGTCAGCAGGATTCTTTCTATTGATTTAAATGGGGTTCAGATCAGGTCCTAAAAGTTCAGTATGTTATTTTTATCTGTTATCTGAATTGCTTGTTGGAAATGATAATCATGATTTTATATTTCCACATACAAAATGCAAAACATTTACTTTGAATATAATTAATTTTATTTTAGATTAAGAAAAACAATAGGAGCAAAAATAAAAACTCCTTAACAGTAGTGTGTGTGTGTGTGTGTGTGTGTGTGTGTGTGTGTGTGTGAGAGAGAGAGTCTTTTCTATTATCAGTATCCAAACAAAATGGAGGATGAACATTACATACAGTGAGAGTTATTAAAAATTTATGGTTGCAGTACAATGTCACAGCTACATACACTGTGTGAGAAGAATAAATTAATGGAAATGTTGAAGCAAAACTAATTTTGAACCAAAACAAAATTCATTTCTAAAACATCAAAACAAAATGTTTTCATTTTTTAAAATTTTTAGGTGTTTTGTGTAAAAAAAAATACTGGGAAAATTTAAATGAATTTGTGAAACATTTTGGCGTCACTTAATCTGCATTTTTCTCCAAAAAAAGTTTTGAGCAAAAAGTTTCACCCAGCTATAATGGCAAGCACGCAGAAGGTTAGTTTGATGACTTTTACTTATTGTATTATCTATATTACAGAAATCAATTTAAGAGGGGGACTTTTGTGGGGAGGGAGTGGGGGGGAAAGGAGAGAGAGAAGCATAACAGGAATGGAGAGAAAATTTGGGGAACTGAACGCTTGAAGTGGTAGGAAAGAATGATAGACGTTGCCTTTGAATTGCTGCCTTTTAGGATTCTATGTACTGTACTGACTGCACTGAGATTTCTTGTTACTTAAAACCTCTTTCTTCACAATTTAGAACCAAGGGAATGTAGAATGGTTTTCTTCAGAGCAGATCCAGCAAGGAAAGCAAGTCCCACTACATGTAAAATGAAATATCAAACTTGCTGGCATTTAAAAGAAGAGAGGGTTAGATTATTTTAAATTAAATTTTAAATGCAGCTAAAATTCATAATTTGTGGTACAGCTGCTGACATTTTTGCTTTTCCCAAGACCCATGTAGAAGCTAGATGATTGTACCTTGATTGGGAGGAAGAAGGGAGGGAGGGAGGCAGTTTGAAACTTCCTGATAAACTAATGTATAAGTAAAAATATTCAGCTTGCTGCATTTCTTGGTTTTGATCTTAATCTTAGCCTTTTAATCAGCAGAGCTCACTGTCAATAAAGGGAAGATTTTGAAAGGGGAGAAAGGTCACATAGGCATCTGTGGAGAAAAAAAAAATCAAAAGGAAACTGTCACCTTTCTACAAAGGAGTCAGATTTCTAGACAAACCAATTACTATTCTTCTAGTACTAACCAGTGGAGCCTCACCTTGTGTAATCATTGTACCATAGGAAAGTCAGTGCAAAACACATGAACATTCTGATTTGGGAGCATTTTACGTTCTGCACTGGGGAAAATGACTGTACAAGGTACAAAGCAATAGATATGCAGGCCACCAGTCTCTCTGTCTACAGAAAGAACGAAGCAGGAGGCTTTGTCACCCTCAGATCTTCTTTGCCTTCCAACTACTGTAGATCTTATTGCTGTTGCCATTCTTCTTTTTTAGGCTTTTCTTGCTATTTCTTCAGTAAAAATACAAATGCATGCTAGGAGCTATCCAGCTAAATAATGAAAAAAGAGACGGTCCCCGTCTTGAAGAGTTTACAATCTAAGCATAGCTGAGGGGTCCAGGAGAAGGGCAAAGTTTGCAGAGATAAAATCATGTGGTTATTTAGGTTTGTTTTGCATGTGTTCTGGTAATTTAACGAAAATACAATGGTTATGCTGTTAAGAGTCTAAAATGTTGTTAATGGCTGCTGCATGGTTATTGAGTTAATGCAGTATTTCAACATCTTCGCACTGTACATGATTTAGCAGTACCCCAGGATGCAGAATTAACTGGAAAGAACAAGGAACTATTAGACCTATGCAAAACATTCACTTCAAAGGTCAGATCTGTTTAAATTTAAAATGGGGCTTGAAAACTGTCACATTTGTGAGATCCTCAGCACATGGTCACAAACTGTTCACCCCAAATGGGCTGGGATTGTTTGAATTCGTTTTTTCTGTTGCGATCAGTCTCTCAAATCCACCTACCCACTGTCTGAGCCCTTTCAATGTTTTTGTGTGATCTGGCTTATACACATCTCCAGCTCCATTTGGATGGCTCCCTATTTGGTCCTTATGGATAGCGTTTGTGAGTGCTTTCATTCTGATACAAATACTTCCGAAAAACAGTGACCCACTCCTTGCTGCTGCATTTAATACTCTCAGCTCTTGTCCTCAATAGCCAGGTAGCAGACAATCATACTTAAAAGGCTGAATCAATTTCAGCACTTTGAGGAGACATGGGAACCTATTTTTAAAAAAATATATAAAATGGCCAGACAACACATTTTGTCTGGTAAGTCAGAAGACATCCTGATGATCATATACTATCTAAAATAAGGGAAAACATTCTGTCCAGAGCCCTGATTGCATTTAGTCTGCCAAAAGGTTGAGGGCCCAATCCAACTCCCAATTAGATCACTGGGAGTATTCCCACTGATCTAAATGAGAGCTGGAATGGACTGCAAACAACTTACTACTGCTTAACCCATAACCTCAAAGTACTGATCTGTAGTGACCAATGGAGACACATCTCTCATACGCATGTTACTCTTTGAAAAGGTGCCCAGAGAGTAGCAGTCTATGTAATCATAAACCTTGATTTATGTTTACTGTATCACAGAAATCCATACAAATAAATAATTCAAGACAAAATAAAAATAGGCAGATACTGCAAATTTGCCTAAGAGTCTGAAGATATTGTTCCCCATTAAGTTCAGGATCATAGCTGTACCTTTAGTTATAGTTTCACTTCTGTACAGCAAAGTTGCTGGAGGGAAATTGTTTGCTAACACTGAAGTGTGTACAAAGATAGAGAGTAATGGGAAAGGTTTACAAAGTGCAGTTGTAAAAAGGCAGAAAGAGAGGAAAATAAAAATAATTGCCAAAGGAAAGAACTGAAAACCAAGAGAGCACAATATTGGCTATGTGAAGAATCAGGAGATGAGGAAGGAACTAATCCCCAAAATTGTGGTTTTGAGGCAGAAACACATGTCTAAATGGCATTCATGCAGACATCTCTTCCTCATCACTCATCCAAATGTGTCACTGTGGGCTTAGAACAGACCTAGTGCTTCAGGATTCCCTAGTCTTAATCTTCTACTTCATCTAAGGCTACGTCTACACTACCCGCCCTATTTGGCGGGTAGCTATCGATGTTCTGGGATCGATTTATCGCGTCTCATCTAGACGCGATAAATCGATCCCAGAGCCGCTCCCCGTCGACACCGGAACTCCAGCTCCGTGAGTGGAGGAAGTGCTGTCGACGGGGGAGCTGCCTGCTGCGGTGTGGACTGGTAAATACCTTTTGAAATTGATCTAAGATATTCGACTTCAGCTACGTTATTCATGTAGCTGAAGTTGCGTATCTTATATCGATCCCCCCCTAGTGTGGACCAGCCCTAAGTAAGACTCTGAACAGGACATAAATGCACTGGAGACTTCTTAGGATTTCATAAACATTACCGATTAATGCATCAACCATGCAAAGGGATCATAGAAGTGGATCCTTACATCAGCCATCTCTACTGCATGACAGCAAATGACAAAAGAATTGCTGGAGGTAAACAATGACAGGTCAGTTCCACAGCGTGATCTGGATCTCATGGTAAGCTGGGAAAATAGCAATGAGCATTCATCATACATAAGGTTTATTTGTGCTTAATATAATGGATCTGTTATTACCCTTAACCTGTAAATAATTATATGGCAGCAGTTTGACTCAGGTGTCTTGTTGTAAGAAACTAAACAGTCTAATAAAAATGTGTTTTGTACACTACTGAAACACACCTACACTGTTCGCTATCTATTCTGTGTTCCTATTTGGCTTTCACTTACAATGTGTGGATGGGAAAATGAGGAAAACCCATCTTTTAATCCCCATTATAAGCCAGATCCAAAGCCACGGAGGTCCATGAAAAGACTCCTGATATTTGTCATTCTCTAACAACTGATAATAGTTTTTAAAGCTGCTTACTTTTTTTAAAAACTCGATTTCACACATATAAAACCAAATCAACTGTAAGAGGCTAGAAGAGCTTAAAAAGAATTCAACTCAAAGAACCATGTACCTGTAAGGGTTCCTGGTGGGACTTGGCTTTTGTTGTGGTGGTGATTTATTGTTCGCACTATAGTAGTGCCTTGGAGCCCCAATCATAAGACAGGATCCCACTGTGCTACATGCTGTACAAAAACAGCTCCCTGAGGAGCTTACGATCTAAGTGTGAGACAATGGAGAGACAGATACAATAGGCAGAAAGTGGGAGCACAAGGTAACAATGAGACAGAACTGGCTAGTGTTAAAAGCAAGCAGCTGTAGCACACTGGCTGCCTAACCACTGTCGAGTTTTTGTAGGCATCACAGCAGAGGAGTTTTCAGGAGGGATTTGAAGGAGGACAATAAGGTGGCTTGGAAGGTATTTACGGGGAGCTCCTCCCCTGCATGAGGGGTTGCAAGGGAGAAAGTGAAAAGGTGTTTGTTTTAAAATTCAACAAATGGGCAATGAAGGCAGGCACAGATGGCATAGCAGAGGCAGGAATTGAAACCTAAATAATGTATAAGAGATGATAGGTAGGGACTGGGTGGGGATAGGCTGTGAAGGGCCTTAAAAATGAAGATGACTAGTTTGTATTCATTGTAGTGGATAAGGAGGAGCCACTGGAAGACCACACAAAGAGGAATGATGTTGTTACAATGAAAAGCCATGAAAATGATCAGGAAGGTTTGCATAATCCACATAAAATTGAAAACTATTTAAAAATCTGAATATCCACCTAAAATCCAAGTTTTGCCATGAATGGAATAGAGATTTTTCAGCTGAAAATGGAGATTTGCCTCTCTTCTTTTGAGACAAATACATTGTGGTGTTTATTTGCTGCTCTAAACAAGATCTGAGCATGCTTTTTTTGAGGTGGAGGTGGCAGTACTGTCTACCTGTTTTCAGATGTCACCAATAGACAATAGATATTTTGCCTGCTTTCCCCAACAGGACACCGTCCTAAAAAAAACCTCTTTCCCCAGTGCAAAACTCTATACTCCACTTACATTCTTTGTTCTGGGAGCAAGTGGGACAGAAGTGATATGAAGGGCTGAGTTTCACACTTGGGAAGAAATATTCACAGATGCAGAAGGGCCAAGGAGAGCCCAATATGCAGCAATACTGCTACAGTTGTGCTTGCAAGATGCATGGGGAGCAGGCTACTGAGAGGCTTCCTAAGGGTACTCAGAAATTTGTGCAGATTGTGGAGCTGGACTGCATAGTGGCCCATCCATTAAAGCAGGAAGGGGCTGTGAGCTGTTCAAGGGAAAGGCCAGTGAGTCTGTGAACTGCAGAGAACCCTCAGCCGCAAAGCCCACATAGGGGAGAGTATTCTGGAGCTGGGTTGCTAATCAAATTCACAAGCTGTGGACTAGCTGTGTGGGTGCATTGTGCTCTGATTCTGGTTTGGAGAGAGGATTCTGTATTCCCCACAGCTATGTTAGCTTCCGTCCCCAATACAGAGCCCGGTTAGTTAAAATCTGACAGAAGAAGGATGCAAATGTAATCATTGTTGTTTGCGGATTAAGAAAGTCACTGTCACAATCTGAAGAAACTCCTGTCCCAACCCATTAAAATAAAAACTAAATAGCATTGCCTTTCACAGCTATCACATACTGCTCAGTAGCATGTTAAACCATGAACTGAACTACTGGGATCAGCGTTTGAATCAGAATTAGATATAAAAGGAATATATCAATTTACCAAACCTCATGGGGGAAGGGGTTGCCTGTTAGAACATTTTCTTCCACAAAAAAGCATGACTAATGCATCAGAGAGGAAAAACAAAGAACAGAAGGCAACCCCAGACTTTTAAAACAGGGGCATTGTGTTGTGGTTAATGACTAACACTAGAAAGTGTCTAGAAAAGCTGCAGCAATAAGCATAAGGGAAACTGAAGCAATAGCAAAACCTATTCACAGTTATGAAATCTCTCTCTGGTATCTTTGGCAAAGAGGCTCAGCTGAAAAGGGCGGATACATGAAGGCTGCCGCAGCAGCAAACAAAATGCTGCACTGATTGAGTTATCATATAATTGGAGTGCCCTTGGGCCACTGGGGCACAACCAAAAATGACCACCAACTGAAGGGGTATAGTTCCCTCTTGCCTAAAGTGAAAACTCAAAGGGAGTTGACATCAAGTCTGAGAAAGCTGTGATGACATGAAGTACATTAGCCCCCATAACTAGATGAAATTATGGGCACTGTTTGAGAGCAGCCTGGTGTCTGTAGGTGGCATTTTGAAAAGGATAAGACCTTTAAAGAAATTACAAGCACGAAAGGGAAGCAGTGATGTAATAACTAATGCCGAACTCATGGGAACTTTTACCAAGTAAGGACTGAGCAAGATCCTCAATCTTTGGCCCATCGGGGATGAACACAGATGTAAATTGTACACACCAAAGCAGCAGCCTTTTTTATTTTCTCTCCTAACCATGATCTTTCCCCACAATTACCTTGATCTAATTAGGAATCTGGTCAGAATAACAGACAAATGCTGCTCTGCAAACACTGCCATGTATACCGTCTGACTGCTGTGATCACCATTACAATGACATCGTCTACCAACAGTGCAATCTGACATCCTACAGTTCTTTCCTGCACTTAAAATAGGAAGGAACTTTGGTATCTGTGGGTAAATATTTACTTTTAATGGTGATCACTGTACCCATCTTTCTTGAGGAGCCTCTGATTATTCTTTTAGGGACCCCCTTCCCTACCCCCTCTCAGATGTAAAGGTAGTATCCAAATATAAGGCTTTATTTTGTAAGGAAAAAGGATAAAGCCAGAGGAATAGCCTTTGCTTTCAGCAACACAAATCTCGACGAAGTGAACAGATATGTTGGTTTACAGGACATTGCATAGTGCACCAAAATGAATTGAAGGACATATTTATTGCATGCAAGGGGTATACTGCAGGCAGGGCAATACATCACTGGGTGATCCGACACCGTCAATCCAGCTAGAATTCTCAGTAGAGCATTTTGTGCCTCAGACTTTTTTTTCCATTTCCCTGCACCCCTCCACCCCTTACCTACTTCAACTTGTTTGGCAAAGAAGCTTCTAAGGTACAGCTAGAAATATATCCTAGCTACTAGGGGGATAATTTCATCAGCATAATCTCCTTCACAAGACTGTTGAAAACTGTAGGATGAAAGGGGAACTGTGGCGATTTACCTACTAATTAGTTGCTCTTATTAAGAAGAGTAAGATAATTGATTTTAGGATGCACTACCCCTTATTAAGACCTAATTAAGCTGTATATCAAAGACTAATTAAATGGCATTATTCCATCTCACTGATGAGTTTTGATGCTTGATGAATAGATTTGGGTGGAAGATGAACACATTGGCATAGATTTCTAAACCAGACAGATAATATAGAATAAGAAGCTGAGTAAAAGGAATTTTGGATTACCTAAACCTAACACACTTATTGGTATTTCTTCACTTTGAAGTGGTACAAAACAAAATATTTAAATACTGGCTCAGCTTTGTAGGGAAGGGAAAAGACAGTGCAAGTGTTCGCTCTTTAAATGGCATATTTAAACTCTTCAGTAATTTCATTGGCATCAAGGATTGGGTTTGTGAAAAGGGGTACATTTTTATAGCATATTTCTCAGTTTATTCTGAAGATCTGTGCAGCTCTTATTATTTGAGATTTCACTGATAAGAGATACTCTTTTGTTGTGCTGTTTCTAAAAAATATTATAAGACAACAAAACAATCGTCCCCTCTCTTCACTTTAAGGACTATTTGAATTCTTCATTTTCAGGTTTATTTATTAGTGAACAGGTATAAGGTGAAAGGACTACACAACTCTGGCTCTTCAAAAGAGTCTACAGGCTGAGATAAACACAACACACAGGGAAACAGTTTGCTTTTTAGAAAAAAATATTGTGGGAATTGAGATTATTAATAAGGCTTGTGTTTTTGACACTTCATTCTCCACTTCAATGAACTCACTCACCGTACAATAAATCTTTAACAATCCAGTTGTTTGTTTGATAAAGAGGGCCTTACACTAAAATTTCTGTGTGTGATGTAAATCAATTCATAACTATAATCCCATCAGCCTAACCCACATTGCCAATACTGTGTCTTCGGGATGGTATTACTCTGACAACACAAACTCATCATTCTGTGTAATCTATGAGGTCATGACCCCACAGATTATGGTGGGCTCTCTCTCAAATTCCCTGGTGCTCTATAATGCAATGTCTTTTGGATAAATCACAAGATACCCACAGAAAGTAATGATTTCACTATACCTCTGGGATGTATTTGATTGTCTCTAATAGTTACTTTCACCAGCAGTATGATAATTTGCAAACAATAACATCAGTCATATGTCACGTTTGCACTCATTACTGGCCAAGGTATAGCCCTCTAGATCCAATAATCTATACTTTTCAACATCTAAATTAAATGTCATTCTGCACTAACTGTAGGATATTCATCTGAAACTGAACTTTTGCCGGTATAAGATGTGTTTTAAATGATCTGAGGGACATTTACCCTTGAATTCTTTTTGCATTAATACAAATGGAAATGGCAGAACTGCAAAAACAACAAATAAAATTTGTGCAAATGAGGAAATAAAATATCTATAATAGAAAAATGAGCAAACTATTTTGTAAGCAATTGTTACAGAATGCATGGACATGACATAAAGGTTGCCGCCATCCTGTGCAATTTGCTACATAAAGCCGTGGAGCACAATTTCTACTTGTGTTTATTCATTTGGTGGGAAATCATGGAGTTTGGCAGAGTCTGGAAATTCCTACTGAATATTTAAATGGTATTATAGAAAAAGATACACTTTTAAAAAAATGTTGTAAACAGTGTGATGTGGTATACAAGCCCCACACTGGTCAACAAGGGATTAGGCAGCTGCTCTGGGCTCAGGCAGCTCCACCTTGCCACACTTGCAATGCATGCATAGGCTAGAGGGGGAGCGTAAAAGGGAAGGACAGGAGATCTGGAAAGAGAACAAACCTTCAGCCTCTGAAGAAAGCGCTGACTAAAGGAAGGAACTTCTCCCAGATGACTGCTGCCCAATGGCCCCTCCTTCCCAGATTCTGAAGCACCCCAAGAGGGAATCATTCCCCTTTCTTTCCTATTACCTGTGTTTATTTGCATTAATTCCACTTCCTTTTTGTTCATAGACTACCCTGTAAGGGGAAAGACTTTAAAGTGATTGGGGGGAGAGCTGCTTTGCCATGCCCGGCCACAAGGAGGATACTTTTTAAGTATCAGAAAGATAATGATTGGACTCAAAAACCTGTGTGTAAACATCTGCCCTACCACTAAAGCAGCCATGCTACTGGGATTGTTGTTTGCAGTGCAGTTGCAGCCATGTTGGTCCCAGGATATTAGAGAGACAAGGTGGGTGACCTGTGTAAGCCGAGTGCTTGTCTTTTTCACTAGTAGAAGTTGGTCCAATAAAAGATATTTGTGACCCTGGGAGACTCTCAATCTAACTGGTAGAGGAACCCCCCATACTGTAACTCATATCAGGCCTGACACACTCATTGTCCTAATCCACTGGTTGTCATAATATACATCTCATATGTAAACTGGTGACAACATGCTGGTCCTGAAAATCATTGTGTGATGTGTGTATGAGTTGTGTACAAGGAGTTATAGATATGTTCTGAAAATATGTTCTTATAATGTGTTTGGGAGGCAATGCATAACCTCGGCCTGTCCTACACAAAGGAGCGTATTTACCTGTCTGACTGGCAGGCAGAGGACAATGACAATACACTTACATATAAGGTACACAAAGCCATTAAACAAACGGGAGAAGACAGTTTAACAGTCATGCTTAACAGACTGTACACCCTAGAAAACCTTCCTGTCTCTTAAGGCAAAAGCAATGAACATTTTGGATAATATAAGGGGAGCAAAAAGGCCTTTTAGTTATCCATCACTAAGGCAACATAAGCATAAGGCCCTTTGGGCCTGTGAACATTGTATCCCCTAGTCTGAGTGGCTATGGGTGTTGATAACTTGATGTAACTGAGGAAACTGTTTAGACAAAGATTGTAACTTGCTAAAATTAAGTTTTAGTCACTAGAAAGAGTGTTTTGTTGTTTTATTTGTAACCATAGCTGTCTTTTGTTCTTGTTTAGAATTTCTTAAATCTCTGTTCTTTGTTAATAAACTTATTCTTGTCTTACTACAAAACCATCTCAGTGCTGTGTTTTAAAATGAAGTGTGTGTCTTCAGCTAACTTAACAGGCTGATGTGAGCTCTGTCTCTTTGGAGGCAGCAAACAATTTCTGTAGGAATCCAGTGAGAGGGTCTGGACACTGCAAGGAGATGTCTCTGGGGAACTGGGGTTCACTAATTGTTACTTGCAAGGCAAGGTTTAGACTGGAAGAGTCTTGAAGAATTTGCTGGCAAGGCAGACAGGCTGATAAGTCAGGGAAATGACACAGCTTGGCAGCAGCAAAACTCCCACTCTTGCTAAGACAAAGTGGTATCATAGTGACTCACAGTTCTGTGTGTCCTGAGCATGACATCACAATTACCTCACCCATGGGATGCATTTTGATTCAAAACCTCTCAATACCATGGAACCAGAGTGTAGCGAATCTGCAGCTATTACTCCAACATTGTGGCTGAAGAAGGCTCTCTGTCAACATTTTTCCTCTGCACTCTACCTCTGTGGATCCCTTCTCCCTATATCCCATCCATGATGGCTTGCATGAAGCCCCACACACCTGGTCTCTGCCTGCTGCATGGGCTAAAATAATCCTGCCCCAACACTTTACCCCATTAGGACTTCTGCAGGCAGCCTCTTCGCACCACCTGGTGATAGAGGTCTCATATATTCAGGCTTTGCTGGCATGCTAATCGTTACTCCAAGTCAGCCCTAATACTCAGGTCACTACTAGCATAGGTGAGTATTCCAGCAATCCCCATATTGTCCATTTGGTTGGAGTAAGAGGCCTTATTAATAGGTTACAAAATGTTCTTGTGAGGAAAGGAGGAACTTTGGGACACCATGCTAAAGTGATGGCCCCAGTCCCTAACTGAATACAGTTCCTGTTCTGTTTCTGTGACTGGAATCAATAGAGCCTCAAGTCTAGGAGACAAATGGGGAGGCAGAGATAGTCTCATCCTCAATAGCCTCAGTGAAGTTGTCCATGGGAAAGGGGCTGGAAGTAGGGTCAGGGTTGAATACAAAAGCTATCTTCCAAGGCAGGCTCCCCTTATACCTGTGCTTGAGGGAGTTGACAGGACTGGTAGAGATGAGGATGCAACACAAAGGCCATGCTGGGCAAGAAGGATGACGCTCCCACTCAACATTTCATTACAGGAATCAGATGAAAGGGTCATTTGTATGGGGGAAGTTAAATGCTACTTAGATATCTGATCTGACATCATCTTAAAGGGCAAGGCTCACACTCAAAGGCAGCAAAGTAATTTGTCTTTGCTCCTCAGCATACATACACAAATAGAAAAAGTTGACAACCCTGAATTTTCCCATCTTAGCAGTTAATCTAAGTGCCCCTCAACAACACAATTAAACCAAGTATCACACTAAAAGGATTACTTAGTAATGGCAGAATTTGCTAATTGGCAAGCTCAGTAATACACTGGCATTGTGATGCTGTGTCAGAGACCCAACATCAGGTTTATATGCTTCCATTTTCCCAGCGTACAGTAGGTTTGGTTCCTTTCTGTGAGCACAAATAGGAAGGTGGAGTTCTGCACTCTTCTCTTCCCACTCTGCTAGCACTGATGGACATTTTTGTTGTCTTTTATGTGTTTTTACCCCCCAGGGACGATCCTAGTTTTGTGTTTACACAATTGATTATTTTCTGTAGTGTTTTACATAATAATCTTAGCAGTAGAGAAGGCCAGGGGAAGAGAAATTATTTCAGCTGTACAAACACAAATGAAAAAGGATTTTGGGATTAATAAGCATTGAGGTCACAGTTCCAGGTATAGAATTGCATCATCCTAGATGGCGCTTTCTCAGGAAGGTGGAATACCTTCCTCAATTCCTGGGTGTGCCTAGGACCTTATGGGTTTCAGCAAACATCTACTCTTTTTGCCCAACCATGGGTCCTGCAGAGGCATGGCCCAACTCCTCTCTGATCCTTTTGCAGGAGTAGGGACACATCGCCCCCTGCATTCCCCAGTGGACTGCAATTCACACTGGTGCTTACACAGGACTTATGAAATTGAGAGTCAAAGTCTCTCCTCTGTTTATTCTCACTTCTACTCTGCCCCTGCCTAAGGGCCTGGCAGAATCTGGCTCTTGGAAAGTGAAAAACATGTTCCTATAGGCCATGAACACAAAATGAAAACCACAAAACCATCTGCAGTTTTCAAAACCAACACCAACTGAAGAAGATATGATTCAACAAAATTCAAAACTTGGAAAAACGAAATACTGAGTTAAGGTACACACCAGCGCAACCTTAACTCGGCCTCCTCTTTGAGCACTGACCCAATATGCCCATAACATACGTTCTCACATTCTGCCTTTGCAAATAGTGCACATTACTCAGGGAGTAGGACACATGACAAGGGGAGCAGAGTATAATGCCTTCTCTTTGCTAAGGCAAACCTTATTATTTAGGTGAGCTGTACTGAAAAGAAGGTACCTACACCTATTCTACGCTCAAACATTAAGCCTACTCCCCAGAAACAACCCCACATTTGCTACATTTTGCTACCCCTTCACCTCCTTTTATCACCCCTTTAGTCTTACCCACAAGATTCCTTCCAACTCTATACTTTCACTTACCTGTCACTGAACCCACAGACCACTCTGATATCCCACCTGACTGCTGACAGCATAGGTGCTGGAACTAGGGGTGCTGGGGGTGCAGAAGCACCCCCTGGTTTGAAGTGGTTTCCATCATTTACAGGGTTTACAGTTTTGTCTAATGGCTTTCAGCACCCCACTATACAAATTGTTCCAGGACCTCTGGCTGACAGTCTCCATGGAAAAAAGAACTCTGTGCATGGTACTGACAATTTTTAAAAGCCAGTGCAGAAATGTGGCATAATGGATCCCTCAAGGTGCACATGCACTGCTTTCCTTTGTGCACACCCACCAAGGATCAGGATCACCTCACATTATGATCACAGCTCTTCATGCTCCTCAAATTAATGCCTCCACCTTTCAAAAGAGCTACATCTAATACAGTGCATGCAGAAAATTTCCAGTAGCTATTGCCAACTTCAAGGGCAGAGTTAAGGTTCAGTGGGCATGTTCCTAGTTTTCAGAGGTTTGACTTTTGCTGAACTCGATGTTATGGAAAGTCATGAGATACCACCAGGCAACCTTATCACTGTGTTAATAAAATTTGTCTGTGAATCTAGTGATAATGGAAATTATCATTCTCTATTAAAGTTTTTTCAGGGGATATCATGAGATTGGAGTGATGAAGAGACTTGATGGAAAAATAAGCACATAGGAAATGGAGGATGTTGATCATTTTTTAAAATGCATTTAACTTAAACCACAAATTTCACTTTACATTATCTTTAAAGAAAAAGTCTATGTAAACTTGATATTTTAGCAGGAACACTTGTCTGATGCATATTGAATCATCTTTTTGAATCATATTGAATATCTGAATACTTATGTGAGATAATTATTCTTTTTTGTGTGACAGATCTAACATGCTTTTTGTGTCTGAAATATTTTGTATTTCATTTTTTATTTTTAAAATGGAACTGTGTTTTAAGGAGACGACAAACCTTTTATGTATGGCATTTTTACTCCCATTTCCTTTTGTACAGTTCATTTTCCTGCTTAGTGCAACATAATACCCGATTTGTTTTATGTATTCAATTTAGTAATGCAAGCAAGGTTGCAAAGGTCATAAAACATTATGCTGATTCTATAAATTCCATTAAAAAAACTCCCATTGAAATCACTTTCATCACATACAAAAATTCCAAGGCAATTCACAATGCTAACACATAAAGCATAAATCCAGGGGTTCATCTAACTATCCAGGACCATAACAGGCAAGGGAGTCCATGGTGACATTGCAATTCATTGTAACATTGCCACCTGTCCCCTGTAAGAGGCAAGCTGAATTTTCAAATGAATCAAACAATTTACTGGAACCTAACAGTGAGACGATCTCAACACATGTGCAATGTTTCATGTTGATTTTCAAGGGATTAGCACTTTAGCTGAGGAAATCTAAGTAAACAAACATTCTGGAAGACCAGTGAACAATGAACAGTAATAAGCCAGCTATAATTAGTAATAAAGGCCTTAAAATAACTGTATCCTCTTGAGACGGCGTTGGTTGAATCCTTACTGTGTTCTGGAAATAATAGAATAATTTTTTCCAGTGTAACTAAAATGGTAATTAAAAGCTGATTTACTATCAAAGACAACCTCAAGGTTATAACATAAGTAGCTGGCTGTGAAGTATTCCCATCAAAATCATTTGAAAGGTTCTGCCCTACTCACAAGGTGGTAGGAAGGCAGAAGCCAAAGAGAAATCAGATATTTTTTCCAGCTTTAGAAGGGGTTATGTATGAAGGAAAGATTCAACAAAATTGGAATTAGTTAGTTTTGAGAGAAAGGCAATTAACAAGGCGCTTGACAGAAGTGTTTAAGTGTAGTTAGCTGAGGGATATTATAAAATTAAGTTTAATGATCTATTAAAGGTAGCTTGAAAGACCAGAACACTACAGAGCAAACAGTGGATGCCATTAAAAAGTCACCATTTGCCAACATGTACCACGATTTTGCCATAATTCTTTCTTATTCTCTCCATCATAGCAACTTTGCCCCAAGTATATGGAAAAATGGATACTGCTGCTGTTGGAACTGCAACTGTTGACTTCTAAATATTTTTATTTCCATTTTAAATAGTTTTATTCTGTTTTACGGTGTCTCCATATGCTTCAGTAGGGGAGGAGAGGAGGTACTTTATATAAGTACTGAGATTCTTTTAAAAATTTTAAATGAGGTAGTAAAAAACAGTAGTACATCAACCCATTCCACACATTACAGGCCCATGTCCTACTTCTGGGCCTATACCACTATATAACTTAGGGCTTGTATATATGGTGCTTTATGCATGGGAAGCTGGAGTTTAAATCTATGGCACAGTAGCGGGTTGTGCACTAAGTGGCCATGTGGATCCTGCTGCCATACATTAAAAGTTCTGTAGTGTCCTCTGACATATTGTATTAGGTCCAAGTGCACTGTGGAACTTTTACTGAGAAGCAGCAGAGTCCACATGCTCACTTAGTGCACAGCAGGCGGGTGTATTGTAAATCCACACCCTGCGCCTTGCTGTGCACTAAGTGATCATATAGACAAGCCCTATAGGATGTAGTTCCTGATAAATATGGAGTTGGTACTCTATTATTAATTTCATCATGTGTTTTCAAACTAGTTTAACTAGACATAATTTGGTTTAAACACACCCGCACACATCTATCCATATAAACAAGCCACTAAGGCCTCAATAAGCACTCCACTGGTAGACCCCTGTACTTATGGAGAACTCCTTACAGGATCAGGGATCTGTGACATCACAGAGATGGTTTCTCTGGCAGTAGACACATCCACTCCCTGTTCTTTATCTGTTCAATTGACACAGAGAGTCTCCAGGGCTGCTACAATCCAACACCTTCCACTATTCATCTTCCAAGAACAATCTCCACTTTAAAGATCAATTTCAAATACCGCCAGACATACTTTATACAACCCTGCCCCCAAAAACAAAAAAAACCCAACACCACCACAACCTACACTAAAAGATGATTAAAGTTGCAAAATCAAGCACTCAAAAGGTTGAAATTGCCAGATTTAAGGTCGTCTGTGAACTTTAATTTAGCTCCCTTATGCATAAACAGTATGATACAGTATTTAACTACATGATCACATCCTTTTTTTTACTATTTTTTTGAAATAAACAAAAGACAAAAGGGTTTTATAATGGACAGTGTCAGGCAACCTTAACTGTAGGTATCATTCCTGTGCTGTGTATATTCGCGAGAAACACATTTTCACAGAAATTTGCCTTAAGTGTAAGAACGCATCACAGCAAGCAGTGTCAACATTATATATATATAATTTTCGAATTCTCTGTATAATTCAATAAGGTAAAAGACAAAAGGATATCTACATGCAGGAAGATAAAAAATTGGAATAACTTTCTCCTTTGATTGACTATTTTCCTTTTTTTCCCCTCCTGAGTGGATAATACTTTTATTGCAAAGAATAAGTTGGCTTCAAATAAATTATATATAAATGCTAAATTATTATTATATGTTTTGTATATACACAGGAGGCATGGCAGAGTGGTGCTATGCTACATCTGATCCTCCAGTGGCCCAGATGCACCTTTCACCAGTGGTGTGATAGCGCTGCTCCTGTAAAACCTAGTCTACACTGGCAATGTTTAACTGTGGCAGCACTTTAACGTGGCTTGTGCAGTCGCGGCGGAGCGCCAGGAGAGAGCTCTCCCAGCGCTCTAAAAAAACCACCTCCATGAGGGGTGTAGCTACCAGTGCTGTGAACGCGGCTCCCAGCACTGTGCACTGTCTACATTGGCACTTTACAGCACTGAAACTTGCTGCGCTCAGGGGGGTGGTTTTTTCACACCCCTGAATAAGAAAATTGCAGTGCTGTAAAGTGCCAGTGTAGACAAGCCCTACTTGTATTGGGACCAAGCGACTATGAATCAGGCATGAAACCGTGTTTTCAATGTAATGGAGAATCAGGGCTATAAAATATATTATATGAGACAGTAGTACATCCTTTGGGTTTATGTGATTTTAGTGTTGGTGCCTGTGGGGCACTTACTTGTTTTCAACAGATTTATTGGCTAAAATCTGATAAATTGGAGCTTTTGTCTCCAAAATGGTACCCTCATAAACAATGCGATTTACTTATAGAAAGAATTAATATAATTAATTTTTTGTTGGTAAATCATTGCTGATGACCTTTTGGTGACCTATGATACAAATGTAAGATTTCAAATTGTTTTTCTCCCCTTGTAAATAGCAGTGCATAATGAATGAGCACACCAAATTTCAATATCAAAACTGAAAAAGATATGTGAGCATGTGAAACCTGATAAGAAAGAATGGTCACCTTTCAATGGCTGTTAATAAAGTCAAGTCAGATTAAGAATTTTTGTTCACATACTCTATGGCCCATAATGCAAGAGCATACCAGATTTCAAGATTCTAGAGAATGTGAACATGACAATTAATTATCAGCCATGTCCAAAATCATCAGCACCAACAACCCACCCTCAAAATTTCCTGTCAAACAAAATAAAACAAAACCAGAAAACTAGTTTCAGGTCTCTTAAAATACTTCGTTCTGATTTGACTTTTTTATTTTATATTATATAAATATTATATTATACAAAAGAAATTGAAGCAGAAAGTAATTTTGAAATGGAAAATTGAAACATTCCATTCCAAAAACATCAAAATACATTTTTGAGATTATGGAAATGTTTTTTCCCCTCAATTTTTCTCGGCAATTTTTTTTGAAAAAATATTCCATCAGAGAATTTCCATCCATCTGCAGTGCATACGCTGTCTGCAGGTTTTCACTCAGCAGCTCTTCACAGCCTTCAGTTGTAAGGAATCCCATGGCCGTGTGCTACCTTCAGGCTTTCTTCCACAGACACAGATGTAATCATGGAAAACAACATTCTCGAGCATCGCTAGTTGAGTTTCTAAATGCAGACATGGGTACCTCTAAAGTACTTGGCTTGCTAGAAAGGGGTATAGTGAGCTTCAGTGGGGAACCTGTGACAACCAGTAACCTTTCCCTATTTGTCCTAAGCATCATTGGCTTCTGTAGCCAGGCTCTCTCTGGCAACAATGTTTCCCTTTGCTAGCAAACCACAGCACTAAAGATCCATGGAGACGAATTAATTATGCTAGGGAAATGCACTTGTGCAGTAGAAAAAACCGTCAGTATTTCATCCATGAAACACCAAGCAGCTGTGAAATGCACAATCATGTTGCATTGCCCCAAACAATATATTCATTATAAAAATAATAGCCAAAGCATGAACTTAAAACAGTTATAATTATGCTCCTCATTTTAAATTCCCTATTTTTAACCAGCAGCAGAAGCAGTATGGATATGGCATACCCATTTTTACCTGGTTAATTTGAATAATGCTACATCCTTTGTGCAGGATGAGATTGGAGATTCTTTATTAAAAGAGACTGTGATGACTAACTATAGAAAGTGACATATAAAGAATTTCAAACAAAAATATCAGAATTCATGTGTTGTTTTAATTTACACAAATGCAACTGAGACCCTACTAGATTTTTACATTGAATTCTGATTGGCTCTGAGAACATGAAGCTGACAATAGCACAATTGATACCAGATCCTTCCCACCCCAAATCACAAAAGATAGCAGCATAACCTGGAACACAGACTGATATGTTTTAAGGCCAGAAGGGACCATTACGATCATCTAGTCTCACTTCCTGCTAAACACATGCCAAAGAATGACAACAAGTAATTTCTGCATCAAACTCAAAACTCCTGTTACTAATTTTTTTTAAAGTATAATGTACTCAATGAGTTTAAATCAGATAAACACCTGTTGCCTGAATTCAGAGGCATCAGATTAAGCTGAAAAAGCTTTTGGAAACGTAAGAGTGATGAAGGAGGCTTATCCTACACACCCACTATCTTAGTACGGATATGGTCACTTCATGAATAAAGAGCATAAACCTGCCATCATGAACAGCAATCACAATTAATCCTGAGAATTTTGTTACTAGAAAAGGAAGCCAAAGAGTACAGTAGATGAGACAAGAAGTAACCAGCATTACTAATAATATTAGCTCAAATTGTAGAGGCCAGACACATCACAAAAAGGACACAAAACAGACAGATAAAGATCAGGCTGGATACTTGGACCAGACAGGGCAAAAGAGGCAAAGATCATACAAGTGGAGAAATGAATCAGTAAAATGCAAAGTCTAGGATGCAAAGTGGAAGCTGTGGATGATATTAACCCCTCCCCTTCCAACAACAAGATGTCCAGAGGTATTTACCATCAAGACTTAGAGAGAATACTGCTGCTGGTGATGAATATTGCAGTATACAGAATTCTTGCTGAGCAAGAAACAGTTTCAGCAATTTTATTTATGACACACTTTCTGTCATTCATAATGATTACCTTAGAGGAGACTTTCAGCAGGTGATGCACTCTGAAAACATTTCATAGAGAGGTGTTTGGATGTCTTCGTCGAATCTGAAAAATAGAAAATCACTAGTTAAAGCCATCAGCTTATGACACAATGGTAGCACTGGAAAAAAGTGATTGAAAATATCCACATAAGAAATCTGCTCACTGCACAGAGAATGTGACAAAGAGAGAGGTAGATTAGTGGGTTTATCTCAGAAGTGACAGATTTCTACATTTCAGAAGTGCCATGCTGAAGTGGGTGATGGAGGGGCTCACATGAACAAGAAGAACCTGTGGTTCACCAGTAGCCATGGGTTTTGATTTTGAGTTAAACTCAGTTCTGTAATTGTAAGATTAACCCAATAAAGCAATTTTTTTTTCTTGAATCTCAGGTACTTTTTCCGGGAAGATGGAAGCAGCATTGGAAAGATATCAAAATAATTTAACAATCTGTAGACAGGTTAGGAAGGTGATGAAATGACAGATGGAATACTTACATTCCTAATCTCCCTTATACAAATTAAAAAATAGAAGCGGATTCTGCTGGCAAGTGACTTGGTCTTATATGCAGCTTGAAGGCTGCATATTCTTTTCATTCATCATTTAAAGACAGATCATCAGGAAGTCATTACACTGCAAAGACTGGGCCTCTGTACAAATGTGATATAATTGAGCACAACAATATGCAAATATCACAGATAATAAAACAGAAAATGGTTTGCAGTATTGGACTTGTCCTTTGTGTGCATTATGGTGCCAGGTTTAATCCTGTCAGCAAAACTAAAGGAAAGAAACATGTTTCCCGGTCCTGTATAAAATAGATGTTGGCAGCTTGGAACCGGCTTCGAAAACTAATATTAAGTTTTGAAGGTGTCCTTTTTTATGGTAAGTTCCAGTGGTTAGTGGAACTTGAGATGTCCTGTAACCAAAATCCCAGAGCCAAATACTCTACCCCAAACTTTTGGAGAGGTTTAGAGAGGTTTTGGAGAGGAGTTCAGGGGATCTCGCAGTTTCTCAAAGAGACAATATTTAAGGCACAACAGCAAACTATCCCAATATGAAGGAAAGATAGGAAGAATAATAAGAGGCCAATATGGCTGCATCAGGAGTTCTTTAATGACCTGAAAATAAAAAAGGAATCCTATAAAAAATGGAAACAAGAAATAATTGCTAAGGAGAAGTACAAAAGAGTAGTGCGAACATGTAGGGACAAAATCAGAAAGGCTACGACACAAAATGAGGCACACCTAGCAAGGAACATAAAAGGTCATGAGAAGAAGTTCTGTAAATATATATGGAGCAAGAGCAAGAGACAGACAAAGGATGGTGTAAGCCCACTACTTTGCTCGGAGGGAGAACTATTAATTGATGACATCAAGGTGACTGAAATGTTTAATGCCTATTTTGTGTCAGTTTTCAATAAAAAGGTTAATTGTGACCAGATGCTTAATACAATTAATATTAACAACAAGGGGGAAGGAACACAAGGTTTGTTTACCTGCCGCGTCCGCAGGTTCTGCCAATTGCAGCTCCCATTGGCCGTGGTTCGCAGTTCCAGGCCAATGGGGACTGCGGGAAATGGCACGGGGTGAGGGATGTGCTGGCCCCTGCTTCCCTCAGCCCCCATTGGCCTGGAGCGGTGAGCTGCGGCCAGTGGGAGCTGCGATCGGCCAAACCTGAGGACGCAGCAGGTAAACAAACTGGCCCGGCCTGCCAGAGGGCTTACCCTGGCAGGCCGGGTGTCAAAGGTTGCCAATCCCTGAGTTAGATGTACGTTACATTGGCGTGGCCTGACAAAATTCTAGGGTACTTAAGGAATTAGGTTGAAGCAATCTCAGAACCACTAGCAATTATCTTTGAGAACTCATGGAGGATGGGTGAGGTCTCAGAGAACTGGAGAAGAGCAAACATAGTGCCTATCTTTAAAAACGGGAACGAAGAGGAGCATCATATGTAACTCATGCGAGGTAGTTGTCCTGCTGTTTGGCAGGGTGGAGAACTGTGTCCTGTTTTAGGAGCCACACTTTAAGAAAGATGTGGAAAAATTGGAGAAAGTCCAGAGCAGAGCAATAAAAATAATAAAAGCTTGGAAATCTTGTCCTATGAGGAAAGGTTAAAAAGACTGGGTATGATTTGTCTTGAGAAAAGAAGACTTCAAATATGTTATGGGCTGTTATAAAGAGGTTGGTGATCAGTTGTTCTCCATAGCCTCTAAAGAAAGCACAAGAAGTAATCATCCTAATCTGAAGCAAGGGAGGTTTAGATTAGATATGAAAATCTTTCTCACTATAAGAATAGTTAAGCACTGGAATAATTTTCCAAGGGAGGTTGTATAATACCCATGATGGGCGAGTTACATGAACAGGTGAGATAAACACCTGTCAGGAATGGTTTAGGTATACTGGGTCCTGTCTCAGAGCAGAGCATGGACTAATGTCATCTCAAGGTCCCTTCCAGCACTACATGTCTATGATAGTTGGTTGCTGTGGCTTAAAGTTCAACTCTGAATTAGAGACAGTTACAAATTTAGATGTGTAGTGGTAGCATGGTGCAGAAGTAGCAGTAAAAGGGAGAAGTGAGTTCTAGCTCAAAGCTTATCTTTTGATTCCCAGGTCAGCAAATGCTATGGCTTCTTTGGAGGCAGCATAATCAGCTCTTGCAAAGCCCTGAATCTGATAAATACAATAACAGCTACAATGCCAGGACTACATATCGATGACATAGACAGCATGCAAGGCTCAGTTTTTAAAGGTTGAATAATCTGAACTCTTGCACAGGTGCTTCTTGCAGTACTGTTGGTATGGGATAGTGATAGGGCACCATTGTTTGGAGATATTTGCATCCTGACCCCCTTGGCTGTGAGGAAGGGTCTGGCCAACTTGAATCTTTGCATGAGCATGAGTGTGTGCATGTGATTAAAAATGGAAGCACAATGAGGACTATTAGTGAGTTTGATCAGCTTGTTGATATCTGAGTAGCAGGAGTGCTAGTGCATACTTATTCAAAATAAGTGAACTTAGTTTGCTTAATTTCAACTCATAGGCTTAAAATTTCAATTCAACCTCAGACATTATTGACTTCATGTTTTGATTAGGAAAAACTGATAAAATGTAAAGAGAAGAAGCAGAATAAAGAAAAAAAATCAATGAAGAAACAGGGCAAAAAAACAACAGAGCAGAGTGAAAATCAAATAGATACAGAGGTAATGTGTACTATGATAAAGGAAATGGAGTGGAGGAAAGAAATATCCTGATGGAAAGATAAATACACCATATCTGTATTCTCTATTAAGCCCCAAAGGATCTAGCCACGCTTTTGAGAAATGTTTGTACTCCTGGCACACAACAAAGGCTGCCCCATAGCTAGAAAATGCACTTTTGTTTTATTTTAATGACCATTGAGGGTAAGAATGAGGGGGAGCAATTAATAACAAGGCCTTACATTACAAGGAAAAAAGTCTGTGAACTCAATATAGTTTTTTGAACCTCACAAATAGTTTGTTGTAATTAAGTTTTATTTTGAAATTTTAGTAGCATTCCACTCAGACTCGTTAAGAGAAATCTTCTTATTGACAGATGGGCCTAAACCACAAAATTCAGATCTGGAACTAGAGGTTAATCACCACAAAGAACAAATGTATTCTGATATGGGTTCAACCGATTAGACAGAAAGGGAGTGATAGTGAAATCTCCTGACTGAGTTGAGATTCTGAACTCCTACCAAAATTTGGGGGCCAAAGAGTTGAGATTCAGGCCTATTTCAGATTTTAATCTGCTAATAAGAACAAAGCAGCTAGACAGTGTGAAGAAAAGCTGCAGGGGACTCACAACAACTACGGTTGCTGGTGTACTGGCTTGTTTTTTGTGGGATTGCTCAAGAGTACTTTTAAAGCATATTGCTCAGAATCCCAATTAAAGTGATAAAGTGTCAGGAAATCACCTGAAAATTAGTATCTTACAGTATCTCTTAATATCCACATAAGCATATTTACAAACACTTATGACACATCTCCATCAGGATGAATCTCCAAGGAATTAGTTATGAATGATGCAAAATAATAGGGCATCGTGCTCCCACTATTCTGGTTCAAGTACAGCATTTACCCAATAGGGTTGTAAGATGCTTCATGTTCATTAGAATGACAAGTTTCCATTTACCAGAAGATATTAAAAAAGCCCTGTCAATATTATTTCCATCAACATCATTTTCACAAGATTAATAAAAAATTAATGAAGCAGACAGAATGTAGTAATCTGGTTAAATATTAATTTTCTATTTTCTTTAAGAGCCTGTCTGCTGAACTTTGAACACCTTCAGCTTACAGACGACATCACAACCCATGTTCCATTACTAATGCTCCCAGTGGCCTCATATACACACTGAGTGTCAGACTCCCTGTGGGACTGAGCACCATGCAGTTATTCTCTTAGACAAAGGGTAGCTGAGCTATTCCAAAGTGATAAAGTCCACCCATTAGGAAGCGCAAGCATGTGCACCATTCCTCTGGTCAAAGCTGGCAACCTAGTCACTAGAAAGTGATGGTTGCACTGATTCCATCATTAATATCTCCCTGAGCAGTGCAAGCATCTATCCCGCGCAGAAGGAAATTTTTATTCAAATTGAGTAGTACCTTATACCACCAGTAGTTCCACTGACATCAGGAGGACTGTATGCAGAGTAAAATGCTAATCAACCTGAGTGAGATCATCAAAATATGCCCAAGGAGATGTATTGACAATCTCAAACAACAATGCACTAAATGTCTGATCTTTGGCTTTTTTAAAGGCAAAGAGAAGTTTCTGATGTATTTTATGTGTGGGATGTACAAATAGGGATGGGATGAATCACTTTTTATTGTCTGATACTAAATATTATGACACACTGTTGTTGGATAACACATTCAAATCTGAGTATTAAGACCCATGGCATAAACATCTTCCCTCTTTTTGAACAGCGGGATTGGCTACTCTGTGGATTTCGAGGTATGCATCCAGGACACTGATGCTCTGCCTGGATTTATTCACCAGTAAATCTATGGATTTGTGCTGACTTCCAATCCGCACCCTCCTCAGGGGGAGAGAAGGTTGCTATTCTATTCAGGTTGCTATACAGCCTTCATAACTGTAGTATCTGAATGCCTTCCAACAGCTACTGCTGTTGCTCACTGCAAAAGAGGAAATGGTCTGATTAAAGTGAATGGAAGACCCCTGGAAATGATTGAGCCTAGAACCCTGCAGTACAAACTGCTTGAACCTGTTCTCCTCCTGGGCAAGGAACGTTTTGCTGGTGTTGACATCCGAGTCCGTGTTAAGGGTGGTGGTCATGTAGCACAAATCTACGCAATTCGTCAATCAATTTCCAAAGCATTGGTGGCTTATTATCAGAAGTATGTTGATGAAGCTTCCAAGAAGGAAATCAAGGACATCTTAATCCAGTATGATAGGACCTTACTGGTTGCAGATCCTCGTCGTTGCGAGTCCAAGAAGTTTGGTGGACCTGGTGCCCGTGCATGCTACCAGAAGTCTTACCGTTAAAATTGTTCTTTACCCTTGTATCTTGCAATAAATATGAGGAAAAGTTAATAAATATTTCAAGTTTCTAAATCTAATATTTGTTTATATTGGATACCTTTCTTTTTTTTCCAGGGTTGGGAGTCCTTCAGTAGTTAAATATTTTATTAATATAAGACAACTGACCTAAAAAACAAAAACAGGAGTAGTGCTGGTGTCTAGGAATAAAGAAAAGCACTTTGCTGCTGTCAAAAAAAAACAGTGCATTTAGTGACGTGACTAATATCTGTCTCATGTGGTTTGTTCTCTCTCTCTTATCCTCTCCCCATGGGGAGAATTGTGTGTGCAGTGCAGTGTTTTGTTTTGGTGTTTCAGTAAGGACCAGCTATTTTTTGTATATGCTGCTACATGTTTATATTACAGAAGCCAAGGCACTTGCAGCAGAAGACAGTGATGTTTGTCAGGATCTTAGTTCCTGTGGTAGTTCATTCCACAGTATCAGCCCAGACACCAAGAAAGAGCTCTCTCCTGCACAAATAAGCTATGTCTTTAGGAGAGAAATTTCCATTGTGCCTGAGGTTAGCCTGAATCTGGTGATGGCAGGAAGATCATGACAGCTATCAGAGATACATATTGCCAGTATTGGGGAAAGCGGGCAAGGGTAGGTCTGTCACCCTGTGGAGATGTCATATGTGTGTTTGGATGGCAATACCTCAAAATCTTCCATAGCCATACAAACTCTGCATACAGACTGGACAAGGAGTTGGGAACTCTTCAAGCTGAAATGTTAAACTTCTAGTGTAAAACCACCTCTCCCATGGGTTTCTCCATAAAAGGGAATAATACTATTCTAAATAGAGTATACAATGCAACAGAGAAGATAGAAAACCTGCTGAAGAATCAGAGTAGCCTTTAGTACTTCATGTTAAGTAGGGGGACTCCATTCTTCAAAAAGGAGCCAGTGTCTATTGTCAGACTTCACTTCCTGATAATCAGGCTCTATGGTTATGGGAACAGTAATAACACCCTATATGTAATAGAATTCTTCAGCACAGCCTGTAGGACTGGAAGCGACCTCGATAGGTCATCTAGTCCAGTCCCCTGCACTGTGGCAGGACTAAGTATTATCTAGACATTCCCTGAGAGGAGTTGTCTAACCTGTTCTTAAAAACATCCAATGACTGAGATTCTACAAACTCCCTAGGAAATTTGTTCCAGAATTTAACTTCTATTACAGTTAGGAAGTCTTTCTGAAAGTCTAACCTAATCTACCTTACTGCAATTTAAGAACATTACTTCTTGTCTTGTTCACAGTGGTTAAAGAGAACAATTTATCTCTCGCCTCTTTATAACAACCTTTTATGTATTTGAAGACTTATCACGTTCCCCTCTCAATCTTCTCCTCCCCAGACTAAACAAACCCAATTTATTAAATCTTTCCTTGTAGGTCATGATTTTTAGATCTTTAATCATTTTTGTTACTCTACTCTGGACTTTCTCCAATTTGCCCACATCTTTCCCAAAGTGTGGTGCCGGGAACTGGACACGATACTCCAGTTAAGGCCTTCTCAGTGCTGAGTAGATTTGAAGAATTACTTCTTGCATCCTGCTAACACATCCCAGAATGATGTTTTCTTTTTTTGTAACAGTATTACATTGTTTAC
This sequence comes from Chelydra serpentina, assembly GCA_037349315.1. NCBI lineage: Eukaryota > Metazoa > Chordata > Testudines > Chelydridae > Chelydra > Chelydra serpentina. The sequence goes on along the minus strand of JBAIAC010000035.1, from coordinate 25,605,286 downwards.
TCATATTTAGTTTGTGATCCACTAAAATCCTCAGATCCTTCTCTGCAGTACACCTTAGGCAGTCATTTCCCATTTTGTATTTGTGAAATTTATTATTCTTTTGTAAGTATAGTACTTTGTATTTTCGTGCTTATTGAATTTCATCCTATTTATTTCAAACAATTTCTCCAGTTTGTCACTTTGAACCCTAATCCTATCCTCCAAAGCACTTGCAACCTCTCTCAACTTGATATCATCCACAATCTTTATAAGTGCACTCTCTATGCCAATATCCAAATCATTTATGAAGATATTGAATAGAACTGGACCCAGGACAGATCCCTGCAGGATCTCACTGATATGCCCTTCCAGCTTGATTATGAACCATTGATAACTACTCTCTGAGTATATTTTTCCAACCAGTTGTGAATCCACCTTATATTAGGGTCATCTATATTTCTCTAGTTGTTTATGAGATGATCATGTGAGACAATATCAAATCTTACAATACAATATCGCATTAAAGTCGAGATATGTCACATCTACTGTTTTTCCCCCTACCCTAAAGGTTTGCTACCCTGCCAAAGGAGGATATTAGGTTGGCTTGACATGATTTATTCTTGACAAGTCCAGTTGACTGTTACTTATTACCTTATAATCTTCTAGGTGCTTACAAATCGATTGATTATTTGCTCCATTATGTTTCCAGGTACCAAAGTTAAGATGATTTGCCTATAATTCCCTGGGTCATCCTTATTCCCCTTTTTATTGATATGCATTTTTATTTGCCCTTATCCAGTCCTCGAGTATCATGTCCTCCATGAGTTCTCGAAGATAATCGCTAACCAAAGAGGTCTTTTCAGTCATTTCCTTGAGTATTCTGGGATATATTTAATCAGGCCCTGCTGACTTTAAATCGTATCACTTTATCACTTGTCTAAGTAATTCTTAACTTGTTCTTTTTCTACGTTAGCCTCAGATCCTATCCCATTTGAATTAATGTTCATTATGTTAGTTGTCCAATCACTGTTAATTTTTTGGTGAAAACAAACAAAAAAGGCATTCAACACTTCGGCCATTTCTGCATTTTCTGTTATTGTCTTTCCCTCCTCATTGAGTAATGGCCCTACCCTGTCTTTGGTCTTCCTCTTGCTTCTCATGTATTTGTAAATGTTTTCGTGTTACCTTTATGTCTCTAACTAGTTTCATCAAATTTTTTAGGCTTGATCTTTCCAATTTGGTCACTACATTCTTGTGGGTTTTTTTATATTCATCCTTTGTAATTTGAGCTAGTTTCCAATTTTTGCATGACTCTTGAGTTTCAGCTTATTGAAGATCTCCTGGTTAAGCCTCTATTTCCTATGCATTGAGATAATTTGCTCTTGTGCCCCCAATAATGTTTCTTTAAGAAACTGCCAACTCTCCTGAACTCTTTTTTCCCTTAGACTTGCTTCCCATGGGATCTTGCCTATCGATTCTTTGAGTTTGCTAAAGTCTGCCTTCTTGAAGTCTATTGTCTTTATTTTGCTGTTTTCCCTCCTACCATTCCTTAGAATCATTAATTCTGTCATTTCATAATCTCTTGCACCCAAACTGCCTTCCTCCTTCAAATTTCCAACTAGTTCCTCCCTGTTTGTCAGAATCAAATCTAAAATAACCTCTCCCCTACTTGCTTTCTCTGCCTTCTGTAATAAAAAGTTGTCTCCAATGCATTCCAAGATCTTGTTGGATAATCTGTGCCTTGATGTATTGTCTTCCCAACAAAAGTCTGCATAGCTGAAGTCCCCCATCACTGTCAAGTCCTGGTATTTACCTCAGAGGGATGTGGTGAAGACTAATTAGTTAATGTTGGTAAGTGCTTTGAAGATTACAAGTGCGATATAAGTGATAATTAGTATTTCACTTTACAGTCAATAAAGCTTTTATCGTGTTTGCAGAATTATCGGAGTACCAAGCACATACTGTCTGAAGCAGCCTGTCATTTATTAAGCATGCTTGGAGAAGCAACCTATACCTATATGCCTATTGTCAAAAGCCTTGCAAACCAAAGATCATACATCCTCTTTTGTAATATTCAGTGATCCAACGGGCTGTGAGAATGAGAAAAGACTAGGTAATGGTCACTGTGTTCTGGGCCCTCATGTCTGCTGAGACTGAATAGCTGCTGTTTTGAGTGTTAACATTATCTATAGACAAACTCAGTGATGTATGTCCACAATCACAGTATATGGATACAAATTTGGGTGGGGAAAGTTGGTACTGAAGTTCTAACAGTTATATTAGTTGTCCAAAGTCCAAATCTTCCATGGCAGAAACTGACTACTTATCCATCATTCTCTTCAGGGAATCCATCCTAAATGGCTTCTTCAAGAAACCTTTCTTCTTGCTGTTTGTGGTTAGAATGAAATTCTGACTTCACAGTGCTCTCTGTTACCGCTTTCCATGATTCTATTATATGTTTCCAGATGCTTAGTGTTAACTTGCTTTCTCTGAGCAGATGTATTATAGAGTAGCCAGACATAACATCCCATTCCCTCAAGAAATGTCTGCAAGACAGAATTTACATTTAGCTTTAGTGGGTTTACTTTGACTTATCCAGAAAAATCTTCAATACACATAACCAAGCTCCATTGCTTCTCTCACTTATTTCGTCTCCTCAGAGTCAAAATGAAAGTCTCGCAAGAAATGAGCAGAGATTGGCTTGTTTTAAACACTGATTGGCTGATGATAGGTGAATGAGGTTTGAAAATTAATGGAAGTAATTCAGTGTGGAAACAACTATGAGCTATTCCAAACAGGCTGCTTTTCTGCATGGACTGCATCCTGCTCAGAAATTTGTCACGTGTATGTCAGAAAAGTAGCATTTTTTCTTTTAGTCTGAAATAGAACCATTTTTATGAACAGTTTGGACCACAGTATTAAAAGAAAATAATTCTGTTCCCACGGATCTATTTCCAACCAAATCCTAGTTGTGTTCTTTTAGTCAGCTTGTTCCTAATTAGTGGTATGTATGTGACAGTCTTCAACACAAATAACAGACACATTACAACTCCAAGCTGCATGGCTGTGCTTTATTACATACAGTGCAATGCTGACTTGTCTTAGTTATACACATAGTAGGAGAACTTGTGTGACTTCTGCAGAGATCACTGCATTAAGCCTCACTTAAAGCAAAGCCCAGTGATTACCAATAGTTACCATATCAGTTACACAGTATCAGACAATCTGCATTTGGGATTATCCAACGTTCACTCTTATTTTTCTGAGACTGAAAATTATTACATTTTGCCTACACTGTCCCTCATCTCCAACGTGAAATGTCAATGGTATGTGGGGTTCGGAGAAGAGAAGCAAATCTGACAGCTTGCCATTCATTTATAACAAAGTAAAGGAATAATTACACAGGAATGCAAAAACAGTTTTGCATTTCAATAGAAAAACAATGAAAACTGAATATTTGCACAGGCAGATGATAATCATTTAGGGCCCATCTCTGCTCCCATTGAAGCCAATGGCTAATCTGCCTTTGACTTCAACTTTTCAGGCTTGGGCTTTTACTTAGCACAAGGAGGTAGATTCAGAGGTAAATTTCAATGAAGCTGGAACAATCATATATATACATAAATTTATTCCTGGGGGAATTCTGCACCCCTGTGGGAGCACAGAATTCATACCTTCTGCAGATTTCTTCCTCCCCACGCAGACAAATGCGGGAGCCAAGAAATCTGTGGGGAACACACGACCCTTGCGCGGACAGGGGAAGGAGGGAGGCTATATCTTTTATATAATATATATAAAACCCCCAGGAAAAAGAAATAAAAACTTAAATTGTTAAATGGTTTATAATGGTTTATAATTAACACAAACAAAAGAAAAATTAGATTTAATGAGACAAGTGAACCTAATATGCTCTGAAAATGTAGCCCTTAGACCTTGATTCTACAAACCCTTATACATGTGCTTTTCTTCTGTAAATAGAGTCTCATGCATAAGTGTTTGTGGGATGGGGGCTTTTGTTTCTAACTTTCAGACCACCCTCAGACATTATAACACTTTTCAATACCAAATTAGGCAAAGGAACTACAGAAACGTATACATATACTAAGCTTGTACTAAGAATGAGGGGACAATACACCTTCTATTCCCTCATTCCTCCTCGTCTTCGCTCCCCCTTTTAGTCTCTATAGGCTTCATCTACAGACGAGTAACTCTTTGCATGAGGAAGGGCTGCAGAGGAAAGCTGACTAGAAATCTGGTAACTCCTATAGGTTCTGGGAAGAGGGTGTCATTCAGAATATACTGTGTCTCAAGGCTACCTCAGGATTTTTTCCTGCCAGTCAGAGCCATGTTACCTCAGAAAGGTCCTGCAAGAGCCAGCTACATAGTCAAACTGGCTAGTCAGTTCAACGTGTAGTTTTTGTGTAATAAACAAACAAAAAATAATTTCCATGTGATGATCTTGTTTCTTCAGAACACATCTTAAAAAAAGATGGGGAGGGGTGAGGCAGTTAAAGGAAAGAAGAAAACCCCCCTGCTTCTGATGTGCTCATAATAAACACTGCCTTTGGAAGTCCAGTAATTTAATTAATAACTACAAATGGAACAACAAAGCATTCAACGAAAAAGGAAAAGAGTCCACTGATTTCCATAAACACTCTATTTACAAAACTCTCATGCAATGCTACAGATCAGAGCAGAGAATGTGGCATTCACACATAAATAGCAATGACACCAGTTACTGACCAGTACAAAATTTAAAATTAGTGGTAAAGCTGGAAATGAACTCAGGTTCATAGAAGCCACTAAATACTTGAACAGTTTGAAATTCTTTTAAAATGCCTCTTGCACCAGACTGGAAGATTTTCAAAACTTTACTCATTTAGGAAGATTAAGAATGTTTATCTAGAACATTTAGAGACAATCGGGATCCTATCATCCAAAACAAGAACATAGTTGGATTTCTTTAAAATTAAGTCTTAGGGGAAGAAAGCTGTTAAAAAGATTTCTGCCTGTCAATTTCATTTTTTAGCTTTGGAGATGGGATAAATATTTTAATTCTATTTAAGAACTACTTACAAGATTATAATTGATGTAAGGTGACATTTTCAAAAGTGTCTAAGTGAGTTAAATCCTAATTTTGGGTGAGCACACTGGGTGTTGCATACATACCTTCAAAATGTGGGCCTATATGTTAGTTTAGAATATGGTGATTCTAAACTCTACACCGAAGGAAATATCCAACTGCTTTTAATGTAGCATAGATAATTTTTTTAGGGATCCCTAACAGCTAAGTTATGTGTATAAGTGGAGGTGGAAGAGATTTATCTGGTGTAGTGGGTGAGGGAGTTTATTTGTTCTTTTCTTAACAAACCTCAAAAGCAAGAATATAATGATTTGGTGAACTTGGAGACCATATGATAAGGTTATCAGAGAAGGCATATGTCAAAAGAGTATGTTTGAAACATCTCTTATAATAGGGTAGAAGGAGTTGTTATGTTATGGGATGCATGAAGAATTAGGAAATATGTATTATTTTTATGAATATTGTGCATGCTTCTGTGTGTTTGTTTATTATGGAGTTAGAGAAAAAGGGAAACCAAGCAGAAAGAGCAACACAGAAGGAACATCCCACCGCTCACTCCAACACGATAGCCACATCAATAGCTGTGAAGCGGTGGCAAATCAGCCCCAAACATGGTTACATAGTTGTTTTCCCAAGGCTGAGAATGTGGACATCAAATGACACTGATTGGTTAAAAGATCCACCCTGCAGAAAGGAATGGGGGAAGTTGTCTGCTGCAGGTTGATACAGACTGACTGAGAGTTAAGGTCTGAGTGAAGCAGGCTGGAACTTGGCCACCAAGAAAATTGGCATGGGGGAAGGGGAGCAGGAACAGGGGGGAAAGCACCAAGTCTAAATCATGTATATCTAGGGGCTTCAGGGAAATGCCAAGTATAGGTAAGACAGTATGGGCAGAGATATTTGTTGTTTTAAATCCATTTCCCTGAGTGCTGTGTAGCATTTAGCAAATAAATCACACTTTATTTTGAAGAAGCTTTCTTCTGCATTACTGCATACTGTTACTGTCCTCAGCATCCTGAAAGGAAACTCTTGGTACCAAGCCTGTTTGGGGATTCTCAGGTTGGCAACCAGGGGGCTGTAACTCAGAGCCCAGTCAGAAAGTGGTTGGATCATGGAGTCCCACCTCAACAAGAAGTGGAGGCATGGACCTATCTCTTGAAAGGCTGGGGGACTGGAGAGGGGCCTCTGAAGGGGCAGCCTAGCCAAGTACCATGACAGGAGGGTTGTATTCAAAACAGTATTCAAAACAGTCTAGACTGTTCTCAGTGGTAGAAGATGACAGAACAAGGAGTAATGGTTTCAAGTTGCAGAGGGGGAGGTTTAGGTTGGATATTAGGAAAAACTTTTTCACTAGTAGGGTGGTGAAGCACTGGAATGGGTTACCTAGGGAGGTGGTGGAATCTCCTTCCTTAGAGGTTTTTAAGGTCAGGCTTGACAAAGCCCTGGCTGGGATGATTTAGTTGGGGTTGGTCCTGCTTTGAGCAGGGGGTTGGACTAGATGACCTCCTGAGGTCCCTTCCAACCCTGAGATTCTACGATTCTATGATTCTATGTAGCATAGACTGTGGTGGGAGCTGTCAGTGTCCAGCACCTCATAAAGTCAGGCAATACATGATTTTCTGCAAGAGATGAAATGAGTAAGGAACATACCTGGTGGCTTAACTGGGTATTTTCTCCCTGGAAGGTATTGAAGAAAGGGGCTCTTATGGAACTTTCATAGCAAAGATTTTCCTGCCACCTGCTTGTTTGCTTTTCTATTTAGGGATCCCTTTTACCACAACTCTTGAAAGAAAAGGGGTGGGAGCTCTAGTTATGCCTCTTCCCTCCCAACCTGCATAGTCCACATAGTTATGAAAGTTAATTTTATAGTGTCTCTTGCTTTGGGAACCCTTCTGGCTAAAAGGAGAGCATATATGAAAGAGAGCAATGGAACAGACTCTAACTAGTTTTCTCTTTCCTCTTCTCTAAATTTGCCATATTCTGTTGTTCCGATCATCCTCCATGTCACAGGGAGATCATTCTTTTCCCCCCTGTTGTAACAGGTTTAGTGGATGACTAATAAGGACTTGTCTACACAGCAGTGTAATGTGCTGTATGGAAAAGGGAAGGGGGGATTTCTAAAGTGCAGTACTGTAATGTGTTGTGCATTAACTGGTCTGCGTAGACCCTGTTGATGTGTTTTGATGTAGCGCTGTTTGAAACAGTACTATGTTAAACCACACTAGGGGAACCGTTACTGCACACCAGTAGGGTCTACACAGACCAATTAATGAGTAATATTAGTGTGCTTTAGAAATCACACTCCTTTGAGCACATTAACCCACATTGTAGACAAGCTCTAAGTAGAGCAATATGGCTTTGGCTATAGGCTATAGAAACTATAGTTGTCAGGGGGAAATGACTGACCCCCGCCAAAGAGGGGGAAGCTTTAATTTGATTTGTTTGCGTCTGACTATAAATTCTTCCTTCCCTGATAAGGGAACAATGATGTTCTCCATTAGCTTGATTCAGATCTGGTAAGCAAACAGCCACTCCCTGACAATAACTACCACTAAACACCAGCCAGTTCAGCTGTGGCTAATTTAAAGAGTCACAGGCGCAGCAGTAAGCACGCAATAGGAACTCAGACAGTGCGGTAATTCTGTAGTATAAGACCTGAAGCAGTAGCTTCAGGTTCACTTCTGCTGTGAGCTCCAGAGAAGGACAACAGTCAACAAGAAAGCTACAATATACTCAGGAGCTGTACTCGGTGATTCTGTGATTGTTTAGAATTTTGGGAAGTTTATTTTTCTCCTTAGTAAATGTTTATTTTATGCCTACAAATCAATCTGATCTCCTTTCAAGCCTTGCCCCAGTCAGCAGAATTATGACAAGAATTTGGGTCTCTGGGCTTGCCATCTCCCATTCTGAACACTAGACAATACTGTTAGCTGAATAAGAATGGAGTATGGTTAAACATGAATTACCTACTGCATAACGCCATAACCAAATGGTGTAATATACAAACATCTTTAAGATCATCTTAGGAAGGAGTTGTAGGGAAACATCTTTGTGGGGAAACATTCAGAGAAACTGCTGTTATTCTCTAATTATAGGGAAGAATATAAGTATTATAATATTTCAAAACAAACATTTTCTGGACACATTAGTGATACAGCGTTTAGATGAGTACTGTTAAGTTTATGATAGGGATATCACATACAGAAGGGAATTTGGTCCATGTGTTTTGGGGATGCTGCCTCTGGAGATAATAACTAATATTCTTGATTCACACAAGCATTTAAAATATTAAATAATACTTCTGACAATGGAGATCTTCTGGCTGCAAAGAGGAAACACTTTGTCAACAATTGCATTAACTGTAGTGAAGAAACCTGTACTGATGCATTTAAAAGACAATGCTGCTCCAGCTGAGCTAGAGTGATATGCTAGACTATTCTAGGTGGCTCCCAAAGAGATGGTCACAACTAGGGTAAAGAACAGAGGAAATGTATTTGAGGAGTTTGTGAAGTCTTTTATAGACCTCTTGTTAGAAGTCTCTTCTCAGACCACCTTCCACTAGTATAACTTCACTGCACACTGTTCCAGCATACTGTTAGCTATAGAAGAAAGGGATCTATATATGTAAAGAAGATGGAGCTCCTTGACATGATTATAGTTCATTAATCATCATATAGTTCTGAATATTTTGGGACTGATCCTACTTTGCCATTGACTTCACTGGTAGCAAGGCTGGGCCTAAGCTTGTGCGATCTTACTGAATTGTTGACTGGGTAATCTTATTTGCTCTTCCTTTGGAGATATGGGTTATTATTCTTAAATAAATGGACATCACATGTCCATTTATTTGGGAGTTGGTAAGCTGGACATATGAGACTCAGATGAGTTTTTACTTTTAGTACCAAAATACTTCCATTATTTCTTATTTTTAAAAAAAACTCTCAGTAAAACTAATCCCTACTCTCCACTACGCCCAGAAACAAAACCCTATCTTCCTTTTTCAACTCTGCTATATCGCCTTACCATTTGTATTGCTAGATGTGTCACAACATCAAAACCATTATCATAATTTGCATGGATTGGCAAATTCAGCAGTCAGGCCCATAATTGAAGGAGAGGAGAACTTTCAACTCCATACAAGAAGATTGCTGGTGCTTTAGCTGTTCAGTTGATATACAAAGCATCAGCAAAACTGATGAGTTGCAACCTTATCATAGCTGTTACCTTTTTTTAAATTCTGACATGACTAAACAGGCTGTCTAAGTCGCATATGCAACCTAGAAATACAACCTAGATGGAGCTACTATAAGGTGGGTGCATAACTGGTTGCAAAACCATTCCCAGAGTGTAGTTATCAGTGGTTCACAGTCAAGATGGAAGGGCATATCAAGTGGGGTTCTGCAGGGATCAGTTCTGGGTCTAGTTCTGTTCAAAATCTTCATCAATACTTTAGATAATAGCATAGAGAGTACACTTATAAAATGTATGGATGATACCAAGCTGGGAGGGGTTGAAAGTGCTTTGGAGGATAGAATAAAATTTCAGAATGATCCGGACAAACTGGAGAAATTAGAATGAAATTCAATGAGGATAAATGCAAAGTACTCCACTTACGAAGGAACAATCTGTTGCACACACACAAAATGGGAAATGACTGCCTAGGAAAGAGTACTGCAATGTATTACTAGCAGTATGTTAAGCAAGACCCAAGATGTAATTCTTCTGCTCTACTCCATGCTGATTAGGCCTCAACTGGAATATCATGTCCAGTTCTGGGCACCCCATTTCGGGAAAGATGTGAACAAATGCAAGAAATTCCTGAGAAGAGCAATAAAAATGATTAAGGGTCTAGAAAACATAACCTATGAGGGAAGATTGAAAAAACTGGGTTTGCTTAGCCTGGAGAAGAGAAGACTGCGAGGGGACATGATAACAGTTTTCAAATACATAAAAGTTTGTTACAAGGTTGAACAAATCAAATCATGTCAAACCAATCTGATAGCTTTCTTTGATAGGATAACGAGTCTTGTGGATAAGGGAGAAGCGGTGGATGTGGTATACCTAGACTTTAGTAAGGCATTTGATACAGTCTCACATGATATTCTTATCAATAAACTAGGGAAATACAACTTAGATGGGGCTACTATAAGGTGGGTGCACAACTGGCTGGATAACCATACTAAGAGAGTAGTTATTAATGGTTCCCAATCCTGCTGGAAAGGTATAACGAGTGGGGTTCTGCAAGGGTCTGTTTTGGGACCAGCTCTGTTCAATATCTTCATCAACGACTTGGATATTGGCATAGAAAGTACACTTATTAAGTTTGCAGATGATACCAAACTGGGAGGGATTGCAACTGCTTTGGAGGATAGGGTCATAATTCAAAATGATCTGGACAAATTGGAGAAATGGTCAGAGGTAAACAGGATGACATTTAATAAGGACAAATGCAAAGTGCTCCACGTAGGTAGGAACAATCCATTTCACACTTACAGAATGGGAGGAGACTGTCTAGGAAGGAGTACGGCAGAAAGGGATCTAGGGGTTATAGCGGACCACAAGCTAAATATGAGTCAACAGTGTGATGCTGTTGCAATAAAAGCAAACTTGATTCTGGGCTGCATTAACAGGTGTGTTGTGAGCAAGACACGAGAAGTCATTCTTCCGCTCTACTCTGCGCTGGTTAGGCCTCAACTGTAGTATTGTGTCCAGTTCTGGGCACCGCATTTCAAGAAAGATGTGGAGAAATTGGAGAGGGTCCAGAGAAGAGCAACAAGAATGATTAAGGGTCTAGAGAACATGACCTATGAAGGAAGGCTGAAGGAATTGGGTTTGTTTAGTTTGGAAAAGAGAAGACTGAGAGGGGATATGATAGCAGTCTTCAGGTATCTAAAAGGGTGTCATAAGGAGGAGGGAGAAAACTTGTTCATCTTAGCCTCTAAGGATAGAACAAGAAGCAATGGGCTTAAACTGCAGCAAGGGAGGTTTAGATTGGACATTAGGAAAAAGTTCCTAACTGTCAGGGTGGTTAAACACTGGAATAAACTGCCCAGGGAGGTTGTGGAATCTCCATCTCTGGAGATATTTAAGAGTAGGTTAGATAAATGTCTATCAGGGATGGTCTAGACAGTATTTGGTCCTGCCATGAGGGCAGGGGGCCGGACTCGATGACCTCTCGATGTCCCTTCCAGCCCTAGAATCTATGAATCTATGAATAAGGAGGAGGGAGAAAAACTGTTCTCTTTAACCTCTGAGGATAGGACAAGAAGCAATGGGCTTGAATTGAAGAAGAGCAGTTTAAGTTGGACATTAGAAAAAAGTTCCCAACTGTCAGAGTGGTTAAGCACTGGAATAAACTGCTGAGGGAGATTGTGGAATCTCTGTCATTGGAGATTTTTAAGAGCAGGTTAGACAAACACCTGTCAGGGATGATCTAGATAATACTTAGTCCTGCCTTTAGTGCAAGGGATTGGACTACAAGATCTCATGAGGTCCCTTCCAGTGCTACGATTCTATGCACTAGATGATGACGTAAGGGAATAAAGGTATGTAGATATGGAGTAACCACATTCTTAATATATTACAAGCCCAAAGACTCAGGTAATTATGTGTCATATCACGTTAATCATACCCTTTGGTGATGACTTATTTTAAGTATGTTGATCAGATGACAAGTTCTGACACATGTAATCAACTTTAAAATTAATTCAGAGCTCTTTCAAAAGAGCCCATCATGGAAAGTCACTTGGGCAGAGACTTAGGGCTGGTCTACACTAACCCCCCAATTCGAACTAAGATACGCAACTTCAGCTACGTGAATAACGTAGCTGAAGTCGAACTATCTTAGTTCGAATGAAAAGGTACTTACCCGGGGTCCACACGCGGCACGCAGGCTCCCCCGTCGACTCCACCTACTCCGTTCGTGGAGCAGGATTACAAGCGTCGACGGGGGAGCACTTCCTGGTTCGATTTATCGCGTCTAGACAAGACACGATAAGTCGAACCCAGAAGATCGATTGGACTCCTCCGACAGGACGCGTGAGTATAGACGTACCCTTTGAAAAAATCTCCCCACTTTGCTTTAGAAAGCTGATTACATGAAGTTGAGGAAGTTACCCGACTTGGGCAGGTATTATGTACACTACACAGAGGTGGAAGTTATAGGTAAGTTTGATTTTCTAATGGCATATTGGTTGCATGGTAGTAATATCATAGACAGGAGATGAAAAAATCTAGCACTATCGCCAATAAATAATTTATTCAGACCTTAATGTTTTTGTCTTTGCAATACATTACTCAGAATAGACTCGCTGCTGTGCCAATCTGTATTGGAATATTCCCAATAGGAACTGTTCATATAAATCTGACCTTGCTTTTTATCAAGAAGACAACATAAAGAGAGGAACCAGAACAATGCAACCAATGTTTAACACCTTTAGCATCTGTCTGAAAGCAAAAATGAAGACTAATGTTCTCCTAGACAACTCATTCAATGTTTATCTTAATGAAGAGAAAACAAGCAACAGAACTGTTGAACTGAATTACAATAAAATGTATGTTTTTCAGGCAGAAGAGCACAAAATCAGTTTTGGTTTGGCATGCTAACTATGCTATATTTGAGCAGAATGTTACATATTCATTTCATTCATCATTTAAAGGCAGATAATCAGGAAGTCATTATGTGGCCTACATTGGGCAGCTATTCGATTATAGCATAATTGAGCACTCTGTAATGCAGCCAAAGCTGACAGGTTGGGAATGCATAATATCCTTCCCATGATATTTTGACGGGAGGGGGAAGTATAGGAAAATCATGCTTGTCAGTCAAAACCTGCCAAGTAAGTGAGAGGCTTGGAGTTTCCAGTAGTTTGAGAATAAAAAATCAATTTAACTTTTTAAACTGTTGGGAGGCTTTTGGTTTTGTTTTTTTTGTTTGGTTTTTTTCCTTCAACCTCTCATCAGTTTATAAATTATCATTGTATAATTATAATTTGAAGCAGAACGCTGCTTTCTAACCACTTGTCTTTGCATTGCTATCCACTTGAGGCAACCCACACAGTTCATGCAGTTTTACTCTACTCCAAACACAGGACAAACGACTAGCTTCAGAATACAAACCTTTTTACACCCAGGTCTGAATTTGGCTTATTGTTGGGAGCAGGTATTAATAATATGCAAGAAAAAAGGAAACAAAATATCTTAACAAAATAAGGGAAGTGCCATTCCTCCCAGCTATTGAGTTTTTAAATTGTTGATTAATATTGCAAGAAACTACAGACCAATGTGTTGTTTCTGTGCATGGGATTTACCTACATAATTCTCATTGATATTAATGAGTAACCTAATTTAAGGCTTGATTCTACAGATCTATTCATACATGTTATATACATGCACCCATACCCCATCCTTTTGGTATATCTGTCCTAATGTTTGTACAAGCACTTAGAGACTTGGATAGAAAAATAAATAAATGTATACACTTTATATAATCATGGGGGGTGAGAGAGATTCTCTCATCAAGGTGCAGGCAACCAAGGGCTTGATGCTGTAGCCTTTATGAACATAAACAGTCTTGTTCATGTCAGTGAGAGATCACACAGGAATACAGTCTGCAAAAGTCAGGTTGCTCTCATCAATATCAGTGAGAGCTGTGTAAGTAAATCCCCCACCAAATTTAAATGGGAAAATAAGAATACTCTTTAGTCTTCAGTTTCTTGCATCATATATATTCAATATCACAGAAAACAGATTTGCCTGACTTCCCAAACTATTCCTAAAATTCCCAGTAAATCACCTATGTAGCCCACTCGACATGAAATTATAATCTCCTGCAGCAACCTCAAATCTCTCAACCTATCTCATATGGAAAAGCCTGTGAGTATAGCTTAATCTTGCAATGTACCCTGAAAATCACCAGATACAGGCTAATTCAGAGCAAGAAAGGAAGTTAGTTCCAGAGTCTAGGATCCTCATGGAAAAAGCACAGGCACCAGCCTCATCCCTTTGAAACTAGGGTGATAGCTTATGTACTGATTGCATGTAAGGGCAGAGAGGTGATGACCCAGGTACTACTCCGCCAACTCCCAAATCACATAGGTGTTTAAAAAACAAACAAAATCAACACCGAAGAGTCCACTCAGAAACTAATTAGCTGCCTTTGACCAAAGTCACATCTGAAAAGAAATAGCCAAACACATATGGGGAGGGAGGGGAAAAAGGCTTAGCTACTGCACTGAACAGTCAGGCAATCTATCTCATGGTCCCAGTTCAGGGCTTAGTGCACAGAAGTCCTCATGGCAAAAATCACCATCAACAAAATCAACAGGAGACCAGGACTTCATGGGCATGGAAGGGGCCTTCTCTCTCACTATACACCTCTTGAAAACAGGGTTGAGACACACTGGCAGGATAGTTTGGGGAGAGGTTAGATTTCTATTCACAATGGACCTGTTCCATTATTTCTTACTCTTAAAAATAATTTAAAAAGGAAATCTAAATAAATCTAATTTTCAGATACCCATTAGACCATAGCATTTGCTATAAAACCTTTTTTTAAAATTTCTGTTTGCATTAGTAGTGTCTCTCAGTTCTACCTCAAATGAGTTCCTGGGGATTAATAGTTTAAACTCTGCAGTAGGAGATGGTTGATTATCAAAGCCCAGGCTAAAAGAAGAGAACATGAGGGTCCCAAATGTTCCAGAAGTAGGTGAGGTCCACTGTGGAAGCAGCAAAGGCAATGATAGATAGCAAGGAATCTAAGTTCAGTTTTCTAGTATAACATTATGGAAAGCGAGTATTATGGAAAGCTAGTATAACGTTATGGAAAGCTACTTGAAAATTATGTGACAATAACAAAGACAGGTTTATTAGACAGTTTTTTTTAATAAAAGGGCCACTGCCCACTCTGATTTATACCAACCCTTAACTTACATAAACAAGCTTTTACAAAAACTATGGCCAAAAGAACTGTTTCCTTGACTTAAAAAAAAAATCTAATACAAACAGTTGTTTAATTAAAACAAACAAACAAACAAACAAACAAACAAACAAACAAACAAAAAACCCTGCAAGCATTATTCTATAGTATTTGAAACCCAAACACTGTAGCTCTCAGCACCTGAAAGGGAAACTAACTGTAAACAGAATTGAAACCTTTGATTTTTTTCTTCAAACGGATACAAATGTAAAAGACTAAATAATAATTTATTGGGTATAATTCTGATTCTTGTGGGTACTGAGCATCCTCAATTCCAACTGACTTGGAGATGCTTAGCATTTCACATAATTGTGCCCTATGGTTTTTGAATTGACAATGTCCTTTACAAACGATTTTGTGGAAGTTAAACATCCCATATATAAGGTACCAATGATATAGTGTTATTATCTTATTTAATCCCAAATTGGTCCTGGGTTACACTAAGTGGCATTAATTGCATTATAATTCAAATACATATTAATGCTTGGCAACTTCTGCAGGAGTTCCAATATGCAAAATTTCAGAGATGTACTGTATATATCATAGGTTACAGTGTAGTAGCCGTGTTAGTCTGTGTCAGCAAAAAGAAAATCAAATACTTGTGGCACCTTAGAGACTAACAAATTTATTTCAGCATAAGCTTTCGTGGGTTAGAACCCACTTCATCAGATGCATGGAATGAAACATACAGTAGACAGATATTTATACAGTCAGAGAAACATGATAAGGTGGAAGTGCGAATACCAACCCTAAGAGGCTAATTAATTGAGAGGAACCATAACAGCAGGGGAAGAAAAACCTTTGAAGTGATAAACAAGATGGCCAATGTTGACAGTTGACACACAGGTGTGAATGAGGATCGTTAACTTAAGGGAAATAGATTCAATTAACGTAATGGCCAAGCCATTCCAAGTCTCTATTTAATCCTGAGTTGATGGTATCTAATTTGCATATCAATTCAAGTTCAACAGCTTCTCGTTGTAGTCTGTTTTTGATGTTTATTTGTTGCAAAATTACCACCCTCAAGTCTGTCACTGAGTGATTAGGGAGGTTGAAATGTTCTCCTACTGGTTTTTGAATGTTATGATTCCTCATGTCAGATTTATGTCCGTTTATTCTTTTGCGTAGAGACTGTCCAGTTTGGCCAATGTACATGGCAGAGGGGCATTGCTGGCACATGATGGCATATATCACATTGGTAGATGTGCAGGTGAATGATCCCCTGATGGCGTGGCTGATGTTATTAGGTCCTATGATGGTATCACTTGAATCGATATGTGGACAGAGTTGGCATCGGGCTTTGTTGCAAGGATAGGTTCCTGGGTTAGTGTTTTTGTTGTATGGTGTGTGGTTGCTGGTGAGTATTTGCTTCAGGTTGGGGGGCTGTCTGTAAGCGAGGATTGGTCTGTCCCCCAAGATCTGTGAGAGTGAGGGATCATCTTTTAGGATAGGTTGTAGATCTTTGATGATGCGCTGGAGAGGTTTTAGTTGGGGGCTAAAGGTGACGGCTAGTGGTGTTCTGTTATTTTCTTTTTTGGGTCTGTCCTGTAGTAGGTGACTCCTGGGTACTCTTTTGGCTCTGTCAATCTGTTTTTTTACTTCAGCAGGTGGGTATTGTAGTTTTAAGAATGTTTGATAGAGATCATGTAGGTGTTTGTCTCTGTCTGAGGGATTGGAGCAAATGCGGTTGTATCTTAGAGCTTGGCTGTAAACAATGGATTGTGTGGTATGTCCTAGATGGAAGCTGGAAGCATGTAGGTAAGTATAGCGGTCAGTAGGTTTCCGGTATAGGGTGGTGTTTATGTGACCATCGCTTATTAGCACAGTAGTGTCTAGGAAATGGACCGCTTGTGTGGACTGGTCTAGGCTGAGGTTGATGGTGGGATGGAAATTGTTGAAATCATGGTGGAATTCCTCAAGGGCTTCTTTTCCATGGGTCCAAATGATGAAGATATCATCAATGTAGCACAAGTAGAGTAGGGGTGTTCGGCGACGAGAGTGGAGGAAGCATTGTTCTAAGTCAGCCATAAAAATGTTGGCATACTGTGAGGCCATGCGGGTACCCATAGCAGTGACACTGACCTGAAGGTATATATTGTCCCCAAATGTGAAATAGTTGTGGGTGAGGACAAAATCACAAAGTTCAGCCACCAGGTTAGCCGTGGTAGTATCGGGGATACTGTTCCTGACAGCTTGTAGTCCATCGTTGTGTGGAATGTTAGTGTAGAGGGCTTCTACATCCATAGTGGCCAGGATGGTGTTGTCTGGAAGATCACCGATGGATTGTAGTTTCCTCAGGAAGTCTGTGGTGTCACGAAGATAGCTGGGAGTGCTGGTAGCATAGGGCCTGAGGAGAGAGTCCACATAGCCAGACAATCCTGCTGCCAGGGTACCAATGCCTGAGATGATGGGGCATCCAGGATTTCCAGGTTTATGGATCTTGGGTAGCAAATAGAATACCCCTGGTCGGGGTTCTAGGCACGTGTCTGTACAAATTTGTTCTTGTGCTTTTCCAGGGAGTTTCTGGAGCAGATGGTGTAGTTTCTTTTGGTATTCCACAGTGGGGTCAGAGGATAATGGCCTGTAGAATGTGGAGTTACAGAGCTGCCTGGCAGCTTCTTGTTCATATTCCAACTTATTCATGATGACGACAGCTCCTCCTTTGTCAGCCTTTTTGATTATGATGTTAGAGTTGTTCCTGAGGCTGTTGATGGCATTGTGTTCAGCACGGCTGAGGTTATGGGGCAAGTGATGTTGCTTTTCTACAATTTCAGCTTGAGCACGTCGACGGAAGCAATCTATGTAGAAGTCCAATTTGTTGTTTCGACCTTCAGGAGGAGTCCACGCAGAATCCTTCTTTTTGTAGTTTTGGTAGGAAGGATTCTGTGGGTTAGTATGTTGTACAGAGGTCTGTTGGAAATATTCTTTGAGTCGGAGACGTCGAAAGTAGGATTCTAGGTCACCGCAGAACTGTATCATGTTCGTGGGTCTGGAGGTTTTTCAAAGGTTTTTCTTCCCCTGCTGTTATGGTTCCTCTCAATTAATTAGCCTCTTAGGGTTGGTATTCGCACTTCCACCTTATCATGTTTCTCTGACTGTATAAATATCTGTCTACTGTATGTTTCATTCCATGCATCCGATGAAGTGGGTTCTAACCCACGAAAGCTTATGCTGAAATAAATTTGTTAGTCTCTAAGGTGCCACAAGTATTTTCTTTTCTTTTTGTATGTATCATGTGATTGATCGATAAAGTGCATAATCCATCAAAAAATATCAGTAGCCTTCTGACCTGTGAGAGCCCTAAGTGCCCACATGCAGGCTCCATGGGGAACTGACCTATTCAGGCAAAGATGAGTGGAAAGCAAAAGCAAAAGCTTTGCACTAGGAAGTTGAAGAGCTCTCTAGGATGAAGATCTCATGAGAACTTTGATTAACCACACTCTACAAATCCCCTTTCTTCCCCCTACACCAACTCTACAGGATCCTATGTCATGTGGTCCTCTGAACATCTCACTGGTTGCTTTATTTAATTCCTATGTGTGGCCTAGAGGAGACACAGAGTGGTCCTGGGTGTGACCTACAAGCTGGAAGACTCACTCCTAGCCCATATCATTGGGGTTGGTGTGTGTGAGGGGGCTTTCTTCCTTTTCACCAGAGGGATCTCAGGTGACCTCCAACTCTCTAATTTTTGTGTCTTCAGGAAGACAGGTTGGTTATAGGTGACTCTTTGTCCCACTGAAGTACCCTTTCTTCCACTCTTTGGCTTACTAGTGATCAGCTAGGGAGAGAGTCATAAAAGATACCTTTCAATGAAATACTGATGTTCAGTCAGCTGAGGGGAAAAATCATTTTTGCTTCAGAATGCCAGAGGAAACAAAGAGCATGCTAAGTGATGTAATTTATCTGATTAATGGCCATACATGGCAAACAGAAGGGGCATAATCTAGGAATTTGTCCCAGTGAAATGGAAGGTCTCAGCAGAATTTCTGGTCTGGCTTTCTGTGGCCTGTAACGGGGGATACTTTCCCACTTACTGTGGATTGGTTATAGAGTTCCTAGTCCTCCGCAGTCAGCAGAGAGAACCAGGATGTGTTGCAGGGGGAGCTTAATACAGAAAGGGACTTTTTGGTCAGGGAGCTCACTAGTTACTGTTTGTGTTTATGTCCTCAAACTACATGGTGTCAGAAGTGAGTGAAGCAGGGAGGAGACCTGCGAAAGCTGCAGCAGGAGGGAGGCACAGTCCCTCTTGGCACACCAATGAAGAGCATAGCACAATGACTCTGTTAGACAAGTTTGTCAGGCAGCTGGCTTTGCTGGATCTGGAGGTTTGAGTGGTTATGGATGGCTCTTGGTTTAATAGAGAATTCACAAGAATACCAGGTAAATTTCCTGGTATTTCCCATGGGTGATGCTGCTTATGATATCCTATGTGCCCTATCCCTCACTGATGTGGAAAAGAAAGAATACACCAAAGTGAAGGAGGCATTTGATGTCCATTTCATAGGCAGACAGTATATCATATATGAAAGGGCAAAATGTAATAGGCGGTCCCAGGAACAAGGGGATACAGCTGAGGCTTTTATCACTACATTTCATACTTGCTGAACACTCCATGTATGGAACATAAAAAGAAGAACTCACACAAGACAGGATAGTTGTTGGTATAGGAAACACCAGTTTATCAGCACACATTCAGTTAGACCTATTGCAAAAATTATACACACACACACACACAATGCAAGAAACCATAAAGAAACATTAATGTGACTTCCATGCTAGTAGCACAGGGGAGATTGTATCAGACAATATTACCATAGTCAAGAGAAAAGTCACAAATGTGAAAGGAGCAGTCAGACAAAATTTACAATATAAGAAGAGTGAACAAGTAGAGTGGGAGAGTTTTTGGAACTAGAGGAAGGAAGGTTGGAAATGTTGTGGAAGATGTGGTAAGGCACCAAGCCATAGCTGGCAACAATGTCCAGCAAAAGTGGCAGAATATAGGAGTTGCCACAAAATGAGATATTGTGCAATAGCAGGCAGGTCACCAAGAGTAGTGGAAACAATCGAAGAAGGAGTGTTATCATTAGATGACAATGAGTCCATACTTCTAAGGACTATATCAGCATAACAGCTATATTGCGTCAGACTAATGATCCCTCTTGCCCAGTATCCTGTTTTCTGATAGAGGCCAGGTGCCTCAGAGGGAATGAACACAACAGGGCAATTATCAGATGATCCATCCAGTCCCAGCTCCTGGCAATCAGAATGTTAGGAATACCCAGAGCATGGGGCTGTGTCCCTGATCATCTTAGCACATAGCCATTGATGCATCTATCCTCTGTGAACTTGTCTAATTCTTTTTTAAATCCAATTATACTTTTGGCTTTCACAACACCCCCTGGCAACGAGTTCCATAGGCTTACTGTGCATTGTCTAAAGAAGTATTTCCTTGTGTTTGTTTTAATTTGCCTTACAATTTTATTGGGTAACCCCTAGTTCTTGTTATATGTTAAGGGGTAAATAACACTTCCTTATTCACTTTCTCCACAGCATTCATGATTTTATCCTCAATAGAATAGAAAACACCATGGTGCACAGAATATGAATCTAATCTGTCAAAACCTCAACTTTAAAATTGATACTTGGGAAGCAGTCACTGAATTTTTTTTTTAAAAGAAAGATTATAATCGATCCTGGGATGAAGATCTGCAAAGACCAAATAAGATTTTACATGGAGCTAGGAACAATGCATTGAATATTTGTGGTCAGTTCCTTGGGAAAATAGAGAAAGAATGAAAAGTTGAATTGAATGAAAAAACAATATACATATAACAAGAACTAAAATCCTCTACTAGGGATGCCAGCAATAAAAAACTATACCTAGTATAGAAATTGGAATGTATTCATGGCAAAAAAGCAAAACATACAGGAGATGCATCCACACATTTTCACAGGGCTAGGAAATGTGTCAGGGGCATACAAACTAAAACTGATGCCATCAGCTACTCCCTTTTCTCTGACAGTCTCACACCACATCCTTATACCCTTGGTAGGGAAAGTCAAAGAAGAATTAAAGATAATGGTAGATATGGGGGTTATTTTCCAGATAGAAGTACAGGGATGTACACTAGCGTGCAGGGATGCTTGTAGTACTGAACCCCAACAGCAAAATCCTAATTATTATGGACTTTATACAAAGTAATAAAAAAGCATGTGCAGAGAAAGACACATGCTTCCCATAGATGACCAGACATTAGCTCAGTTATCAGAGACCAAAGTGGCCTCAAAGTTAGATGCTACAGCGGGTTTCTGGCAAATCCCTCTTGCTAAAGAAACTATACCTTTAACTACATGTATCACCCCATTTGGAAGGTACTGTTTCAATCATCTTCCATTGACCACATCTTCAGCACCAGAACATTTCCAAAAAAGTATCTTTTCGATCATGTCAGGTCTGCCTGGCATCCTCTGCGATATGGCAGAGATAAAAATCAACATGATGAACGTCTAGATGCAATTTTGAGGTGCTTCGAACAAGCTGGCCTCACTCTGAATGAGAAATGTGAATTTGGAAAGGTGCAAATAAAATTTGTAGGAAACCATGAACATTTGCTCTTCAGGGTGCAATACAAACTACAGGGTAGACTCAAGTAGGAGGTAAAATGCCACAAAGTTTATTGAGGGTGTTCCCCACATGCCTCCTAGGCAACAGTCTTTTTTTTTTTTGTTTGTTTGCAACAGTCTTCTTAGGCCCTTCAGCCCTGTCCCATACAGCACAGACAGCACAATAGCTTTTTAATAGTAAAGAAAATAAACCCAAAATCAAACACAATGGTTGTATACCAGGCCTATCATCCTCTGGAGGGTGCTGGGAGTCAGCAATTTCTGCAGGGGTTCTGGGCTGGTCCTTTGGTCAGATAGCAATGGATAGGAGGTCTGTTCTCCTTCCTGGTCAGCCAGTTACTAAGCTGTCCTCTTCACTTTGTAACTGCCCTTTCACTACCTGACAGTGAGTGCAGGTGTAGCAGAGTGGGGCTGAAGAGACAGCAGCTTGTTAAGCATTGCTGGCTCAGTGTGGGATTGGTATACCCCATCACAGATAAATAATTAGCAAACAGGAAAGTCAGCTGGATTCAGACAAACTGAAAGCATTACTCACCTTACCCAAACCCCAAGATGTTTCTGCTGTCAGAAGATTCCTGGGCATGACAAATCGTTTTGGGAAATTCTTACCAAATTTAGTCATCTAACAAACCCCTTAAGAAATCTCCTTACTAGCCATAACGTGGATCTGGAGAGCACACAACAAAATTTAATAAAATAAAAACCTACATCTCCACCTGTTTTTGCACAATACTCAGTAAACTATCCAACAACAGTAGCTTCATATGGTTTAGGAGCTGTACTCATACAAAAGCACATAGGAGACCAGAGACCTGTTGAATTCATAACAAAAAGTCTCACAGACCCGAGCAGCAGCATGGAAAAACAAAGCTCTAGCAATCACTTGGTCCGCCAAATGGTCCAGTGAAATCAGTGGTCTTGGATTTTCACACAGAAACAAATCACAGGCCTTTAGTGCCATTGCTGGGTTCAAAACTGCTCAATTACCTTCCACCTAGAATGCAAAGGTTTTGACTGTGGTGGTTACAATTTTCTTTCAAGAATGAACACATATCAGGGAAAACACTCAAAGCAGCAGATACTCTGTCCAGAGCCCCAATTAAGCAGCCACCAACAGAAGAAGCAAAGCCTTTAACAGAAAGATGACAAAATCTACACTGACCTTGTCCTGGCAGCAATTCCCGCATCTGCCAGTCGACTTCAGCAAATTAGAGATGAACAACGAAAGGATGAGACTTGCCAGAAACTTATTTGACTCCGCCAAAGAGAGTGTGGTCAAAGGAGTTAATTTCTGTCAGACCTATTACCATATTGGCAGCACTGAAATGACCTTCACATGGCCAGTGGCCTGCTTCTGAAAGGACATGTTCTTATCCCTACAGTACTTCAGAAACAGATGCTCACAAAACTCTATGAAGGATATCAAGGTATAAAACAGTGCAGGGCATGAGCACAACAATGTGTATGGAAGCCCAGTCTGAGTAGGAAAATTCAAACTTCAGTATAGGGCTATCAAATAAGTAGTAAGGAGAAAGAACCCCCCACTCCAAACCCAACAAATTGCCAGCATCATTATTCCCTACAAAGCTACCTAACAGTCCTTGGGAGCTAGCACCGGTCATCCCAAAACTAAAGAGAATATTGTCTAGACATGGAGTTGTTGAAGACCTCATATCAGACAATGAGCCACAGGGGGTTGATTTTAAACACTGTACTAGTAGTCTATCTTACACCCTCAGAGGAACGGGGAGGTGGAGAGAGCAGTGCAGACTTAAAAAAGCCTTCTGCAAAAATCAATGGACCTGTATATGGTACTCCTGGCATGTTGGTCAACACTGCTTGTGTCTCGACTCTCCCCAGCAGAACTTCTGATGGGAAGAGGATGAAGGATTCCTCTACCTGTGGCACTGTACAGCTTAAACCTGAAAACAGACTGTTGAAAAAGAAATTCAGCAGCAACAAAACTGCAGTGTTCAGAACTGAACAAAAGTGCTACCTAAACTGAGAGCAGGCAACAAAGTTTAATTGAAAAACCTCCAGATATCTGAAACTGTTCTAAATGTAGCAGAACTCCCAGATTCCACCTAGTGGAGACTCCAGAAGGACTTCTCCAAAGGAACTGGGTTCATCTTCAGTATTTCCCAACACAACAAAGGGAGATTCTAGGACCTGCAGGTACTCTATCAGAAAGTGAGCCCCCTCCACAGGGAACTCCACATGCAAACTCAGCAGAAGTGAGAAAATGATCTGGAACCTCCCCGCCCCAAAGACTTGATCTTTAGAATAATCTTCAAGTTATTTAAATGGAATTGATAAGGGGGCTGTTGGAATACATAGTTTTAAGAATTTGGAATTTATTTTCCAATTGTTGAGTGTGTGTACACAATGCAAACACAGGTTTATAATTTAAGTTTTAACATTGTATTATAAAGAAGAGGATGTATTGAGTGCTTACAAATTTCCTGGTGTTCCACAGTTACAGAGCAATCAGGATGTGTTGCAACGGGAGCAAAACACAGAGAGGAACTTCCCAGTCAGGGAGTTATTGCGTAAGTCATGGCTTTTGTTTTTATGTCCTCACACTACAGTTAGCTCATGAAGTATCTATGGGCTAGTAGTTGTGAAGTGTTTTTATTTTTATTTCTTTTAGTAGGGCCCTGTATCCTGAAAAATCAAGGCCCTATGTATGATTATCAGTCTTTACTTCCCCTAAAGTTAGTGTGTAACTAGAACATCAGTTTTCAGATATGTGCTGCAACTTAAGCCAATTAATTTGCAAGTCTGCATATATTTTAGTCATTCAAATTGCTGTCTCCTTTTCAGATTGTTGCTTTTATTTTGTATTCGTCAGTTCAGTTTTTGAACTCTGTGACTTTTTACCTTCTCGTTCTAACAAACAAACACTGAAGCATGATGACACAGAGCTGCATTATTCCCTCAGAGGTCATTCCTTCTCGCCCTCCATCTAAGGAACAGCATAGGCTTTGTACTGTACTGCATTATCCCAGCTTTGTTACCTGATACAATAAATCTGCAGAGCTGCCAGGTCTGCTGGGGATTATATCCAAATGAGAAAAGTATATGAGGAAAATTCAAATAGCATGTCAAAAATTTCCACCTTCCACATCTGTTGGACTATATCCAAAGGAACATTTTACATGAATGAGTCTTTCAATTTTTTAGCATGATGTGGGGAGGGGGAAAAGTTCTACAAGCAAATGCTGCAGGAACATCTGATCATATTAATCATCCAAACAAAAGTAAATGGGATTTATTTTGCATGTTTCCTTTGCAGTTGTTCATATTCCATAAAAAATCTATCATTAAAAATGGATTTTTTTCTCTAGTAGGTTTGTTGGACAATTTTGCGTAATTGTGTTATGCCTGTGTAGCCATATGTGCTCATCTACTGTGCACTGCACTGTTAAACTGAATCACTTGTTATATTTGACAGGAGTCAACGTGTACATGAGCTCAGTGTTATCTGATAAAGAAACCTTCTGAGAAATCTGAGAAAACTCAATTGTTGAAAAACTCTAGTGGAAGGCACAAGGGATGGTTGTTTAATAAATAATAACAACTACAGCTCCTTTATGCAGTCTCACTTACATACCGGAGATATTTCTCTCATTTAAAAAAAGTCTATTCTATGCAATTAAACAAAACCTCTTCCCATAGAACACCTTAGAACCAGCTGTGCCTGAGGTATGAGATTCCTATTATACAAACCAGTTAGGGGGAAATTTCATGCTGAAAGCTAGAATAATTGCATTTCTCTATTTCCCCTATCTGCATACACACACTATAATTCACACTAGCCATAAATGATCATAAGCTGTAGTATGAGAAGGGATTGTGTTTAACTGAGTTTGTTTCTTTTTTCTAAACAGAGAGAATACATGATCTGCTTCATTTGAATGTTAAGTAGAGATAGTTAAACCACTTTGGATATAATAAGAAACGAGCCACACTTTTATCCCAGAATTAAACCACACTGAAACCTTCCCTGGAGTTTGGGGGAGAGGGATACGACTTTATTTTCTTTGATTATTTCTCTTGCTTCTTGCGTTTTCTGGTTTCATCTGGGACAGGAACCATAATACCGTGAGAATGAACTTTTCTCATGGCATATTTGAAGTGGCTGAATAAAGCTCTCAGATAAAATGGTTATGGTTTAATCCTAAATACCAAAATATTCAGTGCAAGGAAACAAAACACGTCTTGAGAAAAACCTTTTCTTGACAGATTCCCAGCTGAGTTTCCAAACCACAGCAGATGGGGACCTGCATTGCACTGAATCCACTTCTGAACTTCCTCAAAGTTTAGGAGTGTTCATATCTGCCATTGTGTGTAAGCCTATCTCTAGTGCCCCCGAGTTCTGGATAAGCATCCAAAGTGCTTGCTTACTGAATATCTTGAGGCTCACCCATCATGAATGTTGATGAGATATGTATTTTACAAAGAAAAAAGTACAGAGAGGTAGCTACACATTGTAATCTCCACTGATTTCTGTAATGTAGCTAAAATCATTTTGCATCCAAATTGAAATGCAATGCCATTTTCACTGGAAAAAATAATGAGATTCTGACATATGGAAGTAATGTTATGTGGGAAAGGAGCAATAGCCCTCTACAACATCTAGATTTGATAAGCCCAGATATATCCTCAAAAACACAGCACAGCTTCTGTTAAAATTAATAGTAATTGTGATGTGTTTCTAGGGGCTGAACTGGTCCTCTCCCCATGCATGTAGCATCCCTATACCTCTTGTCCAGTTTGCATATTTCCATCTCCTTGGTTTCTATTGAGACACTTAACAACAAATTTTATCTTAACATTAGAGATGGGTCTGGAGTAAACCACATGATCCCAACACTCCTTGGGGAACTCCAGATACCAAACTTTCCAGCAGCTCTTCTTTCTATGGCTGATTCAAACCTTTAGATGAGAGCACTGCTGCACTTTGGAGAAGTTATCAATCTTATTTCTCTCTAAAATTAAACTTGCTATAAATGTAATGATTTTGTCCAAATATGATAAGCTTAAGCCAAGTTAAAATCTTACTTGATTCCTTCTTTCACACCCCTGACTATTCAAACACCAAAAATAAATATGTATTAGAATCATGTTTGTTTCAGCAGTAACATAACATCAAGCTTTATGTTTGCACTGGAGTTCTTTATAAAGGACACAGGGGTCTTTACTTTTCTTGTTTCTCATACAGGAAGGACTCCAGAATTGTATTAGTATTTATTATTCATAAAGCACCATACAGTAGATATGCATAGTGCTTTACAGGCAATAAAATGGACAGGTCCCTGCCCCCAGGAGTGTGCTGGGTACTGTGTTTGAAAGACAGAGTGAATTAGACCTCTCGGACAAATTGTCCAACGACCAAAAGCCCAAAGTACTCTATTTAAAGGTGTAAAGTGGGAAGTTGTAATTTAAGTTAGATTCAGTGAGTGCTCCAATATGCAGCGTTAAGTGATTTTTAATTATAATTAACAGAATAATAACTAAAGATGTAAACACAGACAGAAATGACTGTACTATCAAACACCTGCTTCATAATTATTTCAATAACAAAATGTTTTTTAGTCTCCCACTTATTTATAGTCCTGGCATGTTTTGAAATTTCTGTTTTCATAGCAGTCTGTTTAAAGGGACATGATCATCTTAAAAGCTCACATCTCCATGGGAAAATGGTGTGTTTACTAGTGGGCCAGCCTGGGTAGATGGACTTGCGCTAAGTTGACTTGAGCTAGCATGCTAAAAATAGCAGTGTAGCCGGTTGCAGCTCGGGCTTGGGCTAGCCACCTGAGCTCAGATCCACAGTGTTGGGTGGGCCTGAGTGTGAGTTGCAACGTTTACACTGTTATTTTTTGTGTGTTAGCTAGAGCAAAACTAGAGCGAGTCTGCCTATTGAGGCTGGGAGGTTTGCTTCCTGCTGTAGTAAACATATACCCTCAGAGACACACATGAAGGAGACCTCCGTGTGAACGGGAGGCTTGTATGAAACTGTGGCACTGCCCATCCCTGACCCCTGTGCCCTGGGGTCCATTGAGAAATAAGCTGCATCAGGCCAGAGGAGGAGGGGACTCAAGGTCATCCTCTAGCACTCAGGAACTTACAGAGAAATGTTAATACAGACCATTATCCCACTTGGAGTGCCAGAGGGCATGTCCTAGGCTGTATTAACTTTTCTATGGGTATCCGCAGTAGTCTATGGAAGTTTCTGTGGAAAGAGGTGTCCCTGGTTACATGGCTTCATGGAGTCACATTGCCGAGGAGCGTGGAGAGGAGAGGAGACACTGGGTGTAGTAGCCATGCATAGGTTCAAGGCTTCCCTGTGGATGGTACTGGCCTACTGCAGATCCAATGGGATCTTCTAGGCTTGTGGGTGGCTTTTCTGCTAGAAGCAAACCCAACCCCTCCTCCTCCAAGGGAGAAAAGTGGCAAATTTCTCTGAGGGATTCCTCATGGAGATTTTATCTTTAAAAGTCCCCTCTTGTGATTCTTTATGTCAGAGAGGACAATCTGGCCAGTTTTTATCAGTAACTGCTAAGATTAATATAATTGAAAAATATTTTGTCTGTTTGTTTCTCTCTCTTTTTCCAGTTTATTTACTTTGTACATTTGACAACTGCAGCAGAGGTGAAACTGAAACAGAGTGAAGAGGGAGCAAGCAGCAACCAGATGTGTGAAAGAAGAGAAAAGAGAGGCGCAAGATAAAAGGGTGGGCATAAGGACTTTGGTACTATTGAGATGCAGTTTTAAAAAAAATTAAATTAAAAAACTTCAAGCTGGAAGTGAACCATTAATTATTTTACATCTCAGTTAAAACAAAACAGAAAAGATTTTTGAAAAATAATCCAGGCCAGGTGAAGAACTAGTAAAAGCAATAATATTAAGTTTGAGGTCAGTTCATACAACTAGTGATGACAAAAAAGTAAATAATTAACATAACTGAAAATCATTCAAAATTAAATCCTTGCTCTGAAGTATCAAATGTCCTTAAAATATCAATGATATGTTGAGATACAGTGTGTCTTTAAAGTTCAGTGTGTCTTTAAAGTTCTCTTTACTTTGAGGATACTTTGTCTCAATCAGATGGGTTGCAGTAGCTTAGAGAAGGCCTTAGAGAAATATTCTTACTGAGTTATTTTTGAGTGTGAAGCATACCCTTACCCCCTCACTCCACCTCTCCTTCCATAAAGGGTCTATGCACAATTTTCATTTGGCATCTTTAACAATCTTATCTTTGGTTTGAGTAGTACATTTTCATTTCATTCATCATTTAAAGACAGATAATCAGAAAGTCATTACATTGGCTGACACTGGGCCCTTTGCTCGATTGTATTGTAATTGAGCACTGCAGACCGTGCCAGATCTAATGGATAATGAATATATTATGTCAGTAGAACCGCCTCAGCAAGACTCCTAGGGGATAGAAGCAGGGGGCTGCTACAGTGACATACAGGGTCACAGATGTTGGGCTGACTTACTGATGGAGTGATTCTGTAATTAAGTAATTAATGATGGGTATGGTACTGTTTGTCTGCAGCTTAGTCTGTACATATAAAGACTACATGAGTGGATGGTTCATGTTTTGGACAACATAATTTAGGAAGACTGTGTTTTGGTTCAGTGTAATCCTGTGTAAATTCTTGAATATTACATCCCAAAAATCCCTGGCCAGAAAGACACAGAAACACAAATAAGACTTCAGTGCTAGCAGCATAGTATTCTATTTTCATAGTTTATTACAACAATATTAATCTACTTGGAAAATTCAAAGAACCTCACTTCCTGTGTAAATAAATCAAATTCAAATTGCTTTATAACAGTCGGCTGTGCCACAGCTTTTAGCATTTCACACTTGCAGTGGTGACACAGAGTTCTTGCAATGAAACTATGTCAGATCCCAAGTTTCACTGTGAATTTCACAATATTACCCATTCTGTTCCACTGAGTGACAACACTATGCTTTTAGTAAGTAGAAGCATAGGTGAGAGGCTTTGCATTTTTTAGCCAATATGCTTGTCTGTCATAGAAATTACCACTACTAAGAGTCTACTGCCTGCTTCAGACAAATAAAACCAGAAGGTTGAGCGCTTTTAAAAATGATGCTAAACTGCTACATATCCAAACTTGGTCTGTGTCTTTTGCATTGCCGGTGCAAGGAGGCGAAACTTCCTTGCACCAGCCCTGTGCCCCTGCCCACCCCCGCACCCAGCTAACAGCCCCCCATGGCAGCCAGTCCCCACTACGCCCCCCCGCCCAGCTAACACCGCCCCTTCCCGCAGCAGCTCAGCCCCCCACCCGCGGCAGCCTCCCCCCACCCACAGCACCCCCCCCAGCTCCTGGCTCTCGGCTCAGCTGCAGAGCCGGGAAGCGGGAGGCAGCCACGGCAAGCCGCCCCCCCGGGTCCTGGCTCAGCCGCGGAGCCGGGAGGCAGCCGTGGCGAGCTGCCCCACGGAGCCGGGGGGGGGGGGGGGGGAGGCAGCTGCAGCGAGCCGCCCCCAAAATCTTGGCACCCTAGGCGACCACCTAGGGTCACCTAGTGGGTGCACGCCGGCCCTGCTCTTTTGGCAGATTTAGACCAACTGCATAATGGCAGCCACTGTAACAAATGGTTTGTAAAGAGGGATATAGCTCTGACTCTTGCAGATGCTTTCATGGCCTTAGTGCTCAGTCTCGAGCTATATAAACCTTTGGAATGTATCATCTAGATTGGGAAATGTGTGGTGTTTGATACTAAGAATTTTTATTTGTGTCCGAGATAGTATATATAAATCCTGCTGCCTTTAGTGCAACCTAAGCTTTGCCAAAAGGTACATGGTTTTAAAATCCTTGAAAGTGGTGCACTGCTCACTGGGAATAGCACATTTGATACCTAGATGTGCAACAAAACATTTTTATTATATATGTCGCCTGTCCTTTTAAATCCTCGTATCAAGAGAGGGCTCTAGGACTCTCATGCCAAAACGCTTTGCTGCCCAATATTTAGTCTAATAATATCAGTGCTGTATCTTCAGGCTTTTTTTCTGTGGCTGATTATTTTCACATGATGCCTGAACTAGAATTTCTGCTTGGAGGAATTACTTCTCCCTTCCATTGCAGTCTCTTATGCAGCAGCATCCCTTCCAATTTACCTGCACCTACTTTTTGGACTTCACATAAGAAATGGAGCAGGCAAAGCCACTCTTCTGTCAAACCAGACTTACACCTCAGTGGCTAACTGTGAAAAGCTTTGGATTCTGCAGACAACCTCAGATCCACCCAACATCTATGCACTTAGACTTCCTTCACACACAGAAGCCCAGGTGCCAGCCCCAGCCTGCCTACTGCATCTCAGAGGAGGACTACCCCTCTGTCACAGGGTGCTGGCAGAGGTGAGCAATATTTACTTACTGACTGAGTAGCTAAGAGATTCAAAACCTCTTCAGCCTTTTCAAGGCAGCCCTTCTGAAGTCACATTCCTCCCTCCACCCCTTGCATAGGCAAAACCACCTCAAGAGAGGTCAGGAAGATTAATTGTTTGTGCTCATATTTCAGAGAAATTAAATGTCTCACAGTCAGCCCTATACTGGGTGTTAGAGGGGCTAAAGCTATTGTTCCATTCCAATCCAGAGCAAGGGAGTATCCCTTCACAAAGATATCTAGACAGAGATATCTTCTTAGCTTCGGAGGAAAAAATAAATGAAGGCTTAGTCTCAGGATAAGCTCCACATTTGCATTCACCACATCTACAGGGAGATACCATTCAGTTTTAAATCTAAAGCCCTTAAATCACTGATTGTTCAAGCACTGAGCATGGGAAGACCCCAGAAATTAAGTCACGGTACACAAAGAGGATTTGCTGGCAAAAATAGATCAAAGCAAAGCCTTCCTTAATATTTCAGTGCTTCCAGACTGCTGGGAATTCCTAAGGTTATCCCACAAAGAGGTACTATTATTAAGGGAAAGTAATGTTATTTGGACTCTAATGCCCCAAGGATATTTACCATGGTAATGAGACCAATCATTCATTTCTAAAGGACCCTAAGAATTAAAATGTTTATTTATTTAAATAATACATTGAATGCAGCAGAGTCAGAAGAGTTTACAAGTTTGCATATCTCACCCAATATTTAAGTGTTAAGTGCCTTCACATAAACCTACTTAACTCCCTTTTCCCATGTTTGGTTTTCTGTGAGCCTCCAGATTCCCTGGTTCATAACAGACCAGGCTTTGAATACTGCTCTGATTCTTGTTAAAAAATGGAACAAAAATGTGTCAAGGACAATGTTCCCTCAATTTTTTGACAGGTTGTGTGCGCAAAAAATGTCTGTGCAAATTTTTGACAGGCCGTGCGCGCAAAAAATTTCTTCTGCAAATTTTTGTGTGCGCGGTACCGTGTGCGCAGGGTTTAGGATCTGTGCGCGCGCGCACACACCTACAGCTTAGAGGGAACAGTGGTCAGGGAGTGGTCTGCTCCTTTCACAACACAATGTTATTTATTACTAGAATGGCAGCTCTACTTTCTGATTTCTCTGTGGCCACTCTTTGTTGAAGAATCATCCAGAGGTGTTTATTGGAAGCAAGTTTGTGCCTGTGGTGTAAAAGAAACTTCACTCTGTGGCCCTTGACCAAAGGGTCAAGTCACTTAGGTCCAATTTTCCAAAAGTGGCCTCTAATTGTGAATGCTCAGCTTTGGACACTCAAGGCCTGATTTTCAGGGGTGTTAATCAGTCACAACTTCATGAGTACTCAACACATTTGATAGTCTGATTTTAGGCATATACAGTTGGTCACCCAAAGTTAAAAGCTGGTTTTGAGAATTTGAGCTTTAACCTCATTAAAATAATGATACATATGTCACAGTGGGATTATAACTATTAATCTGTTAACGTTCACAGAATGCTAAGTACCTGTAACAGTGAATGAAATGACACAATGGAATTAGGTGAGGGCAAGCGACCGAGATGAGATTGTAGGGAGCAAAGAAGGGAGAATCAGACAAGGGGAAACAAGATGAAAGAGACATTGTAACATGTGCGAGAAAAAGGGATGGACAACAAAAAAGGGTGTGAATGTGAGAGAAGGACAAAGGAGATTCTTCTTTTAAAAAGACAGAAGAGAAGAGAAAGTAGAGAGAAAAGAAAGAAATGAGGGGAAAGGATACTGAGGTGGAGGTAGACAGAATAGATTAGAGAACATGAAGAGAAGAGGGGAAATAAATGGGAGAAATAGGATGCACATAACTTTCAGGTAAGTAAATTTTAAGTTAATTATCTTTTTTTATTGAGTTTTTATGGCAACTGCCTTGTAAAATTGGAGAAAAGGTTGGATTTTGAGCACTTACTATTATTAATTATTATTATTATTATTTTCTAGCATCTAAATGTGTTTGTGGGTGCTCCAGAAATCATTAAAATACATGGTTCCTACCTCATGAGCTTACACTCTAAGGGCTTTCTTTGTTTTAGATTGGGCCTTATATTACTGTAAGTCACATCAATTTTGCTGCTCACTCTGGATTTTATAGTGAAATAATGGGAGAAAAAGAAAAAAGGGAATCAGAATTTACCAGATTGCCTACACAAAACCTTTAGGGTGATGCAGGCCTGAATCAGATAAACCTAATCCTTTTGCTTGGCAGTTATTTTTATATTACCATAGTGTCTAGGAGCCTTAGGGTAGGTCTATACTTACATGTCCCGTCGGAGGCACGCGATCGATGTTCTGGGTTCGATTTATCGCGTCTTGTCAAGACGCGATAAATCGAACCAGGAAGTGCTCCGTCGTCGACGCTGGTACTCCAGCTCGACGAACGGAGTAGGCGGAGTCGACGGGGGAGCCTGCGCGCCGCGTGTGGATCCCGGGTAAGTGCTTTTTCATTCGAACTAAGGTACTTCGACTTCAGCTACATTATTCACGTAGCTGAAGTTGCGTACCTTAGTTCGATAGGGGGGGTAGTGTAGACCTAGCCTTAGTCATGAACTTGGACCTCATTGTGCTGGGTACTGTACAAGTGCAGAATAAAAAGATGTCCCCTGCCCCCAGAGATCTTTCAATTTAAGTATAATACAACAGAATACAGACTGATGTAGAGAGAGAGAGGGGAGTACAAGGAAACAACGAGATAACACTGGTCAGCATAATAGGCAGTGTATCAGCATACAAGCAGCCTAACACATTTTTGTAGGCATCACAGCAAAGGTG
Source organism: Chelydra serpentina (assembly GCA_037349315.1). Classification (NCBI taxonomy): domain Eukaryota; kingdom Metazoa; phylum Chordata; order Testudines; family Chelydridae; genus Chelydra; species Chelydra serpentina. The sequence continues at coordinate 25,571,417 of JBAIAC010000035.1, read as the reverse complement.
AGTTTTAAGGATGGATTAAGGAGGATAATGAGGTAACTTTGTCGCTACTTATGCAAAGCTCCTCTCAAGTGTGAGTGGCAGCATAGGAAAAAACCCAAAGGTGCTTGTTAGAAAATTTAACAAGTGGATAATGGAGGCTGGCATCATGGGCCAATTAGAGATGGGGGCTGATATCTCATAGTGAATAAGTGGTAAGCAGGAGGGGGCTTGACTATGAAGGGACTTGTGTGTGAAGACAAACAGCTTATGTTTAATACATTAGAAAAAGGAGGAGCCAGCAGAGGGATGCAAAGAGTGGGATGACATGGTTAAAGTGATGGGAACACAAAGTGATCTTTGAGCAACATTCTGAATGTATACGAGTGGGACAAGATTGCATTTGTCAAGGCCAGAGAAAAACATGTTGCAGTAATCAAGACAGGAGATGAGGAGAGCCTGAATGAGAATTTTAGCTTTGTGGGTAGATGGGAAAGACTATTTCTTGGAGATGTTATGCAGAAAGAATATGCAAGACAGACATAAAACCTGTAGGTGAGGACAAGGTGTGGTTACAGTGAAGGTAAGATTCTACTTTTTCTTTTGCTTCTGTACCAGAAGAGAACCCAGGTCCTGGGCTAAAAGCCAAAACAGGATAAAGGTCCCCCATAATTCTCCTGTGTGAGCTATCTCTAAACACTTCTTTCAAACTTGTATGTTCCTGGTACTCCCAGGTTTTTGGGAAGTGTTTTTATATTTACCAGCCTGTCCTACTTCAGTAAGATATAGAAGTTTAAGCCTCTTTTAAGGTTTGTCCTATTCCTATAGTTCTTTATTATCATTTTATCCAGATGGAGAAATTAAAGTTCTATCTATGTTTTACGGGCACCTTAACCATCATGTCTGCATTGAAAACAGTTAAACATGGGATGTAACCCCTACTTCTGCTGAAAAGATGTGGAACTGGTCTGAAAACCAAAATATCCGTTCTGCAGGAAATGCTAACATTTTGATTTTTTTTTGTTCTGAATTGTAACAAAAAGCTTGAATTTTGAAATGTCCAGCCAAATGAATTCCCCGCCCCTCATAATGTTGGAAAATACATTATATACATTATTTGTGTTATATTATAAATACATATTTTATTTTAATATATTAGACATTAAAACAAAATGAATCAAAACAATAAAATTGAAATGATTCATTTTGATTTTTAACAATTGAAAATTTCATTGAAATTGACACTTTCCCATGAAACATTTTGGAAAATTGTTGTGTTGGAAATGTTTCAAAGAGCTCTAAGCCATAGGTTTTTTGGCATTGTGTTCTTGGGTTCTTCCCTTGACACTAGCCTTTTAAAGTGAACATGTAGCCTTACTCCACTCAAGTAAACAGAACTGCCTGTTAAAAATCAAGGATAACAAGAAAAAATTATCTGGATCTGATAAATTCAGAGTTTGCAACCTTGGACAACTCTGACTCTTAACAGCAGCCAATGAAATGTGCATTGTTTCCAGATTTCAATAGCGTTGGACGGATTGATACCAGAAGTGCAGGTACTATGTTCCACCTTGAGTCTCCTTGTCCTCTTGAGGAATTATTCATGTTATCACTGTATTTGTCTTTGTTGAATGGTTATTTTAATTGGTTTGAGCACTTAATCCAGCCCTAATGCCACCTCATGCTGCCTTGCCATCCTGAGTCTTTTTGACTACTGTGCTGCTTTATTTGGCAGTTATTGACACTGTGCTGCCAATTCTGTATCATGCTGACTGTTATAATGCCATCTGATCCTACCTTTCTGCTGTCTTCATGTCTACTACTGTTTCCCTTCTGCTTTCCATACTACAAAAAAATACTCAGATACCAAAGAGAGAAATCACTGGATCACAACTTTACATAAGTTAGTCTCTGTTAGTCTATAAGGTGCCACAGGACCCTTTGTCGCTTCTACAGATCCAGACTAACACAGCTACCTCTCTGATACTTGAAACTTTACATAAGTGAGATAATACATTATTTTACCTAGAGAGCCCACCTCTCTCACATTTGACATATGAAGTGGATAATTTATTATGCAAGAATGTCTAAACCATGAAAATAAAATTTAAAAAAGGACATTTCCGGAACATTAATCAGAACATGGGAGCTGGATGTTTTACATTGCTTTTTCCTATGTTAAATATCTCTTTTAAGCAACAGCATGCAGTATGTAGTACACAATCTTTTCTTAATCATCCATGTTCTAAATGACGTAGTCCTTCCTAGCCAAGCAGAATATACATTATGACAAAATGTGCGATAGAGATTATTTGTAATGGATTTTCTTCATTTCTAAGGAAGTAATGATACAGCAGCTTCACAGCACGACATCTTATTCTAGAGATGAAATGTCATTTCAGTCATGTCATTCAAATAAACTTTTTTTTTCTGTAAAGAAAAATATTTGGCTTTTTCATCATTTAAGAAGTATAACTTGTCCAAAAAGGTCTTAGACAACACTATTGCATGCCACAAATCAATCTTGCGAGTTCGAATGATGAAATGCAAAATGTCAAACGTACTTTTTCCTGTCAAAATGATATTCCTCTGCTGTATCTTTCATGTACATCTTATATATTTACCAACTCACTAACATCTAAGATTTCTTGAAGATACAAAGGCATTTAGCACTGTTTTTGTTGTTGTTTTTAAATGGACAAAGTACAGAAAGTTTTAGAAATCTTTCATGGTACAAATCCTCCCTGTTGATTTTTTACCTAAGCCAGTAAAACATAATGATACTTAGCACGTACACAGCACCTTCCACACAAACCATTCAAAGCATTTCATATTATATTTGATCCTGTAAGGTTCTGAATGCTTCCTGAGAGGGATCAACTCCCCAACAGATCTTATTTCCTCACAGGTTCACACTAAAACATCACAGCACCCATGGTAAGGATGGCATATATTATTCTTCCCATTTTACATATAGAGTAACTGAAGCACAAAGAGGTTAAATGACTTACCCTACGTAAGGTCACACAAGTGGCTTTTATGCATTTTCATAATATAAATGTTAAACAATAATTAATCACAAGTCACTGCCATCAAAGTTTTCCAACTCTCAACCCTATGTACTAATCACTAGAAAGTTTTATTAGAAAAATGTGACTGTGGTTTTATAAATATAATTGATGTAAAATTGAATTGTCATTTGTGGTGTGTCTGGACTATATGTAAGATTGAAATTCTGCTGAAAATTTTAAGGCCCCAAAGGAACAAAAGCACTTATTTGTGTGTCCGTGTGTCTGATTTTAAGCAGGCATCATCCCATTGATTTCATGACTTAGTGCTTAAAATTAAGCACGTGTGTGAGTGTTTTGCTGGATTGGGGCCTAAATGTTTAAATGATACATTTACAATTTTAAAGGTATGAATAATAAAATCTCAGCAAGATCTTCATGAACATTCTCAGGGGACACATAAAAAGGATATATAATGACAGTCTTATAAAGACCATTTTAGACTTTGCAGTTGAAATTTTTTAGCTTCACTGTCAGCAGTTTTAAAGTATAGCAGAGAATGTTTTTCTGTTTTCCTAATTATTCCATTCAGAAAAGTCCATTATAAAATTCTATACTAATAGGAATATATATTCTCACTATTTAAAAGAAAGTGTATGTAGAAAAAATGGATTTTCCCTCCTTGTTGAATATGCATGTTGACTTTCTGCTATATTTCATTCTTAATTTCAGTTTTACATGGCCATCTAAAAGCATTTCACAGGTGTTTGCTGGAACTCATTAGACCATTTGGAATTCCTTCATGCTCCCTAAAAGGCAATTAAAATGTGTCTGCAAATTACCTCATGTGGTCTAAAGCACAGCTGCCTCTCATCCCCCAGTTACTACACTGCATGTCCAAACAACAGAAAAACTGCTCTGATATCTGGAGTTTACAAAGGAAAAAGTGACATCATAGGTGACAAATCCTCTGCACACTTGTTAAAGTGTCTCTACATTTGCCTGTGTCCTCATAAAGAAAAGCAACGTTAAGAAGGAGCTAAGAGAAACAACTAGTTAATTAAAAGAACAGGATTACTTGTGGCACCTTAGAGACTAATAAATTTATTTCAGCATAAGCTTTCGTGGGCTAGAACCCACTTCATCAGGCGCATGGAATGGAATACACAGTAAGCAGATATTTATACATTCAGAGAAACATGAAAAGGTGGAATGTTTCTCTGAATGTATAAATATCTCTATAACATGACCTATCCAACTGTCTGATTCTATCTACTGGGTTTGGTGCTTTCTATCCTCAATAGAACTACACAGGGTAGTACCAGGAACAGCTGTTATTGTGGGTGTGGCTGCAGAAACCAAAGGTCATACTCTTGCTTGAAATGGAGGGCTCTGAACCTCAGGAAGCCTCAGTCAACACTAATCTCAGTAGTAGCAGTTAGTCATTGGGTCACGGAGAGATTGAAAATGACTCTATAGCTGTCATACTCAGACTGAGGCTCACGAGCTGCAAGTGTCTGTTTAATGTGTCTTCTGCAGCTCTTTGCAGAACATATTAAAACACTGTGTGATTTAATTATTAACTAACCTGAGTTATTAACCAATCAGGATGCTTTTACTATGTTATTAACCAACTGTAGTTTATAAAATAATAATACTCGGTCAGTCATTTTGCTGTGAGAATTTTGTGTGTGTGTGCGCGCGCGTGTGTACACACACCCACCCACCCCCAAGGTCCATTAGCCCAGTATCCTGTCTTCTGACAGTGGCCAATACCAGATGCTTCAGAGGGAATGAACAGAACAGGTAATCATCAAGTGATCCATCCCCATTGCACCTATTCCCAGCCTCTGGCAAACAGAGGCTAGGGACATCATCCCTATATATTATATATACACACACACACACACATATATTAATATATATATGTGTGTGTATATATAAGGAAACTAAATATTTCCTGTCCTATTGTTTAAATATGAAAATATAGTACTATAGTAAATAAAACAATGAATTCACACTACTGTGGCTCTTTTGGGTAATGTTGATCCTGAACCACTGAGGTCTGAGTATTACTGCTCTGTATCTTGGTGGTTATTCAGTCTCCCCCACCCCCCCGAACAAAATTAAATAAAAAATGCAGAATATATCCTATATAGGTAAAAGACAACTTGGAGTGATATGCTATTCTAGAGTAAAAACCAGTAAACTTACTGTTCCTCCCTAGCATTGACCACTTTCTTGAAAATAATCTGTACAATGATGCAGTAGGTTTTCAATCTCTAAGTGCAATGATGACTGTACACCAGTGGCTCTCAGACTTGAAGAGCTGCTTCTGCCTCAGTCGTGAAACATAGATCCTCTTTAGACTGTTGTATTTCCTATTAGTTGTAGCCCCGTCCGGGGCTCTTAAATTTTCCATGCTTTTTTAAAATCAGCTACATATGAAAATACAAACATCTGTCTGCATCCAGCATGGCTGCTTCACATTTTCTTTTGGTATAAATTCAATTGTGATCATAGTAATGCATAGCACAAAATAAAGAAGGACAGTAACATGCAGGAGAACAGAATCAGGGTACACAGCAACCTGGCGAAATTAGAGCAAAGTGGCTGTCGGCAACAAGGAGAGAGTCAGTATTAATAAATCTACACACCCTGAGAAGAAAGCAATAGAACAAATGCAAAAGCAGGGAAGGTAACCAAGCATCTTTTCTCATCTCCTTAAAGTAGGTTTATTTGCATCTTGTCTCCATAGTAATGTCCGAATATTCCTCTCATGTAAACAAACACTCTAGTTGATGGAGGGAACGTGTACAAGGGGGATATGGATGCTGGGATAGGAGGTGAAGGCAACAAGGCCTCTATCTTAAGAAGTTGTTCACAGTGAGAAAAAAAATTGGGAAACATTAATTACATACATAAACTCAATTCTGATCAGGCACCAAAGTGACAGGCTTAAACAGAAGAGAGGATAGATCCAAACCACAGAATGATCTTCTTGATTGCAGCTCCCTTTTCTCTAATCTTTCCAGGGCATTTTGTAGTTTGGTTCTGTTCTCCTGTGTGTTTGCTGCTGATGAAGAAAAACAGTTGAGTGGGTGTGTACGACTATTACATATAAAAAACCCTGCAGCCCCAATGTTACAAGAATGTTATGTAGGCTGTTAGAGATAAGCACTTGAAAATTAGGAAATGCCAGCGTTTAGGTTGCCCATGCAACCTTAATACGGCCCCCTTGGTGTATCCATGGTGACAAACAGCAGTCAAAGTGCACTGTGGAACTTTTAGTGCACAGTAGTAGGACCCACATGGTGACTTAGTGTGCAGGAGGCTAGTGTGCTGGTGTAGCGGGACAGAACCCCGCTCATGCCCTGAGGGGCTTGAAACAGCCCTAAGCAAGGGCATTGCTAAAAGCTGGGCTGAGTGGGAAGGCAGGCTCAGCTGGGGGCCACGCCCCAAACAGACAAGCCTGGCCTTATAAAGGCCAGGGCAGCCAGGAGAGAGAGAGAGAGCCTTCCTCTACCTTAGAGGAAGGAGGGCCTGGCTGCAAGGACCTAGAGTGGAGCAGGGCTGGGGGAAGGCTAGAGGAGCTGGGGAGCTCCAGCATAGGAAAACCCCAGGCTCCAGGCCTGGTTAAGGCCCAATAGGTACAGTGGTTACAGGGGGTAACCCACGGGTAGGCCGAGGCAGCAGGTCCAACCCAACCTTGCCTGTGATGAGTGGCTGATACTGCAGTCTGCCCCAGGGCGCGGGGGCTAGCTGGTGACTGGCAGTAGCCTAAGACTGAGGTGAGGGTAGTTGGTTGGGGGTTCCCCAGGGGAGGGGAGACCCAGATCTGTGGGGTACTGCGGGGAGGGGCAGCACCCTAGTTAAAGGGGTAACACCCTAGTTAAAGGGGCACCGGGTCCTGGGAGGGACTCGTGGGCCTTAGAGGAAAGTGGGCAAGCCGGATCCCCGGCCTGAAGAGGGCGCTCCAGGGCTGGACGAGCTAATTCCCAGGACAACCAGCAGGAGGTGCCGCCGGGTGAGGCTGAGCCCCCCTTACAGCTGGACATTGACACCCTGGCATGCTTGCTGCTTATTAAGTCTCCATGTGGACAAGCCCATAGTGTGGGCAGAGCCAACCATGCCTGAGAAGTAGTTAATTTACTTTTTATCACTTCCTTAATCTACTGGCATTGTGTGGTCTGACCATAGTCTCTTTATTTTTCCCTCTGCACTAATCCCCATGGGTGACCTCTGTTACGCTGTGTGGAGTGACTCATGAGCAGGAGTGGCTACCTCAGGGTAAACTGTCAAAAACAGGCAGACGTCCCAAACTGGTGATGAGTTCTATAATTAGTGTTCACCAAGACAGTAACAACTGTGAACTCCTGGATCACTATAATAGTCTTACTGTGGAGTCAGGGACAGTCTCATTAGACTCTCCAGTCTATCTTGCCACTCAGACAAGTGTTAGTGGACTTAGTGTTAGTGACAAATGAACACTTACACCAAAAATCACATCCCATTCAGGTTGCTTCCAGTCCTAAGAGACCAGTCACTTGCCCTCAGATCAATTGGTATGCTAGATCTTACACCAAAGACAATGCCTGTACCAATCCTGTAATAAACTATTTAAAGGTTTAAAAACTAGGAAAAAGGAATAAGAGAGTAATTTACAGGTTAAAGCAAGCAAACATACACACCAATGAGTTACCACTTAAATCCTAAGACTGACAGTGTTCTCAATTCAGGGCAGACCCAGAGGCAACCCCTGGGGATCTCTGGCTTCAGCTGGAGCACCCAGGGGAAAAAATGGTGGGTGCTGAGCACCCACTGGCAGCCCCCCTCTCAGCTGCCCCCGCTGTGCTTCCCGCCCGCCGGCAGGCCCCATCAATAAGTGCCTCCCCGCATCACCCAACTGCCACAATCAGCTGTTTCATGGCGTGCAGGGAGGCTGGGAAGGAGGAGCGAGGATGCGGCATTCTCGGCGGAGGGGGCGGAACTGGGTGGGAAGAGGTGGGGTGGGATGGAGCGGGGGCGAGAAGAGATGGGGCATGGGTGGGGCCTTGGGAGAAGGGGAGGAGTGGGGGCGGGGTCTGGGGCAGAGCTGGGGGTTGAGCACCCCTGGCACTTTGGAAAATCAGCACCTGTGCCACAGTCTGTCATACTGACTAGTACTGTCTTATTGTTTCCTTGTACTCCCCTCTCTTTGTGTCCATCTGTTGTTTCTTCTCCTATACTGAGACTGCACATTTTTTGGGCCGGTAACCGCTGTTTTGTTTCGTGTTTGTACAGGACCTAGTACAATGGGGCAGAGATGCTGGAACAATTTGTATAGGAGGGATGCTGAGAGTCACTGAACCAAACTGTAAACCCTGTATATGATGGAAACCACTTCAAGCCAGGGGGTGTGGCAGCACCCCCAGCACTCCTAGTTTCAACAATGGGGTCCTGGTTCATGACTAGGTGCTATGGTAATACCAAATAATAAATAAAAATATTTCTGACTCATCTTTCTCTCCTCACACTCAGCCTCTCAACAAATCCCATCCTCACTCTTTCTACATGACACTTGTAAACTCTGTCCCTTCTTCTTGATCCCCACTGCCCAAACATTTTTCTCCACTTCTTCATCAGCTTGCCTGGCTTTCTTTCTTCCATCTCATCAGTTTGTAGCAGCTAAAATAATCTTTGTGCATATCACCTGTGCCTCTGCTCCTTACATCCCTTTACTGCCTCTTCCACTATACATTCAAATGTTTCAACCTCATTTTTAAAGCTCTGTACAGCCCTGCCCCTGCTTACATCTCTTCTCCTGTGTCTCCCCACTTCATCCCTGGCATCTGCCCTTAATCTCTTCTCTCCTTACTACTTTCTTTGTCTTTCCCTGACACTTTCACCCCCATTACCCTTTCCTATGATGCATGGAATGACATCCCTCTCCTGTGTGCTAAATACACTCACACTCCCGTCCTTCAAAACCTACTTCCTTCACCTTGGTTATCACTACTGTGGCATCCACCCCTCACTGTCTGATCCTTCTCTCTTGAATATTTTATAGCCCAATGCAGCACCCACCTGAGGTCAATGGGAATATTTCCATTGAATTTAACAGAGTGTGGATTAGGTTCTCAGTCTCTTCTGATATTTTCTTCTGTACTTATATGATTTGTTCTCTCTATAATGTGACACACATTATATTTGACTTAACTCTTTTCTCCTTTCTTAATCGTCTTTCCCTTGTTTATCTACATGGTCTATATCTATCTAGTTTAGGGTGAAATTGTGGCTGGGTTCTCCCTGTATGAAAGAGGGTGCAAGAAACTTTCACACCTTGTTTCACTTGAGCAGAGGCAAGACACAGTCTATGCAATCTCAAAAATGCAAGGATTAATTTCAAGTGGTGCCCCTGTTCTACTGACTGCAAGACACCATGACCCTGTCCTTTTGTGCTCCTCTTTCCACCCCAAGTCTCTTCTGCAAGAATTGCTGGCACAGTTGCACTGGGTGAACATCTTAATTTGAAGCCTTGTCCTGCATTGAGGCCAATGGAAATTTTTCAATTGACTTTAATGGGCCCATGATTGAGGTCTTCAGGTAACTTTGGGTATGTCTACACAGAAAGAAAATAGCGTACCCTGCAGGGTCCGAATGTCTGGGCTCCAGCCCAGAAGTCTACGCAGCAATGAAACAGCCGGGCAGCCTGAGCAATAGTAGTTAGCTGGCATGGGCCAGCCACAGGTTTTCTTTGCTATGTAAACATACCCTTTGTTAGGGAGTAAAACATATTTCAAATAAGAGAAATAAGGAATTTTTCCTATGCCTGCATTATTGGTGTGGGGATGGAATATCCTTTGTGACCCCTTGACTGTCCCTCTTGCTAATGAAATCCCACTACATCACAAAAAGTAGCATAAAATGTGTTTGAAATTGACATACTTGTAACCTTATTCAATAGAAATAAGCATTTAGAAAACATCTGGTTTACATTTCTTTACAGTCCAATAATCATATGCCACAGAGTAAATATTTGGCTGGGAAATAGATCCTTAAAGCAGTTTAGTATTTAAGCACAGTATAAATGTTAAGCAGAATAGATGAAGCCAAGGCAAGATCAGCTTTTATTCATTCACCCTTTGCTACCATGCTGACTTCTGATTGACAGAGAGGTGATAACACTAGGCTTGGGAACAAAGAGAGAATACAGTGATGTCATAGCAAACATCATGACAATTATATTAAGAGGTAGGAAATGTGACTTTTAAGATGCTGTTTCTTACAAGGGCAGAGAAAGCAACTAGAAATTCTTAGACCTTAAGAGGTCTTGCATGGCTGAATTGCAATAATGTACTTCTATGTACATTAACCTGAAACTGTGAATAATCTAGAGGATTAAACTACTTTATCTGACTTCCCCATTCTTCAGTAATCATTGTTTAAATTCAATTACTTCACACTATATATTCAGAATTGAAAAAGAAATATCTTCACTTTTAACTACATATCAGCAAACCATCCCCAAACTTCCATTTTATTTAATTAGTAATACCATGGCTACAGATTTCTCATCATCTGAGGGACCTTTATATTTAAACTTCTTCTTTAGACAAAATAATATTCAAAATATCCATGCAAACCTACCTTACGTGAGATTTAAAATTACTTATGTGACAGTTAAAACTTGGGGTCAAATAATTCTAAATTGATTTTTTTTAAGGAGAGGATGGGTAGTAAAATTTTGCCACCAGTAATATTTATAGTTAATATTGCTAAGGGCAATCAAATCTCATACTGCAGGGTGCTGCTTGCTATAGGAGTCAAGAAGGATTTCACCCATCAATACACAGATGTGCAACACAAGCCAGGTGCATTATGATACAATTTATATTCCCTTCTTCTGTAGCATATGGAATTGGTCATTTCTGGAGACAGAATACTAGCCTTGGAGGGCCAAGGGCTGATCTGTTATGACAATTACTAGGTTTTCAGTCTGATGGTTTGGTGACAATGAATGAGTCATTGTGCAGCATCAATGAATTGTATTGCTTATTTAACTTTGTAATTTAGCATTTTGAAACGTGCTTTTCACTTACAGTATTTATTTTGCAATATTTTAATTTTGACTGAACTTTACTTACAGTGTCACCATACGTTTTACTGTGATGGAGAGTTAACAAGGGAAGTCAATATTTGGCATACTAGTATGCAGTACTTATAAATATATTTTCAGGCATCATTTTAGTAAACTATAACAAAACAAAGGATGGTGCCAGCCTCTATTGTTTTATTACAGCTGCAATAAAAGTTTGGTGGGCTTTAACAGAAGAAATATAAGCATTCCATGTCTTAAACCAAAGGGAAAATAAATATCCTACAATAAAGCTTATTGAAGGTATTCTCCTGTATCAAAGAACTGATAGCACAGTAGGACTCGCAGCAACTTTATTCATCTCTCATTCGCCCTATGGATGAGATTTAAAATTGATTCTGTGTCAAGTAAAGCACCATGATCTGATGAAATACATGAAGATAATTTGATATCACTGCAACAGCTCTCCTGAGTTCTTATACCAAAGAGCTAAAATTATTCATTGCCATTTCAAAGCCTCAGCAGCAGTGGTTTCCAGGGGGCAGATCCAACTGCTGTTATAGTAAAAGAAAACCTCCCATTGGGTTTAATGGGCATTGGATCAGGCCTCAGGCTCTAAATTTAGTTTATCAACTACTAACTCCAATCAGCTTATTTATTAACATATCAATGATCTAGTACATGTATCAAGTACCCAGATTCCACAGTGATGGATGCTTCACAAATGTTTTAGATAGATGAGAGACAGAGAGAAAAGAATAGATTATTCATTTACAATTTCTATCTATCTTTTTGTTGGAACTATGTGTTTACTAGGATTCCTTTGTGCTGCTTGATAACTAGTCCAATGTTAAAGTTATTTAGGCACAAAGGGCCAAACTGTGTGGTGACCTACGATTCATTTTATGTTAATGCCTAGAGACCTCAACCTGATCAAAGTCTCATTGTGCTAGGGTATTTGGATCACAATCTAAATAGACCAGTGTTTCCCAAACTTGGGACTCTGCTTATTCAGGGAAAGCCCCTGGCGCGCCCGGCCGGTGTGTTTACCTGCCGCGTCTGCAGGTTCAGCTGATCGTGGCTCCTACTGGCCACGGTTCGCTGTGCCCGGCCAATGGGGGCTGCGGGAAGCAGCGCTGGCCGAGAGATGTACTGGACACCGCTTCCCGCAGCTCCCGTTGGCCGGGCACAGTGAACCGCGGCCAGCGGGAGCTGCGATCGGCCGAACCTACGGACGCGGAAGGTAAACACACCGGCCAGGCGCGCCAGGGGCTTTCCCTGAACAAGTGGCGTCCCAAGTTTGGGAAACACTGAAATAGACAATACAGAAAAAGATGGAAGAACATCTGGGGTAGAAGAGGGTTGGGGGAAGGGGTTAATTTTCAAAGTTCAAAATTGCCAAAAGAGAACAAACAACTATCAAAATAATTGGGAGAAAAATGAACTAATTTATTAATGAATTAATTGTTTCTCATATGACTAGTTCAGAAAAAAAAACAAATAAAAAGATTGTATGCAGTCTGTTGTAGCAGTGCCAGTCCCACGATGTTAGAGAGAGAAGGTGGGCGAGATAGTATCATTTATTGGACCAACTTCTGTTGGTGAGAGAGACAAAAGCTTTCAAACTACACAGAGCTCTTCTTCAGGTCTGGGAGACATACTAAGAGTGTCAAGGCTAAATACAAGATCAAACAGAGTTTAGCATAAGTAGTTGAATGCTCCCTTAGAAAATGTGCTAACTAAAAGCAAATAGATAAGTAATACAAGATATTAATACTTAAAATCTGCTTTTAATAAACTATGAAATTCTCATACAAGACAAAAATCACAACAAAATTTGATTAACTATAATAGAACTAATATCATAGAAAGGTAAAACTCAGGAAGCCTTGAGAATCAGCAGTCGTGTTATTCAATCAATTACTCAAGGCACTAAACTTATCAAAGGGTATTTATCTCATATTGAGAGAAACTAATGATTTAGCACCATTAACAATTAAATGAGCACATCAAGTATAATAATATCAAATAACCACAATATAGTCAATGAAAATAAATTACGTTAACCACTATAAACACAATATAAAAAGTCTTTTAAACTAGAAGAAAAACAAATATAATAAAAACTGGTAAGCTACATATAATAGTATACTTGAAAATAACACCAACGTAAATAAGACTAATAAAACAACTAGTTATTCTTCGTTATTCTTCTCAATTCTGTCTGGAGAAACTAGAATTCTAGGACTAAGCATAGGATTTAAATAAATAAATTAAAGGTCATATGACAATTAGAGCTCAAAATTAATCAGTGTTCCCATATACATGCTTAGGTGGAAATTGTTACACAACCACCACATAACAAAAGCTGGGGGCATATGAATGCAGAGCAGGTAGGGTTGGCTCTGATTCCGTGGAATGGATAGCCTAACGTTTGGAAATGGTGAAAGACAGACAGCAAGTGGTGTATAAGGTGATGTTTAATTGAAACAAGGTGAGTAGTTAAAAAAGAAGGAATTCGGTGTGAAGAGGTGCTTTTGTCATCTTTCAATTAATTTGCATAAGAGAAATACTTCTTAATACACATGGTCACAGAGAAAGCACACACACAGTATAAACACTAGCAAGACGAGTAATTTAAGGCGCACGATGCTCTTATTAATTGGAATAAACAAAGGTAAACCGGTAAGAGTATAAATTACCACACACAACAATCAAAGTAAGGCTAATTTGGAGTGTAAGGTGTTAACACATAATGTCGCTTTTTAGTGAGAAACACACAACACAACTAGTATTCTAAAATTTACATATGCACTGTTGTTACCATATCAGTCCCAGGATATTAGAGACACAGGGTTGGTGAGGTAATATCTTTTATTGGACCAATTCTGTTGGTGAGAGAGACAAGCTTTTGGGCTCCTGAAGAGCTCTAACCTGTAAGATTGAAAACTTGTCTCTCACCAATAGAAGATGGTCTAAAAAAGATGTTACCTCACCCACCTTCTAAAATTTTTAACACACAAATAAAGATTCAAGTGAGATTTTTGAAGTTAGAAGGTAGCTTTGCTTATTCAGAAACCATGTAATGTTACAAGGGAGACTGATCTGAGTATGCTTCTCTTACCAGCAGGTAATTCTTATGCGCACATGCAAAGATAGCACAGCTACAGGGAGTGAGAGTGAGAGATACAGGGCAGAGCAGAACAGAACAATGACAAAGTTTCTAGCTCTAAGTAGCACTTAAAATTAGAAATGAAGTTTAAAACAAAACAAAAAATTAATCAAACAATGAATTTTCCCAGAGATTTAACAATATATAGTTCAAGATTTTTGAACATACACAGTAAGTCAGTTATAAGATCAAGACTGGTTCTTTACGCAACAGCTAAATAACTTTGGTAAGCTGGCAACTGTTAGATCAGTCTTAATATACAAAAGTGCAGATATTATTTCCTCACAATTACAGTGCTCTGTAGGTGAAAAACAGACATCTGAATTTATACAGTTATTTCGTTACAAGGAGTGATGTTTAAATATGTTTAAATGTAAGTAACTATCCAATTATCATTCTTAGGAGAAGATTTCAAATCTTAAGGCGACTTTACGTTTCTATTTCTTTCCTATTATTACTATAATCTTTCTTGGTATTTATTTGGAATTAGGATATCTTAATAGTATTTCTGGAATTTGTTAAGATTATTAATTTGGAATGGCAATTCAAAGATCCAGAATAATGGTCTAGATTTATGGAACAAGAATCTGAATTACAAGGGAGTTCAGGATTCTAGAAAGGGAGTATTTTCTCTTCAAGGCCAAATTCTGGCTTCCTTCAAAGCCTTAAATCTTCTTATTCTTTATGTGACAGGGTCAGGCCAGATGGCTACAGGAGAGTATTAGAAGGCAGATATTAGATCCAGATTAAGTAGATCCCTTTTCCCTGGGTAAAGTAATGGGGCAGTTCCAGAACAAGCAGGAACTTGCTGGAACCAATTAAGGCAGGCAGGCTAATTAGGACACCTGGAGCCAATTAAGAAGAGAGTGCTAGAATCAATTAGGACAGGCTGGCTAATCAGGGCACCTGAGTTTAAAAAGGAGCTCACTTCAGTTTGTGGCGTGCGTGCGAGGAGCTGAGAATGAGATGAGTTGGAGGACTGAGGAGTACAAGTGTCAGCAGACCATCAGGAGGAAGGTCCTGCAGTGAGCATAAAGAAGGTGTTGGGAGGAGGCCATGGGGAAGTAGCCCAAGGAGTTGTAGCTCTCACCCAGCTGTTACAGAAAACCCTATACACACCTGCAATCCACAGGGCCCTGGGCTGGAACCTGGAGTAGAGGGCGGGCCTGAGTTCCCCCAAACCTCCCAACTCCTGATCAGACACAGGAGGAGTTTGACTGTGGGTTCTACCAGAGGGGAAGAGGCGAGCAAAATCCGCCAATAAGCACAGAACCCACCAAGGTAGAGGAGGAACTTTGTCACATTTAGAACAAACTGGGATTTATCTTGCTCTTTCTTTTGTTGTCCGGGCAGTCTTCTACTATGGTAATAATTTCTTCTTGGTATATTTGATCTTCAGGTAAGCACTTTATTTAAGATGGTTTATATTTGGGTCTTTGGGTCTTTGGACCTTTAACATTCCAACATTCAGGTTCTTGTCTGTAAAGGACTTTTAGTTAAACGAAACACTCTTGGGAAAGCAAAAATCACTGAACACAGCTTATGCAAACAGTAAAGTTCTTCTCGGGTCTGGACTGGGATGTCTTAGTGTCCAGAACCTCAAGGCCTGCAGTGAAGACTGAATCTCTCAGTGGAAGAGAATCAGATCTCTTAAGTGGGGCGAGAACAACAAGCTAGGATTTCACAATACTTTTTATGCAGTTATTCTTCCATTCAGTTTTATTGAGGGGCTTGGTCTATCCCAAAAGTATATTTGGTAATTTTCCATTGGCCCCTTTAAATTTTGTGGTGGTATTTCCTTTTATTGCAGGTGATAAATTTGTCAACTGAACAAGTCAAAGTGTCATTTGCATGGATAGCATTTGAGCTTCACAAAAGTTTTTTCTTCAAGGATTCTAGATTTGTTTTGGGGAATTTTTATTTGGCCTGGTTAAAAATATAACGTTAGCAGAAATATTTGAGTCTTCTAATTTAGTCTTTAGTTGTTAACTCTTCTTGAAACAACTGAAAAACCCCCCAGTTACTAACCTTCCATAACTGTTGTTCTTCAAGGAAACGTTGTACATGTCAACTCCAGTCTTGGTGTGTATGCTCCTTACGCACAGTCACTGGAAATTTTTCCGTCAGTGGTTACTGCCAGGGTGGCTCTAGCACACTCTGCTGCCTCACACCATTGTGTGCTGGAGGTCCTTTAGCCTGCCCACTTTCCTGGATACCAACAGGACCACTGTGTGCTGGTATAAAGGGCCCAGCCACCCCGGAGCCCCCTCAGTTCCATCTTGCTGGACAACTCCATTGCAGAGTGGTAGGAGGCGGGTTGTGGAATGGATACGCACAACACATCTTGAAGGACAACAGTTACAAAAGGTTAGTAACCGGTTTTGTTTCGTCAGGTGATTCCACATGTGCATCCCACTCTTGGTGACTCACAAGGAGTAAAGTAGGAGGAAGGATCAGAGTTCATGTACCTAAAGATTGGAGTACAACTGTCCACATTTAAAAAGAGCTATGGAGTACTAAGTAATTGAGGCATAACAAAATAAGGAGGTGTGAGTTGAAGATCAGGTTGCCAATATACAAATCTGGATTGGGAAGCGCGCAAGGAATGCCACAGAAGCTACTTGCAATCTTTTGGAACATGCCGTCACTTCACTGGGCAGGGACATGCCTGCCAGATCATAACAAACATGAATGCAGGAAGTTATCTGAGACGAAATTATTTGTGAAGAGACCGGGAGATGCTTCATTCTGTCTGCTATGGGCACAAACAGTTGAGTTGACAAACAAAACTATTTAGTCCTGTCTATATGGAACACCATTGCCCTTCTAACATAGATATGCAGACATCATTCCTATGTATTGGTGTATGATTTGGGGTGAACCGTGTGTGAGTAAAGTGGTTAATATGAAAATTAGATACCACTTTAGAAAGAAATCTCAGATAAGTCAGGGGTGGGGTGGGAGAGAGGATGGGTTCTCTTATTTGAGGGTGCAACCTTTCCAGGTCCTTCACAAATCTGATTGTCATATCACTAGAGAATACAGAACAGTTATCAACACAAGGATGGAAAGCTGATATTTCTGCCAGGTGGACCTTGATAGAAGATATTGCTAACACATGCATTGAAGAAGTTGGAAAGACAGATTATAAATATGAAGAAAATGAAATCTGGCATCCTGGAAACTGGCATGGTGCCTTTGAGTGCCCTGTTTAGTACCCACTGGGAGTCTAGATGGAGCAGGCATTGATGCAGAGGCAGAAGGAGGAGGTGGTGTATGTCTATAACCCTACTCTTCTTTCTCTGCAGGTCCTGCAGAAAAGCAGGCGGAGAGTAATGGTGGATCTGCTGTGCGTGGAAATGCTTTCTGGGTGGGGCTGGAGTATACAACCCCAAAGATTTTTAAATTGGCCATGAGTTCTTCAAACCATGGAGCTCAGAGTTAGTTTGCTCTACAAACAGCAAAGACCGTTCACAGGGCAGTCTCTGTATAGTTGGTTGAACCTCTTGTGGAAGCCGCAAGGATTGCAGCCAAGAGATCCTATGTACGGCCACTGCAGAAGCCATAGATTTAGCCACCAAATCTGATACATTGAGCACAGCCTGAAGCAAAGATCTTGCCATAGATTTCCCTTCATTAACGAACAAGAAGAACTCCTGCATAGCATCCTTCAGCAACAGGCCTCTAAACGTTAAAATGGAGCCCCACACATTAAAATCATACTGGCCCAAAAGAGCTTGCTGGTTAGCAATCCTGAGTTGCAGACGTCCAGAAGAATAACACTTTTCTACCAAACAGATCTAGTTTTTTTGATTTGGGGGTCACCCCATGTTTTTGTCATTCCCATTCATTGGCCTCTGACACTGGGATGACGCATAATATTTACGCTTGGCCCTTTTTGAGGGAGGGATTAAAGACAAAGGGATCTGCCAGAGAGGCTCAATGGGGTCTATAACTGCCTTGTTAACAGGTAAGATCACCCTTGAAGGATTTTCTGTGGCCAAAATATCAACAAGATGGTGTGAGGATGCTTTAGCCTCCTCCACCTGGGTCCCCAGACTTACGGCCACTGTTTTTAGCAACTCTTGGTGGGCCTTATAGTCATCTGGGGGAGGTAAGAAGAAGGAGAGGAGGAAGAAGAGGCCAGCACAGGCTGAGGCTACTCCTCTTCCACTAGCTGTCCAACAGGATCCTCCTGAACTACCTCTTGCTGCCCAGTCCTGGGCTCAGAAGCAGGTGGTGCCTGGTGAGTAGGTGCCCCACATCTTTCTGAGGACACAGAATAGGAACAGCTCATGCCTGGGTTAGAAACTGGGGAGAAACCTCATGGTTCCAAAAAGGCCACTGGACAGGTGGTGGGCCCTAGAGTCCCCCTGGCCACCCATGCTATGGTGTTCCTGCCAAAGGTTCCTTAGCAGGGTAGTACTGCCTTGGTGGAGCAGCTCTGAGGCTGGGAAACATAGGAGCCAATCTCTGATTCAGAGGACTGTGACTCTTTCTCATCTGATCAAGGAAGAGCTGCTTATGAAGATGTTGGAGAAAGACGCAGTACAGCCAACGTTACAGGCTTCCCCTTCAATGGTACTGACGGATGTGCAGTTTGAGGCCACAGAAGCTAACACGGCACCAAGTGCTGCACCAGTGTTGCTGGTTATGAAAGCACCACTGGGAATACTGGCACCAAAAGGCTCAGCAGCTCTCCCACTGCCACAAATGTCTCTGGCATGGTTGGTACCAAGATGGTATCAGGATGGCACAGTGCAGCAGATGGAGAAGGCACTCCCTCAGGCCCCAGTCTTGATGATACCTACCTCAGTGCTGGAGTCAACAGTGATGACTTCTGTGGTGCCAACGAAGAGGAGTGCTTTGGTTTAAGCTTCACTCTACTCTTATCCCCATGCCTAGAAGACTTCAGTGCCGCAAACCTTCCTCTCTCGGCAATCTGCTTAGAGGTCTTATGGCTCTCTTCTTGGGCACTGAGGACAGTGAGCGGTGCTGGAACTTGGGCAAACACCTAACCGATGCCAAGGCACTCAGTGCTGAGTTTGACTGACCAGGTTCCGATGGAGGTTTCAGGTGAGCCTCCGTGAGCAAAATCTTTAGCCTAACTTCACTGTCTTTCCTTGTCCAAGGCTTAAAGTCTATAGATCAGGCAATGATCCTGAATATGAGCTTCCCCTGAACACTTCAAGCAACTTGCGTGTGGATTGCTCGCAGACATCAGTCTGGCACAAGAGATGCAGGGCTTGAAGCCCAGTGACCAAGGCATCCCTCGGTACCAAGTAATGGAAAAAGCCCCAAACTGGGTATTAAAGAAGAAAACACTGTAGATAATGTAAGTTAACTAAATACTAACACCATAACTCTAGAAATCTACAATTAATTTACAATGAACACATGGAAAGGATTTGCTAAGGCAAGCTAAGCAATTCCAGCAATCACCGGGGCAGTAAGAAAGAACTGAGGGGACTGGAGGGTAGCTGGGCCTTTTATACAGGCATTCAGCAGCAACAGAGGGTGCTCCCCTGTGGGTACCACTGAGAGAGAGATTTTCAATGACTGTCTGTGGGACTGACACACACCAAAAGTGGAATTCATGTACAATCACTCAAAGAAGAACAACAGTCTTTCTTATGTTTCAGTTATCGTGGGGTATGGCTGCCCAACACTTGCTGGTCAAGTGTTGTACTTCCAGCACTCCCTGCCTCAGTTTCCCTCCCTGAGATGGGTCTCCTTGACTTTCCACACGTTGATCAGTTCTGGAGAAATAATTTAACCCTCCAGCCAAGTCACAAAACAAGAAGTCCAAATAGAACACTATCCTGACAAACACAAACGTTTCTTTTGTCTTTTGGGCCTTCTCTCAAACCCCTTTGGGCCCTATTATGAGCCCTTTGCTGGGTTACCTTTGAGAGTCTCTTTCTTCAATCTGGGATGGCATGCCGGACCTAGGTTGGTTTCCTTTCCCCTGCAGACCCTAGCTCAGGGCCTTTCATTGGCACCTACTCCCTCCCTATGGTTCCAATGAACAGATTGAGCTTTCTCAACACTCTTCAGACCTACGTGTCTACTGAGCTAATTAACTGCCATCCAGCCCTCTAGGTAATAACTAACTACTCAAAAATGACTCGGCGTTGGCTCATTCTCCTTAGCAAAGCCTGCTACAGGTTGGCTAGTCCCTCGCTCCCTGAAGGGGCCAGCCACTGTGACATGGTTATTTTGAAGTTTATTCTTACTTCATATTACTGTAATTTAAGAAGACTTTTATTGAATTGTGCTTCCAAAAGTTGGAAGAAATTATCCCCAATATCAATATCCCACTTCCCAATAACTAAAATAGTTTGCCTATTCCAAGCATTATCCTAAATAACTTTAAAATTTAGTAAAATAAGCAAAATTTCTATATATAACTCCTAATATTGTCTATTACCACATTCACTATTAAAAGTAGCAATTCCGTTATATAACATTCCTAAATACAGTAGTGTGTAAAGGTGCATTTCCATAGTGACTCATACTAATACTTAAGCATTATTCCTAAAACTAGTAAAAATACTTAATTATAAACATAAAAAATTATAATACATTTAGCTATATGTATTCAGGCAAATTGTATATTTTGTTACTAGAAAGGAACTCAAAGTTGTCGCCTTGAAAATTAACAAAAAGACCATCAATACCTTGGGTCTCAATAATTCCTCTTGTTTTTTTTCAGGTTACTAAAACATTGGTTGTTTACTTTTCTTAATGTTATGAATTAGGGGTTGTTGTGCAATTACTTCTGTAGTTAATTTACTGCTTTGCATATTTTAAGAGGTGCATTAGTGGTTGTGATGGAACCATAATGTCCAGTTTGTTCAAAGATAAGAAATTTTCCCGTAACAGCTTTGGAGATGTTTATTTTAGAGACACTCAGGTTTATGGAGAAGCTTTACTGGAGACACTTTAATTTATAGCTTCGTTATGTGGGATCTTGACCAGTTAGCAAGGAGGTATTGCCTGCACTGACATGGAGAAATCAAATTGTAGCATCATTTGAGTTGATTTCTGTTTTACTTATCAGGAGTTGAATTGAAACATCTGTTTTGATAGCAAGTATATTTTGAGACCTTTTGGTATGCTACATTTTGCTTCCAACTTTATTCGTGTTTTAGTTTAATAAAGGCTTATTCAAAGTATTAAATAGAAATCTAAATGAAAAACAGGCAAAAATGAAGAAGTTGCTCTTTTAGGGTCTGGAATGCATGGGGGATATTAACAGGCCTTTGTTTATTTTTTCCCTTAAATTTCCTCTTGAAGGCAACAAGATAGTATTCATATAGTTAGAAAGGTCTGTTAGCAAAGGATGCAGGAAAATGGTTAATGAAATAATTTAAAGCAACTAAGGAATCAACTGAAAGTAACTTGGCCTAAAAATCAGGTCTTTGTTAGGTTTTAATGAAAGAATACATGATTCAAGAATGGGTTATTTCATGTATACCTTATAACTTTAAGAATAAGAATATCAGAATTGTGTATTCAGGGACCAAAATTAGCTCTTTAGGCACCACAAAAGGAAGGACTGCTATGCTCATTTTTTCCAGTGAGGAACTGACACACAGAGAGATTAAGGTCCCAATTTGGCAAGGTACGTAAGCACTTGCCCAACTTTAAGCATGTATGTGCACACTGCTGGGAAAAGAGGAGTTTGATATTTCAGTCTGAAAGAGGTGGATTCACATCTAACAGTCACTTGGTTTGCTGCAGAAAGAAAAAGGCCTTTCTGGCTAATGTCCCTATCTGGTTTCTGGGAGCAGTGTAGAGCCCAGGATAGCTTCTGGTCTGCCTGATAGTCAGCCCCTTAGAGCTCCCTCTCATTCCACCATGATCATCAATAACAGCAAGCTGAGCTTCATGCCCACTATAGCTTCCTGATGTTACCAGAACCTCTCACATCAGATAGACTTTGAACTTTGTTGATGGCCTCAGTGATTGGCTCTTTATATGTTTTGGTTATATTTATATAAGCAGTTACATTCTTAATATTGATAGTTGCACCGTTTGGGGAAAACTCTTCTTTCTAATGCATGCATGAGACTCTCATTGACTTCAGTGAGAGCTACCTGTAGATAACTCAGGGCACAATTTGGCCTAGGCTGTGACACAATTGATAGATATAGTCTCTTCAGCACAACATTAACCTATGGGTCTGTCTCTGCAAACTATTACCTGAATAGTCCCATCGGAGTCCATAGGACTACTGACATAAACATGAGAGAGGATCTGCACTACGGGGTCCTATATCTTTATAGTGCACTTGCACATCACTTTCTTCTCAGACTAGCCTTGAGGGATCACCCTCTTTTGCATAAACATAAAGCTAATTCATTTCCTCTGGGCCTCAGGAGGTACTAGAGCCAGCAAGAGGAGGGAGAGATCAGCACTCTCATACCTCATTTGCTTTTTCGTTTCTTAAAAAGAGTATTCAGCTGCCATTCAGCATAGCAGAGAAGCAGCAAAAATGAGTTTCTTTGGTCCTTGGATCTCACATCTCCTGGTTGGGATGATGAGGAGAGGTCTTACTTAATAATTTTATAGTGTGCAATCATCATATTTTAGAATATAACCTACAGAAAATGAGCTGAATATTGTACTGTTTAAAAATTCCTAGTGATTCCCTCTTCTGGGCTTCTCAAAGCATCCTGTCTACTCTGTGTCTCTTACTTAGACTGTAAGCCAAGCATATTGTTGGGGCTTATCAAATAATGAATAATATTATGTATGGATCTGACAACATAAGGTAATTGTCACACATTTACAAATCTTTAATACCCTTTTAAGAAGCATGATAGAGTTTAAAAGAAGCATAAGTGTTTTGGCTTTAGACATTGATGGCTGAACATCACATTTCAGTACAAAAGGGAAACAAGAACAGTTGAGAAACACACTTTTCATATCAGTAATAGAGAAAATGTTCTTCCAGATAAGATTTGACCACAAAGCAGATGTCACATGTTGTGCAGACCACTAATGAAACAAAAAAGCTAATTTAAAACAGTGGTAATCTGATATTAAACCAAGGAAACCCAAATTTTCTGTGCACAGTTTTAAATGTCATTAGTCATCTACCATTAATGACATCAACAAGACCTTATATAATTTTGCATTCAAAACTGCACCCACATTTGAGTCAACAACTTATTCATATAAAATTGGGACAATGTTAACTCTAAATTTCTTTGCTTTTTGGGGAGATTTAAGCTATACATAATATCATTATAATATAGTTCTTTCATTTAACAGTCACATAATTTGTAACAACAACAAGGAGTACTTGTGGCGAGACTAACAAATTCATTTGGGCATAAGCTTTTGTGGGCTAAAACCCACTTCATCAGATGCATGGAGTGGAAAATATAGTAGGCAGGTATAGTACACAGTACATGAAAAGATGGGAGTTCCCTTATGAAGTGGGGGGTCAGTGCTAACAAGACAATTCAATTAAAGTGTAAGTGGACTATTCTTAAGAGTAGAATACCGAGGGAGGAAAAATCACTTTTGTAGTGGTAATGAGGCCAATGTAATCAGCGTTGCCCATTTCAAACAGCTGACAAGGAGGTGTGAGTAACAGTAGGGGGAAATTAGTATGGGGAAATTAGTTTTTGTAGTGACCCATCCATTTGTAATGTATATCTTATGAGAAAGAAGAGTAATTGTATTTTTTCCATGACAAGATACCTTTCTACATACAATAATTGCAATAATGTTTTGTAATACTCTTATTTGGCCCAATCTTGAAGTCCTCTACTTAGGGTCCAATTCCTTAATCATAATATTCATTTGTGTAAGGAATGTGCATGAGAATAAGGGTTACAGGATCAGTTTCTTAATCCTAATTCAAATAAAACTCCCACTGACTTCAAGTAATGAATAAGTACTGAACAAGAACATCAGGATTTGGTCCATTATGAATATTGTCATTCAGATTTGGTTGCACTGTCGACACAAGATGCACCATCTTCATATGGGTAAGAAAAACAGTGGCAATTGCTGCTTCTTACTGTTCATAACTTCCTAGCTGTCTTCCTAGCTGTTACTAGAATTATGCAAATAACTAAGGTATGGTTTGGTGGCCAAAAAAAAAAAAAAAAAATCATTTCAGGTCGATGCAAAATGAATTTGTGTGTGTGTGAAATGACAAAGTTGAACAAATCTAGTTTTGAGTTGAATGAAATGTTTTTTTGTTTTAGCTTCAGGTCAAAAGAAACAACAATGGATTGCTTCCTACCTCTGGTCCATTCATAAGAAAATATATAAACCAAAAGTCTCCCATTGATTTTGTGATTTTAAAGAGCACTAACATTTTAACAGCAAAAATGTTAAATATCAAAGTAATAGATGAACATTCCTTTAAAAGGCAATTTCACTAAATAGCATTGTTATTAATCTTTCTGAACTTTAATTATACCCTTTTGGCATATTATCCCTATTTGACCTTTTCTCCAGAAATCCAGTGTATAACTGTAAGAGAGATGCAAACTCAGCCATAGAAACCAGCACAGATGCATCGTTTTACTGCAACAGAACAAATGGGCATAAGGACACAGTGATGTAGAAACCACTGTTTTCTAGAATGTCAGCCAGGTTCTAGCCATTGTTCAAGGATTTTCTACCAGCTGTTTTGCCTGACTCTTCCGTACTTGCCCACTCCACATCATATAAAGTTTTAATGAACTGTCTAAGGATGTAGACTTTAAGATATTGCTGAAGAACTAAACTTTTTGAACTAGAAATGTCCCAGCAACATTTAAAAGCAATTAGTAATGGCATCCCTTAATCGAAGAACCTGGACTTCAGTTGAAAATAGTAAAGGCTGGCAGTTCCAAGATTAAAAAAGTAATGATTCTGCCATTAACCCACATTTACACTAGTCAATGCCTCAAAGTATCCAGATTTTTTTAGATCCACTGAATAAGCAGAAGTAGATAACTTAGGTGTGTAAGGCTTGGGAAACTTTTTACAGAGAGACAGTGTGACCTAGTGAATAGCACACTGGACTGAGACTTGGGGGATATGGTTCCTTTTCCTGGCTTTGTCATTGGCTTGCTCTGTGACCTGGGCATGTCACATCACTGCTCTGTGATTGTTTCCCCAACTTTAAAATGGGGATAATGATACTTCCTTTTTTGTAAAGTGCTTTGAGATCTACAGACAAAAGGCTCAACATAAAGCTAGTCATGATGATGATCACAGAACTAGTGAGAAAATACTCCTGTACAAGATCTGTGATCGATTCATTTTACAGGATAGGTTAGTTGAGTTCTAGTTTCCAAAAGATTAATAAATTTTTGCCATCTGCCCTCCCTCTATTTGGAGAAGAGAAGAGAATTAAAAATATAGACGTTTCAGGCCACTTTTGGTTAGTGTTGTTCCTTTCATTTTTACTTTCGCGCCATCACCTCTCCCCAAAACTCAGAGTTTGTCTATGCTTTTATACTGTGTATATTACCATGGTATGTATACATATAGGGACAATTCATCACTTTGTGTAGTTATTATCTGCAATATTTCTGGATTAAATTGTACTATTACTAAACACTTATTTAGGACCTGATGCTTTAGTAATGTAAACTTGTATCCTATTTTACTAATATCGTTAGTTCCACAGGTAACAATCAGATTATTCAGATGTTTAAAATTACAAATGGGTTTAAGTGTTTACAAGAGCTGAACCTTAAATTCCTCAGGGAATGAACTTCCTATATGTTTTTAAAGTATCATTCAAACTTGTGTGCCTTTATAATTTTATTGTACAAGCTTTTTTCTTCTGAATTTCAAAATTCAGTAATACATTTACGGTAATGAAATGCACTGGCCCAAATTCTGCTCTTTATTAGCCACTCTATGATTATAAAGATGTTAGGTATACCAGAAAGCAGAATCTGGCTCATTCACTAACATTGCATCCAAAGTACAGGCTTTTTTTGGTAACACTATCAATATCTGGCACTTCTGCAGCAACTTCTGCCACAAAATCTCAAAGTGCCTTACAAACCTCTCTCTCTTTCTCTCTCTCTCTCTCTCTCTCTCTCTCCACATACAGATCGCGTGGGCCAGAGACTGGATCACAGTAAGGTCGCTTTGTGCTGATCTAGTTGAGAGGCTGTAAAGCTGTTGTGAAAAGGTAGCTGAGGATTCCCTGAGTATGCACTTCCTTCAAAATCTAAATTTCCCTGATCGCAGTATGGAGAAAATGACAGGTGGCAGCAACCACCAAAGCTCAATTTATTCTGTTGTTGCATCACGGGTCTGTCATGTTGCATTATATGTTTTAACTGGTGTAGTCATATGTGGTGCATCACAATGAGACTCTCAAGCTCAAATAATGAAAATTATACAAAAGCCCTTTCTTTACTATTTGAAGCATCCACTGTTTCAGGACCATATTTGTTCACACCCATGACCACAAATGGAATGCAACTATTCGTACCTTTAATGACAATTTGTAGATCTCACTTTTCATTAGCAAACACAAATATCTAGCATGCATATGACACCATGGTAACAGTCTGCAAATGTAGGTGTCTACATTGACTTTAGGCCTCTCTTTCTGAAAATGTGGTCCTCTGTTACTGTTGAGGTAACACAACACAGTGTATTACAAAATAACACAAACTGATACAATAATATACTAAAAGATGGGAGCATAATATGCATGGTTCTGTAACCCACACACCTCCTGGGTCTGGTGCTCTGTCCCCTATACTAGCACTGAGACCACTTAGAGATTAATGAGTCTACTATCGCCTTAGGTAAGAGCCATGTAGCTTTTGGCTCATGCCCTAAGCTCCAGAGGTCCCAGGTTTGATCCTACCTGCTGATGACCGGGGTCTGTGGTGTTACAGTTCCTTGATACTAATCATGTTAACTTTGAAAGGAGAGGCAATAACAGCTTTTTAGAACTAAAATCTTGGTTGATTCAGTCTGAGTACTAACACTTGACATTTTTGTAATTAAGCAGCACCTTTCAGTTACAAAGTAATTTATATATATAAATATATATATAAAAATATATATACACATTTTACTGCAACAGAACAAATGGGCATAAGGACACAGTGATGTAGAAACCACTGTTTTCTAGAATGTCAGCCAGGTTCTAGCCATTATATATATGGCTAGAACCATATATATAATATATATATAATGGCTAGAACCTGGCTGACATTCTAGAAAACAGTGGTTTCTACATCACTGTGTCCTTATATATATATAAGCATGGCACTGAGATGAAGCCTTGTGGAAATCTATGGGTTTCACTGTACTCAAGTAATGTAATATCTTTAAAATACAATAAAAATACTGCTATCCTATCAGAACACAAATATCTTCTGAAAAGCATATTTTTTTGTAAACTGAAGATACATGTTTTCTCACTCTTCTAAAGACTTAATTTCTTTGTTCATGTTCAACATCACATTAAGGGTACATCTACACTACCTGCCAGATCGGCGGGTAGTGATCGATCTATCAGGGATCAATTTATAGCGTCTAGTGTAGAATGCATTGAATGCATTCTAGTGTAGATGCGATAAATCGATCCCCGAGCGCGCTCCCCATCAACTCCAGAACTCCACCTCCGGGAGAGGCAGAAGCGGAGTTAATGGGGGAGCAGGAGCAGTTGACTCACCGCCGTGAGGACAGCCAGGTAAGTTGACCTAAGATACGTTGACTTCAGCTACGCTATTTGCGTAGCTGAAGTTGTGTATATTAGGTCGACCCCCCTCCCCACTGTACACCAGGCTTTAGAAACAAGGAAATTGCAAATAGTGTGAAGACACAAAATATCACATCTACCTCCACAGTGGTGAAAGTTACCTAGCCACTTTCTGCATGAAACAGTGTTAGCAATCAGAATGGACACTATAAAAGCATAAATAAATGTAAATACCCTATTAGTAATATAGGAAAAATAACTGAGTTGGACTTTGGTTAACCATATAAAAATCTGAATATTTAACCTGAAACAAATGCACTTCCTAGCTGGGCCCCAGTCACTGGTGAATCATATAACTTGTTGAGTAGTATTTGGCAAATGTTAATTTTGTCAATACTGGATAGATTTTTGGATTGTGAAGCATTCACAAACCAGTCCTGGCTTTGCAAATATGTTTGACATTTGAAAATATTAAATGACCCCTAGAGGTGATTAATTGGTAGCGCAAGGGTGATGGCTTCTTCAAAATATGTGATACTGGTATTTGAGCTTCAGAACTAGTCCCCTAAATCATATTTATTTTTTGTTTTTCTTTTCCCAGACTGGAAAATGAAAGTTTTGTAAAGTGCAATAATGGATTGAATGCTTTGAATGCATTCAATAAAATTAAGCAGAAAACTTCCTGAGTTCTACATCTTTGCAAACTCTAAGCAACCTTGAATGGGATTCAAATACAAGAGGAATTATAGTTTCTTAAAATTATTGATAAAATGTAACATTTTTGTCATTCAACCAGCTGCCATGCAGAATCTACATATGCTGGACCAAATTTTGCCTTCAGAACTGTATATATAATTTCCCAAATGTAGATTTCTGAGGACAGAATTTGGCCTATAAACTAAAACAGTCTTCAGAGTTTTGTGGTAGAACCTTCAAAGTCTGACAGACAGGTGGTCAATAGAAATGACAGGGGAAAGATCACAGAAAAGGTGTTCTGAACATATTAAAGAAGTTGGTATTAGCAGAGGGAGCCTAAGAATACCATTAGAATGACATTCTGAAGATGAGATTTTATATTTTGATTAAGGTGCAGTGGAAAGAAGGGTGAGGGAAAATCTCGTTGTGACTCAAAACCTTTTCACACTTCTCTAGATCCTCAAAAGAAGTCACCCTCTTCCCAAGCTGAAAGAAAAATATTAGTCTAACACTCAATTAGCAGCTGCAATTAATTACATACTAATTACATAGTATTTTTACTCACATTAGTGTGCATGTGAATTGTGTCTGAAAATTTTGTTTTTTATTGATTGTGTAGATAATAAAAGCTATTCAAAGTGATGTAGAGTCATAGCTTTTATTATTCCTCACTGGATTAACTCTCTTCTACATTGACTGGTGTCTTAACAGGGATATTATACCTGGTGACTAGAACTTCAAATACTGCAAAGATACAAAAGCTCTTTACAGTAAAATCCAAGACTCTGGTAATTATCATCCAAGTCTTTCATTGATTTTTTTTTTTTTTTTTTTTTTTTTTGGTGTTTGGGTTGAACTTTGAGCAAGAAGATTAAAAAAAGAGAGAAATTGAAAAAAATATTTTCAGCAGATATATAATAGTCTTCAGTGTGTCATCTATTGATTTTCTTCAGATGTTTAAATTCACAGTGTGACTTATATTCCATGAAATAGGGTCACTGACATCTGAAAATGTACAACAAAAAATATACACTGCATATCCCATGGACTGAAACACATAATTGCCTAATGAAAAGGTTATCCACTGTGTTAAATCCATCACTTACAGAATTTTTTTCTTGCTTCTAAGTGAACAAATTTTGCTGTATTTTGAAAGAGGAGCAGCTTTATATTGACTGAAAATGTTCATGGGTATTATATTGTTTGGCAATCAGTTTAGAGTGTCTATTTTTCTAAAGCAGCTTTACATATGATGATTTCGATATGATGTAGTATTATCCCTGAATTGGCCATTACAGATGTATCTTCTTTTGTTGATAAATTAATAGTTCTCATCTTCTCAACATATAGTTCATAAACAAAAACCTATTGCTTCAAAGGTTAAGCAATAAAGAGATGTTACATATATTAATTAGAGACTGGTCAAACCCAGAACCTCAGATCCAAACCCTTTCAAACTGTGTATGCAATTTTATTATCCAGATGCAGATTTGATAAGTTATGGTTCCAGGTCAGGTCCCAAACTGGAAAGAGTTTACAGCCTATCTTATATTTATAGACAGGCAAAAATCTCATGAGAACAGCTACATTCACAAAGTTTGACTCAAGATGGCAGAAATCTTGCAAGAACAGCTTGTGAAATGTGAGTATCCTGCAGTTCAGACTTGAACTCTCACCCTCGCATGACCTCGAATCAGAAACTAAAGTTCAGACTAATTCAGATTCATACCTGAATACCACTACCAAGCCCATCTCTAATGTCAGCTAGGATCAGAAAAGAATAAAGTCCAAATCTTTAAAGGAAGACTTTAACTAAATTTAATATTGCCCAACCTAAGCATTACAACCCCCCCCCACACACACAAGTGTCACACCCTGCCCCCTCCACCCTAAATCATAACACTGGCTTCAAAATAATGAGATTTTTAAAATAGTACATTTTGGGTTCTCACTTATTTGTCTTCTGGTTTGAGTCCTTAAGTTTCACATGTTAAAGATTTTCCCCACAATCACAACTTCTAGAAAATTACTTTTTTTTAATGAAAGCTGAGATTCTCCTGCTATTACATGACTCCAGGAGCTGGGGTTTTAAGAAAAACACTACATATTGTGAACATTGAAATAAAATGGTGAGGGCTGATAATACTGCAACCTGAAGTACAATTTACAATTTTCTATACAGTAGTTTCTATACTATAATGAAGTTACATAGGTAGATAAGGAATTTATTTCTGCAGATTATGATGAGACTGGGAATTTTTTGGCTCTCTAAGATGCTGATCTAGCAAACACTTATTAATTTGCCTTATTTTTAGCACAGGAATGCTCTTCTAAAGTCAAAAGATGAGTAGATCAATTAAGCACATCCATAAGAGTTTGCAGGATTGGGGTCTAAACACCATCTCTGACAGGTTAATTTTGAGATCTCACACGCACACGCACACGCACTCTGCCTCTTACTGTCACAAACAAATGAGGAAAAAAACCCATATCTTCACATGATTTAAATTAAACCAACTGCAGATTTATTATTAATACACTTTCACATTTATTTTGACTGGAAGATTCATTTGATACTGTAATTATTTTGTTCAGGTTTTTTTATAAGTAGTATCAAAATATGCTATCCAAATAGCATAGGTATCAAATTTTTTCCCTCTGATTTCCAATTGGTGTATTATTGAAGTCCACAGTGAATGTCTTTAGTCATGTGGTCTGTTTTCATTTCAAATCCGATAGAGGAAAGCTTTTTGTTTTTAAATCTACATTTATCAGAACCCATACAAAAGCACTTCATTTTCTTGAGTTTTCTTAAGTTCTTTTCCAATGTATTTCAAAGTGTTGTAAAGAAAAAAGGAACATATCCAACCTTGTTATAGACAGGTGGAAGCTAGCAAAGCCCTAAAGAGAAGTCAGGAAAGGGAATCAGATCAGGAAAAAAAGATTTTCTTTTACTGTACAGCTTTCAAATAAAAGGTTCCAGTCAGTCTTTGTGTACTACAAGAATTGTCAACGAATACTAAACAATGACATTTCATTAATTTATGTCTTTCTCTAACTCTAGAACAACTTTTCAGTTGTTAGAGAGACAAGGCGGTGAGGTAATATCTTTTATTGCAGCAACTTCTATTGGTGAAAGAGACAAGCTTTTGAGCTACACAGGTCTGAGGAAGAGCTAGATCGACATGACTACAACTACTGTATGCTTTCAGATGTTGACACGTCCATGGTCAGTAAAATTTGATCCCTGCAGGAATAAAACCTGGCAGAGGCATAGTTCAGATTCTGTTTTATTCTCAGATAAAAATTGAATAGGAAGTTAAGAATGAGAGTACATACTGGAAAGTTGAGGGTCAAAATACTTACAGCAATATTGCAGATAGTAAAACCCACCATTAACATCACTTTTACACATACGTTTACCCTCATAAGCCAGTCAAACATTTTAAAATATGCAAATTGTGAGATATAGTCATTGTCAACTTGATCTTCACCTTAACAAAGTTTTTTGTCTAGGAATTTCCTTGATTTTGTTAAACAGTTCTAACATTCAGTTGTGGTGAAAAGGTAAGAGGGAAACAATTCCTCTTTCCTAACATCTTCCAGGGGGAAAGCCATACTCTGCACACCTCCTATGATCTGTAGAACCAGAGACCATTCTCCTGCAGCTCTTAGGAGGTGCACAGTTATAAGACTATTTGAACATATACATCAATCCTATATTAAGCCTTATGTGGCAAGGTAGCAGTCCATCCAAATTCCCACCCTATGCAATTCTTAGATTTATCAGCCTCCTTAAACCTTCAATAAATCAAGCCATTTTGAAGCTTAAAAAAAAAAAAAAAGATTTTAGAGGATGGGAGGAGGAGTAGTTCCCAAATCAGCCTTACAGTGGAAACTCAGTTACAGGACAAACTTAACTATGGATTGCTGCTGCCCCTCCCATATTTTTCACTGAGAAGATTTTTTTTCTTTAGAAGTAAGTAGGTAGATCATATAGTCATAATAAAATATGGGTATAAGTTTAAGCAAATGAGTGGATTCAATGGAGCCACCCGCATGCTTAAGGTTATGGCTGTACTTAAGTACTTTGCTGAATAAGAGCTATAGAGCTTGATTCCATGCCTTTTGAAGTCATTGGAAATGCTTCTATTGATTTCAGTGGACTTTGGATCAGACCTATACAGAGCAATCACAATATCTGACTCCTGTATTTTATTATGAAGAGATACTTGTACCAGTAGCCTTTTAAATGAACACCATTCTTCTGTGCTTAGCAATAATTCTCAGGAAATGGATTTTTAGGTCAGCAGTCTATGGGAATTTGAATGGCTATTAAACAATGAAACTGTTTCTTTTAAAGATGACCATAGTTTGAACCTTTGTCAGCACAAGTCTACTTTGTCTAGTTCACCACCACCAGCAACAACAAAATTATACAGGAAATAATTTCAAAATTATGAATAGTCAAATTCTGATTTCCATCCCATCACTGTAAATCTGTGGAATTAGTCCACACTTACAGTAGTGAGAAATATCAGGATTTGGTCCAAAGTCTTTTTATTGGTTCCTTTGCCCAATAACAGTCCTATATAAAAAAAAACACAAACAAATGTTTCTTTTTCTCTTGTCCAAGTGTAGCAAACACAATTTTCTGTAGTTAAGCCTGAAAATAACCTCTACCTCCCTCCCTTTTACAATCTGTGGGGTTTATTGTAGGCCCCATCAAAGTAAATTGATGCAAGGTTGAAATTAATCAAAGAAAGCAATTAATAGTGGCATCAGTGCACTAATTATTGGGCTTTGTATTGAATGATGGCCACTTATGTTGACATGAATGCTGGCACAAAATATTTCCAGCAAGCTCACATATACAGCTTGCTGAACACCCCATGAACATACTCTTCCCTAATGCTTCTTTTGTTCATGAACAATGAGCACTTTCTAACCGCAAGTGACTGATCTCTGCTACAATTGTAACCTGGTACAAAGTAGGCAAAGAATGAATGTTCACTTTGACAGGACAATGGAAAACATCTTTCACTAGTGTTGTGTAACATTGTATCACCATGATAGAAAGAGTTGTTCATACTAATGTTACAAGGAAAGCACACTGGGGATTTATTAGATTTGGATTTATCAGCGCATAGAAATTCATGAAATTTAACTTTAAGACAAAAATGACCTGGGAGCTTTGAGTAATAGCTTGAAGTGGATGATTAGCTAAGGGGATACAACATTTAATAGCCAAAATAAATTACTATAATTATTTTATTACCTATGCTAACTGATTTCATTGTTTTTTATTGAAATAACAGCTCCCAAAAGAATAAAATGTTGCTTCAAAGAATCCCAGCTGCAGGCTTCTCTCATGGCAATCAAAAACAATAAAAAATGGCTGTCATTAATAATACTCTTAATAACTGTGCTACAGCACTTTGAAAATGCATTTCACATTTGCCTGCACACCTGGACTTGAATATGAAGTTGTCTAGCCACTAAGGGGGTTTAGGTGGAATTAAAATAAATCTGTAAAACACTTATTAAAATAAACATGAATATTTATAGGGAGCAAATGAATGTTTTAAATAGATTTTTAATAAACAATTGTGTGGTTAGCTGAGAAGTCTTAGAAGCCTTCTAATTTGACCTTAAACCACATATTAAAAATGTACCTATGTGAGAGCTCTCACTTTATGTCTTCTGTATTTAAATTTGGTTTAAATCCTCCATTGAATACTATAGGCTTTTATAGTGATTTCCATAATCTTCTTGGGTTCATTCCTATTACCTTTTATATCTGATCAGGGTTTGGTTGTGTTTTTGTTCTAGTTCATGGTTCACTTTTTTATTATAATTAGTTCATCTGAACCCGTTACCTGACCCTGGCTGTTGTGCAATTCATTTAACCCCACCACCCATTTATATATCCCAGTCTGACATCTTCATCCTGCTACTTGCTCCCTACTGGCCTGATCCAAAACCCACTGAGGTCAATGGAAAGACCCCCATTATCTGACATGGGCTTTGGATCAGACCCATTCAGTTCAATTCCCCTTCTCCTCTCTCCTATCATCCCTCCCCCTTTTTAAATACCAGGAGGGAGTAGGAGTGCTTAGTGGCTCAATTTGCAGCTAAGATTTTACTGATTCACTGCAGGCCCTCAGGAATCTGATACAAATGAAATGAATCACTCGCTTTCTTCTTTATGAACATTAACAAACTACCAATGTAACACTGTATGACTCCACTATATTAGGAATAGAAGAGCAGAAGTCCACTGTGCCATTCAAGACACAGCCAGATAAGTCCTTAGAGTCATTCCAGTGGTAATAGCCAGAAGCTGAAGGACACTGATCAACAAGATATTTTGATTGACTTTTGTATAATGTCTTTCTGCCTTCTTATGCTTTATCAAGTAACATTGCCTATTGCCACTAAATCGCCTTCACAGCTGGGGAAATGGATTATAATTATAATTAAGATTTTTTGTTATTTTGTATCTCGTTGAAACAAAACATTTAGTGACATACCCATAAATGGACAGCTAAGATTTTCTCATTCATTACTTCTATGGCATCAGCAAAATTTGGAGTCAAACAGATGTCACCCTAAACAAAACAAGCAAACACTGGTGGTACTTTTCCTTATTATTCCTTCTATTACAAGGAACCGCACCTTTAAATCAAAACTCAAACACGAAGTACCACAGCCTCTCACTGTGGTAATGAAAAATACAGAGACATATTGGATCCAAATCCTTCTACTCATGAATCAAAGTGTCTGGGTCCCATTCCGCTATGCTGGGATCATTTGATCATCTTGTTGCAGATATGTAGTCTATTTAGAGACCAGGCAAATGTCTGCTATGTGAGATGCTATATAGAGCGCTGATGAGGGTCTAGACATCATAATATAACACAATACAATCACTGTAAAGTACAGTGTACACTTCCCATATTGTTATACAACCCAAAAGAAACAGGCACATTAACCGTCAGTAACATTTAGAAGTCTCTTGAAATCTCTGCAAATCATTGTCAGTAGTATTGCTGATTCTACAAACCATAAGGACTGGACTAGTACTTGTTCATATTTATTTATTTCCTTAGTCAAGGAAAACAAATTTCTTTGGAAGGAAAACCAATATTGCACATTTAAGAAAACTCCCTAAATCCCAAAGAACACTGTCACTTGCCAACTGTTAAGGAAAAAATGGCGACCATGCAGTACTAAATTCCACTAGCACACTTCTAAACTGCAATTTTGAACACTCAAAGGTCAGACAGAAAAAGTTAATGATTCTGTGGGAACCATAAATCACATACATATGATCTGCGATTTTCAAAACTGCCTTCAGGATTTACACACCCAACTATTATCAAAATGAATGAATATTAGGCATCCAAATTCCGTAGGTGACTTTAAATAATTTCAGCCATGTAGTATTTGTATAATTAATTATGCTGTAGTTCAGTGTAGAGTATACCATGTATTGACAGTGTGCGTGATGTGGGTGTAATAAGATTGCTATAAGAAATAATTTTTGCATTACCTGACTTTGGAGTATTTCAAGTTGTAACCTCAATATTACACTAATGTAAGATTTGGTATTTAATTTCTTTGTTATGTGAAAAAGACAAAAGGGGAAAACAATAATCTCTTCATCCTGATTTCACAGATACTGGTACTATCAATAGTATATACGACTATGCAATTCACCAGTGAAACAGCAACAGTAAACCAAACTATGGAACTATCAAGCTATAGGCCTGATTCTGATCTCACATCAGTGTAAATCATTTCTTACTCTGGCAAACCGCCTGTTGATTGATAAAGGGGAATTTTTCCTGAGTAGAATTTGGTTCTTAGGCCCCAATCCTTATTCATGTGTTTAACTTTAAGCATGCAAGTACGCCAAGAGATTTGTTTAAAATCAAGTGTGCACATAAATGTTTGGAAAAGTGCGGTGTAGGGGAATGACTTTGATATGGTTATTTATAAAAATATTATAATTTATTCTTCTAATTTTAAGTTATTACAATACTGACCCTCACCTTTACTGAATTTTAAGAGGTACTTACAATTATTCTCATACAATAAAGCTCGCAGAATATGACAGTTCACATGCTTACATTTTTGGTTGCTTATTATATGAAATATTAGAGTTAATGAAGGAAATTTCTGCTTTTTGTCAACCAGTGACAGACACCACGTGTATTTACACAATATCTGGGGTGCAGATTCATAATTTTTATTTTGCTTTAACATTGTTTACTATTTTCTTTTGTGCTATATTTTGAAAGATAACTATTAGTTATTGTGATGTGCTTGGTATAGAATATGTGATAGTAGTCTTTATTTCCAGTTTGTAGAGGTACTACAAAGGGTAGGTTATAAATCTAGGAACCATTTAGTTAAAAAGCAAACAGCTAACAAGAATATTGTCTCGAAGAACAGGACACAGACAGACACACAACACACCCCTCATACAAGATACCAGTTTGACATAGACATTATCTTCATCTGAACAAAACAAACTTGTAAGATATTTATGTTTTAGAAAGAGATCTGGTTATGTAACAGAAAGTGAGGTTAATCTTTATTTGGTATATTCCAAAGATAATTGGTGCTTAGTTTATAGCTCTCCTAACACTCCTAAGTCATAAAGTGGGCTTCTTCACCCATTCTCTTTGCAAAGATAAAAACTTAGTTTTAAATACATATAAAGATTTCTAGGAATATTCATATTCCAAGTGATTTATTTTATAAATACTCTAAAGTCTTCCTTCTTTAAACTTTAAATAGAACATCTATGGTTGGAAAATGTAATCGGTATCTTCTTTAAAACTTCAAATTCAGGTTTCCACTTAAATGTGAAAATCTTTCTTATCTATCAAATGCTTAAGCATCATAAGCTTCTTTTGAAATGTATATTTGCAAATATTTTGTATCTAAATGAAAGCTTTCTAATAATAATGGCCTGATACCATCACTTTGTGAATAGTAATATATTTTATTTACAAATATAGCAAGGTCATTTGATGCTATACTAAAATAAGAAGCCATTTGAGTATAGAAAATATGATATATATTAGGGAATTAGTCAGTTATCTGGCAATGCTTAAGAAGCTCATTATCAAATCCCAAAAGACAAGAACAACATTTCCAAGAATTGTTAAGAAAAGGCAATATTTTCTTAGATGACCATTTAAGTTGAACGATACTTTTAAAGAATCACTGAATTTAAATAAGGCTGTTGTCAGAACTGAACAACTTTTGTATAGGAAATAGAGGTATTTGGACTCATCTGAAACAGAATTCAACGTCTGTTAAAACCCTGAATAGAACTAAAGGGATCTCTCAGAAAATGAATGTAATACAAGGAAGAGTTTTAACTCTATCTTTAAAGATGTTCTGAGAACTTTTTTCCACGAAAGGCTAGAGCAATATAACCATAAAGTGGCAGATTTCATATCCATGAGCTAAAGATACCAGCAATACAATCCCATGAAGCCATGAGCCAATGAAAATTGACAGTGGCTGATATCTGAATCCAGCCAAGCTCCTCAAAGAGGTGTGCCTTCCAATTTCAGTGAGACTATGCAAATAGAGTATACATCTCTGTGAACTAAGTGCACTCTTATGCTTATGTAGTCTCTTACTCTTACTTTTATGCATTCGTATAGATGCTTATTCTCTTACACTCTCAACGCTCAGCTCAGCCTGTTCATCTTATCTAGACAAGCAAGAAACAACAGCAACAAAATAGCTAAGAAGAAAGAAGCCTTCTCAGAGCATCAAGA
Organism: Chelydra serpentina; assembly: GCA_037349315.1. Lineage (NCBI taxonomy): Eukaryota > Metazoa > Chordata > Testudines > Chelydridae > Chelydra > Chelydra serpentina. The sequence continues at coordinate 25,532,986 of JBAIAC010000035.1, read as the reverse complement.
AAAAGTAACCTTCCAGTCCCACATTGCTCCTGCAACATGACGAAATCACAGAGACTTTAGTGTTACTAGTGAGATGGAATTTGCAGAAGCTTTGCCAAGTAATTAGATTACATTTTTCTTATAATATATTTAATGAAATATTGAGATGCTATTGTAATTTAAGGTACTAACAGTTTGCCTGCTAAACACCAGATTGTTTAGACTATATACTTCTAGAAAGGAGACAGAAGCTAAGCTTGGTAAACAGAAAGAAATATTGAAATTTAATTTGAGTTTAACATTCTTAATATTAATTATTTCCCTGTCTCAAGACTGCTCCTTGAGTGGCTTCTTTTAAATAACTGAGTTAAAAATGTAGTTTCATTGGATTTAGTTAAGATTATTTACCTCTGCCCAATTATCAATGGTTTATGTTACCAATGATAAACCAAACAGGATTCACCAACTGTTTTAGTCAGCTATGATATCTTAAAGACCTGATCTACACTTAAAAATTAGGTCAACATAGCTATGGTGCTCAGGGTGGTGAAAAATCCACCCCCCCCCCCCGAATGCTGTAGCCATGCTGATCTGACACAGCTAGATTGACCAAAGAATGCTTTGTTCAGCCTAGCCACCATTGCTTGGAAGGGATGTGTTCCTATAAAGATGGGAAAAACCCTTCTATTTCTGTAGGGTGCGTGTACGCTGCAGGTTATGTTAGCATAACTAAGGCACTGTAGCCATGCTGCTATAGTCTCTGTAGTGTAAATATGACCTAAAACAGGACACACTAGGGATATTGGGAATAATATACTTGGGTTTTAATTTACTTAGTGAAGGGTGTCTCCACCTGAGTAGAACCACTTTTAAGGTATAATCTCTGTGTTTGAAGCTACCCACAGACACATACAGAGGGACTGTAAGTAGGCGAGGAAAAATTTTTTGGCCAAAACTTTGTTTTCCATCAAAGATGTGGATTTGGATTGATCAACACATTTTTTTCTCCAATTGGTGTCAATTTCAGCAAATTGCTTTGATCGGAAAGGAAAAAAAACACTTTTGGAAATGTAAACAAGTGATTTATATTGACATTTTGAAAACAAAGTGTTTGGGTTTCAGGGCTAGATCCATAAAGGCACTTAAGCACAAAATCAAGGAGGAGCAGATGATGGTGGTGGCAGTGGTGCCCTCCTCATACCCCAGAGACTAGCAGTTAAGGCATTCACCTGGGACGAGGGTTCAAGTGTCTGCTCTGGGGCTAGTGGGGATGAGGAGGACACCACCATCACTTGTTCTTTCTCCTCCTCCACTTGATTTTTCACTTAAATCCCCTTGTGAATCTAGTCCGTTGTTTCCAAATTTCCATTGCTTTTATTGAAAAGTTTAAAATGTCCAGAAAGAAAATATTTCATGCCGAACAGAATGTTTAGCTTGACCTGAAATGAATTTTCTCTGGCTTTTCAATTTTCTGGAAAGTTTAAAAATATTTTGGTTTTGAGGGGAAACAATTCCCCTCCTCCGATTTATTTTGAACTTCCAGCAAACCAAAAAATCTGTCATTCACAGAACTAACTGGAACTGAAGAAACCATTGCTTATTGTTTGTGCCCTGTTTTGTTTCATTTTTTTCTTTCTTTCCCTTACTTTAACAAGAAAGTATTTATAGTTAATAATTGTGATTATTTTGCTTGTCTTTAATTGTGATATCCCCCAAAGCATGCCAAGAACCCCATGTGACTAAACTAATGGGAGTCATATTCCTGAATTGACATTAAGAGACAATTATTAAGATTTACCCAACCAATTCTTGTTTCTCTAGTCTGTACATTTTTAGTAATTTGGGGGATAAAATTATTTGGCAATCATTAATTTAAAACACCTCTTTCTAACCTACAAGGGGCTTTAGTGAGCATGTTCACAATCTGTAACTAGCTGTTATTTAAGTTGCCTCTTCATCTTCAGACTCCTACTATGCTAATTTTTCATTCTGGTATTTGGAATGGTCTTCCTTTAATATTGGAATTCACTATGTTTGAAGGTATATTATACAACCAACTAAAAATATTCTGTAGCCAAGTCTCCAGTCAATAACTGACCACATTAAAATTAAATATGGATACACAGAATTCTAATTCTGCTTCACCTCTTTGGGACAAAGTCATCCTAATATTAATGCATAAAGTGCCTAAAAATCTTGTACACAGTAATCTGTTCTCCAACCAGCATCCTCAAACCATATTTCATTACTGACTCAATTTAGCTGCCATCTATTTTGCTGTACTCCCTTCCCTATCACTGCTGATTACCAAAGGTGCGTGTGTGTAATAGAAGCTTTTTCCTTCCTAATCAGTCAATTCCTCTTGTCAACTACATTCACAGCAAAATAAACAATCAAATGTTCTGTGACATCAAACTCACGTCCATGGTAATAAATTGTGATGGTGCAAACAGTGAATTGTGGCATCACTGAATGAGTCACAGCAAAGGGAGGATGCTCATTAGAAAAGAGAGCTTCTACTTGTGCACATAGCCTGGTAATCAGCTGTGATGGACAGCGTAATGAAACAAAAGCACATGACCCTTTTGTTAACCATATCTATTTAAAGATACTGTGATGGGTTGAGTCCTGCATGACTCACACATGTTATAATCATCCTGACAGTGATAAACAACACAACAGTCCCTTAGTTGGGAATATTTATGAAACCTTTCCAACACACTAAGGAGAAAGAAGGCTATGCATTCAAGAAGATGCTTCACTTAAACAGTGTGAACATTCTTAATATTAATAATTTGGTTTATAACAACTTAACCCTAGAGTCCAACAAATACTTGTCCAGACCCTCACATGCTGTAATCAGTGTAGCTCCATAGATTTCAATGGAAGTATGCTGATTTACACTAGCTAAGGATCTGGCCCCATGTGTCTAACCAAGTCTGTAGTGGTAATCCCACATCAGACACAGATAACGTCAGACCAGATACTAAAACAGAGCACAGAGCAAAGTAACAACAAAAGTGCGTGTGCATTCAAAGAACATTTTAAAGCTTCTACAAGGAAAGAGGCAGCAGAAAATGTTTACTGACATTTGTTCTGCAACATCTAAAATTAAAATGGTATAAAGTCTATCAGACATTTAGTCCATTCATATTTTAGGCTATGTCCACTACATCTTATGTCAGCATAATTTATGTTGCACAGGGTGTGAATAAACCATCCCCCTGAGCGACATAAGTTACATCGACCTAAGCGCCAATGTGGACAGCGCTATGTTGGCAGGAGAGCTACAGCCGCTCATGGAGACTGGAGTAGTTAAGCCAATGGGAGAGCTCTTTCCTGTCGGCTTAGAGCGGCTACATTAGAGCGCTTATAGCGGCTCTCTAATGTAGCCATAGCCTCTGGCCTTGTCTACACTGGCACGTTTCTGCGCAGTAAAGCAGCTTTCTGCGTTGTAACCAACTCTGATCTCCCTCTGTCAGCCCTGGGCTTGCCCTCCTACTCCGATCATTCAGGTTACAGTTCAGTTACAGAACTGTCATATCAAGAATTTTTAAAACACAGTGGAGAGATCCTTCTCTGACGAGGCTTCTGGCAGAGAGTTTGTTTGGGTAGCAGGCAAAGATAGCGCCTTTTTCAAGGGCCAGAGAGAGACACTCTGGTTCTTGCTTTTAGGTAGTCACAGGCAAACCACAAAAAGAATATAGGTCCACTTTGTATAAACTCCCTCTAAATCAGCTGGGAATTCTTACACTATTCCACAACTTCCTTTTATTTTTGGATCAGTTTACACTGATGTGTGAATTTATATAGTCATGTACATCACCTCTGAATTTTGCCCATTGCCATCTAAGGATTTACACCTGCTCCAGTACTTAGTCCAAACCATTTTTCAAAGAACACATTTAAGTTTGTATTGTGTATATAGCAAGGGATGCAGCCACAGAGAGCATCACTGTTTCTGGTTCCACCTCTAAATATCCAAATTGCCTCTATTTTTCAGAGCACCCATGGAGGAATATCTGAGGGCTAAAGATAGTGTAGAACCACCACTCTCCCTTTGTATTCAGAAATGCATATATGCAGGGTCCATTTCATGCATAAATCTACAGCGGATGATCCAACTAGAAAAATAGGAAGAATCATCTCAGAAAAAAAAGGACATTTAGGCAGACCTGTTGCTAAACAGAACGTTTTTCAAAATTTTCCACAAGGCAGTTGCTTTTGATATTTTTCCTGCCTGATCTCTCTCTCTGTCAAGAGAGGGAACAAACAAAATCTCTACCCCCCAGATTTGAAATGATCTTCTTTCCCCATTGGTCCTTCTGGTCAGGTGCCAACTAGGTTAATTGAACTGATTAGCCCCTTACAGGTAAGGCAATTCAATACAGCTGCCCTGTGAATATTTATGACACATGCCCTGATGAGGTGTGAACTGCCCCTCTGCTTCTGGAGTTTTTGCCTGGGCTTGCTTTAAGCCATGAGGACACATTTTCAGCCTCATAGCTATATATATGAAATTACAACCTATAACATTTCTCTAACATTACTATAACAATGATTACTATAACAACAATGCTCAGATCATGAGCCTTCTGAAGACACCCGACATGACAAACTTTGCATTACATACCACACAATCATATTATAAGGATGAACATGGGGGTGCTGGGTGTTCCCCCTGAGATACAGAACATTACACAGTCCACACACCAGCTTGTCTGGTTCAGCTGAGGATCAGCTTCAATATAACACCACAATACTGGTATATTTACAGTGAAAACAATCATACATTTATTATATAAGGTTAATATCTAAGAGATAGTGAATAAGGATAATGCTGGAAACAAAAACTGCTACATATAAACCAAAAAGTATAACATGCTTCCTAGAATCTAAACTAAACAGGCTAAACCCATTGTTTAAAGTAGTTTATCTCACCTAAAGCAATCTCCCAGCATCTCCAACCAACTGGGATCCTCCTATCATGAATGCAAAAAGCCCGGTTCTTTTTGCTTTCTCAGTGAAGGATAAATGGGTTTCTTTTTGCCTTCCCCTTATATTCCCCAAAGTCACTGTCTGTCTCCAGAGATAGGACAACCCCCTGTGGTTCAGTCTCCAGTGTTTTGCTGCTCTGTTGACTTCATATGTAGGTGGTACTTCCATTGTGTTGACTTACAATGCTTAATCTAACAAGCCAATAGAGAGGCAGGCGAATCAGTGTTTTTGTTTGTCAGCTTTGCCTTGGACACAGACTGTAAAATATATTTTCAGTACATATACACAACTCCTTCAATATCATCAGTACAAAGATCTCACAACCATTATGAGGATCAGTATGGCAAAAGCTTTTATTAGAGACTTCTCATGACATCATTTAGGAATAAATACCATCAGGAGCAGTGGAAACACCTTAAAGGTGTGTGTGGGGGGGTCAAAGGCGCCCAAATCATGGCCCTGTCACCACATGCCACCCCCCCACCACCCCACTCCCATGCCACCCCTTCACCCCTAGGACCCTCTTCCGCACTGCCTCTTTCCCACAAGACCCTGCTACCCCTGTTCGCTTCTCTCCGTCCCCTCACTGTCACTCGCTCTTATGGATGGTAAAAAGTGGGAGGGCCATGGCCCCCTGGAACCCCCTGTTCTGGTCCCCTGAATACCATTAAAACAGTGGGTTAGGTGTAGTGAGTTTGTCAGGCCTGTTAGGAATTCCTGTTACACAACAGCAAACCCTTTGCCACTTGGCATCAATGGGCCTCTGTGTCATACCCGTACAGCAGATGCTTATAAAAAAGCAATATAAATTTTTGTTCTTAGGACCAGTATAAGAAATTATCTTTAAATGTGGCCCACTATAATTTAAATAGGGACCAAACTGCTCTTTGACAAACATGGACTGGATTATGGATCCCTCACTTGGATTTTAGCACCATTGATCAAATTATTGATTCAGATAACAGCAGAGCTTATGTGAAGTGCCTATTGTCATAAGGCACAGTTCTGCAACCTCTCCACACACAGAACTTCTGCCAAATTGAGTGCTGGGTGAAGAGCAACTGTAGAAAGTGGACTCTGAAATTATTATAGGTAAAGAACAAAAAAGGACACCAGGTCCCACACTATTAGAATCCTCTGATTACAGCACTGAGTGGTTATTACAATTGACCTAAGATGGCAGTTGTTTGTTTTAGGTGAAAAAATGCCTGGAAAGCAAAGAGAGAATAAATTATTCCAGTCTACTTTTATTTACAAGTTCATAATTCCTGATGATTTAATTTGAACAGAATTGATAACAACAACAAAAAGCAGTAACATTTTCCCCAAGGTCTCCATCTACAAAGGTCTTTCAATCTTGTTTAATGGCCTGTTTGCATGGCTGTGACCACAGTTTGCCCTGACAGTTTGGCTCTGACTACCCTGGCTGGCTAATCTGCATTGTACCCAACTACAGCCACAATTGTTCATCTACTGGAAGCTCCTTGTAGATGGAACCTAAGGTTTTTTTAGGCAATTCTAAGGCTTCTTACTTCCAGCATTGCTCAGCAAACTCATCTCTCTAGATCTCTTTTAGCATCTACAGCATTCGGCTAAGTTATCCGTTGAACTGGGCCTCAAACATATTAGAATTCCTCTTCTTTTACGCCGGACCATGCTCTCTAGAAACATCCAGGCTTATTTCCAAAACCCTATCAATCACATTTCTCAGGTGTGATCTCACAAAATTAGACAATGCCATGACAGCAATCAAAATGTTAGTGAAGGCTCCTCCACTGGCATTCAAGCAGCAGAAATGAAAGGCGAGGAGAAAATCTATCCAGTAACTTGTTCAGTAATTTGAGACCTGGATAAAGGCAACTCAGATCTATTCATTATCTAAAATAAACAGGCAAAACCAGAACTGTGGAGAAATAGTAATATTTACAATGTTTATATATATTGTGACAAAGTTCCTCCTCTACCTCGGTGGGTCCTGCGCTTATTGACGGATTTTTGTTTGCCTCAGAGATCTTCCCCTCTGGTAGAACCCCCAGTCCAGATCAACTCTTCCTGTGTCTGATAAGGAGTTGGGAGTTTTGGGGGGAACCCGGGCCCGCCCTCTACTCCGGGTTCCAGCCCAGGGCCCTGTGGATTGCAGCTGTTTAGAGTGCCTCCTGGAACAACTGCACGACAGCTACAACTCCCTGGGCTACTTCCCCATGGACTCCTCCCAACACCTTCTTTATTCTCACCACAGGATCTTCCAGCAGTACGTCCTCTTACTCTCAGCTCCTAGTGCCTCTTGCTCCCAGCTTCTCACATGCAACTTCCTTCCACAGCTCCTTCCCTCTCACTGACTAACTGGGAGGCTTTTAACTAGTTCCAGCCAGTCCTTGACTGGCTTCAGGTGTCCCAATCAACCTCCCTGCCTTCTGGAAAGTTCTTAATTGACCCCAGGTGTCTTGATTAACCTGGAGCAACTGCCATAAGGTATCAGGGATTTGTTTAGCCTGGGGCTAACATACTGGTTCCTTACCACTTTCCTATAGCCCTCTGGCCTTGCCCCATCACATATCCCCCCACTCTGCTCAACACCATAGAGTTGGGCAACTTGGGACGCCAGGCAGTGTGCTCTTGATAGACCATCAGCGTTGCCATGGTGGCATCCAGCCCTGTGCCGTATGCGGAACTGGAACGGTTGGAGGGATAAGAACCACCTGGTGACCCTTGCATTCTTTTCCTTATTCCGCTGCATCCACTGGAGGGGTGCATGGTCCGTCACAAGAGTAAATCACCGGCCCAAGAGGTAATAACGTAGGGTCTCCATCACCCATTTGACAGCAAGGCATTCTCTCTCAACTACTGAGTATTTCTGTTCTCTTGGGAGAAGCTTTCTGCTTAGGTAGAGGATCGGGTGTTCCTCTTCTCCCACCATTTGCGACAGAACCGCCCCCAACCCCACCTCAGAAGCGTCTGTTTGTAAAATAAATTCCTTGTTAAAGTCCGGGGCTATGAGTACGGGGTCATTACAAAGGGCTGTCCGAAGGTCTGTGAACGCCCCCTCTGCTGCGTCGGTCCACTTCACCATGTCTGGACCTCGGGCTTTCACCAGGTCCATTAGGGGACTTGCCCTAGTAGCAAAGTGGGGAATAAAACATCGGTAGTAGCCTACTACACCTAGGAACATGCGGACCTGCTTCTTTCGGGTTGGCCGGGGCCAGTTTTGAATCGCCTCTAGCTTATTCATTTGGGGCTTCACTATGCCCCTTCCTATAATATATCCCAGGTATCTAGCCTCTGCTAGCCCTATGGCACATTTAGCGGGATTAGCGGTAAGGCCAGCCCGCCTTAAGGTGCGCAGTACTGCCTCAACTTTCTCCAAGTGGGTTCCCCAGTCTGGCGTATGGATGACGACATCATCTAGGTATGCAGCTGCATAACTAGTATGGGGGCGCAGCAGCTTATCCATCAGGCGCTGGAATGTGGCCGGGGCCCCATCTAGCCCAAAAGGGAGGACGGTGTACTGGAATAGCCCATCCAGCGTGGAGAACGCTGTCTTTTCTTTAGCTTCTTTGGTCAGGGGAATCTGCCAGTACCCTTTTGTCAGATCCAGTGTTGTCAAGAATCGAGCACTACCCAGTCGGTCCACCAGTTCGTTGATGCGTGGTATGGGGTATGCATCGAACTGGGATACTTCATTCAGTCAGCGAAAGTCATTACAGAATCTTGTGGTACCGTCAGGTTTAGGCACTAGAACGATTGGACTGGACCACTGACTGTAAGATTCTTCAATCACCCCTAATTCTAACATTTTCTTCACTTCGGCCTTGATTTCTTCTCTTTTGGCTGCTGGGATTCGGTAGGCTCTCAATGTTACCTTGGCTCCGGGGATCGTGCGGATATGGTGATAGGTCTCAGTCGTCTGCCCCGGTTTTGTAGAGAACACATCTTGGTTGCGATTAATCATGTCAATTGCCTCGATCTTTTGAATCGGTGTCAAATCGGGTGATATCCTTACTTGCTCTTGTAAGTTATCCTCTGGGGGAAGGGTCTCCTGGGTGACACTAAGCATGCCTCTCGATCGTGCCAAGGTTTTAAAAGATTGATGTGATAGATTTGTTCTGGTTTCCTGTGGCCTGGCTGCCGCACCTTATAGTTCACCTCTCCCGTGGCTTCGATCACTTTGTAGGGTCCCTGCCACTGGGCCAACAGCTTACTTTCTGCTGTGGGCACCAGGACCATCACTCGATCCCCTGGTTGGAACCATCGAAGCTTTGCTTGGTGGTTATAATGGGTTCGTTGGGTCTCCTGTGCTTTCTCCAAGTGTTCTCGTACAATAGGCGTAACTCAGGCTATCCGATCCCTCATCTGCAGTACATGCTCAACTATGTTCCTTCCTGGATTTGGCTCCTCTTCCCAGGCTTCTCTAGCTATATCCAATATGCCCCAGGGGTGGTGCCCATATAATAGTTCAAACGGAGAGAAACCTGTGGAGGCTTGCGGAACCTCCCGGATGGCGAACATGAGGTAAGGTAATAGGGTATTCCAATCTTTCCCATCCCGGCTCACCACTTTCCTGATCATGGCCTTGAGGGTTCTATTGAAACTTTCCACAAGGCCATCTGTTTGTGGGTGGTATACAGAGGTCCGTAGGGCTTGTACATGGAGTAACGAACAGAGATCTTTCATCAACTTGGACATGAAAGGAGCCCCTTGATCAGTAAATATCTCCTTGGGTTGCCCAACTCAGGCAAAGATCTGCACTAACTCCTTAGCTATGGTTTTGGAAGCCGTGTTGCGTAGGGGAATGGCTTCCGGGTACCAGGTAGCATAGTCCAGTACAACAAGCACATGTTGGTGGCCCCGAGCTGTCGTCTCAAGGGGCCCTATCAGATCCATGGCTATGCATTCAAAAGGAACCTCTATTATTGGAAGAGGTATCAAAGGAGCCCGGAAGTGCGGGTGCGGACTATGTAACTGACACTCTGGACAAGAGGTGCAGTGTCGCCGGACATCTTCATGCACTCCTGGCCAGAAGAACCTCCGCAGGATCCGTGCCTGGGTTTTCTCTACCCCTAGGTGTCCTCCAAATAGGTGGCTGTGGGCGAGGCTCAATATGGCTTTTTGATGTTTTCGTGGCACCAGTAGTTGATGTATCTCTTGCTCCTGCATTTGCACCACATGGTACAGGAGATCTTTCTTCACTATAAAGTAAGGTCCTGGACCCCGGACCTTCCCATCCACAGGTATCCCATCTATCTCGGCCACCTCTTTCCTGGCATTATCATATCTAGGGTCCTCTGCCTGGTCCCGTCCGAAAGTCTCTCTCCAGGGACTAACCGGCCCGAGCTCCCAAGGGCCGGCTTCTGTTGCTTCCAATGGCTCACTTCCATCATGGCTGGGGCCAGCCTCTGGCTCACCTTCCGTGGTGGTAGTTTCTCTGGCTGCTCGTGTCCGTCTTCCTACTAGGGCGATCTTCTGGCCCTGGGTCAGGATTCGGGTTCCCAAAGCTTTTGCAGCCTTCCTCTCCTTTTTTGTCTTCCGGGTCTTTTGGGGGGCTGAGAATAGATCCTGAGAAATCTCAGCGAACATCAGGGATTGACATTCCCCTGGTGACAAGTCGCTGCCCTCAGGGTCCCCACCTCCCCCCAGCCTCTCCGGGGGGAGTAAATTATCAAACCCTGGATAGTCCCTCCCAATGACTACAGGATACGGGAGTTTAGGAACTACACCCACTGTCACCTCAATGGGGTTCCCCTGAACCTCTATCTCCACCTGGATGGTGGGGTAATGGCTTACGGCCCCATGTACGCACGTCACTGCTACGCGTTTGGCTTGTAGCAGCTGGCTACTTTTTACCAGCTTACCCGATATGAGGGTGATTGCACTCCCAGAGTCCACAAGCGCTATAGTCTCTACTCCGTTTATCTTTACCGGTCTGGTGTAGTTATGCAGGGCTAATGTGACGCCCGCAAGGTGGATAAGGGAGCATGGGACCTCCCAGTCTCCCTGCCTGTCCAGGGAAATCCCCTGGCATGCCCGGCTGGTGTGTTTACCGGCTGCGTCCTGCTAGTTCGGCCGATCCCACTGGCCGCGGTTCACTGTGCCTGGCCAATGGGGGCTGTGGGACGTGGTGGACAGAGCATCCCTCGGCCTGTGCCACATCCCGCAGTCTCCATTGGCCAGGTACAGCGAACCGCGGCCAGTGGGAGCCGCGATCGGCCGAACCGGCGGGACGCAGCGGGTAAACACACCAGCTGGGCGCGCCAGGGGCTTTCCCTGGACAAGCGGCGTCCCAAGTCTGGGAAACTCTGCCTTAGACCAATATACAGCAAGGACCCAGTCCTGTTTCCTTTGACGTTAGTGGGGAAAACTCCCACTGATTACAATGGTAGCAGGGTCAAGCCCTAAATAAATATTTGTTTGTTCATTATCAGAGCGTATTGATATGCAGACTTATAGTTCAGTCATATGTTTGTAACCCCTTTGGAGTTTAGAGAGCATGGCCCCTTTAAATCTTTTTCCTAAGAGGGGAGGGGGAGCAGTGAGAAAAAGGAGGGAAACTCCAGAGGGTGGACCTGGAGCTGGGGAGAGAGAAGAAAGGCTAGAGTCTGCAGGCCCTCGGAGGAGAAGCAGAAAGAACCTGCCTGAAGGCTGAGAAGGACAGGGCGGCTGATCCTGGACACCCCAGGACAGGAGCCAGGAGGAGCACTGTGCCAGGGGGGCCTTGCCCGAGAAGGACAGGCCAGAGCTGGACCCAGTATCTGCATCACTGCTGCCCAGAGCTGCATGGGGATGTGAGTACTGGGGCTGGTGACTCTGCATTGAGAACAAGGAGGGAGGTTGTAGCTAGTTAAGTGGGGAGGTGGTCGCTCTGTGTGGCTTTGCAGAGAGCGGCAGAAGAGGCACTGGAGGGGTTTGTTGGGGAAAGTTCACCGGTGCCGAAGACGACCAGGAGCACCCAAGACTCACCACTGGACTGGAACCTTGCCCAGGACTCCTGAACTCTCTGTGCAGACACATTGCTCAGTGTCTGCCCTTTCGGCCTGTGCTACCACTGGGCCTGTGGGGCCTTGGTTTGGATACAACCCTGTTTTACCACTCCCCCAATATTTCTCCTTGTTGTTTTTCTTCCCTCATCCCTCTGTAAATAAATATTTCCCCTTCTTATTTCCATTGTACTTTTCCTGTGGGTGTGTGTGTTCACATCAGGTGGACAAACTTCTATACAAAGAATTTACAAAAACAAAAGAGGTGAGTGAATCTCTGAAATTGCAGTCAGACCACATTAAACTGTAAGCACGTCATTTACAAGATGCTATTGTTTGTTCTGTGTAACTAGCACAAGTTATCATGTAATTGTCCGCTGTTACACAACTGCCATGGTACAAGTGAGATCCATTGTAACCAGTAGAAATAATAGTTTGCAGCCAACTTTTGACAAGAACCTCAAATTAACTTATAACAGACTCCCAACTGTGTTTACAATTCGAGTTACAGCTGCCATCTCACAGTTACACCCCCACACTTAGCTCACAAGGACAGATTCAATGAGAAAATGCCCTGCATTCATTGTCTCATTATCAATCTAACACACCTTGTAAACAGAATATGCCTCAAACACGTGTATGACTAAAAACATTATTGTAAGATTAAGGTCTGGAACAATAAAGCAGTTCCTTATAGCTGAAAAATAATTGTAACATAAAATTCTTTATTTTGACTTTATATGGAAAGATTTACCAGTGGGGGTGGAGTGCAATCAAATGCTGAAGGGGGAGGGCCAAGAATTTACTCTGTAAATTGGCAAGCTGCCGAAAGCACCTCTGGTAGGGGATATGCAACTTTAATCTTTATTATGGAATGATCACAAATGGACTGTTTCAGAAGACCATCTGTTCTCAGTGAAGCTTTGGAGCAGCAGGCTGCATGCTTCATTCTGTCCTTCACCTTGTGTTCTTCATTCTTAGCAAAGCTCCCATTCTGAAAGGTTAGAATTTATTAAATGGAATGCTGTGTGCATGTGTGTTTGTGGCTTTTTTATTTCAACAACAACCATTTATTTTTAATAGATGACAGGACTGACAGCTGCTAGATTTTTTTTAACTCCCCCAAAATCTCAGACTTTCAAAGAAATATGTGATATTATTGTTTTATTGGGGATCTCTCTATTGAAGTTGATCACAAGAAGTTTTCACTTTGAGGTCCAAGATGACTGATAAATGTCAAACTATGTTTCCATTATTAATGATATTTGAATGGTTTGATTGTTGCTTTTTCTGATTGCAGGTGACAGGTTAGAAACATTGATAAAAAACCCACCCTTGATTTTATTTAAATGGAGGGGCTTCCATTTTCCTGAACAGGCAGTGTTGATTCTCTCTCCATTTTTTTTCTGCTTTAACCCCTTAAATAGCTCAGTCATGGCTACCATCTTTTCAGATGAAGAGCTCTTCAAGGGATGAATGTGTGTCTCAGAATGTATGAAGGTAAGAGAAAAGGGTAAGAGAAAAGGTTCTGAACATTTGCTGTATTCCATTTTCACACCTTACCTTGAACCTTTTACTTTTAAAAGATTGAAATTATCTTGGTCAGACTACAAACTGAGTCTTGCCAATTTTGACAAATAATAAAGTCGTGTTGTATAGCTGGAGAATAACAATGCCAAGCAGGTTTACTGACTGAATTTTAAACCCCTCACATTAGTAGACCCCTCACAACAATGCCATGTCTACATTACCAATTTTTGTTGCCAAAAGTGATGTCGACACCCAAAAGTTGACATAATAAAAATCGGAATTTCATATTCACACTTGCTCCTTCTGTTGGCAGATCACGTCCACATTGAGGGCACCATCACTGACAATGTGAGCAATGCACTGTGGGTACCTATACCACAGTCCAGCTCAACACTTTCTGTTGCTAGGTGTTGTGGGAAGGCAGAGCGGATACCAGCGCATCTTGGGACCAGGCTCAATGCATTGATTTCTGTCCCAACACTCCATAGACTTTCGGCTTTCTTTTGTGGCATTTTTGCAATGACCCTTATTTGCTGTGTACCCCGGGATCTTTCTGAGAAGGGATGGATCCCGCATTGCTCTCCTATGCTCTGTTAACAGTCATGAAGACATCACGGATGGCAGTGCAGTTAATCGTGACGCTCTTAACTGAAGAAGACTCGCAGGCCTCCGAAATTCTGCATGATATGGATAGGAGCAACTTTAGATTTCTTTTGGCATTCACAGAGCAACTGCATAGGGTAGATGGTCACTTTTGGGTTGGGGAAACAAGCACTGAATGGTGGGATCATATTGTCATGCGGGTATCGGATGAAGAGCAGTGGCTACAGAATTTTCGGATGCAGAACTTCGGATGGAACTGTGTGTGGCACTCGCCCCAGACCTGCGGCACAAGGACACCAGAATGAGAGCTGCCGTCTCAGTAGAGAAGCATGTGGCAATTGCTGTGTGGAAGTTGGTGACTCCAGACTGCTACTGGTCGGTCGTGAATCAGTTTGGAGTGGGGAAGTCGACTGTTGGGGCTGCATTAATGCAAGTGTGAAGGGCAATAAATTGCATCCTGCTACGAAGGGCCGTGACTCTGGGAAATGTGCGTGAAATAGTGGACGGCTTTGTAGAAATTAGTTTTCCTAACTGTGGAGACATGATAGATGGCACACATGTTCCAATTTTGACACCAGACCACCTTGCAATGGAATACATCAATAGGAAGGGGTACTTCTCCATGGTGTTGCAGGTGCTTGTGGATCACTGTGGGCGTTTCACTTACATCAACGCGGGGTGGTCCATGAAGGTCCATGATGCATGCATCTTCTGGAACACCGGCCTGTACAGAAAGCTGCAAGTGGGGATTTTCTTTCCAAACCAGAAGATTACAGTGGGGGATATTGAAATGCAAATAGTGATCCTGGGAGACCCGGCATACCCCTTACAGCTGTGGCTCATGAAACCTTACATGTGACACCTGGACAGCAGCAGGAAGCGGTTCAACAATAGGCTGAGTAGGTGCTGGATGACAGTTGAATGTGCCTTTGGTAGATTAAAGGCACGCTGGTGATGCCTTTATGGCAGGTTAGACCTTAATGAGGATAATAGTCCCATGGCCATAGCTGTGTGCTGTACATTGCATAATCTCTGTGAAACTAAGGGTGAAAGGTTTCCTCAGGGATAGAGTACTGAGGCAGACTGCTTGGCTGCTGATTTTGAGAAGTCGGATACCAGGGCTGTCAGAGGAGCCCAGAGGGGGGCAATCCGAATCAGGGAGGCTTTGAGGGAGCACTTTGACAATGAGCATCAGTCAGAGGTGTTTCAATGTTACATTACATGTAGTATTCCTGGGAGGCAATGGTGACGTTTGGGACCATATATTCCAGTCAGAAAATAATTAAAATGCAAGTGCACGTATTGGTAGTGCCTGCAATTTCAATTTGTAGAAAAAATATAAAGATGATTTACCATTATAAAACTTTGCTTTTATTGAACAAGAAACAGTACATACAAACACACAAATGCTTGCTGGGAAAGGAGGAACCAGGGAAGGGCAGACTTTCACTGCTGTGTGTAGATCCAGTTATTATTACGAAAGCTGTCTGAAGGGGTGGAGTGAGGGGGAAACTAAGAAGTCCCGGAAAGTGGAAAGGAATGTGTGGGTGGAGCTTGGGAGGGCATGGAAAAGAGTTCTGAATGTGCTGCAGTGGAGGCTGAGCATGGATCTGCTCAGTCTGCAGCATTATTAAGGACTTCAGCATATGCATTTGCTTCTCCATTACTTTAATCATCTGCTCAGTTGCTTCCTTAAATGCGTGGTTCTCTTTTCTGTCCTGCCATTCACCTTCCCAGCACACCTTGTGTTCTCATTTTTCTGCATTGGAGCACTGTAGTACCTCCCAGAACCTGTCGTCTTTGCTGCATCTTGGGCGCTTTCTTATCTGGCAGAGATGCTTGGCCTAGGTGCATAGGGTTTTCCTGAAGGCCAAATCTGGTGAAGCACAGGGGACAATGCACAGGAGCGGGATTGTTAAATTCCCGCACAGCATTGAAACATTTCAGTTAAATACACCTTTTGCAACATTCCAATCACTTTTTCACTGATGCTCGCCAGGAACAATCTCTGTGAGCACCAAGAGCATGGTGAATGTTGGTGGGGGTGCGGCGAGGGAAGGGCGCTTCACATGGGAAAAAGAGCACACATTCTTTGCAAAGGTTGTGGTGCAGCATTCTAGGGAAAAAATTCTAAAATTCTCCCACACTTTTCCATAGGCAAGGGTAATTCTAGCAGCCATCTCACTGCAAAGGGTAAGCAGGGAAACGAGGGTACATCTACTCCATGCTTCTGCCTTCCACCCTGCTCCCTATGCTGCTCACCTATGTGCCGCTTTGGTCCCTGCACAAGTGATTGCCAAATGGTGCGGGAAAGTTTCCTACAATGGGGGAAGGAACAAAGCTGCTTTGCCATAGAACCTTCAGCAGAGGAGTACCGAGTACCTCCAGGAAACTTTCCTGGATATCTCTCTGGAGGATTCCCATGAGATCTCAGTGTGCATCAACACACTGTTCCATCATACTGATTAGTTACACAGGGAAATGTCCAGCTCACAGGAACACAGTCAGCCTCCCACATTTCTATACCCATGTACCCACCTCCGCATTACACAAGCCACAGCCACTTACCAGGCATCTCATCTCATCTGCTTCTTGCTCCCTGGAGAGCAACTGCTCAGACCGGCTAGACACCTAAAGAGTGGAGAACAGTTCCTGGCTGTCTACCCCACTAGGCAACCCAGCTAGGAGCTGCACATCCTCATCTAACTCCACCTCTTCATCAAGAACTTTGTCCTCTGGGTTAGGTCCTCTTTCCGCCACCTCTGTTCCCTCCAAAGTATTCATGGGGCTCTTGGCGGTGGAGGTGGGGTCGCCACTGAGGATAGCGTCCAGCTCCTTATAGAACTAGCAGGTCTTAGGTGAATTAACGGAGAGACGGTTTACTTCCCTCACCTTGTGACATGCCTGCCTCCGCTCCTTTATCTTCGCTCTGCACTGCAACATATCCCAATCATAGCACTTTTTGCACGGGCCTTGAAAAATGTGCCCCTAGGTATCCTAATTCCTATGGCTCAAGTGCAGCTGGGACTGCACAGCCTCCTCTCTCCATATACTGATCAGATCCAACAGCTTCTCAGTGTTCCAAGCGGGAGAGCGTTTGGTGCGATAACTCACCATGGTCACCTGGAAAGATGTGATGAGACTGCTCCACACCGAGCCAGAGGGAAATGGAATTTCAAAAATTCCTGGGGCTTTTAAGGGGGAGGGGCAGATGGTTGGTTACCTGGCTGCAGGAGAGTGGAGTTCAAACTGCTGACCAGAGTGGTCAGAATGGGCATTGTGAGACACCTCCTGGGGGACAATTCACCTGGATCACCTGGATCGATCGGACTTCAGCTGTCGTTAAGACTGCGCCGATCACAACACGTCTGCCATTCTTCTCGCACTCTTGCCTTTCTTCTCCACGTTAGTCTGAAACGTTTAACGATGTCATCTTCCCATCTTCTTGGAGGCCGACTGGGGGGTCTTTTCTGTTCTCGCGGGTACCACTCAGCAATGATTGCGGTCCACCTGTTATCCATGAGCCGTGCTGTGTGGCCCACCCATCGCATCTTGTTATGTCTGCTTTCCACGACAATATCTTTCACACCGCTGCGTTCTCTGATGATTTCATTTGGTATACGATCCAAAAGGGAGATTCCCAACATAGCTCGTTCCATTGCCCTTTCAGCTACCAACAGCCGTTGCTCTTCTCTCTTCGTTAGTGCCCACGTTTTACTGCCATACAGCATGGCTGGCAGCACTGCTGAATAGAAAATATTTTTACGTGTGGTCTTGTCAATTTTTCCCTTGAGGACGTCCTTGATGGAATTAAACGCACACCATCCTGCCCGAATCCTTTGCGAGAGTTCTCCGTTCAGGTCTTGGCGCATATTAACTTCTTGGCCCAAATATATGTACTGTTCCACTTCTTCGATGTCTTCTCCTGTTACCGTTATTCGGGCTTTTCGTAAGACGTCTGATCGCATATATTTCGTTTTGCAGCAGTTCATTTTCAGGCCGACCTGACTACTTTTCTTGTCGAGTCTTCGTAGCATGCTCTGCAGTTGGTTGGTGCTTTCGGCAATTAGTACAATGTCGTCTGCAAATCTGAGATGAGATAATCTCTCTCCGTTTATGGGGGACAATTAAAGTGATGAAATGAAGCGTGGTGTCTACACTGGCACTTTGTCAAGAAAAATGTAGAAGAAAAAGACGTAATTCTGTCATTGTTGATGTATTTAATCACCAAAACCAGGCATTTTTCCCGACAAAAGTTGCAT
This sequence comes from Chelydra serpentina, assembly GCA_037349315.1. Taxonomy (NCBI): domain Eukaryota; kingdom Metazoa; phylum Chordata; order Testudines; family Chelydridae; genus Chelydra; species Chelydra serpentina. The sequence continues at coordinate 25,514,643 of JBAIAC010000035.1, read as the reverse complement.
CGCAGTGTGTACGCACTGACTGTTTGGTTGACAATAGGCAGTTTTTCGCGACAAAACTTGGTAGTGTATACAAGGCCTAAACATTAACACTGCCAGGCACCATAATATTGAGGTTTCATGATTTTGGGAGACAAGGGCCAAGATTTTTTTTAAGTGACTTGATTTTTGGGGGGCCCAATTTGAAACACCTTGAAGAGACCTGATTTTCAACACCTAAAATTAAGGCACCCAAAATTACCAGTCACTTCTGAAAACTTTGGCCAAAATCTAGTAGCCTTCTTAGACCTTCTCATTAGCCACAGAAAGCCTTAAATCAAAGCTAGAATGTATTCATTCTTGGTAAATATCTTGAGATGATTACAAATAATACAACTGTATGGACCCAGTCCTTCTCCCATTGAAGTCAGTGTGATTCCTTCACTTTTAGAAGAACATGCCTGGGCTCTGAATTTGTTGGATGGAAAGGGAAAGTATGGCTTAATATTGGCTGTTTACCCTAAAAACATAAATAAATGTAACTATTCTCTGTCACATTTCCTACTTCGATATTTTGATGAAAGTTCAGTGATGGATAGCCTGTCATCATATAGGACAGGGGTGGGCAAACTACGGTCCGTGGGCCGGATCCGGCCTGTCAGGGCTTTGGATCCGGCCTGCGGGATTGCCACCCCCATGGCGCTGCAGACCCTGCATTGCTCGTGGAAGCAGCCAGCACCACTTCTTAGTGGCCCCTGCAGGGGTGGGGAGGGCAGAGGGCTCCGTGCACTACCCTTGCCTGCGGATACCTCCTCTGAAGCTCCCATTGGCTGGGAATGGGGAACCACGGCCAATGGGAGCTTCAGGGGAGGTACCCACAGGCGAGGACAGTGTGTGGAGCCCTCTGCCCTCCCCTCCCCAAGGGGCCGCAGGGACGTGGTGCCGGCCACTTCCACGAGTGGTGCGGGGCCAGGGCAGGCAGGCAGGGAGCCTGCTCTGGCCCCGGTGCACACTGCTGCCACCATGGAGCCTCTCCAGGTAAGTGACGCCGGGCCGGAGCCCGCACCCTGAACTCCTCCTGCACCCCAACTCCCTGCCCTGATCCCCCTGTCACACCCTGAGACCCTCCTGCACCCCAGCCCCCTGATGCACCCCAAACCCCTCCTGCACCCCAACCCCCTGCCCTTAGTCCCCTACCCTGAGCCCTCTCGTACACTCCACACCCCTCCTGCACCCCAACCCCTTGCCCTGAGTCCCTTCCTGCACACTGCACTCCCTCCCACACCCCAACCCCCTGCCCCAGCCCTACATTCATGGCCCTGCATGCAATTTTCCCCACCCCGATGTGGCAAAAGTTTGCCCACCACTGATATAGAAGATAAAGGAGTTCTTTTCTCTTCCATGGAAAGTATACAATGAAGACACACAATGAAACACATTTCAGGAAAGGATTACTGATCTAGTTTATATATAGAATTACAGCATTCATTAATGATCCATCACTCACTTTCTAAATGCAAAAGATCTTTGCTGGAAAAAAAGAAATCCACCACCCTCAGAATAGCATTTTGTTACTTTTTCCTCTAGTCCTAGGGCTTCTCCATAGAGATACCACTATATTACTGTCAAAATGCATACTTGTTGCGGAGTGTAATTCAATTATTCTGACAGCATTTCTAATATTTATCTTTTACTACCTAAAGATTTATGGTTGTGTCCCTTAAATAAAAGTGTGGAAGAATTTAAAAAAACCAAACCAATGTTTTCCTAATTTGCAACAGCAGCAGCAAACAACTTTGATCTTTTAACAATGTGATTACTAAGGATAATGTTCTAAGTATATCTTTTTCAGCAAGTAGAATTTCAAAACAGAATCTTGTTTTAAGATTGGAACACTGCTCCTTTTCTGAAGCTGTCCTTGTGGGTGGAACATACAATAGCAGAACGTTAGGGGATAGGATTGGGCAAAAGGTGGTGAAAGTGACAGAATTTTAATGTTGTTTTTTAAAAATACAATATATTGAACAGAAAAAATTAAGTATTAAAAACAAAAGAAATATACATTAGCCACATTTAGAGCTATCAATGGGATTTAGGATCCATCTTAATCCATTATATTAACTGAAAGACCAGGTGTGAAATCCTGGTCCCATTGAAGTTAATAGTAAATTGACTTTAATGGAGTCAGGCTTTCACCTCAGATTTACTTTTTTCACAGCTCAGGTTTTCCCATTTACTTCAGCTGGGGTTGGTGGTGCTCAGCACTTCTGAAAATGAGGTCATTAGTATGAGCCATAGTGCTCACTACCATGAATAAAACACAGTGGCTTTACAGGGACTACACTCATGTAAATAGGGATTGTGAGTAAGGGTTGCAGGATTAGGCTGCTAAACCCGATTCATACTAGTTGTGACATTAATAGGAATGAGTGTGCAGAGGAAAATAGTGACTGAATTTATTTTATAAAAATACTTTTTGGTAAATATTTCAGACCTTACTATTAAATTGTTTTGAAATTGGTTTAGTACAGACAATGGGATCTTTCAATACGTCTACTCACCACAGTAGGAATTACTTATGTGAGTTAAGATTTATTGGATCAGACCCCCTATACTTGTTGTAATAGGGCAAGATGTTCTATAAGCATTTTAAAGGCACAAGGATTTAGTTGTTGTTATAAAGATATGAGATTGGTTAAGGACCAGAAGATATAGATTAGGTATTTGATTTCCCAAAAGTCTGAGTTGGCTAACACTTCCTGCAATGAATATTAGAGTGTCCAATTATTAATTATTTTTACCACACTCAAAAATGTGTTAGTCACTTCACAGGAGAGAGATGGAGAATGAGAGAGAGATGGTCCATGCCCCAAAGAGTTAGAAACAGGACAGAATAATTCCATGTTCAGAGATAGTTTAATTTCTTCTGAACTGTTTTTCACATCTCAAATTCAAGCTTCAACAACTAGAGGAAAGTCATATATGAAATTTCATATCTGATTCTCTTGATATTTTCTGGTTGTTCTGATTGGAATACTAGCTGTGAACCTGCAGCAAATTTTAGTACTGGGTTGGATTCAAATATCAGAGTCCATTTTCTGGTGGAATTCTCATGAGTCAATCAAAACATTTCAAAACAAGATGGTGGTAATCTCAGAAGAATTTTGGGCTCAAATCACAGAAGAACAGCTTGTCATATTCCTTTTATGTCATCAGATCTGAATCAAAAGCCTAGCCCTAATCTGTCCTTTAACCCGTATCCAAAACCCATCCATGAAGCTAATTCACATCTGTATCCATTTACACCATCATACACATGCTGGATCATAGCATCCATCCTTCTGAAAAGGAGTTCCAGATTGGATTTCCTTTGAAATGTGTCAGTGTCACTGATTAATTAGCCAGTAAGTGACACATGACTCTTTCCCTTTTCTCTCCAGTGAACTCCTTCAGGAACTTGTTGACTTCTTCCAATAATGCACAGATACAGGAGACCTCTGCTAGACCGTGTACCACTATACTCCTGTGAATTCGGTATTAGCGCGGTGGCGAGCATGGATCCCAAAATAAATTGTTTACATTGGGATCCATGGTATCGCGCCCCCCTGCGTTAATGCGGTACTGCGCGTGGCTCCCAAACCCTGCGTTCTAGCGGGGGTGCGGTGTAGTTCTTCACTTCCTCTATGGTGCATTATAGACGTGTTATGACAAAACAATCCTAATGTCCCAGATCTGTAAACTCTGCCTTTAAAGATGCTTGTGGAACCTTCTGCCCAATATATTCATTACATTCTTCCTCTCCTTAGGTTGAATGTATACTCCAGGCATCTGCTGGTCCAGGAAGTCAGTAATGTTACTGAAAGCATGAAAAGTTCTTCAGTAAAGGATTCTGTAGGTTATTTGCTTTCACTTATCAGCTGCAGTAGTGGGGAAACCTGAAGAATGTATGAGTGAAAGTACCTTGGGGCTGGTCTACATTAATGCTGTAAATCGATCTAAGTTATGATACTTCAGTTAAGTAAATTATGTAACTGAAGTCGACATAACTTTGGTTGACTTACAGCAGTGTCTACACCATGCTATGTCGACGGCTCTCCCATTGACTTAGCGTGTCTTCACTAGACCTGCTAAATAGACACCGTAGCATCAATTGAAGCAGAGCTGATTTAGCTGGTAGTATAGACATGGCCTTAGTCAATAACAATGCTGGACATTTAAGGAGAAAGGCGCTAAATCAGGGATCGGCCTGGCGGGCCGGGCTGGTTTGTTTACCGGCCACGTCTGCAGGTTCGGCTGATCGCAGCTCCCACTGTCCACGGTTCACCGCTCCAGGCCAATGGGGGTTGTGGGAAGCAGCGGCCAGCACAAACCTCGGCCCGCGCCACTTCCCGCAGCCCCCATTGGCATGGAGCAGCGAACCGCAGCCACTGGGCGCTGCAATCGGCCGAACCTGCGGACGAGGCAGGTAAACAAACCAGCCTGGCCCGCTAGAGGGCTTACCCTGGTGGGCCAATTGCCAAAGGTTGCTGATCCCTGTACTAAATAAATAAATACCTCCCCCCGGTCAACCAAACCAAATGAAACCACTTTTTCATAAAAGCAGGGGGCTTTATTTTTCTGGGTCAGAAATTGCCCACAGCAGTTACACACCAATATGCTTGTTCTTTGATCCGTCAATTCAAGGAGTTAGGGATTCACAGGAGATTGTAAATTGAAGTTATTCCAACTATTGTACATTTCTGAGTGACTGCACACCTACAGCCTATTTGCACTACCCACTTCAGTTTATACTAAGCATTCTACTCTTAGGCCAGGAATAGTGACAGATATTTCCCTAGTAACCTGCTGCTTGCTGAAACGTGTTTTTTGGTGACACCACAAATATCTGCTTCCTAAAGCAGCTTAGCAAGAAAATGTCTACCTCGAAAAATTACATAGGGTGAGATATTTACTAAAAGATTTAGACAGCTGAAATTGAAGGCAAAAATATTGAATTTCAGGTTGTTGCATCACTTTGCATTTGGTTACACAGATGCATAGCGTAGAGTGCTAGTGTTTGCTACACTATAACTTTCCACTCCACACAAGAATTGCTTTCTGCATGTCAGCTCTGACCTCTCTCACTGAAACATCAATGACAACACTCAAATTGTTTTACCTGTTTAAGAAAATCTAAAGCTTTAATCAGCAGTGATGAAGGGCAGCAATACACATTGTTTGTCCTCTATATAGACTCAGGGATTTTGGTGCTTAAACACTTCACTTCTTAAAACTGGTATGAAAGGGGCTTGGGTTCAGTTCCCAGAATCTTACTACACAGACTGGTAGAAAGTGGACTGCTGTGGAGGTGGGTCAAAGACAGACAGTGAAGGCTCATTAAGAAGGGCTTGCTTACCCAATTCTGAATGAGATAGAATACCTGCAGCAGCAGAATGACTCAGGGGACATCTTTACTTGTCAGAATTGCTTATCCACCCACATGGTACATGTTACTAGCCTCCACTGGGATTGGAGGGTGTCTCCTATCACTAGACAGCAATCCCTCTGGCTGATTATTAAGGAGAGGTGCTGATGGGCTCTGAAGGAAATCTCATTAGCCCTGTCCACACTAGTGGAAAGTTAGATCCATTTTGAAAACAGTTTTTCTAACATGGCTGAGCTGTGTTAGCAAAACAAATTAGCTTGTCCAGACTACTCCATCAGCTACTTTCAGGGACTAATCCTGTTCCCATTGTAGTCAAAAGCAAAACTACTGAATTAATGGGGATCAAGATTTAGCCCTAAGTATATCAGACAAAGGTTCCTGGAGGAGTGTTTGACAACTGTGTTTTAGTCTGCGGCCTCCCTCTTCTACCATCTGACAGAGTTTCAACAGGCTCTGGAGCACGTTTGTAGTATAGCTTCAGTGTCATGCTGACACATATAGTATAGCTTCTGTGTCATGCTGACACAAATATGCGAGTCTGTTCCCTAATTATATCAAGATTCTTAATATAACCAAAAACTGGTAATAAGAACATAAGAATGGCCATACTGGATCAGACCAAAGGTCCATCCAGCCCAGTATCCAGTCTACCGACAGTGGCCAATGCCAGGTGCCCCAGAGAGAGTAAACCTAAGAGGTAATGATCAAGTGATCTCTTTCCTGCCATCCATCACCACCCTCTGACAAACAGAGGCTAGGGACACCATTCCTTACCCAGCCTGGCTAATAGCTATTAATGGATGTAACCTCCATGAATTTATCCAGTTCTCTTTTAAACCCTGTTATAGTCCTAGCCTTCACAACCTCCTCAGGCAAGGAGTTCCACAGGTTGAATGTGCACTGTGTGAAGAAGAACTTCCTTTTATTTGTTTTAAACCTGCTGCCCGTTAATTTCATTTGGTGGCCCCTAGTTCTTATATTGGGGAACAAGTAAATAACTTTTCCTTATTCACTTTCTCCACATCACTCATGATTTTATATACCTCTATCATATCTGGACCAGTGTGGTGGCGCGCGCCAGTAATCCCAGCTGCTTGGGAGGTTGCGGTTTGCGGATTGCTCAGGAGTTCTAAGCTGCTGTGAGCTATGTCAATCAGGTGTCTGGTGCTACTGACAGCTTGGCTAGCAGGTAGTTGGAGGACTGGCGAGAACAACACGTCTGACGTGTTGTGATCGGTGCTCTCTCTGTGAGGGCTGATGGACCGATCAGTGACAGTGACTATCATATCCCCCCTTAGTCTCTTCTTTTCCAAGCTGAAAAGTCCTAGCCTCTTTAATCTCTCCTCATATGGGACCCGTTCCAAACCCCTAATAATTTTAGTTGCCCTTCTCTGAACCTTTTCTAATGCCAGTATATATTTTTTGAGATGAGGAGACCACATCTGTATGCAGTATTCAAGATGTGGGAGTACCAAGGATTGATATAAGGGCAATACGATATTCACCGTCTTATTCTCTATCCCTTTTTAAATGATTCCTAACATCCTGTTTGCTTTTTTGACTGCCGATGCACACTGCGTGGATGTCTTCAGAGAACTATCCACGATGACTCCAATATCTTTTTCCTGTTACGTTGTAGTTAATTAGCCCCCATCATATTGTATGTATAGTTGGGATTATTTTTTCCTATGTGCATTGCTTTACATTTATCCACATTACATTTCATTTGCCATTTTGTTGCCCAATCACTTAGTTTTGTGAGATCTTTTTGAAGTTCTTCACAGTCTGCTTTGGTCTTAACTATCTTGAACAGTTTAGTATCATCTGCAAACTTTGCCACCTCACTGTTTACCCCTTTCTCCAGATCATTTATGAATAATGTGGACAGGCCTTTTCTTTCCTCTTCAGCTATTAAGTGGGACCTCAAGCATGACAGTACCTGGGATTTATACAGCTCTAACAGTGATGCAGAGCACTGGAGGTGGTGAGAAATGGTGAATATTATAAACACAGAATTAAAAAAAACACTTTGAGCAGTGGGGCCATCTACTTATCGCTTACATTTACCAGTACTATTTCCAGTGCAACAGTGTCTCCAGGAGAGCATCTAGATACGCTAATGAGGTTAATATGCTACAGGAACAAATGCAAGATAACTCTTCTGAAAAAAAATCTGTCAGTGAGAATGCCACGATGTTCCAGTAATACTGAATAATTCTCCAGCTATTTTTCAATACTCAACAGTAATAAATTTTTTATAAGGGATGTAATTCAGCAGTTCTAAAAGTTAAATACACTTTTTCAAGAATCTATATAAGTAAAAATGTTTTTATGGGAATATGGAATTATTTTGGCTTAAGATTTGTGTAATAATCAATTTAAGTAATAATTTGTAATAGGAGGAACGGCTTCTAAGTTTTAAAATTTCTGTTTTGTAAAGTGCACGTTACTGTGCATATCTAATTTTGGTCCACCCACAAGATACTGGTTGTTTTCAGAACCAGCTTTGCAAGCAACTCTTCTAGAGAGAGACTTCATCTCACAAAATGGTCTGAGGGTGGAAATACTGGGCAGTGTGGCAACCCACTTTGCTCCAAAATTTGAAACTAGCATATGGCAAAACAAAAGCATTAGCACCACCATCCTCTGGATGTAAGGAGACTCAATATTAGCCTTTATTTATAGTAGCACTAATAGCCATTAGTGGGCAAGAGCATCTTCCTGTAATTCAGGAGATTCTGTAGCAGCTCTTCTAGTTTTTGCATGAAGCATTGTGTTGCTTCACAGAACTGGCAATGCAATGGTAAAGCGTTGGTGTCAAAAACTGACATTATATATACAATGAATGTTATGCTAAGCAACTGACAAACAGTGTACAGGCATTGTAATAGATTGAATGCATGTCTGATACCTAATAGTAGAGTGAATGTCTCAGATTAAGCTTGGCAGATTTATTAATATACACAGCATACATTTGTGTGAAGTGATATAATTACAATATCAGGAAGCTCATTTATAGAACTGACATTGCTAGTCATAAGTTATACTTTTGGGTCATTCTTTTTGACATGAAGCAAACAGAGAGTGATAACTGCATCATAGCTCCTTCAAAAAACCCAGCCCAATTGAAGTCAATGACAAAATTCTCATTAACTTCAGTAAGGCCAAGATTTCACCCCAAAGACGGATCTTTGGGGTATCTCTTTTTAGTAAGAGAACAGGGTTCCTGATAGGGGTAATCTTTACAGGTTTCATGATGATAAATAAATTAAAAATATCTGCTGAAAAGACAAGTATTAAAAATACAACTGCAATATTTAGGTGTGCATTTTCTTTTAAACACATAGGTGATTTTTCAGTAGCCTAATGAAAACTTATGCGTACACATCAAGGACAGCATATACTATGGATGGTTAAACCAATTCAGGTAAAGTAATAAAAAACAACCAAATCATCTCTCCTTTTAATGTAAGTGTGTTTTGGTGGCAGTTTGGAGGAGATAAAAAAAAATGCGTAACTAATTTTCATATCATGCACCTTTGATTTTCCTGTGAGAAAGTCAGAATTTTCACATAGAAATAGCTTAACAGGAAATCTTATCAGAGAGCCTGTTTTGGTGAGCTTTCCAATCCAATTTTGCAGACCAAAGAGTTCAGATAAGGATGAATTGGTGAACTTGTGGGTACTTGCCTTAACTAACCCATGAAGCTTTCAAGGTTACCAATCCCCAGAATATACTAGACTGAGATATATCCTTTTAAGAACCTTTCTTAAAATGCAAAGCATTCCGTTGCCTCTCCAATTTGAATAAACAGCAATTATAGAAAAGAAATGTAGAAAGAATTAGAACTGACATAAATGAATATTTCAGCGATAAAAAAGAAAAAAAATAGAAATCTTAAACAATGTGCAAAATCTAGGTAAGAACTTTCCTGCAGGAGTTGGAGTCCTGCTTATTATATGACCACTTATAGTTTCTCATATTACTGACATTATTTTCATTCATGAAAATGTCCATGCATTTCTACTAGATTATTATGCAAACCAGAACCATTATGAAAAAAGCATGTGGAAATGAAAGTTTAGAATTGATCAATTTAGCAAAAAGTTTAAATATTATAAAATTACAGTATGATATTACAGCACGCAGTGAACTCCAGACTTCGTTACAACACTTGAGGAAATGCTCCCAAATTTCACAATGTTTGGTCAACATACCACTTGGGTATAGAGCTCACTCATTCATGGTAGTTGGATGATATCTTTAATAAATAGAAATAACAAAGGAGATGTCCTGTGGAGAAAAATTAAATGCAGATACTGCCCCATTCAGATTTGAAGAAACAGCATACTATCCTAATATACCTTATTTTCGTGTGCAGCATATAAACTATGTGTAATATTAAGGAAATCATTTATCTAATTTCAGGAAACTGGGCTGCATTGTCTCTAGCTTTAGCAATGCTTTACTGCACTTGTGAACATAAGCAAAGGGATATAGATTACCTGATTTTCATTTGTCAGGTTTCTGCAAAACAGACATATGATTCAATCTTTAGAAGGTGGCTCACTTTAAAATGTAATTTCACATTCATACGGCAAGTCCTAATGAGCCCACTAGGAGTAAACAAATTAGTCTCCAGGATGTATTATACATTAATTAATCAGACTAATAGTATTATGAAATGTGTAATAGATGAAAATTAGTTCCAAGCACAGTACTCGCCTTGAAGAAAGCGAGCAGAGAAGAATTATAGCATAATAAAAATATTCTCAATTTCTATCAATGTAAGTTAAATCAACTCCACTTTATTAATGGCATATATTTCACTCCTATCTAACTGCATATTGTAGTGGGACAAATTATGATTTTTCAGGAGACTTTTTTCACTATAACGTGAAATTCATTTAAAAAATTTGTTGACTTACAAAATCAGTATTGGAAAGGTTTAACCTTGTACTGACCCAAGTATAAGGTCTCAGCATGCGGCAAACAAAGCCACTTCAACTCAAGTGAGTAAGAACAGGAGAGTCCTTACCATTTTCATGACTGCTGCAGTTCTCTAACAAAGGAGGCTGTTTGACTCCCAGCAGGGAATCTGCAAACTGCATTTTTAAATCTAAATAAAATGCACCTAGAACTGACAAGGAGTAGAGAAGAATCCTAAAGGGGGGTAGATTTTAAATTAAACCAATAGGGAAGTTCTGACATGGCTGGATATTCCAAAAGTAACAGGAGGATGAGGGGTTCTGAATGTTTAAAAGAGAAAAGCAATATACTTGCCCACTGTTCCGCCCCCCACCTCCACCCAAATTTGTGGATGCTCTGACCTCTAGATGCACTGAGGTCTAGACAAGATCTCAGAGAATGGTACAGGAGTATCAAGTAAATGCATCATATCCTTTTGTAACTAAGCTTGTTGCCATTTTTACAAAACCTTTTTGTGACTGTCATTTGTATGACAGAAGCACCTAGAGACCCCAGCCAAGATCAGGGGCCCACTGTGCTAGCTGCTATACACACAAAATCTGTAACCTCAAGAGTTTACAACCTAAACAGACAAGAAATTGGGTAGGAGGAGAATGAGGCATCAAAATGCCATGTTCACAGCAGGTCAGTGCTGGGAAGAGAACCCAAAACCCAAACACTAGGAGCTACAATTCTGCTAGGCTGAGGCTCCATGTGCTCAACCCGCTCCCTTTGCTCAAGCAGGGCTGGCCTTACCATGAGGCGAACTGAAGCAGCCACCGCAGGTGCCAGACTGTGTGTGTGGGGGGTACCACTAAGACTCAGAGTGTAGAAAATTGTGTCTGCTGCTGGTGCATATGTATTCTCTCTGCTCTAGATGCACAGAGATGGTGGAGCGCTGTGCTGAAGGAAGGAGGGCACAAGAGACATAACAGGAAGGCAGGAGAAAAGCTGAGAGGGAATAACAGAAAGCAAGAGGAGCTGCAGGGAGAGAGAGGAGGAGGAGCCCCTTATATATTGTGACGAACTAGGACTGTTGTTAATGTTTTCCCTGAGTACTGTGTGGGTGCCTCGGTTTCCCCTATGCAGTGCTTGAGTTTCTAGGTGGTGGAACAAGGATGCATGAGTGTTACAGAGGGGCCTGGACACAGAGAATGGCTGACACTCTGTATCTTAGCAACCGATGGCCCCGGGCCCTCCCCTGCAAAGGTGAGAGCTGAAGGTGTTCGAACAAAGGGATCAGGTGACCTCCTGGCCCGGGAGGCAGACAAAGGGGGAGAAGGGGCTGGATAGTTTCAGTTTGGAGCTGGCCGGAGAAGAGGGGAGAGAGGCAGACAGGGTCTGGCCTCCCTGCCCCGTTTGGAGCTGTGGGGTGAAATGCAGGGAGCCCCCAGGCTGGGGTCTAAGCTCCCTGCCCCCCAGAAGGACCTGACTGAGGGGTCCTGGATGTACTGGCAAGCTCTGGTTGGATTGTGTTCCTGGCATCTCTAATAAACCTTCTGTTCTACTGGCTGGCTGAGACTCCCAGTGAATCCGGGGAAGAGGGGCGCAGGGCCGGACTCCCCTATACTCCGTGACATATATCTCTCTAGCACCCCCAGGAGCCTGGACTGATTAACACCAGCTTCTCAGGGAGCTTCCTGTTTCCTGCTGCTTCCCTGGGAATTGTGATAGAGGTCAGGGCTACGATAATGGTGCCAACATGAGAGTTTCCCACAGCCCCCATTGGCTGGGCACAGCGAACCGCGGTCAGTGGGAGCCGCAATCGACTGAACCTGCAGCCGCGGCAGGTAAACACACTTGCCGGGCGCACCAGGGGATTTCCCTGGACAAGCGGTGCCCCAAGTTTGGGAAACAGTGGTCTAGATGATCCAGGACTGTGGACCCACTTGAGCAGTAGCCTGAGAGTCTTCCTTGTATTGCATGGGCCACAGCAAGTGAAAAACTTCATGTTCCCCAAAGGCAATGAAAATAGAAGTATCCATTCAACACATTACTGGTGTGAAGTCCCCAATGGTGACAAAGTGGATAGGCCATGGCTTATGTACTCAAAAACCCAGAACGCTGCATACTGTTTTTTTGCAAACTCATCCAGTCTAATGTTCCAGCCACATTGGGATCTACAGGAACAAAGGACTGGAAAAATCTGGCTAGAAATCTGGCATGCCATGAGAAGGCAGCAAATCACCAGAGAGCATTCTATAGGGGGGAGGGATAGCTCAGTGGTTTGAGCATTGGCTTGCTAAACCCAGGGTTGTGAGTTCAATCCTTGAGGGGACCATTTAGGGATCTGGGGCAAAAATTGGGGACTGGTCCTGCTTTGAGCAGGGGGTTGGACTAGATGACCTCCTAAGGTCCCTTCCAACCCTGAGATTCTATGATAGGTGGAAAGAGCTTGAGATGAGACTAAGGTTAAAGGCTACCATAGATGATCAGCATCAAGAGAAGATTGCATCAGAGTCTCTTTCCTAGCAAAATGTTCTGAAAAAGCTTATTATGAAAATGCTTGCTACCCAAAACCTAGCACTGCGTGGCACTTCAGATCAGCTGTATGTGCCAAACAATGGAAATGTCCTTAAAATTGTGGAGGTGATGGCTAAGTTTGAGTACTCCAGAAGCATCTAAGAAGAGTCACCACCCAAGAAATTTACACACAGCACTACCTTGGAAAAATAACTAAAAATTTGATCATACAGTTACTAGCAACAAAAGTCAACCAGAAGATTGTGGCAGATCTGAAGTCAGCAAAATATTACTCTATTATTCTGGACTGCACACCTGACATCAGCCATATGGAACAAATGACTTTAATGGTGCATTTTGTAACAACAACAGAACCTAGTGAAAATGTCCCTGCAATGGTGAATGTCACAGAGCATTTTCTAGAATTTATTGACATTGATGATACTACAGGAGCTGGTATGACAAATGTGCTTCTTAAAAACTGGAAGATATGGGAATTGTGATAGAGGTCAGGGCTACGATACTGGTGCCAACATGAGAGGAAAGAACAGAGGAGTGCAGACACGTATCCGAGAGTTAAACCCTCGAGCTTTGTTTGTCCCATGCAGTTCTCATTCATTGAACTTGGTGGTCAGTGATGCAGCATCAGCTTCTAATGAGGCTGCTGAATTTTTTAATGTAATTCAAAGCATCTATGTATTTTTCTCTGCATCAACTCGTTGATGCCAAATTTTGAAGCAACATTTGGGAACATCCTCTCTGACACTGAAACCACTGAGTGCCACATGATGGGAAAATTGAATGGAGGTGATAAAGCCTATCAAATGCCAAATTGGGTAGATAGATGATGCTATAGTTGCAATTATGGAGGATAATGCTATGACAGGAATTGTTCATTGTTCAAGGGAGAACAGTGGCAGAGGGAAATGGAATTACCAGAAACATACATCACTTCAAATTTCTGTGTGGCTTAGTGTTGTGGCATGACATACTGTTTGAAATAAATGTTGTAAGCAAGAGACTCCAAGGTGTTGGCCTTGATATATCTGGAGCAATGGAACAATTGAACAAAGCAAAGTTATACCTACAGTCTTACCGGTCAGATGAGGGATTTCAAAATGTTCTGAAGTGTGCACAAAAGTTGGCAGAAGAACTTCACACTAAAGCTATTTTCCCACCCATTCAAGAATACAAGAGTCACCAAAGAAGAAGACATTTTGATTATGAGGCACAGGATAATCCCATAAGAGACCCCAAACAACAATTCAAAGTTGAATTCTTTAACCAGGTGCTAGATTGTGCAATACAGTCAGTTGAAGAACATTTCATGCACCTCAAGGAACACAGCAGTATATTTGGGATGTTGTATGATATTCCAAAACTCCTCACTATACCTGAAGAAGATCTACACCAGCAATGCACGGCAATAGAGACAGTGTTGACACATGATGACATGCGCACTATTGATGCGAGTGATTTAATTGATGAATTGAATCACCTTTCAAGATACATTTCATCAGGATCAGCTCCAGCTGTTCTGGAATATATGTGCACAAATAAGATGACCACCCTCTTTCCAAATGCTTGTGTTGCTCTGCGCATACTTCTAACACTTCCTGTAACAGTTGCCAGGGGAGAACGCCACACAGCTTCTCCAAGCTGAAGTTAATAAAAACACATCTGTGCTCCACAATGACATAGGAGAGGCTGATCAACCTTGCAACCATCTCAATAGAACATGAGCTGGCCCAGACTGTGGACCTTCAGGAAGCAGTTCAAATCTTTGCAACCAAGAAGGCACGGAAAGCACCACTTTGATTATTCAAACAGATAAAAATGCCAGTGTTTACTATGCAGACAAGAAAAGTTACATTTGCTGTTCAGGCATTTGAAAGTCAAGTGTTACTTAAAATTTTTGAACAATGCATTTTAATTTGTTAGTTCTCCTTTCTTGGAGTAGGTAGCAGAGCAGTACCATGAGAGGAGTAGAACAGGAAGAAGGCAGAATTTAGACCTTTCAAAGTTTTGGCCCAAGTGAGGGGGCATCGGGGCGTCATTTGAGCTCCCCGCCTCAGGTGCCAAAATGTTGTGGGCCGGCCCTGTGCTCAAGCCTCACTAAATACTAACGTAAGAGGCACACAGAATCAGGCAATGAATAAATAAGGCAGGCAATACATAATGTCAAGAATATTATGCAAGGAGGCAGTCATTTCTATAATTACTAGGGAACATTTCAGCATTTACTTCAAAATCTCAGCCTGTAGATTGTTGTTTTTATTTAATACAAAATTCACAGTTATGCATATTATATTCAGTAGCACATGATACTGTGGTTTGAAGTGAGACTCTCAGTTACATAATTACTGGGTGAGCTTTTCAGGATGTACAAAACTTCTAATTTCACTGTGCAAAAGTTGTTTTAATTAATGTAAAATTTTAAATGTTTCACAATATTCAGTATCAGCTACATGTTAATGCTTATGTTCACACACAAGAGCCATGACAGTGTTTGCACACTGTGGCAGGTACAGTTTTGTGGCTATGATGGATTGTTTTATCATCAGATGTTTGTCATCAACTGTTGCCAGCCCCTGCTCAGCGGAGCCGTCTCCTGCCTGCATCTCATGGGCAAGGCCGGCAGCAGGTTCCATGTCAGGTTGCATGGAGCTCCCTCCGCTCCCTGCCCTGGAGCGGAGGGAGCCCAGTTAAGGTAGGGAGGGAAGTGGACACAGGTGCGCTGACCGGGCGGGGGGAGGGGACGGCAGCGGCAAAGGGGGCAATTGCCCAGGGGCCCCTTAAATCGCCTGGGCGAGCCGCAGGGCTCCTAGGCGTGTGTGGGGTGGTACTGGCGGTGGCGAAGGGAGGGCATGTGGAAGCCAAGAAGAGTGCACCCAGCAGTGCAGCCAGAAGCTCGCTGGGCACCAGTCAGTGCAGGCGCAGCACCACCCACATATCAGGCAGACCGTTGACTGTTTTGCCCTGGGGCCCGGAATTGCTGTCGGCGGGCCTGGGTGGACAGCAGTGAATGATGGAGGGAGGAGGGAACAGGAGCAGCGGGGGATGGGGCCTTGAGGAAAGAGGTGGGGTCTGGTCCTCAGAAATTAGAAAGTAAGCAACCCGAGTGAGAGATGGAACCACTAGAGCTAGGATGAATGGACTACCAGTCTCAACCTCTATTACACCTATCAGTATTTGAGTCCATGTCTTTCTAAATGGAAAATAGTACAGTAACCCACTGTGCCAGCTAACCCCAAACTTTTGACTTCAGTGGAGCTACACTTGCTTACACCAGGTCTGAATTTGGCTCATTGCTGCAAATCAAAAAGAAATAAGGGGCAGAGGGAAGGCAAAGGTAGTGCACTAAGTTTGTTTTGCAACTCTCAGATTCTGGGCTCCTTCAGGGGCTGGGGGAGCCTGGAATAAGTTAGAATAGCCCTTGGGAAACATGGAAGCCTAGCATGACTACCTATGGGTTTCTCGGCAGCCCAAAATATCTTTGAAAGACAAGTACATGTTCCCCATCTTATTCTCTTTCAAGTGTTAGCACACCCCTACACCAGGAGCTGCTGGGGAGATGGGGTCAGTCACAGCAGAGGGCTGCATACACCAGTCCTACATTTCTTCTGTCTTGGGGGAATGGGACTCCAAAACTATTGTAGCCAATGCTTGGCAAGAATACCGGGGCAGATATTCAAAGGCACAAATGTATTTTGGGGCCCAAATCCTATTAACTTTCAATAGGATTTGGGTGCCTAACTTCCCTTTGTGCCTTTGAAAACCTCCCTCTACATAATGAAATACACTTTTGTTTCTTAGAATGGCGTATATTCTTTTGCTACTGCTGCTGTTATTAATGACGGCTTCTTACCTCTTATGGTTCATCAAAGCCGACCTAAATGCAGATGAGGTGTCTAGATGATATTAAGGGCAGAATTTAACCCCTGCACTTCATTCACTAAAGTATTAACACGCAATATTAAATGCTGTCATAATAAACAAACAATCCCCTGCATTTTTACATGACACCTTGTATATACATTTGTATCACTTTGAAGCAAAATCAATGCAGTAAAAGGTCATATAAACAAATTAATTTTCTTCCCTCTGTG
Source organism: Chelydra serpentina (assembly GCA_037349315.1). Lineage (NCBI taxonomy): Eukaryota > Metazoa > Chordata > Testudines > Chelydridae > Chelydra > Chelydra serpentina. The sequence continues at coordinate 25,497,701 of JBAIAC010000035.1, read as the reverse complement.
ATTCTGGCAGATCAGGTGCGAGCTCTTGCCAAGACTTTAGGTCTCAGCTGATCACTGACAAATTCATTGCTGGAAACCAATCTGTTTCACCTGAATGTTAGTATGGTTAAGATGGGTATTGGACTTATATCAATGAGTTTAGTGTTTGGACCGTATGAAAAGTTTGTAAATTGCTGCATGCATTAATCTCATTTATAATTTTTTTTTTAACACATGCTGTAAGGCAAGGATCGGCAACCTTTGGCACGTGGCCCATCAGGAAAATCTGCTGGTGGGCAGGGCCATTTTGTTTACCTGCAGCGTCTGCAGGTTTGGCCGATCGCAGTCCCATTGGCCACGGTTCGCCATTCCAGGCCAATGAGGGATGCGGGAAGCGGCGGCTAGCACATTCCTCGGCCCGCACCACTTCCTGCACCCCCCATTGGCCTGGAATGGGGGCTGATTAATATCAGAATGAGGTCAAAACCAGAGTCAGTGATTTAGAGTTGCACAATTGGAGAGGAGAGCAAAATTTGACTACTAGGCAAGGCCAACTCCAATAATCAGAGAGAAAAAAATATCAAGGGCTTTAAAAACCTAACTGGATTTTATACTGTACCCTTAATTTCATGGGGATCAATGCATTAATTTCAGGACTGATACAATAAGACTTTGAGCAGGGGTTTGAAGCCAGAACTCAAGCTATGCTATTGGGAGTTTGAGCAGTTCATGTATCTGCATTAAATTCTTGGGGCCAAAACCTGCAGTTCCTTGTACCCCAACATCAATAGGCTTGGGAATGAAAGGGTGCATGTAACTGCAGAACATGACTCATTGTGATACAATCTAATAGAAGCAGAATAACTTTTGCATTAAATAATCCTTTTTGTTGAAAAAGGTTAGTTTGTAAAACAAAGTGAGCTTCATTAAGGACTAATTGGCTGTAAAAATTTCCTTTAAAAATGCATGTTCTAATTGCAAGAATGAAAAAAAATTCTACTTTTTTGGCATCGGTTTTTATAATTAAAAATCACCTTCCTCAATCAATTTCTTTTAACTTTTGGCCAAGGATAATGCTCTGAAGCATTGCTCTTATGTGCCAATTTTAGCTAAGTATTTGGGCTTAAATTCTGCCCCTTTGCAGACAAAAATAAGGGGCATAGAAAAGTATGTGGGCCTGCTTGGAAGAAGGTGAAAGAAATCCTGTGGTCTGAAAACCAGGCAGTTGGACCTCCTGGGAGTCAGGAGGGAGACAGAAACAGCACATGGCTTCCTAATAGGGCTATTCCTTAGATAGGGCAAGAGAGAGAGACTTCCAGTCTGGGGCAGGGGGGTGTTTCCTTGCTCCATACCTGTAGAATGAGATCCCTAGATGTGGGGTGGTTCTTTGCTAACCTTTTCGGGATATTGCATTCCTGACTAGGGTGTCATATTTGTCCTCCATCCTGGAAGTGTCTCCTCTTGAGGGACTGTGGTGGAAGAATCTGTGAACCTCCACTCAATACAAGTTACACCACTTTGGAAGTGGCGGTAATTTGTGATCATTTCCTCCCTTGCATTTCTTAAGTGGCAGAATACATGTAAGGAAATCTCCATTTTATTATCACCTAGTCACCTTTTCACTCCTCTGCATGACAATCTACACATCACCGAAGTAGCATGTAGCACACATAATTTAGCTGATGACAGAATACCTACACTTTTACTTTCCACACATCTCTGCAGCAACAAATAAAAAAAAAAGAGAAGTTATACTCCAGTCTGTGTCTATATTACTGTTAACAGAATTTCACTCTTATAGTGAAAGTAGAGTGGAGATAGGCTCTTATCTTACAGCAACATCACCAAGTGTATTTTATAATTTTCCAATAGCCTGTATAAGGGATACTGAGTGGGTTGTGAATATGAAAACTGTGATGATTGCTTCTTTAAAAAAATAAATAAAGCAACCACCTTCAAATCCACAATTACATCTCTAACTATGTTCTGGAACTGATTAATATTACATCTATAGACACATTATTTATGTAATATTTAAACTGGCTCTCATACGTGTAACAATGATTTTGTTTAATGATTTAAAACTTCGTTTCAAATTTGTCATAACCGTATCACTTCACAAGGAGAGGATGAGTCATATACAGCAAACTAAACTGAGGCTTTCATTATGACTGCTACAAGTATTATTAAGTCTGTTTTATAAGTACTTTTTGATGCAATGCATCTGGAGTGTACAGGAAGATCTGGGCCAATGATTCCAGTTAGGACCAACACCAAGGACTAGTGAGGAAGAAATAGTGAGGAAGGCATACAGATTTCTCCCCACAACTCTCTCACTTTATTTCTGCAGTCCAGGGGTCTGCTTGTCCACTGCCTTTCACCTTGTTCAGTATTTTATGCCTGTGCAAAGTGAATCTAAAATATTACTGTTCTGATCAGGTGGTATTTTATACCCACTTTGCAGAGCCATAAATGATGATACAAGGCAGAGTGAATTAGGCCCAGGACTTGTAAGACCATTGCTGTTCCAGCTTTTAGCCACTAAGGACTAGAGAGTGCTAATCATGCCAATTGTGTAATGGTTTTGTAAAGTGAGCTGAGGTTCATTAAGAACTAGGATGAAATTGATACATCTGACCTATGTCAGATTCAAACACATACACCATCACAAAATGTCAAAGAATAAGGCTAGTCCACCCTTTTCTCCACCCCTGTTACCTCATCTCCTTTTGCTGACTGATTTTAGAATTGATGATGGAAATTAGTTGATAAAATGATATCTAGCCAGGAATTGAGTATAAAAGGGGTTTTACCTGCTGTCACTGGAGCCATAAGACTTCAGCTTGGTGATGCATAATTAATTAGTGGTGATGCATAACTAGTAAAATACATTTTAAATGTGCTAAACTCGAGAAGAATAACCCCAATTAATTACAGTTCCAGATCTATCTTTGCTTCTTTACCCATTTACAACTCCACTTCCTAGCAGGATTTCAATGCTAATTATACTTGTTGTGTTAGGACAAAAAAAGTAGGATGGAGGTCTATTTCTTCCACATGACCACAGAGGTAATTATACTAACTAAGCCATCTAGGTTGTCATAATGTGTTTTTGTCTGTGATCTAACTTAGGGCTTATCTTCACTGCAACATTTAGCGTGAGTTACTACACTGGAGCTAACCTAACATGAGAGACAGATTTCAGAGGGGTAGCCGTGTTAGTCTGTATCAGCAACAAAACCTAGAAGGCCTTGTGGCACCTTAGAGACTAACAAATTTATTTGGGCATAAGCTTTCATGAGCTCTAACCCACTTCATCAGATGCATGGAGTGAAAAATACAGTAAGCAGGTATAAATATACAGCACATGAAAAGATGGGAGTTGCCTTACTAAGTGGCGGGGAGGGGGGTCAGTGCTAATAAGGCTAATTCAATTAGGGTGGATGTGGCCCATTCCCAACAGTTGACAAGAGGGTGTGAGTATCAACAGAGGGGAAATTTTTATTTGTAGTGACCCAGCCACTCCCAGTCTTTATTCAGGCCTAATTTGATGGTATCTGGTTTGCAAATTAATTCCAGTTCTGCAGTTTCTCATTGAAGTCTGTTTTTGAAGTTTTTTTGTTGAAGAATTGCCACTTTTAAGTCTGTTATTGAGTGTCCAGGGAGATTGAAGTGCTCTCCTACTGGTTTTTGAATGTTACAATTCTTGATGTCTGATTTGTGTCCATTTATTCTTTTGCGTAGAGATTGTCCGGTTTGGCCAATGTGCATGGCAGAGGGGCATTGCTGGCACATGATGGCATATATCACATTGGTACATGTGCAGGTGAACGAGCCCCTGATGGTGTTGCTGATGTGGTTATGTCCTATGATGGTGTCCCTTGAATAGATATGCAGACAGAAGCCAGCCAGCCTCTTGCTCCCTGTCCCCATTTCGCTGTCCGGGATACTACTGCTTTTCCAGCCAAGCATGCAGTCCTTCCTTCTCCAGCTCCAAGCAGCTACAAACTTTTTCTCTGTTCTGCTGCTCCTTTTATATGGCTCCCCTGGGCCCTGATTGGCTGCTTCCTCTGTTTGGAGGACCACCCCACTGCTTTTTTCCTTGGACCTAGTCCACCCCATCACACTTACATTGGTCAGGGGAATATTTTTCTCACACCCCTGACTGACAAAAGTTTTGCCGACAAAAGTGCTATGGTAACCGACCCTAAAGTATGACAGCTCAAGCTAGCAATTTTTGTATGTGGACAGGAATCGGGTTATGGGCAACACTTAAGTTATACCTCGAGATAACACTGTGGTGCAGACAACCATTTAATAGACCCAAGAGGAATATGTTAGTGTCATAGTTCGGGGCAACTGCACCTATATTTCCCCTTAGTGGTTCAGTAAGGGTCCTCACTCTCTGGCTTCCGTCTCCCCTGGCCACCACCTTTTAGGCAGAAACCTGTCTCTCTCCCATTTCTGACTGGGTATTCCTAAACTGAACAGTCCCTTGCCTTCACTGTGATATTCCCAGTAAAAGACAACCTGCCAAAACAGGTCTGCTTGCTTCTTCTCTAAGAGATGATACACAGTATAATTGCCAACAGCCATAAGTTAACACACAGCACTCCCTATGAAAGCCTATTTTATTCTTTAAGTAAAAGCACCACAGGGAAAGCATATTAAAAACCATCAAATAACCTATACACATACTAATAAGCTTACCAGAGAGCACCCCAACTTCAACATGGGCATTGGCAGGAGAAGTCATTCAAAACCCTACAAAGAGGTCTCTTCTATGGTCACACATTTATGACCGCCTCAACTTAGAATTAGCACACCCATGAAAAGTTTAGTCCACCCTTTATACCGTTTTGGGATATTTGATCTGAAATTCCCAGGAGCAAGTAGACAACGGGTCTCTCCCCGCAGGGCATGGCTTCAAAAGGCTGACTGGGGGTGGGTGAGGGAAAGAATTTGAATTTCTTTCCTCTTAAATAGTTTCTAGGAAATGCAATTCACACATATTGTCTTCAAAAGCCATTTGTAGTTCCTAATACTTTCCTGAGATTGCATTAGTCAGTCTCCTATTGAAATTACTCCATAACAACATGCACACAATTGGATATTTAATACAATGGACACCCAAAGTATTAAACTTAATTCAATAATGTTTACCTTAATTCCATACGGTTTGTCCAGAATATTGCCAGTCTGTCACAGTTAGTTTTTAAATAGCTTGCCTGTATCATCATTTGTTTATTGTATTTTTCTCAGTTTATGTAAACATAAGCTCTGAAACCTCGGACGTGTGGTACCTCTCACCAATCAGTAGGCCAGGGGTTCCCAAACTTTGTTCGCGGCTTGTTCAGGGTAAGGCCCTGATGGGCTGCGAAATGCTTTGTTTACCTAAGCATCCATGGGTACAGCCGCTCGCAGCTCCCAGTGGCCGCGGTACGTCATTCCTGGCCAATGGGAGCTGCGGGAAGCAGCACGGGCTGGGCCATCACTTCCCGCAAACCACGGCTACCGGGAGCTGCGAGCGGCCGTACCTGCAGATGCTCAGGTTAAACAAAGCGTCTTGCGGCTCGCCAGGGGCTTACCCTGAGCAAGCTGTGAACCAAGTATAGGAACCACTGCAGTAGGCCAAACACAAAACACATTCCCATTAGCAGAGACCATAAAGGTGGTTGGAAAAGGGATATAAAGACATCATGGCATTGGAAACTTTGGACTGATTGCACTGTCCTTGCCCAACCAAACATCTGCTGCATTTATTGGGCCCTGGGGCGCTCTAGAACCAGGATATGTCTACCTGACTATAACTTGGAAAGTGGAAAGGTAATAAAAAGGAAAGAGAAACAAAAATGCATAGGAAGATGGTGCCATACAGTGTGTGTCAATGTTAGATCTAGGGAATTAATCCCCTAGTAGGGCTTTGTATCTGATTAGGCCTTGATTCAGCTCTGGAATAGATCAATTGTCCAGGATGCAGAGTCCCCAGTGGCAGAAAGTCTATGTGGAGTGGAGTTGTAGCAGTGTAAGATGCTGGCAACTGCTGGGAACAATGACTCACAACTAACCATAGCTACACAGAGGGCCTGCAACTGGTCATAGCTCTTCTGAGAGTTGATGATGCTGGCTGTCGATGTGTGGCCAGGGTGAATAGCAGATGTGTTGATTCAATGCATCCCAGTGCAAGCTCCACCAGCAGAGTTCCTATGGAACTCTGAACACATTTTAAAGTTGCTGCCGCTTTACAAATCTATGGGGGAGAATGGCAGTGCCCTATGAGGCAGTGATATCGGTTGCCACAAGAGGTTGCAATTTCCACCTCTCTACCCTTGGGGTGTGGGTTTTGACTGAACAGTGACTATTCCAATAGAAACAATGCCTTGAAGAAGTCATAGAGGAGGTGTTTCCATCCAGCATGATCAGAGGCAGGGAGTGAGAATGAGAGACCAGTACAATTACAACCTTCTCTCTCTCTCTTTTCATAAGGAAATTGCCATACTCCAAACTAGAAGGCTTTGTATAGGAAGCCTGGTTTGTTACGACACCTGCCATCAGAAGCTGCAGGGAGGAGAAACTTTAAATCTTCTAAACAGAATAAAAGGTGACCCTGCTTCTCAGGTATTTTGCTCTTTTTACTCAGTATCTCTGCAAAAACCCTATGATGCAGCCTACAGCAAGTTCATAAATAATAAAGGCAAAGAAGAAAAGCTAGAGGAAATAGGCCAGTATATGTCCTTTGCTTGCTCCCTCAGCGATGGACTCAGTCAAAACTCAGTCTGGCATTTGAAGGAAGGGTTAAAAACCAACATTCAAGTATAATGTCTGTTAATTTATTTTACAGCTTCCCACTTTGACAGGTGTTTTATAGGGAGCAGAGATTGGAGGGGAAGGAGCACCTGATCGTCCTCTTTGTCTGTTGTTTTCATTGGTGGGCTCCTTGTTATGCAACAGGGAATAGCTGCTAAAGGAAAGGACGTGAGAGCCAATTGGGCAGTGGTGGTTTACTTACAGTTCCTTTGCTAGCCAGTGCATTCCTTTTCTTCTTCTCGGAGTTCTCAGGAGTTAGAGTGACCAGCTATTCTGGTACCTGGAAATAGTACTCCTGGTTTGAAGCTCCACTGTCTGGGTTGCTCTGTTAGGATTCTAACCTCCCTGATTGCTGGGGTTTTCACCCATGGGAAACAGGATATCTGGTAGGTTGCATTTGTGTTTGATCTTTCAAAGGGTTTTAGGATCTCATCTAATCTAGGAGGATTACAAGTAGGGACAGGGAAAATGTATGTTTTCTAAGGTTCTGATTTTTTAATTTAGTTATGGTTGGAATCAATATGGAAAGTATTAAAGGAAGTATCATTAGAAAGTCTGCTCTCATTATAGTTTGCAAGGGGACCTCAAGCAGTGGGGCTGAAAAATCTCACAAGAAAGTCTGTTCTCTTTTGGCTCCCAGATCTGGTTTACAGACTCAAGTAGTTTGGATAATTTGGGAAAACTTTAGAATATATAGGTGCTCATTAAGGCTTTGCAAACAGGACACATAAGACCCAGACCGCACCAAAATCATCTAGGGTTTAGTTACCATCCTGTTCATAAGCATCAGTCTGTGTTTACCGCTTCCCTAGTTGGTGCCTCTTTCCCAGGCCCCCTTACCTTTTTTTGTTTATAATTTCCTGTTCTCAGAGGAGGTGGCCACTCCCCTTAGCAGAGTCTTCAGAAAGTCCTTCTGCAAGGGTCATTGCTTCTCCCAATCCAAAAAGGATCTTTTGTAGGAGCAAAAGTCTAGGGCAGGTAAGCACTTCTGCTCATCCTTGCCAGTGGCCCATAAAATAAGCTCAGGGAAAGAAACATTCTATACATTCACTATGGTTGCTAGGGAATACATTGATACCCTAGCAACTAGACAGTACAGAAAAGAATCCCCATAAGCCCTCAAATAAAGTTGCTAGATAATCCTCAGGTCACAAGATAGGGATTTTGGAATATCCCTTGGTCCTATCCTCATTCAGCTAGTTATTGGCAGTGGGCCTCTTTCCTTCATTGCAATTGCACCACAGCAATTACGACTTATGGAAGGCAGCAACACTCACAGAAAACTACATAAGGAACAGTGGTGACCCAGCGCCCCCTGAAAACACAGGAACATGGGGGAAGATACAAGGCAAAGGAGATACTATTGGCACCTTGTAAATAAAACAAAAAGCAAGGGGAATTGGGAATTTCCAAGACCTGTAGGGAGCAATTGGCAAAAGGGGCTCTTGGTGGGATGGGAGTTCTTGGTGGTTTGGGATCAGGCAAAAGGGTTATGAAATAACAAGAAAGAGATAATGGGTAAAGATTAAAAACTAAAACAATACAAATAGGCAAGTGTTTACATTATTATTATTTTTTAATTGTTGTATTCCATTCTCCTCCCACCCCTTTTTTTCTCTGAGTGGTTTAATCAGACTGTAAACTATTCACAGCAGGGACTTTTTCCTTTCATGTCTGCAAAGTTCACTTTTTGGGTGCTTTTAAAGAGACATAATAATACATAAAATAATACATTATTATTATTATTATTATTTTATTAATAATAATAATAATTAGTTCATTATTAATAATGGTTTCCAAGCAGTCCTGCATAGATCTGCTGCCAAACCCTGCAAACTGTTGTGCAGGTTCAAGCAAACTGTGCAGGGTATACCCAGCCCTAGTGCACATCCAAAGCAAACACCAACTATTATGTTTTGGAATTTCAGCATCTCTAGTTAAATAAATTAAACCACAGAGTATAAATGGTAGTATTGGATCGGTGCAGAAAACCATAATTTATCAGAAGGGCTTTATTATACACAGGAAGCAGTCACCAGCTAATTAGGCCCTTTTCTAATATCTGCTTTTTACCAATTTCTAGCTATCTGGAATGTCTGGTTTGTTACTGGTTATATATCACTTACACTATATATGACATTTTAATATACTTTTCCCATATCTATGACATATTACTTATAGCACTGTACTTTGATTAGTTACATTTTAGATGTTTTTATATAGTCTTATATTTTTATAATGATCAGTAAATGTACTAGAAATGAAATAGTTCTATTTGTAGAAAGAAGATTCATGGAAAGAAGATTCTGGACCAGAACTATAAAATTCTAATTTTTCTGATTCATTTTAGCAATGTACATGAAGCAGTTGTGGAAACAAGGTACACATGTTGCTTAACATTTTCAAAAGTGCCTATGTGACTTAAGAGCCTAGGTCCCACTGAAAGTCAAGGACTAAGTGCCTAAGTCCCTTTGGTAAATGGAACTTACCTGCTTCAGAAAATCTTTCCTATTATCTTTTACTTTTCTACTTCTGTGTATATCTTCCATAATAAACGGATACTAGTTTAAGAAGTATAGTAATTTTGACTTTGCAGCTACTCATATGCCGTATCTCTCAGCTGCTCTAAATTAATCAAGATTGTTATTTACCTTCAAAGCAACAAAAACAAGTCACATTGCAACCGCTGTGACTACATCTCTGTTCTTTAAAGGTTTTGTGTATGTGTTTTTACAAATAATGCAGAAGCACCTGGAAGTTTTAAATGGGCAGGTACTTTTTCATATATTTAAATAAATACAGTGTAAGCAGCAATCACCAACAGTGCTGAAGAGGACCAGACTTTTAAAACAGGAAGGAATACTCCTGGTTTCTATTTCCAGCTCTGCTGTAATCACCTCAGTCAAGTTACAACACTAAACCTTTCTGTACCTCACTTTTCCCATCCTTCAAATGGGAATGACATTTTCTTATAGGACCTCTCACCAGTACTGGGCAGATTAATTAACATGCATTAAAAATACTTTTGAGAGCTCCCCAGAATAAATGCTGCAGAAGCGCAATGTATTATGATGACAACGATGATACCAATCCTTGGTCTATCCATCAGTTATCTTAGAAATTGAGGCACAGAAAAACAGAAATTGATCTACTGTATCAGATTGTAAGTCCATCAAATCCCTTAGCAGTGTTAATATTTGATGTTTCAGACAAAGATGAAAAAACATCTAATGCATCTGTCTAGTTATGCATGAATTCACATATCAGATTAATCGTCAAGATATTTTTTTCTTTGCAAAATAAAGACTTCTTTTCAATGAACATTTACTTCTTTTTGTTTGGTAAGTTCTGTTTTGAGACTGCAATATGAACCTAATTCAATGGACAGAGTAATAAAAAAATTGTCAGTGCTCATCATCTGCTTTATCTGAATCTTTATTTTTGGTTTTCATTTTGGCTTGTTATACCAAAGTTCTCTATCATAGATCATAAAAAAAAATATTTTGTTAATATATCTGCCCCACTGTTAGATTATAGAACAAAAATGCCTTCTATCCTAAACTAATGAAGCAGAGATGAAACACATCAGTTTGGTGGAAAAGTTAATGAGCTGAGCGAGGGAGACCTAGGCATTATGTATCTAAAACTGACAGAAAACACTGTTAACAGGTCACTTTATTGATTTTCGTCCAGGAATGAATGTGGGTGCCAAGAAACAGTTCCAACCACTAACTTTTTGTTTGAGCCACAAAGAAAATTTTATTTGATGGGCAAGTCCAAGTTACTTAGTTTCCTGGAAGGGACTGACACATACATGCAGAAACAAAGCTGGAAATGCATTAGCAATAATAATCATTTCTGTTTTGACAACACCTTTCCTTTGAGGATCTCTGTGTTTACAAACATTAATTAAACCTTAGAATGCCTGTCTAAGGTAGTTGTCTAGGCATTAAAGTTGATCTATAAAGGTTATTTTAAAAACTGGTCATTTTGCTTTGCTTCTTTATGATGCAGATGGAATATTTGAAAGCATTTGTTTCCTGCTCCCCCAAAATCAGGGATATTTTTCTGCTTTACTTTTACTTGGGGCCCAGTGCGGTGGCACGTGCCTGTAATCCCTGCAGCTTGGGAGGCTGCAGTTGGCGGATCGCTCAGGAGTCCTAGGCTGCTGTGAGCTATGTCAATCGGGTGTCCGGTGCTACTGACAGCTTGGCTAGCGGGTAGTTAGAGGACTGGCTAGAACAATGCATCTGATGTGTTGTGATCGGCGCTCTCTCTGTGGGGGCTGATGGACCGATCAGTGACTTTTACTTGGAAGGCCAAACTTGTTCTGAGACCCACAAGGTATCTTCAAGAAAATCATTTCTATTATCAACTTCCACAGCTTAATGGAAGTGGCAGGTGTGTTTTAACAGAGACACCCCTCCCCTAAAATGTTCATTAGAAATTCAGGTTTCAATATGTCGACTTTTGGAATGTCATAATTTCACTAACTCTGAAGAGCTGTCTACCTTCCAACTGAAAACTTGCAATTGTCCAGCCAATGCTTGATGACACCAACCTTGTAAGATACTGCACTGTGTCCAGTCTCTCATTCCAAATATGAAAACCAAAGCCACCTGGTCTTCCCCTTCATAGAAGAGGGGAGAGAAGAAAGAATTTTTATATCTAAATAAAGACCACCCTTCTTCATTTTTGTAAAGCTTTAAGGTGCTCAAATATTATAATAATGAATCTTCTATACATATACCTAAATTGAAGGCACCATAGAAGTACAAATGATGAGTTTAAGGTATTATTATATATAGGCACTGAGACATGGAGAAATCACCAGACTTGCCCAGAGTCACTAAGGGTCAGATTCAAAGTCCACTGAAGTTAGTGGGAGCTTTTCTATTTGCATCAGTGGGCTTTCCTTCAGGCCATAAGTGACAGCACCAGGAATACAACTGAGCAGTCCTGAACTTCAGTTTCTTGTTTGAATTGCTAGACAGAGTGAGATTGTGCTTTCATGTTTGCACAGGATTTCATTTAGACAGTCTATAGCACGTAATTTTTCACTTCTATATTCAGAGTATTAACTTTGCTTTTATGCTTTCTGATTGTAACCCCCAAATATTTATTTAAATTTTAAAGGTTGAATCTGTTCAAGTAATATGGGTAGAAAAAGCAAATCTGCAATGGGAATGTGTGATTTAAATGTAATCATGTATGTTTAAAAAAGTGATGAGCCTCATAACAAATCATGGCTGGATTTATTTTCTACTGTGTGATTAGATTGTGCCTGTCTTGAAGGTTTCAAAAATGGACAGATATTTTTGAGGAGTTATTTCTTCCTTTCATTGAGTGCATATGAATCCTAGTGTTTAGGAAAATGGAGGTCTGAACAGAGCTCTAACAGTTGCCTTGCACCCCAATCCTGCCCCAGATATACCCAGCACACCTCTTAATTCCATTTGAGAGTCTTGCCTTAAGGACTGCCAGTCATACCACAGTTTGTGGATTAAGGATTCTCTTGGGACTTCACACTAGTTTTCACATGTAATTAGAGATTTTGAAAAATAATGAGTTTTTGAAAAAACCTAGTTTAAAAATCCAAAAAATCAATCAATCAATCTGGGAAAAAGGAAAGAGGAATACAACAAACCCTTCCTCACAAAACATCTATTTCTAGAAAACTTTTTTTTGGTCTAATATTGTGAAAATCTACCTAAATCCCGAGACAGGTTAAAAATGCTAGGATTAACAATAATTTTCAAGGGAATCATTGTACCCTGGAATAGAGAATTTCATGCCCTATTGACCTTCTGTGGCTAAATGAGTTACATATTGCTAGTTTATAAGACTAGACGGGACCACTGTGATCATCTAATTTGATCACCTGTATACATAGGCTTTAGGACTCCTCTGAAATAATGCCTCTTTGAATTACAACATATCTTTTAGGGCTGGTCTACACTAACCCCCCAATTCGAACTAAGATACGCAACTTCAGCTACGTGAATAACGTAGCTGAAGTCGAACTATCTTAGTTCGAATGAAAAGGTACTTACCCGGGGTCCACACGTGGCGCGCAGGCTCCCCCGTCGACTCCACCTACTTCGTTCATCGAGCTGGATTACCAGCATCAACGGGGGAGCACTTCCTGGTTCGATTTATCGCATCTAGACAAGACGCGATAAATCGAACCCAGAAGATCGATCCAGCGCCTCCGATCTATCCGGTAAGTGTAGACTAGCCCTTAGAGTAACATCCCATCTTGATTTAAACATTTTCCAATTCTTGGTAAATTTTTCCAAGATGGTTAAATGGTTAAATATCTTCAGTGTTTTTAAAAAAAGCACCTTATTTCCTATCTGAATTTGTCTACCTTCCACTGGGTCTTGTTATGCCTTTGCTTGCTAGACCAAAGAGACTTCAGTATCAAATTTTGGTTCTCTATGTAGTGTGATACAGCATGGCCAGAAGGCAGCAGGAGAGTGATCTAGGATGAGGAGAAGCCTTATTCCCTGTAGATTAATTAAAAGCACCTGAAACCAATTAGAGCATCTGAAGCCAGTCACCTGATAAAATCCCCCTGCTTCAATCAGGCAGAGGAGTTGGAGCAGAGTGAGGAGGAGTTGGAGCAGTTTGGAGGAGCTAAGGGAGAGTGATTTGGTGGTGGAGCAGAGAGCAGTTTGGAGGAATGAAGCAGAGTGGATTGGTGGTGGAACAAAGAGCAGTTTGGAGGAAAGCGGAGGAGAGTTTTGAGAAGTGCTGCGGTGGGCTAAGAAGACCAAGATCCTAGGTAAAGGGACACTTGGCTTGTGTAGAGGGAAGGCAGGAAGCCCCACAAGCTGAAGGTCAGGAGAGGGAAGTAGCCCAGGGGAAAGAATCACTGGTACAAGTGGTTCACCTGCTATCATAGGGCCCCTGGGCTGGGACCCGGAGTAGAGGGCGGGCCCGGGTCCCTCCCTCTCCACTCCCCTTCCCTGGGATACTAGTAGGATAGCTGTTACCCCAGTTCAGGGACAAGAAATGGCACCCTGAAACCCCCCACAAGAAGAGAAAGTGCGGGACCCATCATAGTAGTGCCGGCCATTTGCCACACGAGATACTTATAGACTGTAATCAAGTCACTATTTAACTTTGTTAAATTAAACAGACAAAACTTTTAAAAGTCTTTCTCTGTAAGACATATTTCCAGTCTTTGAATCATTCTTTTGGCTCTACTCCTACCTGTGACGGGTTGGGGCCACAGAAACCTGCTTGGTGCTGCCACCTGGTGTGCCAAGGCTGCTTCTGCCCCTGCTTCCAGGCCTTTTCCAGCTTGGGACTCCCAAATCCTGTCTGTTTTGAGTCAGATTCCACTGATCTGCTGCAAACACAGACCCAGGTCCGAACCAAGTCCACTCACCACTGTAAGGCCCCTGGAAGCGCTCTTGCCTTTGACACCCAGCTGCTCAACTCCAAGGAGGTTCAAACCCTTAATAAATCCGTTTTACCCTGTATAAAGCTTATACAGGGTAAACTCATAAATAGTTCGCTTTCTATTTCAAAGATAGAAAGATATGCACCACTGTTTGCTTTCCCCTCGGTACCAACTCGTACTCAAGGAAACTTAACAAGTAAAAAGTGATTTTAATAAGTACAGAAAATAGGATTTAAGTGAGTTCAATTAGTGACAGACAGAACAAAGCAAGTTACTTAGTAAAATAAAATAAAACATGCACGTCTATGTCTATTCAAAGTTAACACAGATAAAAGCCTCACCGGATTCGGATATTTTCCTTTTTACAGGCTGTAGAATCAGCCTGGGTCCAGCTGAGCCCAGCGGCCTCTCACACCCCCCTAGTGCCTTTGTCCTTTGTTCAGTTCCCCTCAGGAATGTCCTTGGGGGGGTGGAGAGCCTCTCCCTTTAGCCAGCTGAAGACAAAATGGAAGGGTCTTGCAAGGGCTTTTATAGCCTTTCTTCCTCTCCCTGCGTAGGATCCAGTAGCCCTGGAGTTTTGGGATCACATGGGCAAGTCACCTGTCCATGCGCCCTAACCAGTCTAACCAGTTGCATCCTTGACTGGGGCCCCGATGTGGATTGGGGTCTGCACCTTCTTTTGTCTGTTAAGTACTTGTACTCAACTTGCACATTCCTTCCTCTGGACCTGGTCCCATGTTCTTACAAAAGCTATGCATAAAACCAGCAAATATAAAACCAATGTTCATAACTTCAACCACAACAATGATACATGCCTACAAATAGGAGGAATAAATTCAGTAGGTCATAACTTTCACAGAGATATGTTACATGGCACATGTAGCATAAAACGTTACACATATATAGTTATAAGCATCTCCCCATAAAGTTTTATGGGGACACTGTCACACGACCCTTCTCCAATTTATCAAAATCATCCTTGAATTGTAGACACTAGAACCAGACACAGTATTTCAGTAGCAGTCACATCAGTGCCAAATACTATAACCTCCCTGCTCCTACTTGAAATTCCCCTGTTTATAACTTCCAAAGATCGCACTAGCCCTTTTGTTCCTAGAGGTCTGACTTTACATGTAGCCATATTAAAATGCATATTGTTTGCTTACGCCCAGCTTACCAGTGATCCAGATTGCTTTGTATCAGTGAACAGTCTTTTGCATTATTTACCACTCTCTCAATCTGTGTGTCATCTGCCGACCTTATCGATGATGTTTCCTTCTAGGTCATTAACAAAAATGTTAAATAGGATGGGGCCAAGAACTGATACCTGCTGATTCTTACTAGAAACACTGACGATTCCTTGTTTACAATCATATTTTGAGATCCATCAGTTTGCCAGTTTTTAATTCATTTAATGTATGCCATATTGATATTGTTTTGTTCCAGTTGCTTAATCAAATGTTGTGCAGTACCAAGTCAAATGTCTCACAGAAATCTATTATATCAACTCTATTACCTTTATAAACCAAATTTGTAATCTCATCCAAAAAAAAAAAATCAAGTTAGTCTGACAAGATCTATATTCTATAAACACACCAATAATGGCAGTCAGCATATTACCACCCTTTCAGTCCCTTTTCCACTGTCCCATTATTTTTCCTGGGATTAATGTCAGGGTAAGCCAATAATTATCTGGGTCCTCCCGCTTATCTTTTTAAAATATTGGCATTTTAGCTTTTTCCGAGTCCCCAGGGTTCCAAGATTTACTGTAAATCAACATTCTCCTCATTTATATTCCCATCCAGTGGTTTGGGCTTGATCTCATGTCTGACATCCCCCCCCATGTAAACAGACCCCAATCTACACTACAAATAAGGTTGCAACTTGATTTGTCATACTCATCCACCTTCTCCTTCTCACAGCATGGTTCTATTCTTTGAACCACACAAAAGCCTGTAGATATATTTAAAGTCCAGTTTACGGTGCAAGACTACAAGATGGGTCATAACCAGAAGAGGAAGGAAAAGGCAATGCTATTGTAACCACGCCCTCAAACATGGTGGCTATTGTAGGTTTTAAAAGTTCCCTAGCACTCTGAGACCTGGTCTACACATAAATGTGCACCAGTTTAACTAAAGGTGTGTTTTGACACTGATTTAATTAAATTAGCATAAATTTGTGAGTGGACACTTATTTGGGTTTAAGAGTGTCTTACTTTCACTTAGCTTAAGCTAAAAACTTCTTGAACTGAAATAAGAGAGTCTACAAAATTGCACCATAGTGTAAGTAAATCACACCTTCAGCAAAATCTTGTGAGTAGAGCTGGTCTGAAAAAGGATTTTCCATCCTGCAAAAAAATTCAATATTTTGTATTTTCTTTATCCTAAATCAGGACAAAAAGGTCAGACAAACTGCGGCCAGTGGGAGCCACAAGCAGCCGTAGCTGCGGCGGCAGCAAGTAAACAAACCGGCCCAGCGCGCCAGGGGCCGAGTTTAGGAATAACTGCTTTAAAGGAACATGGCAGGGTCAGTAATTTAATACTTGGCTAAACTTCCTACAATTGCTACTTCAGTATTCTGCTTCTAGTCCTGGAATTGTAGATTCAAAGACTAAGCAATATGATTGTGAAGTAATCACATGGGTTCAAATAAAGATCTGAAAAAAGTTCTGAATGTTATTTGCTTCCTTTTAATCTTTGTTGTAACTTGAATATATGACATTTAACACTATGCATAAAATGTAAACCAAAAACCAGAATCCTAGATTTTTTTCCCCAATCAACTGAGCTAAATTTCTGGATTAAGCACTAATATTTTATCTTTTCATGCACAGACTGAACCTGTACATAACAGAAGGGATAATCCATGTTTGGCTGGTGCCAGATTATTATTAATTGCTGCGACTGATATGAATGAATGTGGTAAGCATGAGTTTGGTATGGTTTGGTATGCCTGAACTTGCTAGAGGATTCTGGGAGCAGGATTCTCTTAGTATTAGATAAATGATGTGGAAAACTACTGGAGGTGCTGAAACTGCACTTGAATGGTTACGGCATGATGGATGTGTATGTTTCGACAATGAACTTTGGAATATATCAGCAGAAAACCAGCTCACAAAGTAAAGAAGACCTAAAAACATGCGATCAGTGGGCTGCATCCGACGAAGTGGGTATTCACTCATGAAAGCTTTACGTCTGTTAGTCTATAAGGTGCCACAGGACTCTGTTGCTTCTACAGATCCAGACTAACACGGCTACCCCTCTGATATGGGTCAAAATGACCCTTTTTGGATAACATCACGCTAAGATCCTAAGTGAATGATTGATGAGAGGGTAAATGTTGATTGAGCTTTGGTCTGGGTCTGTTCTGCAGCCCCTTCTTCCAAAATATTAATTAGAGAAAACCAGTGATGAATGCCCACAAGGCATATTACTGGGACATGTGACTCCTTTGGTAACAAAAGGTATAAATGCTAAGCAAAGTAAATTAGTTAAGATAGAGTTCCCCAATTAACATCTGAAGAGGTTTGAGATGGTGAGAAAGAAGTACTCGGGGTGACCTAGACCCTGCTTTGGGGGACATCTGACAAACCAGGTGCCTAAGAGAGGAAAGAAGAGAAGAAAAGAAGTCTCCCTCTAGAATTGCTAGATATACTTGCTTTGTTTGCCAATCAGGATACTGTTTAAGGCCAACATAGTTACTGCGGCTTTGTGCTTGGGGAGCTAAGGCTTGTAGGAAAAGATGTGTACTATGTAATCTTAACTGCTTGTGTGATTCTTTCTAAAAAAACAACAACTGTACATTAAGCATATTGGTTTCTGAATTCTCACTGGTACCGGTAACATCTGCCCAGTTGTGGGCCATTAAAGATCTGTTTCAACAATCAGCACATTTAAATCCATTTGGAAGGGTCACAATTTGCTTCCTTTAAGAACAAACAAACAAAAATTAGCCAAATGTGGCCTTGAGTTTGTGCAATCGGGACAATGGTTAGTATTCACAGCACAAACTAGATTAAATTTATAAATCAATTACACAGTGCTTATTTTTAGTACCTAAAATTGGAGAGAGCTAACTTTGACTTGATAAACAATGATTATATAAGGATATATACCCTTTTTGATATATGTTTACAACTTCCAGTAATGTTAACATAGTTACATATGCTTTGAGAGAAGAACATACCTCATTGTTTGCAGGTTGAAATGTCATGGCTAATACTTAAATATCAATATCCAAGGACAAAAATGACTTAATAGTTCATTGTATAAGAGCAGGTGAAAATGATGCACTTGCTATTTGAGAAACCAATGAATTGATTTGTATTGTGGTGATGAAGCCTGTGTGAGAGGAATTAAATTTGTGATGGATTCTGTTCTGTGGACTTCATTGCTGCTGCATATGCAGCCCAGAAAAATCAGGGATTCCATTTTTATTTATATAGCACCAACCGTGTATAGTTATTTCTTGGACAAGTAGAAAGATGAGAGGCCAGACTGAAGTCAATGGGGCTACACTGACTCACATCAACTGAGATTCTGGACCAAGGTTGATAGCTGCCGAGTTTTGTGAAGTTTTTAGGACATTTGACAAGTTATTTAATGAGCTAATTTTCATATTGACAAATAATTTCCATAGAACCATACACTTCAGGATTTATTTTAAAAAGTATAAATTTAGTTCTGGTAAAAGGTAGTGGTTAGGCAGACTTTGTAAATGAAACCCTTTGTTTATCTGCATGCATTATGATAATGACTTTAATTACATGATCACATACTAGCTTTTCGCTGCATGGATGGCCAAGCCGTGTTTGAACCTTCAACCTCCATATCTACAGTGAAATCTCTTCTGTTTGAGCCTAAGAAGAAACTGGTAACAGTAATAGGTTGTTACCTTCCTTGTGGACCAGCCTCTAGAGGGGGACATGACATACACTTTACCGGTAGGTTTCAGAGATTCAAGACACTAGGGAGATCTGAAGGTGAAGGTCCCTGCCCCAAGTATTTTACAATCTAGTTTACATGCATCCCTAGATTGTGAAAAGTAGAAGCCTGCCTGCAAGGGGAAGAAGCTGGTGAAGAACTACCCTATGTTCCTACCAACATCAGTGTGAGTTGGATCATGCACTAAGAGCACAGGGACAGGGAAGACTAGTCTCCTCTCCATGCAGCAGTCCCTCTTCTGCCAATATATCATAACCCCAGAGCATGGTCTGTTTTGGAGTGGTATGGCAAAGTGATGACACTTAGTCATTGCAATGTGATGGCATCCATAATGTCCTTTTACAACATGAAGGTCACATAGTGAGATGGCATGGTGATTTCAACAGCATTGTGTCAGATTTGCTGTTTGCCAAACTATATGGCTAATGCCCCTCAAAATCTTTATGATGAAGCATCCCTAGTCATACTGTGTTACTCTAAATCTCTTGGAAACAGGTGTCTGTTCTTCCCACAGTGCCAGAATGGAACTCATTGTAATGTTAGCTGGAATTATATTCTTTCATCCAGGGGAATCTGAACCCTGTAGACTCATTTACAGGAGTCGCTCTCATAGGACATTTTAGAAATGACAAAAGGTAATATTTTCAATAATGCTTGTATGTCTTAGAAGCATAAACCTTATTCATTTTCAAAGTCTTAAGTCTCCTAAATCATTTTGGTGCTTTTGAAAATTTTAACTTGTCAGATATTGCATGCTAGTGTTGTGTGTTACCTTGAATGTAAGCAATATATTAAAAAAAACATGAGGAAACATTTGTAATTTTTATCATTCCAGACTTCTGCAGGATGTGTATGGCTCTTCCCATTGAGTTCTATAGGCTGTGGATAAGGATCATGCTGCCTTACAACACCATTATAATTGTTTTCCTTTATTTAGTCTGATGGTAAATATGTACTAACCTGATACCATTGTAAAAGGGTGGTGTATGTCACTGTATTGGTTTAAATATTTTGTACAACACTGCTGGAGTGGGGGCGCGGTGAAGCTATAGAATTTTTAGAGCTGAGGCAATTCAGTGTGATCAGCTCATTATTAAAAAGGAAGAGTATTTCACAAAATACGGCCTTGTGGGCTAAAGCTGTCTCTCTTTGTTCCGTGAACAGCAGAGTGTAGCTTTACATCTCAGGCCAATTATCTACCACCATTCTTCAGAAACTGACAAAACCTGTAACACAAGCAATAATATAAAGACACGATACAATTCCACAGTTTACTTTGTGCCTGGGCTTATGTGTGTTTGTGTGTGTACGTGTGCACATGTTTGTGTTTTATATCACTCCAAGAAATTAAATCTCTTATTTCAGGACCAAAACAGAATCCCTAGGATGCAAACAATATGCAGAACAAATAACCAAAAACTAAAAACTTTTAATAGCACCAAGCTAGATAGGTGTCTTGAAAAGAATGCCTTTTCCTGTCAATATCTCTTTTCATTTTTCTTTTCAATTGGCTGGAGGCTAGGCTGAAGATCCTTGCCATGCTTAAAGAATATTAGTTCAAGGTCCATCCTACTAGATGAGTTATGGCATTTAAACTTTGTATTTGCTGTGAATGGCTGGAGCTTCCCATGCAAAAAATTTTTAAAAATCCATGGAATTTTACAGAGCTGTTTCATATTATTTACTCTCAAAAGAGAAGAAGGGAAAGTCAGAAAATGAAATGAGAAATGATCCATCAGCAAGCCACAGTATCTGTCCATGGGTTAAGAAGCCTGAAAATACAGCTCCAACAGCTATGAGCAGTAGAAAATGTAGTATGATTCTTTTTTTAATCTTGTACAAATCAAACCGAGTTTTTTTAAAAAAACCTTTAGTTTGCATTTCCATTATACATATATAAAAAATGAAATACGCTTAAAAATTAAAATAAGGAAAATGATAACTGATAAAGTAACAGATCCTGTTTAAAACAGACTTTATACTTTAATGTTCTTTGAGAGAAAAGTTTGTGACAAACGTGTGTTAATTTCAGATGTATATTTGAATATTCTTTCAAATGTAAATTCTATTACATGGGTGTCATTGATATTCAACCTTTGAAAATTTTCCAGAGAAATAAAATAGAAAAATGTGATAATTATGAATTTAAACAGAAGAAAAATGAGCTCACTTGTGTTTGCTCTAGGACTTTTCCCCTATGTAATTCATAGCACAGAAATTCAAAATATTAACTTGAAGCCTACAAAAGGGTTGCAGGTTGACAGATCAGTAGAGACCAAACCACATCCCTCAAAAATGACAAAGACCAATACTAGGCATTCAGAACTGTTCAAATTTCTAGTAACTACTATTCAGTCTTTAATATGTATTTCTCACATTTGTAATCCCATTTTCTACCTCTTTTTGTTTACTTTTCCTATGAAAAAGTGGCTACCATTCAGAGTGTAACCTACCAGTCAATGTATGCTACAGGCCCTCCACTGTGCCCAGTCCACAAAGTTACAGCCCCAGCTGGAGAGCCTGAGTGTTTAACTCAAGATGTAGTAGCTCTTCCTTGTAACTCTGGAGGTCCCTGGTTTCTCAGGTAAAACAGCAGCTATCACAAGAGCAGGTCTTCTTAGCTTTATGTCCCTAATCTCCCATGGACTCATCATTCCATTTCCCCCTTACTTCCATTACAGCAAGGAAGATTTAGATTGGATATCAGAAAAAAAAAAACGTTATAACTGTAAGGATAGTTAAGTATGGAATAGTTTATGAAGGGAAGTTGTGGAATCCTTGCCACTGGAAGTTTTTAAAAGCAGGTTGGACAAACACCTGACAGGAGTGGTCTAGCAATTCTTAATCCAGCCCCAGGGTGGGGTTGAGAGGGATGGACCTCTCAAAGTTCCTTCCTGCCCCACATTTCCTTGATTCTGTGAATTCCTTTCCATCCACTTTCACCTACTACCCTCTTGGACAACATCCGTTTGGAAGATAAAACCATCTATTTTGATTATATTCTTTATTGTTTTATCTTCTCTGGTTTCTTCCTCTCAACCCTTGTCCCTTATCATACACAGTTAATTACTGTAGCAACTGTGTTCTGCTGCTCTCTGCCAACATAAAGGGCCAGAGTCTGATTCCTTTACTCCTCTCTAAATAGTACCTTACTCCATGAGTATTTCTATTGATTTTAAAGGAGCTATTCATGTTATAAGATACTACTACATGTGAGCAAGATTATAAGAATCTGATCCTAAATAAGAAACCCACTACTGAAAGAAAACATCTAAGTCTATCCTGACCCAAATCTATCTACAGTATATATTTTTACACAACATTTTTGTTTTGTGGGAAAGTTCAATTTTTTGTAGTTTCATAACCGAAAAAAATATAAAATCGTGGAATTTCACACAAAACATAAAATCTGGTTTATCTTTAAGTACAAATGTTTTTGGTGCTTTTTTTGTCCTGTTCGGTAATTATTTTTTCCTGTATTATTTGAGGTGCATGCAAAGCAATGTGATCAATACCCATATAGTCCCCATGAATTTTTATTTTTGGTAATGTCTTTTACAGATGAGGATAACATTTTCAAAACACTCTTTGTGGTTCATAACCACTGAATAGCATGTCCGGTGCTGATGCACAGAAAAGTAACTTTA
Organism: Chelydra serpentina; assembly: GCA_037349315.1. Classification (NCBI taxonomy): domain Eukaryota; kingdom Metazoa; phylum Chordata; order Testudines; family Chelydridae; genus Chelydra; species Chelydra serpentina. The sequence goes on along the minus strand of JBAIAC010000035.1, from coordinate 25,474,914 downwards.
CGCAGATAAAAACCCTATCTCAAAAGTTGCTTTTATTGCTGTGGAATTAGCCCACATAATGTTTCTTTAATAGGCCTCTAAACACATTTTACTTGTTTCCCCCACGTCAGCATTATTGATACTGGATTTCACATTAGGCAAGTCTACATTTCCAATAGAGTACAATTTTTTAGTTATCCATTATTCTCAATACAGAGCAGAATGTTATTAATTCGTCTTAATTTCTTTGAATGCATTAGAAACTTTAGAGAGATGGCAAAAAAAATCTGTTGGTAACCTATTTAGGAAAAATAATGAGATAGAATATATGTAATTGATGACTGTGGTTTTGGAATTAAATATTAAATACTTGTGCAAAGAAGCACAAAGAAAAATAATTCACTACAGCTCTTAATTATTACCAGAGAAACTCCTCTAAGCTTGTGCTCATGATGTTCACAAAGCAGACTCATCAAAAGATAGAAAGCTGGCTAGATCGTCGGGCTCAACGGATAGCGATCAATGGCTCGATGTCTAGTTGGCAGCCAGTATCAAGCTGAGTGCCCCAGGGGTCTGTCCTGGGCCGGTTTTGTTCAACATCTTCATTAATGATCTGGATGATGGGATGGATTGCCCCCTCAGCAAGTTTGTGGATGACATTAAGCTTCTGGGGAGAGGTAGATATGGTGGAGGATAGGGATAGGGTCCAGAGTGACCTAGACAAATTGGAGGATTGGGCTAAAAGAAATCTGATTAGGTTCAACAAGGACAAGTACAGAGTCCTGCACTTAGGACTGAAGAATCCCATGCACTGCTACAGGCTGGGGACCGACTGGCTAAGTGGCAGTTCTGCAGAAAAGGACCTGGGGATTACAGTGGACGAGAAGCTGGATATGAGTCAACAGCATGCCCTTGTTTCCAAGAAGGCTAACGGCATTTTGGGCTGCATTGCCAGCAGATCGAGGGAAGTGATTATTCCCCTCTATTTGACACTAGCGAGGCCACATCTGAAGTATTGCATCCAGTTTTGGGCCCCCCCACTACAGAAAGGATGTGGATAAATTGGAGAGGGTCCAGCGGAGGGCAACGAAAAAGATTAGGGGGCTGGAGCACATGACTTATGAGGAGAGGTTGAGGGAACTGGGGTTATTTAGTCTGCAGAAGAGAAGAGTGAGGGGGATTTGATAGCAGTCTTCAACTATCTGAAGGGGGGTTCCAAATAGGATGGATCTAGGCTGTTTTCAGTGGTGGCAGATGACAGAATGAGGAGCAATGGTCTCAAGTTTCAGGGGAGGATGTCTAGGTTGAATATTAGGAAAAACTATTTCACTAGTAGGGTGGTAAAGCACTGGAATGGGTTACCTAGGGAAGTAGTGGAATCTTCATCCTTGGAGGTTTTCAAGGCCCGGCTTGATAAAGCCCTGGCTGGGGTGATTTAGTTGGGGTTGGTCCTGCTTTGAGCAGGTGGTTGGACTAGATGACCTCCTGAGGTCTCTTCCAACCCTAATCATCTATGATTCTATGAAAAGACAAAATGGGTTCATCAGGTAACATTCATGATGAAAAGTAGGGATAGTCCTAGGTGCATAAGCACTAGAGCGTGTGAAATATTTGCTACCGAAAGAAACATACCTGGAAATTTGGAATTTCAAAAATGGTCTGATTTTTCTTGAAAATACCTGTGAGGATGTCCTTTTTTGCTAGAAAGCAGTACCATTTTTGAGTAATAATGAAAAACAGTAATTTTCACTCCATGCATCTGAAGAAGTGGATTTTTTACCCACGAAAGCTTAAGCCCAAAAAAATCTGTTAGTCTTTAAGGTGCTACCAGACACATCGTTGTTTTAATGAAAAACAGTGGTTCAAAATTGGGGTTAACAAGACAACTGGGTAGGAAAGAGGTTTCCCATGACATGAGAGTTTGAGATTTTACTTTTTTTCCACAGCCCATATCAGGACAAAATGTAAAAATCTCAACTATTTTTGTGAACTAATAATCTTTAAAAAAAATCAGATTGTGTCACATGTTCTGTTCCAATAGTTTGTATACGTTTAATTTTGATTTTGACATTTTTTAATTTTTAGCATACATAAATAAAATTTTGAAGAAAAATATTTTGAACAGAAAAATGACATTTTCATTTAAAAATGTAAAAATGTCAGATTTTAACAATTTCAAAACTATTTTAATTTTTTTTTGAACTGGGGGACTAATCAAAACTCATCCTTTCCTGCAAATAGTTTTGGATTCAACGACTTGGCATTTTCTGATGAAAAAACATTTTATTGGAAAATTCTCAATCAGCTCTATTCAACAACTAACTTTTTCATCAAAAGATGCACAGACTCAAATTTTAGCACGTTTCAATGTAATATTGGTCATTTCAGGAAAATCTGGCAAACATTTCTTACCATGAATGGCCCAGGACAAAATTGGGAGCTTTTTGCAAATATTTTCCTACATTTTCACACACCATTTCAGTCCACTTTCAGTTGGCTGATCCCTGTGGTCTTTTAGAAAAGAGGTGTTCTTCTATATAACATCATCCTGTACCATGAAAAGCTTTCAAGATAAGGAACCCTGTATCATGGAATTAACTCGATGTCCTATGGGGAGTCATAATGGACCACTGCGAACATGCACATGAGTACCTTTGAGCACATGAGTAGGGCTGGCCAGAAAATAAAAATTCTGTTTCACAAAAGTTGTTTAGGTTTTGAAATGTAATTTAATTCCCTTATGAAACAAAAATGAGACCTTTCAAAATATGTCATGAAAGTTGATGAGAGAGACTGACGCTGGACACCCAATAGTCTTGTGGCTAGGGCAGGCTGCCTGATTCAAAGCAAAGACATGAACCTGGGTCTCCTACATCCCAAGTGAGAACGCTAGCCACAGGGCTATCAAGTTAGCCTCACTTGCTCTCTTGCACTCTTGACCACAAATTCCTTTTGGATGAAGTTTTCATTGAAACCTATACTTTTCCTCAAAAAAATAAAATCTGGTTTTAACAAAACAGCTTATTTCAACCGAACAGTATTTTGTCAGGTTTTTTTTAAGCACCTCTACACATGGGCGGTCTGACTTCCATACGACTACTTGTGCACTTAAAGTTAAGCACGAGTTTAAGGGCTTTGTTGGATCAGAGCCAGAGTGCACTGCATCTTTCATGTTTGAACCCACAGTGAGCAGATCTCTAGGATGCAGTACTGTCAATAGCCATTATTGCTCAGGAGTTGGGCAGCTATGTTTTGAACCATTTGAAGATCTTCAATGTCCATATAAGCGACAAAGGGTCCTGTGGCACCTTATAGACTAACAGAGGTATTGGAGCATAAGCTTTCGTGGGTGAATACCCACTTCATCGGATGCAAGCAGTGGAAAACTGCTGTCCATATACCATATACCAAATGTCCATATATTCATTCCCAGAGGTGGTTGACTGAGTAATCCAGCCTGGAGGAAAAGAAAGATTTGCCAGATCCTGGTTGGCTGTGGAATTTACTGTCACTAACATGTCTGTTAAATAATGGAACTCTGCTGTCAATAAGAAAGTGTGGAATGGTGGTGGTGATACGAGGAATGGGAGAAGATTACAAAAGTTGTTAAAAATCTGTAAAATCCATTAAAATAGGGCTGTCAAACTGTCACTCCCCCAAGTCCAAGGAAAGAAGAAAAAAGAAAAAATCCAGAAAATTGCATCATTAAACACCAGCACATAAATCCTGTCAGATCCACAAGTTGTTTTCCCTGGTAACCCCAAATCCCATAACTCTAAACAGGATAATTAATTACACACCACCTCAGCTATTTAACCTCATGGTGTTAATAATTGTGTAGTTGGATGGATTAAACACATACAACCTCTCATCCCCTCCCCACAACTACCCTTCTGACTTAAGACTTGAGAAAAGTCTATTTAAATTCAAAGGTAAAAGCTAACATTCAGGGGAAAAATGAAAGCAGCAATAATTTTTTTAAAACACACCATTAGTTCTGTCCTAGCTGTTCTTAGAAGTAATGTAAAATTCCTCACTTGTGAGAGCCACTCATGATATACAAATGTATTCATTCAGAACTCCTAGTCTATCCTGAGCACAAATTATTCTGTTTATTTAGGAAACTTCATCTAATCAGAGAAATCAAGGCTGTTACCAATTCAACTGTGTTGTTTCTTCAAAAGACAGTTGATATTCAATATATGCTAACTATTGCACTGTCTCAGGAGGATTGTCTCCTAAGTATAGGTTAGCAAACAGGAGAGGAAAAGTGGAAAGGTATTTTCTATGATGCATCCTCTAAACCACTGTTTCTCAAATGTGGACACTGTGGCCGCATGTGGCCACCAGGCGGTTTCCCTGTGGCCATGGCAGTTTCCTGTGCAGTGGGGGGAGCAGGAGGAAGCATCAGCCCCTCCCCTTTCTCCCTGTTGCTCCTGCATGCGCCGCTCCTCTCTGGGGACACAGGTAGGACACACAATGCTTAAGGAGCAAGGCGAGGCAGTGAGAAAGGGGGTGTGGGTGAGGAGGTGAGTGGTGGGTGCATGGGCAGCGGGTGGAGCCCCCCTTTGGGGAGCTTGCCCCCAACTCCACCCCTTCTGCCCGCACTCCCCCCGGCAGCTGGAGCCCCAAAACCTCCTGTGCCTGGAGCCACAAGCCCTCCGCCCGGAGAAGCCCCAAGCGCTCCCGCCCTACGGCCAGAGAAGCTCTGGGCTAGCCAAACCCCTGAGACCCGCCCCCCTCACACTTGCCCAGAGCAGCCCCAGGCTCGTCCAGAGGAGCCCCCCCGGCCGGCTGAAGCCCTAAGCCCTCCTATCTGAATGGAGGAGCCCTGGGCCAGCCTCAACCGTCCCTCCCGTCCCCTCCACTCCCCAGATCCAAGCCACCCAGATAGGTTTTTTATTATTATTTGGACTTCTGTTATGTCAAAGCATTTTTAAATTTACTTCAGAATTGTTGTACAGACAACCACTTTTACCAAAAAAGCAAAAGAAATTATAATAAAAAAGACAAGAATGTGCAAAGCACCTTATTGATGTTTCTATTCTATTAGGTCCAGTGAAGAATAGACATAACTGTGCATGATTTTTGTTATTGAGTCTGCAAAAAAAACCCCAAACGTTACATAAATAAATTACATTGATTTGGATGTATATATATGCATATTACTTAATTAACTTTAGGAAAAATAAATAATTTTAGGGAAAAGTGTCAGTGCAGCCACCCACAAGAGTTGGTGTACACACTCTGAGGCCACCAAAAAATGTGTTGTGAGAACCCCTGCTCTAAACCCATTGGAAGCAGAGCAACTTGGCATGTGGTGCACTTGCTGAAATGTATTTTTTTTTTTTTATAGTTCTATTTCACACATATAGCACTGATAACCTGGAACTGTACAATAAGTTATAAATAAACACATTACTTGACCAATGTGCCATTAACACCGGAACTCCCTAGCATAGATAATTTAATGTGTAAAAACATTAAACCAATGCCTGACTAAACAAAAACTAAAATCTTACATCAGGAGAAGTAATTCAAAGTCCCGGAACCAAAAACATCTTGGAAAGGCTAATTTCCAGGTACTGAGTGTGACCTGGGGACCTCTTGGTGCCCACTGACAGAGGACACCGGGGTGCAAATGGTTAATGGGAATACCCTGGGTCTGCTATTTACATACAGGCTTGCCAAAGAGTGTAAGTTCTCTACTGAAAGCCTGTGTCAGACTGGTCCACCTATTCATTGCAAAAAGGAAGTTATTCACCTTGTACAGTAACGATGGTTCTTTGAGATGTCTGTCCCTATATGTATGTTTAAATAATACATAAGAAATTATGTATCTACACTGAAAATCCTGTTCTTAAGGTCAGAGAGTTGGGGCTGGTCACGAAAAGATGAGAAACAGGTTTCTCTCAGGTAAGAGTTGTTTATTTATCTGTCTGGCTACATGTAAATTGAGAATTGTATGGTTCAAAATGGATGTCCATATACAGTCTGAACCAAATGCTAATGCAGGGATTTTGAAATTTTCCAGAGGGGAAATTTACAGGAAGAAAAACTAGCAGGAGGAGTCCTGTTTATAAGCGAAGACAATGGATTTTTGGACTTTAATGTTAAGTACAGAGCTACACTTTGCATCCTTTATTGAGGGACAAGCTGAAAGCATGGCTAGCTTAAGGAAAAAGGGATCTACAGCCTACCTGGCAGAAAAATGCTGGCAAGCAATACTAGGTCCTAGAATGAATATTATGATTTTATTTTTTATGTAACCCTTTGTTTCCAATACTTCCATCTACTTGACGTTATTTAAATCTCCCTGAGTTATTAAATGAATTCCTTCTTGCTTTTTTACAATAAACATATCTATGTGCAATGTGTTGAGCGGCATGATAATCCTGAAGTGCAACTGGTAAACTGGTGTGTATATTCCTCTGGGAGTAGTGGATTCCTCTGTGAATTCTGTGAGTGTCCTGGGGAACAGGGTCTGGAACTTTTGGAGTGCTTGGGGGTTGGAAAGTGCCTATTGTTAACCTGTAAAGAGAGAGTGGGGCTGTGCAGGCCTGGAAGGCATTCCTTTTGCTGCAGAGCCTGGGGAACTGACCCATAGCCGGCACAGACAAGGCTTCTTCGTGCTAAGAGCAGGTGGTAGCAGGGTATCTCATAACCCCAGGTACTCTCCGCAAGCTTCACACTGACCTAACAAAAGAGTTCAGTCACATCTCAACTTTTGAGGGTATATAAGGAGATAAACATAAACGTCTCATAAACATCTATGAGCCTATCCTAGGTTTGTAGGTTTATGAAGAGTAGAAGTAACACCTTGAATTGCATATGGAACTGAACAGGCAGTGAATATAGTACATGAATAGTAGATGTTATATGTTCATAGAAACCGACCCTGCTCAGGGACAGGCATCTGCATTCTGAATCAGCTGGATGCTATTTAAGGGGACTATCAAATGCAGTGCAAACTGTAGAACCAGACTTTGTGACAATGGATGAAACTTGACCAGCATAGGTGGGACATCTGCTGCCTATTACTCTAATACTGTGCCTACAATAGCAGCCAGATTCATCTGGTTGTTATCTTTTCCTTATTACAGAAGTACTCATCCATCAGTTTCAATGGACTGGAATAAATGCTATTCCTACTGAAGCTAACAGCCCTATTGAAAAGGGTACTATTTATGTCCGTGAGGATTTTTCACACAGGTAAGAGTTGGCTAAATCAGATCCTAATTTCACATTTTCACATGTAATGTATACATACTTTATATTAACAGTGCCATCTTTATGTTTACCTCTAGAGTGAGTAAGCACTATTCCTGTGAATAAGGGTTTGTGGAATCAGGTCCTGGTTTTGTTATATGTATTCTCAAATAAATAATAGAAAAGAGTTCATTAGTTGTTTTCAGAATCTGTGGGGAATGTGGTAGCCTGTCTTTTTAACCTTGGATTTACTCATTTTGATGTACAGTATATATACAATTAAAAAGTGCTACATCTCTTGACTGTTAAACTACCTCTCTACTTATAGCTGATGATTCATGGTTTATTGTTTCTCTAATAGTTCATAGTTAATGCTACAGAATTAAAGATTAATTATCAAAATGTAAAAAGTGTCAAGACTTTTTTATAACAAGCATAGAAAATATCGCTAAATGAAGAACACAATCTAAATCATGTCACATAAGGCCCCCGCAGCTACAAAACTACCTTTTCTGTGTCATTAGATGAGTAAAAATGCTTTTAAATAAGGCTGTTTCAATTTTATAGCATCCCATAACTTGCAATCAGCAGTTCTTGAATAAAACTGAAATCTCAAAGACAATGAATATTTTCTTTCTTTCTTTCTCCCTCCCTCACACTCCCCAAATAGGACATGCATTAAACTGAAAATTGGGTCATGCTTCAGAACACAGTAATTTGACCTACAGATAACATTCCTATTCCCATAGTTATAAAATGTGCCTTTCAGACAATGAAAACATTTAAGAACTACAGTGGTAGGTAGTTTGTATAATATAAAAATGTCCGTCAGGTTCCAGGGAGCCACAATATAATGAAACTGGTTGGTCTGGGTTATGTATAATACAAGGTTCTCATCAAATAGCTGTAGTCTAAGGTCCTACTTGAATTGCAGGATGTTTGTCAATAAATTGCAGGTGAATTGCAGACTAGCCATGGAAAATTGTGGAAAAGTAATAATGGACTAACAGTAACAATACAAAATTATTATTTGCAGTAATAAAGTCCATTATTACTTTTCCGCGATTTTCTGCTGTTGGCCACCCATGGCTGAGAGTGGGGGGTCTAGGGCTGACAGAGGCTGTCCAGGGCTGACAGTGGGAGGTTCTACTTTCAGACCCAGGGTGGTCAGGGCTCCCAATGTCAGCCCCGCACACGTTGGGTCTCCCGCTGTGAAAAATGCAGTGGAAGCCTTAAACTATAGCATCATATTTCAGCATAATGTTGGCATAGACAAAGAATATACAATAGTTAAATTGACATGTTTTATTTCACCTGATGCTTTATTTCTTATTAAATAATCTGTGGCAAAGCTGAATTTATGATGTAATGGAGGTAAGGGATGGGTGCATGGTTGAACCATGAGAATTTCCCTCAACTCTTTAATCATGGTAAACCTTGTACCACTCTACCCCTCCTGGCATGCTTTTCTGAACCAAAAGGAGATCAGTAGCATATTCAGATCAAGAAACAAAATATAGGTAATTTATCAGCTACTAGTTAAACTGGGCTGTAAGCCATTCCCTGATATGTTTCATGAGGAGAAGTGACTGGCAAAGGGGAGGAGGAAAAGGAAAGTGAAGAAAACATTGTGAAGAATAAGAGTGAAAGAGAGAAATAAAAAGAATACTCAGAGTAACCACAAAGCTTTCAACAGTGTTAGGATGTAATTCACTGTTAACTTTAGTATACCATTTCCATTGCTTAAATCAAGTGCCTTGCAACTAGTTCTTTCTGCTGCAAAGTGTAGCAAAGAACCTGCTGTCCATAAAAATCAAAACAGAGCCATATCTTATGAAAATGATAACTTCCTGACAGGCTTGCCTCCCTCTGCTGCCTAGTAATGAGTGAGTTGGACACCACCTGACAGTTCAACCACAGATAAATATTTCAAACATAACATGCAAGAGATTCACAGATCAATCCCACCTCCATGAAACCACCAGAGTGAGACCGAAAGCCATTTTGAACTGGCGCAGCAGACCAGAACATAACTAGCAGTATTTTTTTTAACCTATGCTAGAGTCAGTGTCTAAGGAAGAGGGAGTAAGGATGATTAGAGGTAATACTTTGGACTATAGCTCTGACACCTCACCATTATAACACATACTAACACATGAACAAACATACACACAAAGCCTCACAAAGCCTTATTATGCTTTCTCATATTAATCTTTGACAAAGAATTACTATATAGTGCAGGGATGGCCAACCTGAACCTGAGAAGGAGCCAGAATTTACCAATATACATTGCCAAAAAGCAGTAATACGCCAGCAGCCACCCATAAGCTCCTCCCACCCCTGCCCCGCTTCAAGTGCCTCCCGCCCACCAGCAGCCCCGCTGATCAGCGCCTCCCCCTCCCTCCCCACACTTCCCTATCAGCTGTTTCATGGCATGCAGGAGGCTCTGGAGGGGATGGCGGAGGAGCGAGAGCACAGCAGGCTCAGGGGAGGGGGGGAAGGGGTGGAGTGGGAGCAGGGCCTGTGGCAGAGCCAGGGGTTGAGCACCCTCCAGCATATTGGAAAGTTGGCGCTTGTAGCTCCAGCCCCAGATTGGGTGCCTATACAAAGAGCCGCATATTAACTTCTGAAGAGCCACATGTGAGTCTGGAGCCACAGGTTGGCCACCCCTGATATAGTGCATTAGCTATAAACATCTTTAAAATTGCATTATAAAAAAATCTCTCAACAGAGTCAGTTTTTTTAACCTGTCTGAAATTCTCTCTCACTTGCATATGCACATGCTGAAAGATATGACTCAGCTAGTAAGTAACTTTATATAATTTTGCAAGTACATAGCATCTCCCATGCAAAGATCTCAAAACACTTCACAAACATTATTGAGTGTAGTCTCCCTACAGGGGTTCTTGCAACAATTTTTTGGGTGGCATCAGAGTGCGGACACCAACTCTTGCTGGTGGCCACACTTAAATTTTTTCCTAAAATTATTTATTTTTCCTAAAGTTAATTAAGTAATATGCACATATATACATCCAAATAATTGTAATTTATTTATGTAAGATTTTTTTTGCAGACTCAATAATAAAAGTCATGCACAGTTATCTCTATTCTTTACTTATCTTTTATTATTGTTTCTTTTGCTTTTTTGGTAAAAGTGGTTGTCTGTACAAAAATTCTGACGTAAATTAAAAAATTATTTGACATAATAGAAGTCTGAATAATAATGAAAAACATATCTGTGTGGCTTGGGTCTGGGAAGCGGAGGGGCACAGGGGAGGGACGGCTGCGATTGGCCCAGGGCTCCTCTGGACAGGTGGGGGGGTTTGGGACTTCGGCCGGCCCAGGGCTCCTCCAGGCCAGTGTGAGGGTCGAGTCTTGGGGCTTCGGCCAGTCCGGGGCTCCTCTGGCCATGGGGGAGGGGCACTCGGGGCTTGTTCAGGTCGGGGGCTTGTGGCTCCAGGCTCAGGAGGTCTCGGGGTTCCAGCTACCGGAGAGAGGGGAGAGCAGGCAGAAGGGGTGGAGTTGGGGGCAAGCCTCCCAAAAGGGGGACTTCACCTGCTGCCCATGTGCCTGCTGCTCACCTCCTGTGTCCCTCCTCACTCTCCCACTCGCCTCCTCACTTTCCTGCCCCAGATACCCCCTTGCCTTCCGCTAGAACTCCCGCTTGCTGGTGGCTCACAGCTCACCTCCTCACTCCCCTGCTCACAACCAGACCCCCCTGCCCACCTTGTCACCCTGCTGCTGGCTTGCTGCTTGCCTCCTTACTCCTTCACCAAGCCTCCCCTCTCGCCTCGCCACTGGCCTCCTCACGCCCGTCTGCCCACTGATTGCCTCCTCACTTGTGAAAATTAGGCCTGAGTTGTCTGGTCCAAGATCACACAGGAATCATGGCAGAGCTGCATATATCATGCACATCTGAGCCCTTGGCCGCTGATGAATGTTTCCTAGACCACTCCATACTCCCAAAACACCAGAGACCCTGAATCTTGGGAGATGGAAGTGTGATGTGTTCCCCCTTTGGGGTGTGGCCTGGAACTGGGGGTACCACTGAGTATCCCACCCGACCCACCAGCCTGGGCTCCCACTCACCCTGTAATGCTGTGACAAGCTGTAGTCACGCTCCCGGTCTCTCACTTTCACCAACACACAGGTAGGAACACACCCAGCTGTAATAATATGCAGGCAAGCTTTCTGACCTCCCCCCTGCATGGGAAGGCTATTCAGCTAGGGCACTAACCAGTTTCAGAGGCCCACCCCGCCTTTGGAGGGTAAACCCAAAATTATACAGTCTTGCGCTGCACCGAGAAATGTAAGCTCATGAAATTCAGCCCCTCATCAATGTGGAGAGGGAGATGCACAAACTGGGTTTTAGATAAAACAAAACAAGTTTATTAACTAAAAAAGATAGATTTCAAGTGATTATAAGGGATAGTAGACAGATCAAAGCAGATTCCCTAGCAAATAAAATAAAACACAATCTAAGCTTAATATCTGAAAGAAATTGGATATAAGAAGCAAAGTCTCACCCTGAATGTTGTTCTAGGCAGTTTTCAGAGAGTCTTGAAGGCAAGCCACACTTGTTTGCAGCTTAAAACTCCAGATATTCATTTCACAGACTAGATAACCCTGTAGCCTGGGCTCAATCCTTCTCCCCCAGTTCAATATTCTTGGGCAGACAATCCATAAAGGAGAGAACCCCAATGATTTCACTCCCCTGCCTTAAATAGTTCTTGCATATGGTGGGAATCCTTTGTCTCCCAGTTTGTTTCCCAAACCCGGTCAGTGGAAAAATACTAGTATTATCATGGAATCCAGTACCAGGTGACTTGGTTACATGTCGTTTGCAGCCATAACTCAGAGGTTGTTTGCAGCATCCCCAGAAAGGCTACCTGGAGGGAGACTAGCATCTTCAAATACCTATTCTTTCCCCTAATAGTCCTTCCTCTCTCAGCCATCTAGACTGATTGCATTCTGTCTAGTGGGCAGTCCCCAGGTGTAAACACATTTATAATAGATGCAGAGACAATATTCCTGACTTCAGATACAAAAATGATACATGCATACAAATAAAATAATCATACTCAGTAAATCATAACCTTTCCACTGATATCTCACATGGCCCATCTTGCATAAAATACATCTTAGTTATGCAAGAATCATATCATACCAATATCTCTATGAAGAATATTGGGGCGTAGTGTCACAGGAAGTTTTTAGATCAAAATGTTCAAAGTTTGGCTCTAAAGTTAGGCACCTAAATCCAGAGATGAATGGTCTGATTTTCAGAAGCTCGGAGTACCTGCAACTGCCAAAGTTGGCTGTATTCCAATCTTACTTCTCTTACCAAACTCCTCTGAACCCTCCAAAATCCTTTGTATTGCCTGGAGCAGAATGCAGTATAATGTGCACAACAAGTCAAATTTATCCCTTGTGCAATGCCAGTGAGTGAAGTTAGAGCAGGGAAGCTGTTGGCTCCATTGGGTCCTAACACTTGCACAAGAGGCTATTTGAAATAAATCCCAGAATTAAAAATTTCAAATACATCATCAGTTTAGCTTTCAAGATAGAAATGCGTGCTTGGTCATTTATTCTGGATGAGTTCTGAGCAGAATATCATACAACCAACATACTAACCAATCTCTGTATCACTGAAGAGCTATAGGAAAGGAAAGGAAAAAGAAAAAAACCCCTAATGTGGGTGTGTTTGGTGTTTTTTAAAGAGTACTGAGACTAATTAACTATATTTAAGCGTATGAGTATCTGACTGAACCTAGAAGGTTGAGATCTTGTTGCCTAATCAAGTGCATCAAAGGCATTCCTGCAGTACTTCCCCAAGGCCCACAGGAAAAAGTGCACTATGTCCATGCAAATAATTTTTACTCTAGAAAGCCCCCAAACCAGAATGAATGTTCTTGATTTTTGGATGTACAGTTCCAGCCTCTATCATAATGCTACATAGCACTGTGATTCTGGAGATGAATTTCTATACCATCGTGGATTGTGCATTCACCGTATGACTCTGAAAGGACTCTATTTTTGTTCTATGTTAATTACTGTCTGGGACAATTTCTGCCCTGATCCACAACCCCTTCAACTCTTTCAGGGTGCAGATTTTGGACCTTACTTAATAATATATATGTTGATGTTCTTTGACCTTCAGCATGACTGGAGGACCTGACTAATAACTTATCACATGAAGCTTCGTTAAGGTGGGTAATATACACTTACACTGTAGATAAGGTGACTAATGTGTAATACACAGTAGTTGTAGATAAACCTTAAACTTTCATCCGTTTGTTCTGGCTGTATGATACCAGTTGGACCCCTTTTCATAAAATTACGATCTCAAAAATATATTAAGAATTTGTAGAGGGGGAGTGAAATAAAAGTTAAATCTGAGGAGCCAAATATTCTTCCACATATTAGCTTGCCTCTTATGGAATAATTGCTTAACAAACAGATTATTGTTTTTCAGAAGACCAATCTGCTTCCACTAGGAGGGCTTGATTTGCTGTGTTGGTCTCTATTCAACAAGGACAATTTTGTTCCTGTGACTGATTGCAAAAGCAAATAATAGCACTGAGATTCATCCAGAAACCTGCTAATCAGGCAGTTAGAGGTTTAGATTCCACCAGTTCCACGCACAACTTAAAACAGGCACAAAAATGCAAAGGCAATAGTTTGCAGGTGTTTACAGATTTACTAGATTTTACAATGTTGTTGCTAGAAGAATCCACTTCTTGACTGCACTGGAAAATGGTTTACATTCAAAAATTATGAGCTAGCACATGTAAATTTGGGTGAGATTTTTCAGTTATGCTACTGATTCTAATGCAATCAAAAATCCCATTGAAATGAATGAAGGTAGTTCTTAGATTGAATGGGGTAAAAGAGAAAGATTTATAAAAACTCAATCCCATAATCTCTTAGGGTATGTGTACACTACGAGAGTAGTTCGATTTTACTTAAACCGAATTTGTGAAACCAATATTACAAAGTCGAACGTGTGTATCCACACTAAGGACAGTAATTTGACTTTGTGAGTCCACACTAATGGGGCAAGCGTCGACATTGCAAGCGGTGCACTGTGGGTAGCTATCCCATAGGTCCCGCAGTCCCCGCTGCCCATTGGAATTCTGGGTCAAGCCCCCAATGCCTGCTGGGGCACAAAATGTGTCACGGGTGCTTTTGGGTAACTGTCGTCAGTCAACCCTCCCTCCGCTCTCCCTCCGTGAAAGCGCCGGCGGGCAATCAGTTTGCGCCCTTTTCTACTGATTGACAGCGCGGATGCCACAGCACCACGAGCATGGAGCCCACTGCGATCATCGCTGCAGTTATGGCCGTTGTCAACACCTCACGCCTTATCGTCCACCTTTTTCAGAGGCAGATGCTGAGAAATCGGGCGAGGAGGCTACGGCAGCGCGGTGAGGACATTAACTCTGAGATGGGCACAGACCTCTCACAAAGCAGACATCATGGTGGCAATGGGTCATGTTGATGCTGTGGAACAGTGATTTTGGGCCCGGGAAACAAGCACGGACTGGTGGGAATGCATAGTGATGCAGGTCTGGGATGAATCACAGTGGCTGCAAAACTTTCGGATGCGTAAGGGCACTTTCCTGGAACTTTGTGAGTTGCTGTCCCCTGCCCTGAAGCACCAGGACACCCGGATGCGAGCAGCCCTGACTATCCAGAAGCGAGTGGCCATAGCCCTCTGGAAGCTTGCAAAGCCTGACAGCTACCGGTCAGTCGCAAATCAATTCGAAGTGGGCAAATCTACAGTGGGGGTTGCTGTGATGCAGGTAGCCAACGCAATCATTGAGCTGCTGCTGTCAAAGGTAGTGACCCTGGGAAATGTGCAGGTGATCATAGATGGCTTTGCTGCAATGGGATTCCCAAACTGCGGAGGGGCTATTGATGGGACTCACATCCCTATCCTGGGACCGGGCCACCATGGCAGCCAGTACATTAACCGAAAGGGCTACTTTTCAATGGTGCTGCAAGCACTGGTGGACCATAAGGGACGTTTTACCAACATCAATGTCGGGTGGCTGGGCAAGGTTCATGACGCTCGCGTTTTCAGGAACTCTGGTCTGTTTAGACAGCTACAGGAAGGTATTTACTTCCCGGAGCACAAAATAACTGTTGGGGATGTGGAGATGCCTATAGTGATCCTCGGGGACCCAGCCTACCCGCTAATGCCCTGGCTCATGAAGCCGTTACATAGGTGCCCTGGACAGTGAAAAGGAGCTCTTCAACTACCGTCTGAGCAAGTGCAGAATGGTGGTGGAGTGTGCTTTTGGACGTCTGAAGGGGAGATGGAGAAGCTTACTGACTTGCTCCGATCTCAGCGAAACCAATATCCCCATTGTGATTGCAGCTTGCTGTGTGCTCCACAATCTCTGTGAGAGCAAGGGGGAGACGTTTATGGCGGGGTGGGAAGTTGAGGCAAATCGCTTGGCTGCTGATTACGCGCAGCCAGACACCCAAGCGATTAGAAGAGCCCAGCGGGACACGCTGTGCATCCGGGAAGCTTTGAAAGCTAGCTTCCAGAGTGACCAGGGTAACCTGTGACTATTACGTTTGTTTAAGCAGAAGCTGAACCTGCGTCCGTTTCTTTACCCAGTTACTGTTGCCTATCCTCTGCAATTACCAAACCCCTTCCCCCCCTTCCAACACACCCTTAAAAATAAAATAAATGAAATATTGTTCATTAAAACCGTCTTCTTTATTAAGGATTTCTCGGTAAAGGGTTGAAACTGGGACGCATACTGCGGTTGGGGAGCGGGTGGAGTGAGGGAAAGAACGCTTCTAAACTCGGGGAATGATAGGCTCCTGCTCCTAGAGCAGTCTGCAGTGGTGGACCGGTTGTTTCAACGGAGCCTGCCACCCCTCCTTTTTGGGACTCTGTGTGGTGGGGCTATGTGACCTTGTGGCGGGGGAGGGCAGTTACAGATCTCCTGCTGCGTGGCTCTGTCATCCAGGCTATGGACCGCTGCATACGATCTGTAACCGCCCTCCCCCCCCCCCCCACAAACCCACAAAGCCCCCCCACACAGAACATGAAAACCACCTCCCAGACTGACCAGGGTGCCTAATGGCTGCAATGTGAGTGTGCCCTTCTGGTGAACCTGCACCCCTGTCTGTACCCTAGTAAAGGCACCTATCGTCTTTAATTACCAACCCACTTCCCCCCCTTCAAATACACCATCCTTTACAAGAAAATCAAGGAAACAATACCTAACAGAAAAGTAATTTTTATTAAGGACTTCACAGTTATGGGATGAAACTGGGAGGGTGGCTAGGGCGGGGTGCAGTTGGAGGGAAGGAAAGGACCCATCAAATCTTGGGGAATGAGAGCCTTCTGCTGCTTGAGCAGTCCGCAGAGGTGGAGTGATTGTTTCCACGGCCCCTGCCGCCCCTCCGTCTTGGGACTTTGGGTGAGGGGGGATGGGACTTTGTGGCGGGGGAGGGCAGTTAGAGATAGAATGAAGCGGGGCTCTGTCCTCCTGCCTCCGGTCCTGCAGAACATCTACAAGGCACCAGAGCGTGTCCGTTTGCTCCCGCATTAGCCCAAGCAGCGTCTGAGTAGCCTGCTGGTCTTCCTGCCACCACCTGTCCTCATGAGCTTCAGTCCTCTCCTCCCGTTCGCTGGATGCTCGCCGGTACTGAGAGATGTCCTCTCTCCGCTGTGCCGCCTCAGTTCGGGAACAGACCATAAGTTCCGAGAACATCTCGTCCCGTGTTCTTTTTTTGCGCCGCCTGAGAAGCGCCAGCCTCTGGGAGGGGGATGCCGGGGTAGCCCGGGAGACACTCACAGCTGTGGGATGGGAAAAAGGGAGTGAATTCCTCAGAAAGATAAATTTTTGTGAACAATGAATATAGTCTTTCCGTGTGAACTAGACCATGCACACTACTTATCACATGTGCAGTCAGTACAAGGTCGAATTTTCTGTCTTTATATTGAGTGCCTGTGGTCTTGGTGTACAGATCACAGAAGCAGGGCCGGACAATGGAATTCGGCTAGCAGGAGGCCATGGTAAGCCGTAGACGTTTGGCTGCTGAAAGCTTAATTACAGCAGCGCCCTCCTTTCACGTTCCAAGCACTGCTCCTATCGTTGGCCATTTCCTGCTGCCGGCGATCCGGCAAGCATGAACTCTCCCCCTGTCACACCCACGGTGCGCCTGTACCCGTGAACGGTCCCTGCATGCTGCCGGTGAACCGCTCAGCATGAACGGTTCGCCTCCCCGCCCCCACCGCGTGGCTGGGCTCGGGAAAGATCCCTGCATGCTGCCGGCGAACCGCACAGCATGAACGGTTCGCCTCCCCACCCCCACCACGTGGCTGGAAAACGCTGGGTAGAGTTATTTAAAAGAACAGGCAACCAGTCCCCATACTAAAATTCCCCTACTTCAGACCAGGAAACCATGACTGATATCACTCTGATGAGGACTGTGGAGACAGAGAAAGACCGTATGCTGCGTGAATGCCAGCAAACACCGGGGCCGTATGCCGCCATGCTTTGCCAGGCAATGATACCGGAGTACCAGCTACTAGCCTGGCGCGGAAAAGTTTCCTACCATGGAGGAGGCCATAAGGCCGCTCTCCCCAGGAACCTGATGCAAAGGCTGGCACATTACCTCCAGGAGAGCTTCATGGAGATGTCCCAGGAGGATTACTCCTCTATCCCCAAACATGTTGACAGACTTTTGGAGTAGCTGCACTGGCAACGACTAAAAACTAAAGCGCCTAGGGCAAACTAATCACGAAAAACCCATTGCTAACATACCATGCCAATTCTATTAAAAACAAATGTTTAAAACACTTACCTACTGATCCTTCCCCTGATTCATGGTCCGGGACACCGCCTTGGGAGGGTTGGTAGGGGATCTCAGTCAGGGTGATGAAAAGATCCTGGCTGTCGGGGAAATCAACGTTGAAAGCACTGTCGACTGCCTCGTCCTCCTCATCTCCTTCCTCATCTTCCCCATCCGCGAAAACCTCCGAGGAAGCGGCCGTAGATAAGACCCCATCATCGGAGTCCATGGACACTGATGGGGTAGTCGTGGCAGCCCCTCCTAGAATTGCATGCAGTGCCTCGTAGAAACGGCATGTTTGGGTTTGGGATCCGGAGCGTCCGTTTGACTCTTTGGTCTTCTGGTACGCTTGCCGCAGCGCCTTGATTTTCACGCAGCACTGCGTTGCATCCTGGCTGTATCCTCTCTCTGTCATGGCTTTTGAGATCTTCTCGTAGATCTTCACATTTCGTCTTTTCGATCGCAGCTCTGAAAGCATGGACTCATCGTCCCACACAGCAATCAGATCTAAGACTTCCTGATCAGTCCATGCTGGGGACCTCTTTCTAATCTGCGATTGCATGGTCACCTCTGCTGGAGAGCTCTGCATCGTTGCCAGTGCTTCAGAGCTCGGCACGATGTCCAAACAGGAAATGAGATTCAAACTGCCCAGACAGGAAAAGGAATTCAAATTTTCCCGGGGCTTTTCCTGTCTGGCTGTTCAGAGCATCCGAGCTCAGACTGCTGTCCAGAGCGTCAATGGAGTGGTGCACTATGGGATAGCTCCCGGAGCTATTAGCGTCGAATTCAGTCCACACTAACCCTAATTCGACATGGCCATGTCGAATTTAGTGCTACTCCCCTTGTCGGGGAGGAATACAGAAATCGATTTAAAGAGCCGTTTATGTCGATATAAATAGCTTAGTTGTGTGGGTGCAGGGTTAATTCGAGTTAACGCTGCTAAATTCGACATAAAGTGCTAGTGTAGACCAGGCCCTAGTCTCATGAATGTCCTAGTAGTCAATGGGATTATGCAGGTTTGCAAGAGAAAATAGACACATGGCTAGCTCTGAGCCTTCAGGTCTCACATATTACAACTAACAGCACTGCCAACATGTCACAGTATATAGCACAAAAGCAAGTGATCAATGCAATGATGCTTTTTCTGAATCAATACTGTATTCAATCCAAGGAGTACTTTGTACACATATATAGTTTTATTATTCTATGCATTTATAAATGTATCCATCACTGGAGTCTCTGGGATGTTTCATTTTATTATTAGCTGTAGAGGTATTTAAAATGTCATTGTTGATTTTTTCTTTAACATTTAAAAAAATTGTGAGTGTATATTGTGGTCATTAAAAGGAGGAATAAACCAAGAGCAGCAAAGGCAGGTGTTGTACCAACTTTTCACACAGCTCTGCTAATGCACCTTCGTCTTGATCTGCAACATCTTCTCTTTTCCAGGTCTGTGCCTTGGCTGAGTAGAGGCTGCCAATTGTGCCAGACTGAGTGGCAGCTTTGTAATGCGTGTAATGATGTGTCCCTTTGAAGCCACCATACAGCAGTGTCCTGAGAATGGGAACACAGCTGACAGGATTGGTCTAGCCCAGGGCTACACTAGGGGAGGGGGGTCGATCTATGATACGCAGATTCAGCTACGTGAATAACGTAGCTGAAATCGGCGTATCGTAATCGGCTTACCTGACCATGAAGACGGCGGCGCGTCGATCGCTGCAGCTCCCCCGTCGACTCCGCTTGCGCCGGCCGATGACGTGGTTTTCCGGAGCCGACGGGGATCGATTAAGCGCATCTTAATGAGACGCGAAAAATCGATCCCCGATAGATCGATTGCTACCCGCCGATCCGGCGGGTAGTGAAGACAAGCCCGGCACACCAGCTGTTTCAGAGTGTGAAGCAGGAGTTGCTGTGGCTCTGCTGATAAAATAGCATGGGGCTAGTTCCTTTGTGTGTTCCCTTTGATTACAATACAGATGCATGTAATGAAAGCAGTGAACACATCTGAGCATATAACATAAGGGAAGATTTGAATTGATATCTTCAGAGGTAGAGTTTATAAAGCCTATATTTTAAAGTATATTGTACATGTAACCTCAAGACAAAGTCTGTTTCCTCATAGTTTTTTCTTTCAGGCAGTTGATTATGGATGTGTTAATGTAGGGCTCCTCCTCAATGTTGGAATATTGACATTGTTCATTTATGATTTAAGATAAGGTAAATAATTAAAAAATAAAATTAAAAGGCACAGTTCTGAGACATTCAGGCCTGATCTCTTATGAAGAATGGTATTGATTATGTTAAACACTCAGACAGGTCAAATTTTAGGCCAAAAATCCTTTGACACAGTTGTCTACCTAGCAAGCAAGCTGGATCTAAAAATACAAGAAAGTAAAACCACTATGAACTGATGTGATAGGCACACAGACGACCTCCAGCCCTGTAAAAAGTGGTGAAATATAGGAGACATATAATAGACTTGATCTTTGTAAGAATCAGATTTCTCTAACTGAAATTAACATATTCATTTCTTGAGCATAATAGTGGGGATTATTACAGGAGGGCCTGCACTTGTTCATGTACCAGAAAAGTCAGATCACATCCATGTATTTTAATGATCTCATTGGGTAGGTGGGTGGATGGGTGGGTATGTATGTCTGTATGTACAATCTATCTATCCATTCAACCAACCACACGAGACTGAATTATTCCATTTACATATTTTTTGCAAAGAGGCATGCTGTAGACTTCTACACTATTTTACTAGTTTATCGACTTCAGCCTTGATCAATAGCAACCTCATTCTCTGAGCCCGAGATCATTTGGTCTCCGAGTTCCATCCTGGTTATAAATGCTTAAGGAGTACTCTGCTGTACTCTGTTAAATGAAGTGTTGGTTTTGTAAAACAGACACTTATGCTTTGTGGACCGAACTGAGACACCACTCTTGTTCCCCAGACCCTACAAAACCCATGAACCAATCTGCTCATGGAAGTGAATGGCCAAGAGTTTAATATACTAAACTACTTTGATCTAAACAATATTTCTTTCAAGTAACTAGAACTACCAAATCCCATCCGTATGTAAGGGGACTGTTATCCCCACTGAATGTTAGTAAGGGGATGTTTTGGTTGCTAGCTCCCAGTACCAAAAGGGGAAGCGTCGATGGGAAATCAGGCCCCTGAGACTGACAGTCCCCGGGGGCAATGGGGAGAGGCCAACACTCCAGGCCAGCCTGATTAACAGGGCAGGCAAGCTAATCAAGGAGTCAGGAGTCCAGGGGGGCCCCCGTCCTCCGTGTGAGCTGGGTCAGACAGAGTGGGGCAGAGCTAAGGAGAGAGCAGGGGTCCAAGCTGAGCTGGGGAACAGAGCTGTGCCAGACCCAGAGGGTCCAGAAAAGCAGCCTAGAGAGAGCAGACCCTGTGCTGGGAGCAGAGTTGCAGCCCCAAAGCCAGAGCACAGCCCAGAAAGAGCAGACCTTCCCTGAGAGGAGAAGCTTCAGCAACCACAGCCAGAGGGGCCAGAAAAGCAGCCCATGAAGCAGGTCATTGTTGGGAGCAAAGTCACAGAAGCAGCCTGCAGAGCAGACCTGTCCTGAGAGCAGAGCTGCAGTAACCAGAGCCAGAGGGGCCAAAGAAACAGCTCAAGGAGCTGGAGGCAGAGCAGCAGCAGCAGCCGTGCTGAGGCAGAATAGAGCTGGAGCTGAGGCAGAGCGGTGGAGCTGGGGCTGGAGCAGTCCGGAGCCGGGTGTGGTGAGCAGCTGCGGAGAGCGAGAGGGACCCTGGGCAGTGGGCCCAGCACAGGGAGACGCCTCAGCCAAGGGGCCCTGCAGGCCAGACTTGCCGGGGGACCGTAACCCTGACAGGGCAGGGGCAACACTCGGAAGAAGGGTCCTGCCACCTAGAGCCTGAGCGTGTGTGGCCACCACCAGAGCAAGTGTCCAACCCACAGCATCCCTGCAGCACAGCCAAAGCCTGAGAAGGAGGCCTGGGACCCACAAGAAGCAGACTGTGAAGTGCCCTGACATTCCAGAGACACTGTTTGTGATGTTCTCTGCCACAGAGCGGGGTGATGTGTTTTTCTTTAACCTTTCCCGTTTTTCCTTATTCCTTTCTAAACGAATTGTTAATTAAATAAACTGTATTGTTTTAAATTATATGTAATGATCAGTGGGTCAGGAAAGTGTCCAGTGCAGAGAGAGTATCCTGGAGTGGGGACACCCTAGCCCCTGACCTAGGTGACCACAGCAAGGTTGGGGGTTGAGCCCCCGGGAATACTGGGCCCTGCCTTGTTGGGGTTACAAGGACTCTGCCAGACAGGAGAGTGGAAGGAGAGTCCTCGAGGGCAGGGAGGCCTCTGGGTAAAGGAAGTGGGAGCGAGGACTCAGATCCTTCCGCTAGCCCATTTCACTGTGGTAGTGCAGAAGCCAGGAAACTTCCCCACAATAGCAGGACCATTCCCACCACTTACACATACATTTTGCAAATCTATATAAATCAGGATCAGAGAACCGGGAAATAAAGAAGTGAAACCTTCCTCAGAAGAATATATTACAAGATTTATTTTTATATATAAATAACTCAGAGACAACATCCAACTTTGAAATGCTAAGAAGATATTTAAAAACAAACAACAAAAATCCCAAAACACAGACACAAGGCAGAATGTATTCTTAAATATACAAACCACTTTTACTCTACAGTATAATTCTTTGCAGCATGGCACACTTGTTAGCTCAATATGTATGACTCTAGCAGTGTCCTTCCTCCTCCACTAGTTGACAGCAAAATTGTGGGTTTTTTTGGTAAATATTTACTTGTTATTTAAGATACAGTATTAAGTAAATTGTTATGGTATTTCTAGCTGCATGAGCAAATAGTTGATACCCACAAAAGCTTGTACAGCCCAAGCACCCCAAAAGTATGCAAATGTTTGCCATAACATTAGACACTTAAATGAATATTTAGGTTCCAGTTCTAGAAAAGAGCCATTAACAAGGACCAAATGACTGTGCAGAAGTCACTTGAATAGAGTTCCACACAGATTTTGCCTGCACTGAGCCCCACAATAATCTTTGAGACTCCATGCAGAAGGAACAATCTACACATATATATCCTTTAGCGGGCACAGGTCCTTTGGGATCTGATTTTTGATACTGAGCTCCAACTAGTCCTATTATTTTCACAGGAGCTGCAGCACTCAGCAATTTTGAAAATCAGACCACTTCTCTCCCTCCACCCCCTTAATATGGCCGTCACTGGATTTAAGTGCCTAACTCTAGCTGGACACATCTGAATATCTGGACCAAAACATTTCCTGTATCGCACAAAAACATCTGAGGACCCTTAAAGTTGTGACGTGGAAAGTCCTATATAATTCATGTACGTAACGTTTTCAGGATTGGGACTAGAATGAGAAATTTGTCAGGCAGAAGACTGATTTGTATTATTTTGATTGGTTTGGGAAACACTGGGGAAAATTTAAATGTAGCTTCTTTTCTTTGTTTAAAAATATATAAGGGAAAATTATAAAGAATTTCTTCCCCTCACTTCTCCTCTGATGTCAAAATAGAATATTTTTTTAAATGCATATTAATTTCCTGAGAATCGGGAACATTGACAAAGACATTCTGTTCTTCTGAGTAGAAGTTGAAATATGTAGTCTGAGATGGGTATTACATGCTGAATAAACTGTTATGATCTATCAGGTAATTAATCTTTTTTTTTCTTTGGGGAAAAAAATCTACTAGTTAAATCTATCTGAGGGATAAATCTTAGACAACTGAGTGAGAAAAAACAAACAAACATTTTATATGGCCAAAAGGCAAGGAATCATTTTGGTCTAGCCACCAAATGGACATTAAAAGAATTTCCAGGAGAGGTTTATTATTTACTATCATTTAACTAAATATACAATTTGTGTGGTACATAGTAAAACCCATTTGAAAAGAATAGAGAAATGTATTGCAAATTCACAATAATTTATTTTCATCTATAATTTTGTTTCTCTGGCTTAATTTTTTCCTGCCACACTTCAAAAATGTTTGCACAATCCTATTGGAATAATAGCAAGTCAAAATTCATTTTAAAAACAAATAAATAACACATAAAATGCACTTTTCTTCCATAGACCTCTAAGTGCTTTACCAAACTAGATATGTATCACCATTCCTATTTTACAGATGGAGAAACTGAGGTAAAGACATGGTATGCCTATATTTCCAAAAGGGGACACTGATTTTGGATACTTTACTTGATCCTGATTTTCTTTGGGCTTGATTTTCAGAAGTGCCAAGTACCCAAAATTCCAGCTGAAGTTGATAGGAGCTTTGAAGAGAAGTGCCTTTGAAGATAAGATGACAGGGTGCTGCAAACTGCACAGCCAAAAATAGAAGCATCCAGAATCAACAGCTGCTTTTGAAAATGTTGGCCTCGGTGATTTGTCTACAGTTACACAATACATCAGCTGCACAGCTGGGAAAAGAACACACTCCTGACTCTATATGGTGCCTTAACCCTGAGACTACATGGCTTCAAAGCCATTATAAGTTGTCTGGAAGAAAAACAGAACACTTTTGTTCTTACATTTCTGTGTTTAAATAGGGCAAACAAAATTTTGACGAGAAGGGTGGAACCTTTATATTGCACCACTTGTTACTAGGAGTAGGACAAAGGGTGAGACAAACCATCATATAATCAAGCACTGTCTCATTAAAGGTCTTTGAAGATACAATCTAGAACTTTGGGATCCCACAAGGATTGGTTCTTGGCCCTACACTATTTAACATTTTTATTCGTGACCTGGAAAAAATAAAGAAATCACCACTGGAGGTATGCAGATGACACAAAAATTGGGGGAGTGGGAAATAATGAAGAGTGATCTAGAACGCTTGGTAAGGTGGGTCCAATCAAACAATATGCATTTTAATATGGCTAACTGTAAATGTATACATCTAGGAACAAAGAATTTAGGCCACACTTACAGGATAGGAGACTCTATCCTGAGAAGCAGTGACTCCGAAAAAGATTTAGGGGTCATGGTGGATAATCAGCTGAACATGAGTTCCCAGTGCGACACTGTGGCCAAAAAGGCTCATGTGATCCGTGGAAGCATAAACACAGGAAACTTGAGTGGGGGTAGAGAGATTATTGTACCTCTGTATTAGGCACTGGTGTGAGTGCTGCTGGAATACAGTGGCCAGTTGTGTCCTCAATTCAAGAAGGTTGCTGATAAATTGGAGAGGGTTCAGAGAAGAGCCAAAAGAATGATTAAAGGATTAGAAAACAGGCCTTACTGTAACAGACTCAAGGAGTTCAATCACTTTAGTAAAACAAAGAGACGGTTAAGGGATGACTTGATTATAAGAGATGACTTGACAGTTTATAAGTGGGGAATATTGAATAATGGGTTCTTCAGTCAAGCAGAAAAAGATATAACACTGTCCAATGCTTGGAAGTTGAAACTAGACAAATTCAGACTGAAAATATGGTGTCATTTTTTTCAGCAGTGAAAGTAATTAACCATTGGAACAATTTACCAAAGGTTGTGGTGGATTCTCCATCGCTGGCAATTTATAAATCAAGACTGGATATTTTGCTAAACGATCTGCTCTAGGTAGTTTTATGGCCAGTGTTATAAAACAGGCCATACTAGATGATCACAATGGTCCCTTTTGGCCTTGGAATCTATTAATATGATCCAATACTGAATGGGCAGCCAATTTAGTAAAAAGAGTACCAGTTATGCAAGTTCTCCAAAATGTTTTCCCTTACCCATCAGCATTATCTGCATGTTATCTGGATCAAGTGTGGGTCAGCTGTTATTCATCCATCCATGGGAAAACTACTGTAATTTACATTATTGACTAAGACATCTTATTGCTAAAAAGGGGTCATCTGACGGTAGGCAAAACAAATGCACGACTGAACAGGTTTGTGAGGTCACACGAGTGTTACTGACAATGTTGTTCTCACATTTTATGCAAACTTTCATATGTTAAAGACTCCTTTAAACTTTTTGTGCTGTATATTTATAACCATTATTTATAAAGGGAAATTATTGGTCTTCAAAGAATACATACATATATGAAGACATGCCTATAAAGGTAACTATAGTAAGAAAAACCAGCAGCAGTAACAAAATAATCAAAGCGTTAAATATCAAAATGCATGTTTGACTTAAGCCTATTTACTAATGTTCTTTTAGCTAGGGAGATAGAAAGTTATAAGAGGCAATTAAGTAAATTCTCTATTCTGCTCTAACACGATTAACTAGAATATTTCTTGTGGTTTCAAAGCAAATTTTTCACCTGATTCTTTTGTTTTACAGAATTAGCCATCTTTAACTACATTGAAAATTGCTGCTACTTTTACTTTGGCTTTCGTCTTTTCCTGTAGCTTTATAGTCCAGACTGTTAACTGATCATCTCCTTGTGTGTAAACCATGCTCACTTGTGTTAATATGCAGCTGATACAATATGAAGGTAAAATAATATTTTTTTAGTAAACAGTAAAATTTATGAGTAGATCCTGGCTTTTTTTCCCTCAGTGGTTTTTGCAATGTATGTGAAATAGCTAAAATTCTGTTTTGATTAAACATCTTAGAGGTGATTGTTGCTGGATACTACAAACTAAGTGAATTATCTAGACCTTTGTGAAGCAATGTGTAAATAATTTCTCTCAAGCACTTTGTCTTATTATTCTATTAGTGCAGCGTGGTTTCCCTCGGATTTGCTTTGCTTCCAACCAATCAGAATTCCAGAATTCAATATTCCAATCAACTGTAATTCAACTAGCATTATGACAGATTAAAAATCAGCTTTACAGCTTAATGTGGTAGTGTTTTAGCACTGCACATCAGTTAAAGACTGACCTAATCTGCTGATGGACCTGTTCAAATGAATTGCTAGACACCAGTACACCAAGCAGGTGGATGTGCTCTTAATTAAATGAAGAGCAGCTTCCCTGAAGGGCTGGGATCAATTAGATCAGCCAGTCTCTTACAACTACAGCCACAGATTTTTTAACAGTGGAAGCTTACTAAGGCACTGATTGTGGAGGTGGTTACAGCTACCGCTTGTCAGATGTTTTGGAAATGCACACTCCTTCCATTGCAGGGAATTCAAAATTCTACTCAGATCAGGTTAAGAAACAGCAACAAATCCAACACACAACAGTGTTTTATGCCTGCATCTCGCAATGCACAACACTCTAAAAAAACAGATGGTACAGAAACATTAATGAAAAATGTGAAGGCTTCTCAAAGTACACCAAGATGCTACAATGCTTCCAAAAGGTTTTGTTCCAAGGCTCAACATGAAAAATCTCAGATTTAAAGACATGAGTTCTCATTTCTCCAGCTGCAGATAATGGTGCACCTAATTCACCACTGTTTCTACAGTTTTTAACTGGTGTAACTCCATTGATTTTTATGTGTTACATCAGCTTGAAACTGGCATAACACAGTGGTGAGTCAGTCCCATGACACATATCCCTTGATCACCATGATGTTGTCAGCATAAGTGGAAGGATAGAAATACCGGTACCAAAGTGGTTGGCCACCTGCTATGAGGCTCTGTTGGGCTAGAACCTGTGTCTGCTAGTCCCACAGCAATTGCCATATGAACACTACCATCCAACAGCTCTGAAAGAGCAGCGATTGATGGGTTGTAAGTCTTGTGGGGCCATGCACCATACAAGGTGATGGCCACAAAGGGCACGACTAGCAGCACTCCTGGGGTCCATGGTCCAGTCGAATTACTTAAGGGATAGCAGGAAGTTGTCTGTTGAAGTAGATAGATCCTCAGCTGGCTACTATGATAGACCTTGCTTCTTTGCCTTGCTTTGATTCTAGCTTCTAACCCCAGCTTTGGTTTCTGGCTTCTGAGTTGGGCCCTGTACTTTGGCTCTGGCCCCACCCACTTGGCCTCACCACCCATGTCCCAGCCAATGGCAGCTATGTGGTGGCACTGAACTACTTGCCACTTCCATCCACTTATTCCTGATTAAAAGTAAATTGGTTGTCACGTAGGACGGAAGGAAAATATTTGAAAAATCCCCCAAACTCCTTACAGATTTATTGTGTTGTGTTAGACGTGCCTAATAACCATTACTTCTACGGTATAGTTTTATATCAGCTAGCAAAATTATATAGTCATATGAAGAGATTGTGATGTATCTTGGGAGTGTAATGTACAACATGATCTTAGAGAGAACATTTCAGGTTTAAATACTTGTGTTCAATAAGCTTAGGTCCTTTACTGGGTGGGACTTTGGAGCTGTAGAGTGGGCAAGATTAAAAGCCTTCAACCCAAAACAAAGGCGGCATGAAAATCTCTTCATGGAGGCTCTCTGTCTCTCTGGTGGTCCCCCATCCCCACCTTCAGCGTGTCTTAAGCAAGAATTATGCTACATGGGCACAGCTGTAGCGCACAGAGCTAGCTTTAGCACTTATTGTATTCAGCAGTAATTTAAGGAACCTACAGGACTGTAACCTATAAGACACTGGCTTCAGCAGTTAATATTAGGCTTGAGGCCTATGAACGCTGGCACAGATAAATGGCGCAATGGTCGCCCCTAAGTTTTTTGGAACTGGAAATAGAGCATGTAAGGGGAAAGTTTGTCCATAACGACACCAGTCAACCACAGGAAAATGAGCTAACACCAGCTTTTGAATATTTAAGAATAGAATATCTGCAGATGTCTGAACACAAGACTGCTATGGCAACGAACTCACGTATATGATAATAAGTTGAGATCATTAATATATTAACTTTTAGAAGAGCACCCCAACATTAGTAGGGTGAGGAAATACAAATAAGTCAGAGGGGAGAAACCCAGACCGAATATACATTAGACAGAGTGGCATCAGCATAACATATTATAAAAGTTGCCTCCCAGGCTGTGTGCGAAGGCTAGAGAGATGTAGCCCTTGGGAGGTACCAAGATGCTGGCCACTGGTGATGATGAGGAAGCTGATGGTGATGATGAAGATAATGGCTAGCATTTCAGGTTATTCTGCAAGGAGTGGTGTGAGAATATGGATGTTCTAATGTACATTCTGTATTATCTCTATATAACTTGAAGGGTTAGAATGTTTGTGACTTTGCTAATGTATTGATAAAATATTATAAATACAGAAAGGGTTCCTGAAGTGTGAGTGTTGCAACTGTGCACACTGGAGTTCCCAACTGAACAGTAATTTTAATACTGCACTTGATCTTGGCCAAGAACCTGTCAACCCTCAGAGTGATAACTGAGAATTCTTAAGTAATCAATATAATTAATACACAATCCATAGATTGGGCTACACAGTTTCTCTGAAGATGATCAATAACAGCAGCCAAGGAAGGCTGAGAAGCATTTAACCTCTTTCCCTGATTCCTTCACTGAAATCCAGAGGCTGCAGAGTGCTTGGTCCCCTGTCCCATGCTAAAACCTTGAAAGCCCAGCAAAGGGGCTAAGTACAAAGGCAGTACTCTCTCCCTCCATGCAGCCAAATGGTTAAGGTTCCTGTCCAAATGTTTTGGCAGCATGGATATTCTGACCCTCATTTAATACACAGAATTCACTTAGACAGAATTCCTCGATCAACACTATTGGATCTAGTCCAACATAAACAAATACTTTCTTGAAATGAATAAAAAAACGAAACTAACACAAAAGCAGTAAAAAATGGAAAATTGTTTAGAGCAGTTAAAACAATTTCTTATGTTGGAAATGAAAACAGAATAGCCCTGTGCTGAACCAGCATGAAACTTACAATCCACTGAAAGTAGAAGTGATTATTTTCATTTCACTATACAGAAAAACACATCAGAAAATGTAAAAGATACTCAGTGAAAGTAAATTTGTTTTTTTTAAATATCTTTCCGTTTTAATAAGGTGTTATTAGAATTCCAGGCAATTAACTTTAAAAATAATGTGATTTTCATCTTGGTAGTGTCACTTTCTATGTTTGTTTAGGAAATAAATAATTATTTGCCATAGCTATATGATGTGGGAAGAAATAAATAGATATTATAAAAGCTCAGATAGGTAGATAGACAGACACTATCCTAGAACTCATTCATTGCTTATTCAGTATTAACCCAGCTACTATGATTTGGCACATCTTTATTCAGAAAGATGGCCTGATTGCTGACAACTTTGATGCAATAAAGACTGCTTCAGCATTACAGAAAGAAAGTTATTTGATAAATGTATATTTTCCCATTTTGCTTAAAAGGAATCTGTTTATACGTGCAGCTGCTTTCTGAATGAAATTAATGCCAAAGTAAAGCTTCACATTACAAAGTAAAATGGAACTTGGTTCTCTAATATTAGAATGCAAGCCGTTGTAATGCACCAGGAGGATTGAACTTTGACTCCCTCAAGAACATTGATTCATATAATAAAAAAGGGGGAGAAAGGGCTTTTAAAATGCTAACATCCACTTTTCAAAGCCCAGCCAAGCTGCTGTGTGGAAAACAGAATAGCAAATATAGTTGAATGTATCTCCAAAGCAGAAATTCCCCAAAGACTCATCATAACAAATTCCAAAACTTGTTCTTAAAGTTTTTGGGAGAGACTGAAATCTACAGGTAGGAAGGGAACTATACATACTTTTCCAATTGGTAGCAACATGTCTTGCTCCTATAGGTGGGTTTAAATTAAACTGTCCACTCTAGTGTTGCATCTAGTAAATCCATGTCAATTACAGTTAGTAAATTTTGGTAAATACGTTGCCCCAAGCAAGAAGACCTCAGTGTAAGGAATGTACTTGAGAGTGTATAGGGTTGAAAATCAACTCAGAAATTAACTAAACTCAAAAGAGAATTTTTGAACCTGGAAAAAGAGAAAAAAAATCCCATGAGGTTTCCTCAATATGGTTCTCATTTTCTTTCTACTGTAGTTACCTTTCCACTAATCCCTCACCATTCATGCTTCCCCAGCACTGAGTGTATTTGGCCTGATCCTCAGAAGTGTCAAAAATACAAGTGGAACCTGAGACAGAGACAAATGTTTACAGTATTTAAAAGTAGCACGGGAGGAGGGAGAAAGGACATTGGTGATGATCATCCACTAGTAAGATGTTATTATAACTAGTTCTCCCTCCCCAGCTAGGGCACTGTTAGGTGAGTGTGGTTTAATAAAACCAAGGTGAATGTAAAGTGAAACAAAGCAGAGTTCTTCTGAGGAGTGGTGGTGCTGGTTGCCAGATATAGGGGTGACAAGCCCTGTTATTTGAGGGCTCATGTACAAAAGTCAGGAGTCAGCCACCCTAAAGTCATGATATTGGCTTAAACGCCATGAGATTTTAAAAATAAATACATTTGGAAGTCTATTTCCCTTTGTACCTTTACAATTCACATTTTTCTAGCTTTTTTTCCTGCAACTACAAAACTTAAAAACTCTCTTTAAGAAAAAAAAAATCAAAGCTGACATT
Source organism: Chelydra serpentina (assembly GCA_037349315.1). Lineage (NCBI taxonomy): Eukaryota > Metazoa > Chordata > Testudines > Chelydridae > Chelydra > Chelydra serpentina. The sequence continues at coordinate 25,443,484 of JBAIAC010000035.1, read as the reverse complement.
CTCATGTAATCACCCGACTCTACGAGCTGGGACTTTAAGAAAAACACCATTTAGCATGAGAGAGAGAACAATACTAGGAAAATGCTGAATTTAAGATTAACTCATTTGGATATCTCTAATGCTACACAATTGAATGTATCCATTTTTCTAAATACCAGCATCTTGCATTATTTTAAAATGCCTCACTAGATGTATAGTTGAGCGACAAGGAAGGTGAGGTAATATTTTTTATTAGACCAACTTCTTATGGTGTGAGAGACAAGCTTTTGAGCGTACAGAGAGCTCTACTTCAGGTCTAGGAAAGGTACTCATAGCATCACAGCTGAATACAAGGTGGAACAGATTGTTTAGCGTAAGTAGTTCACACATATTTCAAGGGACTATTCAAGATGAAGTGGCCTGTCAATGTCTCTCCAGTCAAAGCAGGGGAGGGAGGGAGGGAAAACCCCATAACCTCTCCAAGCTCATCATCAGAAACAAGTTCCCCACAGACCAGGACACAGCAACTCAAAGTTGCACGAGACTCTTCCAGAACAACAGATGCAAAATCTATAGACTAACACCCCTCCTCCTCCCCCTCCCCCTTTCAAGATCCATGAGTCCTACACATACCTAATCACAAAGCATGGTGTACCTCATCCAGTGCCCTAAATACCGGTCTCGTACAGCCCCAATCCAGGCTTCAGGCAAACAAAAGGTTTAAGGATAACCAGAGCAAGTGCCTATGTCCATGACCATCTCGGCTAACAGACATTGATGGACTTTCTCCATGAACTGGTTTAATTATTTTTGAATCCAGTTATATTTTTGGCCTTCACAACATCCCCTGGCAATGAATTCCACAGGTTTACTGAGCATTGTGTTAAGTACGTTTTTAGCTTTGTTTTAAACCTACTGCCTATTAGTTTCAGTGAGTGACCCCTAGTTCTTGTATTATGTGAAGGGGTAAATTACATGCCCCTATTAATTTTTTCCACACCCATTCATGATTTTATAGATTTCAATCATATCCCTCTTAATCATCTCTCTTCTACTCTGAACAGTCTCTGTATTTTTATCTCTCCTCTTATGGAAGCTGTTCCATACCCTTAATCATTTTTGTTGCCCTTCTCTGAATTTTTTCCAATTCTAATGCATCTTTTGTTGAGAGGGGACAACCATAACAACATGCAGTATTCAACGGGTGGCATAATGATATTTTCTGTCTTATTATCTATCCCAGGGACCGGCAACCTTTGGCCCGCAGCCTGCCACTGGCTGCGGTTTGCCGCTCCAGGCCAATGGGGGCTGTGGGAAGCGGAGCAGCCCGAGGGATGTGCTGGCTGCCGCTTCCCGCAGCCCTCATTGGCCTGGGACAGCGAACCATGGCCAGTGGGACCCGTGATCGGCCAAACCTGCGGACGCAACAGGTAAACAAACTGGCCCAGCCTGCCACGGAGTTTATCCTGGCGAGCCACGAGCCAAAGGTTACCGATCCCTGATCTATCCCTTTCCTAATGGTTCTTAACATTGTTAGCTTTTTTGACTGCTGCTGCATATTGAGAAAATGTTTTCTGAGACCTATCCAGGATGAATCCAAGATCTCTTTCTTGAGTGATAACAGCTGACTTAGATTCCATAATTTTGTATATACAGTTTGGATTATGTTTTCAAATGTGAATAACTTTGCATTTATCAGCATTGAATTTCATCTGCCTTTTGTTGCCCAGACACCCAGTCTCGTGAGATCCCCTTGTAACTCTTCATAGTCAACTTTGGACTTCAGTAGCCTGAATAATTTTGTATCATCTACAAATTTTGCCACTGATCTGTTTTCCCTTTTTTCCAGATCACTTATGAATATGTTGAAAAGTATTAGTTCCAATACATATCCTTGCGGGACCCCATTATTTACCTCTCTTCACTGTGAAAACTGACCATCTTTTAACCAGTTACTGATCCATGAAAGCGCCTTACCTCTCATAGGTGCTGACTCCTTGGGTGTTCCGTGGCTGGAGCACCCACAGGGAAAAAATGGTGGGTGCTAAGCCCCCCTATCAGCACCCTCCCCACTGTCAGCTGTTTCACGGGATGGAGGAGGCTCTTGCGGGGAGGGAGGAAGAGAGAGGATGTGGTGCGCTTGGGGGATGGGGTGGAACAGGGATGGGGTGGAGCGGGGTCTGGGGCAAAGCCAGGGGTCGAGCATGCCTTGGCACATTGGAAAGTCTGTGCCTGTGTTCCCTCTTATCCTATTACTGCCTAGTTTGCTTAAGAGCTTTCAGGAAGGAACCTTGTCAAAGGCTTTCTGAAAGTCCAGGTACACTATATCCAGTGGATCACTTGTGTCTACGTGTTTGTTGACACCCTCAAAGAATTCTAATAGATTGGTAAGGAATGGTTTCCTTTTACAAAAGATGTATCGACTCTTCCCAACATATTGTGTTCATCTGTCTGGTCAATAATTCTGTTCTTTACTATAGTTTCAACCAATTTTCCTGGTACTGAATTTAGGCTTAATAGCCTGTAATTGCCAGGATTGCCTCTGGGGCTTTAAAAAAAATCGATGTCACGTTAGCCATCCACCAGTCATCTGGTACAGAGCTGCTAAAAGGGATAGATTACATACCACAAGCAATAGTTCTGCAATGTCATCTCAGAGTTCCTTCAGAACTCTTGGGTGAATATCATCTGGTCCTTATAATAGAAGTGTGGTGGCTAGGAAAGTGTTGAGAGCCTTCCATTGACTGTCACACAAAATAGTCCTATTATGGTTAAGTCACTGGACTGGAATTCATGAGATCTAGGTTCTGTTCCTGGCTCTGCCCTACACTCCATGTACGACTCTAGGTGTAGATCCTAGCAATTTCCCCTCCCCATCAGCCCTACACACTCTAATGAAACTGACAGAGAAAAATGATAAAAGACAAAAACATCCTCTCACTAAGTCTGACCTCCGTGACTTCTGCAGTGGCCGGTGCTGGCCCAGGGGTCCAGGCTGGCTTTCCAGAGCTGAATATTTTAATAATTTCCGGTTGCTGCCCTTTCATGTAAATTTCATCAGCTTGAAATAAGTCTCAAATGTAGAATTGGGATCTGGATTTGGGTCCACAGGTAAACCCTCCAGCCAGAAATTCAGAAGTGTTCAGTTTTGTGGGTGTGATGTGAGCCAATCTATGCTTCTTATTAGCATTGTTTGAAAGTTCTTCACCTCCTGTTCTGCTTTTTCCAAATGGGTGATTAAGGCAAGATGAATTGGATCAGTTCATCTCCCCCCCCTCCCCCAATGAAAGATATCCAAAGCTTGTTAGTCAACCCTGCTTTCCACCCTTTAGGGTACATCCATACTACTGGGCTAAGTCGATTTAAGGTATGCAACTCCAACTACGTAAATAACGTAGCTGCAGTCAACTTACCTTAGGTCGACTTATTGGACTTACCTTATGGTTCTCGTTCTGGTGGAGTACCAGAGTTGATGGGAGAGTGATCAGCGGTTGATTTAGTGGGTCTTCATTAGACCTGCAAAATCGACCCTCCGTGGGGATCGATCACCAAATATCGATCCCCCGGTACGCATGGATAGGTTTAAACTTTCTAAAGGGGACACAATATTTCTTGACTCTACTATTCTCTCTTCAAATATAGGAGTGGGTTTGGGCTCCAAAACATCCTTCTTTTGTATCATTGCTATCTCTTGTCTAGAAATGCATACATGAGTTTGGGGGTTTTGATCAGTTCAGGCAAGATTTAGCTTTAGTATATCCTTGCTGCTTCCAATACTTTGGAAATATTTTTGGAACAAAAGAACATGCAAGTTTAAAAAAAACCCACACTCAGCCCTTCCTCCTTATTTCCTGACACTGGCATTGCTACACACACCTTCAAACTGCCCCCACCCCATTTACATTTAAGATGTTATTCCATTGCAGCTGTCTCCCTCCAACTGTTACCTTTTGTTTCCACAGTTCCCTTTGCAATAGTCTACACTTTTCCTCTGGCTGGCTGGCTTTCTAATATCTTTACTTTTTAGGTTTGCTCTTCATCATGACCCTAATACAGTGCATTTACACTACACTCAGGAGGAGATGAATAGCAAGTCTACCAGATAAACGGCCATAAGCTCACAGCCTTTCAGAGACTTATTCATTGGAGTAACAATATTAGCCTGCAAGGGCACTTTCAAAAGCTTTCATGTTTTTCTCCATTCCCATTTGCAATCTCTATTATTATTGGGCGATGTCACTTTCAGGTGGAAAGGGATTTTGGTCACTACCAACTTCTGACCTTGAACTGAAAAAGCTTCATATCACATGATAAGTGCTTCAGCCATTCATTTTATCTAGCCACTCACAACATTTAAGGTCATTTTATTTTCTCTACAACTTATGCAGGCTGTCCTATTGCATTTTGACCCTAGTGGCTGCTTTCAGGAAGGAAAAGGCTATCAAGGATGAAAAATGTAAGGCTGTTGATGTAATTGTTAGTGTTTTTTTGATTGGTGTCACTGTGTTCAGAGGTGTACTAAACAAAGGGAAAACATACTCCTTTCTGCAGGGAATTCAACATCTAAGGGCCAATCCACAGTTGAAGGCCCCCTGTTACATACTTGCATGCAATTACCAGTGAAGTTGTGTCTGCAGACAGCTAGAGCACAATTTGCTATCACTTTGGGTATGTCTACTGTGACAAAGTTCCTCCTCTACATCGGTGGGTCCTGCGCTTATTGGTGGATTTTTCTTGCCTCAGAGATCTTCCTCTCTAGTAGAATTCATAGTCCAGGTTAATTCCTCCTGTGTCTGATCAGGAGTTGGGAGTTTTGGGGGGAACCTGGGCCCGCCCTCTACTCCGGGTTCCAGCCCAGAGCCCTGTGGATTGCAGCTGTTTAGAGTGCCTCCTGGAACAACTGCACGACAGCTACAACTCCCTGGGCTACTTCCCCATGGACTCCTCCCAACACCTTCTTTATCCTCATCACAGGATCTTCCAGCAGTACGCCCTCTTACTCTCATCTCCTAGTGCCTCTTGCTCCCAGCTCCTCACACACAACCTCCTTCCACAGCTCCTGACATGCACACCTCACTGGCTCACTGGGAGGCTTTTGACTAGTTTCAGCCAGCCCCTGATTGGCTGCAGGTGTCTCAATCAACCTCCTTGTCTTCTGGAAAGTTCTTAATTGGCCCCAGGTGTCTTGATTAACCTGGAGCAACTGCTATAAGGTATTAGGGATTTGTTAAGCCTGGGGCTAACATACTGGTTCCTTACCACTTTCCTATAGCCCTCTGGCCTTGCCCCGTCACACTACACTTTAATTAGACACCCATGAATGGCTTGTGCCAGCTGACCCAGGTTCATGGGGCTTGGGCTAAGGGATTATTTAATTGCAGTGTAGACATTTGGGCTTGGGCTGGAGCCTCAACTCTAGGAACCTGTGAGGTCAGAGAGTCCCAGAGCTTGGGGTGCAGCCAGAGCTCAAATGTTTATACCACAGTTAAACAGCCTCTTAGCCTGAGCCGCACAATCCCAAGTCAGCTGGCATGGACCAGCTGTGGGTTTCTTATTGCAGTGTAGATATACCCTTAGACGTTATAGGTTAAAATCCTACCCTACACCCTCATTGAAATAAACAGGCTTTTATGGGTGTAAATAATGAATTGGACCCTCTCATAGATTGAGCAGTGAGAAGATTTCAACTAGCCCAGCAGGGGACAAAAACACCCTGGGGCTCCAGTAGAGGTTTCAACTTCCTAGTCCTCACTCTCACCTTTTGTTCACTTTCCCTTATCAGCATGCCCTGAACCTCTGTGGAGCTACTGGAGGGGACAATTGGGGGAGGGACATAGGACATGGAATGATGGGGTGGACTTCCTGCCAGTGTCACAGTGGATAGGCTATTTCTGCTACATCCAGAGCAGTGCGGATAATTCTCTTACCTTACCAATGCTGCGACTTGGTGTCCCACAATTGCTGCTCCTACCTCTTTCCTTGGGTTAAGTTGAGAAGAGGTTTGTAGATATGATGGGGTGTTGGAACCCCAGTTAATCTCCCCAGGCTGTCCTACTTATTAAAGGGTGATAGTGGACACATACTGTCTCAGTTCTTGCTGGATAGTTTTATTAGAATTGACTCAATAGAGCTTCAGCCTATTTAAACCATATCATAGTGTTTTGTCATCTTACCATGTGGAAGGTTACTTGCTCTCTTCTCCCCAGTTGTTCTACAGAGTTCCCGTGTCCGTGTAAATGTCAATCCATAATACATTTCTCAGAGAGTATATGAGGAAATGCCCTTAGCTGGAACCATTAATCCAAGAACACCCACCCACCCCTTCACCCCAACCCCACCTTAGCCTGCCACAATTGCTGAGAGATCAGTAAGATGCAATTCTCTTCTGAACAAACCCTGGTTTGGATTTTGCAAAAGGAAAACCCCCAAGTGACAAGAATTTGAGACTCCAATCCCTAAACCCCACATCTCTAGCATTTATCCTTTGAACTTCTAGCCTGTGAGGAAAGTGCAGCAGCCACATTTGATTGGTAGTACATGAAAGCAGCTTGTAGGAATGCATGTGATATGACTTCTGCCAGCTTTAGTGTGTTAAAGTTTTCTTCTGACAAAAGATCTCTTTTTAGGGTGTTATAACCAACATTTTCTCTTTTCTGACATTTTGCCTCTTGTGCTATAGCTTCTTTAGGGAATGGAAATAAATAGCTATTTGCTTCAAGAATAATTTGTGATCTGAATACATTTAGAACTACCCTGTATTGTATATTTAACAAGATAAATTTGAAAGAGAGGCAATCAAAGTCCAGAATGATGTGATTCAAAATGACATAAAACAGCAGTTGGATCAAGTCATTCTAGCATGAGCAGAATGTCAGGAATTATAAAGAAGTTTAAAAACTCCTGGAGACAAGTTTTTCTTGGAAACAATTTGCTGATACATTTGCAGCAAAGCAGAGTTTGATAGAAAGTCTTTTCAAATTCAAATTTGGGAAATTAAAAAGTGTACCGTATTCCAAAATATCTTGCAGAAGATTTGTACTTTTCTGACATTTCCACAGAATTAAGTTTTTCTAGAACTTCCCCCCAACAATAGCAGGCTTGTAATATGTCCTTCAACCCAAGATAAAAACTCAAGTTCTGGAAACCACTATGCAACTTAAGGATGACAAATGACAGTGAAACCACTGAGGGGAATATATGCAAGTGGGGATTCCATCCTACTGCAAGCAGAATATATGCACGGTACAAAGGTCAGATTTTCTCCCTTCCTAGAGTTTGGCTCTCCTTGCTGCTCACATAGCAACAACAGAATATAAACCTCTTCCTAAGCATCCCTGCAAGCTTGGCTGCTCCTAGGGTTTCCCTACCACTCCAACCCCTCTCACATCTTGGTATCGTCACACACTGAGGTGTAGGTTGTCTGGCCTAGTGGTTGGAGCAGAACTGCCAGTGTGGTCACGAGGCAAGCTTATGGTCAGTTCCAGGAATCAGAAACCTGAACAGAACCCAACAGATGAGCCAGAGTTGTGGTCAGGAGACAAGCCAGTGATCACAGCCAGGAGTCAGTTCAGAGATAGGCAAGGACTAGGGCTGGAGTGGAGCAGACAAGGGTTAGAGCAAGGGCTGGACAGGAAGCAGGTATGCCAAAGCTGCAGATGTGTAATACATCAAACATCCACTATGGTGCTGTTGCTACAGGGCTTAAATGATGATTTGTTGGCTCTTCTGACCCATCAGGGAACACAGTCACTTAGGGAGGGTCTGTTGGGTCGAGCCAAGCTCATTGGGTTGCTAAGTGACTGAGCCTAGAGGCAGATGAGTTCCTGACAGGTATGAGATAAGATGCCCCTGTCACTCTGACAGCAGTAATTAACTAGCATTGTTATGGAGAGTTCAAGTATATAACAAGAGAACAAATCAACAGATGAGCCCCGTATCGCAATGCCACCTAGTTACAGTGAATTTATTCATGGTTTACCTAAGCTGTCACCATAATATACTTCTCCACTGTCATGGTTATTGCTCTCCTCACCTGTCATGCACGGCCAACTCTAGAGCATTGAGTAGTAGCTACAGGGAAAGTATAAAAACGGATGGTCCATGCTCCAACCTGGTATGTGGATGTAGTTTCTGTAACAATCCCTTCCAGAATCAGAGTGTTTGTTGCTTTAGGCCTAGTCTTGTTGAACACATTCAGCTGTACATGGCAGATTTCTCCCCTCTCTTTCTGTACCAGCAATGGTTTAAGGGTCTTAAGTGTCTCCTGTAATCTCTTTTCCACATACACACTTCTGGTCTTCCCCTTCCCAGCTCAGACTCTTTCACACTGGCTCCCAATCCTCATTCATCACTCTTTTGCTGCAACTTCCAATCTCTCACCTCCAACATCAGTCACAACCTCTCTTCCTCCTCCCCTACAGCCTTAGAACCTCCTCCTACTCTGTATCCTGATCTTCTACTCCCCCCATGCCCCTCAACGCAACACCCACTCAACATCCCTCTCCTTTGCAAGCAGGATCCGCAGAGGTATCCCCAACAGTGGTACTAGCATCTGCTCTCCTACTTTTCCATTACATTTTGGCAGAGCCTTGCACTTTATATTCCACTCTCAGCTTTCTCTGGGGCACAACATCCACGAAGAGAAGGAATAGGCAGAGGAAAGTCCTCATTTGGGTGTATGGCTGTTTTTCTGGCCCAGGTCTGCATGTGAAACTTGCGCCAGAGAAACCTCTTCCCTTTGAGTGACTAGGGCTCCCTCGGCCAGGTTCTCATCACTGCGTAGCTTGAAAAAAGTCCAGAGCCTACATGCATAAATGCAGCATCACATTTTGTCTCACATGAGATATTAGAATTTGATCCTTCCTCACCCCCTAATCTTGTTAAATCCTATAATTTTTTTGTTCTTCTCCCCTGCTTATAAAAAATCCTTTCCCTGTATAATAGAGTGTCCTTTAGGTTTTCCTAGGTATCTAGTGAGGGAAACAGAGCATCTGGAACTCTACAAGCATTTTACATAACAAAGAAACCCTCTAAGGTTCCACTGGTAGAATTTTTGGCTTTTCTCCTGTTTTGTGAGAAGGTGAAAATATATCACGTAGCTAAAGAGAAGGAATTAAGGATGAGAGAAGCAAGCATTTTAGTGGAATTATAATGACTGCAAGCAATTTAAAAAGATGCAACATCACTTCATTTAATATAGTTTCACAGAGTTCTCAGAGGCTTCTCTGGGGAAATATTCACTAACTCAGAAAATGTTATTTTTTAAAATATTGTGTGCACGAGCCCATGTGCAATATGAATGCTCGTCAAAGTAACTGGTTTAACAGCTTCACAGAAGCAGTAAAAGAGCAAGCAACAGCAATACAGGTATCTTAACTTGACCCCACAGGTGTGCCTCAGCCCTGACCTACTGGGACACCTTGAGAGTTGAGAATATAATTCCTTTTCCTTCTGAAACTGACAAGGGTGATAATTAATATGAACTATGTTTTATATGCGCAAATGTCCATGAGGAAGTGAATTGAGACTACAAATCCATTTCATGTACGCCATCAGAATAGCCATCAGATTATAACAACTTTATGACACTACTGACCTGAGCTGAATTTGAACTGGCAACCTGCAAATGAAAGATTCCATGTCGCATTAGCGGCCCTCTGTGCCAGTTTTTATGAAGTACCACCATGTAGCCACATAATTATCACTTTTTTTTAATCTTCTCAGCGCAGAAGCCAAAAGGTATTTTTTAATTGAATCATGTCCACAATAATTATAAACATAACCTCATATTTAAGTTCCAAGAGTTACATAAAAGAAAAGTTTCTTTCCCTAACCAAACAATTTAAAAGGTTCACCTTCCTCAAAGACAGGAGAATGTAATGTGACAAAAGTATCACTTGTTCACCTTCAACCATAACTCTCTTTTCAAGTTTTTATTCAAAGGCTAGGAATTAAAAACAAAACCAAAGGACCCATTCTTAGAAAGCTAAGTTGTCATTTTATCTCTAACTCAACACTGACTTATAAAGACATTTAGTAATATATAAATTTTCTCTTAACTTGCCTTTACTTTGTAGTTTTCTCCTATGAGTGGACTGAGGATATTCGTTATTAAATACATATTGGAGAAAAGTATAAATGAAGTTGGCAAGAATGCTCAAGTCACTCAATCCAATTAATCAGAAAGTCAAATAGGCAGATCTTTTTAGGGGTTCATTTTTTTCTAAAGATATTTGTATTAATTGCTATTTTCAAGTACATGTGTCTTGAATATTCCTCATGATACAGTAATGACTGAAATTCTATATTTTTAGAAACCCACCACAGATTGAGTCAAAACCTACAATCCTTACTTGGACAAAACTTCACTGGCAACTTTTTCAAGGGAAAGGAGAACTTCTCCTAAGACCTTGACACAACCTGAGCCACTCATCCTTGTATCTCACCCAGGAACCTTAGTGAAACTTTCATTTGTTTTTTAAAGCCTATTGTTGGAGTTATAGAGGATAAACAAGTGTATGTATGTATATGCTTATCAAACAACGTTTACTTAATTCAGCTGTACAATGCACATCCCAGCTACATATAACATAACTAGTATTTATATACATTTTCCAGATAAACAGAGAGAGATTTTGATGCTAAGTTCAAGGTCATGCAGCAAGATGCATCAGAGGTGAGAACAGAACCCAGCAATCCTGGCTCCTAATTCTTTGCTCTAGGTAGTAGACTAATGAATCCCAGTCTTCACGTGTATTGTGTGTGGGCATGGTCCCATGCCACAGACTAAGACTGTCAGTCAACATCACCATAACATCTCATGCCACATTACTGTACTAATATTGCCTTCTTTCTTTTCCTCTCCTCTTTGGCTTGCATTCTGTTTTATCACTCTTCTCCCTTCCTGTATTTTTCATACTTTATGCACTTTGTCTTTCGTTTTGCTACCCACCCCCTAGTGGTCTCCCTTTCATGTTTCCCTCTCACCTAAAAGCTGGATGCTAAATAATGTGTTCTCACAAGCTGAGTGCCACAGGAGCAGCTCTGGAGAAATCTGGGCCAGTCGGCAACAAATTGTGATAAGTCATCCCTGAGCCGGAATTGGTGAGTCATCTGAAGTTACTCCCTGCGAGTTCCATGATTAGCATGTGCCTATCAATCAGGACCCTGCCAAACTACAAGCAAGGGCCTAACTTGGAGACTTCAGGGCAGGTATAGAGGCTTCTAGAGGAAGCAGCCCCTCATGTCTGCTCAGGGCTGGCGCTTTCACTAGGCAACCCTAGGCAATCGCCTAGGGCACCAGAATTTGGGGGGCGGCATTTCGCCGCCCTTGGCAGTGGGCGGCTGTCTCCTGCCTCCCGGCTCCACCCTCGAGCTGGGAGGCAGGAGGCAGCCGCCCACTTCCTTGCGAAGCCCTGCTGTGGCAAGGGCTGTTGCCGTGCCACTGGGGCTCAGCAGGGCTTCATGGGCAGCTTGCCGCGGCTGCCTCCTACCTCCCGGCTCCGCGCTCAGCTCAGCGGCTGAGCGTAGAGCCGGGAGGCAGCTCGCCACAGGTGGGGGGAGGCTGCCATGGCCCTCGGGCTGAGCTTCCATAAGCGGGGGGGTGGGAGGGGGGAGAGCCAGCTGCCGCGGGTGGGGGAACTGGCTGCTGCAGGGGGTGGGCAGGGGGGGGCGCAGGGCTGGTGCAAGGAAGTTTAGCCTAGGGCGCGAAACTTCCTTGCACCGGCCCTGTATCTACTCAGTGTTGCTACCTTGCCAGGAGAGTTGCCAGCTGCCTGGTAGCTCTGATAGACTGAGCTAGCCTATGCTCATTACTTCCCCAGTCTCCGCCAGTCTCCCAGCTATCCTGACACTAATCCTTCAGTTCTTACTACTACTGTTAATAATAATCATTTGCATAGTGCTTTACTACTACAAAGTGCTTCACAGACATCTAATTAATCCTGATAACCTCAATACAATGAACTCTAATCAAATGACACTGTCACATTAGGAACAGTGAATGGAACCGATACGCCACTGGTCAGTAGAAAAAGCAAAATTATTAGAATTGTTTTTGATGTGCATGTTCTGAGCTCCTTGGTAAAAATACAGAGATCCCTCTTCCACAGTTTTACATGGGAGCTTAAGTACTGGGGCAACTGAACACTAGGTATTTGATTACTTCAGTGATGATGAGCATAGTATGAATGCATAGATTGATTAGCTAGACAGAGCACTTTTCCCTCACCCCCCCCCCCAAAAGGGCTAACAAACATGCAATTCTATCGTAACAATGCACATTTACATATTCAGACTGTTATTGCTGTAATACACTATTATTTAGAGACATAGTAGCAAATGTTAGCAGTACATGTATTTCACCTTGGTACGTTAGTCTTATCCTACTGATTACTAAACATAAACCAGAATTAGATTGCTCCAGCTGGGACAGAGTTCTCTTCACAAGCTTTTAGGCCGTACCGAGCTGAAGTGGAGATAAAATAAATCCCTGTAATAGTTTATTTCAGCAGATAAACCTCTCATTCTGCATTTTTTGCAAGTTTTCTGCAGCATGGTGGAATCCAACTGGAAATAATATACCTGGCTAACAGGGGTGCACCAAATCGCTAATTGTATTATCTGGCTGAAGAGCAATTAACTGGAAATGGCATTCAGCCACAGCAGAATTTGAAGCTGAATAGTGAAGGGAGCAATAAAAGATGCAGTCATGTGTATTATATTTGATCATTTACTACAGCTGCATTTTAGTAATATGAACCAATACTAATTGTCAACATAGTAACCCCACAAAATACACCATAGTAGGATATTACTTTTTCCATAATATTTTGTCATAATGATATTATGGGGCGGGGGGAGTGGGAGAACCAAAACAAAACCTACACTGCAGATAGAACATCTTTTAATAATTATAATTAAAGTCTGATATTACAATTTTCCATAACAACATCTTGGTAATTAAATCTATTCTGGAAATAATTACTTTTTCCTCTAAAGTTTGTGTGTGTCTTTTTTTAAAGTAGATTCATACATGTTGGAAAGACTGAAGAGACCTTATGCTCTTTCCCCCCTCTTTTAAATTCTGTTGACCTAGAGGGTTAAGATAAAAGTCAGTCTCCATGATGATATTCATTGCTCACTTTTTCAAATTAACTTTGTTCATAGAGACAAAAAGATACGATAGTTTTAAAAATATAGTCTGCAAGAGTAAGGAATGAGAACAAGAATGCTCCTAAGGGACAATGGACTTGATCCAAAGTTCACTGAAATCAAATGGAATCAAGGGCAGCTTTGGCTAACCATCTGAATTTTTTATTAAAATATTAATAAATTTAGGTTGGAATTCCAGATTAAGTGTGGCTTTGAACAGCTATTCAGTGCATCCCTAGTGGCTGATCTATTTACATTTTTTTAAAATCAGCAACAGCATGTATACAGCACTTTTATAAATTTAGTCTCACTATTTTCAGTTCAAGTGCTACTGTTTTTAAATTAAAATCAAATATCCACTTTCTGCAATTCAAGATAGGGAACTTTTAATTTTAGCAAGTTAAGGGCAATCCTATACCCTTGACCAACCAGAATGCAACATTTATAAACTAGGTCTGCAAGTAGAATGTAGCAATACAAATTCAAACAACATGTTGGCAACTTCAGTGTTTTAACTGTAAAACAGTGAGGTGGAAAATGGGACAGAGCATGTTATTTGACACTGGCTTAATAGCTGGTTTCTATGTGAAACACAAAAAAAGCCAAACCAAACCAAACCAAACCAAAAGCTTGATTCTGGGATGTGTACAGAATACAGGTCAGGAAGTGGTCCAGAAGTAGCATAAATATCACCTTTGCAGTCCCTTGATCCTGCTATCTCTGTCTATGTGGCAATTAATTGCCTTGTGCTATGTTAGAGCAACCTCTAGATGTCTCTAACATATCAGGAAGCAACAGAAACAAGGAGCCAAAATCTAAGGTGAGGGCCAGTGTGGGATGGCTCAGCACATTCCCTTTTCCCCTGCTGCACTGATAGGAGGCAGGTTGATGGACGTAACAGCCCATAGAGCAGCTTGATGCCTCTGGAGTGGCACTCTTTAGCTGGGGCATTCCTTCCTGCACAGGTTAACCCATCTCCATGGCTGCACAAGTAGAGGCACTGTCTCAAAAAGGGCAATCCCAAGCTATGTAGGCCTTTATGGGTCAAAGATAGCACCCTGAATTAACCAAGAAACAAACTGGAAGCCATCACATATCGCAAAGCACAGCTGTAATGTGCTCCCCATGAGACAACAGCCACCAGCCACATTAACACTACGTGAAACTTCTGAAGACATCTTTAAACACTGTGCATTTCAGCTATCCAATTTTGATATGAGAAAGACATGATTAACTGAAGAGGTCCAAAAAATGGGTCAAACCTTTTAGCCAACCTCAAATGGGGGTTGGGAGAAAGTTTTGGTCACTCCTGCTATCAATTCATCAAGCAGCTGGCAATCAATAGCAGGCCATTGGTATACAATTGTCACTTGTGAAAACAAAGCTGAGAAGAGGGCATTTAAAAGAGCTACTCTCTCTATAGCCAAAATAAAAAGATCATGATAATTCCCTAATAAGCTATCAATAGAGTGGCCTATCAGACAGACTGCGTTCATTAATGGTGTAATCTGAAATTAAGTAGGTTTCATCAGCCTTCTGGGGTTGACCATTTAAAAAAGCCCTCACCTTGACATGGAATAATGCATGGCTTTATCTCTCTATAGCTACTAGTGCCAAGTAACTACCATATAGCCAATGGGCTAGATTTTTAAAGGCACTTAGGAATTTAAAATTGCAATTAGGCACCTAGTGGGATTTTCTAAAGTCCCTAGGCACCTAACTGCCATAGATTTAATTGGGAGCTAGGTGCCTAGGAAATTCTCACTAGGTGACTAGCTCTATCTTTAGTCATCTAAATACTTTAAAAAATCTACTCTTATCATCCTATGATGAAATCAGTTCAGTAGTGCTCGCTGATAAGATAACGCAGAAGAAAAATGTCAAAGGGTATGCAATGTTGGTAAACCAGGTGCCAGCATCTGTAGGATTTGGCTATGCACTGACAAATTCATAGCTGGAAACCAGACTGGCTCACCTGTATGTTGATATTGTTTAAGATAGATGTTGGACTTGTAACAATGTGTATAGTGTTTTGACTCGATGAAATGCTTATAAATTGCTGCATGCATTAATCCTACTTGTAATGTCTGTATTCTGCTCTATAATATGTAATTTTTCCTTTATAATTGTAAAATGCCTGTTCTGAACTTGTGAACCTAGGCAGGAAAAATGGTTCCCTCACCCATTCAGAAGCCATAGTGGAATATCACAATGCAAAGGCTGGTTTATGGCCCTCTTACCCATGAAGGTGCTACATGAGAGAAAGCACATCCCATCAGCTCAAATTCTGGAGGTGGGAAATAAAGATAGCTGACATGAAGATTTTTCATCTCTTTGCCTTTGGACTCTTATAAGGGCTGAAACAAAGAAACAAAAGCAGAGATCCCCAGGTTCAACCTGGGATTAAACATTCAGTGCTGACAGATTACTCCATCACTGTCACCTTTTGGAACCATAGACTGAACTCATCTGTACTTATATGTTGCCTACTTTAACCTGTAAAATAAAACTCATTTCTTTTTCCTAGTTAATAAATTCTTAATTAGTTTAATATAGGATTGTCTACCCATGTTGTCTTTGGTGTGAAATCTAAAATACACATTGATCTTAAGTAAGGTGACCGGTTTCTTTGGGCTGGGAGCAACCTGAATATTTTGTGATTTTTGGTGTAAATTACCATTTATCACTAAGCCCAGCTTGCCTGAGTGTCAAGATAGACGTGAGTATCCAGGAAGATTTTCTATGAGTCTGTGGTAAGGCAGTTTTAGTGATCTAGGAATTCACATTTGTTACCGGGTTGGTGAAATCTAATTACAGAATATACCACCAATTTGAGGTCTGCCCTGCTTTTGACAGTCTGCCCTGACAGAGGTGTTGACTTTCTGGTTTCCCCAGGGGTGCTCCACCACCACCCCACCCTGCCTCTTCCTACCCCCACTCCTCCACTCCCCCTGCCCAGTACCTCCTGCACATCATTGAACAGCTGATCACCGGAGGGCAGGAGGAGGAAAAGGGGTGGAGCTGATCAGCAGGGCCGCTGGTGGGTGCTCAGTACTCACTATTTTTTTCCTGTGTGTGCGCCAGCCTCAGTGCCTATGTGCCCTGAGGTTGGCACTTGGTTGTGAGCCACTCCAGAGAGCATGACAGAGTAAAAGGCTGGGAATCCCTCTTTTTGGTGACCCATCCAGAGCTTCTACAGCCTGCTTAGTACCTCACTATTTAAAACGGAGGCTCAGGAAGTGTTCTCCCAGTAGGGGTCTGCTCTTGCATGAGGCTGAACATGACATATGTGATTGTGCAGCAGCTTGAGAATAAATCTGAAAATACAGGCGTTATTCCCCCCCCCCCCCCCACTTAAAACAGCAGCAGAAATGTAATCTGCTGGGTATTTTGGGAAGAAAAGCATCAGTAGAGAATAGGATAAACACATGGGAACATCTGTTCTAAGAAGCCACTTGAAAAACAATTATGTCACGGAACAGGAAAAATATCTGAGTAGTAGAATGTTAGTTGGGCTTTTGGAAAACAGCTGGAAGAAAAGAGAAAGAATACATGCTAGGCTTGTTTAAGTTTAAGATCAGCCATCTCAGTGAGTAGCACAGCCTCCATTACTATTTCAGTTACTTTAGTTTTGTAACACAAGGATAATAGGAGATAAATCAGTTTAATAGGGCAGAGGTTGTAGGCAGAATGCAACGCAGGGACAGTGCCATCTGACATGCCACTGAAACATCCAAAACATTTATAAAATACCTCAGAAGCCATCCAACCCACTATAGATCAAACTTGAAGGGCAGTTGCAGCACTTTCCTTTGTAAAGAAGTTTTGAAGAGTTCATGAAACATGCAGACCCAAAGTTGCAAGTATTCATCAGCTCCCAAATTTCCATCAAGGGGCTGTTATACTGAACAAAGTTTTACAAACGTAAGTGTCCAGGACTTTGCTTTAGGAAAGACAGACACCTTTGTTTTAAGTGACAAAGACTGCTAGTTTTTATGAGGACCAGCAGCTAGCCTAGTAAATTTGCTTACATAAAAGTCCACATTTTCATAGTGGCTTCTCTTGGCCTCCTAACTGTACCTGCCAGACTTGCACACCGCTATTTGCTAGTTAGGATGTTATGCACCTACCAGTTTGTGTGTGGAACCAGGACCAATCAGAGGAGGGGCCAGGAGGGCCATTGGGCCTGGGCCTCAAGCTCAAGGGGGGGGCCTCAAATTTAGACACTTGTTAATTTTCTGGCATTTGATAAATTTCGCAACTTGTTTTTATGCGCATCCCTATCGGACCAAAATGTGACCCACTTTCAGCTTAGAGCTGCAAATTTAAGCAAATAAGAGATGTGATTTGGTAAAAGACATTTTTTTTGTTAACTGATATAGATCATATTAAAGAGTTTAAAATGTTCATAAATATTAATAAAAATATATCGGTTCTGACGGCACAAGATTCAATCATGTGTCATCATTTTTTATTTTTATTATGGCTAGGGGCCTCAAAAGCTGGAAGTGGCCTCGGCCTCTCTGGACCTCTCAGAGGGCCTGTGTGGAAGTTTGTGTGCGCGCGCATGTGCAAATATGGGTACTGAGTAATTTCTGAAACATTGGCCCAACCTGGTCCTTGAGCTAACATCTTTTGTCAATCCTCATCCAGAGACAGAGGGAATCTCTTAACAGAGTTTCTTCTATTACTACTACGTCTTTAAAAAGACACTAAAATAACTATTTGATTAATGCATACAACCTCACTGTGAAGAAAGAGGTATCCTCATTTTAGACAGAGAAACTGAGATGGGGAGGTTCAATCTCCTGTCCTAAGCAATGTAAGGAATCAGTGGCAGAACCCAAACAGGAATTCAGGAGTTCCTGGCACTTGGTCCCATGTCCATTCCACTGGAACAGGCTGAAATCTTTGCAAGGGGGAGAACTTGTAGGATTCACTTTTTTGTTTTTCCAATTGCCAATATTTGACTGTTCACAACATTGCAAAGGATTTGTGGGCCACAGTCAGAGACCACATGAGAAATTCTTTTATTGCCTTTCACATCTCATAAATGCTAGGTAGATGTAAAACAGTTAGACAGAACATGTAGTAAACAGATGGCTTTCTACCCTCTCTGTGTTCGAATAACTTTCTGATCATTACAAAGCCATTTATGAATTTTTAATAATTGAAAAGCAAGCATGGGAGAAACTCTGTGTAACTTAAACCTGCTCAGTGCAGTCTTTTAGAAATCTTATGCACCCTCTTCAGGGCTTTGAAGAAGACTGCTCAAGTAGGGAACAGTTTTCACACTGGACTCATACAGATATTCTCTCTTATCAGTCTCTTGGAGGAAAAAAATGTGAATGTAGAAGCACTATGAAGCAACTGATGATAATGTTGCAGAGCATTTGTGGGACAGCTCATTAGCCACCATGAAACAGGATCCACACAAAGTACATTAAAGAATCAGAGGGGAGTATATTCTTGACAGATTTTTAGATCCCAGTTCAAAGGCACCATGCCAGCTTTTTAACAATGGGGTGAGACCAATGTAGAACACTTCAGACAGATTTGTACAGATAAGGTGCCCAACTGCATGTCAGAGATGATCAATGTGGAAGAAGAGCGAACTTTCTGTACTGATGTTACAAGCCAGGTAGAAGAGACTGCACGATAAGAAAAATAAAATCAATCTCAAGTGAGAAGGAGCTCATGCCTACTGTAATAGTCACCCCTACCATCACCACCTCTTTCTCATGAATTTCTTCCCCGTGCATCATGATCTTCCACACCACCTGAAAAATAATTCTGAGTCTGGCTCCTGGCTCGGAGATGCAGAAAGTGTTTACCGTGGTACTGTCTTCAATGGCAGAATCATATTCATGCATAAAAATTAGTCTCTTCTCTATTAGCAGCCCAACACAAGGACAGCACTTGGGATTAAGTGAGATGACATTTGTTGCCCTGTACATTTGGAAGTACACATATGAGCTAAGCAGAATTTCTTAGCAGAGGATGGAATAGCAAGCCATGTTCATGTAAGTAATTCCCAGCTTTTAACTTGTAAGTGTTTTCAATTGGATGAGATCACAAAAAGAAAAACCAAGAACATGAGCGCAATACAACATAGCATAAATAATATTAGAAATCAAAACCATATTTAGGCAGTTTTATTTATATATATATATATATACACACACACACAAACTGCCTATATATGGAAATGAGTCTTTCAGACTTCATGTCAACCTGTGACAATAGAGTCTTGGACAAGTTGCTCAGTATCAATCGAAGGAGATATATATATATGGATATATATATATATATATATATATATATATATATATAACAGGTTGACATGAAGTCTGAAAGACTCTTTTCCATATACAATACTTGCTGAAAATAAAAGAGGCTACTTGGACACCAACAAACCTCTAGCAATTTTCCCTCTGCATCCTGGCTACCTGTCTACTCACTAAACACGTCCCCCCCCCCCCCCACGACCAAATAAGGCACTGTATGTGAAATGAATTGTTACAACTCCTCTTTGATATTTACATTTCCATCAGCAGTCATTTCTCTGTCAAAAACAATACAATGTCATACACAGATGGTTCAATTGAGCTGAAGTAAAGGAGGCCTGCAAACTCTTGTTCTACAAATCACTCTCTCTATATGAGCAGCTTCATGCTTTTAAGAAACCTTTTCCAAGAATTAATTTCTCCCTATCCTGATGGTCTTGACAATTCTGAAGTACTTGCTCCCTCCTCTAAGCACAAATCTCTTGGAAAACAAATCAGAATTACATGTTCTACAGCTTTTAATCCTTTTTTTTCTGATTGGGGGATGCCAAGGTCAATGCTTTTAAAGGGACTGAAATTCAAGTTTTTAGGTCCAGTGGGTGCATTAGAAATAGACAAAGAAGTATGATTTTATTCCACTGTAATTATCAGCATGACTCATTTTATCACACTTGAGCAAAGTGAGTTTATTACAAAGCAAAAAAACCAAAACAAAAAAAACCCCACACCCCAAACAAACAAAAACAAACCAACCCCAAGCTAGGATTTGCCTCTGATTATCACAAGTGGTATTAGGTAACAAAGTAGGGAGGTAGTGTCTGATAGAAATAAGTTTTACTAAATGATTAATCCATTTCTTAACTTGTCACCAGTGACTGTCACAGATGAATCCATATCTGGTATTCTGTGCATTTCAGAAATGGATGCTCACAATGTTTGATTCTAGTTAGATGCACAAGACAAGGTTTTCAAAAGTGACTTCTGATGCCTCAGTATTTAGGTGCCTGACTTCAGACACCTTGAAGAGGTTTGATTTTCAGGGAAGGGGTACTCACCACTTTCTGAAAATCAGGGTTTTTTAAACACACCTCCAGTTGGGAAACCAAAAGTCACTAGTCATTTTTGAAAATCTTAGTTGTGAGTCATATACTCCATTTGCCAAATTGTGCCTAATCTATAAATTCCAAGACATCATGACTGAAATCTTGCACCCATTGAACAAATATGAATATTGCCATTTACTTTGTTAAGGCTGATTTCACCTTATGTTTCCAGTGATATCTTCTTAAAGTATAAATCCATCACATAAAAACAAAACAAAACTTAAAAAACAAAACCAGTCAGTGGGCAAAAACCTCACTTACCGCTTTATATGAAACACAGAAGACAACAAGATTGGAGTAGAAGATCAGATCCTAAAGTAACAGGTACTATACGAAAACCTATGATAGAGAGAAATATGGAGAAATACAGGGCATTAGGACATGGGCAGCTTTTTCCTGTTTGTTTTTATTTTACATGGCTCATGGGTTACTGTCTTCAAAAGGGGTATGCATACATAAAATTATATGGCATCCTCAAATCACTGCTGCTCAGACCCAGTTTATTTTTAGTTCTTTAAAATATTAGGAGCTTGATACAACATCCCCTGAAGTTACTGGTAAAAAATACCATGTATATTCAATGTATGTACAATGTATATTCAATATGTGCAAGATAGGATACTGCATCTCAGAAATGAGAACATTTTGCTGAACACCCACTGTGAATGAATGGAGTGCTCTTATTTAAGTCGATGGGAAGTGAGGGTGCTCTGAACGTCACAGGATCAGGCAAAGCCACAAGATAGCACACAGACTCGGTTCAGAGAGAGAGAGAGGAGTGAAATGCTTAAAGACTTCACAGGTTATCAGTGCCTGAAGTTTGAAATGGCTTGACTCATCCTCACTTGAACCTCTTCCTAGCATAATAAGCAATGTGGTTAAGGGAGGCAAGACCTCATGTTTTTGTTAGTATTAATCCCAGTATTATATTGTAATATTTCATTTACAGTGTATAGATTACGCTGATTGCGCCTTGCAACATCAGCAGGATCCTTTGTGGATTTTTGTTGAATACTGTGCTCCCAGGGACTTTAAGTACTTTGTATACATTTGCTTACAAAATCCTTTAAAACCAAATCAATGTGGTATCTTTTCCAGCCTCAGGCCAACAGCAATCTGTAGAGCACTTATACAGAAATACACCTTAGTCATATCATGGGATTAGTCCAGCTAGTTTCTTTTAAAAAAATTGGTCCATCATGGTAAAATAATAATAATAACCAACTCATATCATTTTACATCCCTAGATTTCCAAGCACTTTACAAAGGAAGTCAGTATCATTATTCTATTTTACACATGGGGAATGAGGATACAAGGCAGTGAAGTAGCTCACCCAAAGATACCCAGCAGGCCAGGAATAGAGAACCCAGATCTCTTGAGTCTCAGCCCAGTGCTCTGTCTACTAGGCCATTCTGTCTTTACTAAAATTAGGACTCCTGGTTATTAAAATTAGGACTCTTGGCTTTGGCATAGGGGAATTCTGTAAAGCAACAAATACATCTACTTTACAGTAACCAATTGAAAATGATGGTCCAGATATTCATTTAGTGTTAATTGGAATAGCTCCACTGGCTGGCAAACTGAAGATCTGGCACAATAATATATCCAACATGGGATGATACAATTTCCTGACGTTCACCTACACTGATCATCATTGTTTATTCATTATCAGATGAATATAACAGCAAAATTATGAAGATTTTCCTCTACAAGCGTTGGTCTGTGAGAGACCTGGAGGTCACAAGTTTAACAGTCCATACCCAAGTATCAGAGGGGTAGCCGTGTTAGTCTGGATCTGTAGAAGCGACAAAGAGTCCTGTGGCACCTTAGAGACTAACAGACGTATTGGAGCATAAGCTTTCGTGGGTGAATACCCACTTCTTCAGATGCATGCAGTGGCCACTAACGTCTGTTAGTCTCTAAGGTGCCACAGGACTCTTTGTGGCTTTTACAGATCCAGTCTTCCTTGACAGAAGTCAACATGAGTACAGCATTAATACTTGTTTTTCCCTGTCACAGGTTGACCTTCTGCCAGTAAATTCTATTTAAGCTCAAACACCAACCCTATACATGCTGGGGAACACATTAAAACTGGGAGCCATCAGTTTCAGTTATGATGTACAATTGCTTCATATGGGAATGGATGCTTCTTATATTAGATATAAACTCAATTTTTTCTATTTTGGACTAAAAATAATTTCTCTCCAGCAAACAAAAATTATAGTAGTAACACACATACATTCTCTTTTGTGGTATACAGGGAAGCTATAGCTGGATTATTTATTTACTTACTTTTTAAAGGCCAGGATAATTTTATAGCCAATAATACATGTAGGTATAGAAGCTAAAATTCTGTTAATCAAAACTCATGTTTCAAGGCATAAACTGATCACTTCAGGTTTCAAAAAAGGAATGACCAATATACAGCAATACACAATTGGGTATAGCCCTGATTTAGCAAGGTATTCCCAAATCCCATTGATTTCAGAGGACCTAATCACATGCTTAAAGTTAGGCACTTGCTTAAGTACTTTGCTGAACTGGGGCCTCTGTGAGCATCATAGATGTTTCACATTCCTTTGAAGCATCAGGGACTGGCCCGTTGCAGAAGAAACAAAATTTGATGGACTAATGGTTAGGATTTGCATTACCAAATCAATGTTCCCAATCATTTCACACATAGGCTTAGTGTCTCCTAGATCACTATGGCACGTATCACATTGGGGGGAGGGATAGCTCAGTGGTTTGAGCATTGGCCTACTAAACCCAGAGTTGTGAGTTCAATCCTTGAGGGGGCCATTTGGGGATCTGGGGCAAAAATTGGGGATGGATCCTGCTTTGAGCAGGGGGTTGGACTAGATGACCTACTAAGGTCCCTTCCAACCCTGATATTCTATGATAAAAGAAAAGCAAACATATACATCAGTGCATTTGGGATGCGAATGAGCATGTCATGTTCATGTCAAAAGTTGCTTAAGTATTGAAGATGGCCATGATATTCATATAAACAAAGGACTGTGTATAAGGTGAAATTCTACTATCATTTAAAGTGACTTAGCAAGATGCTGAACCACATTTTACTCTGCTAGACCTTTAGTGGGGTTAGCTTGTAGTTACAACTGTAACCAAGCGCGCAATTTGGTTCTATATTTTAATGCATCTACAAACATAGGGCCAAATTCTGAAGTCCTCAGTGCCTGATCCTGAGCTTTTTGAAATTAATGGAACAACTCCCACTGACTTCAGTGAGCTTTGGATCAGCCCTGAAGGCCTTACACTGTTCCCAGTGAATTAACTGGCATTATTGACCATTGACTGTAGAGGGAGCAGGATTAGGCCTCTAGGGTAGAATTCTAGCCCCATTGAAGTTAACAGGAATTTTGCTATCGATTTCAATGTGGCCAAGATTTTATCCTTAGTCTTTAATAGGTAAAACTTATACTGA
Source organism: Chelydra serpentina (assembly GCA_037349315.1). Taxonomy (NCBI): domain Eukaryota; kingdom Metazoa; phylum Chordata; order Testudines; family Chelydridae; genus Chelydra; species Chelydra serpentina. The sequence goes on along the minus strand of JBAIAC010000035.1, from coordinate 25,419,517 downwards.
GTTCAGTGGCCTGCAAAAGGAGGGCAGGCTGTAGCCCACAGACATGAGGCTATATCAAGGCAAAATAAACTGATTTTTAATAGTGAAATATTTCTAAGACCCTCCCCTTAATGAAGAATAACTTTGGCACCTAATGGAAAATACTAGAAACAATCTTGTGCCTATGTATCTTCTGCATTTCTTTTCTCAAATTTTTTATTACTAAGGATGTCCAGCTGTTTCTTCCTCTGCCAAACATCACAATCCTCTGTGATATGACAAAGGGTTATTTTGGAAATAAGTGTGATGTAATAAACAAAGGATAGTGATTTCTGGTGGAGAATAAGGAGAAAGATCAGTGAGACTGAGATCCTAATATTCTTGACGAACTAGAATTTGTATGGCATATACACATCCTCACACACAAATGCATCTAGAATCTATTATGGTTGTATTGCACATTTGATGTATATACTTTCCCTTCAGCTTTCTATAAGCCATCATTAACTTTTTAAATTATCAGCATATTTTAGTTTCTAAAGTTCAAAGAAGCCTGAATGTGATGATGTCTGAGATAGAGTTCTGTTTAGTCAGATTCCATCTCAATGATGCAAGAGAACAGTTCTGGAGTAATACAACTGAAGAAAACTTTGTTTTCTGTTAACATGAAGACCTTGATTGTTCAAGGAGATCCATCTGGGCCAGTGGTCCCCAAACTATGGAGTGCAGCCCCTAGTGTGGCACAGAGGAACATTTGGGGAGAGGTGGTAGGGCACAGGCCAAGCCTCACAGGGGGCAGGAAAGGAGCCACCCAACCCCACTCTTCCCTCAGTTCTGCTCCAGCCCCACCCTCACCCACAGCCCCGATCCCAGCCACAGCCCCTGGCTCCCAACAGCAGCTCCTGGCCCCAGCACCCGGGGTGGGATGGGGCATACACAAACAAGTTCCGTTACAGGTTAATGGGGTGCAATGGAAAAAAAGTTTAGGGACCACTGGTTTGGGTAGAGCACCATATGATGTGGTGCTCCACTCACCACTGGTCTGGTGCCTCTTCCTGGTTACTCTGGGGATTAGCTCTTGAGGTAGACACCCTGTTCTGCGATTTGCACACCGTTACTCTTTCTCTCCTTTGGTCAGCAGCTCTACTCTCACTCCAGGATCCCCAGCATCTTTTTCATGAATTAGCCCTCTGGCTTGGTCACCCAGTACCACTCCTTCAGTGTCTCATAGGGGAGCCCAGGTCTGCCCTCTTCTCAATGTTCCAGTCCAGGGACCCTCAGCTCAGGAGCTTTGTACTTCCTCTCTCTTCCCTCACTGCCCCTTCTCCTTGGGCTGCTTCCTACACTCTGGTCCCCCCGTGTACCAGTTCCAACAATCCTCCTCCCAGGGAGTAACTGCAGACTATCTCCCTGCAGCCCCCAAACAATCCTCTCTCTTCCCAGAAAGTAACTACCCTTTCTTCTCAGCCCTCCACACTATAGCTTCTACCTAGCTTTATAGGCCCCACGTGTTCCTAATTAATGTCCTACTCCCTGGCTTCTGCTCCAGGTGCAGCCTGTGGAGTTTATTGGCCTACCCAGCCACCCTAGCACCGCTCAGTCCTCTCTGGGGCGGACACCTTCATGCATGGAGGCTCATTTCTGGATTGGCTCTACAGTCAGCTCAGACCTACGTATAACAGAGAAAATGTCTCAGTCATTCTCTCTCCCCACTTAGTCCAAACACCAACTGCATTGTCTCTCTTACTTTCCCCCTTGTCCAGGGAACTGGCTTACCCAGATACTAAACACTACCTATCCTTAAAGGCACAGTCACAGCAATAAAGGAAGTGGGAACAGGGTCTTTTCTGCCTTAAAAAAACAAAACAAAACAAAACCAATAATAACTTCAGTACTGAATTTTTTTCCTTTAAGCAAGCTGTGTTGGTTACCTTTATAATTCAGCATTTTCTTTTAACTGATCTTTTTTATTTGAACAAAATGCATTGAATAACATGTCTAAGGGCATATCTACCCTGCAAAAGAAAGCATGTTCTTAACTTGGGCTAGCTACCTTTAGTTAAAATAGCAATGAAGACATGGCAACTCAGGTTTTAACTCTGTTTTGCAGCTTGAATAAAGCCTATATGGGAGCCTGGAATTGAACTTGAGCTCTTAGCCCAAGCTAAAAGCCAAGCTGCTGTGTCCGTTCACTGCTATTTTAGCTCAAGTTAGCTAATGTGGTTTGCTAAATGACATTTTCACTATGTCAGGGTCTCGAAAGACCTCACTACTGAAACCAAAGGAAAGTTCTTCATGAAGCCAGTGCACAATATAACCCTAAAAATGCCATTCAAGACATATATCAGAAATATGCTTTAAAAATATACATTAGCAAATCAACATTCGTGCAGGGTCTGATCCTGCAAACACATGCACTCAGGGCTGGCTCGAGGCACCAGCAAAACAAGCTTGTGCTTGGGGTGGCACATTTCTAGGGACGGCATTCTGGTGCCGGCTATGCCGCTCCTAGAAATGTGCCCCTGCCACCCCAGCTCACCTCCGCTCTGCGCCGCCACCACTCAGCTTCTCCCCCTCCCTCCCAGGCTTGCCACGCATGAAACAGCTGTTTCGTGTGCTGCCACAACTTGGCTTAAAGCCTGGGAGGGAGGGGGAGAAGCCGAGAGGCGGCAGCGCACGAAACAGCTGTTTCACGCACAGCAAGCCTGGGAGGGGGAAATGTAGCATGTGTGGGGGAGGAGGCGGGGTTGGGGATTTCGGGAAGGGGTTGGGAAGGGGCGGAGTTGAGGCGGGGCCGGGGGTGAGGGGGGCAAGAAAAAACAGGGGGCGGCCAAAAATGTTTTTGTTTGGGGCAGCAAAAATCCTAGAGCCAGCCCTGCATACACTCTTGCATAACCTTGTGCACAAGGAGTGTCCTGTGACTCAAATGTGCCTATTTCTGATTAATTCAGCAGCTTAAGGACATGCTTAAGTTATGTTGAAATCGATGGGACCTTAACACATGCTTAAATGGTTTATGGAATTAGGATAGGATCACCCATGTGCTTAAAGTTAAACAGACCTCATACTTAGGCTGAATTGAGACCCATATGTCCTAGCATCTCCAGTTTCAGCCCCTTTGATAGTACACTCTTCAAGGCAGGGACTGTGTCTTTCTGTATGTCTGTAGAGCACCTAGTACATTTTCACTGCTACTCTAATATAAGTAATAGATAATAATAAGAAATAATTAAAAAAATAAAACCCCAAACAAATGCAAGCATTCATGCTTCATGAATTAATAGTCTGATTGTTAAGAGATTTTTTATAAAGTGGTTTGTGTGACACAGAGACATCCACACACGTTTCTAATTAACACCAATCATGCACACTAATGGTATAACCTACTGCTTAAGTAAATGAACATCCTTGCCCCCGCTGCTTTGAAGCACTGATAGGCATGCACTTTATTGACAAAGCAAGCTAATTTACAAAGTGATTGTCCAAGAGGGAACTGCTGTTTATTTGTAGAGTTTTTTCCCATTGAACTCACAGGGAAAACAATGCACTTACATTGTTAATTAAAATATCAACAGCTAAATTTAAATAGTGTGGTCTCTGCAAGAGGAATGACGTTCATTCAGAAAGAAGTACTGATGTCTAGTGGTTGTTGTTTGCTGGTGGGGTGGGGGAGGGAGGATATAAGTTTTATAGGGTTAGACAACCATTTTGCAATGCTTCCCCGCAAATGTTAAGATTGTTTGAAAAATGGAATTAATGTAGTATACAGAATTAATACTACAACAAACAGGAAGCTAAGGGAGCTTGCCCTGTCTTTGTGCTCCTTCAGAGAGTGCTGTCTTTGGTTACCCACTTAGAGTCCTGAGATTTACAGAACATATTGGTTTAGCAACAGTTTGTAGTTTGTTTAAAAAAGATGCCTTAGTGAAAATATAATAAAACTTAGAGACTGTTTACAGCAGAGGGTGGGGGCGGAGGGGACCCTTCAGAAGTGATGGTATTAGTGTTTGAATAGTTTTGCACATATAAGCCAAAACCCCTCTTGATTCTGAATTTTGATTGGCTAGCTATTCCATCTCTTCTCCAAAGATTAGTGGGATTATAACAAGCAAGATCAATCAAACAATATTTTAAAAGGTCAAGACAGTTGCAGCATTCTATTCTATTTTGCAGAATACATGAGGTTTCGCTTATGAGAGCATGTTTGCTCCAGGAAAGAACCTGGAGTGGGAAAATAAAGAGTACATCAGCTAATCTTTTTAGCATGCCAGCAATTCTTTCAGCTGAATGGGCACATACAATTTCAGATCATTTAGGTTTAACTTGTGACTGTTACAAATGGCAAGTGACTTTTCTATCAGTCAATAACACTACAGTAGACTTATTTAATGAAGAAGTTGCATCTGTGATTAAAACTCAACGGGCAAGTAGGATTTTGCACCTTATGAAACAAATCTTACCAGGCCACAGCAGTGATTATGTATTATGGTAGAAATGTCAGGACTGATGTAATATAATGCTAGAGAACAATGTTACCAGGCATAAGAAGGAAAGCTAATGTTGATTATTTCTTATTTTGGAAACACATGACTTATGTATATAAAGCAAGCAAATAATGAATTAACTTCTACATAATATTCAAGGTGGTGTTGATTTTGAAAACACTCTATGTGGTTTGGCTCCTAAAAGTTACTTAAAAGACAAACTTTCACTTCATTTTAGACCAGAGATCGGCCACTGTCATAAATATGAAGGGAAGGGGGAGAGGGTCTGATGCAGTGCTATGGTGGCAGCGGAAGAAGCATTTCTCAGGGTGCAGGGAATTTTGTACCTTGGGGGATTTAACCTAAGCTGGTAAAAATAAGCTTAGGGGCTCTGAATGCGGGTCCCCACGTCTTTACCCTAGAGTTTAGAGTGGGGAGGGAACCCTGACATGGTGGCAGAGGGAGAGCTCAGGGGTTTAAGCATTGGCTTGCTAAACCCAGGGTTGTGAGTTCAATCCTTGAGGGGGCCATTTAGGGATCTGGGGCAAAAATCTGTCAGGGGACAGTACTTGGTCCTGCTAGTGAAGGCAGGGGACTGGACTCAATGACCTTTCAAGGTCCTTACAGTTCTATGAGATAGGCATATCTCCATATATTATATCTAACTATCTTCGATCCCTTGGAGTTATAGGATGACTCTTTTCCATGAAATGATAGCTGGTTATCAGTGGTGGATTCACAGGTGGCTAATGAGAAAGATCTGGGATCTACAGATCTTATCACAATTGGGGTAGATATTTTCCAGTGGAAGGAGTGGGTTTGGATTGTTGAGTTGAGCTGCAGAGTGTTCTTTCCTCCTTTCGTTTCTCTGCTTCCTGTTGTCTTTTTTGGGTCTTGAAATGCTTGAATCCTTGCCACAAAGTTCTTTTCCACTTCAGTCAGTTGAGGGCTTGGGTTTCCAATGAGTTTATGTCGATATTCACTTTGTCATGTTGGCTTTGAGGGTGTCTTTGAAGCACTTTTTTTTGCCCTCTCCTAGTCCATTGGCCCTGGCTCAGTTGAGAGTTACCTGCTTTGGGAGTAGATTGTCTGGCATTTGAAGAACATGGTCAACTCAATGGAGTTGGTGGCAGATAATCATAGCTTCAGTGCTGGAGGTTTCAGCTTGGGACAGAATGCTGATGTTGGTGCATCGATCATCCCACTTGATTCAGAAGATCTTGCGGAATGATGGTATCATTCTTGATGCTTGAGGTGTCTATTGTATGTGACCCAGGTTTTGCACTGTACAGGAGGCCCTGCTCTCCTACGAGCACTGAACCATTGTTTGTGTACTATCAGATTGCTTATATTATCACATTATACTGTCATTCAAGTAAAGTGGTGCTGGTTCATGATACTTATTGAGTTATTTTAAGGTTTGGTTTGTAATGGATTTGCCAACTGAGCCTAGAATGTTCAGTTTGCAGGGGCTGAAATAAATCTACCTCCACAGCTTTGCATGGACTTGAACCTCCAAGTATAGGAAAGATCCCATAGAATGGAGAATGAGCTTTGTGGGGATGGAAGAAGTAGCGCAGGAGGCTGGCTGGAAATCTGAGTGTAGCTCTGCAAACAACTTCCACCCAACTTTGACAGCTTCTCAACAGTACGGTCTGAGGTTCTGAAACACACCAAACCCAAAGCTATTTCAGCTATGAAAAAATGATCCGGAGTCTGCAGCTTGAGTTCTCCTCTGATCAGTAGCTCGTACAATCCCCAAATGTACAAACAGCTCTATGTTAATAGACCACATTTTCAAAGCTGGTAATTTAGATGCTATTGAGCAGAGACAACTGCATGTAAAAAAACAATCCTTCACCAGGTTAAAGAGTCTTTTCAAGGGACATGCTGGGTTTCCTCATCTCCTTAGTATTTAACAGATCAAGTGCAACTTTATTTTGAAGATGTTTGAATCAGTAATGTTTAGTGACATCTGAATTACAAATAGATCTGCATTGTAATTGAACAATTGTGCAGGCTAAGGTGGAGCTGCAAGATTTGCACACTTAGGAAAAGAAGAGAAAGTATTTTTCTTAATCACAAACTTTATTAATCACTTGTCACAGATGCAATCGTAGCAGCTATTAATCATTCACATACAACAGCACTTCTGTTCATCTGCTAGTTTTGGTATAAATTATCATGTCAAGGATTAACCCATTTTGTTTTGCTAATACTTTGCTTTATTCCCCTCCTTTTTTGTTTTTGTTTTTTTGTTCAGAAGAGGCTTTAGAAATGTCTTTTTGGACAACTGGAGTCTGAATAATTATTCATAGCTACATAGGGCTGACCAATGGGTCAACTAACAATGAATACAAACATAAGACATAGGTTCATTCCAAGTTACATTCATGTTCTAGCTCAACACAGAGGCAACAGCAAGTCACTTTCTTCAGGAATTACTGAACAACATGACAACCTGTCCTGAACACAGTATGCGTGTGGTTCCCCAACCTCGTCTGTCCTGCCTCCAAAAAGCAAACAAACAAACAAACAACCCCCCAAAGCCATTTGTTTTTAGAGATGCTGTGTAGGCCACCCAATCTGGAGGAATGACACACTTCAGCAATTTCAAATCACAGTTAAATGCTGATGTCTCCAGGGCTTTGACTACTGCAAACAAAGCCAGCAAGCAACCTACAGAAGCTTTCCCTAAAGTGTAATATAGGATCATAAATTCAGTGTGATGGCTATTAAGCTCATAAGTTGTAGTCAAAACATCTTAAAATCAAAAATCCTCAGGGTTTTACTGCTTGAAATGAAAGAACTGCAAACAAAAACAAAATGTGCAGACTGGGCATTATTGATTAATTAGGGACTAGTGAAAGATTATTTAGTAACGCTTAGAGAAATCAGAAGATCCAAAATGAATTACATTCTAATTGTACAAACAATATGTTATTCTAACAATTAATTTGTATTGATTTTTTTCCTTATGTAACAGCCTCCAGAAAAACATATTTAGTAGAAGACAGAACAGGGTTTATTTCTGCCACAAAGACTATTTTTAAAATCAAACATAATAATGTTTTCCCCTATAGTATGATTAGTTAGAAAAGTGAGAGTAGAAAAAACATTGTGGGTTTTCATATTTATTCTCTCACGGTTTCCCAGGGCAAAGGTGTTTAGCTTAAAGACAAAAGTGATTATTTTTATATCCACCTACAGGAACTACAAACACCAGGAATATGAATTCTTTTTTGCCTCTAACATTGGCAATAATAACGATGATTCTGCAGTCAGAACTTAACTGACAAATTTCTTGATGAGGCAGAACAAATCTACCTCACTAGCCCATAGCTTTACTCTGCAATTCAAACAATAATAAAAATATAGTTTTGTGCCAGGTTACAATCTCCCCCTGTGGGAGGACAACTAGGAAAACTCGGGGGGTGAAATCCTGGCCCCACTGAAGTCAATGGCAAAGCACCCCATCGACTTCAATAGGGCCAAGATTTCATCGAATGAGTTTAAGGTCATGGAATTTCCAAAGTATCATGTGGCTAAGAAGGTACTGTTGTAGAGAGTACAGCGGGATAGCCCTAATTTACCAATCATGGATGTCCTGAGAACATTTATTTCCAAATGCATGTTAAGGCCCTGATTCAGTAAGCTATGACTTGAGTAGGACTTACTCACATGCTTAAAGTTAAGCATATGTTTAAGTGCTTTACTGAATTGGGACCTAAAATATGAAATAAATAATAGTTTTATTTGATTTTAAGGTGAAAGTTTGAACTAAATAGGGTATTGTGCAAAATTAAACCCAAATAAACAAACTCCACCACAAATCCCGACATTCCTTAGAGTGTCAATTTTTTTGCTTTATTTTTCTCATGTTGAAATATAAACTTTTACAATATATTTCTAAGTAGCTTTTTATATATTACTGAGTAGCTTTGGCATCTCTCGAATTTCAGACATAAATCTTGTTATGTAGAAACCAGAGTTTTGATTATTAATAGTCACAAGAAAGTTCTACCCTGTTATTGTAAGACCAGCCTAATGATACAATCTAATAGAATAGTCCTTTTACACGATGCTTGTGTGCTTTAAAATTTCTAGAAAGCCTGTGCTGAGAAAATCACAGGAAAAAGGAAACATGGGAATCTCTGTGATATGTCCTCCTGAGACAGATTGTAAGCAGGTCCATCAGAAATATAATTGGGCCTCCACATAGAGGCAGAAAGCAGAATTGGGAGGGGAAAAGGGAATATTTGGCTGTGTTTGATATATATTAGAATAAAAGCCCAACACAAGAAAAATGAGAGCACATAGCTCAGCATTCTCAGTCAAAACTCTCAAAGGGTCATTTGGATTTTCTGAGATAGAAAACAGCATAAGGTAAATAGATCATTAGAGAATTAGAAGAAAAAGCTAAGAAAGCAAACATGTAGCTGGGAAATAACCCTTGTTATTCTTATCAGAATTCACTCTTTTGTTAATCTTTATAGAAACTGAGTATAGTAAGTAGGAAAGTAGGGGAAAACAGACTCTTTAGATTAGAGCAGAAATAAACAGAAAAACAGTGAGGGGGATAATATGGGCTAATTCTGAGCTGAATTGTTAAATGATCTACACTCAGATGGACAGAATTGATACCTTGTGAGTTTATGAGCTGGTCATTAGTAATGAAAAATGACTTTTCTACTGGTTTAACAGCTAACCAAATGCCTTTCTGGCCATTTGAGCTTTCAGAGCACAACTAATTCAAATTCTTTTTAAGGAGGAGGTGATAATTCAGAAATTGTCATTGTTTTTAAAATGTAAACTGATGTTCTAAAGCCCCTTCTGGAACCTTTGAGGTTTATTTAAAGTGAAACTCCAATATGGGATATTTTAGATTAGTTCTTTGCCACCCTTCTTAGCCCTGGCATATCAAGTGTTTTGAGGGTGGGGCTGGGACAAATGAGGTCTGGCCAGATAATTGCTGCACTCTATCAAAATCCCTGGCTGCCAGATCGGCTTCTTGCAAATACAGAAAATTCATTAGACCTATTTCCTTTAATATGAAACTAATTATTCATACAAACATGATTGATTCATTGACATTTGAACAATAATATTTAGCTTTTACACTTTTCAGCATAGATATCCAAACACTTTACAAAGATGGTCAGTACCATTATCTCCATTTTACAAATCAGGAAAATGACTTGACCCAGATCACCACTTGCAGAACTGGGAATTGAACCAACATTTCACACGTCACAGAGCAGTGCTAGATACATTTGGCCACCTCCACCGAATGCTACTAACTTTTGATGATTCAGGATTACACTTTGATTCATTGAATAGTACCTTCCTCAAAAGAGACTTTGTGTATGATCACAGAGAACTACTGAAGTCTAGGCCATATTACTAGTTGTAAAGTAAAATCCTGGCCCCATTGAAATCAATGGCAAACACCGAATACCTTCAGCAGGGTCAAGATTTCCCACATGTTTCGAAAGCAGTGGCAATTGCTTTGGTATTTCTACACTCTCCGCAGGCTACAATTAGTGTTTTATAAAACTATACAGTAAAACAAGAAAAGGAAAGACAATGGGTGTAGCAGCTCAACAGCAGCCAGATTTACAGAGTGTACTGTATATTAAAGTAAGTTACAACTCTGAACCCACCACTGCTTTATGACCAGAAATGACATGACTGAATTTAATTTTAGTCAGAATGTTTTTTCTACTCGCTTTATTTCGTTTTGCTCTGTCATTTGTACAATTACGTTAAGTCTGACACAGCAATTTAATGAAGGCTCCATCTGTCTACAATAGCCAGCCATTGGGGAGGATAGATGGGATTTATGTTGGGGTTATGGGGTTCATTCCTTTAGCCTTAAAATCCCACCTGACCCGAAGGTGATTGCCTATTGTGACAGACTGTATTCCCGTATTCACACTTTGAACACTAGCGCAATAATCTTTGTACAAAGTATGCCTTGTGAGGTATCATTTGGAAACTCATTATTTGCTGGTCATTATTGTCCTGGTAAAATATGTGTGGCAACTTTGGATGTAAAGTAATAAGATTAGACTGTATGGTGTAACTAAAATATGTTCCTAGTCTGAGGAGCTGCCAAACCAGTTCCTCAGAGACAAAGGGCAAGATGACACCTCAGGCAGGTGTAAATAAGGTCAATGGGTCTTTACCTACTAAGTGGATATTCATTGGCAGGAAAGGGGGCATGGGCAGAAAATCTACATTGTAGCAAAGAAACAGCATATGGTTCCTGTCCACACAGATTTCCCGCCACTATGCTTCCAGTTGGAAATGCTTCTCAAAGGGAGAACAGTACTATAAAAAGAAATGGCAGACGCCCCAATGGACCCCTCTCCTCCTTGCTCTCTTTGTCCATTGATTCACTGCACCAGAAGGAAGAAAGGAAGCAGACATTAGACAGAAGAAAGTATCCTGGCCTCATGAGTTTGGCCAGTAAGAGTATTGAGAATATGTAGTGAGAAAAACTTTGCTTTCAGTTTAACATAGTTTGGTAAGTTAGGCACTAGTTGCATTTTATCTTTATTTTTCTTGTAACTATTTCTGACTTTTATACTTCATTGTTTGTATTCACTTAAAATCACTCTCTCTCGCTGTAGTTCATAAACTTGTTTTATCTAAACCAGTGTGTTGGAACTCAAGTGTTTAGGGAACTCCATTTGTGGTAACAAGATGTGTGCATATTATTTCTATTAATACAATGACAGACTTTATATAAGCTTGTATTGACCTGGAGAACATTTCAGACGTACATTTCTGGGGGGAAATGTGGGACTGGGAGTGTGCTGGAGTCACCCTGCAGTATAATTCAGGCTGGCAAGAGCCTAGGTGTGACTGGCAGGCTGTAGGTCTACACAGACCAAGCTGGGAGTGATTTACATGGCTGGAGGCTGTTTGTGAATACTCTTGACTAGAGGGTACAGCAGCAAAGCAGTGTATAAGGAACCCCACATTAGTGTGAAGGGATGGCACAGCTACTCCCTAGTCTAGACTCTACTCTGGGTATGTCACACCTGCCCAACAGGCTGAATTCCTGTTGGAAAAAATGTGTACCATACCTTCTTCCTTCAGGACAAGAGAAATGCTATGGCTTCCAGATGCTATATTTTTAAAAGGCCAAAACAATTATAGAGAGTGATGCTTTAACTGTTTTTCTTCAGAGAACCTTGAGTTTTAAATTCTTTCCATGAAGTATGATATTGCGATCCCTAGCATGATTACATTGTTAGGGTTTAGCACATTCTGTAATCTAGTGAAAGCAGAAACGTAATTCTTTAAAGCAGTGTTCCTCAAACTTGAGCCGCCACTTGTTCAGGGAAAGCCCCTAGCGCGCCCGGCCGGTTTGTTTACCTGCCGCGTCTGCAGGTTCAGCCGATCGCAGCTCCCACTGGCCATGGTTCACTGTGCCCAGCCAATGGGGGCTACGGAAAGTGGCGTGGGCTGAGGGACGTACTGGCCGCCGTTTCCCGCAGCCCCCATTGGCCGGGCACAGCGAACCGCGGCCAGTGGGAGCCGCGATCAGCCGAACCTGTGGATGCGGCAGGTAAACAAACGGGCCAGGCGCACCAGGGGCTTTCCCTGAACAAGCGGCGTCCCAAGTTTGGGAAATATTGCTTTAAAGGAAACAATTAAATTCTTTAAACACACCTTGTAAAAAAGTGGTTTTTGCTCCCCCTGCCCCAGTTTTTCAAATAGGAGTATATGTTAGTGAAGGGAAAGTTAAAATTGAATCTGAGCCTTGAAGGCCAATTACTGAGTATAGTCACTTGTGTAAAGTCAGACTGGGTATTTCAGATCTGGCAGTCTGTATATACTCTAAGACACAAATGGAGAGTTAGGCACCTAACTGCTATTGACTTTCAATGGATGTGTAAAGAGACACACCTCCTGAGTGCCTCCTTGCAGCTGAATGCTTCTCTCACCCTTTTCCACTGCTTGCATCCAAAGAAGTGGGTATTCACCCACGAAAGCTTATGCTCCAATACCTCTGTTAGTCTAGAAGGTGCCACAGGACCCTTTGTCGCTCTCTCACCCTTGATTTCCCTGGCAGGCTGCCGACTGACCCCGCTCTCACCCTCCCCGCACCCCAGCCCTTTGGTTGTGTCTTCTCCAAGGAAAGCCTCTAAGAGCAGAAATGCTCTAGCAATTATGTCCTGGAGGGAAGTGTTGCAGTAGGTGGGTGGGAAATTCTGTATCAGCTTGAAAATCCTGCTCTTATATTAATCAAAATAGGAAGCCATGTTTTGCTGAATGAACTTTTAGCTCATTCCCATATGAATATCTCACACTATGCTTATAAGATGGCAGCAATAAAAAGCAAGTGATTCCATCCCACAGGCTTTTTAAAAATGTTTATTTATTTTGTGTGCATGCACGCATGCAAGCATGGTTAAGCTTTGCACAGTTTTCAGTCTCACAAAAATCTTTATTTATAAAGCCAAATGTTAGCTTATAATCAGCTGCTGTCTGGAAATAAATGCATTCACACACTCGGAAGGCAAAGGCAAAGAAATGATGAACAATGGAAAATGGATTTTTATAGTCTTCAAGGGTTGCGAGTTAAAAGAAAAAGTTGGTTTTGTCTATAACTATAGGTCCATAAAGTGCCTTGTGTTGGCGCACACAGGAGGGCTAGGTGAGACTCGGTTAAAGAACCGATAGCCCCCTGCCTTCCTCGTGCAATAGAATCACAATAGCAGCTCCATGGGCAAGGAGTGCTCAGTTCTTGCTCACTCTTGAAATGTGTCAGGAGGATTGTGGAGATGAGGTGTGGCCTTTGGTCTCTGTTGCATTATGCAGCCTGGGAAAAGTTGTGTGTGTCACACAGATGTGAAAAGCACTCATTGTGGTTCATAATTTTGCATTACACATTCATTACTAATTTCTTGGCTTTTATGTGGAGAACATTTTGGGGGGATGGAGGGAGGGAGGGAGGAAAGAAAATGTCAGCCATCTGGATGGTTTTGCACAAGCTTTGGGGAAAAAACCCATAAGATTTGGGGAGAAAGGACTTAACAGATTCAAAATGGATATTCAATCATTTTAAAGCTTGCCCTTACTATTACTAAAGAATGCATTAGAAAATTTCTGCTTCTGTTGATTACAGTGGGATATTGGACTCATGTCATTCTAATGCCAGAGGCAACAGAAAAATGTGCTGCCAGCCTGCTCTGAGAAATATAGGTGTTGGTTAAACAAACCAAACACACAGAATTAACCATGTTGTAGTTGTTTAATTTGGTATGCAAGATGAAGAGGGTGAACTACAAGACAAAGGCTGCTGTCATTGGAATTTGACAACTGCATGTCAAAAAGTCCATGCAAATTCAAAACCACAAGACCTGGAGGTGTATTTAGAAAGTAATATTCTTTAAGCCACGTTGAATATCAGCTATGTTCCACTGGGAAAGGCAGTCTTTGGAAGGCCTTCTTTGCAACTGCAGAAAGCCACAGGTGCAAGCAGATTAGAAAACACTGCCTCTGGAGAGGAATAAACATCATATTACACAGGATGTCATTAGCAATTCAGAGGATAGCATAAAATGCCTAATTTATTCAGAAAGTGACATTTTATTTACTGTAGCTATGAAATTTGGGTATTTACCAGTGACATGTCAATAAAAAAAATCTGTTGCCAAGAACAGGTGTAAGCAGCTCCCATTGCAGTCTTTTTTCAACACTCCACTTTCCTTGTTCACACAGGATTTCATAAATTAAACTGGGATGGGTTTGACAATCTGAGAAAAGACAAGTCCTTTGTAATTCATCCCTAATATTATATTTCCCATCCCCCCCTTCTCTCTCATGAATCATGCTATTAGCAGAGGGAGCTTTTTGCACAAGATAGTATATTAGACTATTCGTCCATCAAGCTCTATCCTTTTTTAGAGAGTTAGCTTACATCATACATTTCCATCTTCTGGAGCAATCCCGTACATGGAGAAAACACTCCTTCCTGATCTCTGTATTAATGACTTACAGTCATCCTGAAGTATAATATTGAATGATCACTGTCTCTGTATGTACAACTTTTTGAAAACTAGGCTACCTAGAGCTGGTCTATAGCAAAGTGACTCACAAGTCATGGTTTCCCCTTATGGCTCAGGGAGGTGTTGCAAAGTTTTCTCCATTACCGTTCTTCGTACTAGCCTTCCGGGTCCACTAGTGGTCTTTAAATGTTAAAGATTTACATTTTTGAAAATTAAAACAAAATTGCCTTGTGACTTAGCCCTCTTAGTCACTCTTGAGTTTTGTCCCTTTTGGGGTAATTCAGAGTCCAGTCTATAAAGACAGGAAAAATCCAGCATCTAGCAGTCTCTATATCAATGTCTCAGCCCCCATCCAGGGCTCATTGTTCTTGACTTCTCTCAACCCAGAAGCCTGCTCTTCTCTCCTTGGTCTAGGAAAGAGGTAGGGAAACCCAGACCCACTTTCTACTCTGGGTTCCAGCCAAGGGACCCAGTTTTGGGCTACTAAGGATTGTTACTTCAAACCTATGCCTTTTCCCTGAGCTGCTCCTACCTTTCCCTGCTTGTAATTGTCTTCCCCAGATCTGTGAACTCTGCTATTCCCAATGTGGATTTGTGGCTCCTCACAGCTTCTTCCTTGCAGGATACTGAAGAGGCTCTGCAAAGTCACTCTAGCACTAGTTGGGCTGTATTTCAAACAGCCCTTCTGGTCAGGGCCAGCTCCAGGCACCAGATTACCAAGCTGGTGCTTGGGGCGGCATCGAGAATGGGGCAGCAGTGAGTCCCGTGGTGGCAATTCGGCGGCAGGTCCACCGCCATTCCCGCTGCAGTGGCAATTTGGCAGCAGGTCCGCCGCTCTTCCTGCCGCTGAATTGCTGCCGCGGGACTTGGACTGCCATCCCATTCTCGCCCGCTGTGGCAGCAATTCGGTGGCGACTGTTTGGGGTGGCAAAATTGTTAGAGCCGCTCTTGCTTCTGGTCCCCTCCAGTACTCCTGCTGGAGCGTGGTTGTGGTTTAGGCAGTCCCTCAGTCTCTCTCTTCAAAGCAGGGTTCCCCCAGCTCTCCTCTGTTGAGCTGGATTTGTAACTTGAGCCAGTTGTAGGGCTTCAGTTCATTGCACCTTCAACTGGCTCCTTTTCCCCAATTAGTCCCCAGGTTCAAAGGTCTTAGCAAACTATTCCCCTCTTACTGGTGTTTCCATCCTGGCAACTAGTGGAAAGAGGTCTGTCCACCTCCCAGGGCTGGGCCATTCTGAACTGGGCTTCTTCCTTTCAACTACCTGAAAGGGGGTTCCAAAGAGGATGGATCTAGACTGTTCTCAGTGGTAGAAGATGACAGAACATGGAGTAATGGTCTCAAGCTGCAGAGGGGGAGGTTTAGGTTGGATATTAGGAAAAACTTTTTCACTAGTAGGGTGGTGAAGCACTGGAATGGGTTACCTAGGGAGGTGGTGGAATCTCCTTCCTTAGAGGTTTTTAAGGTCAGGCTTGACAAAGCCATGGCTGGGATGATTTAGTTGGGTTTGGTCCTGCTTTGAGCAGGGGGTTGGACTAGATGACCTCCTGAGGTCCCTTCCAACCCTGAGATTCTATGATTCTATGATAAGGCTCCTACTCCAAGATTGGCATGCCTTGCAGGTGTGGCAGGGTGAGGCTGATTGAGCCCTAAGCTGCTCTTTAAACCCTCCTTTTTTTTGGTGAAGGATTTGTATTCCCCATCACATTGTTAGAAAAGCTCAACAAAAGTATTTACTGTCAGAAAACGCAGTTTCATCTTAATCCAAACACTTTGTGAAATCATGTCAATTTTGCAGAAATTTTGTTTGGGGGAGGAGGTAGAAGGGGGGGAAATTTCAATGGCAAAATGTTCCATTTTACATAAAAAGAGTCACAGAGGGTCAGACCAATGGTCCATCTAGCCCAGTATCTTGTCTTCAGGGAGTGGCCCATACCAGGTGCCTAAGAGGGAATGAACAGAGCAGGCAATCGTCAAGTGGTCCATCCCCTGTTGTCCACTCCCTGCTTCTGGCAGTCAGAGGGTAGGTTGCGGATCCCTGCCTTACAGTCTAAATATATGATAAAAGACAACTGGGTCCATTCTTATGCATCAGCAGGAAATTAAAACTAACAATCTGCCTGCTCTGCATAGTGCTCAGAGAGCAGAATTTTTGTCATTTTCAACCCCCTGTTGACTCTCACGAAAGGAGCCAAGAGCACTTAAAAACAGTGTGGTAGGCACATCTGCAGTCATGAGGAGCTGGGATTCAGTGCTTTAAAATTCCTTGTTTTGAGGTGGTAATGTTTAAAATAATAAATTCATTTGAATGGTGCATGTGTTAGAGCAGGCATCGGCAACCTTCAGCACGCGGCTCGCCAGGGTAAGCCCCCTGGCGGGCCAGACCGGTTTGTTTACTTGCCACATCCGGCAGTTCGGCTGATCGCTGCTCCCACTGGCCGCGGTTTGCTGTTCCCAGCCAATGCAGGCTGCGGGAAGCAGCGGCCAGCGCGCCGCTTCCCGCATTGGCCGGGGACGGCGAACTGCGGCCAGTGGGAGCTACGATTGGCCGAACTGGTAAGTAAACAAACCAGCCTGGCCCGCTAGGGGACTTACCCTGACAAGCCGCGTGCTGAAGGTTGCTGATGCCTGTGTTCGAGTCAAATTTTCTGCGTGTTTATCTTGTGAGTGCCCTTTAATGAACATCATCTTTTCGGTGCAGACTCAGACAAAGAATACAATTATAACAGTAGCGTAGCCAGGGGGGGAGCAGGGGGAGCGGCCGCTCCCCCTGTGAAGAGAAGCGGCACTAAGGTGCCACCCGAGCCCCACTGCTGGACTAATTTAAAAGTTCTCTAAATTTTCAGTCAACACTGTTTTTGATGCAATGTGCAGGGGCTGTGGTCCCAGATTTTCTTCCTAGACATTTTATGCTAATAATTTTCTACTTCTAGAGAGAGAATTTCAAAGTCATGAATGACACCGAGGTGCCTAATTTCCACTGACTAGTAGCTAACCGGGAGTATGTAAATGATTTCAAGTAGAGTTAAAACTTTATTGCCATAATCAGAATGATGGGAGACAAGCAGGAAGGAAAAAATAGTGGGGCCGGGAGTACAGATGTATAACCAGATCTCTATTAAGTCTCCTAGAGAATTAAATTTACCTGGGAATTTCTTACTTAAGATACTGGGCCAAATACTCTGCTGGTATAAATGAGCACAGCTCCATTAACCTCACCATCAGGGCCGGTGCAAGGACGATTCGCGCCCTAGGTGAAACGTCCTTGCACCAGCCCTGCACGCCCCCCCTCGCCGCCCCTGGGAGCTCATCCCCCCTCGCCCACGGGAGCTCAGCCCCCCTGCCCGTGGGCCGCGGCAGCTATGTGTGGAGCCAGGAGGCAGGGGGGCGGCTCATCGCAGCTGCCTCCCGGCTCCACACTCAGCGGCTGAGCATGGAGCCAGGAGGCAGCTGCCGGCCGCCCCCGAAATCCTGGCACCCTAGGCGACCGCCTAGGGTCGCCTAGTTATAACACCAGCCCTGCTCACCATTTACACCAGCAGAGGATTCAGCCCACTGTGTGCATGGAGAAAATAATATTGAAACATTTGAGCTTCAAGGGCAATGATGTCATTTGAAGTGAACAACAATAATTTTGTAAAGAGTGGCTTACAATTCAAATACATACAAAGCATGAACCAGTTCTAGTCCAGATTTACTCACTCAGTTTCTATCCCTCTAGAATAATCCACTGTAGAGAAGTTCGGAATCAATACTAACAAAACTGGTGTCTTTGTGGTATCAGTTTCAGTTCATCTGAAAGACTATTATATCTTAGTTTTCCTGGACACAAAATCTAACATGATTAGACAGATGCTTGAGAAATTGTTTTATTTATTTACTTCCTGTTATTAGTGTTGTGAAGGTGACAAAAAACTGGAACAGTATCCAGCAGAGCTGTGCAGTAAGCAATCTTACTATGGTTTTATGCTACCAATGCCATATATTATTGGTTGAGAGTATATACATCAGCCAAGACCATTTAACAAAATATTTCAGCCATTTTAAGTCAAAGTAAAACTGAGATTTCTCTAGGGCTTTCACTACAATAAATACTGCTTGAATCTAGCAATTACATGGGAGTTTTCTCTATTGTGATACAGAGCTATGCATCTTTGCATTAATAAAAATTAGTCAAGTAGTATGTCAAAATCAGAACTTAACCAGTATCCTTATTTTCCCAATTATGATACTGTAAAAATAGGCAACTATCAGTGTTAAAAAAAATTGCTTTCAACATTTAAACAAGTGTTTCCCAAACTTGGGACACTGCTTGTTCAGGGAAAGCCCCTGGCAGGCCAGGCTGGTGTGTTTACCTGCCGCGTCTGCAGGTTCGGCCGATCGCGGCACCCACTGGCCATAGTTTGCTGTGCCCGGCCAATGGGAGCTGCGGGAAGTGGTGGCCAGTACGTCCCTCGGCCCGCGCCACTTCCCGCAGCCCCCACTGGCTGGGCACAGCGAACCGCGGCCAGTGGGAGCTGCGATCAGCCAAACCTGCGGCGTGGCAGGTAAACAAACCGGCCCAGCCCACCAAGGGCTTTCCCTGAACAAGCGGCATCCCAAGTTTGGGAAACACTGATTTAAACAAAAAAACCTCTGATCAATTGAATACTTTTATGTTGCTGGAATTTCTTGTTTTATATTTTATCGTATTCAAAATAATGTGGTTCACTTCTAGAATGTTTTGTATTACTGCAGTAAAGATGACTTAAACAAATAATTTATCTATCCGAATAGCGGGAACAGGAGGAGAACAGACATTGATTTTTTTATAAGAAAACCATAGAAAGCTGCTAGCCACTTTTAATTAGCATAAGAAAGTGTTATCGGGAATAACTCGGGTATCATAATGATTTTTTAAAATCATTGCAATAGAAACAAACAGCCTGTTTAATCTAGTTTGATAGGAAAATAATTTACTTACTAATGCTTTTAATAGGACCCATTCCTCAGCTTGCACGCCAAATTCAAGTAAAAGGACTTGCTTGTGGGGATAATTGGTGCACTGGAAGGACAATGCCTTCATCTTCTACATGCAAAAAGCAAACTCTGGAGTTCCTCAACAATCTGATTAATGCTGAGCAAAGTGAAGACACAATTCTAATGCTCAATAGGGCAGTGGATCTACAAAATGTATGAAAGCAATGGATAAGACTCAGACCTATCCACATTTCCTGCTACTGCAATGAACTGCCGAGATCTACAACAGATCTCATCCATGGCAGACTCTCCCCTGCTGTGTGCGCACACACAAGTTGCTGCACACATGCTGATTTTAAGATGCTTAAGATGCTTGTGCCCCTTGGGAGTGAGCACATAGGCCCTTATCCCACATTTATGCACACGCTTAACTCCACTCATTACAAAAGAAATCCCATTGACTTCCATTGCATGAATAAAGGTCAGCACATGTGTGTTTGTAGGATCAGGGCCATAGGTAATAAAGTGTTAAACTTTTATTTTGCCTAGCCATTTTAACTAAGGCATTTAAAACATTGCTGTGCTTCTGTTGCATAGGTTTTGCATTCAGGTTACAGACTGTGCCCATCCCTACAATTTTTTAGTCTGGCCTTCAATATGTAACCCAAAACACGTCCGGTGTGCAAGGTAGCTGTGCTACAGAATGTGAGCAAATAATGGAATGGTGAACGTAGCCAGTGGGAGCTGCAATCGGCTGAACCTGCGGACGCTGCAGGTAAACAAACTGTCCCGGCCCGACAGCGGCTTTCCCTCATGGGCTGTGTGCCAAAGGTTGCCGATCCCTGCTGCATGGGGTATACTATGACATTCGGCTGTCTGGCTTCAGTGAAAGTTCTGCAAGTGGAAGGCTTGCAGGATGAGCTCAAAGGCCCTGCTTCAACAAAGCATTGAAAAATGTGCTTCAGTCTATCCCTGTTCAGCAAACTGTGTGCTCAATTGTAAGCACATGCTTAAATCCCATGAAATTCAATTAGATTTTTGAAGGGGTGCTTTGCGTCCATCGGGAATGATAAGGGCTTTATTCAAAACTTTCTGAGGCCAACGGGAGTCTTTCCATTATCATCAGTGTTCTTTAGATCAAGTCCTATACCTACCTACCTACATTATATGATACTAAGTGTTCTTATAAGGGTTTTTGGGCATTCATTGGGCTGACCAAGATAGCTCACTAGTGTCTTTGGAATTTATGGGTAATGTGGCTATCCCCAAGTTAAGCGCTCTAGTACTATCCTTGCAGAAACTGTTGGGTTTGTTTACTATCTGGCAAAGTGGTATGAACTTTGACTCTAGGTTTGCGCTGTTCAGTGAAATACCATTCAATATCTGGGTAGCCATTTTCTTGCAGGCATATTCTTGGCTCACCCCCACATCCACTTCTTCAGCAGATATCTTGTGTCCAGGCTGACTTCCTCCATTACAAATTCATTCTTTCCTCCTTTAGTTCTTCTTAGCTAAACAACTCCACTTCTCAACATTGAATCCAATGTCTCCAATCTCAGCTACCTTTTCATCAGCTTTGACTCACTCCTGAAACACTCCCCTTCTCCTGGCTCTACTTCTTTCTCTGAACAGGATGTTACAGATTTCTCCCAAAAGAAAAAAAATAGACATGGCTTTCTTCCTCCGCCCCTCTACTTGCCTTCTTTTCCTCCTTCACCTTCCACAACTCTATGATTCTTTCCTGTTACAGTAACAGAAGTTTCTCCTCATCTGCTTTCCTGCTCCAACCCCTCCACTTGCCCCAGTGACCTATGCCATGACCTGATCTTCCTCTCATTTCTTCCATTACTCTCCTCTGGCTCTTTCCTCTCAATACAAGCATGCTTTACTCTCTCATAACAAATAAACCCTTGACCCTGCTGGTGTACACTAAAAGTTCCTTATAGTGTGCTTTAACATAGTATTGTTTCAAATAGCACTGTGTTAAAGAGCATGAGAAAGGTCTATAATAGACCAGTTAACGAGGAAGGCCTTAGTGTGCTTTAGAAACCATAACCTCGTAGAGCACATTACTTTACAGTATAAACACGTCCTCAATTAAGTTTGCATATAGCTTTGCATGTACTGAAAGAAGGGAACTTTACCAGGACACTAGGATTATGCCCCTGCTCTTTTACAGCCTTATCTTGCAAGGAGGAACTTCACTGGGCTCACTGACATTTGTAGCAGTTAAGGGAGGTCAGCACCTCACAGGATGGGGGCACAAAAGGGAACTTTAATAGAGCTGGGACAAAATGCTTCAGACAACTTCCCCTCTTCCCCCCGTAGCCTGCAGATACAGGTATTTGCTAGGTAAGGCACAAGTATAAGTTAAAGCAGTAAAACAATGAGCCTACCAGCCTCAGGCCTGTAAACAATAAGCGTAGTTAAACAAGGCATAAGGCCCCCAAACGCCTTATCATAAGCAGCTAACCAGGAGTAACACTCGATCTTAAGGTATTACAGGATAGAATGCTATAGCTAAACTGCTGACAGGTAACCAGAAGAGTCTAGTTTATACCTGTCTGGGATATTTTAAGTTAGGAACATCAGTAGATGCCCAACCACAAGAATGCCATGGTAACTAATGGATGTATATGCTAATAAGCTTGAGGCAAAGGGCTTAGTAATCTGTGGGAGAAGGGTGCCCCAACATTAGTGGGGTGTGGGAGTTCAAATAAGGGGAAGTGGCTAAAACTCCTACTGAATATGCATTAGGCATAATTGAGTCGTGTAGCACATTTATAAAAGCTGTATCCTGGCCTGTGTGCTTTGGGAGACACCAGGATGATGATCACTGGTGGTGATGATAACTAACACTTCAGGTTTTTCTGCAAGGGACAGTGAGAGGATATGGATGCTCATTCTGCGTTACCACTATATACCTTGCTGGGTTGGAGTGTTTGTAACTTTCTTGACTGTGTTAATAAAACTATTACAAATACATAAGGTTTTTCCTAAGTGTGAGTGTTGCAACTGTGCACGTTGGAGTTCCCAACCGAACAATAATTTTAATGACACTGGGCCTGATCTTGGTAAAAGAACCTAACAAACTTCACAGTTTTAATTGGGAATTGTTAAGTCGCCAGTCTAATTAATACACAATCAATAGATCACGCAACATCTCCCACTGAAAAACACAGATGTGGGTCTACCAAAACATTTGTATTTTGCCAAAAATCTATATATAAATACTAATATATATATATATTTTGTCTCCAGTCACTACAGAACAATTTCCCTTCCCTCCCCTCCCCAACAATTTTCCCCACCAAACTGAAAAACTGATTATTCATACAACTCTAACCTTTAACTTCTAGCTGGACAAACAGCCAAATAACTGATCCATATCAAATGAGTAGCATAGACATTTGTAACTAAACACACAAAAGTCACTGAAGATCCTTAGAGGACTCCCAAACCAGCTCCAATTCATCAACCTTTATCATCCAAACAGAACCATATTTGATTCATCTCGGATGTTACTAAGCCAATTCTGATTAATTCAAAAACAGCTGGTGCTTCCATGCTTTTCCATTTCCTTTCAATGATCATATGTCCTGGTGGGAGAAATGAGTTAGCCATTTTTCTAGAGTGATTAAAATCTCTCTCTCTCTCTCTGATGAATACTCCTAAATAATATTTTGGGGTTGAAAATGGCATCACTTGCATCACTGCTTGTAAAGCTTCTTTACTGGAGATCTTGAACTGAGTAGCTTTATGGAATTGATGCAACTATGCTGTGTAGTTTTGGCCAAGATCCATTTGTTGACTCTGACTTTGTGCTGGGAAGGATTTCCACCATTTTTCCTCCAGCCTCCTGCTAGTAGCTCAGGCATGTGGCGTGTCTGACTAGGAAAGGAGCCAAATTTTGCTCTTCTCTTTGGAGCAGAGACCATTATTTTTTTCCATGTTTGTACAGCACCTAGCAGAATGAGGTCAAACAATCTCCCAAGCTGCTTTTTGTCCATTGTGTCCAAGGACTTTACCTGGCTCATTTCCCCCTTCCCTTGTTCTATTTCCCTTAACCCAAAATAAACAAAACAAAATAGATTGTAACTTTGTACTTTGCTCCCTTACCTTTGAATCCATTAGGATCTGTTATTGCAAGTGTTTGAAGTGTGATCCTCTATTTGCTGATATTGGGGTACAATGCCTGTCAAGACTACACAACTGTAACTTTTTTGGGATCACCCAGACCAATAAGGGGCTTTGTCACCACCTGCCTTGTAACTTTAGAGGTCTTAATCCTATGCTACTATGGTTCAGTGCTCTGACACCAGTACCCAGGCTACAAGCATAAGGTCCCACACTGGCTTCCACCAACCTAAGTACTTCTTGCAGGGTGACATCAGCAATCCCTTCTGGTCCCAAGTCCTCCAAATCCATCTC
Organism: Chelydra serpentina; assembly: GCA_037349315.1. NCBI lineage: Eukaryota > Metazoa > Chordata > Testudines > Chelydridae > Chelydra > Chelydra serpentina. The sequence goes on along the minus strand of JBAIAC010000035.1, from coordinate 25,395,644 downwards.
CTGGAGTTCTTAACTATCAGACACTCAGACGGTTCTCCTCTGGTTTACCACCCCCAAAGGCATGAAATCTGCCCTTGATTATCAGTTCACTTTGGTGCACACATTCCACACAGTTTGCACAACACAGAACTGCTTGAGATAAAAAATAAATACAGTTCATTCAATAGAAAAATCATAGATTCAAAGATGAAATGGTAAGGAAAAGCAAACATACAAATTACACAGTAAAAAAACATGAAAACCCAATCTCAGGGTTGACATTTCTATATTAGCTAAATTCCCTGTTCTAATACAAGTTACTTATTGCCTTTGAACCATTTCCCAGCATGCCCTCTGCCTTACAGGGGATGCAATCTTTCACGGGCAGTACCCCACTTAGTTGCCAGCCAGCAGTTTTTTGGATAGCCTTCACTTCATATCCCTTCCCTTTTAAACATTGGTTGCACCCTTCCCATCCCTTTTTCTCAGACTATGGTAATTCATGGATACACAGAGCAGGGGGATTCCCCCAAATTGGAATTTTCTTTTCAGTTTCAAGTTGTTTCAATGTTTTCCCATTAACTTTAATGGTTCACCACTCTCTCTTCTTAGCTGGACAATGCTAGCCACTTAAAGCTAGTTTCCTGTAAACACCTGGCTTGGGATGCACCCTCCCTGCCTGATTGTGTCAACACATTGCTGTGATGCTATAGTTGCACTATAGTTACAATTACAGTCTCTCCTTGGGGTGTCTGGACCTTGATTGTTACAATAGTACTACTAGGTGCTACAGTGATAAAAAAAAAAATCCCTTCACACCGTATTTGAGGGTCGTAGCCTTTCATGCTTCCCTACAACCAAAATATTCCCTCCCCCCTCCAACCAAGTTCTGCCCTCTCTTGTCACCATGTAGACTTACCCCAAGAGCACCCCTTCATGCAGGATGCAGCACTGCAGGGATTTTTCTGCTTTAGCACTGCTTGCTGTCTGTTACTCTGGTATTGGAGGTGTAAGAAGCTTCCATGGCCAGGCCCTCTGGCCAAGTCCCCTTCAGTTCAGCCCCCTTCTGGGATAAACAGGAAAACTACTAACAGAAAACTCAAAGTCTAGTGTTCTTTATACTAGGCCTGCAGCTCCTATTTGGGATTCATCTGTCTTTGCTTCAGTGTCTTCAGGCTTGTACTTTCCTTGTTTCTGGGGGAGGTAGGGGAACACAGACCCACTCTCTCCTCTGGTTCCAGCCAAGGGACCTTGTCTTAGGTGGCTAAGGACAGCTTCTTAGAATCTCTTGTCACTTCACCAGACTGTTCCTCTTTTTTTCTCTGTTTCTCAACATCTCTGCGGGCTACAGAATCCACTACTCCCACTCTGCAGTTCTGTGTCCTTGTCAGGCTTCTTCCCAGCAGGTTACTGAAGAGCTTCCTCAGTGCTACTCTCAGCCTCTCTGAGTGCAGTTGGATTGCATTTTAGGAAGCCAGTCTCTGTCTCTCCCCAGCCCAGTTTGTCTGCCTCCCTTAGGACTGGAGTCCCCACAGCCCTCCTTCTGGAGCTGGTGTTACCTGCACAATCTGTTATACTCCAAGCAGTTCTGGTTTACCTCCTTAAGACAGGAGTTCCCCTCCCCAGGTCTCCTGCTTGGAGCTGGGGTTGTAATTTAGGCCAACTCTATTACCATAGCCAGCTTTTCCTTCAGCTGGCCCCTTTTCCCAAGCTTAGTCCTCATGCTTAGAGGATTCAGCGGAAATCCTTTACCAGTTGGATTCTGCTCTGCTATGATGGAGGAGGCTACATATATGCTGGGACCATTGCCTCTCTATCATAGAATCATAGGACTGGAAGGGATATCAAGAGGTCTTCTAGTCCAGTCCCCTGTATTCAAGGCAAGACTAAGTACTATCTAGACCATCCCTGACAGGTGTTTATCTAACCTGCACTTGAAAATCTCCAGTGATGGAGATCCCATAACCTCTGTAGGCAATTTATTCCAGTGCTCAACCACCTTGACAGTTAGGAAGTTTTTCCTAATGTTCAACCTAAACCTCCCTTGCTGCAATTTAAACCCATTGCTTCTTATCCTATCCTCAGATGTTAAAGACAAAATTTTTCTCCCCCCTCAACCTTTTATGTACTTGAAAACTGTTATATCTCCCTTTAGTCTTTTCTTCTCCAGACTAAACAAACTCATTTTTTTTTCAATCTTCCCTCATAGGTCATGTTTTTGAGACCTTTAATCATTTTTGTTGCTCTTCTCTGGACTTTCTCCAATTTGCCCACATCTTTCCCAAAATGTGGCACCCAGAAGCGGACACAATACTCCAGTTGAGGCCTAATCAGTGCGGAGTAGAGCAGAAGAATTACTTCTTGTGTCTTGCTTACAACACTCCTGGTACTACATCACAGAATGATGTATGCTTTTTTTTCAACAGTGTTACACTGTCGACTCATATTTAGCTTGTGATCCACTATAACCTCTAGATCCCTTTCTGCATTACAAAATGGGAAATGACTGCCTAGGAAGGAGTATGTGTCCAACTGATTGTTCCTTCCTAAAGGAAGTATTTTGCATTTGTCCTTATTGAATTTCATCCTATTTATTTCAAACCATTTCTCCAGATCATTTTGAACTTTGATCCTATCCTCCAAAGCACTTGCAATCTCTTCCAACTTGGTATCGTCCACAAACTTTATAAATGTATGCTCTATGCCATTATCTAAATCAATGATATAGATATTGAACAGAACCAGATCCAGAACTGATCCCTGCAGGACCGCATTCAATTGACTGAACCATTGATAACTACTCTCTGGGAATGGTTTTCCAACCAGTTATGCACCCATCTTATAGCAGGTCCATTTTCCTAGTTTGTTTATGAGAAGGTCATGCGAGACAGTATCAAAAGCCTTACTAAAGTCAAGATATACCACATCTATCACTTCCCACTATCCAAAGGCCTTGTTACCCAGTCAAAGAAAGCTATTAGATTGATTTGACATTATTTGTTCTTTGCAAATCCCTGCTGACTGTTACTTATCTCCTTATTATCTTCTAGGTCTTTGCAAATTTATTGCTTAATTATTTGCTCCATTATCTTTCCGGATACTGAAGTTAAGCTGACAGGTCTGTAATTCCCCGGGTTGTTTCCCTTTTTATAGATGGGCGCTATAAGTGTCATTTTCTAGTCATCCGAAATCTCTCCCGTCTTCCATAACTTTTAGAAGATAATTGCTAATTGCTCAGATACCATCTCAGTCAGCCCTTTGAGTATTCTAGTATGTATTTCATCAGACTCTGGTGACGAATACATCTAAGTTATCTAAGTAATTTTTAATGTGCTTTTTTCCCTATTTTAGTCTCAGACCCTATCTCATTTTCACTGGCATTCACTATATTAGCTATCCAATCGCTACTAAACATGTCCAATCACTATCAATATCTTACATTTTCTAGTATACATCAGACCTTCATAAAGCTTAAAGAGCCATGCAATATAACTGGGATGTGGTGACCCCTCGGACCACTACCCTTCAGGTGAAGACTACCCTGTTACAATCTCTATAACAAGATCATAGCAACAGTCCTCCTATCCAGAGAGAGCAAAATCATATTTAAGTACCTACTTAGGCAAATATGGCCTGATATTTGAAGATGCTGAGCACCCACTGATTGCACTAAAGGCAAGGAGCCTTTGGGTGCAAAGCACCTCTGGAAATCAGGGCATTATATAATTAAGCTCCATCAATGTGGATTGACATGTCTAACTTTAAGTACCTGCATTTCAAAACTGAAAAAATAGTATCTGTGGGCCAAATCTTGCTCACATAGTTTTCAAGAGTAATTCAAGTTAATTCAATCAACATGCAAAATATAGGTTTTTAGCAGCAAGGACACTTGCATTATTTATTATTAATTATTATGAAATATGTCAACCACCTACAAAGTGAAAATCAACTGTAAAATGAGACAAGTATCTGTTGGGTTATAAATAGCCCACATAAAAAACATTTGTATGTATTGAGTTGCAATCATCTTAACTTCTCAGTTATACTTGTGGTGAAAGAGGAAGAAAAGAATTTCCTATCTGGATAGAAACAAGGATAATGCACTTTGAATCTCTGTTTTCGGAGGGTTCTTTTGCAGGTCATATTCCACATTTTAGTACTCAGCAGATAGGCCTTATCAAGAATTACAGGGTTTTATTCAGTGTTAGGCTTCAGTAGTAACTGAATTTCTGATGGTAACATGGGAGAAATGAACCCATGTCAGCATCTCATACTAGGTGAAGTAAATTCAATATTGTAACAGTGTTTGTTTAGATTTATTTTTCCACCTGTTCTTGAAGAGTATAACCCTGATTAAATTTGAGATATGCTTTTCTGATTTCACTTTGCTTACTTTGGATTCTCTCCTGATCCCTAATGTCTTTAATAATTCAATGATAAGTATCAAAGCATGGGACATTTCTTGAGGATTAATGACCAGCTGGGAAAGTTGATGGCTTAAGGCAAAGCAGGGAGCCATTAACCTCAGCTGGTCGTTAATTCCCTAAGAACAGCCTTAGGCATGGGACATTTTGCTACTGCAACTAATTTTAAATTTGAAAGTAAAAAGTTAATTTTATGTTTCTGCTGCCTGTAGCATCAATCAAGAACACCACTGCTTCTGAGCCTGTAGATTTTAGATACTTCACATGGGGTACAGTAGTCAGTCTGACTCCTTTGTTTCTTCTACAAGAATCAACAAGCGACTAAGGACACAGTCCTACAAACCCCTGTGTGAGTAGTCCTTACTCACACAAGTAGTTCCATTGCCTTTCAGAGGGATTATTCACATGAGGAAATACTAATACTTATATTGAGTATAGCTTTCCGGTTTAAGCCGCTATGCTTTGTCTATTTACTCCACAATATCCAATGTTTAAAAAAAGTAGTGATTTTTTTTAAAAAAAAGTTTGGTTTCAGGAACTGAAATGTTATAATTTATAGAGCTGGTCAGGATTTTTTTAACCCATTTTTCCTCAAAAAATGTCAATTTGTCAAGACTAAAATTTTTCACTGGAAAAGGGACAGTTTCAACAAATATTTTTACTTTAAAATATGTAGAGAAATTTCAAAATTGTTTAAATGTTTCATTTAGACATTTTCATAACAAAATAATCTGTGTTTCTAGTTCAAAGAGACTTTTTGTTTAGAAATCTGAGTGAATTAAAGTAGAATTATGGTCAAAATTGGAACAAAACATTTTGAAATTATCAAAATAAAATGTTTAGATTGTCCCAAATCCATTTATTTATTGGATTTTGAGTTTTCAGAACTTCAACTTTTGTCCCATTTCAGGACAGGAAAATTGTTCAGCATCTCAGAAAATTTTGCATGATAGTCAAACTGTTTCCCACCCAGGTCTAATAAAAGTTAGTGTCCATTGCCCTTAATTCAGAGCATGCATTTTCATTTGTAGGTTCTTTCATTTGTAGGTTCATTGAAGCATTAGCCACATCTTGCATAATCTGTTCATGTACAAGAAACAGCTAACCCTTTAAAATATTAAATAATGTCATAATAGCTAAGCACTACAGATATAACATTTTTTATTTGTCATCAGCTGTACACTGATTTACATATTTATTGCATAGGCAAAACATTTTGGATCATACAAAATTTTAAATAGACACCTGGCTAATTTCCATTCAAGTTTGCATTTTTCAAAAAGACAGTAATCAAACATCAAAACCCAGAAGATGGCAAACTTAGTGGCCCAGGAAAATATTTCATTTCTTTACATGATATCCAGGGAAGCAAATGCTACCCTTGGTGCTTTTCAACATGATACAATATTCAGCAGTTCCAACTTCATCAGCATGGAATTGCACAAACAGCCATTATAATAAAATGTGACTTCACAGCGGTGCTGTTCTGTCTGTGCTTTCATGTATTATTAAGATAGGTATGCAAGGTAGTGAAGATGACTTTGAAATAGCCTCTGAAGTTTCTGATTGGATACCAACTATTATTTTGTAGCAAGCATCAGAACTAAATTGACTGTTACAAAGAGAAACAATGGAGGTGTTAAAGTATGTGGCATATGATTCCAAAGGGGAAGAATGACATGCTTTCCTGGCTGGTTTTGTCTATTGAATAGTTTGGTATAATACTGCAACACTATACAAAAGTGAGATAATCTTAACAGAAACAGTTAACTCATACTAATGATCAGATATAGGTTCAAGCTGCAAAATTTAGATATGGACTTTGAAGATCCCTAAACTTGAGGGGTATTAGGATCCGAGGTCTTGGTTCAGCTATTTATAAACACAGGGGCCATTTGCAAAATGCCTCCAATGTCAGGTATACTCAGATAATACATTTGTTACTCCTCATGGTTGTCTGAATTAGCTATCAGGTAGTAGGGATCATCCCACATGCAATGATGATGGTGGCCAAATCGGCCTTGAATCACATTAATAATATGCTTGATACCCTCCATTCCTCCCCACACTAATAAATACTACAGCTTCATCTAGATGTGTTTTCAAAGTGCAGATAAGGTGAAATGCTTTGCTAGGGCTTCTTGTCAAGCTATTGGGAAGGCACCATCTGAGATAATAGTTTTGTGCCCATCTAAACCATGCTTTTAAAAGGCTTTCCTAGAATAGTTACTACAGTTCATTTGCTGGCAAATGTGTTCTCTGTTGTTAATCAGTCAGTCATTAACCTTAGCGATATCAATGTGTTGTCACAGTGCATTTCAACTACATGAATAGGCAGCATACAGCAGAGACCATAATTATGTTGCAAGATATTGCTGCGTTATTTATTACATCCTGGATTCTCATTGAGAGTCATTTCTATTTGGGGTTTTCCACTGTTACTTTATTCAGCTCTTGAGACATTACTGAGCCTATTGATAGTGCAGTTCTTGAGGCATGAATCAAAGCTCAGTCACAAATGACAATGGTTAGGCTGCTGGTGTGCTGACACCACTACCCATCATGATAACCAATATTGTCTCACTGTTTCCTTGTAGTACTCCACGTGTGTCTGTATCCATCTGTGATCTCATCTTATACTCAGACTGCAAGCTCTTTGGTGCAGGTGTCACCTTTTCGTTCTGTGCCTAGCACAATGGGGCCCTGGTCCATGACTAAGGACTACAGGAATATAAAGAATAATAATAAAAAAAATATGGGAATGGCACCAGAGATATTAGTATGGGCACCCTGTAAGGAAGCAGGTTTCTTTAAATCAGTGGTCCCCAAACTTTTCACGTCACACCTCCCGTTACCCCAGTCCAGGCCCTCCTTCAGGAGCCAGGGGTCAGGAGTGGGGCTGCAGCTCCAGGTGTGGGGGGAGGGTACAAACTGGGGCAAGGGGGCTGGGGCTACAGATGGGGGAGGGTCTGGGGCTGGGAGTGGAGACACTGCCAGGGACAGAGGCTGAGGCCTTGGCTACACTTACGAGTTACAGCACAATAAAACTGCCTGCAACGCTGTAACTCACTAACTGGCTACACTTGCAAGGCACGTGCAACAGTGTATCTCCTCAGATACAGCGCTGCTTATACTCCACCTCCCCAAGAGGAATAACATTTGTTGCGCAGTGGGTGGAACGCTGGTGCTTCAATGTAGCCGGGGAATTCGTAGTAACTTACCTCGGGAAGCTCCCTTTGTTTTGAAATGGCACTTCCGGGTTGGAGTTCAGAGCTCCGTCTGGAGCTGCTTTACAAAAAAAAAAAGCAAACACCTACTGTTTGCAGGCGGGGGGTGGGGGGTGGGGTTTCCGTTAGGAATGCCGCAGCAAAGTTGGCTTGGAGAGAGGCGGGGGGGGGGGGGGGGGGGGTGAGGGAAGGGGAGAGGGCGGGCTCCATTTCCCCGAGTTCTCTTTTATCTGCTCTTTAAAAACAAACAAAGCCCCTGCTGCTTGCTTTCAGTGATTGAGAGAGAGGCAGGAGATGTGGAGGTGTGGAAACTTAGGAGATAATGAGCTGACACTCTGTGGATACCCCAAAAATCCACTCTCTCTCCCCACACGCTTCCTGTCACACTCCCCCTCACCCCCCACTCCATTTGAAAAGCACGTTGCAGCCACTTGAATGCCCATAATGCACCGCTCCCAATACAGCTGCAAATGCCTCAAATGTAGCCACGTTAGTGCACTGGCAGCTGCCAGTGTGGACAGGCTGCAGCGCTTTTCCTACTCAGCTGTACGAAGACGGGTTTAACTCACAGCGCTGTACATCTGCAAGTGTAGCCAAGGCCTGAGAGCAGAGTGAGGCTGAGTGGTATTCCCTTCCTGCCCCATGTGGAGGCTTGCCCAGGCCATGCTGCATCCACCAAACATTTCTCCATGCCCCCCTTGGGGGGGCACCATCCACAGTTTGGGGATCACTGCTTTAAACCATGACTAGTAGGCCAAACAGCTATGCAAGTGAACCAGGTATAAAGTATCAGTGTATCCAGAGACTATGTAGTAATCCTAGAATTTAAAAGGCCCTAACTGACAAATATACAAGGCCACCAGCTAAGAAGGGAAAGACAGCAGAAGTACATCTAAATGTGCACTAGGAACCTGGAAACTAGCATTCTTTAAAAATTCCCAAAGAATTCAAAAAATTCAAGTCAAAAGTATATTTTAGATTGGTCCAGCTAAATTCCCCTTCTCAAACACACAACAAAAAAATCACTTTCTTTACAAAATTTTCACATACTTACTTGAAATAGCTTTTAATAAGTTTATATTTTCAAATATATTGGGGAGAGTTCCATGGTCTGTACACCCCACCGGGGGGTGGTAGCTCAGTGGTTTGAGCATTGGCCTGCAAAACCTAGGGTTGTGAGTTCAATCCTGGAGGGAGCCATTTAGGGATCTGGGGTAAAAATCTGTCAGGGGACAGTACTTGGTTCTGCTAGTGAAGGCAGGGGACTGGATTTGATGACCTTTCAAGGTCCTTCCAGCTCTATGAGATAGGCATATATTATTATTATTATTAGAACAGCACTGGTAAGGTGCCGGAGCCATAGCAGGAGGCACACATTGCCTCCTAAAACATGTAAGCTTTGTTCTGAGAAAACAAACAACGAATACAGAGCTTAGAGAGTGAAAGAAAAGAAGAATCAGAGGAAGAAGATTCCTAGCTACAAATAGAGCCACAGAATGTAAATGTGTGGGTACAGCATTATTATTCCACTGAAATGGACTTGCCCAAATTTTTGTAACACATGCCTTTCTTTGTTATAGCATTTCTGAACCTATAAAGTCATCCTATAGTAAACTGGGCTCTGGGGAGGCAGTGCAGTTTGGTAGACAGGGAACTAGACTAGAAATCAGGGGACTTGGCTTCTATTCTTGGCTCTGCCACTGACCTCCAGGGTACTGTCCACTGACTTGGACAAGTCACTTCATCACTCTGTGCCTCTGCTCCCTCCCACACTTTATCTTGTCTATTTGGATTGCAATCTCTTCAAGGCAGGGATTGTTTCTTACTATGGGTCCATATAGCGCCTAACATAGACTCATAGACTCATAGACTCATAGACTTTAAGGTCAGAAGGGACCATTATGATCATCTAGTCTGACCTCCTGCACAATGCAGGCCACAGAATCTCACCCACCCACTCCTGGAATAATCCTCTCACCTATGTCTCAGCTATTGAAGTCCTCAAATCATGGTTTAAAGACTTCAAGATGCAGAGAATCCTCCGGTAAGTGACCCGTGCCCCATGCTGCAGAGGAAGGCAAAAAAACCTCCAGGGCCTCTGCTAATCTACCCTGGAGGAAAATTCCTTCCCGACCCCAAATATGGCGATCAGCTGAACCCCGAGCATGTGGGCAAGACTCACCAGCCAGACACCCAGGAAAAAGTTCTCTGTAGTAACTTCTAACATCCCATCATTGACCATTGGTCCTATTTACCACTGATGGCAATTAATTGACCTTTGACTAAGATCATGTTATCCCATCAAACCATCCCCTCCATAAACGTATCTAGCTCCAAACATAATAGGGTCCCAATCTTAACTGAGACTTCTAGGCACTACTGCAATACAAATGAATAATAATAAAATAGAATTTAAAAATATAAACTTAATATTACATACTGTTTAATTGGTAATATGTTAAAAATTATCAAATGGCTTTCATATGATATATTTTACAACTGAGAGAAATTCCACAAATTACAAAGTTGCACAAGGTGGGTGAGGCACTCATAGGGGACCAAAATGGCTACAACAACACTGCAAACAACTTTCAAATGTCTCGTGCGACTTTAACATCACATGTGAGATAGCAGAAATAGGCATTAAACATTTTAGCCTCCTTGATGTCATCCAATATTAGCTCTCATTGCCTTTTATGTCCTTTGCTAGAAGTAACTCATTTTGTGCCTTAGTCTTTCTGATTTTGTGACTATAAGCATCTGTTATTCATTTGTACTCCTCCTTAGTAATTTGTCCATTTTCCCACTTGTTATAGGATTCTTTTTTGACTTTCAGGTAATTAAAAATCTTCTGATGCAGCGATATTGGCCCCTACCTATTTTTTCCAATCTTTCCTTCGCATTGGGATAGTTTGATGTTGTGCCTTAAATATTATCTCTAAAACATTGCCTGCCCGCCTGAACTCCTTTTTCCCTTAGGTTTTCTTCCCAGGGGACTTTAGCTATTAGTTCTTAGAGTTTGTAAAAGTCTGCTTTTTTTGAATAATATCTATAGATACTACATATTGTAGTTATAGAAATCTGGCAAATAGGCTGACAATAGTAAAATATTATTCAGAACACCCCAGCACGTTATCCTATTGCAAAATCTGGTCCATTGGGTCTCAAAACCCACAGTTCTGTTAATATAACCTTTACATATTATACATACTGCACAATTGTGTTAGAGGATGCCTCCTGGGAAGGAAAAGTTATGGAGGTTGCTCAGTGAGGTTTGAAAGATTTTTCAGTTTCATTCCCACGCAAGAGAAGCAGATGTCCATTCCAAGATCTTATGCTGGATTTTGGACCCAGTATTGCAGAACTGATGAGACGACTTACAACTATTGCCAGAATTACTGTGTAATGATGAACAAGTGAGTAATTCCCCTTGGGATTCTTTTATTATTATCCCATTGATAATTTAAAGCCAGAAAGAGACCATTCCACTCTTTGCCACATAACTTCATCTTGTGGTGAAGGTGCTCATAGAAATGTACTGTCCTAGAAATGAATTTTCTTTATAACCACATAAATTACCGAGTATGAAGACCTACTATTTGTCACACACCGTTTTTACTTCCTATTGCAAAGCATGCTTCTGATAAACTATTTCCACCTGAAATGAGGTAGCAGAGGCAATGAACAACTAACCAAGAAAAATCTTGAGGGGCATAGCAGGGTTTTTTCTAATAAAAAAACCCCAAACAAAGGCTAAGACACCACACAGTTCACATCAAATTCAAATGCTAATGTAAATGGCGTATGCAGCACAGTGTTGTAGCCACATTGGTCCCAGGATATTAGAGAGACAAAGTGCGTGAGTTTCAGTGTAGTAGCCGTGTTAGTCTGTGTCAGCAAAAAGAAAATAAGAAAGAAATACTTGTGGCACCTTAGAGACTAACAAATTTATTTCAGCATAAGCTTTCGTGGACTACAGTCCGCTTCGTCAGATGCATCTAGTGGAACACTCAGTGAGAGGATATTTATACAGTCAGAGAAACATGAAAAGGTGGAAGTAACCATATCAACTGTAAAAGGCTAATTAACTGAAAGGAACTGTTATCAGTAGGAAAGAAACTTTTGAAGTGATAATCAACATGGCCCATTACAGACAGTTGACACAAAGGAGTTAAGGGTATTTAACGGGGGGGAGGGGGGAGGGAATAAATTCAGTGGGTGAGGTAATTCTTTGATTGGACATCCTTCTGTTGGTGAGAGACAAGCATTCGAGCTACACAGAGCTCTTCTTTAAATCTGGGAAAAACTGAAGAAGAGACCTGATAAGCTCGAAAGCCTGTCTCTCACCCCAACATAAGCTGAGCCAGAAAAAAAACATTACCTCACCCACCTTCTCTCTCTCTCTAATGGAAATGGTGGCAATCTGATATATCTTAGATCAAGTTTTATTTTTACCCAGGGTTATTCCATCACAATGTATCAAGAAAAGCATTGTGCCCATATCAAATCAATTCATTAATGCAAAGGGTGGAAGCCCTAAGTACTCTTGATCAACTGTTAATTTTGTTTTATTCTTCTTGTTGTTAAAGCTGTTCTCTGGGAAAACAAAATGTAACAAAACCAAAAATCCCTCTGCATGCGAAAGAGGGTTTTTGCAGTGAGCTACACACTGAAATATATTAGGATGAACTAGAGACACAGAAAACCATTATGTTTGCAGATAAACAGTTTTAGCCAGATAATGTTACAGTAAATATGTTCAGCCATGATATTTTGCTTTTACAGTTAAAAGGCACCATGTAAAATATGTATGTGTAGGTATAGACATGTCCACTAAACCACTGAGTGGGAAATATATGCAACAGAGCCATTGTAGAGTATGCGCCAGTTCTGCTGTCCATGAAAATTCATAACTCATGATTCTGATGCTACAAATGTTTAATTCCTTTCTGCCATCTTCCCCTCACCCCACAAAAAAAAGTGGGATTTAATTCTGGAAAAAGATGCCATACCGACAACCAATAACTCTACTGGCAGTCAGAGGATAAACAGGTGGTTGCAGTTGGAACATATTTATCCAGTGACAGCTCAGAAGGAATCTGGCACTCCACACATATAATGGTTGGCAAATCCCAGAAGTAAAAATCATTAGCTTAATCTCTTGACTCTGACCAAATATTGCTATGGATAAGAGGGGTTAAAAAGAAGTATATTATGGTCCTTAAGAGTGCTACTAATACTGAAAAAATCACCTCTTCCTAAGGCAGATTCAGCAAGGTGGCAATCACCCTTCACTGGACCTTGCTATTACAGAATCTAAGCACAAAAAAACTTTTGTATTGAAATATACCATAATTACACCAAAACAAAGTGCAAAGCCCCACTCTCTTGGTCTGGCTACACATGAGGAGTAAGTGGAGTATAACTGTATCCACAGAGATTTCTTCAAATGCAGACTGATGGCTATGTACGCATCTTCCTAAAATATCATACTCTATTACCTTCTGAGTACCAGCAGCATGTTTGATACATATAAGACTCACATAACCAGGTTCAAAAGGTGCAGGTAACAAAAGCCTCTAGGTAAGCATAAAAAATGGTGACCTTAACAGAGGGCTAGTTACTGGGGGGGGGAGGGGGGAGGAGGAGGGAGAAACATAGGGTGACCAAATGTCCCGTTTTTAAAGGGACAGTCCTGTTTTGGGGGACTTTTTCTTATATAGGCACCTATTCAACCCCCGCCCCCCCACTTCCTGTCCTGTTTTTTCACAGTTGCTATCTGGTAACCATAGACAAACATGAAAAATTACAATAGGATTATAGATGCAACAAGAGGGAAATCGGTTGGGGAATCTGATCAACATCTTAGATGTCTATGCAAAAAAGCAAGGAGTAAAGGGAATAAAGAGGAAGAATTGAAATTATTAGTACATAACTGGCATCGCAGCCCTTGGTGGGATAAGTCTGATGACTGTAATATTGGTATACTGGATATAGCTTGTTCAGGAAAGACATCCAGGGTACAGAGGGAGGAGGTGTTGCATTTGTACATTTGTTCCAAGGTCCAAGAGGAGTGAGAGGCAAACCAGCTGAAAGTCTCTGGGTAAAGATAACGGGTACAAAAATAGGGGTGATGTGATGGTAAGGGTCTACTATAGCCCACCATATCAAGAAGAGGAGGTGGATGAGGCATTTCTAGAACAGACATACCCCCCGAAAAAACAGAACATTGTAGTAATGGGGGACTGGACTTAGTGATAAATGGTCACTTAAACCAAAATCACAAAATATTCAGGTTGCTTCCAGTCCCTGGAGACCAGTCACTTACCCCAGAACAATTTGTACCCAAGATCTCACACTAAGGACAATATTGATAGCTAATTCTATAGTTAACGAAAGATTTATTAACTAGGAAAAAGAAATGAGAGTCTAAACACTAAATGCATCCTTGCAAATCTAACACCTATCTCGAACAATACTATCATACAGGTGATCTGGTCTGGTTTCCAGCTATGAATTTGTCAGTGTTCAGCTGACACCTAGAGACTTGGAAAGATCAGGCATCTGATCTACCAGCATCACAAAGAATAATAATAATAAAAAAAGAATAACACAAGCATGTAGGAACAAAATCAGAAAGGCTAAGACACAAAATGAGTTCCACCTACAAAGAGACATAAAGGGCAAAAAAGAAGAGGTATTTTAAATACATTAGGAGCAAGAGAAAGACAAAGGAAAGCACAGGTTTTCTACTTATCAGGGAAAGAAGCTAATACTTGATGACATGAAGAAGGCTGAGGTATTTAATGCTTATTTTGCTTCAGTCTTCACTAAAAATATAATTGTGACCAGATACTCAACATAATTAATATTTACAAGGGAGAAGGAACACAAGGTAAAATAGGGAAAAAACAAGATAAAGAATATTTAGATAATTTAGATGCATTCACATAGGCAGATGCTGGTGAAATTCATTCCAGGGTACTTAAGGAACTAACTGAAATAATCTCAGAACAGTTAACAATTATCTTTGAGAATTTATGGAGGATGGGTGAAACCTCAGAGGGATGGAAAAGGGCAAACATAGTACCTATCTTTAAAAAGGGGAACAAAGAGGACCGGGGGAATTATAGATCAGTCAGCCTAACTTCACTACCTGGAAAGATACTGGAACAAATTGTTAAACAATCAGTTTGTAAGCACCTACAGGATAACAGCATTAAAGGAATAGTCAGCATGGATCTGTCAAGAACAAATTACACCAACTAATCTAATTTTCTTCTTTGACAGTTTACTGGCTTAACAGGTAGGGAGGAAGTAGTAGATGGAATATATCTTGATTTTAATAAGGCTTTTGACATTCTCATGAGCAAACACGGGCAATTTTGTCTAGATGAAATTAATAAGGTGTGTGCATAATTAGCTGAAAACCATACTCAAAGAGTAGTTATCAATGGTTTGCTGTTAAACTAGGAGGATGTATCTAGTCCAGTCCCAGATGTGCTAGTCCTGGGTCTGATACTATTCATTATTTTCATTAATGACTTGCATAATGGAGTGGAGAGTATGCTTATGTCATAAACATACAGCTAAGGGGTTAAGATTCCTCCTTACCTATAAGGGGTTAAGAAGCTCAAATAACCTGGCTGGCACATAACCAAGAGGACCAATGAGGAAAGAAGCTACTTTCAAATCTTGGGAGGGGGGAAGGTTTTGTTTGTACTCTTTGTTTTGGGTCTGTGTTCTCTCCTGAGACTAAGAGAGGGACCAGGCAGAAATCCATCTCCTCCAACCCATCCTCAACCATATATCCAATATTACAACAAGTAAGGTAGACACTGCGTTAGGTTTTTGTGTGTGTTTTGCTTGTGGAATTTTCCCTGTACTAAAAGGGAGGTTTATTCCTGTTTTCTGTAGCTTGAATTTTTCCTGTGTTAGAGGGAGGTCTTATTCCTGTTTTTCTGTAACTTTAAGGTTTTGCTGGGGGGTGGGGGGAGAGAGGGGCTCTGAGTTTTGAAATTGAGTACCCTGTAAAGTTATTTACCGTCCTGATTTTACAGAGATGATTTTTACCTTTCTTTTTAAATAAAATCCTTCTTTTAAGAACCTGACTTATTTCCATTGTTCTAAGATCATGGGGTTGGGTCTTTGATCACTTTGTAACCAATTGGTTAGGAAATTATTCTCAAGCCTCCCCAGGAAAGGGGGTGTAAGGGCTTGAGGGGATAGTTTTGGGGGAAGGGGAACTCCAAGTGGTCCTTTTCCCTGGTTCTTGTTTAAATCACTTGGTGATGGCAGTGGTTACCTTTTTCTGGGTACAAGGAGAAAATGTGTATATTGGGGAGTTTTTAACCTAAGCTGGTAAAGATAAGCTTAGGGGGTCTTTCATGCGGGTCCCCACGACTGTACCCTAGAGTCCAGAGTGGGGAGGGAATCCTGACAGCTTATCAAATTTGCAGATGACACCAAGATGGGAGGGGTTGCTAGAACTTCAGAGGATAGGATTAGAATTCAAAATTGGAGGATTGGTCTGAATTTAATGGGATGAAATTCAGTAAATACAAGTGCAAAGTACTTCATGTAGGAAGGAAAAATCAAATGCACAATGACAAAATGGGGAATTTACTTGGTTCTCCCTCAGCACAGAGGGCTGGATGATATCTCGGGGTCCCTTCCAACCCTACACTTCTATGATTGTAAGAAGACATGATTACTGCCCCATCAAGCTTACAGTCTAAATTAAACAAAGATAATGTACTCCAAATATATTATCTTCATATAAAGCAAACATGACACAAACGCATTTCAAATCTTTCTGTAGGAAGTGATTTGCTATACTAGATATATTCACTATTAAGTGGTTATTATTGAAAATCCTCGCAGAAGAAGAGGGATCAAAATACTTCTGAACACTCAAACACCTATATAAAACTAGTTTGCTACAGTTATGTAAAATATTTCTGATCCAAAATATCCTGGTTCAGTTCACCTTGAAGTAATGATGCAAGGTCAATCTGTTTGCTCGGCCTGCTGCAGAGGTGGATATTTGAAGGTAATCAGATTTGTGTGGGGAAGAGGAGTGGAGTTGCATGTTCTGATGGCTGCTTCATTTTATTTGCTTTTGTAATACATATCAGGACACTTTAGGCTTGGATAAGTGCATAACTGTCAAGGAGTGAACAGTTCTATGTGTGACACTTAATACAAATTAACCACTTTACATATTGCACATCATTTGCATATTGTCTGACACCTGGATTTACAAATCATTGTGAAAGTTGTTCATTTGATACCATGTTTACCTCACAGAGTTTCTGTAAGCAGTGGGAGCAGATGTAGGGTGGCAGGAATTTATTCTTTGCACATATCAGAAGACTTGGAGTCAGGGCAGGGAGCCAGGAGCAAGTGTGGGAATCTGAAAAGGTTACTATTGGTAGGAAGGATGTAGCCTGAGGAGTTACTGGAGCAAAACTCAGGGCAGGTGAGGGAGTGCTGCAAGTTGGTATTATTCCTATTCCCTCTTCCCATGCTGCCCCTCATGAGCTGCTCTTCTTCATTAAATTGCCCCATTAGCCAATTCCCCTCCCACTAGCTCATGCTTCTTCCTTAGCTTCTGTCCCCCAACATTTGCCGATCCACTTTATCTCACTTAGCAGTTCCTGATCCTCCCCCTAGTTTCCTCCTTAGCTCCCCTCAATAGTCTCTGTATCTTTCAGAATAGCTCCTGCTGCCCCATTTAATCTCTGTGTCCCCCATTATCCCGGCAGCTCCCATGACTGCTGCCAAAGCCTTATTTCCTCTTGGATGCGCCACATGGGTTGGAAACCAGCAGGCGTGAGATATGCCCATGCACAAGGGGAGGCAGAGAAGCTGCCAGCTGAGCAAGCACCACAATTGTCCCTGCCAGCAGCCAACACAAAACGCCACTCAAACCCAGTTGCTTTCCGAAAGCCCAGCTGCATGCATGACATTCAGCCTGGGCTGGAACAGCGTGTGAGGGGCAGGCTGAAAATGTAGCATCACACAAGATGCATGACACTTGACAAGCCTGTGTATGCCCCTTTCTATATTTGTATGAATTGAAAAGAAATAAAAGGGCCAAAAACTAGTCAAAGATCTGAGTATCATTATCATCATCATTTGACAAATGCACATCCAGAAATCATAAAAGGAAAAAAAGACCTATAGGTGTAATGCTGTTACTGTGACATGCACTGACCTCTCAATCTCAGCAAACAGGACATGTCAAGGGTATAACGTGATTTAAGCACCTTCTCCTGACATGGTTAAAGAAAACCAGAAAATCCTCTGTACACATGCCCTTGGAATGCAGGTATGTCTAACTCTGTCTGGCGCCTTGAAAGGAATACGTACTTACCTGCCAGATCTTGCAAAAAACAAACTAAAACATCAGTCTTGTCACACTCACTTCTGTGAGTAACTCCACACGTTAGTAGTCCCATTGAGCTATAGGGGACTGTTCACACATGTACATTTACTCATGTGCAGCAATATCAGGGCCTTGATTTAAAGAGGCAGGCAGGTCAAGCAATGGAATTTGTTATAGACTTA
Source organism: Chelydra serpentina (assembly GCA_037349315.1). Lineage (NCBI taxonomy): Eukaryota > Metazoa > Chordata > Testudines > Chelydridae > Chelydra > Chelydra serpentina. The sequence goes on along the minus strand of JBAIAC010000035.1, from coordinate 25,377,442 downwards.
GACAAAATTAATATAAACAGTCAATTTATATATATTTTTAAAATGTGAGTGGATATTTGTAGAAATTTTTTGCAGTATTTTCCCAGTATCTTAAAGCATTCAGTGGCTAAGGAAGAGATTATTTCCTGCATAGTTCATGATCCTCGGAGGCTAATTTCTTCTGGATCAGGCCCACAGTGTGCCAATTTCTCACTGTTCAGGAGTGTCATAACTACATTATCTTTTAAAATGTGCTGCTTGATAGGAAATGAGCTCATACAGCCTCTCTCTGTGTGTATATGCAACAATCTGTTTGTGTGTAAATGCCTGCAAAATACAGAACTAAAAAGTGCCATCCAAAACCCTGGTGAACAAGTGGCTGCTTCTGAAATGTGGGTTTTGATTAATTTTATATGATCCCTTTTAAGATTTTCTAATGCATATTTCAAGGGATATTTTAATACTAGAAGTTTTAGATCCACTCATAACTGATAATTTAGACTTTTCTAGTGCTATCCTCCTGTGGTATCTGGCTTCCAAACTGAGATTTTAAAATATACAGTAACTTTGAATGAAGTCACAGGCGGAATATTAGATTAGAGCACATAAAACATCACAAATTCCTTTATCAATGCTAAATTAAAACCTCATCCAAGGAAAACTCAAAAGTATCTATGGATACCAGAAACAGAGGCCTTTTGTGCTTAGCAGTTTTCTTGTATGAGTTGCCTTCAAATGTCTCTGTGAAGAATGACTATGCATCAAACATGAATGACCGCTTCAGATGGTATGACTTTTACTAGCTGAAGAATCACGTAATATTTCCAAATAAGATAACCACAGGCAATGAACTATACAAGTCAAATATTGCATTTTTGTAAATAAGTGCTGTACAGCTTTAATCTTGAAATAACAATTATTTGCTCTTCTATAACCACCTTCATCAAATGACGTATAAACATGTTATAAAGAACCAATTAAGCTCTTTGGATCCTTTCCTGTGCCTTAGTTTCCCCATCTGTATAATGGTAATACTGATACTGATCCCCTTTGTAAAGTACTTTGAGCTCTATGAATGAAAAGCACTGTGGGAGTGCTAAGTATTATTACTGTATTATTACTTTATGTTTGTATTGTGATTAGCATAATATGGTGCTACTGCAATACAAATTATATAATAAAAATAATAAGCTGATGAGATAAATATTATCCCCATTTTACATATAGGGAAATTGATGCACAAAGAAGTTAAGGCTCAGATTTTCAAGAGAACTCAGAACCCATTCAGACACCAAAATGAATGGTCACATGGGGCATTGAGCAATTCAGGAAAATCCTGCCATAAATCTCACAATGGGAGTTGCTGGTTACTGAGCATTTGTGAAAAATCTGTCCCCTACTAAGCTGGTTGAGTACTTTTGAAAATGAGACCCCAGGGCTATTTTCTAAGTTTTGACCAACAGCTGAAGACCCAAGCCATAAAGGAAATCTATGGCCCAACTGGGAATGGAACCCAGATCTCCTGCTTCCAGTACATGTGCTGTAACCAATCCTGTGCTATCTTCTAATAAGAAATCAATAAGTTCCAGATAAGAATTGAAGTTGCAAATGTAAATGAATTTGATGATCCCTAAATCCTTATTTAGCCACATCACAAATTATTTGGCTTAGTAAGAAGTCTTTGTTCTATAGAAGGCCAAGACCAGAAGAACAAGAGTGCTGCAGGTCAGGAAGGAGACGTATTGTCAAAGCAGTATGGGAAATCGTGCACCTTCCCTGCCCACACTATGGGGCAAAAGTCGCCTCTCGGATCCATGCTGTGCTTCTCTCATCCACAGTGCATATTTCTATTGCATAGTCTACCCACAGAATACCTATTATCTTGCACACATGGCTGTTGGCGCTGAGTGCAGTATATGCAAGAGAGCTGCATTGCAGATGCAAGAGCAGAATATAGTCCTACATCTGACTCAAGCTAGTGCTATTAGTCTTTCAATTTCATGAGCACCACATTCATTCATTAAAATTAAACAGATAATTAAAAATATCAAGTGATCAGTCCATTTGCTTCTGTCCATTAACAAACTATACTAATGTTGAGAATATTTGTCACCTATTTTAATTCATGCTTCAATGCATATAATATCAAGTGAAATCACAAATGAATGGAGAAATGTGTTTGTAGACCTCAATTCCCCAGACATGATAATTGCTGAATGCTTGGCAATAATGTAATTTTTTAGATGTAATAACTAAATACATACTGAAATATTCTCTCACAGCCATTAATTCAGGGGCAGAGGATGTAGCCCATTATTCTAAATGGGAAGCATGCCACTTTTAAAACAAACAAACAAAGATTAGCTTTAATATTCAGCTATGGAAAAAACCATAAAACGTTGCGGAGAATATTTGGTTTGACTAACGTGATCAACTCATTGAGAAGAAATTGTGCTATATATTGCTAAGGAAACTACACTATAGGTTTGATTGAAAAATTATGGGCTGAGTCCTGTAAGAGACAACTTGATTGAGTAAAGACTACACACATAAGAGTTTATAGATTGGGCTCTAAAATTGGAGTGAAAACATTATTTCAAGCTCTCATTTGAAAAGATTTCCTTAATAAAAATATACCCACTTCAATTAATTCCCAATTAAATTTGTTTAGTTAGGCCTCTATCCATAGCTGATGAGTTTAAAAGTATTTTACTTTTACATCTGTGTAATTCATAATCTTTAAACATTAAAGAAACAGTTTCCAGATTTTTCTAGATATTATTGCTAACCCTTTCTGTCCATGTGACACTCCAGCCATTTTCTAATATGATGCTATGCCAAGTTTGGTTATTTCATATATGACAATATATTGTTTTATGGTATTCCAAGTAATAATAAAAATTAAAGAAGTGTGAACTTCAAAAGGTTTGTGTTTTTTTAAAGTTATGGCATAATTAAGACAAAATAAAATAAAACAGAGCAATTACATTCTGAGTTAAAGAAAACTCTGACTTGACATTAATTATGTTAACTAAAGAAAAGTCATCCAAATATGATTTAACAAACATATGTGCAGCCTGGACATTGTAAGTACTTGCAGATTTCTACCTAATTAACAGACTGCACAAGACCTACAAAAGAATTGCAAAAGCCCTAATCTGGATATATTCAAATACTGTCAAATCAGGAGTTTTCTTCTGGCTTAGACTGGACCTAAACTAGACCTGGATAAAACTGTTTTGATCAAACAGCAGATGCTTCAACAGAACCTGTCCTCAAAGCATCTCAGTTCATCAGCCTATTTATCACTGAGGGTATGTCTATAATATACTGCAATTAAAAACCTGCAATTGGCACAAGCCAGGTTTTTTATTACAGTGCAGATGTAACACTGACAGACTCCGCTCATCAGAGGACAGAATCGAACTGGGGGCCATTGGAGCTTAGTACATGAGCCTCTACCGCATGAGCTAAAAGCCAACGGCCTGTTAGCTAAGCCTGTAGAGCAAACTCATTATCTCTCCCTCCCCCCCTCCCCCCCCACTGCCCAGGAAGTGTGTGCGTTACACAGACATAGCCTGAAACACTGTTTATAGACCTATAAGACCAGCTCTTAGAGTGAACTGTAGGAGAGACATGTGCTCCCTACAGATACCACCAAAAAGGGAGTGATAACGGTCACATCTGCGACTCAGACTTGATTTGTTCTATTGAGTCTCCATTAAAAATTTCTCTACAGAGTTTCTCTACACCCAAAGTGTGGCCATGCTCACCTTCACTAAATGTGAACCCCATTATTTTTATTACCATAGCACCTAGGAGCCCCAGTCACAGACAAGGGCCGGATTGTGCTAAGAGCACACAGAACAAAAATACAGTGTATACATAGGTGTCCTGTGAGAAACGTTGAGTTAATGTACATGCTCATTTAAATACAGGTCTGAATATCAACATATAGACCTCTTTTGCAATGAATTAGCTTAATCGGACTTCTGATGTACGAGGTCTGGCCATGGAGAGGAAAAGGCATCTTATGGCAACACTAATACCAGCTAGAAAATGGATTTTGTTCAAAAGGTAGTGGATGAAAGCCCCTCTCTGACCTGGATGATCTGATTTGATCTCTTGCTGAAAATTTTACAATGTAATTGGTTACAGTGCTCCATAACTCAGCATGGCAATTTATAGACAAATAAAAGGTAGGGGGTCAAATTCATCTTTGGTGTCTGCAGATGATGGTATGGGATGGAGCCATTGGAATGGTATTTGCTAAAACCAGTGAGGATTTTGGCCCATGGTCCTTGTCCAGAGGAATTCAGTCATGATCTAAGATCTTGATCCTGCAAAGCACATACACATGAGTACCTTTATCTAGCTAAGCAATACCATTATATTCAATAGGACAATTTATGGTAACAAGCACTATGGCTGGTATTAAATGTTTGCAGGATTGGGACCTACATTTGCACTAAGTATGGGATGGAAGAAATTAGATGGAGGAAACAGCTGGGATAAGGGGAAGACATAGGTTACAACGAAGTGCAGTCATCTGATTAGTTTTTTACTTTATATATCATCTTGCTCATCTTTTTGTTTTTAAAATTGGATTTTAATATTACATTGATTAAAAAAAAGCAAAGGAGGATTTTCATGGCAAAATGGTAATCCCCACATTTGTAAACAGTTGTAACCTTTATCTCAACTGCCCTTGTCCTCCCACCCTAAACTAATCAGAAGCACGTTTGGATCTGTAAAACTAAATCAAATAATATAAATGTAGAATTTTGAGCAAAAGCAAAGAATAAAAATCTTTAAGGGCCAAATGCTGGTCTCATTGAAGTCAATGGCAAAACTCCCACTGACGCTATGGACAAATTGAAATCAATGGGGTTTTGCTATTTACTTCATTTGGATCCAGGTTTAGCCTACAGTGCACAGCATTTCAAACAAAAATCATTAATGCTGCTGGAGTCATTAATGTTGTGATTTCACTTGCCACATAGCTAAATAGATTGCTGACTATGAGCTGACTATGTAGAAGTCCTAAAGAAACAAAAGGGTTTAGTATATACCCTGTGCCCTTCAATGAGGGGGAGGAAATCCCAGGCCTCAGCATATAATGAGGAACCAGACATAGGATTCAGTGCCTGTCATTCCGAGCTAATTCCACTAGAAGATAAGCTTCCTTTAAGACACAAAGTACTTTTTCATCCTACAATACGAACATTTAATATTTGAAATTGTTATTTCATATGAAACCATAATACCCAGTTGATACAGCTTTATTAACGACCCATTTAAATTTCTTAATTATTGCGAGCAACACTGTCAATAGTATAACATTTTCAAGAGATTAACTTTTTACAATAAGAGCTTTTGTGCCAGCTAGCAAATCCTTAAAGGGTTTCATCTATTTTGCATTACTAAATGGCCAAAGCAACTCAACTTAATATTCACAGACATAAAATGATGTTTAAATAATGTAGTAGTTGTGACAAACTCAGAAGAATGAAATTCAAACTTAAGGCTGAAAAACTCTGCACCACACGAATGTATCTGGAGCATTATGTGAACTTATCTACTCATTTCACGCATACAACTTCCATTCATATCAAAAGGAGTTGTGCTGATAGCTTACAGGCGTATATTGTATGTTCTTATGTGCATTGCAATAAACAGAGCAGCAGACAGCTCAATGGGAGGCATGCTGTAAGTAAGGCCTATGACATTACCAGTTTGTCTATCTATAAAGGTCAGAGCATAAATGAGTTAAAATCAAAGAATTTGAGCCTTATACAGAGAGTTCAGTAATTGTATTTAATATACCATATATTAAGATACAAAATGATTTCAGATTATATTTGAAAATAGTATTTCAAAAACAAAGGGAAAAGAAAAATTTCACATCCTCATGACTGCTTTTGCTGTCAATTTTGTGTAAGTGCAGCCTCTGAAAACACTCAAGAGAACCACTTCTCATGTTTGGCATTAGGGGTAACATTCATCTATATCCAAAAATAGCTTCTCTGCACAGGATTTGCTTTCACAAAACAGCATTCAAGCATCTATGTCCTGTCCATGCCTTAGCTTTTCCCTTTCCATTCATCACACCAGTTCTCAGTTCAATAAGGGAGCAGAGATTTAGTAACATTGCTGAGGACTATGCATCTTTACCTGTCTTGTGCAGATACTTCTCGGTACAGGTGATGATTGAACACCAAGTGCCAGACATTTGCTTTCCCCCCAAACCTTGCAGATTCCCAGGTCTACTTGGAATGCCAGGGCCATCAGCACAGAGCAACTGTTGTTCCAGTTCCCTTGGTCCACATTACCAAGCTGCCTCCAGGATTTAAACTCGGGGCTATGGCAGAGAAGTCCCATGGAAAAGATAATATTGCCTTAGGTTGTATAATCTTTTTTGGGAGGAAGTGAGTAGAGAGGAATCTCTGGAGGGTTAAGAGACTCCCATTCTGTCCTACCAAATCTGTCTTTGATTGAAACTGGGCAGGTGGACATTGTCCTCTGGTAGATTCTCTGAGGGGCACACAGAAGTGGTAGAGTTCTCCTTTCTGGCAGAGATGGGGATGGAAGTGTATTCAAACAAACATGTATATTCACAGGGGACAATCTGGGTCAAAGTAATTATCACAGTTTTGTGTCGTATGCTTATATTTGAAGAGAGGATGACCAGATTTGGATTGTTCAAATTTTGAAGGAAGATGCTTGATGGATGACAGCAGATTTTGCACTCCTCTGCCACAGAAGTTGATAAAATTCGTGGGGTTTTTTGCTTGTGTGGTAGGAGAAGGTCAAAATAGAGAGGTTAGAGATGGCAGATAGTCATTAAATGGATCCAGACACATAGGGCCCACACTGTAACTACATTATTATGTATCAGAAACACATCCAGATATATCGTGCATAGGAAAATCAGTATACCAAGCAATAATAGAATTCAGCAACTAGGAGTTGGGAGGACTGTGGGGAGAATCCACTCCAATTTTGTCTAATTATGTATAATAAAAGGCACTGAACAAACAAGCATTGATGGCCCATATGTTCCCTACATTGAAATGAAAGTGTCTGTTCTAAAGCTCATTTCTGAACTGAGAAAGCTGACCCAACAGTCAATATGGAAGAGGCAGGAAGCAAAAGTCCAGTGTTGCATGTATGAAACAATTTAAAAATATTAATCTGTAACTAAGAATATAAAGAACATGTTTCAGATTTATTTCAGAAATCTATGGAAGTGTTCTTCCTATGCCAAGCCCTCTGAGTCAAACTACCTAAAAAGTAATATCATATATATAGATAATACAGATATAGCTATATTATGGATTTAGCCATCACAAACAGGCTTCATTTTAGCTCCCATTGCTTACACATTTATTCATTTCTTTGCCATTCTCAGTGTCCAAATGGGTCCAAAATCATGGAATTACCCCACTAAGCATAATTGACTACTACGCAAACAGTTTCCATATCAAAAGATAGATTATGACCTCAAGTATACTGGTGCAAGTCTGGAACATCTGAACAAAGTCTAATGGAGTTATTGTAGATTTTCAACTGCGTACTTGAGATTAGAATTAGCTCCATGTGTTGTAACTGAATTCAGATTAATCCAGTGCTGCTGATTGTCCTTTCTGGACAGTGCTTTAAATCCACTGGCAGCATGCTGGTGGGGAGCAGGCAGCTGTGTATTTGAATCAGGATACTTTTAGTGGGGTTTCCTCACTATTCTAAAAAACAAAACCAATCATAGTACATACTGGATCAAAGTATGCTACTGCCTGCTCCACCACCACTGCAGGAGGGTATCAGTATTTACTGAAACAATGTTGTGGTGACAGCTAGTCATCATGGTTCACTTACTCAGATATCAGATATATTTATTTGCCTATGCATTTATACAACAGTCATCCCTATAGTTCCTGAGTGCGTACCAAAACATTGCCAGTATAATATAATGGTCTGGGAAAATATTGCTCTGTAAACTGCTCTGTATTTTTGTGAGATGATACTACAGGCATGTATGTACTTCCATGTTTGCAAGTGTCAGGAGTTTCCTAGATCCTAAATTCAGAAAGTCTCTCTCAATGACAGTACTTAATATACACTTTTCATTGTCAATATACACAAATATATCAGTGACAAACATAACACAGAAAAAACTATTATTTTTAAATTCATGATCAGTACTACTATTCAGTCTTGAAAATTCCTCTTTTTTGATGTACTGTTCGAACAACCAAACTAAAAACCCTACATATAGGGTTCAGTTTTTATCTTGAGTCCATTGTAATAAAAGTTTCTCTAGCAATTATGTTTCCCCTATGTTCAGTACAGTGCAAAACTTGGAGCCACACTGCAGTAGAGGCAACATTTCTCTTTCACAGCTACTTCCAAACAACAATGCTCCTTTGGGCAAGCTCTCATTTTAGCAGTGACGTGCTTAATTTGCTTTAATATTACGAATGTCTTTGCATCTGGTTGATATTCCAAGAACTATGATGTGAGAGTATAGTCAATTATTTCAAATTATAGTGACTTCAACTATCAGACTACTCCCTGTCCCTTTTCCAATGTATGTTAAGGCACTGAACTCTGAAAATGAAAAGGAACTAGTTTACAGATGGCTAAATAACCCAACTAGATAAAGCAGCAGACTGAGTGCACTGGCTCTCTGTTGAGAGGCTTCACTTTTAAATCTTGTTACTGCTCATTGGTGAGGATTTGCAAACACTGTAGCTGTCAAGCTTCCTGATCAATGATAGCTTTGAAACTGAGCTAAAGCAGGATGGAGGGAAAGCCAAAACGGGATTTATTCTCATTTCAACCACCATTTTAAAACCGTTCTCAGAGAAATAAAAATTATATTTTCATGTGTGCGGCTACTGCAGGTGTTTAGCAAAAGCTTTTGCCTGAAAATGCAAGTTTGCTAACTTGAGTGTCTGATGGAAATTCCCTGATCTTTGTTTCTGTTTATTTTTGGAGGTTGTTTCAAGGCCAGATTCACAATGACTACACAGAGTTGCTTAAACTCTTGGAACCTGCACCCTTATGATTCTCTATAGTACAGCAAGCCTTAAAATGCACTGGGCTCCCAGCAGAAGCAGGGTCACAAACTGCTTATGAAGGGCTTATTGAATTGCCTCCCCCCACATTCACATTGCCAGAGTGGGAAACTGGTCTGATCTGAAAGTTGCTGAGCAGGTCCCTCAAACCCACTTGCAATACTTATAAAACAAGGTCACCCTTCAGCACATCATGAAACCGAATGTCATCTTTCACAAAATAAATAGTCTTAATGGTAGAGAAAGTCTAAGGTGTGTGCACATCCGTTTCTCTGTAAGGGGTGGATATAACCAACCCTCTTCTCCTTAAAGTGGCAGCCCATGTGGAAAATGTTACTTTAGTTGGAAAAGTCTCACTTCTGTTCTAAGAAGTTCTAAACTATTTGAACAGGTGAAATTGAAATTTTGGGATGGGTAGCAGATTTCAAGGGATGCGTACTAACCTGCCACACCTTATTAAGCAAATAGGATTATTTGGTGCAGGCAATGTCCAATGATACTATTATGTTAGCGAAAGAAAAATATCGTATCGTTACTTTTTTCTATACAATTTTTTTATTTATATTTTGCCTGCTCTCTTGAAGAAATGGAGACTTATCTTCAGCTATAGGATCATCCTCCTTCGGGAGTAGTGGAGGAAGGGCAAGCATTTTGCTTTTCTTTGAAGTGCTGGCATGCGTGGGAGATGAAAGCAACTGCATTATTGTCTTTGATGTTTTTGATACTGAATTTCTCATTTGATTTTTCTTTGTAGGCATTCAAAAAGTAGATTTACTTCCTCAATCAACCTTATACTAGATTCTCAGTAGGTACCTATCCTCTTAAGTATCTAAAATTTATATCACTATTTTAAAAAAGTTTGATTTAGGAACTCTTCAATACATTCATTGAGTTCTAAGCCATGTCATATCCCCTTTATTTGTGCTGGGTTCTTAATCTTTCTATGCTATACAAATCAGAAAGAGATTTCGTTTTTCTTTTTCTCTCTTAAGCAGGAAACTACAAAGACAACACTTGTGCAATACAATACCATTCAGAGTAACAGTGATCAATCATACCAAGATATGCTTATTATTATTCATGCATCTTGTTAGTTTCTTTAAAAACAGTAACTCAATATCTTATATTTTGGAAACAATGCAATGAAGAAGCATGATTGTCAAACAAGCTAACCCTGTTTGGATTATCAAACAGGGAAGATGTGTGGCCTTGCCCACTGAAGAGTCATACTTTTCCATATATTCAGAAAGGCAGATGAAGCTCACAACAGTCTAATAATGGTTTCTTTCAAAATGTATTTTATTTGAATCCTCTCTATAAATATATCAAATAGACCAAGTGGCTGGAAATTTCTGTGTCACTTGGCTTCTCGTACCTCCAGGCCAGATACACCCTGATTCAAAGTAAAGAAAATTTAAATCCACATGTAACCACACCTGCCTGAGATAAACCTGCCAAGTCAGGTAGCATTGTCACTTTTGCTCTACACCTCAGAATGCAGCATGTTCAGTGAGTGCAGCAGGAGCAGGAGCTAGTGTGCTTTGTGTTACTGGCTTTAATTTGAAGTTATGACAAAGGAGCACATATTACTTAAAGACCAGTGGGAGGACAGGACGGAAACAAAGAAAGGAAAAAATCTGATCTTTGAAACAGCTGTGGCAGTATCTGCCAAAGAGAGGATCTCATTATTAAAAGCCCTGTAGCATTGTCTAGTTACATTCTCATAATATTACCAAGTAGTGATACTAGTGCTGGATGACTTGTACATGCTGCTGACATAATTGGGATGTAGCATTAAGGTCATAGTTGGACAGGTTTTGATCTGTTAGGATAGTACTTCTCAAAATGTAGGATAAAATTCTGAGCCCACTGAATCATAGAATATCAGGGTTGGAAGGGACCTTAGGAGGTCATATAATCCAACCCCCTGCTCAAAGCAGGACCAATCCCCAATTTTTGCCCCAATCCCTAAATGGCCCCCTCAAGGACTGAACTCACAACTCTGGGTTTAGCAGGCCAATGCTCAAACCACTGAGCTATCTCTCCCCTCCCACTCCCTGAAATGAAAGGGAGTTTTGTCACTGATCTCAACTGGGCCTGGATTGGACATCACCACTACGGGGAGACTGTCTCAAACAACACTTAGCATCCATACACACTCAAAATCATGTCTCCTCCATTCAGGGTTGCACAGCCAACTTCCCTCCCTTTGGTGGCTGAATAACATCCAAGTGGCATCTACAGCAACTACTTACATGGAAAAGTATTATTACTGGAAAGTATTTAGGGCCACATTTTCAGTCCCAGTTCTGACCACATAGGGGGTGTATTGGGGTCAAGAAGGGGGCATGCCACTGGGATAGGATAGAGAGAGCATCATGCATTCCACCTGATCCTCAGGTCCCTATGGGTCTGCTGCAGTAAGTCTATCTTAGGGTAGTTCTTAGACTGCTCTAAGTTATGCAAAGGATCAGTTAAATCCTTGTCCAACCCAGGACTGGGTGAGGATAAAGGCAGCTTAGCGCCACCTTTTCCCCCACTCCCACTCTTCTGAACTGTGCTGAGTGTACACTGAATATCTGGCCTTCAATGTATTTCTAGTTTCTTTTAATGTGATAGAGCAACAGAAAACAAGGGAGGAGAGTCAACACCACATGACCAACCAGCTGTCCCCAGACCACCAGCAAATGACTCATGCACCACAGGTCATCCATGGATCATCACACTGAGACTACTATGCTAAATGTAATAGTTTCATTCTTTACTCATTTAGGGGCAGATTCTCAGCTGGAGTAAACTGGAGTAGCTACACTGACTTAAATAGAACTAGGCCAAATTATATCAGTTGAAGAGCTGGCCCTTAGCCTTCAATGCTTTTAGATAAACTATAGATTTTGCAGCACAGCAAGGTTTCCATCTAAACTGGGATGGGAATCCTGCTGAACAGGGCAACATTTATATATTACTAGTGCAGTTTGGCTTCTCATGCTGTTGTTTCTTCTTGTTTTATTTTATTCCTAAAAGCAGCAGGTTTTTAGTGGGCAGTTGTACACACAGATAGATAAGATAGATAGGTAGATAGATATGGAATTACTGTCCCCCAAGAACCAAAGCTTGATATATTATTTAATACATCCTTTTCAGAAGACAAACAAAACTTCCATTATAACGGTATTTTGGCAAATATGAATATAGATCTGCAGTTTCTGTATCTATCTCTATATCAGCACATGGAGATACAGATATAGACAGAGAGACACTTTTTATGTCTTGTTCCTGTCATATCTCATGAAACATTCAGTAGCCAAAGCAGTTTAATCATTTTGAATGGTTCCCACTGGATACTCCTCTACCTCTGGTAACTATTCTGAAGAATTACTCTTTCCCTATGATCTCTTTAATTAAAATTGGTTACATCTGTTACCACAAACCAATTATTTGACCCCTCAGTATGTGCTATTAGTCAACTCCATAACCTTAAAAGAAGATTGCATCTTTTAAAGAAATTCATAATAGACAGTCTCACTTTTTCACTTTTCAGACTACAGGAATCTGAGTGTAAGATTCCCTGTAACCTAACTGAACATGAACACATTATATGCCACAGGTTGCCATTGTTCAAAGAGTCTGATAGGAAATAAGACATCTTTATTGTGTGAGTTTGTAAACTACCTGCTTCATCCCTACACCTTGTGGCACCCTTTTTCTCTCCAGTAACTTGTATTTTTCACTCATCTTAGACCAACAGTATCATCCTTGTACCACAATGACTATCAGCTATACTTGTGAAAGGCTTACAACCTCTTCTGAGAGGGCACAATTTGGAGTTGGCTACCCCTGCTTTGATTGAACTCTTCCAAACTAGGCACATGCAGGTACACATGTACCTGAAGATGAATGACAGAAAATTACCATTGATATATGAAATAGAATCGCATATGAATTGCTTAATTCAATGCTATATGCTTTACTATTTGGGGTGCTTTAATGACCACACAGCACCCCACCAGTAAATTCAATCAATGCTCTTGGTAGATATACAACAATTACTATGTATGAGATGGCATCATAATGACCACAAGGAGGGACTATTTTACCAAACCTCCAGAACATGGCACTGAGGGCTCTAATGAAGTAGCACACCTTTGAGGATAGTCAGTATGAAAGCCCTGGCCAGTGGGTTGATATAAATCCAAATAAACAGGCAAGGGAATAATGTGGCTACACACACAAACTTTTATTTTGTGTGAATGTGAAAAAAGAAAATGTATTTAAAATCTGACCTGGAAAATCATATTACATTAGCGTAACTTTTCTGACTGAAGAGGCCTTGAAAATGAAGGTTAAAAAAGTTCTAAAAGCTCTTTAATCCTCTCCACCTAGTTCCTAGTAACTTCACCAAATGCTCACATTCTCTCCTTGAGCAACTAAATGTTTAGTGACCTGATGACACTTCCCCTCTATAATTAAAATGATATTGACCTGGTCAGGGAATAGAAACACAGTACCTTGTAACTGAAGTGGCCATTCACACAGTAGTAACAATAAGTATAAAGCATACATCTAGACAAAATTGCAAGCAATCCATAGACATTTGTTTGCGTGAAACATTTGTTGATTAGTTCTGAGCAATGAACAAACTGAGCAACTCACAAAGAGGGAATAAAGGGCCAGGATCTGGCTACATGTTCCAAGTGTTAGCTAGTAAGGAAAAAAGTGAAAACCAGAGACAAGGAAGCTTTGTAAAACTCTGGAAAATGATACTTAAAGAAAGAAAGCACAAGGGGTGAGAAGTGGGGGGGGGGGGGGGTGGAGGAAAAGCTTTGCCTGGTCCAGTAGGGGAAAGAAAACCCATGGCCCCTTTCAAGATTGTGCCCTTCCCTCCCGTCCTTGTGGGTACTGAGCCTCCACTAGGGCTTGGGAGGGTGGCAGTGGCTGAGGCTGATTGGTTGGACAGAAGAGTGCAGCACAATCCTATTGAATCCCCCACACACAAAGAGAGGGTTTATAAATCTTCCTCTGGGCCAGGGTTTCCATTATGTGCGGGGAAGAAAAGCTCCCTCATTTCTCCCATTGGATCACTGTTGGAACAGGTTTTGGGGCTTGGTGGGGTGGGGCTGGGTTCTTGCACCTTCCTCTCAGCAGCTCAGGGCCTCGAAGGGGAAGCTAGGTGGTAAAAGTGATTTTGTCACAACTTGGCAGGTGTCCAGTGTAGGTGATCATTCAATAGAGGGTTCATCTCTCTCTGATAAACAAGAATTGGACACAGATATAGGAGAATGCATCTCCTAAATAAGGTGGGGAATGGTGCTGGGGCTCCTAATGACTGGTAGAACAAGGACACAACCCCCTCAACTCTCAGATGAGGGAAGGGTGATGGGGTCTCAGCAACAGAGCTAGAACCAGATTAGTGGAGTGAGGGCATCACAGCAGTCCTGTACCAAATTATATGGATTACAATAGGATATCTCCCACATGTGCAGGGCCAGCGCGCCCACTAGGTGACCCTAGGCGGTCGCCTAGGGCGCCCGGGGGTGGCTGGCCGTGGCTGCCTCCTGCCCTCCTGGCTCCGCGGCTGAGCCGGGAGCTGGGGGGGCGCCACGAGCGGGGGGAGGCTGCCGTGGGGGGGGGGGGGGACGGACGGACGACTGGTTGCCGCGGAGGGGCAGTGTTAGCTGTGGGGGCGGCGCATGGCTGGTGCAAAGAAGTTTTGCCTAGGGCGCGAAACTTCCTTGCACCGGCCCTGCACATGTGTTACTTAATACATTTCCACCTTTATATGGAACTATAACAGTTCTGCTCTTGGGGTCCTCTGCAGCGTGGCAAGTAGCAACGTTCAAAGATAGAGAAATTAGTGGAGCAACCTGCAATCATTTTTTATGCTCGGCAGTGCGCAAACAAACCACAGTCATAGTGGAACCCCTACGTGTAGTGAAGTTGTTCAGTGAAAATAATGATTTCCGTATAAAAGAGAGCTGCTGTCATTGGTTTGAAAGTAAGCAATGTATCAAACTGACAAGCACATTTCTATACATGTAATGTTATACGTATTAAATTACTCGTTTGGCAAATATGAATGTATCCTGCACAATAAAGCCATAAGAGGATATAGACAAACTGGATCTGAAATCATCTAACGGCAATGGTCCAAATTGCTATGGTGAAACCATTTCATAGAATATTAGGGTTAGAAAGGACCTTAGGAGGTCATCTAGTCCAACCCCCTGCTCAAAGCAGGACCAATCCCCAATTTTTGCCCTAGATCCCTAAATGGCCCTCTCAAGGATTGAACTCACAACCCTGGGTTTAGCAGACCAATGCTCAAACCACTGAGCTATCCCTCCCCCCAGAGTACCTTTACTCTGAGGGGAGGTGAAAATATGTACAGAGCTGCCTTTCTCCTGTGTGACTCCCCTTACTCAACTCGAGGGGCCCGGTCCCAAAGGTCTAGATGAAGAAAAGTAGTTAGGTGTTGTGATGCTGAATGTCACAGCGCCTAACTTTTAGGTACCTAGAAAATCAGTGTGATTCACAAAGCCTGAGTAAGGCGCCTAAACTCCTATATGATACACAGGGAGAGACAGGTGCCCTAAACTGAGATTCACAAAAGCCAGCATGCTAGGCAGGGAGCTGCCTAACCTAGGCAATGGTAGATGCCAATGAGAGGGGTGTGTGCTAAGCCCCACTGTTTTCATGGAGATAGGCACTTAAGTTCAGGCTGCAGAAAGGCGCGTAAGTCTGCTTGTGATTATCAACTGAGAAACCTCTCAGAGTTAGGCATCTATGCTGTTTTTGGAACAAGCAAAAGGTGTGTGGGGAAAAGAAGGAGGAGATGACAATGATGACTTCCCTCTTATCTTTTAGGTCAGTGGTTAGGGTACTCACCTGCAATGTGGGAGACTACTGGCTTAAGTCTGCCCTCTACCCAAGAAGGGGAAGGGATCTGAACAGGGATCTGCCATTTTAAGGTGAGTGCTCTAACCACTGGGCTATGGAATACTCTGATGTTATGCTCCCTCAGAGTTATTGGAGCTCGGGGACTGGATCCTCATCACCCATCCAGGGGCAGCTGTATGGTTTTTGCCTCCCCAAGCACGGCAGTCAGGTGGCTTTTGGTGGCATACCTGCGGGCGGTCCGCTGGTCATGGCGGCTTTCAGCTGCATTTTTGCAGGTGATCCGCCGGTCCCACGCCTTCGGTGTGCTCGCTGCCGAATTGCCGCCGAAACCGCAGGACCGGCGGACCTTCCACAGGCATGTCGCAGAAGGCCACCTGACTGCCGCCCTCACAGCAACTGGCAGGCCGCCCCCCGCAGCTTGCCGCCCCAAGCATGCGCTTGCTGCACTGGTGCCTGGAGCCGCCCCTGCACCCATCTCTCAGGCAAGTGCTCTTACCACCACACTCACTCTCTCATGTTTGTGCTTTCACTCTCTTGAGCCCAAATGACTAAGAAGAAAGTGAAATTCCTCCATAATGAGAGGAAAGGGTTTGTCTTCTTACCCTCCTCCCACAAAGGAAAAACACAAACAAAAACAGATGCCTGGGCTAAAAGAGAGAAGGCGAAGAGAAAAGCAGGTAGTGCAGGGATGAGTCAACTCCATTAAGAGGATTCTTTGCTGAAACACTGGGCTAGAGGCCAAAAATAAAGCACCCTGCAGCCTGGAGGCCCAGATTGCCTAGGAACAGAAAGGAAGAGAACCATCTCCACAGGAACAGTAAGAGAAAAAACAAACTGCCTTTAAGGCACAGAGCGGGGGTGGGGGGAGAGAATAAAACAAGGAGATTGTAAATTCACAGAAGTTCTTTCTAAAGCGCAACAGAGCCAATTTTCCCCATAATTCTCCCACAAAACTTTAACTTCACTGATAAATCAGCATGGTCAAAATGGATTGTCTATTTTGCACAGTTCCATATTGCAAAGGTACTTGTTAATAATAGCAAATACATTTCCTCTTATACACATCATGGAAATGGAGGCAGATAAAACACTGATGACAAATCAGAACATCTGGAAAAGCTAGGTATAGAAGATGTGTTAGAATATGTCAGTATCCAGTATTTCAAAAATGCACCTTGACTTAATGGGTTAAATGCAATTGGTCACACAAATCGCATTATATTGTTCTGGTTCCCTGGTTGGATGAGCCCTGGCTCAGAAGGAGATCTGTGACATGCCAATAGGCTTTGATATTTTTGGGGAGAGAAGACACGATAGATTTGAGAATTTGGGAAAATTTTAAAACCTTTTGGGCAATCCAGGCATTGACCTAGGCATTATTCCAAGAAAAAAAAATCAATATGGCTTTTGTCAACATGCGAAGTTAAATTTCTGTTTTGTCTCATCACTTTCACATAAGCAATTATGTGCAGACCTAGAGCTAAGCAATTAATTGCTTTTCTATTTGGCGGTCAAACAGAAGAAAAACCTTTTTTAGCTGACCTGAACATTTTTCAGTTTTTCTTGTGGAAATAATAAAAAAATGATTTGGGGTTGAAGGAAAGATTTTGGGGTTGTTTTTTTGGGGGGGAGGGGGTTATTCCCCCACTTTTTTTGCAGGTGGGAGAGGTTAAATCTAGCTAAAATTTTGAAACTATATGTTGGATCAAACTGAAAAGTCAAAATGTTTTGTTTCTAAAATTTCAAAACAAATCATTTCAACTTTTTCAGAATTTTCCCCCATTGTTTTTCAGCCAAAACTATTCACCAAATTCTACCTGATTTCCTGAGCAGTTTCACCTGACCCAAAACTGCATTTCATGATGAATAAACTATTTGCTGATAAATTTTCTCCCAGGTCTATGCAGGTGTGCAGCTTTAGATACATAGGCTGTAGCTACATCCTTGTCTGGCTTAACTGCCAGAGCTACAAAGAGGGTTTTAAAAATTCTAGCCACCTGGTATGCCAAGTTGTGTCCTACCTTGTATACATGATATGATATCCAGTGCGAATGCACAAGGCTGTGAACCAGAAATTCCCTTTCCTCCGGTACTAAAGTGAGCAAACCTCAGTCACTAGAATGTTCAAAAAAGATATACTCCACAGGGCAGCAAGTGCAGGCAAAAGGAATTTATTCTAAAATTCAAGTCACCATGTGTGGAATTTTGTTTTTTACACTATATGCCCAACTCCGGCTCTGCTACTCAAGAGATGAACATCTGCTTTAGATTGTACTCCAAAGCAACTGTATCCTAAGTGAAAATAAGAAAGAAAAACTTGTAGCACCTTAGAGACTAACAAATTTATTTCAGCATAAGCTTTCGTGGGTTAGTACCCACTTCATCGGATGCATGGAATGAAATGTATCATAAGTGTTTGTACCAGCACACATCTCTATGGTATCTGCATATCTCCCAGGTTAATAGACTAGCATACCAGAGTCCACTCTTTAATTTGCTTCAGCAAGAAATAGATTTAGTAGAAAGCAGCAGTTGGTTAAATGGAACAAAGGTGGTGAGAAAAAAAATGAAGATCAAGAGATAAATCATGAATGCAACAATGTTGTGTGTGAAATAGTGCTGTAAAAATATTGATAGCTACATTAATAAACTGTAAAAACAAATCAAATTAAGAACTGTCTCAGGCTAATAATGGCTTCCACAGGTGTGGAGACAGCAAGAGAAACCAAGATTATGAAGGATATAAAGGGGGGGGGGGGAAATATCACCTGTTACAGTCTTTCTACATAATACTTTGCCACAAAGGTTTTCCATAGTTATACCATTTTAATTCCATAGGGAAGATAATCAAGAAAACAGTTAACAGTTGTCAGGGCTCCCTCTCCACTCTAAACTCTAGGGTAAAGACGTGGGGACCCGCATGAAGAGCTCCTAAGCTTATTTCTACCAGCTTAGGTTAAAACCCCCAAGGTACAAAATTCCCTGCACCCTGAGAAATGCTTCTCTCACTGCCACCATCAAGTGTTTTAAACAGGAATCCAGGAAAGGAACTGAAGCGAGGCCGTCTGGTCCCCAGCCGCCCCAGAGAGAGAGGAGCCTCCCCGGACGCCCAAGTGGGCAGAGCCGGAGAATCCTGGCACCGCCCCTCAAGGGTCAAGGGGCGGCACAGGAAGTATAAAAGCCGGCCCTCAGACCGCAGTTGGGCGGCAGCCACCAGAGAGGCCGGATGCCAGTGGTGCAGCTCCCCGCTGGGAGACCTCGGCGACCAGCAGCCGCCCGCCTGGCTGCCCCGAGGAGCCGCCAGGCCCGCCGCCCGCCTGGCTGCCCCGAGGAGCCGCCAGGCCCGCCGCCCGCCTGGCTGCCCCGAGGAGCCGCCAGGCCCGCCGCCCGCCTGGCTGCCCCGAGGAGCCGCCAGGCATGCCGGCCACCCGCAACGCTGAGGTGCTGATGGTCTGCGACCTCGTCGAGGACACCCCCCCCCCCGATCTGCTCGCTCAGCCCCTGCTTGAGGGTCTGAGCCCTAATTGTTTGTGCCCGCCCTGTCCAAGGGCCTGGGCTCACGAGTAACGGTCTGTTTGCCCGGCCCTCTCCAGGAGGGCCTGAACGGCAGAGAGGGGGAAGCTGGAAGTAGCCCGGGGGCAGCCGACTCTAGTCTGGCTGCAGCACTGCCAGAGCCAAGGTCAGTGTGTTGCGGCCAGGATCCCCACTGACTCACAGCTGGGACGCAGTGGAGTGGGTGGGCCTGCATCCCCCCTGCCACCCAATGTGTGGGTGGCAGTCTCCCCCTCTCCCAGGCTTGGGCTTGCCACCACCTTGTTGATTGCTCAGTCCCTGCTTGAGGGCCTGAGCCCTGAACTGTTTATTGCCCCACCCTGACCCAGGGCCGGGGCTTAGTGACTCACTGTGTGCTCAGCCCCCGCCTGAGGGCCTGAGCCCTGAACTGTTTATTGCCCCGCCCTGACCAAGGGCCACGGCCTAGTGACCTACTGCTCGCTCAGCCCCTGCTTGAGGGTCTGAGCCCTAATTGTTTGTGCCCGCCCTGTCCAAGGGCCTGGGCTCACGAGTAACGGTCTGTTTGCCCGGCCCTCTCCAGGAGGGCCTGAACGGCTGACTCTGCAGCACCAGACTGCGCTAATTCCCTTGATGGTATAGTGGGGCGGTCTGGTCCCCAGCTGCCCCAGAGAGGGCCTGAAACGCCTACATGAACCACTTGAAGTTCCCCTTCCCCCCCAAAATACCCTCTCAAGCCCGTATACCCACTTTCCTGGGAAGCCTGAGAACAATCTCCTAACCAATTGGTTACACAGTGATCTAAAAACCCACCCCCTGGGTTTTAAAACCCATAGAAATCAGTCAGCTTCTTAAAAGAAGGATTTTATTAAAACAAAGAAGGTAAAATCATCTCTGTAAAATCAGGATGGTAACTATTTTACAGGGTACTCAATTTCCAAACTCAGAGGGATTCCCCCTCTGGGCAAAACCTTAAAGTTACAGAAAAAACAGGAATAACCCCTCCCTCTAACACATGGAAAGCTCACCAAGCAAAACAAACAGAAACCTACTCACAATGCTGACTAAACGTACTTTAGAAAAGTGAGGTTTGGTGAGAAGATGACTGGTTGAGGAGATTGATTTTCTGCAGGTACTTCTTGTTTCCCAAGATCACTCTGACTCCGACAAAGAGCCACACACAAAAGCCTTCCCCCGTCCCAAGATTTGAAAGTATCTTGTCCCCTCATTGGTCAGATGCCAACCAGGTCAGGTGTCAGTCTGGCTACCTGCATTTCTTAACCCTTTACTGGTAAGAGGATTTAATAGCACTGCATCAGACCCTCTCCCCTTCCCTTTATATTTATGACAACAGTAAATGGACAATATTGCATATTTAAGTTCCTGAAATGAGGCACACATTTTAAAAATGAGGAACAATGTTAGTTGTACAACCTACACATTTGCTCTGAGTCTTCTGTAGTAGTGAAGCATTTACAAATGTTAAAGTGTGAGTGAAAACTATTGGCTAGAATTCAAGCCACATTTATCCTGCCTGGCTCACAATTTACTGTGAAGGTGACATGGTATCTTTTCCCCTCTCCAACAGCCACTGTGATGTTTCTGATTAAACAGAAGAACTCCACCTGAAAGTGGATGAAAAAGTCACCAGAAGACTAAGACATAGACAAAGTTCACCCACCCAATGCAGATATGCTAGATATTTTCTTGATATATAAGGTATCTCTGAGCTTCCATTACCACTTTACGTGAGCACCTCAGAATCTGTAAAGTGTTTATCTTCTCAATATCATTGTGAGGTAGGGAAAGACTGTCATACAAATGGGGAACTGAGGCACCCAGAGAGACTAGACAACTTGTTGATCACAAAAGTCTGTGACAGCCAAACCATAGGCTAGTACCTTAGCAATAGACTATACCTTTCTCTCTAGATACGGGAATATATCTCATATGATTCCCTTCCCCCACCGTTTGCCTCATTGGAGGAAATCTGCAGATATTTTATCTCCTCCTGGTGTATCACTTGTACTATGGCATTATTTCTATCGTGTTGTGGGTTGTTTTTCAGAATTCATTTCTCAAGTAATTTGAAAGTGAGGAAACAACTTCTGGCAGACTGTTTATAAATGTCCAAAATATTAAGCAAAGTAAATAAATAAATTTAAAAAATAAAATTGTGCTTGGGGACCTTAAAGGGAGCTTTCCAATTGGGAAGTCTATTGCTGTTGATTAAAAGGGTATCTGGAGCAGAGTTAAATAATACTTCTGGGATTAAATGCTGCAGTTACTAAACAGAGAGACCAGGAAAAAAGCCAAGTGTAGTTGATTTCCCACAATACATCACTCTGGCCATCTGTGAGAGAGATAATGTTTTCTTAAGAGAAGAAACAATTACTAAAGAAGGGGTTTCTGGGGACTGTCTTGATACGTATTTTGTTGTTCAATTAACTCTTCATTTATAGACTTCACAAAAGCACTAAAACCAGGCAAACCTAAGTATTGTTGGCTTTGCTAATGTGTATAAAAGAAAGTTATACGTACTTAGACAATAGTACAAAATGTGCAGAGCAAAAATGGGTTTTATTTAATATTAAAAAGTTCAATTTCTTCTTCTTATGAGCATGAGTGAGCACTACTCCCTTGTAATGCTTGCATGACCCAAAGCAGAACAACTGCCAAGAGAATGACACAGAACAGTGTGGATAAAAGGGATAGAACTGTAAAGGACTGACTCAAAACAACCATTAAATGGAAACATTTTTGCTTTCCTGTCATAAAATAACTTGCATTCTAGCGAAGCACCTCAAGATTTGGTGACAGGAAAGGGTTGCAGGGCAGCAGGATTACATGCATTCACACCCTCGCCTCCTGAGCAGTGATGGCATTCACTATGACTGGACTGGCTGTGCCCGATATAGTAAAGGTTTTATGAGTTATACGTGTTAGAAGTCTAGACCTGAGCTGGAACAAAATGAAACTACTCAAGGGAAACACCACTGAAAAATACAACACCGAGGAGTCAAGGACAAAGATTTTCTCCTCCTTCCTTCTTCGCTTTATATTGCCAAAAACTATAAGTGCAAACTGTAAAGTACAAATTAATATTTTATTTACCATCATATGTTGTTTCAGGAAACACCTTATTGAAGCTCAAAATACACTGGCCTAGATTCTCTGCTTATGTAAACTGATGCAGATCTATTGACTTCAATTAATACCATCTCTGAATTTGGCCCTTTATTTTTAAATTTCTATACCCTAATTACAACTAGAGAACAATTACCTTGCCTGTGTATTACACAGATAATGAAGCCCTGTCCTAATGTATTATAGTCTACAATTTGCTAAGGATTCAGAAATTATACACGATAGCTACCCTGCTTAATCTTTCCACACCTTCAACCTGCTCCTTTCTTTCCTATATTTGCAAATTCCAACACAGTAAGTTTCAGCCATTATCAGCATTTTTCTACAAACTTCTGCCAAAGATATGTTAGCCTGCATGACAAGAGCATATTTATATTTTCTTCTTGTATTTTATTTTGCAAATCCATAAACCGTATAACATTTCCGTCTTCAATGGTATGAACCTGGCATTTTTAGCCAGCCTGGGATTAATTTTTCTGTGTGTTCATGAAGCATTAAAGCTTTGCTATATGAAACAGCTCTCTCTGACCTCAGCTAGGAGAAACAGAATAACTTTAAGCATGCTCTTTTTATTAACAGATTTTTCCATTTGTAATTCCTTTCCCAAATCCCTCCCTTGTTGCTCTTGCTGTTAGTCTTGCCTGCAAGTCAATGCCTTGCTGGATCATAATTCAGTTCCTTGAGTGTCTGTGATGCAGAAAAGATAATTGGATGAATCAACACAGCCCCAAACATTTTATTTATTTCAAATTTGTTTTGAGCTTATGTAGGTATGACAAGAACAGATTTAAAAGGTCAGAAGCCTAGAGATGGGATACTTCTCCAGAAGATGGGTAGCATTATACTCCCATGTTGCCTGTGACATTTCCCCCTAAGCAGTCATGCTACAGATACCCTTTCAGCTACTATGATAATGTCAAGAATGGGGATAGCCACAATTAGGGCAAGTACCTCAGTACCTTTTCTTCTATATCTACATCAGAAGCTCCCATCTATTGGTACATAATTTTTAAATCAGTGGTACAAGGCTGGCCCTCCTCATGAAAACTCTCCTCCTTGACTCACTAAATCCTGCTTCCTGAATTGGGGTTCAAGGCTGCTAATGTGACCTTCCAGCCAATTTCAGGTCTTCTCCTCTCTGCACCAATCATATGCTCTCTAATCTGCTATGGAGTGGGGCCACTTGCAGCCCAGAGTCTCTTGCCTTACCTATTGCACTCCAGAATTTGGAATACTTCCAGAATTCCTTTCTCACTTCTTTTTTTAATCTTTTCTCATAGAGGTGGGAGCATTCCAAAATATGTAATGTGAAAAAAAAACACCATGCAAAACTCTGGTCTGCAACAGTGGGTAGAGGTGGGACACCGAATCTCAGCACAGAGCCCGCAACCCAAGAATGCTGGGGAGGAGGGCTGTGGTGAGGATCACCAGGATGAGACAGAACATCATCAGCCAAGTACCATGGGCAAAGACTTAAAATACTAGTGGCTCAGAACTACTGGTATACTAGCAAGGGAACAAGTACTGAGATGCCTCCCCTACTCTTAGCTCTGCAGGCTTCCCAGTTCTCAGAGGTACAGAACCTCAGTATTTGCATGTGCTTATAAGACATGACACATAAAATACAGATGACCTTTCTTCCAAAATCAGTGCCCTGTTCTCACAGCAGTGTCTCCCCTCTGCAGAGAGGTAGCAGATGTGCATGGCCTTGCAGATCAGCTTCTTAGTGAAGGAGAAATGCGTGACATGGAGTCTGGGTGTATTCTAGGTGTAATTTGTTTTACTTACATGTATAAACTAGTCTCAGAATAGAAATGATCTCTTCTGCCAGGAACTTCTACCTAACACCAATGCCCAGTTCCCAAAGAGCAATTCTGTCTCAAGAATGAACTCTATTCATAGACCAAGGCAGAGAGCAAACTCTTCTGCTACTCACACAGCACCCTCTCCAAGGCCCAGTGCCTGTATGCAGAACCTTGCATAACAACAATAGCAAAAACACAGTAAGTCTTCACAAGACTGAAAATTTGTTCACACACTTAAAAAACAAAACAAAAATCAAACAAACCAGCCTTTGAAGACTGTGTGCGACACTGCTGGCCAGTGATGCCTGCTGTAACAATATAGGGACATGCGATGATGATGATGGTATTGTCCATGTTTCCCCTCCCCCAAATGTGTGCTGTTTATGATTAGAAAGATTTGCACGTCTGAAGCTACTGTCTGTGCATATTCCATACTATAATTCCTAACCTCTCAAACTGTCTCTCTACATCTGGTAAGGAAAAAACCTGTGCCCAAGATATTTAAAATGGCTCCTAAATACATATATGGGCACCTACATTTGGCACCAGTTTTTTGAAAGTGCTGAGTACTCAGCATGTACCATTAAATCATCTTCTTGATAGTGCTGGTATTAGTGCTTTGTTGTTCAAATCATGCTGTCCTGGTGTCTTCTCAGTGACATATAGCAGCCTGGCCTAGCACAAGCCAACTTTAATTACATTTAATCTGAAATCAAAGTGATGGAGTAATCTTGCACTTCAAGTTACTATATTTTTGGCTCTTATGCTTGGTTGGCGTCAATGAGGTTTGTTGCTAGCTCAGTTCTGGGAGACTTTGTTCATTTTCTTGTCCAGTGTTAATCTTGAACCTAAGAGGCATGATCACTCTTTCAATTAAGAATACATACTATGTGGAAAGGCAGAATTTGGAGTTCAGAGCCTCAAGTTGTTACACATTGAGAAAAGGTACTGCAGTAGCACTGCGGGATACCAATGGCAAACCTGGTGTGTGCAGTTTCATTCACTGCTTTCATTGGGAGTGACATATGTAAAAAAAATCAGCCCACTTTGGTTTAGGTTGAATTTGGGAATAAAAAGCCTAACTTTAAGTATCCAGGTACGAAAAATTTGGGCAGATTCTGAACTTGATCCTGCTTCCAGTGCAAATCAATAAAAAAACTTCCATTGATTTCCATGGGTGTGGAATTGAGCCCTTAAAGTGCTTTATTTTGGCGAATCTCAAAATGTTTTTACTAACTCCAATGAAGTAAGCCACATGACTGCCTTGTGAAAGAGGTAAGAATTATTTACACCCTTTTTATATTTGGTCAGATTCAGGCAGAGGGGGCTAATAGACTTCCTGTAGGTCACAAATGAGCTAAGGGAAGAATTATAAAGAGAGACTTGGAATCTTTTTAATCGGGTTTCTCCCCTAGTTACTACCTGATACTCACTTACTTAATTATTTTGTACATAAATTTCAGGGTGTGTCTATTCAATGGCAAAAACTATGTTAAAGCAGAGTTAAAATTGCCTGGCGGTATATCATTCCATTGTAAAGTGTTGAGTTGTGTAAAACTCAAACTTCTAAAAACTAGAAAGTGCACAGTTAAGGTTCCAACCTCAACTCTGTCCTCCTCCTTCAATGCCTCAATGTGCCCCTCTAACACATACATCTTTACTCTGTTAATTAGAAACCCATTCACTCTAACCCACCTAACATGTTTTTTTCCCCCCTTTAATAAAGGTTTCTCTTTGAGCAATGTCTCAATATGCACATATTCACATTGGCCCTTGGTGAGATAAGATTTGGGAGGTTCCAGATCCTGGAATACACTCAGACACTTAGCCAACTCTTCATACAGAATACCACGTGTACAATTTAAGAACAACTTCACGGTCTTTTCAACTTCCTTACACTAACTCATCCCAACCTACACTTTCACTTAAAGCATTAGAATCCACTAGTATTCCACTTCACTGCTGACAATATCCTTGGTAATACAAGCCCATGCCCTGCTACTGGCATACCCTACACAACACTCTACAGAAATGTTGTATGCTTCATCCTGAAGACTAGGTACACATGCAGCTCTTCCCTTTCCTCACACACGGGAGGGGTGAAAAACATAGATCTCCTCATATCACAATCACAGCTCTGGCACACACCTCAAAGTAATAGACAGATGTCATAAACACACCTCGACCAAGCAGAATTAACTACTGCCTCCACCACTCAGTATAGCTACAATGGAAACTGACCACACTTGCTTTACCTGGAGTGCAGGCAGAAAACGGACACTTAGGCCTTGTCTACACTACAGAGTTTTATCGACACAAGTTATGCCGACATATAGCCACCGCTGTAATTAAATCGCTGTTGAGTGTCCACACTATGCTCCTAGTGTCAGTGGAATGCATCCACAATAGCAGCTCTTGCAGCAATACAGAGAGCAGTGCACTGTGGGTAGCTATCCAACTGTGCAACTGGCCACAAGGTTCTTTGGGAAGGGTTGAAATGCCTCATGGGGCAGGTACAGTGTCACATGTTGAAGGTTTCTCAAATCCCACTGTTCCATGGGCATCCTACCAGATTGCCAACTGCTTTTCTGCCCTGGTAACCTGCAACCCAACCATCTCTCTCAGAAAGTATGGATCCTGCACTGCTGTTCAGTATTGTGTTTTGCATTCTGAACACAAGGCAATAAGAGGAGCCCAAAGGGGGCTATTCGGCTGAGGTATGCCTTGAAGGAGCATATTAACACTGAGTTACAGTAATGTGTGTTACTGTAGTGTGATGAGCCTCATTTACTTACTCACTACTACTTGAATCTTTATTATTTGATAATAAACTTATTCTTGCTTTCACAACAAATACATTTATGGCTGTGGTGTTAAGCAAAGTGATGGTCCTGAGATGAATCATACAAGCTACTGTATTACAACAAGCCTGTATGGAATGCTCCAAGAGACATATCAACCTCTGAGCCCTATCACTGAGTAAGGTCTGTGGAGGCCTGGAAGTCAGTGCTTTTGCTGGCAGTGGCTGGTGATTTCAGAGAGCCGGTCCACAGCAGGCACAGACAAGACTACTTCATGCTAAAGAAAGGTAGTGGTGAGGTTTCTCATAACCCTGTTACCCTTTGGGAGCATCACAGGATGTTACAATCCTCTGACATATGAGCAACTCTTTTAAAAGAGGTTAAGAAAACATCAAGGTGCCTGAATTGTTACTTCATGTATATATCATGAAGAGATTGTATAGAGCTGATCAATCTTGGTGTTTAACAATTAATAAAATATCTATTATTAAAACTGTTAATAGCTTAGACATAAAAAGGGGTAAACTCAGAAACTTTAAGGAAACTTGTTTACCAGAGTTAGAAACGGATGTAATCAGAAGAGAGTCTGATCTCCATAATAGAGCTGTGACTGGTCTTGATTATACTTTAAAACAAAAAGTCACTTTAATGCAAAATATTCCACAAATTAATCAATATACTGTATTAGCTGTATGATAATATATTCAACACAGTTGACATTTACATTAATTGGAGGTAATGAAGAAAATATTTTTGTTGTTTGTTGGATGGAGCTAAATAGGCTGGAAATTCAAATGAATTAAACATCATTACTACATACACTGTACACCTGTTCATAGTTCTATTGACAGCTTGATATTTTTATTAGGTGCATGCACAGCAATACGACAAGAACAAACGACCATTTTTACACTCCCAGGATAAAAGTAAACAACCAGCGCTTTGTGAGTGGGGTTGCTTAAACCACAGAGCTATGACAAGTGCTTAACTAGCCCCAAAACACCTCCACTTAGTCATGACTTCTAGTTTTATAAATTATTTACAGCTTGCTAGATGCAAAGCTGGTGGAAAATGCCTTTCTTAGCCGCTTGATCGACAGAATAATTATACTGTGTTTTTGTTTTAAGCACTGTTATACAGAATCGTAATGCCATAAAAAGTAAATAGGAATTTTATGAGCTTTTAACTTTGACAAGGTCACGCTGAAGCATGCCAAAGTAGTGTCATGAAAAACCATAGCCATCATTAGCTGTGTCCTGTAAGTATAGCTGTACCTCCAACTGCATTTGGGTAAGAATGTGTACTTGCTTCTACATACTGTTTTAGGGTGAATTGTTGTGGACTTGTACATCAATCCTCCTCCCTCCCCCTACCAAACTATACAGAGATACACATAATGTTGTGTTGCCCAGAATTTTTCATACTTTATTTTGAATTATCATTAGTGGGATACCTATGAGCCCCCATAATAGACTAAAGACTCAGGTGGTAGGTATTTCACAAACACAGAACAAAATGACAATTCTTGCACTAAACTGCTTAGAAGTCTATTCCAGCTGGTAGATACTTTATGGAAAATACATATAAACTGAATATGCAATACAGTATAGTTCTATAGAAATTCAGTAGGGATCTATAGAAATTACTTTTAAAATGTATATGGCTTGATTTTCTGAGTTGCTGAGCACTCAGTTCCCAATGGCCTTGATGGGAGATATGGGTCTTCAGTACATCTGATAGTAAGGATATAGAGAATGTAAAAGAGAATAATATCCTTTGTTGTACCCTAGGGGCAGCAGGTTTAGGAAGAAATCATTTGAGACAGAGAGCTGAGAGCCATGGAAGCAGTGCTTTATTTTCCACACTGAACTGACCAAACCAGCCAAAACTGGCTGGGCTATCCCCTAATAATCTAACTCAGTTGCCATAGCAACAACAAGGTGCTATTACCACGACAAACAAATACACAACATATTCCTCCCCCCTTAATAAGAACATCCCCTAAATAAAACAAACATTAAACTAGAGAAGGAGGGTAGACTGCCTCCATTCCCGGCTAAACCCCGGGGATTATTGTGCCCCATAACCGTGGGTTCACCCTAGCTAAAGATCAAGCCATTGAGGAGGTCTTCTGTCTCGAGGTGGACTGTGGCGAACTCCTGGTGTTGTTGCACCCTAAAGTACCATTGGTGCAGCCCTGACAGTGGGCTCAGGGGTCGTAGCACGAATGGGTGAAGAGGTGGTATCAGCTTGTTCGGGACAAGGGGGTATCTCAGCCGCTGGCAGTAATGGCAGAGAACAGTCAGGAACAGGTGATTCTTGATTTGGTGTCTCGCCAGAAGAGGTGAAGTCAGACAACTCAACTGAAGATGTGTCCTGAGGACTGGAGAGACCTGGCAGAAGCTGATCTACATGATGCCGCCAGGTGAGATTCTCTGCATTCCGGACTGTGCAGGAAACAGGTCCTGTTTGAGCGATGATCATGGCAGGGACCCATTTAGCTCCAGAAGTATAATTCCAAGCCAAAACTGGCTGTCCTGAGCTAAAGGTTCTGTCTTTTGCTCTGGGTGCACGTCTGATGACTTGATATTGCTGCTGACATTGCACTATTTGTCTGGGTTCAGAAGGTTTCAGCAGATCAAAGCAAGTGTGCAGCTGTCATCCCATCATTAGAAAGGCTGGGGATGCCTTGGTCATAACATGAGGGGGGGAGGGATAGCTCAGTGGTTTGAGCATTGGCCTGCTAAACCCAGGGTTGTGAGTTCAATCCTTGAGGGGGCCATCTGGGGCAAAAATTAGGGATTGGTCCTGCTTTGAGCAGGGGGTTGGACTCTATGACCTTCTAAGGTCCCTTCCAACCCTGATATTCTATGATTCTGTAGGACAGTAAGAAGGTGTCCAGAAGCTTTTGAATGGAGTGTTGTCCCCTTGCTGATTTCAAAGCTTGTTTCATTGTCTGCACAAATCTTTCAGCTAATCCGTTGGTGGATGGATGATATGGTGCAGAAGTGATGTGGTGTATCCCATTTGACTTCATAACATTTTGAAACTCCTGAGAGACGAACTGTGGTCCATGGTCACTCACAAGTTGTTCTGGCAGACCGAAACGACTAAAGAGTCCCCGTAATTTTTGGATAGTACTCTCTGCAGTAGTGGACTACATTATAGAGACTTCTGGCCATTTATAATGGGCATCTACCACCACCAAGAACATACTTCCTTCAAGGGGGCCAGCGAAGTCAACATGAATACATTGCCACGGGTTTTCAGGCCAGTCCCATGGATGTAGGGGTGCATTCCTGACACCCTGATATGACATATAAGCTCTTGCCTTCTCTTCAATAGCACTGTCCAATTCAGGCCACCAAAAATAGCTTTGTGCAATTTCCTTCATGCGCATTATTCCACAGTGACCGGAATGTAGCTGTTTTAACATGTGTGATCTCAGTGGTGGGGGGGGATAATGACACATCTCCCCCACAACAAACAACCAGATTGGATCGATAACTCCGTCCTCCTGGACATGTAGGTAACAAAGTCGGGTGAGACCGGAGAGATTCGTCGAGATTTTCCATGCATCACCAGGTCCATAACTTGGGACAATACTGGGTCAACACGAGTTGCCTTCTTTATCTGAGTAGCAGTGATGGGTGTATTCTCTACGTGTTCAAAGTAGAAGATTTCTCCCTTTGGGCAGTATCTTGATGTTTGACTGGCAAAGGCAACCTTGAGAGACCATTTGCATTGCCGTGCAGAGTGGATTTCTGATATTTGATTTCATATGTGTGCGCTGAAAGTAACAATGCCCAACGTTGCATATGACTAGCAGCTAATGGGGGAATGCTTGTGTAGGGTCCAAAAATTGACGTCAGAGGTCGATGGTCTGTAAGGAGAGTAAACTTCCGCCCAAACAGGTACTGATGAAATTTCCGAATTCCAAAAACGATCCCCAATGCCTCACGTTCGATTTGGGCATAGTTTGTTTCTGCTTTGCTTAGAGTGCGTGAAACAAAAGCAATAGGTCTCTCTTCTTCCAAAGGCATAATGTGTGACACGACTCCTCCCATTTCATAAGGGGAGGCATCGCAGGCCAATTGTAGGTGTAAGGATGGATCAAAGTGCGTTAGAACTTCAGAAATTAGCAATGCATCCTTAACCTTGTTAAATGCAACATTTCAGGCTTCACTCCACTTCCAGGTCTTGTTCTGCCCAAGGAGTTCGTGAAGTGGTTTTAGCAGTGTGGCTAACTGTGAGATGAACTTTCCATAATAGTTCAATAGTCCTAGAAACGAGCGCAGCTGGCTAACATTTCGAGGTGGGGGAGCCTCCACAATAGCCTTAACTTTTGCAGGGGCCTGATGAAGACCCGCAGAATCAATGATGTGTCCCAAATATTCAACAGAGGGCTGGAAGAATTCACACTTGTCTTTGCAGACTCGTAGGCCATATTCTTCCAGTCTTTGTAGGGTAGCCTCTAAATTCTTTAGATGATCCTCTTCATTCCTTCCAGTGACCAGGATGTCGTCCAGATAGCACTGAACTCCTGGCAAGCCACACAAAATCTGGTCCATAGCCCTCTGGAACAGGGCGGGAGCAGACGTTATTCTGAAGGGTAGGCGACAGTATCGATAAAGCCCCTTATGAGTCTCAATAGTCAACAGCTCTTGGGACTTTTCATCGACGTGCATCTGTAAATACGCTTGACACAGATCAATCTTACTGGACTTCTGTCCCCCATCCAGGCCCGGGAAGAGGTCATCGATGCGGGGAAGCGGGTATTGCTCTTCACACAACACCGGGTTGACAGTGACTTTAAAATCACCACAAATTCGGAGGGAGCCATCTTTCTTCACTATTGGCACAATAGGAGTGGCCCATGGGCTATGGGTAACTGGTATTAGGACTCCATTGGTGACCAGGCGCTCCAGGTCTGCTTCAACCTTCGGCCTGATGGCATATGGCACAGTTCGGGCTTTCAGACATTTTGGTTGACTGTCAGGTTTAATGTTCAATGTCACCATGATTCCCTTCATGCTTCCCAGATCCTCTCCAAAAACAGCAGCATGTTTCCTTAGTATAGTGGCCAGACCGGTTTCTCCTTTAGTCATTTGGTGCACTTCTGCCCTGTTCAGCTGAATCTTCCCAAGCCAAGACTGACCCATTAAGGCTGGGTAATTACCTCTCACCACAAACAGTGGCAATTTAGCAGCCTGTCCATTGAGCTCCACCTTAACAACAATAGTGCCCAACATGGGCACAGCTTTTCCCGTATACGTCTTCAGAACAGTTTTTGTTGCCTTAAGCGGAAGATGCTTTAGCTTTTCGTTATACACAGTCTCAGAGACCAGCACGATGGCTGCACCGGTGTCCAGTTCCATGCGTATAGGTTTGCCATCCAACAACGGGGTTACCCAGTATCCATGTGAGCCCGCTGCCAAAGACAAAACGTGCAGTGGCACTTCTTCTTGTGATGAGGTGTCACCTTGGTCATCCTGGGTCTGCTCTAGGGTATGCAGGTTTCCCTTTTTGGTTGGCCAGACCACAGGCCTCTTTTTCTTTTGTTTACAGGCACACTCAATGTGTCCCTTTTTGCCACAGTGTCGACACACCAGGTCCTTACACCAGCATTCTGATGCCTGGTGACCCGGCTTACCACAGCGGTAACATTCCTGACTCTAGACAGTTTTATGGGTAGGTTCTTGCAACACCGTAAGCACCCTAGCGGATGCACTGATGTATTGTGCCTCCTTTGTAGCCAGTTCATTGGAGACTGCAATATCAACAGCCTTCTGTAAGGTAAGCTGAACCTCTGTCAATAGGCACTTCCGTATAGCTTCAATGTATAGGCCACACACTAACCTGTCACGCAGGGCATCACTTAACATCTCCTTAAATTCAAAGTGTTCTGCTAGCCTTTTTAAAGTTGCTACAAATTGTACACTGTTTCATCTTCTTTTTGGTCTCTTTTGTGGAACTATATCTTTCAGCAATTACCAGTGGTTTGGGGGGAAAATGGGACCCCAGGATTTTCACAATTTCACTGTAAGATTTGGTCTCAGGCTTAACAGGGTGTAGTAAGCTGCGTAGCAAGGAGTAGGTCTTAGCCCTTACAACACTTAAGAATATTGGCACCTTATTCTCTTCTGTAATGTCATTTGCAATCACAAAAAGCTCAAAACGCTCAGTATACACATGCCATTGCACTATACTCTCCTCAAAAGGTTCCAGAGGCCCTGTAAGTGTAGCCATGGTTTTAGTTTCAGGTTTCACAGTCAGTGCAAACAAGCCAGTTCTCACCCCCTTCCAACAGCTACAAGATTTTGGTAGGTTTTTTTTTCTTTTCTCTTTTTACCTTAACTTCTTCTTCCTTCTGTTGCTGGGGCAGCACAGGGATCCCATCCTCGTCGCCACTTTGTTGTATCCTAGGGGCAGCAGGTTTAGGAAGAAATCATTTGAGACAGAGAGCTGAGAGCCATGGAAGCAGTGCTTTATTTTCCACACTGAACTGACCAAACCAGCCAAATCTGGCTGGGCTATCCCCTAATAATCTAACTCAGTTGCCATAGCAACAACAAGGTGCTATTACCACGACAACCAAATACACAACAGACAAATCCTGAGCCCAGTTGGTCAGATCTCTACAGCTTGGCCTGCTCCAGACCTGTGGACCATTCATCAAAACCTCAGTGGGGAAACTCCAAGAAAGTGATGCTGGAGAAAGGCTCTATGTCCACTCAGGGCTGCCTGCTTCCATGTAGAGGGAGACAGAGGGGAGGAATGTGACTGTCTGTTGTCTTTGTGCTGGGGTCAGACTCTTCTCAGTTCAGTCACACCTGGGGTTAAATCAAGGGATCAGTTGGCACTGCAGTCCTAGAGATCCAGCTTACCCGATAGGTCTGAAATAGAGCACAGGCCCACACAATATGGGGTTCCACACCCAGAAAGCCACTTTTTTTGAAGGGCTCTAATTCAGCTCTCTAGACCTCACTCTCACAGGGCTGCACACCTCTGTAGGGCTCGCTTCAGTCACAGTTTTGCAGCAAACTCTGCAGTTCCTATGCAGAAGAGGAAGAAAAGTGGGATCCATAGAGGGCCAGCTAGGCGTGGGCAGCTTATTCGATTGAGCCGTGCTCCCTTTAATCCAGATCGCACTCCTGAAGAGTCCTTCAGTGCTGGCCTGACTATTCATTAAGAGCAGCCAGGCTGTTGCAACTCTGCCCCACCCCATACAATGCTTACTCCCATATAATGGAGGGTGAGGATTTGACTCTTAGAACAGACCTATCCAGCAATATATCAGGTACTGTGCAAAAAACCCCCAAAAAACAACATAACCCTTATTGACAATATCAAGCAAAAATGAATTCTGTTCTGATAGTCTATTTCAGAGAGCCAGTGCGATCCAGTAGACAGGGAATTAGATTGAGAGCCAGTGAATTTGGGTTCTAATCCCTGCTGTGTGACCTTGGATAAGTCATTTCTCCTCTCTGTGCCTGTGTTGCTTCTCCCACCATTTGTCTGTCTTGCTTATTTAAGTTGCAAATTCTCCAGGTAGGGACTGTCTCTTACTATACCTCGTACAATGGGGTCCCAATCTTCTTTAGGGGCTTCTAGGAGCTACTACAAATAAATGACAATATCAACAAAGTAAGATTTTTTCCCTCCACATCTACAATCACCCTCTCCTTGCCAGCAGGCTTAAAACTTTGAACAGATGATTTCTGAAGGCAAATAGTGTAGGTCTGACAGAACTAAAGGGAAGAAAAATTTCAAAGCAGAAGATTCTTCCCTGATAAAGCCCTGCCTTCTGTTCCCAACTGTACAGGTCAAGGAGTGCTAGTAAATAAATACATAAATAAAATAAATAAATAAAAATCAACAGCTAAATTGTTGTGGCTGTCCACAGAGAATCACTTTTAATAGATTCATAGATTTTAAGGCCAGAAGGGACCATTATGTTAATCTATTTTGACCTACTGCATAACACAGGCCATAGGACTTCACTCAGTAATTTCTGCATCAAGCCCATAACTTCCAGCTAAGTTATAGCATATCTTTTAGAAAGACATCCAGTTCGAGCTGGTTGAAAAATTTCCATCACAAACTTTTAGTCAATAGAAAACTGGGTTTTCAATTAAATATTTTTTTTCCCACAGAAAGTGCTCATTTTTCATCAGAAAACGGAATAAAAAAATAAAATGTTTAGCTGAAGACAGAATTTTTTATTTTGTAGCTCTTTTCTGAACCCTTTCCAATTTCTCACCATCCTTTTTTAAGTGTAAACACCAAAACTGGACACAACCATTCTAGTAATGGTTTCACTTTGCCATGTACACAAGGATCTAATCCTACTAAACAAATCCTCTTTAAGACAAGGATAAAATTCTTTTTGAATACTTATATAACACCCATCACCATAGTGTGCGAGTGCCTCACAATCTTTAATGTTTGTATCCTCACCACACCCCTGTAAGATTAGGGAAGTACTATCATCACCATTTTACAGATGGAAAACGGAGGCATAGAGTCTAAATGATTTGAACACCGAGGATGTCTATCGTAGACAGGGAATTAAGGCCTAAACTAGTGCCCTAACTACAGGACAATTCTTTCTCTCTTGGGTCTAGGACCTTGTTTGCCACCACCTATGAGACTATCTGTTCTTTCCTCTTGTTCTGTTTTTAATCTGGATTCCATATCATGAGTGAAGTAGCAGGAAATGGAATAGCCACAAGTATCCACATTATGTGGTGTCAAATTTGTCTTTCGCTTTACTCATGTTTATAACTATCCTATAGGTGCCTTTTTTATAATCATTGTCCAATGTGATGTTGCAAGAGTTCATAGCTTTGTATAGAAGATTCTTAGTTCATATGCCTCTATCACTTACCAAGTTTCACTTATGCCTGATAAACAATTCTCTGTGGCTATTATTGCCCCTTTCTTTGGAGGTTATTATATTACGTGATCCTTATTTCACCTGATTTTCTGTGAGTCACTTCAGATACCCACTTAGTTTCAGTGAACATATCTGATCATTAACATCTCTTATTTGATGAATTCCTCTTTGAGCAGAATTTTATTTCCTTATCCACAAGGCTCTTTTCCACTACTAATTTTCTTTTTGAAATAAAATTACTAGATTTTAGGGTCAGAAGGGGTCATTGTGACCATGTAGTCGGACATCCCATATAACACAGGCCACAGAACTTCCCTGAATTAATGCTTGTGTCAACTGAAACATATATATTAGAGAAAGATCCAGTCTTGATTTAAAAAAAATCCAATGATAGAGATTCCATTACAACCCCAGGAAAGTTGTTTCAAAGGTTAGTTACCCTCCAATTAAAATTTTTTACCTTATTTCCAGTCTGAATTTGTCTAACTTCAACTTCATTCTACCTCATTAAACCTTTGTCTAAACATACAACATAGGGAATGTATATTGCACAGGTATATTATATAATTAAAAGGCTATATCTAATCAATATGTCCTGAGAGTGAATAAAATAAATCTATAGATGAAATGAATATATGGGCACACACATTTTATTGAAGTGAGTCTCACGTAGAGAAGAATAAGGAATATGTTATATAATTTTAGTTATGTCTTTTCCCATTACAGACAAAATGGTAATAAATGTTCTTCCTACACACGCCTACCCTCATTCAGTAGCCCTATTTCATCTTCCAGGATCATTATAAGTAAAGTATGTATGTAAAAACGCATAACAGTAGCAGGGCTCAAGTATCAGTTCAGGTTTCCCCGTTGTCTTGAGCTCAAAATACTGCCTCTCACAGCCTTGAATGAATGATGGTTCAACGGTACTTCCTTTGATCCATTCATATGAGGGTAAATTGTTCTGAATAATGACCTTTACCTTCCTCCATTCCCACTTGGAATATCTATTACTAGATACCTAGAAAAGGACTATCTCATCTCTGCTGTGATGGGAGATTACAATAAATGTAAGACTGAAATCTGGGGTGCTTTAAATATAAAAAGATTTCTATGACTCAGACTCAAGCTACTGGCAATTGTCCGGGACCATTTGTTTTCAGAATACTGCACAAAAGTGGACTCCAGCAGTAACTGCAATAGAAGTTTCATGGACAAGTATACAATATACATTGTTAGGGGAATGCTGTCAGAGTAGAAACAAAATCATTTGCACAGTATTTCTGTAGTAACTATTATAGCCTAATTAGAAGCTGTTTTTGATAGAGTATACAAGTGCTTTTTATGGTATGTAAGTGCAAATAGAAAGGGCAGAAACATATAATTCCGAGGTTTAACCTCCTGCTTTGAGAGGACATTTCCCAAAATTACCTTCTGTATGGAATTTCTAGTATAGGAGATCAGCAAGAGCAACCCAGGAACATAGAGGAAAAAATGTTTTAGAGGGGAATGTAGCTGCTTGTGAGCATCGCTCACAAGGGGCAGTTTAAGAAAGGGAAATCTAAAGGCTCTCCTCTGATGTTACTTGATGTTGATAAGACTTGGATAATCATATTTGCTGTGCAAAGAATTCTCTTTCCCTTGATGGGAACATGAAATGCAATGGATAACTCAATAACTGGGGCAAAGTTCTTCTCCCAATATAGTACAATCTCTGAAATTCGGCGAGGCCTACAAACCCCTGGAAGGCACAAAAAAGTGCTGTGAGTTTTTAGCACGAGGTTTGTGTCCGTGGACTCTTGGGGAAGAGAACTCTGAAATACCCTTTCAGAATGTTCCCAGTGTAAATGGGGATAGACCTCAACATAGATGCAAAAATGGTTAACAAAAGTATTTATTATGATTATAATTTTATATTATTACAAGTATGCCTTCACTCTTTTTGAATTTTAGCATATACAATCATGTTCATTCACATGAGGCTTGGATATGATATCTCATATGCTCATGATTTTGGTTACCTGTTTAATTAAATTAAATGTTTAAGCAAATTAAGGAAATTCCTAGGAAATCTCTGCTTTCTATTAAAACAGTGACAGGCACCAAAAGTGTCAAAAAGGAGGACTCTATTTAGTCATATTTATTACCTTCTACAGTGTTTACAAAAATTCTGGGATGCAGCTTTATAACTTCTATTTTGCTTTAACGTTCTATATTATTTTATTCTGTACTAGGTTTTGAAAATGTATATCAGAATTGGGTATTGTAATTTATACCTCGTATAGAATATACAATAGGAGTCTCCAAATGCAAATGGTAAATGTATTCCAAATGGTAAATCTAGAATCTATTTGGTTAAAAGGCTACCAGCTAACAAGAATGTCTTCTCAAAGAACAGGACACTTCCTCTACATACAGAACACCAGTTTGACACAGACATTGTCTTTATCTTAAAAAAACAAACTTGTAAGATATTTATTGTTGTGTATTTGGTTGTCGTGGTAATAGCACCTTGTTGTTGCTATGGCAACTGAGTTAGATTATTAGGGGCTGATTTGGTCAGTTCAGTGTGTGAAAATAAATGACTGCTTCCATGGCTCTCAGCTCTCTGTGTCTCACATGATTTCTTCCTAAACCTGTTGCCCCAAGGATATAACACTTATGTTTTAGAAAAATTTGGTGTTTAAAAGAATGTGAGGATAATTCTTTATTCAGGATATACCAAAGAGAAGTGGTGCTTAGGCTGTGTTATCAAAGCTATAAACTAAGGCCAGGTCTACATTAGAAAATTAGGTAGGTTTAATTACATCAGTCAGGGGTGTGAAAAATCCATACACCTGAGTGACATTGTTAAACTGACCTAAGTCCCTCTGTAGACAGCACTAGGTCAATGGAAGAATTCTTCCATTGACCTAGCTACCACCTTTTTGGGAGAACCACTGTAGCCTTTTAAGTGTAGACAAGCCTTAATTCATAACATGGGCTTCCTCACCCCAGCTCTTTGCAAGGAGAAATCCTTTAGTTTTAAACTCACAAAGAATTCATTCTTGTGAATGAAAAATCATTCTTGAAACTGATTTATATATCTAAATACCATTATTATATGCTAAAGTCTTCCTTTAAATTTTGAGAACATTTATGCCCGGTAAATGTTTTACAGACGATATCAGTTGCTTGTAACTCACGTTTCCTTTCAATGATGAAAATGTTTGTTATCCCTCAAATGATTTAGATGGTATAAATTTCCTTTGAGATGTTTATTTGATACTGTTTGTATCTAAATGCAAACTCTTCATATAACAACTGCCTGATAACATTATTATGTGAATAATAAGTTGTTTGGTATACAAACAAAGCAAGGTCATTTGATACTATAACTGGGTTTTGGTATAAGAAAACATTTGAGTACAAAATATTGTCCTTAATTGGGGAATATCTGCCAATATTTAAGCAACCCCTTACCAAACTCAAAAAGACAAGAACATTATCTCCAAGGATCTTTAAGAAAATACAATACCTTCCTTTGATGGCCATTTAATTTTAAAGATTTTCTTTAACAATTATTTAATTAAAAAAAATATTCTGAGAGCTGCAAGACTTGTATATAGGAAACAGAAGTGTTTGGACTCATTTGAAAGATATTTTCAAGTCCTATTAAACTCTGATGGAATTAAAGGGCTATCTATCTCAATAAATGAACTGAATAAAGGAAAGTGTTAAAACTCTGTCTTTAAAGATATTCTGATAATTTTCTTCCACAAAGACTAAAGCAATCTAATCATAAAGTTGAAGAACTACAACCCTACTGCATATGCATTAGCAGATTACATATTCATGATCTAAAATGTTACCAAGATCATCTCATTAAGGTGTTGAGCCAATGAAAGGTGACATTGATGATATCTGAATACAGCCAAGTCCCTGGAAAAGGTATGACTTCCATCTTCAGATTATGGAAATTCCTCTGCACTGAGGCATGCACTCTTATCCTTGTTCTTGCAACACTATTATGTTTTTCTAAACCCTTATGCGCTTTCATATTTACATTCTTATACTCTCTTGCTCTTACACTCTTAATTCAGCCTGTTCACCTCATCTCATCATACCTTCAAGCTAATACCTCTACAAGCAAGCAAACAGTAGCAGTTACAAGATAGTAAGAATACAGAAGCCACCACACAGCATCAAGACAAACCAGCCTTCTAGCCTAGCACTGGTCTGCAACATGATGACATCACTGAGACTTCAGCATCATCGGTGAGATGGAGTTTGTAAAAATACTGCCAAAGGATTACATTTAAGATTTTGTTGTAATAAATGTAATAGGAAATTGAGAAGCTATTGACATTTAAGATACTAACAGCTTCTCATGTTAAACACCAGATTGTTTAGACTATATTCTTAGAAAGGAGACTTAAATTTACCTTGAAAAATATAGAGAAATATTGGGATTTGAGTTTAAGATTCTTAATCATTAATCTTCCTGTTTTAATACCATTCCTTGATGGCTTCTTTTAAATAACTGACTTAAATGCTTTCTTCAGTTTCATAGGACTTAGTCAAAATTACTTACCGCTGCTCATTTATTAGCTATTTATGTTATCCATGACAAACCAAATAGGATTCAGTCACCTTTAAATTAAATTAATATGCCCATCTGTAAACTGTTTTAGCTATATATGATGGGCAAGACTACCAATTTGGAGCATAATATTCTTTGGTTTTAGTTTACCTAGAGAAGCGGAGGTGGACCTTTTGCTAAGGTATAATCTCTACTGAAAGCTCTCCACTGAGAGGCATATGGAAGAGATTGTATTTAAAGTAACTGTAGGTTACTAAATGTCTGCTATTTTGTCCCCCCCACACACGTTTTCCTTTAATAATAAAACAGTCATAGTGAATAACAGCGATTATTTACCTTGTCTTTAAATACAGTGCCCCATAAGGCATGGCAAGGACTCCAAGTGACTAAACAGTGGGGGTCATATCCTTGAATCAGCACTAAGAGAAACAATTAAGATTTGGCCTACCATTTCTTGTTTTTCCATACTATACATTTTTAGTAGTTTTTGTGATAAAATTACTTGGTGCTCAACATCTTAAAATTCCTCTTTCTGCCCCACACAATGATCTCACAGATCCTAAACCTATGCAGAACAAGATTCTGTCTCTGGAATCCATGAAGAAGCTCTGTAGCACCAGCCCACTCCTTTGGGTCTTTGACAGCCTAAGGCTACATCAATTTTTCCCTGTGGCATGGTTCCATGTATCCCCCATGAAACAAACTGATGTGCTCCCTGGCCATCAACAGATTCCTGATCCCATGAAGAGGGCTCCACAGGATTTGGACCAGGAGGAGCAGTACTTCAGTGGTGGTTGACCCTTTGCATGGGACATGGGTGATCCATGCAGGGGGTCCTCAAACTCCTCTGTTTGGGAGCCTGAATGGGCCCCAGTGTACCAGGCAGTAGCAAGGATACGCGACAGTAAATGTTTTGTAATTACATGTTAATTTTTTTTACATATAGCTATGCTATATCTATCTTATAACCAAAAAGTGCAAAGTGCACCATTAGTTACATAAAATTGAGCATGAAGTTCACAAAAAGGGGAGTGTAAAATGTGGTATCCATATTAGCAGTTATCTCACAATCATGCTGATGACTAATATAGAAAATACCATGGGATGGAGAATTTTGCTTGAAATTCCATGGCAAGACATGTTCATGAGCTAAATAAAACTTTTTTAATCAGAAAAAAAGTTGAAACTAAAACCTTCTTTGGGAAAGAGTCTGTTTTGACAAAATTCATTGATGAAAAGAAATTTAGATTTTTTTAAAATTGTTGAAATATTTCATCTTGTCATTTTCAAAATGAAAAACTCTGGGTGTCCAGTACAAAATAACTTTGTTTTGAAATTAAAGTTAATTATTGTAAAAATAAATTGCTCAAACTAAAAACAAATGCTATGAAATTATTGAAAAAAATATTTTGAACAGAACCAACTTTTTTCCAGATTTTTTGGTTCACAACATTTTTTGATATTTTGATTTTTCATCCTGATTTCAGATATGAAAATTTTTCAAAATCTCAAAATGTTCACAGGTCAGGAAAACCATTTCCTGCCCAGCTGTATATAGAAATACATGGGTCAAGTTCTGTTCTCAGTAATACCCATGTAAATACAGAGTAATAGAGCAGAATTTGACTGATGTATTTGTAAATACTCTTGAAAATCCTTCCATATCATTTTCATTGAATCAGCTATTACTCTTGATTTAGAATGATGCAACTATGAGCAGAACTTAGTCTCCCCTGACACTGTTTCAACTGCTACATTCAATGAATGATGCTCTCAGTGGTAGCTACTATATTATTCATATAGCTTTGTACTTCCCAGCAGGAGGCCAAGTCTCACGAGGCAGATTATGACTAGAATTCAAGTTCTATTAGAAATCCTGTCTCCAAGTTATTTTAAAGGTTAATTTCCTTTTTAAAAATAACAATGTAATTGTTTTCTAAACAAAACGCTTTACTTAACATCAGCACACTAGTAATATAGTGAGGTGTATGTTCTGCTGCTAGTGTGGACAGTTTCTTGTGTTCAGTCTTCAGACTCCCGTAAAGTGGAATGCTCTCCTCTGGCCACCTTCCCCAGGTTTGAGCTTAGAAGTGTCCTGCTTCTCCGGTGTGGGGCCCATCTCCTTAGACAGGAAGAGCCGAATGAATACTCCCCCTACATTAGGGACAGTAAGGCAATTACATTTTGAGGTACTGACCAATCCCTTAAATTTCTCTCTCATTTTGTCATTAGTTATCTAGACTGTGAATATCAGTCCAACCACATTGCTTGTTCCCTCTTGTGCTGCATGGCATCTAGTGATTCCTTTATTGAGGAAGCTAGGCTGCTAGCCTCTGATGGCAGAAAATCTATGTGGAGTTTGGCATTAGGAAGAGAAGTCACTATTGAAACCACATGGAAGTCCCCCTCCACCAAGGGACCTGAAGGTGGCTGGCATAGGCCACAAAGTGGGAAGGACCAGGGCACCTGGTATGCACCGATTCAGTGTATCACATAGTAAGCCTCTTTTGGCTGAGCTGAAATGTAAAGCTATTCCTCCCTGGCAGATGGTGGTACCTGTCCTGCACTCCCCATACCCCCGAGGGGAATCTCTTTTCCAGGACAGCTGCCCCCATGAATGCAGGCATCTGCAGTTTGCACACCCTGAACCTATAGGGCAGAAACAAACCTGCTCTTCACCTGATACTATGCACTGAAACAGAGAAGGCATTAAGCCAAATTAGATACCAACTAATTCTAGGTTCATTGTTGCCACATTTCTAGGGTTTGTAAATGAAGGAACTTTTCTCTCAGGAACATACCACACTATCAAGTCTAGAATAACTATCTTTACCCTGTGCTTTGGTGGGAGAAAAAACAGCTTGGCACCATGAAAGACTGTATCTCACCATGCACCTCCATAGCAACTTCATTGCATGGGGACACTAAGGCCAACCTAGGTTAAAACTCTTAGGATGTATTCACCAATGGGCACTCCACTATGCAATTCATACTGCTCCATGTCAGACAGAGCACCAGACTGGCTACCTTCAGGGTACAAGCTATCTGGTAGGATGGTAGCATGGCTCTGATCATGGGCTGGAGAAAATATACCATCTTACTGTCATTATTCCTAGGATTCTAGCACTCATTGCTGAAGACTCTGGTGGGTGCTATTTGAATTTTGAAAACTAATGTTTACTAGATTTTCAATAAGGTTTCACATTTAAGCTA
The DNA here is from genome assembly GCA_037349315.1 of Chelydra serpentina. NCBI lineage: Eukaryota > Metazoa > Chordata > Testudines > Chelydridae > Chelydra > Chelydra serpentina. The sequence continues at coordinate 25,333,532 of JBAIAC010000035.1, read as the reverse complement.
TGATTTGGTGTTCCCTGATATGCGTTAACCCCATGCAGTTCATACTATATATAAGTATATGTTCTAGGTAAGATAGTACATATTTTTTGATAAGCTAAAATGTTATTAGTTTACAACAGGGGTCTCCAAACTTTAGGAGACGAGGGCCACATTAGATTTTTAAAGGGGCTTCGCGGGCCGGCTTTAGGCCCCGCTGCCAAAATACCGCCAAGGCGGCAGCAATTGGTTCGGGGGCCGGACAAATTGAAGCCGCGGGCCGGATCCAGCCCCTGGGCCATAGTTTGGAGACCCCTGGTTTACAAGAATGAATTCTATTAACAACTCATTCATTTCTGAAATTTAACTCAACCATTTCTAACAGGAAACTCAGCTAGACAGACATTTTTATAATAATTGTGCAATTAAAGTTTGTGGGTGTGTGCATGCCCACACAAATCAAACAAATGGATAACATTCACCTTTGCCAAATTTTAGGAAGAGGGACAGAACTGCTACTCCATCCAACCTGTTTCCCGATGCACTGTCTTGCACTTTCTCCAAAATGAAAAGCAGGGCTTATTTTCCCCATAGTGAAAACTGCTTTTTGCTTGGAGAAAATGAAACCTCTGCATCACAATGGTACTGAAGGTAAGGAGGTTATTCAGCTTGCTGTGGCAAGGATTGCTGATGTGAATTGTACTTGCGTGATCAGCAGCACTCACACTCACAACAGGAAGAGCCTGGAGTGGAAAGGCGATTGTACAGACACAAAGCCAGTGTTAGGTTGTTTCTATTCCTGCCTTTGAAATAGGCTTCTTACTTTGAGGGAGCCCTACAGCTCTGCTTCCTTTATAGTGTTAATATACTGAACTGTCAAATACATTTTTTTTCCAAGAAATGACTCAAGTTGCATCTTCAAACATCCTAGGGGCATAGGAGACCTCCACATTTCTAATAAATCAAATTTAAAATGGTTGCTGGGTCTGACCCTAGGTTTTGCAATGCCTTAGGTGATGTAAGAAACATGGGGTTCTTATCTGCCTCTGGATGTCAAAAGACAGATGTGTATGTTAAGCCCAAACTCTACGCAACTGCATATATAACTCAGATAGTCACTGTTATTGAGGATCCTGCTTCAGAGTGAGCATCACATGCACAGAAACGAGTCACTGGCTGGGACCCCTTTGTGCCTGGGTGCGGGGTTGCTGGGCCTTCCTCCTGGTAGCATCCTCCTGTTGGTCACCTCTGTCTGGATATTCTGTGACCTAGCCCTCCAGCCTGATCACTTAAAAGTTCTGTACTCTTCTGGGTTATCCAAGTCCAGCTGTAACCGGTCAGGCCCTAAGAGGGCTTTTCCCAGCTGGCCTCTTCAAAGTCCCTACACCCAGCTCCCCACAGGCCAGCAGCAAAGTCCTTCTAAATCACGACAGAACTCATCAGCATTTCACTCTTCTTTCCAGAGTAATAGGTCACAGGGCTTCTCTCCAGGACACTTCAACAGAACTCAGAACTACCATACAAAACTCTAACGAAGCATCTTTTGATCCTCTCTAGGTTGAAGTGTCTCATCTCCCTTCAGCTTCTTTTCAGCTCCCAGTTCTTTGTGGAACACTGGCCTCAGGAGTTTCATAGAGCCTGGCCCCTTGTTCCTAGGGCCCACCACAACAGTAAACTCAGCAATCTAACCACAACCCAGCTCAACTTTTCTCCTCCAGTGCCCACCTTAAACTACTCGTCTTCCTATAATATAATAATAATATATGGAGATATGCCTATCTCATAGAACTGGAAGGACATTGAAAGGTCATCGAGTCCAGTCCCCTGCCTTCACTAGCAGGACTAAGTACTGTCCCCTGACAGATTTTTGTCCCAGATGCCTAAATGGCCCCCTTAAGGACTGAACTCACAACCCTGGGTTTAGCAGGCAAATGCTCAAACCACTGAGCAATCCATCCCCCCTTTTTAAGTCCTAAACCCAGCACATGTACGGCCGGACAAGGCTTATTAGAGGGTTGGCCAGCCCAGGTCTCCTGATCTTTAAATGGGTAGGCTGCTTTTACAGTCACCACATTTCTTTCCTTCCCCTTCCCCAGTGCTGCCACCAAGAAAAAGAGTGATAGATTTTTCTCTTGTTTTTATGATTTAGGAAAAAAAACCAAAAACAAAATGTGAAAATAATCACATTTAGTACTTTTTAAAATTAACCTTTTTATTTCTGCAGAGTATGTTTCTCTGGTGTCACCAGAGTGGTGGTGGTGGTGGTGGAAGAGGCTGTAAGCTGCAATACGTGGTAAGGAAATAGGAAGAGGTTAATATATCAAAATCATAACACAGAACAAAGAGAGAACAAGGGAAATATCAACCAGGTAAAAAGTGGGGGGGGGGGGTGGGAGAATGACCATCTTTACCACCAGCTATGCTCCTAAAGTTTGACCTATAAGGTTTCTAAATGCAGCAACATAATTTACAGGAATGGCAGCAGTCACAGACCTAGATATACCTATTTGCAACAATTTACATAGTAATATCCGCATCATCATCTTGCACGATCTAAGGACAAAGTGAGACATCAATAAACAGGACATTTAAAATCCTCTAATCTAGTCCGTTCACTGACAACAGCCAGAAACTGGGCAAACAACGAGTCATCCCCAACAGGAGCAGCAGGGTTAATAGAGCTGCTACAATGACATATTGTAGCTCTGGTAGCATCAGTGGAGATATTGGTAATGCTGTACACACAGTTTGTTTTCCATCTGGTGTGTGGTATAGGTCGTTAAGGACAAGGTGCTGTATTATGCATTTCTCATCTCCTAGTTTAGTCTACTCTTAAAAATGCATGATGGCCTTTTTAATGTGCACACAGAGCAGAGGTAACTTCAGTTTTAAAGTCTTCATTGGAAAATCCATGCACTAAGTTTTATGAAAATTCAATTTACGAGATTCACTGAGAAAATTTCCACCAAAAATATTTCTTCCATTGATAAACTCTGTAAATTCGTAAATTCATTTTTTCCCCATATATTTCATGTTTTTTAAACTAGCTGTACAATTTACTGCAATATATTAACCTTGGGGATGAAGGGATGAGCCAACTCTGCCTACATTTGGAACAGAGCACTTTACAAATTACTTACAGCACAAATTACTTACTGAAAGCTAGCAGTAAAGCTAAGAGGGACTGATCCAAAACCCATGGAAGTCAATGAAAAGACACCCACTGTTTGTGATGGGCTTTGCATCAGTCTCTTAGTCATTACTAACACAAAAATAAAAATAGCAATACTGGCCCAGCAGTAGCACGTTGCACTGCCATGTGGAAGTTCTGAGGCTTACATTCAACTCTATCCTCTATTCCTAAGAAGCAGATTTGCTGAGAATGCTGCTTTAATTCCCCTAATCAGTGTTTTCAGTTAATATATATATGCATTTTCTCTGTTGAGACCTTGATCTGAAGCATTATCATTCTCCTCATCAAAATATTTACAGGTGAAATTGTATTGCCTGGAAGATTCATGTTTGAATTGTGCATGGTATCTATGGTTACAATGTCTTTATAGATACCAAGGAACAGTAACACGCTGTGCAGAGAGGAAAGAACTGCTGCCATGTTAGAAAAAACATTCACACAACCAAAAGAGTGTTTAAATCAGACTGTCTGAGGGTGGTACTGCACAGTGGCTACTGAGATGAATCTACATTAGGGTTAATTAAATTTAGAAGGGAGGAATGAGAGGCAAAGAGTACAAAATCTTCTTTTCCCTATGTTTGCAGGATAAATATGAAATAGAACTTGAGGTTCTGGGAAATTACTACAGCAGCTGGTCTGACTAAAGGAAACCAGTGGTACTGTTAAGATTATGAAAGGATCACAAAATATGAGCAACCAGGATGCAAAACATTCATTTATTAAAATATAGGAAGAGGAAGCTCTGTGTTTCTGGGTTCCACCACTTACAGTATATTGCCTTGGAAGAACACAGCGTGTAGGATTTTATCTTCAGGCAAATCTCTTTTATGCCCAACAAACTCTGAGGGTATGTCTATACGACAGCTGCACCATGTCTGGTGAACCTCTCCCGTCTGCATTAAAAAATACACACCGCTGTGAAACGCTCTCACAGGGGTGGAATAGTCACACCCCGATCAACATAAGTTTTGCCGACATAGGCCGTAGTGTAGCCTGAGTCTTAACTTGATTGTATATCTTGCCAGTAAATATCCACTTCCATTAATATCTCTCTTGAATAAGCTGTACTGGATAGCTCTTCAAAATGTGAGTCCAGTTCACAAACTGATACCGCAAAGCATTATAAAGACAAGTGCAATGTACTTCTCTTAAGAAGGAAAAATCAAATGTACAACTACGAAATGGGGAATATCTGTCTAGGTGATAGTACTGCTGAAAAGGATTTGGGGCTTAGAGTGGCCTGCAAACTGTGAGTCGTCAATGTGATGTAGCTTCAAAAAAAGCTAATATGATTCTGGGGTGTATTAAGAGGAGTGTTGTATTTAAGGCATAGAGGGAATTGTCCCACTTTACTTGGCACTGGTGAGGCCCCAGCTGGAGTACTGTGTCCAATTGTGGGTACCACAATTTAGGAAAGATGTGGACAAATTGGAATCCAGAGGAGAGCAAAAAACATGCTAAAAGGTTTAGAAAACCTGACCTATGAGGAAAGGTTAAAAAAAATGATCATGTTTAGTCTTGAGAAAAGAAGACTGAGAGGGGACTTGATAACAATCTTCCAATATATTAAGGGCTGTTATAAAGAGGATGATGATCAATTGTTTTCCATGTCCACTGAAGGGAGGACAAGAAGTAATGGGCTTAATTTTCAGCAAGGAAGATTTAGGCTACATATTAGGGAAAACTTTTTAACAAGAAGGGTAGTTTAGCTCTGCAATAGTAGTAGTATTAGAATCAGTATTACTAGTGAAAGCCCATGCTGTCATACAGATGTAATTAATAAGGTGTAAAACTGCAATAAATGACTGAGAATTTAAAACCTGGGTGGTAACAGTCTGTACATTTCATTGATGACTGAACCTGGTGATATTCTAAGCAAAAAGAGTTCTCATCCCTGCATGTAACTGTTTCTTTTGCTTCACAATGACTCAAGAGACATTCTAGGTTTCAGAGTGACAATCCTGGAGTCTTTTACATAATAGAAAAGAGTAATGCTCTCCAACATTAATTACTGGGTTGAATATTATGTTCTGTGTTATATAGGAGGTCACTAGACAATCACAATGATCCCCTTGTAGACTTAGGGTACGTCTATACTTACCCGTCGCGTCGGAGGCGTGGGATCGATGTTCTGGGTTCGATTTATCGCGTCTTGTCTAGACGCGATAAATCGAACCAGGAAGTGCTCCCCCGTCGACGCCGGTAATCCTGCTCTGCAAACCGAGCAGGCGGAGTCGATGGGGGAGCCTGCGCGCCGCGTCTGGACCACAGGTAAGTTCGAACTAAGATACTTCGACTTCAGCTACGTTAATAACGTAGCTGAAGTTGCGTATCTTAGTTCGACAGGGGGGGTTAGTGTAGACCTAGCCTTAATCTATTAGAGAGGGGGGAAATCAAACCAGAGGTGGGTCCTGAATCATAAACCAAGGGGAATCAAATCCTCCCAGTTCCATGTCTTTGGGTTCATTCTGATATGAATAAACTTTTGCATTAAACGTTTTTTGTATTGAGAAATGGGGTTAATTAAAATTAACAAAAAAATGTTTGATTAAATTTTTCATTTTGCAATAGTGGGAAAATGATGACTTTTCCCTCAGGTTTTACTCCTCCTCTTCTCATTGTTCAACTAGAAAAGGGAAGAAAAGTTAGGGAACGCGAGCAAAAACTACTCTCTCACTTATTTACTTTTGCCACTGGAAAACGGTAAAAAAAACAAAGTGGAGGGGAAAAACTGTTTTACACTTTTAAACTGTTTTCTTAAAAAACAAAAAAACAAAAAAACCTCCACCCACGCCACATTCCCTCTACTTTTCCTGTAGAGAAATGATGGCCAAGAGGGTAGGGGAGAATAGAAAGGGAGAAAAAGAGTTTGAAATAAACACTTTATAAAACTTGCTTTAATTTTTAATTGTAAAATGGGGGGGGGGGGGATGTAAACCAAACCTGTTCATTTTCTTTTGAACATTTTCAGTAACCTCATGTTACAGATCTGTTCTCCAAACCAAACTGGCCCTGGATATTTTTAAAGGTTGAAGTATTTAATAAATTCAGTCGTCATGTGCCTTTATACTTTCTTATTTTATTCAGAGCTATAAATGTAAAAACCTAATAAATACTGGTTATTCATCATTTTCATACCTAGCCAGAAGAAAGAAGAATTGGAACTGTTCTGAAGCTTTCCTCTCTCCCTCAACCCCCACCCCAGGATTTCTATGCTACTTCCTAGACCAGGGAGGCTGAACTTCCAGGTTGAATTTCCTAAACATCTGGAGCTGAACTTTTTCATATACATGTATCGCTGGAATGAACTTCAAATGTTCAAAGATTTACCATCCCTGCTTACTAGCTCATATGCAATTTTCTAGCACCTAATTTACAAATCTAAATGAATATACAAACACTCAGTTTGTCACTATCAGACCTGTAATAAAATTTGTTTTCTTCTGACAGGTTGAGGACAGGGAATGAATTTCTTAACAATGCACTTCCATGCAGATATGTAACAAGACCTATGAACTATATATCTGACTTTTACAATAATTGGTGTTTCATCTGTAATTCCCATTGCTTAAGTATTTATAATGGTGGATTTAAAATCAAAGTAATTGTGATAGCAATTGATTTGCCAATGAAGAGTAGCCATATTCAAATCATCACAGAAAAGAGAGATGTAGAAGACATCTTGAAATACATATATATCCAGAAAGCCTTATAACAGATTGATACAGTAAATATATTCTCCTCTAATTATTATTATCCATTATTTGTTTCACAGTAATGCCAAGAGACCACAGCAGAGGGGGCCATTTTGGTAATGAAGCTATATGGCTAGATTGTGATAGGTGGCTGTACATACAAATGACAAGCAATAGTTGCTGACTGAATTACCTTGGAGTCTAAATAGACAAAAGAGACAGAGGGTGAAAGAGAAGAACTATTATTATCCCCATTTTACAGATTGAGAACAGACGCACAGTGAGGTGCTGAAGGTCACAAGAGAAGTCACTGGCAGATCAAAGAATAGAACCCATCTGAATCCATCTGCTGCCTTGACATCCTGTTTCCGAAGATGTAACCTTATTAAAACTATACTGAAATACTCTGGTTTGAGAACAGTCCTTTGTGATTGGCTCGGGTCCCTTGCTTGCATTTTCAATCACATTTTCCCTTCTTAATATTTTTTACACAGGAATTTGAATCCTAGCAAAGAAGAGCTTGTGTGAACATCACTCTTTGCAGATGATTACTGATACTATAGAATTTTTGATTGACATATATGATATGATAGAATATTATACTCTGCTCTAACTTTATTAGGAATGTAAAATGATTGCTGAGATCAGTGTTTAAAATCTGGGAAAGAAAACAAAAAGCAAAATAATCCTATACACATTTTTTTTAAATCCACCTTTCTAGTCACTTTTACAGGCAATGTTAATAAACTTGATTTAAAACAATTTGACTGTTATCTATACTACCTATTCATATTGTTAGCTCTGTGGTGGCAGGGACCATCTTTTTGTTCTGTTTGTACAATGCCTAGCACAGTGGGGTCCTGGTCTATGACTGGCATTTTTAAGTGTAGTATCTTATTAATGAAGCGACAAAGGGTCCTGTGGCACCTTATAGACTAACAGAGGTATTGAAGCATAAGCTTTCGTGGGTCAATACCCACTTCTTCGGATGCAAGCAGTGGAAAAGCCCACGAAAACTTATGCTTCAATACCTCTGTTAGTCTATAAGGTGCCACAGGACCCTTTGTCGCTTCTGCAGATCCAGACTAACACGGCTACCCCTCTGATATCTTATTAATGAGCAGACAAGTTTCAAGATAAACCCTTTACTAAGAACGGAAACTATGTAAGTAACGAAACTTCCTAATATTCTCTAGCTGTAGCCTGTAGCTGCCCTAGCCTATGTTTCTTGTTGTTTCTCTTACTAGCATACCTGGAAACCCAAATGACTGCATAAAGAATGTACAGGAAGGGGGTCATCTCTACACTTCCTGGTGCACTTAATCTATAGCACACTAGGTGCTACCACAATATAAATAATAACTATTAATTGTCTTCACACTGCAAATAAGAATATAACAAATTACTTTTTGTCATTTTACACTACATATTTTCCCCTGATGGCAGATTTTATAATCATGGTATTATGAAAGAAAGTTGCTCTTTATTTATAGGTAGAATGTTAGCATCCTGAAACCTTTTATGTTTTTAGAAGTACCAAGAAAATCTATCTTATTGATCTTTACTTATTGAAGCTTTTCATCCTACTGTACATTCAGCATTCAGTGTTTGAGGTGAGCACCAATACACCTAAATTTCAGTGCATCAGAAACATTATCTAAAAGTTCTAAAATTATAATGTCAAAATGTAGCACTTTCACAATAAACAGCTATGGCTGCCTATCATTGTTTGATTATTATATGGTTTCTATGAAGCTAAAGCTATAATTTATAAGCTATATATTATAGAACCTAACTGTGACTTCCAATACATGGTCAATTACACCTTTGCTTTTGAAAAGGCTTTTCACTTTACTTGCAGTACTGGCACATAAAAACTTGAGACGCTGTCAGAGGGCTAAGTATCCATATTGGATACAAAATACGCTTCTTGTTATGCAACTCTAGTGGCTTTTACTGGATGCAAGTAGCCCATTTCATATGGTGTTTTGATACCCTCCTTACTCACATGAGCAGTCCTTAAGCACAGAGGCAGTTCTATTGATTTTCATGGGAGTAATTACTTGGGTAAGAGTTGCAGGACCAGACTTAAAAATTTTCATATATATTCATTCTCTCCTTACCAATGTAATTTTCGCCCCCATTGTATTTGGTACATATTGATTTTTCTTCCATCTGCATTTTCATTCGCCTTCCAACAGCTGCCCGACTTGAGCTAAGCAAGAGTGACATATCTGACCTAAGTTCACAGAGATCCAAACTACTGCACCTGATGCAGACCTATGCGCTGCCCTTGGATCTCCCCCATAAAATTGTAAATCAGTTCCTCATGCCAAATCTCTAACTTTCTTGTTATGTAAGTCCTTCAGCATCAGAAGGGAGTATCTTATTTGCTGGATATTTAATGTTCTGTAACTCTGCTGTAACTAATGGAAATCATCTTCTCGGAAATTGAGTGGGGAAGACATTCCTGTACAATATGTCATTTCCAGACAATGATCTCTTAATTTTTTAATGGTAACTATTATTTTGATTTATAATTGCAGTGAAGATTTTTATTATTGTTGTTATAATAATTATTATTAATCTCTTTTCAGGATATGTTCTTTCTTATTAGCAAAATCAGCTGTAACTATTTAAAAGGGATTTTTAGATATAGTAATAAAAATGTGATGCATAATATAGCATGATGAAACAGCTACCATTTAACTTACTCACAAATAGTATTTCTGATGCTGGAATTATCTGTATCATTTTGTTTAGTGTAGGCAGAGGATGTTCTTGAACTTGAGAGAGATTTTCCCCCCCTTTTCTTTCCCCCTCTCTTTTTGAAAAACAACATCGCTAGTGTTTTATTGGTGCTTGATTGTTTTGCATTGCAATGTGAAATGATTGCTGGCTGGGAATAACCATGGAGATAGTATTTGTATTTGAATTTCTCTTTTGTCTTCATTTTAAAAGACCTTGATGGTTTTCATAACAGTCTTTATAAATCCTATCAGTTAATGATTATTATACCATATCCTAGCCTGCTTTCCCTTCAAGTTAATGGGAATTTGGGCATTGATTGCAAAGAAAGCAAGATGGGCCTCTGGTGAACTGCATGCTTGGCACATAGATTTCCTTTTTCTCTGAAAATGGGAAGTGTTTTTGTTTGTTTGTTTGTTTCTTTAATTTTCAGTAAGATGCAACTTTAACCCTTTTGACATCAATCATTTGTATGCAAAACTGCTTCAAAAACTGTTTGTCTTTTAGAACCTGACCCTTTTTTAAGAGACAGTTAGGAGATGCACTTGTAAATATTTTTTAATAATCCAGTTTATTTTATATCTCAGGGTTTCTCCTTCAATTCATGAATCAATGGAATCCTTCTTTTTATCTGCCTTAAAAAATAACCGCCTGCCATGAACCTGTCTATGCTCATGTTTAGCCATGTATTCCAAACTTACATAGATAATGTCAGTGGTTAGTTTTCCAACAGTTCTAATAATCTTAAAGACATCTCTGAAATTTGTTTGCTGATCTTTGCTGTGACAACCTTGGATAATATAAAAGGTTAAGTGTGTTTTCAGGATTGTAAACTTTTGCCCCCTAGGCACTATGATATAAACACTGTCTTTTTGGTTTATAATCATCATCTTTTTTTAAAAAAAAAATGCTCCTCTCCTTGCTGCTCTAGTGTTTCTTTAACAGAGAGCACTTCTGAGGTACAAATGCAACATAATTTATGTACTGTAGTTTTATCAAATATCAATAATAATAGCACTGAAAGTCCTGTCTTTCTTGATATTCAAGAGGAATGTAAACATAAATATCACACACTTGGATTCCAAAAGTGTAGGCCATTTTAAAATTTTAATCTAAAATCCGAACTCTGATTTCTCCAGCTGAAAATCTGAATATGGGGATTCATGCATACCTCAAACCACCTGAATAACACCATGCTTTTTCTCATTTCTGAAACTGCAAGGAGCCAAATATGCAACATTAGTTCAACACTGTTCCTTCACAGGAAATTCACCTTTTAAACAGGCTCCATGTATTAAAGGGGTATTGTTACAGATGAACACTTTACTGAACAAAACCCACACCTACTGTCAGTCTTATAGGAGAGATGAAACCACTGAAGACCCATGAGCCAAGAGACTCTATCATGTGAAGCAACATTGGGCCTGATCCAAAGCTTATTTCAATTGAAATATTCCCATTGATGTCACCAAGTTTTGGATCAGTCTTAGAAAGGCCCAGGACATTCCGGGCCATATACCTTTAACTGTTGTGTTTTTCTTTTTTAAATTGGACTTTTCTTTGCATGGAGAGGGTAGCGTCTGACAGACCGTTCTGTCCATGTGAAATTTTAGTAATGGTAATCAAAGTCAGCAGGGCAAATGTAGCCTTCAAAAGGAAAGCCTAAGCATGAAATAAAATGTGGGAATTGAGATTCCTACCACCACACAGGGATCCAGCATGCTGTGCTCTACAAGATGACCCCAATGGGAACAGGAGGTTGGCCAGTTATCACCCTTCTTTCTCATATGGACCTGCACCTCTTGGGCCCAAAGAAAGGGCATCAGATATCTGGTAAACCATGAGTTATTAATATCTGGATACTGTTACAACCAACTAGGCATGAGTCCTTTGCAATGGAAGTGTGCCCTTGTTGCCAAGAAGGCTAACGGCATTTTGGGCTGTATAAGTAGGGGCATTTCCAGCAGATCGAGGGACGTGATTATTCCCCTCTATTCGGCACTGGTGAGGCTTCATTTGGAGTACTGTGTCCAGTTTTGGGCCCCACACTAGAAGAAGGATGTGGATAAATTGGAAAGAGTCCAGCGGAGGGCAACAAAAATGATTAGGGGGCTGGCGCACATGACTTATGAGGAGAGGCTGAGGGAACTGGGATTGTTTAGCCTGCAGAAGAGAAGAATGAGGGGGGATTTGATAGCTGCTTTCAACTACCTGAAAGGGGGTTCCAAAGAGGATGGATCTAGACTGTTCTCAGTGGTAGAAGATGACAGAACAAGGAGTAACGGTCTCAAGTTGTAGAGGGGGAGGTTTAGGTTGGATATTAGGAAAAACTTTTTCACTAGTAGGGTGGTGAAGCACTGGAATGGGTTACCTAGGGAGGTGGTGGAATCTCCTTCCTTAGAGGTTTTTAAGGTCAGGCTTGACAAAGCCCTGGCTGGGACGATTTAGTTGGGGTTGGTCCTGTTTTGAGCAGGGGGTTGGACTAGATGACCTCCTGAGGTCCCTTCCAACCCTGAGATTCTATGATTCTATGATTCTTCTTTTCTACAAAACGTGCAATTATGTGAGAGCAATTGGGGCTAAACACACAAGGGGAGGAGAAATGGGTGCGGGATTCAATTTAGCATCTAGGATCACACTGGTGAGCCCTGCCTGCAGGAGGAGATTTTCACTGGTGGAAGTTTGCATGCTGGGGCTGCTGCACCTCTGGGCTTCTTTCATGAGGAAGGCCTTCATGGAGGCACAGATCTCCAGGGAAGGAACTAAAGAGGTTGGGTCCCTTGAACTTAGTGTTTTAATAAAGATGCAGCTAGTGGTTTTTAAAATCCGTAACACACATTTCTGTTGTAAATTGCAGTGGCAAGGATTTGTTCTCACTAGCCATGTCTAAGTGCCTCTTTTCTATAAGGTTTTATAAGGGCTACATTCTAATATTAAATTCAAGATCTGCTATCACCATGCACATAAAACAAACCATCAAACAAACAAAAACAGAAACAAACTTGTGCTTACATGTGCACTAAATAACTTGGGTATGCTGGGAACATGATACTCAAGATGTCAGGTGCAATACTATGCTTCAAAAATAAAGCTTTTTTTTTCTTGTCTGAAAGACTCCATTTATCATGCCATATGAATTAGCTACTGAGATTAACCAAATAGTGTAAGAGTTCTCCTGAACAACACATATTACACATTCCACATGTCAAAAATAAATATTTTGGTACTTACCTGCCTTTTTTTCTGCCCTTTTGAGATCTGTGATTATTCATTCACACAGCAATTCTAAAGAAAAGGGAAAGCGAGAACTGCTTATGCCTGGTGTCAGTGATTTTGTTAGGCATTGTATACTGTAGTTGCAAACAGTCTAAAGTTAAGAATTCTGAGCTGCATTCTTATGAAGATGCAGCAACAAGTTGTTGAAGATACCTATAAAGTGATCTAACATTTATTACATACTTTCCCATAATTAAATATATTGTGATTGATTTGCACACTCTCTATAGGAGAGCATCCAGTACTCCATTTTCCTCAGCCTTTTACTAATAAAACACTTATCTGTATGACTTTAGCCTCTGATTTTAATACAGTTACACCACCCTGCAATTCTGGTGTCTCCCAGTTCCTGACAACCGAAATGACAGTTTTGGAGTTTTAAAGACAATGGGATCAGGACTATTATTATTTTACATATAGAAATGATCAATATTCCAATAGCACCCACAATGTGTAAAGTGCTTCGCTCACACATATTGGAAGATACAGTTCCTGCCCCCCAAAAAAGAGTTTAAAACCAATTATTGTAATCTGATTCAAAGTGCATTACAAGAGTCAACTAATTAAACCTCAGAGAACACCTATGAACTAGGTAAATATTGTTAAAGTCACCTTACGGAGTAATACAAAATAAAATTATGCTATTTAAAAGAAAAAAAATTGCAATAAAACAGAATACATACAAATGTCAAATCCAATGTCATAATATGATAATTCCATCTCTATATAGTCCCTCCATAAGATGCTGTTTAATACTTCCCCTTTTTTCTTTGTTATTGTTTTAATTATACAATTACACGCATAAGTTGTTTAGTAAAAGATCCTTTCACAGCTTAACCTAATTTGCATTGAGACGCTCCTACAATACCACCACATTTTATCCATTTAACTTATCATGAGGGCTTTTTAACCACCTTAGGTAGACAGATGACAGGAAATATTGTAAAAAAAAATTTCAAGGCTACTTCTACTTCCATTATATACAAGAAGGTGGAATAGCTACAACACAGAATAGTATTTAAGAGTAAAATGCATTTGTATACAATACTCTGTTCTGTAGCAATTAGAGTTTCATTTATAGCAGCTTGTAACCAAAGTAGTGCCAACACTGCTTATTAATTAAAGGTGTTTTTTCATCCTTAGCCCCTTTGTGAAGAAAGTGAGAATTAGCCTACTGTTTCTTGGGAATTGCAGCTTTCTAATCATTTTTAAAATGAGGGTGACTAGTTCTGCCACCTCCTTGCTCTGCAAACATTCTGTCTCTTACATACACCAGAAATTTTGATGGGTCTTCATCACATAGACAGTATGTTAAATATTTCTGCATAGATTTTGAATTATTTTGTACAACAACCAAAATCCTTGCTGGAGTTCTTTTAAAGTAACTTTCCTCTTTGCTATCAAAAGGACGTGTTGTTTCACTTCCCCCAAAGATGCTTGGTACATCAAGGAAAATAACATCAAGTGATAGTGGGTTCGAACATATTTCTAATCTTTATAACCCTTCAGTACTTACATTAAAAAAGTGAGGAATAATTTATTTCTGATGAAACAGAGTTGCTCAGCTCTCTACTAATAGGATCCTCAGGGCAAAAGAGGGTAGAAAAAGCACGGATAAAAAGAAGAAAGCTTCATCCTACTGTTTTCTATACTGCAAACAAATACATTAATAATAGTGTTTACTCTGATTATCATTGATTTAAGATAAATTGTTCTCATTTAGCAAATGGGGAAATGAAACTCAGCACCCTAGAGACTGAGAATACAAGACTACGCCAAAGGCTATGGTTGGGGATACATTTACAGACCCATTCAGAATTCCTGGATTCATTCCAATCATTGCTGATAGTGGGGAGGCTGATATTCTAATACCATTTACCAGTTTAATAATGCAAGTTGATATTCCTTTCCCCTCCCTCCTCCTTACTTCCCCTCTTATTCTCTGTATGACTCTTGTGAACTCTCTTTTTATCCTTGAGGAGTCACCAACATTAGGCTTTTGCTCTCTGCACTGCAAAACTGCAGCAACATTCTTTCTTATAGAGCAATAACCTTACACTCTTATACTGTTTACAAGAAATTCTTATTCAAATAGTCAATGTAACCAAAGGAAAATGGAACAAACTTAAAAAGGCACCCTGTCCTTTTGTATTTAACAGAACAGCACTTCTCAGAAGCAGCATCATGAAAACAACTGAGCATAGTCCACATAATTATTCAGCTAAGAGGCTAGCATTTAAGTGCAGTATTAAAACTGTTTTCAGTTCTTCAAAGTGTTGCATTATCATCATCTTCCCTGTGCTTGAAAATAATGAAAGAGATGCTACATAATATGGTGCTGAGGTGAATGGCATATAGCATGGGCTCGAGGCTAGTACTGTATTTCCTGCAATGGAAGTTTCACCATTTATTACCACTCATTAAAATTTAATTTTATATAGCATCTTCAAAAGGTCATATTTTAAATCAGAATTTTGTAGCCAATATTATTGACTGGCTAACTGCTTTGAAAACACAAATCTTCACAGTTTTACCATTTTGAATTATTAAAGATAAAATAAAAACAAACAAAAACGGATTCATTTCACTTTCTAACACCTAAGGGTTAATTTTTTTTCAGTTGACTTAGCACAGGGATTTTTTTGTTTTACCTTGAAAAAGTTAAACCTTGTCTTGACCTACTAAACTATATTTGGTAACAACACTGAAGCTATGCAATACATTCATTACCTTCACCTTGTGTTTACTACATTATGAGAGTAGTCTATTTGAATGCTTTAGTCATTATTTTAATGTGGTTTGTATTTTTCACACAGCACAGAGCTGTTTACTATGCGTAGAAGTGATAAACTGAATAAGTTGGAAATCCAAACACATTATTTCCAAGATTTTAAGAAATGGATACCTACATTAGGCTCCTAAGTCCACATTTAAGCTTCTAAATAAGTGGTCTGATTTAAAGTTCTAAACACCCAGTAGCTCCCACTGAAATCAATGTATGTTGGCTAAACTCAGTGTTTCCTTACAGAGCATACCATGCCAGTGCTTCCTAAATAAAGCTATTAGCATAGCCAACAAGCATACCCAATCAATTTAGGAGATGATCATTTAGAAGCTTGTGGAGGGGTCACTATAGCAGTTCCTTGAGTTTTCAGATTCCTGGACCTCTGACAGTTACAGCATAGGCATGGGTATGGGCAAAACTCTGCTCCAAATAACCTTGATGATGTCATAATAATAAGTAAAACTAAAGTGTCTGTGTGGATTCTATTAGTCCTGTCAGCAGGTTCTGGCACGAGGTTTAATTGAGTAATAGATAGACTAGCAGGAGTGGTTGGATTCATTCCAGTGGCACCACTCTTATATCTATGGTGAGGCTTCTCATTTCCTGTATAGTACCTCTGGAGTTTATATGATCTCCCTTCCATGACTTATGCAAGGTCTCACAGCAAGTCAATAGTAGAGCTGGGAACACTACTCAGATCTCCTAATTCTTAGTCTGGACCCTGTTCTGCTGGAGCACGCTGTCACAAGAATGTCCTTTTAACCACCTTTTCACATTTTTTAAATATCAGGAAACCACTTTTCCAACATACACTTTTCATTGCGTATTTTTTTCACTTTTGGTTACAAAGTTTTATGGACTCTTATTGAAGACTGAACTGATGATTCATTAGAGGAACACTAGGCAAAGGTGCTAGAGTTCTATCCACTATACCTGTCACATGCCTGAGATTTTGCACCAGTGTTAACACATACACAATAAAATGTGCTCACCGCAACTGAATGGGATATGTCCTTGGGCTGGCTAGGAGAAAAATGGGCTTTTTGCCCCTGCACATGAATTCGGTTCCTATTCCTTCAGGATCAGGGCAGCGACATCTGCAGTCCAATTAGTGCTAGGGGCAGGGTGATAGAAGCAATTGGATGAAAGTATTTGAAAGTGTATAGGACCCCCCAGGTGCAGAATCAGAGTCTGGCCATCTGAATAGCTAATATTACAGTGTTTCCAATTTCTGGATCATCGCAGCTGTTCAAGTGAGAAGCATGGATTTTCAGGCACAGTATCAAATACTGGCCATAGAGGTAGGTTCCTTTTTCCAGCCCCCTTAACCCTCATAAGCGGGGAGGGTAGTAGTAGAGTCCCAACATTTACCTCACTAGGACCCAAACGGAAAGGTAAATGGCGGACAGCAGGGGAAACAACTCAGGAAATAATGGCCTACACTCTACAATGTATTGCTGGATACTCCTAGATCTGTTAAGTGAATAAAGTTGTGGTCTACTTAAACCACATCCATTGCTTCTTGTTTTACTTCTGGCCATTGTGTTGAAAGTTATGTCTGCACCTATGGTGGCATGCAGAAGACAGGCACTACATACAGCAGTGAAAGGCACAATGCAACTACACATTGCAGTTAAAGTCTCCAGCAGTGGGACACTACACTGATAAAAATGACTGTGCAGATGTGGGAGGCACTGCTTAGGCACCTAGAAAGCCCTGTAAGGTATGCAGCCCGAGGCTTGTAGGGCACTCTATTCTACTCACCTCATCTGTGCTCACTGTCTACTCTGCTATTTATACGCATGAGAGCTGGTCATGCAGTGGCTGTACCCTATTTGCCAGTAAGTGTAGATGTACCCAAAAAAGACACATCCATCCGCATATAAAATCTAAAGTACTTTTAGAAATAAAGCCTTAAAGAGGTATGATGCTTGGTGGGTAGCTGTCACAGACATCAGGACAAATCCTATTAATTAGGAGTTAAAACCAAATATGAATTAGGATTATTACTGTATTATTATAATACACACACTGTATAAAATTGTGAAATGCAAATTCATATGAAATCTTATCCATAAACATTGTACAGGTAATAACTGTAGGTCTCAAATGCAGCATGAAATCTAGGGAAAACCTCTCAGAGAACAATATAGTGAAACGAGAGATTTTCCCCCCCTCCATATCATTGTATTTGCAAGAGGAGTTATTCACCTCCACTTTGAGATCCTCTTTAGTGTTCATTTTGCATACTTTTGAAAAGGAAACACAACCAAGATGGAAGTGAATAGGTTTATGTGGGGTTGAAAGGTCTAGAA
Organism: Chelydra serpentina; assembly: GCA_037349315.1. Lineage (NCBI taxonomy): Eukaryota > Metazoa > Chordata > Testudines > Chelydridae > Chelydra > Chelydra serpentina. The sequence continues at coordinate 25,315,544 of JBAIAC010000035.1, read as the reverse complement.
ATACAAAACACTAAATCTCTCAACAGCAAGAAAATGACAGAAAATTTGGCCCCAAATGGTTGGCAAATTACAGAATATTGTCATATTTTGTGTGGGAGAAAAATGAAGAAAATTGCTAGAAAAGATAGAAAACCTGCAGAAAAATGTTTGACAATTGCAGACATGCTTCCATTTCATTCAATATTTTATTTAATATTGTTATCTTTAAATGTGACACATGGTAAACCTAGCCACTGTGCAATTGTTCCATTTACACAGTTAGCAAGTATAAATTCTGCTTTCAGCTTTGCTCTTTGATCCTTATGCAGACTCTCTGCGATTGATGTCAGAGACAGAAGAGCTTGGAAGTCAGGATAAGGGGACCAGAGCAACACAACAGCATACATGAAAAGTAACCTGGATCTTCTGTATGAACAAACACAATTTCAGTTCTTAGGAACCAAAAATGTATGTTCCACTGGAAAATAGCCCACCATTGAAGTGAAATGCCCTGCCTGCCTCTCATCCTCACCGCATCTGAGTTTTCAAAAGAAGAGGGAAATGCTGCCTAGACAAAAGAGTGGAAAAGAAAAATGTGAAAACGCAGAAGCCCCATTTTCAAACATGGGTCCCCTTATAGGATATTCAAATCCTGCATTGAGATACTTAACATGAAATGTGCTGGTAGAGATGGGAATTTATTACATACAAAAACATACATTAAAAGAACATTAGTAAGATTGCAAAGTCAAGGACTCAGAAGTTTGGAAATGCCAGAATTAAGGTTGCCTGTGCAACTTTAATTCAATCCCTTTGTGCATATGTATTATGATACAATCTAATTACATGAGTACATGCCATCTTCATTCATTGCACATGATGGACTGTGTTCAATTAATGAACAGTTATTCCATATTTGGCTTTATCTTGGGCCAGTGCCTTATCTCCTGCATGTTATTCATACTCTGCTCTGAAGACAGTAATATTAGTTTCCTCATTGGCTTTTCTATAGCTTTCATCATTATAGTATCTGAGTGCTTCAAAAACATTAAATATGAGACAAAGAGGTATTATCCCCAATTTACAAATGGGGAACTGAAGCACAGAGAGATTAAGGTAAAAAGTACCCATTACTTTTGGGAGCCCAATTTGAGATGACTAGGACCTGATTTTTCAGTTTCCTTAGCTTATATAGCATTTATGTTCAACACGCAGCTCCCATAAACTTCAGTTGCAGCTGAGAGTGCTCACCATGTCTGCAAATCACATCCCAACATCTCAAAGCAAGCACCCAAAAATGGAGCAACACACAATGAATAACCCTCAGTAAAAAGTATGGTTTTTAAGTGACTTGCTTACATTACAAACATACTCTGTGGCAGAGTCAAATTGTTCAGGGCAGCATTCAACTGCCTTAACCCAGGGCCGGTGCAAGGATATTTTGCGCCCTAGGCGAAAATTCCACCTTGCGCGCCCCCCACCATCCCCGCACATCGGTTTATTGAGGGGCAAATCCCAACGAGGCTTGTAGACCCCAGGGGCCAACCTGCCCAGGGGTGCCCCCCAGACCACGTTCCCCCCTCCCCGTCCCCATCCACTCCCTCCCACTTCCCACCCCGACTGCCCCACTCAGAACCCCCAACCACCCCCTGCTCCTTGTCCCCTGACTGCCCCCTCCTGGGACCACTGCTCCTATCTGCTCCCCAGAACCCCCCGCACCTAAGCCTTCCTGCTCCTTGTCCCCTGATTGCCCCCTCCTGAGACCCCTCCCACCTTAACTGCCCCCCTATGACCCTACCCCCTACCTGTCCCCTGACTGCCCCGACCCCTCTCCACACCCGTGCCCCCTGACAGCCCCCCCCCAGAATTCCTGACTCTTCCAACCCTCCCCCTGCTCCCTAACTGCCCCCCAGGACTCCCCTTACCAGGCCCAGGCTGCTGGAGCTGCTGGCTCCACGTGGAGGCAACACGCTACCGGGCTGCCGCGCGCACAGCCCCTCCCCCGCAGAATGCTGAGGCAGCAGAGGCTCACACTTTGTCCTGGGAGCCGCAGAACCGGAGCGAGGTGAGGGGGGAGCCGGGGGTGCACCTGCCCAGGCGGTGCCGGGGGTGCACCTGCCCAGGCGGTGGCCCGGCACCCCTCCCCCGCCGCCTGCAGCAGATGCATGCAGGCAGCAGCCCCCGTGCGCCCCCCCCCCCGGTTTCCCCCTTGCTGCGCTTGGGCTCTGCGGCTCCCCGGAGCATGAGCAGCCGCCGCTGCGACCACAGCCTGGGCAGGAGGGGCGGGGGGCGTAGCTGCTCCCTGCTAGCAGCGCTGCCGCCTTTGAAGGGCTGCTGCCCCCCCTGCACTGCGCCGGCTCCTCCATGGCTGGGGCCACCCCCCCCCCCACCACAGCCGACGCTTTTTGGCACCCCAACCACTAGGCGCCCTAGGCGACTGCCTAGTTTGCCTAGTGGTTGCACCGGCCCTGCCTTAACCACAAGACCAGGGTGTCTTTCAGCAGTCCCCTGCTTCATTCACTACTGGTCTTCCAACCTCTGCAATAAATGAAGCAGGAGTCTGTAGGGGGACATGCTTTGCCATTTTCTCATGCCCCAGACACCTCTGAAACTCCCCGTGATATATAGTAGAACCTCAGAGTTATGAACACCTTGGGAACGGAGATTACTCTGAATCGTTTGTAACTCTGAACAAAACTTTATGGTTGTTCTTTCAAAAGTTTACAATTGAACATAGACTTAATACAACTTTGAAACTTTACTATGCAGAAGAAAAATGCTGCTTTTAACCATGTTGATTTAAATGAAACAAGCACAGAAACCACTTCCTTGCCCTGTCAAATTTTTTTGGTTAAATGTTCCCTTTATTTTACTAGTAGTTTATATTGAACACAGTACTGTACTGTATTAGTGTTTTTGTTGTTGTTTGGTCTCTGCTGCTGCCTGAGTGCATACTTCCGGTTCCAAATGAAGTATGTGGTTGACGGGTCAGTTCATAACTTTGGTGTTGGCAATTGAGGGTCTACTGTATTTATATTCCCATCACCAATGCAGTCTCGTACCACAAATTGTTTACATTATTTCTCTACGTTTAGCCCTTTCCCACAGGGAAAAAGAAGAATAGCAGTCTTCCTTCCTTAGGATCTCTGCACACCCTGAGCTCAGCTAAGTCAAGTCTGGTCCTTTCCCACTCCATGCCTTTCCTGTGTCTTTCTTATATCCCTCCGCTGATGGGCTTATTGCTACATCAGCCCTCCCAGCCCCATTAGCTAATTAGCTTGCATCTTCCCATCAGTCGTCTCTGGGGAAACTAATTGGTGTCTAAGTGATTCACAGTGCTGGTTCACCTCTTAACTCACAGCACTCTGTCATAGGGTCCTACAGACAAGTCTCATTTAGTGTATAAATCTGCATTTATCTCCAGAGCAACACCACCCTGATCACGTCTTTTCTGGGTGGGGTTTCCAGCTGGCTACCATTAGCTTTGTCAGTCCTGATCAGGGAGTTCCCTTCCCTCTTTGGTGGATGTTTTCCCCCCTGCTCCCCACTCTCTTTTCCTTTTCACTGTTTTAGGTTACGCCCTTTCCTTCCCCCTTCCATAATTGTATCACCCAAAATTCTTCCTTCCCTGCCCAATGCATTGTTTGTTTAGTTGGATCCTCCCCCTCCTCCCTTCACTGATGTGCAGCCAGAGGGGCAGGCTCCTAATGACTTTCCTTTGCTTCTGTTTTAGTTTCCTTTTTATCCCTTTTTGGATTAGTTCCCCTTCCTAACCGGGAGAGGGGGGGGTGCACCGTGTTCCACTATCACCACCAACCTCTCCCTCCCATTTTATTGGAGTCACCACCATAGCAGGTCCTCAATCCCCCTTTGGCAAGGTTTCTCCCTCAGAGGCCTCAGGGGAGGGAGAGAGAAGGAGGCAGCGGGTTCCCTGGCCACTGTTATTGCCCTGCCTCTGGGTACTCCCCTCAGTAGGGCACCATTTCTAGCTACACACTTGAAGGGCAAAGGCTTTGACTCCTTTTCCTCTTCTTCTCAGGGAAAAGGTAAGGGCAAGAAGGCTGTTGGGGGTATTTCCATTCCTCTTTCTCCCGCTAGGCCTTCCATCAGAACTGGGGGCAGCACTTCCAAGGGCACCTGAGTGTATACTCAAGTGACTGGTGAATTTACCATCCATGATATCACCAAGTGCCACAACCATAGTATCAACCACTTTTGCTGTTTCCACCTGTGGCAGCTGGGGGCTCCTTCTCTGGCCTGACTAGGAAGCACTGGGTTTGTGGCCTCCTGGAAGCTGCCTCGACCCATGTGTGGGCACTGGCAAGCATAGTCAGGGCCTCGTCCTTGGTGGTGGCCTCCAAAATATATGGTAAGATAGTCTTCTTTCTTGCCACTAGAGGCTGCTGCTCAGGAGATGGTTGAGAGAGGCATTTTGGTGAGGAGCATCTTCATCCCCCTTGAACTGCTGGAAGGCCTGTGGACTAGAGTGGTGCTTAACTCTGTGCTGCCCTTCCTCCATAATATGGCCCTCCTTCCCCCTCTCCCTGCCCCGGGGAGCTTGATTTCCCACATAGTCACTCTCCCTTTATGGAGTAAGGACCCAAGACTCCACAACATGCAGCCTTTCCATTGCCAGGTTAACATCCAGCTGGTGGCAGGTGCATGCTGCACAGTGGTGGAGGGGTCCTTCACAGTATAGAGGTTCCATTTTTCACTGGCTGAGGTGAGGTGCTTCCTGTGCAAGGAACTGGGCCATATTCACAAAGACTGCGCTACAGTCTAGCGTAAGGGGCACCCGACCTTCTTAGACATAGAAGAGCATCAGTAGAGCCCATGAAACTCTGAAGTATGGGCCAACCCCTCACCCAAGTGTTCCATCTGATCCCACTCGAGTGCTGCGGTGGCCACACTGTTGCACCTAGCCAAGCAGCTGGACCCCACTGATGCCCAAATTGTAGGGTCCTTGGATTCATTTCTCTGGAAAATTTCTAAATGCAGAAAATAATTTCACCTAGCTCTAATCGTAATGCATTTATACAGGGAGGCAAATTAAGCCCAAATTAACCTTAAATCTTGCATTGCCTAACTTTTGTGAGGTTGATTTTGCATGCAATGTTCCCTCAGAAATTCCATCATGTAGTGGCACATTGACACCCACATGGTTCAGTAGCAGGGCTGGAACTGTTAGAGCCACAGACCTCTGCCACTTGAGCTTATGGAGTAATTGATACCAGTAATAGGTTGTCATCCTCCATGTGGTCCAGCTTTAGAAGGGGATGGGACACACACTTAATGAGGGGATTTCACAGATATTTGATGACAGCAGAAAAACGGTAAGAGTCAGGAATCTTGGGTTGCATTTCAGGCTCTGGAAGGGAGTGTGCTATAATACATGCAGACTCTTTAACCCATTCTCCTTAAGCCTAGCCCTTTCTGTCCCATCCCCTCCAACCTGCCCGTGTCTCAGAGGTGTCTTCCCCTCCCGCTAATCTCCACATGCTAGACCGGGGTGGAAAAACTACAGCCCGCGAGCCACATCCAGCCCGCGGGCCCGTCCTGCCCTGCCCCTGAGTTTCCGGCTGGGGAGGCTAGCCCCTTCCCCCTCCCTGTTGCCTCCCCTCCCCCGCAGCCACGCTGCCATGCGGGCAGCACTCTGAGGGGTGGGGCTGCACGCTCTGACCGGGCCGTGTGGCTGCCAGACATGCTGCTCTGAGCGGCGTGGTAAGGGGGCCGGGACCGGGAGGGTTGTATAAGGGACAGAGGGTCCCAGGGGGCAGTCAGGGGACAGGGAATGTGTGTGGGGGGGTTGGGATAAACGTGGGAGTCCTGGGGGCCTGTCAGGGGGCAGCGTGTGGATAGGTGTCTGGGCAGTCAGGGGACAGGGAGCAGAAGGGTTGGATAGCAGGTGGGGTCCTGGGGTGTGATTAGGGTCGGGGGGGTGTCTTGGGAGGGGGAAGTCAAGGGACAAGGAGCAGGGGGGGATGTTGGATGGGTCAATGATTCTGAGGGAGGCAGTTAAGGGGCGGGAAGTGGGAGGAAGCAGATAGGGGGTGGGGGCCTAGGCTGTTTGGGAGGCACAGCCGTCCCTTCCCGGCCCTCCATACAGTTTTGCAACCCCGATGTGGCCCTCGGGCCAAAACGTTTTCCCACCCCTGTGCTAGACCCATTCTCCTCTCTTAACCAGCCCCACACTCAGACCCTTTAGGCTTCTCATCTCAGTCCAGTCTCCCCCCTCTGCATTCCCCATCCCAGTCACTTCCCCCAAACCCATTCATTCATTCCCTGCCATTTTCCACTGATCTCCTTGTCCCGAGTCTCCTTCCACAGCCAGTTGCAGTTGCCCCACTCAGAGGTTCTTGTCCTATCTGCCACCCCCTCCTCACATCTTCACTGGCTCCCACTCCCTATCTCACTCTCTGGGCTCATCATCCAATCTCCGTGTCCCGTCCTGCCTATTCCTTGTCCCAGTCTCTTTGCTCTGTTTTTCCCAGTTGTCTCCACACAGCCTGGTAACTCATCAGATCTGTCTTCTCCACCTCCTTTCTCCCACTCCATTAGTTTCCAGTCCCAATCTCTTTACCCACACAATCTCAGATTCCCAGTCTTCTCTCCCCTCAATACACATTTCCCTCCCTCGCTCCCAGTTCCAGTCTCCTTGTCCACCTAGTCCTACTTCTTCCCACACTCCTCCCTGGTCTCCTATCCCCAGCCTCGCCCCTGTCAGCCTCCAGAGCCAGTCTTTCACACCCTCCATGATGCAACATTTGAATCAGGCAACTTCCTCCTCTATGCTGCCTGGGCCCCGTAGGGTGATCATTGAGAGCACAGGAAAGAATCTCCCTGCCCTCACTTCTGGTGCCTGCTACAGCAAATAGCAGCCCTGAGCTGCACAATGAGGGAAAGTCTTGTTCTGCCCCAGGCTGGAACATTTGGGGAATTCAGCCTTAGGCGCAGGAACTAGGGATGTGGGGGGTGCTGCAGCACCCCCAGTTTTTGTGCAGGGTCCTTGCCCCATGCCCTGCGGTCTGCTACTGCCCCGCATGCGGGGTCCCGGCTGCCGCTGGACCTGGGCCTCCGCTTCTGGACCTGAGCTGTCAAAATGCCTCCATTCCCTACCAATATCCTATCAAGGAAGCCGTGAAAATTACAACATGTGTCACAGTTCAGCCTCTTGCATATTTTGTTTCCCCTCAGAGTTAGCAAAATATGCTTCCCATGGGGTATTGGAAATGCTTATGGGAAGCTCTGCTATTCTGGTCAGGTAGGAAATACTATGAGAATAGTAGCTTCCCTTGCAAGGCAAATCTGAACAAACCTGGTAAGTGACCTCTCCACTGCCAAGCTTTCTCCTACTGCCCTGCAATGTAGGCTGGGTCATTCAGGCTGACTGAGTGTGTGGCACAAAGAATGTGCTGAGAACTGCCCTGTGCAATGTGGTGGTGGTGAACTGAGGGGGAAAGGTGGGAACTAGTGTACAGAGGTTTCCTGTTAAATTTGGAGATAGTGGAACCTACAAGATGACTTATACAGGGTCTAGATGAGGGGCCTCGACTGCCCTTCCACTATTTGTTGTGCTTTAAGAGCTTTCTTCTCAACCTCTATGGAAAGTGGAAGTGTCTTACAGCTATAAACCTGCTCTCCCTAACATGCAAGTTGTCCGGTGATTTTGGAAAGAGGACTTTTCCTCTCAAAAGCTGGAGTGGCAGCTCAGTCCCGGACCTGCATGTGGGGACCCAGCTGCCACCGGAACTGCACTCGGGGCTCTGTTCCTGGCCCCTCACACGGGATCCTGGCTGCAAGACCTGCACCTGTGGCTCTACTCCCGCCCCCAGCTGTGGTCTCAGCCTCCTTACTCCTGTCTACATCCTCCCCTCCCAGAGCCAGCTCTGGGGAGAGGGGGCACAGACAGGGGTGAAGGTGTGAGGTAAAAAGTTTGGGGACCACTGGCTTTCAGCACCCCCACTGTAAAAACTGTTCCAGCACCACTGAATGCAGCTGTGATCTATCAAGTCTCTACTGAGTATCTGCAAATTATAATTTTTCAAATAGATTTTCACAGGAATGGCAAAAGGCACCTCCCTGACACAATGACCATGCCCTGCCAAATGGCAATCCCTTGCTCTTAAGCACAGAGATCACAAGAATTTTTTAATATGAACAAAACAATATTTGTCCTCATAATTTTCCTCATAAATGACTGACCTCTTTTGGCTAAAATTTTCCAAAATAATTTAGCCTGAGGCAGACAACCAACATGGAAAATTTCAGCCCAAATGGTTAAAGTATGGCGAAATTATAAGCAACTGAAAATAGGGTTTTATAATAGGAAGTGTCAGGCAACCTTAATAATAGGCGGTGTTCACAGCCCCACCTATAATATGGCTGCTTTATGCATGTAATTGCCTACATGTGTATCCAAACACTAAAACAGAATTTTGGGGTAGCATATTAAGGCAACCATATATTACACCTGGATCCTGAAAATTCTCATTTTCATCAATTTTTTCTGCTCACTCTAGCCATCTGACTCTCTCTTCGCTCTATCTTATCCCTCACATTCACTCCATCTCCTGCTGAGCACTTACATAACACACAATTACACGGACAATGATCTTCAATATTTTAACCAATTCCTGTTTTCTTTTTTATGATGTTTTCTGAATCTCTTTCTCGTGATTGGCATAAAATGAAACATCTGCCTGACATTACACTAGGCAGCCATCCACACTCCTAGCAAACAGTACATGCTATTGCCCTCCCCATGTTACACACAGAGTGTTGGGACAATGATTAGCCTCAAACCCCACAGAGAGAAAATGAGCAAAGCAGAGGAGTAGGAGTACCTCAGCAAATGTGGATTTGAAACACCCTCAGCTGCCCTGAGCTACCAGTAGGACAAAGGTTCTTACAGCAAATCTGATGCCTCCATCTACAGCCTTTGCAGACAAGTAAAAAATGAACTTGTGGGTTCATGAATTTCCAGGTGCTGCACACCCACTGTGAGGAACAGACATCTGCAGGGGCACCCCATATGTCAGCATATGGAGACTGGGTCGTGTTTGCACTGGCATTGGTTGAAAAATCTACTACTAGATCCTTCATCATCATTCCTGTTTTAGAAGGTGTGGGGTACATTCACACTTCAGGGGTCACTGTGATCCTAAAGGATGTAGAAACATCTGGGAAGTGGCTCAGCAGCGCCTTCATGGCTAGAGAGAGAATTTCCTCACCATCAGCTCCCTGTAGTGGTACACAGTGAACATATACTATGTCAGTATGGCGCACTAGCACCACACCGGAACACAGCCAGATGATATGCTGATGGCAACCCTCTCCAAACTAAGGTATCTGAACAGAGACCCTAGATTGCTTAACCATAATGCACCAGCAGTGATGTACTGATTCCACAGTGGAGTTATATCCACTTGAATCAACTGAATTTTGCCCCTGAAACATAGCTCATGCCACCATAACTGAATTAACTAGTTTCACTATTCATTCTCCAGTTAAAATAATCTATTATTTTAAAGTTACATCTATTTGCTATTGAAACATCTGTGATAATCCTAATCTCCCATTTCTGATAAAGGATTAGTGACATATTTGAACTGGCCAGAACATCAGCCCCAAACTTGCACTGACCCTGAATCTAGCCTTTGGTGATAGTTCATAAAAAAATCTGTGTCAGCCTTCATTCTTTAAACTGATACATAGTTGTCTGTCATGCACAAGTACATGGAGTAAGACCATCCTCTTCTGCTACCAAATGAGTGCTCTCCCATGCACTTGAGTTGTCCCTATTAAACATTACCATGTCCTTCTGCAGCATTGCTGTTTCCATATTAATACAACCCCACATGTCCTGATCTCATGTGGGCACTAGAGAAGTAAGTTCCAAAAAGCCATGAGAAAATCTGTTCACTAGGAATAAAGTAGCTCTTGGGATAAATTCATCCTGGCCAAAAAAAAAAAATTAAAAATCAAGAATTGTATTAAATATTCAGAAAAAGCCTGGTTCCACAACCCACATTTTCAGACCTCAGGCTTTGGATAAACTTCAGAGAGGCCTCCAAACATATGGGTGTTTTTTGAAGTGAACATCCAAGATTAACTAGTCTGATTGTCTCCACCTGGTCATAATTAATGTCAATCAATAGCTCAAGGAGGTGGACCTTTTAAAAATCTAAATTCTATTCTCACCCAAACATTCACTTGTAGAGGTGGTTAAATACTGATATATATCTATTTGATAAATGACAGTTAAACTTCATGTATTTGCCAAATAATATTCCACTAGCTCTAATCCAGTAAGAAAGGAAATAGACATAGTCCCTATCCGGATAAGGGCTGAGCGCTTTCAGCTACTACTGATTTTCTGCTCTGCAATTTACAAGAAATCAATGGGAGCTTAAAGTCCAGAATCTGGCCCTTAGTACTATACATTTTGCAGGAGCTTTATCTATATTTAAAATATAGATAATTTATTTATATTTTATTTATATAAAGATGAGATATTTATCTATATCTAAGTGCTATATATATTTAGAGTACCATATAAGTAATAATTAAAATAATATAAATAGAATTGTTTCTAAATTAACATTTTACATAAGGCTTTAAAGGTGCTCTTCTCTGTAATGGCAGGGTTTCCTAGGCAATGATTCAGGCTCTAGGGAGGAAAGACATCCTGGCAATAGCTCTAAAAGCACATTTCCACAATTGCCTCTCGATCTAGAAAATAGCAAAACCACATGAAAATTGTGGGATCCACAAATTTTATCATTCACGCCATTTTCCAGTGGCCTTTCCTATTACCTTAATTCGATTCCTTAAAATACATTATTTTTCCTGAACAGGCCCTTTTTTACCAGGGCAACTGTGCATTGACAGAGCACGGGAAGAGGAAGCAATAATCTACACGACAGAAACAAACTATTCTTTAAGAAGCAGTTTGCAAACTCACCCTTGTTTGCTGTCTACTGCCTGTTTTAAATAATGCACAAATCAACTTCAATACCATGGAAATAATCAACACAGGATCAAAACTTGGAGCTTCTACTAGAGCACAAATCAAAAAGCTGTTGGAATCCAACAGCTGGAGCCTGTCTCATTATTTCAGTGTGCTTTGATGTGCTTTTCAGCCAAGTATCTTAGAGAATTACTTTCAGATAGGTCTATCTACACATTCTACATTGCTTACACAGTATAGTTTCCAACAGAGATAAATACTGTAACTGAGTTCTCATTTTCAAAATAGATTTTTTTTAATATCTTCTATTAGGCAGAAAATCCTGTAAATAGCAGAATTAAAAATCAGCTGCATTTAATAAAAGAATCAAGTTTGTTATTGACTCTGAGCTGCTAGTTTCCATTAGATTATCCATCATACATTTATTATGTGATCAACTGCCTAATTAATTTTGTACTGGTGTATTTAGACATAATACTGTATGTTTCATACAGGACTATAATCCTGCACCTGCGGCCTCAGAGATTTAGACAGCCCTCTATCACAAGTTTATGCTGTGCCTATAATCACTTCAGCTGGAGCATGGCTCCAGCTATTCAGTCTGTTGAAATATAGCTGAATTTAATTTCTGAGGCACTAGAATATTTGCATCTGTGGTTATGTTTCTTTGGACTTTAATCAGATCAAAGTTGCAGAGATATTAAGAGAGTTAGATTCAATATTTTGCTCAGACAGTTTAGTGGATAAATCAGATGCTGTTTTGATTTTTCCTGCTTATCTGTTAATATGAACAGATGCAGTTATGCTATTGTATAATGAATGTTGATTGCCAACAGTATTTGATTGCACAACCATTCTGGAGTGATAATTGAAGATAACTTGATATCCTATAGAGTGATAATTAAACATTGCTTTGTGTGCTATATTGTAAAAATAAATGCTATAGATTATGAACAGACGCTGTATAGCTCTTATGCAGTACATATTGCATGGAGGCTAAGTCACACAAGTCTTGACAATGTAAATATTCAGATGCTAATGAAAGTCTTCATTCCAAAAGTTGTGTTATTTTGTGTTTATTTTTTAATGGTTTGTGGCATTTATATTAAACTACGTTTTAGTGCTGTATGCTGTATTAAGAGAGACTGGGAAAGAAACAGCTACAGAGACAAATACTTTTTTGATGTGGAAATTTTTTAAATATTTCGAATTTCTTAAAAAACATGTTGGGAAAGATTGTGGTTTAAGTCACAGCCATGAGCAAAGGCTGGTGTGTAAACCGTTCTATGTCACTGGCAGCCTGGGCAGCCTACACTTTGGAGATACTCCTCCGAGGCTCAGTTCCTCTGGTGTTTCCTTCTTGTGCCAGGGAATTAATCTGCTCCAGACCATTACTGTGCACAGAATATTCCCCTCCCTCTCACTTCCAGCCAGTCTCACTGGCCAAACGTATTGTATGTATGTGGGAGGGAAAGGGGAAGGAGAAAGGGGGGGGGGGAACAGAATCATAGCTCCTCTCCTCCTTTCCTTTGACCACTCAAATGGTATGTGTGTGAAAAGCATCAGAGCATGGCTTCTGCATTCATCCCTGCATTTGGTCTTATGGAGCCACGCATAGGGATGGGGACTTGCTCTCCCTTGCTCATTTTGTGTCTCTCTATCAGGCTAAACCACAATCTAGCCCTTTACGATCAAGATCCAGACTAACTAGCCTAATCAAAAAACATTTCATTTGTGCTTCAGGGCAGTGACAAGATCAACCTCTATGGGCCTGATCCTGCAAATGCTTACATACCTGCTTGACTTTACGTTAGCAGTCCCATTGTGTTCAATGGAACTGCTCGGGAGCTTAAAGTTATGTATATGTATATGTATTTTCAGGATCATGGCCTATGTTTGTGAAGGGCTTAACCTGAATCCTGACTGGAGCTCTGGACACTACTGTAAAATAATGTCTCATTGTTTACTTAATACTAATACTAGACAGATAGGCATGGATTTCAACGGTCTTCAGAGCTCTTTAGTTAACAGCTGTTTTTATTTTCCTGGTTGGACCAGACATACATTTATTTATTTCATTCACCTATAAAGTCATTACTTCAACTAGAACTGTTAGGGAGTCATGGATAGTATCTATAGTATTAAACTACTGATGAGTTTCTTAAACACTGGAATAAAGATTATGTGCTGCTTCTTATCACTGGAGATCTATTCTTCACTATTACTTTTAATCATAATACAACAGTCAACACAGCTAGCCTCTTTGGTTGCTGATCAGTATATTCTAGCAGGTGAACCCATTAAAGAAATAAATGAAAGCAGCACTTGCACTGCAGCAGTCCTTCCTGTTTTTAGAAGTGATGCATGTCATGCATAGAAACTTGCCAATTAAATCATTTTCTTTCTTGATGTGAGCTTTTGGCCACTGAGTATGCTTTAAGAGGCATCTTCTTCCTGCCAGGAAGACAAATTCATATGCAGTCTCCTCTAGATATCTGCTAATTTGAAGCTGCTACATATTTTTGTTTTCCACTATCAGCATAAAGATACCTGTGCCTCCGATGTATTTCCAGTGTGTGTTATTTTATGTCACAGAAAGGCCAGAAATTTCCTCATCTCTACAATCTCACAAAGCATTTTTGCTGACATTCTTCTTGAGCCTTTTCATTCCAATTCATAAAGTTACATGTTGAGGAATTTTTATGATCCCATATACTTCCTATTGGGGTTGCCTCTTAAGCCTTGATTAGCTCGGTGGAGATCAAACTCCCTAACAAGTTACTGACACTTGCAGTTTTAAGACAAGAACTAGGTCATGTTTATTACCTACATCAATCCTTTTATGTAGCAGGTCAAAGATAAAAAAAAAGATTTTTTTAAAAAATAAAAAGCAAAACAGGACTGAAAGTCCAAGCATCTGACAGGAACAAAAATGCTTTGTTATCTTAGGAACTGAAATCCTACACTTAATTTTTGAATTAACCCCAATGCTGGAATCACAGAGGTGCCAGCTCTACCTACTAAAAGAGGTTACAGTATTATATCATATATTTGTTGTGGAAATAAGTTACAAACAGAAATGTTCTATAACACGTAGTCTTTTGGACTACAGCGTGTGAAGGCTTCAATGTGTCTTGAAATGCTGAGGGCGAAATTGGTTATTTGAAAGAAAAACTTCTGGACAAGGTTGACCCTTTCTTAACCCTTCCCAAGAGTTGGGATTCAATTGGGCAGTCAAGAAAAGGTATTTGCTACATCATCTTTTTTGAAGAACAATACCAGGAGGATGTAGTAGCAATGGAGGATTATCAAAAGTTCTGACAAGTCTTTTTGGGTAAACAGCATCCAAGTATCTGGATGCTTCTCTTAAGCAGCCAAAACCACAAAATTCAAGCTTAAAAAAATATCTGGCAATCTCATGAGAACAGACAGTTCTATGAGATTTCTGATAGACAGAAATATTACATAGTTTCTGCTCTATCACCTTCATAGCAAGAATTGCCAGTGTTATGGTATTTTATCATTTCAACTTCTGGTCATATTGAGAACGAGGAGATGAAGATATGCATGAAAATGAAAAACAACAAAGGAGGGTGGAGAACATTTATCCAAACTTTGCTGAACCTCAGAAGAGATTTGACCCAAATTTTGGGGTCAAGTTTCAAGGGGCTTCTTGTTTTATCTGGCCTGGATTGCTCATCCTGACACATGACAAGACACTCAGGTAGCTACAAAGATTGCGGAGAATGTAAGTGACCCTGTTTTATGTTTTTGTAATGCAATTGTCTTCTGTTGGAATATATTTAATTTTTTCCATAGACCCAAGATGTATAACTACTTTTGAAGTGGAGGCTCACAGCCGATCCAAACACAGAGTTACTGTGAGATTACTTGTCAGAAAAATGGACATTCTGCAGAATAAAGACAGATGAATGATGGAGAGATTTAGATAAGCTAGGATTTAGTCCAAGCCTTTACTTAAAGCTCAAGTGAAAACTTTTGGGAATACCTTGGCTATTAGATGACAGTAGCTCTGCTATAGTGCATTTGGTCAAGCAACAGCAGATGTTTAAGAATGTAATCTGGACCCGACTTCTCCTCTTCAGAGGTGTCATGCAGTCCACTCTGACAGGCTGACACCCCTTCCAGCAGTCGCATTTTATCACTCTGCCTCTTTCTCTTCCTGCGGTCCCTCTCTCATTGCAGGAATTGCAACCTCCTCGTCATGACTCAGCCCTCCTGCCAGGTCACTATCCATGTTTCCCTCTTCCAGAATACCAGAGTCTCTCCCAACAAATGGGCTCAGGCTGTCTTCCTGCTCACTGCCCAGCTGGTGCTACTTACTCAGTGGCTAGTAGG
This sequence comes from Chelydra serpentina, assembly GCA_037349315.1. Lineage (NCBI taxonomy): Eukaryota > Metazoa > Chordata > Testudines > Chelydridae > Chelydra > Chelydra serpentina. The sequence goes on along the minus strand of JBAIAC010000035.1, from coordinate 25,300,237 downwards.
GCAATCTGAGCCCACCCTCTGCTCCAGGTTCCAACTCAGGAATCCTCTAGCCAGCAGCTAAGATCTGATCCCTCCAATATCTTACTGTCTTTCCCTAAGCCCTTTCCTTATCTTCTGGCTCTGAACCCCCTTCTCTGGGTTTGGCCAGCTTCGCAATTCCCTCCTCCCAGGGAATAATGACAGGTTACTTGCCCCTGTAGTCCTAAACACACCTCCCTTCAGCCTGGGAGTGACTGCAGTCTACTCCCCTGCATGGTCCTTTCTACTATCTACTACCCTACCTTTATAGAAGTCCCACCTGATCCCACACAGGTGATCTTCCCCTATACAGGGCTTTCCTCTCAGCCTTCATTCTCACAGCCTATAGCCTAATTGGTCCATCTGGCCTCCATTAACCCCTTCAGGGCAAGTGTGAGGTGGACACCCCATCGTAGAAGGATTCCCCCATCAGTAATGACAGCTTCACAATTTTTTCCCATTTAAACAAAACCAAAAACTAAAATCTATTTTAACTCTCAAATATCGCTTGAAATTGAATTAATCAAAGGACCACATTAAACGTTATCTTTCTCAATTATTAAATATCTCCCCTCTTTCACCCTAGATAACATCATCCCTTATTTCCATGGCTAGTTTAGACATATTTATTAGCAGAGAGAATTTCACACTCCATTCTCCTGTGTTATTGTAGCTGTGCTGGTCACAGGTCAAGGAAGAGACAAGATAAGTGAGGTAAAGTCTTTTATTGGACCAATGTCTGTGGGTAGAAAGTACAAGAACTCTTCTTCAGCTGTGGTGAAGGAAGCTGACATTTAACTCAGAAACGTCCTTCTCCAGACTTGAAGAGCTCTCTGTATCTCAAGAGCTCATACCTTCCACCAACAGAAGTTGGTCCAATAAAACAGTATTATCTCACCTACCTTTGCTCATTCCTTTCTCCTGTCATTTATCTTGTCAGTATCTTCTGTTGGTTTCAGCTGTAACATGAAGGCTGAATGGATGAGCTAACCCACACAGAGAGTCACTCAGTGCTTAAGCAGACTGATGAATTCTGCATTCACAGATGTACTGAGGGAAGGGAGTTACTACTTTACATTTGGCCATGAAAATAGAGACAGTGCTGCTTTGTGGGGAGGAGGTATAGTGAATCCTTGTATTCTTGCCAGCAAGTTAAAGAAGTATGGGCTGGATGAATGGACTATAAGGTGGATAGAAAGCTGGCTGGATCGTCAGGCTCAATGGGTAGTGATCAATGGCTCCATGTCTAGTTGGCAGCCGGTATCAAGTAGAGTGCCCCAAGAGTCGGTCCTGGGGCTGGTTTTGTTTAATATCATCATTAATGATCTGGAGGCTGGTGTGGACTGCACCCTCAGCAAGTTTACAGATGACACTAAAATGGGAGGAGTGGTAGATATGCTGGAGGGTAGGGATAGGATACAGAGGGATCTAGACAAATTAGAGGATTGGGCCAAAAGAAATCTACTTAGCTTCAGCAAGGACAAGTGCAGAGTCCTGCATGTAGGACGGAAGAGTCCCATGCACTGCTACAGGCTGGGGACAGACTGGCTAAGTGGCAGTTCTGTAGAAAAGGACTTGGGGATTACAGTGGACGAGAAGCTGGATATGAGTCAACAGTGTGCCCTTGTTACCAAGAAGGCTAACGGCATTTTGGGCTGTATAAGTAGGGGCATTGCCAGCAGATCGAGGGACATGATCATTCCCCTCTATTCGGCATTGGTGAGGCCTTATCTGGAGTACTGTGTCCAGTTTTGGGCCCCACACTACAAGAAGGATGTGGAAAAATTGGAAAGAGTCCAGCAGAGGGCAACAAAAATGATTAGGGTGCTGGAGCACATGAATTATGAGGAAAGGCTGAGGGAACTGGGACTGTTTAGCCTGCAGAAGAGAAGAATGAGGGGGGGATTTGATAGCTTCTTTCAACTACTTCAATGGCGGTTCCAAAGAGTATGGATATAGACTGCTCTCAGTGGTACCAGATGACAGAACAAGGAGTAATGGTGTCAAGTTGCAGTGGGGGAGGTTTAGGTTGGATATTAGGAAAAACATTTTTACTAGTAGGGTGGTGAAGCACTGGAATGGGTTACCTAGAGAGGTGGTGGAATCTCCTTCCTTAGAGATTTTTAAGATCAGGCTTGATAAAGCCTTGAGTGGGATGATTTAGTTGGAGATTAGTCCTGCTTTGAGCAGGGGGTTGGACTAGATGATCTCCTGAGGTCCCTTCCAACCCTGATATTCTATGATTCCATGAATCCAAAAGGTACTAGAGGGGGATTTTTAAATAATGGATTGATGAGACTGACCTTAGGTGGGAAGAGCGGGAATTAAGTAAATAGTAATAACTGTTATTATATTCACTAGTAAAGTAAACCTTATTTTTAAACTTGTGAAATTTTGTGATAGATTGTGACTTTTCTTACAGACTTCAGCAAGCTGCTCTGCCCTCGGAGACATTGTAACTCCGAGGCCTTGTCTACACTGGAAGTGGCTTGTAGGGTACATGTAGCTACACGTCACGGTGAAAAACAGGCTGCTGCCACCTTGAGGTGTGTAGCTACTTGTGGCAGTGAAAAGCTCTGGCAGCAAGCAGGCAGCGAGAAAAGGCTGTGGCAGCTCCCTCCTGCTTGGAGACTTTCACTGCAGCAAGGAAAGGCTCGGACAGCGACAGCAGTGCAAGTAGCATGGTACGGTCCAGTATGCGGTACCAGCAAGATATTTATAGCTGGTACGGTGTACCGGAAAGAGGAGCAGCAGAACATGGGGCTGCTGGGCGGCCCCATGCCGGCAGCTACTCCGGCTCAGCTACACTTCCCCCAGCCCTTCGAAATAGGGTCTCTTCCACCTGTACAGCAGCCCTGCTGGAGGACAGGCCTAGGGGTGGTACAGCCGTGCCAGAGGAGATGATGGCATTCTGCTCCTTTCCCCACTGCGGTTCCTGGGACAGCCCTGTGATTTAGGGCACTCCCGGGAACTGCAGCGGGGAAAGGACCAGAACATAGGGCCACTGGGTGGCCCCACACCGGGAACTCCTCCAGCGCTGCTGCTGTACTATCCCCAGCCCCGCCCCCAGCCCTGTCCTCCAGTGGGGCTGCTGTACAGATGGAGGAGATCCTGAGTGGAAGGGCTGAGGAGGTACAGCTGTGCCAGAGGGGCTGCGAGCGTGGGGCCGCCCAGCAGCCCCATGTTCTGCTCCTTTCACCGCTGCGGTGCAGCGGGAGGAGGATAGATACCCCCCTTCCCCGGGTAAGGGGGGGATTTTTGGGAGGGGATGGGGAGAGCTTGGGGGCTGTGGGCAGGGCAGGGAGGAGTCACAGGAGGAGGTCACATACCCCTTGTGTCCCCTCCCCCCGTACTGGTAAGAAATGGATTCCACTTGCACCACTGGGCAGTGGGGAGATACAACAGGGAAAGGATCCAGCGGCTCCCTCTTTTCCCTGCTACTTCCCCTGCTGCCAGAGTCTTTCCCTGTGGCTGGGAAAAGTTACAGCAGCTACCCGCAGCAAGGAAAGGCTACAGCAGTGAGAAGGCAGTGGGACACTACACTGTTAAAAATAGCAGTATAGATGGGGAAGGCACAACTTAGCCATGTAGGGTATGTACCTTGAGGTTCTGGTGTGACTTTATTCTATTCTCCTAAGCCTCACTGTCTACACTGCTATTTATACCAGTACGAGGGGTCCGGCAGTGTATGTACTCTACAAGCTACCATAAGTGAGTGTGCAACATAGACCTACCTTGAGACACACCTCCGAGTCACAGTTTCCTCTCCTGCTTCCTCCTTGGTCCCATAAATAGTACTTAACTGCTGGCCTGTACCAACACACCTCTCAATCGGCAACACTGCCAACGTTTGACAAGTAGATGAAATATGGAACGTCCAGGTTTTGTTGCATGTCACACTATAAAGAACATACTTTAAATATTAAAGTACAAAACATGTTTCTTTGAAATGTTTCTCACTTTCTAAATAATTATACCTCTTTTGTGATCAGTTTGTAGGTTTTTTGCCCAGCTGGCTTGGGAGTCAGGGTTTGGGGAGGGGAACGCTGGCCTGGCCTCCTGAAGGGCACTCTGGGGAGGCAGATTTTGGGAGGGAAGGGTGATTCCTGCCCACATTGTCCTGATTCAAATAATGCAAGCCCCGGCACAGCAAATTCAATTAATGCTCTTCCCTGCTCTGTGTTACAATTAACAGAGGCCCTTCTACTCTCTGACTCAATTAATGGAAGCCTTTCTGCCCTATTTGCAAGTGTTTCTTCCTGTCTGCTGCCTACCAGTCCCATGAGGGACTCAGCAACTCCTTACCCATAGTTCTGGGATCCCTGCTCCTCCCTCCCTTTCCATGGAGCAGAACCCTATGTAAGAAGGAGCATAGCTGCCAATATCAGAATATGGTAGGGGGATGAGAGAGCAAGCAGTCTGGGTGTCAGGATTTTCGTAACAGTTGGGCAGCTTGTCCCTTTACAGACCTCTTTGCTCTATGGAGAAGAGGAGCCACAGGGGAAGGGGGCTAGAACTACCCAAGGAGATCTCTTCCTCCTTCCTGCAAACCTGCCCTGCCCTAGAACATGTCTCAGAACACGGTGCAGCTGGACAGGGAAGCAGAGTGAGTTCCTATTTGGTATATACCACATAATGCAGTAAAGTTGAGAGCTCTGTATAACAGCAGAAAATTACTACTTCCTTCGTGCCAGCTCAGCTGTGCTGAGCAATGAATGGGAGGAGGTGGAGCCAAGACTCTGCCCATTCCCACCCACAACCTATGCACCTGTTTTTGGGAGGGAGTAATCATCTGAGTAGTCTGCTTGATCCTAGCCCTTCTATTCTCCTCTGAAGTGTGACAAACTTCTTCAGGCTCTGAATTAACACACTTGGAAGCCAGATTTTTTGCCTTATAAAATGAACCAGTGCTCCAAATGTTTTTTCCCCCTTTAAATATGGCAGACTTCTAAAAAGCAGCTGAAGGAGGTTAAAACACCAGAATGTAAAGGAGAATCAGTTTAACAGTGGGCAAAAAATATTTAAACCCTGTGATATCAGAAGAGAACTTTCAAGTCAATGTGTTCTTCATTTAAAAAACTAATATATATGAGTTATTAATTAGAAAAGCTATTCTTGCTCTTGTTACACAGCTATGTTACACTTTGTAAATATTTGTGTGATGCATTTGCTGCCTGGGTTTTTGGAGATTAAAATCACACATAAATCACTTGTTTTTTCCCCCCTTATATTTTATATGGAAAGCTTGGAATCTGTCCTGTGTGAGCCTGCAGACTCCAGATGGGTCAGATAGCCTTGCCAGCAGCCTTGCTCACTACCCCAACACGATTTTATAGCCTTATGTTTAAACATTATGCAGTGAATGACTTTTTATTTCAAATAATAATGACATATGGCACTGCTTTAATAACTGTACCATTTGGGGTGTGGGGGTGTGTGAAGATTTTTTAAACATAGGGTTCTGTGACTGCGGCAGCTACTGAAAATGGACAGTGAACATTGCCACTGAACACTCAGTAATGATCTGGGCAAAATGGAAGTTTTGCAGTGTGACAATCTGTTTAAGTGGGCCAAATGATGTTATCTCAGTCACAGGGGTTCAAAGGGCTGACAAGATGGCAAAACATTATTAATTCAGTATCTCTTTAAAATGCAAAAATTATGGCCATGTGGATTTTTTTTTTTTTTTTTTTGATATCAGAATATCCAATTGTGGATTAATTCCTGTCTACCCTTTTACACCATTCATCAGTTTCAATGAAGCTGAAATGGGAAAGGCATTGCCAGTTGCATAATAGATCATTTACCACTATTACTAAGGGGAAAAAACCCACAGCAAAGCACTCTTTGCAGAAGACAGAGAAAATAATTTCAATCAATTCATTTCCTGTTGCTACTAGATTAACAAAAAGAAGGAAATGATTGAAATTTAATTTTTATACTGAAAAAAAAACCATTCTGCCATTTTAAAATCTTTTGTCCAATTCTAGAGAAAGATGGGACAGCTCTGTAATTAAGCAGAAGACAGGCTGCTTAACAACTACTATTCTGTCTGATACCTATGACCACGTAAAATGAAAGCACAGTGCATTACTGGTAGCTAAATTGTTGCTTTACAATGCAATACAAAAACACACACAATCGTTTGTTGATTTTTCCTTTATCCTCATTCCCTTCATCAATCTATTGAAGAAAACAGTTTTAGAAATCGCACCCATAATGAAAGCTAAATTCAGGCAAGCTCTGAGCAGGCATAACTCTACTGAAAGGAGGGTTTAGCTCTATATATTGAGTTCAACAATAGTCTAATCATCAGTCTAGTTTTGTAGCCCTTTTCCCATTGAGTAGAACTTTCACACATGAGCGGGCTCTTAACATTCAGAATTAGCTCTATATGTAGAAACAAAAAGTAAAATCTGCAAAAACAGAACACATCTAACACAGATCATGCTTATCCAGAAGGGGTATTAAAAAAACGCGCAAAGGGAATTTTGATACAAATATTTATAGGTGTTTGAGTAGAAATGAGATTTACTATTATTATTTTAATGACTTCTTATCCTTGATAGCACATACTGAGTCCAAAGTTTGGTGTATTTCAGTGTTGAGGATGAAGTGACACAGAAAAGAACATACACCATATTCTCTACCCAGCTCCCCTCCTTTTGTGCCATTCAGATAGTGCAAAAGGAGCAGCAACTGTCAATAACTTCCCTGCTGTGGGACAACTAAATTAGGGGAATCCCCAGCAGGTGTAGTATTGGTGTAGCTAGCTCCTGTACCTCCCTCCATATAGCCCCCAGGGCAGGAGGCAGATAGCGGGCAGGGAGCCCCCTTTCTTCTGTAACCCGAGACCACAATAAACTCTGAGAAGTTCGGCCCCTCTGCCTTTGCTGTACTCAGCAGAAGCAAAGAACCTAGCCCAATGCATATTTTTTTATAATAGATTCATCAGCCTAAAATCAAGTCTTATGTAGTCAAATATTTTCAACATAATTTGGCAGAATGGATCAGTCTCAGGGCCGGTGTAAGCAGCTGCAAATCATCTGAAATCAATACATCTGCACCCATTTATACATACACCAAGGGTTTGTTCCTTGCAGGACTGTCAATGAAGAGGAAGAGAAAGCAGTGCTGAGCTCATGGTATGACTGCTGAACATGGCACCATGCTCCTGATGATCCAGAGAGGTGTGGGTACTGCAGGTAGGTGGGCCAGCAACAACTCTGTAACCATGTGTATATCAATGAGCCATTGGGTGCAGGAAATGTTGTAACATGGGAACTTTGAGAAGTATTGCTAAGTCTGTTTCTTGCTAACTCTCATGATAGCCTCTGCTCTAATGTTTCTCCTAAGGTCAACTCTTCTGTATAATTGAGTAAAGCAATGCTGTAAGCTGGCAGGAGGAGAGTGCTGAAATAATTAAGATAATAGAATATCAGGGTTGGAAGGGACCTTAGGAGGTCATCTAGTCCAACCCCCTGCTCAAAGCAGGACCAATCCCCAATTTTTGCCCCAGATCCCTAAATGGCCCCCTCAAGGATTGAACTCACAACCCTGGGTTTAGCAGGCCAGTGCTCAAACCACTGAGCTATCCCTCCTCAAGATTGCCACTAATAACCATACATGACCTGTTTTGGCTGGGACAGTCTCTTTTTTAAGTCCTGTTCCAGCTGTCCAGACTTTTTGGGCAAAAGTGGGATCTTGTCCTGTTTTCTCTTGCCAATTGATCAACTGACAAATGCTCTCTTTCCCCAAAAAAGTGGAAAGGAAGGGCTCATGCGGTGGGGAGGCAGGCTTCAGGTGAGCAGCGACACCAGCCCTGCCTGGAGAAGGGGGACAGGGTTTGGCGAACAGTTTGGGCCAGCCCCACGTGGGGTGGGGGACTCAGGTGAGAAGCTTGAACCAGCCCCACAGGGGATGGGAGAGGGTTCAGGTTAGCCCCATGTGGTGTCCCATTTTCTCTTTGGGAAATATGGTCACCATAAATAAGAATATCACTTGCACATACTGGATTATACTTACACCACTGACCACCGCTTGTTTGTTCCCCCATCATGCCTACTTTCTTGCCACCCTCTTACCTTCCTAACCAGTGCTCAGGTCAGTGCAGGCCTAGTAGCATGTGTCAGCTACTAAGCTCTGTGCCCATTTCTCTGCCCTACGCAGAAGCCTCACTGTATAGATGTTACACCTGCATGTTCATAGTTATTATTATTATTAATCATCTTTATTATGGTCATGCCTAAAGGCTAACAACAAATGGGGCCCCATTCTGTTAGACATTGAACAAAGACAGTAATCAATGTCAGGGCAGCAAACATCCTAGTTCCACAATTTTGTTTTGTTTATTTCGGGTGAGTTTACTTAGGAGGGGATAAACTAAGCTGAAAGAAAAGGGAAGGGAGAGGAGGGAAGGGGGAAAGGGCAGGTGCGAAGAGGGTATATGGAACAGTTATGGTGTTAAGCTGCTAATTCTTTGCCTTGCTTCACTTCTTGTCAGTATCCTGTATGACTGATCCCTGAATTTGTTCCATCAGCAGCAGGGAATAATAGTGCTAATAAATGTTTTGATCATTTTCTTTGAATTACACTGCTTGCATCGCTGTGCTATTTGAGTGCTTGGAAAGAATTTATTTACCACAGAGAATTTCATTTTCAGAAAATTATATTTTATGCAAACTTTGGTGATTCAGCTGAACTTTTAAGTGTTTATGGAAACAGAATTAAAACTCCTAACCATTTGAGTGTCACCCACTATACCAATAAGCCATGACAGGATGTGCAAAATAGACTATTGCTGCATCGCTTGGATGCCAGCCATCTGGCTTCAATCTTGCAAGAAATGCACCACAGCCCCCTTAAAGCATTTAGGTATTGTGAAGTCACACTGAAATCACTGGGAGAGTACGCGTGCTTAAAGTTACATACATGCATGTATCAGGGCACAATGTACACCTCAGATTATTACAATTAGAATATAGTGCATTAATTTTACATTGCACTTTAAAAACAAGGTTTTTAAAAAATAGTTGTATGGTATTTTATGCAAAGTATCCTTCCATTATCAAAAGTAGGTCCTAGTAACAATGAGAAAATAGGGGAAAAGATACAAATACATTATCTGTGCTATTATGAATACATTTAAAAAATGTTTTACCCTAACCCTCTTCTGCTTTTTTTGGCTATTTGAATCTCTTTCTCCCATACTCCAAATCCCAGCCACTCTTTCAGGAGCAATTTGATACCAACAACCAATTTTAACTCACTTTCTCTTATGAAAATTAAATGTCAATTACTCTTTTCCTTTTACATTAGACAAGGAGTTCAAAGTGGCAGAAAGGATCATAAACAGCAGCTTAGTGCTATGGAAGGGAATTATAATTTAAGCCCCCGATCCTGCAAATGAATGTGAGACGGTTGTTTTTCAAAAATTAGTATTTGTATATCAGAAAAGTATATGCTTTTATGCTTGATTTGGGGAGGGTGAGTTTTTGCTTAGTCACCAGGAAGTGAAATGCTACAAAAAGATTAGTTTGGGCTATAAATGCTTTGATTAACCAAATTCCTTCCCTCCTCCTCTTGAACCACTGCAGGACAGCTTGATGGCTGTGACCTGTGACCTCTGGGGTATGTAATTTAGTCTTGTTCACTCTGGAAAACCATTTAAGATATATCTCATTTGTCCAAGCTCAAAATAAGCAAATCTTGGGGCATCTGCAAAACCATTAGATTGGGGCCACTTATAATGTCTTAAAATAGAGACTATCAAAATAAAATCAAACTCTCTGCCTGTCCTGCTCCCTCATGACTCAGAGGCCCTTGTAATCACAAATTGGGCAACCTGTCTCCAGTAGCTGTGCATATAACAAATTACTAGACCCTTTCATTCACCTTATTGGGTAGGGTATTAAATGGTTTATGCACTGGAGGGCCCTGTTATGGTCTTTCCTACATGTTATCAGGCAAACTTCACTTGGAGGAATTAGTGTTCACTCTATCTAAAATGCAAGCAGCTGAACTCATTACTAATAAACATCTGTTAATACCAAATTTCTTTACTATATTTATTTTGGGCAGCTCAACTTTTGACTCTCTCTCTTTCTCTCACTCTCTGATTTCTTTTTGGTATGGGCCTTTCTCGTTTTATGTTATTTTTTTCTAATAATATAAATAGAGAATGTTGTATTATAGTTCCATGCTATTCTCTAGCGTTGCATGCCCTGATTGTACCCTTGGTCTCACCCACATCCCTGCAGATCCACTGGTGGAAGCTAGATTTATGGGGATGTATGCCTCCTGTCTGGCACAGAGCTCAGAGTTGTGGGCACTTCCTGAATGTCAGTGTGTTTGGGTGTAGGGATAAGCATAGGAAATGTTAGAGACAGAAACTTTACTGCTCCACCCCCTATGCCACAGCATGGATATACTGAAAGCATGAAAGGGTGCTTCAGTCACTGTGCTGAATTAGTACCTGTGGAGTAGCAGCAGAGCAGCTACAGAGCATGAAGGGACGGTTATCATTCTGTCACTCACTCCTCCCACCTCCTACTGCTGCCTTTCCCCACAAAAATACCAGCGAATAGCCTGATCCTCAGACTGGGTTTAATGAAGGCCTATATCCTTGTCATATGCCGGAGTGTATTTTTCATTGATGTTGGTCCTATATTCCCCGTTGTCACTTTAATCATTGCATCTTTTCCCGCTTGCACTATGTATGTTTGTATCTCGTTTGTTTAATAAGATATCCTCATACTTAAAATTAAGCACAAAGAATGAGAAACATGGGCAATAAATCCCAGAATACCCATAACCATCCTGAAAGAAAATAAAATGGAAGCGTTGCCACCACAGACTGTGCTTAGCTATCATAATATAGTTACATGACAAACTTTCAAGAAGCTGAATAAAAAGAACTGAATTCTTGCAAAGTTATCCTACAGGATTTTCAAACATGCAGATGTTTCATGGAAAAGTTTTTTAAGGTACATTTTATGAGATCGCTACATTTTGTTATAGGCCGTGAGTTTGTTTTAATTACTGTTTTATTTGTTTGAATTACCATAGACACAATATCTGCAAAAAGTGAGCATCTGCTCATCAGATTTCAACTACATTTAACCCAAGACTGTAATTTTTGTAATTCTACACTCAAATATGTATACAGTTTGTACACACACATATGTACAGTACACTAATAATAAATACTGCTGTGTATTTGTATAGCACTTTATAGGCCTGCTCCAGATCCCATAAGGAAAAAAATCCATTGATTGCACTAGAAACTGGATTGGTCCTGATATATTGAAAACACTGTACAATCATTAACCAGTTATTTCCCACAACATCCCTGTGTGACAGATAAATATATTGATAGGGAAACAGTCAGAAAGGCAAAGTGACATATTCAAGGGCCGATAGTAATTTAGTGATTGTCAGATTTAGAATATAGAACGTCTTAGACCCTACCCACCGACCCCATAAATATGTGTCATCTTAAATGCTCTAATGCAGCAGGAATTTTCAAAATATTTTCCTTCAGCTTCTGTGTTTATTTTTAAGCTGCATTCTTTGATCTGAAAAATTTGAAGGTAGGTTTTATTTTAATGGCTTTTCCCCCCAGCTCAGCTCAGCTGCAGTGAGAGACGAATTAAGCCTGCTTACATGAAAGCACAGTTAGTTTCTGGTGAAACATATAACTCAGGGATGATTTCCCAGCTGCATATAAACACGTTAACACAGATGCAGAAAGATGCTTTCCGGAGGAGACGGGGGGAATTTGTAACAAGCAACAGTTTTTGATATAGAGATTAAATTAGCTCTCACAAGACTATTGAATCTTTAAATAACTACCCTTAGCATGCCCTGCCAACCCTTGGAGATTCAAATAAATGTTTTAAAAATATTTTGCAAGATAATGGATACTAATTCTGAAAGTAAATAGCTACTGCAATATTAAGCATCTCAGACAATTATTACAAGTAGTACTAGAACTCCCAATGGCTTCTGATTTATTTGATGTTAAACAGTTTCCCCTTGTATTTCACCTTACCTATTTTACATACATTATATTGTGATTAGCACTAAACAGATGCATTCAAATGTTCTGAGGAGTAGCACCCTATTTCTGTGGCTTTGAGAGATGTATTAGTGCTCATTTTAATGCAGCACTTCTAAATACCTTATTGAGAGGGGAACAGAGGAATGGTGAACAAAATACTTTATACAGATGAACCTCAGAGTTATGAACACGTCGGGAATGGAGGTTGTTCGTAACTTTGAACAAAACGTTATGGTTGTTCTTTCAAAAGTTTACAACTGAACATTGACTTAATATAGCTTTGGAACTTTACTATGCAAAAGAAAAATGCTGCTTTTAACCATCTTAATTTAAATGAAACAAGCACAGAAACAGTTTCCTTACATTGTCAAATCTAAACACAGTACAGTACTTTGTTTTGGTCTCTGCTGCCTGATTGTGTACTTCTGGTTCCAAATGAGGGACATGGTTGACTGGTCAGCTTGTAACTCTCGTGTTGCTAACTCTGAGGTTCTATTTTAGAGTGATGTGCAAGACTACTGTGAAACAAATGTCAACATTTCTACTGAACTGCAGTAGTGTAAAGTTTACTGAGTCAGGAACGGAGGCCCCAGTCTTGTGAGATGCTGATCATCATTTACTCCTACTCATGTCAATGTATTTGTTTTCCTGGGGTCAGCTATCCTCATGGAATTAAAATGAGAGCTGAGGACATTCAGGTGCAAACTCATATTGGTACTTAAGTGCCCAGTTTTATGCTCCACTGTGGTGTATAAAACACCCACTCAGAGGCTGCTTAACCTTGTAAGCACCTAAACTCATTCAGTGCCTAAGGTTCTGTCTTTGAACATGCACATTGCTGGCCCACTGTAGGCAACCAGATCCCCAAGAAACAGAGCAATCCATGCAGCAGGAGAAGATAGGTGGAAGAGAACCTAACTTGTGGGTGGGACCTGATCCAGCAGGCAGTCTCAGAGGCCATCTCCCAAATCAGATCCCCTTCAAAATCAGGAAGAGGAAGGGAAAGCAGGTGGTTACTAATGTCCCCTTATAACTTTTAGGTCAGTGGTTCAAGCACTTGCTTGGGCTATGGGAGACCTGGGTTCAATTCCCTCTCTGCCTGAGCAGGAGGAGGGAGTTGAATAAGGGTCTCCCACACACCTCTCAGGAGAGTGCTCTAAGTTCTGAGCTATAGGATAGTCTGGTTTGGGGCTCCTTCAATCTCTCTTCTTGAAACTATTCCATCTTGGATAAATATTTAAAGAGTTATTAGTCCAGAAAGTGAAAGAATGGCACTCTAGCATGGTGGTTAGGGCACCCATCTAGGAGCTGGGAGTTGCAGGGTGCAGTTCTACTGCTCCAAATGGCTAGTTAATCACTTAGCTCAACTAGAAAAGCTTCAAGCAGAGAGACTAAGGGAGCCCTGCACCAGACTATCCCTTAGCTCAGTAAATAGACCCTTTTCCTGAGAAGTGGGAGACTCCCATTCAAATCCTTTCTCCCTTTCATGAAGCAGCTGGGAAAAGGAACTGAACCTTGGTCTTCCACATCCCAGGTGAGGGCTTTAAGTTAAAAGGTGGGCATTGCCTCCTCCTCCGCTGGAGATTTTGCAAGGCATGAGGAAGGTCGCTAACCCATTCTTATGCGAAATGACTCAGGCACTGAGGCCACCTTATTCCAGGAGAGGCTTCCCAACTGTGGTCGCTAGCTGAGCTAGGTGCCTCCCTGTAGCCCAGACATAGGTGCCTAACTGTGTGAGAGGGGTGGGGCTAATGCCACACCTCTGACCTTTGCTTGCTTAGGTGATTTCCTCCCTAGCATGCTGGCTTTGTGGATTGTATTTTTAGGCTCTTAACTCTCCCCTTTCATTGAGTAGGGAGTCTAGGCACCTAACGCAGGCTTTGTGGACCCCATTGTGGGTCCTGTGATTTTCTAGGTGTCTAAATCCCTTTGCAGATCTGGGCCTCAGTGCTTTATTCTGCACTTCTATTTCTCACTCAAAGTCTTCTTCTTAAGACTCAGACTTTAGGGGACCATCATTATCAACTAGTTTGACCTGCTGCATATTGCACGGCCACAGAACCTAACCCAACCACTCCTATAATAAACCCCTAACCTCCGGCTGAATTACTGAAGTCCTCAAATCATGATTTAAAGAGTTCAAGTTAGCAGGTATCAACCCCACATAATTTCCCTTTCATAGGGGGTGGGGAGAAAAAGAGTACTTTCTTCTCAACACATTGTCAGCCACTCCACTGAATCAGAACTGGAGTGGGAATGCATAAAATGATACAACCTTGAACTTCCTGAACAATTATTTTATTTATAAACATGTCCAGATCTTTCTCAGTACTTAAACTCACACTCATACAAGCTATTGTATTCGTTTGCATTTACAGTTTCAAAGATTGTTTGAGATAGCAGGCTTCCAAACATGACAAGGTCTTATTTAAGTGAAAAAGCTACATCATTGCTTATATGACAAGAACATACATTTTTAAAAACTGAGTTTCAAAACAAATAGATTTTAAATCCAATAACAATCCATGTGTATCCTTTAAATAAACAGTAGCTGCTTTCTAATCATGCATGAACTCGGACAATGGATAAATCCTTGGTTTTCTTTATTTGAATATTGTATACAGGATTGTGTTGTTGCATTGATCTTCTAACTCTGCTGACCATGAATTTCAATTTGTGAATTCTGACCTCTGAAATCTGAAATTATTATTTGGATGAGGCAAGAATTCATCCCTGTGCAGGGCAGAGCTAATATTAGAGGTTGTTTTCCTTGGCAATAGGATGTGTATTTGCCACCTCCAAAGAGAATATCACTGCCTGACAGCTGGTTTCTTATTGCTTGAATTAGTTTTCCCAGTACTAATCCAGTGGCAGGCATTAATACAGTGGCTGGAGGTGAAGAGCTATTTTGCTTTTTCCCTTTCCCCCCATGTGATCCAAGAAATAAAATAAAGTCCTGAGGTTATATTTTATGAATGTGTTTAGATAGCTCATTATAAAACTCCACTTTGACAAAGAAGAAGGTGTATGGAGCCATACTCTTTAAACTTTAAGCCCTTACTACTATTAAAACAAATACAGTGATAGCTCAATCTTGTTGCCTGATTATTTCTTATTCCACAGTCAAACCATGAGGGATTTTCATTGTAATTTTTTCAAGCTTTTGTACTGGAGAGGGAACAAGGAGATAATGGTATGTTTTGCTTCCCTGATGCGTACAATGACAAGTTAAAATGCGAAAGAAAAAAACTATGTAAAATCATATTGGCAATTTATTATACAGATGGTGCAATTCAGATATTCCTCTTCCTTTAGACTTCCATTAAAAACCTGCTCCAAAATATCTACTTCCACTGAATTTTCCATTCCACTAAATATCAAGGGAAAATATCACTTGAGGCATCGGATCATTTTTTTACCTAAGGTGGTGGTTCTCAACTGTGGTCTACTGCTTCTTCAGGGAAAGCCCCTGGCACACCAAGCTGGTTTGTTAACCTGCCGCGTCTTCAGGTTCGGCCGGTTGTGGCTCCCACTGGCCATGGTTCGCCTCTTCAGGCCAATGGGGGCTGCGGAACATGGCGGACAGCACATCCCTCGGCCCACTCCGCGTCCTGTAGCCCCCATTGGCCTGGAGCGGTGAACTGCGGCCAGTGGGAGCTGCGACCGGCCGAACCTGAGGATGCGGCAGGTCAACAAACCGGCCTGGCACACCAGGGGCTTTCCCTGAAGAAGCAGTGGACCACAGTTGAGAACCACCGACTTAAGGGATGGAAGGTTTACTAAGATGCTGGGGTATCCTCTACTTTTCAAAATGTGCCATCAGATCTCCAACTTCCACTGGGACAGCCACTGGAAATGAAAAGGAGGGGCTAAGTTTAACATCTCAACCAAAGGGTGGCAGTGTTAGAAAAGTCTTCTCAAACATTTATCTTCACCTGGAATAGCTATAAAATAAACAGCTCTGCATAATAGACATGTTTTTATACTGTGGACACTTTGGGAGGAAGTGATTGACATTTGGAATTCTAAAGGAGACAAAATATAATTAGTGGGCACAATTGCCATCCAAGGAGGAAGGATTCTCTCACTCTCTTTTAACAATTAGTTACTGAACAGCAAAATCCAATCTCTGGGGCTGACTTTGTCCTTAGGGAAACATCCTGCATAATGTTCAGTAAGAGATTTATAGTATTTAACACAACTGTTTAAGAACCATTCATCCTTTCTTTTCCATTCCTTCTGCCAAGTTCTTAAAATATTCTCCTGTATATCCCTGAGTTGATTACCGCACCCTCATCCTCTTTGCCCTGTCCCCTCTCCCTTGTTCACTTGAAGTAACATGCAGTTGTGAAGATAACCTTCCTTTCCACTTTTCTGTCCTGAACACCATGTTCTTGAACCTCTGCACTGGTTTTCTCTTTTTTGGAAAAAGTTCAAGCTGCTTCAAGCCTTTAATAATTCTGTCACTAGGCTCACTTCATTCCATCCCAGTTTCCCTTTTTATCAATTTCTTGTCTCATCTGCCCTCTCCAAATGCCCTACTTTCTTTCATGCTGCCCCAGCCTCTCTTCCCTCCAGTTAGGAAGTGATTGAATTTTTATTGAAATCAATGGAAAGATTAGCATTGAATTAAATGTCTAATGGAATGGGCCTTTTGCTTCCTTCAAATACCCTCCAAGTCACATGTGTGTGTGTGAGAGAGAGAGAGAGAGAAGCATTTCAGTTATTTTGATCATATTCCTTTCAGCATTTATTCTGTATTTCATTCTACTGTATTCATCATTTGCCTCTCAGTGTTTCTCTGTACTGAAGAATCATGCTGTATTGACTATATGCCACTCAATATTTGTTCTTCATTGTATCTACTGGAACAATTCCATCTATTCTGTCAAAAATTTGGTTAAGAAACTCTTACACATGTAACAGCACTTGTAAAATGAACTTTTGCTAAACTCTTGCTCACACCATTCTGTTGTAGCAGTGACTTCTGGGAGAGAATTGTTTTGCTGTGAGAAACAGGGCTAAATGGCCATGAACTGCTATTAGAAGAGCTTCATACTGGTTCAAGGATATTTTGTTTGTGTTTCTCTCTCTCGTAATATGTAACATGGCATTAAAAACTTTGCTATTGTAGACACTTTTCTCTTTAATCCTTCAACTCTGGCTTCTCTTCACCTTGGATTCCCTATGACTATTTATTTTACTTTACAACATTAATTCTTACTATATATTGCTTTCATTAAAATCCATCTCTGGAGTAGGCCATATTTCCAGAGAAAGATGGCCCACCAGCATCTGCATGAGACTGCATAAAGAGGATAAACTGCTCAGCTGTTTGGAACATGTATATCCCAATGAAAATGTTGTTTTTTTTCTGAAATGTAGCAGTGCAATTGCCCGATGGAATGTTCAAGCAGAATCCTCTCTCCAATCATGTGAGGTTTACCAGGAAAGTTAGACTAGTCAGTCCTAAAGCTTTAGTTTCCAGTCTTCTCAGTTCCAGGGAAAATTGTTACCCAATATTATGGGGTATAAAAGAGTTTTAATCATCCCAGATGTTGGAAGGTAACAAACAAAAAACTTGTTAGACTGTGAACTCTCAGGGAACCGCCTCGAGATCAGCTACAAAACCTACAGAAAAAAACTGTGTATTCATGCTGCAGCCTTATGGCATTAGGAGGTTCCTAAGTTTAAATAACTTATTAGGAGGTTAGCTGAGGAGTGTTGTTATCAGTTAACTAGAGGGATAGCTTAAGGTGATCAATGGAGGTTGAAAAAAAGATGGTCTTCCAATTAGCTTTCTAATTGATCAAGAAAAATCCTGAG
The DNA here is from genome assembly GCA_037349315.1 of Chelydra serpentina. Classification (NCBI taxonomy): domain Eukaryota; kingdom Metazoa; phylum Chordata; order Testudines; family Chelydridae; genus Chelydra; species Chelydra serpentina. The sequence continues at coordinate 25,282,332 of JBAIAC010000035.1, read as the reverse complement.
AAACAGTTTGAAGGCATTCTAATAAATGAAGTTAAATGCTTTTTTGTGATTTTACATGCCTTTATAATTAAAGGTGCACAGAAGCCATTTTATAAAGCTGAATTACATGGGAGTTTCACAGCTTGAAGTGAAACAAAACTGAAAGATTTGCATAGGGAATACAATTGTTCAGTTGGTTATTGATTACTAACCCTTTTTCTTTCTTGTATTTTCACTGTATCTTAATTCACTAAACCTAGATACTAGATGCAGTTACATTACAATACCAGTTTAAGAATATTATATCATAAAAGGGAGAACTGGGAAACTTCAAATTACTGTTAGGTAAAATAGTAGGATAATGGGCACCATTAATAAAACATTTTGCCATTCTTAAATGACTTGTATGAGACTGACTTAAGAATAGTAAGATACATCTGTTTTGGAGTAGTTTTACAGGTTTTTTACAGTGGTCACATATATTTTAATACTGAATTAGGAATTCCTACAGAAGTAGGAATTAAGGACATGGTTTGAAGGCAAAGAAGGAATATTTTAAATGGCAATTTATCAAATCAACACAAAGTAAATGATGTATTTTACTTATGTGACCATCCAATGAGAATATAGATCAGGGATCGGCAACCTTTGGCATGTGGCCCGCCAGGGTAAGCCCCCTGGTGGGAAGTGGTGGCCAGCACATCCCTCGGCCTGCGCTGCTTCCCAAGGCCCCCATTGGCTTGTAGTAGCAAACCACGGCCAGTGGGAGCTGCGATTGGCCAAACCTGCGGATGCGGCAGATAAACAAACCAGCCGGGCCTGCCAGGGGGCTTACCCTGGTGGGCCACATGCCAAAGGTTGCCGATCCCTGATATAGATGGCATGTTTGATCTATTTTTTGTGTGTGCACATATTATAGAGGCTCAGATACTATGGTAATGGGGGCAACATAAAAAAGTAAATAGAAATATAGGTACATATAGAAGGACACAAATACCAGGACCAAGATTTTTTTTAAATGGATGCTGAAAAATAGATTCCTAAATACATATAAAAAGTACTAAGCACCCATTTATTTCTATGGGAGCTGTAGATTGCTCAGTACTTTTGAAAGTCAGGCCACTAAAGGCCTAAATATGGACTTAGGCATCCATTTTAAAAAAACTGGCTTTTATATATGAGAGAGTCTGAGAAAAGAGCGATTTAAAAAAAAAGCAAATATCCAAATTAAATTGTTTTAAATAAAAAATGTACATTTGTTTACTAATACCCTGGAACAGTTTTTTATCCGGTGCAAATCTATGTCAGACCACAAGATAATGAGTTCAATACTATGGTAGGGTTTAAATGTCAAACATCACCCTTTGCTACAGTTAACAAATGAAGTTCTACCATGTGTGAAAATTTCATGATGATACAATTTGTGGTTACTGATATATTTCAATACATGGTGGACAGTTATGGTAGAATCTTTCTTAGCCACCCCTCAGATTTCATTCAACTTCATTACAATGTGGATGACCTTCACAAATCCAATAACATGCAGTGTCAAAATTGTCTGGAAAAAAAGTGAATGGATACACCTACAACAGCTAGAGTGTTGTGTGAAATATACTTAATTCTGATAGATAAACTTTTTATTTAAAGAGCTGCATACAGGCTGAAACACAGGAGTCAGAGATAATGTGTAAATCAGAAGACATATTTTGGCTAATGGCATGCTAAATGCCAATATTCAACAAAAATTACATTTATATACCTGTAGCACATTTACTCAATACACCTCTTATTTCTTAGGTTTTGTCTACACTAACACGTTTATCAGTAAAACTTTTGTTGGTCAGGGGTGTGAAAAAAACACTGACAAAAGTGCTGGTGTGGACAGAGGCTCTCCTGACGACATAGCTAATGCCACTTTCTGGGCGTGCTTTAATTATACCAAGAGGAGAGCTCTCTCCTGCTGTCAAAGAGAAGCTACACGGTAGATTTTACAGCGGCACAGCTGTAGCAGTACAGCTATGTCACTGTAAGGTCCATAGTGTAGACATAGCCTTAATTAGAGTAATGAGCATAGTCAGGGTATTGCTGAGCACATATCACTCTGAATGCCACTTGGAGCATCCATTATTTCTGAGATTAGGACAAATATATGATTCCCTATTCACTACTTCCAAACCCATCAGGGCAAAAGAAAACTAGATCTATGTAGCTCTACAATGATTACTTTGCTTATGAGAATAAAACAGAAGTTGCATTAATGAAAGGGTATTCAGAGTGGGGGATCCCAAGGAGAAAGCAAATCAGTAGTAGCACAGGCATTGATACATTAGTGTCAAATGAAGCCGATGGTGATAAGTAGTTGATTTTAAGTGAGGACATATTCCACTCATACACCATATAGTATAAAGCCAGACACACCCTTTTTATTTTAATTCTCTGTATAAATTTGCTTTGTACTGTGAAAAGGAGAACATACTGGAAAACAGTTGTGTAATTATCAGTGGCCACATACATATGCGGCCCACCAGGGCAAGCCCCCTGGTGGGCCGGGCCGGTTTGTTTACATGCCGCGTCCGCAGGTTCGGCCAATCGCAGCTCCCACTGGCCGCGGTTCGCCGTCCCAGGCCAATGGAGGCTGAGGGAAGCGGCGGCCAGCACATCCCTCGGCCCGCACCACTCCCCACAACCCCCATTGGCCTAGAGCGGCGAAATGCAGCCAATGGGAGCTGCGATCGGCTGAACCTGCAGACATGGCAGGTAAACAAACTGGCCCGGCCTGGCAGGGGGCTTACCCTGGAAGGTCACATGCCAAAGGTTGCCAATCCCTGCCATAGTTATTAGGCAGTCAAGTTTGGGTCCCTCATTCCCCATTTGTCTCAATGGGAAGGGTTTCCTAGCTGAACTAAGTCTCCACACCTCTTGCTAAGCCACTGAGGTGTATGATGGGAAATTGAGTCCAGCAAGTGAACCTGCATGAGGTACACAAACTGCAACTCCCATGAGATACCACAGCAACATTTCCTATTTGACAGTTTTCAGACTTTGGACAAAATGTTTTGACTGAAAGATTTCCTGGTTTTGGGTGTTCAGTTTTATGACGAAATGTCACCATTTTTCACAGAACACAGACACTTTGTGCAAAAAAATTGTTTAGCCAAAAACCCAATTTTCCATCAAAAAATTGTTTCAAAATAAAATTGTCAACCAGCCCTATGTGGAAGTCAACATTTGATCTAAAGGGAAACCTTCAGTCTTCTTTTATCACAAACTGGCAGCAAGGCTTATTAGTTTAGTTTTAGGTCCACTAGAGGATATTGCAACTGATCAATACCCGAGTAAGCATATTCCAGTACAGAGCACTGGTATACATATGAAATAAGCGAGGCAGCATGTTTTAGTGGCTAAAGCACTGGATTAGAATTCAGAACTTAAATCTATTCTCAGCTCTAACACAGGCCTACAAGGCACATTTGGGCAAATCACTTCACCACTTGGTGCCTCGGTTTCCCCATCTGTAAAATGGGGATAATGAAACTGCCCTCCATTGTAAAGAGCTCCGAACTCTATGGATGAAAATGAGCTAGGGATTATGAAGATGATACATTACAGCAGGGAGTATTAATTGATCAGCTAAAACCCATCACATGTAAACTTGGAGGAAATCTGCAAACTCTAAATAAGTTAGTGAGTTCAAAGAAAATAACAGAGACTTAGCAGAGTGCAGCTGGCAACCCAATATTTTTTTTTAAAAGTCTCTTAAAAGACTTCTTAAGGAAACATTAGCCAGGATGGAACACACATGGGGGTTTGGCTTCTCACTTTTTCTTCCACAAGCTGACATATGTTTCTTGAATAAGGAAGAAGGAAAAAGTTAGCTACTAATTGTGCATCTGCTTATTTCCTATGGTGGGCTAATGATGTCTTCTCCAACTATTGTGTTCAAGGTGTGAGCTGGCATTGGTATAATGATTACTGCTGGGGCCTGCCATTTCACAATACTGCACCATTGAAGTAGCAGTTTTGCCACTGGACTTCAACGGAACCATGATCGTTCTCCATGTTCCTGTATCTACCTTTATCACTGACTCACTGAATAACCCTGGGGTGGTCCCTTAAGCTATCTGACCCAGATCCTCAAAAGTATTTAGGCACAAAAATCCCATTGAAACAGCTCTTCCAGGCAGTCCAGGGGGCCAATGGCTAAGTCACAGTTTGTTTCCTCTCCAAGAGTCCTCCAGAATCTTGCAGGCAACTAGAGGATGAAGGAAGTTTAGGGTGGCCAAAACCCTTCTTCTCCACTGGGTCCCAGTCCAGGGCCCAAGGGGAGAGAGGCAAGGTGTGACTCAGTCCCTTTTGTCTGCTACTCCAGATCAGCCTGCTGTGGGCTATTTCTTATCTTCCCTATTTTCCTTCAGTATAGGGCATGGCCACAGTCTTCTGCTTACACACGCAATACTTCAGAGCCTCAGCAGGGCACTTCCCAGCTCACTCTCAGAGTCCAATTGTTCCCCATAGTCAGGTCTTGCTCGCAGTCCTGGTCCTTCCTCGGCAGCTGCAGCCAGACTTTCTTTCCCCGCTCTCTCTCCCGTCCCCCGCAGTTGCAAGAGTTCCCTTTTAAGCAGGTCCTCTATAGGGAGCATGTCCGGCAGCTACTGAGAGGTAGGATATTCTTGGCCCAGTACTGCTCCACCACTCTGTTATCCTTTGTGTCGGGTCTGTAAACCCCATCACAAACAATTAATAGTTGTACCTCACATTAATCATATGGAAATCAAAGGTTTATAAAACTTTGAAATTTGGTGAGTGCTGCTATATGTATATAGGTGCAAACAAATATAAGCTTCATAGCAAGAGCTAGCGCTCTGTTATTTCAGGTGAAACTCAGAGACCTCCAATAATTCTGGAATAATAGAAAGGATACTGTTGGGTTTTTTTGAAGCTGGAAAATGGTTGGAAAAAGGGAACTATTCCTCCACTTTACTTCTTCTTTTTGTAATAAAGGATAAGGACAGATAATAAAAGTTGGAAAAGTATTTTCAGTTAGAGTTTCAATATGAGTTTGTGTGATACTGCTATACAAAAATCAGCTTAATTAATGAGTTGCTCAAAAATTCAATTTCCACAAAATATTTTGAATGAAATGAATATATTCCTAAAAAAAGTTACTTTGAATTGAATGGAAGTGAAATTAACATTTTGCTCCCCGCCTGCTGCTGTTTCTTCTTCTTTTTTTTTTTTTTTTTGGCTTTTCAAAGGGCAAAAATTAAACCCCAAACAGGAATATTTTTGTTTTGATTCAAACATATTTTTTTCTGAACTGTTAGTCAAGAACTGGAAAATGTCATACAATTATGCATGAACATTTTCACAAATCTAAAAAAAATGTTGATAAATGTTTTGACTAGCCCAATTGTTTATGCTGGTCATGGTCACAGGGCTAGATGCACTGGTTGCTTTATAGTCTCTCTGAGTGCACCCCGTCAGGTGTCAGGCCGCATGCCTTTACCTATCCCAGGATGGAGTTCTGCAAGTCTTCCATTCTTAGACATGGCCCTGGGCTGAAGGACCCCATGCATCTAGCATATACCAGCAGGTCCGATTGAGTTCGCGCACATGCAGTCTTCTCTTTGGGAGTCTGTGACCAGTGGTATAGAATGATAAAACAGTCTTCTGTAAATCAAAGCAGTTTATTTTCACAGTAAGAACAAAGTTATGTTTAAGAAAAATACAAGATTTGGGAACTATTTTGCTTGCTTCCTAACTTGCAACTTGGCTTGTTTCTGACTTCTATAGAGGATTGTGAATAAGACTATGTAACCTAGTATTACCATTTAGAAGTATTAAAGCAGAAAATGAGCATTTAATGAGAGTTGTAAGGCAAATTAGATGAGAGGTAAAAAAAAATTTAATCTAAATAAAACATCTTTTCAGGTTTACTATATATTTGTCTCTTTAAAGATACTATATTCAGGTTGAGGATGATTTAGTGAAAGAATTAAGTAGGATAACTAGGACAGGTTTACCTTTATTTCAGAATTATCAGTATAAAATAATAAAAGGGATAAAATACATGTTTTTAAACATACTGTGTAGAAGCTGAAATAACTCTGTCAGAATGAGATCTTAAAATTATATATTGGTGGCAGATGCAGAAATGGGACAAGTCTTTTCCATTGCTGGATTAAAATTGTAGTAGTTTGTACTGTTTAGTTTGTAAGGCTATAGCTACATGTTTCAGCACTTATGATTTAATTAAAGGAACAAGAAAGAAAGAGCTTATAGCATTGAGTGCATAATGTTCCACACTATTCTACACAGCACAAAGCCAGTTCACCATCCTGATTCCTGGAATCAATCACTGAAATACACTACTAGTCACTAGTAGTATAGTTCAAGGTCATAACAAGACTGAAGAATATACTGTAATGTTACAATATTCCCTGCATCCGAGAGTGCTAAAGGAGTTGGCCGATGTGATTGCAGAGCCATTGGCCATTATCTTAGAAAAATCATGGCAATCGGGGGATGTCCCGGATGACTGGAAAAAAGCTAATGTAGTGCCCATCTTTAAAAAAGGGAAGAAGGACGATCCGGGGAACTACAGGCCAGTCAGTCTCACCTCAGTCCCTGGAAAAATCATGGAACAGGTCCTCAAGGAATCAATTCTGAACCACTTAAAAGAGAGGAAAGTGATCAGGAACATTCAGCATGGATTCACCAAGGGCAAGTCATGCCTGACTAACCTAATTGCCTTCTATGATGAGATAACTGGCTCTGTGGATGAGGGGAAAGCAGTGGATGTGTTATTTCTTGACTTTAGCAAAGCTTTTGATACAGTCTCCAACAGTATTCTTGCCATCAAGTTAAAGAAGTATGGGCTGGATGAATGGACTCTAAGGTGGATAGAAAACTGGCTAGATGGTCGGGCTCAATGGGTAGTGATCAATAGCTCCATGTCTAGCTGGCAGCTGGTATCAAGTGGAGTGCCCCAAGGGTCGGTGCTGGGGCCAGTTTTGTTCAATATCTTCATTAACGATCTGTAGGATGGTGTGGACTGCACCCTTAGCAAGTTTGCAGATGACACTAAACTGGGAGGAGTGGTTGATACGCTGGAGGGTAGGGATAGGATACAGAGGGACCTAGACAAATTAGAGGATTGGGCCAAAAGAAATCTGATGAGGTTCAACAAGGACAAGTGCAGAGTCCTGCACTTAGGACGGAAAAATCCCATGCACTGCTACAGACTAGGGACTGAATGGCTGGGCAGCAGTTCTGCAGAAAAGTACCTAGGGGTTATGGTGGACGAAAAGCTGAATATGAGTCAACAGTGTGCCCTTGTTGCCAAGAAGGCTAATGGCATTTTGGGAGTGGAATTGAACCCAAAGTCAGCATGTCCCTCCTCCCCCCACATTTTATTGGAGATTCTGGGAACACATCTTAATTTTGCACTATGCTGTGTTCTGTCCAGTTCTAATCTGGAAGTGCCAAAATATAGCAAAATATACTGAGCTTTGTGGCATTCCTTGCTACAACCAGAAACAGGAAGTTCCAAAAATTCTGCATGAACGCTCATCTTGTGAAAACTTCCAGCCCAGTTATGCCAACTCGCAAAGTTCAGATTGTTTGTTTGGATAAATTTCATATACTCATTCACACTGAAAGCCAATCCTTTGGGAATTTGCCCATCATTGTCTATGAAGCTTATCTATTCCTTTAGAAGTAACATAATCAGGGAAACACACAAACTACTAAAGTGTACTGAATTCTTTCTTTCTTTCTTTGTGAAAAGGCAACTGACAATAGCTTGAAAAAAGAAACCCTCGAATTACCCTATTCATGGCATTTCACAGCTCTTAAACGGACTGATGCTTTAAGGCTGTGTTTTGAACAAACCTTTAAACAGATGTATGATTTAGGCAGCCATGTGGACATTCTTCTCCACAACAAGCATTCGATTGCTTTGTAAAGATGTGGTTCCAAGAATCACTATAATTTTAAAAAGCCAAAGGTAATTTTATTCTTTTCCCTACTGACAGTGGACCTGGGTTAAACAGCTGGTAGTCATTGGGAACCCTGAGAAAATCTTACACACTGAAAGTAAGAATCTTGTCTTCGCTACATCTAACACACATTATAACATGATACCCTCATTACTTTGTATTAAAAGGTGTTTAAAAGACCTCACATTGCATTGAACGGGAGTCATGGCAATAGCAATTTGGTGTGTTTCTTTTCTCATGTAGTACAATGCTGTAGAACATGAGCAAATATAAGGAATTGTAAGGTAAATGCTTCATGCTATGGTTTGACAGTGCTTAAAATTGGTCATTAACTTACTGCATGCTAACCAGAGAATAGAAAGTATGAAATATATCTGTGGCCACTTTAGCCATTCAGAGAAGAAGAGAAAAATTCATGACTGAGTGGCAGCAGGAAAACAATTTGTTCTAATATTAGCTGAGGCAGGAGGATTCTAGATGCTAGACTGACTGCTAGAACAAAAGGTAGCTGAGCATGACTATACATATACAGAAAAGGAGAGGAAGGAATTCTATTGACTTCTCACTAAACTGTAATGTACAGCTGTTTGCCCCAACTTTGACCATTTGAAACAGTTGCCACAACCAGTAGGGATGTGAGAACTAATTAGTTATCGCTAGAGAGGGCAATAATGATCATATTATTAAGGCTCAGGACAAGGAGTTATGTCTTCCGGGTTCCATTCCAGGCTCTGCCACAGACTTCCTATGTGAATTTTGTCACTTACCCTTTCTGTACCTCTGTTTCTCCACTTGAATAAATGGAGATACTTACATACAGAAGTCCCTACATACCTCATAGGAGAGCTGTGAACGTTGTTAAGGTGCTCAAATACTATGGTGACTATGGGTAAATTACACCTCAAAATGAGACAAAAGGAAAATACATAGAAAGTTGTACTTGTGCCTATTCCTAGCATGGATACACATGGCTTTCACCTCCTTATGCCTCCCACAAAAGAGTCCGAGACAACTTCAAGCCTTGCACTAGTGGGAGCACAGGAATTGCTGCCTATGATCTCTCTACAGCAGCCTACAGAACCACAGGGATAATACAGTAAGAAAATGTCCTCTTTGTGTCATGGAATTATTGTGAATTATGCAATTTGTGATAAAGACAGAAGTATTTACCTGTTGAATGATACTGGAGGGGATTTAAAGAGCTTCTCTCTACCAAAGGGGAAGCTGAGATACTAAGATAATTGGCCAGGGAGCTGCGATCAGCCAAACCTGTGGACATGGCAGGTAAACAAACCAGCCCGGCCCACCAGGGGGCTTACCCTGATGGGTGTCATGCCAAAGGTTGCCGATCCCTGTACTAGAGCACAAAAATAAAAGGGTGTATAATGTTAAATAGGTTTAGTGCAGGGGTTCTCAAACTTCATTGCGCCATGACTGCCTTCCGACAACAAAAATTACTACATGACCTCAGGAGGACCTCCTTCCCCCTGGCCCAGCCCGCCCGAACCCCACCGCCCTGGGCGGGGGGAAGGAGGGGACAAAAGCTGAATCCCAAGGGCTTCAGCCCTGGGGACTAGGGGAAACCTGTAACCTGAGCCCCACTACCTGGGCTGAAGCCCAGGGTGGTGAGTCTCAGTTTTTGGCCCCAGACCCCAGCAAGTCTAACACCAGCCCTGGTGACCCCATTAAAATGGGGTTCTGATCCACAGTTTGAGAATTGTTGGTTTAGTGCAGTGTTTCCCAAATTTGGGATGCCGCCTGTTCAGGGAAAGCCCTTGGAGCGCCCGGCCAGTTTGTTTACCTGGTGCATCCGCAGGTCCAGCTGATCACGGCTACCACTGGCTGTGGTTCACTGTGTCTGGCCAATGGGGACTGCAGGAAGTGGCAGCCAGTACGTCCCTCGGCCCACGCCGCTTCCCGCAGCCCCCATTGGCCTGGAGCGGCGAACCGCGGCCAGTGGGAGCCATGACCGGCGAAACCTGAGGATGCGGCAGGTCAACAAACCGGCCCAGCACGCCTGGGGCTTTCCCTGAAGAAGTGGTGGACCACAGTTGAGAACCACCGCCCTACTCCCTAAATGTGGCTGCAAATGCCTCTGAAGTGTCAAACTACAGACTTCTCTCAGTATCCCAACCTCCCCTTGATGTTTTTTCTATGGCTGTCGGTAATGTTTTTCAATGGCCTATCATTCTGTAGTCATGATTTCCAATGGAAGCAACAATATTGTATATTCATTTTATGTAAAAGCAATCTGAAGATATTGGGTTCTAGGATTAAACAGTTCTGAGGGGACAAAAAAGTCAGGTAAAAGACATGGACTGTAAAACAACTTTATTTGGATGCCTTGGAATAAAATTTGATTGGGTCTGTGTATATGGTTATCCCATATTTCAGTTTTATTACGCTAAATACAGTATTCCTATCTGAGGCAGTGACTGTGTATGTACTTGATTTATTTAGTGATGTTCGTTCTTCCTCCTATTCTTCCTGCATTGACAACTGCAATTATCTTAGTATCTCAGCTTCCCCTTTGGTAGAGAGAAGCTCTTTAAATCCCCTCCAGTATCATTCAACAGGTAAATACTTCTGTCTTTATCACAAATTGCGTAATTGTTCCAGGCCAATGGGGGCTGCAGGAAGAGGTGGCCTGGCCCACGCCGCTTCCTGCGGCCCCCATTGGCCTGGAACGGCGAACCGCGGCCAGTGGGAGCTGCGATCGGCTGAACCTGTGGACGCTGCTCTAGCACATGCTGCAATTGACGTATTCTTACACTATGCTTCTTCATCTTTGCCTCAGGAAAAAGACGTTCAAGGGAGCTAGAAAAACAAATATTAATTTACCTTATTCACATTAAAAGCCAAGTCTATTCTGTAGGTGGCAGTCTTGTCTCTGGGTCATGTAACACTCCAGCACACCGTTACAGTGTGCTGATGGAGGTGACATATCATAGATGAAATGTTAAGCCAAGGTCCACCTTCTGACCACTTGTGGTCATTTAACTTCCTATAACACTTCTTTAAAGAGCAGAGGAGTTGCCAAGTATCTTCATCCTGGCCAAACTTCAACTTGCTCTGAAACCTGGGTCTCCTACATTCTAAGTGTATGCCCTAACCGCCTGGCTACTGACCTTGGTATTCTGGGGTAGGTTGTTCTCAATCTCTCCTGTTAGAGCTCTTCTACAAGGTATAAATAATTAAATATTCATTGGGCAAGAGAGAGTAACTCTATTGCTCAAGGACATTCAACTGGAAGACACAGACTCTTGAACCTGGGTCTCCCACAAGTCAGGTGAGGGTACTGGATACCGTGCTCTCAATCTAGCAACCCCCCACCCCCAAACAAAACCCACAGTGTTAAAAAATCTGTTTCATCCCAATGTGGAATGGGGAAATTTTTGCAGAATGGGAAAATGTTTCTCACCCAGCTGTAGTAATTACATTCTGCCTATCTTAAATTACTCTGCAGTTTCAATTGGATACATATTTTCTTCACTTCTAAACTATTTTGCAGTGTTGCTATCTGTTAAACAGATGCAGCATTTGGATTAAATGTTTTCTGTATATAGCTAGGATATCACTTAGTTACTGTAAGTCTAAAGCTGTTTAGACTCCACAAGAGTGAAATGCACTACACAATTTTTTTTTAAATTGCAGTATATATTTGATAGAGATAAACTGGAAAATACTAAGTGATGTAACTGCCAAATGAGCAAATATAATCTTGAGATGAGTAATATAGGACTGAAAATCACAATTCTACAGTGTGCACTCTAACAGAAGTAAATGCATTTTTATATTGCAATGTTTTTGCAGCATCAGATTTCCCAGGTGACTTTTCCCCAGCACCAATCAGAACCATAGCACATATAATATGGTGAGGGACCCATCTGCTACTTCTACTTCATAAAATGACTCAGGATATTGGGATATGCCCAAAGAATGCTTTTAGGTTTTCAGCAAATCCATTCCTTCTTATCCATTTTGACTTCATTTTTATCCAAGAAACATGTGACACTTAAGTGAAAGTTAGTTAAGGATCTCTGAGTCATATATCACTCTACTACCGTGTCTCAGGAGGTGCTCTAAGCTCAGTCTTCACCAACTGAGAGAATTAAAGTCTTGACTATCATTGCCTAAGCAAAATTATTGTATTTCAGTGTAGAATGCTGCCCCCATTTCAGTAGATCAAATTATCGCTATGTGGCTTTACAGCATCAGCACTTAAGGGTTTGTCTACACTTAAAATGCTACAGTGGCACAGATAGACACTACCTACACTGATGGGAGGGGTTCTCCCATCAGTGTAAGTAATCCACCTCCCCAGAAGGTGGTAGCTAGCTCAATGGAAGAATTATCCTGTTAACCTAGTACTGTCTACACAGGGACTTAGGTCAGCTTAACTTCATCACTCAGGGGTGTGGATTTTTTTCCACCCCTGAGCGACATAACACATTTTCTAGTGTAGACCAGCCCTTAGTCTCATCATAGAATCAATTACAATTATACTACTGAGCAAAAATCAGTAATTTGCAGACTCCATTTTGGCTGGCCTAATGTTGACTGGTTATAAACAAGAATAATGTTCAGATGAGCAGTAGCTAAATAAGTATTGTAAATACTCTTGTCTTCTTAGTGTTTCTTTATTATTTTAAAGTTCCCTCTATGACGCAGTGATGTGTAAGAGGGGACTACAAGAAGGTCTTTGATAAAATGTTGCCAGTGATTTAAAAGGACTGTAACAGGGTGTACTCATTTCCAGAGCACCCCCTCGTGCCAGAATATGGTTCTGCTCTAGCACCCCCAGTCATCTCTCATTCTGGTATTGCTGTGGTCTACAGATTCCACAGCCTGGCCAGTGGGCCAGATCATCTTTCAGTTCAGTCCCCTTAAGGGGTAACAGGAGAAGTACAAATGGAAAACCAAAAGTCTGTGGTCTTTATGTCAGGGTTTCAGGCCCCATCTGGGACTCATCCATTTGTTTTTGTCTCGTTATGTCCTGAATCTTATACTTCCCCTCTTGGTGGGGGAGAGGTAGGAGAACTCAGACCCAACCTCTCCTCTGGGTTCCAGCCCATGGTAGGCAGTTAAGGACTGCACCTTACTAACTCTTGCCACTTCCCAATGGGCAGGGAAAGAGGGGAACCTTGCCTCACCCACTGTGCACAGCTCCTGGTTCTGGTCCCTTAATGAGAAAGACAGTAACACTACTTATTCCCCAGGACTGAGTCCTTTTTTCCAATATCATCTGTGTTCTAGGTCCCTTAATACCTCAGACCTCTGAAAATCCTAAAGGATCATGCCACATGATAGGCTGATCTGTAGGCACCACTGCCCTTAAGGGGACAGACTACTCCATTACAGGGACACTGCAGTGATTTCCCTGGTTCTACTGAAGTCACCATGAACATGGCTAATCACCACTATCAGAGATACACCTTTGGAATTCTTAAAAATACCTCTGAAGAACATTACTCCTTTGGAATGAACCAGGTTGCACCAAGTTTCAACGAATTAAAAAAAAAATCAAAGGGAAAGATACCTGGGACCTTCAATTATCTTTTCATTCTTAATGTCCCCTTCAAATTACACAACTGAACTCTCCAGCATAGGGGAAAGTATAAACGTTTCCAGCCAAGTGCAAGTTCACCTCCCTCTTTCCCCTCTCTACAGTTTCACCCCAGTGCTATTTCATGCTTCCTAATGTTTAAACTGTAAATGATTTCCAATCCACTCTTCCTCTCTATAAGGACCTGCACCTCTGGAACTCAGGGGTTACCACAGGATAAATATTTGTGGGATTCCTATGTTAAAATACTAAGAGAACATTAGTGCGGTGATGTCTGTGAATAACTAGCTGGACAAATAGATGGAAGCAGACATATGACACGTACAGCAGACTCTACAGTTTGACTAACTTGGAGACAAAAATGCTTATGAAGTGCTGTCAGGCTTTTAAGGGTTTTTCTATCCTCACCCCTTTTATTAACACACTGGTAGATTTCTCTGTCTATCATTGCACCTGCTATGTTAGTGATCATATTGAATGTAAGTGCACGTTACATGAGGAGCTTATAGGTTTGCTCTATGGATGTATGTGTAGGATAGACCAACATGTGGTACAATTTATATTACTAGCTATGCTCCTAGTTAAATGGAACAACATTTATTTGGTCTGAACCTACATTACTGTGGGGTTGCGTACTTCTAAGGAATGTTGTTTATTTGATATTTTTGTTGCTGATTTTTAGAATGGATTATCCCATTTTACCAGCAATATTATATTATATTTAAGGCTGAGGTGGCCCTTCAATTTTTAAATCCCCATTTAAAAAAAAAATGAAATTACTTTTAGATTGAAATTTCTCTTTGTTTCAACCAACAGCAATTTTCATCAAGTGAAATGCCTCAAATATCTGCTAGGACCTGATTCTGCTCCCATTTAATTGAATAGTTCAAGATCAGTCCCCTAATCTGTTTTTTAGTGATTGGAGCAGGAAAAGAGAGCACATTTTACCCATAAAATATATGTATATGCTTTATCACACATGGAGGACTCAAAAAAAACTATTGTAAAACTTCAAACTTAGCATATTCATGCTCCTGAATGAGCACTAAGATGAGGCATATTTTTGAAAAAAATATTTAGGAAAATAATTTATAATATAGGAAATAATATACTGCGCATATGCAGTGTGTTAGTTTCCAAGAACAACTGAAAGACAAACTAGTGTTGTAAACATTCAGACCTACAGAATCTACCTCCCTGCTATCATAGGGCATGATTATACCTACTGTAAAGAGGGTGGACTAAATTTAGTCAGGTTGTGCACTCCTCAACAAACTTTTCTGCAACAGAAGCCATCCTCCATCTGATAGCACAGTCCTGGATTATACATTTACTATAAGGAACTTTATATAACAAATGCAAATAATAATATAGCTGCTTATAGGACCCATCTGCTACTTCTACTTCATAAAACATATAGGCTTATTCCTGAAAGGTTCTTAGAAGAGTTGGTTGAAATGTATTGGCAGAACAATTTTCCATTGAAAAATGCAGTTTCGTCAGAATTAAAATGTTCATGAAATTTTTACAGGAAAAAATCTAAATTAATAATTTTTACCACCTTGTTTCATTAAGGTCTAAACATTTCATTTTGTTTGTCTCATTTTGATTCATTTAATTGTTTATATTACAATATTAATTTTAAGACATGTATATTAAAAGAACATATAAAGTATCATATTAAAATTAATACTTTATCCTAAAAGTTTACATGAATCAATATAAGAAAGTCAAAGTGTACCAATTCATTTCAGTAAGCTCAAATCAATTTTAATTTTCATTTCAGGGAAATTGTGGCCTTTCTTTCAAATTCAGAAAGTAATTTTTTTCCAAATGTTGGCGTTTCCTATGAAATGGAAATTCCAGTTCCCAACCAGTTCTACTTCTGAGCACTCAGATCCAATCCAATCCAGGCCCCAATCCAGTAAAGCACAGGAGTAGTCTCACTGAAGTCAATACAGCTACTCATTTGCCTATAGTTCTTATATGATTACATCCTTATATGGGGAGAAGGTGAAGAGTCTAACACAAATATCTTTTTTTGCACCGACCTGCTGCTAAAGCTTACAAGCCTGAAACATGATTATAATCACCAGAAAAAATTTTCATTCTCCTTCAACTTGATAGCAGAACTGGGCGAAGTTTTATTTTGCTTTTTTGGTTGTTTGGCGTATTTTAAAAATGGCCTTTCTGTTGATAAAAATGGTTGCAATTTCCAAAATTGTTCATAATATTTCACCAAAAATGTTGTGTGATAAGTTTCAGCATATTGTATGTTCTACAAACACTTTTTTTCTTTTGTTACTGATTATTTCATTCAAGACATGGGCTCCAAATAAGCAGAGGAAGAACAGAGTATATGATATGTAATTTCAATAAATGTGAACAAAGAAGAATTGTCCTTGAAATTAGATAGGCAGACATTACCAAAAATGCAAAGTTTCAAGTAGCTGGGATCCACAATCTGAGAAAATAGGGAAAAAGAGGATGAAATTAAAACCAGCATAAAAGATGGCTGGCTTAAATGGAGAGAGATAAATGGTGCAGTAAGTGACAGGAAGATGTCACTTCTGATGTCAAGATGTCAAGACTGAAAGTCTATGAAACAGTGGTCTGTCCAGTTTTAGTGCATGCAGCTGAGTGTTGGACAACAAAGAAGAAACATGAGAAAATGATCTGTTCCACAGAAATGCAAATATTGAGATGGATGAGTGGCATAAGCAAGAAAGACCACATGAGGAATGTGTATGTTACAGACACGCTCAAAGTGAAAAAATGAGGCGTGCTGGCTCAGATGGTTTGGTCAAAGTGGAGTCCTGACAACTATGTGGGTAAGTGAGTCCAACAGATCAAGATTAAAGGGAAAAGGCAGAGTGGCCAAACCAAGAAGTGGTGGGATGTCATAAAGGAAGATATGTTATCCTCTGGTGTGATAGAGGAGATGGCATTGAGCAGAACACTGGAACAAATGCTGGTATCTTAGTTTCCAGATCAGTAAACTGCTGTGTACAAAGGACTTGGGCACTTGTGCAGAAGCCCATTCAAATCAATGGGGCTGTGCAAGCAGCTTGCAAAATTGGGCCCTGTGAAAGGGTACACTCACCACCAGTGACACCTAGTACTGTAGTCAGGCAGAGATGCAGCAGGTTGTCCCTCTCCCTGATGTTCACCCTTTTCCATTACAATTCTGTCTTGTGGGGTCTACTCCTTCTTTTGGGGATCAGGCAGGTCATGTATTCCAGTATATATGGGGTGTGTATATATATATATATAAAATAAAGTTAAATAACAGGCTAGATTTGTTTGGGGGCCTGCAAGGGCTTCAGGGCTTTCATTTAATTCAAGGACTTGGGATCTGGACTCTTGAGCATTCCCCTTTGGGATCTGGACTCTCCTTTGAAGAAAAGACTCCTATTGTTGTGCTGTCTTTTGGAGTTAATAGGGGAGCCCGGGCCAACCCTCTACCACTAGGCTTTGATGTACGGCCCAATGGTGGGCAGCTTATTTCTGTGCCATGGGATGTGAAGCAACTGACTCCCTGGATCACTTCCTACCCAAGATCCCCCTCCCCCCCATCCCCGTGGGGTAAATTAAAGATCCCAAAATAAAGTTCCTAACCTTCACAGTCACCAGTCTCTCCTTTACAGGCTAATCTGCGTTGCCAGGTCTCAGGCTACAAGAGCCCCTGGGTTCAGAGAAGCAGTCTACTCCCTTACAGTGACTTCTTGCCTTCTGAGCTGCTCTGCTTCCCTTTTCAAATTCCGCCTCCAGCTTGTGCAGACTTTGCAGTTGCGGCAGAGCAGGGCCACCGAAGCCCAGGGCAACTTCCTAACTCCTTGGCACCCCAGTGTGGGGTTTGTATACCCCTGCAGAGGCCCATAAAATGAAAAATGGCACTTTTTACAGTGCTTTGAGAATAGAACTGTATAAATCTCTTGAAGCATGTCTACTAAATTGCATGCTTTTAATATATGCAGCATTTTGTATTAATGCATATCAGTTGTCATCATGTACTTAAGTCCCTACTAATATACACATAACACAAGGAAAGTGAGAAAAAATTTCTGTGAAAAACTTAACATTTGAAATTTCTGACTTTTCACCAAAGTCTCGAAATACTGAATACTGTATTAAAATATTTTCCCTGTAATCAATTGTATGTTCTTGGTATCTGGTATCTACATTGGCTACAGATATTTAGGGAGTTGTGTCTGAGAAAGAAGGAAATAGAATTAATATAAAATAGAGATTAATTATTTGAGTAAAATGTCCCACTACACTAATAAATCTCAATTAGCTTTCTGTAATGGGAAATACTGGACAGTTATCTAATAAAAGCCCAGAGCAATTTTTATACAGTATAGGATAATGAGTCTGATATTATGTCAGGGTTTAAAATGTCAAATGTTACCCTTTTGTGGTGCTTAACAAATAGAGTTCCACCATGTGTTTAAAAAAATACACCTAGAAGATCCAGTCTTTACTTACTGACGTATTAAAATGCCTGGTGATTATTATTAAATATATAGAACTTTGATGGGGGAGGTAAGTAACATAATCACCTTAAAGTTCGATACACATCAATCTTTTTAAAACATAGAAAGGAAAGTTTGAGCAGAGTAGTGGAAAGATTCTTGGTTTCTTTCTCTCTCCCTCTCCCACATTTTTTTTTTTAGCACATTGATATCAGAACAGTCCCAAATAATTGTTGTCTGTTTTATGAGTCTGCTGACTGTGTCTTCATGGAAGTTCGTAGTCATCAATCTAATTAAAGGCAAACTCTGACTTTGGGAGAACTGGTCTATTACTAACTTCAGGCAAGGTACTTAATCTTTGTACCTCATTTAATCCACCTGCAAAATAAGAATAATACGTATCCACCTCCAGGGAAGGTGTGAGACAATGAATGTAAGGACACAAGCTGGGTGAGGAAATATATTTTATTGGACCAACTTCTGTTGGTGTGAGAGACAAGCTTTCAAGTCACACAGAGCTCTTCCTAAGGGCTGGGAAAGGTACTCCCGACATCACAGCAAATGCAAGGTGGAACAAATTGTTTAGCATAAGTAGTTATGCTATGTATTCTATGTCTCACCTATCAGTCTTCATTCTCAAAGGAAACTGCACAACAGTTTGAAAAGATGAGCCTGGGAGCTTAAATTCATTACCCTGCTAGACACTAAAAATCATGGACTGAACAGCGACACTGGATTTATGTCTTATTACTACAATCTGTAACCCGCTAACCCCCTTGTTTTGTAGTATGACTGCAGAGGTGTTAATGGGCCAGTCTACCTTGAATGGTCCCTTACAGTACATTCTAACTACTTATGATAAACCATCTGGTTAGGGGTAGATGATAAACCATCTCTTTGTGTGCCATTTTATAAAAAATGTTTTAAAAGCACTTTGAAAACACCTAGATATTTTCTGAAGCGATCCAAAGGTTTTGCCATACCCAGATCTTCCCTGAGCTCTCAGTTTTCAACTCTGTACCAGCAGTGTCCATTTCAGATACTATACATGAGTGTTTGCTGACATGCCACTGGGCAGGTCTTCCTTTTGACGATTTTGACCTTTATTAATTCAAGTCTATCCAATCTTAACCACTGATCTGACAATGCTGACACCTTGTCACACTCTGATTTTGCAGGGAGCATTTTGAGAGTTCACAGGGCATCACACTCAGTCTACCTGATACCAGAAAGGAACCATGCTTATTATAGCTTTTTTATTTGTATTGTTACCGTAGGATAGCCAGACATTTTACTGTAAATAATAAAGGTAACTCCAAGAGTTCATAAGATGAACACCAGATTTAATATGTGAAGAGCTAGACTATTCATGTGCTTGTATAAATTGGCTTCCATGAGCAAATTTTCTGGTTTGCCCTTTTCCTACTGAAAACGTGTCCCTAGTTGAGGTGGAATGCAATAAACCAAGGCAGTGTGTTTTTTAATCTGTGGGAGTGGAAAAGGTTACATTTGGTATGTGAGCGTCTATGCTCAGAATGTACATATACCTTCCATAAAACAAAACACAGAATAATCAGCATAATTTAACGAAGTCAAATGGCTGTGCTATTAGTATAACTCCTTTCAAAGAACCAAATAAGAAAAACCTTTGAGGGCAACCTTGTTTCAACTTCCTTGCACTTGTGAAGTTTTACAAGCAACACTGGCACTAGCTAGCTGAGTATTTAGTATACAGTCACAAAGGCCTTGAGTTTTGTAGGGGCCTTGGACTCAAACCACTGCAATACAATAGGTGAAAAGTTAAAATTTGCAACTATTTGCTAAAATTCAATACTTGCATGTGGTTAATGACCTCATCACTCAACATTACAAAGTCAAAGCCATAATAGAGATATAAAATAAAACCTTTACTTTTTTCATATCTATGCAATTCTACTGGCTTCAGTAATAACGGAGATCAGAATGTGGTCCAGTAATTATTACTGTAAAGGGAGATATCAGATATGCAAATGCTTCCCAAACATTTCTGCCCTCTTGGTACTTCTTAGTCTTTCAAAGAAAATACCACTATCTTCTAATTTTAAAAGACAGCTCAAGTACCCTACTTAATCTAAATCACTTAAATGTGCTCTTAGACACCAAATGTATCTTTTTACATTGTAATAAAAGACTCCTGGCCTGGCTGCGGCTGGCCCAGGTCAGCTGGCTTGGGCTTGCAGGGCTATAAAATTGCAGCCTAAAAAAAGTTCATGGTTGGGCTGGAGCTCAGGTTCTGAGACCCCATGAGGGTCTCCGAGGCCAGGCTTCAGCCCGAGCCTGAAAGTCTACACTGCTGCTTTTAGCAATGCAACCTGAGCTCCAGAATTCTTACGATTTTTGATTATTTAGGAGAGCAAATGGTGAGACCTGATCCTATGGTCTTTGCACACCCAGAATGTCCACTGAAGTCAATAAATGTTTTGAGCTTGCAAAAGTCTGCAGATATATATTACCCATGTTATTCATGTAATACAAATGCATATACATGGACTAACCCTCCAAAAATGGATCCCTGAAGCATGCAGAACACCTGCAATTGGGATTTATTTGGTAATGGGAAAATAATACCATGGGAAGACAGTTCTCTCTGCCCTCAATGGAAGATATGCGGATCTAGCGGAAACAGATGGGAGGAGCCAGCCTATTGAATTAAATTCTTATTTTCCAATGTGATCTTTTTATGTCCTTATTTATTTCTAATTTTCCTTTACTATCTTTTTACCAAAGGCAGATTAAAAAATACTAAGTATTTTTAAAAGATGTATTTGCTAATAGGTTGTGAAAGTACCTTTTGTTTTGTGCACTAGAGGTACATAAACCTTGGTATGACCTGATTTGCAATATATGTGCTGGTAAATGTCCCAAGCACAAACAGCGGCCCAGTGTTAATCATATGAGGGTATGCTTCAGTGACTGACAAATGTGTCAACCCCATTACTTACAAAGTAATGTTTGTGAAATTTTCTGATCTGCAAGGCTGATATTACAATCAAGGCATAATGGGTCAAATTATGCTCTCAGTGACTAATCTAAATCAGAAGAAACTCCATAGACTTTAGTGGAATTACTTCAGATTTACATCATTTTCACTGAGAGCAGTATTTAGGTCAATATCTCTATGAAACAAGCGATAGCTAACATCTTTGTGTATTATTTGTGTATCTTTGTGCATCTGAAGAAGTGGGTATTCACCCACAAAAGCTTATGCTCCAATACGTCTGTTAGTCTATAAGGTGCCACAGGACTCTTTGTCGCTTCTACAGATCCAGACTAACATGGCTACCCTTCTGATCTTTGTGTATTATTTTCTAAGAGTGAGATTCCACCATCTCTACTCCTGCTGAGTACTCCAGAAAAAGCTGCACTGAAACTATGGATGACAAAATTTAGATTGTGGCTGTGATTGCTTTCAGTTAATTAATCTCTTTCCTTACTGAACTAGTATAGTACACTTTCTCCCTTTATCTAAATTTTCTCTCCTCTTTTATCCTGACACATATCCCACTTCAGAAACATCTGGGCTTTGTGCCTAACAAGTTTGTTCAGGCTGAAAATCAAATGTTTCCTCCCATAGTTTTTTTTCCCCTTGAACAGGGAAAAATGGGGCTCTCACTGATCAATATATGCCATTCTGCATGTTGTGATCAATTGGTGATTAGGTGCAAACTGTTTAGCTTAATTTACTTTGAAAACCTGTGCTTGCACTGATAAAGTATGGAAGTGTTTCTGAGATGAGATATAAGGAACAGATGTTTAGTATAAAATATTGATACCACAGTGAAGAGATAAGCTTGGTATTTAATTTGTCTTAATATTTCCATTGCTACAAATGGGCAATGTGTTTTAGTATTATTATTTTTTTTTCATTTGTTTGGGTGTGGAGTAAATGGGAAACATTACAAAAATATAAACTAACCATAAAATCAGCTTGTGAAATCCAACAATAAGGAAAGCATGGAGATCATTTGTGGCAATCTGTTGAATAAACCAGAGGATCTCCTGGTACTTAGTTATTTTGACTTCTGTAGTTATATCTGAAATCTTCAGGAGGCAAAGTTGAGCTAAGGTGTGTGGTGTTTTCAGGGAGTAGGTTCCCAACTCTGTGGATCTGTAAGCAAGGACATCCAGGGCCTGGAGGCATTTGTGCTGCAATTGGTTTAGTCCCCCTGTAACTGCCTGGAAAAGTCATTGGGGTGGGGGGGGGGGTGAACAGTTTGGAGCAGTATTAACTTTCTTCTGTATTTCCATACAGAAATCCAAGATCTGAGTAAATGATGATGCTGCAGAGTCTGCTGCTCCACTCTGTCATGCCTCAGGCCCATCCCAATGTCGAGGTGGCACGTCCTTGGTAGAGAGCATAGGTGTAAACGAGATGGAAAATGCTACCTTTCAGTCAAGCAGGCAGTTATGTTCACAGAGGAGATATTCTGAGGCTTGGATTTTATTTAGTCCTTATTCAGGCGAAGTTCCCATTGAACTTCCAAGAATAGAGTAAATTCTTCACAATTTCTCCATAATTGCTGAACATTTGTGTTGACCCTTCTCTCACGCATTGTAGTTTCTAAAGACACATTTATCATGAAACACCCTCCTCCCCCAGCTAGAAGATGTAATTGATTATGAATTATGGAGAACATGGTGTGAAATGGTTTATTAATATTTACCATATGGAAGTATATTTTGGCTCTCTTATTTTCAAGTAGTCTTATTTTTCCACATACAGTAAGTCCTATACAATGTAAGTAATCAATGAAATGTAAAACTGATATGATGAACTATGATGAACTAATTTCATATGTACTGTAACTCCATTGATGTTGTGCTCAAGATGCATTTGGTGCTATGAGCTAGGCTGAAGTCAGGATTTGTATCTTCAGGGGCCCTTGGTGATAGGAAACCTGATTGGGGGAGGTTACAGTTGCATAAAGTGTGCTCTCACTATAGGGATGTTCTCGCTAATCAAAATATTTAGAAACTATATTGAGTAATCACTTTATTTGGATGCAAAAAATGCATGGATAGGTACTCCATACCTTCCACATCAACCTGCTGGCATTCTTCCCCAGAACTCTCCATTGGCTATAGACTGTTCCGAGAAAAGTCATTTCCTGTAAGTGGTATTTTCAGAAACAACCTTTCAGTGCCAGTGAATCATCATTTCAAGCATGGTGAACGCACTTATGTAGCTAATGTCTCCCGATTACTGAGCTTACAAGACTGATGTTACAGAACCAAAATAGGCAACCCCAAGAGGAGGTGATGAACAGTGTTCCCTCAAAGGTTTGCTTCCTGAATGACAAGCTCACTGCATATAAGTTTTGGGCTCTTTCTCTATTCATATTTCTCATTCACTCCTCCCCTAAATTCAGTCCAATGCTTTTGTTCACTCCTTTTCTCCCCGCTTTTTTGGGAAGATACCAATGAAATCTCTGAGGACCAGCATTTTCAGAATGGTAGGAGTCTGAAAAGACCACAAAGGAACCAGTTTAATTCCTTGTGGTGAGACTGCAAGTTGTTATCTTCCTTCCATGAATAGTATTTGAGAGGCAGAGGTCAGTGATGAGATGAAAAGATGCACAATGCAATTATTGTTCTAACAGCACACAGCTACCGTGGTGATAGCGGTGGGGAGTTTTCTCCCTTTACCAAAGGTATTTTCCAAATGAAGGCATCCCAGAGCAAATGCTGTATCATACCGGACGTCCCAATTACATACAGTGGTAACAAATTCAATGACATGTAGTCTTATCCTACAAGTTGGAAACATTTTCTAAGGGGACAATCACCATAGCAGCTGAACACCATTTACCTAATGGAAAGATACATTTCCCCCTCCAAATTAGGGGTGACATATTTATATAGGTCATCAACACGATCCCTTAAAAAACAGAACCTGGGGGGATTAACATCAGAGCAATTGTTATTATGATCATCAGAAAGCTGACCAAAGGGATGTGTCTTGCATTATAAGCTAAATGGTGCAAGACTGTATGTTACCTGAATTAAATTAAGAGATACATGTAGAATTGTTTTTCTCACTATTTATACATTATTTGTTGTATGCATTTATAAGGCACTCATCACTGATGTTGGCTGGAAAACCACAGTTCAGTTTTGTGAAAAAAAAATCTCTCACTCACATTGGAAATGTTTCTCTTTGTATGAATAATTAAATATGAATTGGGCCAAAGAGAAGGAGTGAGAGACTGACTGACTCTATAGACTGTGGTTGGAGCATCTGCCTGGGATGTGGAAGACTAAGACTTAAGTCCCTGCTCCACATCCCAGCTGAGCTCCCTAACCATTGGGCTATTGTCTGTGCAACAACAAATGAACCTTGACTCTAAGGCTGCAATGATACCAGACTTTCTTCCTTTCACAGTGAGGGCCTGATCCTGTAAACCTTTACTCATTTGATTAAAGTTGTGCAAGAGAAGTCCCATGCATTGTAGGATCTCTTATATGCAGATAAGACTTTTTAGTACAGGCTTTAAGAAATCCTAAGACTAAGGTTGTGGTCACGGGATTGTCAGTACCACCACCATCCTCCTATCTTCTCTTCTTTATACTGCCATAAGGGGGTTGAACAGTCTGCAGTTCATGTAAGCTGACTCAGAGAAAGATGTAACATTAGGAGATTTATGGAGTTAATGGTACTTATATAATTATGTCAATTATAGCACTATTTAAATTAAATAACTACATTGAAAAACCTTCTGTAGGAACGCAAAGAAACACCCTTCCTTTGACTGTTTGGTTTTTAGACACAGAATCTGCACAGTGAAACTAATCAAAATAACTCATCTGTTGGACAAAAAGATGAAACAAAAATGCATACCTCTTTCTTCTATTATACTCAAATTACCACCATACACATACATCACACTTCTACTAAAGAAGGTGCAGGATTTGGATAATAAATTAGGAGTTGTTGTTTTGTTAATTCTAAAGCCTAAGTTATCTGGGAGTGTCAGAGATTCTTCAGTATTTGTCTCTTTATGAAGGATGGTGAGCTTTGAAACAGGGAGCTCAAACATGAGGCAAACAGGGTATCCTTTGAAGTACCAACCGATATGAAGTAGAAAGAAAGTGTGGGGAAAAATGAGAAAGGGATTGATTGCAGTTACTTTTTATCATGTAATGCCCTTTTACTCTTACAGGTATGGCCACATATGATCAGAAAGTCAAGGAACAGTTCTTGAATTCCACTTGCGGCAGCTGTTTCAAAAATTCTAGAGAATTGCGAGAAGCTAAAATTAGCTTCTCAGGTTGAAATGCCAAAGAAAAGCTGAGTTGTATGCTTCCCTGTCTCACAGGGGTACAGAGAGTATACATTCATTAATGATTATTAGGCACTTTGGCAGTATATGAGGTGTTCTTTGTAAGTGGATGTGTGTATAAGTCTAAATAAAAAAAGTGATGTAGATTATAGTTGCCTAGACAGATAGGACTTTGTGTTCTGTCTGGAAACAGATAAGCGGACAGTAGATCTATAGAGTACTGGGTGTGATGTGTTCATAACTGTCTGGTTGGGCATTAAGGTCCTAAGTGTAATTCTGCACGCTTGATAAGCTATAGTTTTCAAGTAGTCTTATCTGTAGGTGATTAACAGCTGGAGCATAGTGGAAAGCTCATCGTATGACAGAAGAGTCTCCAATGCTTCATTGTAACTTAAAATTTGAAGGTAAGCTCAGTGTGATGGCAAGCTTTTCTTAAATATCATTTCTGATTAAAGTCCAAGATAGTGGGTCTTCAATCATTTACTTATTTCTTCCAGGCATCGGGTCATCTTAGCAATTGCAGAGCCTGTAGTGGTGGTGAAGGGGATATACACAAGTTGTCAAAATATTGCCATTCCATCTGCTTCTTATTTGAGCCTGCTGCCTTTCATGACTGATGGCATTGAAGACTCCTGAGAAATAAAGTAATAGCAGCATGGAGATGTTGCCTCTGTCCAAGGCCGTTAGAGATGGCTCACCTAGTTCTGATAGATGATCTGCTATGTCATATCCTGGCATGGAGGTTGTGAGGGTTTTAGGATACTAAACAGGTTTAGGTATTATTGTAGTATGATTGCAGTCACCTTCTCCATGACTCTGTTCAGCAAGAGTAGACTGGAAACAGAGTACTAGTTTATGAGGTCCTCTATATCAAGTGTTGGATTTCCAGGATTGCCTGGACTATACCATTTTGCAGGGAAGCTGATAGAGAGACCTCTATGAATGATTTATTGATGAGGTCAGTTAACAAGGAGCCCAAGCATGTTCTTCACCAGCCAAAAGAGGCACAGGCCTGCTTCACAGATGGTAGTTTGGATGGCAGTCAATTTTTCCAAGGTTTTCAGTCTGAACTCCACCAACGTATTTGAGATATGCCTTAGTTTTGTTTCTAGATTGGTTCTTACATGTTGAGGCCATTTCTAATTCTCTGTGAAGTCAGTTACACAATTATTCTGCGAGCTGGGGAAGTAGGATGAGTGGAGATGGGGGAGCAGCAGATGTTGAGATGGCTAGTCATAATTCCAACTTCACATATCTCTTGGTAATGCACTTTAATAACCGGAGGATGGCTAGTAATTATCCTATACAACTACTTGAAGTATCAGTTTGACAAACAATTTAAGCCCTGAAGGTGACTTTGACAGTTCCTCTTGATGTCCAGTCTTACCTTACATACTGTTGTAAAGTCTTGCTCGGCTTTCACCCTACATTCATCTGAATTTCAGTGGAGGATGAAGTGATTTTTATATTTAGTTTACAGAGTGTGTTGGGATTTTTCCGGGAAAATAAAACTAGGTAAGTTCATTATCATTGTCATCATCTGTGACTAAGAGGCTTGGGTAAGTGTTTTTAGGAGAGGCCAAATTAAAGTAACATAATTACATTTTGGAGTAACATTCAAAAACAAATATATTGAACACCCTCTCTCTCTCTCTTTCTAAGAGGAAAACGTCTTTTTTTTAAATTATCATCTGTAGAGGACTATTTATCTCCATGTTCAGCATTGCATGACATGATCCTCAGAGTTAAAGCGTCTCTGTTATAGTTTATAGAATACTTGCATTGTAAGATAACTAACTAAGAAAAAAAACCTCCTTGCACTCTTGGGAAAATGAAAAATAAGCTGAGCAATGAACAAAAAATTGCTCTTCCTCATGTCAAATGCCAGAGGTGCAACAAAGCCAGGAAGCAGGTACTCCCACACAAGCAAAACAAAAGTGCAGATTGTGCTGCAAAATGATAGCAAACTATCCCCCCATACATCCCTTCTCCTCCAGGAGAATGTTATTTGAAATAAGAGATCAAACTTCTGAAGTACTTGTAAGTGATCCTACATTAACTGGCCCCTTCCAGAGCGATGCACCTCACTGTCATAAAGAGAGTCTCCGCTCCTACCAAAACTCTCTCCACTATTTACAAGTTTCGCAGCACAATAACAAAGGCAAGTCAAGACTCAGAAACACCTCCAAAAAGCCAGTGTTTTGTGACTATGTTGGGGTAAGTTCTGGGACAGCATTCACATCGTGCTGCTCGGAAATTTACTGTGTGACACAAAGTGAAAGGTGACAGAGCCATAGGTATTAGAGACAGAAAGGGTGGGATTTTTTAGAGTTTAATGATTTCCCACTAAAGTCAATGGTAAATATTTTCTAGTGCATTGTTCAGTCCACTTTTAAATGACCCAGGTAATGGTGCTTCTATCACTTCCCTTCAGAAGCACTGTTATTAACCGTCTGCCTCATGCATTAAACTACATCATATAAGGCAAAGATTGTAGCAAATACATGCCATTTTCATCTCCTCCTCATGGTAGAAGAGGCACAGACTGTCATTTAAAAATTTTATTAATAATTTAAAACTCATTTCCTATTTTCCCTTATTAATAATATTTTTTAAAATCCCAATCCAAACTTTGACAAGCATCCCAATAGCAGGGAGTAAAATAATTTGGGCATCATATAAGCAATTTATTTTTTTGGCATATTTTAGGATAATCAAACAACCAGGAAAAAACAGTATATTTGTTTTGTTCCTGGTCAATTTGCCATGCCACTTTCTACCCCCTACCATCTCAGCTCAACTCAACTTTTTGCTCAACGGGGAAGTATAAGCATCATTATGTAGTGGCTCAATTGGTTAAACATGCAAAGATCAGCATTCCTGCAAACAAGCCATCCATCCTCCACACTCTCTTCCCCCTGCCTATGGCATTTATAAATAAACTGAGTTTGGACCGCCATCTGGCCATTAAGAAAGTCTTGTGATGGTGTCATGGGCAGAGATACAAAAGAAAAACTTCCTCTGCACTCATTGTCTCACTAAGGTAGCTTCAATGAGCCAGTTTCAAACTGTGGATATTTTACTGGAGAGTGATGAGTAGGTGTCCATTGGAAAGGAGGAGCGAAATTGAAAGTAACAGGGGGTAAGAATTTGAGTCTTAGCAGAAAATGTACACATACATACCAGATTGCAGCAGAAAGACATAAAGAAAGTGAGGTTTGCCTAAAGATCAACAGTCAACTCAGCTGCTGTGAAACAGGAGAAAAGCATGTGAGGAGACAGATCTTCTGGTGATGGTAGGGCCATGTGAGCTGAACGTGGTGCTTGCCAACATAAGTGTTATCATGGGACCCCAGCAGGGAACATTCAGGAGTTTGCAGAGCACAAAGTGCTTTTGCGTGTGCGTATGTGCCAGTATGTATAAACAAAGTAGCTTGCCTGTCAGATGGGGGTTTGCCAGGGCTTGTAGCTCTGAAATAAAGAAGGAAATACTTAAAAAGAGTAAAGAGAAACTTGATGTAAATCCTGAGAGCTCATCTTTTTTGTTACTTAAATAATTAAACTCTTTCATTGAATAATGAAGTTATTTAAGAAAAGACATCAGAGAAGTTTTCCAGTCAGCACATATAACTGGTTTTTGCCTGAAGTGACATGTTCACAGCAGTGGATTACATTATTTTCTTTGTAAAACTTGTTCTGTCACTTTTGCAGTGGCTGTTATTTTTGGTGGATAAATAACATGACAAAAGGGAAAATATACACATGAAAACAGAAAATGAATGGTGACTCATCAGTCTGAGGCTAGTCCTTATGACAAGCAGATTCAATAAAAGCCTGGGATCAATCAATAATTGCATGTCATCAATAGGAAAATACAAGAATTAATCCACTGAAGGGATTCCAAATTATACTGTAGTGATTTTGCCAGCTTCACACTAACATGACAAACCATTTATAGATTGGTGTTGTTTTGTAATTAGAAAAGTGTGTGATTTCACCAAAGGCGACATCTGGTGATACATATGTAAACTATACATGCAAATGAAGAAGGGACATACATTACCTATATTTAGGGCTAACAAAGGGTTTAAGTCCGAGAAATAATCAGATCAACTCTGCATTTGAAATGCATGCTCCACCAGCATATGTACAGTGTCCTGAGTATGTAGCACAGCCTTTTGTGATACTAGTATGCTTCTGCTCGGGGAGAAGTTGTGGTGTCTAGATTGTGGGGGCAGAGGGGTTTAGAAGGAAGAAAATAGTGCTTCCAGCATCCTTTAAAGGGGAAAATCTTTCCTGGTGCTGCTCTTTAGCTTAATTAGGGAAGATTCATTTTTCCTCACTCCCTTCAGAATATCCCTTGTATCAAACTGAATTAACTAATCGTTGGTATAGGTGGGAAGAATTTAACCCTAAGAGATGTGAAAGGATTGGCTGCAAGCTCAGTGGGAGTTTTGCCTGAGTAACAACTACAGAAGATGGACCACAGTGGATAGTCTTCTAACAGAGACCAGCTGAATTTTATTAACTGCAATGCTACACATGCAACAGACCTAAAAAATAATACTCATTCCATATTAAAGAGCAATGCCTCCACCTGTAGAAGAAAAAATATTTAAGTCTTTCTCTCTGTGCTTTCCAGACCAGAAATAGTAGATCTCATGGTCATGTGAATTGAGTTGATGCTCTCAGCTCATTTCCTAGAGGTTGGGGTAGGGCTGGCTGGAAAATAAGAATTGCATTTCATGAAACCTTCCAAATGAAACATAGACCTTTCTATGTTTTTTCTTGACAAAACAAAATGAGACCCACACCAGCAGATAGGAAATTCACTGGAATGTGGGAGGCCCAAGGTTCAAATTGCTAATCTGCCTGATTTGGAGCAAGGACTCAAAACTAGGTCTCCCACATCTCATGTAAGAGACCTAGTCATTGGGCTATAAAACCAGTCTCTCTCAAGCTCTCCTGTTGGAGCTGTTCCATTTTGTATAAATAAATATTCATTGGCCAGAGAAACTGACTCTATATGTTTATTTGGGGAAGGAGGGAAAGGCTTCGCTCTCTCTCATTTTGACCAAAAATTCCATCCTGGAGCTGAGAAACTTTTCATGAAATTTTTGTCAAAACCAACAGGTTTTGACAAAATAAGGTTTCTGTTTTGACAAATTGGCATTTTCTGACAAAAAAAGTTTAGTCAAAAAAATTCCTGACCAGCTCTAAACAGGATCCACATCAAGAAAACATATCTTCACAATGGGCTTGCTTATTGCTAGCCTCTGTGTGAGCTGGGTACCAACACTGAAGTACTATAAGTTGATGTATGTTGGCAGGGCAACATGGGGAGTGTTTTGCTAGAACTGCCCATACTATATCTGTCCTGTGGATAAATTGAACAATTTCTCCTGCAAGGCTGTTAATTCAGCACTTTGCAAGAACATTAAATTCTATGTAAAAATAAAATAAAATTAGAAATGTAAGAGCTTTGAAAAACCCACCTGGTGAGAAAGTTGTCTGTTTCCAGCCTAGAGTTGAGATTAATTAAAGTGAAGAGATTGGAAAGTCACTCTACCTTAGAAAAGGTCCTAATCCATTTATAAACCTGCTAGGACATTCAACACTTAAAGTCATGGTGAGCACAACACCCGAAGCACTTAGACACAGTAAATTGTAAAACAGAACAGCAGCAAAAACTCTAGTAGAAGTAGAGTCAGTCAGTATTCCAATTTAGTTTCATAATACAGCACAGTTGACTAGCAGTAGATAAATCCAGCCCTAGAAACAGGAGAAGGGGTTTGGATAGACAAATAAAATCAAACAGCCCCTTGATGCACTCCAAACCTTCTACCACAACATACTTAGATTAACTTTTTAACATTAATTTTTGTCCTCTATGTGGTTTGTGGGTTTTTCTTTTCTTTTTCACTGCAGTGTCTGGAATTCCAGGTTCTGTTTCAGACCAGAAGTAGTGATGAAATTCCATTAGAGCCAACTGTTCTTCTATTTCCAGAAGCAGAAAGAAAAGAAATCTTATGACAGAGGGTGTCCTTATCAGATTTCCAGTATGACTTTGCAAACTCATGAGCACTTAAAAGCACTTGATCTTTCAGGTGCTTATTTGTAGGGGTGGCTGGAAAACATTTCCAGAAAAAAATGAGGATTTGAAAATGAGACCTTTCAAACATTTTTTACAAAAAATGAAAGAGATCCACACCACTAAGAAAACAAGGCAGAACACTTTAACCTGAGTTTTCCACATCCCAGGCGAGTGCCTTAACTGCAGTGCTATTCGCTATTCTGGCTGTGGGGCATCTCTCTTCCCCCTGAGAAAGTGTCATCAAAAGCTATACTTTTCCACAAAATGCTTTGGTTTAGTCTAATAGGCATTTTTTGATGAGGGGAAGAGAGGGAAGAGCAACATCAAAAAAGTGTCAACCAGCTTTACTTATTTGAACCAAACTGCCAAATCAGACCTGGTATTGGAGGCCAGGACACCTACCAATGAGATACTGTGACCTGAGGTAAGGTAATTCACCTTTCTGGCTATGTCTATACTGTGATTAGATACCCATGGTTGGCCCATGCCAGTTGACTCTGACTAGGTTAAGGGGCTATTGAATTGTGCTGTAGATGTTTGGGCTCGGAGTGGAGTCCATGCTCTGGGACCCTCCCACCTCAGAGGGTCCTAAAACCTGGGCTCCAGCCCAAGAATGAACATTTACATTGAAATTAAACAGCTCCTTAACCCAAGCCCCATGAGCCTGAGTCAGCTGGCATGGAGCAGCAGCAGGTATTTAATTGAAATGTAGACATACCCTCAGTCCCTCAGTCTTCCTATATGTAAAATAAGGTTAACAACACTTCGTGTGGCCTTCCAATATCCTAACATGTGGGACAATATACAAGTGTGAATTATGTTTTTTGTATTCATCAGTCACTATACAACACAGTGATAGAAGGATGGTTATATGTGTATTGAACATGATAGCATTTTCAGTTTATTATTTATAGAAATACCTGGACTGAATACTGCACAACTAAACAAAAGACCAGAAAGCTTGAATTATGTGCCTTTGCATTATTTGGGCAATTTTTTCCCCTGTTATCTGCAGCATGGAGAGTCTGGATGTAGAAATGGAAAAGTTGTGTGTGGTCATCTCAACTATCTCCATACTAATGCAGAATATGGACCCTTATAATGTAGTTGATATTGTCTATCTACCATATATTTAGTATTGGTAGGCCTGCCCAGCCTTACTGTGCCTCAGATAATAGAGCTTCCCAACTTCACAGGCATGTTGTGAGGTACTGAGATACTATGATGGGGGGAGCCACAAAAGTACTTTAAATAGTCAGTGGTGACTCACCCCTGCCACAGGACAGGAGAATTACCCTTTGTAATCCTGGCTCATGTCAGGTGACTGGGGCTGTGGATCAGTGTTACATCTTTACTGCAAGCAGGGAAAGAAGCAGTTTATCAGGCAGTCATATATGGCTTTATGAATCAAAGCTGACACCTTAAATTGCACCCAGAAACACATAGCAAGACAGTGCAGTTGTCAGACAAATGATGGACTATATTCCCTGCAGCCCATGCAATTCAACAGGAAAGCAGCAGAAGCTTCTGAGTGACCTTCTAGGATAGTACTATGTAGATCATGTTGTTGCAGCCTAATCTAGGAGCCATCAATGGCCCTGTCTTGGTGGGGAAAAAGGATGTTTATGTCAGCTGTGTTAGCACAGCTGAGAATTAACATGATTGGAAAGCCCTTTTAAGATGAATGCTAAGGAGGTAACACATCCAAGGCACTATTGGCTGGCCATGTTGTAGTCTGGGGCAGAGTTTCGGCTACAATGCAGCTAGCTAACAGCTTCAAACCAGGGCCGGATTAACCTTCTGTGGGCCTGGAGCCAAACATATTTGTGGTCCCTCCTGGGGGCAATGGAGCATGGTGCAGAGAGATCAGTCCCTGGAGCGAGGGGCCGGCCAGGGGCAATGGGGTATGGCAAGGCAGGAGCTGCCCTGCTCTGCCCAGCCCAGTGTCAGGGCACTATTTACAAACTGGCAGTTGCCAGACACACAGTGTCTTGCATGGCCCTGTGCTGACAAAATGCCCCTTCCTGTCAAGGGTGGGTCCATGCTGTGCCACAGAGCTGCCCCACCTAACACCCTCTTCCCCCAGCTCCCTATGGCCAGAGCCCTCCCCCGGACTCACTATGCCCAGTGCCTCCCCCACCCCAGACCCTCCCACAAATGCCCAGCACCCTACAAAACACCACCCCTGCCCACAACCCCACCACAACTGCCCAGCACCCCACACAGAACCTCCACTCCCTAGTGCCCCAACACACACAGTTCAGCACCCCAGAGACCCACTCTCCCAAGCCCTGCCTCCTGGCTGCACTCACCGGCCTTGCTGGGAGGCAACTGTGTCTGCCGGGCTGAGCTGACAGCACAGCCATGGCTGGTCCTGGGGCAGGGAATCGCTCCGGCCTCTCAGAAGTGGCGCGATCAGCCAGGCCAGGGCCTGCCCCGGCCGGGCTCCCTCAGGAACCATCCCAGTTCCCCCCACTGCCCCCCCCCCAACTGCCCGAGACTGGCCAAGCTTTTGCACCAGTCCCAGCCGGCTCAGCTCCGGGGAGACAGGCGGAGCCCCACAGGTGGTGGGAAGCAGAGACTGCATGGAGCCAGAGGTGCACTGGGGTCCATCCAGGGGGCAGGGAGGAGCCTTTGCTGGGCAGGCCCAAAGGAGCAAGTGATGGGTGGGGGGGAGCCAGCAGGCTGGCAGGGTCTCGGGATGCAGTGCAAGTGGAGCGGGCTAGGGCCCCTTCTGAGAATGGGCCCATCTCCATGGCGCCACTGGCATCATTGTAAACCCGATACTGCTTCAAACACATTAACCTTCATCTTCATGGGGCTTTCCAATCACATTGAACTTATGCAATTAAAAAAAACACATGCTTGTTGCCTGTTGAAACATACCCAATGTGTGGATTATTATGATAAGGTCCAGATTTGAGATGTCACTACAAGAGATAACAGAGAGCTCTGTGTATACAACACATAAGCCGAGTAACCTTTTAAATGTTTTAGAGATATTTCATGAAGAGAATATCAATAGTCCAGTGATATGACAAAAATGGGTTAGGTGTAGTCATGCAGGCAAGACACTGCACATTATGGAAAGTATAGAGAAGGATTAGATTGCCCTTCCTGCCCCACACATTATGGTCAGCACAGG
The DNA here is from genome assembly GCA_037349315.1 of Chelydra serpentina. Lineage (NCBI taxonomy): Eukaryota > Metazoa > Chordata > Testudines > Chelydridae > Chelydra > Chelydra serpentina. The sequence goes on along the minus strand of JBAIAC010000035.1, from coordinate 25,247,754 downwards.
GTTTGACCAATCTGGACTTATAAAACATAAAATATTTCACCTGTTTCTCTATGAAAATCAGCTTTTCAAAAGACTATGAACATCTTTTCCCTTGTTTCTTGTTAATGACAAGCTTGTACTATGAATTTAGGAAGTTGTGGTGTCTGTGACCTCCCACAGGTCATTTGTAACTATGTCTCCTATGAGTTATGAGCCCTTGCCATCCATAGAATAACTTTGATCTGCTGACAGTAATGAGACAAATATGTATTAGCTTCATGCCTCAGAAATTGTAATGCCCCTAGTGAATGCTTGACATTTACTGTTTGCAATTTCCCCTCATGTAAAACGCAGTTTAAAACACAACTGGAACACATGAACATGCTGGCAACAGTTATACCAGCCTAATACTGGCACATCTGAATAAGTTACAGCACAGCCTTTTCCCTGATCATTCTCTATGAACAGTATTACCACATATAAATTAGGATGTTATGTCAGATAGTTGCATGTTCTATGAGCCTTTAACACTGTCCTTTTGTCAGTTGTTCTTAGATCTGTCATAAAACTTACAATATTTTCCCCATTGCCCTTAATTTCTACTATCATCACTCCATAAACTACTGAAGACAGTGGGTCAAATTTTGCTCTCACACTGTAAACACTTCAGAAAGGGGATGTTCACCTCAGGATAGGGACACTTGCAGAGGTCCAGATTCTGAGGGTCTCTTGCATGGCTCTGCAGAGGTGGAAAGGTGTGCATGAAGCCTCCTCTGCCTCACAACTGTGCATGGGTCTCTCCCCATAGTAGTCTCTGTTCCCTCTTTGGCCTGGAGGCAGAGGAGAGCACTCTGTTCCAGCCTAATGACTGGAACATACGGCACAGTGCTGGAGAGACTGCATGCCTACTGCACAATCTCCCTGGTGATCTTCCTGGTATGGAGTGGCTCTGAATGGTCCACTACTCAGGCTTATGGCATAAAAACCACAACCTAGCCCTATACCATGGGGCCCCAGTGCTGATTGGGGCTACCGGGTATGGCAGGCAGTAGTATCAAGCCCCACAGTCAAGGTTAGGAGGGAGGTTTTTGGATGTAAACATTTTTCTAACATTCATTTATGATGAGCTTTCCAAAGGGGCCTATGATATTAGCCACCTTACTGTATTGCCAACCCCAGGCGTTTAAAAATCATGTCAGGTCCCCAAAACTCATATGTTAAATATACATGCATGCACACACACGATTCTTTTTGGCTTGAGAGCTTTCTGAGTGAAGTTGGGTCACATTTTCAAGTTTTGCTCCACATTCATGAGGGCTAGAAACTCACATTTTAAAGAGAAAACTGAAAGCTGAGATTCTCATGTAATCACAGGATTCCAGAAGCTAGGGCTTTAAGAAAACCATCAATTATCACAAGAATCATGATAAAATTGCTAGAGTTCACAACACTGCATGCAACTCTCACTGAAAGTTAGAGTTCTAACTCACTTAGGCTGCTTTGAAAATCCTAACCTTAATTTCTGCAAGAAAAAACCCCACCAAACCTAAAGTAATTAAATATTACTGTTGCAGATTCAGGCTCCAAAAAAATCATTTTTTTTCTTTAAAAGAGAATTCTGCAAATCGCTAGTTCACAATGAGCAATTAGTTGTAAGACTTGGTCAACATTTTTCAAATTGAAATATGTTTTCATTAAAAAGTGGTAGGTTTTGAAAATAGAAAGTTTGCGAACCTATATAGCGCTATCTACCTACATATATATTCACTCACACACGCACACATATGCACGATCATGCAAAAGCTTATTCATGTGATTAATTTTAATCATCTGAGTGGTTCCACAGAACTCAGTGGGACTTCTCATGTGTGTAAGCCTTTGCAGGACCGGGCCCTAAAATACTGCAACAACTCTGTACTATGGATTATTGATAAAATAAATCCTGCACTGATTTAATCCTTTGCAACTACAATGACATTTTGTTAGTCAGGTTAGTGCCTTATATGAGCACTTTCTCATATTACTGTAATAGAAGTTGAATATGTATTTATAGTGATTCCAAAGAAGTCTTTACAGTCTATTGGGTAAATCTTATTTTTTATAAAGTTGTTATATTATAATACGCAGTTTGCCTGATAGACTGTAATGGATTCTTAGGAAATAGGAATCTTGTAAAATCTCTTCACACATAATTATGTGACGAGAGACACACATTTTGTGTGAATTGATGTTAAAATCAAAATGGATGTGCATAAAATATCAACTTGCAATTACATAGGGAATTTCAGTGCCTGATTCTAGTCCACCTGTCAGTAATTATGGAGTTTTCCTAGACACATGCTAAATAACTTGAAATTGCTAATGCCTTTAATTACTTTCAAATGCATTTCATTTAGGCCTGATCCTGCACTCCTTATGCAGGCAGAACTCCCACGAGACACAAGGGGGGTCTTGTCTAAATAAGGAATGCAGGATGCACCCTATATTTTAAACATACCAGCTACACTCCATCAAGTATGATTTTTCTTCCCTTTTTAGTTTTGTAAAAAGTATTCCAATGCTATAGAACACTAGAGGGTTTATTTTTGACACTTTAAATAAAATTAAACTTGGATCACGTTGATAATTCTAAATGTCTGCAGTATTGTTGGGGAGTTTTGATGTTAGTGATCAGTGTAAATATGGGCCCATAGACCACAAAAAATCAGGTGTTCAACAGCGCAAGTTTATGGCATACATTGATGGGAATAAAAGTGAAGAGAACTATAGCAGGCAGATACACAGTAATTTCAGCCAATGAGTGTTGTGGGTACTTAAATTTGAAATCTAAACCTAGATCCACATAGTTTTGCACATAGTTCCTATTTTAATCACAAACCTCATGACATTCCCACAGATGAACACACTTGAAATGTGGGGATTTTTCTTATTCCTTCTTCCCCATGCCTGTCTCCTTCCTCCCCTTAACCCCCTCCCCCAAAACCCCATCACTTAAGTACACTTATTTCAAATGAGGCCAACAAACAAAGCAAATTTGATATTTGTAAGACAACCTCTTTTGGAAATATGAATTTTTTAAAAAGTTAGATGGAAGACTGAAAGCCTATATATCTTTTGAATCCCCATTTATCTCAAAGCAAAACAAAAATATCTTTGTGCAAGAAATACTATGTCCTGATATTTTAACATTGGATCAAGACATTTTAGGATGGACTTTGACTCACTCTAATCTTACCAAAGCCCACTGAACTCAATGGGAGACTTTCCATTTTTTTCATAGACTTTAGATCAGGCTCATATTGGAGAGCTCACTCAACTTTAAGTATATGGAACATAGTTTGATTAGTCTGTATATAATGAAGGATTTTAGGTGGTTTAAGTGTTTATGCCACCAAGGATAGATTGAACGACTGTAAATATTTAAGATGTAAATGATTATTTCCATTTCAGGATTTAATGTGTCTGAAGTGCTTACGCTGCCCTAAGGATTTTTCCCTCTTTTCTTCCCCACTCTTCTTCCCTTCTCTTAAGAAAACAAAACAAAAATTACAACTTTAAATACAAAATTGTGTTCATCATATGTTTGGGTTGCACAAAGTTTCCAGGAAATACAAAAGTTAAGATTCCAGAAGCAGTGTTAACTCAACTGTGTATCACGTACACAGCACTTTATACTCTTGCTGTTTGATTGTGGATAGATTAATATTATTGTTTGTCATGAAAGCTGTAGTAAATATACAGGATATTCAATATGATCTAGATTAGATAACCTTATTAGTGAAATCTTTACTTTGTATTTTTTGGCTTTAATGGTGCAACTTTAATGTAACATTTATGCAACTTTTTATTTTTTGCATGTACTTAATAAACAGTACTGTATCTAATCAGCATATGTTGGAAATTTGAGAAGGTTGTTAGGTGCCTAAGGGTATGTCTATACTATCCACCGGATTGTCGGGCAATGATCGATCCAGCGGGGGTCGTATTATCGCGTCTAGTCTAGATGCGATAAATCGACCCCCGAACGCTCTCCCGTCGACTCCGGTACGCCACCAGAGCAAGAGGTGCAGGCGGAGTCAACAGGGGAGCGTTAGCAGTCGACTCACCGCAGTGAGTAAATCTAAGTACGTCGACTTCAGCTATGTTATTCACGTAGCTGAAGTTGCGTAACTTATATCGATCCCTCCCCCCCCCCCCGCCCAAGGTAGACTAGGCCTTAGTCTCTGACTTTCAGTGGGAGCTGAGTGCCAGACTCCTTTACGCAATTTTTTTATATCATCATGAATAAGATTTTCAAAAGTGAACCACTAGGGAATGCAGATAAGATGAAATTCACCCCAGTGCAGAAGGCCTATATGAAGCCCGGTGCACTGCTCTAATCCCACACAAACCCTTAAACAAGCTTCAGTGGTTTACTAAGGCTCAGACAGAGTTTTACATGGTTTATATAGGGCATTGTGATTCTCTAAAGGGGTGATTTCACTGTAAGTGCAGTAGTTTATTCTAAAATAGACATATTTCCCTTTAGAGACAGTCCTTTTTTACAACAGAACATCCAGTTGTCCAGGTTTTCAGTGAAATCATGCAAACCCTTACTTTGAAATGTGTAGTCCCAGTGAAACACTGCACAGGAGTAAGCACCACCATGGGTGAAATTCATGCCTGTGCATGGGGCCAACACAAGGTCTATGCATCTGTTAAAATCCCATTTAAGCCCTGTTTAAGTGGCTGTTAAGGCCTTGTGTTGGCCCCATGCATGGGTGAATTTCTGCTGAGATGCTTGAGAAAGGGCTCACAAGAGCAACTTCTGTTTTTGTTTCTTCCCAAGATAAAATTATTTCATTGCAGTTTTTCAGCGTGACTTATTGGATAGGTCTTTGCTGAGTGAACATCGTGAGGAAATTAATGAACAGCAGTTGAATAGTAAAATCTTGTACACTTAGCAGAAATGATTGTACACAAAGGTCTCCTGGCACAGATGGAAGATAAACAGTTAACTCAAGATAAACCTGTGTAGAACTAAATAGTTCAGGATGTTGTTATGATGTCACAGAAGTAAAATTACTTTTAAGAATTTTCTAATTTGACAATGTAGAAATATGATGATAATGATGTCATGACATAATTTAGCCCAGGAATTGAAGGAGTTTCTTAATCTTTTAGATAAAGGGGCCAAACATAGTAATAGAAAAAGCCTTGTGCGTGCACAACAGGTTACTTCCTTTAGGATCATATGATCTTTGCAGGTGCTACATAAAAGGAATTATTATATTGACATTCAGAAATCTCTTCACATATTCATTAAAATCATGATTTTTGAGTTTATAAATTCAGTCTTTTTCATTTGCATGAGGTTGAAACCTGACATTAAAAGTTCTCAGACCAAATGCATTTTAAAATGTTTTTCTGAATACCATACATTTCTTTATTTCTTCTTTGATAACATAAAATGACAGCCCACTGTATTACATTGTTCTGTATAAAACAGCATGGTGCACAGCAACATAAGAAAGAAATGAAAGATTTTGTAGGCCCTAAACTTTGAAAAGAATACAAAGATTACAAGGTAACATAACAATTAATGTACATTAGCACTGTAAAAAATATTTGGCAACTACTTTTGCACAACAAGCTAAGAGCCACGTGGCAGCCTTAAATCGAAATGTCTTTATTTTTCTCTTTGCCAGATCCTTAATATTATGTTAACCTGGCTTTTTATATTAAATTATATAATTTAGCAGAGCTATATCTGGAGATCTATATTATTTTATGACATTGCCCTTGACTTTTCCATGCTTTTCATGAGCACATTACTTATGATTTAAATTCATCTTTTCTTTGGATTTTAAAATGTTACACTGGTCCTTGGCTGTTGTCACACAAAAATCCAGGAAGGTAATGAGCTCATATTTCACAAATATATATAGTAGGGAATGTTTAAGGGAAACCACTGAGAGATATTTCTTCAGTGTTCTTTACTTTAGGGGAAATAAAAGTCGTTAAAAAAATCAATGATATAAAATAAAATAATCTGATTGTCAATATCTTAAAATGGATTAATTATTAACTGTTATGTATAATAAGAGAAAAAGAGTCAGCACTATGATGCCTGTGTTTAAGAGTCAATTGTAGGAGCAATATTATGAAAATATTTGCTCCTTGTTAGCAATGTTAAGCAAACCTGAATATACTGGAGTTTGTTCTCAGTTCAGTTCAGATAAGCATTCTTTCATTTATAGGAGACACAAACCCTCTTGGGTTTCTAAAATTGGGCTAGAAATCCCATGAAAAAAATATTTCCTTGGGAAATTTCTAGCACTTCCTATTCAACACACCCAGTTCTGTTCTTCATGATAAGTACAAAGATACAGAAAAATGACTAGTGGTAGACCCCATCCAGCAGTTGGCAGGGGAAATGTTAACACTCCATCGTGAGCCAAAAAAACATTAACTAGAAACTCTCAATACCAGGATTGATGGGGAACCTGGCCACAAGAGACATATGGTTGGGCTTATTCTGAAATAAGTTACCATAGACCCTCCCCCCATCAAACTCTAAGAAGAAAAAACATAACTTACTTATCATTGTATGTTTGAACCAAACCATTCCGTTTGTGTTTCGCACAAAAGAACGTCCTCGAGGCCTAGGGGATTTAGCAACAAAACTCCCACTGAAATTAATGGGAATTGTGTAGCTAAATCCCTTAGTGGCTTTGAAAACCAAAGTCTTAATGAGAGATTTCAGTCTGTCTTTTTACAGGACAGTAACAAAATGGCTGCTGAACTCTGCACAGGGGAAGGAATGCCTAGAAATGTAATGGTAAAAGTACACAGGAAAACAAAAAACAAACAAAAGCATTCTGGTGCATCCACTTTTCTGTGGAATGCACAGCTCAAATTTCTTGTATATATTGTATTAGAGATGGGTTTGGCAAGAGAATCTGAGTTTGCACAAAGGAACAGCAATATAATAATGAAGACTTGAAATGTCTGACTGAATGCCACAAATCAGTACTATAAAAGATGTAATTTATAATGCTTAGCTGTTTTATTTTCTTATCAATAAAACATCCTTTCAAAATAAGCCCCATGGACTTAAAAACCTGTCTTTGAAAAGTATTGTCCCCTGTTTCATTTATTACTACAGGCAACAGAAACATAGGTTTCAATTTCTATTCTAAGTTCAGCCTGACAGTTGCTGGGCATCTTCACCTTCTACTGAAGTTAATGAGGGTTGAACCCTGGGAGACAGGTCCACTAGCAGCAGAAACACAAATTCTTTGCACATGTACTGAATTGTTAAGATTTTCAAAGCACTTCACAAAGATTTACTAGCCTTCACAGCACCCATGCTAGGCATAAAAAATATTATCCCTATCTTACAGATCAGGGGAGAGAGACAGAAAGGTTAACAGTTGCCCAAGGACAGTTCCCGATAATCAATCCTATACTGAAACATGCCAAATGTAAGAAGCATCAAGCTGTATGCTTTAACTATGGGAAACTTCCAGACTATTAGCCACTCTTACACTGGGCGACCCAGCCAGATATAAGTAGACGAGGAAAAACGTTGCCCAGCTCCAGCTGTGGTCAGTGAATGTAGCTGCAACTCAACATGCCACATGATTGAGACAAATTAAGCTAGTCAGTGCAGAAGATACTAGCAGCATATTCTGCTGTTTCTACACATAGTGGAATTATGATCCTAGTGACAATAGTACTCTCACCACCTCAGAGAACAGAGACGGTCCTGTTGGGGAAAAAAAACAACCTAAACGTATTTGTTAAGCCAAATGAATCAATGAGACAAAGCCCTCATACAAGACTACCCGATCTGGAAAAACAGTAAAGCCAATAACTTCTCAAGATCTGTAACTTGTTAGCTATGAATTCTTGTTTCTTTATGTAGGAAAAAGGGAGGGGAAGATGTAAGGCTATTTGGACTTTTTCTTTAAAACTGTAGCAAAAACCAAGGCAGCAGAGGCCAGGGAAGGTTTCAGCCAGCAACTGTATGGTAGTGGATGCGAGGGAGAAGGACAGTGAGCGAGAACAGCTTTAGGGATAGTACCGTTGCTATCAATATAGGGCTGGAAGGGATGTCAAGTGGTCATCCAGTTCATCCCCCTGCTCTTAGGCAGGATTAAGTATACCTAGCCCACCCCTGACAGGTATTTATCTAACAGGTTTTTACAACCCCCTAGTGAGGGTTTTGTCCCCATTCTAATAAAATTCCATGTTCAGTGTCAGAACAGTGACTCATAGTTACACAACAGACTACTTGCTCTTCAACTCCCTTACCCAACATTTAGCTGCCTTCCCCTGCCACACTGGATGCTACTTCTGGATTTGGCCTTGCACGCTCCGTCCCTCTCCTTCTCTCCATCCCCTAATCTAAGACCTTTCAAGTTACTCCTGAAATAGGAGAAGAAATATCATAGAGCTCCCAGCACCACAAGATAGCAAGCCCTAAATCCGTTACTGGCTCAGGTCTGAACACTGTCTGTCGCATGTGGCCAATGAAGTCAGCAGAGCTAGCCCAGGTATAAGCAGGTATGCTTGTTCTCCAGTCATTCACTCTGCCTCTGGATATTTCATCAGAAACTATACGGCAAGTCTCAAATTTACTCAAGTAAACTAGCTTGAGAATATGTAAAAATGAACATTTCTATGTTTGCCTCAGAGAATAAAAAAAGTTGCACAGCACTCCAACAACAAGCATCGTTTTAGCATTCAATCAGTGCTGCCTTTGTGGGCTGCAACTTTGCTCATTCATAAATCTAGAATGGGCTAATTTAAAATAGGCAGAAGAAGAAAAAAGGGGGAGAAGCTAACTGCCTGCAAAGAGGTGTTAAGTGTGAAATAAAAATATAGAAAAGTAGGCGTTGGAGAGATATCTTTTTACATTGCCTTAGGGTTAGATGAATGGTATTGAATTACTATGTGCACAAAGTCAGGATGTGGAATGATAACTTGAATACCTGTTTTGACTTGAGTGGATTAGGTGCTAAATGGGTTTAACAAATTTATCTAATGCATTACATCATATTGCTAACATCTCTTATAATAGCAACTGCTAATCTTGCAGAAATCCAGGGAAGGTGTGAGCCAGCCCCTTCCCTGTTCCCTGCCATCTCATCACCATAATTAGTGGTTCTTAAACACATGAATGCAGTTAAAACTTTAAAGGAAAAGATGAGAGGGATACTGTGGAGGAGTTTATGGATGTCCAGGGTGGGGGAGCAGAGATCTGGTTACCCCAGAGGATGACACATCTAGGCTGGATGTGGTCAGCTTTTTCTTAGCAGTACAAATGCCCATGGACTCAGCTCTCTACTGGTTAGTGCAACAATTTGTCTGAGATATTTTACACTCATAACGGGGAACTTTCAGGAAGATACTTTGTGGTCTCTGGGGTTTATATAGAGGGGGAAGACCCAAAGGGGAAGCTGAAAACCTCAACTGAAAGGGTGTTGGACTCCTCCCTCTCACCCATATAGTACAGACTTGCTGGATGTAGGAGAGGGTCCCTACCTTGGCCCTCTTAAAAGATGATGTAATGGTGGGAAGGATCGGATGGTGTCAGAATACCGCTACGAATGAAGGGACTGGACTCATCATCATTGGAAATCCCTCAATTCAAGGATGATCTCCACCACAGATTTACATATGGGTCCTGAGATGACTCAAGTTCGGTCCTGGAACCATAGATCCGCCCACAGTAGGTACAGACATTTCTTGGTGGGTCAGCTGCCTGCTGGGAGAAAGTTCCTATTTTTTCCTTCCTTCTCCCTCTCTTTTCAGCTTCGAAGGCAAGGCACTTTTCCTCAAAGTGGGCCACTGCCTGATGGAGGATGTGGCACCACTGAGGTTGGTTGATGACTTGCTCCTCCCAGCTTATGATGTCCACATCAGTTTTCTTGAGATATGCTTTTAGTGTGTCTCTGACCATGAGTGATCAGAGAGTAGAGGACTTGTTTTGGGAGGCAAGAGTCTGGCATCCAGACACAATGGCCAGTGGAGTTTGTGCATGAGGATCATTATTTCAGTGCTGGTGACACTAGCTTCAGTGAGGCTGCTGGCATTAGTGCAGCAATCTTCCCACTTGATGCGAAGGGTCATTCCGGAGGCAGACTCTTGAGGTGCTGTCAATAGGTCATCCAGGTTTCACATCCATAAAGGACTGTAGGAATAACAATGGTCTTATAGACCTAGATCTTGGTGTCCTGCTGTAGGTCACGGTCTGTCGGAGCAATATCCCAAAGGAAGCACTTGTGCACTGGATCCTGTGCTGGATCTCACTGTTGATTTTTATTTTTTGAGAAACCTGACTACCAAGGTAACAGAAGTATTCAGCTGTGTCTAAAGTTTGTCCCTCGATGGTGATTTGTAGTGGGTTGTATGCAAGGCCTGAAGTAGACTGATGAGGCACTTTAATCTTCTCAATATCGAGAGAGTGTCTTTGGCTTCAGTAAGCTTGTGCAAAAAAATCCAGTGGGGACTGAAGGTCATTCTCAGTGTACATGAGAATGGCACAGTCATCAGCATACTGAAGATCAGTAATGGATGCACTAAGGACTTTAGACTTTCTGAAGAAATGTCAAAGATTAAAAAGCCGCCAATTCATTCTGTATTGAATGTCAACTCCATTTGGGTGCTGGTCTTTAGTGAGGACCAAAATGACTGCTAAAAAAATGGAGATCAGGTTTGGGGCAATAATGCATCCTTGCTTAACGCGTTTTTAGGAGGACGGGCTCCATCTCCATGTCATTACATTCCTGTACAATCTCATGTTACAGGGAAGATATACATCATCAGGGAGCTGTAATCTTAGAACCTTTATTGTCTTCAACGCCCATGTCTACCTCATGTAAACTGAGAATACTCACCAATCTTTTTTCCTGTTAACACTGTCTAAAAATGAATTTGGCACACGTGAGTATTTTCATTATACAAATATGCATTGAGAGGGGAAGGAGGGATAGAGGTTAGGGCTGTATCATGCTGCCAGCTGCCATTTTCAGGAGACAAAAGGTGTGTAGGAGAGCATGTTTGTGTGTGCATGCACACTTTTATTTACAGGACAGCATGTTTGCTAGTCAGGATAGAGGTGGGGAGGTGAAAGGAAAAGAAGTAGATAGTTTACAAGCCCATGCCACAGATGGCACATACCTATCAATGATCAGGGCTGTAGCATGAGACAGAAGGCAAGTGAAAAGCTGGAGTAGCTGTTATTTCAAAAAGGTGTATGGAGAAGTAAAAGAACAAAGGGGGACACTGTGGTCTCAGGGTGAGAGGCAGGGGCTGGAGACTCAGAAAGACTCCCAGGTCACATCCACCAAAAATGGTTGCAGCTTCAGGGTACCCAAATCATAAAAGTGAACACCTCCGTACAATAAAATAATAATTTGTAAAAACAGATATATACATGACGGGGTTCCCTCCATAGGATCTGCCTCCTCAGTCCCAGGTTGACTTTATGGCTGAGAACTGGTATTGCTTCCTACAAAGCTGAGCTGAGGGTCCTGAGTCCTGAAGAGATCTTGGCTTTCTGATGACAGTTCTCTTCAACAAGCAGCAAGATGACTCTTGCTGCTTGTTCTCACAGAACGCTGGTGGGGGGGAGGGGGAAGGGGGGAGGTGAGGAGGATGCAGGGTCCACAACTTCCTTGGTTCAGAAGTGGTGCAACTGCTCAAATGCCTGTCCAGCTTCGCAAAAAATGGACAGATTACATTTCCATGGACAGACAGTTTCATGGCATCCCTGTTGGTAATATGTCTTCCTGAGCAGTTTGCTGTATATGTGGCCGTGGTCAACATTCCAGTTATGACCCCTTGCAGATCTCTGATTAGCAATGTTCACAAACACATCTTTATTCTGGTGGCTGTCCCCAAAAGCTTGATGCACTGATGCGTCTCTCCAGATGGCAAGGAGATCTAGGATCTCAGCATGGCTCTAAGCAGCTGCTCAAAGCATGTTGTAAAGGCTGCTATAGTCATATTACTGTAATGCCAATATACCGGAGCAAATGAGCCGATCAAGGCACAGCGCCAGATTTTAAATAGTGGAGGGGACACGTGGTCCACTTGATCCCAGAGCAGGGGAGGGCACACCTGTAAAACAGACAGTTCAGTAACGGAGTCCCACAAAGCAATGTGAGATAGCAGTTGGAGGAATGCCAAATTAGTGCACAGAAACATTGCATGCACATGAACAGGAGACTGCAGTAACTCAATTTGCATCAAACTTAGTACACTTTTAAAGAGGACTCCAGAGTTCACAGTAAATGTAGAGTTAGTGCTCTCTCATGATTGCGTCTTGCATAGGCATTTTGAAATTAGACTAACCCCTTTAAGTAGACATGCCCTTAAATCACATCTCCGGGATTAAAGGGGTTACGTTAAGTGATAGCTAAGTGGACGACATTCTGCAAACAAAGAAATTTCATGTACTAGCACACTAAAAATATACTGTCCTTTCAAACTTCAAGAAAAAAAACATGTACATTGATAGTAGTGGGTTGCTTGAATTAACAACTTTTTCTGAGCTGCAGTTCAGAGCCTTGAGTAATTGCTATAGTACATAGACTTCTGTATAGTTTATTTGAATTTTGGGAATATGGATGGAACAAGAGATTATATTCTGATCTTGCTTCACACTGCCAGGAAATTGGCAGACATTTTTTGAAGCACAAGTTAGAGAATCAGATCCACATTTGCTTAAAATGCAGAGGTTTAACTGTCATCTTCATACAGGCTAGGTATGAGCTGGGAAATGCTTTATGCAGCTTTCTGAGAATAATTAAACATTTGGAGGGATATTCTCCAGTTAATTTATTTAATTTTGAAGAAGTTCTCCAATTTGAAGCCAAGTTGAGTTTTTTCCGACCTCATAAATCAGTTTTATTATGCTGTAATTACTGTCTTTTCATTGTAACTTTTTTTTAAATGGAGAAGGCAATGAGTCAAAATGTCACAAATAATGGAAGAAGAAATGACTATTAGTGGGAACTTTGCAAAGCTGCATCTATAACATACCCAGAAATAGTTTTCATATTGATGTAAGAAAGTTCTTGCTGCCAGTGGTTTAACCATTATGCACAGCAATCCCTCAGGGTCACACAAGTGACTATTAGAGTAAAGAGCACAACAGCACAATTATGGAAAAAGACGCACCATCAGGGATCAGTTCTGGGTCCAGCTCTGTTCAATATCTTCATCAATGATTTAGATAATGGCATGGAGAGTACGCTTATGAAGTTTGCAGAGGATACCAGACTGGGAGGGGTTGCAAGTGCTTTGAAGGATAGGATTAAAATTCAAAATATCTAGACAAAGTGGAGAAATGGTCTGAAGTAAACAGGATGAAATTCAATAAGGACAAATGCAAAATACTCCACTTAAGAAGACACAATCAGATGCACACATACAAAATGGAAAATGATTGCCTAGGAAGGAGTACTGCAGAACGGGATCTCGAGCTCATATTGGATCACAAGCTAAACATGAATCAACAACATAACACTGTTGCAAAAAAAGCAAACAGTATTCTGCGGTGTATTGCCACCAGTGTAAGCAACACCTGAGAAATAATTATTCCGCTCTACTCCACGCTGATTAGGCCTCAACTGGAGTATTGTGTCCAATTCTGTGTGCCACATTTCAGGAAAGATGTGAACAAATTGGAGAAAGTCCAGAGAAGAGTAACAAAAATGATTAAAGGTCTGAAAACATGATCTATGAGGGAAGATTGAAAGAATTGAGTTTGTTTAATCTGGAGAAGAGAAGACTGAGAAGGGGACATGATAACAGTTTTCAAGTACATAAAAGTTTGTTACAAGGAGGAAGGAGAAAAACTGTTCTCCTTAACCTCTGAGAATAGGACAAGAAACAATGGGGTTAAATTGCAGCAAGGGAGGTTCAGGTTGGACATTAGGAAGAACTTCCTAATTGTGGGGGTGGTTAAGCACTGGAATAAATTGCCCAGGGAGGTTGTAAAATCTCTGTCATTGGAAATTTTTAAGAGCAGGTTAGACAAACACCTGTCAGGGATGGTCTAGTGTGGGGGACTGGACTAGATGACCTCTCAAGGTCCCTTCCAGTCCTATGATTCTATGAGTCTGCAAAATTTGAGAGGCGCCATTAAGACATACAATTATATATCACTCCATGGCTACATTTAAAACACTAAACAGGTTACACAGTAGGTGTAGGCATTTCCATTATACAGATGTCAAAACAAGTCATCAAATGGCTCAATTATAAAACCATTTTTAGACTTGGACTTAATTAAGAGAACATCAGATAAGTTAATAAAGCAAAAAATACAAATCAATCATGCTTTCTCACTAAGTGCAGACATACTAAAAATGCCTTGGTGTAATTGTGTGGTTGGGGAAAGGCAGCAAGAACACCAAGTTCAAGAATCTCACTAATTTTCAAAGATGGTGGTGGCAAGTGTAACATTCAGTTTGTTCCAAACTGGCAGCTCAATTGACTAGTAGCCTGTAGGAAATTAAAAGATTCGTGACCTTTCTTCATCCTATAAGAAGTGGGAAGGTTCTTGAACTGCAAACAGAATGTGGCACAGGCCTTTTCCAATATCCTTGTGCATGTCCTTCTCTCCTCATAATGGAGCGCTAATCTATAATTCATTGTATCTTTTTAATATACTGTACTAAGCACTGTACTTCATGGGGTCTCTGCACTATTGCAGCTGATTGCTCCAAAAAAGTGTTCGACTGTAGAAAACCATAGTCACGACATGCATGACTTGGAAGATGTTTTAAGGCCATCAGACCTTTAAGACCTGGGGGACTGAACCCCATTTGCAAATTACAAAAACAAAAATACTAACCAATCCTCATGCAACTTGCAACTTTCCATGTCAGATGTGCCAAAGATATTTAAAACTATTACATTTAGAACAACATACTTATGTGGCACTTTTCATCCATTACAAAAACACATACCCACAGCACCCTAAGAGAAAGAATTTCATTACCCCTTTACTGGTAGGTAAACTGAGGGGCCCAAAAGGTAAACTGATTTGTTCAAGGTCACATGGTGCTTCCGTTGCAGAGTCATTAATAGGACTCTAACTATAAAATGAATCATTTTACATGAGATGAATATAGATTTACTTAAAGGTGATATAGTTAAAAATAGGAAATTGGTGCTAATGGGTCAGATACTGAAAATCCATGGTAGTATCTAAACAATGTGTCATGTTTACCAAAAGGACATTAGGCACACATTATATAATTGAGATGTCAAGCTGGTAGATCAAGTGAATGGAACTACCTGGAAAAGTAACATGAGCATGATTTGGCCTAAAATATATAGACATTAATAGAGGACTAACCTACCATTTTGTTCCTCTTTTCTTATCACTGCTTGAATTTAACCTGGATTTGTACAGCTTTGTATGGCTAAACTGCTTGACTCTTTTCATTGCATATGCTGATTCTAATTCCCATTTGTTATATGGCATAGTAAAGATGATCAATGAAACACATCAGGCTTTAGGATATATTAAATAGGCTCAAATAATCTAAAACCAGAGTTTCTGACTTACTATTTTAAGTGTTTACAGGTATAACACATACACATTAATATATCCTTTATTAAAAATAATTTATAATGTTTGTACTTTTATAAAGAGATCGTAAATTAAGAAATACATGTTTGCAATAACTTTATAATTTATGACAGATTACCCCATTTACAAATATAAGAGGGCATGTAGCTTTAATTACTGTGGCACATTTCCAAGGCAGAAAGGTACGAGTTAAGAGTCAGCGGATGTCCTGCCAGTCTCCCACCTCATCCTCCAGCTCCTCCCCCCACAAATTCCCCCAAAATCTGTAGTTTTATAAAATAACCCAAACTCTAGGAAGCATGGACGTTCAAAGTTAAAAGCTCCAAGTCTGCTCTCACTTACTCTTGATTTATGATGGTATTACTCCCTTTAAGTCAGTGAGCCAGACCCTCCCATTGACTTCAACTGAGCTATGAGAATTAACACGAGTTGAGGATCTGTCCCATTGGACTTACATTGGGGGTAAAGCGAGAGATGAATCAGGCCTGTAGTTTCACTTTAAAAACAAAATAGATATTGGAAACTATGGAAAAGCACAGAGTAGATCTCTGAAACAACCTTTATTC
The DNA here is from genome assembly GCA_037349315.1 of Chelydra serpentina. NCBI lineage: Eukaryota > Metazoa > Chordata > Testudines > Chelydridae > Chelydra > Chelydra serpentina. The sequence continues at coordinate 25,231,611 of JBAIAC010000035.1, read as the reverse complement.
TACCCCACCATGTATATAAAATATCGAGGTGATATAGATATGATGAACTGTAAACCCATATATTGCATTTGCAACTTTGTTCTCCTCTCCTGCACTCTATCCACTATCTCATCACTACGACAACTACTTCTAATCTTCCAAACCCATGAAACAGCTTCAGCCTCATGTAAAATGTTTTCTTCTTTCCCCCAAATGTGGACTTTTCCCCTAACAAATTATTCTGGCCTGCTGTCCAGCACAGGTATGATTTCAATGACAGGTTTAAGGCCTTTTGTCTCAACTCTGCAGGGTTAGAAATGGGAGATTCATATAATTGGAAAGGGAGAAATGCCCCTTTTCCCAAATGACACAGTACTTGCTTCTAGTTCTGGAAGCTCTCAAGACATTGAGCTCTAAATGCCTGAGACTTTAATATGCAGAAATGTATAGGTAATTTTTGTAGGTGTTTTAATTACATTCATTTTATTTGTCTATTCCTTATGTCTATGTAATTGGGTTCGTAGCAAGAGGCATTATGGCTTAATAGATGGAGGGATATAAGCAGGGCCGATCAGATGGGAGGGGGGCCAGGAGGGCCATTTGGCCTGGGCCTCAAGCTAAAATGGGGCCTTAAATTTAGACATTTGTTAATTTTTTGGCATTTGTTGGAGCAGATAAAGAACTATCACCGTTCACCTATGAGACAAGAGCATTTGAATGGGATCGCCATGCTTAATATCAACTGTGACATTGCACGAAAGCTAGATTTTTCCTCAATAATTAGTACATTTGCACAGAAAAAGGTTAGAAAAGCATTTGTTAAATTAAAAATATTCAAATTATGTCTCACTTTTTTGGTGCCTTATTTTGTTTTCATGTATCATTTTTTATTATGGCTAGGGGCCTCAAAAGCTGGAAGTGGCCCAAGGCCTCTTTGGACCTCTGACAGGGCCTGGATATAAGGAAACACTCCAGTAAGGTTTATAAAAAATGATGGGTAATAGTTTTTCTATAAAATCTTTGGCACATATTGATGCTGTCACATAATGCTTTTATCAGCAGTCATTAGGGATTCTTATACCAATAAAATAAAAACCAGCAGGATCTTTTTAAGAGGGATAAGGCAACAAAGCCACATTTATGGTGAACATAATAATAAAGCAAAGATAAAAGTAAACAATGTTGTTTGACTACTTATTCCTATCACTATTTATTCCTTATACATATATATGAATATATATATATATTCATTCATGCAATCATTCATTCAAGATCTATATAGATGTTATAGTTACCAGCCTAGAAGTTGCTCATACCAAGTTACTGGCCAGGTAGCTTGGGCATGAGGATGGAGCTGAGTCTGTGTCAGATGCACCTAATGCTCCTGGAGGTTGGCAGCAGAACCAGAGACTCAAAGTCCTCAGTGTGTAGAAGCCATTCTTATAGGAATTATTTCCTATGTCAGTCTATGGGAACTATTTCATCTTGCTGTTGCTAACTCAATCAGCAGATGGCACATTCCTGGTGGCTCCACGCTGTCCAAAGTCTGTTTTTCTCATCCTTCCAGGTGGTGGGGTGGATCCCAGTTTTACTCTCCGGTGGTTGTATTGGTCCACCTGAAACCTTTCTTCGGCCGATGGATACTCCCTTTCTAGGCTGGCACCTCCCTAGCCATTCATGTATATCATGCATTCATCAACATACATTCTATATCTTAATTTACTGTCTCCACCACTTTCGGGGTGTGTGCTAATTCATTTGAGACTCCCGGCCCTTTAATCACAGAGGGTGGGGGGGCTGTTTCCAGGAGCCGTTGCTTGTTACAATGAAGTGAAAGTCACTTAACACCTTATAGCGTTTGTTTACATTGTATCAATTACAGAGTAAACTGCCTGAAGCGCAGAGGCAACTAACTTGTTTGTAAGTTTTACATAGTAAAAGTATCTTTCAAAAGACAGATGCAATCAATGTTTATACATATAGTAGCTTGTAAGTTTAACAAGGGACCCAAGAGATCTTTTACTTGGTAATGCTATGAGGTTTAAATTGTGGGGGACAAATTATGGGAAGTTACTTTCACTTGGGGAATCACTGCCAGTACCTTCTTTAATATCCCTACATAATCCCCCTTTTGATACTACGATAAACCAAATAATCGTTAGTGTCACTTTTTAATATTTAAGAGAAGGTACTGAGATGCAACATGGGTTTGAGATTCCAATTTAGAGAACATTCTTTTTATCCAAAAACACATGCCACACATTCCAATTATACAAATACAATTCAATATCAAGACTACTAAGCTGGGACTTTTTTTTAGTAAGTGTGATTTCTAGTAAAAACAGTACTGACATTGCATTTACATTCATTTACCGGGTGGCTACTAACACTCCCATCCTCCCAAAATACTTCCTCCCACGAGTGGATGCATACACATTGTCCATTGTACAATACTTTGGTGTCATTATCCAATTCACCCCACATACATGATCCCAATGAAACATCTTTACTGCAAGGCTCTGGGGCAACAGGTAAGGTGAGGCATACCCACTTTTGAGGAGTCCACTCAGTACAACCTCTAGTGTCCAATAGTTTTCCTCCCTCCCCAGCCCACTGGCTCGAGGTACGAGGCAGCCAGAATGATCCCATGTGTAATATGGCGAGTGGGCTAATCTTCCATACCTTTGCCTCCAGAGACTGTTGATGTGCTATTTTTACAATTATTTCCCCAATTAACAAATCTGGTTTTACAATACTAGAAACATACTGCATTCATTTTTACTAATAAGTATCAAACAGTGATCTTTTTTCTTTGTTTTTGTATTAGGCTGTCCTGTAGCTGGGACAAAGAGCTTAATTCATTCTTAAGTACCTCCAGATTTACAAAACCAATTCCTCCTAATATGGTATCTGTCTTTAAAAGATCCTGCTGGTTTTTATTTTATTGGTATAACAGGATAACCTAGATAATCCTTTCGTGGTTTCACCATTTGTGAGTAATACCCATTCTAAACTCATGCTGAAATAAACCTTTATATTACACTGTCACATATTCCATATATATTTCTATAAAACAAAACAAAGAATGGACAGATCATATCTGTGGAGATAATAGTCACATAAAATATTGGAGAGATATGGTAAATTGTATAGGTATGTAATACATGCATTTGATCACATACCTGTTTCAATTTATCACACAACTGTGACTACCTCATCTGCCTACTAATCCATCTTCAACATGGCTAATTTTAGTATTCCAATCTAACTTTAGCAGGCAGCCTTAACAATCACCCTCTCTACAAATGTTTCTTCCCTTCTTACTCCACCCCTGCCTGACTCCTGGAATGGGCAAGATTCCGTCACAGAGTTTAAGGCCAGAAGGGACTACCTTATCATTTAGTCTGACCTCCTGTATATCATAGGCCACCACCACCACCACCTGCACACTAAACCAAATAACCAAAATTAGACCCAAATATTATAGCCCACAGGAGATTGGGGCAAAGGGCAGCGATAGTTTTCTTTATATACAAATGTCACGCCTTTAACATCTGATATCCAGCAGGGTATCAGGAGCCTTTTCCTCATTTGGAAGAGAGATTCCCCCATTTCCAACGGGAAACCTCCATTCACTATTGGCCCTAAAAGGCCCCCAAGATACCAAATCTTAAAGAACTGACATTTTCATAGGAGGCCTAGTAGTGCTGCCTATTATTAAGGTTACCTGACACTTCCCATTTTAGCACCCTGTTTTGCTTATAGCATTGTCAAAATGTAACCATTTCGCTGAAATTTTCCATGCAGGGTGTCTACCTCAGGCTGATTTTTGGGGGGGAAAAGCTTCAGCAAAATGGTCCAGCCATTTCCGAGAATGAGATGAGGTCCATTGTATACTCTGTATGAGGCAGAGGTCTTGTGGAAAAAAACAGTAGGTGTTCGTTCATGTAATTAAAAACAGCGTCATAAAACAGACACACAAGGGGAGCTGATTAAAGGTGCACAGGCAACTTAAAAGTTAGGGAATGATAGAATTAAAGTACTTAACTTTGCAACCTTAAATGTTCCTTTGAAAGAGTGGGGGTTTTGTGTGTGTGCGTAATCATACACATAGAATCATAGCACTGGAAGGGACCTTGAGAGGTCATTTAGTCCAGTCCCCTGCACTCATGGCAGGAATAATTATCTAGACCATTCCTGACAGGTGTTTGTCTCTCTCTTAGGGCTGGTCTACACTAACCCCCCATGTCGAACTAAGATATGCAACTTCAGCTACGTTAATAACGTAGCTGAAGTCAAAGTATCTTAGTTCGAACTTACCTGTGGTCCACACACGGCGCGCAGGCTCCCCCGTCAACGGCGCTTACTCCTCGCGTCGAGCTGGATTACCAGCGTCGACGGGGGAGCACTTCCTGGTTCGATTTATCGCGTCTAGACAAGACACGATAAATCGAACCCAGAAGATCGATCCAGCGCCTCCGATATATCTGGTAAGTGTAGACTAGCCCTTAAAAATCTCCAATGATGGAGATTCCACAACCTTCCTAGGCAATTTATTCCAGAGCTTAACCACTCTGACAGTTAGGAAGATTTTCCTAATGTCCAACATAAACCTCCCTTGCTGCAATTTAAGCCCATTGCTTCTTGTCCTATCCTCAAAGCCTATCCGGCTCCAGGCACCAGCTTTCCAAGCTGGTGCTTAGGGTGGCATTGAGAATGGGGCAGCAGTCTGAGTCCTGCGGCGGCAATTCGGCGGTAGGTCCACTCTTCCTGCTGCCAAATTGCTGCCGCAGGACTCGGACTGCCGCCCCATTCTCGCCCGCCGCGGCAGCAATGGGGCGGCAGGCCCACCGCTCTTCTCTTGCCGCTGTGGGGCCCCGCAATGTCAGCCTGTGTCAGGGGTGGGGCCGTGGCGACTGCTTGGGGCAGCACAATTGTGAGAGCCGCTCCTGCCTCAAAGGTTAAGAAAAACAATTTTTCTTCCTCCTCCTTGTAACAATCTTTTACATACTTGAAAACTGTTACCCCAGGGTAGGGTACATGTATAAGGTATATGAGTAATTTGGGCAGTAGTTTTAATTTCTCTTGTACAGCTTCACTCATGATACATGGATACAGAACATCTAAAAAACCTGTTAACATACTCCAAAATATTGTTCAACAGTAACATGTGGCGTATACAGTGATTATGACTTCATGCCAGTAAAGTTTTAGTGATGCTTGTTTGGGATGATTGAAACTTTTGTGGCATCACGCCATAATATATTCTAGTGACACCCACCTCCACCAACATCCCCCTCAATTCAGTTCATTCTACATAAACAGATTTCCAGTTTAAGTGGTAGCCTCCATTTTAAGTATATGGAATATCAGTCAAACTGGGAGAAACTTTCAAATCAGAAATGAGCTTTTTTTTTAAGTGTGAACACTAGACATATACAAACAGAGTATGTGCTATCCCCTCTCCCTTTAATCCTTATATCAAATATATATATATATATATATATATATATATATATATATATATATATATATATATATACACACACACACAATTAAATAATAAAAAGTACAGCTATTTTCAGGCTCAGAGCAGAAACTTCAGCATGGCGATAAGATCAAAAGCTTCTGAATCACAGTCCCTTGTATCTAGGTAACAGCAGATCCTGATATCTGCCTTTCCTTATTTATTTGCATGATTTACAAATAGATATGAGCGCCTTAATCCTCGAGACACCTACCCACCAGATACTAATTGATTGATTCTATGCAGCCCACACAGGATGTGAATCCAGAGGATAAATAGTGGTGATAATAAATAATGAGTTATGAGAACACGTACAGTCTTTAAGATATAATGGAACCTGGATTATGAGGAGGAAATTGACTAGATTATCAGCATTTAAATTTATATCATTTAAAACTTTTCCTAAATCCTTTATATTATTTTTCCTTTTTTGATAAATTACACAATCCCTTGTTATTCTAAGGCTGGCAATTTGCCTTCTTCCTACTAATATATATTAGTGTATTGGTCTGATTGTTAAAATAAATCCTAGTTTTCTACCATTTTTTTAAATCGCTGTCTCTGCTTAACAACCTTTTACCCTCCCTCAGGCATGAAACTCAGGAACCTATAAGTATCCTCCTGTGTTATTAGACTAGTTAAGTTCTGAACCTTTAAAACAAAAAAATGTGTATTTATTTTTCAAAAATCCAACATCCATGCACAAGATGCCTTTGCAAAGCTTTACTTCCAGAAATTGCTATCTTAATCACTAATTAATGTTTAACCATTTTCATTCTTGTTGGTGAGAAAAAGTGAGGTGTTTTGATTCAACAACTTTAGCTCACTTAATCAGTAAATGAATTGCAGATGGGCAAAGGGGGCAATTGGAGCATCAGGAATATTTGACTTTTGAGTGAAACACTTTGAGACAAATTCTGTGTGAAATTTTTCATCAGGTTCTGCGTCCCTGAAATTTAGGTAGTGGGTTTCAGGAGATTGACAGTTCCCCCCCCCCCCCCCCCCCCCCACACACACTGAAGAATGTGAAAATTTGGTGAAAAGAACCCAACACATTACATTACAAACTGCATGAGGATTAAGGGGGTCTGACCAGTGATGAGCTGCCAAAATCTTAATAACCGGTTCCCTATAAAAAATCCAAGCAGCCACAGGGGCTGGAGGAAAGAGAGCAGCGCCACTTAGGGAAGAGCTAACCTCTGGGAGCATCAGAGGTTTTCCTCACCTCCCCACAACAACCAGGACAGGGACAGGGAAGGGCCTTGCTGGGATTCCAGAGCTCCTCAGACCATCACAGCATCGCTGATTTTTTAAAGTTGAGTTCTGGTTATTACTCAGTCTGTTTCCTCACTCCTAACATCCCTTCCTCCCCTCCTTTTCTCTCCCTCAATGCCCACCCCCGTCTCCTTCTTTACTTTTCCACACTTCCTTCCTCCTAGTTTTTCATCCTTTCTTCCCATTTCCCTTCACTCCATTGAATATACATTTTAAGAGAGAAAAAAATAGCTACTGAGACCTTTGGCTATCATCAAACTGCTCATGATTCTTCTATGACGTATTCCCTTTCCCCAACACTTTGGTATAGTTGTAATAGACTGTCTTCTTTTGTGTTTGTATAGCATAATGGGACCCAAAGCCTCAATGGTTCTGTTGGGCACTGTCACAATATTCTTTTTATTGTTAATAATAATAATAATAAATAACAAATAATAATAATTAATAGCATAAGGCCTAATCAATTACTAGTAAAAATTATTACACACAATACTTCATGTCCCCTTCCAAACCAATTTTCTTAAAATGATCTCTACATGGTCCAGTGTAATTTCACCTTCATGTTACAATATTCCTTAGGTTGGTGTGGTGGAAACATGTCACTGTCCATCTCTTCCTCTCCTATGGATTTGGTGTTTGGAAAAAAACACCTAACGGTGGAACCACATCTACTACCAGTTAGTGTTATTTAAAGCAACAATTACCACCACAATACTCAACATCCATAGTCAAGATAGTGACATACTGTAACTCTGACCTACATCCGATCTCTTTGGTCTCTCTGAATGTGATTGAACATGTGGGTGAACATTGATTTCTTTCCAAAGGAAGTCACTATAATCCCATTATGGCAGATTTATCATATTGTGTTCACTGCCCCAGTAATTTCTCATCTTGAATTTACCCCTCTTACTACCTTTTCCTTCACAGTAAGAAACATATTGAACTGATTTGTTTCTAAGGAACAGAACATGTGAGTTGAGATGCTCTTCCAGATTTTTCTCAGCTGCCGCTATCAATCTATCTAACATAGATATTCATAGGGCTCCAATCACATCTAATCTCTGTACTCCAAGTGGCAATAGAAGTGTCCCATTTTATATCCCACATGCGAAGGGTAGATTTACTACAAATTATGCATATAATAATAATAATTTCACAAAGGTACAATGTCAATTAAACATCCTGCACGAACCCTACTGTATTATATCTTAATACCATTTTGATAGACCATTTTCTGTTCTGTGCTAGGAACTGCCAAACAGAGATGGGCTCATTGTTTATGTGTAATCCCTTGTCTGTATTCATTTGTTGTCTCCAGTTTTATACTTAGCTTGTAAGATCTTTAAGGGAGAACCATCATTTTGTTCTGTGTTTTTACAGCAGCTAGCACAACAGGATCTTGAGTCCTTGATTTAGGGCTCCTAGGTGCAATTGTAATGCAAATAATAGTAATAAAGGTTGGCCTGGTTAGTCCAAGCAATGTGCTTTGCACAGGATGGGCCTTAAATAGACCAGACCAAGCTAACCAGGTACCTTGAAAGAGACATTAGTTAGAGATTAGACTATATGGTCTAGACTGAGACCCGTGTCTGATCATGCCACTGTGGCTCCATTGGGTTGCCAGCAGTTGCAGTATATAATCACTATATAATCACACAGACACTTGGATCCAGTTTTTTAAGAGACCCAAGAACCTGCAATGGGAACAAGATTTTCAAGAGTGCAGAATCCATCCAAACATCTGAGTCAGGGCCAAATTTTACAAAGAGCTCAACTTCCAGTAGCTTTAAATGTGGTATTTGTGACCAGATTTTCACAAGAGCATGTTGGGTGCCCATAGGCTGCTGAGTAATTTTGAAAACCTGGCCCCAAATGTGAATGCAACTGAACACTTTAAAAATCTGGCCCCAGGGACTATATACTCTATTCATTCTGCCAGCTAAGTATAAAGACAACAGTAGCATCAGGGGCATTAAGCTGACCTCCAAGCCAAGACCTCAAACAAGATATCTTCTCACTGTTAACTATGGGTCAGATTTTCAAAAGTGCTCAACTACTTTGCTCCCCTCCCCTTTAAGTAGATTTGTAAAACTCTCATTGACTTAAATGTGATTGGAATTAGACCAATGTGGAGAGCTTCTGAAAATTCTACCCTATATACTCAAACCATTGCTAACTGTGGCATATGCACTGCACAAAGACATTGCTACGAGTGAAGAAGAACAAATCAAAGACGGGAAAGAAAGTTATATAGCCAGGGCAGAGTTAGACTTTCTCCACATTTCCTTTACAAAACAGATGAGACACTCTCCTTTGACCATCCCCCTTCACCTCTATTTTATGATGTCTTCTGGGTTTGGTAGAGAATCAATAAATAGCCTGATACTGTCACTCAGCATTTGATCAAGCCATGCAGACAAATGAACAATAAGCAGCTGGTATGAATTTTAAATGGAAGGCCACACCTTTATTTAACACTGATGATGAGTGTTGTGCGCTCTTCCACCCCGGCTCTCACATACGAGGCATTTAACTGGGTCCAGTGCAGTGTTCAGGACTTCCACCATACAACCAATAACTTGGGGCAAACATGCCTAGGTACATACCTATGAATCTTCTCCATCTTCCTCAGGCCTTCAGTCAGACCAACAGCATACGAAATAACACAACATGAATGTTATATTAAGGGCAGGGAGGCCTGGCCAGAGCAAGAGGTTTTGAAAAAGCCCAAGTATGTTTAAATAGGTCAGGGGGGCCTCCAGTGTAGACATGGCCTTAGTTATTACTATGTGATTTAGTAGGCTAGAGGCATTTTTCTTTTCTCTGTGTATTGCGCCTGATACTGTAATATTATTGAGCCTCAGGCTGAATTGAATTTGACTTTGTTTCGTATGGAATTAGCTGGTTATTTTACTCCAGTTATACAAGTAGCTCAGTTGATTCATAACACTCACAGCTCACAGATTGTGCCTGGAAAATAAAGGAGACTAAGAGCATACCACAATATATAGACTGGCTTGATGATAGTGTACTTTAGAGGACATATCTTAATTAGAAAAGGCCTATTCCATGGTCTAATAGTGCTCACTTACAAAGTTTCCCCCCAGGATTCAATATGACAGTTATTTCAGGCCCTACTCCTAGTCATTTCCACACTAATTAATGTCTCACCTCTCTTAGTGTATATACCCTCCTTGGTGTTTATATCCTGCAGCTATTTGCAGACGGTCATGTTCCCCTTAGCCAAGCTACTGTATGTACATTTATATTTTAGGTGGTCCCAGCTTTGTTGGTGTAAATCTGGAGCCACTCTACTGAGTTCAGTGGATTTACACCAATGTAAATGAGATCATAATTTGGCCTTCTGTTAACCCTGTAAAGAAATTCCCCTCCAGACTCTTCATCATATTTGTTGGTTTCTGAACTCCCTCCAGTCAATCAACATATTTCTGGAATAAGATCTCAAATAGTTATGCTTTCTCCTAAACTGTGGTTTCCATTATGCTCCTTTAGACAAGAAAATAAATGATTTGGTGTTTTATGATTATCAGAATTACATAAAAATTAATAGTGATATCAAAATGCCTACATCCTCCCACCTATATTAATTAGCAGTAATTTCCTAAACACTGATTATATCAAATATAGTGAGATAAACATGGTAATATCTGGGAATATAGGGTGCTGGAGAAGTAGAAGTGGTGATTCATTAGGTGTCACTCTTCCCTTTGAGTCACTACTGAATCTATGGCCCCAAATCACAATAGAGGAAGTGCTGATGGAGTTTTAGAGATGTAAATCCGAGATCTTCATTGCTTGCGGCAATTTCTGTGAGAGCAAGGCTGTTAACCCCGCTGCCCTGACAAATTCAGATCTAGGTAACTATAACCCTACTCCCTTATTTATACCCTCCCCTGCCCCCCACCTATATTTTTAAATAAATGTAATTCCTTTCCTCAACAATTGTTTGGCCTGGGTCTTGTTAAAACAGGTGTTTTCCACTACAGAAGTGGCCGTATTTCAGCAGTCAATGAAGGCCTGATATCATAGAATCATAGAATATCAGGGTTGGAAGGGACCTTAGGAGATCATCTAGTCCAACCCCCTGCTCAAAGCAGGACCAATCCCCAATTTTTGCCCTAGATCCCCAAATGGCCCCCTCAAGGATTGAACTCACAATCCTGGGTTTAGCAGGCCAATGCTCAAACCACTGAGCTATCCCTCCCCCCCATATGACGTGACATGTGTTCGTAAAACACATTGGGATTCTTTCAAATGTGTTGCATAAATTGTAAAATATTACTACTGAATAAATTGCCAGAATATAGGAAAATGAATTTCAGACTTATGTAGACCAACAGAAATCTAACAAAAACTACCTGTTTAAGAATGCTATATCACATATTCTGTTTAGAGGATCTCTGTGATAATCTTGACAGATTATTTAAACTCAGGTGTAGTCTGTGTCAGAGTCAAGTTGTATGTCCACAATTTCCTTGTTCATTCTGCTATGAAGACACCTTACAGAATCTTCACTTTCATTATCTATTATCTTCTACATGCCCTTACATTATATTCTACTGTGGCAGAGAATCTAATCGAAATGGTTATTACTTTGCAGGGCTGTTGCTGCTTTGGGTGTTCATAGGCTAATCTTCATAAAACATCTTATGATGTTTGGATAATAAAAATGGTCTCTTTGTTCAGTTATGCTGATGTAATTCCAAAGCAACTCCATAGAAGTAAATAATTACTCTGGATTTACCCCAGTGTAATTGAGAGCAGAATTTCCCACTCTTTTCAATGTCTTTTTTATTGCATTCTTTTCCAATATACTTGGTTTCAAACTCAGTAATATAAGTTTCTAAATGTATTGTAATAACACGGATTAAACCATATAAGTCAAAACCATGCATGCTTCCATTTCAATGTTTTTGTTATAATGACATTTTATACACAATTAAATTAATACAATGTGGGAAGTATTTTATGGGCTTGGATCTTCTGGTATGCACTGGTTTCTAGGCAGTTACTCTTGATTTACACTAGGGTAAATGACAGGAGAATCAAGCCATACATTTCTAAGTGAATTGAGTGCTCCTGCAAGGCGCTATATTGGGAGCACGAAGGGGAAAAAATCCACTTTATACAAAGAATGGGCACCACACAGAGGGTGGTACCTAGAATTTTTCCACATTATTGAACCAATGTATTGTGCCTTACTTACAGGGGCCACTTCTAAGCCATCCTTGATATTCCTGCTGAGAATACAAACAAAAGTGGAACTTGCTGGGGTGTTTTTTGTGATTTGGGCACCTTCCCACCAGGAAACAGATTGAGATCCACATACTGTAGGCCATCGAAGAGCCATCAGATACTGACAACTTTTGATCATCAATGCCCTGGTTTGAATTTGAATCGGAGAAAGATAAGATGTGAAAGGTATGCTGTCCCATTACCAGTATCTAGAGCCACCCTGTTCTGCCTTTGAATTTTGTCTTATAGGAATAAAAAAGATAACTGTTTCAAATACTGCATATTAAGTCCTTAGGAAATACATTGCAGCAGCAAGAGTTCAGATTGTGTATTCCTTGCTGGTTGGGTGATAAGGCATAAACATTAATTTAATACATTTTTTAAAATACATTTATCTACAGCCTACTGCATATAAAGCCATTGAGCATTATTTTAGAGATCTTTTTAATGTTCTAAAACTACTCAATAAGTGGACACCTGGGTATTTTATGCCTTCCAGAATCAAAATGTTTTAAAAGTCAGTAATATCACACAAAATAACCAATATTAGCAGACATCAACTGAATTTAGTCTAGTACTGGCAAACAAGAATGCTAATTAGTGGCAACAATTTACTTCAGAATAGGATTTTCATGATTTGCTGGGTCATGACCTATAATTAAAATGTTTTTTATGTGTTTCTTCCACCAAGATAATTGATATAACGCATAATGCAAGATGCTTTAGGGCCACTTATTACTAAAATGCAATTAAAATTAAAACATACTCTCATGAAGACAGAATATGTTGGACATTTCTAAGCCCAGAATCTTCAAATCAATGCCAAAATTAAAAACAGAGGAAATGATGGAAGGATAAGCGGACTTATTTTAAAATGGCATTGATGAAATTACACATACTACTTATGGAAATCCTATGTCTGAAAATAATTAGAATGAAATTGCTAAATAATGGCCAGTCTATGCAACGTAAATAGACCATCATATGACCTTTGAGAACTTGAAAAACTCATCTGGTGAGCAAACTTCCTTGCTTTTTGTTTTTTTAAAAGGAATGCTCCCACAAGATTGAATATATTTTAAAACAAATCACTCTTACAAATTCTACATTCAATCAAGGCTAGCTTGGGGACAGAGGAGAATTTATGGAGAAAGACTAGAAACTGGAAATGCTTCAGTATGGACTTCAATCCTCCTATTTCATTCAGAAGCAAGAATTTCAGCCTAGAATTTAGACCTGTTCCTTTTAAATATGCTCATTCCGACTTCAGCACTGCTTTAAATAAAAGTCCTTTTCTGAGCTGCATCTAAATAGAATCTTTTATATTTTAAACAAAGTGATAGACGTGAAGATCACCACATTCTAAATTATCCCTACCTTTTAGGATTCTACAATTTGATCTTCCTAGGTCCCAAATACTGGGCCACACCCTGCAGTCCTTACTCAGTCAAAAGTCCCATGGACTTCAAAGACTACATTGCTGAAGACAATGGATATTGATATTGAATAGTGGACCAGATCCTGCAGTCCTGACTCAGATGCAAGTAAAATATTGTTACAGTAGGAGCCTGAATTGAAGAACATATAATGACGTGGTACAGGAGTATAGAGATCAGGTGAACAACTGCATAGATATGCAATATTTCCTCCCAGATCTACGCTTTCAAATGATTACTTCTTTGAAAGGGTACAGTGAGAAAACAAAGTACTCTTAAATACTAATATGCTTAAAAATGAGTCAAACTAGTTTGGAAAAATGTGGCTGTTTACAAAGCAATAGGTGAACCCGGCTTAAAAACAAAACACATTCCGCAAAAGTCAACTTCCTTTACAATTACTCCTTGGAATTCACACCTGTAGGGTATTACAGATGTCAATAGCTTAAGTTGAAAAACAAACAAACAAAGACTAAACTTGAATAACAATTGCTTCTGACTATGGGAGTGTGGTGTTTATGAACAGAAGGGGTATCCAGTAATCAACAACATTCTTTCCTTTGATCATATAAGCCACTCATCTTCAGAGCCTTTGAAAACATATTCCTGATAGGCAATTAAGTATGGAACTGATAAGCTAAGAAGATTTATGGGTTTTTGTTTGAGAGTTTTTTTCTTTTTGGTGGAGATGGTACCTCCATCCATTTGGACTGCTCAGTCAGCATGGGCATTTTGTTGCCCACTATACACTCAATTTGCAAGCACCACGTCATGATTGTCTCTACCTTATAATGTCACCCCTGAAGGAAGCACTTAAAAAATTAATCGTTACTTTGCAAAGTTCATTTTTGTTTTAAATAAAAATATCTTCACCCCTCATCTTGACCATCAGTTTTTACTAAGAATTCGTCATTTTTTTAAATGGCATATAACTACTTGTAATGTGACATATTTCTAAACAATACTACCAATACTCTCTTTTTTAATAGATTTCACTGAGGAGAAATGAATTTATTATGAAGGGTTTTCATTGCAAAACATTTTTTTCAGACATGAATTGAAGACCTTGATAGTTTACTAAGTGGTAAAATTTCCCATAAGCAACATAAAATAACTTGTTTTAACATGTAACCTTCAGATCCACTCTTTGTTGTATTATGCAATACGGGTGAACTAAATTAATGGTTTTATTTTGATAGAAAGACCTCCCTCCTATTCCACTTTGGCTTTCTTCTTACTTCTAAAGACGCATAAGCTCCCCTCTGTCAACTTGGAAGCTCTTACTGTCACTAGACAGAAAGAGAACAACTCACAGTGTATGCGGGCTGTTGTAAGCCAATAGATTTGGCTGTCAAACACTGAAAAGTACTGTCACTCAGTGTCAAAGCACTAACAACAAAGCAATTATCACAAACACATTCATAAGGCTCAAGGTATGTAGATAAGAGAGACTGACAGATCCAGCTAGTTAGAAATATTTGAAGTCTAAAGAGGTGCAATCTTTTCAAAGATTCTCCAAAGTCATCTTATTTTTCTTACTTCAAAATAAGACCAAAAAAGAGTATTTATTATTCAGGAGTTGCCCAATGTTTTGGATTGTATCTGGAATGAGATACTATCCTTATTAAAATTAGTCACTGTGCAAGTTATTTTCCTATAACTCTTCAGCTTTATTGCTGGGGAAATAATCACTTTGAGGATCAGTTAGAATGAAGGCTGCCACATAGAAGCCAACTTGGTGGGTTCTTCTATAGAAAGGTTAATTATAAAAATGATGAAATTCAGTAGGAAGTAAAGCCAAGAGCTGAATGCTTATGTCAGTGTTGTGGACTAAGCAAACCTTATGATGTCAAATGAAGATAGTCAAATTTAAGAATTCTACAGCATTGCAAGTTGAAAAATAAAGATATTTAGCAGAGCAGTGAAAGTTATAAAAATACCACAGGTCATCTCACCCCTAGCACCTGCTGACCCACTGGGTTAAGTGTTCTAGAAACAGTAAGTGTTCTAGAAGTGTTCTAGAAACAGTAAACAGAGGAAGATGGAGTCAGCCCCACAGACAGACTACAATTCAGGAAAACATCTCTGATCAGCAGAGCACTTAAGGACAGGCTTAAATCCCACTGAAGACCCAGGCCTTATCTTCTGAGCTGCTGAGCACTTCAGCTGTCTTGACTGTAAGAGATTTGTGGCTACTTAGCATCTCACAGAATCACACTCCTTAGCGTGGGTGGGAATCCAACTAAATTCACTCACCCAATCTTCCAGTTCAGCAATGAGGAGTATTGGTGTTATTTCAGAGTTTCATGGGCTGTAGATTTTCAGAGCAGTTTATGAACAATTAGCCTCTCTCAAAACAAAACAAAAACCTACATTAAACATCAAATGTGGAGTGCATTATTTCCCCCTCTGCTGTTTTTGTTGTGTATTTTGTTTGACATAGAACACCAAGCTGTTTAGCTATATGAAAAATTTTGGAAGGCAAGTAAGACACTATGGGTATGTCTACACTACAGAACTAGGTCGAAATTATAGAAGTCGATATATTAAAACCCGAATTAATGGAATCGATTGTGTGTGTCCCCACTAAAGAGCGTTAAGACCATGAGGTCGATTGTCTGTGTCCACAGTTGCGAGATTAGCATCGACCTTCGAAGCATTGCATTGCGGGTAGCTATCCCACAGTTCCCGCAGTCTCCGCCGCCCATTGGAATTCTGGGTTGCGATCCCAAAGCCTGATGGGGCAGAAAAAAATGTCGCTGGTGGTTCTGGGTACATGTCATCAGGCCATCAAACGTCCCTCCCTCCCTCCTTGAAAGCAATCTTTTTTGCGCCTTGTCTGCGTGCTTTCCATGTTTGCTACAGAAGGCTACAGAAGGCTGCTCAGCTCACAATTACCGTACATCTCCAGCGTACGCCTTCACATTAGGTCTAGTGGAGATTCAGTCACGGTATAATACGGGCAGAGGGATAGCTCAGCGTTCTGAGCGTTGGCCCGCTAAACCCGGGGTTGCGAGTTCAATCCTTGAGGGGGCCATTCCGCCTGAGGCTGGTAGTCGCGGGACTGCACAGCATAAGCTCCTTGCCTTCTAGCTGCAGATCGTGCACTATGCCATAAATGGTTGTGGTCGCGGGACCATATAGGAGAAGCTCCTTGCCTTCTAGCTGCAGATCGTACAATATGCTTGACATTACAGTGCTCCTGGCCGGCGGCCTTTGGTGTGGCTGGCCGGGGGCGCTTTTTTACGTTTTCTTTAAGGGAGATTCAGCACTGCCTGGAACACGGGCAGAGGGATAGCTCAGCGGTATGAGCGTTGACCCGCTAAACCCGGGGTTGCGAGTTCAATCCTTGAGGGGGTCAGTAGAGCTTATTGTACCATCTGCAGCTGGAAGGAAAGGCGCCTAACCCCTGCTCACGGCATATTGTACTATCTGCAGCTAGAAGGAAATGAGCCTAACCCTTGCTCCCCCCTCCCTCCGTGAAAGCACCTGAGGGGGGAGCGAAAAATCCTTTCGCGCCTTTTTTCGTGCGGGCGCCATATTGCTGCCACCATTGTTATCCACCAGCCGCTTCTGCTCCCACTCTGCTGTCCT
Source organism: Chelydra serpentina (assembly GCA_037349315.1). Lineage (NCBI taxonomy): Eukaryota > Metazoa > Chordata > Testudines > Chelydridae > Chelydra > Chelydra serpentina. Next base: position 25,214,541 of record JBAIAC010000035.1, on the reverse strand, counting down.
GCAAACAGTGTACCGGGGGAAGCATGGAGCACGATCAGATCACCGCAACTGTTATGGCCGTTATGAACACCACGCGCATTGTCCAGGAGTATATGGAGACCGAGAACCGGGAGCTGCTAGAGCAACAGGAGGCGAGGACGAGACAGTATCAGCCTGAGGAGAGTGATGAGGACATGGAGACAGACCTCTCTCAGAAAAGGCCCCCCCGCAAGGTGGACATCATGGTGGTAATGGGGCTCGTTGATACAGTGGAACGCCGATTCTGGGCCCGGGAAACAAGCACAGAGTGGTGGGACCACATAGTGCTGCAGGTCTGGGATGAATCCCAGTGGCTGCGAAACTTTCGCATGCGTAAGGGCACTTTCATGGAACTTTGTGAGTTGCTTTCCCCTGCCCTGAAGCGCCAGAACACCAAGATGAGAGCAGCCCTCACAGTAGAGAAGCGACTGGCGATAGCCCTGTGGAAGCTTGCAACGCCAGACAGCTACCGGTCAGTCGCGAATCAATTCGGAGTGGAAAAATCTACAGTGGGGGCTGTTGTCATGCAAGTAGCCAGGGCGATCACTAAGCTGCTTGTACCAAGGGTTGTGAGTCTGGGAAATGTGCAGCTCATACTGGATGGCTTTGCAGCAATGGGCTTCCCGAACTGTGGAGGGGCGATAGACGGAACCCATATCCCTATCTTGGCACCGGACCACCAAGCCAGCGAGTACATAAACCGAAAGGGTTACTTTTCAATAGTGCTGCAAGCACTGGTGGATCACAAGGGGCGTTTCACCAACATCAACGTGGGATGGCCGGGAAAGGTACATGACGCTCGCATCTTCAGGAACTCTGGTCTGTTTCAGCTGCTGCAGCAAGGGACTTTCTTCCCAGACCAGAAAATAACCGTTGGGGATGTTGAGATGCCCATAGTTATCCTTGGGGACCCAGCCTACCCCTTAATGCCATGGCTCATGAAGCCATACACAGGTAGCCTGGACAGTAGTCAGGACCTTTTCAACTATAGGCTGAGCAAGTGCAGAATGGTGGTGGAGTGTGCATTTGGCCGTTTAAAAGCAAGATGGCGAAGTTTATTAACTAGGTTAGATCTCAGCGAAACCAATGTTCCTATTGTTATTACTGCTTGCTGTGCGCTCCACAATATCTGTGAGAGTAAGGGGGAGACGTTTATGGCAGGGTGGGAGGTTGAGGCAAATCGCCTGGCCGCTGGTTATGCGCAGCCAGACACCAGGGCTATTACAAGAGTACAGCAGGGTGCGTTGCGCATCAGGGAAGCTTTGAAAACAAGTTTCATGAATGGCCAGGATGCTGTGTGAAAGTTCTGTTTTTCCCCAGTAATGAAAAGCCCCGCCCCTTCATTCGCTCTACTTCCCTTTACCCAAACCGCCCTGCCCTCCCCCCCTCAATCACCGCTTGCAGAGGAAATAAAGTGATTCTTGTTTAAAAATCATGCATTCTTTATTAATTTGTAAAACACAGAGGGGGGACTATGGTGGTAACTGACACAGTCTCCCGGGATAGGTGGTGGAGGAAGGGAAGCACCAGGATGGGTGGTGGAGGAGGGGATGAGGGAAGGACAAGGACACACAGCACTTTAAAACTTATTGAATGCCAGCCCTTTCTTGCTTGGACTGTTCTCTTGGCTTGAGTGGCTGGGAGCACGGAGGCCACCCAAACGCGTTCTTGGGCGTCTCGGGGATGAGGTTATGGGACTCGGGAAGGAGGGCTGTTGGTTACACAGGGGCTGTAGCGGCGGTCTGGGCTCAGGCTGCCTTTCCTGAACCCTACGCCTGTCCTCAGCCATAAGCCGGAGGATTTCCGTTTGATCCTCCAGTAGCCTGAGAATTGCATCCTGCCTTCTCTCTGCACGCTGACGCCACCTACTCTCTTCATCCCGCCGCTGTCTCTCTTCAGCCCGCCAGTCATTGTCCTCAGCACGCCACTTGTCCGCGCGATCAAATTCTGCCTTCCTGGACTCAGACAGTGTCTGCCTCCACGCATTCTGCTGGGCAGCCTCAGAGTGGGAGGATTCCATGAGTTCTGAGAAAATATCGTCTCGACTCCTTTTCTTTTTACTTCTTATCTTCGCTAGCCTCTGGGATGGTGATGAAAGGGGTGGCGTTGAAACATTTGTAGCTGTGGGAGGAAGAAAACGGGAGACAAATGTAAAAGACACATTTTGTTTGAACAAAACATTACATATCACATGTGCATTTTGTCCAAGGTTGCACTGGGCCTCTTATATTGAGGGTCTGCCGGTTTGCTGTGAGAGATCACACAAGCAGGTCCGGCGGGCAACAGAATTCGGCTTGCAGACAGCCATGGTAAGACACTCTATAGGCTTCTTTAAGCTTCACAACAGGCGGGAATGTTTTCAAACAGCAACCCCCTCATTTCCCATAACAAACATCCCGTGGGCTGGCAATTTAAAACAAATAGGTTAGCAATTGAAAAGTTAGGTGGGGCGGCGGTTTTCGGGTTAACATGCAGGGAGAACCTAATCGCCCCCCCCCCCCCACACACACACACCCAGGCAAGATGTTCGCTGTGCCCCCTCCCCCCACCGCGTGGGTCCCAGCGGGGAAGATTTCCGTTCAGCCACAGGCAAACAGCCCAGCAGGGACGGAGCCCCTCTGAATGCCCCCGTACTAAAATTCCCCTATTTCAACCAGGTTCCCATGAATGATATCACTCTTCTGAGGATAACACACACAGATAAAGAAAGGATGTTGCTTGAATGCCAGCAAAAACCGGGACCGTACGCCGCCATGCTTTGCAAAGCACTGATTCCAGACTACGTGCTGCTTGCCTGGCGTGGTAGAGTGTGTTACCACGGAGCACAGGATAAGGCTGCCCTCCCCAGAAACCTCATGCACAGGCTTTGGGAGCACATCCAGGAGATCTTTCAGGAGATGTCCCCGGAGGATTTCTGCTCCATCCCCGAACATGTTAACAGACTTTTCGAGTAGCTGTGGCTGTACTGGCCACGAATTAATCAATAAACACGCTTGCTTATAAAACATGTATTAATTAAACAGAGGTACACTCACCAGAGGTCCCTTCTCCTGCATCGAGCACGCCTTGGGAGGGTTCGAACTGTACTTGCTCCAGGGTGAGAAAGAGTTCCTGGCTGTCGGGGAAAAGGGCTTCTCCGCTTCCTTGCTGGGTCTGTGTGCTATTTTCAGCATCATTATCATCATCAGGCTCCTCTGTGGGTTCTGATGATCCACATACGGAGTCAAACCACATGGGAGGGTCTGTGCTGGCTGCACCTCCTAGAATGGCATGCAGCTCATCATAGAAGCGGCATGTCTGGGGCTCTGACCCAGAGCGGTTGTTTGCATCTCTGGTTTTTTGGTAGGCTTGCCTGAGCTCCTTAATTTTCACGCGGCACTGTTGCGCGTCCCTGTTGTAGCCTCTGTCCTGCATGCCCTTGGAGACTTTGGCGTATGTCTTGGCGTTTCTTCTTTTGGACCCTAGCTCTGCTAGCACGGTTTCGTCTCCCCAAACAGCGATCAGATCGAGTACCTCACGCTCGGTCCATGCTGGAGCTCGTCTTCGATTCTGGGACTCCATCATGGTCACCTCTGCTGATGAGATCTGCACTCACCTGCAGCTCACCACGCTGGCCAAACAGGAAATGAAATTCAAAAGTTCGCGGGGCTTTTCCTGTCTACCTGGGAGGAGCATTCGAGCTCAGACCGCTGTCTAGAGCGGTCAGCTGATGCACCGTGGGATAGATTTAGGAGGCCGATACAGTCGAATTGCGTCCTCACTAGCCTACTTCGATTCGGCAATATCGCTTTAAGCGCTAATTCTCTCGTTGGGGGTGGAGTGGCGAGATCGATTTTAAGAGCCCTAGAAGTCGATGGTAAGGGCTTCGTCGTGAGGACGGGTGCACGGATCAATCGAAATAACGCTAATAAATTCGACCTAAACTCGTAGTGTAGACCAGGGCTATGTTTGGTTCCCAGTATTCTTTCACATTTTTGCATATTTTCCCATGCGGCTTTTAGTACAGTTGGTAAATTACTTTGAAGGTAAATCAGTATCCATACTTAACAAACACTGAAGTGGTATATGAACATTATAATTATGTGACCAGTGACCGGAATGATACTGTAACATTCTTTGCAACATGAAATTCCAATGGTGCTGACTGTGTTTCATTTACAGCAGGTCAGGCTCTAACTTTTTTGCCGCTCCAAGCAAAAAAAACAAACAAACCAAAGCGCCGCCCCGCCGAACAAAAAACACCCCCCCAATGCCCGCCAGAACAACCCCCGCCCCAGCGCCGCCGCCCTGTCGAAACACCTGGGGCACCGGCGGGGAGGGTGGCATGCCCACGGCCCAGCTCCCCAGGCCGGGGTTTTTTTTATTAAAAAAAAAAAACAAAAAAAACCTTGAGTGCCGCCCCCCTCCAGGTGCCGCCCCAAGCACGTGCTTGGTAGGCTGGTGCCTGGAGCCGGCCCTGTAGACTGAATAATCCAATGAAAACCTTACATTCTTTCATGATGTAATGTCACATCTCTGCTAAAGAGTACAGGCACAATGGTGTTTAGATGGAAAACCACTATAAAACTGGTATATATTGGCTTTTCAAGGTATAATAAAACAGGTGGATCACCAATTCAATATGAACTATATAGTCTGTCAATGGATGATTTCACTGCTGCTGTTTATAGATTAAATACAAACATGAAGAGGGAAAGGTCATCTCTATCGCCATTGGCCTTGTTCATAGTGTCACCATCTTGATGCAACTCCCAGATGGTGATGTTGTGAATGAGGTGGTACCAGCAGACTCACCTTAATCTAGTTTTTACCTTTGTAAAAGGAAAATCCCTGTATATACACTCTAAAACTCATTGGTCAGATTGACAACGAAGGCGGCTCAAACTAGTCCACTTCCTTCAAAATCTGATATGGAATTAACAATTCAGAGTAAAAGGAGTGAATGCATCCTCTTCTGCGGGGCTTCCTGCCACCCTATTTACTTTCAAAAGCAAGATCCCATACTACCTTTAAAATAAATGTCTGTGGTATGAAATGTACAAATAATTGCTGATGCCAGCAAGTTCTCAACCTCTCTATACCTTCTGCATTACAGAATCAAAAAAAGGAAGGCCTGGAAAGGACCTCAAGAAGTCATCTAATCCATTCCCCCACACTTAGCAGGACCAAGTATATATATAGATTATCCCTGACAAACGCTGTCTAACTTGTTCTTAGAAACTTCCAATGGGGGGGGGGGGGGGGGGGGGGGGAGGAAGGATTCCATGACCTCCATAGATAACCTTAGTTATTTAGGTATTCTAGTACTTAACTATCCTTATATAGTGAGCAAGTTTTCCCTAATAGCTAACCTAATTATCCATTGCTGCAGATTAAGCCCATTACTTCTTGTCCTACCTGCAGTGAATATGGAAAACAATTGATCACCATCCTCTTTATAACAGCCTTTAACATACTTGAAGATTTATCAGGTTGCACCCCAATAGTCTTTTCTCACTACTAAACATACCCAGTTTTTAAACCTTTCCTCAAAGATCATGGTTTTAAAACAGGGGTGAGCCGGATCCGGCCTGTCAGGGGTTTGGATCCGGCCCGTGGGATTGCCACCCCTGTGGCGCCGCGGGCCCCGCGCTGCTCCCAGAAGTGGCCGGCACCATGTCCCTGTAGCCCCTGGGGAGGGGTGTGTGTGCAGAGGGCTCGGCGCGCTGCCTTCGCCTGTGGGTACCTCCCCTGAAGCGTCCATTGGCCAGGATCGGGGAACTGTGGCCAATGGGAGCTTCACGGGAGATACCCACAGGTGAGGACAGCTTCGAGTTCTCTGCCGCCCCCCATCCTTCCAGGGCCGCAGGGACGTGGTGCTGGCTGCTTCCAGGAGTGGCGCAGGGCCAGGGCAGGTTCCCTTCCTGCCTGCCCTGGCCCCAGTGCGTGCCGCTGCCACCCCAGAGCCACTCCAGGTAAGCGGCGCCGGGCTGCAGCCCACACCCCAAACTTCTGTTGCACCCTGTACCCCAACTCCCTGCCCTGAGCCTCCTACCGCACCCTGCCTGCACTCCAACCCCCTGCCCTGAGCCCCCTGCTGCACCCTGAACCTCTCCTGCACCCCAACCACCTGCCCTGAGCCTCCTGCCGCAACTTGCACCCCTCCTGCACCCCAACCCCTTGCCACACCCCACAGCCCTCCTGCACCAACCCCCTGCCCTGAGCCCCCTGCCACACCCCACACCTTTCCTGCACCCCACCCCCTGCCCTGAGCCCCCTGCCGCAACTGGCAGCCCTCCTGCACCCCAAACCCCTGCCGCACCCCACACCCCTCCTGCACCCCAACCCCCTGCCCTGAGCCCCCTCCCACATTCTTCCCTGCACCTCTGCCCTGAGCCCCCTCCCACACTCTGCACCCCATCCCCTTTCCTGAGCCCCTTCGTACACCCTGAACCCCTCATCTGCCCTAACCCCTTACCTGGAGCCCCTTCCTGCACACCGCACCCTCCTCCCACACCCCCTCCTGCACCCCAACTCCCTGCCCCAGCCCTACATTCATGGCCCTGCATGCAATTTTAAAACTTATCATTTTTGTTGCTCTCCTCTGGATTCTCTCCTATTTGTCCACATTTTCCTAAAGTGTGGCACTCAGAATTGAACACAGTACTCCATAGAATCATAGAATCATAGAATCTCAGGGTTGGAAGGGACCTCGGGAGGTCATCTAGTCCAACCCCCTGCTCAAAGCAGGATCAACCCCAACTAGATCATCCCAGCCAGGGCTTTGTCAAGCTGACCTTAAAAACCTCTAAGGAAGGAGATTCCACCACCTCCCTAGGTAACCCATTCCAGTGCTTCACCACCCTACTAGTGAAAAAGTTTTTCCTAATATCCAACCTAAACCTCCCCCTCTGCAACTTGAGACCATTACTCCTTGTTCTGTCATCTTCTACCACTGAGAACAGTCTAGATCCATCCTCTTTGGAACCCCCTTTTAGGTAGTTGAAAGCAGCTATCAAATCCCCCCTCACTCTTCTCTTCTGCAGGCTAAACAATTCCAGTTCCCTCAGCCTCTCCTCATAAGTCATGTGCTCCAGCCCCCTAATCATTTTTGTTGCCCTCCGTTGGACTCTTTCCAATTTATCCACATCCTTCTTGTAGTGTGGGGCCCAAAACTGGACACAGTACTCCAAATGAGGCCTCACCAGTGCCGAATAGAGGGGAATAATCACGTCCCTCGATCTGCTGGAAATGCCCCTACTTATACAGCCCAAAATGCTGTTAGCCTTCTTGGCAACAAGGGCACACTGTTGACTCATATTCAGCTTTTCGTCCACTGTAACCCCTAGGTCCTTTTCTGCAGAACTGCTGCCCAGCCATTCGGTCCCTAGTCTGTAGCAGTGCATGGGATTCTTCCGTCCTAAGTGCAGGACTCTGCACTTGTCCTTGTTGAACCTCATCAGATTTCTTTTGGCCCAATCCTCTAATTTGTCTAGGTCCCTCTGTATCCTGTCCCTACCCTCCAGCGTATCAACCACTCCTCCCAGTTTAGTGTCATCTGCAAACTTGCTAAGGGTGCAGTCCACACCATCCTCCAGGTCGTTGATGAAGATATTGAAGAAAACCGGCCCCAGCACCGACCCTTGGGGCACTCCACTTGATACCGGCTGCCAACTAGACATGGAGCCATTGATCACTACCCGTTGAGCATGACCATCCAGCCAGTTTTCTATCCACCTTACCGTCCATTCATCCAGCCCATACTTCTTTAACTTGCTGGCAAGAACACTATGGGAGACTGTATCAAAAGCTTTGCTAAAGTCAAGAAATAGCACATCCACTGCTTTCCCCTCATCCACAGAGCCAGTTATCTCACCATAGAAGGCAATTAGGTTAGTCAGGCATGACTTGCCCTTGGTGAATCCATGCTGACTGTTCCTGATCACTTTCCCCTCCTTTAAGTGGTTCAGAATTGATTCCTTGAGGACCTGTTCCATGATTTTTCCAAGGACTGAGGTGAGACTGACTGGCCTGTAGTTCCCCGGATCTTCCTTCTTCCCTTTTTTAAAGATGGGCACTACATTAGCTTTTCTCCAGTCATCCGGAACCTCCCCCGAGTGCCATGATTTGTCAAAGATAATGGCCAATGGCTCTGCAATCACATCGGCCAACTCCTTTAGCACCCTCGGATGCAGTGCATCCGGCCCCATGGACTTGTGTTCATCCAGCTTTTCTAAATAGTCCCGAACTACTTCTTTCTCCACAGAGGGCTGGGTCACCTCCTCCCCATACCGTGCTGCGGAATGCAGCCGCCTGGGAGCTGACCTTGTCTGTGAAGACAGAGGCAAAAAAAGCATTGAGTACACTAGCTTTCTCCACATCCTGTCACTAGGTTCCCTCCCTCATTCAGCAAGGGGCCCACACTTTCCCTGACTTTCTTCTTGTTGCTCACATACCTGAAGAAACCCTTCTTGTTACTCCTAACATCTCCGGCTAGCTGCAACTCCAAGTGTGATTTGGCCTTCCTAATTTCACTCCTGCATGCCTGAACAATATTTTTATACTCCTCCCTGGTCATTTGTCCAACCTTCCACTTCTTGTAAGCTGCTTTTTTGTGTTTAAGACGAGCAAGGATTTCACTGTTAAGCCAAGCTGGTTGCCTGCCATATTTACTTTTCTTTCTACACATCGGGATGGTTTGTTCCTGCAACCTCAATAAGGATTCTTTAAATCTATTCTCCAGCTGAGATATCACCAGTAGCAAGAAGATAGGGGCAATTACCAGCCATGTCTTACATACTACACTCTTGTTAATACACCCCAGAATGATATTAGCCTTTTTTGCAGCTGCATCACTGTTAACTTATTAAATCAGTCATCCACTATCCCCCTAGACCCTTTTCAGCAGTATTGCTGCCTATCAAGTTATTCAAGATTTTGTAGTCGTGCATTTTAGTTTTCCTTCGTAAGTGTAGAAATTTGCACTTCTCTTTATTGAGTTTTATCTAACTGAATTCAGCGCAACTCTCCAATTTATTAAAGTGATTTTGAATTCTAATCCTGTCCTCTTATCCTGACCCCCCAGCTTGGTGTCATCCACAAATTTTATAAGCATGCTCTCCACTCATTATCCAAGTCATTAATGGAAATATTGGACTATACCCAGGACAGACCCTCGTGGGACCCCACAAGGTACGACCTCCAAGTTTGACAGCAAACTATTGCTAATTACTCTTTGAGTATGATTTTTCAACCAGCTGTACACCCACTTCATAGAAATTTCATCTAGATAACGTTTCCCTAATTTGCTTATGAGAATACATGTGAATTGTGTGTCTTACTCAAATCAAGATATATCCCATCTACTGCTTCCCCACTATTCACTAGCTCAGTAACACTGTCAAAGAAGGAAGTTAGGTTTGTTTGGCATGATTTTTTCTTGACTAATCCATGTTGACTATTACTTATCACCCTATTATCCTCTAGATGTTTACAAATTGATTGTTTAATAATTTGTTCCAGTACCTTTCCAGGTATTTATGTCAGACTGACTGGTCTATAATTCCCTGAATCCCCTTTGCTCCACTTTTTAAAAAGACAGGTACTATACTTGCCTTTCTCCAATCCTCTGGGGCCTCACCTGTCCTCCATAAATTCTCAAAGATGAGGTTCCATGATTACTTCACCCTAGTTCTTCCAATACCCTATGATGAATTTAATCAGGCCCTGCTGACTTGAACACTTCCAATTTACCTAAATATTTTTTAACCCATTCTTTCCCTATTCTGGCTTCTGTTCCTTCCCCCTTGCGGTTAATATTAATTGTGTTAAGCATCTTTCACAATTCACCTTTTTAGTGAAGGCTGAAGCAAAATAGGCATTAAGCACCTCAGCTTTTTTGGTATCATCCATTATTAGCTCTCCTTTTCTGCTAAGTAGTACCTAGTACCGGTTATGACAGATCATTCCTGGAAGTGAAGCACATGTTCCACAGAGAGGTATTTCTAGGAAAGATGACTAATCATCACCATTTTCTGACATACAAATACGGTATCAGAGGGTTTAATCTAGTGGATAGAAGACAGGTCTGGGTGTTAAAGAGTCTTGAACTAATTTTTTCAGCTCTACTTCTGACAAGCTATCACAACTTGAGCATGTCATTTAGGCCCAAATTTTCAAAATTCCATCTAATTCTGGGTGCCTCAGTTTTTCAATATCCAACTTCAGACACTGACAACCTGATTTTCCAAGGTTCTGAGCACCCAATAGCTCTAAATGAAACGACAGTTTTAGTGATCTGCACCTTTGAAGAAGTCACCTAGTGAAGCTGAATTTGACATAAGATCAAGGTAAATGTGAAGCTACAATGACTAAATCTTACAGAGAGTTCTCCCTATGTGGAATGAACCCAGGCTCACCAACTTTCAAGCTGCCAGAACATTGCAAAACCACCAGAATGTGTCTAAGGGTGTGACACCCTTTAATGGACAATTCTGTAAAAATAGGTATTTTTCCTAGATGGAATTCTGTGTTCATGAATGGGGAGTACCATGAAGAACACAGCTATTCTGGCCATGGCTTTGCAAAAGTGGGACTGGGAGAATAAGGGTATGTCTACACTACGAGAGTAGTTCGATTTTCCTTAAGCAGAATTTGTAAAACCGATATTACAAAGTCGAACATGTGTATCCACACTAAGGACAGTAATTCGAATTTGTGAGTCCACACTAACGGTGCAAGCGTCGACATTCCAAGCGGTGCACTGTGGGTAGCTATCCCACAGTTCCCGCAGTCCCCGCTGCCCATTGGAATTATGGGTCAAGCCCCCAATACCTGCTGGGGCAAAAAATGTGTCGCGGGTGGTTTTGGGTAACTGTCGTCAGTCAACCCTCACTCTGGCCCTCCCTCTGTGAAAGCGCCGGCGGGCAATCAGTTCGCGCCCTTTTCTACTGATTGACAGCGTGGATGCCACAGCACCGCGAGCATGGAGCCCACTGCGATCATCGCTGCAGTTATGGCCATTGTCAACACCTCTCGCCTTATCGTCCACCTTTTTCAGAGGCAGATGCAGAGAAATCGGGCAAGGAGGTTACGGCAGCGCGGTGAGGACATTGAGACGGGCACAGACCTCTCACAAAGCACGGGACCCCGCACCCTGGACATCATGGTGCAATGGGTCATGCTGATGCTGTGGAACGGCGATTCTGGGCCCGGGAAACAAGCACGGACTGGTGGGACCGCATAGTGCTGCAAGTCTGAGATGAATCCCAGTGGCTGCGAAACTTTCGGATGCATAAGGGCACTTTCCTTTAACTTTGTGAGTTGCTGTCCCCTGCCCTGAAGTGCCAGGACACCCGAATGAGAGCAGCCCTGACTATCCAGAAGCGAGTGGTGATAGCCCTCTGGAAGCTTGCAACGCCTAACAGCTACCGGTCAGTTGCGAATCAATTTGGAGTGGGCAAATCTACAGTGGGGGTTGCTGTGATGCAAGTAGCCAACACAATCATTGAGCTACTGCTCTCAAAGGTAGTGACCCTGGGAAACGTGCAGGTGATCATAGATGGCTTCGCTGCAATGGGATTCCCAAACTGCGGTGGGGCTATTGATGGGACTCACATCCCAATCCTGGGACCGCGCCACCAGGGCAGCCAGTACATTAACCGAAAGGGCTACTTTTCAATGGTGCTGCAAGCACTGGTGGACCATAAGGGACGTTTTACCAACATCAACATCGGGTGGCCGGGCAAGGTTTATTACACTCACGTTTTCAGGAACTGTGGTCTGTTTAGACAGCTACAGGAAGGTATTTACTTCCTGGAGCACAAAATAACTGTTGGGGATGTGGAGATGCCTATAGTGATCCTCGGGGACCCAGCCTACCCGCTAATGCCCTGGCTCATGAAGCCGTTACACAGGCGCCCTGGACAGTGAAAAGGAGCTCTTCAACTACTGTCTGAGCAAGTGCAGAATGGTGGTGGAGTGTGCTTTTGGACGTCTGAAGAGGAGATGGAGAAGCTTACTGACTCACTCTGATCTCAGTGAAACCAATATCCCCATTGTTATTGCAGCTTGTTGTGTGCTCCACAATCTCTGTGAGAGCAAGGGGGAGACGTTTATGGAGGGGTGGGAGGTTGAGGCAAATTGCCTGGCTGCTGATTACGCACAGCCAGACACCCGGGTAATTAGAAGAGCCCAGCGGGACGCGCTGCGCATCTGGGAAGTTTGAAAGCGAGCTTCCATACTGACCAGGGTAACCAGTGACTATTACGGTTGTTTAAACAGAAGCTGAACCTGCCCCCACTTCTTTACCCAGTTAATGTTGCCTATTCTCTCCAATTACCAACCCTCTTCCCCCCCTTCAAACACACCCTTAAAAATAAAATAAAGGAAACATTGTTCATTAAAACCGTCTTCTTTATTAAGGATTGCTCGGTAAATGGTTGAAACTGGGATGCATACTGCGGTTGGGGAGCGGGTGGATTTATGGAAAGGTCACTTCTAAACTTGGGGAATGATATGCTTCTGCTCCTAGAGCAGTCCGCAGTGGTAGACCGGTTGTTTCAATGGAGCCTTCCACCCCTCCTTTTTGGGACTCAGTGTGGTGGGGCTATGTGACTTTGTGGCAGGGGAGGACAGTTACAGATCCCCTGCTGTGTGGCTCTGTCATCCAGGCTACAGACCACTGCATAAGATCTGTAACCGCCCTCCCCCACCACAAAAAAACCAGAGCCCCCCCACACAGAACATGAAAACCACCTCCCAGACTGACCAGGGTGCCTAATGGCTGCAATGTGAGTGTGACCTTCTGGTGAATCTGCACCCCTCTCTGTACCCATGTAAAGGAGCCTATTGTCTCCAACTACCAACCCCCTTCCCCCGCTTCAAATACACCGCCCTTTACAAGAAAATCAAGGAAACAATACCTAACAGAAAAGTAATTTTTATTAAGGACTTCACAGTTATGGGATGAAACTGGGAGGGTGGCTAGGGCGGGGTGCAGTTGGAGGGAAGGAAAGGACCCATCAAATCTTGGGGAATGAGAGCCTTCTGCTGCTTGAGCAGTCCGCAGGAGTGGAGTGATTGTTTCCACGGCCCCTGCTGCCCCTCCGTCTTGGGACTTTGGGGGCGGGGGAGGGTGGTTAGAGATACAATGAAGCGGGGCTCTGTCCTCCTGCCTCCGGTCCTGAAGAACATCTACAAGGCGCCGGAGCGTGTCCGTTTGCTCCCGCATTAGCCCAAGCAGCGTCTGAGTAGCCTGCTGGTCTTCCTGCCGCCACCTGTCCTCATGCGCTTCAGTCCTCTCCTCCCGTTCGCTGGATACTCGTCGGTACTGAGAGATGTCCTCTCTCCGCTGTGCCGCCTCAGTTCGGGAACAGACCATAAGTTCCGAGAACATCTCGTCCCATGTTCTTTTTTTGCACCGCCTGATCAGCGCCAGCCTCTGGGAGGGGGATGCCGGGGTAGCCCGGGAGACACTTGCAGCTGTGGGATGGGAAAAAGGGAGTGAATTCTTCAGAAAAAGATAAATTTTCACGAACAATTAATATATTCTTTCCCTGTGAACAAGACCATGCACACTACCTATCACATGTGCAGTCAGTACAAGGTCGAATTTTCTGTCTTTATATTGAGTGCCTGTGGTCTTGGTGTACAGATCACACAAGCGGGGCCAGACAATGGAATTCGGCTAGCAGGAGGCCATGGTAAGCTGCAGACTTCTTGCTGCTGAAAGCTTAATTTACAGCAGCATCCGCCTTTCACGTTCCAAGCACTGCTCCTATCGTTGGCTAGTTCCTGCTGCTGGCAATCTGGCAAGCATGAACTCTCCCCGTCACACCCACGGTGCGGCTGTACCCATGAACGGTCCCTGCATGCTGCCGGCGAACCGCTCAGCATGAACGGTTCACCTCCCCGCCCCCACCGCATGGCTGGGCTCGGGAAAGATCCCTGCATGCTGCCGGCGAACCGCTCAGCATGAACGGTTCACCTCCCCACCCCCACCGCGTGGCTGGAAACCACCGGGTAGAGTTATTTAAAGGAACAGGCAACCAGTCCCCATACTAAAATTCCCCTAATTCAAACCAGGACACCATGACTGATATCACTCTGATGAGGATTGCGGAGACAGAGAAAGACCGTATGCTGCGTGAATGCCAGCAATCACCGGGGCCGTATGCCGCCATGCTTTGCCAGGCAATGATACCGGAGTACCAGCTACTAGCCTGGCGCGGAAAAGTTTCCTACCATGGAGGAGGCCATAAGGCCGCTCTCCCCAGGAACCTGATGAAAAGGCTGGCACATAACCTCCAGGATAGCTTCATGGAGATGTCACAGGAGGATTACTCCTCTATCCCCAAACATGTTGACAGACTTTTCGAGTACCTGCACTGGCAACGACTAAAAACTAAAGCGCCTAGGGCAAACTAATCATGAAAAACCCATTGCTAACATACCATGCCAATTCTATTCAAAATAAATGTTTAAAACACTTACCTACTGATCCTTCCCCTGATTCACGGTCTGGGTTACCGCCTTGGGAGGGTTGGTAGGGGATCTCCGTAAGGGTGATGAAAAGGTCCTCGCTGCCGGGGAAATCAGCCTGGAAAGCGCTGTCGACTGCCTCGTCCTCCCCCGTCATCAAAAACCTCCGAGGAAGCGGCCGTAGATAAGACCCCATCGTCGGAGTCCACGGACACTGGTGGGGTAGTGGTGGCGGCTCCACCTAGAATTGCATGCAGTGCCTCGTAGAAATGGCATGTTTGGGGCTGGGATTCGGAGCGTCCATTTGACTCTTTGGTCTTCTGGTATGCCTGTTGCAGCTCCTTGATTTTCACGCGGCACTGAGTGGCATCCCGGCTGTATCCTCTCTCCGTCATGGCTTTTGAGATCTTCTCGTAGATCTTCGCATTCCGTCTTTTCGATCGCAGCTCTGAAAGCATGGACTCATCATCCCACACAGCGATCAGATCCAAGACTTCCCGAGACTTCCCGATCAGTCCATGCTGGGGCCCTCTTTCTAATCTGCGATTGCATGGTCACCTCTGCTGGAGAGCTCTGCATCGTTGCCAGTGCTGCTGAGCTCACCACGATGTCCAAACAGGAAATGAGATTCAAACTGCCCAGACAGGAAAAGGAATTCAAATTTTCCCGGGGCTTTTCCTGTCTGACTGTTCAGAGCATCCGAGCTCGGACTGCTGTCCAGAGCATCCACGGAGTGGTGCACTCCCGGAGCTATTAGCGTCGAATTCAGTCCACACTAACCCTAATTCAACATGGCCATGTCAAATTTAGCGCTACTCCCCTCGTTGGGGAGGAGTAAAGAAATTGATTTAAAGAGCCCTTTACGTCGATATAAATAGCTTCGCTGTGTGGACGGGTGCAGGGTTAATTCGAGTTAACGCTGCTAAATTTGACATAAACTCCTAGTGTAGACCAGGCCTAAGTTTTCTACCCATCAGACTACATACACCATTATAATTAGGCTCCTACGTTTTCTGAATTTGTTCATCTCAAATCCAGGGAGGAGTTGTAGAGTTTGGTATAGTAGTCCTGTGTTGAAATCCCAGGTGCTGTCCTCTGCATTGAGGTAGGACACAGTATTATCTACTTGTAATATTTAGTTTTTTAGTTTGCATATTCTCAGTTTAATGTCTGTATTTTCAATGCTGTTTTTATTTAGTATGCCATCCAAGAAAAGAAAAAAAATCTGGAAGCACTCTGTTTACTCTCAAACACCTTACCTACACAATCAAACTGTCTATTCAACTCCCCAAAAGGTATAGGCAATTTATTTTTATATTTCCAACTTAAAATAACTCAACTTATTATAACATATTAAGTTTTTCTATTGGAATATAACAATCATAGATCACTGAAATTCTTTACTTTTATTACAATCTTACTATATACACCTCTGATCAATTAAAGCTTTAGAGCTTTATAAATCCTTTAGGAATCTTTGTTGCCCCATTTGATTAGGGCTATGAGATTACTATTCTATTTTGTTTGTATGACAATACTTTTATATCTTTATGTTTTCTGTTCTATGTCTAATACATAACTGACCTTAAAGTGTATTGATATTATTAAAGATTATCTTAAGAAATGAATCTAATAATTCTCCATACAGGGACAAATCCAGTTTGTCTCCGTCATGATGAGTAAGGAAGAGTATTAAGTTGGTGAAGTGTACTGGTTGAGGGGTAGTAGCAGGAAGTCTAATGGACTGGAAGCCATAAGATAAGATTAAGCAGACATCATATTTCTTCTTGTCTACTCCTTTTCCTCTTACAAACCTGCCCTTCCACTTGTTGGCTTGTAAGTTACAATACTTTACACTCATACTGATATAAGAATTCAAATGTGGAGAAGCCATCATTTCAGGAGAGAGAAGGGCTTTTAGCTACAACTCATCCATAAGACAAACTAAGTCCAGAAATGCTTGTTTACAATCGTTGTACAGAGATTTGTTGAACCCTTGCCAACCTGGGTATTACCCAGCTTGGATAACCTCCCATCAGGCTGAACTTAAAAGTTTTGTCAGGAACAACTTGGATGGTGACATGTTTCTGTAAATGCTAACAGATTTCAGTGCTATTTCTTATTTTGTTTTGATGTGCAAGAAGAAAAATGTCCAACTGCATATTAAGGATTCTTATCAGAGCATCATGCTGCATTGGGTGGCAGTTTAAGCAAGATTGTAGAATTATTATACAAAGGAAATTCTAAGTAAGTTATTTCTGCTGTAGCCATTCACCAGATGTTTGACAATATGAAATTTACCAGAAAAATATACCATTATTCATATTCAATGTGGCTTTTTTCCAGAGAACATATTGTATGCATAGCATGAGGTAAATGGAGAATTTAAGTCCAATATTATTAACATTGGAGTTTGGGTTGTTTTTAATGCTCTTGGGAGAATCTCTTTGTGTATTAGCTAAAATATTTTAGGCACTGCAGTTTTGCAGAAAAAAAGTATTTCATTTGCTTTTTCAGGGTCAGAATTATATTTAAAAAGAGTCACTGGGAAAGGTGTGCGCACTTTTGAATAAAAACAATTGCTTTGCTTCAGGTTAAATCATTTCAACTGCTGTGAAGCAATTAGAATCAATTTCGCTATTGAGCACAGCTAGCTGCTTAATAAAAGGGTCATGGGGAGACTCACAAAGATGCTCACTTCACCAAACAGTCAAAGCCTTTCTACCAGCTGTGTTAAAATTTTTTTAAAAAAAATTGGTCGGTGGACTTGCAAGCCTTTTATGCTGGAAAAGGCGGAGGGATTTTTGAACTCCTAGAATATACAGCAGAACAGGGAGCTGTTGCATGGATTTATGTATGTTGTTCATTTATTATAAACAACTCAGAATGGTGCAAAAGATCCTTGCTTCCATGATAATGTCTTTAGATTCTATTTTAGATCTTAAAATAATGGAAAGCATGGACAATACATCAACATCTCTTAGCCAAATATAAAATATAAATATTCTTAATTTAAGAACAGTTTATAAACTCATAATCATGACAGGCAGCTTCATGTCAGTCCCTGTGCTAAATACCTAGACGTACATGGCTTGCACTTAGGGTGACCAGACAGGAAATGTGAAATATCAGGACAGAGGACGGTGGCGGGTAATAGGAGCCTGTATAAGAAAAAGACCCCAAAATCAGGACTGTCCCTATAAAATCGGGACATCTGGTCACCCTACTTGCACTGTAGCTCTATCCGTTTCTTTCCACCCCAAGCTACCACCACATCAGACCTCTCACTTTCAGTTAGGCAAAATAACTACTTCAAGACTCCCCTATACAGGAGGCATTCCACCAGGGTGCAAACCCTTTCACTGGGAGGGAAGAAGAAGTTCCTTTTGCTGTCCTATCTGCTTACAAACTCCATGTCCTGAAAGTTATCCTTGAGCAGCTGCTGTTGCCCCTTGCTAGAAAGCCAACAATAGTGTTATCTTTCAGCTTCATCTCTTTCCCACAAGCTGACAGTCATCTGTCCATGTATACATCACCAGGTCTAAGTACAGCCAGCCTCCCTTGACAAGGGAGGGAGGGTATTGTGGAACTGATCTCAGTCCCACCAGGGAAAATTCCAGTAGACTCCGTTTGAATCCTTTAATGGATCTGTATTAGATTCTGCTGGAGGACCAGTAGCTCCAGGATCTAGTAGCTATTATATACACATAGCTCTGCTGCAAAACCCGGCTGCCAACTGGAACCAATAGGAAACAATGGAAACATTTCCAGCACTTTCTAAAGGGGCTTTCCACCTGGATCTCTTGTGCTATAGAAAGGGAAAGGGGAATTCATCATAGTGAGAACATAGAGTGTGGTTCAAAGACCCAACAAAGACAACTTATGACTCCCCAACTTTGGGGCTGCCAGAGGCCATTTCAGCATATGACTTTGTTAGGACTGAAGGCAGTCTTACCTTGATCCCCAGCTTCTTTGGCCCAGGAGGCATTCCTGCACCCAGAGAACAATGGGAGCATCCCCCATGTCTCCTCTAACCCTGGCATACCATGAATTGTCTGCAGCCCACTTCCTTACTTTGCTCAGCTGCAGAAACAGGAGGCAACATTTCCAATTCCCTTTGCAGTTGGACCAAGAAGAAGCTGTTTGAAACCAAGAAGTGAAGGGACAGTGAAAGGGATACAGGGGTTTGAGGCAGGGTTTAAGGAGAGTCTATGATGGGTCTAATACTCATTCTGACCTTTCCTATAACAAAAGGTTTCACATTACACATGTGGACGCAAAACCCAGTCAAACCACACTTCAAAGTTGAAGAGTGGCATATATAGGCACAACAAAAGAGGTATTTGGGCTATTCTCAATACAGAAGGTCCTTTCAGCAGTAACAGAAAAGGAACTTGGGGCATTTGCAAACTTCTAAGTTGCTGGAATGCCATGGCACTATACTACATACAAAAAGATTCTGTTGCAACATTGAGGTCAGTGGTCATTGAGTTCACCTGGACTAAGAAGCCAACATCTACTGTTACCATGCAGTTGAGATACCTCAGCTATCTTTTTGTTACAGATCTATTTGAGCTCCCCCTCCTGGACACTCAGAGTTTGGATCCTCTCACAGAAGTCTGAATCTTCATGTGCTTTAAATATCCTGAGTTTGAACATAGTCCGGGCATTTCCTCTGGCTTGGCATCTCTACACACACTCTCGGGGTGCAGATTCTCAGTGTAGCATCTCCTCCTGAGAGCTGAGAGCTCACTGTTCAACTGCCTAGCCTCTGAAACCAATTTTGACCCCTCAAGACTCCCCTGGAACATATGGATATTCCTCCCCAATACTCTACCCTTGTGGGCACTCTGGGTTAAATTCTCAGGGGCACATGGTGGGTGTAGCGGATAACATGCAGACTTTGCACAGGATTCTAAACCACCGTTGCTTTTTACCTAAGGCTAGGTGTTCACTGTCCGCCGGATCGAGGGTAGAGATCGATCTTTCGAGGATCGATTTATCGCGTCTAGTGCTCCCCGTCGACTTCGGTACTCCAGCTTGCGAGAGGCGCAAGCAGAGTCGATGGTGGGGGGCAGAGATTGACTCTCCGGCGTGAGGACGGCCAGGTAAATCGATCTAAGATACACCGACTTCAGCTATGCTATTCGCGTTGCTGAAGTTGCGTATCTTAGATCAACTCACCTCCCCGCTGCTAGTGTAGACCAGGGCTTAGAGAGAAAGCACAAGAGAATAGAGATCATTTTGAAAACAACAAAGAGTCTGAACACAATGACCCTCACTAGTTCACCCTTTCTTGGGATCCACCTGTGTTCAAACAGGCAGGTTTCCTGACATATCAGGCCCCTGCAGCAGTTTACCTCAGCTTGAGCTGGTGAAAATGGTGTAGACTCAAGTAGAGTAGCTTTTGCCATTTTAAAACTATCCAGCCCTTGGTTAAGTGACTATGTAAACTCCCTCCTCAGATGTTCACAGACCTCTACCCAATGACTTTGTTGTCAGGTGACCTGTCCCCTGATAAATGAGTTTTCCTGGGGGCGGGGACAGCCTATTGTCTAGGATGTTTGTATCTGAATAGAGGACCATCCAAATGTAATGACGCTCCATTGTTATCTGAGTATCTATATCCTTTGCCATTTAAGTCCAACATGGAGATAAAAAGACAACAGAGAAGGCAAAGAGAGGCATATTCAGAATGGAGTTTTCAGCTTGATAAAGACATATACAGAGAGTTCATAATCTCACAAAGAATTCAAGAATTGTACAGACAGATTCCAAAATCATCACACTCTTATTCTAAAAAAATAAAGGGGGGAAATGTAGTTAAGTCGCTGTGATGTCAAGATACTGCAGGTTAAATATTGACTTCTTAATAGTAACTATTTCATGCAGTGGGTGAAGATCTCAACCACTAAGAAAAGGGAAGTGGAGACAGTGATGAGTTGAAGAATTTGGTGGTGGACTGAAAGGAGGAAGATGGGTTCTGACAATTAGAAAAAAGACATTCATAGATTGAATGGAGTGGATTATTTTTGGTGGAATCTTGTAACTCTGTATTAACATAGAATGCACTCTTTATTACATTGCTAAACCATACAAGTGGCTTCATCTTTTTATTATTTTCATTTCTTTACGAAGGCCTAAATGATTTATACCATCCTCATCTGCCTTAACTGGACCTTGGATATTTTACAAATTATGAAGTGTGAAATTCCCAATTATCCAGTTTATTAACTTGATTATTTCTTTGAGAGGACACTGCACAGGATTTCATGTTAAAATATTCTTCAATTTTCATCATTTTCGCTAAAGAAATTTTCCATTGGCATAATTTGTGTGCCTGCCTATATTTCATTTAAATGTGTTTTATATGGTTGATATGTTCAGCTTACATTTCTGAAGCTGCTTTTCCTCCAGTAAAATATTTAGTGAAAAATGCTGCCCATCTAAAATAGAGTTGATGTTTATTGCCTTTTACATAAAACCCTGATCTTTTTCTCAGAGTATTTATGACACATGGTGCTGCATATTCTGGAGAAATTAGCTACTGCACTTGCACAAATGTGGGCCTATCTGATGAGGGACACAAAGCACCAGTGGTGCCTAGTGATCAGGCAGGGCATCCTTTCTTTTCATTACAGTCTGCCCTGATGTGGTCTGCCCTTTCATTGACTTTGGCTGGGTCACACTTACAAGTCCACCCCTTTCGGGGTACATGTAGAGTCTGATAATGCCTTGCTTAAGGGTCAAAGTCTTGTGGTTCAGACCCTTGTACCTGCAGGGTCCTCCCTCAACTACGTTCCTCACCAGGGATAGTCTTCAGTCATTGTCCCCCATTACGGCCCAATGGTTGGCAGTGGAGTCCTGTACCCTAGGGTGATATACAGCTGCTTCCCTGGATCACTTCCTACCACTCCCCTTGCTTCTCACAGGGTAAAATAAATAACTAAAATACAAAGATACAGTCTATCTTCAGAGAGTCACAGCTTCCTCCTTTGTAGGCTCAGTCAGGTCACTATAGCTAATCCTCAGGAAGCAAGCGATCTTGTGGTACTCCTTCTCAGGAACTCATAGTGCAGGTCAGCTCACCTCTACTGCCTTTCTGTGAGCTACTCTGCTTCCCTTATTCCTCCTTTCTGTGCAGGCTTTGCAGGTGCAGTGGGGCGGGGCCACATAGGCCCAGAGCAGCTCCTTAACTTTTTCCTCTCCAGTGTGGGGTTTCTACATCTATCAGACCCTAGTATTTCTCTACCTGACAGTGGGGTAAATCACAAATAATTCCATGAAGTCAGTTACAAAGGAGAAAGGGGAGCATTCACCCCAGAAATGCCCCAATTTTCCCCAACACATAAGATGGTGCAAGCTAGATATTAGAATTAGATCAGCCCCTGAAAATTCAAGTCAATTTTTTCTCCCTATTCATGATGCATGTAGCTCCCAGAGAAGGACTTTAACAATTTGGGAGCTAAGAAGGAGATCTTGAAGGCTATGTCAACTATTCTCCTGTCTGGAATAACTTTATTTAATATATCAATATTTTTAGAGTTAGGGCCTGATCCTACTGTGACGTTATTGAGCATAACTGTGACCATATAGATCATTGTTACAACCAAGGTCCTGTAGGGGCACCAAATCTTATATAAAGGGGGTCAAATGAGGTGTCTAAGACCGGGTTATGCTTGGCTGGTTAAGATTATGTCATTTATATGTATGTATCAGTTTTGTAGTTGAAGTTATGAATATTGGCTTTATACTGTCTGTATTTCAAACTAGGGCTGGGCTTCTGGGACTCCGGACAAGCTAACAGCTCCGCCAGGTCTGCTGGTTGGCCCATTAAGGACCATCAGCGATACAATGGATCCATTGAGAGAAGGCAGACATGCCTGTCACTCAGCAAATTATGCAGGGACTTGCCCATGTGACTCCAGGCTCCATTTTGCTGTGATTTTCCACAGTAAGGACAAAGAGGTGTCTTTACACCTGGAAGAAATTATAAAAGGAAGCTGCCTCATCTCCATTTTGTCTTCATTCCTGCTTCTTACCTCTGGAGGAACCTTTCTACAAATGGAAGCTTTGAACAAAGGACTGAAGGACCCATCCCAGCTGTGGATGTATTCCAGAGACTTGATTTGAACCTGAAGCTTATTCCATCTGCTGCAAGCCTGAACCATGAACTTTGCCATTACTGTATGTAATTGATTCCTTTTAACCAATTCTAGCTCTCACCTATACCTTTTTCCTTTTGTGAATAAACCTTTAGATTTTAGATTCTAAAGGATTGGCAACAGCGTGATTTGTAGGTAAGATATGATTTATATATTGACCTGGATCTGGGGGCTTGGTCCATTGGGATCGGGAGGACCTTTTTCTTTTACTGGGGCATTGGTTTTCATGACCATTTGTCCCCATAACGAATGGCACTGGTAGTGAGACTGGGAAACTGGAGTGTCTAAGGGAATTGCTAGGGTGAGTTGTGGTTAGCCAGTGGGGTAAAACCAAAGTCTCCTCTGTCTGTCTGGTTTGGTTTGCCGGAGAGGTGGAAAAAACCCAGCCTTGGGCTGTAATTGCCCTGCTTGAAGCAATTTGCCTTGAACTGGCACTCTCAGTTGGGTCCCGCCAGAACCAGCATTGTTACACCTACACACACTTATTAGTGTCTACTGGGGCTATGGGACCCAGAAGTAAGTATTTGCAGGATGGTGCCTTCAGGATGGGTGAAATATTTGATTAGATTAACAAGTCACAATTCTTCACGAACTTCTAAAGTCAGACTCAACCCAGATATTTGTTATAATTCTGAATGTTTAGATAAGTAATTTATCATTTCTGTCTGGAACTACAACTAAAATGTCATGAGAAAGGCCATTAGTATGATTTCAAGTGCAGTTTTGCATAACCCAAAGGTTCAGCTGAGATTTGAATAATCATCCACACTTTGCTTATCTTCTAGCCCGATCCTAACTTTTGCAGTTCTGGCTATGATTGGTGAGTAAAAGACAGCAAAAACCCTAATTCATTCATAGGAGCCATATAAAATGTGCCATAAGTCTCATTATATACAACACACAACCAGTGGCAAGTCATAATTTCCTCTACAAATTGTCTGAAGTGAGACTTAAAACTCAGTAGAAATACAATGTGATCTCCTTATAAAATCAAACAGTGCCCCCTGTTCAGAAACAGGAAAAAATCATAAGCATAGTACATTATAGTATAAGAGGAAACCTTATATATGTGCATACGGATAACTAGATCACAATATTAAAGGGTGGAGTGGGCCCACATTGCTGATTGAAATCTCTCTCTTTTTAAAACGTAAACTTTTGATAAATATATTTTTAACTGTCATAATACCTGATCCTATGAAGTGCTGAGCATGCCCAAAGCCCTCTGAAGGAAAGTTTATGCCTGATTAGGCACATCACAGGATTGTGTTTTGTGTGGAGGCACCCTCTGTAAGGTCACATTAACAGGCTTTTTCACTCAAGGTAGCAGAATTAATGAAAATCTGATGACAGCTACATTCACTTATCTCCAAGACAAAGACAGATGAACGTTGCAGATGAATGTTGCAAGGATGTATTTTAATGCTTAATACTATTGTATTTGTAATACTTCATATTAATCTAATGAACACTAGTCTATCATCCAGTGATAGTTATTATTCTAAAAAATGAAAACAAAAAAAACCCATGACAGAAGCAGAATGCATTCTCTCATTGTAATATAACAGAATCATGACATTCACATTGTCTTGTTAACAGGATTAAGGTGGCTGTGGTTCCTTTATTCTGGTTTCTAGTCTTCCTCCCCATCCCATCTTTTAAATTACACTATTGTATAGAAATTTCTCAAAAAGATTATACTAAGCTACAGTGTAGTGACCATAACTTACTAATATTGTAGTGTTATTTTCATCAATGTGGCCATTGTTTACTTGTAAATTAATTTTTAGTTAAGAGTAAACAATCCAATAGTGAGACCTGTTATAATATACCTTATTTGCTATCAGTAATCCCAAAAACATTACTATGTTGTCAACATTATTATTCTTCATTTTCCATTGATAACATGACACCTCTGTTAGACCACAGTTCAAAGCATATGCTTAAGTCCATTGCTATTCAGGAAAGCACTTAAGGGCTAAATACATGGTAAATGTTGTGTCTCAAAAATATGACATCATTGAAAAAACTCACTATTGGACCAAGTGTGCATGCATGGCATGAGGTAAGGCAATGTGTGCTTTAACTAACAAAGGTGTCCTGTTAGTGGTTCTTTTATCAGAAAAATTGAGACTCTGCACGTTTCCTGGCTGCTGTCCAAGAATTAAATATAGCAATTCCTTATAGTGCTCTGTCTCCTGAGTCCTTCAGCAAGAGCACAAACATCTATCATAAACTGTATTTAAAAGTGTATTTTAGTCATTGGTTACATCTTTAGCATACAATAAACATCACTACATGATATGCTGGCCAGTGAAAAAGGCTTATCAGCCCTTTGAGGACTAGTCAGCCCAAATCTGTGCTGTCTTCTGCAAGTTTGCCTGGTCTTCATTCAGAAGCAGCAGCAGCAAGGGTTTTTCCCCCCCTATATTCTCCTTCACAGGCTGGCATATCTCATTCAGTGATGTTTTCCATTTTCATAATCCGATGTTTGTGTTGGGTCAAAGAGAATAATGTTAAAGGACTTTTGTGATTATGGAAAAGTGTTTTCCTCTTTTTGTCTACTTCTATTTTCAAGTTAGAAAAAAACCCTGAAATACAATCATAATTATAATTAAATCTGCAATGAAGAAAACCTTTTAGGCATTGTTGCTTGAATGGACTACATAGATCTCCACAATGAATTACTCTTAATTTTCAAGCGAAGATGCAAGGAATAAGCCTTCGTAGCTAGAGAGCAGAATTTTTTTCTCATCTTTGTGTTGATTCTTGCGTTGCCTTCATTCTGATGCTGGAGGTCATACATCCTCTGAACTCTCACAGCAGCTCCTCATCTTCACTCTTCTGTGATGGCTCTAATAATCACTTTTCATCACTGTTTGGCTGCCTTCTTTCTATTTCTCTGGTTGTTTTTTTACTTTCTTGCCAACATGACTTATAAACATGTTTTTGGTGCTTAACTTTTATTGATTTTATAAGGAAATAGATAATGAAAAGTGCAAAAAGATATATTATTTACAGATTGCATGTTTCCAAGTACTGTGTGCTTCATGGGATCTCCAATGGAATTTTGCAATTACAGGCTTTTACAGTTTGTCAAAGCTGCAACACCAGACAATACAAAACCAGATAATGCTAAATACACATTATATGTTATGGTGAGATTTACAGTAATAAAATAGAAGACATCCATGATGAGGGGTTTGTAGGGATATAACTGTCATTCGACATTAACAGCAGTTATGCATACATTGAAAGGAAAATATAATCCATAAACTTTAAAGCCTTTTAGTGTTTCAGACTACAGTTAATTTCTCTTCTGCATACATACAAGATGGCACTGATTATTTAATACATACTGTGAACTTTTAAATTAAGAAATTGGTATATATAGTATTTTTTTTAATTTACAAAGGCAATTAGATAACACATGAATACACTCCTGAAAACAGCTACATAGTTGTCATCCATTTGTACTGAATGTAATAGCCTAGTGCTGTCCATGGTCCTGAAGTCTTCATTCTAGGAACTTTAAGCAATTCATTTCGGCATATGCTTAACTTGAAGTCAATAGAAGTTAAGCATTTATTTAAAAGTTAAGCAGATACTTAAGTGTATTGTTGAATTGCAATGGGCTACTGTCTTGAGCCTTCTGTAAATGCTGAGCACTTTCTCAGGGGGAGTGGAGAGTACTTCTTTTATGAAATCAGGGGCCCTCAAAATTGTACATACTCTAGGCACAGTATAAGTTATAAAAAATTTCTGATTTATTTCTTCTTGAAATGCTTAGCATTTCATTTTAGAAAATGTGGACACCTTCAACATAGCAGTATTTCAAGATGCATGGGTAAGTCATGCACTAGACCAGCCTCTGAAGTACTATTCCATACCACAGTTAGTTATAGAACACCAAGAAGTAGAACACATGAGATCAAAGTCAAGAACTCTCTTTAAAAGAGTAACTGCTAATTGGAGAATGTTAATTCAATCTCAAAAGGTGCTGAGTACCAGAACAACTGACCATGCCACATGTAGCATACTGGTGGACTGTTGCACTTGTGCAATATATGTTGCAGGATAAGCACCTAAGTGAAATGACAGGAGAACATAGCTTTTGTGGTTCAGTGCAATAGCGAAAACAGGTTTTGGGAAATTCAAATAAGCCTGTTACATTAAGTATTTTAATATCCATATTTATGGTCCATGTCCCATTAGTGTATTAATCTGTAGCATTAGATAACACAATTTGCATCTGTTATGGAAAACTGTCTACTTAAAATGTGTGGAAAGAAGTATGACATATTTTAGTTACATTACCCATGTGAACCAGATGCAAAATTACACAGAAACCTATTTTTTCCTGAAAAGTTATGAACAAAGTATTTGATTTACAAAAGAATTTAATCTCTCTCTCTCTCTCACACACACACACACACTTTTTGTGGCCTTTTAATGTTGCAGTAAAAATGGCAGATCTCAGAGGTATTGAAAGGTCTCTACACTAGGCGCAATGAGGAAATTATCTGCTAACAAGGAAAATTTATTGCCAAAGTAAATATATACATACATGGTAAAGCACAAAAGTACTATCTGTTTTCCACCAGAATAAATAATTCCACCATCACAACCAAAAGAAAGCCATTACAAGGGAACTGGCTCCAAAGATTTATGGGGGATATAGACAAAAGATACTTATTTTCCAAGGGCTGCTCAATAACTTTTGTGAAATAAGCTCTGACCACCATCATAATCAGTAAGTGTAACTCATGTAAGAAACAGAATGGGTGTGAAGATTGAAATCCTCTATCAGAAGCTGTCCCACCATCTAGACAGAGAACTTAATTTTTTATAGCAGCCAGCATGTTATGTGTATATCACATTAAATTCATGAAGGCCCCAAGCATGTGTTGAATTCAACCGTAATCAATGGAACACCTGATTTGCTTAACGTTAGGATATTCTTAAGCAAGTTGTTGAATCAGTTCCTAAAAATATAAGAAAAAAGTTTTCACTGTG
This sequence comes from Chelydra serpentina, assembly GCA_037349315.1. Classification (NCBI taxonomy): domain Eukaryota; kingdom Metazoa; phylum Chordata; order Testudines; family Chelydridae; genus Chelydra; species Chelydra serpentina. The sequence continues at coordinate 25,186,882 of JBAIAC010000035.1, read as the reverse complement.
TATTGTCAGGTGCTAGGTGTTCCTTCAGTAAGACTTAAATTAGCAACTGAAACTGGATGAAAAATCAGAAACTGAAGCAATATGTGTGGTGGATGATGAAAGAGACTATTCAAACTAAGCCTATTATGCATTATGATAATGCCATGACTTGTCACCAGTTGCATGAACTATGCTTCAAGCACCTTAGCTTGATATCTGTTTCATCAGCTATGTGGTGGGAGAGCACAGCATGGCACAGAGCCAATGACTTAGAGCACTGCACAGATGCAACTGCATTGCATGTCACTCTTGTTCATGGTAATTCGGCAGCCATTTATAGTAGACAATACTGTAGTGTCTATACAAGTTTGAGGCAGTGATAATGGCAACTTTCATTAACAAAGCACAGCATTACTTTGTGTGTTCTAAAGTGCTCTCATTTATTATAAACACCCAAATGAAGTCCTTTTGACTGCTGATTATACACACTCTTTATAACTATGTTCCACCTAAAGCTGCCAAGCCTGCTTTGGTGTTTATTCAACAGTTAATTTATATCCACTACATGACACTACAACAAGCAACGAATGCTACACTTACATGTTACAATTAAAAAGATTCACTGGGTTCTGATTACAAGACAGCTATTCAGAATCTGCTAATTGTTCAATGTTTGAAGTAGCTACTATATCATACCAGTTTAATACTCTGAAGATATTTGAATATTCTGTTCATAGCACTATATTTAAAATATTTGTTCTATTTACCTTTGATTGTTGCAATGCTATTCTCCCTCCTCCATCTCAGCCATAAAACAACAAAAGCAACCCCTAAACCTTGTACAAGCCTCATTAAGAGATATTAACATTGATTCTTTCTCAATGTCTAAAAATGAAAGATCTCAACAGTCAATACCATTCTCAAACTGCACATCAAAAAAGCCAATTAATAGAACTTATTATTTTAATCCTGTATTTGTATGTGTATTCATATTGTCATAGTTCAATAATTTCATTTTAATTAATGTTTACTTTAACAAACAGTTATACCAAAATCAGAGGGAGTTTAGTTTTAGAAAAGGAACATGCTGTACCACAGATCCCATATTTGCCGTGCCAGACAGAGACCATTGGTTCATTCAATCTGATCATTGTCTCATGGTTTCCTTCTCTGAACAAACCACATCACTGTTTTTAGCCAATTATTCACTGATCAGTTTGAATCTTAAAGATTAAGAGTAGATCATTATAATTTCCTCATGCAACTGCATGTATTGCTAGTGGCCATGAAATTATATCACCCCCTTTAAAAGTCCAGATACAGTAATTATCTTTACTTCCTGCAGTGGTAAATTGTAATTATTTCCCACAATGCACAGACACATGGCCAGAGGGCAACCTTTTTTCCTTTCTAAAATAAACAAACTACAGTATTGAAGATAGTTGACACTTTGTAACAGTGCGTGCACTGTATTCATAGTCAAAATTTGTGGTACCATGTTTTATAACAATAAGGATCTGTCCACGATGCTTTATATTCATAGCCACTGTCATATTTAGTGCACATGTCATCCTCATACCAGTGTCATGTTGTCATAAAAGATTGTATCCGTTTTGAATAGTGTAGTAGTTATATTGTACTACACAGTCATTGCAGCATTTTAATTGAGGTTATATACTGGGTAAGGTACACATTAATAAGAATTGTAACTAAGATGACATAACACTTCCTTTAGCAGGGTGAACACTTGTATGATAAATACATGCAGGGCACACTGTTTTATACAGGAAAAATAATTGTTACCTTTCAGATAAGATTGCTGGGCACTCAGATACCACAGTGATAGGCAAGATATAAGCACCTGTAATAGAATGATATTGTTATCTTTAAAGATAAACATATGTGCAATCTTCCCCCCGCCCCCGTCAAATCTCTCTCTCACACACACAAATAATGCAGATTAAATAGGAGTCTCACTTTTTGCACAGTCTACAGTCTCCTTTGGCCTTAGGAGAAATCTGGCAATGTTCAGGCCAAAATAACTGGTTAGGAAAATGTATAGGTGGGCTCCAACATTAGCTGAAGAGCTGTGACCATGGTTCCATAACAACACACATAGGGAAATATTTTCCAAATCTCTGTGGGTTGGTCTATCTCTGCTCTCATACTTAGACTGTAAACTCGCTGGGGGCAGGGACCATCTCTTTGTTAGAGGCTTGTACAGCATTTATCACAATGGGGCTCTGGTCTCTAGGTTTTACTGTAATACAGATAAAGAGAAATAAAATGGTGAAACTCCCATTGACTTCAGTGGCAGCATACTTAGGGCAATGCAGAATGCTTGCGAAAATCCCATGTTGTATGTGGTTTTGAGATGTTATGTACAACTATTTGCATTTATAAGATTCAGATCAAATGGTTACCCTGAAACTCTGCTTTGATTTTTACTCAAAGCAACAGGATTATATCCAAGAGGGTATAAATCAGGGAAGGATAGGACACTATGAATGTAGTTATTCATGCAGAGCTATTTGCTTCTTACTGTGGTTTGTTTCTGCAATAATCCAGAGCCATCCTGAAATACGAATTAATATAATTTTCATATAATTATGTAAGAAAATTAATTCCTCTCCCACTCAGAAATGTATAATGTGTCAACATTTTATTCCTGGGTTTTAAGTTAAATGAAAAATGTTCACAATTCCATGTTATTAATTGTGTGTGTTATAACTGTCCAGGAGGAGTAAACAATTTACATCTCTGACACAGTTGAGAATCTAGGTTTGCTTGTTCAGAGAGTCAGGAAGGGGAGGGTAATCAGGATTTAGAAAACAACACAAAAAACTGAGACATTTACAGAAACCAGTAATAGATAAGTTATTAAGTTCAGGAGAAACTTGCTCTATATCAGTCTATCAGTTGCTAGAAGTTACCAGTTTGAAAAGTTTCAGTCATCTCATAACAACTAACAAAGGAAAGATCTCCCAGCAGCAAGTTAAAGCCAACACACATCCTAAGAGGAAATGTACATTATAAACTAACAAATATTTGTTATTCAGCCTGACAGTGATTTGGTGAGAATGCAATTAAAGAGCAAAGCTGTTAGAGCAGGCTTGCTTACGCTTACCAATTAAATTTTTTTTTGACAATACTACAGGACTATAATCAGTCTAATGGCTTTTATGGAATTTCCATCTTTCACAGATTGGTTTAAAATAATAATTATAATTCTCATTTTGAAATAAATATGCAAGGCCCTCATTATATAGTCATGGAGAGCACTCAAAAATTCTCAGACTTGTGATAGTATTGTGTAATATCTATAAATAATGGATCTGTAGCACAGCACAGAGCTTATACACAGACAATGAGTACATGTGTTTGTTTTTAAGTTGCAACAAGTGCTGCATAGCATATTACATTAATTATGAGGTCCCTACAAAGAAAGTGCTACCGAAATCAAATATTTCCTGAATATCCCAAACATGTGGGCTACTCAAAAGAGCTAAATGTTTTAGCTTAAATGCTCAGAAAAACATTCTGCTACAAATTTTCAGTTTGCCATTACTACCTCCAGGTCCCTCCCCACACCCTTCTCTCTTGGCAGGTACCAGGCTTACTTTCTTGAAGGCTGCCTGGCAGTCTATAACCACACTTCCCAATCCACTTTATTGTCTTTGGGCCCAAGAACTCTCAATTTTTCGCATATATTCAAGCATACTAAATGCTTGCTTTTCCACCAGGCTTTGGAAGAGTCACCTGCTGCCTCCCAAATTTCAAAGGTTTTTTTTAGGTGCTGGAAGAAGTGGAAAGCTACACCCTGCAGTGGTCGGAGCATGGGGGTCCCATAAACTACATTTTCCAGATGGCCTTGGAATGTTAGCCAGAGGACATCCAGCTTTGCTGTAATTACTCTGCAAAGCCTCAGTGTCATGGTTTCTCTAGCAACCGACATGCCTCTTTCGGTCACAGATGGATGAATAAGTCAGTGCTTGTGTTGCTGATGGGGAATGTGGCCATTTTCTGACTCACAGTGCAGCATGGGACAATGATGATGTTAATTATCTGCATGAAGGAGGACCAGGATTAGAAATGACACCTAGCGTCACTACTGCCAGTTATAACATTTTGTACAGCATCACTCACTTCATTCACATTGCAGAGAGAAATAGAACCCAGTGTTCAGTCCCAATTTATAGAAGCGGACCTGCTGATGACCAGCACAGTGGGTAATGCTGGCCAGGAATGAGGCCTGGGCAGGGTGCCCATGAGAGGTGCTGATTAGCCTCCACACCAGGGAAGCTCTGCAGCAATACAGCTGCGCTAATACGGCCTACCTTCCTTGAATTCCCCCCTAAGAGCCAGATGCCCTACTGATGCAGAGAGCTGAACCAAAGTATCCCTTTACCAGTGTAAAGGGACTTTACAAGACTTGTAAAGGAAGAAATGTTTTGTTCATGTTTAACTCGAAGTAAGAGTCCCTTCCTTGTCCTATATGATAATGTTGTCTCAGCTCTGTAGATCTGTATTTCTTCCTCTTCCTCCTCAGTCAGTCAGTCACAGTCACTCATGGCCACCATTTCATCACCTTCATCCATTATCAGGGTGCAACAGTGAACATTCCTGAAAGGATCCTCAGTGTGGACCACTGCAGCAGGCTCTCACCGAGTGCTGCGTGATCCCAGTTAGGTCTGATACATTTAACATACACATTTAGACAGAAGATCTCCAAGGTTTGCATGTGAAACCCCGTGGTTGGGTGCAGAGAGCTTCTGAACCTATTCCTAGGCAGGCACAATCAGATTGGCTGTGGGATCTGGGAACCAATGGTAAGGCAGTAACCAGAGCTGGGTGGGTTGGAGCACCTCACCTGGTTGAGTGATGGAAAGGTGGTTGGGCCATTGAGTGATTCCTGCTCCCAGTCCTGGGCTCCGCTCTATTCCCCCCATCAACACAGGCTCTGGCTCAGTCCCAAGCCATCTGCTCTGGTGACTTCTTCCCCATAGGCTGAGATGTGCCCTCCCACCACCCCAGCTGGGGAGCCTAACCAGAATCTGATTGTTTGGGAGATAAGAGCCAGTCAGCCAATAGGGAGGCACTAACTGGAGCTGGGTGGCAAGGGGCAGAGTTGGAGCCTGAGTTGGTGGGGAAGTGGAGTGGTATGAGGCAGCAGAAGTTTTACTAAAAGGCTGCACCACGAAGGACCAGCTCAATCTTTAAAAATGGCTGGTGCTCAGATTTGGGCGGGCCTGGATGCTAACTGGTTGGGCTGTGGCCCAGCTAGGCCCACCTGTTCCGGACCTCAAGAGAGCGGTTTATACGGGACACTGGGAAACTGTGAATCTCCCCTTGTCAATACTCACAAGATATCAAACATAAACTGGTCATTAGGTCAGGACTTAATATTCCCTGTCATGAGACAATCCACATGTGGAGAAAAGGAAGCAATTTTTTTGTGCCAGTCAACAAATAAGTAAACTCTTAAAATCAATTGTCTTTGGAGCTGCCATGAGGACTGGTGTATTAGAAGCAGTTAAAACAGGGACTGCTGCACTGGGCGTGGGGAGGGAGAAACGGTCTCAGCTGGGGCCACTCCTCTCCCCAGAACTGTGCAGGAGAGATGCCCACACACACTCTGGGGACACTGGAATCCAAGTGGTGTCTCCCTTCCCCTCTGCCATGTGGTCTGGGGAGAAAGATGCAAAGAGCAGCCTGCCAAAGACGCCGGCAGCTGGGGGCAGAAGCAGCCAAAGCAGTGGCCACTGGTCCGTTGGAGAACGTTCTACATTTAACTAGACTCTTGGACTTGCACGGATTGGGGGCAGTTTGCTCCAACCACTCCTTCCCCTCCCTCATAGTCTCTTCACCTCCACACCTGCTCCTTTTACCCTCTTCTCCCCTGCTCTGCCTTTCACTCGCTTCCTTTCAATACCCCCTCTCCCTCTGTCTAACTGATCCCCTCCTAGATGAACCCACAAAGAAAGCATGGATCTAATATGACATTTGCTGCCACCATATTCACTCTATGTTATTCCCCTTCCCCAACTCTGTGTCTGTCTTGTCTAGTTAGGCTGTAAGCTCTTCAGGGAAGGGACTGTCTTTTTATTCTATTTGTTTGTCTATTTGTACAATGTCTTGCACAATGGGGTCCTTCCCCATGCCTAGGGCTCCTAGGAACTAAGGTAATACAAATAATAATACAATAAACTTCAGCAGAGTTGTATGAATAAGGAAAGTTCAGGCATGCTGCTCAAAGGTGCAAAATTAATACAATTAGCACAATGATAATGCATTTCACTATACAGAATAGTATAGATATAAATAGGATATCAACTCACATAGAAAAAATTCACAAAGTCTTTTTGTGTAGCAGTTGAGGTTCTTACACACGTACACCACAACTGACGTAAAACCCATAAAAGAAGGGGAAATAAAAATTAAGAAAATTAGTAGTCCCTACCCTATACTTCTACACTCACAAGCACACACCTTACCATTACTATAACTACCATATACCACAGATCATGCACCACAATTCTGCCCTCTGTTACAGGGCTTGGCCCCATCAGGGTGTCCACTGGTGGTCATCTGTGGCATGACAGCCATGTCCTACCTTAATTCCCTTTTTTCTGTTCCCAGAGCTGACCAAATTGCCCATTCTTTTCTCCCCAGTCCCCTTACCCCCAGCAGATCATATCAGCAGTCATCTCATCTGCCCAGTAAAGGAATGATGTCCCTCTCAGAGTGTAATCAAAGCCCTGTTTCCAGGCATCATTTATTAATATTTGTATATCCACTGATAGGTCTCTCAAGATTAAACAGTTCATTCACCCCCCCCCCAACCTAAAAAGAGTTAATGGGGAAGCAGTTCCCCAGTTCTGTTGGCCCTATCCCAAAGCCCTCCATCCCAAGGTCATCTACCTGAGAAGTAATATTCCCTGTTCCATGACTCTTTGGCACCTATTCCAAGAGCCCTTCCCACTATCCCGGCCTTTCTCCACGCTTCTAACAAAACTTCTTTGCACCCTCATCTCAGGCTCCTGTGAATGTGCTCCCTGTATTATTCCACTCCCAAGGCCCTTTTGCTTGTGAGTCCTACCCCTGCTGAGGTCCTCCAGAATCACCCCCTGCTCTTGGGCCTGGCCTGCCCCTGGCTGAGTTGGACCTTCGTCCTTACCTAGGAGATACCCAATAAGCCTTCTGCTCAGGTTGGGTTCCCTCATTCCTGCCTGACCTGACCCACCAAATCTCTCCAGGTCTTTCTCTGTGCCAGCTCTTCCCCACCAACTCCCAATCTTCCAGTGGTGTGTGGAGACCTCATTCAGCACACTACAGGGTCTCCTCAGTTGCTGCTTCCGATCTGTCCTAATTGCAACCCGTGCACCTGGATTTTTAGTAGATACCAGATGTTTTCTATCAGGCCTTATTGGGAGGTGGTCTAATAGTCACAGTTTAACTGGACCCATTCCTTCTCAAAGAGACTGGTCAGCCTGTGAAATTCCTTTTCATTCTTCTGTACATACACTTTTACCAGATTATTCCATCCTATTTTCTCAAACAAAAACAAAACCCTAGCAATTGTGGTGGATGTTAGGTGTAGTATCTGTCTGTACTGGGAGAGGGTAGTATGGTAAAGGGGTGTGTGCAGTAAGGTAATGAAAGAGGCTGACATGCAATGTGGGGGGCACACAATTGAGGTTACAATGCATGATCACTAGTGTACTGTAGTTGTGACAATGATAAAGAGGAATGGCGGTATTTACTGTTAGCTGATTTGATTTTTTGTTTTCTTGTTTTTATGAGTTTCTTGCAGACCTATGAGGAAGTATGAGTGCGGTTGCTAATGGAGAATATTTTATCTCTCAGTCACTTGACATAAGCACTCATGCATATGAAACCCATCCTTTTTCCCCCCCTTTAAACTTTTTATTAAGGCAATGTTACTATAAAACGTTAGCATACTACATTGCTCCATTTTAGGATAAAATATGCCAGAAAAAGTCAGATCCTAATGGAGAAATTTTTATGTGTCCATTCCCCCTCCCAACAGCCAATGACTTCTGAACATCCAGCACACCCTATCAATCAGGCTTCGGTATGCCTGCCTCTGCCCCTCAAATCAATCAGGTTTGTGTGCAAAGCATATGCTTTCAGTTATAGTCACAAACAATGGCTACAAGCTATCCAACATTTTTTTTTAAAAGTACCCTTGTATGAAACCCATTCTAGAGCCACCTGTCTATCATGTTTTGTGTAGCTACACAAGTATTAAGAGATATTGGTCAAAATTAAAAAAAAATATGAAGAGAAACGGAAAAAAACAAACCCTACATATAAAATTAAAAGGCATAAAACTAACCCTGTGTGAAATTTCACACTGCTTGTCCACATACTTTTAGAGAAGAAACTGACATGCTCAATTTTAAGCCCACTTTAGAAGGCAAACCTAACTATGGAGTAGCTGCCAGGTGTCGCCTTAATATGGTATGTACATACAGACATAGGCCTGATACCACAGGCACTTATACACATTCAGCAAGATTACTCAGGCATGTAAAGTTAAGCACAAGCACACGTGTTCAGGATCAGAGCTGCAGAGGCATATTTGTTAGTTAAGATAATATTTCAAATGTTATTACTGAGGTTAAAATACAATTCAGTGTGCACAGTACTTTCAAGTGAAGACGAAGCATTTGAACATTGAAAAATGGAGCTACAGATCTAATAAAAAATGTGGCAAGTTAGTGAGAGATTTCTGGAATTAGCTCATCTGAGTATTAAAATCTCCAAATTGTAAGGCAAGATCTTGGAACTGGGCAGAAAACACATGCAAATAAAGAAATTCCCAGCACGGATTTTCGTTGTATGGGGAAAAGATGGTTTTGCTTTAGCTTTCTTGAGGTCCTGGGTATTAGATTTTTGTTGCTGTACAATATTAAGTAATTTATGTTCAGCTGTTATTAAATTTATTTAATTACATGTTATCTAATTCAAGCTGATATTATACTCCCGAATAACAGGATCACCCTGAATATTTTACTTAAACCAAAGAAGGAAATATACTTATATATTTGGGGCTGTGCTGTGAATCAGAGAAAAGCTAATTTGTTGATATGGGAGAAACTTCATATGTTTTGACAAACTGAATAAGCTCCAGGGTGCTCATCAGCCATGGAGTTCATTTCAAATCTCAGTTATATGAATGGGATTTGAAACTCACTCCCTCTTGCTGTAACATTTCTGGAGCATATTAACAGCTCAAGGAGATGAGAGGTTTGAACATTAAGTTAATTCTACACTATTTAAAAACAAAGTGATAATAGGAAACATTCTTGTGCTAATGTTGGTTTTCCAATGTTTCAAGCATGACATTATTAACCACTATACACTTATTGGTCAGCTAGATGGTTGCCTTTGAGACTACACCTCTGTTAAGGTCTCTCGAATTCTTTCAGAAGGGTAGATTCCAGGGTAATTTCCAGGGTAGAATTTTATTAGAGAGAGAGAGACAAGTTGGATGAGATAATATCTTTTATTGGACCAACTTTGGTTGTGAGACAAGCTTTAGAGCTTACACAGAGCTCTTCAGTTCTGGGAAAGGTACTCAGAGCATCTCATTAGACAGTACTCTGACAGTGATATAATCCTCAAGTCCTGTGCAATAAAAGAGCATTTTATGTAAGATGTGTTCAATGTATTATTGATGCAGCAATTATTGAGAAGGGAGACAATTACAAAATTTATATTTGGACACTGTGACCTGGTGCATGCAGCTGAAAATGCTCTTCATTTGGTCCTATACAATTGGGACACCTAGAAACAGCATAGGTGTGTCAAGAAGAAACACATGGCCAGATACTACCTAACCCTATCATGAAGTTGCACAATGGTGAGAGAAAGGGGTTAGGTGCAGAGCCTTATCTCTCACCTCACTTGTGGCCTACGAAAAACCAACTGCTGCAAGGGGCAGGGGCTGGCTTCACCTCTGCACTGCCCTCGGGAGCTGCCAGCTATGCAGACTTGAGCTATGAGCATGTGGTCTATACTATACTCCCAGCTTCTGCCATTGTACAGTGAAACAATTATCCCCTCTTGCCCTATCTCCCCTGCACTGCACACACACAAGGGCAGTGTAGGATGGAGTTCCATGTGAATTCCCCAGCTGCTGTTGGTTTGTGTCAGACTGGAACAATAACCATATTTACCATTTTTTAAAATAAGAAATTGAATATACACTGTAACATTTTCTTAGTACATGGGAATGGTTAGGGTGAGCGTATCTATTTATTGTACTTAGCCCATAAATAAACCAAGTGAAGCTAGTTCTGTCTTGATGAGCACTAACAAAGAAAAAAAAGTTGAAAACTAAAAGCTAAAAATAGCTACTTAACAACCCAGCTCTCTTCTGACATTTCAGCCAGAAGTGCCAGCTCCCTTCTGGGAGGAAAACAGGCAGCAAACAGGACAACAGCCAATGTGCTCCTTGTTTATATTCTACTGGGATTAGCTGACTGGAAACACCACAACCATTGACCGGGGCCGCTCCTGTTTTCAGTAAAAGAGTACTCCCTGAATAAGTGTGTTCCTGAATCTCTCTATTAACCAACCTCTCCGTGTCAGTGATCAGAAGCTTCTGCCATTAAGATTTTTGCTGCAGGAGTAGGAGGAGAAGAAATAATAACTCTACAAGTGACATCAGCTTAATGAAGAGTCTTCCTTCTCTTTGTAGTTTCTCTCCTCCAACAAATCCTCCTTTCTCTTTACTGAAGTAGCATGAAACTGTCTCAGGGCTCATATTTATTACACATTAAATAGGCTGTACATATCTTATATCTCTGATCTCATGTTCTCTGATTTATTAAGAACTCAGCTTCAGAGCGTGAGGATATTTGTGAATCTAATGCTAGTTAAATCTGCTGGACTGATCTGTCAGTCCTGAGGACTGGATTCCTCTGTCTAAAAGAGCTAGAACATAGTTAGTGGCAGTGCAATGCCTCATATGCATTCTAACCACCACAGTATTTCAACTGCCCTACAATGCTGCCAACAGGCTCCATTCCTGACTGTCTCTGGACATGAGCAAAGCTGTGCAACTCCCTCAGCTCCCATTGGCCGGGAACGGTGAACCGTGGCCACTGGGAGCTGTGAGTGGCCATACCTGCGGACGCTCAGGTAAACAAAGTGTCTTGTGGCCCGCCAGGGGCTTACCCTGAATAAGCCGCGAACCAAGTTTGGGAACCCCTGTTCTAAAAGATCTGCTCTAGGGAATTACCTTGGGGAAATTGTATGGCCTGTATTATATAGGAGGTCAGAGTAGATAATCATAATGGTCTCTTCTGGCTTTGGAATCTACAAATCCTTGTACTGAAAGGAAAGAAGTTAGTTCAGTGCTAATGCTGATGGTTTCTTTTTTGTGATAAGATTCAGTTCCTCAAGAATTATACTGAGCTTGAAACTTGTTCAAGCTGCCAGAGGCCATCAGATGTTAGTGACTTTCTGACACAACAAGGGATGGATGGATGAATTCAGAGAAATACGAATTGATCTTGCACTCTGCATTTTCAGCCGTTTTTACAACCAAACTCAAACCAAGTTTGTAAAGAATATTGGATTTTGCTTCCAGGGCTGAGACAGGACCCAGAAGTACCATGAGAAGAAGCAGTTCTTGTGGCTAGGACCAGAAGGTGCAATGATAGGAGTAAACCTGGGAACACCTTTGCAGAGTAATGCATCTATCTAAACCAAACTGGAACCCCAGACCTATAGAGGCTTTGTCCGTGTTTACTCACTTTTCTAATCAACCTTCCAGAAACCCAATTTCAACCAGAGAATTAGACTGAAAGCTTACATATTCAATTACCATCCAACAAGCCACTAGTACCCGTCCTTTGACAACTTAAAGATTCTATTTCTTATTGATATAGGACAGAGATAGCAGTCTCTTCTTTTGAAAATGAAATTATCAGAAGGGAAATTGCATACAGAACTAGATATATTACAATGTGGTGATTAACTTTACATTATAGATCTGATAAAAAAAGAAAAGACAGCTCACTTGAGATTCATACAAAGACATGAAAAATCAAAGTATATTTAGATAATTCAAAAATTCATAGATGACTTAAATGAGGAAACATTTCACAAACTAATAATACGAGGGCTCTCTACCCTCTATTATCTCCCCAGCATTTCTTAGGCCATCTTTTGGCAAATGATTTTAACATTAACTTTTCACCTGATAGATCTTCTTGCTTGTACTATTCATTTCAGAGGCATAACTTGTTTTCTTTGCTAAGATTTCATTTCCTCCCATCTCAGAATTTGATGAAATCTATTTCTTAGTTCCTCATCTCCCAGTGAAAGCTGACAAGTATCGGACAAAATGTAGCTGTCCTATATGAAGTAATTCATTTCTGTCAAAGATTAATTTTTTTTTTCTTTGACACAAGATGACTGATATTGTTCCATGAGATCCAAAAAGGAACAATTTAACCACTTAATTTCTAAGACAGTTTAAGGAAAATCATTTCTCCTTAAAATGTATATAGCAGTTGGGTTAAACAGCTGATCAGGATCAGAAGCAGAACAATGGAAAATATAGCAGGGTATTCTCATTGACTTCAAGAGATGTTTTATTGGGGACTTTTGCTAGACTTAAGCCTTGTAATCAAATGCTTTCTGTCTGACCACATTGGGCCAATAATAATAAAAAAATATGACATGTTTAAATGATGCCTTCCTGCTGACCAGTGAAACCTGATCTTGGACAAAATTCTTCCCTGTGATCCACACTTCACAACTTTTTACTGTAATGTGTATTTGTACCTGCTGCTGAACTTATTCCATACCTGATGTTAAGGGGCTCACAAAAAAACAAACTTTGCTTCAGGTTTACATGGGCTCTTTTATTTTAGAAGCTACAAAGGGTCCTGTGGCACCTTATAGACTAACAGAGGTATTGAAGCATAAGCTTTCGTGGGTGAATACCCACTTCTTCAGATGCAAGCAGTGGAAATGTCCATCTGCCTCTGGACATTTCCACTGCTTGCATCCGAAGAAGTGGGTATTCACCCACGAAAGCTTATGCTTCAATACCTCTGTTAGTCTATAAGGTGCCACAGGACCCTTTGTAGCTTCTACAGATCCAGACTAACACGGCTACCCCTCTGATCTTTTATTTTAGATCATGTTCCCTCTGTTTTTTCCTGTTACCATTGACTGTATTGCCCCATCACTAACTTTGCACTTACTCCAAAAATGCAAGTAAGAAGGTCATTCTTTTAGTACTATTGTGAAATGTGACTTTCCCCAGCAATATTTTCTTTAGTTTAAACTGCCTTTTGTGAGATGAGAACTAAACAGATTGAAATCCCACTGCTTCTGAGAGGTGAGGGGCAAAAGTGTAGATTTTAATTAACTGCCCTAAAGAATGCTTTTCATTACATGGGAGTGTGAAGAGAAATTTCCCAAATGGTTCTTTGATAATCCAGGGAATGGAAACGCTGAGTCTGCAACCTGCAGACAGATGGACAAAAACCCCTTTAAGGAATCAACTCTCTGAGTTCTCCATAGGGGGAGAGTTGCTTATGGGCCAATTTCTTGAGCACATGTTGAGAGCAATAGTTGGCTCAGATGAATGTAAATATGTCTTTTAATTAAATGGTTTGCAAATGACCAATAAGGGTGGCAGGATCTGATCTCAGACCAGGGCTTGGCAACCTTTGATCTGCGGCCCGCCAGGGTAAGCCCCCTGGCTGGCCAGGCCGTTTTGTTTACCTGCTGTGTCCGCAGGTTTGGCCGATCGCAGCTCTCACTGGCTGTGGTTCACTGTTCTAGGCCAATGGGGGCTGTGGGAAGGGACATGGGCTGAGGGATGTGCTGGTCGGTGGTTTTGTGAATGGCACAAAGGTCTGATAGGTGTTGGCAGTTTGGGGGGCTGCTGCACTCCCTGGCTTGAAGTGGTTTCTATTCTTTACAGGGTTTACAGTTTGGTTCAATGGCTCTTAGCACCCCCACTATACAAATTGTTCCAGAACCCCTGTCCTGAATTTAAAAAAATAGTTTGGTCAAACCAAAATTTCATTTGTCAGCAAATAAACTATTCATAAAAAAAATTCACCTAGCTCTAGATCTAGTATTAAATGAGTAAATGTTGCCCCTTGTATATACATGTATAACACAAACATTGAGCCCAACCTTACTCATGTTCACATTAATGACAACATTTCTATTAACTTTAACAGGAACTGGACCCATTTTGAGCAAATCTAAAGCATTATAATTACAGAGAGAGAGTCAATAAGAAATGGATATACAATATGTATTACTTGTTTTTTGCATGGAGCTCCGTTTAGCTTTGGTCAAAAGGGCCTAGAACTTGGGACAAGAGTTTTTCTTATTGCTTAACTCCAAGTAAATAAATAAATATTCCTAACAGAACTACTTTCCCCCCACCGCACGTTGAATTCAGCCCATTATACCTCATTTTAGTTGTGAAATGTACAATACTCTCACAATTTTACTGCATCAAGAGGCAGACATGAACGTGCTTAAATGACTCTGAAACATATCAACAGGACTGAATTTGATACGTAGGGTTTTTTAAGCAACTATTTAAAAAGATCATTAAAGGATTTATAATGAATCACATTATTTGAAAAGAAATAGCATTTAAAAATGTAAGATTTACTCTTACATATAAGTATATTGTGTTGTGGGTTTTTTTCATTTTTGTTTAAAAGCAGGCTAATGTGTTTATTTTACTCCAATGTACACCTTCTCTTCCCCCTCCTCCACCTGCAACCCCTCGGCAGGTGTTAATCCCAGTGAAAGCCAGCAGTCCCATCCCTGTGGGGCACTAAAAAGAATTGTTTCATATTGTTACCAGGAAGATTTGTGACTTTAATTATTTTTGCAATTATTTGCTACAACTCAGCTCTGATTTTATTCTATAATCACAGTTATAGTTGCTGATCAATTATTTGATGCCACTTCAAAACAACTCAACATATCTAAGTTTGCACCTCATGAAACATAATGTTTTATAAATGCTGTAAGGTTTGGTTTCTGGTAGGAATACTTCAAAAAAAGCCATAAGCTTTCCCTTAGGGCTCATGTCTCCTTGCCATTTTTCCATAACAATTTAATTAGCGAAGTTAACAAGGGAATATTTTGTAATATTACAATATTTCAGCTACTTTTCAGTTTCCTACCAGCAAAGCCTCCTCCCCCCAAAACTAGATCTTGAGCTATTGAGAAATACAATGGATTATCTCCGTAGGGAGCTGGATAAAGTTGTCATAATTTTAAAGTTTGCGAAGTGCAAGAAGCACTTTTTGTACATACAGGTCATTCAGATTATTCACATCTTAATATCTGATTGAAAGCGAGTTGAAATGACATTAATTTTCTATAAATGTTACTGTGCCAAGAGATTCTGCAGCTTTGTGCAATGCTTGGGCTGCCTTTTATTATTACCTGGTCTTTTCTGAATCCAATCAAAAAGTCACAAAACATTTTGGTCCAAATTCTGCTCTCACTTGGTATGAAATGCATAGTAAGTCACTGGGGCAGGGACAGAGAGACACATCACCTGTACAAATAGCCATAAGAGCATTAACATTTTTTGCAGACTGTGGCTTCATTAATTTCTGTGTGTTTCCTCTATTGTGCTGAGGAAGATTTCAAAAGGGGTATGAATGAGCAGCAGCAGGCAAGAAAATCCAGGAAAGCTGAGGCAGAGGTATAAGGCCTACATGTGAACATCTGTATCAGAACATTCCAGATCTACATGGATTCTAAGGGTTCAGTAGGATTTGATGGCAAACCCCACTCACAATGAAGCAATTTGATGAGGACTCCGTGAGAGGGAAGCTCATGGAATTTTTCCTTTTCCACTTTACAGGCACTCATAAAAGGTTTTCCAGCCAGAGGGAGAAATTTCCCAACAAGTATCCTATTTAGATTTTAAGCACTTTGATCCAGAAAATATGTCTTATGCCTTCTGCAAGGTACACAGCACACTTTTGGGTGATATAAAATAAATACATATAAAATAAATACATAAATAATAATTATTGCAACCTATCTGGGCCATTTAAAAGTGGGAGAAAAATCTTAACAAAAATCTTTGCTATTATGAGTGAGATCTCTCTTTGAAATACTGCTTTGGAATACTCTGCTTATATTGAAGTCATTGTTAGAAGTCCCGTTGACGTTCACAGGATGAGGACTAGGCTTCAAAATCCCATCCTATAAGGACAGGGCCAATGAGGAGGAAGAGATCATAGATCCAATGTCAGTGGCATCTTATGAAGAAGTAATGTATGCTATTGAGAATAAAATGCAGGAGCACAGTGAAACTGGAAAGTGGGTCTTATTTTAAATTAAATTAAGGGAAAAGGGTCAACATGAAAAAGAAAACCAAATTCCTGAGGCAAATGCACACTGGTCATTCATAAGTCAAAAAATAAACTTATTTTGGTTTCTTTTCTGCATTTCAAATAGGGTGGTTGAAAGCTTTCCATTGAAAGTGTTGGTCTACAGAAAATTGGTTTTTTGAATAAATGAAATTTTTCATGAAGAGTCTACTTTCTGCAGAAAATGTCTAGTCTGTCAAAAAAAGAGACGTTTTAAAATGAAAACCAAATTTACTATGGAAAAGTTCAATGGAAAATTACGTAATTTTTTTCTTTTCCACGGATTTCCCGGGGGAATTTTTTCCCCACTCAGCTCTAATTTTAAGGCTTAAAAATTTTATATTTACAATATGTTTCCTGTTAAAATTTCACCCTGCTCCAACATTTTTGTACTGTTTTCAGAACTGAGTTGGGCTCAGAATCTGTATCTTGGTCGTGTTGAAATATGGAATTCTGGTTCAGACATATCTTACAGATAAAAGTAATATTTAGAGTCCCACTTACTGACTGTATAGTGTCATCTCATATTTTTCCTGAATATGTTTTCCTTGAGATGTACACCTAGTAGTACCATAACATAGGCTTTTAAAATAATCTAGATTGTGTTCTGTAGGATATAATGACAACACCAAAACAGTCCCTTTAACAGTAGTTCTTATAAATCATTGTTTAATTGGCTGAGCTTGTGGAGGCCTTACACTTGACAGCATTTCCATTTTGATATCTGTATATCTAATGCAATAACTTTTGAACACCACATCTGATCTATTCCAAAACTGCAGAGAATATTCTAGGTATTCGTGACCAGAACCTTATTGATCTGGGAAGAAATCAGAAAACCAAAAGGAAGAAAATGAAGGACACATTAAAGGGACTGCTTTGGTGATATCTTTGTAATGTTCAGAACATAATCTAGATTATTTTAAAAGCCTATGTTATAGAACTACTAGATGTACTTCTGATTAGCACAGCCACAGCTTCAAGCACTTCTACAATTGTTTCTAGATCAAACTGTTGGATGGCACAATTAACATCTTCTAGCAAAAAAATACCCCTGCTCATCCTCCCAATAACACATTGATGCCCTGATTAATTTATCTCCTTGACAAATGGAGTGAGGGATTAGAGGCATGCCTACAGGCCACAGCACCGGGCCAGAGGAGGGAAATGGGAGACCCTGGTATGGAGGGCACACAGAACTATAAGATGGGGGGGAAGGTAGGAAGGAACAAAATGGGGGCAGAGTCCCTGTAATGGTGGGGAATGGGGTGCACACAGACCCCCTGGCAGGGATGGAAGATAGGGGGACCCTTATATGAGTTAAATATGAGAATAGGGCGCACACAGAGTCCCTAGTAGAGTGAGGAAGGTGGGAATGGGAGGCAGACAGAGCCCCTGGTATTTGGAGAGAACAGAGGACTGTAGTCTGAGAGGAGGGGACTGGATGGCACACAGAACCCTGGGAAGGGGAAGTTAGGAGACCCTTGCAAGGGAGTCCCTTAAATAGAGATGACCGAGAAGGAGCTTGAGTGGGGACTGGAGGGATGCAAATAGCTCCTGGTGTGTGCTTGGCCTACATAAGCTACAAAGGGAACAAAACCCATAGTTTAAAATCAATTTTAATAATAATTGCCTTATGCAACCCCTGCAAGTTATTTGTTACTGCTCTGTGTCTCATGTTTATGTACAGTGCTGTCACTTCAATGATGTGGTTGACTCACAAGACCCTCTATTTGAGAATTCACCCTCACTTCACTGTATATAAAGTATAAAATATGGTTTGGGAAAAGCATATTGTCTATGTTCAATTACAGACCTAGTTGGGGTCACCAATTCTTTAAAGCCTCATTGTTATTGGCCAGTTGGGCCTTTTTGCTGATGTTACCGAAACCCAACAAATTACAACTGGTACCTCACCATTGAGCTATCTTACTATGTTAATAGAGGAAGAAGTAAAGGGGTTTAAAGATAACAAAGACCTTCTTTGACCAGGGAATGTGGTGAAAAAAGGCAAGTCATGATGAGGTGGGTATTAAGGAGAGCAAGGGGTGGACACATTCGAAGTATTTAATTTTCCTTCCATCCAGAGTCCAACCCTGCCTTCTCAGCATTAGTTTGGGACTTTCCAGCTCTCTCTCAATTTAGGTCATTAAAGATAAATTGGGAACTGTTCAATATTCAAAACACAGTGATTGGTTCTGTGAAGTAGTCCCATGGCCACTTCCAATTCCACTGTAGAGAACTCTTCCTCACACCTGACACCATGTTCAGCCTTTATTCCAACCCTACACAGGTTCCCTATTGCTTCCCAAATAAATCCAAGTTCTCTGTTCCAGCCTTTGGCTACCTCCAGAACTTGCCTCCTGTTGTGCTCTCCCCACACCCTCTTTGCTTAACTCAGCTCATGCTGCCTTTAATGTATGTTTCTTTATGTCTTTACCCCATATTGCTAACCACAATTTTATGTTTAATGTACATTCATACACTAACACACATGCTATTTTTATGCTTTAGCACACACTTTCTGTTTTCAAACATTCCAAGCTCTTGGTTTTCCCAAAGTTGCCCAGAGGCCAGCAATCAAGGATCAGGGCCCCATTGCGCTAGGCACTGTATACACATTTTGATAATGAAAACCAATGACAGAAGAAAAAAACCCCCAAAATGTACTTTGTGGGTCAAATTCATCCATAGTGTACCTACATAGAAGTTAGCTACATGCTGAAGTCAGGTAAAAGGAAAGTCAATGGTGTTACACCAGGGATTAACGTAGCCCTGTGTTTTTAAAGGAGACGCTTCATTTAATCAAGTAGGCCTTTGGGTCCCTCAGTCTGAGGGTGGGTTACAAACAGTTGATTCTCAGATGTCCACTGAGGCCTCATGAAACGGGTTCTACTGTAAATCACTACTGATATGAAGTTGTAGATCTTGGTTATACCTTTTTCTTGCACTTGGAAAAAGATTGACCTGGTTTGATTTACAGGAGTGCTGAACACCCACAACTCTATCCAAAGTCAATGGGATCTGCGTCTACGTCAGCACTCTAGACATCAGGTCCACAGAGATTAAGACTCTTTTTTCAGTCATCTTTGATATCAGAATTAACCTTATAAGACATTATGCAATCTACTCCCATCTGAATTTATAGTGATAACCATTAGAGCTCTACCACCCACGATTTCACCAAATTCACTTCCTCCAGTTAATGTCTTGTATTACATGGATGCTTCCCACCTTCTTCCATAGACACATCTTTTTCATACAGAGTAAACAGAAAGTAATTTTTATTATACTTAGAGGCCCCAATCAGGGATTCTGGCTGCATTGTAACATTCAATGTGTAGGAAACAGAACATGAAAGAAACGACAAACTCTGAATTTCAACTCTCAGTTTCTGTGAGGGAATTTATAGTGTGTCAATGGAAGAAAATTTTTTACTGTGCTAAATGGTGTGAAGTGCAAAATACATGTTTCCTTATCATCATTTTATATATTTTTTCTGTATTTCATTCTGCCTTGTACAGCATATACAGATTACATTGTTTAACATTGGTTCCTATTTCAACTTTTGTAATATTGAGATTTAGACTTAGCCTACCATGCTGTTTTATACACACACAGATATACACACACACACACACCAATGTTTGGCTTTCACTTTGTTTATGAAATAATATGGATTTGTAATCTATTAATTTAGCAGTAGCTACAGTATATGATGCTGAGTTTTCTGCCATTTCTCCCTGTGAATTACATAGCCTGCCATCTCGCTAAGTTATTAGACAAATAGACTGGAAATTATCATCCAGTTTCTACCTTCTTTGGGGTCTGCAATAAAAGCTATCCCAGTCCCGATTATATTTTGAAGTTATGTACAGTTTGACAACAAGAGAAGCAAGATTTTTTTAACCTTGTCTGTAGTAGTTTTTTTTTAGAACATGAAGGAAAGCTCAACATGAACAGACCTGTAATGTTAGCCAACCTGCCAATCAAGTCACTAATCCTCTAAACATCTCTACTATCAGGAGACAGATACCTGGAAGCTGGTATATGGGAGATAAAGAGAAAAGTTGGACAGGAACCAGAAAATGTTCAAAAGAAAAAACAGATGCATATGTCCAGCTACTGTTTCTCCCCTAAAAATCTAAAATGAATGATACTGGAGGGTTCTGACCTCCACAGATTAAAAGAAAATCCTTCTTTATTATTAGTTACTTGGTTCAAGTTACAATACTTCATCTTCACTAAGAATTTCAAGACAGGTCTAACACAGCATTAAAGAAGGTAGTCATTACAACACTGTTTAATTTGAAATAGCAGTGTTTAGTATCATATATTTTAAAGAATATGTGCAACTTTACACCTTGCTCTTTTAATATCACATCTGAGTGTAGTTGGAACTATAGCAGAGAAAGGCAGAAACAGAAACTTGCTATATAAATTATCCCAATTGCATTACCCTTGTATGTTAGTTGAATATTTTGTTTCATGCACTGAAAAGAAAATAAGGACAAATACATGCTGTCCAGCAAGTGCTTGACATAGTTCTACTGTTGTGCTACATATTATAGCATTAATAGAAGAAAATAATTTTTAACAAATAATTAATTCAATAAATTACACTTCTTTTCTTGAGTTGTCTGAAAACAGACATCATGATTTATGTTAGTAAGTCTTGATCTATGGCATATTCACCCACAGCTCATGGAAATAATTTGATATTCAAATTTGAGTTGTTTTGACTGCAAACATAGATTGCATGGTATGTTTGTGTTCCCTGACGGGGTGAGTAACTCTTAGGAGCAGGTTTCTGGTGTGAATATTTGCTTCTGTGAATATTCTTGCAATGTGTGCTTAAAAATGGCTGTTTCACCAAATATTCCTGCCAGTAAAGTCATTTGCTAGAATATTGATAGAAAGCAAATACAGAAGGGGTGTGAACACCATTGAAGGAAATTCACTGAGAAATCAAATGAATATTCACAGGGGGAGTGTGTGTGTGTGTGATTTACTCAGCTCTAATTGTCACAGCATAAATAGCTACAATTCACCAGGGCTTAAAGTGTGAACTATCAGATAAAGGTTTCCCCCACCCCAAATACAATCTCAGTATCACCAACCCCATGGGTTCAAAAATCATCTTTCAACCCCCCCCACCAAATCATGATACTGGCTTAAAACTCCTGAGATATTTAAAAATCATAAATCTGGATCCTTTTATTTACCTTCTGATGTTTGAGTCTTAAGGGTTCATATTTTCCAGTTTCTTTCAGAAGCCATGAGAGGCTAGAAACTTAGATTATTTTTAAAGAAAAGCTGAGATTCCCACATTCACATGACTAACCCCCCGCCCCCAACCATCAAGTATTGTGAGGGTTAGGATACAAAAATCATGAGAATTGGCAACACTGTCACAGTCTAAATCTTCTGTTGTGTAACTGAATCCAGGTGGGTGCATATTTGCACAGGTGCATGAATTTGCTACTCAGGCTAGCTTGCAGAACCAAGACATATATTCATATTAGATTAAACCTAGATACTGGGGATTTTTGTTTTCAGTTTAACAACTGTAAATAAGAATGTGTAAGAATTATTTATTTATTTATTTTAATGAAATGAATTTAGAAAACAAACACACCAAGCAATGTCATTGCAATAATAAGATGGGGAAGTGTGTCAAACCAGAATGAAATTATACAATGTGTGTCATTGTGTATATATATATATATATCAATGCTACTATGAGAGATCCAGAAACAAAGGAAAGAGAAATAAAATGCAAAGCTGGACAAGGCTCAGTCAGAAAGTAGATATTAATTACAACTGACTAACCAAACCAAAAGTGTCTTGTATTTCAAAGGGAGGATCCTGGCTAGTTCCCAGCTCTATGGGAGTGTCCTGATAAGGAAAAGAGGGTCACAAGATGAAAGAGTTTGATAACAACTAGGCTAAGCTAAACAAACAATTGCCTCCTCACAAAGGAAAGGATCTAGGTTTACTTCTACTTGAGGCACCAGGGATTGCTCCAGTTCAAAGCACCCAGACCAGGTGAAATGAATAGACAGAATTAGCAGTTCCCCACAAATGACCCAGTCCTACTCACTCACAGATGCGTGCAATAAGGACAAGCAGCTGTGGTAAATAAGTGGGTTTTACTTTTTCCTCACTTCCTCAGGTAATACATATACCCTGTCATCGAGTGCTGCACTCTAGGAGTGTTACTTTGCTGTTTGGGGCAGTGAATTTCTTTTAATCTTTTCTGTGTGTCTATATAACATTGAGCACAATAGGACCTCAATCCCAACCAGGGAGGAGAAAACAAATTGGGATTTGGATTTGAATAATATTAAATTCAGTGGAGTAGCCAGGTTCTAACACCAGGGGGAGCGAACACATAAAAAAAGGTGCTACCTGACCTTACCTGGGTGAAAGAACCCAGGCCAGCAGCGGGACCCCTGCTGGCAGGAGCCCGGGGGTGGGGAAATCCTAGAGCAGCGGCTGAGTGAGCCACTCAGCCCGCCCCGCTCTGGTGGGACTCCCCCCACGGGCTCCTGCCAGCCGGGGTCTCTCAGCCTGGGCTCCTGCCAGCCTGGGTGAAAGAACTCAGACCAGCGGCGGGACCCCTGCTGGCAGGAGCCCGCAGGGGAATCCCAGAGCGGCAGCTGGCTGAGCCGCTCAGCCCGCCCCGCTCTGGGATCCCCCCCGCGGGCTCCTGCCAGCAGGGGTCTCTCAGCCCGCTGCCAGTCTGGGTTCTTTCACCCAGGCCAGCAGCGGGCTCTTGGTGGGGCCAGCGGCGGGACCCCTGCTGGCAGGAGCTCACGGGGGGAATCCCAGAGCAGGGCGGGCTGAGCGGCTCAGCCAGCCGCCGCTCTAGGATTCCCCCCGCGAGCTCCTGCCAGCCGGGGTCTCTCAGCCCACTGTCAGCCTGGGTGAAAGAACCCAGGCCAGCAGCGGGCTCTTGGTGGGGCCAGCAGGGGATGTCACTCCACCTCCGTCCACTCCGTCTCCACCCTTTCAAAAATGAAAAAGGCGCCACTTTTGGAAAATGTGCTCAGGGGGAGCGGCCGCTCCCCCTGCTCCCCCCCCAGCTATGCTACTGATTAAAGTATATTCTGTACATTCAGTACAGTTCAGGTTTGGATTTTAATAAACCAGTCCCATCAATGAAATTTGTACAGGTAGTTTTCATTCAGATACTTTGGTGTTTAAAGGACATGTAATCTTGTGTTTAAAACCACATGTAATCTTGGTTTGTGGCTTGACCTCTTTGGTCCCAGTCTCAGAGATGGCTCTGCTGGCATGGAACAGTCTTTTGCAGGATCGAGGAGTTTTTCCAATGGAATAATATCTAATAGATTCTGAGTCCAGTGATGTTGATTGAGCTTTCCACAATAAAGTAATTCTGTGTTTCACAAGTAAGAACACTACCTGTACAAAATGCTTTTGATAGGTATGCTAATGTTGTTCTAGACAATAGTTGTAATACATGTACCCGGAGCCCCCGAGGACAGAGGCTTGTATTACTAGGAATATAATTTTTTATGTTGTCATTCCAGTAGGTTGGGTTTTTTTATTTGCTTTGGACAGGTCTGCAGCATGTGCAGTGAAAAAAGTAAATAGAAAATCCCTATTAAAATGCATTTCCAGTGCTAACAGGATCTTGAGCTGATTTTCTGGAAGATGTGGTTTATTATAATACATAACACAGTTGTAGACATTGAATTATGTTGGAAAGAAAAAAAACCCATCAGCCCCATCTGTTTAAAATTCTGCCAACAATTTGGAAATAAAACTAGGAAACTGTTTCATTTAAAAACATAACAGATACATTGAGTTAAGTCGTGAACTATCAAGTCAATGATAAAGAAAGTAGTATATCAAAATATAAGGTGGCACAACCTACCAAAGCACATTTATGAGAAACTAAAAAGCAGGGGGGAAATTCATGTAAATGTGATTATTCCTAATTAGATCTGAGTATCAAAATCAAAATTATACAATGAGTATTCGCTTCATATCCCCAGAGAAAGCCAGCACAGATCATTTATTCATTCACATCTTTTTTTCCTTTCTTCTCTTTTTCCTCCTGAATAATCCCCAACCCAATCCTAAATCTCCTGAGGCACCTTCCTATGAATAGGGCACCCTGCAGGCAGGAACATGCTTGGAATAGCTACCAGCTCCTATCAGAGTGCTGCCTTGACAGTCTTTTGCAAAAGACATGTGCAGCGGGGAATGGTGCCTGTACAGCTCCAGAACTGTTTTTTGTTCCCAGGTGTAAGGATTCAAACATCAGGAGAGCTTTCCCCATACTCCACACACACACCAACTAAGACAAAATAATGCAGTCAACACGATTAACATCTGAAAACTTACAGTTATGCTGCTGATCCTGCAGGATGCTAAACGCCTTCAACTCCCACAGGGTGAATAAAAATTGAGGGAGTTCAGCACCATGCAGAAAATGCTCAACATTTCTCAAGACTGGTCCTTAAATAAGCATATTAAGCCTCTGAGCATTAAAGGCTACCTCAGTGAGACAGTATTCAGCAAAGTATCATCTGAATCCCTTTTTTTCCTTATAGACACAAGTTCAGCTTTATTCATCTTTTAATAATAGAATGTTATTCTGTAACATCTAGATGTTAAATACAAAAGGGCCTGAATCTTCACTTTCTTGGCTTTGTGTATTTATCTATCACTGTTGACAGTGCATGCATATTTCCAGTGAAGGAGCATCTTACGTTCACTTTGCTCAGGTGTCAGAGAGTAGAGAATCAGGATGCATGCCATTAATCATGCAGAAGCTTCTGTGCCCTCTTCTTTTTTTCCCCACTCCAAAACAAGGGAAAACTGAAAGTTATATTGAAAAGGAGTTTAACAGAAAACAATGTTCAGTACTGCAATAACACATATTGCCAATTATTCACAGCAGCAAAGCGGTATCACTGAGGGCATCTGCAGAAAACATTGAGAGCTGCAGTATACACAGGTCTAATGTGTAAGGCCAGAGCTCTGGTGCACCTGGAAGCCTTCAACTGAACATGTGCAGGGAGCAATCGGATCAGACTGAATTTATTTAATATTTTTTTATTTATTAATAAATATTAATATAAATATTTAATGTGGAATTCAGGACCCCCCTGAAGTCAATGGGGGGTCCTGAAGTCAAGGGGGGGGGGGAGGGATAGCTCAGTGGTTTGAGCATTGGCCTGCTAAACCCAGGGTTGTGAGTTCAGTCCTTGAGGGGGCCATTTGGGGATATAGGGCAAAAAATTGGGGATTGGTCCTGCTTTGAGCAGGGGGTTGGACTAGATGACCTCCTAAGGTCACTTCCAACCCTGAGATTCTATGATTCTATGATTAGTGGATTTTCACATCAGGCCAATAAAGAGGACTATCTAGGGTGGCATGTTTTCATCAGAATAATTAGAGCTTGTGACGCTGTATAAAAATATGACTATGTTTACACTAATGTATTACCACTGATGTATCGACACTGTTACAACCACTGATGGATCCCCTCTGTTGCACAATTGTGATAATTATACAAAATATGCCTTGTAAGGTACCATTGGAAAAGTTCTAATCTGTTGAACAATGTTATCCTGTTTATATGCGTGTAACATAATTGTATGTGAAGTTATGAATCTTTGCTATGAGTTTGTATCTCAAACATTTTGTGTTCCTGGGTAATATCCCCAAGACAGATTTACATCAAGACCAGTCAGCCAAGTTGATGGGCCATTAGGGAGAATCAACTCTTCCAATGGGTGCCTCCCGAGGACACCTCAGAGAGCATATGGACAATAGAGGTCCAGTGAGTCAGCCAGAGAACATGCGATCACATCACTCACTCCATGTTTGAGACAGTAACTTTCCATGCACATGGGCTGAGGACATAAACTGGAGACTGACATCACCTCTTTGCTTATTTCCTGACCCACATCTCTGGACTATGATTTCTAACAAAGGGAAGCTTTAAACAAAGGACTGAGTATCCCCAATCTTTTGGAGGTAACAGAGAGACTCATTGGAAACTAGGAGAGTTAAGATCACTGCTATTATCCTGATTTACAAACTCTAAAATCAACTGTAATGTATATGATTCACTTTACCATTTGGTAACTCTTCTCTTTTTTATATTAATAAATCTTTAGTTTTTAGCCAAGCTACCAGTGTTGTTTTGGGGTAGATCTGAAATATATTTTGACCAGTCTGTGTGTCTTGTTCTTTGGACCTGGAAGAATCGAATATATGTGATTTCTGGTTTTAATAATAATTTATCATAGACGTCTGGTTTGTCAAGTTGTGGTGCATGAGGGGCTATAAGGCCTGAATGGGACTGTCAGTGGCTTCATACTAACTAGCATAGTATTTTGGAAGGACACATTTGTTACTGGCTTTGTGAAATCTTATAATATAATATACCAACAGTTTGGGGTACACAGGGATGGCTTTAGCGGGTGCGGGGCCCCACATGACTAATGACGCCGATTGGCTGAGCAAAAAAAAAGCCGGAGCGAGATCCCCTTGGGCGCGGGGCCCAATTCCAGGGAATCGGCTTAAAGTCGGCCCTGGAGGTACATGCCCTGTTTTCTGTCCCTGTTGAGATTGGTGCTTTGAGCTGTGTCCCATACCAGGCAGTGTGACAGAGCAGAGTGAAAGTAACAAATACTCATACCAGAAAGTAAGGGCAGGCTTGAGCCCCTTTGGAAACTTTACCGCTAAATAGTGATTTCCATGTGGGTGTACACAATTCACAAGGGAATAAAGGACAGTTCTACAACTCTCTTTGAACTACTGTAATATCTAATGCAAGAACAAGAGACATGAAATAATGGCATTTTGAGCTAAATTCCTTTATACAAATTGAGTTTCCATATGGAATAAGGATGTTAAAAGGAGTCACAGATGTGAGTTTTTAAAAGGAGTTAGTTCAGTATGTTGAGGAGGAAAATATGGGTCACACAGGGAATGTTAAATTTTATTTGAAGGGAATAGGGGGAACAGCTCTTACTACACATAGTTACAGCATGCACTGTCCCACAGATCTTACAGTCCAAGGGCTAGATTGTGACCCAGCTAAGGCACTCGCAGAGTAACAGTGCATATGGTTGGTAGCAATGCAAGGGAAGCTACTGCCTTCTCCATGCAGATGCTCAGGGAGTAACCAGAGACTTGGCTCCATGCCGTTAAAGTGTGGGCCAGTGAAGCTGAGCCAGTGCACCAGGGAAAATTAACCACCCCATATAGAGCTGGCACCAATTACTCTCCCTCTACTGCCCTGGGAGAAAGGGAGAAGAAGTGGGAATCAGATTGTGATTTTCCGTCTATGCGCTGCCTCTTGCTCAGGGCTTGTGGCCAACCCACAAATTACTACTGGGTTGTCATTTGTGACAAGACAGACAAAGGGTATTTGGTCAGGGAAAGATGGAGAGGATGAGAACAATTATGTGACTTGCTCAATGTCACATAGAAAGAATGAAGCAGAGCTGGGTCCCAGTCTTAATGACATAATAATTAAAAGATAAACATTGGCTTCAGAAAGAACTATTCAAAATGAGTGAATAATGAAACAATATTAATAGAATTTATTGGAAAAATATTGTTAAACTCATCTAGCATGTTACAGTATTAAAGAAATATTATCTAATTAGCTCTAACTTATATGGATGAGGAACGGGGGGAAAGGATAAAATGAGTTTAGGAGAAGCAAAGCTATCTTTTGCTTATATCAGATAGATGGACTATTATTAACCCAAAGTATAAATGAGTTGTTATAAAGTTGTGCTTACACAATGGATGAATTATTTTGTTTAGCTAGTTGTGAAGTAGTTTAAATATATATCACCACCTATATCACTCAGCTTCCAGTGATTTATTATCCAAATTTCTATCAGCTGCTAACAAAAAACAACCACCATTATTTCACATTATTTTATAAAAGTCATCTCCTTCACATACAAAAGCTGTTTAGCTTCTAAAGGAAGGAGAGGGAAAGAGATAGCAGGGGCCTTTCAGAATGGAATGGTACCTCTAGAAACATTTTATAGCAAAGGAAACAAGAGGAGCCAGATAGAGTGCCTCCTTCATCAATCTTCGTCTCCAGCTGCTGTGTAATCTATATGAACAGGGACAGGGAGACTGTCTCTTGGCATGTGCTAGGTTACTCAAAGAAAAACAGAACTTATTGGTATAAGGTTGTGCAGAATGTTTTCTTTGTAATCCACATACTCTTGGCATATGCCTTGGGGTGCAATTATTTGATATATGACTGTTAGAATTTTATTAAAGATTAATAGTTCTTATTCAGTATGTAACAACAAAAAGGAAATAGAAGAGAGTTGGCTAATTTTGTCTGACATTCATATATTAAAAATATTTAAAAGAATGTGACAGGAAGTTGATAAAAATGTTTTATTTTAATTTAACTGTTATTTTTAAAATTACTATTTTGGAATTCTCTAGAATGTTAGAAAGAAAAAGACAAAGGGAAAGGATAGTGAAGATATGGGACTTGGATTCAGGAGAACATGGTTCAGTTGCTGGCTCTGGCCCCAGACTCCTGTTTGACCTTGGGCAAGTCACCTAAGTCTTGATCCAAAGACTTTGGATCCCTTCCTCACAAATTATGTGTGCAGCCTCACATGTGATACCTCATAACAACCCTCTGAAGTACTGCTGGAAAGAAGAAAATAGGCATCTTTGCAGTGGCTCACATGGGTTTGGAATGATGGTGAGTGTTGTTAATAATAATCATGTTTATTATGATTGCCTAAGGGGCAATCAAGAGTGGGACCCTATTGTGCTAGGCATAGCACAAACACAGAGCAGCAGATGGCCCCTTCTCCAAAAAGCTTACAATCCGAATAGACCAGACAGATACAAGATGGTGGAAGGGATATAACACACAGGTAGGCTCCTAATCTAAGTTGAAGAAGTTCAGCACCCATGAGGAAGCACTCACAGGATCAGGGCCAATGGGAGAATTGTCACTATTATTTATGGGGCAGCAGTAGCGCAAACAGAATAATAAGGACTTTCCAAACACAGTCCATGCCCCAGAAACTGTACAACCTAAAAAAGCCTCAGTGTGTGACTGTTACACATGGCTGCACAGTGAGTTCCTTAAGAGCAGATCTTGAGCCTTTGTGGTCCTTTCTGTTTCTGCTGAATGTTATTCTCTGCTAGGCTGATCAGGGCACTAGCAGATCATGCAACACGAACCAGGTCATATTTGCTCTGAACTTGTGGCACAACAGTAAGGAATGACTGAAAGAGATATCATATATAATAAAATGAATGAAAATATCTCACTCAAAATATTGCTTCAAACTAAAGAAAAGGCAGCCAGGATAAAAGGAATTAATTGAAAAGTGCACCTGATGAGAGTGGGCTCGTAGAAGTATCTGAATTATAATTTTAATTTAAAATTACAATAGCTTCCAACAATGTGCTAGGAACTTTCCAAACATAGATGAAGATGTGGTCACTGCCATGAAGAAGGTGGAATCTAAACACATATAGACAGAAGCTGGGTGGGGAACAGGGTTATGATATATAAGCAAATCAATCAGGATGATGATAGGTTCTTGTCTTGTTAAATTCACTACACTCACCTTCCCCACCCTGCTGCTGCAATTCATCTTCTCATTTTTCTCTCATGCCAATCCCTAGCTTCAATTCCAGTCCGTCCTTACACTCCTTCCTCCTTACACATGGGAGAGCAGTTCATCCATGAGAGACATGAGAAAATGACATAGGCACCAATCCTGCAAGCACTTACCCACTGAATCGTCTTATTGAGCTAAGTGGACCCACTCATGTGCATGAAGTTACATACGTGCATATGTGTGTGCAGGATTGGGCCTTTTGCAAGCTAATTTTTGTACACATTGCAGAAGAAGTGGCTCTTCAGGAAACATTGACATGACTGCCTTGTGGATAGGCTCAGAAAGGGAGTTCTGAGTATAAGGGAAGGCTTCTAGATAGATGTTGGAGTAGTGTACAAACAAGGAGACGATTCTGGCTTAATTAATGGAGGGTACAATGGAGGGATTAGAGGGTTATTTGACAAGACACAAGGCCAGATAAGTGTGTGTGAGGGTGGGTGTCAGAACTATGTAGGACCTTGAAGATAAGGAGAGGAAACTTGAGCTATATGTGGTGAAGGACGGGGAGCTATTGGAAAGCTTCAAAGAAAGAAGTGGGTTTCATCAGAAAAGAACTAACTGACCAACAACAAAGCTAATCATAGCATTGTGTTGTGTATGAATAGGAGTGATACAAATGTCAGGGAGGAGGAAGTTACAATAATTAAGACAAACAGTGATGTAGGCCTAGATGAACATTGTAGTAGTGCAGACACAGCTATAAGATCAGAACCTAAAAATGTGTGTGAAAATGAGGTAAACTTTGGCTGAGTGGAAGAAGGGAATCAATGACCCCGAGGATACAACCAGAGTGACAAAGAGTCACTGGTATGTGCAGCTGTGAGAAAGGCAACATAAGGGAGTGAGGAGGGTTCACATACTAATCTGAATTCTGTAAGAATCATCCCAATCACTCAGGGTGGATTGTATGACAAAATCACAGTTTGTGAGGCAGGAGTACATGACTGTTTTATGCATAGTTGCCTTGTGAATCCCCTAATAGCCAACCTATTGACTTTCTGGTCTTTTCTGTTTCCGCTGAATGCTATTCCCTGCTAGACTGATCAGGGCAATAACAGATCATGAAACACAGAACCAGGCTATATTTGATTTGAAGCCAACAAGAAGAAAAGACTGAAATACTATGCAAAATAAAAAAGTATGCATTTCTCACCAAAAGTTGAAGCTGTTCAGTATAAGAAAATCCAATGAAGATGTGTCATTCTCCATATTTTCTGTTTGCTAGGACAAACATTTTACTCTCACAGTTAAGTAGCTTCACAATCTGAAAACACTTCTTTTTTTATCAGAACAGCTAGGCTGAATTTTTCACAGGTACATAATACACCTTTTTCTATTATTTTTATTAATATTGTGAGCCTTTTTTCTTTTCCTTGGGAAGGGGAACCTCTACAGGTCTTGCAAACCCAATGACACTACCTTAGCTCTTATACCTATTTTAACCGGATAGTCTGACAATGCAATATTTGTTCCATCAATGGTAATTGCTTTAAACTTTACCCTGAAGATTACATGCCACCACCCTTCCTGGGCAAGATCAAATGAACTTTATGGAGCCTTGCTCCACCACTTCTATATTAGCCTCAGAGGTCAGTAAAACAAAAAAATCATACAAGACAAACTCTTCCTCACAGACTTTATGTGCTCCCTCCACAGCCTCACAGTACATTATGCCTCCTAATATCCCTCTGAGGTAATGCAGAAAAGAAAGATGTAGATATTACTTCACCCAGCACAGAAATGCATCTTTCTCTGGCGTGAAATACTGCAACTATTTAACAACACACATCAGCAAGAGAAGAAAAATTGAAACTGAAATTGAAGGGGAAATTATAAGAAATTGGAACATAATTACTTGATTTGGAGTTTGGGGAAGATACCAGAGCATTCACCCATTCTTGCACAAAATGGTTCAGGAGATTATTAATTGCAATCAGGGCCTTAGTTTTATTTCTCACCTTGAAGGTGTCACCTCCCTTATCACATTGGGCCATTGCTTAAGTATGGATTTGGAAGGAAGTGTGTCATCTAGACATGTGTTTAAGGCACTGGACTGGGACTTCAGAGATCTGGATTCTCTTCTTGGCACTGTTACAGAATTCCTGTGTGACTTTGGTCAAGTCTCTGTATCTCAGTTGTGTATAAAACAGGAATGATAATATTCCCTGCCTGGTAGGAATGTCATTGGGATAAATCCACTAGTCTTTGTGAGATGCTCAGTGACTTAGCTTATGGTCAAGCTTCTAAAATTAATCAAAAATATGCACTACTTCTTGAACACTAGAGTTTTATTTGAGGTCTCCCATCCAAGTAGTGCTGAATCAACCTATGCCTGCTTATCTTGGGCAAAATCATGGTCTCGATGAAATCTATAGCAAAACTTCTATTGAGTTCACTGGGAACAAGGATTTGGTCCCTTATGAGGTCCACTAGGCTCATAGCAAAAGGTGATGTGACTACAGTAGACCTCAGAGATATGAACACCAGAGTTATGAACTGACTGTTTAGCCACACCTCATTTGGAACCAGAAGTACGCAATCAGGAAGCAGCAGAGACAAAAAAAAAAAAAAAAAAAGGCAAATAGATTACAGTACAATGTTAAATGTAAACTACTAAAAAATAAATGGAAAGTTAAAAAAAAGATTTGACACAGTAAGGAAACTGCGCTTGTTTCATTTAAATGAAGATGGTTAAAAGCACCATTTTTCTTCTGCATAGTAAAGTTTCAAAGCTGTATTAAGTCAATGTTCTGTTGCAAACTTTTCAAAGAACCACCATAACATTTTTTTCAGAGTTACAAACATGTAAGATTTATAAACAACCTTCATTCCCAAGATGTTTGTAACTCTGAGGTTCTACTTTACTGGTAACATGGTAAGTGCAGTCCTGTCTTAGACATAAAGATACATTTCTCTGCCTCGTGCTCGTAACTCAAACCATTATTATCATTTGAAAACACTGAGTTTTTAATGACTTATGTAAATTTTTGGGCTTTGGAGATTTCAATGTCTTAATTTTATACATTGAACGAAGAAAAATTAAGTCTATATTCATACATTTATGATTGTATAGTAAACAGCAATGCAAATCAGTATCACATTGGGCTAGAGTATTCAACCTTTAATCCCACTGAGTAGACTCTATGAAGTCAACATGACTTTTGGTGTAAATGCTCACCAATGTAGGAGTTTGCATAATCTAATTCATTAATATTAACACAGAATATAACTTTTCTTCACTACGAGAGAACAGAGTTAATACTATATTGAATATGTAAAACAAAAATGAACATCAAGAAAGAATTTAACTGTGAGTTCGCATTTGAGTATCTATATCCATGAGAGATAACTATTTACTAGGGATTGGCCCAAGTTGTGAAGTTTGGATCTGGATTTAAACTGCCTCAATGTTCTCTGTTAAATACATTTCTGAAAATACCGTCTGGAGGTTATGGCCAAGATTTTCAAAAGTGACTAGTGATTTTTGATGCCCATCTAGAGATGCCTTAAAGGGGCTGGATTTTCAGAGAGAGCTGAGTGCTCATCTTTTTGAAATCAGGCCCCTTTAAGTTATCTCTAGCTGGGTATCCAGAAATCAAGATACTCAAAATCGTTAGTGACTTTTGAAAATCTTGGCCTCACACAGTACTGAGATCTTGTTAATCATACCACAAATATTGTACTTATCACAAGAACTAAAATACATCTTTACCACTGTGAAATATATTTTATTTATAAAGGATGACCAACAAATGTGAAGACAGGAGGTGATATTCATATGGACACAGAAAAGCAAGCAGATATATTATAGAACTCCTCCAACATCCTTTTAATGAAAAAGGAAATCATACCTCTGAATTTAGCAATGAGGGGTAGAGGGGAGTTCATCTTCCAGTTATGTTATAGAAGCTACTATAGTCTTGAGATAGTATAGCCTTATTCTCTTTGGAGATGATAATGCCCATAGAAGGATTATTATACATTTTGTCAGGGCTGAATTTGAACTAGGTTCCAGAGATGAAAGGCTATGGACTAATCTGTTGAGATACCAGGTCCACTGTTCTGCTGGTTTATAGAAGCCCTATTAACTCGGTGATAGAGTGTCTGAAAGATAAGATAGCAGACTGCTGGAAATGCTGGACGAAATGAGTATTTTAGACAAGATATTTCTTAACCATGTTATTCTTAACCATGTACTGTGTACACAGGACATTTTAGAGTACAGAAAACTTGGAGGGTAGTAAATTTTCCTTCTTCTCCCTGTTCTTGTGTCCTTGGTTTTTCAGCCTTTTAAAGTGCAGCTGTACCTCCTATTGGACCATCTTTTCCTATGCCATGCTGAACTGGCATTGTCCAAGACACTGCTGTCTTTGACAAGAGTCTCGATAACAAAACTATATAACAAAGAGTATATAATCAGCAAACTTAAACAAGATTTCATAATTCAATACATTTCATGTGACCTACATAGTTTTGTGCTAGTGACTTTCTACTTTCTTGAAATCTTATTAATACATGACTTTCCAAGAGACAGACAGAAAGCCTGATCCAAAGCCGACTGAAGTAATTAGAATGACTGCCATTGACATTAGTGGGCTTCAGAATGCATTAGCCGCCTGGCAATCAGAATGCAGATTGTATGCCCCTTTGTTCTCAATGAAAGTCCTAGAATTAGAGGTGTGAGACAGTAACACCAGCTGATTTTGAAATTTCATATCATATTTCCATTGTTATGTTCTAAGTCATTTTACCACGTAGAAATTTCCTTACTTCCTTCTTCCTTCCATGGATATTTTCACATAAGAACAGCTCTACTGGGTCAGACCAAAGGTCCATCTAGCCCATTATCCTGTCTTCCTACGGTGGCCAGTGCCAGGTGCCCCAGAGGGAATGAACAGAATAGGTAATCATCAAGTGATCCATCCCCTGTCGCTCATTCCCAGATTCTGGCAAACAGAGGCTAGGGACACCATTCCTGCCCATCCTGGCTAATAGCCATTGATGGACCTATCCTCCATGAATTTATCTAGTTCTTTTTTGAACCCTGTTATGATCTTGGCCTTCACAACATCTTCTGGCAAGGAGTTCC
The DNA here is from genome assembly GCA_037349315.1 of Chelydra serpentina. Classification (NCBI taxonomy): domain Eukaryota; kingdom Metazoa; phylum Chordata; order Testudines; family Chelydridae; genus Chelydra; species Chelydra serpentina. The sequence goes on along the minus strand of JBAIAC010000035.1, from coordinate 25,151,720 downwards.
ACAGATGGACTATGCGTTGTGTGAAGAAATACTTCCTTTTATTTGTTTTAAACCTGCTGCCTATTAATTTCAATTAGTGACCCCTAGTTCTTGTGTTATGAGAAGTAGTAAATAACACTTCCTTATTTTCTCCAGTCATAATTTTATAGACCTCAATCATATCTCCCCTTAGCAGTCTCTTTTCTAAGTTGAAAAGTCCCAGTTTTGCTAATCTCTCCTCATACAGAAGGCGTTCCATACCCCTAATCATTTTTGTTGCCCTTTTCTGAACCTTTTCCAATTCCAATATATCTTTTCTGAAATGGGGTGACCACATCTGCACACAGTATTCAAGATTTTGGCATACCATAGATTTATATAGAGGCAACATGATATTTTCTGTCCTATTATCTATCCTTTTCTTAATTATTCCCAGCATTCTGTTCACTTTTTTGACTGATGCTGCACATTGAGTGGATGTTTTCAGAGAATTATCCACAATGACTCCAAGATCTCTTTCTTGAGTGGTAACAGCTAATTTAGACCCCATCATTTTATATGTATAGTTGGGATTATGCTTTCCAATGTGCATTACTTTGCATTTATCAACATTACATTTCATCTGCCATTTTGTTGCCCAGTCAACCAGTTTTGAGAGATCCTTTTGTAGCTCTTTGCAGTCTGCGTGGGTCTTAACTATCTTTAGCAATTTTGTATCATCTTCAAATTTTGCCACCTCACTGTTTACTCCTTTTTCCAGATAATTTATGAATATGTTGAATAGGACCGGTCTCAGAACAGGCACATCAGAAACAAAGTGTTTGGGGACAGATACTCAGTTTGTAGCTTTACTGATGCTGATAGAGAGATGCTGACTTACACGAGCTATGGACCTGGCTCTTGGAACTGTGCATGTTTCTCATGCCAAGAGATTTTTCTCAGACAGAAATCTGGAAATTCAAATTCTGAACAGGTTCTCATTCATTCAAAACCACAACATTTTACCTCCGAAATGACCCTTTTTTTAAAAATGAAAACCCTGAAACTGATGCAGTTGCTAAAAAAAGGCTAATATCATTCTGCAGTGTATTAAGAGGAGTGGTGAATGTAAGACATGGTAGTTAATTGTCCTGTCTTAGTTGGCACTGGTGAGGCCGCAGCTGGAGGCCAATTCTGGGCACCACACTTTAGGAAAGATGTGGACAAACAGGAGAGAGTCCAGAGAAGAGCAAATGATAAAACATTTAGAAAACCTGACCTATGAGGAAAGGTTTAAAAAACTGGACATGTTGAGTCTTGAGGAAAGAAGACTTAGGGGGGACTTGATAATCTTCAAATATGTTAATGGCTGTTATAAAGAGGATGGGGATCAATTAATTGTTTTCCACATCCACTGAATGTAGGAGAAGACATAATGGGCTTAATCTGTAGAAAGGGAGATTTTAGGTTAGATATTAGGAAACATTTTCTGATTATAAGAGTTGTTAAGTTCTGGAACAAGTCTCCAAGGGAGGTTGTGGAATCCCCATCATTGGAGGTTTTTAAGAAGTGTTGGACAAATGCTTGTCAGTGATGATATAGGTTTACTTGGGCCTGCATCAGCGCAGGGGGCTGGACTTGATGATCTCTCAAGGTCCATTCCACCCTATGTTTCTGTGATCCTATGATTCTATGGAGAATGTAGCAATTAAAAATCCTGATCCATTCTCAAAATTCAAAATGAAATGTTAAACTTTTAATTTCTGACATTTCTAATTTTGTTTCTTATTCGCCCCCTGTCACTCCTTCACACACACATCTCTACCTGGAGCTCATAAAATTTTAGCATAATATTTTGTCCAGTAGAGAACAACAGACCTTTTAAGGCCATAATCTTGTCAAAATTATGCATATGCTTAACTTTTTGCACTGTGAATAGTCTCATTGAACACAACCGTCCATACAGATTCGCAGAAGTGTACAGAATCAGAAGCAAAAATAGGCAACTCAAGTGGCTTAATAAGAAGGAGGAATGTGACTTCAAAGAGAATTTTGCCTGAGAAAAAGCCTTCATGGTTTGGCCCTGTACACTTCCCCCTGTATAAGAATAATAATTACAGGTGTATCAAGCTGGTCACACAATTTTGAAATTCAATGAAAGGAAACATGTCAACCTTTTCAGCAAAAATGTTCACCCATTTTTTGATCAGCTCTAGTAGTAAGTAACAATGATATACCTACGGTACATCTCTCTCGTGACATCAGAAATAACTCAAAGAGTTTGCCATCACAAATCCAAGATGATAATTCCTGGTTTTACAATACCATATATTTGATTTTTTCCTCTTTTTTTAATATTTGTCCCGTTTCAGAAAGATGTGTGCGCAACTGTAATAAACTCACACAAAAATGATCAGGTGGACTTTTCATGGGTGAGTTAATCCTGAAGTCGCCATGTCTACATATGCTAATTGCAGACATTCATGCACTAATCACCTGCACAGAATTGCACATGCACACACCTGAGAATCTGGGCCATAAAAGTACAAAGATGTGTGCTTCAAACATAATGCATAAGTTAAAAAAAACTTGTACTATTATCAAATCAATAATATATCATGTTGAATATGATGTTGCATCAGAACTAATATTCCTTTTTTACATGACCTACTGGGAATTTTCAGAAAATATCTATCAATATGAAGGAGGATTTTGGTCTCAGATTTAGTTTGACAGATTTGATGTTCTTCTGTTTTCCCCTCTCCTTTAATAACAATACAGAAATCAGAACTAGCATTGGTGCTGGGGCATGAAGAGATCAAATAATCTGTGTGTATGTAAGACACACTTTAATTATTTTTTATTCACAGTAACTGGCAACTTACTTTATTGATGCTGAAAACATTGAATGAGTTCCCTTAGGAAATCAGTGTGCTTTCCCCTCCCCTCCATGTTTCTGAGGCATTAATTTAATATTACTTCTTAAAATGCTTTTAAAGAATTGCAGCACTGAATCACTTTATTGGAAAATGCTTTTAGAGCTGGACCCATGTACAATTTTTATGTATGTATGTATTTATTTTTACTTTCAAAGGTGAAGTAACACTTAGTCCCTGGAAGCTTCTTTGGTATATACAAAAAATATCAATATCAGTTTGTTTTTAAGACTGTCCCTCTAGACAGACAAGAATAGCATAGCCAATCAGAGAAGGCTATTTCAGAAGCCGAAAATAACTGGCTACTCCTAATTGTAACATTTTCAAGAGGCACTGCTCTTTCCTTAGACCATGCTGGGCATCCCTTGGAATTGCTACAGAAACATTTTATTGCTCATTAATTATTATTCTTTTTAGAAGATTGTTCTTGGCATTTTTTTTGTTTGTTTTATAGTTTTCTTGAAAATCTTCCCAGGTTCCATCTCTCCCTCCCACAACCATTATGTGTGATTTAAATGAAATTATGTAAGCTGAGGTCTCTGACTAAAAAAAAACCCTTAATGCAGAGACACGCACAGGATGTGACCAATGCTGGTTTTAAGTTGCTGATGAATCTTGCCATTATAAGCTTATTCCAAAGAAAAGAAGGCTTCACAAATTGTTGTTTAAAAATATAAAAAGTATGTTTTTTACTCCAAGAACCATAATTGTCATGCATTTACTGTTGATAACCTATGACTACAGGGTGCTTACTCTAGATACTTCTCTATAGAACAGTGGATATTGATGCTGTTTAGAAGGGGCACAAAAATAATCTGTCACTTGAAATACTCATTTGGGAAACCTCCTACACTAATAAAATCCTGAAATGTAGTGATATAAAACACAAATGTTTTCTTCCCCTTAAATTACAGAATTCAGTAAGTTTAAAGGTCTGAATAGCCCAGAAAGACAGTCTGATGGATAGCATAGCCAGTAGCTTTCTTGTGTTATACGATAGGCAAGGTTCTATGTTGATGAATTCAGGTTATGTTATGCTTAAAGTGGCAATTTTGGAAAACTTTTCCTGTTACCTCACAGTAACTTGCAGTAAATCAGTGTAAATTCTATTACTTACAATGCATCATCCCCTCCAATAACTGGAAACCAGACTTGATTCTGTGCCTGTCTATATGTCTGTTCATACAGAAAAGTGATGAAAACTGTCGGCTCCATCACATATGAACTGAGCATTCAGACCTGGTAACTGTGAGAGAACCCAAGACTTAGAAATCACTTTGTTTTACAGGAAATTAATAAGTGATCAAATATAAAGAATCTGAATGAAAATAAAAGAAATACAAAAGGCTAAACTCACTGATTCCTATAAAATATTAGGCCAAATGCACTTAAGCTAAAAGCAGACTGAAAACTATAATTACTTGAGGCATAAATTTGGCCCATTATCTCTTTCACACTCTATGTATTTATGTGATATATATTTTTAATCTTATATGCATATTTATAAGCGCACACACAAATGTATATACATACTTACATATTCACATATATACATATCTGAATATATATGTATATGTACACACACACAAAGCCAAAATGAAAAGAGATTCATGCCTTAAGTTTCCTTAGATAAATTGCTTACAGTCTTGGGTTCAAGCTAATGATTTCTTCCCCTACCATGCTCACATTTATGTCTTTTTAACTCTACAGGATTAAAACTTGAAAAGCATGAAAGATAGGATGAAAATAAATTTTTATTCTATATTACAATAAATGTGAATATCAAAAGATTCTTCCACAGTTGTGTGACTGCTGGCATTTGTAAAGAGTTAGAGAACCCTGGAATATAAAAAAGCCAAAACACAGATTTTTTTTCAATCAACTCTAGCAAAACAAAAAGCACAATATAAGAACAGCAAGAAGGTCTAGGGTGGGTTGACAGCTAAAGCCTATTTCCTTAATTGAAACAGACATTTCTAGCATCACTTCAGAAAGAGGTTGGTATGAAAGACTGACAGATTCAGTTCTACTCTTTAAACTCTAGTTGCTTGCATTCTACCTACAGTATAAAAGTATGAAAAGAAAGAAAGAAAGAAAGAAAGAAAGAAAGAAAAGGTGTCCTTACGGAGTGCTGATTTAATTGAATTATCTATTTAGGCTGACATGAGGCAGAAGAAGGTAAACTCACTAGAGCTGAATGAGTAGGTGATTTTCAGTTCGATGGCCAAAATGAAAAATCCAAAAATAAAACTCTTTAGATCAACATGAAACAACAATTATTCCATTTTTCTCTAGGAAAAAAAACACTTTTTTTTTAGTTTAGGTTATCAGAAATTTTTCATTTGACTTGAAATTAATTTTTGTTAGTTTTCAGGATTTTTTAACACCCCCCCCCCTTTTTTTTGGTAAATATTGCTAAATTTTGAAATGAAATATCACTTTGAATGAAAAGTCAAAATGGCTCATTTACATTTTTTGGAATTTTGGAATTTCTGCAGTTTTATTCAGCTGAAACTATTAATCAAATTTTACCCAAATTCACATATGGTTATTTTTCACTGAAACATACATTTCTCAATGAATAAACTATTTGCCAACAAAAATTCCCCTGCTCTAAAAATATCAACCATACTCCTGGGGCCAACACTCCAATGAGATACATGGTGACATCACATGTCAAACATAATTTGATCAGAAAATTGATAAATATTGTAAAGTTGCACTCATTTACCATAAGTTATGTGTGCAAAATGACTGAAATTTACATTCCATTGGTGAAGTATAGCAAGGAAAGCTACGAATCGGATAGGAAAGCTGCCCTCAAACTCTATCTTACACTTTCCTATCAACTTTTTATACACCACCACCATTTTTGCCCCCGAGTATGTCCTCTACACAACCCATGGAGTACAGATTAGGTGGACGTCACACTACTTTACCCCTTATACATTTTCTGATCAATTTATGGTGAACATCTACCCTATTTGTGTTACCAATGAATTTGTCACAGAGTTTTCCATTGGAATTGTATTATCTAACATCATATGTTGATTTTGCTCAGGATGCACAAGTTCCCAATGTATCCTATCCATTCTTTCCCTCTAATCATGCACTCTTTACAAATCCTAATCTCCCACTTCCTTCTGTACAAGGAGGGTTGTGCTGAGCCAGTCAAGAATCAAAGGGGTAGAAAAGGCCCTGTGAAACCACTTCCTTCTAAATGGCACCAAATACTTCTTAGCCTTGTAAATCCAATGTATGTATCACCTCTGAACATAGCTTATGAATTTTAATATAAATACATACAGATACAAATCTAACACTTTGCAAGCCAACCACCCACCAAAAAAAAAAAAACAAACAAAAAAAAAAAGGCATAACAATTTGGCTCCCAGGCTGCAATTGTCCTTAGACAAACTACTATCCAGAAGATGTGAAACTTTATTAACATGAGATGGTGGTTAGAGCTGGGCAGGAACCAGATTTTGCATTTTGTGGGAAATTCCACAATTTAAAAAAAAATCCAAAATGGAACAAAAAATAATATCAAAATTTCCTGTGAAACAAAATTCCAATTAATTGTCATTTCAGGTGCATCAAAACATTTTGTTTCAATTTTGACTTTTTAAAAATATTTTTAATGTAAAGACCTATTAATCTGGTTTTGAAAAGTAACTGACAAGTCAGTTCATTATGAAAAATTGAAACATTTCCTTCAGAAAATGTTGTAACAGCACATTATCAAAACACTTCATTTATTTTTTTCAGATTAAATTTTGTCTAAATTGACATTTTTAAAATACAGTCAATTAAAACAAAAGTGGAATTTTTCATTGAAAAAAAAAGTGACCAAAATTTGTCAACCCTCCCTAGTAGCTTGTAGAGCTTAATATAATTTGAAAGCAAGACCTGTTCAATGTTGTTGTATGCTGTATATCAAGACTTAAACTTCACAAATGATATAAATATCACTAAAGTCTCCCCCTAAGCTTTTTTTTTTTTTAAACACATTAGAGGTTGGCACAGCTGGAGAAAGCTTTACCCATTGAGGCCTGCCAAAGAATTTATGTTTGCTGATTCATTTATTTATTTTGCTTACATTAGATGTGCCAATTGTTAAAAGTATTTCTGGAAAATGGAATCCATGTTTCCTATTTACAGGCAATCATAACCCAGCACACACATAAGTATACACATTCAAATGCAATTTTTTCTTTTGGAAAAAAACAAATACCTGAAAAATTAGAGCTGGAACCAAGCCACACAGATCTTAACTTTCTCCTAGTTTACAGCTTTTGCGCCTACCCTGTCTGTATTAAAACAAATCATGCTTCTTAATCAACAGGTCTATGGTTCACAAAAATAACTGTTTACTTTTAAATGTACACATTGTGCCATACTGTACGTATGTCACATATGAATGTATTATTTGAAAATAGCACAGTTGCTAAACTGTAAAGGTAAATGTCAATTGGAAGAGACAGTATTTGATCTGAATCATTTGTGGGCAGTTTGCCCTTTGGATAAGCAGGTACTCTAATTATGAAATTCTGGAGAATGCTTTGCATATCCCATGCTTTGCTATACACAACTTTCAAATGCTTGCTAGTAGGTAGATGGAAATTAAAGAAGTAAATACTGCCATATTGTGTTTGGCCCCTAACTTTGATATCTGATATTATCTAATGGCTCAGCTGCAGGGAATGCACCTTGATAAAATGTTATTTAGCCAATCATCTCACTTTCCTATTAATTAAAGAACCAATACTGATGCTGTATGCCAAATCCTAGCCTTTGTTTCATGGGTGCAAATAGCTTGGGAAAGAGGCTTTAAGGAATATCTTTCCCCCAGTAACACCTGCACAGAAACAAAGCAGGATTTCTACATGATACCTGCCCTGATGCTTAAGAGAACTCCCATGGAGGAAAGAAACGCCAGTCTATGTTATAAGTTGTTTCTCCCTCCTTCCACACATACATCCCTCACCATCCTTAAATCTAGCTTAAGAGGGAGGCTGGAAATTCCCATGGGTTAGGTGGCTACCGGGTGGCATAAAGCTGGCATAGTCGTAAGGTAGTTAACCATGCCAGTGCTATGCCACTCTCACTCATAGCCCCATCATAGGCAGCGTGGCCAGAGCACACTGCACTGCACCAGACCCAAACTATAGCACTGACCCTTGGGGATGCTGCAGGTAGAAATAAGTTAGAGTATCCAAATGCCAGGAATCAGAGGAGCACAAATACGGCATCAACACGAAGCACCTTTTCCCTTCAAGCCCATTGGGTCCTGTGTGGAGCGTGGTGTTGTATCAGTCATGCAAGGTACTCATAAACTTCAACAGGTCTTTATTCCAAAAGGGAAATCTCTTTACTAAGTTGCTGCTGCACGCTCTGTAGCTCTCTCAGCCTCCCAACTCCCTCCTCCCTTCTTCCTGTCCTTACAGACTCCCAGCAGCCAGTGCTCCCAGTTCTAATAATTGTAAGCAACATCTAAACACCACATTCCCTCCTCTCTTAAGAAACTCTCCCAATTAAAATAACATTGTTGTTCTAACCACAGGAACAAATATAAAACAAGACACTATACTGTTGGCAGAAATATTACACTGAAAACACTGTTGATACTACATAACATAGTCTCTTGTCCAGACAGGTGGTCGTCTGGGTCTGACAGGCCGCCTCTCAAGCCCCGGTTCCAGTGCAATGTCTTGTTGTGTGGGTGCTACGGTGAAGTCATCCAATGCAGACTGGGTGTTGGCATAATCTCCTCTTGGTGCATAGGCAGGTGCAAGATCAGAAACATTCCATACCTGTCCATCAGAAAGTCGATAGGTGTAAGGTCCCTTCTTCTCTATGATTTTAAGAGGAGCTGTAAATTTATGGTCCCCATTGCGTAAAATTCCAGGTTTTCGTATTCTAATGAAGGAACCACATTCAAACTTTGGTTCTTTAGCACCCCGCCGCTTGTCTGTGAAAGCCTTAGACTGCTTGGTTCTGTTCAACTGTTTTTCTCACATCATCCTCGTTTGGGGCATCAGGTCGTGCCTTTAACAATCCAGCAACGTTCAGTTTAGTATTCATCTGTTTCCCATGCAGTAACTCTGCGGGTGATCTTTGCATTGTGGCATGTCGTGTAGCCCGGTATGCTTGCAAGAAATCAGTAGTGAAGGGAATCCACAATCGCCCTTCTAGTTTAGCCGTTAGCAAACTCTCTTTCAAACTTCTGTTAAACTGTTCGATTTCCCCATTGGCCTGAGGGTAGTATAGGGATGACCTTCTGTGTAAAATGTTCCTCTCTGCTAGAAAAGTTTCAAACTCCAGGGAAGTAAATTGACTACCATTATCTGAAACCAGTTCTTTGGGGTTACCTTCCCTGCTAAAAACTGAAGAGAGGAACTTAATTACTGTAGAAGAGATTTGCGATGTAAACGCTACCTCAGGCCATTTACTGAAATAGTCTATTAAAGTGATGGCATAACGGCAGTCACTTGGAGCAGTATCAAAGGGTCCTACAATGTCAATTGCCACTTTTTCCCATGCAGATTCAGGAAGAGGAACAGGCTGTAATGGAGGGGTACATGACACTGCTGTCTTATCATGCATTTGGCAAGTGACACAGGATTTTATGAGTGCTTCAGTTTGAGAGTCCATCCCTGGCCACCAATACAGATCCCATAGTCGTTGTTTGGTTAGGACAATTCCTTGATGAGTATCGTGTGCCAGGTGTATGAGTTTTGACTGTAACTCTTCTGGCACAAGTAGCTGGTGTGTACCTTGTAGCACACAGCCATCAAGCAAAGAAAGTTCATCCCGAACTCTAAAATAAGGCAGCAAAACTGGGTCAAGGTTTTTAGGGTTACTGGGCCATCTCTTTGTCAGAAATTCCCGTAGTTTTTGTTGAATTGGACATGCTGAACAAGCAGCTTGAAATTGTTCTCTTGTAACTGCAGTAAGAGTGCCTGTAATAAGTGCAACTAGTACCTCCTCATCCTCCGGTGGACTATCTGGTGAAGGCAAAGGCAGGCGAGAAAGGCAATCAGCTACAACATTTTGGTTTCCAGGCTTATATTCCACTTCTTAATTGAAAGAGAGTAGTCTCGCAGACCATCTAGCAATACGATATCCTGCTCTTCCCAGTCCTTTCATGGTGAGCAACGTCGTCAAAGGGCTGTGGTCTGTGCGCAACTTGAATGTGCGGCCCCACAGGTAAGTTCTCCATTTTTCAGTAGCCCAGACACAAGCAAGTGCTTCTTTTTCAACTGTAGAATATTTTCTCTCTGCATTACTTAATGTATGTGAAGCAAATGCAACAGTCCTCTCTGTGTTGTCCTCATGAAGTTGTGAGAGGACAGCCCCAAGTCCATAATCAGAAGCATCGGTAGTTACAATTGTGGGCAATGCAGGACTGAATAGTGCAAGTACTGGACTATGTACAATCAAGTCTTTCACCATTTCGAAACTAGCTTGTGCATCCGTTGTACACACTAAGGTTGAACTTCCCCGTAGTAATTCTCGTAACGGTTCAATGACAGAAGCATAATTGGGAATGAATTTTGCATACCAGGAGGTAAGACCCAAGAAGGAACGTAAGGTTTGCAAATCTGTTGGAGGGGGAGCATTTGAAATTGCCAGGATATGATCTGGATCAGGTTTTAGTCCAGCCTGTGAAATTGTATGCCCCAGAAAGGAGAGTTCAGTTTGTCTAAATTTGCATTTGGATCTATTGAGCTTGAGGCCTGCTTTGCTAATGCAGTTTAGTACAGACTGCAGGTTATTGTCGTGCTCCTCAGAAGTATTTCCAAACACGATAATATCATCCAGATAGCACTGAACTCCATGTTGATTCTTCAGAATCAATGACATCATTTTTGGAAGGCACTTGGGGCAGATGTGAGACCGTATGGAACACGTTTAAAATGAAATAGTCCCTCATGTGTAATAAATGCTGTGAGGTCTCTGCTATCTTCATGCAACATAACCTGGTAATATGCAGTCTGCAAATCAAGAGTAGAAAACATCTTTGCTCCACGGAGTTCTGCAAATACTTCTTCTATGTAAGGGAGAGGATGACTGTCAATCACAATAGCTTTATTTGGCTCCCTTAAATCCACACAAAGGCGAATGCCTCCACACTTCTTCTGCGTCACTACTATAGGTGAAACCCATTCCGAGGAGTCACTCTCTTCAATAATGTCCTTTTGAACAAGTTTTCTAAGTTCCTCTGAGACAGCGTCCCTGACTGAAAATAGTAAGCACTGTAACTTCTGTCGTACAGGCATCACATTATTCCGCATTTTAACTTTATGCAGAAACCCATAAGCACAGCCGAGTTTCTCCTCAACCTGGTGTTGGGTCCCAGCTGAAACTGGTGTGTGTACTGCAAGAGTGCTTTGCTGAGGAAGATCAATTTGTCCATTAACTACCCTGAGATTTAAAGCAGCCAATACATCTCTGCCAAGGATAGGGGTGCCTTTGTTGACAATGTAGAACTCTGCAGTTACACAACGATCACCAAAAGTAACTATTGCTGGCAGGCAGCCATGTACTGGAATATGTTTTTTCAAATAGCATACCAAGTGAAGTTTGGGTTCAGTAAGAGGCACATCTTTAAAGTATTGCAAATAGATGGAATCAGGTAGTATAGATACTGCTGAGCCAGTGTCCAACATTAGCTGAATAGAGTGTGATATGCCTGCAGATTTGGTGGAAATGTTTACAGTGCACTTTATTTGTTCTGGAATATGTGCAGTAGTGATTCTGTCCACACTCAGCACAGTAACATCTGGTATTGTAACTGCATGCCCTGTTGGTTGAACTGGCTGCTGCAACACACTTTAGCAAAATACCCAATCTTTTTGCAATGATTGCACTGAGCTACTTTTGCAGGACATCCTGTGTAGCTTGCAAGGTGTTGTGAGGATCCACAGCGAAAGCATGCTTTTACAGGATTTTGCATTTGCTGATTCGGTGTTTTTTTATTAGTTTTCCTCTTGTAATCTTTTGTCTGCAGCGAGAGTGGATTTTTATGCAAAGGAGTCACAGCCTGTACTGTGCCTCCTCTATCCATGCTCATTATTTTGGCTTCAGCTGTTGCTGACTCAATCTGAGTAGCAATGGTTATTGCTTTTTCTAGTGTAAGTTCTGGTTCTAGAAGTAAGCGTTCTCTTACACGAAGCATGGTTGTTTTCTCAATAAGCTGGTCTCTAATCATCTCATCTGCCATAGTCCCAAAGTCACAAGTTACAATCAGACTCCTCAGGGAAGCAATATACTACATTATAGTCTCCCCTGTTTTCTGCTCATGCTGGCGAAATCTGTAGCGATGAGCTACTACAGTCACTTCTGGCACAAAAAAAATCTTTAATGCAGTGAGTGCAGTCTCATATTTATCATTTGCAAGGGAAAAAGTGTAAAATATTCGCTGCCCTTCTGCTCCAAGGCAGTGGATTAACAGAGCACGCTTTCTTACTTCAGAAATCTCTGTAGCACTGACTGCAAGCAGATGAGTCTCAAACATATGGCGCCAGACAGTAAAAGCAATTGGAGGCTCACCTGGGCTTTGCAGAAAGGGTGCAGGTGGGTTCAGAGGCAGAAGATCCATCCTTGTCGCCAAAATGTTGTATCAGTCATGCAAGGTACTCACAAACTTCAACAGGTCTTTATTCCAAAAGGGAAACCTCTTTACTCAGTTGCTGCTTCACCCTCTGTAGCTCTCTCAGCCTCTCAACTCCCTCCTCCCTCCTTCCTGTTTCCTGTCCTTACAGACTCCCAGCAGCCAGTGCTCCCAGTTCTAATAATTGTAAGCAACATCTAAACACCACACGTAGCTTGGCAAGAACAGAGGATCAGGGCCAGTTTGGGCCATGCTAATTAAATAAATCCACACCTCAAAAGTACTAACAACTACAAGGCCACAGGGTAAACAGCTATAGCTTTGTGATCACAAAACCTGCCAAAACACATTCCTGTCTTAAAGAACATAAACATAATTGGTTTTTATTTTATTTTATTTTGGTAGGGGCACATGTCATTTGGGAAACAAAGTAATATCACATCAGAAAGAGATTATTCTTTCTATATTAAATCTTTAAGATTGTTCGTTATTTTTTATTTTATATTCAGTTTATGAGGACCCTGTAGGAGTCTAAATCCTGAATCAGCTTTTACGAAACTGGCTACATCAAACAGAGCTGTTCTCAGTGGGCAGATTATTTGAAGCTGGTTCTGCCAGAAGAGAGACAACTCTTGTTAGAAATGCTTGCATTTTAGCCAACTGTTTTTTTGCCCATCTGACAACCACTACGTTGTAAAATCTTTAAAACTTCACTCTGATCTAGGAAAGAAAAAGCCCCCAGGTATATTTTTTGTGTATTTTTCTTAAAATCCGGTGTTTTGCACAACCTCTATCTCCTGAAGCAGCAAAGATTGTGCAAAACAAAGGAACGCAGGATTAAGCAAACCAGGTTACACTGCTGGTCCATCCTGCCTTCAGCATTAGCTAGTACCTAAGGGTCAGAGGAATGCTGAAATATGCACTTGCAGGCAGGAATTTGTTTCTGACCCTCAGCTAGATATCAGCTTAGGACATGAAATATAAGATTTGATTACCCCCCATCTTTACTTTTTTTTAAAAAAATCTTTTTTTATCTTGCATAGCTACAGCTATCATCAGTGGCCATACAATTATCCAATCAATTTTTAAAATTCAGTCACAGCATGGGCTTAATTCTGATCTCACTCTGTATTTTATATCAATGTAGGCTCACTCCTGACAACAAAGTTACTCTCAGTTTACATCTTTGTGAGTTCAGAATCCGACCTTATATCTCTTGGAATCCTTAGAATCCAATCAAAAAGCATGTTCTTTTTTCTTCCCATACAAAACACTATCCAGCATCACCATAGTTTCATAGCAACATGATTTCTCAGTCTGGATGAGTTTTATTTTAGATTAAGGGGGGAAACAAAACAAGAGGGAACAAAAGTATAGTGTCCATAAGTGATCACTCTGTGCCTGTACTCTGTAACAACAGCCATCTTGAACTAAACACTATTCTCAATTGTGGAGGGCCTCACAGAATGAAAATTAGTGGACTTAGCTGAAATATAAAGGTGTAGTAAACAAGAAAGAGAGTTATAGCAGGTATATAGCAGGTCTATATACAGCATAAATTAATTTTGAAAATTCCCTGTGTGGCTATAGAATGGAAGGTTTCTAAGCAAATATCATACTTTATTGATTCATTACCTCAATGGATAGGAAATTTAGTTTGCATTTAGTATCTCTGATTTGATTTATTTGAGTATTCCTGTCCATCCATAGCACTAGTGCACACTTGGTCTTCTGCATTCCTTGCATACCTACTACTTCCATTGAAGTCAATGCATCAAGATTGTTGGTTACGACTTTCTGAATACCCCATATGCTTATAGTGCCATGCTACATTATTGGGACAGAATAGTCCCTAAGGAATATCAACATTCTTAGGCTTCCCAGCATGTTATGCACAAACCAAGATAACTTGTTTGATTTCTTGCATGTGGACAGCAACAGATAAGGCTAAGACTGCTTTTGGTATAGTGTTTTTTTGTTTTTAAAATAATTAGTCTAGGGAGGATACGTAGCTGTGTGTTTCACTGTTACCCATGTTTTACAGTATGGCATTTCTATGGTACAAGAACAATGATTGTTTTAATGTTTTTTATGTCAAGTTAATCCACACTATATTGCTTATGTAACAACAGTAAGCAATATTTTACTCCCTGTAGAGAAGAGAAACCTGGCTTATAATCATACTACTACACCACTGAACTACTGACTGCATGATTCTAATGGGTTTATCCTTTTCTTTCTCTCTTTACCAAGTGAAGAAGCATAGCAACTGTAATTTAAAGGTCAAATTCATCCCTGGTATAACTCCACTGACTGTAACAGAGTTACACTGTGGATGCAATTTGGTCCTTCTAATCCCTAAATTAAAAAATAATCTGTCCGCATTAATATCTCCCCTCTACCTGCTTGAAACAAAGATACCTATTTTTAAAGGATAAAATATGAGGCATGTAAAAAGTAGCTTCCATTATGTTAATAGTTTAATCTGTGCATGGCCCTAGAGATTTTAGAAACATTTCTCATGATGTCACATTGTTCTGATTTTTAATTTTCTCATATTTTGATTCCATAATTTTTCCTTCCTAGACAGAGATGTTCTAGAAATGTGGTGCTGTATACCCAGATGCTGTTTTTCTTTTCAAAGTTTGCTTTAGACTTTTAAAATCAGCGCAATTTACTGAAAGTTTGAGTTGGTCAATAATTCATGTACAGTTATGATTGCGTTCAGTAATGATCTTACTTATATTTCCACTTCATTGTTCATTCCAAAGTGCATTGCAAAACTGTACATAATGTAAGTAACTGAAAATGAGGTTGTAACAGAAAATGTTTTCCAAACTTAACCTTAGAAGTTGCTGTCTTTCCCACCATAATTCAAGAATTATTTCACCTACTACCGAAATCCATCCCTCTCTGGGGTGAAAAGAAATAAGGCTAAAAGATTTCAAATTGTACAAAGTATTAATCATGTAGGCCTGGAAGAGTTGGGATTGTTAGGGAGCCTGTCTCCTCTAGCACACCGATTGGAAGGAAGAATTAAATTTCAGCTGAAATTCTAAGAAACATTTATGTAGGTAGAAAGTAATTATTTAGTTGGACTTTTGGACAGGACCCTGGGCAAACATCCCTATTTCTGGATAAATCATCTTGTGATAGTGGCATAGATAACCACACTACTTCCTGCAACATCTTGAATTTTCTCAGTTTCCCATTCAGGTATTATAGTCATGATTAGGATTCTGCTTAATTTAGGGGACATGATACTTTCACAGCGGCACGACAGCAGAGTTAGACTACTATGCAAGATTTTACCCATGTAATTAATTGGCTTAACATTGTAAATCCCTTGAAGAGAAACATGGGTTACAAAGGCACAATCTATGTCTTGAAATAATTTCAGTGCTTAAGATTTGCAATAGTTTGATGGTTGATCCTCCAGTGTCTGTAATGATATTTGACCATTTTAATAGTGTAAATATCCCCATACACCTAATAATGCTTCTTAATAATTGAACTGAAGTTCAGAATAATGTGACTAATAATACCATTATCTAGATTTAGAATTACTGATTATTTGGTGATGTACACAAATTGCCCTGTAGCAGTAGCAGTTGCAATATTAATGTAGCCAACTATCATTGTAATGCACAACAGCAACAGAATGTAAAAGCAGCCATTTGTTTTCTAGCCAATCTGATTTTGGTGTAATTCATATTACTGTAATGAGGTCTTCTCACTTCCTGTCCTTTTCAAAGTCTTTGTGTTTTCTGAAGGGCAAAATTGTTTTCTAAATAGTGTCTCCCTGCACTCTAGCCTTTTCCACTGAAGTACTTCATAAGAAAGAATTAAAATGAATCTTATTTACAAGATGAGACCCTCTCCCTGTATCTTTGATGTTATACAAAAGATTGAAGGCTTCTAAATCCAAAAATGTCTTACAAAGTCACACACTAATTTCTTAAGGGTCAGGAAGTCAAGAAAAAATAAAATACAATCTATTCCACCTAGTCTTAGTTTGTAAAAAGCAAGAAGAAAGACTACAAGAGGCTTCATAATTACAAACAGGTTTAAGTGCAAATATTTTTAAAATATGACTCTGGGGCCCAATAAATCCTTGATATTTAAACACTGGCTTTAATATGGTTCCACAAGGGATGAACTGGGCCCAATATAGCTATACCTAAGATTTTTTTTGTTGGTCTTCATTATCATTTAGCAGGGATAATAAACTGATTTTTTCAATATTGCTTTCGGTCACATGCAAAACTCAAAATGTTGCTAACTCAATAATTAGCTGTAAATGCTGTGTATAATTCATCACATTTTTATTGATATGACCTGGATTTTATTGATATGACCTGGATAATTGGTATTTGTTCCACTGAAACAGAAAAGAAATAAGGCCAAAAGATTTCAAATTGTACAAAGTATTAATCATGTAGGCCTGGAAGAGTTGGGATTGTTAGGGAGCCTGTCTCCTCTAGCACACCGATTCAGTCACACACACCCTGCAGCTAAATCACACAAGCACTAAGACAAAATGGGAGTGAGTGAAAGAAAGGAAGTAGACAGTCAGCTCTCTTTCTCCCTTGCTCCTGCTTCCACAGCGAAGCGTCAGTTTAACTCCCCCACCCATACTGCAGCTCTTCACTATTACCCTCTTTTAGGTTGCTCAAGCTCTCTTCCAACTTCACCACACTTAGGTGTGTGGAGGAAGCAGCACTATCAAAGCCTGTGGAGCTGGCTGCACAGAGAACCTTGAAGCCACGCTTTGTCTGGAGTTGAGTGCTTTGAGACAGCAAAGGATTGTGGGATTTGTGTGTGTACTGGCCATGAGAATTTTGGGTTCAAGTTGAAAAAAAACACAGAACCATTGCTTTAGGTTTCTAGTTTGAATCCACCCTTAGCTGAAAGTGACTGAAACCAGCAGTACCCTGACAAGGCATGTAAATGATGTAGGTGGACTCAGTCCATTGACAGGTGTAGCAAGGGGAGGGTGGCAGCCATAATAGGAAATGACTAGACGGAGTGGGAATTGCCAAGAAAATGCTATTTCATCTCTATTGGTGCAGAGCAACTGACATAGCAAAAAGCCTGACAATATTAGTACCCTTTTCAGCAGTTCCAGTCATGAAGCCTGGATTGAATGGACATGAAACCAAACCTCCCTCTCAGCTGGGCCCTTCAAGTGAGAGTTGATGCACAGTGGCAGGATATCGTAGTAGGGAAGCTTGTGTTTCGGCTGCCTATGAAGAGGGAAAGAATGTAAGGCCAGGTCTACACTAGGACTTTATGTCGAATTTATCAGCGTTAACTCGATTTAATCCCTCACCCGTCCACACTAGGAAGCAGTTTATTTCGACATTAAGGGCTCCTTGAATCGATTTCGGTACTCCACCCTGACGAGGGGAGTAGCGCCAAAATCGAAATGGGCATGTCGAATGCGAGGTACTGTGGACGGAATTCGACGCTAATAGCTCCGGGAGCTATCCCACAGTGCACCACTCGGTGGACGCTCAGGGCAGTATTGTGTACTCGGATGCTCTGACCTGCCACTCAGAGAAATCCCCGCGAAAATTTGAATACTTTTTCCTCTGTGGCCATTTTGAATCACATTGCCTCTTTGGACATAGTGGCGAGCTCAGCAGCACTGGCAATGATGCAGAGCTCTACAGCGGTGGTTTCGATGCCATCACTGAATAGAAAGAGAGCTCCAACATGGAGTGATCGTGAGGTTTTGGATCTCATCGCTGTGTGGGGCGATGAATCCATCCTAGCCGAGCTCCGTTCAAAAAGACGGAATGCAAAAATTTACGAGAAGATTTCACAGGCTATGACGGAGAGAGGGTACAGCCGGGATGCTACGCAGTGCCGCGTCAAAATCAAGGAGCTACGTCAGGCGTACCAAAAGACCAAAGAGTCCAACGGACGCTCCGGCTCAGCGCCTCAGACTTGCCGTTTTTACGAGGCACTGCACGCCATGCTCGGTGGTGCGGCAACAACTACCCCACCAGTGTCCGTGGACACCGATGATGGGGTCCATTCTACGGACACATCGGAGGAGGTTTTCGCTGACGGCGAAGAAGAGGAAGGAGGGCAGGGGGACGAGGCAATCGAAAGCGGTCACCCTGGAGATTTCCCCGACAGCCAGGAACTATTCCTGACCCTGACTGCGCTGCCCTTCGAACACTCCCAAGGCAGCATTCCTGATCAGGAATCAGGAGAGGGATCATCAGGTCAGTGTTTTAGACATTTATTTTCAATACAATACTTATGGTGTGTTAACGCTCTGTAACTGTGGCTTCATTGGCCTTATGCGCTTCACCTTGGAGTCGCTTTCCCGTGCAACTATTCGAAAAGTCTGTCAATATGTATGGGGATAGAGGTGTAATCACCAGCAGAGATCTCAGAGAAGCTGTCTTGAAGGTACAGCGATAGCTTGTCTAGCACGTTCACTGGGAGAGCTGCCTTATTGTCTCCTCCATGGTAGGATACTTTCCCGCGCCATGCGAGCAGCAGGTACTCTGGTATCATTGCCTTGCATAGCATGGCAGCATACGGCCCCGGGGTTTGCTTGCATTGACTCAGCATGCACATTTTCTCTGTCTCCGTAATCCTCATCAGAGTGATATCAGTCATGGGGTCCTGGTTCGAATGAGTAGTATAATTAGTATACTGCATGCTTCCTTTTCCCCTTACAGACAGACACCCGGCAGTTTACGTTACCGCGTGGTGGTAGGGGCTCGGGAGCAAAACCAGTAGTGCATATCGGTGCGCGGGAAGTGACAGTCCCGGGGACCGGCAAAGCTAAACCGGGGATAGGATAGGCGAGCCGTTCATGATGAGCGGTTCGCGGGCATTTTTGGGTCTCTGGAGCGGCCACGCTGAGGGGGGGGAAGGGTAGGCGAGCCGCTCACGCTGAGCGGTTCGCGGGCATTTTTGGTTCCCTGGAGCGGCCACGCTGAGGGGGGGGAAGGGTAGGCGAGCTGTTCACGCAGAGCGGTTCGCGGCCATTTTTGGGTCCCTGGAGCGGCCACGCTGAGGGGGGGGAAGGGTAGGCGAGCTGTTCACGCAGAGCGGTTCGCGGCCATTTTTGGGTCCCTGTAGCGGCCACGCTGAGTGGGGGGAAGGGTAGGCGAGCTGCTCACGCTGAGCGGTTCGCGGGCATTTTTGGTTCCCTGGAGCGGCCACGCTGAGTGGGGGGAAGGGTAGGCGAGCCGCTCACGCTGAGCGGTTCGCGGGCATTTTTGGTTCCCTGGAGCGGCCACGCTGAGGGGGGGGAAGGGTAGGCGAGCTGTTCACGCTGAGCGGTTCGCGCGCATTTTTGGTTCCCTGCAGCGGCAACGCGGACGGGGTGGGGGGGGTTTAGGACAGCCGCCGTAGATTACCGGTTTGGCCAGCAGCAGCTACTGACCGCCGCCAGGAACACTGAGGGAGACATGGGATTAGAGCAGTGCTGTGAAGCAATCTCACAGCAGTCGTAAGTAAGCAGCTTACCATGGTTTTCAGAGAGGTGATTTTCTGTGTACGGAAAGGCCTCTGGGATCCGTATACCGGGACCCTAGGCACTCACTCAGCCTTAAGGCATATTATTTGACCTTGTAGTACGTGTACATGTGATAGGCACTGTCTTTGGTCCTATTCACGGTGAAAGAGTATGGTCATTGTTCTTGAAAAAGTATCTGTCTGAGGAATTCACTCCCTTTCATTTATCCCACAGCTGTGAGTGTCTCCCACCCAACCCGTGCTTCTCCCACCCATGGCCTAGTCCAGATAAGGCGGCGCAAAAAGAGAACCAGGGACGACATGTTCTCGGAATTAGTGATGCTGTCACAGAGGGAGGCGGCACAGCGCAGAGAGGACTTCGCACGGTACGAGCGAGCAGCCAGGGAACGGGAGCAGAGGGCTGAAGCGCGCGAGGACAGGTGGCGGCAGGAGGATCAGCAGGCGACCCAAACAATGCTGGGAATAATGAGGGAGCAAACAGACACGCTCCGGCGCCTAGTGGATATTCTCCAGGACAGGAGACATGAGGAAAGAGCGCCTCTGTATGTTCTTTCAAGCCGCCCTCCCCCGCCACCAAGTCCAGTGGCTTCCTCCCCAAAAGTCACTAGGACAAGGGGAGCCAGGGTGCGTGGAAATACTCAATCCACCCCTGCAGACCGCTGCAACAGCAGAAGGCTGTCATTCCCAAAACCATAGACTTTTCCCTCCTCTCCATCCAGCAGCACCACTGAGCACCTCCCTTCCCAGGTTCCATGTGAAGTTACTGTTTTGTTGAATAAATCTTGTTTTTTGGTTCACCAATGTTTCCCTGAGTGTTTTAAACGGGACAGTTTGTATCTCTGGGTAGTGGTTAACATGGTTTTTAAGTGCAGAGAATGGGAGCACAAACGAGGGTGCAGACAGGTTAACTGCTGAAGTGACAAGCACAGTACACATTGCATGCATTAAGCACACCTTTCCTTCGTTGTGCTGGTTTGTACGTTCTAAACGTAGGGTTGGGGGTTGGGTGGTGCACTGTATGTTTGGGGAGGGTGGTCGCTGATCTTTTGCGGCTGACAGTAGCCTGCTGCATAGATCAATGCACTGTGTGATCCGTTGGCGATACTCAATACGTACAAGGCACATAGACACCACCACACACACATGGGATTAGAAGAGGTTGATGGTCCCTTTAAGCAAGCGGAACACCTCTTGGCACTGTGCTTTGGGCAGGATCAACAGCTTCCCCTTTGATGGGAAGTGTCCCCCAACCAAACCTCCCCCCAACCGCCGTATGCCTACACGGTGATAATCATTACCCAAGAAGAAGTACAGGAACACATTCAAACAAAAAAAATTTTCCTTTACTGTGACTTTACAGCGTTTATCCAAGGAGGGGGAAGGCGGTTGGTAATGGGAGGATGGACAACGGGACATGTGTAAAAGGACAGGGGTAGGTCCAGTATCTGTTTACGGAAGTGTAGCAGTCAATGGTTAACCCGCTCTGTCTGGAAGCGAGCTTTCAAAGCTTCACGGATGCGGACCGCCTCCCGCTGTGATCTTCGAATGGCTCTGGTGTCTGGCTGAGCCTAATCTGCTGCTAGTCGATTTGCCTCAACCTCCCAGCCCTGCATAAATGTCTCCCCCTTGATCTCACACAGATTGTGGAGCACACAGCACGCCGCAATCACAATGGGGATATTTTTAGGGCTGAGGTCGGAGCGAGTAAGTAAGCTTCGCCATCTTGCCTTGAGACGGCCAAAGGCACACTCCACCACCATTCTGCACTTGCTCAGGCGGTAATTAAAGAGTTCCTTTTCAGTGTCCAGGGCTCCCGTGTATGGCTTCATGAGCCATGGCATTAGCGGGTAGGCAGGGTCCCCCAGGATCACTGTTGGCATCTCCACCTCCCCAACAGTGATTTTGTGATCGGGGAAATAAACCCCCTGTTGCAGGCGTCTAAACAGACCAGAGTTTTTGAAAACACGAGCATCATGAACCTTTCCTGGCCACCCAACATTGATGTTTGTAAAACGTCCTTTGTGGTCCACTAGTGCTTGCAGAACCATAGAAAAATAGCCCTTCCGGTTAATATACTGGCCGCCCTGGTGCTCCGGTCCCATGATAGGGATGTGTGTCCCATCTATGGCCCCACCGCAGTTTGGGAATCCCATTGCAGCGAAGCCATCTATGATCGCCTGCACGTCTCCCAGGGTCACTACTTTGTGGAGCAGCAGGTCAACGATTGCACGAGCTACCTGCATCACAGCAACCCCCACGGTAGACTTGCCCACTCCAAATTGGTTCGCTACTGACCGGTAGCTGTCAGGGGTTGCAAGCTTCCAGAGGGCTATGGCCACTCGCTTCTGGATAGTGAGGGCAGCTCGCATCCGGGTGTCCTGGCGCTTCAGGGCAGGGGACAGCAACTCACAAAGTTCCATAAAAGTGCACTTACGCATCCGAAAGTTTCGCAGCCACTGGGACTCATCCCATACCTGCATCACTATGCGGTCCCACCAGTCAGTGCTTGTTTCCCTTGCCCAGCATCGCCGTTCCACGGGATCAACGTGACCCATTGCCACCATGATCTCTAGGGTCCGGGGTCCAGCGCTTTGCAAGAGATCAATGCCCCTTTCAAAGTTTAAGTACTCCCGGAGATTACGTTGTCTCCTCTCCCGATTTCTCTGCAACAGAGTCTGGAAAAGGTGCGCTATAAGGCGCGAGTTGTTGGCTACGGACAGAACATCTGCGATAATCGCGGAGGGCTCCATGCTCACTGTCCAGTGGCGTCCGAGCTATCAGCCACAGGAAAAGGGCGCGAATTCATTCCCCGCCGGCGCTTTCACGTAGGGAAGGCGGAAGTGTGGGTCGAGTGACGAAATGTACGTATACCGACCCTTGACACAATTTCGTTCCCACAAGGCACTGGGGGCTGCACCCAGAATTCCAGTGGACAGGCGGGACTGCGGGAACTGTGGGATAGCTACCCACAGTGCACCGCTTGCAATGTCGACGCTTGCCCCCCTACTGTGGACTCGGACATTCGAATAAACATCCCTGGTGTGGATTCGAACAATCGACATTGAAATATCGGGTTCACAAGTTCGGTTTCACAGAAATCGAACTAGTACCGTAGTGTAGACATACCCTAAGAGGCTAAAATGTCAAATCATCAGCTCTAATGAGTGCTAAATTCATTTAATAGAACAAAACCCCCAAATCCATGTTTGATGTCACTAGAAATATCCTGTTACTGTCGTTTTCTTATCCAATATGCCTTGCATTATAGTCTTTTTTATTTTACTGACAAATAAATGCTATTTCAGCTCTTTTGGTGCACAGCCATTGAAATTCAGAGATATCTTTTAAGAATAGTGTATAGGAAGTTAGAGCTGCAGGTCCCATTTTACATTAACAAGTATCATGCACCCAGGATATAAATAATTTGAAATATGATTAACATTTTTCCTTTCCCCCCTACCTATTGGTCTTTTCAGTATGGCAGATAGTACATAACAAGCAGGTTATGAAGAGAAAAGACTGTTCTAAAAATCAGAATGATTTCAGGCTGGCCTAAGGTCAGACCACCTTAGGCAAGGCCAATTTCTGCATCCCTTCCTTCATGATCTTTATCATGGACCTTGCCAATTCTCCTCTGCCCAGTGGCCTTTGATTTTTATAACTCCCATAGCTTTACTTTGAGGATACAAGCTGCCAGACAATGTTGAGATTTGTCATTGCAACCTAGAAGCCAGAAGCACTGATGCAGACAAGAGTGCACAAAGCACTTTGTGTGGCTGTATGAAACACTGTTATTAAAGTGTAAGTGTTCCACAGCTGGCTTCTGTCACCTAAGTGGACACTCATTTTGTACACCCTTAGAAGCCCCATAATATTTTAAAACATCATAGAATATTTTACTGCTAGGTACAACATTTCAAGATGTATCCTACTCAGCCCTGGTCTACACTATGAGTTTCGGTCGAATTTATTAGCATGATATCGATTGATCCGTGCACCCGTCCACACGACAAAGCCCTTAACATCAACTTCTAGGGCTCTTAAAATCGATCTCGCCACTCCACCCCCAACGAGGGGATTAGCGCTTAAAGCGATATTGCCGAATCGATCTAGGCTTAGTGAGGACGCAATTCGACGGTATTGGCCTCCTGGATCTATCCCACAGTGCAACATTTGACCGCTCTGGACAGCAGTCTGAGCTCGAATGCTCTGCCCAGGTACACAGGAAAAGCCCCGCGAACTTTTGAATTTCATTTCCTGTTTGGCCAGCGTGGTGAGCTGCAGGTGAGTGCAGATCTCATCAGCAGAGGTGACCATGATGGAGTCCCAGAACCGAAGACGAGCTCCAGCATGGACCGAGCGTGAGGTACGCAATCTGATCGCTGTATGGGGAGATGAAACCGTGCTAGCAGAACTACGGTCCAAAAGGCGAAATGCCAATACATATGCCAAAGTCTCCAAGGGCATGCAGGACAGAGGCTACAACAGGGACGCGCAACAGTGCCGCGTTAAAATTAAGGAGCTCAGGCAAGCCTACCAAAAAACCAGAGATGCAAACAGCCGCTCTGGGTCACAGCCCCAGACATGCCGCTTCTATGATGAGCTGCATGCCATTCTAGGGGGTGCAGCCAGCACTGACCCACCCATGTGGTATGACTCCATATGTGGATCATCAGAAACCACCAAGGAGCATTTTCAGGAAGAGAAAGATTATTATAATCTTACTCAAAATAGCGCACAGACACAGCATGGAAGCGGAGAAGCCCTTTTCCCCCGACAGCCAGGAACTTTTTGTCACCCTGGAGCCAGTACCCTAAGAACCCACCCAAGGTGTGCTTGATGCTGGAGAAGGGACCTCTGGTGAGTGTACCTCTGTGAAAGTAATACATATTTTATAAACAAGCGTGTTTAATGATTAATTCGCGGCCAGTACAGCTACAGCTACTGGAAAAGTCTGTTAACATGTTCGGGGATGGAGCGGAAATCCTCCGGGGACATCTCCAGAAAGCTCTCCTGGATGTACTCCCAAAGCCTGTGCAAAAGGTTTCTGGGGAGGTGTAGCAGGGTCGGACTCACCCCCGCGATGCCTCCTGCTGGTTGTCCTGGGAATTAGCTCACCAGCCTCTGGAGCGCCCTGTCCACACTGGCCCCGTGTCTGATCCGCCTGTCCACACTGGCCCCGTGTCCCTCCCAGGACCCGGTGCCCTTTTAACTGGGGTGCTGCCCCCTGGCAGTACCCCTAGATCTGGGTCTCCCCTCCCCAGGGGAACCCCCAACCCACTATCCCCACCTCGCCTCAGTCGTAGGCTACTGCCAGTCACCAGCTAGCCCCCGCGCCCTGGGGCAGACTGCAGTATAAGCCACTCATCACAGGCAAAGGGGGTTTGGACCTGCTGCCTCCGCCTACCCGTGGGTTGCCCCTGCAACCCCAGTACCTAGTGGGGCCTAACCCTAGGCCACAGCCTGGGGCTTTCCTAGCCAGAGCTCCCCAGCTCCTCAGGCCCTTCCCCAGCCCTGCTCCAATCTAGGTACTTGGTCAGGTCCCTGCAGCCAAGCCCTTCTCCCTCTAAAGGCAGAGAGAGAGTGTCTGTTTGCTCCAGGCCTACTGCCCTCTTATAAGGGCCAGCTGGGGCCTGATTAACTGGCCACACCTGTGGCTTCCTTGCCAATCAGCCCAGCTTCCCGGGCTATTTCCAGCCCCTCCGGGCAGGAGCGGGGTTTCACCCCGCTACAGGAGGGCAGCCTTATCCTGGGCTCCGTGGTAACACACTCTACCACGCCAGGCCAGTAGCACATAGCCTGGAATCATGGCATTGCAAAGCATGGCGGCGGATGGTCCCGGTGTTTGCTGGCATTCAAGCAACATCCGTTCTTTATCTGTCTGTGTTATCCTCAGAAGAGTGATATCATTCATGGTCACCTGTTTGAAATAGGGAGATTTTATTAAGGGGGTATTCAGAGGGGTACGTCCCTGCTGGGCTGTTTGGCTGTAGCTGAACTGAAATCTTCCCCGGTGTGACCCACGTGGTGTGGGGAGGGGGAACAGTGAACATCTTGGATGTGTGTCTGTGTGTGTGTGTGGGGGTGTCGATTAGGTTCACGCTGCACGTTAACCCGAAAACCGCCGCCCCTCCGTTTTCAATTGCCAACCCTTTTTAAATTGCCAGCCCAAAGGCTGTTTGTTATGGGAAATGAGGGGATTGCTGTTTGAAACCATTCCCACAGCCTATAGACTGTGGCTTACCATGGCTGCCTGCAAGCCGAATTCTGTTGCCCGCCGGACCTGCTTGTGTGATCTCTCACACCAAACCGGCAGACCCTCAATATAACAGGCAAAGTGCAACCTTGGACCAAATGGACATGTGCTATGTAATGTTTGGAGCATTGTTCTCTAATATGTGTCTTTTAAACTACTCCTCTCCCGTTTGTTTCCTCCCGCAGCTGCAAATGTTTCAACGCCACCCCTTTCATCACCGTTCCAAAGGCTAGCGAAGATTAGAAGTAAAAAAAAAAGGAATCGAGACGATATGTTCTCAGAGCTCATGCAATCCTCCCACACTGAAACTGCCCAGCAGAATGCGTGGAGGCAGACACTGTCGGAGTCCAGGAAGGCAGAATTTGATCGCGCGGACAGGTGGCGTGCTGAAGACAATGACTGGTGGGATGAAGAGAGACAGCGGCAGGATGAAGAGAGTAGGTGGCGTCAGCGTGCAGAGAGAAGGCAAGATGCAATTCTGAGGCTACTGGAGGATCAAACACTAATCCTCCGGCTTATGGCTGAGGAAAGGCGTATGGTTCAGGAAAGGCCGCCTGAGCCCAGACCGCCGCTACAGCCCCTGTGTAACCAACAGCCCTCCTCCCCGAGTCCCATAACCTCATCCCCGAGACGCCCAAAAACGCATTTGGGCGGCCTCCGTGCACCCAACCACTGAAGCCAACAGAACAGTCCAAGCAACAAAAGGCTGGCATTCAATAAGTTTTAAAGTGCTGTGTGTCCTTGTCCTTCCCTCATCCCCTCCTCCACCACCCATCCTGGTGCTTCCCTTCCTCCACCACCTATCCCAGGCGACCGTGGCAGTTACCCCCATAGTTCCCCCCCCCCTTTTTATGAATTAATAAAGAATGCATGATTTTTAAGCAACAATGACTTTATTGCCTCTGCAAGTGGTGACCGAGGGGGGGGGGGAGGGCAGGGCGGTTTGGTTAAAGGGAAGTAGAGTGAATGAAGGGGTGGGGCTTTTCATTAATGGGGAAAAACAGAACTTTCACACAGCATCCTGGCCATTCATGAAACTGGTTTTCAAAGCTTCCCTGATGTGCAACGCGCCCTGCTGTACTCTTGTAATAGCCCTAGTGTCTGGCTGCGCATAACCAGCGGCCAGGTGATTTGCCTCAACCTTCCACCCCGCCATAAACGTCTCCCTCTTACTCTCACAGATATTGTGGAGCGCACAGCAAGCAGTAATAATAATGGGAATATTGGTTTCGCTGAGATCTAACCTAGTCAATAAACTGCGCCAGCGAGCTTTTAAATGCCCAAATGCACATTCCACCACCATTCTGCACTTGCTCAGCCTATAGTTGAAAAGGTCCTGACTACTGTCCAGGCTACTTGTGTATGGCTTCATGAGCCATGGCATGAAGGGGTAGGCTGGGTCCCCAAGGATAACTATAGGCATCTCAAAATCCCCAACGGTTATTTTCTGGTCTGGGAAGAAAGTCCCTTGGTGCAGCAGCTGAAACAGACCAGAGTTCCTGAAGATGCGAGCGTCATGTACCTTTCCCGGCCATCCCACATTGATGTTGGTTAAACATCCTTTATGATCCACCAGTGCTTGCAGCACTATTGAAAAGTAACCCTTTCGGTTTATGTACTCGCTGGCTTGGCGGTCCGGTGCCAAGATAGGGATATGGGTTCCGTCTATCGCCCCACCACAGTTCGGAAACCCCATTGCTGCAAAGCCATCCAGTATGAGCTGCACATTTCCCAGACTCACAACCCTTGGTACCAGCAGCTCGGTGACCGCCTTGGCTACTTGCATCACAACAGCCCCCACTGTAGATTTGCGCACTCTGAACTGATTCGCCACTGACCAGTAGCTGTCTGGCGTTGCAAGCTTCCACAGGGCTATCGCCAGTCGCTTCTCTACTGTGAGGGCTGCTCTCATCTTGGTGTTCTGGTGCTTCAGGGCAGGGGAAAGCAACTCACAAATTTCCATGAAAGTGCCGTTACGCATGCGAAAGTTTCGCAGCCACTGGGATTCATCCCAGACCTGCAGCACTATGTGGTCCCAGACAAGTCTGTGCTTGTTTCCCGGGCCCAGAATCGGCGTTCCACTGTATCAACAAGCCCCATTACCACCATGATGTCCACCTTGCGGGGGGGCCTTTTTTGAGAGAGGTCTGTGTCCATGTCCTCATCACTGTCCTCAGGGCGCTGCTGTCGCCTCCTCGCCTGCTGTAGCTGTAGCAGCTCCTGGTTCTCGTTCTCCATATACTCCTGGACAATGCGCGTGGTGTTCATAACGGCGATAACAGCTGTGGTGATCTGATCGTGCTCCATGCTTTCCCTGGTATGCTGTTTGCAGGACAGCAGAGTGGGAGCAGAAGCGGTGGGTGGATAACAATGGTGTCAGCAATATGGCGCCCGCATGAAAAAAGACGCAAAAGGATTTTGGGCTCCCCCCTCTGCTGCTTTCTCAGAGGGAGGGGGGAGCAAGGGTTAGGCTCCTTTTTTTCTAACAGCAGATGGTACAATATGCCAGGAAGCAAGGGTTAGGCACCTTCTCTTCTAGCTACAGATGGTTCAATAGGCTTGATATCCATTATCATCTCCTGGCCCCCTCAAGGACTGAACTCATAACCCCGGGTTTAGCAGGCTAATGCTCAGACCGCTGAGCTATCCCTCTGCCCGTATTATAGTGCGACTGAATCCCCAATAGACCTAATGTCCAGGCGTATGCTGGCTCCATGCTTGCCATAGCAAACACGGAAACCACTGACCGCTGAGCTATCCCTCTGCCCGTGTTCCAGGCAGTACTGAATCTCCCTTAAACAAAACGTAAAAAAGAGAATGACCAGAGTCACTCTGGTCACTCCCATTTATGTCCAAGCGCCGCCAGCCAGCAGCACACATGGGATGATGAATTTAAAGCCTATTGCACAATCTGCAGCTAGAAGGCAAGGACCTTCTGCTGTGTAGTCCTGCGACTACAATTATTTATGGCATATTGCACCATCTGCTGCTAGAAAGAAAGGAGCTTATGTTGTGTAGTCCCACGACGACCAGTCTCAGGCAGAATGGCCCCCTCAAGGATTGAACTCACAACCCCAGGTTTAGCAGGCCAACGCTCAGAACGCTGAGCTATCCCTCTGCCCGTGTTATAGTTTGACTGAATCCCCACTAGACCTAATGTCCAGGTGTACGCTGGAGATGTACGGTAATTGTGGCAGGCTTCCGTAGCAAACCCGGAAACCCCGGAAAAAAGGCGCGAAAAAGATTGCTTTCACAGAGGGAGGGACGTTTGATGGCTTGATGACATGTACCCAGAACCACCAGCGACAATGTTTTCTGCCCCATCAGGCTTTGGGATCGCAACCCAGAATTCCAATGGGCGTCGGAGACTGCGGAAACTGTGGGATAGCTACCCGCAATGCAACGCTCCGAAAGTCGATGCTAGCCCCGATACTGTGGACACAGTCCGTCGACCTCATGGTCTTAATGCTCTTTAGTGGGGACACACACAATCGATTCCATAAAATCGGGTTTTAAAATATTGACTTCTATAATTTCGACCTAATTCTGTAGTGTAGCCATAGCCTCAGTCTGCATATGTGATCAGATATTCATCAATATGCCATTAAGACCAAGACCAACACCAATTACATAAGCTCAGTCCTAATTATTTCAATGATGTAGGACTATGGTAGATGGCACTTTGGCACATATGGAGCCAAATACTGGGAAATTTGGTTATTTCTTTTTTCTCTCCCATTCTTCAAATGGTCATGTGTGATACAGGTTGCCATTAAGAAAAATATGTCAACGGTCATCCAAGATAACATAGCTCTTCTGTATAAGTATAATAGGAGATTAGTACAGCATCTTAAACAACATTTACCAAAAGTTAACATAGTGTATTAGATACACAGCAGTAATCTCCTGTTCTAAATTTATTGAAGAGCTGGTGCTACTTCCGGATCTGAAATAGTAGAAAAAAGTACGGATGGGAACATGATTTGTTACATTGTATTTGGATTTTAATATCTCACAATGCATTTATATTAGAGACAGATGCAGAACAAATCCCCACACTCAAACCACCCTGAACGTTGGGGAAGTTTGGTGCCAGATTCAACCTTCATCATTGTCCTTTCTCTCCATCCAGGCTAAATAAAACAAAAAACAATAAAAAAAGAAATGGAAATCCTGCCCCCCTGAGCAATGAGGAAAGTCAAATCTGGACATGGGTCTAAGTTGTGTAGTTTGGGAATATCAGTGTAGCTCAGTGGACTGTGCACTGGATTTTATTCCAGACTCTGCCAATGAACTGCTGAATGGTAAATCACTTCACTGCTCTACACCTCAGTTTCCCCATCTGTAAAATGGGGGAAATGATACTGACATTTGTAAAGGCCTTTGAGACCTACTGATGAAAAGTGCTAAGCAAGAACTTGGCAGGCTTCCCTGCTCCCCCTCCTCTTCAGTTCTGCCAGTCACATGTTGTGTGATATTGGGCCAGTTACTTCATTTCTCTGATTATAAATAGTATAGCCCAGGGACTGGCAACCTTTGGCCTGTGGCCCACCAGGGCTGGGCCAGTTTGTTTGGCTGATTGCAGCTCCCATTGCCCGCGGTTCGCTGCTCCAGGCCAATGGGGGCTGTGGGAAGTGGCACGGGCTGAGGGATGTGCTGGCTGCCACTTCCCACAGCCCCCATTGGCCTGGAGCGGTGAACCCATGATATTTATGAATAAAAAGTACTTTATGAGAGGTCATTCATTATTTATCTACAACTAGCCTTTGGTTTGAATTTATTTAAAGAATGTCCCTCAAATACATTTGCACTCAGCTATTGCACTGTGCAATGTCTATATTATAGTAATAAAAAAAAACAATGTTAAAATAATGTTGAGGTTGCAAAATCAAGCAGTTCCAAGAAGTTAGGAAATGTCAGAATTAAGGTTGACCATGCAATCTTAGTTCATCTTCCTTGTGTATATGCAATATGATACAGTCTTTAATTATTTGATCACATACTATTTTTCCTCCAGTTTCCTTCTTGTCCTGTCATCTCCACCTGGTGCCTATCCTCTTATTCCAACTGGTTCCTGAACCTCTCCTCTTCTGTTGCTCCCTGCCCCTTTGTCTCCTTCAAACCCATCCTTACCCCATTTCTCACTCCTCTGCATTCATTTATCTTCTACACTGCCTGAGCGCACGAGCAGGGGAAGACACTGAGATCTCAGGAAAGACAGGTTTCTTGTCCTCAGTTCTTGTACCTAGAACCACAGCAGCCCTTGGATACCAGGAGGAGTGGTTGCAGGGGAAATTATGTTCAGCTCCTGCAGACCCAGGATGGAGCATGCTCAGTGCAGACAGAATCTTCAGAGATTTTTAGCTGCCAAGTCCTAACAAGTCTCTACTGAGCACATGAAAAATGTGATGGCCGGTTTCGGTCAATTTTTCACAGATATGGCACAGGCACATCCCTGACACTAGGGTGACCCCAATCCCCCCCACTCCCTGGTAAAAAAAAGGGGGGGGGATTCCTCAGATGTGAAAAAATCTGAAATTGCACAGATTTTACATGCATCACAGTAGGAAGATTTTTAAAAAGAGCCTAAGTGATTTAGGAGAATACACCCCCATCTTTCCTTTATTGTCTTGAAGAATAAAAATAGCTATAATATTGTTTACACATTTGTGTTTAGATTTTTATGTATAACATATACCATTATGTGATTAACTAACTGAGAGCAAGAAATTGTACTGAAATTGTATTGCTCTATGCAACTTAGAATTGAGCTAAATAGTGAATGCCACAGCTGCATATCCCCCCCCCCCACACACACACACCATTATGTTGCCAATGGGGGGAAATTGAGGCTTGAAAGAAAGGGTTCCTCATGAAAGCTCCATTTCCATATGTCTGTTTTCAGTCCGTATTTACCAGATGTCACAACTTCATTTCCATTCATGCATTACACACCGGATTTGATGCTGTCCTTGTCTGTAATCCTAAACCAGTCTGACAGGTGGAAAAATGATTTTAGTAATCTATGCATTATCTACATTTTCATCAGTTTAGAACTTGCGTGTGGGGGAGGAAGCTGCCATTTTCTGGAAGATTTTTTTGCAGCAATTGCTTTGAAAACTTTAATTCATCCCCTTTATTAATATGCAGGTTTAGCCAGGTCTGTTTCATCAGGCTACATTCGGGCTCCTTTGCCCTTGAAGTGGGCACAATAATAAAACTACAAAAACTGCCTCCCCACCTTTACCGCCCTCAATCTCTGGCTGGCATAGAAGGGTCCACCCAGTCCCTGTACAAGCCATCCATATACCTTACTCACTGCTGGGAGTGGGTGAGGGAATCTACTCATGAAGCAGACCAAGCTCTTCCCCAGTTTGGAACTCACCCTCTGAACTCTGCAGGTTCCAGAGCAGCCAGGAATAGTATGGGAAAGTTGCACCCTTGTTGGCTACTTTCCTCCCATAAAAATATATGAGATGAAATGTGACTATGCTTATAATACAATGAGACCATCAGGCAATCACACCCTAATGCAGGCTGATTTCCTTTATACCGAGTATGCATCTAACTTCACAACCTCCCTCTTACAAGGTGCTCACATCCATGAGGTATGAGCAGGGACGGCGCGCCCACTAGGCGACCATAGGCGGTCGCCTAGGGTGTCGTGAGCCGGGGGGGCTGGCCGCGGCTGCCTCCCGCCCTCCTGGCTCCGCGGCTGAGCCGGGAGCCAGGGGAGCGGCTGTCCACGGCTGCCTCCTGCCCTCCCGGCTCTGCGGCTGAGGGGGCCGCGGGCGGGGGGAGGCTGCTGCGGGCGGGGGGCTGAGCTGCTGGCCTGCGGGGTGGTGGGGAGCCACTGGGGGGGGAGGGGATTGGCTGCCACGAGGGGGGGTGTTAGTTGAGGGGTCAGAGTGCAGGGCTGGTATAAGGAAGTTTCGCCTAGGGCATGAAACTTCCTTGCACCGGCCCTGGGTATGAGCTCTTCCATCAGCCCCCTCACTAAATTAAAGAAATACTGGATAAAGGCAGTCGCCTCTATTTCCACTTCCACCCCAGGCCTACCTCCACAAAAATCCCAAACAATCAAAACCAAAAGCCACTAACCGAAGAGGTGGTGACTGAGGAAGGACAGACTTCCATCATGATTCTCTCCTCCCCATTATTTCTTCTGTCATAAACCTCTTTTATTCCCATCAAGAGAAAAGGAAGAAAGGTAGACTGCCTCTGCTATCCTACTCATGCTACAGTGCAGAGGAGCGGTCTAGTGGGTTTCCCCTCTCACTCACTCTCTCTCCTCCCCTTACCCTGTTTCTCCTTCTCCCAGATATGGGTTTTATCCAGGGTTGGGTCACCACTGCAGCAGAGACCTAGTCAGCCTTTCTCAGCGATCTCTTCTCCTGCTAAAGGAGAGACCGAAGGCTCAATTAATTGTTGCTCTGTGCCTTATGCAGCAATTTACAACTACACACAGTACAAAGCAATTAGGTTCAAATCACTTTGCAGTGATGTAAATGACTGCATAAAGTGCAGGGCAAAATCGAATTGGATCGTGAGGTGGTAGCATCTCTCAAGCCTGGCTGTTTCCTCTGCTGCAAGAAACTGATTTTATACTAGATGCCTCTGAGGCTCATTGTAAATTGAACCCCTCTACCTGGATAAGGAATTCTCCAGAATGGATAAAAAGGAGGTGAATAACGTTTATAGAAATTTCTATAGAACCCTGTTTCTTTAATTCCCATACAATGCTATGGGTGCTTTTTCATAAAGGCAACTAACAGAAGTATATTTAATGTTACCATAGACAAAGAAAGAAAAATTAAGACATTGAATGTTATTTATTCATTTATTTTATAATTTTATAATGTACTTCTTTGAATAGGGGGAGGAACACTAATAGAGAAAGGAATGCGCAGTATCACAGTTTATAAATAGCTTTAGCTGAGACTATAACAATAGCTTTGCCTCTTCCAACGCGGAGCACAGCCAGTAACTAGAATTGAGCTGACTACAGAGCTGAAATATTTTGCAGCTGAGATATCTTCAATGAGGCTAAGCCAGCTCAAAAGATTCCACTGCTGCTCTAACACACGAGCCTTTGATGTTCCCTCATCTTTACATCATAGAAGGAGCTCAAAGGGTTAATTAAAATTTAATGATATCGGCTGTACTTTGAAAAAGTTATGAACTTGGGCGAGATCAATCACTTTCTTGGACTGCCTGACTTCAAAGCAGACATTATGCAAAAGAAAAAAAATTCCATTCTGAACTGAATTCATAAGCAAGGATTTGCTCATTAGCGGTCTATGCACGGAGGAGATTCCAAGTTCAAACTGGAAAGAGGTGAGGTGCCAAAAAGTGGTTAATCTGAATTTTAAGCCTTTGATGCTGATCACATTTTTGTTGAATGAATGCATCAGTGCAAAACCAGGGGACACTCAAATAGGCCCCCAAATAGAAAGTTTGAGATTATGGGATGAGTGGGCTTTCTGGATTCAAAACGTGTTTGCGGAGATTTAGCAAAAACCTCATTAGCTTGTTTTTCATTCTCAGTGACATTCAATAAAATGTCAACTGAAAAAGCAAAAGCAAACTTTTTCCCCAAAAATTTAAATATTTCTTTGTCTTCTCTTTGGTCTCTTTTTTGTTGGGTTGTATTTTTATTTTTGTTTCTAACCTTTTTAGATCATAGACTGATACCCCTTATTCATTATAGTCTGCCTTATTATAAGAAAAGAGTGAGACAGTATTTAAAAAATGAATACATTTAACATCGGCCAAACTGTGACAATTTTAAGGAAAAGATCAAGATTCACTTCTACCTCGTTGATGGGCTTTTTTCATAAAGGTTTCGCGGTATTTATTCTATCCAGTACCAAAACTACAATGGTTACCGATTATTACAGCTTCCTTCACTTAGGAAAAGGTTTTGATAGCCAAGAGCCTGATTCAGCACAAATCTACTTTTATGTCTGGCTTCCCTCACCATATTCATTTATTCAGTGGGGCCCTTCGTTATACAAAAGCTCCTGGATACATTTTGTTGCTGTTGTTGTTTTCAATATAGGCCGTGATGCTGTGATCACATCAGTGCAGATACAGCCCTTCATCTCTCTCTCCATACACATACACAGAGGCAGATGTGCTCCATAATTGATTTTCCCCCTGTGTTTTCCAACAAAACTGGAAGGTCATTAAATCTGAAAGTAGAGATCGCAGAACAAGAAGCAGTAGAACGAGGGGTCCTTGACTGAAGTTTCTATACCCAGACTATATATATCAGACTATAGCCCTAGCCACATGAAGCAGGACGTTTGGCTGTAGTTTGGTATGAAAGTTCATTCTTGTTTTAACCAACTCATTTTGTCCGTTCCTAATGCCAATGTAAAATCTTAGTAAGTTCTGTGGTAACTCTTTAGTGCCCAAAGGGTTAGAGAGGATGGATGGTCCAATGGTTCAGGCACTAGCCTAGGATTTGAGAGACTTGAATGTAAGTCCCTGCTATGTGCCACAGATGTCCTGTATGACCTTGGGAAAGTGACTTAGGCTCTATGTGCCTCAGTTCCCCATCTGTGCAGTGAGGATAATAGCGCTGCCCTACCTCACAGGATTATTGTGAGGATAAATACATTAAAGACAGTGAAGCACTCTGATACTCTCGGAATTGGGGACCATAAGTATCTTAGACTTTAGCCATGTTTGTTCAAAGCAGTGCTGTTGTAAACTGAAGTGTTAAGCAAATAATGTATGTGAACCTGTTGGTAGCTTTCTCCACAGCATCAACAGAGAATAGATGTCATTTCTGGAACACAGTGTTACATACTGTGTTATTAGTTCCTGTGCATTGGGAGCTTCTAACTTACTATAAGGATTTCCCCCAAAGAGTAATATTGGAGAATAGCTGATTCTATGTTAAAATAAACAAAACAAAAAACCCAAACAAACTGGGCTTTTATCTTGTGAAAATTGACATTAATAATGTTTCTTGGTTTATCTTTAAAAAAAAGCCAGATGAGCGTTTCACAATCATGTGTAGGGTTAACAAAGAAGTGTGTGCTAGCACCACGTAACACAGTCACGAAGCAAGATATGCCACTGCACATAGCCTCTCACTTTTCAAGATGGAAAGGAGAAAGGTCAGATTCTCATTTGTGTTCTGGCTCCTTTGAGGCCTGAGCACCACAAAACAGGGAGGACCCAGCAATTCAGGCTTTAATTCCAAACGTCTTAATTTTCTGGCATTAGGCAGGAAATAACATGAAAACAGACATTCTGGTTTGTCCTGGCTGCATTCTTTATCCCAAGAACTATTGTATTCTTTTGTCAAGTCCTTTGAGATTTATTCTTACTGGAGATGAACCCAAACCCAAATCAAACATCAGGGCTGGCCTTTAGGGTGGGCTGCCCGGGCCCCTGCCCAGGGCAGCTGGCCAAAGAGGGCACCATGCGCAGGGTTTGGATTCCTACCTGGCCTGCTGAGAGCCAGCTGGGCTGAGGGTGGCAGCAGGCAGGTAGGCGAGCAGCAACACTAGAGAGGGGACAGGGGGCAGAGACCCGAGCTGTAGGGGGGCAGTTGGATGACCAGCCATCTGAACCAGGTGACCAGGGGACTTCTTTAGATCAGGGGTTCCCCTCCTCCCCCTGGCTCCATGTGTGCAGCCGCTGCTGTTCCTGTCCCACACCCTTCCTCCCTGGAGTGGCCCCTGGGCCCTCCAGACTGGGAGAGGCCTCCTATCTGCTGTGGGGGGGCTTATGTCAGGGTGTCGCCTTCACCCAGGCACCCGATTTCCACTGAGCTGGGGTGATGGGACAGTGTGTGTGCTGCTGCCTCTCTGGGTCCAGAGCTGCTGGTGGCTGCTTGTGTCTGAACACAAGCCTTCAGGATCCTGACCCTGAGTGCTTTCTTAAAGAGACAGCACACACATACACTCAGGCACACACACATTCCCCTCAACACAACACGCACTGTCTCACACACACACTCTCCCCTACCCCCAACACACACAACACCAAGGCTCCCTGCATTCAGGTCACTTCCCCACTTGGGCTGTGCTGAGGCATCAGCAGCTGCTGCTCTCCTGCCCTCTCCTTATGCACTGCAAGGGGGGGCACGGGTGGAGGAGCAGCAGTCCGTGGGGGAGTGAGAAGCAATGCCGCTGCTTTGTGCATCCAGGTAGGTCAGTTTCCCCATGTGGGTGCAGGAAGGGGATGCAGGTGTTAGGGGCTCAGGATGGAGGTGCAGGGGGTAGGAGCAAAGGGGGCACAGCGAAAGGGTTAGGGGCACAGGAGAGAGGTGCAGGGACTGGGGTGAAGGGGGAAGAGTGCAGAGGTTAGGGGCACAGGAGTGGAGTGTAGGGGCTGGGGTGAAGGGGGCACAGTTCAGGGGGTAGGAGTGAAGGGGGTGCAAGGATTGGGGCACAGAAGTGGAGTACAGGGGTTGGGGTGAAGGGGGCACAGTGCAGGGGTTAGGGGCACAGGAGAGGAGTGCAGGGATTGGGGTGAAGGGGGCATGCACAGCGCAGGAGGGAGGTTCAGGGATTAAGGGTGAAGGTGGCACAGTGCAGGGGTTGGGGGAAATGGAGCTTGGGGAGCCCATGGAGGACCAGGGGCAATGGGGGCACCATGCCCATGAAGGGCAGGGGTACCAAAATGCAAGTTTGCCCAGGGTGCCATTTTCCCTAAGGCCGGCCCGTTAAACATCTCTGAATCTTGAGGTAGATCAGAGCCAAGCTTTGTAACTGATATTTATTCCTGAACCAAAAGCCTGAATCCACACATCCCACGGGCTCTCTGATTGTTCCTCCATACTGCAATGCACAAAACTGATTAAATTCAGACCAACAATTTGCTAAATTTAATTTTTCTTTTAACTCTACTGCATCGCCCATCCCCAGAGAGAATAAGAACTAAAATCAAACTTCTTTTGAAGTTCAAAAGTATTATTTTCACTTACTTCTGTGCTTTTGGTCTCTGGGTCCAGAAGTATCAAAATAACAGTTGGAAGACTGTTCTAAGGATTTCTGACCAAACCAGGACAAACCAGAAAGTTTGTGTTCCATGTTATTTCTTACTAAATTTGAAAAATCAAAACACTGGGATTGAAGTCTGAAATGCTGGGTTCTTCTTGGGCTGAAACCAAATTTGGAATCTTTTCAGTCTACGGGTTTTTCACATCATTGAGGTTAACACCTTTGCAAATCATGTTACAGGATATCTGTGTGGGAAATTCATCTCTTAGATCTTAACCAACATGCCCATCAGACATATCTACCTTCAGCTACTCAATAAGTTTCTTCACCATCATCATCATACGTTTCCTCCCTTTGTGTGCATTTTAAACAGATTAAAAGATGGTTTTGCCATCTCCTGATGAGAGTCCAACATCCTTTGTTTCTGAATTGCAAAATAGGCAAATAAATAGATTAAGTTCTAAGATAAATAATTACTTTCACTCTCACTACTTAAATTCAAATAGTTTGCATGTAACATATACAGGTATTTTAGCTTTAACCTTTCCCCTAATCAGTTTCAAATACAATTCTTATGTCATTAACTCTTACAGAAAAACAGAGAATTCATAACTTAGCAAAGGGGCAAAAAAGAAGGTATTTTCAGTAATCTTGAAATGTTAATACTTTGATAATTTTCTAATATAGACATATAGTCTAGCAAGCATTTGGGAATCTAAACAATTTATTGTAGCAAGATAACATTCAGGATTCCATTCTAATAACCTGTTTTTTTCCATATTTATAATTTAACCAACACGTTGCTTTTAGGCTGAAATTTGGATTTTGTGCAAAGGAGCTTTTTTTTAACATCTTCAGCAGCACTCCCTGCTATTGCTGAGTTAAGCAAATATGCCAGAAGAATGGAAAAACAAACAAACCAAAGACATCACTTTGTAGGATTTTTTAGATTAAAATTTGCATTACATAACTCAAAACTCTCTGGCGCTAAACACTTTGCATTTGGTTTTTTCTATACATATCACTTACATGCTTTTCTGAAAATCTGAGCAACAGAGGGGAAAAAAAAACATAAGATGTCTATTTCTTTTTTTTTAAATTGTCCAAATAAAGATAATTGGCATTTATGATAGAATACAAATCTCAGACATACACAGATTAGCTGAACAAATCTTGAGAAGTTAGTAATTTATCTGTAATCATTTTTGCTTTAACTCTTTTAAACTACACCGTGCATCTCTTCTCCATCTGTTCCCCTTTCCTACTTGTAAGCTATTGACTAGAGCTGGTGAAAAAACAAACAATTTTTGGGAAAAAAAATCAAATTTATTTTATTTCAGACTATTTGACATCAGCGCATTTTTCATTTTTTTCTAAAATTTGCATGGTTTTGTCAGTTTAAAAAAAATATTATCAGAAATTGAACATATGACAGAGAAATGTCTAATATTTTCAATAAAAATGTCAGGGGGAAAAAAGGAGGCACAACACGTTGAATAAAAAAAACCAAACAAAAAAAATTTGAAAATGTCCTTTTTTTTGCAATTTTTTTTTGAAAGGGACATTTTTCAACCATAAAGATTTCATTTAAATTATGTTGACTAGCTCTGCTACTCATCACTTCTCCATGCACTGTGCCAACTGACTAGACCACCTTCTGACCACTGCTTAAATTGTCTCTCTCTAGTTTTGGATGGTAGCAAAAGCCATTCTGCTCCTTTCACCTAAACATACAAAATCATTCCTATTTCTAGCTCTGTTTTTAGGGACCTGATCACCTGAAAAAAATCACATTTATATCACATTGTTTACTCTTGTTACAACTAAGTCTAATTTGCTATGACTGAAATTAGAGCAATATATATTTATCTCTTTTTCCATCGTGCTCATTTTGTTGCATTTCACATATATAGTTAATTGCTCCGTTTTACCTGCATAGTCAGTTAGGTTCTAATTCTGCAAGCCCGTAAGCATGTGGATAACTTCAGTCACATATATCATCCCAAATCATTAAGTAAAGCTACACACGAGTGGATCTTCACAAAGCAGTCAAGAGGATTTTTAAAAAATGAGAAAATGTGATTGTAAAACTACAAAAAAACCTGGGTAAATTTGGGCAGTGCCTGAAACTACTTTCAATCAGGGTTTATTAAATTACTAGATTTCAAGTTGGCACTGTCCCTTTAAAATAAAAATAAGCTCTCACACTTTAGCTCATGTTTTGTTATTCTCTAGTTTCATATTTATTCACCAGACTTCTTCTGAGCCTTACTCTATTGGATGTAGACTCTAGTCCACTACCACAGGATATTGCTGGTGGTAACAAGCGTCTAACTTTCTAGACAGGTCTGAGAAGCTGGATACATTATGAAGAGCATCAATGCCATATGAACAAAAGTAATGAAAATCAAATTTCATCAAGACTCTGTGTTCACTGAATATTTGTTGCTGACATAAGTTGAACTATCCTAGCAATTAAAATGGTTGGCAGTTGTTAGCAACAAACTCTTTGTGTGATAGAAAAGGGTCCAGAGAGCATGAAATGAATGCCACCAGAATCAAATTATTTCTATAAGAGCTACTACTTGCATTCAGTGCTATTTCAGTTATAGATAATTATACTTCACTAACAAATGAGCTGAATGAAAAATATGAATGAGTTTCCTTGACACAGAGAAATGAAAAAAAGCATGTATGTGTTTCCTTGACACAAAGAGGGAGAATATGTTAGAAAGAGTGAATATGTGGATTAGAATGGCTGAATATGTATGCTAGAAGGACTGAATATATTGATAAGGACAGTAATCCATCAGGCAAATGAATCCATTGTTTCTATAACAGTGCAAATGTTCCACTTAATAACATTGAATGTGTTTTCAAAAAATAAACAAAATATTAATCCAAACACTGGCGAGTCTCTCCTATTTGTGTGTGAGCCTAGCAAGGATTTTTTCCCCTCCAGACCTGTGAGGGACTCATGCAAATATAGTCCCAAATGAACTAGAAATTCCAGGGCAACCATTATCCCCCAAACCTGCTGACTGGAAACCTGGTTTTGGCTCCCTTTTCCATAGTTGCAATGGCCCACTTTTTGAGAGAATAGCCAGTGGAAGCTAGGAATGGTCACCAGAGACCTTTAGAATGAATCAAAAGCCAGGAGCTTTTCTGGAAGGGAAGACGCTAAACGGCTAAAGAGAGGCAACCATGACATTTGAGAATGAGGAGAAGCTGTGAGAGGAACAGAAGGCTCCATTAGAGCTCTCAGATTGTCTTCTGAAGATTCTGCAAGGAGCTTCTGGGGCTGACAGAAGAGACCTAATATACTAATATAACAGGTTGTGAATACTGCCTGCGAAGCCTTGGAAAATACCAGACCAGAGATCAAGAGAGGAGAGCCCTTTAGCAATAGAGAGGGACTGCTTAGTTCTGCTGTTATAATTAAAACTCTCACTTTTCCTTCATTCCAGATTTTCAGCAACTTGATATGGCAGCACAGAGGCAGACTACAATTTACCCTGCCTTGATATGATGGGTATGATATATCATAATTACACAATAAAACATGATGTTGCATCATAGCCAGCAGTACCTCCATCATTTAGCTCTAAAGAAAGGTTCTGAAAGGTGTTCTCGTTTGGGACGTTTGAACACATTCCTTTTACAAATAATTTAAACTGCATGTTGTCTGTGACTGGAAGTACCTCTACATAGGTGTGTACAGCACCTGGGGAAAACCACATTGTAAATAATAATCATAATTAACAATGCGGTAACTGAGCTACATAGAGGCTAAGGGCGGGATTTTGAAGCACTCTTGACATCGGCCTAACTTTGCTCACATTGAAGTTTATGGAGTTTTACCATTGATATCAAAATAGAAGAATTAGGACAACACCAAGCGTGTTTCATAATCCCACCCTAAACAACTTGCCAATAATCTTCCAGTGACTCAATGCCTCAGACAGCACTAGAATCCAGCTATTTTGATAGGCAAGCCTTGCCCACTCTGCCAGATCACAGTGACCTCAAGTAAATCACTATCTCGCTGTGGCTGAGTTTTCCCATTAGACTCCTACACTGCAGAGGGAAGAATATATTTATTTTTATGCTCTATGCATCTATGCAATAGGATGCTGTAGGAGGATAGTTTCAGACCCATGTCGGTTGCAGGGGTTCACATGAGAACCCTTCTGATCTCACTTCCTGTGATTTGATGTTTAAACCTGATTCCAGATGTTATACCATACAGCTGTGGTTCATGTGTCCTTGGTTCTCAAACATCTTCCATAAATTCACTCTTCTACTTCACCCCACCACTTGTGCTCCTAGGTAAACCACAATCCCAAACCTCATGATCTCTGAGTGCATGGGTGAACAGAGTCTAGCATCACAAGTAATATTAATTACTCCAAAAGGGATGGATCCACCTACCCAACCAGGTCGCTGGGACTGTTGGAAGCATACACAGAACATTTTGAAAGGGAAGAGTGATTGCTGCCCCAGCTTCTGTTCCATCAGCCCCTATGGATGCAATCTATTTGCTTCTGTTCTTTGCAGGCAGAATGGCCCAGCTACTGCTACAGCCCGTAATGCCTATAGGACAATGTGGATTCAAATAGTTCATGTTCTATTTTATGCAAAGTGATAATTTTCTATTTAAAATAATACCTCTAAGTTAAAAGGTCTAATGTGCCATATTGGAGATCCATATTTCTTTAGGATCTCCAATCCTTCCTGATATGGCTATTAAATGATTAATTCACAACCCATGGAGACCTCTGTGCAGTAAATAAGGTTATACTGTAAAGGGCTGAAATACTATGAAAAATGAATCTGGCCTTAAAAATTGCATGCCTTCATTGTAATGAGCTGTGTTATCAATTCATGATAATAATGCTGATAATATGAAACTTTCGTTTTTGTCTCCATTTTTGTCACTAAAGTGACTTCATGAAAATTTTACCCAGGTAATTTGCCTTCAGCACTTAAAGTATTATGTGACTGAAGTGTGAGCTTCATGTGACATTGACATGACAATATGACAACAAAAATCACAGCTAAAGGACTATACCCTATTTCAACTGTAATGTCTGTGCAAAGTAATTAAATGCATAATACTGCCATCTGAGCTCAGTACATGGCACCTCAACAGTTTCTCTCTGGTCACTGTGATATTCCAGGGGAATCTAGTTCTGTTTTGTTTGCATAGATAAAAACAGACACAGAATACATTAGCAGGGTAAACCACTTTAGCTTGGACAGTAAAGTATGTGAATGAGTGAACTGTTTGAAGTACTAGGGTGACTTGTCCTTGAATATATTACATACAAAATGAACCTAACATTCAATGTCTTTTATACTGTGAAGCTTCCTGTAGCCTCAATTTATTGGTTAAAATTAATCATTTAATGAATAATATGAACATGACTGAGTATCTTTGAAATGCTCTAAACAGAAAAAGACTAAGAGGCAGATTTTTTTTTTTAATTAGAGTCTCAACACAGCCATCTCCTTTGTGGTTGCAGCCTTGCACCCACAATTAATTCTGAGTGAAAATGCTGCTGTTTTGCCATCTAAGTACTTATTTTGTGAGTGCATTCAGGTACTTAGATACTAGCTTTTGTATCAGCAAATTATCTCTAAGTGTAAAATTTAAAAAAAGAGGCCACTTTTCAAAATCGCTCCCTAAAGATCATTGCCACAGAGCTGGGTTAACTATGCTAGTGATGGTTGCAAAGGCAGCAGCTTCTATTGTAACCCCTGTTTTCACATGCTTACAGCTTAGCAGAACGCTTCTTTGAGGGCTGAAGTTTTTATGCTTGTTCTCAGAGGGATGAAATGCACACTCAGTGCAGAAATCCTATACCAGGCCCTCTATGTACACCATTTAACCATTGATGTGGTCATAAATGATGATATGCTCTCCTGCTGACTCAG
This sequence comes from Chelydra serpentina, assembly GCA_037349315.1. NCBI lineage: Eukaryota > Metazoa > Chordata > Testudines > Chelydridae > Chelydra > Chelydra serpentina. The sequence continues at coordinate 25,107,548 of JBAIAC010000035.1, read as the reverse complement.
CCACCACTGCTTGTTAGGTGTGGTTTAATTATGCCAGCAGGCAAGCTCTCTTCTGCCAACATAGAGAAATTACATGGGAGACCTTACAGTGGCACAGCTGCAGCGGTACAGCAATGCCTCTGTAAGGTCTGTAGTGTAGCCATAGCCACAGATAGGGCCGGTGCAAGGAAGTTTCGTGCCCTAGGCAAAACTTCCTTGCACCAGCTCTGCGCCCCCCGCCCCAGCTAACACTGCCCTCCCGGAAGCCAGTCCCCCCGACGGCGGCTCACCCCCCGTGGGCGGGCAGCTCAGCCCCCCGCCTGCAGCAGCCTCCCCCAGCTCCTGGCTCAGCCACGGAGCCGGGAGGGCGGCAGGCAGCCGCGGCCAGCCACCCCCCCCATCCCGCTCCTAGCTCAGCCGTGGAGCCGGGAGGGCGGCCAGCCGCACCCCCAGCTCCCGGCTCCCTGCTGCCCCCTGGATCCCGGCTCAGTTGCAGAGCCAGGAGGGCAGCAGGCAGCTGCGGCAAGCCACCCCCCTGGCTCCCGGTGCCTTAGGCAACCACCTAAGGTCGCCTAGTGGGTGCGCCGGCCCTGGCCACAGATGCTTAAGAGCTTTGTTGAACTGGGGTCTTAAATAAGAGCAGGTAGTTCATTCATCTGAATGTGGAATCAACATTTTTATTTTTATTTTTTTCCTCTATATATAAGAGAATGGAAATTAAAAGCAATCAGCACCAAAACACACCTGAATTATGGCAGCAGTAAAGTGTGCTTTTAAATTCACCAGATTCAGGAAATATAACTGCATGATTCAAGCATCAACCCTAATTTGGTCACATTGGACCTATTAAAACATAACATTGCACCCTGAACATGATTTTCAAAAATGTCTCCTGACTTAATTTCGGAGCGTATGTCCATATTCCGGCACCTAAACAAGTGGTGTGGATATTCAGAAAAGTGTTGTGCATCTAGCAGCCTTCAATAGAGCAGGATTGGGTCCCAATATTCTAAATAATTTTCTGACTGTTGTGCATTATCAATCTCAGCAAGTGGGGATGTAGTCATCGCTTTCTGCATTAACAAATAATGAGACTAATTGAAGAAGAAAGCTCTACTACTTCTGGTTATGGAAGACGAACACAAAGGTCAGATGAATTGCAGCCACCGGGAGTGCCCTTTTCCAACCCCACCAACCAACCAGAGGAAAGGTCTTTGTGTCAGCACTGTAGAGGCCAGTGCAGAAAGTTGTGAGGGAGTGGGCTAGGAGCAGGCTAGAGGAGCAGCCCACACATTTATATTTACATGCATGTGGCAAAGAGTGGGTGCAGATGCTATTCAACCCCCCGTAGTGCAATAGCAGCTGTGGAGCAGGGAACTGAATATAATTGTCTCTGGTTTACAATGTATGGTCTCATCAGCATACAGAATCATAGTCACAGCATGATGGGGAGAAATTATTTGGAGGGGAGCGAATGCTTTCAAATGAATTTTTTCCCTAATAGATTTTTCCTTCTATCTCAGAGCCATGGTAGAACAACAAATACACACCATGTACTGTAGGTGGATTATCAGGAAGAATAGGCTGAGAGCAGCAGCCAGATCTTTCTACGAGAGGTGATGGAGAGACGGAGAAAGGAGAGATACGGTGGGACCCATATTCTTTTCAGTAACCAAAAGGGCACCTATTGCTCTGATTTTTAGGCACAAGCACATGTTAAAGGCAAACATCGGTTTCTAAATGTCCCCAATAAAGCATATGTAAGTCAATCAAAGCATCTCCATTCTCCCACAGACGCTTAGTTACCATGAAATTCTCTACCCTTCTCTGTAGCTGGATGTATAAGATAATTCTGTTCAAGCTTGATGATCAGAAAATACTGGATATCCTCACATGCAACATCCAGCTGCTTCCTTAACTCTTCTTCTTAGTCACTTGAGCTCTGTGATGAGGCAGGAAAGCCACTGAAGTTTAGGACTATTGTTGGTTTTCTCAGACATGCACACCAATGATCAGTGGCTCTGTCTTTATTGGCAGAGTGTATAATGAAAACAAAGGTAATCGCAGCAATATATCCCTCAATTTGAGATTTTGATGATATTTCAGGTTCTGCTGAGACTTAGATTAGAACCAAAATAGTACTGCAACTGTCCCCATGGCAAAAGACCATGATATCATAAGCACATGATAGTATTTTATTACAGGATAAAATAAGGGTAGTTTGTGCAGGCAAAAGATCTTCAATATAAATACCTTCAGCAATAGAAAGGATGAAAAAGGGGAAATTCCATCCTGAAGAGGTGAATACTACTAGTTATTTTAAGAAAAAATAATTATTGTTGAAGATAGAGATGGAAATGACCTGGTAGATTGTCCAGATTATGCCCATTTCAAGCAAGCTTGATCCCTAGAGTACAACTGCTGTACTTGTGTCTTGTTCAGAATAGTCAAAAAAAGTTCAAGCAATGGGGTTTCCATTACTTTACTTGCAAGGCTATTCTACCGCCAAATAGATTGTACTGTTGTTTTAATGAAGTAGCCAGCTCAGTTTTGCAGTTGTGTGACAACGTTGGAATTTTCTGCAATAGTTTTATAAATCCGATGTGTGCCCACATTCCCCTCTGCACTTTGCACTAGTAGCTGGCGGAGAAAAAGGGGTTAGGTCTGCTCTTTGGGGCAGCACAGGACATTAGGTGTGCATGTCACTGTGCTGTCAGAACCACAATGAATGGGTAGTTAAGAAACCAACCCTGGTGAACAGAGGGTCCAGAGATGCATTAGAAACCCCAATGACTGAACAAACAACACTCAACAGTAGGAAGCTCTGGCAAATGGGGTTGTGAACTCAGCCTGGCTCTACTCAGAGACAGAGGTCTGGGAGATGACCAGCAGGGGATAAAAGGTTGGCTTCTGGAAGAAGCTAGCTGCTTTCAACTGGGACTAAGGAGTCAGAGAGTGACAGGGACTGAAATGGAATCCATTATAGCTTGCCTGGTGGATCGTCTGATTTGGCCAGATAGAGAAATGAAGGTCAAAATGTAGTCTATGATAAGCTAAGGACTTCAGGGCTGTGTTCCAGTTGACTAATAAACTGCACTATTTTGAAAACGCTGCATGGTGTCACTGCAAATACTTGCTGAGGTACATTAATCCCTGAACAATGTACAAGTCTCTAACCAGAAGTCTATATGAATTGAACTAGTTGGCAGAGCTTATGGTGTGTGTGAGTCCAGAGCCTCCGTCTCAGAGGGAGTGAGGCTGTGAGGTCTACCAAAGGAAGACTGAGACTCCTTGGGGTCTGGAACACTGAAAAGGTTCCTCCAAGAGACTGCTTAAAAGCTGGCATGTAGGGCCGATCCTGTGGATGTGTGACAAATAGTGATACAGATTGGGATTTTCAAAAGCTCTCAACATTAGCCACTCTCTCTTTCCACTGAAGTCAGTAGGCAGTTTACCATGGACTTCAAATAGGAACAGTGTTAGATCAGTGCTGAATGCCTTTGAAATCCCATCCTCTATTCTCAACTATGCATTAATCTAACTGATGGATTCAATACTTCATGGTCTAGACTGATACGATACTTCATGGCCTATTTGTACTAGCAGTCTGAACTATGCAGTCCACCATGCCTGGCAGTTTATAAATATCCTGCCTACCTATCTTGTAGCATCCAAATACGCTCATGGTCAGAGCAGTGCAACTTCTTACTATTTAAAATCAGTTTATCCCATTTCTTCCAGATTATTATTATTTAACATATTTCTATACTGTCAAAGATGTGCTTTACATAGTGAGTAATAGGATGAAATCCCGGCCCCTTTGAAATCAATGGGACTAGGATTTCACTCATGGTTTCTCCCCTGAAGAACCTGCATCCTAAGGGCATGTCTATGGTGCATAGTAAACTGGAGTCCATGTGACCTATGCCTGCAGACTCATTCTTTCCAAGCTTGTGCTTGAATGTTCACATTGTGTTGACATGCGAGCCTCAAATCAAGTCAGATTCAGTGTCTCCTGCGGGGTGTATCCCAGGGTTCTTAGCATCCTTGTTAGCTGTAGCTACTCTAGGATTTGGTTGATGTGGTATGGTGTGAGAACTTATCTGTCCATCCTGAAGCACTTGACTATAAGCGCTTTTAGCCTACCAAAAGATCCAGCTGGCCATATTTCTGAGTGTGCATGTGTCCTGAAACCTGAACCAGCATTATAGATACAGTGGAAGCAGCCCCTGCGCCCCCCCCACCCCGCAGCCAGCTCCACCCCCCTGCAGCAGCTAAACACCCCCCCCCCCCCGCAGCGGTGGCTCAGCCCCCCCGAGGCCCACAGCGGGCTTGGCTCCCCATGCCCCCCGCCGGGCCGCGGCAGGCTCGGCTCCCCGCGTTACCCGCGGGCAGCGGTGGGCTCGGATCATCTGTGAGATGATGGTGGACAGTGCAGCAGTGATATTTGTTCTATTGAAGGCACCACTCAGATGGGGTTGGGGGATACAGCAATGGCATTTAGAACCTGGCCAATGCTGTTGATGCCTGTTCCTATAACTGCAGATTCTCCATATGTAGACTGGCACTTCTCAAGCAGGGCCACAAGCAGAGAGTGGTGGGATCACATTATCATGTGGATTTGGGATTACCAGCAGTGGCTCCAGAGCTTTTGTATGAAGAAGCATACATGCCTGGAGCTGTGTGAGCAGCTTGCGCTGACTCGCCAGTGACAGAATATATCCATGAAAAATGCCATGCCAGTGCAGAAGCAGGTTGCTTTAGCTACCTAAAAGCTGGATACCTCTGATGGCTACAAATCCACAGATGACCATTTTGGTGTTGGCAAGTCGAATGTGAGGCTTGTGGTAAAGTAGGTTTGTGAGGTGATCAGGACTGTGGTTTACCCAAAAGTGGTGGGCATAAACAGTGTTCTTGAAATAATTGCTGGCTTTGAGAAAATGGGCTACCCAAACTGCACAAGAGTTATCGATGGGACTCATGTTCCGATGATTCGTCCTCCAAAAGGAGCACACTAGTACATAAACTGCAAAGGTACCACCCTATCGTTATGCAGTCCCTGGTCAACCACAGAGGCAGGTTTACGGACACTAACATGGGATGCACTGGTAAGGTGTCTGATGCCAGGCTTTTCTGGAGATTGGTACTTTACCTTCATGGACAAGCTGGGACATTAGTCCCTCCAAATGATATTGTATAAATGGAGTCACTGCCTCCATTGTTATTCTAGACGACCCCACATACCCATACTTCTGCCCTGGTTTATGAAACCACACCCTGAACTCAGAATGCCTGGCAAAAGAAGGTTCAACTACATGATCAGTAGCTGCAGGTTGGTAGTGGAATGTGCATTTGGCAGATTGAAATCTAGATAACACCCCCTTTCGAACCATTAGTCAATGCTGTTCACATTATTGTGGTCTGCTATGAACTGTACAACATCTGTGACGCCAAAGGTAAGCCACTACTCCGGGAGAGGATGGACTCAAGACACCGCTGTATTGCTGGAATAGTATATGCGACAAGAAAGTACACCTACCATTATTGGGACAGGAGCCACACATGCAAGGGGAATCAGGGATGTTTTGTGCACCCACATAGAGTTTGCAGGATGACATGGATGAGGAAAAATGACAATATAGTTTCCCCATGTTTAAATTATCCCATATTTATCCCCTATTTTCTGGGGCTGACGCATCTTAAGAAGTTAATAAAAACTGTTCATGTACCTCCACATACAGTTAAGGGCTGCTGCCATAGAGTTTCCTTTTATACGCATTTTATAAAAACCCCATGAGGAGAGATTAAAGAGGTTAGGACTTTTTAGCTTGGAAAAGAGAAGACTAAGGGGGGATATGATAGAGGTATATAAAATTATGAGTGGTGTGGAGGAAGTGAATAAGGAAAAGTCATTTACTTGTTCTCATAATAAAAGAACTATGGGCCACCCAATTAAATTAGTGGGCAGCAGGTTTAAAACAAATAAAAGGAAGTTCTTCTTCACACAGCGCACAGTCAACCTGTGGAACTCCTTGCCTGAGGAGGCTGTGAAAGCTAGGACTATAACACGGTTTAAAAGAGAACTGGATAAATTTATGGAGATGAAGTCCATTAATGCCTATTAACCAGGATGGGTAAGGAATGGTGTCCTTAGCCTCTGTTTGTCAGAGGGTGGTGATGGATGGCAGGAGAGAGAGCACTTGATCATTACCTGTTAGGTCCACTCACTCCAGGGCACCTGGCATTGGCCACTGTCAGTGGACAGGATACTGGGCTGGATGGACCTTTGTTCTGACCTTTCTTATGTTCTTATGTTATTCATGTACCTCAACACAAGAGCTTACGGATTAGTGTGATGAAGTTTCTTTTTAATGAATGTAATAAAACCTGCTTATGTAACCTTGGGGTATGTTCTTGCTTGCAAATCAAACACTTTATTTAAAACATGCATGTAAATAACAAACAATTTTAAAACTTCATAGGCAGACCAGCTGCCATCAAACCATAAAGAACAGTAAAGGAAAACCAATGCATATCAAGGAAATGAAAACCATTAAGAAACTAACCAAACAAAGGTGAAAAATGGCCAAACCAAAGTATATTGCCATCTCAAATAGCAATTTCACTGTTTCTGGAACTGAGTCCCCTATGTTTCTGTTCTTTTTCGCCCATATGGTGCATTTAGCATGCAGGAACCACAGCTGAACAAGCATGGATGAATGTATAGGGCTCTGTTTATTGTCTTCACAAAGAAAGGAAGAAAAGTGTGCAAAATTAACACTAACAACAGTCTGGTCAAAAGTTCAGACTGGGGACTTCTGGGCTCTAGTAGGACTCTTTTCAACCCTGGGGGATACCACTGGTGGACTCTCAGAACACAAATGTGGTGCTGAGGCTTCTGTTGTGGCTACACTGAAAAATGAGTGGGCTTGGATGCCATAGGAGGATGCGGGCTCAGACCCACACCCCTGAATGAGACCACAGGTCCATATCTTGAGGGGCTTCTGGTGCATATCAGAAGGCTTTTTGTATAAACAGTAGTGGGGAGTTGGGCTCAAATGTGAATATGAACCTAGGTTTCCTATGAAGTGTACCCATATCTTAAGGGCCCCATGTTGGAAATGGTTACGCACATAAGGAATGTTACTCACACGAGGAAGCATTTGCAGGATTATCCCCAAAAGAAGAAACACTGATAAAAATCTCTTTTAAGTGATTTTCTGGCATGAGGACCATTGCAAATTCTTTATAAAAGAAACACATGAAGTCTAAAGTCTTCTATTTTTCATTTTTAGTTTGAGAATTTCTCTTCAATCAGCTCTCTCTACTTCCTTTTCAGAACTATCTTTGGCTGAGTGGCTGAGACTGCCAGTGAATACATAACAGTAGTTAAGCCATAATTTCCCCCTAGGAAAAAATTACTTTTATGCCTAGAATAAAAAGGAATTAAATTATTTGAGGCTTAAGAAATATATTTTTCTCAACACAATGAATCTATTTAGTTAATTTATTATTTTTAGTTCAGGGAAAGGCTTTTTTCAAACTTATATGTGTAATATAATAAAGACTACATGCATAATTTTTAACCTCTCTGATATAACTATGTTAAATTATAAAAACAGTCACAAGAACAATGTTCATGATATGCAAGGCCTAATTATGTGATGAGAACATTTGTTCTTTTTTTTTAATTGTCTGAAAACTCACTTTTTGTTTTGTTTTCATAGCCCATAGAAATAGCACAGCATACTTTTTAGAATAATGTGTCTGCCATAATGGGAATATGCAAAACATTATTATTTAAAATGAACGTTATCTCTGTTCCAAAGAGAGGTTTATCAGCTATGACTCAGAGAGAAAAAAGGTTCTATTAGGATATGGGAAATATTATTGCCTTTTAAAATATATAACTTTCAAAATAATGCTATTGGATCAGACAACAATTATCCTCCTTGTAACTAAAAGCAGTTTATTTCTAAATCTATACTTATTTCTATACTTTACTGCAATTGCTTTAATGTTTGCCAAAGGAAAATGTTAAAATATTAATAACCCAGTAACCTATTCCATGACAATGAGTCACTAGTTTGAACTTTCATTTCACACACACACTACTAAACTTTAATATAAATACGGAAATGGAAGTAGCAATATTATGAAAGATGTAATATCAAGCATCCACACTTTCCACTGGTGTGAAATAACTAGTAGTCGGTGGCTTTCAGTGTTTAGAGGGAATAAAAAGTAAAATAAAATGTGTGTGTGTGTGTAGTCTCCCCAACACTACTTTTATTTTTTCCATCTCTCTCTCTCTCACACACACACACACACACATGCATGTAGTGCTGAAAAAATAAAAGCAGTGCTGGGGAATCATATATAAATAAAGTTAACTGGATGAGAAACTCCTCTATTTAGAACTTTTAACAGTGCTGTCTTTTTATATTCCAATTTAGAGTCTGTTGAGATTACTATGCATAGAAAATGAGTTCTTTTTAATCTGAAAGACTGTAATACATATTTTGGACATTTAATTACAGAAACAATATATATACTGTACATTATCTGAAAAGAATATAAGCAAAACACTAAGATATTTATTTCTACAGCTTCTTAATGGGTGAATGTCTTCCCTGTGCATGAGGCCTACACAAATCCTATGAAGCACTTAAATTCCACTTAAATGATACACATGTTTCTTGTACTACTTTTCTCCACTGGAGAATGACATTCACTCCTGTACAAAGGTGAAGCACAATATCTTTGCACCAGTGAAGCCCTCAGAATAGGATTTAGCTGGGACAAAAGTGGCGCTCAGGTTTTTTCCTGGATTAATGTGTGTTTTGTGGCAGAGCTCCGATCTTGTCCCTGTGGGTCCCGCGCTTCTAGGCGGTTTATGCTAGCCTCAGAGGATGGTGAGAGAACTCCCACAGTTCCTTTTGTCCCTCTGGGCTTATTGTAGAACAATTTAGCCTCCTGTCCTGCCAGAGGCCTGTCTTCTCCTTGTAGTGGCAGGTTGGTGGAGGGAACCCGGGCCCACCCTCTACTCCGGGTTCCAGCCCAGGGACCCTAATGGTAGCAGCTGTTGGCAGCCGACCTTTCACTGCCAGAGTTGCTACAATTCCCTGGGCCACTTCCCCACGGCTCTCCCACTTCTTCCTTCTTCACCCTTACCTTAGGGCTCCCTTACCAATGGCTTGAGAGTTGCCTTATTTACTCAGCCCTTCAGTAGCAGCAGCACTTTCTCTCCTCTGGCTCCCTGGCTCTTTCTCAGCCTGACTGGAGTGAGCCCTTTTATATGCTCAGAAGAGCCTTAATTAGGGTCAGGTGTTCACTTCACCTTAATGGCCTCACCTGACTCTTTGCAGGTTAATTAGAGTCAGGTGTTCTCATTAGCCTGGAGCAGTCCCTGCTCTGGTCAGTCAGGGAACAGAAAACTGCTAACCCAATGGCCAGTATATCTGCCTTCTACTATTCTGTTGTATCCAACTGGCCTGGGTCTATCACAATATATATATTTTTAGATGGGTGCTTGAACCCCGGAGCACCAACGGAGTCGGTGCCTATGATTCAGGTTATGTTTGGTTTTAATTTTTGTACGAGTAACCACAATAACTGATCTTTATGGCACAGCTGTTGCAGTTGCACTGAAGAGCCTCTCTGACCAAAGCCTCTGGAAATAAAGCATATTTTCCTGTAAAAACAAACAAACAAAAAAACCACCCCTATTCTGTTGTAGCGAACTGGCCTGGGTCTATCACAGTTTATATATTTAGATTTTCAACAACTACGAATTTAGGACCCTATATCAGTGGGACCACGTGTGTATATATGAGCATTAAATAAAGTAATAAGGTTGTATTAATGATCTATTTAGAAAAGGATTTATTAAAGTAATGCACATTTATTTTCAGGCCCTTAAACTACAGAGGTAGACATCTTTCTGGTTCTTGATTTTTTAAAATTTACTATATATAAGCACTCGATCTGAATGAGACTTAAAAAAAGTTAGCAAACATTCATTCAAATAAACAGTGCAAATTTGCTTTGATGGTAATTGTGACCCTTTTATTTATTTTCCCTAACTATTTACATCACTGAATTTTTGTAAATGCAGAAGAAATTGAATAGAAAGGGAACATCCTGTGAATGCTTTTGTAAATATGTTTTTGTGCAAAGGTTTGTGTGGAAATATTTACCCAGTCATCTTGAAACAGACAACTAGCCCTACTGACTTATTCAAGCCATATTCCTGTTTATGAAATTTCAAGTAATTTACTCAGAGTGAAAAGAAAATACAAGATTTAAATGAATTAGTCACACAGGCAAATATCAAGCTTCAAATACGGAATACTCAATGCAGTAATTACTGTGAACATCATGAGCAATTAATTGATTGAAATACGTTGCATAAAACACTTTGGTTCAGATTCTTATATGTGCCCATTGTCCCCTTGGTGCAGCTGAAAGTGGTGGGGGGTCCAGGGTTATGAGGCCTCAGGGCTGCACTACACCATCTAATTATGCCCCTCCAGGTCACTTCTCCCACCAAGAAAAACGTATAGTAGTACTCCAGCTGCACTCCCTCCCACTCTCCATGACAGCTCAGGGACTCCCAAAGGCTGGGGAATGCCTCTCTGGGGAGATGTGGCACCTTTCCAGACAGGCCAAAGTGGCCACATTGTATAAGAGAATCGGTCCTTTACTGACGAACAAACATGTTAGAATACATTGAAGTCTTGTTTGCAGATAATTCATGAACAGAAGAAAAGGCTAAATTTGTGACCAGAACAGGGCCTAAGCATCAAATATGTCCTATTTTGAAGACTTAGTTGGGCCTAAGTGGTGCTAGATCTCTGCAAAGAGGTGAATTTCACCCCATATTAATAGTTCATACTGCTCTAATTAAGCACTTTGCAATTTTTCATAAGATTTTTCTATTAAAGACAGAATTGTTTACCATAGGCAGAGAGAGTAAGATTGAATTCATTCTGTAGCTCTTACATGTGTTTAGCAATTCCCTTCTACTGATGGTGATTTTTTTGTCCAATGTAATTTAATAAGGAATAAAAGGCCAGATAATACAGGAACTCCTCATTTAAAGTCGTCCCGGTTAATGTTGTTTTGATGTTACGTTGCTGATCAATTAGGGAACATGCTCATTTAAAGTTGTGCAATGCTCCCTTCTAACTTCCTCAGCTGCCCAGCAGGCTATCAATTGCTGGCAGTTCAGCTGTCCTTTCCTCCACTGCCATGTGCTGCTCCTGCCCTCTGCCTTGGAGCTGCTCCCTGAGACTCCTGCTTGCTGTGTGGGCAGGAGGGGAAAACCAGGGGGGCTAATGTCAGGGTGTCTCCCTCACCCCTGCTCCTGCATCCCGCTTACCCCATCTTCCATATAGCAGGGGGCTTAGGCTGCAGCTGCTGGCTTGCTGATCTAATTAACAAGGCAGTGTACTTTTGACCCCACTCTTGATATTGGAAATGCGCATCTCTATCTCTCAAACACATGTGTGTGTCTCTGTCTCTGTCTGCCCTCCCTCCTTTCCTGCTGCCTTGAAGAGTGTGAGAGTTAACCTTTGAGGGCTCAGTGGAGTGCTAGTTCATTTAGCAGTAAGGCATTCCCTGGGAAATATCCCACCCTCTGACTCCTCCACCTCAACCAAGCTTCACAATCATCATCACTGTGTACCATTTTTCAGGAACATAACTACAACGTTAAGTGAGGAGTTCCTGTACTGTCAAGAACCTTTCTCGCACATATATGTCCCAGCCACCTAATAGGGGTATCATGACCAAACCTATCCGAGATATGCTCAGGAGTTAACACACCATAAATATCCATTACTTCCTTAGCTGAAACCCCTCTGTGCAGGGAACTCCCTAGGGGGGTGGTCTATACACTGTTCCTGACAAGTCAATCCTTGCTGGCACTGTGATGACAGAAAGCTTGGAAGGACCCGCAGAACTAGTGCGGAAGCACAGGCTCTCTTTATGGATGGGGACTCGCAGGGAATCTCTGGGCATCTGGACGGGATTGAGCTCCTTTGCTTCTGCTGTGGTAGGTTGGCCACTCTAGCTCTCCAGTGGTGGAAATCAGAAGAAACAACACAAGGGAAACTTCGAGGCTTTGCTCTCCAGCCTTCCTCCTGTGAGTTTTCCCAAGGGAATGGGTGATCTGGGCCAAAGTTGTAAATAAATACACAAAGCTGAGACATTATGTCCCTCAAAGCCAACAGCATTCAGCCCATGCCTTTGTGTTGGGCTGTGTTCCCAATATACTCTGTCTGTCTCTTAGATTTGCATTACCTTTGTGAAAGGGTTATAACATGGCATGACCTGGATTACTATTTCTAAAGCAAGTCTAACCTTATGCTAACTGCTAATGCTTGTCTTTAAAATTCTGCTATTCCGTTCACTATTTCTCAAATTACTTATTAATTTAGCTGATGATTTCCTGTGGCTAATCTTGCAGACCTGAATCTATGTTAGTCTTCATCCTTCAAAGAAGAACTTAAACCTCACTAATATAATTCAGACTTGTTTTCACATATCCCTCTATCTTTTCTGCTTCAAGGCCATGTCCTGCATTTAAATGAACAATGATACAAAGAGCTAATATTTTCTTGTACAATCTAAATTATAAGACTGAAGATCCTGACGGGAATGGTGAGGGGATAGAGGGAGAAAGGGCTAACTATTTTTTGGCCAATACCAGCACTGTGTGAAAGTAAGCATGTTCTTTGCATTAAATCTCTTACAATTTTATAACAGGTGATTTCATGTCCCTGACATTTCCGGTGTGGCTTTTCCCACAGAGAAAAGATACACAAGTGTCAGTTTTTGCATGGTTTTGATGCACATCTACCTTCTTTCAAGATGCTGAGGTTTTGGGCATTTTTTTTTTTTTGAGAATCAGAAATCTCAACTACTGTAAAATTATTAGTACAGTTCATTTCCTTGAACTAATTTAACTAAGAGCCAAACAATGGCACCTGCTTTCTAGCTAAAAAATAAAGCACCATTTCAACAGTGTTTCCATCAGGACACCTTGGTCCTGCAGAAGGGATCCACACTTCCTCTCTGGGAGTTAGGGGCATGCGTGCTTTGGGCAAGGGTGGCAGAGCTTTCACACACTGAGTGTCCAACTTCTCTAATTCGCTGTTTGTGGAACTAAGTCAGACAAATATATATATATTTGTATAGTGGTGAGTATCCCTGCCTGTCACGTGGGAGGCCGGGGTTCGATTCTCCAACGGGGAGCCAGGGGGAGGGATAGCTCCGTGGTTTGAGCATTGGCCTGCTAAACCCAGCGTTGTAAACTCAATCCTTGAGGGGGCCATTTAGGAATCTGGGGCAAAAATTGGGGATTGGTCCTGCTTTGAGCAACGGGTTGGACTAGATGACCTCCTAAGGTCCCTTCCAACCCTAATATTCTATGAAATAAAAATGAAGGACAAAGACCCAGATTTTAAAAATATTTAGGTGTAGAAGTGCTCAGCATTGCAATGCATAACTGATTTAGGAGCCTGTCTCATTTTCAAAACAGATTTAGGCACTTAGGAACCTAAACCCAACGCTAAGCACTAAAATGCCTAAATACCTTTAAAAACCTTGCCAAGGTCTATAACCATAAACAAACAAAATAACTAGACCATGGTAGCAGTGGAGAACTCTAGGGGAGGGGTATTTTCTTTCTCCTCCTTATTGCCAAGATATGGATGTTTAATCCAAAAGGACCTCAGTGAATTGAAAATGAAGGAATTTATTGGTATTTGCCTTTTGTTTTTAAATAGGTCCCAGTAACAGAGAACACGTTCTGTGAAAAAACAAGCAAAAATAGCTTTGCTGAGCACAAGCAGGTCTCAGACAATCAAGGACCGAGAACTAATTCCATATGACTTCATTTCAGTGAGCAATACGAATGAAACTTGAAAGAGAATGAAAAGTTTCTATTCTTCTATTCTAACCAGCCTTTTCTACCATCCTCATTGTCATAGTATCTGAGTACCTAGCTGTTTCAGGATTTTCAAGGCCAACCAGAGTGTGCAAAAATCTGTATCTCCACCTTGAATGAAAATGTTATTGACATAATGCCCCCCACACCACAAGTTCTTGCAAAGAAGCTCAAACTGAAAAACAGGCTGATTTTAAAAACTGTTCAATTTGTGTACAAAAATTTCTCACAGTTCAAGCTCAATTAGTTCCATTCCTGTTTAAACTCTAATATTTGCCATTTGGACATGAACATAAACCCTTATTCCTTGGCAGTGTGTTATCTTAACTTATGGGAAACTGCATGGTAGTCAGTAAATTTGGGCTTAAGCCATAGCTGGACATATTCCGCTATGACCAAAGTAATAACACTTTCTTCCTATCTTTAAAACAGATCACGGCCAAGTCCTTCTAGACCAATTTGGATGTTTATTTTATATTTGAGGCATAATATGAATTGTAATGCTACATAGTACAGAATTTTCTTCCTCAGCTCTGGCAGACCAGCAGCTGGGGATAAGTATTACCTGACTTTCTTAACTCTGACATTCTTTTTTCTAGATAATGATTTGCAAAATCACTTCACAATTTTAAAGGTCTCTGTATAGCAATTAATATTCATGTATGCCTCTATTAGGGGCCATTTTTCAGATCCAAGAATCAGTGTCAACCATGAACTTCCCTATTCACATTCAAAAAAAAATCTTATAAACAAAAAATTCTGGTGAGGACTTACTGTGACGGTGTTCCCCATAAAACTTTATGGGGAGATGCTTATAAATGTATATATGTAACTAGAATATGTTTTATGCTACATGTGCCATGTAACATATCTCTGTGAAAGTTATGACCTGCTGAATTTATTCCTCCTGTTTGTATGCATGTATCATTGTTGTAGTTGGAGTTATGAAGATTGGTTTTATATTTGCTGGTTTTGTACATAGCCTTTGTAAGTGCATGGGATCATCTTTGAAGCAAAGAATGTGCCTGTTAAGGACGAGCACTTAACAGACAAAAGACGTTGCAGACCCCAATCCACATTGGGGCCGGGTCTGGAATGCAACTGGTTAGGCTGGTTGCCGAAGGCTGCATGGACAGGTGACTGGCCCAGGTGATCCCAAAACTCCATGGTAACAGGAGGTTACACAGGGAGCGGGAAAAGACTATAAAAGCCCGGGGGAGACCCTTCCATTTTGTCTTCAGCTGGCTAAAGAAAGAAGCTCTCCACCCCCCAAGGAGACCTGAAAGAGACTGAACAAAGGACAAAGACATTAGGGGGGTGAGTGATTGCTGGACCCAGGCTAGAAGGAAGATAGACTGTTTACTGGACCTAGTGAGGTTTTTATCTATACACAGGGTGATTAGACATAGAACTGCGTGTTCTATTTTATTTTATTTAGTAATTCACTTTGTTCTGTCTGTCATTACTTGACATCACTTAAATCCTACTTGCTGTACTTATTAAAATCACTTTTTACTTATTAAGTTTCCTGGAGTACGAGTTGTTACCTGTGGGGAGGCAAACAGCTGTGCATATCTTTCTATCTTTGAAATAGAAGGCGAACTATTTATGAGTTTACCCTGTATAAGCTTTATACAGGGTAAAACGGATTTATGAAGGGTTTGAACCTCCTTGGAGTTGAGCAGCTGGGTGTCAAAGGCAAGAGCGCTTCCGGGGGCCTTACAGTAGTGAGTGGACTTGGTTCGGACCTGGGTCTGTGTTTGCAGCAGATCAGTAGAATCTGGCTCAAAACAGACAGGATTCCGGAGTCCCAAGCTGGAAAAGGCCGGGAAGCAGGGGCAGAAGTAGCCTTGGCACACCAGGTGGCAGCACCAAGCAGGTCTCTGTGGCCCCAACCCGTCACACTTACACACTTTAAATATGATTTTTTTTTAACTTCATGGTTCTCTATTCCAGACAATGACTCTGCTTATCTTTATAGTCCTCCACCTAGCAGTTTGTAGTTTAGAAGCATTTCTAGAAATCTCATCAGCCCAGACAGGCAGGCAGTCAGACAAGACAATGAAAGCCAGGCAACCACTTCATTAATTTAACACATCTGGAAAACTAACCAGTAATATCTCATCCAGTACAAGTCAACTGTCCTTCAGTAAACTTTTGCCACCTGCAGAGGAACGGTCCACAGCTCCCACAATCCTATTTTCCAATTCCTTGACTTGGGCTCAGTATTGTTTTTGGGACCCCATACAAGGTTTCATGAAAAGGGAGTGTTACCTCATTGTACTGCCCTTCTGCCCAAACTTTCACTGAGGGATGTCCTTCATTAATCCTCATTCCAACACTGTTTTATCAGGGAACTGGACTCCGTATTCAATTAGTACCTGAACTGGACACCTATCAAGTTGCCATAACTTAAACATTTTGAAAACCTAACCTACCCAGTGTCTCTGGATTGCTAAGAGGAAGACAAAGGAACCAGAATCAGTCTGGCAGTATGGGAAACATTCCTTCCCATCCCCCAAGCAATTGATATCTCACTCACAGGAAGGCCCAGAAACCCTACTCTCCTCTACTCCCAAGAGTAGAAGCCGGTGTTCCCGAGCAAAGAAAGATACATTAGGTAGCGAAAGGGCCAATAAAAACTCTTGCTTCAGGTACATGGAGAAAATAATCTTCTGACAGATCCTTTAATTGAGCCAATTGACTGAGATGATAGGGATTGCACAGCTCCCATTAGATAGCGCCTCCTGACAAGCTCATGAGGATACTGAGAGTCCTTGTAGAGGGGGTAGAGGTGGGGGCAGAGGGCACTGCTGAGGTGACAAAACTTTACAAGTAGAATTAGCTGAAAAACAAATGATGGAAGTGTTTGCTGTTGAAAAATGCAGCATCATCAACATCTAATGTTTGAGGGAATGTATTGATTTCAACAAAAACATGGATAGGAAAACGTTACAATGTTTCATGTCAACAATGTTGAAATATGTTGATAACTTCTTTTCTACGATTATATTATATTAAAATAGCAATTTAATATATTATTTAATAGTATGTATATATAACACAGGTAATATAATACAAAAGGAATTTTTTGAAATTTTGGCTTTCAGTCGAATTTTGAATGATTTCCCCCCCCACTCCACCCGCACCCCAATGCCACCCCCCACCCCACCCCAAATGTTGGGATTTCCCATGGAATGAAAATCCTGTTTCCTGACCAGCTGTATAAGGGGTCCAGAGGGCTCTTCCCCCTTCTGGCGCAGAAAAAGCCAGGCCAATCTCCCTGGTGCCACCCCTGCGCACATACACTGGCCCTTTCCTACCACATTGTTAAACAGTTAATCATGACTTGGTTTTGTGCCAAGTGACATAGGCCTACTTACACTAGAAACACCCACCATTTTACCCTTTCATCAAACACAGTTTTTTAAAAAAGAAATATATCTACTTTTTAATTGCTAAAAAGTTAAGTAAAACTCCATTTTAACAATTTCCCTTACTCTTTTTTTATTTAGCGTTGTGGAATATTTTAAAGAGAAAACCACACATTTGGCAGTCTTTTTGATGATATTAAAAGCCTCTAAGTGGTAGTTCTTGATGTGTTCTTGAAGTTTGATCCTGTGTCTTATGACAAAACCAGCTGAATGCATAGAAGAGAATGAGGAATCAAAGCCAATAGTTTATGCCATTTTAAGAGGCTCAGGATAAAGCCTGATTTTCCCCTGTTTTTTCTCTCAACAATGTGGCATGAAAAAATTGTCCTAGTTGGTGAAATGGGATGAAATCTCAGGTTATGTTCCTATACGGGGTGGGGTTAGCGAGCTTCTGGGTGGGGCTGGGACCGATGGTATTGAGGGGCTTAGGGTGGGGTTGGGGTCCCAACCCAGCCACCAATAGGGTGTTACATAGGACCTCTGAGATTGGGCTTTGGGACCAGACAAGGGCCACCACGGCATTCATAGAATCATAGAAGATTAGGGTTGGAAGAGACCACAGAAGGTAGTCTAGTCCAACTCCCATTGTAGTGCAGGGTTTGGAGACCCAGCCAGGAGCCCATGAGTCAGTGCCGGAGGCCCCCAGGGTTATGTTGCTGGGTCCAGCAGGAGTGCCCGGATTGGTGGCCTCCAGTATTAGGTGGCTTCCCATAATAGGGGGCTGGGAGAGGGCTGGCAGGAAACCTCCAGCAGGATTTACACAGAGGATGCATCAGAGTCACAGATTAGTTCCTACTGTAATTTTAAACTGCAATGTTTTGTAGAATAGTGCAGGTTATTTTACAGAGTTGGTGGATTAGTTTTCTTAAATTGTTTTCCTTGAGCAAATGCATTTCAGTCCTTAATGCAGCAGCTTTGTCTCCTCCAAAAACCACTGAGCTCCAATGGCAAAAATACGAGCGAAAGTTTGTTAAATAGGCCCATGAAAAAATGGCTTTAGAATATTCAGTTAAAAAAAGGACTCAACAAGTTATTTTATTGCCTACCACCTACACACCAAATAAACACTGCTGGAAAAGCTGGGAAAACAACGCATCACATTTTTCAGTGAATAACTGAATTGTTACCAGTTTGATTTGCACACTTACACATATTTCAGTTTCTAACTGTTGCACATATATAATCCAAACTGACATTCATATTTTCCCCTTCAATTTATTTCTTTTCCATTTGAGTTTAAACACTGCAGAGCAGAATATTCATGTGTTCTATTGCTAACTCGTAAGTCACTGCACCTGACTGGAGTATTGCAAACTTTTGCATAATAGTGGCATCTATGTACTGATTGTTTCCCTACTCTTTGAAGATGTTCTATCACTAAGAGAAAGCAAAAAAAAAAAAAATACAGTTGCTCTGTAATTTTTTTTATATATAATTCACATATTTAAGGTATATTGGTTTTTACCTATGACTATTGATTGTGTTCTAACTATGCTGTCATCTATCTTTTCTCTCCTCTCCCCCCCCCCCACACAGTTGCCATCTGTGCATGAATGTTATTTCCTTATGATAAGAATGGTGGAGATAACGAGGACGATGGTCGAATGATGATTTAATTGCTTTTCTTTTTCTGCTGTATTTTGCTACATTCAGTAAAAGTAATAGCTAGTAACAGCTGTAGGCAGCCTCTCCTGTTTCAAATATCATTGAATGGAGAACAATTGTTTCCTCACACTAAAAAAAAAAGAGGGAAAAATCTGTCAAGTTTAATGTGCAAAGAAACCACTAGCTACAGAACAACCTTTCAAAAAGACTGATCTCAGATACAGATTAACTGAAAGGTTCAGAGAGTTAAAATCCTATTCACCCTATGGCTGCAGCTTATTTTGTAATTCTTGCATGCCCCATCTTTATGAGTACCCTGGACAACCCCTTTTAAAGTGAAGGCACCCATTTTCTGCAGGCTAGTTTTAGAGGAACAGGGTCTGTAACTCATTGTGCATGGGATTATGTGTGAAATATTTAATTGCAAGTGCACTAAAGATCATGAATGGGTGAACGAGATCCAATTAAATATGAACATGCCTTGAACCTCTGTCACTTATTTTGAGAGCAAAACTTGAACAACCCACGCTCTCCCCTTTTTTGAGCTTTTCATGTGTTCAGATTAGTCTTTTCTTTCTTCCTGGCTGAGACCAGAATTGGAAGTGCTTAAAAACCTATGAAAATAGGATGCTTTGGTATCATTTTTAACCAGGACTGTCATATGACTATGGTAAAGAATAACAGAAAGAGTCAATTACCATCTAAACATGAATAAAAAACCTCAGTGCTATCTCTAAGAATATTCTTCCTCTCTCTCTTCTTCAGCATACTATTTCTGCTTAGAATCTTCTTAGGCCCTGTCCTAACTTGCTTCCTGCTACCAATTTAAACAAACAGTTCATATACCCTTGAGGATCACAGAACTGACCATAACATTTCCATCAAAATGAAATTTCAGTAACAAAAGGAAAAGTGGTTTCTGACCATCTCTACCGGACAAGAAGCAGTATACTGCTGGAAGACCATTTTCATATGTTTGTGTTTTGGTCAAATTTGCACACATGACCAGATTGGGTAAGCAACCAAACTTCTGAAAGCCTATCAACACAGAACCTGAATCTTCTGAGGGTCACTCATCTGTACTGTAAGTAGATCTAAAGATATTAAAGTGGGTGGAAAACAAAACAAAAACAGCACTCTATCTCTCTGAGAATTCCACACCTGTGATTATTATATGACCTCTGGATGTAAATCAGGGGGCAATACTAATCTCTGCCATGTGACAGGGGTATTGACATTTGTCACCTTGATCCAGAAAGTAAAGTTCAATACCTTACTATACCCAGGACACACACTATTATTCCAGAGAAGTGCAAACTATACCTTGCTGTGCCAGTAGTAGTGATGGTTACTGCAACAGCCACCCTCCTCCCCAAGCAGTTTTGCAAGGGAAGAAGGCAGCTTTATTCTTCTATGAAGTTGCTGGAGAATGCACAATCATCAGATCCCCTGGCAGTGCCACTACCCTGTCCAGCACCTCCCACTCTCGGGCACTGTTCCCTCTAAGCTGTGCGCGTGTGCGCGCGCACACAGATCCTAAACCCCGCGCACACAGCGAAACACCACGCGCACAAAAATTTGCACAGAAGAAATTTTTTACGCACACAGCCTGTCAAAAACATTGCTCTCGGGGCAACACTGGCTGGCTTGCACCCTTCCTTCTAGTGGGTTTGCAGATGCCTTGTGAAATTCCCCCCCACACAGACACTCCACAACAAGGGGTTGCACTGGTAGAAGCTGGTGAAAACCATGGACAAATCTGGCCCACAGCCTATGGATATACAGTTGCAACATCTGATGCCACAGTGTAAAAGGCATTTGGACCCAAAAAATGGTGAGGCAGCTTTAGTCTTTATGCTTTAGAACAAAAACCATTCTACAAAAACCTGCATGTGTTTCATAATTCACTACAATGAACCATTATGGAGCTGGGAATTAATTAATGCCCTATACAAAGGCAGTCTAAACTGTCTGATATGGGTTACCTATGTATTTCATTAAGTCATTGCTACAAAGTCTTCCATAGGCATTGAAACAGTATTTCCCTATTGGTGTGCAATAACAGACATTTTTATGCTTGTTATTTAATGTTTGTATTCAGTGATACAGATATGCGTGGCACTTTACATAGAGAATGAAGACTTCCTGACTCAGGGAATCATACAATCTAGACTGGATATGGCATGATGTGATACAAGGAGAAATGGCATGAGGCAAGGACAGGGGGTAGTAAACACAAAGTATGGTGGAGAGATTCTTTGTTGTGCATGGTATGCACCATGCTAGCTACTTAATGACCCTGGGAGGGCTATCAGTAGCAAGAACTGAACCTGGAACCTTGAATCAAAGATTATCTAATGCCTGAGTTATGAGTTCCAATTCTCTTAGCTCACAGGCTGTAGCACACTAAGAATCTTACCTGTGGTACAGTTGCTAGAGGGGGACATAAAGTCACACTGTGTAAGTATAGATTACATCTGGATAGCTAATTGGAACCTCGCATAGGAGATTATTGTCTGCAATGGATAGATGTTAAGGAAATACTTGAAGGTGGAGAGGGAGTTTACATGTTGACCAGGATAGAGGAGGACATTTCAGTCATAGGGGATTGGGAAGGTAAAAAACAAAAACAAAGGGGAAAGAAAAGAAGTGGATTTGATGGAACACAATGTCCATGGGAGAGGGATGAGATGCACACATTGACAGGGACAGAGCTGTGCAGTTTTGAAGGCAAAGGTGAAGATTTGTATTTGATACCATTCAACTGTAAGTGTTTAGTGGGACCTGTATGTAAATAACAATGTAGGCAAAAGTCAGATACAGTGGACATTTCTGGCAAGCACACAGTTCCACAATCCCAGTGTTATTTTCTGAGAGACCATATCAGAAAGTATTCATAATTTGATGAGTAAGAAACTGCCCAGAGTAATGAAGAGAAAAATAAGAAACTAGATAGAGGATCAGAGAAAGACAGATGAGTTGAAGAAAGGGCAGATGAAACAATTGGGAAACAGAAAGAAAAGCAGTCAGAACTATCTGGGAAAACACCATAACCAATAATCAGTGACTTCCAGTTCTGTGTTGTGCATCCATGCTGAAAAAAACGTTAGAAAATCTAGTGCAATATCTTGTTATGCAGATGTTTTACTCTAACAAGGAGGGCTTCATTTAAGTATAATGTTGTTTGCTATGTGCAAAACTGAAACCGAAACATTTGTAAAGGTTTCTTTGTACTGTTTCTAATCTATAATTTAACACATTTGTTCCACTAGAACAAACATTTGCTGAATGTCATGGAAATGTTTTTTTTTTCCTTTCTCTTTTTTTAAATATGGTGTCAGCAAGTTCTCTTCTGAAAATAACACTGGAACAAGGCAGCACCCGAGTTCAGAAACAAAATATTTTTTTCAATATTTCATATACAGTTGGGTTTTTTTTAACTGATACTGTTGAGTTAATATGAACATTTTTTTCCATTGGCTTTGTCATATGTGTTCACAGAATCTTCCTTATGAGTCAAAGATTCTTCATGAGTCAAAGATATTAAACACAGATTGCTATATACCTCTGTGCAGAAACTTGGCCCATAAACCAAGTCTTGAATACCATATACCACTGACCTTTGTGATCAATAAAACAAACAAGGAAGCCAAGGGCTTGTACTCTACATTTTTCTACAAGTATCATTTCTCTTCTGAATAGCTAAAATAAATAATTATTTCAGTGTTATGTGCTGCCTCCTAGAAGCATTTTTCTGTGTGATGTACAATATCACATTACCTTTGATGTTAGGTCTTGTTTGGGGGCTGATCTGATGACAAACTTTCAAAAAAACCCTACTATGAAAGTTAAATTAAGTGCCCTTATGAATATGCATGAACATAAAACTAGTATAGTCATTTTCTATGGTTACTTACTGTGCTGGGTGGCCCTGGAAGCCATGCCAAATGGTTTTGATTTTGCATTTGAGATTCTTAATGGTAGCAATTATCTGTTGCAGCCATGCAGTACCAAACATGATGGGTGTTAGAGATACTTTGAAAATAATAAAAAAAATAAATTAAAAAAAAAATAACCCCCCCCCAAAACTGAAGATGCTAATTCTCACATTTTAGTTCCTACAGGGCAATTAGCCCCTACTAATGATGTTTATATTTATATGCAAATGTCTAAAAAATGAATCTTACCAGATACTTCATACTAATGCTGCTGGGATAGCTGAGCATTCCATCTGTCTGTAGAAAATATCTGCCGTTAGCTCTACATGTTGCCGATTTCAGTAATAAGAACTATTTAATCTTAAGTAATTCATTCTCCATTTTATGTTTTCCCTTCTCCTTCTGCTCTTTCATAAAGACCTTTAAGTAATGTACAATACAGAATGGCTGTTTAGGGTATCAGCAGAGGTGCTAGGCACATTTCCCACAAAGCATTAGGCTCTCTGTTTTTTTTCACAATTGCCTTATATATTATACATACCAACACTCCTGAACTCTGAATAATAATTTACTAACCAAACAGATGTTGCAGGGGCAGTCATTTGTTAGTAGCTCACTTTCTAGTGATCTCCATGATATGCAAACAAGGATGACCATCAGGGGTGGTAGCATACTATAGACTTTACTTCCTCATGAGCTAACAAAAAAGATCTTTTCATTGAGAGCTGTTCTTCGGAGACAAGGAGAACTCTGGTTCAAATTTCCAGGCTAACTGCTCTAATATGCCATGATCATAACAAAATCCTCAATTCATTGGACTATGTCACTTTGATAACAGGATGAAAACTAAACCAGGACCGTGTGGACAAGCACACTGGTTCACCATCAGTATAGTTTGCCTGATCTTGTGCAGTTTAGGTGCAAAACCAACCACATTTTAATCAGGTCACTGTAGAAATAGGATCACTGAAAGCAGCACTTTACCTGTCCTAAAATAATTCCATTTGGTGAACACTATGAAACCATTATATCATTAGGAAATTAGTTTTTATTAAGCTTTACAGTGACCTGACTGGTCAGTTAAGCTTACAGACAGCAACTATTTTTAAAATTAATTTTACTGCTTTATGTTATTGTAATTAAAGATTGTAAAGTCTTCCAAATTTTATGCATGCAACAAGCTATTAAATGAAACAAAGATATAAGAATAAGTCTGATAAATTAAAAAGGCTTCATTAATTAACATAACATAAATGGTTACTTGATCAGCTATGTTAGTGCTTTGAAATGCTTAGAGGTAATTTATTTAGAACAGTAACATTTATAGGGACATAAACTGATCATCAGCTGAGGTTAGAAAGAATTTTTCCCAAATGGTGGTGTGTTGCATAATTGGCAAAGTGCTTTCTGGGATTTTTTTCACCGTCTTCTCAAGGATATTGCATCAACTACAGATTCTGGTTAATGAATATTAATGAATCTCTGGAAATATATACAAAACTCATCACCATATACCCATATTTGTAATCTCAGAAAATACAGACAATGATCAAGACTTGAAATTGAGCATACTTTATTTTTATCCATTTCTATTATTAGGACAATATTATTAAAGTACATTTTTTAATTGTCCCACAATCTCTCCAGCAAAAATAAAACAAATAAAGAACAGAGTCTCCTGATTATTGCTTTGATACTCACTTTGTAATTGTGGAAACAAAATGCTAAAACACAAGGAGTGTCCTGCTTTGTTGTTATGAATTCTACAAAGACATGTCTACTAATCACTAGGAGATGATTTGTTTCTATTTATTATCCAGACTTTAGGAGCTTAGGAAAAGCACTTACCTCAGTGAGTTATTCAGGTCCCTTTTCCAACATCTGAACAATCAAGGACGCATGACTAATTCCCATTAAGCTCAATGGCTTTAGCTGCAATTCCCCCACCTGTTACATAGTTTAAAATTGTGATTTTGTTTAACTCTTCCAGTACAAGAAATAACATTCATTAACTGATAACAATTTAGGCAGTATTATTGAAGTTCAAATGTTACAAAGTTCAAGGGTTTTTTTTTCTGTTTATTTTGTATATAAGCAGAGAACACGGAAAAAAAGAATTGGTGAAAAATATATTGCATATGGATGTGTTCTTTTATAAAGCTTTTATTCAGACAAGCTGTGGTCTAATTTTCAAGAACAGACTTCTCAAAGATTTCACCTTCACCCTGAATGTAGCTGTGACAAGTAAGTCAAGGTCCAGTAATTCCAATTAGAGAGGTTTTCTCATGAAGGTAAGCATATTGCGCTTTCTGACAATACTGTATTAGGGCAAAATTATTGTGAAAGGGTTTATCTTTAAAGGGGGCTGTAGTGGGTACAATAATCTTATTCAGTGATTTAAAACTGTGACATAAAGCAATGGATAGCACAATGTATCTCTCCAGCACAATCTGCCTTTCACATCAGTGCTCTCCAAAGCAGAACAATTACGTTCATGTGGTTTTACTCTTAAAAGAAGGCAAAAGTTAGACAAATTCACAGGAAGAGAACTAGAAGGATGGCTTCCAATGGTGTTTACAATTCTACAACTAGTTTTACTTGTTTTTAAGCCAAAAAAGATAAAGTCATGCTTAGCAGTGGTGAAAGGCTACTTACTGAGATGTAGGTTGCTTTTGAATGCACCCAAGATTATGGAGCTGAAAGATTCTCATGGAGCTGGACAGGAGGATTGAAAAAGGATTATACATCATAAAGCAAGGGGAGGAATTAAAAGAAGACCGAGAGAAGGTGATTCTTACGACCTAGAATATATCCTGTTCAGCATGACACAGAGCACTAAAGTCAATGAATTTGTTTCCAATGACTTCAACAGGCTTTGGATCAGGCTCTTTGTGATCAACCAGTTGTAGATGCATCCCTTTGATTGCTGCCTTAGAGTAGCCAGTTTGAATAATGCTACCACAAATTTCAAAGATGGAGATGACTGGCTGCATGGTTGTGAGCTATTTGATCCTTGTCAGGGCAGGCAGGAGGAGGCTAGGCAGTTGTAGAAGATCATTGGGAAGGTTTTAGTTAGGAATGTTTGTCTTTCTGGCCTATTTAACCAAACTGTTTCCCTTTAATTAATATACTATGAACATTTTAAAGTATAACATAGCATCGTGACCCTTTAAGAGCAGGCATCATGAGGCTGCCCTTTACTGTGGCAAAGACCTTTGAGGAGAGGAATCTGGGGAGACAAAAATTTTCCCCATGTTTTCTAATGAGAAGTAGTCCTAGGAAGGTCATGTGACCAAGAGGGAATCCATATGACTATGCCAGGATTATATAAAAGGTTGTTTTTGGCTCAGAAGGTGAGAGGGAGAAAGATCAGGTTTGGGGACAGACTTAGAGTGTAATTTTCTACAATGGCCAGATAAATAGAGTCAACAAGATCATTCAACATAGAGAACACAGTATAGCATAACTATTCAAAGAGTACATGCAAAAGTCTAGAAACACTATTGTTGAGTAATATAAAAGTGAGTGAATAATGCTGCCATCCATAGAATAATTTTCTTCATTATTTTTTATTATTCAGCTAGCTAATAACATGCACTGAACAATATCTTTGATGAATAGTTTAATTGCCAAATATGTTAATATTTAATATATGATTTCATCTAGTATTTGACCAGTTCTATAGACATCTTGGGCACATGTGACATCCTGACTCATTCAAGCTTTACTATTTTTTGTGGACTATCAAAATTCCATGAACTTTCTATCCCAGTTACCTTAGTGGTATCCCATCTGTACAGACACAGTAACTGAACTGGTCATAAAGAGTATTTATGTTGCACAGAATATAATATGTTCTATCATTTGAGATTAAAAATACAGTCTATAAGACGTAGAATTACAACTGTGAACCATTCTGCACTAAGGCATAGGAATCAGATTTCTTTTGCTGTTTTATTATACATACCAGAAGTGGTTAGTATAGCCCTCAAAGGCTATTAGCTGCTTTTAAATACCACAGTCAGAATATGATATTGAGACACTACGGAGATATTATAGCTGATTTCCCATACAGACTAAAGCCATGCTGACTGGAAACATTGCTTATGGCTCCTCAAACAGCTGACTAATATATACATGATTTCCTTATATAAGTAAATAAAGTCCATTTATTCATGTCTAAATACTGTGGTGACATCAAAGCAGAATTTTAAAAAACCTTGATCCACCACTAAGTTTGCATACTTAGCAGCTGACTTCCCACTCACCTGCTGCACATTATCTATCTATCTCCTTGGTGGTCATCCCCTACTATGATGACCTGCCACCATTCCTTCCATAATAACTTTCCAAGGTTATTTCCATCTCTTTTCCTTCTGTGACCATAGTATATAATTTTCTGCCTGTTGCTTTCTGAGAGCAGAGTTCGCGTCTCTCAAATAATATTGTCAACATAAATGTTCATCTTTTCCATCTACAGACATGCCAGAGTCTTTTTGCCAGAACCACATCTCAAAGGCTTGAATTTTCTTCATGTCAGCAGGTCTAATTGCCCAGGATTCACATCCATAAAACATGATGGAAAAATTAAGCTTTTCACTAATCAAACTTTCAAATATTTTGAGATGACACAGTTCTCCACACTATTGTAAGGGAGGTCATGGCTGAGCAAATCATCCCGTTTTCTGATTTCTTTTTATCAGCCTCTTTGATTGAATATATATGATCCCAGATAATTAAATTAATCTATTACTTCAACAGTTTGATGTTAATAGTGATGTTTCATGAGTAACCCTAATTTGGCCCTTTTTCTAGAGTGTTCATGTGTCCATATAAAATTATGGAGGCACCTTTGCGGCTCCAAAGCTAAAAATGCTCTGGAATTTGCACAAAGCAGAATTAAAATCTATTTCATACTTCAGTGTTTGAATTTAATCTTCAGTTTTAACCACAAGCTCTTTGTAGGCCTAGTGCATTTTCCATAATATTTCTCGTCAATATTTAACTTTGGCAGAGAAAACATTTACATCAGTTCTTTCTGAAATGTTTCCTAAAACATTTTCTTCTAGTTAAAGAACTACAAGCCCTACAAACTCCAAACTTCTCAAGTTTTCTTAGCATTCAAAAATAGGACCGTTTTTAAATTGTATGGCCTTATTCTCCTCTCATACTGCAATCACTCCTTTGAATTCACTGAAGTAGTTCCTGATTTATCAGGGTATAAGTGAAAAGCAAACCAAGATCTTAAAGTTTTAACACTAAAAGAGTTATTTGCCTTTTCATTATAACCTATTTTTTCTTCTGCAAAGACTCAGTAACAACTGTTAATCCCTGCTAGCTCCTTATGTTCACCTACAGTGTCAGCCTGACCTGGTCATTCTACTTGTTATTCTGTCTGTGACAATGTACTGAGGTCAGAGTTAAGGTGGCACAAATCAATGACCAGCAATAATTAATTCGGCAACACATAGTTCTAATCTTGCTTTATAAATTGGCTTAGTGCTATTGTTGCATTGTAACAAACAATTCACTGCTCACCGTCACTGCTTCCTCCCATTCTCCTTTCACAACCTTCATATACACAAATGTAAAGAAACTACAAGACAGAACATACTTCTTCCCTCCCCCACCCATGTACATACTGTGGAGAACTGAGAAATATTTTTTTATAAACCACATATGCACCTTGGTGCAGCTGAATGATATTACCCTGTCTGAATGAACAGTTGGATCTAAAACAGGGGTGTTTAAAGAAACCAGGAAGGAAAGATAAAATTAAAGAGGCAAGAAAAATAAAACAATGGCCTAGATAAGAAGCATTTCCTCAAACTGTAGCCAGGTTTATAGCCATGAAGTGGGATTCCCTACCCCCAATCCTGGTGGCAAGGCTATTTGACAAAGATGAGAAACTTGCTCAAAAGACCCTGACAAGTTGAAATATGGCCCCACAGAGAGAAGAAAGACAGGAGACTTATTATAGGTTTTAATCAGGCCGCAACTTTATTATATAGATGTCTGGGATTACCCGGCAGATATAGTGTACAGTGCAGGCAAATCCATGCTTATTCAAATCAATTCTCCAGGGCTTCCACCAGCCCCACCCTTTGTTTAATCCATGCTTATTCAAATCAATTTTCTGGGGCTTCCAATATTCTCCCTTTGTTTCCATCCAGGTCCCCCAGCCGACCCATGCCTTGGACCTTACCATCCACCAGCCTCGTAAGAGGGTCAAGGAGGGCTATGAGAATGGGGGAGGGGGAGTCTAGCTCCCTGCTGTGCCAATCATAGAAGTCCCCAACCCCCTCCCCCATTCTGTTCCTTTATCCAATACCTCCTTTTAAGTCCTTTACCAGGCCATTTATCTGGTCACTGGCTGCCCTCCCTAAGGAGTACCTGCACTGAACATCCGCCCAACCTTCCAAAATAAGTTGTGACATATGGCCTACCACTTTTTATTCTCACCAGAAAAGGTTCTCCCTCACACCTGCTGTGGGGAAGGCGAAAAAAACACACTCCACCGAAGCCAATTCTGGTGGTGTGGGAAAAATTCCTTCCCAGCCCCTCTTTAAAAGGGGCGACTATGTAATGCCCCCAGCAGGTCCTAACCGAGCCTGCCATTCGCCTCCACTAGGGGAGGAAGGGTAGGTGCTGGCTTCCTCGCTGCGTGGACAAAGAGACTTGCCCCACTCAGGTTTTGTACCTTTATTTACATTCCGGGGGGGGGGGGGGGTGTCATTGCTGCAAAGCTGACCACTGAGCACCTTTTACAGCAGTTTTTGACCTTCTTCCTCTCCACCCCCCTCCCCAACCACAAAGAAGAGCTGCCCTTCTTTGGGCAAGCCCAGACAAATTCTGCCCTCTTTTAGTCGTGGAGCAGTCACTGAAAGAATACTACTCTCTTTGAGTCAGAGGTAAGGTTATTGTTGTATAGTGAAGTATGCATTATCAAATAAGTATATTTTAAAGTTAGATTTAAAGATTTTCAAGTACAATTCCCACAAGCAAATACAAAGAGTCTAGGAAATCAACAACTAAGTTCTATCTACACCATCCACAAAACACATATCACTTACTCTGATCACATCATTTACATATTTCCACCAGTGCGGGTGCTAGCCAATTAGGGGCCCTCAGGAGAAATAGGTTTGGGCTGACCCACAAACAACACATGCTAATAACAGTGGGCCACCTTGAGCTGCTCAGGGCCCTAAGCAATTGCTTGATCTACTTATGACTAGCGCCAGTTCTGACTTCCACCACCCACAATACACACATTTTATTCACGACATCATCAAACTTCCAACCTCCACTACAACTTCGTTATTTGTAGAAATAAGTGGTTGGTGATATGGTAATGTGCCATACTCCCTGGGTAGGTTGCTCTTGCTGAGATCCATTGTCCAGTCCAATGGGTTCTTTCAATTAGCAGATCCATGCCTCTGGTTCTATTTGGGATGGGGCGCCACAGTCCAACCATTTCCCCACTCTCTGGGTTATACCCCCTCCACCACATCTTCATATACTGTACAAAATATTACATAGTGTCAGTCAAGATCAGAAGACACATCTTCTAATTCAACAGCCAATACCTAAATCCAAGGCCACCTCATTTCCCAGGCAAATCACTAAAATCCTCTCTCTTTTAGTTTCAGAGGGGTAGCCATGTTAGTCTGGATCTGTAGAAGCTACAAAGAGTCCTGTGGCACCTTATAGACTAAGGGCTGGTCTACACTAACCCCCCAATTCGAACTAAGATACGCAACTTCAGCTACGTGAATAACGTAGCTGAAGTCGAACTATCTTAGTTCGAATGAAAACGTACTTACCCGGGGTCCACACGCGGCGCGCAGGCTCCCCCGTCGACTCCGCCTACTCCGTTCGTCGAGCTGGATTACCAGCGTCGACGGGGGAGCACTTCCTGGTTCGATTTATCGCGTCTAGACAAGACGCGATAAATCGAACCCAGAACATCGATCCGATGCCTCCGACGCGACGGGTAAGTGTAGACCTACCCTAAGTCTATAAGGTGCCACAGGACTCTTTGTAGCTTCTCTTTTAGTTATCTGCTTTGGGAAAAAAATCTGTCTATAATGCTTTTCATTTATATAGTGCTTTTTTCATATGTAGACCTCAAAGCACTTTATAAGGGTGGTTAAACTTTATTAGCTGGATTTTACAGTTGGCTTAACTAAGTAAAGAGATTTCCAGCAATTTTCATGAGGGGATATGGTCTAGTGGATTAATACATGGGCCTATCACCTCAGAGATCAAGGTCCTCTTCCCAGCTCTGCTTCAGACTTCCTATACAACCTTTTTCAAGTTAGGTACTCGATCTGGAAAATGGACCTATGCACATTCCCTCCAGGGAAATTGCACATTTTGTTGGGAAATGTAGACATTTTTAATAAAATTCTGGCATTCCCTCTCTCTTTTGGAAAAAGCCCTGAGCTGGCTTACGTTGTCAATGAAAATGTTTTGTCACCATGTGTTCTCTACTTCAGATTTATTGATAGGAAATTGCATCTACTTTTCAAATAACAACAACTTATTTGACACCTTTACTACTCCTAATCATAAACTGTTTTTTGCACAGACCAATGCCAAAAGCTGCCTATATTTCAAGCTTGGTGGTATGTAGTGCCGTGGGCAATTAGAGAGACAGAAAGAAACATTAGTACCCTGACAAAAAGATTTTAAGAGAGCCACATTCAATTGTGGCACTTAAAGTACTCAAAGTTTTCAGAAAATGGTTTATTGTCTGAGAGTTCATTCTAGACACTTGAAAGAATGAGGATTTTTCTATAGTAACACCATAATTCAGCCTCAAAATAGGCCACTGGCTGTAAAAACACAAGTATTAGACACTACCACTGTGCCAAAATAAATCATTCTCTTTTGTCTAGTATGCTGGTCATACAGCTCCAGACATCATGGTCTCTGTCACCTGAGTTAAAGGATGCTCTGGCTCAGCTATCATCTATGGGAGGACATGTGTTCTAAACTGTAATTAGCTGAGAGAGAGCATTTTGAAGACTTAAGCAGAGCACAGACCTTGTATCGTTACTCTGAATGAGTGTGAATTTCACCCAAAAGCACACACAAGGGGTATGAACAGTGAAGAAGAGAATTGGTTTATAAATTCATATTAATAGACATCGAAATGTTACTGCAGTATGTACCCAGCTCTGCTCCCAAGATACTCACTGATAGCGGTTTGCTGCAACCTGGCTCATGTTTTCACACCTAGTATTTGATAAATACTGTACTGTAAATGAAACAAATTCCAAGTTCTGTTTGCTGAAGTTAACTTGGTTTGGACTGAGTTACATCATTCTTTCAAGCCCTCTCTCTAGTTCATCAATGCTGTTGTACAAAACACACTAATGCAAACCTAAACTGTATTTAATTAACATTAAAGACAAAATGCAAAGATCATCACAGCTTTCTTAAACCTCTTTAAAAAATCAAAAGTTGATTGACTTTAAATAATCTTCCTGAAATGTCTCACCTCTCAGAACTTCAAAGTCCAGTGCCCACACATGGTAGCTTTTAAGACTCCAGATTATTAAAGGCTCCCATTGGAGCTGTGTTCTGTTCATTTCCTATGTAAACCATGGGTATCCTATGCCGACAGTTGTGTGCCAACACTATCCAAGACAGCTGGTATAGTAAAGCTGTTCTGAGTGCAGGTGGGAAAACAGCTTGTGATATTAACAGGACTAGACCTTTCTTGTGGCTTTTCATAGTCTCTATTTAGAATAACAATAATAGAAAATTCTTTCAAAGCCTTATTTATAATTGCATTAAGCACAAATTGCATGATCATTATTCTGCAATAGGCACATGTGTTATTCTTATTGATATTAAGCAAGTTTCCCCTTTGAACTAGCAGAAAACTAGCTTTTCCCTGACATATGTTGGCCAATTGGTTCATGACAGTCTGAACTGAAACTGAAAATGTTTTAACACTGATTAAACAAAAGTAGGGAAAAAGATTGCCTGCTAAATTAAAAATAATAATAGGACAAGCTTTCCAAGCATCTTTGAAAACGTGAGACAACTGAATATTTTTAGCTACATTAGCACACAACTAAAAAATCTGATTGTGTTTGATCTGGCTGTAAGAGTATTGTAGAATTTTCTATGAATTTAAGAAAATAGAATCTCATTTTATACATTACACACAGCGGGGCTATTCTGCCCTTAATACTGGTATTCAGCTTCCAGACTTGACCCTCTCAGCAAGTGCTCTGTAGTCTTTTACTGCAGTCTCTTAAATCCTAAAACAACATGGTTTGGAATGAGGCAATGTTGATCTGGTATGGCAGACTTGCCATGCCAGATCATACCACTGGTCCATCAAGTCTACTGTACTTTCTTCAGCACCTAGTGGCACCTAGCTCTCCTCAGGAAGGCAAACCTGCTCTCCCAACATCCCATATAATGCACCTACCCAGTTATACTGTGTTGTACATGGGGATAAACATCTTCTCTGGTTTCGAAAGTGACTTATTTTCACCCTGACACATGAAATTTGCTTATCCCTTGTGTCTAATGTGTCAAAAATAATATTTTCTCTAGAGAACTGGGCATCATTAAGAAACATAGACTTATTGAGAGTATGGGCTCTTTAAAATGATGATTTAGGGAGAGCTATTGGCAAGTTGCTTCAGATTTACACTCCAGGCCAGGAGAGTGACCATTTAATTATCATTCTAAACTAATTGAAGACGGAAGTCCTAGCAAACGGGTAGAAAGGGACTGTACCTGAAATGAAGGGTAAATTCTGTCTGGAGTAATGACAATTGGCATGTTTGTATGTTAGTCTGAAGAAGAAATATGCCATTGTAGGAGGAGAAGACACTGAATGATGTATACAGCTTGCTGTGTTATATTTAAAGAGGTCTATGACTCAAAAATGCAAAAGTAGAATTATCTACAATACTCAATAAAATGTGAACATACCAGGTATTTTAGCTCAGAGGTAAGAGACATCTAATTGCCAAGACACTAATACCAACAGTCCATTCCTGGATAGAATGATAATGACCAACTCAACACGTGACCACATCATAAGAACCGAAAAGTCGTAACTCCAGAGTCAGGATGGGAGAAGCATCAGGACTATGTTGAGAAGAGAAAAATTAAACTGAGACAGAATCTAGAAATTTGATTATCACCCTTTGCTGGTCTGACATTTTTTTTACTTTAATTGAAAGTATTTGTGTCTCTTTGGTCAAAGAAGGAAACTTAGACCAGTAGTTTTTATCATTTTTGTACTGTTATCATTAACGTCAATTGATTTTTTTCGTGGTTTTTTAAAATACTTTTATTTATC
This sequence comes from Chelydra serpentina, assembly GCA_037349315.1. Lineage (NCBI taxonomy): Eukaryota > Metazoa > Chordata > Testudines > Chelydridae > Chelydra > Chelydra serpentina. The sequence goes on along the minus strand of JBAIAC010000035.1, from coordinate 25,073,300 downwards.
AATGTTTTGCATCTTAGAATGCCTATGAGATATTTCTCTTCACTCCATCTTCATGGAGGGCGTTTGGTCCAGTGGAAGGGGAGAAAAGAGATCTGAGCTGGGTCACTGGTAGGTATTACCAAAAGGCTCAATAAAATAAATGAGGCACATGGGGTAAGCCTGGGGACTTGATGGTAGGATGCATTAGTACACATGTTTTTATTAGTCATATTTGATAATTTGGTACCTTTACGCCTATGTCATAGATCATTTTCTTGGAATATATATGGCGAGACCCCTCACTGAGTAGATCTATTTCCTGCACAGAATGGGGTTGAGTTTTTCCCATATTGAGATTGAACTATTGCAAACCATCCTGGAGATGTCGAGAGATGCCCTGAGATGTTGGATTGAATGGATGGAGAGAACTGATACATCATAATCTATTTGCCCATATCTCATGAACTCTTCATCCTGTGGAAACTCCCTTTAAGGAAACGATGATGGCATGTGCCCATAGGAGAAGCTCTGTCAGCATACAGAGAGCCACATAGAGGGACTAGGAGGCAAATATTTTCCAGGCCTTTGGAAAATTGTGAGGCTGTGTAATGGCGTGTATGAGTCCCACAGTGGTGCACTGACGTTTAAAGAGCAGTTCTGGGCCCAGAAGACCATATCCATCTGCACCTGCTGAGCATGCTTCAGTTGGAGGCAGGGCTCATAAAAGAGCACTTCACCTCAGCCTGGGCAGGCAGAGCAGAGGAGCAGCTGTGCACTGCACGCTTCTGCAGAGAAGCTGCTAGTGTTTTATGCAGCCGAGATCAGACCCCAGGGAACAAGCATAAGTGTACCCACCCCTACACCACATAGTTGAGGTATTATTCACAGGGCCTTGGTTTGGAACCCAGTGGAGAAGGGAGGACCTGGGTTCCCCTATCCCCAGCCATTGACTCTTGCCACTAGGCAACATGGCCATTGACTCTTGCCACTGGGCAACTGGCTCTCAACATGGGTGTTACAGCCCAGACCACTGCCCCTAGTTGGTATTGTGGGGTTCAGACCTCAGCTCCTTGACAGGCTGCTAAACTCACAGTTTATTCTAGAGAGGGGCAAACATAACCCAACTGATTAAATGATTTGGTGCATGCTGCCAGGGAAATTTTCTTCCCCATTAACTGCATCTCATAGGTGTTTCTAAAACCAGGGCATTTGTGATCTGTGAATGTAAAGCATCTACAAATGGCTGGTTTCACAATCTCCCCATATCAATAAGGTAATTAAACAGAAATGTTTGCAAACTTCGTTGTTACCATGTCCATTATGACATCAGACCTAGAATTCACAAGGGATGGAACTAGTGGGATGGAGCTACTCTTGGAACTCACAAAGGGAGAGGCAATTCTTGATTTAGTCCTAAGTGGAGCACAGGGTCTGGCCCAAGAGGTGAATACAGCTGAATCGCCGGGTAACAGTGGCCATAATGAAATTAAATTGAACATCCCTGGAGGGGGGAAATATCAAAAAATCCCACCACACTAGCATATCACTTTAAAAAGGGGAACTACCCTATCACAAAAAAGATATATTAGAATGGGAGAAGGTACATAGAAGGGCAACAAAAATGAGTGGGGTATGGAAGATCTTCTATATGGGGCAAGATTAAAAAGACTGCGACTGTTCAGAGTGGGAGATGACTAAAGGGGATATGACTGAGATCTATAAAATCATGAATGGTGTTGGAAAAGTGAATAGGGGAATGTTATTTACCCCTTCACATAACACAAGAATGAGGGGACAACCAACACAATTAATAGATAGCAGGTTTAAAACAAATATAAGGAAGTACTTATTCACAAAACACACAGTCAGCCTGTGGAACTTGTTGCCAGGGGATGTTGTGTAGGCCAAAAGTATAACTGGTTTGAAAAAAGAGTTAGGTAAATTTATGGAGGATAGGCCCATCAGTGGCTATTAGCCAAGATGATCAGGGATGAAACCCCATGCTCTGAGCATCCCTAAACCTCCAACTACCAGAAGCTGGGACTGGACAACAGGGGATGGATGATTCTATAATTGCCCCATTCTATTAATTCCCTCTGAAATATCTGGCACTGGCCACTGTTGGAAAATAGGATACTAGGCTAGATGGACCATTGGTCTGACCCAGTATGACCATTCATATGTTATTTTTTCTTATGAACCCAGAAATTAGGTCTGGTAAGTGCCAAATAAACAAGACAGTCAAAGCTCTTTTCATGTATATATTTGATATATGTATGTCATTTATATAGTTGTTTTAGTTACAATAACTAATCCACAACTTTACTAAATATATCACTATAACATAACCATCACTTTAAATATGATAAGGAAAAGGGAATGTGTAGTAATTAGAAGAGATTATGTCTGTGGGCAGAGAATAAAGCAGACCCGTCCAACACCCACCAATACTTCATAATTATATTTTCTCCCCTCAGCATATGCATTATTTCACTATCAAAATTGATAGCAAGTCTCAGATACTAAAAATGAATGTATTATGCTTTAATTTTAGGCAACATGTGGTGTTCTGTCATTTATGTTAAATTTCATTATATTTTATGACATGCGACCTGACACATAAAATTTAAATGGGTATAAACAAGTTAGCTGAACTGTCTGCAGCATTTACGGAAAGAAAGGAAAGAAGAAGCTATCATTCTCCAAGCATGTAATAGCAATAGGAATGGATGAACAAGCTCAGATTAACTCAAAACTGACCTAAACTTTCACCCTGAACTTGAAACAATGCCAAGGAAAATTGTTTTTGAGGCTCAGATGCTTCGTTGATTTTTTTCTTTAGAATTATTTTTCACTTTTGCTATGCCTATTCTGGGTGGAATTGAAACTAGAAGTGCCAAAATAATACCACAAGAAAGTTTATTTTTGCAGTATAGTATTTCCATTATGACTGAAAGAAGGAAACAATGGAAATCTCACAAGGGGGCCTGTTCCTGTAAGAAATTTAGCTCAATGTCATAGATCCAAGAGGTTCAGAGAAGGTTCGTCTATTCATCCAACCTTCTAGGGCTTTTTCCAGGTTGAACTACTGAGTTATTTCATCCCATTACTAAGTGCGACAAGTGGGGAAAATATTTTAATAAGCAATGCCAAATTTCTGGGTTGTGAATATTCACATTTCCACTAAAATGGCTAATCAATTCCCCTGATCATTTAGAAAAAGACACATTAAACTGTGGTCAAAGAAATCCTTGTCTCACATGATGGCTATGTTATGTGCTACCATTAGGTTGACCAGATAGCAAATGTGAAAAATCGGGATGGGGGGGTGGGTAATAGGTGACTATATAAGAAAAAGCCCTGAATATCGGGACTGTCCCTAAAAAATCGGGATATCTGGTCACCCTAGCTACCATTAAGACATTGCTTTTGGAATGTAGCAAAATGAAAAAATATGAATCAGTATGAATATGCAGACTAAGATAGGAATTTTACACACTAGATAAAATAGGTAGTTATAATCCCTGAAGAACCTGTCTGGCAGACCAAAAAGGTTATTTTTCCCTTTCTTTAAAGTCCATCAAGCTTGTAGGCCTATGTTAGTGCAAAGAGAGTGGAGAATTTAAAAATGAGAAAATATCTGTTGGAATATTAACTGAACATAAGACCTCTTTCAGGAATGAGCAATGGGAAAATTAGTTGGTAAGTGACAAAGAGATATCAGGATAATCAAGGTTACGTTGTGACAACATGGGCTGTGGGCAGTGGAATTCATCAACCAAATCTCTAACAACACAAATAATAGAAATAAATAGCAATAAGAAGATGTATTTCTCCAATCTCCCCCTGTCACTCCACATGAATATCACCACTGATATAACCCTAGTTTATATGTGAAGCAATTTAGCTTAGAAAGATAGAAATCAATCTAATGAAAGAATCTGAATGAACACCAGACGTAAAGCTGGTTAATTATGGGAGGGCAATTATGGATGGGCAGGGTTCGGAAATATGTTTGAAATGGTGACTTCCCCTTTTGAGTAAGGACTCGTTGCCAGTTAAGTTTCCTGTATACATGAAGCTGGCAGTATTGAGATAGTGTCTGCTGAGTTTTCTTTTTCGTGACATCAGGAGTTCCATACTTATTAGCTCCGAACCACAAGTTTTGTGTGCTGGTTCTCAGACTAGCAGCTAAGAAGCATTTCTTCAGTGCTTTCAGTTTGGCAAAATTAGTAAGTGAAGATTAAATGTTATTCTTAAATTGTGGTTCCACTAAGTTAGTTATGGTGTCCTGAGAGGAATGTTTTATGTTCAGAATTCCTATGTCACTATTAACCGTGTTACCTAAAACAGCAACCAACTTCACAGCATCAAAAGCACACCTTTACAAACTATGTTAATGACTTCAGTGCCTCTTCAATGAGAGAAATTTACTGTCATTAATAATCTGCAAATTTAAAACAAGGATTTCTCCAGGGTATTTAAAAACTCCATGTGACCTCCTAGAAGGCTGGAATCTAATGCCTTTGCAAGATTGCCATGAACATCTTGGTTTACCTGACACTTCAGGATGCCTGACAGTGGGTGTACAACAAGACATTTTGTCTAAAAGTTCCCAACCACCTCCATTCACAGTCTTGTTAGCAGGGACATCCAGCATAGAAATTAGTACTTAATTCAGTTTTCATTTAGATTTGCAGATCAATTTAAAGAAAACCTCACATTAGATGGTTCAGACAGTATGTGAATAACAAAACATGGTCCAGTTACAGACAATGGCCTTGTCTGCCCTGAGAATTGTGAAGACTCTTCCCACCATTTGATTAGCACAAATGCAACTGCACCATTGCTAGCAACAGGGAAGCACTAGTGTACACCAGCTGCTGGTGTTTTCTACTACGTTTCATTTAGACATGCCCCTAATTGGGTCAGATGAGACCATGGTAAAAAAAAATGCCTGTGTAGATGCAGCCAAATTCACAAATCTATAGGGAAATGGCATGGTTCAGTCACATGGGATTCAGCAAAAGTAGCTTCTGTTCATGACTGATACTAGGCAAAAATTTTTGACATAACTTTATTTCACAAAAAAATTAGATTGGGGTCAACCAAAACATTTTGTGAGTTTGCCTTGATTTTCCCAAATTGTTTTGGTAACCCTTCCCCCACACACCCTGAAAAAATCAAAATGAAAGTTTCAACACTTTTAAATGAAACATTTTGATTTTTCCTTCTGTGTAAAGTGAGGATAATAACACTTTGTGAAATATTTTGAGATAGTTGGATGAAAGATGTTTTAAATATTATTGCATACTGTTATTAACTCCCACAAGGAAATGATCTCAGCAGTGAACAAGTTTGTTTGTTTATATGAAGCATGCCTAGTACATTTTTTAGGTACTCAAAAATAAATAAGAAAACAATCTAAAAAACTCCTTTGAAATTCTCTTTTCTCTCTTTGGTGAATGTTTAGGGCTCATTATGTAAGAGAAATCACGACTCTTTCATTCAAATTTACTGCTAAGCATATTGATCAATGTATCTTATGTGTCCACCCTTCCTCCAAAATAGTAATCGGTTGTATTGCACTTGGATGTCTATGGGAGACAGTATAGCTTGACAGTATGAGCAAGGGACTGGGAGTCACACTCTTGAATTCTATTCCTGACTCTACCACTGAATTAGTGTTTGATCTAGGGAATGTCACTGTCTCAATGCCTCAGTTTCCTGTCAGTAAACTGAAAATGATACTGCCCTATCTTCTTCTTATGGTGTTGTGATGATACATTACTTAATGGCTCTTCTAGAAGTGTTATGTAAATGCTAAATATTGTGTGTCAGGGAATGGCTACTTGTTCTGAGTTCCCTCTGAGTTGATGCTTTTATAATCTCATTTGCTCACTATGATTACGTTTTGAGTATGTTGTTTGATTCTGCATTACTCATTCCTTCCATTAAATACTTTAGTAGGGCTTTTTTCAATGCCAAAAAGTAAAACGGGTTCAGCTAAAGACATCTGATGTCAAATGGAAGTGTCATACAGTGAAGATCGCAAACCCTCAATGGCACCTGCTGCTTTTTACTGTCAGGGGTAGATAGCTGACTTCTAAAATTAAAACTTGACTTTAGAAAAAGCAGTGATCTTAAAGGGACATCTTCAACTTGAAATCTTGTCAATTTGAACAGAGTTTAAAATAGCTTTAAGTTCTACACCAGCTCCTGATTCTCCCTGCTACTTGTGTGGTTTTCAAAATCACACTTTCCTAGTTTTAAAATGTTTTCTTCTCACCTATAGCTGTGTGAAAGACAACCCTAACACCAACCTCCCCATCCACCCACCTCATCTAAAGACATCACAGAAGAGAGCGAGTGCCTCTTTCCCAGAACTGAAACTCCACCTCCTACCTGCTTCCTCTAAAATGAGATTTCTTCCTCTCCTAATCCCAGCAAAAGGCCTCCTGTGGTGGATTGTAATAATTTATAAATACTGTATGAATATATTTGGATGTTTATGGTATGACTATATTGGGTTAAATCAACAGGGCTGTTGGGAAAACAAGCAGGAAGAGGAAATATTTGTTCAACATGAGCCACCCCTGGCAAATACTTAATGTTGTAATGAGACAATGGGACTGCCATTGGCTCTGAGGATTTTGGCTTGGGCTTCTGCAGAGCCTACCAAACTGGTTTGGACAAACAGGGCCAAAATCCCAGGATCTGATAAGGACAAAGAAACTCTGGTTGGATTAAAAAGAGATTCATTCTCTCTCACTAGGGAGGAAGGCAGGTGGTGGGGAGCTGTTCATACTGACACAGGCATGCACTGGGGTGTCCGAAGACGTTAGGCCTGCCTAAGTTAGCACCAGTAAGATAGTAAACCTACAGGCACAATAGACATGTGTATGCTTTTATTTAACTAATTCATTAATTAAATGCTTTGTTCCTAGTATTAGAATTAAACAATTTCCTTGGTTTTATGAAGGCTTCTGTTCAATATATTTGCCATTGGTCACTGATTCCAGAATGAAAGAATGTTCTGAACCCAATGAGACCTGCTGGTATGCACAGTTGATACACAGGGCCCAGTTTAGGAGAGGGAGAATTGCAGAATTCCACCCCAAGCAAGACAAAGGTCCGAGGCCCATGAGAGTGCACTCAGAAAGACCAGATCAGGGATAGTGGTGCAACTACCCCATAAACATGACACATCTCTCTTTCTTTGAGTGAGTAAATTGCCTCACCATGCAGCCGTATCTTCAAGGCACTCAATGGTTTGCAACCATGTGTGGTAAGCCCAGGACAAACAGCTACAAAGGTGGGGGTAGTAATTAGTCCCAGGGGGTTAAAAGGCCTCTCCCTATCCACTGAAGAGAGATAACTATGGGGAAATAAGGTTCAGCTGGGAGAGGGGTTACTAGGGAGGTAATTAGGTCCAGCTGGCCGCAACTGTCGGAAACCTTTTTAAACCCTCCCCTGTGTTAATGGAGGAGAGCGCGTGTGAGAGAGAGAGAGAGGAGCAGGAAAGCTACCAGTAGGCTGAGTGCAACGAGACACTGAGCCTGTTGTGTATTTGGTTGTCGTGGTAATAGCACCTTGTTGTGGCTCTCAGCTCTCTGTCTCAAATGATTTCTTCCTAAACCTGTTGCCCCTAGGATACAACAGGGCTCTTCCCGGAAGAAGGGCTACATTTCCTCCCCAGAAGGGAAAGAAAACAAACAAGGGACTGACCGGGGGAAGGTAAAGCCGGACCCTGTGCTATCGGTAAGGGTTTGCCTTGCCCAAGCCTGTGTCTCCAAGGCTAAAAAGGACTGAGACTGCTGAGGAGAAGCAGGTACTTTGCCACACATGGTGTCAGGGGTGGGATGTAGTGAGTGAGGCTCTGTGGCAAGCCACCGCAGGGCAGGGTAAATCACAAAAAAAAAAGATGGAAGATGTAGTGAAGGCGTTGTTACAGGCCACTGTGGCCCAACAAGAGGCTACCAGTGTGCAGATGGCGGCCCCGCAGGAGTCAGTACGTGTCCAACAGGAGACAAACCAGCTACTGATGAACCAGGCGGCCCAAGATCGAGCCACCCTGACTGCAGTAGTGAACCAGTTGAAAGCCCTGACGAACGGGCCCCAGGGGACCAGGACGCTGCAGGCAAGCAACTATTCACAGAAGATGACAACGGACGATGATACGGAGGCATATCTCCTCACGTTCGAGAGGACGGCACTGCGGGAGGCCTGGCCCCAAGACCAGTGGGTAGGTATCCTGGCTCCATTTCTGTGCGCGGAGGCCCAGAAGGCCTATTTCAATATGACCACAGAAGCAGCTATGGACTACCCCCAACTGAAGGCAGAAATCCTGGCAAGGGCAGGCATGACACCGGCCATAAGGGCCCAGCACTTCCGCGAGTGGAGATATCGGGACAACAAAGCACCAAGGTCCCAGCTATTTGACCTAATCCACCTCACCCAGAAGTGGTTCTGCCCCGAGACCCAGGGGCCAGAGAAGGTAATAGAAATCCTGGTGTTGGACAGGTACATGAGGGGGTTGCCTCCGGACATACAAGGGTGGGTCCGCCAAAATGATCCCTCCTCCTATGATGAACTAGTTGCCCCAGTCGAGAGACACTTAGCAGCCCAAGAACTTTCTCGGACCACTGGGGAAGGAAGGCGCCAAAATCGGCAACAAGTCTCTGCACCGAGACCTCGGTTTGCCCTAGCGCCAGGCTGGACAATGGAGGGGAGGAAGGAGGCGGAAGATCAGCCGGTGGTCCCGGAGAGACTTGAGGACTGGGGAAGGAGGACTCAGGGGATAACGCCCAGCCGAAAGATAGGGGGCTGCCCCGAGTGGAGTATTGTTGTTATGCCTGTAGCGAATTGGGGCATATCGCTGCCCAATGCCCAAAACTAGACGAGCCCATGCAGTGCGAATTGGGAGATATAGGGGGACCATGTGAACTAATAAGTCTAGTGGGGGTTGCGATGGTCCCTTATAGATACACTAGACCCGTTAAGGTGAATGGTATAGAGACCACAGCGTTAGTAAACTCGAGAAGTGCGATCTCGTTGGTCTCAGGAAACTGGTCGGGCAGGACCAACTATCCCGGGCCAAGCGCTCAGGAATATTCTGTATGCACGGGGATATCAACTATTACCCAACCATCCCTGTAAAAATAGAAGTTCTCGGAAACCTCACTAAGTATGAGGTTGTGCAAAGACTTCCTGAACGAGGTATCACAATTTGATGCGTACCCGATACCCCGGATAGATGAGCTAATTGACAGACTAGGAAAAGCACGGTTTATGTCTACCCTTGACCTGACCAAGAGCTATTGGCAGATCCCTCTGGCCAAAGCCGACAAAGAGAAGACGGCCTTTGCAATTCCTGAAGGCCTTTACCAATACATCGTCCTCCCCTTTGGGTTGCATGGTGCACCCACTACTTTCCAAAGGCTAATGGACAAACTGCTGCGACCACATGGCAAGTATGCGGCAGCCTACCTTGACGATGTCATTATATATAGCTCTGACTGGGAGACACACTTGGAGAAGGTGGAAGCGGTCCTGGACACCCTGAAGAAGGCAGGGCTGACTGCGAATCCCTCCAAATGTTCAATCGGGTTAGCTGAGGCTAAGTACCTCAGATATATAGTGGGGAGGGGTGTGGTGAAGCCCCAATTTAACAAATTAGAAGCTATACAGAAGTGGCCCTGACCATTTCAGAAAGCAGGTCAGAGCATTCCTGGGACTAGTGGGGTACTATAGAAGGTTCATTCCCCACTTCACGACCAGGGCATGCCCATTAACGGCTTAACAAAAGCTAGGGGCCCAGACATAGTAAAATGGTCTACCGCGGCTGAAGGCGCTTTTGCAGATTTGAGCATGGCCCTCTGCACAGACCCCGTACTAGTAGCCCCAGACTGGGGAAAGGAGTTTATTCTACAAAGTGACACCTTTGAAGTAGGGTTGGGGGCAGTAATTTCACAAATGGTCGGAAATGATGAACACCCTGTCCTCTTCCTCAGTAGAAAGCTCCTGCCTAGAGAACGGAAGTACACTGTGGTGGAAAAGGAGTGCCTGGCGGTAAAGTGGGCCATAGAAAGCCTCTGCTACTATCTACTGGGGTGGAGATTTACTCTTGTCACCGACCATGCCCCTCTGCAGTGAATGCACCAAAACAAAGAAATGCAAGAGTAACAAGATGCTTCCTGTCACTCCAACCCTTCAACTTCACGGTACGGCATAGGTCTGGACTCCAACATGGCAATGCAGATGGCCTGTCGAGAGTGCACTGCTTTCCGACCCAAGTAGCCAAACCCCGTAGTGTTGAGCAGCAGCGGGGGAGGGGGGGATATGTGGTAAACCCAGGACAAACAGCTACAAAGGTGGGGGTAGTAATTAGTCCCAGCGGGTTAAAAGGCCTCTCCCTATCCACTGAGGAGAGATAACTATGGGGAAATAAGGTTCAGCTGGGAGAGGAGTTACTAGGGAGGTAATTAGGTCCAGCTGGCTGCAACTGCTGGAAACCTTTTTAAACCCTCCCTGTGTGAATGGAGGAGAGAGAGAGAGAGGAGCAGGAAAGCTACCAGTATGCTGAGTGCAACGAGACACTGAGCCCTTCCCGGAAGAAGGGCTACATTTCCTCCCCAGAATGGAAGGAAAACCAACAAGGGACTGACCGGGAGAAGGTAAAGCCGGACCCTGTGCTACCGGTAAGGGTTTGCCTTGCCCAAGCCTGTGTCTCCAAGGCTAAAAAGGACTGAGACTGCTGAGGAGAAGCAGGTACTTTGCCACACATGATACCTAAAAATTTCCTAGAACTCTGGGTAGAAGACCATGGTTGAGAACCTTAGGTGAGAGGGAACTTTTCACTACAAGTGTAAAGCTTGTCTGTGCAGAAAACAGAGCTTTCTCAAGAAGTAATTTGAGACTATGGAATGATCTCCCAATAAACCATCACAAATCTCACCATTTTCCACTCCAACTGCATACCAGGAGCCTTTTTTTTTTATATGACTGGTTGGATTTTTTCCCCCATTACCTGAAACTCTTTGTGGAAATGTATCAGGTTATCTGAAATTTCCATAGGTCAAAGCAAGAAAGAGAGGATGCCCAAAATAGCCAAGGTCCTGCTCTGAAGCAGGTAAAGCGGGGACTTGAGCCTGGATCCCTTACATCCCATGCAATCCCATTATCACTGGGTGGGCAACTGTCCATTCTGTGAGCTCTCTCCCTGTACTTTTTTGTGAAAAAAGTTAGAAAGGTCTTTGGGTTTGTTCTCATGTGCAACAAAAGCAAATGTTGAAACTTTTTTTTTTTTTTTTTTGTGTGAAGCAGAATTCTTGTTTTCCTGTCTGCCCTATTATTAGACTTAGTGGTATTTACATTTAAAGAAAACCGAAATTCATACCGAAACAAGATACTATAGTGGAGAAACTAGTCTTCTTCTTAGGAGAGGATGAAAGAGAGAAGAAACCACACATGACAGATGTTAGTCACATCACTTAATAGACTACTGGCAGATGCTCAGATTGATGATGAGGTGATGAGGACAATATAAAGGATCTATATAGAATAGAACTGCCCTCTGCTGACATATTACCATTAAGCCGATTCATGACACTGGTTGGTTAGTGTGCTGGTTAGTTAGTGCGCTGGGCATGACAGCTCGAGAAGCTATATTTAAAAACATTTTTTTCACTAGGTAAAATCCAAACAGCTTTCTTTATTGCCAGTGGGGATAGGACCAAAACATGATCTACAGGCATCAGCTTTTACAGGAGAGATGAGGGGAATCTTCCGCAGTGCAAGCTAAACTAAGCTTTCCCTGTTGAAAACTGCTCCTAAATGCATTCAAATTATTAAGCCCTCTGTGTTGAATAAGGTTCCATTATGAAACCCCAGTGGAAACCTATAATATTGCTCTGTTTTAATAGTGTTCTTTCTCTTTATATTTACACCTAGGAAAGTGGACTGACATCCTGGTGATCTATTATATTTAAAATTATATCTAATGTTTGAGATGCTGTGCAAATTATCATTTGTGTCAAGATACTGCATGACTGTTAGTCATATTCATCTAATGTTTGCAACATTTATTAACCATGCTAAGTGGATTGAACATGGACACGGACTGACCCCTCTGCCCCCCCCCCACATGTGGGGAAGCAATCTGATTGGAACTCTTTGGGGGACTCATGAAAAGAAAGAGTGAGACTTCCGTGGTGTTGCCCCTCCTATTCCCCAGGTTCCATAGAAGCCCACCTCCTGTTGAGGAGAGAGCTTGCCAAAGGTAGGGGCTCTCCATATATTGTTCCTCCACCAACCCCACAAAGATTCTGTTGGACAGTTGTACTGATGGAACTTTTCCTTCAGTCTCTTCATGTTTTCTGTCTGGGACGCAGGGGAGGACCTGGCAGCATGGCTTGAACGAAGCTGTTCTTCCAGGGAAAGTGTCTAGAAGAGCTGTGCAGGAGTGTGAGACACAAAGTCTCTGCACAGATAGAGCTAGAGACTTCCATTGGCTTACTGAGATTACCTGAACCCCCTATTTGTTATATGGGGACGAAATCCTGATCCGGTCTCCTGCCCACAAGAGAGCAATTTGGAGGAAACTTTGTAATGGTAACTTCAAAGTTTCTGGTCTCCCCAAAAGGGAAAGCCTTGAAAGGGATAATCTGGCCCACTGTGAAAGGAATATTGATGGCTGATTAGGAGGTTCTCCATTCTATATCTGTTATAGAAGATAACTGGTTTTATGTTTTCTATCTAAGCACATACATATCTTAGAATAGATTCCGAATGAAGAATAATTAAATGTAACCTACAAGGTCTGAAAATGGGCTAATGCTTTTTTTATTTATGCAGTAACAGAAGGAAGTATTATCTAGTGATGATAGCTGTGGACAAAGGGTCAGGACTCCTGGGTTTCATTCCTGGCTCTGCCACTCACTTGCTATGTGTGATCTGTGTAAAATCATTTTTAACAAGCTACAGTATAAAGTTCCTTGGGGAGGTGGTCTTAATTGAATTCCTGCTTTATGTAATCCTTTATGTTCTGTTTTTGTAAAACAGATTTGGTAATAAAAATGGAGAAACTAGTTGAAATAAAATAGGAAACAACTCAAACAGCCTCCTCCAATCTTGAACTAAGCTCAGTCAAGATTTTTTTCCAAGGATAAAATTAATTTAACATTTCTTCTTTTATTTTTCAGTCTGAAAATTTCCAGATTTTAGTAAGGAATAGAATTAAAATAAACAAAATATCATCTATTCTCATTCCAAAACCTCATAATACTGGACATTTACTTGCATCTGAAGAAGTGGGTATTCACCCACGAAAGCTTATGCTCCATTACGTCTGTTAGTCTATAAGGTGCCACAGGACTCTTTGTTGCTTCGACATTTACTTTGTTAACCTTCCAGCTGACCATGTACACTAAGGCAGTTCAGGAAAACTTTGTGAGCACACACTATTTGGATGCTTATGCTATACAATACAATGCCATATTTTCATACAATAGCTATCATTCAAACAGGAACTCAAAATTATTTACTGAATTAAGTCATAAGGCAATGGATAGCTTATGGCAGTTAATGACAGACATGTAATGTTTTATTGACCTAAGACCAGTGCTAAGAAGATTACCATCAGGCCAAGTAAACACAAAGAAGTCAATCAAGCTCTGTGACTAGGTTGGCGATCTAAGTTCAAACTCCCGCTCCACTTCAGGCAAAGGGGATTGTTAAAAGTAATAAGATGGGCAGCACCATAGGTCTTATTCAGACCAAAATGAACTAACTCTTTTTGGTTTGTCAGGGTTTGGGGAGGAATTATTTAAATTTGGTTCAACCTGATCTGAACTTCTTTTTTTTTAAATTATTTATTTTTCAGAACTGCCAGAAAACCAAAAAGTTAACTATTCAATCAGCTCTATTCATCATGTCCTAGTTTTTGTCATGTCCTGTGGTTCTTGACTAACCTTAGGCCCGCATGACACACATCAATGAAAATATCCCCCCAAAAGAAGTTAACTACACACAGGAAAATAGCTTCTATATTATCTAACTACTTATATGGCTCTTGCCCCAAGAGTATCCAAGAGCCTCACAAACACTAATGAATTTATCCCTACAATGAGTTAGGAAGTATTACCTCAGCTTTACAGATCTACATGCTAAAAGGATTATTTCATATAATTAATGTAAGTAAACCTGGGAATGAATCTATCTCCCTAGGCTCTTATACAGTGCCCATCATGCTGGTTTCTGGGCATCTTAGAAGGTACTCAGAATTCATAGCCCTCCCAATATTTTCATACTTGTGATGTACTTATATGTTTGTGATCCAGTGTGCTATAGTGTCAGAATGTTCAAAGCCAATCTTGTAAAAATCATTAATTCCTGTCTATACAGGCTGTAAAACAACAACAAACAAATCTGTAAAGTCAGAGAAGGAAAGGGGCTTCCCAAAAAACCTTATACTACAGCCCAGTATAGAGAACACAATCTTCACGCTACACCAATACAATGAGAGTCAGGATGATTTGAAGACTGAAGCTTGGAGAGGGACTGTAATGGCTGTTGCAGAGATCCCTTACGATGACAGGTTTTGTTTTGTTGGTGTGTCTTTTCTTTTCCTCTCTCATCTGCTCACCTAACGTACGGATGGATAGGTTAGATAAAGTGGGTATATGACAGCGCTTGCCAATTTTCACATCTACTATTGTTTTCCTTTCTCTGGTTTAAACTTAAATTAAACTTAAGTTTGTGCACAAAAACTATTTCAAAATGGAAGCCATTGCTATACAGACACTAAACTCCTCCTTCACAGGAGGAGTTGTGCCAACTAAAGAGAGGGACAACAGCCCTAGAAAGAAAGATTTGGCCTTCATGGTAGGGCATCTAGGTTAGATGAAACTGAAAGAAGCTGGAGATAGTTAGGATAAGTTGGAAAAAAAAAACCCACTTATTTTTGATTATTGAAACTATTTTCAATGTATGTATAAAATGGGATAATTTGTATTTCTCCTCTCACCACTGCTTACAAAGAATGTGTGGGGAGATACTGAGAACGCTGCCTTTGGGCATCCTTGGGCCCCATGATGTCTTAGAAATACCTAGGATAGTAAAAAATAAGCGTGTCTATCTTGTTTCCTGATTGTTTAATTTTGGTCCTACTCACTTGCACTCTAATAATGTTTTAGAATATAATCACAAAAATGATGTGTATTGAGCCACAAAATGCTAGTTATTTAGTACTCTCCTTCACATAAAACAGACAGACACAAGGACCTTTTATAATATATTCTATGTCTACAATATACCATAATGTAAATAGTGCTCTGACGATTTGTTTTGAAAACTCAGTGTTCAATAATTTGTTAGGCTCAGCAATCATCAAAAGTCATCTTGTGAGAGAGTGCAACTAATTCATTTCTTTAGCATATTCTGATGCATAGTGAGGGCAGTTTTGCCAATTTTTCTGCTATTGGGCTCCCACTGTTGTTTATGTTAATTTGAAAAGGGTGTTTTTAGAAGTAATTATTCATCCTGTTTTTGGTGCCTGGTCTAACTCTACATCTTATCCTTTTATAACGTAGGGGAGGGGAGGGGAGGGGAGAAGAGGAGGAAGAAATCTAATCCTCTCCATTTACCTCATGTTTCTAATGGTATGAAGTGTGTGATGCTTGTACTGACTGTCTCTAGTGTTATATGCATAAAGTCACTGGTAACATTCTTCAGCACTCTGTGGGGCTCCATTTTGATCTGTCTTAACACTCTGTGCAATCATTGTCTTTCACAAAGAACATCTGCTAGTACCGCCACATCAAAAGCTTCCCTTCTTCTTGTAACTCTCTCATTTAAGATTACCCCATATCACATTCACAAGCGTGCCACTATATTTTTAATGTCCTCTGTGATCTCTTTCCTCAAGGTCCCAAGCAGCAATATTCTGCTCCCTCCTCCCGCCATTTTTGTTCTGTTGTAATTCCCCTTTATCTGCCCTCTTCAATCATGTGTGCTTTGTTCTATTAGAATGTTTGCTTATCTCAGTGTCCTATCTGCTTACCTATGATTTCTTCTTTGTCTTTAACCACTGGACACATTGTTTCCTCTGATTTGTCATTCAGAGTTTGGTTTTAGGTAACTAAAGCCAGAGAGAGCATAAAATCTATTTATCAGCTGAAGGCTAAATTCCATCATAATTTAAAAAATAACTCTCCAGAATGATTTTTTGTTTTCTTGCTTCTTAGGTTTGACATCTCCAATGCTGTGTAATTCACTAAAATGTACACCTCACTGTGGTCATATCATATTTAAAACTATTTGAACACTGATGTCTCAAATATGATTAAGTGTCTGTTCCAAAAAAATCAATACCACAATATTAAATGCACAACAGCTTGTATGTTCATGGCTCTGAATGAAATTCCGTTCTCCATTATACTTGTGTAAATCCATTGACTGCTGTGGTGTTTTCATCAGTATGAGGGGGGAGCAGAATTTGGCCCACCACATTTTTATTGCAATTTATTAATTGACTTATTAATAATCTAAACACAAAATAACATGACTATGTATTTTTTCAAACCATCATTTGAAATATACTCCACAGTAATTAATATCATTCCTTTTACCATGACAAACATGCAGTATAATATTTGTTTATTTTCCTTTGAATGAACACTTCTCATATCAAATTTCAGCTTAAATATGACTTGTTTAGGTACTTTGATGTTTAAATATGCTAAATAAATATCAGCTAAAATTGAATAATCATTTATCTTTCAAATGAGATCTTAACTGCATTATATAATTAAATGCTTACATTTAGCTTGGTATTTTCATTTCAAAGTATTAATGATCTGATGGCACTCTTGTTACAGAAACTGTTAAGATTATGTTTTCATTTTGATGATAAACCCCATTTTTTCAGGGATTTAACTAAGTAATTTTACATTGCATTACAACTTTTGCAATTTTTTTGCTTTGATGCATTTAAATAAACACTGTTTCACTAAGGCCCCTCTCCGTTTTATTGGTCAGTGAAAAAGAGTTTTACTTTTCCATGTATTTAAAAAATACCAACACAATACATGTTCCATCTTTTGTTCAAATGGAAAGTGCTGCTTTTAACCTTCAGAATTGATCTGTGCTTTTATAGTGACTCAAGGACATGATTATAGCTATCAGTAGTGTCACAAATTAAGCCAAAGCTCACCTCAATGCATAACTTAACAATGATATGAAAGAACAGCAGAGCATTGCTCAACAGCCTCTATCACTTAGGACAATTGTGCTTTGGAGGACACTCCTGAGCTTATGTCACAAAGGGAGCTGGTCCAGCACATCTGTGCCACATTAACAGTCTCTCAGTGGGGCATGATAGAGGGCAGCTGGTCATTATAAAGCACCAGCAGGGAACAGAATAAAGGAAGAGGAAGCTGTGGCAGAAGGTGAGAAATATTCCTGTAGGGAAACCCTGAGAAACCAGACAAGTTCCTAGGCAGGAAGGCTGGGGAGTAAGGATCCTGCAGGGAAGATAGTGAAGCTCCATAGGCATTTTGAGACAGTACCTCAGGGAGGATGGGCTGTGCCCAGCTTAAAGCTGGGGATGAAAACTTGTTTGTTTATTTTGAACTTCTTGCCAATAAAACCAGACCCCCAAGGAGGAGTTTTAGTGAACAAAGAGGAGGCTTTCTGAGTCTACAGAGCAACTGTGGCAGGCTACTGGGACTATGATCTCAGGACGCGACAGAGCTGCTCAGGAGGCGACTGAGCCCATTACAGCTTGGATCAGTCATCAATCTTTCAGAGCACCTTCCTGATCTACTGGACAGCCCGGGGAGCCACGTGGCGCGACGCCGCTGCCCGGGGACCCCTGCCCCGCTCCCCGGCTACCGCTGCCCGCGGAGCCCGGGGAACCACGTGGCGCGCCTCCGCCGCTGCCCGGGGACCCCTGCCCCGGCATCACGCTCCGGGCCTTGCCGCCCCGGGATGCCTGCCCCGCTCCCCGACTGCCGCTGCCCGCGGAGCCCGGGGAAACACGTGGCGCGCCTCCGCCGCCGCCGCCCGGGGACCCCTGCCCCGGCACCGCGCTCCGGGCTTTGCCGCCCCGGGACCCCTGCCCCACTCCCGGGCTGCCGCTGCCTAGACAGCCCGGAGAGCCACGTGGCGCCGCCGCCGCCACCCGAGGAGCCCTGCCCCTGTGGCACACTCCGGGCTTCGCCGCCCGGGGTCCCCTGCCCCGCTCCCCTGCTGCCGCTACCTGGGCAGCCCGGGGAACCACGTGGCGCGCTCCCGCCGCCGCCCGGGGACCCCTGCCCCGGGGACACGCTCCGGGCTCTGCTGCCCGGTGACCCCCGCCCCGCCCCCCGGCTGCCACGAGACGCCTCCCCTGTCCTCCTGCGGTACCCGGACACGCCCACCGCCCCCCAGCAGCTCCAACTTTCACTGAACGGCTCCCCTGTCCTCCTGCGATACCCGGACACGCCCCCTGCCCCTCAGCAATCCCGACCGCTGCCAGCTGACCCTCCTGACCCACAGCGGGACGCCCCCGATAGAGAAACCCCTGTCACCACTAGCACCCCTGCCCCCCAGGGGACCAGTGACAACACCATGTACCTGGCATACCCCCTGACCGCTGATACGCTCATCTGCCCCATCTGCGCTCCACCCCGACGCTTCCGCCTCTTCGGAGGAGTCGCCAGACACTTGAAGAGATGCCACGGCAAATCCATTGCCTTCAGCTGCGCCCTCTGCAGCCTACCCTTCGAATCGCAGAAGAGGTGCAAGGCGCACCAGACCAACTGCAAGGGAGCCCGCACAGGGGCAACCCTGGCTCCGACCTCCCACCCCGGGCCCCGGCCCACTGTTCCTGCGCTGCAAGGAAGCCGGGCGCCCCCGCCGGCCGCTACCCCGAGACCCACCTCAGCCCCCGATCCAGTGGACCAGGGCCCCACCACTGAGACGATACCCCCCGCGGCGGGAACTGCCAGCCGAGCCCCCGCCAGATGGAGACCTACCGCTCCCACCGAGGTCGCCCGGAAGCTCTCCGAGCTGAGACGCCTCAGCGCCCTCCCGACGCCCAACCAGCGCGACCCCATCCCAAGAAGGGTCAGCGCCCCGCCGCGCGTGGCCATCACGCCACGCGCACCAGTGGCAAGAAGAGCCAGCGCGACCCCCCAACCCGCACCACGAACCCCACCCACTGAGGACCCGGGGCCCACCTCCCAGGCCACCCTACAAACTACCACTATCAGAGGAGTCACCGCCACGACCAGACCGCAGCGCCAGATCCCCATCACCCCCATCCTCAGACAGACTGCTGCAGCCCCAGAAGCCATCAGGCCGACCCCTGCCACCAGAAGGTCGCACGCTCCCACAGCAACCCCCCAGACAGCAGCCACACACGGAAGGCCCGACATCACCCCCGCACCCATCGACCCGGCCCGGCTCCCACCAACAACCAACAGTGACATCACCTCACCGGCGACTACGCCCCAGGACTCAACTGAAAGGCCCCCCGATCCGCAAACAAGACAACCCACCAACCATACCGCAAACCCACTACCCACGCCGACCGAGGAGCCCGAGGGCCAGCAGCCGACAACTAGACCAGTCACGCCCTGGCAGACAGCCTGGATCGAGGAGCTCCAAGCGACAGCCTTCTTCACGGAATTCGACCTGCTCATCGACAGGCTCACCCGCGAGCTGTCCGCAGAGATCGCCTTCAAACGAACCCCGAACCAAGGGACCATCCCGCCTGCCCACAGACGGCTCGTCCCGCACCGCGACACCAACAACAGGGGAGTCGGAAGGAGGAACACCGGCCGCCGCTACGACCCGGCAGCGGCCTCGAGGGTCCAGAAGCTATACCGGACAAACCGTCTCAAGGCCATGAGAGAGGTTCTAGACGGGCCCCCGTCCTACTGCACGATCCCGCCTGACCGCCTCCACAACCACTTCCACGGAGTGTTCGGCGGCGTGCCCAGGAACGACGCGCAGCGCCCGGAGTGCCTCCGCCCCCTGCCCTGCATCGCCGACCCGACCGGCCTGGACGCCGACTTCACCCCCAAAGAGGTGATGACCAGGCTCTCCAGAACCAAGAACACCGCTCCTGGAAAAGACGGCATCCCCTACAGCCTCCTAAAGAAACGAGACCCCGGCTGCCTCGTGCTCTCCAGCATCTTCAACCTGTGCAGGCGATTCGGCCGATCCCCCACCTCCTGGAAGAAGGCCATGACCGTCCTGATCCACAAGAAGGGCGAGCGAGACGACCCCAGCAACTGGAGACCCATCTCCCTCTGCTCCACAATGTACAAGCTGTACGCCGGCTGCCTGGCAGCCAGGATCACGGAGTGGGCAACGACCGGGGGAGCCATCAGCCCCGCCCAGAAGGGCTTCATGCCATCAGAGGGGTGCTACGAGCACAACTTCCTGCTCCAGACCGTCATCCAGACGACCAGGAGGGCGCGGAAACAGTGCGCGATCGCGTGGCTCGACCTGGCCAACGCCTTCGGATCCATCCCCCACCACCACATCTTCGACACGCTCCAGGAGTTCGGGATGCCAGAGTCCTTCCTCCGCCTGATCCGGGAACTGTACGAGGGCTGCAGCACCACCATCCGCTCGGTAGAAGGGGAGACCGCCGAGATACCAATTCGCAGCAGCGTGAAACAGGGCTGCCCCTTCAGCCCGATCGTCTTCAACCTCGCTCCTGCGGGCGATCTCCGATGGCGCCGACGGCTTCGACCTGCACGGCGAGAGGGTGAGCGTCTTGGCCTACGCGGACAACCTGGTCCTGATCGCGGACGATCCCGAAAGGCTCCAGAGCATGCTCGACACCATCGGGAGAGCCGCGGACTGGACGGGGCTCCGCTTCAATGCCAAGAAGTGCGCGTCCCTCCACGTCGACGGAAACACGAGAGAATCGGTACTGACGACAGAGTTCCTCGTCCAGGGCGAGTCCGTCGTCCCCTTGGCAGAAGGACAGGCTTACCAACACCTTGGCACGCCAACAGGCTTCCGCGTTCGGCAGACCCCCGAGGACACCATCCAGGAGATCCTGCAAGACGCCGCCAAGATCGACGCATCCCTGCTGGCGCCCTGGCAAAAAATCAACGCCCTCACCACTTTCCTGATCCCCCGCATCGCATTCGTCCTGAGAGGATCCGCCGTGGCAAAGGTGCCCCTCAACAAGGCGGATAACACCATCCGGAAGTTGGTCAAGAGCTGGCTGTCCTTGCCCCAGAGAGCCAGCAACGAGATCATCTACATCGCACACAGGCACGGTGGCGCCAACGTCCCCCGCATGGGGGACCTGTGCGACACCGCGGTCATCACACACGCCTTCCGCCTTCTGACATGCCCAGACACCAAGGTGAAGAACGTCGCGACGACCGCCCTGCACGCAGTCGTCGGGAAACGAATCGGCAGACCCCCCTCCGGCCGGGACGTGGCCACCTTCCTGAGCGGCTCCCTGGACGGCGAGTTTGCCCGGAGCGGGGGCGACATCGCCTCGCTGTGGTCCCGCGCCCGCAATGCCACCCGCCGACTGGGGAAGCGGACGGGGTGCCGCTGGGTATGGAACGAGGAACGACGGGAGCTGGGAGTCCTGGTGCCGCGGATCGAGTCAGAGGACAACACCACCATCACCCCTGGAGCCAGGGGCGTACTGGAGAGAACCCTGAAGGCCGCTACCCACGCACTCTACGTGGACACCCTGAAGAAGAAGCCGGACCAGGGTAAGGCCTTCGAGGTGACCAGCAAGTGGGACTCGAGCAACCACTTCCTCCCCACGGGCAGCTTCACCCGGTTCGCCGACTGGCGGTTCATACACCGCGCCCGGTTGAATTGCGTCCCCCTCAACGGAGCCGTCCACCACGGGAACCGGGACAAGCGCTGCAGGAAGTGCGGTTACGCCGCCGAAACCCTGCCCCACGTCCTATGCAGCTGCAAGCCCCACGCCAGAGCTTGGCAACTGCGCCACAACGCCGTCCAAGACCGCCTAGTAAAGGCCATCGACCCACGCCTGGGGCAGGTCGCCGTCAACCGCGCCATCCCCGGCACCGACAGCCAGCTGCGCCCGGACATCGTCATCACGGACGAGGTCGGGAAAAAGATCATCCTGGTCGACGTAACGATCCCGTTCGAGAACAGGACCCCGGCCTTCCGCGCAGCCCGAGCCCGCAAGCTCGAAAAGTACGCCCCCCTGGCCGACACCCTGCGGACAAAGGGCTACGTGGTGCACACCGACGCCTTGCTCGTCGGGGCCCTGGGTGCATGGGACCCATGTAACGAAAACGTGCTGCGGACCTGTGGGGTGGGCCGTCAGTACGCGCGACTCATGAGACGCCTAATGGTCTCAGACACTATCCGCTGGTCTCGGGACATATACACGGAACACATAACCGGCCACCGCCAATACCAGGAGTGAGCCGGGGAGACCCCGCCCACCCACAAGGGGGGAGAGATCCATACCCCCCCCCCCATTTGACCCTATACACTGAACCACGAACCCACCCAACCAAACCGAACCCCACCACGTGAGGGCCACCCCATCAGCGATAGACCCTCAGTGCATATCAACTGTATCCTGATCCCGCCCACCGCCTACCCCCCCCATTGGGGACATCACAGTCCGTATGTACTATGTGTGCTGCCCAACCCCAAAATACTCACATCCCCCTATACTCTGTATGTCACCCCCAATGACCAACAACTGACGCTTCAAATTGTTTGTATCGTTTATCTTTAAATATTCTCTAATAAAACTTTAAATCTACCTGCATACCTTTGTCTCCTATCACAACTTGAGCACTTTGCAAGTGAATTTATCTTTATGAAGCACCAATTCACAGCTAGGGAACAGAGACCCAGAGATTAAATTATTTGCCCAGGATACACAGAGTCTGGCAGAGTCCACCAGCGGACTCTGATCTTCCAAATCTCAACCCAGCATCTTCATCACAAGACTATCCTTCTAACCTTACTCTGCAGGTTTTCCCAGTACATGCACTGGGGCTACTCACAGAGCAACGGTGTCAGAGTCAGACACTGAGTGAGAACACATGAGAATGGGGGACAGGGGTGTCTCTCTGTGCAGTGTTCTTCTGCTTCTCTCATTTTCAACACTAATGAGTCTCTGCTATAAATGTGTCGGAGGAGCATGGTTTTATCCTGCGGTGGTCTTATTAATCATAATTTAAAACAAAAAAGGGAACATTCTGAAGTAATTCTCAGTATCTGTAAACAATTAGAATTACCATTTGTATCTCACAAATGTGTTTGGCAAGTTGTGATGGAGGAAGCTCTCTTGCAGTTTTCATATTGCTTATGCTTATAGCTGTCTGTGAATCTCCTGCCAGATCTCCATATTTTTATGAACTGCAAAGATCAGTCCTGGGGAACAATGTCTCATCGCACATATCTACTACTTACTCCACATATGTGAGAAAGGGAGTCATGGATTTTACCCCATTAGGCACATTGCACTGTTGTTGCCTGATATCTTGCAAAGCCATGTGATTTAAGATTTATTCCTTAATATTAAAAAAAAATTATGCTGTACACACTTGTTACAAAGTAACTAGGGAATGGTATTCTGTACTGGAGCAGCAAGGTCGTCTCAAAGTCTCTGCCTATAACTGGTGAAAAGGACAATGTACTGTGTCTACATAAACCACCAAGCTTTTTAAAAACAGTGGTTGGACGAGGTAATTGCAACATTTGGGGGAAGATTTTTAGAAGGGCTGCTGGAAAATTTTCCAACAAAACTGTTTCAGGAGTGCTAAGATGCCTTTGTACAGACATTACTGCTAGGTATTTGCTGCGTGCAGATGTGCAAGTCAGTTCTGTCAAAAACAACAATGCTATGGGAATTCACTAAACTATCACAAGGACAAGGAAGACAAATAACCATTCCATACAGCTGATGCCCTTGCAACAACTTCCTCAGCTAGGACTCAATCCAACTCCTACTGATGTTAATAGAAAAGTTCCATGATTTCAATGGAGTTTGATTTGGCCCTCGCAGTTCAATCATGAGCTCCAGTGAATGCCTATGCAGGGGAGTAAGAGGATTTTAAGAAGCCCTGTTACTCACCTGTGCAGGCTTCCCCCTGCTATGTAGGTGGTCAGGGACACTGGGAGAGGGGCCTTGATTCTGCCTTCTCCTCAGTGCACCAGCAAGGACAAGTGAGCCATTGTAGAGGAAAAAGCAGGAAGCAGACTGTGAATGAGAGAGAGTCACAATCTAGGTCTTGCAGCACAATAACATATATTCCCCTTACTATGGGCTGGATTATATCCTTACGTGTAAGGACAGATATTGTTGGGTTCTCCAAGCTTGCATAGAATTTAGAGAGGAGTATAAGTTGCAGGAGGGAAGAATTTGGAGGAGGGACCAAGAAGTCCGTCGGTGTGCACATAGCTGGATTGCTAGCTGCAGTTGCAGCACCTCTGGCAATAGTTCACTTAATAAAGAGCCAGTTTAGTTTTACAGCTATGGAGTCATCATATTACTACGCAGTAGCGGCGGCAGCGCTCCTCCGTAGTAATCGGTGGCGCTTCGGTGGCAGCTCCTCCTCTGAAGCTGCATTCTCAGAGGCGTTTCGGCCACTGAATCGCCGCCGGGAAATGAGTCGCTGCCAAAATGCCGCCCCCCCCAAATCCTGCCACCCTAGGCTACTGCCTAGGGTCGCCCAGTGGAAGCGCCGGCCCTGTTACTACACAGCATATAGTACATGAAACCATTTGGTGCCTAGGAGAGTGAGATCATAGAGGAGAACTAATCCCATACACTGCCACCACCTCTGTTTCTGCCCCCCAAAATCATTGATCTCATCACCACATACACTTGCACCATTTCTCATTGTTCTCCGAGATCTGATTAAATCTCAATCCCTATACTGCTGCCATCTCTTTGCTGGGGAATTTTTTGGTACAGTTACATACTGTAGACAAGGGTTAAGTTTGATCCAGTCTCTAATCCTCTGCTGCTGTGAAGAATCTCAAATCCAGCACAATTCCGAATCCTCTCTTTCTGCTCTCCTGGATCCCAAACCTGATCCAGTGCCCAATCCTCTGCTGCTGTGAAGTGGTCTTTGGGACTCTGACCTTCCCCATGCTCTGTGCTAGATCCAAGGCATGAGATATTTGCACATAGAGAATGACCCCTAGAGGAGAATCATGGCTGTAATGACTGACAAAAATTGTAACTAGGGTTGTAAACTTTTTAATTGCACAGAATTAAACACCACAGCCCCTCCCCCTATCTTGTCACTTTAAAGAGGCCCCACCCCTGACTGTGCCTTCTTCGAGGCCCCGTCCCCACTCGCTCCATCCCCCCTCCCTCTGTCGCTCGCTCTCCCCGACCCTCACTCACTTTCACCAGGCTGGGGTAGGGAGTTGGGGGGTGGAAGGGCTCCGGCTGGGGGTGCAGGCTCTGGGGTGGGGCCAGGGATGAGAGATTTGGGGTGTAGGATGGGGCAGGGGGTTGAGGTGCAGTGGGGAGGGCTCCAACTGGGGGTGTGGATTCTGGGGTGAGGCAAGAGATGAGGGGTTTGGGGTGCAGGAAGACACTCCAGGCTGGGATTGAGGGTTTTGGAGGGCAGGATGGGGATCAGGGCTGGGGCAGGGGTTTGGGGCACAGGAGGGGGGCAATGGTGCAGGTTCTGGGTGGTGCTTACCTCAAGTAGCTACTGGAAGCTGTGGCATGCCCCCCCTCTGGCTCTTATGGGGAGGCGTGACCAGGCATCTCTGCACGCTGCCTCATCCACAGGCACTGCCCCCGTGGCTCCCATTGGCCGCGGTTCCTGGCCAATGGGAGTTGCAGAGCCAGTGCTTGAGGCAGGATCAATGTGTGGAGCCCCCAGATGCCCCTATTCCTAGGAGCCAGAGCGGGGACATACTGCTGCTTCTGGGAACTACGCAGAGCCACGGCAGGCTGGGAGCATGCTGTTGCGCCACTGACCGGACTTTAATGGCCTGGTCGGCGGTGCTGACCGGAGCCGCCAGGGTCCCTTTTTGACCAGGCATTCTGGTTGAACACCGGACACCTGGCAGCCCTAATTATGCCAGTGGATGAGCTCTCTCCTATCAGCATAGAGTCTTTGCCAACCAATGTAGCACTTCTAGTGTCCCTGATAATAATAGACCATTTATTTGGTGTCCAATCCTGAGAAGTGCTGAGTATCTGCAAATTCCATGGTCTTACTAAGCACCTTTTGAGGATCTAGTTCTCCTACTTGTACATTGTCTGTTCACAAACTTTACCACAAGCCTTAGGTGACTATTGTTTACCTTGAATTTGTATAATTTCTAAACTAATGTATCGATTGTTATGCTAATGATAGACATAAATATACTCTTAATGGAATGCAGCTAAAAAGAATTGGCTTGGTAAAACAAAGCATTTGAATTTGTTGCAGATCACAGGGCTAGTCTACACTAGAAGTGCTTCCCTCTGAAACTGTCGCAAGTGACAGGAATAAAATAGTGTAAAAAGTACAGTACTTTAGTAACCTATTTTTTTTATCTCTTTGCTTCCTTTAAAATACATAAATAGGCCAAATTTGTCTAACCTGATTGCTTAAAATTAGGTACCTAGAGTGGAATTTTCAAAATCACCTATGTGATTTGGGGCCATATTTCCCACTGAAAGTCAATAGAACTTCGTACACCTAAGTCTCTTAGGTGCTTTTGAAAATTCCATCCCTGAATCACTATTAAGGCAGTTAGAGTTGCCTCATTTCCACTGGCTATCTATTCTCTATTGTATCAAATGTAAGCTTCTTCACTTTCAGTGCCCTTCATGGCCTATCCCCACCTTATTATCTCTCATTCAATATTGAAAGGTTGGCTCCCACCTCTGACTGGCCCATAATGACAACCTCCATCTCCCACTTGTTAAATTTTTAAATAGGTGTCTTCATATTTTCTCCCATGCACTTGTGAGGAGCTTCTCCAGAACATCTTCATTCTTATTCTCACTATCCTCCTTCAAAACCCTCCTGAAATGCTGGGATGCCTGTAAAAAATGTGAGAACAGTTTGACTGCTGGTGTGGTAAGACACAGCCTATCATGCTGACTAATATTGTCTCATTGTTTCCTTGTACTCCTCAGTCAGTCAACGTGTATCCATCTGTTGTCTCTTGTCTCATATTTAGATTGTAACCTCTTTGGGGCAGAGCCAGTATTTTTGTTCTGTGCTACTATAGTGCCTAGCATGTTGAGGTTCTGGACCATGACTGGGGATCCAAGGTGCTATGATAATACAAATAATAAATAGTAATGCTAACAATGAAAAGGAACTTCAAGTCTTCAGCACTTGTGAAAAACAGACCATTTTTTCATTTGCTAAACAATGGATTTAGGTGCCTTATCTATGCCCCATGTTGAAAATTTGAGACCTATTGATTGTTGTGCTCGTGAAAGGTTTTGTGCTGGTTTCAAACAATCCAGAAGCCTGTCGCTGCTCCCCCTGCTAAATCAGAGTGGGGCAGGAGCAGCAAGAAAGGATGGCAACAGTAGCAGGTGATCTCACTTGTGGCAGGAAAGGAAGGTGAGAGGGCTCAGGACTAGTTCCGGGGTTCCTCCAGCCAGACACCCAGAGGGAATTCAGTCAGTCAGGCTCTTGCCTACCAGCCAGTCCTTAAATCACCAGCGAGAACCTCCTGCACTCACCAAAGTCCCAGAGAAACCGCAACCATCAGTCAGATCTCAGTCTCTCCAAGATACCCCTCTACACCAGGGCGACTTCAGCCACTACTCCCCTACATCCCTTCCCAGATAGAACTTAACAGAACACACATATACCCACCCTAGCTACCCCGTGAGAGTACATAGGCAGCAGTCAAACACCTCAGCAGTCCCAGATATCCACCAGCATAAAATACCCCAGAACCAAGCCATCAATGCCAGATACACACCTCTCCTCAGAGCTGCCAAGTTTTGTGCAGCTTCATGTCTTAATTCCACTACTGTTTGGGGAAGGATGTGCTTATGATAAACTTTGGCTTATCTGTGTTCATTCATCCAGATCATGTGACTTTAGATTGTGACCAGCTTCTCCTCTTCTAGCAGATTTTTCACAGGTACAAATTGTACACTAAAGTCTCCATATTCTTCACCGTGGAATGACCTTCCCAAGCTAATTTCTTCAAATCCTTCTTTAAGACCCCTTTCTTACCTGGCCAAGCTGAAAATGTTTAGGTAGGTGTTGATCTAGGACAGTAGCTATAGCTGTAATGTTTTTAAAAGTTCACATAGCTAGTCTATGTAACCCCGTGTCTATATCATTGCCACTCTCTTCCTAGCTCATCTATTCTCCCCACTTGTATGTTTACACTTACTTGTGTCTTGTCTTAAAATGAGGTCCCAATTCTGCAACTTTTACATGTAAGTGGACTGCTTTGACTTCCCAGAGCCCCACTTGCTCCAGTAGTGCTCCAAGAAGTTGCAGGATTGGAGCCCTATTCTATAAGCTTTTCAGGGCAGGGTCTGTCTCTTACTATGTGCATGTACAGTGGGACTCTGGCACAATGGGACTCTGATCACTCATAGACTAACAATGGCTCTTCAATTACTGTTTTCCCCATCCTCTCCCCAATAAAGCTTGAACCAATTTTATTCAACTTGATCTACTACTAATTTATATTTGTCTTTAAAGAATTTCTCTCCAGGCTACCTATAAAATCATCTGCAGAGTCAAATGCCTCTTTACTACTTTTAAATAACTAAATGCCAAATCTCCTGGAGCTTGTTTTTTTTTTTTTTTTTTAATAGGGGGGAAAGAACCTCCAGGTAACTAGGCTGTAAATTGACAACAGTTGGTTTCTCATTGTTGGGGTGGATCTAGCAGCCTTCTTGCTGTGAGCTTGACTGTCAAATGTAAATTATATTTTTACCAGGAGTTAAAAGAGAAATGCTGACCATGTAAACCAAAGTTTGATTTTTGAAGTTAAAAACCAGGATCCCTGCATAAAACTAAATCTAATCAAAAGCCTTCCTGCTCGATAGTTTGTTTAGGAATGGGCTAATATTCAAATTTACTGAAGCAAGGTATGAATTTTCTATCTAAATGCAGAAATTATGGCTTGGATTTCTTTCCCCAATTTGTGCTGTTCAATCCTAGAAATATTTTTCTGGGTTATCAGAACAGCATCAAATGTGGACCATTTCTAGATAATAGTAATAATTAAGAAATACAATCAGCTTACAGTTAGAATAAAACAAAAGAGAGAGAGAGAGAGAGAAAATGCAGCTCTTGATTGTACTTCTAATCTAGCCACTTCTTATTGTCAACATGAGTAACTAAAACTTAGCTCTCTATTGTGATGCCTGCAAGGGGTTCACTTTCGAAATTAAATATCAACAATATAAAAGAAATGCATTACAAATAAAGGTCACTAGCTGGGGAAAGAAACAAAAAAAGTATTATGTATTCCTTTTAATTGTCCTTCCAAACCTGTTATCAGAGACTGCTAGAATACAGAACAATTTATATCGCTGTGGCATGAGAGGTGAACTCAAACCCCCCTGAAGGCTTTGTGATGACATGCTCTGCTGTAAGTGGAACAGCAGGTACAGGTATAACTATGTTCATGTGAATTCAGTGCTGCAGAGTGGAACTTCACCTTTAGCTGCAGAACAGCAAATGTGTGGGTGTTCAGGAAAGGAAAAAACATCCCCACACAGTTGAAAGCAGTCAGAGAGCTGTGCTAATGGCACAGCTGGGATTCAAACTATCTGGGAGAAGGGAAAAAAAGGCTGCCTCCTTGTCATCTTTTTACTTGAAAAGATTTAAATTTTACTTTACACTCATAGGTTACTGTGGGTTTTGGTTTAGTTAATTTGTGTGTGAATTTGCACCTAATATTCAAAGGCTTCCCCCCCACCCCCAGCCAACACACATACCCTTAGCCAGTTATCATAGCGTATACATAAGCTGCAAAGACCAACTTTATCTGTAGGCTACTGGAGAGCAAGGATTTGGGTTTAGTGCTATTATCAACATTATATTTGCTGGTGGATATTTGTTTATGTCTCATGGTGGGATGAAGAGTCCTTTATTTTCCAACTGCATTATTATTTTTACTGTGCACTTTTATTTATGTAATGGGTGCCCAGAGCATAACATAGGGCCACATTGAGACTTCTATTATTTTAAAGATATATGTGGTCCTACAAAAGCCACTTACTTTGAATCCTATAAGGAAAGAGCTTAGGTGGAATATACCTTTCATTTTCTTGGGACTCTGTTTAGCTCATTAGTCGGAAACAAATGAATCCACATTATTTTGGGGATCTCCTTACAATGACATCCAGGTCTTTGAACATGCAGTTTTGCTTTAAGAGATAAGTCTGTATGGAACCAGACTCACTTATATTCTCTTATCTTGCAAGCTTAGCGTTTGCTGATTAAAGGAGCCTTATGATTACCACCAGAAAGGATTTGTTCTGTGCCCGCAAAGGGGCAGACAGATGTGAGTGCTGTTAGTCCATCACTATCATAAGAAATACAGTGGAAATCACACCATAAACGTGGGATCTCTCTGTCAAAGGTAGAAGGATATATTTTCTGTTTGTTAACCTGAGCCTGTGTTCAGGTGTTACCTCTGAAGATGAACAACTAACTGTGCTGATATCCAGTACCAGTTTCAGACTGCCATAGTAATTTTACAGGGTTAGCCCAGAATGTGGCTTACCCTGTACAGGGGCAGAAAGATGGGGTAAGAAGCCTTCCTCTCCCTTTCATCCTGCAAGTGTGGTGTTAGTTGTGAAAGTTTAGGGGTCATAGAGCCAGGAGACAAACGTCTGTAAATGGGACATAAAGTCAGTCTTGCATTTACTCCAGCCATTGCATGCTGGATATCTGTAAACTCTACATCGTGTCAGACCAGGACTGAACAAAGATCCCACAGATTGCATAACACCCCTGAAAAAAGGGGAAACGACAACAGACAAACAAGCCATCATAGAATATCAGGGTTGGAAGGGACCTTAGGTGGTCCTCTAGTCCAACCCCCCTGCTCAAAGCAAAAATTGGGGATTGGTCCTGCGCCAGATCCCTAAATGGCCCCCTCAAGGATTAAACTCACAACCCTGGGTTTAGCAGGCCAATGCTCAAACCACTGAGCTATACCTCCCCTCTCATCCAGCTCAGCTGGAACAGTTAGCAGCACAATTGGTAGAGAAGTGGCCTGAAAACCCAGAGAGGCTGGTGAGTTCAGGCTACAATGGACACTGAAGATAGGAAAGTAAGGGACATTGAAGTTAAGGGTAGGCCCATGTAGCACCAGTTTGCGTCCATAAAGGGTTACACCATCTTACTTCAAACAGAAACAAAGAAAAAGGGGAGGAGTCTACAGCCTGGTAAAACATCGGAGATGGTTGCATCTTACTCAGCCTTTTTCCACCCCCAGCAGAATTTGATTTCCAATATCCAGAGTGGCTGTCCCTCGTGGTATGTCTACACTGGAATTAAAAACCCACAGCTGGCCCATACCAGATGACTTGGGCTCACAGGACTTGGGCTAAGAGGCTGTTTAATTACAGGAGGATAAAAGCATCAACATTTTAAGAGACAAAAAAAAAAAAGATACCGAAAAGCCCAGGACAGTCCCTATTAAACATGAAAAGAGAATTTGTGCTCATTCCAAAAATTGGAGTGACTATATCCCAAGAAGTGTACATTGTAGAAGGGTTATGCCCTGCTCTACTTGGCCAACCAGCAGTCACAGCCCTATGTCTGGAACGAGATCCTGAGATCAGGAGGAGGTTCCCAAAATTATTCCAAGGACTGGGGAAATTAAAGGGAGAATACCACATTCAGCTAATACCAAATGCAATTGCTCTCTTAACACAGAGGGGACTTTCCTTCTCTTTACTGCTCAGGGTGAAAGCAGTGCTCAGCCATGTGCAACTGCTGATGGGAAGGAAGTTGAAGTGAACTATCCCAGCCATACCTTCCAATGAAACCCTTGTTAGGCCTAACTTCCCGAGAGTACAGAAGAAGGAAGATCAATATAAGACCCATCAGAAGAGTAACTTTCACATGTGACAAAGAGTCAAATCCTTGGGAGCACTGAATACAGCACACCACATTTGGGTGGAAGAATCTCAAGACAAGAGGACAGTGCAGGGATGTGCCAGGACATCTTGATCCTATTTTGTCAAGGTACCAGCAGGAATAATCTGTTGGAACCAGTGTCATCTTGGTATGTCACCAGGTGGACCTTCAGTACACATTGATTGCTACCCTATGACTGAACCTGTGAACACCCCACCTGCCCACAGTGAACTGCCAGCATGCCCTCCAGACATTCTTCCTGTGAAGAGATAGTGAGCCACAGAAAGATAGCCTCCTGAATTCCTGCAGGAATACATAAGATCTTGAGACTTCAAGAAAGTCAGAGGCTCAGTAGTCAGATATTTTTAAAAAGGCAGAATAAATGCCAGACACGATGCTGAAGGTTACACAGTCTACTTTGTCCTTCATAAGGCTGTTTATCCTCTTTTTGTAATGCTATTTTATTCCTGTTGTATATTGCTGTTTAATGTATAGTTGGATAAAAGTTTAATCATTCTTCCCTTTTCAACAAGGGGGATGTGGTATTAGTTGGGGAAGTGGAGAACTGTCACTAGGGGGCTGTCACAGTTAGCTATGCGGACCAGAGCAGGTGAGTCCAATCCAGCCAGTTAAAGAGGGCTGGGCTACACCTGGGGCTTTAAATGGCTGCTAATGGGCAGTTAGAGATTGACTAGGATACACTGTACCACGGAGGACAGCTACACCAGAGTGGGACTAGCGTTGGTGGTTGGTCCCTGAATCAAGGGGCATGGGCCTCACAGAAGTAGCCCTGGGGCTGCTGCTCTAGGAAGGGAGCAGAGCTGGGAAGCTGCCAGCAGCAAGAGTGCCAGAGACCATTGAGAGGGGTGGCCCTGAAGCCTAGGCTAAGGAATGAGCTAAAAGATTGTTTTGCGTGTGTTTGCTAACCTCTGTTAAGAAAATAAACCTCCTTGCAAAAGACTGGGCATGGCAGCATGTGCTTTGGAGCTGGGGAGACGTCCAGGTGACAGGGGCATAGAGTAAAGCGATAAGAGTCTGTGTAATCAGGAAATAAAATCAATCTTGTATTCACCCCAACCATGGTATGCAGGGTCTCTGCAATCTCTAAAGAAAAGGCCTGTTGCAGTGTGCATACTTAGTGTGCCAGGAATACAGCTTCTCTAGAATAGGGAAAGACGGTTGCATGAGAGGGGGACCATGATCAGTCTCCCCCTCACACTTACCACTCATGGAGGGGATTGCATGCTGCACCTTCTCCCAAGGAAGTGGAGCTACTACTGCATCATGCACTATCCTGCAGTTTCCAGATGCAGTTTAGCCAGAATTTTCCCCAGAGATTCCTATGTAACGTGGCCTCTCTACATCCCTGTCAGTTCAGAATGCAGCTTTAACCCTTAGAGTGACCTATACTCTCATCCCAAAACACTACACTAATCCTAGAATGAGTCACTAGATGCTCTCAAAGGAAATATTATGTTCAACATCCTGGAACTACTGAGCCCCTGCAATGGAGCTGGGGGATACCAGCAAAAGTAGGTGACTTGATGGGGAAAGGCAAGGCAAGGAAATTAGCTAGAAAAGGAGTAAACGTTATTGGATCCAGGCTGGGGGAACCAAAGACTGGCATTAGGGCCGAAGAGAAATGGAGATGGTGAGGATAAGGCTTATGTGGAGGTGGCGAAGGGAAAGGTAAAACTGCCTAACACCCAGGAATTAGATGATGGGGACTGCAGCTCATTCAGTTTACAGACCAAATAGGAAAGAGGATTTATGGGATATGTGCCTCAACTTAAAATAAGCTAAACGTACAACTCATGGTTCATAACTTCAAATTGTCTGATTAGTGTCAAGGAACTAGTGTATCTATGCTCAAAACAGGGAAGTATGTGAAAAATGCTAATAGAGGCATGTGGGTTAAGGAGCCAGAACAATGATACAAGGGTCTGTCCTGGCACAGAGGTTGCCCTCTAAATCGACACAAACTGCATTGCGGTGACCCATGGTTACACTTTTAACTGACCAAAAGATTTATAGAATGGAAATATAACAGCATGGACACAGCATCCATCAACACAGCAGAAAGAACATTCCTGGCAGAGCAGTTTCCCTGCATATAAACTCAAAAATATTAGCACTGGAAAGAATAGTTCCAAACTAGGTTCTTGTCTCTACGAACAGCTGTTTGCAAAGTTTGTCTTCACTACCCGCCGGATCGGCGGGGAGCAATCGATCTATCGCGGATCGATTTATCGCGTCTCGTTTAGACGCGCTTAATCGATCCCCGAACGCGCTCCTCGTCGACTCCGGAAATCCACCTTGGTGAAAGGCGGAAGCGGAGTCGACGGGGGAGCGGCAGCGATCGACTCGCCGCCGTTCTCACAGCCAGGTAAGTCGATTACGATACGCTGACTTCAGCTACGTTATTCACGTAGCTAAAGTTGCGTATCGTAGATCGACCCCCCCCTCCCCCCGCAGTGTAGCCCAGGGCTAAGGCCACCAAGCATTTCACTGCAAACAATGAGATTTTGCACATACTTAAAGTCAAGCATGTCCATAGCTGTTTACATGATAGAGATTTCAGATTGTAAAATCTTTGTTGCAGAGACTAGCTCTGCAAGATGTGTGGGTATAGTTCCCACACATACCACACATGCAGGTGCTTCTGCAGCATAAATAATAATGTCCCAGAAGCAAATTACTAATATGTTTTCATGAACTTCCTAAAAAGGAAAGTATTCAGTATATTTACTTACCCCTAATCCAGATACTGACCAAGATGCTTTCAATATGTCTCATGTAGCTTACCCAACATATTACTGTATAGTAAGGGTTACTAATCTATGAGCTGATTTATATGGGCAGATCTTACATCAGTGGGGCTCTGCAGGAGTAGACCCTTGAGCCTGCATCAGGGACTCTAGGTGGTTTTATCTGTGCAGATCAAATGGCAGGATTGGTACCTATATTACTGGAGAGAAGAGAAATAGAGGAACACAAGGACTTTATATCCACACAGCCAGCGCTAACAGAAGGAAGAATTAACACAGTGTTGTGTTATACACACGTATTATAGCAGTTTGCCTTCTAGGTGTATCACTTTTGCCAAGTAGATTCAGGGAAAAGGGCACCCTTAAAATGTAGCACATGCTAATTAAATGCCACTTTGCATCAAAACAAAACATGTGATGTATTGTGATTACATTATGAAAAACAATTTGTCATCCATGTACGTGCTATCAATTTGTGCACAATAGTCTCTTAGAAACTAAGTGGAGTAATGCAAACACCAAAAGATGGATGTTGCTTGGGAACAGAGGAGCTCGTTTCCATTCAGCATATCTCAATAGAAATGTGATTTTTTCAGAGGGATATAAATATTGAGCATTAGAAAGAAAAATGCCTGCAACCCTACTTTCTTTATCCCTTGATATATTAAAAATACATAGTCACAAAAAAATCACAAAGCAAAAGATTATTTGTTTCCAATCAGTAGAGAGATTTAGCGTATTTTAAAGTTGCTCTGGCAACATAAAATAAATATTATTGATTATTTTGGATCATGGCTGTGTAAATTTCTTTCCACTGTGTACTGAAATACACAGAAATGCCATTATAATTGGGAACTATACGGTACAATATAATAGAGCCTTGTGAAACTTTAGGTTTCCTTGAAAAGGACCGTGATGATCTCTTAAGACACCAAAGCCTTCAATTTTTATTACTGCATGAATTTAACGTAATCAGTTCCTAGTATCTCTTTTCCTGAGTCCACACATTTTCATGGCTCATTGACAAAAATGATGCTCAAAAGCAGGTAAATAGAGTTTGTGACACAGACATGTCTACATTTACAAGCCTAGCCTGAGGCCATTTAGGTACTTAAAGCTCCCAGCGATGGCAGTAATTCCTCAAACAAGGTAGAAAATTATCCAAGCGCTAAGGCGCTGATTTTCTCCATTATTCACGGCATAAGAGGATATTTTATATTTACTGAAAGTACATGTTGTATACACTGCAGGCCCCATTCTGATCTGTACACTGGTGTAAATCAAGAGTAGCTTCAGGGAAGTCAGTGGAAAGCCAGTGTGCCTGTATATATCAGTCCTGATTTAAGCTGCCTTCTGGCTTTGTAAAGTCAGTAGGAGGAGGGTAGCTGCTTTGTAGCAAGACAGCCCAAGTCTCACTGGCACACGCCTGTTGATTTTGTCACACCTCCTCCCCATTCAGTGCCACCCACTTTTTGGGTAGCCTTGGTCTAATGGTCCATCAACAGGGATTTGTCAGTGAAAGCATTTCAGCTGTATTCTCTGCTGGTGGAAATTCAATGAGACCCTTCAGGGAACACCACATGCTCTGCTCCAGAAGTGAATATCTCTTTGGGTGCATTTGCCCCCACTGTTATAAGGATGTGAAGTTTCCACCTTCTTCTGGGTGAATACAGCCATATCCATGTATCTTCATCCATGTAACTTAGTCCACATAAGAAGATAAGAAGCAGGGATGTTTATGGACGCAGTTTCAAACATCTAGCCTACTCAGACAACAGACCATAGCATAATGTCATGACAGTATATAGAGAAGCTATCTGAGATAATTTGAAAAAGTTTCTAAAATATATCACTTATTTTTAATGTTCTCTAAGGCTTCTACAGTTTAATTCATGGTTCTAAGGTACATAGCTTCACAGGGACAGAGGGTAGGAGAGAAGAGATACAGGAGGGAGGGAAGGTTGGAATGAAGCCTGTGGGCAAAGAGAATGAGGTTGGTAGGAAAGGGACCACAAGCAGGTGATGCTGGAGCAAACAGCCAATCATCGGACAGGAAAGAATGTCCTGGTTTCAGACCGAGAAAAGAAATGTGCCAACATCATTGATGTCCATGGTGTTGGGTGCGGGTCAGGGGCAAGGAGCTCCAGTTGGGCCTCAGCCTCCCTGGTACTGCTGCCCTACATTTTGGTCAGGGAAAAATCCCTTGTTGCTGCTATCTAGCTCTGGAGCCTGGCTGTTTGCCCTCCTGCTCTGTGGCATGGGGAATAGGGGAACACAGACTCACATAAGTATCCTAGTGGTATGTGGTGTTGTAAAAAGATTTTATTTGTGCACATTTGATCAGCCTAACTCACCATAGATGTTGCCCCTTTCATGTAATAGAACCATTCCAGATTCTATAATAGCCACTTATGAATTCTGTCCTTCTCTCACTGGCTAATATATCAACTAATTTTAAATCTGTCTTATTGGAATTCTGCAGTTATACGTAGTGGGAGTGACTGAAGGAGTCCCTGAAAAACCTGTGATTTCTAGGAAAACATTTTATGACAAAATTTTCTTCCTAGTAATCAGCTTATATTTTCAGAAATGTTTTTACAATGAAAAAAGGACTAAACACTTAGTTTGTTCTATTTGTTTTTTAAACAAATGCTTAAATGTGCAGATTTAATTATTCAAGTTTATAAATCTCACTGTGACTTGAGAGTTTTAAAAGGTTCAGAATTCGGTACTGAATAATGCTAAACTTAATCCTGCAACCTTTGTAATAATGCCCAGAGATGCTAGTTGTGTTAGAGACAACCAAACAAACTGCTTAATGGTTAGCCCTTTAGAGCAGACAGCAGTCTCCGCTATCCGCTTTACCTTTAGAGCTGGGCGGCCAGAGAACAGCGGCTGCTGGCAAGGCGCCGGGGGGAGCATAAACAACTACCTATACAAAGAAGAGGGGACACACGATCAAATAAATACGAGAACCACTGTTTTAGAGTTCAGAGAACCACATCCCATTGAGATAAGATTTTTTTTAAAAGACCCACCAAAAAACAAAAAAAAGTCTCTTTTTTCCCCAAACTTTCTTATTTCAAAGTTATTAGAATTAATTTAACCTTAAAGTTTATATCTTCACCCCTCAGAACAATATGCAGGAGAAATTGTCAACCAAATGTAGGGATGTTAAAGAGTGGCTCAACATAGATCATGTACAGTGAAAAGCTGGTTAGAACTTTAACCATGGAGTCCCAGTCATGACTCCTACAATGGATCACTTCTATGTTAAAGGTTTACCACTTTAAAAACTCATCCATGTGCATGATGTACATAAACTATACTGTGAATGAACTTTGCTTTCTGATTAGATTATTTAACTTAACTTGTTGATTACAAATGAATGTATTTTACATGAAACAGAATATTTCAGAAACTATCTCAAAAATCCTGTTGAGACCTTAGTATTAATAGAAATCTATCACTTATGAACATAGACTTCTCTGTCATGATAGCAACTCTTGTTGCAAAATGAGTAAATTAAATCACTTGAGAATGCTACAAAAGACAGAAGACTTTAAACTAAATGCCATTTATGACACTACAAAGTAAAGCAAATGATGTGTTGCCTTTGATATAGGAAAGCATATCTACAGTATTAGCTATCATTAAATAGAAGAAACTGTCAGACACATTTTTCTCAGGATGATGGTTCTTTCCGCGGTGTTGGAGTGTGCTGTACAATACAATAACAATAATTTTAAAAATGGATACACATTTCTACTGAAAGTTAAACTTTACTATGTGTTTTTGTATCCCGTATTAGCTAATTAAACAAAGTTCTGAGTGCCTCTTAAGCAGCCACTTAGGCCCAGAATCTCACCTTGGATTCTGGTCCTGACTCTGCCAATGGCTAGCTGTATGAAATTTGGCAAGTCACTTTACCACTTCATTTCTATCTGTTAAAAAAAAGTGAAAAAGTGTTTTATCCCAATTTTTAAAGCACTTTGACTAGAAAGTGCTATAAAAGTAATAAATAATGTTATTGTTATATTATTGTCATTATCCCTTCCATCCAAACTGGTAACTAGGTTCTCGAACCTCTTAAATGTTTGCTTTACCATAACTTCTATTTCAAGCTGTGAAGACAGAATACTTGCATTTGCAAGCATTCTGTGAGGGGAATTCCATATTTGATTTAAGAAAACAATGTATATTTAAAATTAGAAAAGATTTATGGTATTCCTTGAAGAAGTAAGAAATTTAACAGGCTGTTCCCTAAGAAGTGGCAGCTTTGACTATTGAGATATTTTCCAAAAACTATGGATATACCAATGTGGATATACCAATCCATTGTGGGTAGTATGTGCCTGATAAGAGCATCTTCCTGTAAAGAAGCTGAGCATCCACTTAGCTTCTGAGTTTGCTCCTGAGGAGTAACCCAAAGCCACCTACTGATATATTTATACACAGCCTGTTCAGAATGTTGTTTATATGAACATTGCCATATTCTTTTATTATATATGAAAACATTTTGTACAATACAAATACAAACATCACGGCATCAGAATTATTGTTTAAGCATTGATCTAGTGAGAACTCTTATCCCTGATCCTTAGCATCAGTTCAGGATTTTGCTGGAAGTTACCATGGCTGCAAATCATTATTTTGTAGTCAAGTAACAAGTGAAGTAATGACTTGTATTAATTGACCAATATGGGATCTTCTGCTGGGGCTGCAGTTAAATAGTGAAACCCCTGAAACTAGCATGATCGTCTGTGGTAAATACTGAAAAGTGAATCATTAAGGGGCTTAGTTCGTGCACATAGCTCCTATCGACTTAAAGTGGATCGAGATAAGGGTATGTTCCAAAGATTGCAAATTAAGGCTCACTATTAAACAATCCAATTCATTCGTTTGCAAAAGCAGTTCTAGCAAACAGTGTTGCATGTCTATAGGGCTCTCTCTAGTAACATTAAGAATTGCACCTATATTGTGTCTTGTAGAAGCATGCAACTGCCACAACCTGCAAGATCCTCCATATAGGCTTATAGAAAGGGAGTGGAGGACAGGTTACACTCACAGAGAATGGCTTTGTTAAATCAGTGCACCCAGTCCTTGTTCCATTAGAGTCAGTGACAAAACTCCCATTGAGCAAAACTCCCATTGAACTCCCTTTGATTCCAAACACCTTCCAAAGCAGAGAATTTTCTTGAGGGGCTATGCCATCCAGCTGAGCATTTTTGGACTAAATTCCACACTGAAACTCTGCATCAATCTTTAGGTTAGGAACCCGAACTAGGAGCTACTTTTAATGTCCCAAGTCAATTGTTGAAAAGAAGCAATTGAGGGGGTGGGAGGAGAGAAGCACTTTTCGGCCTGGAAAAGAGACAACTAAGGGGGGATATGATAGAGGTCTATAAAACCATGACTGGTGTGGAGAAAGTAAATAAGAAAATGTTGTTTGCTCCTTCTCATAACACAAGAACTAGGGGTCACCAAATGAAATGAATAGGCGGCAGGTTTAAAACAAACAAAAAGAAGCATTTCTTCACACAACGCACAGTTAGTCTGTGGATCTCTGTGCCAGACAATCTTGTAAAGGCTAAGACTATAACAGGGTTTAAAAGAGAATTAGATAAATTCATGGAGAGAGGTCCATCAATGGCTATTAGTCAGGATGGGCAGGGATAGTGTCCGTAGCCTCTGTTTGCCAGAAGCTTGGACATGGGCAACAGGGGATGGATCACTTGATGATTACCTGTTCTGTTCATTCCCTCTGGGGCATCTGGCATTGGTCACTGTTGGAAGACAGGATACTGGGCTAGATGGACATTTGGTCTAACCCAATATGACCATTCTTATGTTCCCTGTATTTTTAGACCAAAGAAATATTTTTAGTTCCCACGTGCTTTTTCTTTCAGAACTTTAAAAAGATGTACTATTATATTTTTAGAAGAGACTTAGATAAAACATAAATAGCATATGGTGATAGATGGAAGATGATTAATTTGATAGATAAACTGATCTGATAGATGAAAAACCAAATAGGAGAAACTTGTCACACTAAAGATTTGATCCTGTTTTTATTGAAGTCAACAGGACTTTGCCATTGACTTCAGTGGGAGCAGCATAAAGAGCACATGTGACATGTTTCTTCTTTCATTTTATTACAGACTACAACACTGGCAACACAATGTACTGTCCTCTTTGGCTTCTCTCTTTTGTGCAAATTGTGAAACTTTTGGCTTGTCATGTGTTTGTGATGTTCTTTTGGATTTTCCAAGTTGCACTCTGAATGGCACTTGTGACAGACACACATTAAAGGAAACTGGGTTTGAAGAATTAAATTAACGGAAACCACAAGCAGTCAGACTTAAGTCAAAGTGCACTAAGATTAAGCATCTCCACTGCACAAGTGCTCTCTCTCATTCCTTGGTTGTGAGATGGCCCAAACATATTTCACGTTTAATTTGACTAGATAAATTTTCTTAATCAAGCAACATCTAATCTACTGACACTGTTTTCAATTGCCAAAACCCAAAGATGGAATAAAGATGCTTTAGAAGAACACAAGAATAACAACTGTGCAGGGATTTCTAAGTTATGTGCTATTATTTTATCTTTCATCAATATCATTTTCTATCCCCTCAGTTCCATGATTCAACTTTTATAAGATAGCCATAATGAGCTAAGGTCTGTGTGGGCTAGAGGTAGAATTGGCTCTAATATGAGGGTCGTCCTGCATGATGAATGACAATGAAGAGGTATTCCCTAAAGTGAATGGATTTCTAAACTAGTTCCTAAGGGTTACATCCTTATATTTTCCATTTATGTGCATGCATGTCAGGATTTGGCATGTACTACGTGTCTTATTCTGTGATATCTTGAAATTTTAAGTATCTATTCGCCTGCAAGTGTATGTGTGTAATACCCATTAACTTTAACAAGAGTTACATGGGCACGTAGGGTGAGGTGGGAGAATAAACACTGTAATTATGAAGAGACACAGTTGCAGGTGTGGCTCTAGAAGAGACTGATCTTCATGTATATTTCTAAAATAATATGACCATAGGGGAAAACGTAATAATGGTCCACTGAGTATTTTATATGAGTGCAACTTATAAAAGTCCATTATGAAATATTCAAAAATCATACATATTGTATTTGATGAATATTGCAGGCTGAATAGAACCAGGCCTCTGTTTCAGCTGGCTGAAGTTCAAGGCATTAATGCTCTCTCTATAGCAAAATCTATACCCCAAAATAATGAAATACAGCCTGTGTGTGCAAGGGCAAGTGTGTATGTGATGCTGAGTTCTTCCCAGAATTTCCCATTGATGGTTGGGGGCTGAATTGCTACCAGCCATTCTACAATATTCTTTTGGGGACTGTGGCGGGATCAGATTGCTAGTGGTTTCCCTTTACATCTCCATTGGTGGTTGTTTTGTTTTTTTTGGGGGGAGGGTGTCAGTTGGTACCAGAATCCTAATATTTTCCCATTACTAAGGGGGTAGGGTTACTGGGTTACAAGATGAGGTTACAAGGTGCACTTGTATTCTCCAAGTGTCACAGTGTTGTGAGAAACAGGGGTGGGTGACAAATGTATTCCCCATACTGCTTTATACCACAGCAAGATGTCACAGGGCAAAAAATAAAACCAAAAAAGGTCAACTTAAATAATCAGCATAAAATTCTCTGCTGACTCCAAGAATAGCTATTTCAGTGCTAGATATTTCTTGGGAATTAATGGACACCATTCTAATGGTTGTTGCTCCATTAGTCCATATAATCAGCTTGTACCAAAATGTAGGATTCAATCTGGCAAGGTGCTGAGCACCTTGTTCTCAATCCAGCAAAAGACATAAGCAAGAGACATAGTTACCTCTAAACACGAGTAGTTCCATACTTTGCAAGGTGCAAATTCTCTGGCACTTGGGGAGTAGAGAATAGAGGGATGAGAAACAGTCAACTCAAAGCTTGAACATGCTTGCCATCAGCCTCCAAATTTTGTTCACATCTATGAGCATTTTGTCAAACCTACAGATTACATTTTTGCTCTATCTGCATATCTACAAAATGTGGTGATTGAAGAAATTCATGTTTATAACATGTTGAAACTGGGAAGAGGTGTGTATATGAGAGAGAGGGAAAGAGAGAGAATCCTAAAGCATTTTTCAATATGGCTGCTTCACAGGAATCCAAACTTTGGCCATGGAAAAAAACATTTCCATTTGAACTCAAACTTGAGGGCCTTTGAACCCAGGCAGATTGGTTTTGACAAGATTTGTGTCTCTCTTTTGAAATGGCCTTGAATGGTTTCCACAAGCCTTGAACCAGAAGTATCAAAACAATTTATTCATGAGAATGAGTGATTACAACAGCAGAACGTCAAAAAGCCTAGACATCAGGAGATAAGAATGACCATGGATCAAAATGCAAATCTTTCAGAAATAAAAGCTAAACTAATTGCTTTAAATTGTTTCCCTAAATAATTTCTTATCTCAAACACAAACAACACACCCGCTCACTTGACAACACACACATAAACAAAGAAAACCCAATATATCAATCAAGCTATTGCGCTACATGCTGGAAAAGGAAGAGTGGCAAATTGTTACTCATCTGTTTTTAAATATTTAGGAGGTACTTGGATACCATGGTAGAGGAAGTCATGTAAGTCCCAGTCTCAAAGTGGGAATTGTTAACTGCAACCTTTTTGATTTAGAAAGGACTTTTTAATTATGGTTTTGTGACCAAAATCCTTCCCTGTACTTTCAGATTTTAAATTGCCGGGCAATTAGTCCAATAGCCATGCTACCTGGGGATAAGAACATCAGGCGATACCTATTCTCCTGAGGTATATGATTACTGTATTTGTGATATGATTTGTAATGAGAAAAATAAATAGCAGAAGCATATGATTATTTCTGTAATTCAACTTACATTTTTCTAAAACTGGTAATAACTGGAATAATTTAGATCTCATAAAAGACAGAGATGCACTATGAACCTAAAATCAAAACCCATGAAAACCTTTTAATACAAGAGATAATCAGATATGTTCAATACAAGCAGCTGCTAAGTGAATCTTATTGTTTTGTGCATGTTTTATTTTTGCCACCTTGGCATTGATTGCATGTAATAACATAGATAGTGGATCAGCACACTATATTTTCAGACATGTTATATTATAATTGTTGAAAAACAAGAAGATTTGGCATAATTTATAATAAAATGTGAAAAAAATATTCAAAGTAAATTTAACAATAATGTGCCAGCTCCTCCATTGATGTAATGGCTCCACTGAAGTCAAGGTAGATCTGGGCTTAGGTGTTTGTTCTGAATACAGTACTGCAGTGAATGAAACAGGAATTATAGACTAATGTCAAGTTAGCATCATGCTATCAATGGGATAACTGCACCTGTATTGCTCATTACACCGCTCTGTAAGTTCATATCACTGGTCACATTTTAATTTATAAGTTAAAATCAGTTTGTCCCTGTTGCAGGGCTAGGTGAACCTCTCACCCCTCTGTAAGTGCATCTCCCTTAGGTGTCAGGCCTCTAGCATTCATCCTTCCAGGGGTGAAATTCTCCAATTCTCCCACACTTCGGGCTAGTCTACACTTACCCGCAGCGTCGGAGGCGTCGGATCGATCTTCTGGGCTCGATTTATCGTGTCTTGTCTAGACGCGATAAATCGAACCAGGAAGTGCTCCCCCGTCGACGCCGGTAATCCTGCTCTGCGAACGGAGCAGGCGGAGTCGACGGGGGAGCTGTGCACCGCCGTGTGGACCCCGGGTAAGTACTTTAAAGTTCGAAATAAGATACTTCGA
Organism: Chelydra serpentina; assembly: GCA_037349315.1. NCBI lineage: Eukaryota > Metazoa > Chordata > Testudines > Chelydridae > Chelydra > Chelydra serpentina. The sequence continues at coordinate 25,028,663 of JBAIAC010000035.1, read as the reverse complement.
CTTCAGCTACGTTATTCACATAGTTGAAGTTGCGTATCTTACTTCGAACTTGTGGGCTTGTGTAGACCAGCCCTTAGATTGGGCCTTGGTAACATAGCCTTGTGTATCAACCGGGCTTACCCTGCAGTTCCAACTGGGTTTGGCACCTGTGGTTCTTCCTTCCAGGAATCTGTGACCAGTAGTCAGTATAGTAACCAGACAGCATCCTTAAAACCAAGTGTGACAAAGCTTTGTCCTTGTCTCCGTGGATCCTGCATTTCCTGGCGGATCTACTAGCCTCAGAGGCTCACTGTGATCCTCCTTGAGGAGAAGCTACCCTCCCTTGCACAGTCTCTGTAGTCTCCCAGTCTTGGTGATTAGTTGGGGGTGAGGCAAAAGGAGGGGGAGGAGCCCAGGCCCACCCTCTACTCCGGGCTCCAGCCCAGGGACCCTAATAGTATCAGCTATGGTAGCTGACCTTTTAGAAATAGGACATGTACAATTCCCTGGGCTACTTCCCCCACAGAAGCCCCCCACTTCCTTCAACTCCACTTCACCCTTACCTCAGGGCCTCCTTCCTTGTGCCTGATATGGTGTCTCTTCAATAGCACAACCTTCTTCCACAGCTCCTGACATCCATACCTCACTGACTAACTGGGAGGCTTTTAACTAGTTCCAGCCAGCCCTTGATTGGTTTCAGGTGTCCCAATCAATCTAGCCATCTCCACTGCTTTTTCTAGAAGGCTCTTAATTGACCCTAGGTGTCTTGATTAACCTGGAGCAACTGCCATTTGGTTACCAAGGTATCAGGTATTTGTTTAGCCTGGGGCTAACATACTGGTTCCTCACCACTTTGCTATAGCCATCTGGCCTCGCCCCATCACACAAGGTACTGTTCAATTTTAATAGAGATTTTTAAACGGCACTCTATATGCATATATATTTTGTCTGTAGGTTTACTATCCCCTCATGGTAGCATAGGCAGGCCTAACAGCTTCAGACACTGCAGTGAGTCAGTCTGCATAGCTCCCCGACAACTGCCTCCTTCCTGGATAGAGAGAGTTTCATTTTATCCAGCCAGAATTCCTTTCTCTTTTCAGTTACCAGGCTTTTGGTCCTGCTTATCCAAACCAGTTGGTTAGGCTCTGCAGGAGATTGAGCCAGTATTCCCAAAGCCAAGGCTCTCCCCTTGTCCCATAACAGCCCTTAAGTGTTTGCCATAGGGTGGTTCATGTTGAACAAATGTTTTCCTTCCTGCTTTTTTTCCCAACAGCCCTGTTGATTTAACCAAACATAGTAATGCAGTAAACACCTCACTACCTATGCCAATATGCAATATTAATAAAGTATTACAGAGCAGCTGTATGTCCATCACACAGTGTGTCTGCCTTTCTTGTGGGCAGCCACAATGCCGTAAAATAAATGCCCTCCATTGGCATGTTCAGCATTGGGATTAAATGTCAGGGAGCAGAAGCTAGTTGCCATTTGGGTTTCCTAATGAAAAAGAATTTGAGGATCCTTGTCATGAAAATGTAAGTGCCAAATTCTATCTGCTCTCGCATGGATGTTCAGTGAAGAGGAGATGACACAGGTCACTATCCCCATGCATATCTGTATAAAGACCAGCCTGAATCTTGGTTCTTTGTGTAACACAGTGGGTTAATGTGTGTAGTAAGGTCTCCCTTTAGTAGATGACACACTTCATTTATTTCATTTATGCTTTCAAAGTTAAGGGAGCTACTTCTCTATCTCAGTGATACGGGCTTTTGCTGCTGAAGGTCTGGGGTTCAATCTCAATTTATGACCAGGATGTCTGTCTAGGTATATAGTTCACAATGTATTACATTTGTGCTTCTTGAGTGGGAGCGTAGTATTAAGAACCGCCACCAATGCTATGTACCCCAAAGAACCATGAAACCCACCATCTTCTGCAGTGCCTATCCCTATGGTAATTCTCCTAGCAAAGTTTGGGGGTAGGAGAACAAGATACTCCTTCACAGCACCTTGAGTCCCCTGTAGTCCCTGAGATAGCTGTTATCAAACCACAAATATAGAGGTGCTAAGGAGGGTACTGATTTTTTTTCTAAAAGCTTAACTGTCAGGCAGGTTTTTGCAAGTGTTCAGGGGTCTAATTACCATGCATCGCATATCAGTAGAATTAAAGACTGTGTACATGAGACACCTGGGGGAGACGATGGCTTTCTCTACTCCTTGGGGAAGAATAAATTAGGAGGGGCCCACAGTGATTGTCACCCATGTAGTCCAGTCCTCAAATTAACTGGAGACAAGGTAAGAAGTGAAACACATATGGAATACACAGAACAGCAGTACTTTGAATCAGAATTATTATTTATTGAACCAAGTTATATTTTTAGAAGTTATATATAATTAGAAGAGATGGAGGAATAAAAACAAGAGGTCAGAAAACACTTTCCTCAATTTCACAATTTATTCATAATCTGAAGATTAAGGACCTATTATCCTTTCACCTTTGTAAACCAGGAATATTAATCTTTAAGTGACAGGTTTCAGCTTTGAACCCTTGATAAGTGATGGTGATGGTGATGGTTCAGCTGTTAGGTTTAAACTCAAATTAAATTCAATTAATTTCAGTAAATGCAATTAATTAATTAACAAATGATTTTGCAATGCAAATTCTAAATTAATTAAGTGCTATTCTTACTCTCCTAACATGTACAAACCAAATAAGCTTCTGCTGTATAAAATGTGTATTTTAAGTACATGAGACATCATATGAGACATCATAATTCTCAACATTTGCAAAATATTTCTTAATGATTTTTAAGATATTAAGTATTTCTTACTGTTCAGAGGGGTAGCCGTGTTAGTCTGGATCTGTAGAAGCGACAAAGAGTCCTGTGGCACCTTATAGACTAACAGACGTATTGGAGCATAAGCTTTCGTGGGTGAATGTCGAATGTATGCAATGGAAATATCCAGAGGCAGGTATAAATATGCAGGCAAGAGTCAGGCTAGACACCATCAGCTCAGGACTAAACAAAGACTAAACAAAGACTGCGAATGGCTAGCCAATGGCTAGCCTGATGTGGCACATTAGAAGTACCCAGCACTCTATAGAATGTATAGAATAATACATGGAGCTACCCTGAAGAATTTAATCTAACGGTATTTACAAACTTTGAATCAGAGCCTAATGTTAGAGGCACACTGTATATCCCTACATGTCTCAAGTAGAGTTCATTGGAAACATTTAGATAAAATAGTTTTCTGTTGGACAATGCCTCTTTGACAAAGCCTTTTTTTTTAATTGTGTAGGTTGTGACAAAACTTTGTTTAGGAAAAAAATCAGAAAAAAAAGTTTAAATGTTGATATATACTATTTTGACATGCACATACACTGTTTTGACATAAACTTGTTTAAATATTGAAATATACTCTTTCAACATTGTCCCAATGATAGTTTTGATTTTATTTCAAAATGCCCTTTTGTTTTGAAATTTACTTAATTTTATATCAAAATTATTATAAACATATTTGAAATCCCATTTTTTCCAGGACAGAAAATCCATTTGCCAGACAGCTCTAGTCTCAACTTTCTTCTGCTATGTACCTCCATTGGAAGTATTCAGGAAAGGCAAACTAATTTGAATAAAATAATCACAGAACCTGTGTTCTAAAATTCCATCCAAATCAAAACTTTGAGCTGTTCAAAATAATTTGGATAGCCTTCATTTTTGTGTTATTTTCCAATTTCATGTTCCTCTGCATTTTTGTACTCTACTCAGCAGAGGAAATGGAAAATGACCAAATATAATGAGAAAGGTTGTTCAGACCCAACTCCAAAAAGGCAATGCTGAAATATCAAAGTCCATTTGTATGATCATTCCAGCCAAATGTTAATGACCTAAGAGGTTTGGATAGTTTTAATAAATATCTAATCTAGAGGTGGATAAATAACTGATTTTTCAGTTTGCTGGCAGTTCTGAAACAAGACAGAAAATCAGTTCAGCCTGAACCAAAACAAAAAAACTGCAAATTTTTGACCAATTGAAACAGTGAACAAAAATTTTCTTTTTGGTTGAACTAAATGTTTCATTCAACCTGGGAATATTTAAAATTAAAATCAAAGAAAATGAAGGGCTTGATTCACAAAGGAAGAGGTACCCTCATAACCTCTAGCCCAGTGGTTTGGTTAAACACCCCCCTCTGCCTGACATGGAGCAGAGATTTGAACTTGTGTCTTCAACCCCCACTCCAGGTCATTTGGCCAAAGAGAAAGTGGGGATGACTTTATAGCCTGGTGGCTGGTGTGCAAGTTACAGGCCCTGCGCCAATGACTATTCAATTATTTATATGAATTGGAACAGCTTCAACAGGAGAGAATGAGAGAGCCCCACCATGGAATACCCCCATGATTAAGGCATTCTCTTGTAATACTGAAAACCTACATTCAAATTTCTCCTCTGAATGAGGGGAAATTGAACTCAGGTCTCCTACATCCCAGGTGAGTACCCTAACCACTGGGTTCAAGGTTATAAAGGGGATAGTAGTACTAACATCTTCTTCCCCAGCTGTTTTGTGATTGGCTCCTTAGTCCCCTTGTGAATCCAGCCCCCAAAATGTTTTTTGTTTTTTTGTTTGGAAGAAACTATTCAGAAAATTCATATAAAATTTGCTAATAGTTTTGGGTTGACTGAATCTGCATTTTTAGTGAATAAACTATTTGTTTAAAAAAATTCGCTCAGCTCTTATCCAAGCATGCTGGTACTTATTTGAACCTTGGGATAAGTGGATAATACTGCACTGAAGTATATGGATTTGAACCTGCTTACCTTAGGTATGAATTTGATCCTACCCTTCAGTTTTCCCAATGCTTCAAAACTATGCAGCAATGGCTGATTTGTACAGGGCACTAAATCTAGTTCTTCATTTTAAAGTTAACAAAGGCGGTTTAAAAAAATACTTCATAGACACATAATAAGCACATACTGCTGTTTTCTCAGTTTTGCTACTGTATATGTTGCCAATGTTCTGTAGTCTCCCAGTGAGTATGAGAACCATATTCAGTTCAATAAAGAAGTCTTCAGAGTTTTACATCTCTGCCACAGAAGAAAAAGGAAGTTCTTGACTAAAGGAGTGGTGCAAACTCTTTGTAGAAAATTAAAGTGAATCATTCTTTTCTATATACAGGAAAAAATAGAAACTGTCCCAGTATAATTCTCTGTTTCTTCTTCTGTCTGGCAGTTAAGATCCCATGACCATATATCTCTTTGATCTTACTCATAGCCTTGCTATCTCTTTGAAGCAGCATGGCACAAACTCTGGGTACCAGCTTATTAAAGCTCAACTTATTGTTAAAAGCAAATTCCAACTGAGTATAAGCTGATTCAAGTAAGATCCCTTCAAATTGTTTACAAAGAATACCACTACCAGGGGGAGGGGGTGATTGAAAGAATTGCCTTGTAATTTGTTTTCAAATGTATTAACTCCCTTTTTAAAGAAACTATTCGTTTTCCAAAGTCTGTTGTACTATAGCCCCATGAACACATTCCCTCATGTCAATGAGGATGTGCAGGTGTCACTGACAGCAGAAATTGGCTTCCAGTATCTGAAGTTATTTCCATGTACAGAAAAATCCATAAAAGAGAAGATAGTCCCCTTATCAACTGTTAAATAATCCATACTTTATTTGGAATATATGTGATGTTCTGTTATGTTTGTTATGTCACACAGTATTTTCCCTTATGGATCTCACCCATCACTTTCAGTCCTGTCCGAGTGTTATGGTAAGACCCTCATGCCCCCATGAAGTATAAGATACTTCCTATAGACAACATATTTTTTCCACATGAGGCTTAGCTAGAAAGGTCACATGGAGGAGCCAAACTTCCCCTCAGCTCTGTTCTTTGGTGCAGAGATGGTGCTGTCTCTGCCCATCTCACTGTCATTAGTTAGGAGGTGGGCAGACACCATTCTTGCACAATTACTTCTATTTCAATTCAGATTCAGACTTCCAGTATTCTGAAAAAGGCTTCCTGATGGGTGACAGGTCAGCATCCTGGAAAGCAGAGATAGTCTCTGCCTCATTGAGATCTGTCCAGCTGCCCATCCTCTACACCCCTGACCACAACAGGAGAGCTAAACTAGAAAGGGGACCTCAGATTTCTGCAGCTTCCATGGATGGCTCACTAGGGAAGAATTCCTAGCATGGGGGACTGCATTTCAAAGAAACTGCAGGATCTAAGTAGACAGCAGTCTGTTCCCCACGCCAAACTCCACAGATGTCTTCTTTCCCAAAAGCAATACTCACATCAATTAAGACTGTCCCAACAGAGCAACAGAAAGTCTGAGGTACCCTCAAGAATCTAAAGCCACTCATTGCTGCCACAGAGCACACTTTTCATACCTTAAATTAGGGCATGAACCTCTTTGAGTGGGTCACACCTCTTCAGTGCAAGTGCTACCTGCCTACACCTCGAGAAGGAAGAGCTAGCAAACTCCTACTTGCCATTTTCCCCAACACCAAGACATTCCTTGTGGTGTCTTAACTTTCCAGCACTTATATCCTCTTATATTCCTCCCCTCTTAAAATCTCAAAACCCTTCTAGGCTGCCTAAACTCAAGGTCTCGCTGTTGAGGTAATTGGGCCTATACATTTATGCTAATTGGGAGTGTAAACCTGGCTTGGCATGAGTAATTAGACATGGGTCAGGCCTCATTTTGTGGTAGTCAGGATTAGGGAGGTAAATGGATCAGAAAACTGGAAACAGAATGTTTTTACTAGCTAAGATAATGGGGAATTACCAAGGAACCATATCCAATGGACAAGATAAAAAGAATTAAAGTCAGAAATGTAAAGATGAGGCAAAAAGGAAGTTGTACTTGGACACTGCATGCACAGAGCATGCTGTAGAGGGATTAGTTCCTACAAAATAACCAGGCCAGTCCCAATACCTGTGATATAATGTATAATAAATGCAATGTAATGTGCAAATGTATAGAAAGGAAGAGGTTAGTTGTGTAACTTTGGACGTGTGGTATACCCTGTACCTACCCTTTACATTTGAGCCTGATCAACTCAGGTGTAGTTTGACAGTATGTCAATAAAGAAACTTCAGTCATGAGTTTGGAGGCAGCTGAGTTCTTGGGAACTGAGTGGATAAGGTCTCAGAGGCTACTGAATGGATAGGGTCTTAGAAGCCATACCAACATACTCCTGAGTGGCTAAGACCTCAGAGCCAAACCCAACATATTGGTGTCATGATTCAAATCCACTCATCTGAATCAGGTAACCTATATACCCCTTAGTGTGAGGGCTGCAACCAAGCATTAAGAGAAATGGCATGGGATGAGTTTAAAGGTTTAAACATGAAGAAGTTAATACCACACTGGAGAAGTAGGTTAAAATTAAGGACAGATCCTATGCCCTTCCCCAGAGAAGTATTAGGGGAGACTGGGACCAGGTGAAAAAGGTACTCCAGAAACTGGCCCTCAAGAAAAAAATGATCAGAGCACAGCTGAGATCTGTTAAATGCCATAAATAATAAAGTATTGGTAAAGCACAGCAAAAGTGTGTTAAATGCCATAAAATAGAATCCATTGGCAGCTATAGAAAAAGTATTATCTATTTTTTGGGGGGACGGGGGTTATTCCTATGGCAAAGGAAGCCCAAATCAAGGCAGCAGTTTCAAAAAGATTATTTCTCACAACTAAAACTTTACAAACAAAATGTGCCACCTTAAGAAATAAATGTAAAAAGCATAAAAAGAAAATGAAAGTTGTACAGAAGGGAACAAACTAAATAGTAAAGATTCCTGAAAGGTCATGGAGAAAACAATGTCTGTTACCAATGTCTGTTACCAAATCCAAAGTAAAAAGCACCTATCCTTCAAGGACTATATTTAATGAGTACATCTTTCCAAGCAAGTGTACTAAGTTAAAAAATAAGTGCAAAACCATACAAAAGATAAACTTAAAGCCACTGAAAGAATTCAGCTGAGAAATGTGAAAAATAAGTAAGCAATTAAGAAAAGAGAGTGAGAAGTTAAAAAAAGCTTTTACGCAAATGACAATGTAGAGTTCGGAGGGAAAAAGTTGGGTTTGTAAAAAATGTTAAAAAGTGAATGTGTTAAAAAAAGTTAAAAGTTTTAAAGAAAAGAATGTTTGGTTGGATAATGAAACCCAGTTATGGCAGTATAACTCAGTTCAGTGCAGTCACACTTGGTAAAACCCTTACTGATAAAACCAATTATGTAAAGGAGAGGTCAGGTGGTAACAATTACCACCACTATATGCTTTTTTCCCTCCACAAGTCTTTACAGGCATTCTCAAGGAAATGGGTCCTTCCCAATGAATGTGTCTGTGAATGATCAATTGTGTGGGCTACTGCAGGCAGAGTGACAATCTGATTTGAATTATTGGACTATGAATGATTTAGTCAAAATCATCAAGAAGAAAATAGGAGTTTCTATATGGCTTAATTGCTTCCAAATATACTGCTGGGACTGTAACCTGGGTATAGTTGTGTAAAAAATAATTAAGAGCAATGCAGGAGGCATTAGTCAGCTCAAACAACAGACCGTATAAAAAAAAAGTGGAAAACACCTAGTAAGTTGGAAAAAAATACTGCCTGTCAAAAAAAGAGGAAAAAAAAAATGTGTGAGTCAGTTTTCTAAACCTCAGACACAGAAGAAATGTAAGACAGGAAAAGCAGCAGTAAAACAAAACGTTGTTAGAATCCAGCAGTTATCAAAGCCCAGGCCAAAAAAAAATTATCTCGTCAATAAAAACACTTATTAAAAGTATAAATATAAAATAAAAAATTGCTCTTTAGAAATCTAAACAACTTAAATGTGTCATCTGCTCATAATTTGCAATTTACAGAAAGACTTCAGGAGTGTAAAATCATTTTAGGAAAGAAGGTTCAAAGGCTTAGTTGACAAGGCTAATTTGAGCAAGTTTAAAATATGTATTTGGTCTCTCATAATAAACTGTATACAATTTAGCAAGGGCTGCAGAATTTAAGAAAACACCTATTTAAAAAGAAAATGTATGTATAAAATGAATTGGCTTAAAAACATTCCTCTAAAAATCCATCCACATTTTTCATTCAAGGTTGCAAAGCTGACACGGGTACTCTTTCCCTTGCCTGGCAGCCATTGTCTCCTGGTGGTGTTAACTTTGTTAGTTAACCCTTTGGGTGTCTCAATACTTTCACAAACTTTAACTTTTAAACAAAAGATGTTATAAATGTTAAACATAAAGAAAATAGGGACAAAGGGTGCAGTTAGAAGCAGGATAGTGGGAAGAGACCCTGAATCTCTATTTTCAATAGTAAAGCAACAGCTAAAATGCTGCAAAATAAATAAATAAATACATAGATAATTAATAACAACAAATAATAAAATGACAGTGCACCTTCAGAGCCACAGCAAGAATGGGGCACAAGAAAAGCAATTTTTAGAAACTCTGAATAATCAAGAAGTCACTTTAACAGGGGTATATAAAAACTCTAAGCACAAACCAAGCTTCTATTTGACATAAATGTTACATTAATATAACCAATATATATATTGTAAGTAATATATAATATAATATTATATTATATATAACTAAATTAATGTGGCTAATATTATGTTATAGCAAATAAAAAATAAAAGTTAAACAATTAAAATAATCCTGTGCATTTCTATTAAATATGCAGTGGATACAGTAAATTAAAATCCTATAAGGGTTCCAAAGAGAAGCTACAATAGGTTGTCTTTTCTTTTTCAAATGGCTGTGTCCCTTAAAAGCAGAAACCAATCCAGCACCAAGAAAAATCAGTAAATATAAGGAGTAAAGCCCAACCTATAAAATCCTATTTGCAAGTGCCATCCAAAATCTGTTTTCTTTTAACAGGCTGTTAATTATGATTAATCAAGCTACTTTAAATGGTGCGGTAGCCCTTCCAAATATACAACAACCCCTCCCATTATTAAAATCCTATCCAAAAGTTCTGTTTAACTGGGGTATAAAATAGATGTTACTAAGGAAATAAAAACAAATACTATATGATAAAGTTTTGTAAATAAATACATACATAAACAAAATGTCCTAAGATAAAAACAGATCCAGATAGTATAGAGTTTGGCTACCCTAACAGTGAACTCAATTGTAAAAACTAAGTATATTTTCATAAGGTGTCACACTATCCTATAACAACAAATGATGTTGGAAAAAGGGCCAAAAAGAAGTCAGAAAGACTGAATTAGTCTAAACAGAAAACGCCTACAGATAGCAACTATGTTAAGATCATGTCTGGTAAACAAGAATAGTGTAAGTCTGGAAATCAGTGCACCAAAACTGGTGTGTCAAAAATTAGGCCTAATTGGTGGACAAAATATTGAGGGGACGAGCTATTCCACCCACCACTGCACTCTGAGGTCCTTAAAGAACAAGAAGACTTTTGGAGAAAAAATAGCTACTGAAGCAAGTTTCACCATCCTGGCTGCTACCCTCACTATCTCCTGGGACCTCGGACCATCTTTGTCCTATTCCTGAGAGATGTTCAGACAAAACAAGGACAGAGAGAGGGACTCAGGAAACACTGCTACCTCCACCAGCTCCGTCTGAACCCTGTGTACCACCTCTGGGCGTGAGACTTTTTCTCACTCCCTCCACACACCCCAACTTGTATTTTCTTTTTCCTTCCCCACTTTATTCTCTCTCTCTCTCTCTCTCTTTCTTTTTTGCCTTCTATTCAATAAATGTCTGGCTTAGCTGACAAAGACTGTATTTTTTCAATACCGATGTAAGCCTGTTACCAGAAAAAGGAAGCTAAATGCAACGCCTTAACCAGCGAGATGGTGGTACAGGTCAGGTCTCTAGTGGTTGGCAAATCCATGTGTTGTGCCTGTGTTTCTCCAGCATTGAGTTTGCAAGTGAGAGTCAACATCAGAGGCAGAAGCTGTATTTTTCATCGTTGCTATCCGTTTCTCTCCTCTTTTGTGTGTGTTTGTCTTGTTTTAATGTCTAGGAAACAGGATTGGACTTAACATCAAGAACAGCAACAACATCTCAATTAACTCCTTCTCTTTTCCCCCCAAAAGATAATTACCATTTAAAAGATTGTTGGACATGGGGGGTTTCCTTCTGAAGACTGTCCAGCTTGAGAGAAAGGGAACAAGGAATGCTGTTATAATGAAAACCTTATTTAATACTTTACATTTCAAATGCTCTGTTTTTTCATTTTTTCAGTATCTTTAATAAAAGGTTAAATGGTTTTTTAGTGGTTTGTCATGGTACTAAGCAGGTTGAGGGCCCTTTTTATCAAACCCCAAACTTTCTTTAACACTGTTTCATGTTGGACAGTAACCGGGTCTTGTTAACCCTTTAAATTCTTTGGGCCCATATATTCCATCTAAATTAATAAAACAATACCCACAATGTACAAGAACTGTGCACTCTTTCCTCAAAGTGTACAGTCATCTTGCATGCAGCTAAGTAATCTTTTTGAAAAGTCCACATAACGGTCATCTTGTGTTCCTGATTTAGTGCATATTTACAGGCCCTTACAGCTTGGAAAATCGCAGCTGCATGAAATAACCTGTTCTGCTTTCTTTATTACTGTTATAAACTGGGGGCAGAGGGGAAAAAGCAAACTGGTATATGGATGTTGATATTTTTTATGGATGGTACAATTTGAATTTGTTTGGACGGGGAATTTGGACATGATGTTAATTAACCAGTCACATGGGACGAATCATCTCTGACTGTCCCATTCAGCTTATAAAGAGGCCTTTAATATTTTTGTAAATATCTTTCCTTGTAAGTTAGTTAGCAAGTTTTCTATTCTCTCTGCCCCATTTATTTCAGTTGGAGTCTTGCTGGGTAAGAATGTAAGGTGATGAACACTCAAACTGGTATTTGTACTGTAGCTTGTCATGTCAATCATTGCCATTCCCTTGACCCATCAGCAATATCCTTTTACCCTTATCCTTATCCACTGATAGGGTATTTCCTCTCAGTATTTTATCACTTGCTTGAAAAAGCAGAGAGCACTTTTTCTTTCACACTTGCTTAAAACACTATTTCTTTGCCAATCAGACCCCCATGCCCCTCTGCAGTGCTGCCAATCTCCTTCTAAGATAATGAGCATATCACTTGCGCAGTGCATCTTTTCTCAACCAGTATGGTGCCTGAGATTCCAAATCCATATAAAAAACCCTCAAGTCTCTGTAGAGCAACATGATGCACTACCACCAACCACGCCACTAAGTAGAAGTTATTAGGCTATTTCAGTGCACCAATAGCAAATAATATTGAACTGCATGTCCTGGGGTAGCTCAGAGCTAAAATTGAGCCAACACCCCTTAGGCATAGAACATTTGAATGCAAAATACAGATGCCAATCACACCGTATTAAAGATTAAATATGAATAGAAAGCTGAAAGCTAGAATAAAGCAGCTGAAACACATCATAATCTGACCTCTCTCTCTCTCTCTCTCTCTCTCGCTTTCTCTTTTGATACATCTTTATAATAGCAATTGATCTACGGTATAAAAATAGAAGCTATCAACACTGAAACAAAATATGGTAGAGACACAGTAGCATTTTAGGCTTATAAAACTTGCTTTCATTAGTTTGTCTCAAAATAATGTTGCTGTAGTTTTTTACATATGTAACTCCCTTGTTGATATTAATTGGAGTATAGGGATATATTTGTCATGAAAGAAACATCTTTGAGGGTTTTTTTAAAGCCTAATTAAGGGGTTGTTTCCACGCTAATCATATAAACTGTTAGAATCACAAAACTAGTTAGAGCGCATCTCGTACAGTGGCAAGGCTGTTATTTCACTTATTTTCTTTGGGCTTTCAGTGTCATGGGCTTCAGCTCATAACAGTCTGACTTCTTGAGACTAACATTTAGTTGTCACATGTCTGTGGGACTCTTCTGTCCATACCTGAAGGCGTTCCACATGCTGGTTAAAGATCTTGGTAAAATTCACCTCTCATTTATGTCAGTGGAATCCACCAGTGAGTCACCATTGAGCCAACGTAATGAAGTTGTACCAGCCTAACAGAGGAGAATTATCCCCTTGTGATTCTTTAAAAATAATCTGGTGTTCTTTTCTATCTTCGCCGAATAGAACAACTTCTAACATCCAGACTGTGTGTAAGGTTTGTATTGCTCTTAAAAACATTCCAATTTTACAGTGGATAATTAGGTAACATATTCTCAGGATTTCCAGTTAGAGTTAGTCCAATACTACAAAATGGTGTTTGTGAACAATTGTTCAAGATGCAAAGGTGTGGCTTAGTTCAGCCAGGCCTGCACCCTTTGTTGTTCACTATTTGTGAACATTGGCAAGATACAACTACTTTTTGCACAAATGTTTGGGGGAAACTTTGTATGAATATCCCTGTTCACATCCAACTGAATGCAAAAACAAGATTCCCTAGTTGAAATTCACTGTTTCAAAAATTTCAGCTATACAGTCAGAAAGCAGAAACAATACTATATGATTAATCACACACCACAAATCAGGATAAGTAAATAGTCAAAGTGATCATTTGCAAACAGCATGCAGGCTGAGATCCATCTGCCTAAACTCTTCAGCCAATAGTTTAATAAAAAACAAAGTCTGTTCATAAATGACTTGTGAGCAGAAAAATAAGCTAAATTCACAATTAATATTATTTGCCATGGATTATTCAATCAGTGCTATTTATAGTATTCCCTCTACTTCTCTGTGCTAATTACAGAGAATACTGAAAACACTGAGGTAAAATTATTTAGTTCTCTAGAGCAATATAAACATTTTTAAGTATGACCACTGTATTACTGTAAGCTTACTTACTATCATAGTTGCCTAAACAGTCATACCACTATGCATATCTAACTCATTATTTGTAAATGCTTTGAGATGCATTTAGTATGCTGCATTTAGACTGATTTAGTATGTAAATCACATAAAACAAACTATTCTATAATAATATTCCAGAAATTTATTTCTGTGCAGGAAAGATGATTTACAGGTTAAATAGACTCCTACTTTGTTTGGACAATGTATAAATTCATCATTGCTGTTTTTTCTTATACTGAATACATATCAATATCCTTTTTGTGCATTTCGGAACAACACAGTGTGCTTGAAAACATGGAAGGCAGCCAAAGAAGCAAAGAGAAGATCCAGAGGAACACCAGAGAGCTAGGGCAAAATGGGAGATGCCCAAAAGAGAATAATAAATGGCAAAGAAAAGATGAAAGAGGACGCAAAAGAGAATGTAGAGAGCATTTGTGAGCTGGAAAACCATGAGAGAGACAGGAATTAAGGGCCTTCTCCAAAGTCCTTTCAAGTCAATAGGCATTTTTTTTCCATTTACTTCACTGGGCTTTGAATCAGGCCCTAAGAGAACAGGGCACACATGATTGAAGAAGGAGTGAAAATAGGTCTAATTTCAGAGAAAAAAAATGAAGATTTAGGTATCTGGTTCACCAAAACTCTTTGGCTTCCTAATGTGTTGAATTCTCTTGGTCAGCTTTGAAATTCTCAGCCTTATATTCTGAATGCCAAAGGAATTCCCACGGGGAAATATGAAAACCCTGAGAATTCATAAGCCACAAAATCTGATTTTTCTACATACCATTTCCATGGCCCCCTGTTAGCAAAACAGGCTGTAATATACATGACTCCTAGATCAAAATCATATAGAAGCTTCTTACACCATTTTGAGCAGTTGAACACCTATACCAGAAACACTATGAAAGGAGAAAAAACAACAAGGATCCTTTGAGCTGGCCAAAAATGAGAAAGTATGGGTTAAAAACTGTGTATCGTTCAAAAACAATATAAACTGTCCAACAAATCACTCTCTTTCTCTCTCTCTCTCTCTCTCTTTCTCTGAACCTTTACACAGACTTCTAACAGGATCCTGTGTTCAGGAAATCTCCAAAATATCAAATAAGACAAAAAAGCTCCCAAGAAAACCAACCAAATGAAAAAGCACAAACAATAATCCTTGGTTGCCTATTATAGCTAAAATTATAATAATACTTTGCATTTTTGCAGAGCCTTCCAGTGGAAGATCTGAGTTCTTTACTATAATTAATGATTCAAACATCACAACAGCCCTATAAGGAGTCTGAAGAAGAGCAGCAATGCAATGTTTTTGCAAAGCTCCTAGCACACAGAGTATAAACCACTAATAACAATATATTTGAAAGACGGGCATATTATATATTCCAGACACACAGAGCAATATGTACTTTCAGTCTAGGTTACTTTTATTTTTCATAAGGGAGATGCTTGGAAAAAAATAAGACAACACCAAGAACAAAGAACTAATGTATGATCTCTGTAAGAAAGCACAGTTGTGTGTGTCTCACTTTTTGAGAGCAGCCTTACAGCAGTGCCCTACCTTCCCCGCTGACAAAACAGAGACTTCTAACATTGGTTAAAGGTGCAGTACAAAAAAGGGAGGCTTGACAGATGTATCACTACGTACCGCTCAGAGAACTCTAGACAGCAAACTCTCACTGATGCGTAACAAATATAAAGTTGGGCCAGAATGAATACCTGGGGGTCCCAGAAAGTTTAAGACTTTTACGCAGACAAACCACAAGGTGCTGTGGAAACTACGCATGAGGGACAATCAGAATGAGACCACTGGATTATAGCTGTAGTTCAGTGCACGTGGCCCATCAGGGGTAATCCGCTGGCGGGCTGCCAGGCCATTTGTTTACATTTGCATGGCCACCCGCAGCTCCCAGTGGCCTCGGTGTGCTGTTCCCAGCCAATGGGAGCTGTGGAAAGCAAGGCTATTTTGGTTATATAGGAATCCTGCACATGATGGTAAGGTATATTAGAGCACATTTGTGTTAATATTTTCATGCTATGTTTTTATTTTCACTGATCACCGTGCCAGATGGGAGGAGATGACCGAGAGGATGAGCTTTATCTGCTCCAGCCTCAAGTGTTGGAGTCTGCTCCGATGCCTTGGAGCAGCGCAGCAGTCACTTGCACTCTGTCGACCCCCGGTGACACCCAGCCAGGTAGCTGGACACCTACTTAAAGAGGCCAGAGCACAATGGAGAAACAGATGCAAAGACAAGCGAGGAAGGAATGGTGTATGTTTAAACATGTACACCAGATCAGAAGCTGCTCAGAACCAGTCACTGTAACAGAGCTGGAACAGACACGGGGTCTCATCAAGTGTGGAACAGCTGCGGGCTGTGACAACTTACCTCCAGAATCCTGAAAACCTTGGCCCCCATGTTTGGCTTTGGCTTGTGAAATTCTTCACCGGGGTCATCAGTGAAGGTAGGCTACCGAAGATATGGCGCATCGCAAAAGTCATTGGCCTCCCAAAGCCTGGAAAGGACCCAAGTCAACCATCAAGCTATCGTCCCATATCATTATTGTCGGTGTGCTTCAAGGCACTGGAGCGCTTGGTCCTACAGCAAACATTACCCAACATGGAGAGAATTTTGAGCCCTGACCAAGCTGGCTTTCGCAGAGGCTGTAGTACATGTGATCAAGTACTCACGCTAACCACATTTGTTGAAAATGGCTTCCAGAGACACTTGAAAAGGTGCTGTTTTCATCAATCTAAAAATCTAACAGCAGTGTATGATACACTATGGCACACTGGCCTGCTCATGAAGGGTCCTGCTACCTTGGGTCACAGGCGGCGTCGAACTGTTCCTCTGCGATAGGCAGTTCAGAATCCATATGGGGGAGAAGATGAGTGCTTGGAGACGAAAGAGCAATGGGTTACCCCAGGGCTCTGTGCTTTCGCCAACCCTGTTCAACCTTTACATCAATGACCTGCCAACAACAGAGTCACGAAAGTTCATTTACCCAGACGACATCTGTTCTGGTAGCCAGGCCCAGATGTTTCATGAGCTTGATGCATCTTAAACTGAGACATGGTAAAGTTAGCTGACTACTGTAAGACTTGGTGCTTCCAGCCAAGCATTATGAAAACAGTCTCCAGTTTGTTCCATCTTCATCATGCCAGCGCAACTCGAGAACTGAATGTTTATCTGAATGATCAGAAGGTGAAGCATGAAGTAGAACTGGTCTATCTAGGTGTGACCTTAGACCGCATACTGAGTTACCTTGCTCACCTGAAGAAGACAGTAGCTAAAGTTAAGACGCGCAACAATTTTCTTAACAAACTGGCAGGTTCATCATGGGATGCTTGTGCTCCAACTTTGCGGAGGTCAGCTCTTGCCACCTCATATTCGGTGGCAGAGTACTGCATACCAGTTTGGAGTCCATCAACACACACCAAACTGGTGGATATGCAGTTACATGCTGCCATGCGGATAATCTCCGGCACCCTGCATCCGACTCCATTCCCATGGCTTCCAATTCTGAGCAATATTGCTCCTCCTCATATCAGATGAGAGGTTGCCAGTGGCAAGTTACTGGAGAAAGTACACGCCAACTCAAGCCTGCCGCTGCACAATGACCTTTTTAAACCACCAGCTGCATGTTTGTTGTCACGTCACCCATTATAGTCTCATCTGCCATGCCAGGATGTTAGGGTGGAAACACTCTGGCGAGAGGAATGGATATCTGTTATAATCCCCAATCAGTCCCTCGTCGCCGACCCCACAATTTGTCCGCCTGGTTTTGACCTTCCCCGTCACCAATGGTCCTTGTTGAACAGGTTCCAGACTGGGCAAGGTCTCTGAGCAGCCAACCAGTATCGCTGGGGCCTTCCTGACAGACCTTTGTGCAGCTGCGGCACAACACAGACGATGACGCATATTGTCGATGAATGCCTGCTGACTAGGTTCAGCGGTGGCCTAGAAGAACTGCATCACGCCACTGAAGATGCCATCGTTTGGCTTGACGACTATGCACATGCTAAATACATTTTTACTCCTCAAAGTCATTTTGAGACTACATAACTAATGAGAGAGGGTAGAGTTGTTGTTGAGTCATCTGAACAAATGTGTAACCATTGGACCATGACAGTGTAATGAGGAGCTACAGCTGCAGCTCCTATGCAAGTCTTAGTGGCAATTTTGTCAGTATATTTTCCATGCAAAAAAACAGAATTTCTTCCTTACTGATTTTATATGTGGTTTTCATTAATAACTTGAGACAAGGTGTTGCAAGAACATACATGCCAAGACACCTGAGATTCCTTTATGAGGCCACACAATTTTCTTGTTCTCTCTGGTCCATAACTTTAATTCCATTTCTGTCACTTTTGGGTGCATGTGACAGTCTGTACCTCATGTTCACTCTTTTTACGAGACTATGATAAATTTTGTACAAAGTATGCTTTGTGAGGTGTCATTTGAAAACTCATAATCTACTGAACATTACTGTCCTGGTAAAATATGTGTATCAACATTGTATGTAAAGTTATAAGATTCTATTGAATAACATTGCTATAACATGCTCCAAATTGAAGTAAAGCAGGCCCAAAGCAGTTTTTCAGAGACCAAGACATACTGGCATGCCAGGCAGCTATCAGGATAATCAGATGAACTCTTATGGATTATCACTTAGGTAAACAGCCATTCTTTGACAAGAAGAAGGGTGTGAGTGAGAATTTTACAGTTTGTCAATGGAGCAGCTGGGATCTTCTTTGTAAACAGACTGGCTATTTCCTGAACCCCAGCTGGAGGAGAGAAGGGTACAAGAAGGAGAAACAGTGTCCTTCAAATCACCTCTCTCCTCCACCTTTACCCATGGCAGATACAACGTTTGAAAGTACGTATCATTGTACTGGGGGAGGGGTTCCGGCTGGAAGGCTTTTCAGCCAGCACAGTCTGCTGTAAGCATATGGTGAGATAAATCCTTTGCTTTGACTCCATTTAGCTTGCTAAATTACGGTTAGTTTGCATATTATATTTTATTTTCTTTGTAACCAATTCTGAATTTATGCCTCATTATTTGTAGTGTCTTAAAAATCTTTATTTCTGTGGTTAATAAACTTGTATTGTTTTACCTAAACCAGTGTGAGTTTGGATCGAAGTGTTTGGGAACCTGTATTTGAGATAATAGGGCTGTTGCATATCATTTTCAATTGTTGAAATGATGGACTTTCTATGAGCTTGTATTGTCCAAAAGGAGAGACCTGGGCAGTACAAGCCACATATTTCTGTGGACAAGTCTGGGACTGGGCGTTGGCTGATCTCACTGTATGTAATTCGTGAGTGGCTGGCCAGAGCATTCATATATTTCACCTGGGAGTGATTTTGCATGCTAGAGGCTATGTGTGAGCAGGGCCAGGAATGGTTTGTTCTCACAGCAAAGCAGTGTAAAAGACATCCCAGGTAGAGATTTAAGGGGACACAGCTGTATAGCAGTCCAGATTGAACCCCCGGTAATATCACAGTGCCTTACACATTTTTAAAAAATATAAACTTAACAGTAAAAATTAAATCCACACCAAAAGGCTTATCAGTGTCATATGAAAAAGTCACTTAATGGTCTCAATTAAAAGATGACATTGTCCATCATGTTTTGTATTCTTTGGAGCCCTCCAGTTGTGATTCTGACCGTAGTTTGATTTGGCTGCTTAAGGCCTACTCTACGCAAAAAGTTGCACTGGATTAACTAAAGGCATGATTCTAAATGGATTTAATTAAATTAAAATAGGTCAGTTCATCTTACTCTACTTTTAAAAAAAGCTAACTTCCTCTTTCAAACCTCTATTTAAAATAACCGCTACTGATCATTTGTTTCCCTTCTTTTCAATGGACTACTGCACCAGTTTGAATATATTTGTGTTAACGATAGAGGTATTTTTATATATTTCTTCAGCTTCCCTCCCTCATTCCCTGTGTTAGACCCAAGCCACTGCGCGGCATCATGGGGAGCCAAAGGAGCCAACACCACTGCTGCTGTGATTGCTGAGGTGATTTAACACTCTCTTGACCACTGTGTCTCCTGATCCTGGTGGACGCCCACATCGCTCATCCGTAAGACAGGCCCTGATTAAATATAACAAAATCAAAGCTACTCAGCAGCCTTCTTCCCATCTTGACTGTGCAAGGATCCTACCTTAACATCTGAGTGTCCCAGACAATACCTTCCTCTTTAGAAGGCTACTCTCACAGTGTATTCTGGGATAGAATTTGAGTTCAGTGAAGCAGCAGGAATTCTCCTGCAGCTTTCTACAGATATCTAACCCAACTAATGTAAGGAACCCTCACCATGGGTTGTCAGCAGCATTGGAACCCAGGGTCTTCGGCAACAATCTTCTGCTACTACGAGTTCATGTATGAAAGAGCTAAGAACTGTCACAGTCCCTAAGGCTGTCTTTTCTGAGACCCTTTCCCAGTCATCTGAATGAACCCGTTTCAAGTGACTAGCCCACGCCTCCATTTCTCGGGGGTGTGGGGGACAACCTATAATCCAACCACTCTTGGACTGGGTCTCCAGGTGAAAACCTGGAGAAATTTGTTAGTCTCTAAGGTGCTACAAGTTTTTCTTTCTTATTCAGGTTTTCACAGTTGCTAACTGTAATATCTACCAAGCCCAATGGGCTTGGCACCTCCAAGAGTTTCCCTTCAGGAGTCTGTGGGACAGTAACAGTATGTACCACACAGAAGCAGCTTCTTTAAAACAAAATATGATGTATTTACCAAAAAGGTACACAGCACTTAGAGAAATGGATTTAAAACAATCAAACAACCTATATACATACAGTCTTCTCCATCCTTGGCATTTCCCTCAAACTCCTAGGTGAACATGACTTGGCCTTGGTGCCCGCCCCCCCCCCCGCCCATTTTCTTGAAGACCACATTACATCCCACCTGCTTCAGATCCTGACTCTGTCAGTCCGTGCTAGCCTGCAGCAGCTGACAATCCCCCCCACCCCTTCTCTTTCTGCTGGGAGGATCTTCTTACTGATCAGTGTCTTGTCTTGTCTTTTGATCTCCAGCCTTTGAAAAACAGCTGTGTCTTTAGCGATGGGGTTTAGGATTTGTCTCTTCACAGTTATTAACCTGGCTATTATGTTTGTTGGTATGTTCCTTATGTATGCCATTATGTTGCCTGTCATGCTTAGTTCTCCTAACGGTCATCTTTTGATCTAACTCCATAGCAAGTAACACATCCTAAACACATGCACAGAGGCATGTATGATATTCATAAAAATAATAGTTCCAAGTTCTCCACTATGCCTCCTGTGAAGTACTTAATCATTCCGTTGTCCCACTGAAGTCAATACGACTATTCATGTACTTAAACTTAGCCATGTGCTTAAGTACTTTGCAGAATTGGGACCTATGTCATTAGCTGGAGGCAGTGAAAAGTACTATCCACTGTGGACATGTGACAGTGGGGATGGATAACATTTCAGAAGCAAGTGATACTAATAGGATGGGACAACTGCTTATACCCTGTTAAATATGACTGTAAGACAATGGAAGTGTTTATACAAGAAAAATGTAAGTCTTCTGTGGAAATCATAGTGAAATTAGTGATTGGGGGCGGGAGGGATAGCTCAGTGGTTTGAGCATTGGCCTGCTAAACCCATGATTGTGAGTTCAATCCTTGAGGGGGCCATTTAGGGATCTGGGGCAAAAAATTGGGGATTGGTCCTGCTTTGAGCAGGGGGTTGGACTAGATGACCTTCTGAGGTCCCTTCCAACCTTGATATTCTATGAAAATCACAGAATAAAAACAAAAAGTAGTGTAGGTATCCAAAGAAGCAAAAACTCTGATTTCAAAACCAGAGCAGACAAGGCTTGCTTAGTTTTGGCAAACTTCAGGCAAGGTTGTTTAGGAGAAGGAAAACTCTGTTTTCAAATCCAAGCAGTCAAAGCTTGTTAGCCTTGGAAGGCAAGTGAAATACAGTAGAACCATTGAAATCCTTTCTTAGCAGGCCAGCAGGTTCTGACATGGCATTCCTATGAGCCAAATAGCGTGGATTGGTCTAACTCAGCAATACATCCAAAATTCATTTGTTATAGAAACAGTACAGCAAATCATACTGATTTCTACAGATTTTGACCCAGGCCTATAAAATGGAAATGGTAATGGATTTTGGATAACGGCCATGCGTATTGTGAGTTTGAATGATAGAATTCTTGATGAGGCTTAGCTTAATGGAGGAATGAGTGGTGATGCTGTACTGCTCCCCGTGTTGGAAAAGATGCTCTGGGATGAAAGAGAGAGAATCATCCAAGGCTCATTAACTTCATACACGGACATTCATATTCTATTTAGCAAGACTCCACATTGAGCTACTTTCCATTTACTGTATATTCCTAAAGGTGGAAGCAACAGGGAAATGAAATTGCTTCATTTACCAGAATTACAGCTCCTTTTGTATAAAATTTTAATCATTTTATAAATGACAACCTTATGCTTAATGTTTTTGGAATACTCTTCATAAAACATTATTTAGCAAATGCAGCATAGGCTCTCCCACTGAGCACATTTCACTTTTCAATGGCTGTGCTAATCTCGTTTGAATATATGCAGTATTTAATCTTAATTATGATGCTGAAGTCTATACAATGTTAATTATTCATTTCACATGTTCCTTCCACTTTATTGTAACTCCTAATTTGCTTAAACAAAATGTAGCTTTTAATTATAGCAGTGAGAATTTGGGAGAAACCTGCCTGGCAAGCACATGTGAATTTTTCAGTTTTGTTTGGCTTTAAGGGGAGGGGGATAAGGGAAAATTTGCCAAATTGGTGAGCAAAGGGCTATTGAATTACATAGGAAGCTGCCTCCCCTAGCAGGACACACTGAGGTAGTTAGAATCAGCTGGAACACTTCTGCTGATGTTTGCTGTGTCAGAACTCTGAAGGAACATAGATTCTATCAAACGAACATAATATCATTTAAGAAAAAATAAAAAGTTTTGTTGATAAAGGTAATAGTTTTGAAATAATATCCCTAGACTTCTGTAATACAAGATACAATTGCTTGAAATTGAAGCTAGACAAGTTCAGACGACTGGAAATAAGGTCTACATTTTTAACAGAGATGGTAATTAATCATCGGAACAATTTATCAAGTATCATGGTGGATTCTCTTTCACTGGTAATTTTTAAATCAAGATTGGATTTTTTTTTAAATATGCTCAAATTCATAAGGGATTATTATTTTGGGGAAGTTCTATGCCCTGGAGGTCAGACTAGGTAATCATAATGGTCTCCTCTGGCTTTGGAATCTCTGAATCTATGTTTAGACTGAGTTACTTTTGGTAATGAAGTCAAACCCCAGAAAAAGGATGGCTCACTGATACCACATGTGCATAAGCCTTTTTCTGGAACTTCCCTGCTCATTTTAGTCATGTGAACAGCCACAGGGTAAGGCAAGTTGGCTTTGGCCTGTAGTTTCTGCAGTAAAGAAAGTTAAACAGCTTGATTATGCCTCTATCCACAGCTGTGCAAGGAGGGGGAGGGAATGCACCACTTCAGTAGTAAAGGCATGATGGACAAGGCATGTTGTCTCAAGAACCATGCTAATAACTCTTGCTACATTTTGAAAAGGTGCCGTCATTGGTCTCCTGTTGGTAGTGTCTTGTGCATAGGAGGGGACATGCCATATTTTTCCTCCTATTGGGCCTGTCCACATTGGGACAGCTAAGGTTGCTAGCTGATACACCTCTCTTGCATACCCTCAGTGCACCCAGCTAAACTATGGTTGTTTCTTTAATGGGATGGGCTGTTTGTGGGCTACACACACACATACACACACACACACACACACACACAGTTCTGCACCATCACTACACAAAGTATTTTTCACCCTCCATAATGTAGGACTGTTTTTCAAAGTACACAACCAACTTTTGTGCAAATGGTCCTTACATTCATCTTCTTTATATTCTAATTTTCCAGCAGCCTTTGAATTAAGTAGAATGTCCAGAGCTGCCTAACCAACTGAGGAGAGACAGTTCCTGAGAATCCAGTGTCTCATTTACATGCATCTTACCCTGGATTTCACAAGAATGCAGAGTTTTTATGCCCTCCTGTGGTGTAAATCTTTTCCTTGTTGACAGCAAGAAATATTATTCTACACTAAAAGGTAAAAAAGTTGAACTGCCTTGAATGCATTTTTTGTTTTGTTTTTGTTTTTCCTTTCCTTCTGATGAACATTTGAAAAGACAGAAAATGATACTTTTTTCCTATCACGCTGACCTATATTGTTTCATTGTTCCTTTGTATTCCCCAGTCTGTCTGCCTCTATCTGTGGTCTCTTGTCTTATACCTCACTTGTAAGGTCTTTGGAGCAGGGCCCATCTTTTTGTTTTGTGTTTGTACAGAGACTAGCACAATGAGATTCTAAGGCCATGACTGGGGCTTCTAGTTGTACCACAGTGTAAATAATAAGAATAAGGAAGGACATCCTCACTGAGCACTCAATATAGTACTTTTGATGAGGGCTGTATGTCTGTACAAATAACTTAGTATTTTGGCAAACATGAATAATGCAGTATTTATATTTGCATTTATGTTTTTCGTCTCCTTTCCTCTCCCTATGGACTATTTATTGGGTTGTGTTCTTCTCATGATATTTCCATGTTCTGAGAACAGAAATACCTTGTGGAGAACAGATGTAGTCGTGTTGGACCCTTTAAATGACTTCAAGAGATTTTTTTTAAAAAACACAACAAATGTAAACAAAAACATGCATAGAGTTGAAGCCCAACTTAGCTGGTCTCTCACTTCCCCTGGAATCCAAAAAAAAAAGGAGTCCATAGCACAGAATGGATCACTTTGAAAAATTAATACAGCCTCAGTATAGAACACAGCACAAATTCAACTTTGGGGCTTCTCTGGGGATAATATTGCACAAGGGGCACTCTACTTTTCCATGAAGAAAGGATCTACTCTGCCTCGGGGCCCCAGGACAGACAGGGAACCCAATGAGACATATATGACAGCCTCTCACTGACTACTTATGAGAGAATCTCTGAAAGGGCCAGATATGAAATATTTAATTCAGATAAGCATTCAGAATTCATATATTTGCACCAAGCTTAACCAAACCTACTCAAACATTTTTGATTTAGAGATCTTGCTAGAAAACGCACTCTTCTCAGTTTGACATGACTTTTCAGAAATATATTGAGAATAGTCCCTTCTCTTGCTTCAGTTTTTCTATATAACAGTAGAAAGATGTTCAATAAAAATTGCGAAAACCTTTTCAAAACAAACTCTAAAGCAGTGGTGGGCAACCTGGAGGCAGCAGTGAACTGCGGCCACTGGGAGCTGCAGGGGGCCGTGTCTGCGGACGGTCAACGTCAGCAAAATGTCTCACGGCTCGCAATCAGATTACCCTGATGGCCGCATGTGGCCCACAGGCCACAGATTGCCCCCACTGCTAAAGATTTGGATTTGGCTCAATGTTTGGAGGAAGTGTTGGGTCAATACTTATTTTATCCAAATTGCCTCTTGACCAGTCCCCATAAGGAGACAGACACAGGCATGGACCCCAAGTATTACTACATTTCTCAGAATGATGAGTTCTTTAACCAGTGTAGCCTAGGCATCATTACTATAACACAGAAGAAATGGCTATGAATATGGAAAACTTGTTATCAAACATGTATCATAATGTTCATTTAGGAGTGAAGAGGTTCCTGGCACACGTTTATTCCTCTCTATTGAGTGTGCTATAGAAAGCACAAAGAAGATCATTCCATGTGTCTAGAATTAAACAAATAGAAAAAAAAATGAAAAAGCGCATTTGAAAAAACTGTAACCATAACTGCAAATTAAACAAATTCTTGTTTAAAACTGGGAACACACTTTGGTGCAAAATAACCTTTGCTTCATGGATTTATAATATGGATTTATAATATGTTTTCAGGCCTCAAGTTGAGTGCTAAAGACCATTATGATAACTATAAATTAAAGTTTATAGCAATATAATTGCAAGTCCTAAGTCTAGGTAGTATTAATAGCTTCATCAATTACAATGCCATAAACATAGTTTATAGCGGTATAAATATTGATATTTATGCAATCACGCATCAGTGGCAGTAATTCACAGTTTTTTTGTTAAATTCAGCTAGTCTGTTGCACGGAATGTTTGACTTTACACTGGCTGTGAATGTGGATCTCCAAACAGAATAATTTAATGTGCCAATTCTACTTGCTTTTAAATACTGACTGAGACAAATAAGCTCCGTTAAGTACTTCAGGTGGAAGCTATTTTCATTCTGTAAACTGTGTTCATTAAATCAAGCTACAGTATTTTGTATTGGGAGTAGTATTCAGATTAAAATGTTAATTCTTCCATTGAAAGCAAACAATAACGATGATCCATAACTCTCAAATCATCATAAAACCTTCTTTTTGAGCAATACCTCAAGCAAACTATATACAAACTACATTTAAAAGGCAATTCACTGGATAAGGTAAATCTTTGATTTGTTGATTTCTCTTTCCAAATATTTGTCTTATTACCACTGGAAAACCGAAATGGCACTCATTCATGTTAGTGCAGGAGTCATGGTGCATACCTTGATTATATCAGGAATAAGTTCAGCTCTTCAGTCTTTCAAGAAAGATACATGAAGTTCCATACAATTTTCTTGATATGAGTATTTCAGAAAAGACAATCTAGGTCCTGTTTGCTCCTGGACATTAAGGATCAGATGGCATTTCTCATAAGAGGAGGAATGTACACCAGTGTCCATTTCCGCACTGTTGTACAACATACTATGCACTGATTATCTGTCTAGCTGCTGCCTTCCAACAGTAGCTGAATTTCAGTGATCACTGCATGCACTGTACATTGTTCATAATATGCTTTGGAATGAAAGGTTCTATGCATATGTAAGACATTATTATTTTCTCTGTCCTTTTTTTTTCATTTCCTCATAGTACCTAATTTTATTCAGAGACTTATCAGTATTTACTGTTTGATATCTGAGAAATTGATATCTGCTTCTTACTCTGGTTATGATACAGACTTAAAAGAAAATGCTAGAAAGCACAGCTATATATCTTGAATAGAATTAGATCTATAAACCAGCTTTCCTGGTCAATGGGAATTTCTCCTTCATTAAAAGTGCAAGATTGGGCCATATGGGACAAAGTTTCCATGTTATCACAGGGAAAAAACATTAAATGTTCCCCCAATAACTCCAATTATTTAACAAAGTATACCAGTATCAACAACAACACAAAATAATTACATTTAGTAAATTTTACCCTTAGTTTGAAAGGATAGCCATCTATATGCTTATTAAGGGTCATTCTATGACAGCACAGTGATTTCTTCTGTAGGATGGTGCTATCCAACCAGATGACTTATATGTCCAAAGTACTTCGCTGGCAGTACAGATCTACTCTGAAAAGTGTCTCAAAACAGCAGTGTGGGATTCCATGTTTATTGTCTCTCAGTCACTCCATATCAAATATGCTCAGGTTTCAAGTATAAAGATAGTTTTACGACAAAAGATGCAAATTTCATGCATGTTATGAGTCATTGATGGAGCAACCCTTGGTATTAAACTTTCCATAGAAAGAGTTAAATTTATCCTAGAGAGTAACAGTACCCAGAAAGTCATTAAGTAGTCTGTGTGAGTTAAAAGAATGAGGAGTACTTGTGGTACCTTAGAGACTAACAAATTTATTTGGGCATAAGCTTTCGTGGGCTAAAACCCACTTCATCAGATGCATGGAGTGGAAGATACAGTATATATACAGAGAACATGAAAAGATGGGGGTTGCCATACCAACTCTAAGAGACTAATAAATTAAGGTGGGCTATTATCAGCAGGAGAAAAAAAAACTTTTGTAGTGATAACCAGGATGGCCCCTTTCAAACAGTTGACAAGAAGGTGTGAGTAATAGTAGGGGAAAACTTATCATGGAGAAATAGTTTTCAGTTTGTGTAATGACCCAGCCACTCCCAGTCTTTATTCAAGCCTAATTTAATGGTACCCAGTTTGCAAATTAATTCCAGTTTTGCAGTTTCTTGTTGGAGTCTGTATTTGAAGTTTTTTTGTTGAAGAATTGCCACTTTTAGGTCTACATTGGCCAAACCGAACAGTCTCTACACAAAAGAATAAATGGACACAAATCTGACATCAGGAATCATAACATTCAAAAATCAGTAGGAGAACACTTCAATCTCTCTGGTCACTCAATAACAGATGATAACTGATGATAACTTAATAACTGATTATTAAAAATGTTGCCTAATCATGTTAAAGAGCATAAAATCTTTAACCAGTTGCATACTAGATGAAAGTTCAGTGTGACAAAATTTCTATTGATAAAAAGAGAGCTGTTTCCAATCTGCCACTTCTCTGTGTATGTCTAGATCTAACAATGTTGCATATACTTAATTTGTGGCCTCATCATGAGACAGATCTATGTGTAGGGAAATTAAGCCAAAACTCTAGAGTTAGCAGGTATGGATTCTATGTGATGCAATATAACTCTACCATCCTCAACCAAAGGATCTTCTTAGACAGGACCAGATTCTTACATCCTTACATTTAGTAGGACCATGTTCCAAAAGTACTTCCATTGACTGAAATGGGACTACTCACCTAGTCAAAGTACTACATAAAATTAGTAAAGGTAGCTGAATCTGGCTCATATTTTGATGGGCTGGGTTCTTACTAATACTACAGTGACTTCTCACTTATAGTGTTATTAATAAGGAAGTTATTACTATAAACTACATGTGACATTATAGTATACATTTACAAGTTACAGAAGCAGCAAATGTATACAAACACACAATTTTATCTATATTGATAGAGCTGAATGAATAACTGATTGTTTTGGTTCACTGGCAGTTAAAAAAATATCAATCAGTTTGGGACACACCAAAATCAAAAATTACAACAAATAAAAATAAATCTGTGAATTGATAAAAGCAGAATTTTAATAATCTGTAAATAAATGAACAGTAATTGGCACAGGGACTTGGGTGTCCCTCCTACTAGGTGAGTACCTCAACCCTCAGGCTATAGAATCATTTACACTCTCATATTATAGCCCAATGACTAGTCATACATTTTATTCAAAGTGGAACCACTTCAACAGGACAGCTTGAGAGATACACAACTACCCTATAGTCCAGTGGTTAGTGCATTCATTGGGGGAGGGTGAGACCCAAATTCAAGCCTGTGCTCCAATGATTAATTATTTAGACACAGCGACTGTGAGTACCTTCAGGAGAGACTGAGAAAAGCTTGCCTCAAAATATCCCACATCCCAGTGGGTAGGGCACTTACTTGCAATGTAGGAGACCCAAGTTCAAATATCTATGAAATACAGTATTAGGTAGAGGGAAGTATGTTAACCACTGAAATAAATCTTTTAAAGGAGGCATCCCCTCCTCTAGCCATTTTATGAATGGTGCGTGTACCCAATCCAGAAAAATAAACAAACTGGGAACAAAATTATTAGGCAATTCACATTGGTGAACAGTTTCACATTCAACCAAAACTGCATTTTCAGGCGAATAAACTATTTGACTAAAAAACCCTCATCATTGAGCTCTAATTGGTAGTGCTTAGAGCCCCTAATCAGGGATCCAGGTCCCATTTTGTTACTTCTGCACAAGTGAATAAAACAAATACAGTTTCTGCCCAGTGTTATAATCTAGGATTATGATAAGATGCAACAGGTGCATAAAGAGACAAGAGAGGGCTGAGGTGGGGGGACAAGATGATAATAAAAATGGAAAACTTTTCACAAGTGAGCAGTGCTAGTGGTCAAAGCAGTAACACTACTGCCTTGCCCACATCTTCAGCCCGTCTCAATCTCCTGATTTTACAGCTTCCCAGCAGCAATTATAGTGTAAATAAATTAATAGTATAAATTAATACAAGGATAGTATTAAGGAAACAAGATGAAAATAAACTCCTCTATTGTGATGGATGAAAACTTTCTTGTGTCCCCCATTACTTCTGGATTTGTGCTAATCAATCAAGCATTTTCCCTAGATGTAGGCCTTGACATTTATGAACATAACATTTTTGCTCTCATTGTTTGCACCTCACAGTGCTCTAACCCCTGTTCTGCTCCATGTGTATCCCTCTTCCAGTTTTGGAGTCATCAACAAATTTGATCACAGTTCAGTGTTCACCAAAGAAACGCTTGACAAAGGAAGACATTGACAGACATTGGCATTAGGGAATTGTGCATGGGAATAGAGACATTCACAATTCAAATTTTCTGAGCTGATAAGTTGACCTCTTATTTCAATTGCACATTAGTCACCACTGATAGAAGCTCTGAGTGTCCACACACCATTGTTTGAAAATAACAATTCTATAGCATATGTAGCGCTGGGACATTAGTTACAAGTATGTCAGGTAATTACTGTTACTTTCATAGCTAAGGTTAAGTACTCTGCTAAAGCACTTGTTCTTCACCTTGGAGATTGTGATTCAATTCTAACATAATCCTCAAATTAAAAACACATACATGTTAACATCAGCTCTGTTTCTTATGCACAGTAGTTCACATTATCCAAAAGTGCCCCCTTGGGTCCTGTTGCTTTGTAAGCCTTTAAAATTACTCTCACTTGTAACCTAAACCAGCATGGTTGGAAATAGGTTAAAAGAATAAAAAGGGTCATAAGAGAGTGTCTAATTAAAGTTTGCGTGATTACAATGTCAAATTAAGACCTTGGGGAAAAGTATCCAGTGGCTACAGAGAACATGCTATGGTATCAGTAACGCCTAGGGTTGCCAACCCTCCAGGATTGGCCAGGCATCTTCAGGAATTAAAGATTAAAACTTTAATTAAAGATTGTGTCATGTGATGACATCTCCCGGAATACATCCAATCAAAATTGGCAACCCTATTAATGCATTGTAATGGGTTTTACAGAGCCCATAGTGAGCACAGGAAGGAGGGAGGGGAGAGTCTACCCTGTTTACAGCAATTGGGTTGACCACACCCACATGCAACTGCAAGTCGTGGAGGCATGCACCCATAGTTGTGAACCAATAAAGAAAACAAGTCCATAAAGGAGGGAGAACAGAGTGGGAGTGGGAGAAAGTTCTGGGATAGCAGAGGGGCAACAGTCCCACACTAAGCTGTCTCTAAGAAACTAACAAGGGACAAAAGAAGACTGCAAGCCCTGGAGTTTAAGGGCTGAGAGTTTACGGTTTGGTCTAATTGTGGGCGTATTGAAGGGGACCAGTTAGGAAAAGCTGGGACCCATAGAGAGAGAGACTGTAAGATCAGGTGACATGCCTATACAGTTTTCCTCTGGTTTTGTTTGAAGGGGCTGTCCAGACTTCTGCAAAATGACAAATCATTTGCATATGGCAGATACCTGCTAGATGGCTTGGTGTTCCCAGTAAATCCTATTTGGAAAGTCTAATCTATTAAAATCTGCTAGAAGGTTTTACTTTTGGATATAGAATATGCCCAAGTGCATCCAGGAAGCTGAAAAAGGTTGAAGAAAGTCTCTGTTAATAATGTTTCCAGGAGGAATATTTCCATAAGCTCTGTTGCTGAAGTTCAACATTAAAAAGGGGGGAAATTGTTTCAAACCAAAGCTCTAAGGACTGTAGTTAATCAAGACCCCTAAAACGTCCTGTTGCCAGATGAAAAATAAGAGGAAAAAATAGTGTCTCCAATTCCAGGTAGAAGTCTCCTGGAGAACAAGCTCTAGGTTTTCTGCAAGATCAAAAGATTTTAGATCTGACTGCAGGGAAATTGGCACAAACGGGCTATTGAAAGACTGGACACAAGGCGTCCTTGATAAGGAAAAGACTGACAATAACAGAGAGACTATATTAACTGAGGTTTTATGGTGAAGGACTGTAATTGCCAGAAGACTTTATACGGATAATGATAGGCTTTTGAACCTAGTGTAAGTTTAGCATAATAAAGACCTGAACTTGGTTTCATTCTGCTAGTCATATAATTATGTTTTGTACAAGACACAACTTCATGAGAAATAGGAAGCTTGGTTACTCAGATATACTGTATTGTATAGCAGGGCATGTTATATAGCAAGAAACTCATGAATCTTATCTTCCTACCATTCCAAAATGCTATGTCAAATAATTTGAGACTAGTGTCAAACTGAAATGTGCGAATGTGTGCTCCACAAAATCAAAGTTACCCTTGGGATGGGTTATAACTGATGGGGTGAAGCTATACTAGTATACATTTGGTTCAGTTGTGGCATTCTTTGAATTTTTAATGAGGAGATGGCCAATGTGTCCTATAGTGTGAATCAATTTTTTACCTACTCTATAAAAAGGTAATCTCCCTCAGGTGGTACTGAGATAATTGGTGAGCAGTGTAAAGAAACTTGTATTATGGCTGCTGGCTACTTGTTTTATCACAATAACCAGTGGACAAAAGACATTCCAGACTTGAGAATCCAAAAAGTTTCACAGGTACAGTAATTACATACCACAGATATTAAGCTGGTACGTTAGCTCAGCAGGTTACTGTCATGAGTTATAGCAAGCATGCGAGCTTGTTATTGAACGGTATCTTGTTTCATACGTTTACAGTCACTGATAGACTTGCTGTTTGCGTTTCAGACAATAAATGAAGCTAAATCATATTTATATGATTTAATAGATAATTATATGCATTTAAATTATTAATGCAAATATAATACCAGGAAAACCTAAATAATTAATGATGTACTTATAAATAATTTCTATTAGTGAAATAGATTGAGAAAATGATTTGTTCTTAACAGTAGGCTTATAAATATTTAACAACTACTAGCAATATAGTTTATAGTCACTAAAAAACCCTAATGCTCTTAAACCATTTATACAATGTAGAACATGGCTAATTAAAACGTGAAGATAAAAACAACAATGTGTCGGGGTTAAAATTTTGATTTATAATTAATCAATTGAAAATTATTTTAAATTTGATTTGAGGCATTGACGATCATTTTTACAATAAGAACCGATTTCCAGGAAAAAAAATCCACTCCCTACAATTGAGTATCTGAACATAGATGAGCCAGAGGATGATCAAACTGGAATATTCAGGCAAGAAAACTCATGGTACAATGCTACTCATTTGGACTCCTGTTCAGTAGCAGAGATGTCAGGCATATGAACCTGGAACCCAATCCTCTTCTTTAATTAAAATTATGTTCAGGACGTGAGAGGTGGGAGACAAACGTGGCTCTGTTATACATTCACAATACCTGTCCCCATGCCTGCTGGGGATTAATAGCCTCCGGGATAAATTAGAACAGTCTTGGAACTGCTCTAATTTACTCATGATTGTAAAGGCAGAAGGGCCATTGTGGCCGTCAATGATCAACTAAGTAGTGGGTGCTCTGGCCACTCCCTCTTCCTCTGACACCACCCGAGCACCTTCCTATACTAGGTATTATTCTGAGGATTGATGTAGAATTTGCTACTCTAGCTCTATGCCACCTGGGGACTGACAGATATCAAGAAAACCTCTAGCTGGCCACTTGGGCCAATTTTAAGACAGTTTTGTATGAATGGTACAAAGCAGCCTTCCCAGGGCCAAGGACCTGGCTGATAGTGTCACACTGGAGGCAGAGCGATCAGTGAATAGGGCACAGAACTGAGAATCAGAAAAGCTGGGTTGTATTTTTCACTCTGCAACTAGCTCGCTGACTGACTTTGGGGAAGTCAATTGACCACCCACTCTGTTCCTCATTTTCTCTATCTGTAAAATGGATACTTCCATACCATTATGAACACCTTAGCGGTCTATGGATACCTCCCACCTTACACTCCCCCTCAATATACATACAACCTCCCTTCTTATATTGTTACTCTTTTCCCTTATAACCTTTCTATTCTGCATGCTTCATGTTAACCCTACTACAAGAGAGGGGAACAATAAAAGGGAAATGAGTGGAGAGTGTAAAGATGGCCCAAGATGATCTAGGCAGCATCTAGCACTGTAATACTTTGGTCCTCTAGAAACACCACACTGCAATAACCTCATCCACTTGAAAATTGTACAAATGCAGCATATGCAATGAATAAAGCTGCAACCACTAAACCTTCTCCTTTCTGTGTCCACTAGCCTGAATAAGGAAAATATGCCTTTATAGAGAAGTTCTCTAGAGTTAGAGAATAAATAGCCTTCTTAAAGAATTTTTAAACCAATCTGTAGATTTCTGTCTCCAGAATGGATGTAACTGCTAAATTATATAGGATGGTTTAAAAATTCTAAAGGAAAAGTAATATTCTCTCTGAAATTCTGTAGTTCTTTTGAGTACAATAATTTCCATACATACAATCTCATTTATTTTTTATAGAATTCTGTTGATTTTGATCCCTGTTGTATATACATATCATTCCATAAGGGTACTATTATGGGTCTTAAAGGTCTTAAAATCTTTTTGCAATTGGCTAAAACATCACATAGATCATCTTAAAACACTGATGATCTTGAAAACTATACGTGGTCTACTAATAATATAAAATGTGGTTTCACTATAGTGACACCTACACTTACATACACATAGCCACAGTTGATGATGCCTGGCAAAAACTTAATACCTGGGAAATTTCCTATTGCTTCCATATTAATTCACTCTGTCACAGGAGGCCAGCTGCCTAAAACATTTAGTGCTACTTGCAAACCTGCCCTACTGTGCAAATTGCATTCAGATTTGCAATCAGCTTCTTTAGGCAGACAGAAAGGGAAGCCATTTCAATTTATTTTTTTTCTGGTGTGAAGAATGGAATGTTAAAGTAGTTTAATATTTACCATTACTATTATTTATGCTGTGGTAGTTCTTAGAAGTACCAGTGAGGGATCAGGGCCCCACTGCTAGACACTGTAAAAAAAAAGACAGTCTCTGCCCCCAGAGAGCTTACAATCTAAGTATATGATAAAAGGCAACCAGTAAATACATAAAACAGATTTTTAGGTGCGGGAGGGAAACAAAGTAACAGTGAGATGCAATTATATTGTACATTAAATTAAATTATTTAAGAAGTAAATCAGGTGTCATGGGGAGGGGGTTGTGTGACAAGACTTATCCAAGTGCATAAATTGAACTGGTAGTGTGTAAGTGAATGTTAGATGTGTGGCTTGGTAGTTAGACTATATTTATCAGCCACCTGAACTTGTCATCATGACCATTATTAACAGGTTTGACTGCCTTTATCTCAAGAACAAGTTTTAATCCTTTTTGTGTGTGTAATAATAAGGTAACTACATAGGTTATAATTTTTAAGTGGACAGTAACTGCCTATTAGTTTTCAGACGGGCAGATTACTGAAATCATGGACTATTTGCTCTCCTTTGTTCTGTGTAATGGGGGTAAGTAAACAAATACAGTTATCACCCAAATATGGCTTGTAAGTATAGAAAGAGTAGCATTGCTCCCCTCCACTTTCTAAACTGCAAGAAAGACCTCCCAGTCTATTGTAAATACAATTGTATGTAGCTGGGGGAATTATCCCCCGAAAAGGGAGTAGAAAAGCTGCTTAAACCCACAAATGGTCAATGCAGCTGCCAGCAAATCATACGCTAGCTTGCTGTGGCACTTACGACTGCTCCTTTCAGTAATAAGTACAGCTTGGTACCCTCTTCATCCCCTGGGCCCACCTCCCCCTCCAAGCAGGACAGGGAGGATACAGCTCAAAAATGGAGGGGAACAGCTGTGCTAACTGCTACCAGGGTGGAAATGCCTTTGACATTTATGTGGAACAGCAGTCACCTGGATCCCTGGCCTGCCTGGTCCTTGCATTGCCATAACCCCCTCCCCACAGTGGAAGCATGCAGCATGTTTCCTATGCAGACACCCAACCACTTCTTTAAAAAATAACTTTTCCCCTTCCATGCCACAT
This sequence comes from Chelydra serpentina, assembly GCA_037349315.1. Classification (NCBI taxonomy): domain Eukaryota; kingdom Metazoa; phylum Chordata; order Testudines; family Chelydridae; genus Chelydra; species Chelydra serpentina. The sequence continues at coordinate 24,992,962 of JBAIAC010000035.1, read as the reverse complement.
ACCACATACAGGAAGAATTCAGCCTGTATATTATTAAATGCAAGACAAGGTACTTTTACATTTAAAGGTGTGACACAAACTGACAAGGTAAGAAATTCAAACCAGAGCCTGACATTTTGCCCTGAACTCATGCTGTGCTGTCACTAACAGACAAGCCTGACATACAGTAGGGATGTGATGTTAGCCGTAACTTTGACTTCCTTGATTCCCTGCCTTTCTATTTACACATTAGGGGCCAAGCCATTGCTGGCCCTGTGGAAGAATGCTACTGTGGGAAAGAAGGTTCAAAGAGACTCCTTCCACATCCCTCACACACACACAGGAGGCAGTGATAGTGCAACTGTTCTTTCAAAGACAGCCTGCTAACACTGCTCGCAGCATTGCTCACCCCAAAAGACAGCATTGCGTGGCCTGATTAAGAGGGTATGGGCCTTTCTCCTACACATGGAGGGGCACAAGCCTTTATCCTCAGCATAGCAAGTGCCAATGCACAGATTTTCCATCTGTACCTCCAGTGATAGCTTCTGTTCTTTGCCAGGCAGTGCCAGCCTTAAACATTTGTAAGGGTAGTGAAGAAAGTGCCAGTCTCTGTGTTTCCTTGTGCTGTGTGACTCCCACTGCTCTCATCCCTTCTTTCTGCATCTGCTTCCAGGCCCAGTGCTTCGGGTGCCAAAATACCCCAATATTTGGCCATATTGTTTGTGCTTCCCTCGTATCAGCTCTTTGTCCGGCATCCCCTGTTTGGGTATGAAAGGTGCTAACTCACTACCAGAAGTCTAAAGGGGTCTAAGGATATGAACAAAACCCTAAGATAAATAAAATAAATAAATAAATAATAAGTATAGAATTAAGAAAAATTGCTGTGTGTCTGCAGTTTGTGTTATCACTAATTAGTTATAACAAGAGCATGAAGATGCACCAGGTGAGCTTAGGGCTGATTGTTATTGGTATACACAAAGGTATAGTATGGAAACGTTCCTGTCCAAAGAGTTGACAAGGTTGCAGAAAAAGAACTTTATCATCCTTATTTTACAAAAGGGAACTAAGGCACAGTGAGATTAATGGCCAGATTTACAAAGGCGCTCAGCACCCACCAGCTTTTTTGACTTGCCCCAGATCATGCAGGAAGTCTGGAGCAGAATTTTGGACTGATGTCAGGAAGTGAACCATTATATTCCAGCTGTGAGCACACACTACTACTATCCTTTACAAAATCTACACCAGAGACCCAGGAAATTGAGTGGAGGACATGCTCGAGATTTGTTCAACAAGCAGGGAGTGCCCGGTCTGCTACCTGCTGGTAGAGCAGAATTTAATCATGTTTTTCAGTTGAGTCATTGGGTTTCCTGTGCTGAGCACAGCTGAGATGCAGTCCAGGATTGAGGCTTTTAAATGAGTACCATAATATTTCTTGTAAATGTAAAAGGAGTTTAAAGGCATATAATTTATCCAGCAATGTATGCAGAGTATTTTGGCACACTTTATTTACTCAATATATTATAATGGCTCAGGTCCATTGGGTAAATGCCTATTTAGACACTTTTTGACCCTCCACATAACCTAATAGCTCTTATAAAGCTGTTACAGCTTTTTTTCTTCCGTTGAATCTTTCTTCCCTCCTTGGTTAGTGACCTGATAAAAAATATGGGCTTCTTTGAAGCCTTATAATTTATCATGTTAATCCAGCTATTATGAACTAAAGCTGTGCTACAAATAAAAATAATGGGCATGTGCAAAAACAAACAAACATATTTTTAAACAAAATTATTCCATCATTCGCCTTCTCCCTACATAATACATTATGCTATTAAATTTCAGGTTGCAAATCAAAGTTATTTTGATTTACAATAGTGCATAAAAAGCATCCACTAATCTCCTTTCATTCTCCCCTCCTTCCTTCACAATCATTGGTAACATTTAGTTACCCAACCAGTTTAATAGGCAGAAATATGTCTTAGTCATAAACCTATTATGTTTGCCTTATACAAAATTGTTGCCCATGCACTCTAAAAAAAAAAAAGTTCTATGAACAGCCCAAGTTAAAGAATGCTGAGACAATGCCCTGTATTTATAATAAATGGGTTCTTTATTTAGAGATGTATCTGATGCTGGAGCACCTACAAGATGTCTCTTTATTTTCATACAACGTTCATCTCCCGGTCATCTGACCACCTTGTTGACTAAAATCATCTAAAAGGCTCCATCATCTCCAGAGCTTTCCCCCTCCCCAGTCTCTCTTACCTTCTTCCTCTCAGTTCAATGTCTATGCCAAATCTTTGTTGGAAATTGTCCGGCTCAGGCAATGCTAGTGGGTAGGGGGAGACCCTGAAGAACTAGGCAATATTATCCCATGACCCTCAACAGAGGGAGTCTGCTCCACCATCATAACAATGGTATGCAGCCCAGGAGTCATCCAGGACTTCTCTTTGGTATTAAACACCAAATAGCAACCAAAACAGACTCCTTCCACATTAGGTTGGCCAGAAAAGAATATCCCATCAAGTCAAAAACAGAACTGGCCAAGGTGGTCCATTCACTCTTGATTTCAGACTTTGGTTTTGCAACTTAATCACAGCCATTAAAAAAAACAACCCTCCAACTAGTGCAAAATGCAACTGCCAACCAAATGACAAACACAGGTCAAAGAGGACTCAGATCCCTGCAGTGGCTGCTCTTTGAATATTAGCTCAAATGTTAAGTCCTCATCTTGGTGTTCAAAGTTCTCAATGAGCCTCCTTAGGCAGCTACAGTCATCAGAGTCAATGGAGCTCTGAGAATGGGTAAGGCTAGCGGAATGGGAGAATGAGACTTTTCGGTGACCAACGATGAGAGTGAAAATCCTCCATTCCACAAGAGCTAAGGATGACAACAAACCTGACCACTCCAAAGCCAAGATGCAGAATCCAACTCTTTGACTTAGCCTTCCCATAAGACACACATTCACAAAAAGCAGGGAACAATACTCTTCTTCCTCTCAGAAAGTGTGAGAGAAGAAATAGAATGGAAGGCCATGGAGAGACACTAAGTTCTTACAGAGCCTATCTACCTCTGATGTGGGCCAGAGGAGTTGGAAGAATGAGGTCTCTGTGTAGACCAGAAATATTTTGGAACATGCTCAGATACTGTAGTGGTGCATGGAGAATAGAAACCCGACATATTGTGTTTTTTATAATCTATCAAATAATTGAAAATATGTCCTCTGTTGATTTTACTTGCTATGGATAGGGTATAATTCTGACATATTTTGTTTTGAAAATGTCCGTGAAGAAATTTAAATAAAGGAAATACATTTTTTATTAATTTACATGGGTTGTCTATAGATTTTACTAGCACAATGGAAAAGCATGCAATTAATCAGAATCACAATAGCAAATTATGGGTCAGATTCTCTGCTCTCCTCCACTTTCTTTGAGCCACTTGATGCAAAGAGTGGTGACTAGCTGCAATCCCTCTAGCTGATAAGTCCTCCATAATAGGGAAAGCCCATAAGAAATATGCAACCAATTTTTATATCACCTCCTTGCATCCCCTGGTATAAAATACCATTAAATCTAATGAATGTCACACTTTAATCACTTGCATCTGTCTGTTGACATCTCAGATGACACCAATGTCTTTATAATAATTGAAATCATCAATATTATTATTAAATATTAGTATTATTATTATTGTAGACAAAACCAAATGATTAATAATGAACCAGTTCTCACAAAATCGTTTGTCCCTCACAAGTATCATTATGAAACAAAAGCAAACGTTTAAGCTGCATCTTCCAAAATGCTATGGCTGGATGGCGAGAGTACTTGCTAAAACATCTGAACCTGCAAGGGACAACTCTGAGATTCCTCCCTTATCTTAATTATTTCTTTCCCTCTCCTGCATTGTATAACCTGGAAAAATCTATGTTGCAAAGTATTTCTATTGTTTGTAAACATGTGTTATAAGTTGTTTTCATGATATTATGTGACAAAATGGACTAATAAGGCATGATCTGGAAATGAGAAGATGTTTGCAACTTGGTAAACAGGATGTTTTAGTTTTTATTGCTACCAAGGTGTTTCTAGACCTCAGTGCCATTTGCCACTAAACTTTGACTAATTTTAACCATGAATATATTTGGAAATGTGAAATGGAATTACTCTACTCACATGTGTATGTTTTTGCATTATCAGGGCCTAAACATACAAAATATCTGCCAAGGTGCAAGGGAAGCAATATAATAAGGTGCTGCATACCTTATCAGTTTCATGACTTCTACAATTTAAAAATAGAAACAAAACCATCTCTCCAGCCTTTATGTCAACAATCCAGCAAGTTATTCTACGTGGAAATAAATTCAGTGGTCATTGTGCGGGAGGAAGATATGCATACATGGAGTAATTTCTAGGGTGAGGTACTTACCAACAAAGCACCTACGCACACGCTTACTTGAAGTTGCTTAAATTTAAACACACACTCAAGTGCTTCATTGAAGTGGGCATTCGTTATTTTAAAACATTATATGACAAGAAACATCCTGAGTATATACCCTCTTGTGATATTTGGTGTTTTCCTTAAATCCCAAGATACTGGAATCACATGACAATGTCAAAATCTGAGGGTTTTTGTTTTTTGTTTCGAGCTCTCATGGTTGCAGAGAAAAACCTGAATATGTGCATCCTGTGAGTTCAAAAGCCATAAGACAAACAGAAAGGATTTCAGATGTAATGTTTTTTTTAAAATCATTAATTATTTTTGGCCTGATAGTGAATTCTGAACATGTGGGGTTGGCAATACTGAAAATTAGACACCTAATGATATGTGTAACATCTACAGGTAAATTATTTACATAATGACAGTGTATATCATTGATGTGTTTCAGAGGGTATATTAATTGTATTGAAGAAAAGCTGTGCAGATAAGGAGAAAGCTTGTAACTGGTATAGAAAATGGATCCTGTATTACTTCTGCCACCCCTCCTGCTAAACTCTTGCTTTACGTCAGTGGGTGTTCTCAGTGCATAAAGAGTACAAGTTCAGTCCCTATAATTGAAATTTCTTTATTTCCAAAAATTAAACACTAGCTGAACTAGTTTTTTTGTTTTTAATTTTAGTTAAATTAGGTTGGGTCAATTATGTTATTTAATGTAAGAAAGCATCAATTAGATTACTGATATTATGTCTCTTTAGAAGTTTGTTATGCTCTAAAAAGCCAAATGCAAATGCTTCTGAATTCAACAGTGATTTTTTAAAAACTAATGTGCAATGTATAAAGGAAATAAGAAATAGCATATCTCAGTTATAAAATTAGATAAATGTCATTATGACCTTCATGGATTTTCATATAGCCTAAGGGTATGTCTATACTTACCCGTCGCGTCGGAGGCGCGGGATCGATGTTCTGGGTTCGATTTATCGCATCTTGTCAAGATGCGATAAATCGAACCAGGAAGTGCTCCGCCGTCGATGCTGGTAATCCAGCTCGACGAGCGGAGTAGGCGGAGTCGACGGGGGAGACTGCGCGCCGCGTCTGGACCACAGGTAAGTTCGAACTAAGGTACTTCGACTTCAGCTACGTTATTAACTTAGCTGAAGTTGCGTATCTTAGTTCGACAGGGGGGGTTAGTGTAGACCTAGCCTAAGTAATCACTGTAAACCCAACTGATTCAAATGCAGATCTTCAGACATTTCATTGCTATTTTGCTCTCTCTTTCTCTAATATATCCATTCAAAAAAAAAAAGAAAGTTGTTGTTGTAAAAGCTGTAAAGCTAAAAAAACTCCGAGAACTTGTCAAGGAGACCTGCTTAGATACTGTTTTCTGGACTTTTGTTGGTTTAATTACATTGTATTCTTGTCTTTTTTTCTGCTTTACTTAAGGTTGTGTCAGCATTTCTATTATAAATCCCTGTTCTTCAGGGTTTTATAACTTATAGTTAAAGACTGCCCGAGGGCTAAATCTTGGTATATAATATTTCAGCCTGGAAGTGGAAAGTTATCTATATCTACTGTTATATAGATACGATTTTGGGGTGGCAAACTATAGCATTTCAAAAGCCATAGGAGAACAACAAAAGTTTTGTATTTTGATTGTTTTATGTGTTTTTCTCCTTTGTAGAGAGACCACTCAAAGACACCTTCTTTTTATTAAATGAAACTTTTGCATCCACAGATTGCTTTTATTTATGTAAGGGAAAAAACAAATTTGAAGTAAAGACATCAGTTGATTTACAATGCAAATTTCTGCACGCAGGTGGATTGTGTTTTTCAATGGAAATGTTAAAAAATGATTTTATACATCTATTTAGTGCACCAGATTATTAGGAAAGGTCTTGAAGATTTATATGCTTAGCGTGACAAATTCTGGAGTACATAGGCGTATGCCTGTGTCTGAGGACAAAATATGAATTTTCTTGGGCCTGCTACTCTTAAGCAGTGCTCTGCGCACAGAACTCCATTCCTCAGTGCAGTGCACCATCTGTTTAAAAGTGCAATGGAGCCCCATATACTCTGTCTACTCTGAAACTCCAAAACTCCATCTGATTTTTTGTTATTGTCATAAATATAAAGGGAAGGGGTTAAGAAGCTCTGATACACTACTATAAAATTATCTTACCTGTAAAGGGTTAAGACTCAGGTAACCTGGCTGGCATCTGACCAATAAGGGGACAAGATACTTTCAAATCTTGGGAGGGGGGAAGGTTTTGGGTGTGGCTCTTTGTCTGAGATCTTGGGGGACTAAAAGGACCTGCAGAAAATCAGTCTTCTCCAACCCAACCTCACTGTTCTAATGTAAGTTAGTCAGCATTGTGAATAGGTTTTGTTTGTTTTGCTTGGGGAGCTTTCCCTGTGTTAGAGGGAGGGGTTATTCCTGTTTTTCTGTAACATTAAGGGTTTGTCCAGAGGGGGAATCCCTCTGAGTTTGGAAATTGAGTACCCTGTAAAATAGTTACCATCCTGATTTTACAGAGATGATTTTACCTTCTTTGTTTTAATAAAATCCTTCTTTTAAGAAGCTGACTGTTTTCTATGGTTCTAAGACCCCGAGGGTGGGTTTTTGGATCACTGTGTAACCAGTTGGTTAGGAGATTATTCTCAAGCTCCCCAGGAAAGGGGGTGTATGGGTCTGAGAGGGGGGGGAAGGGGAACTTCCTGGGAACTCCCCAGGAAAGGGGGTGTATAGGGGGGGGAAGGGGAACTTCAGTGGTTCCTTTCCCAGGTTCCTGTTTAAAACACTTGATGGTCGCAGCAAGAGAAGCATTTCTCAGGGTGCAGGGAATTTTGTACCTTGGGGGTTTTAACCTAAGCTGGAAGAAATAAGTTTAGGGGGGTCTTTTATGCAGGTCCTCACATCTGTACCCTAGAGTTCAGAGTGGGGAGGGAACCCTGGCAGTTATATATACATCTCTCTCTCAATATCACCTTTTCAATGTCTGTAAATGATCTCATGAAAAGAAATTGTGACACAACCATGACCCTTGTGCCATCCTATTGGTCACTCTGCTTCTGTGATTTACCCCTTCACCCTCCCTGTGATTGTCTTGTCTATTTAGATTGTAAGTTCCTTGGGGCATGGACCGTCTGTGTTTGGACAGCCCTAGCACAATTCTTAGTTGGTCCCTAGGCAATGCTGTAACAAACATGATAATTATTATTAATATTAATAACATGCTTAGAGTTAAGCATGTGCTTAAGTCCTTTGTTTTAAAACTCAGTTTGGCTGCAGCCATTTTAAAATTATGCTTGGTCACAGCCAATTTAGTTGGAAACCGGTGTGGACTGGATCAAAGTTAAAATCAAAGCTCCACCCTCCTGTACATGGCTCATCTACTCCCACACTACACCCTCTTTATCTTCCCAGTTTTTGCTTAACATTAGTTAAACAGAGTCTTATTTTGCATTTAACAACAATATATTTCTGCGCTGTGTTTCTTTTTCCTCTGTGCTCTGAAGTCAGACAAGAGACTCGTGCAAAATAGTATTTATCAGAGGAAAAAAACTAATTAAAAGTAAAAGCTAATGATAAGAATTATAATTACTACTCACTAAAGATGCAATTATAAGGAGATAACTTCCAATTACAGCAGCAGTGGTGAAATAGAAGAAGAACGACAATTAGTTCTTCCCTTTGCTGCTTGAAGACTGGTATTATTTAATATCCTTTGGGGGCAAGACCAGCATGGATAACCATAAAATCTGACACAAGTATGAAAAAGTGTAAGTACTATTTTTTGTAGAAGTTTTTGAGAAGTTATTTGAGAAAGTGGAATTTGTGCAGATCGGCTACCAACTCTCTAAATCCCATCAGGAAACCACTTTTTTCTCCATGACACCTTCCAAATTCACTCTCAGTTTGCTACTGTGGCCTCATCTGAGTCTTTATCACTGCCTTGTGATATTATCAATACCAAATACAAAGCTCACCTAGTTATCCCTATATTCACCCAATAACTATATGATAGTTAATTTAACCCTTCTTTCCACTCTCAACATTTCCAGTCAGGTTCTAGTTTTTATGAAGGGTTTTTTTGTTTTTTTTTGCTACTAACAATTTTTTGATGAAGAATTTAAGTGAACAAATGTTGGCATTTGATCATGAGAGCACTTCCCAAAAATGCATATAAATAAGCAAATTCAAGTGGCTGAACAAAACAGCGACATAAGTTTGCAGGTTGTATTACTAAGGGTAGGTCCACACTACCTGCCCGATTCGGCGGGTAGAGATCGATCTTCTGGGATCGATTTATCGCGTCTCATCTGGACGCGATAAATCGATCCCAGAAGCGCTCCCCCGTCGACTGCGGCACTCCTGCTTGCCGAGAGGAGGAAGCGCTGTCGACAGGGGAGCCTGCCTGCGCCACCTGGACCCGCAGTAAGTAAACTTAGTTCGATCTAGGAAACGTCGACTTCAGCTACGCTATTCTTGTAGCTGAAGTTGCGTTTCCTAGATCGATCCTCCGCCCCAGTGTGGACCAGCCCTGAGAGTTTTCATGAACACAAATCTTGGAAGAGAGCAGATTCCAGTTCAGAGTGATGGTGGGTCTATCTTTGATTTTACATTAAAACCATGCGGCACTCTCAGTTACCTTTTCCTTTTATATGAAACCAGGTGAAACTAAATATATTTGCCAAAACATCAAGTAGTTTTTGAATTTGTTTGATCCTGTAAATCAGGGGTTCTCAAACTGGGGGTCAGGACCCCTCAGGGGGTCGCGAGGTTATTACATGGGGGGTTGCGAGCTGCCAGCCTCCACCCCAAGCCCTGCTTCACCTCCAGCATGTATAATGGTGTTAAATATATTAAAAAGTGTTTTTAATTTATAAGGGGGGGTTACACTCAGAGGCTTGCTATGTGAAAGGGGTCACCAATACCAAAGTTTGAGGACCACTGCTGTAAATCAATGTGAAACTAGGCAGCAGACAAATCCAGATGAGCAAAACCAAATAAAAGTTCATGCAAACTCTTCCAACTTGAAGTCACTGAGGTTTACACCGGTCTTCACCATACTAGAGTAGGCACCTAAAATGGGGATGTTGGACCTGGAAGTTTGATTCATTCACTGAAGACCTGATCTTTCCCAAAATCTGGGACCGTGGATTAACTCATCTCTTGTCTTCAACAATATGGTAATTTATACCTCAAGAGACAAGTTCTGATCTCAGTTATGTTAATACAACCTCAAGAAGTTCACTGGCATTTACCTAATTTAAATGGCATAAGCATTTGGCTATCAGATAGTGCTTTTATCAGCACCATGAGAAGCTGCCTAAAATCTTAACTTTTAGCTTTTTATGGAGCAAAGGGGAGTTGTATCTGCTTACATTAGCAGTGAACCTGGCCCATGGCTTTTATCACCCATAGCTTTTTATCACCTCTGCTTTGCAGAGACTGCACTCTGATTTCCTTCCACACTCTCATAAGTGCAGTGCAAAGAATGCAGGCCCACTGGTAAAGGTACAGAATGATACTTTAGAGCTAGTTAAAAACCTTCAAAGTACAATATTCGCCACAGAAATGCATCATGACTAGCCTGCAATTAATTGTGAACAAAACTAACTAGATCAAATGCCCTGCCCTATTTACACTACACTACACTGTCTCTTCTCTTTAATGCAGCTCCAGAAGTACAGTTTTTAATCATGAGCCATTGGAGATCCTAATCCTGCAGTTTGCTGTTCAGATCAGAAGCTGAAATGTTTTTAAACTCCTAAGTGCCAACAGTAGTATCCAAATACGAAATCTGGAAGTCCTATTAGGATATCAATATTTGACAAGTGGGTTCAGTAAAGAGTTTTGGGATACGGTTAGCAGAAGAGACACTATGCAAACTCAGGTTGTATTGTATTGCATATTATTGACATAAGCTTTAGTAGCACAAAGGGATAGCAGTCCATTGATCAATGAGGGTAACTGGCAATGACATTATATTTTGTTCCGCATTGGCTGCATTTGCTTACTTCATGTGCATCCTAAGAGTGTGGATCTATATGTGCCATACTCAAAGGAGAACTGCTGTAGTGTTATATACATGAAAGGAATTGCAAGGAAAGCATGCAGATTTTTTCAATAAGAAAAAGACCTAGGCCTAAATGTTTGACGGAAAACTTACCTATAGATTTGCCTTCACAAAAATTAAGATGACAGTGCAGTGTGCGTGGGTGGGCATTTCTTCGTGACTCAATACTGTATTTATTTGCTTTTCTTATGGCTCTCAGGTACTAACAGGTATTAGATACCTCTTAAAGAAACCTGCACTAGATAAGGTTTCACTTCACTGCTAAGGGCTAGGAGTGATAAAGTCAGTGATAAGATAGGACTAAATTCTGACTGGCCTTATACAGGTACAGGGGAGGGAGAAAGAATAAGGAGCTTTCCCATCTTGGTGCAACTTGCATAAGTGCTGGCCAGAATGTCTTTACCTGTGCTGAGGAAAGCACAGGATTGTGACCAAGGTGCTCCTCATGAGCAGCACAGTGCCCAAGAGGGGGTGGGAAGTAAGCAGAGCCAAAGTTCTTCCCCCATCTCTACACAATGGTCAACGTAGAGGAGAATATGCTGCATTCCTTAAAGGGATGAAGCAGTGAGTGAACAGAGGAACTCTGATAGAGATCATGCCTCTTTAAAATCAGAATGTCTCCAGTACTCACTCTGGTGTGTACTCACTCTTTACATTCCCAAATACAGGGTTATGCTGACATGGTATAATCTAGCCCCAAATGTACTGAGCTGCATGATGTACAAAACAATATGGCATCCCAAGTGGAAACTTCAGCTGATCTCAAGAGTTTTCTAATGGTGCCTGTTGATTTCTACAGGGGAACCAATAGTCCCCAAAACAGCTAATTAAATTTCCATTGGGAATATAGAAAAGAGGACTGTTCAGATAGTCTTTATACACTCCAAGGAGAAGAAAGGAGATAAACATGTGGCCCAAACTAGGTGAATTCTGCAGTGACGTGTAAGACAAAAACAGGGTCAAAATACTATCACAGATTATGATTAGATGCTTTGTACTGGAATTTAAACCTGTACAAATCATCCATCCCAGTCTTCAGCATATGAACCCAAACTTCTGCAATGATATGTTCTCATAACATGCTGCCTGCTCAGAAATGTTTTGCATCCTGGAACTTGGGGGATAGTTTAGGAACAGGTTGCCAAAAGTGGCAAACCCAACCTCAGCCTTCTATCTTTGCCCATCCTCTAGCATAAATACATGCTCAACATAAAAGATAGCTAAGGGATTTTAGCTCTAATTATGTCTACAGCATTTTAGGTAAATCCCAAGAGATTTTGAAGGCCCCTGAACAGTGAAATCTAACAGTATATCATCAGCACAAATATATTTAGCACAGGTGTTTCTTTAAGTGTGATGGACTGGGCAAATTTGCAGTGTTCAATGGCCTTTAAACTCACACTTTCACATTATGTGATGTAGTGGTCTAACGGTAACACATTGAGCTGCAATATCAAAGATGACTGGGTCAAGATCTGCTAGAGGTTTTTCTCTTACACTACCAGTGCTTCCTCTTTATCCCGGTGTGTTTCCTCTTTATCCCTGTGTGTTTCCTTGTTTCTACAAAAGAAGCTCATTTACCAAGAGGAACAGAGTGGTTTTACTAGGTTCTATTTCAGGGCTGTTGCTTAATCCCAGTGGTATATTAATAATAAATATTGTTTTGAATTTGCAAATACATAATAAAATTACTCATAGTGGAAAAGTTGGGGATCCGAAGGTTTATCACAAAAATAATGAATTATGCCCCATAACACCCTTGTAAATTAGGTAATTAAATGCTCTGTATCCTCATTTTACAGATGGGGTAACAAGTGCAAAGAGATTAAAGATTAGATTATGATTTGTCCATATCACCAGTCTGTGCACAGGGAAGAATTTTGCAGGGCTACTCACTTCGTGCAGGTGAACAGGCATTGGGTGGAGAGGGGAAGTGAATGGGTTGAGTTTGGCTCATCCCCACAGCAATGTGCCAGCTAGCAGAGCTGAATCAGCATAAAGGAGAGAGACAACTGCTTTTGGTATGGGCCAATTACACAATTCCACGTAAAACTGCGTGGAAGGAAAATAGCTTTAAGGAACCACAATTTTTGAGCTCCCATAAATCTACTGTTTGTATTATCCCCTTATGAATTTGGAGCTGGCAGCAGCAGCCTGGCACAGACCAGAGGCAAACCTTCCAGTTCAAGTTGATTCTTGAGGTCTGTGTGTGTACACTCAACAAACCTCGTTCTAGATGTCTCTCCACCTCTGCTGGCACAGCTGTCTGAGCTACCATGCATTCATTGGCTTCTATGACCACGCCGATAGGCTTCATATGGCATAAGTTATGTTTTTTTCTCACATCCTTTTTGTTTGTTGGCGAGTGGCACACATTCCATACAATGGTGGTTTGCGAACCCGTCACCTTTAGACTCATAGACTTTAAGGTCAGAAGGGACCATTATGATCATCTAGTCTGACCTCCTGCACAATGCAGGCCACAAAATCTCACCCACCCACTCCTGGAATAATCCTCTCACCTATGTCTCAGCTATTGAAGTCCTCAAATCATGGTTTAAAGACTTCAAGATGCAGAGAATCCTCCAGCAAGTGACCCATGCCCCATGCTGCAGAGGAAGGCGAAAAACCTCCAGGGCCTCTGCCAATCTACGCTGGAGGAAAATTCCTTCCTGACCCCAAATATGGCGATCAGCTGAACCCTGAGCATGTGGGCAAGACTCACCAGCCAGACACCCAGGAAAAAGTTCTCTGTATCGTAGAATATCAGGGTTGGAAGGGACCTTAGGAGGTCATCTAGTCCAACCCCCTGCTCAAAGCAGGACCAATCCCAAATTTTTGCCCCAGATCCCTAAATGGCCCCCTCAAGGATTGAACTCACAACTCTGGGTTTAGCAGGCCAATGCTCAAACCACTGAGCTATCCCTCTCGTCCTCCCTCTACAGTAACTTCTAACATCCCATCATTGACCATTGGTCCTATTTACCACTGATGGCAATTAATTGACCTTTGACTAAGATCATGTTATCCCATCAAACCATCCCCTCCATAAACTTAATCTTGAAGCCAGATAGGTCTTTTGCCCCCACTGCTTCCCTTGGAAGGCTGTTCCAGAACTTCACTCCTCTGATGGTTAGAAACCTTCATCTAATTTCAAGTCTAAACTTCCTGATGACCAGTTTATATCCTTTGCCAGGCCATAACTCCATTTTGCCCTTGGAGTAAACCCAAAGGGGCTCTAAAGGATGTAGACAACTGGGGACTGGTGGGTTTAATAAATAATGGAAAATGGTGAGTTTGGAATAGAAGCTCATTCATCTCCCTTTACTAAAAGTAGACATATTTAGTCATGGTACAAAACTATTCATTAAAGCAGTACCTTTTCTTAAACATGACCAAAAAAAAATCTTACATTTCTGAAAAATGTCTGGTCTCCTGCCTTTCTGTGTGTGAAAAGAACAAATGGAACTTTTGTTGGGGAGAGGGGGAGAGACAAGCCAATCATGAGTCTGACGAATCGCCGCTGACTGGACCTATCCCAGGTCTCCCTATAGAGAGGAGATCAGAAGTCCTCATGTACAGAGAAAGAGGGTCAGTAGCTTTTGTGAAAGAAGGAGGGAAATAGTCATCTTAGCTGCAGAAGTAGTGGGAGAAGGCGAGACAGGTGATCTTCACCCATACACACATAATTCCCCTTCACAAGAAGAGGAAATCCTCCTTGTTGAACTATTTCCCAGCCAGGGTAGAATGGCGACAGAGCCTCCCTGAAGCAGAGACTTTCAACCTGATACTAGCTACCAAAAGCCAGCTAATGCTCTGTGAAAAAGAGAAGGACTTCAAGCAGCCAAGACCATCAGAGGACTGTACCCTTCCTGGGATGAAGAAAAAAATATGTGAGTTATGAGGGGACTATCCCTGCTACAATAATTAGGTAATGTAAAAATAATACTCAGCAGTTATAATTTTATTGTTTTTAACCATAGTCCACAAATAAAATAATATTTTCTGTCCCCCTAGCTTAAGGGAGTTACCTTTCCTCTACACATGGCCCTCCAACACCTCCATGTCATGTAACAGCATGGACTATAAGAGCCTAAACCAATAGTCACCATACGGGAAATTTTTGTAGAATATAGTTTGGAGAAAAATCTGTGGACCTTACATTTACCTCTCAACAAGTAAGTGCTATTGATTGAAAAATAATATAAAGCTACATGAAAATACAGGATTGTAGGGCAGAGGAAGAGTTTTGTAAAAGTCAGGCACTTGACAGTTTGAGTTTATAGTTTGAACTCAGGTAGTGACACTTGTCTTCCTGTAAAAATCTTCAATAAATGACATATTGCAAGTGGTGCATTTTTTTACTCAAATAATAGTTGACAATGTGTGTCATCATTTGTTTACCAGCTCTATTTCATCCGCTTAATATAAGCAATAAAAAAGTTCCCAGACACCCTATATTTTTAACAAGTGATTTAAAAATATTTTGTTGTCTCTTTCCAAGATTTATTTGCCAGGGCCCGCTAGATACAATGACTAGGAATGTTCATTTTGTTTTAATTAATATACCTAATGTGTCACGACGATATGCATGTTGTAACATTAAAATATTTTGGTTGGGTTTATTGTTTGAGAGGAATGTAGCAATGATTATATCAGGCACAGTGGGAGCTTTCCCACATAGCAAACCTGTAACCATGGCCTTTTTTCCTGGCCTGGCCATTTTTTAAATAGAAACTACCAACCGTAGTTGTGCAGTGATTTTATGGTGTGAACAAATAGGAGGCCAGGATGAGAACAGAAGACTCATTTTCATTTGTGACCTATTCAGGAACCAAAGTCTTCCAAAGATAAAAGCTAACACATTCATCCAGTGTGACAACTTCTATACAACATTTATTTTAACTACAGGGTTTTTGCCCTTTTAATTTGCTGACATAGTAAACCCCAGGATGGCCAGAGTACATGTAATAATAAGAATAAAATAATAATACCATACTTTACATTTGTAAAGCCTCCTTCATTCCAGGCCTTTTTGAAGCACTTTAAAAATATTAATCCATTTTGCCTCACAACACCTCTGTGGGGTTGTTAAATATTATTATACCCATTAATAATTATACAGATGGATAAACTAAGGCACAGAGAGGTTAAATGACTATGGGCTTGGCTACACGTGTAAGTTAGTGTGCATTAAAGCAGCCCCGGGTGCCCTAACTCCTGAGGTGTCCACACTGGCAAGGCACGTAGAGCGCCTGGATTCTGCAGCTGGGGTGCTCCTGGTAATCCATCTCCATGAGAAGAATAAAGCTTGCTGCGTCTCGGCTGAAATACCTCGGCGTCAGTGTGGATGAGGTGTTGCATTACTGCGCTGTGATTGGCCTCCAGAAATGTCCCATAATCCCCTGAAGTCAAGTGGCTACTCTTCTCATTGTTTTGAAATCGGCTGCAGGCATGCAATATCCCCTTTCAAAGCTCTGTTTCTGACAGTCCAGCCGGCATGCTTATCTGCTCCGGGACAAAGTAAACCATTACTGTGGAATGCTGCTGTTGTGAGTGTGTGTGTGTGTGTGGGGGGGGCGGGGGGGGGTCTGCTGCTGCTGTCTGAACTTCCAAAATAGCATGCTGACATGCTCTCAACCCCCCAAAAACATACTGTCTCTCCCCCCACATACACACAACACACTCCCAGTCACACTCCACCCTCCCGCCCATTTGAAAAGCACGTTGCAACCACTTGCACACTGGAATAGCTACCACAATGCACTGCTCTTTGTGGCGTTGCAAGAACTGCTAATGGGGGTCACACCAGTGCACTTGCAGCTGACAGTGTAAACAGATGGCAGCTGCGGTCTCCGAAGGCTGGTTTAATTCCCAGCGCTCTACATCTGCAAGTGTAGCCAAGCCCTAAGTCACAAGGAAAGTCTATGCCAGAGCTAGGAATAAGAACTCAGGAGTTTTCACGCCTAGGCTAATAACAAGAGCACATGAACCTCTCATCTCTCCTTTCCAAGTAAGGTTAGTGAAAAGATGGTGGAGGAGCAACTCCAGCAGCTTCTTACTTCCTACCACACAGGCCCCTCCCAATCCAGATTCACACAGATATTCCACACATTACACTAATTCCTGATCCAATGCAGATTCTTCTTTGAGGGCCTGGGGTGAAATTCTGGCCAAATTCAAGTCAATTACTAATCTCCCATTGATTTCATAGCACTAGAATTTCACGCTGGTGTTTATTTTGAAAGCCATATATGAACTAGGATTTAGCTGCCAACAATACTGCTTCTTGGTCTGCTCCCCAAATGGCAACTGTGTATGATGGACATTTAATTTGTGTATTGTCGTAGGACCCAGAGGTGCCATTGTGCTAGGCATTGCACAGTCATATGGGTAGACCTACCCATGCCCTGTATCGCTTACAGACGGTAGGGTATTTGGGCACTGACTGGGTGTGAGAGACTATGAATTTCTGAGGAAAGGGAATAACTATCTATGCACAAGGCAGTTAGAGGAACAAACACTAACCTATCCCTGACTCTCAGCAGTACTCCTTGGCTAACTGATTACATTTTTGGTTTAAATTAAAAAAATATTTTCCCCAAACCTCCCCTTCCCTTCAGAGGCATGTTCATCAGTTACAGGGGGTAACTGTGTGAGTTTCTGTTGTCATTACACAGGAGATCAGACTAGATGATCAAATGATCTCTTCCGGCCTTAAAATCCATGAATCTTTTCAGTTTTTGTTGGGCCTCTGCTGATGAGGCTCCTGCATACATAGACTGTGTAATATGAAAGTAAATATGCTGTGATGAGCAGGAAAAATAATATATATACTTGCTTATAGGGTTGTCTCTTAGGTACTTATCCTCCAATGATCTCCTGCACCCAGGAAGAAAACCTAGAATTATAACAGGATCCACTGTTTAGGGATGGGCTGGAATTGAGAGAAGTCAAAGAGGCTGAATAGAGTTCACTGACTGTGGGATCTCGACCTCTTAGACTCCTAGCAGCGAGCGCTATAACAGAATGTCACATATTCTCTCTCTCTTTTTCATTTTCTCTCTCTCCCCCTCTTTCCCTGTCATTTGTTAGGGTTATAAATATATTTACCAGTTTATTCAGTGTTGGTGATTCCAATAGAACCTTTTGGGTATGTCTACACTGCAATAAGCCATGACTGGGCCGTGTCAGTGGGCTTGGACTGCGGGGCCATAAAATTGCAGTGTAGATATCTGGTCTTGGGCTAGAGCAGGGGTGGCCAACCTGTGAATCCGGGTCCACATACGGCTCTTCAGAAGTTAATATGAGACTCCTTGTATAGGCACCAACTCCGGGGCTGTAGCTACAGGTGCTGGGGGGTGCTCACTGCTCCCCACTCCACCCCTTCCCACCCCTTCCCCTGAGTCTGCTATGCCCTCACTTTTCCCTCTCCTGCCCAGAGCCTCCTGCACACCACAAAACAGCTGATCGGGAGGTGCCGGGAGTGGGGAGGAGGCGCTGATTGGCGGGACTGCCGGTGGGCGGGAGGCACTGGGAGCAGGGGGGGGAAGCTGATGGGGGGGCTGTTGATGTATTACTGTGGCTATTTGGCAATGTACATTGGTAAATGTTGGCTCCTTCTGAGGCTCAGGTTGGCCATTCCTGGGCTAGAGACCCATGAGAGAAGAGGTCTTCAAAACCTCAAAGGTTAAATTTTAGGCTTTATGCAGCACATAAGGGATAATAAGAGGATCCTAAAGTTAGGGAAAGGTTGGAATTGAGGAAAGAAATTGGAAATTGACCATTGCGAATGTTATGTCTTTAGTTTATCAGATGATATTACTGTAAGGTTAAACCAGGTGCCTTTGTCACAGGCAAATGTTCAACAGGATTGGTTTAGGGTAAACATTCAGAAATTCTCATGCTTTGCCATCCCCAAGTGCTTGGATCTTTCTCTTTAAAGAGCCTCAGCACTTCTAGTTTTATCCAGACTGGGAATTTTGCAAGAGCAGACTCATTGTATGTTGTTAATTCTAGTCTTGAATGAAGCCGTGAAGTGCAAACAAGTGATGTTCTTTCTTCCTTTCTCTACCTTCCTTTCTCTTTTAAATTAAGTTAATAGAACTCTTCCAAACCGCAAAGGTCTCTCTCTCTCTCTCTCTCTCTCTCTCTCTTCCCCCACCCATCCCTGAATAAGCAATTCCAGCCTTAGCACCTATATCCCTGGATTAAGATTTAAAATTACCTGCAAATGCTCCTGCTTGGATATGAAGCTGGGAAATTTTCCTCTTAATAAAATACAAAATCCACAATTATCTTTGCATAAAAAACTAAAATGCAAATAAAAGTTCCAAAGGCTCTCAATCTTTTACTCAGTGCTATCAAAAAATCAGAGTCCTCTGGGGTTTTAATTTCCTCCAGATGTCAGCAGAAGACATGGAGTTTAGCAATGAAAGGCTCGGTAGGGGAAACTTGAACTGGAAGGAGAAAACTAAACAAATAGGCCCTTAAATCATTCCTTCACTTCCCCAGTACAGTGCCATGGCTATTTTAAGATGTTTTTCTTGTCCAGATACCTTAAATCAAATCATGTGGCTAAATATAAAACACATGCCCTTAGACCAGGGCACTCAAGAGCTACAATGCTTTGTATGGCAGCACCTTATTTTTCTAGTCCTCTTTTCCATTTACTTCAGATCAATAGCCCTAATAACCTATAACAAAAATGTCCAATTGCTTGTGGCCTGTAATGACACTTGAGGTAATCTGAACCAAACTTCTTGGAATTTTGCCCATTACAACAGCAGCTATTTTAAACTTGCACTGATAACTCTTTTAAATTGGAGACCACATAATATTATCAAAAAGCCACTGAGATCAAGCAATGGAGTTTCTCAGTCTTTGTCCCTGTGTTTGGCAGCTCTCCATTGTTCAGGTGTTATATATTACATGCACACCCTTTTAACAATTTATGCCCTTCAATTAGATGAGATATTTTAATACCAAAAGTTCACTATGCAAGAAACATGCACATATCAAAATTATTATATTAATAAAATGTATCATATTACTTGCTGTATTTGCTATTTCATGTGTTGGAAACAAACATCAGCAACCTCTAACAAGAAAGACAGACAACTACCCAATATAATCAGTGACACAGGAGTGGGTCCTCTGGCCACAGAGATGGCGGAAGACGCAAGTAGGTCTCCTAAGCCTTCACCCACATTTGTAGTATTGTCTCTTGCAGGACCCATGTCTGTGTAGTGTGAGGAGGAGACAACGACTGTTGGAGATCCGCACTATAGTAGATACACAGCACAGCAGCAGATACAACTTCACAGTCTTTGCTCAGCCCATCCGCCAAACCTTGCCACGGAGGTGCCCCAAATTGTGAAGCCCTTCCATTACTCCCACCAACCATTCACAACATGTACCTGATCCAAGTCCCATTACGGTCGCACACCATTTCCACAGTAACTAGGTCCTCCATGGCTGTGGAAGAGGGGATAGGAAGTTACACTGTTTTTTGACCTGGCACTGTCTGCAGCCCCAATAACTTGGAGCATAACAGAATCTATAGGTAAATTGAATCTATAGGTAAACAGAATCTATAGGTAGCACCACTGGCACAAATGCAGCATTACTGATTTACATTAGCTAAGCATCTGGCTCACGGTCTACCTCTGGAATAATACAGCTGCCTGCGAATAATTAATTTCTCTTAATGAGCAAAATCCAAGGAGCAGAACAGGATGACAGGATCTACAAAGCTGTCTGTCTGTCTGACTGTCAGTTGTTCCTCTCCTCATATTGTGACCCAACCATTTCTCCTTTCTACTGGTGAATATATTTTCTTCTTCAAAAGTTCCTTATTTATAACACCTACAGAGACTATTCAGTTGTCAATTAACTACCATGGGGAAGGCAATGCGTGTCAGGTGAATTTTACATCCTTACCAGCTATGATAAAAGCTATTCTGCAGAGCTGAAGGGAAAGCTACAAGATGCTGAAGGCTATAAAGAAAACATATGGGAAAATCAGAAGAGAATATTAGCTTGTCTGGGTTTTTAATTTTGCGTATCAATAGGTATTAGAGAATGCACTTACAATGGACTGAAAAGATAGTCGTGTGTCAATGCAGAAAAAAAAATACTTGAAGACCAACTAATTTCAGCCTGATCATCCTGTGGCTTTTTAAAGGAACTTCTCCACAGCATCTCTTTTAAGTATTCTGCTTTCCTAAGGCATGAAGTGAAATCTGTGAGTTTACTTCAAAGAGACTGTACTGAGATGCAGATAAGAGGAGCTTAACACCTACAGCTGAGCAACTCTTGTCAGGCCTTAGGATGCATCCTGTTTATGATATCCTTTTTGTACACAATGGGACTGCAATAAATCATCTGTACCTGGATGGGCTGGGGGCATAACACTCAAGAGACCAATATACCAATTTTTGTTGTTATAGGTGACACTGACATAGCTGTAAATGTTTCCTCTATGTGGAAACAAGATTCACTGTAAAATATTTGCACAGATTTCAATAGCAAACAATACAGTCAGAAGCACTGTACTGATTGAAGGAGATAAGTGGTATCAAGGTACTTTTGACATCCGCAAACTAACCTGAACCCTTATTTTTAATCTGCATTTTAAGGATTCCTGTAACAGCTATGCAACTAAAATAATCAAGAAAGAAATAAGGGAAAGGAAAAAAAATCAGGGTCTGAATGCTTTAATTGAAAACATCATTTGCAATTATGAAATGCAGAAAAGTACCTTTGAATAAAACAATAATTTAAAACAATGTTTACTTTAAGGTATGTGTACCTCTTTTTCCCTCTTTCTTTCAAACATACACACAAGCACGAAAGAGTGAGAGAAAGATGTAAAAACTATAATAGCATAGTTAATTAACAAAATTGACAATCATTTGATATTTAACAAAAAAACCCACTTAATTAGAATTACAGCATTGTAAAGTACGCATGGAGAAAGTAGAAACACAAGGCGCTTGATCTTTCAGACCCCTAAGGAATACAATATGGGAGCACTGCACAGAATGTGAAAATTAACTGCGAGCAAGAGAATAAGTTGATAGTATAACTCTTCCTCTGATGGGAGGGATCAGCGACTGTTCCTTCTCTGTTGGGTTACCTTTTTTTCCCTTTGCTCCACAATACACTGGCAAATCAGAAAGATAGACGGGGCCTTAAAATTCACCCCATTCCTCTGTCTCGGTGAGGAAATGTAATACATGGAAGAGGCTTAATGTGATAGAATCATCATCAGAACATTTTTTTTCCATCAGAAATGGTATAAAAAGGTGTTTCTCCTATAATTTTAAATGAATTTCTCTTTGCAAATATGCAGATTCTGTCAAGCAGATGCACAGAAGTCTTTATAAATCACACATATACATTTTTGCCTGGTTGCCAGCCTCACAAGTTTTCATGCACTTCCCTCTTTCAGTTTTTTTCTCCTTAATTGCAAAATAGAAAGAACTGTGTTGCTCTAATTCTCCCGGTTTTCATTACTCTGATGGAACACTGCCATTAGCATGAGGGATTAAATTGGGCTAGATTGAACTGAGGTTTATAGCTCCAGTTCCACAGAGTTCTTCTTAACAGGAACCTTCCAGCTCCTTGTGATGTCAGAACACAGGCAATAGTGCTTTCACTTTTCAAAAATCCTAATGTAATTCTCTATAGATCTCAACAGACTACAAATGATATTGAACCAATAACTGATAGGAAGCCAGCTCCAGGCTCTATGTGTTAACTTCCTAAGGTATTTCACTGCCTTTTCAACTTATTTTATACGTTCTTCAGCTCTTTTCCTGCTCCATTGAGAAATAATGGTCCTACCTTTAAAAGCCTGGCCTGGGGCATAGAAAGAGGAATGGTGTTCCTGGAAAATTACAGTCACCTTTTCTGAGACAGAGGTGTGTTTGGGTTTTTTTGTTGGTGTTCATTGCAGTGGTGCTGTGAGCAGACATGGAACAGTAGCACTTTTTGTTTCACAGGTAGGATGGCTACTCTTTGTTCCATGTTAATGAAACCCTATTTGAGGAATACCAGTGCCATGGAGCTGGGGGAGAAGAGAATGTGCTTGTTGAATTTTTTGGCTCATTTTGGTAGTGGAATCTTAAAAATTGGGACGGGGTAGGAAATGTTATCTTATTCTTTGTGTATTCAAGTTCCACCTGGAAACATATTTCTGCCTCCATTGCTCTTCTTTTACTTTTCATGTGATACTGGGGACACAGTGGCGAGGCCTTCAGTTGTGCCTAGTGATGTGACGGAAATGAGCTCTCTCTCATGTGGTTACACTCTGCATAGCTAGCTGCAGAACCTGCCTTTCAGTATGAATCCTGGTCTGAATATATTAGATTCAGAGAGGTGGACAGCCCTAGAAAAATGCATGATAGGGGAGATGAACACAGCACATATGTCAGGTAGTGGGGATAGTTATTTAGAAAAAGACCAGTTTAAGTCTAAAACCAGAAAGGTTTTAGGAAGTATGTTCACAGCAATGCAACTAAGGCTCCATTATAAATATATACATTCAACAATTAATAGCACACCTCACCTACAAAATATTGGAGTGAAAAGTAACCCTTCACCTCTTTGCCTGGATTGCATTGGTTTAAGACAGCACGAGATGCACACAGGACACTTCTTTGTGTTGCATTGTGGATTTCTTATGCAGCAAGCCCCAGTGGTGAGAAAACACAGTGATCCCACGATTTATTAGCATTCAAACAAACTCTGTACAGATTCTCACATTCCCAGTATTGTCCTTAATATTCTATGCCAATGCCTGTTCATATGTGCATGGAATTCTGTCTGCATACAGATAGATCCTTGTGCAAGGCTTGTAGAGCCTGCATAGTTTCTCTTAATGTATCTCTACTCTTTACATGTCAGCTCTTAATTTTATTAAATAGAACTGTTAATATAGTGGTTAAATATAAGTAGGCTTAAGAAAGGAAACAGCAAGAGCTATATGAATTCATGGCTAGAAACTGCTTCTTGTATGTCATTTCATCTCCAAAAAGGGAGATTTTTTCAATACAACTAAATGAAATATTAATATTCTAATGTAATATTTGTGTTGTGGCAGCACTTAAAAACCCTAGCCAGAGATGAGGGCTCCATTGTACTAGCCACTGTACACGCACATAACAAAAGGTGCTTAGTCTGAGTAATATTAACATATCCATCACTGTTAGGCTGGAGAAATGAGGTTTGAGTTTTCTTTAAGATCTATGGTTTAATCTCAAAGTCCACTCAGAGCCAAATTTTGCTCTTGGAGGAGATGCATTGGATTCTGAGACTGTGGTCCCTATGGCTAGGTTTTTCAGAAGAGCTGAGTTCCCACAGCTGCTGATGAAGTCAATGTGCTCAACACTGCCTAAAACCAAGCCCCTAGTGGTCATTTTTACTCCCAGTTTTGCTCATATTCCTTTCTGAACACTGCTGATCCTTTACAATTGCTATGCACACACTGTCGTTAAAGCTTCATATACTATCCAGACTAACCATATTCCACATTAGCCTTGTTCCACTTAAAATTTCCCACTGATGCTACTATCTGTGATAGTAATAGTGGAAGCACAAGTACTGACAGGTGTCCAGGTGACCATCCGTGGTAACCACAGTGTCAATTAATCTCTGCTCTGTGTAGGTCTGGGTAACAGTATTTAAAATGTCAGTGGCTGCCTTGGTTACATTAGTGCTCTGACAGTTGTGGCTACAGATGGAACTACACTGATGGTAACAACAGGAAGACATTCTAGGCAAAAAGGTGTAGTGTAGAAAAGGCCCTTGAGTCTAAGTGGAACTAGGTGCTTTATCATAGGGATCCTTGCTCCTGGACACAGCATAAAACTGATTGTCAATTTTCAATCAAGGAAGAACATTTCACCCAGGAGGGGCCCGGTGGATGTCTCACATTCCTCTGGATCACTGAACAGGAGGCTTTCAGTAGGATCAAATTAACATACTCTACACACAAGTTTCCCATGGCAATAGGTAACATGGATTAGTAGGTTTGTATGTTTCCTATCTCAGATGTTCCTATGTTCCTATGTTTCCACCCTTCTAACCAAAGATTGGATGGCACCTCCTTCTGAACCCAGCAAAGCTGCACTTTGATTAGACAGAGTGGACTCCCTCCCAAGGCACTCCCTGTTCCTAAGAGATGAGTTTGCTTCTGCACTCAGTACAGAGGCATTGCTGGCCAGAGAGGTAAGAACAGGGAATGAAAGGGCATGTTTTCCTGGAGACAGTTCAAAGCACTATCAGTAGATCATTAAGCCAGCTACCATTTTGCTTATGTATTCATGTCCCTTTCAGCTGCGCATAGTAATTAGCAATAAAATTTTGTTGGAAATATTTTATGTGGTGAGTTGTTATGCATGTTTATATATGCATTAACACTCCTCCCCCACTAAAGCATTGGCTTCTATAAGGTTCTGTGAAGGGTCTTTTTATCTTCAGATATTTAGCCTAGTATCTTGTGCTCCTATCAGGTAGATAAAACAGTAATGCATAAGATAATTAGGGCACATCTACACTGCAGTTGTAAGTGGGCCCCCCAGCCCAGGCAGACACAGACACTCTCTCTTTGCTCTAGTTAGCATGCCCAAAACAGCAGCATGGACTTTGCAGCATGGGTGGTGACATACAGGCTAGCCACCCAATTATGGACCCAAGGGGTTGGACAGTCTTGTATTCAGGGGGCTACCCCATGCCATCACCTGTGTCACAACACTGCTATTTTTAGCATGTAGCTTGAGCATAGCCAGCCCATGACTGCCTACCTGTGCTGGGAGGCATGCTTCTAGCAGCATGTAGACATACTCTATCAAACCAGATGGACTGGACCAAGAGAAGCTGGTCTGTGCCTCTCCTGTTTCCCACTGTAGATTATAGTAATGTTTCCTGAAGAAAGGTTTAAGGAAAAATCCAGCAGTGATGTGAGAGTTACACTATGAGTTACATTCTTCTCTCAAAGGAGTTTCTCTCCATTTACACCTGGGTAACTCAACAGACTTTGGTATAACTGGGTCAAAATAATACAGATTGCATCAACTGCATGTGCAAAGTGAGTATAATTTACACCTGTTAGAGGTGTTCTCTGGGCACCAGTTTCAAACTCTGTAAAAGTAGGTGCAACCTCCACTGGAGTAAATGGGATTTAATCCTGTTTAAGTAAATTTGAACTTTGTGGATGGTTCAATTGTAACTCAACTTAAGTGGAGAGAGGATTGCTTTAATATATATTATTCTGTTATTTGCTTCTAGTTAGCCCCTTCTGCTTCCTGGGCCTGTCACTTATTTTGTATATCCAAGTCAGTGTAAATTATACTTGTTTTGTCATTTCTACCATGTTATGGCAATGGTGAAAATGGCCCATTACTTATTTAGGAGTTGGTCAATAAATCTGCTTGGCTCACTATTCTATACAGCTCCACACTAATCACATGTGCTCAGGCTGGCCTGGATGGCAAAGACTGAGCAACCAAATATTTAGAAATATGGACCCAGATCAATGCCTGTCCAAAAGAGGCATTATACAGTGAGCTTTACAACACCTCCAACTACCTTGCTTACGGTAGTTTTTATTCTGTATCGATATATACACTATGGACTATGCAAATTCAATAAAGTACAAATGCAGAATTTTATGCATGCAAGTAATAGTCCACACAAATTTTATGGACACAGTTCTGGAGGCAGTTTTGAAAATGTTTCTGAATAAATATTGCAGACTATTATAAAAGCACAGTTCATGCATGCCACCTCTGAAAGTAAAAACAATACACAAGGAAACATAATGCAATGGTCCTTTGTGGAGCAAAGAAACTAACCAGGACAGTGCAGGCACAACGGTAACAGTTGAAAAATGGAAGAGCTTAAACCATTTTTGAAAGACTCAGATTAACAGTGTCTGGAGGATGAAGTCAGAAGATGGTCATAGGCCGCTATCTTTCAAATCAGCTCATTTGTATTCATTTTTGCCTGCTCCTGACCAATTAATGAACATGTTTTTTTGAATTTCAGAAGGCTGTTTATGAATGGGGAAAACTGACTGAAATAAAATAGGGAGGTAGTAAAGAAGACCAGCTATCCTTTCATCAATCCAGCCCATTCAAGGAGAGCTGGGGGCAGTGAGGAATAAAAGAGGGGAACATGCTTTTGCTCTCTCAGATGTATCTGGATTTCCCGGAACCTAGCCCAATTTGAGGTGAAAATTATTTAATTTAGACTTTGACAAAATGGAAGCTACTGATTTAAGAACTTCTAGGATTAGTAATGGAAGTTCATGTGCTGGAAACCTTTGAAATAAACCTGAAACAAGTTAGCTGGCAGGTAGGTTTGCACTGCAAGAGATTCTGACAGCCTGTCAAAGTTCCACTTTTCTCACATTCAATCAACCTCTCTCTTTAAAGAAAGCATAAAATATGTCAAAATGACAGCTGCTGAAGCACAGCAACAGCAGCAGCAGCGTAGCCAGCTAGCTAGCTGCTAGGCCTATTACCTTGGGAAAGAAATCACTGAAAAGTTGTGCAAATGACACATGCTGAATAGGGATATAATTTGCCTGGTCAAGTAGTGGCTCAATGAAAGTCCTCTTACCCCTTCAGAGGCTGCTATTAACCCTTCAGCATTTTCAGACGAGTCTGGCAGACAAGCAGGTTCTGGCTAGCATAGCAGGAAGGGATTGTTTTAAAGTATTAGCACCTTTCACTTTATCTGTAATGATTTCCCACAATTAATTTGCCACAACATTGACTGCAATTAATTTGAAAGCAAACCCAGCAGAGACAATGCTGTAATTACATGGGATTTTAAACTAGTTAGTTGGGTCAATATACCCATGATGATCTTAGAAGATGGAAAAATTAATAAAATTGTTTATTTGTCTGGAGTCTCAGTGCTCCTGTTGCTGTCTCGACCCTTTAAAAATCTGCATCAGCTAAAACTTTGTATGTAGGGTCGAGTTCCAGGTCCAAAGAATGGTACTATAAGGGAAGCCCAGCCCACCTCGCTCCCATTTCCTCCTGGAAGGAATATCTGCTCCCAGGTTTCTTAGAGGTATTCCTGCTTTGAGAGTGGCATGAGGCTGGCCTTAGATTACAATGTTCATGTTCAGCTATCATTTTTCTACACTTCAAACAATTGATCAGAAACAGTAATTTTCAAATGTTTATGTCTCAGCCAAATCTGCAAGGAATTTTATGGGACCAAGAAAAGGCACTTCTCTCGCTCTGGGGGATGAATTTCAAAAGCCTGCTGCAGACAATGGAGGGTTAGAGTTTCTCACTTTTTTTATATATTGGAAACTTTTAGGCAACCAAAATATAGGGATTGCTACCACCTTCAGATGTGTGTGTTTCTGCTGGAGAATCTGGACTAATAGATACCTCAGGATATGATCCCAGGGAAGATTTGTCCTTGTGGATCTTATCCCCAAGATCCAAAAAATATTAAGCTTGAGTTTCTGATTTTAGCAGTTCTAGTTAAGCTAGTCACAAAATTCATGCAGAATGTATATGAAAAAGGAGCAAGATGTAATTTGAATGAAAAGATTACTTGCCAAGGCTGGAAACAACTGCTCCTAGCTTTCAATATGGTGGTCTGACTACCACGTTCGTGAAGTTGTTGTAAATTGAACTTGGAGCATAAAGCCAAACCCTGGGGAGCAGCTGTAGTAGCCGCTGGGCACTGGCCATGATTGAGCTTCAGATCAGTGGTATTTTCACTCCCTTGTTTCCTTGCTTTTTACATTTTTAAACTGATTATTACAGTGTGTATAGTACAGTGAGTCAAGTTATACATGGACTGCTCATGCAGTCCAAACTCTGTACTTTACATGGCTCAGTCTCTGCCTAGCAAGCTCTGGCTTTACTCTATCAGTTTAAGCTGCAGCCTGCAGTAACATCTCTTTAAAAGCCTATACTTCCCCACATACATACACTGCCTGGGGGCCTCCTGTAGGGGGAAGGTCTCTGTTCTGCTGGGTTAATCACTAGATAAGGCCCTGGAATCTGAGCTCCCATCCAAAGCCTTTCTAAAGCAGGAGCTGTCTTTTTTCCATTGTCAGACAGGGTTCCTAGCTTTGAACCAAGTTTCCTCCCTCCCTTCAAAATGGCCATTTCCTCATCCATTCTCCTCCCCAGAAAAACTCTACTATATGCCCCAGTGAACAAATCTGATTGAGCAGCAAACCCAACAATGTGTAAATTAATCCTGTTGAACCACAGAACTATAAATTCTAGATGTAACTATGCAAATATTACTCAAACGGTAGTTTCACAGAACAAAGAGCTGATCTTTCCATGTGCTCTTGAGAACAAAGCCAAAGCCATTCCACATGCCCCCATGTACCCCAGAAACCTGCCGTTCTCTGCCACTGCTAGCTTGCCTTCTGCAAGGCAAAGCAGCAACATCTTCAAAACTATATAACAAATCCCTCACTCTGTGTAGTGGGGCAGTTGCCCCACTTTGGCAGACAAAGGGTTAATAACAGCCCTTGGAGTGGCTGCACAGAACCCAGCCAATCAGAGAAGGCTTAGAAGCAGCCAATCAGGGCCAGGCTGGGCCTATACAAAGGCTGCAAAGCAGCGGCGACAGGACTCTCTTCCTGACAAGCTAGGGAGAAGGACTGGCTCCTTGTAGAGATAGCACCTTAGATAGAGCAGCGCTGGGCAGGCTCAGGGGAGCAGAGGGAAAGCTCCAGGCTGAGGCCCCTGAAAGAAAGGGCCGAGCAGTAGAGGGGAGAGAAGGAGGGCAGGACATGGCTGCCGCCAGAGGGTCCCTGGTATGCGACCTTACACTGCACCTTACCATGGAGGAGTGTGGCCGATGGAATTTGCCGTGTTGAGGCAAGTGACTAGACTTTGGGGTGGTAGGTGGCCACGAAGGCAGGTGCAGACTGAGGACTGCTGATACCCCAGGAAGAGCAGGGGCACAGCCGGAGGGCTGTGTCCAGAAGAGGATGCCACAAGCCAGGGAGCAACGCGGGTTCCAGACAGCATAGCCAAGCAGGCAACGGCCGGGACACCACCCGCAGAGGGTGCTCCACAGCTAGGACAGAGCTAATTCCTGGAGCAACCAGCAGGAGGCGCCGCGGTGGTGAGTCAGCGCTTTGTGACACTCTGCCACTCTTGTTTTAGTAAGGATGGTAGACTAGCTTAATTTCCTACATCAATATAATAGTTAACAAAGTGGTAGCAGGCTAGAGCATAAGCCTCTTTTTCTTTAGTCCAAGCCTTAGGAACTTGGAGTCACTTGTGGCACCAGGGTGGGCTGGGGGGAGGTCAGATTCAGGCCCTCTGTAGCAGTGTCAAAGCAGACCTTCAGGATCTATTTGAAATGGTTCAGCATTGCTCATTAATTTTAATTCTCAGGCTATTAAATTCAGCTAGCCTCAGTGCAGGATTATAGACCTAGGCAGGAAAAGAAAGAGGGCTCTCTATTCTCCACAAGTACTGAAAGGAATTTTGTTGTTTGTTTTTTTATTATTATTTTGTTATTTACCCTAAAGACAATAAATCCTGAGCTGCTCTAATCTGTCACGTCAATCACTAGCCATATAAAAAAGTCTCCAGTGGAGCTTAATGTCTAATGCAATAAAACAGTTGTAGGTACTTTGTAAATGTTTACTGCAACCTGTAATTAAGACATCTCTTACTAAAAATATTTTTCTTTTTTTTTTTCCTTTTGTCAAAATGATTGTTCTGATTTGAGCTGCAGTGACAGGCCTGGGGACCAAAGCTTTCAATCCATGAGTGCTGGAACAATTTGTATAGTGGGAGTGCTGAGAGCCATTGAACCAAACTGTAAACCCTGTAGGTGATGGAAACCACTTCAAGCCAGGGGGTGTGGCAGCACCCCAAGTTCCAGCAACTATATCTCTACCCAGAGAAAAGGGACAACAAGAGCAGCAGCAGTGGCAAAATCAACTTCTAAAAACACTAAATCAAATTATTTCACTCACAGTCTGTAACGACCTTGGAAAGATCTCTTCTGCTCTGGGCTCCTGATGACAGCTGATGCCCTGAGGTGAGGAAATGAAAGTCAGAAGTATAAACGATTAAAATCCCAGCTGAAACGATATATTTTATGAAAACAAAACAATATGCAATCCCTAGAATCCTAAAATGTGGGTGGCTCTCCAACACCATCACTTTTAATACAGAAGTGCAGGCTACAAAGATAATCAAGCACCTGGCTAGATTAGAGAGCAACCTACCTTACTGACTGCTGGGAGTGGCAAAATTTTTGCCTAAGGAGGTTACTCATAAGGGAAAGGTATTCTAATTAAAAAGGAGCAGTGTATGTATGGGTGCTATACCTCCATAGCAAAGAAGCAGGTGGGATTTCCTGAATTGTAGGACTCATTATAAGTTTGCTCCCATCAGGTTTTGTCTTCACTGCAGAAAGTTACCATGTTTCAATGTAGTTGTGAAGAATCAAGTCAACTGATACAAGACTGACCACAATTTTACTGCCAAGATAGACCAGGACAAATCATGGTTAAACTCGGAAGGTTTAAACCATGATTAGCAGACACCATACTGAACATATATTCTGGTGTACCCTGACTGTAAAGCCATAGTGAACATTGTGTCAGCTAGGTTGATTCTTCCTAACCACATTCAAACACGGTATAATTTTGCAGTATAGAATCATAGAAATGTAGGGCTGGAAGAGACTTTGAGACATCATCAAGTTCAGCCTCCCGCTCTGAGGCAGGACCAAGCAAACCTAGACCATCCCTGACAGGTGTATGTCAAATCTTTTTTTAAAAAAAACCTTCAATAATGGGGATTCCACAACCTTCCTTGGAAGCCTGTTCCAGGGCTTCACTACCCGTATAGTTAGAAAGCTTTTCCTAATATCTAACTGAAATCTTCCTTGCTGCAGATTAAGACCATTACTTCTTGTCCTATCTTCAGTGGACATGGAGAACAATCTGTTACTGTCCTCTTTATAACAGCCCTTTACAGATATGAAGACTGTTATGAGTACCCCTTCAATCTTTGTTTTCCCAAGACTAAACATGCCCAGTTTTTTAACCTTTCCTCATAGGTCAGGTTTGCTAAACCTTTATCATTTTTGTTGCTCTCCTCTGGACTCTCTCTCCAATTTCTCCACGTCTTTCTTAAAGGGTGGTGCACAGAATTGGACACAATACTCCAACTGAGATGTCACTGACACCGAGTACAGCAGGACAATTACCTACCGTGTCTTACATACAAAACTCCCGTTAATACATTCCACAGTGAAATCTGCCTTTTTTTTCCTGTGACAGCATCACACTGTTGATGCATATTCAATTTTTGATCCACTATAACCCCCAGATTCTTTTCAGCGGTACTACCATCTAGCCAACTATTCCCCATGTGGTAGTTGTGCATTTTGATTTTTCCTTCCTAAGTGAAGTACTTTGTATTTGTCTTTATCGAATGTCATAGATGAGCCCCCAGACAGCAACTCATACTGTTCTGTATAGTATTTGCTTTTTTTGGTTTGCTGGCCATATAGAAAAATTTAAAACAAATGTTGGCAAACAAAAAAGTAAATGCCATTTCAGGTCACACGAAACATTTCATTCAAACCAAAGTCAAACATTTTATTTTGTGTTTGAACATTTAAAAAAAATAAAAATGAAGGACATTTTGAACTGAAAAGTCATTTCAAATGGAATAAATCGGTTTCATTTTGGGAATGTTGAAACAAAACTGACTTTTTCAGGGTTTTTTTTTAATTTCCCACTTAAATAATTGAGAGATGTCAACATGAATTCATGAAATGTTTCTGTTCCTTCAACTCTGTATATTTTGGTGAAAAGTTTCAACCAAAGCATTTCAGCCTGCTCTAATCCTGTATATACAGTCCTGGCAAGTTAATAATGGGGCTGTTATATGGTCAAACTCTGTGCCTCTGGCTATACTGGGAATGCAACCATTTAACATGCCTTATAAAAAGTAGGCTCAAATTTCTTCAGGTTACCAGATTACACAAAGGTATTCTGGAAGTATCTACAAGGGCATTGACTGTATGGGTCAGGAATGTCAGTACTAATCTGTCTCCAGTTTTAGCTAAAATTCAGTTCAGTATTTGATGTAGGGCATTGACAAGCATGGTGTGGGGTTGAAAGGAGATCGGATGGGAATGGAACATAGATATTACTCTTTGCTACTCCAAGGTTCTGATCAGATTTTGAAAAGAAAATATTATAGTTCTACATTTTCTAAGACTTCCTACATTAACAGCATTTGATTTTTTTCTTACACATTATTAATGCGTAAGATGTGCCCTTGTGACTTCTCTGTTAGCTAAGGTATGTACAACACCTGGTTAAAATCAATCTTAATTAAAGCAAACTCTGGAATTCTGATAGAAGGAAGCTACATTAGTCCACTGCTACCATCCCCTCCCTCCACCACATATTATCCACACACACACACTACTCTTATTGATGTTTGGACAGACTGGGAAAGTGAAGAAAGAGTCAATATTTTGATCTATCTAGCTCTCTATGGCTTTGAATTTCTAACACTTCCATAATGAGAACTGGTGTTTAATACATACTCTGCAACACATAGAAATGATTTAATGTGCCCAAGACACTAGCAACAGCTATCACCACTGTGTAGTCTGAAACAGGCACTAGGGAATCCAACATAAAAAGTGAAGTTAAAGTGAGTAATACTTTTCAGAGCTGAACTTTCTGAATATAATTCTTGTGCTAAAATCCATTGATTGCAGAAGCATTGAGATTGGGTCTTCAAGTATCATTCCATCTAATTGTTAGTGACAAAGGAGCCTCCAAAGGTTTGGTGCTTGGGATTCATTCAGATATATCCAGATATTTGAATATTTATTCATAGTAATCAAACCTCTGGGGTCTGCAAAATTTGGAGCCTAATAATAAATCCTTGTTTATGTGGCTACTTCTATAGAAGTTCCATAGGATTATTTACATGAGTAAGGGTTTGTAAGACTGGTTTCTTGGATAATAATGGGTATGCCAACAGAGACAGCCTAGTTCAGGGATCAGCAAGCTTTGGCCCGCGGCCCACCAGGTAAGCCCCCTGGCGGACTGGGCCAGTTTGTTTACCTGCCACATCCACAGGTTCGGCCAATCACAGCGCCCACTGGCCGCGGTTCGCCGCTCCAGGCCAATGGGGGCTGCGGGAAGGGATGTGCTGGCCGCCGCTTCCCGCAGCCCCCATTGTCCTAGAGCGGCGAACCGCGGCCAGTGGGAGTGGCGATCCGCTGAACCTGCGGACGCGGCAGGTAAACAAACTGGCCCAGCCCGCCAGGGGTTTTACCCTGGCAGGCCGCGGGCCAAAGCTTGCCAATCGCTGGCCTAGTTAATATGGGGCCTGATCCTGTGAGAATGCCAAATGCTTCTTGCAAAGTGAGTGTCCTCACCTTCCACAGATGTCAATGGGATTATTGTGCATTTCAAAACAAATTGCATGACTAAGAGTGTATAGGTCTTTTAGCCTCTCTCATGTACCCCAGCAATTCCTGCCTCTCATTGGGCCAGAAATACACGGAAAGCAGCATCTCCCACTGTATTTTAGCACTTTCACCCCTGCTCCTGGCTGGAACCCAGAAAAGCAGAGGGGCACACAAAAACTGAAATTATAGATATATAAACAGTTGACAAGAAAAGGGCTTAGATCAGGTCCATAGTTTGGATACTCCAAAATAAGAACATGGTCAGATCTAAAGTTTTGATTCAGCTCACTGTAAACCCAGGAGCCATTTGCAAAATGTAGATTCAAATCTAAGTTTGGATTTAGAACACATTCAGAGATTGGTGGAGTTCAGATCCAGCCCTCAAACCAAATCCTACTTCGAAAGTTATCCAAATTTTTCTAAGTTAACTTAATTTTTGGATAAAGATTCTGAGAAGGGAGTTGCGGAGATAACACACAGAGTTCCTATTTTATCTGCTCCAGTTCTTCCTTCTCTACACATGATCATGATCTGAGCTTCATGATGGGAAGACAAAACATTCTTTAAAAAGCAATTTAAATGCACTAACTTCATATTTTCATGAAATGTTTTGTAAACATTAGAACAACCTGTGTACATGGTACTACAAACATGCTGTCAATGTGAACCTTAGAAAATTTCATACCAGGCAACTTTCAAAGTGTTCAGCCACCATATAATTCAATTTACACCTCAACTATAGGAGCAATATATATATTGATCACACACACAGAGACACGTGCTCTGTTCTGTAAGGAGCAGCTGATCAAATGACCCTTATGATGTGTGAAGAAAAAAAACCTCTCTTTCTTTTATCTCTTACATACATCAACAATGTGAAGGGATGCTGCCAAGATCCTCTTGAAAGTTTTCTAGATATCGCTTAATAAAATGTGTTTTGGTTCATAATGTGATTCCAATTCTACATCTTCATATGCTGTTACATATTTTTCCCTTTCTGTGAATTACTCAGCCTTTCATTTTATCAGTGATTCAGGATTAAACTGTTCTTAACCAAGAGAAAACCAATCAGATTTTAAGGGGAAAAAATATCTATTAACAACCATCTAGTGCTTTCAGGGAATTGATTCTTTTATAAAAAGTTGGCATTTTTGGATGACCGGGCTGCAACAAAATGAAGGTGGACTGTGGTGTTTGACAGCTAGACTGTCATTTATTCACACCAGTCTAGTAAGCTCTCTTTGAAATCCTGCGGAAAGGGAAGCTTCAATTAAGAGTGAAGTTCAGTTCTCCCTGACGTTATTAAAGTCAGAATAAAAGCATTCTGAACATCTTTCCTGTAATCACCTCATGCTTTAAAAATAAATAAATCAAATCTCACAACTCTTGCTTAATCATTCTGCTGAAAGCCACCCATTATGTGCTCCCACAAGATTCTGTTTCCTATCTCCAAAGATCAGAGTTACTGGATTCAGACCTTTCCTGTTGAGTGCTAAAATCCTGTCTGCAAGTGTGTCTCATTGCAAAAGAATAAGATTAGTTTAATGAAGAATAGGAAAAACACTCTTGTTTAAAAAGCTGGGGACTGTAAATACTATATATTTTAAGGTAGTGGCCTGCTTTCCCCTCCTGTTTCTCTGTAATGAGCCAGCTAACCCCAGGAGGAGGATGTAAGTGGTACGGCAGTGCTAGTGAATAAGCGAATCCTCATCAGTGCAGATGGGTGGCATTTGAAAGACTCAAACTTGATACCTAGGGCTTATATCAGATTTTTTTTAAAGCATTATAATTGCAAAGAATTTATTTAGAATGCATGCTCCACAATGATTTTGGAATATCTGCTAAACACTTGCTATTTAAGCAGTTCACGTGACAGTGTAACAGCTACAACATTATCACTTGAAAATGGTTTATTGGCAAATGAATAAATCAGAGATGAAGCATGCAATGCACAGACTGTAATTATGGCTGCACACTGTTTCATCATAGATTCAAAATTCTTTATAACTGTATTATGATTATAACAGATGCCCCCAAGAACTATGATGAACTTTGTTAGGTAATAAGAGTGGCAGATGTTCATTTGTGATGTAAACTCGGGTGGTAAGATTCTCTGGGCTCCTGGGGGTAAAAAGAAAAAATCAGTCTCATGTCTTCTCCCTCATGGCCAGATCCAAAGCACATTACAGTCACTGGAGGCCTTTCCTTTGACTTCATATAGAGTCTGATCAAAAGTTGAGGTTCAAATCAGTGATTGTGCAGGCAGTTGCTGTGTTACCTGTGGAGGGGTAAGCCTGTTCCTCTTTTGCATTTGAAATGAAGACGGATAAGAAGATGAGGATCCAAAGGTAAAACACCACAATGGGGTCCTCTCAGCATGGCTGAGGGCTGAAGGGCTGCTGTTTAAGTAATAAGTTCAAAACAAGAACCTGAGGGAGCCCTCAGAGAAGGTTAAATAATTGTTTAGGCTTTTAAAGTGTATTTATATTTACTCAACTTAATGCTAGTGAATCAAAATCCCTAGAGGTAGCAGGCCTTTGTTTATCCAAAGAACTACAGCATAGGGCAGGTAAGGGCAGTGCAAACTTCCCTACCCAACTCTGCCAAATTCTCCAACTAGAGCCGGTTGGAAAATTGACTGTTTTCCCTGTGGAAAATGCTGAGGTTTTCATGAGAAATGTAAAGCCAAACATCTTTGGCCTAAAGCTGAAAAAAATCCATAATTGGGTTGTGACGTTCCCCTGGTGTTATCTGGACCAGTGAGCTGCTAGGTCACTCCAATCTTCGACTCTGAGAGCAGCCTTACCCTGCTCTTTTGTGATAACCCCCACTTCCGGGTTGTTCACACACAGCCTCTGGCATGTAAGCTGCCTCCAGCTACGTGAGTCAGCACTTTTGGCCAGCCACCGCTTGGCCTGTGCAACTGAATGACACTAGCCACTATCTCCAGTCCCAGACACAAGCCTAGGAACCTCCGTCTTGCAGTGTCCAGTTATGCCCGCTGGACGCTGCAAGCTTATATGAATTCGTCAATTTAACAAAGAAATTGATATGCACCAGGCTTGTTATCCCAAGGGGCGTCTCTGACACTCTTCAAACCAAATGCACTGCTTCAGGTAGAATAAACAAACAAATATATTAACTACAAAAGATAGATTTTAAGTGATTGTAAGTCAAAGCACAGCAAGTCAGATTTGGTCAAATGAAATAAAAGCAAAACTCATTCTAAGCTGATCTTAACACCTTCAGTGCCCTTACAAATTTAGATGCTTCTCACCACAGGCTGACCAAGTGAAGGGGAGTGATTCACTCAAGAGTCCAACAGATCCTTTGTTGCTGCTAGGCCAGTGTCCTTTGTTCCTGTGAGGCTGGACTGGGTTTGTCCCATACATGCCCTGATGAGGTGTGAATTCCCCCTCTGCTCCTGGATAATTTTGCCTGGGCTTCTGCTCCTGGAGAGTTTTTGCCTGGGTTTGTTTTAAGCCAGGAGGACACATTTTTAGCCTCATAACTATATACATGAAACTACAACCTATAACATTACTATAACAACAATACTCAGTGCATCATGAGCCTTCCAAAGAAACCCAACATGACAAACTTTGCATTGGATACCACACAATCATATTATAAGGACCCTTTGTCGCTTCTGCATATTATAAGGATGAACATGGGGGTGCAGGGTGTTCCCCCGTGGTACAGAGCATCACATGGGTATCTAAATAAATGGCTCAATTTGCAAAGGTACTGGGCACTTACTACAGTGCATAGATTTGGATGCTTAACTTTAGACATGTCAGGCTGGAAGCATTGGCCTAACCTTTTAGATTTTGTTTGTTTGATTAACAGCAGACTGATGTACAAAGATTCTGAATATTGGGAACTCCGATTGAAGTAGTCAGGCCATAAGTTGATAACTCTTTCCCTTGCAAAACTTCTCAGTTTTCCCAATACATTGTCAAACTATTTAGATGACAGCTAGATCTGGTAGAAATATTTTCAGCTAAATGTTTTTGGTTTTTAAAAAAGGGGGTACATTGAAAATAATTTTTTTCATAAAAAAAACCCCATCATTTTCACCAAAAATATTCAGGTTTTTGTCAAAAACCACACAAAAATGAAAACTTTAAAACTGAAAAATTTTCATTTTCAGTTGCTGAAAACCAAAACCATTGATGAACTATTGCTGGATAGTTCCCAGATGTGTTACTTAATAAGGTTGTGGCCTACTGAAATGACATTTCTGGTGTCTTGCTTTTCTTCCGGCAATGTTTGGAACATCTCACATCTGTTTACCTTGCAGACAGAGGACTACTTTATGTCTGGGGCTTACATTAGTGTAATTGAGATACTAATCTCAATACCCTAATAAAGCCATATAAGAATAAGGGTTGTCTACTCAGGAAAGTTTTACCAGTTATATAGGTATAGTTACACTGATATAGTTATATATAACTCCCTATGGGTAGGTCTACACTACGGGGTGGGGGTCGATGTAAGGTACGCAACTTCAGCTACGTGAATAATGTAGCTGAAGTTGACATACTTTGCTCGACTTACCTCGCCGTGAGGATGCTGCAATGTCGAAGGCTGGCGCTCCCCCGTCGACTCCGCTTCCGCCTCGCATCGGGGTGGATTACTGGCGTCAACGGGGAGCGCGTTCGGGGATCAATTTATTGCGTCTAGATTAGACGCGAAAAATCAGTCTCCAAAAGATGGATCGCTACCCGCCGAATCGGCGGGTAGTGTAGACTAGCCCTATGTGGACACTCTTATTTAAGTATAAGAGTGGTTTTGTTTTTGTTTTCAGTTTAGCTTATGTTGCTTTGAACAAGATTTAAGCTAAACCAAAAAAGACAATCAACATCAGAATAATAACAGTGTCCACATGCGATGTTATAACATATAACTACATTGGTTCAAATTCACACCTTAGCTTATACCATTGTGACTTTCCCATGCTGCCAAACCCTAAAATCTACAAAATTTGTCACGTAAATTCTGATTTCAGAATATGGAGGTAAGGGATAGAAAGACATAGTCTGATCATCAGAAAGTATCCAGCTACAGTTTGCGGTATTAGCAAGTAAGAAAAAGAAAAATATCTTTTGTTTTGTAAACTGAGCAAATTTCATTTGGAAGTCATTAGACCTGGATCAATATGAAGCCCCATGATGTCATTTCTTCAGTCTCTCCTCAGAGTACATCTGCACTTTAAATGCCAACACAATTAAGCAAACTAAAACTCAGTTGGAGTAAAGCACTTTAAAAAGAGAAATTAGGACAAAGTGATCCCTGGTGATTAATGTTAGTGGATTTACACCAGTGATGTACTTGGCCTATTCTCTTTGTGGACGTCTTCCACCGCTTTTCTGGGATAGCCTTCCCTTTTCAATGTGAAATTCGTAGTAGTTTTACTGAATCACACACTAGTGGTTCATTAGCGAGTTTGTTTTACTGTTTAGCGATTGAATATGTAGAACTGTGATGTAAATTTCCTTTAAAAAACCTAAACAGTGATTAAAGTCCAGACTGTGGTCTTTACTCACACTGATGAGCAGTTATTCATCTGGACAGTCCAATGGGACTGAATGGACTACTTGGATGAATAAGATCTCGTTAATTGGAGCATGACACTAAGGAGAACAAACTGATTTTTAAAGGTGCAATTCAGATGCAAGAATGTTGGGCAGAGGGTGTAATGGACCAAGAGTTTTATTTTTAGGTGAATCTACAAGGGCTTGTTGATCAGAGTTTGAATCTCTAGTGAACAGATTGCAGCTGCCCTGACAATAATAATAGCAGATGGGATTAATTAACACAATGTCAGCTTTTTCAGCCCTACCTACATTGATATTTTGTCTCCAAACATAATGCACCAATTTTAAGAAAGCAAAAATCAGACTTTGCAGGACTCAATCGCGGGTATATTGCTTTTGTACATTCTACAGCAACTCGTGTTTCCCCCAGGGACATAGTTGTGGTTATTCTTAGATATGCCACCTAGTTTTACTTGTAAGGAAAATGAGCATCTTTGTCAAAGAACTCTGGCAACAAACCCAAGGCATCTCACTGTTAGATGCATTCTAATCACAAAGTTTCCCTCTGCCTGGGTGGTGAGTGAAATAAATAAGATATTCTCCTTATTGTGTAAATTACAGCAACTGGAACAAAAACAGGCAACTGAGATGACAAAAGCACGTTGAAAGCTGTTGTCTGCTCTACATGATATAAAACCTGAAGACGAAGAAAAATATACAAAAAAAAAATGTGGTCACTGCTTGCTGTGTTTTGTAAAGTTTCTTGCAGCTGATTAAAAAGATTTTTCATGAAGAAAGGCTAGCATGTGGTGGGAAACTTAGCACTCTCAGGTACAGTGTAATGAAAAATCCTTATCTTATTCAAAAGTTTGCACCTCCTTTCTACTCCCCACAACCTCTTCACCCTCAGTTCAGAGCATCTGTGTGTAAGCCTGAGAATTCATGAGAAAATATAAACATACAGTCTAAGCAATAGAGATCATGTGATTACCTCTGCTACAGAATCTGTGCTCCACTCACACATTCAGGTACCCACCAACTTTCAGAACCCCTTCTCAGGATCATTTCTGATGCTGATGCTGCTTCTTGGGTATGATTTGATTAGTCATCGCTGTGGTGTCATTTCCAAAGTTAATCTTCCCGTCCTGAACCCCGTCATTGTTACTTTTTGTTTGTTTGTTTGTTTTGTTTTAAAGTCAGGAATAAGGAGGAGGAAATTAGTGGAAGAGGTGTGCATGGTTAAGTGGGAAGCACGGCCACAGGGCTGGCCTTACCAGGAGGTGACCTGAGACAGCCGCCTCAGATGCCAGATGGTGTGTGTGTGTGTGTGGGGGGGGTAACACTAGGACCCAGAGTGTAGAAAATTGTATCTGCTGCTGCTGCATATGTATTTTCTCTGCTCTAGATGCACAGAGATGGTGGAGTGCTGTGCTGGAGGAAGGAAGGCACACGAGACATAACAGGGAGGCAGACAAAACGGTGAGAGGGAATAACAGAAAGCAGCAGGAGCTGCAGGGAGAGAGAGGAGGAGGAGCCTCTTATGTACCTCTCTAGCCTGGACTGATTAACAGCAGCTTCTCAGGGAGCTTCCTGTTTCCTTCTGCTTCCCTGAACCCACTTGAGGAGGACAGGCAGTCAACTGAAGTAGGAGGAGCCAGTATGACCCTTAAGACGCTGATATTTTCCCTAACTCAGGCCCTGCTACCAGCCTGCATATTTGTTCCCTTCAATTGAGTGTTGAGAGCCACTATAGCTGGCACATAACAGCAGTCATGAGTGAAAGAAGAAAACGCCCCTCTGGGGCAGCATTCAGAAAAAGCAAGCAAACAAAGGAAGCTTTTCTATCTAAGCAGGAAGGCGCTCTCCTGAGATACATAGACACAAATGTTCACAGTGAGTCTTCCGGCCGCAGTGAGGATGTGAGTGGTGAGGAGATGCCTGATCTTCCAGTTAGTCAGAGTGCTGGTGACCTGTCAGCTACTGCAGAATCCATATCTCCATCTCAAATGGATGATGTAACCATGCACATTCCTGAAGAAAAGTGTAGATCAGAGAAGAGTGTGGTGGAGGCTCAAGAAACAGCCACTGCTGAGTTTAGTTCCTTAAGTCTAGATGATCCAGGACTGTGGACCCACCTGAGCAGTAACCTGAGGGACTTCCTTGTACTGCATGGGCCACAGAAAGTGAAAAACTTCATGTTCCCAAAAGACAATGAAAATAGAAGTTTCCATCCAACACATTACTGGTGTGAAATCCCCAATGGTGACAAAGTGGAGAGGCCATGGCTTATGTACTCAAAAACCCAGAATGCTGCATACATTTTTTGTTGAAAACTCTTCCAGTTTAATGTTCTAGCCACATTGGGTTCTACAGGAACAAAGGACTGGAAAAATCTGGCTAAAAATCTGGCATGCCATGAGAAGCCAGCAAATCACCAGAGAGCATTCCATAGGTAGAAAGAGCTTGAGATGAGACTAAGGCTAAAGGCCACCATAGATGATCACCATCAAGAGAAGATTGCATCAGAGTCTCTTTACTGGCAAAATGTTCTGAAAAGGCTCATTGCCATTGTGAGAATGCTTGCTACCCAAAACTTAGCACTCTGTGGCACTTCAGATCAGTTGTATGTGCCAAACAATGGAAACTTCCTTAAAATTGAGTCTGATGCTGTACTCCAGAAGCATCTAAGAAGAGTCACCACCCAAGAAATATACACACACCACTAACTTGGAAAAACAATTCAAAATGAGATCATACAGTTATTGGCAACAAAAGTCAAACAGAAGATTGTGGCAGATCTGACGTCAGCAAGATATTACTCTGTTATTCTGGACTGCACACCTGACATCAGCCATATGGAATAAATGACTTTAATGGTGCGTTTTGTAACAACAACAGAACCTAGTGAAACTGTCCCTGCAATGGTGACTGTCAGAGAGCATTTTCTAGAATGTATTGACATTGATGATACTACAGGAGCTGGTATGACAAATGTGCTTCTTAAAAAGCTGGAAGATACGGGAATTGCGATAGCTGACATGAGAGGTCAGGGCTACGATAATGGTGCCAACATGAGAGGAAAGAACAGAGGAGTGCAGACACGTATCCGAGAGTTAAACCCTCGAGCTTTGTT
Organism: Chelydra serpentina; assembly: GCA_037349315.1. Classification (NCBI taxonomy): domain Eukaryota; kingdom Metazoa; phylum Chordata; order Testudines; family Chelydridae; genus Chelydra; species Chelydra serpentina. The sequence continues at coordinate 24,950,324 of JBAIAC010000035.1, read as the reverse complement.
TGTCCCATGCAGTTCTCATTCATTGAACTTGGTGGTGAGTGAGGCAGCATCAACTTCTAGTGAGGCTGCTGAATTTTTTAATGTAATTCAAAGCATCTATGTATTTTTCTCTGCATCAACTCATCGATGGCAAATTTTGAAGCAACATCTGAGAACATCCTCTCTGACACTGAAACCACTGAGTGCTACACGATGGGAAAGTCGAGTGGAGGTGATAAAGCCTATTAAACACCAAATTGAGAAGACAGATGATGCCATAGTTGCCATTATGGAAGATAATGCTATGACAGGAACTTTTTGTGGGAGAACAGTGGCAGAGGGCAATGGAATCACCAGAAACCTACATAACTTCAAATTTCTGTGTGGCTTAGTGTTGTGGCATGACATACTGTTTGAAATAAATGTTGTAAGCAAGAGACTCCAAGGTGTTGACCTTGATATATCTGGAGCAATGGAACAACTGGACATACCTACAGTCTTACCGGTCAGATGAGGGATTTCAAAATGTTCTGAAGAGTGCACAGAAGTTGGCAGAGGAACTTCACACTGAAGCTATTTTCCCACCCATTCAAGAATACAAGGGTCACCAAAGAAGAAAACATTTTGATTATGAGGAACGGGATAATCCCATATGAGACCCCAAAGAACAATTCAAAGTTGCATTCTTTAACCAGGTGCTAGATTGTGCAATACAGTCAGTTGAAGAACGTTTCATGCACCTCAAGGAACACAGCAGTATATTTGGGATGTTGTATGATATTCCAAATCTCCTCACTATATCTGAAGAATACCTACACCAGTAATGCAGGGCACTAGAGACAGTGTTGACACATGATGACCTGTGCGATATTGATGCAAGTTATTTAGGTGATGAACTGAAAGTCCTTTCAAGATACATTTCAGCACTGAAAGTGCATCTTCCATATTCATAGTTTCCAAGGCCAGAAGGGGCTACTACAAACATCTAGCCTTCCCTTCTGTATGTCACAGGCCACAACTTCCCTACAATAATTCCAGTTTGAACTAGAGCACGTCTTTAGAAAAACATTTGACATAAAAATTGGCAGTGATTAAGAATTCACTACAACCCTTGATAAATTGTTCGCTCAGTAACTTTTCTTTCAAGATCCAGCCTGACTGCAATGTGGTTTACCCTAATATTCACAGCATTCATTCAGCTAATATTCTTCTGACCAGCATTACCTACCACCATGGCAGTAACGCTGTATGGAGAGGATGCAGAGTTGTGATCAACTGCAGGATCAACTCCAAAGGCTGTTCTGGAATATATATGCACAAATAAGAAGACCACTCTCTTTCCAAATGCTTTTGTTGCTCTGTGCATACTTCTAACACTTCCTGTAACAGGTGCCAGTGGAGAATGCAGCTTCTCTAAGCTGAAGTTAATAAAAACACATCTATGCTCCACAATGACACTGGAGAGGCTGGTTGGCTTTGCAACCATCTCAATAGAGCATGAGCTGGCCCAGACTATGGACCTTCAGGAAGCAGTTCAAATCTTTGCAACCAAGAAGGCATGGAAAACACCACTTTGATTATTCAAACAGATAAAAATGCCAGTGTTTACTATGCAGACAAGAAAAGTTACATTTGCTGTTCAGGCGTTTGAAAGTAAAGTGTTACTTAACATTTTTGAACAAGGCATTTAAAGTTGTTAGTTCTCCTTTATTGGGGTAGGTAGCAGAGCAGTACCATGAGAGGAATAGAACAGGAAGAAGGCAGACTTTCAAACTTTCAAAGTTTTGTCCCAAGCGAGGGGGCATGGGAGCATCATTTGAGCTCCCCGCCTCAGGTGCCAAAATGTTGTGGGCCGGCTCTGCACGGCCACCTGGCTTGCGTAGGCTGTGGGAGACACTGGCCTGGGAGGAGAGTTTCTAGGGCAGATGAGGAGAGACACACCTTTGCTAGGGAAGAGCAAGGGGACCTGGAGAGTTTGCCAACCACTTGTCACTGCAGCTGGGGTGACAAGCTAACTGGAGAAACTGCTGTATATAGTATTCTAGTGGTGCTTTTGTTACAAGATAGACCTGGGGAAAGGGAAAAAACAGAGTTTAGGGGAGAGGATCTACGCAAGTGGCTCAGGATAGCAAGCCCTACTCCAGAAAATTTTCAGTGGTTGGGCCGGGCCATTACTCAGGCTGCTACCCAGGATCTGGGCCCAATGGATTTGACTTTTTATCGATGTCTAACAACTAGATGGTTGATCCACACACCACAAATCTATTCAAGGATCAGTTGTTCTAGACAACACTCAATCTAACAGGATATATTTTATATTAAATACCATGTGAATATTATGAGGAATAAAAACTCTAAGATAAATAAGCAGTATTTATGAAATAAACACCACCACCCTATGAAACCTTTCACCAAAAAGATCTCCAGTCCTGTCAAAAGGTAGGTAAATATGTGAGATGAATTGGGAATATGTCTGTACAAATTATTAATTGTGTATGAGATTATGAACCCTATGTGTCTCTGGCAGGCTGCAAACTCCATTTTTAATATGCCACCTTTTGCTTTTCTCTATGGTATGTTTGCCTCCATGTTCAGTTGAAAGTCCAAAGGATAGGGCAAAAGAATAACAATAGTGGGTAGTTGACTCTTAAGTCATTGGAAATCTATTCATTCTAGACTAAAGACTTGTCCCTGTCCAGAAGAACGGGTTTAGCAAGTGTGTGAAGTCACCCTGGCAACAGTCGCCTGACAGAGGTTTGTGCTCATGTGGGGAAGCTGGCAAGGGTGTCACCTGACTTATGGTACTGTTGGTTTTAAGGGTAGAGGCTGGTATGCTTAGGGGCCATACTCTCCAGTCCATAAGGGAGAGACCACTCACAATGTACCAGCACTATTGACGTTCTGGGACACAGGCGGGTCCATAATTAAACCCTCTACTCCTAACTTAAAGGGAGGAGCCACTAGACCCAGACATCAAATAATTTCAGGGGACAATAAATAAAGAAAACAGGAATGGGAGTGAGGGTCACAGGGAGAAAACAAGAGATCCAGAGGGGGACACTGAGCAGAGAACCCTGGACAGTCCCCACTGCTCATCGAAGGCGTCAACGGAGGCAGTGGACATGGCCCAGAGGAACTCTGCCCAGAGTTGTGACCTGAGGAGGGATCAAAAATAGGCTCCACAGTCTCAGAGTATCCCTCATTCCAGCTTCCTCCTCCTGGTAGCCAGGTGGTTGACGAGAAGGTCTTGAGACTTTGTGGGGCCAAAGACAGGATGTGAATAAATCAGGAGGTGTGGGAAAACCAGCCTGCATGAGGCAGGGATACTCTGCCTGTCTGCCTTCCTTCCTGTATCCAGGTGGCTGCCCAAGGACTCCTGAGAGAAGGGTTAGATCGGAAGTGAAGGATGTGGTTCAGATGTTTAGTGTTTTTTTATTATCCTTATTCTCCTGTGCTTTACTTGATTAAGGTAAAAGAGCATAAAGATGTTAGGCTGTACAAAGTGTGTGTGTGTTTTGACTGCTTCACAACTACTGTGTGCCTCTGGAAGAGTTAAACTATAAATGAGATGCTTCATACCTTTTGGGTGGAGTTCTGGAAGGGGTGTGTGTGTTCAGTACTAGGGAGCTATGTGCCCAGAGGGGCGAGGGGACAAGACAGAAGGTTCCAACACTTGGAAGGTGGTGCCAGATAGGTCTGATCCCTGAAAGTGTGCCTGGGGACTCCAGGATTGGGGCAGTGGACTCTCTTCAGGCTCCAAGAGCTGGAAGCACCCTTGGGATGCAGAGCCCAGAAGCTTGGATTCCCCTCACAGCAGTCCTAGTGGGTGGGCAGGATGGGGCACTCGCTAGGATCTGTGACAGTATATTGTTAGTTTTAAAGATGGAAAAAGTGGGAAGGAGAGAAATTAAGAGACTTGCTGGAGGCAACATAGGGAGCTTGTGGCAGAGTCAAGAAGAGAAGCCAGGTCTCTTGAATTCCAGTTTCCTGCTGTAACCATTAGGCCCAATGTTGCCTTTTAACACTAGTGTTTTGTTTGATCAAAGACTATGTATCTAACATGTTTGTTATTCCTGTTTTATCAAATAAAAATCCCGTCTTTGAGATGCATTACTGAAAACTCCCTCACATATTCTGACTCTTTGCATTTCCATCTTCTGGAAACAGAGAGAGACAATATCTCACTCTCTTTTGCCCTGAGGAATGAACAGAACACCACCTAGGATTAAATGAGCACTGAGATGAAAATTCAACCTTTTCTTACTGGAGTCCCTTTGGTGCAAGGTGGCGATGTGATTATATAACAACTCACACTCTTTCTGACACAAGAGGGATGGGTTGTAAAAGCTTTGTCTGACAGATGAGGTTTATTTTGTTGTTTCTATTCTGTCAATCTTATTTTCTCTGTCATATCTCTTCACTGACAATGTATTTCACACCTTACATTCATCAATATGCACACACACCTGCATATATATAGTGCCTTTCATCCTAAAGCACCCTAGAAGTATGGTCATGATCCTGTAAATGCATCTCCTGCTCCCACAGGAACCCCTTTGCCATCCATACTGATCTGCATGGGTGCAGGGTCTATTGAGGCATTTGCAGGATCGGTGTATATAAAGTAATCAGAGGAGCAGCCACCTATGGGTTGAATCGCAACACTAATTTTGGATGAGAATGTTATGCATCTAACTGATGCACCGAACTAACTGACAACTCTAACTATCTCTTGAACTGCAGGGAAAGACACCTGACCCATAAGTAAGGGTCAGTGGACATTCTGCCTTGGGGACCAATCCTACTTTCATTGAAGTCATTGAAGTCAAGGTTTAGCATTGACTTCAATGAGAGCAGAATCAGACATAGAAGAACTTTTCATTTAGCAAGAAAGAGCTAATCAATAGTAACCTCAAGTAGTACCCTCTGTGGCTGAATAAAATATACAGCAATATACACAGAACTGGTTTGTTAATACTCCCAGATTGTTGGCCCAGCTAACCATAAATGTCACATATCAGTTGGTCTACTAGCCCTGTTTAGTCTTTCTCAGAGGGGAGATAATTAGAAGCTCTGTGATTAAACCAGCATCATCAACAATTAATTGCCAAATGTTATATGTAGTTTCAGTCCATCCATGTCAATACTTTCTCAGAATGGTGGTTCTATTGTGGGTTAAAACCCTCATGCATGTTGGCTCCCAGTTGTATACCTAGCCATACATCATCCAACACTGCAAGTAACCAAATCATGCACTTGATTTACCTCTGATGTGATATACAAGGTACCTTTAAATGTTAAGGTGTACACATGAGTATCTCAAAATAATTCTGCTGTCAACCTAAGGGAAATGGGGATATTTTTCTACTGGAAGTGTGTATGTATAGTGCAGCAGTGGAAATATCTGCAGGGCTACTTTGATTAACTATACTCACGTTGAGATTACAGGACAAATCAGTTCAGATGAGGAGAGATCAAAAATTTCCCTTCTCTTCTGACTTTTGTTTTTCATTGTTACATACCTCTACACTTACTTATTACTGCTGGGACCAGAAGTGGAAATGCCACGTGAAAGGCTATTCTTGCAGCTGACCCAGTCAGAAGTACTGTAAATCTTGCAAGACTTTTCTTGGGAGATTTCTATCCCAGCTCCTAAGATCAAAGGTGTTCATATAATCTTTGCATCTGAATGAACCACCACTTGATTTTCACCTATAAATTACTAAAGACATGAACTTTTTAAAAAAGGAAACCAGTGACCAGTATTTAAACTTTGGGCACTCATTTCTGTCTGCATAAATAGGACTCTTCTCATTTATCATTCTAACCATAAATAAAATAGAAAATTAACATGATATCCAGTGACCAAACTAAAAATATAAGAAAACAAGATTTTGCCTGAAGGATGGGTTTCATCTCCTCTGGTAATTACATAGAACTTGCCATGAAGAACACATTTCCTTACAAGAAGGCATCAGAAGAGATCTAGCTGTGTTGTAGTGTGATCTGTCTTTATTTAATTGACTTAATTTGGGAGTGTGGAGAAATATCTGAGATTACAAACTCCCACTGCATAACTGGGAAAAGGAGCCAAAGAGAATGGCAAAATGATAGACTGTGTGCAAAAGTTAACCACATTAGTGAAGTTTCTGGTCATAGGTTATAGTTTGGGAAGCAAACATTGCAAAACACTGTAAACGAGGGAGTTCTGATTTATTCTATTTCTATTCCATAGTGAAGTGCACTTTGAAACAACCTCACATTGCCATAGGCTGGTCACTGGAGTGGACTGAATAGACAGAAAGCAATTATTTATGCTAGAATCTTGGTCTTTTAATGGGGAAATTGTATTACTGAGTCTGTTTTGTTAAAAAGGGAGGGGAAAAAAGATTTACCATATTTTTGAGGGTTTGTAACAAAAAAGAAAAACGACAAACTGTGAAAAGGGCATATTTTTCATTAATAATGAAGCTAGAGTCCATAATCCAGAGTTTTGAGCCTTTAATTTACAATTTAACTGGCAGCTCAAACATCCGGATAAGACAGCAACTGAAATAACATTTTATCTAAAGGCTTATCTCCTGCATCGGAAAGGGTATGAGGATTTAATTCTGAGTTTATCCTGTGAGATCACAGAGACCAAAGCCAGAGAGATATGCTGGATTAATCCCCCAACATGTTAAAAGCAAAACTCATTGTAGAGTCCAGTAGAAAAGAGGGTAAGGGGAATGGGATATAGAAAAGCAGCAAATGATTAATCTGGATAAAGCCACTTACATTGTGATTTTCTTTTTCTTTTATTTTTATTATAGCAACTTTTAATAACAATTCTCCATGATTGCATGTGGGATACATAATGTAAAATAATAAGGTTAAGGGGTTAAATACAAACAATCATCGCTGCTGACTTACAGTAAAAAACTATTTTTTCTACCTCTCTCCAAATATCTAATTTTAGCTTAAAACTGTATACATTAGGCCCTCAGATCCCCTCTCCCCATTGTCACAGTGACACCTAGTTAACTATAGGATTCTCCCAGTGCTTTGTTCAACTAATAAAGTCTTTAATTCTTTTTCCTCTTCATCTAATTATAGCCAAGTAATGCAAACAGTCCTGTCTTTCTGAAATGAAAAAGAATCTGTTTAGAATGAGTTATGTTTTTTAATTGATTTTCACTGTTAACTTTGTAAATATCTTTCACCTTTGTAACTTTGTAAATATATTTTTCCTGGGTGTCTGGCTGGTGAGTCTTGCCCACATGCTCAGGGTTCAGCTGATCACCATATTTGGGGTCGGGAAGGAATTTTCCTCCAGGGTAGATTGGCAGAGGCCATGGAGGTTTTTCGCCTTCCTCTGCAGCATGGGGCACAGGTCACTTACTGGAGGATTCTCTGCATCTGGAAGTCTTTGAGGACTTCAATAGCTGAGACATAGGTGAGAGGATTATCGCAGGAGTGGGTGGGTGAGATTCTGTGGCCTGCATTGTGCAGGAGGTCAGACTAGATTATCATAATGGTCCCTTCTGACCTTAAAGTCTATGAGTCTATGAGTCTACCTGCTAATAGGGACCTACCTAAGTATACAGGACCCGGTTCTGATAGTTTTCCCGTCATGGAACAATACATTACTCTTTTGAGCAGCCCCACTGAAGTCAACAAGACCATTCATGGAGTAACATAAACAGTACAATGGTCACTTAAAAGTGTTGCTGGGATAAGTTGCTGGTATTGTGATAGCATTAAGTGCGCTACATGTCTGAACCTCCGGAGTGTATATCCTATATGGCTCTCTACGTGCCTGAGCAGTGACTCCCATGTCTGCATTGCTATTTTTAGTGGTGTATTGTCCTACCACAGTGACAGACTCCTGCAGCAGGGATAGGCTCTGGTGTGGGGAGGCCTTGGGGAAAGGCTCTAGGAGCTCCTTGTCCCCGGAGCCTTTCCCCACAGTCTTTCATTGCTACATGTAGCTACACGCTGAAATGAGTGTGGACACAATCTGCCTATTGCTGCAGCATGTAGCTACTCATATTCTGCACACTGCCTCATGGGTAAACACCATCTTAGAATTCATAATGGAGACAAAGCGAGCTCCATCCCCTAAAGGTCCCATTTCCACTGCCCACAGCATGTACATTTGTGCTTTGTTTGAAGGAAACCTGTGCAGGATTACCCATGTTTACTCCCTCTCAAACATGCTGATTTCCTTGAAATTTCATCCCCCATGCCCAAAGTATAACTGTCATAGGAAATAAATGTTTTGGTTTTCATTAAGGATGATGTACGAAACATGTGCATGAAAGCAGTATGGCTGAAGGAAATGAGTGTCTAGAAATGGAAAGTACCATATCTGAGGTGGAAAGAAATCTTAAAAATCTTAATGCACTCAAATAAGAGGCATTGGATAATTTCCATCCCAGAATACTGAAAGAACTGGCACATGGAATGCTAGTCTGGTAGCAAGGATTTTTAACAAATCTATCTATTCAGGGGTAGTACCATATGGCTGGAGAACAGCTAATGTCGTACCTGTATTTCAGAAGTTGAAAAAAGGGTATCTGGGCAATTAAAGACCTGTTAACCTGAGCTCAGTAGTATGCAAAGCTTTAGAACAAATTGTGAAGGGTAAATAATCAAATTCACGGAGGTAAATAGTAAAGAGTATGTAATGCATGATGATTTATCAAAGGTAGAGCATACCAGACTACCGTAACTTCTTTCTTTAAGAAACTAATGTTGTTTTTTTAGATAAGAGAAGTGCAGTAGATCTAATTTAATTGGACTTCCATAAAGCATTTTGACATGGTACTACATGGGAAATTATGAGTTAAATTAGGGAGGATGGGGCTTAGGTCAAGAATTGTAAGGTGGATAAGGAGCTGGCTAAAGGGGAAAAGTGATTCATCGGATTGGAGGGCGGTTACTAGAGGAGTTCCTCAAGGACTGGTCGTGGGACCAATCATATTCAATATTTTTTATTAATGACCTTAGCAAAAAAAATAGGAATGGGCTAATGAAATTTGCTGATGCGAGAAAGCTGAAAGACATTGTCAATACACAGTAGATTCAGAATATTATACAGGAAGATCTGCATGACCTTGAAGACTGGAGTGCCAGAAATGGGATGAAATTCAGTGAGTGTGTGGGTCAATTCCAGGATGATTATGAGCCACCAATGTGCTGTGGCTGTGAAAAAGGTTAATGTGCTCTGAGGATATATCATGTGAGCATTTCCAGTAGAGATAGAGAAGTATTCATGCCCTTGTACAAGGCACTGGTAAAAACTCATTTGGAATACCTGGTCACTCATGTTCAAGAAAGATGAATTTAATCTGGAACAGATGCAGTGAAGAGCTACTAGCATGATCAGGGGAATGGAGGGTTTATATTATGATAGGAGATTGGAGGAGTTTGGCTTGTTTAGTTTACCAAAAGGAAGACCGAGAGGGAATATAATTGCTGTCCATAAATATATTATGGAGTAAATACCAGGGAGAGTGAAGAGCTATTTAAGCTAAAGGACACTATTGGCATAAGAACAAATGGATATAAAATGGTCCTGAACAAATTTAGTATGGAAATTAGAAGATTTCCAGCCATCAGAAGGAAGAGGTTCTGGAACAGCCTCCCAATAGGAGCTATGGGGGCAAATAATAAGTTAGTTGGACAAATTTATAAGTGCATTGTATTGTGGCATTGCTTGTGAAGGTAGGGGGCAGGGCTCAGCAACCTTGAGGATCACTTCCAGTTTATGTTTTATGTTCCTAAAAGCTCATGCTTCAGGATTTCAGCTGGCAAGCTGCAGTGATTAGGAAGGGATTTTTCCCCTCCACCAATGTATTGTTATTTTATTACTCTCCTTCCTCTGAAGAATCAAGAGATGGCCACAACTGGACATAGGATCTTGCAAAGGGCCAGAGGTGGCACTGAGCTTTCTCTCTCTCTCTCTCTCTCTCTTGGGTGCTTCACTGTCTGGTTCTTGCTCACATGCTCAGGGGTCTGTCTATGCCTAATGTGAGGTCAGGAAGGAAATTTCTTCCATGTCAGATTGGCAGTGACCTTGGGTATTTTCCCACTTTCTTATGCAGTGTTTGAGTGTGGGTGGCTTACCAGAACTATCTGAGTATATACCACTTAATCATTCCCCTGCCATTTCCCTCAGGCATTGCTGCATCTTGGTCCATCCTATTGTCTGCCTCTGCCACATAATAGTCTAGCCTCCTGTGGACAGTAATACTCTGGTCCAATTTCAGTTGTTGGGTTTAGTTTGTGGGTGCTAAGTTGTGTTGGTGGCCTGTGATATAAAGAAGGTGAGACTAAATCAGGCATCGGCAACCTTTGGCACACAGCTCACCAGGGTAAGCCCCCTGGCGGGCCAGGCCGGTTTGTTTACTTGCCGCGTCCGCCGGTTCAGCCGATCGTGGCTTCGACTGGCCGTGGTTCGCCACCCCAGGCCAATGGGGGCTTAAAAAAACCAATAAAACAAACAAATAACAATAGCTTTTTTAAAAAGAGAGAGAAGGTGGGTGTGGTAATATCTTATACTGAACCAGAGAGAAACTTTTGAGCTACACAGAGCACTTCTTCAGGTCTCAAGAGTTGTAGTTGTAGGAACAAGCAGATCACCAGTATAAATCATGCTGTGGGATACACATTAATGGTCCAGAGATTCAGAGATGTCCAGAGAGACCATATAGGATGTGATGCTCCCTCCCACCCCAGCCTCAAAAATATATATTTTTGTCCTATGTCTTTCAGGAAGACCCAGGACCACAAAGAGTCCCAAAAGTACACCTTACAGCATTTTTCTGCTAGATGGAAAAACAGCTTTTGATAGTGAAAAAAAGAGTTTTACCCTAGTAAATTTTTTGGTTAAAAATGGCACATTTGTATTTTCACAAATTTGGTAAAATCTTGTATTTCTTCCATCTGTAAAAATTTCTTTGCATATTTTGATTGTGGCCCGAACTGTCATGGATTATATTTGAACAGTCAACCCATGGCTCTTTCCTATTACAGAAATTATGAAAGTCAAAGTCTATTGAGCACTTTCTGGCCATTTTCACAGTAGATCAGCTCAGCACCGATTAGTGCAGGTGTTTTTAAAACTGATACACAGAGAAGATTCACAGCATTCAATGGCTCTCACACTTCTCCTGTTACCTCCATGGTGTCTGTTAGTACACAGCCAGGCTGTGAATGACATCAGCTATGTAAGAAAACTAGCCATCTAGCAGCCAAAGTGTTAATGTTAACTGTCTCTTTATGTGGATATGATTATTGCCAATTAAAAAAAAAGAGAGAGAGAAAATACTGCAAAATTGCTTCAAAACTTTCAGATAGAATCTTCCTCATCATACACGTGTATGATGAAACAGTGCTTCAAATTTACTCAGAGAGGTACAACATGATCAGTATGAGTCCAGAATGCAGGCATCCCAAAATGTATTTACATATCTACTTTACAGTTGCCTCCCACCCAACCCCGTCCCCTGTAATTTTAAAGCTATTTAAGAATGAGTTCCTTAGTAGGGATAAAAATGGGGATTTTTTTTTTTTGCTGTCTTTGAATACAGTTACAATAGTTACTTCGAACTCAGGAGTGGGCAAACTTTTTGGCCCGAGGGCCACATCGGGGTTGCAAAACTGTATGGAGGGCCAGGTAGGGAAGGCTGTGCCTCCCCAAACAGCCTGGGCTCTGCCCCCTATCTTCCCCCTCCCACTTCCCGCTCCCTGACTGCCCCCCTCAGAATTCCCAACCCATCCAACCCCACCTGCTCCTTGTCCCCTGACCGCCCTCTCCCGGAATCCCCTCCCCTAACCACCCCCAGGGATCCCACCCCCTATCCAACCCCCCTACTCCCCGACCGCCCCGCCCCATCCAACTGCCCCCTGCTTCCTGTTCCCTGACTGCCCCCCGGCACTCGCTGCCCTTATCCAAACCCCCCGCTCCCTGCCCCCTTATGATGCTGCTCAGAACAGCAGGAGCTCACAGTCATGCCACTTCGCTTCCCGGCAGGAGCGGCGGGCCAGAGTGCTGGTGGCACAGCGAGCTGAGGCTGTGGGGGAGAGGGGACAGTGGGGAGTGGCTGGGGGCTAGCCTCCCCGACCAGGAGCTCAAGGGCCGGGCAGGACGGTCCCACGGGCTGGATGTGGCCCGCAGGCCGTAGTTTGCCCACCTTAGAATCTAACTAGAACACCTCTTTCATTACTTAATACCTTGATTTTCAGTTAAGGCAATGAGAGTACTAAGTGTTCAGCACCTCTGTAAATCAGCGTGTAAATACATATAGTGCACTGTACATAAGAATTTAGAAGTACAGAAAGACTGTACTGGATTATTATGGCAGCAATGTGCAAAGAGTGAAATATTCTACTATAGTGGAAGTATTCCCTAAGTAACAGTGGCAGGGCTTGGAAATTTTCTGGAAGAGACACATGGGCAGAAACCTCTCCAGGGTGGCTCGGAAATTACAAACAGGTACAGCAACTGCTCTACATTGTGGTAGGTTGCAGCATCCACTCCCTTCAGCACCAACCCTGGCATGTCAGTCAGCATGGAAGGAGGATGGGTCCAAGTCCTTGACTTGGTTAAATTCATTCTTTCCCCCTCCCCATCATCATTTTACTGTCATTTGGCTTGTTTTCTAAAATGTGCTGCTTTTTAAAAATAAAATTATATATCCATATTGTATCCTGTTTCTGTAAAACACCATAGGATATGATACTCTTAAAAACACAGAATTGTAGCAGTTTAATAAAAATTTAGTGACTTCTCTTAAAAAAATAGGTTGTGGCTCAAACTGGCAAGACATCTGTGCAGAAGGATTAGTGCCTGCAATAAGTGAGCTCAACCCTGCCCCCTGTGGAAGTTAATGGTAAATTTCCCATTCATTTCAATAAGCCAAGTTCATTTTTCATGTTACTCAACTGGTATCAGAGGTGCATTTAGCAGTATGGAATCCAGATAGTATGCCTTGCCAAGAAAAAGGAGGACAAGGACCAGACAGCTGTATCAAGATAGACAAATATGTAAAAAATAAAACATTTATAGTGGCATATTAAGTGCACAATTGCCCCTGTAGGAACCCACCTCCATCAGTAAAAATAGTATTTAAAACCACATTAAGGCAGAACTGATTTGTCTGATGTGGAACTAATGTTATCTTTACAGCTTTCCTCTTAAAAAAATAAAGTCAACAGTGCTGGTATCCCTTTTGCAAGACTTTATGATTCAATTTGCTGAATTACATAAAGCTCCGGTAAGAAATGACACATATGGGATGGCTTTTTATTTGAAATTGTGTTTCTTATAGCAAGGTTCATCAAGCTGTTTCATATTTATTTCTCTGATTAATGATATGTCAGAATTCTAATTCTAGCACCAATTTATGGCTTGTTGGCAACTGGAGAATGAAACAGCTATGTAGGCAACAGGCAGTATTGATTTTTATCCATCTTCTTTGAGCTCCAGTAAATGTTTCCCAAATGTGCTTTACTGTTGCAACCAAACTAAATATTACAGTCTTATTTCTATCATGCATTAATTATGTTTCTTCTGAGGGTAGCATATTTCTTAAAGAGCAACAGTGCAGTTGGAGGCTATGATTTAATGTGTCAGTCAGACTGAATTATAGGTTGCATATTTAAGTATTCCTACTATTAAGTTTCCTCACTCACAAAGACAGATCATATCTTTTAAAGGTTATTGAATGTTAGTGGGTTTCTTAAGTCTGGGGAGAAAAAAAGGACAAGGATGCTTTGAACTGTTATAATAAGAAATTCAGAGCAATGACTGTATTCCACATACAAAGAAAACAGAAATGGAGAAAGGGGTGGAGGTAGTGGAAAATCTGAAAACACACAGTTCATATACTTTGGAATTTGATCACTCATTACACCTGTTTGACAAGTGAGATTTAATCGACACAGTACTACAGAAACTAAACAGTCTCTTCAAAGACAGTCACAGCAGCATCAAAACAGAGATTACGCTGATGAAACTGCTTATGTTCTCAGTATTCTTATATGGATTCAGGGCATGAACTCTTAAGTCAGACAAGAAGAAATGGCTATTGGCATTTGAGATAAAATGCTAGCAAAGTCGGCTTTACATCCTTTATAATATCAGTAAAGAAATTTGATCATAAGATTAATGAGGTAGTGCTGCAGATTCTCACAGAGAAAGATACAGATTTATTTGCAAGTGACAAAACAAGCACAACTTTTTTTAAAAAGTGCAGGGTGTATTTATAAAAGCCTCTCTATATGATAAGAAGTGGAAAAATTGATGTTTCAGCGGTATTCACCAAGCAAGGCTCCTTTGAACTAAGAAGCTCAATGTGGGCAATAGTGGAAAGGACAGTTTAGTCTGCTTTTTGGTCAATGCTAGAGCTGTGCAAAGTATTCACACCATAACTCAAGTCACTCTGAGCAAGGTCTGGGGTTTGCATACTATAGCCAAAAAGAGTTCACGAATGGGATGAGGTTTCTGAGTGGGGATGCAAAGCTCCCTTCCCTCATCAGCTTCCCTTTCATTTTTACAAGGATTGTCCATGGTCTTTTCCCTGTCCCACTCTGTATCTGTGGGCAGGTGGACCCCTACTTGGCTTTACAAGGGGCACCAGATGGCTACAGCACACCAGCAGCCACTTTCAGGCTTCTTAGTATTAGCAATTGCCTTTAATACTGAAAGGGGTCTTTGTGGTGACAGGAAAATGCCAACGTTAATATTAGCAGGGCTTGAGGAACTAGACAGGAACAGGGAGACCAGCTAAGAAGGAAATTTAAGAGGGTTCAGTTATTTGAATTCAAATCTCGCAGGGAATCTGAAGGGGCTGGCTTGACACCAGTCCCAGCAAACAAACGCATAAAGTACAATTTATAACTTCTCCATCACTGAACCTAGAAGTAGAGTTAGTTAGAATATGGGAGTAGATGGGCAGGGAGAGGATGATATCAAGTTATTGGTGAAAAACTGAAACCTGAAAATTTTCCATCACAAACCTGTGGCTGAAAATTGAAAATTTTGATTCAGAAATGCTGTCAGGGTGCCTCATGGGAACTGTATTTCAGGTGCTTGTGCCTCCATTCTCCTTCCATGGCCAGGTTCCCTGGTAAGACTATATTTCAAGGTATATTGTGGTTTCCAGTCTTGGTGAACTGCCACAGCGTATCATGGGAGTCCCTGGCCACAGGCCAGGCACCCAACCATAACTCCAATGAGGCATCACAGCAACATTTTTCAATCATAAATTTTCCAGTTTTCAGCATACATTTTTTTGGTTTTCAAGTGTTCATATTTTATGGACTCAGAGTTTAAGGCCAGAAGGGACCATCGTGATCACCTAGTCTGACCTCCTGGACACTGCAGGCCACTCACCCACTCCTGTAATAGACCCATGACCTCTGAATTACTGAAGTCCTCAAATCATGATTTAAATACTTCAAATTACAATCCACAGTTTACTTTAGTTTAAACCTGAAAGTGACTGATGCCCCATGATGCAGAGGAAGGTCAACACCCCATGACCTTGGGACTTTGCCAGTCTGACCAGAGGTAAAATTTCTTCCCAACCCAAATATGGTGATCAGTTAGATCCTGAGTGTGTTGGCCAGAACCAATAGCTAGACTCCTGGGAAAGAATTATCTGTAGTATCTTAGCGCCTTCCCCATATAATATCTCACCTCTGGCCTTTGAGGATATTTTCTGCTTGTAGTCACAGATGGGCTACATGCCATTGTAGGCAGCCTCATCATACCATCCCTCTATAAACTTATCAGGCTCAGTCTTGAAGTCGGTTAGTTTTGTCCACTCCCCTCCCCCGCCTCCCCATACAGTACTCCTCTTGGAAGTCTGTTCCAGAACTTCAGTCCTCTGAAACTTTCACTCATTAGAAACCTTCATCTAATTTCAAGCCTAAACAAGCTGATGGCCAATTTATATCTTTGTGTCAACGTTGGTGTTTAACTCCTCCCTCTCTCTAGTATTTAATCCTTTGATGTATTTATAGACAGCAATCATATCTCACCTCAGCCTTCATTTGGTTAGCTAAACAAGCCAAGCTCCTTGAATGTTTAAAAAAAAAAAGTTTGTTTAAAAAACAAATTTCCATTGAAAAACAGTTTTGCAGAAGTTTGACTAGATACCAACATTCAGAGTTCTAAACCTAGCCACCTTATTCTACCAGTGGTTATTACATACCAATACTCATCTTTTTTAACATTAGTCCTACAGATGTTTAAAATTGCTTGATGAATAGTGTTTACAACCATGTTTGAGGTTAGCATTATTTGTGAACTGCTTTTACAGAAATTAACTGGGTAACTATTCAATATTCAGAATTTGGTGCTCGAGCCATGGGACTGGTCAGCAATGTGAAAAGGTAAAACATCTGTTATTTAATTGGATTGTCTAGCCTTCATAAACTGCTTTTTCTCAAAATTAGGTAAATTTAGCCATGAAACAGATTTTTTTTTTTTTATTATACGATTCTCGGTGACATGCATCAAAATTGTCACTAACAGGTCTTGCAAATATTCATGCAAAGAAAAGCTCAGTCATATCATAGGAAACAGGTTTTCACTCAGTTTGACCAGCTGTAATTATGACCATTTTGAACCTAAAGTTCAAAGTGAACACAAATTATGCCTTTGAGTTTTAAAGAAGCCCAGACAAGTTTTTAAAAAACATCTAACACTTATTTTTATTTTTCATTTTCATACATTTCTTGGATCTGCTCAGGTGTTCTTTTTATAATTCTGGCCTTGCCAGAAGCACCCAATATTCACATAAAAGTCTGCGAGCAATTTCTAGCATGCCCAAAAGTTAATCCCCTTTAAGAATTTCATGCAAGTACCACAAAAACCAGTTATTTGAATTAAACTAGAAGAAATGGCACATATGTCAGAGAGAGAGAAAGGACCAGCTTCAGAGAGCAATACCACCATTGTAACGTCCCCTATTGCAGCCCATTGCAAGATCACAGCCTGTAAAAGGAAGCATTTGACACTCATCTGCTGATATACTGCTGACAAAATGCTGTAAGAGCATTGGCAATCTTTTTTTGGGGGGGGGTGGCGTGGAAGGGTGGGCCTTCTTTTATTCAAAGAATAATTTGTGTGGTATTTCTCTTTATTCTTTCTCAGTTTCATTTTTTGGACGAGAGGTGCAAATTGTTTTTGAGTGACACATAATATAGTGCCATAATATTAATGTTATACAGTAGAGCTGTACAAAAGTTATGATGATAATTTCATAAAATTGCATAGAAACATATTCATCATTTTACTCCAGGCCATTATGAGACAGGGAAATCTCCCTCCGTTCCCTGCCCTCTCCTTTTATGATTATTTCCACAAATAAACATTTCTACATATTTCCCATGCAAGATGATTTTTATCCAGAAGATATTTCAAATTTAGATTTTTTAAATTAAAAATAAATCTACTTTTGAGTGAGGATCAGACTATTTCTAATGGGTTTTCAGTGAAATAGGTCCATTTTTGAAAACCTCAGGTGAAATGAGATGACACCTCACTTCAGTTTTCCATGTTTTCAAATGCAATTTCCTCTTTTTCATGCTTTACTATTATATAGCAGTTTTAAGCGAGTACTCCCAATTTATAGTAACTACAGTTAAAACAGATCAGATTTCATCACCAGCCACTAGGTCCCCTATCTCAAACTCTTATCTCCTTCATTCTTCATGCCTATCATCATCCTAACTTTTAAGAAGAGATAGTTGATCCCTCTGGGTTTACTTTTCTCCAGTTTCAGTAATTGTTTATTCTAGAGCCATGTGCATTTTGATATTTAATGTGCATCAGACCATGTGTGTATAGTAAACTACAGATTAGCATACACACTTTTGGATGCTTATTCAAAGAGACAGCTACTAACTGGAGGAAAGGAAACCAACCTTCAAGTTGGCTTATTATATAATTAAAATAACCTTCTATTTCCAGGAATTTCTAATATAATTTTCTGCCACAAATTTGTCACCGATTTATCCTGGGTTTAGACTTTTCTGAAAGAGCACATGGATCCTTTGTTAGTGAGAGTAAATGTTCATAATGTATGCTGTACTGTCAGCTTGGAGTTTGATAACTGGAAAACAGCTGAAAGTAAAAATAGATCAGTTAAAATGTCAGAACTCCCGAACAAGACATTTTCCCTTGGGATGCACCAGATCTTGCACAGATATCATAATCTCCAATGGTTGACATTCATGCGATACCAACAATCTCAGTTTCTGGAAACTATCAGCACTTAATTCCCTGAAGACAAATGATGTATATAAAACTGTCTATGTTGTTCTGACTCCCAGCAGCGTAAGTTTCGTCTTTTCCTTTTACAATTTTGGTCTGTATTTAAAATTTTACAGTTGCTGAAGCCTACAGCTCCACTCATCCTCAAACTCTGGAGGCTTCATAGCAAAGAAATACCTATTCAAGAGGTAATTCCAATGTTGTCTGGTTAACAGTTCTTAAGCTATCAGTTCAAGATTAGCTTCTTAACCCCTTAGATTGCACTGAGAAGACTATCATCTAGTTCACTTATGCCTAAAGTATACAGCTTCGTGGGCAGATAAAGAACTAAATCCTAAACCTATTTGGCTAACATAACTCTTTAAAACTGTTTCTATATATATAAAATCATAGGAAGCAAATATAGTTTCCAAAATTCAACAACATCTGTTTAGCTTTTCTTCCTGAGCAAAACCATTGGCTAACCAGCACTAGTGAGACATGGGAGAAGTGGTACGAAGGAAAGGTGGTAGATAAGGAGAATTCCTAAGGCCCATGCCCAGATACTTAGGGCCATATTTCTATCGGTATTTAGGCATGGGTTGTTTTTTTTAAAAAAAGCTTAGGTTCCTAAATCTCCCATTGATTTCAAAGGAAGTTAGGTGCCTAGTGTCTTTTGAAAATCTCACTAGGTGCCTAGCTGCATCTTTAGTCACTTAATTATCATTGAAAATCTGGCTGATAGATGTACCAGCACTGGTATGTCAAACACTCCTTATCTTGCTGATAACCCTATGTGCAGGGCTTCAGAATAATAGCATTGACTGCGTCTTGTGTACACTTGTGTGTACTGTAATCCACAAAGGCATTGGGGCTGCTCCAAATGCAGAAGAAAAAACAAATCAGCATCAGAAAGAAATATCACCCGACACCAGTGTTCCCTCTAATATTTTAAGTCGATGTGCAGAATGAATTTGGTTATGTGCACCAATATGGAGCATATTGGTACACATAACAAAATTCATGTGGTGGAGGTGGGGGTGAGGGGTTCGGAGTGTGGGAGAGGGCTCAGGGCTGGGGCAGAGGGTTGAGGTGGGGGATGTCAGGGCTCTGGCTGGGGTGGGGTGGGGCCAGGGATGAGGGGTTTGAGAGGGGTTCAGGGCTGGAGAAGAGGGTTGGGATGTGGGGGGATGAGGGCTCTGGCTGGGGGTGTGGGCTCTGGGTTGGTGCTGGGGATGAGAGGTTTGGGTTACAGGAGGGGGCTCAGGGTTGGGGGGTGGGAGATGCAGGCTCTGGGGTGGGGCCAGGGTTGAGTGGTTTGGAGTGCAGGCTGCCCTGGGGCTGAAGTGGGGAGGGATGACTCCCCCCAGCCCTCTCTTGCTGCAGCAGCTCGGAGCTGGGGGAGAGGTGCCTCTTTACGGCTGCGGCAGCTCCAGCAGGGCTGGGCTGGGCTGAGGAAGGAGGTCCTCTCGCCAGGAGCTACGACAGGTCTGGGCTGGGCTGGGCCAGGCTGAGGGAGGGGCTCCTCTCCCCAAATTAAACCAAGATACACTATTGAAAAAAAAAGTCAAAATGAAGCATTTGGCAGGTCTTGTAGTATTAGGGTATAAATGGAACCTAACCATAATGACTTACAGAATCTTCTCCCGTGGCACACAATACAGGTATTAAAAAGATAAGAGAGCACCTCATCTATAAATATTAGGGCTGTGTGGAGGATGAAAGTTTCATTTTGCACACCATTTTGAGATTTCACAATTTGGCTTTTTTCTGAATGGGAAGAAAAATTGGAAATTTTGAAATTCTCCATGAAGGATAGTTCTGAAGGAGAAAAAAAACCTGGTTGTTCAAAGCATTTAATTTAAAACAAATCAAATGCTAGATTTTGTCTTTTAAAATTTTTGTGTATTATAAGATTTTTTTCCCAAAAATTCAAAATGAAAAGTTGTTTGAAAATGAAAATGGAAATGTTTTGTTCCAAGAAAGTCAAAATATCTTTTTCCCCCATGTTTTTTTCTGAAACAAAATTTGACCCAGTTTTATGATGCATTTTGATTCTGACAGAACCACGTATTCTGACAAAATACAGTTCCATCAAAGTTTATCCAACCAGCTCTAATAAATATATTTTTCAATATCTTCTTACATAAATTTACCTTTTTATTGTGTACTTTTTGTTATATCTGACAACTTTACCTTAATGTGTTTTAATGTTTGTGTCAATTTTTCATATTTAAAAGTAAGTATATTTTGCTAGCGGAAAAAGGCGAGGGGATTTTCACTAAGTTGTCATCTACTGTGCTTGACTACCCCTTTCCTTCATACTCATTTAATTATTTATTAGAGAGACCAATTTAATCCGAAGTGGAGTACAGGAGTGAATATAGCTGAATCACTTGGTAACAGTGACCATAATATAATTAAATTTAACATCTTTGTAGAGGGAAAATGCGGTAGTATTTAACTTCAAAAAGGGGAACCACACAAAAATAAGGAAGCTAGTTAATAGACATTAAAAGGAGCAGTCACAAGCGTGAAATGCCTGCATACTGCCTGGACAATATTTAAAAACAACATCACAGAGACTCAAACTAAACATATGTCTCAAATTTAAAAAAAACTCACACAAAAATTAAGAGGTCCAAAAAAAGAGGCCATCATAGCTAACCAGCAGAGATAAAGAGGCAATTAGAGACAAAAAGGAATCCTTTAAAAATGGAAGTCAAATTCTGGTGGAGAAAATAGAAAGGAGCATAAACTTTGGGAAGTCAATTGTAAAAAGTAGAATAAGGCAGGCTAAGACAGAATTTGAAGAACTGCTAGCTAAGGACTCCCTTTTCCCCTCCAGCATTTCATTTTAAGTATATTAGAAGCTAGGAAGACTGCCAAACAGTCAAAGAGGACAGTGGACAATTGAGGTGCTAAAGGAGCATTCAAGGAAGACAAGGATGTTTCAGAGAACCTAAATAAATTATCTGTATCAATCTTCACTGCAGAGGATGCAGGTTAGATCCCCATTCACAAGCCATTCTTTTCAGATGACAAATCTGAAACTGTCCCAGATAGAGGGGCCAATAGATGAGGTTTTGGAACATATTGATAAATTAAAGAGTAATAAGTCACTAAGACCAGCTAGTATTCACCCAAGAGTTCTAAAGGAACTCAAATTTGAAGTTGTAGAATTATGAAATATAGCATATAACCTATTGCTTAATTCAGCCTCTGTACCAGATGACTGGAGGGTAGGTAAAGTAATGCTTATTTTTAGAAACGGGTCCAGAGTTAATCCTGGCAATTACAGGCTGTTACCACTCTAGAAAGAGATCTTAGGGTCATTGTACATAGTTCTCAATGTGCAGCATCAGTTAAAAGGGAAAAAAAGCTAATTGAAAGTTAGGAACCATTAGGAAAGGGATAATAAATAAAGCAGAAAATATCATAATGATGCTATATAAATCCTTGGTATGCCCACACCTCGAATATTGTGTGCAGCTCTGGTTCATCCATCTCAAAAAAGATATATTAGAATTGGAAAATGTGCACAGAAGGGCAATGAAAATGATAGAAGGATGTAACAGTTTCCGTGCAAAGATAGATTAAAAAGACTGGGACCATTCAGTTCAGAAAAGAGATGACTAAGAGTGGTATATGATAGAGGTCTATAAAATCATGAAGGTATAGAGAAAGTGAATAGGGAAGTATTATTTACCTCTTCACATAATGCAAGGATTAAGGGTCACCTGATGAAATTAATAAGCAGCAGATTTAAAACAAACAGAAGGAAATACTGCTTTACACAGTGCACAGTCAACCTGTGGAACTTGTTGCCAGGGGATGTTGTGAAAGCAAAAAGTATAAATGGAGTCAAAAAGAATTAGATACATTTTTGGAAGATAGGCCGCTCGATGGCTATTGGCCAAGATTGTCAGGGACACAACCCCTTGCTCCAGGTGTCCCTAAACCTCCAACTGCCAGAAGCATGTGGCACTGGCCACTGGCAATTTTGCAACAGAAAAGCTTCAAAAACAGACTCCAACAAGAAGCTGCTGAACTTGAATTAATATGCAAACTAGATACCATTAACTTAGGTTTGAACAGAGACTGGAAGTGGCTCGGTCATTACGTTAATTGAATCTATTTCCCCTACTTAACTATCCTCACACCTTTGTGTCAACTGTCCGAAATGGGCCATCTTGATTATCACTTCAAAAGTGTTTTTCCCCTGCTGATAATAGTTCCTCTTAATTAATTAGACTCTTACAGTTGGTATAGGTACTTCCACCTTTTCATGTTTCTCTGAATGTATATAAATATCTGCTTACTTGTATGTTCCATTCTATGCATCTGATGAAGTGGGACTGTAGCCCATGAAAGCTTATACTGAAATAAATTTGTTAGTCTCTAAGGTGCCACAAGTACTCCTGTTCTTTTTGCTGACACAGACTAACACGGCTGCTACTCTGAAACCTGTCAAAGACAGGATACTGGGCTAGATGGACCATTGGTCTGATCCAGTATGGTCATTCTTGTGTTCTTATAAAAGCACAGTTTACAAGCTCTGTCCTTGTTACCTTGCAATGCAAATTAAAACATGTTGTTTTACACGATTAAACATAAACCCTATGTTGTAATTAAAATCACATTTAAAAATAATCAAGGTCACCATTTCAAATCCATCTTAGTTCAGCAGCTACCAAAAGTGATTATTGTCTGACAGCTCTTTGATGGTGTATGTGAAATTGAGCACATAGGAGGGAGGTGTCTCAATCCACTATCTAGTGGTCAATAGACCACATCACAAAAACCACCATCCCAGTTAGTATTTATTGGCAGTCTCATCGACAACCTCATCAGAGAGACTGAAGACAGAGAGCCAGATCCAAAGCTCATTGAAGTTAATGGAAAGACTCCTACTGATTTCAAAGGGCTTTGGATGAGGCCCTGATTGAGCACGGGCAATGAACTGCCTTTTAATTTTCTAGAAGAGATTCAATCTGTGTAGGAATTGGGACACACTGATGGGGCACTGTGGTCATGTGGGGAAACTTGTACTTCGGCTGTGCTCATTCAATGGATGAACTGTGCAGACAATTTGCCATTATTTGTGACCATCAGAACCACCTTTTTTTAAAATATTGACATTTAAAACATAGGTTATCAATAAAAATAAACATTTTCCACTGCCCTGAAAGAAAGCTAAAGGAATGGAATACTTTTGAGAATGAGAAAATGATACTTGACCTTTAATAGTCTATTTCCTCCTCTTTTTGCCTCATGCTGTTTCATTTACTCCTTTACCTCTCATTGCTTGCCCCTTCCACTCCTTCTCTCTCCCTACTGATTCTCTCTTTGGTCCAGTGACTTCATTCTGGAGCTGATTCTGGCAGAAATGGATAGTGTTGTGTTAAAAAAAATTGTGTGTTTTCCTTTCTGTCTCTGTGTTATGTTATGCCATGTCATGCCACAAAGGAATGAAACCAAAATAATAGACAAGAAAATGACAATACAGCTGGCAGAATTATTTTTCTCCTTAACTTCTGGGAGGAAAATATAGCAGAAAATCTTATTATTATAGGAAGGATGAGTGATTTATTAAAAAGGCTTGTTATCAACACAAGACAGCTTGTTACCGATGTGCTACATATTTTGCACAGTTGAAGTGTGAAGAAAATTGGTAGGGCCAATTATAGCAAAAGTCTGATACATAGAGGCAGAAGAAACATCTCTTGATCAAAGTGGAGTTGGTGCAAAGTTTTAGTGCCTTAGACCTTCACTCATCAGAACTGGCACTAGCTAACAAGTCAAGTTACAATATGGAGCACAAATGAAAGGTTGTAACATTTTATTAATATTTTTCATGTGCCTAGTGCAACATGTTGGGTAGTGTCCTGTCCTTTCATCTAGCTAGGCAATTACCTTGGCTTCAGTATAAGTAAACATCCTTCATAACTTTATTAGCACGACAACAAATCTTAGCTCCTCTGGGCTAGTGTTTTCACTGTTTCCTGCTGACTTTGAGGTGTGCACTGAGAAAAGCCTGACTCCCTGTATAAATAATAGTTAAGATGCTTTTTGCTATCACAAGGCCAAATCTTGCTCATATTACCACTGGATGAGTAAAGAGATGTGGCTTTGGCCCTCAGGTGAATGAATACCTATTGAAACAGTGGATAGACCTTAAATGCAACATCATTCAGTGAAACCTACTCATAAGATTCTGACATAGGGCTCTCTCTGAATTCCCTGTTCAGTTACCTACATGGCCATTTCCTTCTTGAGGAGGAGAAACAAGTTCTATGGGGCATTCGGAATGGGAATGTGAATGGGAAGCGGGCAGAAGTGGGCAGCGAATGGGTGGAGCCATTCACCAATGTGTCTGCCAGCAGAGCTGACCTGCCATGAGAGGGGAAGTAATCTGCCTCTGGTAATCATCTATTCCTTCTGGAGTCCCTTCCTGGAGCACTCTTGGTCCAGTGTACATTTTACTCTTCCCTCTCAATGGCTCAATGGGTCATGGGGTGTGACGTTGCACCCCATAAGGCTTTATGGAAATTTGCTCATAAAAGTATATGACATAACTGAAATATGTTTTCTGCTACATAGCCATGAAACTTATCTCTGCAAAGTTCATGATCTACTGAATATATTCATCCTATTTGTATGCATGTGTCATTGCTGTATTCGAAGGTATGAATATTGGCTGTATACTTGTTTGATTTTAAATAGCCTTAGAAAGGCATTTGGTCAGCTTCTTTAGAAAGGGATTTGCAAGGTCAGTGCCCAATCAAGAAGCACTTAACGGACAATGGATCTTGGCTTCAAAGGCTCCAATCCACATAAGAGGTCTACAGGGAGACATTCACGATAGCATGGGGGCAATGGCTGCTGCCTGCAAAAACTGAGTCATGCATGGACATGTGACTTGCCCATGTGACTCCAAAACTCCATCTTGGAGCTAGACTTTGCATAGGAGAGAGGAGGGGGTCTCCACCAACAAGAGAAAGTCTATTTAAACCCCGGGGAGACCCCTCCATTTTGGTCTTCAGCTGGCTCAAGAGATAGCCTCTCCACCCACAAAGGATACCTAAAAGAAACTGGAACAGAGGACAGTAATCACAGGGGGTGTGAGTGATTGCTGGACCTAAACTAGAAGGAGACTAGTCTGTAAAAGGAAGCTTACTAGAACACCTCTGTGGGTGAGGTTTTATCTGTATTCAGTTTTTTTTACTGTATTAGGCATAGACTTGCGTGTTTTATTTTATTTTGTTTGGTAATTTACTTTGTTCTGTCTTTTACTACTTGGAACCACCTAAATCCTTCTTTCTGTATTTAATAAAATCTCTTTTTACTTATTATTTAACTCAGAGTATGTATTAATACCAGGGGGGGTGGCAAACAGCTCTGAATATCTCTCTATCCGTGTTATAGAGGGCGAACAATTTATGAGTTTACCCTGTATAAGCTTTATACAGGGTAAAACAGATTTATTTGGGGTTTGGACCCCATTGAGAGTTGGGCATCTGAGTGTTAAAGACAGGAACACTTCTTAAGCTGCTTTCAGTTAAGCTTGCAGTTTGTGGGACGTGGTTCAGACCTGGGTCTTTGTTTGTGGCCGGCAAGCATGTCTGGCACAACCAGGCAAGGCTCTGGAGTCCCAAGCTGGGAGGGAAAGCAGGGGCAGAAGTAGTCTTGGCACATCAGTTGACAACTCCAAGGGGGTTTCTGTGATCCAACCCGTCACATGGGGTCTCTATGTACTCTCTCACCTTCCCTTTAAGAGCAATGGAGGGTCTGCATCTCCCGCTCTTGGCATCTCCATCCCTCCAGATGACCTGAACATTGTGTCTTCCCTGTGCTCAGTTGACAAGTCTGGGCACTCCCAAACACATGCAGAATACCCAGGGCCAGCAACTGGATGTCCTGGCATGCCAATTAGGTTCATTGTCTGGCACCTACAGACTGTTCTCATATCGTGCATTTGAATGAGCAGATATTTGGGGTCTTGGGGGGTTATTCTCCTCTCTGAAGTCTCTGAAGTAGCAGAAGGCCACACTTTCATGGGCTATGACAAGCTACACATCTCCCCTTAATATGGACTAGGAAGGAAGTTCTTTCTTATTTTCGTCTAGGAAGGAAGTGACAATCTACTTCTTATAAAAGCAACATTGAGGTGCTACAGTGATCAGGACCTTACAAATGTGAGATTTGTTTTACTTTGGAGATAGGTTAGCTTCATAAGTGCTGTCTGATTAAAAATGACCTTTATTTGTTACTACTGTGAAACAGGTGACTTTGCCATGGTATTTAAAAAGATAAGTAAGCCACATGTTAAAATAAAATGAAAACTGGGAAGGTCTCTTGCACCAGCTCAAAGCCGCAGCTCTAAAATAGGAGTAAGTCATTGTCACAGCCTTTGAATCTTTTAAAGCTCTATTACTCACTCAATGACCTTTTCAAAACAGGCTTTTTGAAAGGAAAACAAAAGTTTAAACTCTTTCCAAGCAGCTGCAGGGATTCATTGTTAAAGTTGAGCAGATCCAACATGGTGGCTGGCTAGGTCTTAATTGTAAGACCTTCTAGAGTTCTCTAGGAGAAGTTGGAAGGGGCTGACGAACTCAGTGTGAATCTGGAATTTGGAATAGTACATAAGTGTCAAGAGTAAAGAATGGATCACAAGGCAAATTCAGTGTTGGACATGCTTGCACTGGGTCACTTTGGAGGAAGGGATCCTGCTTCTTTTTCCAAGGTTTGGATATCCTCCAGTGCAACTCTGCTTACAGAGGTTTGAGGATGCCACTAGTGACTGAGGAGGAAACATATTGTTGCCACTGGTCCCCACATGATATTGGAGCTGGATGGGAGTATTTGAGCTTTGGAGATTTAAACATCAGCCCCGATGTAGTTTCCCCATGCTCCTACCCTCCATAGTCAAAATTATGAACACGTGGGGCATAAACTGTTATTTTATATCTTTCCTTAGTTACTCTACTAAGTAGTTACTCTACTATACTCTACTTAGGGCATGGCTACATTTGCGAGTTAGAGTGCATTAAAGGAGCCTCGGGTGCCCTAACTCATGACACGTCCACACTGGCAAGGCACGTAGAGCGCCTGGACTCCGCTGCTAGAACACTCCTGGTAATCCACCTCGGCGAGCAGAATAACGTTTGATGCACCCCTGCTGGAGTGCCGCAGTGCCAGTGTGGACACCCTGGTCTGTTAATGCACTCTGATTGGCCTCCAGAAGTGTCCCACAATGCCTGTTCTAGCCACTTTGGTCATCAGTTTGAACTCTACTGCCCTGCCCTCAGGTGACCAGCCATCAGACCCGCCCTTTAAATTCTCTGGGAATTTTGAAAATCCCCTTCCTGTTTGCTCAGCCAGGTGTGGAGTGCTCTCAGCACATCTTTCCAAGTGACCATGCCTCCACACACCAGGCCATCCCCAGTATGGAGCAATGGCGAGGTGCTGGACCTCATCAATGTCCGGGGAGAGGAAGTTTTCCAGTCCCAGCTGCGCTCCCACCGGAGGAATTATGATACCTTCAGGCAGATCTAAAGGGACATGATGGAAAGGGGCCATGACCGGGACGCACAGCAGTGCAGGGTTAAAGTGAAGGAGCTGCGGAATGCCTACCACAAAGCCCACAAGGCAAACCGCTGCTCTGGTGGTGCTCCCGCGACTTGCTGTTTCTACAAAGAGTTGGACGCGATACTTGGGGGCGACCCCACCTCCACTCCAGGTACCACCATGGACACTTCAGAGCCCAGTTCAACAAGGCAGGAGGAGGAGGAGGAAAGAGGGTGCTGAGGTGGAGGGAAACACCCTGGAATTCCTAGATGCATGCAGCCAGGAGCTGTCCTCAAGCCAGGAGGAAGGTAGCTAGTCACAGCGGCCGGTGCTTGGGGAAGGACAAACACCAGAGGAGGTTCCCGTTAAGCAGCTTTTATTTTGGGAAGGAAGTTATTCGGTGATGGCTCTTGGGGTGGAGAGGGTTAGGGCTGCATGCATGCCTAGATGTGGAATAGGGCGTTGATGTGCTCTCTCACATTGCAGTAATCGGCCTCAGTGATCTCTTCAAAGGTCTCATCCAGAAGCTGGGAAATGTGCTTGCACAGGTTTCTTGGGAGAGCCACTGTGGTCCTTGTCCCAGTCAAGCTAACATGTCTGCACCACTGTGCCGCGAGGGGCGGGGGGACCATTGCTGCACACAGGCAAGCTGCATATGGGCCACGGTGGAAGCTGCAATTTAGTACAAGACCCTCCCTTGCTTCCCAGGTCACCCTTAGCAGGGAGATATCTTCCAGGATGAACTCCTGTGGAGAATGTGGGGACAGTGTTCAGTGTAGGGGCACCCTGCAGTTGTTGGCTCTCCCCAAGGCACAGAACCCCAGAGGACAGTAGAGCCATGAAACAATCAATCCTCCTTGACTCTGTGCATACTCACCGCTTTGGGGCTCCTGTGGGTTATGTGTGCTCGCTTTGGGATGGGCAAATTCTGCTATTGCGTAGATTGTGCTTGCCCTTAAGTACGGGGACATCATTTCTCTGTCTGGTGTGAACAATGCTGCTTCTGTTAAGTGTTGCATTTTGCCTTTACAGATGCAACCTTGAGATCTCAGCTGTCCGTGTTATCACTGGCCAAAAGACTCCAAAGAATTAGGAAGAGGCCACGTAGCAGCAAAGAAGACATGCTGCATGAAGTAATGCAGCAGTCCCTTAACAAGAATCTAAAAGCGCAGGAGTGGAAGGGGAGTGAAAGGAAGATCTGCCAGCAGAATGAGGAGCGCCAGCACCAAAGTGCGGAGCAGTTTTAAGCATCATGGAGCGCCAAGCAGACTCGATCCAGGCGCGCGTAGCCATGCAGGCAGAGCACTACCATGCCCCTCCCCCACCCCCCCCGCAGCCCTTTTCCCAAAACACTTTCCCTTGTGCCCCCTTGTCATGTCCAACCAACTTTCCCCAACATCCGGGTTCTTATTGCCACCAGCTGCCTCCAACACCTGTAGCTTCACCACCCAGCCATGAAAGCTACGACCCTTACCCACTGCACTCAACCCCCATCACCATGCATTATAGCCATCCTGAAGTGCAGCACTCCTTGCACAGCACTCCAGACAGGAAGGCTGAATACGAGAACAGGACATACGCAAATCTGTGATTGAACCGTTCCCCACCCACCCCCTTTGCCCTTTCTGTGTCCCAAGCAGTTGTGTTTCTTTTCAATAAATGGATTTTTTGGCTTTGAAAACATTCTTTATTATTGCATAAAGTAAAAGATACAGACGCCCAGGAAAGCAACAGGCACTGCAAGTCAGTGTATCATACGTAGCAAACACAGATTCCTACTAACATTGGAACCACTGCTCTTCACTCCCGTGCAGGGCACCAAACATTACTGGTGGCTTTCAGCCTCAAATTGCTCTCTCAAGGCATCCCTAATCCTTGAAGACCCGCTGGGGCCCTCTAATAGCCCTGCTCTCTGGCTGCTCAAATTCAGCCTCCATGTGTTGAATGTCCAAGTTCCATGCCTGAGTGAATCTTTCACCCTTTCCTTCACACATGTTATGGAGGGTACAGCACGCAGATATAACCGCGGGGATGTTGTCATCGGCCAGGTCCAGCTTCCCATGCAGAGAGCACCAGTGGCCCTTTAAATGGCCCAAAGCACACTCCACAGTCATTCTGCACTGACTCAGCCTGTTGTTGAATCGCTCCTTGCTGCTGTCAAGGCTCCCTGTGTAGGGTTTCAAGAGCCATGGCATTAAAGGGTAAGCAGGATCTCCAAAGATCACAATGGACATTTCAACTTCTCCTACAGTGATTTTCTGGTTTGGGGAAAAAGTTCCGGCTTGCAGATTCCTGAACAGGCCAGTGTTCCGAAAGATGCGTGTGTCACGCACCTTTCCAGGCCAGCCTGTGTTAATGTTAATGAAACACCCACGGTGATCCATAATGGCCCTGCAAACGTGCATCAACACGATTCCATCGGTCAATTTTCCCACTCCAAACTGGTTAGCAACTAATCGGTAGCTGTCTGGAATTGCCAGCTTCCAGATTGCAATAGCCACCTGCTTCTCCACCATCAGGGCAGCTCTCAATCCTGTGTCCTTGCACCGCAGGGTGGGGGTGAGCTCATCACAGTCCCATGAAAGTGACTTTTCTCATCCGAAAGTTCTGCAGCCACTGCTCGTCATCCCAGACTTGCAGGACGATGTGATCCCACCACTCAGTGCTGGTTTCCTGAGACCAAAAGTAGTGTTCCACGGTGGTGAGCATGTCCGTGAATGCCACAAGCAATCTCTTGTCAGATGCTTTACTCGATTCAATATCATCATCGGAGTCCTCACTGTCAGTTTGGATCTTAAGGAGTAACTCGACTTCCAAACGTGACATGCTGGTGAGACTCGTCAGCATATTCCTCAGCAGTTCCCGCAGACCGAAAGGGAAGACAGAGCACGCAGTATAAAAAACGTTGAAAGATGGCGCCAAATGTGGAAAGAAGCACAGGGATTACTGGGATGTGAACCAATGCATCACAGGGCATTGGGACAGTAACCAGAATGCCCCACAGCCTCCGTTCCCTTCCCACAAGCCACAGCACCAGAATGGGAAGAGGTGTTCCGTGGGATAGCTGC
The DNA here is from genome assembly GCA_037349315.1 of Chelydra serpentina. Lineage (NCBI taxonomy): Eukaryota > Metazoa > Chordata > Testudines > Chelydridae > Chelydra > Chelydra serpentina. Next base: position 24,919,457 of record JBAIAC010000035.1, on the reverse strand, counting down.
CCATAATGCACCGCTCCCAATGCCGCTGCAAGTGCTGCAAATGTGGCCATCCAGTGTGCTTGCAGCTGTCAGTGTGGACACACTGCAACACTTTCCCTACTGCGCTCTCCGAAGGCTGGTTTAACTCAAAGCGCTCTACAGTTGCAATTTTAGCCATGCCCTTAGTTACTCTACTTTCCTTAGTTACTCTACTCTACCTAGTTACTCCATGCAGATAGACTGCCCTGTAGATTAGCACTATAATGGAGTGAGAATTTAAGCCTATTCAGCACAGTTTCTCTCTGCCTTGAAGACACTTGTTTAAAACAAAGACCAAAAACAACAACAAAAGCAAGAGATCTTAGCTGCTACTCCACTGCTTCCCTAAAGTGCTGCCTTTAGTAAGCATGCAGACAGGCTGGTTGAGGACAAAGTGTTATGATATTATAAACTGTGTAATAGCTCCAGCTACATTCCTTAGTGCTTGACCTAACAATGACCCAGCAGTTGGAAATGACCACTGGGACTGAAAAGAATCTTGCTGATAATTACATACAATTAAAAAACCATGCTATTAGGCACTCTCAGGAAGAAAAGTAAGATACATTTGGAAAACAGGAATGTTTTACCTTTAGGGAAAATACTGGGGAATATTTATTTATGAAAGGGGAATCGAGTCAAGAAAACTTGATTACTCTTTAAAATAACATTATTATTTGACATAAAATAAATTAAATACCTCTGGGTTTCCTTTGACAAGAGCTGGGCGAACTATTCAAATAAATGATTGGATTGGATCTGACAAAAAAATGACTTAAGTAAAAAAAATATGATGGTTTTGTTTTTCTTTGTTTTCTGCCAAGGTGACTGTGAAAGATTCTGATTTCTGACAAGTATTCATTTCATTTTTTTAGAATATTTGAAATGGGTTGGTTGGCAGTGTCTGGTCCTATAAGATATATGATATTGGTTCTGGTTCTGACTGACTGTGCATACTCATTATGGTAATGAAATAAGTCAATAAAAATTCTTTCTCTGACAGAGTGGGTACATTTTGTGGAAGGAATAGGAAAATGAACCAATCTGTCCCTTGACAGATTCAATGCCCCAATGATTTCTTCAGGCATTCCACCTGTTTATAAGGGTAAGGTCATCCAATCAGAGAGAGAAACCTGACTATGTGATTTAGGCAACCAAACCCACACACTGAGTTGTTCGTTAGTCTCGAGAGATGATGGATATGCGCCAGCTGGACTGAACTCCAAATAGGTGACTTGTCAGAGGGACACTAGCTGAGGACAGCCTGTGAAAACCGGTAGGCTGAAATACATTTCTAAAAGTTACTTATCTAACAATTACAAACCATGGACTGAGCCATGGAAACAATTTGTGGACTCCACAAACCAAAAAAGAGTCAAATCCAATAAATACATTGTTAGCAACAAACAGTTTGACCAAATCTAGAACCTAGCATCAAAAATCACCAAAACCTCTAGACATGTACAAGTTGTAACATTTTTTTTAAAGACTTTGCTAATTCAGGATCAGCTAAGGAGTGGAGGGAAGGGGGTTTGTGTGGTTTTGTTCAGCCCCTGCCTGAGCATTATGCCACTGATTTCCTCACAGCATCCACACACAACACTGTGCTTCAATTACCTGGCTAGGTACTACACCTTATCTCATCTGTTTCACACCAGTTGTAAAGCCACAAGCTTTATTAAACAAAATGAAGACAATGAGCAGCAATGGCAAAGGCCGTTTGGGAACAAAACAATCCATTCTTAAGGAAAGAAAAACACATTTCCAAAGAGCCTCTAGCCCAGAATAGAGGCAGGGAGACAAGGCCATAGTGTCATCCTAATCCATCTCCTAATCCGATACTTCATGCCGCCCCCCCAAACGAACTACAGATTACAGCATAGTCTTTTACAACCCATGAGCTTTCCGATTTGTGTGATGTCACAGAATGATACATAATGGTGGTTCTTTGGCATACGTAGAGTTAGCAGTAGGAAAAAAAAGAGAATTATTTTTAACGATGGGCTAGTTAAAAGTTTATGTATGTGCTGAATATTCTCAACAGCTTGGTCACTGGAGGACAGTCAGCCAATAAATCTGGGTCCAAATCCATTCGAATTTTAACTTTTGCATGTCACCATCAAGTGGTGTCTGAAGTGGACAGAACTGTGAAGCTGGGAGCCATAAGGAAAAGCAGAATGTCAGCTGGACCTGTCACTCTAAAATATTCCTCTCTCCTTCTCAGATGCACTTCAAAGAAACAGCCATCAAAATGGGAGTGGACATAATTTAAAGCAAGAATAAGTATCCTTAATTAAGCTCTCTTTAGGATTGTAGGCTTAAAGGGCTTAATTCTTTATTGAAAAACAATAAGAGAGCGCTTACTCACCAAGCAGGATTTTTTCAAGTTCTCACAGCTCTAAAAGAAATCTATTACAGATAAAAAGAAGCTTAAACAGCCTATATTATGTCTTGCTTTTGTTTATACATGGTGAAGAGTATTCAGAGTGGACCACATCTTAGACTTGCACTAATCCTTAAATAATTACTATTCATATACTCAACGCTGGAAAAATCTCATGGAATGTGACTTTGTTCTGCTGGCTTGTCTAATCCAATTCAATTAGTTCAGTTTTCTCTCCCAAAGGTCTCCCACTCAGAAACTGAGCTCTATGTGTGTGTGTGTGTGCACACACACACAAGAAAGAAAGAAAGAAATGGTTCAAATGGAAATTAACTGTACACTTTTTTTTATCTCAGTCCTTTCCCAAATATCAGTCCATCAGTAAACATGAGAAACAGCTTGTAATTCACAAAGTCTTTGGAAACTCTGCTGTGATAAGGGCAAATTGCTCTGGCTCTAGAAATGCTGGAGATGGGAATAGTTCAGTGGCTTGGACGAATTTGAATGGATGGAAATCACTACAGTCCCCGAAGCTGCAGAAAACGATGCTGTACAGCTGGCAGCAGCTTGTCATCTGCATGCAGAAAGTGACAGGAATATTACAAACTTCCTACACAAAGTGAACTATTTCAATCACCTGTAAAGAGTTCCCTTGTCAAACAGAACAGTGGCAGAAAAATTCTAACAACTGAAGACTTTTTTTCTGTCCCTTCTCCCTTTACTCTCAGATAACAGCCACCTGCCCAGAATTAAACTTTGATTTTAAAAGAGAATAAAATATCATAGTGAAGTGATTGTCGAACAGAAATTTCATAAAAGGAATGGTAATGCAACGAGGCAGTAAAAGGTATGCCATGTACGATCTAACATGTAGCAGTGTGTTTGAGGCTGTGAGATCTTCTTGAGATGAAAAAGAGCACAGCCTTAATTAAGGATCCAGATTTTCCCTGGAACTAAATGGTATTCAAAAACAATTTATATTGTCATCTGCACTTATCCCTATTCCTGACCTTGTGTTATATACTTTGCAGCAAATTAGAATTTTCATCATGAAACAGTCTTGATCATTCCCATAAGCTGCATGCAATTTTGCTGCTGAAGAGGGAATGAAGGAGGGAAACGCAGTTGTGGCAGGACAGACTAAGAGAGCATAATTATCAAATACCAGGAAAGCAGTTTTCTCTCAATTTGGCATCTGCCTTATCTGTTCTCATTCTACTAACTGGATTTTTTTAATTACAAAAAGAGGCGGAGGAAGAAGTAGCAGTAGTAGAAGAAATGTAATTAGTCATCAAAATTTCCAATAAAAGGAGAGGTGTGTGTGTGTTTCTTGTGGGGAAATTAAACCACCTAGCATGGCTAGTTTTTCTTATGAGAATTAAAATTTCTTCTGAGTACTGTAACATTCGGCATTCTCCTACAGCCACACACTCACCTGTTTTTAACTGCACATAGCAAATCAGCTATAGGCTGAACACCATTTATCATCTCTAGACTCTACCTTTTAGTGTAACACAAGGCCAACAAGAATGTTTTGAGATGTGTTTTCCCTCGTTTTTCCTTCCAAAATATGAATGATTTCTTTACTACTAGAATTGCTCTTATGCAAAGGCTTATCAGTTCCCTAATTAACTCTATGAAAGAAATTTAAATTGCTTGGATTAGTCCTCCAGCAGTCTAACACTGGTCTTAATCTTCAAAGAAATCAAAGGACTGGGCCATAGCCATCTCAAGGTGTTCCTCTCCCTGTCTTTTAACATTTCAACAAGGCCTATAGAACTAACAGTTCCCAAAGTAAAGCTCGCAAGGGCCAACTGGAGATCTAGACATTCTCATCAGAAATCAGGTTGACATTGGATTTGACTGCCTTCAGAGCAAAACATAAGATACTGCTACAGCAACCCTGTAAAACAGTCTGGTAACATTTTCCTCAAGGTAAACTTCAGAAATAAGCAAAAGCTTATAAAATGAGAAATAGCCTCATATATGCGTATGTCACAATACAAGAGAGAGAGACAGAGTACAGTTCTTTGGACAAAATACTGCTGTATTGTAAAAGTGTGTTGGTACCAAAACAACTGATGGACATGTGCCTTAGCGATTAGAACTGGTCCAAAAAAATGTGAAAACTTTTTTGTTTGTTTGCTTTGCTTTGCTTTGCTTTGCTTGTTTGTTTGTTTGTTTGTTTGTTTGTTTGTTTGTTTGTTTGTTTGTTTTAACAGGAAATTGGCTTTTCTAGATGAGGATATTTTTCATGTAAAATATCTGAGCGCCTCAAACTATTTGTCTGGAAATTGAAAAATTATTTGTTTCTGGCAGCTTGTGGCCAAAAAATTGTTGTTTGTTTTTTCAACAATAAGCCAAAATTTTCTATGTGAAAAAAATAAAAAACCAACATTTTCCAATGAGCCCTATTAGAGATATTTGGCAACGACTAGGGGGGATGGATAGCTCAGTGGTTTGAGCATTGGCCTGCTAAACCCAGGGTTGTGAGTTCAATCCTTGAGGGGGCCATTTAGGGATCTGGGGCAAAAATCTGTCAGGGGATAGTACTTGGTCCTGCTAGTGAAAGCAGGGGACTGGACTCGATGACCTTTCAAGGTCGTTCCAGATCTAGGAGATTGGCATATCTCCATTTATTTAATTTAAACACAATGTATTTCCACAGAGAGAAATGTGTGAATCTCTAGCTTGGTTTCCTACAGGTGATGGGAGCATGTGTTTCATGTCTCTCAGTGATTTTCTATGGATAGTGCACAGAGCTGCTCAGACATACTCTGGAGAGAACCACAAATAGATCTTTACCGGAAGGACAATACATCAGTTGTTATGACAATGGAAAATAATTAAACTGTATTGTACTTTCCATAATGCCTACAAATTTGCATATATGGGAAAACACAAAATGGAGCCAGCAATATCTTTCATGCTTCAAAGCATAAAATTTGGCCATCAGAGAGTGAGGAAGGAGATTTTCCCCATAAACAGCACTACAGAATTAACTAGGTGCACTGCAGAAGGTGTTCATTTTCTTGAGAAGCACCAGGTTTTGGTCACTGTCTATGAAAGGGTACTGGGTTTCCACAACACACAACCACTGTAAAATTGGTCCAGTCCCACCATATCCAAGAAGCCTGTCACCATGGTATCCTAATGCTATCCCACAATTAAAGATTATGCCCTGAATGGGAACAGTCTCCCAGCCTCCCTTGATCCTGGTGTGCATGTTTGGGAAGAAGGTGCCATTTTTGTTTTCTTTTGTCCTCCTCTTCTCTCCCCACCCCATCCCTTCATTTTTTCTTAACTGCTTTCTACTTCCTCTTCCTCAATCTCCCCAAAAGTTGGCAAGATTTGGGAATAAGCCAGGAGTGAGGTAGGCCTTACCAAAGCAGTGGTTCTTGCATTTAGAAACTGGTCACAGTCAGGCTCTTCTTGGTTTTAACTGTTGGAGTTTTACCACAAAATGCTCTGCCTTCTTACCAGAATCTGAATGCTGAGTAGGGAGAGTGATGCTGGGCAGAGCACTGAGTACCCTATGACAGGGTGCCATATACAATAGAGTAACTGAAGTAATCTTTGAGTGTAACTGTTGCTTCCATAATGAATTTTCTTTCCTATTATTTCTTCCTTACCTCCCCATGCACTCTTTGTTCTTTTGTTTTTCTTTTAGTATCTTGTTTCCTCCTCTGTTTTCCCCTTTTCCTCTCTCTCTTTGTTCTCCTTCCCCTTACCTAGCATTCTCCTTATCGTCTTATTACATGTTTTATAATGCTAGGATCAATCAATTTCATTTCCTTAGTGCTAAGTTAGCACTTTCCATTCATTCCAACTTTTTGTCCACTGAGTTTAACACTAGGAAGATGTGAGGATTTCAGTCAAGTTCCCATTTGGCACTTTGAGGTCGGGAAGTCTGGCACTGGTATTAGTGTGCATTCAAAGACTATGCAGCAGTATGGTTTGCTGTTATTGTTTTTTTCTCCCTCCCTTTGATATCATTTTATACATTTTTAAATGTGTTGTTTTTGGCGACTGAGGGTTTTTATAATCTTTTGAGCACTTACTAGTTCTAACAAAGCATTTGTAAATCACAATGATGGATGAATGATAAAGGAAAGAAACCCAAAAAACATTGACCATAACTCAGTCTGAGATGGTCATTTGTTTGAGGATACATTGCATCCAAATAACTGCTAAGTAGATAATACTCATATCACAGCACTTTTGGCTCAGGCAAGGGAAAGTTCTAATATTATTTGTGTCATAGTGCCTAGATACCAGCATTTCAGCTCAAGCAAAGGAAAGTTATTTTGTTATTATTCATATCACAATGCACAGATACCAGTAATGGGGCATTATACATACACATAGTGAGAGATAGTCCCTGCACCAAAGAGCTTACAATGTAAATAGACAAAGGTGGGAGAGGAAACAGAGGTTCAGCGTGATTGAATATGTTGCAGAATGTCACACAGCGGGATAGTGGCAGAGATGGAAATATAACCAGGTATTCTTACACCTCACTTGTGGTATTTCCAGATTTCTTAAAAGCAGGTGGTAATAGAAATCTCATGAAAAGGGATATCTCAAGAGTTTAACAGCCTTCAAAGTTCAGGTAGATTGAATTATTATTGGGGCCTTATTCAAACTGATCTTCTGAACCTTTAGAATGTCCTCCCATACTAGCAACCATTGGGCGGTTTGCTTTATCGATGTCGCTGGGCCTGAGGTAAAAGCCTGATCAGTTCTTGGGAAGTTTGCATTACAGAGATTATGACAGAACTGTTCTGTTTGAAAGACAGAGGTAGAAGAAGCTCAGAAGACAAGTTGGTAGGAAGGGAACACAGGGACAGTGGGAAGATTCAGCTCTGTGTTACACCAGCTTCTGCTTGGAAAGTCTACCCAAGAGTGGGAGCTGAAGTAATGTGAGACACTGCACCTGTAATTCTGTGAGGGACCCCCCACATAACATTAATCTTCAAAAGTAGATGGCACTGGCCTCAGAGGTGGCATGTCCAAGGGATATGCTGGATCAGTACCTCTGCTGGGCAGCTTTCTCCAGCAGAGCTCCTCAGAACATCCTTTTTCAAATTAAAGAGGTCCTTGCTGGTGGATTCCCTGAGCAAGAGAAGTGATGCAAATACCACTTGGCTTCCCTGGGATGAGTCCTGCATCCAGTGCAATGGCTCCTGCTAGTGCAGAGAACATCACGGAAAATGAATTAAACCCAGCAAGGGAATTCAGAAGCAAGCCAAAACCAGGAAAATCACAAGCAGAAGAAAAGCTTCAGTGGAGGGATAATAGACAAATCTGCACACTACAGTCTGATTGTCTGAAGGGAGTTTATTGAACCTGAATAGCAGTATAAGGTATCAGCACATGATTTCAAAATAGTAAGAGGGAGGATATTGGGAGACTGGTCATCACAGCTGTGAACACCAGGCTGGTGAGTCTAACTACCACCAATATCTGGGAAGAGAAAAAAATAACCACTTATGATAACAACTGAGCCCATAGAGATGAAGTTTGGGTCTTGCTCTCACAAAGGCCCCACCATGTACTCAGGAAAAGCCAAAGACGGGATTTTAGGGTGAAATCCTGGCCATATTGAAGTTAATAGGAGTTATGCCCACTGAGAGAGCCCAGACCCTGGTTCTGATGCAACAGCATAATATCTTCAGGAAGGCAACCTATATCGAGGTGAATGATAGTAGATGTATGCTGACTACAGGAATTATCCTGCACTGGACTATTATGGACAATTTTAAATATGTAAGTTAGATCTTTAAGGAATTAGCAAGATAAGGGGCAAAGAAATGGGCTAATTATATTAGATGGTATTTGACCTGCAATAACTGGGCACAATAAGTCTATTCCTGGGCTCCTCTCGGGGATGACGTATATGCAGAGTAAAATATGGTAGCTCAATCTCTGTGAAGGAAATGTATAATGATGAGTATTTTAGAACTTCAGAGTGGCAGGATATATAGAATGCAGGCTAGTGTGCTGGAAGGCTTGGGGAATATAAAGCAAAGATACTCACCTTCAGCTCTAAAACCATATGTGGCTATGTTCTTGGGCTTGAAAACAGCATAGTACAATGCTCTAATGTCAATTGCCCTGGAGATAAATGGCAACTTAATATAAAAAATACAGAAAAACACAGTTAAATCTGTATTTGTGCTGGCAAATAACTAAAGTAAGTACAAACATCTGCTCATAAAATAACCTTTATTCAGCTCCTTGCACTAATATGTTAATTCTTGTTTATAAATTATAACCATTATAAGTAATATGCACTTGTGTATTTTAAACTTTATTGAATTTACTTTGTGCTGTCTGAATGGAAGGCTGAGTTTTACTGGAAAACAGGCAGTAGCTTGCACAGAGAAATGGGATGGAGGAGATAGTGTTGGTCTGTAGGGGATACAGTGGAGGCTGACTAAGGACTGAAGGATTTACTTATACTGCTGCAAACTCGCATATTGTGTACAAGGGATAACTTTTTGCCATTTTTCTATTTTTTGACTTCCCTGTGAAAATTTCAATCTGTATGAAAATTCAGAAAAACGTGATCATCTTTGTAATATAATGCCATTGTTGAACTCCTCCAAATAAAGGCAATTTTCCTTACAAATAAACACCATATCATTTTCTCAAGCACACACACAGAGAACAATCTGAAGTCCCCCCCCCTTCAGACTATTGTACAAATGGGGGGCATATAAAGGTGACTTAGGGTAGAAATATCAACTAGTGGCTTGCCTGTCAGGTCAGATTTACCATAACTGGTTTCATCTCCAGTACTGGCAAATCAGAGGAAGAAGGGGATACCGTGGAGTTTAAAGCAATAAGTGAAATAGAATAATAAAAATGGAGGTCATGGTTTGTATGTTCTGATGTTTTTGGAGTATCAGCTACTAAGAGCTCAGAAATGAAGTAGCTTTTTTGAAGGAAGCTTATATCAACTTCATGAGCAGGAATTCTGGAGCATCATCCAAGCAAGAGACCAGTTCAGAATGTCTTTCACAGAACTCCACCCACATGTCTCCAGAACAAGGATATCCATTTACTTCACTCAACCAATAAAGAAATCAATTCAATGGGAGCATTGCACTATAAATGCAAACAGTTACTTGCCGATTGCCAGTGAGCCTGCGGACCTGACACTGTTCCCTGGTAATTCTGATGAACCATCTTGTAGATGTTAATGTACACCCTGGGTATGAAGAGATATTGATATGCATTCCAACATGGACCAACAACATGAAATTGGACATCAATAGGAGCACTGAGTCTGATGGAGCACTGGGACCAAATGTATTAGTAGGTAATGGGAACACCTGTTTTTATGATGTGCAAGATGTTCTTTCAGTTTAAGATTGAAACAAAAAGACCACAGTAAAATATTACAGGTATCATCTTTGACCATTATTTTATTCCAGGACAATCACCAGCCCTACATAACAAAAGAAGGTTCACTTCAAAGTACATGAAGAAAGTGCTATTTTTCCTCAGATTAATCCTTTCTGTAAAAAGGAAAGGTTACCTGAGAGGTAACCATAACAAAGTAGATTATCATAGCTACCAGTAAATGATGTTTTCACAACCCATCACTGCCATTCATTCATTAATTTTCAGCCAACACCTGTATTTTGCGGCACTTTAAGTGAGTGTGAGTTACATGTAAAGAAAAGAGCTCTATGATCACTTGGTTTGTTCAAAACACTAACTCCAAAACAGAATAGATTAAAGCAAAACTAGCCAGCTGGTGTTTTTTGACCTGCTGTTTGATGCTTTCTGAAACAGAAATAGAACTGCATATCTAGCTTCAACTTCCAGCCACTGGATTATGCTATACCTTTCTCTGATAGATTGAAGAGTCCATTATTAAATATTTGTTCCCCATGTAGATACTTGCAGACTGTAAGCAAGTCACCCCTTAACCTTCTCTTTGTTAAACTAAATAAATTGAACTCTTTAGGTCTATCACTATAAGGCAGGTTTTTTAAAATTCTTTAATTATTCTCATGGCTCTTCTCTTACCCTCTCCAATTTATCCACATACTTCTTGAAGTATGGGAATAAGAACGGGACCTAATATTACAGCAGCAGCTACACCAGTGCCAAATACAGAGGAAAAATAACCTCTCTACTCCTCCTCCTAAGATTTCCCTGTTTATGCATCCATGGATCATGCTAGCATTTTTGGCCACAGTGTCACACTGGGAGCTCACATTGACCTGATTATCCACCATAAACCCCAAATCTTTTTCAGAGTCACTGCTTCCCAGGATAGAGTACCCCAACCTGTAAGTATGGCCTACATTTTTTGTCCCTTGATGTATACATTTACATTTAGCTTTATTAAAATGCATATTGTTTGCTTGCACACAGTTTACCAAGGGATCCAGATCTCGCTAAATCAGAGACTTCTTCGTTATTACCACTCCCACAATTTTTGTGTCATCTACAAATTTTAATTTTATTTTCTTCCAGGTCCTTGATAAAAATGTTAAATGTTAAATAACGTGGGTCAAGTACTGATACCTGCACGACTCCATTGGAGACACACTCACTCAGTGATGATTCCCAATTTACAATTACATTTTGAGACCTATCTGTTAGCCAATTTTTAATATATTTAATATGTTCCAAGTTAACTTTATATTGTTGTATAAGGTGTGGTCATATAGATTCCCACATAGGAAAGGAGAGTTAGAGTAAAAAAGCTATTTTGACTACTGTTTGACATCTGATGAGGGCTGTTGTTCACTAAGCAGTCCCCAGACTCCTCTGCCTCCAGCGAGTGGAGTTGAGCTCTGCCATTTTCATGGAAGAGGGGGTTCTATAAACTATATTATATTTTATGTCAAGCATTCACTAAAAATATCTACAAACCTAACAATGCCTTAGGAAGTCCATCACATGCCCAACTAAGTAGCATTTTGTTATGAATCTGTGTTTATTTCTGTTCTCATTCTCCAAACTGGAACGAGTCTCTGAAAGACCTAGGTTTGCTAGGAGCATAACACAGAAGGCATTCTTGTTTGTATAATAGAGGTAATTCATATGAAACTGTGATCAAGATCCTCAACCGGTGTAAACTACCATTGCCAATGGAGCTACACTGATTTATTGCTAAGGATATGACCTTGTGAAGGTGTAGAACTCGGTAAATCTCAAAGGTTTAATAAGAAAACCAAGGTTTTCAATTAAACATATGGCATGTTCAGAAGTACAGAGTAAGTGGAGACCGAGGAACTTCTGCTGTAATAATACACACACACACATAAAGCTTTGACACAACTTTAAAGTGAACTTTACCCATGCTGTAGAAAAAGCCCTCAAGAACTTTGATTCACATAATCTTTTAACAGATGAATTGTGCAAATGTTTTGTGACATAAAGGCTCAAGGAACCCACTTTCAGAGCCTTTTACTGCCCAACAGCGCATTTCTAATAATGGTTAGTGTCAAATAGCAGGAAAAACGAGGTGGTGGTGTGGATGTGAATGGCTCTGCTGGTATCCCTGTGATCCAGCAAATAAGGGACTTGGGTTTGAGGCTGTTGGTGCAGCAATGTTACTAATCTTTCAGACAGTGAAAGGCTTATTAGCAGCAAGGGCAGGAGGCTTTACAAGTTTAATTAGCTTTGAGAAGAAAGAATATTTGTTCCCATTTTAAGATTATCCTAAGGAAGAGGCAAAAAAGGGTATGAGTTGATTCTTGCCACATAAACCATGGAGATGCCACTGCTTGAGATTTATGATGGCATTCTCTGTGCTAAGGGCTGTGCAGACTGTGTGCATCATTAGAAAGGGATTCTGTCCATCTCTAGGTACTTTTAATCCCCTGTGGGAGATTAATTAAGGGAGAGAGGCATTCTTCTTCAGCAAGACTGACCATCTTAGTCCTCTAATTATATGTCGTGTTTTTTGTATATAGCTATACATTCCCAAGTGGTCAGGAAAGAATGGCAGTCAATGGTGTGGGTAAGCTAAGATTTGAACCATGGCAGTAAAAACAACATATCCATAGCAATTTACGGGCAAATCGTGCCCCTTCCTCTTCAGGCATGAGTCTCCCTGGCAGCACACTTTCTTATACACACACCAGTTCACTCATGTGGAATCCCACTGAAGTAAACGGGGCCTGTATGGGGGCAGCAATCTGCATGTGCAGGAGAAAGGCCATAACAATCAGTCATAATCTTTGGGTCTTCCTTGAAAAAGGAGCAGGTGCAGCTAAATCATATTGCACCAGATGTGGCTTGGGAGCTCCTGTCCGCAACTGTGTTATTCTAAATAGCACTGTTTCCTTTATAAAGGAAAGACTGGTAATCATGGTGCTAAGTGGTGATGATCTCTCTCTGTCTATCACTCTGGTATTTGTAAGGTGCTTATTATCTCAGGACTATGAGTATCCTCCTTTATTTTGAGGCACTAGTCAATGTGAATTGGGGGTGGGGTCACACTCTGGATATTAGTACCTTGGTATCAAACAAAAGTTGAAAATAAAAAGAAAGAAAACTAATTGAGCCAGCCCGCAATAATGTTTTCCTCTTTCCTTTCACACTAGGTTCCATGGAGCATGAAAATTCTCTCTTCTTCTGGATGGGAGTCTTTGCTGATGAAACAGTCTAATCTCATATAGCAAATGTCCCATAACATTCATCCTAATCTTGAAAATGCTCTGCCCCCTACACCTATGTGGGCCTCTCCCACTGTATTGTACTTGTTGGGTTCAGCAGTGTCAGAGGGCTGGGTTTGATGGGATGATGAGAGATAGCTGGATTCCAAACTATTAACAGTGTCTTACTTTACATCTAAGATGGGGATAGAGGGATAGAGGGAACAGATCATCCAGTGGTGTATAGAGGCTGGAACTGTGCCAGAAAGGCCCTGGAGTAAATGCTCCTTGTTCAGGCACAGTGGAGATCTCCCACACTTCTTCCCTCACAAATCCCAGTGCCTGAGCCTTTCACTGATAGCAGAGTGGGTGGGACCACAGCACACAACACTGTGGGGATTCTGAGCTGCTCTTAGAAGGCTGCTGTAATTTAAAGCCCATCAGCACCTGCAGCGACTCAGAATCCTGAGAAGGGGAGTGGGTAGAGCCTTGGCTCTATCTCCCAATAAACTAGCCTATGTAGCCAAGTCAGTGTGGAGGAAAAAATAATACTTACCCTCTGGAGCAAGGAGGGGATCAAGAACCATATTGTACCTCTCTGAGTAGCAATATAGTCCCTGGTCTGCTCTTGGAGATGTGCAACTACATGCTGCCCCTTATGCTACAATTTACTCCTTAGGGTACGTCTATACTTACGCGTCCTGTCGGAGGCGCGGGATCGATTTTCTGGGTTCGATTTATCGCGTCTTGTCTAGACGCGATAAATCGAACCAGGAAGTGCTCCGCCGTCAACGCTGGTAATCCAGCTCGATGAACGGAGTAGGCGGAGTCGACGGGGGAGCCTGCGCGCCGCGTGTGGACCCCGGGTAAGTGCTTTTTCATTCGAACTAAGATAGTTCGACTTCAGCTACGTTATTCACGTAGCTGAAGTTGCGTATCTTAGTTCGAATTTGGGGGTTAGTGTAGACCAGCCCTTAGTTGGTAGGCAAAGCAGTTTTCAAAGTGTAAATTCAACTCCAAGGGGAAGAAGATTGGCTGTAAACATTAATAGTTCATCTAAGTCCTTCTATGCTTTCTAAGTAAGTTATATGGAGGGAAAATTACCATGCAGAGAGTAATCCAAGATTTGTTGTGGCTAAAGTATGTCTCTTACATTTCAAAGGTAGAGTTTAAATGCAGTCAGGGTCATAATTTTATTAAAACTTCTTCATATCGTTTGATCTCTCTGAGTCAAACAGATCACTACATTTTCAACATTCAATTGATCTTTATCATCCGAAAATATAAATGTTCATCATTTAATGAAAATATTAACTGTTTCTGAGAATAACATACATGGTCCAATGCTGCTCCCAGTGAAATTGGTGGTAAGATGGCCATTGACGTCAATGGGAGCAGGAAGGGAACTATAGCGTCTGCTTTTTGTTTTGTTTTGTTTTATATTTGGGGTTGGTTTTCCTTTTTTTTGCTTTTTGCATAAGGGTAATTTGTTATTAGAAGCATAGGATTCTGTCTGTCGACACATCCCAGCATGTCGGTGCTTTGTTTGAACACCAGCAAATCTGATTTTTACCATTGATGTACATTTTCTATTTCATTCATGGAGGTTAAAGGATTCCTTCTGGTGGCTAATTCTTGCCCTACAATTCTTCATCATTTTGGTGATGGTTCTTATTGGTATTTCCATTAATCTTTCAGTGCCACTGGGATGAGCTTCTTATTGTATCAAGACCCAAAACCAGGTAGATGACTTTCATCTTGTTTTAGGTTTTGTTATTTCACATAGCTGTCACCTCTGGTAAATAAGCTAGTTCACTTGTTCCCACACTCTGGTCTGTGGACCAGCAATGGTCAACAAAGTACTTGCCCAGTCAGCTGGTGACATGGCATTATGTCTCTTCATCATTTCCAGCTGCTAAAATGTGTTATAATTAGCTAAAATGCAATAAATATTTTCTTAATATTGCTTTTGTTTTCAAGGTAAATAATTACTGTAGTGCTATAGGGATTTTCATCAATCATCACTGGGAGAAGAAATGGGTTACCATACAGTTGTGAATGGGTGAGCAGGTGTCGCTTCACACTGAAGTGATTAACGCTGTGAGAAGGTGTGAGAACCCCCTTGCTAGCTATAGCAGGTGCTTGTTATGCTGCTGTACCTGGTGATTTATGAGCTGTGTTGTAAGCTATCCCAGCTAAACTTGACACTCTTTTTTACAGTGTCCTGTTAGTAAAAGTGGTTTGAATCTTGAAAATTCCCCAAGGTAGGAAAAACAATACACCTGTAGAAATTCATGGGCAATGGGCAAATCAAATGGGATGATTCAGTTGGGGTTGGTCCTGCTTTGAGCAGGGGGTTGGACTAGATGACCTCCTGAGGTCTCTTCCAACCCTAATCTTCTATGATTCTAAATACTGCCCTTTCTTCTGCAGAGCAGACATCTCCCTGGCAGCAGAACAGGTGAGGTCCTGTTTTACAAGGTGTGGGCAAGACTAGGAAGAGCCACACATAGGGTGGCATGCTGTGGTGGTATGCACACCCAAAGGTGGGAACAGGCAGGGGAGGAGAAGGGCAGAGAAGGCATGGATCCATGGACTTCTCGTCTCCCACCTCTTCTGTACTACAGAGATGAACATTGTAGCCATACTGGCAGCTAAACAGAAGCTCAACAGGTGTTCTGCAGCCTGCAGGGGTGGATTGTTTTCCTCACAACAACCAAGGCTTGATCTGTTTGCTGGGTGAGGGGATTTGGGCCAGGTAATTTTTCAAATATCCTTGTCTATGCTGTACACGCAGAATGTGCATGTACCCATGGCAAACAGGGAACTGTAAATGCAGGGCCGGCGCTCGCTTTTTTGCCGCCCCAGGCAAAACCCCCCCCAAAAACAGCCGCCTGCCGCCCCGGCTGGGGCACCGGGGGAGTGTGGTATGCCCGCCGCCCCGCTGCCCTGGCCGGGGCACCGGCTGGGAAAAGTGGTTTTTTTAATAACAAAAAACGAAAAACCCTGTGTGCCACCCCACCCGCAGATGCCGCCCCAAGCACGTGCTTGGTAGGCTGGTGCCTGGAGCCAGCCCTCTGTATATGCAAATGAATGCTTTGTGTGCTAAGTTATCTGTTTGCTTGGGTGCTGGTTACTGAAATACCTCACTGTATTTTCTATGGTAAACCATTACCAAAAGGGAGCAGCACATCTGAAAAGATGCCATCTCCAGAATGCTGAATAATTTGGCACATAGGAGAATAGTGTTTTGTTTCTTCTGTGTATCTTAACCTTTGCCCCACAGAGAATATTCTGTAGGATGGCTTCTAAAGAAGGCATAATAGGCTCTATGCTAATCAGTCTTGAGCCTTTTAAGTAACGGCTGCTGGTTGTATCAAAAATGTGCCAAGAGAAACAAACTGAGAATGTAAATCCATTTGAATTTTCTTTTGAAGCTACAAGAAAAAAAACTCCTGGCAGCACCAGTCCTTTCAGCAGCATAATATTTTCATACTTTATGCACTTCAAAGTGCAAATGAAGATTATGACCTTATACATCCTATATGCACCTATATTTTATTTATACTGTATCTGTGAAATCAGGAAAAAAAAAGATATTTCTATGACCTTCTACCAGCAAGAAGCCTAGCAACATCATTCAGACCCATTGAAAATTCACAGTTAATTAAAGGTTAAAAGGAACTTGCCAATTAGTAGGGAAGATAATTGTTCTCCTTTGGCTACCTGATTACCTTTTCTGTTGGATATGCTGAAATTTGTGTTGTCATGCTGTTGGTAAATGTAATCACAAGCACTCACAGTAGCTTCTAGCTCTCCAAATGCTTGGCCTTGAAAACAAAGTTCTATGTGGAGGAAAAAAAATGCCACCAAAAAAAAAAAATTCCAGTCTTTCTTTACAGAAGTAAAAGTCTTTTTATAGTTATAGGGGAGAAATAACATTATGGGCCTAATGTTGAGCTGTGCTGAACACCCACGGCCAATGGGATATGTAGCTGTTCACCCAGATTAAGGTCTAATAGAGAGAAAAAGAGAGAGAAAGATCACTAAGCCTGCCACCGCAGAACCCGTCGTGCGAAGCTGTGATCAGACAAACAAGTAATCTAGCAGACGTTCTAGTACTGATTGTGTCCTGCCTTTCCTGGATTCCTGCTTGTGTAACAAAAACCGATGCACAGTAGCAGCAAACTGTCTGGTGTCCCAGCTCATTTGATTTACCAGGTCACTGGCAACAGAGATGAATGAACTCCCCTCAGAAAGAATTAGTGAACAGTTTCCAACTAGAGAAGGCTTTGGCTCAGATAAGGGCCTCTGAAGTAGAGCCTCACCAATAATTCACAGTCAATAGCAAAGACATCCTTTTTCTGTTCACAAGGTATCCGCAGACTTTAATGTTCAAGAATATGTTCATTACTCAAAAATTGACTGCCAAATGGTTTATGCAACCTAACTGCTGCCTATGGATTGGCCACAAACTACTTGCTCTGACTTTCATTCAGCATACACAATGACTTCATGACCAGTAGCGTAGTTAGTGCGGGAGCAGGGGGAGCGGCCACTCCCCTGAGCACATTTTCCAAAAGTGGCGCCTTTCCAAAAGTCCTGCCGCTGGCCCCACCAAGAGCCCGCTGCTGGCCTGGGTTCTTTCGCCCAGGCTGGCAGCGGGCTGAGAGACCCGGGCTGGCAGGAGCCCACGGGGGGAATCCCAGAGCGGGGTGGGCTGAGCGGCTCAGCCAGCTGCCACTCTAGGATCCCCCCCCATTGGGCTCCTGCCAGCAGGGGTCCCACTGCTGGCCCCACCAAGAGCCCGCTGCTGGTCTGGGTGAAAGAACCCAGGCCAGCAGCGGGCTGAGAGACGCCGGCTGGCAGGATGCCGTGGGGGGAATCCCAGAGCGGGGCAGGCTGAGCGGCTCAGCCAGCCGCCACTCTGGGATTCCCCCCGCGGGCTCCTGCCAGCCGGGGTCTCTCAGCCCGCTGCCAGTCTGGGTTCTTTCACCCAAGCCAGCAGCGGGCTCTTGGTGGGGCCAGCGGTCGGGTCGGGTGGCGCCTTTCTTTATATGTTCGCTCCCCCTGGTGTTAGAACCTGGCTAAGCCACTGTTCATGACATCCCAAAGTCAAACCCGATCAGACTTCGATTTTTGCTCTCTACCTGGTCTTATGCTGCTCTGCCGAGCCTTCAATGCCTTCTGGGTTGCAGGGACTTAATTCTCCGGCTACATCACTTTCAAGGCACTCAAAATGCAAAACTAGTCTAAGGCAATACAATCTTAAACTCTTTCCTTTCCTCTGGAGTTCTGCTAGGCACCAGTCTTTCCCAATCCTTAGCTCTAGCCAACTTTCTCTCGACTGTGAGAGCCCCACACCTGCTCGTTCTGTCTGCTCCTCTCCAAATGAGCATGGACTCATCTTTTCAACTCCCTCCCTGGGAATCTGCCTTCTGCTCCAGGTATCTCAATTTGCGCTGATTGGGTGTTCAGTACCCCATAAACCCCTTCTGACTTGCATGGTGGCTTGTGTGCCCCATTATAAGCTCCATTTTGTCCAGTAAAGAATAGGGATGGCAGCATCAGACGGAGTCTGCATAGTCAGTTGTATCAATGGGAAGATCATTTCAAGATGCTCCTTGATTGTCCACTTTTTGCTTTTGCTTCTGGTGAGGCAGGAAGTTCTGGTGGAATGACCTTCCTTGAATGAAGAAGAGATCCTGAGTAAAGTCCATAAATTGAGTCTGGGAAGACTCCCCTGAGTTGCTGAAGACAGGGGAGAGTATTGTTGTACATGGCTGCATAGGCTCTTCCAGACCATATGGTGCATTAATATCATCCCTGATGACTGCAAGAAAGAGGTTATTTTGCCTCAGGTCAAAAAGAGCAATAAAGACCAAATGTAGCCACAAGACCACTTATTCTGGTCCTAAGCAAAGTCTTTGCTTCCATGTTAATGTCTCAAATTAGTGATGCACTTCATAGCAATGACAAGAATACCTAGTGTGGCTTTATACCTGGTTCCACTATCAACCAGATCTTTACCTTGAGACAGCTTTTGGAGAAGATGGCTGAATTAAAAAAAACTACGTGCAGCATTTTTTATAGACTCCTGTCAGGCTTTCCATTATTGTATTGAGCAAACTTGTGAGATCTGTTGAGGTGATTCAGCAAAGCTGGGAAGACAATGTTGGTGATTGTAGCGAGGCAGTGTGGCCACCACACCGCAGAGGGAAGAACATCCTCAGACACCAAAGTGGATGGAGCCAGTGGATCCTGTACCCTCCCCCCCACGAGGTCACGGCGGAGCTCACTTGGGCCGCCGCTGCCGGAGAGGCCAGACGCCTGTGGCATGGCTCCGGCTTGGGAAGCCCCGGCAATCCACAGCCGACCAGAGGACTGGCCGGACCTGCCAATGCCTGATACTGACCGGGGCACGGAGGAGCCACCAAGCTTACCTGTTGCCACGTACCCAGAGGAGCTGCCGAGCCTGCCCCTCGCTCGTTACCCAGAGGAACCCATGGTGCTGGAACCCTCCGGGGACACCACCCTGACCCAGGTACCCTACGAGGGGGAGTCCGGAAGTAGCCCGGGGGCAGCCGACCCTAGTCTGGCTGCAGCAGTGCCAGAGCCAATGTCAGTGTGTTGCGCCCAGGATTCCCACTGACATAGCAGCGGGTCATCTTCTGCTGCTAGGGCCCCGGGCTGGGACACAGTGGAGTGGGTGGGCCTGCATCCCCTCCTGCCACCCACCTCACGGGTAGTCATCTCTCCCTCTTCCTGGTCGCTCAGAGCCAGGAGCCTGGTTGAACTCCTTGCTCAGTCCCTGCCTGAGGGCCTGAGCCCCTGACTGTTTGTTTACTACCCCGCCCTGACCCAGGGCCTGGGCTTATCTTGTACTGCTTGCAGCGCCCTGCCTGAAAGTCTGGGCCATAAACCGAGTATTCCCCAACCCAGCCGAGTGTGTGTAGCAAGGCGGGGTGGTGCCCCACTATGCCGCCGAAGGCCGAGACCCCTACAGTGATATAAGCTTGGTTTGAGTTAACAGTAGATACATAACATGGATTCTTATTTCCCCAGGAGTTCAGCAAGGCTGTGTCCTGCCCCCATCATTGTTAAATACTGGCAATGATTATTTGATGGATTAGTTGAGGAGGCAGTTGCTGAGATCTCGAAAACACTGATTACATTGCCTTGCCAGCTTGGTGTGGTCCCTCACTGTAGCTGATGGCTGATCTGGTTGGGCAAGAAGCACTGCACGTTGGTGTGGTTATTAATCCAGATAAAACTATGTCCCGGCCATTAAAATTAAAAGCAGCCTCCAACTCAAGATTACAACCAGCTTAGTATTAACTTGTTCAGAAAGCATATTAAGCAAATGGCTATTGTCAAATACTTAGGGATTGTCATTGACAGTGCTGAAGGATGTTCGAAAGATGTGGATGTTCATATAGAAGCAGCTGCAGCCATGTACAGGCCCTTCAGTGGTCTCTGTGGAGACATTGGGAAATCAAGCTTATCACAAAGCTGTGGATCTATACAACCACTATTATATCAACATTATTGCACGGCAATGAAATGTGGGTAGAGGCTGAAGATCAGTGGGTTGGTGGTTTTAAGTCTCATTGTCTTCATCAGGGGCTCTGCGTTAAGTGACAGGACAAGATCAGCAGTGAGGATATTCATAGCCAAAACCAGCTTTCTCTTCCATCAGCACTAGTTCAGTTTCAGTGGTTTTTTTTGGTAGAGACACATTATTAGTATAGAAAACGAATGAATTCCAAGGACTGCCACTACATGGTTAGTGATCATGGGGTCACCAAAAGGTTTGGTGGCACAATAAGAGTGCCCATGATGGATATAAAGTGAACATCCAACTAGGCCAGCTTAAGCACATAGGTAGAGATAGATCCAGGGGGCGCTCAATCTAGAAGGAGGCTACTTTCCATTGGGATTTGCCATGATGATGATGATTTACCTTTGGCACTGCAGGGTTACTTATATATGTACTATGATGATGTTTCTTCTCCTTCATTAGAGGACTATATGTTTTATAAAGAGGAAGAAGGGTTTCGCTGTGCATATATATTCATACCAGTATTGAAAACACTTTCTCTTTGTGTTCAGTTAATTGTACAAATTGTGATGCTGGCAGACCAGGTGCCAGCTCATAAATAGGCCTCTAGGCCTCACTGAAAAATGACAAAAGCATAGCTGGAACCAGTCTGGCTCACCGGTATTTTAGCTTTGTTAAGTTTATAAGAATGTGTTTAGTGTTTGAACTTTATAAAATGCTTGAGAGTTGCTGCACTTATATGTAATTTTAGCACCCTTGTGGCCAAGATGAAGTCTGCTCTGCAGGAAGCTCTGGCCAAGAGAAGGCACACGCGGGAATGCAGCAGGGAAAATCCCTTCCACCTGTTCCAAACCCCCCAGAGTGAAAACACACACACACCGGAAAAGTACAATGAATATAGGAAAGGGAAATATTTATTTACAGAGAGATGAAAGGAGAAAAACAACAGGGGGAAATATAGGGGGAGTGGTAAAACAGGATTGCATTCATCATAAGGCCCCACAGGCCTAGTGGTAGCACAGTCTGGAAGGGTATACACTGAGCAATGTGTCTGCACACAGAGTTCAGAAGTTCTAGTCCACTGGCGAGCCTTGGGTGCTCCTGGTCATCTTAAGCAGTGTTAAAATTCCCCCAACAAACCCCTCCGGTGCCCACTTCTGCCGCTCTCTACAAAGCCACACAGAGCAACAACCTTCACACTTAACTAGTTAACAGCCTCCCTCCTTATTCCCAATGCAAAGTCACAAGCCCAAGTACACACAGCCCTATGCAGCTCTGGGCAGCAGTGATACTGAGTCCAGCTCTGGTCTGTTCTTCTCGGGCGATTCCGCCCTGGAACAGTGCTCGTTCTGGCTCCTGTCCCGGGGTATCCCCGATCAGCCACTCTGTCCCTCCCAGGCTTCAGGGAGATTCTTGAGCGCTTCACTCTGTGAGGGCCTGCTTGCTGCAGCCCTTCTGTTGGGAGCTCCAGACACACACACCCTGTTGCTCTCACCCCTCTCTCTCTGCTCCCCCTCCCACCAATAGCACTTCCTCCTTCAGGAACAATCAGCACCGCCCTCCCCGGAAAAATATTTAAAGGGGCTATGCTTTCTAAACCCCAACTGGGTTATATATACTATCTATATCCTATGTTATAAGGTAGTATATAGGGATAGTCAGGAGAGAAGCATTACCAAGCGTGAACTACTAGTTTACCACCAGAGGTATCATCTCCTGTCCAACAAAAGGAGGCCTACAGACACAAGATGAACCATTGTGGAACATCAGTGGACAAAATATTTTGCTAATTGCTTCCCCTAAGCCCATGAAAAGGAGATGTGCACAAATATTCATTCCATCACAGTTTGAACTGTAGGGGGAGGTTATAAAAATCCATGACCAGGAAGAACTGTATCACTATGCTGTTTGGATTTTGGAGAGGGCAATATTTCTAAACATAAGACTGCTCTACAGCCAAAATGCTTCTGAAATAAATGTAGTCAAACTTTACTAATTCTGGGTCACTGAGAACGAAAATGATGCTTAAAATTGTTGATTGGCTCTAGTTTTCAAGACATGCTATTGGGTCAGTATATACGACCCTTGACTTGAGAATGGCGGAGGATAAGTGAGTCATAAAGGGAAGGGATCTCAATTTAAACCAGAAATGACTAAAATACATCTTTGACTGAATCTATGAATAAATCTATGACTGGGTTTGGAAAGTACTTGCTTTTTAGGCAAAACAATGAATGATGCAATCTGAAGCTGGTATTGCGTCATACATGATATGAATTGCATCATGTTATTCCTAGAAGTCATGGATGATGCAATCATAATGAAGCTTACATCACTCTGCTGAACAAATTGCCCTATATGAGCTCTAGAAATCATACAGTGTCGTGCTCTCTTATTTGTCAGTGTTTGATTTTGCAAAGGGACACATTTCTGTTTAGCCAAAGTGAGCAGAGATGCCTCGTACTTGTGTGAACAGTGCAGATAACTTCTGCTATGTTTGTGGCGAAGTGACTTTTGCATCACAAAAACGCAGTATAACCACTATGGTTAAGAAAGCCTATCACCTTTATTTTGGCTGCAAAATTGGAGATCAGGACAAGAGGTGGGCCCAACACATATGCTGCAACACTTATGCAACAAATCTTCTCCAGTGCTTGAACAGGAAAAGGAAATCTATGCCTTTTGCAGTGCCAATGATTTGGAGAGAGCCAACAGATCATACCAGCAATTGTTACTTCTGCATGGTGCCTCCAGTTGGGAAAGGTGTGTCAAAGAAGAAAAAGTGGACTGTGCATTATCCAAACATTCCATCAGCTCTACGCCCATTACCCCACGGACAAGGACTGCTGGTTCCTGATGCACCAGAATCATTCTCACTTGAGTCAGACGAGGAAGAGGAAGAGGATGAAACTTCTGGTCCTGAACCATCGATGTCACAGGACCCACATTTTCTCCCATCCTCCTCCTCTGAACCACACCTCAAAAAACAAGGTGAACTGAATGACCTTGTCAGGGATTTGGAACTACCCAAGAGTAAGGCAGAGCTTTTGGGCTCCAGACTACAGCAGTGGAATCTCCTGGCAGGTGATGGTAGGGTTTCCATGTTCCGTGACCGTCAAAAGGATCTTGTCCCATTCTTCTTCATGGAAGGTGATCTTGTAGCCTGCAACAACATCGATGGTGTGATGGCAGCCCTCAACATCGTTCATGATCCAGATGAGTGGAGACTGTTCATTGATTCATCGAAGATGAGTCTTAAAGCTGTTTTACTGCATAATGGCAATGTTTTGCCATCAATTCCTGTTGGTCTTGCAGTCCATATGAAGGAAACCTATGACAACATGAAACAACTTTTGAGGTGCATAAACTATGACCAACATCAGTGGCAGCTTTGTGGCGATTTGAAGGTTGTTGCTCTCTTGCTTGGTCTGCAGACTGGATACACAAAGTACTGCTGTTTTCTCTGCGAATGGGATAGTCGTGCAAGAGATTCCCACTACATCAAGAAAGATTGGCCACTCCGACAGGCATTGGAGCCTGGGAGGAAAAGTGTTCAGCATCCACCACTTGTTCAATCAAGGAAGATTTTGTTACCACCCTTACACATCAAGCTGGGTCTGATGAAGAACTTTGTCAAGGCCATTGACAAAACACAAGCAGCTTTCAAGTACCTCCGTGGAAAATTTCCAAGGTTAAGTGAAGCTAAGATAAAGGAAGGTGTCTTTGTTGGTCCTGAGATTCGTGAACTTCTTCGAGATGATGCATTTGACCATGCACTGCGTGGCAAGGAAAAAAAGGCATGGAAAGCCTTCCAGTTAGTGGCAATACATTTTCTCGGAAACAACAAGGCAGACAACTACAGGTTGTTGGTGGAACACCTCCTCAAGGCATACAAAAGCCTTGGTTGCAACATGTCACTAAAGAGACATTTTTTGCACTTTCATCTAGATTTTTTTCAACCGAACTGCGGAGCAGTGAGCGACGAGCACGGCAAGCGATTTCACCAGGACATTGCAACAATGGAGAAATGCTATCAGGGCAAATGGAGCCCATCAATGCTTGCAGACTATTGCTGGACAGTGACAAGAGATGCTCCATTTAATGAATACAAGAGACAAGCCAAGAAGCGCCGAGTAGACACTGAATAGGACTAAACTATGTACATAATAGTTTTTTGCCTTTTGTTTCATAATACATTTTATTTATATAACCCCTTTGCTGATTTTTAAAGTGTTACATAAACAGGACAGGTGAAATAGTATCATGTAAAGCAACCATAAACACATGAAAAGACCTAGGTTTACAATGTATGATTAAAACTCTACTATCTACACAATATACATAGACATAAAATGTAAAAACTTAAATATCTTAGAAACAGTAGCCAATCAGTTGTTTTAATTGTCATATTTGAATTCAGCACATCAAAATACATACTAAATAGCACATTTTATCTCTGAAGCAGACGACTTCTCAAAAATTTTAGACCAGTGTAATCAACGGATCCCATAGCAGCTTAGCTTTGGTTAGCCCTAAAGGGCATATAGATTTTTCACATTTCAGCAACTTCTATTACTTTTTGAAACCTAAGACTGGAACTCGTTTGTGTGTGTGTGTATATGTTGACCTGCTTTAACCTTGTAAATAACTATTATTTCTTTTTCCTAGTTAATAATCTTCAGTTAATTTATTGGCTACAAACATTGTGTTTGGTGAGACACCTACAGTGCAATTGATCTGGGGTAAGTGGCTGCTCCTTTAGGACTGTGAGTAACCTGATTATCATTGTGATTTTTGGTGGAAGGAACAATCTGTCAGAAAGGCAGGCTTGTCAGGGTTGCAAGATATACTGGTGGACCCATAGGGACTATCTGTGACTCCACTTCAAGACTGCTACAGTGCCTGAGGAGTTCACAGATGATACTGGGTTGGTGAAATCTCATTATAAAACACAACCAATTTGGGGTTTGTACCCTGGTTTCTGACAGTCTGACATGAGGTCAGCAATCTAAAGCCACTTCAGAGAGCCTGACACAAATGTTTGCGGAAAACAACTAAAAGTAATGTGAATATGTATGTTTTATTCAAATGAATGTTCAACTATTTTTTAAACTATTTGGCCACCTGTGTTCTGAAGTCACTTTGAATAGAAGTTTTTTCCTCTTAGGTACCAATGGGTAGGTGAGTTGTGCAGTTTTAAATCACATCATCGATTCTCTGTCACCATACTATAGTTCATGTAAGTATTAATTTCCTATATGGTGCTTGGGAGAAAAACACAGCTCCCTCAAATAGTAAGTATCTAAAGGTATTTTGGGCATACCAACGGGGATGGACATCTTCTCTTTAATTGATTCTCATATATTAATCTTGATGTACTTTAATCCATTGGTAAATTTCAATTCCATCCAACTTTCTTTACATGATAGTGAAAGTTAAAAGTTGAGGTATTAGTTTCAAATGAAAATTTGCTTTGAGAGGTAAAGTAAATCACTTCTATGGTATTATCTGGTCAGAAAGGTGCCAACCTACCATGATTAATTAAGAAGTGACAAAAACAGGGCATCCTTTGACCTCCGGGTATGATGGCATACTCGCTGTAATTTGTGACAACAAGTTCAGTGGAGACAATTGAAAAATGGTGTTTTTCCTGAGAGCTATGCGACTGTCACTGCAAGGAGAAATCTGAACAAAATTCTAAAACTATTGCTGATACACTTCCTGTTTCATACATCTATGATATATGTTCCTATCATTCAAGAGTGGCATGTTGCATTATTTTCTATCATATATGAGAAGAACTGGAGCTTAGCTTACTTCATATAACTTTTTTATGAATATTGGTTGCAACAAATAACTTTCCAGTTATATTAATCAGGATAATTAACCTGAATGGGATGAGGAAGTAATGACTTCAGCTTGAGCAAAGAAAAACATCCACATGCTGTTTCAACCACAATTACCTTATCGTCTTTTAAATTACTCTCATACCCCATGCAGTGTTGTGCAATGCACACACACTTTTCTTGCATTCAGGATATTGTATGCTAGTATGCATAGTGCAAAATTGTTGGGGAAAGCTCTTTATTTGACCTAATCACATCATTTTTACCATGGTGCTCAAGGGAAGTTCCCTTTTTGATTTCCCTGGTCCTTCACATGTGTTCCTATGATAATAAAATTGTTTCTTTCCAAGGGGGAAATGTCATTAATGGTGAACTTGACATTTTGGGGGATACATCTGCATTGCAGTACATAGAGATCTGAGCTTTCAGTGAAGGTTCATTAATATTACTGGTTGTTGTGTTCCTAATCCCCTCACAGTGAATGCTGCAGCATGTGCATACTCCCTACACAGTAAACTGAGTTACCCAGGCACTAGCCATTTTTCTGGTACCACTGAGCTACAAAAAAAGCAACCATGAATATCTGTGTGCATTCAATGACATAGTTTCAATCCAAGAAAGACTTTCCAGCCATAAGAACTTGAGGATGATGATTGTAAATGTAACAAAACAAATTCTAGGACAGATGTTTCCAATTTGCAAATGAGTGATGCTCCTAAAATGTAAATCCTGTTTCATGCTATCTGGTAACACTAATATTAATTGAAACAAATAGGGTTCCTCATAATAAACTTATACTTTCAAACAAATAGTCAATTTGACTCTGCTGGTTTATTCTATACTGGATTGGCATTATCCTTAAAATCTTCAGGTTGGCTGCTTTCAAATGTCTGGAAGAGATATTTCCATGGGACAATAATGCGAGCCTGGAGTTTCTATTGTTGTTTTCATTGTTTACTGCACTCTGCCTTTTTCCTAAAATATCCTATCTCCTGCAAAGATGAAAACCTTCTGCCACTGCACTGCCTGCCCAAATCACATCACCACAGTAAGTGGCACTTCACAAGGTGTCACTTGAGCTGGTGCACAGTTCATCTTTTCAGTTTTACCTCTCAAGCACAATGAAATTGTTTAGTGTCTTTTTGGATAAATGGTGGTTGTATGTAACACTGATCAAAGAGTGGGCAATCAAATTCACAGTTAGACAAGCACTGCCTTTGGCTGTAAATTGGCATACTGATGCCAGTCAACGTGATGTGATGAGCAAACCTCAGCTGGTGATGAGAAATCACTTTGCAGTCTTAGCTACATGCGTCTGCATAGTGCCATTTTGCCCAGCTTAAAAATGTACAAAAAATGTAGTTCACAAATATAGCCTGACAGTTTGGGCCTACCGTTTTTGGGAGAAGGAGGGAAAGAAGAAAAGAAAAGAGGTCATTCTGTCTCTATATTTGAATTCCATCTGGTTTTTTTTTACCCCATCTCCTACCCATCATTCTTTATGTGTCAATTATTTGGGTCCCAGGAGCACATATAATTCAATATCCTCGTCAACTTTATATTATCTATGACTGCCCCACTGAAAACTTGGAATTTGGGTGGTTTCCTGCAGATGAGTATCCAAAATTTCAGGAATTTATTCTAGCATTTAAGAACTACCTACATTCTCTGCCCACCAGAATGTGAAACCCTCCCTCTCTTGTCCACACACATACACACACTGCCTTCTAGGGTTGAATGAAGGTTTTAGTAGGATATTTAAGAAATAAATATATGCAGGGACTTAAAGGAGACTTTTCTATCTCATCTAGGAGATTTCTAAAGTCTGGGCAGATCAGCCAGCAAGTTAAAAAAGTATGGATTGGATTAATGGACTATAAGGTGGATAGAAAGCTGGCTAGATTGTTGGGCTCAATGGGTAGTGATCAATGGCTCGATGTCTAGTTGGCAGCCACTATCAAGCGGAGTGCCCCATGTGTCGGTCCTGGGGCCGGTTTTGTTTAACATCTTTATTAATGATCTGGACCAATGTTTCCCAAACTTGGGACGCCGCTTGTTCAGGGAAAGCACCTGGCGCACCTGGCTGGTTTGTTTACCTGCCGCGTCCGCAGGTTCAGCTGATTGTGGCTCCCACTGGCCGCGGTTCACTGTGCCCAGCCAATGGAGGCTGTGGGAAGCGGCAGCCAGTACGTCCCTCAGCCCGTGCTGCTTCCCACAGCCCCCATTGGCCGGGCACAGCAAACCACGGCCATTGGGAGCCGCGATCAGCCGAACCTGAGGACGCAGCCGGTAAACAAACCGGCCGGGCCTGCCAGGGGCTGTCCCTGAACAAGCGGCATCCTAAGTTTGGGAAACACTGTAATAGGGGATAAGCAAACTAGATGAGATAACACAAGAACTGACTCAACACTATTCCTCAGGTCCACCACAAATCCTTGTGAAAATTAAACATTTTGCATTTGTCTTTTATTTCTAATATTGGTTGAAACAGCATAACAAAATCTGTTTTCATGCAATTCGCTGACTAAAACCAACGAGCCCAAGAAATCTCAATCAATCTATAAGTCTCCGATGAGAATGATACAATCAGTTGAAGAGATCTTTTGCTCAGTCCTTCACTCTTTCCTTAATGAAACATTTTTGAATCTTTAAAATAAATGCTCATCCATAGTGACAGATAGTCAGAGAACCAGGTCAGCTGTTGTCTTTAAATAATTTCATACACCTGTCTTCAGATATTTTACAAATGCAAACCCAGAATGCTCTTTTGCAACTTGCAGTTGGTTCATGGCTGAAAATTAGTAACGCATTGGAGGTGTGTGTGTAACCTGAGTTCTCTGCAGTATTAGTGAAATAAACTGTATACCCAACTGATGATGAACAAAAAAAAGACTCTCCTTGGGTTATCAAGCTGAAAAAGAACAAGTGATATTTTGAAACCATATACGGTTTAAGAGCATCGAGAAATCCTACAGTGAGCTGACTATCTCAGGCTTTCTAAACCATTTATACCTAGGGAGAACATCCAGAGAGCTCAGATCACATGCACATCTGTACCTACCTTTTACCAGCATGACATATTTGCCCTTTTAATAAACACACTTCTAGTATTCTGTGTTTATCTCACATGCAACACAACCAGCTACAGCTTCCTTGGATTTACTTATACTGTCTAAACAGACTCCAGTGATGATACCTATCCTTTGGTCATGTACAACCATTCAGAAAGCTAGGCTTGAAACATTAGCATGTTCTAAATCCCATTCGAAAACATGTGCATTCTAATTATACACACACTTCTCTTGTTATTCAGGAAGAAGAAATACTGTTGAAAACTACACATGAGTTAAGGAAGGAAAGTCTATGAGTATGGATTTGGGTTAGGATACACTAGGGGATTCCATTTCCAGACAACTCAAGGCTAGGATCTAGGGGTGCCTTTGACTGCACTAGTGTCATTTTAGGATTTTATCCACACTCACAGAGTTTAGGCCCTTTGTGGATTTGAATCCAACCTGTTCGTTATTTTATATCACCCAAGTATGTTGGGCAGGTGGTAAGGTGCCCACAATTTAAGTGGACAAAGCAGAAGGAAGCAGAAGTGAAAGGAACCTGAAACTAAAAAATTGTGGTGACAAGTTTAGATTAGAAACTAATTCAACGATTGAAATTAAAAGGGCCAGGTTCAAGATTTCGGTGTTAGCTTTCTCTGTTGAGAATAGAGAGGAGCAAACAGAAGCCTAGCTGGGAATGTAGAAAGAAGGAGGCAGAGGAAGGACAAATATTTCTTACTTCATTGACATAGAAACAGTCCTCTGTATAACTATGGACTTTTTGTAGCAATTCCTACTCAACCAGAAATACAACTATGAAGTTATAACTTCTTAAACTAAGAATTTGTCCCTAGTTTATACTTTTCTATGTTTCTAAGTCATGATTTGATAGACCATTCCATGAGAGAAGATATGAAACCTCATCGTCTTATACATTTTTTTTTTCAAATTGAGAGATACGGAAAAGGGAAAAAATTGATTATCCAAAGATTGTTAAATATTTAGATTAACCAAAGCCTGGATTAAGTGTGAATCTAATAGTCTAAAACAAATACAGCATCTGCATAAAACTGTTCAAAATTCACCCAGAACATGTCAATAGATATAATTAAATGAAGCAACATTTTTTCTTCTGCTACTTGCATTCTGAAACTTAATTTCAATTAAATAAATGTCTTAATGGAAGTTGTAGATAACCTCCTCCCCCCCCAAAAAAACCCAAGCAAACAGAGTCTTCAGCTAAGTATTATTTCCTATCTAGAAACAGAAAATTAGTTTGACTGGAACCTTAGTTCAAAGGCAGATTTAGAAAAAAAAACCATAAACCTTCTAACCTCATTCAGTTAGTTGTTTCCATTTCAGTTTGCAAGATTTCAAACGGCAGTCTGTATTTATTGAGTTCAGTGAAGCAAATGTCTATTAAAACCACAGCAAGCAACTTAGAAACTATTAAAAATCCACCAAAGGGCCATCACTGTTAAAGTCAGTCAATAAATTAACTACTGGATTAAGCAGGATTGGGATTCATCTGTCTTTCTGGACACTGTTAATGAAGCCTACATTTTTGTATGTTAGTTGCAGTGAAGCTGCTCGTGACACATGTTTCTAAGCTCCTGTGCATCATGTCCAAGCATTATGAGTCTCATAGTTCATTAGAACACTGATGGTGTGTAATTATCACAAAAGTTGTCACCAAACAGAAATTCAGAGAACAATTATAATAGCCTGAAATTATTATTAGTCAGTCACTTTATCTGGGGATGTTACTATGCTTGCTTTTACATCAGCTTCAAATATAAATATATGAACTGTCCATGATTAGCGTTAATCTTCTTGGTCATCAAATGGGAAATAAGCAATGTGCCTAATGAAGAATGCATAAAATTAGAAAATCCATAAAGCTGCAATTAGTATGAATTCCGGCCATATTTCCTTCTATGGCATCGAGTATCTAGGCAAAATTATATGGATTAATTTTCCAGCCATGTCCTAACTACTTACTGCTCTACTTAAGTTGCTAAAGGTAACAAATAAATTAAATGAGAGTGGCTTTGTGTCAGATGTCAAAAGCAGAGTGAAGGCAACAGTTGGTTGACGTTAAGAGAGGTGAAAGGGGAAGAGTTATTGCCAATAGCTCTATTCACTTATTGGCTAGAAAAAGAGACCATTAGTACTCTTAAGAAATCTACTAAGGTTTATCTAGCACCTAAAAGATATGGATGATATGAACAGCCAAGGCAGCCTACTGGTAGCTCTGACATTTAAAAGGACACAATGAGATAACCAGGAAAAATAAGGAACTAAGATGTCATCAAATGACACACACGCTGTAAGAAAAACAGCTCACTCTTGAGACTCTTTGTAATAGGTGCAATAATGACTAAAAGCAACATCTACCCATCAATTTACACACAAAACTCCCATCAGTGTCCATGTCGGGAGGAGGGTACTTCTAAGATGGCAGCATGTGGCCCTGTAAGTCAGACTACAATATAGTAGAGAGACAAGCCTCTATCATAAATCAGTGTAAACATCAGGAATATTTTAAAATAGTCTGTTCAGCTTTCTTAAACAGAGCCCACACACCAGCAGTTCAGTCAACTTGTAGCTACTAAATGTTGCCTAGCATCAGCTCATGCTTACATAGTTTGTTTGACTTGTGTAAACTCGGAATACTGTAACCTCTCTATAGCAATCATTTTTGGGGGAAATGCCTTCATGTCATTATAACAAGGTATTTGTAATTCTGAATATCAGAGGAATAAAAAAGGTAAGGCACTAGTCTAGGACTTGGGAGACACAGAAAAAGCCATGCTCTGCCACAGACTTACTGTGTGGCCTTAGCCAAGTCACTTAGCCTCTCTGTGCCTCAGTTTCCCAGCAATGAGGCTAAAAGTACTTCCTATTCGGAGATTATGAGGATAAATACCTATAACATTGTAAGGTGCTCAGATTTTATGGTAAAGGGGGCCATATAAGTAATATAGGGAAAGTGGGTGGGGAAGGATTGAAAAGCAAATTATAGGGAGAGCTATTGATTATGGCAAATGTGTTGTCAGGTATAATTAAATATGGGGAGGTATTACAAGCCAGGAGCTTGGTGAGGATATAAGACTCTGACCTCTACCGTCCTGGAGTTTGGTGCTTAAACTTCACAAGCTTTTTTGCAAGAATGAAGCCATTGTTGTTGTTTTTTTGTTTTAGACTGCATTGGGGGATGGGGTGGTGAGCAGCCTGAGTTCTGATACTGTGAACCTAAAAAAAATCACCATGAATTAACTGAAAAACAAAACCATAGACAACTAAATATGAAAAACTAGAGCTTTAGATTTAAAGGGGATTCAAATTATATCATTATAAGACAAATTGCTCTGTTGTACAGCTCAATAGAATTGTGGCAAATGAACTGTGCATCTGTGGTCCCTATTGGGAAGGAGATGAGAACACTTTCTTCTGATGAAACAAAAAAAAAAGAAAAGAAAAAAGAAAACCCTAACTATTGCCATCACTGACCACTAATAAAAGCTATTAGAGAACCAGCAGGAGACCAGAATTTGTTTGCTGAAACTGAACACTGAGTTTATCAATATTCATTATAGCTTGTGCATGTAGCCATGCACCCACATAAATTTCTATGTACATGTGCTTTCTGTTTGCACCAACCACAGTGAAAAATGTAGTTGAGGATCTATGTTTCACTCAGCTGGCTAAAAAAAATATAATTCAACAATAGTAGTAATAATAACTAGGGAAGAGAAAACTTTTTTACTTCATATTCAACCCATTCTTACATGTCAAGTTTAAAAAATAGACCCATTCTTGAATGACATTGGGTTGAATGTACATCTATGAAAAGGCTCATAAAAATGATGTTGAAAGGAGGAGCAGAGAAAAAAGTCCAGTGAAAATATAGGTAGAAAATGGAATAAACCCAATTTAAAAAACAAACAAACAAACAAAAAACACAAGGTGAAAGTGTAACAGAGATCAGAGGATCTGTAAGCAAAAGAGCAAAGGAAGAACAGAGAAATATTCTGATGAAAAAATAAATAAATATGAAAAAACAATCTACCACTGAAAATTGATGGAGCCCAGGGGGAAGAACAGATAAAGGATTAAAACAGAAACTTAACTTCATATAATTAAAACTTTTAATTTAAACTATATATGACTAGACAGGAAGTGGTCCATAATCAGTGGACATGAGATTAAGACAGTGTTGTCAGCACTCAAGGTATTTGATGTATTTATTGAAGCACCAATTCTGAGTCACATGAATACAAGCATTTTTTAAAATTATGTTTCTAGCCCTCATGGTTGAAGAGAAAGGCTTGAAATCATGATCCAACTGTACCCTAAAGGCTCGGAAAGCTAAATAATCCAAAATGTATACACACAAATGCATATCTGATTGCACATATACATACAAAAACATTTTGGATTCTTTATTTAATGTTTAAGCCAATCTCATGATTGATTACATTACTCATGATTTTTTAATCCTTGTGGTTGGCAATACTGTAAAGACATTGTATCATTATGACCCGATGAAGCATCTTTGGTCTTGCTAGCATGAGACCATATGTACAGGCTGTGGGGGTATGAGAGAAACAGCTGGAAACCAACTTCTGTAGCAGGTCCGAGCTCTGAGCTCCTGATCTGTGTAGTCATACTGATATTCACTATTATAACAGGGTCTATATTTAATTTAGCCTTATGTACCAGAGCCTTTTCAGAGGGTAACAGATAAGCAAAACTAATAAGGATTCTGTAGCTTAGTGCCTCTATGCTTTACTGATGCAGGCCGACTGCCTAGATAATAAGGAGGGAATCTCAAAGCACTTCAGAAAGGTGGGTAAGTATTAAAGCAGGATAAGTTTGACATTTTGGGGAGGAAATGTACACAAAATTTCCATTTTGTAACCAGTTACCCACATTTTGCAGATGAGGAAAGTTAAGGAAAAGTTAAGGCAAAAATGACTTGACCAAGGTTAAATTGCAGGTCAATGTCAGGATCAGGAGTCAACACAGGACTCTGTTCTCCAAGTCCCATGCCTTAACTATTAAATTGCCGCAAAAATCACCCAAGAGCATTTTTCCAACCCTTTTGAACAAGAAATAAACATAAACAATTTGTAAGTGAGTCTCTCTAACTTGGAAGAGAGAGTAAAATGAACCCTTCTAAATAAATACACTATAATTCAAGTTATCTAAATTCCTTTTATCTGAAAATCCTAGTTATACAAATCCACAGTGTGTCCCTGATGTACCCCTATATTCGTCAATAGCACTTCTGGTTAGCCAAATGCCTGCTTATCTGAAATTTTCCAACGTCCCCTAAGCCATTTGGATAGACAGAAGTGTATCGTATGTTTAGTTGGCCATTATTTTCCTGTGCTTCTTTTGCTGCTGTCAAAGATTTGGGCTTGAATCATGGCTTTCTATTTAATCACATTACTAAATTATCTAGTGCTCTGTTACATTAGGGAAATGTCTCCCTCTAGTGGTGACCACATGACTTAATATGTTGCATAACACCAATATTGCATATTTAAAAAAAATCATTGTTGACAATTATCATGACTGTATTGCAAGTTTTGTGGTCCATGGTTTGTTCCTCTCAAATCCCATGCTCTGGATGCATTTGATTAGATGAGATTCTCACCTTTCATTTAAAATATAAGTTTCTAACCCACCTGGTGGCAGACAAAAGCTTCAAAATGTGACCCTAAATGCTCCAACAAATACAAAAAACCTAAAATATATTATGTTTAAAATCTCATGATCTTTGAGCCAATCTCATTATTTTTGAGGTCTAATTTTTGAATGTTTGGGGTTATCAATATTGGAATTTACCCAACAGGACAGTCTCCTGAATAAAACATCCATCCATAATTCCTCCTGCAATCAAATTATAGTCCAATGATGTCAATGGGAGATACAGGTGCTCAGCACCTCTAAAATATCAGGCTGCTTATCCTGACATAAAAAGTGGTCAGTGTATAAAGATGATCTGCACTGCTTGTAAAGTAGAGGTACAAGAATGGGCCTTCGAAGCTTAAAAAACCCAAGAATAATTCCCTCTATGTTCTCTTAGGCTCAGGTTTCTCTTGTTGTTCTGAACTAAACTAACTGAACCACTATAAAGAGAGAGTCTGCAGCTGCACGGATTGTCATTGGAAAGCCCCAGAATATGGGGTGTTGGAAAGACACAGAACCAAACGACATGGATGTGAGGCAGATGGATATGGAACAATTCCAGCTAACAGTTGTAGGAGTGCCAAAAAATACAGTGCATCTGTGGAGGAAAAGAGGGTGAACTGGCAAAAAAACACAATCCCTCTGCCTACCCCCAACATTCTCCCACCATTATGTCCACTGAAGGCTGAATTAAACTGCTTGTCCATTGAGAGGTGATGTGGTCCCAAAGATAGGGTAATCAAATGTGGGTAATGAGCTCTAGATTCTATTCCATGCTATACCAATCACTCATGAACAATGTGGCTCTGAACAAGACACAAGGCCCAGTCTTTTAAAGGTATTTAGGTATTACTGCGCTCAGCATTGCAACATCTGTAGGAGCCTAAGTTTCATTTTCAAAAGTGATTTAGGCATTTAGGAGCTCCTATGTGCTCCTATGTGCCTAAATCACTTTAAAAAGTGAGACTTAGACTCCTAAATCAGTTAGGTGTTGCAATACAGAGCACAGCAATGCCTAAATATCTTTAAAATTCTGGCTCTTAGATTCTCTGGGTCCCACTTTCTCCATCTGATGACACCCTTTTTATAAAGCATGGATTCTGTGATAATAGAGAGGCACTACAGACATGCTAAGTATTATTATTTAACTATCATACTATCCTAAAAGTGGCGATGAGACAGGTGCAGGGAGTATGACACCTTTAATAGATCATTTTTTAAAAGCGTGCCTGCCTGCCTGCCTACTGTCAGGGCCCAACATTATGTTCCTGGTGGGAAAAGGTGAGTGGGGAAAGAGATAGTAACAATGAGTCTTCACTCTGAAAATACGGCGAGTCAGATTTGCTACCGATTTCAAAACACACACAAACACGTTGCAACATAAAGGGATTATAATATGACCTCAAGTGCTCAACAAAAATTCCTCTGGCATAAAGAAACTGCTGGGTACAAGTATGCCAGCTCTAAGTCTGCACCTCTGCCTTCCCCACCAGGGGATCCTATGTCCGTGATGGA
Organism: Chelydra serpentina; assembly: GCA_037349315.1. Lineage (NCBI taxonomy): Eukaryota > Metazoa > Chordata > Testudines > Chelydridae > Chelydra > Chelydra serpentina. The sequence goes on along the minus strand of JBAIAC010000035.1, from coordinate 24,882,753 downwards.
AACTGGAACTGCCTCCGAGCAGCTCTAAGTTGCATTCAGACTGAGGCTGGCCCTGGGAATCAGGGCGGTGGAACAGACTCAGTGACCCTGCCTGCACCAAACTGAGCTCTGGCACACAAGATAATCGTATCTAATGTCTCTGCAGCTAGAGTAAATTTGTAAACGTGTCAGTGCCTATCAGACAGTGGTAGACTGGTAACTCCTCTTGGGGGCAATCACCTCTTTCATACATCACTGAACTACCAACCCTGGATAAATAATAATAAAGGTTTTCACATCTAATCACTGGGGGTGGGAGGAGAGCTTTCTGTCCTGAGATATAAAGTAGAACAAAATAATCAGCCACCATTTTGCAAAAACTTTACAGAAAATCACAGCTGCCTTTGAACTCTGATCCTTATTTATACCTGAAAGAGTCAGTTTATGCTGACACAGAGGTGCTCCCTAATGTGAAGTGGCAGGAAATGTTTTGACACCTAGCGGTGATCCAGATGTATTTCATGAATGTGTTCCATGAATATGCCCCAAAGGGGAAGGATTTATTTTACACAAGTTGCGCTGTGTAGACCATCTGCAGATGATTACATAGTTAACAGATGATCCAGTAAGTTGGAGGCCCATTTTTAGCACAACAAACAAGGATTTAGCCAAATGACTAATTCATCTTAATGGGAATCATGTGGTTAAGACTCTGTATATTGTGCTTCCCTTTTACCTTAGACTGCCATCTGTCAGTAGGGTGACCAGATGTCCTGATTTTATAGGGACAGTCCCGATTTTTGGGTCTTTTTCTTATATAGGCTCCTATTACGCCCCCACCCCGTCCCGATTTTTCACTTTTGCTGTCTGGTCACCCTATCTGTCAGGAGGTTTATATATTTGGATCCCAAGGACACTGTTTATTGTGCACTAGTCTTTATTTTTCTGACTAAACGATGGACACTTTGGGTATCAACTCCCCATTGCATCCAGAGCATTACTCCCTAGTGAAATTGTTAGGCATAAATAGATATTCCCTTGAAGATTATGTGTTCTGAATCAATCAGATTTGAACCAGATGTATCAAGCTTTTGCTAATAAAAAGGGGTTACTCAAACACATGCTAGAATTAGAAACTAATATAAAAGGTGACTGCTGAGAAGTGTTTGTCACACTGTGTGAAATGGAAAGGAATAAATACAGTAGATTAGGGTGAAGAGGAAACAGAAGTGGGCCAATACTCTGTGTACTGAAAGAGGTTCAGAGAAGGGGCACTAAGGGGTGAATGGGGAAAAGTGACAAGCTGAATTCAAAGGAGGCAAAGCAGGAACAAAAGATAGATGAGACAATTAGTGGATCAGAGAGTATGAGATCAAAGGGTCTGAAGTCGAGTGCTTAAACAAAGGGATGGTAATTTAGGCATTGGCAAGACAATTATAATGGGGAGGTGATACTATTCAGAGATAGAAAACTGCATTACTGTGAGGTTAAGGGTCCGGCTAAACTCATAAATGCCAGGAAATTCAGTGAAGGTTGCAACTCTGTTCTAAACTGGCCCATCCTGTGCCTAAATTGTGTGTATCAGAACCTCAGAAGATCATATTTTTCATTTAAGCTGTACAGTTCAGTGGCAGACCTCCGTTCTTTTCCTGTCTCTCCTGTGGGCACACACCATGACTGTGCCTCAACTTCCCGTTCTGTAAAATGACAAAGAATACTTACCCATCTTTGTAACACACTGAGATGTATGGATGACAGGCCATAAAGTTTTTATAGTGCTTCTTTATTGTGAAAATGTTTTGGGTTAGGGACTGTCATTTTCTATGTTTGAACAGCTCTAACCACAATGGGTAATCAGCCTGGTAGCACTATAAATACTATCATAATATAAATGTTAAACAGTGCTAAGTGCTCATTTTTATTATTGTACCTCTTGAGACATGAGATATGTTATGGGCTGAGATTCAGCCTTCAGATTCCACTGCCATACATAGGCAAACAAAATTAAACAAATATTGTAGTAAAATTCCCTGTACCTCTTGCATATTTTCTGTGCGGCCAGGGCCGGCTCCAGGCACCAGCCGATCAAACACGTGCTTGGGGCGGCACCTTTGGGGCGGCCAATCTTGGGGCGGTGCTCAGGTTGTTTTTTTTTTAAACACACTTCGGCGGGGCAGTGCTTGGAGGAGGGGTGGGTTTGTTGCGGCGGGGCACTCGGGGGGGTGGTTGTTGCGGCGGGGCGGTGCAGCGGGGTGCTTGGGGAGGTTGTTGCAGTGGGGCGGCGCTTGGGGGGGTTGTTGCAGCGGGGCGGCGCTCGGGGGGATTATTGCAGTGGCGCGGCGCTCGAGGGGGGTTGTTTCAGCGGGGCGCTTGGAGGGGTTGGTTTTTTTGTTTCGGCGGGGCGGCGCTTGGTGGTGGTTTGTTGTTTTTTTTGCTTGGGGTGACAAAAACGTTAGAGCCGGCCCTGTGTGCAGCATTACTTTGTTTGATTCTACACTTTTTGCCCATTTGACTGAAATTTCTGTAGGCGTGAAGAGCAGTTTTGTGTTACTGACAATTGTTTTTCTGCTAATGAATAACACACTCTATCCAGCACATAAATTAGAAAGCCCATGAGTTAATTGGCCTCAGAGAGGCCCTATTGGGGTTCTTGATATTCCATCATACCTATGTCCTACTTTATTTGTTTTGTCAGACCACTTCTTACTAGTTTCCCAGATTCTTTCTAGGCAGTAGCCTGTCCTGGACTGCAGTGAATGGTGCAATGCACTACACAACCTAATTAATCTAGATCCCTGTTGGAGTTTCTGGTACTAGAACCCTCTGTCTTGATTTATACCAGCAAGCCAGTAAAAGATGGGGGTGAATTTAGTCTCCAGTAAATAATATGAAAACAATAAATAATAGCAGAGGGAGAAAGACATGGAGAGGCAAAACATACGTTTTTCAGCTGAAATTTGAAATAAGATGGAGAATAGTGAGAGTATCATGTCTGATAGCTGAGGTGAACATGTTGACAAGTTGGCTAGAAAGGGAGACAGAGGTTTAGACTCAGTACAGTAGGCATCCAGAACCCAATTCTCTGTACAGAGCATGGAAGGCAGCATGAGAAGATTTGTGGCAATGTGATGCGCTGGCCTGCTCACCTGCAGACAGTGCAAGAAATGTCCATACTTCATCTGCTCCTCTGTTAGGGTCTGATCTAGTGCCCACTGAAGTCAATGGGATTCCTCTCATTGCCTCCTTGTATGCCACTCTAGGGAACTTTGAAGAGGGATAACGGTAAACCCCCAAACAAAAATGGTTTGACAGAGAGAAATTTTCATACCTTTTAGCACATCTCTTTGCCAGCAACTTTCACACCCGTTTGTCTACTCTGCGACATCAGTTTAATTCTGCTGCAGCTCCACTAAAATGAGAGGAGTTACTCCCACAAGAAAGTGCTTTAGCGGAGTGGAAAATCAGGCCCTCCAAGATTTGCTTTTTAGCTTCCTTGTTGTCCATCATTTTCATCTTTTATTTTTATATGTTGGCTGACTCCCTTTTTCCTTTAAAACAATCTTGTTCCATTCTCCTAATGCTAGAAGGCGCCTGATAGCATTTTCTCAAATCTGATTTCCAATTGCAAGCGGAGTGTGTTTATTCACTTTCTTGGTTTGCAGCCCACACCTTCTGCATCAATTTTGTTCCACCAAGGGCAGCGGGAAGAGGAGTCATATGGTATTTTTACAGCCATTTGTTATTGTTCCAGTCATGAATTCTTTGCACAAAGTGTCATCTGATGGGTGGATTATTTTTCCCCTTCCTCCATTATCAACAGCTTTAACTGAGGTAGAGATCTGTGGGTAGGCGAAGCGAGGAGGGAGTATGTGAAAGTCATGTAACTGGTTATACTACAGTACAATAGTCTGTCAACACATTTTATAATTACTTGATTAGAAAGCTGGAGCAAGCTCCACAGAACATTTGTGAGGATAAAGATACAGTACAAATATAAGTGGATTAATTTCACCAGTGCTTCCCATTCCAGCATCTTTGCCCACACACAGCTTCTGGTTTAATGAAATTTTGTGCATGTGCGATGGTGGGGTATGTAATAAGGATTATATGGCATGAATTTGTAACAGACACATTGTTCATGAGTATAAAAATGACAAGAGAGTCAGCAGTTTGTGCCCAGTGAGTACCAATAAATCTACCACCCACCTTCCGGTCATTTGTTACATATTTTACAGATAAGCTATTTTAAATGTTTTATTGGTGCTATTTCTCATATTCATAAACTCCTACCTGTAAAACCAAGTTTCCTGAATACCAAGAATCTTCTAAGTGTACAGCTGAAAGGGCGGGGGGATGGGGAAGAATGGCATTTTAAAACTAACTAGTTTTCCTGTAAGTCAGGATGTCATAATTTTAAGCTCACACATTTTCCAAAGTTAGAAACTGATTCTCAATATCATTTAATATGTCAATGGGGAATTCCCAACTTTACAATGGGATAAGACAGGTGCCATTCTACTCTTGTTAGTTTATGAGATATATTAATAACATAATCATGGTGATTTTACATTGCCCACAAGTGTGCTTAGCAACATAAAACAGATCCTGGTTTAAAACTAAAACATATCACGAACTAGGGAGTAAATTCCACATTTTGTGGTAATGTTTTTTATGAAGGAAAAAACACTGAACTTCTTTGAAAGCTGTTCAGAGGTTTAGAATGAGATTCTCAGTCGACATGGCTCAGTGGGAAGAATTCGGGTAAGGAGATCAAAGCTACAACATAAGCATAGTTTATAAAATGGCTTGGCTATATTCTGATTGCTTGATAAGACCAAGAATTTCTTAGAATTTTGGGGTGAGCCACCAAGTCAAATTCTCACCCCAAACCCCTCCTCCATTGACCACCCCATTCTGCACAGGATTGTGAGGAACAACTGAGAGATGAATTCCTGGTGTCCCTATAGGCCTTCAGGTGACCATAGCTTTGTCCACTGGAGAAGTGGAGTACAGCTGCTCATGCTGGAGTCTGTGCATAACTGTCAAGGAACTGTTTTCCGAACACAAGCTGGCAGAATAGGGGGCTGATAGGTCTCTATATTTATTAGGATTGTATGTGCCTGCTGCTGAATTTTATTTTATTTTCTCTGACTTATCCCTCCAATTATTCAACTAGTGATTCAGAGCTTTCAACAGTATTAATGTAACTTAAGTGCTCAGAAGCCTATCGCTTTACCCCAAATATATATAAAAAGAAAAGAAATAGGCTTCCTTGGGGGCACAAAAGAGTATACACGAGGGGAGTAAAGAAAGTGAAACCCACTAACATAGAAGCTGTGTGCACCTTTACTTGCATATTCCCTTTCATTCTTTAAACAGCTTTATAGTATGCTGAAATAGCAAATGTATTGCTATGTTCTTATGCTTATTGCTTATGAAATATGCTTTTTGTCCATGACATATAGTACAACATTAGAACAATTACGTTGATTGTGTCAGAAGTTCTTTTCTGCTGGCATTTGTTCTTAAATTTAAAGATACAAAGGTATTATCTATTGCTTATGTTTCACCATAATTGAAAGCACCTAATTCACACAGTATTGATTTTTAACCTTATCAACTGAAAGTATTTTATGTATTCAGAGACAATACCAAAATGATGAGGTGTCTGATTCTGAACGTTGACTGTTAATCAATGAAGCATAAAAAATAGGTGTCCTATTTTATTGAAAGGGAAAAATAGCAGGAGTAGGTCAACAGGTTACAACAGCCAAGCCTCGTTTGTTTGGGTCTTACTTAGTTCTGCAGGACATTTGTGAAAATACATTAAAAGAATGAACATGTAACAGAAAGCCAGCAACTGAACCTTCACAATACATTGATGCTCTTTCATTCAGATGTATAGGGAGCTACATTTTCTCACATGTAAGAATTCACAGTCCTGCTAGCAGAACTGTGTGGAAACAGGAAGTCTTAAAGGTTTTCCAAATGATCTGAAATGGGTACATATCTCTGCGTCCCAAAGTGTGGCAGCATAGATGTCGCTTTCTCATGTTGCTGGGCTGAGGTTTTTATATGAGTTAATTTTGCCTCTTTCCTCCCAAACAGGTCTGCTAAGAAAATCAAGCTCTCAATCATTTTGAGCAGCTATATTGCCACATGTGGAATGATATGAACTTTATCAAACAACTAATAACCTCCCCTCCCTCCCCTTCATAATTACTCCTTGTTCATAATGACACCTCTGTTCGCACTGGTACTTATTTTCAAATAATCTACTGAATGATAACCAGTACTTGTGGAACCAGCTATTATAAAGTCCAAAATTCCTCTGAATTCCATTTCACTAAAAGACTTGGTTTTGTGGGTATTTTATGTATTGATTTTAAAAGCTGTTAGAACAGAGAGAAACTGATGATTGGTTGAAGAGAAAGTGATGTAATGTTTTATTATAGTAGGAGTCTTCCCTCTTTAAATTATTTATATTAGCAACAAATAATCCTGAAACGAATAACCATATGGAACAATTTACAGTAATAATGCTATGTAAGTGGTTTTGATAGTTCACTTCTATCTAAGCATTATGAATGTCTGATTTTCTGAGTGAAATCAGAGGTTCCCATCTGCTTTTGCTGGTACATTTGAACAACTACTTTTGCATTTGCGAATGGTGGGTATTATGTGTGAACATGGGTTGAAAAGCACTTAACTAAATTGTGTGGGCACACAAAAGGGGAGGGTGGTTAAGTGTACATGAAAATTATGCATGCAAACACAAAAGTAGGCAGAGATCTCTCTCCTTGCCTTATGAAGGTCAGGCCTAGTTTAAATGATGCAACTTATCCACTTTTGTACCACTCCCAGGATGATAGTTATGTACCATAAGCATAATGACTAATGACAACTACTGATTTATAAAATAATAATACTGAAAGAGTTTAGTTGTATTTGAAGATCATCTTTGTCACTGCATTCCATTACAGGACCTGGGCAAAAGGCTCAAGTGCAGAATAAAAAAACAAAACAAAACAGTACGTCACTGGGGGTTAGCACTCTGAATTTTCCCTATATGCTACATACATAAATGAAGCCTTTCATACACGACAACCTTTCATTCCTTCCGCATGAAAAAAAGCAGCAGATCCACATTCAGCAGGGACCAGCTCCTTCCTTTTCCACAAAATCCTGTTCAGGACAAGAAGTGTTTTGGTACTTGTGAGTTGAATCAACTCATGTACATGTGGAAGTGTTTCTTTCTTAGGCTCCAATTCAACAAAGCAATTTAAGCGAGTGCTTATGTCCATCTCTATACAGTAAAACACATAAGCAAGTACTTAGGTTCCATTGGAGTTAATGGGACTTGAGCATGTGCTTAAAGTTAAACATGTGCTTTGTCTCTTGTCAAAAAGGAATGGGCTTAATTATGTACTTAAAGTTTAGCTTAAGTCACCTGGATCACCTGGATCGATCGGACTTCAGCTGTCGTTAAGACTGTGCTGATCACAACACGTCTGCCATTCTTCTCGCACTCTTGCCTTTCTTCTCCACGTTCGTCCGAAACGTTTAACGATGTCATCTTCCCATCTTCTTGGAGGCCGACCGGGGGGTCTTTTCTGTTCTCGCGGGTACCACTCAGCAATGATTGCGGTCCACCTGTTATCCGTGAGCCGTGCTGTGTGGCCCGCCCATCGCCTCTTGTTATGTCTGCTTTCCACGACAATATCTTTCACACCGCTGCGTTCTCTGATGATTTCATTTGGTATACCATCCAGAAGGGAGATTCCCAGCGTAGCCCGTTCCATTGCCCTTTCAGCTACCAACAGCCGTTGCTCTTCTCTCTTCGTCAGTGCCCACGTTTCACTGCCATACAGCATGGCTGGCAGCACTGCTGAATTGAAAATATTTTTACGTGTGGTCTTATCAATTTTTCCTTTGAGGATGTCCTTGATGGAATTAAACGCACACCATCCTGCCCGAATGCTTCACGAGAGTTCTCCATTCAGGTCTTGGCGCATATTAACTTCTTTGCCCAAATATATGTACTGTTCCACTTCTTCGATGTCTTCTCCTGTTACCGTTATTCGGGCTTTTCGTAAGATGTCTGATTGCATATATTTCGTTTTGCAGCGGTTCATTTTCAGGCCGACCTGACTACTTTTCTTGTCGAGTCTTCGTAGCATGCTCTGCAGTTGGTTGGTGCTTTTGGCAATTAGTACAATGTCGTCTGCAAATCCGAGATGAGATAATCTCTCTCCCTTTATGTTGACACCACTCCTCCAATTGATCTTGTTCATAACCATTTCGAGGCAGGCGGTGAATAGTTTCAGTGAAATTGTATCTCCTTGCTTTACGCCTTTCTCGATTGGGATGCGGAGGGGAGTTCCAAGGAGAGTAATGTCTGTTGTACAGCCAGTATTCACTTCCTTCAACAAACTAATGTACTGCATGTTAATGCCCTGCTCTGCGAGCGCCTTTAATATTGCGTTAAACTCAACACTATCGAAGGCCTTTTCATAGTCGACAAAAGCAATGCACAGCGGGAGTTTGTATTCCCTCACTCTTTCTAGGAGCTGGCTAAGGGTAAATATATGGTCGATTGTACTGAAATTTCTTCGAAACCCTGCCTGCTCTCTCGGCTGTTGTTCATCCAGACTCTGCGAAAGTCGATTCGTTATCACCTTTGTGAAGAGCTTGTAGATGTGAGAGAGCAGGCATATAGGGCGGTAGTTCTTAAGATTTTCTCGATCACCCTTCTTGTGAAGCAAGATGGGATTTGACTCCTTCCAGCTTGATGGTATTTTTCCTTCTTCAAGATATCGACTGAATCTTAAAGCGAGGGCCTTCCAAAGTTTTTCACCTCCTGCATAAATCATTTCTGACGTTATTCCATCTTTGCCTGGAGCTTTTTCCCTTCTTCATCTGGTGTAGTGCGCTTCGGACTTCGCTGACGATTATTGGGGGGACGCGTTCTTCTGACTCTTCGAGGGTTGGGAGGGGGACGTTGATTCTTGATTTGAACAGTTCTGTATAAAAGTCCTTGCAGACCTCCTCCATCCCTGCTCTGTCGATTACTGTCTCTCCATCCTTATTCTTCAATGCTGTTACGCTCAATCTATACTGCGTCAATTCCCGCTTGCATGTCCTGAAGCTCTTGCATGATTCAGCTGTTTTAAGGAGCTTTTCTTTCCGGAAGTTCTCGAAGTCATCCTTCAGTTTTCGCCGTATAAGCTTGCACAGAGTGGAGTAGTCGAGGTTGTTATCCGAGCTCCTTTTCATGTTTCTCCGCTTCTCCAACAAGCTTTTCTTTTCAATCGAGATTCTTCCCTTCGCCTTCTTCAGCTTTTTAATTTCAGCTGCTTTTATGCAACATCTCAACTTGTCAGCAAAGATACTATTGTGCTCATCACACTTTTCCATCTGGCTCCAGTCAAACCCAGAAATCGCTTTTTTCAGCTTTGCTTCATCAAATGTCTTCGGCTGCTGTTTCCTGTTTGCCATCTGTAACGCCTTCTTTTCCACCGCTTCGTCGAAAATCAACTTCGCTCTAAGCAGGCAATGGTCACTGCCGGTGTTGAATGGCTGCACCACAGAGACGTCTTGAACGATGCACCTTTTATTGACTAAAATATAGTCAATTTCATTCTTACTCTTCGTGTTTGGTGCGATCCATGTCCACCTTCTTGAGATCTTCTTTTTGTACCAGGTGTTTGCCACGTACAGTTCTTTCATTTCTGCCATCGCTACCAGCCTCTCTCCTCTTTCATTCCTTTCGCCGCTGCCGTATCTCCCTATGAACTTTTCGCCAGCTTTCCCTCACCTGACCTTGGCGAAGTACTTTACTGATATCTGAGCACTTAGATACAATGGTGAAGAGGATGGTACAAGAACCTGTGTAGACTAGACTAGAATAAAAGGACCTAGTGAGACTCCAGAAAATCCCTCCTCAGTAGAAAATATGGCCAATTCTGCCTTGATGACAATCTTCCTCTTTAAATGTGTCATTTGATAATGGGCCCAACCAAATGAGGAAAATGGTGGAAAATGTCTTTCTAGGTTTGTATGTCACTGTGGTATCTGAGAGTCTAGCAATTAAAGTATCTACCAATGTGTCTTTCATAAAGATCATGTAGATCATGGTTTTCCTTAAACATAAGTAATTACACTGCTCATTCGTTATCTTCTTCATAAATTCTATTAGTTTTGAACTACTATATCCTGGAAGTGCAGCTGAGGCCAAATGAACCTTATTACACAGTGTCCATGAAAGTGATAAATGAGGTAAGGACATGAAATGCAGATGGTAATAATTAATTGCTCGGCTTCCAGCAACGCAAACTTTAAATTGACAATATTATTTAAAAATAAAATGATCTCATTTGCTAGAGGCTTTCTACTACAGTCCACATGCATTGGTGGCTGTTTCCTTTTAATGCAATTTTTAAATGTTGAAAAGAGATAAACATGCTGTGATTTTTATCTCTGTTTTTGATAAATGAATGTCTTGGCAAAAATTTACAGCTAAAAAGGTTATTTACTTAAGAGAGATTTTCTGTATGTGTAAAGGTCAGATTTTTTTTTAGATTGCTGTGAAATTGCTTCTGCCTTTTAGCAAATCTTCCAAGACAGCTCCTCTCCTTGTAGTGTTGATAAGGACACAGGAAGGATGTGGCCTGAAGAAATCAAATAAGCAGCACAAATTCTTGTCTGGAATCTTCAGCAGCCACAGTTTGTGGTTTTTGAAATTCTGTCAAAAAGTTGAACAATATGAAAGGAGAGAGAAGACTTCTGAGCAAAAATCAATATCTGGGTCTTTTGAACTGCCCATGTACAAAGTTCTAATGAAAATGTCCTTGAGGAAGTTTTAAATAGTGGACTTTGAGATCAGTTCTTCCACTGTCATGATAGCGCTGCATAGCATCTGAAGTTTCCAAATGTACCAATGCACAGAAAGTATGTCTCAAACACTGAGGATGTAGATGCCTCCAAGGGATTTCAGAATCAGGAATCTGCCACTGAAGACTATATAGATTATTGTATGTATTGTTTGCACCATGTCAGGTGTTAGCTGGAGGATACAATTTTTACTTCAAAGGGGCTTTGTAAGTCTTTAAATAGCATCACTCCGTGTTCAAACTAATAAATGATCAGACACACAATGCAATAGGAAAGGGGCACTGCTCTCAGCAAAGGGATCTTATTTATGATACAGTAAATACCACTTGTAAAACATTAAATAAGGTTTGGATGTAATGTTGCTTTAATTGAAATTACACTTCTTTTTATTTGTTCAAGCCTGTTTAAAAATGTAAAACATTCAGTAGCATCAAGGTCATTCTGGGAGAGTTACTATGCACATTAAATTGAGGTTAAAATGGTTGGTAAGTGCAGGGTTATACAGTAATTGCACTGCTGTTCCCCTAAACCACAGAATGCATACATTTACTGTCTTTGGAGGTGCTTTTTCAGTGCAATTGAGAATTCACATTTATTCTCGCTCTAAATTACAGTTAAAGTTATTGAAGTAAAATCTTCTGACATTCACATTTAGAAAATCTGCCCTCAAGTGTTGGAAATGTTTTAGTTCTATCTGGAAATGTTAATTAAAACTACACACACGTGTTTATATTGTTTTCATATATAATATGATTAGATAGATAGATAGATAGATAGATAGATAGATAGATAGATAGATAGATAGGACTCTCTGTCTGATATGTGAAGACAATATCATCAAGTAAGTGTGTGATTTCACACAGACAGACACATAGCCCTGGAGCTTTAAAATTCCGTCTGTCCCATAGGAAGGGAGTCTATTTTTTTTACAAGGTTCTATCTGGGCCCTTATGGCATACTCATAATTTTGGCATCTGGGTGTCTCAGTGTATGAGGTCAGATGGAATTTTAAAGGCATAATTTTCAGAGGTATGGCACACTCACAATATCAATTGACTTCAATGGGATCTGTGAAAGCCCATCATCTTGGGAAAATGGAATCTTAAGTCCCTATGGCTGTACTGTGTTTGGTATGAAAACAGTCAACCATTGTCAAAGTTTACAACAGTCTCATTAACATTATTATCAATAATAATAAATTAATGTTATGCATTTACTAACAGTTTCAAAGAACGTCATATATATTAAATAAACCATTAAGAAAAACAAGTATGGCACTCTGAGCACAGAATGTACTAAATCACACACAGTACCAGTATGTCCTGGGAAGAATCCAATCATGAAAAAAAAATACAGAGCTGATTATTCAAGTTATTAATGTGTGAATGTGTTCGCAGGAGCAGGTCCAAAGTTTGTAATAAAGAAAAGAAAAGATACATTCTAATTGCTTGGGTCTGCTCAGGCTCTGACTGAAGCCAGTGGTAAAAATTCATATTGTCATCAATGACCCATCATTGGTTAGTTGAACCAACTATAATATTGTCTGGTATTACACTATGTCTGGTACCATAATGCGACTGATTAACTGAACACACACAGTATCTGGTTTTGTCACTTTTCTTTTCTTTGTTGCTTAATATTTTTATGGGTCAGGAATTATTGCTTGTGTTTTCTTTTAATTTCCTGGTTAGTGTTATGGTTGTCTTGATTTGGAATTCTCCTTTGAATTGGTTGATGTGAGTATTTTTTAGTCCTGTTCCTTCTTTTAAAATAATACATTTTATCTAAACCCACTAGCCATGGAGTAACTGCATGTTACAATTCAGCAATAATGAAAACACATAACACTTTGCCACTGGGCCTTTTCAGTAACATCATACAAAAAGTCAGGGAGAAAGATGATAATATACATTCAGCAATTATGGTTGTAGCCCAAAACCCTACAAAGACATAATTTTTTTTTAAATTCAAAACACTATTTCATTCTGATTTCCAGGGGTAGTGTCATGCAGGTGAGGTCCAGATAATGACCCCATTTTTCTACTGATTCACTGTAGTGAGTAGAGATGGAGGGCTCACCTCATCCCATTTGGGCCAGGGATGTAAAACAGTGCAACCCATTGTTCTTTGGGGAATGCTGGAAGATTCACACTGAAATAAGTATTCATTTATTTCCACTGAAAGCATTCCTCAGGTGCTGTGTTTGGAAGGGTAACATTTGTTTCTAACAGGGGCTCCTGCCGAATGCACTACATCAGTGTATCTCCTGGATGTTCTGGATTTGCTACCTTCCTAGCCAGCACTGTAAATACTATTACTTACTTAGTTTCTTTGGGCCAAGAAACTTGTCCACTGATTTGGGGATGCCCACATTTAGATAATCCGGGACATATTTTCAGAGATGCTCAGGTCCCTTTAAAGTGTCTCAAGCTGAGCACCCAGAATTTTATGAATCCCCAAATCTGCAGGTTTTTTGCCCTTATCTCTTTTTGTTTGTTTGTTTGCATATTTATTTTATTTCCCTGTGGTTTTGGCATGTCACTCTTAAGGTGTGCGGTGGGTGCAGCGTGTTCAGTACCTAAAAAAGGATGAATAGTGTAAACCCACAGCAATGAAGCAAATTACACTGAAGCAATCCCACTTGTTCAAATTGCACTGGTTCAACTGACTAGTGCAGACAAAGCTATTCTGTCCCCTCCTCTCTGATGTGCTCTCACTGAATCGGCTGTTCTTTGCGTGGCCATTGCCCTTGCGAGGCTTCCACAGTTAAAGGACCATCCTGAACCTTCAATTATTAAGTTTAATGTATGTCTTGAACATATATAAATACACCTTGACCTTAGTAAAGCTTTTGATACTGTCTCACATGGCCTTATAAACACACTAGGGAAATGAAACCTAGATAGAGCTACTATAAGATGGGTGCAAAACTGGTTGGAAAACCATTCACAGAGAGTAGTTATCAGTGGTTCACAGTCATGCTGGAAGGTATTAAGAAGTGGGGTCCCACAGGGATCAGTTCTGTTCAATATCTTTATCAATGATTTAGATAATGGCATAGAGAGTACACTTATAAAATTTCCAGACAATACCAAGCTAGGAGGGGTTGCAAGTGCTTTGGAGGGTAAGATTAAAATTCAAAATAATCTGGAGAAACTGGAGAAATGGTCTGAAATAAACAGGATGAAATTAAATAAAGACAAATGCAAAGTACTCCATTTAGGAAGGAACAATCAGTTGCACACATACAAAATGGAAAATGACTGCCTAGGAAGGAGTACTGCGGAAAGGGATAGGCATATTAGTGGACCACAAGCTAAATATGAGTCAACAGTGTAACACTGTTGCAAAAAAAAGCGAACATCATTCTCGGATGTATTAGCAGGAGTGTTGTAAATAAGACATGAGAAGTAATTCTTCCGCTCTACTATGCACTGATTAGGCCTCAACTGGAGTATTGTGTCCTGTTCTGGGCGCCACTTTTCAGAAAGGATGTGGACAAATGGGAGAAAGTCCAGAGAAGAGCAACAAAAATAATTAAAGGTCTAGAAAACATGACCTATGAGGGAAGATTGAAAAAAATGTGTTTGTTTAGTATGGAAAAGAGAAGACTGAGAGGGGACAATAACAGTTTTCAAGTACGTAAAGGGTTGTTACAAGGACGAGGAAGAAAAATTGTTTTTCTTAACATTTGAGGATAGGACAAGAAGCAATGGACTTAAATTGCAGCAAGGGAGGTTTAAGTTGGACAATCAGGAAATAAATTTCCTAGGGAGGTTGTGGAATCTCCATCATTGGAGGTTTTTAAGAGCAGGTTAGACAAACACCCGGCAGGGGTGGTCTAGATAACACTTAGTCCTGCCATGTCCTATGATTCTAAGACATACACTCCACACATTATAGCATACATCATCATCGTCAAACACATGCTGATTGCTGCAGTGTTAAGGCTTCACCATTGCTCCATTTAACATACATTGAATAGACCAGTGGCTCTCAAATGTGGTCCACCGCTTCTTCGGGGAAAGCCCCTGGCACACTGAGCTGGTGTGTTTACCTGCCGCGTCCCCAGTTCGGCCGGTCGCGGCTCCCACTGGCCATGGTTCGCCGCTCCAGGCCAATAGGGGCTGCGGGACATGGCTGGGTCCGAGGGATGTGCTGTCCGCTGCATCCCGCAGCCCCCATTGGCCTGGAGCGGTGAACCGCAGCCAGTGGGAGCCGCGACCGGCCGAACTTACAGACACGGCAGGTAAACACACCAGCCCAGTGCGCCAGGGGCTTTCCCTGAAAAAGCAGTGGACCACAGCTGAGAACCACTGGAACAGACAAAACATGAGCACATTGTATACTATAGGCCCTGTAAAGTTTTCCTGTGTGGTTGCTAATGGATCTTTCTGGGATCATTATTCATCTCCACTACAATGGATACACACAGGACAAAGAAAAAATACATGTGTGTTCACAGCAACATATTAAGAGATGGAGAGCTGCATAATCATTGTAAGTCACTGTGAGTGTTTTAATTGACAGAAAAAACATGCCAAACCTCCACAAACACTAAAAAGGTGTCAAGTAAAGGGCTTCACATCCTTCACAGTATGGGTAATTGGAAAATATCAAGTAGGAATCACACACTACTTAGAGGCTCCCAGACCACAAATTAATGGATATGTACAACAGTCTCCAGTGAATGATTCCTGAATGATCATGAACTGAATGCTTAGAGAACACCAAAATACCATGACTTTCACTCCAGCATTTACTTAATGTCATTTCTTCACTCCATAAAGGAGAGGAAGCATAATTCACTGAGCCATTTAGTCTTCTATAATGCACTTGAGTCAATTCTATATCTGGCTGCAGAGAAAGATGCCAAAGAATTAATCATCACCTGGCTTTATAGTTAAAACTATAAAGGCCAGTTTTGCTCATTGTGAATATTCATTTAGCCCTAATTGAATAAGCACTTAAATACCACAATAGAACAATACTCTTTTGGAGTTCTCCCCTATACCCAGCTTCTCACCCCTTCCATCACCCATTAAAATGTTTTCTGCTTTAAATTCAATGTACAGCATAAACTTGTCATGAATTTTTACTGCTGCTACAATGCGTATGGATGGAATGCAAGTGATACAGGAAGGACAGTTGGACATGAAATGAGATTTTTGTCATTGCTCTCACTCTGCTAATCTGTTTTGAAATACAAAATGCATATCCACAAGCGGAGCTTAATATAAAACATGAAAAATAAATGAAATAAATTTTTCATAATGTTTTTGAAACTGGCATAATACAGCAGCTGACAATTTTAAAAAAATGAATCAGAGGACTACTAGCAAATTACAATATCAAATAGAACAAATTTAGGTTCCGAATTTTTAAAAAAAGTAATTTAAAATCAAATAACATAGCCATTATTTTAAAACTGTAAACCAAGTAACATATAGTACAGAGGATATTTTTTTAAAAAATGAATTAGTTCCAGCTAAACCAATAAAGATTGTGTAGTTGTAAGGAAGAAAAAAATGCCAAATGTTTGCTTTCTCAAGAGATGTCATGTATGTGTATGCCTAATACCACCAAAATACCTACATATACAATATCAGCATGGATGGGTATCATATGTTCCTGTACCTTTTTTGATAGGTGTGACTTTTTTTAAAATGTAAAAAATACAGAGAAGCTCCGTGGGAGATGGGATATGACGTACCCGCTAAAGTCTAACCCCCAAAAGATCAGAATTAGGGAGAAGCACAAACATGTTGTTTCTTATGAGCCTAGTCCAGCAGAAACTATCTATGCACTTCTAAGGTGGGCAAGATCCAAAAGGACAGAGATGGTTGTTTTGCAATAGGCTGACTTATACAGGGTAAGAATCTGCTTGCTCCTTCTACCTTTTTAGCTCCCTGATGACAGCTTTGCTTCAGAACTCCACCTGAGAGAGCCAGTACTAGACCAACCAGTCACTGTGATATTTTCCATGACTAATGTCAGACAGAGAATTGCCCTCCAGATCAAATTCTGCTAAAAGTCATCCTGGTGTAAATTCAAAGTAAGCTCCATCGATCCCCACTGAAGTTAATGGATCATTACTGAGGAAATACACTGTTTTAATTCAGAGGAAAATCTGGACCATTCCTTCTATTAGGAGGCAGGAATGTTCAAGGAGCACATTTTCATGTGTATCTCCCATTTAAATTCAGTGAGCATGATTGTAATATCATCTCTATACCTCCAACCATGACAGCGTGGCCATGGTGGCATTAGGCAGCTGCTTTTGAGGAGGACAGGCAGACGTTTGCAGCTTCTGATCCTTGGAAGTTTACAGAACGTCTGAGAGCTAGTAGCCACAGAGGCTATTTTGGCCTGCGTGGGTCCTTAATTAGGCTATTGGCTTTCTCCACTCATAATACAAGATAAATAATAGAACTGGCATGTTGTGCATTTTCCAGATGTACCAGCAATGGCACACATACAACTCTGCAGAGATCAGATCTGGCACATTGCTCTTTTAATTATGCATTTACAAGCTATCTAAGAAGCTAATAGTTTAGGGGCTAGGGACTTGACCTGTACTGTTGATGCAGATAAAGGGAGAGAAGCCCACAGGCATTTTTGCACTTTCCAACTCATAGAGAGAGAAAGAGAGAGAGAGACAAAACTTGGGATTTATATTTTGAAACAGATTTTCAAGACCCTTGCACAAGCAATTGCACAGAAGAGTTCAGTTCCTCTTGTCCAAAAAGCCACCCCAAATAGCACCATGTTTGTAGGGATATTAAAGAAGGTACTGAAAGTGATTCCCCAAGTGAAAGTAACTCCCCATAATTTGTCCTCCAAAATTTAAACCTCATAGCATTACCAAGTAAAAGATCTCTTGGATCCCTTGTTAAACTTACAAGCTACTGTCTGTGTAAACCATTGATTGTATCTGTTCTCAGAAAGATACTGTATTGCTATGAGACACTTGCATACAAGTTATTTGACTTTGTTCTTTATGCATGCTTTGTACCTAGATACAGCATAGAAAGACCCCCACCCTCTTTGATTAAAGGGCAGGGAGTCTCAAATAAATTAGTACACACCCCGAAAGTGTTGAAGACAGTATGTCTGCTGATGAATGCTTGGTGTACATGAATGAATGATCAGGGAGGTGCCAGCCTAGGAATTCAGTGACCATTGGCTGAAGGCGACATCAAAGTGGGAACGACCAGACAACCCCCGGAGGGTAAACTGGGACCCACACGATCATCTCAAAGGATGGGGAAAACAAGATAACATCTGACAGTGTGAAGCCACCAGGAATGCCATCAGGAATGTGCCATCTGCTGATTGATTCAGCAACAGCATGATGAAGCAATTCCCATAGACTGACATAGGAATAAATCCCTATAAGAATGGCCTCTAAATACTGAGGACTTTGAGTCTGGTTCTGCAACCAACCTCCAGGAGCATCAGATGAATCTGACAAGGACTCGGCGCCACCCTCATGCCCAGGTTACCTGGCCAGTAACTTGGCATGAGCAGCTTCTAGGCTGGTAACTATGACATCTATACAGAACCTGTGTGTGTGTGTGTGTGTGTGAATGAATGTGAAACTGAATGAAATGTTATAGCTATAACTGACTGCTTACTATGATTCTTTTTGTATTCACAATAAATGTGACATTTTGTCTTACCCCCTTTAAAAAGATATTGCTGGTTTTTATTTTATTGGTATAACATGTTTATACCATAAGTGTGAGTCTGAGCATGTGTGCATTGAAGTGAATGTGTGTATGGCCCTGTCTGTGAGTCTACAGCACTGTGCTCCAGCATTCTCTGCTTCTCTATTATGTCCCCCCTATTGTATTTCCCCCAATGTTGTGTACTCCCTAGTCCCTTAGTGCTCGGTATGCCCTTGTTCGCTGAAAACCCCTGTGCCATCCCTCTTTGTCCCTGTGCCGCCGCCCACCCCATTACACTTGGAATCTCCCAGTGCTCTGTGGACACTCATACTCCTTCCCCAACTGTCTCTGTCCTCTGCCCTTTGGGTCTTGTCTCCTCGGTAGAGGATATTTCTCTCCCCCCATCCCAGCACTATCTTCCCTCTTCCCCATATTGGAATGATGCTGGTGGGTGTACTCAACCACCTGCTATGTGCCTCACACTAGCAGGAACATTTCCCTCCATCCCTGTGAATGCAGCCAGCAAAAAGGGCAGCTCAATTCTCCCCTTTGACTCCCCATGCTGGCTGCCACTTTAAAATGGAGAGCGAAGCTCTTCTTCCTGCTCATCAGCTGTTAAACAGCTTCCCTGGGAGGAGAGGAGAGAGGGCTTAGTGGTGTTGGTGCTGCTCTACCTAGCAGCAATTTGGCTGGTGAGTGTGGGGCTGGGCTTGGCAGCTACCTCAATTCTTTCATATCCCAACCTTTGAGCACTTGACTTAGCACCTTAATGTTCTTTTAACATAGTTTTTTACATGTAATACATAAAAGGAAGGGTGTGAGGTACTGTATATAAAAATACTTTAGCATGGTAGCTCATTTACAATTGCAAGGTATTAGCAATGATGATTGATTGATAGATTTTTGTAACTTCATGCTGGGTGTTCCTGCCTTATTTAGTACCTGTGTTTGTAATATTCTATGCACAGCCCAAAAGTAAAAGGACAAGAAGTAGATATTAATGCTCACAGTGACTGCTGGGGTACCATTAACATACCATTCACATCTTTGAAATTTTGGGTTGTTTCTGGCATGTAAGGTAGTACTGAAGTGGAACTAAGTGGGAAGGAAACCTCACTGTACAGTAAATGAGAAACATTCTTCCTCTCCACCTTCAATTCTTCATGAAAGACAAGTGTCATTTTCACTAGAGATAAACTGTCCTCTGTACTCCAAAGAGCTGTTTGTGCTACTAGTCCTTACTCAGGTTTTATTCAGGCCTTACTCTGTAGACTTCTCTTGAGGAAAAACAAAATCAATAAAAAACTGGGGCCCAGACTGTTGACCACAATTCACGCACATAAGGGACTGACTACTCAGATTTCCCTCCTCCATCGTTGAAGGTGGAATAAGATCTGTATTGGGGATTGAGTGTCGTTTGCTGGGGGCTCACATAGAGTTGGGGCCAGAGAGTGACACACATCTATACAGTGACCTGGTGGAAATTACAGAGAAGTGGTAATACAGCTTAAGGTGCCTACTGTTGGGCAGCCATAGCCAAAAGAGAGACTGCAAAGGAATGGAAGCAGGGAGGCAGGTGCCCAAGCTTGTGTAAGAGGGTTCTGTGTAGACTACTGACCTCTTGACTTTCACACAAGGGCTAATTCTGCCTGGAATAATGTGGGGGAATGTCCCTATGAGGAGATCAGACACAGTCCTGAGCATATTATTATGGGAAAAGCAGTTAGATCTGACGAAGAACATCAGGATTTGACTCCATGACATGCTGACATTTCTCCTCAGGAAATGAGCATGGGAAAATTCATTGTTTTGCAAAGGAGAAGCATTTTCTCCATATTTACCATCAGAAATATGCTGGAAATGGCAGCATTTGGTCCTGGATCAAATTCAGTCATGACAATATCTGTTTTTATATATTAATATTTGAAGAGGAAAAACTTTACATTGCTTACAACAGAAGTTACTATATGGTCTGCTGCACAACTTACTATGTTTGGAAGCAGCTAGAGAGAAAAAATATGATCTAATTCTTATGCCTATCCTTCCTCACTCAGAAAAATACCCTATGCACAGGTCTCACATGAGCATAGAACTGTGTGTCTAGAATATTTTGCTTTCCAACCAACCAACCAACCTTTATGTAAAAAAATTACATTTAAAGATGCATTTTGTTTACATCCACCAGAGAAGGTTGCTTTATAAATAAACAACACAAAATGAATACACTATGTCCATCTCTGTTTGTGCAGAAGTTTATGCACAAGTTTATGAACGTAGGAGTCACTCAAGATAAACACAAGAAAATAGTGAAAATTGTACTGCTTGTGACAAACTACATTATGTATCATAAGCATAGTCGTAGAATTTAATAGTCAGTAGGATATTCTTCTATTTAAGAGTGAAAATGAATAAATTGTTGTACCAATTTAATGAAACCTAATGTGCATCAATATCTTGCAGGAATTCTGGAACACTCAACAAAGTATGATCTTTCCAAGACCAGGGGTGAGATTCTGGCTCCTTTGAAATCAATGACGAAACTCCCATTAACTTTAATGGGGCCAGATTTCCACCCTAAATACCAGTTAATTAAAACAATATAAATTAAGATTTTTATTTCCATATCTAAAAAGATCGAGGGCCAATGTTTGGTGTCAAAAACTGAGCAGCTTTCATTATGATTTTGAAAAGTATTCCATGTAGCTTGCGGGAAACCTTTGACTTCAGTGAGGTGCTGCATGACATAGGATTCCTTCAGTGTAGAACAATTGGCAAGATTGAGGATTAAATCTGTACTTACAAACCTGGGGGAAATGGTCTGATATTCAGAGATGCAGAGAATTCACAATCCTCATTGAGGAAGGGCTCCAGATTGTGTTCTAGGCTATGAAGTCTTTGGTACGACCAGTGTACATTGGCAGGTGTTTAATTAGTTGAATTAGCTGAAATTTTTGGAATTTTTTGAAAAAGAAATCAACATTTTCCCCAACTATCTTAGTCAGCATTTTTTCCTAAATGAAACAAAACTTTACTTTGGAGTATAAAGAACATAGAATAATGTAAGGGTTGTAGATAGTTCATACTAACTGCATTCCCTGATGCACAGAAATGTTCATTTCATACTATTCTGACTTAATTTACTGGAGATTTCAACAAAAAGCATGAAGATGGAAAAGGAACCAGATTTTCCTGTTTGCTTGGGTTTTTAAACTATAATTTGCTCCATAAACTGGACAGATACTAAGAATGTCCTTACAGCAAACAAGTTGTTGATTAAGGTACATGTAATCTTCATCTTAATGGCAAAAGCTAGTTCGCACAATCTCTCTGAAATGCACACAGTGAAGTATTTTTAAATGTAGGACTTGTTGATATTAACTTTCACTGCACTTTAAACTGCTACCTCAACACCTAGCTGAAGAAGCTAGATTCCTTTTTTCAGTACATACTAGATTGACTTGGCTGATCATAGCAGACTGAATTGTATTTTTGTAAGGCTCTTCGACAGGCAGCCATATAAATAGCTTTTTCCCTGCTGCATGGTTTACTGTTTGCTTAAGCAAAAATCCAATTTCTGGAGAAGGCTCCACAAGGGCTAAATTCCCTGCCATTTACAAGTGTCCCATTAGAGTAGCTTTCTATATGGAAATAACATTCCAAGACAAGGAGAGAAACACTAGGTCTGAGGTCCACTGTTCCTGATGTGTTTTATTATTTCTTTTTCATTTGAAGAGTAGAGCTGTGCTCCCATGAGAAAGAGAGGGAAGGAGAGAGTAATATTTGAATACAAATGTCTCAAGAAACTGGAGCTTCTTTAAAAGTAAAATCTCTCTCTCTCTTTTTGTATGTATCAAGGACAAGGGGGAGAACTGACGGATTCAGACTCATGCTGCCTTTCATTAAAAGGCTTTTAATTAGGAATTCAAAACACACACACACACTCTCCCCTCCTACCGGAGAAGTATGTATTAGAGATGTTGGGATTTGGACTTGATTACTGTTTCCTTTGGTGGAAGCTTTTATTTGAAAACAATCGCAATTAGATTGGGTGAGGTAGACGATGTGCATGGCTTATTAGCGGCAGTGTGAAGAACTACTAGTTACTAGAGTTACCACCTTTCAAGAGGGAGAAAAGAACAAAAGATCTGAATAAAAGTTCACAAACATGCATTCAATTCAGATCTAATAAGACAGGTGTTTTATGTTAGCAGAATTATAATTGACTTTTGAAAACATACTTATTGAGGTTTAATAGCTATTTAATGGATACTGGCATCCATCTATTACATAATTAATGCTCAAACATGTTTTAATAATCAATTGGTATTTATTTAACATCACTGTCTACTTAACTCTGCAAGTTACATTTAATTTATTTTTTTCTTTTTTGAGTTCAAAGGATTGTATTAAAAATAAATGTTAACAAGTACCACACAGTGCTCTGGGCAATGCTAAGATGACATACACGGTGGGAAAAGGGAGCTAAGTCAGGAGGCTAATCCTGCTGTCCCCACTCTAGCAAAACCCAACTGAGTTTAGTACTCCCTGCTGTACACGTGTCATGGGATAATAGAGAATTCTCTGGTAGCATGAGTACTTTGACGGACTAGGAAGCATGTGGCCTTCAGAGAGGGCTGCCAGCTCAGTGGCCTATTCCAAAAGGATGAGTTTGGCTGGAATTCAACTGCCCATTCTTTACGTGACTAAGATGTTTTTTTCTGGTCATGAAAGTCAGTTTGTACAGAAACTTCCTGATGCAGGCACATGTTTGAAGAGACGCGCTGGTCACCACAAACCTATTGTGACCTCTGAGCAGTGTTGCTCTGCTGCTATAAGTGTGTGTGAGAGAGAAAGCGCAAGCAGTGGAGTATTTTCAGTGAGGGACTAGAATGCTTGTTCCTTCAGTTTGTTGTGTCTGAGGCTTTCTGAGTGGCAATGACCATGGTTTATGCAAATGATCAAGTTAGGCCAGACCTGCTGGTTGTTTGTGGCAGTCATCTCACACAGGAGAGTATATAATCAGTAAGAATAAGCTGGGGTCCTCAAAGATGTATAAAACAGACCATGGTGTCCTTAGTCACCAGGAGATGGAAAGGAGAGTGTGAAAATTCTTGGATGAAGCAATTATGAGTACTGGGAGAGTGTGTTTATCTTGTCTGGGGATAGTTATGGGCACCAGCATAGTGGACATCAAACTTCATTTTTGAGCTCAAGAAGGAAGCCTTTAACGGATAATTATTAAAGTTGTATTTTGTCCTTTGCTCAGACAATCACCTATGGTATTTAGAAATCAAGCTCAAAACTGTGAGTCCAGCTCTATTCTGTACAGCATGTGTTTGATTTTACATGTAAATATGTCTGATTGACTTCAACAGGACTGGAGCATATGCTTAAAGTTAAGCAGGCATTTAAGTGCTTTGTTGAGATAGATTTAGGCATGTATTTAAATGGTTTGCTAAGCTGGAGACTTTGGGGTATGAGTGGGGATCTGCTGTGTATACAATATCCTTCCCCAAAAATAACACAAACCACTTGAAAATACCATTTATCTATGTCATAGGGGGGATAATAGTCTGTTTGACCTGAGTCGGAAGATGAAGCATGAGTCAAAATCAAGGCTCCTACACTTCCCGTTTGGATAGGGTAGTCTAAACTACTTGATTTACTGGGGCCAAAAAGTGGATGTCATATGGTGAGCAACTGGACATTACATGTCATATATCCAAAGCTTCTAGAAATATATTCAGACCTGTTTGGGTAGAGAATGTGCACTTGGAAGCTCGCCAGAACAGGATGTACTTTGCATCTCAAATAATGCGAGAGTAGCTATTCTTTCAGCCTCCTGCTTCTGTTTTAGCCAAAATCAGGATGTGTAGAGAGGTGTGGGTGTAGAAATTAACTGAACTTTTCAAGCCTCAAAAATGGTTTGACTCAATTTAAATCAGTTATTGTATCCAAACTGATACTATCACTGCTAATAGAAACAATAACCACCACCACGCATATGTGCTTGCAGTTGGATCAGCCCATATCTGGAGGTAGCAATAATAACCTTCATTCAAGATATCCTGCAACTTTAGATCAAATCCTGCTTATTTTACCTGCTTGCTCAAGCCACTTGTACTGAACATGCCAATAAGGCAAAAAGATTTGCCCCTAGAAATATTGAACTCTATCTGATGGATGTCCTTGACAAATTTCTATCGGGCTAATTAGATTCTACCTCTCAAAGAAGTCACCTGCTATTTCATCTAGTTACAGTGTTGTTTTTCACTTCCTATTTTAATGTGTTGTGTTGTCAAAGTGTATAATTTATGGAATGGTTAACAAACTGTGTATATAAAGGTAGGAAAGCAATTGGGTACCCTTCAAGATGTAAGTCACCAAAAATATGATGAGATACAATGATAAATTATTATACTAATATAAGATGATGATGATATTACTGTGGCAGTTCAGAAACTAACCTCAGCAAGTCTTTTCCAGTAAGACCAATAAAAAAGATCATTTTCTAGGAAAGTGTGCATGAGCCCTGGTATGCAAGGTTTGACGACTTAGTTCAGTAACACACATAAGCACATATTTAGCTTATCTTTCATTGACTTTAATAATATTTGAAAGAATTCAGACCCTTTCTAACCAGTTTGGCTCATCTCTATTATGAAGAGGGTTGTTTTAAGTCTTTTACATTTGAATCAGATTCAGACTTTAATAATTTTGTTTTTAAAAACTTTGAAATAACTCTTAAAGTAGATAAATTTTGCACACAAAAAAAATAGTGCTCTGAAATGGTACACATAACTACAGAGTCCTGAAACGTATGGGTAAGGCAGTACTAACAGACAAAGAATTGCATTAATCTTGTTTAAAGAACTTACCACAGCACCTCCTTCTCTGCAATTACATTCTGTAAAAGAGCTAAATTTTGATTCAAAAGGATTTTTTAAAGTTTTAATAATTTTTTTGAATGCAAAGTCTCTTAACTACCTTGGAGAAAACAGAAATCTCTTTTAAAATATTACAAAAGCTTAAATGCATATATATCTTTCTAGAAAGTATCATTAATAAAAAAAATAGCCTAAACAGCCTCCCCTGAAAGGGTTCAACCATGATGTACTTAATACTAGAATTTCCTGGCAAGCCTAATGAATTGATATAAAGTTGTTCCATATAATCACACATCTCAGTGGTACTGCTGTTGAATAAAGAGTTCAAATTGCCTTTGGATATCCTAGGTATGTTATCAATTTACCATAGTTAAAGTAACAAGTTGAACTAACTTATTTGGAAAAATACCAATAACTCCTGGCAACAGTGCAGTATAATACACCTGCTGCTATGTCTGAGCTGCATTAACTCCCAGTTCCTGGAAGAATTTTGATATGTTTTAAAGGACTTTTAATGGAGTTTTCTGTCCATGTAAAATATTCTTGATTTGTTTAACTGTGAAATAGATAGTTTTGAGCCATATATCATTGCTAACATTGTATTCAATTTCCAGAATAAAGAAAGAGAATAACCTAATTTTCTGGACAACCAAGGTTAGTACAATTGAAAGGGTTGAGGATTATTTTTATTTATTTAGTTTTGAGCAATGACTGCAGTAGGAATATGTGACAACAGTGTTTTAGAGGTGAGAATCAAACTGTGAATAACTGCAGATTATGCCGCATTACTAAATATCTATGATCATTTTCACCAGCATAGTCTTGCAGAACTCTTGGAGTTTAGTAACTATGGGCTAGATTAAATCTTCAGCTACAGCTCATGTAACTCCATTGAAGCTGAAGCTCCCAATTGTTCCTAGTGTGGAGACATCCACTGAAGTCAATGGAATTACATCATCAATGAATTTGACTTAGTGGGGATGAATGGGGTGTCCATCAGGGGACAATTTATGCATAAGTTATTTAGTGCCATTTTTGTCCTATTAAAATTGATGACCTGTTGTATGGTTGGATGTCAGCAGCCCAACATGATATATCGTACTGAGGAAATTGGAAAAGAGACATTTATTAGAACAATTTTCAGGATTTGGACCCATTATGCCCACAACACAACTTTTCATGTGCTGCTCTCCAGAAACTGGTAATATTAGAACAAACTTATGGTGACATTCACTCAACTCTAGAAGGCCTTTTAAACCTCCTGATTCCCCTCCACTTCATGATAAGTGGTAGGAACTATGCCGCTAAACCACATGAGTATTGCAGAAGGATTCTTTCCCAATCCTGAACAGACCAAATACAGAGTAGTACATGAAGAGGTGCAACTGGGTGAAATCTTGGGCCTGTTGAAGTTGAAGTTGGATTTCGCCCACTGAATCCATGTTTTTGAGTATCTACTGAGACAAAACCACCACACAGAGGGGTAGTAGTCACTACTGCTGCCTATCAGCTGGTATGACATCCATGGAAGGTCTGTGCTCATGTGCTGATGGGGTAACTTTCATCCCTGCTTAGTCACCTGCACAAATTCCAAAGCTGATGAACAAGTTGGTGTATTAGAAGTTAGATTCTTTCACCCTTAATAGACTCCCTTCCCCTCAGTCACAGCCACTCAGCACTATTTCTACTCGCTAACATATGAGTATGTGGAAGAGGGGTCTAAGTTCATGCAACTTACATGATGAGGAGCTAAAAGAATCCATAAGAAGGTGTAAGTTAAAGTGGGGTTAGGGGGTTTCTCCTTTCTTGTAGACCCTCAATTTAAGAGCTACACTATTAGAAATGGTCAGAAACATTGTGAAAAAATTGTCAATTCCCTCCCCCGATGTTGGGGGGTCAAAATCTAAAACTGACTGAAGTTGGGGGTGAGGTAGAGGGGCAATACAAGCTCTATGGCTTTTTTTGAAACATTGAAAAACATGAAAAATTTTGACAGAAAATTGAATTTTGGAAAATTTTAACAGGGCCTATATACCGTTTTAAATTCCAAAGTCAATGATGTGGCTGACAAAATTCAGGAAGCACAACTTCACTGGTTTGGATACATACAGAGGATGAATGAAGAGGAGGATTCAGTGAAGATAGCATAGCAGGAGAGGGTATTAGGGGAAAAAATGCTGCAAAAGCCAAAGGAAATGCTGGATTGACTGCATCAAATAATACAGTTAGTAGGTGGATCTTGGTGCTGCCTTGGACAAATGAAGACGGAGGATATTTGCCTGACCACCCAACCCCAGATGATGGGATAAACACCTAGATGTTTGGATACCTATGCAAAGCTCATCCAAAATTATCCAGGCCTCTGAGAAGTTTGTGTGGTAGTCTCATGAGAGAAGTATTTTTGGTAGTATTTCTAGTTTTGGATCATGTTGGTGAGCTCTTTGTTTAACAAGCTACTTGTACAGTATTCGAGTTCCCCAAGTTAATTTACCCTAAAGATAAAACTAGCACTTTTCCAATGTGAAAAAGGTAGCAAGCTGAAATCTTATATTCTTGTGTTAGGACTCCTTAAATTAAAGCAACTGATATTTAAAAGCTAGTAAAGTTTATTTACTTTTTCTAGTACTCCAATACTCCAATACAGAATGTTGGAATGGATGCTGGTCCTACTGAAGTCAATGAGAGTTTTTCTTTTGACTTCATAAATGCAGACATTTCTATTAGAACAGCCTGTTTAAGTTTGTCTAAGGTTTATAACTCAGGTTTGAAAACATTGTCCATATAGTTAGGCATAGAAAGTCTCAGCCTGAGATGATGACGATTGTTTTTATTACGATGGGAATGACAAACTCGTGGCTAAATCACGACACAGGGAATTTTTTAAAAATCCCTGTTTTTAATTCTTAGCTGTGCTACAAACTTTCTTTGTGCCCCCGAACATGTTATTTAACCTCTCTGTGATTCAATTTCTCCTCTATAGTATGGTGATAACAAGACTTCCCCTATCTCACAGAAGTATTATGGCGTTTACATTGAGTGCTTTGATATCCTTGGATAGACATATTGCCTACAGCGCAAAACACAATGTTATATCAATAATAAATAACATTAATAATAAAATCTATCATTTTCAGATGTTTTTGAGCAACTCCAAATTATCACAATTTTTTACATGAAAAAGCTGTTATCGCATGTTAAACAAAATTTTCAGTTGCTTAGCCCATTACATGAATAAATCTTTGTTTTGATATTATACAATAAGTTTTGAAACTGACTTGTCTGCAGTACATTGTTTTATGTGTGTGTATTATGTTACATATTATACACACACTATGCACACCCTCTAATTGCTGAATTAAACAACAGGATATCACCTAATCAGTTTTTTTATTGTGGTTCATAATGTCTTACCCCTGAAGGACATGGTATATTATACTTTTGACCATCAATCTCCTGTCCTTTGCTGGTTCATTTCAACCTTTAATGGTCTTACAGTAGCTTTGGAGTACATGAAATTGGAAATGAACAAAAGGAGGAAAATCCCTCTGTCCATTCTTGACAGCTGCTCTCAAGGTTACAGGTGACTAAATCCCACTTATTGTAGGTAAGACTTTGAAACCAATACTCTACTGTGTATTTTGAGAGTGTTTTGTGATGCATAACATGCAGCCAATGCACCCATCTGACAATGTAGAAAATCCACAGGAAAAAAGGAAGGAAGGAAGGAAGGAAGGAAGACAGTAAAAGCTATGTGAATGCAAGTCAGTTATTTTTGAACAAGTTCACAAGTACTTTCCTGATCAGACTGATGCTGTCATTGAACTATAAAGCCCCTTGTCTCCCAAGTTCAAAGGTGTTTTTTTTAATTGTGTATGTGTAAGAAGACAGACACTAGGTGATGAAGTTGTTTGATTTTGTCAGGAGGTGAATTAAAAATATTTTCAAAGATCTTGCTGTTGCTTTTTCTTGGCTGATTAATGAAGAACTTTTGAAACAATTTAATCTATCTAGGGACGTGAGCGTTAGTTTATATTTTTCAAGGCTGATTACTGAAGAACTTCTAAAGCAGTCTAATTTGTTCAGGGATGTTAAATAAATACGTCAACATTCATTTGTATATGAATGTTTTGTGTCTGCCACAGCTAAACTAGAGGAATGCTGAAATAAATAGGATTCAGAAGTCTCTCTATTTGATCAAGAGCTAAGAAAATGTCAATACGCTTCATATTATATGGAAGCTTCAAACCCTTTACTAAGATGAATGTGTTTCAGATTGAAAGTTTTAGTAGCTTCAGCATGCAGTTTATAGTCTGGCATTCTGCCACACCATGGTCTATAACCTTGTAGCTCACTATTATGCAAGTAACAATTTGGCAAGGAGACCAGAGTGCTTAGATTTTCTCTAAGGACAATCATATGTTTCAAACTTCTTACACCAAATTATATTTGACATTTAATTTGAACCCAACTTATCTTGAAAAATAATTTAAAAACCTCTTGTGTAATGCTACTAATAAGCCAAATGTGTTCCATTTTAATTTTGAATTTTTTAATTTATTTTCATATATAGTTATATAGGCAGCATATATTTAATTTGGATAGAGAAAAATACAAATATATATGGAACATTTAGAGCATCAAGGTATGGGTTACCGAATATAAAATTAAATAAAGATGATAATCAGTTGCAAAAATGTTAAAATTCGTACATGCATCTCCCATTAATTAATTCTTACAAAACAAGACTGACAAGTACACATGCATTCAACCATGTTGTACAGGGAATTAATACTGGAGAATGACATATGAAACATAATCATGTTCGGAAGTTGGTAATTAATCTGGGAAAGGTCAGTTCTAAAATGCTTGCTTCCTTTCAGGCCTCTTAAACTTAGCAAACAGAGGTCAGAATCACATTTATGACAGAGCACATTTAAATGAAATCCTAGCTATGGCTAGGATGAAGGTTGACATAGACCTATTTTACACTGATAGAGCAATCCCTCCTTCAGAAGCAGCCTGAACTGTAGATTTGAATGCTGAAATGATCTCCAAACTGTGTGTTCATTATTCAGATTCTGTTAAACATGAGTGATATTTTGATACTCCTGTAGTTTTGTAACCCTTTTAGACAAAGGGACCTGCTGCAAAGCTCTTTGATATAAGCAAAAAGACTTCCGCTGACTTCATAGGGCTTTAGATTAGGCCTTATATTAGTTTATACAGTACCATATTGATAAGTTATATAATGAAGCATTGCTGAACATTTCATTTAGTTTATAATGTACCAAATGAGATGCCGAGATGGATAACACAAGGAGATGCCAATGACTTGGGGAGTAAGCTACCTTTATCTGAAAATGTTTGCTTTTCATTAGTAAAAGGTAGAGTTTAGGAGCAGGCATTTTGCTCCCCCTCCCCTTTGAATCTCATATTCAGTATTGCGAACTGAAAAGCTGTAGAAAATAAGCGTGCAGACTGTAAAGATATACTCAGATAGATTCAGAAGAAGTTTGGTATCTACACACACAGGGCCTGCAACTTCTCCCACTGCACATAATGCCAGATGATTGGGCTCCTGGGTTCTGTGTTGAGGAATGTCTGAGAACAATAATTGCTTGTGCAGCTGCGTGAAAAGCATTACTTGCAAAGAAAGACTGGCAAAACTTGTGAATTAAAAATAAATTTTAGGGTGTAATTCAATAGCTTGGTTAGCTACATGTTCTTATTATTCTCAGAACAGTTACATTGTAGGGAGAAGTGGTGAAGCATTCCAGAGACATCTCTGAAAGTGTCTCTCAACACTGTGGGATCTCTTCTGGGGATAAAAGTTCTCGGCCATACTGCTGAGAATACTAATAAAGGATTGGTGCCAGTGTTGTAGTGCTTTGGTGTAAGGAATACCAGTCCACTGGGAACTAGACAAAGATACTCAGATTCATTTAATATAGGCCACAAAATAGTATCAAGGTGATTGTATTTTATAGTCTACAGTGTTGGATTTTAATTGGGAGCCAAAGACTAAAGGTTCTATTATCCTACTTCCAATCCCCAGAGCCACTTGTTACCCTTGAACATTTCATTTGCATAAAGAAAAGAAGAAACACTCTTTCATCAATGTACTTTCTTGTATTTTCACTATAAACAAAATAATGTTTTCACTAGTCAAATTGCTTGTGGCTTCGTGAAGAGGAAATGTGAAGTCCGGTAGAATAAAGAGATGTAGGACAAACAGTAAATCCTGTTTATTGCAGAATGCTTTTGGCCAGCTGAATCAATTCTGGAGATATTGCAATTTAAAATTGTAAACGCCTCAAAGCAGGAACTATCTTCTGCTATGTGTTTATACAGCACCCAGCAGCACAATGGAGTCCCAATCTTGAAAACTTCTCTACCATCTTGGATCTTTCAGATTTGGGAATAATAGCAACGATTTGGATAAGTAACACCCTCCCCCACACCCAACCTGCCAGACAGTGATTCCTTCTCTGTGAGGGAAATTCTCACTCAGCACCAGCATGGGGACTGAGGGGCATGTTTTTTGCCTCCCCTTTGCTTGGGTTGCCATGTTCAGTCTTTGGGGAAAGTTAGCACAGACCTAAGGTTGCCCTAACTTGTGATCAACCTGCAAAAGCCACTATGAGCCTTGACAACTAATGGTCACTATTATAATTCACTGTCAAAAAATCACTGAGAAAGACACTCGGTCACATTAACATCCTGGCAAGGACTAAAAGCATACTAAGAGTGCCTCATAATCACACCACTTCATGATCCACATTCTCGAAGGCAGTCAAACAATATGGCAAGAGTAATCTCTGTGCCATTTCTAGATCAGAACTCTGATTGATGAGGACATCAACATTCTCTGAGATATACCTTACCACGACTTTCCCCACAAAAATGGAAGATTAGATATCAAGTAACAATTAGATAGACTATCAGGGTCAAGAGATGGCTTTTTGTGTGGAGACTGAACACAGATCCCTTTAAAGCACAAGACACTCTGCCTTCTTCAAAAAGGAGTGTGACAATCTCTGCCAGCAAGGCACCCATTAATTCCCCATTGGCCTTCACTATCCAGGAAAGTCAAAGATCCAAAGTGGTATGCAGTGTAGTTGTCTTTCTAATACTTGATTTCCGTAGGACCAATACAGCTACAAGAGTGGGTGAGGTAATATCTTTTATTGGAGCAACTTGTGTTGGTGAGAGACAAGCTTTGAAGCCTAGACAGAGATCTTCTTCAGCTCCTGAAACCAGTAGGTATGGACACGGCACAGCTCAGCCATGCCCCCATGACTGCTACCCAGTCTAACATGACTACATTGCTATTTATACTCATGCTAGCTGAATGAGAGCTGGTACGAGTATGTGTACATGGACAGGAGAAGCACACCCCTAGATCACTGTGTAGGTAGGGTGACCAGATGGCCTGATTTTATAGGGACAGTCCCGATTTTGGGGTCTTTTTCTTATATAGGCTCCTATTACCCCCCACCCTGTCCTGATTTTTCACATTTGCTGTCTGGTCACCCTAGTTGTAGGTGAAGCCTTCTTTGCTTCCAGCACTGCCACAGCTTGAATTAAAATAAAATGTCACTATTTATCAGCTTTTCCATGAAACTTCTGGCACTAGTCTTCTGACTGTCTTCCCCTTCTCTTCACATATTACAGATCATCTGCATGTAATTTATGCAGACCAAGCAGGGGAAGGGAATGCTTAGGGCCCATTCTATTGATAGTGAATGACAAAAGTTCATTATAAAGTCCCAATAAGGAATCAACAGCGTGGTCTCTTGACAATAGAATATTCACCTTCTGGTTTCTCTGCAAAGTCTTAGCCCAGGTCTACACTAACCCCCCCTGTCGAACTAAGATACGCAACTTCAGCTACGTTAATAACGTAGCTGAAGTCGAAGTACCTTAGTTCGAACTTACCTGTGGTCCAGACGCGGCGCGCAGGCTCCCCCGTCGACTCCGCCTACTCCACTCGTCGAGCTGGATTACCAGCGTCGACGAGGGAGCACTTCCTGGTTCGATTTATCGCGTCTTGACAAGAACATCGATCCCGCGCCTCCGACGCGACGGGTAAGTATAGACATACCCTTAGGTTCTACTAACTTCCCAAGGAACACAATCAAAATTGAACTTACTAAAGTACTATGAAAAGATAGGTAAAATAGGTTAACCCTCTGGCCAAACTTGGAAAGTTTCCTCCTTCCAGAGTACCAAAATCCAACAAATGAAAAGTCCAAGGAGAGTTCAACTTTTCATTCCTTGGTTCCAGGTTCCCCTCTTTGATTCATGAGTTCACATCTAGTGCTTTATGATTGGGCTTTTAGCACAGTAATCCACCCCAGCTCTAGTAGAGACCAACAAACAGTTCCAGGTGTCGCCAAACTCCAGCTTTCTCAACCATAATACCCATTTCTTGGAGTACTTTCCCCAGCCCTTTGGCTGTCCTTCTAAGGGTCTTCTCAAACTACTGCCAAAACTCAGGCTTTGCTTGGACAGACCGAACAACATGCACTATTATTCCATTCAGCTCTCTCACTGTTCCCACTATTTTGAGAAAATGCCCTGACAACTTTTGCAGCATTCCTCACTGTTCCAGCCTCCAACTCCCAAGCTCTTTCTGGACTATACTCCCTCCATATCCCTCTGTCCTGAGCTGGAATTTGGAACAGAAATGTTCTTGAACCTAAGTCTGCATTTGGAGGGCCAGCACACCTGGCTTTTTCTCAAAACTAGCTTTGGTTTAATCATTTTCATTTCTAGAAAGGGCAAGAATGTCCAGTGTCAGAAACCTTTTTAATGAGAAAAAATGGTATTGATCTCACAAGCTTGCATATCCCACTAGTTGAGGAGTATAGGATCTTAGATGCTATCGGTTCTCCAGTAGATACTGTAGTTTGGCACACTGTCATCAGCACAAAATTCGCCTTGTCTTCTCTGTGCTTGGCCACATATTCTGTTGTTCCAGGAGTATTTAAGCATGTAATAAATTGAGTTCCAATGAGCTGGAACCTCCCGCTTCAGCTGATTTTCAGCAAATTGTTTTCCAGCTGCAGCTTCGGTATGATTTTTTCCTAGTCTTGAAAGGAGGACTGTAGCAGCCACACATTTTATATGTCAACTCTAAAATAATTTTAATTGCTTAGTTATTATCCACTAAGTCGGGTAAGAGCAAGTCAAAGTGGGCTGAAATCACCCTACAAGCACAGCAACTTCTATAGTTGTATTTTATTGGCACAAAGCCTGCTATGAATAAATGCAATCTCTCTCTCTCTCACACACACACACACACACACAGTCTTATGTTAAAAGAATGTGAAGGTTGCAACGTCAAGGACTCAACAGCTAGGACATGTCAGAATTAATATTGCCTGTGCGACCTTAATTCACCACCCACTTGTGAGCACGCATTGTGATACAGTCTTTAGTTTTCTCCACTAGACCTCTGCATGTGTGAAATGAGAATTCCCAAAGGCTTATTTTTCAAAGATTTTTTGTTCAATCTGTCTTTTCCACCTCCTCCACTCAGGTGACACTACCAGCTCCATTATAATTAAATAATAATAATAGCAACCAGGGAACATAGTGTTGTATCACAGAACAATATTTTAATTCTCCATCCACGGTATATTTTTATACAATGGTCACCTCTCCAATAGCTTTATGGAAAATGCTGCAAGCTTTCCTTTGAATGTGTTGCACTTTCTAAACATAGCATTGTCCTGCCCCATCTGGTGTTTTACTAAGCTGGTGAGTTGAATTCAAAGCCCTTTTCACATTGGCTAAAAACCGCACCCTGGCACCCAACCAAAGCAGTTAACTTATTTACTTGGGAGATAAGCAAAAGATTAGAAGGGGGTGTAATTTACTTCTTGAATCATGGAATGGATTCACACATGCCCTGTGGATACTGCTTCATCCCTGGCTCTGTCCTGGTCCCTTAAGGTTGCCACATAAAGCAGGATTTAGCACCATGCAGACGATGAACATTACCTGAGTGCTTGCATACAGCACCAACACAGCACATCAAAACTGTGTTGAGAGGTTTTTCATATTCACAGGGAGGGGACTGGATCTGCCCTGTTATGCACCACTCTGATAGTTTCACTGTAGTATATTCCAATATATTCAGGTTGTGAACACTTTTAGGGCCATTACACAAACCTCAAATATCAGAAACCCAGGAAACAAAGAGCTATGGTTGCACTTCTCAACAAGGCCTCCAAACTAGCTTATCTATCTCCACAGGAATGTCCTCAGAATAACCAAACTCATACTAATTTATCTATCTGTCAAAGACTTAGGCCTGGTCCACACTAGGGGGGGGATCGATCTAAGATACGCAACTTCAGCTACGTGAATACCATAGCTGAAGTCGAAGTATCTTAGATCGAATTACAAAGTACTTACGCGGGTCCACACGGCAGCAGGCAGGCTCCCCCGTCGACTCCGCTTACTCCTCGCGCCAAGCTGGAGTTCCGGTGTCGACGGGGAGAGCTTCTGGGATCGATTTATCGCGTCTACATGAGATGCGATAAATCGATCCCAGAACATTGATCGCTACCCGCCGAATCAAGCGGGTAGTGTGGACATACCCTTAGTTTACTACTGATCATAGAGACTAACAGCCCTTGCTTTTAATTCTATGTTGGTTGTGGGGAAACCCAGAGAGGGGTGACGGATTTTGTTCGGGTGGCAGTGGGAGTAGATATGTAGGGGATGAGTGGATATGTGGATGGGCAGGAAGAGTGAATGGAGTTTGGGAAGACTGGGCATTGAGCTGAGATGTGCAGGAGACCTAGTGAATGATCAGAAAAGACTAGACCTGTGCAGGAGCCTGGGGGGAGGAGGAGCCCATTGCCACTGTGCTAAAGTATTGGCACATCCAGAGCTTCTCACAGCATGGCTGTCTTGGCTCTTTGGTACACTGCCTTAGCAGTACCACGGCTAGTCATTGATATGCTAATACTTTAGCCCAGGGACACCTGGCTTCTCCAACACTGCTACTTTGGTGCACTAACATACTGAGGACCTGCACAAGTCATGCCCAGACATCCCTCTTGATTTCTCCCTTCCCAGATGTTCCCAGACAAACTTACTAAATACCTTATTAACTGTTGATAGATGAGTATCAGAGGGGTAGCCGTGTTAGTCTGGATCTGTAGAAGCGACAAAGGGTCCTGTGGCACCTTATAGACTAACAGAGGTATTGAAGCATAAGCTTTCGTGGGTGAATACCCACTTCTTCGGATGCAAGCAGTGGAAAATGCTTTTCCACTGCTTGCATCCAAAGAAGTGGGTATTCACCCACGAAAGCTTATGCTTCAATACCTCTGTTAGTCTATAAGGTGCCACAGGACCCTTTGTCGCTTCTTTTGATAGATGAGTTTACTGTACAAAATTATGGTCCTGGGCATTAGACCTCTGATGGAGAAACAAAATGAAGTAAGTTGTATCTTTCTCACCTCTTTTAGTATTTTTGCTAGAAACTGGCAAAAATTTTGATCTATAGTCACCACTGTATTTTTAGGGTGTCATAACTAAATAACTCTCATTATATTCACCTCAGATTTTGTTCTAAAAGTTGACTCAGTCCACATCTAAGTGTATTTCAGAGGAGAGTGACAAAATTGGGATTACATTGGAAAGTTAATCCTAACTAGAGGTGGCCAAAATTTTTCTGCCAAATCTTTATTTGTATGAACAATACAGATTTGGCAACACCAACACGTTTCATGAATTTGTGTTGATTTTGCCTAATTGTTTCCAAGCCTAACCCCCTAAATGAAGTGGTTTGTTTCAGAATGAAATATTTCAATATTTTCGTTTGAAACAACTTAACATCAACAAATGGTGAAACTCAAATTATTTTTAATTTGTGGAAATGAACTATTTTGTTCAATGCAAAATGACTTTACTACTTTTTGATTTACTGAATTTTTTAAAAAAATATTTTGGTATGACCTGAAACATTTTTTTTTAACTTTTCAAAATTGCCAACAGACTAAAAGACCCATTATTTGGCCAACTCTAGTTCCAGTCTTAACTATGGAGTGACTGCTGATGCTCTATAATGCGTATGAGAAGCCGATTTATAAAAGGACAGCTAGTCAGGTATGTGGATTTCTGGAACAACTAATAACATATTTTTGAAATATTTGTATTTTAAAAAAGGAAGAATATTCAAGCATTAACTGACCTACAAATGCTTCAAAACTCCAGTGACTGGCTATCTGAATAATAAGAAATATTTTTATTGGGCAGTTTCAGTAAGTGCCAATTGACTTTCCTCAGGCAATAATCTGGCCGAAGCAGACTGCATGTTTATTTTAAATATCAGCTTTCTTTCAGTTTCACCATGTGTGAAGCTGGTTATTTAAACACTTCCATATTAATATTAATGTGGGCAAGAAGAAGAAGAAACTTGTGATGATTTATGAAAGGTGTTAAAGGTATTCCCTCCAAGGGCTTGATCTTGCAAAGTGCTGGTGTGGAGTGCTGCACACATATACACAAGTTTATGAGCAGCACAGGGAACACAGCCCTGTATTAATGAGAGTGCTGCTTTATGATTAATACAGTACTCCTCTCTAGGAGGAAGCTTAAGGCCAAAGAGGGGAGGGTATATCTAAGCACCTCATTTGCATGTAGAAGGTCACACTTAAATCTATGTCTCAGACACGACCATGCTTTTCCAACACCTTGCCCATTTTTGTTACCCTGAAATTTTTGAGAGTAGAAGAATGGGCACACAGGGATATTGAGGCATATGCGTAACACAAAACCTTAATTGTGGTGTTGTGCAACACCCCTGCACTTTTTGCTCCGCACTGAGGAAGGAGTTGCGGGTTTAAAGCCAAAATCTTTCTTCCCCCACTCCAACTCCACCACCTCTTTTTTCAAAGAGAAAAAAATTAGTATTATATAAAAGATGCAGATATTATTATTAATTATTATTGGACAGAAATGTACCCCAACACTCTACTATAAGCTATAGTGTGCGGAGTTCATTATTGTAAAATACTGAAGTAATTTTATATAGGGGTTAGTTTTACCTCTTCCTGATCATCTTTTCAATCACTCAACTCAACATCTTTTCAATCACTTTCTATTTAGCTGTGTCAATCCCTTTTATCTCTGGTGGAGTTTCCCTTCTCAGAGGTACACAACTCTGACCAGCAATCATCCATCTATCCTGTCTTGAGTGACATGTGTGTGTCAGGCAATGCAAGTGGTGTAGATCGTTACAGTCTGTAACGATCACTGTGCCTGATGCACCAGCAAATGCCTGAAACAGTAACAGAAGATAGCAAAAAGAAAACAAGAAAAATACCTGTGGCATCTTAGAGACTAACAAATTTATTTCAGCATAAGCTTTCGTGGGTTAAGAACCCACTTCATCGGATGTTCTTAACCCACGAAAGCTTATGCTGAAATAAATTTGTTAGTCTCTAAAGTGCCACAGGTATTTTTCTTGTTTTCTTTTTGCTGACATAGACTAACACGGCTACTACACTGAAACCTAACAGAAGATAGTGGTTTTAACACTTCACCTTTGATGATTTGGGTAATAGGAAAGACAGAAATTCCAGATTACATGTTCCACTGATAGTGTTTTTGTTTAAACCTATATGGGTTGTTCAGATTATAACAATGCTTCTACTAAAGCTATCATTGACTTTTAAGTAAATTGGAGCCGGGAGACCCAATAGACTCATATTGCAGGTGTGAGTTTTTGATTATGGCAAATATGTTCCTGGCTTACTACTAGAGTCTTTACAGTAATGCATAATTTTTGAATGCTAGAAAATCTTCTTTTATTGTGGCAGCATTTGCTAATGCCGTTGTAGCTAAGAGTCTGTCAGCACTTCTATTATAAAGTCCATTTTTCAAAGGTTTATAACTTGGCTATAAAATTCACTCTTGGCTGAAATTTGGCATGCCAGCTCTCCACCTGGGAGTAAGTTTAGTTTTATAAAATAGTCATATTTAGGATATAGGGATCAGCTTCTATGATCCCTCAGGAAATTATCTGTTTCAGAAAACTGTGTGCATGTTACTGCCTCCCAAAATATAATTTTTAAAACAATTATTAATATGAGGTTTTGCAAGCCAAAATTATTTCCCCCGATCAGTTTTAATCCAACAGACAGGTTGAGTCAGTGGAATTTTAAGCATTTCACAAACTGCTGGGTAACTTCCTTGAGGCTAGCTGTTTCAATACATGTACAGCACTTGTACCCAAATGGGTCAATTTTTCACATCCGAAAGATCAGAAAAAATTATATTTCTTGGCGTTTTAAATGCAAAAACAAAAACTTGAAATCCAATGGGTGTCATTTTGTATGAAAAAAACAAAAATGAGCAACCGTTTTCCTGTGAAATTCCATGAAACAAAAATTGTGTATTTCACACAGCTTTAGTATTTTAAAACATTGTTTAAAAATGGACTGCACCCTATGATGGTCAAGAAGGTACATTTCCTTACTGAGCAGCTTTGGCCCAAGAGGAAAGCGGGGCAGGAGAGCTTACTTTCGGTAAAAGTGAAAATCAGTGATGCTAGAATTAAGATTTCATTATAGGTTCTGTATTATCACTGATAATACCTGAAAAAATAAGTTAGACTAACTGAAAGGCTTGGTGCACACTAAGCCCCCAGTTCGAACTAAGATACGCAACTTCAGCTACGTTAATAACGTAGCTGAAGTCAAAGTATCTTAGTTCGAACTAAAAGGTACTTACCGCGGGTCCAGACACGGCAGGCAGGCTCCCCCGTCGATTCCGCCTACTCTTCTCGCGGAGCAGGATTACCGGCGTCGATGGCAAGCACTTCCGGGATCGATTTATTGCGTATAGACAAGACACGATAAATCGATCCCAGAAGATCGATTGTTTGCCGCCGAACCAGCCGGTAAGTATGGACGTACCCGTCCAAAGGCTTAAAGGTATCGCTCTTTAAAAATAAAATTACTGTAACATTTGGTGATGAAGTTTAAATTTAATTTTCCCTTCATTCACTCACACAAAGTAATAGCACATACTGAATGATACTGTTTGTGAAAGGTGTGGTCAGATCTTTATCTAACTTATTTCATTGCTTCTGAACTATGGTGAAGGATTTTAGAGAATTAGCTTGTCTCCTTCCCATGTCAACGAGTGTCCCAAATACAGTACTTATGTTAATTTGTTTTCATTATTTACTAATTCTGCATGTCTTCACGTACAACAAAAATGTTTGAAAGCATGTTCATGAAATATATTGGGGCATATGGAAAAGCCTGGCTACTACCTGGTATTAAAACAACTGAAGATATATTTTATGAGGGGTCTTTTCTGTGATGAGGTGCTGTAGTCACAGTCTTCAAAAATGGATGATACTAACTGTGAAGGAAAATCATACAGTCTGATGCATCTTCCACTTTCCCTTGGCTTATTGCTACTGGACATGACTGCATCAGGTCATTTAGAGCTATTCTGTGACATTTAGAAGCCAAAGCTGTGTTGTGAAAAAAGGATGGATGGAGAAGTACCATACCAATGGCAGTCCTCAGAGACATTCGACCTGCTCATGGGATAAGGAAACAAAAAGACTGTGTTGGGGGAGTGCTGAGGAGCAGCCCCTACAACTCCTTTTTGGAGCGACAAAATGTGCTTACCCCAGTCCAACCCCATGCTCCCAGATGGTGTGGAAGGTTGCCAGGCTCTGGTTGCCCTTAACCCAACCCATCATGACATACCCTTTGAGCTGACTGACAGCACTAGTAATACTGTAATTCCCTAGTGCTAGTGCACAGGGCGTGCAAATGTGATGGCAACTATCTGGGCCAACACCAAGGACTGAAATAGGGACTCTCCAGGGATGAAAACATGTGTATCCATACCTTCAGATAAGGAGCCAGACTCTGTAGCTGAGCTCTAACATTGTATGCATTGGACATACATAACAGACACTGACTAGGGGGCTCCACAAGCACCAATATTCTGTACAGGTATGTGAGGAAAAGAAAGGCTCCTTGGACCACCACCCCCTCCCCCACATCACCTGAACACCTTGTGCCAAGGCTGTCAAAATACACCCCTTAGATTTTCCCACGCATGGACCACTATTAAATAATTCCTGCTCCCAAGAAAATTCTTGACAAACATAAAATTATATCATAATAAACAATGCACGGAGAACTAAAGGGTTAGTGCTGG
Source organism: Chelydra serpentina (assembly GCA_037349315.1). Taxonomy (NCBI): domain Eukaryota; kingdom Metazoa; phylum Chordata; order Testudines; family Chelydridae; genus Chelydra; species Chelydra serpentina. The sequence goes on along the minus strand of JBAIAC010000035.1, from coordinate 24,841,112 downwards.
GAAAGAATGGTGCTTGGTTGCTAGAAAATCTAGAGTAGTACTCTGGCAAATGAAAAATCTTCATAGAGTCTACTGGACCCCAAAAAGGGATTGTTCCACAAGGGTGCATGGCAAAGTGTAGTCTAATGGCAAAGAAATACAATCCATATTTTAGGCTTCTGTAATAAATTGCCTACTTGTTACCAGCGAATGACTAATATAATATCTGATATTCTGAGCCATAATATTAAGTGGTCACCACGGATGGAGATTGTGTGTGATTCTGGAGAGCTGACAGGTGTTTCTAAAGTTAGTTGGTAGTGACTCATTGTAAATGTTTCATTATAAGATGCTGTAAATCAGTAGAATCACCTACAGTGAAGGACTAGTATTGAGAGAGCATCATATGAGCAGATTATTTATTCACTAAGGCCCAATAACAGAACATATCCCAAGTAATTAGCTAGTTACATACTGGAGAAATTCCTGAGGTTGAGGACAAAGAACAGCAGTAAATTTAATTAGGAGGGGAAGCTCCCACCACATCAGTCATGGAGGAGAAGAAACTGTGGGGGAAGGCTGTTTAACCAGGCCAAAGAAATAAGAATTCCTACTCATCCTTCCTTACACTAATTCCTGAAGCACAGAGTGGTAACTCCATCACCACTACTGAAGCCTTAGAGCTACAGCTGCCCTTGCTCCATAGTGGTCAGGGAGTAGACAGGGAAATCTGCAACTATACCTCCCTATGGCTTGCTCTCCTCCTCCTAAACCCTGCTTCTGGCTAGGAAAACCCTATCGAGCAAAGCAGTGTAGACCCCCCTATATATTGTTTTGCAAATCTCCTCTTGCATGAGTGAAAGCACATTGGTTCTTCTGTAGCTCAGACAGGAACAGGATTTGCCCCCAAATGGCAAAAAAAGAGTAATGAATTGCATACGGGCTGGCCCTTTTCATCATCTTAGGCAATGGGATGGCCATCTCCCTAATATAGATCTGCTAAGGTAAAGTTCAAAAAAGAAACCTACAGAACATTCCAAACCTATAAAACTAATTCTGGACCTTACCACTGGCTTAAGAGGATTCACAATTCAATTCACTGTTCCTAGACAGCCTTAAACAATAAAGAAGACTGATTCAGCCTTCAATTCTTTCTTTCCTTTTATAGGTTGGAACTGTACTTTGGTGGTTTAATTTACCATGGCTTCTAATATTTAGTACAGAAATAGGAACCCTCAGCAATTATCAGGATGTTTTCTCTCTTTATTCTCTCCTAGTTCTGTAAAACAAGTTGAAAATTAAAGAGGACAAGAAAAGGAAAGGTAGTTTCTATCAGAGTTTACTCAAATTTTCTCAAGCATGGTTTTGTACCAATACTACTTCCTTTTCTATTATGAGATATTTGCTGATTGTATATCTACTGCAATGCAACCACTGCAAGGTGAAAAGATATCAAAATTCACTAAATTATAGAAGGGGAAATAGCCCCTCATGCCCTTGGCATTCAGAACTAAAGAGCTATTCAACCTTCTGCAGTGACACATACATAAATGATGCATAAAACATCTAGCACTGTTGTTTTCAGGGTTTATTACTGATTGCTAATGCACTTATTCTCATGCTGATAATATTGACTGAAGTTTCTCGGTTTTGTAAGGTGCTAAAGTGTCCCAAGAAGCAGCCATATTTGTGGTAAGTAGTCAGTTGAACATCCACTAAAATTGGGGACATTTTTTTAAGTCTAGAAAATACTTTAAAACTATATATGTTTAAACTAACACATTTCTAATCATCTTAGAGCTATATCAGTGCTAGCAATGTCTTAGGATGAAAATCCTTTATTTATCTACATAGGTTCATCAGCTTCAGTGTTACTACCCAGGCGTTTAACAGGAGCATAAGGCAAGAGGAACAATAAACCAATAGTTAGGTTACTAGCCATAGATCTAGGTTCAATTCTTTGCTCCCTCACAGATTTCTTGTGTGACCTTAGTCAAGTTACTTAGGGCCTGGTTTATAAAGGCATTTAGGTGTTTAGGAATGCAGACAGATGCCTAACCACCTAACTCCGATTGATTTCAAGGCCTAAATGCTTTTGAAATCCCCACAAAGTGCCTAACTACCCTCAAAATCTGGCCCTTTGTCACCCTATGCTTCAGTCCACCATAGCATTTACCTGCTTCACATGGGTGTTGTCAGGATAAACACAGTAAAGATTGCGAGAAGCTCAGATACTTGAATAATGGGGAGCATATATGTACCTTAGATAGGTAGACAGATTTTGGCTCATTGGTAGTAACAGAGATAACTACATGCAGAGATAGTTTTTCAAAAGCTCAGAAACTTATACAATGTGGCAAAATGGTAATGACCTCAAGATGACTTCATGAAATATGAAAGTGATCATTGATTAAGAGATATAAAATTGTATGCTTTCAAAAAGATACATCACATTTTAAATCAGAGTTATACAGATGCCATGTCCAGTCAGGATTATTATTTAGATTTTAAAAATCTATTGCAGGTAGAGATATGTAAGAAATATTAATGTTAAAGATAGCCATCTAACCAGATTTTTAGCATGACTCTAGAAAGAGGAAAGCAGTGTATTAAAAACTGGAGATAAAAAAAATACTGGGAAATTACAGCTGTTACAAGAGAAATCTCGGTAAAATAGAGAAATGAGCCACTTGGAATAAAAGATGAGCGGACTTATATTGCATGGAAACTCTTTTCACTCTATCTCAATCAAAGATAGAATAAGATAACAATATCCAAGGGAAGAATAATTAGGAGGAAATAAATAATTAGGGATAAACTAAGTACCATTTATTGATCAAGGTCATAAACTTTATCAGCTATAAAGACATGGGATGATTCAAATTTTATTAACCATTGGGAAATTCTGCTTGAAACCCTAAAACTAAAACATTCCCCCTCTGTGCCAAGAATGAATCAAACTTTATGCTGAGTGTTATTTAGGAAGAAGAGTCAGGGTTCTTACTTCAGACAAACCTTCCTGCAGCATGATCTATAAATTTCTCAGTAGCCTGAACCACAGGTCTATATTGAAGCATGAACCATGACCCCTTTTCACAGTCAAGTCAGGTTATCTTTAGATTTGGGTACATCATATGAAGAAGTGTGAATTATTTAGCCTTTATAGCTCCAACCTATGGCCTGGGATTAGGAAGGTGTCTTTTGTATATGTGGTGTGGGAGGGGGAGGGCGAAGGAGTAGGAAGGGTTGTAGTAGCATCAAATTTCCTTTGATAAGCTGCTCAATTAAACTATATACATTTCTTTTCTTTTCTTCTTTTTTGTGATGGAACAAGCTGCTATTGTAAAACCTGCAATATATTTACATCTTTAAAACTACTGCTTGGACCAGAATAACTTCTATCCACGTATGGAGAAGCTTACTTATAAAATGGACAGATTATAATAGAAAATAATAGGACAATTAAAAGTTTATATTGAAAGCTGCCTAACTTCTGTTTCAAGTGCACAGTCATGAAACGGTGTTTCAATGGGACTAACCTGACCACTTATAGTTGAAGAAAAGAAAAGGTGAGTGTTTGGGGGAGGGAGGAGGAAAGCACAAAACTTCTTTTTCTGGGATAGCAGCAGCCCACAATCCTATATCTGTGGCAAAAACTCCTGCATTTGAACAAACGGGCAGGAGCCTTTGATTGCTCATTGAGGGAACAATGGGACAAAGAGAATCCTATATTTACCTGATATGTGGACACGAGGCGTCAAATAAAGAATTGCCTTAAAATAATGGATGGGTGATCACTCAAAATGGACCACCAAACACATATTTACAAAATATGCTCCCCCTCTCACCCCAGATTTCATGTGGTCTTATTCCTGCTCACTGCTTCTTCATCCTAATCCACACATTATTTCCTCATCCCCATTTCCTTCCTATAACCATGTTCCTTCACATCTACATACACCCCCATTCTTCACCCAATAGCTCCTCACCTAGCCCTAACTAGCGATATGTGAATAACTGATTTGTTTGTTTGTTTGTGTTTGTTTAATGGCCAAACCAAAGTTAAACAAAAAATCATTTTGGATTGACCAAATATTTCATTTGGCCTGAAACTAAATATTTTGTTTGAGTTCTTTTTGCTTTTTACAAAATAAAATTGAAGATAAATTTGAAACAAAAAGTGATTTCAAAATGAAAATTAAAAATGACCAGATGAAATGTTTTGATTTCTTTTAATGTTTTTAAGTCAAAATAATGAGAAATTCAACACAAATTTGCAAAACATTTCAATCAACCTGAATCTGCTTTATTCAGTGAAAAATATTTTATCCAAAAATTTCACTCAGCACTAGTCCTAACATATCTAATTCCCTATCTTTTGCCCCCCAAAAAACTACTTCCCTCTTTGTAGTTCCATTCCTCTTTATATAGTCTGTTACACCTAGTCCTCCTCTTTGTTCTATCCCCCAACTGAGCCGAGTTATCTGTGCTGCTTCAGAGTGGTGTCTACAGGTTGTATCTGTTACCTTGGAAAAGGAACATGCAGGATTGCACCTGTGGTTTTCCTGGTTGTAGGAGGGATGAGCCTGTGCGACAGAAGCAGGCATATGCTAGTTTTCTTGCTTCCTGGTGGTCTTCCATTCCTGGCACTCTGCTGCTTCTCCCTCACCCTCTCCCCCATCAGTGCAAAAGGGGACTGGCAGCCCTGGGAGTTTTTTACCTTCTTTTTCAGAGCATTGCACTCTGGGGGACATTATGCTAGTGAAAATAGTTGCAAAGGGATTACTGGGTCAGATCAGGGTCTTTCCAGTCCAGTATCCTGTCTCTTACAGTGGCCAGTATCAGCTGCTTCCAAAAATAGTGAACACAAAGAAAGATTAGCAGCAAATTTAACTCCCTTACTTTCTCGTATCTATGTATATCCCGTGTTGATCTCTGCACATGTTTAATATAGCCACAACCCTACAAAAATGAAACTGAATAAAATATCAAATAAGATGGGAAAGGAATGAAAAAATGAATTGAAGAATGTACAATTTAAAAATTGAAAGACTCCTCAAATGAGTTATTCAGCAAATATTTTTCAACCAGTGCAAATTGCAAACAGTGATTAAAAATGGAAATTAGAATCACCTTGATAGTCCAGTACCATGGAAAATGAAGTATTGAGCACTTTTAATACATATATTAAGATGTATTATTCAAGCAGAAGTTATAGTATTATGCACAAATACTATGGGACCATTTCTTCATAAAGCAACATGCAATGTAAATAAGAACCATAAAGGGAAGGATATTTGTGTATCTGTGTGTGTCTGTTGGAAGATAGGTGTAAGAAAGAACAAACATTTATATATACAAATTCAAGATCATAGACAAAATTCCAGATAATATGAATTGTAAATCAGGAATTGTGCATTAATTTGCCCATTTGTATTTCCCTACATGTCAAGGACTTGTTTACCAAACAAGCTAATCAATTTATCAACTCTCTCTAAGTAATCAGAAGAATACGACTATCTTGGATGTGCTGTTGCTTTATCAAATATGTGACATTTATGGCAATGTAACATGACAGTGATATTGAAATTACAACATTAACCAGTGCTGAATAAATAAAACCTCAAGTACTGTCCTTGCTGATGCTGAGAGAGAATACCTGAGCTGGAATTGAATATTTCTGGTCCAAGATTAAACTTTAAATCACACAGAACTAAGATGATACAATTTCAACACAAAAATGTGCAGTATTTATGGGAACATCCTCAATGGTGTAGCTATCGATAAACAGTATAAAGAATTTTGGATGTACTGAAAATCTTATTGCATTTAAATTATTTTAAAATAATCTAACTTTTGTCAAGGTGCAATGCATTATATTCGACATGTCAGGAACACAGCCTATTACTTGCTAATGTGAAAGTGTTTTTGTATATTACACATAAATTATTCAAACATCTCATGTCTGGATTGGTTGGTTTTAGTACTTTGTTGATATTTAGTCTTCAACCAGAATTTGGACTAAGTCTTTCTCTAGAGCAGTGGTGGGCAACCTGCAGCCCACGGGCCGCACGCAGCCCATCGGGGTAATCCTAAGGGACGTGCTGGCTGACGCTTCCCACAGGTCCCATTGGCCGGGAACGGTGAACCACAGCTACCGGGAGCTGTGGACGGCCATGCAAATGTATGCAAACTGTCTGGCGGTACACCAGCAGATTACCCGGACGGGCCACATGCAGCCCATAGGCCGCAGGTTGCCCAACAATGCTCTAGAGATACAACAGTGTTTGACTGCCTTTATTTTCCATTTTCACTAGGAATGGGCTAAATGCTATTTTGCAATTTCCAAATCCTTGATCCTGCAGAGTGCTGAGTACTATGGTTCTGATCTGGCAAAACACTTACATTCATGCTTAACATTAAGCACATGAGTAGTCCTGTCAATGTCATGAGACTACACACTCACTTAAAATTAAGCACATGCTGATTGGGAGTCTTAACAATTATAATTTAATAATTTAAATCCTCAACACAGATAAAATTATTGCCAGGCAAAAATGACACATCTTGGGCTAAAAATTCAAAACAAAAATGTGCAAAATAAAGTGAAAATTTTCAGGATGACTTTGTTGCAGAATGTTATTAGATTAGCCTATTCTACTAGCTGTCTATTTTCTATGCCATTTTCATCTGTCTGTCAGACACACACATGCAAATATGTCTGGTAACTATGTACATGAGTGACATGAATTTGAGTACACAGCAATCATCAGTAGAATTAGTCAGAAAATGGGAAAATATTTTGCAATATTTTTTTCAAAATATTGTCCCTTTTTCTTTATCAAAAAAATTTAAAACTCAAAAATGTTTGGCCAGCTTGCCCTATAGCTGCAAGCGGAGGGGAGGAATGGGATGAAAATTTAACAAAACTTGTCCCTTCTTCTTATCCAAACATTTTGAGGGAGTTTTGCTTGTTTGTTCTGTTGTTTTTTGACAGACAAATGATGATGTTTGCTGATGCTCAAGCGCATTGAAGGACTGTCCAAAAATGGCTAGGCAAATTGTTCAGTCTGCATAAATAAGTGGAACTACAGTGCTTCTCTACATACTTGATGATTACTCCTTCCATGTGCCACAGGGGAAGCAAATCAACCCCCAAAAGTAAAAGCTATCCCCCTTCATACCATACTGCGCATCCAGTTGGCTGCTGATAGGGAAGCAGGCTGGGGACTTAGTCTACAAGAGCTTCTGTTGTCGTGGTGGTGACTGCCTAACTCAGTAATATTGCCTGGGACTTAAAGACACAATATGATCCATTATACATTCTCCTGAGATATGTGGGACACCTACAAACTTCAGGATCAGCCCCAGATACGTGTTACACATATTGAACGTTTGTATAACTGAAAAAAAAATGAGAGAAATTGGTTTTTTTTCTGAGCACTGAATTTGCCATAGCACACCAGCTCACTGATCTCTGAAATCCATTGCACTGAGTCTGGTTGAGGCCAATATAGTCACTTCTGGAAAGAAGGAACAGAGCCAGTTTTGCAAAACTGTGCCTGGAAGGACTCCTTGCTGATCTCTTTTGTGCTCAGATTTCACCCTGAAGAGGTTAATGACTCTCATTTTACTATGTATTTTTTTTATATAAAGCAACAACACTCAAGTATGGGACATTTCTTGCCACCCCACCCCTCTCCTTTCCTCTCCTCCACACTACCAAACAAACAAAAAAATCCATGTTTCACGGGGTGATAAATATCTATATTGGCCTCCCTGACCTATCTCATCATGTTGCAGTATTCAAGACTTTTGCAAATAAGGATCCTCTTTCAATTTCATCAGTTGTGGAGACAGGTATCATTCATTCTTAAGGGATAAAGGCTTTAAGAAAATCTATTGAGCCAGCAACAATGCCCCTCTTTTACTAAACTAACTTCTCTCCTAGCCTAATGTAGCTACAATAAAAGTCTATTAGAAAGTCAATTATGCTGTAAGTAGCTAAGAGAAAAAGAGCACGGAGACCCCCTTTAGATAGTCGACTAACAGATAAATCTGAAACCACATTACCCCTCACAGTTGCAAAATTAACCTTAACAAAAGCCATATTTAACCAGAATTTTAGACATTTCTATATAATATGCAAAGCCAGCACTGTTCTAATGGGGCATTAAAACGGGCAGGCTGAGATCCAAGAGTTTTAGGCAGGACAATGGCCCTCTCACAACTGCTGCAATTTAAAATGACTCAGGTGCTAAGTTCAGAGATTTTGGAGAGACGAGCAAGCTTTTGAAATATTTCTAATAATATCCATGCACAAGCATGAACTGTGTCCCTCATCATGGAAATATCCATTATCTCTGATCCTCTTGGAAGCTCCTCTTCAGTCTGATGTTGATAGTGCTCTCTAGGATGAAATCAATATGCCTTTATGAAAACACGGAAGTCATACGAAGTTACCAAGCTGGTAAGCAACCAGGCCAGATGGCTTTACCAATGAGTGTTATAAAATGCTTATCCAGTCCTTAGTGGACTCTGAATACTAGCCAAGTTTAAGGGTTTTGTTTAATACATTTTTTTTCCAAACAGCTTTGCATGCCCAAGTTACATTAACTGTGGAAAAAAAAGAGGCAAAAGTTCGAGTTCTTTGGCTTATATGAAACTATACTGCAATAAAACATTTTTGGTCTAGGTCCTAGAATGTCACACACAGACAAGCCTTAAAGTAAATCAAGACAGATGGGCTAGTATCTTGTTAGTATACCACAATAGAGCATGAAGGTTAATTTATATGATTCATGCTTCCCAGGAATATGGCACCTCCTTTTTTAAAATGTAATTAATGCAGAGAATGAATATAATTATGATAACGAAGGATAACAGTGTGGGGGTGGGGGGTGGGGGGGCAGGTATTGAAGACTGAAAGTTTAACTGTAGAACGCACAGCTGTTACACATTCTACAAGCCTCTCTTTTTAAGGTCATCAGTGAACTGTTTTCCCCTTGGTAAAGGCACTTGTCAAGACTGAATCAAGTCCTTGTTCCTTTTTTTTCTGTTAACAGTTCTTTGTAATAGACATAGGATGAAATAACTGATTATGTAATTTCTGTAGATAAATGAGAAATCTGAAACCACATGACAGTGACATGCTAATTTCCCCTACAGAGCTGGATAATTCTGTAGTACTGGTTTTCCAGCTGTAATCATTAAAGATGTTATGAGTAGGGTTTCTTATTCTTAAGAGTAAACCTTTGGCTCTGAAGGCCTGGCAAAATTCCAACTTTGGAAATAATACTCTGAGTGTCTACATGCTCCTTCTTCTCCCCCTTTTTCTTTTTCCAAGTTGCTTTGTTTTATTTATTCTTCTCTTTTTATAAGTTATAACATCACAATAAACCTTGTTTGATAAAAAAATGCTGCTCAACACACAACCATGGTACATTTATCTTTTAGAATCCTGTAAATACTACTGCTTGGAGGCAGGTCAGATAGTTTTAACCTTTTTAGTGCAGAGCCTCTTGCTACTAAATTCTTGCCTGAAGTATAGCACATTCATATTACGTTTCTTTACTTTCTCACTTTAAAAATGTATATTGTGTATACACACACACATGCAAACACTGATGCCTTCATAGATTAGTCACTCCCTGTATTACCTTGAAGGTAACTGTGATTCAGGGCTGTTCAAGTGATGATATTAGTATATACACTTGAAAATGTAACACATATGTAACCTTTCTGCCAGGTAATATCAGCAGCAACAAGGGTGGGCTTTAATACCTAGAGGTTCCTGTTAGCATACAAAACAGAAAAGGCTTAAGCCCACCCATAAATCTGGGAAAACTACACACCACCGGTAGGTACCTTTAGAGGCCATATTTCCCCACTCATAAGCACTGAGCTTGTGCATGACAAAGGAAAACTTACTAAGAGAAGAAAACGCAACTGCAACAATGTCTCAGAATTATGCAAGCTGTAAGTAAAACACCTAACCCACAGTATATTGGGCAGTAATCCTCTGCCTCAGTTTCCAACCTTACGTTGTGAAAGTCAGACAGATAGAAGTCCCTTTTCCTATGTCTCTTCCCTTTTCCCTCCACTGCTGGCTACTCACAGTTTGTTATCCACGGCCAGCAAAGTCTTTGAGTCCAATGGTACATTCAGGTGGATTCAGCTCCTACCTCTGGAGAGAGAAAGGGTAGTCCTGTCATGTCTCCACCTCCGCTGCTGATGTCGCTGTCGCCGTTGCCTCTGCCACTGCTTGACTTTGTTGCTGCTGTCTCTGCCACTGCTCAATGCTGCCACTTCCTGCCTGAGTAGCTGCCACTGCCTTCAGCTGCGATGCCACATTCTGCATCAGGTCCTGCCCAGGCCTTAGTGATTTCAGCTCCTATTGATTCACTGGGTAGTGGGAAACATCACTGCTGCTGTCTCCTCTGTGTTGTCTTTCACTGCAACACCACCCACACCACCAAGTCTAAGGCTCAGCCCGTAGGCCCGCTTATCAGTCATTTTAGCACTAGTAAGCACTGAGAAGAAATCAAGACTCTCAATTGAGTCTGGTCAGCTCTATCTTGAGAGAAGGTCCAATGGTTTTTAGGATCCTTTAAGTGAGTCCACACCACCAGGTACAAACACCTTTCACTCTAATTTGGCATCACTACCCCCCATTTAATGAGTGAGGTTAAAGGTAGGGTGACCTCCCCTCAATTAGGGCATATTAAGTACAGTTCTCCTGCCTGTTAGTCATACAGTAAGGATAACATTTCATTACCCGTGCATCCAAGTTGAAAGTGCATTTTAACCCAAATAGCCAAAATTGATTAGTTTGGCAAAGCAGGTCAGTCTGCTGATACGTGTCTAGGAAAATATGGTCTGCTTCTGAGATCTTTTACCTCAGTTCATCAGTAGATGTCAGGAAATAGCTCATTGAGACCCTGGCTTACAAATATAGATAAGTACCTTTGGTGTTGCTCTAATTTGCTCCTGACTGCTAACTTCATAAGGGGCTGTTTTGGAGCAAGAATCATTAGTGTCACAGTGCTTTGGCCACATGTGACAGGGTAGCATAGCACCTCCCCATTCTTTGGGATGTATCTATGATGGAAGAATCCTGGATGGCCTCAGCAACCTGAATGGCACAGGGGATGTATTGTGGTCAAGAAGCTAGTCTAACATTATACTGCTTGTCTGATTTACCTTCCAATTTTTTCTGAGGCTCTCCTAAAACTTGTTACTATACTCCTGTACTAAAATATTTGTTTTATAACTGCATGTTATTGTCCAGAGACATATTTTGTTGAATGTACACCAACTATAATGGTTATAGGGACAAGCAGCTATATCCAGAAAACTGGATGGGACATATTGTATCTTCCTGTCTAATTAATTGTCTTTCTGTGCAAGAACACATTACTTCATCCATGCTTTCTGTTGTCAATATCCTCTGAGTCTTGTTCTCCAGTATATATTTTTGCCATGTTCTGTGCAAGAATCCCCTCCCAACTTTTATCAATGTTTTTAGAAAAATCACAGACTTTCACCTGACTTACTGAATTAAATCAAATGAGTAATAGGTTTGACCCTCCTGTAAAGTTTAATGAAGAAACCTTGTTAGTTATGGGTGATGTACAGTAGGATATCCCTCAAAGTATGTAACTGAAGGTACCTCACCTTTCCACTCACATGGCCTTTCAACACAAATTCATTATTATAACATGAATGGAATACTAACAGATGATTTAAAAATCTGACTTGCTTATGTTCCGGGCAGTAAGTTTCCAGATTTGACTTGAAGGTAGAGCTGACTGAAAAATGTGTGGGGGAGGCGGAAATCTATGAAAGATGTTCTCTGTCTCCCAGAGAAATTATGAAACTTTCAAAAATTTCCAACCAGCTGTCTCTGTACCAACTAAGTGAAAAGACAGCATCCAGAAAAACAGATTTGTATGGCTGCTTATTGGCTTCATTTTCAAATTAAAATATCAATAAGAACAGTATTCAAACATTTTCCTGAGGGGAGTTGTTAATCAATGGACAAAGCCATCAAATGTTAACAAATCCTTACAAAATCCCTGTACCTTGATCATGACTGGATTAAAAAAATAAAGCTAAATGACTACCTTAGCACCTGACCCAGATAGTGTTCTACCTAGGTTGGATTCAATAGAATTTTAATGTTAGTGCAACACAAAATAAAGTTTAACGATGGTCCTGATATGGGCCAGCTTAGACAGACAAGGTAATATTCCAATCTTTTAAATTTTTTAAAGGATGTATCTCTTAAAGAATGTGCCACCCTTATTAGTTGGTAACTGAAATCCTCTGTTTATCAAAAAAAGAACATTAGCAGACACAACTGCACCAGCCTGACAGTATTCCTCAGCTCTGGCCCACAGGGTGTACTTCAAAGGGCAATAGGATAGTTCAGTTACCAAATCTATTACATGATGGCTTTTTTACTTGTATTTTGCCTTGCAATTTACCAGAATTTCCCTGGGTGACCTAGTAATCTAGTGTTGAAAGTTTGCCAAAAAAAGAAAAGAAAAAAAAAGAAATAGCCCTAAGCACTGCCAAAGGCACTGTAGCTGTTTAGAAAGTGGTAAAACCCTTAAAATAAATGTTCATGCTAAATACTTATGGGTTCACCTCAAGGTTGGTTTTTTTTTTCATTTTCCATTAAAACAAAAATGAAGGGTTTTTTGTTTGTTTGGTTGGTTTTTGGGGGGGGGGGGGAGGGAGGAGAACTAACACCACAGAGTGAAAAGCTGGTTTGCTTTAAAAAAATGCTCTGATTAATAATTTAAAGACCCCCACATCTTATAGTCAGTCATTGACTTTACTGGACATTTCTGCAACTGGTTTGTTGAGCCGACAGTCTATCTAAGGGTGGCATTTGGTCCTTTTCATTAGAGAACTGGGCTTAGAGGTAAGAACAGATCTGAGAGTCCTTATTAAAATCTCTTGTTTTCTTCTGTGAAAACTGACAGTGTTGTACAGTCAGTCTGCTCCGTGTGGTGACCAACAGCCATCTCTGAGGCTGTAATAATATGGATAGAAACATGAATATTTTGGGCCTTACCAGAACTTTTTTTAATTTTTAAATTTAAATTTTAAATTTATTTTTTTTCTGACTCTAAGTTAGATATATCACAGCCATAGGGAAAACAATTTCTTCAGTTTCATTATGTTAGGTGTGTTTCACCACTGAATTTCCCGGTTTTCGGCACATGTAGGCCCACTGAAAATAATAAGTAACTTCCAATTGGTAAAATTCCTTCATTTGGACTGATCAGTGTCAGATCTCCTTTATAAACAAAGTTAACAGGCCTAATTCTCCATTGGCCTGAGCCAGGGGCTTAATTCTCATTTACACTAACAACTCTTTAACACTCATCATTTTAAAGGGGAAAATACCAGAACAGCATAAAAGGACATTGGCATAACTAAGAATCAGGCCCCTTGGGCAGTCATTTACACTCACTTTAAGTTCCCCTTTACACTGCCAGTGTGGAAAGGGTTCTGAATATGATGATTTACCATTCTGATTGGGTAGCTTTCTACACCCACTTCACACTCATGTTGACTGGTTTAAATAACACCATAATGGATAATCAGGCTCAGGAAAGTGTAAGCATTCATCCTTCCATCTAGGCTACTTGAAACTGTTGTCATGAACTCTTTGAATAACTGATTTTTTTTAATTTTTTTTTAAAACCTGATTGTCACTCACAAAGTAAAGTGTGAGAGTTCAAGGCTGAAATTTACAAAAGTAATTCGCTTCTGTTTGTATAATTCTTGATGGTTGCAAAAGGAAATTGAACTCTGTGTACAATCACTCTTTCCCTATGACATCTTTCCAATGTAGGTGGTATTTAGGAACCTCCCCTCACATTAATCTGAAATGTAGAAGCAACATGTAATGATTGCTTTTTGCAAGCCTTTGAAACTAAGCGCTTACCAATCCAATAACATTTTCACGAACAAAGTTTGCTTAAAATATTACAGCTATAATTTCCAAAAGAGCTGGTTCTTTTCTTTTTATCCTTCCTATGAATTGTCACTTTGTCATGTATTATTTCATGTTATACTGTCCTTGTTCCACATAACATGAAAGATGACCAAGAAATTTTTTTAGAACTTCTCCATGGAATCTTTCCAGCAATAACTTGGCCCAACACTGCAAGTGTTTAACATCCACATCTGCTTACAATTTATCTGTGTAAATTATGGGTAATTTATCCCTTGGAAGTTATGGAAATTGCATGAATGAGTTAATATGCATAACCAGAATTAATGAATATTAAGTGATAGACACTCCAGACAGTGCATTTCTAAGTTATTATTGCAAGCTTCAGGTGTGCTGGGAAACAGGAGGGTGAAAGCTGTGTGACTTCAGCCATTCAACAACTGCAATAATCCCCCAGAATTGCACTGCCCAGAGTGTCATATTGTTATTATAAAATGGAATTTATTTTAGGACACGAAAAGATCATACCTATGCATTAAACATGGATTATTGAGTTAGGGATAACATCTCTGGCAGACAACCAGAAAGTTCCATTTGTGTCAAAAGTTCTAAAACTACTTCTGAAAGGTTACTGTTACTGCCACAACATTTTTGTTAACAAACTATAGCTCTGGTAATATGGAAAAATGTACTAATGCATACCCTGGAATTACTGATGCACTATAGCTTTTGTTAGAAAAAGGCGCTGTTTTGCTTAGACATATTAACAGTGAAATAAGGGACTGGTCTTCAAGGTGGGTTCAAGATTTACTCTTTCACCACTGGTCAATGAATATCTCCAATTAATTTTTCAAAGAAGTGCCACATTCTGAGTTACGCAGGGCACTGTTTGACCAAATGCTGACTTTACAGAAAACTGGACAAAATTGGAACCATTATGAAAAACACCAAGATAGTAGAGACAAAAGATATAACCTCAACCACTTGTCTCTCTAATATCCTGGGACCGACACAGCTACAACTATACTGAATGCACTAAGCTAGTAGGACAGTTCCAGGCTTACTTTCTGCCACCACAGTTTTCTGTAATCCAGAATACAGATACGGTACTCCAACTCAAAACAGTAACAGTTGAATGAGGTAGTAAAGCAGCAGTATCTCCAAAGCAAAGGCAGCACCATTGTATGTGTTCAGATTAAGACCTAGCTCATGCAAATGGATCCCATGCAGGCAGACCCTGACAAAATAAGATGTGCAGATACACATGTATTTTTTTTCTGTGTGCAATCGTGTGCGCGCACACTTTAGAAAATTAGGTCCATAAACTGATATTTCAAAGCCACATGGGAGATTTAGATGCCCAGTTCCCATTGTAATTGATAACAGCTGTGCTCCTAAATCCCAGAGATGGTTTTGAGAATCTCAAACAGTGTACAAAATAGTACATAAAAATCAGAAGAAATCTTGTCTTCAAAATGAACTCTGTTCAGTCAATACAAAATCAACTCCTCCAGCTCTGTTAGTAACATGTTTTCATGTACTGTCTCTGGATAGATACAGCAACTCCAAAACAATACAGTTTATTCTTTCTGATTTGGTGAAGATTGTTGTTACTTATTAAAGGCTTGAGACCATTCTTATTGTGGTAATACTATTCCCTCTAAGCCATAATGTTGTATATTCAACCCCCACACAAGGATTCTGAACAGTTCTTAGGCTAAGACACAGTGACAATGCCAGAGTGGAATCCAGAAAAGTTGCTGTAATGATAATAGTGCCAACTTTGAATGAGACATTAGATGGAGTCTCCTTCTGCCCACATCTAGAGGATGTGAAAACTTCTGTGGCATTGTTTAAAAAGAATGAAGGGATTTTTTTCCCCTGTATTGCCCAGAATTGCTTCTTCTTAAACAACATATTGTGGTGGGCTGAGCTATGTGTCAGATGAACTAGTCCTGATTATTTGAAGGCTGCTTTTGCATACAAAGCCACTGCACTAGAGTGTCTAATTCATTGCTTTGTAAAGTTGCTTCGGATAATGCTGTAATGGAAAACCATATTCTATTCCATTTTGTTATGTCTTGAGAATTTTATATTGCCCATATCTACAGGCTAACACGTATTAGAACATTTCCAACTATCATAAAATAAATTACTTAGTTTATTGACTGTACTTCGGACAATCAGATTCAATAACTATACTGTTCTAGTGTCAAGGCTAATTCCCCACTCTGGCACTTTGAGTGCAGAAAATGGGGGCCCGCAAGGATTCTAAAAATGAATACTAGCCACTCCAGGGTTGTATTAAACTCTCAAGGTTACAGCTTCTCTCTGACCTTGGATTGGTAGATGCTGCCACCACCCAAGTACAGAACCCCTTTGAGAGCCCACACTTGGGAATTCTTTCCTGAGGGGTACCCTCAAGCCCTTTCACCCCTCCTCCGGGGAAGAGCTGAGAAAGAAAAAAATGGGAAATCAGCTGTTGCCACTAGCTAATTAAACAACGTGCACAAACCTCTTAAATCCAATTCTGTTCTTTAAAAAGGTAAATTTTATTTTTTTAAAAAGGAAGAAAATACATCTGGGAACTCAGGCTATTGCTAGATTTTAAAAGAGCAACTACAAGGATTAAGTACCAAGAATAGCTTTCTTGAGGTGCAGCTTAAAGGTTACAAGCAAAACAAAAGCACCTGGGGTTAGCACAGAGGAATCCACAAGCCAGAATGAAATGAATGGGATAAACCTAATTGCGTCTTCCTAGACATTTCCTGATCTACTTACCGTATATACTCATCCATAAGCCTAATTTTTTTTAGCAAAAAAAGGAAGCATCAGAAAAGGGGGTTGGCTTATGAACGGGTATAGAGAGGGAAAGGTGGGACACAGCCCCTCCCCACAACAGACTGGGCAAGGAGAGGCAGCACAGCCAGCAGAGCCGGAAGGGAAGAGGCTGGGCCAGAATCTCTCCGCTTCTGCCCACGCTGCTCTCCCCGCAGTCTCCGAAGCAGCTGCAGCTCCAGGACTGGCAGTCTGCAGCCTTGCCGCCCGGTCTGGCCTGCCAGAGCACGCTGTGGCCATGCCGCCCAGCTCACTGGAACACGATGTGGCGGCGCCGCCCGGTCTGGCCTGCCTGAGCACGCTGCGGCCGCATCGCCCAGCTTGCCGGAGCAGCTCCGGCCAGGCCCTGGCCCGCTCCAGCTAAGGTGGGAAGGGATAGGATGAGGAGAGTGTGGGGGTTCTGGGCTAGAGGTGGGGTCATATGGAGGGGTGGTCACAGGAGTCCCCTGACCCCCAGCTTCGCCCCCCCCCAAAATGTCCCCACCAGTTGCTGTCCCGGCCCGTCAGGGTAAGCAGCTGGCCGGCCAAGACACTTTGTTTACTTAGGTTTATCTCTGTGCCTGCAGATGCTTGAGGTAAACAAACCATCTCAGCCCGCCAGAGGCTTATCTTGATGGCCAAAGTTTACTGATCCCTGAATTATACAGTCGGCTTATGAATGGGTAATAAAAATTTTCCATTTTTACTTATCCATCTTGGGGGGGTCGGCTTATAAACAAACCGTCTTATAATCAAGTATATAGGTACATATCTGGGGTTTTAAATGAGTTTCTAGGTATGATACTGATGATATTTCATACCTGGCCCGAGCTTCTTACAGCATAACTGATACGTTGTGTGCCTCTCCACGGGAGAACAACAACAGACAGACAAAAGGGAAGTCTTGATTCAATTTTTAAAAGTTTTAGCCTTCCCATTGGCTCTTTTGGCCAGGTGCCCACTCACTTCCTTTTACCTATGCATAGCAGTGAGGCTTTTTAACCCTTTACAGGTAGAGCAATTAGAGAACAGCTACTAAGAGGGATTTTATAGCTACTGGCTGGCTGAATGTCCAGAAAAGGGAGCTACCTCCCTCCCCCTTCATTTATCACAAATGTACTGCTAATGACGCCCATTATCAGTATTATAGAAGAGAAATAACATAAGAGAAACTTAGGAATCAGGAGTGACAAGAATTCTGAACTAAGGGAACAATGGTGTTCAGATTATCCATAGGACAACATGACAAATTGTATAAAATCACATGCTACATTGCACTAACCAAGAAAATGATGTATGCTATCTCAGTGGATACTGCAGTTAGACAGACACAGAGATATAGTTGGTAGTCTGTGGTCCAAAGATGCTCAGAAATATCTGAATAGAAAAACTGAAACCCTAGTGAGTATAGGATATAGCCAAGATTGAAATGCATTAATTTAACAACATGTGTATTCCAATGCACCCATCTGCATTTTACAATGGAAAAGATAAATGAAGGGCCTCAACATTCTCTGCTCTGTAAAATGTAAATCCTAAAAGTTGAGTCATACCTGCTTTGGACATAGTCCTTCCAGTTCACAAACATTGCCAATAAAGCTGAGTTTTACCTCTGTTAATATTGGTGGTGGTGGTATATTAATATTTATAGCTTAGCAACCAGCATAGAGCTATCAATTGTTTATGGTGCAAGGGACACAGACAATGCAGCAAAAGAAATCCAGTTTTCCTGATCAATAATCATATATACAAACACATTCTCAAGTAAGTCTAGTGAAGCCAAAACATATTTATGATATGAAACCCTGTATTTGGTAGAGCTCACCCCCAAGCCGTCTAGTTTTTGAGCACTGACTCCTTTAAAATTATCTATTTTTTTCTGGAAAAACAAATATCTATCAACAAAAAACTGACCAACCAACCAAACACCCCACAACAAATCAGAGTGTTTTTGTTATTGTTTCCCTCACACTCAAGGCAGTGTTACTGTGTAAAAATAAAATACTTTTTTTTCACATTGATTTAAGCATAGACTCAACTTCCTCATTATATAAAACATTACTTTATGCAAATGTAATGAAAAACTAATTATGGTTTCCCACCAAGCCATGCAAACAGCGCATTTAGACAAACAGTAATTGTATTGGTCTTTCTTCTATTCTGATATTGCTCTGAAACTTGGGTCCCTCAAATGAATAATTACCTACAAAATAATTAAATGTTGCTGATATGCCCTACTCATCCCCCTTGTACACAGAAACAGCGAAGTCTGTCTTCCCTGAAATCTATCTCTGTCATGTTGGATAAGCTTACTGTCCATCACAGAGCTGGCATCGATCCCTAGTCAATTACAGAAGAACATAGCACCATATTAAAAGACAAATAAGGTTTAATTTTAATCACAGGCAGCCTGTAAGTCCATGTTCCATTATAGATTAAAAGAAGCAATTATTTTTAAAAGTAAAGATTTAATGAAAGGTCTTACTAATATATGGACATGTTGCCCCCTCAGCATTCTAAATCAGACTTTCCAGTAATGGTTGAAAGAGCTGCAAACAAGCTCAGCATGTCATGAAGATGCTTCCCAGAGATTGCTATTTTTCCTAAAATTGCTAAGCAATACAACTTCTCATGAAATTTGCTCTGGAAGATTTCAGGTAGTAGAAAATGTCACTTTTTAATTATTGAAAAGTACATCTTTATTAGCCAACAAGTACACATTATTGGCTAGATTCTTCAGTCAGTTACACCAAAGTAATGCAAATTTCATTGACTACACTAGAATTACTCCACATTTAGGAACCTATCTATTCAACTTCCATTGAAGTCACTTGGATTCTTTCCACTGACGTCAGCAGGAACTGGCCCTTACACTGGTGTAACTGACAGAAGAATATAGCATGATTTGTATAGTATACGTAATTGAGGATTATTTTATTTTAACACCCCACTAGTGCAACTCTTCAAAACAGTTACTGCTCTTTCAGGAATGACGTGCAATTAGAATTTAAGCCCTGATCCTCAAAAGACTTAAGTGCATGTGTAACTTTAGGCTGATAACAAGTTCTGTGAAGTCTACAACATTACTCATGTATGTAAAGTTATGCACATAGCTTAAGTTTATAGTGTCAGAGATACAGACTGTGGTATTTGTAAGAACCCCTGAATAAACCCTGTCTCCCAGAGTAACATAAGGGAGGTACTAGGCTGATTTAATGGGTAGTAGCAACCATAAGACCTGAAACCCCTACTTTTGAGGGGAAATTCCATTTTTATTCTCAGTATCCACCAAAACCTTTAGACAAGGGACTTCACTCCAAATGGATATTTAGAATTTAACTGATCATTTCATAGAAAAATGGAGAATCTTCTCAAGCTTTTTACAGTCAGGGACAGTCTCATTTTCATGAAGTCCTTTGTTTTTTTCTATACTATCCCTTGACAAAACAATGTCAAGCTGCTGGATGCATACAGTAATAATGCATACCACACGGTGCTGATTGTAAGTATGTATTCCTTCCATGTCAAAGGATTCCAAAGTGCTTTATAAATTAAACATTTACTTCATTATTGAAATGCTGCAACTGCTGAAAGGAAGCAGCCTTGGAGTCAGATTGGGAGGCAAGAGAATGTGTTCATAACTATTATTTTTTTGAATGCTATTCAACCTCCACTCATTTTAAAGACACACATACAGAGTTATAATACAGGTCAGGGAAACCAATTCATCTGCATCTGATGGGTGAAGGAATGAATGAACTCTGCCAAGATTCATCCTACGCGTTCATAACAGATTCTTAGCACTTTGCACCATACCTGCCATCACCCCAAGGTTTTAAGTAGTCTTCTTACAAATTTGGAGGATTTTCTGATGATACCTAATTGCAGGCACACATGAGACTCATGCACTATTAATGTACTTGCTTCATTCCTAGCACAGAAAGTCTACCACTTACAGTATTCCAGAAAACAAGACAAAGCATGCTCCATACTGGGACTTCTCCACCATGTCCTTAATTGGCAATAAGAGGATATAGTAGTTTGTTGAACCAAAGTAATATATCTTAAAGAAACAAACACTTGGATCACTCTTTCTAATATCAGGTCAAGAACAGGATTACTGGACCTAGTGAGGCTTTAATTTTATTTTGATGAATTTAGAGTGGAGAAAATATATTGTTGATTGATTTCAAACTCACTGAAAACTGAGATAATCAGTATGATGAGTTAATAATCACTTGATTTTAGAGGCTTTGTAATGAATTACCATCTATTTAAAATGGTGTTAGAGACTTCTGTAAACAGGAAGTATTTTTGTATGTAGAAGTATTCAGTGATTGCCTCAAGCAACATGAACATATTCTTCTAAATAAATACATAGTTTGAATGTAATACATCCATACAATTGTTAATATGAATAATACTGAAAATCTGAGTAATACCTAAGGTAGTGAATGAAGTGTGCATTCAAAGTATCTGTTGATAGCTCCAAATAATAATTTGATCTACTATATTCTTATTATACAGGAATAAGGGAAAACTTTTTATCAATACATTAGAAGCAAGAGGAAGACCAAGGACAGGGTAGGCCCACTACTCAGTGAGGAGGGAGAAACAGTAACAGGAAACTTGGAAATGGCAGAGATGCTTAATGACTTCTTTGTTTCGGTCTTCACTGAGAAGTCTGAGGGAATGCCTAACATAGTGAATGCAAATGGGAAGGGGGAAGGTTTAGAAGATAAAATAAAAAAAGAACAAGTTAAAAATCACTTAGATAAGTTAGATGCCTGCAAGTCACCAGGACCTGATGAAATGCATCCTAGAATACTCAAGGAGCTAATAGAGGAGGTATCTGAGCCTCTAGCTATTATCTTTGGTAAATCATGGGAGACAGGAGAGATTCTAGAAGACTGGAAAAGGGCAAATATAGTGCCCATCTATAAAAAGGGAAATAAAAACAACCCAGGAAATTACAGACCAGTTAGTTTAACTTCTGTGCCAGGGAAAATAATGGCGCAAGTAATTAAGGAAATCATCTGCAAACACTTGGAAGGTGGTAAGGTGATAGGGAATAACCAGCATGGATTTGTAAAGAACAAATCATGTCAAACCAATCTGATAGCTTTCTTTGATAGGATAACGAGTCTTGTGGATAAGGGAGAAGCGGTGGATGTGGTATACCTAGACTTTAGTAAGGCATTTGATACGGTCTCGCATGATATTCTTATCAATAAACTAGGGAAATACAACTTAGATGGGGCTACTATAAGGTGGGTGCACAACTGGCTGGATAACCGTACTCAGAGAGTGGTTATTAATGGTTCCCAATCCTGCTGGAAAGGTATAACGAGTGGGGTTCCGCAAGGGTCTGTTTTGGGACCGGCTCTGTTCAATATCTTCATCAATGACTTGGATATTGGCATAGAAAGTACGCTTATTAAGTTTGCAGATGATACCAAACTGGGAGGGATTGCAACTGCTTTGGAGGATAGGGTCATAATTCAAAATGATCTGGACAAATTGGAGAAATAGTCAGAGGTAAACAGGATGAAGTTTAATAAGGACAAATGCAAAGTGCTCCACTTAGGTAGGAACAATCAGTTTCACACATACAGAATGGGAGGAGACTGTCTAGGAAGGAGTACGGCAGAAAGGGATCTAGGGGTTATAGTGGCCCACAAGCTAAATATGAGTCAACAGTGTGATGCTGTTGCAAAAAAAGCAAACATGATTCTGGGCTGCATTAACAGGTGTGTGGTGAGCAAGACACGAGAAGTCATTCTTCCGCTCTACTCTGCGCTGGTTAGGCCTCAACTGGAGTATTGTGTCCAGTTCTGGGCACCGCATTTCAAGAAAGATGTGGAGAAATTGGTGAGGGTCCAGAGAAGAGCAACAAGAATGATTAAGGGTCTAGAGAACATGACCTATGAAGGAAGGCTGTAGGAATTGGGTTTGTTTAGTTTGGAAAAGAGAAGACTGAGAGGGGACATGATAGCAGTCTTCAGGTATTTAAAAGGGTGTCATAAGGAGGAGGGAGAAAACTTGTTCATCTTAGCATCTGAGGATAGAACAAGAAGCAATGGGCTTAAACTGCAGCAAGGGAGGTTTAGGCTGGACATTAGGAAAAAGTTCCTAACTGTCAGGGTGGTTAAACACTGGAATAAACTGCCCAGGGAGGTTGTGGAATCTCCATCTCTGGAGATATTTAAGAGTAGGTTAGATAAATGTCTATCAGGGATGGTCTAGACAGTAATTGGTCCTGCCATGAGGGCAGGGGGCTGGACTCGATGACCTCTCGAGGTCCCTTCCAGCCCTAGAATCTATGAATCTATGAATTATATGAGAAAATATTATTCAATGTCATATTCACTGTTTCAGAATATAAAGATTCAGCAAAAAGGTTCTTGGCTTGAAAGAGTAAGCTCCATCCTCCTTCCACCCTTTCAAGAAGTAAGCGAAGCAGAGTCCGGTGGTTTGGACAGGACTATTGACCATACACTACAAAATACTTGTATATTTCACTCTTACGAGCAGAGTCTTCTTGAAAAGCTGTACATTCAGGAATGATATCAATCTGTCAGAAAATACATCTTTGTAATCCATGCTGAACCACTTCTACAAATGCGGTGCTCTGTACCTGGCTTAAGGTGGTAAGAATTAAGATATATAGTGGGGGTGGGTGAGTGTGGTATGTTTTAGTCTCTGCTCATTTCTGCTTTCAGTAGTGCCATTATATATCTTGTGATAATAGCGATGATTCTACTTATGAGGATTTAACAGTAGCAGATATCCTAGTAATAGTCCTCCACACTGTCGGAGATTGTCAAAGCACATATGATAGTTAGGTGCCTAACTCCCAACAACTCTCAAAGAGTGTTATGCAGCTCTCATTTGTGCCTTGGAAGATCTCCCTCACTGCATGCATGTGAATGTATGGCTATATTAGTATACACATACTTTAGATATATACAGATAATTTAATATGCAAAATACTTTATATATGTATGTGTGTGTGTATGTGTGTATGCATGTATATACACATTTTCGCCTTCAACTTTCGGTTTCAACAACAGTGAATTACAAAAAACCAATGTACTCAAAGACTGAAATACTTAATAAAATTGCCAGTTTTTATAATCATCATTTTGAAATTAACTGAGTCATTTTGGCTGCATAATCATACTCCTGAAGGGATGCAATAAAGTATAAATTTAATCAAATACATTTTTAGAACAGGCTTCAAGGTAGTGCATGCACAATTTCTGACCCAAATATCTAGTCATGAGTATAATATCAGACCTTTAATTATAATTTCTATTATAATGGTTCTATTGAAGAAAATGTAACCAGTGCACTTACCTGCAATTACCCACACAGAGTCTCCAAAAAGTGCAGATAAAGGCTCTCCTGTGAACCATCACTTGCTGAGACAGTTCACACAACTGTTTTAATCTCTTTTGCCCTCAGTCTATCATTACAGTGATTGTATCTTCATGAAGGGAAAAGACAACTACATACCAATGATATAAAATCAAATTTGTTCTTTAAATTTTCAATTTGATTTTTGCATGAATAATCAGAGAGTTAGGCTAGGTCTACACTAACCCCCCCTGTCGAACTAAGATACGCAACTTCAGCTACGTTAATAACGTAGCTGAAGTTGAAGTCTCTTAGTTCGAACTTACCTGTGGTCCACACGCAGCGCGCAGGCTCCCCCGTCGACTCCGCCTGCTCCGTTCGCAGAGCAGGATTACCGGCGTCGACGGGGGAGCACTTCCTGGTTCGATTTATCGCGTCTAGACAAGACGCGATAAATCGAACCCAGAAGATCGATTGGACTCCTCCGACGCGACGGGTAAGTATAGACGTACCCTTAGATTACACATGGCTTGTTGCAAGAACAGAGAAGTATAAAGCATTTGGGGCTGAAGTTTCCTTGACTGAACATTTTCTGATAACGTGTCTGAATATCTTATCAACCATTCAGCCTAGTCACACTTCTAAAAGATGCAAGGCCAGATCATGCATCCATTGAAGCCAATAGTAAAGCCCCTGTTGACTTCTATGTGGAAGGGCCACCTATTTTAGTGTTAGGATAGAGTGGCTTGCAATCCCATAAAGAACACATTTCTGCGGAGGATTTACTAGTGGAGCACCAACTGCTCTTCAGAACACATGGGCGACTGCTGCTTCTATGTAGAGGCCCACTGACTTTAATGGGGCTTCACGCAGAGGCAGCAGTCCACATGCATGTTGTGCATTGACGGATTGGGACATAATATTGTAGTCAAGCATGGCATCACCTTCTTTACTCATCAGATGTAGTACTTAGTATGCAATTGGTTGTATGCACAAAATTAGAGACTGGCTGGAAATTTGGCTGTACCCCCATATTCCAGAAATTACCATCACTATTGAAATCCTGGTTAGCAAGCTCAGCAGAGTGGTAGAGGTCTGAAAGACCCATGAATACTAAACTACACTTCCATAATAGAGGTAGTCCTTTTAGGGCAATCTGAGGACCTTAGAGGAGGAAACTGCCTTTACTCTACTACATCTGTGAAGAGAGGAATTCAACTTGGAGGGATCTCAATTATAATTTATGACCACTAATTTCATACTTTTATGAGGCATTATAAATATGAATTTTTACTTATAGAAATTCCAGAAGGAAATATGCTGCCTAATTTCTAGCAGGTGACCAAAGTATAGAAGTATTTTTTAATTTCAGTTACTTTTTCCAGTGAGTCACCATTCATTAACTTTGTCATGCCTTATTGAGTTGTTTTACATCAGATAAAGTGTAATTTAATAGGAAATTACATGATACAACTCAACAGAACATAAAACGCTCAAAATCAACTTTTATTTTGTATCCAGGTGTACAATGTATTTTAAATTAAGATACATTGAAAATAAATAAATAAATGACAATATTAGTCTAGAAGAGACCTAAAATCTATTTTATCTAGACATTAGGAGCTAAAGAATGGATAGATTAGTCTCTGTTACAGCAACAGTAATGTTAAATGTTTATGTTCCGTGTTTGAAGTTAACTGTTGGTGAGGAACATTTTGAAGTTGAAGGAAGTGAATTATTGGTACACCAACCTTTGGAAATAAAAGAATGGTAAAAGCATAAAAGGGCTATTGGAAAGAATGGTGTCATAGGCAGGACAGATTATCTGAGAAAGTGGTATACAATAAAAAGAAATCCCTCTGAGCTGAAAATAGTTCCATGGTTTGTGTGATGTGTATTGTTAATTATTGCACCAATAGTGGAAAGACTTACACATGTCCTTAACTTTATGAACTTTCTGTTGATCTCTGGTTTCAAGGGGACTACTCAAACATAAAGTTAAGCTCATGCATAAATCTTTTCAGCACCAGGGCTTGAGTGAATAAAACAAAATATATTCCATACCCTATCAGTTCTCTTTTGCCTTAAGGTTGAGTAAATTATCAATATCAGTAATATATTATTCACAATAATGACAACTACTTGTCCAACTCCAGAAGCTGTGGAATAATAAAAACAATTGTAAAATAATCTATTTTAAAAATATTGTGAAATTCAGTAATAAATATTATTCAGCAAGCTCTACTTGCTATATTGTGACCATCAATTTGTTCAACATAGTACATGTAACTGCTCTCAGGTGGAGTCATTTTACAGTCACTTCTCATGGATGTTAACTGCTGGCTTCACATGAAAGTCTTTGTATCTCAGTACCATATCCTAAGACATCCAATCCCCTATATATTTTTTTGTATGATATTGTAACATAGATTGCTATTGTTGAGGGATTTGTTATAAAATGGTTATACCATTCTTGTCATTGATTTATATAACAAGAACTCTAGTAAAAGGTACATTTCTGTTAAGTTAATCTGATTATCAGAAGTAAATTAAATGAATGGGGTAATTGTTTCTCTCTATGTTGTTTAGAAAGCTTCTCACTTCACTGGAAATTTCAAGTACATTAACACATTACTGAAATCATATCGTGAGTTCTTAGAAACTATTTTCCAAACATAAGGACTGTACTTTTTAAACAACCTCATCTCTCCTAATTTATCAAAAATAAATGATTTAAAATAAATGAGACGTTGACAGTGTTTTGTGAATTACATATGGGCCTACCTGAAACTTGGTATAAGTTGATAAATGTAATTGATGTATTAAGTACGTTAATAAAGGAACAATGACATCAAAAATGGACATGCTGAGTCATGCAAATGCTTGAAAGCTTATTTTAAAATAGCTTCATAAACAGGGTCAAAATAGGACCAGTGTGTGTATATTCATCCAAGAATATGATGCTTGAGAAGGTGCATGTTCATCGGAACACAGTATGCTCACGGGTAAATCTTTTTGATTGATTGTTCACCATTCCACCAAATTTTGTTTTTGTTTTTGTTTATTTTATTTTATTTTTTAATCTAGGTATAAATTGTGAAGCATCAGACCAATCATCTGTGTTCTCTTTTTCTGATTTTCCTGGCTGATGAGTGAACTGAACGGTAACTACGGCCAGCTGGGATTGGCAACCTTTGGCACGTGGCCTGCCAGGGGAAGACCACTAGCAGGCCAGGCCGGTTTGTTTACCTGCCGTGTCCTCAGGTTCGGCCGATCACAGCTCCGATTTGCCACTCCAGGCCAATGGGAGCTGCGGGAAGCGGTGCGGGCCGAGGGATGTGTTGGCTGGCGCTTCCCACTTCGATCATCTCCTGATGAGGCAGTGAGTGCTCCTCTGGATGTACCGGTGGTTCTAGTAGATCCTGCTCCATCAACTGTTCATTTGGGACTTTGTGTAGTGGTAACCTCTGCTAGTTGCAGTGGTCATCACATTCAGCTGACCAGAAATAGGGGTCCCTCCAGATGCCACAACAGGCATGATACAGAAGTGAGCCCCATCATGGGTACCATTAGTTCTTGGGCCAATATTGCTGATGGTGAGAACGGGAAGGCAGAAGAGGGGATCTGGAAGCCTTGTCTGGGTTAATGACTCTCTATCCGGGATCTGGAGTTATGGTCAATACTGGCATGTTTATATCCGATGAATATATCCTCATGGTCCAATTGTGGGGTTATTCACCAGGAAATCCTTGAGGCAGGCCAGGAAAAATGTAAAGTTTGATACTTTAGGCATAATAGGTACCCAAAAAAAGGGGAGGTATTGGTGGGGGATGTGGTGGGGTGGGGTGGAGAGGAGGAAACCCACCAAGCACAACTAAAAACTAAACTAACTTACTCTCCTAGGTAAACTATTATTTGCAATATTTACAGATTGTATGCAGAATAGTAACAGACACAGAAGGATCCAACCCAGACCACAAGAAGTAGAAAAGGAATTGGAGAGGCAGTTGGTCCATGCTGGCCTTTAAGCCCTTAGTTGAAAAGCACAAGGTGGCACAAGGCACTGGCACAGACTAACTGACACTATTATTGAAGAGTTTCTGATCCTGGGTGTACGACACATATACACACCCACATTGAATGCCCTCAGGGACAAGCCCTCAAAGAAGAAAAATAACTTACAATATATTCCCATAAAACCAATCAGCCTGAAGAATCCAAACACATCTTACACACCAACAGTTTAAATTAAGACAGAGTACAGGGAAATATATGTGCTAGCCAGTAAAATATAATGACTTATATTGAAAACTGGGCAGGATACTAGAGTTAAAACTCTTGACTCTTCAAAAAAAATTAATTATGGGACTTCTGAAGACCAAAAGTGGTCAAGACTACTCCTAATTCTTATTCTAAAATCAGGACCCGTGGCATTACAACATCAGCCATCAGCATACATGAGTGTTACTTCCAAATGACTCAGACTGAAGTGAGTCAACGGTGAGTCATCCGCACTTAGAGAATAAGGAGAATTTTGAGAAGATGAATCATTTTGCTTACAGGATTTTTTTACATGTTAGTGTTCTAGATTTTTTTATATATATTTTTGTAGCCATTATATGCCGTGCTTAATTTGTGCCAAGGTTTGCCAGGGCTGAGCCCTGGCCTCTCTAGGCTTGGCAGTTCATAGTCCTGGAACCTCTAGGCTTGCTGCATTAGTTATGAGTTGGGGGAGGTTTAGGTTGGATATTAGGAAAACCTTTTTCACTAGTAGGGTGGTGAAGCACTGGAATAGGTTACCTAGGGAGGTGGTGGAATCTCCTTCCTTAGAGGTTTTTAAGGTCAGGCTTGACAAAGCCCTGGCTGGGATGATCTAGTTGGGGTTGGTCCTGCTTTGAGCAGGGGGTTGGACTAGATGACCTCCTGAGGTCCCTTCCAACCCTGAGATTCTATGATTCTATGAATGTAAAAAAATTACTTGAGCCCCAGTACCTAATTGCTTGAGCCCTGGCACCTCTTTCATTACAAATTAAGCATTGATTATATGTTGATAAAAGTATAGCTTGATAATGTTATATAACAAAGGAGTTATGGTTTACCAGGGGAATATAGGTTTTGCCATAGCAGATAAGATCGCTGGTATATCAAGGTCAGTATCCCAGCCTCCAATAGTAGCCAACAGATGATTTTAGAGGGGAAGATGAAAATAGTAAGGTACTTAAATAACTGTATAATACTTCACACAGTGGGATGTGGAGGAGAAGCCCTCTGTATAACATGCTGTAAAAAGAAAAAAATAGCAATACTACTTGATGTGTATATTCAAATCAGTTATGAATCTTACAGTAACTGTCGCTACCAATGATGTGTCTGCAGATTTTCTATACTTTGGAATGGGCAAACTTTTACTCCAATAGCACTCTGCAGTTCAGTGGATATTATTAAAAGCTTCTACTGCTCTTTCACAAAGGACTCTTGGTGCTAGAAGAATGTTCTTCTTATAAACCAAATAATATATCTCACATCAACCTCCTCCTCCACATCTCATATATGCAACCTCAAGGAATGGAAGCTTAAGAAAAGATACAATAAGCTTCTTTGAGAATTGTATCCATTTTTCAATGAGAGCATCGGGCAAAAATGATAATCTTTCAATTATGGGAACAACAGAATGCAGCATATTATAAGGCTGCTGTCTCGGCAAAGAAAGTGAATATCAAGGCAGAATCAGTCTGCATTTCCTTAATTTTAGTGGGAGAAGACTCACATAACAACCCACTAAAGGAATGCACAGCTTTCTCTGTACAGAGTCGGAAGAAGTAACATACACCTAAATAAAACTAGATACGGCCCAATAATTGAATTGGCAGAGAAAACTTGGTGTGAGCATAAGTTCAAGTATTTCAGAGAACAATGAAAGTCCATATACTGTGCCTTGCATGACACATATAACATAGGTTAAGAGGCACACAAGACAGCATTAGGATTTGAAATATTAGAAATCACTGACAGTATCACAAGCCACAATGACTTTGAGCATATGGAAGAAGCTGACCCTGCTCTATTTCACAAACAACAAATATACCACTCTTGGATTTGAAGAAAGGCGTTATGGTACTGAGGTGCTGGAGGGAAGCAGCTAAACCATATCAAGACAACAATGACTTGTATTTCATTCATAATGCTTAATAAGGGAAGAGCTAGCTTTCTATTTCTTGAGAAATTACAAAGAAATATGCTTCATATGCCAAGTGCACAGAATAAAATCTTTTGTTTTAAAGCCCATATTTAGTACAGGAAGAACTCCTCACTACAGAAAGTACTAAGTATCTGATTTTCTTAAATGTGACTATCAAGAATATATGTGCACTCCTCTTTCTTTAGCTTATTGGGTTTCCCCAACTACCAGCTAAATGATTAAGGTTTTAAAACATTTTGGGGCAACATGCTCAGTTTAAAAAAAGATAAAAATGTTCCATTGGAGTAGTTAGATATTAAACATCCCACAAATAACTTCTTTCCTTTGTCCCTAATTTTTCTTAAACTGAGTGAAATCTTGGTTTTCTTCACAAAGCCATGGTTGTGTGCACACCTCTCTCTGCTTCATGGCCCTCAGCATGATGGATCAGATGTTTTTGTACTTTGGGTGCAGTTGATTTGAAAGTATTAATCCAAGAGTTAATTTAGCACTTGTGAAAGATACCAGCTTGACAGAGGTCTTCTATTTATGCAAGGCTGAGGTAAAGTCAGGCACTGGTAGTGCAAGTTTCCTCACACTGCCTGACAAATGCATCTCAAGCCCAACCTGGAAGGACCACCAACAGCAGTGAAAGGAAAGCTCAGTCTCCATGCCTAGTCAAGTCTTGGCTTGTCTTCCAGATAAGGCTGCCAACTAACATCAATAATTCTGGTACCTTTTCTATGTGGTGTGATAAACTCAGGACAGACAGCTGCAATGCGGGGGGTGGGGGGAGATGTAGAAAACAGTGCCAAAAGGTTAATAGGTCCTCCTCCCTATCAACTGAGGAGGGGTAACTAGATGTCAATCAGGTTCAGCTGAGAAGAGGTTATCAGAGAATCAATTAGGATCAGGTGAGAGGAAGTTACCTGACGTCAATTAGGATCAGCTGATTCCAGCTAAGGGCTGCCTGAGACCTTTTAAAACCCTCCCCTGCTGGGAGAAATTGGAGAAAGAGAGAGAGAAGGAGGAGTCAAACTGCTAGTAGGCTAGGAGTAGCTAGACAGTGAGCCTCACCAGGAAGGGAGGCTGCATTCCCTCCCATAAGGGAAGAAAAACAAGCCCAAAAGACTGGCTGAGAGAAGGAATGGACTGCCCCTGTGCATCCTAGATGGACTGTTTTACCCAAGCCCATCTCACCAAGGCTAAAAATTGCTGAGGCTGGGGAGACCGAGAAGATACCTTGCCACAGTGGTCACTTATTCATAACGTACTGGACTGTGGTCACCAACTCATTACCCAAACGCCAATACACAACCTTCAGATAGCAATGATTGCCATGCATTTTGTCTTATTTCTGATCCTTTGTGACTGCACAGGAAAGAGATTCAATGCATGCAGATTTCAATTTCAGTGCAGGATTGGCTCCACAATAATGGTCAAGCATATTTAGTTCCTGATTATCCTCTCACTTGCACTAGCACAACTCCACTGATCTCACTGGAGTTACTCCAGATTTACACCTGTATAAGTGAGAGTAAAAATCAGGCCATTGTTATCTGGTTTCTGTTTGGAGGAATGGTCATTGGTATTCCTAAACTAATTCTGGAAAGCCAAAGTAAGCACTAGAGATAGCGGGAAATTCAAATTTTCACTGTGCAGTAAATGCAGAAATTTTGAAAAGGGTTTCCTTTCAACATCAGAACAAAAAGCTGAAATTCTGAAATTTCCTGTGGAACTAAAATTCTGATTAGAGACCATAGAAATGTTTTATTTCAATAAAGTTGAAATGTTTTGTTTCAATAATATTGTTTTCATTTGGACTTGTATATTGTATTAAAAGATTTAATATTTAACTTGTAACATATTATATTTAAATATACTATAATATTAAAATAATAATTTAATATAAAATAAATTTGAAACAAAATTAATCAAACATAATTAAAATGAAATATTCAAACAAGATCAAAACAAAATAAGAGTCAAAACAAAAGTTTAGACTTGTTCTTATAGGACATGTTGTCAAAATCAACATTCCCACAAAATACCTTCATTTCAATTAAACTGATTTTTCAACAGAAAACCATTAAAAAATGACCAATTGTAGTTAGTCATGTGATAACTCCTGCCTTCCAGTGTTTCCCAGGAATTCTCACTCTAACATTTTTCTCTAAGGAAATGTAACACTTTTACTACACATTTCTACTTTCTCTGATGTGACTCTGCACTGAATCTCTCTTTTACAAAAAAAAAAAAAAAGAATATTAAAAATATGCATATATCAAAATGAACCTCTCTTACTTCAAATGACAAACTGGCTTGACTTACTGGCTTGTATATAAAGTAAAACATGATGGTGGTGATTAAAACACTGACTTTGACAGGGCAATAACTATAAAGTCTTGCTTCTAGTTATAACCCATATAGTGCAACAGCAATACCCAAGTGCTGTGTGTCAACTTATAGTGATCCATCTGTAATATTGCCAGTTATTTATGCAGGGTTCAGAGGCACATGTGATCATTTTAAAGAAAAAATATTGACTACAGAATCCTTTCCTCTACTCTCTGTTGTGCCTCTTTCCCATGCTTACTATGTGGTGTTGTTTTCATTTAGTGAATGTTGTGCATGACTATATTTTCAAAATAGAGCTTAATTGGTGTACCAACAAACATGTATATATAGTTGATGAGCCCTGAAAAGCCTATATTTGCCCATTGTTAGAGTTGGGAACGTGGGTTACAAAGGCACACAGTTTTCACTCTCCTCATGTTGGAAAATGTTGCCATAAGCTAATGGATCAAATATTACGTATGAGGACCAACCCTCACCAAACCCATGTCACAGCCATCCTCACACTCTCAGAATTCTCTGTAGTTATATTTAATTTGAGTGACAAATATTTGGAGGCAGTTATTCTGTTAGTTCAGCATAATTTATTTGAAATATGAGTGCAGCCACAGTTGCATAACAAGCTTTGGATATTCCCAAGAAATAGCAGGGGAATGGCGGGAGGGGAAACAGTTCTAATCGATAAACTGGCACTCACTGTCTCATACTTTCCACACACAAAAAATGGGGGGTAGGGTAGAGGAGTGGTTGAAGTGGGGGACAGGACAGGGCAGGGAATTCAATTTGTTCTTTAAAACTAAATTGTCTTGTAGATGTACATGTATTTTAAAAAGAAAACATGTATTATTGTAGGCCTAATTCAATTTGCAGAAACTAAGATTAGATCAAAACCTGCAGACTTGAAAGAAACAGAAATAAATCTGTTAATCAGCAAGTTCACTCTTTCTTATTATAACAGAATTAGAGAGGCAGATAAATTTGAATATTGAGTGACTCCTCTGTGTCATACCCCCTCAGGGTTGGGCATAACAGACTCTCCTACTCTGATGCCCCTTTGAGATAGCTACTCTAGCCCTGTGGTTGCCTGCTTCTTCTCATGACTCAGCCCTTTTCTAGGTCATATTCACTCCCACCCCTTCCAGGATAACAGAGAGTCTAAGAAAATAATAGTTCAATGACCTTATGCCAGGTTCTTCAGCCTGGCTCTGGGCTCAATGATACTTAAACTCTTTATATTGTGGAATTTTCATGCCACTTTCCTTGGTGGTCAGTAGGGCTAGCCACGCCCTTCCTCTATTCTGTGTTCCAGAATGAAGGACCCTGTACTAATAGTTAAGTTCTGGTCCTTCAGACTCCTTGCTGTTTCCCTAGACCAGTTCCTGCATCAGCCTATTTCTAGGCCTTTTCCCCCCCTGCAGAGCCCTCACTCCTCGGGTCACTCCTTTGCAGGCTGTTCAAAGTTCTTTCCTGCTCTTGTGCAGAGTAACACTGCCCAGAGCTTTCTCTCTGGAGGTCTGGCTTCTTTGTTGTCCTTTCCCAAGACACACTTCCAACTCTCTCCCAGAATCCCAATGCAGGGATGCCTCCCTGGTGTCTGGTCCTTTTGTCAGGGCTCCCCACAAGAGCTCATGCCTATCCAGTCCTTTCCCAGGCCTTTGCCAGCAGTGCTAGGGTGACCATATTTCCCAAAGAGAAAACTGGACAACCCCAGCTGCTCGCCTGAGACCCCCACCCACCCAGAAGGCTGTTGCCGGTTGCTGGAACCCTGCTGCCTCCCCCTGCGAGGCTGTTGCCCATCTTTGGAACTCTGCGGGGGGCGGAGGCATGCATACTGGAATGCTGTCTCTCCCGCCCCCATTCCTGCCTCTCCTCCTGCAGAGGGCTGGCATCTCCACTCACTCCCCGCATGTTCCTCCACACCACAACCTTTTTTGACAAAAGTGGGCATTTGGCCCATTTGCTCTTGCCAACTGATCAAGCAGGCAGGAGCAAATGGAGGAAATGCCTCCTTTTTGGGGGGCAGGGGAAAGTCAGTACAGCTGACAGGGCTTAAAAAAGGGACTGTCCCAGATAGTACTGACTTCTCAGGAGATGTTCCCAAATGTTACTCTCTCCTTAGTCACCCGATGTGACAAATTAGGACTGTCGTTAAGGTTTCCCTGAGTACTGTGTGAGTGCCTCAGTTTCCCCTATGCGGTGCTTGAGTATCTAGGTGGTGGGACAACGGTGCATGATTGTTACAAAGCCCTAGAAGGCAAAGGCCTGGACACAGAGAATGGCTCTGTCTCCTGGCAACAGATGGCCCGGCCCCTTCCCCGGCAAAGGTGAGAGCTGAAGGTGTGGAAACAAAGAAATCAGGTGACCTCCTGGCCCGGAAAGCAGACAAAGGGGGAGGAGGGGCTGAAAAGTTTTTAGTTTGAAGCTGGCTTGGGAAGAGGAAGGGAGGGGGGCAGACAGGGTCTGGCCTCCCTGCCCCATTTGGAGCTGTGGGGCAAAATGCAGGGAGCCCCCAGGCTGGGGTATAAGCTCCCTGCCCCCCGGAAGGACCCGACTGGGGGGTCCTGAATGTACTAACAAGCTCTGGTTGGACTGTGTTCCTGGCATCTCTAATAAACCTTCTGTTCTACTGGCTGGCTAAGACTCCCAGTGAATCCGGGGAAGAGGGGTGCAGGGCCGGACTCCCCTATACTCCGTGACACCCTGCTCCTCTCAGCTGGGACTTATCCTTAATTCAGCCATCCAGTTCCACTATAGCTGAGCCTAATCGTAAATTGCACCCAGAACATCCTTCAGGTGCAAATGGTTACATGAATTGCTTTCTGGCTCCAATTAACTCTTTCTCTGCCAGTGAGGTATTCACACCCCATCACAAATATACTTTAAAACAATTGGATGTTTATTCTAATTGAACCAAACTTTTTTTTTAATCTTTTGAGATAAATAACCTGAATCCTATCTCAATTCTTATGTTTTCCAGAGAAAAAGAGCAACCATGTGCTTTTAATATTAGTGACCTTCAAATAATAGATGAAGGGAAAATACAAAACAAGACAGAACAAATGTAAAATCTTCCTAAGAAAACACTGTGTGGGCATGTTCTTCTAACAGCCTACACCTGAACAGAGCACAAAATGGCAGCTGCCTCCCATAGACTTGAAGAAATTGAAATGTGCAGTGCACAGAAAACAAAAATCAAAATATTTGTGTAGCTATGCACATACCGTCCATATTATGCTATTCTGGGGGACTATTTTAAATATTGTGGAGCTAATCCACTAGCGCAGACACATAGAAAAACTATACTAACCACAGATACAACTGAAATGTTGATTACTACTGTGCTAAATGAAGTACACTGACATGACAAGCTGCAAATGAGGCACACCAATTGGAATTAAAATTTCTAATAAATTGCTTATTTTCTCAGACACCCAGTCCAGTAACAAGGAGATGTTACAAATTAGCCAGTAGATGGTTCAGGCATAAGGACAGCTTGCTAGAAGCAGGACAAGGCTAATTAGCCCATCATGCCTGCCCCTTTTCTTCTTTGCATTAATTCCCTGACCATTTCTCCCACACCTTCCTACATATAACTTTTCCAGCCTCACTTTGGTTAGAAAATCATATAGACCTCAGCAATTCTCTTTTGCAGCAACATGCAGTGCAGAACTCCTGCAGAATAAGCAAGAGATTTTAACTAAATGGGAAGCCTGTGGGAAACTTTTGCCTTCTTGGCAGGTGTGCTACACTTTCCAGTGGCTGTCAAGGCAACTGCTCTTTCGCTAAGATATTCTTTGCTCTTAAATATAAAAATCACCTGGAAATACCCTATGAATATTTATGCAGATTGACTACTGAGTTTGTATGGGATAGTTATCCAAAATTAAAAGCATGTAAATATAAAGGATCAAAACAAAGTGAATATTTTTCATTGATCTACTAACTTTGGACTTGACCTCCCACAAAGCAACATCACAAGGCTGTTGTGTTCTAGTGGAAGTAGAAGCTACACATGGGAACAAGTAAAGTAGTTCTTTGCCCAGAGGAATAGTATGGATTGAGCCTTTGTATACCTGCTCCTTTGCTCTCAAGGGTACAGAATTTATGGGACTGGGTGGGTGAGAAGTGGGCTTAAACTCTGTCCGCATCATGCTAATGATGTGCTTAGCTATGCCATACCCTCTTAGGTCTTACTCCTGATATCAGGTAGGAGTTAGAGTAGGTAGGGGTTCAGCAACATTCTCATTAATCCATGATCAGATTTCCCTGCACCCCCTGTGATGCTCCATCAAGTTTTACCTTAGGATTTATAAGCACAGCAGTTTGCCCCTGCAGCGTGCATGATTAAGCCCTTTGCATAGGGATGGGTATGGCCATTGTCTGTCTGATATGCTAAAAATTGCAAGTCTGGTATGTGAGAAGAGAAAATACCTTACCATCCTTAAAATACACACAAGCAAGCAAATGACCACGACCATCTAAATCCCTTTTATACCTTAAACCTGCAATGGGAACAGCATTACACATTACAATCAAGCCTCACTGTCTTTTTTCTATGTCCATTGATAAAAGTTACCAGTAATAAGAGATTAACAGCTGCATTTATTAAAGATTCATTGGGGCCCCTTTTCATTAATATATTATGGGATGTTATACACACTGGAAATTACTTCAGATCTAATGTAAGAGAATGCCGAGTATAAAGTTTACCACAGCTTATTATTTTGTTCTTTTGCCTAAATGATTTAAAACAGACATGATGCTTCTGCTTCGTTTTATATCAAGGTCTGTGTAAGAGGAAAAAAATCATGCAGGTTTATACTCACCAAATCTGTGACACTTCACAGCACAATGCACACCTAATACTAGACCAGCAGACCACACAGATGGAAAAGCAATATGAGGGTCATTGACCACTGTGAGATTCTTCAGTGGACTCAGTTACAGCCATGTCTGTTCTGAGCCACTGTGAGAATTTGCACAATTCAGTAGCCCTCAAAGTGTTCTCATTTCTTACCTATGTTGGCTGGGGTGGGAGAGGTCTAGTGGATACACAATACAGTAAGTTGAAGCACAAAGCATGGGAGAACATTGGTTGAATAAATCTGAAAGGTAGTTTTGTGAGTTTATATACATACACACATATTTTCACATCAACTTCATCATAAAATTCTTCAGGCGTAAGCGTGTTCTCAGTTACCATGTTGTAAATATGGAGTAACTCCACTGATGTCAATGGAACGACTTCAGATTTACAACAAGGTAAATTTTCCCTGCTTCTTAATGTATATTTATTTTTGACCTTCTCTTTAAACAGAGTTAATCAGGCTTTAAAATCCTCTTGATACAACTCTGAGTGACTACAGAAGTCATATGAGGAGTAGATGAAAAATGTAAAACATTAATATTAAGGGAACAAATGTTATTTCTGAAAAGCTTCTAAGACTCTCTGAACCCATGTCCACAGAGATCCAGAATCAAGTTGTCAGTCTAGGCTGCCTCACAAATAATAACTCAATTTAAAAGAACAGCAACAACAAAAGAAAACAAGGACTATGCCCACATGACACAAATGTTTATGCTGACTATAAAGGTGGAATGGGATTGCAATGGCCCTTCTGCATCTCCAATGAATATAAGTCAGGTTGCATTTTCTATGTGTTTAGGAAGCATGTACAATCCATTGGTTGAACAGAGAACTGGAAGACAGATTCTTTTCCAGACTCTGATGCTACTTTACTGTGCAACAGTGGTCAAATCACATAGGATGGGATTTTCAAAAACACATAAGAGACATAAACGCACCTGTACTGTTGACTTTTAATGGGATTGTGCTACTAAGTCACTTGGGTGCTTTTGAAAATCCCACCCTTAATCTTACTGTGCTGCAGGTTACTCACCTAAAGACTGGACAGAACACTACTTACAGACTACACCCTGGGCAAAACTCAATTTTCTGGGGATTTGAACAATGCATTTAGTGTTTAATTTCGCCTGACTTCACATCCCCTGGAAACCCAAAATCTCAAAGCAAAACAGCTGAAATGGCTCCTCAGTTTTTCTTGGTTTGGGATTTTGTAACAAAAGTTTTCACATGGGTCTATTAACAACTTCATAAAAGTCTGGAGCGTCTTCATTCATTCACAAACCAAGCATCTGCTGGAGTAATAGACCATAAAAAGTTGTACAGTCACAAGGTGTAAGACTGGTGAGCATTTTATGATGTAAAGTATATATATTCATTGAGTGCAACTTTTCAGACACTGAGGGCTCAATCCTCAGCCACTGATCCAGCTGCTTTTCACTGTTTTAGCAGCATGAGGCAGCTGAGGAGTCTCTCTACACACAAGTATCAGAGGGGTAGCCGTGTGAGTCTGGATCTGTAGAAGCGACAAAGGGTCCTATGGCACCTTATAGACTAACAGAGGTATTGAAGCATAAGCTTTCGTGGGTGAATACCCACTTCTTCGGATGCACTTTTTTTCCCCACTGCTTGCATCCGAAGAAGTGGGTATTCACCCACGAAAGCTTATGCTTCAATACCTCCGTTAGTCTATAAGGTGCCACAGGACCCTTTGTCGCTTCTCTACACACAGAAATCTTAAAGTGGCAAAAGCCAGCTCTGTATCACCTGTCCCACCATACCTTTGTGTAAGGGACAGGTGAGGTGAGGGGTGGGAAGGGGAGGTGCAAAGAAATGGGTTTGCCAGGGTAAGAGGATTTTCCCTTCTCACAGTGCTCCTCCAGATCTTCAGCTGGTATAGTGGCTGGCTGCAGCCATGGCAACATAAAGTATCCTCAGGGTTGTTCGAAGTTGCTCCAGGGGCCATTTTGACTCCCAGAAAGCTCAGGATAAGGGTGTGGATACACAGCTTAGAGACTTCTTTCTGTCCCTGTCTTTCCCCCCAGACACCTCTGAATTTTAATTAGACACAGCTGAGGACTGATCCCTAAGAAATCTGTTTTCCCCCCTCTCTCTCTTACTAGGCAACACTCCAGTGTAAGAGTATGTCTTATTTAATTTCAAAAAAGCAATGCCCCAGCTGAGCTCAATGGAAGACAAACAAACAAAAGCTGCAATATCTGGCCCCAGAAAATATTCAAGCCAGCTCCCGATGCAGCAATACTTAATATTAAATATGCATAAAGAAGTATTGTGGAAGCTGTTCGACTGAATTTCCTGAGTTTTGTCATGTAAAATCTGAGCCATCATATGCAGCGAATATAGTATATTAATAATTATTATTATTTATTAACATTTATATTGCAGTAGTACCTAAAATTATCACTCAGGTGAAAGCACCATTGTGCTAGGCACTGGCACTGTGCCAACACCTGCTAAATGACAATCCATGCCCAAAAGAGATCAATCAACTGTAGTTTGTTCTGCATTAAAAGCATAGATGTTCTCTGTCCAGCAATGCATGTGCCAGCAAGTTACAGGAAAGAAAAGGACTCCTAAAACAATTTAGACAGGCAAAGGGTGAAAATGATTATTTAAATGGAATGAATGCTGTACAATACTACTGTAAATATTCTTTTGAAGTAAGGGCAGCCATACAGTACAATAATTTGAAGCTGAGGGGTTTTAATCATGCCATTGGGGACGCGGAACTAACTAGCAGAAGGGTGTTCCTATTAGTGTCTCTAACAGTAATTGTTATTTTAATTGGCTGAAATAAACTATAGTGCCCTCAGGCCTGTGATAAAACTGTGCGGGTGTGGAGCTTCTTTCCCTTTAGAAAGGAGAACTGTAATGTAAATCTCGCCCTTTGAATTAAAAACAATCAGATTGTTATTAATTTTCATCACAACTGAATGGTGGGAAAAACAGATGAACAGATTCATGTAATTTCTCCTGGATACTAAAGGTTCCTGCTATCGCACAACTTTCTAACCTTGCATCTCATTCAAAAGTTACTGGAAAGATGACAGGTTTACAAATGCTCCAGCTCCTAGCACTTCTGACAAAGATCAGCGTATGTGGATTTTTAAATGAGTACATTACACTTTATTTATAAGGTTCACACCATTTTGCTACTCCTTGTTCCCTATTGAAAATTCAGTTAAGTTTTGTCATCTCTTGCAGCAGAGAATGTGTGGAATGAGCCTGCCTCCATTCAGATTATGCATTTCTTAGGAGCTTAGTTTTATGGTTACCTTTATGTCTGACCCATCCTGCCTCTTGCCTTCCTCATTCCTCCCTTCTTTAGAACAAGCGGATTTATTTAGAAGACACTGCAGTTAGACACATGTGACTGGCCCGTGCCCGTGAAGCTCATGCTAAGGGGCCATTTAACCTCGGTGTACACATCCAGGCTCAGGTGTCAGCCCAAGCTCTGGAATCCTCTCACCTCACAGGGTTCTAAAGCTCAGGCTGCAACCCAAGCCCAAATGTCTCCATAGCAATTAAACAGCCCCTTAGCCCAAGCCCTGCGACTCTGAGTCAGCTGGTACAGGAAAGCTGCAGGTTTTTAATTGCAGTGTAGACAAACTATTACTGTCACTAGTAGATGCCCGGTCATTCTGCTCCTAGACAGAGTAATACTAGCTAAAGGCAGGGGAAGGATAGATATTATTTTTAAAACATTCTAATTAGATGATAAACATTTAGAACAAATTTTACAATCATATATCATTTCCCTTTTGTAAACTCCATGAACATTATCATTGCACATTTACATTACAATAGTTCCAAGAAGACCAAATCAGGACTAGAGTTTGCATATAGCAAGAGAGAGTCCCTGTCTCAGGGAGGTTACAATGTAAGGAGACAATGAACATAGAAAAGACGTGAGGAAAGTGTGGAATGAGAGAGAAACAAATCAATATATTTTCTAGCAAGAAAATATTTTAAGAAATGAGTGCCTAAAGTTAGGCTCCTGAATCTTAGACTTGTATCTAAATCTATAGCTCCAACCTCTCCGCCCCCAACATGTATTTATATTATTATAAAGGAAGAGTCATTTAGCAACAATTGCCACTCAGCCATGGCATTATTACTTAGTTCATTTCTCACAGGAATTATAGCTCTTTGGAAAAATAACAAATATTCTTTAAAGGAGCTCAGAAAGGTCTCTGATGTTCATCTACGGTGAAATTCACCAGGATGTATATGGCCAGTGCAAGGTCTTCCTCATCATGCAAGCTGTGCCTTATGGCTGCAAACGTGAAGTGCCTTATGGCTGCACATGCGGAGTACACAACTACCACGCAACAAAGATTAGGTCTCTGTGCTAGTCCAGCATAAGCATCTGTGGAAGGCCTCAGGATGTCTGTGCAGGGAGTTTATTTCACTCTTCAGCCTCTAAGTGCTCCACCTAGGTAAGTTATGTGGGCTTTAGGGCGGTAGCATGCATTTCACCTGTATTAATCAATGTATCTCATGCCTTTACATCGAAAACATTTGTCACAGCTTAGCAGTGGGTGTGTATGGATATATGGTATGCATGGGGTTAAATACTTAACATATCATACTCATGAAAGAGTCAGAATTTCAATGCTTTTCCCATTTCTACTCACATAATAAGCCTATTACTAAAACTTTACAGTAAATGAAGATCTATATTTAACAC
Organism: Chelydra serpentina; assembly: GCA_037349315.1. Taxonomy (NCBI): domain Eukaryota; kingdom Metazoa; phylum Chordata; order Testudines; family Chelydridae; genus Chelydra; species Chelydra serpentina. The sequence goes on along the minus strand of JBAIAC010000035.1, from coordinate 24,798,877 downwards.
CAGCTTGGTTTTTCTCTGTATTTAGGAGGAGAATATTAAAAGACAATGCTGTTATGAAGGGTGTGTTCATTAAACCTGGAGAGCAGTTTGAGTTGATAGGCCTACCTGTTGTGAATAAAAGCTTTTACTGTAAGAGATTGTAGCCACACAAGATTTCCTGCAGATCGAACCCTTCTGAAGCACTTCAGTGTTGTCTGCTATTTTCTTGTCTGGTATCTTCACCTCCCAATGCTTAATAGCAGTGTTTTAAGTACCTGAAAAAAGGGGAAACGTCATTTTACAAAAGGCAGGCTAGTTTTAGCAATGTCACCTTGCTCCTGGTTGTGCTTATTGTATACTAAAGGAGAGAAGAGACAAATTGTGTTATGGCAGCCAACAAGATGGAAAAGTGGGATTTGTTGAATTTCCAGGGTGGGTGCTTGTCACAGTGAAAATAAGGAATTTGGACACTCAGATTTGCACTAGGGATGGTTGTACTTCAGGGGTTTAGTTAACCTCAAACTATATTTTGGATTTTGCAAAACAAGCAGTAGTTGATACTTAAAACTCAACATTTTCCAGCTGCTAGCAAATAGTTGTGCCCCAAACTACACAACTAACCTTGTCCTATGATGTCCTTCACACATCCTCATTCCTAGCTCTTCTTCTATGAGCATTTATGTGATCTGGAATCTCTGTCCTTCTGCTTCTCTCCCACCACTCCTCCTCTGAATCCTTCCTTAAAACACACTTCTCCCAATATGTCTATATACCCTAATCCTTCCTTCAAACCATCTCTTTCCTCCTGTGAAATGTGAGGCAATTAAAAACTAGAACAAAAGGACCAGACCCTCAGATATTATAAACTGGTAGAATACTGAAGTCATTGGAATTATGACAGTTCACACCACCCAAGGATCTGTCCCGAAGTGTTCCTCTAACTAAAGAAAGCTTGTACTGTGCTTCAGGTATAGAAGATACCTCCTTCTCCTCTTCCCTTCTGGATTGAAGGAAGTATTGCATCTACTTTTTCCCCCCGCATTCTCTACTTACTTTTCTGTGTCTAGTATTTTCTGTATTAGATTTTCACTTTGCCCACTCTATCCTCCACTACTCACCCCTGTTTTTTGTGGTTTTTTTCACTCTATATGTCTTTTGTTACAGTCTTTCCTAAGTGGAATACAAACTCAGTAACGTTTGAGTCAATTTTTTGAACCCATAATCAAGTGGGTTCAAAATTAAGTGGAACAAGCTACCCATCCCAGCATTGAGCATGGTGACTTGGGAGAAATACTTTGTTGAATCTTATTATACAGGTACTTCTGGAAATTATTTATTATGAATCTCAGCAATCTGGAGCATTTTTAAACATTAATGTTAATTTTATTTAACACAGAGGGCTTTAATCATGGCAGTAGCTCTACTGAAGTCAATGAAGTTATTTTGTAAGTATGGCAAGCAAGATTTTGCCTATACACTGTTAATACATAATATTTGACACTATACTTGCTTAAATAATTACAACAATCATTACATTTTGGAAGTATAACATAAAACATATTGTAGTCAAACAATATATATTTGCATTCATGCTTGGACAGACTTGGTTTACCTTCAAGTCACAGAATACCTTTCATGAACCAACTGTTTTGCCAATTAACTTCAGTACAAATTAATGATGTGTGCTGTTTTCAAAACCTATCATTTCCAGAAGTTACTGTCCCTTAAATCTATAATTTTGTGAACAAAATCCCCATCAGTGTGGCATGGGCAATGTCATGAGTTCTTCTTGTAAGCTTCAGTTGTTAGAGGAACTTGTAATTGCAAAAATGATAGGAAAATAGATTTGGTGCAAGGAAATGCATTAGTCCTGACAAAGGGATTTGATAGATTCATTGGGATTCAGATATGCACTCATGTTCCTACCTAACATATTGTTGCAGGGGGAGGGGGTGGTGGTGGTGAGGGGTTGTTGGCTTTGTTTTGTTTGTTTTTAAGAAATTAAGGAATACTTTGGAAATGTGATATGCTAATGTGGTTTAAATGTCTAGTAATAGGAAATGATGAATACCTAATACTCAAAATAACAGTTGCAGTGAATAATTTGAGAGCATAAACCATTCATTCAACAATTTCAAATAATTAACTAATTAATAACAATGACTATTTATTTATTGATGGATAATTCATGAGCAGACAAAGGGGATGCATTAACTAAATATACTGATACAAATAGTTTGCTAGATCCTGCTTATGTCACATATGCATTTGTGGCTGATGCATTGTGAGCTAACGAGCTCTCTGTATGCAGAGGCATTCAGCCCTCTTTAGCCAGTCAGAGGATCATAGTGCTATGCAACCTTTATCTCCAAACAGTTAGGGCTGAGAAGGAGAAGGTGGTTGTTTATTAAATCTATTGCTTTAGATGTGGACCAATGAGACCTTAAAGTTCTACCAGCAGTAGCGTAGCCAGGGGGGGAACAGGGGGAGTGGCCGCTCCCCCACTGAGCAGAAGCAGCGCCTTTTTTTGCTCCCGATACCTTTTGTTCCTACATTGCAGCCAGAGCGGAGTATTTTTTTTTGCTCCCGGCGCCTTTTTTTTTGCTCCCAACGCTTTTTGCTCCCGGCACCTTTTTTTTAGCTCCGCTCCCCCTGTGCTCTAAACCTGGCTACGCCACTGTCTACCAGGCTTTAGCCTCAAATTGTTGTTTGTTGAATAGAATTTTTTTTTTCAACTCAGCTGAAGGGTCTGATTTTTCAGTCCACATAGCTATGTGCTTCTCACGCTCTTGTATGTGAGAGGAAGCACAGGCAGCAATGCATTTTGTTAACATTGCCCATTCCCAGCATTTTCTGGTATATAATCCTCCATTCAGTTACTTATTACTTTACCAAACTTGAACCATTCACGAAACTTTCCATGCGGAAACTTGTGCATGTGCTTAAATGCTTTACTGGATCAGGCCTCTGTGAGTGAAATTGTAGCTTACTGGCAGTAGTTGTCACTCGTAGTACAGTAATTGATCCAGGAGAACACACGTTGATTTAAAATTTGCTAAACCATAGCCTAATATATATACTCCATTCATATCATAGACATTGTTTAGTCTATGTTTAAATATGGAAATAGAAGAAATATCTAACATATTTTAGACTGAAATGATGATTGTGGCATGGAAGCTTTTTCATCAAACACAGATGCCAGAGAAAGAAAATAGAATAGCACTACAAAGAGGGAAGAGAAAAAAATTAACACAAATGGGAATTAAGAGAGTAAATGTTTGTATAGTGCTTTGAAGATAACATTGATTATGCTGTATAAATACTAAAGATTATTATTTTTCATAATAATAAAATAAAAGATTGTCAGGGATTTATACCATTGAGATCACTCTTGAAATAAACAAAATAACTTTTTAAAAACCTAGATGGTGTCCTGAGGCAAAAAGGATATGCAGAACAAAGGAGGAAGCTCAATTGAACAGGTGCACTTTGAAAGTTCCTTAAAGAGTTTCCTCCCTCCACTCCCCCCCCCCCTTTAGAGACTATCTTGACAGATGTTTGCAGTGTTGCTGTAGTTATGTTGCACCCCGTATAGTAGAGAGGCAAAGTGGGTGAGGTAATATCTTTTATTAGATCAACTTCTGTTGGTGAGAGAGACAAGCTTTCAATCTACACAGAGCTCATAAGAACAGCTCTAAAGCTTGTCTCTCTCACCAAGGGAGATTGGTCCAATGAAAGATATTACGTCACCCACCTTGTCTCTCTAATCTTGACAGATTGCATTTCTAATGTATTGTACATGCAGACCTGTTTTGCTTATCTAGGGGTACGTCCATACTTACCAGCTGGTTCGGCGGCAAGCAATTGATCTTCTGGGATCGATTTATCGCGTCTTGTCTAGACGCGATAAATCGATCCCGGAAGTGCTCGCCGTCAATGCCGGTAATCCTGCTCCGCGAGAGGAGTAGGCGGAGTCGACGGGGGAGCCTGCCTGCCATGTCTGGACCCGCGGTAAGTACCTTTTAGTTCGAACTAAGATACTTCAACTTCAGCTACGTTATTAATGTATCTGAAGTTGCGTATCTTAGTTCGAACTGGGGGCTTAGTGTGGACCAAGCCTAGGACTTGAGTCAATGTCCATTGTAGTAAATGAGAGCAATTACCTGGGCTTCAATAAGTGTTAGATAAGGCCCCCAGGCTTATGATCCATACAGGAAGGTCCCTGTTCACATGAGCAGCCCCTTTAAATTAAGTGGGATTGGTATGGTGAGAAGGATCTACCATTTGGATTGCATTGCAGGATTGGAGCCCTAAAAGTATAATAAAAAAAACCCTTCTAATGTGATTGATATTACTTACCAATGTAAATAAGCCACATATATATAAAAGCATATCCTAATACCCTATTTTGAGGAAGATGATAGGATCAGTGAGGCTCCCAGCAAATAACTGAAATAATATATTGAATGACTCTCCTAATAGCTTTTGAAAAACTTGAATCTGTACAAGATACCCCTCTCTTTCTAGTGAGAATTCATTGTTGACCACAGTTAAGCTTCCCTTTTTCATCTGAAGCAGCTTCTTTGGTGTACAGAAAATTGTGTCACTCAGTAACATTAGGATCAGACCAGGCTGATTAATAACTGTGTAGAAAAGCTAAATGTTTGTGATAGACGACATAAATCTCTCTCTAATACGTGATGTCGACTCTGCAGCCTATAGCATTGATATAGTTTATCTTACATTGTTTCCCCCAAAGTGTGAGTGATACACCACAGAATAGTAAACTTCATTAGAGGCACTCACACTTTGTTAATGGACGGAGGTAGTGAAGAGAGAGACAGGATTTGTGTGAGTGGAAAAATATTTATATTGCCAATATCTAATAGGATGGAAGAAGGGAATGTCAGAAGATGCCATATAAAGCTATTGAATACAATTGGTGGTGGTGTATATTAAAAGGTATGTATACTAAAGATGCAGCCTGCAGTGCTTCAGACTCACGGAGAACCAGTAACATGTTGCTGAATCTTGCTAGGGAGCTCAATTTCATCAGAATCACACTGATAATCTGACACTTCCACCACAAAAAAATCTATATTTATTATTATTATTGTTTAAATTTTCATAACTTTGAGATATAACCTACACATAAGTTATCATGACAACAAATAATTCATGAGGAATATTACTTTGAGGTTGCTTATTTTTTTCTCCCAATCCAATCACCATTTTTGCGTTCACATCTGAAATTATTTCCTTCTTTTTGGCCCCAGTCCTGCAGTTACTTGGTCACTATTATGTGACTAAGGGTATGTCTACACAGTAAAAGCTGTGCTTTGGCTAGCCTACCCAAGCTAGCCTGAATTCAACTAGTATGGATAACTATAGCAATGAAGACAGAGCAATATGTGTTTAAGAGTGGGCTTGTGAGCCAAGTACATACACAGGGTCTGTGCTTGGCTTGGACTGCCTGCACTGTTATTTGTATTTGTGCTTACTGGATTCAAGCTAGCTTGGGTAGGCTGGACTGTACACAACTTTTGCTGCCTAGATATTCCTAAGAACTACAGCAATAGAATCTTAAGGGTCCATTCCTGTACAAATTAGCTCCTGAGTGTACAGTTTACTAAAGTGAATATTCCCCCATCAGTTACAACATAAACTGAACAAGATTTTGGTTTTGGTTGCTTTGGGGTGTTTGTTGAAAAAAAAATGTACTCAGTAGTATGTATTTGCAGGACTGGGCTTTTAGTTTGTAAGGTATTATGCTTATTTACACCACTCTATACATGAACATTTTTTGTTTCCGGTCAATCTGAAAAAAAAACCAACCAACTTTTATTTTTTAGATTTCTTTGGTTTGGCCACTGAACCGAAAAACTGGCTATTTGCATACTTCCGGTTAGTTGCAATACAATTAACCTCCCTCAGAAACATCTCACAAATCCTTTGTACACCAATATCCTTTCCTTTTCTCACCCTTTGAAAACAAAACCTAGTTTTTTTTCCATTTAAACAAGAACCATAGTAATATGTACATGTAAAATGTTAGTTTCCCTGAGTCTATATTAAATTAAATATTGACTTACCAAGCACTATGTCATTTATTATTTACCGAACTCAATCTGTGGGATTTATTAAAAAATTGATAAGAAAGGCTAGTGGTAAAATCCCTACAGGTATTGAAGTGAGATCCAAGGCCAAGCCAATTATGAAATCAACAAGCCTATAGTTTCAGTGATAAAATGACAGAATTCGATTTCAGCAGTATTTATTATTTTAGGACACTTTAAGATACTAGCTTGAAAAGAATAATGCTCCACAGTATGTGTGTATGTATATTGCTTTTCTTTGTTATTTGCTTTTAGTTCTCTTCTGCCCTTTCCTAATTGTTGATTCCTTATTTTATTGGAATGGGGAAAAAATGTTGAGCATATAGCCTGGTGATTCTCCCTTTCTCCTTTCAAATTTTTTTTTTTGTAAAGCAGTTTTAATGTGAGTGAAGATACTAGATAAAGCATCCATGCTGTAAATATCCTGTGAAGCTACTAATTTTCAATATCAGGCATGTTTTCCTCAGCATGTCTCAGTGCCGATATGGAAGGAATACCACTAGAAGTGAGAAGACAGTTCTATTATATAGTCCATTCACCCTTACCCTCTATGCTGAGTCTTCCAACAAAAGTTTCAATTGTTCCAATGTGGACACTGAGGTCATGAATGATCCTGCAAACAGTTATGCCAATCAGTACCTTTTACCGATGTGAGCAATTCCACTGAAAATGACAGAGTACCATCAATGTTTGCATGAAGGGGACACGTGTTTACTAAATGTCCTAGACATAACTTTTCATGGGCACTATGCCCTCAGTCAAAACCCCATTGAAACCTGAATCAGTTACATTTAAAAATAAATCAAAATCTTTCAGTATCAGGGGGAAGAACAAACGCTCCCCCCCCCATCGGTGTTATAGGAAATATACATGTGAAGTATGTGTATCCAGTGTAAACCATTACTTTCAGTAGGTAATAAATATTAAACAATTAAGGGAAAGAGTCATGATGTGTTAAAACTTGACTATTTTTTAGGATGTCTCTGATTACTATGTATAACACAAGATAGTGTGCTATATTTAAATAAAAAAGGCAGCACAGGGCAGGTGTTAGTTATTATCTCACCCTATCAAAAGCACCATTGCCTAAGTGTTGCATTTTTGTGCTGGCCCTCTGCCCATGGGTGAAGTTCACCCTTAATTCATTACACTCATTCTAAACTCTGGAACAGGGTTCCAGATTAATTCTCCAAATGCAGAACAGCACTGGGTTTCAAGAAAAAGAATCACTGGGGGGGGGGGGAGGGGGAGAGCTTTATTGGTCACAACTTTCCTTTTCCATGCAGATGTTTTGAGAAGAGAAAGTCCAAACTTGTAAAACTTAAAAGCTAAACAACTCCAAGCAGAAAGATCTTATCTTGCCTCTAACCCAAACAAATAGGATACCTGTAATTTGCACATGCATATGATGAAATATCCTAAGGGCAAACTATCTTAATTCATTTTATTATTTGAGTACCCCTCAAATGTCAGCCGCTGGCTCCACTACTGATGTTTTTCATAGGAACTAAGGGACTTTCATTCCAAAACAAGGTTCTTGTTATAGCAAAAATCCATTGTGAAGTCACCAGACAAGATGTGGTAGCATTTTATTAGAAGAAAGCATATGCCTGAGAGCCTGAAAAGGAGAGTTCATCATTAAATGAAAAGGTCTTTTCTTGAGCTGCTGCTTCACTCTTGGAAAAAAACCCTGATCTGAGGGAACTTTGTTTGCTCGAGCATAAAACTTAGCTCAAGCTTTGCAGAGACTTAGATGAAAGCAAACAGCATGAGAAGCAAAGTTTATGATTTTTCATTATGGTTGGATACACTATTAATAAAGATTTCTCCACAGTAAATCTGCAGCAACATCATATCTATCAATACCAGCACTCAAACATTAATGTTATCAACAATAAAACAGTGATCATAATCTTACAACTGCACATAAAGAGCTTATGGGCTTTTAGTCGATAATGAGTTACACAGATGGTCTGTGACTCTCTCTCAAAAAAAAATTCTGCAGGAGTCAGGGTAAGAATTTACATATTCATGATTATAAATTCTCATGTTGTGCTTTTGTATACCAGGGTGTGTGGGGGTAGGAAGGAAGTCTAACTAGAATATGAATGCATATCCCAATTAAATATTAGCATGAGTCCTGATAGAAAGGGGCTGACAGGAGACATGGATTTTAATATCAACTCTAGGTCACTTAGATATTTTTTTCAAATCACAATACTATTCACCGTTTTGACTTCCAGATGGTAATTTGGGAACAGAACACCTGGGTTCTATTTTCAGCTCCACAGTAACCTAATTGGGCAATTCCCTTATGACAAAATTTTCAAAGGTGGGATCCTAAAGTTAGGATCTACATTCATATTTAGAAATCAAATAAGCGGCTTGATTTCTAAAAGAACTACAGCTTCCATTGACTCAAATCTAAAGTTATTTAGTCTAAAGAATTCAAAAAATATTTTCTCCAAAATGTGACTACTTGGTTTTTAACCTCTGTTTATTTCAATTTAAACATATTCAAAATAATAGTAACATTTACATGCATTACAGAGATTTTGTATGGTTTAATTCATTATTATTAAGCATTCTGAGGGCTAGAGTGCAAGCTAGAGATAGGCCCAAGCCAAAACCTCAAACAAATACCAGGGATGTGAGAATTTATGTAACTGAATCCAAACTTCACGACCAGATTGCAACCCCACAATAGGCTAAACAAAAACCAAAAGGCTGAATCCTCTTGTGTATTCATATTCCTGTTGACTTTCCATAAAAAGAACAATCTTCCTTAAAAATATGAGATGCAGAAGTCATTTTAAATCTGGGTGTTCTGTGGAAAACGCCAACAATAATAGAAGTTATATTGCTGACCTGTAGCTTGTAAACTCTTTTATTCTGATCTATCAAAAGTCCGATTTTAACACCTCGAAACTAAGTTTAAGGAATATCAGCTTTGTATACAGCCTCTGCAGCTCCAGGTCATGCATTTACAAATTAGTATTATTATGTATGGAGAAAATGTCTTGGTAATTTAGAGCCTGGTGGCTCTTTCATTTTATTTATTTTATTTATTTATTGAGGGGGAAAGTTTCCATTTTATGGTCTTTGTAGAACAATGGTGCTGAACTGTTTAAATTTCTAAAAGTATACATAAATATATATAAAAATAACCATCATGCATCAGGGCACTGTGGAATGAACAGTTTCTGAACATTTAAATATGTACTTATGGTGAACAGCTGCAATCTGCAGGACTCCCAGGCTCACAACTTGCTTAATAAAAACCTAAATTTTCCTTCCTTTCTTTCATTAAAATAGGCTTCCAGATATGCATATAATAAAACAAGGGAACATACTCACAAACAGTAAAAGGAAAAATAACTCAAATTTAGCTAATGATGAGTTACTAGTAACTTTTGTACTTGTTTTACATTACTGTACCTATATGTTTATTTTAGACCTACAAGTGTAAGGGTCATTTCTTGGATCACAGAATACTGAATATTCCCACAGAAGCACAATTTGAGACCGTACTAACTAACTTAGTGGTAATACACTGTGAAAATTCATAATTTTCATTATTCCCCGCATTTCTTAATCTGGAAAAGTGGTACTTTAGTGGTTCTGCAATTTGCTATACAGAGCTGTACAAAAGCATGCAGGAGAACTGGTCCAAGATTTCTCAGCATATATTTTTTTACCTATGCTTTACTTCTAATCAGCACACTGAGCATCATCATGTAGCAGTTACTCTTCATTAGTAACTGCACTATCATGCAGAAGTAGGAAAAAAGTTATTCAATTACTGTGGATGCTGCCCACATTTTGAAGTCACTATCAGTGCAAAGCCACAAGAGAAGAAAAACTGAAATTTGGGCTTAGTGATTATGATTTGTTGCAACCATTCAGCTGTATGGATCAAAAAATACTTTCCAAAAGTGATTTCATAACAGTGTTGACTTGTTTGCCCCTAGTTTATACTACTCCATGTGCATTTGGATACCAGGATCAGACTGAAAGCAATTCACTTGATTTGTCTTAATTTCGCACATTTTAAGTGCCACTTCATTGCATGTAAATAATATTATAACTTGTGGAAGTGGCAGTTTGAGTCCACTATCACCCAATGACCTTCCTTGGTATTAAACTGTCTAATAGAAGTTTCTCGGTCTTTGGAAAATGGACATATTGCCTCTATGCATGTATTAACTTTGAACAACAACAGTTTTTATAACAAGGATATCAATATAGCCCAACAAGTAACTAAGAATGCTCCTGGAAATAATATGTCCCACAGATCTCTCAACCCACTGTTCCCAGAAAACCCCAAGAAAACAGATGAATCTGAAGGTCCATAAATCTGAGTTGTGCTGGTACAAAATTCAAAAGTACAGGAACCCTCTTACAAAATGAGCAACCAATACCACCAGCCCCTTTTAACCAGGAATCACTAGCTCTTGCAGCAACAATCACAACTGCTTCAATACATACTGACAGTATACAGATGAGTACTAAATTGGGGAAAGTAATTAGGAACACATATGGAAATTTTTATGAACAATTTTAAAATATTTTACCCTTTTTCTTCCCAATCAACAATTTTTGAATTTCATTTTTTAACCAGATCTAGGAACTAGTTTTCTGGTCACTCTACAATCGACCATAGAAACCATGGGAAATCCTGTGTAGTATCACAGCAAGACTATTAATGATTTCTCAGAGCAACTGAATGAAGAAGTTTGGGCATAATTTAAGATTGTATGATTTATGATTCATAATTTTATGAAGTTTGGGTATAGTTATTGGCACAGTAGTAGGAAAAAAAATCCATTTTGTTTTGCTGGGGTATTGGGAATATGGCATCTTTGAGTGGGAGGGGCATAACCATACTCACTTGCAGAAAGATCAGAAGTGATTCTCTTATTAAAGATAGCTTCTATTTATGTCTTGAATTATATTATGTATTCATTTTCTAAGGCTATGCGAATGAGGCACACAATGTTAAAGAATTGATTTGCAAAGGGATGCCATAAGTGTGATTTGGAGTGTCTGAATTGATGAATATTTCAAACGTGCAGAAATAAACATTTATGTAGCCTAATAGTGTGTTTCACTTGCCTCTTTCAGATTTGACATTCTGACATTCTCACAATGCCCCTGTACATGTAACATGTCCTTCAATACTCTAGTCATTAACACAGTAAGCCTTGATGCTGTACATTATTTATAATATACCAGAGAATGGGGTGCAATTACTGCTTGAAATGCCTACATGCAAACTCATACTATCCCAACAGAAAAAAAAGCTCAAGGAAACTTAAGAGAAGAATAAACAGTGAAAATTATAAAGCCAAAGATACTTTATTGGTTCTGCTTATTTACATGCATTTCTACCTATTCACACAAATATGTAAAATAGGCAGTATAAAAAAAATCCACATTGCTTCTTTATACTTAGTCAACAAATTAAAACAGGGATGGACTTAAACTTCTGCAAGAATCATTAAATCAAATATTAGGAAAATAATCTCTATATTAACTATAAAAAGTAATAGTGGAAGAAGCTGTCAAGGAAGACTGAGGAAGGATAATTATAGCAATCTTGTCCCAAAACGGGAGGGGTAATAAAGCAGACCATTCTCTAGAGAGCCGTTCCTGGTGCTTACATGAAGATATGTGATTTCTGGAATCTCTGCTCCCATCTGATATTCCAAGAGAATTATATGGGATTTTGGGTTGGATTTTCATCTTTCCAAGTACTTTTTGTTAATATTTAACATTTTTTTTACCAACCCATTTCTAACATCATCTATGATAAGCAAAAATGCCTGACATATAAAACCCTAATCCAGCAAAACACTTAAGCAGGTACTTAATTTAAAATGTGTGAGCCTTCCTATTGACTTTTCTAGACTACTTATGTGCTTAACATTAAGAAGCTGCTTAATTGTTGTGCTGGATCAGTGCCTAAGTACAGATAACCAAGCTTCTCCGTTGCCTTTTCACTCAGTTAAGTATTGTGGTAAACTTGAATAATTGATTGTGATTTCACAATTCAGACCCATCATGTGCAATATAAAAGTTAAGCATTTAAAGATCTACTGATGAAAGCAATTGAGTTATATATCTTCATCAGCATACGTACATATATATGGCTGAGCTACTTTCACTCCCATTGTTTGAAGGTAGTCATAGGAGGAACTCAGCACTCCTCAATATAAGTTTAGGGTCACCAAAAGCTCCCTTCTGATTGCCAGTTCTTGAACTTGTTCCTACAGATCAGCCAATATAACATCTAGGCAGCCAAGGGGCAGCTCACAAGAATAAGAGGCAGGGTGATCTACTGAAATAAGCATGGGTCTGGGAGCAAGGAACTTCTGCTTTCTAGTACTAGCTATGATTCCCTCTGTGAACTTGGTCAATTCACTTTCTCTTTATGCCTCAATTTCCCCATCTAAAAGGGTGTGTGTGTTAATGCTTATTCACCCAACAGTGACTCCCTGTTTATTAATTAATGTTTGTTATACAAGTTTAATTATTGTTTGAGATGGTGGGAGAAAGAGATACTTACAGAAGGAAAAGAGTGAAAGGAGAGCTGACACTGTTGGGAGAAAATATGACAGAGATATAAGAGTGGGAGCAAGGGAGACCAGGAGAGGGAATAGCTCAGTGCTTTGAGCATTGGCCTGCTAAACCCAGGGTTGTGAGTTCAATTCTTGAGGGGGCCATTTAGGGATCTGGGGCAAAAATCTGTCAGGGGACAGTACTTGGTCCTGCTAGTGAAGGCAGGGGACTGGACTTGATGACCTTTCAAGGTCCTTCAGCTCTATGAGATAGGCATATCTCCATATATTAAAGAGACAACATAATCTGAAAGAGAGCAAGAGGTCAGCAAGAGCAGGGGTGAATGTGAAAAAGTCAGAGAGGAAAGGAGATGCTGCTTTTCAAGAAAGGAAAATATGAGAGGAAGACAAGTAAAAAACAAAAACGAGAGAAAATAAAAAATTGTATATGAGTTGGGTAGAGTGACTCATAAAAGGAAGTAATAAAAGAGAAAAAGAATAAAAAAGGTAAGACACACCGACCTTTTCAGATTAATGTGTTTTAATTACACCTCCCGGATTTATTGTACTTCCTCAGAGATATCCTACTTCTCAGTAGGGATGGGATATTCCATTAGCCAGAAATATTAATCTAGATTCTGTAGTTCAATAATGGTGAAATATGATGAAGCTCTAGCAGCTTCTAAATGCCCAATGTGTGTAGAGAATTGTCTCAATTTATTTTCAGATATTGACTACATTATACAGAGACCCCAGCACAAGCAGCCATGCTTCAGCTCTCCTGGAGTAGGCCAGGCTGGTGGTAGTTTTCAAGAAGGGAGAAATGCAAAGAACCCTCTCAAAGACCCTACCCCAAAACCACTTCGAATGATATGATCTAGATAGAGTGAAAAATAATTCCACTGGTCCATCCCAAAATTGTGAGGCTGGCTCTGAGAGAACAGTGTGACCCTTAAATTGTCAGGGTCTCAGGCCTGGTCTACACTAGGACTTTATGTCAAATTTAGCAGTGTTAACTCGATTTTACCCTGCACCCGTCCACATTAGGAAGCAATTTATTTAGACATAAATGGCTCTTTAATTCGATTTCTGTACTCCTCTCCGACGAGGGGAGTAGCGCTAAATTCGACATGGCCATGTCGAATTCGTGGTACTGTGGACGGAATTCGACGCTAATAGCTCCGGGAGCTATCCCACAGTGCACCACTCAGTGGACGCTCAGGACAGCAATCCGTACTCGGATGCTCTGACCTGCCACTCAGGAAAAGCCCCGGGAAAATTTGAATTCCTTTTCCTGTCTGGCCAGTTTGAATCTCATTTCCTGTTTGGACATCGTGGCGAGCTCAGCAGCACAGGCAACGATGCAGAGCTCTCCAGCAGAGGTTACCATGCAATCCCAGAATAGAAAGAGGGCTCCAGCATGGACTGATCGGGAAGTTTTGGATCTGATCGCTGTATGGGGAGATGAATCTGTCCTATCCGAGTTCCGATCCAAAAGACGGAATGCAAAAATTTATGAGAAAATATCCCAGGCTATGCCGGAGAGAGGATACAGCCGGGATGCAATGCAGTGCCGCGTAAAAATCAAGGAGCTGCGACAGGCGTACCAGAAGACCAAGCAGTCCAACGGACGCTCCGGATCGCAGCCACACACTTGCCGTTTTTACGAGGCACTGCATGCTATGCTCGGTGGTGCTGCCACCACTACCCCACCAGTGTCCGTGGACTCCGACGATGGGGTCTTATCTACGGCCACGTCGTTGGAGGTTTTCGTGGACGGTGAAGATGAGGAAGGAGAGGAGGACGACGAGGCAGTCGACAGCGCTTTCAATGCTGATTTCCCCGACAGTCAGGATCTATTCATCACCCTGACTGAGATCCCCTACGAACCCTCCCAAGGCAGCATCCCTGACCAGGAATCAGGCGAAGGATCAGCAGGTCAGTGTTTTAAACATTTATTTGGAATACAATAGGCATGGTGTATAAGCACTGTGTTTGTATTGCTTAATTGGCCTTAGGCGCTTCAGCTTTGAGTCGTTTTCCAGTACAACTACTCGAAACGTCTGTCAGTATGTATGGGGATAGAGGAGAAATCCCCATCGGAGATCTCCGCGAAGCTCTCCTGGAGGTACAGTGAAAGCTTTTGTATCAGGTTCCCAGGGAGAGCGGCCTTATTGTCTCCTCCATGGTAGGATACTTTCCCGCGCCATGCAAGCTGCAGGTACTCTGGTATCATTGCCTTGCATAGCATGGCTGCATACGGCCCCGGGGTTTGCTGGCATTGACGCAGCATGCAGTCTTTCTCTGTCTCCGTAATCCTCATCAGAGTGATATCAGTCATGGTGCCCTGGTTTGAATGAGTAGTTTCTTTAGTATAGTGAATTCTTCATTTTCCCTTTAAAGAAAGACACCCGGCGGTTTCCATCCACGCGGTGGGGGAGGGAGTTGGGAGGCTAACCATTCGAACTTAGTGGTGCGCAGGCAGGGAGAGTTGCCGGGACCGGCCACGCGGAGGTGGGGAAAGGGTACGCGAGCCGTTCAGACAGAGCAGTTCGCGGGCACTTTCAGTTCCTGGGAGCGGCCACGTGGAGGGGGGATAAAGGGTAGGTGAGCCGTTCAAACAGAGCGGTTCGCGGGCACTTTCAGTTCCCGGGAGCGGCCACGCGGAGGTGGGTAAAGGGTAGGCGAGCCGTTCAAACAGAGTGGTTCGCGGGCACTTTCAGTTCCCGGGAGCGGCCACGCGGAGGGGGGGAAAGGGTAGGCGAGCCGTTCAAACAGAGTGGTTCGCGGGCACTTTCAGTTCCCGGGAGCGGCCACGCGGAGGGGGGTAAAAGATTGGCGAGCCTCTGTAGATGAGCGGTTTGGGCAGCAGCAGGAACTGGCTGCCGCCAGGAACAGTGATTGAAACATGGGAGTAGAGCATTGCTGTGAAGTAAGCTCTCAGCAGTCCAAACTCAACAGCTTACCATGGTCTGTAGAGAGCAGATTTCCAGTGTTCAGCAAGGCTTCTGGGATCTGTACACCGGGACCCCAGACACTCAGGATAAAGACATAATATTCGACCTTGCAGTAAGTGGACATGTGATAGGTACTGTGCTTGGTCTTATTCACAGGGAAAGAGTATAGGCATTGTTCTGGAAAAAGTATCTTTCTGAGGAATTCACTCCCTTTCTCTCATCCCACAGCTGCGAGTGTCTCCCACCCTACCCGTGGATCACCCTCCCAGAGGCTTGCGCTGATCAGGCGGTGCAAAAAGAGAACCCGGGATGACATGTTCTCAGAATTGATGGTCTGTTCCCGAAAGGAGGCGGCACAGTGGAGAGAGGACGTCTCAAGGTCTGAGCGAGCAGTCAGCGAACGGGAGCAAAGGGCCGAAGCTCGCGAGGACAGGTGGCGGCAGGAAGACCAGCAGGTGACTCAAACGCTGCTGGGACTAATGAGGGAGCGAACGGACACGCCCCGGCGCCTAGTAGACATTCTCCAGGACAGGAGACAGGAGGAAAGAGCCCCTCTATATGTTATTTCCAACCGCCCTCCCCTGCCACAAAGTCCAATCCTCCACTCACCCAAAGTCACTAGAACGAGGGGAGGCAGGGGCCGTGGAAATAATCACTCCACCCCTGCAGACTGCTCCAGTAGCAGAAGGCTCTCATTTCCAAAACTTTAGATAGGTCCTTTCCCTCCCTGCAACCGCACCCCACAACAGTTCCCTGCCCAGGTATCATCTAAAAAATATGCTCCCCTTAATAAAAATGTTTGTTTTGCACAGTGCTGTTTCCCTGACTTTCTTTCACAGGACGGTTTGGTTTTGGGGGAGTGGGTAAGGGGGTTTGTTATTAGCGACGACAGGTGCCAGAACCAGGGTACAGACAGGGGGAAAGGATCAACGTAAAGTCACTCTCACATTGCATGCACTGGGCACACTTGTCATTCTGGGAGGGGGTTGTCTTGTTCTCTATGGGGGGGGGGGGCTGTGACTTTCTGGTGGGGGAGGGTGGCAGCAAATCTTTTGCGGCCGGCGATAGCCTGCATGACAGATCCATGCAGCAGGGGATCTGTGGCCGCAATCCATGGCCAAAAAGTCACAAAGGCCCCACCACACACAGTTGCGAATAGGAGGGGTTGATGGCTCCCTTGAAACAAGCAGTCCAGCACTTCGGACTGCTCTGGGAGCAGGAGCATGTCATTCCCCGAGTTTGGAAGCGTACTTTCCAACACTCCACCCGCTCCCCAACCGCGGTATGCGTCCCAGGTTAAACCCTTAACCGAGAAATCAGTAATAGAGACGGTTTTAATAAACAATGTTTCCTTTATTATACTTTTAAAGCGTTGAGTGAAGTGGGAGAAGGGGGTTGGTAATTGGAGAGGATAGGCAACAGAAACTGGGTAAAGAAACGGGGGCAGGTTCAGCTTCTGTTTAAACAAGCGTAATAGTCACTGGTTACCCCGCTCGCTCTGGAAGCTAGCTTTCAAAGCTTCCCGGATGCGCAGCACATCCCGCTGTGATCTTCTAATTGCCCTGGTGTCCGGCTGTGCGTAATCAGCAGCCAGGCGATTTGCCTCAACCTCCCACCCCGCCATAAACGTCTCCCCCTTGCTCTCACAGAGATTGTGGAGCACACAGCACGCTGCAGTCACAATGGGGATATTTGTTTGGCTGAGATCGGAGCGAGTAAGTAAGCTTCTCCAACGACCTTTCAGACGGCCAAAGGCACACTCCACCACCATTCTGCACTTGCTCAGCCGGTAGTTGAAGAGCTCCTTTTCAGTGACCAGGGCTCCCGTGTATGGCTTCATGAGCCAGGGCATTAGCGGGTAGGCTGGGTCCCCGAGGATCACTATAGGCATCTCCACATCCCCAACAGTTATTTTGCGGTCCGGGAAATAAACACCCTCTTGCAGCCATCTAAACAGACCAGAGTTTTTGAAAACATGAGCATCATGAACCTTGCCTGGCCATCCAACATTGATGTTGGTAAAACGTCCTTTGTGGTCCACTAGTGCTTGCAGCACCATAGAAAAATAGCCCTTTCGGTTAATGTACTGGCTGCCCTGGTGGTCCGGTCCCAGGATAGGGATGTGTGTCCCATCAATAGCCCCGCCGCAGTTTGGGAATCCCATAGTGGAAAAGCCATCTATGATCACCTGCACGTCTCCAAGGGTCACTACCTTTGAGAGCAGCAGGTCAACGATTGCATGGGCTACCTGCATCACAGCAACCCCCACGGTAGACTTGCCCACTCCAAATTGATTCACGACTGACCGGTAGCTGTCAGGAGTTGCAAGCTTCCACAGGGCTATGGCCACTCGCTTCTGGATAGTCAGGGCTGCTCGCATCCGGGTGTCCTGGCACTTCAGGGCAGGGGACAGCAACTCACAAAGTTCCAGGAAAGTGCCCTTACACATCCGAAAGTTTCGCAGCCACTGGGATTCATCCCAGACCTGCAGCACTATGCGGTCCCACCAGTCAGTGCTTGTTTCCCTTGCCCAGAATCGCCATTCCACAGGATCAACGTGCCCCATTGCCACCATGATTTCTACGGGCTGGGGTCCCGTGCTTTGCGAGAGGTCTGTGCCCCTCTCAGAGTTCATGTCCTCCCGGAGCTTCCGTTGCCTCCTCGCCCGACTTCTCTGCATCTGCCTCTGGAAAAGGTGGACGATAAGGCGCGAGGTGTTGACAACGGACAGAACAGCAGCGATGAGCGCGGAGGGCTCCATGCTCACTCTCCTGTGGCGTCCGAGCTGTCAATCACCAGAAAAGGGCGCAAATTAATTGCCCGCCGGCGCTTTCACATAGGGAGGGCAGGAGTGTGGGTTGAGTGACGACATTTACCTATAACCACCCTCGACACATTTTTGGCCCCAGAAGGCACTGGGGGCTACACCCAGAATTCCAGTGGGCAGCGGGGACTGCGGGAACTGTGGGATAGCTACCCACAGTGCACCGCTTGCAATGTCGACGCTTGCCCCATTACTGTGGACTCACAAATTCGAATTAATGTCCTTGCTGTGGATTCGCGCGATCGACTTTGCAATATCAGTTTCACAAGTTCGGTTTAAGAAAAATCGAACTAGTCTCGTAGTGTAGACATACCCTCAGTCTTCCATAGGTGTAAAATGTAAATAACTATATTTACCAACCTTATGGGGGTGTTGTGAGAATTAGTTAATATTTTGCGAAATATTTTGATGGTAACAAGTGTACAGTTACTACCAAATGTCTAGTTCATACCTGAAACATATATTAGATGGGCTTCTCACTCACCTTACTGTAATATAAAGAGCCCCTCGGTGACAAACTGCTAATGACAAACATGATCAATTTTGCTAATTTTATCATCCCTCTCCATGCTCCCTATATAGCAGATTTTTAAGAGAACTGTAGTTGCAAGAGCTGATAACTGGTCTGTCTCTGTCTTGTGTGATATTCTGCCTCTGGCAGGAGCCTAGACCTGGTGCTTCAGCAGGAAGTGCATTCCTTTTCTTTAATCAATTAGAGTGAAAAGTTTTATTAAAGGGCAGGGTTGGTCCACAGAGAGAGTCATCCCATAGCAAGCAAATGGTCTGCACATGCTGTGAAGCGTGATTTTCTCTCTCTCTCTCTCTCTCTCTCTCTCTCACATTATCCATTTTTTATCTAACTTCCTCGCTTACTGGATAGCTGTATAGGCTGTACTTGTAAACGTAGAGAGCACCTTTTAAATCTCTTTAAGCTGTTTGGCTCAGTGATTTCCTGTGGCTGTCAACTTCATGGATTTTCTACAAGCTGCAAAAAGCAATATCTTTTTATCAGTTTTAAATTTGCTTTCAGCCAGTTTCACTGAGTGCCCCCTTGTTCTCATCTTATGAGTCTGGATGGAGAGAAGCAGTAGTTCAGTGTTTAACATGCCATCTGTTATTAGTATACATCCATCATGTCTCTTGTCTAAGGACCAGATCTGAAACACCCTTCTCTGGTTTAGTAGCACTTACTTTACAAGTAGGCCCATTGATTCTAAAAGAACTAGTGGTGGAATAAGGTACTGAGCATCATTGGAAGAGTGTCAGAATCTGGCCCTACACCAACAATTCAAGTTTCTATCATTTCTCTTGTGCATGACCTCCCAAACAGTTTATAACCTTGATTTCCATTTTCTGGAATAAAAATTTAAGTACAGCTATGCCCTTTTGGGGTGAGATGATGAGACAAATTTCAGTATTTGGGGTATAACCACACCACTGATTGATGTAAAGCCTGTAATTTTATTAAAGAGAAATGGAGATGTTGACAATTCAAGTTATTCTCTTTACATAGGCAGGAAAAGAAAGGATGTCAAATACAACACAGAATCCTGTTAGCCTTTGACTGCCATTGAAAATTCAACAGATATCTTAATTGAACTGTCTACAATTACCGCTAGATCTTTTTTCAGGAAAAGTGTCAGCTAATTTGGAACACAGAAATGTGCATGTAAAATTAAAATTAGTTCGCCTGATGTTTCATTATTTTGCATTCACCCAATTTAAGTTCCATCTGCCATTTAATTGCCCAGTTGCCAAATCCAGCTAAAAAATTTTGTAGCTGCACAAAATCTCATATTTCCTTGACTATCTTAACAACACCTGATACCAATTAATAAATGCTTACAAGGAGCTCGGTGCTTCACAAAACACAGTTGAATGAATGGACCTTGCCCTGAAGATCTTAAGCGCTAAGAAGTATCCTACAACTATGTCCTAGGTTCCTCTGATAAATGTAGTCACCCAGTGCCCATCTTCCTGAACATTAATTAATGGTTACCTATTTGTTCTCATCTACAACACACACATTTGGCCTCCACACTTTTGAACATGTTGAGCCTTTCCACGGTTGAAGCAGTCACTCATTTTTTCTGATCCATCATACCTCTTTATTTACTTCTGTGCAAGTTTTCCAAACATAAAGAAAAGTATGGACCCTACCCTAAAGCGCTTACACTTTAAGCAAGACAAAGCAAGTGACAAAGTTTTGCTATAAGCTGGGGACGTATCAGTTGGAAGTGACAGAGGAAGAGAAAGACCTGGGTGAATTGGTTGATCACAGGATGAGTATGAGCTGTCAATGTAATGCAGCTGTGCAAAAGGCTGATGCAGTCCAGGGATGCATCAGGTGAGGTATTTCCAGTAGAGAGGGAACTGTTAGTACCATTATACAAGGCCCTGGTGAGACCTCATCTGGAATACTGTGTGCAATTCTGGTCTTCCATGTTTAAGAAAGATTAATTAAAATGGAACAAGTGCAGAGAAGGGCTACTAGGATACTCTGAGCAATGGAAAACCTACCTTATGAGAGGAGACTCAAAGAGCTTGGGCTGTTTAAGCCTGAAGAAAAGAAGGCTCCAAGGGGAGGAGCAGTGGGAGCAAAATAACTAACTGGCTTCAGGACTAAACTTGATAACTTTATGGAGGGGATGGTAAGATGAAACTGTGTACAATGGCATGTAGCCAGTCTGTGACTGCTAGCAGCAAATATCTCCAACAGCTGGTGACGGGACACTAAATGGAGAGAGCTCTGTATTATTGCATAGAATTCTTTCCCAGGTCTATGGCTGGTGGGTTTTGGCCACCTGCTCAGGTTCTAACTGATCACCATATTTGGGGTTGGGAATGAATTCCCCCCACCTATTTCAGATAGGCGGAGACCCTAGGTTTTGTTGTTTTGTTGGGTTTTTTTGCCTTCCTCTGCATCATGGGGCATGGGTCACTTGCAGGTTTAAACTAGTGTAAATGGTGGATTCTCTGTAACTTGAAATCTTTAAACCATGATTTGAGGACTTCCATAACTTAGGGATTTTTTAGAGGAGTGAGGTGAGATTGTGGCCTGCAATGTGCAGGAGGTCAGACTAGATGATCATGATGGTCCCTTCTGATCTTAGGGTCTATAAGGCTACATCCACACTACCCGCCCGATTCGGCGGGTAGCGATCGATGTTCTGGGATTGATTTATTGTGTCTTGTCTAGATGCGATAAATCGATCCCAGAGCCGCTCCCCGTCGACTCTGGAACTCCAGCTCCGCGCGAGGAGTAAGCGGAGTCGACGGGGGAGCCTGCCTGCTGCGGTGTGGACCAGCAGTAAGTACTTTTGAAATCGATCTAAGATATTCGACTTCAGCTACGTTATTCACGTAGCTGAAGTTGCGTATCTTAGATCGATCCCCACCCCCGCAGTGTGGACCAGCCCTAAGTGAGAGGTGGAGAATAGAGGAAAGGGAACATGGGTTAAGAAATTGGAAGTTCACTCTCTCTCTCTCTTCCAATGATCCACAGAGTCACTTCCCTGAAAGGCATTATGTGATGCTTTATATGATGGACATATGAATGAAACCTGTCTAGTCTCATGATGCCCCACTAACTGGGCTTTCTAATGGGTATTCGGTGGTACAAACAGAATTTTCCTCCCAAATCTACCATCAAACAACTGCAGGGCTTTAATGCAACTACCCCCATGCCTATCCCCCACAAACATTTCATCCTAATGCTGAAATACTAGCAAAAGCCCATAGTCTCTAGGCAAATATTCCACTGGAGTTGTGCTGATCTAGTGGTCTCTCCTCTCACCTGCCCACAATGACCCCATCCTCACTGAATTTTCAGGGCCCTCAGCCCCCCTTCTGGGATGTATAAGGATGCAGAGGCTTCCCCCACCCCCATCTCACTGCAAATTATGCAAAATAAGAGATCTGGGGATTAGACTAACTTTATTTAATGCACTGCACTTGTGAGCTAAACCAGATTGTACAAGCCAGATGTACAGAAGAGAGTGGCAACGAATTATCCCAGTTTCCAATATTTCTGGTGCAAGCTATTTGCAATTGACTCAAGACATCAATCAGACATAGATCAATTTTTAATAACAACTGTATTTTTTATTTTTCCTCTAGCTTAGTGCATCCATCTTGCTGCTTCTTCCCTCCATCCTTTTACAGAAACTCTTATTGCACCAAAGAAATATTTGTTCTCTTTGGTCACATTCCTCCTAGCTTTAGGAAGAGGGAAAATTAAAGAGACTCTCAGGTTCTTTGGGGAGACGGTGACTCAAACTCCAATCTTGAATATCTTTTTTCTTTGTTTTTTTTTTTTGAGTAAACATGTCCTTAACATACCACAGGATTTGTAACTTTCTTGATTGAATGTATTATGCTGTTCATTTCTTTACAGTGCCTCTTTGCAACACAGAATAAAGCTGCTGTGGCTGTTGGACATCATTTTAGACCCTCTGTGTGATTGGCAGATCACAGAAAAGAAACATATCCCATGAGCCTCTATGTGAGGTCGTTACCAACTGATTGAGTATTCACTTTCATGCCTTAAATCTCTGAAACCCAGGTGTGTTGTAGATTAGCACAATTTACAAGCAGTGTGTGGAGATTTATTATGATAATTGTTGCTTTTATTTTTTATTTCCCTGAACTCAAAGATAATTAATGCCAGTATGTGTCCTGGTGTCTGACTCCCTTAATTGGCCCTATGGTGCCTTGGGTGTTTGAAAATCCACTCACTTAAAGGCTTTTTTTTTTCTTTTGACTTGTTTTCCTGGAGCTGTTCATTAGTGCCTAAAATATTTGATTACATTTAATTGTGATGTCTTCAATTCCATGCACCTGCTGCAATTTTACATTGGGGGTGGTGGGAAAGAGGCTTGCAGGAGCTAAAAGAGTGAGATGGGGGAATTAAATGTAAAAAGAATTCCACAGAAAAGGGTAATTGGGGTTAAATACGGAAACAAAATAAACATATTATGCAGTTTAGATATTTCTAACTACTATGGTAGCACCGAAAGGATTTATATCATAATGGCTTCATCCTTCAATCTTTCTAAAACGTTTCCACTTATCTTCTGAGGCTTTCATCTCCAGTTGGACATCTGCAGTTAGTTTAAACCTAATCTCTAGTATTAGTAAGTCCACATGTTGTTCTTCCTGACAGTCTGGCAGCATTGAGTCCCAATCCTACTTGAAGATGTTTTGCTCTGGTATAAATCTTTCTGGCTCTTGCCAGCTTTCTTCCTGTTTCAGCAAGTGATGTACATTTCATCACCAGTTTTTCATTAGGAATCCTGAAGTGGCCACAACATTCTAAAGCCTGAGGTTAGTTTTCAAAACACAACTTACAACAAACGTACAAAGCAGCCCTATGGTACCAATAGGAATCAACAGATTGACAGAAAGATATTTGCCTGAATATTCCAATTCAGAAAGGCCTCCACAAGGCAGGGATGAGGGATGGAGTAAAACTGGAAATCTCTTGCATTTTCAACAGGAGAATGAATCAGGCGTTCTGTCTTTTCTCTTAAACTCTACCATTTCTTTTCATTTATCTCTAAGGAGCAGTGTAAACCTCTACAACAGCCTCTAAAACATGTTTTCAGAAGAAAAGTAATTAGAGTGGTTTTAACAGTCCTATAATGTCAGCATTGCCTAATAAATCCCACTTTCAGCACTGCAGTGGAGAAATAAAGGACTGCAAAAGTATTGTCTTTTGAAGGATACAGTAATTTACAGAATAAAACTTGTTAATGCGACCCATTAAATGCTTGCTGTCAGGGAAATCTCAGTCTTGTACACAACAGCATCCTCTATATGTTATGACAGAAACAACACATTCCTTTTTATTTTATTCTGTGCTGACATTTTATTCACCAATTTTGTTACTAACTCACTGCAAGACATTTAAATATTCCATGATTCAATTTCCCCATCTGTAAAATGGAATTAATAAATGCTAACCCTGAAACTTCTAGAACATGGCATCATTTGATACCCTAGGATGAAAGATGCAGTTCTCATTAATTATTATTATTTCATTAATATCATATGGCACTCAAACGACAAAGTTTGGCTTTGGAGCAGAACTTTCTCAAAGTTCACAGGGACTGAGAAGTAGTTTTCTGAGTATGGATCATCGTTAATTTTTTTCAATTTTTCTGGTTTTATTATTGGTACTGGTGTACGGTTGTGTGGTTTTTGTCTGTTTTTTGCAACATGGAAGTTATAAGCAACATTCTTCCATAGTTGCCCTCCATCTCTGTTATG
Organism: Chelydra serpentina; assembly: GCA_037349315.1. Lineage (NCBI taxonomy): Eukaryota > Metazoa > Chordata > Testudines > Chelydridae > Chelydra > Chelydra serpentina. The sequence goes on along the minus strand of JBAIAC010000035.1, from coordinate 24,774,168 downwards.
ACATGATGTCCTACTGTGATATCACTGGAACACGGATACATCAAAGGCAACTTCAGCGAAGCAAAAGAGTTGAAGGGAAGGACCTGCCATGCAGCTGTTACTATTTTAGATAGTCCACACTTATTGTAGGCTTCACCGCTGGGTGAATCTCACCCCATTATACCACTCAAGAAATGTACACACACCACTACCTTCAAAAAACAATTCCAAATGAGATCATACAGTTACTGACAACAAAAGTCAAACAGAAGATTGTGGAGATCTGAAGTCAGCAAGATATTACTCTGTTATTCTGGACTGCACACCTGACATCAGCCATATGGAACAAATGACTTTAATGGTGCATTTTGTAACAACAACAGAACCTAGTGAAAATGTCCCTGCAATGGTGACTGTCAGAGAGCATTTTCTAGAATGTATTGACATTGATGATACTACAGGAGCTGGTATGACAAATGTGCTTCTTAAAAACCTGGAAGATACAGGAATTGTGATAGCTGACATGAAAGGTCAGGGCTACGATAATGGTGCCAACATGAGAGGTAAGAACAGAGGAGTGCAGACATGGATCCGAGAGTTAAACCCTCGAGCTTTTTTTGTCCTATGCAGTTCTCATTCATTGAACTTGGTGGTCAGTGAAGCAGCATCAGCTTCTAGTGAGGCTGCTGAATTTTTTAATGCAATTCAAAGCATCTATGTATTTTTCTCTGCATCAACTCATTGATGGCAAATTTTGAAGCAACATCTGGAAACATCCTCTCTGACACTGAAGCCACTGAGTGCAACACGATGGGAAAGTCAAGTGGAGGCGATAAAGCCTATCAAACACCAAATTGGGAAGATAGATGATGCCATACTTGCCATTATGGAGGATAATGTTATGACAGGTACTGTTCGTGGGAGAACAGTGGCAGAGGGAAATGGAAGTACCAGAAACATACATCACTTCAAATTTCTGCGTGGCTTAGTGTTGTGGCATGACATACTGTTTGAAATAAGTGTTGTAAGCCAGTGATTCCAAGGTGTTGACCTTGATATATCTGGAGCAACTGGACAAAGCAAAGTCATAGCTAGAGTCTTACTGGTCAGATGAGGGATTTCAAAACGTTCTGAAGAGTGCACAGAAGTTGGCAGAGTAAGTTCACACAGAAGCTATTTTCCCACCAATTCAAGAGTATAAGAGTCACTGAAGAAGAAGACATTCTGATTACCAGGCACGGGATAGTCCCATAAGAGACCCCAAACAACAATTCAAAGTTGAATTCTTTAACCAGGTGCTAGATTGTTCAATACAGTCAGTTGAAGAACGTTTCATGCAGCTCAAGGAACACAGCAGTATATTTGGAATGTTGCATGATATTCCAAAACTCCTCACTATACCTGAAGAAGACCTACATCAGCAATTCAGGGCACTAGAGACAGTGTTGACACATGATGACACGCGATATTGATGCAAGTGATTTAGTTGATGAATTGAAAGGCCTTTCAAGATACATTTCAGCAGGATCAACTCCAAAGGTTATTCTGGAATATATGTGCACAAATAAGATGACCACCCTCTTTCCAAATGCTTTTGTTGCTCTGCGCAAACTTCTGACACTTCCTGTAACAGTTGCCAATAGAGAACACAGCTTCTCCAAGCTGAAGTTAATAAAAACACATCTACTGACCACAATGACACAGGAGAGGCTGGTTGGCCTTGCAACCATCTCAATAGAGCATGAGTTGGCCCAGACTGTGGGCCTTCATAGAATATCAGGGTTGGAAGGGACCTTAGGAGGGAGATTTGAAGCAGTTCAAATCTTTGCAACCAAGAAGGCATGGAAAGCACCACTTTGATTATTCAAGCAGATAAAATGCCAGTGTTTACAATGCAGAGAAGAAAAGTTACATTTCCTGTTCAGGCATTTGAAAGTTAAGTGTTACTTAAAATTTTTGAACAAGGCATTTAAAGTTGTTAGTTCTCCTTTATTGGGGTAGGTAGCAGAGCAGTACCATGAGAGGAGTAGAACAGGAAGAAGGCAGAATTTAAACCTTTCAAAGTTTTGGCCCAAGCAAGGGGGCATGAGGGCATCATTTGAGCTCCCCACCTCAGGTACCAAAATGTTGTGGGCCAGGCTTAGAGTAGCATCATTCACAGCACCATGCCGGTATTTTCTGTACATTTGTCATGGGCACAAAAACAGAAAGAAATGTGCCAGATTAAAATATTAGTGTGAAAGCAGATGATATTTTAGACAAAGGAAGTTTAAAAGCAAGATAGTAAGACCAAAAGAAGAACCCTAAAACATTTAGAACATGATTTTCAAAAAGACAGGAGAAAAACTGTGCATGCAAAATGTATATTGCATTGTTTGCCTGATTTGCGTGTACAGTTACTGAAGTTGTCACAAAATGGATATTTCTATGCACAAATGTCCAATTAGATGCACAATTAGCCATTCATGCATCGAAAGCCCTTGACAATGTAAATACACAGACAATGTAAGTTTGCGTGTGATAGTACATATTTACAACAGTACCCATTGGCCATGTCTGCTAAAACTACAGAAAATAAATATCTCCCTGGGTTCTTAAAGCAAGTCCATCACCAAGCTATCTATACTGCTGTGACTATGGAAGAATTCCTGTATTTCTCTCTTTCTCTCCTTCCTAACATATCCTGAAGGGAGATTCTTATTTATTCATTTTAAAATGTGGCTTTGATTTGATTATTGAGGGATGGCTAAATCAGATAAATGGATTTTACATGTTGTTCTGAAGTCATTGAGATTTGTGGTCTTTTTGATCTCTTCCGGGCCAACTGTCAAGAAAATTCTATCTCCAACAGACGAGATAGTTCAATTACAATGCAGTGGCCTTACAATGCTTAGGATTTCACAAGCACTTGGTTTAGTTTTCCTTTCAGGCACAAATCAGTATTTTGTGACTAGTTAAACCCCTGCACTCATATGGAGCCCCCTCCACTGATGTCTATGCATCTGATGAGTTTATTGTAGTATCAGTGTTTAAAGGAATGTTCAGCAACTACTAAGCTGTAACCAAGAGTGATAAAGACAACAGGAAATAGCCCAATTTTCTGACTTTGGCCTCAGACTTTTTGAATACTGAGCTCCAATTGTGGTTCTTGCCTCCAATTCTTTGTTTTAATCACAAAATCATTGAACTATTATTTACTTATAAAATAAGTGAAACACATAAACACTAGTCAGTAACAATCAAACTACACAAGAAATCTGTATCTATATCTATATATATGATGCTGAAATTTGAGACTAATAGAGAGTGGTATGTATCATATTCTAACTTGAAGCGACAAAGAGTCCTGTGGCACCTTATAGACTAACAGACGTATTGGAGCATACTGACGAAGTGGGTATTCAACCATGAAAGCTTATGCTCCAATACGTCTGTTAGTCTATAAGGTGCCAGAGGACTCTTTGTCGCTTCTACAGATCCAGACTAACATGGCTACCCCTCTGATTCTAACTTGAGTCTCTTTCCAAGAGAGAAACTAGTGTTTCCCTTTCCTTCTGGGGAAAACTTGCTAGATCTGCCTGATGTTTGTACCAAGAATCTTTTTTCCACTTAAATGATTTAAACAAAAATGAAAAAATAAAAATCAATTCCTGGTCCCTTTTTGTCTAGGCAGCAGTGTTTTTCAAACTCACATTCCAGTCTGTTGTTGTGAGACTGGTTTGTACATGGATGTTTATGACTCCAACTGAAACAGTCAAGATCTTCAGTTGCAGCCTAAAATGATTAGATTAGGACCAACTCAGTCTAAGGTAATCACACAGCCCCAGTTACTGTATTATATGAGAAAGGATACATACTATACTATGCTGAGAAGGATCTGGAAGTTGTGGTGGATCACAATCTCAACATGGGTCAGTAAGGCAATGCTGTTGCAAAAAAAGAAAATGCAATTTTAGGCTGCATTAACAGAGGCATAGCATGCAAGTCACAGGAGGTGATAGTACAGCTCTACTTGGCACTAGTTAGGCTTCAGCTGGAGGACCGTGTCCAATTTTGGTCACCAATGTATAGAAAGGATGTAGAGAAATTGCAAAGGATCCAGAGGCAAGTGACAACTATGATTAAATAGAAGAAATATGAGCAAAGGCTGAAGGAATTGGGTATGTTTAGTTGGAAAAGAGGAGATTAAGGAGGGATATAATAGCGGTCTTCAAATACTTGAAAGGCTGCCAAAAAAAGATGGATAACGTTGTTCTTTTCTGGCACAGAGGGCAGGACAAGAGGCAATGGGTTCAAACTACAGCACAGCAGAGTTAGATGAAATCTCAGGAAAAACTTTCTAACTGTAAGAACAGCAGGACAATGGAACAGACTGCTCAGGAGGTTCTGGAAACTTCTACACTGGAGGTTTTCAAAAGGAGGCTAGATAGTTATCTGTCAGGAAGGTTTAGACACAAATCTTGGCAGGACCCTTGAAGTCCCTTCTAACCTTATTATTCTATAATCTTCAACATATTTGTCCTCAGGGCACAACTGTAAGATATCTTAGTACTACTATTGCCATTTACAGATGGTCAACTGAGGCATAAAGAGGTTAAGTGGCTTCCCCAAGGTCACACAGGTAACCTGTGGCAGAGCAGGGAATTTAACCTAGATCTTCCAAGTCCAAGACTGGTTCTCTCATCACTGGACTATGTTTTCTCTCCTCCATGCAGGGAGCAAAGACAAGAATGTCATCTGCCATTGCTCTGTTAAGACTCCCAACTGCTGCTCTTTCAAATTACAAAAGAAAAGCAGAAGTCAACTCACCTTCTCCTTAGAGAACAGCATCTGCTGGGGGATATGATAAAAAGAGATGTTTGTCTTTGCCACGCTGAGCAGGTATCTGGAAAATGCACCTTTTTTAGGCTAAATAATTAAAAGAAAGAGGTGGCGGCATGGGGCAGTGAACGTCAAGGACAACGTACTCTATACCCTAATGATGAATGTTCCAGCATATTCATACAAACAGGTTTCTCTTGAGATGGTCTGAATGGAAATAATGTAATTGCACAAATAGGGTAAGCTGGGTTTGTGTGTGTGTAGGAGAAAGAAAAGGAGAGAGACAGGCAGCAGTCTTGCTTCTCTTAGTTGGTGGCGTGTGGTGAATAATTGATCATCCCTTCCTTCCATCTGATGTGTTCACTAATTCTCTCAGTGCCACACTCCTACAAGTGTCACAATCACTATTAAACCAGCAGAGGAACCCAAAAACCCCTTGAGAATTCCATCTGTCTCAGATGCCTTTTAAAGCACCAAATGAAAAATTAAATGTGAAAAGCAAGAAAATGACTCTGAAGTCTTCTTCACCTTTACTGTGTGCTGTAATGCTACACTCAGCAGGCACCATTCCACATCCAAACACAAGACTAAAAGTGCTTGCAAGTTATAACAAAAAGAAGGTAATGATGATAGATGCATTGTTAATGAGAAACAAATATTTCATCTCTGCTTTTATTGTACTCACAGTGAATTAGCAGCACAATTTATAGCTTTTATAAAGATTTGTGTGTAAATTAGTGTTCATCAATGTGAGGGAGAAATAGGATTGCCAAGAGTTCTCGTTGATCTGGGCACACACTTCATAAATATCTCCAATTAATTAGTATCCTCACTGTACAGTTGTAATCCTGATGCAGTGCTTCCTTCATTTTCTAGGCTCATGGCTCTTTGGAGATTCCCAAATGTGCCAAAGTATGTTGTGTATTTTGTGACTTGAAGAAATGGGAATGAGAAAGAGATGACTAAATGCATTTTAATTAATTTCCAGTCCCAAACTATAAAATCTAGTATTTTAGGGGTGACCCAGCTCCTGAACCCCATCATTCCCATTGTTACGTACTTTAAATCCAACATTGTGAGTTTGTAAATCAGGTGTTTGAACCTCCGAATTGGAACTATGACATTATAAACAGTTCTTTTATTAATCACTATTAATCATGCTGTTAAACAATAATAGAATGCCATTTATTTAAATATTTTTGGATGTATTCTACATTTTCAAATATATTGATTTCCATTACAACACAGAATGCAAGTATACAGTGCTCACTTTATATCTATTTTATTACAAATATTTGCACTGTAAAAAATGAAATAGTACGTTTTACTTCACCTAATACAAATACTGTAGCACAATCTTTTTATCATGAAAGTGTAACTTACAAATGTAGAATTATGTACAAAAAAGCTGCATTCAAAAATAAAACAATGTAAAACTTTAGAGCCTACTACAATCCATTAAGCATATCTGGCATGTAAAGACCTATCAATGCTGGCTACAAAATTGCCACGTGAATGCCTGTTTTCACTTTCAGATGACATTGTAAATAAGAAGTGGGCAGCATGATCTCCTGTAAATGTAAACACACTTGTTTGTCTTAGTGATTGGTTAAACAAGAAGTAGGACTGAGTGGACTTGTAAGCCTCAAAGTTGTACATTGTTTTGTTTTTGAGTGCAGTTATCTAACAAAAAAAGTCTACATTTGTAAGTTGCATTTTCACGATAAAGAGATTGCACTACAGTACTTGTATGAGGTGAATTGAAAAATACTACTTCTTTTGTTCATCATTTTTACAGTGCAAGTATTTGTAATAAAAATAATAATATAAAGTGATCAAGGTATACTTTCTATTCTGTGCTGTAACTGAAATCAATATATTTGAAAATGTAGAAAAACATCCAAAATATTTAATAAATTTCAATTGGTATTCTATTGTTTAACAGTGTGATTAAAACTGTGATTAATCATGATTAATTTTTTTAATCGTGATACATTTTTTTGAGTTAATCATGTGAGTTAACTGTGATTAATCAACAGCCCTACTCGCTACAAATACACTTGGGGATAAGAACCTTGGAAGGAGAAGAGCTATTTAAACTAAAGGACAATGTTGGCACAAGAACAAAAATAAATTGGAATTAACAAATTTAGGCTGGAAATTAGAATTTTCTAACTATCAGAGGACTGAGGTTCTGAAACAGCCTCCCAATCAGAGGAGTGGGTACAAGCCACCTAATTATTTTTACAATGGAGCTTGATACATTTATGAATGGAATAATATGTTGGCATAGCTTGTGACAGCAGTGGACTACACTTGATGACCCAGGAGGTCCTTTCTAATCCCGTGTCCCTATACTCCTAATGATATTATTTGTATTACACTGGCACCTAGAGATCACAACTGAGATTGGGAGCCCATTGTACTAATGCTGTACATACAGACATTAAAAGATAATCTCTGCCCCTAAGAGGTTACTATCTAAATCAGGGGTCTCAAACACGCGGCCCGTGGGCCACATGCGGCCCACGGAGTTATTTCCTGCGGCCTGCCATAGGTGCCGACTCCACTGGCAGCCAAGCGCCAAACATTACTGAGTGTTTATCTTTTATTAAAACCCCTCTTTGCATTACAGTTTTAAAAAAGTTAATACATTGACTTTTAATAGCATACTATATTGCTCTTCATTTTTGACTATACTTTTGTATTATTGTATGAAAAGGTTTCATTGATGCAGCCCTCGGGCCAATGTACTAGTTCTCATGTGGCCGTCGTGGTGATTTGAGTTTGAGATCCCTGATCTAAATAGACAACACACACAAAAGATTGGTGAAACAGAATACTCAGTTGCAATGGGCAACTGAGGCACAGCGGGTGTAAGCAAATTACCCAAGTCCACACAGAAAATCTGTGGCAGAGCCAGGAATTCAACTCAAATCTCCTGAGTACCAGTCCTAAAATGTCAAACCATCATTTCTTTCTGAGGAAGAGTAAGCTAGAGTTGTCCAAAGGACAATAGGATCTCTTCCGACCATTGGGATTGTAGTTCACAATTTAATTACACTAAACACTGGAGGCTAGATGCTGTGAGTTGCATTAAATGACACTGTTACCCTGATTTGAATATACCAGTTTCAGTGAGAAACAATGCAATATCCCATCGGGGAGGCAGGGTTACAAAAAGGGTGAAGAAACTGAAGTAATGGAAGAACATCAGAGCAAGAGTGAGATGGACAAATAAGACAACTCTCCCCAGAGAAGATATTTTTAAAAACCCTTCACAACTTTTTTTCTTGTGGTAAGGAAAATTCATGAGCAGAAAAGACTTTTCTCTTGTTAAAAGTATGAGTGTCTATGGCAAAATGCCAGAAACTGTTGACCCACATTGGCATAAAGCCCCCAAGTTCCTCTGTTTCACTTGTTGTGTGACTCGTTTCACACAGACTGTACCTTTCATGGAAAAGGTTACGCTCCCCATTAAGAAAGCAGTAACTGCTACAGCAGCTCTTTGTTGAAGTAGACAAATCTTCTAGGAGTTGTATTTTTGATAAGTATTTCTGCAACAGTAGTCTGAAGGTTTAACTGTGTGCAGTGTTTCAGTTTAATAGTTAGACTAGGATAGTAAGCAGTAAGAAATGTTCTTAAGCAGCCCTACGCTGCCTTGTAGCTCCTGGTTACTGAAAGGTACACCCTTTTAGAGTAAATGCCACTTAACACATTACTAAAAAAGTAATAATTGAAGATGCATTGCACTGATTGCCAGCTTATGTTTTCCATTGTCTTATGGGCTCAGTGGACTTTTTCTGGCTGTGTGTTTCACTGAATGAAACTTATCTGTGTGAGGTGTAGCAATTACAGGAATGCAGAACTGAACATAGTATGAACTCCATGTTTAACATGGAGCACATAACACAGCCAACAGCCCAACCTGGCAAGTTGGGTACCGGTTTCATTGTATTAAACATCACAAGCGTAAGGGATGCTAAGATGATACAATTTATATATATAAATATTTCAGAGTTGCTACTTGAGTGCATAAATCAGGCTTGTTGGTTTTTCTGACCAGTGGCCCATAGTATTCGTAAGTATCTCATGTGACATTCTACAGTTTTCTGAATTACTGTGCAGAGAGATCCCTAAAGAAAGCCCACAGTTTGGTTAGCAAACATTTCAGGTGACAACAGGGTCCATATGGTATGTAAAATAAAAGACGTAGGAAGTGGGATTGGCCATATCTTCTGTACTCATGTGTTGATTGTAAGAAGTGCTGAAAACACACAAGTAACACTGAAATCTATGGGAACTGCTGGTGCTCAGCATTTCTGAAATTCAGATTTGTCAAAGTGCTAAATGTTACAAAAGCTTGTGTAATGCCAACAGACCCTGGTTGTCAGCGGGCAGGATTGAACCTGGGAACTCTGGAGCTTAGTACATGAGCCTCTAGTGCATGAGCTAAAAGGCAACTTGCTGTTAGCTAAGGCTGTAGAGCAGACTCATTAATCTCTCTCTCTAAGTGGTCTCGTACCACTAGAGGGGACAGAACACCACATCCAGAAGGTGTGTGGGTTACGTACTTCCCGTAGCTGAGGAAACAAGTCCCGATCTTCAGAGATTTCCCATTTGAAATCTCGGATGAGCCGCCACTTGTAACGCTGACAGACCCCAGCGGGTGGGAGTGAACCTGGGACCTCAATGTGTGAGCCTCTACAGCATGAGCTAAAAGCCAGCTGGCTGTTAGCTAAGGCTTTAGAGCAAATTCAGTTTCTCTCTCTACGTCAGGGGGTCTCAAACTCAAATTACCACGAGGGCCGCATGAGGACTATTGCATTTGCCCGGGGGCCACATCACTGACCCTGCCCTCTCGCTGCCCCCGGCCCCGCCCCCACTCCACCCCTTCCATTAGGCCCCGCCCCTTCTCCGCCCCTTCTCCGCCTCCTCCCCTGTGCACAAGGCTTCCCGCTCCTCCTCCCTCCCTCCCAGAAACCGCGAAGCTCTTCCCATGCAGCCCACGGAGCTCTTCCCTGCAGCCCACCGGGCTCCCCGCGTCCCCTCATTTTTTCTTTTAACCCCCTAGACAGTTCCCGCCACCAGAACAGCTGTCTGGCGGCGGGAACTGCCTGGGGGTAAAAACAAATTTTAAAAAATTGGGGGGGGGGATCGCGGGGAGCCTGGCAGGCCGCAGGGAAGAGCTCCGCGGGCCGCGTGTTTGAGACCCCTGCTCTAAGTGGTCTTGGTGCCACTAGATGGGACAGAACACCCAGTGGCGTAGCCAGGTTTAGAGCACAGGGGGAGTGGAGCTAAAAAAGGGCGCCGGGAGCAAAAAGCATCGGGAGCAAAAAAAGGCTCCAGGAGCAAAATAAAAATGCTTCACTCTGGCTGCAGCGTAGGAGCAAAAGGCGTCGGAGCACAAAAAAGGCGCTGCTTCTGCTCAGTGGGGGAGCGGCCGCTCTCCCTGCTCACGCTACTGAGAAAACCCCACACAGGAGGTGTGTAGGTTACACTTGCTTATCTATGATAACTAGAATATGGTGAAATATTTCACTGCGCATTAGGCAGGGCACTGATCATGTACTGGTAATTCCAAGTCACTAAAGATATGTCCTTAAAAATAATGAGCTATAGTCAAAATGATTACCCTCTTTTTTCCCCATCTCATCAGCTCTTGAATCTTCTCTGTTTCATTATTTAAAAATCATTCTATTGCATTCTATTCTATTTAGAGACAACCATCTAGTCCTTGAATCCTAGACAATCTGTTTTTGTTTTGTTTCATTTTAAATAGGTTAATTTCCATAGGTATCAATAATGCTGCATTTTAAATCAGTGTTTCCCAGTCTGGCCTCAAGTAGTCTGTGGAGCACGGGATGAAACTACTCCATGTAGGGTATGGCTCAGACTGGCAAAGGCACAGATTAGTGCACAAGAATCTTCTGGACCTTGATCCTCAAAAGCCACTGTCATCCAACCCTATTCCCACACTGAACCCTAATGAAACTGGCCAAAGAAGTTGCTGACAAATAGAAGGCTACAGGCTCAGACAGCAACTCCTCACTTCAAGATCATCTTCTCTGTAAGGCTTTTTTCTTTTTATTGTATTATTACCCCTTCCCCCAAATAATAGGAAAGGAAAGGAAAGGAAAGGAAAGGAAAGGAAGAAGAGGGTGATATCTTGGTTTCCATTAACTCATAATTAAAGATTTTCTAAAAAGTCAGATCATATCTTTCAAAATATGTCTGAGGTCCTTCTTCTCTGAAACATTACCCACTCTTTGGCTGCCAGGGCAGGCAAGTTGCACACAAAGCCAAGCACCACTGAGCAAATCAGAAGATGCTTCCACTACAAGCAGAATAAAAGAGAGGGGAAAATAATAATTATAATAAAGAAAATGGGGGAACAAATAAAGTTAACACCCACACGCACATACACACACAGAGACATGTTGGGCATTGTGTGAGATGCACCTATCTGACAATGTATCGCAAATACAGGTTTTACTAGAAAAAGATTGGGAACCACTGTCCTAGCAGCTATCTTCCATAACTACCACAGCAGCTTGTGCCCATTGGAGAACGGGTGAGAAAAATGACTCCCTTGGTCTTACTGTTTAACAGTATCCCGTTCTCACTGATTACTAACATTAAACATCCTTTCATCAAATGAAGGTGTATGACAGGGGGGAGGGATAGCTCAGTGGTTTGAGCATTGGCCTGCTAAACCCAGGGTTGTGAGTTCAATCCTTGAGGGGGCCATTTGGGGATCTGGGGCAAAAATTGGGGATTGGTTCTGCTTTGAGCAGGGGGTTGGACTAGATGACCTACTAAGATCCCTTCCAACCCTGATATTCTATGATTCTATGACACATACTATTGGAAGTGGGGAAGGTGGGGGCACACACAGCAAAAAGAGGCAGAGAGTTCACGTGGACTGGAATTAGGGAGGGTACATTGTAACATTGGCGAGGGCAGTATGCATATGTCCATCTTATGGAGATGGATCAGATCTGGTTTCAAACTGGTAATAGAGTCAGAAATAGAAATAGCACAGCACACAAGCATGAGCATAAACAGAAAGGACTTTCAGTAAAGAGCACACAGTTTCTGCTCTGGACTGCCCAGGGTGGATAGGAATGTAAAATCTTAATGCCATACAAAGGAGTACAGAGTGTTGACACTAACAGAGGTGAGTTGGTAGCTGACAGACTGCATCATAAACCATCAGCATCCCAAGAGCTGTATAGGAGAGGGGAAGTGAACTGCAGTAGTCTACTTTGTTGTTGTTGTTGTTGTTAGTCACAAGATAGTAATGACATGGGATCCAACACTGGGTTGGCAGCTATTATCACTACTGGCAATGAATGACACTAAAGAGATGACTTACAAAAAGTCACACATAATTAAGCCTAAATCCAGCTCACCAACCAGCTGGAATACTCTCATGAGACTGTGACATGTCGCTCCAATCCCTTTTTGGCATATATCATTTCCCAGATACCTAGGAACTGGCCAGTTGATATCGGCAAAATTCAGCTGGTCAGATAAGGTCAATATTCATTATATCCTACAAATGGAATTGCTTGATTCCCTAGCACAAGATTGGGTGGAGGTAGTTATCCTAATGCTCTTTGGATTTTAATAAAGATTTGGGGGCACTCTCGGGATGGTGAGTTTCTCATTTTTACTGAAACCATTTGCACATTCCTCATTTGCTGAATCATAATTTAAAATTGAAATGTAGATTTGGAGATAGTTATTAACTAGCTAACTGCTGTATTGCCAGAACCCCTTTAAACTTTCATTGATGTGACATAAGGAATATTATTATTATTATTATTATTATTATTATGAAATTACCTACAACTCTGTTTCTACAATTTAAAAGCTATGAAAGTATTTAATAGGGCTCCCTGCGGTTGTTTACTGCAACAAACTGCCATTTGGCCAAAAAATGAAGAGATGCACAATGAAGCATTTGTTGTGCAGTAAAAAAATTATAGTTCCAAAATGTTGTTCCTCCTTACTGAAAAAAGGAACATAAGGTACCAAACAAATCTGATAGAGAAAAGCGTGTACTTTTTGCTAACACTATTAGCTGGTGAATTAAACAGCAGTCTAAACTAAATAAAGCATGAGAAAAATCTTTTGGACTTGGAAGAGAGTGTGAGAGCATAGATAGGATTTCTTGTGTATTGGTGAGGATCCATGAGCAAAGACACCTGGTGAGTGATCAATAATATAAAGTTGCAGGAGAAACAAAGATTCTTGTTCTTTCGATGCTGATGTTATCACAAATAACAGCAGATGAGGATATAATAAAACAAGGCTAAAATATATTTGTGCATTTTGCTTTCTATTCTCCTTATAGAGTCAGAATTGGAAAAGAGGTGGACAAAGACTGGAAAAAAAATCTATGGCTATTTGTTCACATTTTTAAACAGATTTTCTTCATACTAACTCTCCACGTACATTCTAGTGAACGAGTATTACTGGCATGAATACTTGTGAGTAAAAAACCAAAGTTTAAGCTTCAATGCTTGACTATGCACCAAAAGCAATTTCATATTGTATAACTAATCAACAATAGCACAAGTTACAAAATGCATATTGCACTTTTTACAGACTAATCGGTAATTCCACATTCATACTGCTTGTGGATAGTTGCATAACATATCAAAATCAGAGAACTAAAGTAACATGTTGTTACGGATGAGAGCAGCAACACGCACACATTTTAATATAAACAAATGTTGTGAATCACCTCCATGCAGAATAATTTGCAAAGAGGCAAAATGCATCAGCTACATTGTTTGTTGTGAGTTACTCATTGAGCCCTAATCTGAGATTTAAACCATAAGTGTGTGTTATACAGCAACTATTATATCCCTGATCTGATCAGACCACTTATTTATTACATTAGTTTATATCACTATTCATTATGCTTATATAGCACTGATGTAGTCATTGACATGCCAGTGCTATAATATCAATACAAAGCACTGAAATCAAGGAAAATCTTTTCACAGTAAGGTACTACTCAATGTGAGGGTGGCAGAATTGAGCCCTTAGTAAAGACCCAATTAATGCATATAGCCCACCTGAAGCAGATGATCTGGCACAAGAGCAAATAACTCAAGCAGCCACCTTACAAGACAAAAAGGATACATTTTCCATTATTTAAAAGGAGAGGAGAAAAGAAGTAGGAAGTATATAATAGGTAGAAGACCCAAAAGACAGACAAAGACAAACCTACCTAAATACATTGGACTTGCACTGTACCCTAAAGACAACCAGCCAAAAGCTTGGGCAGAATTCTTTCAAGATAAAGTTCCTTCACAGAAAACCCTCAACTGAGATAGTTCTCTCCCTTTCCTTGTTCTGACTGCATCTAGGGACCAAGAGTAGAACCACCCATTTCAGTCATGACAACCAGACGAGGACACATGCAGAGACAATATTTCTCAGGTCTTAGATTATGAAGAGCTTTACATGTCAATACTGAGACCATAAATTGTTCTAAAAAGAAAATATTCACACATTGATAGACAGTGACAGAATTTTGTTGTGCAACTCAGAGATGCAGTGTTGTTTGGGACAAAAATGAAATGGGCAAACTCACAAATGATGCATGATAATTTTCATGGTGACTCTGAATTTCTCATGGATCTCAGGGCAAAGATAATAGCAATGATTAAATTACACTAATCATGCAGTCAATTAATGCCTCAACTACAATCTTAGCATGTTTATCAGCTAGTAATCTAACTAAGCTGAATGCTTAAAAAATGTACAGTTTTAGATGTAGTAGCATTAAGACCAGGACAGAAATAAAATTCCTTTTCAATTAACACTGATGAAAAAATGTTTTTCCTGACCACTGTGAAGAAATCTAAACTAATAATTGACCCAATAAAGTTCCTGCAAGCAATTTCATGCTAATACTGTATAAACGTTATTCATTTTCAGTCAGCATTTTCTACACTAAAGTTAAACCTAAAGTTATTCAGTAACAGGACAAGAATACATTCTTTTCTAGGGAGGTTTTGTGGAAGAAGTCAATCTGACTTATTAAACCAGAACATTGGGGTCCAGTTATACCACTGACTCATCTTGGGTTCTTTTGTGCACTCAGAGCCAGATTCTCAGTTGGTGTAAATCAGTGTAGCTGCATTAACTTAAAATGGAGCTCAAAATTTAACACCAGATGAGGATCTACTCCTCAGAATCAGGCTGAGGGCTTTTCTGTGTGACAGTGTGGGTGTCCTTTCTATGTATAGTTTATGAAGTCTGTATGAAATTATGAGCTCTCTATACATATCTGTATCAAACTACCAGACTCCATTTTGTTTTCTGAGCACAGTGTTCATTGAAAGACAGTTCTGTGCCTTCACCATAGCTCTGTAGTCCTCAGACTGAGGAGTCAGGGGAAAGTCCCTTTGGACAAAGGGCTGACTAGAGCCCAGGGTAAACCAGTTTTTCAAATCCAGACTGACCAAAAAACAGATGTGAGACTTTGAGGTTGAAAAAAGTGTCATCTGAAAAAGCGAACTGGAAATCTATAAAAGAAAGGTTCTCTCACTGGCCATCTGGAGAGAGAGAAGAGACATGATACTAAACTGCTCAAGATAGTTAAGACCAAAGCAGACTGTGAAGAACTTCAAAAAGATCTCACAAAACTAAGTGATTGGGCAACAAAATGGCAAACGAAATTTAATGTGGATAAATGTAAAGTAATGCACACTGGAAAAAATAACCCCAACTATACATAAAATATGATGGGAGCTAATTTAGCTACAACTAATCAGGAAAAAGATCTTGGAGTCATCGTGGATAGTTCTCTGAAGACATCCATGCAGTTTGCAGCGGCAATCAAAAAACCAAACAGGATGTTAGGAATCATTAAAAAAGGGATAGAGAATAAGACAGAGAATATCTTATTGCCCTTATATAAATCCATTGTGCGCCCGCATCTTGAATACTGCATACAGTTGTGGTCCTCAAAAAGGAAATACTGGCATTAGAAAAGGTTCAGAGAATAGCATCTAAAATGATTAGGGGTTTGGAACAGGTCCCATATAAGGAGAAATTAAAGAGGCTAGGACTTTTCAGCTTGGAAAAGAGGAGACTAAGGGGGGATGTGATAGAGGTATATAAAATTATGAGTGGTGTGGAGAAAGTGAATAAGGAAAAGTTATTTACTTGTTCCCATAATATCAGAACTTTATTTTGTCTAAAGTAAAGACTGATTGTAAAGTCTGTGTCTATTTGCTACAAGTATTGTGTGTCCCTGAAGAGGTAAACGATAAACCAGAGTACCCATAGGGAGCGAAAACTGGGAAAGGGTCCTTAAGTTACTGAGCTGTCTTGTGAAGGGTCAGCACTAGTCCTTGGGGCCTAAAGAGCTAGATGCGGGTCTCCACTTCCAGGTGAAAGGTACCAGTCTAAACTCAGGAAGCGTACCAGAGTTCAGAGCCAGATATGGTGACCGAAGCCTACCCAGAGACAGAGGAGAGCTTAAACACACACCTGCCCAGCATATGGGATTAAACAGCAGCCTGGGAAGTGTTCACCAGGGGGAACTTGGCCAAGGCTGTGACATCATGTTTGGGTGCTAAAGTGTTCTGAATAGACTTTCTGTCTGTAACAAGTTACAATTTATCATGGGAATCTGAACTGAGAAAGTTGGATGTAATGCCCAAACAAAAATGTTACATGGCTGTGTTAGGAAAATTAACTTAAACCAAGAGAGTTTGGAATTTACTAAATGTTATGGCTTTTGAGGATCTCTCTGTTAACTGTTCGCTATTAAAATGTTGCATTGTTTACAATTTCTTCTTATATTATACCTATATGTAAATCAAGTATTGATTAACAAGATTTCATACCTACTTAATTACAAGAATTACTGACATGATAACCTCAGACCATTCTGACTAGCACTTACAATGAAAACAATCTGGTGAATTATGCTCTACAACAGGTATCTGTATGTTTTCATTTTTCTCATCTTTAATGACTTTTTTGTTTGTTTTTATATATATTTAACAGTAGCACTTACGCACATTAGTAAGTAATACAAAACCCCACAAAAATGTTATAAGATAATATTTTCAAAATCACCAAAGTGACTTAGAAGCCTAAGTCCCATTAACTTTCACTGGAAGACAATGGACTCTTAAGCCACTTAGGCATTTTTGAAAATTGTATCCATGCAGCATTCTTGCGTACAGGAGTCTTTGGCACTTGTTCTTCAAAATGAAAGGTGCCTCTATTTTCCCCTTTATCCGTTCTGTTCCACAGAAATCCACTTCAAACAGATCAATGCAATGCCAGCACTGGAGATAGATTCATCAGCAGGATTTTCCAGACAATACAGAAGACTAAATTATCAAGCAAGAAATGAACACATGGTCTTGTTGTTTCTCACTTCAGAAAGGGTGATTCCAAGGATAATGTCTGCTAATAAGCCTTTCTGTGGCAAAGGCTGCTGCAAAATCCTACCTCAGCACCTCAACGTGGCGCAGCGGTGACCCTGGCCGTCTGACAGCTATGCCCTGGTAGGTTTTACCATGCTACAAAGGTGTCGGACTATCCAATCCGGGGAGTCGGATTGCTCTCTCAGAGGAAAGAGCGCTTTTCCTTCTCCTTAGAGGTTGAAGGCTAGCTAAGCTTGAGGAGGTATGTATGCCTGCCCACCTAGCCAGTGGGATGGCTTGAAGTTAACGGCTAAAACAACACGAGTAAATGAACATTCTACGGTGGCGGAGCGGAAATTGAGCGACGAGAGGTTGCTAAAAATGTCAGGTGCTAGGCCAACATGGAAAAGGACAACCCTGGCTGTTTGTACTTACAATTGTAGGTCACTGGCGAAGGAGGAAACTTTAAACCATCTGATGGAGGAGAAGAAAAGGATAAAATGCGATATTCTCAGTGTCTGCGAAACCCGACGAAAGGAGGAGTTGGAAGTCAACTGGAAGGATGGAAGTGCTGTGAGGCTTGAAAAGGGAGATGGCGCTAGAAATGTTGGAGGAGTCGGATTTATCGTCAATAAGGATTGGTCTTCAAAAGTCATATCATCCAGCTAACATCATCACGTATCGGTGTGCTGCATCTTCATATGGCGTCAAAAGCTACCCTCAAGATCATCCAGGCCTACGCTCCCACAAGTGCAAGTGAGGACGAAGAAGTGGAAGAATTCTACCGAGAGCTTGAAAGAGCTCTCGCGCAAAAATCCACGTACACTGTCACGATGGGAGATTTCAACGCCACGGTCGGGCAAGGGAAAGCTGGCGAAAAGTTCATAGGGAGATACGGCAGCGGCGAAAGGAATGAAAGAGGAAAAAGGCTGGTAGCGATGGCAGAAATGAAAGAACTGCACGGCAAACACCTGGTACACAAAGAAGATCTCAAGAAGGTGGACATGGATCGCACCAAATGCGAAGAGTAAGAATGAAATTGACTATATTTTAGTCAATAAAAGGAGCATCGTTCAAGACGTCTCTGTGGTGCAGCCTTTCAACACCGGTAGTGACCATTGCCTGCTTAGAGCGAAGTTGATTTTCGACGAAGCAGTGGAAAAGAAGGCGTTACAGATGGCAAACAGGAAACAGCAGCCGAAGACATTTGATGAAGCAAAGCTGAAAAAAGCGATTTCTGGGTTTGACTGGAGCCAGATGGAAAAGTGTGATGAGCACAATAGTATCTTTGCTGACAAGCTGAGATGTTGCATAAAAGCAGCTGAAATTAAAAAGCTGAAGAAGGCGAAGGGAAGAATCTCAAATGAAACGAAAAGCTTGCTGGAGAAGCGGAGAAACATGAAAAGGAGCTCGGATAACAACCTCGAGTACTCCATTCTGTGCAAGCTGATACAGTGAAAACTGAAGGATGACTTCGAGAACTTCCGGAAAGAAAAGCTCCTTAAAACAGCTGAATCACGCAAGAGCCTCAGGACATGCAAGCGGGAATTGACGCAGTATAGATTGAGCATAATAGCCTTGAAGAACAAGGATGGAGAGACAGTAACCGACAGAGCAGGGATGGAGGAGGTCTGCAAGGACTTCTATACAGAACTGTTCAAATCAAGAATCAATGTCCCCCTCTCAACCCTCCAAGAGTCAGAAGAACGCATCCCCCCCAATAATCGTCAGCGAAGTCTGAAGCACACTACACCAGATGTAGAAGGGAAAAGCTCCAGGCAAAGATGGAATAACGTCAGAAATGATTTCTGCAGGAGGCGAAAAACTTTGGAAGGCCCTTGCTTTAAGTTTCAGTCAATATCTTGAAGAAGGAAAAATACCATCAAGCTGGAAGGAGTCGAATACCATCTTGCTGCACAAGAAGGGCGATTGATAAAATCTTAAGAACTACCACCACCCTATATGCCCGCTCTCTCACATCTACAATCTCTTTACAAAAGTGATAACGAACCGACTCTCGCAGAGTCTGGATGAACAACAGCTGAGAGAGCAGGCAGGGTTTTGAAAAAATTTCAGTACAATCAACCATATATTTACCCTTAGCCAGCTCCTAGAAAGAGCGAGGGAATACAAACTCCCGCTGTGCATTGCTTTCGTCGACTATGAAAAGGCCTTCGATAGCATCGAGTTTAATGCAATATTAAAGGTGCTCACAGAGCAGGGCATTAACACGCAGTACATTAGTTTTTTGAAGGAAGCGAATACTGGATGTACAACAGACATTACTCTCCTTGAAACTCCCCTCCGCATCCCAATCGAGAAAGGCGTAAAGCAAGGAGATACGATTTCACCGAAACTATTCACCACCTGCCTCGAAATGGTTATGAACAAGATCAATTGGAGGAGTGGTGTCAACATAAACGGAGAGCGATTATCTCATCTCAAATTTGCGGACGACATTGTACAAATTGCCAAAAGCACCAACCAACTGCAGAGCATGCTACGAAGACTCGACAAGAAAAGCAGTCAGGTAGGCCTGAAAATGAACCGCTGCAAAACGAAATATATGCAATCAGACATCTCACGAAAAGCCCGAATATCAGTAACAGGAGAAGACATCGAAGAAGTTGAACAGTACATATATTTGGGCCAAGAAGTTAATATGCGCCAAGACCTGAACGGAGAACTTTCGCGAAGGATTCAGGCAGGATGGTGTGCATTTAACTCCATCAAGGACATCCTCAAAGGAAAAATTGATAAGACCAAACGTAAAAATATCTTCAATTCAACAGTGCTGCCAGCCATGCTGTATGGCAGTGAAACGTGGGCACTGATGAAGAGAGAAGAGCAATGGCTGTTGGTAGCTGAAAGGGCAATGGAACGAGCTATGTTGGGAATCTCCCTTATGGATCGCATCCCAAATGAAATCATCAGAGAACGCAGCGGTGTGAAAGATATTGTCGTGGAAAGCAGACATAACAAGATGCGATGGGCGGGCCACACAGCACGGCTCACGGACAATAGGTGGACCGCAATCATTGCTGAGTGGTACCCGCGAGAACAGAAAAGACCCCACAGTCAGCCTCCAAGAAGATGGGAAGATGACATCGTTAAACGTTTCGGACGAACGTGGAGAAGAAAGGCAAGAGTGCGAGAAGAATGGCAGACGTGTTGTGATCGGCGCAGTCTTAACGACAGCTGAAGTCCGATCGATCCAGGTGATCCAGGTGAATAAGCCTTTCTTGAGTATCCTTTAAAAAGTCTGCTGGCTATGGTGTTAGAAATGAAAGATCCAGTTGAGTCAGAGTTACTCTTCTCATGGTAGCTTTCATAAAGGTAACAGCAAAATGGATTGGATGTTCACTCTGCATCAGCTTCTTTAAAAGGACTACATCAAGTTGACAATACATGCAATGTATGGATTACAAAAAAAAAAAAGTAGCCTCACATACCAGACATATTCAGATGGCAAGGCCACCAGGAGAAACACAGACATGTTTCAAACTGTTTCACTGTATTGGCTGTTTACAACTACTTTGTGTTTTTCATAGAATCATAAAAATATAGGGCTGGAAGGTACCTTGAAAGGTCATCTAGTCCAGGACCCTGCCCTGAGGCAGGACTAAGAATGAACTCTCACAGAAAAATGATAAATGACAAAATCACCATATCACACATGGGTGAACACTATCTGACCTCTCAGTCCTTGTCTTCAAATGAAACATGCTCAATACCTTCAAAAAAACAAGCCTGGGATCTTAAATTCATAACTGTGTTAGACTAAAAATCATGGACTCAGTAAAGACACTGGAGCTATGGCTCATTACAACAAATCTACAACGCACTACCCCTCCTTTGAAGGGTTGCCAACTTTCTATTGGCACAAAAATGAACACCCTAGCCCCGCCTCTTCCCCTGAGGCCCCGCCTTATGCTCACTTCATTCCCCCCTCCCTCAGTGGCTCACTCTCCCCCACCCTCACTCACTTTCATTGGGCTGGGGCAGGGGTTGGGGTGTGGGAGGTATGGGGGCTCTGTGGTGGAGCCAGCTCCTGGCCCCTCGGGCAGCTCCTAGTCAGCGGTGCAGCACAGGGGCTAAGGCAGGCTGCCTGCCTGGTCTGGGGCATCGCATTGCGCCCCGGAAGCAGCCAACAGCTCTGACTCCTGGGAGGGGTCATCAGAAGGCTCTGCAGCGTGCGCTGCTCTTGCCTGAAGGAACTGCTCCCCCAGCTCCCATTGGCTGATTCACCGGACCTGCTGGCCGCTTCCGGGGCCCAGCGTGGTGCCCCAGGACAGGTAGGGACTAGCCTGCCTTGGCTCTGCAGCACCGTCAACCAGACTTTTAAACAGGGCCGGCTCTACTGTTTTGACTGCCAACAAGCTGCGTGCTGAATTGCTGCTGCAGATGGCGGCGGCAGTCCGTGTGCCGTTAGGGTGGCACGCGTGTTTCCGTGGTGGTGGCAATTCGGCAGCAGCTTCTGTCTTCAGCCTGAAGAGAGAAGATGCCGCCGAATTGCCGCTGCCGCGGGCGGCTAAATATAGAAGCTGCCGCAGAATTAGCGCCGCCGTGGAGGAAACGCGTGTGCTGCCCTAATGGCACATGGACTGCCGCCCCTTGCAGATTGCCGCCCCAAGCACCTGCTTCGAACGCTGGTGCCTGGATCCGGCCCTGCTTTTAAAGGCCCAGTCAACGGTGGTGACAGGAGCCACCAGGGTCCCTTTTCGAACAGGTATTCAGGTCGAAAACCAGACACCTGGTCACCCTACTCCTTTGTCCTACTGCTGCAGAAGTATTAACTGCCCACTTCACCTTGAATGTTTTCTTACACCATGTGTTAATTCATTATGCTAAGCAATCTGTTCCATCTTGTATGTAGCTGTGACACCCTGAGTAGCTGAAGAAGAGCTATGTGTAGCTCAAAAGCTTGTTTCTTTCACTAACAGAAGTTGGCCCAATAAAAGATATCACCTCACCCACATCGTCTTTCTAAGTCAAACCTAGCTGATCCCCAACAAGTGTTTATTTAACCAGTTCGTACAGTCCTCCAACTATGAGGATTCCACAACCACACTTAAAAGCCTGTGCCAGTATTTAATTATTCTTATAGCAAGAAAGTTTTTCCGAATATCTAACTTAAATCTCCCTTGCTGAAAATTACGCTGATTATTTCTGTCCTATCTTCACTGTCATCTTTATAAGAGCCCTTAACATATCTGAAACTTATCGGCTCCCGCCTCAGTTTTCATTTCTCAAGACTAAACATACCCAGTGTTTTAATCTTTAATCTTTCCTCATAGGTCAGATTTTCTAAACCTTTTATCATTTTTGCACCCATCTTATAGTAATTTAATTTAGCTCTGTGACACTGATAGCCATTTTTGTGGAAGTCCATTTTGTCAGGGACACATCAGCAATTCCAGGCCCAGTAGGACCAGTCTGAGAGAGAGAACTCAGTGGAACCAGCTTACTTTAATCTTTGTCATATTTCCCTCAACAAAAGTGCTAGATTGTTGTGAACACAAGAATTGATGCTTAAACAGAGGGATACACAGTCTACACAGTCTACAAAAATGGACTGTCAATATTTGTTCAATTTTAAAAGAGAATTAGCTTATGCTCTTTTTGTGGTTGATTTCTATACATTCTTTTTGGCACAGGCCTTCCCAACCAGTAGGTTCCAATCCACTGGTAAAGTACAAGGGAGCTCTCTACTAACTAAGAAAATGCAGCACCACATGTCATATCACATAGTAGAGCTGCGTATGGATTCGTGAAAGGCATTCTTTTGCTCATAAAAAGCTATTTTCAGAATGCTGACCAATTGCGGTGAATGGTTTTGTCCAAATATCTGCTACAGTGAGATCCAGGGAAGATATTGAATTTAAGCCACACATGGCATAGTTTAACTCCCAGTGCTTGGCTGTCTGCCAACATATATTTTAATAAAATACCTCTAGACTTGCAAATGGAAACAACCTAGTGAAAAATGCTGCATCCCAGAACGTCATGTGAATGTTATGTGGTAACTGTTGGAGTCTGATTCTGTGAAAATGAATAAACATAACCATATAATATACACAACCCCATTCAAGATAAAACGTATGCCTTTGCTTTAGAGTAGCCCTGAAATAAACATGAACCCTAGTCAGTTTGTTAATAGTTGCTCAAATTAATAGAAGAAAAAATAGATATAAAATGAGATAAATAAAACCTTATGGGAATACACAAAACAAATATGAAATGTAATTTGTTTAGTACTTGCAGACTATTCATTTGGATTGTGATGTTTCAACAGAAATGTGCATCAGTTATTACTAGTCTAAGTTAGAACAATGAGCTGTATGGTGCTTGGTACTAAAACAAATATGTAGTATACTAATATCTTGCTGGGAAACCAGAACTGAAGAACACAATTATTGACAGTAGCATCCTGCCCTCCCCCACCCCCAAGCACCAGGTCCCTCACCTGCTCAGCTTCCACACACTATCAATAGGATCTGACCCCCAACACAGCACCAAGCCCAGTAACACATCTCTAGTCCCCTAACCCCATCATGCAGCAGCAGCCTCATCATGTGCACCAAATCCACAACCTAGTTCATTAAATCCATCAACCCAGGCCCCACCTCATGCAATGCTCACAGTGCAATGTTCTCACAGTGCTCTTACTGTGCTCACAAAGCATCCATTTTCACACCCTCCACCCACAGCACCTAAAATCCACCTGTGATGTTTTGATGCGATTCCAATCCTTTGAGGTCATACAAGATTGTGTGATCGGACAGATCTTGGCAAGAATCTATTGGTGGACTTTGGGTTCTGCATGAAAAAACATGTTTAGAACTACTTCTCTATTGAAAGAACATTTGCAGAAACAAGACAGTAAGTAATTATCAGAGAGTATTTGTGGAAAGAGAATTTCCACCTTGCAAACATGAATATTTGCTTTTGAGATGACGGTGATTGGGATGATATAAAACCTAAAGATAATAGATATAATAGCAGTTACTAACAAAAAGCTAATAAAAAATCAGAAAGGATGTCTTGTGAAATGTCCCTTCAAAATGAACGTTCAAACTGAATGTCAAATATTGACTATACAAAACAAATTGAGACCCCTGCCAATCATGCTGATCAGTACTGTCTTATTGTTTCTTTGTCTATCTGTATCTATCTGTTGTTTCTTGTCTTATACTTATTTTTTAAGCTCTTTGAGTCATGGACCATCTTCTTGTGCTGTGTTGTACAGCTCCTAGCACAATGAGAATCTGGTCACCATTAGAGGGCCTAGACACTACAGTAATACAAGTAATAAAATAATAATAATGTAAACAAGAATTATTCATATAAATTGTTAAGCAAATGTCTTTTAATAACAAACACATTTCAGAAAATTATAAATTGATCACAGATTACATTTCACAAGTATACACAGAAACTAAATTCACTGGGGTTTATCAATAATTTATCAGTTATTCACTCTGCTCTACCTGTTTGTAGGAAAATAAGATACTATGGGCCAAATTGTTAGCTGGAATAATAAACATAGCTCCATAGTTTTCAACAGAACTAGTCTGTTCTGGTGACATCAGTGCAGCAATACTGATTTAAACATGCTGAGGATTTGGCCCTGTATCCTCAGTCTGATTAAAATATTCATTGCAATTGTGTCTTGTTATAATCAAAGCAGAACAGAAATATTCTTATTGCTCTATGCCAAAACGTGCTTATTTGGCTGTGTTTGTAAATGTTACTTACATTGTGACTACCGCAACCAATTGTCTGCCTCACTTAGTTATTCTCAGCATCTCAGTGTTCAATTTTATTGGATTATGCACTGAAGTTATTACATGGAGAGAAGCATCACTTCCTTATTCAATATTTTATAAGGATTTGAATCCTGTCCATCTGGGAGAATGGACAGCCTCCCCTGTGCTGCTTATGTTGTGTGATCTGTGGTAGTTAGAAAGGTAACACAGACATTTTGGCTGGATTATATTAAATACAAAGGAATGTTTTGCAAATTTAAGATTCTGTTTGCTTATGTGTAGTCACTGGAGCTCCTGCTGAAAAAAACAAGCAGTTGAGTTTGTTTGTTAGATCATAAAAAATGAAATGGCAATAGTTAAGCTTGTGATCTATTATTCTCTTTACACGAAATAGTGAAGCCTGGAATGTTCATTGAGTTGCAGATTATAAACAACAGCAAACATGTCAGAATAATTTTTCAAATAAGAATATATCATTAGATTTCACTATGACTGTTCATAGTGTATTCATTTGTTCTGGGATGAAGAAAAATGTAAAATTTAAAAAAATACTGTGGTTAAATGACGCTCCATCTTAAAAACAAAACAACCCCACCCCCACATTTTAAAAATAAAACAGAAAATATACTAGTCTGTAATTCTTTTGTAAGACTTTTCCACTACGTTAATATATTAATAAATATATGTAAACAGATATCATGCACTATTTATAATATGCTAATAATTTACAAAGGCAATATGATCCTGATTATATTGCTATTAAATGTGCAATTTGATTAACTTATTTACTTAATCTCTCTAGTACCCAGGTGTTTCAATTA
Source organism: Chelydra serpentina (assembly GCA_037349315.1). Classification (NCBI taxonomy): domain Eukaryota; kingdom Metazoa; phylum Chordata; order Testudines; family Chelydridae; genus Chelydra; species Chelydra serpentina. Next base: position 24,748,368 of record JBAIAC010000035.1, on the reverse strand, counting down.
CAGTAATTAAAACACAAAACAAAACTAAAACAGTTAATCAAAGGCTAAACAGAATAAATTAGTCCCGAATTGTGTTCTAAAGGTTGCTAGACGCTAGCTCTGATGTATTGTCAAAGAGACTGAATTCCAAAAGCAGGAATCCTCAAACAAAAATGCCCAATTACCGACATGTTCTTCTCAAACATAGGTAATGAGAGCAAACCTCTAGCAAGGGATCTTAGCTGCCATGATGGTAAACAAAGTAAGAGGCAATATGTTATAAAACTAGGTCCCAGACCACTCCCAACCTGTAGTTATCGTTATACACACTCCTAAATGAAGAAGCAAAAAGTAACCCACTGTAGAGAAATGAGCACACTCAGGTTTTTATGTTGACCTGTATCAATGAGGTGTTGGGCAACTCTGTATTTGTGGCTTTCATCTGGGCTTCAGGAGTCACCGAAATAGAATGTATTACAATAGTCAAACCTGTTAATAACAAAGGCATGGATGACCATTGTGAGGTCTGCATCTGAGCGATATGGCCACAGTCTTTTGACCAACCACAGTAGATGTTAAAGGCTCTACATACCACCATTACTATCTGGGGAAACAGGAGGAGTGAACAATTTTGATAAGAGTCAGATACCGGCCTGTAAGAGATTTTGAAGATATATCCTCTGGACACTTATCTCAATGTTTTTTCCTACCAACAAGCATTCCTTCCATCTTATTTCAGTTTGGTTTCAGAAATCCTCTCTCTTCCTCTCACACAGTAACCAAGTAAAGAGTTTGTAAAATTTGGGTTTAATGAAACTGCGACTTAGAGCCAATTATCTTTCGCATATTGACTGCAATGTTCCCCAAACATCAAAAATTTCCCCAAAAGCTTCAACCACAGGCACAAACCTTTAGCAAAGATGTGCAAAAGGATGGTCCCTGGGTTTGCAGCAGAACTTTGTTAAAATTCCACCTTGCAGTGATGGTTAGATAATAGATAATGGTATAGAGAGTACACTTATAAAGTTTGCGGACGATACCAAGCTGTGAGGGGTTGCAAGTGCTTTGGAGGATAGGATTAAAATTCAAAATGATTTGGAAAAACTGGAGAAATGGTCTGAAGTAAATAGGATGAAATTCAATAAGGACAAATGCAAAGTACTACATTTGGGAAGGAACAATCATTTGCACACAAAATGGGAAATGACTGCCTAAAAAGGAGTACTGCGGAAAGGGATCTGGGTGTCATAGTGGCCCATAAGCGAAATATGAGTCAACAGTGTAACACTGTTGCAAAAGAAGGGAACATCATTTTGGGATGTTTTACATGGAGTGTTGTAAGCAAGACACAAGAAGTATTTCTTCTGCTCTATTCTGCGCTGATTAGGCCTCAATTGGAGTACTGTGTCCAGTTCTGAGTGCCACATTTTCAGGTGTGGACAAATTGGAGGAAGTACAGAGAAAAGTAACAAAAATGATTAAAGGTCTAGAAAACATGACCTGTGAGGGAAGAGTGAAAACAATGGGCTTGTTTAGTCTGGAAAAAGAGAAGACTGAGAGGGGACATGATTACAGTTTTCAAGTACATAAAAGGTTGTTACAAGGAGGAAGTAGAAAAATTGTTCTTCTTAACCTCCGAGGATAGGACAAGAAGCAATGGGCTTAAACAGCAGCAAGGGAAGTTTAGGTTGGACATTAGGAAAATTTCCCAACTGTCAGGGTGGTTAAGCATTGGAATAAATTGCCTATGGAGGTTGTGGAATCTCCATCATTGGAGATTTTTAAGAGCAGGTTAGACAAACATCTGTCAGGAATGGTGTAAATCAGGGATCGGCAACCTTTGGCTTGCGTCCCGCCAGGGATGGTTTGTTTACCTTCCGCGTCCACAGGTTATGCTAATTGCAGCTCCCACTGTCCGTGGTTCGCTGCTCCAGGCCAACGAGGGTTGTGGGAAGCGGTGCGGGCCGAGGGATGTTCTGGCCACTGCTTCCCGCAGCCCCCATTGGCCTGGGATGGCGAACCATGGCCAGTGGGAGCTGCGATCGGCCAAACCTGCGGACACGGCAGGTAAACAAACTGGCCCAGCCCACCAGGGGGCTTACCCTGGTGGGCCGCAGGCTAAAGGTTGCCTATCCCTGGTCTAGATAATACTTAGTCTTGCCATGAGTTCAGGGGACTGGACTAGATGACCTCTTGAGGTCCCTTCCAGTTGTATGATTCTATGATTTCCCCTGCCTGATTTGGAGTCACCCCCTTTCTACCTAAAATAATGTATCCTGAGGGGTTGTAATATACCTCTGAAAAAAAGGTTTTTTTTTAAAAAGGATGTTGCCTGAGGAATGCACCAGGTTTCATTAAGTATTAGAAACATTTATATTTCACCTAGAACCGGGCAAAACTATTCAGACAAATAGCTTGTCTGATAAAAAACGGCTGCTTCAGTCCGTCCAAAAATATTGGTGAATTTTATACAAATTAGTTACATAGTTTAAGCAAATTTGTTTCTTCGGGATTTAGATGCTCAGTGGTGGCAGGAAAGGCCTTCTTTATTCCTTTCAATTTAGTGGTTAGAGCATGCACCCAGGATGTGGCATACCTGCGTGCAATTCCCCCCTATGTTTGATGTGGAGAAGCAATGTGAAATTGGGTCTCCCACATTACAGGAGAATTCTATAGCTACCAAACTATGGGATATTCTGGGAGGGCTCTCTCAATCTCTTCTGTTGAAGCTCTTCCCCTGTTTCAATAATTAAATAATCAATAGAGCAAGAACTTGAGTTTCCCACATCCTTGGTGAGTGCCCTGACCACCAGATTACAGAGTCTTTCTGACTCTCTTTTCGTAGTCCAAAGACTATTCATTGCCATTCAAATTGGCAATTCATAGCCATTAAACATTCAACCTTAAACAAATTTCTTTTAATTTAAGTTTTTCCAAGTTTTTTGATTTGGTACAGCCTAACACTCCCCCTTCCCTTCCTCCCCCCAATGTTTTGGAGCTGCCAATGAACTGAAAAATCAGTTATTAGCCAAACTCTAGTATTACCTCAATTTCATATTATAGAAATTGAACACCATGCTATGTTAATAATATACTGTTTACCTTTTGAGGTAAATATTTTCATTGAAATCTACTTAACATTCATTGATTTGTCCATTGGCACTGGCATCCTCTTTGAAAAAAGGAATATTGCTTAAATGGGAAAACAAATGAATAACCCCCCCTCCCCCCCCGCAAATGCCACACTTGCCACTGAGCCTACTCTCTCAAGATCCCACAAGGGTCAAAAGTCGCTTTATAAAGTCATCATGGGCAAGCTGACCTCATTTGTCAGTAACCAGCAGTGATACCATCTCATTTCCATATAGACAAAAACATTTGGAAGAAAACATACATTTAAATTTTAGCTTCATAAGTTAGTATTTTCAAGACTCATGGTGATATGAGGAGGAGTCAGTTCTAAATGTTTTTAAAATCAAATACCAAGTCATTATCTTTCCATGTTACAGTTATTCTTAATCTGAAATGAACCAGGATCTGTGAATGATGCTCAGAAGTACTAAAACTCATGATAGTATATTTTCATACTTGAGCATGCTCTTGGCATAATGGTAGCAATTTGTACTTCATCTTCAATTCACTAACTAGACCGTGCTCCAATAAATCATGAAAAAGGAATAATGGAACACAGTCCTCACACTAAGTATTTCAATGTATTTATCTGTTAAGATTTTAATGCATATGATGTACTGGAAACATTTCCAAGTTGCTTTTTTGCCTGAAAATGATTGTGGTAAATATAAACAAACAACAAAAACTTGGATTTGTATAAACAACTTTCGCGGCAACTATCTGATACAAAACATTGTCCAATGAAATTAAAGCATGTTATTAATGTCCAATCAATTTTTATTGTCTTAGGGCATCTAACACATGCCCTCAGATGTGCTACATATTACCTGATAGATCTAAAACCACATGCTCTGTTTTTCCTCTTTTCATTTGAGACAACATGGATTTTAATGGGCTTACAGACCTTTAAGACAGGTGACTGAACAAATGCAGAGATTTCCCCCCCGCCACAAATCATTGGGTCTGCTCGGACTCTAGAACTGGACAAATCCAACATTTTCTGTTTATGTTTTCCCTGCAGAAAACAGAGTATCAAAATTCAGGAAATTGCAACCTCCAATATTTTCTGGTTTATAAAGTAGCTGTTACCAGGGGATTACATTATAATGACATAAAACTCACTTTGAATAAAATGTGTTAGTTAGATCCATGAGTGCTTAACCCATAAGCGACTTACCCTATTCAGTTCCTATTGATTTCAACCAATACAGAATTGTGCTTCTCAGGCCTGATCCAGTGACTAAGGTAGCCAATGGAAATCCTTCCACTGACCTCATTAAGCACTGGGTCAGGCCCTACGTGTGGTTAAATGCAGCACCACATGTCATATCACATAGTGGAGCTGCGTATGGAAGTATGGATTTGTGAAAGGCATTATTTTGGTCATAAAAAGCTATTTTCAGAATGCTGACCAATTGCGGTGAATGGTTTTGTCCAAATATCTGCTATAGTGAGATCCAGGGAAGACATTGAATTTAAGCCACACATGGCATAGTTTAACTCCCAGTGCTTGGCTGTCTGCCAACATATATTTTAATAAAATACCTCTAGACTTGTAAATGGAAACAACCTAGTGAAAAATGCTGCATCCTAGAACGTCATGTGAATGTTATGTGGTAACTGTTGGAGTTTGATTTGGTGAAAATGAATAAACATAACCATATAATATACACAACCCCATTCAAGATAAAACGTATGCCTTTGCTTTAGAGTAGCCCTGAAATAAACATGAACCTTAGTCAGTTTGTTAATAGTTGCTCAAATTAATAGAAGAAAAAATAGATATAAAATGAGATAAATAAAACCTTATGGGAATACACAAAACAAATACAAAATGTAATTTGTTTAGTACTTGCAGACTATTCATTTGGATTGTGATGTTTCAACAGAAACAGAAATGTGCATCAGTTATTACTAGTCTAAGTTAGAACAATGAGCTGTATGGTGCCTGGTACTAAAACAAATATGTAGTATACTAATATCTTGCTGGGAAACCAGAACTGAAGAACACAATTATTCAAACATGCTTCAGGATAGCCACAGAAACGGGGCTCACTATAAGTTGAACCCTACCGTCGTACTGCAAAGGAAAGTGTGTGCTGCAAGCCATTCCCAAAGCCTGGTAAGCACATTGAAAATGTGTCTCTTTTTAACAGAGGCAATGAGAATCCAGCTAAAAACTCTGAAAGCCCAAGACCCATTCTGAAAAATCACTTAGGAAAACAGATCTCTTATGGGACAGTTTCATCCTTTATAGTTTAGGCCTGATTCTTCCACCATTACTTCTGACTCACGCAATACCCTATTCTGCTCCCTACTTTTACCACCAAAATGAACTACTAGTTCATTGTCCTTAAAGGCTTCAAAGTTAGGCTCTAAGTACCAATAAGTGTAGCAGAGTTAGGGTTTCTGTTATTAAGGTGGAAGCATTAGACTCTAGGTATCATGTCTTCCTACCTGTTACAAATGAAATGCTGCCCAGCAAATAAAGAGTTTCCATTGTACTGACTGTAAAAATACAAACTGCATTCTTCTTGCCATATCCATTATAAAAATTCTACCCTGTTCTTCAGTATTGATTGACCCAACACAAGCTATAACGACCTGGTAGACTGTAGTATTTTGGACCATTACAACATTGTCATCTTATTTTAATGAATCACACATAGAGAAGTAACTCCTTGTCAGTGTTTGGCACTGAGTATCAAGTAATATTCTGGCAAACAGCTGACATTAAAGATCAATGACTGCTTATTAGTGAGAAATAGAAAATCCATTAGAATAAAGTATATTGATGAATGATCTGCAAAGGCTAGACAAAATAAGCACTTACTCAAGCCACAATCAAGACTGTACTATCATGCACTGCCAAATCTAATAAATATATTTCCTTGGATGGCGTCTCCTCTCACTTACTTGCAACTGTTAGACCACAAAGATGAAAACAAAAGTACATACACATCACCATATGTAAATATAGTCCACGTTCCCTAATTCTCATTTAGCTAACATACAAACCTGATGATAAAAAATAATCCTGAGATATCTCCTACTATTAAGACTTCATAACTTTTGCAAGATATGCTGTATTATATCTACAAGCATAAGATGAAGCAATCGCTTACATTTAAACTACACTTGTCAAAATTTGTGATGTAGCACCCTTCATTAAAAAAAATATTGCCTGTTTGCTCACTCATCAGTCCACAAAGGCCTTAGTTCAGGAAGGTGCGTAGACCCTACTTAACTTCAAGCATGTGAATAGTCCAATTAAAGTCAATGGGATTACTCACATGCGTAAGCATCTTGCTGAATCAGGGCCAATATGTAATAATCTGCAATGGGTCTCCCAATCACTAGTGTGAATTAATGAGATTCTATGGTTTCATAATGTCGGGTATGTAATGCTGTTGCTTTGTGTTACAAACAAATTCAGACCTGCAGGACAAGACACTCTTAGAAAATGGAACAGACAGCAAAAAGAGTTTTTCGTCCTCACATATTCCCAACAGTTTTGAGTTGAAACTTTGAGTCTTCTGCATTTCATTAACTTTTCACACTTCACAACATCAGTAACCATCTCTCTATGAAAGTAGAGTTGCATACAGTGATTTTTATTAAGTTCATTTTCATTAGCCTGATTTTTGCAGGTAGGGGAGAAGGATTTAATTGATCTTGCTAAAATACTCGGAGATAACATGACTGTATAATTCTCTTTTATAGGAGAGTAAAGATTCAGAAACCAGCATGGACTGTTTCTGAATTTCCAGTTTAAGTTGGGATTTTCAATGATCTTTGAAATTCAGTGAGAGCTGGGCACCTAACTTCCTTAGACATATTTGAACATCCCAGCTATAACTCTTACCTGGTAACAGGTGTCCCTTTTCCAAACGTAAAACACTTCTGTATGGTTGTAGATTTTAGTACATCCTTTTTTCCACTGAAAGAAAACAGCTTCTTGAAGCTCACTTCAATCAACTAAAATTAGATGCCCTGCAATCCACTATCATGGTATATTTGATTTTACTTTTACCACCAAAATGTACATTGTTATTTGAACAATCATGTTACACAAAACGTGGACAACACTAAGTTCAACTTACTGAGAAAACAAACATATTTCCAGTGTTAAAAAGGGGTAATCTGACTTGTAATGAAATTTAACAGATGAAAGCCTCCAATAAATTTTGTTTAGAAAGTGTTGTCCTAGATTTAATAGTAAATTCCTACAGATATCATTTTTAGAAAGGCAGAAATATGGCAGGACAGCAGTGCAATAGAGTGTGTCTAATTCATTCCAATTCACAGAGTAATGCATTTCAATTCACACAGTGATGCATTCTAGTCTCTAACATGAGAATCCAATCTAGTTCATGTTTAGTAGAGTTGAAACAAAATCACAGCAGCAGAAAACTGACATTGTCTATTTTTCTAAATAGAGAAGTACTTTAAAAATGGTTTTTGAGTGTTTTCTAAACTGGTTCGGCTTTATTTATCAAAATATATATTATGAAAGTAGATTTAAACTAGTCATGAGAAATGTCAATATTCAGTTGTAGTTTTCTCATTTTGTTTGACAAGAGTATTTTTGCATGTTATGTACATGAACCTGTGGAACGTGATTTCTCTTGACATCTATGGACCTGTCACTGACTCTTTTTAAAATCAGATGTTAATGCTTACCTGTTTGCTGTGTCCTAGACCAGTTGATCAACATTGATTTCCAAGGAAAGAATTTCCTTACACTGTTTCAACTGCAGTACACTCATGCCATGGGCCAAATTCTGACTTCTCTTATATCTATGCAACCCCACTGAAACTAATAAGAATAAGAATAATAGAAGGGTTGGATACCACTCTGAACACTGGACTTTTAGGCTGACAGTTTCAATGCTTTGTGTCTGCTTGACGATTATATATAAAAAAATAAACAAAACCTATGCTTTTCAATTAGAGGGAAGTAGGAAAAAAATGCTTATATACGTCGACTACATCTGGCAACCTTACAAATGGTACACGTCTGGAGGTTTCAGTTTGTCAGAGAATTTTCAGCAAGGAAATAGATTTAAAACTTTTGACCAAATTTTGAAGTATGGCAATGGGGTCAGCAAAAGATCGTGCATAGAACATTAGGGATGTAAGGTGTAAATTTGACTAGTGCCTAAGTGACTTAGAAGCTGCAGTCCCATTGACTTTCACTTTCTAAGTTACTTAGGAACATTTGAAAATCTTACTCAAAGTAGTTGTGTGCCTTACTGGGAAGACACTATGGTCAGTAGCGTAGCCAAGGGGGGGAGCAGGGGGAGCGGCTGCTCCCCCTGTGAGCAGAAGCAGCACCTTAAAAAGGAAGTGGTGCCTTTTTTTAGCAGAGCTAAAGCAGAGCAGAGCAGAGCTAAAAAAAGGCGCCGCTTCTTTTTAAGCGCCGCTTCTTGCACTCACCCGGCGGCGCTCCAGGTCTTTGGCGGCATTTCGGCGGTGGGTACCACCGAAGACCCGGAGCGAGTGAGGACCCGCTGCCGAAGTGCCACCGAAGACCCGGAGCGCCGCCGGGTGAGTACAGGCGAAGGCGTCTTTTTATAGCGCCACTCCCCCTGTGCTCCAGACCTGGCTGCGCTACTGACTATGGTACTTAATAAGCACCAGCTTACTTTATAACTTCGATACATATGAAGCTAACTTAGCTTGACATTGAGCCATCTAGTCTAGAATACAGTACAATATGGCTCCAAACAAGCATAGACAATACTCTAAATAGTATAGGAAACACTCATCCTCCCACTGATTTACCCACCAAAATGACTTACTCATCTATAGGAAAATAATTCTGTGAAATTATTTTGTATTATTTGAGAACTACTATGTGATCCTGTATTAAATACTACATCTTAATGCATACACACAAAGGAGCCATTTCCTAACTGCCGAGAACATAAGCATGCAATTTTAGTGTCTCATAGGGCCTACTTCAGCTCCCAGTGAAGTCAATGGCGCAAGATATGGCCCTTAATACAGGTTTTTTGTATTAGCAATTTTGAAAGGCTTTATCACATATATCTGTAAATACATACACACATAACAGTCTGAGAGGGAATTTTGTTTTGGTAAACAAATATCTAAGGAAAATAGCGAGAGCCATAAAACTATATTGGAATTAATTTGCCATAGCTAAAAGGCAAAGTCATACCCACGTCAATGAATGCAACTCCAGGATGAAAAAGGTTTTATAAGTTATAATATTTCAGGATGTGCTGTTTTAAAGCCGTTTAGAAGTGCTATGAGGCAGGGGTTGAACCAGATGAACTTATGCTCCTTTCTAGCCAGTTGTTGGGTTGTTGAGTTTTTTTCCCCCTCTCTGTCTCTAAGATGTTGCTGCTCCACTTATTTTTTTCAGAGTATTATAGCTTTCTCCTGTGCTGCAAGGTAGAAGTCAGTTTCCATATAAATAAGATAAATGATAAAGACATTTAACTATGATATCAGAATTTATTCATTAAATACCATATGCATTCAAGACACAATTTCATTCTGAAATAAAATGAAATAAACCCAACATACCATTTGCATGCCAATCCACCCAGAATATGTTGCAATTAAAACACTGAACTTGCTTGATCTTAAACTATCGTATCTTGGGTCACAAGAGTGCCTGAAATACTGAAATTCACCTTGAATATTACTATATTACTAGCCCTTTTTATGACCTGACATTTTAGCAGTACAATCTAAATTCTATCAGTAAGTATTGGTGAAAGTGTATCCTTGATCCACACTTATTTTAGTTCACAAAAGGTCCCATTTGTTTTTATTGAGGTTAATGGATCTGTGAATACAGATCCATTAACCTCAGAATTTTTAAATGTTAAATCAGCAGCTTTAAATAAATGTTAATGTGAGGCAGCAATTACTGATACCGTAATACCAACTGGAGGGCAAAGTTTGGAGCATTGCCTAGTAAGAATATGTTAAAAACACTGAACTCCTTTATTAGTGAGATAAAAACAATATAAAGAAATGAGTATTGTCTAGTGAAACCACCAAGAAAAATGGATTAATTTGCTCTTTCAGCATGTAACATTTAACTGAAGGGCTATATATTTTGTGAATCACATTATTGTTATTGTTATGACCAATTGCCTTAATGTAACAACTGCATCTGCAAGGCAATGATATTACCTTCCAGTCACAGTCAGTGCTTAGCTAAGGAAGTTTGCTATCCTCAGGATGGTGCTTGTATATAGGCTGGATAAATTCACATTCAAATACAAATTTTATCACAGGCCAGACTTTAATGTCCACAGTAGGAGCATGAAATGCCCTCCCTGATCTCAGGGAAGTTTGTGGGAGTTTTGCCATTAACTTCAGCAGGAGCAGCACTGTGCAGCAAAATCAGCTATAGTACAGCCTTCCTTGTTTTGTCTTCTACTGTATTTTGTATGAGCCTCCAATCATAGATTTTCTTTGGCCCCATCTCATCTCAGTTAGGGAGCCCGCCAGAGAAAACATGTTCATATGTTCAGACCATGATATTTTAATTCCACAGGAGAGCATGTTTTAAATACACCACCTGATTTTCAGTTACTATAGATTGCGTTTTGTACCTCTGTTTTCCAGCTGTGTTGATTTGATAATAAGAATTAGGAGATTAATGGCCTTTCCCAAGCCGAATTTGAGTCAATAGTTTGGCTCAGATGAGATTAGGTTTGTGAAACTCACTGAATTGCTGTTTTAATTACCATGGTCCATGAACCACAACTACAAAATTAGGGCTATCTTCAACAAACAACAGATTTCCCACTGATGACAAAAGACACTTGCTGAAAGGAAGAGAGTAAGATAAGACCCTTCTGCATCACTCAGGACACTTTTTTGTCCATTGCTAATTCTGACCTTTTTTATATGACATCTGTGCACCTATACATGCAGTTGCAGTAATTGCATATCAAAAATAGGTTTGGCCTGATTTTTAAAGTTTGGCGGTGGGAGAGGAGGTTCATCTAATCAAGTCTGATGTTTTCTCATCCTAACTTTAAGGGACTATTGCAGTTCATCTTGCTTCTTATAGCAATGAAGGCGCAGAAAGGAGCTTTCTGTAGGCATGTGGATGGCTGAGATTCTGATGAAATGATTACTTTAATGTTTCTGGAATCTCACTGTATTTATTATACTGTTAATGATTTGTTAAGGTGCCTAGAGACTTGGATAGATGTATTTTAAATCTAAATAGATAAGTCTTGAATTTGAAGAGTGGAATTGCTTGTGACATAGTAGCAGGAAAAGACTTAAAGAGCCTCTCAGGATAGGGGCATTATTAACTTTATGTTAGTGATGGTGTTTGCATTTTAAATCATTATATAATCAGTGACAACAAAAATAATGGGGGAAAATATATTAGGTGGCATGCACTCTATAATTCCCAGTGTTTTATGACTTGCCAGACAAAAGCAACATTTTGTCAAACTAGCTCACACGCCTTCAGGACCAGTATATTTTCCAAGCTTAGATCCTGGACCAATTATCAGGAAGTGAGGGGAAAAATCTATCCCTAATTACCAGCTGTATCATCTCCAGCACCACCACCCATGTGCCTCTAGAACCATGATCTAGCAGATCTCAGGACCAGCAGTTGAGGTGGGATTTTCCTGGGCTAGGAAGGATGGGGAGGAGGGGGAGATGAGGCATGGTTGTTGTGATAAGGTCTTGTAGCATAACATGGTCTTTGACCCCCAGCCAGTCTGCGATCTCTTTCTTCCAGCCCAAGGAGTGAGTGTGCTGTGTCTCACATACACTATCTTTGTGATGTTTAGCCCAGTCATTCAATCAGGCCAGGGCTATTTTATGTTATACTGTAGACTTCAAGTCATGTAACTCTGTCTAAAGCTTTGCCAAGGTTATCCTTTCAAAACTGTTCTCCACTATCCTTGAAGATCTCCCACTGTGCTAGCTTTGATTTCATTGTGGCGCTAAGCATACAGGCCAGTGGCCAGCTGTGTGCAGCCTGATGAGCGGTTTTTATATGTATTACACACATTTTACATTGTTCAACAACTGGATGAAGTATGTATTTCTCTGAACCAAGTAACCCTTCAAGAATTGAAATTCAGCTTGAAAACATGTCCAAAGTCCAGAAGTAAAGCATTTACCATTTAAACCTGGACATATAAATTCACACTTTCCACAAGCTCTCAAGACACAATAAATAAAAGATTATCTTAAACTGGGAATATGTGATGGAATGCACTCCTGTATGAACACCCTCTAGACTATTTTAATAATCTTTGTACAAGCCATGCCTTGTGAAGTATCATTTGAAAACTCATAATTTGCTGATCAGTAAAATCATGGTAAAATATACGTAGCAACATTATGTGTAAGGTTATGAATATAAGCTGAAATCAGGATTGAAGTATGTTTTCCATATAAGTCTGGGGAGTGGCTAAGCCAGTTTCTCAATGACAAATGGCAAGCTGACGCTCCCGTCAGATGTTAACAAAGCTGATGGACCATTACCTATCCAGTGGCCATTCTTTGGCAAGAAAGGAGGGACAAAGAGATCTGCATCTTAGCAAAGAAACAGAATGAGGTCTCCTTCCATCACCATACCCCATCTCTTGGTTCTCTGCTGGAAATTTTTTTCAAAGAGGTACTGAAACTATAAAAAGAAGGGGCAAACACCCAAAGAGACCCCTCCTCTCTCTCCCTGTCTATCTCACTTTTTGCACCTAAAACGACAAAAGAAGCAGCCGTTGGACTCTAGGGGAGTTCTGACCTATGTGCCCTGAAAGCTGCATGGTGCTGAACTGCTGTGGCCCAGGAGAGGTGCCTCTCACCTGGCCCTGAGCTGCTGAAGTGAGAGAGGGCTGGGGGGAATCCTGTCTCCCCACTGCAGCCCCGGGGCAGTCTGCACCTCAAACCCTTTATCCCTGGCCCCACCCCAGAGCCATCACCCTTGAATAAAGCCCTCACCACCTGCGCCCAACCCTTTGCTCCAGCCCTTTGCCCCATTCTGCACCTCGAACCTTTCAGCCCCATCCCCACCACATGATTTTTTTTATGTGCACCAATATGAAGGTGATGTGTCACACACGACCTCTATATTGGTGCACATAACAAAATTCATTCCGCACATGGATGTAAAAAATTAGAGGGAACACTGGTTCTGACCTATTTTTCGTTTAACCATTTCTGACTTATATGCCTCATTGCTTGTACTCACTTAAAATCTCTATCTTTGTAATTAATAAGCGTGTTTTATTGTTTTATCTAATCAAGTTTGTTTAAACGGAAGTGTCTGGGTAGCTCCATTTAGGGTGGCAAATTGTATGTATATTATTCACTTAAAGGAATAAGCGACTTAATATATTTGGACTGTCCAGGAGAGGGCTGGGAAATCCCAGACTAGGGTGTGTTGGGGTCACCCTGCAGTATAACCAAGGCTGGTGAGAGCCAGAGTGTGACTGGCAGGCTACAATTACACAAACACATCTGGGAGTGAACTGCATGCTGCCAAAGCTGTTTGTGAGCAGTTCAATTTGGCTGCTACAACAGTAAGACATTGTAAGGCACTCCATGTTGTATGGCAAGGGTAACAACCCTCCACACACACACATCTGGATTGCACCCCGGTATGTCACAAGATGAAATTAGGTTACAATAGTTATTTTCAGTAGACAAAGAATGTTCTGTTTCTATATCACTTTCTAAGACCACGTGGCAATAGTTCTCTAGCACATGTCCCAACTTTAATAAACACATAACAAGCACACAGGGCAAAAAGTACATTTTGAGATGTTGTGATTTCCTAGGGACAGATTGTGGGTGGCCCCTGCACAGTAGCATAAGGGTGTATTGGGTATATGGGGGAAGTGAGCAATAAATCTCCTGTCGAAACAGAAACAGCTATAGTCCCTGTACTCTCCTGAGAATAGCAACTGATGCCTGGTAGCAATCTCTGGGCTCAAGTTGTTCCTGAAATGGTGATGAGGGGCACAGAAGAAATGTGGCTATCACCCATCCTACAAAGGCCTGCTGGTTGTAGAGCTAGTCATGGAGATGAGCCCCTACAAATCCATTATTTCTAAAGGGATGTAGCACTGGATAATCTCTGGCCGCATGTCCTAACAGTTTCATATTTGAGTATAACTCCTGTTTAACATAGTTTTATTTTAAAAAAATAGTCTGATTTTAATACTCTGGGCTCTCTTTCCCTGTTATTTTTAGTAAAATAATGGCCAACTATACTAACACCTATTGAAAGAGCTCACCAAGAGTATTACATTTATGCATTTTTCCACACTATTATTGTCTTGCACTTTACATATTTACCACTCTCTCTTGATCCCTGGTGAAATCCCTATTATTTTATATCAAACATACAACCAGTAATAATCAAGAACAAAGTCATAAAGTTAAAACCATTTAATCCTATTAAAGCCTCATTAAATCAAGGCAGTATTTATAGGATAGGACTTTATTCCCCTGCTCACTAGCAAATCTGCAACTCAAGTCAATGTTCACGAATTAATTAGTGACTTGACTATGTGCAGGTGGTTGAGTGACACTTCTCTTGATCAATTCCCACAAGGTGCATGCTGTACAGTCACATGATTCTTTGCCATTAATCCCTAACTCCACAAGAAAATTTGTTGATTTTACTGAAAAAGGCAGCCAGTGCAAAACAAATAAGCAGATTGCAGAGGAATGCTTTTAAGATGTAATGTTTCTCATATCAAAGTGGAAAGCAGAGAAGCAATATTTAATAAGTGGCCACTTAGCTAGAAACGTAAGAGAATCACTCTCTGCATTATATTATACATCTATTTAATCCCTCTAATGAAAATACACAAATATCACTATGGTAAAAAAGTCAAGGTAATAAATTACTAAGTAATTCATATACAAGGCCTACATTAATAGGAATATTTTTCTGCTAAAGTCGTACATGTAAATTTCATTGGAATGATGAGAAGAGTGCTAGATGTTCAAACCTATAAAAGCAAAGTCATTGAGGTAGTCATAATAATACTACTCATGCTAGGCTTATTTTGTGTGTGTGTATGTATTTCCAGCAGACATTGCAATTTGGATTGAGAAGCCTATCCCTCCTAAACCCATTTTCACTTGCTCAATCATTATCCTATGGGGTCTCTAAACTTGGCATCAACACAAAGAGAATATTTTGAGAAAGCCTCAGTGAGATTAGTCCAGATGTTCCTGAGTTAGGTAGCTATGTGAATAAAATAATCTTTTCCTTCTGGGAAATCTGTTCAGCACAAAAAGCATTGTTTAAAGTTCCCCCCACCCCTTTTCAAACTGGCTGAAAATATATAGGACCTGGCTCATCATTGTGTTACTCCAGTTTTAAGTCAGCACCAGTTAAATCAATGGAGTCACATGGACAAGAAACTGAAGTATTCTAGTGGTAGAATCAAGTCTACATTTGCAATTATGAGCAAAGTCATCATTAAGGAAGGAAACACAAGCTCTGGCTAGTACATTTTTAAGGTTTAGAACTAAAATGTTTCCAAACTCTGTATAAAAGCTTTTAAGTTATACTTCATTTCAGGTAAGGTAAATCGCCTGCCCTAAACCAGAATAGAATACTATTTATGTACTATCCTGCAACTGCAATTCATGCTTCAGAATATATCACCTGCTGCACATATAGTAGGGAACTGGCACTGGGATTACTTAGTTGATGGGACTCTATCCCTTGACCATATTGAGGAGTCTGGGCCCAGTGGGAGAACTATTCCATAACCAGGGCCCCCATCTCCATTTGGGAACCAAAGAGGAGCAGCTTCCCAACTAGTAGAGCCCACTGATCTGAATGGAACATGTCAAAAGCCTTTTCCCTACTAAGGGAGCCCAGTCCAAATTAAGCACTAGGGTCTATGTGCCTGTGTCTAGGCTCATAGACTTTATATCCAGAACCTTTATGATCAACTAGTCTGACCTTCTGCACATTGCAGGTCACAGAACATCACCCACCCACTCCTGTAATAGGCTCATAACCTCTTGGCTGAGTTACTGAAGTCCTCAAATCTGGATTTAAACACTCCGAGTTACAGAAAATCCACCATTTACTTTAGTTTAAACCAGCACAAGTGACCCACGTCACACACCGTAGAGAAAAGCAAAATAAAAACAGTGTCTGCCCATTTGGCCTGTGGGAAAATTCATTCCAACCCCCAAATAGTTAGACTCTGAGCATGCAGGCAAGATCCGCAAACCAGGCACCAAGGAAAGAATTCTCTGTAGTAACTCAGAATCCTTCCCATCTAGTGACCCATCTCCATCCATTGGAGATATTTGCTAATAGCAGTTGCAGATGTGCCATATGGCATTGTAGGCATTTTTATCATACCATCCCCTCCATAAACTTACCAAGCTCAATCTTAAAATAACTTAATATTTTGACCCCACTACTCCCTTTCGAAAGCTGTTCCATAATGTCACTCTTCTGATGGGTAGAAACCTTCTTCTAATTCCAAGCCTAAACTTACTGGTAGCCAGTTTATACCCATTTGTTCTTGTGCTAACTGTGACATTACACCCCGTATTCGTCATAGGAATATGATTATGATGTGAATATGGCATAACTGAGATATATTTTATGCAAGATGGCTCATCTAAGATATCATTGGAAAAGTTATGATCCACTGAATGTGATTATCCAATTTGTATACATGTATCATTTCTATATGTGAAGTTAGGAATATTGACTATGTAACAATTACAACTGTGTGTGTGCTTGGGAAAATGCCCACGAGACACTAAGCAATCAACCTTTATGGGCCATTAGAAAAAGACAATGAGTCTTTGAAGATGCGGCTCTCCCATCTGCCTGGATTCCTTCCTGTGGACATTGCAAATAAATCTGGTTTCATAGTTGCTTTGACACTGCAAGGTCAGGTAATAAGATCACCTGATACAAAATACCACCTTGGACACTGCTGGTACTTTTCCTCTGTAGGGGCATGGGGATCAGACAAAAGTTTCCCACCTTAGGTAAATCCTTTTTAAGGCTGGGCAGGGGGTTAATTTAGGCTCTCCTCCTCCGAGAAGAAAGACTGCTAAAAGTACCTGAAGGGACAAAGGAACTAACCTGAGGAGAAAAGCAGGGGTGAGTCCAGACTGAGACAGGGGTCCAGTCTGTAAGAAGAAATATCTGGAACTCTAAACTACAGACACTCTGAAACTTGCCTAAAATAACATTTAGGGTAAGAAACTACTTCCTGAAACCAGTCTCTTTAAGATCTTAAACTTAATATGTGTGTTTTGTTTTATTTGCTCAGTAATCTGCTTTGTTCTGTTTGCTATCCCTTATAATCACTTAAAATCTGCCTTTTATAGTTAATAAATTTGTTTTGCTTATTATTAAACACAGTTGTGCAATTTCTAACTGGGGGTGAGGGCAAGAAGTTGTGCATATCTCTATTCACATTGAGGGAGAGGGCAAAGTTTTATGAGCTTGCACTGTGTAGATCTTTCTATACAGTGCAAGACAATATTATTTTGGGTTTATTCCCCAAAGGGTGAGTGCTGTGTGAATCTTCTTATATGGAGCTGACTTCAGCCTGTGTCTGCAGCTGGATGTGGCCCTACCTGTGTGTGCATGCTGCAAGAGGCTGGCGAGCCAAATTCAGCAAAAAAGGGAGAGGGAATCCAGACTGGTGGAGCGGGAGGGGCTCAGTGATAGCCCAGTACATCAGGTGGCATCCCAGAAGGGGGGGTCTAACCTGTCACAGTAACATTGGCCCTTAACTTAGGGCTAGTCTACACTTACCCGCTGCGTCGGAGGCTTCAGATCGATCTTCTGGGTTCGATTTATCGCGTCTTGTCTAGACGTGATAAATTGAACCAGGAAGTGCTCCCCCGTCGACGCCGGTAATCCTGCTCTGCGAACGGAGCAGGCGGAGTCGACGGGGGAGCCTGCACGCCGCCGTGTGGACCAGGGGTAAGTACTTTTAAGTTCGAAATAAGATACTTCGACTTCAGCTACGTTATTCATGTAGCTGAAGTCGCGCATCTTACTTCGAACTTGGGGGCTAGTGTAGACCAGCCCTTAAATAACTCCTCTCATGCTGTGGTGTTTATCTCTCTGATGTATTTATAGAGAGCAATCATACCTCCTCTTATCTTTTTTTTTTTTTAAGGCTAAACAAGCCAAGTTCCTCAAGTCTCCTCTCATAAGGTAGGTTCTCCATTCTTCTGATCATCCTAATAACCCTTCTCCGAACCTGTTCCAGTATGAAGTCATCTTTCCTAAACATAGGAGACCAGAATTACACACAGTCTTCAAGATGAGGTCTCATCAGTCTCTTGTATAATGGCAATAACACTTCCCTATATCTACTTGAAATACCTCACCTGATGCATCCTATGATTGTATTAGCCTTTTTCATGGCCACAATACACTAGCAACTCATAGTCATCCTGTGATCGGCCAATATACCCAGGTCTTTCTCCTCTGTCACATCCAACTGGCAAGTCCTTAGCATATAGCAAAAATTCTTGTTAGTCACTAAGTGCATAACCTTGCACTTTGCATGATTACATTTCATCCGATTCTATTATTCCAGTTTTCAAGGTCATCCAGATCTTCATGTATGATATTCCAGTCCTCTGCTGTACCTTCCAACTTTGTATCATCTGCAAATTTTCTTGGCACACTCCCACTTTTTGTGCCAAGATCATTAATGGAAATGTTAATAATACTGGCCCCAAGACTGATCCTTTAAGACCTTCACTAGTAACATCCCTCCAGCCTGAGAGTTCACCTTGTAGCATGCCCCTTTGTAGTCTCTCCTGCAACCAGTTATTTGCATGCTGTGAAGGGACACACCCTTACTCTTGTGGTGAGGATATTAACAAACTCTTCTGAGCTTGTTCAGTACTAATGAGGCACACCTGCAAGGCTTTTTCTGTGTGGAGGGGGAGGAGCTTAAAAAGGGAAACCTGTCACAGGAAGGGGTGGTAAACAGGAAGAGGGCTGCTCCACTGCAGAGACAGGTCAGCCAAGAAAGAGACACACCACTCTTTGGTGGGCCACACCACTGGGCCACACCACTCCCAAAGCTGTACAAACCATCTGTAAAGCAGTAAACTCCAAGAGGAGGGACTGAAGGTAAGCCCCACTAAGCGGCCATAGACTCTTAGAACAGGCTCATAGCGCTGAATCCAGAAACACTGCCTGAGAGACAGGCCAACTTTGCCTTTCTTTGTTTTCACATAGATTCCCCTCTCTCTTAAGAGAAAGAGAGGAGCAAGGACCTTTCTTTTGTCCGTTTGTTTGACACAGAGATCCCCCTCATGTGATATGAACTGGGAGGAAAAAAAGTAGAAAAGACAGCGGGGTCTGGAGTGGGTTGAGAGAGCCCCCGCCTCCCACACTCAACTTTTTATTCTTGTATTAATCCCAATTTTCTCCAATTTATCTAATAATTTCCCATGTGGCGGGGAGCTGCAATTTTTCCCGGTGGGTGCTCCAGCCCCAGAGCACCCATGGAGTCAGCTCCTATGAGTGCAGCCACCTTTGGATGGGCTCTGGCCTTCTCTTGTCTCAGACTGCCATTGCTATGGCTCTTTGGGCAGGCCAGGAGAGTCAGAGGCCCTCAGCCCACCATTACAGCTCTTTAGGGCATCCCATTCAAACAGAGGTCTCTGTGCAGTTCCCCAGCACTCAAGCAGAGTGGTCTATATGAGGCCACATCAACCAGACTAATAGAGCAAAGGAATTCCTAGAATATAAAGCTCAGAGACGTTATTTACCTCCTTCCCCATGAGCAGAAGTCTCTCTGAGAAGCTGCTCTCCTTATCCCCCTTCGCACTGAGATCTGCGGTGTCCACCTGCCTAAGGAACGGATGTTGGCTGTGGCAAAAGTGGGTGGGGCCCACTGGGAATAGGGCTGCCAGGACCCAGTGCAACAGGATGGACCCCACATTTTTACTGTGTCTACAGTCCCTGATTACCTTAATCTGGCCCTCAGAGAGGCCATTAATATGTATGATCTCCCATGCCGCCATGCTGTAAATTCAGTGCTCCCTAGATCTGTTGGGATAGATCAGACAGGATTTCATCTCCCTTCTGGGAAGGTGTCTAGTGGGGTATGTGGGTATCTGGATCACGTCTGATCTTATATATAAACTCCATTAATGATCTGGCAAAATGGATAAATATCTTGTTAGTAACATGTGCTGCTGCTACTAAATTGAGAGGGATTGCAAACACCAGTCAAGTTCAATAAATAAAATCAATGGTCCTAAAGAGATTGGGAAAAATGCAGTGTAATACATCTGAGGGGAAATAATTGGAAATACAGATATTGAGCAGTGTTATAAGAACCCTTTGCAGCTTCCTTTTCTCCAGTCTATATGTACTTAATCTCTTCAACCTCAAACCTTCCAGCTGATAAAACCATCTTGCCACACTGCTCTATGACAACTATGTTAGGCATGGTGCTTTATTATAACAATGTAATAGATAATTGGTGGACAGGACCTTCTATACTATCTGCCTCTCAAATTACAGAACATGTAAGGATAAGACTCCTCTCTATCTTGCTCATCACTTGACACTTATGAGAAGTTCAATTAACTGACCTTTCATCTCTCCTTGTATATGCAATACATCTTTACCTTACTGTGACTAACTGTCAGGCCAGAGTACTTAGCCTCTGTGATTCTAAAGCTTGGTCATTCACTTAGGAGAATGAAGTACAAACTGCCACAAAGAGTTGGCACAGAGAAAGAAGATAACCTGAATAACATTTCTCACCAGCTTCTTGACCTCCCTGTAGGATTATTGATGTGTGTGCACTGGAATAGGGAATGCGTCCATTCATTTATAAGACTCCCTGCCATATTTGTGCTGAGTGAAGTTCACATACTATACTTCATCCTAAAAACATGTGGGCACTACACTTTGTAACATGAATTACATATAGAAATGTGCATGTTTGGTGCAGGAATAAAAGCCCATTTTTACTGGTAAGCCAATTAAAATGTTACCTTGGTCCTGAGAGGTTAACGTTCTTGGAAACTGGGAAGTAGGCTATTTTTTTAGTAGAAATAATGAGCGGACAGCAGACAAAGGATTAATAAATTATCCTAATCTGTGTTTGTTTACAAATGTACAATTCATACAGATGGCTTTGAGCAGAAAAGGGTTTTAGCAGCACAATTCAAGCATGCACAAAGCGATTATCAGCCAAAACTTTAATCACTAGTTTCTTCTTAGACAATTCTCTGTGCGTCCTTGTTTGTGCACAGCACAGATTACTCTCTGCACAGTTCAGTTGATATTGCTCTGCTTATAGGTTTGCTCACAGCTTCAACAATGTCTGAAACATCTCATTCCAAGCACATTAAAGACCATACTTTAGATTTTCAACTATGCCATGTACCCCTTGACGAAGAGGGGGTGAAAGAGGCAGATGTATAGTTATGACTTCCTGGTGCTCAATCTCAAGGTTGTTAACTCTTACAATATGTGGTGGTTTTCTTAAAGCCCAAGCACCAGGAAGCAAGTGATTTCCTGAGAATCTCTGCTTCCTATTAAAAGAAAAAGTAAATTCCTAGCGCTCATGCTTATTCAGAAATAGCCTGAAAACATGAGTCAGAAGGCTCATAAATTGTAAGGCATATAAAAGGAAATCAACATTTATAATTTTTAAAAATATCATGATATTTAGGGACCTGAGGCCTGATTTTGAGTGCCTGGTTAGTAATGCAAGCTGCCACTAGGTAGCTCTAATTCCTAAGGAACCATATTCCAGTTGAGAACTGGTAGAGTACAGATACACTCCATCTCACCCCATTACATCATCTTCCACTCCTATCCCAGCCCATATGCAAGAGAGTGTGTGCCTGCTTTATTCTATATGTATTAAAAAAAAAAAAGGTGGGTGCAGCAAGAGTCCCAAATTTAATAATTTATCTATCTGAATTTATTTTTCAAATACACAATCAAATTGATACACTGCACACATTTCTAATTGAGGGATCCTCCAGAACAGCACAATGACCAATCACTGGTCTACAATTTTTGAGAAGTCGTCTGCTTCAGAGATAAAATGTGCTATTTCGTATGTATTTTGATGTGCTGAATGCAAATATGACAATTAAAACAACTGATTGGCTACTGTTTCTAAGATATTTAAGGTTTTACATTTTATGTCTATGTATATTGTGTAGATAGTAGAGTTTTAATCATACATTGTAAACCTAGGTCTTTTCATGTGTTTATGGTTGCTTTACATGATACTATTTCACCTGTCCTGTTTATGTAACACTTTAAAAATCAGCAAAGGGGTTATATAAATAAAATGTATTATGAAACAAAAGGGAAAAAACTATTATGTACATAGTTTAGTCCTATTCAGTGTCTACTCGGCGCTTCTTGGCTTGTCTCTTGTATTCATTAAATGGAGCATCTCTTGTCACTGTCCAGCAACAGTCTGCAAGCAATGATGGGCTCCATTTGCCCTGATAGTGTTTCTCCATTGTTGCAATGTCCTGGTGAAAATCGCTCGCCGTGCTCATCACTCACTGCTCCGCAGTTCGGTGGAAAAAAATCTAGATGAGTGCAAAAAATGTCTCTTTAGTGACATGTTGCAACCAAGGCTTTTGTATGCCTTGAGGAGGTTTTCTGCCAACAACCTGTAGTTTTCTGCCTTGTTGTTTCCGAGAAAATTTATTGCCACTAACTGGAAGGCTTTCCATGCCTTTTTTCCTTGCCACGCAGTGCATGGTCAAATGCATCATCTTGAAGTTCACGAATCTGAGGACCAACAAAGACACCTTCCTTTATCTTAGCTTCACTTAACCTTGGAAATTTTCCACGGAGGTACTTGAAAGCTGCTTGTGTTTTGTCAGTGGCCTTGACAAAGTTCTTCATCAGACCCAGCTTGTTGTGTAAGGGTGGTAACAAAATCTTCCTTGATTGAACAAGTGGTGGATGCTGAACACTTTTCCTCCCAGGCTCCAATGACTGTCGGAGTGGCCAATCTTTCTTGATGTAGTGGGAATCTCTTGCACGACTATCCCATTCGCAGAGAAAACAGCAGTACTTTGTGTATCCAATCTGCAGACCAAGCAAGAGAGCAACAACCTTCAAATCGCCACAAAGCTGCCACTGATGTTGGTCATAGTTTATGCACCTCAAAAGTTGTTTCATGTTGTCATAGGTTTCCTTCATATGGACTGCATGACCAACTGGAATTGATGGCAAAACATTGCCATTATGCAGTAAAACAGCTTTAAGACTCATCTTCGATGAATCAATGAACAGTCTCCACTCATCTGGATCGTGAATGATGTTGAGGGCTGCCATCACACCATCGATGTTGTTGCAGGCTACATCACTTCAATGAAGAAGAATGGGACAAGATCCTTTTGATGGTCACGGAACATGGAAACCCTACCATCACCTGCCAGGAGATTCCACTGCTGTAGTCTGGAGCCCAAAAGCTCTGCCTTACTCTTGGGTAGTTCCAAATCCCTGACAAGGTCATTTAGTTCACCTTGTGTTATGAGGTGTGGTTCAGAGGAGGAGGATGGGAGAAAATGTGGGTCCTGTGACATTGATGGTTCAGGACCAGAAGTTTCATCCTCTTCCTCTTCCTCATCTGACTCAAGTGAGAATGATTCTGGTGCATCAGGAACCGGCAGTCCTTGTCCGTGGGGTAATGGGCGTAGAGCTGATGGAATGTTTGGATAATGCACAGTCCACTTTTTCTTCTTTGACACACCTTTCCCTACTGGAGGCACCATGCAGAAGTAACAATTGCTAGTATGATCTGTTGGCTCTCTCCAAATCATTGGCACTGCAAAAGGCATGGATTTCCTTTTCCTGTTCAAGCACTGGCGAAGATTTGTTGCACAAGAGTTGCAGCATATGTGTGGGGCCCACCTCTTGTCCTGATCTCCAATTTTGCAGCCAAAATAAAGGTGATAGGCTTTCTTAACCATAGTGGTTATACTGCGCTTTTGTGATGCAAAAGTCACTTCACCACAAACATAGCAGAAGTTATCTGCACTGTTCACACAAATACGAGGCATCTCTGCTCACTTTGGCTAAACAGAAATGTGTCCCTTTGCAAAATCAAACACTGACAAATAAGAGAACACAACACTGTATGATTTCTAGAGCTGATATAGGGCAATTTATTCAGCGGAGTGATGTAAGCTTCGTTATGATTGCATCATCCATGACTTCTAGGAATAACATGATGCAATTCATATCATGTATGACACAATACCAGCTTCAGATTGCATCATTCATTGTTTTGCCTAAAAAGCAAGTACTGTCCAAACCCAGTCATAGATTTATTCATAGATCCAGTCAAAGATGCATTTTAGTCATTTCTGGTTTAAATTGAGATCCCTTCCCTTTATAACTCACTTATCCTCCACCATTCCCAAGTCAAGGGTCGTATATACTGACCCAATAGCATGTCTTGAAAACTAGAGCCAATCAACAATTTTAAGCATCATTTTCGTTCTCAGTGACCCAGAATTAGTAAAGTTTGACTACATTTATTTAAGAAGCATTTTGGCTGTAGAGCAGTGTAATCTATAACTTTCTTTTGTCATCCCAGATCTAAGTGGTTGGGAAACCACCACTCAGTCTTTGAAGCAATGCTGTAGTTGTATTGTATTTAGCTTTTTAGTGCAATGCTGTTGCAAGCAGCAGGAGAGTCATTTCTCTGCCTTACTCTCTCTAGCTAGAGTCAATTCTTGGGGCACAGTGGGAAGTGAATATTGGTGATGTGGTTGAGACTCTGGAAAAATTCATCTACATCTCCAGACTGATTTGCAAATCTCATCCTAGGTGAGAGAGAGAAAGAGAGAAAGAGAATGAGAATAATAGCATCTTGATCTTAGTTGGGGCCTTTACGTGCTATTGGAATACAAATAAATAATAAAGCATGGCTACTGGAATAGCAGGTAAATTAGACCATTTAAAAAAAAAACCTATGAATACACATAGAGGCCCCAACGAAGACTAGGACACCATTGTACACTGTAGAAAGACATAGTAAGAAACAGTCCCTACTCCAGAGAGTTTACAACCTAAATAACAAGCCAGAAAAAGTATAGGAGAGAAGTAGTATTATTATTTTCACTTTGCATTTGAAGACCTGACACACACAGACTTGCCAAAGGTCACATAGTAAGATGATAACAGAGCCAGAAATTTAACCCAGCTCTCCTGAGTCCCAACACAATGCCTTACTTTCTTTTCACCAAAGTTTCCTCCCCTAAAAACTTGGGCTTTCAAAATACTTTAGGATATAAGTATATGGTATTTCTTGTTGGAAAGCTTCAGATATTAGATATTCTTAATGGACATCATTAGTACAAATATACACATCATTAATATCTCTGATAGTAGAGGAGAATTTTAATCTTTTATTCTTGGCTGCCTGCTTCCCCATATTGTATCTATGGTTCTCTCCTTTACTCACTCAGATTCCTATGATTAAAATGTACTACTAACATGGTTTTCTGTTATATTTAACAACATGAAATCTCCCTTGAGTAGTTTGAGGATGTAGGACATTGAGAGGAAAAGTATTAATGGAAGAGGTAAAATATCTGTCATATCAGGGGGTGGGAAAAGAGGGATCAGAAGAGGATTTAGGTCAGATACTGTTCCCATCCCTAGAAGCAATACAAGAAGAAATCAGTAAAGAAAACAGCTATACTATATTCACTCTTACTAGTACTTTTTTTTTTTAAAGCATTCCAGGAACTTAGCTATATTAGCCATAAAAGGGATGGTACCATGGTACTGTGAGTAGTAATTTAGCACTAAAACAATTTAAAGGATTATTTGTATGAAATGAATGACCGAGTATTCCTGTAAAATATAAAGTTTCAGCTAGCTTTTCTTGTTGTCATGGTAGTATCCTCCATTCCTCCAGCCTCCTTTTATAGAAGAGGTGGTGGTGGGTTATTTCCTGTTGCTTTTTTTTAATTGAATAGAGTCATTAACATGACTCTTAGTTCTTTCACAATTCAATATCACTGCAATTATTAGCACAAATCCTTAATACTCTATGATCTGGTCTCAAGAATGACCTCTAATTTAGTGGATGTAACAATAAATGCTCCTATCTGTGGTGCCCACAATTAATCGAGCCCACAAATTAACAGGACGGATAGAGGCCTTTTCCCAATATCAAGTATTTTGTCCCAAATCCTGGGTCACCCAAATAATGTGCACTCCTCTTCTCCAGAGAGGGTGGAATGGAGAAGAACCCTTCCTCTCCCTTTGCCAATCCACTCACTCAGCTGAAATACCCCCTGTAGCCACTGTGTCCCCTTCATTTATGGGAGAAATAACATAGACATAGGTCATCTGGCTTCCAACCCCCTGTACACCACTCACAATGCAAAATCACTTGGAATCCTGACAACCCTTACTCCATGCAGTTCCAACTACCATGGAAGCCTCTGTGCCTAGGGAGGTGGAGACAAGATATGCCCCTTCATGTGGAAGGCGTCTCTTTCCCATTTTTAGTTGCACCTGTGTAAGAAGTTATATAATTCCTACAGCTCCACATTTAACTAGTAGGTACCACAGGAAGTGTCATCTTGGATGAAACTTGTACAGCTGCCTTGTGTATGGAGATCATTGTCCAAAATTTCACCTGCTCACTATAAAGTGGCAATGGGCAACTCTTATGCCTATACACTATACAACCTTTGACCCACAAACCAAACTCTCAGCTGTATGTGACTCTTATTTAATTAAAGTATTTTTGTGAATGTATACAGTGTACACACAGCAATGGCACATGTATGTAAATTGTGTTATTGCACCAGATGGCACACACACAGATTTACAAGGCCTTTTTCTTGGTGGGAAACCACCACTCAATCTTTGAAGCAATGCTGTATTGTGGTAAGCTTTTCAGTGCAATGCTGTTGCAAGTAGCAGGAGAGTCATTTCTCTGCCTTAATCTCTCTAGCTAGAGTCAATTCTTGGGGCACAGTGGGAAGTGAATATTGGTGATGTGGCTGAGACTCCTGAAAAAGGATTTTGCTTGAATGCCATTTGAACACCTCTGTTCAAGGATTAGTACTGATGGCATAAATAAAACGATTTACAGTAAGAAAATACCCAGATTCCTTGTCACTGGTTTCTTATCCAACAGGAAACTGGCCAGCCTGAAATGTGCTACCACTCAGTAAAAGAGCAACAATAATATAAACACCCCAAAAATCGGATGACTGATGTCAAGGTAGCTCTATAGACACTGCATCCCACCACTAGCTATAAGTAGAGCTATACTACTTGCCATTATCCTATACTTTAGTAACACACAAGCTTAGAGCTTGACAAATTATATTTATTAAATCTTTCCTTTAAAAATATTGGCAATATTAGCCTAACTGATTATTCCCAAATCTATCCTTGGAGCATTAAACTGTTCCCAGCCCTTGTATGGCTTTGCATTTGGGGATGGGAAAGTAGAGTAAATCTTTCCTTCATTTTCATGGCTCAGGATAGGAACATAGGGAGTGCTACTGTGTTGTAACCCCTAAGAGCAAGTTGCCAAAAATTAGTGAGTAGGCAGAACTATAGTCAGTCCCCCTACTAGAACTGCCCATCCATGGCCCGGGGAGTCTAATGCATCCTTAAGAACATGTAGCCAATTGCACTTTCCAGAACAGAACTCCCCCCGCCCCCCAGTGTTTCACAGGGATGGGGCAACTCTGTACGAGTCCTTACAGTTAGTTATGCCTAATAAGTAGTTGTGGCCCTAGGGTGACCAGACAGCAAGTGTGAAAAATCAGGACAGGGGGTGGGAGGTAATAGGAGCCTATAGAAGAAAAAGACCCCAAAATCGGGACTGTCCCTATAAAATCGGGACATCTGGTCACCCTATGTGGCCCTGAATTCTGAGTGCAGCTCTACAGCTGTTTGAATAATAACAAGAAAAACATTGAGTCATTTATTTTAAATCATTTCCTGAAATTCATGTAATTATTTTTGGAGGGGGTGGGAGAATAGTTATTCACTCAGCTCTACTAACATGACTAAGCTTATCACAATTCTACAAGTCACTATCCCAAAACAAAATCAAGACAACTCTGTTGAAGAATGTGACTCTAGCACTGAAATCTATTAGCGTGGTCATGATAGGAAAAATGTATCATTAGATTAATTAGGCAATTACCAAAATTCACAGCTGCACTCTTTGACAACTAAGTCAGTGGTTTTGTATTAATGAGGCAGTCCATATACTTTCCATGAATAAAAGTTTATGGAAGCATTCATTTCTTTGATGCTTAGCATGAAAGCCAAAAACGAACTTCCATTCAAATGAACCAAGCTTCTATTCACAGATTATGATCAAAAGCCAGTCTTTGCCTTCTTTCTTCTATTTAACTAATATATTGCATTTAATAATAAAGTTGAGTCTTCTCCAACTCCCATTTAAATGAACAGCAAAATTCCCTGACCTCAATAACAGTAGGATTGGGCCCATTATCAGTTCTGACTTTTATAACTGTAGCATTCCAAACTGTAGCTCGTCTTAAACTGAAAAACTTGCAGACAACTGCAAAACAAGAACATGTATGGTAGCTTCCTTGTTTGTAAAGTATATCAAATAATAGTTAATGTAATATAAGAACATCTATCTTCACAGTACAGCCATTGGGCCACATCAGCAGCTGATGTAAATTGGTTTAGCTCCATTAAGTCAGTGGAATAATGTTGGTTTACACCAACTAGGCCTCTTGTGAGCTAATTCTATAGGTTCAAAAATAAACAAATCCTTCTAAAAACCTATATATTTTTCATGCCATGCTTGAAGAGCCCTGCAATCTGAAATCCCTTTGTGGTTGCGACCATATAGGGAGTTAGGTCAGAAAGACAATCATAATTATATTAATTTCCTAATTGGGAGGGGTGAATGTGAGAGTTTGGAGCACTGCATACAGAAACAGAATTAAGTTTATACTGTGTTTGTACAATACATTAGTGATTTACCCAATTTTTGTCCAAATTTATAAACTACATGCATGTGTGTAAACTGGGATTTAAATATATATTTGCATTAGGAGCATAATTTAATATTTCAATCTACTATACTTATTCATTTGTATATAAGCCCAACATTAAAATTAGTTTTCACATTGCTCCAAGATGAGCAAGCAGTTATATATACACTGATGGGTGCCTTCAAATTATAACTTACCAAATATTTACACATCCAAATGCTGTGTTTTAAGAAGTGTCCAGCTGAGCAGTGAGAGGGTTTGCAAGGAAACCCAGAACCAAATGATGCTTGGCTGGCTTTGGGGTTTCATTACAAACTCTAAACACAGCCCAGGTTTGTCACAAAAGGTTTGGAAATGTTCACAAACCCTTCAAGTAAATCTGGCTTGATTTGTGATTGGACATCTTAACAATGGGGAAAGTATGGTTTCGTCATAGAGGGGTTTCTATGAGTTTTTCTATTGTTTTGGAACTCAAAACAATGTGTTGGATGAGTGGTGGAGGTCAGGGAGTTGCCTTTGTGATAGTTGGTTGACATTAGGGTAATGTATATGGTTACCAAAAAATTTGAACAAGAACTTCAGCCTTGCATCCTGGGGAACAATTCTTCATTTCAGGTCCACCAGAAACAGGAGCCCTTCACAATCATATGACAGATGTTAGTTGCACCGCTTAATGCACTACTAGAAGGTGTTCATTCATTAACGTGATAAGGGTGATATAAGAAGCTAGACTGAATCGAATCACAGTCACAAAGGAGCCCTAAAGGTATAGTTACACAGAACTTCAAGCTCCTCACAACAGCAGGGGCCCATGTAAATTGGAGACATCACTGCTAGTTTAAATCCATAACTAAAACTTTTTCATGAACTGGGGTTAGAGTAATAGTAAAGAGTGAGGGAGAAATGCTTGAAAAGGGAAATAACTACCAGAGCAGAGGTGGCAGACAAGAGCCCAAGGTTTAGACTTCAGAAAGTACTTTCCCTAGGGAAGCTATGCTGTGCTTTAATAGTACTAATGAAGAGATGATGAGGCGATTGATATGGGTGAAACTAGCACTGTTGGGTTAACTAATGTCTGAACTAGGAATCTGGAATGTATAATGTGGATAGCAGTGAGCTTTGGAAGCCCACTGGCATAAGAGAATTCAGAGAGCTTTTTATTTATTTATTTAACATAGACTTCCTGCCAGGCAGAGCCTTTGCAAACTCTCTCAGCAGTTTACATAATCTCCTTACTCATGGCTATACAAGCCTCCTCCGGCAAATTCTGAAAGCCGCTTTTAGATCTTGTACAAACAGTAAACCCTCCCAGATTTATTACTGGTTTTTCTACGAGGAATGATCTGACTGTTTCGGCTAAATCCCTGCTGAGTTTTGTGGATATTCGTGAAGGATAAATACAGCACGTGCAGGACAAAGCAAATTTGCACTTCCAGTCAGTAGGCTGGATTACTCAAATGCAACTAATGCAAGGAGGCAGAAAGGATATACTTCTATGATTATGCCAAGCTATCTAACCCTAAGCAAAGATTTTATAGGACAGTGGCCATATATTTTAATCATTTAGCAATTCCAAATGAAAAAAAAAACATATTCCTGAGAGGAAGGAGGCTTTTTCTTTTCTTGTTTTACATTTTGTTATCTATTCTTTATTGAATTCTCTGTCTGAACATGTTTGCAGTAGATATTCATAAATCCATAAAGCTTCTGGGAAGTACAGGATTTAGTTCCTGTTTCAAAATCTGAGATTCCTCAAACTACTGTAAATATGTTTCTAAAACTTGATTTTCATTATGTTACCATTATGCATAAAAGAAGCAGATTTATCTTGTCAAATATACTTTGATATCACGCCACACATTCTGCTTATTTTTAATTCCAGGCCTTATAACTGATACTCTTAGTCCAGAAATGCCAGTATATAGTATTTCCTCCTTCTTACTCTGTCTGTGCCAGTCTGTATGCCTAGCCTGTTGGAAGAGATTAAGCAGCTCTATAGCTACCCATCAGGGTAGGTCTTTCTACTTGGCAGCTGGGAGCGAGCCTCCCAACCCAGGGCTTGAACTAGTGCACTAAAAATAGTAGCGTAGATGTTTCAGCTTGGCCTGGAGCTCAGGCTCTCAAGTTGCAGTATAGACATACCTGCAAAACTTGCCGTATCACCAGGTACACTAACCACTCTCACAAGTGCTACCTCCAGAACTGGTCTGCTGTATTGAATTGAGTTTTGGCAATGAGAAGCCATTACTTAATGGGCAATATTAGCAAGAGGAAGCATTAGCTCCACAGGCACTGCATTACCTGTAGGTAACTTTTATATCTCCTGATAAAATATGAAATGTAATGACTACTGCCATTGAAAATCTTACATTTGTTGGTGAAATTAACTTTGCTGCTTTATTCATGGCATGACTATATTTATAATGCACTTGGAATGTGGAATACCATGGTAACATGCAGCACAGTAATGGTCAAGTTTGTAATGGTGCCTACAGAATCATCACTGTATGCATTCATAATATTTCCTTTACTTTCCTTATCCAAACATGTAGGGGTTTAACTAACATAATATTGTGGATTACACAATCCCACAGGTGTGTAGGGCACTGTACAAAACACGTAAGTCTAGACTGAGAAGTTTGTAACCACAGCCACATTAGGTAGGGGTAAGAGGGTGCTGTGGAGTGTTGAGATGGGCAGAATGCTTCTGGGGTTTCTGATGAAGAATACTTAGGAGGAACAACTATTATACCCTTAAAAGGTGCAGTGGGCCTTGCTCTCCACACCTGGCTCTGGGTGCAGAAGTAAGGCAGATTCCAATCCGCATACAAACTCTTTTGGGTTGTGGAGCACCTAAGGCTGCTCTAGATGTAGGTCCTTCTGTTTCAGGGATCAAAACCTCTGCCTTTCGGGTTCTCTCACGTATGAATGGGTGAGGCAAAGAAAGGTCCCTTGTATGCACTCTCCCTTCCTTCACACACCCATGCAAGAGAAGACTCAGTCTGGCACATGGTTTAGACATGTCCATGTTCCTATAACTAACACAAACCTAAGGAATCTCTATGGAACCCATCATTGTAGTATCTGAGCTCAATATTTAGTAACTATCATTTTCATTTAGAAACCCACAGTGAATTTGACAGCAGACTACACTAATCACCTCTCCCAGGTTTGACAGCTTTCTCTTACTGTGCTTTGTATTTTGTGTTTCTCTATTCGTTGCTGCTGCTCTAGTAATTTCTTGTTGTTGTTTATTACAGAAACACTTC
Source organism: Chelydra serpentina (assembly GCA_037349315.1). Classification (NCBI taxonomy): domain Eukaryota; kingdom Metazoa; phylum Chordata; order Testudines; family Chelydridae; genus Chelydra; species Chelydra serpentina. Next base: position 24,715,969 of record JBAIAC010000035.1, on the reverse strand, counting down.
TTTAAAACAGCGAGTCTTGCAGTGGGCTTTGAAAACCTTTGACAGGGCTCAGATTCATGTCTGCCTGTAGATTTTAACACATTGTGCCCTTGACAATAAACTCTCTACCTCTGGCTCTCAAGACATTCAACATTGGCACTGTCCTAGAGGAACACAAGTCTTTTCATGGGTCATGAATAATGTATCTGACCACCAATCCATTGAGGATTAAGGCTAGGGTCTTGAATTGGCAGCAGAAGCCAACTGGCAGCCAGAGGTGGATATGGAGCCTTGGAGCATCGTGTTCTTGAAGTCATCTCTTGCTAAGGTGGTGGACTAGTATATTTCGCACAAATATAGTATCCTTCACCATTAGTCCAAGATATAGTGAGTTACAATAATCCAATAATACAAACATTTCAAGGATAAATTGGGGAAGGAAGTTGACAACAGAAAGAATTTCAGTTGCTTATCAATAGAAAACTAGGCCTTTTGATCTTCAGTAAGAAAACTGTATGGTTGTGATGTCCTATGTAGTGTTAAAAATATTTCAAAGTCAGGAAAACTATGCCTCTTTTTTCCTATGGGCAAAGTGAGAATGTAATATTTCATCATTTTTAAAAATCATATTGTATTCCAGTCTTTTTATAGCTCCATATAAATCCAAAAATACTGCTAGAGTGGAATTTATAATCTAGAGGCATAATCCTTTTTCATTTTTATATGCAAATAACATCTATTTAATTGAGTCTGGTAGCAAGATACACCATCTTATCAAATTTTATAGGGTAGGGAGGTCAGAAATAGATATACTTTTTAATATCTTGCAAAATGCTATGAAAACAAACCCAACCCTAGTAATTTCCCAGATTTTTCTGCTTGTATTGCCCATTCTTGTGTCCTCTGAACTCATCTTTTCTTCTGTAGGTACACATGGCCAAATTCTTGAGAATTGCATATGTTTAACTGAAATCAGAATTTGGCCTCAATTTTACACTTTCCTTGAAATTCTCTCCCTGTCATGTGCAAGTCTCCTTGGTGTTCTTTAAACTTGATAACTAGTAACAGGTCATTAGTAAAAGAGTCATATTTTGGTAACAGCCCTCCATACTTTAGGGCATCTTCGCTTTAAAAGCAAGTGCATTATCTGCTTTATTACCAAGTGGATGACTCTTCCACCAAGAACTTCTTGAATACAAGAACCTGTACAATACAAACAAATCTGTATTTAGTATGTTATATCTCATTGTTTTCAAAGAACTTGTAAACGTACTTAATCACTGATCTAATAATGTCTTTAATATTGTTTCTGATTTTTGACTGTTGCCTATCATAAAATTAATCCTTATGCACATGTGCACGTACACCCCCACCCCCCCCCACACACAGGTTGAGTTAGTTTAATCTAGAAGGGGTTCGTCTGGGTACCAGGCTGCATATGTACAGTAGGCCTGCTACAGTATTCCTGCCTGGTAAAATGGGATAATATAGTAGCTGATATGTCTAGATCTTTTCAATAATCCCATCTCAGGAATGATATACAACTGCATAGAGCATCTGCAAGTATTTTACCAGCTATTGGGCTAAATCCCTAAATTATGTCTATTAAACGGTCATTTGTAGTCTAAGGGATTTCCATGGTTATAACTGAGGACAGAATGTAGATTATTTTATTGGAGCAATATCAGGGTACTTTCTTGTTAACCACTGACTATTAATAACCCAATTAAGAGAAGACTGACATTATGATTTCAAAACACAACTTGATATATTTTATCTCTTAACAGTGTTATAATTATTGTCCATCTTTGATCACCAAGTGGACTCAGACTCAGTAAAACTTCTAATAGAGAGTGATAAAAAAAGACTGACATGGAAAGGAGAGTTCTTTGCAATCAGCCACGTGCCCCAGGAATAAAGAAAATATGTAAGTGAGTTGGTTATTTACGGTGTTCTTATGTGCAGACAGGCAGATTTTTCAGTTTCTACCTGTCTCTCCTTCCTTAAATCTCCTTTTTTTTCCAAAATCCAATACTAATGTTGGCATATGAGACCATTTTCCTAATACTGTACTCCATAAAAGATTCAATCACTTCTCTTGTTTCTATTGAAATCAAGATTTCTATCAGTCTCCCGGTATTTGAACTATAAACAGCAACTGTGCAAAGTGAACCATCATTAGTGCCTGGCTATTACTGTAATAAAGACCTTGTGCTATAGAAAATCTACTATTCTTGACTCTAAGTATGGTCACAGTACAAATTAACTTCTGCATTAATATGTGATATATTTATTTTAAATTTACTTATCCACAGCTCTAGGAGCTTGTCCAAATTTGTGAAAAGAATGCATACAATTATAAAGTGCACCAATGTCCATAGTTAATAAGACCCAATTCGTATCTAAAGTTTTTTGTCAGAAGATCTCAAAGTGCTTTACAAAGAGGTCAGCAGCCTTACCCTCATTTTACAGAGGAGAATTGAGTCACAAAGAAGTTAAATGACTTGCCCAAGTCACCCAGCATGTCAGTGGCAGAACTGGAAATAGAACCCAGATCGCCTCAGTCCTAGTCCAGTGTACTACCCATTATGCCATGCTCACCAGAACAGACTTTCACTCCTCACCTGACAATCCTTCAATCTACCTCATCAGATCGACGCTTGGAAAATCAAGAGGATTGAAATGTATCCTGAAGGTCTAGACGTTCAGGCTCTGTTGGCACAGAGCAAATTCCTGTCTTGAGGACCCGTAACTGGAAACACCCTTTTATTACCACTGTCCTGTTTAAATCTGAGGAGGTGTCAGCTTGAATGCCACAGATGAGTTCAACGGCTGCGATATGGCACAAGCAAAGAGGTTCTCTCTAAATAAGCCAGGGCCCAATCTGTCTCACGAGGGATCACAATATGCTTCATCAACTCCACTCTTTTCAATGCCTTTTAATCTTCCTTTAAAAAACCATTTATGTGACTCAAATTGTAGTGTGAATTATCCACTTCACTTGTTATCCATCAGGTAAAGTGAAATTCAGAATAACGGTCTCTGCTCAGTGTAAAAACAACACTGAATATTTACCAGCTAAGAGATCCTGACTGTTCTAGTGTGACACTCCATCTGCCCAGCATTGAACTAACTGAGTAATATTACGTGGTGGCTTCACTGACAAAACAGCTTTGTTTTTATAGTGGATAACTAATGTGTGTTAGTTACATTGCTGTAAAAACACAGTGGAGGAAAGCACATGCAGTAAACTAGATGTCAACCAAGGGCATTGGGTATAGTGCTGATCTATCTACCTAGCCTAGCTACCTTGTGGTAAACACTACAAATGTCCTATCTCCACTTACAAAATGTGTGAGGTAATATACTTTATTGGACCAACTTCTGTTGGTGGAAGAGACAGACGTTTGAGCTTACACAGATCTCTTCTTCTCCCCTTAGGATTTTAAAACGACATAACTATCACACATTTCTTATCTCGCTGTAAAAGTAACTGCTTTTTGCCAGAGAGGACGAAGCCTAAGCAGTAGCGGCTCTAACAATTTTGCCACCCCAAGTGGCGAATTGCCGCCGCGGCGGGTGAGAATGCGGCGGCCGTCCAAGTCGGCGGGCGAAAAGGGGCGGCAGTCCGAGTCCCACGGCAGCAATTCGGCGGCAGGAAGAGCGGCGGATCTGCCGCCAAATTGGCACCGCGGGACTCGGACTGCCGCCCCATTCTCGATGCCGCCCCATTCTCGATGCCGCCCCAAGCACCAGCTTGGAAAGCTGGTGCCTGGATCCAGCCCTGAGCCTAAGTCAACAAGGACAGTGAACATGGGTAGGCATCAAATGGGTGACAACTGGTCATTACAATAGTCAGACAGGGAAAAGGTGGAATGGCAGCATCAAGAGACAAGTCACTGTGAATCTGCCAAGAAGAATTTGGATAGAAAACAAGGAAACAAAATGTGGTGTAAAACAAGACAAAACAATGCAACAAGCTTTTCTGGCTAATCACACTTACACAGATGTCAAATTATCTGTATAGCCCACTGTGGTTTCAAAATCATGCTACTTTATCTAAATTATCTGTTGTATTTCTAAGGCATCCATCGCAATAGTATTTATCTATCAATATCCGAGGATTGTGGTAATAGCACTCAATTGTTTCTACTTTTTACTGCTAAATTATTTCCTCTTTCTTTTTATTATTGAAATTCACAGGTGAGTGAAAGTGTAGTTCTATAAGCAAAAAGTAGAGTAATATAGTATATGCAGGTGCTGTGGAAGCTTCCAGACTGAGCATTTTACCTTCAGCCTGCAATGTCTATTGCACTAATGAACCTCTACCCTACACCAAGGCTACTCAAATAGTGTGATCTGATGTATACTAGGGTCTAGAATGAGAACACACATTTGTGTTTATGATTGACCTAAAGTTTGACCTTTGGTTCCTAGAAGCGAAAGGGTCACACACTAAAAGTACTGGATCTTTTCTTTCTAATGGGCTTCTAGTCTGAAGTCTTGTGTGAATACAAACGCCCAGTTAACGCTCCACTCTCTTGAAGCAAAATGTTAGTCCTCAACTATTATGAATTAATTCTTCCACCGGTTTTATTTATTTCTAACTAAATTTGGTTTTGGTCAACTCAAGAAATAGCCTAATCTCCTCAATCTTTACTGTCTCCTATTTCATCTTTGATCTCATTGGATAGCCATACCTCTTAAGAACATCAGAATGGTCATATTGGGTCAGACCAAAGTTCCATATAGCCCAGTATCCTGTCTTCCAACAGTGGCCAATGCCAGGTGCCCCAGAGTGAATGGTTCTCTATTGCTGCTCAAGGCTATAGGCAGAAATTCTTCATCACAGACTTCAAACTCTTAGGCTTGTTAAGAATTATTTTAGTATTTTTCTCCTTGATTACTCTGATCAGCCCAACATTTCTACCAGGAGTTGAAGCTATGACTTCTTGGAGAAGATGGCAGCTATGATGTCTCCAGGTGCAAGTCTCCTTGATGATCAATTTTTTTCATTGTTTTCTTTTGAGAGTTTTTTTTTTTATTATCTTAACAGCATAGGTGCACCTTTCCAAAATCAATATTCAATTTAATCTCCTCACTGCACATCAGGCCACACAATATAAAGAAAATTTGTCTTAAGCTCCTGAAGTCCCCCCCTCCACTTTTTGAATCACATCCATTTTCTCTGTGTTATTTCTTTCCTGGCCCTCAACCTTCTATATTAAAATTACTTTTTCCCTGATAGCATATTACTTTTCTTTTTATGAGGTAAGCAGTCTTTAATAGCAGAGTTGCACTCTGTGTTGGTGAGATGAAAATTATATCTATTTGATACACTGGCCCTGCTGCCATACATGTATCAAAAATATGCTCAAATCCCAAAGCATTCTTTTGTGAAATAATGGACCTATGAATTATATGGAATAATGTCATAGAAAATCAACATTAATATTATCAGGGAAGACTAATTTGGATGTACCAAGCTGTTTCTTTGCTACATGGTTGGAGGTAGCGACTGTTACTATAATGAAACTCCCCATGTGATGAATTTTTATTTATAAAACAATAGTCACAGATACACATGGAATTTCACAGCTCAGCGATTGTCATCCATCGCCGTTTTATGAGATTGAATCACTCAGGATTAAATAAAACATCTGCCCTGAATATGTGGTAGCTGAATTTGCTGTGATCTCAGACATGCCAGTCAGCCATTCAGCCTCACAAGGAAGGAGAAGGGAAATTAGCGAGTTCTGAAACACTGAGCTTTAACCAAGGCAGCTGTCAAATCTAGAGCATATATATTTTAGAGGTAAGAATTGACCTTCCAAAACTAATTGCATCTGAGTTCACCATTCCACTAACTCCAAACTTGTATCTATAAAATAAGGTCTGAGTTCCTCACCTCCTTGAAAGAGGATTTTAAATTGTGTTTTGTATTTATGTCTAAGAAATTGAGATGAACAATTAAATGGGTATATGGAACCTAAAGAGATTTTTTTTATTAGAAATCAAAACTTTCTTGCTGTAATCATTTTATAAGATCAGAGTGAACCTTAACATAGGTCATTGGCAACACAACCACAGAATAATTAAATGTAATGCATGTGGTTCTCAGAATAGACAATATAACAATATTTTGTATCACTTTGTTTATGTAAACAATCACAAAACACTGTAGAGAACTAAATATTGTAGCCCCATTTTTTTAAATGAGTCTGCAAAAATTGTGGCTATACTTGTCCATTCAAAGCGCCTGTGCACATTTAAGTCTGGACTGCATACACACCTCTGTAGACCTGCACTTTTGCATACACAGTTTTAAAAATCTGGACTTATAATTACAATGTTAACATAGATAATAATAGAGGCAGATAAAAAGTAAGAAGTGTAACCATAGGAGTGAAACAATGTTCTCACACTAGCAGATAGAGGATTGTGGAAGTGGAGTTAGACAAAGTTATTACAGATGACAGGAGCTAGAGGAGAAGATATTTGCACCAGTGGTGATAAGAATATGATAGGGTAAAGGAAGATAACATGAGCAATAACATGTTGTGAAGTAGGAAAAGAAACAAGATCTATGTTTATTATGATCAAGAGACAGAAAGAAATATTAGATGAGGCCTACAGTTCATTAAGGCTTCCTATTTTTGTTTTTACCTGTTATTTAATGGTAGAAAATAATTAAAATAGATGAGCAAAACTGACCATTGAATACTGGTTTAAGTCAGGTTTCTTCCCTCACTCTAGCTGAAACATTCCTGTTACCAATCCTTGCTTACAGACAGCCCCCCAACCTGAAGCAATTACTCACCAGCAACCACACACCATACAACAAAAACACCAACCCAGGAACCTATCCTTGCAACAAAGCCCGATGCCAACTCTGTCAACATATCGATTCAAGTGATACCATCACAGGGCCTAATCACATCCGCCACGCCATCAGGGGCTCATTCACCTGCACATCTACCAATGTGATATATGCCATCATGTGCCAGCAATGCCCCTCTGCCATGTACATTGGCCAAACCGGACAGTCTCTACGCAAAAGAATAAATGGACATAAATCTGACATCAGGAATCATAACATTCAAAAACCAGTAGGTGAACACTTCAACCTCCCTGATCACTCAATGACAGATTTGAGGATAGCAGTGTTGCGACAGATTAACTCCAAAAGCAGACTTCAAAGAGAAACTATTGAACTCGAATTGATATGCAAACTAGATTGCGTTGCCTCCGGATTAAATCGTGATTTGGAATGGCTCGGCCATTATGTTAATTGAATCTATTTCCCTTAAGTTAACGATCCTCATTCACACCTGTGTGACCATCTTGTTTATCACTTCAAAAGCTTTTTCTTCCCCTGCTGTCATGTTTCCTCTCAACTAATTAGCCTCTTAAGATTGGTCTATACACCTGGACCATCATGTTTCTCTGACTGTATATATATCTGTCTGAAGAATAATTTCATTCCACGCATCCGATGAAGTGGGTACTAACCCACAAAAGCTTATGCTGAAATACATTTGTTAGTCTCTAAGGTGCTACAAGTTTTTCTTTCTTATTTTCATTCCTGTTACTGTCAATTTCACTGTGGGAAGCAATGCAGGGGTCTTAGCAAAGGGGACATATATGAGCCTGGTCTTGATCTTACGCTGGTTTTATACTAGTTTGCATTGACTTCAAAGACACAGTGCTGTAACTAGGGTGACCAGATAATAAGTGTGAAAAATCAAGATTTTTTTTTCTGGGCTGGGGGTATAGTTGTGCATACAAGGAAAAGCCTCTAATATCAGGACATCTGATCACCCTAGCTGTAACTGAGAAAAGAATCAGGCACATGGAATGAAAGAGGCATTAAACCACTGGAAGGAAAAATACACATATGAGGAACAAACAAAACCCCTCCCCTATGACAACAATAGGACAAAAACGTTATACTGCTAACAATAGTATATCCTATTTGTACTAGGATTGCAGTGCTTTAAACTTCAATTATTTCAAATAATTTGTAATACGTTTTCTTTAGAGCCCAACAAGTTGTGCAGCTCAATAAATACCTTCAACTGATCTGGAGATGGACTGGTAGCCTGTTTTTCTCCTCATCCATACAGTTTTTAGCACTTAACTTCCTGAAACCAAACAAGGATACAACACAACCCTTTTTCCAAATTCAAAAATGTTAAGGTTTCTTGCAGTTTGCTTTTACAGTCTTTAATGGCAGTGTCTAAAATCATCTCAGCCTTCAAATCCTGCATTTCTCTTTCAGATCTAAACCCTGAACACCTTATGAAATGCCAGTGAAAATGAAGGGATAGTCAGAGAGTTGATGATCTCACAGACCATTGAACAGTCCCTCTCAGTTCACTTTCAACTGTTTCTTCTACCCTCAAACTAGACAAAAAATGTTCCCCAGTTCACTTGTTACATATATTACACAAACTTTTAAACCAAGAGAGAACAACCATAACCATTTAAAACAATTACAGTATATCATAAATGTAGCTACCAAAGTTTCACTAAGCTAAACCACAACTTCTCTACAGTACCATTTTGTGACAGCTGCAAACCAGCAAATCATTTAGACCCATGTTAACCTTTAGGAGTAAGTAGTTCCATTAACTTTAATTGGATTATTCACACACAAAATTAAGCACCTGATTAAGTGCGTGGTGGGACAGGGGGCACTGAGAGGTTGACATTAGATCCAAGCTTCTAGAATCTTCCCAGTAACACTTCTACAACCTTATAAAAGCTGTTCGTACTCACATAGCCCAAGGGCAGATAAAGCAGTCTCAAGACGAATGCTATTCCACATCTCTTTATTCATCCACACAATAAAAAGTTGATAATGAAAAATAGGGGTATAATTAAAACTCTCAAAATTATTATGTCATAAATAAATTCCTTTACTTCCAGTACATTTAATCCAGATTCTTCAATCAAAGGGAAAATCCCCAATCAACACAGTCCTCTTCACACACCTGGGAATTGAGTTAAACCAATACATTTTCCTATGTCCCTCGCTGAAATGCCCATACCTTTTCCTGGCTAGCCCCATGGGAAAAAAAGTCCCTCTTCTAGATTAAACTTTAAGACCAAAACTTTTCTAAAAAAAAATCTTTGCTGGGAAAAAAAAACAGTACTTGGGGAAGGGAAAAAAACAATTCTAGAGAATGTTTTCCCCAAATGAAGTTTTTTATTGCAAGTACGGGCATCACCTAAATGCCCACAGGTAGACTGTGTATTCTTGCTTCACCACCACAAATGGGCCCAACAAAATTGATTTTCTAAGCAACCCAACTGCTCTTTCAGTTCTTTTAGCTCTTAGGTGGTAATTCTACCAAATTATACCCTCAGAATGTTTATTTATTAAAATGTACAGATCTTTGAGTCAAGCTGTAAGAAAAGTTCATGGACAATAAGTAGAGTTTTTGAAATCCAAGTACCTCCCCGCCTCACACACAGTTAGCTGAAACAGTAAGATAGGTTCAATCATAGCAACAACATACAAAATCATGAAGGTGTGAAAGCACTGTTGCTCAATGCTGTAGCAAAGATGCTTTGTGAAGGTTAATAGTGATCTGCATTCCACACCAACTGACTTAAGGGGGATAGGAGAATCGCACTGGGATGAGCAGGGGAGAAACTGAGTAGAGAAAGCTTCTGGAAAACTGCTTCTTTCCTCACTGGAGCAACTCAACCCAAACTTGCACAGAATATCGATTCCCATAAAGAACACCTTCCGAGGCTGAGACATTTAAGCTCCTGCACTATAAAGATCACCCCAAGTATACAGACATCATATTGATGTGTGCTATGTATAGATGCTTTCTAACCATCAATAAAGAGAGAAGACTCCCTCACTGAGGTGTTCACCCTAATTTGGAGCACAGTGGATCCCAGAACAACCCTTCACTCTGCAAAACGTATGATATCCATGACTCTTGTTCTTCCGTTATGTATTACTTTGTCCATAGCTTGGTACATGGTCTCTCTCCCTTTGTGACCACCAACACAAATCTTATCCCATTGCCTGGGAGAGTAGCCCAGTAGAGCTATTCTTGCTTCACTAACAAAATGATTTGGCGTGCTGAAGACTATAACTATCCTGGCATCCAACTTCTTTCTGAGAACTATCTGCCTCTCAACGTTGATAGTGAAACTATAGAAAAGAATTAAATGTTTTGCCTAAAAGGACTTTCATTGGTTGAATTTCAAAGTTTTAAAGAAATTCAATCTTTTAACTAAACTAAATAACTTCTGAAATGACAACCTTTATTTCATATAGTGTGACAGTTTTTCCCCCTCAATATGTGATTTTCTCATTACATTATTTTTCTCATTCAAATAATTCAGAAATATTAAATGTTGATACTGTGATAATGCCTAGCAGCCAGTTCTAACTTGTGACTGAGCACTTGCATGATTTGTCTCAAAGCTCCACTAAGTCTGATTTCAACTCATGATCTTTAAGGTTTTGCACACAAAAAAACAGAAAACAAAATCTCATCCCATTTTTCTCAGGAGTCAAGATCAGAAAGTTCAAGGCATCCCCAGGTGAGACTCCACAGAATTCATTGGTGTTTCAAGAGGGAAGAATTTGGCCCAAGATCATTAACAAACCTAGATACAGACAAATCAAAATGAAGTGTATTCTTTACAACTATTCCAGTAATAACATCTAGTGAGTTTGCTCCAGGGGTGGACATTCATGTAGGGAATTCATTTCTTATCCTATGCAGCAACAAAAACATTTGACATAATCTAATATAAGACTATATACACATAGTATACAATCACACATTCCTAAGCCTCATAGCACAATATATGCTGTTCAGCTCAATTTCAAACATGGTAGTCTTAATAGTACTTACAAACCCTATGTTTGGACACCACATAATATGCTGATCTATGCACTTGAATATGTGCATGATTATACAGGGAGCACAAGAATTAACCAGTGCTAGCTTAACATTGAGTTAACTATAACTTCATTTTAGATTCCCTGTCACATTCCCTTACAGGGATACTCATGGGAAGGATTAGTCAGTGCTTTACCATGGCTTGTATGGTCCCAGTGCTCTAAAAAAACCACCTCCACGAGGGGCGTAGCTACCAGCACTGGGAACACGACTCCCAACACTGGTGTACTGTCTACAATAACGCTTTACCATGCTGAAACGTGCTGCGCTGTAAATTACCAGTTGTAAACAAGCCCTAAGAATGGCTGCTTGAGAGATAGAGGGACACAAATGACTTTCAGAAGGCAGGAATGGAACATTTTCTAGTTCCTTGTCTATTAACTTATTTTCTTCCCTTTTATAAATACTATCCCTTGTGATAAATACCTTGCCGGATACAACTAGTTCTCCCTCCCCCTCCACTAAGTCATTTTAGCAGCTTATATAGATTATAATTTATCAACATGAATATGTTGATATATGCATCAATTATCCATATGTATGCACAGTGTAATATGCTAATTTATGTGCTATATTTATACACCCATTTAGAACACTGAAAGGGCAGGATTAATTTTCACTGTCTTCACAATGTCAAATTCTGCCTCAGCAAAAAGTTAAGATAGAGGTTAGATAAAAAATAGGAAGTATAATTTGGGTAACAAACATGTAAATACAGTAGAATCTTGATTTTATGAAAACTAATCTTATGAATGACCAATTATACAAACCATTTTTCAAAACAAAACAAAACAAACCTAACCCCACAACAAAAGTGATGTTGATGAAGAACAAGTTGACAATCCTTCACATTCTGATGCCTGCAATGAACAGGAAATCAGTTTGCACTGGTCTGAAGGACAAGAAGAAAATGACGCAGGGCACAATACTGCAACATATGCACCGTGCTTACTGTAACTTTGAGATGTTCAGTTGTATTAACTTTTTTCTTTTATCAGCTTCCCAGTCCCCAATTAGTTCATAAAAGAGAGGCCTTCCTATAGTGCTATAAGTCTGTGTGGTGTTTACAGAAATTTTTTAAAGACAGGATCCCCAATCCAAAGATCTGGCAAACATAGTACATAAAGGTAACATACAAAGGAAGGGGGTGAAGATATAACAGTTGAGAAATGGAGCTGTGTGAAATGTTTCAACAAATAGTTTATCCACCAAAAAATGCACTTTCTGGTCAACCAAAATTTGACACATTTTTTTTTAGATGCAACATTTTCATGCTAGATTCATAAGGGGTTTAGGTGCCTTTCACAAAATATTGATAGTGAAAGTGGTGGCTTCCCTACCCCAACGTGTTATTCCCAACTGCCCAGTGGGAATTGCACTTGAGCCAGAGAGAGAAAGTGAGAATGACTCCTTGAACCTGGGGGTTGAGCAGGCATTTGGGAACTGGAAGAACCAAGTGAAATTTTCTGCTGATACGATTATTTAATTATTTATACACAGCGGAACAACTTCAACAGGATACACTGAGGGTACGTCTATACTTACGCGTCCGGTCGGAGGCGCGGGATCGATGTTCTGGGTTCGATTTATCGCGTCTTGTCTAGACGCGATAAATCGAACCAGGAAGTGCTCCGCCGTCGACGCTGGTAATCCAGCTCGACGAACGGAGTAGGCGGAGTCGATGGGGGAGCCTGCGCGCCGCGTGTGGACCCCGGGTAAGTGCTTTTTCATTCGAACTAAGATAGTTCGACTTCAGCTACGTTATTCACGTAGCTGAAGTTGCATATCTTAGTTCGAATTCTGGGGTTAGTGTAGACCAGCCCTGAGACAGGCTTTTCCCGCACTGCTCCATAGGCTGGTGGTTAGGCTGCTGACCTGGGAAGAGGAAGACTTGCGTTCAAGTTCCTGCTAGAGAGAGGGTATTTGAACCTGTAACCCCCACATTCCAGGTGTATGCCCTAACTACTGGGCTATTGGGGATAAAGGAGGCTCTACCACATGCTCCTCCAGTTGTTTTGTGCCCTTCATTTCCTTTGCTTTCATCTTTAAAAAGGTTAAAAATGACCAGAAGAAAACCTTTCATTCAACCCAAACCAAAATTTCTGTTGACTTTTCTGATTTGTCAATTTTTTTTAAAAAAAACATCAGTTTCGGTTCAACTCAACCCAAACCTTTTTTTTTTATTTTTCAAAACTGCCAGTGAACCAAACATTCAATTATTTGCACAGCTCCATGGATAGCTAAAACAATGAATAATGTGAGACATACAGTAAACAAGATCTGATATTTTTAAGTAGAGACTGAGCTGGAGTCAAAGCGGAAGCCACAGCATAGGGGTAGAAGTCGATGGTGGAAAGTAAGTGGCATATAGAGGGAGAAAGTATAATTTGTTGGCTAACAAACAAGGAGGCAACTAGAACAAACAGTATACATCATGGAAGCAAACTTAGATCTACTGTGTATGTAGGTTAAGGAATGGTACGTAATACATAATGCTAACAAACAAAGGGAGTTTGCACTGGTTTGAACACATCAAAGAGAGAAGAGAAGTTTTAATTAACGTATATAAAACCTTGAATGGAGCACCCAGCATGAACCTGTGCTACACAACATAGATAATTGGGCAAAGACTTAAGTGGGAACTAAAGAAGAAAGAAATTAGAAGCAGAAAGCAGGAAACTGCTTTTTAAAAAAAAATTAAGAGAATCATCTGTGCATAGAATGACCTGAGAGGGATGATGTTCAAGGAAAGCACACTGAAATCATTAAAAGTAATTTTCTAACTGGCATTTTAGGGGAAGGGAGAATGAAAAAGGGGATTATGATGGACTGAATGGCATGGAGACATTCACAAAGAAAAAATCCTCACCTTAGGGACATGGGTTAAACAGCAGAATGACCAGGTTTATAAAAATGGTTCTGTGGCTTTATAAATTGGATTTTTACATTGAACACACATTCCTGTTGCACCCAAGGGTCTTCACTCAGCCCTACATGGACAATCTTCATAAGATGTAGTACAGCAGGTAGAACTGCTGCAGTTACCCTCCACTAGTGTGAGCGGATCTTAACTGTAGCTGAGGCCTCACAGGAAACTCACTGGAGGGGGCTGTTCTCTAGTGCTCTCTTGCATTTCATACCACATCAGCCACATCTACTTTGTAGGCCACACCAAACAACTCTGCATTCCAGAATGCAGTATGGGCTTCAGATGGAAAGTGCCCTTGTGAATCTGTGGCCAGAAATGCAGCTACTGCTGCTATCGGTAGGAACTATTTGGGCATAAGTGTGCATGCAGTGAATGTGAGGAATAATATTATCTGAGGAGACTAGTAAGAGCGAGGTGCAGTGTGTGTGTGAGAGAGGGAGAGATGAAAGGGAGTTCAAAGACTGTATCTGTGTCCAGACATGAAGGAGTCACAAGGTGGGAGGGAAAGGACAACAATCTAGTTCTAAATGTTAGTGCCCCAAAGGAGAATCTCCCTCATCCCTTGCAAAAGAAAGGATTCATTATTTTGTTCTGCTCTTTGTTCTATCTTCTCATCAGATATACTGTGAGAGGAATATGGGGGAACCCAGACATTTCCTTCCCAATGCACAGAGTAGAATATGGTTCTTCAAGGAGAATAAGGAGAAAAGCCAGTCTGCTAGTAAAGAAAGACCTTTTTTTTTACCTAAACCAATGTAGACAATTCTCAAGACTCATCTGTATGAAAATTTGATCTCTGCTAGTGCTTCCAGGCAAGGTCACTGATGTCAGTGATCAGTTGGGTATGTACAGGTAAACATATAAAATAACAGGATCCATTATTATACAGCAGTTAAACTACTCATACATTACTCTCTAAAATAAGTAAATGCAAAGTAAATTGTCTGTCAACTGACAGTTTGAGACACTGTTGTACCCAGTGTGTGACACATGTCCCCTGCCCCATATAGGTACTAAAGCTGCTGAGAGAGACACCAAAGAAAAAATCATGCCTTCTCCTCTATAGTGGTGCAAGGGGGCACAGGCCACATTTTTCCAATTCTACCCCACAGGCACCAGTAAAACAGGATTCAAGAGAGCACTAGGCAGAGGACACAGACTAATGCACTACAGCCTCAAGAGGGTGTGGACGTCAAGCCTAGTTTGGCCTAAAAAACATGATATCCCTGTATGACCGCAGCACAGCAGCAGCTGCTGAAAAGGACTCACTCTTCTTTTTGGAGCAGTAATACGGAACAAGATCCCAAGCTTCTTAATAACTTCAATGGATTTTGGAATAGGCCTAAAACACAATACACAACACATCTCCCACCTATTCTCTACCTCTATGAATCATCCTGCCTGCAACTGGCTGGATAGCAATGGGACCCTCCATACTGTCACTATTGTAAGGGCAGGATCCTGCCCTACATCATAAAAAAAGAGAACACTAGATTAACATGGAGGAGAGAACTGTATAGTACTCTTTCCCCTTTCCTTCAAATAATGAGACTATTCAAGCTAACGTACACAGCCTTACAATGCAAGCTCATCACTCCAAGGTTAATTGAAATGTGAGCAGAATACACCAAGCACACTGAGCACAGTATCCTTTTGAAAGTTTATTTATTTTCTCGTGACAATAGAAATGATATATTTTTAGCTCCTTTATTCGTTTAAGGAACACAACAGGCAGGGCTGGCCTTACCATGGGGTGAACTGAGGCGGACGCCTAAGGTGCCAGACTGGGAGCGGGGCGCCACTAGGACCCAGAATGTAGAAAATTGTGTCTGCTGCTGGTGCATATGTATTCTCTCTGCTCTAGATGCACAGAGATGGAGTGCTGTGCTGGAGGAAGGAGGGCACAAGAGACGTAACAGGCAGGCAGGAGAAAAGGTGAGAGGGAATAAGAGAAAGCAGCAGGAGCTGCAGGGAGAGAGAGGAGGAGGAGCCTCTTATGTACCTCTCTAGCACCCCCTGGAGTGATTAACACCAGCTTGTCAGGGAGCTTCCTGTTTCCTGCTGCTTCCCTGAACCCACTTGAGGAGAACAGGCAGTCAACTGAAGTAGTAGGAGCCAGTTAGGCCCTTAAGATGATGATATCTTCCCTCACTCAGACCCTGCTACCAGCCTGCTTATTTGTCCCCTTCAACTGAGTGTTGAGAGCCACTATAGCTGTCACAGAACAGCAGTCATGAATGAAAGAAGAAAACGCCCCTCTGGGGCAGCATTCAGAAAAAGAAAGCAGGAAGGAGCTCTCCTGAGATACATAGACACAAATGTTCACGGTGAGCCTTCTGGCCCCAGGGAGGATGTGAGTGGTGAGGAGATGCCTGATCTTTCAGTTAGTCAGAGTGCAGGTGACCTGGCAGCTACTGCAGCATCCATATCTCCATCTCAAATGGATGTAACCATGCACATTCCTGAAGAAAAGTGTATATCAGAGAAGAGTGTGGTGGAGGCACAAAAAACAGCTGCTGCTGAGTTTAGATCTTTAAGTCTAGATGATCCAGGACTGTGGACCCACTTGAGCAGTAACCTGAGGGACTTCCTTGTACTACATGGGCCACAGCAAGTGAAAAACGTCATGTTCCCCAAAGACAATGAAAATAGAAGTTTCCATCCAACACATTGCTGGCGTGAAATCCCCAATGGTGACAAAGTGGAGAGGCCATGGCTTATGTACTCAAAAACCCAGAATTATGCATACTGTTTTTGTTGCAAACTCTTCCACTCTAATGTTTCAGCCACATTGGGTTCTACAGGAACAAAGGACTGGAAAAATCTGGCTAGAAATCTGGCATGCCATGAGACGGCAGCAAATCACCAGAGAGCATTCTATAGGTGGAAAGGCTTGAGATGAGACTAAGGTTAAAGGCCACCATAGATTATCAGCATCAAAAGAAGATTGCATCAGAGTCTCTTCACTGGAAAAGTGTTCTGAAAAGGTTCATTGCCATTGTGAGAATGCTTGCTACTCAAAACCTAGCACTGCATGGAACTTTAGATCAGCTGTATGTGCCAAACAATGGAAACTTTCTTAAAATTGTGGAGCTGATGGTTGAGTTTGATGCTGTACTCCAGGAGCATCTAAGAACAGTCACCACCAAAGAAATGTACACACACCACTACCTCGGAAAAACAATTGAAAATGAGATAATACAGTTACTGGCAGCAAAAGTCAAACAGAAGATTGTGGCAGATCTGAAGTCAGCAAGATATTACTCCGTTATTCTGGACTGCACCCCTGACATCAGCGATTCGGGACAAATGACGTTAATGGTGCGTTTTGTAACAACAACAGAAACTAGTGAAAATGTCCCTGCAATGGTGACTGTTAGAGAGCATTTTCCAGAATGTATTGACATTGATGATACTACATGAGCTGGTATGACAAATGTGCTTCCCAAAAAGCTGGAAGATATGGGAATTGCGATAGTCGAGATGAGAGATCAGGGCTACGATAATGGTGGCAACATGAGAGGTAAGAACAGAGGAGTGCAGACATGGATCCGAGAGTTAAACCCTCGAGCTTTTTTTGTCCCATTCATTGAACTTGGTGGTCAGTGATGCAGCATCAGCTTCTGAATTTTGAGGCTGCTGAATTTTGTAATGCAATTAAAAGCATCTATGTCTTTTTCTCTGCATCAACTCATCGATGGTAAATTTTGAAGCAACATCTGGGAACATCCTCTCTGACACTGAAACCACTGAGTGCCACAGGATGGGAAAGTCAAGTGGAGGCGATAAAGCCTATCAAACACCAAATTGGGAAGATAGATGATGCCATAGTTGCCATTATGGAGGATAATGTTACGACAGGAACTGTTTGTGGGAGAACAGTGGCAGAGGGAAATGGAATCACTAGAAACATACATCACTTAAAATTTATGTGTGGCTTAGTGTTGTGGCATGACATACTGTTTGAAATAAATGTTGTAAGCCAGAGACTCCAAGGTGTTGACCTTGATATATCTGGAGCAAGGGAACAACTGGACAAAACAAAGTCATAGCTAGAGTCTTACTGGTCAGATGAGGGATTTCAAAATGTTCTGAAGAGTGCACAGAAGTTGCCAGAGGAACTTCACATTGAAGCTATTTTCCCACCCATTCAAGAATGCAGAAGTCACCGAAGAAGAAGACATTTTGATTATGAGGCATGGGATAATCCCATAAGAGACCCCAAACAACAATTCAAAGTTGAATTCTTTAATCAGGTGCTAGATTGTTCAATACAGTCAGTTGAAGAACGTTTCATGCAGCTCAAGGAACACAGCAGTATATTTTGGATGTTTTATGATATTTCAAAACTCCTCACTATACCTGAAGAAGACCTACACCAGCAATGCATGGCACTAGAGATAGTGTTGACATATGATCACATGCACGATATTGATGCGACTGCTTTAGGTGATGAACTGAAAGCCCTTTCAAGATACATTTCAGCAGGATCAACTCCAAAGGCTGTTCTGGAATATATGTGCACAAATAAGATGACTACCCTCTTTCCAAATGCTTTTGTTGCTCTGCGCATACTTCTAACACTTCTTGTAACGGTTGCCAATGGAGAACACAGCTTCTCCAAAGTGAAGTTAATAAAAACACATCTACTCTCCATAATAACAGAGGAGAGGTGGGTTGGTCTTGCAACCATCTCAAATGAGCATGAGTTGGGCCAGACTGTGGACGTTCAGGAAGCAGTTCAAATCTTTGCAACCAAGAAGGCACGGAAAGAAAGGCACGCTTTGATTATTTAAACAGATAAAAATGCCAGTGTTTACCAGGCAGACAAGAAAAGTTACATTTGCTGTTCAGGTTTTGGAAAGTTAAGAGTTATTTAAAATTTTTGAACAAAGCAATTTAAGTTGTTAGTTCTCCTTTATTGGGGTAGATATCAGAGCAGTATCTTGAGAGGAGTAGAACAAGAAGAAGGCAGAATTGAGACCATTCAAAATTTTGACCCAAGCGAGGGGGCATGATGGCGTCATTTGAGCTCACTGCCTCAGGTGCGAAAATGTTGTGTGCCTGCCCTGACAACATGACATTTCAAGAAAAAAACAGGTCATCATTTTTCATTGACTTATTTACTCAACTTTTTTTAAATTCAATTGAGTACAGTTGGGGAATTTTTATTCAGCATGACACATCTACTGAGTTCAGTACACAAGATTGTGAAGACGACGCTATGGGCTGAAATAAACTAACCTCTTGTACTACTTGGTCATTCCTGGTTTGCTCATCATGTATAACAAATACATAAATACGCACATACACTATACATACACACTCAAGCACAAACTGCTGAAAGACAAGCTTATTGAATAGACTCAACAGAGTATTTTCACATACCTCAAAGAGATTGATTCTATCATCAGTCAGAGTAAATCAATATTTATGTCAGCCAAGAAATCTGACTAATGTTAGAATTTATTGAATAGGCAACTGAATCTTAGATACAAAATTAAATAAAAGTAATACAGGACAAGTAATAAATATAGCAGGTACAACAGAAACCACTTCAAAGAAAGATCTATTTCCTTGTGGCTCCTTCAAACTGCAAGACAGATCTCCAAACAGTACAGCAACATTTAATGCTCTGTAATTACCAGTCATAATCCTTTATCATGATTTATTTTTTCTCTCAGTATTTATGTAATTTTTAAAATAACATTAGGGTCTTCATCCTGCAATTGTGCCCCAAACATAGCCCTCTGAGGGTCTTCATGCATCAGAGGTTAAATTACCTTACACTGTTCCACCACTTATTAACTTAGGGTATACCTAAAGCTATTTAGGTGCCTTTTGTACAAATGCAAACAAGTTAGAAAAATTGAGGTGATCAACAAAAAGAATAAAGGGGAGAGAGGCAGGGAAAAGTAAGTATGGGTCTAAGCAGGATCTTGCTAAAAACACCATGGTGGTGGTGGTGGTGGTGGGTGGTGGGTGGGGGGAGCTTAAGAAGCTTTTGCAAATGGGGGAAAGAGAAACTGAGACAGATTTTAAGAAAAACAGGGATGAGTAAACCTTATTTCTAGGTGTTCACAATTTCTATTCTCAATTAGCATTTTATTCCAATATCTTCCTTGTTGCTAAATTTAAGCTCTCTAGTTCTTCCTTCAATCTTTTCTTAAATATTGACAATTTATTAAGTTTTACCCATCTCCTCTTATTTCCAAAGAAGATTGTAACATATCACTATTTCATTTACCATTTCCTGAGGAATTCAGAGCTAGATCCTGTCTGGCCTTGCTGTTTTCTCAGCCTTCACTCTTCACTTTTTATCATTTCTTGATTTTCTAGCAAAATGTCTCCTCCTCTTAGCAAACATATGTTGGCTTAGACAAAGTACTCATAGAATCATAGAATATTAGGGTTGGAAGGGACCTTAGTAGGTCATCTAGTCCAACCCCCTGCTCAAAGCAGGACCAATCCCCAATTTTTGCCCCAGATCCCCAAATGACCCCCTCAAGGATTGAACTCACAACCCTGGGTTTAGCAGGCCAATGCTCAAACCACTGAGCTATCCCTCCCCCCCCCCATGTGAACATTTAATTATTTTTTATGCAATGTCTCAGTACATCCTACAAAGTTTGCCATTGACATCTTAGTCCTTATGTAGTTTAAGCATTTTTTTAATTTATCACACCCACTAGTACATTCTTTGTTTAATTTTCAAATACCTTTCTTAGCCTTCATTGCTTTATGCACCTGCTCGATCATCCACACTGGTCCTTTTCACACTCCCAGTAGACACATGTATATCCTTGGATATACACTAATCAATCATCCAACAGTTCTTCCTCTTTTATGTTATTTCTCTGTTTGATATTGTATCAGGGATTGCCATGGCTCCCTTTATCTCGTCAAATCCCCTCCTACTACACCGTCCCCTCCCTCCCGCTAACCCATTTCCCATCAACAGCTCCTGCATTCCACACTTGACTTTTCAGCACCACCCGCTGTTCCAGATGTCATTTCTTTAGATACTGTAGCTTTGCTAACAAACACAGTTTACTCAAGACTGTCAACTCACTGCTGTCGCAGACCAGTACAATGCAGAGATAGAGGCTCAAGAAATGATACAGTTGTGAGATTCATTACAAAGTTAGATGAGCTCTTTGTCATTTAAGTAGATAGGAGAGACTGACATTAAAATATGGTTCATTAAAAGTGAATTTGAGTCTTGCCATTCACAGTACCAAAATATCTGTAGATGATCTAATTTGTACTGGAGTGCCTTAGAAAATATTTGATCTTCTAACTAAACACTGGGGATTTGGCAAGTAAAAGGCTGCAGCTTTTCTACCGCTATATATTTGGAGAGGATTTATTGCTTTGAATTCCACAGTACCATCAACCAAGAGACCCCTGGGCTGAGTTCCTGTCGCTATTAACATGTTATTATTCCTAAAAGCAACACATTCCAGAAAACACTGCAAATTGTTTGTTTGCTTGGACAAATATTGACAATTACTCCAGGCAAATAAGCAGTTAAATAGCTCAGCTGCCCTGTATCTTTTTCCCAGATTTGTAATTTCTGTTTAGAAAAGAAAGCCAAAAACCAAAGTCAGGGAAGAGAAACATAGGAAATGTGCAAGAGAATCTTACAGATAGGTATGTCATGGAACTGTCTTTTCTTGTCCTTGCATCTCAAAAATACTGAGAGATCTAGTCTAAATATCATTTTATTCTTCTTCTATATTTTGAAATGCTGATGTTATTTACACTGTGTTCCATATCATCCTTGACCTTCACATTTTGTATTCCTACGTAGCATCTCCGTGAAGCATAAAGTGGCAGCTCCTGGATAAAGTTAAGCAAACATTTTAAACACTTTTGTGAAGAGCTGGCAAGCAAACTCAAAGAACCTTTACTGTATGACAGCCAAGTTCTCAATGCGCTTGTGTGCCAGCCAATGACCCCTACACATTAAGGAAAATAATTAAGCATGTATTTGTGCAAGGTGTAAGTACATTAGCAAGGAAAAACATTTCCAAGGAAAGCAAAGAGACCAGGTTGTATGCTGTGAGAATTATGCTAAAAATCAGTGCCATAATCTCCCAACAGCACAGGCATGTACAATACTTGTGCAATTCTGTGCTTATTTTACACATACCGTTACCATTATTCGTGAATGTAGCTGAAACCGTTTACACCGGCTGCACATAGATAATGATCAAGGGCTGAGACTATAACCAGGGATAATACCCAGCTTTAAAAATTAACAGTGCCATCGTAAAGCTGGATATTTTAAGACCTAATTTTCATAAAACAAGGACTACTATCTATAGTGCAGCTACTTTTGTACTGCAAAACTGGAGCTATTCTGTATATATATATATATATCTAGATCCTGTAGACAGCCATCCCTGAATTTCACATGCACCGGAAGTAAAGGCACATGCAAAAATAGGGCTCTTTTTAAACATCAGGC
The DNA here is from genome assembly GCA_037349315.1 of Chelydra serpentina. Lineage (NCBI taxonomy): Eukaryota > Metazoa > Chordata > Testudines > Chelydridae > Chelydra > Chelydra serpentina. The sequence continues at coordinate 24,693,651 of JBAIAC010000035.1, read as the reverse complement.
CCTTAACCTGGCAGCCTCCATTAGAAATGTTGTAAGTTCACATTCAGACATCATTTTCATTGTGATCCCTTATTTACAGGATTTTATTTAAAAAATCTTATGGGAAATGTGCTCTAGGCTAGGCTTGGTGCTCAGGAGCTCAGCCCAGAGCAGTTTTTAAAATTTAAAAATGACAAAAACAAAGCAAACCACCTCCACTTTTTTTTAAATGCTTATTGAGAAAGGTTTAACAGTTTATAAATCATTAATTTACAAGTCTCAGAAATACAATGTCAAATATTAGTGCATCAATTTTTGTTCAGAGATACGTTACACAAGACAAAACAGAAAGCAGGTTACTAGTCTGGGATGCTCATAATGTTCCTGTCAATTAAGATTTTTTAACCATTAAACATTGTAGTAATTAAATAATGGATGTTTTCACCTTAAAAAAAATAAAAATCTGATACCAAAAGAGTTATGTTTGCCTTTCATATCAGTCCTGTTTGTGCTTCACTTTAATATGCCCTCCCTCAGCATCCCACCTAACTCACACGGAGTCTTACATCTCAAATTCTACCACTAAATTCAGCTCAAGGACTAGGGTCCCACTCGATGTAAAAAAAGTTTTTAAAAAATCTCATTCTGAAGAGAGTCAGAGAAATTAAAGCAACTGCATATACTGTATATACTCTACATGCCAAGTCAATTATTTTTAAACACCATTTATTACATGTTAATCGTTGAGCTCTGCCACTTTTCAAATGTGCCAATATGCAAGCTTTCAAGTCTTGCTGTAATCTCAATAAGACAAAACACTTCACACTGGTAAGATAGGATCAGTTGCTCTCTTGAAATGCAGAAACATATATCTGACCAAAATAAGTTAATTGGACAGTTCACTTCAATAGATTTGCCCCAGTGTAACTGAAATCAGAATGTGTCCCTTTGAACCATATATTTATCATGAAGTTAATTCCAGTACGTGTCTGAATGTGTAAATATATCTTTTCCTAGTTTGAGAACACCTGCTTCTATATCACTGGACAAAGGAAGAAGTTAAATTGTTCAATATCTCTTCTTAACGTTTCAAACAATATGACTCCCTATTGATTTTCCTGCTGATGTTCTGATGCAGTACAACAGAAAGAAACACAAGTATTTTATGCTTTACTAAAGTAAGTAAGCACTCATACACTGAAAGTACAGAATAAGACCTTGGAAGAACAGTAGCAAAGAAATGTAAAGAATCACCTCAATCACCGGTTTTATTGTCAGCAAAAGTACTGGGTCAAATTCTCAGCTGAAATCAACTGGAGCTATGCAGATTTACACCAGCTGCAGATTTGACCCATTCTGTGTAAATGTTAGGGATTGTCTTATGAAAAGTAAGAAATCTGATTTTAGCATTACTAAATGTTCTCTATTCGAGTCTAAGTGGCTAACCTCTGGAATTTGTCTATAATCATTGTGAAGGGCCAAATTGTGCCCTGACCTTACGTGGGTGTTTGAGACGGGAAGGAGGCACAAGGAGGTTTCCTTTTCCACTTGCACGATTTTCAGAAAGGGCAGACACAGGTTCAGCCCCTACACTCAATTGCTTAACCCTAGGGCCTCTGGAGCTACAATTGAGCCCAAAAGAAGTGGAAACATTGGAGTGGACAAAGGTCTCCTTGCATGCTGGACCTCAAAATGGAACTGGCATCCAAAGGGGAGAAAGCAGCACTCTGGAACAGGTACTGAATGTGCTTGCTTTCTCTGAATGCTAGGGAGCTCGGCGTGGAATTCTGTCCCTAGAGGCAGTGTGGCCCTGAATCAATCCTCCTTCTGGGTCAGGCGAAATTTACACAATCAATCCCATAGAAAAATAGCCAATATTTGGTAAAATTCTGACAACAGCAATAAAAGCATGACCATATGTATGATAGACTTGATCCAAAGCCCATTCAAATCATTGTGAGTCATCCTAGTGAGTTCAGTGTGCTTTGGATCTGGCCCTACATGTAACGTGTAGTTCTGAAAACATTATTTATTATACTGCTCTCTCATGCCTTGTTTGTTTTTAATATTCCTTTCTTCCTTGACTTTTCTGGTGGCTGAAAGAACTGCACATTAAAAACAAAACAAAACCTTCAGGAGATATTAGACATATGAAAACAGAAAATCTCCCTTTGAATGAATGAATGCAGAGAAAGTTGGAAGAATTATATGTTTTTATTAACTATAAGTTGTTTTTAAGTTTTCAAACTAAGTTTAGAAACATGTGTGAAAATAGTATGGGCTATTGTTTGCAAACTGACCAACAGTACAATTACTGAGAGCAGTAATTCACCCTCAGAATTATTTATTTGTATTACAGTAGTGTCAAGAGGCTGCCCCAGACAAGATCAGGGCCTTATTAGGTTAAGCAGTGTGCAACACATAATGAGAGAGAGCTCCTGTACAGTAGGGCTTACAAGCTATACAGACAATATGGGCCAAGTGGTAGGACAAAGAAAGTACTTTCCCCACTATTACAGATGGGGGGCAGCGACGCTGACTTCCGTCAGCATCGGTGGGTGCTGACACCGGGCCCTGCCCCCGACGCCGGTGACATCACGTGGCCCCGCCCCCGACGCCGGTGACGTCACGGGGCCCCACCCCCGACGCCACCGCAACGTCGCCGGCGTTGGGGGCGGGGCCCCGGAACATCGCCCGGTGCTCCGGTAAGTTGGGCGCGAGCTCCGGGGATGGCGGGGAGTTGCCGGTGGGTGCAGAGCACACCAATTTTTTTCCGTGGGTGCTCCAGCCCCGGAGCACCCACGAAGTCGGCGCCTATGAGGGGGGGACTGAAGCAATGAGAGACTAAGTAACAGACATAAGTGTCAGAGCTGGGAATTGAAACCATAACTAAAGTCCCAGTTCAGTGCCTTAGTCACTTTCAATGTAACATTGTTACCACTGCTATTTTAAAAGATCAATGAGATTAGTAAAACAAATACCAACTGGGTTGGATGGCAAGAGCAGTAAAAACTTACCCTTGAGTTAAAATGCCTTTTTCAATGATCCTTATTGCCTAAAGCCTTAGTGAACATTTTAACTATTTTAACATATAAGCAAGATTTTGCAGCTGTTGCCCCCAAATCCAGTCAATATTTGTATATTATTTTCATGAGTTGCTGATAATAACTTAAATCCTAAAGGGCAAGCTGTGTCATCAGAATCAAATGTGTGGTTCTCATTGACTTCACAGTCACCAGTGAAAGTACATCATTTTCTTCTGCTGCTTTGCCTTTCTATTTCTAGCATGGAAAGTTAGGATTTTTTGTTTGTTTGTTTTTCATACTTTTCCAATAAGTCCTATATGGTGTTTGGTGCCACAGCAAGCAGCTCAGATGCTTTGAAATATACTAGAGTCCAGCTGTGAATGTAGATTGAAGGATAAGTCAAAAACCAACTGGCTGTGATTTATAGGATTTGTATTGGTTTTATAGGCCTTGTGAAAAGCATGAGATTAGATTGTTTGTCAATGCACAGATATGGACAAACAAGTTTACCAATAACTGTATATGAATCTTTAGTCTGGATCACCACTTAACTGTTGAGAGATTGCTGGCTAATATATGCACTTTCTCCTAAGCACATGCCTGTAGTTTAAGCGGTAAGAAACTGCTCACATGCCTCATGGCCAAGTTTAAAAACATTCTTCATCTTAGAAGCTATTCTGCTTCGCTCTCATGTTTTGAATAATACCTAATTTCCCTTATTACTAGGGACATTTATATAAAAACAAATGTATTTGTGTGCATATTCCACACCTGAATTTGATTTTTGTTAGCCATCATGTAAACAGAATGTCACAAGGGGCTCAGTCATTAATGAAACTCATTTCCTCACAGGATCAGGCCCAAAGGCAGGATTATGATTACATAAATAAACAGCCGTTTGGTTGGTTTTTTTTAAATGAACTAGCGCTGCTCAGAAAACAGGAGGCACGGCAAACATTTACACTTTCTTCCCCGACGTTTTTAAATCAAATTTTGTTTTGATGGAAATTTTCCAATCAGCTCTGTGAAGAGACTATGGCCTCATACACACTACCACTTATATCAGTGTAATTTGTGTAATTTGTGTCTCTCGGGGGTATGAATAAGCCACCCCCTGAATGATGTAAATTTCACGTACCTAAGCACCGATGTGGATGGTGCTATGTTGTCGGGAGAGCGTCTCCTTCCGACAGAGCTACCGGCTCTTGTGGAGGTGGTTTTATTATGTGGACAGAAGAGCTCTCTCCTGTCGGCATAGAGCATCTTCATCAGACGTGCTACAGTGGGGCAGATTCACCAATGCAGCTCCACCAATGCTGCTATAGCACTTGAACTGTAGACTATCCCTAAGGCTCTGTTTTCATAAGGGTATGTCTACACTGAAATAAAACATCTGTAACGGGCCTGTGTCAACTGACTGGAGCTTGCAGGGTTAAGGCTGTCAGGCTACAAAACTGCAGCATAGACGTTCAGACTCAGGCTGGAACCTGGGCTCTGGGGCCTTGAGTCAGTTGATATGGGCCAGCCATAGTTGTTTTATTCCAGAGTAGACATACTCCTAGTGGACCAAATCCTGAAGTCCTTAAAGACAGTGGGAGATTTGCCTGGAATAAAGATGTACTGAAGACTACTAAGGACTTCAATACTAAACCCAATTTTATTTAGTATCAAATTGACTTCACAAGTTGGAATCCATGCTCTAGGTAAGGAACCAGAGCCAAGGGACAGTCTGTTTCCAGAGTAAAGACCCAAGTTGAGGAAAGCATCAGGGAAAATGGGATGAAGGACCTGGCATATTTCAGAAGAGGATCATAGAAATCTTTGTGGAGAAAAAAGCTTGGGCTTAAATTACAGGCGATAAGGGGCTGAATTAAAACTACTCTCAGTTCCTAACTTCCACGGATTTCAATGGAAGTTAGGATCCTTAATACCTTTGTCAATCTTGGCCTGAATCCTTAAAAAAAGAGTTTGAGAGATGCACAAATCTCAAATTCCCTTATCCCTGAAGAAAGAATGTCGCAAAACCCAACTACCTCCTTTTGGGGGTCAAAGAAACACAACATTATATAAAATCATGCCTCTGAGCACAGGGAAGAGAAACTAATACAAGAGCAGTGTGAATCTCAGGAAGAAAATTCCTCCACTCGTCTTTGGGAAAAGAAACATGTCTGGGACCAAGTCACTTATTTCCTCCCGGCACATCCACCGTACCTCGCCTGTAACTTTCTGCAACCTCAAACTGTATTATACGTTTGCTTGTTAAAAACCTTCAGGTAGCTTTCCTGGGCCATTGTAGATTCCAGTGCCATGTTTTCCCTAATGCTTTCCTGCCACATTGCACCGAATCAGAATTATGTTTCAGTGACTAGAGCCATAGAAGAGAGTTTATTATAAAACTACCTATGATCTAATAAACAATCTAGGACTATCCTAGACACCATTCACTAAAAGAAGCTACAAACCATTCTCCCTTGTAAAAAAAATGCAATTGTAGAAGGAAAACAACTGTCTTCTTGTGCTGCAATGCTGACAAATATTGTTTCCCTGGCTAGTCTGCTCTGAGTGCTTTTCTGCCCTTACTAGATAAAAGGCAAACAGAGGAAAAAGCCAACATTGCCTTAGTTAGTAGAAGAATCTGGATTTGCAGCAAGGAAACCTAGCAATTATCTGGTTTTCTGGGAAGGATTTTTTGACATGTTGCGTGTAGTGTGCTTTTCTGATATTTGCAGATTTCCCCAGCATGCCATCAATTTTCAATATCCCAAAGGCAAAGGAGAGATTTTGCAATGAGGGATTCTTAAATGAACACAACACCCTCTATATGCAGACTAATTTCAGACATTTTGACAACTGTACATGAGGTCAAATTTGAATTTCATTTTAGGTACCTATAATCTTCCTAACTCTAAGATATTTGCATCAAAATCTGCCTTAAGAATTAACTCGTTCCTAAAGTTCTGCATTCAAACCTGTAACAGTTCTCCAGATCCACATGGCATCTGAAGATGAGCACAAGACTGTATATTCTGTGAAAAAAAATGCTGTTTTACAATATTTTGACCTTTTGTAATGTTCTTGGAAAGGAATTTGATTTGCTTGCCATTCCTACTCCCCCTTGTTTGCAGCTTCAGTAACCTGGGAGAGAAGTGAAATGGACAGACGATCAAAGAGTAGATTATTGAAAAGTCAAAAAAGGAGGCATTACAATGCAGAAATTTCACTCTTATGACAATGACTGCAGCAGAAATTAGGGATTGACCGCATGGATGTTTGCTTAGGATATATGATAACATACACAAAGGAAATAATACAGATCACTGTAGGAATGCACTGAATGCAGGACTGCACTGAAAGGGATTGTTATTACTGCTGTACTTCCAAGCACATGATTTCATGTACAGTCAGACTTTGGGTCGGCACAAAGGATGTTTCTATTATGTCAAATTACTTGAGAGAGAGAAAGTACGCTTTCACTAACATAGCTTTTAGGACAAACCACAACCTGGTGTAAATCAGCATAACTCCACTGAAGTAAACGGAGTTATATCAATTTACAATAGGTGAGGATTTGGAACTCAAGGCAACATAGAAAGTATTAAATATAATTTAACATCCTTTCTATCAGGTTCTTCATTTTAGACAAAAGGCCCATGTACCACTAGATGTCACTATAAACAGAACATTTTCCGTTGCACTTGTATTGCATTTTCAGAGTATCCCGATCTTGTTTTGGGGAGGTGTTCTAAGCAATACTGATTGAATCTAGCACCTTGTCTGTTTACTCAAAGGCTACTAATTGCAGATTTCTACTACTGACTATAGCCTCACTATCTGCATCTAAAGCTACAAATAGTAACACTGTTAAAGATGTAAGATTTGCAGCATGGGGATTCTAAAAGCTGTCATTATTTTATTAATTAGCCACCAGTGTCATGCATAGCCAGTTTATTATTATTTCTTAAGAAAGCATTATAAGTATCTGTCTCATTAGAGAGCAGAAGTAGCAGACAGATTAATGCACATATGCTACAACATTAATTAGAGAATCAGATTTTGCACAAGATTGATAATTTGATAGTGACAATTGTAGTTGCAATTAATTGGGTCTCTTTTGGAAGGCTTCTGATGAGATGTAGTAAAGGAAAAGCACAAGGATGCGGAGACCCAGCTTTAGGTGGATGGAAGGCAGGAATTGTCTTCAGTGTAAGATAAATTGCATCTCAATGGGAGTTTGCATGATCATTTTGCAATTATATTCCATTGTCTGTATCCGCTTCTTACCCAAGGAAAGGAAAATCAGACCACATTAAAAACAAGTTCTAAGCCTGAAGGAATTTGTTTTTAATTTTTTTTTAAATGGAGACAAAGGTTCTAATCAGCAATATAAGCAATCAACAGTTAAAATGCCATTAATAATAGGATGGTGGCAACAGAATAATGGGAGGAGAAAATAAGTATTCAAATTATCCTGCTCGGCTGACATTTAATAAATTCATATTTAAAAAGTGACATTTGGCAAACTAGATGAAAATGCAAATGAAGACTATATTTATGGAAGGGTGAAAAACAACTTCTAATCTCAAGCATGTACATATCCATTGCAATACCTGCTAGGAACTGGTGCCTGGGGACAAAGCCCCACAGAATTGCCAGTGTATGCTGGCCTAGTGGTATTGTATTAGAATTGAATCTAGATGGCTGCCATGAGTCCTCCATCCAATCAGCATTTCCATTACTAAATCATAGTTTTGTAGCTCTGTTTCATTGTTTGTGGTAGTGGGTAGGGAGAGGCACAGAAACTTGGCAATTGTATTCCTTAGCAAAATAAATTAATCTGTCCTGCACCTCTGTTCTAGGACTCTGTTCTAGGACTCACACCTGCTTTCCCCAAAAGCTGAGGAAGCCTGGATCAGGGCATAATGTAAAAGTGTGGCTGGAGCTCCAGCTAGCCACTCTACAAATGTCCAGTATTGGTACTTCTGACATTTTCTCGAGGCATCCAGAACTGTAAACTACCTTGTTACCCATCTCAGCAAGAGAGACTTGTTGATGCAAAACTGTGTCTTAGCTCCCTGATATCCCCGTCTGTTACTCGGCCCAACAAACTCCTCAGGACTCCACCAGTCCTTACTTCGACTTGCAGGTAACACTTGGTGCACTTCAGCTCCTGAACCCTCTTGAAGAATGTTGTCCTTCTGTATCCAGCCCGTCACTGGACATTCACAGAAATTACCAAGTGCGCGGTCCCCAAAGAGAAAAAAATATACATTAGATTTTTAGCTCAGCTGAGGATTCACACTTTAGTATATTACACTGAGATGAACTGGAAGTAAAATCAAAAATAAATTATATATAAAGAACAGAGATTCAAGTGATACTAAGCAAGGATAACAGAAACAGAAAATGGTTACAAATAAAATAAAGGTACAACACGCTTTCTAGTGAGTAAAACTTAACAAATTACAATCCTTTTCTAAGGGAGTGTCTCAACAAAAGCCTCCTCTCAGCATCACAAGACCCTCTGGGCCAGGATCTAGCTTTCACAGATGCAAAAAGCACTGCTTCTTTTGATCCCTCAGTGATGGATAACCACTATGCCTTTTTTCCTCTTTTTATAGTCCAGTAAACCTTTGAAATGTATTCTTTGAAGTTCCTCTCTCTCACTGTTTTTCCGGGTGCAGACGCCATGCTGTCTATGCTATTCTAATAGTCTCACCCTTCTGTTAATTTGCCTTTCCTGTTGACTCAATATGCAAGCATAATTCCCTGGCTAAAGCTCCTCCATTTACTTTTGAGACCTGGGCAGAAGGGCAATCCATGGATTGCCTTTGTCTGGAAAGCAGGAGTGGTGCCAGGGTTTTTGCCGCCCTAGGCGGCAGTGCTCCTCCGCCGTAATCGGCGGCACTTCAGCGGCAGCTCCTCTGAAGCTGCGTTCTCAGCGGTGTTTTGGTGGCCGCTTTTCTTGCCGCCGAATCGCCACCGGGAAATGAGTTGCCACCGAAATGCTGCCCCCCAAATCCTGCTGCCCTAGGCAACCGCCTAGGGTTGCCCAGTGGAAGCGCCGGCCCTGCTGGAAAGCCTTAGTTTACCAACCCAGCCAGGTTAAATCGGTTTAAACATATTTTCCTTATACGTATAGTATTACTGAATTGTTGTCCATAGATACATCATACAGTGATCACGATGATCACAAAAATGATATAAGTTTTTGTTTGATACCTTACACAACATTCTTTCTAGACAATTACTATGACAGCAATGTGTTAGGATGTAGTGGGTTGATCAGCCCAGTTAAGGGTTGCTGTTACATCATAGTTAATCTTCTGCTAGTGGATATTGAGGGGCTCTTAGAGTCACAGTATTTATTGAGGAGATGATGTTGACTTGCTGTTCTCTCACAGAGTGGCCCCTCACCTTGTGCTTGGGAGGTATATGTGCCAACTGATAACACAGAATAACGCATCCAGAGATCCATTTAGAGAGCCTGTGGGCCAATGACACTTGCCAGGAGACAAGTAGTTTTGGTATTTTCCTAACTGGCTTTGTTCTTTGCAGATAAAAGACCAAGGCCCTCTGACATCAAGGGAGTGCAGCCTCTTTTCTTTGCTGGAACCATGAGGCTTTGGGAAGAATACCTGTAAATAAATAAGTTGGTTCATGTTGAAATTACCTTAGGAATTAAGTTCAGGTGGAGATGAAGGGAGACATTTTCTCTATGAATATCCACCATGAGTGCTCCCAGTTCGCTCACCCATCTGGCCAATGTGATGGTGTGACAGGGTATACCAGGCCCTTCGAGGCCCTCTACTGGAGTCACAGTCCTAATGCCCCCTACCCCAGGAAAGGAGCAGTGAAGATGGGTCCTTCGGGCCTGCTTAGAAAGGCCTCAGGGAAGCAGCCAATCAGAACCCAGCAGACTCAGTAAAATGAAGCTACAGGGCCTGAGCAGGTCAGTTCCTGACTGGGACCAGAAGGGTGAGGAAGGGCTGGAATACTGTGAAACACTCTAGGCAAAGAGGTGGGGGAGAGACCCTGCTCAAGCAAGAATAAGACAGAAAGAATCCAAGGACTGTAAACCTAAGGTAATGGGTGAAGATGATTGGACAAACTGGCATTTTACTGTTATTCTGCGAGCTCTACTCATCTGGCTTCTTCCAAGATGTATAAATGAAATTAGCAAATACAGAGCCTGATTCTCCATAATATTGCCCTTGGGTAGTTATTTTCTTGTTCACAGTGAGTGTAAAATGTTGCTACTCTCGTCTGGCAATGTTTTTACATGCATTGTGCACTGACATGGCACCAGAACACAAGGTACAAGGAAGCCATAAAAAGGTAGAGAAGAAACTGGGTATCCCTAGGAAAATGCAATATACTATAAAAACCACTAGCACAGCTAGTTTGATTTCACTGGGTCCTCTTAGAGCACTGAGCAAGGGACTCGTGCATTCCACAAGAATGTGAATTCTGCCCTCATGTTAACTCCATGCAGTCACTGTATCTAGAGAGGGCTGGTGCCAGCACTGAGCATTATAATAAACTAAAACTGTGGGTTTCCTTTTGCTTTTTCAGAAAACAGTTTGGGTCTGAATAGTAGAGAGAGTTTGGTGGAAGATGCATGAAATTTGGGAGCTTTTTCAGCAACAGTTGGGGGTTTGCAAAAAGAACAGGAGTACTTGTGGCACCTTAGAGATTAACACATTTATTTCAGCATAAGCTTTCATGGACTACAGTCCACTTCATCGGATGCATAGAATGGAACATACAGTAAGAAGATATTTATATATTCAGAGAAACATGAAAAGAAATACAATTCACTTCAGCTCCCAAATATGGAGGGAGGCTGCATTCCCCCACCATATCTGTCAAGAAACTTTAAAGGGAAACTCACAATAGTAACAATGCTCACAATCTAAGGAATCAACAACACATATAAAACTGCACCACACAACTGTAAGTGGGAAAGTCCTTCCTAGAAGGCTTTATCTAAACTAATAAGGAGAAAAACTGAAAATAGAAAACTGGAAAAAGTCTGAATAAATAGTTGCATTTTAAGGAAAATAAATTTTCCCTAGAAATTCAGTTGAATCTTTTAGTTTCACTTCAGTTACTGGACTTCAAGTTTACTTATTTTAGTACCGTTAATAAGCACTGATATTGTGCATAGCTCTTTTCAAGAACACACAGGTACATTGACTGTCTCACTTGAGATAAGATTATATTTTTAAAAATGAGTGCCTACATTTAGATGCCTAAATTTATGTTTTGAAAAATGCCAATCAGCCAGCAACTCTTATGGGCTTTAGTAGGATTTTTGGTCACTTATTTGGGTGTCTAAGTATGGGGTTTGGAGCAGAATTTTTGGAAACCCATTTTGGAAAATCTAAGCCAAGAGGTTCAGAATGACCAGAAGAAGGCTCTAACTCACACCATTGCAGGGGTGTTATTTTTTCCCCCAAAATGAGCCTAGATAAAGTGTAATGGTCTATATTAAACATGACACTTCTTTTGTCCAATGTTGTGCTATAACCCACATCACTGAAATGTATATGATGTTCCGTGGTATCATATTCAATGGGCTTTTATTGGATTAATTTATGTATTTAAAACAAGAGAGGAAAATACTTGAGTTAAAACACTATGACACAAACATATTTTACACAAATACACTTTTAAATGTGTGCGCGTATCATAATAACCACTTTGGCATTATGGTTGCAAATGCAAACATTTTAATATAATAATACTATATATCAGGGATCGGCAACCTTTGGCACACGGCCCGCCAGGGTAAGCCCTCTGGCAGGCCGAGTCAGTTTATTTACCTGCCGCGTCCACAGGTTCAGCCGATCGCGGCTCCCATTGGCCGTGGTTCACCGTCCCTGGCCAATGGGGGCTGTGGGTAGTGGCGTGGGCCAAGGGATGTGCTGGCCCCTGCTTCCATTGGCCTGGGACAGCGAACCGCGGCCAGTGGGAGCCGCGATCGGCCGAACCTGCAGACGTGGCAGGTAAACAAACTGGCCCAGCCCGCCAGGGGGCATACCCTGGCAGGCCACATGCCAAAAGTTGCCGATCCCTGGTATATATAATAATGTAACATGTTGCACAATAATAATAAATGTTTTGCACCAATGGTGAATAAGTTATAGGCATCAAGTCTGCAAAATCAACAAAAGAGAATCTAAAATTAGACTGAGAATAAAGGGTTAAATTAATTACACTTACACAATACTCATCTCATGAATCCCCTCCCCCCTGGAAAGCTACATTTTTTAAAATGGAAAATCCAGTTCCAGTTTGTTGAAACTGAAATGTTAATTACTGCTACAAAACCATGTTAAAATTACTCAGATCAAAAATCAACACATAAATCAAAACTATCCAATCAATACGGCCGCTGTAATGTATTTGGCATTCAATTCAGTGTCTTGATCAAAAATCTTAGATAGAATAATTTGAAAAGGAAATAATCAACATCAATCATTTATATCAAATTGATAAGCTTTCAGATTTAATCAATCACAGGTCTGAGTCTATTACACAATCAGATGGGGACTTCAGTTGCTTTGTTTAATCAAGTAAATACCAACCCAATTCCTGAGTCTAAAGTTAAAATAACATTGTAATTTAGACTCAATTAAAGCATGCCAATTAAACAGGTTAATAAAGTGCTATTCAATAAAGAAAAGCCTCCTACAATTCAGGCTCAAAAAATCATCTCTTCTAGTATATTTCATCTGTTAGAATTCGAGGAGGAATTTTAAGGGAGGAATATTAAAAGTTCTTTTACAAAGGAACAATGTATAGTACATGTATTAGCCAGGTCGAATTGTCTAAACTTTATAACTGTCTTCAGCTCACCACATTTCCCCTTTAGGTACTATTAGAAGAACAATTTGCTCTAGGGAGATTTCTATACTCTCTGCCAGGAAGAAAATGGCAAGACTGTGCCCATTTGGGATTGTTCAGTTCAGTTACATGGTTGTTCATAATGTATTAACATGCATAAGTGAGATCTATTTTGTCAGTATCTTAGGGCTGGTCTACACTAACCCCCCAATTTGAACTAAGATACGCAACTTCAGCTACGTGAATAACGTAGCTGAAGTCGAACTATCTTAGTTCGAATGAAAAAGCACTTACCCGGGGTCCACACGCGGCGCGCAGGCTCCCCCGTCGACTCCGCCTACTCCGTTCGTCGAGCTGGATTACCAGCGTCGACGGCGGAGCACTTCCTGGTTCTTGTCTAGACGCGATAAATCGAACCCAGAGGATCGATCCAGCACCTCCGACAGGACGCGTGAGTATAGACGTACCCTTAGAAATGAAAATATTCTCTTGCTTGCCTTTCGTTAAAGCAACAGTAATTCTCCTACGGCAACTCGATGGCTCGGAGTTAGGATATAGAGCATATCAGCTCTAGCTTACCTACTCAAATCGAGCCCATGTCAAGCAGAAAGGGCCTGAGTCTGCTTTGGTAGAATGGTGGAAATGTTGACTTCAGTTCGTTTAATCCAGATTTACACCAGTGTAACAAAAATCAGAATTTGTCCCTAAGTTCTTATCTTGTGAAGGCGGATAAGTGCCATATATGAAATGAGTCTCAGTCCCACTAGATAAGTATTAAAATCATATAATTCATGGTCACAGCTAACAGACAAGGCACAAACGTGTCAAAAGGGCCCTGGAGACTGAATCATGCTATCATCCCTCCCTCCAGAGGTAGGTTCTTCCAGAAGAGGGTGGATGGAGATGTTGGGAAGTTTGCACTACCACTGCCTATAATGTACATTTTTGTGGGTAAACAAAGCATATCACTCTCCAGGGATTTTCATGTGGCAACTTCCCTAAGCAAATTCAAAAATCTTCATTCCCATCTTATTGGACCCTAAGGTAATCTGTTCCTTACTCTACACTGTTTATTGGTATGTTCATGGCATACAAGCGGAGATATTAGATAAAAACATAAGATGATATTTCTGGAAGGTGCTAACATAACACCACTGTAGTTATTAAAATCCAGGACCTTAACACAAAAACCTAACAGCAGAGAGAGAGAGAGAGAAAGCAGGCTGTTCCCTACTCACGCTGCACAACTCACCCCACTTTGTTCTAGGCTGGCTCTTTGCAGACTGCCCCTAGACCCAGAATGCATGCTTCCCTACCGAGCACCTTACCCTGCAAGCAGGACCAGGAAAACCCCTGAGAATGTAAAGAGATAGCTACAATTTTAACACACATTTCAATACACCACATTTATAACTTCTGATGGTCTGAATACCATCTGTGAGAAATCATATTAGGTATAAATAGCAAAGTCATCTCAGTAAAGTATATGGGTTTACCGTGATCTGATTAAACTAGCAATTAAGCAAGTTAAAACAAAAATACCTAAGGGTTATGAAAATCTGACTCTTCGGTCTGGGATTACATATGTGCTAATGGCTATAATGGGTGTGGGGGTGGGGAATGGTTTAAAAAATAGTTGACCACAGCTAAGAACTGCTTAATTATTTATTCACCCAAACTACCCCATCAAGGTACATTTGAGGAAGAGAATATGGATTGATCTGGGAAAATGAAACTCAAATATGGGGTAAACTATAGCCTGCAGTGGGAGACTGGAATTTTGGTTTGGCAAAATTGAAAGTATGTGCATTAAGTCCTTTCTATGGGCTTCACTAGCTATGAAAGAACCTCAAAGGGATCACAGCAGTATAACAAAACAAAGCAAAAATCAGCCAAATGGTGTTTAATGAAGCTGGGCCTCAATTTCAAAGAGGCATATCAAGCTGACCCTGAAATAAAGGATCTTTATCGCCACAGGGTGCCAGATAGAACTGGAGATGCTAACAGATGCTATTCAGCATGATGGCACTCAGAAGTCTAAAGTTTAGGATGGGACACTGAGAAGAACAGAGAGTGAAAGAAGTTTTTCCATTCACACTAACGTACTGGGCAATGTTGTAACAATGACATTCTATCCTGCGGAGCTAAGGCTTTGCGTAGTTGCTTCACTCAGCAAAGTCAATTCCATTTAACTGTCGTTCTCTTGAAAAGTTCTCAGTTTTCTAGTAAACCTTGTTTTCTTTAGGATAGTCTGTTTATTGGACTATTTATAGGCCTCTGCAGGCCATTCCAAGAAGGAAATGAATTCTGGTATGATCACACATGTGGTGGAAGTAAAAGGTTCCTGGCATGGAGCACTTAGTGAAATGGGGCTGGGCAAAAGGCTGCCCATTCTTAGAAGATACCACAGAGATCCTAGGTAAAGTGAGTGACACAAAGGCAACACCTGAAAACCCAGGCATGTTACAGGGCCTGCTTAAATATCTTGCAACAATCAATCTTTTTTCTGAGACTAAAGCAACAGGTCTCAATTTACTGAGTGATTTTAATATATTTAGCAGGCAAATAAGGCTTCTTTACTTCAGAGATTTAACCATAAATATATTTTCTATACAGCACACAGAAAAATGGTCTTTATATCATACATACACATTATATATGACTGCATATTATTCACTATTATGCACCATATAATTTCTATTAGCACTAATGTAAATTCTGTTAATCTAGCAATGGGGGAATCTACAGTTAAGAATTAATATAGAGTAACTTAGGATACTTACATCTAATGAAAATCACTCTAAAACATTAAGTAGGAAAAAAGCCAGAAAAAAATGAGAGAAAACTGGAGTTACGTCTTTGGGGGATAATTTAATTGCTAATCATGACACATTACCATTAATGATTGCACAATTTTATATGCAGTATATAAGATTATTCAAAGTATCCTCACTAGCCTTCTAATAATATACTTGCAAAGTAGACGTGACTCTTTTGATCCTACATGTCCTACAGGCTACATTTAACTTGCTGGCCAGCTGCACGCCCCAACATCAGGAGTGGCCTCTGTTCTAATGCATTATTTGGGGATCCCTCTAGGAGCCCTGCTGTTGAAGCATTCCAGAGGCTCTTGCGTGAACATTCCCCAGCCAGCACTAACCACACTTCCGGAGTTGCCTTGGCCTCCTCTGAGCCCTGCAATTCTCATCCCAGTTTGTGACAAAGTTTTTTACCCCAAACCCTCAATTTTTTTCACAGAAGCGAAATGTAGTTGCCCAGCCAGTTTTGCCTGTGAATAAGAGATCTGTGCCTCAACAAGTCAGATAATTAATTATTGAGCCTGTGGGGTCAGTTGTGCCCTTGAATAATTGTTATTTGTTTGTAAATATATGACTATTGTGTTTTTTCCCCAGATAAAAGGTGGAGGTCCTTTTATATTTCCAAGTACCCTGAAGTGTTTGTGACAAGGGAAGAAATACTAGGAAAGGTGATGAGGAGGGGAGTAAAATGTTAAATTACTGAAGTCTGAGATTAGATAAGGTTTTAGGTGGAGACTTCAAACCAATCATTATATTGATTTTAAAAGTTACCCTACACAGCATTTAACCTGGTCCTTAATATTGCTAATGACACCAGGCAGAAGGCCTAACCATTTCTGAGCCAGGAATAGAAGCCAAGGTTCTCAAATTCCAGTCACCTGCTGTAACCAACAGAAACATTCAATATCTTCCCAAGCAGGCCTTGAACAGGTTGTAGTCAGCTTTTGTTGCTGTCTATTTCCTCACTTTCAGGAAATAACACATCACTCAACATAAAGTAAAATGTTACAAAGTAACTGGGCCACTATCCGCACATTATGGGTAAATGACTGTTTAACTGAAAGTTAATGGCCAGGTGAATTGTAATTTAGGGCTTAATTGTCTTCTCATTAAATATCCACATGCAAAGCTCTTGTAACAAATTGTGTCTAACAGCTGCATAAGATACATAGGTGATGTTTAGATCTCTGAACATTTAAGGGATCTGCATGCGGTCCATGCTAGGCCAGCACACCTGGAATAGGTCGATACAGAACACACAATTCAATCAGAATAGCATATGGAGACAGAAAAATACTTGCAAAAATTAAACAGAACATGAGCAAAGATTTCTTTTTCTTGACAGCATTCTCTTTACTAATGATCTAGCTAAATATACACAGCACTTGCATGTGGCCTTATTCACTTAAGGCCAAATCCAATTCCCATTGATGTCGATTGAAGGTTTGCAATTTACTTCAGTAGGAACAAGATGAGTCATTAAATCATGGATAAATCAGCAAAATATTGGACTGGAGTTATACAGGGATGACTTTGGCTAATTATGATTATGAGTGCCTTGTTGAGCTTTCAGGGCAGTTTATGGTGCTCAGGGAGTTTACTAAAATGTTATTTAGAAAGGGAGAACCAACCCTTAATTATTGGCAGCTATATTTCTATTGCACGCTGCTGTGACCTTGAAAACCATAATGGTTTTCTTTTCTAAATAATTGGAAGATGTATAAAACATAACTAAGGACATCTTTTCATCAACACAGGTAAGAACTACTTTGTAAATGCATTTCTTTACAACACTACAGCTTTTATTATAGACCCATGTGGCAATATTGAGTTGCATTTATCCAACACCTTTTATATGATTGAAGCTTCCAAGATGTTTTGCAAACAATGATTAAATAAAACTCTCAACAGACTTGCGATGCAAATAGTGCACTCATTGTAGCCATTTTCCACATAGGTAGATTGAGACTCAGAGAAGTTACCAACATCACTCAGCAAGTCAGCAGTAGAACCAGAAATGGAGTTGAATCTCAGTCCACTGGTTTTACCTCTAGACTAAACTACTACTCAGAAGTAACGATTATTTTGCTGGATTTAAACCTTTTCAACTTGAAATCTGAACAATGCTATTCTAAAATTTAATGAAGTAGTCCAATGGCACCTGCAAATATACACATTTTGCTTACCATTGGTTGGTACAGAGCCATGCAGAGGGGAGGTGGAAAAAGGGGCAGTTTTCCCTGGATTCCCCCATATAAACAGGCTTCCAAACCAAGTAGTGCAACAGCCCTCACTAAAATTAGGCCCAGTGAGCCTCTGTCATGACTGAACTTGAGTGTGCTGAGACCCAGCAATGCCACTCACTGAAATTTCTCTTGGTGGCCCCTCCATCACAACCAAGCTGGAGTGGAACTGTGACCAATCACAACACCACTCATTGAAACTTATCCTGGCTGCTCCTCCATACTGAGAGAGGCAGCCTAGCCAACCTGAGTGGTGCCATGCTAAGTGAGAGTGGTTCAGCTGTGCACAGCACGTGAAAAATTTCTGAGGGCACCCTGAAGCAATCTCAGTAGCACAACATACCCAGGTTCCTGGAACACTCAGGTCTCCAGCTTGGAATCACATCAGGAAACAATTTATGCAACCCTGAATGACATTGCGAGATCTGCACTTAGTGCCTCAGAGATTATTTCTGCTGATTCACATCACATCCTAAATCAATTCATATCTTACTCATCTCTCATTAACAGCAAAATAGCCACTCTGTCATCATGCACTTATTCTTAGAACACAAGATTCTGAGCTATGACCTCAAAGAAAACTGTTACACACTCAGTGTTCCAGTCTACGCAACAATGTACAGCCAACTTGCTCTTCACTTACTAAAGCAATATCAAATTTCACTTCTGTCTAAAAGGGGGATACAGGTCACGTCTACACTGCAAATGGCAAAAACAAACCCCACGGCAGCGAGTCTCAGAGCTTGGGTCTACAGACTTCGCCTGCTGCTATAGCACCAAAAATAGCTGTACCCTAAAATAGCTTTATAAGTCAGTGTAACAGAACAGGATCTTTGTGGCAAGACATAACTACTGTTGGTGGATTCTGATTTGAATTGTGACTTGTTAGAGCTCTCTGTTAACATGGGAGCCTCACTGTCTCTGAGTAAGTCCACACGCATAAATCAGACATGATCTGTACCTCTGAGAATAAATTTAGAGAAGTAGATGGTGTTCCGGTTCTGTTGAAATGGTCTGCACAAATGACTTTGCGTGTGTATTCTCAAAAGGCTTCCCAGCTTGGATGAAAATATTAAGTATAATTGCTACACCTTAGATTGCAAAATGCTGTATCAGATTAATCATAGATGTTTATAGTCTGCACAAACTTTGTGTGCCCAGCCACGGCAAACATTTAATAAAGCTAGTTCATCTGGAAAGGACGCTAAATCAAATAATCAAAAATGAGTGATGCATATTCAGAAAAATATGGCATTCATAACTAACAAAAAGGAATCTAGGCCTTAGTACAAAGACAGAGCCTGTAATTCATTTCACCTTTTTTTCATATATTTTCTTCCACTACTAAAAGAACCATTATATTTGAAGATTAGTATTTTACGAGTTTGTATAAATTCCTCTTAATATCCAGCATCTTTGTGTGTCTTCCTGGATATATGTCAGCTAAAAGTACATGTTCATTCTGATGTGAGGCTAAAGGCCAAAGAAATTCATTATTATATTATTAATTATAATTATTACTTATGTTCAAAAGCCACATGATGCAGGACTGACTGGAACAGAAACTCCAACTTCTGGAGGGGAAGAGTGCCTATGGTCCTGAGTAAGAGTACAAGAGACATGAATTGGTGGGTTTTAGCTGTGTAAGCAGAGTCTGAATGAGCTCTCCCCTGACATCTAGTGGTGAGCTGTGGAAAAAGACTTCAGAAGCTGATCTTGTTTGCATGGACCCCCTGTCTAGGTGCTCAGCATGATGGAATTGCTTGCCCAAATGATCAGTTGTGGCTGGTGTTGGATCCCCAGTCTCCTTGTTATTGGGGCAGGAGTTATAAAGGGTTGTTATCCTTGTTGTGTGAACCGAGGACAGCAGAACTGTACTTGGAATACCCCGATGGAGGGACTCACCCTCAACTGAACAGCACTTACTAGGCAGGGTACATGGGTTCCAAAGGCCAATGAGTGGAGAGAGGGTGGGGACAGGTACTTGTACCTGGTGGTGTAGGCCCTGTTTAATTTGACCCTTCCTCGCTCCATGGTATAATAAAAGAGCTAATTTAGATTCAATTGAGAGTTTTGTTAAATGCTGCAGAGCTGAACTCATGGATATCTAGGTCTAAGTATTAGACCTACTTTGGGACAGTGTCTCTATTGCAAGAGACGGCCCAGTGTGCATCAGCAGTGAGGCTCCCCCACTAACAGCTGAAATCACTGAGAGCTGTGTTAAGTGGGGGAGGAGGGGTGATGACATCTTGGCGAGTGGCCAGGCGGGGAGCAGGGAGGCTGGTGGAGAGGCGTGGCAAGCGGCCAGCAGGGCAGCTGGCGGAGAGAAGTGGCCAGCAGAAAGGCTTCTGGAGTGGGCCACAGCAGAGCCCCACAGAGGTGCACAATCTGCCATTGGGGCGACGAGCAAGTGCCCGAGCAATGGAGCATGTAGGGTGCCTCCTTACCCCCTGTCCACACAGGGTGGGAAGTGAACTCAGTGGATGAACCTCTGAGCTCTGGGGCTGCACTTGCAAAGGACAGCAACTGTGAGTGGGGTACAGAGAAGGGACGGGCATGTTAAAGGGACTTACTTGGGGGTGGGTCTTTTGCTCATGGTTTGTGTTTATGAACCTGAGTTGTGGTGTTTTCCCAAATGAATTCTGAGTTACTTCCCTCCTTTTGTTAAAAGTTTTTGCTACACTCAGACTCTGTGCTTGCGAGAGGGGAAGTATTGACTCTTAGAGGCTCCTGGGGGGGGGGGCGTGTAATTGTCCCAGGTCACTGGGTGGGAGCTCGAGACAGTTTTGTGTTGTATTGTTGAAAAGGAACCCCTAGATACTGAACCTGGCCCTTGTTGCTGCTGGCTCCACCTGCAAGAAAGGTTACATCTGCAAGGGTATTTCTACCTTTTTATTGTATTCACCCAGTTCCAGCACAGAGGGTCATCACAAGCCAAGTAGAAAATAAACACAGAGGACATACTTCTCATCTCTTTACAGTCTCTGCAGCCCAGTCTTACACTTCTGCAACATCACAAAGCAGGATACAATCCCACCTCTACAAAACACTGACAAAAGTAGCCAGTTTTTTGTTACTAATTCACAGGCTAAAAGCTTTACAACCTCACAGGCCTCTCTAGGAAGACCCTAAGTCTGCAGCCACTAACAGTGGGAAATCAATTACTGGCAAGCACAGGAAGACTAAATTTCTGTGTTTTGATCTAGGAAAGGCTAAATTTCCTCCCCTGTCTGTCCCAGGGTAGATGTCCAAGAGGCCACGACTCCATTTCAGATCTAATCTTTATCAATAAAACTAAACAGAGATGTATCCCTGGCTGTAGAGAAAGACATCTAGAGTTCCAGGCTTTAGAAGTAGTAACAAAAGGATGGATGAGTATGATATTTGCTGTCCCTGTGTCAACTGCATAATTAGTCTAATTCTCCCTCTAAAACTTTCTCTGTCTGTGACGATATTAGGCATGGACAGACACAATGACTTCATAGTCACAGTTTACAAAGAGAATTCCTTGGTGAACACAAACCTAAACATTCCCAGGAAACCAACTTATAATGAATTATTTTGTTCCTTCTGCTCCTGTTTCTCTCCAAGAATTCTCCCCACTCCCTGGCCACACCCTGTACCTGTTCCTGAAACACTAGTTGCATCTGGGTTCTCCTTAAGAAAAAATAAATAACAGAGAAATTTATCTATATATAGATATTATTTTAAGCTACTCATATTTTGGGGACAAGAGGATCTGACTCCATATTTGAATCCTTGGGATTGGACATACTGAATTCTATATATTTGCAACATTCAACTTCTTAATAAATTTTGGTTTATGAAATTATATTCCTCACCATAAATACTCTTGAGTACAATATCCACAACACTGTTCTATTCACTATGGAAATCTATTAAAGCTTTCCCTTTCTGTTTTCTTTAACCTATACACTTTTAATTATGTGTAGTACACTTCTGAATCCCATTTTCCATGCTAGGATTCTTGTAACCTGGGTTGCATGCACTCTTAAATAGCAGCCTAGTGGGTTGTTGTTATAAGTGTGCCTCCTAACCCATGCTCGTCTCATTTGACTTATGGTCTATTTCAGGGATCGGCAACCTTTGGCCCGCGGCCCGCCAGGGTAAGCCCCCTGGCAGGCCAGGCCAGTTTGTTTACCTGCTGCATCCGCAGGTTCGGCCGATCGCGGCTCCTACTGGCCATGGTTCGCCTCTCCAGGCCAATGGGGGCTGCAGGACGTGGCGGCCAGCACATCCCCCAGCCTGCGCCGCTTCCCGCAGCCCCCATTGGCCTGGAACGGCGAACCGCAGCCAGTGGAGCTGTGATGAGCCGAACCTGCGGACGTGGCAGGTAAGCAAACTGGCCCGACCCACCAGGGGACTTACCCTGGCGGGCCGCTGGCCAAAGGTTGCCGATCCCTGGTCTATTTCATCATCATGAATCTGAGGTCTGCATTTTCAGTTAACATTAGCAAATATGAAATTGCATTTCAGGAGCTAATATTGCCAAGTTCATTCTATTTCAAGCTACTACTGGGATATGACATATCCACTCATACAGAGACAGTAGCAATTTTTCTTTAACAAATGGGTGGTGTTGGGCTGGGGAACCATGAGCTCTTTCCCTGAAAGAGGTGGAGGGAGAAAGGAACAATGCAGCCCAAATGTTGCTTCTGCTTCTTTTACAGGAGGAAAATGGGAATTGGGAAGGCAGGAAGCGGAGTGGCAGGAATCATTCTGCTCTGACTGGGGACAGTCGCATTGTTGGTACTTTTCACCCACACTAGAAGGTGTTAAGGGATTTTTTCAGGGTATGTGCAGTATAATTAATGCAGAGCAGGGTTATTACCTTTTTATTAGTAGTAGTTTAATTTACTCCTAAAAATGTGAATAATCTACCTTTGAAAATCTGTCCTCATCAGAGCTGTTCTTTAACAGTTTTCTCTACTTTTAACTGGGCACTGTATCAAAGTAACACAGATAGATACTAATATTTTTATTAAACTTTCCTCTCACATCTTCCATTTTTATTTGAATTTAAGATGCTACTTATCGTGCCTTTAGCATTTTGAATACAAATAATCACTTGACATTTATTAACTGGCAGAGCTGAATTTTAGACTATCTCATCTTGTTACCTTTGTGTGGGAAACTTGGGACATTCCAGCTGCTCTGGCAGTCTTTAGTTTTTATTGTATGACACGTACCTCTCTGCGAAGATTCTAATATGGGATACAGATCCAGAATAACTGCACTGTGGTGCGACAAGCAGGGTCCAGACCCCCAAAAGGGAGAACAGAAAGTTTTGCCCCAAGAACGAGCAGTTGAACCAACTGATTGCATGCTGTATTGTTGTACTTTGAAAGTATATTGAGTTAAGTCTTCTATGAAAGCTTGTAATGTTCGAAAATTAATAATCATGATGAGATATGTATGATTAGTCTATGATTATGAATTTATGTATTTGTGTACATAGAGGACTGTGCTCATAAACTTTGGCTCCACCTCACAGCAGGGTAGTGGAGCGATGAGACAGGGAGAAGCATCTCCCAAGGTAGGTGTTTACACAAAACTGGACTCAAGTAATGATACATTGCACCACCCAGGGGAAAAAAACTATGATGGGCCACTAGAGTTAATGGAAAGACTTTGAAATAACTGATCATTTCCCCCACTTTGAATATCTGTAATGACTGAATAAAAAAAAATGAAGCGAAATCCATCCAGAAACTGAGGGACAGCCTTTAGGCAGGAAGCTGTCCATGAAGGCTGGATGCCCTCTATAGATAGGTGGTACACTGGGAAACTGTTAAAAGGCAATAGGTAACTTGTATTAGAAAAGAGATTTTACCTGATATAGAAGTGTAAAGCCTGAGATTGCATCATTATGTTTATTTTCTGTGTAACTTGTATGTTTGTTTTCCCTTACTAGTTTGTATTTGAATGTGGTTTTTCTATTTGGTCAAGTTTTTATCCCAAGCAAGTCTCTGTTGTGCATATTGTGTGTTTGTCAAAGTAAGCTGATAACTGTGAGGCTGATTTCATGCCTTCAGGGATGACAAATCACAAAGGAACTGTCTGATTGTCTTAAGGAACTTAAGAACTGAAGAGGATGAATTTGGGGATACTTGGAAATGGAAGGTCTATTGGTGTCACCCTGCAAGGAGTAAAGTAGGCTGTGGAAGCCAGGGATCTAAACTATAGCCTCACAGCACCAAGGCACCCCAAAAGTTACAGGGTGGGACAGGACTCCTTAGTGGTCTAGGTGCTCCCAAAAATATCACATATTGGAAGCTAGGAAATGATATTAGAATTTATTCATGTTTAATTTAATACACAGAACTTTCCAGTAAGCTTAGTGATATGAGTCTGCATCTCTAATGTAATTAACGTAGAATGACAAAAAGTGAGCTCTTGCCATCACAAACAAAGTTGTTCTTAATTTTGGGTCTAAATGTAATGAGCCATGTCCCTTGGAATGAAGGTCAATTAAAATGTACAGCACATAGCTGGCTGTGACATTTCATATTGATATTGTAGAGTCAAGTGTGAGTATAGTCCGTTAAGGGCCTGGTCTTTCACCCCTCTAACAGATTTAACATTGGGCCTCCAAAATCAGCATTGTTTTGTGTTATGATTAAGTCCCTAGTGAAGGGGGGTGCAATCTATCACTTTATGCACATAACAAGGAGTCAGGAACTCCTGAGTAGCTATCTTGGCATCTATAAAATTGAGATATTCCTTCTTACTTAATACAACTTACTCTACATGTCAGAGGATTCATTCAGATTTGCAAGCTATTTTGAAAATAGAAAACTTGATCATTGCCTAAATATTTTTATTAAATAAACGTAAATCATTGATTTCAAATTGGACATGAAATATCATAATTCTAGTCATCTGGATGGTGTCAAAGAAGATTTTTCTACATGAATTTCAATAATCAGACCAGGTAACAGATGATTTATGTCATGACCAGGTAACAGATGATTTAAAGTCATGATAAAGAGAACATATCATTCTTGAACATTTTTCCTGAAAGATGAAAACTGTAATGTGTATCTGTTAACAGCAATAATAGTAGTTCCTTTCCAACAACTTCAATGGCAGTTGGATCAAGCCCATAAAGCACTGATCCAACGTCTTACTTTATAACTTTTTGAGACAGATTGGTTTTAGTTTGCCACTGGGAAATTCATTTTTTAATCTTAAAAATAAAAAAAAC
This sequence comes from Chelydra serpentina, assembly GCA_037349315.1. NCBI lineage: Eukaryota > Metazoa > Chordata > Testudines > Chelydridae > Chelydra > Chelydra serpentina. Next base: position 24,668,507 of record JBAIAC010000035.1, on the reverse strand, counting down.
AGTACTTATACTGTATCTTCCTTTATTCTAGTGACATAATTCTACAATGCAAAGTTATTTTTAAAATTTCATTGTCCATCTGAATTATCTGTATATATGGATTGAGCTACATATTATTATCAGTACTGATTTACAACCAAATATTGTTTTGACAGAACTGGGCAATACTCGTTTCTCTTTAACCCAACTGAAAGATTATTTAGCAGCAATTTTAAGCAATTTTTAAAATAGAGACCATACTTTTTTCTACTACTACTTGTTCAGATCCATTTAGCAAGCTTACTTCTATCAATGGAAGCAAAGGAAAAGATCTGTTAGCAGGCTAATGTGTGCTTTCTTTAATTTGCATTTAAGCAGTAAACAGAGTCATCAAGAAGGGAGGAAAAACAAAGGAAGTTCAAACAGGTGACAAAAAACAGCAGGGAATGTCCTTCAACATAGACTCTGTCTCCTGGGTCTCAACTGGAACTGTTTTTCAATAGGGGGATGGAAAATATAAAAAGGAGTGACAAACACCCCAAGATCCCCCTTTCTCTCCCCCTGCCCACTTCTTTCTCTGCACCTGAAAGGACAAAAGGAAACAGCCATTGGACTCGGGGGAGGGGTCCTGACCTGAGAATCTGGTCAGTAATCTGCTGGAGCATGCGTTGTGAAAGTTAATTTTGCAACTAAGATAGCTAGTTTAAGTAAATACTAGTAACCATTTTATCTTTATTTTTCTTGTAACCATTTCTGAGTTTTATGCCTCATTACTTGTACTCATTTAAAATCTCTTTCTTTGTAGTTAATAGACATGCTTTACTGTTTTAGTTAATCCAGTGTGTTTAAATTTAAGTGTTTGAATAACAATTTAAGGTAATAAGATGGCACATTATTCACTTAAAGGACTTAATATATTTGTACTGTCCAGGAGAGGTCTGGGTAGTTCAGGACATACATTTCTGGGGGAAGATCCAGTATTGGGGTGTGTTGGAGGTCACCCTGCAGTATAACCAAGGCTGGTGAGAGCCAGGGTGTAGGTGGCAGACTGCATTTGCACACAGACACTAAGGGTGTGGCTTACATGCTGGGAGGCTGTGTATGTGTGGCTCAGGTTGTAGCTACTACTGCAAGGCACTGGAAGGCATGCAAGGTAGAAGGGCAGGGATGACATCCCCCCCACTAGTCTGGATTGTGTCCCGGTATATCATAATATATCATATTCTTAGGTGACTCACAGTGGGTTGGGACAGACAATATAGAAGCTTGTTCTCTTGATGTATATGCACAGCTCATTAAAGAAGATACCGATAAGATAGAAGATACCAATAAGATAGAAAGGCCATACTGTGTGTATACAGTCATCTCCATTTTGTTCAACTTCAAACACCAATCCAACGTGATCCATGGACCTATGTGGCCCACATGGCATCATCAGATTCTGTTTTTTTGTTTTAAAGAGTCTAGACCTCATGGTTGCAAAGAAAAGCTTCCAACTATAAACCTATGTCTTCCTCAGTCTGCCGACAGCCTGAAACAATAGCTCTGAAAGGCATGAAGTCCTTACCATGTCCTCCATTCATCTCATTGGGGTGTTAATTCTAATGAAGACATTTAAAATGTTACTAATTATGTCATTGCTGATCTTGAAGTGGATAGCAGTGGAAGAAGCTATACAGAAGAAAGGAATGATAAGACCAAGGATAAGAAAGAGAGGGAAAAAAGAGAAGTAGATGAGAAAGGAAGAGAAACAAAGGGCAGAAAAAAGCAGTGATTCTAAAGGGGAGCATATTTTCTCAGGGAGTGATGTTGAACGTAACAATTAGGTTTTGAACAAATAATAACAAAACATTTAGATTCTACATAAAGGATGTATTCTATCTTTAATGGGTATTTTTCAAATCTCCCACCAACAGCAGGGCTTGGCATGTGGATTCAGGGACAGAGTAGAGTTCAATATTTATTATTCCCTGGCCATTACACCATAACTAAAACTGGAATTCAGCTATCCCCACAGAATGAAATGGACATCTTGGTATGCAGCAAAACATTAAAGAGGCTCTGATGGGAAAGGCACAAAGAATAAATTAACTGTATTGTTAGATTAAACTTGCCAAATAATCAAGCTTTCTAGGGGGAGTGTTGGGCAACTGATAGATTGTACAGGAACTCCAGCAGAAGACCAACATCTTTTGTTAACAACAAAAACACCATTAAAATAATGTGCTAATGAGGGAAGTTAATAATGCAAGGATTAGCAAATTCTAATAAACCAAGGATCCATAAATTTGCATAAGCATGTAGCAGTTTCAGGGGAGCACATTCTGTCCCAGGAAATAACTTCTTAGAGTGAAATATCAGAATAAAGAGGAAACAAAGGCTTATTTTTAATTGTATTGCTGATGTGGAATATATTTCATCATTAAAAGCAGAATTTGCCATCTATGTTTGAAGTACAGTGGCACCAAAACTCAACCGAGGCGTTAAAGAGAGCATAGTAAACATCTGAATAATCAACTGCTCCACATAGGCATGGAGTAGCTTTAACATACCCGAGTAGTCCTATTGGCTACATTGAGTCTAGTGATATGAGCAAAGTTAGACGCTTAGGCGCTAAAATAGTTGCAGGATCAATCCCTGAAAATATCGTTGTGCTCCAACTATCATCTGAAACAGGGATCAGCAACCTTTGGCACGTGGCCTGCCAGAGTAAGCCACATGGCGGGGCAGGCCGGTTTGTTTACCTTCTGCGTCCGCAGGATCGGTCAAGTGCAGCGCCCTCTGGCCACGGTTCGATGCTCCAGGCAAATGGGGGCTGCGGGACATTCCTCGGCCCACACCACTTCCCGCAGGCCCCATTGACTTGGAGTGATGAACTGCGGCCAGTGGGAGTGGCCAGCTACCCTGGCGTGCTGCATGCCAAAGGTCGTCGATCCCTGATCTGAAATATTAATTACAGGACAAATTCTGCAGAACTATTACAAGCAAAATTCCAATTAATTTAAATGGAAGTTAGAACATAAGAATAGCCAAACTGGGTCAGACCAAAGGTCCATCTAGCCCGGTATCCTGTCTTCTGACAGTGGCCAATGCCAGGTTCCCCAGAGGGAATGAACAGAACAGGTAATCATCAAGTGATCCATCCCCTTTTGTCCATTACCAGCTTCTGGCAAACAGAGGCTAGGGACACCATCCCTGCCCATCCTGGCTAATAGCCATTGATGGACCTATCCTCCATGAATTTATCTAGTTCTTTTTTTAACCCTGTTATAATCTTGGACTTCACAACATCCTCTGGAAAGGAATTCCACAGTTTGACTGTGTGTTGTGTGAAAAAATATTTCCTTTTGTTTGTTTTAAACCTGCTGCCTATTAATTTCATTTGTTGGCCTCTAGTTCTTGTGTTATGAGAAGGAGTAAGTAACACTTCCGTATTTACTTTCTCCACAGCAGTTATGATTTTATAGATCTCAGTCATATCACCTCTTAGTCATCTCTTTTCCAAACTGAAAAGTCCCAATCTCTCCTGATACAGAAGCCGTTTCATACCCCTAAATCATTTTTGTTGTCCTTTTCTGAACCACTTCCAATTCCAATATATCTTTTTTTGAGATTGGGCAACCACATTTGCACAGTGTTCAAGATGTGGGTGTACCAGGCACTGACGCCGACTTCCGTTGGCGCCCGTGGGTGCTGACGCCCGGCAATCTGGGGTGGGGCCCTGCCACGTCGCCCAGTGTCTGGGGCAGGGCCCTGCCCTGACACCGGGCCCCGCCCCCGACGCCAGGCGACGGGGCGGGACCCCGCCCCCGAAGCCGACGCAACGTCGCCCGGCGTCGGGGGAGGGGCCCCTCAACGTCGCCCGGTAAGAGGTAAGCTGGGTGCGGGCCCCGGGGCTGGCGGGGAGCTGCCGGTGGGTGCTGAGCACCCACCAATTTTTCCCCATGGGTGCTCCAGCCCCGGATCACCCACGGAGACAGCGCCTGTGGTACCAGGTAGTTTTAACAGAATAAAGTCTAAGATAGTTGCATTTAGCCTTATGAGACAGATAATGCAATTCTGAATCTAATTGTCTAAAAACAACCACATATAAGACATCTATTCTCTCTTAGTTTATGGGGAACTCAGAAATAAGAAAATAGACTATGTTCACAATTTTCAGGTATTAGTGCTTCCTTTCAAGTACATAGATCTAGCTGTGCTCGTGAAAATAAAAAAGTCAGGTATGGGTATGCCCAATGTATTCTAATAAAATAAACTGAAAGAATATAGAGACCAATGACCACATAAGCTAAACAAAACTGTGAATAGTATTTTGCCCATCATATTTTTTCTGTTACTATTATAAGCAAAGCCATAAAGGGAAACATTTTCTCACTTAAAAATAACTTTTAAAGAGATCTGCACATAACAAGCAAATATGATTCCACAAATTACACCATAAATACAGTAAGTGTTTATCAGAAGCCTGATAATTTTTAAGACCCATTTGTCACCCTCAATATTTTACCACTAACATATAGACAGCACATTGGTTACAATCAGTTAAAAGTAGACTGTCTCAATTTTTCATCAGATAGGACAGGTTTATCTTGATCTTTGCACTGTAATCTTGTGTAAGAAGAAATATTTAAAGACTCTCAATATTTCTACACATCTATATGGTTAGCACAATGGTTTAAAGATAAAATAAAACTGTTTATGGATAGATTTTCCAATCACAGCATGAATGACGTTCATATTGAAGGTCTTCATTTTCAGTCTTTAAAGAGATGTTTGACAAATGGTAGGTTTTTGTGAAACATATGCAGTGTAAAATTTCTACAATGGGTTCACCCATGAGACTGCTATTCATTAATTACTCATTTAAGCACCAGTCTCTGGCAAATAGAAATTTCTCAAAGTCCCATGGCAGATATATATGGGCTGATTTTATAAATATGTATTGTGACAGACCAAGACAAGTGGGATACAGAAATCTCATAGAAGGCAAATATACTGGCCATTGGATTAATAGTTTTCTGTTCCCTGAGTGACCAGAGCAGGGGCTGCACTAGAACAAGCAGGAACTTTCTGGAACCAATTTAAGGCAGGCAGGCTAATTAGGACACCTGGAGCCAATTAAGAAGAACCTGCTAGAATCAATTAAGACAGTCAGGCTAATCAGGGCACCTGGGTTTAAAAAGGAGCTCACTTCAGTTTCTGGTGTGGCGTGTGAGGAGCTGGGAGCAAGAGGCACACAAGGAGTTGAGAGTGAGAAGAGTTGAAGGACTAAGGAGTACAAGCATCAGCAGACCATCAGGAGGAAGGTCCGGCAGTAAGCGTAAAGAAGGTGTTGGGAGGAGGCTGTGGGGAAGTAGCCCAGGGAGTTGTAGCTGTCACGCAGCTGTTACAGGAAACCCTATAGACAACTGCAATCCACAGGGCCCTGGGCTGGGACCCGGAGTAGAGGGCGGGCCCGGGTTCCCCCCAAACCTCCGAACTCCTGATCAGACACAGGAGGAATTTTACTGTGGGTTCTACCAGAGGGGAAGATCTCTGAGGCGATCAAAATCAGCCAATAAGCGCAGGACTCACCAAGGTAAAGGAGGAACTTTGTCACAGTATAAAAGCATGGGACTGGACTCTGCAGTCATTAACATAGGTGTAAGCATGGAGTAATTCAGTATTGCCAACCCCAAGTTTTCAAATATCGTAAATTCCTCTCCAAAATCATGATTGTCGTAATAATCTTGAGATTTCAAAAACAATAAATATAGGATTTTTTTTTTGGTTGTCTATTTTTTGACTCCAGGATACCTTCGTGTCACATTTTCAAGATTTTCTCTGCAGCCATGAGGGCTATTTTTTTAATTAAAGCTGGGATCCTCATTTAATCTCTTGCATCCAGGAGCTGGGTCTTTCAGAAAAATACCAAATGCCACGAGAGTTGGCAACACTGGTACCTTCACTGCAATAACTGCAGTGTAAATCTGGAGTGAGAACAGATTTCATCCCATAAAGTGGCATTCCCTTAAATCAATACTCTAATTAATGATACACCTACTTAATTGGAAAGATTATCAGAGAATAGGTTCAGTGCAATTAGTATCTATGATTCTTAATGGGCATAAATGTACAACTAATCCGTTCAAATGGCATGCTTACTGTGGTCTGCAAATCTATTCACAGCAGTTACCAGGTATGAGTTTGTATTTGATAGCATCAGTTTCCAGTGGTGTGGCCCATGGTTCATCGTGCTACTAACATGGCTGCTGAAGGAGTTGGGTTTTTTTAATGGATGGAGTTTTTTTAAATGTATCCTTACAAAATAGAAGTGGCACTCTGCACACGGTTTCCATAATCCTCTGGCAAATAGGACAGTTACTCAGGGACAAATTTTATCCTCAACTTCCCTGGAACTGGAACTGCTGCAATTCTGCTGCACTCGGGGATGGGGTGCAGGGTTTAGGAAGGCAGCAGGGGGAGGCACATCCCCTATACAGTGCAGAATCCAATTTTGAAGTAGCTCTTCAAGACAGGCATACGTGGAAGGGGCCTGGGCTACTGTAACCCTAAGACTGGAGTAGCTTTCATGGAGAAGCTCTGCTGCTTCTCTGCAGCCTTTGGAATGTGACACCTTGAGAATTTGTTCCCCCAGGGCCTTATCTGCATGAATTGCCCCAGTTGCCTGCTAAACTCTTTCTGCTGGGTGCTAGACTATGGACTAAAGCCTTCGTTAGCACATTTCAGTGAGTTTCTACTGTGTTTATACAGATTTATTATATACCACATGTTAGTGAGAACCATGTGATGAACTGTGAACCATGTGATGCTCTCTCGCTCTCCAAGACATTCACAGGTGGACTCATGGTACTTTACAGGCAGAGCAATATCAGAGACCACCGATAAAAGTTCTCAGAGCTCTCAAAAGCATTTCTGAAATGGCTTTACTGTGAGGTATGTGGCATACACAAAGCACAATAGCCTCACAAATGTTTTAATGACTGTTTTTTTGGATGTCCTCGTTATTTTCCTTCGTCACAATGATTTATTCCTCCCAAGAGACTGTCAATACATCTACATAGCACACACCCCACATTAAATAATCTTTTTCACATACAAGCACACATATATACACACACACACACACACACACACACACACACACACACACAGAGAGAGTTGATTTGAGATTATAGGGTACTTTCAAATTTTGCTGGGATACAAAATGTAATTCAAAAATTATTATGCTCTCTGACATTTCTTGCTTTGCTGAATATAAAATGGAGGAAAAGATAAGAGAACTAACATATCTGAATAGCCATAATTAATCCAAAGAGGACTAAAAGAGTTGTGAAATAACTTGTTCTGCAGCCTGACTTTTTCTCCAGGTTAGACAATATAGTGATCCAACCTATGACATTATGGGCCTAAAGGCACTGTAATTGTCAATACATATCATGAACCACAACCAACTAGGAATCGATTACTTAGTGGTAATATAGCTGGAACTCAAAAGCCTCTAAAAAGAATCCTGAGTTTGTGACATTTGCAAATCTGTTTCTGAAGACATGAAACGTCATAATAACCACAGTCAGAAGTTGCTTTTTAGGGTTGTGGGTGGGGAAATGTTTGCGCTTGTGAAGGTTAAATAATTGTCACTTTTAGAGAACAAAGTTCTTAATTTTACTATAAACATGTGTTGATTATTGTGGTGCAAGTCTCCATAATTTTCCCTTTAGTTTGAGAAAACACACACACACACACACACACACACACACACACTCTATTAGATCTTACATTAGTCAGTTATGTGGACATTCATGATTTTTCTCGTTTCTTTTATAGTGATATAAATGGTTTGGTCTTGTAGAAAAACAAAGGTTGTGCACATGGATGTGATTCTAAGAAAGAACTGCTTATATGCATTGTGGATGGTTGCATGCTGGAAGAATTCATTAGAGAGTTGAAGAGTCTGTGTGTGCTTGGGTGCTACTCCATGTGAACTGAATTTGTCCAGATGGTAATGGAGTCAACTTGTGACTTGCTAGATTTTTACTGTTTGTGTTGAAAAGAAATACACGTGTGCAACCTTAAGGAAGTTGATTCTGGGGTGCATATCCTTAGTTTTAGAAGTGTTAAGGAGGGATGTGGAAAAGGTTTGCTGTGTTTGTGCCCACTTGTATTGGATAACGAACAGGCATGTGGGAGGCCTGGGATAGCAGAACATGGTTGAGGGTATAGGTTGTATTAGACACTATGGCACAGGGCATAACAAGGGACAAGGGGGTTTGGGGGACTCATGAGAATAGAAATGAAACGTATGGGGGGGGAGATGAAGAGGAGGAAGACAGTGTGGGAAACCTGGGGATAGGACGATGGTATGGGAGCACATGGGTGGTTTGTGGGGATGACGTTATTAGAGGCCAGAAAGATTTGTGTGAGACTGGGAGGAAATAAGAGGGGAATAGGAAGGCAGGAGAAAGGGAAATCACTGGCAAGTGTCCTTCTACTGAGGGAAGCCTGGGCCAATCTATAGGGTTCCCAAAAAGGACTCCCTTTTCCTTACTAGGGTTTCACTCCACCGAGGAGCCCAAAGCCATACTTGGTGAGGGCTCTCCAACCTGGGCTAATCACACACCAACTCCTCTCCCAGTGCTCAGCCTGCAGGATTTACTGATCCTGGGGATTGCTGGAGACCCAGCTGGACTGCGCAAGAGAGATGTGCCAATTGCAACACACCTACTTTGACTTGTAGCATGGATATTTCCATAGTGAGCTATAACAGCTCTGTTAGCTGGATAGAAAGGGAAATGTTTCCCTGCTTTCATCACATCCCTAAGTGTCTCCAGAGCACTGACACCTGGCCCTCTCTGCAGCCCACACACAGTCTTCCCTGCTGGGCTGCAGCCATTTCCTTCAGCATAGGGAAGCCCATACACCCATTCTCTCCTGCACAATATAAGAATGGCCATCCTGGGTCAGACCAAAGGTCCATCTAGCCCAGTATCCTGTCTTCCGACAGTGGGCAATGCCAGGTGCCCCAGAGGCAATGAACAGAATAGATAATCAAGTGATCCATCTAGGGTGACCAGACAGCGAGTGTGAAAAATTGAGACAGGGGATGGGGTGGTAATAGAAGCCTATATAAGAAATAGACCCCAAAATCAGGACTTTCCCTATAAAATCGGGACATCTGGTCACCCTAGATCCATCCCCTGTCGCTCATTCACAGCTTCTGGCAAACACAGGCTAGGGACACCATCTCTGCCCATCCTGGCTAATAGCCATTAATGGACCTATCCTCCATGAATTTATCTAGTTATTTTTTTAATCCTGTTATAGTCTTGGGTCTTCACAACATCCTCTGGCAAGGCATTCCACAGGATGAGTGTGCGTTGTGTGAAGAAATACTTCCTTTTGTTTGTTTTAAATCTGCTGCCTATTACTTTCATTTGGTGACCCCTAGTTCTTGTCTTATGAGGAGTAAATAGCACTTCCTTATTTACTTTCTCCACACCAGTCATGATTTTATAGACTTCAATCATATCCCCCCTTAGTCATCTCTTTTCCAAGCTGAAAAGTCCCAGTCTTATTAATCTCTCCTCATACGGAAGCTGTTCCATACCCCTAAATCATTTCTGTTTCCCTTTTCTGAACCTTTTCCAATTCCAATATATCTTTTTTGAGATGGGGAGATCACATCTGTATGCAGTATTCAAAATGTGGGTGTACTATGTATTTATATAGAGACGATATGATATTTTCTGTCTTATTATCTATCCCTTTCTTAATGATTCCCAACATTCTGTTCACTTTTTTGACTGCCGCTGCACATTGAGTGGATGTTTTCAGAGAACTATCCACAATGACTCCAAGATCTTTCTTGAGTGGTAACAGCTAATTTAGACCCCATCATTTTATATGCATAGTTCGAATGATGTTTTCCAGTGTGCATTACTTTACATTTATCAGCATTGAATTTCATCTGCCATTTTGTTGCCCAGTCACCCAGTTTTGAGAGATCCTTTTGTAGCTCTTTGCAGTCTGACTGGGACTTAACTATCTTGAGTAGTTTTGTATTGTCTGCCAATTTTGCCACCTCACTGTTTATCCCTTTTTCCAGATCATTTATGAATATGTTGAATAGGATTGGTCCCAGTACAGACCCCTAGGGGGCACCACTATTTACCTCTCTCCATTCTGAAAACTGACCATTTATTCCTACCCTTTGTTTCCCATCTTTTAACAAGTTACCAATCCATGAGAGGACCTTCCCTCTTATCCCATGACAGCTTACTTTGCTTGAGAGCCTTTGGTGAGGGGTCTTGTTAAAGGCTTTCTGAAAATCTAAGTACACTATATCCACTAGATCCCCCTTGTCCACATATTTTAAAGAATTCTAGTAGATTGGTGAGGCGTGATTTCCCTTTACAAAAACCATGCTGGCTCTTCCCCCAACAAATTATGTCAATCTATGTGACTGATATATCTGTTATAATGAATAAGAGGAATATCTTCCTTTAGACTTTGTGTTTCAAGATCCGTCCCTTAAATGATATTTAACACAGGAATAAGCCTCTGTTTGAAATCAGAAGTTGTAACAATTTCAGGGGCCTGAAAAAAACAATCTTAGCAAAAAATTCAAAAAGAGGGATTTGAAATTACTTAGAATCCAGAAACTGCAGCTAAATGTAGTATGAAAATTACCTAGGAAATTTCAAGTCTGTCCTCTTCACTGAAATCATGCAAGTTTGGTGCTGGTCTTGGAACAGTTAATTTCAGGGATTCGACACCTCCTTTAAGAGTAGAACTCAATCATAACTATGGAGCTACTAAAGGACTGCCATATAATTTTCAGATTTGTATATAGCTCCATAGCTGCACATGGGGTTTTGCTCAGTGCGTTAAGCAACAGTCCTTGCCCCAAACACTTCACAATTTAAATTGCTTATGACAAGGCAGTACACTGCAGGAAAAAGACAATGCTTTATTTAAACCCCTCTGCAGTGCTTAGTAATTTGCCCTGAGCAACACACAATTTTTCTTAGAAAAGCAGCATATAGACAATGATTCTGTGCAGCAGACCGAGAAGAGAATGTAGAGGCTACAGACCATCTCAGAAGCTTGCAGTAAACAATTTTTTTGTTTTGGCAACAGTTGTGGAAAAATATATGAAAAGAGTAGCTAAACAAATCTTTGACTGAGAATGTAATAAAAAGCTTACTTTACTGTTGGACCATTTGCAAAAAGCTGTAGTGAAGATGATTAAAAAGGAGCAAAAAAGAAACAATATTTGCATTCATTCTGGTAATAGAATATGAAATTAAAGCATGAAAGGATTAATGTTTTAAAGCTTGACTTGCAGCGATAAAGCTAAGGTATTAGAAGAGACAACATAACCGTTACAGGACAGACAAGCAAAGAAAAGGCAGCACATGCCTTAAAGATGAGCAAGTCAACCTAGAATGGAATTACAAACTGATTAATCAATACAAATGAGAAATTGTACAAGGAAAGAGAGCTTGCTGGGACTTCATATGGGACACAACACTGCAGCCGCTTAAAGATAATGAAAGGAGCACAGCAAAGCCAAAGAAATGCTTTCATTCAGTAGCAAAGTCATTTGTGAACAGTTTAAATTACCCTAATCACCTCCCCTCCAGCCGTCAGTATGCTCTGTCTCTGGTTATTTAAAAACAGAGTTTGGGGAAATGAGTTCTGCGAATCTAAGCTGCAAAATAATTATACACACACCATTTTAGCATTTTAACAATGCAATCCCAAACATTTGTTCTCATTAGAATGCAAATCTACTCATTTAATAATCCCACATGAGAATTCACCACACTCAGCTTAAAAAGCTCAGTAGTACTCAAAATATTATTAATAAATGCCATGTATGGAAAAGCCAGTTTGTTTTGCCAACAGCTCAGGGTAGATAAAAAGAAATATACTTACATTTCTAACATTTTTTTCAATCAAATTTCAATTGAAATTTAACAGTGGGAATGGTCTGGGACAGTCTTAAAAAAAAGGAAGGTAACATACCCTCTGCTTAAACAATCACACTTCTTACAGTTAGAGAACTACAACTTGTCATACAAATCAGTGACATCAGTTATTTCAGGTAGAATCTAATTTCAGTAAGCTACATCACTGTTAATAGTTTTAACCTCTGGTATAGGTTCAAAGCAGCATTTTGAGTTGTGTCATTTCCCATTTATCAGCCCAAATGGTGGTGTCATACAATTATCTTCAGAAGCTAGATAATTGCTGGAGGATTAAAAAAAAAAGCCCTTGAAATACCATCACAATCAAATTTTCCAAACTATGTACATTTTCCTAGAATTGTCTATATTTCCTCAGTGAATACATTCAAATATTTATAGCCTATAATATTTTAAAATATGTTTTAGATTAGCTCTTTGTGGATATACTTTCAATTTTGGGGGGGTTAGCAAAGATTATCATCATCTGAGTCTGAAGCATCTAAGATAAGAGTGCTTTAAACAGTTTACTCTCATATAAATATTTACTGGAAGAAAGGGAGCAGTGGCCGTATTATTCCTCATGAGGCCTTAAGAGCCAAGGTCCATTTCAGAATTTAAATATACTCTGTTCCATTCTCATCTTGGGCATATAGGACCTTTATTCAGTAGAAATGTGGTGTATGAGTTGAACTGCCAAAGCTCTATGACCTTTTTTTCAGCATCTATTGAACCAAATCATGATTCAGAAGACATTTCCTTCTTGAAGGGCCAAGTTCCACACCCTTACTCACATCAAGTATTGCCATACTCTGTGAAGCATACCATGCAAGTCAATATGTTGAGTAAGTGATTACTTGGTGTGAGGGATAGCCAAATCTTTCCTGCTCTGTTCTTCCAGTTCCCACTCAGTAAGACTGTTATTAGCTTCCTCCTAATCACCAGATAAGTGCTTAGGCAGGCTTGTCCTGTGTAGTGGAGGAATCTAAAGAGAATCCCTGGGCTAACATATTTATTCAATACAGGGCAATTTTCTTATACTGATCGCTAGGGCAGCCGTTGCTGATATGAAAAGTTTTTTAAAAGACTCATCTGATGCAGCATGACATCAAAAACAAAGTAAATATTGTAATTTGACAGAACATATCATTATCCCTGACACCAACTTTGGTTTTCCTGAGTCTGGACTGCTGAAGATCTACCACAGTCTTCCTTATGGTACATTAAGTTGTACATCATTCTGCTAATAAAATAATTAGATTACAGATATGCACAAAATAATCTCCATTCAAGACTTTTAATAAGGCAGTGTTTATCAATCTCATTCTGTCCTTGGGGGGTATGGATTAATGTTCATGTCGCACCCCCCATCAGTACCCAGTTGGGGAAGCTAATGATCCAACCAGCGGACCAAATTCGGTGATGTATCCTGGTCACATGGCTCTGGAGGCATATTGTGCATATGCTAAGAAGATTCTCTTTTTGTTAATCATAAAACATATTAGATAATTCAGAGAATACTTACTTTTTCAGAACATCAGAAAAGGCAGCTAAGAGAGCTGACAACCTTCCTGAAGGTATTGTACACCTTACAGGATCAGGTCCTAAGTGCCACACAAAGAGTTCTGTTGGATCTAGGATTAGTACCAAGATGTCCACACTTTTCACCCTGTTCTCCAACCATGAGATATTACTGCTACCCAGAATTATACTACATGGAGGAGTTACCCATTTTTGAATACTTGTTAATATAGTACATATACATTGTAGTAACTCTCAGTTAAATAAACAATACCTAGCTCTTGTCATCTTTAGGTCTCAAAGCACTTTACATAAGAGGTTAGTATCATTATCCCCATTTTACAGATCGGGAAACTGTGGCACAAAGAAATGAAATGATTTGCCCACCGTCACCGAGCAGGCCACTTGCAAAGCTCAGAAATGAACCCAGACTTTCTGAGTCGCAGTCAGATGCCCTATTCAGGAGGTTATATTGCAAATTTATTACAGTGAACATGGAATGTGTGTGTGCATCAGAGCGCAAAATTTAGCCCTATTCACACAGAAAGAGACACATGGGGCCTGCCTCTCCACTGCCTTCCTCTTGTGCAGTATTTTACACATGCTTTGCATAGGTGTAAGTGACTACATGAGCGGGAAGACAATAGCAAATCATGCTCATGGTGACCTAAATTAATAACATACAGGGATGTGCACAAGGAGGCAGGGGGATGCTGGGGCACATAACTCCTGCTGCCCTGGGGCCACAGTGGTGAGAGCGAGCCCCTCCCAAAGTGGTGGAATTTAAATTCCTGTGCATGCCCCTGATTCCACACCAAAAAGTGCCCTGATCATGATGCATCTAAGGCCTAGTCTACATCCAAAGTTGGACAAATTTACCTAAAGGTGGGATTTTACATCTATTTACTAACTTGAATAATCCTATTAGTTTAAACCTGGCTGATATTGATTTAACTTAGGCTGGTAAATGTAGAGATGCAAGTTAAACCAATAAAGTCAGTTGCAAAAACAATATAAAGGCCCCAGTCCTGAAAACACTTATTCAAATTCTTAACTTTACTGGAGTGAGCAGTCAGACTACTCACAGCAGTGATATTAATCATGTTTATCTAAATCATGAGTTTATCTAAATAATTTTTAAACCAATTTAAGTTAAACTGGTGCAGCTTATGTGTGCAGACAAACCCTAACTTTGGCCTGCGGAATGACTCCAGGGTAGTGCCTTCTTGAGGTGCATATCTGGACCACTCTGTTGTCTGATACATAGAAAGGGGGGATGGAGTCCAAGGAGTAGTGAAGGAGCAGTACTTGTGTTCTCCTGGGCACAAAGACTGGAATTCTGGCTGTAGCTCTCGCCCTCTTCCAAGGATTTGGCACCATCTGGTCCACTGAATCATCATGGAGCACACACATATAGATCCAACAGGAAACATTCACAGTGAATTGAGTGTTATAAAGTACCTATACTTTTGCAGTTTATGAGAAACACAGGGAAGTCAATGTAATGGAATTTAATAATACTTTTATTTAATTAAACAATGTCTGCTTGCTTGTGGCTTATGCAGTTTATTTAGTGTTGTGTTCTCCCTTTGTATATCACTTATGCAATCGCACATGACACAACGTACAATTATTCTGGAAAAACTACTTGCTAAGATTGTATTTGCCTTGTGCTTTCAACCACCCTAGATATGCAATCATTACACAGTTGTGTCTGGAAAACTATCAAAACAGTGTGTTTATAAAAACAAAACCAAAGCCATACATATGAATTATCAAATTAAACTGCTGAGATGTGCTTTTTACAATGACTGTACATTTTATAGCAAGACAGTTCTGCAATAGCTCCGTTGTTGGCTGATGGGATTCTTACACTTGCAGTGAATCAGCCAGGCACTAAACAACACTCTTTTGCTGATTTGCATCCCTATGGTTCAAATTTTGTAAATGTTCATTGTGTTTTATTTCTTACTCTTTAATGGTTAATATGGTGCCAGTGCCCTAGGGAGTCAACCCCCTCCCCTCCCACCTCTTTTTAATTAGGATTGGGTGTGTAGGAATGAGATTTACTTGGGGTGGGTTCAATTATTTGAGCAGGAAGGGTGGGGGAACATAATTGCCCATTTCATCTTCTCCCTCTCCTCACAGCCCTAGTTCATACCAGTCTGTTATTTTCCTGGATGCATCCCACCCCATGCCTCACATTCCACCAAGCCTGAAATAAATGATGACACTTGGCAGTTATCACCTCCTCCCCTTTTCTCAGATGATGAAACTGAGGAACAGGTTAAGTCCCAGGTCAAACGGGAAGTCAGTGAAAGAGGTGACAATGGTCTCTGCCATCCAGTCTAGCTATTCGGCAATATTACTTCCCCATAGTTGCTGCATCAAGAATCCTTCCCCATATGGACACAGAAACCCAGCAGGCTGGTGTCTGGTAAGTCCACTATTGTGATGCTTCTCTTATTAAGAGCACAGATAGTAGATAAAAGGGGAAAAGGAGCATATTATGATTTGACTATACTTAAAAGGGTCTTTAGGGCTATTGCTATTCCCAGGTTAACCAGAGAAATACAGTAACAGACTTGCGATAACTAATTAATGAGTCCAATAAGAGACAGCTGATTTCTTTAAGACTGCACCAGATTCCTACCCTACTCAATACCAGTAGCATAGCTGGGGGAGCGACCGCTCCCCCTGAGCACATTTTCCAAAAGTGGCGCCTTTTTAATTTTTGAAAGGCTGGAGACAGAGTGGACGGAGGTGGAGCAACATCCCCTGCTGGCCCCACCAAGAGCCTGCTGCTGGCCTGGGTGAAAGAAACCAGACTGGCAGTGGGCTGAGAGACCCCGGCTGGCAGGAGCCCGCAGGGGGAATCCTAGAGCCGCTCAGCCCACCCCGCTCTGCGATTCCCCCCCGCGGGCTTCTGCCAGCAGGGGTCCCACCGCTGGCCCCACCAAGAGCCTGCTGCTGGCCTGAGTTCTTTCACCCAGGTTGGCAGCGGGCTGAGAGACCCGGGCTGGCAGGAGCCCGCGGGGGGGTCCCAGAGCGGGGCGGGCTGAGCCGCCCCCGTTGGCTCCTGCCAGCAGGGGTCCCGCTGCTGGCCTGGGTTCTTTCACCCAGGTCAGGTCGGGTGGCGCCTTTTTTTGTGTGTTCGCTCTCCCTGGTGTTAGAACCTGGCTACGCCATTGCTCAATACACATTGGATTAATGCACAAAACACACTCCTTCCCAAGGTTATCCTTTATTCTTAACAACCAAATACAAAGCTAAACCTGAGCTTCTCCTGAGCTGCTGTTTCTAGGGTTTTAGCCTACAAGACATCCTGTCTCACCTCCCACTCTTATACTCTGAGCCTTTTATGCTCCTGGATTGCAGCAAACACAACCCACCTAGCCTGGCTGTCAGCATGAGTTAACAGACTTGCCCTCCATCTCCCCGAGAACCTGACTACCTATCACACCTGAATTTGGTACAGAGACACCACTGATTTCATTGGATGGTGATCACGAAAAAGCAAAACAAAAAAAACAAAAAACAAAAAATTCCCGTGCTGATTTTGATTAGCTCTGTCAGCATTTTATGATAGTTAACACTGGCAAGACAGATTTCAGAGGGTGGTATTGGGAGATTTGAAACCACAGGGAGAAGTAGGATTCAATATTGTTAACCACCCCCGATTCCATTTCAATGGATATGTAAGGCTGCTCTGAGAGACTGTATGGCATTGTGAGCTGCCATCTCACTAGTTTGCCATTGGTACTCATCAAACCAAATTTCTTTTCCCAAATATGACTGGACAGAAGACCTTTTTCTTTCTGATGCAGAAGTCACACTAGTTGATCACAATAATGCCTTCTGTCCTTAAAATCTATGCCACTGTCATCTGTAAGCATGGCTATAATGGGCTATATGTGGAACAGCCTCCAATGAGCCCTTGGAAATGTCTGATAGTGCAGACAATAGTAACCTCTCTTCTTAATCTGACTGGTTGTTCTGCGTGCATAGCTCCTGTGGGCCTACTGACCACCTGCTTATCTCGGAGTCAATTCAATGAAGTGCTGAGGGGATGGCAGAGGCTCCTGAAGGCCCCCTCCCCTTATGTAAACTTCTATTAAACTGAGGGATGCACATAGGAGATAACTTCCTTAAAGGCAGTGACATCACCCCATTTTTGGATACAGCAAACTCGTCCCTTATCTCTAAGCCTTTCCCCACTTCTCCTTTTTTTGTTTTTTTATGAAGGTACTGTAATGCACATTGAGCATTTTACAAACATTTCCTGGGGGAGATACTGAGCCCACTTATGAAGTCTGCACCTTCTCCCCCTCCCACCAACTCACACCAGTTGAACCAGGCTACATCATCAGTATCCATGTTTAAGCAAGGCTTACATTTCCAGCAACTCGCACTTAAATACAGGTTTGTTAGCCAAACAATTTTGCCGTGGACATGGTTGGGGTTGTGGGAAAGAGTTTAATGCTAAATTAAAGAGTAAGTATATAGATTTTCCACAGTCCCCCATGCCCAAATACTCCTCTCTTCCACATGTGTTCCTGGTTCACAGGATTCAGCAGAGGCTTACAGGACTGGCAGGGTGGGGCACGCAGCATTTTCGTAGTAGCCCTTTGTTTTGGCAGCATGTCCCTGATAAAATCCAGGGTTCTCATGACAATATTGAAAATGCAGTAAGGTCTGGAATTCAGTTATTTAACCAAGCTCTTCCTTCAATGCTCTTTTTGCAAGAGTGTATATAGTCTATTTATATGCATTTCCAGTGACCCACCATCATAGTATCCTGGCAACCATGTACAAAATCAAAGGTTACATGAGAAATATAAGGAAATTGACCTTAGCACATAGGAACCTTGGGTAGTTATTTGCAGGAGAAATGTTGACAAGATATTAGGCTACTCTTAGGGAAAGTTAGCTGGTTTTGCTCTGAAAAACAACCCTATACCTTAGGGTATTCTATACCACCCATCACTCTACTACCTAAGTGCTTCCCAAGTAAATTGATGAACTCAATCAGCAGTGGGTCCAGGATGCTTACTAATGCTTTGACCCATCATGGAGTCTTCAGGTCATTTTCACAGGTGATGGGATGGCGTCAGAGCTCACCACGAGCAAGGCATCTCCTGCAGCGAACCCTTTACTAAACTTGTAATAGTTGAAATTCAACTCAAAATGCCTGCCTAGGCTTTTAAACTTGACAACAAATAAGCAATTTGTCACATGCTTTAACTGAGAGTGTAGTCAGTTTATCAGGTCCTGACCTGTGTCTGGATGTTCTGAGTTAAGACCAGGGTGCTCCTCTTCTATCTCAGCTTCACCTAGCACTCCTCCACAGAAGAAGCAGGCAAGACTTCTTATCTCACCTGATTGGCTACTGCCTCCCTCCTGGTCTTTGAGTATGTGCAACATGCCTCAGGTGGCATGTGACCAGGATTCATCACCGAATTTCCCAGGTGACACTTTTCCTTAGCTGGGTATGTCATGGCAGCAATACCTCCAGCAGAGGGCAGAGAGGGTCTGGTACATCCTGTCGCACAGATTCTAGTTATCATTTTCTTAACATGCAATGGGGCCAAAAGTCAGTCCGGGAAGGTGGACATGTTTGTCTCTTTCTGCTTTTTCAGCATCCTCAAAAGCAAATGGAACATCTTAAATTCTGCATCCATCTTTTTCTGGGAAATAGGACCCAAGCTCCAGATGTCAGGAAATGTGTGAGACAACCCAGAATGATGAAATTGAGAGAAATAGATTCAAAAATGATGTCTAAGGCTATATCTAGACTTATGGTGATGTATACAGCTTAGGCACTACACATGTAGCTACATGCTGCAGTGACAGGCAGACTGCATTCACACTTATCACTGTGGTGTGTAGCTACACATGGCAGTGAAAGGCTCTGGCATCAGGACACTACACTGTAGACATGGGAGACACTGCTTGGGCATATAGAGACCCATGTAGGAGATATACTTTTGAGGTCCAGGTGTGTAGGACACTACTGTACTGAACTAAGCTGTGCCTCACCTTCTACACCGCTGTTATACCCATGCTAGGTAGGTATGCAGAGTCTGTACTCTACAGGCTACCATTATGTGTAGCTGAAATCATAGACACTCTCAAAAATATACATATAATATATCAAAATTAGAAATTAAAAATATGATCCTGATGGAAAAATGTGTTATGCCTTTATCAGAGTACTGCACTTATGAATTCTGTATGGGTCTTACTGCAGCACATCAGCCAAATACAGCGCTCCTAAATGTCAATATGTGATAGTAAAGAGCAAAATGGGAAGGAAGTTGCGGGGAGGAGGGAGGATACAATTTTAACAAGAGCTTCAAAAGCTGATTCCAAAAGCATGGTGTGAAAGAGTTACCAACACGGCAATGTAGGTATGTCCTTGGTCAGTCTTTCAAACTTTTCCACATATAGTTTGATGGGTTATTTGTTTTTATTTGTTTGTTTGTTTGTTTATTTTTTTCATGACTCTCTCTTGGTTTTATTCTTGACATTTAGGAGCACTGGCTTTGGTTGATTTGCTGCATAAACACCCATGCAGAATGCATAAGAGAGCTTTGTTGATAAAGAAGACATAAAGGGAGATGTTTTTTCCCCAATGACTATATTTGTAATTTGTTTTAAAATGAGAAGTTTAAACAAAAAAATAAATCCTCTTTGGATCAGGTATATGGCCTCACACATTAAATATTGGGAGGGCAAAACTTCCAGAGTCCTTACCCAAAGAAATCCACAGATGATGATAAAAATATAAAGTAATAAACTTTGTTTAAAAAAGTGATTAGGAAAGATCCATAACTGACGATTATAATTATCACTTCTCATATTCGTTCTTTCTTTCTCTTTCTTTCTTTCTTTCTTTCTTTCTTCATTCCTCTTGTATTTTGGTCAAACTGTTCTCTTACCTTTACTTTCCCATCACACTGAACTGTAATATGTACATAGCTATTTATGGGAAAGCTTGAGAGTAGCTATTGGTAGAGCTAACTGTCCACTTACAACCCACTCTGCTACAAGAACATTAAAACTCTATAGGACACAAGTTCATAATTGTGCACATGCAGGTCATTTTGCTCCAATGTTTTATTAGATTAATTCTTTAAAACATTTATTATTACAGCCTAATTAGACTACACAAGCTGGAGCATTTTGTATTTAAAAATACTATTTTCTGTATATTTATATTATACATATATGAAGGAACTGGTAAATATGGTGTCAGGGTGAGCATCTGTGTTTGAAGACCAGGGTTTGAAGGTAAACACAAAGAAAACCAAGTTATACAAGTACAAAAGTGGAAGAAGAGTTGTTGACTGAAGTTTTAGGAGACAAGCTGAAGCAGAAGAAAGAATATGTGTACTTGAGAAGTATGTTTAGTGCCATCAGAGAGAAAATTAAATGAAGAACCCATGTGCGTGGGCAGCAGTGAAAAAGGTGGCAGGAGTACTTGTTGGACTGATAATTAAGGAGCTAACTGCAAGGAAACATGTATGCTGCATGTATTTGTTCTGGCCTGCTCCATGGTTTGAAATGATGGAGAAGGAAGAAAAGAAAATGCAGGTAAATAGATAATAATATACTGAGGATAATGGCAGGTAAGTGGAGAATAGACAGTCTGCATTGATAAAATTAGGGGGAAGAACAATTTGGGACCCTCAGTGATAGGCTGGAGAGCACACATTTGAGGTGGGATGACATATGATAAGAATAGGAGAA
The DNA here is from genome assembly GCA_037349315.1 of Chelydra serpentina. Taxonomy (NCBI): domain Eukaryota; kingdom Metazoa; phylum Chordata; order Testudines; family Chelydridae; genus Chelydra; species Chelydra serpentina. The sequence goes on along the minus strand of JBAIAC010000035.1, from coordinate 24,647,283 downwards.
GAACGATCAGCAAAGAAATCATGGGAGGAAAATAACAGCAAGAAAGGATGTGGGAGACCAATGATACAATGGAAAGTCTCTGTCAAAAGAAGTTTTAAGTTAAAATGACTGCAACTCCAAAACCTATGAACCCATGCCATGAAACAGAGTGGCAAAGAATTGTGGCACTATTACCCCATGTAAATGGGAAAGAGAGTTGAGAAGTGAAGTGAAGTAATATAAGTGTATACATATACAAATTTATGTTGAAGAAGATGATTATGGTTGTAAAGTCAAGTACTCAAAATTAGGAAATGTCAGACTTATATGTGTACATTATGTTTCAGTCTTTAATTACATGATCTCATAGGTTTTTTCCCCCCCACTGGTCATCTGCCTCATACAATACACAGAATGGACCTTGCTTAATTAACGAGCAGTTATTCAATATATAGTTATGAGCTGGATGAAACCTGGTTATGGGTTGAGTTAAAACCCCATTGAAGTTGATAGGTGTGACCTTATCCTTCAATTAACATAACTGCAAACATAAACACCACCTAACATAAAAGATATGGGAGGCCGCCCAGAAGCTTTGGGACTGAGTATTTGTGACCCAATGCACCCCTGTATTCACATCCTACACACTATGGTAATAATCTTTGTAAAAAATATGCCTCGTGAGATATCATTTGAAAACTAATAACTCACTAGCCAATACTATGGTGAAATGTATGCATCAACATTATGTGTAAAGTTATGAAATTCCCCCCTGCATGATGTTAAAGGCACATGTTCAAACTCACATAGCCCTGGTTAGGTAGAACTGGTCAAAGAGACCTGCCTTAAACAAAGGGATGTGTGTTTACCTCAATTTCTATATACGCTGTAAACAGAGTCCTCAGACAGTGGGGAAGAAAGATGACAAAGAAAATCTGCATTTCAGCATAAACAGGAGAAAAGCAACAACATAACACCTCTTTCTCCATGAGACTGCATGTCTCCTTGCTCTCAGCTGGAAAGAACTTTAAGTAGCGGTCACACTCAGGAAAATGCTTTTCAAAGAAAAACTATAAAAGGGAGGAGCAAAAACACCCCAAGTTCTCTTTCCCAGTCCAGCTCTCTCTTTTCACCTAAGATGATAAAAGAAACCTTGGGAACTGATCCTGACCTGAAACTTGGTCAGCAGTGCTAATGAAAACCTGTGGTAAGAATTTCACCATGAACCAAGTCTACTTTGTTAAGTTTAGTAGTAGGAAGTATTTTATCTTTATTTTTCTTGTAACTATTTCTGACTTTAGTGCCTTAATACTTGTATTCACTTAAACCAATCTCTCTGTAGGTAAATAAACTTGTTTTATTCTTTAATCAAAACTAATCCAGTGTCGTGAACTGTGTGGGTAATTCCACACATTGTTGTGTGTTGATTCCTTAATGGGGCAAAAGACCTAATATATCTGGACTTTCCAAGAGAGGGCTGAATAGTGCAGAACATATGTTTTGGGGGAATATCCATGACTGAAAGTGTTTTGGGGTCACCTTGTATGTGATAACCAAGGCTGTTGGACACCAGAGCATTGCTGGTGTGTGCTGACAGGCTGCTGGACCAGGGTGTAGCTATAAACAGGGTGTGACCTATACGCTGGCAGGCTGTTTGTGAGTGACCCAAATTGGAAGCTACAACAGAAAAGCATTGTGAGGCACCCAAGGGCAGGGATGATAGAGCCCCTCACTAGTTTGGACTGCACCCCAGAATGTCATTGTATTATTTTGGAAAGATGTGTGTGGGAGTAAGAGAGAAAACACAGATGCTGGGGTCACAGACAAGAATATAGAGAAAGAGACAGAGAAACATAGGCAAAAAACAAGTGAAGCAGGAGTCAGCAAGCACAGTGTGTCTCTGGAAAATATGCTCGACAGGCAGTTTTTGAGTCTCGTGTTGACTAAAAGAGATTGGGGGCTGGCAAAGAGAGATTATGAGGAGAGATTAAAAAGAGTGGGACTTTTCAGCTTTGAAAAGAGATCACTAAAAAGGGATAAGATAGAGGTCTATAAAATCATGACTGGTGTGGAGAGAGTGAATAGGAAGTGTTATTTACTCCTTCATATTACACAAGAACCAGGGGTCACTCTATGAAATTAATAGGCAGCAGGTTCAAAACAAACAAAAGGAAATAGTTATTCACAGTGTACCCTCAACCTGTGGAACTCATTGCCCTGGGATGCTGTGAAGGCCAAAACTATAAAGGGATTCAAACAGAATTAGATAAATTTATGGAGGATAGGTCCATCAATGGCTATTAGCAAAGATGGTCAAGGATGCAACCCCATGCTTTGGGTGTCCCTAACCTCTGATTGCCAGAAACTGGGAGTGGATAACAGGGATGGATCACCTGATGATTGCCTGTTCTGTTCATCCCCTCTGAAGTACCTGGCATTGGCCACTGTTGGAAGACAGGATACTGGTCTAGATGGACCATTGGTCTGACCCAGGGATTGGCAACCTTTGGCCCACGGCCTGCACTGCTTCCCACAGCCCCCAATGGCCTGGAGCGGTGAACCACAGCCAGTGCGAGCTGCGATCAGCTGAACCTGTGGACGCAGCAGGTAAACACACCGGCCCGGCCCACCAGGGGGCTTACCCCGGCGGGCTGCGGGCCAAAGGTTGCCGATCCCTGGCCTGACCCAATATGGCTGTTCTTATGTTTGGGTATGTCTACACTAGAAATGCTACAGTGGCATAGCAACATAATTCTTCTGTCAATCTAGCACTGGCTTCACTAGAGTTTTGTGAATTTTTAACACCCTTGAGCAACGTAGTTAGGTCGCCCTAACTTTCTAGTGTAGACCAGCCATAAAAAACTGCTCCGTTTTGTTCTTCGTTCCTTCTGAATTCAGACACACCTGCCTTTGTACATTCCTTTTAAACAAACAAGATTGCATCAATGCAATATCTAGCTACCACCAATTTCTACTCCTAACTAGAATGCCCACATAGCCATGAACTTTCACTAACCACTTGGGTCAAAATGGGGCAAGAAAATAGTTTTCTTCTTGTTGTTCAAAGTGTGACCTTATTTACTGCACGCAATTCAAATCCTGCTCTGAAGACGGAAGTATGAATTTTCTCACAGGTTTTTATAGAAATATATTTCATAACTCTGGAGTGCTTTTGCACTCCTTCTGCATTGAACATTTGCAACCTTAATAATGTTGTTCACATAGTTTGTGTGCGTAATTTCCTAGGTTTTAACACACAATTGGGTCATTAGCAGAGTTGGATCCTTTAAATCTACGCCACAGAGCTCTGCCACTTGTGCTAACAGAGAAAGGGATAGCAATAATAATAATCTGTCATCCTGTATGAAATCCAATCCTAGAAGGGGATGAGACATTTTGATACTGGCTTTCACATATACTTGTTTGACTGCAGTCAAACTCCTCAGTCATGACTCCTCAGTCATGAGGCTCAGTGTAGCAGAGTGGCTACCCCGTTCCTGCCCTGAGGGGCTGGAACCAGCCCTGGGAGAGGGCTGAGGCTGAAAGCTAGGCTGATCAAGGAAGCAGCCGCAGCTGTGGCCAGTTTAATCAGAGCCCAGCTGGCCCTTATAAGAGGGCAGTGGGCCTAGAGCAGACAGTCTCTCTCTGAATGCAGAGAGGGAAGGACCTGGCTGAAGAAGGTACCTGGAGTGGAGCAAGGCTGGGGGAAGGCCGAGGAGCTGGGGAGCTCTGGCCTGGAAACCCCCAGGCTGCAGCGCCTAGTCTAAGACCATACAGGGTACTGGGGTTGCCGGGGGCAGCCCACGGGTAGGCAGAGGCAGCAGGTCCAAAAAACCCCCTTGCCCGTGATGACTGGCTAATACAGACTGCAGTCTGCCCCAGTGAGCGGGGGCTTGATGGTGACTGGCAGTAGCCCATAGGCTGAGGCAAGGTGGGGATCCCCCTGGGAGGGGGACTTGTCCAAGCAGTCTGAGGTATCTTACACCTGGATCCTCATTTGATCTGTCTCTCCCTTATCCCCACTGACTCCCAGTCTCCCTCCTCCCTGGCTCCTTACCCCAGTCTCCCCTTTAACAGTTTCTTGACCCCATCTCTTTGTCCAGCCAGTCTAAGTTCACCCCTGTCATCCCAGTTCCTTATCAATATTTGTCCCTGTCCCCAACCCAGTTACCCCTTTTCCGGTTCCTAGTCCCAGTCTCTTTGGCTAGCCAGTTCCAGTCACTTACTTTACCCCAGAAATTCCAGTCTTCTTCCACAGCCAAGTGGCTCCCTGTGTTTTCCTCACCGGCACCCAGTCCTAACTTTCTTCTTCTGATTATGGCCCTGATCCAGAAAATAACTGTGTACATTTACTCATGTGAATAGTTCTAGTGATAGAATAGCGGGACTATTCTAAGATGGTTTAACCATTTTGCAGACCCAGTTTAAAACAGGCATTGGGTGAATTCACTTTGGAGATACATTTCATTTGCTAAAGTTAAAAAAAAAAGATAAGACTGCAAACCAAGAATTACACAAGCAAAAGAGTAAGCACAATATGGTCCATTATCAAGACAGAGGAAAAGCTTGCAAGTTAATCATAATAACTTTGAACAGGAAGAAACAATTTTACTGGGAAAACCATACGGAGAATATTTTGTATAGATTTATTGGTGAAATAATGTAATGGGCTCATTTAATATATTTACATTATAAAAAGCCTAACATTTATAATTCACTAAAACGTTCAGCAGTCTTTTCCCAGGTTAGTGTCAATGTCTTTACAAGACACCAGACCAGCAATCTGCTGTGTGTGGGCAGACTGTCTCTTGCACTAAGCCCAGCTGACTTTAATCGGGCGCCACATGAATGCGGGAGCTCTACCTGCAACAGTTTTCAAGATTAGAGCCAAAATAAAAAACTGTCTTCAGCAATACATTAATGCTACATACATTGCATTCTTGCTGCGAATTGCAATGTTTATATCAAAGACTGGTGACAAAGTATTTATTAAGTAGAGAAACTTGAGATAACAGAACTGTTACAGGATTACTCAATTTTTTATATTTGATAGAATGGTTAAATTTCATTAAAATGATTGTACCAGATATGGCTATGTATAAGTTTCATAATGGAATAGTTAATTCTCATTAGAAGGGTTTAATTTTTTTTCTTCTGAATATACTACACTCTGAAGTTAGTGTATTTATTTATGCATTGTCTTGTACTGAGTGGAGGGAGACAGGATAGCTGTAATAATCATCACTGGCGATGGAAATGTGCCTGTTCTGGAATGTTTTGTATGTGTGTGTGTGCTCGCGCAAGACAAACAATTTGTAACATGAAGATTTTCTTACTAAAATCTGTAAAGTCACAGGCCTATGGGAAGGGTTCAGTGCAGATCAGTGGGTTTGATTTCTGCAGTTATATATTCACATTCAAAATAAATGGCCAATTCAGTGACTTTATTTATGCCATTCACTCATCCACATTACCCACAAAACTATAAAACAAACCAACTAAAAATATATTCCTGGAATGTTCATGGCCTTAATGAACCAACAAGGGTAAAAGTCTTAAGATATTTCAAATCAATGGAGTATCAAATAGCAACATTGCAAAAGATTCACTTGATGGAAAATGATGTCAGTAGAATTAAGAAGATTGGGTAGCTGGCAAAACGTACATCCTTTTACTCCAAGAATAGCAGTACGTAACAAAAAGTACCATATCAGTTTATTAAGTCTTGGCATGACCTGGAGGGCAAATATATTATAGCTAGAGCTAAGGTATCATCCAATCTAAAGAATTCCCTCTGGACATTGTATATTACCTGAGTGGCAATAACTTAGTTCTTCAGGGAAGTTTCACAAATGTTACCCCTTGGAAGAAAACAAAACAAAAATATACTAGTAGGGCTGGCAGGAGTTTGGAACTCTGATGTTAATAAGCATCTAGATAGATGCAAAGTCACAAGATCCGACATCAGTGGAGATTTTAACCAGCACAAATTTTTCATGGAGAAAATAAATCCAAAGGACATTTGACAAACCAGGTGGCCAAGTGATTACATTTATTCTTTTCAAACATGAGCTCATCATAAGAAGAAACAGACTGGTACTTTTTTGTTTCTGCTTCATTAGTTCTGGCTACATATGTAGAAAATATACTCATATTGGGTCATGTCTTAATTTTGTTGACATGTAAGAATTTTAAAACAGCAATATGGAGATTTATGACCTCCTTGCTGAAAGATTTAGTTTTTTGTACTCAACACTTAAAAAAAAGAAACAATTATCTTGCTATGTGAAAGAAAATTATGGTTGTGCATATTCAGAGGCTAAGCTATAAAAGTCATGGATGTGGTAGAATGTTTGAATGATTTTACAAGGGGAAAAAAAAGCAGAAGCCCTTTGCCAATTAGTTGATGAAATGGAAAACTTAGAAACAACACATAAAATAACCTGAGTAATGAGGAAGTTTTACAGCAACTTATCTACATAAAATATAAAACATGGTCAATGCCTATCAGGTCAGATTAAATTTATGCTCCACAGAGTTAAGCAACCATACTAAAAATGGAAGGATAAAGCAAGCAAAATATTAGCAAACACCATTAAAGCAGAGCAAGCTGCCAGCTCCATCTCCTTTGTCACTCTAGGAAATAAAAGTTTCAGTAGACTCTAAAATCATTAAATGGCAGGTCAGTACATTTTATCAGGTCTCTTTGTATTTCATAAAGACACTTCGATGAAGCTGAATTGACTCATGAATGATGTCATCTTTACTAAATTTCAACCAGGTGATAGACATGGAACTGATATAGAATAATGGTTTGCACGCTGAGATATAATCAGTTTGTGAATGCTGTATGGGGTCTGGTCAGTGAAGGGATGCTATTATATATTGGGGTTACAAGACTTCACTGTATGTATGCATTCACCTAACTTATGTTGGGGTGGGGTAGGGTGGAATAGTTATTATATGCCTATAATGCTGGAATTCAATGATGACGGTGCAGGAAGACCACACGATGGATCCCCAGATAAGCAATCTCCCAGCAAACATTGGGGAGGCAATTATGAAACAATGACACGCTCTCAGGCTGAAGTGTCAAGACTGGTTTGCCAAGCTGTGACACTAGAGCTCAAAAGAAGACTGAAGAGTTAAAATGCCTTAATAAAGGGAGAAGGGGAGAAGTCACTTGTCAGAAGCTGTCAAGGCTGGGAGGGAAGAATTGGGCCTTCCCAGATCCAAGGAATATCAGGACTCATAGAAAAGCTAGATATGCATATAGTCAATTTTATTGTCTTTAAGAAATGTTTTTATTGTACATAAGTAACTTTGCTTTAAAGAGGCTGTTTGGTCACTGGTTACCACTACCATTGCCGAGAAAATGACTGAACTGCAGGATCTGAGCCTAAGAGCTGGTCTACACTGGGAACTTACATCAGCCTAGCTACATCTCTTGGGTGAAAAATCCACAACCCTGAGAGACATAGCTCTGCTGATCTAACCCCATCGACCTACCTACTAGTTCTCGGGGAGGTGGATTATAAATCTATATCTACACCGATGGGAGAACCCCTCCCGTTGTTGTAGTGTCTACATTGAAGCTGTGCAATGCACCATGCTGCGATAGTTGCTTAAGTATAGCCATATCCTGTTGAGGTGATCATGGTTAGTACCACTGTTCCCTCTAAGCTGTGCGCGCGCACAGAGATTCTAAACCCCGGGCACACGGGGAAACACCGCGTGCACACTGGCTAGCCTAGGACAGCCATGGCAGGAGGGAAGGGGCCAGTCTCACAGAACTCTTGTTGTTATGATAAACACGGAGGAACCGGCAAGCACATTTCCATGTGAGAATTCTGCATAACCGCTCAGGATGGGGTGGCGGCTAAGCCCCGTGTCCCGCTGGGGGGGGCGGGGGGGCGCGGCACGCGAGGGCTCCATGTCCCACTTGGGTCAGGGGAGGCCAGCGACGTGCGAGGGCTCTGTGCTCCCCCCCCCCCCCCCCCGACCCAGCAGGGGTGGTGGTGCACACAAATCTCAACTCTGCTTCAAAAATTTGCACAGAAGAAACTTTTTGCGCACACGTCCTGTGAGAAATTAGAGGGAACATTGGTTAGTATCAGGGGAGTACAGCCAAGGTCTGCTCTGCAAGTGGGAGAATCACTTGATTGTACCCAGGGCCAGAGCTAGATGACAGGCAGAGGCCTGAGTAGACACCAAGAGGACTCAGAGGTGAAGTTCATTCATTAGTTGTGACAATCAGCACTATGAATAACTGAGTACCAATTCAGAAGAGAGAAAAACACATTTCAAGGTCTGAGAACAAGTGAATCTCCAGGTACCCATCTGATTTTGATATGATATTTCAAAAACATGGCTTGTATCATTTACCCTCAAAAGATTTGTCCCTGAACTATTCCGGAAAAGTAGTATTCTTCAAGATATTAATACTGCTTAAATTATCGTAATACTTAAGAAGGCAGAAACATATGGGGGGGAATAACTTAGTGGTTTGAGCATTGGCCTGCTAAACCCAGGGTTGTGAGTTCAGTCCTTGAGGGGGTCATTTGGGGATCTGGGGCAAAAATTGGGGATTGGTTCTGCTTTGAGCAGGGGGTTGGACTAGATGACTTCTTAAGGTCCCTTCCAACCCTGATATTCTACGATTCACATTATATCTTATCTGAAAATAGAATGGGAATTCTTAGGAAAGATACTCTTCATACAAAAATGGGACTAGAAGAATTGTTTGTCTCCTACATCATGCTCAGGTGAAGGATCACATTAACTTTTTCTATCAAGGGATGCAGAAAATGCATTTGGCAGCATTAAATGGCCCTAACTACCTTTTTTTTTTTTTTTTTTTTTTTTAAGGCTTTGGGAAAGCCTTCCTTGAGTGACTTAAGACTTCTGTGGTATTTACCATTAGCATCACTATTAACACAAGGCAGAGGTACTGCTCTTTAATTTGTCATAAGACCTCTTGGTATGCTGACCAGGCTAATAACTATTTAATTATTTTGCCTCATCAACAGAGCCAATGGTTCTAATAAGAGTAAAATATTAGATTTCTGCATTTTCATTATTTTATTTTGACGTCAGTAATAACTGCTAAATTCATTAACTGTATGGCTCATTGCACAGTAGTTTGTTGTAATTTTCTTCAAAATTCAGAAGGCTCAAGTGCAGCTTTACAACATAAATTCCACAACATACCCATAGCAACACAAGCTCCAAGACAAAACATCCAGCATATTCCAGTCTGAACTTCCTTATTCTTGTCATTTTACACCTCTGCATCTTCAGCATAAAATTCCACATATAAGGCAAAGTTCTAGGTCTATAAATTTTCCATTAAAAAAATCAGTGGAAAATTGGGGTTTGAGAAACATTTTGTGGGGGAGGGGGAATGAGTCATTTTGGGGGGTTGGTTAAAAAAATTCCTTTTTTTTCTATTAAAAATTGGAATTTTCTGAAGAGAAAAAAAAATTTCCAACCAGTTTTACTACACTGTAATCTTACATTCTACCCTGATTAAGGAACAGAACATTGTTGTGCTGCTCCAAGAGAAGAACAGTCACAATTGGGTTCTTGCCTTCCCCTTGGTCCCTGGTGGAAGTAGTAAACTGCACTAGAATTTTTCCTGAAGCAGTTTATTTTCCTCTCTGCCCTGGTTCACCTAGATCCCCTGCCCACTTCTGCCTAGTACAATTTGGGGGGAATAGCAGCTCTATAGCAGCTGGGCTCCCCACAGACTGTTGCTTGTGGTCTGGGTAGGAAGAAAAGGAGCTCTCTTGTTTTCCTTATGCCCTTTTCTCTCCTCGGTGGGAATATAGAAAGACCTGGCTTTTAATGCAGATCACGGATTCCATGACATATAGGTATGGTATGATATCTACAATATATGAATGCAATCAATTCCAAAATGCACAAACGTTCAGAAAATAACCTAAGACAAATCTACTGTTCCTATTCATTCTATTTCCAAGTTTTAACCCACCTGAAGATGGATGAGAGAGGAAAAAATACAAAAATACGAAACCCCTGAATTTTAAAACAGACACTGCTAAAGTATTTGGATCCCCAAATAAAAAAATAGAGCAAATTTCATGCATTAGCCCTGGAATAAAAATATATGATGTCACTGGTGTTTAAATTACTTATTGTTGTACCAAAAGTCAGTAGAGAAATGAAACTAATAATGTATTGACATAAAATATCCAAATGAGATTACAATTCTAATGAAACAAAATACAAGGAACCTGAAGGCTATCTCTCACAATCATTGGCAATAGCAATTATGGTAAAGAATTTGATAGATCCCACTGGTATTAGAAGCCACTAGAAGACGTCAGAGGTATAAAGTTGATAGTGTTTGATCAACTATACTTGATTAATTGTTTCACACTGCCACTATGATGGCCAAGTGTGGTACTCACTTAGGGGCCTAATCCACAGCCCATTAACTCAAGGAAAAGACTTCCATTAACTTAACTGGGTTTTGGACCTGGCCATATATCAACTTCAACTGGCCAAGGACGCAAGGTTTCAGCTGTATCTTTTGGTATCACAGGGCACGTCTACACTGGCAAAGTCACAGCACCGGCAGTTACAGCGAAGATCAGAGAGAGCCAAAGAAAAACCACTGTTGTGTGTTCACACTGACAGCTGCCTGCGCAATAGCGTGTTCACATTTGTGGCACTAGCGGCGCTATTCAGAGCAGTGCACTCTGGGCAACTATCACACAGAGCACCTCTTTCTCTTTTGCCGCAAAGACTTGTGGGGAGGCAGAAGGGGTCACGGGGCATCCTGGGTCCTATCCCAATACCCCGTGATGCACTGCTTCGCATCCCAGAAATCCCTCTACTTCCATACGCACTTGGTTGTTCGCACTGACCAACACATCACAAGTGGAGTGGAGTTATTCATTAAACTACAAAGGCAAGAGGAGTGCGACATTGATCTCACCATGCGTAGTAGCTATAACAAGAGATTGCTTGTGGCATTCACGGAGGTGCTGACCACAGTGGAATGCCGCTTTTGGGCTTGAGAAACAAGCACTAAGCGGTGGAATCACATTGTCATTCACGTCTGGGATGACGAGCAGTGGCTGCAGAACTTTCGCATGAGGAAAGCCACATTCATGGGACTATGTGATGAGCTCGCACCAGCCCTGCAGCGCAAGGACATGAGAATGGGAGCTGCCCTGTCACTGGAGAAGCGCATGGCGATTGCACTGTGGAAGCTGGCTACTCCAGACTGCTACCGATCGATCGCTAACCAGTTCGGAGTGGGAAAGTCGACCGTTGGAGTCATGTTGATGCAAGTGTGCAGGGCCATTAATCGCATCCTGCTCCAAAAGACCGTAGCTCTGGGCAATGTGCGTGAGATTATTGATGGCTTTGCACAAATGGCTTCCCTAACTGCGGAGGGGTGATCAGACCATCTAGCCACTGAGTCCATTATTCACAAGGCGCTTGTGAATCACCGTGGGAGTTTCACAGACATTAACGCAGGCTGGTCCGTAAAGGTGCATGATGCATGCATCTTTCGGAACACTGGCCTGTTCAAGAAGCTGCAAGCAGGGACTTTCTTCCCAGACCAGAAGATCACCGTAGGGGAAGTTGAAATGCCCATTGTGATCCTGGAAGACCCTGCCTACCCCTTAATGCCGTGGCTCATGAAGCCATACACGGGGCAACTTGACAGCAGCACGGAGCGGTTCAATAACAGGATAAGCAAGTGTAGAATGACTGTGGAGTATGCATTTGGCCATTTAAAAGCCCACTGGTGATGCCTGTATAGGAAGCTGGACATGGCGGATGACAATATTCCTATGCTTATAGCCGCGTTCTGTACGCTCCATAATATTTGTGAAGGGAAGGGTGAAAACTTCACTCAGGGCTGGACTGCACAAGCTTAGCGCCTGGAGTCTGAATTTCAACAGCTGGAGACCAGGGCTAATAGAGGGGCAATAAGGATCAGGGATGCTTTGAGGCAGCAATTTGAAGCTGAAATCCACTAATATTTGTTGCAATGCTCGGGATTGCAGTGCTTGTAATGCTAGGAGGTGATTGGTGCACATGATGCAAGAAGGGGCCTTAACATAATTGTATGTTGCTTTGCAGTGCTCTTTTTGCTTTCACTTAATAGAATAAAGATTGTTTTCAGACAAACACAATTATTTTATTGAAAGACAACAACCAGAGGAGAGAGTCAAACTAAAAAATTAATCAGCAGGGAGAGGGCTGGGGGAATGGAAGGAATGGGGAAATGGAAGGTCTCAAGAGGAGGAGTCGTCCCGGGACGGCTACAGATTTGTGTATGTCCAGGGATCATACCCAACCTTCTCCTTTGGAGTACGATGCAGCGGGTGCTGTACTTCAGCAGGGCCAAACTGCAGAAGGATGGGTGTTGAGTGCAGTGGGTAGTGGGAGTCCACACTGCTGGACTGTGAGGAGGGAGGGGTGTAATGCTGTGGGTAGAGAGTGAAGCCAGGAGGTCGATAAGAGTGTGTTGGCAGTGTGTGTGTGGAGGTGCATGGGAAAGAGTTTTGTGACAGCGGCTGCAGGGGAAGGCGGGCACAGAACTGCTCGGTTTGAAGAGCTAGTATCGCCTTCACCGTGTCCACTTGGTGCTCCATAACTGTTAAGAGATGCTTAGTGACTTCTTTCTGGTGTGCCACATTCTCCTTTCGGCCCCTCTTCTCGTTGTCCCACCACTCCTTCAATTCCTTTTTCTCGGTGGCGGAGTGCATCATAACCTCACGCATAAAGTCCTCCTTAGTTCTTTTTGGACATTTTCTAATTCTTCGCAACCATTCTGCCGCCAATAACAAAGAGGGAGGCTGTGCTCCCAAGGTCATCTCTGTGAAGTTTAAATGCAACATTTTACAGAAGCAGTATTGTTTGCAACACAGACAACATTGTTTCAGTGCTTTAAAACATACCCAGTACTCACACACCTGTCATTAACTGGCTGACGTCAGGCAAGCGCACACAAGCCACAAGACCCCCAAAATGGTGAGTAGCCGCAGGGGCAGGGTAAATCACTGTTCCCGGATCCTGCTGTACACTGGGCACGGCACATGGCTCTTGGGAACTTGGGGAGAGTCATTACTGTGGGGGGGGGTGATAATCATTCCTGTCCCCACACTTTCCACAGGAGATGATCATTTTGGAAGATATCTCGCTGACGAGGGTGAGCAGGGAATCAAGGGAGGGTCTTCTCCAAGCCTGCGGCTTCCGCCCTGGCCACTATGCATCTAGCCTGTGTGCAGCTATGGTGTCTCTTCCCCACCCCCAGCCATGATGGCACAGTGGCACAGGAAAGTTACTGTTAATGAGGCAAGAACCTGCAGCAGCGGATTGCCCAGTATCTCCACGAGAGTTTCCTGAAGATCTCTGAGGGTGATTCCCGTGAAGTGAGGGAGTCTATCAACAGCCTGTTCTGCCGCTCAGGCTAGGCATGAGGTGGGAGACAAACCTGCTTTCTGCAACCCTCCTGCCCCCAACAACTCACTTCAGCAATTCCCAAAATTAGATCCACTTACCAGAGGCCTCCTCTCCTTTTTGCGCTTCACCAAGATCCAACTGCTGTAATTGGCTAGGCTCCTCTGGGGTAGAAAATAGCTCCTGACTGCATGCATCTCTGGCCTCTGAGTCATCCTCTGCCTCTGGTTCCCCCTTCCCCTCTTCATCCAAGATTGCCTCCTCCTGGCTCAGTCCACTCTTGACTGGCAACGAAGCCAACGAAGAATCCACAGGGGACTTTGCAGTGGAGGTGGGGTCACCACCGAGTATCGTGTCCAGCTCTTCGTAGTACTGGCAGCTTGAGTGCGCAGCACCGGAGTGGCGGTTTGCCTCCCGCACCTTGTGGTAGGCGTTCTGCAGCTCCTTCACTTTTACCCTACACTGCAATGTGTCCTGGTCATGGCTCTTTTCTATCATGCATCTAGAAATCTCTCCATAGGTATCATAATTCTGATGGCTGGAGCGCAGCTGTGACTGGACAACCTCCTCTCCCCAAATGCTGATGAGGTCCAGCAGCTCGGCACTGCTCCAAGTGTGGGATCACCTGGTGCACGGAGCAGGCATGGCCACCTGGAAAGATGGGCTGAGACCACTGCACGCCTCACCCAGCAAACAGGAAGGGACTTACAAATTTGCAAACAAATGTATGGGGTTGGGCTGATGGTTGGTCACCTGAGGGCAGGGCAGTAGAGTTCAAACCGATGGCCCGAGAGGTGAGAACCAGCATTGTGGGACACCTCCCGGAGGCCAATCGCAGTGCTGTAATCACCACGGTGTCCACACTGGCAGCACAGCATTATAGCCATGGCGCAGAAAGCTGTACCCCTCTCGTTGGGGTGTTTTTTCTAGAGCGCTGCATCTGCGCAGTTTCTGCACACTAAGGCCTGGTCTACACTAGGACTTTATGTCGAATTTAGCAGCGTTAACTCGATTGTACCCTGCACCCATCCACATTACGAAGCTATTTATTTCAACATAAACGGCTCTCTAATTCGATTTCTGTACTCCTCCCTGACGAGGGGAGTAGCGCTGAATTCGACATGGCCATGTCGAATTGGGTACTGTGGACGGAATTCGACGCTAATAGCTCCGGGAGCTATCCCACAGTGCACCACTCTGTGGACAGTCTGGACAGCAGTCTGAGCTCGGATGCTCTGAACAGCCACACAGGAAGAGCCCCAGGAAAATTTGAATTCCTTTTCCTGTCTGGCCAGTTTGAATCTTATTTCCTGTGTGGACATCGTGGCGAGCTCAGCAGCACTGGCAACGATGCAGAGCTCTCCAGCAGAGGTGACCATGCAATCGCAGAATAGAAAGAGGGCCCCAGCATGGACTGATCGGGAAGTCTTGGATCTGATCGCTGTGTGGGGCGATGAGTCCGTGCTTTCGGAGCTGCGATCGAAAAGACGGAATGTGAAGATCTACGAGAAGATCTCAAAAGCCATGACGGAGAGAGGATAGAGCCGGGATGCAACGCAGTGCCGCGTGAAAATCAAGGAGCTGCGACAGGCGTACCAGAAGACCAAAGAGTCCAACGGACGCTCCAGATCCCAGCCCCACACATGCCGTTTCTACGAGGCACTGCATGCTATGCTCGGTGGTGCTGCCACCACTACCCCACCAGTGTCCGTGGACTCCGATGATGGGGTCTTATCTACGGCCACGTCGTCGGAGGTTTTTGCGGATGGTGAAGATGAGGAAGGAGAGGAGGAGGACGAGGCAGTCGACAGCGCTTTCACAGCTGATTTCCCTGACAGCCGGGATCTGTTCATCACCCTGACTGAAATCCCCTACGAACCCTCCCAAGGCTATAACCCGGACCAGGAATCAGGCGAAGGATCAGCAGGTCAGTGTTTTAAACATTTATTTTTAATAGGATAGGGATGGTATGTTAGCAATGGGTTTTTATTTCTTACTTTGCCATAGGCGCTTTAGTTCTGAGTTGTTTCCAGTGCAACTACTCGAAAAGTCTGCCAGTATGTATGGGGATAGAGGGGAAATCCCCATTGGAGATCTCCGCAAAGCTCTCCTGGAGGTACAGTGAAAGCTTTTGCATCAGGTTCCCGGGGAGAGCTGCCTTATTGTCTCCTCCATGGTAGGATACTTTTCCATGCCAAGCTAGCAGCAGGTACTCCGGTATCATCGCCTTGCACAGCATAGGGGCATACGGCCCCGGGGTTTGCTGGCATTCACGCAGCATGCGGTCTTTGTCTGTCTCTGTAATCCTCATCAGAGTGATATCAGTCATGGTGCCCTGGTTTGAATGAGTGGTTTTTTTAGTATAGTGACTTCTTGACTTTTCCTTTAAATAACGCTACTCGGCGGTTTGCAGCCATGCGGGGGGCCGGGAGCTGGGAGGCGAACCGTTGAAACTTAGTGGTGCGCAGGCAGGGGGATTTCCCGGGACCGGCCACATGGTGGGGGAGGAGCAGGGATGCAAACCGTTCAAACTCGGCAGTTCACAGGCAGGGACATTTCCCGGGACTGGCCACGCGGCAGGGGGCTGGGGGTGGCGATCAGGGACGTGAACCGTTCAAACTCGGCGGTTCACAGAGAGGGAGATTTCCCGGGAACGGCCACATGTTGGGGGGGTGGCGGGTAGGCGAACCATTGTAGATGAGTGGTTTTGCCAGCAGCAGAAACTGGCTGCCGCTAGGAACTGTGCTTGGAACATGGGAGAACAGCACTGCTGTGAAGTAAGCTCTCAGCAGTCCAAAGTGAACGGCTTACCATGGTCTCCCGAGAGCCGAATTCCAGTGTCCAGCCCCGCTTGTGTGATCTCTACACCAAGAACCCAGGCACTCAATATAAAGACAGAATATTTGACCTTGTACTGAGTGCACATGTGATACGTAGTATACATGGTCTTTCTCCCAGGGAAAGAGTATAGGCATTGTTCGGGAAAATGTATCTTTCTGAGGAATTCACTCCCTTTCTCCCATCCGACAGCTGCGAGTGTCTCCCGCCTACCCGGGCATCACCATCCCAGAGGCTTGCGCAGATCAGGGGGCGCAAAAAAAGAACTCGGGACGACATGTTCTCCGAATTGATGGTCTGTTCCCTAAATGACGCGGCACAGCGGAGAGAGGACATCTCGAGGTCCGAGCGAGCATCCAGCGAACGGGAGCAGAGGGCTGAGGCTGGTGAGGACAGGTGGTGGCAGGAAGACCAGCAGGCGACTCAAACGCTGCTTGGTCTAATGAGGGAGCAAATGGACACGCTCCGGCGCCTTGTAGACATTCTACAGGACCGGAGGCAGGAGGAAAGAGCACCGCTCTATGTGATCTCTAACCTCCCTCCCAAGCAGCCAAGTCCAATCCCCCCCTCACCCAAAGTCACGAGAACGAGGGGCGGCAGGGGCCGTGGAAATAATCACTCCACCCCTGCGGACTGCTCCAGTAGCAGAAGGCTCTCATTCCCAAAGATTTGATGGGTCCTTTCCTTCCCTCCAACCGCACCCCACCCTAGCCCCCGTCCAATTTTCATGTCATAACATTGCTCTCCTTAATAAAAAATTTTGTTCGAAAACGTGCTGTTTCCTTGAGTTCCTTTTATAGGACGGTATGTTTTAGGGGAAGGGGGAAAGGGGGTTTGAAATTTGAGATGATAGGCACCTGCACCAGGGCAGAGACAGGGGGACAGGTTCACCACAAACTCACACTCACATTGCATTCACTAGGAACCCTTGTCAGTCTTGGAGGTGGTTTTCATATTCTCTATGATGTAGGCTCTGTGTGTTTCCGGTGTGGGAGGGCGGCTGCAGATCTTTTGCAGCGGTCAGTAGCCTGCATGACAGAGTCATGCAGCAGGGGATCTGTGACCGCAATCCACGGACAAAAAGTCACACAGGCCACCCCTCACAGAGTTGGTATCAGGAGGGGTGGCAGGCTCCGTTGAAACAAGCAGTCCACCACTGCGGACTGCTCTAGGAGCAGGAGACTGTCATTCCCCTAGTTTGGAAGGGTCCTTTCCATCACTCCACTCGCTCCCCAACAGCAGTAGGTGTTCCAATTTAAACCCGTGACTGAGAATCCCTTAATAAAGAAGACGGTTTTAATGAACAATGTTTCCTTTATTATATTTTTAAAGCAGTGAATGAAGGGGGGGAAGGGTTTTTGAAATTGGAGAGGGTAGGCAACATTAACTGGGTAAAGAAACATAGGCAGGTCCAGGTTCTGCTTGGATAAATGTAATAGTCACTGGTTACCCTGCTCGCTCTGGAAGCTAGCTTTCAAAGCTTCCTGGATGCGCAGCGCGTCCCGCTGGGATCTTCTAATCACCCGGGTGTCTGGCTGCGCATAATCAGCAGCCAGGTGATTTGCCTCAACCTCCCACCCCGCCATAAACATCTCCCCCTTGCTCTCACAGAGATTGTGGAGCACACAGCAAGCTGCAATCACAATGGGGATATTGGTTTGGCTGAGATCAGAGCGAGTCAATAAGCTTCTCCATCTCCCCTTGAGACGGCCAAAAGCACACTCCACCACCATTCTGCACTTGCTCAGATGGTAGTTGAAGAGCTCCTTTTCATTGTCCAGGGTGCCTGTGTACGGCTTCATGAGCCAGGGCATTAGCGGGTAGGCTGGGTCCCCGAGGATCACTATAGGCATCTCCACATCCCCAACAGTTATTTTGTGGTCCAGGAAGTAAATACCTTCCTGCAGCCGTCTAAACAGACCAGAGTTCCTGAAAACACGAGGGTCATGAACCTTGCCTGGCCATCCGACGTTGATATTGGTAAACTGTCCTTTATGGTCCACCAGTCCTTGCAGCACCATAGAAAAGTAGCCCTTTCGGTTAATGTACTGGCTGCCCTGGTGGTCCGGGCCAAGGATAGGGATGTGAGTTCCATCAATAGCCCCACCGCAGTTTGGGAATCCCATAGCAGCAAAGCCATCTATGATCACCTGCACGTCTCCCAGGGTCACTGTCTTTGAGAGCAGCAGGTCAACGATAGCATGGGCTACTTGCATGACAGCAACCCCCACGGTAGATTTGCCCACTCCAAATTGATTCGCGACTGACCGGTAGCTGTCAGGTGTTGCAAGCTTCCACAGGGCTATGGCCACTCGCTTCTGGATAGTCAGGGCTGCTCTCATTCGGGTGTCCTGTAGCTTCAGGGCAGGGGACAGCAACTCACGAAGTTCCAGGAAAGTGCCCTGACGCATCCGGAAGTTTCGCAGCCACTGCGATTCATCCCAAACCTGTAGCACTATGCGGTCCCACCAGTCAGTGCTTGTTTCCCTTGCCCAGAATCGCCGTTCCACAGGATCAACGTGACCCATTGCCACCATGATGTCTAGGGGCCAGGGTCCCGTGCTTTGCGAGAGGTCTCTGCCCCTCTCATATTTAATGCCCTCACGGAGCTTCTGTTGCCTCTTCGCCCTATTTCTCAGCATCTGCCTCTGGAAAAGGTGGACGATAAGGCGCGAGGTGTTGACAACGGACAGAACAGCAGCGATAATCGCAGAGGGCTCCATGCTCGCTGTCCTGTGGCATCCGCGCTGTCAATCTCCAGAAAAGGGTGCGAATTAATTGCCCGCCGGCGCTTTCACGGAGGGAGGGCGGGAGTGTGGGTCGAATGACGACATTTACCCAAAACCACCCTCGACACATTTTTGGCCCCGGCAGGCATTGGGGGCTCAACCCAGAATTCCAATGGGCAGCGGGGACTGCGGGAACTGTGGGATAGCTACCCACAGTGCACCGCTTGCAATGTCGACGCTTGCGCCGTTACTGTGGACTCACAAACTCGAATTAATGTCCTTGGTGTGGATTCACACGCTCGATTTTGTAATATCGATTACAGAAGTTCGGTTTAAGAAAAATCGAACTACTCCCGTAGTGTAGACGTACCCTAAGTGACTTGGCACTGTGTACACCTTGGGATTTACAGCGCTCAAAGCTGCTTTACTGTGCACAAACTTGCCAGTGTAGACGGGGCCACAGCACCAGCCGTGCTGGGCAGGCTTTTGCCTTACACTAAATCAAAGAGAGATGTTATAGCCCTGATGGCTTTCTGTAACAGAGAGAGAGAATTACAGAACCAACTTCTTATTTTCATGACTTGTAATTTCTGAATACAGTTTGTGTTGGGGGAGGGGGAATCTCCACAGAAAAGATATTGGATACTAGAGACTCACTCTCAAAGGTTTTTCTTACCATAACCTAATTCCAAGTACATCTAATAAATCATTCCCTGCCCCCAGTAAGAGATGAGAGGAAAAACCATAATTGTTTTACTTCTTAAACTTAAATGGGGACAGTGTTCGTGATTATTTACTTTCTATTTAGAATCACCATATACCCTGCTGGCATTATGTGAGTGGTTTGCAATAATGGAAAATCTATTTGCTTTTATTAGAATATAAGATACTCGACTGCTATAAAATTTACTGTCAAACTAGTGCTGGCTTAGCATAAAATGATCTAAGATGCTTTTTTATGTTATTATGTTAAACAGATTCTCTTAGTTCAATTGTTCTTCAGTGGATGATTATAGAGGTAATAAGCCAATTATCACTGTTTTAATTGCTAAAGTGTGAAGAATCAATCATTTATAAGTAGTGAAAAACCTTAGTCAAAAAATTCTGAACACCCATTAGACCTAGTACTGTACTTTACTTATGTAGTGAGGAGGGCTTTATTACACTACACTAAAAATACCATGTTTGGGGGGGGCGGTGTCTGAACACAAAGACAAAAAATGCAGAGGGAAAGATTCTTAAAAAGAACTTAAAGAGTTCTGTTTAAGCCAATGGAGCAATGCTGATTTAATCCACCTGAAGATCTAGTCTGGAGTTACAGTATTTTGTTAGTGTCGTGTTAATTAACAGAACTGGTTGAGTCCTGCCAATGGTTTATAAGCAAATATTTTCCATATAATTCTCAGCAGTGAATCAACTGAAATGGTTGAAATTCTGATCTCATTTATACCTGTGTTGATCTGAATTGTCTTGATTTAAGAGGCTGATTTATACAGGTGTAACAAAACAGAGTTTAGACCTGCATGATATGGAGTAAGTCAATATATATCTATTAATCTATACTGAATATCATAAAGTTACACACTATGCAGCTCTTTGAGCAACAGTTATATTACCAGTCATTACACATATGGAGTTTATATGGAGACAGATTTATAATACTGATGGACCTATACAACTGTGGCCTTCTACAACAGCTTACATGGGAACTAAACAAGTACAAGTACATTCAGGTTTTCTTGGAGATGGGAAAATGTGGTGCTGTTTCTGCCTTGACCTGGCTTAGGGATAGGTGAGTCTTTACATTTGAGACTGCAACACTCCCCAGGAATACCCAGGGTTGTGAGGCACTTCGCTAACACACACATTTAGCATGGGGAAGCCTGGTCCGTACCTGCCAGAGTTCAGCTCCTTGACTCTCCCTGACACCATCAGCGCAAGCATACCCCTCTCACCTCACACAGGCTAGTGATAGGCATGCTCCAAGTCCTGAGTCCTCTGAGTGTTCAGCCCCTTAGCCACTGGACACTCATAGAATTACCAGATCTGCTGTTCCCAAACAAACTATACCCCACAGCTTACTAGTTACACCTTAGAACACAGCCCCATGTTGCATGTTGCAGTAACATGCAACACTAGATATGTTTATAGTGAAAATAAGAGATTTGAATGATAGCAGAAATGGTTAATGGAAACCAAATGATGTATATCAAATAAAATCATAATGCATTCTTGAGCCTAAACTCCACTAACAAGATGCCCTCTTGTCTAATAAGGTACAGCTTACCCCCAAATCCTTCTTACAGCATTTTCAAACCAGGATGGCTGAGACCTTCCTTTCATGTGATCAAGCCTGCCGGCAACTTGTCTCCCCTGGTGGAGGATGCCAGGGCATCTTCCTGAACCCCTAAATATACCAGACTAGTTCTTTGTTCTTCATCACTAAAACAGCACTCCCTCCCCTCCACTGTTTATCTCTTCCATTTACTTTTCTTTCTGAAGCCCCACAATCCCTTCATTAGTATTTGATTCAGTATACAAATAGGCGCCCATTGTAAACCACCCAATACACAAGGGTCAACCAAGGAGATAAGTGTATCCCACCTAATATCTGGTGGAATTTGACTTAAGGCGCACTACCATTGGATGAGCTGCCTTTAACTACAAGGCCTTAAGAACATAATTTTCAAAATATATACATACTTCCTTGCACATTATCTCCACATACATTTTGTAACGATTATGACCACCACTGTGACAACGATTTTAGTAGAAACCTTGTGTAGACATTCTCTGGTGAACTGGAACATAAATACAAGACCCAGAGGAACCGTAGAACCCATCTGCACCCCTGTACCTCTGGCATTTGGCATCAAGAGGCCCTTAGGTCACAAAGAATGAATGAGAGACAGAATTCAGATATTAATGCTAATTGAGTAAATCCCTATTTATGAAACTCCAAGCTATATATTCAAAATGTTAGACAGAGAATTAACTCTTGAAAACTTTTGAAAATGAGGAAAGTTATGTAAAATTATGTAAAAATCCTCAGTGCTTTATCACTTTCACTGTGTAAGGTCTTTACATATCCTGAAGTTCACTTACTGGTGTTACTACAGATGTTAGAAACGGTGGGCTCATACATAGTCTACTCCTATGTCCTAGACAGGAAACTTTGAGGTTTTACAGTTGTAGCAAGTAGGTCTTTACTCATCAAGGAAGAAGCAGGGGACAAAGCCTGTCTCCAAATCTATGTCTTCCAAAAAGTAAACTAGAAATACAGAAAATACAGAAAAGCTGGTGAGAAAACTTTTGCTTTATGGCCCTATCCTGGGATTTGACCATTGAATAATCCTGCTGCAAGGAGATTTTTCAGACACACTTTGCAGACTGAAGTGAATTGACTTGTTCAGAAAAGCATAGTACACTTTGCTTATACCAAACCAGACTTGTTATGATTCACATATCCCTAGTAATAATTTGTATGTTCTTCTGAAGGACTGAAAATCTAATTGGCCATTTTAGATAAAGATCAACAAATTGAACAAAAACTACAGTATCACGAGAGCTTTTAGAGTTTGATTTGCTCTTTACAAGTATTCATATGCAAGAATTACACCCTTACATTGCAGAAAACTACTTTTAATTTCCACAAAAAAATAAAAGTTAAAGGTGAAAGTGACAAATCAGATGGCTTCCATTTTTCCACAAACACTTAATTTCAGTTTGCTCCACGGGAAGATTCCCCCCCCCCCCATAATATTTATTTACAAATTATCACTAACACAAACTCAAACTGATACTTATTATCTTAGTAAAGATTTGGGAGAGGGTCCTGGAAATCCTTCTTATGCAAATGGATCATGTTTAATTTTTATGCTGCCCTGTAGACCAAAATTCATAATTCTTTAAGTATTTGCACTGCTAATCATGTTTATTATGGTACTGCCTGGGAAAAAAACTAAGATTAGGATCCCATTGTGCTAGGCATTGTACACAGTAGAAACACCTGCCACAAAAAGCGTACAATATAAATGGAAAGACAGACAAAGGGTAGGAAAAAGAGCTATAACATACAAGCAGAGATCCTCAAATTCTTCAAGACTGAAATGTACTTACAAACTAAAACTATCCTTCTCACTGTATTGATTTATGAAATATTTGTACATTGTTGTGAAACTTTATATTGCACTATCATCTGCACAAAAATAAAACAGCTAGGGTTTTACACTTTCTACTTGGGGCTGACAAAAAAAATCCCTTAGGCTGGAGTGATATATAATTGAACTCACCAGTCACTAGCAACCTATGGAGAAGATTTTACATTATTCAGTGGCAGGTTCATGAAAAGAAAGCACAGATGGAAGTTGGTTAGCTTCAATGAACAAAGATCACTTTGGGACCAGAAGTGCTCTGCTTTTTTTCCATTTGCACTCCTGTCTCTGTCAACAGTCATATCTGGACATCACAGATGAATAAATTAGTTGGTGAAAATGGAGATCACATGCCACAAAAAGTGCAGGTATCCATGGAGAAGAAAGGTCACAAATATACAATAAATCCAGCACTACTATGTTTTTTTTAAAAAAGTTTAGAAACAGCTCTCTAATGTTGCAGGAACTCTACACTGATCTTCCAAAGGTACCATGCTGCATATGTCCAAATCAATCCAAGAGAGTACTATACTGCATCTGAACAGCTGTTTACCTCCTATTATAGTGCTGAAGAGGAAATTGAGCTATATATGTTTTTTATTGGCTTAGGATACCTACCTACTATCTGAAATTACTTCTATTTCCATATCCATTATGTGAATAGGCTGTGGAAATTGTAGTTTCAGGTTTCTTGTGGCATCTGCACACTAATGCAGATAGTGTGTGGACTCAAACCCATTGGAAATAATTATATGAGATCACTCACACCATTACATTTGATGCATTAAGTCTATTACCTCCTCGCAGAGATCTCTGTCCTCACTTCTGTGGGCTCTCTCTTCAATAGTGCTGAGATCAGGGATAGAAATTCACCTCTTATTTAATTATAATAAATGTGATATTTCAGGGTAAAAGCTGCTCCCAAGTAAAATCAACTTCCTGTTGATAACAGACTTGCTGATCTCATCCAAAACAAGACTGGCATCTTTTCCCCTTCCATAATAGCAAATGTCAGCATGAAAATGCACTCACTGATCATCAAGGAAGGCTTGTGCTTTCCCCAGCAACTAGAAAGTCATTTGTATACATTAGTTATGAAATAGTGCATCAAGTTAACATGCACGCTATACATTCTTCCATGTCAGGCCCACATAGCAATACTCCTTGATTATGAATGGTTCAGCCACACTTTTAAAACACCCATCACATATTAAAAGGTGAGCTATACAGTTTTGTTACTTATTTCTCACATTTGTAAGATTAGAAACCACTGACAGAATATTAAAACAAATGTGCATATATATTCTGTTTTAACAGGCAAAGAATTGAGCATCCAAATGTCCATACAGCCAACTCAGTTACATTTACAAATTAAGTAACTGCCTGTAAAAATGACAGTAAGTCATTTGAATGCAAAATTAGCAAACTTCTACATGCACTTGTAATAACTACCTATGTAAATTAGATGCAAAATTGCATGCATATTCTGTATGTGAAATTTCATGTCTAGCTATTTAATCAGCAGGTACTGAAGTTTGAAATGTTTGTTTTATTTTTAACAAACTAGCTGAAAGTCAGTTATTCCTTCCTTTTCTATCAAAATCTTAGTTCACTGTTCCATATTTCTCCTACAACAGTTAACATCACAACATCACAACAACTTAAAACAGTGTAGGCAGAACTTCCGATTAAAGATGGACAAATAAGAACGCTCACTTCTCATCAATCTTCCTAATACTATGTACCCTGGTGCCTTAAAACTCTGAAAAGGCAGATCAGTGGGTCTGACCCCAGCCACCCCTGTATTCACACTACTGCAGAGATTTGTGTACAAAGTATGCCTTGTAAGGTGTCATTTGAAAACTAATAACACACTGATCAATAATATCATTGTCCAATATATGTAACAATGTTGCATGTGAAATTATAGATACTCACTAATATTATGCTTTAAAGTCTGTGACTAAAAGGTGTTTAAATTAAACCAGGCATGTTGGGGAGAGCTGATAAACAGGTTTTCTTCAGACAAAGAAAATATGTCAACACCTCAAACCAGGTGGGACCCACATTGAATGGAGTATTCATTTGTATTGAAGGGTTCAGCAAGAAGAGATCATTTGCATAATAGCAACCAGAATGGAGCCTTATCATCAAGGGCTCATGGCTCTTTTACTCAGCACAAACTAATGAACTTCACCTGGAATACCCTTCAGAAGAATACATTTTAAATGTTCACTGAACTATAAAGCGGGGGGGAGAGCTAACTCCTAAGTTTCCTTCACTTTAAGGAGACAAAGAAACAAAACAGTTTCATCTCTGTGATGGATCCTGGCTAGAAAAGGAGACTGTGGGTGAAAGAGCAAGTCTTGAACAAAGACTGTATCTTGCTAGATTAAGTGTTGGACTTCTAAGTGCATGTTTTCACTTTTATTTGCTTGTAACCATCTCTACCTTTATTTTTTTAAAAACTTGGCATCACTTAATTCATGCACTTTTGTTAAACTTGTTTTGCTCCCATAATAAATTATCAGTGCTGGGTAAGTTCAGTAAAATCTGTGCTTCTAGTAAGCTGGCAGTTGGAATATTATACTGTCTCTGTAGAGTCAGTGAACCTAATACTTTTTCTCTGTGGGTCCAGTGAGAATTTTGGGACAAATTCTGGTCTGGAAGGATACTCAGGTCAGCTTGCAAGGAGTATCCAAGTTGGGCACAACTAAGGTGCGGCTTGTGGGCTACTTGCAGAGTGTTGGGGTCAGAGCTCTGAACCAAAACTGCAGCACCAAAAGACACCCAGGGTTCGAGGCAGATGTTGATGGAACCTGATACTGGCATGGCTGAATCCTAAAACATCACACTAGGACACATACTATTGTTCCCTCTGTGCCAGAATAGGCTGTCCAGTTGTTCCCAGGAGAGGATTTTTGCTTGGATTAAGCCAACTGGTCAACCTGGAAGATGAGAGCATATTTGTAGTAGATAGTGGACTAGCTGGATCTTTGCTCTCCCCAGAACAACCCTACAGGTGGTAGGGAGCAAGGGTACATTCGGAAGAAAAAGGCTGTGTGTGGTTTGATGACCATGGGTGAGTCTCAAAAGGAAGATCAGTTGACTTCAGACAAACATCTGATCTGATGTTTTGGGTGGTCATCCAAATCAAACTTCCACAACTCTTGATATTTGGCCATCACTCATTGTAATGCTATCAAGTGTTGCAAGTAAGTAAAGGACATTTGTACTATCTAAGTCTAGAATTGTGCCATGAAAAGGCCAACTGCTTTGAAAGATTCTACCAGAATTCCCAACTTTTAATATCTCTTTGTAATGGTAGAATATTTCAAACTAGGGGAACATTTTGAGAGTACTTCCTGGATGGCTACATTCTATTACTAATTCCAGGTGTTAACTTAAAAAAATCAAGTTTGTGGAATGCCTATGAAACCCCAAGATGGAAAAGTCCTTCTATTACTTTCCATTTTAAAATGTATGGATTTCAGAATCTTTTAAATATTTATACCATAACTAATGCCATGATTTTATATAGCACTCTCCATACATAGCTTTCAAAAGTGATTTACAAAGAAAGGTAAAAATCCCCTATTTACAGATGGGAAAGATGAAGCACAAAGTTGTGAAAAAACTTGCTCAAGATCATATAGCAACTCAGTGGTAGAGTGAGAAGGAGAACCCAGACCTCCTCACTCTGGTTTGTGTGGCATTTCTGCTTCAAACCCAGAACTCAGGCCAGGTTTACCTAATGACTCATGATCCTGGATCAATGAATTTGGGCTGAGTGCTAGGGATGGATTTATGGGTTTTGGTAGAAACCAGGAAAACCTCTGGCTTTTTGGATGTGCTTCTCTTTCAATTTCATGACAACATTTAAAATAAAAGGCAATAGGGAGTTGGACCAAAACCGGAATACAGTGTCAAACAAAACCCTTGCAAATGGGAAACACAAGTTTTGCATAGCTTCTAGATTTTAAAGGGCTTCCCTTGTTTTATTGCCTTGTATGATAAAACACAAAATCATTTTGCCAGGGGAGATCTTTCTTCAACATTCTTTTTCTTCCCTCACATTTTTAAGGGGAAAAACCCTTAATTACAGCTGCAGTATTTCTAAGCCATATTTTTTTCAGTCTGACAATAGATCTGTGGAGTACGGCTTTTAATAGGGATGGGCTCCCACCTAAAAAAATTGAACATTTGATTCAAGAAAGACATCCAGAAATTCAGAAGCCTATATGGAGCTTAGTGAAACAACTCTGAATCTCTTGGATCTACCATATTGGAACAGACTTTCTGATTAGAAAGAGGACATATAAATCCAAGTGAAAACAACAACAAAAATCAAACGGTTGGACAAATTTCTCCAAACCTCAAAAAAAGGTTCAGATTTTCAGAAATTCTTATTTCTGCACTAGTTTTTATGAGAGGCTATTTTCATCATCCATTCATAAAAAAAGTTGTTTGCATAGATGTATACACTCAGGGTTTGGGCTATTGGAAAGCAGTACCCGTGGAAGTTAAATGTAGTAATATGAATTCAAATTTGATGTCAATTTACACCATATGATGATATCTAAAGAGGAGACTAAGATTACAATCTAATGATAATAATGACTCTGTTAACCCTGTGCCAATACCCATTTTTATTATCATTTGATATGTTTGTGACAATCTTTGTCAGAGGAATAAGATGCTGTAGCCACATTTCTTATCCCATATATTCTGTTCATTTATAATGGTGTGTGATGTTACTTACACCTTTCAGGAACTGAACAAACCTATTCTGCTCTTACTTGGCCTTAGTTATTAATGTGTGTGTGGGCAGGAGGAAAGAGAGGACAAGAATGGGATAGACAATCTGATCACCATACTGTGAACATTAGAGGAAACATCTTCTGTTCTATTTCACAGAAAATATATTAAAATTCAAATACTTTCTCATGACAGATTGTTACAAGAATGGGGAATGGCACAAACAATCCATTACAATGACAAAGATTTTTTTTTTTAAAGGAAGGTTAATTATAATTGAACATTCCCTATGGATATCTCAGGAGCTATGTCTCAGTCTATTTCTTATTGACAGGTGGTAGTGTAAATTAAATGTGGTATTATGAATTCAAATTGGATTTCAACTGCTCATCATCCATGCTATGGCATTAGAATAGGTGGAGATGATTATAGTCTAAAGACCATAATGAAATTGGGTTACTTTGTGCCGTTTTCCATTCTCATTGATTTTTCATGAGGCTAGATTTATGGTCTTCTTACAATATATGTCACTCAAACAATATATTAGTCTGAATTTTCTGCCCTTGATACCTCGGCAATAGTATCAAGTATGGTATCAACTCAATAAATAATATTTTTGAAGGGTGAGGAGAGAATTAGGTCACATGAGTAGTGGTCATGGGACAAATGCCATTTCCAGGGGCTACACAGAGTTATTTCAGCTGTTTTGGTCCCAGGACAGAAATCACTCATATACAGAAGAGGTATAGCACGGGCAGTAACAATGCAAGCTTCCCCTACTCTTTCAACTCTAACTACCTGACTGCTTATCAGAATGGTCATGTCTAGGACCTGATCCTAAAACAACACACATCAGAGGAAATGCTACAAAGACACACTGAATGTGTATCTTAAGAAAACTGATGTGGACATCACAAGCTGGGAAGAGCAAGCCACCAATTGACCCCAATGGCGCCATATCCTTCATCCGGCAGTGGCCTGCTTCCAGGAGAAGTGCCTTGCCCTCAAAGCTGAAAAGAGAGACAGGAGGAAGGAAAAAGAAATACCTTTCTCCCAGCAGGCCACTGGCTTGCCACAAAATGTCTGCATACTGCGGGTGTATTTGCAGTTCCAGGATCAGACTCCTGAGTCATCTGAGGACCTATATGTAAATCCGTGGTAGAGATCATCCTCGAATCGAGGGATTGCCAATCAATCAAGCAAGCTAATTTATATATGTGGACCGTCCTATTGACTTCAATGAGGCCACTCATGTGAATAAAGGTAAGCATGTGTTATATTGGGTAACAAAGTAGTTCAGCCTTTAATCCTATTTGTATCTAGTCCTCTCTAATAGAGACTATCAGGGCAGTAGATACTATAGTGATAGGCACAATTTACATATGTATATTACACACAAACAAACCTATATTCAGAGAACATTTTTAAGATTGTAAAGTCAAGCATGTAAAAGTTAAGAAATGTCAGAACTAGATTGGATGGCCAGCTTTAACTCTGCCCTCTCTGTGTTTGCATTGTGAAGTGCTACTAGCTCTGCCTGCACTAAATGGACAGTGCTAATTAGTGTCAATTATTGTGGTGATTTTAGAGATGTGGAAGTAGAAACTTCACAATGTGCCTCAATAATGGACCAAATTTTTTAAAAAAGGCCCTTCCTCCTCCCTACATTTTCAGATTTAATTCTATTTCATACGCAGTAAAGAGGAAACGTGCCATATCTGACATACAGCTGAACAATTTAGTGTGAAATAATACTTAAAAGCATAGGAGAGAATAAAAAGCAACTTCATTTTCAAAATTGGGTGGATCCCTAAAGCCCCGTATCTAATATGGCAGAGATGACTTTGCATGCACGAATCACATTAATTGTTCACCAAATTGATATTTAAATGCATAGTTATCTGGTTTGCACACAAAACATGT
Source organism: Chelydra serpentina (assembly GCA_037349315.1). Classification (NCBI taxonomy): domain Eukaryota; kingdom Metazoa; phylum Chordata; order Testudines; family Chelydridae; genus Chelydra; species Chelydra serpentina. The sequence continues at coordinate 24,617,456 of JBAIAC010000035.1, read as the reverse complement.
GGTCTTTTGTAGGTGCTAGCAGTCAAATCACATTCTAGCAATCATACCTATTGTGGCCAGGTTTGAAAATTAGTCCCTAATTATTTGACTAGAAATGCATGTATTAGCATTTCACAGAACCACACAAAATAGCTTAATCTTTCACTTAGTGTCTGGTTCCAAACTATCTTTACAAGACAAAACAATTGTAATAGTATCTGATTTAAAACACTTCAGCTCAACATAAATGATTTCCCCCACCCATTATTATTAACAACAAGTAATTATTCATGACATTTGGGATTATTGAACATAAATAGAAGAAAGAGAGAGACATGTTAAGCCTTTCTGGAGATGAAAAGGAATTGTATATCTTTATTGTGCCACCTAATTTAATTAATGTATTCCTTATGCCATCTGGTCAGATTAATTTAAAAGTTAACAAAAGAGATCACTCTGAATTAAAACATAATAAATGGAAAGCAACTTTAAAAATAATATTTTAGATTATGTCATCACTATAACAACTGGACTGTCAGCGAAGTGATAGATCCCATAGCAGCCAATGCATGTGTTATCTTTGTTACATGCGTCAACATATGGATTTCCATATCACCATTTTAAGATAAAGTAATTAGAGGGGTGAGGGCCTAATTTAGGGGCATGTTGGAGAAACTGTAATATTGTTCACTGTTCAGATTTGGGTTGAAGATGGGTGAATACCTCAGGAAAGAAAATATTTTGTATTTGCAGAGAACCTCTAAACACTTGACAAACATTAAATTATGCTTTGTAAAGCCTCTGAGGCACTGTATTCCCATTTAACAGATGGGGAAAATGAGAGGCAGAATGATTCAGTGACTAATGCAGGGTCACACAGCAAGTCAATGACAAAATTGGGCACAGCAGACAGACCTGTGTTATACCCATTAGACCATTTCACCTCTTCCAAAATATGAGACATCCTAGCAAGTGTAATGCACTAAAGCCAAATTTCACAGCTTTCAGCAGGCTCAGACTTTAAACCCTGATGCTGTATCCTGTTATGACGAAATCCTCAAAAAGTACGTACTATGGGATGCCATCCATGGAGTATGAATGGTAGGAGCAGACTAGCTGTTCATAAATGCAGTTAGCCACATTGACCCTGAAATATGGGAGATGAAGGAGAGAGATGGACACTCCTGAGAGTTCTTTGATGTATCTATTTCTAATCAACCCTATATCAGGTCATATCGACAGTACTGGAATCAATGAAAAAAACATGTACATGAAATCTAAGAATTTTAATACTACAGTATTAGTATAGATGAACATATTTCTATCCTGAAAAACTGAGATCACACTCTTGTAATTAGATCCACAAAGGGCCAAGTGTTTGCCAATTGAATTCAAGCACAGGATATAGGCCTTACAATTCAAAGTGACCTCACTATTTCCACATGGAAAACTGTGTTCTTCAATGCCTATCATAGTGCAGAGCTTGGTTATACTTGATTGGCTATCCAACACTTTGGCTATCCAACACTGCCATATTGTTCTTGAGATTTCAGTACTAAAAAAGGGATAATACTTTCTACCCCTTATGGTTTTGGAGAAAACTTTGAAAACATATAAAAAACTATCACAATGCTGCCTGCCTGTATCTGCAGAGACCCTGAAACAGTAATTCTGTGGCCTATGTAGGGCTTTTTTGCTCCGTGTGTTTTTGCTTCTTCTTCTCTCTATTACACACACACACACACACCCCTCCACCAACAGTGCCCCAGCTTCTGCTTTTGCAGTCCTAATCTCCAGTGACTGAAGGGACAACCTGGGGGGCACATGGTACAGCTTCTACTCAAGCCTTGGCTCATGCCTGTGATTTGAGTGTGGGTTCCTTCTGCTTCAGCTATCTAGTTCCACAAAAGAGCTTGATTGTTTCTTATATTTATACAGAATGAAGGGTGGCGGTTACAATGAGGTTTTGACCAATCCTCCAGCATACCAGTACTGTTGGTGCTAACGTCCCACAGCATTGTTCTTATTGGCTGCTTGGGCCCCTCTCATGTTACTAACTTTCAGCAGAGCACAGCTGAAAAATCAGCACCATGTGTATGCTACACTGGCAGAGTTACATCACCGGCAGTTACATTGCTGCTTAGAGAGTGCTGAAGGTAAAACACTGTTGTGTACATGGGGCATCTTGACAGCAGCAAGGAGCAGTTCAAGAACAGGCTGAGCAAGTGCAGAATGACCGTGGAGTGTGCTTTTGGCTGTTCAAAGGCCCGCTGGTGCTGCCTATATGGGAGGCAGGACCTAGCTGATGTCAATATTCCTATGATTATAGCTGCATGCAGTACGCTCCATAACATTTGTGAAGGGAAGGGTGAAAGCTTCACTCAGGGCTGGACCGCTGAGGCTCAGTGCCTGGAGGCTGAATTTTAAGAGCCAGAGACCGGGGCTATTAGAGTGTCGCAGCGTAGGGTCACAAGGGATGCCTTGAGGCTGCAATTTGAATCTGAAAGCCACTATTTGTTGCTATGCTCTGGAGTGCAGTGCTTGTAATGCTAAGAGGTGATTGTGATTGGTGCAGACGATGCACTGTGAAGGTTTAAGAAAATTGCCTGTTGCTTTGCAGGGCTCTGTTTGCTTTCAGTTAATGGAATAAAGATTGCTTTCAAACCAAAACAATTATTTTATTAAAAAACCACTGGAGGAGAGAGACAAACAAAAAAAACCACATCAGCACTGTGGGGGATGTGGGTGGGTGGGGTCCCAGGAGGAGGTAGAGTCCCAGGATGGTTAAAGATTTGTGTATGTCCAGGTATCACATGCAACCTTGACCTTTGGAGTACAGTACAGTGGCCACTGTACTTCAGCATGGCTAAACTGCAGAGGGATGGATGTTGAGTGCAGTGGGTAATGGGAGTCCGCAGTGCTGGACTATGAAGCGGGAGGATTGGAATGCAGTGGGTACAGACTGGAGCCAGGAGGTTGACAAGAGTGTGTTGGTGGTGTCTGGGCGACACACGGGAAAGAGTTTTGCAACTGCAGCTGCAGGGGAGGGCGGGTGCGGAGCTGCTTGGTTTGCAGTGCTAGCAGCACCTGGAGTGTGTCTGCTTGGCGCTCCATAACTTTTAAGAGCCACTTTGTGGCTTCATTCTGGTGTGCTGCATTCTCCTTTTGGTCCCTCTTGTCACTGTCCTGCCACTCCTTCAATTTTTGTTTTTCAGCCGCGGAGTGCATCATGAAATCACGCAGCAAGTCCTCTTTAGATTTTTGTGTCCGCTTTCTAATTCTGTGCAGCCATTCAGCCAGCGATAACAAAGAGGGAGGCTGGGCTCCCAAGGTCATCTCTGTGAAGCCAAAATGGAACATTTTACAGAAGCAGTATTGTTTGCAGACCACTGATTCAGAGATTTAAAAAACACAGCCACTATTCACTTACCTATCATTAACTAGCTGGCCCCAGGCAAGCACACATGAGCCACAAGACCCCCAAAATGGTGAGTAACTGCAGGGTCAGGGGAAATCAGTGTTCCAGGACTGTACTGCACACTGGGCACATGGCTCTTGGGGAGAGCCAGCACTGTATGGAGGGCTTATAATCATTACTGTCCGCACGTTTTCCACAGGCTGTGTTCATTATGGAAGATATCTCGCTGCTGAGGGTGAGAAGGGAAACAAGGGATGGTCCTCTCCAAGACTGCAGCTTCCAGCCTTATGTGGCTAACCTGTGTGCAGCAATGCTCCTCCTCTACCCCCGTCCAGTGATGGCAGAGTGGTGCGGGAAATTACCCTTGGGTAATGGGGCAAGAAACAAAGCAGCTCTACCAAAGAACTTGCAGCAATGGATTGCCCAGTATCTCCATGACAGTTTCATGGAGATTTCTAAGGCAGATTCCCCGTGAAGAGAGGAGGTCAATCAACACCTTGTTCCATCACTCAGACTAGGCAATGTGATGGTCCGTTCATCATACAAGACTGCTTTCTGCAACCCTCCTGCCCCCAACAACTCGCTTTAGCGATTCCCAAAATCCAAGCCACTTACCGGGGGCCTCCTCTCCTGTTTGTGCTTCGCCAATCTCCCAGAGCTGTGACTGGCTAGCCTCCTACGAGGTAGTGAAGTGCTCTTGGCTGCATGCATCTCTGACCTTCGAGTCGTCCTCTGCTCTGGGTCCCCCTCCACATCCTCATTCAAGATTTCCTCCTCCTGGCTTAGTCCACTCTCGATTGGCATGCGAGCCACCAAAGTATCTACAATAGCCTTCGCAGTGGAGGTGGGGTCAGCACTGAGTATCGCATCCAGCTCCTTGTAGAACTGGCAGCTCGTAGGCACAGCACCAGAGCCGTGGTTTTCCTTCCATGCCTTGAGGTAGGCATTCCACAGCACCTTCACTTTGACCCTGCACTGCAGTGTGTCCCAGTCATGGCCACTTTCTGTCATGCATCGTGAAATCTGTTAGTAGGTATCATAATTTTTATGGCTGGAGCGCAGCTGGGACTGGACAGCCTCCTCTCCCCAAATGCTGATGAGGTCTAGCAGCTCGGCATTGCTCCAAGCAGGGTATCGCCTGGTGCATGGAGCGGGCATGGCTACCTGCAAAGATGTGCTGAGACCACTGCACACATCACCGAGCAAACAGGAAGGGGACTTTCAAAATTCCCAAGGAATTTAAGCGGTGGGGCTGATGGTTGGTCACCTGAGGGCAGGGCAGTAGAGTTCAAACCGATGACCAGAGAGGCGAGAACAGACATTGTGGAACACCTCCTACAGGCCAATGGCAGCGCTATAATCGACCAGGGTGTACACTGGCACTACGACGCTATAGCTCCGGCGCAGAAAGCTCTACGCCTCTTGTCGGGGTGGTTTTTTTACAGAGCTGCAACTGCGCAGTTTCTGTGCACTAAGTTACACCACAGAAAGAGGCTTTGCTGCGCAGAAACTTGCCAGTGCAGAAAAGGCCTAAAGCATTCACACATAAAACCCTACAGGAAATTTGTTAAGACATAAAATGTGTCTTGGGGAAGGAGTTAATAGGAGGACACTGACAATAAAGGAACTCACAACAGAATTGTAGGAGCAAACAGGCAGTGACTGGAGGGAAAAGAAGGGACAGAACTTAGTTCACTGCAAAAGAGTGAATGTTATACTGTCCTTTCCCCACAAAATTGCCCTTTGAAGAGGTTGATGCCCCATCCAGCCACTTTGAACCTAATCTCTGTTTTAAATGCTAAAGATACATAACTGTTCTCCCAAAACACTTTCTTTTGAGAAAATAGCTGGGCCACAAACTGCTGCTAAACACATACACTTATTTAGAACCTTTCCCCTGCTGTTTTCTCTTACCCTTTTAGTAGACTCTACATTTCTCACTGGAAAAATATATGAAATTACATTTTACACTTTTTATTTACTTTGGAAAACAAAATGAAGGGAAGGTACTCCCACAGAACCAAGTCATGCCATGGGTGCACCAGAAAGCAATTGGGGCTTGAGCCATAGTGCTGACTTTTCTCAACTCCTACTAACTCTTATGGCCTTTCAGAAGCATTCATCAATGTGCAGAATGTAACCCTTAGTGCACTTCTTTGGCCTCAACCTCACAATGCACCTGACAATTACAACAGTGGGATCAGGATATAATGCTCATCCTTTTGCGGTTTATTGCTGTAACCTCCTATCCTATTTACAAACTCTACTGTTGTAATCGTATCACAAGCATTATTGTTAGAGGGTACTAATACACATTAACATAACACTTTGCTTTTAGCCATCTTGTTACTGTCCATGTTGGTAACATGCAAAAAAACCTGTCAAATTACTAATGTTCAACTTGATTTAATCAGCACTAACCCGGTAAAGGTGCAGAAAGGATTGTTCAGAGAATGAAATGTAGACCCTTTACTTCTCTGTCATATATTCAAATCTGGTTCAGGTCAGTAGGGATTCAGTGGCCTATGTGAAAGGACAGAGAGATCAACTAGTTCCTAATGCCTAAGGTCTGTATTCATAAAAATCACGGCAAGTTTTTTGGGTGTGGTGGTGGTGTTGTTGATGTTGTTTTTTTGGCAATCTCAGTAGAAAGGCCAAAAACTGAGTGGTCATGGGGTCTGAACCTTTGATCGAGAGGCACTGCTGGGCTCTATGAGAGAAGCTTGCACAGTATGACAGATAAATTCAACCTGTATTCTCTAGGGCTATCACCCCAATACCTTTCACCAGTCCTAAATTCACTTGAATGAAGACAAAAAAAAAAGGAATGTCCATGACTAAATAGTGTGCAAAGCAACAGTTTGGTCACTAAGTTAAACCAGGTGAATCACATCATCTGCTGCTCATTGTAATCAAATACAATCTTGAAGTAGATATGAGGGACATCAGTGCAGATTTTACTTACACTAGTAGTTTACTTACACTAGTAAGTCCCAGACCCATCCTCCCCCATTTCCCCCCCACACCCTTTTCTGGTACCATGGAACACACAATTATATGTTGTGATTTGCATTGCAGAGTAAGTGTGAGTTGCTTTTGTTATTCATTCACAGGTTAGATTAACTTTGTTTATCAAGCCATACATAAAAATGTAATCATTCCATTGTCAGGAGCCTAAAGCTAATGTTAATTACAGTTTGAAACTTCGATTATTAATGCATCTTTACCTACTGAAGTGTGAAATAAGCAATAGTAGTTGGAATACACCAATTAAATTAGCTTCTGAGACTGGAATTCATAAATAGGATACTCTCTGGCATTTACAGCTAACACTGTAACACAGCATGTAAGAGCAGAAAGATTCTGTATTCGAAACAATATACCTTAGAAATTACAGAAATGAGGAAAGAGAATTGTGCCTTTTATATAAAGGTATAGATAAATAACATGCATACAGCATGTTTTATGTGTTGTGGATAATGTTGCTGTATGTATTCTATTCAGCTGACCATTTACACATTCAAAATAATGTTTCTATACATCTTATGGCATACACACACATATACAAAACCACATAAGCAAATGCACTCACAGGAGAGCTGGGCAAACATTGCAAAAGCTTATGTAAGAAAAACCATTCCAATAAAAAGCATAAATATACTTTAAAGTTAATTCATGCCTCCATCTATTTTATTCATTTTTGAGATCATTCATAAAAGCATTTTTTTGTTGATAAGGCTAGTCTTTGCAGAAAAAGAAAGGGTCACAGATACTTGTGAGAAAATTAATTCATTAAGCTTACAAATATCCTTGTAAAACAGTTAAGCATGATCCTTATCTTCAAGTGCAAAGAGGATGCAGAGAGATAATAAGGACCACATTTTGAAAAATATGTATGCAAAAGTGTGTATATGCTTTTTCAAGACCCGGATGCAAAATTGCACACAGAAAGACATGTGAAAGGGGAGTGCCAATCACGAACATATATTTGGTCATCCTAGCTGGGTGCATGTACTCATTTGACCACCACACACTTGCAAAATGTAGACCTAAGTGAGTGTCCAAGATAATACAGAACATGTATGGGAAAGTCAGGAACAAAACCCATTCCTGTGTCCTAACCATTAGAACAAGAGAAATATCAAGAATTTCTTGGGGGTGTTTTTAAAATATAATTTAATATTTTAATTTGTAGAGATGTGTAAACTAAGAGCATGGAGAGAAAAAAAAATTAAACAGACAAGAATGCCTTATAATAAGAAAGAAAATTAGATTTGGTACATGCATCTTTTACATAAAAGAGCAGAGCTGAAATTGTTATATAACCTGTATATATAAATATAAAGTAGTCAGTAAAAATTTAATTATTTTCATAGAATTATAGAACCCTAGGGTTAGAAGGGCCAACAAGGGTCATCTAGTCTATTTTAATAGAAGCAATTGATCACTGGATTTCTGAAGCTAAGAGAAGACTCCAACCACTCATGTTTGAGAGGATTTATGCTACCAATGTTATACCATAAAATGGAATATATCCATAAAGGTTTGCTGAAAACAACCTTTCTAATTTTGTAAAGTACTTTCAATTACCATTATTGACATAAATTTAAAGCCAGAAGGGACCATTAGATTATCTCATCTGACCTCCTCTATATCACAGCCCATTAAACTTCACCCAGTAACCCCTGTATTGAGTCCAGTAGCTTGTGTTTGACTAAAATGTACTTTATGTTTTGGCTATAGTATATTTTTCAGAAAAGCATCCAATCTTGATTTGAAGACTTGAAGAGATGGAGAATCCACCACTTCCCTTGGTTATTTGTTCCAGTGGTTAATCACTCTTACTGTTAAATAGGTGTGCCTAATTTCTAATTTAAATTTATCTGGTTTCAGCTTCCAGCCACTAGTTCTTGTTATGCTTTTCTTCGCTAGATTAACAACCCACTGTAGTACTCAGGATTTTCTCCCCGTAAAGTCATCTCTCGATCTTCTTTTTAATAATCTAAAACAACTAAGCTCTTTGAGACTCATTGTAAAGCATTTTCTTCTGCACCTTCTCCACTTTTTCAACATTATCTTAAAAATGTGTACCCCAGAACTGTATGCAGCATTATACTATTGGTCTCTCCAATGCTGTATGCAAAGGTAAAATTACCTCCCAATCCTTTTCATTACTCCCTGTGTATACATCCAAGAATTGCACTAGCTTTTTTTTGATACACACAGTTGCTTGTCTATTATAAACCTTAAATCTTTTGCACTGCTTACCAGGATACATGTTTGACATGACCTATTTTCTATAAAATGATGTTGACTGGCATTAATTGTATTCCTATCCTTTAAATATTTATTAATTGAATCCTGTATCAGCTTGTCCATTATTTGGCCCAGGACCGATGTCAGGATATTTGGGATATGTTTCCCAGGCCATTCTTCTTGCCCTTTTTGAATATTGGTACAACATTATCACTCTTCCAGTATTCTGGAATTTCTCTGATATTACAAATGTATTGAAAATTAACATCCATGGGCCAGAGGGTGATATTTATCTAAGTCTGCTGATTGTAAAAGGTTTATCCTTAGCAGATATGGTTTAATATCCTCCTTGGATACTAACAGACTGGAAAGTATTTCATCATCATCAAGGATATAATATAATTCTACTTTTGTTTTTTCTAAATACAAATGCAAAATATTTATTTAATATGTTTGCCTTTTTTGCATCATTATTATCAATTTTACAATCTGCATCTAATAAAGGGCCTATACCATTGCAAGAATTTCTTTTGTTCTTAATATACTTAAACTTCTCCTTGTCCTTATCTGTGCCAGCGATGATTTTTTCCTAAAGTCTTTAGGAAAATCCATTTTCCTAATCCATTTTCTACACTTCATCGCTTCTAATTTACATTGATTGCTATCTATTTTCCCCTTTTACTACAAAAAAAAATCCCCTTACTAGCTAGGAAGTCTTTGAGCCTAATTTCCCTCTCACACATAAATAAGGGATAACTCAATTTCAATGACTGGAGTTTCATTGGGATGAAATCTTTTTTTTTTTTTTAAATGCAACTCTATATGCCAGTCATTGTCTTGCTCTTCATTTGTGATGACAACAAGCTTCCAGTGTTGGAGCCATTTTGTTCAGATATCAAGTTCAAATTATGCTTCTGGTGTTTATTTGGCTTATATTAGCTCTTAACTACTTCATTTAGAAATTCTTTAGCGCTTTTATTTCTTCCTTCACCATCCCAGTTCCCCTTCAACTTTACCACCCCTCCTCCCTCCCCCCTGCCCGCCAATGATTTGGATCATCTTAATTGCACCAACCTGCTTTAAAATTTTAGGCTCGGATTTTCAAAGGGGCCTAAGGAAATTAAGCACCAAAATCCCATTGACACTTAATGATAGATGTGCTCTGTTATTGTCTTTAAAAAGCTCAGCCTTAGTTCTCAAGAAGGTGTGTGGCGGATTGTTTTTTTAGTGCTGATTAACAGTCTTCTAGTTTTGTCTCAACTATTTATAATCACAGGAAGACTATTGTAATTTTAATCTCATTTCTCTGGCAAGTTAGTATGCTATAATGCATAGATTGTTTCATGCTGGCCAGCTATATGGTATAATATGAGAGCATGTGCTGCCACACAGGAGTTGTAAAATCTATCAAAATAGAATAATTGTCCAACTAGTTCAATTTATTTAACGTATTTTCAATTTTTTTTCTCAGAGTCTCAGGGAGGACTTTCTCCAATATTTGTTTACTCTCTCCATTCTAAAATGGGTTTTACTCACTCAAGTCTAAAATACCAAATAATACTGAGCTATCAACAATTGTGTGAGTTTTACAATATCCTGTCTCTGAAGGTAGACAAATGCAGACACTTCAGAGAAAGGCATAATGCCTCCTAATTGTGCACTACTATACTACAGGGGGAAATTTTACCCTAACTCCAGCTGGTGATTAGCTTAAAGCCTTCAGCATGAGGATGGATAGCCATTGTAATTTTATACTAGATAATGTAACTGCAGATATTATCCTTGCTACACAGTAATTATTGCTTCCTGAGCTGGCAGAGGATGGGAGCCATACAGTGGCAATGAGCTTCACACCAAGCTGTAGAAGGATGGGAGGGGGAAGGAGAGGCAGGGAAAGGGAGTGTGAATCATAATGCCCTTCAGTGACACATGTAACTCTTCCTGGTGAACTTTGGGGGATATTTCTAAACCAGACAAGTAAATCAGTTGTTACATTCTACACTTGAGAATAGAGAATAATGCAGGTAAAAAAAATAGTGGGGTCCTTGAAGGGAGAATTGGAAGAGCCCTCACTTGGGTAATGACTCCACTGTATTCAATACATGTTCAATGGTGATTTTTTCAATTAGAACTGCATTATAAATTAATATGAAAGACATTAATATGGTTTTGGTGAAAAGGAAGATTGCAGATTAGCCTCCCAACAAATCCATCCCACTAAGGAAGTTGAAATACTTTGTCATCTGCTGCCAAAGGTGAATTTGATTATTACAACCAGCCAACAACACTGAAAATCTTGTATTTTGCAGTTGGCAACAAATGTTGGTTAGTTATATAAATCATCCAGGGAACAGAAACAATACCTTCTTGTTTATGCAACTAAAAATGCACCGAATTATCAATTTCAGTTATTTTCAATGAGTCATTTGCAAATAATTTACAGACCTAGAAATATTCACTGAATAAATTTGCAAATAATGTTCTGAATTTTGTGCAATAACTTGCCAATTGTCAATAATTCACCCAGCTCTAATCACAATATAGACTTACATATTAAAAGGCTGCTCAGAGTCATCCAAAAAGATAGTTATAAAACAAGTGGCTAGCAATCCAAAATATGTAACACAAAAGGAAACTGCGCTGCAAAATTAAAACTAGATCATGGGCTTAAATTAAAACACAGAATACATTTAAGAATGCTCTTTTAAAGCTCCCCCCTTTGAAAGCAACATCAGAAACCATCCTATTCCTAAGGGATCTGAAAGTGGTGACAAGTGAATAATAATTAAGGAGGAATTCAAAGAAGATTTTACACATCTTTCTAAAGGCATGAGTACACTGGAGAATAACATTTAAAGACTGAAAATAGAGTGTGGAAATGACTTAACTCCTACATACCACTGGGAGAGAGAGATCATCAGATAGCTCAAGTCTATCATTACATTATAGAGGACTGTTTATTTGGCTGGTTTCAGGAGACATGTATCTGACAACATAGCTGTATCTAATTATTTCAGCTTTACATATTTTAATAGTCCCTAACTGCCTCTTGTTTATCGTAGAGTTACATCTAGCATCAACAGTAAGGTGCTGTGTCAAAACACTCACTAGCCAGGCACACCATGATGTCTTATAACATGGCAATTCGGGTCTTAAATTAGGGTGCCAAGCAGACCTGCCTCAGTTTTCTGGAATTGTTTCTGATTCCCTGGCTTCCACAGATTTTGGTCTAGTGTAAGGGTGGGTGGAGGCCAATGATTAAACCTCTCTCCCTGCCTTGATAGTCAAACAGCTTCCTCCCTTGGCTCACCTTCTCCATCGAGAGGCCCAGACAGAGATGGGAGAGAAGCTGAGAGATTGGATCATAAGGAAGAGAGAAAAGGAGGGAGTTGCAGCAGCAGCCTGCTGAGCCTCCGCAGGTGCATGGAGGAAGTTGAGCATCATCATCATCAGCAGCAATACAAAAGCAGACCCCAGAATGTGGGAAAAACTGAAGGAGTATTACTTTATCATAGTAGGGAAAGGGGAGTATTACTGGTGGACAGAGGAAATAGGGTGAATATTGAGGGACAGAGGGTGAGGGGGAGAAATGGATGGGCTGTGGGATTCAGTGGAAGAACTGGTGGATTCATAGGGGCATTGATGGAATCTGGGGACAGGGAGAGCTGATATATTTTGAGGCGGGTGTTATGTTCACACAGAGTGGAGCTAGATAAAAAACAAATACTCTTGCTGGAAGTAATCCCACATTACATTAGGCTGGCAGTCTGCCGACAGACTGCTATTCCCAGACACTTCACTGTAGAACCACTTGGGCTGCAAGGAGGACCAGGAACAGCTTCCCCCCTTCTCCCCACACCATGCACATATACTCTTAAGGTGATAGCTTGCACTTCCAACAGTCCTCAGTACACCATGGTGGGTTTGGTACCTGACAGGCCTAAGGGGAAATTCTATGGGGGACTGCCCCTTTTGGGCACTGTGCATGTTATTTCCAGGGCCAATCAGAGGGTGGGGGGGACGGGGACAGGAGGACCATTTGGCTTGGGCCTCAAGCTCAAAGGGGGTCTCAGATTTAGACACTTGTTAATTTTTTGGCATTTGATAAGTTTTGCAACTTGTTTTTATGCGCATCCCTATCGGACCAAAATGTGACACACTCTCTCAGCTTAGAGCTGCAAATGTAAGCAAATAAGAGATATGATTTGGTAAAAGACATAATTTTTTTGTTAACTGATATAGATTTTGTCATATTAAAGAGTTTAAAATGTTCATAAATATTAATACAAATATATTGGTTCTGATGGCGCAAGATTAGACCATGTGTCATCATTTTTAATTTTTATTATGGCTAGGGGCCTCAAAAGCTGGAAATGGCCCAGGCCTCTCTGAACCTCTGAGAGGGCCTGGTTATTTCTCTAGCTTTCTGTTGTAATCATGGAACAGGACTGGTTCCAAGCTCCATGGACTGGCAGAAGCAGCAAATGCTGAGGAGAAAATGTCAGTCTCAGTGAGGAGACAATGACTAGTGCCACTTGGGACAAGCTACGAGCCCAACTACTTTCTTTAGCACAAAAACAGAGCAGTCAAGCTTAGAATGTGGCTTAGGCAGAAAGAAAATCTGACCCAGGGCACAAAGCAATGTTCCTCCCCACATGGGGGAATGGCTTGTGGACACACATGATAGAGGATCTTCCATCGACTATGTCCATAAATACATGCTGCAAACTGAAGCATAGGAGGCCCTCACCGAGTTGGGCTTCACAAAGCAGACACACTCCTTGTGGCAGCTCCCCAGAGGCTATTCACTTGTGCAACCATGTCACAATGGTTCCTGTGCAGCCAGAGCCTTCCTTCCTCTCTCACAGAGGAGACACTGGAACTAGGCATCCTCAAAGACAGAACCCTGTGCTTTTCCCTTCATAACATTTCCTATCCCCATAAAATGGAATAAGACAGTGAGAGTATATCTACACTGCAAAAAAAACCAAAAAACATAAACCCAGGCAGCAAGTCTCAGGGCCCAAGTCAACTGACTTGGATTCATGCTACAGGGCTAATTCTAGGTGTCTACAAATTGATTGCTTATTCACTCCATTATCTTTCTGGCTGAAGTTAAGCTGACTCGTCTGTAATTCACCAGGTTGTCCTTATTCCCCTTTTCAGAGATTGGCACTATATTTGCCCTTTTCCAGTCCTCTGGAATCTTACCCATCTTACATGACTTTTCAAAGATAATTGCTAATGGTTCAGATACCTCCTTAGTCAGCTTCTTGAGTATTCTAGGATATATTTCATCAGGCCCTGGGGACCTGAAGACATCTAATTTGTCTAAATAATTTTTAACTTGTTCTTTCCCTATTTTAGCCTCTGACACTACCTCATTTTCACTGGCATTCATTAAATTAGATATCCAATTGCTATCAAACTTTTGGTGAAAATAGTAACAAAAAAAGTCATTTAGCATTCTGCCATTTCCACATGTTATGTTATTGTTTTTTCCCCTCACTGAGTAATGGGCCTACTATGTCTTTGGCCTTCCTTTTGCATCTAATGTATTTGTAGACTGTTTTCTTGTTACTCTTTACATCTCTAGCTAGATTAATCTTGTTTTGTGCCTTAGCCTTTCTAATTTTGTCCCTATATGCTTGAACTGTTTGTTTATAGTCATCCTTTGTAATTTGACCTAGTTTCCACTTTTCATAGGACTCTCTTTTTGAGTTTCAGATCATTGAAGATCTCCTAGTTAAGCCAGGGTGGTCTCCTGCCATACTTTCTATTAGGGCTGTTGATTAATTCAGTTAAGTCACATGATTAACTCAAAAAATTAATTGCAATTAAAAAAATTAATCGTGATTATTCACAGTTTTAATCACACTGCTAAACAACAGACTACTAATTGAAATTTATTAAATATTTGTGAAAGTTTCTCGACATTTTCAAATATATTGATTTCAATTACAACACAGAATACAAAGTGTACAGTGCTCACTTTATATTATTTTATTGCAAATATTTGCACTATAAAAATGAGAAGCAAAAGAAATAGTATTTTTAATTCACCTCATAGTGCAATCTCTTTATCGCAAAAATTCAACTTACAAATGTAGATTTGTTTTTGTTACATAACTACACTAAAAAACAAAACAATGTAAAACTTTAGAGCCTACAAGTCCACTCAGTCCTACTTCTTGTTCAGCCAGTTGCTAAGACAGACAAGTGTGTTTATATTTACAGGAGATAATGCTGCCCGCTTCTTATTTACAATATCAACTGAAAGTGAGAACAGGTGTTTGCAAGGCACTTTTGTAGCCAGTGTTGCAAGGTATTTATGTGCCAGATATGCTAAACATTCATATGCCTCTTCATGCTTCAGCCCCCATTCCAGAGGACATGCTTCCATGCGGAGGACGCTCATTAAAAAAACAATGTGTTAATTACATTTGTGACTGAACTCCATGGGGGAGAATTGTATGGCTTCTTCTCTGTGTTTTACCCAGATTCTCACATATCCAGAAAAATGTTGTTTGTTTTAAGAACACTTTCACAGCAGGTTTGACAAAACGCAAAGAAGGTACCAATATGAGGTTTCTAACAAAAGCTACAGAACTCGACCTAAGATTTAAGAATCTGAAGCATCTTCCAAAATCTGAGAACGGCAAGATGTGGAGCATGCTTTCAGAAGTTTTAAAAAAACAACACTCTGATGTGGAAACTAAAGAACCCGAACCACCAAAAAAATAAAAATCTACTTTCTGCTGGTAGCGTCTGACTCAGATGATGAAAATGAACATGCATCGGTCCACACTGCTTTGGATCGTTATTAAGCAGAACTCATCATCAGCATGGATGCATGTCCTCTGGAATGGTGTTTAAAGTATGAAGGGATATATGAATCTTTAGCATATCTGGCATGTAAATATCTTGTGACGCCAGCTATAACAGTGCCATGTGAAAGCCTGTTCTCACTTTCAGATGACATTGTAAACAAGGAGTGGGCAAAATTATCTCCTGCATATGTAAACACACTTGTTTGTCTGAGTGATTTGCTGAAGAAGTAGGACTGAGTGGACTTGTAGGCTCTAAAATTTTACATTGTTCTATTTTTGAATGCAGTTATTTTTTGTACATAAGTTCAACTTTCATGATAAAGAGATTGCACTACAGTACTTGTATTAGATGAATTTCTTTTGTTTTTTACAGTACAAAAATTTGTAATAAAAATAAATATAAAATGAGCACTCTACACTTTGTATTCTGTGTTGTAATTGAAATCAAATCTGTTTGAAAATGTAGAAAACATTCAAAATATTTAAATAAATTGTATTCTATTATTGTTTAACAGCGATTAACAGTGATTCATTTTTTTAATTGTGATTATTTTTTTTTAGTCACTTAACAGCCCTACTTCCTATCTTTCCTAGGCAGTGGGATAGTTTGCTTTTGTGCCCTTAAGAATGTTTCTTTGAAAAACTGCCAACACTCAAACTGGTTTTCCCCTTAGACTTGCTTCCCATGGGATTTGACCTACCAGCTCCCTAAGTAGCTAAGGTCTGCCTTCATAGAATCATAGAATCATAGAATCTCAGGGTTGGAAGGGACCTCAGGAGGTCATCTAGTCCAACCCCCTGCTCAAAGCAGGACCAACCCCAACTAGATCATCCCAGCCAGGGCTTTGTCAAGCCTGACCTTAAAAACCTCTAAGGAAGGAGATTCCACCACCTCCCTAGGTAACCCATTCCAGTGCTTCACCACCCTACTAGTGAAAAAGTTTTTCCTAATATCCAACCTAAACCTCCCCCTCTGCAACTTGAGACCATTACTCCTTGTTCTGTCATCTTCTACCACTGAGAACAGTCTAGATCCATCCTTTTTGGAACCCCCTTTTAGGTAGTTGAAAGCAGCTATCAAATCCCCCCTCACTCTTCTCTTCTGCAGGCTAAACAATCTCAGTTCCCTCAGCCTCTCCTCATAAGTCATGTGCTCCAGCCCCCTAATCATTTTTGTTGCCCTCCGTTGGACTCTTTCCAATTTATCCACATCCTTCTTGTAGTGTGGGGCCCAAAACTGGACACAGTACTACAAATGAGGCCTCACCAGTGCCGAATAGAGGGGAATAATCACGTCCCTCGATCTGCTGGAAATGCCCCTACTTATACAGCCCAAAATGCCGTTAGCCTTCTTGGCAACAAGGGCACACTGTTGACTCATATTCAGCTTTTCGTCCACTGTAACCCCTAGGTCCTTTTCTGCAGAACTGCTGCCCAGCCATTCGGTCCCTAGTCTGTAGCAGTGCATGGGATTCTTCCGTCCTAAGTGCAGGACTCTGCACTTGTCCTTGTTGAACCTCATCAGATTTCTTTTGGCCCAATCCTCTAATTTGTCTAGGTCCCTCTGTATCCTATCCCTACCCTCCAGCGTATCAACCACTCCTCCCAGTTTAGTGTCATCTGCAAACTTGCTAAGGGTGCAGTCCACACCATCCTCCAGGTCGTTGATGAAGATATTGAACAAAACCGGCCCCAGCACCGACCCTTGGGGCACTCCACTTGATACCGGCTGCCAACTAGACATGGAGCCATTGATCACTACCCGTTGAGCACGACCATCCAGCCAGTTTTCTATCCACCTTACCGTCCATTCATCCAGCCCATACTTCTTTAACTTGCTGGCAAGAACGCTGTGGGAGACTGTATCAAAAGCTTTGCTAAAGTCAAGAAATAGCACATCCACTGCTTTCCCCTCATCCACAGAGCCAGTTATCTCATCATAGAAGGCAATTAGGTTAGTCAGGCATGACTTGCCCTTGGTGAATCCATGCTGACTGTTCCTGATCACTTTCCCCTCCTTTAAGTGGTTCAAAATTGATTCCTTGAGGACCTGTTCCATGATTTTTCCAGGGATTGAGGTGAGACTGACTGGCCTGTAGTTCCCCGGATCTTCCTTCTTCCCTTTTTTAAAGATGGGCACTACATTAGCTTTTTTCCAGTCATCCGGGACCTCCCCCGATTGCCATGATTTGTCAAAGATAATGGCCAATGGCTCTGTAATCACATCGGCCAACTCCTTTAGTACCCTCGGATGCAGTGCATCCGGCCCCATGGACTTGTGTTCGTCCAGCTTTTCTAAATAGTCCCGAACTACTTCTTTCTCCACAGAGGGCTGGTCACCTCCTCCCCATACCGTGCTGCGGAGTGCAGCCATCTGGGAGCTGCCCTTGTCTGTGAAGACAGAGGCAAAAAAAGCATTGAGTACACTAGCTTTCTCCACATCCTCTGTCACAAGGTTCCCTCCCTCATTCAGCAAGGGGCCCACACGTTCCTTGACTTTCTTCTTGTTGCTAACATACCTGAAGAAACCCTTCTTGTTACTCCTAACATCTCCAGCTAGCTGCAACTCCAAGTGTGATTTGGCCTTCCTAATTTCACTCCTGCATGCCTGAACAATATTTTTATACTCCTCCCTGGTCATTTGTCCAATCTTCCACTTCTTGTAAGCTGCTTTTTTGTGTTTAAGACGAGCAAGGATTTCACTGTTAAGCCAAGCTGGTCGCCTGCCATATTTACTTTTCTTTCTACACATCGGGATGGTTTGTTCCTGCAACCTCAATAAGGTTTCTTTAAAATACAGCCAGCTTTCCTCGACTCCTTTCCCCCTCATGTTATCCTCCCAGGGGACCTTGCCCATCAGTTCCCTGAGGGAGTCAAAGTCTGCTTTTCTGAAGTCCAGGCTCTGTATTCTACTGTTCTCCTTTCTTCCTTGTGTCAGGATCCTGAACTCGACCATCTCATGGTCACTGCCTCCCAGGTTCCCATCCACTATTGCTTCCTCTACTATTTCTTCCCTGTTTGTGAGCAGCAGGTCAAGAAGAGCTTTTCCCCTAGTTGGTTCCTCCAGCACTTGCACCAGGAAATTGTCCCCTACGCTTTCCAAAAACTTCCTGGATTGTCTGTGGACCGCTGTATTGCTCTCCCAGCAGATGTCGGGGTGATTAAAGTCACCCATGAGAACCAGGGCCTGTGATCTAGTAACTTCTGTTAGTTGCTGGAAGAAAGCCTCGTCCACCTCATCCGCCTGGTCTGGTGGTCTGTAGCAGACTCCCACCACGACATTACCCTTGTTGCTCACACTTCTCAATTTAATCCAGAGACTCTCAGGTTTTTCTGCAGTTTCATACTGGAGCTCTGAGCAGTCATACTGCTCTCTTACATACAACGCAACTCCCCCACCTTTTCTGCCCTGCCTATCCTTCCTGAACAGTTTATATCCATCCATGACAGTACTCCAATCGTGTGAGTTATCCCACCAAGTCTCTGTTATTCCAATTACGTCATAATTCCTTGACTGTGCCAGGACTTCCAGTTCTCCCTGCTTGTTCCCCAGGCTTCTTGCATTTGTGTATAGGCATTTAAGATAACTCACCGATCGTCCTGCTGTCCCAGTATGGGGCAGGAGCCCTCCCCTCTTGCACTCACCTACTTGTGCTTCCTCCCGGTATCCCACTTCCCCACTTACCTCGGGGCTTTGGTCTCCTTCCCCCGGTGAACCTAGTTTAAAGCCCTCCTCACTAGGTTGGCCAGCCTGCTTCCAAAGATGCTCTTCCCTCTCTTCGTCAGGTGGAGCCCGTCTCTGCCTAGCACTCCTTCTTGGAACACCATCCCATGGTCAAAGAATCCAAACCCTTCTCTCCGACACCATCTGCGTAGCCATTCGTTGACTTCCACGATTCGACGGTCTCTACCCCGGCCTTTTCCTGCCACAGGGAGAATGGACGAGAACACCACTTGCGCCTCAAACGCCTTTATCCTTCTTCCCAGAGCCACGTAGTCTGCAGTAATACGCTCAAGGTCATTCTTGGCAGTATCATTGGTGCCCACGTGGAGAAGCAGGAAGGGGTAGCGATCTGAGGGCTTGATGAGTCTCGGCAGTCTCTCCGTCACATCACGAATCCTAGCCCCTGGCAAGCAGCACACCTCTCGGTTTTCCCGGTCAGGGCGGCAGATAGATGACTCAGTCCCCCTGAGGAGAGAGTCCCCGACCACCACCACCCTCCTCCTCCTCTTGGGAGTGGTGGTCATGGAACCCCCATCCCTAGGACTGTGCATCTCATGCCTTCCAATCAGTGGAGTCTCCTTCTGCTCTGTTCCCTCAGATGCATCATTCACTCCACTCTCTGCACTAGTGGCTGTGGAGAGAACATGAAAACGGTTGCTCATCTGAATATGCGTTTCTTGTACATGGACTTGTCTCATACTCTTTCCTCTTCTGGAGGTCACATGCCGCCAATTATCCTCGCTGGCCTTCTGTCCCCGCTGCGCAGCCTGCTCTGAATCCTCACAACACTGTGCCCGCTGAAGTCTATCCTGACGTCTATCCAGGAACTCCTCATTTTCTTTTATGGAACGCAGGGTTGATACTCGTTTCTCCAGACCTTGAATCTTCTCCTCCAATATGGAGATCAGCTTGCACTTTGTACAGACAAAGTCGCTTCTATCCTGTGGAAGAAAGACAAACATGGCGCATCCTGTGCAGGTCACGACAGCGGATCGCTCAGCATCCATAGTTCCTTCCTTCGAAGAGTTTTCTCACTTGTGGCAGAAGCTACTCAGGGAAACCTGCAAGGGGGATGCCTTCTTGAAATCCATTATATTTATTGTGCTGTTTTCCCTCCTATCATTCCTTCAAATTCTGAATACTATCATTTCATGATCACTTTCACTCATCCACTTTCAAATTCTTATCCAGTTCCTCCCTATTTGTCAAAAGCAAATCTAGAACAGCCTCTCCCCCCTCTGAAATAAAAAAAAATTGTCTCCAAATTATGCAACAAAAATTGAAAAACCCACACAGAGCCGTAAGATATTTACAGTACAAATGAAAGTGACAACTGTAGTCAAATTGTTATAAGGATTAACGGAGTTTGTATCTGAACTTCTGAGATTTACAGGTGTTCATTGTCACTATCAACTTAAAGACGATTACCTAAGAGGGGCACCTGAGCTGTGAACTGTTTGGAACCATGCATGGTTTGGGTCCATCCCTACCATTAGTGGAAGTTTTGCAAAGAAATATAATTTACATGTATTGTCCTATTACTCTTTGAATCTGGAGGAGTAATCTCACGCTTAAGTATGATGTGGATGCACCACTGAACCAGCTTGTTAGCCTTTATTGCTTATGTGTTGGGGAGAACTTTAATGCTGTCATGACTCTACATCAGAAGTCAGGAAAAAATCCTGTAAAAAACCAACCAAACAAAAATCTTCTGACAGGAACATACTGAGATGTCTTACTGAATTCATATAAAATAAAGAAACAAGCAAACATTAAATTACAGTGATCCAATTCCATCTCAGAGTTCTGGTAACTACACAAACGTCTTGGGCTTTGCTCTTGTCACCTTATAATGTCACCAGAATCTCTGGAAGGAATTATAGCCCCATAATTCAGAGTTACTTGTTATTTATTTTATTACTCAATAAGATTCTATATCTCAGAGATATTGTATCATATAACACAGCTCATCCAAAGAGACTGTGCTTGGAGCAGGTTCCAACTCATGTTAAAAACCCACTGGAATGCTTGGTATAGTGAACAATTGTGTTGGTATTTCTTTATTTGTTCTGATGCAGCATTAACTCATCTTCGAGAAAAAACACACTAAAAATATTTCAAGATACAGATTTTGATAAAATATTTCAAATTACAATAGTCCTCTTCAATGCAAAATCCTAATTTAAGATCGTTGGTTTTCTTACCACTCTGTGCCTCTACTTCCATTTGGGACACTATTCAATCAGTCATTTATCTCAGTGCAGGCTAGGGTTGTCAACTTTCTAATAGCAGAAAATCGAACACCCTTGACTCGTCCCTTCTCCAAGGTCCCTCCCCTGCTCACTCCATTCCCCCTCCCTCCCTTGCTTGCTTTCCACCATCTTTGATCACGAGCTCATTTTCACCAGGCTGGAGCAGGAGGTTGAAGTCCAGGAGGGGGTGAGGCTGGGGTTGTGGGCTCTGGTGTAGGGCCAGGGATGAGGGGTTCATGGTGTGGGAGGGAGCTCCAGGCTGAGGCAGAGGTGTGGGAGGGAGTACGGGCTCTGGGCTGGGGTTGCAGGCTCCGGGATGGGACCAGAAATGAGGGGTTCATGGTGTGGCAAAGGGCTCATGGCTGTGGCAGAGGGTTGCGGTGTTGGAGGGGGTGAGGGCTCCAGCTGGGGCTGCAGGCTTTGGGGTGGGGCTGGGAATGAGGGGTTTGGGTTGAAGGAGTGGGCTCTGGGCTGAGGCCAAGGGATTCAGAGTGAGGGAGTGCGTGCAGGCTCCGAGAGGGAGTTTGGGTGTGGGAGGAGGCTCAGGGTTGGGGTAGGGGACGGGAGGAGGTGAGGGGTGCAGACTCTAGGCAGAGCTTACCTCAGTCGGCTCCCGGGAATCTGTCGACATGTCCCTCTGGATCTTAGGCAGAGGCATGGCCAGGCAGCTCTGCACAATGCCCGTGCCCGGAAGCACCACCCCAGCAGCTCCCATTCACCATGGTTCCCAGCCAATGGGAGCTGTGACGCCAGCACTCAGGGCGGTGGAAGTGCATGAAACCCCCATTGTCGCCCCTGCAGCTAGGGGCCTCAGGGACATACCAGCTGCTTCCAGGAGCTGTGCGGAGCCAGGTTGGGAACCTGCCTGCCTGTAGCGCCACTGATCAGACCTTTAACGGCCCATCAGGGGTGTTGACCAGAGCCTCCAGGGTCCCTTTTCGACCATGCATTCTGGCCAAAAACTGGACACCTGGCACCCTAGTGCAGGCCCTCATCAGGTAGTAAAAATGTATATCATTAGGCTTGGAGAGATTCTGTTCCTTGTGAATTTTGATGGAGTCATATTAAGATTTACTTTTTAAAAATGTTTTATTGATGCACATGTGTGAGCTGGCAAAATATTTTTTCTAAAATAATCAATATATTAACTGTTTATTAAATTTTAGATTAATCTTTGATCTTGGGGCTCACTGGTATGCTTCAGCTCAGGGTTTCTCATCCAGTGGGTTATGACCCAAAATTGGGTCACCAGACTATTTCAAAGGATTGTATGGCACCTCCTGCGGTTCCAGTCCCGGGGAGCTGGCTGGGATCAGCGCTCTGCTCTGGGTGTTATGACCTAAGGGGTGGCAGCGCTGCTCCAGTTTGGCTCAGCCACTCTTTCATCATGATGCCCAAAGTAGTGAGCCAAGCATATGGGACTGGAGCCACAGGAGGCGCGACTATGGGATAAGTGAAAGGTGGGCTCTTCAACTCTCCCCCACCAGGACTTATTTACTGGGTCATGACAGGCCATCAACCTTTACAAATAGGTCTGAGCCCCAAAAGGTTGAGAACCACTCCTTCACCATTTTGTGCTGCTCCAGCAAAGCAAAGATAGTCATATAATTAGTCGAACCGTTAGGCAGAGTTTACAGACAGCTGCTTTACAAACACCAAAGTAGAGCAAACCATCTAAGGCCAGATTTACTAAGGTGCTCAGGGGCTAAGATGCAGATATGTAGCTAGTGCAATTTACAAAAGCATCTAAGTAGGCTGGGCATGCAACTTGATTAGGAACTTATGTAAATCACATGTATCTGCATTTTAGGCCCCTAAATACCTTTGTAAATCTACGCCTCTGCCCCTGAGTGTAGTGATGAATTTGCCCTTACAATTAAAATTCCATTACATTAATGTCATTAAGTATCAGACACTATGGATTTACACACAAGGCACTTTTTAGCTTTCAAATAATATCTTACTTTAAAAATACACTTTTTCTTGCTACAAATTTCTATTAGAAGATTAATTCCTTTGTGGAGGTGGTGCAACAGAAATTGATTGCTATCAACAATTACCTATTAAAAAAGATTTCTACTATGCCTACATATAATGCTATCTGTCACAGTGGTCCAATGGGACTTTCAGCTCTGTTAAATTGATTTCAGATTAAGTCACAATCAGCAGGGGAAAAAAATCTACTTTCCCTTTCTAAAGGCCTTCAAATCTCTGCCCAGCAAGTGATGGGGTCCCATGGTGTTTTATCAGTCAGTGGGTGGCCTTGAATTGTAATACAACATTCAGAAGTCTTTACAGCTTCTTTGGATTTTTATCAAATGAGTGGGAAAGTTTGTACAACATCTGCTTACATTAAGCCTGACACAGGCCAGTGCTATTGATCTTTCACTTTCATGAGCACTAAATTCATTCATTAATTTTTTGGGGGGAAAAGGACATACTATTCTAAAGCCAGATTTCACAACTGCAGGGAATGTTTGCTGGTTACTGTATATTTTATACTGAGTATTCAGCAATAGATGAGTAAGAGTAAAAAGCTATAGCAGCCTTACCCTTGTCATTAACTACAGTACTAACACAACGTTTCATGGGGATTTACTTACTGCTGTTTAAAGTCATGACCATTTTTTTTTACATAGACAATTAAGTGGGGGATGGGGAGTGGGACAGAAAATGAGCAGCAACAGCAGTTGCTGAATGGAAAAATCAGAGCATGATCATTGTTTTTTGACAGAATTTTAAGAAATAAAGGTGAACTTAATTGTATATGAACTATCCAGTCTCAGAAATGGAGACACATATCTGAGCCCTGCTGCTTGCACCAACCCTAGTCTGATTCAACACACTAGTATTTTCAAGATGTTCTGGCTGGTGATGGATTTTCTCAGTGATCCTGGACTAGTCTGGGTGCTGGAAGGACTGGTTGCCACTCTGAACTGCATGTTTCACATAAAGTGCTATATTGCACCTGACTATTATGAGAGTATGCAAAGGCAGAGATGGTGCATGAGGAGAGTCTTTCACTCTTTTTCCATCTCCAGATTGGGGCTTTTGCAGGGTGTAATACGACTCTGTGACCTGAAGAAATCTTCAGGGCTAGTGATGCTGTCAGTGATAGTCTCTGAACTGCCCGGAAGGAAAATTAGCAAACTGTCAGGGCCATTATCCTGCCCACATTCACCCATGGACAATGATGAAGCAATGGCTATAGTCTCTCACGCTAGGAACATAGGAACGACCAATAGTCGTCTACTGAATAACCATGTTTCTGAAAGTGTCCTGTATCAGATATTTGTATGTATAACCAGGAACTATTGAATAAAAGTAAGGAGGTGGCATTGCCTCATATAAGATATCAGTGAGACCTTCACTAGAATATTGTGTCCACTTCTGTTCTCCACATTTGGAAAAAGGACATTGAAAAATTAGAAAGAATTCAGAAAATAGCTACAAGAATGAATCAAGGTCTAGAAAGCAAGCCTTCTACTGAGAAAGTTTGGAAGCTCAATCTATTTAATTTATCAATTGAGACAATTAAAAGGTGACTTTGTCCCAGTCTATAAATACTTACATGTGGAGAAGACTTCTAATAGCAGAAGGCTCTTTAATCTAGCATACAAGTGAATGACCAGTTCCAATAGCTGGATGCTGAAGCTAGATATGTTCAGGCTAGCCATCAGGTGCAAAGCAATGAGGGTAATTAACCACTGGAACAACCTACTCTTAGATGTGGTGGATTATTCAGGACTAAAAATCTTTTAAAAAAGATGTACAACATATGGGCCTCATGCAAGAACAACTGGGTGAAAGTCTTTGGCCTGTACTATGCAGAAAGTCAGACAACATAATAGTTCCTTCCAGCATTAAAATCTATAAATCTATGCATCAGAGGAAGGTGCAAGAAATGCTATAGTGGTTTATTATGGTCTATAGAGAAAATTTAGTCCTAACCATCAGTTATTGGTGACTAATGCTATAATGTTCTGTTTTTTTTTGTTATACCCTAATTAGCATAACTGTGGATGTTCTAATTATTCATATAAATGTCTATTACCTTTTTGAATCCTGCTAAACCCTTCACCATATCTTGTGACAATGAGTTCCACAAGTTAATTAAGCATTGTGCATAAAAGCAGAGCTCCTACTAGGGTGGGGGTAGCGCCAGACAAAACTCCACCATGGACAAATGCCTTAAAGATGCAGATAACTGTCAGGGTACAAAAGCCAATGGTCAACAAATAATCCATTGGAACTATTCAGTGCCACCAAGAGGTAATGAGGAGTATTTTTAGAAAGTTCACATAAATTACTTAATTGTTACTTTCAATGACAAATGAGCTTACGCATGCCACTTATGAATATTTCTCCTTTGATTTCGTATTAGACAGCCTTTCAAATTTGCACATATCCCCTCCCACCCAGTAAAAGAAAACAGATGTTGTGTGCAGCTCATATTTAGCCTTTGAATCTGACTGGTCCTTCCCCATCCCTGAAGGCCACTGAAAATCACTAAAAGAAGTGAAATCACAAGTTGGTACATTCGCTCAGATTTAACTATTACAGAGAGATTATGCTGTTTTATTGCCATGATGTAATGAGAGCTGTGAAAACATTTCACTATAAATCCCCAGGAGGTAAAGGGGAGGCAGTTTTTAGGTGGAAACCAGGTGAAACTCAATGATTTTTTTTTTACTTGAAATGAGGAGTCATGAACCCACGTAAGCCAAACCCCAAACGTTTGATGCCCCTCCTGCAAATGGAAGAGAAATTCTGGCTGCAACAGTTAAAAATCACTGAGAGAAGAAATCAAGTGTCATTTTCACCAAGCTCTATAGCTAGCTTTGCCTCTGCAATGAAGCGATTCAAAGAAGAAAGGACTGGAGTGGTTTGAATATCGGAGGGTCGGGGGGCATAATGAATGCATTTTATGCAATTTGGAAATCACACTGTATCACAGATAGGAAATCTAAAAAAAACAAAAAGTCAAAAGCTTTGCAGAAGTGTAGACGTGGCCCCAGAATATATTTTTTCATATTTGTTGCTTTGATTTATGTCTGTTTGTTTTACAGCTGCAGTAATTCCAAATGCATTTTTCTCTCCTGTGAAATGCACTCTCTTTCAACTTTCCTTAAGGTGAGCTTGAGGCATTAATACATGTTTGTACATATCTGACCATAAACCACACTGTAATTTAGCATTTAGTGTTGGGAGACAAACATTTACCCTAGTTTCATGCCAGAGCTGTGGAATTAAAAAAATAACCCACCTGTTGTATACAGGGAGAACAAGGGGATTTGTTTAATAAAAAGATAGTTAAGTCTAGCTGCATTTTATATTATTTCTAAAGCTTTTGCAAACACAGGATATACTAAATATTTCTTAATGGGAAAAGATTCCGTGAGGTCTTTTGTGTGGTTAGGGTTTAAGAACATACGAATAACCATCCTAGGTCAGACCAATGGTTCATCTAATCCAGTATCTTATCTTCTGACTGTGGCCAATGCCAGATGCTTCAGAGGGAATGAACAGAACAATCATCAAGTGATCCATCCCGTTTCCTTTCCCAGCTTCTGGCAAACAGAGCCTAGGAACACTTCAGAGCACGGTTTTGCATCCCGGCCCACCCTGGCTAATAGCCAATGGTGGACCTATCCTCCATGAACTTATCTAGCTCTTTTTTTGAATCCTATTATAGTCTTGGCCTTCACAACATCCTCTGGCAAAGAGTTCCACATGTTGATTGTGTGTTGTGTGAAGAAATATCTCCATTTGTTTCTTTTAAACCTGCTGCCTATTAATTTCATTTGGTGACTGCTAGTTCTTGTGTTATGAGAAGGTATAATTAACACTTCCTTATTTACTTACTCCAAACCAGTCATGATTTTATAGACCTCTATCATATCCAGGGGTGAAAGTAAGTATAGGAACTTACCAGTACGGGGCTGGGCTGGGACCAGCTCTGGCCCCTGGAAGGGGTGGGGCCTCAGGCAGAAGCGGTGGGGCTGGGGGTCAGAGCCAGCCCCGGCCCGCCCTGTACTGGTAAGTGCCTCCTCCCACCCTTTCCCTCCCCCACCAGGGTAGCACTGGCAGCCAGGGGCTCTGGCAATGGTTTAAAGGGCCAGGAGTGGTAGCGGTGGCCGAGCCCTGGGCCCTTTAAATCGTCCCTGGAGCTCCACCGCTGCTTCCCAGAGCTCCGGAAGCAGGGCTCCGGGGATGGGGCTCCGGCTGCCATTACTGCCCCAGGCCCTTTAAATCATCCCAGGAGCCTGCCGGAGCCCTGGGGAGGCACGGCGGGGCTCCGGCGGAGATTTAAACGGAGCAGGGCTCAGCTGCTGCTACCGCCATGGGCCCTTTACATTGCCGCCGGAGCCTCGCCATGCCTCCCCAGGGCTCCGGCAGGCTCCTGGGATGATTTAAAGGGCCTGGGGCGGTAATGGCATCCAGAGCCCTGTCCCCGGAGCCCTGCTTCCGGAGCCCTGGGGAAACAGCGGTGGAGCTCCAGGGATGATTTAAAGGGCCCAGGGCTCGGCTGCCGCTACTGCCCCGGGCCCTTTAAACTGCCACCGCCGCTATCCCAGGGCTCTGGCAGCAATTTAAAGGGCCGAGGGCTCCAGCCGCTGCTGGGAGCCCCAGATCCTTTAAATTGCGTCTGGGGAACCCAATCCGCCCTGGTACGGTGCACCGGCTCTTCCCGGTACGCCGTTCCGGGGTGTACCGGCTTACTTTCACCATTGATCATATCCCCCCTTAGTCATCTCTTTTCCAAGCTGAAAAGTCCTACTCTTATTAATCTTTCCTAATATGGAAGCTGTTCCATATCCCAATCATTTTTGTTGCCCTTTACTGTACCTTTTCCAATTCCAATATATCTTTTTTTGAGATCGGAAGACCAAATCTGCATGTAGTATTCTAGATGTGGGCATATCATGGATTTATATAGAAGCAATATGATATTTTCTGTCTTATTATCTATCCCTTTCCCAATGATTCTCAACATTGTTAGCATTTTTGAATGCCACTGCACATTTAGTGGATGTCTTCAGTTAACTATCCACAATGACTCCAAGATCTCTTTTTTGAGTGATAACAGCTAATTTAGACCCTATCATTTTATATGTATAGTGGGGATTGTTTTTCAATGTTCGTTACTTTGCATTTATCAACTCTGAATTTAATCTGACATTTTGTTGCCCAATTTTGTGAGAATCCTTTGTAACTCTTCACAGTCTGCTTTGGATTTACCAATCTTGAGTAGTTTTATATCATCTGCAACTATTGCCACCTCACTGTTTAACCCTTTTCCCAGATCATTTAGGAATACATTGAACAATACTAGTCCCATTACAGACCCTGGGGACAGCACTATGTATATCTTTCCATCCTGAAAACTGACCATTTATTCCTACCCTTTGTTTCCTATATTTTAAACCAGTTACTAATCCCTCTTATCCCGTGACAGCTTACTTTGCTTAAGAGCCTTAGGTGAGCTAAGGCAGGGAGAGAGCCCAGGAAGTCAGATGCTCTGTCACCAATTTTCATCCCCCGCCCTATTTATAGCAAGAGGATATTGCAAACACAAGCACCTCAGATGATCTCGACTCATGCAGCGAGAAAGGTAGCGTCTTAAGCACATGGAACTCACATCCATTTAGGATTCTATAGGTTAAGAAAAAATAATCAAACACTGATAGTCCACTAATATCTGGTATTACATGTTCCTGTGTAAAAAACACTGCAGCTTTATCACTGAAATAGTATACTCTAGAACTACCATCAGTTTCTGAATTGTTTGAAGGTGTAACCCCATGTACAGCACATTACAGTAACCTAACTTTAAGGTGAGAAAGGCATCAATAACTGTGAGGGAGAGGTCTGCATTTGAAATGAAAAAGAACAAAGCTTTCTTGACCAGTGACATGCTGCCAATATCTTAAGAAGGACTCTCATTGAAACATGGAGATGTGTCCTACAGAAAGCAGTAATGGTTATTCTAACTCTTTGTCCCCCAAAAATGTATGTCAACCTAGCTACGCTGATCATGGCTGTGAAAAATTTCACATTCTGTGTGATGTAATTAGATTGACCTAACCCTCACTGTAGACAAAGCTATGTCAATAGAAGAATTCTTCCATTGACTTAGCTACTGCCTCTCAAGATGGTGGATTTACTACAGTGATGGATAAACCACTTCTGTCGGTATAGTAAGGGTCTACACTCTAGAGGCGTAGCTGCAATGCTGCACTTGTAGCGTAGACATTCCCTAAAATAAAAGCCCAAGTCTTGCCAGGCTTACCTCATGATACAAAAATTCATCTCTTTTAGCAAGTAAAGAACTGAAGTGAAAAATAGTCCTGCCCATCTGTTTTAATTAACATACTGTCTACTTCCTCTTAAATCTACAGGTGCTATCTGTGGTGGGAAGAGATAACCACTGTGCTCCTCTTCCTTGAGAGACTTCTGAATACATGTAATAGTGTCCACATATTAAGGAAATGTCTGCCCCACAGCTAGATAAAGCAGAATGACTCGTATTCAGTAATATGAATTAGTGCAACATGCTGGCATTCTGTGCTTCCTTCTGGTTCCTTCAATGCTTTGAGTGACAGCAATGCTTTACCACAATTAGAAACTGATACCTGATCTTACTGGGGTTGGCAGCCTTGCCAAGGCCTGACCACTATAATAAAGTAATCACTCTTACTACTGTTGTCAATAGGATTCTTAAGTAAATCCTTTGGATGAGAGAAGAAGTAGAAAGCCTGAAGTGCTACACAATAATTTTGCCTTTGTAGGGGATGAAGTGCAGGGAATCCCGATAGAATCACAGCTCCATTGTATTACTGTAGGAAGGCACCTCTGACAACCACAACATTCAGTACAGTTAGCAAAAAAATGGAAGTTCAAAATTAAGACAGTCTAATCTTAACTTTCCATTGGCTTTCAAATTAATGTCACTTAAATGAAGGACTAATCCAAACAGACCTCCAGCCTGATGTGAATCTTTTAGATTTCAATTCCTCTCTGAAGTCCAATTCCACTATTACACTATTTGTATCACAATTAAAATGACAAAAAAAAATAGAATTAGCTAACTATATTTAGAATGCAGGTGTTTCCCTTTCTTACCTGTTTTATATGATTATATTATGACTACTAAAAAGTTAGCCTCAGAAATATCTGAGTTTATTATGGATTAAGTGCACCAAAATCAGATGCCTATCATATCTAAAGCTTACCTAACCCTCCCTGGTCTGCAAAGTTGGCTTAATATCTTAATAAAAGGTTTCCTTCTTCGTGTGTTCTAGTACTTTCTGGTTTCATCTCTGTCTGAAATTAAGGAAAACCCTAATCTCTTGTGAATTTTGTTATTTCTGTTTCATTCATCCAAAACGTGGAAGAGGTACTGTAGAGAAATGAAAATGTGAGGAGGGAGGAGTCAGATTTCACAAAGTTCAAGATAACATTTGATTCTGGTAAGTTTTTATTTTATCCTGACCAGTTTGTCCATCTCTAACCATGAGTAGTATGAAAAAAGTTAAATAGTATCATCTCTGAGACTGTGAAGAAGCCAAGGATTGAATTGTTGTCTATCTGCTGATATAGAATTCTGTATTAACTGGATTTTTAGGGCATTACATAATAATAAGTAGGACATTTCCGGTTTGTTCATTGCCTCTTGGAGGCAACATCAAGGAAAGTGGTACCCCTTAAATTTCAGATGGAAGAAAATACCAAAGGAACATTCTCAGCTCATTTGAAGTCTGAAGGCTATTGTGCCCATTTTTAAAAAACCTGATCAAAATTCAGTCTGCTGTTTGTTACTAAATTATGTATCTCTGAAGCATAAATGTGTTGGCTTTAGAAAGTTACAAATTAGTGCATTTCCATACAGCTAGGGAGAATATAATTTTAACCACTTTGTTTTGGGTATGAAAAAACATTGTTTGCATTATTTTATAGCACTGGGGAGCTGTCAGCATACATGGACAGACAATTTCTTCAGCAGAAAGATTACTTTCATCTTAGGCTGTTGTCTATAAAATACCTAATTTTATTAACGGTGTTTCAGATAAAATCTGATTTTTACTTTTTTTGTTGTAGGAAAGATATAAGGCCCTTCTTTTTCAGTTGTATTGAATTTCCACCAAAAAAAAAAAAAACCCCGGGGAGTAAGATAGCAGGGTCCCAGAAACTGAGACCACTAGCCTGGTTACCACTGTGAGTACCAAGAAATGCTCACCCCCACTTGCTGCCTCCCAGAAGTACTGGGCACCCACCCATCACATACCCACTAGCCCTGGTTTTTTTCAGTTTTTACTGATTTTCATCCCCTTTTTTCATATGAACACTGATATATTCCCTGGAAATTTTAAACACAATATAAACCAAAAGAGAAGGACTTTAGCAATACAGGAATTTTTTTCAATAACATTTCAGGTACCTCCATGAATAGATGTTCCATTTTTCATTTAAGTGTCATTTTATTTTGAGAGACAATATATTTGATTAGATCTATTGTTCTAACGCTTATTTGTTTGAAACCTTCCAGATGTAAAGTTTCTATGTGTGTGACAGAGAGTAATTCTATACTAGTTTATCCTATAATACTGGTTTGGTTAAATTGCCTGAACTGCTCAGTGAGAACTAACTGTTTTTAGAAATGCCATCTGAAAAGAAATAAGTGCCAAGTCCTAGTGAAATCAAGGGAATTTTGCCAACCACGTTGATGTCTCTAGGATTTGGACTTATGTCATAGACAAGCACAGAGCAATCTATTTAAAAAAACATGTTCTTTCTGGGGGGAAAAAGGTCAATAAGAGAAGGAAGCAAGAAACAGGAAGAAGATAGGAAAGGTGCTTTTAAAAAGGGAGAGCAGAGGAAATGAGAGATAAGGAAAGCAGGAGAAGAGGAATAGGATGGAAAATGCCAGGATATTTGCAGAGGGAAGGGCAAAGAATAGATTGAAAGTCTGTTCTCCTTCTTCTTCCTCCTTTCTCTTGTCAGAGTTCAGCACGTCCCAGGTGATGTTACACAGATTAAACAAAAAATTAGAAACTAGAATGGAGTTTCCCTTTTTCTTCCCCGTAATGCAGTGTTTCCCAAACTTGGGACGCCACTTGTCCAGGGAAAGCCCCTGGCGCGCCCGGCTGGTGTGTTTACCTGCCACGTCCCGCAGGTTCGGCCAATCGCAGTTCCCAGTGACCGTAGTTCACTGTGCCTGGCCAATGGGGGCTGTGGGATGCGGTGGACAGCACATCCCTCAGCCCGCGCTGCTTCCCACAGCCCCCATTGGCCAGGCACAGCAAACCGCGGCCAATGGGAGCCGCGATCGGCCAAACCTGCGGGATGCGGCAGGTAAACACACCGGCTGGGCGTGCCAGAGGCTTTCCCTGGACAAGCAGCGTCCCAAGTTTGGGAAACACTGCCGTAATACATCTAACTGAAAAACAAACAAAAAACCAAAACATTTTCCCCAGATATTTCTGAGGAAATAGGGTATTTTAACTTTTAATATGCTAACTACATAAAGAACATGGGAAGCCTATGACCCAAAAACTGTCCCGAGTATTGCCAGTCTTGAGAGCAAGAAAAAGATGCAGCATCCCATACCTTGGATCCCTTAGAGTACGTCTACAATGCAGATAAAAATAGTGGAGTAGCTGCAATGGCCTGGACTAGCCACATGAGTATAATCCCATCAGAGACTCCTCTGGGTAAATATTTGAATAGCTAGTCAGTGCCATAGCAACTACACTGCTGTTTTTAGTGTGTTATCTCAATCAAAGCTAGTGAGTGTACATGTGCCAAAGCGAGAAATTCCACCTTCAGCTGCTGTGCATACATACCCTTTGCGGTAATGGCCTACCCTTTAAAGGGGCATGAGATTTTGGGTGGCTCAACTTGAAACAGCTTAAACGGGCTTGATTAGCAGAGTGAGTTCAACACTTTTTTGAAAATCAGGCACATTTAACAGCACCTCAGGCTGGACACCCAAATCACAAGTGACTTTTTAAAACTTAGGCCAACATATCCATTTCCAAAGAATCCATTTCAATCTCACTTGACACCCCACTGGATATACAGCATCATTAATTATAATGTCATAAATAAGGTACATAAACATTCCCTATTTCTCTAGCGGGGCCTTAAGTTCAAGAGTGAAAAGATGTCTTAAAATCAAGCATACAAGCTAATAGCTTGTCTCCCAAAGTAGTGGGAGCATTAGATTTTTTTCCTCATTTATTTGTCTCTACAGGTTATTGCAGGGAACTGAGAGCCAGGATTCTGGATCCAGACTTCAATGCAGCTATTATGCATTTACACCAGCACAAATGAGATCAGAATCTGTCCCATTGGACTTTATTTTCATTTCTGCCAGACTTGTTAGGTGGCCTTGAGCAAGTGACTTGATCCCTTCTGTGACACACTTTATCACTCTGGGAGGGAAAAGATTTCCCTCATTTACTTACAGGCTATTGTGGAGAAAAGTGATCTAAACAATTTGTATTTGTAAAGGTAGAAATGTTAAGTATTATTAGTTTTTGAAGATGATGATGATGATGATTAGAATTCACATTTTTGCAGGAAAAGGGTAGTGGAGTTAAAACGAATGAAAATGAAAACCTTTCCTGATCAGGAAAGCAGGGTTCTCAGAATCTTTAAGATGAAAATCTACCTGCATTTTTCCATATTATCCTTTTATTTTTCTCCACAAGAGATAATTTTGCAAATAAATATGATAGCTGATTTTTATTTCTGACATGATTCTCAGATACTATTCCAGCCCTATTCAAAACATGGCAAAATCAATAAATTTTGGTCAAGAATGACAAGCCTATAAGCCTCATTTTGTGTAAAAAAACCCAAACCAACCAAACAAAAAACCTAACAACCTTCCTTTCTTAGATTCTTGGAAATAATTTTCTGGTGAAAATCATTTAAAGTTGCAGCTAAGCTCTTTCCAGACCTTCATCTTGCTAACAAGACACAGAGAGTGACCTCACTTCATTCCCAACAAAATGATACTTAATTTGTATAATTTGAACAGGCAAAACTTCAATTCTCACCTACCATCTTGCCTTCTTGTTAAGCAATTCAAGGCTTTTTAAGCAATTTCCAAGCTTTCGCATGGTATTTTTACAGAAGAACATTTAAGTGCAGTATCTGAAATGCAATTTTTTGTCAGAAATGGCACCAACACTATGTCACATTTTGCTGTTGGTCCAAAGTCTACAGCAGTTATAAGTCAAGTATGTAGCTCACTTGGGTACCATCTCCATGGTAACTTGTTTACAAGGGCTGAAATACATACTCAAAATTCAAGGTTAACTTTTCCTTTGTTGCTGTTTTGATGTTTTTGGCAATCTGAATAATGTGGGCATAAGCCTTGATTCAAACAGCTTCGTGGCAGACTGAGTCAAAATAAAACTCTACACAAAATGTGCTTTCATCATCTCCATTAGCAAAAGGGAATTCAAAAAGCTGCTTAAATCACAGCCATCAGTTACATCTCCCTTTCATATTCTAGAAAAACAGTCCTCACACTGCACTTTGGCTGCATATTTTGGGAAATAAGTACTGTATAAGGTTTTATGTCTTTTAGAGGCAATAATTTTGTGTGTGCACTTGCATGCATTAGTCTAAGGAATTTAGGTTGCCTAACACCATCAGCGGATCAGAAGAATAAATACTGTTTCAGAATATAAGCTAAATCATTTTATGGGAGTCTTTTGTACTCTGAAAACTGATTGTAATAATAATAATAATACTTTGCACTTCTATATCCACTTGCAATGTTGTTATAGAAAACATTTCAGGCTGATCCTGCATCTTTTACTCAGACATAACTCTAATTGATTGCACTGGCAGCTTTTCCTGAGTAAGGATTGTAGGATCAGGAGGACACTGCTTTCTCATACAATTAGTTGTAGGTCTGCTTATAATTTCTCAGCATTCATTTAATTAAATATTTAAAGGGAACCTTAATAAAATAAATTAGATTTGCTCAGCTATTTTTTCCCCTAACAAATAATAATTTAAGATAATTTATGTACAAATGAGAAGTTCTGTAGTTTTAGATTTACCAACATGCAGCATTAACTTTTATTTTTTTCTTATTGTCGATTTTTTGCTTACTGTATATGTTTCCCCTAACTGGTCAAAAAGGACAGCATGAAAGTGCACGTTGCCCACTTAACAGAGCTGAAGCTATAGTTCCTTATTACAATAAAAGGTTCTTGGGATTTTTGCCAAAGTTCATTTGTACTTATTTTTCAAGTCACTTTAAATATTCTCCTATTCATCAGAACTGTATTACTAGATTTGGCACTCTCTCTCTCTTTTCCTTTTCTTTTAAAGAATAGAAAACAATACAAATGGGTAGATACAATTCTCCTTTTGAACAGGACAGTTATTTCTTAGCTGCTTCAACTGATACTTATTGCAGTCTCAATGTTCCTATTAGGCAAACAAGTAAAAACTGCCAGTCTGGTAGATAGATCAAATTTTGCAAGATTTGAAGTCAAAGATATTGAAATGAATAACGGTATTAGGAATTCAATCATTACACTAAAATCTAAGTCTGAAACAGATTTTTTTTTGTTACATTACATCCCTGGCTAAATAATGAAGGGTGAACCCTCAAAACACAATTTTTGGTTTAAGAAAAACAAAAAGAAGCCACTCAACTCCACATCTGGTCTATACCAGTATAGCTATATGGCAAATCCAAGTATAGACACAGCTTATACCAGCCAAAGTACTCTTTGACAGGTATAACTTATACCCGTTCCTTGGAGGTAATAAACTATACTGGCAAAAGCACTTTTTTGCTGGTATAAACAGAGAGACTAGGGTTTTTGCTGGTATAAAAATGTCATTAACAAACATTAACTAACTGACATTGATATACTGGCAAAAGTCTCTAGGGTAGACCTGGCCTTAGTAACTGAGGGAAAATGAGACAAAGTAGCACTCACAACGGCACTGTTCCTTGGAGATATATGCTCTTGTTGTATGTGATTTGAATGAGGTCCATCATAATGAGAGTATAGGAGTATGTGATATACAACAAAGGTAATACCACTTTCAAAATGATTTCTCTGTTTTCATTTTAGTATTTCTATGGTTCTACCTAGGCTTTCATGTAAGACAAGTCAGAAAGGACAGAAAAAGAGGCATATTAGTTTTGAATATGGAGTAAGACTCACTGACAAGCTTGAGATAAATATAATGAAAATGAGAAACAAACGACGTCAGAAGGTCACCATCTTTAGTATAACATCTTTTGTATGTGATTTGCCTGGGACTCTAATTTCCTAACCAAACTCTCTGCTAATGCTGTTATTGTTCTTGCTGCCAGAGGGACTGCAGGATTAGTTGGATTCAATTGGAAAAGTTCAGATATGGATCAAGGTTCTTCCAAAAGTCAGGAGTTTTAATTTGGATGTAGGTTTTGGTTTTGTGATTTATAGCAAGAGGGCAACTGTAAAGTTTGGAGAAGATCCAAACTTTCTTAAAGTTCAGATCTGGGATTTTGATTTCAGACCCACCGTTAAAACCCTTTTTTTTTTTCCTTTGCACATTTTTGTATTTCCTGTCTTTGGAAGTGCGGACATACTGCAAAGAAAAAAATACTGCTTTCCTGTGCTTTCATCCCACTTGCAACCAAGCAGCAAAGGATCCAGATACCTATGCGAAGTTCTGAGTTGGTAAGGTCTGAAGGCTAGGGAAAGCTGAAATTTTTAGCAGCCACAGATTTGTTTCACTAAAGCCATGTCTACACTATAGGCACTACAGCAGCACAGCTACAGCAGTGCAGCTATGCTACTGTAGTTTAGACGGGTCCTACAGTGATCGAAGGGTTTTTCCACTGATGTAGGTAATCCATCTCCCTGAGCGACCGTAGCTAGGTCAACAGAAGAATTCTTCTGTCAACCTAGCAGCGTATACACTAGGGGTTAGTTCAGTTTAACTATGGCACTTGGGAATATTCATTTAGCTATGTCAACCTACATTTTAAGTTTAAACCAGGCTTAATTGTCCCTTATACAA
Organism: Chelydra serpentina; assembly: GCA_037349315.1. Lineage (NCBI taxonomy): Eukaryota > Metazoa > Chordata > Testudines > Chelydridae > Chelydra > Chelydra serpentina. The sequence continues at coordinate 24,579,944 of JBAIAC010000035.1, read as the reverse complement.
TTTTTGAGACCGCATAAAGAAACTCAAGCTAGCCAATTCTCCACTAAGAGCCAAAACCAAAAGTTCTTCCTCAGAAACTTAACATCCATCTGGGCATAGATAGTGCTGTTCCCATTTAATGCATTATTTCCTGTGTCTCCATTGTAATGTGTGTATGTACTGCCAGTGATTTACTATATTACCAATTGTTTCTTGTTTTATATTAGAATTATTTAGAGACATGTTAACCTCAAATTCTATTAACACCACAGCTCACTTAGTGCCCATCTTTTGTTGAAGATGCACTAACTGGGTAAGCCATCCTCATTCAGTTTTCCCACAGATCAGTGTTGTTTAAGGTACACATTTTTGATTGACACATTTTATTTAGTAAAGGAGCATCTAGACTGTGTATGTAAAGGATTATTCCTATTCCCAAATGTTTTATATATAGGACTACATACACATATCCCTTACCCCTTCAAATTCTGCCCATTTTGCAAAGTCAAACACGTGTGTGCTAGATATAGTCAATTATCTGTGTGCCATTGCTAACCTATCTGCAGACAGCAAGACATGCTAATTGCTTTATATAGAATGAGTTGGTGAGATCCATTATATATTAAGTCAACAACATAATTAAGAAACAACATGCTTTCCCCCTGCTCTTAAACTCTCCATTGACTTTAATTAAACTCACACTGTGAGTATGGTGAACTTGGATAACTATTATTCTTGGGGTTTGTTTGTGTTTGTTAATAAAAAAGAAGGCTTTTTGAAGGCCCTCACCCAAGATCTCCTCTTATTTTATACTTGCTATCACACAGGGCACTGCTGAAATGTGAAATCATGTAGCTCCAAACTTTCTTAGTCTGATAAAAGTTGTTATCCTTGGCCATGTATTAGTTTTTCTACTTCAAAGAAATTCAAAGATTCAAAGCTTTTTAGTGGAAGTGCAAACAAAACAGCAAAAGAAAATAGGTTTTGGTCCCCTGATGCACTGACTGACAGCTGACTCTGCATAGCACAATGAAAAAGACATGCATCGCTTGAGAAGAGCAGGAAAATGTCAGTTGGGGCTATTCATATAGTGAATAGGATGTGATAACCTTTAAGTACATATAAACAATATGTCCCCACATATTGTACTTTGCTGTTCCTTTCAGGAAGAGATCCTCCTACAGTTCTGCCATGGCTCTGGAAGTAGTAATGTCTATTAATTGCAGATTAATGATTGTGCTCAAAGGCACAAATAAAATTATCTAAACCCGTGGTTAATAACCATGGCAAAGGCAAGTATTTAGCTTTCTGGTGAGGGGTCAGAAATGGAGCCATGCATCTGAATCACACTGGCTTTGGATAAAGAGAATCCAAAACTAGCAATGGTTTGGATTTAACAAAAGAAAAATCTGCAGATTAAATCTTTCAAAACCAAACCAATATCACATTTTCCCATCGTATCTGAAAAAGAAATAAACTCAGACTGGAAATTTCTCCTCCCACTCATGAACACTGAGTCAGTCAGACAAGTGGGATTTGGATTGGAACCACTGTCATTTTAGTTTTACAGATAAACGCCTTGCACACCGAGGGGTTTGGCAAAAAGCACCAACCATTTTATCCGTATCTAGAATATTTTGATTTGCTTATACAGGAGCTGCGATGTAATACTGTGTGGCATTACTGTACTGATTTGCATAAAGGTGTCCAGTACTTATTACATTTTATGAAAGTTCTGGTTCATTTGAAATATCTGAAATGTCATTTTAATCCTTAACTATATGCACTAACTGATTTTGAGGGGAAAAAACCTCCATTTATATATCTTTAGGTGACATTCCAGTATCTCTGATGGGATGAATCCCTCTGACTTCCATCAATCATTTGATATGCCTGGGGAAGCCTTATAGCATGTATCCATTCCCAGTGTAATCATTTACAAGAATGATGTTGGTTTCTGGAAACTGACATTTGAGAAAAAACTACAGTATTTAAAACAACTTCTCTTTAAAAAAATATCTGCTAGAGACATAAAATGATTTCAAATAGCATTTGCTTCAGGAAAAAAATGAAAATTGTTATTTCAGAGCACACATCACTTTTTGGTGTTTGAGAATACAACGTCACACAATAAGTGTGTGCATCACACACAAGAACACAAACTAGAGCTAGCAAAAATGTAATATTAATTGAATACAATAAAAATAGCAACCTTCAGATTACTTCATCTGGTGAGTAACAGTCAAGAAGTACTGATTTATACATAGAATCACAGATATGTAGGCTGAAGGGCCATTGAGAGATCATCAAAATCCTGCTGATCTGAGGCAGGACTAGATAAACCCAGACCGTCCCTGACAGGAGTTTGTCCAACATGTACTTAAAAACCTCCAGTGATGGAGATTCCACGGCCTCCCTTGGAAGCTTATTCCAGAGCTTAACTACCCTTACAGTTAGAAAGCTTTTCATAATTAATTTTAATTCTTCCTTGCTGCAGATTAAAGCCCAATATTTCTTGTCCCACCTTCCATGGACATGGAAAACAATTGATCACAGTCCTCTTTATAACAGCCCTTAACACATCTGAAGACTGATCAGGTCCTCTCCTTCCCCCACTGCCCACACCCCACTACTACTACCCACACATCAATCTACTTTTATCAAGGCATGCCCAGTTTAAAAACACAATTTCCTCATAAGTCAGGTTTTCTAAATCTTCTCTTTTTTGTTTCTCTCTTCTGAACTTTCTACAGTTTGTTCACATTTTTCCTAAAGTATGGTGCCCAGAATTGGACACAGTATTCCAGTTGATGCCTTCCCAGTGCTGAGTACAGCAGGACAATTGCATCCCTTGTATCATACGACATTCCTGTTAATATACCTCAGAAGGATATTTTCCTTTCTTGGAGCTGTATAAACTGTTGACTCAGATGCAGTTCGTGGTCCAGTACAACCCCCAGATCCTTTTCAGCAGTACTACCAGCCAGTTATTCCCCATTTTGTAGTTGCACATTTGATTTTTTCTTCTTAAGTGAAGTACTTCACAGTTGTCTATAAGGAATTTCATCTTTTTGTATTCAGACCAATTCTCCAATTTGTCAAGATTGTTTTGAATTGTAATCCTGTACTCCAAAGTGCTTGCAACCCCTCTCAGCTTGGTGTCATCTGCAAATTTTATAAACATACTCTCCAAGTCATTAATTTCCAAGTCATTAATGAAAATATTGACTACTATCCAGCCCAGGACTGACCGCTGCAGGATCCCAGTAGACACTCCCTCGCAGTTTCACAGCGAACCATTGATTACTATCTGCATACAATCTTTCAACCAGTTGTGCACTCACCTTCCAGTAATTTCATCTAGACCACATTTCCCTATTTGGCAGTGATGAGTCACAGACATCTGATAAATTGCATGTTAGACTAACTCTATTTTACTTTTAATCAATCTCCAACAGCAGTTCTTCTAGTGTTCCAGAGCTCTTGAGCATCTTCAAGTAGCAGCAGTTTCTTTTCATTTCTCTCTCCTCTCTCTCTTTCTAGGCCTGGGTCAGCTGACTCAGGCTTGCAGTACGCAGGCTGCAGGGCTATAAAATTGCAGTGCAGAGGTTCAGTCTCAAGCTGGAGCCCATGATCTGACTCCACTGCTACACATACACAGGGTCCCCGAGCTGGGCTTGAGCCGAAGCCCAAATGCAGCCTGAGACCTGGAGCTCTCAGACTTGGTGCCACAGGGTGGTTTTGTTTTGTTTTGGCAGTGCAGACATATCCTTAGTGTTCGACTCAAGCAGGGGGCAGTGTAGAACTATTCGATCCTACAGCCCGAGAGTACAGGGGAACTATATAGATGTTGTAGGCTGCTGCTCCATGCCGTTCTCTGATTGGGTCCAACCTCCCCAATCCTTACACTCCAGGCACCCCCAACAGGACACCACAAAAGCATAATCTGCAACAAGCCATGGTATTGGCCACTCAAAGGGAGTTGCATACTTCCATGCGTCCTCTTACACAATGCATTAATTCCAATATCTGTCCAAACCTGGCTCTGTATTTCACTACCCCTGTGGAATTCATCTTTTAAAAAAAGAGGGTTCCTTCCTGATTCAAGAAAAAAATGTAAGATAGGTTTTTATTAGCTACATAACAGATGTCATATTCTGTATTCTCAGCACATTCACACCGGCTAATTGTGCACATGGTCATGCACAGTCCCTGTTGCATCTTGATCCGTCTAAGATTTACTGACCTACTTGATTGCCAGGGCTGTGAGACCAGGGGGCATGAAGAACTGCCCCATGGAAAACACACACAGCACATTGTTTCATGTCTATAAATTACTGATACAATCTCACTCACCTGAAAGTTTGTGAATAAAAGGGCAACAAATACCAACCAAATGAATTGCCAAATTTAATTCAAGAAAAGTTGCAGGTACTTTTTTGCTCTTTTCACCCCACTCTTTTGGTGACTTAAAGGCAACCGTAACTCCCAAATCATTAGCATATCTTGTTATCACTTCAATCAATGGGAGTTTTGCTATTATCTTCATCAGAAGCTGGGATGGGTGCATGTTTAATAAGTAACAAGTCATCTGGACAATATTAGAACAATCTCTCACAATTGGAACACTTTGCAATACTTAATTATACATACGAATGATTTATCTGAACAATCATCTGTTTGCATTTTGGATCTCAGCCATACAATCTGCTGATGGTTTCAGGGTTATCTGTACTTTTATTTTTTAGCAGAACACAAACCAGAAGAAGGGCTAACTGTAGTCTGGTAAGCATATGTTCTTCTGAGTGTTTCTAACCCCAGCCTCCACATTTTTTTTAATTCTTGTATAAACGGTAATTGAGAAGCCATTTATCCACTATGTTCTAACTATATTAGGATTCTCTAGATAGTGTCCAGTGTTTACTGTTTGTTGGCCGACCCAGTTTAGTAGTATTTTGCACCTACATGCCTCCCTTTGAAAATTTCAAGCAGCTTATGAGACTGGGTAAATGGTATAACAGAAAAGGAAACCGAGGCACGAAGACATGAAGGGACTTGCCCAGGTTAATGTAGCAAGTCTGGTGGAGAGCCATGGGTGCTGCATGTCCATAGCTGACTGGATAATTTGGCCCCATATCTCCAAGACTTCGAATACCCTGGTGTAGTCCTCCAGGTCTGGCTCCTCCAGATCACGAATATGTAAATTAGAAAGCAATTCCTGTCTCTCACCGATTCTACTCATCACTTTATACCTCTGTGAACTTTCACCTCTACAGCTTTCCCTTATTTATCTAGCCAATGGAGTGCCAGACAGACACAACAATTATGTCCATTAATTAGAGCATCCAAATCATAAACCTATTGAAGTACTTATTAATGAAAATGTCATTAAGCAAACTCCTGCACTCTAAATTCTCACATTGTTTTAGGAGATCTCCAGGAAGAGTTTGATTCAGTAACAATAATTTAAAATAAAACTGTGCCATATAACACCCTACTCCTACATGTTTCTTGTTATTTAGCTATATCCATTTGCTTTAAAACCAGCTCTGAAACTTAAAAAATAATAACTCTCTCATAGTAATAATAGATTTTAAATTAATTTGGCATCTTTTGAAATGTTAGAATATAGGAATAAGTTCAACAGTGTATAAATACTAGGTAATGAGAGAACAATTTGTGTGACTGTTTTCTATGAGGCAAGTGCCAAAAACAAAAAGAGAGGGAAGAATCATACTCTAAACTCAATCTCCTCTTTCTGTAAAAAAGCTTAAGAAAATAGATTTTGAGTTTTGGGAGAATAATCACTCAGAAGTTTACCTTTTTGCACAGTCAGTTGTAGCTGCTCCCAGTGTTTGGATCCATTTTGAGATGGCTAGATTTAGACCTATATCGAACATGAATGACCAAATCTTTAAACTTCTTGCAGTCTCAAACCCAGATACCTAATCCTGTTACTTACCTCCTAAAATTTCCGTTGACATAGTGAGACTTATAGCACGCACAGTGGTCTGAGGTTTATTGCAATTAGGTTTATAGTTAGATTTGCCCACCCAAATTCAGTAAGCATTTAAACAGTGTAATGTGGATGTGTAAGAAACAGGGGAATAGCAACATATAAACCTACCGTTCCCTAGTTCTCCTTTGGCTCTCAGTTTTGCCCGTTTGCTATAATTAACAGCTCCAAGGCAACGCCAGACAATAGTGGGGACACAGGGCAGCCTTCCCTGGTATCCTTGAAAATCGTGAAGGACCTTGAAAAAAATCTAGCATTACTAACAACTGCTCGGTCTAGGGCAATTCAAACCGCTGACAATTGAAAGCCTAACCTTCCTAACAATTGCTAGTTCAGTGTTTGTATAGAGCAATTTAAAAGCCAAATCTGTGTAACATAGAATAGACATTTCCAACCAATTCTTTCAAAGGCTCCATCAAAGTCCAGGATAACAGCTGCAATTTGGGTAACGTTATGGTGATTCAAACAGCAGAAACTGTCTTAGTTGTCAACATTCCACAGAAGTTCAGTAGGAACACACCGTATCTGGAATATTAGGTGGTGCAGAAGCAGCTAAAGGGAAAAACCAGCTCCTCTGCTTATCTCTTCTAAAATGATGCCTTTTCTGTGGTATTTGCTATCCTTACAGCATGTATATAATACACCTCTATGGAAGTCTGTCAAGATCATTTTGGAAATTCAAGTATTCCACTTACCGCTCAGTCCCAAATTTATGACTGGATTCTTCACACGTTTTGATAAAGTATCAGTTCATATTTTTTGTATACTCTTTGTAAATGCATCCTGCCATAAATTCACCAACTTAGAGTGCCTCCTTGTGGCGAGACCCAGCATTGCAGCCTCTCTGCTTCGTTCTCCTTCTTTCCCTCTGGACTTTGATGGTCTGTACAGTGATTTGGTCCTCCAGCCAGGTCATACTAACAGTCCCACCACTTCCAAGATGACAATGTCCAAACTCAAAATCCAAAGGAACAAAAACTCTCCCACCATTCTTGGGCTCAGTGTGCAGCACACCCTTTGCCCCTCTCCTGGGCTCTGTGGAATGTTGTTTGTTTCACACTGTCACAGAGTTCTGCCTTCTAGGACTTTTTCCTTAGAGGGCCACCTCCTCCCAAACCACTGACCTTCAGACCTTTTTTACCCTGGACTCTCCCATGCCTGCTTTAGGAGGCTCCTTCTCCTCAGCTGCCTGCTCCCTTCAGGAACAGTCCCAAGGGACAAGCTCCTTCCTGCAGGACCTTCAGTGGTTCCTTTCCCAGAGAGAGAAAACTCTCAACTACCTCTCCCCTGGGTTTCCTCCCCACCTTGCCCTGCAATCCTTCCTTTATAGGAACCACTATGCTGCTTCTCCCCACCTGCTCTAATCCTTAATTAATTGTCTCCTCTCCAGGTGCCACCGAATGGGCTAACTGAGCTCTCTGGCTCCCCTTAATACTGCCAAGGCCAGTGTGTGGTATCCACACACATCGCCATAATAATTAATTTACCATCAAAGGCAGACTGCTCTCTCTCATTAACCTCTTTGAGAGATCATGGCTTGTTCCCAGTACTCTTCATGCACCTCCTGCTCTCCATGCTACTACTAAATCGTTTTACACAGACAAACATGGGTAAGTTTAGATATAATATACATATCTATAAAATGGGCATTAAAAATGGAATAATTTTATTTATACTAAGCCCCACAAATTAGCAAAGCACTTAAGGAAGCGCTCAGTTTTAAACATAGTTTTAAGTGCTTTGCGAAATAGAGATTGAAGCATCTGTTTAAATTCTTTGCTGAATGGGAACACAATACACAGACTCCAGCTCATACAGAATGTGACTGCCTGTCTTCTGCATGGTTTAGATTTTCCCTGAGCACCTCAGACCCATGCTCCAGTCCTTCCACTTCTCTAAGTGAGTTTTCAATACCAGTTTAAAGTCTTCATCCTAGTTTTCAAAGCAATTTATGGATCAAGTGCCAGTTACATGAAAGTACAAATTTTGATTTAGGAATCACCCATCTGTGAAATATCTAGTAAAACTGTATGGCATTAGGTTTCTTAACCAACTGTTTTATGAATTTAACAAGCTAGAACATAACTTTACAGAACTGAGCAGGCACATCAGTGTTACGACCAGGGCGGGCCCACAACATTTTGGCACCTGAGGCGGGGAGCTCAAATGACGCCCCCATACCCCCTCACTTGGGCCAAAACTTTGAAAGGTCTCAATTCTCCCTTCTTCCCGTTCTACTCCTCTCATGGTACTGCTCTGCTACCTACACCAATAAAGAAGAACTAACAACTTTAAATGCCTTGTTCAAAAATTTTAAGTAACACTTAACTTTCAAACACCTGAACAGCAAATGTAACTTTTCTTGTCTGCATAGTAAACACTGGCATTTTTATCTGTTTGAATAATCAAAGTGGTGCTTTCTGTGCCTTCTTGGTTGCAAAGATTTGAACTGCTTCTGCTTCCTGAAGATTCACAGTCTGGGCCAACTCATGCTCTATCGAGATGCTTGCAAGGCCAATCAGCCTCTCCTGTGTCATTGTGTAGCGTAGATGTGTTTTTATTAACTTCAGCTTGGAGAAGCTGCATTCTCCACTGGCAACTGTTACAGGAAGTGTTAGAAGTATGCGCAGAGCAACAAAAGCATTTGGAAAGAGGGTGGTCATCTTATTTGTGCACATATATTCCAGAACAGCCTTTGGAGTTGATCCTGCTGAAGTGTATCTTAAAAGGGCTTTAAGTACATCACCTAAATCACTTGCATCAATATCGCACAGGTCATCACGGGTCAACACTGTCCTTAGTGCCCTGCATTGCTGGTGTAGGTCTTCTTCAGGTATAGTGAGGAGTTTTGGAATATCATACAACATCCCAAATATACCGCTGTGTTCCTTGAGCTGCATGAAACATTCTTCAACTGACTGTATTGCACAATCTAGCCCCTGGTTAAAGAATTCAACTTTGAACTGTTGTTTGGGGTCTCTTATGGGATTATCCCGTGCCTCCTAATCAAAATGTCTTCTTCGGTGACTCTTGTATTCTTGAATGGTTGGGAAAATAGCTTCCATGTGAAGATCCTCTGCCAACTTCTGTGCACTCTTCAGAACATTTTGAAATCCCTCATTTGACCAGTATGACTGTAGGTATGACTTTGTTTTGTCCAGTTGTTCCATTGCTCCAGATATATCAAGGTCAACACCTTGGAGTCTCTTGCTTACAACATTTATTTCAAACAGTATGTCATGCCACAACACTAAGCCACACAGATATTTGAAGTGATGTATGTTTCTGGTGATTCCATTTCCCTCTGCCACTATTCGCCCATGAACAGTTCCTCTCATAGCATTATTATCATATGGCATCATCTGTCTTCCAAATTTTGGTGTTTGATAGGCTTTATCGCCTCCACTCGACTTTCCCATCATGTGGCACTCAGTGGGTTCAGTGTCAGAGAGGATGTTTCCAGATGTTGCTTCAAAATTTGCCATCGATGAGTTGATGCAGAGAAAAAGACATAGATGCTTTGAATTACATTAAAAAATTCAGCAGCCTCACTAGAAGCTGATGCTGCATCACTGACAACCAAGTTCAATGAATGAGAAGTGCATGGGACAAAAAAAAAGCTCGAGGGTTTAACTCTCGGATATGTGTCTGCACTCCTTTGTTCTTTCCTCTCATCTGGCACCATTATTGTAGCCCTGACCTCTCATGTCAGCTATCGCAATTCCCATATCTTCCAGCTTTTTAAGAAGCACATTTGTCATATCAGCTCCTGTATCAATGTCAACACATTCTAGAAATTACTCTCTGACAGTCACCATTGCAGTGACATTTTCACTAGGTTCTGTTGTTGTTACAAAACACACCATTAAAGTCATTTGTTCCGTATTGCTGAAGTCAGGGGTGCCGTCCAGAATAACGGAGTAATATCTTGCTGACTTCAGATTTGCCACAATCTTCTGTTTGACTTTTGTTGCCAGTAACCGTATGATCTCATTTTGAATTGTTTTTTCCGAGGTAGTGGTGTGTATACATTTCTTGGGTGGTGACTCTTCTTAGATGCTCCTGGAGTACAGCATCAAACTCAGCCATCAGCTCTACAATTTTAAGGAAGTTTCCATTGTTTGGCACATACAGCTGATCTGAAGTGCCACGCAGTGTTAGGTTTTGGGTAGCAAGCATTCTCACAATGGCAATGAGCCTTTTCGGAACACTTTGCCAGTAAAGAGACTCTGATGCAATCTTCTCTTGATGCTGATCATCTATGGTGGCCTTTACCCTTAGTCTCATCTCAAGCCTTTCCACCTATGGAATGCTCTCTGGTGATTTGCTGCCTTCTCATGGCATGCCAGATTTCTAGCCAGATTTTTCCAGTCCTTTGTTCCTGTAGAACCCAATGTGGTTGGAATGTTAGACTGGAAGAGTTTGCAACAAAAACAATATGCAGCATTCTGGATTTTTGAGTACATAAGCCATGGCCTCTTCACTTTGTCACCATTGGGGATTTCACGCCAGTAATGTGTTGGATGGAAACTTCTATTTTCATTGTCTTTGGGGAACAGGAAGTTTTTCACTTGCTGTGGCCCATGCAGTACAAGGAAGTCCCTCAGGCTACTGCTCAAGTGGGTCCACAGTCCTGGAACATCTAGACTTAAGGATCTAAACTCAGCAGCAGCTGTTTCTTGTGCCTCCACTACACTCTTCTCTGATATACACTTTTCTTCAGAAATGTGCATGGTTACATCCATTTGAGATGGAGATATGGATGATGCAGTAGCTGCTATGTCACCTGCACTCTGACTAACTGGAAGATCAGGCATCTCCTCACCACTCACATCCTCCCTGGGGCCGGAAGGCTCACCGTGAACATTTGTGTCAATGTATCACAGGAGAGCTCCTTCCTGCTTAGATAAAGCAAAGGAAGCTTTTCTCTTTCTTTTTCTGAATGCTGCCCCAGAGGGGAGTTTTCTTCTTTCACTCATGACTGCTGTTCTGTGCCAGCTATAGTGGCTTTCAACACTCAATTGAAGAGGAGAAATAAGCAGGCTGGTAGCAGGGCCTGAGTGAGGGATGATATCAGCGTCTTAAGGGCCTAGCTGGCTCCTACTACTTCAGCTGACTGCCTGTTCTCCTGAAGTGGGTTCAGGGAAGCATGAGGAAACAGGAAGCTCCCTGAGAAGTTGGTGTTAATCAGTCCAGGCTCCTGGGGGTGCTAGAGAGGTACATAAGAGGCTCCTCCTCCTCTCTCTCCCTGCAGCTGCTGCTTCTTTCTGTTATTCCCTCTCACCTTTTCTCCTGCCTGCCTGTTATGTCTCTTGTGCCATCCTTCCTCAGCATAGCACTGCACCATCTCTGTGCATCTAGAGCAGAGAGAATACATATGCACCAGCAGCAGACACAATTTTCTACACTCTGGGTCCTAGTGGCACCCCCCCCCCCCCCCAGTGTGGCACCTGAGGAAACTGCCTCAGTTCGCCTCATGGTAAGGCCAGCCCTGCTTATGACTGTAGGTAAAACTAGTGAAAGATTTTCCAAGGGAAAATTTTTCCATCAGAAAATGTTGATTCTTCAAAAGTGAAACATTTTGTGGAAGATGTTGATTTTGAGAAAAAAATCATTTAAAAACAACTGAAATTTAACAATTTAATTTTCCATTTGAAATGATATTTGTTTATTTTTTAAAATACACTATCCAAAATAAAAAATTCAAAATCAGAACATTTAGATAGAGACAAAACTATTTTTTCCAGAATTTCATTTTCTGGGATATTTGATATTTTTGGGGATCCAAACAAATTTACTGGAAACCAGATGTATGTGCTTTACATGGTTGCTTAAGACACAGTGCTTCACCAGTGGACATGTTCGTCAGAGCAGGTATCACCAAAATAATTTTAAAATCAGTGTAGAAGGATTGAAGTCTAGAAGATTTCTCCTTATGCTTTAATTACTTATCTTTAGTTTTCAGCACATCCCAATCACTATTGCTGTCAGGTTAGATGTCAGATTATCTAGCAATTAGTTGGTTTAGTGACAGTGTTTATTTCAATTGTCTTTGTTTCAATTACTACTTATACTATCTTTAATAATAATAATCTGTTTTCCCATATTTGTAATATTCCAATATTGTCTCATCTCTGGTGTCCAGTATTAATGGGTGTCTCCATATTGCATTTGCTTCTCTGTCCAAAAGACTCATTGTAACTTATTCCAGACTGAACCAGTAAATAGCACCTAGTGTAGGCTTATTTAATACAGACTGCTGCAGACATTTGGAGATGATAATGACTCGGTCTTTGACAAGCACAAGCAAAATTGCTTGTGTACTTCTGAAGTAATGTGAGCTCAGTCAGTGAACTTTAGTAGCATACAATCCTCAACTCCAGATCAACTGTTTAGTGGTGTTCAAATTGACCGTGAGCTCTTCACTGTAATTCTCTTTTTACAGCCTGTTCAGAGTCTGAGGTTTCATGTTTCTTAATTGATAATTATGTCTTGAAGATAATAATGTACTACATCTAGTGGTGTGCCATGTGTTTCTAGCACTTTCACTCAGTGTAACTAATCAGATCAAAGGTGAGCAATAAATACTAGTACCATGCAAGGTGTCAGCTGGTGTTTGATAGTGTTTTGAAAATGTGTGACAGTTGGAAAGGGTATTAAAAATCCTTAATCTTTGAACAAATAAAGCAGTAATAGGAACAGCAATAGAAGACAAAATTATTTCTTTTGGACTAGAAATAGATGCATTGAAATAGTACGTTTGAGATATTTCTCGCCTACTTGGAAAGAAGAAACAGCAGAAACCAAACAAGATAAACTGCTCCCATGAGATTCCCAGCACAGTTTTTCACAAAGACATATAGATGAGGCCTTTACTACTTTTTAGTACTGATCGGTAGCAAACCACCTCTCAAATTTTTGGGATAAATTCATCCCTATTAACATGAGTGTAGCAAATCTGACTGCCAATGAAAGCCCCTCAAACAGTTATACTAATTCTAAACTAGCCTAAACTAGCTAATGTTTCATTTTCAGAAGCACAGCAAGATCTGGGCAGACTTTGAAGCTAAGCTATAACACACATAAGATACTAATCTGCAATTCATCCACTATCTGTCAGCCCGTCCTCCACTCATTTTGTAACCCAGTTCATTTTCTTCCATTTTATAAAAACAAAGGGGAGACAGGTGTGGCCGGGGGGGGGGGGGGGGAGAAGATGGAGAGATGGAAAGAGAGCAAGATACTTATTCCCAATGATGTCAGTCTTCACTTATGATAGTGAACGTGAGCCTTGCTCTCAAAATACTGACAGTATCATCTCTTATGACAATGTTTAAAGCATCGACAATTCCAGGGTTTGCACATTCTCAGTATTTGAAGGCATTTGGAGAGTTTACAAAACCCTGGCCTATGTTAAGCCTGAAGGCTAGAACAACACACTTTTTAGCAATTAATGAGTTAATTCAGAATAATTTTAAATCTTGTAAAAACAAAAGTGAGATTTCCCCCCGAAAAGGCCAAACATATTGGGCTTACATGACCCAATAGTGTGGGGGCAAGATAGTTCCTTACTAATAAAATCCAAACAACACTGAAAGACAAAAACTGTCACTTAGGCCAGGTCTACACTAGGACTTTATGTCCTCACCCGTCCACATTATGAAGCAGTTTATTTCGACATAAAGGGCTCTTTGAATCGATTTCTGTACTCCACCCCGACGAGGGGAGTAGCGCCAAATTCGAAATGGCCATGTCGAATTCGAGGTACTGTGGACGGAATTCGACGCTAATAGCTCCTGGAGCTATCCCACAGTGCACCACTCAGTGGACGCTCAGGGCAGTAATCTGTACTCGGATGCTCTGACCTGCCACTCAGAGAAATCCCCGGGAAAATTTGAATCCCTTTTCCTGTCTGGCCATTTTGAATCCCATTTCCTCTTTGGACATCGTGGCGAGCTCAGCAGCAGTGGTTTCCATGCCATCGCAGAATAGAAAGAGGGCTCCAGCATGGAGTGATCGGGAAGTTTTGGATCTGATCGCTGTGTGGGGAGATGAATCAATCCTAGCCGAGCTCCGTTCCAAAAGACAGAATGCAAAGATTTATGAGAAAATATCCCAGGCTATGACGGAGAGAGGATACAGCCGGGATGCTACGCAGTGCCGCGTGAAAATCAAGGAGCTGCGGCAGGCGTACCAAAAGACCAAGGAGTCCAACGGACGCTCCGGGTCGCAGCCACACACTTGCCGATTTTACGAGGCACTGCATGCCATGCTCGGTAGTGCTGCCACAACTACCCCACCAGTGTCCGTGGACTCCGACGACAGGGTCTTATCTACGGCCACGTCGGAGGAGGTTTTTGTGGACGGCGAAGAAGAGGAAGGGGGGGGAGGAGGATGAGGCACTAGACAGCGGTCTCACTGCTGATTTCCCCGACAGCCAGGAACTATTCCTCACCCTGACTGAGCTTCCCTACGAACACTCCCAAGGCAGCATTCCTGACCAGGAATCAGGCGAAGGATCATCAGGTCAGTGTGTTAGACATTTATTTGCAATACAATAGGTATGGTGTGTTAGCACTGTGTAACTGTGGCTTAATTGGCCTTATGCGCTTCAGCTTGGAGTCGCTTTCCCGTGCAACTATTCAAAAAGTCTGTCAATATGTATGGTGATAGAGGTGTAATCCCCATCTGAGATCTCCGCGAAGCTCTCCTGGAGGTACAGTGAGAGCTTGTTTAGCACGTTCACTGGGAGAGCGGCCTTATTGTCTCCTCCATGGTAGGATACTTTCCCGCGCCATGCAAGCTGCAGGTACTCTGGTATCATTGCCTTGCATAGCATGGCAGCATACGGCCCCGGGGTTTGCTGGCATTGACGCAGCATGCAGTATTTCTCTGTCTCGGTAATCCTCATCAGAGTGATATCAGTCATGGGGTCCTGGTTTGAATGAGTGGTATAATTAGTATAGTGAATGCTTCCTTTTCCCTTTAAAGAAAGACACCCGGCTGTTTCCGTTAACACGTGGTGGTAGGGATTCGGGAGCCAAACCATTAGTACTTAGCGGTGCGCGGGCAGGGACAGTTCCGGGGAAAGGGTACGCGAGCCGTTCAGAAACAACGGATCGTGGGCAATCTTGGTTCCCGGGAGCGGCCACGCGAAGGGGGGGGTGAGGGGTAGGCCAGCCGTTCAAACACAGTGGTTCGCGGGCGATCTTGGTTCCCGGGAGCTGCCACGCGAAGGGAGGGGGGGAAGGGTAGGCGAGCCGTTCATGCTGAGCGGTTCGCGGCCATTTGGGGTTCCATGGAGCGACCACGCGGAGGGGGGGGAAGGGTAGATGACCCGTTCATGATGAGCGGTTTGCGGGCACTTTAGGTTCCCGGGAGCGACCACGCGGAGGGGGGGGGAAGGGTAGGCGAGCCGTTCGTGATGAGCGGTTCGCGGGCACTTTAGGTTCCCGGGAGCGACCACGCGGAGGGGGGGGAAGGGTAGGCGAGCCGTTCATGATGAGCGGTTCGCGGGCACTTTAGGTTCCCGGGAGCGACCACGCGGAGGGGGAGGAAGGGTAGGCGAGCCGTTCATGATGAGCGGTTCGCGGGCACTTTAGGTTCCCGGGAGCGACCACGCGGAGGGGGGGGGGAAGGGTAGGCGAGCCATTCATGCTGAGCGGTTCGCAGCCATTTTGGGATCCATGGAGCGACCACGCGGAGGGGGGGGGAAGGGTAGATGACCCGTTCATGATGAGTGGTTCGCGGGCACTTTAGGTTCCCGGGAGCGACCACGCGGAGGGGGGGGAAGGGTAGGCGAGCCGTTCATGATGAGTGGTTCGCGGGCACTTTAGGTTCCTGGGAGCGACCACGCGGAGGGGGGGGAAGGGTAGGCGAGCCGTTCATGATGAGCGGTTCGCGGGCACTTTAGGTTCCTGGGAGCGACCACGCGGAGGGGGGGGGGGTTAGGAAAGCCGCTGTAGATTAGCGGTTTGGCCAGCAGCAGTTCCTGCCCGCCGCCAGGAACAGTGAGGGAGACATGGGAGTAGAGCACTGCTGTGAAGCAATCTCTCAGCAGTCCTAACTCATAACCTTACCATGGTCTTCAGAGAGGTGATTTTCACTGTTCGGCAAGGCTTCTGGGATCCGTATACCGGGACCCCAGACACTCAGCATTAAGGCATAATATTTGACCTTGTAGTACGTTTACATGTGATAGCCACTGTGTTTGGTCCTATTCACGGTGAAAGAGTATGGGCATTGTTCTGCAAAAAGTATCTTTCTGAGGAATTCACTTCCTTTCCCTCATCCCGCAGCTGCGAGTGTCTCCCGCCCTACCTGTGTTTCTCCCTCCCATGGGCTGCTACAGCTAAGGCGGCGCAAAAAGAGAACCCAGGATGACATGTTCTCGGAATTGATGATGTTGTCCCAAAGGGAGGCGGCACAGCGGAGAGAGGACGTCTCACGGTCCGAGCGAGCAGCCAGGGAACGGGAGCAGAGGGCTGAAGCGCGCGAGAACAGGTGGCGGCAGAAAGATCAGCAGGCTACCCAAACAGTGCTGGGACTAATGAGGGAGCAAACCGACACGCTCCGGCACCTGGTGGATGTTCTCCAGGACAGGAGACAGGAGGAAAGAGCCCCTCTATATGTTCTTTCGCCGGCGCGAATTCATTACCCGCCGGCGCTTTCACGTAGGGACGGCGGGAGTGTGGGTCGAGTGACGAAATTTACGTATGACGACCCTTGACACAATTTCGGTCCCACAAGCCACTGGGGGCTACACCCAGAATTCCAGTGGGCAGTGGGGACTGCGGGAACTGTGGGATAGCTACCCACAGTGCACCGCTTGCAATGTCGACGCTTGCCCCCTTACTGTGGACTCGGAAATTCGAATTCAGATCCCTGATGTGGATTCGAACAATCGACCTGGCAATATCGGGTTCACAAGTTCGGTTTCAAAAAAATCGAACTAGTCTCGTAGTGTAGACATACCCTTAGTTAAGGATTGTAGAGAAGTTTGCTGCAAATTTTACCTTGCAGACTTTTTAGAACATTGCTAAAAGAATTTGCTAGAGTCTTGGGAAATGTACTTCC
This sequence comes from Chelydra serpentina, assembly GCA_037349315.1. NCBI lineage: Eukaryota > Metazoa > Chordata > Testudines > Chelydridae > Chelydra > Chelydra serpentina. Next base: position 24,562,873 of record JBAIAC010000035.1, on the reverse strand, counting down.
CTTTACTTGCCACTAGCAAAATCTTTTTATGGTGGCATTGTATGGGGGGATGTCAGCAAACAGGTAAAGTCTCTGAAACCACTATGGCTTATTGCTAAAAGCAGCCAAGTCAGCAGGCTGTAAATTGGCCAAGTCACAGCCTCAGCTTGACCAAGGCAGGAGGGAAGGGGGTTTTGGTGCTACAGAGAGGGCAGCTTGACCCCGTGTCCTTCCTGATAAGAATTGTGCTGACGTTGCTAATAGAAGAGCAGGATGTGCCCCAGGAATGTCTATTGAGGGCCTCAAGGCTGCAAACTCTGGAAAAACCCACATCTGGTTAATCAATAATCAGAAGGAACCTCTTGCTGGACCATTGAAACTGCTTGCTCAACAAGTTTTCTTTAAGGGACATGTCATTCTACTATTAATGTATAAATAAGAGGGGAAAGTTTGAGGTAGTTGGACTTTTTCTGAACTCTACCTCTGAATACATCTTGCAGTCCCCAGCAGCAGATGGGCTGCTGCTGTGCCACTCGAGAGCCACACTCAGCTTCGGTAATTATCGAGGGTTGGGGGTGTTTTACTAAACTGTTTCAGACTTGTGTAAGTGCTTGAGACTAAGTAAAGGTTAGCTTTAAGTGAAAGCATTCTTGTGTTGTCCTGTTTGTGCCAGCCATCTATTGGTCGGACGGCCATGTCTCCCCTGATTTATTTCCTGACCCCACCTCGCACAGAGTAAAAGTTACCAAGAGCTTTGGGTTGAAAGAACCCCGGGTAACAGCATTACTGTCATAGTCACACACTTCACCATGCCAGTTGTTCATGGTATCTGCTTCCTCAGTGCTAGCCCCAAAGTACATCCAAACCTCTGTGACAGATCTCTTTTCTACTGAGATTTGTGATTTATTTAAAGAAACAATTGGGGGACTACCCACATTGCTTTTATTGCATAAGAAGAGTGCAGGAGCCCAAAGAGTAATATAGTGAATGTGTTAAGGCTTGAAGCTCAAAAGAAAAAAGAAGTTACAAAGATCAGAATGTACAAATATATCCAGAAAGAAAAAGGAATGAGGGCCAGATCCAAAAACTCCCATTAACTTAAATGGGCTTTGGATCAAATCCTAAGTGGTGGATCAATGAGTGAAAAAAGGATAATCTAACCAGAGGAAGGAAGGCGCTATGGACATCATCAAGTGCATTATGGATTTTAATACAAATCTTGGTAACAATCTGTTGTTGCTGTTATGAGACTGGAGCTCACCAAAACTGGAGAACTGTGCCTAACTGTACCTGCAGCGGTGGCGCTCATACCCTCTAGTCTCTTACCCCCTCAATAGGGTTTTTAAAGGCAGAAATACTCCAGTCCCTTTGCACCCAATGTCAAGAGTAATGACTCTGATGCACACAAGATGGAGGGTGGGTCGTGGAACACACATCAGCATGCACATCTCAAATCCACATACAGTACAAGTAAATAGCCATCTTTTCTTCAAGTGGATGAAGACATGTATTATACTCAGATGACTTCACAAGCAGTATCAGAAGGAGGTGGAGCTCAGAATCTATTTAAAAAGCAACCGCAAGACCACCTTCCCAAAATTTGCATCTGACCTCAATGCAAATGTAACAGCACAACGTTTGGTAAAAGTATGTATGGAAGATCAAGCGGCACTCCTGTGAATGTCCAATATTGAAATGTCACTGAAAAATGCATTCAAAGATGCTTTTTATGTTGTTAAATGGGCTCTTAATCTCTGCAGAAGTGAAGTCTGAGCTATCCCCATAAGTCATTGTGATACAGGATGTCTGTGTGGAGACCGCTTGACCCTTTGTGCAAGCCTCAAAGGAAACAAAAACATGAAATGATGAACGAAATGGCTTAGCTCTTTCTAAGTAAAATGTCAAGCATCGTCTTACATCCAAGGAGTGAAGATGCTGTTCTTCAGCAGTGTAATGAGGTTTGGAAAAAAAATATAGGTAAGTAAATTACCTGGTTAAGATGAAATTATGACACCAATTTAGACAGAATCTTAGGATGAGGTTCTTGTCTTTGAAAAACTGAGTACGTGGAGGGTCATCATTAAGGTCTGCAGCACACTGTACGTCTATACTTACGCGTCTCGTCGGAGGAGTCCAATCGATCTTCTGGGTTCGATTTATCGCGTCTTGTCTAGACGCGATAAATCGAACCAGGAAGTGCTCCCCCGTCGACGCTTGTAATCCTGCTCCATGAACGGAGTAGGCGGAGTCAACGGGGGAGCCTGCGCACCGCGTGTGGACCCCGGGTAAGTACCTTTTCATTCGAACTAAGATACTTCGACTTCAGCTACGTTATTCACGTAGCTGAAGTTGCGTATCTTAGTTTGAATTGGGGGGTTAGTGTAGACCAGCCCTAACTCTTCTTGCTGAAATAATGGCTACAAGAAACAATGCCTTTTGTCATAGCAGGGACAGAGAACGAGATGCCACTGAAGGATCACTTCCTTTGCTGGTGGACAGAGGCGTGTAAACCCCTTTCAGAAATTTGACTATGATGGAGTTAATAAAAACTGACTTTCCATGGAGTGGAGGATGAAATGCGAAAATCACTGTCAAGTGGATCTTCAGTGAATGAAGATAGGAGGACTGGAGAAGTAAGAGTTCAGGATGTCCTGAATGCAGGGCCACATCAGTGGAATCCCATGGGCTAGGGAATAGTTGGAAAAATATTTCAATTAAACAAATAGGTAGTACCCATCAAGGGCTTTCTACTAATCAGTAGAACCTGACAAACAGCTTTGGAACAATGCTTCTCTTCCTTATTTATCCATGCAGACTTTTTAGCAGTAGATGTGAAATCCAACCATGGTTCTGAGTCAGCAGATAGTTATAAACAAGGGAGAGGCATGGGTGGATGAACGGAAAGACTGAGGAAGTCAGAAGAACAACATTGTTTCGGCCAAGTTGGTGTGATGAGAATCAATCAGTCTGGCAAGATAAATACTCAGCTTGCAGTTAACCTGAGGAATGCAAGAGCCCTGGGAGTCTTCCAGTGGTAGTGGAGGAGCCACCCCAAATGGAGCAAATTAACAAACAGCCTCATCCAAACACCAATATGGAGATGGCATATATACCAAGGGTGAATAAGCAGTTGGTGCTTTCAGTACCAAAACAGGCATTGCAGATCCACTTGGTACCAGAGCAAACGACAGTCCCAGAGCCAAGGCAGTACTGATCCCGAACACACGGTCTATAGTGAAAACATTGTTGGTGCAAAGACAGCATCTGCACTGATGGGCCTCTCAGTATCGAAAAGGATGCTGACCACAATGCTGAATTTTGACATATGGTGCTGATGAATGAGGCAACTCATCAACTCTGAGGTATAGCAGAAGAAGTGGCAGCAGCCCTGGCCTCTGAACGTTCCTGAATTATTTGGGAATCAGAAATGGAGAGACAGAATGGATCTGACACCGCCTAATACACTAAGGGTGTAGAGCAGGGGTGAGCAAACTTTTTGGTCTGAGAGCCACATTGGGGTTCCAAAACTGTATGGAGGTCCAGGTAGGGAAGGCTGTGCCTCCCCAAACAGCCTGGCCCCTGCCCCCTATCCACCCCCTCCCACTTCCTGCCCCCTGATTTCCCCCCCTCAGAATCCTCAACCTATCCAACCCCTTCTGTTTCTTGTCCCCTAACTGCCCCCTCCCAGGACTCTCCCGCCCCTAACTGCCTCCCAGGATCCCACCCCCATCTAACCCCCCCACTCCCTGTCCCCTGACTGCCACCCAGGACCCCCTGCCCCTTATCCAACCCTCTGCTCCCCACGGCCTTACCATGCCTCTCAGAGCACCATGTCTGGCAGCTGCATCACCCGGCTGGAGCCAGCCATGCTGCCATGCTGCCCAGCAGGAGCTCACAGCCCCGCCACTCAGAGCTCTGGTGGGACGGCGAGCTGAGGCTGTGCAGGAAGGGGGACAGCAGGGGAGGGGCTGGGGGCTAGCCTCCCCGGCAGGGAGCTCAAGGGCCAGGCAGGATGGTCCCGTGGGTTAGATGTGGCCCGCGAGCCATAATTTGCCCACCTCTGGCATAGAAATAGCCAGTGCTGATGCCATTGTTGTCAGTACTGGACTCAACAGATGCCCCCTGGCTGGAGCTGGCATTGAGGGTACAGTGGCCAAGTGATGGCAAAATAGAGGGAAGGGGTTAGATGGCCCAGCTCTAACCAGTGTACCAGAAGAGTCACGGTTCCAGTCAGCACTCTTCTTAGAAGATGACGAGGAATCGCTCCATGTTCTGGAATGACCTTAGTTCATTTTGTGAATCCTTCCTCAGAGGACCAGAGGAAGGAGGACCATCCCTCTTCCTCATAGGGGAAGCACCAGACCTTGTGCTGGGAGCAATGTCCAGTGTTGGCTCGGAAGGAGAGTGTGGGGCCAGATGCACTATGCCCAAGTACCTAAGTGGACCTTACGGCCTGCCCTAGAAGACGCTGCTTCAGATCCAAATCCCTCATCACCTGTGTTCTTTTTTTAAATGACTTGCAGATGGGTCACCTTTCTTGAATGTGTCCTTCTTCCAGGTGCAACGAACATTGCATGCGGGGGCATCACTACTGGGGATAGTCACGCCACAGGATGGACAATGTTTAAACTAGTGAGGGCAACTATCTATCTATCTTAACTAACAACTACAAACTCAACCTAAGGGTACTGTTAAACTATACTATTTACGATATACAGTGAAGTCCCAGAAACACTGAGATAAGAAACATGAGGTAAGCCACCCCACTGATTGCTCTAACTCTAGCCGAGGGCAGTGAGAAATAATGAGGGAGTTGGAGAGATGCTGCCTTTAACTAGCCTGGAAAGGAGCAAAGGGACCAGAGGGCACACACACCACCAATATGGGTACTGCTAGGTAAAGTACTTTGGCTTTGGTGCTCTTGGCATGCACACACCTGAGTAGAGTACATGTCTGCAACCACTCAAAGAAGAATGTGATATAGAACAATAACCTGCAATGATGCCAAGAGTTAGATGAATATCTATGGTACAAGAGAGAGACTGAATTCATGCAGCTTGATGTTAACATCATGGAGACTTAGGACTTCTTAGATACTCAGAGTGAAATTCTTCCCTGTGCAAAGGTCCAGCACAAGACCTATGCATCACTTACATCCTCAAAATAGGACTCAAGTGGGATTTAAGTGGTGCAAAGGTCTTGTGCTACAGAAAAATGAATGTACATACAAGATCCATTGTAAAATTGTCCCTTATATTAAAGTCCCCCACTTTTTTTTTTTTTTTAACTAAGCAAGGGGAAATTGCTTATAGCTAAAAGAGTTCAGGACATCAGAGCAAAAGATGTGGCCAAGAATTCACTTAACATTTTAATTTCTTCAGTGTTCTTATGGTCAAGATTTTGCATTCCTGCAATTAATAAAATATTAGATTCCTGCAAGTATGGAGCCTGCCTCATGCCGTAAATATATTGTACATATCTCAAGCCACAGACATTAAGTCGGCAGTCTTATGCATTGTTTTTGCAGCCTGGAAACTTAGTGTTTAAAAAGCTATTTCCCCTAAAATACAAGTGGTAAGGGATCCGCGATGTTTAATAGTCTTTAAACTTGGAGATCATTGTTCATAGAACAAAAAATAACTAAAATTTCTCCAACAGAATTGCTTTCATTTATATATTTGCAATAAGACCTGATCTGTGCCGAATACTAGGGGGTATTTGCTGAGTTTTTAAAATGCTTTAATTAAGTTTATAACTTGTCAAGTTCTGTTGATATCATTGCTTAATGCACTCTATTCAAAATTAAATAGAAGAAAACGATTTGTTGGGCTTTTTAAGAAAAAAGCATATTTGTTAATCATTCAAATTGTGACTCTTCAGCCCACTTATTTTCCTTATCAGCCTCAAGCAAGATGAGCATCCCCTAATAAGATGCTTTTCCCTTATTGTATTTACAAACTGTTCACAAGGATGAAACATATGGGGCCAGTCTCTCTCTAAACAAACATACTGTACGTAGCACTTCTAGCAGGCTTTTGTGAAACTGCCTAAAATCTGATGCCTTTCCCATTGCAAGGCAGCCACAGTAAGACCCAATACTGATAGGTACGGTTTGCTGGCCTCAAACAATTAAAAAACTAAACCCAGTCTTTTTAAGGATCAAGAGTTCACCTTGTCTCTGCTTTTTATCCTCATCAGTTCTTGTCAGATCTTTACTTCCAGGGTTCATTTGAAACTGGAAGTGTTAGTTCTGTGGCCTTGCTTTTTTCCCAGCCCAACTCTAACATCAGCACACATTAGACCACTTCTTCATCCCTCTGCATCCATTACCTCGGCTCAGTTTTGCTTTTATCACTGTTTACTTAATAACGTGTATAGGAATAACTTAGTATCTCTTTAAATAGTTTGAGAGTCCTCCAGAGACCTGCATAGTGTTCTATGCTGTGGAAGACACCGAAACCCACCAGAGCACATGAATGTAAGTAGCTAGGCATGGCATGTTTGTGTATACTTACTAAACTAATTATTGGGGTCTCGGGTGTACCTGTGTGATTTATTCATATAGTTTTTATTGTATAAGAAATGTTACAACACTTAATATGTAACACAAGGCTTTCCACTACATATTGTAATTTACATGTATGAGGTTTCGTTTGCCTTTTTTCTTTTTTGTGGGTTTGCTCCCTGCTCAAACTTATTTTTCAGTAATATTTTTTTCAGCCATTCTTCCTCCCCCATTGTATTACTTCCCCTTTCTCTGATCTCCTGGTTTATTTCAGTCACTCCTCCCCTTCAATTTCTTCTTCCCCATCAATCCTACCCTCCTCCTTTTTTTCCTCAACTCCCCAAAGTCCTATCACTGTAACTGCCTTCTCTGACCCCTAAACATACACACACACACGATGTTTCTAATTCTCACTTTAAAAAAAATAATGTCTTACAATATCTAGTGTTTCTCATAAAGTCTCAGCTCTTGGAATCATGTGAACACATCCAAATCTCAGCTTTCATTTTTAAAAAGATTTCAGAGCTCATGATTATAAAATGATTGAAAATGTGAATGTTAAGGGCTCACAAACTAGAAGGAAAATAAAATAAAATTAACATAAATTTTATTATTTTGAAGCTAAATCTCTTTTTTGGGGGGGAGGGAACAGGGCTGACGCATGGGGTGAGAGCTCCTCTTCTCTGATCCAGCCCTTTTACACCAGGTAAAAAAAGCTGAAGAAGCAGAAAAGGTATCTAAAAGTCCCAGATCTAGCCAGAGGTTTAATCCTCCCTGCCCAGTGCAGGAAATGATGGAGACATTACAATTTTCCTCCAAGTTTCCTCTTAAAATTCCTAGCATACTGGGTGTGCTGGGGTGGAGGGGTGGCAGGATGGGGCTGCAGAATGAGGTTCTGCAGATATTATGGGCACTGCTGTGTCCCACAGGGAAGTCCAGAGAGGCTGCTTTAACTTAGATCTGGTCTACACTACAGAATTATGTCAGTATAACTGCATTGTTCAGCGGTATGAAAAATTTGACATCCCTGAGCGACGTAGTTATACTAGGGTGACCAGACAGGAAGTGTGAAAAATTGGGACAGCGGATGGGTGGTAATAGGCATCTATATAAGACACAGCCCCAAATATTGGGACTGTCCCTATAAAATCGGGACATCTGGTCACCCTAAGTTATACCAACCTCTCAGGGAGGTGGATTAACTATGCTGATGGGACAGCTCTCTCCCCTCAGCATAGAGAGTCTTCATTAAAGTGCTACAGCAGCGCAGTTGAGACGATGTAGTGTTTTAAGTGTAGATGTGCCCTTAGATAGCCCACTTGGCTGTCTAAATAACACCGGAGGTGACAAAGCAGCACCATTTAGAGGTGCAGCACAGAATCTCATCCGTGATTATTGAACACTTGGGATTGGCATTGACAATACTGAATGCAGCCCTCTCCAGCCCATACATTTACCTTCCTAAGACCCTGTACAGCTAGAACACCAGGACACCTACTGGGAAAGATGATGCAGCTGGAATGAGCTGAGGGGAATGGTAATTCACTGGGCAGTAGCTGCTGAAGGAGAAGGAGAGAAAAAGAATAAGCAGCACTGCAGCACTGTGGTGAACCTGGGAGAAGAGATGCATCTGCATGACAACAAGGACAATGGAGCACCTTGTGCTGGCTGACAGAAGTTGGTGGTGGTAGGGTAGAGGTGATGTGAACAGGAGTTGCAAAGCTATTTCAGGAAAATGGCTGTATGGAAAACAAAGGGTAGTATCCCAATGAGTCCTCTGTTGCTCTCTCAGCTGTTTCCTGTCCATTGCTTTAATAATTAAGAATACTTTAGGGAGGAAAGGGCACAAAATGTAAGGCCTGTTAGATTGATCAAGTGCTGTAGGTGGAGAACTGAGACCAGGGCATTGTAGTGAGAATGGGAAGGCAATCTGAGAGGCAATGTTAGGGAGAACTGATACCTGTACATTCACGCTAACTTTACACTAAAACAAATGTAAAAGCCAATTTTCAAACACAAGGATGGCCCTCAGCGTTCAACACTTGCATTTAGTCTCAATATTTTGCAGAACTCTATACAGCTTTGATTTTTACCCTCTGGAGATATGTGCTGCAAAATTTTGCTTTGTGCAATTTATTGTGCCAATTTCTAATATTTTCACGTCATTGATATGCATCTCACAAATGGTTTAAAGATCAGCAGCCCAGCTGCGAATAGCAAAACATACGGACGTGTGATATTTATAGAGAAAACTGTCAAATTTCTCTAATCCAAAGTAGTCTTTTGAAATAGAGTGAAATATGAAAATTTAGGTTAGGTGCAAATACACCCTATGCTTTACAAACCTTACATGATGGAGTTTTTCTTCTTAGTATAAATCCCTGGCTCTAGTTCCAAAATGTGGATGGTATTGTAGAGCTCTATCACAAGGCCTCACATGGTCTGATATTTCTAATGTCAAATGTCATCTGCTGTTGCCAAAGGAGCCAATGGAGAACTGTATTTTTAGCCATTTTAAATTGCACACATGTTGTCAGGAGTAGGAAACTGCCCAGTCTATTTGCAGATTGGCAGAGACCCAGCACCTGCCACTTTCCAAATTATAATTGATTCTTTTGGCAAACCTCTAGCTGTGCTGTCCGTAAAATAAGGACACATACCCTGCTTCGTTTATTCATCTTAAACAATATTTCACAACTAAAGCTACTGGATGAATGACAAAATAAGCTTCAAATTGTACTCTGCAAGTTGCTCCATGATGAACAGTCAAAATGAAGTGAAAGGATAACGTAGAGTGCAATCCAAATGTATGCATGGCTACATGATAGGGAGTGAGGGCACAGAGGGGTTTTCTCAAGCCCCTGATACTGGTGCTTACCAATGATCAAACTGGTCCCTTACACAAAGTCAGAGTGTCTCAGGGCTACTCTAATTTAAACAAGTGGATACATGTCTAAAGGGGAAGCTTTGGCATGAAAGATAAATACATATCCAAGTCCCATTTTACAGCTCTAAAATGCAGCATTTTCACCCAGCAGACAGATGCTAAAGAGATGCATTCTAAGGGTATTTTAATCTTCTGCTTTAACCAATCAGAGGAGAAAGAGAGGAGAGTAGACATGTCTACTAGGGAGGAACCTCCGGCATCGAAACTGGTGGCAGATGCTCCCAAATGATTCAAAATAAACCAGGCTGTTGTTTTTTTGAGCCTTTAGGGTTCGTGTTTTCCAGACTCCCAAGGGCTAGAAATTGACTTTGTTCAAAATAAGGACTGAGATTCTCACAATCATATAATTCCAGGAGCTAGGGTTTTTTTTAAAAAAAATTATCTATATCATGAGACTTGTGATTAAATTGGAAGGATGTATCTAGTGGATTATCACTTGGGTGCATCCTGGATACAGTACCTTTCAATATTTTTATTAATGACTTGGGTAACAGACTACACTTATAGAATTTGTTGATGACACCAAGCTGGGAGGATCTTCAAGCATTCTGGAGGACAGGATTAGAATTCAAACTTACCTTGACAATTTGGAGAACTGGTTTGGAATCAACCAGATGAAATTAAATAATGACAAATGCAAGGTATTACATTTGAAAAAAAACAGTTGCACAGCTACAAAATGGAGAATAACTGGCTGGACACTAATACTGCTGAAAAGGATCTGGGGAGGGGGCTACAGTGGATCACAAATTGATTAAAAGTCAACAATGTGATGCAGCTGCAAAACAGGCTAATATAATTCTCGGGTATAACAAACAGGAATGTCATATGAGACACAGGAGATCATTGTCCAGCTCTACGTGGCACTGGTGAGGCCTCATCTGGAGTTGTGTGTCCAGTTCTGGGCACCACACTTTAGGAAAGATATTGATAAAATGGAGAGAGCCAAAGGACAGCAACAAAAATGATAAAGTTTTGAAAACCTTACCTCCGACAAAAGGTTAAAAAAAAACGGGCAAGTTTAGTCATGAGAAAAGAAGGCTGAGCAGGGACCTGATAATCTTCAAATATGTTAAGGGCCATTATAGAGAGGACTGTGATCAATTGTTCTCCATGTACACAGAAGGTAGGACAAGAAGTAATGGGTTTAATCTTCAGAAAGGGAGATTTATGTTATATATTAGGAAAAGCTTTCTAACTATAAGGGTTGTTAAGATCTGGCATAGGCTTTCAAGAGAGGTTGTGGAATCCCCATCATTGGAGGTTTTTAAGTACATGTTTCACAAACACCAGTCAGGAATGGTCTATATTCGGTGCTGCCTCAGTGCAGGGTGATGGACTAGGTGACCTAGATGCATAGACGTTTCAAGGTCCCTTCCTGCCCTGCATTTCTATGCTTTTATAAATTCTGAGAGTTGGCAACACTGTATACCCATCAGTAAAGGTTTCATAATCTGGCTTTGTAACAGCATTCACATTCCATTGGGTACTTTGGTGTATATAACAATTATGTAAAACAAAACTTCCCCGAAACTTGAGAATTAATTCAAGAAATGTTCTGCGAGGTTCAAACAGAGCCAAGGATTTTTTAAAGACACCTTTCTAACTTCTTGGTAATAAATTCCTTAATGTTTGCTTCCATTTATTACAAGGGAAACAACAGATTCTTTGGGGTATTTGTTCTCTCTTCACACAATTATCTCCTCTGAAGATGTAACTCTCTAAATTATTCAAAACATTAAACCCTTCCCCACCCCAGCAAAAAAGAACAGAAATAGTTATTATATAGTATAATATATTAAATTGCATTAATATATATGGCAATGTTTCTAATACACCTATATGTGTAACTATGCATTTTAGGGAAACACATTACAGTATGTTGCCTCTTTGTCTTACTATGTGTCCTTTATCATCTTTTAATCAAACCTTTCTATAAATACACATTGCTCTTTCTTTGCAACAAAAATACTGTTTTGGGGATTTATAAGACCCCTAGTGGTACTTTCTTTGATTTACGCCACATGCACAAGCAGCATTAGAAAACACTTCGTGAAATATAACATGGTATTACAAAAGAATGAGTACGTACATTGGACCAAATCTTCAGCTGATGTATATCCATATAACTCCTTGTGACTGATCAGCTGAGGATCTGGCCAACTGACTCATAAAAAGCTTGTGATATAATTACTGTGGTACTTTAAAAAAGCTACAGTGCTATAGATATAAATAAATATATTAATAATGCTGTCCAGAGCTAAATGGATTTGGCAGCCAAAGTAAAGCATAACAGAACTCTTAAAAAGAAAACACATTACATGATACAAAAGGAAACTCTTAGATTTTTCAACAGAGACTTAGGAAAAATATTTTCACTTATAAACCATAAAACCGACTGCCTCTAGCCCACTAAATTTCAACAAGGAGCATTGTGAACTTACTATCAAAACTAGAATATGTATATGTTGTTTTGTGAACATCAAATCAACATCTTATATGGTGCACATTGGCACAGGCCATCTGGTACCACTTGAGAGTTTGGCTCATCATTCCAATAGTTCTTTTCTGACAGTGATTATATGCAAAACTTTATTCTTCAACTATGAACCACCGGATGTGTAAGCAATCTACCCATATCCTGTGATTGAATGGTAAAAAATATTGCTGCTAAGGACATGGGGAAAAACCAAGTAAGTGCACACATGGTCCTTGATCCCTTGGGTTTCCCTTAAGATCTAATGAAAGCTAATAGGTCTCAGGTCCTAAAATCTGTAAACTGCATTCACTGTGCATGTTAGAAATTGGAATCAATTGTTATTTAATCACATAATGAGGGAGGGTCAGAGCTGGTAAGGTATCCTCTGTAGAAAATGCAAGCAGTAACTGTCTTACTCTGCTTTTTAAGATGAATAACTTTGGTGATCAGTGAAATGAATACAAAACCATGAAGCCATAAAATACAATGAAAGTTCATCAATTGTACAATAGTGTTTCAGTCAGGTTGCTTCACCTCTGAGGGGCAGGAGATTACTGAATTTCATTCAAGCACTAGATGTAGATAAAAAGGGGTGGATATCTGTGGGTGACCCATACTAACCAACAAACACATTAAGATGGTACAAACAATTACTCTATTAAAAATACATGGAATAATTAAATACATACACATAAAAGCCACATAATAAAAGATAACATTGATCTTTGCTCAGTTAGCTATATCCATATTAATCAAATGTTGAACTCTTTCTGGCATCATCATTAATGATTGTTACAATTATTTAAAAAAATTATGAGCAGGATTTTATTTATGGATGTAATTTTATATCCAATGCAACTTTCACAGCACAAAGGTAGCTGACAGTTCAAAAAAAGAAAAGAAAAAAGAACATGATAATAAAATAAAACAACCTGCATCCATTTCACAACAGCAAGCTTTATGATTCCAAGATCATTCAAGATCTGCAAGAAACTCAATGCCTTAGGACAAACTCAATGCCTTTGGCCTTGCTAGACAGTACTGCAGAATAGTAATAGTCAAGCCAAGAGTACTGAAGCCATTTTGTCGATCTGAGAAGAGATTGGGGGCAATCTATTTAACAGTGCTTCTTATTGCTGCTCCAATGCGTGACCCATAACTCCTACAGCTGACCACAGCAGCATACCTATAAATCTGGAGACCGCAAAATGCAGACCATGTCTCAGAGGGGCTACATAACATCACTGATCTTATTAGCCAGGCCACCTGCCTAATGCTCAAGGGAGTAATTGGTTAGAAGCTTGCCTAACTGCTTTTCTATTGAAGCAAGACAATATCCTCCTCTTTTTCTCTCCATCCGTGGAAAACAGAATGTCCTGAGCCATTTCAAAATGATCCTTTTCATTCTTAAAAATGAACAGTTCATGGTTATTTATAATATATTCTAAAACATGTCTGGGTCATATACTTAGAGTTTGTCAACAGCTGTTGGCTTCATCTCCAGTTCCTCCCCAGAATCTGACCCCATTCCAAAAAGGTTTAATCATATTACATATCCACTTCTTGTTAATCAAATTGGTATTTCTTCCACATAAAAATGTTCTGCAACCTCTTAGGGCCCAGATTTTTTAAATAGTCCCTAGAATGTTGCATGCACTTAAAACTGTATTTTACATATAAATAGACACTTGCAGGCACAAAACAACTAATTCCCGTTGGGTCATTTTCTCCATTTGCATTCATAATTTTGCAGGTCACTTTTGAAAATGCAGGCTTGAAGGGCTTTATGGATTTCAGTTTAGTATAAATCAGTGGTGTTGAGGGATGTGTTTCTTTCCTGTCAATATCATAAGATTTTTTTTTTACTGTATGAAATGTCTGTATTTGTTTCATGGTGTATTTTAGGAAACAAAAAATGTATTTTAAAATTGACGAGTTACTTAAATGAAGAGCCTGATTTATTAATAGTTTTGCTTAGCCAGTTTTTGAAGTGCAACAGATAACACCTGAGTTACAGACTTGGGTTCCCTATCATGATGAGGGGAAAGATTTGCCCCCACACACACACCCGCCCGCAACTACACAGCTGCTCCATAGCCACTACTTCTGCCCTGAAGATATAGCGGCTAACACATTCCCTCTGTACTGCTCCTCTCTGAGTCATGGTTAATTCTGTGGATTTGCACAGGGGCAAATCTACTTCCATACTCCCATCCTTCCATAAGCTTAGCTCCTCCACCTCCCTTGAGTAGTGTGCGTGGCTCTCCTCACCTACAGAAGAGGTCATGAACACCAGAGACAGGATTTTCCCATGTATACTTGGAGTGTATACACACGCTGACTATCATCCCATCTAGCCCCAGTAACCTTTCTTTCTTCAGGGAAATCTGTGGAGATGTGGGAGACAGAATTTCCTCTACCCCACTCTGCAGGCAAACTACAGAATTGCCACAGAGCTTTCACTGCAACACGTAGGCAGCTCATGCCTCACTGCAATCCTAATGCAGAGCTTTGGTTTGCTTGATGCTTCTCCCAGTCTGATCACAACATTCCTCAACATTGTCCTATTGGGCTGAATATTAATCTATTCCTACTGGGTGTGTGACTCCTTGAATCAGTGTGTTTCATTCAATTATTAATATGATTTCTATTTTATTTCCACATTTCAAATTTACATCACACCAATGTACGACTAGCTTAGGGAGACTGGGCTAATAAAGCTTCAACTTGAATTTCCTTGACTCTCTGCTGATGGATTCTGGCTAAAAAGACTGCGATCTCTAACATGATCAAGACGTTCAATCTGAAGATATTTCATATTGCTTGGAAGGCACAGAATCTATTTGTTTCTCAGTTATTCATCAGGTCAGGTTTGGGACATTCACCTCTTTATACCAGACTCCTGTGTTTGTTAGCTGACTGATATCTGAGGGGACAAATACTTATGTGATTCAACAGGATCAATCCCATTAAGTGGGATAAACATAATCTGATGATCAAACTGTCCTGGTGAATGTTCATCCAGTCTCACTTTTAGGAATAGTAGCATGTCCTATTGATCAGAGTATTGGGACTAGCTGATGGGGACCCTGGAGAAGTATCTGCTCAAACATAATTGAGCATTGAATAATGCTGGTTCCTGCTATCAAGTCTGTTATAGGTAATGTAAAAATGTGAATCCAGTTGTGTGTGTAAAAAGCAAAACAAAGTACAGCATTGAGAGAAATACACCAGCAGGGAAACGTGGATAGAAATATGTTTGAACACTGTCCATGAAGTATATACCCATTCACAGTGCTGGTAATGTTTTCCTTTGGACATGAAGATATATGTCACATTTTTCCACTAAATGCACTTATTGTAGTTAAAAGGGCAGAATCTTGTTCTAAATACACTGAGGCTTTTAGAGAGAGGTAGCAAACCATGCCAATAATGACATCCACTTAGCAGAAAGGTCCAAGGCTAAAGTTTGAGTGTTTACTATGGAAAAATAATAATTCTGAAAACATTTACAGCTTTTAAACATTTGGTATTTTGTTTTCTTTTTTTTTTTCAATGCTGAACTCTTTTTATTTTGTAGTTTTAAAGAGCTCCTAATGGTCTCCATTGTGTCATACATTGTGCTCCATTATGACTCAGAAAGGAAAAGTGCATGTTGAATTATGTGGCCCAGCAATTCTTTGGAGAAGTGTATATGTACTACATTTTTTTTCATTGATTGATTGAAAACTAGTGTTTTTGAATTTCTTCTTACAACAGATGTTAGTCTGCAACCTGCTCAAGATTTGCCACAAAAGTATACACTACATTAAATAGCATGTAGTAAGTAGTTTTATAAGTTAGCATCAATACAACTGTTCAGTCTGATTATATTGTACCTGAAAATTATAATATAGAAGGTTTAAAGAAAACCATACGGTGGTTGAGTCAGGCTAAAAGGAAATAATTTCATCTTTCCATCAAATGCGGATCTGAATTTTTCCATTGTTCCAATATTCTGAATTTAGCCACTGAAACTTCAGCTGTTTGTACAGAAAGGTTCAATTCAATATACTAAGCAAAAATATCTACTGCGCGTGTGTTAAATTCAGTGGCACTTCTTCCCCCCAACCCAGATAAATGGGAATGCATAACTTGTGTACCTGAGAGTACAATCAAACCTGTAGCCTACTGTAAATGTTCAAATTTAGCAAGCCGAATTTTAATCTTCCCCAACACTGAAAAAAATCAGTGTATCTATCTATCTATCTATCCTAGCTGCAAGCTAAAACTAAAATTAGCTACTATATATTTTTTTCTCTTCAAACACACTAATATAGATTTTTGTTTTTGGTAAACTGTTTAGCCAGAAGAAAATACAAATATATTAACAAGTCACATTAGTAACAGCCCTGTAGCTTTTTCAAAAGAATGAAAAAAAGCATACTGTCATGCTATTATGTCCTGTGGTCAGTTTATAATAAATTTTGTAGCCTCTCCAGTTTTCGGCATCTTAATGAGTATTAGCAAATGGAGGCACTTTCTACCCCTTGCTCTTAGCAACAAGAGCCCATTCATGTAGTATTTATCTTGCAAAATATACAGTGGCTTGACTGAGGGTGAAAGCTCAGGTCTAAAAAGACCTGAAAACACTTTCCATATGTTGTTGGAATGTTTTGATACATTGTTAGAAAAAAAGAGGCCCTAAGTATTCCTCTTGAGCACTAAGACTTTATGGAAGTAGAATTTGATGGAATCCACTAAATTATGCTATTGTTCAGTTTAGAAAACACCACTTTTATACACGGAACAGGTCATTAGGAAGAGGTAAGAGACGAAGTGTTTGGATCTCACAGTAGGGGAGAGATCACATTTTCAATGGTTTTGAGAAGAGGATGATGCTTTAAAAGCTTCATTTGACTCATTTATTTTTCTTTGCTACATTCAACAAAAAACTAGAGATTAGGATGAATGACTGGCTCAGGGAATTGGTAATGGATTATGCAGCCCTTAACCTCAAGAGACCTGGTTTAAATGCAGCTTATGTTACTAGAGCTGGTAGACCAGTAAACAAACAAAAACAAAATGATTTGCAAATAATTCCAGGAAAAAAACTAAAGTAAAATTGTGGGACTCACTATTAGTCCTTATGTGATTTTGTTATTTGTAAGTACATGGATGAATATACATGAAAGTGTTTATGAATCCTGAAAGTGAAACAAATCTTAGCAAGAAGGATTAATAGGAAAATGCATGCCATAGTTACATTATCTATTACTAATTATGCTTATTATGGTAGTGCCTAAGGGCCAAACAACAATGAAGTCCCATTGTGGTAGGCAGTGTACAAACACAGAGTAGTCAACAATCCTTGTACCAAGCAGTTTACAGGCTGTTTCTACTTTGAAAGTTTCAGACATCTGTTTGGAGGAACAAAAATAGTAAGTGACTGAGTAGGTGAGAAATCCCACTACAACAACAAAGAGTAACTAGCCTAAAGAAACCGTTCAAAATACAACCTAGTTTCAGTCTATGAGGTATAATCTATTCAGGGAATACTTGTGAATAACAAATACACTATTGAACTGATGAACCGTGGACAAGTTTATATCCAGATCTGAACTTCACAACTACATGTAGTCTTCAGAGTAGTAGCCGTGTTAGTCTGTGTCAGCAAAAAGAAAAGGAATACTTGTGACACCTTAGAGACTAACAAATTTATTTCAGCATAAGCTTTCGTGGACTACAGTCCGCTTCGTCAGATGCATAGAATGGAACATACAGTAGGAGGATATTTATACATTCAGAGAAACATGAAAAGGTTTGTTCGTCTGTTCTGCACTGCAATTTCATCCTATTTTACTGGGGGAAAATAATTACTGAAATGAAGACAATTTCACCCTTGATCAGATGTGTCAAAATGTGAAAAAGTCAAAAACACGGCTTTTGTTCTCCAGCTCTAGGAACCAGATCATTGTTTTTATGACAATAATCGGGTGTAACCTTGGAAATAATGAGCAAGTGCATGGTTCTTTAATAGTCTATTGACAGGGATATCAATAATAAAAAGGTATGGTGGTCAGTCTAATTTAGATTAAAAAACTTTGCTCTTTTCCAATAGGATCGTTTTATTAGAGATGTTTCATGCTGCTCAGAGGCCTTGGCTCTGGTCTGTTGTCTGTCCTTATCTTAAGTATCAGAGGGGTAGCCGTGTTAGTCTGGATCTGTAGAAGTGACAAAGGGTCCTGTGGCACCTTATAGACTAACAGAGGGATTGAAGCATAAGCTTTCGTGGGTGAATACCCACTTCTTCGGATGCAAGCAGTGGAAACAAAATTTTTTTTCCTTATCTTTTTACTTTTCTTTAAGCACTCAAACTGCAGAATCTTTCCTTTGGTTTGGTTTGGTAGAGCTGAGTAGCCATGTTTTTTTTTTTATCTTTGTGGCTGGGCTAGGATGCTGTTCACGGAGCAGCGGCCTGCATTTCCACTAATTAAGCAAGATAACTACATTCTTCCCTCAAGATGAAGCACAGAAGTTATCTGTTTCATTGATGATATTGCAGGATAAAGAACTCTGACTGGCTGAGGACAAGGTATGTTACTTTTAAAAAGTGAATTTAGCTTTTGTTAAAAGTGAAATACTGACAGCCCAGGAGCCTGACATTTCTGCTATATCAACAGAACTGGTATAGCATAGGAAAACGGAAGTGCAAACCTGGCACACTGTCTATCCTGAATTGTAAGTGTAGTAGAGTTTCTGTTCAAACTTTGGCCTTTCTTCTGATACTACCAGGAAGGCCATCTTCCTATGGTGATGATTTAGTATCACCCCTGATACCAAAGACTGGCCTGAAGGGCCCTAACTCATTTTACATAGGCCACAGAACAGCCACCAGACAGTTCCATCACTAACAATCTGCCTAGATCTAAGAACTAGATCAAGTCAAAAGGCTCATAGGTTTTACCGCTTCTGAGCCTCCTCTCTATTATTTTCTTATGACCTGGTGTAATTTTCATGATTAGTATTGGATGACTGACATATGATTGTCTTGTGTAAATAAAATAGCAATCTTTTCCTGTTCAATATTGCTGGGATACTATTTTAATTAAATAAGGAAACGGCAACATGGGTGAACCTGTCAATATTAACAGCAATTCAATAATTACAAGACAGAGACTTTCTTCATGAATTAGATCATGTTATGTTATGAATTAGATCAGGCTTGACAAAGCCCTGGCTGAGATGATTTAGTTGGGTTTGGTCCTGCTTTGAGCAGGGGTTTGGACTAGATGACCTCCTGAGGTCCCTTCCAACCCTGAGATTCTATGATTCTATGTTTTTATAATAGAACAATTCTGTAATTTAAGATGAGGATGATACAGAAGAGGGGAAAATAGAGATGGAAAATAAAAAAATATATATTTTATTTTCTCTTTTGAAATATAGATGGGAAACTTGAGTGTTTACAGTTAATCTAATATTCTCAAATTCTGCTGATTCTGGTTGTTTTTATTACTGATGTATTTACTGTATTATTAATTGTATACCAATTTTAAAATATGAAACAGTTGATTAGCCTAAGGTAGCCAAATAGAAAATTGTAGACACCACCTTTTATTCCTGTAAATCTTCTAAAAGATAAGCAGGGACCATTATTTATGTATCATGGTCAGACTTCCAAATAATTTAGGCAAGCAACAGCTCATGCAATCTGTGTGCAACTGATGAGTGATTCATACAAGCAGTGACCATAATTGTGTAAATCAGATATCTGCACAGAGTCTTGTAACCGTGCACAGAAGCAAAAGTGACCTCGACATCAGAGTCAAGGAACTGAATAGTTTTCCATGGCTTGTGCATCATTACCAGTAAGCGATTCCACAGGCCAAATTCTAACCTGAATTACATCTGCAGAACCCAATTGTCTTCAAGTAGGGTTGCACGGATGCAAATAAGTTTGCTCATAAAATTGGAACATAAGAGTCATAGAGATTAAGGCCAGAAGGGACTGCCAGATCAACTAGTCCGACTTCCTGTATATCACAGGTTACCAACACTACCCAGTACCCTCACACTAAACCTAAAAAACAATATTACATCAAAGTATTACAGCCCACTGGATATTAGACAATTATGTGCTACAGGCAGAGAAAGGAGGGACAGAGGTGCACCGGTGTTCAAGGCCCCCTACAATAGCAGGGAAATGATTAAACATCATTTATACAATTCTTTTGATTATATAAAAATGGCATACATTCCAATTCACTTTTAAATAGCTGTGTTAAGTCTGTCACTAATTATTGAAATATTGCTTTGTCACTGAAGTCAGAAGGCATGATTAGATATACATAGTGAGCAGATATTCTAAATAGGAAAGTACCATCCTTATACAGTCCCTTTGTAGGGTACAAACACACTGTATTCCCTCCTCTTTGGGGATAGTGACAACTTAGACAACAAACACAGATCTTAAACTTCTGACTAAGCTTTCGCCCCACATTTGGCTGTTGCTAGAGCTTTCCTTGTGGGACACATTTGTCTCCAGTCCTAATTCCCTTGGACCCAGAGACACTTCAGTCCCGCTAATATCTAGGTTGAAGGTAACAATATCCAACTGCTATTATGAGCCAGCAGTAATTATTCTGAATCTTTATAAAAAAGTCTAGCACCTGATTCTATAAAGGAGCCATCCTATAATTCCACACCGTTCCACAGGTGTGTCCATTGATATCGTCTCAGCTGTATCATTTAGTGTGTTTAACTCTACAATGTATGTATTTCACTAGGTGATGTATACAGTATGGTTTTTTGTGTAAGGTACATGTTTCCTCATTATATTGGCTTGAATTGTCTAACTTGTGGCCCCTTATATTTCAGGGCTTGTCTTATAAGTGATGAGGGAATTGCTATGCCAAGATTATAGTCTGAGGGTGGCTACTATTAGAATTCAACTGTGTATAAAAATGATCAATTTGGTTGCAAAATTAATTTGAGTGTGGACACAATGCAATGAAAGATGTAATTATAAGTGGCACAGCGGACGTAATTGTCTTGTTTGAGTCTAAAAGCATTTTGTTCAGCTGCAGTTGTCTTGATTATTGTATTGGTACTGCTGCTCACATTCACATTTCAGAGCATGATAGGCTGGTGTGGGAATAATTTATGAACTTCACAAAATTCATGGTTCCCTAGCTTAGGCAGTGCTTTTGAATTTTACATCCAACTGCTTTCAAGGATTATTCTGTATTACATTTTCTACATAGCAAAATAAGCCAGCACCTTTGCGCTGAAATGCTTATCTGTTTTCACTTGATCATGCTGTAAAATAACCACAGTAGCCTGAATACAACTGTAGGAATACATTTGTAAGATTCCCACACACTATTTGAAATAAATATTTGCATAATATTTAGTCAAATCCCTACTGAACACATTAAGACCTCAGATTTGTTTCCAGATGGAATCTTTAATCTATAAAAGCCTGTTCATAGTATTCATTTATAGTTTTAGACATATTTTTAAACCAGAATCCATTCCTTAAGATTGTTCCAAAAGTGAAAGGACACTGAAATGGATTTCTAGGAAGAATTAACTCGTGAAGAGTTTATAATCTCAGTTTTGACTTGTGCGCACTATTTATGGAGGATCCTTAAAATAGGCTATGAGCAATGAAAAGGATCTGGGAGTATCTTATTCTATTGCTAGTGGCTATTGGAGTACAAAACTGATAGGATTTACTTTAACATAACTCTGCTACTGGGATCAAAGGATGACTCATTATGAATTGAGGATTGTAGATTTTAATTCAGTCTGACTAGAAAAGCATGTACCATATTTTTTAAAATAAAATGCATCATATCTCAAATTATTAATGAAGAAAATAAATCCAGCATAACAAAGTTGATGGAAGACTATTAATTTCTGGATTTGGAAACCTGTTTTTACTGGAAAGTGATACATATCTGGTTATATATTTAGGTATGCTTGTGGCCTCTCATAAATTACCATAGTATCTGAGTACCTCTAGATCTAAACAGAATCAAATATCGGGGGTCCCTTTCCTAGCAGAAAAGGAAATTTTCCTCATTGAAGAGGAGGGAACACACCTACAATCTTTCCAGACCTATATAAAGTGTAAAATGTTGCCCTTGGCATATCTTACACCCTTACTCTGCGATTCTGGGATTGTAGCATGGACCACATGGGCTCCTTTGTTTCATATACTTACTACTCTGGAGTGCAATTCACTGGACTTGAACTATTCAACTATTGCTCTCTAGGTCTTCTCTGATTTTGCCCTTATCTGGTATTTATTTATATTGCTATTCTTACTGCTACTTCTAACTTCAGGTACAGTAAGTACATGATGTTGCAATAGTCTGAGTAAAGAGCTCAATAAAGAAAAGATATATATAGTTTGTGTTTGTTTTAATTTGTAATATTTTAATGCATAGGCAGCTCTTTGATATAGGCAGCGATACACCTCAAAAGATACATGAAGATCCAAACAGAAAAATCAAACAGAGCCTCCAAAGCATAAATCTACAATGGATCCCATCTTCTACCTGCTTCGAGTGGTAAAATGTCTCATTCCTGTCAGACTGATGGATGCATGCCTAGCAGCACAGTGTGTTCTCTTGGAGCATCCAAATAATTCCTTTGGTTGTAATAATATATGCCACTGAGATAGAATTATCTTTAATGTTAAAGAAATCAGTAGGTAATGGTCCTGGTTCTCCTCTCACACTGGTTTTCACTTGAGTAACCCCATTGATGACAATGGGATTACTCCTGATTGTCACCAGTATAAGCAAGGGAAGATTCAGCCCCAAATGTGTTGTTTTTTTGTTTGTTCTTCTAACAAGTGTTTTTAGAAAATCAGATATAGGGCCAAATTCACTGAAAATATGGGGTCAGGTGGAAAAAATAGTATGTGCTCATAAAATTAAAATCTTTCATAATGAATACACAAATTAATGATGCACAAGCAACCATAAATCTGGTATTTCATAACTTTTCAGTTAATTGTTCTCTTAATTGTAACAATTGTAACCTTAATTGTTCTTCTAATGTAGTTTTTGTACATAATTTATACATAATAATCTGCCAGGACTGAGCAAGGCAAGGGGCACTACCAATGTGAATCAGAAAGGAGGAATTGTTTTATTTACTATGCTCAGATACCAGAGTGATGGCCACATTATAACTACATAGGATAGAGAGAGAGACACACACACAATCTCAGCCTAAGTCTGCAGAAATACTGATGAAAGAAGGTTCCTCCTGAATGACAGAACTCACGAGAAAAACAAACAAACAAACCCAGCTATTAAAGTCAGAATTGGTAAGGTTTCACAACAGTTATATAACAAAGCTTGAGTGTATTTTTACTATTTATTTAAAGAACTATGAATCTGTAATGGTCTTAGATAGAGTATATCTTTTATATTGAAATACATGGGGAAAGGAGGTCCCTGATTCTCCATTGCCCTAGGCCTTTTGTAGTCATTTATACTGTGTAGAGTGTGAAACACTACTATTCTGATTCACTAGCACATCACAACCATTTATCACTGGTGTAAAGATGACAACTGACAGAAAAGATAATGAACGTTTTCCTGTATAGCCTTCCAGCAGCTTTCTTTTCTGTTTAATGATGTAGGCGACATACTGACACAATATTTCATCAGTTTCAACTGTAGGCCATTTGGATATATTTTGGCCTGAGGCTTAGCTAGACATTAAAAATACTGCCAATGGATTAGAGTTAAAATCATCTCTCACACTCTTTGAAGTCATCACTATAATTAGCAACTATATCGTTTAATGTTCTATAACTCAAGATTAGAAGATGTATCTAAAACTATGTCCCCCTGGATGAAGGAACTTTCTGTGGTTTTGAACAGCTTGTTGAACAATCATAAAAAGTGAATATATCAGTACTCTGGAGTTCTCCTTTACTTTAATAATTACCATGCCTGACAAATTATGCTAGAAGACAATGAGCGGTCACTTTGAAGTCATTTATGATTTAGCGCCTGCTTCAAAATCCATTGAAGTCACTGGGAGGTTTTTCCATTGACTTAAGTGACCTCCGGATCAGGCTCAAAATGCACCTGAAGTGGAGGAAGGGTAGGAGAGACTATACATGAGCGACATTTGTAATAAGTTGTTTTTTCCCCTCCAATGAATAAGCGGCTTTTTGAATATTAAGTATCTTAAAGGGTGACAGGAGAGGGTGGTGTGGTGAGGAAGAATAGGAGATAAATATGTTTAGATTTTGGTTTCATCACAAAATAATTCTTCAAAAAATTTTGATTGAAGTTAAAATTTCCATTTTGTTCAGGAGTTTTTGAAGAAAAAAATGTCAATCGACTCTATTAGAGAAATTAGCTTAACTCAGTGAAATCTTGTTTAACATGACTTGAATAAACCACATCAGTTGTGTGCTCTTATCTGTTCAGGAAATTATTAGGTTTGGTTGGTTGGTTTGGTTTGGATTTTTTCCACCAGGGAATTTGCACTCTGCTCTCTGTAGAAAGAAATAAAATAAGAGTTTTGTTTGATGCTATGAACAATATGAGAGCAATTACCATTCTACAGATCCAGACTAACACGGCTACCCCTCTGATACCATTCCTTGAAAATATTTGGATTATATATTCTCTCTTTTATGTTGATCGTTAAAAATGTACCTTTGGTCAAACAACAGTTTGTTGTTTAAATTAATTATGGACACTGGTATCGATTTTGCATGTATAATTTGATTGAGCTGAACTTTTTTCATTCATGTGTTAATAGCTCCAAAGGATCTAGGCTATATTGAACAACTTTGCTCTGGATGTGAAAGCAATAGCAACTCAGTAAATAAAAGATACCAGACTGCCTTGTGAATGTTGCAAAGATTTGCTTAGCAATAACAAAAAAATAATGTAATTTTTCTAATGCCTGCCTTTCATTTACATTCATGACACAGAGGAGGGGAAAAGCCTTTCACTATTTCAAACCCACCAAGTCCACAGATGGTTCTTTTCGCTGTGTCTGTAAGCTCTGCCCACCAATAGGGGTGCAGACCTCACTCAGAATCCTCTTCTGCTTAACCAATAGCAGCTCTCCTAACAAGGAAGGGATACCTTTGGCCAGCAGCAGCTATACCGCCACCCTCAGGATATGATTTCCCCTCACAGCTCAGTCCTGCAATCCAGCAATAACTGTTTTTTTACTAAAATCTCATGAATTAATATTGTACTAGATTTAGGGCCTCTTCATATGAAGCTCCCAATCTCAAAGTAATGAAAACAGGGTAGAGGCAGCAGAGAAAATGCAGGCATGCTGATAGTTTTCTGGTCTTTAGTGTCTTAGCTCCAAATTCAAGCCTGATCTAACCTCAGCAAACTACTCTACGGATTTAATTGATACCAATATGTGGCTTATGAATGGGTAATGAATCTCCCCATTAAAGAATAGTTACTCACCATTTATAGGATATTAAGCTTTGATCTGAATAATGTCATACTAAAGACTACAAAATATTGTTTGGCCAAAACTCTCTTTAAAACCATCAACTCTTCATGTTTAAAGTAACAAGTTACATTATCTCCAGAACCAACCGAAGGGCCAAAAATCCGTATGCTGTGATTGTAAAAACCTGACACAGGCCCAAAGTCCAGAGTTTGGTCAAAGGCTGAGGCCTAGAAACAGTGAACAATACTGGCTAACAGACATGAGACAACCTTGTTTCTTACTAAGATAAGCATGGTCCGCAAAAACCCAGGTGTGAAGCAATAATTGGAGCCTTTTATCTCCAGCTGCAAACAGACCAAAGGAGAGACGGGCCCAGTTTCTCATACTCCTCTGCAAGAGGAGATAGTAGTGCCTTCCCTGCATACCAACTTTGAGGTCATGAAAAGGCCCAAGCATGTCAGTATGAGATATGACATCCTCCCTCCTTCCTCCCAGATACCAGTGTCTGCCTTTAGAAGCACAAATGAGCAACTGAAGAAAAGCAATTTCTATTGCCATATACTTTTCAATGTTTCTTTTTGTTCTAATTCCCAGATATATACCTGTTGGACAATCAGAGGAAATGCTTCATTCCTATGGACCCTAAATCAGAATTCAACATATACATTTTGTACTAATACACTTTGTTGTTTAAAGGAAAACACCTGTGTATTAATTGCATATGTTAGCCTGAAACCATGAGCGGAGACATTATGTAATCTTTGACTATTGGCTACTGTGCTTATCTTGTCTTGCTGCTAGACCTATCCAGGGCTCGGGACTCCACCCCCCTCCCCCCCCCGTTTCTTCCCTCCACCCATGGAAATTCAATATAACCCATTGTAATCAAATGATTGACAGTGTCTTTGAGCCTAACAAGCAAAATGACACTCTGCCAGCGCTGTGCATAATAAACCCATGTGCTTGATTCTACACAGTGTCCATTTTCGTTCCTTCACCAACTTCTAAACTACATAATTACTTTCAAATCATAATAATGATTTAATGATTCTTTAAACGAAAATAACTTTGCAAGGGAATATTTACATATTTTAAAGGTTATTTTGAATGGTGAGCTATGCTTTACTTTTATGCAAAATGTCTTAAAAATCTATTTGATAGTCAGAGCAGAGTATCTGGAAGGAAAACAAGGAGGGGGAGAAAGTAATCTGTGTCAACTAACAAAACCTGATTTCTATTCCAGGTCCGAGAACACTGATCAGAAAGAAACCAAAATGAGATTGCTTGACCTATGTACCAGCTACAGCATATGCTTAAGAAAACACCTTGATTACAATGTAGCCCTTATTATCTTCCTTTGCTTGGATATGTTCAAAGGGAAGATATATGAGATAAATGCGAAGGGGCTGAATTTTCTATGAACAGTTTGACAAATTAAACAATCATGGAGATGTGAGATTTCCCAGATCTTAGGTGAGAATTCTTCATAAGTGATATATTGTTTTCATTAAAGTTTCAAAAACAATTTGGTGTATAAAGCTCTGAAAAAATATCTTTAAAGAATACAAAAGAAAATGGATTTTACAGTAAACACCCAATTGAAATAATGAATCAAATGTAAGTTTCCAAAAAAGTTAATTGGGGTTCAGAGACACTTAACTGAAGGATGATATTATTCCACCTGTAATTTGAACAATTTTGAGGAGTGCATATTGATTTTTAAATATTAGATTCAAGGTGGTTCCGTTTCCATTCTATTGTGGATCTTGCTTCTTCTATGGACAAATGCCTAGATGACGATATCATATTCTCCCAAATCTTACTATTATTATATGGTCAAGATTTTCAAATGTGATTCGTGATTTTAGTTGCTTCAACCAATGTGACACTTCTTAAAGAACCCTCATTTGTGGAGGGCAAGTGGTTAGTACGTTATGAAAATCAGGTCCCTTTGTGATGTTTCAAGTTGGATATGCAAAAACCGAGATATCTAAAATCACTTGTCACTTTTGTAAAATCTTGGCTGATAATACCTCCTAGTTTTATGAAAAGCTGGAAGACCATATGAGTGAGAGAGAAAAAACATTAAAAGCTTTGGTATGAGCGGGGAGAAAATAATCTTGCTAATCCACTTCTTTTCAAATCCACAGCAGTACTTCTTACATGGGGTAACTTTCTCCTCAAATCCCATGCTGCAATTCTTATTGCAGCAAAATCACTTATATCCTTTCGGTCTTGTATTTATTTTCTCTTACTACATATGAAGTGTGCTTCAATCTGAACTTCTATCTGTTGTCTTAATTTACAGTGTGTGATTCTGTATGGTACCTTTCAGCTGTACGATTTTGCAACAAGTGTCATCAGGATGCAATCACTGAACATATGCCCTTTAAGTATTGTAAACCTGAAAGTAAACAGAGGATTTATACATCAGATAATAACTCCATATTGCTTTTCTAGATGTAGGTTGTCACTTTTCACATTAAGCTGATATCACAGACAGGTGAAGGCCAAAAGAGAGATTGCACCACAAGTCCAAATCTCCTCCCTTTTAGTAGGTTGCTCCCTTAGAGAAATAAATAATGTTTTCACCTGATGTCAGATGATGGGTGGTTGCATAGAGTTCTCCATCCTCCCCTCAGAGGAAGCCTAAATAGCAGCATCCCAACTGGTTAACCATCTACTTGAGGCTTTAGAGGTAGCAGCAAATAGAAATATCCAGAAGTGCATGGATAGCTCCTAATAAACTGTGGTTTACTGCAAGCTTTTAAATCTAAAACCTTTGAACTATGATTCCAAAGTGACTTTTCATGGCCAAGAGGAAAACCCTAATGCGTATTGCTGTGCATGACTAAATCTCTGCTCCACATATTCATCTGTTATTAATTTGTTTAATCCAAGATATAACATTGAAATCGAGTAGTATAGGAACTCCTCATTTAAAGTCACCCTGGTTAACATTGTTTCGTTGTTACGTTACTGATCAATTAGGGAACATGAGCATTTAAAGTTGTGCAATGCTCCCTTCTAACGTCGTTTGAAGGCTATCAATTGCCGGCAGTTCAGCTGTCCCTTCCCCCACTGCCATGTGCTGCTCCCCGAGAAACCTGCCTGCTTGCTGTGGTGGGGGGAGGGAAAGAAGAGAGGGGCTAATGTCAGGGTGTCCTCCTGCTCCTGCACCTCGCTTTCCCATCTTCCATAGAGCAGGAGGGACACATGATGGAGGGAGCTGCTGCCTTAGGCAGAAGCTGCAGCTGCTAGCTTGCTGATCTAATTAACAAGACAGTGTACTTCTGACCCCACTCTTGATACTTAAAGGAAAATGTGCATCTCTATCTCTGAAACACATCTGTCTCTGTCTGCCCTCCCTCCTTTCCTGCTGACTTGTAGAGTGTGAGAGTTAGCCCTTGAGGGCTCAGCCAACTGCTAGTTCTTTTAGCAGCAAGGCATTCCCTGGGAAATTACCAGCCTCTGACTCCTCCACCTCAGCCAAGCTTCACAATCATCATCACTGTGTACCAGTATTAAATTGCTTGTTTAAAAAAATTTCCCTGGAACCTAACCCCATCATTTACATTAATTATTATGGGGAAATTGGATTCGCTAACATTGTTTTGCTTAAAGTTGCATTTTTCAGGAACATAACTACAACGTTAAGTGAGGTGTTCCTGCAGTAAATTCTGCTATTTAGATTATTGAGCTAGTGTATAAGTAATCTGCAATCTCATCTGCTTTCAAAGCTCAGTGCATTTCTACATCTAATTTTTGTCACTAAAGATGCACAGAGAATTGGTAGGAATCAATGATTTTCAGGTGATGATTCTTCATCAGCTTTTATTCTTTATTTCAGTCAACAAAATGACTTTTAAGCTGGTCTAATACTGCTCCAGCTGGTGGTTAAACAGAGACATTTTGGTCAAACTACTTATTTAAATCCTTGATGGTCCTGTATGTGTGATATAAGACTGGCTATGTTTTGACATTTACTGTAATAATAATGAAATACTTTCCTAATAGCCATGTGAGCGAATTAACTTTGTAGAACTGTTCCTGATTTATCTGAAATACGTAAGTTGCTCTCTACAGCTTCATCTTTGGTCACTCCTTCTGGGACACTTAAGACAAGTAGTATATCCCATTGTTTAGAAGTACTGAAATTGCTCAGCATTCATTTGGCCTAACTCAGATTGTAACCTCTTTGGCATAGGGACAATCTTGGAGTTCTGCATTTGTAAATTGCCTAGCACAATGGGATCCTGGCCCATTATTGAGGTTCCCAAGTGCTATGATGATGATGATAATGATGATATAAGTGTTCATCGATTATATACCCAAATAAAAATATTTATAATACAAACCTTTGGAAGTATGGAAATGCACAGTGTAGTCATGAAAACAGCTTAACTCTATCCCACAGTGATTGCAGCCTTCTACGAATCCTTCTTCGTTTGTTCCTTACCTACTTTGTAAGATGTCTTTGGCACAGTTCAGGGTAGTTGCATATATATTCCCTCTCTGCACTCCAGCAAAGGCACTCACTCTAGACTCCAGGCTCCTCAGCTATCGCCTCTCTGTGGTGCAGATCTGCATCTCTCTCCCTCCTGCCCAGGATATTTCCAGACTGCACAGTTCCCTACCTACACTGTGAGCTCCCCAGTAAAATTAGGCTGCCTAAACACTGTCCAGCTTTAACTTTTCTCCTTAGAGATGGTAAATAGTATAATTACCACAGGGAAACTACCACACAGATCTTTCAAAGTAAGCCCATTGATGCTTAAAGTAAAAGCACTATAGAGAAAACATATTAAAAACATTATACACACATGCTAATACACTTACCAAAGAGCACACACTGTCTCTGACAAGGAACCTCGCTGGTGATTTGTCTTTGAAACACCACACAACAATTTCCCTGTGGTCACAAGTTCATCACAGCTTCAGCTGAAAACCAGAGCATTCAGTTTTTTAGAGCCTCACTATGCCAAAGTCGTTCCAGTCCTTCCCTAAGCCTTGGGGCCCTCTTCAGACCAGAGGCCTTGTCTATTTGCAGGATCAGAAAGAACGTCACAACTCAATTTAACCTGAAGTTACATATCCAAAAATCCTTCGTCCATTGGCCCCTGGGAATCCAGTTTGAACCAGTATATTTGAGTCTCTCTCCAGGTGTTGGTAGCTTTGTACAGGTGTTACAACCTGAGTGAATTTGCCCAGCCACCCGGCACTGTTCTTAGTTCCTGGAGAGCTGTCGGTCCTCCTCCCCCATGGAATTATATACAATCACAATGATACATAAAGTTAATATAATAAGGTTTGTACAGGATATTGCAGGAAATTGCCATCTCTCTCACAATTTTATCTCCCCGATTTCCACAAAGGTTTCAATAAATCTTCAGTCTATGGCTCTAGATGTATTAGATTTATTGATGACTTGGTACTCGTACAGATTTTAGATAGAATATTAGAATATGCAACAAAGAGCTCTGCTTGTATAATTGTCATACATGCATCTCCAGTACTCTATGTTTGATTCTTCATCACCAAACTAACCTTTGACTTTTTTCATGAAAGTGCACGATTTCAAGATCTGATCCTAAGAGGTTTCTATTTATAGATATGCTATCTCGGTGCCTAATGACACTTGCATAATTGGTGGCACAGAGCATCTTAAAGAGTATGGAATGATTGCCTTCAACATGTTATTTGTTTTATTATGGATCTTTCTAGGGAGTCAAAAAGAAGGTCAAGACCAAACAAATGCTGCATGATTCATAATAAAACACTCGTTTTTGTGGTCAGTGATGAGAAGAAGCTAATTATGGACTGAAAAAGCAAACTCAGAGCTTGTTTTTTCCACAGACCATCATTTTGGGGCTAAAATAAAAGCAATTTTAGTGCATTACCTATTGTCAGGAATGAGAATTTACAGCTGTGGCTGCCCAGTCTCCATGCAGCCTATGAGCACAATTGAGCCACAGCAGGACCTTCTGATTGACCATTCTGCCAGTCTGGCTGAGGAAGTCAGCAAGTGTTCTCTGAAGCCCAACAGCAACAATTGATAGCTAGCTGCTCAATGCACATGCCTGTAGCTACAGTCTCTTCTTTCTCAGCCTTGCTGCTGTCCTGCCCAGTCTGTTCCAACGTTGCTCAGTTCTTGATTCTCACTCTGCTCTGACTACTAAACTTGACTGCCCACATCCTTGTTTGTGACACCTTTGCATTTCTATATCGTAAAACGGTTGAGTTTCTTTTAAGTTGCCCTTAACTCTGAAATGCTTGAGTTCCCAATGTTGGATTTTTGATAGCTACAGTGTTCTTGTAAGGCTTTTTTTAAACCTTCAAGTTAGGAACACAAAACTGAATAAATATTAGTGCAGAGTTAGGATGCATTAACTTTTAAGTAAGATTTTCCCTGGGGTTGGTAGGATAACCTGCTCACACTGACCTGCCCCTGTCTGCATATAGCACATTCTGACACAGCAAAGGGCCATCAGTGAGGTCCAGGGATAGTACCACAGAGACAGCATGGAAAAGTGAAGGTGCCAGTACAAGAGAGACTATTCACATACTAATCCTGTCTGAATTAAATTGTTAAATTAAATTTAAATTGTAAAATTATTAATCTTACCAGCAGGAAGTTTAAATATTATTGCTTTGATATAACATTAAAAAAAATCCAGTATGCTTCTTGAAAATCACAAGCATGCTATACATTGGATTCCACCCTATGCCAATGAGGTCACACCCACTAATAGCAAGTCTCACCCTCCTAAAATCCAAATGTGAGACAATGTGTGACAAAGACTCAAAAGGAAGGAAACAAAAAGGTTGTTCATGCAGGAAATTTGAAATACTGCAAAGATTTCTTCCCCTCTTCCAATAATTCTTTCTATAACCTCAGTTTCATGATTTTTTTCTCTCTTATGTAAGTAACTTTCAATAGTAATAGTTAAGTCATAATAAATTTGTGTTAAATGTAGGTAGCTTTAGAATTAAAATAAAGAGAATTTGAGAGGAATTCTCTCTTTCTCCTCCTATTTGGTGCTTAGAGGCTGTTAGAAATACAGAGTATATCTGAAGGGAACATATATACTATTTACTGTACTTGCTCTATGCAATGAATGGCTGCTTATCAACACTGGAAAAGACAGAGCTAATAATAATGCCAGAAAAAAGGCTGGAGGAAAAAAAAGGAATGTAATTCTGCAGAAAAGTATAATGCCCCTGTGTAGTGTGAATTTTCTGTTCTCTTTACATTTGAGCTAAGCCTTGTAGTATAATGGTATATTTCTGTGCATGTCGTTTAATACCCGAGAGTTATCACTGAAGTGAAGTGATTTCCATGGAGAATTTAGAGTGTTTTCTTCTCCAGTCAATTGTGATTGTGATGTTCCACATTGTTACAGCATTCTTATTTCATTAACACCTAATTTACAGGCATAAACCATGTAAATAGTTGGAACAGATGCAGAAAAATAATTATAATTGAGGCTGAAATTTTCAATTCATAACGTATTTCAATAATCATACAGCCATGTATCTGAAGAGCAAGGCAGTGTCTTGTTCCTTTTAGGTCACACCTTCCACCCTGACTTTACACACAAGCTTAAATGAGTGAAGCATTCTCTCTGATCTGGGCATTTAATTCCTGGAAATTATCCACCTATGGAAAAGTATTCCCCAAAATCATGAGCCAACAGTGAGGGACATTATTTCAACAGGAGAAAGCAATAAAAATGTTACAGAATAGGAATTTGACAAGGCCCCAAATCAGAAAGTTACTTAAGCATGTGCCTAACTTTAAGCACATTTGCATCAACAGAACTGTTTAAGTACTTATGTATCTTAATTGGGGACTAAATCAATCAAGGGAATATCTACAATCTACTACTATAGCTCCCTGTAGAGCAGGTGTGCTGTGGCCAAAATCTGGCAATAGAGGAGATCTGGTGCCTCCCAAGCAGATTCATTCCTCTAGTTAGCAGGAACAACTCGTTGAACCACACCTGGATATTCCTGCTTCAGTGATGGGGCAATTTAGGTCTAAGGATACAGTCATTTGTGATCTCTCGCAAAGTGATTTTTTCCCCCAGAATCTCAGATATAATTATTTTAACATAACAAACATTTATTTTACTCCTCCCACATTTCCCACACTGCCTGTGCTGTTGGCATGAGGTACCAATATTGTGACAATTTAGTTTAGCAAGAGACCAAATACCAGGTTTTGGCCAGGGCATGGGACACTCGATTTGTTAGGAGTTGTTAATGGTTTTCTTCACTCCAGGGCACACACGTACAGGCGCATATGGCACACAGTAAGTATCATGCCATCATAGAGGAAATTTCATAGCTGTGTGAATGCTGCAAAACCAGGCATCCATTCCTGCATGGGTTGACTCCTGTGTACCACTGAAGCCAAGGGCTGGGGTCTTTGATGCAGAATTCAGTGCCAGAGCAGGACTCAAATCTGTAATCTTTGCTCAGATTTTTAAATTAATTCATTTTGGCAATGCTCAGGCCTCCTTTTGTGTTTGGGCCACAGTTACAGTTGTTTGACTTAAACTGACCAGCACAAAGGTTTGCAGAAAACAAATGTTAAAGAACAATTTCTAACTGCATCAAAATGTAGCATGTGCTCATCTGATCAGGGAACACTATCACTACCATGTGACTTATCTAAACAATCCCAACTAAGCAACACGGCTTGGTTTCTGAATATTTGCTGCAAGCTGTCCATTATTAATCCATGATGCTGAAACCATGTTTGTTTGTTTTTTAAATTATAATTTCAAATCAAAAATTAAAAAAATCATAATCGACTCTCAGGCTTGAAGACTAATTTGCAATGAATCATTTAGCCAATTATTTTCCTAATTCTAATAACTATGAGATTTTTGCTATTTTCTAAATAACAGTGGAGGTCACATAGTAATTATTTTGTATCTGTTAAATATAATGGCACTTAGAAGAGACTAACTAGTCTGTCATTATTTGTACTGCAGTAGCACCAGAGTTTATAACTATCACAACTTTCATCTTTACTAGGAAAAATCTATTTTCTTATAATATTAGAACTGGTACTATTTGTAAACCTACCTATCTGGTAGTAGCAGGGAAAATAATTGTTTATTTTCCACAAGAAAGTGATCATGAACACTAGAGAAAATAAATATAGTCTACTACTTGGTACCAGTGCTAGTGTCATGTGAAGAAACTAGATGAAGGTATTTTGTGTGTGCCCAGTTAACCAACATCTGTTTCCTTGCCCCCAACCTTGAGTCTTCCAAAATCTTTTTCCCCCATAGCCTCTCTCTCTCCTTTCAGACTAGGCCTTTTGTCCCCTTCCTCCTCCCTTCTCTTTTCTCCCACCACTAAGATCCAAAACCTGCCTTCAGGTTGGCAGTGAACTTCCCACCTCTTAGACACCCAAACACCCTTTTTATTATCATGAAATTCATTGCACGATTTCAACCTTGCAAACATACATTCACACAACAGTAGCAATATCACAAAATTGCCAGACACTTTTACAGAGGAATGGAGACAAGGTTCCTGCCCCATGGAGTACACCATCTAAAGAGCCAATATCTATTTCAGTAGGAACTGAAGTCTCAGGATCTCATAGGACCGGGTCTTAAATTAGATGGATGAAACAAGAGATAGCAATACACCATGAATGAGGACGGAGACAGAAAACCAATACATGGAGGGAAAGGATCAAACATACTTGAGAGAATTTTAATATTTTCTGAACACTCTTATAGTAGTTCCATTCTGTACTTCTTTGTGTCCTCTTTCTGCTTTACTTTTTAGACTTTGTGATTTCTCTAGTGTTTATTTCCATGCAGTGGAATTCACTGAAATGTTCTCAACTGTGAAACCTTAAGTTGCCACCTCTCCAGCCTATGCTGACAATTACCTGTGCCTGGCACACAAAATGTAACACAACTGGGTAACAACATAAACTGTCAGTATGTGCGTAGAGATGACACTTAATGACACTACCAAGTGTCTCAAAACTGTTAGCTGTTAGTCCTAAGATCCTTCTGGGGAACAATAAAAACTTTTGTTAAGCAAGAAAAATAAATGTATTGCAAAACAGACATTTCTCTTCCAGAGGATCATATGATTTTAGAAATATTGAAGATTATCGGACACATGTTGGGACACATTAAGCATCTGAACCCTGAGCCTTTTCAAAATTGTTTGACTAGAAGTGAAAGCTTCTCATTACTCTACTTCGTTGACAAGTAGCAAAGCTCTCTTATACAAACACTCTTTGAAAAATGACTGCATGACTCATTGCCCAGCTGGCAAAACAACAACAACATAATAATCCAGTTGTAATCTAAATGTTATTCTCAGCAACATCCTGTTCCAATGCAGCAGCTTCATTGAGAAATGCCACTGCAGCATTGAAGGGGCAACTCTGCAGGGAGTGGAGAAACAAAAATAAAGCTCCTACCTTACTAAAGTTACCTCACACTCCCACCACAAGCCTTTTAATCACATTGTAAGCATAAGCAAATAATTGTGCAATTATTAAAATGCTTCTTACAATACAGAGCTCAAAATGAGAATGAACTAAGCTCCTGCACTGTTTTCCCCAGCAGGAACAGAACTTCTTTTGAAATAAGCACACATGCACATAACACACACAAAGCAAACAAACAGACAAAGCACATTTGTAATTATTTCCCTACAATGAGAATATTGTGCTGCAATGGATTAAAGAATGAATTAAAAGGTTAAAATAAATTGGGGTGGGGAAAGGAAAGTAGTTAAATTCATCTCAGTGGGAGATGAGGGAGTTTAGCACCTCTTGGTAGCTACTCAGTATCATGCTGGATTGGTCCCTAAATCTGGAAAAATATTAGAGTTTCATGATTCGGGGCTAACAATGAGGCTCTTACATACTATTTCTCTTCTACCTTACACTGTGGAGAAATGTGCATCTGCATTAACATTATCACTTGTTCCATTATATCCTTCTAGGAGCACTTCTTTAAAGGTTTGATCCTTCCATTAAATATGAAGGCTGCAACTTGCATACAGCCTATCAGATACAGCCTCAGAAAACCCTGCAATGCCCAGTCAGTGGCCAGTAAGATAAGTAATGGCAATGAATAGGCCAAAGGAACAGTTGTCACAATGCTGGCTCTCTCTCCCAGTTCTCACAAGGAAAGCTCTGGTTTTGAAAGAACGGGCTTGATTATTTTCTCACTTATACTGGTGTAAGCCAGAAGTAACTTCTGAAGTCAACAGGGCCACACTGGTGTAAAACCTATGAGAGAAGACAAACAGGACCACAATGCTTGAAGATGTTCAGATTGGATGCATGGACAATTTCCCTCTCTCAGTTTTCTTCTACCTCTAGTCATTGTACTATATGAGCATCCCCCAGGTTAATAGACTGGCATAGGCCATTCTAAACTTCTGGGAGTCTGTAGTTCCTCTATACCTCTAGCTCTTCAATGTACTATAATTCTGTGAAATAGGTATTTTTTCACCTCAAAGTATGGAATAATCTAAATTTTCACATGGTTGTGCTGAAATGTCACCTTTTACTTGAAAACAAGTACATTTGTCCTCTGAAAATAGACCAATTTTCTACTGTACATAATGGTCCAATTTTTCAGCAAAATATATATATATGAAGTTTGGCATTTTATTCCTCAAACAGACATTTTTTCCCTTCCGAATAAAATGTGAAGAAACAAATTTTAGGCATGCCATTTACTATGAATATTCCACATGACTCTATCACTATCACATAGATAGTTCTATCAACCAAAGGAACACTTTGAGTCCTGCAGTGGGTCTCATTCATAGCTACTCATACTGAAACAATATTACATTAGAGATTGACTGTTCAGCTACAGAGGTCAGTTCCTTTCATTGGCAGAACCCAGACTGTTGGCCTCCCACTGGCATATAGTCTGTTTATGCGTTAGGAGAGAATTGGGGTTGCAGCATTGTCATGGGTTACCCAAGGGTTTCAAAGATGACCAACATAGACCCAGAAATGGGTAGTTCTGACTAAAAGAGTGATGAGGCCAGGGCACTTTTCTCCAAGTTTCCCTAGTGAGGAGTATCTCTCTCCCTGGTTACAATTGTCTTGCTTGTACAGGTGTGCACATATTACCTTCCCTCTGTAGAGGTCAGGGTCAATGCTCAGGCTTTCATGTTTTCTGCCCTTTTCAACAGAACAAATGATGGAAATTGTTAAACACAATGCTTCGTATAATAAAGAATGTTGCATTGTGGGAAATCATTGCAAATGGCTTTATGGTTGGAAGAAATATTCATCACCATTTTTTATTTCAAGCCATTAATCCAGGAAAAGTAGGATGCCTGGTTGTGGGAAGGTTAGCCCCAGTCTGCTGTGAAATGTTCCTCAAAGGAACATTTGGAATGGCTTGGAAACATACAGGATCAATTGTGTTTCTGTTCCTCACATGAAGTATTTTTATTTATATTGTTGCACTGTTTTCAGTGGAACTACTTCTTTAGGTAAGGATGACTCACCTGAAAACTTTGTGGAAGAGGTGGGCCCTATAATTATATAAACACTTGATTTTCCTTTCGTTCAGTTGACTCTATTCCCAAATAATTCATTGATTTGCAAGACTAGATAGTTTGCACTTTCTAGGAAAGATATCAGAGTCACCAAGGTTACAGTCTGAAAATAGCATGAAGACAGTGTGCCAAGTATGCACAGTATCATTATTTTAGCTGTTATAAGAGAATGTTTGTAAGGTTTAAATTATGTAAAAAGTTATAACATCACATAAGTATCTAATTCATATTTTATTTACTAGTTAGACAAAATCTGTTTTGCTTACATGAAAATCTACCTATTCGTGAGACATTAAACATCTTTCCTATGCTTGGATGCCTTGCTCTTCACCATACAGCTGACCTAATAACATATGCTTTAATAGGAAATAGCAAAATATAGAAGCATCAAGAGAAAGTCATGAGCAACAAAAAAACAAAAAAAAATATGACAAGCAGCTCATGATCCCAAATTCCACTTACTACAAACTAGAAAGACTGAGTTTGGGGCACTGGACACAGCTATAGCTATTTCAGTAGGGACATGATGCCCTTACTAGGGTCAACAATAGTGCAGAACTTTACACTATGGGAGGAATTGTGATGAAGAGAGTCATGCCAGCATGGAGAAGTAATGCTGAGAGAGGATAGAGTTTGGGGGAAAGAAAAAAAGACTCATTTTCTCAATTGTTAAGTCTAAAATTTTAAAATATAAAGAACATGAGTGGTACTATTATCACCTCCATATACCCCCAAAAATGTTGTGATGGACCTTAGACTGAGAATTTCACTGGCCTCTCTTTAAGGCATATGCTATTGTTATGAACTGGGTTAAACTTTGTTATGGGTTGAATTAAAACCTTGTATGTGGAAACTTGTGTGTGAACAGGCCTTCATTTAAGATAGTTATAAGAGACAGTTAAGTAGCCACACCTAAAACAAGTCACAATAGAGTCTGCCCAGAAAGTAGTAACATGGGGATATTGTTCTAATGAGGTAGGTGGATGTGGAAAACTAGCAACATGGGAGAAGACAAGAAACAGAGAGACTCAGAGGCAGAAAGAAATCCATACAGCAACCTGTATGCCTGGTGACCCTGGAGAAGCCTAGAAAAAGGTTCTGGATGTGGTGCTGGCTAAAGAGGCTTGGGGATGTAAGCCCAAGAATCTATACCCTGTTGATGTGGTGTGTTTGTTTTGTTTTTTCATCCTGTGTTCACAGAAGCAGGACTTTGTAGATTCCTCACAAATAAACAAGATTGCATCAAAAAAATATACCAGACTCCATCATCAATTTCTATTCCCAACTGGGACATTCCCAGGGCCCTGAAATTTGACTAGCCACTTGGGTCAAAATGGGAAAACGTTGTTTTGAACTTACTTCCATGTTTGCTTTTTCCTTGTGTCTATTTGACCCTTCTCATCCTTTGGACTGTCTTTTTTCATTTTCCTCTTCATATAAAACCTAAACTTGTAGCCTAAAGACTTTACACTTTTCTCATGTAGTTACAGACTTGTTTTACTTGACTGGGTGCCTTTGCTTGATTCACACTAAGAGACTATACTTAAGCTCAGTGCTCCTGGACATCTTATGATCTACAATAAATTTTATCTTATAACCTCCCTAGTATTGTTGCTAACGAGGGAATGGATGCAAGTGAACCTGAGGAGCTAACTGGACTCGATAGTTCTGTCAACACTTAGGAGAGCTGATGCTTAGACAGATGGCCAAGAGGAGGAGGAGCGGATAATGAAGAACACTGACAAACAAACAGAGACTGAACTAATTTGCTTTGCTTTTCTTTTTTGTTTCATTTTCTTTTCCTTAGTTGTAGTCTGGTAAATAGTTTCAATGAAGGCAACTACTGGTGTTTTCTGTCTTCTATCCTGAGAAATAAATAGAATCAAAATAAGGTACATTGGAGAATATGGCAAAGGCACTGTGCCATCCAAATTGTTATTGAAAAATATACATCCTTATAGCACAAAAGAATTCCTGCTGAGCTGTAGTGAAGGTGCATTGACTAACCACTTCTCTCACAGGGTTTTTTCCTTTGTTTTGTTCACTTGAGTTTGGCAATTGCACCTGTTTGAAGTTGTTCAGAGATACAGAAATGGCAGTAGTCCTGGCAGAAATTAGTAAGTAATCATGGCAGAAATTAGTGGTCAATGTAGATAAGGTGATCAAAGTTGCATGATAAAATGCAGTTCATCAAAACAGTCTGTAATCTGCTATATGGCTATCACCATATGTAGTGTGTGTATACATATCTACAGATAGATCACTCACTTCTTTTTTTATATATGATTTACAATGTATTTGAAAGTGCTCTTAATTTTACTTTTGTAGTGTAGACAACAAAAGACAGTCAATAGTTCCAGAATATGTTTTCTGTGATTGTATTAGAAAAAGTAAATTAAAATTCAACAATGTTTGTTTTAGACATTAATTACCTAGAGTGGAAATTACAATTCTCATCTTTCAATTTATTTCTTATATAACTATCTTCCACTGATATTGTAGAACCTCTGATAGTATCCTGTGGGATCACTAGGAGGGAGATCATTTGAGCACGGAGTTTGATTGGTTTATGTATGTATGTTTGTACCATGTCCATTTTTATATCTTAATTTAGTGTACAAAACACTATGTTGACAGATTTAGTTGTTCCAAGCTTCCATCTGGAGTCCCTTGCTATTCAATATTTGAACACAGAATAAGTGAGATTGCATGCATTACTGTTATGTGTGTGACACACAGATCTACTTCTCTTTCTTCAAAGTGACTTTAGTGATAGAACATTATGTAATTCTGAGAGTAAATTTGTGGTTATAAAATATTTTGTTTTAAGAAAGAAATATCAACCAAATGGAACTGTGTTCTATCCCAATTCAATCCTTTTTGGGACTAGGAATTTTGTTTTTTGTACTCCGCATTTATGAAACTCACCGTCTCTTGAAATCTGGAATTAGAAATCTCTGACTTTCTTTTACATTAAGATCAGAGCTCTATTTTCTGAATTTTTCCTTTTCAATGTATCATTTTGTTAATGTAGTTTTATGTTAATTCATTGTAAAAAAAAAAAATCACAAAATGATTTGTCAGTAGCACAAAAAAAATGTGCCTGATTTAAAATCTATAATGTATTATTTAGCTGAGAGCAAACAAGATACAAACTCCAATTAAAAAGAATATTTTGTGAATTGTTATCTGGGATCAAGGTAGCTGAAAAATTGCAAGGTAGTACCAATATGGAACTGATCATCACATTCCATAATAGTGAACTACACTGCTTTGCTCCTTAATACTACTTATTTCTTTAGTACTTTCTACTGAATAATCTGCTGTGGTGACAAATGCTATTTCCCCAGCTTCAGCAACATGGTGACATCGTGTATGGCTTTGTATGCCATGTCATGTAAGCCCAGAGTGAAAAGAAACTAGTCTGTGAGAAACAATGGCAAATGGGAGGTGATAGACAACTCATGTTGACCCTCTGCAACTCGATAATGACATTATCTCCCATAGCTCAGAAGAAAATGTGTCACCACTACAGATCTAAGGCTACAAATGCCTCAGAAGGTCCTATATAAAGCACAACCAACCAAGACAGCCCCATCAAGGTCAATGCTTTATGACATCTCTCTAATCTCTTCCAGTCAACAATGTATATTTGGTGCCAACAAGCAATTCATTGTCTTTTTTATTTGGTATTCAACATCTATGTTAGTCAAAAGCATTTCAGGAATGAAATTCATTACTACAAGTTAGTTCGAGTGTAAGGAGGCTTGCTCTGAATTTAGTGGGTGATGGGGTATGCATATGAAGCA
The DNA here is from genome assembly GCA_037349315.1 of Chelydra serpentina. NCBI lineage: Eukaryota > Metazoa > Chordata > Testudines > Chelydridae > Chelydra > Chelydra serpentina. Next base: position 24,521,129 of record JBAIAC010000035.1, on the reverse strand, counting down.
TAAGGTGATAATACTATCACAGTAATATAGTTACTGTCTATTCATTTCAGGGTAGAGTTTAAGGTATTTTAAGTAAATCTATAGAGCCCTGTCTTGTGACTTGCCTTTTTGAAAGACAGCCTCTCTCCCTGCCTGATTATACTGCAGCTACAACTAGCATAGCATTTGAGCTGGAGCTGAATAGGTTTAAGAGAAAGGGATAACAGCAGGACTTGCGAATTCACATCCCACCTTGATCTGAAATAGCCTGGGAAAGCTGACTTTCAAAGTATGCTGTGGACCACAGCCTTTCGTTAGGCAGAGTGGGCTGGGGTATTTTTAATTGCCTACCAGCTATTTGCCTTCACCATCATCATTACTCAGAAAGATAAAGAGTAAGCCTAAGATTTGGTGGGGTGGGAAGGGTTAATTGTTATTTAAAATGAATACAGTTTTATGTAGGTGGACTGCATTATGTCTAATATTATGTTAAGGGCATGTACCAGTAGTGCATTGGCTGCCATTAGGCCTGGGGGAGGAGCAAGAGAGCCAAGAATCCAGAGATAACAAGCAGCTCAAAGTGCTTAGACCCTGCCCATAGTGACACCTCAGACGTGTTCCCATCAGGCCTAGTTTTCAACCCTACTATAAACACCCATAAAGCTTTATGGAAACACACATCATTCTGAGGATGCAAGAAAGCACTTGCTGGCAGGCACACACTATTGTTCCTTTGAAAGTCTGGCCTGTAAGAAGTCACATGAACTAACCAACTTTAAAATGTGAGTCCATCACTAAAAATCAACCAACCTTGCTCGAGAATGTGATTAATTTGAATTATCTATGCACTGTAAACCAGTGTGTCATTTAGGGTTCACCCATTTTGTCCATTTTCCCCCCTCACCTGTCATGTGCTCAGTAATGAGCAATGTGCTGTTTTAATTCATCGGCAAGCTGTGTTGACTGATTGTAAAAATGTTTTTCCTGGTGGTAAATTCAAACTGAACTCAATATAACAGATTTTAATAAGGTGTCTGATAAGTCGTATTCCTTGGCACTAGATGGGTGAAAATAATAATTTTCAGTCACATAATTTCACATGTCCATTTTAATATTTAGTGAGTGAAAGACTGTCAGTAGCTGTTATCACAAGAGACATGATACATCCCTTTGTGTTGGTGAACCAATTGTAAGCTGTGTTGTATCTCGGTATTCTGCGATAAGATGCCAAATGGGTACCTGCAAATGGAAAAGCAATTTTCTCTTGTGCTTGACATAATCGAGTGTCAAAATACTCTAATTCTTTTGCTTTCCCTTAAACAAAGGGAGGTTAGAAGATGTAAGGGAGGGGAAAATTCTAACTATAGAGCTTGAAATTTGGGTGTCACAGCCCAAAGAGGGAGGAAAACAAATCAAACCATTGCACTGAAATGTTTAAAAAACAGGATTTGGTACCCTACTATTATCTTTTTCATTCTCTACTTGACCTAGGATTAAAATACCACGTTTCTAGCTTCATTTTAAAAGATACTTTTACATTTATGCTTCTGTTTTTCTGGTGGTTTTGGACTTGTATTTTACATAATGTGACACAAATTGCACAGTACTGAAGGAACTGTCTGTCTCATTGAATGAAACCATTTTAATCTCGAGTTTTATTATCTGTTAAAATCTATTTAAATATAGGCATTCAATTTTACATTGCTTGACATTTATGGGAAGCTATTTTACAGCAGCAGGATTCTGAATAGACAAGATCACAACAAATACTTGTGATTATGTGACATTCAAGATTGAAAAATATGGGGAAAGAATGAGCTAAATATTCTCAGCTATTCACATATATATCAAAATACTTTTATGGGTCAGAAACCGACTAATATCCAATACTTGTTTTGGAAATGCCGTTATGACATGTAGCATCATAAATACAAAAAAGGATAAAACATACCCATTCCAGTTATCTTTGGTTTTAAAACTACTGAAGTGTTTTGGTATTTAAATCATAGAACTGCATCATTTTGAAAGTATATATTTTTATTGACCAGAGGATGTTACTAAATATGGAAAAGCATCCATTCATATTTTAGACTTGCATGCTTACTATACAGTATACAGATACAACACCAATAGTCCTGAAATTGAGGTACATAAGGCTAAACTTCTGTTTCAGTTTTGTTTTAAACAGATTGAACAGTAAAAAGACAACTAGACTCATGCTACAAGTGCAGTTCCACGGCATTTGTTTTTATTTTTACTGGGTCATGAGACATCTCTGTTATAACACTTGACCAAATTGCCAACTCTAGTTAGGGTTAAAAGAACTGGAAAAATTAACTTTGCACATTGAATTTTACAGTGCTATCCACCCTATATGCCTGATGTTCATAAAAATCTCTTTTCTTTGTTATACAAGTAAAGAAACAAATCAGTGCAAGATTTTAAATTACACAGAACATTCTGCATGAAACTTCAATCCATCAAATGGCCACTGAAAAATGAGGTAATTACCTAAAATAATTTGCATGTTAAGAGCTAATACAATATTACAAAGTAAAGTCCAGTTGCACATTAATTGTGAAAGCAATGCATAATTTCCTGATTAATGTTTCATGCCTAATATTCTTCCGTGCTCTCTGAGATGCTAAATAACAATATGGCCAATCAATCTACAAAGCACAGGATAAACTCAGACAAGGACTGAGCTCAGTTTTTATAAATCAAGGATTGAACTTCTATAATTTCAGAGTTATGATATGTTATCACAGTGCATTGTAATATTTTTAAAGCAATACTTTGTTTTAATTGGTCTCAGATCTTTTCAACAACTAAGGATTAGTGCCTCTAGCCAAGAGATCCCCACCTACAATATATGAATTTCTAATTCTTGCTGCTTTCTAGTATACAAGCGCACAAAGCCACAGCCTATTTGTAACTCGGCTCACAGAACAATAAGAAGGTAATATACTTTCACCCATATATAAAACTTAGGCTCATGGGCCTCTGGTCAGCAAAGGCTAAGTGTGTCAAAGAAGTGATATGTTCAATCTCTCTAGAGGAGGATTACTATCCATGCTCTTCTGCCAAGACAGGGTAGAAAATTCCTCAAGGAGTACAACTCACCGGCCCTGTCAGCAGGAGACAGGGTGTCACAATATACAAAGAAAGCCAAGCAGAGAAATGAAAGAATGACATAAGCAAGGAGAAGTAATGGGAAAAAAAGATTGCCAAGACTAGATCAACTAACAATCAGCAACTGAAAATAGGCTTGGTCTAGAGTTTGCTCCATTAAATTTTACAATCCAATCACCACTGCTTTCTTATAGAAATTTTGTCATAGTTTCAGACTTTTAAAGATTAGATTCAGAATAGGGAAAAAAATCACTTATCAAATTCAGAATCCGCTATTGGTTCAGTGGGAAATACACCATGTGGCCTGGTTGGCTTAGTTAGAAGTTAACTTAATGATGCTGAGAATAGAAGCAAATCACCTAATGCATGACAGGGAGAGACCGTTTGAGTGATGTCTAATGGCGAAACTTTGGAAAGCAGAACACGATAAGTGAAGGAACAATAGATACAAATTAGAGACTATTCTCCTTTTGATATGCACTTATACTTCCATTGGCATTAAGGGAACTATAGTGAACATATAGAAAGAAGAGACTCTAATGTGAGAGAAGAGAGGAATTTGATTTTCATTAGAAGCTTAGGAAATTGCTGGAGTCCATGTGGTCCAATGGTCCAAACAGGGACTAAAAATTTGAAATTTGGCATTCTATTCCCAGCTTTGCTACTGGTTTAATGGTGTAACCTTGAACAAGTTGTTTCACTTTGAAGTGCTTCATTCTCCTCATTTGTAAAAGGGATTTGTAACACTACCAGCTGCACACGGGTGTTGCAAGACTTGATTAATTTACAAAAACTGCCTTGAGATTCTTGGAGAAAAGGTGACTTTTAACTTGATCTTCCCTAAAGCAGACAATTCTGATGTGAATGAAGATGGCAGTGGAGTAACTAGTAACTACACATTTCCAAAGCCAGACCTAAGGGACAGATGGTAGTGTGTCCCTTTTTAATCCTTTAACACAATAATAAATATTTGTTGGGATGATGGGGAACTTCTGTCTTTCATGTTAATTTCCCTGCATAAAACAGAAGCTTTGTATTTCTCCTCTCCAGGGCTGAAAGCTATGACTCCACTTTTTGTGCGAGAGAGGTCAAAATAATCTACCTTTTCATTACACACTGAACAATATGATACATACTTTATTACACACACACACACACATATATATGCACACACAAACCATTTTGAAAATTGATTCGATATGTTAGAGAACTGCTCACAGAAACCCAGTGTTTTTTTAAATATTCTTGTATCATTGTTCCCTCACCTTACAACCTCAAATAAAATGTCTGGAGAATCCTCAGAGAAAGCTCAGAGACAAAAAGAGCTAAAATGCTCATCACAATAGGTGATAGAAACTCTTCTTCAATTTTTCACAACAATTTTCTTCTCACTCTCTCAAATTCTCAACAATACTGTACACTCTCTGCTACTTTTTTTTGTTACTCATTGACCTGAGTTTTTTTTTTAAACAAGTAACTTAAAAGATATTCCCCCCACTTTTGCTGCTGCTTCAATGCGGTTTCAAAGTAAGAGCCTCTCTAAGTACCATCAATCGAGCAGGCACATTTTTTCAGTGAGATTATTAAATAACACTGTCACTTATTAAGATCACTACTGCCCTGCTGCAGAAATATTCTATTCACACCTACTTAGCAGGTTCCATAGAAAGTGACTTGCACTTCTGTGGAGAGGTACAAAAAATAAATAGCTCAAGGCAGCAGAAGCAGAGAAAGACAGAGGAGGAGAATTCATAGTTCAGTTTGTCCATGTCTTTTGTAAGAAAACAAAATGATTATTTTTTTAAACAAGTGTCTCACTGTGCTATAGCCAGCCTCTCAGGCTCAAGCTGATTCTTGTTTATAATGAATGCTGCTCAGAAGGGCCTGCAGCTAATACTATAAACATATTTTTATACTCTCACCAATGCAGATACTTACAGAGATTGTGTAATACAACTTAAAGGGACTCTCAACCAACTCAAAACGTACTTTTCTTTCTTCCAGTTTTATTGGTTTTACTATTGTTAGAGGTAACACCTCATGTGGCTAAAACTGAAAGATTATAAAGAGAAAATATTCTTTATCTCTTCCCATTGGTTCAATCTTTGTATTTGATAGGGCGTTGTGCACAGTGAGTTTCCCTTCCTACGCTCATGCAACAGCATAAGCGTTTGAATTTAGATAAGCTTTTGTGCCCACAGATGTCAAAGCATTTTACAAAGGTGGGTAAAGGTATGCATGCTCTTCCCTAGTCACTCTGGACTCAGATAATAATATAGTACCCCAACCACATAAACCCCAGGATGGACCCAGGGATGGAACTGCTGCGGGCCTGGCCACTGCTTCCTACAGCTCCCATTGGCTGAAACGGTGAACTGCAGCCACTGGGAGCTGTAGGCGGCTGTTCAAATGTAAACAAACAGTCAGGCGGCCCGTCAGCTGCTTGCCCTGACAGGCCCGCAGGTTGCCCACCACTGAACTAGGGGGACATAGGTGCCTAATTCCAGTATTTAGCCACCACAGGAATTCACAAAACCACTGCTCAGCTGCTGCCTAACCCTGTAGGCACCTAAAGTGCCTTGGTGCCTACATTTCCATCAGTGAAATCCCCGAAGCACCTAATTTTCTGCCGCTAGAAACAGACTAAGTAATGGTAACGCAGACTGGAATTTGGGTCTTGTATGAAAATGCACTAATCGCTAGGTTATGTAGTCATTCTTCCTCTCTCCCTGGCCCAATGAATATTTAAGTATTTCAGACAAACTGAAACAACTCCAAAAGGAAAGACAGGTAGACACACCTATATATATATATATAGAGCCCAGTGGTTAGTGCACTTCCCTGGGTGGGGAGGTGAGCTGCATTCTGAACCAGTCAGAGTAGGGATTTCAACTGTAGTTTTCCACAGCAGAGGATCTTAAAGTGTGGAGGCAGGCACAGAATGTATTTGGGGGACAGGGAGAGGCATGAACACTTTAAGGGGGGGGAAAAAAAAAACTTACTCCACACATTTTACCCTTAGCAATGAATAACTAGCAAAGCTGATTCCTCCAGACATATCAGGTCCTCAAATAGCGCTGTGCATTTGACTCTAGATGTGCTATGCATTTTGACACATTTCTGTCAAGCTTGTATAACATTATATAAAGTTATTGCCATCTGTACATTAGTCCATTTGCTACAACACAGTGTGCACATTAAATTTTAAGCATGAACCACAATTGCAATTTTGCTGTTATTACAGTGGCTCTCTTTGAATCAATGCCTTGCTGTTTTTAATAGTTAGTGAGAGTTTCATGTTGATTTTTTTTTACTGGGATATGTACTTGTGTGGCAAGAGTGGAGGTGGCATAAACTACTATAGACACAAAGAAGGGGGGGCGCAATTACATAAGTTTGAGAACTATTATTCCATAGTCTGGGAGGGTGCTCTAACCATTAAGTCATTGGCTGTAAAGGAGGTATCACTATGGGCTCCACCCATGCCCATCTTTTTTTCATAAGAAAGGGCTGACCTGGTCTAAGCACCTAACACTAGGACAAGGTTCATGGCTGTCAGCTCTGAGCAGTGGGAGATGTCTCCCTCCAGCTTGTAGTCAGGTGGGAAGAGTGGGGTTTTCTTGGTGTTTCTTACTGGCTAGATTAGGGGCTACCCGCTCAGCATGATGGTGTCTGTGACTCCCTTTTTTAACTCCACAGGCATTGTATAGGTTGCCTAACTCAGGGTCATTAATTCCACTAGTTAGCAGGGTGCCTAAAAGTTCAACGCAATAACACTCAACATTGCAATGCCTAAATCTCCCTTGTGAATCCAGCCCAAAGTTTACAAGATATTCTCACATATTTTACTAATTATTTCCCCAATTTTCCAATTACATGTTTTTTATAATGGCAAATAATGTGGAAATAAGAGTGTTCTGTTTTATTTTTACAGCCATCAGATTTCATTACATTGCTTCCCACTCTTATATTGATTCTTGGAGGAACAGGAAGTTAAATAGCTCAGTACAACTTGGTGAAAATTAAAAAAATAAAGATTGTGTTCTGATCACCTGCCCAAAATCAATTTAAAGAATATTATTCTATTTCCATATCCAGTGCTGCACCAGTGAATTATGACTCATTGTTTCTGCCACTTGCAGAAAAAGAAAATTAATCTGTTATTTTTCTGCCAGTGCAGTATCTCAGAGACAGTATTACTATAAATGAAGGGCTGTTTTGCTCCATAAAAATAGAAAATGTAATGATACAAGCAATCTTTTTTTTTTGTCAGCAAAAAGAACTAGAATTACAACAGACTTATGACCTTTGACTAAATGTTGTGTTGTAAATGTTGTTTGTCTTGGAATGGGGATTGTTTTTGCAGTGGAATGCAGAGACACTGCACATCTCTCCTACAAACCTTGCACTGTTAAAGGTAGTTTCATTAGTGTTATGAAAACCATGATCAAGCTATGACAGAACTGGTATTTGGGGAAGGAGAATAGTGTAAAAGTAATTACTGTCAGATGACAAAGAAAAAATCTGTATGCTCTGGTTTTTATGATCCCATGACTATGTTGCTTACAATATATTTTTGAGGGAGTATTGCGCATTGACTAAATCATTGAATGGGGAGTCAAGACACATAGGTTCTCTCCCTGGCTGTTCCACTGAATCTCCTCATGGATGCTGCACAATGGGAGCACTGGGGTGTGGGGAGGAGGGCATATGGAGTACTTACATAGTTGCAGGACTGTAGGGGAGGGTTCAGATATAGTGCTGCTGCCAATGGATACCACCACAAAAAGTATCTATTTCAGTGGGAAAGGAGTATGACCATGACCCAACCTCCTGTGAACCAGTCAATGGGCTATACAAGTAGATGCCACAAATGACTGGCACAGGCACTATGCCTGCTCCCGGTATCTACGGGGAGTGGAGATGTAGCACATTCTATTCCCCCTCTTGCTAGCACAGCTCAGCCTTCTTAAACTACAATGAATCCCTCAACCTGTGTGTGTGTGTGTGTGTGTGTGTGTGTGTTTGTGTGTGTGTCTCAGGTTATTAGGAACTAACACTTTCCATTATATAGAAAGAAAGAAAGAAAGAAAGAAAGAAAGAAAGAAAGAAAGAAAGAAATTCCTGGTAAAGCAGTATTCTCCTAATGTGTCCTGGTTTACAGCAATCACTTTGAATCCAGATTTTGACTTTGTGATTCCTCCCTGGTCCCCATCAACTGCTTCCTTCTCTGTGGTTTAGATGAGACACTGGATATGGTAAAAAAAAAGAGTCTTTGCACAAAAGTTCACTCTAAGTTATTTCCACCGTAGATGAATAGGGTAAAGTCCTTGCATTGCTGAGGGCCACACCAGAAACTTGTAACGTGGTCCATTGGCTGCCTCTAATTTGCATATACATTTTCTTTCATTGATGCATACACAGATACTTGAGTGTTGAAAATGTACCGTGCTTTACATAACTCAGGGAAACACAAATATGCTTCGTGTAAACTTATAAGGAAGGAGTATTAGTGGGACCGTTTTTGGAACCAAATTCCAGATGCATGCAACAAACTGTAATAAACTCACCCTATTCCTGAGGTCTAGCTTTGCTAACAAAGGCATTAGTATTAACAAAGTTCAGTTCAAGCCTTCCTCCTTAGAACTGGCTGCTTCCAGGGTTCGTGTATCTCAGGACTGCTCAGCCCACACCCTACATCCTCTCCCCAGTCCTACTTACTTTTTACCTGGAAAGGGTTTGGAGCCGTCTGACTCAGAGAGTCAGCAGAAGCCTTAGCCTTTTGCAGGATCAACACCTCATAACAGGATGAGGTGTTTCACCCAGAACTGCCAACTTGCTGCACCAACCTCCAAAGAGGCTAAATTACTGCTTTCCCAGAAATTAATGAAAGAAAAATGAAATAATTTTCAGAAAATAGAAATGTTTTCAAACCAGCTCTACTTGGGAAAAGGTGTACAGCAATCTCATAATCATGGTTGGTTTATTTCTGTGGCCAGTCTTTCCAGCAAACCATGACTACATGGTTTAGAAACCAGTGTCAATTCATCCCTATGGCATATAACAAACAATGTTGGAATTTCTAATTCTCACTTCTGAACATGCCATTGGTTGTAGAGTCTGAAGTTACTTTAGAAGCAGGAATTATTACAAAAATTACCATTGTCTATTATGGTTTAGAATTTGTTGGCAGTTTTCTCCCTCCCCTCCCCTCCCCCCAAACTCAGACTTGCTTGATCAAATTGACTTTCCAACCTACTCAAGTTGAAAGAGGTAGAGAACATTGATTAAGGTGGCAAATACAGCTGTTTGCAAAATTTCTTTCAAAAAGCTTTTTGCCCACTAAAATAATTTCACTTTTTTGATCTGCTTTAGTAAAATAGATTGACAATGAGAACTATATCTGCCTTTTTAATTTTGTGCTTGCCTTCGCAGGAATATCCTGCTTTTTGTTCCCAAATGTGCTATTTATGTTATCAGTCATAGGTTTCCTGGTTTTGAAAGAATGAAGGGAAGTGTAAACCAGATCATCCATTTCAAAACAGCACTTTAAAACTTGTATATAGTCCATGGTCCCAACATAAGCAATAATGGGACTATGGAATTTTTTAACCTTTGTTCATATACTGTACTACTGTTCTAAGAATGGTTTCACAATGTATGATGATCTAAAAGTTTGAGGGGAAATAAACCAAACCATTTGTCACTGGGATAGTTAGAAAACATAATTTTTATGAACATGCCTCTGGAAACCACAATGAATACATTTCAGCAATCACCTTTTATAATATATCACTTTTTTCAATCAATTTAAGGTACTGTACCTTTCTAATAAATGCACTGTTAAGTAATATTGCTTGCCTTGAAACTGGACCTTCCATGTGCCAGATGAGTGCCCTAATCCCCAGACTATGTTTCCACAAAACATTTTGGCTTTGTTAAAATGGCATTTTCAAAGTTAAAAGTGTTTGTATGCAAATGTGTACATACAGAAATAATCCTATTTAGCAGACTCGCTTCTTTAAACAAATACATGATTCAGAACATAAGGTATGGAAATTACAAGAATTCATTCTCTGGACCTTTTCACCTGAAAGGCTAGAAATTATCACCTCTTTTTTTTTTAATTGAACCCTTCTACACTTCAAATTTCAGCAGGCTACACTTTAGAAATCAATCTGTGGTCAGAGCAATTATCAATTTTAATTAGTACTGTTTCTTGTTTACATTAAGTTGAAAAAAAATCTTGGTCCATCTGGCTGGCTAGCTGTTTTGTAGAGTGTCCTCTCTTATTGCATGTGTCTTACACCAGGCTATATTTGTGTAAAATATTTTGATTTTATCAAAATGACATTTTTCAACAGAAACAAAATTTTGCTGAAAATTCTCTTCCTCCCCACAAACGATTGGGTGAAATCCAACAAGTACTAAGCACTTGGAAATGTGCTGTTATGGGGGCAAATTTTTTTAATGATAATCAACAGAGGCTTTATTATGATATCATTACAATGTTATGGAAAGTAAGGAAACCAGTGTAGGCTCCTTCAGATAGTCTCTGTCTACTCTGTAAAATAATCACTATTATTTTTACTCTATAGACACTATTACATACTAGTTTTTCCTACTGCGTGTTCAGACATTCATTGGATGAAAACTTGTTACAATACCAAAAAAGAATTTATTCTCATGATAAGCAAAATAATAGATCTTCTAATCAGGGCAATGTAATTCTCCTTTCACAGAGAAACTCAACCTAGGACAAAGCTTTCCTAATTTCCAGTTCCGATTCTCATCTGAGGTTCAAGATTTGTTTGAAAACATTTTGATTAACCTGTCCTGAATTCAAAGAAAACCTAGGGATTTAAGCATGTTTGATTTGAGGCATAATCCAGGCAAAAGGTGGAGCTTCAACTGAGTTTCTCTTTAGGTGTGGGAGTTCAAGTACAATTCAAGAGGTGTGAACCCAGGTTAAAGCAAATATTAAAAATTACTAGTAAACTGAAACTTCTGGAATAATATTATAATCGGGACTTAATCTTCAGTAACAAGGACTTTCTCAGTTAGTACTTCCATACCATCCATACTTTAGGCCCATGGAGGAAATGTATCTGTAAGGTTGTACAGGTATCACAAAAACAGGTTTCTACTTTGTGAGTCTATCACTGAGGGACCTTTAGCAAGTCACTTAAGCTCTCTCTGCTTCATTTTTCATACCAAGAAAAGCTGAGGTTTTCCAAGTGCTCAGAGAGTTAGAAATTATTTTTTACACAGTTGGCAGTGAAAAAATGAACTAAGACCTATCAGCTGTTAGTAAATAAAATTGACACCAAATTATACACTGAAACATAATGTACAAGGACTTTGATCTACTGAACTTCATTTCTGTGTGTGCCAACTATTAACTGCTTATAAGATCCCAGTATAACATAAGTGCTCCTATATATATATATATATCTGTGTGTATACACACACACACACACACACAAACCTTCACTTCTTGACTGCAGTATGTTTGCTTATTCTTTGTTTTGCCACTTGAAGAAAAATCTAATTTGCAAAAGGCACAATGTATGAATATTTCATAAAGGGTGGTAAAACAGCCGCATGAAAAACTAAAGACACTAAGCCAACATTGTAAACACGTCTTGGTTGTACAGTGAATGAGCGGATGAAAATGTGATTGTGAAAAACATAATAGCAGTCCTGTATCCCTATTATGATTTTATCCCAAGGCTCATGCTATCAGTTATTTATCTTTAGTTCACCATGACATGTGGCTAAGGCACCTGACTACAATCTCAGATGTTGTGGGTTCAAGTTTCACTCAATCTCATACTGAAAGCCTGCCTTCAGTTCACCCAGCTGCAAAATGATATCTGAGCCATAGAATTAAGAAGTCTAAGGTGGGTCAGACATGATGCCAGCTACATCAGTCTCTGTGTACAGTTGGCTATGGAAACTGACATGCTTTAGAGTGCATCAGCCTGATGAACCCTCTGTGACCCAGGATAGACTTTGACAAGCCTAATCCATCCCCTATTAAAGTCACTGGCTAAAGTCCCATTGACTTATCTATACACTTATAAAACCCAAGAGGAGCTACAAGATGGCACAGAGAACTGATGTATGGAGTTAAGAACATTTATAAATGTGTAATACAATTCTAGATTTGATTGTTAGAGACCATGAGTCTTGCTATTTCTTTTTCCCTCCCCACTTTCATATTCACTATCTCATGTCTAATCATGAGTTGATCAGATTTCCAGGTTATTGTATTTGCCTCAATTAAACACTGAATATCTACCTTTTAAACGAACATAGGATTGGGATTTCCTGAAATTCACATTGTAATTTATACTATATGAAATGGCATTTTGATGTATGTGGTGCCAATTTTCAAAAAATAACAGCACCCATAATCAACTGTAGCCAAAACTTTTGGATTTAACAGTTATAGGTTTGGAATAGATTTAGCCCTTTAGGGTGGGATTTTGAAAGGCACTCCAGTGATTTAGGAGCAGAAGTCTACTCTGTTATCTGTAGGATTTTATAACATGCTCATCATCATATGGGAAACGCCACTGGAATGCTTTTGAAAACTCTCATCCTCAATTATCTGATTTATGAGCTCATACTTTAAGCTTACAAAGTGGTCAGATGTCCACAAAATATAACTATATGTACCTCAATTACCTTCACCAAACTACAGGCACAATATTAGAAAACTTGCTGAGGTGTCTTTGAAAATGTGGCCCATTGGATGATGGCAATTATGTACAGATCAGTCAAATATAGATCAAGAGCCTTTTTTTTTTTTCAATTTACCTTAATTCCAGCGAATTAATATCTTGGATTGCTTAAATAAGTCAGGTTCTTTCTCTATAGGTATGTGGGGTACTGGATGATCCTAGAACTACTTAGTTTGGAATTACATTTCTAACTTAAATACTTCAAGATATAGAGGCAACAGCAGGTGCATTTTTAGCTATTATTTTTATTGATTTACTTGCTGTTTGATTGCCACCAAAAGTTTTAAAATCAGACTTTTCTTCATGTCTTGCGCTTATAAGAGCCATAATTCACAACATAACTGTTTATTTAAAAGCCATAATGCAGAACTACAATAAATCACTGAAAAGTAATTCTTGTACATTAAGTAGAGCACAACTGATTGAGGCAATCATAATTTACCAGCTTGTGCGATATTATACATATTTCTGGTCTGATGATTGCTGCATGTGGATACAGGTTATATCAAGTGACAAAAAAAAAAAAAACCATTAGAATTTACCTCTACATTCGAAAAGGATCTATGAAGAGAATTCAAGTTGTCCTATATTCTCTGGGCTCCACTGAGACCTGAAAAATAGGTAATGGAAAAAAAGTTATGGATATGAATTGCTCTTAAAGTTTTATGTCCCTGTAATTAGATTGCAAAGAGCGATCATTTCACTTCTCAAAAACAAAATTATTTATAAGCTTTTCCCATGGCTGCACTTTTGATATTGTTAAGGTAGATCCACATAGCAGAAACTCATTTCTAGATTTTGTAAGTGTGTGTGCAAATTGGCAAAGTTAGCTACAATGTAGACATCTGTATCACAAGCATTTCTTCTTATTATCCCCCCTTTGACCATGTAATGTTCATATATCCATCTATATAAGATAGTGTAGCAGATAGCTTTATCTCCAAAATTACCTTCCTCTAGTATATTGACCATGATCCTTCACCTTGTACATTACCAGGTAGTACAAAATCATGTCAGACCCATGCCTTTTCGTCAATTGCAAATGTCTACTTTCAAAGGAAAAACCATCCAGTCTGCGTTTTAGATAAGGTGTTGGGACTCATTATAGTATGACAAGGGACAAATAAGAAAATGTGAGTGCCATGAATTGGCACCCTTAACACTTGAAAAAACAGTATTTTTTTCCTCCACTTTTTTTGTTACAATCAACCCAAAATGTTTTTTGTTATGTCACGGTATTCTTAGTCTAGTCATATACAATATTTGATTGGCATTGCTGTAAATTATCTCCATTTTGCCATGCTGAAGCTGTTTTAATGTCATTACAAAACAAAATCAACTAATCTCCAAATGTTGCAATCATATCCCAGTGTAATTTAAAGACAGACATGAGAAGCAAAGGGTCTGATTTTGATGCTCATACTGGTAAATAAGAAGGAGCTCCATGCAAATCAATAGAATTGCACAACATAAAATTGTTGTGAGATCAGATTCAGGCCCAGTGTGTCTGTTAGAGACCTCTCACACCATTCAGTTAGTTGTGTCCATTATCATATTCCATAGGAGATGGATGCAGCACCAGAATTTTGAATTGTGTCTGGCCAATGCACACAAGAACAGCATTTCTCTCCACCACCCACTCCTCCTCCTGTCCCCTTTCACAAGAGATACAGTTTGTTTCTGCTTCCCAAGCTCAATTATATCAGCCATGATTTCTGTGACCAAAACTACGACATTTAGTAATTTTGAGAATAACTCAAGGTCTTAGTCACCATGAATTTACACAAATTTGGCTCTCTGTACACCCTGGGAAATTGAAATAGTTTAAAAATGATTTTAAGCTATTAAAGGACATTTTGCCCTAAATAATGTGACCCCCTTCCCATGACTTTTACAGTTTCCCCTAAAAATGTGTGACTTTTGCATTGTTTTTTGTGACAAAGCCACATACTTTGGTCTTGTCCACACTAAAAAGGTGTAAGCGTTTTGCTGTACTACTATAGTTAAAGCAGTGCAAACCCCGAGGGTGGACACAATTCTATCAGTATAAAGTTGCTTTATACTGGTATAGCTATTCCCATATGGGAAATACTATAGCTATACTGACATAAGGCACATTTATGTTGGCTTGGGCCATTCACTGAATTCATCTGTGCATAAGTACTGAAAAACAAATTCATAATAATTAACATATTACTCAATTATTATATCGTGTAAAAGGTAATAGAAAGATTCTAGCCCCAGGCCTTTCTAACATAAAGATGATCTTAAGAAGAAAGTCAGTACAACAGAAAAATGTTCTCCCCTTCATATCAATCACAGTTTGCAAGATCTACTAACCAATGCATAATATTTTAAGGGTAAGGGATTTGGGAAAATTTGCACCAGTGTAGCTACACTGACATAGCTGCATCAGTGCAAACCCCTATACAAACACCCCAGGGATTGCACTTCCCAACAGGCCATGTTTTGCTCCAATTAAGCACTCCTCATTCACATTTACACTAAAGCCATGTTAAACTACTCTGGCCATATAAATGGACTTTAAAGTGAGTATAAACTATATTTATGTTCACTTTAAAGTCCCTTTATACTCAGAGAGGTGTAAAATGGCCTTTGTGTAAATGAAAACCAGGGCCAGTGTGTCTACATTAGCAATGATGTAATTGTATCAGTGTAATGCCAATGTCCCTAGTCTAGACAAGCCTTTAGACTGTTACAACTAAAGATTTTAACAGTGTGAAAACATCTTTTACTTATGTAACTTTCCTCTCATTATAGAAAAAGAGATGCAGTATGTCTGATACTCCTCATCCAATAAAGCATTTTATTTTAGACCAAACATAGTCTAAAACATTTATGAAAATTAGGATTAGTGCATGAAACATTTCAACAAAGTTTTTCTCTCAGGCTAAATATACAGTATAATGAGGAAAAATTCCCATTTTTTACATGCATAAGTAGTAAGTGCTGTATTTATCATTTGGTAAATCACACTCATTTTTCTGCATTTCACCAGTGGTTGCATCAATTGTCATTTAACTGCTCTAAATAATGTGTTCTCTTCCCTGTTGTATTAAACTATTTCTATCAAGGCTAATGATTTTCTGATTTCCACATGCCAGTGAGTTTGGCAGTAATGAATGATGCCTCTCTTTTGCATGTTGCAAGTAGTTTAAATTATATTTTACATACCCATTTAAAGGATCATTAGTTAAGTTAATATCCTTGCTATTCATGAGCATCAAGCATTCTGGTAAAGGAAAATCTCACTATATATTCTCTAGTAGCTCTGATGACATCTTAAAAATAGATTTGGATCATGAAAGAAATACCCACTGCCTACTAGTGGCTATTGATACTTTAAATGCCCATCTATCCAGTCACTCATAGACTCATAGACTTTTAGGTCAGAAGGGACCATTATGATCATCTAGTCTGACCTCCTGCACAATGCAGGCCACAGAATCTCACCCACCCACTCCTGGAATAATCCTCTCACCTATGTCCCAGCTATTGAAGTCCTCAAATCATGGCCTAAAGACTTCAAGACACTTCCCCTTCCCCTCCTTCCATGTCCCTCTGCCCGGCCATGTCATTCTTATAAGAACTCCCCCTGGGACATGGTAACTAGTAGATATGATACCACAATGCAATCAGTCAGCATTTAAATCTTAGCTACCTCTATGGGAGCAGAGTTTTTAAAAGAATGCTATAAACATGTAGTCACCACAGTATTGGCCTCAGGGTGATCAGAGAAAGCTCGGCCAGTCATTCCAGTGCTGAGGCAGATCAGTCACATTATTAGTTCTGATTAGTATTTCCATAAGCGATGGAACTATCTATAGCCAATGATCAATCAAAAATGCACAAACATATTCCCTGCCTCTGGAAACCAGCAGTATCACCCTTACAACCAAGGCCCCAAAGTTTGTGGCACATCAGACCTAAACTACGTGGCAGCACAGCTGCATTAAATTATGCATCAATCTGGGAACCAAATGGCAATGATTAGGAAGTCATTTGACAAACTACACATTGCAAAGATTATTTCTTTGCAGAACGGCAAAGGACTATCAGCTTAGCAAGTCTCAGGAGTTCTAGAAGTAGTAGAGGGGTAGAGAAATGTACATTGGCATAACCCCTGAAAGATACTATTGGGGAGGGAAGGGGGCAAGATAAATGTCCTCTGGGATTCCTAATAGTATAGAAGTACAGCTCCTCATAGCAGGTCCCTTCCCTTGTGCAGCTTCTAACACAGACAGGAATGAAAGGCTGAGTGAATCCTGGAGGACAGCCATTCTCCCGGTCTCCAGCTGCTCCACCCAAGATAGGGATTCACCCCTTTTGCTTCTGGGTCTGATATGAACCTTACAATCATCACAACATTTTCTTTTCTGCTGCTTCTCCCAGCAGAGTGCTCTAAACCCACTGAATTCCTTCTTATGAGGAAAACACGAAGGATCACCGATATGAGGAAGGAAAGCAAAGCAATATATGGAGAAGCTGAAAGTCTGGGAGAAAACAGGAGAATATCCATTGTTTTGCATTTGTATTAAGCAGACATATTGATACGGTTATCTGTGTGATGTGAATATGTGGAATTCTCTTCAAAAACAAGAAGGTGAAAACATGTCAGAAATTAAAAGCACTTACAACTGTAAAAGAGAGATAAGCAGCAATTAGCTCTAAAATGGCTTATGGCTAGTTTTTTGGCTCGAGTAAATTTAAAGGGGCAGCTCCAGAAAGGTACGCTGGTAAAACAATTCCTATAAAAACACACATTAGAGTTACTAAGGATTAAGTCAGTGAAAGATACTGTTGGTGAAGGTTTTTTCCTCTGTGTTGTTACTGTTATGTCATTTATAACTATGAATCTGTACTATAAACAAGGTTCTGCTTATAGCTTGGAGTTCCATTAATACCCCTGTTAACCAGGTGTCCCTCAGTAGCTGCTTTTTAAATGCATAACTACAGAGGATTTTTTTTAACTCTCTTCAAAGCTATCAGACTCATTACTGAGCTCTAATATAAACGTGTACTTGTTTTGTAAGGAAGCAGGAAGTATACATTGGTTCACCCTTCACACAGCACAACCATGTCCCCCAGTAGCATTTTCTTATTGATGTGTAAAACTAGCAAACATATGCTTCTAAGGCATATTGTTTGTACTAGTGTTGTATTTGCTGGAAAACCTCCTGGGAGATTCATCTCCATATTGGAAGAAAAGAGCTCTATATTGGCTAACTAGGTGCTCTGGTATGAGCAAAGACATGCGTAAAAGACATTTTATTCTGTAGTTTTCTAAACTGCCAACCATCAACTGCATTTTCAAGCAAAAGTAGATCCCACAGCATCATGGGGTTAACTGACAGAGTGCATATGAGACAAGACACATCAGGGAATGCTTAGTTAATTCTCACCCTCTAAGTGACAAGTATTATCTACCTCAGACATGGAAAATGCTGACATTGGGACAAATATGACATTGAATCTATCCCACAGCAAAAGCATTAGGAAAAGCTCGTATGAGTGTCATTACCTTTATCAAACTGGAAATATTTAAAACTAGGTTATAAAAAGATGAGGAAGGAATATGTGAGAGAGCTAAAGCTACTAAAAGCAGGACATTGTCCTAATACTAGAGAAACTGAAGATAAAAAAGCTGCTATCATTACCTTATATAGTACCTACAGGGTGTTAAGTGCAGTACCCACAGGCAAGATGACATGGTCTTGGCCCAAGCAGCTTATTTACAACACAACAATACAAACAAAAGCTAGGGCACTGGATTTAACAACACTCCAGTGAAATCAGTGGAACCAGGGTCAAGCCCTTACTTGACATGGGTGACATCTTATTAGTTCCATTCTTGTTTAGTTGAGGGAATTGCCAAGGCTTCCAGTAAAGCAGCATGCAGCTCTCTCTCAATAAAGACTCAAAGTCAGGTGAAATTTGGTTAAAAACCAAATACCTGAGATGTCTTCGCAGGTAGCTTTGATAAATTTTGCCAAACTTTTGGTGAACCTGGTCCAAGTTTTGAGAGAAATAAAAGCAACATTTAGGGCTAAATATAAAACAAAGTAAGGCCCAGTTATGTTTTGAAGAGGAGAGTCTTCTTATGGTTTCACTTCAAACTAGGAATAACTCAATGCTCTGAAGCTGATATTTGCTTTAGCTTTTTGCCTAAAACTGAAACCACTACGTTCTCCATGGTCCTGCCATTATTATAGGCAGAGCGGGTGGTGCTGTGTTTATTTAAGGTTAACTAACACTTTCCAGTGTAAGACCTTGTTTTCAGTTATTTATAAACTTGCTTGAACCATTTAGTATTGAACCATTTGAGTTAACATTTTCTTCTGGCTCTGGCTGGTTTTTTTTATTTTAATTATTATTATGTATACAGCTCAAACTGTGTGCTAGATCTGAAGATAGCCCATCCTTTTTTAACCTGTGCAGGAATGTCTCCTAAAATATATTTCTAGTGATTAATCCAGTTTAATATTAAATGACCAACGTATTTGAGTCTTCTCTACTTTCATTATCAGACTATTTTACATATAAGAGATTTCACAAGAGAGAATTTTCCTGATCTTCTGTCTAGAGCTGGTCAAAAAAAAATAAAAATGTGATTTTCCCCCCTCCTATTTTTGAATTTTGTCACTTCCAAAATTTGGAAAATGTCAACCTCCTCTTTAGTTGCCCAAAAAATGTGGTGGCAGGTGGGGACTTGTCACTTTTTCTTTTATCAAGCTTTGACAAGATGTCACTGAAACTTGAAAATTCAATAAATTTTAACTAGCTCTAACAGACTCAATTTATTCTTTTTAAATGTTACCCTTTAACTCCTGGGACCTCCTTATGCAATTTCTCTACAGTTTTAGTGTTAACACCCTTCAAATACTTAATTTTCATTAATAAATGCATATCTTATCATTTGGTAGCGTGATGATTACGTTTGTAAGCCTCTGCAATCATCCAGTGAATTGGGTGCTTAAGAAGAACAGACAGGAAATGGCTAGTACTCAAAAAACACATAATTTTTAAAGAAATGATACACAATCTCTGTTAAAGAGTCATTCAAACTGGAACATAACTGTTATCTACACCAGACGCCTTACATATTTACCAATGTATAAAGGCAGTGATCTCAGCATATATTGACTTGTAAGTCTGACTGCCTGTCATTTCACTAACAGTTGATTTATTTTACCAAATGTTGCCTTGGCTATTTCACTTGTGTAATTTTGATAGTTAATACCCAGGAGTTACTTCTTCTAGACAACAGCTTAATGTATATTGTGTAACCAACTAAATACTTAACTGATTTGCTACCTGTAATTAGCTCTTTGAAACACAAATATTCTTTACAAAGTCATTAAGTTAACAAATAAAATAAACTAAAATACAATGCCAGAGCAATATGTTGAATCACAGAAGGACTGGATTGGTCATAGGCTATAGAGCCTTTTAATTCTGAATTGCTGGTCTAAGTCTGCCGAGATTAGTAGAGTGAAATACATCAACATCCAAAGGCTGTTCAATATTGTCTGTGAAATGAGTTGGTGAGTCTCAGTCCAGTTCCAAATGTTCACATCCCAAATTACCACAACTGGCACTCCCAGTAGGGAGGTCACAGAATAAACTGCCATACAGACCCCTAAATCCCTCATCTCCAAGGGACTGATCCAGGTTAGGGGTGGAGCACACTGGGAGGGCAGAAGGGGAATTGTGCAATGCTGTTAGCTGCTCCATGGGTAAATAAATGACTCTAGTCTCTAGATCTGTCTGTCCAGCTTTCTTCATCAACATTAATGTTACACACTAATTCAGATCAACAAAGGATAATGTAACCCATAGCAACATCACTGGTGGGTAGGCAAACACTAATTTTACCTTATTCAGAGCTTTCTGAACTGTTCAAACCAGCTCAGTCCATCCCTAATGAGCAAGCTTTGGACCATATAATAGAACCTTGTGTTGGATCAGTGGTTATATAGAACAAGTAGTGCTCGGTAACTTGCATTACAGGTACAAAATAAATGAAATGATTGTATATGTCTCTTGTCACATCAACACCAGATATCGTTCAGAAATGCTTCTGTGAGGAAGTATTGAAACTCCCAGTTTAGGCTCATGTTAAGCTCTTGTCCCATTGCAGCATAGGCTTCAGAACAGCAATACAAACACCATACAAAAACTGTAATAACATGTTTCAGAGGGGGAGCCGTGTTAGTCTGTATCAGCAAAAACAACGAGGAATCATTGTGGCACTTCGTGGGCTATAACCCACTTCATCAGATGCATGGAGTGAAAAAAAGTAGGCAGGTATAAATATACAGCACATGAAAAAATGGGAGTTGCCTTACGAAGTAGGGGGGTCAGTGCTAACGAAGCCAATTCAGTTGGGAATGGGCCACATCCACCCTAACAGTTGACAAGAAGGTGTGAGTATCAACAAAGGGGAAATTATTTTTTGATACTCACACCTTCTTGTCAACTGTTGGGAATGGGCCACATCCACCCTAATTGAATTAGCTTTATACCTGCCTACTTTTTTTCACTCCATGCATCTGATGAAGTGGGTTATAGCCCACGAAAGCTTATGCCCAAATAAATGTGTTAGTCTCTAAGGTGTAATAATTTGACACTGATAACCATCTATATTGCAGTGTTTTGCCACAGGTAATGGGTGTTTTATTCCTCATAATTTTCAAATGTTCAGTGAAAGTAACAAACTAATTTCTGATTCTCCAACATACACCGTGTGCTTCTTCCTAAATAAATTGATAATGAATCCAGATTACATGTAGCCTTGTTCCTCTCTGACAGGCTTTGATGCATTTCTGAGTAAGGAATGCACATTAAAGCCCAGAAATCTCTATCCAGTTTGTTCATATTAAGAAGATATCATACACCTCGTGCTACCAAGAAGTGAAATGAACATGAACATCTTTGGTTTTAAAGTCTTAATCTGCTGAACTAAATATTTGAAATTAAGAAAAATAGTTAGCTCAAGCAGAGAAAAGGACTGGAACTCCAAGACCTGTGAACCAGTGCCAGGAACTGGAAGAAGTGGTGAAGAATCATGGGCACATCCAACCCCAAGTAAACAAGAAAGGGGATCAAGATGGGAAGTGAAGTGAAGTTAGCTCAAGTAGCAATAGTAGGTTTATCCTCTTTTGACTAGCCACTGAAAGAGGACAGGACTCATTTACACAGCCTATTACAACTACAGTATTGTATTTTCATTTTATAGCATTTAGTAACATGGCATCTGGGTCCTTATAGTAAATTAACAGAAAATACTAAATTGTGCTTGTCACAGTTTCATGGCAAATGCACCTGTATTGCCCCTCATGGTCCCTCAAGAGTACCCACTACTCTTTGCTTCTGGCTCCCTGCCATCACCTCTCTTAAGCAAAGACCCACATTTCACTCCTTGCTGAGCAGGGGATCTTTAAGGCTGCAGAGTTACTTGACTAG
The DNA here is from genome assembly GCA_037349315.1 of Chelydra serpentina. Classification (NCBI taxonomy): domain Eukaryota; kingdom Metazoa; phylum Chordata; order Testudines; family Chelydridae; genus Chelydra; species Chelydra serpentina. The sequence goes on along the minus strand of JBAIAC010000035.1, from coordinate 24,498,783 downwards.
ATTATGATATCCCCAGAAAGACAGACTGCCTAAAAGGCCAGCTTCTGAACTTTGCTTTCTCTATAGAAGCTATGACCAGTGTATTGCCTGCAGTTATGTTACCATGCAGCTCTTTCTAGGCAGGGCCGGCGCTTCCACTAGGCGACCCTAGGCGGTCGTCTAGGGTGGCAGGATTTGGGGGGCGGCATTTTGCCGTCCTCGGCGGCGATTCGGCGGGAAGAAAAGCAGCCGCCAAAACGCTGCCGAGAACGCCAAGCTGCTGCCGAAGCACAGCTACTGGAGGTGAGCTGCTGTGGGAGCTTCTGCGTGGGGGGGTGGGGTCTGCTGCAGGGGATGGAGAGCTGCTGCAGGCGGGGCGTTGCCTGCCATGGAGGGTTGGGGAACTGCCGCGGGGGTGTGGGGGTTAGCTGACGCAGAGGGGTGGGGAGCTGCCTCGGGTGGGGGAGCCTGGCTCCCGTGGGGGGATGGGGAGCTGCCACAGGTGGGGGGCTGGCTTCCTTGCACCGGCCCTGTTTCTAGGCAAGCAAATGTATTCTTAAGGTGAAAGTATTACAGAGAAAACATACTAAAAACAATAAAAGAACCTACTCGCATGCTAAAAAAATTACCAGAGTTCGCCCCCCACCTTCAACCTCTGGCTCTGGTAATATTCAGTCCTTCAAAACCTACAGTTGTGTTTTCCATCTGGTTACAAGTTCATAACTGTCTTAATTCAGAACCAGAACAGAGACTGTTTCTTTATGCATCTGGACCTTTGCTCTCCAGTCTGCAGGAACAAATGATCAGCAGACAATGACCCCCTCCTCAAGGTTTAGTTTCCAAAGCTGGGGTTTTGCACAACCAGAGGTGGGGAATTTGCATTAAGCCCTCCACAGGTGTTTCTCAGGAAATCCACTTCACACTTATAGTCCCAAAAGTCCATTCTTGTCTGGCACATATTCAGTATAGTCCAGGGATGGCCAAACTTACTGACCCTCCGTGCAACAAGTTTGAGATCTGGGGCAGGCCTGCCGGGGCTTGGAGCTTCAGCCCTGTGGTAGGTTACTGGGACTAGAGGCGTCTGCCCTGCGGGTTCAGGGGGGCTTGGGGATTCAGCTTGCCAGGGCCCAGGGCTTCAGCCCCGCTCCCACTGAAGCCTCGAGCCCCAGCATGTGCCTCTCACAGGACTGAAGCCCTGAGATGCCCCACCACCCCGCCTCAGGGCAGAAGCCCCAAACTCCCCCAAACAGTCTGGCAAGCCACACTTTAACTGTAAAAGAGCCGCATGTGGCTCACAAGCCACTGTTTGGCCATCCCTGATATAGTCCTTTGAACTCCTAAGCCTCACATTATTTCCTTCTCCCCCAGAGAGGTTACATACAATCCTGGCCTTCAATGATACATAAACTTTGCATTTAATACAGTGAACCCCAAGGATACTGAAACTTAATTCAATAAGGTCCCCCAAGGATACTGCAGAAAACTGCCATATCTGCAACATCTCCCCACTAAAGATGCTTGACTGGCATCCAAGTGGAACCTACACTCTTCTACAAAAATGAAGTCTATAGAATAATTGTTGATTCTCAAGTTAATAAAACTAAACTTTTAGAACAGTTTCCTCTACTGCACTCAGTATCCTGTTTCTCTATAGATCTTGCCTATATTTGACCTATTTTCCTAAAATTTTCCACCACAGTATTAGCAGTGCTCATGTAGCTAAAGTGCTGACATTTCAACTACCATGTGACATAACCTGGCTCTCATCAGGGGTGGATGAATCAGTGGTTAAAACACTGGTGGCCTGTTTACACTGGTGTTTTTACCTTTGATGCTGCACCAGTGGGACAACCTAAGCAAATAAGGCTAATGTAGACATGTCCTTATTATTGTGGTGCATACACACTGTACTACAAATCGCAGTAGCCACAGAATATGACCCAAAACTTACTACTTTCCTGGAGTTAAACATAAATATCAACAAGGGGGCATATCTCAGCCTAAAATGTCTCCTAAGTTTGGCCGTTATTACTAAAGTTTTCCCAGATGGACCTTTCTGTTTCTGCCAGTAGTTCTTCTCTGCCTCACAGAAGGCCTTCAACCCTCTGATCATACTGAATTGCAGTTAATAGGATTCAACTGAGCTAATGCTGAAGAGTCAGCAGAAATAACTCTTCATGTCTACACAGGGTACTAGACTGTGACACCTTATTGTATTAGATAAGCAAGATGGCTCCTTCAGTGTATGACTTAATGGTTCCCCTCTGATTTCAGACTATCTGGATTAGGTGGATTCTGCAGTTTCCATTGGCTATGGAGTGGAATCCACTAAAACTACCCTCACTATTTCTGCTTACAGCTTCAGTAAACTTGGCAAAATTCACTCCATTGTAATTCCTCTGAAGACTCCATTTCACTCAATTTGTTTAATTGAAACATTACATAAGAACATTACACTTTTTAATAGTCCTTGTGATAATCAAAGCCAACTCAGGTACCTGGCAAAAAATCAATGGTGAGTTGGTTGGGTTAGGCTTCATTGGTGCTGGCTATTTTGAATGTAGGTAAGTAAAAAAACTCTACGATAAAAACAAACTATGTTTCAAATAATATATTAATTTTCCAAGATTTACTTAGCTAGCATCTGGTGCTCCTATCTAAACATGGGAGTAGAGGGGGGAGCGCTTCCCCCCCATCCCACCCCACCCCGCAGTGCCTCAGAGAAAAGATCTAAACCAGGATATAGAAGCTGTAATACAGAGTTATAACAACCAGCAGGAATCTATGAAATTGTAATTAGGAATATAAAATGTGGGTTACAAAACCAAGAGGGACAAAGAACTTTTCAGATCAGAATGAAAGAATGCTCTAAAATCAGATATTAAAAGACCAGATAGAGTAAATTCCTATATAAACTTAAAAAGAAACAATTTGCTACAAACAGTTACATTATATTCCAATTTATGCATGGTAGTTTTTTTGCTACTACTGTATATTCTGTTGTATTGAATTATAAACCCCCTACCCATAGAGACAGTTTTTGATTTGATTTCCATTGCCTTCGGCAAGCATGACTGAGGATCCACAAGGATGTATAAGATGTTGATTGATTCATTTGATCCTGGGAGATAATAGAAAGTGTTTAAATTGATTGTAAGAAAAAGAAACCTAAGGCTGAATTGGGACTTTAGGCAAATTGTAGACAAGATTTTTAATGTTAAATTTGTTATAATTTATAATATAAAAAACAGGGTGGATTTTTTTAATCCCAATTTTTCACATAGCCCTATCACAGGCTCAGACACTATCTAATGGATTACGTGCTGTAATTACTGGGAAGAGCAACAAGTTTTTGAAAATTTGTAGAAACACAAAGTTTAAAACTGTCTCTTCTGGAGATGGATTTAACTAAGCCCAGGGCTACACTAGGGGAGGGGAGTCGATTTACGATACGCAGATTCAGCTACGTGAATAACGTAGCTGAAATCGTATCGTAATCGGCTTACCTGACCATGAAGACGGCAGCGCGTCGATCGCTGCAGCTCCCCCGTCGACTCCGCTTGCGCCGGTCGATGACGTGGTTTTCCGGCGCCGACGGGGAGCGCGATCGGGGATCGATTAAGCGCGTCTTAATGAGACGCGAAAAATCGATCCCCGATAGATCGATTGCTACCCGCCGATCCGGCGGGTAGTGAAGACAAGCCCTAAGTAAAGAAGGAATATTGGAAGCTTAATATCCTTGCTGGGTCCAGTTTGTTTCCACAGCAATACCATTCTTAATATTCAAACCAAGCCCTTTATAACAAGCAATTGCTGGCTATATGCCTCAAATTCAGAATGATGTAACTACAGCAGTGACTTCATATAAATATAATATAAATGGAGATATGCCAATCTCCTAGAACTGGAAGGACCTTGAAAGGTCATCGAGTCCAGTCCCCTACCTTTACTAGCAGGACCAAGTACTGTCCCCTGACAGATTTTTGCCCCAGATCCCTAAATGGCCCCCTCAAGGATTGAATTCACAACCCTGGGTTTAGCAGGCCAATGCTCAAACCACTGAGCTATCCCTCCCCCCTCTTCCTCTTACTTGTTGCACAAGGAAGCAAAAACAATCTTTGTCTTTTACGACTTGAGCACATAGGCCAGGAATCAGTTCTTCCTGATCTGCTACATTGGCACAAAGGGGCCAGAGGGCTGGTATAACTCCTGCTCTTTGCTGAGCCACACTGCTTGTGGCACATGATTTTTCAAGGCAAATCAGGAAGAGAAGAGTGAGTAGCTGAACAGGGCCGGTGCAAGGAAGTTGCGTGCCCTAGGCAAAACTTCCTTGCACCAGCCCTGCGTCCCACCCCAGCTAAAGCCGCCCCCCTCCCCCATGGCAGCCAGCCCCCCGCCCGCGGCACCTCCCCATCCCCCGCGGTGGCCCCCCAGCCCATGGAAGCTCCCACCCCACCCACGGCAGCCGCCTCCCCCTGCCCACAGCAGCCCCCCACCCGCAGCGGCTCCCCACCCCCACCCCCCGTGGCGGCTAACCCCCCCGCTCATGGCAGCTCAGCCCCCTGCCCACGGGCCACGGCAGCCTCCCCCCCGCCCATGGTGGCAGGCTCCCCACCCGCAGCAGCTAACCCCCCCGCCAGCGGCAGCTCCCCATCCCCCCATGGCAGCAGCTCACCTCTATCGCTGCTGGGTGCCGCCAAAATGCCACCCCCCAAATCCTGGTGCCCTAAGCGACTGCCTAGGTTCACCTAGTGGAAGCGCCGGCCCTGTAGCTGAGGCATTCTTGCAATCCAGCAATTCTGTGCTACTCTAGTGGCTGAGGGAGCCATTGCAGAAGGGGTAAAAGCTACAGCAGCAGTGCCAAGATCCAAACCAGCTCCTTGCACTCTGGGTCCTTGGATTATCTGCTGAGAATATCAATAAAGCTATCAGTTAGTGCCAGTTGATGGAGATGTAGTAGTATTGGTCCATGGGTAGTTAAATGGAAACCACTGACAGCCATCACTTGGTCATAGCTGAGCTATGCTAGTTTCAAGCTCTTGGCCTACAGAAAAGAGGCTCTATATCTCATTGCCTGAGCCAGCCAGTCCAGTATAATTCACTGAGCTGTCTAGTTTCAGTATCACTATTTTATGAATTGGATCATTAGGGCAAAAGTGTGCTGCACACTAATGGGTGTAATTCATGTTTAATAATATGAAATTTCTTCTTTGAAAATATTTCACTAGGAATCCGTTTGTTCAGGATATCATTTCAGGTGATTTCTAGTTGAACATCTGGGTCTGAATTCTTTAATCTTGTGTGCATGTTTCATAACTTTGCTTCCTCAGCAGTTTCTTCCCTATCTGCTGTTTTTTAATTTACCTCCTTTCTCACTGTTCTTCTGTGGTTAGGTTGGCAGTCTCATTTTTGCCTCCCAGATAATTTGACCATTTTTAATACAGGGCGATTATGTTTTCACCTAATTATTTCTCCTGTCATATTTATGAGTAAGGCTTTTTTCATTTCACGGTCTCCTTAGCAATAGCAACTAGACACTTCTATGGAGATAAACTGGTATTAAGGTGAGTCTGATCACTCATTTCCTGGAATTTATTGAGGGGGTCAGCAATCATGTGGACAAAAATGTTCCAGTGGATAGAGTGTACTTGGACTTTCAGAAACTCTTTGACAAGCACCCTCACCAAAGGCTCTTAAGCAGGCATGGGATAAGAGGGAAGGTCCTCTCATGGATCAGTAACTTGTTAAAAGATAAGAAACAAAGGGAAGGAATAAACAGTCAGTTTTCATAGTGGAGCCAGTCCCCCAAGTATATGTAGTGGGACCCGTGCTGTTCAAAATATTCTTAAATAATCTGGGAAAAGGGGTAAATGGTGAGGTTGCAAAGTTTGCAGACAACACAAAATTACTCAAGATAGTTAAGTCCGAAGCAGACTCCAAAGAGTTACAAAGGAATATCACAAAAGTGGGTGATTGGGCAACAAAATGGCAGATGAAATTCAGTGTTGATAAATGCAAAGTAATGCACATTGGAAAACATAATCCCAACTATACATAATAAATGATGGGGTCTAAGGGCTTGTCTTCACTACCGGGAAGATCAATGCTGCTGCAATCGATGCAGCGGTTGTCAATTTAGCGGGTCTAGTGAAGATCTGCTAAATCAATCGCAGAGCTCTCTCTGGTCAACTCTGGTACTCCAGCTCCTGAGAAAAGTAAGGTAAATTCACAGGAGATCATTTCCCATTTATGCAGCGCAGTGAAGACACCATGGTACATCGACCTAAGCTACATCAACTCCAGTTACATTATTCACATAGCTGGAGTAGAGTAACTTAGGTCGACTTACTCCAGCAGTGTAGACAAAGCCTCAGTTACCACTCAAGAAAGAGATCTTGGAGTCATTGTGGAAAGTTCTCTGAAAGCTCAAAGTATAACAGCAGTCCAAAAAACTAGCAATGTTAGGAACCATTAGAAAAGGGATAGATAATAAAATAGAAAATATCTTAATGCCACTATGTAACTTCATGGTATGCTCACCTCTTGAATACTGCATACAGTTCTGGTCACTCCATTTAAAACAAAAGATCTATTAGAATTGGAAAAGGTACAGAAAATGGCAACAAAAATTATTAGGGATATGGAACAGCTTCCATATGAGGAGAGATGAAACAGAGTGACTGTTCATCTTGGAAAAGACACAACTAACGGAATACGAGAGAGGTCTATAAAATCATGAATGGTGTGAATAAAGTCAATAAAGAAGTGTTATTTAGCCCTTCACATATCACACTAACTAGGAGTCACCCAATGAAATTAATAGGCAGCAGGTTTAAAACAAACATAAGGAAGTACTTCTTCACTCAACGCACAGTCAACCCGTGGAACTTGTTGCCAGGGGATGCTGTAAAGGTCGAAAGTATAGCTGGGTTCAAAAAATAATTAGATAAGTTCATGGAAGATATATCCGCCATTGGCTATTAGCCAAGGTTGACAGGGAATGCAACCCATGTTCTGGATGTCCCTAAACCTCTGACTGACAGAAGCTGGGACTACACATCAGGGGATGGATCACTCAATAAATGGCCCTTTTCTGTTCATTCCCTCTGAAGTATCTGGCACTGGTCACTGCTGTAAGGAAGGATATTGGACTAGATGGGTTATCGGTCTGATCCAGTACGGCCATTCTTATATTTTTATGTTCCTCTTAGCTTTGTTTTAACTTGTTCTGTTGCTTTTGTACTTTCCAAATATTTATATTTCATACTCCTGTAATATAATAAATGTTAGTGATATACACTAGCCAAAGCATAACAAGCATATACATTATATTATTTTAAATTCTTAGTTGATATTTTAATTTAATTAAAAAAAAACATTTTCCAATTTCCTTCTAGAAGCATTGTAAGTAATACTCTCAGCTGTATGTCACAAACAATCAGGTTTTGAACTACTAATGGTTCATATAGTGTATCTTTTTGCTGCAGTTCAATACCATTCATAATCAAATGCCAAATGCTTCCCACTCTACTTCTGCAAGAGGACAAAAAGGAAAGTCATGGACCCACAACTGGGTGGGGGAGGAACACTACAAAGGAAGAGCTCCTTTGGTTCTCCCACTGAAGCTATACTGGAAGTCCAGAACTGAAAAGACAAGAAGGTCTTTTGTGGTGCTCATGTGTAAGAGCTAGGGAGCAATGCACAGGCACAGAGCCTCAAGCAAATAACACCGTTTTTTTTAAGAACTGAAACTCTTCTTGGCCAACCCCTGCCTAATCCATAAGGAGAGAAAATTCCAGCCTCCAGATCATTTTGAAACTTACATGGGGGAAAAAAACACATGGGCAAAGATTTGACCATAGGTCTTTTCTTCCACAAATCAATGATTTGTTAAATATACTGAGATCCCCCCCTCCCAATTGCAAAGGAAATACTAAATTTGAATTCTTACAAGCAACTTCAGTGTTTGATTTTTTATTTACACTACCGTAAAGATACTGAAATACTGACAGGGCTGTGATACTACCTCTCCCTGCTAACATCTCAGTCCAAACTGAGTACACTGAATTTTTACCAGTTCCCTATCACTGAAGAAGAGACTTGTGGCAAGCATCAGGCTAGCTAGTCTAGAAGGTGAAAAGTTTGTCCCCCATCTGCATTAGAATAAGTTTTCTTTTTAAGCTTAAATCAATTTTCTTACAATAGATATTAGAGTTAAGAAGACCCAAAGCTCTTTTCTAGTGGAATATGGAGCTAGCTCCAAGTGGCAAAGGGTAACCCTCCTCTTCCACCCGAATACTTCCCAGAGCATGCTGGTTCTCAGGTTCGCCTTATTGATCTAGTTGGCAAAAGGGGGAGTGATGCTGCTGTCTTGGGTTTAAAAGCTGGGTATGTACACAAGAAGGCAAATGGGTGGCAGGAGAGCATTATATCACTGGCTGGTAACACTGCAGAGTGCAAGAAAAATAGGCACACCAGGACAGTGGAGTTGCCATTGACAAGTATTATAAGCAGAAGCCTAACAGGTACAATCTAATAATAGCTGGCACATACATAGCATCTACCATGCAATGATCTCCAGCACTTTGTAAACATCAGTAAACCCTCAGAGCACTATATACGGAAGACAAGGGATGAATATGGATCACTGGGGTGGGAAAAGATGGCTAGCTAAGGCTATTTAGCAACATTATGGAATAGTTTAGGTCAAGAAATAAAGATCTGTACCCAACAAACTGCAGGATAATGTGAGGTAGGCTGAAGGTACTTACTAAAAAGTTGAATCTGGATAGGTTCTGTGAGAATCTTTATAATCACCATGGTTAGTTTCTCTATTTTTTGTCTCTTCTAAAACACATGGACCCTGATTGTCCACTCACACTGATGTAAATAAGCAGCAAATACACTGAAGCCAATAAAGTTGCGCAAAAGCTGTAAATGAGGGGAGAACTAAGACCACCATGTGTGGCAACTCAGTGCTACTCTCTCAAGTCATGTGAGCAGTACAGACTCATTGGAAAGAATGAGTGACTATCACCAGCTGAGTGACTATCACTTCTCACCTGATGTTCGTTGGAGGTCTCACATCCATGTCCTGATCCACTAATTCCATCAGGCTGCTAATCTTGTGCAGCCTGATGGGATCATAGCTCAAGGTGGTATGGCTGCAGGCAATTTTGGTCAAGCCACACAGTCACAAATACTTTAATATTCTAGCACTCATTATACAAGGGTCTGAAGAAAATGTCAGAATTGCTTTTCTCTCTACAGCATAACACACATGTTATGGAGGTGCTGAACATAACTTCATAGGTAAGGTTATGCTGAGCACTTAAATATTCATATGGTAGTATGCTTACACACAAACTAGATAGAAGTGAGAATAATAAGTTCACAAGTGAAGGCCATAACTAATGAAAAGCAATGCTGTTAAAAATAACAGCATTGATGTGCTGGTGCTATACCACAGTAGTTAAAAACAGCTTCAGTACATAAATGCTGCTTTCAACGTGGCTAATAAAAAAGAGAGCTTACTGAAGTTCTCTGTTATGTATAAATACATGGTAAAGTTATCTATATTTGTGCACAGCCCAAGACTCCTCTTTTTTTTTTCTTTTTGAGTAGCTTTTCCTTTAAGTCAAGCTTTACCCTTACTAATACCACTGCCATGCTTGTGTCAAATTGAACTACATGGCTCAGGGCTAACTAGAAGTAAAAATACAAAAGGAACAATTGGGGGTAAATAAATCCCCAAGCTCAGTGATCACATTGACAAGTGTGGAGCACAGGAACAGAGCTGGAAAAAAACTAATATCTAACTCATATTCATAGTGATGACAGACATGAATTGTGTGCTTAATGGGAGATACCAGGTCATTTCTGTGAATCTTTCCCTTGTTGAGTAAGATGTCATCATGAACTATTACTTGTTGTAGTTTGTGGGGAAATTAAATATTAGAACTGGTTGAATTTTTGTTGAAAATATTATTTGGAAAATTTTGTTTTTCAAATCTTTGTGCATTTTTAGACTAGCTACATAGATGATCAGATGCTATTCAATGAATAATTTGATTAAGGCAACTTCCATTGAATAATTAAATCAGTGAATACTTTTTCCTTATCTTCAACCAGATCTATTAAAGATCATTAAATGTGCTGTGGTACTAGCCAATACCATTGTCATTTATACTCCACACAATAGTCACCCCATGTTGGCAGATGATTGAAAGTTAAAGAATTGAAAAGGTAGAAAAGGTGAAGTGCACCATCATTTTACATATTTCTAAAAAATGACCCAGGCAGAGAGACATCACAGCGGAGATGCAAAAATAAGTATAGACATATAAAATACCATCTCAAGATGTGAGCATCCTAAGGAAACTACTAGATTAAATAACATCTGATTATCTACTGGGGAAAAGTTTCAAGTAACACTGAAATGCCTAGCATACAGCCTCATAAATGACCTATGTTACTATACTTAACTTGTAGAAAATGATATTTATTTGTGTGGGGAGGAGAAACACATTACTGCCATGAATACAGTTAAAATAACAGTCATTAGTTATGTACTGAAGGACCTACAATATTTCCTTCAATAGAACCAGTGGAAGGAGCAGATATTAACCATCCTATTCCCTTACTTGTGCTGACAGAGAAGCTGGTCCTCACATAAATGAAAAGAAATGACAGACTTCAAATTCCATTAGGAAAGCAGTAGAGGACTGGATAACATCCCCCTAAACAGAAAAAAAAAATCCTGTCTCTTCAGTGTTGTAAACACACTAAGCTACACACCTACCAAAGAATTTATTTCCAGTTCAGCACAGTTTCAGAACCATCCAGCCTAGACCTACAATTCCATTAAAATCACATTTTCTGTACATTCATCCAACTCTTATTCTGACCTATTTGTATCTTAAATGATGTGCTTCACAAGTGCAGTCTTAATGATTCCTCTCGACAAGTTAGTGTAATCACACAAATAAGACACTTTATTCGGGACCAGGATCACATGTAAACTTTTTTCATATAGAATATACACAAGAATCTGGCTGTTCAGGGAGATCCCAGTGAAACCCTAAATGATCTCTAAATTAGAACCTGAGTGAACTGGGATGGTGGCTCAAAGTGTTAAAAGTATATCAATGTGATCTATTACACAGGATAGGAAAACAAAGAGCTAGAACATCTCCTCTGCTCTGTGGATGAAAGTGATCCAGATATAGCAAATCTGAACTGGTAAGAGGAAAGAAACTGGTAATCCCATCTGGACTACAGCCAAATAATTTACCTCAGCATAAAGCCATCAGCCTTTAGGAAAATCCCACTAGTAGACAATACTGCAGCAGCTCAGCTCATCAGCAACACTGGCTATCCTGAGAACATGAAACCTGTCCTTTGCTCTCTATCCTGGCCTCATGGAGCATATCAAATTTCAAAGTCTTAGTCCTTCAAGTCACTCAGTGGCCTAGGCCCAGCATCTCTAAAACAGCCTAAAGCTCTGGGACAAAGATCATGCTTAACAACTCCACTCCTTAGGTATAATGGAGTGTCTACCATGAAGATAAAGTTCATCCATTCAGAAGACAGAGCTTTTGGAGAAGTGGCTAGGTGCAGTGATAAAGAGGTGTGAGAGGCCAGTCTGAGACTGTGTAATAAACTCCCACATCAACACCTTCTACTCCAAGTGCAAGACACACTCCTTTGACCTTATTTAACATAAACACATAGCTATGTGCACGTTAAAAAAAATCCCTACCAAAATCAGACACAACACTACTCTGGGAGAGAGCGTGGGAGAGAAAGAGAGAATGAACGACAAAACAGATGCTATGGTGTCATATAATACACACGGGAGCATGTTCAAATACTACAGGACAATAGAAGAAACTTTATAGAATGAAATTAATTTGTGGAACAATCCTTCCTTCCATGACCACAAGAAAGTTCTTCAGTTGGAAGTGACTGTGAGTAGGTGGGATTCAAGAGCATGGGGCCTACTATCCCCTTTGGCAGCATTTCCTGATGACTCAGGGTATTTACAAATCCAATCACCTTTAAATGTAAATGACACTGTCATGGTCACTACTGTTCAGTCATTGGAGTGGGTGAATCAGTCAATACAATCACATTCTATGGAGCCTTCCCCTTCCTTGTGTAACTACAAGTTCACGATGTTGGGAGGCTGTCTCTTGACTATTCCACAGCAATAATAAATTCTTCCACCTGATGGGCCAGTTACCTGGGCACTCCATAACATATCCCCCTTTCTCACTTTCCATAGGCTTCTTTATGGAAGTGGATAAGCTAATCACATGCATTTAAATAAGTTCTTAAGTTTCCTCACAGTTCTAGCAGATCCTGTGGAATATTGTAGGTCCCTCAAGACACAACCAAGGCATTTTACCCCTGGCTTCTGCAATCCCTTTGTGCAGGATTTTGCAGAAGTCTCATTTGTAGCTATTGCGTTTGCATATGCAAATAACTCAAATCATCATTTGCCATAATAACCTCCATTGTGCTGAATGACTTCATTGTCTGCAATAATGGCATGTTTGATGACAGTTCCATAGGAAATGTATAGAGCTGACACATGCTGATGAAGTATACATGGTTTCTAGTTTAGAACAGATATATTGCATTGTTTGGTGTTGTCGCCAGTGCCGAGACTTGCCCAGCCATAAGATCATATTATCAGTGTATTCATCTGCTTAAACAACTGAATGTCAGCAAGGTTCACTGCAATGTAGAGGTAAATGTGAAAGGAGAAAAGGTGTGTATGAATTAGCAGTAATAGAATGAATGGGACAGATTGTGAAACTCTGATCAGTAATGCAACAGCTGTGTGTAGTGACACTAACAGTTGCATACCCAACAGATGTACATGACCAAAAAAATGGGAGGAAGCCAAAAGTAATGCAGATATGAGGGGAAAGGGGGCTGAAGGGAGGGACAATAGGAAGCTCAAGTAGCAGCTCCCTTGTGGAATGCTTCAAGAAAAATTCTTCTTGAATAAGTTATTTGATAGCAGCAACATTTACTGTTTAATTAATTTGTGGGGAATACAACTTGGCCACCTCTAATGGTGATTATTTGGGACTAATGTCAATCCATGTCTTACTCTACCTTTAAACAGCAATAATCTTGTTAACATCATGAGGGGAAGGGGAGGGAGTGGGTGAACCAGAGCCAGGAAAAACTGTATTTGGATCTTTTGGTCCAGACTGGAAATCAGCACATTCCATCAGAGTGGCTCATTTTGACTCTTTCCTCAAAAAGTGAGTGTACCACGCTGTACAGTCAGAGTGGTGCTTTTACAATTCAAAGCATTTTTTTGGTGGTGGGTTATATGTCAATTTGGCTTCTGTCTCTTTCTCACCCTTCACTTCAAGTGCTAGGTGCTATAAAAATACCTAAGAGAGTGTAGCGAGGCAGGCTGGCGCCCCACCACCCCGCAGAGTGAAACACCAGCCCAGTGGCCAGAGTGGGCAGGGCCAGGAGGCTCTGGGCCTGCCCCACCAAGAGACAGGCCGTGACCTGGAAGTAGACCAGCGCGACCTGGAAGTAGACCAGAGCGACCCGGAAGTATAAAGGTGGGCCTGCGGCGCTCACTAGAGGACCAGCCACCGGGGAGACCAGACGTGGTCAGCTTAGCTCGTGACTGGGAAACCCCTGTGGCCCCAGGTACCCGCCCAGACTGGCTGGGCCCGCCGAGCGGCCCCTGCCCGGAGGAGTGGCCAGACCCACCGAGCGGCCCCTGCCCAGAGGAATGGCCAGACCCGCCGAGCGGCCCCTGCCCGGAGGAGTGGCCGGACCTGCCGAGTGACCGCGAGTCTGATGAGGAGCCCATAAGGCTGGACCCCGCCGAAGACACCCCCTGGACTCAGGTACCGCCCGAGGGGGAGTTAGGAAGTGGCCCGGGGACAGCCGACCCCAGTCTGGCTGCACCGTGGCCAGAGCCCATGTCAGTGTGTTGCGGCCAGGATCCCCACTGACACAGCGGCAGATCCTTTGCCGCTGTTAGGGCCCCGGGCTGGGATGCAGTGGAATGGGTGGACCTGCGTCCCCCCTGCCACCCAACGTGTGGGTGGCAGTCTCTCCCTCTCCCAGGTTCTCCAGAGCCAGGACCTGGGCTTGCCACCACCTACATTGAGGGCTCAGCCCCTGCTTGAGGGCCTGAGCCCTGAACTATCTGTTGCCCCGCCCTGACCAAGGGCCAGGGCTCCTTGACTCATTGATTGCTCAGCCCCTGCCTGAGGAGCTGAGCCTTTGACTATTTACCTGCTGCCCCACCCTGACCCAGGGCCTGGGCCTATTGAACTCTGTGCTCAGCCCCGTCCTTAGGGCCTGAGCCCTGACTATTCACTTGCTTTCTGCCCGCCCTGACTCAGGGCCAGGGCTTAGCCTCTACCGCTTACAGGACCCGACCGGAGGTGTTCGGGCCCGAGACCATGGATTCCCCAACTTAATTGAACGAGCACAGCGAGGCGGGCTGGCGCCCCACCACCCTGCCGTAGACTGAGACCCCTACAGAGAGACAGAAACCAAGGTAGCGAAAAGTGCTGTGAGCAACACAACAAAATAAATGTTAACTAGTTTATAAGGTTTGGCTTGGTTTGCTTGAGTACACAGTAAGTAAATAACATTTGAACAAGGCTTTGTCATTCCATAATTTGAAATACACCCAGGGTTAAGTTCAGTGCTGGTATGAGTAAGTCCAACTCCTCTGAAGTCTGGCTTAGGCTCCCTATGTGTAAAATAATCTGCCTGTCGAGACTGTCAACTAAGAGATAGTTGTGTTATTTTGCTTCATTAGTAGAAAAAACTGTCTTGGTGTGACATACAGCAAAGCATGTCACTCTTTTAGAGGGAATTCAGGGAAGGGCTACAGAAACGATAAAAGGGCTGGAGTTTGACTCTTACGGAGAGATAAGAACTACAATATATTTCATGGATAAAAAATAAACTATACGGAGCATCCAACAATCTATGACTACCTGTGTTATAAACACCTAAGGAGAAGAATAGTTCAGCATGGTTCAAGTGTATGTAACTAGAATTAGTAGGATACAACTACGCGTATGTGCTCATGAGTGCACACACATTCATTAAACATAATAGTGAGGTATTTTTTTCTATCCTGTCTTCATAAAATAATAAGAAATAAATAAACTTATTATTACTAAGGAAGAGGAAAATCTGAGATGAGAAACTGAGAAGTTGCAAAAATGTAGATACTCTTAGTGATAACACCTTGCACATTACACTTACAAAATGGTATTCTTTAGCTTATCACTTTGGGCCAGATGCTAACTCCCTATTCACACTATTGAGCAGTTATACAAGTAGTTCCAATTAAATGAGAGTATTGATGTGAGTAGCTGCCCACCAGAAGGCATAAGGGGTTGACATGCTGGCCCTTTCTTCATAATAAACTAACTAACGAACTCAAGGGCACTGAAAGGAAAACCCAAATAGTTCTGGTTTTATCTGAAAAATAGCATGTATTCCTGCAAATTGTTGGGAAATTAAACAAACAAACCTAAAGCAATAAAAATATCTGTGGCCTCTTGATTTTATAACTGACTAATTCTTACTTTCCACATTAACTTCCAAGTTTGAATTTTTGAAGACAGACCTGCTGGGTTGTATTGAGATTTTTTTTTTTTTTAATATTCTCAATTATTCCAAGTAGGAACACTGGCGTGTATATTGGTTTATATAATCTATTGCATATGAATAGCTTTGTTATTTGTGCAGCAAAACAACTGACTAAAGATTTTCAGATTTGTCACAAACTGCTATTTTCTTTCTCATCCAGACAAAGACTGCTCAGGGAATTATTTATATTCTTTGTGAAAAGAGTCAGTTAATGTTTAAATTGTGATACTTTGGCAGATCAAGTTTGGTGACTCTCCAGTTGGAGCTGTGGCATGCTATGTTCCTGATGAATAACTGTGCCTTCAATGCTGTCAATCCTTGGTTTTCATGGAGGAGATAGTTTGTTCTTTCAAAAAAAACTTTTTTAGGGATTTGTGGAGAGAAAATCTTGGTATAATAAATATTCATCATTTGTGGTGGTACCTAACTCTCCAAACTTATTTTATTGCATAGTTTTAATGAAATATACATAGGCTTAGCAGAATTCATTTTTAAAATAATATCAATGTTTATTTTTAAGCATTCTTTTTTCATTTTTTATAGATGTACATGTTCACTGTTGCCCAAAATTATGGTTGTTAAGCATTTTTATTTAAATGTTTACAGTTCTGGGAAATGATGCTAGGTTAGACAACAATTATTTCACGACCGTAGACCATTTCAAAAACTTAAAGCTTTATAACCATTAAACCACAAAATGTTAACATCATATTTCAAAATATACAAAGGAAATATCCTTCCATCAAATTCTAATAAGTTCTCAAGCAACATTTTTCCTTACTTTGCCTATCAGTAAATGTTGATGATCTTCAATAGAAATATTTTTTCATTGGTTTGTGTGTGAAACCAACATGTATCAATAAAAATTGAATCCTTCCAAGCTTAAAAATACAATATTTCTAAGGCTCAAAAGAAGTGGCTTTGTAGTCACACAATGTGCTTACAGTGGTGTTTTCTGAAGACTGAAACAATTTGCAGAACTGGTTTTCATTCATGAATAAAACTGTTTTTGAATTTATTTATTATCTACTACTCTGCAAACACTCACAAGAGTATGCTTTCTGGTTTCAGTGGGACTATTCCATAAGTATTACTCATGTTTAAGTGCTTCATGTCTGGACCCTGGATGATGCTCTTTGTAAACACACAGACTTTGGGGATGATTTCAAGCAGTTATTGGGTCCAAATCCTGCAAAGATTTAGGTACACATATAACTTCTACATTTGGCTAATAGTCCTACTGACTTCAATAAATGAATGCCAGTACACTGTATCTGAAATCAGCCTGGCAATATTTTTTTTGAGTTATGGGATGACATTATCACTCTGATTCAGGAAAACATTTAAGTCTTACAGAAGTCATTGAGATTTGACCATTTGCTTCAGTGCTTTTCTGAATCTGGATGCTTTCCTAAATAAAACTTAAATTTCTATTTACCTTTTCTCTTATATGCATTAGTCTTTCTCCTATAATGTCTTAATTTTATGTTTTCTGCTTGAAGTAGTTAGCTGAGTAGAACTTTGCACCAAAAATGTTAGCCCTGTCCTGATCAGCATCATTACCAACTGCATTTGTTAACAGGAGACCCAATCTACTTTCTCATTCTAAGAGAAAGGTCCTTCCCATATCCAAATAAATTTCTGTTGTCATTTATTACAGTTTTATTTTTCTATCATGTGACATTCAGGTGTGTGTTGGGGTTTTGTAATTCTTAGAACTGATCACTTGTCTTTTTACTTTTTACTTGTGTATGCATTTCTATTGTTGTGAAAATGTTCAATAAATAAAAAAAATATTCTTAGGAGGAGAAGAGGAAGTTCTCTCATTTGAGCCACTTTTCTTGATATCCAGTGTATTAGCTTGTTTCAGAAATGCTGAATATTTACCACTCATCACTTAAATTCCAATCTCCCCCTAATACTAAATAATCTGGACTCTTCATTTTTTATCCTCTGTATTTATTCATTTACTGTATCTGCCTTATGGCTAGACATACAAAAGTAGGGACTGCTCTTTGATTTCTCAAAGCTGTGGTTGCTTTCTAAACAATCCTCACCAATATATGCATAACTTAGTCATATTTAAAATTAGAACTAGCCTTCTGAAGAGCACATAAGTAAATGGAAGAATACTATTGGCAGTGTGTCAACAGCTACAGTTGGCATTGACGAATTGAGATGAGAAAAAGGTTTTAATCAAAATATGTCATATTTTTCATTCTGTATCCTTCTTGAGGTAGCAAGGACTAACAGCGAAGAGATTCACTTCCCTTACAAAATTGATTAGTTTGGAAACAAACACTTGTGTAATTAAGATAGGTCAGGCCAAGTTTCTCTATAAATAATTCATAAGGAAACTACTCTATAAAAACCTGAAGAAATGTCAGTCCAGGTGCACTCTTCTTAAACTATTTCTGTATAAATCAATTAAGGTGTTTTATTTTGACACCCAGTGTCACTATTTACCAAACTTGGTAGACAAGTCCATCCCCACTGCATGCATTTGCAAATAACTTTACTCATTAATGTTTAATTAAGACAGAGGAAAACTGTCCTTGATATTTTGCTGCAATTAGTGCTCTCTCTACCCCACTGACTTTCCATGATGAATTACTTTTCAAATGAAAAGTGAAGTGATTAAATAAAGCTGAAGATTCTCTATCCATTATATATTGCCTATCCTACACTTTTAGGTAAGTGCAAAATTATTTGCTATGAAGTCACCCTCAGCTGAATTTTTTTTTGTGTTGCTATTATACATTTTTATAGTATTTCTATCCTCTGGTTAAAGATTCATGTTTACATTCTCATTCACACACAGCATTTCCAGATATGTGTTAACAAATATGTACTGGTGAGCCAAAGTACTGAGAGGGCTGTTCAGTTTGGAAAAAAAACAGTCCAAAGTTCAGATTTTTTTCCTGAAGGGATTGGGCCAAATCCTGCCTTCATGATGCCCATACGATCTCAAAGTTTAACCCCAAATATTTTAATATTTGCACAAGTACAAACAAAAAAGACATTGTACCCTTTAGTTTGCATAATTGCTTTGGAAATATCATAATTAGAGCTGGCTGGGAAACCAAAATTTAGTTGCATGGAAACATATTGGGGTTTCTGGAAATATTTTTCTTCCTAAACTGGGATAAAAAGACCCCCAAAAAATCATACATTGGAATTCCAGTAATATTTTGTATCAGAAACACTTGAAACAAAATAAGCTCCCTGGGATCCCTGGCTGCCCATGTGGTGGGTCTTCCTGGAGCTGGGAAACCCTGGAAGCCTCTGACTGAAATTGACACGATTCTTGTCGGTTTCACTATTGCCCACCACTATATAGCAGGAGTTAAAACTAACCTGTTGTAAAATTAACAATAGTCTGATCAGTTTCAATACTGCTGTTCAGTGGTGTGTAGAAGAACTGGATGAGAACTGGTTTTCCATGCTATGAACATTGTCAAGATTTCAAAATCTTGGGAGAAAGATATTGAGGATGTGGTTAATATGAATATCCATAGGCATGGATGGTGCTTTTCACTAGTGGAACAAGTCATCTGACTGCTTCTTAAATCACTGTGTTGTGCACAGATAATGCACCTCTCCACAATAGACAAGAGCAGCTACTCTTCAGCTACATCCAGTTCTTTGTCAGTACAACATAAGTGCAACACTAAGGCAAAAGATGGAGGAAGAAAATCCAGTGCTCTGAAAAGTCCATGTGATTTACTGGAGCACTTAGGACTGAACTGTCACATACCATAACTACTTTGTATTTATGCTGGGAGCTTAAAATCATTACTCTGCTAGACACCAAAAATCATGGAATGAACAAAGACACTGGATTTATGGCTTATTACGACAATCTGTCACCCACTAACCCCTTCTTTTTGCCCTATGACTGCAGAAGTGTTAATGGGCTACTCTATCTTGAATGGTCTCTTACAATATGTGCTAACTAATTACGCTAAACAATGTGCCCCACCTTGTATTTTGCTCTCAGGCTGGGAGTTCCTTTCCCAGACCTGAAGAAGAGCTCTGTGTGGCTCCAAAGCTTGTCTCTCTCACCAAGGCAATGTCTACACTATGCAACTTTTAGCGACACAGCTGTGCCGCTACAGCCATGCAGCTAAAAAGCGCACAGTGCAGCTGCTGTTTGTCGGCAGGAAAGAGCTCTCCTGACAACTAGGCACTGTTCACACCGGGTGTTTTTTAACACCCCGAAATGACAAAAGTTTTGCCGACGAAGTTCCAGTGTAGACAAAGTCCAACAGGAGTTAGTCCAATAAAATATATTACCTCACCCATCTTGTCTCTCTAATATCCTGGGACCAACTTGGCTACAACTATACTGCATACAACACCTTTTAAAAATCTGTTATATTTTTTGCACACATCCCAGCACAAATACAAATTGTCAGGGCACAGGGATACTTCTATTAACAATGTCATCTTTTTTTTTTCAGTAGGCAAGTAGAAATGTCAAGAGAGTGAAGCAACTTCTGTAGTCTACATTCTGAAAGGATTTCTGTAATGTGGCTTAAAACCCTGGGGAGCTTGTAAACCAGTTCCTAACTCCAAGGGGACTGAGTTAGATATAACCTCATAGGGACAACAAAATGCAATCTCGAAGATCAGGGCACTCTGTCCTACTATGGCCAACAGCTTCAGGCACTCTTGTTGAAGAAATATTTAATCCCTAAGGTGACATATTTCAGCTGTCTACAATACTAGGGAGTTTTGGGAAGACTCCAAGAAGTACAGCAGCTATAGGAAATCTGTGAAATAGCTTTGTGAATCATTGGTTCCACAGCCTCAGGAGGGCTCCTATGAGGTCATTCTGTAGTTCTAGTGAAGCAATCTCCATAAGTGGGACTTTTGGAACCTATTGTGCAAGACCTATGTAAATTATTCTATCATATATCTTAAGTCTACATATATGGGATTGAATCTGTGCACTGCCTGGTGAATCCACCAAATCCCCCTGGAACTGCACTCTCCTTTGCAAAGGGATTTTGTGACACTCTGGTACAGCTGCTGGTGATGCTATGAGGCACTCTGCAAACCCACTGGCACTTTGTAAAGTAGTCAACATTTTTGTTAGACGCTTCAAATTCTTCAGCTTCAATGTATACTGCAAATTTGGTACTGCAAGCAGATACCTTGCCTGAAAGCTCCATTAGTTATTTCAAACCCTGGATTAGCCTCTCCATTTAATCAGGATAACTAGCGCGGAAACTGCAGCTGCTGTGACTCACCTTCTCCTCTCTCCTCCATTTCTCTTTCAACTATTCAAAACTGCTCTGTTCACTCCCCTCTGCTATCCCCTTTTCCCTTGTACACTTTACCTTTACGTACATTATCTTAATCACTCTACTTCCTTTGTGCCCTGAAATGCATCTCCTCTCTGGGTAATATGATCTCCAATGTCCTATATTCTAATATACATGTTGGCTGGTTTCCTCCTTCCCCGCCACAGTAGTTTGGACCCCACTCCCACCTCCAGAGGTCCTGAGGAATCTGCTGAAGGCTATGGCATTCTGTGCTAATAGCTTGTGCCTCTATGTTCTATTGCCATGTCTTTCAGAACTGCTGGAGTTCTCAAACTCTTGGTGGACTGAGCTTTAATCTCCATTATGGCACCCCCAAAGGACTGATGCAGAACCAATCCCATGAAGAATAGCTAGCTATCCCTCCAATCCTAACCATCCCCAGAACCCATTTCCATGGAGGGGCTTCAGTGCAGAAAGATGGGCACATCTCATAAAGCAGAGTCCCATGCTCCCTGACCTGTGATCTACCTTGTTCTCTCCTCCATTCATAGATGCAGAGGGGAGCATTTGAGTCTTGGGTTCAGAAAAGAAGGAATTGGCTACAGAGTTTCTGATCTTAACAAGGATTTAAAACCTCACAATGTGTGACCTACCTACTGTAGCTACCATGAATGCACTACATCCATGTCCCCTTCGTCAGGTCAGACACCATCACAAAAAAACACGTATTATTTCAATTTTAGTTGTTGGCTCTTCAGGCCTCTATCTCCTACTGAATGTTTTTTGAAGACAGAAATGCTCAAAACAAGCTTCTCAAACTTTCCTCTCTCTCAATTATGTTATATATATATATAAACCAAGACACACACACACGTGCGCATACATGTCAGCTTTTGAGCTTTTGCAGCTCCCACTGACTTCACCGGGAGTAAAGGGTGCCCATCAACTCTGAAAAAATCTGGCAAATATGTAGCTACTCATAGGTTTTGTGGCAGGATAAAAAATTCCAAATCCACTCCACCTCAGGCTAAAGGACTTCCCTACAATATCAGTACTCTTAGAAATCTATACCTCAAAATAACCCCCTTTTCTATTCTGGCTCAAATTTTCATGAACACATTTTCTCATTCTCTTGATAGGAAGAGAGACCCAATTCACAAACAATGTGTGTTCTTGTTAATTATTGTTAATCACTCCAACTCGCTCCAGCACCTTAAGGCATGTGCTGACATGCTCCTTAGCCTGTCTGGTGAGCATCAATTCCTGCCCTAAAAATCCATTTGATCATTCAGAGGAGAAAAACAGAATGGCTTAGTGCTGTCAACTTACATGCGATGGCTCCAGCCCCGACACAACTAGAAATGACTGAGGTATAATAAAGTTGGGGAGAAGGGAGTAGAAATTCTGACAGACCCTTAACTGTAGCAGCACTACTGGGTGCCACTTATAATAACAATTCAAAGATCTTGAGCTATCAAACAGGTTTACTGATGGAGAACTCTTATCAAAGTTCCTGCTGTTAGTTCTGACAGATTCGCCACACATGGTTGCACATGATTACACTTGCATTCACTCGCGTATACAAGAAATGTCTATCGTTGAGCCACTGAGTTTGCTATAGTAATGGTTTAATTGCCAGGATACTGAAGAGTGACTAAAATCTGATTCTAAAGGTTTTCACATAGTATGGATCCTTCTCTGTTACTTGCTAAACATGCTACCGTTCTACTGTGTGTTCAGACCCTCCTTTGCCTAGCCCTGTGTGGAGGCATAATATGGAGTGAGGGGGTGGGTAGCAGATTCCTTATAGCCATGCATAGAAGCCAAGAATAAAACTGGTTCTTTCACTCCTGAGGTTTGATTCTTCACTGCGCTGAAGTATGTATAGCCAGGATAATGGGTGAACACCAATCAGCACTTCTGAGGAGATCTCCCTCTTAGATCATGCAAATGCAATTGCAGTTATGCTGGCTGGCTTTTTGAGCCAAAAGGGGCACAGCCACTCCAGATAAAGGGCCTGATTCACCATTGATTGCCCAGTGCTAGTGCAAGATGCTACCATTCTGATTTGGTAGTGTTTTGCTCAATTCAGACAGGTGTGAATGATAACATAAGGAGCAAGGCAGTGGAATGAACACAAAATATATTGACAGTATACACAGTGTTCATCGATCCACTTCAAATTACACACAATGTTAAGTATGTGTGTGGGGAGGTGGGGGAGGATTTGAGGACCCTTTCCCAGGAAATTATTTTTAGACACACAAATAGTCTCTAGAAGGGGTAATTTAGCAGTACAGAGGTGTGGGGAGACACAGGATCAGAAAGTCCCTCAACTTCAGTTTTGTGGAACTTTAAAATAGTGCTTCACTACTGGTAAGCCACATTTTGTGTTACTCGTTTGTTTGCAGCTATGCACGGGAACCCTGTGATTTCCAGTTACTGAAAAATATCTGTCCTTGGAATGAGGCTGAAAGATTTAATAGCATACATTGTGTTTCATATTTCACCCACCCCATCTCCATGTTCAGGGCTAAGCTTAGTAAACAGCATATCTCAAGTTGTGCCCAGGAGTCAATTGAGCTATATAGGGAGACACTTGTCAAAGTTTTATAAAAGAAAAAGTTTATCAGCCAATGAGCTGGTAAAGGACTAAATTAGTTATTACAGAGGCACTGAAAATAGAAAATAAAAACAGAAACAATGGTTACAGACCTCCTTGGGAACCATATCTGAACAAATATGATTCCTCCTTACAGATCCACTTCTGAAAGTACTCAAGTGATAATAGCATTGCTAAACATATTTCTAACAAAGTGTTTCTCTCTTCTTTTGAGGCCTGGTGGTGCTGCACAACTGATGGTTTTTATTATTAAACTCGCTTAAATAAGGGTCATATCATGCTATTAAATTATACATTGACTATAACCAGGAGTACCACATATGGAATTATAGTAGGATTGCAATAAGCATGTTTCTGTTCCTAATTTCTAATTAACTTTAAATGTATGTCTGACGATTTTGAAGTATCTATGCACACAATGCAACTACCCATTATGATTGATGCCAGTGTGAACCTTGAAGGTTGAACAAACTCCTACTACTGTATCAATCTCCTGACAACACTAGTGAATTCCTTCTGTGCTCTGCATTTATAGGGAAGGGTTTAAAACAGGGGTCTCAAACACGCAACCTGTGGGCCACATGCGGCCCGCGGAGTTAGTTCCTGCGGCCCGCCATAGGCGCCAACTCCACTGGCAGCCAAGCTCCAAACATTACTGAGTGTTCATATTTTATTAAAACCCCTCTTTGCATTACAGTTTTAAAAAATTTAATACATTGACTTTCAATAGAATACTATATTACTCTTCATTTCTTTCATTTTTAACTATACTTTTGTATCATTGTATGAAAAGGTTTCAGTGATGTGGCCCTCAGGCCAATTTACTAGTTCTCATGTGGCCCTCATGGTGATTTGAGTTTGAGATCCCTGGTTTAAAACATATTTTGATTGTGTGTGCAACAGAAGAAAGAAAGATGGAACACAAAATGCAGAACAACATAGCCTCCAAACATACTACAGAATGCGATATATGATGCATATAAGGGCTATTTTTTGAAATAGTTACTATAAGCCTTACTATAAGGAAAGAGGACTCATCTTTCAAAGGTCAAGTCTATGTGAAGTGATAAATTAACTGTATTGATACAGTCTATTCAGGAAAAATACTGCATTAACAGTACAGTAACAACATACATCTGTATACTGTAATAATAACTTGTTTTAATGTAGTGATGTAGCCAGGAAACGATATAAACCATGACACGACTGTAAGACTATAGCCAGTCCTTGCCCTTAAAGAGCTTATAATTAAAAAAGACAAGACAACGGATGAAAGGGGAAAACAGGATTCTTAGTCCCGTGACAAAGTATTGTATGTCAAATTAATAACAGAAAACGAGTGGGGGGTTGATACTGAGAAGGTGTGGTCTGTGAATAGCAGTCTCTGAGATGGGTTGTCAAGTTTTTGAAATGAGGATATTAAAATGTATTTGTGTTACTAACAGGAGAATGGGCATGTGTATAACTACCCTAAATCACAAGTAGGCCTGTTGGGTGTACAAGCAAACCCAGGTACTCGGGGCTTGATAAGATATCTCTGGACAGCACTCTCTGCTCCTCAAAGGTTTCAAGGGAGCCAGCAGATGTCGCCCAGAGGAACTCTGCCCAGATGCGTGAATGGAGGGATGATCAGAAATAGGCCCCACAGTCACAGAGAAACCCTTCAGCTAACATCCTCTCTCTGGTTTTATAGATAGCCACTTTGGCCATTTGCTAAGAGGAAGCTGACAGCCTTATCTAGTCTTGCTTATGAGAGGTGTAAATCTAGATATGCTAAGCAAACCATTTATTTTTGTTTGAATCTACTTTTTCTGTTTTTAATCTTATTTTAAGGAATTCTACTATTGAGGTTTCAATCAGTTTGGCCCTAAGGATTAAAGAACCCTGTATCTCAAAGAAGACATACTAAATGGCAAAGAGTTAACATGGCCTAAGGCACCCATCCACTCTCAGTCAAAGGCCTTGGGCAGAGTTGTCCTCTCCCCAGGACATCAGGTCTGGTGAGCAAACACTTGGAGGGACACTCACAAGACTGGGCGGGAGGCAAGACATGAGTCAAAGGATGGTTGAATCACAATTCCCATTTTTTAGATGGGGAACTAAGGCAGAGAGAGCAAGTCACTTGTCCAAGTTCTCACACAGCCCATGGTAGAGGTGGGAACTAAATCCAGATCTCCTGAGTTCCACTATCCTTTCTCTTTGGGTTTTATAATTTTTCCCATCTGGAGTGGGAGAGCATTCCTTGTGAAACTACGTCTCCTCTTTTGGATGGCTTTTTTTCTAGTTTGGTTATTTTAAGTTCAGAATTCTCTTCCTCTCCCCGATACTAAGAGGGAAACACTTTAAAAAGTAAAGTTTATTCACAAATACCCTGATGTCTGTGATATTTTGACAAGCTGAGTTTTTAAATACCGTGCATAAAACAGTTTTGTTTTGGTTGATGGTTATTCCTGTGTTTCCTATTTAATAGACTACCCTCCATCTGATTTGTCTTTCATAGTGTGTGTGTATTTTTGGCCTTTTGAATGTCTTTCATTGTCAGTATCATTTTGACCCACAGGTGGCCACTGTCTAACAATGAAGAATTCTGTCTCAGGATGTAGTTATGTTTCTAGTTGACTGTGAAGCCACACAAGGGTTTTCTCAGCTGATCTTGTCCATGAGGAAGCTGGTAGTGGGGAAACTCATTGTTAGCAGTTGTACTGACTTTTAAAACAACCTGAGATGTCCTGAACCACTTGAGAAACATTTAAGTGAACATGAGCAGAATCCGCTAGCATTTTAATATCCATAATAGGAAAGCTTTTCAGAGTACTTTTCAAATCCATTAACCACACAGCTCTCACCTGACAAAAAAAAAAAAAAAAAAAAATAGGACCATTTAAAGAGAGACAGATTTGCTAACCTATAAAAGGTTTGCTCATTTCAAGGTAGCCTTACACTTTTCAGTAGGAGGTTATCCAGCATTCAATCTACATTTTTCCTGATGTGAGGTAGATTATATTACTAGTGAACAGTAGTGTGTACCAAGTATATCAGGACTAGCCTTTTAATATTGGCAATTGTAATGATTTTCTTGCTGAATATGTAAGCAGAGTTCTATGAAAATCATTTTCAGTGGTAGTATCCTGATTTCTTCCCTTGTAAACTGAAATCCTTGAACAAGGGGTTCCAAGAAACCTAGGAAAACAGTTTATGTGGTGCCATATTGGCATACCTCTGCCTGAGAGTGCATGGCAATAGCCCATTGTCCTTATCTCTTCCCCAAAAAGCTTATGACTCAGTCCTCTTCTTTTAACTATAGGTTCTCACTCCACAGTTCCAGAAGCTGCTTAAGACTAATGTCCCCTGATAGCTATAAAAACAAAAGTAGTTCTAGTCAGCACCCCTAAAAAGTTTCCTTTTACTCTTAGGTAAGTTCTAAACAGTGCAAGTGGTAGTGGCTGTTATAAGGAACATCTGCTTGCAACAGTAATACTTTACCTATTTCTAAACAGGTTAAAAGGAAACATTTTAAGGGTTTCCAATAAATGTTAACTGACATTGTTAAATTAACTAATTCCCTGCAACCACACACACATACCTTACTATCTCTGGTTGTATTGGCTCCTACAGTCTATAACTTAAAGGCAAATAACATTTACATGCATACTTTAAAATGGGATTATGAAGCACATGTTGCTCACCATGATGTTTTCCTTGGGGGTATTATGTTTTCAACTAAACAGTAGAAAACTTAACTGGTTCCTTGAGAATCATTGCATAGCTTGTCACCATGAGTGAAGAAAGAGAAAGGTGAAAAGGCTTTCCTCGTTTTTATCCTCCATGCAACTGTCTGAAGCAACTGCAGCCCCTGTATCTAAAACCAACACAGCACTAACTTCAAATTGTGAATATTTTCAATTGTCAGGCGTCTGCAGATAAAAAAATAACTTGGAACAATAAATAAACTCCAAAATTTCACAATTAGTTAGTGAACAATTCATGAGCACAACAAAAGCAAATTAAAGCAGCTGTTCCTACATTGCATCTTTGTCCTGTTGGACTATCAGGAGTTGTGAGCAATTCTCAGGTGTATACACAGTGTAACTTGTTGGGTATTTACTATTTAAAGGGGTAGGGTGAGCGTTAAGGTTACTTAGATTGACATCTTTTTGGGGAATGGACTTCTCTTTGTTCTGTGTTAGTACAGAGCTTAGCCCAGTTGGGTCTCTTGACTGGGGCTTTTAGGCATTACCACTATTGAAATGAATAATAATAATGGTAAGAGGACTAAAGAGTTGAAAGTGTAGGTGAGCATTTCTGACATGTCTGCTCACACAGTTTATGGTACAGTGTTAGTACACCACAGGAACCAATCGCACTGGCAAACAAGGGCTGTGAAAGGTTCCAATTATTATTTTGTCAGATAATTATTTTGGTGTAAAGGATTTTATTAAAGAGAGTGTCCTGGTGCAAGAATTACAGTGGGATATTCCTCAAGGAGAGAAACTAACTTCTTCACCTGCCAGGAATTTGTTGGTAAGAGGTTGAATGATAAGGTCCGTGCATACTGTTCTTGGTCTGCTGGGCAAGACTCCTACCGATGTCAAGAGCTGAGTATTGTTTGGCTGGTGTGTGTTATTAAATCATTTTTTCACAATTTAAAAAATGCTACATGCCTTAGCTTTCAGGAGGGAGAAAATACTTCAATTCCAGACACTTCTGAACTGCCTGCTAATTGCCCTGTTTTTCAAGCAAAAATCAGCAGTGTGGATGCAGAGTTCTGTAGCAGGAGAAAGCATTGTCTGTTTAGGCAAAATGTTTGCGCAGTTTATATATTTTTTATTTCATTCAGGATCAGAAGGAAGTGACCATGATCCTTTGAAGAGGGAATGTCTCTCTCATCCTCCATTTCCTGAGAGATGTCACAGCTGTGACAAGGAGGAGTTTATAATGCCACAGTTCGGCGCCTTCATAATTTATTCTCTCTGATTTTCTGCTCTTTTAGTCTCCTGCTCAACCATCCACTAACAAGCAGTGATATTAGCCAATAAATCAAAGACGTCTCCTTGTCACCACCAGATGCTTGGCCACATCGCAGCCGATTATGAAATGTACAAAAGGACAATTTCATGTAGAGAGCTCAGCAGAGGTGTCCCACTGATATTGTGTTTGATAGGAAACCAGCATGAGGTGACTGTAGTAAAACTCAATAACTTTTATGCCTCGTGGCAATCAAGAACTAAGCTGAAATAAAACCAGGAAGTAAATTAGGACCTCACCTTTATGACTATTCCTTTTATGAGCCTGCATCTTTTCCTTCAATACTTTGACAGAGGTTAGTGTAAAAATAAATCTTTTAATGTGGCCAACTCACACTTTGCTGGGTACAGAAAAGCACTTATTTTAATGTTCAGAAAGAGCAGAATAAGGTACTTGATATCAATTGGTACAAAAATGCATCATTTATTCATGTGTCGCTTCTATCAAAGCTCATCTATTAGCCGTTTCAGTCGAAAAATTCACCTAACATGCACAGCACAAAGACAGACTTCTGATCGCTCTTTTTTTTTTCCATTTATTTAATGAACACCATTATTGGTGAGAGCCATGGAGTGCTCCATTCTATAGAACAGAGGTGGAGAGCTAAGTTTGAGTCTGTAAGCCCCATAGTTATTTCCCAAAGTTCTATCATTATATGGCTGTAGCTGACCCTTATAAATGATTCTTCTGAACTAGAGGAGCATATACTAGACTGTGAAATGCACAAAAAAATCCAGCCTCCCAGGATTACTTTTAAGGGAGCAGAAGATGCATATTTTTGTATTAACTCAAGCACTTAAAGACATAGGCTGTTTGGGAAACAAGGCTTAAATTGAAGTAACGCTCTTGTTAATGGCTACCTAGTGAGCTATCATCTGCAGTCTGGGAAGGAGCATTTGCAGTTTGTGCATGATTACATGAAACCACTGGTCAAAAACGCTATAATGAGGAGAGTAGTAGGTTGTCTCTACAACTCTTTCAGAGTTGTAGAAGTGGTGGCATGACTTTCTCTCAAAGAGGACTCGACCAGCGTCAGTATGTTGACTAAGTGGTACTAAAAATGCAATATTCCAACTAATTAGCCTTTGGCCACACCTTCAGACAGCACTGTTCCAAAGCAGAATGACACGTTCAGTGTTAAAGTGACATGAATACTCACACTGGACACAGAGCTTCCTTTTCTTCTACTACTGCTCGACTCAATGGTAATTAGAGATTGACACATGGCTTTTACCTTCAGAATTACTATCTACATGAGTTATCTTTCCAGCTCATTGCTTGCTTTAGATTTATAGGGGAGTGCAAGTCAAATGAACTGCAGGAAGAGAAGGAGAACAGAGGCATGTGCATCATACAGTACCAAGAATATCTACCATGCTATTCAGAAAAATTAGTAGGATGCTTGGGTGCATTACAAGGGGCAAAGCACACACTATAGGAAACAGTCAAACTGGATTTTGTTTGAATGCACTGGCAGATTTGGTTGGCCTTGTGTGTGATATCTGAGTTTGGGGGTTGACCCAACATGACTACTCCAAATGACAATGGATTGAATTTTTGTAGGACTTGCCACCTAACCAGCACTGTGGCACCACACCTTAATCTACCAGGTTGAAGTTCCCCTCCCTTACTATGAAGGGCTTTCAACTGAGGGTGCACTATGGGCCTACAAATCCCCTCCCTTCCAGACATCTTTGGGAACAGCCAGCTGGCCACATCCCTCCATCCTAAGCTTTTCACAGGGTAGATATCTGGCTCTTTCCCTTACATTCTGCCTCTTCAGGGGCCTGACTGGAAGGTTCTCTTCACCTAAATCCCCTGGAAATATCAAAAATGGGCTGTCAGACCATTCAGCCTCAAGAAGACTGGACAATATTTTTTTCCTGCTGCTGGAATGCACTGCAGTGCAATTAGGAATTCTATTAAGGGAATGTTAACAATGTATCTGAAGATATTTCCAGAAGGTCTCGGGGGAAGCTGACCTACCAGCAAGGCCCCAAAGGGGAGAACTGACAGTAGGAACTGACTGTCAACTATATGAGGAGCTCAGGGTGGGGGTACAGTCAGTCAACCGACTGCCTTGAAGATATTAGGAGGGGCAGGGGATATTGTAAGTTTTTTTGTTGAAGAATTCCCACTTTTAAGTCTGTTATTGAGTGTGTTTGCAAACTGGACACCATCAAATTAGGCCTGAATAAAACTGGGAGTGGATGGGTCACGACAAAAAGCAATTTTCCCTCTGCTGATACTTACACCTTCTTGTCAATTGTTGGAAATGGGCGACATCCACCTTGATTGCAATGGCCTCATTAGCACTACAAAAGTAATTTCCCCTCTCTTGATATTCACCCCTTCTTGTCAACTGTTCAGAATAGGCCACGTCCACCTTAATTGAATTGGCCTCGTTAGCACTGACCCCACACTTGGTAAGGCAACCCCCATCTTTTCATGTGCTGTAATATTTATATTGATTACTGTATTTTTCACTCCATGCATCTGATGAAGTGGGTTTTAGCCCACGAAAGTTTATGCCCAGATACATTTGTTAGTCTCTAAGGTTCCACAAGGACTCCTAATTGTTTTTGCAGATATAGGCTAACATGGCTACTACTCTGAAACCTGTCCTGAGGTAGGCACTCACAGTTGTGAGCCACTCCAGACAGCACAACATCTAACATAGAAACTCATAAGTGATCTTGGGATTTCCCCATGTACTTTTGGAGGTAGGCAATTGGAGACATTCCAAAGCAGAACTGGGGGGGTGGAGGGGAAGCTGTTTGCCAGTCATTCAAGCCCGTGAAAGTTTGCCTTAAAAGTGCAGGATTCTCCTTCATAAATCTGTTAGGTAGGTACCTGGCTTGCTTTAACTTTAGTTTAAAATATGCCTTCTTTGCTCCAATAATGCCTTGAGAAGCTGTTTGCTTTTTCTGATAAATGGCTGGCAGGTTTAGGAGAATTATAGAATAAAATTAACATATTAGTCCTTCAAATAATGATGTTATTCGGAACCCTGAAGCTCCTTAAACTAGTCAGTTTTAATAAACCTGATCCCACTTTGATGCTTTAACAGAGCCGCAGAGCAATAGCCTTTGGAAGTAGCTTCAAAACAGCAAGGCACATATAGCTCTGTACATACAGGTCTAATATAAATTAATGCATACTAATATATGTCATTAGGTGAAACACATATAGTATAAAAATGCCATCTTATGCCTGGTGGCAGTTGGAGGTCTGCATTTTTGGCATCTGTGTCACAAACAAGAGGTAACTTTGCTCCTATACCCTGAAGTCTGTTGCTGGATTATAAATTAACTAATAAAATGTTCTGTGTTGCTGCAAGGATAGGTTCAGTTACACATTTTTTATGTATTGATACATGGATGGCGAGCTCTTCAGGGTGGGCTCATTGCAGGATTGAGGCCTAAAATATGCAACAGAGGCCTGAAAAGAATATTAAACCAAATTCTTGAAATCTTCAAGAATCATTATGATCTCCTGGACCTGGACAGATGAGCAAGGAGATGAAAGTGATATGTTATGATTTGGGTGACAAAGCATGTATGAGAAATGATACCTTTCAAGGAGCGCGCAGACACTAAGCCTGTCTTTCATGCAGCTGTCGTGGGCTAAATCCTATTTTCCATTATGCTGATGTGAAACTAAGTTTATGTCTTCACTGAAGAGTTAGCTTGACCGATAGCAACTCAGGTCTGAGAACCTGAATTCACCTACTCCAAGTGCGAGCATTCCCACTGCAAAGCCCTACCCGTGTTACTGTGTTTTCACTGTTGCTGCATTTCTCTGTGTGTCGGGGTGTGTGTGTGCATCTCTTGGTTCATTGTGCTGAGATGCTCGAAGATTGTCTATCAGTTGTGTCAATTGACTTGTATGTCCTTCGGGGGAATTACGGGAAGTGCACTGGAGGACTATCAGCACTTTGAGCAGGGGGGAGGGATAGCTCAGTGGTTTGAGCATTGGCCTGCTAAACCCAGGATTGTGAGTTCAATCCTTGAGGGGGCCATTTAGGGATCTGGGGCAAAAATTTGGGATTGGTCCTGCTTTGAGCAGGGGGTTGGACTAGATGACCTCCTAAGGTCCCTTCCAACCCTGATATTCTAAGATTCTACCTAGAGGGTAGGTTCCAGACTCAGTTCAACCAGAGCTTGGGCTCTTAAACTCCACCCCCTGGCCCCACACACACGGACACACACACACACCAGACCACCTGGATAAATCACCTACAAATCCATGTCATATTTTTCAGGGTTGATGGTAGGGAGATTTCTACTATAACCAGTTAAGAACTTGGCTTAAGTATGTAGTAAAGACATACAAGTAGTTAATCTTAGTTAGTGAAGTAGTTTAGAAAAAAAACATACATGAGTCATGAATAGATAGTGATTTTGTATTTTGACTAGGGCTTGTTAACTTTTAATAGCCTTTTTAAAAAATAAAACTTTTGCAAAGCCATTCTGGTTTTTCTAAAACTTTGTTTTACAGAATTAAAAAACTTTGGCTAAAAATAATAATCTGCGCTGGTGTTTTTTTCTCTTTTTTTTCTTTACACTACTCTCAATTGGCTTGGTATGTTAGTCACCTGATTGGCTTTTTTAAAAATTGATTTTTTTTCATAAACCAAAAGCTGCACATTTCAAAAGAAAATTTCAGAGAATGGAAAAATGATCTCTTTCAAAGACAACAGAATGAAAATGCTTTTCAAATTCCTATTTGCACAAATTAAATGTCTTAATGGGAGAACCTCTGATGGACCACCTAGGGGCCTGCTTGTGCAAAGAGTTATTCCTGTGCTTACTTTTAAGCATGTGAATAGTTCCACTGGAACCACCACTGTGCTAAAGTTAAGCATGTGTAGAACTAGACAGACTCATGGAGGATAAGTCCATCAGTGGCTATTAGCCAGGAGGAGCAGAGATGGTGTCCCTAGTCTCTGTTTGCCAGAAGCTGGGAATAGGTGACAGAGGTTGGATCACTTGATGATTACCTGTTCTGTTCATTCCCTCTGACCCAGTATGACTGTTCTTATAAGTCTTTGAAAGATCAGGACCCAACCTCAATTGAGGCTTCAGATACAAATCTGTCTTTTCCCAGAAGTGGAATTTCCATTTCTGTATTACAAGGAAGAAAGAAAACCTGTTTTTGAAGGCGTCATTAATTCATATTAACTCCACTGGTATTTCAAAGCAGCCCAATGTCAACTTGTTCAAGGAAACTAGGAAGAAAGTATTGCTTTTGATGCAATTTCTAAACCAAAAATTTGAAATGAAATTTGATTCAATTAAGTGGTATCAGATTTCAGTTTTAATTATTCAAATAGGCCCAATCCTGTAAACATTTTCATTAATGTTGAACTTAAGCATGTGAGGAATCACACTGATTTCAGTTGGACTCTGTGTTTAAAGTTAAATGTTTGTGCAAGTGAATACAAGATAGGGGCCTTCTGGAATAGAGAAATTACAAACTTTTTAAAAAGCTGGTAAAGCAAAGATTGGGCATTAACTCATGTTGGGGTGGTGTTGTTGGTTCTCCCTGCCACCTCCACCCAATAGTAAGAGACAAAAGATAGGATTCTTTGACTTTTACACAATGGCCAAATAAGGTTCTAATAAAATAAATCAGAGAACTGAGGTGGTTTAATGGCTTTTTAATGAGCCTAATGTTTTCAGTTTTAATGAGCCCTCTTACATCAGCTTTAATCATTTTATGAGACTGAAAAATGATTGAGAAATAGCTTGCATTACATTCAGTTTTCTGTGCAATCTTTCCACAAGCCATTATAGAATAGTGACTAATCGGAGTAAGCTCGGATAAGTGGAAACGTAGACAATAGAATGACTCCGCTAAATGTATTTAGGCAACTGATATGTTAACTAATGATATGGTTATTGGAGTCTTACTTTAAATAAATACTAACTTTTGTAAAGAGCACAAGTAAACACATTCATCTACTGCAGTGCAGGTAACAATTAATTAGGATAGTTTAAATGAACTGCAATTTGTTCTCATTAATACTGTGAAATTGAATTAAATCTTTGCTTGTCCATGGCTATATTACAGGATAAGTAACTCCCAGTATTAAAAATGAATGCAAATTGCTTAATTTTGAAAAAAAATTACACCTTAGCCTGGCATCTTTTTATATTAGCCTAAACCTTTTCAGCACAGATCATCTACAGTACTAGAGAAGGGTCTTATTATTCGCAATCCATTTCAGTTCTAAATGCTATTAAGGACAAAAGGGTCTAATTCTCGGCTTGATCCAGCCAATGTGTTCAGCCCTCCAGCTCAATCTATCAAGGCACTTAAGCTTATGTTTGAGGTTATTAATTTTCTTAGGAGCTTTGTTTGACTGGGTTACAGTGCTCAGCATGTGGCAGGATCATGTACTCTGTTCTTATCTCACAGTTCCCTTATGCAACTTCAGTTGAGGTACTCCTGATTTACACTCGTATAAGCGAGATGAAAATCCAAACCAGAACGTCTAGCTTAACAGTAGAATTTGCATCAAAAGGCTCAGTTCTAAAATTCTTATGCAAGCTGCTCTTTGGGAAGACAATGAGAATTTTGTCTATCTAAGGACAGCAGGATCAGACTCAAATTACCATGTTCCAGGTTTATTTTACAGCACTGTAGGTCTAGAAGGCCCAACTCATCTTTGGTGTAAAAACACCTACTTCATTGGACTTATGATGGTATGAACTGGGCTCAAGATGTAGAACAGTAGTGAGAATACAGCTGATCAGCAAAATTAAAAGGAGAAATACCCCACTGGAGGCTGGATTATTTCCAGGTGATGCACACTAGTACTAGAATACTACTCTCGGCTACATAGTTTATAGCACACATGTAACATCTTGCACAGATGGCATCAGAAGGCGAGCATCTCTAATTTCTCAGGTAATTTATAACAGTAGGTTTTCTCTTAGAAGTATCTTTCCTTGAATGTTTCCTCATCTAGAATGCCAGTGAAATGATGCAAAAAAAAAAAAAAAAAAAAAAAGACAGTGAGAGGAAAATATAAACCTGTGATTGAAAAAAAAAAACTGTATGGAAACAACCATCAGCCACTAAAGTAAATCTGAATGAATAATGGAAGCAGATTCAAAAACATTTGGGTAACACTTCTTAACCAACAAATACTTATGATCAAGTAAATAACAGACAGTTTTATATCAA
Organism: Chelydra serpentina; assembly: GCA_037349315.1. NCBI lineage: Eukaryota > Metazoa > Chordata > Testudines > Chelydridae > Chelydra > Chelydra serpentina. The sequence goes on along the minus strand of JBAIAC010000035.1, from coordinate 24,463,029 downwards.
CTCATAATCTATGTATGAGATACTGTATAATTACCCACAGTTAAAGGAAGATGTTCTGAGGCACAAATTATAAAGCCATGAATAAGTTTTACCTGTGACTAGACAGGAGTGACAAATATTTTCTCTTATCTGAAATGAGAAGATGGAATGAGGAAAAGCGCTACTTTGCCATGAGTGGGGGCACAGTATTAGTCAGCATGATTAATGGATGTAAGAATTTGTCATGATAAAAAAAGCGCTGTTAGTCATTGTGTGCGTGTGTGTGGAGGTGGGGGGCCCTCTCTCCTCTCTCCTTAAATCGGGTAACTGGTGGCTTGTGTTGTATATTATGTTATCATGAGCACAATGTTATATTGTAGCCTGTCAGAGAGAATCTTTGAATGTTATTTGAAAAGAGGAAACTTTTGTCCAACTCAGCTGGCCATTCCCATGGGTAGAGTTAGCTGACTATTGCCCTGCTCAGAGCTACACTCATTTCTATTTGAAGTACACATCACCAACTCCGTTTTACTAACAAATGTATGAGCAATGCTACACATTGTTATATTCCAGTAGATGGCGTTCCTTGTATTAGCTATGTATAAAGGAGTTCCTTGCGCTTCCAAACCAATCTGTGCACAGCTGTGTGTCAGGCTATGTTATTGGTTGCTCTTCTGGCTCTTGGGAGTTGTCTAGGAAAGATGGAGCAGCACTTTCCCTCTCCTCTAGGATCATTTGTGGAAACAGAAAATGATCTCTTCTTGATGAAGCGAGGATTTTGCAGGGATTATGGGGAGGGATATGTGACACAGATCCCGTGGTAAAGAGTCCCCAGTTCTTTGGAAACTCTCACCTCAGACCTGCAAAATGCACTACAACAAACACATTACAGGATATTTACCCATAAAGAATAACATGTAAGATATCTACAGAAAGCTTGTAACGTGTTAAGATTCATAATCATTATGAAGGGTATGTACAGGTAATATTTGGAGAATAATGTATGCTTTATAGACTTGGAGTAAAAGCTAGTCACCTGCAAATAATGTGTCTTAATGCAGATACCCAGATAGTATACACTTCTCCAACTCTGGTTATGAGCACATCTTTAACATGAACCTCTGACTTTAGCTTAAAGAATGGCTGTAGGCTGTTTAGCAGGATACCAATCAATAAGCTACTTGTGACACCTTAAAAAGAACGAGGAGTACCTGTGGCACCTTAGAGACTAACAAATTTATTTGGGCATAAGCTTTTGTGGGCTAGAACCCACTTCATCAGATGCAGTTTCTGGTATAGGGTGGTGTTTATGTGACCATCGCTTATTAGCACTGTAGTGTCCAGGAAGTGGATCGCTTGTGCAGATTGGTCCAGGCTGAGGTTGATGGTGGGATGGAAATTGTTGAAATCATGGTGGCTTCTTTTCCATGGGTCCAGATGATAAAGATGTCATCAATGTAGCACAAGTAGAGTAGGGGCATTAGGGGACGAGAGCTAAGGAAATGTTGTTCTAAGTCAGCCATAAAAATGTTGGCAAATTGTGGGGCCATGCGGGTACCCATAGCAGTGCCACTGACTTGAAGGTATATATTGTCCCCAAATGTGAAATAGTTGTGGGTGAGGACAAAGTCACAAAGTTCAGCCACCAGGTTTGCCGTGACATTATCAGGAATACTGTTCCTTACGGCTTGTAGTCCATCTTTGTGTGGAATGTTGGTGTAGAGGGCTTCTACATCCATAGTGGCCAGGATGGTGTTTTCTGGAAGATCACCAATGGATTGTAGTTTCTTCAGGAAGTCAGTGGTGTCTCGAAGATAGCTGGGAGTGCTGCTAGCGTAGGGCCTGAGGAGAGAGTCTACATAGCCAGACAATCCTGCTGCCAGGGTGCCAATGCCTGAGATGATGGGGCGTCCAGGATTTCCAGGTGTATGGATCTTGGGTAGCAAATAGAATTCCCCTGGTCGTAGTTCGAGGGCTGTGTCTGTGCAGTTTTGTTCCTGTGCTTTTTCAAGGAGTTTCTTCAGCAGATGGTGTAGTTTCTTTTGGTAATCCTCAGTGGGATCAGAGGATAATGGCCTGTAAAATGTGGTGTTAGAGAGATGCCTTGCAGTCTCTTGTTCCTATTCCAACCTATTCATGATGATGACAGCACCTCCTTTGTCAGCCTTTTTTAGTATAATGATACCTTGTGGCTTATGTGGTCTTTTGAGGAAGAGAAACATATTTGGCTGTTTGAGCTGGGATACTGGGGTGATGACACGGGAGTGTACATCTCCCAGAACCATGGCATTCAGGGAGACCCATTAGCAGAGACTGCTTGGTATCTGGCTCAGTGCTGAGCTGATCTTCTTTACAGCCTGGAGTGTGAGACTTGTGACCAGGCCTGGGTGGGTTGGAAGGTTTATCTGGCTGGGTAATTGTTGTGACCATGGAAAAGTCAGGACAAAAGATGGTTCATAGCCTAGCTTAATGGCTACAGCCACTCTTTGCAACAAACACTACATTCATCCCCCTTCTCATTTACATTTTTTGTTATTTAATGAAGTTGTAAATGACTCCTAGCCTGTGAGAAGTCTTTCTGGGGATCTTTTAGCTAATGTCTTTTAATCTTGCACAACACCTATTGGTTCACTTTATTACAATGTAAGGTTTATGTGTATGTTTGGGCTACTCTCCTCCCCCAAACCAATATGTATGCAACAATTTAAGAGAAATCTACTTGGCTAGTAAGATTCCTAGCCTGGTATGTATTGAGTGGGATTTGTGCCTTATTTGTGTCATTAGTCTTTATAGTGTCACTTGATATTCCCAGTCAAAAAATATAATGAAGGTAAGGTTGAAAGGATGTATCACTTATCTATGGAAAACTACATGACACTGATGTAATTATCCCCAAAATAAGCATTATAAAGCCAAGAAATTCAGAATCAAACTTAAAAGAAATACAGTATAAATGTATTAAGCTATGGAAATGCACAATTCAGGACACTTAAACAACCTTAAGTCTGTCCTGTAATAACATCATGCAATCACTATATGACTACAACATGTCAGTGTTTTTGTAAATTAGATTGTTTTGAAATGCATATACAGCCTCTCCTTTCTGCACACATAATATCACAACTTCTTAAACACACTGAGTACCAAATTATACAAGAGTATATATGCTTGCACATGTTAATGACAGTTAGTTTCCTGGCTTTGTTTGGGGTCAGTCATGGTATATGGATCTCGTGGGGAGGGGTGTACATACACACAAAGAGTGAAGGTTTATTAACAGACTTTGATACTAATACGTTAGGGGGAAAGAAAAATTGTAACAATAATGATGTTTTTTAAGAAGCAAGTTAACTTTTTTCTCCAAAGGGAAAAGTTTGCAGTTACTGTCTGCAAGTAACAGCCACTATATTTCCTTACACCTGGGTTTCTTCTTCAGTTTAGAAGTCATTATTTTTCTTTCAGCCACTTATACTTGATCATTCCACAACTGAAATATTCTTTTCTTTCCATACCCTGTACTATGTGTTGAACTCTGTTGGATCATTCATTATCATTACACACGTGGTATATATAAAACTGAAGTCTAGAATTGTTAAAACATTTGACATGTACAAGAAGAATACACTCCATTATGAATGCATCTGTCTCAATTAAAAGACCATAAAATGTAGTGCACATGCACACACACACACACAGATTTACTGCAATAATCTTATTTAGACTAGTTGAATAAGCATCAGCTGATGATACAATCAATACAGTTGGCAGATATTACAAAAAAGGGCAGAAAAATGTGTTTTAAAACATTGAAGAAATTATCTCAGACTGTTCCTTGCATTTTTACTTTACAAAATCATTCTGTGGGGTTTGGGGCAATTTTTTTAAACTGGTATAGCCAATTTCAAGAAAATATTGCAAAAATATTCATACAAGGTGATGTTTGAATGAGTGAGAGTACGTGTGTATATTTTTCAACAAATACACATCACTTGAAACATAACAGACTCTGCTGTCTATGCTACATTCTCAGAGGCACTAACATGTTGTGGCAACTGTATGACTGTTTTCTCAGCTGGCATTGTTCCCACTTTCTCTAAAAATAGCTCATCTTAAAAGTAAAATATAGCAACCTTTTCTTGAGCAAATCAAAGCCCAGTTGCCAGCAACAGAAAATAAGAAACAAAATCTTTATAAAATACTTTCAAAACTCTCAATGTCCTGGCAAAAAGTGTGAGGCCTTTGCAGCAGAAAAGTCAAATGCTGGCCTGGAAGTTTGTCAGCTCTAGGGATCATCACATGTGAATTGGGGAAACACGTATGGGCCCCTGTGGGAGCAGTGAATTTTGAGGAAGGAAAGGAGAGTCTTAACATATGCAATGGCCTGGTTGGAAGACTGTGGTAAGAAGAAAGTGAGCAGCAAGGGATAGTGGGGGAGTTAAATAGGGGAGTCACAGGCCTCAATACAACTGTGGGAACAGGGAAGGATCAGCCCGATCAGGGAATCTTTTAGGGAATGATTGCCTCAGTGACAGCAGGAAAGTCTAATTCCTGTACAATGTCCAGCACTAATCCTGGCTCCAATCCTGATTGGAGTCTTTGGGTGCTACCATAGTACAAATATTTACTACTACAACTAGTAAAAACAAATCTGAGCACTCCAAACCAATGGAATCTTGGAAGAAGCAACAGAGCCTTGTGGCACATCCAGCAACATTGTGCCAAATTCTGCTCTTCTTCCTCATTTGACTAATCCCAATGACTTGCATGGAAATGTATTTATTGACTTCCCTGGGACCTTTCATGTGCAAGGTGAGCTGCATTTGGAGAGGACAGGTCAAGCACACTAAATTGTGCTGCCCAATTTAAAACCGCTTAGGTTGTGATATTAAATCTGCAGGTAATGAAGAACCCTAGGGGATGCAAATGATCTATTTTGTTAATGAAGAATTCATTCAATTAATCAACTCATTAATTCATTCATTTCTAATACTGAGTTTGTTAATATCAAGAATAACTATCTCTGGGAATCTAAATCGATACCATTTGGGCTCACATTTAGCATGTCAGGCGTCTAGAAGAGAACAAAATCAGATTCCCCTGGTGGAAGCTCCCTAAATTAATTTTAAAAGTATATGAATTAATATATTTAGAAAAGATTAAAAAGTAATTTGCAGAAAAAAAATATTGTAGGCTCAAAAGCCTTATGGATGTATAATTCAGCTAAGAACGTAATATTGTTTCAATATAAACTTTATCATTGTAGATTCTTCAGAAACTATTTTATTGCAGATTGACTGACAGTTATCAATAGAATCCATGTATTATTATGCCTTTGGTGTACATGTACACACACACAGCATGATCTTTGTAGTTCCACATTACAAATATCATTGAAATGTTTTTTGGTGAATGTTCACTTGCCACTTGTTCTGTTAATATCTCTTCTCTTTTTTAAAAAAAAAATAAAATCTACTAGCATACCACCTTTCTTTGTGAATCTCAAATCACTTTGTGAACATTAAGTCTCACAGCACCATTAAAAGGTAGGTTAATATTATATCCTTTTAACAGCAGTGTAATCTGAATCACAGATCTTTCAAAATGAAGATCATAAACACACAAAAATTCAGTGGCAGAGCCAAGAATACTATAGTTCTTAGTATAGCATATGAGCCAGTGGACATATTTTCTTCTTCCTGCTAATGGCTGAGGATGGCCTAGGGATCTCCTCAACACCAACTGGCAGAGGGAATACCATACCATAACTCTCATCAGGCCTGACACACTCATATCCCCAACTCACTGTTGTCATAATCTGCATCTAAAAGGTGTCATGAGCAAATTGGTAACATGTTGGTCATTAATATTTATTGTGTGATGTATGTATGGGTGGTGTATAAAGAATTCTAAATTTTAAATGTGTGCTGAAAATATGTTCCTAAAATGTGTTTGGCACTCTTAGAGTCTATGAAAGTTGGGTTCCCTAGTCTTCCAGACTAGGGATACTGATAACTTGATGTAAATCAGGAAACTGCTTAAGCAAAGATTGTAACTTGGCTTGAATTAAGTTTTAATCACAAGAAATGTGATTTGTTTATTTTGTAACCTTCCCTATCTCTTTCACTGTTACTTGAAATCACTTAAACCTGTGTTCTTTGTTAATAAGCTTGTTTTGTTACAAAACCATCTCATTGCTGTGTATTAAACTGAAGTGAGAGTCTTCAGCCAAACTAGCAGCCTGATGTGCATATTCTGTCTCTTTGGAGGCAACAAACTATTTTTGGGAGGATCCAGCGAGTCAGACTGGACACTGCAGGAGAGATGGTTTTCGGGAGACCTGGGATTGGAAGGGCTATTGGCATCACCCTGCAAGGAGTAACCAGGCTGGTGGAAGCCAGGGTGAGGCCATTGTGCTATTTTGACTCTGCCAGGGCTCTGAGTCAAAATAACACAACACGGATGCACAGAAGTGCCCTGTAACCTGGGTTATGTATGTATACTCACTCTCCTTTCTCAAGGGGAAGTAAAGTTTTAATGCTCCTGGTGTAATATTTGCATGAGTAAACTTGTTCACCTGTGAGATTTCAATGAGCTGTAGTTGGACTTAAGATTTGTATTTTTCAGTGTCCATTTGCAGAAGACAAGTTTGAAAGTAATTAATGGCTAATTCCTGCTGTAATTGATCAGGTAATCCCATACCATACAGGTGTATTCCTATATTCCTGAATAGCTAGATAGAGACCTCCTTCACTCTGGCTTTTATTAGCAGGCATGATAAAATTTAAACTGCCTCTTCTATTTACCCACACCAGTATACTCTTAGCTCTGTTTAATTTTTTGTCTGACACAGGTGAACTGGACATGAGTAAATAAAACTGAGCCACAAATGTTTTCTCCACATCGTTGTGCCCTACCAAGAACAACCTGCTCACAGTGTCAGTGTCTGGTGTATCCTTTCCTGGTCTTGGTTTAAGCAGTGTATTGTTTCTGCAGATGCAACACCCCCTTGCTTTGCAGACACGGTGGTGCTCCTGCAAGAGGTCTTTTCTAAAGACTGACTTGTTTGTAACTTTTCTACCATAGACTGCTGGAAAACTTAGCCAAACACAGTTTCCTCCATCTATTTTTGATCTAGTTTCTGAGGATATGGAAAACTTTATTTAAACTGAGGTCCCTTCTTGCCTCTACACAGCCTCAAGCATTTACTATGGTAAACGGGTATTCCTGTCACCAGATCAACTGAAGTGAAGAAGTTAGTTCACATTCGCTCAACTGAGGGTATCAAGCCCAACCTTGAGAAGGTAGCAACAATCACTGAGAACTCCACCAGAGTATTATCATCAGCTGGTAAAGACTGGCATTGTGTTCTCCCCTGATAGCACTAACCACTAATGTATCATCCTTAATGGTGCAAACCCATGAAGTCCCAATAAATATTTATTCCATTTTAGAACATTTTTTTTCCTCTCCTCTACCCCCCGAATGATCACCAATACTTAATCTGAAAAATTTATCTCTCTTTCTAGAGTATTAAAGTGATGGGCTATGAATTATCTTTGTCTGGTATTATTAGTAAGTACTCAGGTCTTGCATCTAAATACACGGAAATTAGACATCAGCAAATTTAACTACATCAATAAATACAGAAGGTCACTCAACTATTTACAGCTCATGTATTTATGTACATTTGCAGCCCTCCCATGTGTGGTTTCTCCTCTGTTTCCATGGAATTTACCCATTCCTAGGACCATCTTTTTGACAAATATTATTCATAAATTTTCTATCCTCAAAATCTCTTTACTTAAATCAATTGTTCTGGTATAGCAACTGGAATTTTTCATACAGCATGTATTATAGGTTCTGTAGTGGAATGAACTTTAACCACGTTTTTCCCAGGAAACTACCCTATTCAATGACATACATCTTGAAAATGTTTTTGTCTATGCGTCAAAGTTTGTTTTCCGGTCATATTCTCTAACATTGACTTAAAATGTGCTCCTTCGCAAACATTCCTGACAGTAAACTAATTCAGCTAAAATATTAGTGGAAAGTGAACACAAAAACAAAACCAGACACCACCACTTTTTTCTGGGGGTGGAGGGAGGGGTTATATTAAAAGAACTTTTCAAGTGTTCATTGACATCTCCAGACAGCACATGAATATTAAGTTTTGTACACTGCTTAAATATGATCAAAGATTGTGTGATATAGCCTTGATATTTAAAATGTTATCCTTTCATAGGTCAAGAGAAGAAGGGCCTCAAAGAAATTGCCAAAATTTATAATTATCATACTCTTCCTACACACACACACACACACACAAAGCATGTGGGAATATGCTTAAAAATGCCTGGGTACAGGTTTCCTCCATTTCTAGTAGTGATGTTGTACACTGATTCAGATATATGGAAACTGATTTTTGCAAGAATCAAAAACATACAAGCACTCTCCCAGGTACCAGACATTTTGGATAATCAGAACACTCTTGGGAACCCACAGATACCCAGATGTTTGACAATTTCAACACATTCATATATCTAAATGATTACGAAGGAAGGTCAGAATTAACTTTAATCTGCAAATAGAGAGGAAAAGCTAAATTGTAGCCATGGTTGAATGAGTAACCATTACATGGTGACTTGTATAATAGGATTTAGTTTCCTACATTGGAAGACAGAAGTTTGTATAGTTATGGTTAGGATAGATTTTCTGGTATACCATTTCATAACTGAGCTATTGTAATAATATTAATAATATCAATCTATTAATGTATGTACTGCACATAGGAAACTATGACAAGTACTCAAAGTGATTCCGTTAATGGTCCAAGGTCTCAAAATTTGTGAAATATAATCACCTCATTCATAATTCACAACAAATAATTTTTTTATCTTCTTCAACAGGAAATGAGATGGTGAAACTATATCTCCATCTTTTCTTTCTGCCTAATATAGTATTAAAAAGCACGAACAAACAGTGCACCAGCATCTACTGAGCCAGTGACACAAGAGCAGCGATAAGCCATATAAAATATTCATCACTGGAACTTTAGATGTAGGCAGATTCACAACAACAGCACACAAGCTTTGCAAGGAATTGTTGAGAGATTGAAAGCATACTTAAAGGATTTATTAAAGCAATCAGAAGAAACCTCTACTCCAGTTACCATGATTTCAAGGATTTCATTGCCATGTATTTAATCTTCTTGCACTGTAACAGATAAGTTATGCTTCCTAGTGATTTGTGTACAAAGAGTTTTCTCAATCTTTTCTAGTACTATAAAGTATAGAATATCATTTTTTTACTTGCTAAGCGAAGCATTAATAGGAATGTCAGAAGCAAGATGAAATGTGCAATAAATATTAAAGTTTCATGTTATAATGATTTATGGTGCAGAGACTATACCTCTAGATTATGAGATATGATTATTATCCTTTGTGATAAGAAATGATAGGAAAAATAATTTGATGGCAGAGGTAACTTTCTGAAGCTTTATACTCAGCAAGGCTAAGTTCAATATTAGATGACAACTTGAGTATATGTTCTGTGAAAGCAACCCATTAAATGGAACATTTTACTGGACACCGGTCTCTTACCCTGACCACCTCATTTGTCATTTACAGAGAAGTGACAAAGGGAGAACGTTGTATTTGATAAAGAAATAACATTATCTCAATAGATAAGAAAATGATAGATTAGGAAATAGGAAATGTTCATGTAGTGGAGAGTAAAACAGGATTACCAGACCACTAAAACTAAAGAACTTAAAGGAAGTAACCGCACACATGAACATTACATAAGTCTGCATTGTCTTAACAAGATTTTCAACTACATTTACATTTGGAGATTGACCATCAAAGTCTTTCAATTTTTGAGTTTCTTAATGTAACCAGTTAGGTGGAATAAACTCTCTCCACTGCACTGATTCACTGTCCACGATTCCCTCTGGAGTGCATTGATTATAGGAAAGACTTAGGAAAATCTTAGAAGTATTAGCTGTGCACTAGAGCTATGTGAAATCTGAATGGTTTCACACAGAGCAAAATTGGGAAATTCTGAATTTCATTGCGTTTGTGGAAACAGCTGAAAAAATCCTTTTTGATTTTTGAAAATTATTATTTTGGTTCATTCTACTCAGTGAAAATCAGTCTGTGTGCAATACAAGTGTATGCACAACTAGCTTTAAAATCTTTATGTTCAAAATACAAAAGAATGTCCTATGTTACCTCAGCAGAAAGATTTCAAATACCTATCAGACTTTTTGAGTCCTTGAGTGGAAGCAGATTTTGGGGCCTAGCAGGCATTGTCTGACCTGGAACAGAAATTGATGATACAGTCAGGTATTTTCTTATGTGATTATTTACAAAATGTACACAAGTCCCATTTCCTTGAACAGAGATGGCAACAAATTTCACCCAGGAGAAACCTCAGGAAAGATACTGTTGCCCTTATTAAGAAGTCTAGGGCCATTCTCATTCTCCAGGACACTGATATATCCAGCTGGTTAAACACACTCTGTGGCCCTTTTCATCCCCTCATCCTGTGCACTTTACATCAAAGAAACCTTTAGTCCAAGGCACTCAGAACAAATAATTTGGGGGGGGGGGGAAGTGTTTTGCTACAATGCAAAGGAAGCTCTGTAAGGTCTAAGGCCCTGACAAAGAAGCGTGTTTTCACCCACCCTTAACTATTCTCTATAAGTGCAGCTGTTTGCACTACACCTCTAACTCTTTCTATGGAGAGTTTCAGCCTTGGTGCTCATAAATCAACATCTTCTACAGTGTGCACCATTAACACATTTTGTCAGACGTCATGTGTGTCAAAGATGTAACACTTTTTTCAAGTTTCATTAATATTACCAACATTATATATGAAGTTCTAAAAACTGTAGGGAGTCCTAAATATCTCACCTAATAAAGGTCTAAAGAAGTCTGTAGAAATAATGTTGATTAATTTCTGAACAATTCAATGAGCACTGTGTTTTTGGTCATTGGTGTGTTCTATTGTGTTTCTTAGTTTTACCTACAGGGTATGCTTGTGTTTTCATTAAAAAGTGGTATTAGGCTGTTAAACTATGTTGGTATTTAAAAAATCACCAACAATATTTATAAGAAATAGAGAAGCAAAAAATAACAAAAGCAGTGAGCTGTCACGTCTCTCTCAACTCCGACGTTTGTTTTCCTACTATGTAAAAACCTTTAGGAGCTTAATGCTCACCTCCAAAATTGCACGGTATTTGGGGACTGCATTTCCAACACATTCCTTCCTTGCAGGGCTAACATTTCTGCATAACAGCTAGGGATGATGCCAAATTTTGAAGCACCTCTCAGAGATTACACAAATACTAATCATCATTACAATGAAAAAAAGAACAGTGTAATTCACACTGAAGCTATAAAACATGACACAGATCACAGCTACCAAACAGGATGCACACAAAAAGCAGGATCATCACCCTAGGCTTTGGTTAGAGAATGCTTACAACCTTATTACAATCATACAAATCTATGTCTTCTTTCAATTTGTGTAGGTTCATAACCCTTAATTTTGTTCTAAATGTTGGGCTGCAATGACACCGAAAACTCAGTGAAAATCTCAGCTATAAAAGCCACAGTTTTCATGGCTTCCTCCCAAGACTATAAAAAGTCTACATTTGCACAGTTCTTAGGGAAACTATATTGCATCTTGAGGTGGCAAGATAGACATGGTACCGTTCTTCACAGTTCACAAGCAGAAGAATCCACACTTAATTACACACTGCATGACCATTTTCAGAGCTATCTGAATTGACCTATATCTGTTTAGCCCATCTTTATTGAATCCTAACTTATGGAATGCTTAATGAACTTGGGGGTTTATTAAAACAACTGGATGGGTTAAATTGATATTTGGGACAGACAATCAGTTTTTCAAAAAAAATATTAAACTCTCATATGTTACATTGGTAGTCCATGTTAATAGGTTTTACATCAAAACAGAATTCTGTACCTAACAGAGAAACAGTTATATAAAGACAAGTTTTCATGCTAAATGAATAATAAATTATAGGTTATGTGTCTCTTTGATTTTAGAGGATGCATAATTTACAATGATAAATAATTAACATATCAAAGCATTCTAATTTAACTGATGCCTTCAGCATCAGCACAGCCAAAGTATAAAACCTCATGTTTGGTGCTTAAAACTCACATTCATGGTGGAGATGAGTAGCAGCTTTACATAACTAGCTGTTTCGGTTTTTAAGGGGTAATTTCTGCTTATCACTTTAAAGTATGAATAAATGTCAGAAAGTTCCATTTCTTATGAATGATCTATAAGTACAGTGCAACACTGTAAGAAAGGAAAATATAATTATCATTGTACTATTAAAATATAACATTTCAGCTATGAATACTTAGTGCAAAAAAAAAAAAAGATTTTGCTTTTCCCTTACAGGTAAAATCTTCCTCTAGGAGATGATGGAACAATGGCCTGCAAACCAGGCTATTCCCCTCCTGTGCTGAGTTGCATTGGATCATAAACCTTCTCTGACTGACTTTTTAAACAAAGATTTTCAAATCCAATTAAGATTCGGATGCCCAATTTACATTAAATTTATTGGGAACTCTGCATCCAAATCCTTGCTTTAACAAATCCTTTAACAAGCTCTGTCTTAATGTTTAATCAGTGATTAATGATAAAGGTTGTAAAGCATTTTGGATATATAAAGCCCTATATATATGTTAGTTGTGGTTTTCATTTTATCACAGGCCCTATTGGCTGAGTAGCAGCCAGCTGAAGAACCTTCTTCGTCCTCACAATTTAACTCTGTAGTAAAAGGAAATCACTAGAATATCCATAAGACATACCTTCTTCACTGCAACCCTAGGAGATTCTGAGAGTACATTTTAAGCATTTATGTAAAGTAAGACAAATAGGAACATATCTCTTTCCATACCCCTGTTCTAGTGCACTCAGAAGAAAACAAGAGACTCTGTTATACTAAGGGTTATTTTTAGTAACTGATGGCTTCTTACAACTTTATTTGTCTGAACAGGATCTGTTGTGAACCCCAAGACTTGGCCAACTGAATGAATATATTAGGCCATCTCAGCAAGTTTCCCTTTCAGTTGGAATGACAACCCTGATTAGTCAGCATGCCCTTTATATTTAAAGGTTCTTATTTGTCTACCGTTCCACAATAAAGCAATTATGATGAATAGTGCAATTAACCTTTCTGTTATTAAAACAATTAATTGCAAAAATTAAAGACATGACAAGGGGCAAAATATTAATGCATAAATTATTGGGTTCAGGAATTGTAATTATTAATCCATGTACAGTAATTATGCCATAAACAAAGAGGACAAACTATATGCAGAAGTCGGTGATAAAACTGATAATCATTTGTTTCTTTCAGAAGAAAAGAAATGTGACTTTTTATCTGGCATAAGGACCCAATCCTGCCAACACTTTCACATCAGTATTTTTCATAAAATGGAATTTCAGTTCCTGACCAGCTCTAGTCAAAATATTTCACTTTGACTTTGTTTCAATTTTTATATGATATAAATTATAACATAAAAGTTAAAATGTTTCAGCTATTATGTTATACTACAAAAGTCAAAAGAATAAAGTCAAAACAAAGTGTTTCAACTTTAATGACATATTTCAACCATTTTGACAAAATCAATATGACCTACATTCATTTTGATTTAGTGAAATCAGCATTTTCCAATGGAAAAACTGAACTGTTGGGTAATTTTCAACCACCTCTAGTTGTCAGATTGTTTAGAAGTCCTGGACTTTTTTTTTGTTAAATATTTTCTGGTCCATATTATGTTTGTTTTGAACTAGGTCCTCACCTGGGGTAAATGACCATAGCTCTATTGCAGTCAATGGAACTAAAAGAAACGATACCACCTTAGGATCTGCCCTGGAGTGTATCAATTATATCACAAGCTTTCATGGGTGAATACCCACTTCTTCGGTTGCATCCGAAGAAGTGGGTATTCACCCACGAAAGCTTATGCTCCAATACCCCTGTTAGTTTAAAAGGTGCCACAGGACCCTTTGTCGCTTCTACAGATCCAGACTAACACGGCTACCCCTCTGATACTTCAATTATATCAATGTCTCATAGAACTGGTTTAAAATAAATATTGCAGAGAAAAGTAAGGAAGGGCCATGGACTAAGGCCAATGGTCTGAAAGCACAAGATTACATTTTGGTTTGTTGATTCACTATGGATGTAGAAGGCAAGATAAAGTGGAATAGCCTAGAGCATGCCCCCAAATACCTGATGGGACTTTAAAGCTAAATTCTGGGGCACAATAGTTCTGAACTGTGCAGCAAACTGAAAATTCTTCAGCAGTGTGGGATGCGATGGAAAAACAGTCAGAAAATGAAAGGGTTATTTTCAAATGAATTATATATCACAGCATTGACTGTTGTTCACTTTAATATTTCATAAAAGTCTCTCTGGCTGTTTGACATGAATTTCAGGTTGCTCCCTAATATATATATTTTCTCCAGGATGTAGTTTTGACATGCCACAGAAATCAAGAGGACTTGGTGTAGAATTTAGGGGCTGGGTGCCATTTACCTTCCTCTTAGCCTCTTAGAAGAACAGAATGGACAGGCGTTTATGTCCCTTTTCCTTTTGGTTATTGGGAGAGAGTATCAGAAGGTTGGCCACAGAAGAGAAGGAAATGGTCAGAGGGAGAGTTGGATGAGTTGGAAGTAGAGGTGGTCAGAAAATGGATGATATTCCAACCCACAAACATTTTTGAGATTAAAATATCCCAAATCAGGATGAAACCTTTATTTCAACATTTTTCATGAAACAAAATTCTGGAAATAAATTCATTGTGGGTCAACTGAAACATTTTGTTTTGATAAATTTGAAATTTTGATTTTGACCCTTTGAAATGTTTACATAAAATATAGTATATTTTCAAGCCAAAAGTCATGTCAAAATGAAAGTAAAATATTTTAATTCAAAAAATGTCAAAATGAAACATTTGACATTTTCAGAATGTTTTTTCCATTTTTCCTAAATAAAATTCCATGAACATGTATATGATTTGCAAAAGAAACAATGGTTTAGTTGAAACAGCATTTTCTAAAAGAAAACTGTTTTGACAAAAAAGTTTCTTCTAGCTCTAATTATAAGTGTTAGGAATCATATAGACAGCTCTTGGCAAACAGAGTTTTGAACATATATTTTTAAGCCCCACCCCTCAAATAGAGTTAGGAATGTATCTCTACTCAGGATTCACAGCCATGAACCCTTTCCTGTAGTTAAGCACTGATGTCAGATCAGTCATTTTTCAAGAAAAAATGAAGAAGAGTAGACCCCAGGTCTCTTACATCCTAAATAAGTACCCCAACTATTGAGCTAGAGAGTAATTATAATATGCTATCTGGCCCAATGACTATTTAATTATCTATTGAAAATGGAACAGCTGCAAGAAGAGACACTAAGACAGGAATCCAAGAATGCCATAACCTAGTGGTTAGTGCAGCCTCCTAGGGAGTGGGAGAACCAAGTTCAAATCATTGCTCCTCATCAAGCAAAGGGAGGATTTGATCCTAGGTCTCTCACACACTGGATGAGTTCCCTAACCACTGGACTCAAGGCTCCTCCTCCTACCATTTTATGTGCGTTTAGATGTAATCACAGCATGTCTACTGGATCCAGCCCTGAAGGCGAGATAAGCAAGGGAATACCTTTTTTGTGAATCCTGTTGTGGCTTAGGCATGAGTTAGGCACCAAGCTTCTGGGCAATGTCAAGACTTAGGTGGCTGTCCACAAGCCCAGCTACTGAAATTTAGGCTCCTTGGGCACTTTAACAGTGGAAACTTAGGCACCTAGGGAATTTAGGTGCCTAAAGGGTCAGATGGCAACCAAAATGTTGGACTTGGCTGCTCAAAATGGCAGTTAGGCACCTAAGCCCCATTGTGAATCCCACCCATGGTATCCTTGAACATAGATTAGATAATCTAATTTGGCTTTCTGTTGGGGATAAAAGTAGTGTTTTGTAGCCATAGACGAGGTTTGGAGATAAGGTATTTTTATTAACTTTTTAAAATGCTTTTGCAGCATAATTATTTCCTTTGAATGTACAGCTACTGCATAATGTAAAGCATGAAAACAAGCAAAAGGTCCTCTCCCTTCAAATCTGTGATTAAAAATCAATCACACTGTGTCTTATGGCTGGCCTGCACTCTAGACCAGTGAGATATGCAGCACTCTTAATACATCTTTTTTAACATTACTTTGTTCTACTGTTTTACATTCCTATAGTTGAGGCCCTATTTTTTTTAATTGCTGCCATCTTCTTGGCCACAAAGCCTGGTATACTTGCAAAATCATCAGTAATGCTCCATAATCGGCAGCTGGTAGAGGGACATGTGATATGAAGTATCACTTCATTACTCAGCCTGACTGAGTTATCTGCCCAGCATCCCATTGCTTATCACACTGGTATGGTAATACAAATAGTAAATAAGGATATGAAAAACAAAAGCCAGTCTCTTGCATGACAGTGCATGGGACAGCAATGGTACAATTTTGATTCTCCTAATTAATTTGCCCTTGGTCACCAATACAGAGGATATTAATTAATAATAGCTTCTCAGTTATGAAACCAAAGTTAGCATAAAATCTCTCTCATGCATTCTTATTCTTTCAATTACCTTGTTCTCTGTTCACCTCCAAGTCTTATGCATTTATTCATGATGCACCAGGCAGGTGTAGAAGAAGCTAAAAAGGACAAAGGTATACTACACACTCTGAAAAGAGCCACATCACTCAGAACAAGGTACAACTTAGATATATTCACACAGTTAATTATAAATGTTTGTGCCTGAATGTCAATGCAAGAAAACAATCTTGTTACAATATCAAAAGTTATTATATGATGGCCTTTCCTAAAATACAATTTACTAGAGCATGGCAGGTGGTGGACAAGAGACCAAAACCTGTAAGAAGCAATTACATTAGGGAATTTATTTTTTCTCACTTTTATTAGCTAAATTTCTCTGAATTCTAATCTGATCTTTTTAATAATGTGTCAAGCCTGACACCCCTGTGGACATGAAACTCATAATGGTCATGGTCGAATGGATGCATCTATTCAATTTTTTCCCTTCAAATAGCTTTAAAAATTAATTTATCTGATTGCTCGGACTATTATATAAAATGTGTTGAATTTCTTTTATTACTAATAGGCACCCTCCTTGGCTTTCTCCTCACTATTGGCTAGATAAGATTTCTCTATTCTTACTGATAATTGATTAAAAGAAATAATGAAACAGAATGTCAAAAGTAAATCCTGCATAGCTCTCAGGAGGCTTGCATCAGGCACTCAAAACACAGTGGGGGGGGGGGGCTGTTGTGTGGCTTTCAGCTACAGTTTTCCCTAAGGGTGATCCCTTAACTCAAGTCCCATCCACACACAAATCCCTTAACTCGAGTGCAGTAGTGCTTTTAACTTGAGTTGGCAGCTCGAGAGGGATATAGCTTAAAACTGGCGCAAGCACAACTCATCAGTTGCTAATATGACCACTCTCTAGTGTGAATGCAGATGAGCGCTACTTGACCTACATACCCAGACAAGACAGGCAAGTTTTACCAGAACTCACAGAACAAATTCATATTGCAGCTCATCTTCCACAGCACTATGAAGCATGGGATGTGCCTCCAGAAGTTTTAGCACCACACAAGAGTGAATACAGAGCCAGTATGGACACAGCAGCTTGAGTGATATTTTGCAATGTGGCCACTCTCAGTTGAGCTTAGCTAACTCAAAAAGAGTAGCTTCAGTGTGGATAACGTGTGTTAACTCTGGAGTAGGGTGACCAGATAGGAAGTGTGAAAAATCGGGACTGTGGGTGAGGGGGGTAATTGGCACCTATATAAGAAAAAGGCCCAAATATTGGGACTGTCCCTATAAAATTGGGACATCTGGTCACCCTAACTCTGGAGTGAAGATTTATGCTTGGAGTTGTGAGCCATGTGGGGGGGTGGGGGGCAGGGAGGGGAGGATGCCCTCTGCTTTGCTCCTTATATGGTTGCAGCATGCACTCCTCTAATTAATACACTAGTGGGAGAGGACAAAGCCATGGCCACTTTTTCTGGAGTGGCTTGTGCGCCTGGGAGCACTAGATAGGAAATATCAAGGCCCCTGCATTCTTAACTCATGAGCAGGGGGCATAAGTAAAGGAAGGCTCCTCATATTGTGCACCTGTTGAACAGGAAGCCACAATCTGGTCCTCTACGTGTTTGTGGGTTTTTTCCCCACCTTGCAATCCATGCAGGGATTTAGCGTTGCAATTTTTGACATATTGGAGGGTAGAGTTGGAAATCACTAAGCTCCGAAGTTTACCTTATAATAAGAGTTGCCTTGTGTTTCTGTGTTCCACTGGGAGCTTATTTGAGAATTTCTGTTGACAGCACTCAACTTCCATTCGTAAGAGATTTATCAAACAGTCACTATATTTCAAGCAAGTGGGTAGTTATGTTAAATTATTTCTACTAGTACTAAACATATTAATTCTGCTCAAGCTTTTTGTTAGTGGTGGTTATTTTAAAGATGTATGTAATTTTATTGCAAAGTTAACCAGTTGTATCGTCTCTCTCAGGATTTGCTTGTCTTCTCATTTGATCATTCTTACACTTAAAACATTTTGATATACATGTGAATGAATGAAAAATGTATGTTCCATTTCATTGTAGGTAATATCTTCCTTTTTAAATATTTTAATTTCTAAAGCAGAATATCTATTTCCACTTCTGTACAGAAGTATTTCCTTTGAATTCGGGTATGCATTCAAATATTTTGTAGACAAAAGTGTTTGTGCACATCGAAAAAAACAATTTCAGGTTTAGAATTTGATAAATAAAACCCTTTAAACTGCTAATACATTGAAAGGAAAAATCTTCCAAATATCAAAATTATTCACTTATTTTTAAAAGGCATTTGCGATAATGAACCTTTAGAATATAGCTCTAGAATATAACTTTAGAGTATAGCTTTAGAATATAACTCAATATAGTATAATGTGTTAATATGAAAGCAAAGGTGATAGGGTGGCTATTATACTTTGCATGAAAACTACTGTCATAACACAATCTGAATCTAACAGTTGAAAATCTGGCACTCGTAGACAATTTTTACACTTCCAAGGAGGGAGGGGACATACTGTAAGGGTGGACTTTTCAAAAGTGTACATCATTGGCCTAACTCTGCTCCCATTGAAATCAATGGAAATTTTACTGTAGGCTTCAATAAGAGGAGACTTAGGCTAAGACTGAATGCTATTGAAAATCTCAACCTCTGTGCATGACCTATATTAGAGTAAAATTCTCTCTCAGATCTGCATGTTATGTCTCAACACCAGTACTGACTTAATTGAGTTACACCAGGGATAGTGTGGCCCATTTGGTTGACCAAGTCTGGAGAATTCCCACTGACATGAACAGCAGATCCATGCATGTAGAATTTTTGCCCTTTTGTTCTTTAGAGATGTGCCTTAGCCATATCATAGATCTGAACACATCCTGAACTTTGTGTCATTGGCCCATTTCTGCTAGATTTAAGCTGACAAAATCTTTGTCCCTTTGATTGGAGTCATAGCTAGATAACACAAATGAATCATCAAATACAAATATCACTGGTCTACAATTTTTGAGAAGTCGTCTGCTTCAGAGATAAAATGTGCTATTTAGTATGTATTTTGATGTGCTGAATTCAAATATGACAATTAAAACAACTGATTGGCTACTGTGTCTAAGATGTTTAAGTTTTTACATTTTATGTCTATGTATATTGTGTAGATAGTAGAGTTTTAATCATAAATTGTAAACCTAGGTCTTTTCATGTGTTTATGGTTGCTTTACATGATACTATTTCACCTGTCCTGTTTATGTAACACTTCAAAAATCAGCAAAGGGGTTATAGAAATAAAATGTATTCTGAAACAAAAGGCAAAAAACTATTATGTACATGGTTTAGTCCTATTCAGTGTCTACTCGGCGCTTCTTGGCTTGTCTCTTGTATTCATTAAATGGAGCATCTCTTGTCACTGTCCAGCAATAGTTTGCAAGCATTGATGGGCTCCATTTGCCCTGATAGCGTTTCTCCATTGTTGCAATGTCCTGGTGAAATCTCTCGCCATGCTCGTCGCTCACTGCTCCGCAGTTCGGTGGAAAAAAATCTAGATGAGAGTGCAAAAAATGTCTCTTTAGTGACATGTTGCAACCAAGGCTTTTGTATGCCTTGAGGAGGTTTTCCACCAACAACCTGTAGTTGTCTGCCTTATTGTTTCCGAGAAAATGTATTGCCACTAACTGGAAGACTTTCCATGCCTTTTTTTTCTTGCCACGCAGTGCATGGTCAAATGCATCATCTCGAAGAAGTTCACGAATCTGAGGACCAACAAAGACACCTTCCTTTATCTTAGCTTCACTTAACCTTGGAAATTTTCCACGGAGGTATTTGAAAGCTGCTTGTGTTTTGTCAATGGCCTTGACAAAGTTCTTCATCAAACCCAGCCTGATGTGTAAGGGTGGTAACAAAATCTTCCTTGATTGAACAAGTGGTGGATGCTGAACACTTTTCCTCCCAGGCTCCAATGACTGTCGGAGTGGCCAATCTTTCTTGATGTAGTGGGAATCTCTTGCACGACTATCCCATTCGCAGAGAAAACAGCAGTACTTTGTGTATCCAGTCTGCAGACCAAGCAAGAAAGCAACAACCTTCAAATCGCCACAAAGCTGCCACTGATGTTGGTCATAGTTTATGCACCTCAAAAGTTGTTTCATGTTGTCATAGGTTTCCTTCAAATGGACTGCATGACCAACTGGAATTGATGGCAAAACATTGCCATTATGCAGTAAAACAGCTTTAAGACTCGTCTTCGATGAATCAATGAACAGTCTCCACTCATCTGGATCGTGAAGGATGTTGAGGGCTGCCATCACACCATCGATGTTGTTGCAGGCTACAAGATCACCTTCCATGAAGAAGAATGGGACAAGATCCTTTTGACGGTCACGGAACATGGAAACCCTAACATCACCTGCCAGGAGATTCCACTGCTGTAGTCTGGAGCCCGAAAGCTCTGCCCTACTCTTGGGTAGTTCCAAATCCGTGACAAGGTCATTCAGTTCACCTTGTGTTATGAGGTGTGGTTCAGAGGAAGAGAATGGGAGAAAATGTGGGTCCTGTGACATTGATGGTTCAGGACCAGAAGTTTCATCCTCTTCCTCTTCCTCATCTGACTCAAGTGAGAATGATTCTGGTGCATAAGGAACCGGCAGTCCTTCTCCATGGGGTACTGGGCGTATAGCTGATGGAATGTTTGGATAATGCACAGTCCACTTTTTCTTCTCTGACACACCTTTTCCAACTGGAGGCACCATGCAGAAGTAACAATTGCTGGTATGATCTGTTGGCTCTCTCCAAATCATTGGCACTGCAAAAGGCATAGATTTCCTTTTCCTGTTCAACCACTGGCGAAGATTTGTTGCACAAATGTTGCAGCATATGTGTGGGGCCCACCTCTTGTCCTGATCTCCAATTTTGCAGCCAAAATAAAGGTGATAGGCTTTCTTAACCATAGTGGTTATACTGCGCTTTTGTGATGCAAAAGTCACTTCACCACAAACATAGCAGAAGTTATCTGCACTGTTCACACAAGTACGAGGCATCTCTGCTCACTTTGACTAAACAGAAATGTGTCCCTTTGCAAAATCAAACACTGACAAATAAGACAGCACGACACTGTATGATTTCTAGAGCTGATATAGGGCAATTTGTTCAGCAGAGTGATGTAAGCTTCGTTATGATTGCATCATCCATGACTTCTAGGAATAACATGATGCAGTTCATATCATGTATGACACAATACCAGCTTCGGATTGCATCATTCATTGTTTTGCCTAAAAAGCAAGTACTGTCCAAACCCAGTCATAGATTTATTCATAGATCCAGTCAAAGATGTCTTTTAGTCATTTCTGGTTGAAATTGAGATCCCTTCCCTTTATAACTCACTTATCCTCTGCCATTCCCAAGTCAAGGGTCGTATATACTGACCCAATAGCATGTCTTGAAAACTAGAGCCAATCAACAATTTTAAGCATCATTTTTGTTCTCAGTGACCCAGAATTAGTAAAGTTTGACTACATTTATTTCAGAAGCATTTTGGCTGTAGAGCAGTGTATAGGAGGTTTTATGTTTGCTTTCTGTCTTGAGCCTAACAAGCAAACAACAGTGTGTTTGTCAGCATTTCACAGAGAGCTTGAAGTGGGACTTTTTGTCTAAGTTTCAATTGCTGTTGAACAGCTTGCTTCACAAAGTTTCAAACAATGGATAAACCTCAAAGACTGAACGCTTGTCAGAAGCTAGTTTGTGTGGAAATAGAAACGCAAGTGTCATGAGATCAAGGCTTTTTGCAAGAATTCCATTAGCTCCTGGTTACTATCCACCTTAGGTATCTTCAAGGCCCCTATTACTCTAGTATCTGTGAACCACAATGTTTGTATGTGTTGTTTCTGAAGCACAGAGAGGCTAAGGGTCTGATTTTTAAAGATAGTCACCTAAAGATGCAGATAGGTGCCTAGTGGTAATTAACCACACACACACACACTCCTGTCGATTTCAATGGACGATAGGTGCCTAAGGCTAAACACCTTTGAGAATCTGGCCCTAATTGATTTGCACAATGTCACACAGAAAGTCTGCAGTTGAGCAGAGTATTGAACCCAAGTTCTCCGATCCCAGGTTACTGCCCTAAATCACCAGATCATTCTTCCTATCTAGTTCTGCTCAGGGCAGAATTATCAGGGAAATTGCCTCTCGGATGATATTTGAATAATGCTGGTTTAGGAAGCAATCAATAAAGGAGCTTGATCTTGCAGCACTAAAGTCAAAGGAAGATTTTTCCATTGACTTCAATGGGCACAAGATCCAAGCATCGGTGAAGAAATAAAACAAACAAAAAAGACAACCGCACACTTTTATATCTAAAATAAGAGGCTCAGCTGGCTTCCATTCACATTTTGCACAGTCACATCAATTCCTAGAACTAGGGCTGCCAACTTTCTAATTGCACAAAACCAAACTCCCTGGCCTGCCGCTACCCGGAGGCCCCGCCCCTGCCCCGCCCCTTCTCAAAGGCACCGCCCTTACTACCTCCATCCTCCCTCTCTCCGTTGCGCGCTCTCCCCCAGCCTCACTCACTTTCATCGCGCTGGGGCAGGAGGTTGTGGTGCAGGAGGGGGGTGAGGGCTCTGTCTGTGGGTGCAGGCTCTGGGGTGGGGCTGGGAATGAGAGGTGTGGGTGCAGGAGGGGTGTGAGCTCCAGGAGGGAGTTTGGGTGTGGGAAGGGACTCTGGGCTTGGGTAGGGGGTTGGGGTGCGGGACGGGGTGTGGGATCCCGACAGTGCTTACTGTGGTTCCCAGGAAGTGGCTGCCAGGTCCCTGCAGCCCCTAGGCAGAAGCGCAGCCAGGTGGCTCTGCACGGTGTGCACTACCCTTGCGCTCACAGGCACCAACCCCGCAGTTCCCAATGGTCTTAGTTCCCAGCCAATTGGAGCTGCGGAGCTGGCACCAGGGGCGAGGGGGAGTACGCAGATCCTCCCTTACCACCCAGGCACCTAGGAGCTGCAGGGACCTGGTGGTCACTTCCGGGAACTGCACAGAGCTAGGGAAAGCAAGGAGCTAGCTTTAGCCCCAGGCCCCCGCTGCTCTGCTGACTGGACTTTTAACTGCCCGGTTGGCAGTGCCGATCAGAGTCGCCGGATGGCTGGCAACACTACATAGAACACAGGACTGGCAGGGTCAGCCTGGGTCATGGAGTGCAGGCAATTCTGTCACATAATCCTTCTCATACATTTATCAAGCTACATATTAAAATCAGTTAGGTTGTTTGGCCCATACTGGGAGGCTGTTCCAGAATCTCAATCCTCTGATAGTTAGAAACTGTCTTCTAATTCTTATTAGGAGGGCTGGACCTGAAAATACTGAAAGTTTTCGATTGTTGATTTAAGTAAAAAATAAAACAGAACCCCAAACATTTCCAGTGAAACTTGTCCTCAGTTTCGTTTATGTATTTATTTATTTGGGGAAGAGGAAATAAAAAATGAACATGTAATAAAAAAACTGTAATAAAAAAACTGAAAATTCAGCCAATTTCAACCATCACTATATAGTGGAGATAAGGCCAAACCAAAAGCAGAGCTCTGAAAAAGATAGGCAGTAAACATTTCCCCCCAAAGAAATATTTTAACTAAAACAAAAAAGAAATGCTTTTGTGACTTTTCTATAATTTTTTTAAGTATGTGATAAAAAAATCTAATCCATGTTTCCCCTGTTTTCAGCAGCAGAATACAAAAACAGCGTATCAGGACCAATATTTTTTGACTGAGTGAATCAAAACAAAAAAAAATAAAATAAAAAAACCACCATTCCTGACAAAATTTCCATTTTAACCAAAAATCATTTTTTCATTGGATGGGGGAGAAGCTTTAAATGAAAAATTACTACCAGATCTAGATCTGAACACCAATGAACTCAAGGAAAGTTTAGTTTCAAAAGCAATGAACCCACCTCAGACCTGGATTCTTTAGTACCAAAGACAGAAGCCCCTGCCGCTTGAGTTATGGAAATAACTCCATTAGCTGTTAGCTGTACTAGATTAATCCTCGGTGGAACAACCTTTAGAGGGGAAACAAGATCATACATACTTAACCAGTGTGTTACCAACACTTCACTCGTGAAGAGACGCTCACTCCAGCTGTCTGAAGTCCACAGAAATTAAAGTGTCTGATTTTGATCTAAATATACCAGATGAAATCCAGAGTAGTTCCACTTAAGCATCAGTATTAAACAGGTGAACATGAGATCAGAATCCAGCCCATTTTGTAGCAAGATCACAAAAGGCTGTCAGAGGGAATTGAAGCTCGGACCTTCATTACATAAAGCAGAAGCCCCTAATAATTAAGAGTAACTTCTTTAGCTCTAAATTGGAGATTGTTATAATCACTGGTGTAAACCAGTAGGAGGACACATAATCGTACAAACATGGCCGTGTGCATCTGTTCTCTCTCATTTTATCTGAACAAATTCAACCATCCCTGCTCATTATCCACAAACAATATTATGCTAAGGATATTTCATTCTGATACCAGTACATATGCCTTTAATTGGAGAAATGTAAAGTACCAATATCTTACATTTCACATTCAAAACTAGATCGATATTAAGGACCAAATCTGGCCCTCAGTTATGCCAGTGTAAATCTGAAGTAACTCCAATGAAGTCAAATGGTTTACTTACTTCAGATTTATATCAGTTTAAGAGAGGGCAGAATTCAGCCATGGGGATCTGATAGAAATATAATATAATTTACTTTGGAAAGAGCGCTTAATCTATGTCCTTGTTTTCATACAAGTGTTTAGAAATAATTAACATTGAACTACTTCATTTATATTTCTACAGTTTCTCTGAAACCAGTGAATGCAAATATTCAAATATTTTGGGGCCTCGAGTTAATTGCACATTATCACATGATTACATGTAGTAATTAATGTGTTTAACACAAGCTTGTTATGGCCATTCTTCTCCACAAGAAGAATAATTAATGGAATTTAATATAACCATGGACAGCGGGTATCATAGACCAGGGGAGGCTGATACTCCCCAAACAGCCTGGTGTGGCCCCACACATGCTCTGTCCCCAGGAGTGCCTGAGTTCCTGTACTTCTTCCCTGGCCCGGGTGGGGGCTGGGGCTGGAGCCAGACGGCTTGCCGTCGGGACTCAGGGAGGCAGGTGCTGGTGCCCGCCCGGCGCTCCATTCACCCATGCTCCATGGGGTTGGGTTTGGGGGCAGTGCGACGGTGCCACCCTCCCCGTGCTCCAGGACTGGGGTCGGGGGTGCTGCCACCCTGCACTCCAGAGCTGGGGTTTGGCACCCCATGCCCTGGGGCTGGAGTTGGGGGTGCTGGGGCAGCCCGGATTTGGGGGGAGGCGGACGGCTGCAGTGGGGCTCTGGTGGGGAAGCAGGGCAGATGGGATGGGGTGGAGCCTTGGGCAGAAGGGGAGGGGCCGGGGTCTAGCCTCCCCCAATGGCCAGTTCACCTGCCACCCATGGGTATAATCCACTGTACAGGAGATGATGTACAAAGTGATAAGTTACAGTAAATTTACTATAGCAACTCTATTTCCCTCCCTCTACTTTCCAGAAATAGATCAGTTCCCCTGAGTTGTTCAAGTTACAGATAAGCACAGCCTAAAACTTTTAGATTTCACATTTGCGTAATGTAATAAAATGCTTTTCAAATCACTAAACCCAGCGTAGAGACAATCAATCACTTCAGGCTGCCTAAAACTCAGTAAATTATGAATCTGAAGAGATTACAACTGTCATCTTCATCATTTATACTGGCAAAAGATTCATATTTCAAATCCTGGTTATCTTTGCATACAATTCAATGCTATACTGTCCTGCCACCTACTAATCATGATTTTTGAAAAAGATGAATCTCCCAAAGTCAAACATATATTTTTTCTCTTATCACAGCAGCACTGATTTCTCCAAAGTAGATAAAGCAACACTGGTGCTGCCACTATAAACTTTTGGTTTCTAGGGGATATGTAAGTTGTCTGCAAAATTTTGCTCTGGGATGAAACTTATGAAGGGTTATCAGGCCAAGAACTATTTGTCTATTTACCATTTACAAGGATCACTTAAAAATACCAGACTTTGTGGTTTTAGTATTTCTGTCTTCTCTTGTAAATCAAAAAGGTAAATCAAACTACAATGTTTACAGGGCATTAGTTCATAACATGGTTCTGGGTAATAATTCCTGAATTCAGAAGGATGTGAATAGCCCACATCATTTCTTTAGGAGCTTTTACAGTATATACCAAATGAGAAATTTCTCCATTAAAAAGCACATGTAGATATGTATTCCCTGATAAGGCCTATTTTTAACAAAAACATATACAATACAGTTTTCCAGGGTAAATAAAAAAATATATTTTATCAAAATATTTAACAAAAATAAAATTTAATGGATCCCAGAGAAAAACAAATTATAGTCTGTTAGTTAAATAATATACCTCTTCCTATTTAGTTAGAGTCATGAAAAGTTAAAGTTGAGAATTTAAAAAGACAAGTCTGGAAACTATACTATGCCAGAAAGCAAATATACTCCATGAATACTCTGGAGAACCTTGACTGTTGTATTTAAATTCCCAGGCTTAACATTGCACTTCCTTTTTCCTTGGCATTTAATTTTTATTCTATTTATCTAGTGGACAGGAAAAGGAGAAATAAAAATATAAAATAGAACATGAAAGGCAGCAAAACCCAAGCCATGTCCTCCTTCCTGGTTCAGCTAAGCACATATTTACTTTTAGGTATGTGTTTAAGAGCTTTACTAGTTGGGATGCCAATATTTTCTTTCTCTTATACAGCGTCCTACTCTATTCTTGCCCTTCCTAATCCCATGCCCCATTCAAAACTGTTGCAGCTGAAAGAGTAGCTCCCCTCACCCATTCAAGGGCTGAGGTGATTCCACATAAGCCTTGACTATCTTAACTGGTGCAGGAGTGGCACGTCAACCTTGCAACTCCTTCAGCCTGCAGAATACAAGATACAACCTGGACAGGAAGACCACTGTCCCTGAGAAAGAGGGAGAGAAGTGGAAGGAGTCAGCATGAAACTTGGAAGGCAGCATGGCAATTTAGGAGATCTACGCCCACTAGGGAGTACCCAAAGACACAGTCAGGCAGAGCACAGAGGGACAGGCTAGCTGTACAGCATCCTTTGTCCCCTTTGTCAGCCTGGAGACTCCCACACACATGCATTCTCCAGCAAGAGGGAAAAGCAACAGGAACCACAAACAAATCTAAGGGTTATGGCAACCACGTAAGAGGGTCCTGACAACAATCCACTGCTTTGCCCAGTGTCAACCTCCCCCCACTGCAGAAGGGAAAGAGTGGCAGGAATCACCAAGAAACTTAAGTAACAGGGCAGCAATGAGGGAAGCCCCCATTCTTGCCCTTCCTAGCTAACCCCAGGTCCTTTCTCCACCATCCTCCACTGGAAGGGAAGAAGTGGAAAGAGTCCTCAGGAAAATGAGTATCCAGGACGGTAGTATGAGGAGTACTGTTCACAAATGCATGTCAATTGAAATGACAGAGGCTGACTGATAGCGTTAAAGCAGAATAAGAGGAAAAAATAAATGTCTTTACCTGTTTCTCCCATAATGACCAATCTGATCTGTTCTTCTTGTTTGCTCAAGTTCAAAATAACACAACACACCTAAAACCCTTGCTTGAAAAACTTTGAAAAGGTTAATGTTCTACCATGCCAGGCCCAAGGCAAGAGCCTAGACTAGTAGATGCAAACTGTTTGCTCAGCTCCCTTATTGTTACTCTGAAATCTCAAGTCTCTAACAATCCAAAACCAGCTAGGCTCATGTGTCCTTCATTCTTCAGGAGGATGTGCAAGACTGAGATTCAGCTCAGAGTTGAATTATGACAGGTAAAGTACTTGCCAATTTTGAAAAGCCACCCACAGTAGCGAACTGTAGCAATTTCCCGCACTGAACCACACACACTCATTCACTCTCCTTCCTCCTGAAGAGCAAGGACATTCTTTTCTGCAGTTTTTCAGCTTTAGATTCCTTTCTGAATGAGCAATAGAAAATGTTTTCACATCTCCCCTTAGCGATCTGACAAAATAAAGGTGCAGGCTTTAGCACCTATGCCATTGGTACTATTATGCATTTCAAGCAAAAGCAAATACTGGGCTTCCTATTCCATCACTTGAACGGTTTGACAGTCTCCACTTGTTGAAATCGTATGAAACAGGACATTCATAATGTGCACTCTCATGACACCCAACATTATCCATAGTCACAGTTACATACTGTACCCCAATAATTAACACTGATTAATTATTACCTCAACACAGTGTCAAGGTTGGAAAGGTATTTAGAAAGCAAATTATGTAGGGCTATGCACATTCTAATAGCCAACTAATTGTGTATCATTATTTAGTGGTTAAATGCTTTCTCACTTTATCTTTAGCACTGAGCAAGTTAAAGGCAAGGACAACTTTCAGCTGCCCTTTTCAACACATTAGCCTCAATTGCATTTTCCAAATATGTTATCAAAATGGTAATTCCATGCTTTCCTCTCTGTAGATAGTCCAGTATTCATAAAAGTAGCATTATTACTACAAATATATTGGGGGGAAACTATTTCAATTACTGGGAGAATATGTAACTCCAAGTCTATTTATTTCAATTTATTCAACTGTCTTGATATATTCGTGCATAGAACTTTTACAAAGAATGAATAAATTCACCTTGAAATTGTACCAATTGACTTTGGCTGGGCGAGGCTGTGAGAAGGAATCAGAATCACTTTTTGAAATAAACCCTGACAATGTTGATCAAAACAAAGTGGCTACTCATTTATTAAACTGACAGCTCAGCAGTGGTTTCAACGTAGGAGATGATGTGGCCTGGGGTGTTAGCCGTGGCCTGAGGTGAGAGCCGCGGTCTGATGCTTTTATTCTAGTCACACATTTGGGGGCTGCATCTGATGGGGTGACATTTTTTAGGGCTCCACCACCTGCTTAGATGTCAAGCACTGTCATCCATTTCAGATTGTTATGTCATGAACGACAAGTTAGCCCTGAGAAAATACACTTAAAACCTGTCCCATTTCTCGTTGTTACTAACTGGCTGTATTTTAAAGAATCCTTATTGAGGTTTCAGGAACAAACCATGCCGATGTGTAGAAAGAAAAGTAAATATGGCAGGCGACCAGCTTGGCTTAACAGTGAAATCCTTGCTCGTCTTAAACACAAAAAAGCAGCTTACAAGAAGTGGAAGATTAGACAAATGACCAGGGAGGAGTATAAAAATATTGTTCAGGCATGCAGGAGTGAAATTAGGAAGGCCAAATCACACTTGGAGTTGCAGCTAGCCGGAGATGTTAGGAGTAACAAGAAGGATTACTTCAGGTATGTGAGCAACAAGAAGAAAGTCAAGGAAAGTGTGGGCCCCTTGCTGAATGAGGGAGGGAACCTAGTGACAGAGGATGTGGAGAAAGCTAGTGTACTCAATGCTTTTTTGCCTCTGTCTTCACAGACAAGGTCAGCTCCCAGGCGGCTGCACTCCGCAGCACGGTATGGGGAGGAGGTGACCAGCCCTCTGTGGAGAAAGAAGTAGTTCGGGACTATTTAGAAAAGCTGGACGAGCACAAGTTCATGGGGCCGGATGCACTGCATCTGAGGGTGCTAAAGGAGTTGGCCGATGTGATTGCAGAGCCATTGGCCACTATCTTTGACAAATCATGGCAATCGGAGGAGGTCCCAGATGACTGGAAAAAAGCTAATGTATTGCCAATCTTTAAAAAAGGGAAGAAGGAAGATCCGGGGAACTACAGGCCAGTCAATCTCACCTCAGTCCCTGGAAAAATCATGGAACAGGTCCTCAAGGAATCAATTCTGAACCACTTAAAGGAGGGGAAAGTGATCAGGTACAGTCAGCATGGATTCACCAAGGGCAAGTCATGCCTGACTAACCTAATTGCCTTCTATGATGAGATAACTGGCTCTGTGGATGAGGGGAAAGCAGTGGATGTGCTATTTCTTGACTTTAGCAAAGCTTTTGATACAGTCTCCCACAGTGTTCTTGCCAGCAAGTTAAAGAAGTATGGGCTGGATGAATGGATGGTAAGGTGGATAGAAAACTGGCTGGATGGTCGTGCTCAACGGGTAGTGATCAATGGCTCCATGTCTAGTTGGCAGCCGGTATCAAGTGGAGTGCCCCAATGGTCGGTGCTGGGGCCGGTTTTGTTCAATATCTTCATCAACGATCTGGAGGATGGTGTGGACTGCACCCTTAGCAAGTTTGCAGATGACACTAAACTGGGAGGAGTGGTTGATACGCTGGAGGGTAGGGACAGGATACAGAGGGACCTAGACAAACTTGAGGATTGGGCCAAAAGAAATCTGATGAGGTTCAACAAGGACAAGTGCAGAGTCCTGCACTTAGGACGGAAGAATCCCATGCACTGCTACAGACTAGGGACCGAATGGCTGGGCAGCAGTTCTGCAGAAAAGGACCTAGGGGTTACAGTGGATGAAAAGCTGAATATGAGTCAACAGTGTGCCCTTGTTGCCAAGAAGGCTAATGGCATTTTGGGCTGTATAAGTAGGGGCATTTCCAGCAGATCGAGGGACGTGATCATTCCCCTCTATTCAGCACTGGTGAGGCATCATTTGGAGTACTGTGTCCAGTTTTGGGCCCCACACTACAAGAAGGATGTGGATGAATTGGAAAGAGTCCAGCGGAGGGCAAGAAAAATGATTAGGGGGCTGGAGCACATGACTAATGAGGAGACGCTGAGGGAACTGGGATTGTTTAGCCTGCAGAAGAGAAGAATGAGGGGGGATTTGATAGCTGCTTTCAAATACCTGAAAGGGGGTTCCACAGAGAATGGATCTAGACTGTTCTCAGTGGTAGAAGATGACAGAACAAGGAGTAATGGTCTCAAGTTGCAGAGGAGGAGGTTTAGGTTGGATATTAGGAAAAACCTTTTCACTAGTAGGGTGGTGAAGCACTGGAATGGGTTACCTAGGGAGGTGGTGGAATCTCCTTCCTTAGAGGTTTTAAGGTCAGGCTTGACAAAGCCCTGGCTGGGATGATTTAGTTGGGGCTTTGAGCAGGGGTTGGACTAGATGACCTCCTGAGGTCCCTTCCAACCCTGAGATTCTATGATTCTAACACTCCAATCAAGATCCAAATAAAGAAAGGTCTTGGATAAGAAGCATATTACATTATGCATAAGATCATGTGTATATTGTATGTTTATTGTATATACCTACATTATATAATATGATAGGAAATATTAAAATAATGCAATATTTAGAAATAACATATAAACGGTTCAACCTAATTACTTGAGCTTCTGGAATTTAGAAAATAATATGTTTATCAGAAGGCCCCTGCCACTGAATGTTCCTTCGTGTATATTAAACTAAAGGGTAAACTACATCCCTTTGTAAAATCAATAGTAATTCAGTCCAGGCAAGTTCTTGAGCTAGTATAACAGGCAGCAATGTGCTCTATCAGATCATTGTTGGTGTTGACACAATGAAAATTTAAGTTAAAGGAAAAAGTAGTAAGTGTCTATATCTGTTAGAAAAGGGGGGTCAGGTGGAAAAGGAGTATGAGTAAAAGTGAAATGAGATTTGAGAATAGGGTTAACTGAAGGCAGCAGAGCAGAGCCCACCAGCAAAACTGCAGATGTCATTCCTTCCTAAAGGACGGGATTTTATTTCATTGAATCTAAGCTTTCCTGAAAAGTCAGTTTTAGCTTCTTCTTTTGCAGACAACATCCAGTGGTAATCCACTCATCGTAGTTGTGCTGTGTTTCTGACAGAAAACTCCAGCAAAAGGCCACCCAGAAAGGCAAAGGTGCAAGATTCACTCTTTCTATTCCCACTAAAAGGGAGATGTGCTGCATGCATTAGCATTTCATGTGGGTTCGGAGTTCTTATTAACTATAGAACGTATAATCCTAGAATTTATGCTTTTCTAGAAAGGAACCAATTTCAGAGCTATTTCCAAATATCTGGTTAGCAGTTCATTTACTTGCATTTCCTTCTTATCCATCTACGTTTTAACACTGAAGGTTTATATTGAGATAAAATGGTCACTACATAAGCCAGAGAGCCTTCAACAAGAAAAAACAGATAAGATGCTTAAAGAAGTAGGGTTAGTCCTGTGCAGGTGCAAAAGGAGTTGTGCGGTGCGCAATGTATAGAGGTTAAAAGAAGAAGCCCTAATCATGTAGTCACCTACAAAAAACTTTTTCCCCAGTAGTGAAAGGACCAAGTCCCATGGGAGCCTACCAGCAGTGGTGACTGAAGAAGTACTGAAAGATTGGAGAAAGCAAACATAATAGCAGTTCTCACAAATCAAAAGAATAGCCAATTTGGCAATTGCTTTTATTTAAACCTAAGGTCAAATTTTCATGCTTTCTTGTGCATGGGAAAACTCCAGTATCTAAGGGCAAAATACAGTTAGTGCATCCATATACATGTACATTCATCTAAATCAGGGTTCCTGCATGCATGCAAATATGTACTTTAACCCAAGCTTCTGTTCAGGCTGCTTATTTCCAAGGCTTCCACTTTAGGACTTTTTGCCCTTCCCTGCAGCTCTTTTATCTCAGAGAAATGCTAAGACTTTCCTCTTCCTGAGCTGACACTCTCTCCTGAGTTAAAAAAAAACAGTTTTGTATCTCCACAAAAAAACTTTTAAACAATGATATCCTGTAATATTAATGCATTTGAGGCAAATCTGAAATACTGAGTGGGAGAGTAAAAGCAGAGAAGCAGCAAATTAGATATGAGTCTGTAATATGCTACTGCTATAAAGATGGGCTGCATATAGAAAGGCATCATCATGGGAACATGGAGGCACAGTTCCTGTCTACATGGCTCTGTTGCCTCTGAACCTGGAATAATGTATTGAGTTCTGGGCACCACATTACCATAAAGATATTCAGAACCTGGAGGGCTTGAAGAAAAGAGAAGAGTAACATTTTTTTTCAAGAGACTAGAGGGACAGACTTGAGAGAAAATATTTAAAAAGCTAAACATATGCAGCGGAGCTGGTCAAATTATTATTATTGAATACATTATTAAATAAATGTAGGCTTTTCTTCTGTGCATGAATCCTTTGCAGACTGATTCTGATTACTACAAATGTATTAAATACATGCATTCACCAAGAAGTTTGAGAATAGTCTTGCACTATAGTTAGGTAAACAAATGTGCATCTGAGCCTTTGCAAAATTTCATTTAATAAAAAGTTACTATAAGTACCTATATTCAGCTACATATAATGCACGCCAAGCTGCATAATTGAAACATAGTCAGAGGTATATTAAGACTGGGCTCAGGGGTCCAGACTTTGGCTGTCCAGGGGCCAATTTCTTATTTGTTTTTCATTATTTGCATTGTACAATTGCTCAGCTACTCCATGTGATATTGCTTTCTGCTCACTAACTGGATGACAAACATTTTAAACAGCAGAATGAGAATGATTAGCAAATCATTCTGTATGTGCATGTAAACCTTTGTTTGCAAGGAAAGATGGATATTTGTATGAACAGATGCCATTCCCTAAACATTTGTGGGCATTCACACAAGTATTCTCATATAATGAAGGTCAAACTGAACAGCCATTCAGAACAGGAACGGAACATTTTGCAGCATTCAACCAGCTCTAATGTATACTGACATGGCTACATAATGATTAAGGATGGGACACGATAACATCTACAGACATACTGAAGGGTGTAGACACAAAGTATGCCTACAAACATTTAATTTGATATTTCAGGGTATAACTGCTGCAGAAGTCAAAGGGTGAAATTAAGAAAGGGAAAATTAGTTCAAAGTATCGGGAAAACTTTCAGACAATGACAGGGAAATGGTAGAAACCCAGTCACTAACGACTTTTAACCTAGAGTGGACAAAAACCTAGAAAATGTACTGCAGGGAGCAATCCTGAATAGATAAGGAGATGAACAGGAAATGGACTGGATAATCTAATGGATTTTATCAATTTCTAACTTCTCTGTTCTATTATTTTATTACATCATGCTTTAAACTCTTAGATCAGAGGCCCTTGGAACAGCTGGTTCCCCTCCTTGAGCCAAATTCTGCTCTGTAAATTCTGACGAAATCCTTCAGAACTACTCTGCATTTACTGGTATGTTATGCAATCATAGAGGATCTCTCTAATAAGATGTTGACCACACTGTGAAAAAGTGTGAAAATCCCCGACTCATATTATTGTACAAGCTTGTATTCAATCAATTTGCAGGAGACACTACATTTTACATCATTGCTTACATAATTAAATTTTGTATCTTGCTCTTGAATTAGCTTTTCCTTCCATTAGCAACTTAGCATGGACACTTTCTAATGACATCAGCTAATTCATCCCATCAATTCTAAATTTAGCAGTAGGAAGTAGATATCCCTTTGTGCTCTTTATTTGCAGTAGATAATTTTGTTTGAGCCCTTTGAGAACTTGCTGGAAAAATTCCAGGCATTTGCATCTATGTAAAGGCTTTCAAAGAGAGGCAGAAAGTCTATTAGCATTTTTGACCGTTGGGCAAAAGTATGTCTTCAGGGTCATTAAGTGTTCCTGCTTGGCAGAAATAACGCATCATATTATAGCCTCCCCTGGAGTAGGGATATACTATAACTCTCTCCTTTGGTGCTTTCATATTGATAGACCTATGGCAGAATACACAAAGCAAGAAAATCTAATTTTAACAAAGACAGTGATAAATCCTGTGATAGAACAACAGGGACATAAAATTCTGTCCCATGCCTACTATTAAATTCTGTATTACATTCACCATCTCAGCTGCTGCCATTGACAATTTCCTATTTCTTCACAAGAAGAGCTCCTAACATAATGCACTTTTCTGTTCTTTGTTAGCCAGCATCTAGAACACTTCAAAAGCCTCACGAGCACGTTCATTCTAGGCAATCTCAGTCTGGAACTGGCCTACTGAATCATTATATGGTGTTCAGGCATGTGTTATGCATAATAATTATGCATTCTCTAAAGGCTGAAAGTGGATATTTGTTATTTGTCAATGATGCCTCCATTTTTTTAATACAGATCAGTTATTCATTGCTGTTTTCCTCCCGCAGGACATTTTAAAATATTTGATTTTCAAACTCCCCCTTTCTTTGTGTGTGTGAGGGGATAACAGCTGATGGAAAAAAATCTTTTGTCAGGTAAAATAGTGTAGATTAGTAGCTGACCTGTAGACCCCCCTCGGACTTTTGTTACTCCCAGGAAATATCACACGCTTTGTTATTTTTTGAACGTATACCTATGTCTGTAATTTTTTTTTCAGTGAAGTTGCTGATTTGGTATCAAGTTGCATTTGGATGTTTTTTACAGTACATAATGTCAGTTTTACAGAGCTCTCAAGAATGTCCCCAATTTAGTTTAATTGTCTTCTCCTGTTGTCAGAAATCAGATGACAGTTGTTCTTGGAAATCTTTCCTATTAAAGCAATGAACGTTCTTCCTTTTGCTACAGCTGACATGCCACATACATGTACTAACACCCTGACAACTGCACCAGTATCGTTTGCAATTAACTTAACAAACTCTTCCACATATTCATTTTATGTCGTTACTGGAAGTCAGTTTCTACAGCCCTGTCCCTTGCTCTGCCTAGTTCAGAGGTAAGAGGTTGGCTCCTTAGTATCTCAAACCTCCTTGAAGATGGGTTGAATAACACATTGCTCATACTTGCCCTGAAAGAAATGTTTTATTTTGCCTCACACTGAGATCCTTCATTCATTATGCATTTTTTCACTACTCACAGCAAAAAACACTCTCTTCCCCAAATGTTTGGTTTTATAACCCACCCCAAATAAGTTCCTTGGTAGATAATAGAGGCTGCAAGCTGTAGTTTAAAACATGCTGTTCCCAGTCAACTCTTCAGTCTTTGAAATCACACTACATGTGTCTACGTGTCTCTAGTAAGTGGTTTAGCAGAGAAGCATTTTTATACAATCTGAAAATGCCCAGGAGGCAAATTGTTCTATTAAAGTTCATAGGCAAAATCAACTTTTTGGGGGGAAGGGTTATCTGTCTTTTCCAAATTCTTTATTACTGTGTGACAGCAGGAGAGAAAAAAAATCATAGTAAATAATCTTTTCGTGTGTTTAGTAGCTGACAGCTTTCTGTAGATTTATTTATTTATTTAACATTACAGTTTATTAGAACTACAAATCACAGCAGGGGTCAATTAGTGTAACTGTAAATGTTTTTATGGTTGTCTACTAGGTTTTAGACGTTAAAGCATTGTATAATGTCTTGAATTGTAATGTAAGCAATTCTCCATTACTGTAGGACTATTAATTTTCTTGCAAGAAAAAGGTTGGGTTTCATTCTTTTTTTCAATCTCCCAAATTTGCTAGGCTTTGCGGGAGTTTCATTCTGGCTCACAACATGAATAGCTGGAAGATACTGCTGTTGCTTTTGAAGTATTTTCTATATTTATTCTTATTTCCATTTTATAACTTATAGGTTAGCAGGAAAAAATACTAATGGCAATGTAAAGTGCAGTAATCTGGCATTACAGAGGAAACAGACAGGAAGAGGTAGATAACAGAGGGGGGAAATGATGAAAAGTGTAAGAGGCAAATTTGGCAGTGGAAAGAAGGAAAAACTGACATAGAAATGCAGAAAGAGATATACTCAGATCAATGAAGGGAAAACAATAGAAATGGGACAAAATTTCAGGAATAAAGAGAAATGGAAGTTTAGAAAATCTCTGAGTAGCTAATCTCTCACTGTTAGAATGAGTGGAGTTGAACAGTGAGGCTTAATATATGACAATTGCCCAGTGAACTTCTGAGTGGGTAAACAAGGAAGCTTCTGAGCAGCTCTCTTTCTAGGTGCAGTTTTAACCTAAATACCATAATGACCAGTGATGGATCAGTGGCTCAGACCTGCAATGGATGTGCCATATTTTCTTTCCTGCTCAAAGTCAGAAGGGATTTCCATCATCTCAATAAAAAAGGAACTAATTGTGTAGGGACCAGGCTAGCTAGACTAATCAGAAGGGCATTAAACTAATGTGAGAAGAGTAGGGTGAAAAAGAGGGAACAAATGATCACTCATTTAGCACAAATTCAAGATGTTGAGTACAAAAATAATCAAGACAAAGAATGCGAAGAAAAGAAATTCTTTAATTATCTATTCACGGATGTTAGGAGCATGGGTAATAAACAAGAGGAACTGGAATTACTCATTTATGAGCATAAATTCAACTTAGTTGCTATTATTGAAATCTTGTGGGAAGATATGCATGATTGGAATGTTAAAGCAACGTTCTTATGTTCAGTGTTTATAACCTATTTAGGAAGAATAAAATGGACAAAAGGGAAGGACAGGGGGAGTGGCACTCAATCAAAAACAACATTACCTGTTTCTGAGTCAATGACAATGATTTTGAATGCTTATGGATCAATATTCTACAAGATGGTGTACCTATTGATGTCGGCTAGCGACCAACAAATAACACTAGATAAATCACACTAGAGAATGACTTAAGCACCTTTCTATATTATGTAGGGGGGGTGGGAAAGAATGACATCAATCTAAGTGACACAGGCTAGAGGTCTCATGTCCTTGGCATTTCTAAAAATCATAGATGACAATTTCCTAGCTCAGAAAGTGTTGAATCCAACAAAGGGGAATTTTACATTAGACCTTATCCAAACTAGTAATATATATATATATACTCCACAATCAACAAAGACGACTGCACTGGTTAAAACACCAACCTGGCTTAGATTGGAAGTGAAATTAGCTATAAAAATAATAATAAACGTATATAACATATGAAAGAAAGAGTAGTCGATAGTAACCATTTCATTTTCATCCTCCTACGTGAGAACTATTTAAAAAGCCCATAAAGCATCTCCCAATAATATCCCACTGACTGCCGAAACTAGAACTGGTTCCATTTCTTCTGCAGCAGAGTATGACACTTGATGGGGAGGGCTCTCAGTCACTAAGAGAATTCTTTCCCAAGTGTCTGGCTGGTGGGTCTCGTCCACATGCGCTGGGTTTAACTGATTGCCATATTTGGGGTCGGGAAGGAATTTCCCCCCCGAACAGATTGGCAGAGACCCTGGGGGGGGGGGGGTGTTCTCCTTCCGCTCCAGCATGGGGCATGGGTCACTTGCTGGTTTAAACTAGTGTAAATGGTGGGCTCTCTCTAACTTGAAGTCTTTAAACCATGATTTGAAGACTTCAGTAACTCAGTCAGAGATGATGGGTCTATTACAGGAGTGGGTGGGTGACGTTCTGTGGCCTGTAATGTACAGGAGGTCAGACTAGATGATCATGACAGTCCCTTCTGATCTTAAAGTTTATGACTCTATGAGTAACAAATATAAATCAGATGATGGGAATTGTAGAAAATGGATAAGGAGAAATCTTTCCCCAGTAGAGTTAAGGACACCAAGAAGACAGGAATTTTTTGTTTTGTTTTAAAGTATATTAGGAACAAAAGGAAT
This sequence comes from Chelydra serpentina, assembly GCA_037349315.1. Lineage (NCBI taxonomy): Eukaryota > Metazoa > Chordata > Testudines > Chelydridae > Chelydra > Chelydra serpentina. Next base: position 24,423,898 of record JBAIAC010000035.1, on the reverse strand, counting down.
TCTAAAAATAGTACTGGTTCATTAATAGATGGAAATGGTATAATGGTCAAAATAACATGGAATAAGTGTTAAATAAATATTTCTGCTCTATATTTAGGGGAAAACATATGACGTAGTCATATCATATGATGATGATAACTATGAACTTTCCACTACAATAGTAATTAAAAAACATTTTAAACAGCAGCTACTAAAACTAGATATTTTTAAATCATCAGGTCAGGATAATTTACATCCCAGAGTTTTAACGGAGGTGGACCATCAGAGCCTTGGGATACTGGTGAAGTTCTGGAGGACTGAAAGAAATCTGATGTTGTGCCACTATTTTAAAAAGGTAAATAGGATGACCCAGGCAATTATAGGCCTGTCAGTCTGGCATTGATCTTGGGAAATGGCTAATACAGGACTTGAATAATAAAGAGTTAAATAAGGGTATTTTAATTAATGCCCAGTCAGCATGGGTTTATGGAAGACAAATCTTGTTAATTAAGTTAATATCTTCTTTTGATGAGATTACAAATTTGGTTGATAAAGGTAATAGCATTGATCTAACATACTTAGACTTCTGTAAGGTATTTGACTTGGAACAACATGATATAAAATGATACAGTGAGGAATCTGTGACTCTAAAAAGGACCTATGAGGTCATGATGGATAATCAGCTGAACATGAGTTCCCAATGTGGCCCAGTGTGATCCTTGAATGTACAAACATAGAAAACTGGAGTAGAATTAGGGAGTTATATTACCTTTGTATTTGGAGTGGTGTGACCATTTCTGGAATACTCTGTCCATTTCTAGTGTTCACAATTAACAAGGCCATAGATAAATTGGGTTCAGAGAAAGTGACAAGAATGAGGATTGGAAAACATGCCTTAAGGTGAAAGGAGCTTAAAATGCATAATGGTGAAAGGTGTTTAGCTTAAAGAGAAGGTTAAGGGGTGACTATCACAATCTGTAAAAACCTGCAGGTGCAGGCTTTGGCTGGGAGGCACTTAGCACAGGCGACTCCCGGCTAGTGGCGTAGCAGGGCTCAGGCAGGCTGCCTGCGTGCCGTGGCCTGACGCTGCTCCGGGCACATGTCTGTGCGTCCCTTGCGGGAGGAGGAGCAGTGGGTTTCCAGCCAATGGGAGCTGTGGGGATGGTGCTAGGGGTGAGGGCAGCATGTGGAGCCACCTCCTCCACCCACCAAGGGTGCCCAGAGACATGGCCGCAGCAGCCGGCCTCTTCTAGGAGTGGCGTGGGGCCACGGCAGGCAGGCAGCCTGCTTGAGCACCTCGCTGCACTGTGGCACTTTTAGCAGCCCAGAGATCACGTGGACGTAGCCAAAGAGCCTGGCTCGACGGACAGACATGTTAGATGGGCTGTATACAGCCCGTGGGCCGAATTTTGCCCACCCCTGTTCTAGACTATGTTGCCTGAGTCGTATCATGATTGGATTACTCTTGACTGCCAAATACTGAGTGTGCCTGTGACCATACAAGACAATTGGGAACCCATGCTAGGAAAAGCTTAGTCTAGGAGGGGCATAGAAAGTAGATAGTGTAAGGCCCTGAGGAAGGAGTCGCTTACGTAACTTTCCTCAAACTTTCAATTCTGTTCATTTGTTTTGAGGGATGATTCCTAACAAAAGTAGATCTCTCAGAGGGATTTGCGGAAAGGGTTGTTGCCCTGGTATCTGGAGTGTGGGAAGGAATTTAGTGCACAGAGGATATGGACATAGATAAAATAATGAGCAAGGAATAGAAGATCAGGGTGGAAAGAACATGGGGGTAAGAGGTCATGGTTGTGTTAAGCAGAAGGAAAATATTCTTTAGAAAAGAGCCTTTAGAAATATCATATCGCCTCTATATAAATCCATGGTATGCCCACATCTTGAATATTGTGTGCAGATGTGGTCGTCCCATTTCAAAAAAGATATATTGGAATTGGAAAAGTTTCAGAAAAGGGCAACAAAAATTATTAGAGATATGGAATGGCTTCCAGATGAGGAGAGATTAATAAGACTGGGACTTGTCTCTTTTCCAAGCTGAAGACTACGGGGGGATATGATTGAGGTCTATAAAATCATGATTGGTGTGGAGAAAATACATAAGGAAGTGTTGTGTACTCCTTCTCATAACACAAGACCTAGGGGTCACCAAATGAAATTAATAGGCAGCAGGTTTAAAACAAATAAAAGAAAGTATTTTTTCACACAATGCACAGTCAGTCTGTGGAACTCTTTGCCAGAGGATGTTGTGAAGGCCAAGACCATAACAGGGTTCAAAAAAGAACTACATAAATTCATGGAAGATAGGTGCACCAATGGCTATTAGCCAGGATGGGCAGGGATGGTGTCCCTAGCCTCTGTTTGCCAGAAGCTGGGAATGATGATTGCCTAATTGATGACTGATGATGATGATGATTGATGATTACCTGTTCTGTTCATTCCCTCTGGGACAGCTGGCATTGGCCACTGTCGGAAGACAGGATTCTGCCTTTGGTTTGACCCAATAGGGCTGTTCTTATGTTATAATTCCCTATGCTATATTTTCCAGTGAGCTATCCAATTCCATTTTAAATATATATTCCAATTAAATCTCTCCTATATTAAGGTCAATATGAGCACATTTATTCTTCAGCACCCTAATTTTGCTACTTTTTAGGTCATAATTCCACCACCTATGGTATATTACCATTGTCTCCATATGGAAAGACTCTGAGATCTAAAATACAAATATTATCTGTGCAAGATACAGGTACTTTATGCACCCTTAGGAATGCCAAATGTTAAAAAAAACTAAAAGAAAGTTAAGTGTGCAATGGAGACCATTGTTTATCAATGGCATAATTATTCACTAATTATTCTCTTTGTACTTTCAAAATATGGCATAGTATTTGTATTTGTAATAGCTCTTTCAATTTTTATATGAATGCCTATCCATAAATATTTGTCTAACCAAAGACCCGCTCTGTGTGTAAATGACTTATTAGAATGGAACATTAGAAAAGAACATAAGCTATATTTTTCCTGAGAAATAATGAAAGCATATTTGATAAATAATTCATTGATACCTACTATGCATAATAATCACTGTTAATGTAACAGCTTGACAAATAGATCAGCTAACAAAATGTCCATTAGAAAATAGCGTGCACAGGTATGTATTGCAATGGCTCACAAATCTGGGAACTAGAAGATCTGGGTTTATCCATAAGTGGGGCTTCTCCTTGGTTAGTGTGTCTAATCCAAACCCTGCTTACGCACATACAAACATACCTCAGAGTGTTTTTCCCTCCTTGGTATTTTTTACTGACTTGCATACTATTCCACCTTCCTGGTATAGGATACAGAAATGTTTAACTACACATTCATCAAAGATGTTGTCATTAGCATTCTCGATTTGGTGAACAGAGTAAACTAAAGATAAAAGATACGTTTATTTTTGCTATCTTCAACCAGTGCAGCGTAGAACATTGCCAAGCCATTCAGTCATATGTGAAGCCCACCTGACTATAGCATGGCTGCATGCTGCACATGTCTATCAGCATCAGTATTCATGGCTGAGAAAGTTTTTGTGACCCACCTTTTATAATAATTAGCTGAACTCTTTCAAGTGATTTAAGTTCATTTTGGTTTGAACTGTGGATTATGTTGTGATTGAGAAAGAGAGAGAGCTTTGTGTTTGTAAAGGTGCTGCATGGAGAGTGAAGTCTTATTTGATCCGCTGAACAGGTAAAGCACAGGTAAAGCAGCATACATTTCTCTACCCTGCTTCACCAATAAGTCTTGTCCATGATCTGGACAATTCATCCCTTGGGATGACATGGCAATTGAGTTTTCACACCCTGTTTAATATTTGTCCTCTCCTGTGAGATGTCCAGTAGCACAATGTAAATTGTGGTGGGTCCCCTAAGAACTGAACTAAGATTAATTAGTTTTATTTTCTTAAATGAAACTGCCCAAGAAAAATACTTCTTAAAGAACAATAGATCTTCTCAAACAGTATAAAAATATTCTAAACACCTCTTTCAAAGCTGTTTGATGCCAAAGAGTCTTTCAATGGGCTTTGCATCAGGCCCCAAGTCAGCTGGGGGCTGTATATTTTTCAACAGAGCTAAGCAAAGCCATAGTATTCAGAATTCTAATAATAAATGTTAAGTACCTCATATCAAAATCCCATTGTAATGGTGTATTGCAAATGACTGAGAGAAAGTCACTTAAATTAGGCCATGTCTACATTACAGACTTTACAGTACCACAGCTGTACTGCTGCAGCTGCGCCACTGTAAGGTCTCCTGTGTAGCTGCTCTATGCCGGTGGGTGAGATCTCTCCTACCAGCATGATTACACCATTCCCAATGAACGGAATTAGCTATGTCAGTGAGAGATGCTCTCTGCCAACATGGTTTCTCTCCACACCGGCACTTTTGTCAGTGAAACATATGCCAGTTGCTGGGTATTTTTTCATACCTCTGACCGACAAAAGTTTTGCCAACAAAAGTGTTAGTGTAGGCAAAGCTTTAGCTATGTTGACAAGTAAAATAGTCTTTGTACAGATTCACAATGCAAATTTTGTTTCCGAGACCTGGCAAATCAAAGTACTATGTTTGCTACCAGAGCCATAGGAGGTTAACATTCTGATTATGAGCCAAATCAGTTGGGAGGAAGAATTTAATAAGAAAAATGTGAATGATAATTGGGAATTGCTTAGAACACTTTACTAGATACCCTATAAGCCACAATCAAAGAAGAAGACTGTATTTTTAAATGGTGAGGGCAGTGATAAAAATAAAATATAACAAATGAAAGAAAGGGGAAATAATATAAATCAGGTGCTAGAAACTGTAGAAAATTGATAAGGGAAGCAAAGGAACACAAGGAGAGATCTATGGCCAGCAGAGTTAAACACAATAAAAAGGAAGGGTCTTTTTTACAGTATATTAGGAACAAAAATAATCTTAACAGTGGTATTGGTTCATTATTAGATGGAAATGGTAGAATAACGCAGAAAAGGCAAAATTGTTCAATAAATATTTCTGTTCTGTATTTGACGGGAAAACAAATGATGTAATCATTCGATGATGTCAACACTCTTTCCATTCCAAGAATGTTTCAGGAGGAGGTTAAACAGCAGATACATTCAATGTCCCACAAAAGCAAATTAGGAGAATGAAGAATCTGAATTTAGAGGACTGAAAGTCCATTAGTATAAGATACACTGGGAAATACAATGGACTATTAAACACTGGAGAAAATCCAATCTAAGTGCACATTTCACAGGAATGAATCATAATAAATATAAACAAGAGAGAAAGATCTTTGAGAGAGAAAAGACATCGGAAGAATACTACAAGGACATAGACTGTCAGCTTGCTGCTACAGAAGACATGTGACATGCGATTTGGAAATGACAGCTTGGCTAAAAAGACACAGACAGGTGAGCAGGATGAGTCACAGATATAAAAGCAGCTACACAAAGCTCAGAAGGTCAAAGAAAAGACATTCACAATCATGTGGAAGATACTATTTAGTACTTTAACTTCTATGCTTATATCCAGGTAAACTAGAGTTATGCATAGTATCTAAACTCACCCATATTGTATTCCTCTAATTTTGACTCCATTTTCTAAAAAAAACCATTGTCCTGTTACAGATGAAGCTGGTAGTGATGCCAGTACTGAAAGTTGCATAACACTATCATAAGCCCCCATTTCTAGTTCTTATAACTTTGCTTGCTTTTTACTGTTTGGCCTGAAGTTTTCTATATTTGCTCTCTGCCTCAGACTGAATATTTAGGAAAGTATAAGCAAAAATTGTTGAACGAGGAATAGAACCCACAATTCCTGACTGCATTAAATTCAGTCCTTAATTATATCATCACACATTATTTGTTCTTTCTTCAGTGCACAAGCAAGACAGATAAGGAGGCAGAGAATTGTAAAAAACAAAACAAAAAACAATCACCAAAAAAACCACAGAGGTGTTTTTCTTGTGGTTAAGATTCTGGTCTAATCCTGCTTCTGCCAGATACTTCCTATGTGATGTTAGGCAAGACTATCATAATACATAAGCAGAAGGGGACTGAATTAAGGTTGTACAGGCAACATTTATTCCAACATTTCCTAACTTCTGAGTGCTTGATTTTGCTATCAAGCCCCTAATTTTCTTTTAATATAGTTTTTGTATATAAGTTTAAATAAAGGTAGATTTAACTGTCTTATTTTGGGATTTGTGCTGTAGCCTATTCTCAGAAGGGAAAACAAGTTTCGGGTTCAGACAAGTTTGAGTACGGATAGACATTCCCTTCTGGTGTACTCATGGGAATCCTCACTCCTGGAAATATTGTCAAGACACTGGGTACCTCTGGTAAGGCTACTTGGAAAAGATTAAAGAGAAAGAAACATTGCAGGCACAGGGCAGCTGAAGGTTACAGAAATGCTAAAATATCTCCAGACATACTATATGTTCGGAGCAAAAGAAGTGTCATATTTGTAAAACACAGTTCAGCTTTATGGTCCTCAGAAATGGGTTTTATAACTATTAATAAACAATAATAATGTTACCGTTAAGGGTGTGCAAGTAAACTATGATTGTCCAAATGTCCCAAGGGACATCTGAAACCTTTGGGTAATCATAGTTTCTGATAAATGAAATTAATTTCTACAAAGATTGTAGATTTGTGGAAATCTACAAATCTTGAGTGTTCTGAAATTTTCAGTGGGGGGGTGGAGAGGGTTACCTTTATTGGCATAATTTAACCTTAAGTTAAAGCAGAACCATCACAAATGCTAAACATCCAGAAACAGAAATGCATTCATTTAATTGTGTCCAGATATATCCAGTACAAAACTGCCTTTTACTAGTGTTGAATAAACTAGATCAAACATATGGTTGCGTAAATCGGCATAACCTGCTTCCTAATGTAAGTACTTTGGATGCACTTGTGCTTTGCATTTAATCCATAAACATTTGATGCATAATTTCTAAACAATGCAGTGGTTAAGACAGTGCTCACTGGGTTACTTATGTTCAAAGTATTTCAGAAGTAATACTGTGGAAAGAGTACATGACTTTTCAAGGATGTTTAAAGTGGGAGAGAAGTCAGTGCAATCAAGTCACTGGCATTAGCAATGTGATGCCACTTTGACAACGGCTATAATTCAGCACAAACATTATTTCGCTCTGTTTACACAGAGTCCTTTGAAGTGAACACATTCCTTTGATGTAATTATCTTTCCTCAAGGGATTGAGAGGATGAAGAGAGTATTTAATAACGGTGATTCCTGTAAATGGAATAGATACATTTAAGATGATAAAAATGGACAAGGGAAAAAGGTATTGGCCAAGAAAGTAGGCGAAGGGCAATCTGGACATATTAGATTTAGTTTATTTCATGAACTTCACCTAATTTACCAGAAGGCCAGGAGAAAACCTAGAGATTGAGGGAATTGGGAAATGGGTAAAAATCAATGAATATATGTTTTAAATATTTTATTACTCTGGAAACTAGCTATACAATTGTTTCATATACCGCCTCTTTGCACACTCTGCAAAAGTGTCAGATAGAATCACAGCCTCCATCTCTATTCTTCTTGGGTGGCATAGAGCCCTAAAGGAGGTAGAAGTGTGCAGAAGGTGTTCCCAGCCACAAACTACCAACCAACAGAATCAGCCATCAGCAAGGGATTGAGGGGGAAAATTGCACTCCCACAAAGGGGAGTGCAGGTTAGGGGGAGATTCAGGCGTTCCACTATATCTTCAAATGATCTGTGCCTAAATGGTATGCTCCAAATGTAGGATTGTTAATTCAGAGTTTAGAATGCATCTTCCTTTGTATCTTGTACAGCACTAAACACACTGTCTTTGCTCAACAAACGATAATTATTATTGTCATTGCTCAACAAATGCTCAACTGTAAATATCCTTTTGGAGTGGATGGGAGGGTCAAAGCAAAATGATGTATGCAAGGGTTCAACCCTTAGGGTGTCACACTAATCACTTATCTGCTGTATATCATGTTCACTTTCCTCATTTCAGCAAAATGAATCTCTTGATATAAACTGAATAGAAACCTAATGGGAAAATCCTATAGATTTTAACAGGAAATGGAATGTTCTCTAGTTGGCAAAACACATGTTAAGAAGGAAGAAAAATCTCTAAAATTCTATACATTGACTTTAAAAGTTTGTAGTGAGGATAGAACTCTGTTAAATGCTATAGAATTTTGAGTAATTTCTATGGAGCCCTAGTTGGTTTAAAAACTATTACATGCTACAGACCTTTTCCATAAAAAGGGAAAACACTTGAATATAGGAATAGTGATATTGCCTATCAAAGGCCAGCAACATATTCCTGAAGACAATGGTAATATACATTAACATCCCTTAAATTATTTAAAGTAATTATTCTTCAGATAAATTATTCAAATAAAGAAAATTTGTCCCCCAAGCTGGCTTTTCAAAGGATTTAGGCACCCAATTTCTATTGAATTTCAGGGCACTTTACTTCATTAGGCTCTTTAAAATCCCAGTCCAAAAATCCATAGAAAGAAAAATACAATAAGGAACATTAATTTACTTTACCATTTCCCCCCTAGCTTGAGCAACTATTTGCTTTCCTTTTGTGCTTATTTATGAGACAGTGTAAACATTCTGCTTACGCAGAAACTGCCATATAGTAGCCCCTCTACTGCCGCAGGTAAATCACTGTTCTGGACTTGAACAGTATCTCAATAGTGTTCTTCTTAGTGAAGCTAGGAAAGTCATGTCCATTAAAAGAGAAAGGAATAGAAAAGAAGCATTAGGAATACAAAACATTTCTTGAAGATAAAACAGTCATCTGCCAAGGTGGCACTGCTGGTAATGTTTTAGCTCTGTGTGTAAGAAACACTATCTGAGAAAACTTACTTTCAAAGCATTCAATGTGTGCAAAAATGGTCTCATTATAAAATCGATCCTTATTGAAAAGTCCCATAAAACTGAATAGGATTTTGTAGAAGTCACTCTAAAAACCTATAGAATTCAATAGATAATGGTATCCTCTCTCTAGGTTTTTTTTTAAATATTTTAAAATATCCTATAGACAAGATACAGCTTTCTGATCAGTTGCATGGGACTTTTCCATAAGGAGCAATCCTTATACTTGAAAGAGTGACAACAGTTAAAGAGTTAAAGTACATTTTAAATTATTTGAGCACCACCATTATGATTTTATGCTAAAGGCAACTCTAATGTGTGGGTTGAATACTCATTTGATTATATTTGGGTCTATATTTCTTTGGTTACCAACTCTTGCATTCATAGAATATCAGGGTTGGAAGGGACCTTAGGAGGTCATCTAGTCTAACCCCCTGCTCAAAGCAGGACCAAACCCCAATTTTTGCCCCAGATCCCTAAGTGGCCCCCTCAAGGATTCAACTCACAACCCTGGGTTTAGCAGGCCAATGCTCAAACCACTGAGCTATCCCTCCCCCCCATTCACTTAAATACAATGGGACTTTTCCCTGAATAAGGACTCAATACGGACTACAGGATTTGGCTCCAAAAGAATAAGACTGGACCTTTGGAAAGTTCTTGTACCTGATTTACCTTGGAGGATAGCCAGAGGCTGTAAAATTAGACAAAACATGGGTAAGCAAATTCATGTTGATAACTTTTCAAACCCACTCAAATATTGCATGTTCAGACCTCCAACAAGGAATAAAGCTAGAGTGGGTTGAAAATCTTTCAATGGAATTGTTATCCATCGAAAACCAGTGATTCAACGAAATTAAAATGTTTCATGGGAATTTACCAATTTTGTCAATATTGTCAACAGGAGATTTCCAAAATGTTTTGTTTCAATAATGTCAAACTGTACTGTTTCGACTAGCACTTCTGCTTTTATGTTAATACAATATAACTACCATAATTAGGGGAGTCAGTGCACCATGGGAGTCCCTGATCATGGGCTGACATGCCCAGTAGAAGAGATAGGGGATATGAAAAAGCTGAACTACAGCTCCTAGTAAACACTGTGGTAGCATATCCAAATAAAAATACTTCTATTTTCAGTCCAATTTTTATTATTACGAAAAATCAAGATTTCCATGGTAAGCAGAACTTTGTGCAGAAATAAAAGTAAAAACCCAGTTTTCCATCAAAATACAGTTTTGATGGAAAAATGTTGACCAGCCCTAAATATGATCTTTCCCAGTGGTACAAACTAGCCCTAAGCACATGTACAGGTCAGGTTTTCCTTCCCCTGTTTCACTTATGCACTGGTAGAAAACTTCCCTGGATTTTCCTTCCCATCCTAGCATGAGCAAGACTGAAGAAAGCAGTCTGCATTTGTGGTAAGGAATGACACAGGTATTCCAGTTACAACCCAGGTCACTGAGTATTGTTACCACCATGCTTTCAAATTTAAGGCAATAATAGATAGAATATCAAATGTCAATTATAACCAACCACAGCCGTCTATATTTTGTAACAGTGATATTATTAAAAGCTGTTTTACTTCTAGACAACATTAACACTTTGCCACTTTTTGTAATTAATTGTATCCACAAGAAATTACATATTTCATAATCTAGGACATTTAGGATGTTTGCACTGAACAACATATTGAATGTACTATATTATGTAAATCTTGTAGTTGTCCAACTGATCCATCACCCTGTCTAGCTCACTATTAGGTGAGCATTGATGCAGAGCAGGCTGTCAGGTATTCCACTAGAGACAGTTATCCATTTAATGTTTCTGGCTTCAGATTATATCTTATATTTAATTTAGCACCTCGGATATCTTCATTTAAGAAAACCCTGTCACACTAATTGGGATTAAACAGAAGGGTACTCACTTCATTCATGAGTCTGAAAAATACTGTCAGAGCTACAAAAAGAGACTGGAAACAAAACATACACAAACCCAAAGACAACAAACTAGGAATTCACACATGATAAACTTCAGTGTCCAAATTCAACATGGAACATCACCAGAATCAGTCACTTTAGAGTTGGGTGGAAGATGACTGTTAACATTTTTTTTCCCAATAGAAACATAATAACAAGTCTCCTAACTTGGAAGTAAATAGCTATGTTTTTCTTCTCTGCTCTCAACACCTCGCTTCTTTAGTACTAGTACCCATAGCAACTCTTTCAGCGCACCAAGACTGGACACTGCTCTGAGGTTCCCCTTAGCAAAGCCTTCCTGTGTTGGCTGTTGAAGTCATTTGCATTTGTAAAACAAGCTTACTCCAAACACCTCTCTGCCACTATCCCCAAGCATATGATAGTGGGTTTATTTAAACTAGATCAGTAGTAATTGGAATACTTTTAAAAATAGATATGACCACTCTTCACATGGAAATCTCACTATCCTGCTAGAATTTAGGAAAAGCAAGTGTGGAGATTGTGACACTAAGCACCCTTATATTGACACCCTACACACTATGATCATAATCTTTGTACAAAATATGCCTTGCGGGGTATCATTTGGAAACTAAAAATTCACTGATCATTAATATTCTTGTGTGATGTATGTACATAGTGGGTATTAAGAATGATGACTACATGCTAGAATTATGAATAAAGTGTGTGTAAACCAGGAATGTCAGGAGGAGCTGTAAAACAGGTCTATCAGACTCCATGTCACCTTTCTCACAGCTTGAATAAGGTTTTCTTTGAGGGGTAAGCATGAGAAGAATCAATTTCGAAGGATTACTGTTCTATAAAGACAGGGGGTCTGAACCTCAAGTGATAAGCAATTGACTCAACTGTATTATAAGTGTGTATAGAATGAGGCCTTTTCTGAAAGCTAACTACACATTGATGATTAATGTATTGTGAAATTGATGTATTAATACTGTCTTTGGAAATATGGATACTTAATGATATTAGGTTTTAAAGTCTGTGGCCGAACAGGGAAAAGAGTTTCCCTCCAAGACAGGAGAGAAGGCAGCTATTTACCTATCTCCAATGAAATTAAGCATGGTATGACCAGAAACAATGGAAGCCCCATTCACATAGAAATCAACAGGGGGTAGGCAGCCCAGTGGAGGGGACAAATAGCATAAGGTCATCCTTTCTCTTAAAACAAAGTCATCAAACTTTGGAAGATATAGGCAAAGACAGAAACCATCTTTGTCATCCATCGCTAGACAGACACAAGGGAACAGAGCTCTTGCGCACTGAGTAAGATAGGCCCTTCAACCGAGGTGGGGTGGAGAGGGGAAAATTAAGTCTCTTGGAACTGAATATAAGTGAGAAAACATATATTGGACAAATCCTGTACCTTGCTAGATTAAGTTTTAAACTTTGAGATGCGTGTTTTCACTTTTATTTGCTTGTAACCCTTTTGAACGTTGTTCCTTTCACGTGGCATCATGCAACCTATGACCTATTCTTATTAAAATTGTTTTATTTTTTACTATAAACCAACCCAGTGATATGTTAAAATGAAATGGTGTGTTTATCCCAGTAGAGTTAATAAGCTGTGATGTGCTTTTGGGTCTTTAGAGGAACAAATGAACCGTATTGTTACTCTGAACTGTCCTGGTGAGGGCTGGACATTACAGAACAAACTGTTTTGGGGAAATTCAGGACTGGGCGTGTGTTGTTGTCGCCTTGCTGATTGTGACTAAGGCTGGTGGAAGCCAGAGGGGGGCTTGTGGGGCTGCAGACAGACTGGTGGGGTCAGAGCTGTTGAACCAGGGCAGTCTAGCACAGTGACACTCAGGGTATAATCTGCATGCTTGTAGGCTGGTTGTTGAAAACTACAGCAGCAAAGCATTGTAAGCACCCGGGGCTGCAGGGCAAGTGGTGACCCAGTCCCTTACTGGTCTAGATTGCATCCTGAACCCTGTCACAGAGATGATCAAATGTAAGCCTCGGGGGGATATATCACACTGCACTTGTAACACAGGAAATAGGAGTTGTAAACTGATGGAAAGACTAAACAAATGGCAGAAAGGTGCCAGAAGTTACTTATAAAAAACAGAATTAAGTTAGGATCCAATGAAATGGACGTTAGTGTGGCTCGGAAAGTTCTAATAACAACAGTCATTCCTGCATTACTTATGTATGTCTGTGCACAGAGGGAGCAGGGGCTGTGTGTTGAAGCGTTACACAGGGAAGCCTATGAACCACTTTTGTCCTACATAGGTGAGTGGAGATGGTGCAGGAAAATGCACCAGTGCAACTGGCAATTAGGAATGGGCCATAACGGAGAGCAGAGGGAGATTTGTGACCATTGATCTAGTGGCCAAACCTGCCTCCCTCCGCCTTGCGGGAGGAGGGATAGCTGCTATTTCTGAGATGCTATTCCTTCACATGAATCTTGATTTGCTTTTTTCTAATGATGATTTATTTCACACTATAATCAATGGGTGGGAAAAAAATCCATCCCACACTTGCTTTCTAGTAGAGAAGGAGGACGTTAAAGACAGCTGGCAAAGGAGTAGGTACCCAAACTGACCTGCAGAATGAATACCAAAAATACCTATAGTGCATTTGCTCTCCTTTACTCTCTCTCGCCAGGGTGTCAACTCTTCTTCCCTTAACAGCTGGCTTGTAAAAACAAGGGAGATAAAGAAGTGGCATAGCCTGAAGGGGGTTGTGTCAGTCAGAAAATTGCTAAAATCCTTCATTTTGATACAATATATGCTGACAAGTCATTGGGGATTGTTTTGTATTGTTAAGGCAACAGGCTATTTGCAAGCTGCAGCCTAACCCTTCCCTTTATTTTTTCTTTGTTCCGTGCCAGTTGTATTAGTGCGATCAGCAATGTACTGTTATTCAACTCTTAAGAAACAAACCAAAATCTCCTTGGGAGTATTTTAGATTAAAAACCAGCATTGATGATACACCTGAATCAATAACTAACAGATTTCTGACTAGTGCACTAGGCATTTTCGCTTTGTGAATTACAACGACTTAAAATGCTAACAGTCCCAGCTTTAATCAAGTGTAACTGTAAACTACTGAAAATGAAAAGAGCATAAGACATTTCACACTTGAAGCAGTCAGACAATAATAAGTTTCCACCAGTTAACATATTAATAACAATGTTAAAGAGTATGATGTTCCCGACACAGTGCCTGAGGTTTTACAAGCCTGTGCAATTTTACATCTGTCAAGAAGTGCTTTTTGCTTGTTAGCAGCTGACTGAAGTATCAAAAAGGGGAGGGAATGAATGAAGGAAAAAATTACTACATAAAGGTTTGAACCTAGTTTGGAAACCCAGCAACTTGATTCATTTAGAACTAGGCTGGATAAAATATTGGAGAATATATAGGAAATAATATTTCACTGGTGAGGAGGTTGGACTCAATGACCTCACAGATCTTTTCTGTCTCTAATTTCTATTATTAATATGATATACACATTCTGAAATGGAAAGCTGATGAAGAAATAGGATGTTATCAAAGTTCTATAAAAAGAGATAATGGATCAGAAGAGCAAAGGGAGTAATTAGATAATGCTGATAGAAACAATTGCGCTGGTAGAATAAGTAGGACATGTTGTAGGGCATGATGCTATAATGAGAGAAAGGCAAGTTGGTGGTCTGGAACCAAAGAAGAAACTCAAAACTGAAGGGATAAACATGGTTGCATAAAGCTAAGCAAATAATTCACAGTGAATAATTTGCCTTCTTTTTAGTTCTCAGACATTCCCCAAACAGACTACAATTTCTTCACATTCCTTAGCTGAAATTTGCACACCATTTTGTATGAAAGGTTCTTTGATTTTATGGATTGATTGCAAGCACTTGGAATATTTGTAACAGGAAGGCTGCTCACTGCTTAAGGGCTAGAGCTACCAACCCTCATTATAGAATGAGCCACATTTGGGAGAGATCACAGTGATTACCCTATAAAGAGCAGCAGGAGGCCACAAGTGGGACCGGGGCTCAGGGATTAGAGACTGATATGAGTGAACAGGCTCCAGTAGAGTCTCCTTGGAGTTAGGATTGAGACTCCCGCCAGGTAGGGCCTTGGAGTGGCCAACCAAAGAACGAAAGGTCCCAGGCAGGAAGGCTTGGGAGGAGGAAGAGAAACCTCTGTTTGTGTGGACTTCTGGATGAACCTGAGACTTTATTTTGAATGTCTGTTAACGTAATAAAGTACAACCCTAGAAGGGACAAGAATAGAGAATGGTCCATCTAGTCCAGTATCCTGTCTTCTGACAATGGCCATTATCAGATGATTTAGAGAGAATGAACGGAACAGGGCAATTATCAAGAGATGCATCCCCCATCATCCAGTCCTAGTTTCTAGCAGTCAGAGACTTAGGGACACCCAGAGCAAGGGATTGCATCCTTACCATCTGGACTAATAGCCATTCATGGACCTATCCTCCAGGAACTTATCTAATTGTATTTTTAACCCAGTTATACTTTTCGTCTTCAGAATACCCCATGACAATGAGTTACAGAGGTTGACTGTGTGTTGTGTGAAGTACTTCCTTATGCTTGTTTTAAACTTGCTGCCTATTAATTTTGTTGGGTGATCCTGGTTCTTGTGTTATGTGAAGGGGTAAATAACACTCCCTTACTCATTTTCTCCACACCTTTCATAATTGTATAGATCTTTACCATATCCCCCATCAGTTGTGTCTTTCCCAGGCTGAACAGTCCTTGTATTTTTAGTCTCTCTTCATATGGAAGCATATAGTCTCTCTTCATACCCCTAATCATTTTTTGTTGCCCTTCTCTGTACTTTTTCCAATTCTAATAAATCTTTTTTTTCAAATGGGGTGACCAGAACTGCATGTAATATTCAAGGTGTAGGTGTGCAATGGATTTATATAGTAACATTATAGTATTTTCTGTTTTATTCTATCCCTTTCCTAATGGTTCTATCCCTTTCCTAATGGTTCCTAATCTAACATTGTTAGATTTTTGACTGCCACTGCTCATTGAGCAGATGTTTTCATAGAACTATCCACAGTGACTCCAAGATCTCTTTCTTGAGTGGAAACAGCTAATTTCGACCCCATCATTTTGTGCGTATAGTTGGGATTATGTTTTCCAATCTGCCTTACTTTGCATTTATCAACATTAATTTCCATCTGCCATTTTGTTGCCCAGTCATCTAGTTTTGTGAGATACTTTTGTAATTCTTCACAGTCAGCATTGGACTTAACTATTTTGAGTATTTTTGTAATATTTGCAAACTTTGCCACCTCACTGTTTACTGCTTTTGAGTTTCTTGAACAGTCCAAGCAAGGAAACTGAGGCAGGTTGCCTGTAGTGTGACCCTAGGCCACAAGGGGGCACACAGGAGTTGGCCAGGCCCCTAAAGTGTTGCACACCTGATGTACAAAATTTACTCCATTAGGCTTACATCAACTGGTCACAAAATTCAGGTGCCATTTTCTCTTCTATTTCTGGGTGACTGTGACATTCATCAAAAATTGCACATGAAGTCTTTGAAAAACATGTAGTGGATCAGATCTCTGTCTGTCATTTCATTGCCTCTGTACCAGGGCTCTGGAGAGGGGTTTTCAGAAGCCTCTCTTTCAGCTATCGCAAGTAATGTCCCATCTCATAAAAAATATAGCTCTTCTAACATGAATGCTCGTTTGTGAAAGCTTAAAATGTGCTTCTTTCAAGCATTCAATTGAGTAAAACTTCATCACCCTAATGGTCATAGAAAGAATATATAAAAGGAACATGAATAACTTCAACTTTTATTTTCAAACAAACACTCAGGGGAAATAGATTGTGAAATATGCTCAAATCTATGGATGTAGAATATGCATATGTTTGTATCTCTATTTAGACAGGATGACACTGACTACCTCCAGTGCCATTGGGGGACGGAGCATTTAATACATTTGATAATCAAAAGAATTTTCACCTTAATTAACACCACAAGGGACAAGACCCATTTTCCATAACAAGGAATATTGGCTAATTGAGGTTCAGATGACTAATGTGGTCCTACAATGTGGACTAAAGAGTGTGTGTTCTTTATATCAATTATATGGAAAAGGGACACACTTCAGAAAAACAAGTTGAGCAAAATTTAATCATATTCAGCACGACACTCTTAAGGAGGCTGCAGGTCTAGCAAGGTCAGCTGAGTGACACTGTTGACAGCCCTGGGTTCCATTCACTGCCTCATTCAGGGAAATACAACATTACTTCTCACGCAGCATGCAAGTCCTATCCTAGCTCATTTTCTTGACATTTTGGCCTCAATCATTTGCCCTGTCAACTGTTTAAGCCACCTCAGTTGGGAGCCTCTGTTAGAAGAGTCAGTAGTTCAACTCCGCTATCAGGACTGTGAACAAGGTCAAGCCTGGGAGACAGCAAATGATTGCAGAACTTTTATTTTCAGTGCCTTAATCTTAGTCTTGTTCCTTGCTGTCAACACCTTTGTGTTTTTTCTAGGGAATATAGGAAGAAGTATAGGCCATCCTGGAAAAAAATGACAGGTTAGCTTTGGCCAAATTAACCACTTTGTTTATCATTATGCTCCATAATTCCCAGAGCACAAATATATATTTGGCTATATTTTGTTTGTATACTCCTGTCACTTGAAGCAAAATTAGTTGAAATCCATGGATCACATACATATAACCCACTGGTCAGTGTGCGCTGTGTGTTCCCAACTGTGCCTGATCCGCTGAAGATGACAGACTGTTACAGCCCCCAGCTAGAGCCTAACTCTGTAGTCTCATGCTTTCAGCTCTGGAAATCCTCAATTCAATCCCAGAGTGTTGGTCAAGAGGTGGCCATCACATAATCACCAGACAAAGTATTTTAGTTATGTCACTAAAACAAGGAAATGTGTTCGTGTGTGCACGCGCACTTCACAACTGCTGTAAAAAGTTCCAAGTTGAAACCATTTATTGAGTTACTATTAATTAAGTCATTAACACCTTTGCCCATCAACAGTTTGCATCTACCGCAATAAAATATGCTTTCTCTGTCATTTTGTACAGTAAGAAAGAACTCTCTCCAAGGGTTCATTTGCCTTCTCTCTGGTATGGAGACAAAGTAATGAACTGGTAAAAGTGTGCTTTTCATTGGTTCCTTAATATCTGCATCTTCAGCCTACTAAAAGTGTCCTCTTGCTGACAAGATAATTTTACAATGCCTGTGAGTTCCCCATGTAACTATATAGTAGACACAGGTAAATGCTGTTCTAGGAATATGTGGATGAATTTTTTTATGAACGTTTTTCAATCATGTTTGAGCCTTTGTGTTTGCTTTCCTTAAGAGCTAGATTTCAATTGGCAAGAATGACTATGGAAAACTTCAAAGTTGTTATAAGCAAACACTTCTGCGTGGTCAATTTTACATTCATAATGATGTAAGTGCACAACAGAACTGTTTGGGTGCTCACTCACTCAATCGGGGGATAGGAAATGTGCCTCATCTGACCAGTCACAGCTAACAAGGAAGCTATTGTAATGACCTTGAAATAAAAAACAAGTACTTGTAAAATGTTTCCAGCTAATCTATAAAGTTAAAAAAATTCTCCCTCTCACACACAACATTAAATACTTCTAAATAACAAATGAATATGAGGAAAGGTGCTCTCTGCTTAAAGACATTCTATGGACAGGGGAAAAGGGAAAATTCATTGAATACATTTTTTTGTCATGAATTAGTCACACAACTCTATGAGGCACTACTATGGGTTGAAAACAAAGGAATATTTACAACTATAAAGTCTATTTTAGCAGACATTCTTTAAATAGGCCTTTAAATTAACATCATTTAATACTAGACAGTAGCAATTAACATTTTGCACTTGCACATTTTTCTAAAGTCCTCTGAGATAAAAGGTAAGTGTCATCATCCTTATTTAACATTCGGTGAAAGCCATGTGCTGAGAGATGAAGGCAGAATCAAGAGCTCATGGCTCCTGCGTTCCTAGCTCACTACAGGACCCAGATCAGCACCAGCTATATGCTTTTGCCACAGCAGGTGATGGTCAGTAGTAAAGGCAATCTCTTTTCTGCTGCACTTCTATTGGCAAGCCAGACAAAGCATCAGTATTTTTATGTTTTATGTAAAGTATGTACCTAAGGTCATATGAAGAAGCATATCACCAATTGTGTCTGTTTTCATGTGACTGATATAGGAAGACAATTTTGAATTTGGGATACGACAGTTGTTAACAAGGAAGTATAGCCTATAATAAACACAGACTTTCTGTTCCAATATCCTGGTGAAGTTACCCCCAACACCAGGGGTAATGCTTTTGGGCATTAAAAGGATAAATCTTCCTTTCTTCAATAAAATAAAGGCAAGATTAAAGAGCCATAAATTTCTCAATGCCACTGGGTGTCTTGTGAGAAATGGCAGCCCTCATTCCATATTGTGAAATATCAGCAGTCAAACACATTGAAAGGGTTGGGTCGGACAAGTAGTTAGGATGACACAAGACAGATCACCTCAGCATCTCTTAGAAGGACATCCTTCTGATGTTTGACATTATGGGTGACCAGGAAGAAGATGGAAGGATAACATTGAGTAAGAGCTCAATGGGAGTGTGGCGGGTTTTGTACCTCATCAACCCCTTTGATTCCAGGGGGGGGGGCAAGGTTAACCCCGCCTCCCTGCTCCTATGCTGGTTCTACTACCTCCCCGGTAGTCAGGGCTGTGTGGCCCAATGGTCAGAGTCCCTCTAAATCTTCTTCCCCTGGTGGGATAGTGCAGCCTAGTGGCCAGAGTCCCTATATTGTGCTCCTAAAGCAGTGTGGTCCGAGGGCCAGAGTCCCTCTAAGTCCTATTCCCCTCGTAGGATAGTGCAGCACAGAGGCCGGAATTCATCTATCTTCTTTGAGGTAAGAGAGGGGTCAGTGAACTATGTCGTCACAAACAAAGTCGGGGAGTTAGAGACCCCCGGTAGGGGAGCCCGGGCCCATCCGCCTTCACTGGGCTCCAACCCAGGGCTGTCATTGACGGCGTGATCCACCACGGCTCAGCGGGGAATCCTACTGCAACACGCTGCCCTCAGAGTGGTGGGAGATACCACTCCCTTCCCTTCCCTGGGTCACTTCCTACCAATTCTCCAGACATAGCCGTCCCTGTGGCATCAGGGTCTTCAGGTTCCTCAGCCCCCAGCACTCCCTGGGGTTCCGACAGCTGCAAGTCTCTGGTCCTACTTCCTGGCCCCTCAGCTCCCTCCTGTACGAGTAGCCTCTGCTCCTGGGCTGGAGCCTCTGCTGGGCGTCCTCCTCCCTCAGCTGCCAGCCCTGACTGAGCAGCTCTGCAGGCTTTTATACTTGATTCCCTGTTGGAGCATGCCCAGCAGAGCCTTAGGGGCGTGGCTTCCTCTGCCAGCAGGGAAGGGTTAACCCTCTCAATGCCAGTGCGGGGCCAGTCCGCCCCGTCACAGGAAGAAATATGCTCTTGATAGAAAGAGATGGAGGTGAACAGTGAAGTCTCCAAGGACCTCCATGGTCTATAGAGCCTAGGCGTAGCAGTAGAACCATAAAACACAAAACACATAGAACCAAAGTTTTGCTTAGCCAGTTAGACAGTTCAATGTCACTGTTAATTTTTTTGTAACAGACCTCTCAGGGAACTTGGTAATGATCCAACTCTCAAACAGATTTAATTGAAATTTATCATAATTTAAAAGTGCAAAATGGTTTTCAGCTCATATTGTTGCATTGAATGTATCCAATACCCAGCATCTTTTACTCTAATATAGTACATCTGACTTGTACAAAAACACAGTTTATCTTTCATTTAAACTTTGTAACTTCAGTACATGTTACGCCAGAAGTTTCAGTGCTGTCTCCAACTATTAGAGGTGATTGGAGTTAATTTTCAGTGACTGCAATTTCATGCAAATAGCAAACAACAGAGTCTAATGCTAGCTAGATTGAGCAGATACTTTCTGAAACATTCCAAAATCCTATGCCCACACCTTAAGACAGCTGGTTTCAGTGATACAGCCTTTTATGAATATTAACGATCAAATATGGCTTCAAGCTATCATCTCCCATAATCTGTCGATAAAGCTGTGAGAAATCAAGGTAAGTGCCTTTGACACCATCTTCATCTTCACTTTACAGTCATCACATATTTCCACTATATTAATATGCTCAGGTACTGTATATATAGAACTACATCGTTTTCATGTATAGGAAACCAGTTTCTTTATAGGTGAATCTTTAATAATTGTTTCAATGCAGAAGGCAATAGGATTGGCCTTTAAAATTGTGTTAAATTATTAGCCACATCTTAATTTTATGTAGTGAATTAACCCATCTCCTGACATTGAAACTGAATTTGAGAAGTAAAGTTCATGGGGCGTCAAATGCCATATGAAAGCAGCAGTGACCCAAGATCACTTTTTCTTAAATAATTTCTGTCTTGCAATAAAGATGTGTCAAAAATCAATCAATGTAAGCCCAGAACCTTACCCTGATATTAAAGGTCAGATTCTAAGAATCTTAGTCACTTTGAGTAGTTCCTTACTCCACAAGCACTCCTGTTCATTTTGCTGGGGCCTCTTCTGCAGCAGGTCACTATCCAGCACAAGTAAGGATACTCTGGTCCTAAGAAATGCAGATTCCAAATAATTTGAGATTCAGTTTTGACAAAGTCCCAAAAGTTTAGGTGCTGATCTGAACTATCCAATCTTATTGGGTTGAGAACTTTTTTGAGAGCAGGGTATTTTCTGAGGTGTCATGGTTTCAGCAACTGGAATTAGCCAAAACTTAACAAAAATACATGGTCTAGATGCTTACAGAAAGGGACTGAAAGTCAGATCTGATATCTATTCCTGGCTGAGACATAGATATCCTGTGTGACCTTGGGGAAAATCACTTAATTTTCCTGTGCTTCAATTTCCTCCAGATGTACTATAGGGATAATAGTACTTGTCTACCTTGCAGGGGGACTGTGAACTTAATCCAAGAGTGTTCATAAAGGCACTGTAATATTATTATGTTGAAATTGCTATAAACATTTTATTTAAGGGATCATCTGGGTCTGACTTTTGTGATTTGAGGAGAAGCTTCTTTATTTATGTCAACAACTTCTCCCCAGTCCTACAATTTATGCCACAAGATTACAGTTTTCCCCAACATTTCTAAAGTTTATGAATCATTAATCTGATTCTAACTACCTCAATTTATAACTCTTCTATGACTGTAGCCTCTGCTGCCCTAGTATTAATCTGCATTACTACACAGTTTTGTCATGTACTGTGTCAAATTCTGTTAGGTGTCATAGGTTTCTACCAGTAACTATAACAATGATGGCGGTAGAGGGGAATCTCATCCTAGACTTCCAACTGGGCTTGAGTTACATTTGACAGCCTCATTCCCTTTGACCTCTGAATACCTCGGAGTGCAGTCTTGACAGCATTAGTACCAGTTTGAACTTAGGGGTTACCCTTTGACTCTAAAGTCAGACGTCCTCTGTGAACATTCTGTGTCCATATAAAGCATGAATCAATATCCATGGTAAAGGACAAAGTTAAGTTGCTTAAATGTGTGCTGTATATAATACTTTTCTCTCTAAGGTTTTGGCTTTGAACTAGAGCTGTCAAGCAATTAAAAAAAATAATTGTGATTAATTGCACTGTTGAACAATAATAGAATACTATTTACTTAAATATTTTTGGATGTTTTCTACATTTTCAAATATATTGATTTCAATTACAACACAGAAAACAGTGCACAGTGCTCACTTTATAGTTATTTTTATCACAAGTATTTGCACAGTAAAAAAACAAAAGAAATAGTATTTTTCAATTTACCTAATACAAGTACTGTAGTGCAATCTCTTTATTATGAAAGATGAACTTACAAATGTAAAATTATGTAAAAAATAAACTTCATTCAAAAATAAAACAATATAAAATTGTAGAGCCTGCAAGTACACTCAGTCCTACTTCTTGTTCAGCCAATCACTAAGTTAAACAAGCTTGTTTACGTTTACATGTTGCCCCCTTCTTATTTACAATGTCACCAGAAAGTGAGAACAGGCATTTGCATGGCACTGTTGTAGCTGGTGTTGCAAGATCTTTACATGCCAGATGTGCTAAAGATTCATATGTCCCTTCATGCTTCAACCACCATTCCAGGGGACATGCATCCATGCTGATAACGGGTTCTGCTCGATAACAATCCAAAGCAATGCAGACCAACACATATTCATTTTCATTATCTGAGTCAGATGCCACCAGCAGAAGGTTGATTTTCTTTTATGGAGGTTCGGATCCTGTAGTTTCCGCATCGTAGTGTTGCTCTTTTAAGACTTCTGAAAGCATGCTCCACACCTCATTGCTCTCAAATTTTGGAGGGCACTTCAGATTCTTAAACCTTGGGTTGAGTGCCGTAGCTATCTTTAGAAATCTCTCATTGGTACCTTCTTTGCGTTTTGTGAAATCTGCAGTGAAAGTGTTCTTAAAATGAACAACATGTGCTGGATCATCATCTGAGACTGCTAGAACATGAAATATATGGCAGAATACGGGTAAAACAGAGCAGGGCACATAAAATTTTCCCCCAAGGATTTCAGTCACAAATTTAATTAACACATATATTTGTAATCAAAAATAATATACACTGATTTCAAGTACAACACAGAATAGAAGATATATGAAAATGTAGAAAAACACCCACATATATTTAATAAATGTCAATTGGTATTCTATTTTTTAATAGTGTGATTAATCACGATTAATTTTTGAGTTAATCATGTGAGTTAACTGCGATTAATCGACAGCCCTACTTTGGACAGAACATGCTATCATTTCACAGTTACTGTATATCATCTGGAAAGTGCCTGGATTTTCAGGTTCAGTACTTGCTAAATGTATTTGTGATTTAAGCAGTTATTACGTCGTCTATATAATTGATAAGGAGCACTGGAATCATATGAATCTGGTTTAAAAATGAATGTTTGGTGCAATAACTCCACATAAGTGTAAATGAAAATTTAACACATTATTTATACTTATGCTTCCTGTGGTCTATAGACAACATTGTGGATTTGTGTACCAACCATCATCAGAAATATGACCGTCAGCTTATTCTCCTCTCTGCAGCTATATACTACATATATTATTATATACTATTGCACTAACTGGTCCAGGTTTGATTTCAAATTCTTCTCTTTCCATTAAAATAAATCCACTTTCCATCCCAAAAACATTTTCAAAGTATGCTACCAAATTATTTCAATGATTTCTCTTCTTTGACTGATCACAATTTTTAAGCCTAAAACTCTGGCTTTCATTTTCTTTTTTTCCTCCAACTGGTTACCATTTTAATTAGGCTACCAAAATGTACCATTCATTATCCAGTGTCAGAGTTCATTGGCACACACTCATATCCTATCCATATTATTTTGGAGATTTGCTACCCATCTCCGGGTATGGTAACAAACATAATGAGAAAGTTTATTCATGATTCAGCCTAGTACACATGTCGGGAACATAACAATATGGATGGATTATATTTAGGAGGTGCATGTCCCTCACCCAGACTTACATAGAACTGAGACATTGTACAACAGTATAGCGGTTCTGCATTCCCTTTTTACTGTATAGAGGATCTAGATATTGTTCTGATTTTGTGCTGTCTCACTGCATTGTTTCCTAGCTGAAACAATAAAAAGATAAATATTGTAATGCTTTATAGATGTAAATACATTATTTAAAATAATACGAACACTTTCTTTGATTTACCTGTTCAAATTTACAGTAGTCACATGTTTTAAAATGTTTCATTCCTTAAAAAGAAACTGATAGGAGAATGATTTGATCCATACTGCTCACGGCTTAATTATACTATTTAGGCACATTTCTCTGCTGCTCCTGCACAGATACTTTCTCCAAATCCCATTCCCTCCCTGATCTCCCAGATTTGCATAAAGACTGTAAGGGTGCAACCTGCTTCATAGAGTGTGGAGGGGGATAGTAGGGAGCTATGTATCCGCACACACATACCCCATGGGTCTCTGGCAGGAGCAATCCCTATGCTGCTCCTGAACAAAGGGACTGTAATCGTCCCAGGCTTTTTTTGCCCTCCCCTACTTCCTGTGCGCAAATGGGCAAATAGTTAGTAAACATGTATGGCACATGAACTTGCCTGTTAGATTGAAGTGCTTTTTTAAAGGTAAGTTAGCAACTCCTTTACAATGGTTTTTCTCAGGAAGAAATCCTAAAGCTATATGAATAACAACATTCACATCTGATTTTCCAAATTGTAACACTTTCCAGACAGTCTCTATTGATATGTTTGGCTCTATGTATGCACATGGCTTGAGATTTTGGGGACTGATTTCACCACCTTCAGGAGAATAGCATTCTGGACTTTGCCAACTGTAGCCGTAAACTTCTGTCAGTGTGTGACTGTGCTAACAACCATGAAGTGAAATATAATACCAGATGGGTTAAGAAGGCTTTTCAGAGTTCTCCAATGTAGCATTGCATTTCTTTGCCCAACTATTATATCTAGCAGCTTAGATTTTGTTTCCTTGGCCTCCAAGAATTTTGTATCCTGCCAGAATACTTTGTTCACTCTGAAAAGTCTGTCTCTGTCTTTCACTTCATGTTTCCAAAATGCCTAATTTATCTCACTACACTCTGCTTATTATTTGGAGGTTTCTGCATTTCTAGCACAGCTGGCAAAATTGCTGGGAAAGATTTTGCATTAAAAGTTTAGCCAATTCCCTTCACATGGTTTTAGAACCCACAAAAAACATTGTTTTTCACAAATTTGTAGGGCACAATTTTGTTTTGTTTTTGCACATTGGATTCTGAAATCCACTTCTGCCATGATATTTCACAATGTTGCATGTTCACCGTTTATCAAGAAAGCATAATCTTTGGTATTTTTTTTTCATTTGAAGAAAATATAAGGAGGGATAAAGCAAGAGACATACACACTTTTGGGGGCTGCTCTTGCTTGGTGTGACTGAGCTCAGAAAAATCATGGCCAGCTTCCAGATAATAAAGAGCTCCAATTGTTTAGATACAGTCCCACCTTGTCCCCATGAAGCCACAACTGGTGTTGCTGTGATTGCAGTGTACACTTTTGATGTGGGCACTATAAATACGGGTGCTCCTCCTTTGATCACTTTCTCTCTTTTCCTTGCAGTGAATGGGGATATAGTAGATTCCCAGGACAGGAGCCTGTTGATTTGTGTCAATTCAAACCATCCTGTCCCCCCTGCCCACCAGGATACTGCATTCATAACAACATTTATTCCCATTGACCTGTACTGAGGGAGATAAAATTTAATCCCCAGCACTAACATAACCCTATGATGAGAAAAAAGTATTAGGTAAAGCAGCCTCAACATAGACTAGATGTCAATCTAGTTGGAGTCCCCTCTTCTGGCCCTGTATATAAATATAGTGATGGAGGGAAACCCCAAAAGCATGAATGTTTAACTGAACTAACCAAACATCAGGATTCGCCAAGCTCAGAACAGCTCTCTGTCCTAACACAGTTCCCCTCCACACCTGT
Source organism: Chelydra serpentina (assembly GCA_037349315.1). Lineage (NCBI taxonomy): Eukaryota > Metazoa > Chordata > Testudines > Chelydridae > Chelydra > Chelydra serpentina. The sequence continues at coordinate 24,397,476 of JBAIAC010000035.1, read as the reverse complement.
AGGTATCAAGTAACTAGAAAGGGGAAAACGATGCCAATATCTTTGTTAAATCTTTGAGCAAGCTTGTTTTAAACCGGCTTTTTTTTCATAAGTTTGGACAGAGCCTGAGACTCAGATTGAGCTGAGTGGTTCTGCAGTGAGCAAAAAGTTGTCCCTTCTTCTAGGAGTGCTTACAAGGTATTACAATACCTCCTTGGGAGTGTATTTTTATAGGGAAATACTGAAGGTCTGCTATTCTTTTAGTATCTTTGTTGGAATAATTGTTCTTCCCTTGAGTGTTTTGGGGCTCCACTGCTCTACTTTAATCCTGCACAGCCCATTAGAGAAGAGGAAGGAATTCCTCCTCTGAAATGCAGAGTACAAGTGGAGTCACTCCATGGCCTCCACTGCACCTTAATGTGAGGAAAGGAAGGATCATCTGGGTACCAGCCTAGGACTCGTGGAGCAGGAAGTTTAACCCTGGTCTCCCAACAGGCTTCCTAAGTGATCTGGGGCAAGTCATTTCGTTTTTCTGCATCTCAGTTCTCCAACCATAAACTGGGTATAATATCACTTCCCTAGCTTACAGCTGTGTTAAGAGGATAAATACATGAATGATTGTAAGGTGCTCAGATATGATGATGATGGGGGCCGTTTAAGTACCAATGATAGAGTAGCCTCTGATGTCCTAGCATGGTCCTCCTCACACACTGCCATCTAGAGGGTATGGGGAGTGCACAAATGATCCATGAAGTATTAGCTCCTCTTATAATAACTGCACTGTCTGGGCCCTAAACTACCTCCCAACCTGCAGTCTTAGGCTATGTCTACACATGGAGCTAGGAGTCACACCCCCAGCTCTAAGTGTAGCCATACCGTAAAAGAGAAAACACATCAAGTACTTACAGTGCTGAACTCTGGGCAATGGGTGAACTCACCCAACACTCTCCTTCTTGTACAGCGAAGTCACACTATTTCCACACAAGTGGAAGAATAGGCATCACTGACTCCATAGTGCTTTTACAAATTACAATTCCTCGCTAAATAACCAAGGGTTTCTCATATGGGTTATGTGCCTGGCTGTGGACATGAAGTACACATATAGGGATCATTTAGGCCTCATTTGTATTAGCCATTCATATTGTTGCACAGGTATACTTGCTCACTCCAATCATTTACATGTTAACAATTCATTTTATAAATTAACTAATTGTCTCCAAAGAACAAAGTGAAATTTGGGCTACTGTTGTGTAAAACTCTTTGACACTCATTTAGTCTGTTGCTTTTCCTTTTGCATTCTAACTCAACATTCAGATTTTATAGTTCCTTTTTTCTCCTGGCTTGCCACCATCTGCAATCTCATTTTTGCCCCTCTAAAATAATACACAATGCTCAACAATGTACTAGCTGACTTTATAAAAGTGTTAATTGATTATTGTCAAGAAAGCTGAAACTTCCTCATATTTATACATTATTCAATGTATCTGGTGAGTGTAAATTTGGCTTTTTACTGTATTGATCAATCAGAAATAATGTAAGGTTGAATTTAGGTGCTAAGGTATGATAGGTCAGCTATATCACATAGCATTGTGTCTGTTCCCTGATCAGAGGAGTATGAAAGAACTTCAGGTGTGGATACTTGTAAACAAAAAGAATCCTGACAATTGTATTGATTCATTACTAGATGGAAATGGAAGAATTATCAATATTGCAGAAAATGCAGGAGTGTTCAATAAATATTTATGTACTGTTATTTGGGGCAAAAACAAATCATATAGTCTTATCATATGGTGATACCACTCTTTCAATTCCTCTAGTTTCTCTGGAGGTTGTTGGACAGCAGTTACTAAAATTAGACATTTTAAAATCAGAAGATCCAGATAACTTGCATCTAAGAATTTTTAAAAAGCTAGCTAAGGAGCTCGCTGGACCATTCATGTCAATTTTCAGAAAAGTTTTGGAGCACGGGGGAAGTTGTAGAAGACTGAAAAAAAGCTAATGCTGTGCCAATTTCTAAAAAGGGTAAATGGAATGACCTACATAGTCATAGGCCAGTCACCCTGACATCGATCTCAAGTAAGAGAATGGAGCAGCTGATACAGGACTCAATTAATAAAGAACAAAAGGAGTGTAATATAATTAATGCAAATCAACATACATTTATGGAAAAATATATCCTGTAAATCTAACTTGATCTCTTTTTTTTTTATGAGATTACAAGTTTGGTTGATACAGGTAATAGTGGTGATGTAATATTGTAGGGAGCCAGGGTGGTTTCCCTCTGAGCCAGAGGGTAAAGAGCCACTCTCTCAACCGGAGTGGGCGGGGCCAGGTCTAGCCGGCTCCACCCCCAGGAAGGGGAGGGGTGTAACAGGAAGTATAAAGGGCGGGGCCCTTAGCCCAGTCAGGGAGACAGACACAGACCGCTGGCTGCTCCCTTCAGATCCTGCTACCAAGCCAGGGAAGGCCCTGGACCAGGCGCAGCTGGCCCCGGAGGACGGACTGGGGTTACCAGAGCTGCCAGCAGCAGAATACCCCGAGGAACAGGAGGAGCCCAGCAGTAACCTGGGGTGGGGAAAGCCTGACGCCAAGGGTGAGCTGCACCTACCAACGGCCGAATATCCCGGAGAGCTGGAGGGACCCAACCAAGGGTTTGGGGTAGGAAGTAGCCCAGGGCAGGACTGGAGGGTGGGGAGTCTAGGGGGTCAGCGTGTTGCAGATGGATCCCCGCTGACCCAGTGGCGGGACCCTCTCCCCCACCACTGACAGGGCCCTGGGCTGGAACGCAGAGAAGGTGGGCAGGCCTGCATTCCCCTACCCTGGTCAACCCGCCTCGGGTAGGAAAACCCCGACAGCGATGCAGAGTCTTGCCAGCGCTCCCCTGCCTGCGGGGCGCGCCATAGACTCTTGCCGACGCCCCCCTGCCTGAGGGGCACGCCATAGACTCTTGCCGGCGCCCCCCTGCCTGAGAGGTGCGCCACAGACTCTTGCTGGTGCCCCTACCTGAGGGGAGCATCACGGACTCAGGCCCACACCCCGCCGTACACTAATTCCCCACTACCAGAGGGTGTGACCCAGGCCTGTAAGTGAGACAGGAGCTCCCTACTGTCCCTAGCGGGCTGGCGGACCAACCGAGCTCCGTCACAAATATACGTAGACTTCTGTAAGATGTTTGAATTTGGTACCCCATGACATTTTGATGGAATAAAGAGAACCACATAAAATTAACATGACATACAATAAATGGACTGAAAACTAGCTAAAATGATAGGTCTCAATGAAACTGTAAACAGGCAATAGTCATCAGTTTCTAATGGGTCCCACAGGGATTGGTTCTTGGCCCTATGCTATTGAACTTTTTTATTAATAATCTGGAAGAAAACAAAAAATTATCTGATAAAGTTTGCAGATGACATAAAAATGGGGGAATAGTAAATAATGAGGTCACTGATGCAGTGCGATCTGGATCACGTGATAAAGTGGCTCAAGCAAATAATATCCTTTTTAATATAGCTAAATGTATACAACTATGAACAAAGAATGTAGGCCATAATTACAGAATGGGAGACTCTATCCTGTGAAGCAGTGACTCTGAAAAAAGATTTGGGGGTTGTGGTGAATAATCAGTGGAACATTAACTCGCAGTGTGATGCTATGGCCAAAAGAGGTAATGTAATTCTGGGATGCATAAACAGGGGGATTTTGAATAGGACTAGAGGAATGTTGCTGGGTTAATGTCTGTGATCCCTCCCCACCCTCATCTTTACAGTATATACCTTGTAAAAACTAATGTCCTTTGAGTGGCCCTTTCCCCTCCCCAATTATACACTTAAGTATTGTCCAAACATCTTTTTCTTACTTGTAACAGCAGGAACACACTCTGTACTGCAGAAGTTAGAACAAGTTATTATGACTTTCTGAGAAAGCGGAAGGATATTACATAATAATCAACTTCCTTTATTGATTTTACACTTTGCTCTATATATAGAGAGAGGGGCGAGTGCGCAGCAAACATTGGTACAATAGAGTATGCTTTTGTGACATAATTTTTCAGTAGCAAATGTTTATTTGCTGAAAGGTCATTTCTGTATTTCTTAATCTGTTGATTTCTTTTGAAAGCAAAAATATAAAAAATACTGTTCTTGATGCAGCTTGATACTATTCTGAAAATGTTCACATCTTTAGGATGAAATAACAAGGTTCTATTATGTTCTCTTTCCATCTCTGGTTCAATATAGCAGTAATTATTAAAACTTTCAAATAAGTTCATGCTAAAGCACAACGGAATTCCTATGTATACAAGGTGTGACAAAATTGACTGTTAGAATAAGTCAGCATGATTAATGTTAATTCTGTGACCACTAAAAGAAGCAATGATGATTTGTCATGCATTGTAATAGTGTTGTTATCCAGATCTCATGCAATTTATTCCTGTGGCACTAATTCAATGACAGATATGAACCTCTTTTGTACCCAGGGATTATGATTACCTAAAACAGTGACTTCTCTACAAACCTGTGAACATTTGTTGTAGTGCTTTATTTTCAGGGAATATCTCTTCACCTGCTTCCTTCCCAGCTCATGCTTGTATTTTAATGATTGCTTACAATTCGGTAAAGAAATGTAAAACTAAATTGTGTATGCAACATGATTTCTGTTTTAATATAGCAGTTTTGCTAATCGATTGTTGCTGTTTGAGGAGATTGCCTAGGTAGGGGAGGATTGAATTGGGGAGATAAGATAGGAGGCAAATTCACCTTTTAGTTATTCTGGTACAGCTCTACTGAAGTCAACACACTGCCACAACAGAAAATAATTTACCCTTAACTTTTTAATGCCATAAGCAAGCAAATTCAGTGAAAGTTATTACCTTTGGTGGTAATGGCACTATGCAAGCAGAAATTACCCAAAAGACTCAAGCTGCATTAGCACTTAACTGCAAAAATCTAAAACCAGGCTTTTAGTCACATTAAAAATCCAGCTCTTTAAAGGAAACATATTTTTAGTTTCATCTTAAAGAAAAAAAACACCTTAACAGTTTCCTACTGCAGCATAAACTTTACATAAAAATGATTCTATCAGTGAGTGCTAATCAAATGTCAGTTGTATATGATCAGAGGACATTATGAAGGTTTGCCTCTATGGAAACTGGGATCAGTTTTATCTTCAAGCCATGGTTATGAATAATATATTGTCCCATGTGCATTTATCAGTCATTGATGCACTGATTAATCTGTTCCTCTTCTTATGCCATAAAAGACCAGAAGCTTGAAATATACTCTGAAGGCCAGTTTCTCCATGCAGTTAAGTAAATTTATTTCAGTTTTCATCCGTGGAGATCCATGCAGGACCTAAACAGATAAACAGCATCTACAGAGTTTTCACACTGAAAAAGGATACAACAATAGTAAATGATCTTTAGTGTTGCTACTGAATATTAAGGCCAGATCCTGTGCTTGTTCTGTAAGTACTCTCTGGTTGCATGGACAATTATAAAAATACAGCTACTTTATGCATAAAGTAAAGGTATCTGGTCCTCATTCTTTTTGATAGTGTTGATGGGGGAAGGGCTCAGTCACAGAGACTGTAACCCTTTGCCCTCTTTCCATTACATAATTGATTATGTATTGGGTACAGGTTAGGCTGGCAAAGCACCTGTGACGACTAATTTACGCAAATGAACATCTCAGCTGTTAGCTTGTCTTTCCTGACCCCCCTTCTGTCAAAGTATTCACTTGTATATTGTCTAAATACTGTATTATGAGCTCTCTGAATCAGGGACTGTCTTTGTTTGTTTCTACAGTGTTTAGTACAATAAAGCTCTGATCATTGATTTGGGCCCTTAGGAGCTACAATAGAAATTAATAGGAATAATACATCCTGAATGCACGGTACTCATTGTTCCAAATATTCTGTGTTAACAGAAATCCCGGTGTAGTTTCTTGCTTTTACATGTATTATTTACGAATTGAACATGATTTCTGAGTTAGACAAATATGAGAATTAACTGAAGATCTTGGAAGCTGAAATACTTAGGAAAACTCTTCCCATCTTGGATCAAAAATATACAGACAAAATCCAAACTACTGTTCTAAGTTTATTATTAATTGGGTCCTAGAACCCTCATTCAGGGTAAGAATATTAAGTATTCTTTTGACCCTAAAGAACAGCTACATGAATCAATTTTTAAATGTTCATGCTGACACAGTCAAAGGATATGGATTTTCCCTATTACATTTAGTACTGTACTCAGAGATAGAGTCTGATCTTATGTTGGTTTTACACTGGTGTAAGTATTAGCCTCAGTGAAGTTACTCCAAATTTATACTAGCATAAGCAAGATCAGAATCTGACCCTCAATCTTCAGTAGATGTGAAAGGCAGCCAAAAAAGGACCTGGCTTGATTACATCTATAGTTAATCCTTCATAGCTGCAAAGCAAAAAAGAAATACTGCCATGTATCTAGAGTGCCTCAACTGTCTAGACTGCAGCAGTGTGTCACTAAAGGTTTCTGTAAATAACAAAGTCTTGGACATAAAAGTCATATAATCATAATCCCACGGGGGAAGGTGTGGGCTTCTATGGCTAACATTTGATGCTTGACAAAGTAAAAGGGGTTAACAGAGGTCAACTCGAGGAAGCATGTGGTGGACTTGAGGGTTGAACAGATAACTGCTTGGGATAGACACTGTGCAGACTCGGAGAGATAAGCATCAGTAGTGATCAATACAGCAGAGCAAAACCACAAGAGTTAAGAAATCATACAGGAGCAGCTTAAAAAAATCAATTTTTTTCTCCCTCCAACAAACTACTTGCAAGATTATATTTGGGTCAATGTCACTCAGACTTTTGAAATCGCTAAGGTTTCTTGGAACTTATATCATATCCATCTCTCTCACTTTTGTTCTCTCATCTCCTCCTCTCCTTTTCCCTCTGAATATTAGGAAACCTAACAAGCCATAACAAAGTATTACTCAGTTTTCTTCTTCTATGTTAAAAGTTCCCATACTAACCTTCACATAGCATTCTCACAATATAACAAATGTTGTTTTGATACTTAAACCCATTTTTCATATAGTCAGGACTGCAGAATAAATACATTTTACATTGCCATTATTTGTTTTTCCTTGAGCACTATCAGTGTGCTTAGTACTGGAGTAGACAAGTTGCCTTGACCTGAGAATTGTATATGTGAAAATTGTGTTGCATGATAAAATGTCATGGTCTTTGTGTTGTAGCATGTTTAGGGAGACATTTAGATGTGTTCTGAGGATGGAATGTGGTCTGGGGTTAGTGGAGACAACTGGGGTCTATTTACAGATCTGTAAATAACAAAGTGCAGCCTTGCAGAAGTCATTTAACTTCTCTGCTCCTTCGTTTCCACATTTCTACCTATTTTACAGGGGCTTAGGGAGAGTAAATCAACAAATGTTTGTGGAATGCTGTGAAATTATGGGATGAACAGGACTACAAAAGTGTATGGCTCAGATAGTTTTGAAGCTTGCTGCTTATTGCAGCAGAAATGCCATAGTAGTGTAAAGGGACCCTAGTGTACCTGACAATCAGGTACAGGTTATTTACAGCACTGGAAAAAAGGGAGCAAAACATGGTTTTGGAAAACCAGTTTACCTCTTTCAAAATAAACAAATACAATAATTCAGAATAAAATCTAATAGTAACAACTGCAGCTCAGACTGGAACTGCATCCTCTTAACAGGTGAGATTATCCGGATTCTTTGTCGACACTTGTAATGGGGCTTATCTCAGTGGTGGGGGAAAGAAAGGGGAGGGGCTTAGCCTGCCAAGCAAGCCTTTAAGTATACAGGCATAAGCCACTTGTTGTATGTGTGGACACCCATTGTCATCAATGAGAGCTCAAAGCAGAGAGCAAACATGGCTTTACAAGTTGTAAAGCTGGATGCAGTGAGATTGATGCCACAAATTTAATGAGAGCACTCCAGCTGGGACAGGGCCATTTATTGTGTTTTTTCTCCCTGTGTTATAGGTATTGTATAGTTTATAATGGACCATGTGATTCTGTGTAATAGCTCCCTGCAGCAAAACCTTCATGAGAGGAAGGCGTTTGTTACCTTACTAGAGCTTTCATGTGTAAAATGATTATATAAATAAAGTAAAAATAAAGAAGATTACGTTTCTGAACAAATGAAATAAAGCAGCTATAACGGGGCTCCTTCAAGTGCAATGACACCACACTGAGCATGGTCATTTTGAGGAAGACTTCAGACATGAGAAGCTTAGTTGGCAGGGAAATTCAAGACCGAGAACAAATATTTCCAGATCTTCTGATCCTTCTTTTCAGATGTCAATCCAGTCTAAACAAAACATTTAGAAATCTTATTGCAAGTAGCAACAAACTTGGGTTAAATAAAGTCAGTCTGGAAAAAAATAGAACATTAAGTCTTTGTAGTGAAAAGGCAAAAATAATTCATATTCTGCATATAAATAAAACCCAGTTGTTTTTGTCTACCAGAGCATTCATCTGTCATCTTTTGTTTGCACCCCAACTGCCAACCAGCCTTGATGCACAATTTGCAATCTGTGGCATCACAATTATTCATCTGATAGTTCACACCTGCTGGCTCTCAGCTACTACATTATAAAAATTGAGATTTCCCTAAAATTATATATAGCCAAAATCCTTTATATCATGCAGTCAGTCACTCAGTATTTAGCTCTCAGCTCGCTATTTCTTTTGCTTGAGTAAACATTTGTGTTATTCTTAGTTCTCTTTTCCCAAAACTAGATTTCTCTTTTCCTCTCTCCTTTGTCCTGATTATACTTTTGCTTTTCTCTTCATCTTACTTTTGCCCCATTATACTATTCAATCATCTATCCCATACCCTGTCTTTGCATTTGCACAAGAAATTCAAAGATATAATAAATTTAAGGCAAGGTTTGGATTAATTGATTCAAGGTTGTGTGATATTGCCCTCTGGACCAAAATGAGATCTGTGCAGCATGGTAAGCGTTAAAAATAACCATTTTAAGGCTGAGATTTTTCAAAACAGTCTAGTGAATGTGTGCCTAATTTCCATTATTTTTAATGGGAATTGGGTATCCAAATCCCTGTGGCAACTTTGAAAATCTCAGCGTTGTCCATGTACTTCATGCTATACTGTCCCAATTCTGAGAGTAGTCAGGGGAAAGAAATGCATGTAAAAAGCATGGAAACAGAATAGTGCTGGTTACCTCTTACTAGTTCCTTCCTAACCATGCTTCTTAGCACACATGAACAGACTGTACAGGACAGGAGTAGCAATAACACTCCAAGACCAAACAGGCTGCAGTAAAGTCAGCTTATTTGCTGATACTGTGGAGGTTATAAGAAGCAAAAGATGGCATCATCAGCCAGGATAGCGCACTGGAGAAGGATAACTCCTTACTACCTAGCAGTGTACCTATTCAGTCCAAGTGAAGAGATCAATGTGCATACGGTGCTGAGACCTATCTAAAATGTTAGGGTTCAGGGCTGTTTCCTGGCGCCAGTGCAGATATATATGGAACCGTTTAGGATGGAATGCTAATACTGTATTATAACTTTCAGCCATTAGGTGGTGCCATGAGTAAGATACCTTACATGAGCAGCTAACAGCCATACCTGATAGTGCATTAAAGTATCTTAAAGATAACACATCTCCCCCCGTTCTCTCTCTATGATGGATGCTCTATATCCAGTCCCAATCTGGTACAGAACCTTGACCAACTAGTAGCAGTCCTGTATCTACTGTGTACAAGCAGTACATGACATTTTTCCCCACACAAGAGGCACAATTCACTAACAATTCCTGTGCTTAATGAGCTAAGGGATTGTTCCCTTCTGTTGCCCTCAAGGAACACAAAAAATTCCAAATGGCCTATGCCTCTTCCTCCCAAATGTTCTTTGCCTGCTTGCAGCGTCTACTGGGCATGCCAAGAGGAGTAAGCTACACCATTCTACGGGATCGTGCAGTCTCGGTGCCTGCCCCCCTCACTATGTGCCAGTGAACTCTGAGTGGCATATCCCTCCTCGAACTCTCCCTTGGGCTGTGTAGTTCTGTACCACACTACAGCACAAGCCAGCGTCTACTGGGGAACAGGCTGGATCCTAACACTCAAGCAGCATTTACCCCTTGGAGCAGTATGAACTCAATGCCAACAACACCCAAGATCCCCATTAAATCATAAGCTGGTACAGCATGGGATAACACTTTTTACACATCCTGCCTGGACAAATAAGCATTCTTGTCAAATAAGAACCAGCAACCTTGCAGAATAATATCACTGAACACTTCCTGACTGGGGTTTCTCTGAACAGTGGTCTCCTATGCCCACCAAAGTGGCACATTTGAAAACATCCTTTGACCATGCTTACATAGGGCTCGTCTTATTCATTTTTCTTATGCAACGCTGGAAAGGACAATGTGACACAGCTCATGTGCCCCGATTGCCTGTCCATTTAACATCTTGTATCCTGTTCAAACTTTCAGCCTAGTACTCAAAGTAAAAGTTCACTGTACTTCAGACTGCTTTGAACAGGCTCTGCCATACCTTCCACAAAAGCAATGTGATGTGCAACAGATACCATGATGAGGCCCTGTGTGTTTTATTCTCTCCCTCTGTCATTAATATACATCCTCTTTTAATGAGACTTACCACAAAAGCTCTGGCTATACATATTATCTCAAAGTATTTCTGGAATAACAACTGTTCATGAAGCACATTTGATAGTCTGATTTATTAATGCCATATCTGCTAATTTATATGTCTACTTCTGCAAATGTATAATATTAGACAGATACAGCTATGCACAAACACACACAGAGATTCTGCATGACATTTTTCATGAGAGAAGGAATTGCCCCAATGTCCTTGGCTAAAATGAAATTTTTGCATACTCTTGTGCATTAATGTATAAACTAGCTGATGCCCAGAATCAGTTAAGTTTAATATGTGTTTGTGTGTGTAGGTCATGAAACACGTTGGGACAAAAATTACCACATATATAAAATAATGTTATTCCAGACGGGAGTCTTTTTGAGAGCAAACTTACTGAGTGGCAAGCAGTTACCAAGTTTGCTCATTACCAAACACAGCTTCTTATGATACTTTAACAAAACATATGGCAAGACTAATCTAATGGCCATCTGACAAAGTTGCTTGAAAAATGGAATTGTCCATTTACTTTCAAAAAAGTGCCAACTATTTTTCCCAAACAATAATGGTGATAACAAAAATACATCATGGGAGGGATTTTTAATGCTAATTTGATGTAATTCATGAAGAAAGATAATTGTAACTCTCTTCCCTAATTTTTATTTTAATTACTTACTGCAGTTTCATGCCCCCACCCCTATTTCCATAATCAAATCTTCTGTAATTACTAATGGCAACTTGTCTCTAACTTCCATCCCTGCTAAATGTATTCTGCTAGCTGGAAACCTACTGCATGTGGGATTCCCTCTTCCCTTGTATGGTTCTTAATTGTAACAACATAATTGTTTTTTATGAAGCTCGAGGAAGGAGTGGAGTGCAATTTTCATTTTCTCTAGTCACATCAAGGGGAGTGATCCCACCTGGGAAGGCCTGTTATTTTTAGCAGTCATGAGTGTCTGTGTCTGAGTTTTTCACCAGTAAGGACAGATTCTAGAAACAATGCTTAGTTGGCAATATTAATGATGAATGAGGCAAAACATAATACAGCAATACAAGGTTCTACAGTGCTTACACTACCAGTGAAGAGTTGGTTTTGTTAGTAAAATACTGCAACCAGTTTGGACTTCGAATACACGAATCCTTTTCTCATTTGTCCTGGTTCATGACTAGGACTCTTGGCATTCTCGTAACACAAATAATATATACTAATACAAATAATAATATACAACTGTGCAGTACACACGTTAGAAAGGCAAAACTGTTGAATCTTCAATATCATTTTCATAATAAAGAAGGTCCATTATTGTGAATATATGTAATCTGTTGTGATAAACCATCATAGACCACAGATTGGGCGCCAAATGCTCAGCTGGAGAAAATCAAAATAGCTCCAGAGAAACCAAGGGACACATTTAAGATGGTGAGCTCTGGTGACCAGGATTCCCTCTCTTTAGGTACATATATTTGCCTGATGGCATGCCGGCTGTTAGGCACTACCATATTATAAAAAATAATGATAATAATACACGGATTTGCAGCTGCCTAGAAGCTGGCCATCTGTTTTTCATACAGGCCACACATTCTGAAAAGACAAAAACATCATAATGAAACTTTGGAAGAAAGCTCATTGTATTCAAAACAGTATGCAGGGATAGAATTATTTGGTTTGTACTTTAGATTAAAATTTCATTCTGTCAACAAGCTAAGCAAACATCTACAGTCACAAGCACGGATTCTGTCTTTCAGTAACGTGAGGCTGTTAAGCCTCTGTTATCATAGGAGGGTTGGAAAGCAGTGCTGCTTATCATGCATTGATCTGTTGTCTTTGGCATAGCCTGGAGTTTCATACATTTCCTAGAGGCATACAAAATCTTTACAGCAAAATGCAAAATGACTTGAAATTTAAGGTTTGCCATCTTCAGCTACTAACTCAAAAATAGGCCAATTTTCTTGGAAAATTTAATGAACATAGCATTTTTAGAGTGAAAAATGGGCTAGTTTTCAAGAAAAGGGCATTTTTGTATTTGGAAATTATGATTTGGAGCTAAAACAGCAAAAAATTGTGAAATTCTCTGTGAAACAGAAAGCCTTTGCGTCTGTTGTATAATTTGGATGTTAACCAGAGGTGAAAGTAAGCCGGTCCGGTCCGGTGTACTGGTAAGAGTCGGTACACAGACAATCATACCGGCAGGGCCGCTGATGAAGGTGGCCAAAAGGGGCAGCTTCCCTGGGGCCTGGCAATTTAAAAGGGCCTGGGGTTCCCGGAGCCCCTAGCCCTTTAAATCGCAGCCAGAGCCCTGGGCTTCTGGCTGCCGCCACCACTATCACTACCATAGTGCTCCGGCAGTGATTTAAAGGACCTGGGACTCCCAGCTGCTGCTACCACTACCGCTCGAGCGGCTGGAGCCCCGGGCCCTTTAAATCACTGCCAGAGCCCCGGGGCTCCTGGTTGCTGCTGCTACCCTGGGGCTCTGGCAGAAATGTAATGGGCCCGGGGCTCCATAGGTGATTTAAAGGGCCTGGGGCTACCATGCTGTCAGCCAGAGCCCTGGGATAGTGGTAGTGGTGGCTGGGAGCCCCAGACCCTTGAAATCACTGCCAGAGGCACGGTGGCACAGGCCGGGCAGCACTAAAGGGCTGGTTGGGGGAGTCTGGCCCCAGTCCCGCCCCTTCCGCCAGAGGCCCCGCCCCTTCCGGTTGAGTGCCCCACCCCCTTGCTCAGGACCCTGGCCACCCTGTGTACCAGTAAGTCCTAAACTTACTTTCACCCCTGATGGTAACATAATATAACCCAAGGTGTTAACATAACTCAGTCACTGTCCTACATGAAACAGTAATAAACAATGTTTGGTGCACAGAGACCTCAGCCTGCTTAGTACGGTGGCAAAAACACTATTAAAAATCCTGCCATGAGAGCCTGCAACTTATACACACCCTTTGCAGATGTAATCACTACCAGGAACGTGGTTGTCTGACACAAGAGGACCAGTGGACAAGATGCTAGGGTTCAAATTGAGGTCCCATTAGAGCCACCAGAACCGTATTTAGCTCCTGCTATGGGACAAGCTCTTGGACTGGAAGATGTAGATGGAGAAGCCTTTGAAGGAATCAAATCACCATTGAAGAAGACTGATTTTCCCTGAACAGGGGGATGAAATGCTGCAGCAAGATTCACTGTCAATGAACTAAGTGCAAGTCCTGATTTCTGAAAGCATAGCCGGTACTCTAATATGTCCTGGAAAGAAGTACAGATTTGTTGGCTCTCATGGGCCAAGGACCACACTGAAAACCTCTTCAACTTCACTAAGTAGGCCACCCTGTACTGGACTTCTTACTGTTGAATAGGACTTGTAAGATAGCTGCAGAGCACTGCTATTCCTCTTCCTTCAACCATGAAGCAGCCATGCCATGAGATGCAGGAAATTGAGCACAGGATACAAGGTGCAGACATAATTCTGAATGAGCAGCTCAGGAAGGAGAGGCTGGGAGGCTGAATTAACAGCATGAAAGGTCAGAGAACCAGCACTGTCTCGGCCATGCTGGGGCAATGAGAATGTGGTTGGCCCAATCTGCCTTGAACTTGAGGATGACCTGAGGAATGATTGGTATAGGGGAAAAGGCATATAGGAGAGTTAAATGCCACCTGCAGTGAAAGGCATCAGAAAGGGAGCCCAGACTGAGACCCCACAGAGTACAGAACAGGAGACATGTCCTGTTCTCCCTTGTAGCAAACATCTTGATTGTAGGAACTTCCCATGCTGCAAAGATGATACAGAGAACACCAGTCTTCAGAGACTACTCGTGGCTCAAGGGAAAATACCTACTGAGATGGTCCACGAGATGTTTCTGTACCTTAGGCAAGTGAACAGCTATCACAGTAACGTTCTCTTTGATGCAAAACCACCACAAAATGATTGCCTCCAGGCAGACTACCTTGTTTGTTCACACAGAACACTGAGGTGGAATTGTTGGTAAATATGTGAACCACTGAGTCTGATACAGTTCTGGACGGTGCAACATGCATTGTGGGTGGAACAAAGCTCCAGCATGTTGTTATGGAGTGACAACCCTATTGCTGCAACCACAGTCCCTGTACCTTCAGCGACCCCCAGTGCATCCCCAACCCACCAGGGAGGCGTTGGTTACAACTGACTTGGTTGGTGGGGTCAGGCAAAAGGAATGCCCTGGCAACCGTTCTGCAGACACATTCACTATTTTCATTATTGCAAGGAATCTAGGAGCAGTAGAGGGAGATGATCCAGTCTATCCAGAGAATGAAGGGTAAAAGAGCAGACTGTCCTGAGCCACATCTGAAGGTGGCAAAGATGCAGCCTTGCAAACTGGACAACCTGCAAGTAGACATGTGGCCTAACAGTCTCAGAAATACTCAAACTGTCGTGGAAGCCTGAGACACAAGGAAGAAAGGAGAGCAGTAGAATACAGAGCCTGGACTTCAGAAAAGCAGACTTTGACGCCCTCAGGGAACTGATGGACAAGGTCCCCTGGGAGAATAACATGAGGGGGAAAGGAGTCGAGGAAAGCTGGCTGTATTTTAAAGAATCCTTATTGAGGTTGCAGGAACAAACCATCCCGATGTGTAGAAAGAAAAGTAAATATGGCAGGCGACCAGCTTGGCTTAACAGTGAAATCCTTGCTCGTCTTAAACACTAAAAAGCAGCTTACAAGAAGTGGAAGATTGGACAAATGACCAGGGAGGAGTATAAAAAAAAAATATTGTTCAGGCATGCAGGAGTGAAATTAGGAAGGCCAAATCACACTTGGAGTTGCAGCTAGCTGGAGATGTTAGGAGTAACAAGAAGGGTTCCTTCAGGTATGTGAGCAACAAGAAGAAAGTCAAGGAAAGTGTGGGCCCCTTGCTGAATGAGGGAGGGAACCTAGTGACAGAGGATGTGGAGAAAGCTAGTGTACTCAATGCTTTTTTTGCCTCTGTCTTCACAGACAAGGTCAGCTCCCAGGCGGCTGCACTCCGCAGCACGGTATGGGGAGGAGGTGACCAGCCCTCTGTGGAGAAAGAAGTAGTTCGGGACTATTTAGAAAAGCTGGACGAACACAGGTCCATGGGGCCGGATGCACTGCATCCAAGGGTGCTAAAGGAGTTGACAAATCATGGCAATCGGGGGAGGTCCCGGATGACTGGAAAAAAGCTAATGTAGTGCCCATCTTTAAAAAAGGGAAGAAGGAAGATCCGGGGAACTACAGGCCAGTCAGTCTCACCTCAGTCCCTGGAACAATCATGGAACAGGTCCTCAAGGAATCAATTCTGAACCACTTAAAGGAGGGGAAAGTGATCAGGAACAGTCAGCATGGATTCACCAAGGGCAAGTCATGCCTCACTAACCTAATTGCCTTCTATGATGAGATAACTGGCTCTGTGGATGAGGGGAAAGCAGTGGATGTGCTATTTCTTGACTTTAGCAAAGCTTTTGATACAGTCTCCCACAGTGTTCTTGCCAGCAAGTTAAAGAAGTATGGGCTGGATGAATGGACGGTAAGGTGGATAGAAAACTGGCTGGATGGTCGCGCTCAACGGGTAGTGATCAATGGCTCCATGTCTAGTTGGCAGCCGGTATCAAGTGGAGTGCCCCAAGGGTCGGTGCTGGGGCCGGTTTTGTTCAATATCTTCATCAACGACCTGGAGGATGGTGTGGACTGCACCCTTAGCAAGTTTGCAGATGACACTAAACTGGGAGGAGTGGTTGATACACTGGAGGGTAGGGACAGGATACAGAGGGACCTAGAGAAATTCGAGGATTGGGCCAAAAGAAATCTGATGAGGTTCAACAAGGACAAGTGCAGAGTCCTGCACTTAGGACGGAAGAATCCCATGCACTGCTACAGACTAGGGACCGAATGGCTGGGCAGCAATTCTGCAGAAAAGGACCTAGGGGTTACAGTGGACGAAAAGCTGAATATGAGTCAACAGTGTGCCCTTGTTGCCAAGAAGGCTAACGGCATTTTGGGCTGTATAAGTAGGGGCATTTCCAGCAGATCGAGGGACGTGATTATTCCCCTCTATTCGGCACTGGTGAGGCCTCATTTGGAGTACTGTGTCCAGTTTTGGGCCCCACACTACAAGAAGGATGTGGATAAATTGGAAAGAGTCCAATGGAGGGCAACAAAAATGATTAGGGGGCTGGAGCACATGACTTATGAGGAGAGGCTGAGGGAACTGGGATTGTTTAGCCTGCAGAAGAGAAGAGTGAGGGGGGATTTGATAGCTGCTTTCAACTACCTAAAAGGGGGTTCCAAAGAGGATGGATCTAGACTGTTCTCAGTGGTAGAAGATGACAGAACAAGGAGTAATGGTCTCAAGTTGCAGAGGGGGAGGTTTAGGTTGGATATTAGGAAAAACGTCTTCACTAGTAGGGTGGTGAAGCACTGGAATGGGTTACCTAGGGAGGTGGTGGAATCTCCTTCCTTAGAGGTTTTTAAGGTCAGGCTTGACAAAGCCCTGGCTGGGATGATCTAGTTGGGGTTGGTCCTGCTTTGAGCAGGGGGTTGGACTAGATGACCTCCTGAGGTCCCTTCCAACCCTGAGATTCTATGATTCTATGATTGTAGATTGAGACAAAGATGTCGCCTTGTCTGAAAACAGTAGGATGGTAGGAACACGGTTGACATCATGGAATATAACAGGACCCAAATAAACTTGAGTTTTTGAGTGGAAAAGGTTGACTTTCTGGTGTTTAGAAGGAGGCCTATATGGTTAAGCAAATGCAAGGTGGTGCTGACAGGAGCGAGAACTTCCTCTCTGGATCTACCCCTGAGCAACCAATCATCGAAGTACAAGAAGATGTGCATTCCTTTTTTTCTGAGATATGCCATAACCACAACCATGCATTTAGTGAAAACTAACAAGGCAGAAGAGGCTGAATGGGAGGATCAACTAATGAAAGCAGTGTTCTCCCACGACGAAGCAATCTCCCACGAAGAAGGAATTTTCTATGGCTCGGTAAAATTGCCATATGAAAGTAAGCATCCTGAAAGTCCAGAACAGCAAACCAGTCATTCTGAGACAACATGGGGAGGATAGTCACTAGGTTGACAGTTCAGAACCTCATATATCTAATGTATTTGTTGAGGCCACAAAGGTTGAGGATGGTGTAGGCTGTGCTAACAGTATAGGGCCAGTACAGCGAGTATAGGGGCTGTCAATCATGGTGTCCACAGGGTGACCTTGGGGGATCTGCATATGTGCAGAAGGGATTCCTGGCCAGAGAAGCACAGGTCTCCAGGTCTTGCTGTGATAGTGACTCAGGTGAAGGTTTCTAGTCCTACTCTGCTCAGCACCAGTTTTCACCCTGCCCAGCAACAGTTTCTGATTAGTTTGATTATCCATTCACAATAAATATGGAATGCACAAAAAATAAATGTATAGTTCACAATTCATTTGTAGCAGGGATTTAGGCTAATCAGAAACCCAAGAAACATTTTTGTTAATTTTAGGGGGGGAGGAACAGTTTAATTCAATACCTAATATTTTAATTGTAGAGGCATCTCTCCAGTGAATTTGACAGGAAGAGAAAGAGACACAGATGTCTGTGTGCACCGCTTTGTGAGCCAAGGCTAGTCAAATTCCCTGGAGACATCTTTATAAACTAAATTGCAAATAATTATAATTAGGCTGTAATCATAATATCCACCTCTTTGCTAAACATCAGTTTCATCACAACAGTATGCCATGTGCTGCTGCCCAATACAAGGTGAAGACCACTTATGAGAAAATCTAATAATCTATCAAAATTGCATGTCTAATAATCTACCAAAATTAGCACCTCACAGTTCTTTTTAGCAGTAAGGGTACAGTTAAAATACTTAAGGTATTTTGATGGTCCAAACTAAAAATCAAAATGGGTCTATACTGTGCAGGCACAAAATCCCAATAAAAATATGCCACAAAAACTGAAGGAAAGATCTGTAGATCACTTCTGTTTTATGGGCATAATTTTCTTGCTGAGGCTGGTATATTAATGAGATTATTGCTGGTGACAGTTGTCTTCTCTATCCCCCAAAATAGTAGATTTACTCATTGAAATACAGGAAAATGTCAAATAGACGCATAACAGACTAAAGACAATCAGCTGATTTTATACAACAACATGTTGAAGATTATTTTTCCCCGGCAACCCAATGATTATTTTCCATACCACATTATATAGCATCTAACAACTTTGATCCCAGGTTACATGTCAGATCACACATGAAGCTAATGAGGCATTATGGACTAAAAATAGAAAAAATGAAAAAGTCAATGGGGAATAGTTGGACAGAATCCCTCTCTGTACATAATTCTGATTCTGTGCACTTTCCTGTGGACTAGTGGAAACAATGTATCATCAGTTAAAAGCCACCAATGCTCATGACTCCTGTACTGAGAGAAAAAGACGGTTTTACCCCTTACTGCCATTTCCAACAGTGACATTGGATATTGTGTCCAACAGTATATTGTGTCCTGAAGCCATAAGATTGAGACAGGCAAAAGCTGTGTATTCATCATCTGATTTAAACAGTTCAGAAGCAGTGTTGGGTTTTAGTTATGGCAAAATAAATATAGAAAGTCTCTTTTCATACTTGGAGACAAAGGGGAATATATTTTCCTGCACTTGCTGAAGTGGAGGGGTTAGTCTCCAAGATAAGTAAGTATTACTATATTTGACCCCATGAACCTGTGGAAAATGTGCTGGGAGGATTCTGACTCTGAGGCTACTTCCTTTGCCTGGTGTATTATTCTATCATAAAAGATGAAGTATTGGCAGTGACAAAGCCTAGATTTTTATATCCTGATTTTTAGAACTGATTGAAAAATGGAATTTTTAACATGTGGGAAATTCCAACATTTTAAAATGTGTTTTTGTTCTGAACTAGAACAAAAAAAGTCAAAATTAAAAGAAAAAACCATAACAAAAATTCTGATTCCGAGACACCACAATATTTAATTTAAATAATGTGTTGCATTGTTTCACTTTGATAATGTCAAAAAGTTTCATTTTATCTTAACAAAATATTTTGATATCCAAACATAACTGTGACATTATTGACACAAACTGTGACCATATAGATTATTGTTGCAACCAAGGTCCTATAGTTGCACCAAACCTTGTACAAAGGAGGTCAAGTAAGGTGTCTATAAAATGGTTGTAATTTGCTGCTTATCCTGTCTGTATCTGTGTATCATTTTTTGTATTTGAAGTTATGAATATTGGCTATGTACTAGTATCTCAATGTGTTTGATTCTAAGTAGCCTCAGTGAAGCATTTGGTCAGCATCTTGAGAAAGGACTATTCTCAGTAAGTGCCCAATCAAGAAACACGTAACTGACAATGGACTTTGGGAGATGCCAATCCACATCTGAGCTTTCATGGGAATGTTCAAACTAACATGTAAACAATGGGTGTCAGCTTGCAAAAAGCTGAATCATTCATCAACATGTGACTTGCCCAGGTGGCTACAAACTCCATCTTGTTGCTGTGATTTTGCACAGGAGAACAAAAAGGTTTCCACCCACAAGAGAAAGAATATAAAAGGCCCTGGAAATCCCTCCATTTTGTTATCAGCTGGCTCAAGAGATGGCCTCTCCACCCCAGAGAGATGCCTGAAAAAAACTAGAACAAAGGACAGTAACTAGGGGGGTGTGAGTGATTGCTGGACCCAGGCCATAAGCCGCAACATTGGTCTGAAAAGGACTGGGCCCAGAATAGGAAGGAGTCTAGTCTATGAAAGAAGCTTATTGGGACATCTCTGAGGGTGAGATTTACCTGTATTCAGTTTCCTATTATTAGGCTTAGACATGCGTGTTTTGTTTTATTTTGCTTGGTAACTTACTTTGTTCTGTCTGTTATTACTTGGAACCACTTAAAAACTACTTTTTATATTTAATAAAATCACTTTTGCTTATTCATTAACCCAGAGTAAGTAATTAATACCTGAGGGAGCAAACAGCTGTGCATGTCTCTATATCAGTGCTATAGAGGGCGGACAATTTATGAGTTTATGCTGTATAAGCTTTGTACAGGGTAAACTGATTTATACAGAGTAAAACGGATTTATTTGGGGTTTGGATCCCATTGGAAGCTGGGTGTCTGGGTGCTTGAGACAGGAGCACTTGCTAAGCCATTTTCAGTTAAGTCTGCAGATTTGGGGGCGTGGGTCTGTGCTGCAGCAGATTAGTGTAACTGGCTCAGCAAGACAGGGTTCTGGAGGCCCAAACTGGCAGAGAAAACGGGTTTAGAGGTAGTCTGAGCACATCAGGTGATATTCCCAAGGGGGTTTCTGTGACCGAACCGGTCACAGTAAAGTAAAGTTGAAATGATTAATTTCAACACTTTTCCACCTTAAAGTCCATTGAAATTGGCACATTCCTGTAAAATATGTTAATTTCAATGAAACTGCATTTTCCAGAAAACTGCTCCATCAAAATATTTTTAATCAGGTCTACTGATTTTATATGTTATAGGAAACACACTCAAACTAGCTGAAGAATGAACAAGAAAAACTAACACAGTTGCAGGTTTCTGAACATATTATTGTAATGAACTTCTGGCCACATGCATGGAAATAACATAGTCATTAGCAAGGCCAGAATCTGAGATCTTCAGCAGCAAAACCTCCTAGCTCTTGAAACAAAGAAATAGCTATGTTTACTGTAACTGAGAGCAGCCTGTAGAAGGAGGCATGATGACATGCATTTGGCAAGAGTGTCACATGCTCACCCTATTAAAAATAATGTGTTTTTTTCTGAACGTTGGAGTCATGTAAGAGGTTAAGTCCCATTTGAGGAGCCATTTTGTAATTAAATCATAGCTGTATAATACAGTGTTTCCATCACTCTCACGATTTTATCACAAGTCTCATGCTTTTTCCTGTGTTTCTGAAGGCTTGAGCTGCTGTAATCAGAACACATGCAAATCTTAGCTTTTATCTTTAAAAAAAAATTCTATCCCTAAGTTTCAGAGTAAATCTTCTAATTGTGACCCAAGTGCCCTCTAAAGATTCAGCTAGCAGAAATCAAATTACCAGAATGCAATACTCATTTTAAAAAAATTCTGAAGATTTAAGACAAACTCATGATTTTGGGGAGCCCAACTCATGATTTTTGAATGCTTGCGATTGGCAATACGACAAGACATGAGCTGTCAGCAGAGATAACTCAAGTGGTAGTGGCTTGTGCTTTTGAGATTCCTTAAAGTATCTGGCCACAGGATTGTTACATTACCATCCTCAGGCACGAGTGTAATTTTTTGTGGAAAATCAAACCAATTCCCATGGCGGGTTGATAATCCTGCCACAGGGAAGTAACATACTTTGCTTTCTGCTAGTGTAGGTCTTATCCCACCTTTAAATTCGGCAATTCTGTGGATTTTTTAAGTGTACAAGACTAAAAGGGAAAAATATTCAGTGCATTACAAGTGGTTGTATATCTTCAGTGGAATTAATGAAATAGGAGGGAGTTACGTATTCATTAAAAGACAAATCATTTGAAGTGAAACTCTCTGTCCCAAGATAAATAATGTTGCAACATCGGGTCACTAATTTTGTCCATGCTTTAGGAGAACGTGTGGGTGTGAGGGTTATTGATAATATTTGGCTATTTCTTTAAATCAAACCTTGTTTTTCTCTCCTCACTCCATGTATTCTTGTGTTACACACTGATCATTTTTTGTGTAAAAACAGTTCACTGCAGATTCCATGGACTGTTTCAACTAATAGCAACGGCAACACTTTGCAATCAGAGAAGCCCTCCCTGTTGTAACAAACAAAACAAAACAAAACAAAAAACACTGGCTCTCAGCTTTAAGGATTGCATTTAGGAGAGCTATTTAAACAAAAGCTTAGATCTACACTAGTGTGACCTGACCTTGGAAGGAGAACTCTTAATTTGAACAAGAGAGAGAGAAAATATTCAGTTTGGCAGCACCGCTGTCCTTGGCTTTGATGAGACACTCAAATGAAAAGCAATTGCAAAGCTACCTTCCTAAATTCAGGATAAAGAAGACAAGCAGGAAACCAAAATTTTCTTCATTATCTTCCTCTGCACCTCAGATAGGTAGCTAACAATGGTAGTAAGCACACACACACACACATTCCTGTGTCATTTTTTTAATACCTGTTTCTGATATGTCACAAAAGGCACCCTGATAAAAGAGCGAGTACATTTACAAATTCCTCTAATCTCTTTAAAGTTTTTCAATAGTTCTGAATTAAATCCCTTTCACCCTTATCTCTTTCTCCATCAGAAAATCCAGGGGGTATTTGGACTCAGACATCTATTGCACCAAAGATCTTTCATTACAACACACAAACAAGCACTTTTATTGAACAAGTACCCAATTACTTAACCCAGCTGCAGGTTTCATTCTAGCCTGCTGCCTCCACCTTGACATGGGCCTGCTAATCTCTTCTGACGGGCACTGCTACATATCAGTTCTAATACACAGAGATGATTCCTAACCTTCCTTGCAGAGAGCTACTGATTAAATAAACTGAGATGCCCATCTCAGCTTTCTTGGACCAATGAATAACAATGAGGAATCAAAGTTGGTAGATATGGACCTTTTCCCCTTTAATATGAGCCACATTCACAAATGAAAGGAAAATGAAGAGAGCTAATTCAGACAGAGAAACGGGATGAAAAACAGCTAAATGTTTATATTGTCATCTATAAACTGACTACTTTATTATATCAGCCTACGTTATGCTTCCTTTTTTTTGTTGTGACTCTGATGTAAATCAGTAAACATTTTCCTTGCTATTGTAATGTGTAAAAAGTGAGCTATGCCATAACTTGAAACTGCTTATCACGCAGGAAGATAGAAATATTTGAAGGTGAATACTTCCATCTGTTCTGCTTAGAATTAGTGAAAGAGCTCCAAAGGCTAGTTAACTGCAATGATAAATTACCTCCTTGGTTTATCTCTTTCCCCAAATGGTGACAGACAATCATCCTATGTTCCAAGCATATACCACCAGACCTAAGGCACTTGAGCGAATGCTGATAACTGATGCATCTGGGAAACTTGACTTAACACAGCCACACGGCAGAAAGACAGACAAAAAGAAAGAGATCAATAATAGAGCGAGAGAGACAGTTTTCCTCCCACAACTGAATTTATTCTTAGAAAAGGAGATTACAGTAGGGCTTCAAAGAAAAAATGCAGTTCCTATATCAATAATATTTACTTTAAAATAGCTGATGTAAATATAAAATAAAGGTAAAATAATGTAATCATGAACTAGTCCTATATTTTCTTTCACAATAACAATTAACTGCAGCAAAGATTCTCAAATGGTCAGAATATAGATACTGATGCAAAGACAAATGAAGAAGAAAAGGTAGATAAGCAAAGAAGGAAAAAGGAGAAGAGAGAACATAATGGAATAAGTAAAAGAACTGAAAATCACCAGCCATAATGTAATAGGCACTTCACATTGAAGGTATGGGATGGTGTAAACAACATGTTATATCAAATATGAGTCAGATCTTGCATGTTCATGTGATTTTTGCTATTCCCTCAAGAGAGCAGGATAAGAGCCTATATGATCAATTTTCTTCAGATATGGCAGGATTAAGTTCTCTATTCCATTTTATTCTAGGTAGCTCTGGGTGATTTTGGGGTTTTTTTTTTTTTTTTTTTTTTTTGACAAATAGTAAATTCGCTGGGAAAAAAATTCAGGGCACCAAAACAAAATTTGAAAAAAATATTTTGGAAATGTGGAACCATTTTTTGTTTCAGCATTTCTATTTGAAAAGGCATTTCATTTATAAATGTAGCTAATAAAAATGATTAAAAATATCCCCAAACTACCTGAAATACAAAATGAACCCTTCCCCACTAAAATTCATTTGGAGCCTAACAATTTCTGTCAGGGGGAGGGATGTTCATTTTATCCCCAAAATGAAAAATCCATTATTCACTCAGCTCTAATTCTGGATAAGGGAGGATTGTTACAGATGAATTTGTTGAACCATTTCCAACAGAGGCTTTCAAAATGAAGTCTAGCATCATGGAATCTGAATTTCTGGATGCTTTTTGGAACCATGTTTCTTTATGTGTGAGAACCTAACCCCTACTCAGGGCCGGCGCTATAACTAGGCGACCCTAAACGGTCACCTAGGGTGCCAAGATTTGGGGGGCAGCGGGTGGCTGCCTCCTGTCTCCTGGCTCCACACTCAGCCGCTGAGCGTGGAGCCGGGAGGCAGCCGGCGAGCCGCCCCCCTGCCTCCCAGAACCGGGAGGCAGCCACAGTGAGCCGCCCCACTTCCCCACGCTGTCACCTAGGGCGCGAAACTTCCTTGCACCGGCCCTGCCCCTACTCACTGGAATCAGTTTGTTTATACATTGTTGAGACTGATTTTCTGCATGCTCTTATGTATTTCTATCATAAAAGCATGTAGGACGCTGTCCTCAATAAACAAAAAAAAGTTGTTGTAGTTTATCTCATGTTCAGAGACATGTGCTGGAAAAGCACTGGGTTGTTTGTGTGCTTTTCCCTGTATTTGGGCTATTCTCTGTGCTGGCAGGTTGCGTGCTGTTAATGTGTTTTAGTTGCACCATTTTAGAGGCTGGTTCCCTTCAAGCTTCATACTAGCGTTTTGCTATGTGTAACTTTGCTGCATATTCCTATATATATATATACATATATTCTGGCAATGGCTGTCTTCAACATGTTCCTACACAATACCTAGATGACCAGAGTCAAGCACAGGGTTTGCATTTGTTATTGTATTCCCCTCATGTTCCAGAAGCAGAGTGAGATTTATTTAAGGGATTGTTTTGTTTGTTAATGTCATGAACGAGTAGTAGAAACCTAGCAGAAACAGTAGAAATTGTGATATAGTCCCAAATATAATTAATCTAAAATCAGAAATGGTTTTCATCTTGTCATTGAAAAATGAGACCCAACAAGTGAGGTTTTGTCAAAATGAAAATGTGTCTATCTGACCCCATGTCTAGTTTAAAGAGGAATTGGTTTTGATCTTTAATATCCAAGAACCAAAGGCTTAAATGTGGATAGAAATGGAACAGGTGAGTCAGTACTGCTTCAAATACTTTTCCCACTCACATTAAAACATAAAGTTGTATAACATTTTCTTAGATTTTTTTCTGGGCCTTTAATTAAAAAAAATCAATCAATCTGAATGCAAGTAAGAAATAAAAGACAGTAAAAAATGTTTGAGCTAGATGTCTTAAGTGTACACCGAACAATGAGGATAGCACATTCAGCAAAATTTGGCTTCCCTTAAAAAAAATCTTGACAGAAACGTTTAACATAAAACAATTAGGCTCTCTTTTTATTAACCTTAACTAAACAAAAAAAAATCTCCTTTTATTTGTTTTGGGATTGGCTGCCATCTATGAATCTATCTCAAAGGTTTGCTGGTATATTTTTCTTCTATTTTACTCTTCTCTCTTGATAGAACATTGAATGGTTCCTGCTGTTTAATTGAAAGCTACCATTTTATTTAGCAGAACATACTACCTTTTTCATAAGATGGAATTTGTCTTCAGGCCATGTCTGCTTCTAAGGATTTTGTTTTTAATTTCAACTCAAACTCATTGGTCCTTCGCACAATAGATTTCTGATTATACCACTCTGTCTTTCAGGACACATGTATGCACCAGATATTCAGCTGGTGTAAATAGGTATAGCTCAATTGATTTTAGTGAAGCTAAACAAATTTACATCAGCTGAGGATGTGTCCTATAGAGTTGAAGGTGGAATATTTTCCATTATGGATCTGTTAATTGCCATAAGGCAGAATTCTTGATTTCTTTAGGTTTATTCAAATTTATAACCGAGTGTTTTTAGTGAAGGATGTGTGGTATCTATTACCTGTGTCAAGTATTTTTTATTCCCAAGGGCATTTTTAAACCTAGTACTGCCTATAAACCCATCAAAGATGGTATTCACTCATTTCAAGGACTGCATCCTCTACCTTCATTTGTTCACCTGTTTCAGCAATTTAAAGTACTAAATAAAACTACAAAGGGGAAGTGAAGTCTTTGAGAATAGCCCTCTCACCTCCTTTAACTGCAGAACTTTTCAAAGGGACACCCCTGGGGCTTTTATCACTAAGTAGAGATTTAGATTCTTTCAGACATATTTCAGGGGATCTTCTGTTATCTGCAATGGTTTGGCCTTTTAAGAGGTGACAGATATGACTATTGTGATGTGATGTAGAATTCATTCTAGCAGTTAGATTTCTTGCAGGTTTGGCTGATTCCAACTTCTCACCGTATTAAGAAGATACATAGGATTTCCCCCAGATGGAACTGAAAGCTTCACAGATTAGTCACAGTGACATTAACGCAGACCTCCACTTAGCCCATATTTTAAAAATTTGTAGTGCTTGAAGATTAGTCCCTGAATATCTTTTTGTCTATAAGACTACTGCACCTTATCTTCTAGCCAGCTTGAAATTGATGGCAAAACTCTCCTCTCCTATTTCCAATGTGGATCTCTATTGCATATTTTTCACGTGGAATGAGTACAAAATTAGCAGTAGGAAGACGGAATGGAGGGACCATCAGAGGAAAATTTTTGCACTCATTAAATTTGGTGAAATATGCTCTTTGCTTAAAGAAGCTATTTTAAATCGGAGATAGTATAGCTCAGGCAGGTATATAAATACTAAGGGCTCTAGCTCGGCTGTAATTCTTCCTGTGGAGCACATATGCTGCCATGCTTTTAATGGGTGTTGTGCCTTGCCATTTAAAGCACAATATCAATACTAAATGCAGTAGAGGCTTCTCTGCCCTGCCACATGATACCTGATCACCTGAATTTCTCGATACAGGTTGGTAAAACTCTTGCAAACTTTCCACGCAAGCTTGCTTGCCCATAATCGCCCCCTAAGCTTATTTTTCACCTGTCACTGTAGGGTAAGTACAAGTGTTGTTATTTTTACAAAGGTGTACTACAGTAGCTGATTACTGTACATTACTTAGCCCTGGGCTACACTGTGGGGGGTCGATCTACGATATGCAACTTCAGCTACGTGAATAACATAGCTGAAGTTGGCGTATCGTAGATCGACTTACCTGGCTGTGAGGACGGTGGCGAGTCAATCACTGCCGCTCCCCCGTTGACTCCGCTTCTGCCTTTCACCTAGATGGATTTCCGGAGTCGACGAGGAGCGCGTTCGGGGATCGATTAAGCGCGTCTAAATGAGACACAATAAATTGATCCCCGATAGATTGATTGCTACCCGCCGATCTGGCGGGTAGTGAAGACAAGCCCTTAGATGGAGATTTTTTTGATGTAATCAGCATGCAGATTAAATTATGTCTAGTTGATGCTTCTGTGGCAGAGTCCCTCAGCCAATAAAGCTACAGATAAATGAAAATAACAGAGGATCATAGTCTTGCATTTTCAAGTTCAAGGTGTCAAAGTTTTGGCACCAATTCATTAAAAGAAAAAAAAATGTCACCAGGAAAGAGAGATAGCAGTGCTGGTATCTCCTAATCATATCCATTAGAAGGGATTTTTCTCAATGTGAAATATATTAACTGAATTTTGGCTGATAATCCTCACAAGCAAATGTTAAACAGAAAACATCTGCTTGTTATCAGTATAGCTAAATGGGGGAAATGGCATCTCTCTTTCAATATTTACCTCAACAAAGCTGTAACATACTGCCCTTTGTCAGAGTCAAACAGGATTCTGGAAAGGTGACTAGAGGTGTCACTGATGTTCCATCTGTTCTGGAGATTAATATACTCCTCCATGCTATGCTGATACTAGCCAATGTGCACGTAGGATGGGCACTTTATGTGGCTTTACATTCTTGGTTGTTGTGTCACTTTCAGAAGTTTTACCTTTGAAAGGCCCAGCTTTTAAGCATGACAGTAGAACCACAGAAAGACTAAGAACTGAATCAGGGCTGAGTGTATTCCAGGCAGACTTAATTTGGTACCAATAAACAAGGCTTACTTCCAGATAAAACCTTACAGAACCCCCAATAAGACATTTAAACCTGGGTACACTAACATTTTGTAACCAGTAACTGAGTTTTATGATAACCTTTTACTGGATACAAAGCAAGACTCAACAGTCATGTTCCAGAGTCCCTCCTGTATTTGAGTTTTTATCAATTTTGTGTAGAGAATAGGAAGGAGATGCAATTCAACAGGATATAGGGGGAAGTTTGACAAAAAATATCACTATGCTTTTCTGCCAGCTCCAGTTACTTTGCACAATTTTCAGTCTCAGCAGTGCCACATATTAATGAGTTCACTGTGTAATCCATGCTCATTCCTCTTGTATGGTCTGATTCTTCACTCCCCACCTGAGCGAAAATTCCCATTGAAGTCAACACATTTTAACTGCAAAAGACTTAGACTCCAGGAGTAATAAGGAAGTATTGAAGGTATAGCAGCAGGGGAGACCAGCTTGATATTGGGGACCTTCATCTCATTAAGAAAGAAGGTTTCTTGACCAGATAGTATGGGGACTGAGAAGTTATCTGAAGTAGGAAGAGGAAAGCATTTCCCCTAATCTCAGTAGGGGGCTGAGTGCAAAGCTTCTGCCTTGCTTCTGAAACCCAATGCTCTAATAAATGTTATGTCTCATTTTACTTTTATAGGCATGTAAAAACTGTTTGACTTGCAAAGGCTTTGCAGATTCCATGAACATGGCAGGATGTATGTGCTCACAATAAATCAACTCTATTTGTCAAGGCTCAAAGTAGCAAACAGCTGTGTTTTGTTGTTTTAATGGAAAAAAATATGCATGAACTGCCCGGTATTAAAATGCATGGGAGTATATTGTGAAGAACAATCTTGCATTGGCAGAGGAATGAAAAACATGAAAAGTCCTTTTTTTCTTATCTAATTCCTAGGACAGTAGCAGCTCCACTGAAGCTTGTGAGATTCTTACAATTGATCCCCTGGGTTGTTTTTGCACTGTGTGCCTGAATGTGTCCATTATGCAAATAGAGTGCAAGTCAAAACACCCATTCACTTGCCATTATTAACTGCACTGAATTGATGAGATATTGAAACTCATGGAAGAACTGGAACCAATGGAACTTCAGAGATACAAAGAGAGGGATTTTGTCCCCCATTATGGCCTCTATGTGGTACTCTAGCAGCTTATAAGGGATGTAAAAGTCCCTCAATGGTCCAGGGATGAATTCTTCCAGCACAGGAACTGTGGCTACTCTAAGTACAACACAGCATATCACCCAGAGAGTCATAGAAAAGTGAAGAGTATAGAAAAGCACTTTTTAGGTAGACTTGTGAGAAACTTTCACAACAAAACCTAAATCAGATAGATCTGGGTTTCATTGCAAATCTGAAACCCAGGATAGATTCACCACCATTTAATAAACTATGTTTCTGTTCCCTCACACAAGGGTATTGATGTGAATACCCTTGAATGTGAACTTTAACTTTGTTTTCCACAAATATTCTGCAATATTTGCTTTCAATTCACTATTTCAGTAAACTTTCCTGCCAGCAACTTCATTCACAGAAATATTTTTGGGAAAAGAATTCAAAAAGGGTGAATCAAAATGAATTAGTTTGAAAATTTAAACCAGCATAGTATATTTCTATTTAATCTCCGATTTCTGAAAAATCCCTGATAATTTGACAATAATTTGCACCATTAGAAATTTCCCTACTAGTTCAAAATACAAAATAGATTAAACCTTAATGTTTGTTTCCCCCACACTCTACTTGCATGTGCTTCTGCACTTCTCCTTGATTCCAAGTCTAGGAGCAGAAATGCCACAATACTAAAGAGGATTAAGGGCTCTTAGATTTAGATACATTAAAAGATGTGTGTACTTCAAGGAGAATGCAACATGTACGACTTAGAAAACCTTATCAAAGTTCCAGGCACATAGTTTAGTGCACAGCTCCCAAGAACAAATGGGAACTGGTGCATACTTACGGCCAGTTCTTGCCTTGTGTTGCATGGGTGCACTGAGGAGAGAAGTTTGAGTTCAGAGCCTATTTCTTCTGTGCAAATAGCAAAGCAGAATCTCTACATTGGGCTCAGGAGAGATCTCTACACTGTGCAAAGCATTGTGGACAAAGTTTATTTGCCAAAAATGAATTTTGGAGTTGACCAAAACTATTTATGATCTTGATAAATAGTTTTGGCTGAAAATAATGGGGGGGAAATTCCAAAAGAGTGAAAATGTTTCATTTTGACATTTTGTAAACTAACTGTTTTGATTTTTCATTTTGAAATGTAGCTAAATTTATTCTTTTAAAAGGGGAGGGAACAAAGCAAAACAAAACATTTAGTTTGGGGTTAAATGATCTGTTTCATTCAACCCAAAATTATTTGTTTTTGTTTTGGTGAGGGGAAAAAAAGAAAATTTGTTGGTTTTGGTCAACCACAAACAATTTTGTTTTCTGATTGATTGGTTCAGCCACCAAACAAATATCAATTATTCACTCAGCTTTACTAAGGGCTGGTCCACACTGGGGCGGGGGATCGATCTAGGAAACACAACTTCAGCTACGAGAATAGCGTAGCTGAAGTCGACGTTTCCTAGATCGAACTAAATTTACTTACTGCGGGTCCACGCGGCGCAGGCAGGCTCCCCCGTCGACAGCGCTTCCTCCTCTCGGCGAGCAGGAGTTCCGCAGTCGACGGGGGAGCACTTCTGGGATCGATTTATCGCATCCAGATGAGACGTGATAAATCGATCCCAGAAGATCGATCTCTACCCGCTGAATCGGGCAGGTAGTGTGGACCTAGCCTAAGAAGGGGATCTAGCTTCTGCACCAGTCAGTGCTCCATGGCAGATGTGGCTGGCCTCAGCCAGCTAAAGCAGATACTGTGTTTGGTAGTACACCCATAGAGCTCACTTCCACATTAGCAGTGAAATGTGCACAGCAGCACAGCCCCCTCCAGCCATTTGGTAGGAGGCTCTTGAAGTTGTGTGAAAGCAGCAGTCCATTTCTACATGTTGAACATGTAGAATTGGACTACTGGTTAGACAAATCTGTCAGGGATGGTCTAGATAATACTTAGTCCTGCCTTCAGCACAGGGGACTGGACTAGATGACCTCTTGAGGTCCCTTCCAGTCCCACAATTCTATGATTCTATGTGCCTCACTTAGTTAAGGGCTGGATTTCATGGGCTATATAAGAGGAATTTTGAGTCATTATACTGTTTTTCCATGACTTATGTTTTCAAACTTGCTCTTTTAAAAAGTCAAGTGATTATTTTTATAATTGCCAGCCCTACGTACTCAAAGAAAGCTATGGTCTTCCTGCTTCATTTGTCTTCACCATTTAGCAAGACTTTGCACATCAGAACTCAGCAGACAATACAGTTTATGTTGCCAGGGGCACAGTAGGATCCATAACCAGATCCAAGAGTTAAAAACTTTTCTAGGCCAGCAAAATACATAGCTAATACAGTACACAAAAGAAACAGAGATATAACACAATACATTGCCGTTCTTATGGTGAATCTCTCTCTCCCCACTCCCACCAATCTAACCAGTTACATATCTGACCAGAACTTCACTTTCATTCTCTAAGCAGATATTGAAAATATTCACTAGCACAATACTTTTAGGAATTAATCATTCATACAGGTATTGTTGTGTGGTAAAATGTTAAGATTATATGGCACTTGACGTATCTGTTAACATATAAGACAAACATCAACATTAAAATATTTTGCTGCCTTATTCATAACCTGTTAGATACATTTGTGGATATTAGGTGCTAGCCACATCTAGTGTTATGAAGATTTCTTTTAGGTGGGAGTTTTTTGTTTTGTTGGGATTTTTGGGTTGCAGGGGTGCAGAAAACTATTTCTTACTTAATTTCCTGTGTTTGATCATAGATGGATTTGGGTAGGCAAGAGGTATCTCCAGAAAGCATAATACATATATTACTTCTTGTAACATTGAGAGGGTGCTATTTCTCACCCCCCTGGCCTGTTCTAGCAGAGCTATGAAGTGAATGTTGTAGTAAGAGAAGAATGGAAGGGAGGGGGAGGTTGGGAAATCAATTCAAAAGTTTTTTTTTTCCTACTTTTGTATTTCGACTAACACACTTTAGTGTTACTATCTACAGGGCTGAAAAAGCAGAAGGCAGTTTTGCCCAGAGGCTGACAAGTTGAATACACTTTCAGCTGAAGGTGCTTACCAGTTATGTAGAACTACTCAAAGATTCTCATCTATTCAAGGGTCTGAGGTATGGACATATTTCATAATTTCTTCAATATCCAGTTAGTACTCCAGGCAGTTTAAACCAGAGGAGAAGCAAGCTGTTCATTGGCAATTCAAACTCTGCTGCTAAGACCTTTGTTAGAAAGATGGAAAGTAAAAATGAAAGGAACCAATATTTACATATTTGTTACCTATATAGTTTGTGCACATGGTACAGATGCATATGGAATACATGATGGTGTGATTTATTGCTAAAACTATTTCCACCACCCAGCAGTGTATTTACTTTTCAGATCATACTGCCTCTCAATGTCTAGTAAAGGCTTAATGAAAATTATTATGGTGGGGAGGGATAGCTCAGTGGTTTGAGCATTGGCCTACTAAACCCAGGGTTGTGAGTTCAATCCTTGAGAGGGCCATTTAGGAATCTGGGGCAAAAATCTGTCAGGGGACAGTACTTGGTCCTGCTAGTGAAGGCAAGGGACTGGACTCGATGACCTTTCAGGAGACTGGCATATCTCCATTTATTATTATATCCTCTTCTTATAATAAGGATATGTCTACACTACAAGAATAGTTCGATTTATCTTAAACCGAACTTGCGAAACCAATTTTACAAAGTTGATCGTGCGAATCCACACCAAGGACATTAATTCGAGTTTGAGAGTCCACACTAATGGGGCAAGCGTCAACATTGCAAGCAGTGCACTGTGGGTAGCTATCCCACAGTTCCCGCATTCCCCGCCGCCCATTGGAATTCTGGGTCTAGCCCCCAGTGCCTTCTGGGGCCAAAAATGTGTCGAGGGTGGTTTTGGGAACATGTCGTCATTCGACCCATACTCCCCCCCTCCCTACATGAAAGCACTGACGGGCAATTACATCGCACCCTTTTCTGGTGATTGACAGCGCGGACGCCACAGGACAGTGAGCATGGAGCCCTCCGCGATTATCGCTGCTGTTCTGTCTGTTGTCAACACCTCGCGCCTTATCGTCCACCCTTTCCAGAGACAGATGCTGGGAAATCGGGTGAGGAGGCAATGGAAGCTCCGCGAGGACATGAACTCTGAGAGGGGCACAGACCTCTCGCAAAGCATGGGACCCCGGCCCCTAGACATCATGGTGGCAATGGGTCACGTTCATCCTGTGGAACAGCGATTCTGGGCCAGGGAAACAAGCACTGACTGGTGGGACCGCATAGTGCTGCAGGTCTGGGATGAATCCCAGTGGCTGAGAAACTTTCGGATGCGTAAGGGCACTTTCCTGGAACTTTGTGAGTTGCTGTCCCCTGCCCTGAAGCGCCAGGACACCCGGATGCGAGCTGCCCTGACTATCCAGAAGTGAGTGGCCATAGCCCTGTGGAAGCTTGCAACGCCAATCAGCTACCGGTCAGTCGCGAATCAATTTGGAGTGGGCAAGTCTACCGTGGGGGTTGCTGTGATACAGGTAGCCCATGCAATCGTTGACCTGCTGCTCTCAAAGGTAGTGACCCTTGGAGACGTGCAGGTGATCATAGATGGCTTTTCTGCTATGGGATTCCCAAACTGCGGCGGGGCTATTGATGGGACACACATCCCCATCCTTGGACCGGCCCACCAGGGCAGCCAGTACATTAACCGTAAGGGCTATTTTTCTATGGTGCTGCAAGCACTAGTGGACCATAAAGGACCTTTTACAAACATCAACGTCGGATGGCCGGGCAAGGTTCATGACGCTCATGTGTTCAGGAACTCTGGACTGTTCAGACGGCTGCAGGAAAGTATTTACTTCCCGGACCACAAAATAAGTGTTGGGGATGTGGAGATGCCTGTAGTGATCCTCGGGGACCCAGCCTACCCGCTAATGCCCTGGCTCATGAAGCCATACACGGGCACCCTGGACACTGAAAAGGAGCTCTTCAACTACCGGCTGAGCGAGTGCAGGATGGTGATGGAGTGTGCCTTTGGCCATCTCAAAGGGAGATGGCGAAGCTTACTTACTCGCTCCGATCTCAGCCAAACAAATATCCCCATTATGATTGCAGCTTGCTGTGTGCTCCACAATCTCTGCGAGAGCAAGGGGGAGATGTTTATGGTGGGGTGGGAGGTTGAGGCCAATCGCCTGACTGCTGATTATGCACAGCCGGACACCAGGGCGATTAGAAGATCCCAGCGGGATGTGCTGCGCATCCGGGAAGCTTTGAAAGCTAGCTTCCAGAGCGAGCAGGGTAACCAGTGACTGTTTCGCTTGTTAAAACTGAAGCTGAACCAGCCCCCGTTTCTTTACCCAATTACCATTGTCTATCCTCTCCAATTACCAGCACCCTTTCCCCCCCCTTCATTCCCCGCTTTAAAAGTATAATAAAGGAAACATTGTTTATTAAAACCGTCTTCTTTATTAATGATTTCTCGGTAAAGGGTTGAGACTGGGACGAATACCGCAGTTGGGGAGCGGGTGGAGTGATGGAAAGGACGCTTCCCAACTCGGGGAATGACAGGCTCTTGCTCCCTGAGCAGTCCGCAGTGGTGGACTGCTTGTTTCAATGGAGCCTGCAACCCCTCCTGTTCGCAACTCTGTGAAGGGGGGCCTGTGTGACTTCTTGGCCGGGGATTGCGGCCACTGATCCCCTGCTGCATGGATCTGTCATGCAGGCTATTGCCTGCCGCCAATGATCTGCAGCCACCCTCCACCACCAGAAAGTGACAGTCCCCCGCCCATAGAGAACAGGAAAACCCCCTCCCAGAATGGCAAGTGTGCCTAATGAATGCAATGTGAGTGTGACTTTCTGTTGAACCTTTTCCCCTGTCTCCACCCTGTTATCGGCGCCTATCATCTCAAATCACAAACCACCCCTCCCCTCCCCCAAAATCGAACAGCCCTTTGAAAGATAGTCAAGGAAACAGCAATTTTCAGAACACAATTTTTTATTAAGGAGAGCAAAATTTTAAGATGAAACTTGGATGGGGGCTGGGGTGGGGTGCGTTTGGAGGGAAGTAAAGGTCCCATCTACATTTTTGGAAAGGAGAGCCTTCTGCTACTGGAGCAGTCCGCAGGGGTGGAGTGATTTTTGCCACGGCCCCTGCCTCCCTTCGTTCTACTGACTTTGGGTGAGGGGGGAATTGGACTTTGTGGCAGGGGAGGGCGGTTGGAAATAACATACAGAGGTGCTCTTTCCTCCTGCCTCCGTTCCTACAAAACATCAACAAGGCAGCGGAGCGTATCTGTTTGCTCTCTCATTAGTCCAAGCAGCGTTTGAGTCATCTGCTGGTCTTCCACCTGCCACCTGTCCTCGTGAGCTTCAGCCCTCTGCTCCCATTCGCTGACTGCTTGCTCGGACCTTGAGACATCCTCTCTCCGCTGTGCCGCCTCATTTCGGGAACAGACCATCAGTTCCGAAAACATGTCGTCCCGGGTTTTTTTTGTGTGCCGCCTGATCTGTGCAAGCCTCTGGGAGGGCGATCCACAGGTAGGGAGGGAGACACTCGCAACTGTGGGATGGGAGAAAGGGAGTGAATTCCTCAGAATTCCCGAACAATGCCTATACTCTTTCCCTGTGAACAAGACCATGCACACTATCTATCACATGTGTACTCAGTACAAGGTCGGATATTATGTCTTTGTATTAAGTGCCAGAGGTTCTGGTGTTCAGATCACACAAGCGGAGCTGGACACTGGAAAATGGCTCTCAGGAGACCATGGTAAGCCGTTGCCTTTGGACTGCTGTGACCTAAGTTCACAGCAGTGCGGTACTCCCATGTTTCAAGCACAGTTCCTAGCGGTGGCCAGTTCCTGATGCCGGCAAAACTGCTCGGCTACAACGGCTCGCCTACCCGTTTACCCCCCCCCCACCCCCACCCCCTCCGCGGGGCCGGTACCGGGAACTCTCCCTGCCCGCGACCCGCTGTGTTTTAATGGCTCGCCTACCTTCCCCATCCCTTCCGTGTGGCCGGTCCAGGGAACTCTCCCTGCCTGCGCACCGCTGTGTTTTAACGGCTCGCCTACCCCCCCACCCCCTTCTGCGTGGCCGGTCCAGGGAACTCTCCCTGCCTGCGCACCGCTGTATTTTAATGGCTCGCCTACCCTCCCCACCCCCTTCCACGTGGCCGGTCGAGGGAAATCTGCCTGCCTGCACACGGCTGTGTTTTAATGGCTCACCTACCCTCCCCACCCCCTCAGCATGGCCGGTCCAGGGAACTCTCCCTGCCTGCGCACCGCAAAGTTTCAGCAGTTAGCCTCACAGCTACCACGCCCCCACCTCCCTTGTCTGCAAACTGCCGGTTGTCGTTCTTTAAAGGAAAAGTCAAGAAATCACTATACTAACAAAACCACCCATTCAAACCAGGGCACCATGACTGATATCACTCTGATGAGGATTTCGGAGACAAAGACCGCATGCTGCGTGAATGCCAGCAAACCCCGGGGCCGTATGCCACCATGCTATGCAAGGCAATGATACCAGAGTAGCTGCAGCTTGCATGGCGTGGAAAAGTATCCTACCATGGAGGAGATAGTAAGGCCGCTCTCCCTGGGAACCTGATGCAAAAGCTTTCACTGTACCTACAGGAGAGTTTCGCGGAGATCTCCGATGGGTATTTCTCCTCTATCCCCATACATATTGACAGACTTTTCGAGTAGTTGCCATGGAAAAGATTGAAAACTGAAGCGCCTATTGCAAAGTAAGCAATAAAAACACATTGAAAACAAACCAATGCCTATTCTATTCAAAATAAATGTTTAAAACACCGACCTGATGATCCTTCGCCTGGGTCCTGGTCCGGGCTGCTGCTTTGGGAGGGTTCGTAGGGGATCTCGGTGAGGGTGATGAACAGATCCTGGCTGTCGGGGAAATCAGCGGTGAAAGCGCTGTTGACTGCCTCGTCCTCCTCCTCTCCTTCCTCTTCTTCACCGTCCGCGAAAATTTCAGATGACGTGGCCGTAGATAAGACCCCATCGTCAGAGTCCACAGACACTGGTGGTGTAGTGGTGGCAGCACCATCAAGCATAGCATGCAGTGCCTCGTAAAAACGGCATGTGTGTGTGGCTGCGATTCGGAGCGTCCGTTGGACTCTTTGGTTTTTTGGTATGCCTGTCGCAGCTCCTTGATTTTCACGCGGCACTGCGTTGCATCCCGGACGTATCCTCTCTCCGCCATTGCCTTGGAAATCTTCTCATAAATTTTCGCATTCCGTCTTTTGGATCGCAGCTCCGAAAGCACGGATTCATCGCCCCACACAGCGATCAGGTCCAAGACTTCCCGATCAGTCCAAGCTGGTGCTCTCTTCCTATTCTGCGATGTCATGGTCACCACGGCTGCAGAGCTCTGCATCGTTGCCAGTGCTGCTGAGCTCGCCACGATGTCCAAACAGGAAATGAGATTCAAACTGGCCAGACAGGAAAAGGAATTCAAATTTTCCCGGGGCTTTTCCTGAGTGGCTGGTCAGAGCATCCGAGCTCGGATTGCTGTCCAGAGCGTCCACTGAGTGGTGCACTGTGGGATAGCTCGAGGAGCTATTAGCGTCGAATTCCGTCCACAGTAACACAAATTCGACATGGCCATGTCGAATTTAGCGCTACTCCCCTCGTCGGGGAGGAGTACAGAAATCGAATTAAAGAGCCATTTATGTCGACATAAATAGCTTCGTAATGTGGATGGGTGCAGGGTTAAATCGAGTTAATGCTGCTAAATTCGACATAAAGTCCTAGTGTAGACCAGGCCTAAGTGAATAGTACGGGGAAAGAGAGAACATGTTTGTTTTACAAGTTTGGCAATCAAATAATGTCATGGCCGGCATATCATTGTTATCATTCTACGGTACAACTCCATTAGTGTATTGTCAATCATCTGACTACAAGTCATTGTTCCCTTTCAAAACAATAGAGTAATCCTGTCCAGAGACCTTACCTGAAATCCCTCAGTATGTTGTGTGAGGCATGAGATGCCAACAGCATCAGCTACTATACATTCAGGATAAAGAAGATGAGAGAAAATAAAGCACTGACAAGACACTATTTTTAGTTGTGCTCTGGATTTGTCCACTACTTGATCCTCTCTTTCTTTTCTAAAAAAAATTAATCAATTAATAAGTGGCATGGTTTACAGATGGGTCAACTACTCTCAGCAGTGGAGTCTTGGACTTTCATCACACCTATGCCTATTACAAAATAAATTCGAGTATTCTACAGTAATAATCCATACCAGTTCATTGTCCCTATTGTACGCTATCATGTGAATTGGAGAACAGACTATAGAATAATATATTTTTTTAAATCAGGGCCCACACCCGTTCAGAAAAACATGAGGTCCAGAATAATTCCAATAATTCTGTGCCTGCTGTAAAAACCTTTACATTCCTCACTAAGATGAAGGCTCATACTGCTATGGTGAACCCTCTCTAGAGGATGAATGTATCTTAAAAAGAACCCCACAAATGGCAGAAAATTTGCCAGCTCTGAATGATTTATTCACTCGAGCTAGACTGTGGCCTAAGTGATTGCTGCAACTCTTACTTTATCAGAGCAAGACAGACGGTTTGTGAGTATTTTATTTTACTTTTTTAAACCCAGAAATAATGCTATTACAGCTGCCTTTTTTGTTTTTCTTTCCAAGATTTCTCCACTGACTAATTAAGCGCTGTCCAGATTCGCTATCTTAAAAAGAAAGAGAGAGAAAAATGAGAAAGTGTGCTGGGTATGTTCTTCCAATCTCTCACATTTACACCTTTATTTACTGGCAGCAAAGCCATCAAACTATTGCCATCTGCAGGGCTTAGTATGTGTATCCCCTGCAAAGTTCATTGTACCAGTGCAGTGTATCATCCAAGATTCCTTCATGTACTCCAATTTTACTTTCTGATTTTAAATGTATTGGCTTCATACAGATACTGTTGGTATTTATCCATTGTCAATTGGACTCTAAAGAGTGTTTGATAGCTTTTAGAGAAGACAGTCATGCCAAAGCAGGACATTGATCCAAATACTTATGTACTTAGCTGACATATTCACCCTCTCTCTGTAAGAACAAATTGGGGAATAGAGCATATAACAGTTCCTGTTCTTTTGTAGATTTATTCACTACATGCTTAAATTAATATTTTTTCTGGGGAAAATTCCCTTGAATCCCACTTTTTAATGTGTAAATGGAAATCTGCAGTGTCACGTGCAGGTTGCAGATGTTAGCATGTGCGGTAGTAGGTAATTATCAAACAATGAGATACAGGGGATATCAGGCCTGGTGGAAAAGTAAAAACACATTTACAGTTTTAGATAGCTAATGACCTATGTGAGCAGTGCTCGAGGGTGTCAATCAGTGATGTGGTAAACTTAAAAAGGAACATTCATCCTCTTTCTATGGTTGCTACCAGTACATGGGCTCATTTTGAAATAGTCACTTTTGCTAAAGACTATGATTTTTATTTCATCACCACAGTAAACTACTCAAATCCAGTTTTGTAAAATTATTTTGAAATCCGAAAATTTTGTGTCTTTGTCCTTAGAAAGAAACCACAACCCAGTTTTACATAAACAATTTGCTCTAACATAGCTCTTTGCCTTTAAGAATCTCAAAGCCATTTATAAGGAGTCATCACACAGAATCTCCACAAAGTAGGTAATTACTTCACTATAACTACTATACATGTGAGCGAAGAAAAACACTATGGGGCAAGGTCCTCAACTCATATAAATTGGCATAGATCCATTGACTTCATTGGAGACACACTGATTTACAACAGTTGAGAATCCCAAACAGGGAAATGTAGTCCCTTTCATTAAGTCATTAGAAGAGCCAGACAATAGAAGAGTAAGGGTAAGATTTGATTCCCAATCCACTGCTTCAACCATCAGATCATTCCTGTTTCCACAAGCACTTTGCCAATACCCTACACACATGCCTTTCAAATAATGTTGTGTTTCACAATTGCATGATTCTGAGATCTCTTTTTAATATGTGGATACAGGTTGGGATTTTCAAAAATACTCAGCATTGGCCTAACTGCACCCATTCACATCACAGGTAAAACTTCCACTGGCTTCTATAGGAACAGAGTTAGGCCACTGCTCAGATACTTTTGAAAACCAAACTTCTGTTTCACCAAAGTTAAGTGGAATTATGCAAATGTATCAAGGGAAAAATAGAACCCTCCTTTAACAGAACTAATATTTAAAATGCTTTTTTAAAATTTATTTATTAGCTAAACACCACAGACTTCAATTGGGTGAAAACTGGCATACCCAAAGTAAACTGCAATGAAAAACAAAACATCTTGTGACCCTTTTTGTCTCTATGATGTATGGAATTCAAGTTCTTGAAGAACATATAAATGAGCTATGAAGTGAAAAATGAGCAATTGAGAGTGGAAGAGATGTTTTGGTTAGACTTCAAAACTCATGGATTATTTGTTTTTTTCTTAATATCCATTTGATTTCAATGACTAACTGATACTTTGGAAAAAGGAAGCCTTTGTTGAAGATTCAGTCTTCTTCCCCCCCCATCTCCTACAAGAAAAACTACACCCTCTGAGACTACCTGCAAAGGCAGTAAAGACCAGAGTGGACATTTCTGATGTTTCCAAGGTACAACCAGCAGGAAAGAAACACTACAAAATAACTTTGAGGCCTTTTAACTATAACAAAGAAGCAATAAATGAAATAATTATAGGGAGGAAGCACCACTCAATGGTTAATCCTTTTTTCAGTCACTGTTATCTGTTATTCTTATAGTAACACTTACAGGCTCCAGTGAGGATGTGCTCAGTACTATGTATATGCTCAGTAGGACAGTCTCTGCACCAAAGAGCTTAACATGAAAATAGGCAAGATGGACACATTTAATAATAGTATCTCCATTTATCAGATAGAGAGCTGAGGCACATAAAGATTAAGTGATTTGCCTAAGTTCATACAGGAAGTCTGTGGCACATACAAAAACTGAATCTACATGTTTTGAGTTCCAGTCCAGTGTCTCAATCACAAAACCATACCTGAAGAGCATCAAAATATCTTCCACTCAGTAGAATTATGGTGTTCAAACAAAGCAGGATTTTAGCAGAGCTAGTCAAAATGTTGTGGAGACTTTTCCTACCAAAAATTACAATTTAATGACAGACATTTGTTGGGGGGAAATGTGAATCTCAGTAGAAATTTTCTATTTTCCTACAGGATATTTTGAAACAAAATAATTTTTGCTTCATTTGACTTTAATTATAGTTTTGTTTCAACTTTTCCATTAAAAAAACCCTGAATGAAATGACATTTTATGTCAGCATTAAGGTTGCCACATGTTCCAGTTGTCCCAGGATCATCCCTTTAAGGTATCTGTCTCAGGAAATCTGTAAGGGTGCTCCATACACACTGTCAGCTGTCCAGTTTCATGCACTCAGGATCATCCTAGATATGTGTGTTTTTGTAGCTCAGAGGCGGCAAGCCAAGTCAACATTGATTCAAAATGACCATTTTTGTTTTGCTTCAACTTAATATGTCACTTCATTATTTTTTAAATTTTAAAACAAAAATCTGAAATGAAACGACATGACAAAACACAAATACACACACCACTGAAATGCCATTTTAAACTGAAATGAAATGAACATTTGTATTTTGTTCCCAAATAT
Source organism: Chelydra serpentina (assembly GCA_037349315.1). Lineage (NCBI taxonomy): Eukaryota > Metazoa > Chordata > Testudines > Chelydridae > Chelydra > Chelydra serpentina. The sequence continues at coordinate 24,355,094 of JBAIAC010000035.1, read as the reverse complement.
TAATTTGAAATGAAAATTTACATTTTCCGGGAGGAATATAGACATTTTTGAAAAAAATAAACATTTTTTTTTTAAACCAAGGTTTTTTCCCCAGATTTCTTACTGGAAAAAAAAATGGTTTTCCAATCAACTCTCGTTTACAGTGAGATTTGTGCTTAAGGATTCTTGACCACAGACCCCTCTGTTAGCAGGACAATAAGGGGGAAAGTTGCCCCATTGCAGTCTGTGCTATATTTGTTAAAGGACTTAAGTCCCCCAAAATGTCAATGAACTAGGTTTCATGAGAACTACAATTCACATACATACACATTAAATATAATGCACTGTGCAAATATTGGAGTTTCCTGCTGAAGGGAAATGCTAAGCACTGATTACCCATTTTGAGGAAATATAATTGAATTCTTTTTTGCTGCCAAATTGATAAATTCACTTAGTACTTCTAACAAGAAACAAAGTGATGTTTGATGCTTTTTCTCTTGTGCTGCAGAGCAAATTGCAAATAAATCAGGCCTCAATACTGAAACTGGTTCTATAATGGAATTTTCTATATATCTCCCCAATTGTGTCTACTTCATTTTTATAAGAACATTTTTCCTTTCTAAAGTAATTGCTTATGCATAGTCCTCTGTGTGAATGGATGCATAATGTAGTTGATATAGAACCAGTTGCAAGGCAGCTGTGGGATTTCAATCACATAAGTAAACAAACAATGGAGAGATCACTAGTAGTGAAGTGATGGGAGATATTAGAATGGTCAGAGGTCTAGCTAGGATATGACTCAGATATTGTTACATTGAAGGGTGTAGCAATTCTACCATTCCCTGGTTTCTTAAAGCATCCAAAATCTGGAAGAACAACCGTTTTCATGGAGAAACGTCCACTTAGGGTCTCAGAAACCAGAAAGTGCAAAGATATATGGTCAGTTTCTAAGAACTATAACTTTTGAATCTCAGTGAGGTTAGGTTGCTGTAGTTTGAGCTTTGGGCAAAGGTTCGCGATTATTTAAAAACAAAAACAAAAAAACACACAAGCCAAGTCATCCATGCTGAAGTATTAGCAGAGATGTGACACTTCAAAAAGATCTGCTTTACTAGCAAGCTGGGTTTTTGTTTTTTATCCCCCCGAGAAAGCTTCTCAAGCATTATTAGTATCAATAGAGAAATTGAAAGCTCAATGAGGGAGACTTCTCTCAGGGTGTGCATGCTGTTATCATTCTGCGATGTTGCAAAAGCAGGATTATGATTTTATCACATGGAAAAACAAGTGGAGAAAATGGATTATGAAGAGAGCTGTGGAAAAAACCCTCCTGGCGAGCAAGCTCACTAATGAAAAGCTGTTGACCTTAATTAAGTCAGTGGAGGAATTAAATCGGGGGAAGAGGGACAACATACATAGGGTCCTAATTCCATTTTTATACCTACAACATGGTCTATAGCATTCACTCACAAAGAGCACTGGCACCACTCCTGCCTCACAGCTTGCCTCACCTGTCTTCACAGCTCTGCACTCTCTTTCCTCCTTTACTTATGAACTCAGAAAATGTACATGCGACGGCTCTTAAACTACAGTGATGCGGCAACTAATGGTAACAAATACCCTACCATAAACGATCACCATGCAAATGCACCAGCGGTGCATCTGTCTATTATGAACCATTATCACAACTTTCACATTCCCCTTTTCATCAGCTCTCACAAGACTATGCAGCCAGTGCACTCATCTGCAAAGCACATAGCTCTTGAATTACATTACAATTTAAAGAAAAAAAATCCCCTCCCCCCTGTAATTGTCCCTTAAAAATAACTAATATGCTTCTCAAGAGGAAGAATTTCTGTAAACGGTGGTTAAATAAATATCATCTGTAACAAAGAATCCTGAAGTAAGATGAATGACATTGATCCATTCAAAGAGAAATGGGGAAATTTTCAAGAGAGCCTACATGACTCTAGGAACACAAGTCCATTGAAAGTCAGCCCCTTAATGATTTATAATGTTGCCCATCATTTTGGCACCTGGGTGCCTTAGACCATTTATGTGCATCATAATGAACAGCAACAAATAACTTATTACTAAAGATAAAAATGCCTCAAAGACACACATTTGCTTCCTGCTGCTAAAATCTTGTAATTGTCATAGGCCCTTATTAACTGCTGGTGGAGGCCTTAAGAAGCAACCTTATCAATTTTGGACTTGCAGACAGAGCAGGGTAATTCATAGGGTCAATGGCCAGTGCTCAGGGCTAAAGATTTTATATCTATGGATGTATTGCGGGTTTCTTTTGGCATTTTTTGAGGGGTGGGCGTGGGGAGGAGAACGTTAATGTTGAGACATCAATCCTTATTTATCAATAAGTATTTCAAAACCACACAAATGTGTTCTGGTCCTTACATATGATGTTACTACCCACAAAACAGGATCCAGGGTATAGGTTGGAGAAAGACCCAAACTTTAAACTCCCACCTTCACAACCGGCTCATTTAATGCCACGTTTGAATAATTCCCAGTAACGATGCAGGGATGACCACTTTCAAAGTCCTTTACTGGGTTTGATTAGTCCTGCTAGAGGGGGTATTATATCCCCAATTTAGAGATAGGACTTACAGTGCTGATTCAAAGAAATAAAATGTAGCCCAAATGTACAGAGGGAGCCTGTAGTGGGGTGGCTGCCCCACTCCTGGAGAACGGGGGTTAAAAGCAGCCCTGGAGAGGACTGTGGTTGAGAAAAGGAGTGAAAGCAGCTGAGAGAGTGGCTGACCACAGGTGTGGCCAGCTCAGTTAGGGCCCAGCTGGTCCTTATAAGAGGGCTGGGGGCCAGGAGCTGAAGCAGTCTCTCCAGCTTTGGAGGGAGAAGGACCTAGCTGCCTTGGAGAAAAGGGTACTTGAAGCAGAACAGTGCTTGGGAGTTCCAGCCTGCAACTCCCCAGGCTGCAGGCCTTGTTACAGGCCCAAGAAAGGTACTGAGGGCTGCAGAGGGGCAGCCCGTGGATAGGCAAAGGCAGCAGGTCCTACCCCCTTGCCGATCATGGCCATTACGGATTGCAGTTTGCCCAGTGAGAGGGGGTTAGATGACGACTGTCAGTAACCTCTGAGGCAAGGTGGGATTAGAGGGTTGGGAGTTCCCCCAGGGAGGGGAAACCCAGAGTAAGAGGGTACTGCGGGGGCAGCACCCCAAGGTAAAGGGCACTGGGGTCCGGGAGAGACATGGGTGCCAGCAGCAGGTGAGACACCGGCCTGCAGAGGGCGCTCCATACACTGGAAAAGAGCTAATTCCCAGATGACCAGCAGGAGGTGCCGCAGTTTGCTACAGAGCCATTTCAAGATCTCTGTTTAGAACTCAGGAATTTGACACCATAGCCTTCTCCTATTAAGGATTCTGCCAAAGAATGCATAGTGCCACCTCTCCAGTAGTAAAATACTTCTCTCCATCAGGCCCATGATATATAAGCAGCATCTTCTGAAACAAGATGAGGAATCAGCTACCTACCCGCACACATACTTTATGTTGAGAGTATTACACCTTCCTGATGCATTTGATCCTTGAAATTACTGCTGCACTAGCCCAGATTCTTCCTGTAAAAACTGGTACAATGCCTTTTATCATTGTTCCTTCCAGGGTGCAATTTTTCAAAAGCTCTCAGTTTTGTTCAAACTCTGCTCCCACTTTGAAATCCATTGTAAAAAGTCAGGTGAAATCCTGGCTCCATTGAAATCAATAGCAAAATTCCCATTGACTTCAGTGGAACCAGGATTTCATCCATTGACTTCAATTGGCACACAGGACAATGCTGAGCACTTCTGAAAACAGAAGCGGAGTTTGGCCACCACTGAGGTCTTTTGAAAATCGTACCTCAGGTGTCTTTGCAAATTAAAGCTGATTTATTTCAAGACCAAATGACTATTCAGGGATAAGACTGTATACATGCTACACCTAATTTCCTTACACAGAATAAATGTAAATCCATTTGTCTCAATAAGCATCTGGACATTTCATCTTTCTATCCACTAACTATTAATAGTTTTTTTGGTTTTGGGGTTGAGGTTTTTTTGCATCATGTTGAGCACCTAATTAAAGCTTTAAATTACAATGGATTAAAATGTCACCTGGTAATTCTTTTGATATAACCTTACATTTTTATAACATTCTAGATCATCAGGTGCCCCCAGCCATTTCATCTTGAGCTGCAGTCCTGTCATATTTTATAAGCTAAGCAGGGTTGGTTGGGTCTGTGTTTGGACAGACCTCCAAGCAAAACTTAAACAAGGCAAAGAGGAGTGTCAGTGATTTAGCAAGGGGTATTCTAACTCTATCAATGCAGGAACAATGCCCCACTATTGGGCTAGGTGGTGTGTTTCAGCTGAGGCATAAATGATGTTCTGACAACTACGGATCACTAAAATTCTCATAGTATATTTTGTGAGAGTAGAAGCATTGGTAACCTAGGCAGAGTGGCCAAAGGCCAACTCTTGTAGTTATATTTTCTTATTCTTATTCTTCAACACTTAGCCAGACAGTCAGCCGTAGCTATCACTTGCCATTTGGGTATATTGGGTACCTAAATTCCCACTGAAGTTGCAACTGGAATTGACATTCATCTCAGTGTGTGTAGTTATGAACAACTATTGTGTTCTATTCCAAAGGGCTGCATTTCAATCCTGTGTGAAGCAACCCTTGTATACTTGTTGGTGTCTTACAGAATGTTGTAAAGCTTAGTCGGTAAGTTAACTGTTCATAACATGTTTGAGCTCCATGGATGAATGACACTATATCAGGGCACATAATAATAATTATATATATATATATTATATATACCTACACTGAAGAAAAACACACCATCCACAACCGAAAGTTATTCAGCTTGGGGTGTGAGTGAGGAGGACACATGCCAGGGCTATATAGCAAGGGCTGGTGGGGTGGGGGCACTGAAGAGTAAATTACTGAACTGAACAACAGGGGAAGTTTCACTAAGACAGCAGAACTGGTTCACTTTGAACCTTCACTCAGCACTAAGGTTGCCATCTGGGTAATATTTAAAAATTGGACACTCCAGCAGGAGTGCTGGTGTCTCCCCTGCTCTGCCTCTTCCCCTCGAGGCCCTGCCCCCCACCCTGCCTATTCCACTGAGGCCCTGCCCCCCATCCACTCCTCTTCTCCCCTCCTCCTTATCGCTTGCTGCTTTTCCCTCCCATCCTGTCACTTGGGTCAGGAGAGACTTGCCTGCACAGCCGGGGCTGGGAGCTGCAGCTTCCCAATGAAGGTAGGAAGCAGCCCTGGCTGAGTGGGGGCTGGAGCGGTCATGACCCAGTGCCTCCCCGCCTTTCCCACTCACAGTAACTGGACTTTGGGTCTCTGGCCGGTAGCTCTGACCGGACGATGTCAGGTCCCCTTTTTGACGGCATTTTCCAGTTGAAAACCAGGCACCTGGCCACTCATATCAGCACTGAGACAACACTTCTAGTGCAACAAAGAATACAAGTAACCTTTGAAGGTAGTTTAAAAGAAAAAAAATCTCTGCTTTTTCCTGAACAGAAGCAAAGGTTGTGGTATTTTGGACATAGCACAGATAGAATTATTCACTCTGGATTTTCCTGGGTATTTCCCATCCAATTACTGATTAGGCTGAAGCCTTCAGGTAAGATCTGAAGAGAAGCCTACAGCTCAAGGTAGTATGGTGGCAGACAAATTGCCCGTTAGAAATTAATTCCTTAGTATTGTATTTATGGGTGTCATGGAGCACAGCTTGCACAATAAACTCTAAATAACTTGGCAATGCCATTAATGTCACAAACAATTGTTTTTCAGGTTATGTCTACACTGGCAGAGGTACATCGCTGGCAGTTACAGTGCTGCTCAGAGAGCACTGAAGGGAAACCACTATTGTGTGTTCACACTGTCTGCTGCCTGCACAACAGTGTGTTCACACTTGTGGCACTTGCAGCGGTATTCGGAGCGGTGCATTCTGGGCAGCTATCCCACAGAGCACCACCTCCTCTTCTGCTGCTAATACTTGTGGGAAGGTGGAGGGGGTCGCGGGGCAGCCTGGGTCCTGTCCCCGTGCCTTGTGATGCATTGCGTCACATCCCAGCAATCCCTGTGCTTCCATCCGCATTTGGTGCCGTCTTTCAACGGTTTGTGTACTGCGCGCTCTGCCTCTTTGGTCTACAGGAATGGATCCCGCACTGTTGACCAATATGCTGCTTGTTCTCACTAACACATCATGAGTGGCAGTGGAGTTATTCCTTAAACTACAAAGGCAAAAGGAGTTTGACATTGATCTCATCATGCATGGTAGCTAGGACACGAGATTGCTTGTGGAAACCACAGAGTTCCGGATCATAGTGGAATGCCACTTTGGGGCTTGGGAAACAAGCACGGAGTGGTGGGATCACATTGTCATGCACATCTGGGATGACAAGCAGTGGCTGCAGAACTTTAAGATGAGGAAAGCCACATTCATGGGACTGTGTGATGAGCTCGCCCCAAACCTGTGGCGCAAGGACATGAGAATGAGAGCTACCCTGTCATTGAAGAAACACGTGGCAATTGCACTGTGGAAGCTGGCTACTCCAGACTGCTACCGATAGGTCACTAACGAGTTCAGAGTGAAGCTGAAATCCACTAATATTTGTTGCTATGCTCGGGAGTGCAGTGCTTGTAATTCTAGGATGTGATTGTGATTGGTGCAGATGATGCACTATGAAGGCTTAAGAAAATTGCCTGTAGCTTTGCAGGGCTCTGTTTGCTTTCAATTAATGGATTCAAATAAAAATTGCTTTCAAACCAAAACAATTCTTTTATTAAAAACCAACAACCAGAGAAGAGAGACAAACAAAAATACACATCAGCACTATGGGGGATGGGGAAGGGAGGGTCCCAGGAGGTTAAAGATTTGTGTATGTCCAGGTATCATATGCAACCTTGTCATTTGGGGTACAGTGCAGTGGGTACTGTACTTCAGCAGGGCTAAACTGCAGAGGGATGGGTGTTGAGTGCAGTGGGTACTGGGAGTCCGCAGGGCTGGACTGTGACGGGGCAGAAGTGGAATGCTGTGGGTACAGACTGGAGCCAGGAGGTTGATAAGAGTGTGTTGGCGGTGTCTGGGGGGCGCATGGGAAAGAGTTTTATGACAGCGGCTGCAGGGGACTGAGGGCATGGAGCTGCTCGGTTTGTAGTGCTAGTAGTGCCTGGAGCATGTCCGCTTGGCGCTTCATAACGTTTAAGAGACACTCCATGGCTTAATTCTAATGCACCACGTTCTCCTTTCGGTCCCTCTTCTCGCTGTCCCACCACTCCTTCAATTCCTGTTTTTCGGCTGTGGAGTGCATCATGACATCAGACAGAAAGTCCTTGTTATTTCTTTGTGGCCGCTTTCTAATTCTGCCTAGCCATTCAGCCAGTGATAAAGAGGGAGGCTGGGCTCCCAAGGATATATCTGTGAAGCCAAAATGCAACATTTTACAGAAGCAGTATTGTTTGCAACACACAGAGCACTGATTCAGTGATTTAAAACAGCCACTATTCACGTATCTGTCACTAACTGGCTGACCCCAGGCAAGCACACACGAGCCACAAGACCCACAAAATGGTGAGTAATCCCCCGCCCTCTCTAGTGAGGGCAGAGTGAGCCGGGAAAGTTATCCTTAACGGGGCAAGAAACAAAGCAACTCTGCCAAAGGACCTGCGGCAGTGGATTGCCCAGTATCTCCATGAGAGTTTTATGAAGATCTCTAAGGCAGATTCCCATGAAGTGAGGGAGTCAATCAACACCTTGTTCTGCCGCTTAGCATCCAGATTTCCTCCTCCTGGCTCGGTCTACTCTCAATTGCCATGCGAGCCACCAAAGTATCCAGTACCTTCGCAGTGGAGGTGGGGTCACCACCGAGTATCGCATCCAACTCTTTGTAGAACTGGCAACTTGTGGGCACAGCACCAGAATGGCGGTTTGCTTCCAGCACCTTGTGGTAGGTGTTCCGCAGCTCTTTCACATTGACCCTGTATTGCAGTGTGTCCCGGTCATGGCCCCTTTCTGACATGCATCGTGAAATCTGCCCATAGTTAACATAATTCCTATGGCTGGAGCACAGCCTCTTCTCCCACAAATGTTGGGGAGGTCCAGCAGCTGACCATTTCTCCAAGTGAGGGATCGCCTTGTATGTGGAGCAGGCGTGGTCACCTGGAAACCACTGCACATGTCACCGAGCAAACAGGAAGGCGACTTTCAAAATTCCAAAGGAATTTAAGAGGTGGGGCTCACGGTTGGTCACCTGAGGACAGGGCAGTAGAGTTCAAATCAATGACCAGAGAGGTGAGAATTGGCACTGAGGGATATCTCCTGGACACCAATCGCAGTGCTGTAATCGACCTGGGTGTCTATACTGGTAGCCCCAGCAAAGAAAGCTGTACACCTCTCGTCGGGGTGGGTTTTTTTACAGTGCTGCAATTGCGCAATTTCTGCACACTAAGTAGCTTGGCAGTGTGTACACCTTGGGATTTACAGCACTCAAAGCTGCTTTACTGCACAGAAACTTGCCAGTGTAGACAGGGCCTTAGTTAAAAAGAAGCTTGAATGCATTAAAAAGTGGTTATAAAAATGAGAAGCAGGAGTCCAAGCCAACAAACATCCAACATTATTAACAAAATGATAGTTCTTAGAATGTCAAATTAAAAGACAAATAAATGAAGTGGAGTGAGTAAATCTGTATGTTTGCCAACACCAGCACGAGTCATGGAATATGAAATCTTCTAGGCAGACAAAACCAGAAATTCAGCTCTTTAAGAAAAACACAGAAACAAATCTAGAGGATTACATTTGATGGGGTTTATAGTCTTTTTTTCAACTAAGTCTTGTGTTATGAGGGCCCCAGTAGTTGACCATGAAAAATAAAATGTTTGCATCCATGCCTATATTCACTAGTGCAAGCAGAATGAAAAATAGAATATTTGTAATTATTGCCATGATAACTGGTGTGGAACAATTTTTTATATGATCAAACAGCATATAAAAATACTTCCCCTTTCCTTCTATACAATACTTAAGAAAAGTAACTGCCTTTCTGGGAGGCTGGCAGGCTCAAACGATTGGTAATAGAATACAAAATCTTTGGTTTCCCAGGTCAGCATATAAAATCCAGTTCACATCAGTTGTGACTACTGACATGTAATGAGTTTGGTGTTGTCACCCCACTTTTTGGAGGAAACCCCTGGAAAACTTGTTTACAGTCTCAACTGACAGGCTGGGATTTTCATAGGGGCCTAAGGGAGATAATGTGCCCTGCTGCCTTGGAAAGTCTTATTGAAACTCCATTAGGCTCTTTTGAAACACACATCCTTAATGGGAATGAAGATGGAGTTCACCTGCTTTTCTAGAGGCGGCTGTTAGGGTTAAGGAGGTATTGGTGGGTCAGTATGAAGGAAGTTTGCACCTCTCTTACCCATGATGTACCTGTTTAACTGCTTAACAGTACAGCAATTTTCACCAGCACTAAATTATATGATTTGTTGTTGCTCTTGCTGGATATAGATGTCTTCAGTAGATCTGGGGCAGGGTCCTGACTCTGGCTTTAAATAAGAGCCATTCATCCAACACCTGCCTGTGTTACATTTTGACTTGTTACTCCATCCATGTGAGGCAAAGGGAGATGTTTTATAACTCTAGTGTAGCAGAAGAAGAGATCATGTTTGAGGAATTGGATCCATCTGCTGAGCCTCATCTGACAAGTTCTAAATCATCTTGCTGCCCGACTTGTACCAAATAAGTCTAAGTGATTAGTAGCCCACAGCAGTGACAATGTGAAAAAGTATCAGGAAAGGCAAGGTGTGTGTATACATAAAGGTGTGTGTATACATAAGTTCTCCTACTGGTTTTTGAATGTTATGATTCCTGATATCAGACTTGAGTCCATTTATTCTTTTGCATAGAGACTGGTCCGTTTTTTTCCCTTCCCAAGTGACAAGTCTGCTTTCAGGGTTTCTCTTTCTGTACACAATGACAATTCCTTCTTGTAGATGCAGAAAATTCAGAAATGTATTTTGGGATCAGACCTCATGACTGCCTCTTCCAGCTGTATACGTTTATATTCCAGCGCAGTAATTCATCAACTGTTCCTCACTTTCACTCTTGTGGGTACCATGCTGTTTCTGTCAAAGATTTCCATTATGTGAAAGCCAATGTCCTTTCTATTCTTCTCTGACTCACAGAATCCATTTATTACTAGGTCAGAAGTATATATTTTTCACGTGTGCTTCTGATGTAGGTTCATAAACATTCACTCTGCAGTTACTTTGCAATGAACTTAAATTATGTCATGCACTTCACAAATTCATGTGATTCACTGAAATTACTAACTGGATTATGTGTGTGGGAGGGCTAATTAAAAGTGGTAAGGGATGTAGTCTACCTCTTGATGGGTTACACGTGCCTCTTATTGGAGAATTATCCTCTAAATTTGCATTCCTCTTCTTAACTAATCTACTGCAGTTTGCAGTATAATACAGTACAACATTAATTATCCAAAATTTTCACATCATCAGGAGACTGAGAGAACTACAGGTGCCAGCAGGTTTTAAAGACTGCATTTGGGTTTTGGAAGTCCCCAGAGAGCTAAATGTAATGAAGGACGCCCTGTATTGATCTTGGAGTTGCTCATAATAAATAAAAATGCAATAGCTAATAAGAAGGAACACTATAACTTTGGGATCCTTCTGCCGAAGAGTATTGCAGAGTGAGTCTCTGCTGAATTGGTACTTACGACCCATAATCCAAAAGCTCCTTTCCCTACCCAGCCTTAATTGCTGAGGCAGTGGAAAGAGTGAAAAAAGTGGTTAGACCTGAACATCTAGAAGAGCCAAATAAAGGTTAGAGTCTTGAGATACATCTCCTCTTCCTGACTGAGATGAATTAAAGTGAATAGAAGGTTAGTTATTGGAAATTTCCCACTGAGTCAGAAAAAAGACACCCAGAGGATGTCTCCAGGCTGATTCAGCTCTCAGAGAGAAGTTGTTTTTCAGATGCCTTATAGAAATAAGGTTTGAAAAAGGACTTGGGATACTTTCTAGTTTAATAGGAGTTATTTTTAAATTTATCTTTTCTATGTGTAACAAGTATTCCGCCTCCTTTTCAAATGAGTTCATCTCCTAGTTTATGTACAGACTTGGCCCTGTAATATTTACATTAGATTTAAGAATTAATTTTCTTTATCTTATTATTTCACCTTGTGTCTGTTTATAGCTAGAAGGTATAGAAATGTAAACACAAAAAAGGAAGGCGGCAGACTATTAGAGCATCCAGAGAGACAGCCCTTAGCTCTAAAATATGTACAAACAAAATAAGGGTTGTTCAGTCGCAATGTAGTTTATTATTCATTTCCCCTTTGAAAGTCTAAAACCAAATTCCCTATCATGGTCAATTTCTGGGTCTACAGTTCCAGCTTCAGTAAAGGCACTACAATGGTAGGGACTGCTTCACTCCCATGAACTCAGTGGGATTTCCACTAGAATAAAACTGGAGCGACACAGTAGTCATTCTAGCCCATATTGTATACTACACCAGTGTAAAACATTTCAAGGACTTGCCTACACTTGCTTCAAGTTACCGTGCAGCAAGCCAGGATGTGAATCTATAGTGCAACAGCTTACTGCTGAGGAATGTTCCATGTGGATACTAGTAAAGCACGGTGAGAGTTCCAGAATGATGCTTGGCATTCTACATTTTCAAGTAGTACTCAGCGACAAGCTGGTGTGCTGTAGATTAACATGCTGGCTTGCCATATAGCAATTTGCCACGTAGAAAAGCAGTGCAGATAACATTATAAAGCAGTGAACATAAACGGCTAAGTACAGATTCAAGGCACCAAATACAAATAAGTATTTCCCATGCCTGGTCAAGTAAGTTTAGTTTGTAGCAGTGTAAAGTCTGAAATGGATTCATTCAATGATACATTGCTAGAATTGTAACAAGGAGTTCCCTCAGAAATGTTCCACCTTTGACAGCAATTTGGTGACATTCCTTGGGAAAAAAATATTCTCTTCTTCCTCACAGGGTTTGGTAAGTGATTTTCCCCACATAATACAAGTCGCCACTGTTGTGGCACTAGTGACCAGACTCGGAGGGAGCTAGATATTTTAACAAGCAGTGCTGGACTTATACTTTTTGGATGGAGTACAAAACAATGTGTTACTTCCTCTGGCTCAGATGCAGCCAGTTTCTGTCCATAACTATTAGCCTAAGAAATGGGGTATCATTAGTGAGATGCTGCTTTAGGATATGCCCCAAACAAAACTGGCATTGAAAAAAGTCCATTGGGATGATCTTTAAATGCAGCCCTCTGCTAGAAAAATGGAGACTTGCTTAAAAATAATATACCAGTTACTCCTTGACAGGGCTCAAAGCATGGCTCTGTTGATAAGGGGTCACATAAGCCCTTTCCATCTCCTCTGTGGACTCATTATAGTATTAGGTATGCAATATAAATGCAATACATTTCTGACACTGTTGAGGATGTTAAACAATACCTTAGAAGATACAGAAAGGCATATCTTAAAACATTATGGGTTTAGATACAAAATGCATCAATGTGATCAATTTAAATATTTGACAGAGAAATAATTTCAGTGTCTCGTGTAATAAGAATAAACATAGAAACAGAAATAATGGAACTCTGAAATGTAGAGAATGAGTGTTGCTGAGAAAAAGAATAGAGCTGTTAAATGTAGTTACTAAAAATAAAAACAGCTGAAATAGAGGGCAAAGATTCTACTGGAGTGACTGCAAATTCCCACCATTGAAAAATGACCTTTTACAATCAAAAAATAAAATGAGATCATCTTACCTGTGGAAGTGCTATGTACAGTGGATTTTGATGAAGACCAACCAAGAATTCTCCCCTAAGAACATAAACAAAAATTTGTGTCACAGACTGTAGCTAGTGATGGAAACTGTCATTGCAATTTTCAACCACAAGAGCACTCCATAATCTGTCAAAATATAAATTGTTGCTATTGCATGAGTAATTCAGATATTCCGAGATTCCAAGGCCAGAAGAGATCATTGTGATCATCTAGTCAGACCACCTGTAAAACACAGGTCATAACACTTCTTTTCTAATTCTTTAATCAACATCCTTCTTGAACTGTGGGCACCAGAACTGGACACAGTATTCCAGCAGTGGTCACAGAAATTCCAAATATAGAAGTAAAACAAACTGTGTACTACTCAAGATTCCTGTTTATGCATCCAAGGATTGCATTAGCCCTTTTGGCCACAGCATTTCACTGGGAGTTCACATTCAGCTGATTATCCACCACAACCTCCAAATCTTTTTTAGAGTCATTGCTTCCCAGGATAGAGTCCCCCAGACTATAAATACAGCCTACATTCTTTGTTCCTAGATGTATGCATTTCGCCATATTAATACACACATTGTTTGCTTGCATCCAGCTTAGCAAGTGATCCATGTCACTCTGAATCGGTGACCTGTCTTTTTCATTATTTACCACTCCCCCAATTTGTGTGTCTTCTGGAAATTTTTATCAGTGATGATTTTATGTTTCCATCCAGGTCATTAATAAAGATTTGAAAAGCACAGGGCCAATAACAGATCCCTGCAGGACCCCTCTAGAAACACACTCATTTGATAACGATTACCCATTACAATTAAACTGAGACCTAACCATTTAATGTGTTCCATGTCATGTGGTACCAAGTCATATGCCTTACAGAAGTCGATTAACCCTATTACCTTTATCAGCCAAACTTCTAATCTCATAAAACATCAATTTACTTTGACAGGATCTATTTTCTATAAACCTCAGTTGATTAGCATTAATTATATTACCCTCTCTGATGAGTTGCTACTCCCACTGGGGATCAACTGCCATATATACACATAGATACTCAGTGACTATACCTGTACCTTTATTGCCAGCATCCAATATTCACTCCTTGTTTGGTTTACATATAGCGTTAAAGGGCTTTAGTCTTTTCTCTCCAGGAACTGGAAACCCAGAGACACACACTAGTATATTGGAATTTTTATGTAGTATCCCTTAGAGAAGCAGCAGTCAGGTGTCTAAATCACTTAGTAGCACATATCAGGCTTAGTCTTAGCGTTAGTGAAAATAAAGTAGCTATTTATTACATTATGAACAAATATAACAAGGGCTGTCAAGCGATTAAAAAAATTAATCTTGATTAATTGCACTATTAAACAATAATAGAATAGCATTTATTTAAATATTTGTGGATGTTTTCTACAATTTCAAATATATTGATTTCAATTACAACACAGAAAACAAAGTGCACAGTGCTCACTTTATAGTTATTTTTATTACAAATATTTGCACTGTAAAAACATCAAAAGAAATAGCATTTTTCAATTCACCTAAAACTACTGCAGTGCAATCTCTTCATTATAAAAGTTGAATTTAGAATGTAGAATTACGTACAAAAATAACTGCATTCAAGAACAAAACAATGTAAAACTTTAGAGTCTACAAGTCCACTCCGTCCTATTTCGTGTCATCCAATCACTCAGACAAACAAGTTTGTTTACATTTGCAGGAGGTAATGCTGCCCACTTCTTGTTTACAGTCTCACCTGAAAGTGAGAACAGGCATTCGCATGGCAGTGTTGTAGTCAGTGTCGCAAGATATTTACATGCCAGATGTGCTAAAGATTCATATGTCCCTTCATGCTTCAACCACCATTCTAGAGGACATGCATCCATGCTGATGTCAGGTTCTGCTTGATATCGATCCAAAGCAGTGCGAACTGATGTATGTTCATTTTCATCATCTGAGTCAGATGCCCTCACTTTCTCTCTCCTCCAAAACCCACCATGCTTTACCTCTGTAGGAAGAGTCTGGGCCAGGCACATCAAACTGAGCTCTCTTCAGCCTCTTCAAGGTCCTTCTTCAGAGCTCTACTAACCCTTCTTAAGTTAGCTCCCCTTTCCAGGCAAGTCTAGCCAGACCTTCTGTCTGACCACCCAACTCCCTGTCCCCGGTGACTGCCCTGTCATCACTCTCAGATCTCCCACTCTCGAGATCCACTCTCCAACTGTCAAATTGACCAACTCAACAAAGGCTCCACCTTTTCTGGTGAGGTCACCAGCCTCAGCAGTTCCTTCACACCCTTCTTAAATTCTTTATTAATTGAGTTCCACATCAGCCACTCCATTATCTTTTCCAGAATCGATGTCAGACTGGAAGGCATGTAATTACATGGGTCATCCCATTTACCCATCTAAAATAGCACAATAGTAGCTTTCTTCATCTTCCCCAGTGACCCAAGACTTACTGAAAAATCAACATCAATGGTCCAGTGAGCAATTCAGCCAGATTTTTTAAAACTCTTGGTTGCAAGTTATCCAGTCCTGCTGATTTCAAAACTGTAGTCTAACTTCAGTAGCCATTGTTTAATATACTCCTGAGATATTAGTGGAATGGAAAGTGTCTTATCATATGATATGACTACCCCATCTATTTTTCCCCAAAAACAAAACAGAAATACTAATTGAACACTTTTGCCTTTTCTGCATTATTATTGATAATTCTATAATTTCCATTTAGTAAAGGACCAATACCATTTTAAGGATTCTTTTTACTCCTAATATCAACTTTTAAAACACTTTTTATTTCCTTAACTCTCTTTGTGTCCCTTTGCTTCCCATATCAATTTTCCGTAGCTTCTGATTTATATTCATTACTATCAACTTTCTCTTTCTTACATTTGTTATATATTTTCTTTTTCTTTTGTATATCTGCTTTCTCTTCCTCTATATAGGGTCATTTTTTTAACCAATACATCCTGGGTCTTTGATTGTGGAATTTGGCTTTTTTAGGCATCTAGTAAAGTGTTCTTAAACAATTCCCAAATATTCATATTTTTCCATTTAAATTCTTCCTTCCAGCTGATTTGGCTCATAATGGTTTTCACTTTTGTGAAACTGGCCCTTTTAAAGCATCAAGCATATATATATATAACTAGTCTGGACTTTATTCTGATTGCACATTATAAAGGTGATCAATTCATGTTCACTTGTACCTAAGTTACCATTCATTTTTAGTTCTGTGATCAGTTCCTCATTATCTGTCAAGTTGAGATCTAATATTGAATTCCCTCATGTTTGATGCAATACTTTTTGAATTAGGAAATTGTCATCAATAATTTGTAGATATTCCAACTATGTTTTAATACTGACAGCATGAGACATCCAGCATATGTCATTCAGACTGAAGTCCCCATGATCATTCAGCTATTATTCACTACATACAATCAATAGGTGGGTAAGGAGCAAATCATCCTGTTCCCAGTGTGATTTGGTGGTCTGTAGTAGACGTCAAATATTACCCCATCTTGTGCTTTATCTGTTAGGACATTGATCCATAAACATTCAGGATCATTTTCTTACAAGTTATCAGTGACTCAGAAAAAGACAATGCCATTTTTGTCACAAAGTGCCAATACCCCTCCCTTTTTGTCCACTTGATGCTTCCTAAATATGTTAAAAAACCCGATATTTTAAACATTCTAATCTTGAAAATCATTGCAGTAACTAGATTGAATTTATGCTCATAAATGAGCAATTCCAAGTCCACTTGCTTGTTACCCAGTCTCCTACCATTGGTGTATATGCGATTCATGAATGTATATGCTTCACATCCTTTGGTTCATTGATTAATTTTGTTCTCAACATCTCAATGTTGTGCTAAATGAGTGCGCATATCATCCCTCTTTTACTGCACATCTTTTTTTATTGTTGTTTAACACCCTTTTGACTACTCTAGCCATCCTGTCCCCAAGGAGACTGTTTCCCCTTCTTCTGAGGTGGAGGGCACCCAAACTATACATGCCCCTCTCCGCACAGAAGGTGGACCAAAGTGCCACAAAATCGAAACCATCCTTCCTACACCATATACCTAGCCAATAGTTCACTTTCAGTATCCTCTGTCTTCCTTTGTTCGTGGGACAGGAAGGATCTCAGAAGATCTCTTGGACATTATTCTTCAGCACACTTCTGAATTCTCTGAAGTAATCTATTATCTGTGAGCATAGTATCATCAGTGCCAATATAAACCATTGCCAATGGATTCTAGCCCAACTAATTCAGAAGCCTATCCTTTCTTAGAGTGACATCTCATGACTTGTCTCTTGAAGGCAGCACATTCTCCTGTTGTCCACCAGTCCCTTTCATAATGTTCTTCCAATTTTTCTGAATACTGAATCCCCACCAAGGATCATCTTTCTTCCTTGGACAGTTGGAGAATTCTTTGTAAGCATGCTTTATTTTCTTAGTTTGTGGATGGCATGTTGGCCTGGGAATGTCCCGTAAATCTTTCTGTTACCTTGAACCAGCTGGTTCTTGGAAGATATTTTCCACAGTTTCCATGTTGATGACCTAGCATTTATTGAACAATTCTAGCTGGGGACATGGGGAACTGATTGTCTTCTTGTCTCTTTAACTGGAGATATTTGCATTCCATTTTCTATGGCTAATTTTTCTTGACTTCAGCTGGTTGGGAATTGCTTTGACAAAATGTCCTTTGAGGAAATGTATTGGTTTTGACAAAAAAAATGCACCAAAAAAGTTTCTCAGGTCAGGGATTTCAAGTGAAAACCAGAGAGAGAATGAGACCAACCTTAGAATACCAACAGCCTGATGCACATTGAAAGCAAATGTCAAAACCTCAAACATTTTTGCAAGATGGAAATCTTGTTTTCTGGCCAGCCTGGCCCTAGCATAACACTTTTCCCAACTCCTTATGAGTCATCAGAGCTTTCTGCAGGGATGACTGCTCTTCACCTAAAGTAGCTGTTACAAGGATGTGCACGCTGTACATTAACTAACTTTGTTTTATGACTCTGGGTTAAGGTTATAGAAAAAAGGGGAAGAAAGAAATTGAACATGACTTTCTTGTCATTTTCTTTCACATATCTAAATAAAAATGACCATAAAACAGATGTAAGATCAAGATAAACAAGATTTATTGTAATTGTTGACAATAGCACTCTTGTAGATTCCTCCCTTGCTATAGTGCTGTAAAATTTGGCATTGAAACTAAAACAAATGACAGATACACCAACTTAAGGTCACTTGATTTTCAAACGTGACAGAGAAAATATATCTCTGTTAAGCAACAGGCTGCATTATGCATTGATGGTGCCATAGTACACTGGGTAAAGCTTGTGTTTTGAAGAAAAATGACTGCCCTTTAAGTTAGAGAGACAAGGTGGGTGAGGTAATATTTTTTATTGGACCAACTTCTTTTGGAGACAAGCAAGTTCTGTGTAAGCTTGAAGGCTTGTCTCTCATCAACATAAATTTGTCCAAGCAAAGATATTACTTCACACACCTTGTCTGTTTGGTATCCTGGGACCAATACACTACAACACTGCATATCCTGTATGTTTTAGTTTTAACAGTTACTTGCTTTTCATTTCATGGTGGAGACAATGACATTTGAGAATACAAACTCTCAATACCAATCATCCAGTGAAACTGAAAGGAATACTCCTGAACTGGCATAAACTTATTTCCCAAACCAAAGCCATGTGAAAAAGGGCTTTTATGAACTTCTTTTCCACAGTGTTAATCCGCTTAAGTTCATGTGCACAGACACACATTTTGAGTTTAGGGTTCAGACCTAAATTCCAAGTAAAACTCAACTGAAACCTCTAAGCATCACAAGATTTCATGACAAAATGATTGGAAACTACAATTTTCAAGTAGTTTCCAATGCCAGAGCTATAAACTGGCCACAATTGCTAGAAAGTCATCCAACGTTTATTCAAACATGAGTTCAGAATTCATGATTCTTAAGAAGTCTTTCTAGATTCCTGGAATGTTTCATGGCTGTAGATTTTATTGCCAGCATTTTCCATAGAACTATCTCTACGGCATAGAAGGGAGGGGAAAGGGATAGCTCAGTGGTTTGAGCATTGGCCTGCTAAACCCAGGGTTGTGAGTTCAATCCTTGAGGGGGCCATTTAGGGATCTGGGGCAAAAATTGGGGATTGGTCCTGCTTTGAGCAGGGGGTTGGACTAGATGACCTCCTAAGGTCCCTTCCAACCCTGATATTCTATGATCTCCCCTCACAGCCAACTTTTAGGAACCAACTTCCTTTTCAGCACATGTATAGTCTAGAAACGCTTCATGTTTCACATGCTGAGTAATAACATAAAAGGACTCTATGACTCTAATACTCAGCTGGTTCTTTATTAGGAGAACTATTTACAGAGATGCTGCAACCATGGTTAGCATTCCAGCCATGTGCACACAGACTAACTGGATAACGTTTTTTTTTTTTTTAAATAATAATGGCCCCCCTCAAAGTGTATCCTCATTCTCTCTACCTCCCTGGAACAGCTTCCACTAAAATGTGTATGTGAAAAAGAAAACAAAAAACAAGAGTTCGGCAATTTCCTTTGAAATGTCACATTGCTTTGTTAGAAATCCTTTGTTAATAGATTGTTATATTCAAGTATAGTGTAATTATTTTCTGAAATATGTGCAAACAGAGAAATTACTATTGTGTGTTTAACAAAGTAAGAGTGGTAGAAAAATCTGCTATTGTGCTGTTTCAGTGGCATGGAATATATCAAAAAGTTAGGTAACTATGAAACACTTGTTAGTTTCAGATTTACAGTAGCTGAGTGTGCATAGTAATTAGTCTCTGAACTAAAAATATACACATTTAAGAGACTACGGCAAGGCACGCAACAAATAATGAACAACTACAATCAAAATGTTTTTTAGGGTCCACGGCTGTGTTCCCTCTAAGCTGCGTGGTTGGGCAGCCTTGATTAGCAAAGCCATGCACATCCTGCCAGCAGCATGTGTTGCGATACCCCTCCTTCCAATCCCCCCTCTTTGCAGCCATGTTGCTCCTGCAGCTGCTTCTGGGACCCTTGCTGGCTGTGCAAAGCAGGGGGAGGGGTTGCTGATGTTAGGGTGTCCTCTCGCCCATACCCCATCTTCACAGAGCAGGGGAGAAGGGATAGGGCTCAGGACTCCAGCAGGAGAGTCTTGGGTCTGAATGAGCTTTCTGGGTGGTGAGTGAGTGCCTTAAAGAGACAGCACACGGTCTCTCAGCGACTTCCCCAGCAGCCAGTGCACTCTCTCTCACATACACATTCTCTCTCCCCGCTCCCTCTGCCCATGTACCCCATCTGCACAGAGAGGGGGAGTGGGGGAATGGCTTAGGAGCAAGAGAGCTTTCAGTGAGTGCCTTAAAGAGAGAGAGTGCAGAGTGTCTCTCAGAAAGTTCCCCAGCAGCCAGCGTGCGCGCGCACACACACACACACACACACACACACACAGTCTTTCACACTCACCTCCCAAAACATACTTGTATTATTGTTGGTTTTACTTCATGGTACTTCCTGCAGTGTAATTAATTCTGTAATTTTATTCTTTCAAAGTGCTGTTGTTTTAGTTTTTTGTCTGGTCTACTCATTTCATAATTTTGATTTCTCTCTTACACTTGCATTTAATTCCTTGAGTAGTGAGTTCTAAAATGCCTAACCTGTCCTGGCTGGAGTAATTATCTCTATGGTAATTTTTTAAAATATATATATTATATCTATGTTTTTTGTTTCTACTGGTGGCGCACATCCACACATTACCTCAGTGCACATAAAATGTATTCCGCACATGGATGGAAAAAATTAGAGGGAACATTGGTCCACGGTAGTATTATTGAAATTTAACAGTACCAGAAGCCATATTGGTTACTTCTCAGGAGTCCAATGGATCCAGATTATTTGCATTTATAATAATAAAACACGTATACCATCACAGAGGCCATGTGAAATTTATCATTTTCCAGGTAAACAAAAATTTATGACAAATTTGAAATCCAAACTTTATAGCTATTCTTACTAACTGTCCTCACTCAGAGAAGTGCCTTAGAAACATTGATGTGAGGCTAAGATACTTTCTCCATGTAGGGACAAGAGTGCAGCAGACATGATTGTGCAGCAGCTCTCTCAGGTTGAGCCTGTAGATGAGACCACTGGTAATCAACAGATAAGAATGGGAAAAAAAGAAAACAAAAGTTTGAGGCACCATGGCCATAGTTTTCCCAAAGACAACAATGCTCTTTCTGAGGTCTTGTTTCCCCTTTTCTTATAAATGTGTGTTTTCTTTTCCTCCTCCCACTGTTTTTCTCAGTGGTCTAAGTGTACAGGACTTAGAGGTGAGCAAAATTTTGAATTTACATCCCATGGAGACATTTCAACATTTGTTTTCATCCCAAATTGGGATAAAAAGTTGAAATTTCATTTTTTGTTGTTGAATGGAGATTCCAAAACATTTTGATTCAGAACTGTCAAAATATTTCATTTTGGCACTTTTTATCATCCAAACATTTTGACATAACCAAAATCAAAAAAAAGGTCAGTTAAAAATTAAAAATATTCCCATTTGGATTGAACTGACCCAAAATTAAATATTTCATTTTGATTGTCGCCAGAGACAATTATATCTTTGGGGCAAAAAAAAATTTCTTGCAGAAAATTTCAGTTTTGCACAAGATATGGTTTCTATCGGGAAATCATTCTCACAGAAAATTCCCAACTAGCTCTAGTAGACTTCACTTTTTCATCTGCTGTTGGAGGACAAAGGGCTAGATTTTCAAAAGAACTGGGCACCCATAATTGGAGCCAGGTTTTTCAGAAAAGCTCAACTCCTTTTTAGGCCCCAAAATTGAAAATTTGGCTGTAAGTGTCACAATTGGAGCTGATGAGTGCATAGCACTTTTGGAAATCTGGAATGAAATCTTGGCCCCACTGAAGTAAATGGGAGTTTTGCCATTGATTCCAATGAATTTAGGATTTCACCCATTGCCCTTATTTAGATCTCTAAATGAAAATCTGGCCCTAAACCAATAAGGAGTGGGGGGGAAAAGAAACAACACCAGAGACAATCCTCAAGAACTTAAAAGAAAGTGGGTCTCAACTGCCTTGATAAAAGAGTTATAACAGTTCTACAAAAAAAAGTTAATTTAGTAGAGTAGCTGGTCAATATTTTTAAATTAAGGTGTCACTGGTCTACAATTTTTGAGAAGTCGTCTGCTTCAGAGATAAAATGTGCTATTTCGTATGTATTTTGATGTGCTGAATTCAAATATGACAATTAAAACAACTGATTGGCTACTGTTTCTAAGATATTTAAGTTTTTACATTTTATGTCTATGTATATTGTGTAGATAGTAGAGTTTTAATCATAAATTGTAAACCTAGGTCTTTTCATGTGTTTATGGTTGCTTTACATGATACTATTTCACCTGTTCTGTTTATGTAACACTTTAAAAATCAGCAAAGGGGTTATAGAAATAAAATTTATTATGAAACAAAAGGCAAAAAACTATTATGTACATAGTTTAGTCCTATTCAGTGTCTACTCGGCGCTTCTTGGCTTGTCTCTTGTATTCATTAAATGGAGCATCTCTTGTCACTGTCCAGCAATAGTCTACAAGCATTGATGGGCTCCATTTGCCCTGATAGCGTTTCTCCATTGTTGCAATGTCCTGGTGAAATCGCTCGCCGTGCTCGTCGCTCACTGCTCTGCAGTTCGGTGGAAAAAAATCTAGATGAGAGTGCAAAAAATGTCTCTTTAGTGACATGTTGCAACCAAGGCTTTTGTATGCCTTGAGGAGGTTTTCCACCAACAACCTGTAGTTGTCTGCCTTGTTGTTTCCGAGAAAATGTATTGCCACTAACTGGAAGGCTTTCCATGCCTTTTTTTCCTTGCCACGCAGTGCAGGGTCAAATGCATCATCTCGAATAAGTTGACGAATCTGAGGACCAACAAAGACACCTTCCTTTATCTTAGCTTCACTTAACCTTCGAAATTTTCCACGGAGGTACTTGAAAGCTGCTTGTGTTTTGTCAATGGCCTTGACAAAGTTCTTCATCAGACCCAGCTTGATGTGTAAGGGTGGTAACAAAATCTTCCCTGATTCAAAAGTGGTGGATGCTGAACACTTTTCCTCCCAGGCTCCAATGACTGTCGAAGTGGCCAATCTTTCTTGATGTAGTGGGAATCTCTTGCACGACTATCCTATTCGCAGAGAAAACAGCAGTACTTTGTGTATCCAGTCTGCAGACCAAGCAAGAGAGCAACAACCTTCAAATCGCCACAAAGCTGCCACTGATGTTGGTCATAGTTTATGCACCTCAAAAGTTGTTTCATGTTGTCATAGGTTTCCTTCATATGGACTGCATGACCAACTGGGATGATGGCAAAACATTGCCATTATGCAGTAAAACAGCTTTAAGACTCGTCTTCGATGAATCAATGAACAATCTCCACTCATCTGGATCGTGAACGATGTTGAGGGCTGCCATCATACCATCAATGTTGTTGCAGGCTACAAGATCACCTTCCATGAAGAAGAATGGGACAAGATCCTTTTGACGGTCATGGAACATGGAAACCCTAACATCACCTGCCAGGAGTCCAAATCTCTGACAAGGTCATTCAGTTGACCTTGTGTTATGAGGTGTGGTTCAGAGGAGGAGGATGGGAGAAAATGTGGGTCCTGTGACATTGATGGTTCAGGACCAGAAGTTTCATCCTCTTCCTCTTCCTCCTCTGACTCAAGTGAGAATGATTCTGGTGCATCAGGAACCGGCAGTCCTTCTCCGTGGGGTACTGGGCGTATAGCTGATGGAATGTTTGGATAATGCACAGTCCACTTTTCTTCTTTGACACACCTTTCCCAACTGGAGGCACCATGTAGAAGTAACAATTGCTGGTATGATCTGTTGGCTCTCGCCAAATCATTGGCACTGCAAAAGGCATAGATTTCCTTTTCCTGTTCAACCACGGGCGAAGATTTGTTGCACAAGTGTTGCAGCATATGTGTGGGGCCCACCTCTTGTCCTGATCTCCAATTTTGCAGCCAAAATAAAGGTGATAGGCTTTCTTAACCATAGTGGTTACACTGCGCTTTTGTGATGCAAAAGTCACTTCACCACAAACAGGGGCGGCTCTTACAATTCTGCCGCCCCAAGCAGGGGTGGCGGCGCCCCGCCCCCGATGCAGCGTCGGGGGTGGGACCCCGCCACGTCTGCCTGCGTCGCAGGCAGTCCCATTCCGGAGCGGCAAGGGGACAGCGGCGGACCTGACGCCCCTTTTCCGCCGCGGCAGGCGAGACTGGGGCGGCAGTCCGAGTCCCGCGGCGGCAATTCGGCGGCAGGAAGAGCGGACCTGCCGCCGAATTGCCGCTGCGGGACTCGGACTGCTGCCCCATTCTCACCTGCCGCCCCAAGCACCAGCTTGGCAAGCTGGTGCCTGGAGCCGGCCCTGACCACAAACATAGCAGAAGTTATCTGCACTGTTCACACAAGTACGAGGCATCTCTGCTCACTTTGGCTAAACAGAAATGTGTCCCTTTGCAAAATCAAACACTGACAAATAAGAGAGCACGACACTGTATGATTTCTAGAGCTGATATAGGGCAATTTGTTCAGCAGAGTGATGTAAGCTTCGTTATGATTGCATCATCCATGACTTCTAGGAATAACATGATGCAATTCATATTATGTATGATGCAATACCAGCTTCAGATTGCATCATTCATTGTTTTGCCAAAAAACAAGTACTGTCCAAACCCAGTCTTAGATTTATTCATAGATCCAGTCAAAGATGCATTTTAGTCCTTTCTGGTTTAAATTGAGATCCCTCACTTATCCTCCACCATTCCCAAGTCAAGGGTCGTATATACTGACTTAATAGCATGTCTTGAAAACTAGAGCCAATCAACAATTTTAAGCGTCATTTTCGTTCTCAGTGACCCAGAATTAGTAAAGTTTGACTACATTTATTTCAGAAGCATTTTGGCTGTAGAGCAGTGTGTTTTTCACTAAAAGAGGCCCTTGTGAACAATTTATGGTGAAAAAAGTAATTTTTTGAAATGATACAAAATTTTCAAAGTTCTTATTGAAGACGTTATCTAAAACTTTATCAAAACAGTTATCAACATTTTTCATTTACCATAAACCAGATTTTAGTAAACAAAACGTTATGATAACCATTCTGCTAACATTATTTTTTTTTTTTAAGTTGATAAATTTCATGAAAGTGGATCCAATTTAAAACCCTTTTAAACAACAACTTTAAGGGCTTGGTGATATTTTATATATATATATATATATATATATATATATAGTTTTCCAAAAGTAGCTTTCATTTTTCCACCGGCTTTAATTAATTGTGTGTACATTGTGTGTCTTTCTGTCTTTACTCTTGGGCTCAACACAAGGTCTGTATCCTGGAACAAACTTCCGGAAGTTTCCGCACCAGACTACCTTGTGTTAACTGGCAATCATTCAACTTGAGGCAAAAAGAGACTAATGTAGACAAATTCCTGCAAGAGCTAAAGTTGCTGTCCACAGTGTGTAGAATGCCAAAGCAGATGAAAGTAGATTCTAAATGACAAAGTCAGAATCAGTCACTATTTGATTATGCATTTTTTTAAAATTAATCTACACCAAGATAAAAAGGTGTCAACAGTTTTTGGTTGTGATTACAAGTTTGTAAATTCAAATGTACACACAACCACAAAATATTGGTCAAGGCTAACTTTACAAATGTTTGTTCCTGGTCCCTCTTCTCTACATCTATTTGTCTCTAGAAAATGGCCCTACAGATAGGATTAACAATCCTATTAGTTAACTCAAGTTTATTAGCAATCAATGAGCTTGAGTTACAGCAGTACCAAGAACTTCACTGCAGAGACAATTGCAGAAGAATTTTTTTGTTTCTTCAAGTTTGAATTAAAATATATGTGTAATGCAGACAAACCCGTAAAGTCAGCAGGCAGGATCGAACCCTGGACCTCTGGAGTGTAGTGCATGAGCCTTTACCCATGACCTAAAAGCCAACTGGCTCTCAGCTAAGGTTGTAGAGCAGATTCATTTAACTCTGTCGCTAAGTAGTCTGGGTGCCACTAGATGGGACAGAACACCACACCCAGGAGATGTGTGGGTTACATATGCAGCCTTATAAAGAAAGTGCAATTGATACTAGCCATAAAATGTGTGGCTATTTAGTTAAAAGAGTGGAGGTTTTCCTTGTTAGGGGGATTATTTTCACCCAATTTCATTCAGGCAAGCTTGGGCCTGCAAAACCTTACTACCAGTCACAGATAAAGCTCATTGCTGAGGACAGAGCTTACTTGAGCAGTCTCACTGAAGTCATTACATTCAACACTAAAAGTTTGAAGGAGCACGTTCTTGGTTTTAATAGTATTGGTCAGCACTGGGGAAGAAGACTTCCTCTGATTTGAAAGAAGTCAGTTAATGATGCACAGAAACTGAATGTTTTGAGCAGAAGTCAATAATCAAAATAACTTTAATAAAGCTGCTTTGGGTGCCTTTTAGAATGTACCTGCATGCTCTGCAGACTAGTAGAGCAAAGATCCATAATTGACACCTGCACTGGAATGAGAATGCACGTGTCATTAATGTATCATTGGATCCAGATGACGAGAACTCCTTTGGAAAATTCAAACTATGTGTTAAGCTTACTATATCGAAGGATTGAGAGAGAAAATTTAAGAACTTGAAGCTGTGATTTTACAAAACTCAGTAGAATCGAGTTCTAGCAAAAACTTAGAAGATGTCAGCATTAGCATTCTGCAGATAATATACAAAATGTGTGAAGCCCAAACAATATGTATTTTCAAAGGAACATATTTTCATCGAATATGGTTTATACACTGTTCTCTCGAGTCTTTCTTCCACTCCTGGTGCAACATTGGTTTGTATAATAATATTTCCATAAAATTAATCTATTCCCAGGCTCTCTTTCCACACAATATTTCTAGAATAAAAACAAGGGAAGACATGTAGAGCAGGACCTAAATTGGCAGTGTCACACTGGCAGCAATGTTGTATAGTTGGAGCAAAGCTGCATAGTTTATAGTAGTAACACATCTTCACCTCAACTCCCATCCTGAAAATGCAAATCACATAGGGTGCAAACTGTATCTGTGATGTCATATTAGGAAAATAATGATGTATACTACTCATTGCTAAATTAACAAAACCCTTGCAGAGTCACTAGATTAGCCGTAATAAGAATTAAAACTGCTAAAAACCACTTAGGTATTATTGTTCCCATCTGATTTATAGAAAGGCTGTCTCCGAGTTAAAACTCTTGAGTCTTTCTCAGCAGTCCTTGCCTGTTACAGGTATGAGTTACGGCCAGGTGTGACATCGTTGGTCAGATAT
This sequence comes from Chelydra serpentina, assembly GCA_037349315.1. Taxonomy (NCBI): domain Eukaryota; kingdom Metazoa; phylum Chordata; order Testudines; family Chelydridae; genus Chelydra; species Chelydra serpentina. Next base: position 24,327,857 of record JBAIAC010000035.1, on the reverse strand, counting down.
TCCCCAGTGGCCTCCAGCAAAGATGCTGAAGTGGAGAACTAATGTCTGAAATGTTAAAATAAGTAGGATTGCTTTTTAAATACTTATAACATTTTAAAAAATGTTTTTAACAAAACTGAATCATTCTCCCTACATCAAAATGGAACACTGAAGAGGCACCAATGAACTATTTATTAATAACAGTTCACCTTTATAAAATACATTTATTTTTGAGACTGACACAGCTAATTAACACAGAAGCTGCATTCTAACTTCTATTAAATGGGAGAGATTATAGGCTTGATTCTACTAATTCTAATGTCAAGATCCAAACCAACAGCAAACTTTCCCAGTTGTAATTACCCTGGGTCTCTTTGTATTTGCCTAATGATGTAAGTGTAAGTAAATTTACTACATGCTACTGTATATTAGCTAGGGACCAAGCATAGTAAAGTAAATCCAATATAGTGATGGAAAAGGTTATGAATGACACATTAATATTTATAAACAAAAATGCAGTTACAGATCAGTTTGGTTTGATGTCCAGAAGAGATCTTTAATTTTCACTGAACCCTATTCTTTAAGAGCCTCACTGAGTAACATTTTCATCTTTATATAAGTGACCTTGATAAAATGAGTAAATTGAGCGATAGTATCACCCTGTGGTCAAACAGAAGCAATATTTTCTCTTATTTCTTTCAAGCTTCTTTTATGGTGTCAAGGATCCCCCAAACTGAAATCTCTCAAATGCTAAACCTGCAAAGTGATATTACATAACCAGCAAATGAATATATTAGGAAACCCCATTGTGTTAATCTTTTATTATATACAATTTTAGCTCATCCCTAGCAGCTTTTTAAAAAATATCTTTGTATATAGAAAGAGTTCTACTAAACTCTTGACTTCATTAAATGATTTTTTTCTGCAGCAAACCAAAATGTTTGCCTTAAAATTTATTCAGATTTTTTTTATAAGTAGAACCATAATGGGTTTAAAGGAACACTGTAAACTTTGCTTCATCTGAAGACTAACAAATAAGTATTTCGATATATTTCTTTAAAAATCACAATAAAATGGGGAGTTTGGTATTCATTATAATTAGCAATAATCTTCAAAGCACTTTGCTAAGAGATGCTACACACATTTAGGCACTGCTTTTCAGTAGCGACATAACTAGTCATTTGCATGCAGAAGTAAAACAGTGAAAATCTGTACCTTGCTAAACATTGCCTCAAGTGTTGTGAGTTGAAACAACATTGCACATGATCATGAAACCTGGAAAGTAAAACTGAACAGATACTCTAACTAGAAACAGAAGTAAAACTCCGAGGGCAAGAAAGAAAATTGAAAAAGAAAAGTTTCAATGTCCAACAAGCTGAGCAAAATACAGAAAGGAAATAAATAGCATAAATGCTACAAAGCAAGTTAATGTTTTAAAAATATTTCACTTTACAGTGGTTAATACAATGATTTTAAAGTAGTTATTTCAAGTTATTCTTATTATTTGTACTCTGATAGCGCCTAGGAGCTCCAGTCATGGACCTGGGCCCCATTGTGCTAGAGACTGTACTAACACACAGCAAAACACCATTTGTGTCCCAAAGAGCTTACTCCCCACTCTGATACACTGATTTTATGTCATTATAACTCTGCTGAGGTCAGTGGAGTTAGGTGTAATAGACTGGAAAATCAGGCCCATGGTTTTATCTGGACAGTCAGTATCCTTTAGTAATTATACACATCATTCTGCAGAAAAGATCCAGCATATTTTTTAATATTTCATAAAACATTATTATTGACCTTCCCACCAGATAAATTAATCAGCAGAAGACTATCTTTTAACTGAAGCATTTTCTGTCAATGCCAGGTAGGGTGACCAGACAGCAAATCTGAAAAATCGGGACAGGGGTGGGGTGGGGGGGTAATAGGAGCCTATATAAGAAAAAGACCCAAAAATCGGGACTGTCCCTATAAAATCGGGGGATCTGGTCACCCTAATGCCAGGAGGGCAATGGGCATCCCCAGAGAGGATACAGGGATACTAGAGAGCTATGTAAATAAATCTCTCAGACTTTGTTTCCTGATCCCAACAAATATTACTGCCTAGGGATTTTAACCCCATTACTGTCCGTAATATCAGCGGCAGGTATTAGCCTCCAGCCCTAAAGCATTTGGTAATATTAGTGCTGAACAACGTGTGCATTTTAGCAGTAGGTGAATGATCCCTGCTTATGTGACAACTGAGTTACTCTGCACATGAATGAAAACACAAGGTTCTAAAGTTGCACCTCTCAGTGTAACTAGGATGGAAGCATAATATAATGTTTGGGGACACCAAGTTTTTTTGTTTTTTTATGAAGAATGTGCGCGCATGGGTGCATATGCATTACATTAACCTAAAACAGTTGTTCAAACTTTATCTCTGCTTAAAATTTTGTATACATTAAATTTGAATTACAGAACATTTTCTGTACAGTGTGAAAGTGGAAGACTCAAGAGAGGACTAGACAGAGAATGTGACGGAAGATTTAATTGGAATCCCCTACTCAACATTCATTCATTTTCTGAGATTAAAAGGCATTTTTGTCTTAAGTACTAGACAGACTCAAAACAGAGAAAAGGGATGGAAGGGAACCGAGGAAACACATAAGAATTTGGGAATTACCATTGGCACGTGCTGTTCTGAGTACTCACTTTGCTCTAAGGAATTAAATCTGATCTTTACTTACCAACACAAAAGCTGGAGTTTCAACTGCATGTATCTCAGGAAGGATCTGTTATTACCACTTTCTAAACTGGATAGTTTATCATATTGACACAAGGCCTGGCATAGACCCACATAAAAGGGTTAGAGAATGTCTCAGTCTGGACTCCATAACTATACTAAGTGTTCTGATTTTCAACGTTCTGTAATTGCACACTGTGTGTGGATGTTTGCTGCTAATAACCAAAGGGTATGTAAGCTCTACTAAAAGTCAGATCCTCTAGCTAGTAAAAATTGGTTTCAGAACAGTCCATTGAGTACATGAGCATTGTTCAGGATGCTCTCTGTTACCGAAATAAAAGTAATCATTTCATTTTTATTTCCACATTTTATTAGGCATGAGTCAAAAACATGGACATGCCATCAGAACCCATGGAATTAACTTTCCCTTGAATAAGGAAGGCCTTTATTGACCTTAGCAAATCTAGGGTTGCCAACTTTCTATTTGCAGAAAACCAAACACTTTTGCCCTGCCCCTTCCCTGAGGCCACACCCCTGCACCACCCCTTTTCCATGCCCACGCCCTGCTCACTCCATCCCCCCTCCCTCCATCGCTTGCACTCCCCTGCCCTCGTTTAATCGCTCATTTTCACTAGGCTGGGGTAGGGGGTTGGGGATGGGCTCCAGGGTGGGGCTGGGGTTGCAGGAGGGGACTCCGGGCTGGAGAGAGGGGCCGAGGGGTTCAGAGTGCAGGAGGATGCTCCGGGCTGGGGTAGGGGGTTGGGGTGCAGAGGGGGTGTGGGCTCCGGGAGGGAGTTTGAGCTCAGGGCTGGGCAGTGTGTTGGGGTGTGGGGGGTGCAGGCTCCAGGAGGGGGCTCACTGCTGGGGCAGGGGATTGGGGTGCGGGCTCCAGGAGGAAGTTTGGGTGCAGGAGGGGTTCAGAGTGCAGGAGGGCTGGAGCATGGGAGGAGGTGTGGGGTGCAGGCTCTGGGAGGTAGTTTGGTTGGGGGAGGGGGCTAAGGGCCAGGGTGTGGGAGGGGGTTTGGGGTGCAGGCTCCTAGCAAAGCTCACCTTGAGTGGCTCCCCGGAAGCAGCGGAATGTCCCTCTGGCTCATAGGAGGAGGTGCGGCTGAGTTCCAATGGGAGCTGCAGAGCAGGCGCTCGGGGTAGGGGCAGTGCGCAGAGCCCCCGTGGCCACCCCTATGCCTAGGAGCCAGAGCAACACAACTGGACTTGAAACAGCCTGGCCAGCGGTTCTGACTGGAGTCACCAGGGTCCCTTTTTGAAAACTGGATGCCTGGCAACTGTAAGCAAGTCTCTTACGTAAAACAAAAGCCAACACCACTTTATTAAATCAAGGGTCCCGTTACCCCACATGGCACAATAAGTTTGTCTGATGAAAATCTGTCCTCTGCTCTTTACACTGGCTTCCCAAAAGAATATTGCATTAAATATGAGACCTTTCTCCATACATTCAAGGTCTCAGATACCTAAAAGAACACCTATTTCTGCGACAAATGCTATGATTGAAAGCTCCACTCTTCTGGCACAATGGTGCCAAGGTAAAGCATGTTTGTGAAGGAGACAGAACTTTCCTGGGGACCAGGCACATACTGTGGAATCAACTCCCTCAGAATCTAAGAACCACCACCAAGCTCATCACCTTCCATTCTAAGTGCAAGGAGAACTTCTCTGACCTTGCTTTTGCTAATATACATGCATAGTGCATAAAAAAAAATACACACAATTTCCACTTCCAGAGAGACTAAGGGCTGGTCTACACTAACCCCCCAATTCGAACTAAGATATGCAACTTCAGCTACGTGAATAACGTAGCTGAAGTTGAAGTATCTTAGTTCGAATGAAAAGGTACTTACCCGGGGTCCACACGCGGCGCGCAGGCTCCCCCGTCGACTCCGCCTACTCCGTTCATGGAGCAGGATTACAAGCGTCGACGGGGGAGCACTTCCTGGTTCGATTTATCGCGTCTAGACAAGACGCGATAAATCGAACCCAGAAGATCGATTGGACTCCTCCGACGCGACGCGTAAGTATAGACATACCCTAAGAAAGAAGGAAGGAAAGAATCACACATGACAGAATCTAGCCACTCTTGGAAGGTGTCGAGATATCAATGGGATGGGTGTAAGGGCCTAAAAAAGATTAGAATAGAAGAGAAGTAATGCTTAAATAATCCACCGAGGCAGCTCACAATACACAGAAGATCCTCCTGAATAGTGCAAGCAGAGGCCTGTACACAAAGCCAAAATGTAGTTCCTCCAAATCTTAAAATCTGCAGACCCAGTAATTATAACTGTGGGTAAACATTCTTCTTATGCTTGGCAGGATTAGATTAAAAACATTAGTTGTTGGTGAATGTCTATTTCACCTGACAAGAAATTAATGAAAAAATATTCATCAGTAATAGTTGGCAAGAGCAGCCTCCCCACCCTTTGCACCATCCAGGATCCCGTGTCACTGGCCCTGAGACCATGCAGGGAAGCCTCTGCAGCCTGGCTGTCATGGCCCTGCTCACCTAGTCACTGACTAGGAGCGAAGGGGCCATCACCAGGAGGCCGTTCAGCAGTGGGGTGATATCCTCCAAAGCCAGGGGTTCCTCCTCATCCTCCTCCTCCTCACAGGCCCAGCCATGGGTCTGTGCTCTGTCCCACCAGGATCGTAGCCTTTCCTGCACCTTGCACCTGCAGGGGTGTGGTGTCACTGGCCCCATGGCCGTGTAGGAAATCCCCTGCAATATCTCTGTGAAACTGAACATTTATTAAAAATCAATTTTAAAAAAATCAAGAAAAGATTTTAAAATATTGATATTAACCTAATTTACAATAATAATAATAATAATAATAATAATAATTCTGCCAAGCCTCCCTATTTTCCAGGCCAAAGAGTAAAAGAAACTGCATTTCAATGTCCAGCAGGGAGAGCTAAGCGGCTAGAATAGATACCATGTCATGGTTTAATATTACCACAGACCATCAGGAAACACACAGAAGGAGGAATTGTCACAGAGACGGTCCCAGGCAGTATTATGAACACATAAGTGAAAGGTGCAAATATGAAGTTACACAGCCAGGCCCATAGGAGGCCATAAAGGAGATTGCGCTGTCATGTAACACAGCAGCACACAAGTGAACACACCACCAGCCCTGCAGTTAATGCTATTCATATCTACAGAGACCAAAGGGCACAAAATAGGACAAACACTCTTGCACCTGGGAAGGGGATATGGAGAGAAAAGTACACCCACCTAGCAGCACCAGGAGACATTTTAACATTAGGGTATCATGGCAAACCCAAGGGCAAAGAAGCAACTTGCTACACATACGGTACCATGCGCTGCATGCACTATAGCTGACTGGCTGCGGCACAGAGGGCCGGCAGACCCTGCCACAGCTCACAAATCACAGTATAAAGGAAACAGGCAAGGAACAGCATGTAAGGGCTCCCTGGTGTAACACAAAACTCCTCACACAAAGAGAGCACAAGAAATCACAAAGGCAAGTATTGACTGTTTCAAATCTTGCTCCAGACATTCCTGCAGACCTCTTGCTATGAGCTGATGCTCACTCTTACATGTGAAGTTTTAAGCTACCTCTGGCAGCTTTACTTTAAACTCTCCTCCAGACTTCTCTGAACAGATGTTGTTAGGGGGACCTGCCACTAAGTACTGCTTCCTCTGGTCATGTCACTTAGTGATATGAGAGAGGGTGCTGCTGATGGGTGAGACCGTCCTTACTTCAACACACATAGGGGCCGTATAACTGTACTGGCTCATTTTGTTTTCAGGTAGGGCTACTTACACTTTATTCATTCATTTACATGATGCAACAGGTTGATCAGTGCCACGCTATATATTCAGCAGCCAGGGCTCTGGCTGGGAAACATTTGATGTTCATAGAGTAACAGACCATCAAACAGCTTTTATCACAGTTGATGAGCAATCACTTGTTAAGAAAGGGCATATGTCTTCCATTGGGAAAAGAAGCGATAATAGCACATACCTTACCAATTTCTCTATTGTCTAAAAGACAATTAGCAATACCAACAGAAGGGAATGCACATGTGCAACTATCCGTGCATGACCAATCCATAACTGCAACTAGTTTTCCCATTGCATTTCATTACAATTGATCTATTAACATTACAGACAGGATGACTGGCAATGTAAAGTTAAGACCTCTCCAGTTTGCTGCTTCCTGTGAATTGTAAATAGATTGCTCCACATTCACCACTTTCAGAACCCTTTGCAGCCAATATCAGGGATTTACCAGGGTTTATCAGCCTGGACCAACAGGGAAGAGAGGGACTGAAAAGGCTCCTAGTTGTCCCTGAAATTGTTGTTGTTAAACAGCCAGGTCTATGGCTTTGGCTCACCTCTTAATCAGAAAGAGTTGAGCAAATTGATCACAGGTTGGTGTAACTGCTTTTATGCCCCACTGTTGAGTTCCTCTCCACTCCCAGTTCCCTTCTCTTGACCTGGAGATAAATGAGACAAGTCCAGTAGAGTCTTATATAGTGAAAGGGGGAAGAATCTGCTGTTGTCTACACTATTTTTCCCCAGGAAAGGAAATCCATTCCCACTTCCCTCTTTCAAGGCTGAGAGTTTGTTTGTGGGGAGTGATTCAGAAGGGACAGTGGCTGCTGGAAGAAATGAATGTGTAAGGTTGTATGTGGAGAGCAAATGAATGGGTGGAACGTTATAGCAGGGAGAGCTAGTAAGATTTATTGACCATTTTGCAAGTTGTGTTGTATTCATGAAGATGATTGGATAGACCTAGATTCAAAGCTTCAGTGAATGAGCCCCTCCCTAGTCATCAGTCAGGAATATTCCACGGAAAGGACTTCTTTGATCTTGGCAAGAAACGAAAAGAAGAGAAATCTTTGTCACGGTGTCTATTGTGAAATGAAAGGATTGGTACTTCATGCCAGAACATGCAAAGTGCAGCACTGGGGAAATAAAACATGGTTCTCATGGAACTGTTGAGTCTGAACTTTTGATGAGCTTAAACTTTAACTTGATGTCTCTGTCTGAACATTTAATCAAAGCTCTGACCTGCAAACTACTCATGACACCCCCCTCCCCTTAAGTAGGCATCTCCCCTTTGTCTTTTAGAATTTACATTTTAACCTGTTTTATCCTGTAGAATCTTGATTGATTATGCATGACCATTATGATCTGTTAATCACTTTGTTTACTTCTGTGTATAAATATTGATGCTCACCCCTAATAAATTTGCCACACTTACTCTGAAGCTTTTTGAGCTAAGGATAGTGTGAGCCCGTTGATCAACGAATTGGTGTCTGGTCTCTGTGAGCCCCATACCAACTCCGCACGAACTCGGGTGCTGGAGAGGTGAGTAGGGACTTGCTTTTTACCTAACAATTTGGGGGCTCGTCCGGGATTTCCTTCTGGTGCGGTGCCTCTGTCCAGTGGTCAGATCACTCATATACGAATTGGCAGGCGCCACGGGAGATTTCTCCCAGCCAATTCAATATTGAGGGGTCGTGTACTGGACAGCAGGATAAACGCCAGTTGGAGGGCTCCTGTCAGACACCATGGGTCAAGGGACTAGTGTGCCTCTTGAGAGTCCGTTGGGGATTGTAAATAAGTTATGGAACGAAGGGAAACTCCCAGTACAGACAGGAATGTCTAGGAGGAAGTTGTACACACTGTGTGTAAGGAATTGGACTGGGTATACCGCGGTATTGGCCGACCCGGAGATGAGGTGGCCTTCGTATGGCTCTTTTGAACAGGCTGCCTTAAGAGGAGTAAGGAGCCAGATCGAAAAAGACCATCCGGGACAGTTATGTTACTGGTTTTGTTGGGACACAGCAGCAGAGCTGTGGAAATCTTTAAAAATTATGGCAGTCAGGTATTCTCCCGAGAGTGAACCCCCTCCATGTTATTTCGATGAAGGGTGTAAACCACGGCGTGTTTTGACTCGTCAGTTGGTCCCCACTGCACCTGCCCCTATTCCTCCGCAGGGGGACTCTCTCCAGGGTGCAGAGGGGAATCTGCAGGACTCCAGATCGGAATCTCTGCAGAGGGATAAGGGGGAAATGGAAGGGCACACCTCGGGAGGAGTAATTACTAGGCAAAAGATCAAGCAGATGCAGCAGGTTGGGGAGGTGAGTCAGTCACTTCAGTGTTGGATGTAGCTGATTTTGCATGGGAGAAAGAAAGAGAAAAAGGAAGAATATAAGTTGATGGCTTTAGCTTTTCGCGGCGGTGTTCGAGGCAGAGGCCGTGGCCGTGGCAGGGGATTTCAGGGTGCTCGGGGAAGAGGGTCCTGGCAACCCCAGCCACCAGGAAATTGTTTTCAGTGTGGACAGCCCGGTCACTTTAAACGTGAATGCCCCTGGGGACGCCCAGAGGGTCCGGTCGCATCCGCAGATACTTACACCAGGGACGAATACACCCCTGCACCACCAGCTCAGCCCGTTCCCCAGGCCTGGATCAACTACGGGCAACAGCAGCAGCTGCAGCAAACTCAGCCTCCTCAATGACGGTACCCCGGGGGCGAAGGCAAACAATGTGATGGTCTTATTTCCTTAATGTCTTTAGCCGGCTCCTTCCTCACTTTCTCCCCTCCCAGCAAAGAGCCTTGTCTAACCCTTTCAGTCCAAGGCCTGCCTGTCTCTTTCCTCATTGATACTGGAGCTACTTTCTCTCTCTTAAATCATGCCCCCTCCCCCTGGCTATCCTCTGAGGTTAAAACTGCAACTGGGGTGGAGGGCAACCCACAGTCTCTGGGACTCACTTTGCCTCTAAATGTTGTTTATGCTGATAAATGTTTTTCTCACCGTTTTCTTTTTTCCCCAGCTTGTCCGATCCCTTTGATGGGCCGGGATTTACTCTGTAAGCTTGAGGCTACTTTAACCTGCACTCTTGAAGGGGTAGGATTATTGATGACAATGTTAGGAGATTCGGCCCCAACTCAGGGTAATTGGGAAAACCCCCCCTCTCTCTCCCCTGACCTCACTGACTTGCCTTTAACCCTCTGGGGAATTTCTGACACTGATGTTGGCCTGCTCCTTTCGGCAGAGCCAGTAAGGATTCAAGTGAAGCCCTCCTTAACCCCCCCCGTCAGTCCCTCAATACCCCCTGTCGCTGGAAGCCCGGGAGGGCATCCGCCCCATTATCGAGGGATTCATTGCACAAAAGCTAGTCCGCCCTCAGCGCACTCCCTGTAACACCCCTATACTGCCTGTCAAAAAGCCTCCTAAAAAGGACGGAGACCCTATTCGTTGGCGCTTTGTACAGGATCTACGGGTTGTTAATCAGTATGTGGTCCCTCTTCATGCAGTAGTTCCTGGTCCAGCTACTATCATCAGCCAAATCCCCTGGGATGCTGAGTGGTTCACTGTTATTGACTTAAAATCAGCCTTTTTCAGCATTCCTGTGCACCCAGACTCTCAGTATCTCTTTGGTTTCACCTGGGAGGGACAAAGTTATGTCTGGCAACGACTTCCTCAAGGCTACAGAGACAGCCCCACGATTTTCAGCCAATGCCTCCGCCACGACCTGGAAGGCTTCACCAGTCCGCAGGGATCCACGTTAGTCCTATACGTAGATGACATCCTATTAGGTAACCGCGAAGAAGCTGCCCTCCGCATCGATGGTAAGGCACTTTTATTATACCTACACGCCAGAGGCCACAAGGTAGACCCTAACAAGATTCAGTGGGTCTCACAGAAGGTCCAATATCTGGGCTTCCTGTTAACCCCAGAGGGGCGACAAATGGACCCAGTCCGCATAAAGACTATCCAAAACTGCCCTCTGCCAAACACCAAGAAACAACTTCGAGGTTTCTTAGGATTAATTGGCTTCTGTCGCCCCTGGTTGCCGTCCTGCGGGGAGTTAAGCAAACCGCTCCACCGACTCACTGCTAACCTTGCTCCTGACCCTTTGCAGTGGTCCCCGGACACGATCCAAGCCTTTCAGTTACTCAAGGACAGTGTGGCCTCCTCCATGTCTCTCCGCCCCCCCAATTACAGCAAACCCTTTCACCTTTTTGTCCACGAGAGGGGCGGAATTGCTAGTGGCGTCCTTACCCAGCTGAGCGGACCCCACCATTTCCCGCTTGCTTTTTACTCTCAGCAGATCGACCCTGTCGCTCAGGGAACCCCATCCTGCACCCGGACTCTGGCAGCAGCTGCCCTGCTGATCACAAAGGCAAAGAGCCTGACCCTGGGTCATTTTACCACGGTTTGGACCTCTCATGCCTTGTCAGCCCTTCTGCGTAGGGGCACAACCCAAGTCTTTTCGGCCCATCGTCAGCAACAGCTAGAGGCCGAACTCTTAGAAGACACTAACCTGATTTTTGAAAGGTGTGGGCCCCTTAATCCAGCTACCTTGCTTCCTGACCTGCCAGTCCTCCAGGATCAGCACGACTGTGTGGAAGTAGTTTATAGCATCTTACAGATAAGGGACAACCTGTTTGACGTGCCACTGGACAACCCTGATTGCATCCTCTTCTCGGACGGAAGCTCCTTCTATGTTGATGGCAAGCGTTTCACCGGTTATGCAGTCACCTCTGAATGGGACATTCAAGAGGCCGCCTCACTGCCAGGCAACTGGGGAGCCCAAGCTGCCGAACTCTATGCCCTGGCCCGAGCATGCCAGTTGGCCGCTGGTAAGACCGTTACCATTTTTACTGATAGCAAGTATGCTTTTGGAGTTGTGCATTGTCACATCCACCTCTGGAAGTTTAGAGGTTTCCAGACAGCTGCCGGTAAACCCATTCAGCACCTCCCCCTTGTCCACAAGCTTTTGGACGCCCTCCAAGAACCCTCGGTCCTGGCTGTAGTTCACTGCCGGGCCCATACTAAAGATGATAGCCCCGTCACCCGTGGGAATGCCCTGGCTGACGCCTCCGCCAAGACGGCTGCCGTCTTACCCTTAGCCATGCCCACGTTGGCTATTGCAGCCTCCTCCTTTACTCCACCGCACCCCGTACCAGTACCCGCTGCTGAACTACAGTCGTGGGAGAGCCTCGGAGCCACTCTGGTCAAAGGGACCTGGCTTATGCCGGATGGCCGAGCCTGCCTCCCTCGCTCCACATACCCCGTGGCAGTTCGGTGGCACCATGATAAGGGGGGTCACTACGGCACGCACGCCCTTGTGGACACCATCGCTCGCTTTTGGTATGCTCCAGGCATTCAACCCTACTGCCTGTCAATAGTGAAAGCATGCAGCACATGTCAGCGTAATGGACCTGCTCCGCCTCTTAACAAAATTAAGGGTGGAAGACCTCCGCCTGCTGCTCCATTTCAACATCTTCAAATTGACTTTGCAGATATGCCAAAGGCTTTTGGGAAAAAGCACCTCCTTGTTTTGGTTTGCCCTCTGACTTCCTGGGTCGAAGCTTTTCCTACTGCTAATTGTACTGCTGCCACAGTGGCGAAGATCCTCCTTAGAGACATTGTACCCCGTTTTGGCATCCCTCTCGTGCTTGACTCAGATCGCGGACCTCACTGTACTGGTCATGTCCTTGGCCGTTTAGAACAGGGACTGGGCATTTCACACTCCTTTCATACACCCTACCACCCCCAGTCTAGCGAGAAAGTTGAGCGTATGAATAGGGAGCTTAAGTTTACATTGGCTAAATACTGTCAGGAAACAGGGTTAAAGTGGCCTCAGGTACTTCCCTTGGTCCTGTTTCACCTTCGTACTCGCCCAACCCGTGTATTGGGATTATCCCCCTTTGAACTGCTCTATGGACACCCCCCTTTCAAAGGCGGGGCGCTACCACGTGCTGATGTTTCACTATTGGGAGGGGATCATATGACCGCGTGCCAGTTTCTCTCCCTACAGGCTTGCCTCCGTACCCTTTCCAGGGGACTTCGTCTGGGCCAAAAAGTTCGTTCGTGACGACACCCTCCAGCCGAGGTTTACTGGACCCCACCAGGTTCTTTTAACAACCCAGACTGCAGTGTTCCTGGAAGGACGCAAATCTTGGATCCACCACTCCCACATCAAGCCAGCCGTAGTGGACCACAGTGACGGACCAGCAGCTCTTGCCACCACTGAGGACACTGCCTCTGACCAGTGGACCAGCTTACCTCTTTCAGACATCAGACTTAAATTGACTCGGCAAAAATGAGAGGACCTTTTATTCTGACAACTGTATGTTTTTTACTATGCCTTTTTAGTTTATTTTCTGCTTATGAAGATAATGCTTTTATTAGATATTCCCACGAGGTTAAAACTCGTATTTTAGGAAATAGAAGTAATTGCTGGGTATGTACTCAATTTCCAGTAAATGCAGAACAGGGACTCCCCTTCAGACCCATTCCCCTGACCACTGCTAATATGACTTGGATGCCACCGGCTAGAGTAAAAGATCCAGTCCAACACAATCTTACATGGGACAAAACAGGAGTGCCAATTAACAGATATCTCAGGGTAACCAATCAGACAGGATCACTGTGTTTTGTTAAAGAAAAGTGGTCAACTTTTGTGGGAACAAGTAAATGCAACATGTATTTTAATGGCACCGCCTTTAGTAAAAATCTTGGCTTCAAGCCTTGCACATCCCACTTATCCCATATGTGGATCCCTCACCCCGATCCAACTTTTTCATGGGTGGGCAAGCCTTCAGAGTCAGCTTTTAAAAAGCCCTGCTCAGATCATGAGGATGTCCAACTAATTGCTAAGGGATATACGATTGCCTTCTACAACTGCTCAAGCAGTACTACACTGCCCTTTGAAAACACCACTACCAAATTGTGCCTCTGCAGTTCGCACAACGACCCCTCTGCGTTACCAGGGGAACAGTGGTCCAACGGGTGGTGGGTTACCTCCTACTTTGAGAAATGGAATACCCAAAACGCATTGTATGGAACATACTGGGTGTGTGGGCCCAAAGCTTATTACTTTCTCTCCCCTGATTGGGCAGGGTCATGTTATTTAGCGTGGCTAACACTGCCTTCTCGCATCTCCCTCACTCCCCCTCATTTTCCCCACATTCGTAACATCCGTGAAACCTTCAGAGATATTAATATCCGTGATGGTTTGTCGTGGCAGCGGTGGGCTGGTCTCATTAGCTTGAGGGGTGGTGTCATCCGTCTCCAGGGACTACTAGAATCTTTAACCAATGAAACTGCGACCCTATTTGAGAATCAGGCCGGGGAAATGTCCCAGCTGCGCCAGTTAGCTTTGCAAAACCGAATGGCTTTAGATATAATGTTAGCAGCCCAGGGAGGAACTTGCGCCCTCATAAATGAAGAATGCTGTGTTTTTGTAAATGACACCTACTCTGACACTTTTCAACGTACCAAACATCTAAGGGAAATGGCTAAGAACTACTCCTCTGGCCAGCCACCTTATGATTGGTGGGGAGCCTTATGGAATTGGCTGCCTGGATTTGGGTGAGTTAAAAACTCTTGGTGGGTATTGTTGGGGCCATAGTAATCCTTATAATACTGTGTTGCTGTATTCAGTGTGTCCCCTCCCTCATAGACTCATGTGGGTCAGTTTGTTCTTTTCCTACTTCAGCCAAGGGCCTTACTCTCTTCGAGTTGGCCCAGGCTGAAATTGCCAAGCGGCCCTTGGCTCCTTAAAATGGGGTGTAGCTTTTGGTAAATAGTTATCCCAAAGCTACAAATGGAGGAATGTTGAGTCTGAACTTTTGATGAGCTTAAACTTTAACTTGATGTCTCTGTCTGAACATTTAATCAAAGCTCTGACCTGCAAACTACTCATGACACCCCCCTCCCCTTAAGTAGGCATCTCCCCTTTGTCTTTTAGAATTTACATTTTAACCTGTTTTATCCTGTAGAATCTTGATTGATTATGCATGACCATTATGATCTGTTAATCACTTTGTTTACTTCTGTGTATAAATATTGATGCTCACCCCTAATAAATTTGCCACACTTACTCTGAAGCTTTTTGAGCTAAGGATAGTGTGAGCCCGTTGATCAACGAATTGGTGTCTGGTCTCTGTGAGCCCCATACCAACTCCGCACGAACTCGGGTGCTGGAGAGGTGAGTAGGGACTTGCTTTTTACCTAACAGAACTATGGCAAAACTACCCTTTGGCTCCCTGAGCAGCACAGATCTGATTTACAAATAGTAGTTGAGAAATTCTCTGCAGAGGTGATTACCATGCAAAACATTTAATGTTAAATCCACTATTCTAAGCCTGTTCTTTTCTTTACCTACAGGCAACACAGTGGATTAGAAAGCTTGGCGAGAATCTATTTCTTTTGAACTGCTTAGTTCACTTAGAACAGATAATTACTTTATATATCTGCATCCCTAACTCCCTGGGCAGTGTATTTTTAGCACTCTAGATGCAGGTTCAACAGTCAAAAATGACCTTAAAAATAAGCTTGGTTTTACTCTAGGTCATCCAATAACTATTTATTTATAACTATCATAAAAAAATCCCTTAGCACTCATTTTAAATGGGTGATGCCCTAGCACCATTAAAGTTAAGTTTAAAGCATTTTAGTTTTGATTACTTGACTCTATGGATCACTATAAATTGCAATTATACAATGTTCTTTCAATCCCATCCCAAAGAGAAAGCAGGGAATAACACATCATCTTAAAACATCCCCACTCCAGGGGAAAACCTGTCTCAGGGCACCTCTAAAAGCATACAGGGCTTTTCCCTTTCATATCATTCTTTTGGATCAGGCTTGAGTGTCAGCAGTGACCTCCTTTTATGTTTTTTTGTGAATCAGCTTGATGGGCTTAATCCAATTCCCAGCAGAAAAGTGTCAACATCAGGGGGAAAATGGTTTCTGATTGATGCCTTTGTTGAAACAACAAAGTCTGCATGTCCATAAGAGAGAACTACCTGCTCCCCCTGAGGCCTAGTTTACACTTAAAAGTTTAGCCAGCATAGTTATTAGAAGTATGTGTGTGTGTGTGGGGGGGGGGGGGGGGGGGGGGGGGGAGAATCGCACTTGTAACCAACAAAACTACACTAGCAAAAAGCCACAGTGTAGATGCAGTTATACCTGTGAAAAAGATCTTTTGCTGATACAGCCTATTTTGTTCATTGAACTGGTGTAAGCTATATATTAGCAAAAGAACTCTTTTGCTGCTATAAGCTGCATCTTCAGCAAATCTTTTCTAGTGTAGACAAGGCCTACAGGTGATCTCTCTAAGGACTCAATTCTGTACCCTTTACTCACATTGAGTAGTGGAGCTACTCACGTAGAATTGGGCCTAAATCTGGACCAACGCACAAAAGCATTGCGAAGAATTTTGCACTGCTGCTACTTGTGCTGTATTAGGGTGACCAGATATCCCGATTTTATAGGGACAGTCCCAATTTTTGGGTCTTTTTTTAATATAGGCTATCCCCCCCCCCCCCCCCCCCCCCGTCCCAATTTTTCACATTTGCTGTCTGGTCACCCTAGCTGTACCTGTTGTGTGGATGCATAGAGAACTTCTCAATTTCCACTGCCACTACTCTGACATTCTGCATAAACTTTACATTTAGATTTTCAAAAATCTCCAACTCCTTTCACTTTGAGCTCTTTGGGAACAGGAACTGTCATTTAATGCACCTATGGACAGCACCTAGCACAATGAGCCCTAACCTAGGACTCTAGCCATCACCCTGACATAGGCCAGGGATTCTGGGTCTGTCTACACTGTTATCCAAAGGCATGATTGCTGCATGTAGACATATCCAATTTAGCATTGATCTAGCTAGATCAAAGGAAGCATGGACAACCACCACAGCACAGGAACCAATTGCTAAAATACATACCCAGGATTTTATACAGGTGGGGGTAATCCATGTCTCTGTGCTGCAGCAGCATTGCTGCTATTGTTACTTAAGCTATCTTTAGTCTAGCTCCATCAAAGCTAGCTCAGGTATGTCTACAGGTGTTGCAATCAGACCTCCTGACTTCAGTGTAGACACATCCTGTGCGGGAGGAAACGTGGGTCATGCCAGCTCTACACCACCTGAAGATTCCATTACGCGAGAGCAATCCTCAGCTGGCTGCAGATTTAATGGCCCAGGATCCGGCCCTAAATGTGTGTGCTGACCTCATACTAAGTTTTTTAATGAGTTTTCACATCAACCCTCAGTCAGTGTTTTGCTCTCCAAAATTTGCAGCCCACTCTTGCAGCATACTTCCCTGCAGCCTACTTTTCACCAGTCTCTGAAGTAGACAAGAGCAAAAGCTGGGCATTGTTGTTTTCACAGACAAAGCGAGAAGGAGGAGCCTTCTCTCTTTACATTCAGCACACTGCCAGCACATGTACGCTCACAAGTTGAGCTGTAATGTAACTATTATTCATAGTAATTGCATTGTTTTATCATGACTTAACAAGTTGCAGTTAGAAATATAAATAGCAGGTCATGACTCTTCTGTGTAGCCAATTTTGTACTGATGTTTCAGATATGAAAGTCTAAGCTGAGCTGCAGTGTAAAGCTGAGTTCCTCTCCGATACCATCTGTGATCATATCTGCAGGTGTTAATTGCTCTTTTGATAATACCAAAACTAATCCTATTAAGGTTAACAGTGGGAATGTGGGCTACTGCAACTTATTACTCAGGTCCCAAAGTATAAAGAGAGATCTTGTCCCCATTTGCTCCTCCAAATAAGATGGTTTAACATCAATGCAGCAACCAATTCCCTAAGGACATTATTAACTCGGGCCTGCAGTGTTAAATAAGTCAGATACCAGATCAGACAGATGGCATTAGAATAGACAAATTAATTGGGAAAGGATGCACTGTACAATATCCAGTGCAGTTTAACTACTTTTTCTTTTATATATTTATGTTTAGAAGAACAAGGGTTCTCTTCAAACCCTAACGATAGAATTGCTTTCCTCTCAATGTGGCAGCAGAAAGCTAAGACAAATATTTATTGTTGGGGCCAATGCACAGTTCAGTGTAAAGGTGGGTGAGCTATCTGTAACACAATTTGCCTAATTCATTTGGCCACTTTTTCTGTTTTAGGCTGTTCACAGATAACTTGTGATTTTTACTAACATATTTGTTATTTGCAATCAAACATTTCTGCCGATGTATTTCAGAATGTGGGTTGTTTGTGACCTAGTTGCTTTCACTATATCTGCCACTATTTGTCTGTGTCATCTTATTAGTTATCCAAGGCACATGTTATTGTTTGTGCTTGCTAATTGGATAACTAAAAATATCAACAGAGGGTGAAGTTTCCCAACACACACACAGCAAATTTTTGCATTCACAAAAAACCCCACAAAATACTCCACACACACACAAACATGGTTTGTATCTGTCTTTCATTGGTACTTAATCTGGCCTCCATTACTGTATTATCTGAGCCCCTCAGTCTTTAATGTATTTGTCATCACAACACCCTGTGAGGTATAACTGTTATCTTCCCCATTTTACAGTTGGGAAACTGAGGCACAGAGACTAAACAACTTGTCCAAAGTCTCACAAAAAGCATGGAGTTGGGAAACAACGCTAGGGCTCCCAGGTTCCAAGAAGCATCTTAACTATTGTATAATCCTGCCTCTCTCCTAAGTGAATTCACCTCAATAGGAGCTAAGTGGAACTTAAGTGGCACATAATGTTTGCACAGGCTCTTTGCACAGGGTTGAATTTCACCCTCAAGGTATTGCCATTCCTCCACATTTCTGCATGAATGTTTGTGGAAAAGAGAGTGCGAACACCCACCCCCCCAAACAAAATAGGATTACAAAGATGGCCAAATCAAAAAATGGTTTGAATTATTTTTCTCCCAGTTCACCCAGCTCCTGTATTCATGGATCCCAAGGTACTTTACAAACTTCACTTAAGCCTCACACAGCATAACCTCATATTAGACTCATTTAACAGATGGGTAAAAAATGAGACAGGTAGTTTGTGATTCAAAGTCACACAGCAAGGCTAGGAATAGAACCCAACAGTCCTGACTTCTGAGCCCTTTCTGTAGCCCTTAGATTATATTGCCTCCAGCCCCATCCTTCAAGTACTTACAGCAGGAGACAGATCATGGGCTTCACTTTCACAGGCATACATACAGACTCGGTGGACTTGTGCTGTATTACATACATACCAATGTGTGGATGGAAATCAGGAGTTCTGCCCACGCTTTAGTTGGAGTGACACAAAAGTTAGTTAGCTTTGAAAATCTAAGTTTATTTTATTTTTTAATGGAGGACAATAGCATCACTTCATCAGATCTAACCTTGGGGTTTGTCTTTTTGAACACTTAGTGTGCGTCAAGCTGGATGTCTGCAGAACACTAGCTGTCCATGTGGACTCTGCCACCATGCACTAAAAGCTCCCGAGTGCCCTTTGGCCAACCCTCCTGTGACATGGGAGTAGGTCTCTGGCTTTTTGCATGAGATAACTCGAAATCATGGGGGAGCTCCCTCAGAATCAAAGCAGACATGTCTCTCAGTTATGCTTGTTCAAATCAGTCAAGACACAGGACTACCACTGGGACAAAACTAAGCCCCTGGAGTTCAAATTTTTAAAGACATAAATACATGAAAACTAGGGCTGTTGATTAATCACAGTTAACTGATGTGATTAACTCAAAAAAATTTATCACAATTGACAAAATTAATCGTGATTAATCAGAGTTTTAAACGCACTGTAAAACAATAGAATACCAATTGAAACTTATTAAATATTTTTGGATGTTTTTCTACATTTTCAAATATATTGATTTCAATTACAACACAGAATACAAAGTGTAAAGTGCTCACTTTATATTATTATTTTTGATTACAAATATTTGCACTGTAAAAGAGATAAAATAAATAGTATTTTTCAATTTACCTCATACAAATACTGTAGTGTGATATCTTTATCACAAAAGTGCAACTTAAAAATGTAGATTTTTTTGGTTACATACATACAAAAACAAAACAATGTAAAACTTCAGCGCCTACAAGTCCTCAGTCCTACTTCTTGTTCAGCCAATTGCTAAGAAAAACAAGTTTGTTTACATTTATGGGAGATAAGGCTGGACTTTCTAGGCTCCGAAGTTTTACGTTGTTTTATTTCTGAATGCAGGGGTTTTTTGTACATAATTCTACATTTGTAAGTTCAAATTTCATGATAAAGAGATTGCACTACAGTAGTTGTATTAGTATTTTTCAATTCTCCTATTTTTTTTGTTTTTTAGAATGCAATATTTGTAATCAAAAATAAATATAAAGCGAGCACTGTGTTGTAATTGGAAATCGAAATATTTGAAAATGTAGAAAACATCCACAAATATTTAAATAAATGGTTTTCTGTTTGACAGCACAATTAATCGCGATTAATTTTTTTAATCGCTTGACAGTCCTAATAAAACATGTTTCCATCAAAATTGGGAAAAAAAAATATCAAAATCTAATTGTGTTTGGCTCAAATGCCCTAAATATACTGGACTCAGACTTGCAAGGTTGTAGGCAGCTGGCTGGCCTTCCAAACATGAGCGTGAGGATAACAGATGTCGAACAGGACTTTGGAGTGGCTCAAGAGCACTTGGCACCAGCATAGAATCTTTAGGAGGAAAGTGTAAAGCAGGAACTATGAGGTTTATAAACAAACTAGATCACTGGATTTGTTACACATGGAACTTTGGATCTGAATAGAGATTTCTCATCTCATCTCAGGCCCAACTCTATTAGCAACAGCTGAATTTTTGTTTGTTTGTTTGTTTGGGTGGGGCTTTCTTTGTTTTAGGCTTGACAAGGAGTTACTCTGATGGGAGTGTAATGTTCATGTTACTTGCATTTGTATCAACGTTTTGGACCCCAACACACACTGTTACTAGCCTCCATACACCAGCTAGCTGTCACTCATTTGGAGTGAGAGAAGAATTGTCTGGGATTAATTTTCAGGCAGTTGTTAAAGTATCTCACTCTTATGAGGAAGCGTTTTGCAATGAGCTTCAATGAGACATTTAAAATCTCACTTCTAATCTTTTGAAATCTCACTCATTTAAATTGTCACAGCTAGAAAGCCCTGTGCACATTCCCATTTGCAACCATGTTAGAACTAAATTCCAAGGAGGAAATACCATCACAATGCACCTACTCTATAATCTACTGGGAACTGAATAATAATAATAATGATACTTAGCACTGATATGACACTTTGCCTCTTCAAAGCACTGCACAACCATTAACTGAAGAATCATCTGACAACAATGGTTGTTGTCTACTGACATCAGTTACATACTAAACATGCCTCTTTATTCAGCCCTGCTGGGGACATTGTTACAAAGAGGAGGACACTGCTTAGTGCATCCGGTGCTGAGCTCTTTACTTTAAAAAGTTGATCTGGTAAATTTCCCAGATGAAATTGCACGTCCCTCACTGGAGGGCAAAATGGAAGGCATAGTGAGAGAGATTAGAGGTGACAGGAAATTCTGTGGCATGATGCCCAAATAAACTGGCTACTGATAGTCATCCTGCAAGTACCAATCAAGTATCTGTATTTCATCTGCATGCATAGGCTTGGCAGGCTTCGATTTAAACATTAGTGTCAGTAAACACTGATTTCAGGTAAACAGAAATCAATAGGCAAAATTATCCATCACTGAAAGTTGTCAAGTGCAGCCTCCCCCGTACCTAGCTCCCACAGAGATTCGGTGTCACTGTGAGGAGGCAGTCCTGGAAAGGAGCCATTCAGCAACAGAGGAGTCTCCCCTGCAACCAGGGGCACATACTCATTCACGTGGCCCTGGCCAATGGTCTCTGCTCTGTCCTGCAGCCTTCCCCGTACCTTGTACCTGCAGGCTGTGGTGTCACCAGCCCACAGCGAGCCCTCTACAGCTCCATTGTCACAGCCCTGCTCACTAACTCTCCAGCAGGGAGCGTGGGGGCTGTCCCACAGCAAAGGTTGTTCAGCACCAGGGGCTTGTCCTCCTCCTACCAGCCCTGGCTGAAGGTCTCTGCTCTACCGGGCCTGAACTGCAGCAGCCTCCCTCGCACCTTGCACCCAGGTATATCAGGCCCCTCAGCTGCACAGGAAGGCTCTCTGCCAGTGCTGCCCTACCCCGATACTAACCTCCTTAATCTCCTGAAACTGAGAAATTAAAATAGTTACAAATAGAAAAAAATGGTTAAAAACAAAAAAGATACTAATCAAAATTACAAATAAAAATTGAATTCTGCCAAGTCTATCGATACAGCTGTATTTGTACCAATACCTACTGGTCTACTGGCAGCATATGATAGATTTTTAACTTCCGCCATGTGAGAGGATGGACTAGTTAAAGAGAAGATGCCCACTTCATACATAGACAGCAACTTTTAATTTCTTCTTAATATCTGGGAATTTCCTCACTTTCCCCCCCTACCTTTTCATATGCATCTGTGACAGTGAGTACTATTTTGGGATTCCTTACCTCTGAAAGCCTCAGCTACTGGCCACTGTAAAAGCAGGATACTGATCTAAGTGGGCCACTAAGCAGATGTTCAAAGACTACTAAATCCGGATCATGTTTTATAAAATCATTCTTGGATGTCTGACCTCTGACCTGCACTTGTGGGTTAATCTACCTGGCAAACTAAATTACTTGGTTACAAATAGATATTGTGGAGCTCTTCATTGGCAGCAGGAGTTTCATTTCCAGTCATACACTGTTTAAAATCCTCAATCAGTAAGAGACTGGAATCTTGGAAAAGTAAAAGCAGATTTACATCTCAAACATGAAATATTGGAAAATCAGTTTTCCCTTCACTTAGCTGCCAAGATCAGGGTTTAGGAATCTGTTCCCCCTGCCCCAGACATCACAGACACCTAAAACTGAGCGTTGACTGCACTTTCCTGCTCTTCTGCAGGTATTTTTATTGTCATTTGACCCTGGAGTGTCAATCATGTAATCCTAAATTCCTATTCATTATCTGTCTATTTATGCTGTGACTCTTCGGGGCAGGGACTGTTTCTCCCTATGTGTTTGTACAGCGCTCACAATGGGACCTTGCTCTCAATTGCAGATTTTAGGCACTAAGATAATGCAAAAAAGAAAAATAACTAAGAATCACATATCACTGAACATTTAGAGGACACTCTTATGCAAGTCCATGGTTTTTGACTTCTTGTTTTGAGTTTTTTGTATAATAGCACTTACTGCTCCTGACAAGTAAGATTCACAATACCTGCGGTGTTATTTATTTGAAGTTCCACTTTTTCAGCAGTGTGCATTTCCCAGTGGTATTTTATTCATTTGTATTTGTGATTAAGCTATTGTTTAGACCAGTGTTTCCCAAAGTTGGGATGCCGCTTGTTCAAGGAAAGCCCCTGGCACGCCCAGCCGGTTTGTTTACCTGCCGCGTCCGCAGGTTCGGCCAATTGCGGCTTCCACTGGCCGCGGTTCGCTGTGCCCAACCAATGGGGCCTGCGGGAAGTGGCGGCTAGTAGGTCCCTCGGCCCGTGCCACTTCCTGCAGACCCCATTGGCTAGGCACAGCAAACCATGGCCAGTGGAAGCCGCAATCGGCCAAACCCGCGGACGCGGCAGGTAAACAAACCAGCCGGGCGTGCCAGGGGCTTTCCCTGAACAAGCGGCATCCCAAGTTTGGGAAACACTGGTTTAGACTATAAGCTCTTTGGGGCAGGGACTATCTTTTTGTTCGGTGTTTGAACAGCACCTACCACAACGGGGACCTTGTCAGTGACTGCAGTTCCTAGGCGCTATCTCAGTACAAATAAGATGCAACTGCAGCTCTTTAGAAAACCATTTCACCCCCACAAATGTTGTTTGTTAAGCAGACAAGTAACTGAAAGATGACCCCACACAGTCACAGTAAAACTAAAAAGTGAATAAGCCCCATAGCTTGTGTAAGGGATAATCCTTTTGCTGCGAGTGGTATTTCTGCTGCCTAAGGTTAAGGGCAAGTGTATTTCGGTGGCCCCCTCTTAGGATGACCAGACAGCAAGTGTGAAAAATCAGAACAGGGGGTGGGGAGTAATAGGAGCCTATATAAGAAAAAGACCCCAAAATCGGGACTGTCCCTATAAAATCGGGACATCTGGTCACCCTACCCCCTCTCAAGCATTCTCTCATACCAATGCTTGCTCTGCGGCACCCTGCCTCCGTTTTCTCCCTCTTCATCTCATTCTCCCCTTGTATCAGGGGCCGATCAAAGTACCCAAATTTCCCAGCATGTAGGACACAGCATGGTTTCTCCCCAGCCTAACAAGTCTCCATTGAAGTAGGTCATGCCTAGTCTCCGAAGTAGGCTTATTTGTCCAAACATAAGCACATAAAAAAAACCAGTTCCTCACGTCACCCTCAAGGCCTTTCCTCCCAGTAGTAACTGGTAATCCTGCTTCTTGCAGTTTCCCAGTTCCAGACAGCTTCCCTTGTCAGAGCCAGTTCTCTTTCAGCCTACTCTGTTTCCCTTCTGGAACATCAGTTCCAGGGCTATCTCCCTGAGCACCTGGCCCCTTGGTCCAGAGACTCACCACCAGAGTCATCTTCACTCCTTTCCTTAGGCTCAGCCTGCCCCAATCCCTTCTCCTCTTCCAGCCCTCTGACAGGCCTTTATAACCCAAGCAGGGCCGGTGCTCTCACTAGGCGACCCTAGGCGGTCGCCTAGGGCACCAAGATTTGGCGGGTGGAGACTCCTCGCGGCGCAGCTTCTCAGAAGCTGCTGCTGCCCCTGCCGCCAGCGGAGGTGAGCTTCCGGGGCGCGTGGGGGGGGTGGCCTCGCGGGGGGTGCGGGCCCCGCCACAGGTGGGCAGGGGGCGCGTGGAGTCAGACCCGCCGCTGCCCGCGGGAGGCACAGTGAGCCAGACCCGCCATGGCCCGAGCCTGCCGCTGCCCGTGGGGAGCCGGACCCACCACGGCCCGAGCCCGCCACCACTCGTCGCCGCTCACAGGGAGCCGGACCGGCCTGTGTCTGAGCGCGGGGAGCCGGGCCCGCCGCGGCCCAAGCCTGCCACCACCCGCGGGGGGTGCGGTGAGATGGAGCCGCCGCAGCCCGAGCCTGCCGCCACCTGTGGGGGGCACGGTGAGATGGAGCCGCCGCGGCCTGAGCTCACCGCTGCCCGCGGCCTGGCGGCGGGCGCGTGGAGCCAGGCTCGCTGCGGCCCGGAGGAGGTGCATGGAGCCAGGCCCACTGCAGCCGCCCGTGGGGGGCGCGGGGAGGTGAGCCGGGCCCGCCACGGCTGGGGTGGAGGGTGCATGGAGCTGAGCCCGGGACGCGTGGCGCTGGGCCCACGGGCAGGTGGGGAGGTTGCCGCGGCCCGCGGGAGGGCTGAGCCGCCCCTGCAGGGGCGCGGCCCAGGGCTGGTGCAAGGAAGTTTCGCCTAGGGCACCAAACTTTCTTGCACTGGCCCTGAACCCAAGGGGTAGCCCTGCCTCCTTGAATTGGCTCAATTGGGTCAACCTGCTGAACCAGGAAAGTGGGCTCATCTACTCACAGGGACCAGCTACCTTGTGACATCCCTGCAGGGTGCAGACCTGAGTTCCAGGAAGCCCCTTTGCAGCATCTCCCCTCAACACACACACACACACACACACACAGAGGTGGGAGGTGATTGGACATGGGTAAACTACAGGAGATACCAGGGTCCTGAGCACTATGTGAAACTTCCCATTTTCCTCCATGTAGCAGGGTTGTCCAAAGGGCCACAGAAACTAATGCAGCTATTGGGCTGGAGTGGTCTCTATAAAGTGGTTCTGCCACAGCTCTTGGACTAACCCCACAGCCTGGGGGGTGTGGTGCTGGGCAAAGGATTTGCCCCCTTGTGTGCACATTTAATGTGCTTAATGATAATTTTACAGAATGCTGACCGTTATGAACTTTCTCTCTCACTATAAGGGCTCAAAGGTAATGTGTAAAGGAGTGTAGCAATTGACATAGTACAGTTATGATCAATGCTATTTACAGGGTTATGCTTACCGTGGGCACTTTATGGGGCACGATAGGATATGTTTAAGTAAAATAAAATGACTTTAGTGTAAGGTACTCTAAGCAGACAGCAACTTGCAGCTGATACAGGCTTCACACAGTTCTTGGTGGCCTGATCAAGACAACACTCCTTTTTCCATCTCCTGGTGGAATGTCTCCCTATAGAGCACAAGTCTCCCATTTGAATACCAGCTGAGCAGCATGCAGGATCTGTGGTTAAAATAGATTAAAACAGGAAGGAGAGTTCTCACCACAACTGCCAGGAAGTAAGAAGAGCCATTGAGGAGGGCTGCTTCCTCAAGCCAGGGAGAGAAGGTGGAGCTCCACTCTGCTTTTAGCAGGAGGAAAGGGAGCTGTGGTGTCCTCCACTCCTCCTTATTTTAATCCCTGTGCAGTGTGTATATAGACAGACCTTGGTAACTGATTAAATCTGCAGCAGGGTTTAGTTGCCAGATGCAGTATTGTGGTAGCTCACATTATCTATAAGTTGTCCCATGTAGCCCCAATGACTATGTAGCAGTTTCAGGTCATTAACAGAGATGGCCATCTATTCATCTTTTGTGTCATTATATATTGCAAGTGAAGCTCTTTTCTGTTCTCCGCATCATGGTTTCTATAATCAACCTCCAGACCACTAGCGGCTTTCCTACTGTGCATAAAATTAAGCAGTAGTTTTGCTGCCTCACAGAAGTAAGGTTATCAGCACTGGAAGTACATTTATTAATTTTATTTTTGAGAAGGGGAGGGAGTGAACTTCACAATTCTCTCTCTCTCTCTCTCTCTCTCTCTCTCTGCTGCAATTAATTTACTGAGCATTAAACAGAAATTAGCACTATGTGAAGCCAGTGTTGTAACCGGAATAGGAAAAGCAGAAGGTGTGATTGCCTTTTCCATAGGTGAGATTTAAAAACAAACAATTTATTATGGATTAATGCAATCAAAATAAACTTTGAAAGCTGATCTCTCACTTTTTTTCTCCCCCTTCCAATCTTTCAGGCTGTAATTGCTTTCTGCTGCTTTTGGTAACTCCTTTGGGGCTGCAGGACCACAAAGTAAGCCAGGATTCACATTTCTATTGGGTCATAAATGCCTGACTATATAACAATTAACCCCAGTGGCCAACTTGCTCAGGAACAGTCACAAAACACGTTTATAATTCATGACCAGCTCTGTCTGAATGCATTTCCAACACGATTTATGCCCTGTGGCAGTTTTACAACTGCTCATAGGAAAGCCTGCCTCCCCCATAAATACTTAGGGTTTCACTGAAGACAATCTTTCTCAAGGTGTTTGCCATATTAGTAAAGTTGTACATGGTAGGAATTGTACCATTCAAAACAACTAAATATCAAGACCCTAAAATTGAAACTCCCCTCAAAATGCACGCACAGGAAAATTTCTAATGCGGTATATTTATTACGATTCACAAACAAAACTGGACTTTGAATGAAAAACCCATGTTTAAAGAAGATAAGAAATGTTGATAGTAAAGAATCAGTGTGTTTTCCATAGCTTCCTCACACCTTTCTAATATATTAAGGGTAGCACAGAATATTATTATTATTCCTTGACTTTAACAACGCTTTTGATACGGTCTCCTACAGTATTCTTTGCAGCAAGTTAAGGAAGTATGGGCTGGATGAATGGACTATAAGGTGGATAGAAAGCTGGCTAAATCGTCAGGCTCAATGGGTAGTGATCAATGGCTCCATGTCTAGTTGGCAGCCAGTATCAAGCGGAGTGCCCCAAGGGTTGGTCCTGGGGCCGGTTTTGTTCAATATCTTTATTAATGACCTGGAGGATGGTGTGGACTGCACCCACAGCAAGTTTGCAGATGACATTAAACCGGGAGGAGTGGTTGATACGCTGGAGGGTAGGGATAGGATACAGAGGGACCTAGACAAATTAGAGGATTGGGCCAAAAGAAATATGATGAGGTTCAACAAGGACAAGTGCAGAGTCTTGCACTTAGGATGGCACAATCCCATGCACTGCTACAGACTAGGGACCGAATGGCTGGGCAGCAGTTCTGCAGAAAAGGACCTAGGGGTTACAGTGGACAAGAAGTTGGATATGAGTCAACAGTGTGCCCTTGTTGCCAAAAAGGCTAACGGCATTTTGGGCTGTATAAGTAGGGGCATTGCCAGCAGATCCAGGGATGTGATCATTCCCCTCTATTCTGCATTGGTGAGGCCTCATCTGGAGTACAGTGTTCAGTTTTGGGCTCCACGCTACAAGAAGGATGTGGAAAAATTGGAAAGAGTCCAACTGAGGGCAACAAAAATGATTAGGGGGCTGGAGCACATGACTTTTGAGGAGAGGCTGAGGGAACTGGGATTGTTTAGTCTGCAGAAGAGAAGAGTGAGGGGGGATTTGATAGCTGCTTTCAACTACCTGAAAAGGGGTTCCAAAGAGAATGGATCTAGACTGTTCTCAGTGGTAGAAGATGACAGAACAAGGAGTAATGGTCTCAAATTGCAGAGGGGGAGGTTTAGGTTGGATATTAGGAAAAACTTTTTCACTAGGAGGGTGGTGAAGCACTGGAATGGGTTACCTAGGGAGGTGGTGGAATCTCCTTCTTTAGAGGTTTTTAAGGTCAGGCTTGACAAATCCCTGGCTGGAATGATTTAGTTGGGGATTGGTCCTGCTTTGAGCAGGGGGTTGGTCTAGATGACCTCCTGAGGTCCCTTCCAACCCTGATATTCTATGATTCTATGAACACATACTGACTCATAACATTGAAATATAAAATGAAAAATCATTAACAGTGGGATTAAGAGTTTTGATAGCTATATTTTAATGGTTTTAATTATGGATAGTGAATGAGTACAGATGAGGTAACACTTAGGCCAAGCCCTTGCTGGCAGAAGTGTCGTTTTCCCAATTCTTCTTTTAGATAGAACAGGTAATCTTCTTAAAATGATGATGCTGACAGAACAAAGGTAACATTGTGTTGAAAGATGCAAATGGGAGATACACACACATGTAATGATAAGTAACCGTCCTCCCCTTTCCTTGGGAACACCTAGGGCAGGGTGACATAAAATGACATGATCCAGAAACTGCAGAACCAGCAGGAAAAACACAGAAATTGGGTAAAGGAAACTTGCACATGCTTAATATCTGGGTTACCTAAAATCAAATGGGTTGATGTGCTAAAAAGCTGATTTGATAAAGATTAAATAATCAGTAATGTAGAAATATACAAAACAGCTAAGTGAACATGGGCCCAAACTGGACAAACACCAGAACAGAAACTGAAGAACAGGACTGAAGAACGGGGGGAGGGATAGCTCAGTGGTTTGAGCATTGGCCTGCTAAACCCAGGGTTGTGAGTTCAATCCTTGAGGGGGCCACTTAGGGATCTGGGACAAAAATTGGGGATTGGTCCTGCTTTGAGCAGGGGGTTGGACTAGATGACCTCCTAAGGTCCCTTCCAACCCTGATGTTCTATGATTCTATGACTAAGGGCCAGTCCGAGGGATCAGAGAAGGTGACAACTATCATGGAAGGTGGAAGAACTTCCCTGTGCCCCAAAATGTGGTAATTTGGGCC
Source organism: Chelydra serpentina (assembly GCA_037349315.1). Lineage (NCBI taxonomy): Eukaryota > Metazoa > Chordata > Testudines > Chelydridae > Chelydra > Chelydra serpentina. The sequence continues at coordinate 24,298,761 of JBAIAC010000035.1, read as the reverse complement.
ATTTATCAATTTTGTCCTGTTAGTATTTGCCTGGGATAAATGTATGCCCAGACCCTGTAAATGACAATAATTCTGTCTGAAATTGTATAAATATAGGCAAAATTTGATTAAGGCTAAACTGGGTGGATGTGTGACTCAGTTTCCCAACTTTTGCTCCCCAACAGGATGCAGCTACTGTAACAAACAAAATAAATCCATGTTGTTTGCTTAGTTTATCAGTGAACATTTTTGCTCTTAAAGACACTCCTTTAAAATTGCCAGGATACAAAGAATGACCTTGTCAATTATTCTGTAAAGAAGGACTGCACTGTCAGGACTGCAGACAGGATTTGCCTTCCCCGCCTCTCCCCTATGCAAATACACTGATCCTCATGAAACAAATGAACTAAGTCATATTTATATAGTTATTCGCAGTATATACACAGGTTCATATACATCACATTTATCTTATCAGACATGCACACATTTTATCTTTTTCGCATATACTCCAAACCTTTCCAGTCAGTATGACATAGTTCCCAGGTTTATCAAATAAGTGTCCTCCTTTGCACCTGAAATGAATTCATCGCTCAGAGAGCAGATCACTCTGCATAAACCTGTAAGATAGTGTGCAATCCATTGTGGTTTGAAGTAACAGTCAGCACAGTATCCATTTTACAGAGAAGTGCAGAATATGGGATAACACCTTTATGGAAAGGTATGAGACTTCTGCTTCAACTCCACCTGCTGATGATCTTAAGGCACATCTAATGCTGATATCCAGTACAGGAGACTCAGGAGTGTGGCATGGTGTCAAAGCCACCTAGCGCAGTTTGTCAAATATTCTGGTCCTTTTTCTGTCTGCCTCCGCCTACCACAACTAGTTTCTTTTATGACCCTTAAGTGAATCACAGTATTAAAAACAAAAAGAAAATCCAAAAGTACTTTAGAATTAAACAACCAACAGTACAGAGGGATTTTTTTCCCTTCTGTCAGCATCAAAACATCACACAAGCATCCCTGTAGAGATCTCAATTAGTCAACATGATAAGAGCAATTACAAAGGGTATATTGCTGAAACCCACAAAGTACTGTTACTGTGACTATATGAAAACAGCTTAAGAGTTGGGCCAAGGCTGGTTGTACAGTACTGCTAATCCTCACAATGCTATAGCACACACAGTGGCGACATGCGGTAGTTGCACAGTTATCAGGAAATAACAGTAATTCAGGTTTCATAGAATCACCATTGCTTTCTGTGGGATTACTACATAGTTCCCTCTAAACTTGTTATTTCATTATGATAATTATGCAATAAATTCTTTTGACAAGTGTATAACATAATTCAGTAAAATGGCCCTCCCATGGCCCTATAGGTGCATATTACTCATTTCTCGATGCCAAACTTTATATCCAAAGGATCTTTCACTAACGGGGTGTTTTCTTATGGCCTTTCATGTGATCAGGACACATTTTGTACTGTCTATGAAACTGGCATTAATGCAAAAATGTCTTGTAGGACTTGTGAAAAATTTATGTATAGATGGGAAATTAACATTGCATTTAGTGACTTCTATCTTGATACATTTTATCACACATTTTATTTCAATCCAGGTGAACGTTTAGTCTATGGATCATTACTAAATTTAAGTTTGCAGCATTTATCTGTTTCCTCTCCATTGTCATGCTGTTGAAGATGTCCCTGTCTTGCTGATAATACTTGGCCAGTAGGTGGAAACCTTTAAAAAAACTAAGAAAGCCTTTTTGCTTTTACTCTAGAAATATAGGATTTGAGGGGGGAAAAAACAAAAATATTTTAAGTTGTTAGGAAATAAATTGAAATATACTAAGTTAACATTATGAATTACATATAAGTGACATTTATGAGGACTTAAATTCGTCATATGATTTTAGTAGCCACATTACCTATATTGGGGAGATTGATTCACTAGCAGCTAAACTAGTCAATTAGGGATTTGTTGTCAGGGTCAGCTTCAACCCAGAGTAGTAAACCTGTCCTGGGATTAGAGACAGTGAGTCTTTCAATGCCATGAGCAGCTTCCCACCTAAGCGAGGCTATACAACTATCCCTTCCTAATTTCTGAAGGTCTCTCACTGGATTAACTGCTCTCTTAACGTATGGATAATCAGCTAGGGTAAAACCACAAAACCTCAGCAAGTAAAATGGTGAAACTAGGTTGGGTGGGAGGAGGTCCATTAAAAAATGTGGGAGGAGAGTAGGAGAGCAGAGAAATGTCACCCATGAAAATATTAATTTTTGAAGCTAAGAGATTGTTGTTCCTTGGAAGTAAAAAAAGCCTGCTTAACACACCCTAGTTACACCTTTGGATTAGTTAGAATGTGCTGAAATGTATATGATTTACTCAGTTTTATCAACTTTTTTAATAGTCTGTTTTGTAAACCTACGTTTTTGGCATGTTTTAAAAAGTGGGTTTATGATTCATCTAACTAACTTCCCTTAATGCTGGTTTGGGGGTCTGACAAAAAATGCAGGGAGTCATTTAGATAGTAATATGGATATTTACTTCTTTATTTTGATTTATATTTAATGTCTAGGTGTTTCTGACAAAGCACAAACTACACAGATGTAATGAAAAAAGCCAGCACTTTATGCTGTTTGTGGCGTATCCTAGGCTCAGGGGCAGTCAGGTGGCTCTGTGCGCTGCCATGGTTGCTGGCCAACGGGACTTTCAGAATCGATGCTCAGGGATAGGGAACAGAGGCAGCACACGAAGACCCCCTGGACAGCCTTGTGCCTAGGAGCCGGATATGCCGGCCACTTCTGGGAGCCGCGTGGATCCAGGGCAGGCAGGCAGCCTACCTTAGCCCCGCTGTACCGTCGATCAGACGTTTGGCCTATTAAAATCTCCTGGATTGCTTTTAATAGTCACCAGGAAATTGAGGCCGATTCCAGTAGATTCCTGGCCAATCTGGGAGGGTTGGCAACCCTATTATTTATTTAAGACACAAGAAAAATAATGCTTGAAGGATAAACAAATATGGTTGAGAAATCTGGAGGGACACCTATTGTGAGGTGGAAGCGTGGGGACTCTACAGGAAGGACTTATAAAAAGGATGCAGAAGACTTGAACCAGAGTTCATAAAAGAGTCATATATGCCAAAACAATGAGACTACGACCATGTTTTCTCAAAGAACAATGTACTTGAACTCTTACTGGTTCTTGAAACATTCATTATCACCAATGAAAAAAAATGCAAAGTCTGAGATTGACAGTCGATTTCTAGGGATAAGAGTAACCTAGTCTTTTTGCTTTTTTAAGGGACCTGATCCTACAAAATACTAAGAGCCCTATCTTCTCACAGGATCGAGCCCCAAGTCTTTGGCATCTGGTCTATACCTGCTTATAACATTGCCAATTATTAATGAATATATATATTCCAGTAGCACACCCTCAGGATTGGGGCTCCTAGGTGCCATGTAAACACATATACACACATTTCCTGTTCTGAAGACGACCATCCAATCTAACAAATCAAAATGGCAAATGTCATGGTGGGTTTTGTGAAGTGGGTACTGTAGTGAGCCCCTCCAGACACCAAAGTGGGAGGAGCCAGTGAGTCCTGTACCCGCCCCCCCAGAGGTCAAGGCGCAGGACAGGAAGTATAAAAGCCCAACCCCAGAGCTCACTAGAGGAGCAGCCGCTGGAGAGGCCAGACGCCTGCAACATAGCTCCCGGTTGGGAGACCCCGGCAACCGGGGGCAGACCCGAAGACTGGCCTGCCCAACCAACACCTGAGGTTGACCAGAGCCTGGAGGAGCTTCCAAACCTGCCCCTCGCCAGTTACCCAGAGGAGTCATCAAACCTGCCCCTCACCAGTTACCCTGAGGAGCCCATGGTGCTTGACCCCCCTGGAGGACACCATCCAGACCCAGGTACCTCTAGAGGGGGAGTTAGGAAGTAGCCATGGGGCAACCGACACTAGTCTGGCAGTAGCACTGCCAGAGCCTATGTCAGTGTGTTGTGGCCAGGATCCCCACTGATGCAGCAGCAGGACTGCTGCTAGGACCCCAGGCTGGGATGCAGTGGAGTGGGTGGGCCTGCATCCCCCCTGCCACCCAACTTGTGGATGGCAGTCTCCCCCTTAGGTGCCGACTTTATCCGGCGCCGGTGGGTGCTCGCGCCCCCCACCCAACTCCGCCCCTTCCCTGCCCCCATTCCAACCCCTTCCCCAAATCCCCAGCCCTGCCTCCTCCCCCGGGTGCACCACATTTCCCCTCCTCCTCCCTCCCTCCCAGACTTGCCACGCACAAGCCTGGGAGGGAGGGGGGAGAAGCGGAGCAGCGGCGCACTTAGGGGAGGAGGCAGAGCAGAGGTGAGCTGGGGCGGGGTGGGCATGGGGAGGGCCACAGGAAGTAACTCTGGGGGAGGGGCAGAGGAACCGCTCCCACCCCAGCTCACCTCCACTCCACCTCCTCCTCCCCTGAGGTACCACCGCCGCTCTGCTTCTCCCTGCTCCCTCCGAGGCTTGCCGCAGGAAACAGCTGTTTGGCAGCAAGCCTGGGAGGGAGAGAAGGAGGGAGGGAGGGGGGGAGAAGTGGAGTGGCGGCAGCATGCTCAGGGGAGGAGGTGGCGGAGCGGAGGTGAGCTGGGCGGGGGGGGAGGTGCAGGGAGCTGCCAGTGGGTGCTCTGCACCCACCAATTTTTCCCTATGGGTGCTCCAAGTTCCAGAACACCCATGGAGTCGGCGCCTATGGTCTCCCGCTCTCCCAGGCCCCCCTGAGCCTAGAGCCTGCGCTGGTTGTTTACCTGCGTTTGCTTAGCCCTGCCTGAGGGCCTGAGCCATTGACTCTCTGCTGCCCTGTCCTGATCCAGGGCCTGGGCCTGCTAAATATAACTGTTTTCTCAGTTCTTGCCTGAGGACCTGAGCCCTGGACTCACTATTGCCCACTGACCACGGGCCGGGCATGAGTAACTGTCTGTGTTTCCTCTACTGCTGCCTCAGTGAGAAACTCCTGTGGGTAGGCTAATTCCCCATCAACAACTGGAAGGAAGTAGAGAGGCGGTGTGGTCCCCTGCCGCCCTGGAGAGAGATGAGCCCCGGCCAAACCCCTCTACGGGTACCCTATCCATTAGGAAGTGGAATAAGGCTATCCACTCTTCACAGACACCACAAACCAGCTGCCACGTGTCAGTGATGTTTATGGTTGAGTGACAAAACTCTTGAAAATAGAGATCACACTCCTTTTCCCTCAGCAAAGCATTCTGAAAACCTTCATGCAGAAAGCAGCAATTGTCACCATATACAAACATTTTTTGAAACCACAGATTTTCAAAACACGTTGAAAATGCAAAGTTGTACATTTGTGCATGAAAACTGGGTATCTCCCTGTTCGAGGGCATGTACTGTACGAGTAGCAATTTTGAAAGTCAGGCCAAAACATTTTTTTTTAAATCTCAATTTTTGAGCTTCTGCTTGCACTTTTACTCAAGTGAAAAACTCACAATGTTAATGAAAAATAGTTACTTTTACCCCAGGTACATTTTGCGAACCAATCAAAGCAAAACCAAAATATTGTTTTTCAGGAAGCTGGCTACATCATCCCTTTACCCCCTACTGGTTTCAAATAGCACCTTTGATGGAAAGTGACAGAAAAATCATGGGTCTGATCAAATGTCTGCTGAGGTCAGTAGGAGTCCATTGGTTACAGTGGTCCTTGAATCAGACTCCAAGTCTTCAGAGCTCGTTCCAGTCTCATCAAGTTCACATCTAGAAGTATGATTTTGCTTATTTTGTTTGTGTAGTATGATTGTCACCTGCCATTGAGATTTCTCAGTAGAGAGTAAGAGCAGAGTGCTTTGCTCATGTGTCACACAAACGTGTACTCAAAGCGATAAAAAGAATTTATTCACCGTGAAGAGTGAAATTCAGCCTTGGTGTTAGCCCATTTACCTCAGAGATGAATTTGGCCCGTTGCTTTGTACCTGTGCAAATATTTTGTTGATGTTTAGTACAATGAGATATGTCTACAAGCAGCCCTCAGGCAGGAACTCCTTGCTAACAAGCTGTCAAGCTTAACTGGGATATCCTGTAGAAATAGCTTAACAAAAATACACACACATACAAAGCCAGTCAATTCATGGGAGAGGCAATGAAATATCAGTATGACACAGCAGCACATATTTTCTTAGTAAACAACATGATCCCTAAGCTGCTGCTAACTGTTCTCCGTAAGAAGGAAGTCAATTCAAATTGCTTAAACCTCTCATCTTCAAATCTAAACCTATTTTCTTAGAACTGTTACAGCGCTGAGTTTTTAACTGTCCCAAACTCCATTTCAGTTCTTCAGTGCAGTATTTTCCTTTAAAATTCTTTCCATGCAACACCTCGCGTTACTCATAGTACATTAAACCATGCAAATTTCCATCTTCCCTCTATAAGGCTGAAAGTTGATTCATTTGATAGGATGTATAAAGCTGTTGAGAAAGAAATGCAGTATATTGTTGTTTTTGATGGGTCTAGTTAAGAGCCCAGTCTAAATTCATTATATGTTTACATGAAAAGCAAGAACCTTGGGTGGCTGGGAACAAAGAGGATTATTCCAGGTTTCTTTCTTATTCCAGGTTGGAGGAATGCATTGTTCTTCTACAAAAAGGAGGCATGATTGTGTCCTGTGAAATGGATGGATTTCTCCAGTAGAGCTAGTAGACAAATAGTATTTTTTCCCCCTCGTAGAAAATTGACTTCTCACACAGCCGGGAGAGTGGGAGAGATCCTGGAAGAAGATATTTTTGCACAAAAGTTGATTTAGTCAACCCCCCAATTTTCTGTTAAAAATAGTTTCAATGAAAATTTTTCAGCTAGCTACTCTCTCCTGATCTGTATGCTTAAAATATTTGTGTGGGAAGATTCCAAGGAGGGGGGGAGGGATAGCTCAGTGGTTTGAGCATTGGCCTGCTAAACCCACGGTTGTGAGTTCAATCCTTGAGGGGGCCATTTGGGGATATGGGGCAAAAATAGGGGATTGGTCCTGCTTTGAGCAGGGGGTTGGACTAGATGACCTCCTAAGGTCCCTTCCAACCCTGAGATTCTATGATCTGACCAACCAGTGGGTGGGATTACTGGAACACCACAGATGTGTCCCCCATTTCCACACTCTCTTATTTTTAATTCCTCCATTTTTGCAGTCCTTGATTTTTTTTTCTAATTTGATTATTAGTGCTGAATTCTGTGTCATTGATGGGAGAATTTCACATACAGATTCTTTTAAGTTAAGTATCCAAATGTGCCAAGCAACTAAAGCAAATAATACATATATATTTCTTTGGTTCACAAAACTGGACCACAAGTTTTGGTAGAAGAGCCAGTATTTTGGCACTCCTAGCTCTGCTCCTACCTAGAAGTCAAGAAAAGGCAACCAAATATTTCAGAATAATAAAATGAGATTCTATTTCAAATCAATTCCAAATTATTTGGAAGGACTGATATCTAAGCTGGGCTACGCCATGATCTCGCAGTATCAAAGGGCAGGCTGGGTGAGACCAAAGCTGATCTTCATGCATAACAGTACCCAACTTAATATCCCATATAATATACCTCTCCATAACAAGCCAGAAAATGCTGCAACTGCAAACGTAAAGTGTTGCAAAGCAGAACGGTCAGGAATGTTGTATGGAAAGGTTATAATTTGCAAGTGATTGGAAGCATTTTAGTCTGAAACACTAAAATGGCCTAGTCTATACAAACTTTTTACAGGTCTATACATAAATATGCCCCATTCATACTGCTTTGTTATTGGGAGCCTGGTCCTCATTACATATTAGATATACTACTATATTAGATTACTTATGATATTTTGTAATCATCTCTCAGGTTATACAGCCTTATCACAAGCATCAATGCACTTTATATAACAGAATCCCCATTGGGAATGTCACTAGTAAATTCAAATAAGGAAATAACTGGGGAACTGACAGTGAAAAACTGGTGAACATTGTGTGATGAACTAAGTGTCACACAAATTTTAATTATGTGATTTGAGCTGATTTCACACCTCTCACACAGCTTTTCTGGCAGAACACAAAATGCTTATTTTTTAACTTGAAAACAAAAAAAAACCCCACCCCACACATTTTCAGTTTTCCTGTCAAGTTTTCCATTTAATACCCATTATCTTCTTTGAGACCCAAATAACTGAACTTGAATTAAAACACAAACCTAGTCTCAGATCCAGGGCTAGCTACTGGCTGAAAAATGACTATCCGGAAACCACATACAGAGCATGTCACATGGTCAAGAACGTTAAAGACCCAATTTATCTAGGTTCAAAAAGAATGGATGTGAAATCCTGCTAAAGAACAAGATCCTAAAAATGAAGTTCAGAGGGACTGAGGTAGTTAGGTGATCTATGTATGAGTTATTTAAACTACTGAGTTGAATAATCATCTTGTTGTTTGACAGCCTATCTCCTTGATTATTTACAAAGAATCATTGGCAGAGAGGAAGGCAAACTTACATGTGTGACTAGAATTCTGATTCTGCCGCTGACTAGCTAGTAAGATTTTTTTTTGTGGGGAGGGGAGGAGGGAAGATGACCTGATGAAGGAACAGATGGAAGTCAGCATCACACTTTTATTCATGGGGGCATACAGACAGCATATTTTGCCACCTTCTATGCAGTGAACATGCAAACACTATAAAAAACCCACCAGATCCATTTCAAATGCATTAGTGGAACAGACTAAGTTTTAGCAGTGTGGTCAGTGAGACAAGAACCCATAAATCAGTTAGTGGCTGCAATATGGGAACTTGTGGTTACGAGCACATTCAGGGCATTCTGAAATGAGATGGTAAGGAGCCAACTCATTATAATGACAAACAGCACCCGGCTACAGGAACGCCTGCTCATGGAATTTGACACCTGCCTCCCGCAAAAACCTATAGTTATCAGTCTGCAGATGGAAGCAGCTGCACAGGGCGTGCAATGATTGGCAGAGATGGACAGACATACCAGTGCAGAGATTACAAGTCTATGCCCCACCTAAACATTATTAACAATGAAGCTTAGCCTGCCATCACCTAGAACCCATTAATCGAGGGAGTATAAATCAGCATATCTGCTGGTAACCATTTTGTTAAGTGATGCCAGTCAGAAATAGTAGCAGCTTTAATGGAAACACCCTACCCTTCCCATTATCTCAGCAATCAATTATCAAGACCATGGCACCCCTAGTTAAATTCTAATTGCTGTTTAGACAGTGTAGGAGTACCCTTACTGGATGACATGTGAAACAGGAAGTGCCAAAGAGACAGCTAGTGTGAAAACAGAAAAATGGAGGTAGCATCCTTAGGACTAGCTACAAAAGGGAAGCCAAAATTTAGACGGCTGAAGTTAGAGCCTGAGAGAGTCACAGACAAGAGAAAAAGCCCATGAAAGGCTGAAGAAGGGACTATGATCTGCTCTAAAGCAATGCTTGATAGAAGAGCAGGAACTAGAAAGGCTGATCAACCTTGAGAAATTAGTCAAGCAAAACACATGGGTTACAAATATGACATGCCAAAAGGAAGGTGACAGGACAAGGCCCCACTCTAACCAGGGGCGGCTCTCACAATTGTGTTGCCCCAAGCAGTTGCCGTGGCCCCACCCCCAACGCAGGCAGACATAGCGGGGCCCTGCCCCCAACACCTGCTTGTATCAGGGGGTGGGGCCCCGCTACGTGTGCTTGCGTCGGGGGCGGGGCCCTGCTACATCTGCTTGCGTCGGGGGCGGGGCCCTGCCCCCGACACAGGCAGTCCCAGTCCGCGGCGGCAAGGGAAGAGCGGTGGACCTGCCGCCCCATTGCCACGGCGGCAGGTGAGATTGGGGCGGCAGTCCAAGTCTTGCAGCGGCAATTTGGCGGCGGGAAGAGCGGAGCTGCCGCCGAATTGCTGCCGCGGGACTCGGACTGCCGCCCCATTCTCAATGCCGCCCCAAGCACCAGCTTGGAAAGCTGGTGCCTGGAGCTGGCCCTCGCTCTAACCATCAAGTAATGCTCAGAATCTTATTTAAAATTTTTCTTAGGGCAAAGTGTGGCCAGTAACCATAGACCTTTTGATTTCTCCAGCACGTCTGTCTCCCAACAAAATCACACATGGCTACTTCTATATGGTATAAAACAATATGACAAAATATTTCAGGATCAAAGAGAATCCTATAAGATCAAAGGGGGACTTGAGGGAGCCCTAGGGGACAAGGACGGTGTCCTAGGGGCTTAATTAGAAATGTCTGTGTACTTTGTATAATTAGGACACTACACAGAGTGCTTGCATCTTTTAATTTAAATCAGCTCCAGTGTAGACTAGACTATTACTAGATGTGTGTGAGTTTTATTAGAGAACCACCAAGGGTTAGATCCTATATGCCAGCGTTTCCCATACTTGGGACGTCGCTTGTTCAGGGAAAGCCCCTGGCGCGCTCAGCTGGTTTGTTTACCTGCCGCGTCCACAGGTTCGGCCGATCGTGGCTCCCACTGGCCTTGGTTCACTGTGCCCAGCCAATGGGGGCTGCGGGAAGCGGTGGCCAGTACATCCCTCGGCCCGCGCTGCTTCCTGCAGTCCCCACTGGCCGGGCACAGCGAACTGCGGCCAGTGGGAGCCGCGATCGACCGAACCTGCAAACGCAGCAGGTAAACAAACTGGCCAGGCGCGCCGGGGGCTTTCCCTGAACAAGCTGTGTCCCAAGTTTGGGAAACACTGCTATAGGCCACATTTGGATCAACTACAACACTATTCTCCAAGTTTGTGATAACACTACTAAGTATATGAAATGATTAGATGTGTAATGAATCAGAGTAATATTTTGTAGTGTGGTTGGTTATAACAGTAGAGGACACCCATAAGTGCTACATTTTAATGCCCTTTTTTATAACCCATAACGATTCAGGAGCCCCTTGGAGCAGTTACATGCTCATCAAATAACAGCTCCAAATGGCACAAGTAACCTTGTACCAATGGAGCCATCAGTCTGTATGCCCCTGGAATATGAGGCTATCCTGCAGATCCAGTACCACTATAATGGGACAGCTTGCCAGTGTTCTGGCCCAGCCTCAGCACTTTCATGAATTCTTCTCAGATACCAGAAGAGAATTATTCATGGGACTTAGCAGTAGCATACAATATTGTACTGAGCAGCCTTGGGAGAAGTGGAGAAGGTGCATCCTCAGACAACAGACCAGTCATTAAGGGTAAATGCCAGGTGTCTGTTACAGCTGTCCCCCTGCTGCATTCCCCTCTCCTTTCTGTTGGTCCTGTGTGGCCGCCCCTCCCGGCCATTGTGCTAACTAAAGTCATAGCCCTATTCATAGGAATGGCTTGTACAGACTGACTGGAGCCATTGCTCTGCCTAGGGAGGGGGCTTCTTGGTTTGGTTCCTTTGTTCAGGCCCGGGCTCGGTGTAGGGGGCGCTGTCCAGGTATGCAAGACCTAAAGTAGCCACATAGCTGAGCATATGAGTCATACCTGTGGCTCAGAACATGCCCAGGCATGCCTATGCTTACCTGTAGTTTTCCCTGCCTTCTCTCCTCCCCCGTATTAAGGGGAACCAATCAAAAGTACTGGTGGGAAACTGCCTAAGTTTGCCTTCAAAACCAGACATTTTTTTTGCACCCCACCAGTACAGTAATTGTCCCCCAAGATCCCCTACCTGCTGGCAGGGACACCAGGGAGATTAAAGATGCAAACGTGTGCTATAATCCAGTGAACTGAGCACAAGTTTGGGAATCAGGATTGGAGATTTAGGGTACGTCTATACTTATGCGTCGCGTCGGAGGAGTCCAATCAATCTTCTGGGTTCGATTTATCGCGTCTTGTCTAGACGTGATAAATCGAACCAGGAACTGCTCCCCCGTCGACGCTTGTAATCCTGCTCCACGAACGGAGTAGGCGGAGTTGACGGGGGAGCCTGCACGCCGCGTGTGGACCCCGGGTAAGTACCTTTTCATTCGAACTAAGATACTTCGACTTCAGCTACGTCACGTAGCTGAAGTTGCGTATCTTAGTTCGAATTGGGGGGTTAGTGTAGACCAGCCCTTACATTCTACTACCAGATACACAGTTAGTCAGTGGCTATCTCTGGGCAAGTCACATTACTTCTGTGTGCCTCACTTACCCGATCTATGAGATGGACATAATGATATTTACTCACCTTCATAATGCTCTTTGACATGTGCACTAAATAGCACTACAGAAGTGCAAAGTATTTTTATTTTTTAACTTATGCCACCTACAGTGATGAGTATATAAGGTAATACCAGGGTACAAAAAATATAGGAATGACAGAGTAAGTCTGGTGGGTAACTTGCACTATATGTTTTTTTTAAAAGCGCAGAGAGTCAAAATTGAAAATCTTAAGTTGAAAATCTTAAATGAATCAAACTGTACATAGAATCTCTAGGCTTGAAGAATAAAAGTATAGCAGTAGGAAGATACTACTGATCACCTGACAGGAATGGTGATGGTGATTATGAAATGCTAAGGGAGGTTAGAGAAGCTACAAAACCGGAAAATACAATAATAATGGTTGATTTCAACTACCCTCATATTGCTGGGGTAAATGTCACTTCAGAGATAAAATTTCTAGATACCATAAATGACTTTTCTTGGAGCAGCTAGTCCTGTAACCCACAAGGAGAGAGGAAATTCTTGATTTAGAACTGAGTGGAGCACAGGCTCTGGTCCAAGAGGTAACTATAGCTGAACTGCTCAGCAATAGTTACCATAATATAATTAAATTTAACATCCTTATAGAGGTGTGTGCTGGGGTGTACTTGGCCTTGGAGTCCCCTACAGGGAGGCACTATGGGCCTACCAATCCTCACCCCTGGAAGCAATAAAAGTGAAAGGAAAAAAGCAGTGAAGTTGGGTCCTCCAGTCCTGCCTAGAAAGCCTCACAGCAGCAGCCTATCAAAGTCCATTAGGCTCAGATAAAAGTAACTGCAGGGCCTTAGCAGGTCAGTTCCTGGCTGGGACCAGAAGAATGAAAGGGTACTCATCTCTGGCCTGGAGATAGAGAAGAATCTGGAGATGCTGGTCCTGAGATAGGGCTGGAAATAATAAAAGGGGCACAGTAGGAAAAGGGCCAGGGCAATAGCAGCAATGGATTGGAGTAAATAGTAAGTGGCTGTTGTGTCTAGGGTCCCTCGGTTGGAACCTAGAGTAGTGGGCAGGTATAGTTACCTCTACTGGCCGCAGGTAAAGTGGCATAAGTCCCAAAAAGGGGACAGACCTTATTTGAAATCCCAAACAACGGCCTGAATTTAAAGGGCAAGGAGATGAAGCTGAAGACTAGAGCTTTGTATCTGCGGATCATTTTTGTGGATTGCGGCTCAGATGCGCATCTGATCCGCAATCCGCAAAAATGATCTATAGATACAAAGCAGATATCCACAGAATTGCAGGGCTTTAGATACAAAATTTGGATCCACATCCATCCACGATCCGCAAAAATGATTCACAGATGTGGATATCTGTGGATATAAAGCGGATATCCGTGGATTTGCAGGACTCTACTGAAGATCCGGGAGAGGGGAAATAAACCACTTATTTCCTAGACTCTAATACCTTGGCAGGGATTCAAATAAGTATCCACAGTTCTGTGTAATTTTCCTGTGAAATGAATAAATTAGGAGAGATACAGGTGTATGTGAAACATACAAAACAAATTTCAAAAAGATTCATACTTTGTGCATTCTGTTGCAGTTTCAAAACTCATTCTGATTTCAAAAACTCTTTTGTGAAACTCTTATGCAAAAATGAGTCCAGAATGATTTTAACTGCAAACATGGTGGAAGTTCATCATTTTCCGTGTTTTCTCAGCGAAATGACTGTTTTGTTAAGTATTGAAAGATTGCAAATTTGGGATAGTATATAGAGGGGAAGTATGGGATGAAGCGAGGGCAAAAAATATTCAAACCAAAACTATGAACATCCCCAGTCTTGCATAGCCCTAATCATTACCTAGAGCACTACTGCTAATCACAGGCGCTGACTTTCCAAAGTGCCGGGTGGGGGGGGTGCTCAACCCCTGGCTCTGCGCCAGCCCTGCCCCCACTCCAGCCCTTCCCCCAAAGCACAATCCCACCCTGCCTCTTCCCTCCCAGTTCCGCCACTCCCCCGAGTGCACCACGTCCTCACTCCTTCCCTCTCCCCCCAGAGCCTCCTGCATGCTGTGAAACAGCTGATCATGGTGGATAGGAGGCACAGGGAGGGAGGGCGAGGCGCTGATCCGTGGGGCCAGCTGGCAGACGGGAGCTGCTGGGAGGATGGGGGGAGCTGATAGGGGGGCTGCTGTGCAGCCCCAGAGCACCCAGAGTCATTATCCACATTTTAAAGATGAGAAAACTGAGGCACAGAGGAATAAAGTGACTTTCCCAAGGTCCCCAGCAAGCTAGTGGCAGAACCAATAAAAGAACCCAGATCTGCTGGATCCCAACCCAGGGGAGCCTATCCACTAGGCCACACTGCACCTTCCTTGTAACAGATTTATGAAGAGGTTTGTTGTAAGACTTTGCTTCCTTTTTTTCTCCTCTCTTTTGAATGCACAGACACTTTGAAATATGATGAGAAATAAATCACGATTCAGCCATGATTTTCACTTTATTCTCCTTGCTCTGGTGCATCACTAATATATCTTTTTAAAACATACAGCACTACCAAAAATACAGAATTGAAGTGTAATGGGCAGTTGGGTAATATTGAGATTTTCATCTTGTTGGAGAGCTAGATGAGTAACCACTTGGCCTTTAAAGCATTTTTTTTAAATGAGGTGTTCCATCACTGGTTTTGTATTCTGGTTAACAAAAAGGACATTCCAATTGAATTATCAGAAAGCTAGTGCTGGCAAAGAACATCAGATGTTTCCCTTTTGAATATGGCATTCTACACATGCTGGCAATGAATACAGGCTGCCTGTTGATTTTTTTGCATAACTACTTCTGCCTGAGATGTCATTTTAACCATTTTATTCTCTTAGATAATGTTACATTATTTAATGCTTAGACACAAAATATCAGATTTTCACAAACCTTTCAAAATTTACCCTGAAAATTTTGGATGCCTACCAATTTTGTGCATGCAAGAAACATCATTTGTAGATTTAAATGAGTATCTACATTTACTAAGAGTATTATTGTTCGCAAAACTGCTCTTTCACAAACAGAGATGTCAGGTTTTGCATGCACATAATTTCTAGGTGCAATTTGGAGACCTTTGAAAAAATGGTAGAACACATTGATGGAAACAGAGCTATAGGGTTCATTTCAACCTTATAGGGCATAACAGAGAAGTTTCAAAGCCATGAAAGTTTCATGCATTTCAAGACAATTGAAGGAGTTAAAATTTCACATATATTATCGATCTGTTTTTGTTTCACTGTTATCTTGAATCAATTAATTGCCCAAAACAATAAACCAATATGAACTAATTATGCTGACACACAGCGTGTGACAGGCTTGACTTCTCTAGAAAATTTGAAACACCACGTTTGTCACAAAGTTAAATAAGGAGTAACGTTTTGGACCACATTATCACTGGTGTGTGGAAATTACAAAATGTTCATCATTGATGGGGGAATATATGTTGGATAGTGGCAAGGATAGATAAAGGACAAGTCTACCATTTTAATGGAGGAAATATTGCATTTCAAACACATTTTACTGAATTCCAGCTTTGAATCATAATTATAAGTAAAGTTGGAAATCATACAGAAGGATAGTGTCTGGGCTCCTTGGCATATCTTGTAATTACCAGCAAATTCAAAATATTACTTTGCCACTCTAAAAATATCCAGGTATTATTAAAAAAAACCCAGGGCCTTTAACTTGGCACTTGTCAAGTTTTCCATAGTTTATCCTGCATTTTTATGTTTTAAGAGTGCTGGTAGGTGAATTTAAGTGATTTTGATCTAAAAGTCTGGATGTTGATTCAAATGGAATGCCAATCTACATAAACTATTCATCTTAATGAGCAATAAACCAATCATCAAAATTGCACTTATTTTTCTAGTTTCAAGTGTCAAAGTTATTAAAATACATTAAAAATTTAACTGCAGAGGCAACAACTTCCTCTCCCCCCATCACTCCCACAAATACAAAACAAAAAACGGAAAGTAACAAATTAGCAAAGGCACTTTGAAATTACTTATCACATAACCACAGCACATTTCCTTGAAAGCTGGGAAAAACAACATGGCACTTGAGGAAGCATGCACTTAATCAGGCCCTTTGATTTCCAGTCTCTTTGTCACAAGTGACAGAATAAAAGACATGCATGATACAGAAGAGCAGTCAAAGGCTTCTTCTGAGACAAAGTTTAGTTATGGTGTAGTTTAGTAATGTTAGTCATCAATAGAGAGGGGAATTAATCTATTAGACCCAAATCCTTCAAACACTTACATACATCCTTAACTTTACGTATGTAACTTCAGTGGGATTTCTCAAATCCTCAAAATTAAGCACAGGTACAAGAATTACCAGGATCAGAACCACAGATTATAAATCACATGGCCAAAAGTTAAGTTGTAAAGTTTGTGCTTTAAATCAGCAGCTTTCAAATTGTGGTCAGCTAGCCATAGTTTAGAATACTTGCTAGTGGTCTATAGCAGTGGTTTTCAAACTTTTTTCCTGGCAACCCAGTTGAAGAAAATTGATGATGACCATAACCCAACGGAACTGGGGATGAGGGGTTTGCGGTGTGGGAGAGGCTCAGGGCTGGGGCAGAGGGTTAGGGTACAGGGGTGAGGGCTGTGGGGATGAAGGGTTTGGGGTGCAGGAGGGCTCCAGATTGGGGGAGGGGCTCAGGTCTGGGGCAGGGGATTGGGGCACGGGGTTGGGCTCCCGGTCACTGGCACGGCAGGAATGCTAAGGCAGGCTTCCTGCATGTCCTGGCAACCATGGACCGCACTGTGCCCTGGAAGCAGCCAGCAGCAGGTCCGGCTCCTAGGCAGAGGCACACAAGTGGCTCTGTGCAGCTCTTGCCCACAGGCACTGCCCCCCCACTCCCTTGGCTGGGAACCAGCCAATGAGAGTGTAGAGCCGGTGCTTGCACAGAGCCTCAATGCTCCCCTGCCTAGGAGCCGGACTTACTGCTGGCCACTTCTGGGGCATATTGTGGTGTCAGAACAGATAGGGACTAGCCTGCCTTTAGCCGGGCAGCACCACCGACAGGTCTTTTAACAGCCCGGTCGGCGGTGATGACCAGAGCCACCGCAACCCAGTGCCTTACATTCCACGACCCAGTACTGGGTCACTACCCGCAGTTTGGAAACCACTGGTCAATAGACAGCTGTCTGGTCACATGTTCCTGGCTCCTCATCCATGTTTCCAGCTAAGAATATCAATAATTTCACATACCTCACATAGTGCCAAAGTGAACCTCAAATCCCTGGTAGCTTTATAGGTTTTTTGCATCTGCAATCTGCATCTCATCTACATTGCATACATATAAATGAAGACAGAATTTTGATCTCTTGGTTTTGAATAAAAACACTCCATATTATCGTCTATGCAATCAAAGCATTAACCCTGCTAACTGATTATCTGAGGTTTCAGACCTTGTCTAAGTCCAGGTAGGTAGAGAGTCATAAAGAACAATATACATATTTTTATCAGGGCAAAGAGACACCAAAATGAAACTATGCATTTCTGCTTTGTTTCCCCCTAGTGAGACTGCTTGCTAACAAGAAGAGAGTGGAATTTGGTCTTAGCTTTGGTCAAAGCCTACAGCTTTGTCTGCATGCTTCCAGTTACAGCAGACAGGGTAGGAATTAACTATTGTTGTCTTGCCTGTGGAAGGCTACTATACAGACTGAACAAACTCAGAATAAACGAAGATAAAATAAATTAAGATCTGTATGCCAACATCTTCCTTTACTAATGGAAGAGAAGGCTCTGTCCTTTCTTTAAGCTACAAGTATTCATGGAATGCTGAGTACAGCATCTGAAAAAAATGTTTAACCCAGGACAGTATAGCTGAATTCTCAACAAAGGGGACTGTTGATTTACTTGAGAACTCCAGCTTTTTCTTGCTTTTTTAATAGAATGATCACCAGCTAAAGTCAAACAGGGAAAAGTTGAAAATTGTAATAGCAAGATCTGCCCAGTGAATTATCTCCCTTACATTACAGTAACAGTGTACTGTCACATGATGTGCATCAGATACCAATTGAGTGGGTGCATGCACAGTCGAAAGCAACAACCAGCCAGGCAAATTTAACCATGGCTAAACTTTTAAGAAAAGTTCTGGTTTCAGGAATAGCTAAGTGCAGAACTCTTAAAAGTGATCTGATTTTAAGTGAAAATACTTCCTTAAGATGCTAAACCAGTAAAAAAAAAGATTGTACACGCTAAATTAAAAACCTCAAGTGGATACCTTTTAAGATTAATCATTTGAGAAGTAGTTTTTACTTTTCTCACCTTTCAAGTCCTGCATTTGGGGCTTTTATGTTCACTTCCTAACACCTGATGACACTGCTAACACCCAATACAATGTTTCAAGGATAGAGGAAAACGCTACCTGCCTGGTTTCAAGTAGGGGAAAAATCAGTTGCCAAGGGAAACAGAATTCTAAACACACACACACACAATTTTCTAAGTCTACATATATACTGACAGGGTAAAATGTATTGATGGATAGGTCAGTAGAAGGCCTACACACCACTTAACTCCCATATAACTGTTATATAGTAGGCACTTGATAATTTTAAATCCGTCTAAATGTAATAGCTCATTTTAAAAAGGTGTCGTACATGTTAGCTAATTTCTGCAAATCTAATTTCAACAAACCTCTGCTGACAAAGCAACTAAGTTAGATAATTTGTAACTCACTAATGACAAATGAGATGAAATAAAGTTATACCAATGTAATAGCTCTGTAATTTACTCAATATGCAGAGAATTAAAACTTCATTATGAATCAATAATCCATCAGCCATGGTGTTCTAAAATACAAGTTTGAATATCAATAACATGCATCACATTTTCACAAAGGAACAAAAACTTGGGTCTTTCCATTCAGCTATGAGGAATTATGCAAGCAATCAATTGGAAAATGCATCAGGCAAAATACTTTGTTTTAAGTCTGTAACTTGGATTTCTAAAGGATGCCAAAAAGTGTACATACTGATGAAAATTAACATTATCAAGAACTTTCCCATTGGACACATAGGCCATTGTTTAGTGTTTATTTCAGATTAATCAAATACCTTCTGCCTGCATTGCAAATCAGTCTATTTTATTTTTATGCCCACATAATATTCTATTTAGCTACATGTTATTCTCTTTAATAGTGGAATAGAAAACATCAAAGGCATTATTTCTTTTTCAAATAAAAATGAAGACTATTTGGTGAGAGCATTTAAATTTCGATTTTGTGCTATGCTGTTCAGTGCTCCTGGCTTGTTAGAAGCCCCTGGGAGCTGGATGTTAAGGCTCAGTAGCTCCACCTTGTCACTGGCTGCCACTCAGAGAATGGCAAATGGCTGATAAAGCACTCAGTGGAATTTTTTGTCTTATATTATTCCAGGGCTTCCAAGGACCATAGCGTTGTCTGCACATACTTTACTCAAAATCCAAGGTTTGCTGTGCAGTAGGGGTTGCTGTGGGCTACCACTTATGGCAGAGATGCTCTAGATGTTAAACATTTATTTCTACATGATTATTCATCATGTAATAATTCATTCATACTCAGTCCTGTATTAAGTTCCTGATTTTATCCTGGAGCTGGAATAGAAATTTAACTACTGTGTTATATGCAGTCTTGTTATAGCCCATGTTGGTCCCAGGATATTAGAGAGACAAGGGGGGGGGTGAGGTAATATTTTATATTGGACCAGTTTCAGTTGGTGAGTGAGAGAGAAGCTTTCGAGCTTCCAAAGAGCGCTTCAGGTCTAAGCAATGTACTCACTGTCACCAGTGCTGGCCAGGGCTGAACCCTGCCGCCTCTAGGCTTCTCAGGTCATAGCCCCGGCACCTGCTGCATCAGTTATGAATGTAAAAGAAAAGCTTGAGCTCCAGCACCTTTTTCATTGCAAATTAAACAATGGGTGTCACAGCTCTATACAAGGTGGAAAAGATTGTTTAGTATAAGTAGTTAACACACGTTTCAAGGGATCATTCAAGGTGAAGGTGCCAATTAACTCCTCTTCAGTCATAGGGAGGAAAGGGAGGGCAGTAGCAGGGGGCAGAGGGTTTAGTGTGTTAGAGATTGATGTAATAAGCCATAAAAACGATGTCTTAGTAAAGACCATGATTTTTAGTGTCTAAAAAAGTTATGAATTTAAGCTCTAGGGCTTGTCTTTTGACATTGTTGTGCGGGTTTTCTTGGAGGATAAGTCTGAGAGATCAGATATAGAGTGATCACTTTGTGAAAATGATTCACCCACATGTGATATGGTGTTTTTGTCATTTATCATTTTTCTGTGCGAGTTCATTCAAGAGCATAGTGATTGTCTGGTTTCACCCACATAGTTGTTACTGGAGCATTTAGTGCACTGGATGAGGTACACCACATGTTGTGATAGGCATATGTGTAGAAATCATAGATCTTGAAAGGTGTGATGATCATCCTAGAAGTGAAGATATTTGTACAGATTTTGCATCTGTTGTTCTCGCAGGGTCTGGTGCAGCTTTGAGTTGGTGTGTCCTGGTCTGTGGGGAGCTTTCTTATGAAGATCTTGGAGAGGTTGAAGGATTGTCTGAAGGCCAGAAAGAGTGGGGGGGGGGGAGCTTAAGAAAGATTTATTTCAGGATCTGATCCCTATCAAGTGTGGGTTGTAATTGTTAAAGATACCCAGTACAGGTTCCAGTGTGGGTGGTATGTGACAACTAGGGGTATACAACCAGAGCAAGTTTTTTTCCATATTGAAGCAGGTTCTCCCTTAGAATTTGGGTGGCCCATTCCATGATGCAATCTTGGTGAAGTTGGTTCTAAGTGTGTTAAAGTGTATATCCAGGACTTTCTCCTCCGAGGATATTCTGTAGTATCTGAGTGCTTACCTGTAGATAACAGATTTCTTGGTGCGTTTAAGGTGGATCTGTGAAGGTAGGTGTGGTGATCTATGGGTTTCTTGTATATAGTTGTCTGTAAGGTTCCACTGGTGAAGCAGATCATGGTGTCTAGGAAATTGATGCTAGTGTGGGAGTGTTCTAGAGAGAGTTTAATGGATGGGTGGTGGATGTTGAAGTTGTGGTAGAGATCTCTGAGGGAGATTAGGTTGTCTGTCTGTCCAGAGGATGAAAATGTCACTGATGTATCTCAGGTATATCATGGGTTTCATGGTATAGTTGTCCAGAAATTCTTCCTCAAGGTGGCCCACGAAGAGGTTGGAATATTGGGGAGCCATTCATTTCATCCTGACCCATAACAATTTGACATTAAATAACAAACACTTCATCCAAACCGTGGGTACTAGGCAGATGGCACTCAGGCCACTCCGATGGGTTTTGCTAAGGGTAAAAGCTGTCCAGCAACTGCACTGGAGCACACAGAGATGAGACACCAGGAGTGGAATAGACATGTGCAATCACTCGAAGAAATTCATGTTATCAGCTTGACAGGCAGGAAAATATTTTGCCATTAGTTCTGGCATGATGCTGAATTTTTAAAATATATTTTTGTATTGATTTAAATTGGAAGAGATTAAAATAGAATAGACAATACAGACTTGCTGCTGGCCTGTGAGGGAGTGAATAGGCACTCCACAGGATCTTGCAGGTAGGGAGACAAGGCTTAAATCCCAACACAAACAGCTAGAAATCCTTGCAGTCCACTAATGAGGAGTGGAGGGTAGGACAATCACCTGTAGCTCCACATCTATTATTAATAATGCTGAGAAGCCTAACTGGCAACATGCAGCTGATCCTCCCTGAGCAGTAGGGGATATAAACAAATAAACAGTACAGAAGAGATGGATCAGATGGTTTGTGGAATGCATTCCCAAATGGAATTATTTGAGTAACCCACTCTTACACAGTGTGGCTCTCTGTCCCCCTCTAGTGGCTGGACTACAAAAAGAGTATGGATTTGAGCTAGCAAATGTGGGTCTTTTAGCTCAGGTACTAGAGGCTCATGCTTTTAGACCAGAGGTCTCAGATTCATTCCCCATTGCTGAGAAATCATTCTGGGGGAATCACATTAGACTTGCATGAAGGACTTTTGTCTAAGAAAGCCTTTATATTCTTGATAGAAACCTTTTCCTAATAAAGTTGGGACTTTAGGGTTGGGGTTTTCCAAAGGGCACTGGACTGGCCTAACTGCTCCCTCTAAAATCAAAGATAGCTTTGCTATTGCCTTCAATAGAAGCAGAGCCAGATTATCACTCGGGGCTTTGGAAAAGCTTATGTCAAGGCTGATTCCCCACTCTGGCAGTTTGAGTGCAGAAGGTGGGGGCCCGCAAGTATTCTAAAAATTAATATTGGCCACTCCAGGCTTGTATTAAACTCCCAAGGTTACAGCTTCTCTCTGACCTTGGATGGGTAGATGCTGCCACCACTGAAGTGCAAAATCCCTTTGAGAACCCAGGAAGGCTCACTTGGGAATTCCTTCCTGTGGTGTACCGTCAAGCCCTTTCATACACACCCCCACTCCGGGGAAGAGCTGAGAAAGAAAAACTAAGGAAATCAGCTGTTGCCACCAGCTAATTAAACAACATGTGCACAAACCTCTTAGGACACAAAAATCCAATTCTGTTCTTAAGAAGGTAAATTTTATTTAAAAGAAAAAGAAAGAAAATACATCTGGAAACTCAGGCTATTGCTAGATTAAAAAAAAACACATACAAGGATTAAGCATCAAGAATAACTTTCTTGAGGTCCATCTTAAAGACTGACATTTGGGGTTAGCACACAGGAGTCCACAAGCCATAAAGGATTAAAAAGAGATAAACCTAATCGCATCTTCCTAGACATTTGCTGATCTACTTACATATCTGGGATTTCAAATGAGTAGTTTCTAGGTATGATACCGACGATTTTTCATACCTGGCCCAAAGCTTCTTACAGCATAACTGCAGCCCTGTCTGCCTCTCTCCAAAAACAACAGACAGACAGACAAAAGGGGAATCTTGTTTAAATTTCAAACAGTTCTAGCCTTCCCATTGGCTCTTTTGGCCAGGTGCCCACTCACTTCCTTTTACCTATGTCTAGCAGTGACTTTTAACACTTTAAAAGTAAAGCATGTAGAGAACAGCTACTAAGAGGGATTTTATAGCTAACTGGCTGGCTGGGTCCATAAAAGGGAGCTACCCCTCCCCCACCCTTCATTTATCATAGCTTACCTTTGATATTTATTTTGGAAGCACATTAAACCATGTCTCTCCAGGATTTGAACTAAAAGCCTTCTTGGGCCTGTTCCTTTCCTAATCACTGCACTGACCAGACCATCATGTGGCTAATGTATTGTAATGTTTGCTTGTCACAGAAATGCTGAACCCTATTGCACTGTCTTGATAAAACACACACTGCTACAATGCTCTTCGTTAAAAAGACCTCAAGCATCAATAGTTTGCCACTTTAAACTATGACTTATTTACTACCAAAGTGCACTGTTTACCTTACACTTAGAACAGGATATAACTTTGTATCTAAGATATCAATAAACCACAGAATATGGTGAGGGTGAGGAAATAATGCTGAGCTTTGAACAGATGGCCCACTCTATTTAGTGCAACGTGAACATGCAAATCATCTTGAAACTACAGTAGCTATCTAAAGAGTCAGAGGGAATCCCAGAATGGCCTACAGACTTCCATCTCTCCTACCATCAGTCACAAATACCATTAAGGGTCCAGTATGTTTACTGCCATTAAAAGGGCATTCTTCCTTGCAAACAATGAACACATCACATAATTTAACTTGATTCCCTTCCAGCCTCTCAGGCCAGTGCTATTCCAGAAGGTGAAACATGTTTTCAACAGCCTTGAAGTGTGCTTAATTAAAGAATAAGGAGAACGGTGTGTGGCACTAATCAACCTGAACTAGAAATATGCCAGCAGAATGTATGATGAGACTAAGTGGCCAGGTTCCCTCTAGATAGTTGAATTTTTTTTGGAAAGAATAACAAAGCTAAGTAGAATGTAGACTCCCTCTCCTCAGATCTAGCTGAGATACAGCGTACATCACCTTTGCACTCTCCCAATCCACCGGACAGCTAGGCAATGGTACAGCCATTGTAACCTCAAGGGCTGCTCTAATTTCTGTCATTTTGTAACATTTCTCACTGGGGCTGTTACACTAGCTGGAAATTGTGAGAGCATAAAAAGACATGTCCTGTATGTGGATGGGGATTAAGAGCGGAATAGCTAGCTATTTTGGTCTTACATCACTTGGGGATTCCCCCTAGCCTGCGAATCCTCAGCTGTTGGTGTAGGGCCCCTTAACCCTGGGATCCTGGATCTGCCCTTTAAAGTTTAATTTGTGGTCCTTTCGATTGGATGTGTTCTTCCTTGAGACATGTAATATATTCCTGCTACTTTTTAGGTATAGTACCAACGCAAGTGGTTCCTATTCTGTATGCATTATTATTATTTACTGTTTTGAGATGGATTTTAGCCTCAGTACTCACATTTTAATGTCAATGGCTAGAACCTATATACCACTATGAATATTTAGGATAAATGACTACCTCCTCTACATTCCAAAAATATTTTGACAAACATGTATGTGATTTGTCTTTCACTAACGATCAATTGGATTTCTATGCTTTCAGACCATTTTCATGACAATGAAGAGCCAAGAGCACCATAGAGAAAACAGGAGGAGCACATTGGGAATGAGAAGTATATTAAGAATGCCTCTTTTTCCTTCCCTCTCACATTTCTTTTTGGGTAAGTTATTGATTAAATGGATCAGTGTTTGAATATCATGGCACAGTATAGATACCATTGAGAAAAAGCTGTATTCAGTATTGCTAGTGGAAACAAAATCCTTCAAGAACTAAGAGAGATGACTTGAGAAGGATACATGCATCCTTCATCACTTTCTGAAAAAATAGTCTGTGGCAGAGAACTGGCATGGCAGAAAAGTGCTTTCAGTCTGAAATATGCTCTTAGTTATGGAATAGTGCAGTATCTGTAAATTTGAGGCTTCCACACCAAAAGTATCTCATGATAGTTCTCAAGGACGGACCTAATAGTAGCAACCATGGACTCCACGTAAGTAAATCTGGTTTTAGTCTCAGATTAGATCCAGATGATCCACCAGAGTCAGATCTGTTGGAAAAAAATATTTCCATCACTTTTGACTCCCCCTTCAGATTAGCGCCATGTTTACAAAAGTATTTTGGCACTTAAAGATACAGATAAGTGTCTAGTGGAAGTAACAAAAGTACCTAAATGAGTAATATCCCTATTTCCCATTGATGTCTAATTGGATTTAGGCAACAAACTTGTCAAATTGTTGCAGTGAGTCAGCAACCCAACCATGTTTTCTGATGAACTTCTGGTCCGGCTGCAGACATCTGCTCCATTTTCAGAAGTCCACGTAGCACTTCAACTTCCCATGGCCTATATTCCTTTGTGCAATTACAACAATACAGAATCACATACAAATTGTTTCTTAGTTCATAACATACCACCTCTGATTCTTCTTAAATGTAAAAAAAAAAAAAAAAACCCTAAAGAAAAAAGTCTTGTCAAAATGGGCTTACAGGTGGTCATTCTATTTATTCTCTCATGCATTTAATTGAATTCCTTGCAATTTCATGTGCATTATAATAGACTTATTTTACACCATCAGGAAACAAGTTTTTAAACATTTGCTGTGCATTAAACATCACATAAATATTCAGCACGGGAAAGAAAAACAGTTCTGGAGGAGTATAGTAATTTTACAGTCTCTGGTTTCTAATAAATTTTTACAGCAATCCTAAACTGCATTAGCAAGTTCCAGTTTATTGTCAAGCTTTTGCACAACATCCCTCAATGACATGTCAAATCTTTACCACGGCAGTTGAACTCCTAAAGCTGTCCTCATTGGCAGGAAACTTGTCAGATTAAATTGCCACCTCTTGTCAAGTGAAGATATATGATCTGATATCTCTCTGCTGATGATGACACAAACTGTCGCTTCACTTTGGATAGATTATGAATCTCCAGTGTATCTCACTAGCAGCAGAGATATAGGCCATGGTGAGAGGGGAACTATATTTTGTTGACCACTTGAGAGATCATGGTTCACTATAGATATCTAATAACCTTGCATCGCCTTGTCTATTTCTTATTCTGTTTCACTTTTTCTCCCAACAAACTGTTTTGGTATATTTGCTTTGCTATCTAGGGAATAAGAAAGTAAAATGTTTTCAATGTTTCCTGACTCTTAAGTGATGCTTTTAGTGATCTGTTGGGCTCATATGCTTATTTACTACTTTGAAACATTTATTTTCTTAAAGAGATTATCGTGTATTATTTCTGTTATTTACAATGAGATCCTAGTGGTAGAAATTTTTTCAGAAGAATGAAATGTTATTCATAATATGTGCATCATTACATAATACAGGAGATGATGGAATAGATTACCAAACAGAAAAATAATTGGCTTTGTGTAATGCCTTTTATATTCAAGATATTTGCTATAAGTTAAATACTTATATTAAGCAACAAAAACAGATAAAATACAGTCATGGTGTAGGCAAATCTACCAGCATCTGTGTGATAGCAGTTTATACACATCCTAAGGTATTAGAACTTTTTACAGGGCCTGATCCAAAGCCCACTGAAGTCAGTGGGAGTTTTCATGTAGGAAGAAAGTAATTCAAGATACTAGAATTAACCTTTACTGTTTTCAAGGTGCCATAAGATCTTTAAATGTTATTTACTAGCCATGAGTGATGGGGAGAATTACAGCATTTTTCCCAGTGCAAAAAAGTCCCTAGAAGTCCCACATGCAGTGTTGTCACTGAGTGGGAACAACATTTTTGTTGTGGGGGTTAAGTTTCTGACTCATAGATGATAATGTGGCCACCTGAGACCTACGAAAAGAGCAGGATGGAAAATGGGGAGCAAGGTGGTTTTTCATGGATTGTTTTGAAAAAACAAATGTGAATTTCTTTCATTTAATTATAATCAGCTTTAATTAGATTATATTATGGGTGACTAAAACTGTGTTTACTTATTTACAGCGGATAGCTAGACGTTTCTGGGACTGACCGAGTATATTTTAAAAACTTTCTTTGGTTCAACCAAAATGAAGGTAACATCAGAAAGATATTTACCTTCCAGAGCTACTTAAAAGGCCCAATATTTTGATGTCTTCTATTATTTCAGGGTGGTGTTGTGTTTTTTTTTTTATGGAATCAAGCTCTTCAGGACTTGATTACCTTTAAAAATGCTCCACTGTTACCAAATGCCCTTGTTTTCAAAATTTCCATTAAGATTCTCCCTCCCCCCAGCCCCCAAATTATTCTCTGATTATGATATTTGAAAATGAACTGGAAATCAACAACAATGTCATATTTTTTTTAAAAAATCTGCTAATTTAGTATTCTGGAGTGAACACTTCTGCTCTTCTCTTGATAACTTATCACAATTCTGGGGAAAATGTGGCTGTTTTTACAGTTTGGGTCTTAGAGTAGAACTGGTGAAACCATTTTGAACAAAAAATAAAAATCCAACTGACTCCTATGATGACAATATATTATTGAGACAAACCTGAACCTTTCTGAAGACTTGAATCGAATGATTTTAAATAACAATTCATAAAAACACACAGCAAATCTTTCAAGCTCCTTCTCAGAATCAGAAGTGTTGGTAAGTGTCTTATTTTGCCTCCTGCTTGCAGGAACACATATTGCCATCTCTCTCCAAGTCACAAGCTGAAATGGCTACCGGCAGCGCCTAAGAGTGCAATAAAAAATAATCAGGACCCAGAGGAAGTAGCTTCTGAGCCTGGGGCTAAATCAGAAGTGCAGCTTGAACTATTCCAAAGACAGCAGGTGGGTGATAATACAGGGAATAAAATAGCCAGTATGTCAAGGGTGGGGGAGTGTGTGAATGGGAATGCCTTCTTTTTTTGGAACCCCACAAACTTTTCCAAAGCAGCTGAATCCAAGTGTACACTGCAGACTTTTACCTTCTAATCGCAGTGGTTCCCAAACTGGGGTTCGTGAACCCCTGGGGGTTCATGAAATGTTACAGGGGGTTCTCGGGAAAAAATTCCCTAATGGCGGACAGAGCTGTCCCTAGGGACCCCAAGCAGCATGGAGCCAGCAGCCCGGAGCCCCTGGGCTAAGCAGAACAAAGCAAACATATCTAGCACACTGAAGAGATTTAAACTTCAAGACTCATAAGAAATGGTGGATATTTGTTGCTGTTTTTAAAATTAATTAGGCAGCTAGTATTGTTTTTAAAATGATTATGAAGAACAAGTTTAAGCTTTGTTGTAACATGCGTTGTTTGCCTGTATGGCTCAAGACCTGAATGCTTGTGTAGGAGGAACAATTTGAGTTGGCTTCTTAAATACCTTCATGCTGTTTCACATCTTATACTCCTTGATGAAACATAGGAGCCTGGTCTTAACAGGTTTATTCAAAGTGATACAAGCTACAAAAGTGAGATCTTGAAAGAGTGTTGCCGTTTTCAAAATGTAATAAAAATACTGTAATGATAAATAATAATTAATAATAGTGTGTTATAAGCATGTCATAAAAACAAATTTTATATTTCCAAGATCACGGCTTTTATAATTTATACTCAGTTAAAGGAGAAAATCCTTGGAAATATTAATTTGTAGGAGGGGGGTTGCGAGACTTGACATTTTAGTAAAAGGGGTTCACAGGTTGTTAAAGTTTGGTAACCACTCCTCTAATGGATATGAATTTCAACTTGATGAAACCAGATGGAAGTCAGTATTTTTGAGGGAAAGTTTGAAAATCTTAATACAGAAGGACAAATCGCAATGACACCACAGAACAGATCAGAATAGCATTTTGTCAACGAAATGAAGCTATAACATTTGTAAATTACCACAAACTACTCAAAGAACAATTATGGATGGTGGCTGCAGCCTTACCTCAAAGAGAGAGCCTCTTTTCATTATCATTTGCCCAAACTGGATTCCATTATCCCACAGAGAAAAGTGATATATCAGAAAATTCAAGAAATCATAGGCTAATGTTACCTTATTAAAATCCTATTTACATAAAATTAACATAAATATGAGTTGGTAAACCATATGCTACCACATCTGCTCCTTTGTGTATTAATAACAACTGTCCCCTATAGGGCTCTCAAATTAATATGTATTAGAATATATTACAAAATATGCGGATTCTCTTGGCAATATAATTTGTAGGTAGATTATTCGTAGGCATGTAGTTTTGCAGTATTGGTATTTTGCCACATGTCAGCTGTTTCTTGTAGTGTGTTTAAACCATGGCAACACCTGACTGTTCTACTACTGGAATTTTATGTAATTGTATCAAGGATTACGAAAGTCAAATCTTCTATTTCCTACATTAGGAAACCTTGAATTTAAACATGTCAAAATAACCTTACAGTAAATCATTTCAGTACTTAGCAGCCTAGAAGATCCCCGAGTAATTTTTCTATTACCAGGATGTTTAATATTTGTTAAGCAAGGAAAGCATTTTACTGATTCACAGAGTAGATAAAAAAAGTTTTAACCTAAATTTGGATAAGAAGGCTACATCCCAAAATTAAATACACCAAACTCCCCCTTCTAATAAATGCCTGAACCTTCTAGTAAATTCAACAGGTGCTTCAATGAACACCCATTCTGTGCAGTGAATGAGACAAGGATCCTCTACAAATAGTGTGTGATCATTATGATGCTGCAGAGAAGGTGACAGCTCAAGCCAAGGTGACCATGTCTCAACTGAACACAGACAACCCCATAACTGGAATCAGTCGAGCTCACCTGTGTGTTAGTATTGTTTAAGTATTAGAATTATAAGACTGCATTTAGTGTTTAGATTTTTTTTTGAATGTCTGAGTTGCTGCATGCCTTAAACTCACTTATAAATATATGTAAGGTAATATTTTAGAAGATATATTGTGAGCCTTAGATTGTGTAACTCACCAGACAGGAGAAAGATATTAATTACTGTGAAGAACTGATCTTCAACACAATGTGTTATGCCCCTCCCCCAAAAGAAATGGTCCATTGATAACAGATGGACTATTGTGGAATGTTGCAACTGGAATTTCCCTATGTACCATCAACAGGAGCACAAAAGACTTTTGTTGATATTCTGCCTCCTCCCCTTGAAGATGCGTCATGCAAGGGACTCCTCCCATCAGCTGAGCTTTGCAACTGAAAACACGTGGAAAGAAAAGAACAAAACCCCCAGAGAGGAAGGAACTGATCTCTATGTAGCTTGGACTCTGGGGAGCAACATGTTTCTTGGCATAAGCGAGCTGCTTAGCCCAGGTTAGCCCTAAAGGACACACACAGCTCACTGATTATAGAAGCTTCTATTATCTGTTGAAATTTATGATTGAAACTCATTTGTGTATCTTAAATCTTAAATCCACTTCAATCTTGTAAATAACTTTCTTGTTTCCCTTCCTCCCCCATTTAATAAATCTTTATTATAGGATCGGTTATACGCATTGTCTTTGGTGGGAGATCTAAGGAACAATTGAAAAGGGGTAAGTGACTGGTCCTTTGGGACTGGGAGCAACCTGAATATTGCTGGTGACTCTTGGTGTGAGGGACCAACTACCACAAAGGTATACTCCCCTGGGTGATAAATTAAATGTGACTCCATGTTAAGACTGTTATAGTCCCTGAGAAGTTTATTTCATAATTGGTTGGTGAAATCTAAATATAGAACTCACAACCAATTTGGGGTTTGTGCCCTGTTTCCTAACAGTCTGCCCTGAATTTGGCACTCACGTTCTTCAGTCACTAGAGGCAGCATTATTAGCAATCATATTTCACACAAAGAAGGGGGCAGAAATAAAGGTTGCATGGGTGTATATAAATGGACTGTATCTGTATTACAACTGGTTGAAAAAAGGGGAGAACATTCAAAAATAAACTGATTTTTCTTTTATTTTTAAATTGCAAAATTTGAAATGTTATCTATTTTAAAAACTTTAACCAGATCTAAATTACATATATTATAGATATATAAATGCATGCATATGTGTTTACATATGTACCACTTGCATTGATTAAAGGGCTAGAATTCATTCTGTGGATGGGACTAAATTACATTTTTAAATTATGGTCTGTGGGCCACTGCATTTGGCATCACTTAGTGGTACTTTTTTAAGACCACCAGCAACTTTGAAATCTGGAGAATATAGAGAAACCAGGCTGTGAAAATAAATGGCTGTCATGATCTTGAAAATCTTCATAGTCAGTAATGAGACCTTAAACTAAACTCTGAATGTAATGGACAGTCACTACAACTTAATAAATAATGGAGTGATATGTAAGTAAAGAAGATAATAAAAATATGAAGTGAAGAGCATAGTTTCAAATAGCCTGTAAAGGGTAGATAAAGAAACTAGTGCCGCCTCTTAGAAGACTATTATCATGCTTCAATATAAAACAAACAAGGAATGATTAAACACATTTTAGTTGCTTGCTGTTATAGCATGCAGCCTTTGGTAGGCTGTAAACTCAGAAAATATGAAACAACAGATGTCTAACGTATAACCGGAGAGAAAAAAGTATAGCACATAAAGAAGAACATGGCAATTATACAAACTCAAGAGGTCTTGTGACTTCAGGAGTGGTACCAGAAGGACACTTAATTACATTGCTGCAGCACCGCTAGGTGATGCCAGGTGAGTTCTGCCATCCGGTGCTGGAGATGACTGTTCAAATGTGTCTCTGTCCACAGAAAAGTACTATTGATTCTCAGCTAAGTTTGCTTTCTACTGTGAATAAACAGTACCATAGCTTAATGGATTGATTCACATTTACTAGAGGATCTCATATGGTTATTTACTTTATGAAGATAATTGTTTTAAACAAGCAACAAAGAGTCCTGTGGCACCTTATAGACTAACAGACGTATTGGAGCATACATCTGTTAGTCTATAGCAGGCCTGCACAACATGCGGCCCGGGTGCTGCATGCGGCCCGCTTGGGCTCACTGTGCAGCCCGCGGGGGGGTGAGTTCCCATCCCCTCTCCAAGGGTTGCAGCTGTCTGGAGGTGCCTGCCTTCCACGCCTTCCTCATTCACACCTCATTCATTCAACAGGGCAATTGAATACAAAGTGGGGGGAAGATCTTATTCTACTTCTAGCAAAAAGACATTTTTCTTTTACCTTAATTATACTACCTTAGGGGCCCGCTATAACATATTACCAAGGTTCAATACAAAGTCATATAAAAGTTATACAAAAATGCATAATGCAGGGATTTATCTACAACTGCATTGATTGACTGTTGTGTGCAGTAATATAGTGACCCCTGGTGGGGTGAAGAAGGGTGTGATGGTGGAGCCAAACGGGGAGGGGGCAGGTCCTATTTTACTGCTGTGATCTGGTCACCTTATGCGCGCTGTTTCTTCCCCCCCTCTACAGGCTTCCACACCCCAGCGCTGGGGAAGAAGGGGTTGTTTCCGCGGGGCGGGCAGTGTTGGGGGGGGGGGGCGTGTTTCCGCGGGGCAAGGGGGTTTCGGCCCTCAGCTGTTTTCTTTGGAGTAATATGGCCCTCGCCGCTTTACGAGTTGTGCAGGCCTGGTCTATAAGGTGCCACAGGACTCTTCATCACTTCTACAGATCCAGACTAACATGGCTACCCCTCTGTTTTTAAACATGTAACGTTGCTTCAGATTGCTTTAAACAGGATATTAAATCATTTGTGGAAAAGTAATAAGTAACTCCAAGATGCCTCAAACTACATTTGGCTCTTTCTGACATCCATCCATTGCTCTCCCAAACTGCCTTTGGATCTGCAAGGCATCCAGACAGAGACTGTCTTTTTGTGTGTGTGTGTTTGTACAGCACCTAGCTCAATGGGGTTCTGATCCATGTCTAGGGCTCCAGGAATATTACTCATAATAATAATACTAGAATTTTAGTGAGAAATTGCTGAAAGGATTTCCCATACCATGGCATCCAAGGCAAATGGTGTTTTCCATGTTCCGATTGATTCATCCTTGCTAACTTGTTTGCCTGCATCTCTAATCTTTGCTACTTACATCTCTGTTTCTAACAAGCCCTGTGAGCCTATGGAACTGGCTCCATTCTGCTGAATAGTCCCCATAGGAAAGAATAGTTGCATTGATTCTATTATGGAGGAAGATTACATTAATAGCAGCAGTAAACTATTCTTCCTGAACTTGAGTCTCCCTATAGGCAAGTGTTCAGTCTATTCTGGATTCTGATAATTGATTATAGGTAGCAGATTAGAAATCACATACTGTTGTGGAAAGTTTGCTCATTGGTGTATGTACTACAGATCACCTTACATAACAGGAAATGCTTCTAGTTGCTTTACTTAAAATGAACTTGGTAGTGCCAGGGAAATAATTTTTCAGATCAACTGAAATCTGATTTTTCAGGGATAATCTATTTTCTACGTTTGCATTTTGTTCTGGAAGAACCCTATATCACAGACAAACAGCATAAAATATGGTATTTAGGTCATCTTCAAGATTTTGTTCTATATTAAGATTAAATGCCAAAATCAGAAGCTACAGGTGATGGCTATCTATATAGATACACATGGCTTCTTCCTTGTAGCATCTAACATCAAAGAATTTATCCTCACAACACCCCTGTCAAGCAGGGAAATGGAATTATTCCCATTTTACAGCTGGCGAATGGAGATGAGGAAAGTTTAAAGACTTGCCCAACGTCACTAAGGGATTCTCAGTGGGAATTAAACCTAGCTCTTCGGAGTCCTAAACCAGTGCCAAAATTGCAGGACCATTCTTCCTCACAATCAGTGGGTCATACTTTAAATTCAGTGACTCTGATATTGACATGTTTTATTTAATAATTAAGAATATATACTGATAGTTTTTAAACACAATTAGTGATATTTACTCATAAGAACATCCTAAAAGTTCAGCATTTCCCACTTTTCAGTGATTGTCATATGTTTGTTACCCTGTTACTGTGTTTACAGAGTACCACTCCTCCCTCCCAGCAGCACTGGACCCAGAACTGTACAAGGGAACCCCTCCTCTCAGAATATTTGGATCCTCAGGGTGTCCCCTCCTCACTGGCCATATGTCCTAGAGGAAAGAAACTGCTAGGGCAGGCCAGCCAGAGATCCAAGACTGCAGGAGCAGCTGCAGAAGCAGATAAAGCAGGAGGGAGGGGAACATATTCCCCCAAATGCTACAGCAGTTTAGTGTGGTGGGATCAGGTAAATAGAAAGGCAAGGGAAGTGCGAGGGACACTGGAGGGTGGGGAGGACAAGGCAGAGGACAAAAGGGCAGGTCTGAAGGGCATGTAGATTGAAGCTCAGTTAAGGGATTGTGATGGGGGCAGGGAGGATTAAATAGCCATTTAGCAGCGCAATCCCACTCTGGAGGCATTAAAATCCATGTGTTGTCATACCCCCTCCCTGCCCTGTGGGCTGGGGAAAAGAGACTGCAGTGAGGAACCTGTCAGAGACTGAAGCTGGCACTGCAGCCCCAGAAGCAGTTTAAGCAGGGGACTTCAGACACTGATGATGACATCACAGTATTTTCTACAGTTTTGACTGGATTTCGCTGCAAGGTGCTAAATAACTATTTAATCCCACCCACATCCCCATAACAATCTCTTTACTCAGCCTCAACCTACATGCCCTTCATACCTGCCCTTTTGTCCTCTGCCCTGTCCTCTCCACCCTTCAATGTCCCCGCACCTCTCCCTTGCCTTTCTATTTATCTGATATCGCTCCACTCCCCACAAAATTAAGAACTCATAGAACTAAAATGACATTTCCCACCATCACATTGTTAACTCTGCTTGTGTGCCCAACCTATTTGCCCTACCCTTTGCCTGTCCAATCTCAATCATAAATTCTTCATGGAAATGACTGTCTACTATGCACAATAGAGCTACAATGTTGGTTGGGCCCTAGGCATTAACAACAACAGAGGATGATACTGCAATTACCTATAGTGATTACTTTTTAAAAAATGGTACAGTCTTTAGCTTTGCAGTTAGACATCAGCAATTACGTGTGCGCACTTTGTCGGGGCAGGGAAAGGGGTTGCTTTTTACAGACAGCTTGAAACAGGAATCAATACAAAGGAATCCGATGGCCATTTCATGCAGAAGGGTAGACTAGACTATCACAATGGTCTGACACTGCACCCCATATTCTTCATAGTGGTATGATTATGATATGATTATGACAATTATGCTGCATCTTGTTTAAGATATATCTTGTGAGTTGTCTATGGAAAAGTTATGATATGCTGAATATGTTTATCCTATGCATATGCATGTATCATTTTTGTATCTAAAGTTATGAATATTGACTATCAAATGTAGTTACACCTGGGTGACACCCACTAGGCAAGATGCCTCCAATCTAGGCAGCTGGTTGTGAAGGGCCTATTCAATGTAATGGGCCATTAGGAGAAACAATATGCCTTAGGAGAAGCTTATCCCCAACCTGGTGAGCATTCCTGATAACAATACAGGCAGCCTCTCAGTAATGGCTGCTGTGACTCAGCAAGGCATGCAAGGGCATGTGACCAGACCACATGAGACTGAACTCCATTTTGGTACCTGTATTTTTCCACAATCTGGACTGAGGACTGAGCTTGAAACAAAGGATTCTCACCATATGGAAAAGCTATATACAAGATGGGGAGTGACATCATCTCTTGGTCTCACTCCCCACACAAGAGAATTCCTGGAAACACCTGAAGAAGAAAGACTGAATTGGGAAAAGTGCTGTCCCAGGCTAAAGGGATTTCTAGCCTGTGTATGGAAACTTGGTGGATGGCTTGTATCATCAGTCAGGGTGAGAAATTGCTAAGTCATATCCAATATATCTAGTATGTTAGGCTTAGTTTTTGTTTTTGTTTATTTGCTAGGTAATCTGCTTTGATCTGTTTGCTATCACTTATAATCTTCTTAGCAAACTGGCAGGTTTGTCATGGGGTGCTCAAGCTCCAACTTTGCAGACATCAGCTCTTGCCACCTTGGATTCAGTGGCAGAGTACTGCAGACCAGTTTGGAGAGAATTGTCACACATCATGCGTATCAACTCTGGCACCCTGCATCCAACCCCACTCCCATGTCTTCCAGTTCTGAGCAATATTGTTCCTCCTCATATCAGACGAGAGGTTGCCACTGACAAATTACTGGAGAAAGTATGCACCAACTCAAGCCTACTGCTGCATAATGACCTTTTTAAACCACCAGCTGCACATTTGCCATCACATTGCCCATCATGGTCTCATCTGCCATGCCAGGATGTTAGGGCGGAAACACTCTGGCAAGAGGAATGGATATCTGTTATAATCCCCAATCAGTCCCTCATCACTGACCCCACAATTTTCCCGTCTGATTTTGGCCTGCCCCATCGTCAATGGTCCCTGTTGAACAGGTTCCAGACCAGGCAAGGTCTCTCTGCACCCAACCATTATTGCTGGGGCCTACGTGACAGCCCTTTGTGCAGCTGCGGCGCAACACAGATGATGATGTACATTGCCAATTAATGCCTGCTGACTAGGTTCAGCGGTGGTCTAGAAGAACTGCATCACGCCACTGAAGATGCCATCGCTTGGCTAGACAACTATGCACACACTAAATAAATAAACTTAAAATCTATCTTTCTGTAGTTAATAAACTTGTTTTATCTTTACCAGCATGTTTTGAGTGAAGTGTCTGGAAAAATCTCAGCTTAGTTAACAAGGGCTGGTGTACATATTCCTCTCCACATCAAGGGAGGGGCAAACTGGGTAATAAATTCATACTAGTCAGGTTTTTGACCAGGGCAGGATGGTACAGCTCTGGAGTACTAGGCTGGAAATCTGGGGGCATCTTGGCTGTAGTCTCTCTATTGTTGGTTCATGCAGTGGTTGGCCAGAGCCTGCATGTAACTGCAGCTCGGTGTGTCCCTGCCTGTGTGAATGCTGGTGGGAGTGTAGGACCGGAAGAGGTCCTCAGCTTGTCGCAGCTGCACAATGTGAGAGGGAACCCAGGCTGGTGAATCAGAGGGCTCAGTGATACTCCAGTTCCAGATTACACCCTGGGGTGACAACCCATCACAAACGGTCTCTTCCGATCTTAAAATCTATGAAGTGACTTGCCCAAGATCATTCAGTAGGCGAATAGCAGAGCTGGGAATAAAACTCAGGTCTTTAGAGTCCCAGTCTGGTGCTCTATCATGTAGGCCCTCGTTTTCAGAAGGCGGGTTGTGGAAGAGTTTCAGAAAATTAGGCCTCTTTAAAATGGCTGATTTGGGCACCCAAAAATGGGAGGCATCCAAAATCAGTCACTTTTGAAAAACTAGGCAAAATTATATCAACAGCGGTCCCCAATTTTCATAATTTTATTGTGAGTTGCATAATATTTCATGTTTTTCTTAACACCTCAGTCCCACCAAAGATGATCGAGAATCTCATCTTTCATTTTAAAAAAGCGAATTTCTAGCCCTCGTAGTTGTGGGGGGAAAGCTTGAAAATGTGATCTGAGCACTCCCTAAATGTTAAAAAAAAATGTGTGTTTTTATTGACCTTTTTTATTTTTTATTTTTTAAATTTCATTATTTGTTAAGGTCTAACTCATTTTTTAAAGCTCAGGGTTGGCAATGATACGTCCCTCTTAAATCAATATTTACCTAAAACTAATCACACAATGGCACCAGATATTACAGTGCTTCCCCACACTTACAATAGGAAATGAACATGACATCTCAGATACTGTGGTACAGCAGCTGTTGGCAAGTATTGGCTTTTTAATGGAAAGCATCATACAATTCTGTTTGTGTAACCAGAGGACATGAACAGTAAAATGTGTATATGAAATGTTTCTGTCAGGACAGCCCTTTAGAAAAATGTGTACTGTGTAACTATTTATGCACCAGGTAAGGGAGTCAAGAAGCAGAAAAAGCAAAGTACAGTCCACTCGATTTAGGTTGTGAGTCTGCAGAGTCATGGGAAGAAAAAAACTGTAATGTTGCTAATGCTACATGTTAAGTAGAGAAGACATAGCACAGAAGATTCTAAATGCTAAGGCAGACTGACTGTACCTCTTTCCATGATCAGAGTATAGGGGGAGGAAAAGGGTTGAAATTACCCTCAAGTGTCCTGACCAGGTTCCAAATTGTGGTCCATTCTGGCTACTTAAATTCATGCTCTAGTTTTATCTCAAAGATATTCTTTCACTTCCAGTCCTGAACCTTTGTATTGTATTGTTGTGCCTTTTAAATAACAGCCATGTTCTGCCTAGCATTTCATTGCGAGAGGAAAGTATTCCTGTAAATATGTAGTTTGTGATGCAGTGAAGTGAAAGATACTGTAAAGATGTAAGATCATTATAAACTGTCGTGCTGCTGTTAACATAGGCATTAGAGCAGGTATTGCAATACTCACCTTGTATAGTTACTACTGAGTTGAGTGAGGAAACATGCAGATATTTAAATGTAGTTCACCAGGTTTAAGTTATGACCAATAACTCTTAGATGATGATGATGCCTTATTATATATATTATGGTGGCACGATGGACCCCCATCATTAATCAAGGCCCCATTATGTTCAGCACTGTTCAATCTTGTTGTTCAGACTTGGTCGAAAGAATTTTTCAAATGCCTTTTCACTTACTCTTTCATCGTCTCTTGATAGGGTCTTTACAGTATTGTGTATTTCAATTTCCACTCGTCCAATTTTGATACAAATATAGTTTTTTTCTGGCTAAATATAAATATGTCTGATTAGTAGTAATCCTTCTGGTCTCTTTGGTATAAAGCAGTGATCAATTAGAGTCTCCCAGTTATAGACAAGTGACCCCTTTGAATGGTATCTGCTTATAATTAATATAAACATGACTTAATAAACCATATGCTCCCTCAGCTGTTCTGTTATATTAATAACAAAGTTGTCCCTTAAAGGACTCTGAAATGATGTATATTAGACATGTGTGTCCTCATAACCAGAAGCTAACTCAGTTGTACTTGACTTACTTTTGAGAAGTATTTAATACAGCATTAGTTTAATGACTTTAACAAAACATATGTCCCCCTCAGTTCAAAGATTCATTGCACTTTACAGGATCAAAGATGTGGAGAATGACTGGGATAACAAACCTGCATAGATGCCTTTCTTCTGCATATTTATTAATGACCCACAATATTCATAGTCATAGATTTATCTAATGCTAGAAGCAGAGTTTAAGATGCAAGTGTTCTTGCCTCAATAAAAGATGACTGCAAGGAGCAGTGCAGTATAACAAATCCTCTGAAGACATGCTATTTGAAGTCTCATGTGCTGTTGCTCATTACCTTACGTCATAGTATGGGACAGAGCATTGGCTTTCTACAATGCTTAACCAGGCAACCTAGTAAAATAATCAATCTGAACCTTCATTCAGAAGTCCAGTTCAGGTTTCAAAAAAGTTTGGCTAAATTCTCCATCCCTGCCCCCATTCTTGTATGCCTTTTCATTTAATCGTGCTATCTGGGACTTGAAGCAGAAGGCCTGAGCTTCTACAACAAAATCTGTTTTCACTGTACACCTGGGCCAATCAGTGGCAGAAATTCAAAAGAAAGCCTGTGAAGAAGTTTGTAGGCATATGAGAGTTCAGCTCAGCAGAAACATCCGGGATGCTTCTCTGAAGCTTTTGAGTTTTTCCCACTGCCACCTTAAACTAAAGATGGGTCACGTAAACTCTTGTAGGCAGAGACTGTCTCTTTGTTTTATGTTTGTACGATGTCTTGTCAAATGGGGGCCCTGACCTCTGGACAATAATAAAATATAATAATAATAACCAAGATCTCAGTCAAGCCTACCTGAAGCTTTCTACTAAATCCTCAATTCTTAGCCATGAGCTTACTGAATTCAGGAAGATCCATATTTCAGTGTTATATAAGAAAGGAGAAGAGGAGGACGACGACACAAGTTGGGCACATAATTTAAGTGCCCATTTCTGAATACCCCTTTTTACTGCCTAATTCTGAGTTGAACACCAAAGGCAGAACTGGGTGCTGTAATTTAGGTACCCAAACTTGAAAATGAGGCTCTCTCATCCCAAGAAGGATGTCACACTGTTCATCAAGCAGCATGTGCTTCCAGGGATGCTATTCAAAATTGAAGAGAATAGGCGAAATCCCAGTCATATTGAAATCAATAGAAGTTTTGTCATGGACTTCAGCAGGCCAGGATCTCACCCTGTATAAATAGGGCATTCCATCTACCCCAAGGATTCAGAATCTGTTTTAACTACCCAAAACTTAGTTCTTTTTATAGCAAAGATTTTTTTAGAGCTATCCCTTTACATATTTTACTGCCCAGATTGATTTTCAGCACTTTTGTCAATTGTAACTTGAAGGAATTAAAAGAGAGAATTTTTCTAAGTATATATGATGTACTTGCAGACATGAACAGGGAGAATCTGGTATATTAGACCTTTCAATTGAAAATGGTCAAACCTCTGTTGAATGAGCATAAAATAAGGAAGGACAAGAGAGGAAAAAGTTCAGATTTGAGCTTGATCAGATTTAGGGTTTAGATTTGAGACCAAATGAGAGCAAGGATTCAGGTTTGTCAGAAATGGAATCTTGTGAGCTACTGTTGGGAGATCTTGGACTCAAGATCTTTCTTGAATGAAAAACGTCTTGCAAGTTCATATATTTGCTAATGATTTCAGTTGCATCCCAGATGGAGAAATGGCTTCTTCTAGTTCTGGATCAGAACCACAGGCAAAAATTGTATGGATGAATTCTGATCAGGGGATTTTAATCTGAAATATATCACCACACAACACGTCAAATTCAAAATGGGTTTGGATGTGAGGGCTGCAAATGTTACTGATTTATTTTTTAAAATATTCTGACTAGCTCTAGCTCCATTCCTATCCATGTGTAACTCACTGGTAAAAATCCACAGGTAAGTATAAAGAACAGGACTACTTGTGGCACCTTAGAGACTAACAAATGTATTTATTTTGATGCTTCAAAAACAGACTCCAATGAGAAGCTGCTGAACTTGAATTAATATGCAAACTAGATACCATTAACTTAGGTTTGAACAGAGACTGGGAGTTGCTCGGTCATCACGTTAAATGAATCTATTTCCCCTAGTTAATAGGGCTGGCTCTAGGTTTTTTGCTGCCCCAAGCAAAAAAACTTTGCGTCCCCCCCCCCACTTTTTTTTTATAATCACTGGCACCAACGCAACATGGAAAGTGGCATGATAGGGCTGATAGGGTGGCACAGTACACATTAAAAAAAGGATGGCCGGATGCCGGATGCTGCCCCTGGAAATGTGCCACCCCAAGCATGTGCTTGCTTTGCTGGTGCCTAGAGCCGGTACTGCTAGTTAAGTATCCTCACACCTTTGTGTCAACTGTCCAAAATGGGCCATCTTGATTATCACTTCAAAAGTTTTTTTCCCCTGCTGATAATCGTGCCTCTGAATTAATTAGCCTCTTACATATACTTCCACCTTTTCATGTTTCTCTGTATGTATAAATACCTTTTTACTGTATGTTCCATTCTATGAATCCGATGAAGTGGACTGTAGTCCATGAACGCTTATGCTGAAATGCTTATGCTCTAAGGTGCTACAAGTACTCCTGTTCTTTCTGCTGACACAGACTAACACGGCTGCTACTCTGAAACAGGTAAGTATGTTACATATCCATTTTTGTGTCCAATCTTCAGGAAAAAAATGAGTGTTACATTAACCAGCTACAGAGCTGGGCTTCGCGAGAATCCCAGCAAAAATTGGTAATTTGAAAAAAGCGTTATATGACAAGTTTGTGTACTGCATCAGGACAGAGAGTGGAGACATGGAATGGTTTAATATTTAATGGCATAAGGTAAGGTTATATTTTATCTCCACTTCTCTTCTGCATTGTCATAGACTTTGTGAAGAGAAGAGTGATGGCTGCTGCTGAGGACCCTGTCTTCTTTGGCAAGAGATAAACTGTAAGACTTAGGCTAGGTCTACACTACCCCCCCCTATCGAACTAAGGTACGCAACTTCAGCTACGTGAATAACGTAGCTGAAGTCGAAGTACCTTAGTTCGAATGAAAAAGCACTTACCCGGGATCCACACGCGGCGCGCAGGCTCCCCCGTCGACTCCGCCTACTCCGTTCGTCGAGCTGGATTACCAGCGTCGACGACGGAGCACTTCCTGGTTCGATTTATCGCGTCTTGACAAGACGCGATAAATCGAACCCAGAACATCGATCGCGCGCCTCCGACGGGACGCGCAAGTATAGACCTACCCTTAGATTTTGCAGATGATGTGGTCATAGTGGATACCAACTTGGATGGAATGAAAAGACAATGAGCATAAAAGCAGAAGCTGCTGAAATGGGACTTTGTATCAGTACACAGAAGACCAAGACCATGGAGATTGTTGACAGCATTCGCACCTCTGGCACATGTGTTATTGATGGAGAAAAGTGTGAAAGTGTTGATGATTTTGCCTATCTTGGACATAAACTATCTACTAATGGCCGGCTCACTGATGTAGTGAAGGCAAGACACAGTAAAGCCAGTGTATCATTTTTCCATTTCTCTAACATCTGGAAGAGTAAGATACAACTTCACACTTAAATGAGATTATACAACACTATTGTCCTCCCAACAGTACTGTTTGCCTCAGAAATGTGGCAGATGATGGAGTATATAACAGGAAATTGAATGCATTCCACCCACCAGTGTTGTTTAAGAAGAATCTTGGGAATTCACTGGAGAGACCATGTAATCAATGTAGCAGGGTTTCACCACAAAGGTCAGCAGCCTGCAGACTCAGTAATCAGATAGATAGCTACAATAGTTTGGTCACATCATCAGGCTACTACATGACAGAAGTGCAAGGTACATCTTAGATTGGATTCCACCAGGGGGGGAAGAAAAGCCATGGAGGACAAAGAATGACCTGTCACAGGATAATCAAAATGGTTGCTGCCATCATGGAGACAACGTATGATGAAATCAAACATCTTGCTCTGGACAGATGGCAGTGGGGAAAATGGGTTGCCTCATGTGCCACTAGGCACAGAAGAGTCTAAGTCAGTCAGCCCTTAATTCAAGCTATAGAGACACATACTTTCCGTTCTGGAGATACCCAGTTCTATCTCTGATGTCCTGGTCAAGATGGCAGTAGGCACACACCCTCTGTAACTTTACATCGGGTTTCAGTGTATATGGAGTTACTTTCCTCCTTCAGGGGACCTGAAGTTGAGGAAAGTTCTTTACAGCTGTAGATTTGGCATCCTTTCCCAGTTAGCTGAGAAGCATGGACAGAAGTGTACTTCCCTCTTTCCTGAGACAGTAGATACGTGTTTCCATATTTGTATTTTTCAGGTAGAATGTGGAATTGCTTCACTGCTTACTACTGGCATGCATATAGCATTTTCTTGCCCAGCAGTGTAAACCCTGAGATTTTTTTGAATGTCCATAACTGGGTTTTATGAAAGCAATCACCTTATGTGTATAATAGTGCTGGGTGAACAGTATGCACTGTGACAAAGTTCCTCCTCTGCCTTGGTGAGTCCTGCACTTATTGGTGAATTTGCTCACCTCAGAGATTCACGGCAGCCCTCAGTTTGGCCACTTTTGCCAGTGGCTCAAACCTGCCATTCACTCAGCTACTCTCATCACTGGCCAGCATGGGGAAAAGGAGGAGAACAATCCCTGCAGTCTCTGCTGACCCACCTAGTGGGTTGGGGGACAGGCCAGGGACCTTACCCTCTAGTGGGACCCACAGTCCAGATCAACTCCTCTTGTATCAAAATAGGGAGTTGGGGAGCTGGAGGGAACCCAGACTCTGGGTTCCAGCCCAGGGCCCTGTGGATCGCAGCTGTCTACAGTGTTTCCCCTAACAGCTGTGTGACAGCTACAATTCCCTGGGCTACTTCCCCATGGCCTCCTCCCAGCACCTTCTTTGTCCTCACCGCAGGATCTTCCTCCTCTTGCCTGATGACACTTGTACTCCTCAGTCCTCCAGCAGTACATCTTCTCACTCTCAGCTCTTTGCACGCCTCTTGCTCCCAGCTCCATGCACGCACCTCACTAACTGAAGTGAGGTCCTTTTTAAACCAGGTGCCCTGATTAGCCTGCCTGTCCTAATTGATTCTAG
This sequence comes from Chelydra serpentina, assembly GCA_037349315.1. Classification (NCBI taxonomy): domain Eukaryota; kingdom Metazoa; phylum Chordata; order Testudines; family Chelydridae; genus Chelydra; species Chelydra serpentina. The sequence continues at coordinate 24,254,582 of JBAIAC010000035.1, read as the reverse complement.
TAGCATCTTAATTGGTTCCAGGTGTCCTAATTAGCCTGCCTGCCATAACTGGTTCCAGCAACTTCCTGCTTGTTCTGGAACAGCCCATTATCTTACTCAGGGAAAAGGGAACTGTTTAATCTAAGGCTAATGTATCTACCTTCTATCACTCTCCTGTAGCAGATTGGTCCTGGCAGAAGTCACTAGAGTTGGAGACCTCCTGGACTACGACCTGGGAGACTGGCTGGATCCCCTGGCGCTCACTCAGCGCATGGGGCTCTCCAGACCTTGTACTCCCCAGCACTTGCTTCAGGAGGTGAAGGCCACTTTGCCGCCTGCTGCTCGGGTTTACCTCGACCGGGTCCTGCGAGATGGCACGCCCCACCCTCACTCCACCCCCGGCCCTCTGGATCTTTCTATCGGGCCCCTACCCCATGGACCCAACCGGCACCCCCATTCCTTCACTGCGAGCCGGCTACATGAACTGCAGCCGATCCGCTTCCAGACCGTGCCAAGGAAACACCTATACATGCTCGTGCTCCACACCCTTCATCTTCTCACCCTCGTGTCCCACCCTGATACTAAATGGCAGGACCTCCTGCCACCTCTAGAGGGTGAGGAGCTCCAGTGGGCCAGCCTTTTACTCTACCTTGGTCCCAAGGCCTGCCGGGGATATCAGTTGGTGGCTCCTTCATGGAGCCGTGAGCACGGGTGTATACTTGGCATGGTTCACCCCCATCTCCGACACCTGCCCCTTTTGTGCGTAAGGGAGACCCTGGCACACGTTTATTTGGAGTGTGCTAGGTTGCAGCCCCTATTCCGGCTCCTCTTAGATATTTTGTTAAGGTTTTGGTTACACTTTTCCCCTCACCTTTTTACTTATGCACTTCCCATCCATGGCCCCACAAAGTCACGGGACCTCCTGGTCAACCTCCTCCTGGCCCTGGCTAAAACGGCCATCTACAAAACCAGGGTGAGGAGGTTGGCCGATAGAGTCTCCTGTGACTGTGGGGCCTATTTCCGATCCTCCGTTCATTCACGCATCTGGGCAGAGTTCCTCTGGGCAGCATCCACTGGCTCCCTTGACACCTTTGAGGAGCAGTGGGCGCTGTCCGGGGTTCTCTGCTCGGTGTCCCCATGTGGTTCACTTCGTTTGACCCTTTGACCTCACTCCTGTCCCTGTTTTTTTCATTTGTTGTCCCCCGGATTTACTTGGACTCCAGGTCCTGTGGATCCCTCCCCTTAGGCTGGGCGGGGGGATCCTTTAGCAGCCACCCACTTTCACGGATCCCAATAGGATCACTCTCCTGCAGCCATCTGGCCTGACCCTGCCACAGCATGTATATTTCTCAAAAAATTGATTCCACTAATTTCCCCCCACTCTCCAAATATTCACTTACCATTTGCAAATATAGTCAAAACAAAATGTGCTTATGAATTCAACTGAAGTCAGTTATGATTTTTTACTTATTTCTCTTTATATATTTATTTTTGCCTAGCTCTAGTGCACAATGACATATTTTCACTGAACAATGATGGGAATAATACAATTGTTGTGGGGGAGCATAACTAATAGACCAGCATTAGGCAAAATTCACAATTCTGGTCATACTCCTGTGGGCAGACATGCTTAACATAACACAATTCACAAAATAATTAAAAGATGAGGGTCAAGTTTCTGAGCAGATTTTCCCCTCCCTCCAAGCAACATTGATAGTTGCAATACACTTGCCATTTTGAATAAGATAAACAGTAGCTGCTCTTTAAGTGCTCGTTTTCAACATAGATACTGTTCAGCCAACAAATGGTAATTAACTGCTAAAAAGGGAATATGGTGAGCAGATCTCAAGATAAATTGCTTGGCTTTTCATTAATTTATAACAACCGTTCCAAACTCCAGAAGTAGCTACAAGAGTCATATAACAAGCAAGCTTAAATATTCTGATCAAAACAACTGCAGCAGGTTAAACATCTCCACTGGGCTAACTTAGCTGAATTGAAATGTCTGGTCTCAATTGCCTATTGCTGTGTTGTGCTTTCACCAGCTGACATGAGGAAACTTCTTTTCCTAACAAAAGACAAAACATTTCTGCCAGCTGAGGTGACATTGTGTTCATTCAATAATGATACAAGGCCCTGAGGTCCTTCAGCAAGAAAGATAACAAAGAAAATCCTCATTAACTAACTGCAGAAGAATGAAGGTCAACCCACAGAGAGAATTTCATGCTTACATGTCAGTTAGAACATTTGTTCTTCATTAATTCTTTAAACCCAAGCTGGGATATCTTCTAGCAGCATTTTAATACCCAGTCAGAAATAACTCTTAGGGTGTTGTTTTCTTTGTACTATGCTTAAGGATCCATTTTTATAAGCACTTCACACCACTGGACACTAATAATGTTTTAGGATTGTTATATGATTGGACTTAATAATGGTAATAGTTTTGGAATTTCAAGATGAAATAAACGAAGACTGCAGAAATATATTCTGAAGGAGCTAATTATATGGGCACATAAAAGTACTATCATTCATGGTTATGTTTATGTCACTGTAAAGCGCTAGTTTAGTTACAGTAGAATATTTTTAAAGTGCTTTAGCGTGAATGAAAATAAGTTATTTTTATCTAGATTCACCATAGATTAATACATAATTAGGCCAGCTATTGCATAGTGTCCATATAATTTTATATAAGATATTGCATTTTTAAAATTCCAGAGTAATGAATATTTATGACAAAAATAAAGAAGGATTCAGCTTTCTTGTTTATTGTAGTTCACACAATGTTATTTTGCTTAACATTTCAGAAGTGTTTGATTCTACAGTCAACACATTTTTATGGGTTTATCCTGCACATGTATAGATTATACAAGGGCTCTGGAGCTGTGCTCCAGCTCCAGGCAAAAATCTGCAGCTCCACTGCTCTGGAGCTGCTCTGCGGGCTCTGCTCCAAAGCCCTGGATTATACATAGGGTAGTTTATGCAGTTATTCCAAATTAGTCTTTATATTACTGCGTGCTAAACTTCCCAGTGTAAATGAGGGTAGAAATTGCTTTAATAAACGTATTTCCTATTACTTATTGCTGTTATTTCCTGTCATCAGTGAAGATGATATATAGATCTTTGAGTGCTTCAGCTATAAATACAGAGTATACAAATAGGTGTGCTAAAATGGGCCCTAACTTGAGACACCACTCAATGCACTATTTGCATTGGTATTGTTTTGTAACATGTATAGCCAATACAACCTACAGGAAAAACGAACATAGTCAGAAGACATATGTGAGTATTCAGCCAATACAACGAAATTAAAAATTCATTAAGGTTTCCTCTTCATCCCATGATAGAAAGGAAAAGACAGAAGATAAGGCTGAACTCTCTAGGCAAAATATTGTAAACTTGGATAATTTTAAGGTAACCTCTCCATTCTGAATAAATATTATGGGTTTGATCCTTCACTGGAGATTCTCTCTCTTCTTTTGGTGAATTCAAAACAAATTCCTAGCATTCTGAAAACACAGGGATGCATAGTCCAAACAGTAGCTGTTTGCCTACAATGAATGTCAGCAAGAGTCATGCAGCAAAACCTTACAAACTCCTTCTAAAATTCTTAAATGTTTTCATATTATTTCTAGAAATTTCCCCTCCAGTAAAGATCTAACCCTCCATTGCTCCATGCACTAATGATATCAATGGGACCTTTTCCTTGAAAAATATTCCAAGTCCAGTCATAATTATAATTTGTAATCAGTCCATCGTCCTTTTGAAATTTACTTCCATTGTGATGCCTTTCCAATGCAAGGCAGTAAAGGAACCCAAACATTCTCCCCTTCCACTCACATACATATGGATGCTACTCTGCTGCAGGTCAGTAGGAAGACTTGATGCAGTGCAGTTTCCCATTGAGTCCCACTTGGATATAGTGCTATTTGTAAGTGAGTGGTAAATGCCTATTAATTGTCGTAATAGAGAACATTGTGAGCACTTCATAACTACCACTCTGTTGGCTCTTAATAATAATTTACAGTATTGGGATTGACCTCAATCTGTGTAATTGGAATAAAACTTCATGGCTATTATAGTGCACATTCATGTGTAGTCAAATGTTAATTTGGGTATTTAATCTGAAAACAAATATTAAAGATCGAACACCCAAAAGCGCTAGCCTAAAGTGAGGTCTAAATAGATGCCTGGAGTACTCCAAAATAATGGTTTAACATTTTATTTTCATGGCCAAAGGCAAAGAATCATCAGATAATCATTTAACATTTATTTACTGACATCTTAAGTAAAAGTGGCTCGGCTTTATCTGTATGAGCATTTGCTTCACAGCTGAATCTTGCTTCTGCAGCAGATCTCTACCCACCAAAACAACACCATAATTCCCCCGAGAGACTTAATAGTTGTTTGCCACTGCTAGCCAGAACTCAACTGTTGCATGAAGAAGTGGGAGAGGGAAAGAAAATTGTACGTTTTTTGGTGGCCTTTTCTTAACTTTTTTCTGACATTTGTTGTAAGGTTTTGTCCTGTCTCCTATCACTAATATCTGAGGGCATTCTGTGTAAAATAGAATGAAAATAGTGAACTCCTTAGAGAACTTTATAGAGTCTTTGACTATTCTCTGGTTTTGAGTTATGCTAAGCTCTGCTTGAGACAGGGCTTTTCGAGGAGAGGGTTTAGGAAGCGATGAGAAGGAGATGGTTGATCATGTGATTATTGTTCTGTTTGTGGTAGGAAAGCTTTTATCAAATAGAAAGCTTGCTCTAACGCCGGATCTCTTCAACTGAGAATACTTTTTCCAGATCGCACAAACTTCATTCTGGGCATGGTGGATTTCTCTGGCTGCATGTTAGGGGAATAGTGAAAGTAATAAAATGACACAGATGTGACTGAAAAATACTGCCTATGTACATGAGTATCTCTTCATCGTTTCCGCATAACCCACCAAAACTACCTGGCTGCTGCATGGTTATCATAGGGTTAGAATAAACCACAAGAGCCATCTAGTCTAACATCCTGCCAAGATGCAGGATTCATTATGTCTAAACAATCCCAGACAGATGGCGATCCTTTTGAAAACCTCCAGTGAAGAAGCTTCCATAACCTCCCTAGGCAGTTTGTCCATTGCCTTACAGTTAGGAAGTTTTTTCTGAGATTTAATTTAAATCTGCTAGGCTGTAATTTGACCCCATTGCCACTTGTCCTGTCCATTCTGGCAAAAGAGAACAACTTTTCTCCATCTTTTTTTTTAAGATCGCTATCATATCCCCCTTTAAACTCCTCTTTTCCAAACTAAACATACATAGTTCCTTTCAACCTTTGCTCATATGGCTTTCATTCCATCCCTTTGAGTATCAAAGAGTATCTAGTACTCTTTATTGATAACTGCATAAACACATGAACTGAGAATTCAGATTTCTCAGTTAACACTCTATTTGAGAGTTGAAATACACTGATGTATAGACCATCATCCAAGGCCCACATCCTGAATTTGGATTCACATGAGCTGGCCTGTAGGCCCGTGTGGAGCCCCATTATGCTCTATCTGGTTTCAGGGGTTTGCCCATAGGATATGATTGCAGGATGGGGACCTATGTTAGTGAATGTTTAACTAACTAGAGTGCTCTCTGCACCAGCACTGACCTGGCCTACCAAATGCCTTAGCAGGAACATTCTTTGGTAAACGTATAAGTGTAGAAACTTAGCAGAATAAGAAGGGAGGGTAAGAGAGTAGGAACAGGGCCATAGAAGAAAAAAAAGAAAAGCAAGGGACAGAAAATGTAAGTGGAGCAAGTGTTAGGGCCTTTCAGATTTAATTCTGTTATTCTAGTCCAGAGGAGAAAAAAAGAAGGATTTCTACTGTTTTCATGAAGTATGCAGCAGGCTGTGACCCTGAGCTGGTTTCTCCCAGCTGGGCTTTCAGATTACTTCCCCCCAGCTCTGCCCAGACTGGCAGCAAAGCCTGTCAAATACAAAAAAATTAAAATCTTCACAACAAAATATTGGTGTCTTCTCCCCACCCCCCAGCCCCAGGCATTCAGTGCATCTCCACAGTATTAGAAGCACAGTCAAACAGTTCCAGCTCGTTCTCCATGGCCTGGGAAAGGTCCCAGGCCTAAAAGGACCAGTAGCCATTTTTTTAACCCCAATCATCAGCTGGGTATCCCAGAACCACTTCTCTCAGCCTTTCCCTCTGTCATTCCCTGGATCCAGTGCTTAATTTGTAATGAAAGAGATGCTAGGGCTCAAGCAGGTTTTTTTACTTTCATAACCTATGTGACAAGCCCAGAGGTGCCAGGGCTATGAACTGCCAAGCCTAGAGGTGCCAGACGGCTCAGCCCTGGCAAGCGATGGCATAAATTAAGCATTGCCTCGGTCTTTGTCTACCCCAGAACTCCTGAAACAGGGCAGCCTGATCCATGAGACTTCCTCCTCTGACGTTAAAAGGCTAATGTACCCGCATTGCAAAGTACAAGACCAGGGAGATGCTAGTGCTTTCTAGCACATTAGCTCCCTTCGAGTGACAAACACACTAGGAGTCACAGAGCCGGAGCATAAATGAAAAAGAGATGGAACAGCATCAGCTGGCTGTTTTCTAGAATATGAACCATACTGCAATTTCATAGCTCAGTAAATTGGCTTGCTCCCCAATCTTAGCTTGGCATATATTTACTATTTATATTTCTAACGTAACCCCAATACATCTGAACACCTCTCTCGTGAACACACTTTAACAATGCTCTTATTTTTTATACCGTCTAAATGATAATTGTTGGAAATGGAGGAAGAACCTTTCATATCTAGCAGGCAGACAGGTAGATGAGAGAGACGTTATCTACAGTACATGTATGAAGTTTAATTGCTTTTCTCTCGCAAGTTTGTATGGCTAGGATCAGACGACTGGTTTCACCATCATACTGAGACAATGATGCTGAACAGTTTGGAGGCAACAGTTGATCCATTTCTTAGCAAACAGTGTAATTTTCTTCATTCACTTTTCTTCGTGTATTTATTTTAAAATGAGGAGAGTGCTCTCAGAGAGGATGAGCAATTACCCAGCACCATCCTCTGGGATCTTCCTGAAAGGAAGGAACAGAAGCACTCAAGCATGATTCTCATCCACCTCTGCTAGGATCCAATAGGAGAGTCAATGATTTTACAAGCTACTGACATATCTAAAGGGCTCATAAGTACTCGGATGGGTTAAGTATTTTAATACTTTCCTAATTGAAGTTACAGATGCAAAGTTCCTATTGATTATACTCAGTAATTGCCAACAAATTGGGCATGACTAGAATTGACTCAAAGACTCACAATGAATCCCCCAAACCACATGAAATCCACCTGTGTTTTTTATTTCATTAAAGGCCTGAAATTCAAAGGGAATAGGTTAATCAAAAGGTCCACGATCTTCATTCACCTGCACGTCCACCAATGTAATATAGGCCATCATGTGCCAGCAATGCCCCTCTGCTATGTACATCAGCCAAACTGGACAGTCCATACGTAAAAGGATAAATGGACACAAATCAGATATTAGGAATGGCAATATACAAAAACCTGTAGGAGAACACTTCAGTCTCCCTGGACACACAGTAGCAGATTTAAAAGTAGCCATCCTGCAGCAAAAAAACTTTAGGACCAGACTTCAAAGAGAAACTGCTGAGCTTCAGTTCATTTGCAAATTTGACACCATCAGCTCTGGATTAAACAAAGACTGTGAATGGCTAGCCAACTACAAAAGCAGTTTCTCCTCCCTTGGTATTCACACCTCAGCTGCTAGAAGAGGGCCTCACCCTCCCTGATTGAACTAACCTTGTTATCTCTAGCCTGACTCTTGCCTGCATATTTATACCTGCCTCTGGATATTTCCACTGCAGGCATCCGATGAAGTGGGTATTCACCCACGAAAGCTTATGCTCCAATACGTCTGTTAGTCTATAAGGTGCCACAGGACTCTTTGTAGCTTCTAGTTGATGTTAATGATTTAATTTAAATTAATAAAAATAATGCTTCTTAAAAATGCTGCCATGGAACACACTGGGCCAAATTCTCCATTGCCCTGGGCCTCCTGCAGTCATTTACACCCATGCAATGTGGGTCTGAACTGCTGCTATTCTCATCTAGTAGATTTTACTACCAGATGAAAACAGTTACACAAGGCAGTAGGGAATCATGATCACTTTACAGACACTTAAATAAAAGCTCAGAGTAATAAGTGTGAGGCTTTAGAAAATCCTAATCCATACGAGGCATTTTTGAACAAATATTACTATTCTGTGTTATTGGGAAAGCAGATTTTTTTTCACTTCCATCAATCTAAGCCTATTTATTTAGATATTACTGAGTTATTAGTGCTGCTGTCTAGTCTCTTGTGTTTAATTTCCAATCTGCATCACATTCAAATATCCTAGCTGCTGACAAAGAGGTGGATGGTTCCATTTCTGTAGCTTCCACTCCTATAAAATGAATCTCAGTGTGAAAAATGAAGATTAATGGACTTCATAATCATTCTGTTCTGCTACAGACAATTTGAATAAAATGGAAAATGGGCTCAGATATGAAAACATCTTTAATATATTTGGATAAAAATAAGCATTGTACATAACAGTGCGCTCATGCATATATTGTCATTTTATTCTGTGCCCATTTGAAGCACCATTGCAGCATGTACACTGAATGTTTGTAGCATTCTCTTTTAAACTGTTAACTATACTATTTGCCAGGCCTGGTCGATGTGAGTGTGAAGAGCAGGTTAGTAGAGTCTCTTTCTGAGCTTGTGTTGTTTAAGTAGAGTTGGTCAGGAATTTTTCAACTAACATATTACCTTTGGAAAATTCCGATTTGTTGAACTGAGGTTTTCTGTGGACATGTATCAGTTTTGAAAAAACTTTCTCAGATCTAGGATGAATTTCTGATCAGAGACCTACCCTAGAATAGCCAATAGGTTAGTGCACTTCCCTGGAATGTGGGGGACCCAGTTGCCCTAATCAGTGGGCTATCAAGTCAATATTTCTCTCAATCTTTCCTGTTGAAGCTGTTCCCCTTTTTGTAAATAATTAAATATTAATTGGACCAGAAAGAGACTGACTGTACAGCCCAGTGGTCAGGGAACTCACCATGGATGTATGATCCATGTTCATATCCCTCGTCTAAATGAAGCAGAGCAAGGACTTCCAGATCCCAAGAGTGCCCAAACCATTACACTATTGGCCATTCTCGGATGGGAGGGGATCTACTGCCGGGGAGGGGGACAGGGTTTCACAAATCTTTTTCAGGAATCTAATTTTAATTCTAATGTAGAATGAAAAATCCTGAAACCTCAAAAAAATTGTGAAACAGAACTCTTGTTTTCTGGCCAGCCCTATTTTTGAGGACTCCACGTATGCTTTGAGATTCTTTGGGTACACCAGATATTTTACTTCCTTGCTTTAGGACTACTCACAGCATGGGCAAAAACCATGCCATTCATACACTGTGGATAATTTTGACACCCCTCCCCCTTAAAAACAAACAAAAACATTTGTGCATGGAACTCACTTATGGATTCCAATTACTCAAATTTGACCCAAATTTACGTTGTGTAAATGTACTAACTAAAATTACTAACCAAAAATAAACCCAGGAAATATTTATACTGTGAGTTGTCCATTGACGTTAGCTGAGATAACCCAGAATTACCCTCATGAACAGAATTTGGCCCCTTATTTACTGAAAGTTACTATACTTTCTGTGGTATTTTTGGTTTCAGTCTAAAGTTGTGGAGTTCCTTTCTGTCCAGTTGCATTTTTTTGATTAGCCAAGGATATATTAATTCTTCCGTAACGAATTGCATATCAGTCACAAAAAGGAGTGGGCCATTTGGAATATGGTATTTGATAAATACTCAGCTTCTAGTCGCTTTCCCACACAATTGTGCTTAAATTAACAAAGTGATGGCCCAGGAAAAGTTCTACATTATAACTGTCTGTATTTAGCATTGATCCAGTGGCATCCACCTTCTCAGTGATGCAAAGTCGATGCATTTCCCTTATCCACTACTTTTTCTGCTTTATCTTGAACCTTGCCAATGTAGCTTCTGTCATGTCATTCTGGGATGTTGAGTCCCAACCCGATAATCCGCTGGGGAATCCCATAACATTACAAGCACACATTGTATTTTAATAAGTAAGCGTGGAAAGATTACTCTGCAATATTTCCTCTGACATTGTTGCTAGGTTCACCTCATTTTTCCAGCTAATAAACTGACATAGGAGAATTCTACTATAATGAATATTGCTTTGATTACAACCTATACACCAGTCTATGAGAACCATAAATACTTTACTATTTACAGCATCTGGCACTTGCAACACATTTCTGGTTAATTTGGTCAGATGATTTGATGTCACCTCAAATGATGCATTGTGATGTGATGTATGTGTCCCCTGCCTATGAGCGGTTTTTAACATTAGCAAGTGTCATGAAGTCAATAGAGGAGGTCCCTCTGATAAGGTTATCTCTGGAAATCTGCAACTATTTGGCATCAAAATCTCCCACAACAAGAGTGACAGTGCACAGCAGATGTTTGCATATGTGTATAAACACCGGTCGGTATGAGGGGAAGAAGACTGATCTTGTGATTAAAGATACCACTCTGGAGATTTGGGTTCAATTCTATATTCAGCTATAGATTTCCTGTGCAGCCTTTGAGCAAGTCTCTTATTCTCTCTGCAACTCACTTCTCCATTTGTAAAGTAGCAATAGCAATAAAGTATGTTCCCAACCTCTGTCTATTGTCCATTTAGATGTAAGCTATTTGTTTATTACTGTGTTTAGACATAGAGCCATGCACGAGAGGTCCTCAATCTGAGTCGTCTAGAAACTACTGTAATACAACAATTAATCAAATAACTGTATTCTGGACTGAAACTTGCTGAAATGCTTTTGTAGTTCAGTTCTCCACATTTATGCTATGAATTCCAGCTCATTCCCTTGAGCTAAAAGAATGGCAACATCACAAGCATCGTCTTTTCTCTAGCTACTAAAACGGGTTGGAAAATAGGGGGTTTTCCTCCACAGAAAATAATGATGTTTCTGCAAAAATCAAAATTAGAAATATATTGGCCAAAACCAGAGACATTTTGAGTAGGAAATGCCATCTCTCTGCTGCATAAGAGCTGTAGTTTGGGTGCTTCATGCTTCCATTCCCTTCAATATGCCAAGCTCCCTGGTCAGACAACATTTCTAATGATGCACCTCTCTTGTTAAGGGAAAATTATGCATCACAGGAATCCCTGGCTATGTTGAATTTGTGGTAATTCAACCATTTTTTAATGGAAAATCAAAATTTTCCAGGAAAAGAGACATTTTTGTTCACATTTAGTTTAGTCAAAACCCCAATTTTCTGTTGAAAATCAGTTACAAAATATTTTTTTCAACCAGACACGGTAACTACAGAACAATTGACACATTTATTTCTATGAAGTATCACAAAGCATAATGGGAACAAGTCCAAGTACAAACTATTGGTTGGAAACTTATTGATAGTTACAGTAGTTCTGATACATTCTTGTAAAATAGCATCAAGTTACTCCAATTCACAAATGAAGGCCTATAATTCAATGTGTGCTAACTAAGGGTACGTCTATACTTACCCGTCGCGTCGGAGGCGCGGGATCGATGTTCTGGGTTCGATTTATCGCGTCTTGTCAAGACGCGATAAATCGAACCAGGAAGTGCTCCCTCGTCGACGCTGGTAATCCAGCTCGACGAGTGGAGTAGGCGGAGTCGACGGGGGAGCCTGCGCGCCGCGTCTGGACCACAGGTAAGTTCGAACTAAGGTACTTCGACTTCAGCTACATTATTAACGTAGCTGAAGTTGCGTATCTTAGTTCGACAGGGGGGGTTAGTGTAGACCTGGGCTAAGAGTTTTTATGTCTGCAATTACAAACTTGCAAAATTTCATAAACAACATTCAAGGCTAGTTGCAATTTGGTCCTAAAGTTTGAGAGGGGCAAAAAAGTATTTTAAAAGTTACATTTGGTATATAAGAAAATAAAATACCCCACTTTGTGTTTTTACACATAACTTAGTCAGGAATACCTTTTCTCATATGATACTATTTAGTATCCTAGTATAGTGTAAAGATATTATAGTATATTAAAAAACAGCATAAGAAAAAATACGCTATTCATTTTCAGTGTCTATTTAATTAGTCATTAGCCCTTCATCAAGAAAGGCTAAGAAAAAAAAATCAAGTAGAAAACCAGAACCAATTTCTCCATTGTTAAATATGTTGTACATGTAAAAGACAATTTTCCCAGCAGTATTATCATGGAGTGGCATTTAACTATAAGCTGAAACTGTTGAAGTTAAAAGTTGCATTAGCTCTTATTACTGTGGTCAAAACTCAGATAGTAATGGTGCCTTTTTTCCTCCCAACATGAGAAAAGTTTAACAGAAACATGCATTAATTGTAGGCATGTGTTTCCTTTGTTTTAGTATTACAGCATACTCACTGTACCTCATTATTAAGGATAAAATTTTGTTACAGAGGTCACGGTGCATGGGCTCTCACCCCACTGGGGCTCAGACTTCAGTCGTCCCTCATAACCCCCCCATCCCCCCATTATTTTTAGAAAAAGTCAAAGACAGGTTGTGGGCTTCCATAAATGTTTGTTTATTGTCCACAACCTGAACATTATTTTCACGAAAAATAACCATGACAAAATCTTAACCTTACTCATTATTCATGCATATTTATCTTTAAAATAAATGCAGACCCGATGTATACTTATGAGCCATTTCTAAAACATAGGCAATTTAACAGCACAGACAAATTTTTAACTGAATGTTCAAATTAGACCTTACGGGAATGTCTACACGACAAAGAAAACCCCCTGGCTGGCCTGTGCCAGCCAGCTCAGTCTGTGGGGCTATTTCATTGCTGTCTAGAAATCTGGGCTCAAGCTGGAGATCGATCTTTGGGGCCCTCCCACCCTGCAGGGTCCTAGACCCCGGGCTCCAGCCCAAGCACAGAAATCTACACAGCAATGAAACAGCCCTGCAGCTCGAGCCCCACAAGCCTGAGTCAGCTAGGGTGGGCCAGCCGCCGGTGTCTAGCTGTGAGTATCACATGGCATGTGGCTTGTATTACAAATGCAGAACAAAAAAGGATGATAAAGACCTGCTGCCACTTTGTGAAAAACAAAATCAGTCCTCCGACCCCAAAAATATATTAACCACTGCCAATTGTGATGTCTCTCACAAAGTAAGGGCTATGACATCAGATGGACAACAAAGAGTAAGAGCTGATTTATTCTTGGAAAATAAAAACCCAACAAAGATCCAGTTTTTACCAAAAGGCTGATAGTAATGAAAAATACTGAAAGAAAACTGACAGCGAATCGTATAACACAGATGTAGAATTATCTCTTAATAGAGAGGGGCTTTGTTGAAGTTTTCTAGAAGGCATCAGTGGATCAATAAAAACTTGAATTAATCCTCAAAACACTGTGAAATGTGGACTTCAGACTTCCATTCATCTTGCACTCCTAGTGTTGTACCATGTATTACAGGAATCTGACAGTACTGTGTGATATTAATACTGCACCATCTGTGCTGAAAATGCAACACCTAAGCTCAAGAGGGATGGTCTGAAATAAAGTGCAATTTTTAGCTTTCTTTTTTCTTTGGTGGGAGAGGGGCTCACATCTACTGACCCCACTATCATAACAGTGCTAAATACTGCACAGTAACTGTTAGAATAACCCCTTTTTAGAAACATTAGTACACTCTGAAGTGCTTGAGAAGCTAGTTACTTTCTTGAAAGACTGTACATTAATAAAAAATATTAAGTTAATCTTTTACTGTAAAAAGGATATTCTATAATAGAGAGCATAATATAATGAAGGAACTATTCTACTTAAATCAGACACCTGTAGCAAAATGAATATAACTTGGAGAGAGGACTAAAGGTTGCAGAAGGGAAGAATTTGGAGGAGACAGCTGAAAGTCAGTCTGCTTGCACATGGTGAAATGATAGCTAATGTTTCAGCACCTCCACAATTAGTTCTCTTAATAAAAAGAGAGTTTCATTTTAGAAACATGGGGTTCTCTCACATTATTGCCTAGCACATGGGACATGAAATAGCACCTATCACAGGGTGGCCCAAAATAAGAGAGAACATGTTGGTCTCTGGATCCTTCAATGAGTATATAACACCGCTTCTCCTTGATATATATATTGTTGTGATTTATAACTTAGCATGATGGATGGAAGAAAGAATGGGTGATAGTGGCCCTGAAGAACAAATTGAACTTTCTAGTCCTAACGCCTATGAGAATGGCTACTTTCATGTGTACAACCCTGAGGAGTGAAGCATGAATTAGTTTAACTGAAAACCGGTATGACTATCTCTTCTGTTTCCCTTTACGCTAGGTTGTTGGATTTTTTTAGTTTATCTTTTCACCAGAACAAATTGTGGTAATGGTGATACATGGTTTAAATACAGAAGGATTATCTTAATGAGCCTGCTAAAATACTACCAAATCAGAGTTTCAGCCTCCTTTACCAAATAAAAGGAATAAGCTATGTTTAGCCTACATTAAAATCCATGACATGAAAATATGGTCAGGAAAGCATCAACAGTAAGAAGTGTGTCCCGAAACAAGCCCCAATCAAAATGTAGCCACTGCCCCAAAAGGTGGTAATACTATATGACTATTTTCATGTGTGATACCGAAATATGCTGCGTTTCCCATCAGCACATCTTATGATGCTATTTCCTATTCCTCTCTCTGAGAGCATCCCTCAAACTCTTTTCAGAGCCCTGAGGATTCTCAACCTGTTTTTCCATTTACTACTCAAAGCTTAGGTCAAGTCAATCCACTTCTGAGCTAAGAAAAGCTTATTACAGCTCTTGCAGGAACCCATAAACACTGCTCCTAAGTCAGCCAGCAGGGCCATTAAATATCAAAGCAAAGTATTTTCTTCTATGTAAGTTTGGGAGGGCTGCCTCTCCACAATATGCTCAGCACTTGCTCCTCCAGGAAAAAATAAAATAAAATGCTACCTTCTTTATAAAATAATATGATTTATTAAATGTGGAGGTTAGAACCTTTGCCACTGGTGTATACGCTGTGGGCCAGATCCTCCCCTGGTGTACACTGGCATAGCTCCACTGACTTCACTGATTTACATTAACTGAGGATACAACATATTTCACATACAGTTTCAGAAGACATGGGCCAAAATTTTCATAAGTGACTAGAGATTATAGGTGCCCAGTTTGAACTACCTTAAAAAGTCTAGATTTTCACAGGATGGTGCTCAGTCCTTTCTGAAAATCAGGCACCTTTAAGGTAGTTCAAGTTGGGCACCTCCAAAATTGAGACCCCAAAAATCACTAGCCATTTTTGAAAAATCTTTAACCTTAGACCCTACAATGAAATCAACCTATTTATGTGGATAAATACTGTGATTATGCATATCACTTAACTCTGTGTGATCCATCGTGCACTCTGAATCTATTTCCTGAGTGGGGAGTGGGAGTAAAACCATCAGAATAATTCACTGATGTATTTTTCTCCCTTGAAAGAACATCCCCTGGAAATTAATGTCATTACTGAAGAAAATGTGGCTTTATCCTCAAGTAAATACTACAGGTGACTCCTTTAGTTGAAAGTTTCATGCCAGATCTGAACTGATTCTTGAACTTGCTAGAAAAGAAAATCCATGCCACAGACTAGTTTGTGAGGTATTGATCTCTAAGTGAGAGGAGAGGGGTTCAGCATCTCAGGGCCAGGGCCGTCCTTAGGCACACGCAGCTGCGTAGGGCATCAGAAAATTTGGGGCACCACCAGGACCAGGGATGGCCTTTTTGGGGTGGGTGGCTGGGGCGGGTGAGCCCGCCAAAGAGGGTGCCGGGTGCTGGCCTGGCCCGAAGCTCCATGCGCGCCACAGCCAAGCGGCCACAGCGCTGGTTCCTCTCCGGCCGAGCCCATCCCCTTGGCTGCTCTCGGCCAACGTGCCCAGAGCTGCCTTCTCCTTCCCACCTCT
The DNA here is from genome assembly GCA_037349315.1 of Chelydra serpentina. NCBI lineage: Eukaryota > Metazoa > Chordata > Testudines > Chelydridae > Chelydra > Chelydra serpentina. The sequence continues at coordinate 24,238,564 of JBAIAC010000035.1, read as the reverse complement.
CACTTGCTCCTCTCGGCCAGCCGGCTGCCAGCTGAGAGCTCCTGCCAGTGATGGGGGCAGAGAGGAGCTCTCAGCCTCTGCAGCTCCGCTCGACCCTTACCTCCTCCCCCCAGAGGCTCATACTACTTGGTGGTGCAAACAGCAGGGAGACTCGGCGGCAGGGGGTTCTTGTTGTTGAGCTGCCACGCAGTGCGGACAGCTGGGCTCCCCTGTGGCACGGCCCCCGCCTCCTCCCTGCGCTCTCAGGCCCCTGCCGGGCCTGGGGCAGCACTGGTGGGAGGGTGCTACGCATGCAGCTCCCCTGCCCACCCTGTGCACCCGCCGTGGCCCTGCCATTATTTGAATGCGGAGACCAGGGAGAATGGGTTTCCCGGGCCATGCAGGAGGAGGCACCGGCACCCAGTGGAAGGACACCTCAATCAGTGGGTGCTCCTTGTCCCAGGTAAGCCCCCTTTGCCCAGGCCCCATGGAGCAACTGGAGACCCAGTTCCATCTGCCCCCCCCCACCAGCACCCCTTGGGGAGACCCAGTTCCCCCTCCTCCATCCCCCCCACCAGCACCCCTGGGGGAGACCCGGTTCCCCCTGCCCCATCCCCCCTCACCACCACCACCCCTGGGGGAGACCCAGTTCCCCCTCCTCCATCTCCCCTCACCACCAGCACCCCTGGGGGAGACCCAGTTCCCCCTGCCCCATCCCTCCAACCAGAACCCCTGGGGGAGACCCGGTTCCCCCTGCCCCATCCCTCCAACCAGCACCCCTGGGGGAGACCCAGTTCCCCTGCCCCATTCTCCCCCACCAGCAGGGCAGCTTGGTATCCTTTGCTGCCTCCCTCCTCCCGCCCCAAGGCTGCGGGCCTGGGTTGCTGCAGCATCTGCTCCATACAAATCTTGGGGTGTGTCAGCAATGGGTGGGGACATAGTTCATCAGCATTATAGTGTGTATTTGTTTAAACTGGTTTTAATAAAGTTCATGTGGGAAGTTTTTCAATACTGTAAACCTATGTTTGTGTTGCTAACAGCAAGTCGGGCATAGAGGCACCAATTGAATAATACTGCGTAGGGCCCTATCAATCCTAAGGACGGCCCTGTGTGAGACTATCAATACATGTAAATATAAAAAGTATTCAGTTTCTTGTGTGTGCTTCAGCAGATTCCTTCAAGGTTAGTGTATTGCCTGGCAGTCCACTTGATTATTTTTCTATGTATACATCATCAGTTTGGTATCTAGTGCCTTCAGGTCTAAAGAAGAGATGGAGTGTGAATAAAGTAACTTTTGCTTACATGTGAAGCATAAATAAGTGAGTGTGTGAGAAAACAATGTGTCTGTTTCATTGAAAATATACTGTTATATATTCCCTCTTCTTCAAGATTGTTTGGACCATAATGGAATGCTGGAAAATATATAAAAATATTTTATACTTCCTCACGCCCCTATTGAAAAACTGCTAAGCAAGCTTTGAGATTTTCCTGTAGTAATTATTCCCACCTATGTCTGGCCAAATACATTTGTAATAAACAGAGGTAAAATAAAGTTTTGTAAATAAACCTAGCTCATTGATGGGAGCTGTAGTGAAAAATGCACATTACTAAAATGGAGGTAACAGTTCAAAGTCCATCCATTCAGGATACACAGCCTCTCTAGGATGGGGACATTTATTTATTTATTTATTCATAAATGTCAATCATAGAATCATAGAATATCAGGGTTGGAAGGGACCTTAGTAGGTCATCTAGTCCAACCCCCTGCTCAAAGCAGGACCAATCCCCAATTTTTGCCCCAGATCCCCAAATGGCCCCCTCAAGGATTGAACTCACAACCCTGGGTTTAGCAGGCCAATGCTCAAACCACTGAGCTATCCCTCCCCCCTAAAATAGGATGGTTTCGATCCATCGACCTCTGGGTTATGGGCCCAGCACGCTTCCGCTGCGCCACTCTGCAATGGTACTGAGTTTTTATTATCTAGAGCCATTCATTAGCAAAATATCAGAGAACTTAAACATTAACAAATATTAAATCTCTGCAACACTGCCTTATAAAAAGAAGTATTACACCAATTTTTATTAAATGAGTAAACTGAGACATATGTTAAGAGACCTGTCTAAGCTCATACAACATTTGAGTGGCAAAACTGGGAAAAGAACATACAGGTCCTGATTTCCAGGCTCCAAGTTGAGTAGCATGGCTGTAACTAAGGCTATAAAGAGACTCACTCAGTTTTTCAGGTGAAATTTATCAGATTACAAAAATTTATTTTAAAATCCCCTTTTCACATTGTTTGGACCCATTTTGAATAAGGTGCACCATATGTTGTGATGGACATATATAGGACCCAGTGCACTAAATGCCCTAACAACAACTATGTGGGAGAAATCAGACAATTACTATGCTCTCAAATGAACTCGCACAGGAAAATGATATGACAAAAACACCATATATCACATGGGCGAACGCTTTTCACAAAACAATCACTCCATATCTGACCTCTCAGTCCTCGTAGTCAAAAGAAACCTGCTCAACACCTTCAGAAGACAGCATGTGACCTTCAGTTCATAACTTTGTGACATGGACACTCAGACCTAGTGGTTGGAGCAGGAGTTGGAAGTCAGGCCAAGTCAGGTACCAGAAGGTCAGAGTCCAAGAAATGTCAGTGGGCAGACTGAGGAGACAGGAGGTGTCAGGAGACAGGAAGGGTCAGGTTACTGAGAGATTGGGATCAGGAGACAGGAAGGGTCAGGTTACCAAGAGATTGGGATCAAACGCCAGGTTACAGACAGCAATTGCATAGCAATATTGAGGACAAACCAGGGTCAGAAGCTGGAGTCTAGGATCTATCACAAGCAGGATCTGAAGCAGAGATGGACAGGCAGTCTGTGCTGTTGCTCAGACAGCTCCCCTTTGTGGCTTCCTGGTTTAAGTATTGGTACTAGCCAATCAGTGGGCTGTAAGGAGCCACCACTCAGGTCCTGCTGACCAGTACTTCCTGCCAAGCCCAGTCTCAAAGGATCATCCCGTGGGAGCTCAGCCTAAATCTCCCATGATGATGCATTGGTGTCAGAGGCTCAGAACCCCTATGGTTCCAGCCCTGCAAGTTTTGACAATGGCTTGTTACATCATCTATAATCCACTAGCAACCCCACTCCCAAGCTGCCTTTTTTTTCCTTCTCCCTTCCTTCCAGCCCCATGACTGGAGGGGTGTTAACATGCCACTTAACCTGGAATGATCCCTTGAAATGTGTGTTAACCACTTATGCTAAACAATCTGTTCCAACATGTATTTAGCTGTGACACTCGAAGTAGTACATCTCCCAGACTTGAAGAAGAGCTCTGTGTAAACTCAAAAACTTGTCTCTCTCACCAACAAAAGTGAGAGAAGACAATCCTACATTCAGCTGACATATTAAATTGTTCCCCTTGTGCTTCACAACTCTTGATACAGAACCCCTTATTAATCTAAAACTAGGGTACAAAGCCGGGGACACAAAAGGTATAGCCTTGAAGTATCTTTTCTGCAGTTACAGTTTCATGCAACTTAGACTTTTTCGGAGTCACTCCATAAGTCAAGTGGATGTGGACAGTTACTGAGGACCCATCTACCTAATATGTTCAACTCTAAAGATTATTAGAAAATAAATACTTGTGCTCTCAGCTTCTGTTAACAGTCAAGAAACACGTTAATGGCCTGATCAAATTCCCATTGCAATCAACAGGATTCTTTCCATTGACTTTAGAAAATCATAGAAGATTAGGGTTGGAAGAGACCTCAAGAGGTCATCTAGTCCAACCCCACTGCTCAAAGCAGGACCAACCACAACTAAATCATCCAAGGCAGGGCTTTGTCAAGCCGGGCCTTAAAAACCTCTAAGGATGGAGATTCCACCACCTCCCTAGATAAAGCATTCCAGTGCTTCACCACCCTCCTAGTGAAATAGTTTTTCCTAATATCCAACATAGACCTCCCCCACTGCAACTTGAAACCATTGCTCCTTGTTCTGTCATCTGCCACCACTGAGAACAACCTAGCTCCATTCTCTTTGGAACCCCCCCTTCAGGTAGTTGAAGGCTGCTATTAAATCCCCCTTCTTCTCTTCTGCAGACTAAATAGGCCCAGTTCCCTCATCCTCTCCTCTTAAGTCATGTGCCCCAGCCCCCTAATCTTTTTCGTTGCCCTCCGCTGGACTGTCTCCAATTTGTCCACATTCTTTCTGTAGTGGGGGGCCCCAAAACTGGATGCAATACTCCAGATGTGACCTCACGAGCGACGAATAGAGGGAAATAATCACTTTCCTCGATCCCCACTGGCAATACTCCTACTAATACAGACCAATATGCCGTTAGCCTTCTTGGCAACAAAGGCACACTGTTGAGTCATAACCAGCTTCTCATCCACTGTAATTCCTTTTCTGGGGAACTGCCACTTAATCAATTGGTCCCCAGCCTGTAGCAGTGCATGGGATTCTTTCGTACTAAGTGCAAGACTCTGCTCTTGTCCTTGTTGAACCTCATCAGATTTCTTTTGGCTCAATCCTCCAATTTTTCTAGGTCACTCTGGACACTGGAGGGTAGGGATAGGGTATCTACATCTCCCCATAACTTAGTGTCATCCACAAATTTGCTGAGGGTGCAATTCATCCCATCATCCAGATCATTAATGAAGATGTTGAACAAAACTGGCCACAGGACTGATGCCTAGGGCACTCCGCTTGTTACTGGCTGCCAACTAGACATCGAGCCATTGATCACTACCTGTTGAGCCTGACGATCTAGCCAGCTTTCTATCCACGTTATAGTTCATTCATCCAATCCATACTTTTTTAACTTGCTGGAAAGAATACTGTTGGAGATCGTATCAAAAGCTTTGCTAAAGTCAAGATATATCACATCCACTGCTTTCCCCAATCCACAGAGCCAGTTATCTCATCAAAGAAGGCAATCAGGTTGGTCAGGCATGACTTGCCCTTGGTGAATCCATGTTGACTGTTCCTGATCACCTTCCTCTCCTGCAAGTCCTTCAAAATGGATTCTTTGAGGACCTACTCCATGATTTTTCCAGGGATTGAGGTGAGGCTGACCAGTCTGTAGTTACCCGGATTCTCCTTCTTCCTTTTCTTAAAAGAGGGGCACTATATTTGCCTTTTTCCAATCATCCGGGACCTTCTAACTACTAATTATAGTCTGTAACCTATCATTTAAATCAGCTTCCGTTCCAGATGATTGGAGGATAGCTAATGTGATGCCATTTTTTAAAAAGGACTCCAGAGGTAATCTTGGCAATTACAGGCGTGTAAACCTGACTTCAATACCGGACAAACTGGTTGAAATTATAATAAAGAACAATATTGTCAGACATATAGATGAACATAATTTGTTGAGGAAGAGTCAACATGGTTTTAGTAAAGGGAAATCATGGCTCACCAGTCTACTAGAATTTTTTGAGGGGGTAAACAAGCATGTGGACCAAGGGGATCCAGTGATATAGTGTACTTAGATTTTCAGAAAGCCTTTGACAAAGTCCCTCACCAAAGGCTCTTATGCAAAATAAGCTGCCACGGGATAAAAGGCAAGGTGCTCTCATGGATTGGTAACTGGTTAAAAGACAGGAAACAAATGGTCAGTTTTCAGAATGGAAAGAGGTAAATAGTGGTGTCCCCCAGGGTTCTGTTCTGGGACCAGTCCTATTCAAAATATTCATAAATTATCTGGAAAAATGGGTAAACAGTGAGGTGGCAAAATTTGCAGATGATACAAAATTACTAAAGATAGTTAAGTCCAGGCAGACTGCAAAGAACTACTAAAGAATCTCTCAAAACTGGGTGACTGGGCAACAAAATGGCAGATGAAATGTAATGTTGATAAATACAAAGTAATGCACATTGGAAAGCATAATCCCAACTATACATCTAAAATGATGGGGTCTAAATAAGCTGTTACCACTCAAGAAAGAAATCTTGGAGTCATTGTTGATAGTTCTCTGAAAACATCCATTCAATGTGTAGTGGCAGTCAAAAAAGTGAACAGAATGCTGGGAATAATTAAGAAAGGGATTGATAATAGGACAGAAAATATCATGTTGCCTTTATATAAATCCATGGGTACGCCCACATCTTGAATACTATGTGCCAATATGATTGCCCCACCTCAAAAAAGATATTTTGGAATTAGAAAAGTTTCAGAAAAGGGCAACAAAAATTATTAGGGGTATCGAACAGCTTCCGTATGAGGAGAGACTAATAAGACGGGGCCTTTTCAACTTGGAAAAGGGACAGCTAAGGGGAGATATGATTGAGTTCTATGAAATCATGACTGGTGTAGAGAAAGTAGATAAGGAAGTGTTGTTTGCTACTTCTCATAGCACAAGAATTAGGGGTCACCAAATGAAATTAATAGGCAGCAGGCTTAAAACAAATAAAAAAGTATTTCTTCAACACAACACACAGTCAACCTGTGGAACTCCTTGCCAGAGGATGTTGTGAAGGCCAAGACCATAACAGAATCAAAAATTCAAAATTCAAAAAAGAATGAGATAAATTCATGGAGGATAGGTCCGTCAACGGGTATTAGCCAGGATGGGCAGGAATGGTGTCCCTAGCCTCTGTTTGCCAGAAGCTGTGAATGAATGACAGGGGATGGATCACTTGATGATTACCTGTTTTGTTCATTCTCTCTGGGGCACTTGGCATTGGCCACTTTCGGAAAACAGGATACTGGGCAAGATAGACCTATGGTCTGACCCAGTAGGGCCATTCTTATGTTCTTATGTTCTTCCCCTGATTGCCACGAGTTTTCAAAGATAATGGCCAATGGTTCTGCAATCACATCAGCCAACTCCCTCACCACCCTCGGATGCATTGCATCTGGCCCCATGGACTTGTGCATGTCCAGCTTTTCTAAATAGTCCTTAATCTGTTCTTTCACCACTGAGGGTTGCTCACCTCCTCCCCATACTGTTCTCCCCAGTACAACAGTCTGGGAGCTGACTTTGTCTGTCAAGACTGAGGCAAAAATAGCATTGAGTACTTCAACTTTTTCCACATAATCTGTCACTAGGTTGCCTCCCCAATTCAGTAAGGGTCCCACACATTCCCTGACCTTCTTGTTGCTAACATACCAGTAGAAACTCTTTTTGCTACCCTTCACATCCCTTGCTAACTACAATTCCAGTTGTGCTTTGGCCTTCCTGATTACACCCCTCCATGCTTGAGCAACATTTTTATACTCCTCCCTAGTCATCTGCCCAAGTTTCCACTTCTTGTAAGCTTCCTTTTTGTGTTTAAGCTCACCAAAGATTTCTCTGTGAAGCCAAGCTGGTTGTCTGCCATATTTGCTTTTTTTTCTGCACATCAAGATTGTTTTGTTCCTGTGCCCCCAATAAGGCTTCTTTAAAATAAACCCAGCTCTCCTGGACTATGTTCCCCCTCATATTAGCCTCCCAGGGGATCCTGCCCATCAGTTCCATGAGGGAGTCTGGGTCTGCTTTTCTGAAGTCCAGGGTCCATATTCTGCTGCTCTCCTTTCTTCTTTTTGTCAGGATCCTGAACTCCGCCATCTCATGGTTACTGCTGCAAAGGTTGCCACCCACTTCTACTTCCCCTACCATTTCCTCCCTGTTTGTGAGCAGTAGGTCGAGAAGAGCATGGATGCTAGTCCCACACTGACCTTGGTTTGCTATATTGCTCTTTATAACTGTTTCCATAGAATAGCTTTAGCTATGATAACAAGAACTGAGCACATAACTGATATTTTGGTTTTGTGGCCGAATCAAAAAATATCTGGGAAAAAAATTTTGGTTGAACCAAAACTGATTTTTTTGTCATTTTTTCTTGCCAAAGTAAAAAAAAAATAAAAAATTGCTTCATTAAATTTTCTGGGATTTTTGTAACCCTTTTTCAAAAAAAATATTAAACAAATTGAGCTAAGTTTCTAAACAAAACACTGATTCAAAATGAAAAGTCAAAACATTTTATTTCAAAAATATTGAAAAACCATTTTGACTTTTTTCCCCTGTATTTTTATTCAGCAGAAACTATTTATCGAATTTGACCTGAATTTTTTCAATAGTTTTGGTCAACCCAAAACTGCATTTTTGACAAAAATTACTTGACTGAAAATTTTTGCGCAGATCTAATCATAACATAGCTCTTCCATCTAATTTCTGTTTTGTCAAGAGATAAATTTAGAAAATTAGATCCATCAATAATCAATCAAGCACAAAACTAACACTGCAAAGAGAATGGTGGCTAAAGCTAAAAAACTCTGCAAGTTCTTATAAGCAACAGTGCTACAAAAGGACACACTCCACAAATTTATAAATCTGTTTTGGGGCTTTGCCCATTTCATGAATGGTCTATTCTTCTGTTTTTATTAATACTGTTGACTAGCTACAACAGGTGACATTTTTATCCCCTTAGGCTGTCCATTATCCAAATGAAGGGCCATCTGGAAAGGGGTTCTGTTCACTGAAAAATGTGACAGAGCTGATGGCTTTTTAACTGCTAGTCATCTATGATTGCTAGTAAACACTGAAAATTAGCATTGATCCTCCCAAATGAAAAAAAGCAGTAAAGTACTTAAGACAAGGCTTATGGAAACACCTTCTTGGCAGGTGTGCAGGCTAATTAATAATTATAAAGTACAACCTTTCCTTATTTTTGTAAATTAATATCAGCTGTATTCTCTAAAACAAATAAACATGACTACTGATGGGACAGCTACTTGTATAAGCCCACCTCAGTAAATGCAAATTAGAAAACAAGGTGGGATTGAAATCTCTGCCCTGCTACACACAGGTACTAGAGCAGTATCATTACCATAAACCTACACATTCAGAAAATCAGGTAACTTGACCTTTATGTCAGCCAAATAGAGCTTGGGGGGAATCAAAAATAGCAAATGGATGTGGTGACATTGCCTCTTTTTTGGAAGGCTCCGTGGGGAGCCACCGCAACTGCGACGGAGTCAGAAATATGTTCAGAGGGGAAAATAAGAGAACTACTGCTATACTGGCTCCTATTCTCAGTATGAATAGGGGTGTTTTGCACCAATTCTAGGAGAACAACTGGAAAGGACAGTTTAATAAACATTTTAATCCATTCATATATCTCCTATTAGAACAGCTTTTACTGTAGCTTTGGAGCAATGCAGGGCAGTAAACAAACCCTCAGTGAATCTACTCTCATCAAAGTCAATGAGAAAACTTCCATTAACATCAACAGTGCTAGATCAGGCTCTAAAAAGTCATGCCAGAGGAAAAATTACAATCTCTGGTGTGCCTTGGCAAAGGTGGTGACCCACTCTGAACAAGATCAAATGATATCATGAGAGATATACCAATCGGGGACATTTTCCAAGTTAACCTTTGTCATCTTGTGATATCAGAAATCATGATAAACTAGTTTGTTGTTAAATGCAGATGTCACATATTTCATACAAAACATTTTCTCCTGGAACAAACAGTCCTTCGTGAGGACATGAACTGTGAAAGAAAACCTGAGATGGGTTTTATCCATAATTTAGTTTAGGGCATTTACTACCAATTTAAGGGTGGTCTGTAATAATATCAGCCTTTCACATATGTTGTCTAACATTACTGTATACATTGAAGAGATACTGTAAAAATGGAAATAACACAACTAGTAAAATACCCAACCTATGTAACAGTTATACAATAAATAGGTATGGGCAAATTGCTGCAAAGGGCAATTGGGAAAGGCAGAATAAGGTAATAAACCTACCCTTAACTCAAACCTTTGTCTGAGTCTGGTTCTAAAAATGGAAAAAAAAGTTTTTCCGAGTTTCTGAAATCATTGCATATGTGATTTTTCATTCTGGTTTACAAGACCAGAACCAGAGGTGACAAGATACTGAATAGCTGTTTTTATAGTATTTCCAGATGGAACTAGAAGCATCAGAAATTCCCTTGAGAAAACTTGTTCTCAACCTTCCAGCCAAATTCTGCAAACTCAAAAGGTTTTGATAGTTGGGATAAGCCTTGTATCAACAACTAAATTTCAGTGCTTATCAAAACCAAAGCCAACCATTGAATCACTGGAGATTCGTGCATCCCTACCTTTGATTTTACTAACCAAGGAGCTTCCGTTCTACTGTAAAAAAACCAAGCATTTTATATTTATTGACCCAATTCTGCCACTCTTCCTCACATTGTGCACTGCCACCATACTTTGAGTTGGTACTACACAAGGTAAGATGCACAAGTAAGATCTTGTCCTATGCTTGTGCAAATATAAGAGATAGAGAACACCATTATGCCAAGCTGGTTATCAAAAAATTAACAGCAAATGAACAAGCAAAATAAAACAAAAAAACTCAGTATTGATGTTGAGGCTTGCAAAAGTAGCCAACAAATAAAATAATGGACTTTGTCACACCACAAAACATAAACCAGTTTTAGTTTCGAAGCACAGCTCTGAATAATAATGCAAACAGATCAAATTATTTGTCTGCTTGTCTAATATGAAAGCAACATTATCAATGGACATCCTGCAGCTATAATATAAGATGCTGAAGAAAGGCACTGCAAAATTGTTTTTCATGTAACTGACAACGATTTGATAATTTGGACATTTCATATTTAATAAAAAACAATTTAAATCGGAAACCATCAGGCCACCACTGATGGGACTTATTTATATCACACACGTTTTGCCTCCAAATAGTGATTTAATCCTTTCAGTTTTTAATGCTTCTCCCCCCCCACTTTTAAAATGAAGGGAGCATGTTAAACACTTGAAAATACTTTTAGGTTAAGCCACTCAGCTGGCATGAATAAAAGAAGACCTCCTAAAGTGCTCTCTAATGATGGGGATAGCAACTGGCTAGCAGAACATTTAACTTGTTTTTCCACAGTAGATTTGAACAGCAGTCTAATGAAAATATTGAAAATGATTTCTTGCCCTCCTTGTTATCAGAAATCATAACTTGCCTAAAGCCATATGAGTAATCAAAGATCCATTTGAGCTGTGATTCCTTTGTGCATATGCTCATAGCAGGTATTGCACAGCACTCTATAATCAGTACTGCAAACATTTTTCATTAATTTCACATTTTGTTAAAACTGTGAAAAGAAAGAAGAGATGGGATCAAATGTAAAAGAATGAGGTTAGGAAGTAAAGCAAGCTTGCTCTTTACGTCAAAATTTTACTACACACGCACACAGCAGAGAATATTTCATAATAATTTGAAAGGGTTATTTTCCCCCATGCCCTCTGAAATGGACTTTCTCAATCTTCAAATCAAAATGTGCAAAGCACAAAGTTCAGCCCTATACTGAATAGATCATAATAATTAGGATCTCTCGCTCCAAGACGTCACATTATGCAGGTGAATGCTTTTTGGTAGGTGCTATTTTCTCCTTTCTAATAAGACAAAATGGTTATGAATTTCACTCCTGATACACAAATCTAATAATACAATATCTATATATTATTTTTACATAAAAGGCAAAATTAAGCCACATAGGATGCAACTAGAGATATGATCAGTACTGACAGTCCTATTTCAAAGATGGGGCATAAGGCATATTTCAATTTTTTACAATGATTTTAATAAGCAGAATTTTAACACCCAGAAATGTATCTCCCATCATCTCCAGGTCTCTTCTGAAATGAAAATCACTCAGAATCAAGGTTTGAAGATATACACAGCAGAAAACTGGGGATCTGAATTATGAGCTCAGAAGGAAAGACTTAGATAATAAAGTTCCCTTCCCATCTTTCATTAACATCTTAAAAAGGCACTGGCTGAAATATTCAAATTTTCTGACTAATTTTTTTGATTGAAATTTAAAATGTTGACAAAAAAGACAGGATGTGTTTGTTTCAACAGCTTTCATGACAATGAATCCTGTTTTTCAATTTACGGAGCTGGCTGAAAAAAATTCAAATTTTGATGAAAACAAGGGGTGTGTGTGTGTGTGTGTGTGTTTGTTTTCCTGGAAGATCCTTGCAATAAGGAAAGACTACACAACCAAGATCACATCTACTGATTTCTTTCTTCTTCTCACAGGAACTTTGAGGTGACAGGGGAAGCACTATTTTCTTTCCCCTTCTCGAGGCATAGTTCTGCCAACACAGCTACAATCAATGCCAGAAAAGAATCAATAGATGGTAAACTGGATTGCATGTCCTCTGCTCATCCTGCACGCACTTCCACAGCAGGATAAACTGACAAAAGCAATATTTGAAGAATTAAATTTAGAAGAAGAACGAATGGACTTGACCAACTAGCGCAACATGCTCAGGACACTGCTTTTCTCACAAAATCTCTAACATGCTAATTAAAGAAAACGAGTGCTTGGGATACAGGCTAGAAAATGAGGAATACTAGCTAATAGACAACAATCACTAATGCTGTAAAGACAACTCTCTGGGGCAGATTTTCTAAAATGCATAGTACTCACAAGTGGGGACAAGATTTTTCAGAAGAGCTCACCTCCTATTTCAGCACCAAAATAAGTGGCTACTAGAATGTTGGGTGTAGATTTCTTTCAAATATCCAGTCACCAGAGTCATGATGCAAACTGCTAGGTGCTGAGCACTTTGGAAAATTTGGCCCTAACTATTAGCGTTGAGCACTTGGAAATCTGACTCCAAATGATCTGTAGAAAATGGTTCACTGAAGCTCTGAATTTATACTACATTGAAACCATTTCTCTGTTTCCTCTTAGGAGTCAGAATACTACCACATAGAAAGAGAGTGCCTCGATTTTAACTCTCTTGTGTGAAAAAGGGAAAGACAGGAAAGAGTAGTTAATACCTAGAAATAGAACTAAGTCCAAGACCTCTCCTTACCCATGTATACACACTGAAACCCAGACAAAAAAAAACCTAATCCTGCACAAGAGATCCTCCATAGGGTTCAGGAACTTACACTTCTGCCAAGCTCTGCATTGTTTTCTTAGAAAAAAGTTTCACTTGTTCTGGAACCCTGTGAATGCCAATGAACTTCTAACAAAGAGGATGACTGCTGATGAGACACTGGATGAAATGACTTCTGAAAGGCATGACACTTTTACATACATGAGACTTGTAAGAACACAAAACTAAGGAATTGATCGAGACAAGAACAACGGAGTCAGACACAAATATGTGTAAGATAGCATCTACCTATATCTGAGCCCTGGTCTACACTACGAGTTTAGGTCGAATTTATTAGCATTATTTCGATTGATCCATGCACCCGTCCACACGACGAAGCCCTTAACATCGACTTCTAGGGCTCTTAAAATCGATCTCGCCACTCCACCCCCAATGAGGGGATTAGCGCTTAAAGCGATATTGCCGAATCGATGTAGGCTTAGTGAGGACGCAATTCGACGGTATTGGCCTCCTGGATCTATCCCACAGTGCAACATTTGACCACTCTGGACAGCAGTCTGAGCTCGAATGCTCCGCCCAGATAGACAGGAAAAGCCCCGCGAACTTTTGAATTTCATTTCCTGTTTGGCCAGCGTGGTGAGCTGCAGGTGAGTGCAGATCTCATCACCAGAGGTGACCATGATGGAGTCCCAGAACCAAAGACAAGCTCCAGCATGGACCGAGCGTGAGGTACGCGATCTGATCGCTGTATGGGGAGACGAAACCATGCTAGCAGAGCTACGGTCCAAAAGAAGAAACGCCAATACATATGCCAAAGTCTCCAAGGGCATGCAGGACAGAGGCTACAACAGGGACGTGCAACAGTGCCGTGTGAAAATTAAGGAGCTCAGGCAAGCCTACCAAAAAGCCAGAGATGCAAACAGCCGCTCTGGGTCAGAGCCCCAGACATGCCGCTTCTATGATGAGCTGCATGCCATTCTAGGAGGTGCAGCCAGCACTGACCCACCCATGTGGTATGACTCCGTATGTGGATCATCAGAAACCACAGAGGAGCATGATGATGATAATGATGCTGAAAATAGCGCCCAGACACAGCAAGGAAGCGGAGAAGCCCTTTTCCCCGACAGCCAGGAACTCTTTGTCACCCTGGAGCCAGTACCCTACAAACCCACCCAAGGTGTGCTCGATGCAGGAGAAGGGACCTCTGGTGAGTGTACCTCTGTTAAATTAATACATGTTTTATAAGCAAGCGTGTTTAATGATTAATTCGCGGCCAGTACAGCTACAGCTACTGGAAAAGTCTGTTAACATGTTCGGGGATGGAGCAGAAATCCTCCGGGGACATCTCCAGAAAGATCTCCTGGATGTACTCCCAAAGCCTGTGCAAAAGGTTTCTGGGGAGGGCAGCCTTATCCTGTGCTCCATGGTAACACACTCTACCACGCCAGGCCAGTAGCACGTAGTCTGGAATCATTGCTTTGCAAAGCATGGCGGCGTATGGTCCCGGTGTTTGCTGGCATTCAAGCAACATCCATTCTTTATCTGTCTGTGTTATCCTCAGAAGAGTGATATCATTCATGGTCACCTGGTTGAAATAGGGGAATTTTATTAAGGCGGTATTCAGAGGGGCTCCGTCCCTGCTGGGCTGTTTGCCTGTGGCTGAACGGAAATCTTCCCCACTGTGACCCACGTGGTGGGGGGAGGGGGAACAGTGAACATCTTGGATGTGTGTCTGTGTGTGTGTGTGGGGGGGTGTCGATTAGGTTCACGCTGCACGTTAACCCGAAAACCGCCGCCCCTCCCTTTTCAATTGCCAACCAGTTTTAAATTGCCAGCCCAAAGGCTGTTTGTTATGGGAAATGAGGGGGTTGCTGTTTGAAAACATTCCCACATGTTATGAAGGTTAAAGAAGCCTATAGACTGTGGCTTACCATGGCTGCCGGCAAGCTGAATTCTGTTGCCTGCCGGACCTGCTTGTGTGATCTCTCACACCAAACCGGCAGACCTGCAATATAACAGGCAAAGTGCAACCTTGGACCAAATGCACATGTGATATGTAATGTTTGGAGCATTGCTCTCTAATATGTGTCTTTTAAACTACTCCTCTCCCGTTTGTTTCCTCCCACAGCTGCAAATGTTTCAACGCCACCCCTTTCATCACCGTCCCAGAGGCTAGCGAAGATTAGAAGTAAAATAAAAAGGAATCGAGACGATATGTTCTCAGAACTCATGCAATCCTCCCACACTGAAGCTGCCCAGCAGAATGCGTGGAGGCAGACACTGTCGGAGTCCAGGAAGGCAGAATTTGATCGCGCGGAGAGGTGGCGTGATGAAGAGAGTAGGTGTCGTCAGCGTGCAAAGAGAAGGCAGGATGCAATTCTGAGGCTACTGGAGGATCAAATGGAAATCCTCCGGCTTATGGCTGAGGAAAGGCGTAGGGTTCAGGAAAGGCCGCCTGAGCCCAGACCGCCGCTACAGCCCCTGTGTAACCAACAGCCATCCTTCCCAAGTCCCATAACCTCATCCCCGAGATGCCCAAGAACGCGTTTGGGCTGCCTCCGTGCACCCAACCACTCAAGCCAAGAGAACAGTCCAAGCAAGAAAGGGCTGGCATTCAATAAGTTTTAAAGTGCTGTGTGTCCTTGTCCTTCCCTCATCCCCTCCTCCACCACCCATCCTGGTGCTTCCCTTCCTCCACCACCTATCCCGGGAGACTGTGGCAGTTACCCCCATAGTTCCCCCTCTGTGTTTTACGAATTAATAAAGAATGCATGATTTTTAAGCAACAATGACTTTATTTCCTCTGCAAGCAGTGACCGAGGTGGGGAGGGCAGGGCGGTTTGGGTAAAGGGAAGTAGAGTGAATGAAGGGGCGGGGCTTTTCATTACTGGGGAAAAACAGAACTTTCACACAGCATCCTGGCCATTCATGAAACTGGTTTTCAAAGCTTCCCTGGTGCGCAACGCACCCTGCTGTACTCTTGTAATAGCCCTGGTGTCTGGCTGCGCATAACCAGTGGCCAGGCAATTTGCCTCAACCTCCCACCCCGCCATAAACGTCTCCCCCTTACTCTCACAGATATTGTGGAGCGCACAGCAAGCAGTAATAATAATGGGAATATTGTTTTCGCTGAGATCTAACCTAGTCAATAAACTTCGCCAGCGAGCTTTTAAACGCCAAAATGCACATTCCACCACCATTCTGCACTTGCTCAGCCTATAGTTTAAAAGGTCCTGACTACTGTCAGGCTACCTGTGTATGGCTTCATGAGCCATGGCATTAAGGGGTAGGCTGGGTCCCCAAGGATAACTATGGGCATCTCAACATCCCCAAAGGTTATTTTCTGGTCTGGGAAGAAAGTCCCTTGCTGCAGCAGCTGAAACAGACCAGAGTTCCTGAAGATGCGAGTGTCATGTACCTTTCCCGGCCATCCCACGTTGATGTTGGTGAAACGTCCCTTATGATCCACCAGTGCTTGCAGCACTATTGAAAAGTAACCCTTTCGGTTTATGTACTCGTTGGCTTGGTGGTCCGGTGCCAAGATAGGGATATGGGTTCCGTCTATCGCCCCTCCACAGTTCGGGAACCCCATTGCTGCAAAGCCATCCAGTATGAGCTGCACATTTCCCAGACTCAGAACCCTTGGTACCAGCAGCTTGGTGATCGCCCTGGCTACTTGCATGACAACAGCCCCCACTGTAGATTTTCCCACTCCGAATTGATTCGCGACTGACCGGTAGCTGTCTGGCGTTGCAAGCTTCCACAGGGCTATTGCCATTCGCTTCTCTACTGTGAGGGCTGCTCTCATCTTGGTGTTCTGGCGCTTCAGGGCGGGGAAAGCAACTCACAAAGTTCCATGAAAGTGCCCTTACGCATGCGAAAGTTTTGCAGCCACTGGGATTCATCCCAGACCTGCAGCACTATGTGGTCCCACCAGTCTGTGCTTGTTTCCCGGGCCCAGAATCAGTGCTCCATTGTATCAACAAGCCCCATTACCACCATGATGTGCACCTTACGGGGGGGCCTTTTTTGAGAGAGGTCTGTGTCCATGTCCTCATCACTGTCCTCAGGGCGCTGCTGTCACCTCCTTGCCTGCTGTAGCTCTAGCAGCTCCTGGTTCTCGTTCTCCATATACTCCTGGACAATGTGCGTGGTGTTCATAACGGCGATAACAGTTGCGGTGATCTGATCATGCTCCATGGTTTCCCTGGTATGCTGTTTGCAGGACAGCAGAGTGGGAGCAGAAGCGGCGGGTGGATAACAATGGTGTCAGCAATATGGCATCTGCATGAAAAAAGGCGCGAAAGGATTTTTGGCTCCCCCCTCAGTTGCTTTCACAGAGGGAGGGAGGAGCAAGGGTTAGGCTCATTTCCTTCTAGCTGCAGATGGTACAATATGCGGTGAGCAAGGGTTAGGCGCCTTCCCTTCTAGCAGCAGATGGTACAATATGCTTGATATCCATCATCATCTCCTGGCCCCCTCAAGGATTGAACTCGCAATCCCGGGTTTAGCAGGCCAACGCTCAGACTGCTGAGCTATCCCTCTGCCCGTGTTCCAGGCAGTACTGAATCTCCCTTAAACAAAACGTAAAAACGAGAATGACCAGAGTCACTCTGGTCACTCCCATTTATGTCCAAGCGCCCCTGGCCAGCCACAACATAGGCCGCCGGCCAGGAGCACATGAATTTCAAGCATATTGTACGATCTGCAGCTAGAAGGCAAGGAGCTGCTGCTGTATGGTCCCGCGACCACGACCATTTATGGCATATTGCACCATCTGCAGCTAGAAGGCAAGGAGCTTATGCTGTGTAGTCCCGCAACTACCAGCCTCAGGCGGAATTGCCCCCTCAAGGATTGAACTCGCAACACCGGGTTTAGCGGGCCAACGCTCAGAACGCTGAGCTATCCCTCTGCCCATATTATAGCGTAACTGAATCCCCACTAGACCTAATGTCCAGGCGTATGCTGGAGATGTACGGTAATTGTGAGCTGAGCATGCTTCCGTAGCAAACACGGAAACCGCGGAAAAAAGGCGCGAAAAAGATTGCTTTCACGGAGGGAGGGAGGGACATTTGATGGCCTGACGACATGTACCCAGAACCACCAGCGACAATGTTTTCTGCCCCATCAGGCTTTGGGATCGCAACCCAGAATTCCAATGGGGACCGCGGGAACTGTGGGATAGCTACCCGCAATGCAATGCTCCGAAAGTCGATGCTAGCCCCGCTACTATGGACACAGTCAATCGACCTCATGGTCTTAATGCTCTTTAGTGGGGACACACACAATCGATTCCATAAATTCGGGTTTTAAAATATCGACTTCTATAAATTCGACCTAATTCTGTAGTGTAGACGTACCCTGAGTGACATGAGAAACTTAATCAGAGTTATGAACATAGAAAAAATAGTCAATAGCCCAAAGTAAACTGCCATAATGGTAGTTACTCCATAAGCAGGAGAATGTAATGAAACATCAACCTAGTTATTTGAATTAATGGGATAGAATTTTAACCACAAAGCAATCAAGGATGTATGCAATGTTCTGTGTCCATTAGTTATTGAGAATATTTAGTATACTGATACAGACTATATCTGCCAGCCAACCGGGGCTATATAAACTCATATTCCTGACACCCATATTCCTGCTTTTCCACACAATCCCATGTTTGACAGAATGAAAAACTCAAAATAATGTATATTATAATGCTTTATTGTGGCATTAAGAATTTAAATTGCTCTAATTAGTACATGTGCTCATATGAATAGAATATGTAAATTATTTCTTTATTCATTTGCTCTTGCATGTGTGCATATAAAAACCAGAATTGTTATTTAAAGTTAAGTTTTATTTTTAAATCATTTTGGCCACAGGTCTTGATATTTACACTGGCATTTCTATACTTTGTCCTGCCAGCTTTGTCATCTTAGGTAGTTTGGACCCAGTTCAGCAAAGTACTTAAAGTCAATGGGACTTGTTAAAAACATCCTCAAGTGCTTTTCTGAATCAAGGCCGTCTAAGCTTTTTATTACCATACTTTTCAACTTCTCTACTTTTCCCTTAAAAGTTGTGCTATACTTTTTGGTGTGAAATGTATAGAACGATAATGAAAATCTGATAAGAAACAGTGATAAAGTCAATTGTTTCCTGTGCTAACTGAAATCTGGAGTTATAATAATCAATTTCATAATCAAAGTATGTTGAGGCCCACATTTTCAGACAGGATACCTTAAAGATAACCCCCTAAAATAATTTAAATTATCTTGTTAATAAATATAGTCTCATCTTTAGAAATGCTAAGCATCCACAAATCCCACTGAAGCTAATATGAGCTGCACTGTAGTGAAGTCAGTGAGACCTTTGAAAATAAGATCATTTCTTTAGAAGTCTATATTTAGTGACCCAGGTTTGAGAATTTTGGCCAAAATTTCCAAACGGAATAATCTGTTATGCCTGTACTGGCCTCTAAGGGAATTCCATTGTTGTCATAGTTCTACTACAACGGAGTCACTCAACAAGCCAGTCAAGTAACTCTTCGAAACTGCAGCCTAAGTGGACATGATTAGCGTAAATCTACATTACTGCAACCACAGGATGAAATAAATTGAAGGGTGTTTATAACAAGTCAATATCAACAATAAAAAAGAAAGAACACCATTCAATTACTTCCTGTTGCTGTATCAGACCAAAGGATTGCAATGCCACTTACTTTACATTGATTTGCAGTTACGTTATTGCAAACTAACAGGAAACTGTCAAATGGTTTCCGCTGTAATAAGTACATTTTCTTAATGGTGTATGCAAACTACATGCTTTCATTCTATCTTTAGCAGCATTCATTATCCTTTCTTCTATGCAGCCATTTAGAAGTGTATCACTATTTAAAATCAGTTTGTATTTTAGTGAAATAGTTTGTGTATGAAAATCACTATTACAGTATACCATGAAATTTGAGAAAAATGTGGTTATTAGCCAGTCTAATCTGTGGGAAGCATAGATATTATCCCAGCTTCAGTTTTCAAGGTTTGATCAAAAGAAAAAGCAAAACATTGACCAGAGGAAATTGGGGTTCAAACAAGATCTAAGGTTTGCTAAAATGGTAGAACTATCAGTGAGCTTCTGTTGTTTTTTCCCCACTTTTAAGATTTATTTATTTCCTAAATTATTTCTGCCAAATGTGCACATGCCACTATTATGCATGTCAGCTATAGCTGAACAATAAACATTTTCAGTATGAAAAGTTCATGGTTATCAGTTTTTGTATTTCCCATCCCCCACATTCCAACTGCCAAAATTGAATGGTGAAAAAAAGTGAGAAAGATTATGAATGGGAGCAGGGAAAGAATGGGGGAAACATACATAAATATAAATTTGTATTTTGGTTTCTATTTAATCAACAAATTGGAACATTTTGAAAAATAATGAAAAAAATTGTGAACATTTTAATTTTTTTTTTAAAAGGGCCATTTTTCATTTGAAAATTAAATGAGATATTGAGTAGCCATACCAGTAAATATGCACATAAGAAACTATTTATGCCTATAATTATTCATTTACAACAGTCAGAAACTAAAATACTAAAATTCTACAGGACCCCTAGCAGTGATCCAAGAGCACAGCTCGGCAATTTGTTTCAGACTAGTAGTGTATTCAGCAAAAAAAGCAATTTGGGTCAACCAAAACTATTCAGAAATTTGTATCGAGTTCACCAAATAGTTTCAACCAAACTGAAAGCGTCAAAAATGTTGGTAATGTCAAAATGAAATGAAACTTTTGATCCTCGGGCATTTTGACAACAAGCAGCAAAGGAGACCTAGATTCAAAAAAATGAGGGGTGGAGCCTCCCTTATGAGCTTTTAGCCTGGTGGTTCTATTCCCCCCTCAACACCTCATGAGAAGGGATTCCAGCTGGTCTATCCCACACTGCAGGATGGTGCTGTAGCCACTGGGCAGTGGTATATTGCCATAGGGGTCTTTTTCAATGTCTCCTCTTGAAGCTGTTCCACTTTCCAGAAAGAATTACAGACCTATTGGAGCGGATACTGGAGCTTGAGTTTTCCACCTTCCAGGTGAGTGTCCCTAACCACCATGATGTCGAGTCATTCTCATTCTCTTTTCCTGGCCAAATGACTATTCTTTGCCATGAATGACTATGACAGGGGTAGGCCACCTATGGCACGGGTGCCAAAGGTGGCATGCTTGCTGATTTTCAGTGGCACTCACACTACCTGGGTCCTGGCCACCGGTCTAGGGGGCTCTGCATTTTAATTTAATTTTAAGTCAAACTTCTTAAACATTTAAAAAAACATATTTACTTTACATACAACAATAGTTTAGTTATATATTAAAGACATATAGAAAGAGACCTTCTAAAAATATTAAAATGTATTACTGGCATGCAAAACCTTAAATTAGAGTGAATAAATGAAGACTCGGCACACCACTTCTGAAAGGTTGCCGACCCCTAGACTATGAATTTCCACGATGAATGACAATGGTGAGTGCCCTAACCATTGGTCCAAAAAGTTATAAGGGAGGCAGCACCAGCAACATCACCATCACCTCTTCCTCCTCCATCCCATTTTGTGAATCTCATCCTCCTTTCCTTTGCTTTTGCCCAAATGCCTGAAAGTCCAAAGGAAATTTTTCAGGTCAAAACAAAATAGCACATTTCAACTCACAATGTTTTTCAACCTGCCAGAATTTCAAAAATGTCATTTTCAGTTTGACCCAAGAATTAATTTGCCTTCAATTTGGTGTAATTGCCAGAGAGCCAGCAAATACATTATTCACCCAGCTTTGCCTAAAAGCATAAGTCCCACTGATAGCAAATTTAATATGAAAGAAATATTTGAAAATGTTGCCCTAAAATTTGTGCATGTGTATCAGGTACTGGGTGCTTTCCATGTTATTCTTTCAGTCTCCGAGATATTTCTGAATCCTACAACATCTGGAAAAAATCAATTAATATTAAGAAAATATGTGAGTGACACATAGTATACTTTTTAAATTAGTTGTAGCATTCCAGAGAAGTGCTGCATTGAAACACTGAAAACTAAAGTAGTCAAAACAGGTACAGCATCAGCCATGGCAGCATATTAATGTGATTCTACAATGACCAAATCTAAAGGTGACTGGGTATTTCAGTGTTTGTCTTGTCATCTGAATTATTGCCAATTGTAAAAGATGTGGTGATGTAGACACTTCTGCACACAGATGGAATCTTAACTAACAAAGGCGCCATATGCCCTAATCATCCCTCAGTGTTACCTAGTCTTAGAGCAAATGTTGGAAAAAAGTGGCAGAGAATAGTTCTAGACAGTCTGTGAAAGAAAACAAAATTGTTAGCCGCACATCCTAATCACATCTCAACTCTTCAGTTTATTTTTAATTAAAAACAAGGCGAGGAAAAGGTTGTACCCACATATGTAGAAGTATAATAGCATCTAATAAAATTCAAG
This sequence comes from Chelydra serpentina, assembly GCA_037349315.1. NCBI lineage: Eukaryota > Metazoa > Chordata > Testudines > Chelydridae > Chelydra > Chelydra serpentina. The sequence goes on along the minus strand of JBAIAC010000035.1, from coordinate 24,216,272 downwards.
TTTAGAAAATGGAACAGAAGCTTACTATTGCTTACACATACTTCAGCCAGTCCCTAGTAGTTAACTATGAAATCTCCAATGTATGTCTTGTTATTCCTCCTTTAGTCTTGAACTTTGCTATTACTAATTTTCCACAAGCACTATGGAATCTCTGGGCTGATTAATTAGATGCTGGTCTGTCTATTTAATGACACCAGTTGTGAAAGCCCATATTTGCACTGCATGGCGAGATTTATCTTGTTAGTGTCTGGAATCCTAGAACTAAGATCTGAAAAAGGCTTATTAGATCCTCTTCCACATAACTTTGTTAGTGGATATACTCTTCAAGTGCTTTGTCCAAACTAATTTTAAATGTCCAAGCAATGGGGCAGTCATCTCTCTGTGTGGGAGAATATCCCAAAAGCTGTTAGACATTATTATTAGGACATAATTTATGATTCAGCTCAACATTCCCTTTTCTCAGTTTCATAGTACTAAATCTACCATAATTTTACATGCTGAACAAACCCTAAACAACAGTTCTTACTCAATGGTGTTTACACTTCTCACATACTTATAGACACAGGCAAGCTGACTTGTATAAAATAAGTAACTTCATACTCAAATTCCAACTAGATCTTTCTAAAGTTTGAAAAAGTTCAAATACCTTTTATAAACCAGTATCTTTGGAATTATAGTTTCTTTGAGGGGAAAAAAGACTTAGTTCAGTTCTGACTGGGCGACATCTTCCATGATGCATCATGGTCTTTCTTCTGATTTAACTATAGCAGTGCATCATGGGAAATGCAATTTGTCTGAGGACCCAGCCCATAGGGCTATGTGGCAGTTCACCATTTAACTGAATTAAAATGAAAAATTTTGATATTTCCAAATTGAATTTTTTTTTAAATGTCCATACTGCAATTTAAAAAAAAAATCACTTTTCATTCTGGTTTGAAAAACACGTCAAAGTATAAAAATTCCCCAATCCTATTTTCAGCTAGCTCTAATTTCAGCTCTCTTCCCATCTCCCACCTTTTTTTCCACCCTAGTAGAAAAAGAAAAGAGTGCAAAGAGTAAAAGAATAAGGGAAAAGTGAAGGTTTCCCCACCAAAACGAAATAACATATTTCATGTTTTTCCTATATTAAAAGTAATTCAAACACAAACAAAAATAAAAGAAAATTTGATTTTTTGCAAGGAAATTCCAATCTCTTCAAAAAGAATGTATTGAAAAACCTTTTTGACAAAAGTACCTTGCTCCATTTCTAAGGATTAGTATCATAGAAAAAAATAACTAACTATTAGTTATATTTTAATGTTAACTATTTAATGTTTGTCATGTGGAAATAATGAGCAGCACTTGGTGAAACTGAAGAGGTTCAGAAGTTCAGCTCAACCTTCAAGAATATTTAGCTGAAATTTATCTGCATTACATGGGAGCCCATCACCTCTGCACAACATTAATCTATACCACCCAGTCCAGGCTTTTCTGCCTACGAGGCTGTCTTGTGGAAGTCTTTCAATGGGTCTCCATCCTGAGCAACTTACCTCAGGGAAGACTAAACATGGGCTGGAAGGAATGTAATCTGAGCCTTCTATTCACATAGGAGCTTCCCCTGCCTTTGGCTGCTTAGCTGCTGCTATTGGAGCAGGAAGAGAAGATGAGCAGCTGCCAACTACTTACCTCCAACAGTAGTCATATATTTGAAACTGGGGTGCATTTGATGTCATGCAGCCCATATTATCCCCACAGCTCTGGCAACAGCCCTTCCCTGCAACTTATTTAAAACAATTGACTATCCTGTGCATTAAATACACAGCCTTATTGTACAGTATGTTTGTTTTAGAATACAAGCTTCTTGAGCCGGGGCAGGGTGTTTGTAGAGTTCTGAGCACTGTCATTGGTGCTCAGTGAATGACTGCACCTAAATTTAACCCAAGACGTTCATTTAAACCTAGGAATGCAATAACATTCAGATCTGGGGTTATAATTTTTCCTTTACCTCCAACCATGTTCTGATACAGTCAGTATATTCCTAAATCACAAAGGCTCTGAATAATAGGTGATCTTACAGCATACACACTACAATGAGCTGTAACAGTTAGAGATAGTCACAGTATCGACTGAGTAATAATAATGTGTGGTGATATTTCTGCCAAAACTGTTCATCCAGCAATGCTTTTAACACATCAGATACACCAGAATTATTGTTTTATTACTCCAAAGTATCTTTCTATGCATAATTACAGGATATCAATTATTTCTGCTATGCAGAGTCTCAGTAAAATTAATGGTATGAACATTCTGTTCATATCAATGGGATATTGTTACTTATTCAGTTATTCAGCAGTGTTCACTTTTTAAACATATCAAATCATTTAGAATATATGAACATGTTTTAGGCAATATCAAAAAGGATAAAGGTCAAATAATATTGTTGATATGACCAAAACCTCACAACCTTTTTGAGGATTAGACAGAAGTGGACCCTAAACTGAGTCAGAAAGTTGTATCTTTCCAGAGAACAATTCACCCTAGAAGTTGAGGAGGAAAGTCTGTAGTGATAAAGCTTTTATCTGAGTTTGTTTCACTAAATGGCTGCAAATTTAAATAAAATAAGACTGCTTGCACTTTCGCTGGGATGAGAGGGGGAAATCACTGATTCCAGTTCATTGAGAAACTGATTTCTACCCCCACTTCCATCTACAACATACATGCTTTGAGTAGAATTGTGGAAATTCTTTGACTTTCCAAAAATATTTCAAATCAGCTTTGGTTTGGAGTCTTTCTGTATCTGAGAAACTTCCATGGGGTCTGAAGTATCACATAAGAGCATTTTATTCTGCCTGGCTATTGAGTTCATGACCTATTCACTTCCACAGTGTACTTCATTAGCTAATTGTTTTTAATCTATAACATACTATATTTCTGCACCATACACCAGAAATGCACACTGTCCACACAGCTGAATCCCTTGATGTCCAGACAAAGGCCAAAGGCCTCTTAACTCCATCTTCTGTAATGTCCCCCATTGACTCTCTCCTAGATTTAGCTATTATTTCAGCTTGCTATTGCTGCTTAGAAAGATGGATGAATAGCTCCCAGTGTAGCTGCCACACACGTCCCACTCCATAGATCACCCAGTAGGTTGAGCTGGAGAATCATGAAGTCTGGAGATGTATTATTTCAGGTGTCTTTCAGTATAGCCCAGGGCCCGAGAAATCAGGCTTACTACAGCAGCAGAATGCTATGTCAGGATAATAATCAGGTCAGATTATTAGCCCTTATTGAGGGGGTCAAAAGTATAATAGTTTATAAACAAAGTAACACATTCTATGTTGTTTTATAGAGGAAGGAAGATCAATGGCATCAAGCCTTCTACTAACATGTACTGTAGGTGCCGACTATTATGCAGAGATATAAGGGATGATTCTCTTTGTAGCTTTTACAAGTGAATTACATCAAACCTGTATTATCTTCAAAAGTCATCCCTCTAAACTGTAAGTGAAATGACAGCTGGGTGGAATATCTGAAAGGGCACATGCACTATGTCCAGTCAGTCTTCTTAACATCTATGTTGACGTGACAAAGTAGTCATGTGAAAGATGTAGAGTTCAATTCCTTAGAGTTTATAGTGAAGACAACCCTGCATATTTACTTGGAAATTTAAATCTGATGAAATCCATCCTCCAAGGGCAATTGCCACCTTTCCTTCACACACTCACAACAGATCCCCCTTTTAACCTCACTTACTTGCCCTGCTCTCATTAGCATCTTAAGTATTACATTGCATGTTTCCAGAAGGACCCGATCACCTGCTCTTTTCTTCTAGTGCCAGGTGGCTCCAATTCCATATTTTTTGGGGTTGCAGTGGGGAGTTTCCAATTTTGTAGCTGTGCCAACATGCCTTGAAACCAGGGTGTACTGTTATGGTTCAGTGTTATGGGTCATTCTTTCAATGTGTGTTCAGTTCTCGGGGGATTGAGGTTAAGGTTCAGGGTAAATGTTTCACAGCTCTCTTCATGATCACTAAAACCACATTTAACAGTTGGGCTAATAAGAATGCAGTAGAGTTCTTTGGTATGGGATTAAGACTAGAAGCCTACACAGTCTTTCAGAAAAAGTAACTATGACTGACTACTCATTGGTCTGTAATGAATATCCAAGAGTTGGCATGACATGGCAAGCGTCACATTATATAGCAACAAGAGTTACAGTTGAGTGCCCAATGCAGGTGGATTGCTTCTGTTGAATGACAACTGTAACAACTCTCAAGAGATCCACAGAATTGTAGAAATGGCTCAGTCAACCATATTATCAGTGGTTACAAAAAATTTCAAAACCAGAGCAATGACAGTACAATGTAAAGTACATTTTATAAAGTCTTATTAGATTTTTATGTTAAAAACTAGGACTTAGAGAGAGTGTGATACAGAAGCAAATCTCTGGAGAAAATGAAATTGTCACTTGCTTTGAATGTCATGGAAATTAGAAAAAGGAAAACCACAGTGAGTATATGAACAGGGGAGGTTAGAAGATAGAAATACAGGGGATGTTTAGAGAAAGGTCACCAAGGGAAGGAGGAGAAGATTTTTAACTATGTTTCAGAAAGAATGACAGTGTGAATGAAGCTTTCCCTTACAGCCAAGAAATGATCAGAAAGTGAGTGAAGAAAGCAATGAAAAATATCAAATTGACAGGCCTGTTATTTAGTCAATTGAAAAGTTGATGTGAACATATAAGGTCTGAATAATATATGAGCTTCCTGCAGCTCCCATTGGCTGGGAATGGCAAAGTGCGGCCAGTGGGAGCCGCGAGCAACTGTACCTGCGAAGGCGGCAGATAAAGCAACCGGCCCAGCGCGCCAGGGGCTTACCTGAGCAAGCCGCGGACCGAGTTTGGGAACCACTGCTTTAGGGGTATGCTGCACTCGGGGCGGCTCCAGCTTTTCAGCCGCCCCAAGCAAAAAAGAAAAAAAAATGCCGCCGCCAAACTGCCAAAGCAAAAAAACCCAAAACCCTGCAGAATCCCCGGACTGCCGCCCCTTACAAGGCGCCGTCCCAGGCACGTGCTTTGTAGTCTGGTGCCTGGAGCCAGCCCTGGCTTCACTTGCTTTACAGCTTGAAATCCCCAGGTGTTTCATAAACAGGCTAGAAATCCTTTTAGCCTGGGTCCAGCGCTTCCCCCAGTCCAGTCTTTGTTCCTCAGGTGTTTCCAGAAATCTTCTTGTGTGGGGAGTGAAGATGCAGAGATGATGTCACTCCCTGCCTTATATAGCTTTTGCATACAGTGGGAAGGAACCCTTTGTTTCAAAGCCTGGTCTGGGAACCTCTGGTCTGGGAACCAGGCTTTGAAACAAAGGGTTTCTTCCCACTGTATGCAAAAGCTATATAAGGCAGGGAGTGACATCATCTGTGGAAAATCCTAAAATGGAGTTCAGCATCATGTAGCCTGGGACTTGTAGAGTCATAGCAGCCATCACTTACAGGCTGTCTATAGCGTTTTCAGGAAGGCTCACCAGGTGGGAGCTAAGCTTCTCCTAGAGCCTACTGTTCTTTCTAATGGCCCATTATCCTGAATAGGCCCTTCTCCACCCACTGTCTAGACCAGGGATTGGCAACCTTTGGCACGTGGCCCATCAGGGAAAGCTGCTGGCGGGCCGGGATGGTTTGATTACCTGCGGTGTCCGCAGGTTCGGCTGATCGCAGCTCCTACTGGCCTAACTGTGGCCAATGGGAGCTGCAATCAGCCAAACCTGTGGACGCGGCAGGTAAACAAACTGTCCTGGCATGCCAGCGGCTTTCCCTGACGGGTTGTGTGCCAAAGGCTGCCAATCCCTGGTCTAGATAGTTGCTGATCCCTAATCTAGACTGAAAGCATCTTGTCTAGTAGGCATTACCCAGGTGTAACCACATTTGTAAGTACATCTGTAAGTACAGATACATAGTCAGTATTTATAACTTCAGATACATAAATGATACATCGATACAAATAGGATAATCGTATTCAGCAAATCGTAACTTTTCTAATGACACCTTGCATGACTTACCTTGCATAAAATGCATCATAATTATGCTATAATCGTATCATAATATTACTATGAAGAATATGGGATGCAGTGTCACACACACACACACACACACACACACACACACCAGCTCAGTTTGAGGAGATCCAGACTCACTTCAACAGCCTATTACCAGCACTGTGCTGTGGGGGGCTCAGGAATAGGGGCTGTTCACCCCCCTCCACCTCTCCCTCCCACACACAAAAGCATGACTATGTTCCAAAACAGAACTTTCATTAAGAACTTTAACAGCCCCAGTTGCTGTAGTAACAGTATTGGAAGCTGCTGTGCTTTCTCTGTGTAGGTTATTATAACAATTTTGCACCATTACTGTAAAATGCTGCAAGGGCTGTCCCAGAAGACTGCCGCATTTCAACATCAGGCCACATTTTGGCTTAAACTAATTTATTAGCATCATTTAGAGTTAAAAACTATAGAAATATCTTTGTGCACGCCATTTTAAGTTTATTTTGAAATTGTGGGGGGGTGGTTGTTTTTTATTTTTGTTTTTTTTGGTTTGGGGAATGTGTGTTTGCAGGCCCTTCAATTACAACATATTTGTACTTGAATTATGTTTTTACCCTCCACCCTGTTTTGAATCTATCTGTAGACCCCATCAAGACTGAGTTTATGCTCATTCACACAGATGCACAACAGTTCAACTAAGAAAGAAAAACTTGTAGCGGTGCTACAAGCTATATTATTTTCGTTTTGATGACACAGATGAACACGGCTACTACACTGAAACCTAACAGTTCAACTGTCCATCAGAATCCTAAATGGGATTAGGCCACAGTCAGATGGATGATTCTAGAAAATATCTTGAAGAATAATTGAGTCAAATTAGCTGTAAAGAGGTTCTGGATTCCTGTAGGAAGCATGATGAAAGGAGTTTTACTCTAGTTTGAGTATACCACACTATTTAGGCAACAAGCCTGCACATGCAACACTGACATCCCTCACTTACTAATGAATTACACTTTGTAAAAGTGAAGGTAGATCTGAAAACTGAAATGAATGATATTGCATGCAGATCTGGGATCTTCTGAACTTTCTGAATAAAAATGATTGCTAAATTCATGATAAATCATTTGGGCTATAACTAGACAATTTAATGAAAGAGAATTAAGCAGAGTGACAGGTTTATTTACACTTCTATCCATATCAGGAAAAGTCCAACAATTGGACTCCAAATAGTTTTACCAATGTGGACAAATGAGACTTCTACATTACTTTATGTCCTTGAAAGCCTGAGGTCTGACTTCTGCACTAACCTATTTCTCTAACATACAGAATTCTTGGATGAGAGTGAGAGCACACACAAACTGCTTTCTCCTGGAATTATTTTAATTCACACAGCATGTCAATATAGAGGAAGGGTTTTTTATTGGCAAGTGCCATTTTAGAAGTGTTATTGTAGGAGGGGAGCTTATCTGAGCTGATTATATCTACAGTGGATGTTTTATGTTCAGCTCTGAGAATTGCACAGGAGAATATTCTCTCTGAATTTTGTTGCACACTTGGTGTTTCTTTACTGTTGATGATCATTGCTGACTGGCAGTCGAGCAAATGTTTTCTCCAGAGCAGCAGAGCAGGACAGAGTTTAGAGCTTCTGATGCCCCAAGTGAGATTAGATTACAGTACTCAAGAAGGAGCCAGAGTTGAGAGAAATTTTACCAATGGTTTCACAAACAAAACAAAAGCTATCGAGTTTTAACTCATTGTGAACACAAGACATACATCCACTCCTTCTGACATTGGACAACAGAGATATCACTAATGTGCCAGCCTAGGAAATCAGAGTCCCAGATTAGAGCCCTGCTTATATAGGGATAAAAGCAGAACACAAATATTGCCATCAGTAGCGTAGGCAGGTCCGGAGCACAGGGGGAGCGGGGCTATAAAAAGGCGCCTCCCCAGGCTCCCCCTGTAATCACCCGGCGGCGCCTCCGGCGGCGGCCCGAGTCTTCGGTGGCACTTCGGTGGTGGGTCCTCACTCGCTCCTGGTCTTCGGTGGTACCCACCGCCGAAATGCTGCCAAAGACCCGGAGCGCCGCTGGGTGAGTGCAAGAAGCGGCGTTTAAAAAGAAGGGGCACCTTTTTTTAGCAGCCGCTTCCTTTTTAAGGTGCCACTTCTGCTCACAGGGGGAGCGGCCGCTCCCCCTGCTCCCCCCCCCCAGCTATGCTACTGATTGCCATGCCACACCAGACCACTGGCTCATGACATCCCACCTCAGTCAGTAGCCTACTCCTTGTTGCTTCATCCAAAGACAATATGCTTCCACCAATGCATTAAGCCAATTACACCATTGTGTAGATAATGGAAAAAATGCCTTCCTGACTTCTATTATAATCAGTTTATGCCCTGAAGCATGAGATTTGGTCATCATTATTTTAGTATAAATAACTACAAGTGTTGTTATTGGTCCTGAAATTATTTAGGCTTCTTAAAATACCAGCTGCATTATGTCCCCCGTGACTGTGAATCCAACAAGCCCTGTGTGAAGACATTTTTTCCCCTTAGATTTATTACAATCATCTAGTTATTAATCCTATCTAAGGATTCCTTGCCTATGTATTCTGAGAGTATATATAAAGGAGGCTTGATTCTTTTTCAATACATTCTCCATAAATTGATATCTCAGTGAAGTCCCCTCATAGCTAATTTCCTTGCCTTGATAAATAAGCATGTTTTTTTTAATTTTCTCATTTTCTAAATTTTCTATTCTCCTTCTATGGACCTTTTACTATGTATGCTATATCTTTTACAACATGAAACAATCTAACCTCTAAATAAGGAGGCATGTTGCTTGGTAATATCATAGCATGCCTGGTATTACTTTTCTGTCTTTTTAATGAACCCAAGAATCCCATTAGCTTAAAAAGGTACTATACAGACATCTTCATTGAGTTCTGCATAAAGTTCCTCTGACAGCATCAGTGGGCAGCAGCTATTTTAGATTAAAGGGGACAGAAGTGAATAGTGGCACTTGGCCACCAGGCCAGCTCTAATGCACGGTTCTTGCACTTTGGGACTGCAGTAGGTCCAAATATTGGAGCTATGGGAAGCATATAAAATGTGTGAGTGGGAGGGAGGGTGAGAGAGAAGAGAGCACTACATATCACTATCATTGCTGTCCCTCTTGGATAATTTGGACAGAAAGAAAATCTCGAAGAGAATTGCGTCCTGACCTGGGCTTAAGCATGCTGCTAAGATATGAGTCTCACTGTCCATGCTTCAGGAAGTCCTCCTGCATAAATTCAATACACTGGATTGGAGAAGAGGACTGTGGCAAGAGAGAGAGCTTCTCCCCCACAAAAAGAGTATACGGACTCTCTGGTGGGAGGCAAATGTGTGTTCCCTGTGCCTGATTACAGATTATTTTGCAAGTCCCTATGGCCTGCCCCGCCACAAATGAAGCTGGCCTCTCCCCGCCACTGGCCCTAGCTCAACATATTCTCAGCAAGTGGAGAGTAACACATTCGCTCCTACAAGTGCCTGAAAAAGCAGAAAGGCAGAAAGAGCGAAAAGTCTCTGACTAGGATGCATCAGGGCACAGTCCCTCTGAGCCAGTTATCTTTTCAAATAACAAACAAGGCAAGTGTTTGGTTTTTGTTACCAGGAGGTTCCAAATGTCTGCTGATTCATTTAAGCTGGCGTGAGAAGCAATCAGCAAAACCTTGTACTTAAATTTCTGCACCTCAGAAACTGAGCTCTAAGCAGCATTCACATTGCATCAAGTCTCTCTTGGTGAAGAACATTGTGATACTGTTCACATTTTTCCTTCTCACTGATTTAGGGGCTCTGTTTCTTTATACCTAAATCCCCATTATGCAGGATTAGGAATTAAAACTAAACAGGGGTAGCATCATCATTTTCCTTTTATTTGCTTTTGAAAAAAAAAATAGCAAAAAGCCACACTAGGGAAGTGCTATGATTTGTCCTTTTACAGAGACATTTTCCCAGCATCAGTTCTATGTGTAACTTTTGACACAATGAATGGCAGCAGGGAAGCTTGATTTTCATAGTTTCCTCTAGGTGGGAGGATATGTTCTTACCAACATTTGACTCAACTCATTTGCAGAGCAGAGGATTTATAGTCAATAACGGCTGAATGGAGAGGAGGAATCAAGAGCATTATCTGTGTCATGGCAGGGCTAATGGTGTATACGTGGGAAGGTCACTGAGGAGTTTTGCCCCCCTTCAGGGTTAAAAGCAAAAATGTAAACTTCAAATATTAAAAAGGGTTTTCAATTTCCCATTCTAAATAGATTAAAGTACCTAAAGGACTCACCTCCTATGTAAAATTGATCTGCTGATAATTTATATAGAGGACTCATGCATCATGATTACTATGGTACTTACATGAATGTATTATTCATCGACACAAAGTGCACATACCATCTACCTCTCAAATGACCCTCATTACGTGGGACATTCCTCATTTTAGATCCACATTTATCTCCATCCTGTAATGGGGTTACCATCTGGTCTTTTTTTTTTTTCTTTACCGGCTGAGCCTGTTATTTTTGTACAAAATCCATTTGAAGCTAAGCACTAACCAGTTCTTTTAAATGTCTTCCATGAATAAAAATAAAGATGCTCTCTATGATTAAAAAGGAAAGGAGCTTGGTAGGTGTTTTTTAAAGATTTCATAGTCATGCTATATCAGAGCCAAGGTTAATATAGTCAGTGTTTTTCTTCCCCAATAACATTTTTCATTATTTTTTATGCCCATAACCAACAATGCACAAATGTAATCCAATAATAAGACTTACACAAATATAGGTAAACATATACATTCAGATTTTTAACCTACGTTCAGGACATGGGTGATACACCACTTGGCTATGAAAGTTATAAAGAACAAATCAAATAAAATATACCACAATATTTGAGACATAATGGCTTAAGACAGATAATGTAGTATTTACAACTAAAATAGATCACATTGTTGAGGAGACTGGAAGGGGTCATGCATAGGGAAGATAAATATTTGAGACATTTTTAGTACTATAGAGAAATTCCCCCAATGCAGCAATTTATTTTGGAATTTCTACATTAATCTTTCAAAAGGTGTATCTTTAGCTAAGTCAATGCATTTACAGTAGTAGAGCCGGGCCAACAATGTCTCATCATTTTGATTTCACAAAGTTGTTTAGGGGTCTTAGATCTAATATTGGACTTCATCCTATGTTCTTCTTTAGGAACAGAAAGTAGCTAGAGTAAAAACTCTCCCTCTGGAACTGATTCTATGGCTCCTTTTCACAGAAGGGAGTGAACTTATTGCTTTAAGAGGTACTCATGAGCTGGTTCCCTGAAGAACGGGAAAGGGCAGGGGAGATAAAATGGACAGCGTACTTTGTGCTTATAATTTCCAGCACCCATTTATCTGATGAGATTCTCTTGTATATGGCTAGAAAGTGGAAGAGATGGTCTCAAAAAGTCAGGAGGTAGGTAGAATTGTGTAGATGCAATTTAGTTTTGTCAGTTTGTTCCAGGCCCTCAACCAGCCCATCAAAATGTATGTTTAGATGATGATGAGAACAGAAAGAGAGGGAGCAGGGTGGTCTCTTTCTCTAGAGCCTTGATTTTTTCCTGGGCAGTTCAGAGCTCTCTGAAATCTTGAGAATGTGGTGGGATCTTTATGCCGTTTGGGATCTACTAACTTTTGTTTGTTTGTAGGCATGTAAACCCCCAAGGGATCTCAGTGTAGCTCTGAGATCTTTAAGGTATGCAGGGATTCATCAGTGGATTCAGCGAACAGTGTGATGCCATCAAAGGGAAGGTCCTTTCTTATCAGCCCATTTACACACTGATGGCATCATCAAAGGGGGCTGCCAGGTGGATTTGGCAGGACGCAACAGGGCCTCATTAATGGACAAGGCAACTCAAGTAAAGGAAGTCAATTGAAGGATATCCAGGAGCATATGCTGTGACTCGCTGATCACTTCTAAAGGGATCTGAGGGGAATCTGTGATGCACTTCATTAACTCCTGAAAGTGTCTGAAGTGATCAGCCATAGACGTTGTGAGCAGCATAACCACCTCATCTGGGGAAGTTGAAGAGATATTTGAGGAATAGCCTCTTTATCTGCCCTGGTGTCCTGCTCCTCAAAGGGCTCTAGTGCCTGAGGGTGTGGAGGAGGTATAGTTGGAGTAGGGCAGCATCTCCCTCCATAGTTCCCACAAGAAAGATTAGGCTCATTGGAAAATTGCTGTCAATATTCAGCCCAGTATGGCTATTAAGAAGGTGGCAACAACTGGTTCTTGAACCAAGTCAGGAGGACATGGGTCCGTCTTTGATGAAACTCCTCTCTCCTCTCAAAAGTATCAGGAAGGAATTTCCTGGTCTGAAGAGTAGGGGAATCTTGGACTGAGACATTCAAATTCCACCTAAGAGACTGTGCCTGTCTCAGTATTGACAATCTTTCAGTACCCACTAACAAGGGAGACTTCAGTTCCTCCAACACAAGTCTCTGAAGAATCTTAACTTCTACGGGCCCTGTTCCATTGTTGGCAAGTCCCATCTGGCCAAAATAATTGGTACCAATGAGGATGCCTTGGAAGGTGCTGAGACCATATGAGAAGCAAGGTGTCTTCCTAGTACTGAGGCCATCTTAGTGGTCAACTTTCATATGTACAGTACTTAATGAGTTGTAGGTACCATTCTCTTAGAGATAGAATGCTTTGGTTCTCTTGTTTCAATGTCCTGCTTCAATAGTACCGAAGGTTCCAGTACCGATGTATGCTTGTCTCCCTTGTTTTCAGTGGAGTCTGGAATCCCAGACAGAGGGTCTGTACTGGGAGTGTTCTAGAACCTCAGGTGTACCCAGAGGGGACAAGAGGTCTCCACAGAGGTCTTACTCATAGGGACAGAGATTTTAATGAGGAAGACTCCTGTGAAGAATGGCTCCTCCTTCTATGGATCTTCTCCACGGTGAATTTGCCAAAGCTGACAGGACATTGCATCCAGAGACTGATGTCCCAGGGTGCATGGGGGGGCGGGGATGTCCTGGCCTGGATCTGGGGCCAGTGGAGGGAACATCATTTAGAGTCTCAGTTTTATCTCCTGATTCTTCCTACCCCGCCTTTAAAAGCGGAGCAAAAGGATCACTTTTGTGGAATCTGAGACTCTCCCAAGCAGCAGATACAATGGGGATACCGGTCACTGACCAGGATAGTCTCCTGGCAAGAGATGTACTGCTTGAACCCCAGAAAACCTGGCATACTCTGGGGCAATGGTTATTTTGAAGGGGGAAGGTTCCCCCCTTAAACGGGAGAGAGATCAATATGAATGCCTCCTAAGCCACTTAAAATAAATAAGAGAAAAAAAACACAAATAATATAATAAAGATAAGTAGCCTAAGCTTTCAGCTTCGAATTGTAAGGTACACTAACAGTCAGTCTCAGGCCAAGGTGGTTGAGAAGGAACAGAGCAGTTTAACCACGCAGCCCTATGTAGCCTTGGAGCAGGCACAGGCAAAGGCCAAATGAGCACTACTACCAAAAATCTCTGATTAAAGGTGCCAGGGGTATCAGAAGTGGAGCAGCATAGGGACACTACTCAAAGAAGTCTTTGTTCTTGTCTTTGCCCTTCCTCAAATCACAGTTGCCTTCTCTTTCCTGCTAGAATTTTTAGTCTTATTCAGCAGCTAAAGTTGAAGCTCATGTCATTGTTATAAGGAATATTATTAAGAGCTCTGACTGAGACTCCTACTCCTGACTTCTTTGTTTGATTAATAGAAAATAATCACTCTCTTGCTCCCTCTCTCTTGTGATTTTGTTAATTAACTGATAGAGGCAGCACAAATAATTTCTACAGTAGTGTACTTATTGTTTTAAGAATTATATGAAAATTAGCCCCTTACTAGATGATTAGGTTTTTAGTTCTGCTAATGAACAACAATAGTCTTCCACTGCCATCTTTTAATGTACTTTTAATTACCAACTAAATAACAAAGAAGTGTCTTAAAATAATTAAGACTACATATCAGGTCTCCATAGGATGTCAACAATAAAGGGGTTAATGATGCATCCAGTCTTAATGGAAACAATCAAAAAATGTCTTGCTTTGAACAACCGAAAGCAACATTCACAATCTAAATTAATCTCTGCTGGAATAATTTCCATAACATCATAGCATTTTTTATCTTGTAGGAATTACACCCCCCCCCCTCAAAAAAATTACCTAAAATTTTGGACAGTGGTGAGTCGTTTCGGCAGTTCAGCAATGGCTGGGGGAGTGAGATGGCATGAAAAACAACCCTCAGGATGGCTTCAGAGAACTGCTCCCAAGTATACTCTATTAATCTAATCTTTTTATAACTAACTTTTACAAAACACTTAGATCATAGTGACCCCTACTGGGTCATCACTTTTCCCCTAACTTCAATAAACTACTTATCAATAAACATTCCTAACAATCTTAGTCATAATAAGCTTTTATACCAAAGGCACCCAAAACTCAAGGTTCCCGCCCACTTCATTTCTTTCAGTCTCAAATAGTTGATTCTTTTTCTCCCCTCCTCCAATTCCAATTAGCAGAGACTGCAAGCCTGCAAATATATTTCACTTTGCCTTCAGAAGCTCTGCTTATTCCAGTTAACCCTTAAACAGGTGTTGTTCTGTTTTATTAATTCATGGTGGCTAAATGCACATAATATGGTTGAAATTAGCTTTATCAAAACTTGCGGTATGCACACCCCTCAAATCTAGAGTAACTCCTACATGATTTAGGAACACAAGTTCTATATTTTTGAAAACTGTAGTTAATAGCATTACTTTTGTAACGAGAATTCTATGGATGTCTTTGTGGAGTTATAATGGTGTGCCCCTTTAAGGCCACCATAAAGCTGTGACCTCCCAACCCTAGCACTTCTTTTAACATCAATCAGAGCTGCTGCAGTGTGTGAAGCTAGCTGCTGGAGCTTTAGTGGAAAATTGGGGTGGGCCCTTCTGTGCCTGGATTTGCTGGTCACAAAACTGTACAGAACCTGGAAGGAACACATGCAGATAGGGTTGTGCCTTTATGCAGTCAAACGTCAGGCAGAAACAGATACAAAATGCCACACAAGCAAACATCAAAGTCTTTACAGTTTGGCAAATTAGTGGGTACACAGAAATTCTGGAAGGTGGAGGCAGGTGTTGAGTATGAAATTATCAGATCATCTGTAGAGTTTACAGCAACAATTGCTGCAGAAAGCCCTCTAATTATTGACAATGAAAATAAATTGTCATATAACTTCTCCATTATGAAGTGCCCAGCATATTTATTGGCACTGCAGAGAGCTACTGCATGTTAATTCATGTTCAGTCTTTTGAAAACTGTCTTTTCAAGCAGCACATACTTTGGTCCATTGGAGTACAGTATATAGACTACTACTAGGAAACTGGTAAAGGGCCATCTGACCCCTGGTGGAAGAAACTTTCTCCTCCCAGCTTTACCTGTTTTGTCTTTTTAGATAAGCACTTCATGACAGGGATGGTCACTTACTATGTTTTTGTATAGTCGTAACCCAAGAACCTCTTGATGCCAACTGGAAGAAGGGTACATAGAAGTATAGGGATCCCCTGGGTTCATCAAAAAGGGCCATGTAAGGTCTCTAATGAAAGCCTGTGTCACGCTAGTCATCATAACCATAGTGAGATGGATGTACAAAAAATGTGTGAAGAGTTGTGTATATATACTAAAAATCATGTTCTCTGGATCTGTGTGTTAAGGCAAGTTACCAAAAGTGGTGAGCCAGGGCGAAGAGACTTATCTCACTCTCGCTGGTCACATGCAAATTGAATATTGTCTGGTTCACATTTACAACCCATTTATGCCTGAGCAAAATGCTAATCAATAGATTGTGGGAGCTAGAGATAAAATCAAGAACAGCAAGGCACACAATGAACTTTTAAAACTATAAAACTATATCTAGGGTGCAGATGAACTCCCAATTATTTCTTCAATTTGTGAGGACAAGCTGCCAGCGAGCTTGGTTTTATGAGAAGAGATTTCAATCCACCTGAAAAGCTGCAAATGCAGGCAAAAGGACTCGGGTGAGCTATCCTGTGGGAGTCAGTGAAATGCCTTGTTAGTAAAGTTTAGGCTCTGGAAAGCATGTTATGATTTTGTTTTATATGTAACCATTTGTCTCCAATAATCTTACTTTCTATCACTTAAATCTCTGTTCTTTGATCATAAATTTATTCTTGTTTCACAATAACTATATCTAAATTCTTTGTATTAAGTGGAGTAGTAATCTTAGATTTCAATTAGCAAACTAGTGTGTGCTATTGCTTTGGGATTAGTGAATCTGTCAGTTCTCAAAGTGTTCAGTGGACGAGGGGCTGGGCACTCCAGAGGGACTTGCGGAGAGCTTGGGGTTCATGTGTGTCTATCACTAACCTGTACAGAGAGAGTGAGGCCTCTGTAAGCTTAGAAGGCAGTGCTTGCATCGCCAGAGGCTGGTGAAGTCAGGAGCTGATCCACACCAGGCACAGACAAGATTCCCTCATGCTAAGGGTAGGTATAGCAAGGTGCCTCACAACCCTGGGCATCCCGGAAAGTTTCACAACAGTGCCTAGCACAATGGACACAATCTCACTTGAGGTCACTATGCACGACAATAACAATCAATTAGGTCTTTGTCTAATCTAATTTTAAAAGTCCCAAGTGATGTTTCCTTTGGCAGATTATTGCACAGTGTAATATTGTTAGGAAGCTTTACCTAATAGTGCACATTTATTTTTCTCGCTTTTTGTCCCATTACTGCTAATTAACACCCTTTGTACCATTGTAAAACATCCTCCAACCTTCATGTTTTCTTCCATTATTTAAGGGCTGTTAGATCAGTCAATCTCGATCTAATCAATACTGTTGCTGCTCTTCATCTCCCTCTAATTTATCTTCATCTTTCCAGTCAGAGCTACTAGGGTGACCAGATAGCAAATATAAAAAATCAGGACAGGGAGTGGGGCTAGGGGTGGGGCTGGACATAATAGGCCCCTATATAAGATAAAACCAAATATTGGGACTGTCCCTATAAAATCAAGACATCTGGACACCCTAAGAGGTACTCATAACTAAATGGAGTATCCCAGGTTCAATTTTTCCAGATCTGAACAGAAAGGAACATTCACCTCCCTGTGATATGATGCCTCTGAGTATGCAACCCAAAACTATTAGTTTTTCAACCACTGCTCATTACAAACTCACATCTAATTTACTGCCCATGGTTGTCAACATTCCTACTTTTAGCTTCCCTTTGAAAATGTTTGACAGTTTTTCTCCAGTTATTACTATTATTACTTATATTGTGATAGGAACCAAGTACCCTACACTGGAGCTGAGAAAAGATTTTTGTTTGAAACCTTTTTTCCATGAAAAAAGCAGATTTGGCTCAGCCAAAACATTTTGAGAATTTGTGTCAAATTTGCTAGGCTGTTTTGATTTAAAAAAAATCTTATAACATTTTGAAAAAAATTAAATATTTCACTGTGGCGTTTTAAAAATCAAACTTTTATTTTTTTAATTTGAAATTACTTTTGTTTTGAAATTTACTTCTATTTTATTTTTTTAAATAACACGTTTAAAAGCTTAGCAATGGAACGAAACATTTTGTTTAGGTCAAACAAAACATTTCAATCAACATAAAATATTTATACATGCATATCATACATGTACACAAACTTTTCAGCTTGTTTACAAAAGTTTACCAAAAAAAAGTTCCAGGTCAACTGAAAATGAATTATTTTTCCTGATTATTTCGTATGGCCATCAAATCAAATAATGAAGTCTTTGCACAATTCTACCCCATGGAGTGAGTAGAGCCTAACTGTACTGTCCATTGTTCAAACCACCACCAAAAAGCGAGACTCTAACCACAGAAGTTCACAATCTATGATTTAGAAAATACTTAGGTGAATAAACAGACCAACAGAGGTGTGGGGAGGAAAGGTTAGAAGAGGACAAGTTAACAGTGGAGACAGGTGTGTAGCATAAATTAAAAGTCAGAATGGTCTCAGTAGCCATAACTGGACACCAGTCTTAACCAATGCCAGAACATTTTGCTTTGACCCAAAAACAGTGTGCATTGGGAGAGTCCAAAAGCAGCTCATGTCTTTGATGAAAGACAACGTAAATTCAGAAGCACATTGTCCGCCATATGTACACTGGTCCTTCACTTTTCATTCTCCTGTAACAATATGGCTTATGTGTATTCAGGAGACTTCAAAAGTGTAGCCAAAAAGACTGAGGCTCAGAGTGGTCCTTTTATGCCTTTGATGTACAAAGCAAATCAGCCTCAACTCATCAGAGACTAGCGATGACAGGGGTTGGGCAAATCTTAGAATGATCAAAGCATTCAAAGTCTGTGACATTTGCAAGGAAATTAATGATTCCTCCATAAAAGTTTTAACCATCCTATAAACAGGATAAGTGTAGGAATCCGTAGATGGATGATACCATTAAGTACAGCAAATGTTTCCCAAAATAATCACGATGATGGCTCATTTATTAAGGAAATGTTCATCAAATTCATTTACACCCCATGGAACAGATTGTGAAAAAGCTTTTTTTTTTTTTTTTTGCTCTGGATAATATATTGTGTAAAATGAGAAATTACTAATTGAAAATATTACTTTGTGTTTTTGTCTTGTTATAGAAATACAAGGGATTATCATTATCCAATCTTAGGGACACAAAATTATTGCAAATTTATTAATTGTTTCTACTGATGCAAAAGGTATGATACTAGAAAAATGTGCCTAACTAACAAGAGGTGCTATAGTGAAACTAAATGCCTTAACTTGTTTTAATGATTCTACTGACAGTTATTACTTATCTGGGACAAAAGTATAAGTGCTAAAATATATTATGTCTGATGATAGAAGGTTAAAGGAACAGACTGTAAATTCAAGGTTGGCATTTCCTTTGCAAAGCAGATTTCTGAATGTTGTTTAAATATGTCAAAATCATATTCATGCTCAAGTGAGAGATAAGTCAACCAATCACGTGTTGTCAGTGCATTATTTCATTGCCTTTCTGTTTTATTACTTTATTTAGTAATAGCTACAGGGTATGTGGGATTACTAGTTGCACTTACGTGGTTTGGGTTTGTTTTGTGAATATTCTGCCTTTGCTATTCCCTTTATATCTCCAAGAAATTTTGATGTCAAAGAAAAATAAAAGAAATCTATTGCTCTCATTCAGATTAAGCATGATTTTACCAACACATGGAGGAGAAGTAATTGATAAATTATTTTGCCACCTCAAATTATTTTGCCACCCTCCTTAGAATGGTAGAATGTTTTCCTTTTTGATTTGCACACCTATTACTGTGATTGATACATAATAAGTTATTATTTACTTTATGGTAGCCCTTCAGACCCCAAGAAGGTGTGTGAATTCCATTGCGCTCAGCTGTTTGGTGTAAGAAAGATATGATCCCAAGATGGAAAAAAGCCAGAAAAGGCCAAACTTCATTAAGGTAAAACATTATTAATTGTGATTTCATTATTTTATTGTCTTCCAGACTGTGTTGATTTATAGGTGCCCCTCAATTATATGATTTATAGTGTTGGGTTTTTAAGCACTCTATTCTCGATGTTCTTTCAAACTCCCATGATGTATATTGATGTATAGGTTTGATCAAGCTATTCCATTTAAACATTTCTATGAGATGCTTTTTCAAAGCAATTCCTGCAAATTTAGCCACATGACCACTATCAATATTGAAGCAGACACCTAAAACCATCTGCTAATCCCTTCTCTACATTTTTTAACTTAAGTCAGCTTCTGATGCATTGACTTTTTTTTAAAATGGCACTGCACTGTTTTCTATGAATTTTTTATGTTCTATCTTGTTCAGAAAACAAATATGTTATTATTCGGGACATCATTTTTGGCTATTTTATATGTATAAATTTCAGAAATGATTTTCCAAAAGTATAGCATATAGTATAGTATATCCTGTGGAAGGGTATACAGGGCATAGGCTGTCCATAAATTACATAATGCATTAGAGGGTAGGTGGGTCCTTCATTTTGCATGTTTGTTACAAAGTGTTACAAGGTGGTGGATCTTCATAAATCATCAAAAATGTGTTACAAAATGTATAGACACACCCAAATCCCTTGCAGCAGTCTGACTAATTAGCAGACAGGTCACTCAGGGCTGGTCTATACTGGGAATTTACATTGGCATACCTATGTGTCTCAGTGGCGTAAATCCACATCTCGTGAGAGACGTAGCTATGCCGACCTAACCCTTGCTGTAGACAGTGCTAAAGTTGATGGAGGAATTCTTCTGTCAACCTAGCTGCTGCCCCTCAGGGAGGTGGATTACGTATGCCAATGGGAAAACCCCTCCCATCAATGTAGGTAGTGTCTACAGTGAAGCGCTACAATGGTAAGTGTAGACATGCCCTCAGAATGCCTATATTCATATTCCGCACAGAACCTTATTGTTAGGAAATCAGCTCCCTCTGGGCTCGGTTGTCTAGAAACCCAATGAGCTCAACTGGACCCAATTAACTCTTCCTAAGTGACTGTGCTCCCTGACAAGTCAGAAAAGACAACAAAACAAGATTTAAGTCTTGTAGCAACAGCAGAATGGTGGCTGCTCCATGCATTGCATGCCTGCAGCTTCTCTAAACTTGCTTCCTGTTCAGCCTTTGTTCTACCCCTTGCCTGCTCTACTTCAGACCTAGTCCCTGACTACTCCTGACTCCAACCCCTAGACCATACTTCTGCTCCAACCACTAGGTCTCACCACCTACACCTCAGTGTGCAACAGTAATTTACTGTCAATCCAATACCTTCCTGCATGTGGAATATGAAAACTGCTGTGTTGGTATTAGAAGGGTGTAGTATATGTTCCAAGATCACGATACATATAGACCTCATTTTGTACGCATAGCATTCTTTCTGTTCAAGACTGAGAATAGCTGTCCTTACAGCTCCTTCTGGAGTTTTCCATACTCGGAGACAGAATATACTTAACTGTATAAAGTGATTAGATTCCACACAAAAAACTATGGGCCTGTAAAAAAAAGTAACTCACCAGCCAGCACAACTGCTCATGGGTGGGCGGGGCATGGCAGGCTCTCCTCCTCTAGCACTCTCTGCTGACAGCTGCTCCAGCCCTGTGATGGTTTGCTTCTTCTCATGACTCAGCCCTCCAGCACGGTTACACTGAGTCCCAACCCTTCCCAGGGTTCCACAAAACAATAGTCCAATGGCCAAATACAAGATCTTCATCCCATCTCTGGGCTCAATGGTCCTTACATGTGTCATTTTGGAAGGCTTTCCTGCCACCTCTTTGGCGGCCAGTAGGAGAACCCAGGCCCCTCTGTTCTGGGTTCCAGTCTAGCAAGCAGCTAAGATCTACTTCCTCAGACTGGACTCCTTGCTGCCTTGCGCGACCACTTCCTACCTCAGCCTGTCACTGGAACCTTTCTGCAGCCCCCTCCTGTGCTCTTTTTCTGCAGACTCTTCACACTTTCCCAGGCTCCGCTGAGTTCTTTCTGGCACTTCTACTAGGAGGCTGAAGCCTGGCTCATGTCTGTCTCCATAGGGCAGGGGTGAGCAAACTTTTTGGCAAGAGGACCACATTGGGGTTGCAAAACTATATGGAGGGCCAGGTAGGGAAGGCAGTTCCTCCCCAAATAGCCTGGCCCCCACTCCCTATCTGCCCTCTCCCAATTCCCACCCCCTAACTGCCCCCCTCAGAACCTCCGACCCATCCAACCCCCTTATCCCCTGACTGCCCCCTCCCAAGACCCTCCCAATCCTAATCACCCCCCAGGATCCCACCCCCTATCCAACCCCTCTGCTCCCTGTCCCCTGACTGCCCCAACCCCTATCCACATCTCCGCCCTCTGATATGCCCCTAGGACTCCCATGCTTATCCAACCTCCTCCCCCCCGTTCCCTGTCCCCTGACTGTCCCCTGGGACCCTCTGCCCCTTATCCAACCCCCCGGCCCCGGCACCACACTGCTCAAAGCAGCATGTCTGGCAGCCATGCGGCCTGGTTGGCGCCTGCAGCCCAGCCCCCCAGAGCGCTGCCCATGCGGTGGCGTGGCTCCAGGGGACAGAGGACAGCAGGGGAGGGGGGATGAGCTAGCCTCCCCAGCTGGGAGTTCAGGGGCCGGGCAGGGCGGGCCCGCGGGTCATAGTTTGTCCACCCCTGCCCTAGGGCTTTCTGTGTGTTCATGTTTCTTTTGAAAACCATTGCCTCATTGGGGTCTTGCCCTTCTGTCAAGGCTCACCACAAAAGTTCACTTCACCCCTGCAACTTCCCAGTATCTCTCATGTACCTTTGACAGAGCTCCTTCTTGAGGGAGAATTACAAGGCCTAGTCTATCCTACGCCTTCTTCCATCTCCCTTTAGCTCAGTCTCCACTGAATTATTAGTTGGAGTTTCAGCAGCACTCAACCTCCAACCCCCTGCCTCTCCTCCTCCCCACAACAGGCCAGTCATCTTGAACTTAAAATCCCAGTTACTCTGAGCTAGAGATTTTGATATGTGGACAGAAATTGGGTTACGGGCAACATTTGAGTTATACCTTGAGCATTTGAACTTCCTATGCTATGAAGACATACCTTTTTACTGCTTGAAAGTCCTTCCTTTATTAGTCACCCTGCTCCTCACTCATCCTTAATTCAGCCAGGCAGCTGCCGCTCAGGTGTGTTTAATCCTATACTGGGCCTAGTGCACCCCTCAGGTGCAACTGGTGCACAAATTGGTCTCTGGTTCCAGTTAACTTTTTCTTCCAGTGTAGGATATAAACCTCATCTCAGGTCCAGAGTTTAAAAAGAGCTCAAAGCCTAAAATTTCCCCACCTAGGAACCTAAAAAACGGACTAGATATTCAAGATAGCTGAGGTAGTAGCTAGGTGTTGAAAAGTGCTCAGCACCCAGAGCATTGTTCACAATGGGAGCTATCATCTATCTTAGTTACTTATATGCCCACCCTTACCACTCCTCTTACTGTAGTATCCAAGTACTTCACAATCATTAATGTATTGAATGGATGCTGAGCACTTTTTGATATTGGGCCATATGCTAATAAAATATCATCATTGGTTGGTAATCACTCAAATACTGATGGAAATGCTGATGTTCAAGTTGCACTCACAAGTTTAATTCTGTTTCATTATGCATGTGCATTACACATTATCGTATTATGTGCATGTGCATTATATTACACTTCGTACATGACTACCATTCATTACTCATAATACAATATTCTTGCCCACAAATTTAGAAGCACCCATAGTAATTCTTCAAACTTGTACTCCAGCAGAACCATGACTCTTTTCACAGCACAGTCTTGCTTTTCTCTTAATTTTGCTAAAATAAAAATTAAAACATTGTACCAATGGCAATTGTGCATGCAGATAGTGAAGTCTTCCTAGGTTCACAAATCTGGGAAACCAAAACCACATTTTGCCAGAATGCTGAAAGACTTTTCTTAGCTTGGACTGCTTCTCTGCTAAGTTTCAACTTCTTACACACAGTTGTTTTGGCTGTGTAACTGGTCAAACACTACTCAGCTTTGGTTTTTGCTTTATTTTAAATGACTGAATTCCTCACATTCCTTGCACTTGAAACAGCAGAATATTTTTTTCTGTCTCAAACTTATTGAAAAAAGTCCCCTTGGAGTAAAATTTCTGCCCAAAGGGCAAAAGTTTCAACAAGTTAAAAGCAAATGAAAAGAAGGGATTAGAATGGAAATGATTAGGCCACATTCTGTCACCATTTCTAGAGCCCCAGCTAAAACAGCCACAGTAAAGAACTTTGGAAAACATGGGTATAATTTCAGGCTCAGCACAAACTTATATCTCTACCACTTTCAGTATCAAAACTGTTCAGTTTTTGTTCTCCTAGCAATATTCCCAAAACCAAAACAAAATTTTAAGTTCACCTATGGGTAACTGGAAAGTATGTTTCATAACTCTGTCTTGATGTTGTATCAGTCAGGCAAGGTACTAACACACTTCAGCAGGTCTTTATTTTAAAATGGAAACCTCTTTACAAGCTGCTGCTGCACCCTCTATAGCTCTCCCAGCCTTTCAACTCCCTCCCCCCTCCTTCCTGTTTCCTGTCCTTTCATACTCCCAACGGCCGGTGCTCCCAGTTCTAATAATTACAAGCAACATCTAAACACCACACCTGACTACAACTAAAGATGCTGCCATCTTTTATCATAATGTATGGGTGAAACGCTTAGAAGCCCATGCTTTTCTTGGCCGTGTGCTTATTTGTGGTATCCCATTCATGAAGAGCAGGGATGTGAAGCTGTTTCATCCCTGACAGTCTTGGTTGGTTTTCTCCTGTTATTTTTGTCTATTTTTCAAAGATATTGATTCTTTTTTTTGGTGGTATTTTTTGAACTCTGAAGCAGTGTTATTTGTACATGCATAAGATTGCAATTAATTGATCTGGGAAATATTTTTTACACATTCATTCTGTTCTATATTGTTCTGGCTGGTTGCATAAATCAGCCAATCTGAGAATAGAAACAATACCATATGACTCTCATAACTAACCAGTGTAGTTTGGAATTACCAGTACCAATAACACAATAGATTTCTTGTGAATGAGCAGCTGATCAAGAAATTATTTGCTGAAGAAATCTGCAAAAAAATTAACAACTAATTTTTAAGAGTTAGCAGTCCATTTGCAAACAAAGTGCAAACAGAAAATAAAAAGTAAAAATATTGGAATAAATTATTTGTTCAAATTATTTACTCTGGTCGAGCTACATTTTTCTTTTAAATCTTGAATGTGAGTGGCTTAGTTCCAGACATGGAATTAACATTATAGCCATTCAAAAAAATTCTCATTGACAACTGAGAAAAAAAATACCCATTCACATTTCACTAGCTTTATACAAAAATAAAATTTTCCTTTGTTATGCCGAATTTTTCATGCAAGCAGAAATCAATCATTTGTGCGTGTGTCCATGTGTGAGCATGCACAAGAGAAGCAACAATGCATATTTTAGTTTACTAAATTGTATTTTGTTCCTTGAGTTACCTAATATCACGTTTTAGTTGTCCTCATTTTATAGCTACGTAACCGTATCTTACACTTTAGTACCTATTCTAAGACTATGGCCTCGATCACTATTCCCTCTAAGCTGTGCGTGTGTGCGCATGCACACAGATCCTAAACCCTGCGCACACGGCCTGTCAAAAATTTGCACAGAAGAAATTGTTTGCACACACGGCCTGTCAAAAATTAGAGGGAACCCTTGGGGCCCTCGATCCTGCCAAAAGACTCTTGTGGACAGAGCCTCACTGTGTTTAGTAGGGCTCTGCACTTGCACTGGTATCCTACCTGGGCAGATAGAATAACAGAATTTAAGGCCAGAAAGGACAACCAGATTATCACATCACAGGAAATAAATCCCACGTAGTTAGCTTTGTGTTGAGCACTGTAACCTGGATAGCCCTAAGGAGACTAAACTATTGTGTGCCACATGCAGAGAAGAGGAGGGACTGAAGTGCACCAGTTCCCAAGGCCCCTAAAACATCAGGGAATTGATTTGGTGAGACATACCCTGATTATCTTAGCAAGCAAACTACATGCCATGCTGCAGAGAAAGGCAAACCATGCACTCTCATTGGTACCTGCTAATCTGACCCGCAGGAAAATTCCTTCCTGACTCCAAATCTAGCAATCACTGTGACACTGAGCATGTGAGCAAACCCACCAGCCAAGCATCTGAGAAAGAGAATCCAAAGTATCATCTCAGAGCACCAACTCACCCCAGCCAGTGTCCCAACTCCAGCCACAAGTATCGCTCATGCTTCAGAGGAAGGAGAAACAAGCACAACAAACAAAAGGGGAAAAAACATTTCTTTCATTATGCCTACAGACCAGCTGAAGCCCTGAGATTTAGGAACACAAGACAGGACCAGAAGGGATTCCTGGGCCAGGGAGACCAGCTCCCCCATCACCACAGATTTGACTTCAGAATTGGGATTTATGGGGGGTAAGTAATGACCTGATCCTTCTCCCAATGAAGCCCTGGCCAAACCACCATTAATTGTGATGGGATCAAGATTGGGACACAGATGTTTTTCCTTTGTTCCTTATTCATACTCTGATGTCTTATGCATTTTTACAAAACAAAGTAGATGTTTTAATTACCAAACTGATACCTATATCATCTTTCTTTTAGAAATTAGATGCCTCAAATAATTTCACTAGCTTTCTTTTAACATTGCTCCTTTATGAAACATCACTGTTCATTGAAAAGTCGATTCCACTGCTTCTCAGTTAAAGGAGACAGAGACGTTCAGTCTGGCTGCTTCTCTCACAAGAGACAGTGTCATATGTTAGCTTCTAATTAAAAGGCCTTTGATGTGTGTGCTTGGGGGAAAGCTCTTTGGGGAGCATTTCACATCCCCCGTCCCCAATGTAAAAATCTGTCACTGGCCATCCAGCTTTTTTTCCCCCATGTGTTACCACTACTTCGTTAAAACACACTGCAAGTGAATCTGCGTTTATTACTTTTATTTTGTTTGTGCTTTAGAAAGTTTTCTTTCATATTAGAAGTGGATTATATTATGGCCTGCTATAGAATGCATCTGATTGTAGCTATATTTTGAGGCTATAATAAAGGGACTGTGGCCTTCTATGATGCTTTCATATTTAGCTTTATTTACAAATATGGTTTTCTATCTTAAGCACACAAAGGGCCAATGGTTAAATTTTCATTATCACTGAAAATCCCACTAGGTGTCCATCTGTATCTTTAGACATCGAAATATCAGAAAATCTGCCCCTTACATTACTAGAAGCCTAAATCCTATTTTCAAGAGAGATTTGGGCACTTAAGAGTCTAAGTCACATTGACTTTCAGAACAACGTAGGCTCTTACGTCACTTGGGTTTAATCTGGGTAAAATTTTCAAAAGCAGCTCAGGGACAGAATTAAGTATTCAGCAACCAAAAATCAGAGCCAGATTTTCAAAGGAGCTCAGCTCCAATTTTAGGATATAAATAAGTAATTGGATTTTCAAAAAGGCTCAGCACAGTGGGTACTAAGCTGTTCTGAAGAATCAGTCATAAAATTCCCAACTGGAGTTTCTGGATGCTGAGCTCTTTGGGAAATCTGATCCTTATTTCCTGCCTAAATGGGAGCTTCTCTGTTTTGAATATGTGGCCTTAATTGTGGGTGATGAGTCTTTCTGAAAATTATGGCTTAGGTAAATAATGAGGTTTTTTTTTAAAGTAACATACACAGTGTAAAAAATGCATTAAAATCATACCTACCACCATATCCACACCAAAACAAAAACAAACCAAAAAAAACCAAAACCCCAAAACACCTTCCTAGAAAGGCTTTGCCGAGTGCCTGCAAGGTCAAACTCTGGCTCTGTGCTTAGACTCTAAGTTCCTCAGAGGAAGGAGAGTGAGAGTGTGTGTGTGGATTGTATAGTCCCTCTTCACCCCCAGCAGCCAGAAGAAAAGATGGGCCTTATCACTTTCCCAGAAATCGAACAAGGCTGGGATCTGGAAGACCATAGAAGGCAGCATGTTCAAATCTAAGGAGCCCTCACACACACAACACTGTGCCTAGAGCCACACTGAAGAGAACAAAAGCTCTTCGGTACACATGAGAAAGAAAAGCAGAAAAATGTTTTGTTCTATTTTCATGAACTTTGTTTCTAAACTGCATGAATTTGCCTCTGATTAACATGTAAGCATTTTGCTTTCTTTCACAGCTCTGGTTTGTGGAAAATGTTGTAGCTACATCATTAGGGTGTACATCACCAGTTCCTCTAGAGTTATCTGATCTTTGCTATTTTAATACAAATTTAACAGTAGATGAAAAAAATAGAAGTCTGGTTTTGTGACTGACTTGCTGCCGCCTAATTATCTAGAAACAGAAACACCACTTATTTGAATGAGCTGCATAGCCAGAATTTGAACACTCTCTGTAGCAATAAGGAAACTCAACAGCAGCATGCTATCAGCTCAGTTTACTGAGTAGGTTCTACAGACTTTGTAGATTTGGGAGGTGCGGGGGTGAATTGTTTTTCAAATATATGTTTTTTTCAGTTAACAGTGACTAGTAACTACATTTTTAAACAGTACAGAAGGTTGAATGTCTTGGGAAAGTGCTGGTCCAATTATTAAAAACAACCCGATGCACAAATATTTGTGCAAGTAGAAGTGCAAAGCTCATTTCACTATAATGGTGTCAAGTTATCTGTTGTAAGTATTGTGTAACAATGGGAAGCTTGTGAAAATGTTCTCAAACCCCAAAGATTTCATGTGTTTTACCACAAATGAAGAGTTGCTACAGATTTCATTAGTTTCCTCAATGTATTAAAAAATGTAATCAGGTAGCAAAAATAATATTATGCAACTTAAATGACCAATCACACAACACTGAATATTCAAAACAGTTTGCAAACTGGCAGTCTGAAATTTATTTGGTAAACTATTTGCAATCCATCCCAAATCAGGATCACTGTGAACAGTTTGCTTACCCCCAAAGGGTCTGAATCTGTAGCAATGATTATCCATAATCAATTGTTCAACGCTGTACTCAGGGAAATGGGAAACAGAACCATTGTGATAACTGGGCCTACCAATTTATCATAACTGTAAACTCAACTGTAAAAAGTGACTGAAAGTTCATAAACTGTTACAATGACTTGCTAAATAAAATTGTTGAAGAAAAGATGTAAGAAGGAAATAGACTGAATTAATTTAAAGAGAGAGTTTACCTCAACACTCAATGGCTGTGTTAAGATTATGATAGGTGAAGAAGATGAGTAGATGATCAGATATCAGTGAATCAAAATTGCTGGAAATTAGACCTAATTGGTGGACAAAACAATGAGGGGATGGGCTATTCCACCCATCAGTCCCTTTTGTGGTAATCAGAAAGACATTTTGGGGCGGGGGGGGGAGGGGGAGGTTGGCTTCTACAATGCTGGCTGACTGAAAACAAGGAGACACTGGCTATCATGATGCTGGCTCACTGAAATATAAGAAGGGGAAGTAGCAAGCATCAATTCATTGCTGCCATCCTCACCAGCTCCTGGGACCCTGGACCTACCTCATACTAATCCTGAAAGGTGCAGAGAGAGGAGCCTCCATCAGCTCTGGCTAAATTCAGAGTACCACCTGGAATGTGAGACTTCTGTCACAGACACATCCTTGTGTGTTCTTTCCTTCCCCAACTTATATCTTCTCTTTCCTATCCATATCCTTTTTTTCTTTTGTCTAATAAGAGTCTGGTTTAGTTGCCAAAGACTATATATTTTGCAACACAGCTGTAAGCCCGTCACCAGAAAGAAACAGCTAAATGCAATGCCCTAAACATTCTGATGCTGGTACAAGTTTTCCAGGTCTCAGAGTAGTTGATAAGACCAGGTGCTGTACCTGGAGTGTTTCTCCAGCAATTAGGTTGCAAGTGAGTCAACATCATAGACAGAAGCTTCATTTTCTATCTCTGCTGTTCTGTTCTCTCCCCTTTTGTGCATTTGTCTTCTTGAAATGGCCGTGGACTTAAACAGTGGCAACAACAAAAGCTCCACCCATCTAAACTAATTTCATCTCTTCTCCCCCCAAAAAGTCATTATAGCCATCTAAGAGACAGACCAACATGGCAGTTTTAACTCCAAAAGACTTTCTTCAGCTAAAGAGAAAGTGAACAAGGGATGTTCTAAAATGAAAGCCTTACTTAATACTTCGCATTTCAAATGATTTAACTATTTTCTCCCCTGTATATTTAATAAAGGGTTTAAAAGATTTTTAATGGTGAGTTTACCATGATACTAAGCAGGTCTGAACCTTGTTTAAACGTTTAATGTTGGACAATGGCTGGGTTATGTTAACACCTTTAACTCTTTGTGTCCATATATTCCATCTAAATTAATACAATGGAACCCTTCATCTCTCTGTATCAGTTTTGATTTAAAGCTACCTCAATAGTGACCAAAAAGTTGTTCCTATCTGATGATATCCAGTGGCCTACGTGAAAAAAATTAGCAACATAAAAGTGCACACATCACTACTTGCACCATTAGGAATCTGGACATTTTCAAGTGAGAGGCCAAATATTGCAAGAGCATTGACTGAACTATCCTCTCATATCTGAAGTTAGACACTCTGTGTCAGGGCTGAGACAACTGGGGGGTTAGCCTAGGAATTCTTTCACCGCTGCTATCATTGTTGTACTTGAACTGTAGATAAATAGAGAATTTCAGTCCCCAGGGATGTCAATCAAGCTTTCTTTTTAAAGCAATCTTTGTGATGCCAAGCAGCACATGCTAATCTAGTATAACACAATCATGGAGAAATGAGCCTCACTCCTTTGCTGGACCATTGACACACTGATTTCTTTTACTCTGCTGACCTCTTCTGAAATGTGGCTGCATTTGTTTGGTGTGATATCTGCACCCTTTACTGTACTAATTGAAAGACTAGATGTGATTCATTTCCCTAAAGACTTATTGTAGCCAGCAAGTAGGAATGAACTTTAGTCATTTCTGACTGGCCGCATTTCAAAATCATGTCCCAGATGTACAGGTTTTGTGTTTTCCATGTGCCACTCGTCCTTTTTAAGCTGACATTTTCATTTAGTTATCACCGAGAAGTTCCGACAGGCCAAGAAATCTCTCTAGTTTTGAGTGAGCTGCACTTGCACACTGACACAGCCCTCCCTTGATGATCAAGTCTGAGGGTGAAGTGTCTGTTTACTCACAGGGCAGATCTCTACAACAAAGGAATTCATAGAGTTTATACCAAATGATAAAAAATAACAATAAAACTCATGTCGGGGGGCATATTAACTGGTTTGGATTAGATGGCCTATATCCCCTACAGACCTTTACAAGGAACTCAAATAAAACTAAAATAAGAAAGAAAAACTTGTAGCACCTTAGAGACTAACAAATTTATTTCAGCATAAGCTTTCGTGGGTTAATACCCACTTCATCGGATGCATGGAATCAAATAAAACTGTTTGGCTCTTTAAAACAAAATGCATATATCTCTGTACCTTTGAATGTGCTGCTGGCCATCAGTACCGATGGACCATAATTTGAGAATCTGAGGTAAAAAAGTAAAAATACCTAGCTCTAATAATAGAACTTTTCATCGATAGATCAAAAATTGCTTTACAAAGGAGGTGAGTATTATCCCCATTTTACTGATGGAGAAACCAAGGCACAGAGCAGTCAAGTGACTTGCTCCTGGTCACCCAGCAGGCCAGTGTCAGAGCTGAGAATAGAACCCAGGATTCCTGAGTCCTAGTCCAAAGTTCTAGCATCTAGGTCACAGCAAGTGAGATGTTTTTAATGGTTAAATAAATAAATCTTGTAGAAGCCCCCACCCAGTGACCTGGGACAAATATATATCACCCCCCCTGGGCGCCTCTAAGAGGCAGTACTTCCCCTCTCGCAAGCACAGAGTCTGAGTGTAGAAAAACCTTTTAATGACAGAGAGAAACAGTGCGGCCTTTTGTTGGGGAAACACCACATCTAGGATTTGTAAACCAAACTGTGAGCAACGACCCACCCCAGCAAATTGGCCATGTCCTTTCCCTTTGGTTCTTGAGTCCAGCAACCCCAAAAATCACCCAAAGTCCCAAAAGTCCAACAACCCAAAAGTCCAGACCCAGAGTTCAAAAGTTCATCTGCAGAGTGTTACACCCCCCCAGTCTGGGTAGAAATGGGGAGGGGAGAGGTAAGGGGCACCTTACGTGGCTCGAAGCTGACTGCCCCGTCCCTTCGTGGGGCTTCGCTCGGCTCTGCTCTGCTCCGCCAGCCATCCCACGAGTCACTCCGCTCAGCCGTCCCGCAAGCCGCTCCAGCTGTCCCGCCAACTGCTCCGCTCCGCCAGCAGCTCCACTCCGTCAGCCAGCCTGAAAGCCGCTCCGGCTGTCCCACCAACTGCTCCGCTCCGCCAGCAGCTCCACTCCGTCAGCCAGCCTGCAAGCCGCTCCGGCTGTCCCGCCAAGTGCTCTGCTCCGTCAGCAGCTCCGCTCCACCAGCCGCTCAGCAATATATCTTCCGGCTCCCCCACTACTTAACACAGTGCTCAGTGATTTCAGCTCATAACAATTTCAGCTTTTTAGTGATTTCAGCTTGTAGTTAGGGGAGCCTTCGTGCTCATTTGCACACTTAGCCCAGAGTGATTCCAACTCAGCAGCCTGTGATTAGACTCCTAAGGAACTCAATATTAGCTCTGATATTCCACAGTGGAGAGAGAGAAGGAGATGCAATTGACATTTAGGACCCTCAAAAGAGGCCTATGCCACCAGATACAAATACCTGTCCCCAGCCTCTCTCAATTCACTGGGTTTTGGAATCCATGTCCCTCGCCTAGCAAGTGCTGCTTAGCTAATGGTGAGTCCCTTCATCATAACAAAAGCCCACTGTCCTTGATTCACATAATCAGGGTAACAACACTTTATTCTTCCTGCCCCAATAACAGAGAAACTGGGGCTCCCACAGCAGCCAAAATGACCATTTGGACAAGCGGTCCATCATGCTTTGCAGGGTGGGTGTGTCCATGCAAACAAGATTAGCCCCTGACATTCCTGACATCCCTTTCCACAACTCACCACCAGATGTCAGGGTAGAGCTCATCCTGACTCTGCTTACATCTATATATATGGCATGTGATTTTACATAGCTTAGAATGCTGATAAAAATGGAAGCAGATATTTACTGAGACACAAAGCAGAAAGCAGTTTATCTTCTAGATGTTTTCAAATGACTAAATTTTCTAGCAAACATGCCAGATGTGTCGAAGATGGGAGGGCTCGTCCCTGACTAGAGGGGTCACACTTCTCCTCTACTCTGTGAAATTACCCATTGTTGACAAAAGGTGAAGCTGAACTGGCTTTGAGGATGGCTCAGCTGGAAGTACAGCCACAGAGGAACGTGTTCAGCACCATTTCAGTTTTTGAACTGTCCATGTCTAGCGCTTTCATCTAAACCATGCTCAGCACCGGATTGGCTGCACTTGTGGCCAATGACTTGTCAAAAACAATATGCATAGCATAGAGGAGACAATCAGAAGTGTGACTGTAGAGCACATATAGATACAATTGAACTAGTTTTGATCTACATAATCATAACAGCTGTGAAGCCATACCAGCATAGATGGCAACATGGGCTGTACAAGTCCTTCCGAGATCCCGGGTAAGTACTCGAGAAGCTAGCCCAAGCTGTCGCCAGTGCTGCTGTACCTTCACTGCTATTTTTAACAAGCTAGCTAGATCAAAGATAGCTCAAGTATGTTTACATGTGCAGCAATCACATTTCTGATTGCAGTGTAGAATATCCAAGTTCAGGCTCCGCAGTGAGTCCATCTTGGTCTGCTAAGACTATGAGCAAGGATGCTAATCAGTGTTAGTTGTGATTTTTATTTTTGACCTGCAGGCTACTGTCCACTAAGAACTGCACTGACAGCAGTAACTACCATCTACTGAATGCGGAGCAGGTAATAATGACTCATTAGAACTAGATTGAAGTAGTGACCTAAAGATTAAAAGTCCCATAGTTTAGGGCCAATCTTTTTAGCCATCCAGCACTCCCACAAATGCATTTTTCCCTTTAAAAAAAAAAAAGCTATATTAGTCATATAATTAAAGCCACAAAGAGCCAAATGTGAACATACCGATAGCCACACCCACAGATTGCTTTTCATTAATCCAGCAAGCCAGTTTTACAATATGTGTTTTACAGAATATCCAAACAGCAATGCATAAGGTCTATGAGATTTTAAACCTC
The DNA here is from genome assembly GCA_037349315.1 of Chelydra serpentina. Taxonomy (NCBI): domain Eukaryota; kingdom Metazoa; phylum Chordata; order Testudines; family Chelydridae; genus Chelydra; species Chelydra serpentina. The sequence continues at coordinate 24,182,459 of JBAIAC010000035.1, read as the reverse complement.
TGAAGTCAGCCGAGTATCACTTTGGACCCACTTGCCACTCTGTCTTGCTGCTTAGCTTTTCAGGGTCATTAGCTAAGGCAGAGAGGGACCTGGAACCAAATCTGACTCCCTACTCCAGTCAATAGAAAAACTCCAGTTGATTTGAATCGGAGCAGATCTGGACCCCCTTTGAAACAAAGAAAGAAAAGAAACTAGATGAAATAAAAGCTACAAAAAAATACCTAGGTGATGTGGTGGGAAGCAAGGGTTCAGAGAAGCCAAAGAATGGAAATAAAGTGACAGGATTTTTGGAGGTAAAGGTGTGAAACACTCAGAAAAAGAGCTGAGAGATAAAAGATGCAATCAACAGGATGCTAGAAACAAAAGAAAAACCCAAGAGAAGCCAGGAATGTTAAACATTTATTTCAGGGTCAGCTTAGACCTAATCCGCTGTGTTGTTCTGTGCATTGCTTCATAGTCCACCTGATGAGTTCCCTTTACTTTTTATTCAAGTCATAACATTTATTTGTGCTGACAAACAGAGACATATGGAGCTAGTGGGGTGGGGGAAAACTACTTTTATCTCTGGCTATTGTATTGTGTACACAGCTTCTGACATTGTTTGAGCAGATTTTTAAAATACCTTTCTGATTTGGAGAATATAAATATTGTAATAAAAGGACACTAAGCATTTTCATGTTGATACTGGTCTCTTCTCTAAAACGACACTTCTGATTTTGAATTGGGATCTTTCTCATGAGGATCAACATCCTCACAGCATCCTACATCTTACTGGGTTTTAAAACAGCTCTGAAATCTCTTCGGGGCAAGGAGGAGGACACAAACATGTTGGTTACATTTTCACAATATCATAGTTCAGTGACTTTGCACTCAAGGACAAAATCTAGAAGCTGGCAGCCCTGCCATTACTTCTGCTGTTCATGCAGATGAGGTGCCCACTGCGTATTAGGAAACACACTCATGCCAAGGAGCTAAAAAATATCAGCTAGAATAGAGAAACTGTGACCCTACGTTCTCAGATGGAACATCGAGCTTCAGAAACATCTAGGGCCAGATCCAAAACCCTTGAAGTCAATCAAATGACTCCTATTGACATCAGCAAACTTTAGATCAGGCCTTTGACAAACAAATATATTGACTGCTACTGCCATATAGGGCCTTCAAAACTGCACTCTAAAAAGGTCTCTTCCTCCACTCCCCATCTGCAATATCCTGCAGCTGCTTTGTCAGTTCTAAAACTCAGTATTTAAGGGGACTTGCAAGTTTGACACCAAAGTTCGTGAAATTGATTGGTATTTGGAGTTAGTGGTCTCCTATGAGCATTCCTGGGTTTCTCTGACTGATTTTGATGAAGTGCTTTTATTTGTCTTTCTAGCAAGAGACTGCAGATGAATTTGCAATAGATCAGCATGGCTCCTGTTTAGCTTTGTCAGGCACCACTTAGCCATGTTATAATTTATTTTCCAGGAAAAAGATATTTCTCACGAGGGCTTCAGGCTAACACAGTTATAAAGCAGCTGGCTACTGTTCAGATTCTCATCTGAAGGCAGCTGCATTTCTCTGCATAAGCAGAAAAATACCCAAAGCCAGAGAGGAGGAAGAACCGGAAGTCCAAATTTCATTTGTACATCCTCTTTCCAGTGGCATTTACTTCAGTTAAACTTTGCGAAGAGTCACAGCCGGTAGAGCCAAGGTTAAAACAAGCCTATGGAGTAACATAGGCTGTGCTATTAGCAATGCTGATCTGTGTGCAGACACCGAGCAGGATTTTTCAGTTAATAAAGCAGACTAGCTATGAATTCTCTTTGACAGATTTTGAATTGACAGGGTAAAGTTTTTTTGAATGGATTTTTGTCCTGTATTTATCTTTGGCATAGTGTGCAATAGAACAGTCCTTATCTTCCTTCAGCTTTATTGGGTGGGAGGCACTTTTACTCAGGTCTCAATGGTGGTTGTGTTTGTTGGTGTAGTTTTGTCCCCATTTTCTCCTGAATTACAGTGATTGGTGAGTAGTCTGAAAGTGTGAAGGCTAAAGATCATTCGTTTCTGCTTTGATCACCATTACTGTTATTCAAGAACAGGCACAAGTACGATTACAGGATGAATATAAATATCAATTCAATATCGTTGCATTTATAGAGGGTGTTTTATTTTCTCTCTTCTCTTGTCTCCCACTCTTTATCTCATTAGAATTCAGGGGAAGCAGCATAGTACAGTGTACAGACTTTTAAGAGAGAACGAATCTCAACAGAACACGTCATCAATTATGAAGTTATAATCAACTTTATAATTAATGGAATATTTTTATTCTTGTAGCTTGTCTTGTGCTTTAAGAAATGGAAATGAAAAGAACACAATGAGTGAAACAAAAGACCTAGAGAAATATTTATGCTTAGAAGTAACTGTTGTTCTTGCTATTTTAATCAGCCGTGATGTTCCATTAACACTGACTTAACCAAACCAGATGATGCACTAGGCAGCATCTATCCCTACAATGATTACACATTGTTACTGTTTATTTTTTTAATTGTTCACTGAATGCAATGTAATACTTAAAAGTAAACAATAACTGCAAGTTTAGAGTTGGATCTACGCTCAGAACTTCCAGTGTGACAGTGGGGCACCATGCACAATAAAAACACAAATGCTTTGAAAACATTTGGGACTAGAAGATAATGAAAATACAATTAAAGTTCTGATAGAATCACTTTTAAAAGAATATGTTGCATGCTGCCATCCATCCATCTTGGATAATTATATTAATCCTTTCACTAAAACCTCGTGAGATCTTTCAGAAATATTAATTGAACTGAACTAACAATACCACCTACCTCTAATCCAGTGATTTTCATCAGTAGATCTCAACATGCTTTATGAAGGAGGTAAGCTCTGTTTATCCCCACTTTACAGATAGCGATAAAATGTTATACTACTCTTGCCTGTCTCTGCATTAACAGCAGTGTGCTGTTTCTTTGTACAAAAATGTCACCTTTGTTGTACTACAGTTGTCCTGAAAAGAAACTAATACATTTAGATCTGTGCAGCAACAACAAAAAAGACTTTCTGGTGTTTTTTTTCAGCAACACAATGAGTAATATGTGCTCAGCTGCCATAAAGATTTTTTTTAACTGAGAAAGGAAAGGTCTTTTTTTTTTTTTTTTTAATGCTAACTTATTCTGATCAGATACTAAGCAGCATTTTGGGGGATTGATTCATCTGGACACTCAATTTATGGTTTGACAACTGAGTAGGGAGAGCCTGCTGGGACAAAAGATTGCACTTGCTCCAGACACTACAAAATATTGGCTTCTTCTTTTGAGAAAGTACTAGTAGACAGAAAGCCTGGTCCAGTGACTAAGGTACTAAAATAGGGCACAGAAGACCTGGATTCAACCTCAGCTCTGCAACAACTTACTGTGCAACTTTGGGCAAGTCACAGTCTAATTGTGCCTCAGTTCTGCATTTGTAAAACGGTGCTAATAGCATTGCCCTATCTCACAAGGGTACAGCGAGGATAAATACTTTAAAGCTGTGAGGCACTCAGATCAGTAGCGTAGCCGGGGGGGAGCAGGGGGAGCGGCCGCTCCCCCACTGAGCAGAAGCGGCGCCTTTTTTTGCTCCTGATGCCTTTTGCTCCTACGCTGCAGCCAGAGCGGAGCATTTTTATTTTGCTCCCGACACTTTTTGCTCCCAGCGCCTTTTTTTTAGCTCCGCTCCCCCGTGCTCTAAACCTGGCTACGCCACTGACTCAGATACTGTAGTAGTGGAGGCCGCATAAGTACCAGCCAACTGCAACATTTGTGAAATAATGTTGCAAGCAAACTTGAAACAGGCTTAGATGAGGCATTCAGCCCTCCCAACATTTCACTGAGTAAAATGAAAAACCAAGAGGGGGTATTTAGGCATGTACTTCCTCCTCAGAAAGTAGTACTGATAGCATTTTGCTTAGCCTTTATAATTCCAGCAGCTTATTATAATGTAGCTGTCCTTTTTGATTTGTGTATTAAAACATACTGTACAACCACATTTATTTGTAGAAATAGACTTGTTATTGTAACAACTCGAGGGAGTCTTCTGAATTGAGGGAAAACATTTACATTGGAACAAATTACATTTTACTGAAAAACTAATTGTTACACTGAGAGCTGTACACTGTTGTAATTGCACCATCCTAATTACACACATTGCATTATTTAAAAAGAATAGCATTGTTTATTTGCAATATCCTTTGCTTATTTACAGTTGCATATTTGAACAAGGAGCAAGGAGTTATTCCTACAATGCAGCAGAGAGATGCTTATCCGCTCACAAACACAAAATTAATTCAGTAGAGGAAATCTACTCCCAAACAGAGTGAAAGAGAAATTCCTCCTGAGGCAAGACATTCTACAATTGTTTGTAAATTTCAGTATAATTAACAAAGCATTTACCATCTGCGGTGATTGACCTGTCAGATCTGCTCCTCTAAGATAATTTCAGTGACATTTAAAAAAAATCCATGAATATCAAAAAGCCATATTTGACTTGTAGGGAATAGTGTTATCCTGTAAACAGAAATTGCAAACACACAAAATGGAATTAGTTGGTGAAGAATACTGATTAACACCAGTAGCCTTGCTCAGACAACTTTAGCTCAGACCTTAGTGAAATCTCCCTCACAAGCTATTATAATGGTGCCCTTGCTTTCTTTCTAACATTTGATTGTATATATGACTCTTGAACATAGGTACCAAATTCATGGTCCATTTTGGTCAATTTCACATTCACATGATTTTAAACATCATACATTTCATGATTTCACCTATTTAAATCTGAAATTTCATGGTGTTGTAATTATAGGAGTCCTGGCACAAAAAGGAATTGTGGGGGGTGGCAAGGTTAGTGTGTGTGTGTGTGTGTGTGTGTGTGTGTGTGTGTGTGTGTGTGTGTGTGGGTGGTGGGGGCATTGTGGTACTGCTACCCTTACTTCTGTGCTGCTGCTGGAACCGGTGCTGCCTTCAGAGCTAGGCAGCTGGAGAGCCATGGCTGCTCTCCAGGAGCCCAGCTCTGAAGGGAGCAGTGCAGGAGTAAGGATGGCATGGTATGGTATTGCCACCCTTACTTCCGCAGCGCCCGTTGGCCAGGAATTGCAAATCGCAGCCACTGGGAGCTGTGGGCAGCCATGCAAATGTAAACAAATGGTCCATCAGCGGATTACCCTGACGGGCCCAGGTTGCCCACCACTGTATGAAATGCATCAAACCTCAAGATATATATTTTGTGAACCATCACCAACTCCCTAATTTCTTCTTTTTCCACTGCTATATCAGATCAGTATTTTGTATACACTAGCACAAATGTTTGTCCATATTTTCTTCTACATCAATCTGAATTTAAAAAAAAAACATGTTTAGGGGCATGCAAAACACAGCTTCATCCAAACCAATACATGATTTCTACCCATATATTGAGGTAAAAGTAGCTTGGTGGTGGAGGCTAGATGTTGTGTGGTACAAGAAATCAATGCACCTTCTGTTCTAAGAAGCAACTATAGAAGGTTCAGATTGTTAACGATCACAGTCAAAATGATATTTTAATCTCAGTACACAGTAGGGGATAGGCAGTTACTACATTTCACTAGAATTTTACTGCCCTTGATACATGAAAGATCAAGTAGTCTGACTTTTCATCTTGTTTCAGAAGAAATCCCCTTCTGCAGGTGGTCTAGTGAAGACCAGCCACTGCTCCTAACACAGAAACTTTCAGTCATATAGTAAATGCAATTGATCTTTTTCTTTTGATTTAAGTTCATTACCACAAAAGCAAGAAGAACTTGTTAGAGTTTAAGGTTAAGCAAATGCACAAGTGAACAGAACTCCCGCAACGAGTGTTGTTTGTATGTTTTTGATTGATGATCCTTTACAATATGAATTTCAAGGGCTAATTCTCTTTCCTAAAGTATCTCTGACAGTAAATAAAATGTTGAACTTTTATTCCCATTTTTTGTAAATATCAGAGGGTTTTTCTAGTCTCTCTCTCTCTCTTTCTTTGTATTCTCACCGCTAGAATCACCTAGTTATTTTATCTCTTGATTCAGGGCTAACGAGGAAAGGTTGATTTTTCAGTAAGCCACAGTTCTTCAAGAGTGCTTTCCCTGGAAATTCATCACAAACAGTCAGTGGTGGTGAACAGAACGACTGCACCTTTTCCTTCTTGGGCAGGGACAGGGAGCAAAAGAGAAGGCAGGAACAAGCTTCTCAAGTAGCCGCTTATGGTACCTTAAAAAACAAAATGCTCCATGATAGCAGAGGCCTCCCCTAGCATCTATGGATTAAAATGGGGCACAGAAAGGAAGAATCTGAAGACAATTGCTTTGTGAGGTTTGAAAATCCCAGGAGAGCTTGTAGGGGAATGGGAAGCTTTGGAAGCTGCAATTTCATTGTTCCAGAAGCTGCCCCGGTGAGCCTCCCAATTCATTCTGGATTGCACCAATGGTATCTCCTAGACCAGGGATCGGCAACCTTTGGCATGCGGCCCGCCAGGGTAAGCCCCCTTGCGGACCAGGCCAGTTTGTTTTCCTGCCACCTCCGCAGGTTCAGCTGATCGCTGCTCCCACTGGCTGCGGTTCACCGCTGCAGGTCAATGGGGGCTGCGGGAAGTGGCACGGGCTGAGGGAGGTGCTGGCCGCTGCTCCCCGCAGCCCCCATTGGCCTGGAGCGACGAACCGCGGCCAGTGGGAGCTGCGATCGGCCGAACCTCCAGACGCAACAGGTAAACAAACTGGCCCAGCCCACGAGGGGGCTTACCCTGGTGGGCCACGTGCCAAAGGTTGCCAATCCCTGTCCTAGACTGATGCTCCAGTACATGCCTTGTATAGAAGGAGATCACCGCTGAATCTGTCCTCAGAAGAACAGGAGCTGAAGCTGTTTCAAAGAAGGATGAAGAACCATCACTGCAGATTGAGGTCCCAATTCTAGATTCCTCCTTTCTGAAGACCCCTCCATCCCTTGTAGTATAATTATCCTTGGGATTCAGGCAGGCTTTTCCTCCTTTGCTGATGGTGAGAGTTCCTTGATGCTGATGAGAGTCCATCATATGCATGTCACCTGTTTTCAGCACAGATTCAATGGCAGTCTCAATAAAAATTCCCAGCTGTATGTTAGTGTATTACTGTGTGAAATGGGGCTGCACTATGGAATTTTAGTGCATGCTAGCAGGGTCCACGGTCCACCAGTTAGTGAGCAACACGCTAGTGCACACTAGATTTATATCCTTTAAGTGCAAACTAATGCACCCTGTAGACAAGCCCACAGAGTATTCTGTTGACTTGCTGCTAGATGATAGTTCTATACCTGCCACTGAAGGCCTATGCTGCCCCATTTTAAGTGTCTGAGCACTGAAGATGGCCTTTTTATCCCTGCATAACAAAGTGGCTCTGACCCAAGGATAGTTCCAAATGTCTTTGACATCAAGAAAGCCTGGAGCTAGGTACACTGGGCCTGAAAAGGCAAACAATTAATTGGTAAATGGTCTTCCTTGAGGCACATTAGACAAGTAGGTATTACAGGTGCAATTGCCCTGAACTGACACAAATGCATTACCCGTCCATAGTCCCTTGAAGGTACTCCCGCTAGGCTCCTAGCTCCTCAGTGGTCACCTCTCTTGGGTAGAGACCAGTGTCTCACTCCCTCCTGACCAGGGTTTTCTCTAGGCTGAACAGTTCTCTGCCTACACTGTGATATCTGCAGGAAGCCCACCTCCCTAAACAGGCTAGCACAGGGATCGGCAACCTTTGACCTGCGGCCCGCCAGGGTAAGCCCCCTGGCAGTCCGGGCTGGTTTGTTTACCTGCCATGTCCACAGGTTCGGCCAATCGCAGCTCCCCCGGTCGCACTTTGCTGCTCCAGGCCAACGGGGGCTGCGGGAAGTGGCGGCCAGCACATCCCTCAGCCCACGCCGCTTCCTGTAGCCCGCACTGGCCTGGAGCGGCGAACCATGGCCAGTGGGAGCTGCGATCGGCCGAACCTGCGGATGCGGCAGGTAAACAAACTGGCCTAGCATGCCAGGGGGCTTACCCTGGCGGGCCGCGTGCCAAAGGTTGCTGATTCCCTAGGCTAGCGTCTGTGCTTTGCTTTCTCTTCAAAGGCTATGAACAACATAATAGCCACCAGTTATAAGTTACCATACAACGCTTTATAAGCAAGCATATTCATTTTTAAGGTGAAAGAATTATAGGTAAAACATATTAAAAATGTCCTTATGCATGCTAAAAGCTTACCAAAGATCACCTGTCAGTCTTACCATGCCTCACTAAGCCAAAGTACTCCCAACCTCTCCCAGGAAGGATTGTGGCCCCCCTTGGACAGAAGATCCTGTCCATTTGCTGGATCAGAAAGAAGGACTTGAGTCAGTTTAAACTCAGGCTTATTTATCCAAAAGTCCTTTGTCTATTGGTCTCTGGAGAATCCAGTTTGAACTAGTACATGCAAAGCCTTTCTTCAGGTGTTACAAGCTGGGTGAAGCGACAAAGGGTCCTGTGGCACCTTATAGACTAACAGAGATATTGAAGCATAAGCTTTCGTGGGTCAATACCCACTTCTTCGGATGCAAGCAGTGGAAAAAAGCTGGGTGAATTTGCCTCACCACCTCTCACTATTCTTTGTTCCTGGATGAGCTGTGGTCACCCTCTCCCATGGAAATCCATACATCCCTGGTCCACAATGATACATAAACTTAATACGTATGCGGTCCCAAAAATATCACAGGAAATTGCCATATCTGTCATAGCATCCAAATCCAGAAAGTCAGAAGGACACAAGATATACTGCTTAAACCTTAATCATACACAATGCCCTGGAATCAAATCAGAGGCAGCCAGGGGATCTTATTGTGCAATTTACTGAAACTCAGACTTTAAAACAAACAACAAAACCCTACATAATACTAAACCGAAATACTATGAATAAATAAATCAGAAAAGTTTGGTCAAAAGGCCCATAAAAGGCAAGGAAGGAAGAGCTGGGTACCACATGGCCTATTACATTCTTTGCTCCTAACTTTTAGGGCCACACTTGTATAGTCTCACCAGCGACTATACCTTTCTAGAAGTTCCTTGAAATGTAGTAGTATCAGAAGGGTTGCATTTTGGCAATACACTGACTCCTCCACAGAAGGATGAGTTTTCTCTCTCTCACAAGAGTAATTATATTGTACATGGTGTGTGTGCAAACATACTCCCTCTTCCCCCATATATTAGAGAGAGAGAGAAAGACACACATTTTGTAAAGGTTGATAATTTTCTAAAACAGCTATCTTTAAATCATCAGTTGTTGCTTTGCTTTCTTGGGAGCATATGTTTGCAAGGCAGAGTAATGCTATCTGCTTCTCAACAAAACTTTCTGACTAAAAATTACTAAGGCTGGTCAAAGTATAAAGTATTTCACAATTTTGCAGAAATGAAAAAAGAGGAATTGTCCAATGTTGCTATATTAGAACAGCCTGAACCAATTGTGACCAAATGTGCTGTGAGCAAGGATGGTCTTCATTAAAAGACTCACCTTGGCAAGCAGTTTAAAGACATGCTATACATATAGATAAATCCATTTTATATCATGCCTATGAGTGTTAATCTTACTTCAGAACACAGTGATCACAGCTTACACTGAATTACTCCTTTTTGTAATTCATTGCAGTGAGGTATTACTGTGTGATATCTCCAACCTAGTGAGCACTTCATTATTTTTAAAAAGAAAACTAAAGAGGAAAATCACTTCTGTTGAACTCTATACTCAGCTTATCAGTATTATACGTGCAAAACTGTACAATAAAATTGGACTTCAACTGGCTAGATAGTTAGGCACACATGTGCATGTGAGTATTTTTTAAAAATCCATGCACTCAATACAATACATAATCCACATAATAAATAACAACATCGATACATCAAACTAAGATTTCCAGGAGAGGCATCTTTCTACTGGTGGGTGGACTGTCACGTGCATGTTTATCAAATCAAAAATGGGGATGATTTGCATTGCAAAACCATTGTTTTTAGGATAACAAAAACATGTAAAATTTGACTCAACATTGTGTACCACTATTTGTGATTCTTAGGAGATACCCTTCCATTGAAAATTCATTTTTCCAAGGTACTGTGCAGAGATTTTCCTTTGCAGTCATCTGGAGAATATTGAAAATTATAACCATTGATCACCACTAGTTTTTCACCGTTTAACAAGACATGGAGCATTAGAATGCCAGAGTCTTCCTGGGAAGGTGTCTGCCTGGTTTAGAGAGCAGAAATTCTGCCAAAACAGGCAGACTTTTTATTTATCCCATTTTGATGAATATGCACTGACATTTAAACTATCAAAGGAAAAGAAAAATCTAGTGTTTCCTTCATTTCTGCAAAATAAAGGAATTCTGTATGGATGCTTTTTTCCCTTGAAGATCCCATGCATTTTTAAGCATTGTAAATGTTAACAGTTGCTTAACAAATACAAACATAGTTAAAAGGAAATTTCATATGTAATTCTATGGTTAGAAATCTGGTAAACAAATTTGTACATATGATTTTTTTTAAAGATACACATAAATTTATTACCTTTAATCCATAAGAAAAAAAATCACAGCCAGATAAAGAAAGCAACCCTAACGGTTGTATGTTACTGTTTTATTTTGGTCTTACTTTCGCCTGGAATTTACATGATCTCTGGCGGCTTATGACAGTTGTTTTATAATATGCAAATAGTAATGTACTGACATTTCCTATCGGATGGCTGTTCAATGACCTATGTGAAATGAGTTGTTTGTCTAGTGGCTAATGAACAAGTATTTCATTGCACAAAACACAACTCCACGATTGGCAGCATGAATGGCAACATCAGCAACGAAACCAACAACTGATTGGACATAGAAAGAATTATCCTCTAACCCTATCAGTGGTCTCTTAACACCAGGGATGAAATATCTTAGAAGGCAATGGGGAGAAGCTTGCACCACCAATGTGATGGTTCTTTGGGTTCAGGACTTCACTCTCCAAGAATCTAACATGAGCACTGAGTTCATTCAATACTTTTTAAAAAAAAAGTTCATTCTATTTGCATAAAAGCACCATTCAAATGGTATCTATGACTCTGAAAAATAGCAGCCACATTTAATATTATCCCGTTGCTGAAGTGCAAACAAAAAATCCTGTTGACATGATACGATATCATAAGAAGCAGTTAATTGTGGTTTTAAACCTTTAAAGTAAGAAGTGTTATGGTTTTGCTAAATAACCTTTATAATTCAGTGGAACTAGGTAATATTTGTTCTACATTGCATTTGTCCAATTCATTATGTTGGACATTATCAAAGAGTTCTAAGAAAGCAAGGAGACTTGCTGAAGTGAGCACATTTTATTCTAATAATCTCCACGGACTTAAATACTTAAAAGATTTTCTTTTACAGGACCAACTTCTCTTGGTCCAATAAAAGAGATTTCCTCACCCACCTTGTCTCCAATATCTTGGAACGGACACAGCTACAACAAGACGGCACAAAGCTTTTCTAAACTTAAACATATAACAAACCTGATCCTGATTAAAAGAGACATTTCCCCCTCAAACAAAAAATCTGTCTTAATCAAGAGTTCTGATTTAAAATGTGTTTCAATGCAGTGCAGCGAACACCCACACAGATTGCTACTCTCACATGGCAGTCTGGCCTGCTTTAGTGGTGGGTTTGAGACCCAGTGGCTTCCCTCCTTCACCCTACTGGCTGCTATTTGTCTCTCTGCTACAGACTCTGGCAGACATCACAGCCTCAGTTGTACGTGGGTCATGTTTTCAAGCTTTTCTTCACAATGTGAGGGCTGGGAACATTTCATTTTAAATGAAAGCTGAGATCCTGATGTCATCACATAACTCTGGGAACCATGGTGTGTGACTACCGTACCTTAATCTGTTCCTCTCACTTCTCTTGAAGCAGGAGTCTGATTCCGCTACAATCAGGAAGTACAAAAGTGGGTGCATCTTTAGTTAAGTCACACAAGGAAAGTTAATGAAACATGGGTGAACCTTGAATTCACTTTGGGTCAGTTCCTATGTTATCCAATCATTCACTTATCCATAGTAACATGTTTTAATGAACAACCCACACCCTTGGTCTCCCCTGCTGCTCAGCAAATGTTAGCTGCTGGAGGAGCTTAGCTTAAAAGAGGGCCATTTATGTCATCCTTTGTTCAATTAGATCATGATTCTGCTAGTTAGGAAAGCTTTTATCAGAAATGAAAATGTAAGCAGAGGTGATATCCTTCACTGCAGATCTGTCCTAAAATGAATGCCAGAAAACATGCCTTAAGAAAATGAGATTCCTATATCATCTTTATAGATTAATATGTTTGGTACAAGTGATAGAGAAGTTGGGACACTTTCCTACCTTATTCTTCCTTCCAATATGAATTCAATAAGTAACTTAGCTTGGCGCTCCCTTCAATCCTTTAATTTCCTGTCTCATTCGTCTCTTTAAATCTTCATATAGTAAGAGTTGAGAGATGCTCTGATTATGATGCTATATTTTCTCTTACCCTGAAGCAATTTTAGCCTCTGAGCCTTTTGATTATTTGTATGATTAAAAAATTATTCAAAAATCCCCCTCTCCATCCTTTCCCCTCCTATTCCAAACACATTGTGTGTTTTGAGATATGATTAATGCATGTGTTTATGATAAGATACCCTTTCTCTGTCAGCTTATCCTTTCCCCCTTCCTATCTGTTAACAATAGATAGCGTCCCATTAGAGGGTGCTACAGTGTGCTAATGTACAGGGTAATGCCTAGAGGAATTTAGAGAACTGTATTCAGGAAGTGCTTGATGGGAGTTGAGAGTATGTTTGGAGGAGAGAAAGTGTGAATATTGCACTGTCTTGGCTCTCTCTATTTTATGCTTGCCGCCAAATGCCATCAGTGGCACAACCACACAGTGTACCATTCTGTATGCAAAAATCTGCCACTGAAAACCTCCAGCCTACTGTCTCATGTTCCCTAAACTGACTGCACTTAGGACGGAAGAATCCCATGCACTGCTACAGACTAGGGACCGAATAGCTGGGCAGCAGTTCTGCAGAAAAGGACCTAGGGGTTACAGTGGACGAAAAGCTGAATATGAGTCAACAGTGCGCCCTTGTTGCCAAGAAGGCTAACAGCATTTTGGGCTGTATAAGTAGGGGCATTTCCAGCAGATCAAGGGACGTGATCATTCCCCTCTATTCGGCACTGGTGAGGCCTCATTTGGAGTAGTGTGTCCAGTTTTGGGCCCCACACTACAAGAAGGATGTGGATAAACTGGAAAGAGTCCAGCGGAGGGCAACAAAAATTATTAGGGGGCTGGAGCACATGACTTGACTTATGAGGAGAGGCTGAGGGAACTGGGATTGTTTAGCCTGCAGAAGAGAAGAATGAGGGGGGATTTGATAGCTGCTTTCAACTACCTGAAAGGGGGTTCCAAAGAGGATGGATCTAGACTGTTCTCAGTGGTAGAAGATGACAGAACAAGGAGTAATGGTCTCAGTTGCAGAGGGGGAGGTTTAGGTTGGATATTAGGAAAAACTTTTTCACTAGTAGAGTGGTGAAGCACTGGAATGGGTTACCTAGGGAGGTGGTGGAATCTCCTTCCTTAGAGGTTTTTAAGGTCAGGCTTGACAAAGCCCTGGGTGGGATGATTTAGTTGGGGTTGGTCCTGCTTTGAGCAGGGGGTTGGACTAGATGACCTCCTGAGGTCCCTTCCAACCCTGAGATTCTCTGATTCTCTGACTGCTGCTGAGCAGTAACCAGGTCAGTGATAAAGTCATCATTCTCATTTTCCACCTTGCCTGAAGAAATCAGATGCACTCAATACAGAAGAAAGAGGACAAGGGCAATATTGCCTTAACATATTATATTCTTAGGACCTTAAATAGGTTGTTTAATTTATATTATTTTCAAAAGTGGATTCAATACTGCTGGGAGATGCAAGAAGGATAGTACAGGACACTAAAGTTAGTCCACAGAACAGGTGCAACAAGGGCAGTTGTAACACAAACTTCCCAAAAACAGTTTTGCCAATATTCCTGCACAACCACCACAAAGGATGCAACAGTAGTTTAGTCTCCCCATCCACTCTTCTCTTAGAGCTCTGCTGAGACAGTCAACAAGAGTGTGTGTGTGTAACCCACACACCTTCTGGGTGTGGTGTTCTGTCCCATCTAGTGGCACTGAGACCATTTAGAGAGAGTTAAATGAGTCTGCTCTACAGCCTTAGCTAATGGCCACTGGACTTTTAGCTCATGTGGTAGAGGCTCATGGACTAAGCTCCCAAGGTTCCCGGTTTGATCCTGCCTGCTAACAACGGGGTCTGTCAGCGTTACAAGTAGGGGTTTGTCCGGTATTTCAACTGGGAAGACTCTGAAGCTTGGGACGTGCTTCCTCAGCTAGGGGAGGTATGTAACCCACACACCTCCAGGGTGTGGTGTTCTGTCCCATCTAATGGCACCGAGTTCACTTAGGCTAGGTCTTCACTACCAGCCGGATCGGAGGGTAGAGATTGATCTTTCGGGGATCGATTTATTGCATCTTGTCTAGACGCGACAAATCAATCCCCAAAAGTGCTCCCCGTTGACTCTGGTACTCCAGCTTGCAAGAGGCGCAAGCGGCATTGACAGGGGAGTGGCAGCGGTCGACTTCCCGTCGTGAGGACGGTCAGGTAAGTTGATCTAAGATACGCCGACTTTGCGTAGCTGAAGTTGCGTATCTTAGATCGACCCCCTCCCCCGCTAGTGTAGACCAGGGCCTAGAAAGAATTAAATGGCTTTTAGCTCATGCATTAGAGGCTCATGCACTAAACTCCAGAGGCCCCAGGTTCAATCCTGCCCGCCAACAACCAGGGTCTGTCAGCGTTACCTGTGCATACTGGAGAGTGGATCTAATTCTTTGCTGTTGCACAGGAGTTACTCTACTACAAGAAAAAGATTTACCATTCCTTAACTGAAATGACAATCTATACCAGGGTTCGGCAACCTTTCAGAAATGGTGTGCCGAGTCTTCATTTATTCACTCTAATTTAAGGTTTCGTGTGCCAGTGATATATTTTAATGCTTTTAGAAATTCTCTTTCTATACGTCTATAATATATAACTAAACTATTGTTGTATGTAAAGTAAATACGGTTTTTAAAATGTTTAAGAAGCTTCACTTAAAATTAAATTAAAATGCAGAACCCCTCAGACTGGTGGCCAGGACCCGGGCAGTGAGAGTGCCACTGAAAATCAGCTTGCGTGCCTACCCCTGATCTATACCATAGTTTCAAGACTTTAGAAAACAGCTCTGTGAATGACATGCTAAACAGATTTTAGAGGGTTCCCCCTCCTCACCACTGCTAATATCTAAATGTAACCCCCACTATATCACGAATGGTTTTGTAATAAGGGGACCTACCACATGGGTAAGTTTGTACTAACATATACCACAAATGCTCAATGAATTCACTAAGCCAAGTTTGCTTTCTGTGTCAGCTTACTATAATAATCGCTTTTAAATACTAACTGTGGTTATACTTAAAGGAAGCCAAAGTTCCCCCAGTTCATTGAGTATAAAATATAAACTACACCTTGTAGACAGTATCTCTCTGTGGTGTGGGGGAGTTTATTTTTAATAACTCTTCCTGTTGCCGAAAAATAATTGTCTCTCCCCACTAAGGAGAGATTAATCATGTACATTTATTAAGAGTTTATCTTAAATTTAAATAAGCCAAGAAATGCCACAGCAGTGAGGTTGATTTGAAAAGGCGAAAAAGAAACTTCATTTTCAGTAAAGTTTGCAAACCATCAATCAAAAAAAAGAAAAGTTGCCTTGTATACATTCCATAGTTTTTTCTGGAAGTTTGCATTGTGTTGCCAACATTTTGCATCAGTTTTGCTCTAAACATTTTCTCTAGACTTCTTTCTTCCCTTGCCCACACAAGAGACCTGTAAAATAGTTGCTGACTTTATGTTGACCTACTTTTCTCTCTCTTCACTAGATACATAATGCAATGAGTGCAAAGTTTACAGCAGTAGATACCATCAAACTTGACAGCATGAGAAAAACTTTGACTCGTATAAGCAGCAATGATAGTAGTACATAGAAGGTCTAGAGTACAAAAGAATATGACTATTGCAATTCTGTTATTTACAGCTTTTTATCAGAACTTTTATTTCTTTTTTCCTTCCTGAGATTGAATAGGGTTGGATTACTCAGTTTCCTTCACAAATTTCTTTCATACTGTCTATCAAACTTAGGTTCTTACATGGCCTCCATTACTGTCATATCTGACAGTCTCTCACAATCTTTTAATGTCTTTTTTCTCACAATACCCCGGGAAGTGGAGAAGGATTATTATACCAATTTACAGATGGGGAATTTAGGAACAGAGAAACTAAGTGATTTGCCCAAAGTCACACAGAAGTCTGAGAGAGAGAAGGGCATTAAACGTAGGTCTCCTGAGTGCCAAGCTAGTGCCCTAACCATCGGAACACTATTCTCTTACATGTAGATTTGCAACAGGTTTTAATTTTGTTCATTTAAGATGGAAGAGGGAAATCTTGCCCATTCTCTCAGGATGACACGAGCCCTGACTCCAATGGAACAAGTCTGCATCTTCAGTAGAGCTGGTCAGAAATTTTCAGTGGAACATATTTTCCATTGGAAAATGCAGATCAAAATCAACATGTTCTGTAGCAATATGTCAATTTTAATGGAAACCTGTTTCTCGGCCCGCTCACCTATGGCCCCAGCTAGTTGACAGCCCGCCTGGTGAGCAGCTAGGGCTTCCCAGGCTTCTTGGCAGATCAATTAAAAAAAAAACACCTGAGGTCTTGGAATTTTGTCCCAATTCAGTATAAAAATGTTTCAAAAACACCAAATTTTCTTGCAGTACAGGAATTCCATTCCCCGGGCATCTCCATACTTCAGTGCAGAGTTTAGAAGCTCAGAGCTGGGTGGACAGAGAGCTGCATTCCCCTCACATGCTGAGGAAAACAGGTCGGTGGAGGTTTCCTGTACATGACTGCAGAGAGCATTTTTGAGCAGGCTGGTTATGCAGGCTCAACCCTCAGATCATAATTTGCCCCATTATTTATGTGTATAAAGCTAGAAAAAGTCCTAAGTAAGCACCTATTTATAAATAAATTATAGTGGTAAAATGCATATAAACCAGGGCTACAACTCTATGCCGCTGTGAAAATGGACAGTGACAATCTTAACTTGATGGTCCAGGGATAATAAAGGTAATAAAGGTACACAGATTATTTAGCTACTTCTCTACATTCACCTTCAATTCTCTTTATAACACACAGAGGGTCTGCCCAACTTATAGGACCCTCTCAGAAGTAATTCAAGGCTCTGGGGCAACGCAGTTGCAAATGCTGATCCAGATTCCTCTGTCAGTCTGATTGCCCCACGCTTAGGAATGACTCTGGGGGACATACAAACTTCCTTGCATCCCTTGATTGCTCATCATGGATGTGAGTTCTTCCCAAGGTCACAATTCTCTGGTAACCAAGGAAGTTCCATGGTAAGAATGTCACTCTGGGGTTCATGAATGTGGTCCCATTACATAGCACTTAAGTGCCTCACAATCTTTAATGTGTTTAGCCTCCCTCCACATCTCACCCTTCCCTGATGAAATAGGTAAGTGCCATTAATTCAATTTTACAGATGGGGAGTTAAGGCAAAAAGAGACTGAGACTTTTCCAAGATCACACAGGAAGTCTGTGGCATGGTAGGGGATAGACCATGGATCGGCAACCTTTGGCGTGCGGCCCGCCAGGGTAAGCCCCCTAGCGGTCCGGGCCAGTTTGTTTACCTGCCACGTCCGCAGGTTCGGCCGATCGCAGCTCCCACTGGCTGGGGTTTGCTGCTCCAGGCCCATGGGGGCTGTGGGAGGCGGCGCGGGCTAAGGAATGTGCTGGCCACCACTTTCCGCAACCCCCATTGGCCTGGAGCCAGTGGGAGCTTCAATCGGGCGAACCTGCGGACGTGGCAGGTAAACAAACTGGCCTGGCCTGCCAGGGGGCTTACCCTGGCGGGCCGCACGCCAAACGTTGCCGATCCATGGTCTATCCCCTACCATGCCACAGACTTCCTGTGTGATCTTGGAAAAGTCTCAGTCTCTTTTTGCCTTAACTCCCCATCTGTAAAATTGAGTTAATGGCACTTACCTATTTCATCAGGGGAGGGTGAGATGTGGAGGGAGGCTAAACACATTAAAGATTGTGAGGCACTCAAGTACTATGTAATGGGACCACATAAGATAGATTCTTTAAATGAGTCATGGCCTGAAAGTAGCAGACTATCCCAGGCTGAGAGGTTTGTTCCTATCAACTGGAAGATAAAAGGCCCAAAAGGATGTGTGGGCAGCAGTGAGCTGTAACCCCACATATCTTTGGTCCAGGGACAAGTCCATCTCTCTCCCTGGAAACAAAACAGGGTAATTGCTCCAGCGCTATACTCCAACTCTAAGACCCCAATATGAAGAGATCTAAAACAGGGAAATAAGAACGACAGAAAGCTCATATATATGGGAGATTTCCTTTCCCTGGTGAGCTCTGCAGATCTCCACTGCGCAACTTGTTAAAATTCATTAAAGGCCGTTCCCAACAGGCCAGCCTTTCCCCTGGACAGAACAAACCTCTGGGTAACCAGAACTATTGGCTTTCTAGGACATGCACAGCCCAGAGGGCCTCAGGTATTTCCTGATGGATTAGACTCAAGAACTGCAACTTTGATTTTACCACAGAGAACTGTGTATGCTATATGCTGGGTGACAGTTACTGTATGTTTATACCTTATTGCACATAGCTTTTCTATAAAACTAAATCTGGAAAAAAAAAACTACCATTCCACAAAACAAGCACAATTTATCATTTGTAAAACGGATTTGCAAAATCTGTTCAGACAAATAAGAATTTTGCAAATACTTCAAGAATTTTGCAGTTCTGCCTTCAGATCTGTGTGATGATTTTCTGCTCTCCTGTTCTTAGATGCATAAACTTGTGCCTCATCCTCTAGTCATTCCTCACTCAAAATCTCCACTGATTTCAAGAATAATGACTAGTGGATCAGCTCACAAACTTCATCGATGGGTATTCAAGGGAGGTAGAATGCCAGATCTGTCACGCAAGTCTGTCACACATTTTAATGATCAGAACGCTGTCAGTCAGACTCTCATTCCACTGACCTAAACCTCTGGAAACTTTTGCCCACCTCTTTAGGTGCCCAGGACACAGTCTGTGTGTTATGACATACTATTTTTATTTAAATAATAATTAAAAAAGCAGCAAGGAGCTACAGCTAGAAAATCTGGACCCAGATTTGATACAACCCCAAACCCAGGATTTTTTAAGATCAATGGGTTTCGATCCAGCTAGTTATAAATATAGGTGCCATTGCAAAACTCTGATCAGGACCTGGTTTTATATTTCAATCTACCCTAGGACTTTGTCTTTTCTAGGTAAAAATGTTCTTGACTTGTGTTAGTTAACTTGTGGTAACATCCTCGTGAAGACAAGGCAGTTTGTATCTTTAACACAAGTCAGCAGGTTGAGGTAAACGCTATATTCCCCCCTCGCCCATGTAATTTTTACATGTTAGCAGGCTAAGTTAAAGACCAACTACCTTGTCTTTACAAGCATATTACCTCATGTTAGTTATGATGTTAGCTAACATGAGTCAACGGCATACTTTTTCAGCTAACGAAGACATATATTAAGCCCAAGGATGATTGAATCCTGGATTCTCTTTTGGGCGCTCTCTCTCAAAAAGGGAACAAAAAACAAAAACTCTATATATGGCTGCATAGCTTAGAATCTTGAATTCAAGAACAACAATCTTGCACCCACAAAGAAAGAATTTTATTTTCTCATCCTAAAATATAGGAGCTAATTCATTTCCAACATTTGTTTAAAAAGTATACAATTGCAGATGAAATATCAGCATTTTCCACCTGCCACCAAAGGAGAAACTGCTGCAAGAAACCTTTGCCAGTTTTTATATATCCTATTACATTAATTAACATTATTATGTTACCATCTGTCAGTTTCCGACTGTGAGTTGAAGTTCTGCTTGCATTAGAATTGAAAATAACTTTTAATCTTTTTTTTCATTCTCAAAGAGAATTTATTTTAAAATAATGTACACAAGCAATAAACTTTCAGTGGTGTTTTATTTTAGAAAACAACATTAAGATTTATATGATATAGTCAGGTTTGGAACTGATAATTCACTGACATTTAATTACACAGTTTAATAACATATTTATTCCAAAGTTATAACAACTTTGCTTTACAAAGTGACCTTGTAACATTTTATTAATTTGCTTAATTAAAATACTTAATCTTGAAAAAGCTTTCAGGCTGTTCAAATAAAGGCAAACAAATATTCAAATTAAATCAACATTTTTTTCCTCTTTGATATATGTAATTAACTTTCACTAGACTCAATAAACAAATTGTATGTAAGGTTGTTCATATGACAACAGAAAATAGCTTGCTGTCAACTTAATCTTCTTTAACACTGTAAACCATTTTCAGTTATGCTGAAAATCCTGTTTAAAACCTTTACCTGGAAAGCAATAAATATTAAATATTTCCCCACTGGCACTGTAGGGAAAACATTTATTTGTAAATGATCATAAATCAATATATTTTTTTACAAGTGATCAGAAAACCCTCAAGGCTAGATAAAACTTGATTGAGATGAAACCTCTCTTTTGCAATCGGACTGTTAAATTGAACTCATTTTCCCCTTAAACAATTTAAATATTTGTTGACCTGATATTTTATTGGATATTGACATTGGAGTTGCTTGCTGTTTATGGTATCGTACACTGTCTTTTTCAATTGTTTGAGGTAATGCCACAGTGTTTGTGAAAGGTCTGTTACACATTATAAATCATAACTATTAAGACCCTGATCCTGCAAAGACTTAACACATGTGCTTAACTTTATTATCAGGAGTACTCTCATACAAATCAATGGGGCCTACACATAGCAGTAAACTTAAGCATGAACATACGTGACTGAAGTATCAGGATCCAAGAGCCAAATCTCACAAACATCCATATGCCTAAGGATGCATACAAGTAGTCCTACTGGGTTCAACAGTATTACTCACGAGTATAATGTTACTCACACATAACAGTTTACCGGATCAGGGCCCTAAGTTCTGAAAACAAGGTTTCTATCAATAGCCATGCACAATAATTTAACAAATTAAAATCATTCCTAGATACCCCAGAATTGCTTCTGTCCCAGAGAACATCTCACATGTTTACTCCACGATTGCTGCACATGCTTGATTTGGGTTACGTCCTTTCACCTATCCTGAGTAGCACACATCTTTTCTTTCCTCTCCTACCTTCCTTTCTTAACAAGAAAGAGGGACTCACTGGACAAAAAGAGTGTTCTCTTCCTCAGCATCTACCATTTCCCCCCCTCTGTCCTTTCATAATTTAAGCTTACCTGTTGCTGGCTTCTTCTCTACATCAGGTACTGTGTTTGAATGGGGACAAAGGTTTCAAAATGGAGGATGGGCTATTTATAAACTCTCTCACTCCTCCCCCAAGGGTTATGCCAATTAAGGATAGAGATGAGGCACAACTGTTTATATGCAGACAATTAGATGGGACAAGAATGGGAAGGCAGAGAGTTCAATTAATTATAGGCCAATGTGGTTATTGGCCATTTTCCTCAGTGTCCATTGGTAGTTTTCTTGTTTCACTTAGAAACAAGTGAATAGAACAAGTTTCTTTGTTTGTTTGTTTTTAATGTTAGTTTACTGACAGTGTACAATATTGTGTTGGGGAGGGATAGCTCAGTGGTTTGAGCATTAGCCTGCTAAACCCAGGGTTGTGAGTTCAATCCTTGAGGGGGCCATTTAGAGATCTGGGGCAAAAATCTGTCAGGGGACAGTACTTGGTCCTGCTAGTGAAGGTAGGGGACTGGACTCAATGACCTTTCAAGGTCCTTCCAGATCTATGAGATAGGAATATCTCCATATGGTGTCTGTGACCTGTGTAGGAATTGGCCATATAAAGCCATGCTTCCATTTGGTAACTGTAAATGAAAAATATGCAGTTGCTTTATGTAATTTTGGTAAAAATCCATATGACCCTGATAACCCTAATCATCATGGTTATCAGGAAACAGATTCAATGCAATACAATTCTTATGCATAATTAGGTAAATGCAGAGGTAATTCCACAAGTCATTGTGGATGTGTCCTATTAATGATATTAATAGGTGAAATTTGCAGTTTGCTGTAATAGACTTCCTTCCATGCTACCTCTGTTCATTTAAAGTTGCTTCCCTGTCGTATTATGAAGGAAAATCATTATTCAAATATATTACACCATGTAGGGTTAGTTTTGTGACCCAGTCATTAGATATGTACACCTAGACTCCCTGGAACACTAGGTTCCAGATCTTTCAGTGTAGCATCTCCCTCCATTCTCTAGCATTAAATACATGCAGTTCATCGTGTGTGAAAGTTTTACAGAAGAGATTTGAAAACCCAAATTCCTGTCAACCCTAAGTGCATATCAAAGATCCCATGATAATGGGATGGCTGTGGCCCTGCTGTCATGCCACCTGCTTTTGGGTGCTCTGTTCCCCTCCTCTTCCCCCTAGAGGAAGCTGCATTTGTGAATGGCCTGGGGATGAAAAATCTGAATGTAAAATACTGGTACAGTTATTTGTACATTACTGATCTCTTAAATTCATGAAAGAAGAGTGATTCATTATCAGCACAGTGTGGTCCTTGGAGCCTCTAGGAACTGGGATGATTGTTTAATTGGACTGTTTCTATCTTCACTGGGATCAGTGACAGCCACAAAGATTGTATTGTGCTCACATTGTAAAAAACAACAACAACAAAAACCATACAAAGTGGAACAGTTTCAATGGGAGACCACCCCATGGCCAAGATGCTCTCATAGGGAACAGCAGGTCAAATCAGACAGAGAGGAGAACTGAACCTAAGTCTCCCCCATCTTGCGTGAATGGTCTAATTATTGGTCTATGGGGCAAATTGTTTTCTTTCCCTGCTTTTATTTTTTTATTTTTGGTGAGAAATGGACTAGGTGCCTGGTTCCAGGAGTAGGCTCATGGTTGTGAATCCTGAGTGGGAGGAACTGTCTTCCTCCAGCTCAGACTCGGACACTTAGACCCATCCACAAAACCCACACATGGCTACCGCCTAAACTGGTAAGTGCCTAAACTCACTTGGTACCTACATATTTGCTATAAAAGTCCCCTCGGAGCCTAAGTTTCCTTCCTCTGGGCACATACATAATGCCTCACTCTAAGCATTTGGATGCCTACCTCATACCTAAGACCTGGAAAGTTCCTCAAAACAGATGAGGATAGGGATTCTCCAGCTTATCTCACCTGTAGGGCCCAATCCAGGAGTGTGCTCAATGCATACCTACTGGACCAGGGCCAGTGCAAAATTCAGCTGGAGAAAGAACATAAGAACAGACATAGACCATAAGGTCAGAACAAAGGTCCATCTAGCCCAGTATCCTGTCTTCTGACAGTGGCCAATGACAGATGTCACAGAGGGAATGAACAGAACAGATCAAGCGATCCATCCTGTTGTCCATTCCCAGCTTCTGGCAAACAGAGGTTAGGGTCGCCATCCCAGTATATCCTGGATAATAGCCACTGATGGACATATCCTCCATGAACTTATCTAGTTCTTTTTTTGAATCCTGTTGTAGTCTTGGCCTTCACAATATCCTCTGGCAAGGAGTTCCACTGGTTGACTGTGTGTTGTGTGAAAAAATACTTCCTTTTGTTTGTTTTAAATGTGCTGCCTATTAATTTCATTTGGTGACCCCCTAGTACTTGTGTTACAAGAAGAAGTAACCTTTTCCAATTCCAATATATCTTTTTTGGAGCTGGGGTGACCACTTCTTCACACAGTATTCAAGATGTGGGCGTACTGTGGATTTAAATAAAGGCAATATATTTTCTGTCTTATTATCTATCCCTTTTTTAATGGATTCCCAACATTCTGTTTGCTTTTTTGACTGCCCGCTGCACACTGAGTGGATGCTTTCAGAAAACTATCCACGACTCCAAGATTACTTTCTTCGATGATAACAGCTAATTTAGACCTCCATCATTTTTTATGTACAGTCAGGATTATGTTTTCCAATGTGAATTACTTTGCAACTTACTCTTTACCCCTCACTGTTTACCCCTTTTTCCAGATCATTTATAAATATGTTGAATAGGACTTGGCCCAGTAGAGACCCGTGGGGGACACCACTATTTACCTCCCTCCATTCTGAAAACTGACTATTTATTCCTACCCTTTGTTTCCTATCTTTTAACCAGTTACCAATCCATAAGAGGACCTTCCCTGTTATCCCATGACAGCTTAAAAGCCTTTGGTCAGGGATCTAGTCAAAGGTTTTCTGAAAATCTAAGTACACTATATCCACTGGATCCCCCTTCTCCACATGCTTGCTGACCCCGTCAAAGAATTCTAGTATATTGGTGAGGTATGATTTCCCTTTACAAAAACCATGTTGACTCTTCTTCAACAAATTATGTTCATCTATGCGTCTGACAATTTTGAAGTCACATTTATAGGCCTCTAATTGCTGGGATTGCCTCTGGGGCTCTTTTTAAAAGTTGGTGTCACATTAGCTATCCTCTGGTCCTTTGGTACAGAAGCTAATTTAAATGCTAGGTTACAGACTACAGTTAGTGGTTCTGCAATTTCACATTTGAGTTCCTTTAGAACTCTTGGGTGAATACCATTTGGTCCTGGTGACTTATTACTATTTAGTTTTTCAAATTGGTCCAAAACCTCCTCTAATGACACCTACATCTGGGACAGTTCCTCAGATTTGTCACCTAAAAAGAATGGCTCAGGTTTGGGAATCTCCCTCACATCCTCAGCCATGAAGACCGATGCAAATAATTCATTTAGTTTCTCCGCAATAACCTTATCATCCTTTAGTGCTTCTTTAGCATCTCGATCATCCAGTAGCTCCACTGGTTGTTTAGCAGGCTTCCTGCTTCTGATGTACTTAAAAAAAATGCTATTACTTTTTGAGCCTTTGGTTAGCTGTTCTTCAAATTCTTTTTTTGGCCTTCCTACTTGTATTTTTACATGTCATTTGCCAGAGTTTATGCAAACTTTCTATTTTCCTCAATAGGATTTAACTTCCACTTTTTGTATATGGAAGATCCAGATTCAATTCCCCCCTCTGGCAGATGAGGAGAAAGGATTTGGACTCCTCTTTCTCTGGAGCATGCTCTAAAGTCATTGAAGCCAAAGGACTGTACCCTGGGTTTCCTGCTTGGGTGTCCTAACCACTGAACTAGAGAGTCATTCTCATGTGCTCACTTGTGTTCAATAACAATTTAAGTATTTATCCAAAGTCCAACTGTTTCAACAGGAGAGATTGAGAGAAATGTACCTCAGAAGTGGTGAAGGCATTCTCTTGAGAGGTGAGAAATACCTATTCAAATACTTCCCCCCACCCCCATCAAACAGAGTGGGCAATTGAACCTGGGTCTTCCACATCCCAGGTAAATGCTCTATCCATCAGGCTAAAAGTTATAAAGGAGGAAGCATTATCTCCTCCTCCTCTGTTTCTTGCAAGAATTGGTGATCCACCTAAGCCATCTGTCTCCAGGAGTGGGGTTCCCAGCTGCAGATTGCAAGCAGAGATAGGCATCTAACTCCATGAGATGGGTGGGGCTTAGCACACACTCCTCTCATCAGCATCTCCCAGTGGCTAGCTTAGGCTTTTCCCCACCTAACATGCTGGCTTTTGTGGGTTGCAGTCTGTGGCAGCTCTCTGTTCCCCTTCCTTGTATATGCAGCCTAGGCACCTAAATCCGGATTTG
The DNA here is from genome assembly GCA_037349315.1 of Chelydra serpentina. NCBI lineage: Eukaryota > Metazoa > Chordata > Testudines > Chelydridae > Chelydra > Chelydra serpentina. The sequence goes on along the minus strand of JBAIAC010000035.1, from coordinate 24,156,563 downwards.
TGAATTCCCAGGCTCCTAAATTTAGGGTTGAAATGCCTAAGTCCCTTTGTGGATCCAGGCCCTAAGTCCCTTTCAGGCGTGTGGCATGGGCCACACCCCTCTCCTCAACATTATCTGTTAACTAGCTTAGGCAACTCCCTACTCAGTTTGCTGGCTTTTGTGGATCCCATTCTTAGGTACCTAACTCTCCCTATGAATAAGGTGCTTTACTCTGGGCTCTGGATTCCACTGGGTGTAGGGTGACCAGACAACAAATGTGAAAAATCGGGACGGGGGTGGGGGAGTAATAGGAGCCTATATAAGAAAAAGACCCAAAAATCGGGACTGTCCCTATAAAATCGGGACATCTGGTCACCCTAATGGGGTGGCAGGGCACCTAAAAGTTAGGGAGTGCAATGCAAATCTCCTTTGTGGATCTAGACTCATGCAATTTTTCACAGGTATGTAGGCACTTAATTCCCATTGAAATGAATAGGAGTTAGATGAGATTTTCTAAAGTACCTTGGCACCTATCTGCATTTTTAGGCACCTAAATACTTGTACACATCTGCCCCTGTGAGACTAAACTCCTCCATAGAGAAGAACAGCCTATTTTATATGGGTGTTTATTCTCCTTGCAACCTGGCTCAAAAGGGTTCACGACCCCAACTGGTGGGGCAATGACCTCATTACACAGCGATATGTTGGCTTTAAAAAAGTTGTGCTTTATAGTTTGCGCTGAAGCCTGCAAAGGCTACAGTGCTGCTTGCAGGCAGCTTGGTACTTGCAATAGTGACAGGCCAGTTATATGTCCTAAATGAACCCATTTGTTTTGAATTTCCATGTTGTCTGTTACCTTGTGCCTAAAGTGAGCAAAAATAAAATGGTATCAGGGCAGATGTGTGTGCTTAAACTAAAAAGTCAAAATAGAACAGATTAATGCAAGAGGCTAGATTGCAGTCAATTTTGCAATGCTGTAACTATAAAATTGATGCTTTTTAACACAAAATTACATGCATTTAATTCCTAATGTGGTCTATACTCATCTTGATAGTATGCTTATTAGTGCTATATAAATGCTTTAGGTGACTGATAATGGAAAGAGCTGTGACTTTCACATCTGAAAATATTTAAAAAGCTTTTTATTCATTTCCCTTGTATCAATGTCTGATAGTACACGGCTTAGTTTTGCTCTAGTTGATTCACTGCAGTTTGTCCAGACAAAGGAATGCACATTTCAGAAGTGAGATTTAGAGCAGCTGAAGGGCTCAGGAAAAGCCCAGAGCGTCTCTAACTATGATCTACTTGGACAGTGGAAGCTAAGAAAGGATACAAGGAGCAGCCTGGGACTGAAAGACTATGGCAATTCAGGGGCCAGTGCGAAAAGCTATTAAGTGGCACGGGGTGGCTATTTGGCAAAGGGAAAACTGACAAAGGATCAGAGGGAAAGCTGAGGGAGCTGAGAAATCTGATCAAAAGGGCACAAGGAGATCTGCAGCAGAGGTGGAGCTAAGAGTAAGACTCATACTGAGATGGCCAGAGGCAGTTAACAGTGAGGATCAGAGCAGCAGGGGGAGCTGTAGCACTATAGTTATCATTCTGATGCAGCCACTCTGTAACAAAGAGGCTATTTCAGACACTCCTAATTCTTTCAAAGAAACTTCAATGTTGTACAAGTTGGAATGAGAATTAAAGAGACATGTATTCATTTCAATAAAGCAGAGCTTTTTTTTTTTTTTTTTGTCAAAGATTGTAGTTCTTATAGTAAAAGGATCTGCATTCTGTTCAGATCTACACAACACAACACTGCCAGGGTGGGATTTATCTGGCCAATCATTTAGACAATTATTTGACTTTTGATACTCTTATCAGTTTAAGAGTTAATCAGTAGGGGAGAGCAGTGAGAGGATTACATTCAAACAGCATAACAAGGAGAGGAGAGGAGGACCCAGAGTAGCTAGAGGGCCGAAAGAGCCCCTGCAGTAGTTCAGTACGCAATTATATTAGCATGCTACAGTTTACCAAGCATTCTGGGATAGAAATATAGTGGGAGCTGAGAAAGAATAACAGTCACATAGAGTAACACATTGCAGGGTACCTAAGTGTCAGAGGCTTTGAAATCAGTGACAGGCTGGCATCCAGTGCCTAGTAAAGCTCCTGGGTTATGTGAAAAGAACCTCAAAGGCAGTGATGTTCAAAGGGAAGTTCACAAGGCTGATAGATAGCCAAGGAATGGAAAAAGAAGGAGAAGTAGGTTGAAAATAGAGTGTTTGGATACCTAGTAGAATTTCCAAAGCTGTGAAGACATCAGAATGGTCTCTGGGATTGTATAGAAGTTGCCCTAAAATACTTTCCCATTTTCCCCTTGATAATATTACTATGGTATTCAAAATATTAGTAGAGAGCCTGTTATTTAAAATGCTTACAATGGCAATCAAAGTGTTTTAAAGGTGTAACCACTACAATAAATTTGGTGCAAGAACCTCATTACTAATGGTTATGCTGATAATCCAGGGATATGACCATCAGAGGGAGACACTCTCACCCTGTTTTAAAGTGTCACATTGCTAGTGTACAAACCCTGCTAGTGTACCATAGGCCTCACATGTGTGATGTTGGGCAGGTCACTGAATTGCTCTGTGACTCAGTTCTCAATTTGCAAAATGGACTTCCCTATTGAATAGGGGCATTGTGAGGATACATTCATGTGGTGTGAGGTACTCATGTATTGGGGCACTGCAGGGGAGCCAGAAAGTGCCATTATAAATTGTTGGGGAAATCTGAATCAGGAGGCAATACCCGCATACTTGTCTGAGAGAAATATCCACTCTTTGAGATACTGACCAAACTTTGGCTGTCTAGAAGTTTGGCTGTCTACATGAAAGTGGCCTGATTTTCAGAGATGCTGCACACCTGACTTACCTGAATTGTGGCTGTTCGGCATCTCTGAAAGTGAGGGTGCTTTTAGGCACTTAAGTTTGAAAATTTTAGTCTACACTCCTAAACCTACTTATATGAAGTTGTTTGTTGCACTGTTCATAGCAGAGCTCAATGGAGCTATCATTTCCTTCAGTTATCAACAACAAATGTAGAACTGAAACCAATTTTAGCAACGTTCAGGAACTTCAGCGGCAGTGTAGAACATAACCTTAGGGGTCATTTCTAGCTTGGGTAGACACACATGCACTAGCGTTGACTGAGCTAGCACCCTAAAAATAGCAGTGTAGCCACCACACTGTGAGTGCTGGCATGGGCTAGCCATCAGAGTACATACAGAGAGTCTTGAACATAACATAAGAACATAAGAATGGCCCTACTGGGTCAGACCAAAGGTCCATCTAGCCCAGTATCCTGTCTTCCAACAGTGGCCAGTTCCAACTGCCCCAGAGGGAATGAGCAGAACAGGTAATCATCAAGTGATCCATCATGCCCTATCACTCATTCCCAGCTTCTGGCAAACAAGGCTAGGGACACCATTCCTGCCCACCCTGGCTAATAGCCATGGATGGACCTATCCTCCATGAATCTATCTAGTGCTCTTTTGAACCCTGTTATGGTCTTGGCCTTCACAACATCCTCTGGAAAGGTGTGCCACAGGTTGACTGTGCGTTGTGTGAAGAAATAGTGGCTGCAGTACTACTTATAGTACACTAGCTCAATCAAAACTAGCAAACATACATCTGCCTGAGGTAGAAGTTCCAGCTGTAGGTGCTGGAATTAGAGGTGCTGCCGCACCCCCTGGCTTGAAGTAGTTTCCATCACATACAGGGTTTACAGTTTGGTTCACTGGCTCTCAGCACCCCGATACAAATTGTTCCAGCATCCCTGCCTCCAGCTCTAGCTGGAAAAAAGTTTGCTCAGATGTAAGTGCTGATCAACACATACCCTGAGAACAAATGGGCAATATTCCTTATGCAGGACAAGTCTTTTGAGATGCAAACTACAGTTTTACCTATAAAAGGAACTTTCACTTTTAGGTTGTGCAGGTGGAGTCTGAGTGTCATCGGGGAAGCAGCTCACATATGAGATTTTCAGTCAATTTATGGTTTATTTTGCTATTTCTGTGGTAATGCACCATCTGTAAAAATGCCTACATTTGAGTAAACTGATTCAACATTAACCGTTTTACGACTGAGCAGTAACACTGATCTGCAGTGTTCCAAGGTCATGTTCAAACAATCACAGATTTCAGACTTTGATCCGTTACATCAGGATACATAGAATCATAGAATCATAGAATCTCAGGGTTGGAAGGGACCTCAGGAGGTCATCTAGTCCAACCCCCTGCTCAAAGCAGGACCAACCCCAACTAGATCATCCCAGCCAGGGCTTTGTCAAGCCTGACCTTAAAAACCTCTAAGGAAGGAGATTCCACCACCTCCCTAGGTAACCCATTCCAGTGCTTCACCACCCTACTAGTGAAAACATTTTTCCTAATATCCAACCTAAACCTCCCCCTCTGCAACTTGAGACCATTACTTCTTGTTCTGTCATCTTCTACCACTGAGAACAGTCTAGATCCATCCTCAGTGGTAAGGATGGTACTCCTTACTCCTTACTTACATCAGGAGTAAGGCTAAAGATGACATTGAAATTACAGCAGCATTAACCAGATGTAAGATTAGGAGGAGTTTTGGCTTAGTGCTGATTCCTAGAAATGACCCTGGCAGCACTTTAATGCTTCTAACTAGAGATGTCCAAACCATCTTTGGAAGAAAAAGCTAAGCCACTGTCTTTTTCCCAAAAGCCAGACTCAGAGTGAGTCACTTTACAGCCCTGTTACAGCAAACTGCTTAAATACAGGCTTACAGTTAAGTATGTGAGTAGTCCCATAGAAATCAAAGGGTTTACTCATGTATTAAAGTACGTAAGTAAATGCATTTATGGATCAGGGCCTTAATGCTCCATAATATTGAAATAATCACTTTGCTGACCCCATCCATCCAAACACCATGAGGAAGGCTCCAAAATATCATAAGATTTTGAAAAGCATTCATTTGGAGCGCCTTTTATTTGAGATTGTATGATTCACATTTTCAGGCATTGCTCCACAACCATGAGGACTAGAAACTTAAGGCCCAGTTCCTCAGAGATATGCAGGCACCTACCTCTCATTGGTTTCAATGGGAGCTAAGCACCTAAATACATTTGAGGATATGGGCCTTATGTTTATTTAAAAAAATAAAAAGTAAAAAACGGAGACTCTCGTATTTCCTTAAAATCACCTAGCTCCAGGAGCTATAGTTTTAAATTAAAAAAGAAAAAACAAGATCCAGAACAAAACTAAGAGTGTTGGCAACTTTGACTAACTTTCCTTCATTTGCTGTATCTTAATGTAACTGGAACCACAGCAAGGCTGTCCTTCTGAGATTTCCAGCTATGACCAGAAACAGAAATCGTAGGAGCCATGTATAAAAAACTTTGTTTCTGTGAGATTTCCAGCCCTTTGCCGATGTCTCATGCCAGTGAAAATCTACTGATTTCAAGCTAGTCACTCCTGATTTAAACCAGTGTCAGGGAGAAAAAAAATTGACCCACTGGGGCAAAGTCTCTCCTTAGTTACTCCTGTGCAATTTTGTTGAAGTGAACTGTCCCACTGGGACTTCTGGTTTTTCTAGTAGGTCTGCCACAGATCAGAAACTTCTGCCCTCTTCCCTTGATTCTAAATTTCCTCTGCCCAAAGCAATTAGACTTGATAATTAAATAATATTGTTATTTGTAAGCAAGCACTAAGATAAGTACTCTTGAAGGGGAGGATGTGTTTGAAAAACAATGTCCCGTTCCATTGCTAACTGTTTTCCCCCTGCTTGCTAGAATTTAATGAATTCTTCATTTGCTGTTATAAACTAAATATTTCCTTTGAGTCCAATTAGCGTAGCTGAAAGAAAAAAACAAAGCAAGCACTGTTCAGCATGCATCAATGTAATGGAAAATCAGTTCTTTTATTCTAGCTTTAATAACTGCAGCTTGATTGGGGGGGGGAGGGGAGAGGGGAACTATGAAGAGAGAGAGAGAGAGAGAAGAGAGAGAGAGAAAAGGAGAAGGCCTGCCAAATTAGTTCTATAAGAATTCTCAACCTGTCTGCTCTCTGGCTTACTATTCAAATGCTAATTGAGCCTTTTTGTTAACAGAATGGGTAATCATGGAAGACAAAAAACAGACGCAGAAAACAAATGAAATATTACACCTTATCCACGCCAGCACAGAATTTAACTGATAAGCATTAAAAGTCTTTACGTTTTATGTTCATTGGTCTTTTTATTTTTTATTGAAAAGGTTATAATTAATATAATAAATTAAAATATAACATAATAAATAATAAATAATAAAGTGGTTTCTTTTGAACAATGAAACCAGTCATGTTATAATTAGATAAGAGGATTTACGTTCACAGCTATAAACATGAAAGTGGACCATGAGACTGGATAAAGGCAATGTTTTAATTCTTAAAAATTAATTACATGGCATTATTCTTATCAGTACACAGGATGCATTAATTATACAATTAATAAGAAGATGAAAGGGATTCTTTTTTCCAAACTTTAATTCACATGGGGGCATTTGGTTTTATACCCACAATTGTCCTTCAGGCATTTCTATAATCTTCTTACTATGCAAAGTCAAGACCTTAAACCAGTTAATAGAAACAGTGAATGGAGTGGATCTTTGTTATTTTACAGTGGGTGCTTATACATATTATAGCAACGTGTAGCTTCTCCATGTAATTGGGATCTAAGGTGTAACAGGTTTATCTCAAGGTCTACATGATATTTAAAAAAGGGAGTATGTTACACCCTGTAAGTAACTAGTACGGGTGATTCCCATTATAGATACATTTCACTTAAGTGCATAATCTGTTTATGCACACAATTGCCCTTTACTACCAGTATGGAGCCTGAATCTGCCTCCAATGAAAGTTTGCTATTGTCTTCAGTTGGAGCAGAATCAGGTTCCTGATCTCATTACACTAGGAACTAAATTCAGCCTTGGTTTAATTTAACAGAATTGCACCAGGACTGAGTTCAGCCTTATGTGTCACTGCTCCAAGTATTTGCGATCTAATCCCATAATTTGACTATTTGCTTACCAAACTGGGTTCCAAATGCTGCTCCTAATTGCTTATAATCACACTGGTAAATGAATGGCTGCCACACTGCACTAGAAAAATCAGAATCAAGTATAATAAGAACCTCCACAAGCAGACCCTTATGCTCAGCCCCATTGACTTTTCTGTGACTGCTTGTGGGTATTAGGGGATGTCTGCATTGATTAAATTGCAGGATCAACCCAAACTAAAAGAACTAGTTTTATACATTTAGCACAATCACATAGACTAAAACGGGTATGTTAACAATTGTATTTTGTTATTAGTGTACAGCTACATTAGAAAATAATTGCAGTACAAAACTGAGCTGTAATAACCTCTATTTTCTTTTTAGTTTATATGAATTACACTTCTTAACTTGTATCCTAAAACAAGATTTATACTGCAAATAAAACTGGTTTAAAAATGCATCTTGTACATTGGATATTACTTGTTGTGTACAAATGTTTATTTCTCTAATTGCCTCACTTCATGTCATTGCTTACTTTTTCTTGTTTTCGTATTTATGGGCTATGTGAAGTCCTCTGGCTACTCATGCGAATGCAGTACGTAATATGCTAAGTCTTCTCTGAAGTTGTAAAACCCCAGCAGATATCACGCTTTAGTAGTGGTTTCTAAGAACTGGAAAACTCAGTAGCATGTGTTTCCTATACACTATAGCCCAAATCCTCAAAGTTACTTAGGTATCTGGGTCTTTGTTACCACAGTAGAGTGCCCCTCACTCTGATCCTGCTTTTCTGTAGTGTAGTTTTGTTGTTTTTCCTATTTATATTGCTCCCGATCATGTGGCATGTGTCTATGTTCAACATATTTGGTCCCACAAGATGAATTTTTCATGACAAGACATTAAAAAGAGCCTGTATTTCACTGAATAAGTTCAGAAGTTCATTTTACCTCCAGATTTACCTGTATTATTGTTAGTTATAATATTACAGTAGCAGCGAGTGGTAACAATTAGGGTTGGGGCTTTATTATGAGAAGTGCTATGCAAACAAAGGCAGATTTGGCCTCTGCCACAAAGAGTTAACAGTCTAATTAACAGTCTAGTTAATGGGGGGAGGGGTAGCTCAGTGGTTTGCACATTGGCCTGCTAAACCCAGGTTTGTGAGTTCAGTCCTTGAGGGGGACATTTAGGGATGTGGGGAAAAATCTGTCAGGGGAGAGTGCTTGGTCCTGCTAGTGAAAGCAGGGAACTAAACTTGATGACCTTGAAAGGTATCTTCCAGTTCTAGGAGATTGGCATATCTCCATGGTTGTTTTTTTTTAGTTTTAGTTTAGGATAACATACAACAGGTGAGTATTACAAACACAGGATTTATTGCTGAGCAGTCTGGTCCCCATCTAACAAAGCAAGTAAGCACATGTTTACCTTTAGGCATGGGAGTTGTACAGTTGAGTTTAACAAGAATATGTAAATACTTAAGTTATTTTCTGGATCAGGGTCAGAAAGCTTACACCTTACTGGACCAAGTAAGGGAGAGTGGGAGGAAAGATGAGGGTAACAGTAACAGTGTTTGCAGATGCTATCTATAAGTACATTTACTGGTGAGTCTGGATTACTTAATTTCAAAGAATGGGAGCAAGCTGAGGTAAGGGGGACCAAGACTGGTGAGCAATGTTCCCCCTAATTTTTGACAGTCCATGTGCGCAAAAAAATTCTTCTATGCAAATTGTTGTGCTTCTGTGCACATTTTTGTGCACGTGGTGTTTCGCCGTGTGCACAGGGTTTAGGATCTGCATGAGCGCGCACAGCTTAGAGGGAACAGTGCTGGTGAGCTCTTATGAGCAGGGGACTAAGGGAGGAAGAAAATGGAAGAGGAAACTGGGGAATAGGAAAGAGGAAGGCCAGGATGGAGAAAAGCATAAAGGCAAAGAGAGTGGGGCTGTGAGGGAAAGGAGTGGGAGGAAGTTGAGCTGAGGCAGACAGACCACCAACAGACACAAACTAATGTCTAGATTCTAAACTGAGAATGTAGTCCACTGCCATCACTGCTGTCTGAAGGTGCTTCATATCCTTTCTTGGTTCTTCTTCCAGCCCATGGGACTGAACAAGGAGGGGGAGTCCTAGAGTCTAGTTTTCTGGAAGTAGGGGAGCAAGGGTGGTAGGGAAGGCCAGCTGGGCATTGCCCACAGTTCTGCTTCTGTTCTCACCAGTCATCAGAGAAGACTTGGTGCTTCTCTGGGCACTGTCTGCATCTGCTGGGAAAGCTACAACTCCTTTCCAAACCCACCTGAGAATCAAGGAACATACCACCTGTACTTTTTCACACATGACTCTGCTTCCCAAAGTGCCTTGTATTTCAAACCTGTTATGGTAATACTGTAAGTAAACAACTGTTATTTAGAAAGGTATTAAATCCAACAGGAACTTTTCTGATAAAACAGCCTCAGCCTCTCTCAGGGACTGAGTTCTTACATACCTGTCTGATGCCATTGTCATTTATTCCCTCCAGCCTCTCTTTAAAAAAATAAATATATAAAAGCCTTTTCATCCAATTTACTTGTAGGCAGCTGCGTGTGAACACAAAGTTACCTCAGTGAAAACCAAGTCAATCTGCTATTCCTGAAAGTCTTTAATGCCAGAGATGTCTGAAGTCCAATAAGATTTTGCAAACAGACCAGAGAGTGTAGAATGGATTTTTACCTACCTCCCCTCTCTGAGGGGATTATGACAACTTGATGCAAAGATGATAGGATTAGAGCTAGAAATCTGTGCACACGTGCACGCACACACACGTATTTTACACAGCTTCCTGATACCATAAAGATAAAGCTGAATGGGATTTTGGCTTTTTCTATACACACAGCAGAAAACTTTCAATTTATAAGCAAGCCATTCAAACTTCCTATGATTAAATGGGTGGTTAAGGGTGCTCGGGGACCCCACTCTATTTTTTCTCTTACCATTACCCACTTGTTCTTTCAAAAATGAAAATATTCCTGTCAGCTAACAATTAAATGATAGCACCACATAGCAGCCTTCAGCTAGAATAGGTGTGAAAGTCAGCACATTTTCTTCACAGGAGTTCCTGTGAACATCTTCTTTGGCTTCATCAATTTTACATGGATTTGCACCCCACTGAGATTCACTTTGAGTTTTGTGTTTAAACAAACCCACCATCTCAAAGCAGAACACAATTAGAACTGCAGAATTTCACCTGGGCTTGCGTCAAAACCATGGAAAACTGCAGATTTAGGTTATTTTCAAGGGAAGACAGTTTTGAGTCACAAAGCTCAGCTCTGAAATGCTCTGTCTCCATAAAGTGCTTTAATGTGCCCATCATTGGAGGTTATGATAGTGCCAATCTCTCCCAGCGTTCATGGATGTTTGGATTCAGGGTTTTGGTTCATCCTGTAACAGATGTCTTCAGAAACTAGAGTGATGGAGGGGAAGAGGAGCATATAAGTACCTAGGTAAAAAGAGACCCAGCTGTGAAGTTGGAGCTGGGTATGGCTGTTCTCAGAGTTTGGATGTTTTCAGGTCCCAGGGTTGAGCCCATGTGTGACTTTAATGCACAATGTCAAATCAGCCCCATATTAGTTCAATCTGGACCCAAGAGCACTTGAAAGGTTCTTGAACCGTAGCAAGCCTTCTGATGAATCTGTTTTGGCCTGAGTCCTGAGTACATGGATTGAGCACCAAGTTTGTATCAAAAATAAAAATTAAAATAAAAAAACTCACCCACCCACCCCCACACACATACAGAGAGGCATTTTTTACATGTTTTAGAGTTTAAATGCAAGCCTTTTGCATAATTCTCAACCACCCAGCTGGGAGAACAGTTTAGAGATAAAAATCACTGCAAAGCAAAACTAATTCATTTTTTTCAGATTGTGATCTAGCCAAGTGCGGTATTTTCAAGCTTCCTGTCTTTGTGCAGAGATGCTTGTTTGTAAAGATGAGGAAAATGTTCTTGTATTTCAGACCAAGAACTTGATTCTGATTTCACTAATATGGATGTAAATCAGGAATAGCTCCACTGAAATCAGTGAGGTTAGTCCATTGTATGGCAGATGGAAGGAACCACAGGTGCTGACTCTGCGGGTTCTCTGGGGTTGAGTACCCACCGGCAGCCTCCCTATCAGTACCCTCCATCCCCCCCAGCTCCTCCCACACACCATCGAGCTCCTCGGGTCAGCGCCTCCCCCTCCCTCCCTGTGCCTCCAGCCCGCCACACTCAGCTGTTTCGTGGCGTGCAGGAGGCTGGGAGAAAGAGGGGAGATGAGTGAGGACATGGCATGCTCGGGGGGGGGGGGGGGCAGAACTGGATGGGAAGAGGTGGGGCGGGGTGGAGCAGGGGCGGGAAGAGGTGGGGCAAGGCCTTGGAAGAAGGGATGGAGTGGGGGTGGGGTCTGGGACAGAGTCGGGGGTCGAGCAGCCCCCAGCACTTTGGAAAGTCAGCCCCTGTGGAAGGGAGATCAGAATAAGGGGCTATAAGAAGCAAAGTAGAAACAACCTCCCCTCTTCAGATAATTCATCCTAGGTTTACAAAACACCCATTTAAATCTGGGATTGACTGTATGAGTTGTATGCAGTGTTATTGTAGCCATGTTGGTCGCTGAATATTACACAGACAAAGTGGATGAGGTAATATCTTTTACTGGAACAGCTTCTGTTGGTGAAAGAGATAAGCTTTCGAGCTTACACAGAGCTGACCTGAAGAAAAGCTCTGTATAAGCTCAAAAGCTTGTGTCTCTCACCAACAGAAATTAGTCCAATAAAAGATATTACCTCGCCCACCTTGTCTCTGTAGGAGTTTTAGTCTGTTCCAAACAGACACGTTGTCAAGATAGGTCATTCAGTAAAACATTCTTTACTCCTACTCTATTCATTTAAAGCTTAATTTCACTTCAACTACTCATTGTTCATTATTTCCTATTCTTCTGGATAAAAAGTTTGTCATTCAATCAAGAAATACAATGTGATAAGGATAGCCATTCACACCATGAATGATTAAGAGTTCAACTGAAGTCTTAAATTAATACTGTAATATTCAAAGCTGTGAGTATTTTGTCCTCTCTGACAGAATGACAAACATTTTGAACATGAAACTAACAGGGAACAGCAAATACTCTTGTTCATACACTAATATCTTTGTTTCCAAATGAGTATTAATATTCACACAAAGAACAGACACTTTCCAAATATTCACACAACAAAAAAACCCAGTCAGGTGAATGTTTCACAGAATAAAAGAATAATAAAGGGTATGAACAAAGGCTGTCAAGCGATTAAAAAAATTAATCATGATTAATCATGTGATTAAAAAAAATAATCACAATTAATTGCACTGTTAAACAATAATAGAATACCATTTATTTCAATAGTTTTGGATATTTTCTACATTTTCAAATATATTGATTTCAATCACTACACAGAATACAAAGTGTACAGTGCTCACTTATTTTTTATTACAAATATTTGCACTGTAAAAAAACCAAAAGAAATAGTATTTTTCAATTCACCTAATAAGAATACTGCTGTGCAATCTCTTTATCATTAGAATTATGTACAAAAAACCTGCATTCAAAAATAAAACAATGTAAAACTTTTGAGCCTACTAGTCCACTCAGTCCTACTTCTTATTCAACCAATCGCTCAGACAAACAAGTTTGTGTACATTTGCAGGAGATAATGCTACCAGCTTCTTGTTTACAATATCACCTGAAAGGTGAGAACAGGTGTTTACATGGCACTGTTGTAGCTGCCATTGCGAGATATTTATGTGCCAGATGCACTAAAGACTCATACATCCCTTCATGCTTCAACCACCATTCCAGAGGACATGCGTCCATGCTGATAATGGGTTCTGCTTGATAACCATTCAAAGCAGTGCAGACTGACGCATGTTCATTTTCATTATAAGAGTCAGATGCCACCAGCAGAAGGTTAATTTTCTTTTTTGGTGGTTAAGGTTCTGTAGTTTCCACATTTAAGTGTTGCTCTTTTAAGATTTCTGACAGCATGCTCTAGACCTCGTCCCTCTCAGATTTTGGAAAGCACTTCAGATTCTGAAACCTTGGATCATGTGATGAAGCTATCTGTAGAAATCTCACATTGGTATCTTGTTTGTGTTTTGTCAAATCTGCAGTGAAAGTGTTCTTAAAATGAACAACATGTGCTGGGTCATCATCTGAGACTGCTCTAACATGAAATGTATGGCAGCATGTGGGTAAAACAGAGTAGGAGACATACAATTCTCCGCAAAGGAGTCCAGTCACAAATTTAATTAACGCATTATTTTTTAACAAGCATCATCAGCATGGAAGCATGTCTCCTGGAATGATGGTCGAAGCATGAAGGGGAATATGAATGTTTAGCATATCTGGCATGTAAATATCTTGCAATGCCAGTTGCAAAAGTGCCATGCAAACACCTGTTCTCACTTTCAGGTGACATTGCAAATAAGAAGCGGACAGCATTATCTCCTGTAAACAAATGTGTTTGTCTTAGCGATTGGCTGAACAAGAAGTAGGACTGAGTGGACTTGTAGGTGCTAAAGTTTTACATTGTTTTGTTTTTGAGTGCAGTTAGGTAACAAAAAAAATCTACATTTGTGAGTTGCACTTACACGATAAAGAGATTTCACTACACTACTTGTGTGAGGTGAATTGAAAAATACTATTTCTTTTATTTGCCATTTTTACAGTGCACATATTTGTAATAAAAAATAATAATATAAAGTGAGCACTGTCAACTTTGTATACTGTGTTGTAACTGAAATCAATATATTTTAAAATGTAGAAAAACATAAAAAAATATATAATAACATTCAATTGGTATCCTAATGTTTAAAAGTGTGATTAAAACTGCGATTAATCGCGATTAATTTTTTTTAGTTAATCACGTGTGTTAACTGTGATTAATCGACAGCCCTCGTGTGAACTTTATCAAATTGAATAGCCATTGGGAATACACAGCACTAGTATAGGACATGAGAGACAAGGGTTCAACTCCAGGCTCTGCCACAGATGTTGTGGGTGATCTTGGGCAAGTCATTTAGACTCTCTGCGCCTAAGTTTCTCATCTGTAAAATGGGAAAGAGAACACTACCCTACTTCTTGCAGTGTTGTAAGGATAAGCACATTAATAACTATGAAGCACTTTGAAATCTGCTTATGAAAATAGCCAGGTATAATTTCGCCTAATGTTTTTGAATGTTGTTTTAAAAAAAATGTATGCACCACTGAAGGTTAGAACAGTTGTGAGGGGGGAGAAAACTGACCAAAACAACCAACCCATTATCTGAAGGTATGTGGCAGAGATTCACAATAAAGACAGCAATATTTAGTTTCAGAAATAGCACTCTCATTCTGCTATTTCCTCCTTGATACCAAAAGGACAGTTTGAAAACACTGGCCTTGCCCCACATACTAACTGACTTATCAGGCTATCATCAGGTGTAATGCCCTTCAGCACCCCTTCTGGCTAAGTGTGGCATTCCAGACACTCCCTGCCTCAGTTTCCCCTCTCAGGAACTCAGGAACTCCACTTCAGGTCCCCTTGACTTGACAGTATCCTCCTTGGGGGAGATTTATTATAAATCCTCAGACAAAATAGTCTATAACAGAAGTCCCAAATAAACAAAGGTTCTTCTGGCTTTAAGGATTCCTCTGAAGCTTGCCCATTGATTCCTCTTCTCAAGTCCCCGCAGGTTCTCTCCTTGGCTCTGTCTCTCTCCTTGTGGAAGGAGCCCTAGCCCTTTTCCTGGAGCTGGGTAATTCAGGCAATTATCATCCTCCTAAATTCAGGAATCCCCAGCTCTCCTCCTAGAGCTGAGTAGTAATTTTGCCCTCTGTTGGGCCTTGCCAGCTTCTCCCTCAGCTGGCTCTACTTGGAATTTGACAGTCATCTCCTGCTGGTGTCTGCCCCATTATGAGGGAATAGGCCTCATATATGCTAGTCTCCATCTCTCAGCTCATTCTTGATTGGTTATGTGAAAGAGGAGACTTGATCCACCCTCCCTGCAAAGCTCCTGGCCCGGTCCCCTAAATATACAGTGGTAGGATTTCCTTCCCAAGCACCACTGATTCCCAGGACCATTTCCTCCCTATCCATATCCCCCTTAGGTCCTTATATTGGAGCTTTCAAACCCTTGAATGGCCATGCCATGTGGCAAGTTGGGCTGACCACTAGCAACAACTGCCTTACAGGGCAGACTACCCCAAAACATAGCTGCTGAGCAAGAAGGGCAGGTTTACTCCTCACCACCACCCACGGTTTCATTTTGGCTTTCCTCCTCCTGTCTTCTTTACACAGTCTAGTTTTGGACTTCTATGCAGCAGATAAGATTCTATCAAACTGTCCTATTTTAACTAATTATCATTGGCAAGCCAAGCGGGATGCAAACCTGCCCTCAGTCCTGGCTATGAGTCACCCCAACTGAGAGTTTTTACACAAAAATGATAGGCTATTCTCTTCAGTTTATACCTGAGCCTATCTTCTTGTGCTCTTCCTAAATTGTAACTTTGTCAGCCTACAATGAAACATTTCCTGGTGTTGATAAATACTATTGAGAACTATATAAATATTGCAAACCCCATCTAGGTTCCGAGCAGTGGAGTGAGGGAGATAATACAATGATAATGTTTTTAATACCTTTTGCCATTTAGCACTTGGTAATTTCATGCTTTTAGAGGAGAATAGATTACCCGGCCTTTCTTAGGTAAAAAGGCAAGCCTTTCAAATATTTCACAGGCAGCCATCAATGACAAGAGTGCTGTACTGAGCTTTCTCTGGCTTTTGTATTTATATGAACACAGCAAGTGTAATGCATCTGAATTGGAACAAAATGACCCAAGGGGGCTTTTAGTAGCATTACATTTTATGAAAAGTTATAAATTTATGGGGCACAAAAAAATAATTTACATTACCAGCATTACTAGTTAATGAAGCATGCACAGTGTACTAGCCATCACTAAAAGCTTTGATATTCATCAAAACAGAAGTGTCAGTTGTTGGAAGGCTGATTTCTGTATTTGCAGAACAGTGTGGGTGCATGTATTAGGAAGAGGGGGGGCTCCAGCAGATTCCTGTAACCTGGCTAGCATATCTGTTGAAGGAGAGAATAGTTGCTCCCACTGAGGCCTGGTCCACACTTTGGGGGGCGGGGGGGAGATCGATCTATCAGATACACAACTTCAGCTACGTGAATACCGTAGCTGAAGTCGAAGTATCTTAGTTCGAACTTAAAAGTACTTACTGCGGGTCCACACGGCACAGGCAGGCTCCCCCGTCGACTCCGCTTTCTCCTCGTGTGGAGCTGGAGTTCCGGTGTCGACGGGGAGCACTTCTGGGATCGATTTATCGTGTCTAGATGAGACATGATAAATCGATCCCAGAACATCGATCGCTACCCGCCGAATCGGGCGGGTAGTGTGGATGTAGCCTGAGAGTGGGGAGACAGTGTGGGAAATTGAATGCTTGTCACTACAGAGTCGGGACATTTCAGCAGCTGGTGTAGGCAGAGTTGGCTCAGGCTGCTTGTCAGTGAGGAGCGAGGGAAGCTAGCTTCTCAAGTTAGATTTACAAGGAAGTCCTGAGTGCTGAAAGGGAGAATTGACAGAGTGGTGTGTCCCAAATGGGTCTTCTTTTGTGAGACTGCATACACCTAAAGGACAGCATCAAGAAAGGATCAAGGCAGAGCCCAGATAGCCAGAGAAGGTCATCATGCTGCGGAAATCATGTCTGGCTGTATTCTCCATCTCATTCCCGGATTTCTGACTATGTGAGAGAGTCAACAGGAAGGGGTGTCATGGCAATGTCCTGCAGAATGTGTGGAAACTTTCTTTCTGCTGAAGCTTAACCTTTTCTAGCACAATATCTATGAAGCCATGGTGTCATCTAACAAAAATAAAACAACCTTCTGTTTTGCATGTAAAACCAATGGAAAAAAATCCCCTGGGTCTGATTTTGCTCCCAGTTTAACTGGGCAATTTTACTTGACTGGTTAGCACAGGAAATTAGTAATAGAACACAGAATATTTCAGTTCCAGGTTGACTTCACCTCAGGGGAGCAAAATTTGTTACCACGCTACAGCCATTCGGTTAGCCTCCCTCTAGTTCCAAGTGAGAAGTGTGTACTATACAAGCCATGGGCACAATGTGGTAGCTTAGTGGATAGTCACAACAGATGCTAAAACCTAGATAGGCATGGCTGATGGACTTCTTACCCTTTGATGTTGTCCCCTTTAAGGTAGTAACGAGGCACAACTAGGCAATGTGGCTATGCTTGTTATGTTGGCACTATGGGTCTTGACCTGTACTAATGTGAGTAGTCCTACAGAAGTCAATAAGACTACTTGTTTGAAGGTAAGGGTTTGTAGGATCATGCCTTAAAATGATAATTCTCTCCATGTTTGTGAAGTGCAGAAATAGTTGGAATATGTGTGAAGTATATGCATTGCATATGTAAATATGTCTAACTCTGACTACAAACTTTTATTGCATGTGTTTGAGTTCCTGTTTTTACACAATCAGGAAGTGAGAAAATTATGAAAATTTAGTTCATAGTCCAAGAAAGTTTGGGAAAAAGTTGCAGTTTCTCCAGATCCTGTTTTAATGTGAACCATCTTGCTAAGGATAAAGATTCAATCTTGCAAACAGCTTTTACCTGTCATATCTTTATTTGTGCATGTAATTTCATTAAAATCAATGGAATTATGCATGGAGTCATTATGTGCAGGATTGATCCCTCTATTAAGCTTCATATTAAGTTAATATTTTACTCCAATTTTCTCCCTCTTATGGAACACATGCCCTCTTTGATATTGTGCAATTTGTAGTGGTTGACTTAGGTACAGTGTTAGGTTGCTCCAAAAAAGCGTCTCCAGTTGTTAGTCCTAATCCAATGGAGAAACTGCAGCACAAACACTTAGAGAATGAAATCCTGGCCCCACTGGAGTTAGTGGCAAAATTATCATTGATTTCAATGGAGACAGGATTTCAGCTAAATATCACCTCAAATTCAGGGAACATCTACCCCAGATAATTCTTCCCAACTGAATGGTAACAGCCAAATAAAGGAGAACTGAATTCCTATAACAAAAGCAACAGTTGGAAGCCACAGTAACCAAAGAGGAAAATGAAAAAGAACTCATTAGTTCTCAAAAAATAAAATAAAATGTACCCCGTTTCAGATTTTTTTTTCCGTAAGAGGGATTGCTTTAAACATTCTGCATGTGGCCAACTGCTGTAGGAAAAGGGGTTGCTGCTGCCATGCAGGAAACTGCATTTTGATATCACCTCAGGTTTCTTGTTTCCACTAGGAGAAACTCTGATACATGACAAAAAGCTGAAATGTTCCGAGGGAGAGGATGCCAACTGTATAGGTTTGTTGGCCCTCTCTGATTCTGCTAGTCAGGCACTAGAAATAAGAGTGGCATGGGGGTGGAAAGAATATGGAAGGGGAAAAAAAACAAGGTAAATCAAATTGTCCTAGAATGAAAACAGATTAAGTCCATGTGAACAGCCTTTTGGGTCAGGACCACTCATAGCAAAATCAGAATTTAGATTCATATGCCTGGCAATGGCATATAAATGGAATGTGTTATATGCCTCTGATTCTGACTCAGAAATGCTTTGTGAAAAACACCGGTTTTAAGAGCCAGAGCTGTAGAGAATAACTCCCCACCCCCATGTGTGTTTATTTAGATCACCATGGCAGTTGTTTCAGTTGAATTTAATGGTTGGAAATGTTCTATTTACATGATTCTAAAGGTTCCACAGCACCTTAAAGGTGTCATAATGCCTGGGTATAGAAGCAACCAGGTGCAGCTTTTTCCAGTCAGGCTTCAATTTTAAAGGCACAAACCCTGTAGAGCTGAAGCTTAGTTGGTGGTGCATTTCATGTCCTTCATGTAAAATATTCTGTCACTTTTAATTTTGTGTCTTGTTTACTTTCTCTGTTATAGAAGAACTGGGACTTGTTTTTAGCAGCTCTGATTAAGTTTCCATTGATTTTTGAGATAGGAAATGGAACTTTCAGATTTCCCACATGAATTTAAAGCAAGTCAGATATTAACCTCGAGGTAAAACATCTGCCATGATGTTCAAAGAATAGACAAGTACTATCTTACTGAAAACAGCATCTGTGCTCAAACTGGAGTGCTTAGAATTTGGATTTTAAGAACAATACAAGATATGGGATACATGCACACAAACACACTAATTTAACTGTTGGAACATGCATTTTCCAGACCACCTGTCTGGAAAATGCATGTTCCAACAGTTAAATTAGTGAGTGGAGAGATAGAGACTGGAAGGGAAATGCAGGAACTAAATGAAGATGTGCAGTTGTGGAGGGCTATATACATTTAAATTGACATTAATTTTGCTTATGTTAGTTATTCTTTTTGTTTTTTGCCGTTTAAAGAGTATTAGTTATTTAAGAAATGGGTCTGATGCCATTTCCCATCTCCGCCCCTCCCCCCCTTCTTCACCAAGAAGTTCCAATTTGAATCTAGATGTGAACATTACAGTTGGCGTCCATTCTTACAGTTGCCTGAACTAAAACTCTGGATCTGAACATTCAGACCTTAAACTTTCACAAAGATGTTACTGTCATAAGCAGTGCTTGTCAATATTCATCAAGGCGATACAAAGTAAATATGTGACTTGAAATATATACTATGATTTGGAAAATCTAGGAGCTCATGCAACAGCTGAGGAATATAAAATGTATTCCTTAAATCCTAGGATTGGTGTTGGTTAGAAAATTTCTGTCAAAAAGTGCGTTCAACAGAAAAAAAAATTTTCGCCGAAACAATTTTTTTCCAGAAAATGTCCATTTTTGTTTAAATGTTTTGAGATTTATTCAAAAACCCAAGTATTCTGGGTGGGGTTTTTTAGATTAAATTAAATAAAAGAAAAAAAGCTAAGTTTTCATCATAAGGTTTTGCTGGAAAAAAGCTGTACCTAGAATTATATTTTGGACCTGGATGGTGGGATGTACTTTTCCTTTTTTTTTCCTTTTTGTGCATTATTAGTGATTAGTTTTATTTGATTGTGTAAAAAGTATAAACTCGTCTCTAATCTACATAGCATAGAATGCACCGGACTATTTTATCTCTGACGCAGGGAAGGAAAATATGTTTGTAGGTATAGGGACTTTTATTTATTTACTTTTTAGAGTCATTTAGGCCTATGGACAGTTTCATTGTTGTAAAAGTGATCTCATTCAGCTTTGCATTTGGCTGCAATGTCCTTCTGATTGGAATAAAAAGGCTGTAGCTAGTTAAACTCGAGTCAATATGTTGAAACCCATCAAATAGAGAGCTGA
The DNA here is from genome assembly GCA_037349315.1 of Chelydra serpentina. Lineage (NCBI taxonomy): Eukaryota > Metazoa > Chordata > Testudines > Chelydridae > Chelydra > Chelydra serpentina. The sequence continues at coordinate 24,136,199 of JBAIAC010000035.1, read as the reverse complement.
TCAATAAATTGGAACAGCCTTGTAAAATATCTTTGATCAACAAAATAGAACACCTCTTAAATGCTTTGGGGGGAAATATGAGAGAAAATGCCCTTATAAATGACAATCTTCCAGTGCTGAATGTTAACTTTAAAGCTGCCACTTATGCGATGATAAATTTAAGGACATTTTAGGAACTATGGAAAATTTCATTAGAGATCACGAAAATCAGCCTTCCGAGGAATCGATCCAAATATCTACAAGAAGTTGACAAAGATGGAAATATGCAGTGATTTGTGCATGTCACCTACATACCCAACCTAAATATAAGCCAGATGACCTATTTGCAGTAGGGCCTTTTTAGTGATAATTCTGGAAACAGCGGCATCAAGCACTCAATACTATCTGAGCTGGGCAGTCATCCTTGAAATACCAGTATCATATCCAGAGGCAGTTCTCCAAGGAACTGAGCTATTTAAGATAACAGAGACCAAAATTTTATGAAAACGTAAAATAAGGGATATTTGCAACTTAGCTCCACTTCCTCAAAATCTCCTTTTCTTTCAAGGTATCCTAAAATTTCAGACATTATCTAATAATAATCTACATTTCTACAATAATCATCTAATTTCTCTGCTCCCAATTGTATGGAAAAAAGAAATCTGCTTCTAAACATACAGAGTTGTGGCTTACCCTAATGTATACATTTTCTTAATCTAGGCATTGACAATCTTTTAGAATTGAAGAATCAAATATATATTGACTAGAAATGAATGAAACAATAGTCACAGATTAAATACACTCAGAATTAACCCTTTCTGGTTCAAGAAGCTTCAACATCAATATTATATTTTCTTCAGAATTATTTGTATTAATGAAAATGTTACTGAAGTTGTTCACTGTCTGGATGACAGTGAAAAGTTCAGTGCAGCATTTTGTGGTGCATCTTTGAATTCCAAGCTGAACTGGTTAGGTTTCTGACAAATTTGAAAGCACATAAGCCAACATATTCAAAAGTGATTTGGGGTGCTTCAGTTTTGGGGTGCCCAACCTGAGACACCTTAACAAGGCCTGAATTTTCAGAAAGGGCTGAACTCTCAACCTGTGAAAATCAGGCCTCTTTGAAGTCTGGCCTATTAAGCTAGACAAATATGAGGTGCTTTCCCACAGCAAACTACAGATGTGCAAGGGAATACATAGCTATTTCTCTCACAGATCATATACATTTCAGAATATATAAACAATAAAGTACATAAACTAGAATTCTGAACCACTGAATTCCATAAGTGCACTTCTGAATCCATAGGTCCTGGAACTAGGAGTGGAGGGGGTGCTGCAGCACCCCCTGGCTTGAAATGGTTTCCATTATATACAGGATTTACGGTTTTGTTCAATGGCTCTCAGCACCCCCACTATACAAATTGTTCCAGCACTCCTGTCTGAATCCTTTCAGCATTGTCAGACAGTGCTTAGGGCATAAACAAGGGTTCATCGTTATCCTGGGCCACTCTTTGTACATCCTCTGTGTTGTCAAGTCCCATAATTTTTCTTGCCTAAGTACTGCTTGACACAGAGATTCTTTTGATTGGCTCCTTTTACCTGTTCCTCCCACTGCCTACTCGCATGCCTGCCATGGCAGACACTTCATTCTTAAGACACAACCCAGATATTTCTATCTTCTCTTCAGGATAACTTTGTAGGTAAGAGGTTTTGGAACTCTGAAGAATGTTGGAATTTTTAATAAATTAATTCCATGTAATACCAAGTATTTTTCTGATGTGTGTGCTTTCAAAGACATTTAGATATTTGTGTATTCTTTTGATGGATTCTCAGCTTTCACAGACCTATATTAAGGTGGAAATAAAATTGGAGTTGAAGAATTGGAGTTGAAGATTTGTAGTTTGATCTTTAAATCATAGATGTTTGATGACCAAATCTTGTTTAAATTGGTAAATGAAGCTGACACCTTGTCAGTTCAATACTTTATTTCCTTCTGGATGTCCTGATTGGCTTGCATGTACCTTGGCAGTAGCATGAAAAGTGTTTGTATAGGAGCTGGAGTACCATGCTTAGTAACATCTGTAGGAGTGTATTTCCCAAGGTATTCAACCATCCAGCCAAAGGGCTGGAACAGAAGCAATTATTTAAAGGAGAACAAGAATATGCAGCCACACATGCATAGGAAGTACCCTCAACATATTTCTGTAAATCCCATCCTCTTTGTGACGGGGGTACCTGAGGCTGGTGATGACATTTTTTCATTCTCATTAACAATTCATTCAGGGTTTTAATTGCTGGTGTGAAAGTGTTATATTCTCTAATCTATAAAACGGAATGGAACAAGGCAAGGAGTTTGCTCATCCAGGGAAAACACATTAGGAAAGGGTGCTATGCAATAGGATCCAATGGATTTCACCATCAAATAACCTTGCACCAGTGATGCTCATAGAAAACATTCCTAATATATTTGCACTTGTACTCCAAATGAAGATTAAATGGACAATTAAACTCTAAATTCAATCCATTAAAAATGTTATAAGTCAACCAGTATGATTTTTTTCTTGCCACCGATGGGAACTGGTTCATGGATTATGTGCTTCATTTGCATAGAAGTACTGGTTATATAGTATATTGCAGGCCAGCCATGGAGGCCAGCCATGTATTCCCACTAGCAGCGGGTTTAGGAAGACACATATTTAACATAGAATATACAGAGATAGCCACAGGTAATCAGCAATCTATTGCTCTGTATTGTTTCATAAGAAATATATATGTACTCCTTTTCTTTACCCTTTTCTATAAACAGCACCTTGACCTTCAGTCCTTTTGCATACAATTCTTACTAACTTTGGGCTTGGTCCAACTTCCCTTAAAGATTTCCACTGACTTCAGTGGACTTGGATCTAGACCTTAAATGGGAGTTATGAGCAAATAAGGACTTCAGAATTGTCCCCTTACATTTTATGTAAACCTATTACAGATTAATAGATGCTACAAAAGAAAATAGGTGAATATTTGTTCAAATCTTCAAATAGATTTGCTTCACTCACATTTGAACTATTTGGCATCACTTTTCATGCACATTCAGTTCTTTAGCACAGGTGTTCATGGTGAGCAGGTCAAGGACAGCTAATTTAAAACATTTGCACCGGTCACTTGACAGGAGTCTAGCTCTTCCGGTCAAGGAACTGGAACAATACCATTTGGATTATGTGACTGGACACTTAAGTAACACAGCTTGAATTTTGTATTTTAAATATCAAGTCATAGAAAACATTCAAGAAAAAAATGTTACAAAATTCTTAACAAAGAACAAAAAAATTGTTACCTGTTCAATTCATGGAATTGCAAAGAAAGAAAGAAAGAAAGAAAGAAAGAAAGAAAGAAAGAAAGCACATCCATCAAATGAACTAATTGCTTCATCTTATTACTCCACTTGAAAGATACTATGCTTGGTTTCAGTGAAGCACTGGTCACAGTTCCATAGTTGAGTTGCGCACTTAAAGCATAAATTCTACCACTTTCTTATATATAAAGTCAGCACATCCTTCCCAAAATTACAGCACTTATTTTTGGAGTGCAGAACAAATTTTCTGAGAATTTACAAGTCAATTTGCTAATTACTGTGTATTAAAATTAATTAATATTGACTTCTTTAAAAAATGTAGAAGCCAGGTACCCATTTCAATCTTCTGAATTATCTTAAAATAATACAGCCACTTCAAACTTTTTGTACAATTAAACCTCACTGAAATCTTGTGCACTGGTTACATTTGAAAAATGTTTTGCCATTAGTCTTCATAATTGAAAGTTTCTTCAGCAGCAGCTGATTAATACCATTCTTCTACAGAGAATTCCTTGACGAATTGCTCTGTTTCAAGATGACTCCCATCACCTTTTGTTCTTAATTGCATTGAGGCCACAGCTGCCCTCAGTTAAGGTGCCCTCTTTCAATACCGCTACCAGTTTCCATTGTTCCCAATGAGAGTGAAGTTAAGCTAAACTTAACAAAGATACATAGAGCCCAAGGCTGTAAGGGACCAGTTTGTGATCATCCAGTCTGACTTTCTGTATAATACAGGCTTTAGAACTTCCCCGAGCTATCTTTTAGAACAGTGGTTCTCAACCAGAGGTACCTGTACCCCTGACGGTATGCAGAGGTCTTCTAGGGGATACATCAACTCATCTAGATATTTGCCTAGTTTTACAAAAGGCTACATGAAATGCACCAGCGAAGACAGTACAAACTAAAATTTCATACAATGACTTGTTTATACTGCTCTATATACTATACACTGAAATGTAAGTACAATATTTATATTCCAATTGATTCATTTTATAATTATATGGTAAAAATGAGAAATAAGCTATTTTTTAGTAATAGTGTGCTGAGATAATTTTGTACATTTATATCTGATTTTGTAAGCAAGTCGTTTTTAAGTGAGATTAAACTTGGGGGTACACAAGACAAATCAGACTCCTGAAAGGGATATGCTAGTCTGGTAGAGTTAAGAGCCACTGTTTTAGAAAAACTTTGTATCTTGAGTTAAAAATTACCAGTGATCTAGAATCCACATGATGTAAATTGTTCCAATGGTTAATTAGCCCTAACTGTAAAAATGTATGCCTTATTTCCAGTTTGAATCTAGCTTCAACTTCCAGCCACTGGATCATGTTATACCTTTCTCTGCTAGACTGAAGTGCCCATTATCAAATATCCACCACCACCCCCCGCCCACACGTAGATACTTATAGACTGAAATCAAGTTACCCTTAACTTTCTTTTAGACTCACAGAGATCAATCTATTTAGCTTATCACTATTAAGGCATGTTTTCTAATCTTTTAATCATTCTTGTGGCTCTTCTCTGAACCCTTTGCAATTTAACAATATCCTTCTTGAATTGTGGGCACCAGAACTGGACTGAATACTCCATCCATAGTCTCACAGTGCCAAATATAGATGTAAAGTAACTATATACTCCTCCTCAAAATTGCCCTGTTTATGTATCAAAGGATCACATTAAACCCGTTGGTCACCATATTGTACTGGGAGCTCATGTTCAGCTGATTATCCACCATAAGCCCACAATCTTTTTTCAGAGTCACTGCTTCCAAGGATAAAGCCCCACATCATGAAAGTATAGCCCACATTCTTTGTTCCTACATGTATACATTTACATTTGGCTATATTAAAACACATATTGTTTGCTTGTGCCCAGCTTACCAAGTGATCCAGATCACTGTGTACCAGTTAACTGTCCTCTTCATTATATACCACTCTTCCAATTTTTGTGTCATCTGCAAACTTTCATAGAATCATAGAAGATTAGGTTGGAAGAGACCTCAAGAGTACATCTAGTCCAACCCCCTGCTCAAAGCAGGACCAACCCCAACTAAATCATCCCAGTCAGGGCTTTGTCAAACTGGACCTTAAAAGCCTCTAAGAATGGAGATTCCACCACCTCCATCGGTAACCCATTCCAGTGCTTCACCACCCTCCTAGTGAAATAGTTTTTCCTAATATCCAATCTAGACCTCCCCTACTGCAACTTGAAACCATTGCTCCTTGTTCTGTTATTTGCCACCATTGAGAACAGCCTACCTCCATCCTCTTCGGAACTCCTTTTCAGGTAGTTGAAGGCTGCTATCAAATCCCCCCTCACTCTTCTCTTCTGCAGACTAAATAAGCCCAGTTCCCTCAGCCTCTCCTCATAAGTCATGTGCCCCAGCCCCCTATTCATTGTCATCATCCTCCCCTAGTCTCTCTCCAATGTGTCCATATCCTTTCTGTAGTGGGGGGCCCAAAACTGGACTCAATACTCCAGATGTGGCCTCACCAGTGCCGAATAGAGGGGAATAATCACTTCCCTTGTTCTACTGGCAATACTCCTAGTAATGCAGCCCAATATACCATTAGCCTTCTTGGCAACAAGGGCACACTGTTGACTCATATCCAGCTTCTCGTCCACTGTAATCCCCAGGACTCTGTGCTTATCCTTGTTGAAGCTCATCAGATTTCTTTTGGCTCAATCCTGCAATTTGTCTAGGTCACTCTGGACCCTATCCCTACCCTCCAGTGTATCTACCTCTCCCCCCTGCTTAGTGTCATCCCTTAACTTGCTGAGGGTGCAATCCATCCCATCATCCAAATCATTAATGAAGATGTTGAAGAAAACCAGCACCAGGACTGACCCCTGGGGCACGCCACTTGATACCGGCTGCCAACTAGACATCGTGCCGTTGAACATCACTTTAACAGTGATGATGTTATGTTTTCTTATAGCGCAATAATAAAAATGTTAAACACTGTAGGAAAAAGAACTCATTCCTGCTGGACTTCACTAGAAACACATCTATTTGATTATGATTCCAGCTTACAATTACATTTGGAGATGTATCAGTTAATCAGCTTTTAACCCATTTAATGTGTGCCGTGTCGATTTTATGTTGTTCTACTTTTTTAATCAAAATGTTGTGTGGTACCAAAACAAATGCCTTACAGACATCTAAATATATTATGTCAACACTATTACCTTTATTAACCAAATTTGTGATCTCATAAAAAAATTAAGTTAGTTTTAAAAGATTGATTTTTCATAAGCCCTATGATGTTTGGCACCAATTATATTATATTACCCTCCTTTATTTATTAATCAAGTCCCATATCAGATACTCCATTATCTTGCCTGTGATCCTATTTATTTTTTTAAATGTTCACACAACATACATTTTCTTCCAGACTTCTGGAATTTCCCGAGTGTTCCAAGAGTTATTAAAAATTAACTTTGAGCTCCTCTGCCAGCTGTTTTAAAATCATTGGATGCAAGTTATCTGGACTTTCTATTTTAAAAGTTTCTAACTTTAGTAGCTACCATTTAACATCCTCCTGAGACTGGAGGGGAATGTGGAATGGAAGGGATAAGCTCCCTCTATGCTGAAGCCATAGATGTTGATGAGGTCATTTTGTGGGAAGCTGAGGGAAGTGAAGACAGAATACTGAGGGCAGTAGCGTAGCCAGGGGGGGGAGCAGGGGGAGCAGCCGCTCCCCCTGTGAGAAGTGGTGCCTTAAAAAGCGCCGCCCGAGCCCCGCTGCCTGAGCCGGGCTCGGGCGGAGCTTTAAAAGGCCCACGGCTCTTGCAGCCGCGAGGAGCCGCCCACGGGCCTTTTAAAGCACCGCCCGAGCGCGGCTCTGGCAGCAGGGCTTGGGCTGCACTTTAAAGGGCCCAGGACTCCGCAGCGGTTGGAGTCCCGAGCCCTTTAAAGCGCCGCCAGGTGAGTACTGGGGGAGCCTGGGGAGGCGGGTGAAGACAGTTGTGGACCCCAAGAAAGGAGAGAAAAACAGAAAACTAGAACAGTTTTCCTTGTAAAAGGCAATCCTTTACCTGGAAGAGTAAAATTTTCTTTGAAGTGGAAGAATATTGGAAAATAATTTCTAAAAATTAGCTTACCTAACATATGCAGGACAAAAACAGATATCTTTAGAAATGGTATTATGCTGCAGACAGGTGGTGGTGGGCGGAAATTACTGTCTTTTTGTGGAGGGTTTCTCAGCTGCTTTCTTGTAACTCTTCTTTGAATACAAAACAGTTCTTGAGATGCTCATGTGCAACTTGCCTCATTGCTGTGAACTATGTATGATGGTAATTTCCAGGGGCATTGATGGACCTAATGTTTGGAAACTGTTTTGTGATATTGAGAAAGAAGGTTCCATATAAGGGCAAAATAATTTTCTTATTTCTCAACAAATGTGCAAAAGATCCAACATAATGTAATGCACCTTGTACTAATCAACTTCTCATTTTTAAAAAATGGCCTTAGCTATAACTAAGGTTTTATCAAATTCTAGTTTTCAACAAGAACTTTCATATTTTCTCCCATGATCTCAGACAACTCACATTCTGGTGAACATGAGAATATTGTCAGCAATTTATGTACAGGACACACATTTTGTTACCATGCAAGTATCTACCTGTTGGAGCACAGTCATATTCCTCCTCATGCTCAAAATTTGAAGCCAGATCCTTTACCTGGTGTAAATCGGCATAGTCAATGGCGCTATTACACCAGTTCAGGTCCTATCTCTATAAAGTGTTACTCCTACAAATAACATGGATCTACCATCTCTCCAGTAGCGTAGCCGGGGGGGAGCAGGGAGAGCGGTCGCTCCCCCACTGATCAGAAGCGGCGCCTTTTTTTGGTCCCGATGCCTTTTGCTCCTATGCTGCAGCCAGAGCGGAGCATTGTTTTTTGCTCCCAGCGCCTTTTTTTGCTCCCGGCGCCTTTTGCTCCTATGCTGCAGCCAGAGTGGAGCATTTTTTTTGCTCCTGGCGCCTTTTTTTGCTCCCGACGCTTTTTGCTCCCAGCGCCTTTTTTTAGCTCCGCTCCCCCTGTGCTCTAAACCTGGCTCGCCACTGCATCTCTCCAATGGTATTTGAGGCAAAGCTGAAGTTGATATGTATATCTAGTACTAAATGGTTATATAGATCATTGTGATTTCGTCCAGTCAGCCTGAGATTATCTAAGGTTAACTGACTGACCGGGTATCATATCCTTCTCTTAAGATCACATAAGTTGTTTGTATGAAAAAAAATCAATACATTGAAATGAACACATGGCAAAGGGAAGCTGAACATTTTTACTGTTGTTTCCATAAAGAATAATTTAAACCTATTTTTCTAAATCTTCACTTTATCATGTGTTAACAAGAGCAAAATACTTGGAGAAACAAGAAATACTCTTTTCCTGCTGACAAAGGCTCATTTTTGGCATGCACACCCCAGAGATGCATGGAGTAATTGAAGCTGAGGAAAGATGTGAGGCACGATTTAAGCTCTTGTGAGTATGAATAATAGAGAAATTCCCATATTTTGTTGCTTTAGTTATTTTCAGCATGCCGTTACTTATTTTCATGGCTAAGAGTTGTGCTAAGGAGGCATAAAACATTGTGCTCTTAATTAGTTCTTGATGCAGCTTATCTGCCTTTATGAGGGTTTGTCAACACCACACAAATCAGAATCATAGGAGACTACTACTTGGCTTAGGTTTATGCATAATTTGTCTTTAAAACTAGATTGGTTTGAATTGTTGGATACCACAGTAATTGCAAGCAGTTTTGACTATATCTATTTAACAGGTCAAATATGGTTGGATTGCTACCATTTCATAAGTGCTATTTATCACAGGAATGCATATGTTTAAGGTTTCAGAGGACATATTTGAAGGGATTTGTGTTAGCAAGTTTCGAAGCCATTTATCAGTTGAAAAGTAGAAATGGCAATCAAATACAAATGAGGGGGGGGGGAAACTAAATTGGCTTCTGCTGCAATATTAGTTTGTGGATTATGGATATTGTTAATAGTTATATAAGGTCCCCAAAGTGCTTTGTAAAAGCAGTAATTAACTCTCATAATAGTTTTGTGAGGAAGGCCAGTATTATTATAATCACTTCACAGATGTGGCAGTTCGCTCAGACTTTTGGAAAAATCTGGTATACTCAGAGGATTAGCATAGGCCATTAGTGCAGATTCTTGCACTTCCCTGGTGGTGTAAAGCAGATGAAGTAGATTTGTTTCTCTCTGCAGGCAGGGAGCATGGTCAGGGACATGGGCTGGGGCCAGGCATCCCTACCTCCCATTGATCTCTAGTTACTTTGCTAGCCCTGTGGGGCCATTGATAGAGCAGCCTTCAGAACGACTGGCCCAACAGGCAGCCAGCTCAGGATCAGGGGACTGCAAATATGAGTTTTGTGCCTTTTCCTTTACACACGCCTCTTCAGTTATGTTATTACTCTTTGGCAACCATTGAGGATCAAATTTTGAATGTGGTGCAAAGCAATTGTCTTTAGTTGGTGTGAGTGTGTGCATGGAGACGAAAGTGGGAAGGAATGCAAGCATTCGAAGTGTGTATTTGGATGAAACATGTAGGGAAGAACAGGGCCAGGTTGCACTGCGGGGATATATATTGCAGTTGAATCAGTAACGCTGCCACTTTCTCTGTTAAAGCAGACAGCTAACAAGATCGGGTTAGAACCAGGAAAGACTTAATTCAAAAGATTGATACCCACATCAAGCTAAAATAAAGGAAAAGTAACTTTCCATTTATCTCTTTCCTGCCAAATTCTTTTTCTGTCAGTTGTAGGCATAAATGTGCTTTGGGGAATATTACAGTAATTTGAGTGCCATCTATTTTATAAAGATCATTATTTGCGTTCATCCCACAGGATCCCAAAGTACTTTTACAAAAATTATGAGACTGATCCACACAGGATTCCCATTGGCTCTAATGGGAGTTTGCAGAATCTAACTATATATTACACACAAACACTCAGCACTCTCAGGAGGCTGTCTGGCAGCCAGTATACAGCACACTGGGCAAACCCCTACCCCTATGAAATCTGCCACTGGATCTTTTATCTAGCTACTCTCTGTAGACATTACAGTCTCATTAAAAATCATACAATCAGCTGTACATACTTTCTCATCTCATTCTTGTAAATTGTGTATATTAGACTGTAAAAACTCTCAGATGCAAGGTCTATCTCTTACTACATTTTATTCAGCCCCTAGCTCAGTGGTGGGCAACCTGTGGCCTCCGGGCCGCACGCGGCCCATCAGGGTAATAGGGTAATCCGCTGCAGTTTGTTTACATTTGTACAGCTGCCCACAGCTCCCAGTGGCATTGGTTCGCTGTTCCCAGCCAATGGGAGCTGTGGGAAGCAGCGTGGGCCGCAGGGATATACTGTCCGCTGCTTCCCGCAGCTCCCATTGGCCGGGAACAGTGAACTGTGGCCACTGGGAGCTGCGGGCGGCCATAGAAATGTAAGCGAACGGTCTGGCAGTCCACCAGCAGATTACCCTGACAGGCCACAGGTTGTCCACCACTGCCCTCGCTTGTCATGGTGACCATTATTGTCTCACTGCTTACTTGTACTCCCGCACTGATCTGTTTTTATCTATCTATCGTCTTTTGTCTTGTACTTGGTGTGACAGGTCTCCCCCGGGGTAACACTTGGAACTGGAGTACCACTCAGCCCGCCTGACTCATCAGCCTGGGCTCCCTTTACACTGTACTGCTGTGACAGGTCCTCAAGCCCCCTCCAGCACACATACAGGTAGGGACACACCCAGCTGCAGCTACACACAAATGCTGAGGTCAGCTCTGCATGGGAAGGCTCAGCTAAGGCACCTCCCAGTTGCTAAGGTATGCACCCCCCTTTGGAGGGTAAACCCAACATTATACCATCTTGCCCTGCACAGGGAACTGTCCAGCGTAAGCTCATGAAATTTGCCCCCTCCCTCCATGTGGAGGAAGATATGCAACAGCTTTCTGCCCCCAGTTATGATTTCCACACACTGGTTTTAGACAAAACAAAAACAAATGTACCTATTACAAAAGTTAGTTTTTAAGTGATTATAAGGGATCGCAAACACATCAAAGCAGATTACCTCACAAATAAAAAAAAATGCAACCTAAGCTTAATATACTAAAGAGATTGGATATGAGTAGCAAATTTTCACCCTAATTGTTGATTTAGGCAGTTTGCAGGGATTCTTGAGGGCAACCTGCACTTGCTTGCAGCTTAAAACCCCAGGTATTCCTTTCACGGGCTAGAAATCTCTCTAGCCTGGGTTCAGCCCTTCTCCCCCAGTTCAGTCCTTGTTTCTCAGATGTTTCCAAGTGTCTTCTTTGGGCGGGGAGTCAGTGAAGAACCACGATTATGTCACTCCCCTGCCTTTAACAGCTTTTGCAAATGACAGGAACCCTTTGTTTCTAACTTTAGTTCCCATGCCTTTCAGTGGAAAACATCAGTATTCTATGATGGAGTCCAGTACCTGTGACTTGGTCACATATCTCCGTAGGGCCATAGCAGCCATGAGTCAGAGACTGTAGTGGTTCAGGGTGGCACCTCGGTGGGAGATTAGCATCTTCTAAGATCTATTGTTTTCCCCAGTGGCCCTTCACAGCCAGCCATCTAGATTGACTGAATTCTGTCTAGTGGGCGTTCCCACACACAGAACGTAGACAGAGATATTTTGAAAGTCTGGCCCCTGAGGAATGTTCTGTTCCTAGGGCTAAGACATTACTCCCCCTTACTTCGGCTGAATAGCATCTTACTACTTGAGTAGTCCTTCTGAAGTCACAATCTGGCCCTTATTTTGTAAGGGTCACTCCTGTTACAGCTAATCAGTATTATCTATGCCCAACAAGTGGAGCATAGATGTTGGATATTTTGTCTGAGATCACAGATCATAGAAATGCAAGCTAAGATGGACCTTACGAGGCCAGGTAGTCTACCCCGCCATGCCAAGACAGGATAAAATCATATTAATCAAATTTGTTACAGTTTATAAAAGCAGAATACATTGCATGGTTATCTGGATGGATGCTCATAAGGATTATCCCATTTTCATTTCTAATCAAGGGTCTGATAGTTGTGAGAGTCATTATTTAGATTTGTAAGCATCCCTATTGGTAAGGTCAGGTTGCACTAGTATTCTTTTCTACCCTGGCACAGGAGGAGCCTCAAGTAGTGATGGGTAAACCTCCGAGTAGAACAGAAAGTTGTGTTCTGCAGATATTTAAATGTTTTTCTGAACTTTATCCAGATATTTCTACCTATTCAGTTCAACATTCAACTTGAAACGTCACTAGAATTAGCTTTACTGCAAGATTTCCAGCTTCTGAGTGAACTGGAAACACAACACGAAATGTCATTTTTATAGTATTTTATCATCTCCTCTTGCAGTCATATTGATGAAGAACCAAATCCTGTTCATCTTACACCTTCTTGAAGTCAGCAAGATTACCCATGTGTTCAAGGCAAATAGGATTTGGTGCGAAGCATAGAGGTGTATGTGACTAAAGAATAATGGCGTTAAACAGGGAATTATCCAACTTCTTTTTAAACTTCAAACATTTTTAGATTGGGTATGGGTTTGAGTTTTGCCTGAAGGTTTATGTTGGCTGTTATTTAAACCAACCTATTCCTTTTTAATCTTAAAGTGTAAGAGAATGGACATGTCACTCAGGGCCTAATCCTGCCCTTTTCAACTAACAACTGTGTATTCCTTGTGTGTTAATCTCTCTGCAGCTCATCTCATACCTTTCATTTATCAGAGTTGGTTCTATTTCAGATTGTGTAAAAGTATGTCTGGGAAGGTAAAGATTATAGCACATTATACCAATTTGGTCCAATATAGCCATTGAAATCCCTATATATTGCCATATTTATTAACATTTTTGCAGAACCCATAGAGAATACTCCAGTAATGCTTCTGTAAGGCAGTTTTCTAATTAAATAAACATGTCTCCTTAAAGACACCGATTTGTTTAAAGAACAAATGGTTTAACATTCACCTTTGTGATTTTAGTAATTTAAAATAGAAAGCCCTTCCCTTTCTCTGGAGGGAGAAATGAGTCTATATTAACAAATTACTGTATATACGGTAATATAAAATTGTATATTTTTTTATAACAGGGGAGGACGAGACAGGTTAACCATAAAGAACAGGGCAAAAATGCAAATTAAGGCTGTCTTGATTTCACCAGCTGGATTAGGAAAGTAACTCCCTCCAATTTTCTCTGCTGACTGTCCCATACTTGTAGTTTTCACCTCCACAGATCGAATTTTATATCTTTGCAAGAATGTTTGTGAACAATATCTTGCATAAGAGAGTGCTGAAGCCACTTTCTTGGATGATGTATAAAGACATTCTGATGCATGGCAGATCTAAAGGCAGGGTCAAGACCCTAGTCTTTTGTGGGGGAAGAAACCTGGCTACCTGATTCTCTAACATCACTAGATGAAATCCTGGCCCTGCTGTAGTCTATGGGAGTTTTGTCATTGGCTTCACTGGGGTTCAGATTTTACCCATTGTCTCTATACTTAGATATATCAGCAGTTGCAGCTCTCTGTCATGGGGCACTGCCATACAGAATACCCCTTTGTGGTCCCTCATGTCCCTACAGGTGCATTGCACCAGTGCCCTTGTGGGTTCTTTCAAAGAATTATGCAGATTATACTGGTTCAAAACAAGTCTTTCTACACAGTGAAACTCACTTTTAGTTACCCCAGTTCACGCTACTCTGGGGTTCATGTAAGAGTTCTGGTTGGCTTTCTTGATGCTGTTCAAGAGCCCCGCCTCCCAAGTTCCCTTCCTGGAGCTGACATTGTACTTTAAACACTCACTCTTTCTTAAGACTGGAGTCCCCAGCTCTCCTCCTTGAAGCTGGGTTGTAATTTAAGCCAGCTGTAGGGCCTTAGCCATCTTGTCCTTCAGCTGGTCCCAGTTTTTCCTCAGAGGATTCAGCAGCTCACTCTTCTCCTTTTGGTGTGTGCCCTGTTATGAGGCACCCAGCTCATCCCCAATCGGTTGGGTGAGAGGGAAGCCATGTCCTGCCCTCTCTGTAAGGCTCCTGGTCAGGGTCCCTTGAAGAAACAGTACCTGACGTTCTCCCAAACTCTACTTGTTCCCAGGACCACTTTCTCTTTTCCAATACCTCTTATTTCTTAGGCATACATCTACTCCTCCCCAAAAAAGTCTCAAAGGACCATGCCAGGTGACATTGGTGTGGGCTGATAGCTATGCCCCACTACTCTTAGTGGGGCATACTACCCCATCACACCCTCCTAATGACCTTTCCCGCCAAGCCAAAATATTTCAAGTGTCTGTTTTCATGATATTTTACCTGACCACTGCCAAAACAGCAAATATTTGAATTTATCATATATATTGTGATAATACCAGTATTACCGGCTCTCATGACTTCATCTTAAGTCTCACAATTTTTTAGTGTTTTTAAAGAACCGCAGCTGTAATTGTGATTTTGCGTAAGAATCTCCACTTTCTTTCTTTTTTTTAAAGAAAGATAAATTTCTAGCCCTCACAATTGTAGTCAAAAGTTCAATAACATGAAGCACATTCCTTCTAAAGGCTCAAAAGCCAGAAGGCAAATAAAAAGAACCTGACATGTATTACTTATACATATCTTGTGATTTTAAGCCAATGTCATGATTTTGAGGGCCATGCTCCTGATATCTGAATTTTTGGAGTTGGCAATACTGTAACATTTAGAAGCCTAAGCCAAGTTGGGAATCCATTCTGCTAGACATTGTACAAATATATTGATACACCAAGGCTGAAAGACAAAGGATGTGAACCAGCATTGTCTTAAAAATCCAACTATTTTATATAGGTTGAGCCCTCACAGTGCCTATCTCCATAGTGCTGGAGACAGAGTGCACAAAAACAATTCCTTTCATTTTCCATACATCTTGCCTTTCTCAAGCACCACCGCTTGTAGTCTGGCAGTTAGGAGAGGGGGAACCCATGTAGTAAACCCAAGACAGTTCCTGCCAACAAGCGTGCAATCTAAAAACTCATTCTCATTACTTGGAATTGCTATGTGAAAAAGACCTGGATTCAAGAGCAGAAAACAAAATCACTCATTGCAAATGCTGCTGAAGAAAGTGCTTACCTGGCAGAAAAAGAAAATAATATACAATTATGACAAAAGCTATTTGGGACTGAAGTTGTGAGGTGCTGAGTGTTCAGCTCTCACTGACTGGCTCTCACTAATGGGGCGCAGGATTGGGAACCACTGATTAGTCTTTGTTGAGGGCACCAAGAACATGACAAAATGGGCCTCTGAGTTTTTGGCAGCTGAAGCCCCTTTCACCTTTACAGTGGGAAAATAAGGCTTTTTAATTATTACAGCTTGAGCATATTTCAAATAATGACTTGACCCTTGAGCACTAATCTAGTCATTATGTGTTGGACTGTTTCTCAATTCTTACCTTTCTCTTAAACTTTTATTAGTGGCATGAAATGTAGCAAGACAAACGGTAACATATTCTATGCTACAGAACTTTACTCTGAAGATAAAATGCAAGGGAATTGGTAAGTACAAAGGTTAAGTTCTTAAAATATTTGACATAGGAGTCAAATAGTTAATTGTGACTGTTGAGCTACATGAGCTTTCCATGGCTTATATCATCAGTCAATCGAGATCAGTTTTCATCCATCTTGTGGTATCGCCTAAGCCTCCTTCGCTATGGAGAGGAAAAAGAAAAATGGCAATGCCAGGAAGGCAAACTTTCTGCTGTGATTCAAAGGTAATTTGATGCTTCAGGATCCTGCTACCTAACCTAATTAAAATGATTACTAGCTTGGCAATCCTACTCAAAAAAGGGAGATGGGAAGGAAAAAGAGCAACAGATCACACCAATAATTTGTAAAGCAAACACATTATTAGTGACTGTCACTTTGTGTAGAATGGGATGTACAGTTCAGAGGCAATTGGAATTTTGTTAACCAGCAGCTGTGAATTGGTGACATTAGCACTTTCCCTTGATACTGAAGCTAATGACTCTTATGTACATTTAAGGTTCTAAGGTCTTTCAATAAGACTGTAGTCCAGCTAAAACATCCTAGGGGATATTATCAAATTTGGATGATGATACCCTCCTTTGGGAAGAAGACAAAATGACACAGCTACGGTAAGAAGTTAGGTATTTGAAATTATATAGAGAGGGAAAATATCATTCTGCTTATAGCTGAAACATGGTTTTATATGCTATACAGATTCTCCTGGTATCTATTGATCTAAGCGTAATACTTACTATGTACTGTTAATTAAAACCAATCTGGAATAATAGTCTAGTGCAGTCAGTAGTTCCCAAACTTGGGACGCCGCTTGCTCAGGGAAAGTTCCTGGCGTGCCCGGCCGGTTTGTTTACCTGCCGCGTTCGCAGGTTCGGCCAATCGCAGCTCCGATTGACCATGGTTCGCTGTGTCTGGCCAATGGGGGCTGCGGGAAGTGGCGGCCAGTACGTCCCTCGGCCTGCACCACTTCCCGCAGCCCCCATTGGCTGGGCACAGCAAACCGTGGCCAGTGGGAGCCGCGATCAGCCGAACCTGCGGACATGGCAGGTAAACAAACCGGCCGGGCACGCCAGGGGCTTTCCCTGAACAAGCGGCGTCCCAAGTTTGGGAAACACTGGTCTAGTGGTTAAGGCACTGGACTGAGACTTAGAAGATCTGGCTTCAGCTCCTGCTGGATCACAGACTCCTTATGTGACCTTAGACAAGTCATTTAATTTCTCTATGCCTCATTTTCCCTTCTGCAAAAGATACTTCCTTGTCTATCTTGTATGTCAGCATCCAGTACGATGGAGTCCTGATCTTGTTTGGGCTTCTGGGCACTACTATACTAAAAATAATAAATACTTTGGGACAAGGGAGGAATAGTCCCTGTATGCCACTATGATGCTGTATAAGGACCATAAAATCACGTTAGCCAGCTGGGGAAGAATTTTGTTGCTGTAGGCATTGCATGGGATGGCTGTACACAGCTTAAAACCACATTTGCCCCTGGACTTACTGGGCTGCACTTTTCTACATTGTGATTCCTCGAGGTGTAGCACAGAATCTCGGCCTGTGTGTGCTAGATATTTTTGTAAATTGAAGGCAGTAGCAAAATATGGGTGCTTCAGAATATGGAGTCCTAGATCGGAAGGGCTATTAAGAAGATGATATATGATTATACCGGGCTTGACTTAAGAGTTTTTTTTGGGGGGGGGGGAGGGATAGCTCAGTGGTTTGAGCATTGGCCTGCTAAACCCAGGGTGGTGAGTTCAATCCTTGAGGGGGCTGTTTAGGGATCTGGGGTGAAAATTGGGGATTGGTCCTGCTTTGAGCAGGGGGTTGGACTAGATGACCTTCTAAGGTCCCTTCCAACTCTGAGATTCTATGATAACCTATGACTGACCAAGACAGGTGAGGAATAAAGCTTCATTTGCAGTCTTTTTGCACTTATTTGAAGTACTAAAATGAAGAAAGCTACATCCACAGAGTGTGAGATCACTCACTGTTCTGAAGCCACCTGTAAGAAGAGTGATGACTAGAACTCCTGCAATCTGTACTCACTATGGTGTTAGCTAAAGGCAGAGCTTTAACTTTAAATAATGTTCTGACTTTTGTTGGTAGAATGCATTCCTTTAATATTTGTGAAATGTCCTCTTTTTAAGTGAATAAACTTCTGTCGAAACATGTTGCTAATACTGACAGTCTAGCTCATAATTTGTTTCTTGCAGTATATTATAGGTTTCCATCTTGCATGTACTATGAAGAAACTGAAAGCTTTGTGCACTATAACAAACATTTCCACAGAAGTCTATACAGTGTTTCTGCTTTACATCATGTTTCATTTATCAACCTGAATTAGGCTTCTGAAAGAAAGGGAAATGCATCTTTGCAGTTCAGTACCTTTTCTAGTCTTTTCTTGTAAAAACAAAATAGCTTAATGTCATTTCAAGTTCATCCTTTTCCATATATACATGTATACAGAACTGGGGGTAATTCACTTATACAGTTCAACATCTCCTTTGTCGCAGATGGTAAATGTGCAGATTTCTCCCTCAAGGAAAGAAACTGTTTTGTGAAATAATTGCATATTCTTCTCAGTTTTTTTCTTTCAGTGGTGCCCTTGTATTGTTATTATATGCTGTCAGACTGGTAATTAGCATACAGCCTCCATATGACACAAATGCAGTTCTCAATCCTCCTTAAAAATCCCTTAGGATACACACAGTAAAATGCTGTGAGCCACGAAAGCAAGCAAGAAAGAAAGAACACAAAAGTGAATAACCACAGACTGCTTTTGTTATATCAGTGCATGACTCTTAATCAGTGAACTGAACTGGACTAATCCTACTGTGCGGCAGAAGCTTAGAGAATACTAGAATTTTTTTATTATTGTCTCCCTTTGGTTTCCCTAAGCAGCTTCCTCTATCCTCCTTCCATTGCCAGCTTTGTGTATCCTCCTAAGGCATCCCTTATGTGGGGACTTCCCTCTTCTCTGCTGAATGAACATACCTTTTTCTCCTTCAAATCTCTCTTTTAAAAAACATGTTACTTTTGTGCAGTCATTCAAAGAGATTAGCATTTTCTTAGCCACTTGATCTTATACCACTGCTCTGTGTGTCATATTGTTCTGAACTGTTCTGTTTCTAACTAGACTGTAAGGTCATTGGGACATGGGCAATGCTTGTACAGCTCTAAGCACACTTTGGTGCTCAATGAATGTTACTGTCACAGAGGACAACAGTGTGGACAGGAACAGATTTAGTCTCTCCTCACAAAACATCCTGTTTCTCATTAATTTCTTCACTAAACTGCCAGTGTGGTCTCAGACTGGGATCTAGGTCTGATATTTCTTTAAGCCATCACTGCAGAACTGTTTATTTCAGCTAAACCAGTAGTTTCACAGAGGCAAGCATTGCTGAACCAGAGATCTCACCAAGGTCTGCTACTTGACATCAACATAGCAAGCCAGAGGAGCTGAACCACAGGCCCCACAAAAATACTGGTCTGGAAATCAGACAAGCAAATTAATGATGCTGGGTAGCTGACCTCACAGAAGTCCGTCGTTTGACATTAGAGCAGTAAGCTAAAGCGTATGGCCCTGACATCAGGGCAATGAGCACCCAAAAGTCTGTGCTTTGGCATAATCCCACTAAAGCAGTAGTGCTGACCCAGTGAGTGCAGATGCCTTCCTCTTCATACGAGACAAGAAATCTAGGAGTGCTGAGCTGGTGATGTCACAGAGCGTCCATTTAACTTAGCCCACTGAGTTCACGAAGGCCTGTGCTTTGACATCAGACCAGCAGGCTACAACTGTTGAGCTGGGAACTTCACAGAGTGAAATCCCCTTAGTTTAGCCCAATTAGGGTGACCAGATGTCCCGATTTTATAGGGACAGTCCCGATTTTTGGGTCTTTTTCTTATATAGGCTCCTATTACCCCCCACCCCAGTCCCAATTTTTCACATTGGCTGTCTCATCACCCTAAGCCCAATACGCTAAAGTTACTAAGCCGGTGACCTCACAGAGGCCTATGCTTTGACATTATCCCAGCAAGCCAGATATGCTGAACTCAAGTCCTCATTGACACCTGTGCCTTAAAATCAGCCCAGAAAGAGGGGCCAAGCTAGCCAGACAGACAAGGGAGAGGTGTTCAATCCATAACCTCACAGGAGACCTGTATTTTATTAGTAGATCAGCAAGGTAGAAGTACTAGTGAATTCATGAGCTCACAGATACCCGTGCCTTGGCATAAGCCAAGCACTGTAGATGTTCTGAACCACTGACCTTAGGAAAACCTGTTCCTTTTAATGAGCTAGTGTTTATAAGCCCCTGACTTCACAGCAGTCTGTTGACTAATATCCCACCAGAAAGCGAGACTCTGAGCTAGTCAGTTCATAAAGGCCAGTGCCTTATCTCAGCAACATATAGGTCCTGAACCCCAATCAGGTCTGTGCCTGGTCTCAGCCCCACATAGTACGCTGACTGAGCTAATTACCTCACAGAGGACCTTACCTTGACATTAGGCTAGGTATGCTACACCAGTAGCTTCAAAGAGTGCTTTTTTTTTACATCAGCACCTCAAGCTTGTAAGTGCTTGTTCAGTAATGTAAAAGAGGCCCATTGCTCGACATCAGTCCATGATGTTAGAAAACCAGAGTAAAATAAGCTATAATAAACCAAAGGATTTCACGATATACTGATCAGATACAGTGTTATGTAATTTCAACATTTAAAATGTGGTCTTAGAGTAATTAAAGTACTTGAAAAAGCTCATGTAAGGAGAATCATCCCGTTATTCATATGAGATCAACTAACCTGACTCTTGTGCTACACTAAAAATTACATCTGCAGCATTCAAATATCTAATATAACTGGCTACAAACATTCACAAAAATAAACAACGTGAAGTTGGCTAACAAATGCCCTCATATTCCTGTACAGGGAAAGTGAATCTCCCGTCTAGTTCTAATCCTGTATGTTACCATCCTGGATGCTCGTAGGGTTATTTTGAAACTCACAGTGCTGCTTCTTTACAGAGTAACTCCTCTATGTTTGGTTAGCTAAACTGAGGATGATGTTTATGGTGTGTGTTAATCTAGAATCAGTGGTTAAAGTAGATTGAAAGAGGTGGAAAAGCTCTCCTCAAACCAGCCAAAGAGAAAGGGGAGTAGTTGGGGAGCGCTATTTACCCAAGCCAGCGACAGTCTGCTCTCTGCTGTGGAGGAGCTATGCTGTCCTGTGCCCCCCACCTTACTTTAACCCCTACACACAATACAGTTATTACCAAGTTAATAATAAGCACCCCTCAATGAGGTATACATGCATAGCTCCCATTCATTCACAGAAAGGGGTTTTGGCCACATCCATGGCACCATCATCCCTTCCCCTGAGCCCATGGAGAGCACTCTGCACATCCAGGGATCCAAGTGAAAGGGCAGTGGGCAAAATGGTGAGGGTGGAGGATGCTCAGTATCTCTCACATTCAGGGCCGGCTCCAGGCACCAGCCTACCAAGCACGTGCTTGGGGAGGCACCTGGAGGGGGGCGGTGGCACTCAAGGTTTTTTTTTTGTTGTTGTTGTTGGTTTTTTTACAAAAAAACCTAATCTTCCTGATGGCGCCCCGGCCGGGGGAGCGGGGTGGCAGGCGTGCTCCGTTCCCCGCGGGCGCCCCGGCGGAGCAGCAGGGCCACAGGCATGCTCCGCTCCCCGCCGATGCCCCGGCCGGGGAAGCGGGGGGCGTGCTCCGCTCCCCACCGACGCCCCGGCCGGGGAAGCGGGGGGTGTGCTCCGCTCCCCACCGGGGCAGCAGGCGTGCTCCGCTCCCCGCCGGCGCCCCGGCCGGGGCAGCGGATGTGCTCCGCTCCCCGCCGGGGCAGCGGGGTGGCCGGCATGCTCCGTCTCCCCACTGGCAGGGAGAGTGGGGCGGCGGGCATGCCGCCCTCCCCGCTGCCCCCCCCCGCGTTTTGGCGGAGCGGCGTTGTTGGGGGGGGGAGTGTTTTGGCCGGCGCTGGGGGGGGGGGGAGCGGCGCTTGTGGGTTTGTTTGTTTTTTGCTTGGGGCAGCCAAAAAGCTAGGGCCGGCCCTGCTCACATTGGCCCTATAGAACTTTTCTTGAGCCTAGAGGTGCCGGGGCTGAGCCCTGGCACAAACTGAGCACTGCAGAAGCCCCACTGGAGCCATACTGTCAAGGCGTATGTGTGTATGGTGGTGTAAGTCCAGTGGTACTGCAGAGCTGCCATGGGCCTTTTTGTGGCACTGGCCTCTTGGAAGCTGTCTAACGGGCTTGTCCCAAGCCTCTCCATGGGGCTGAAAAGCCCAGCTTTTTTCATCAATGGAACAACTGGAGAAAGCACCTCACAGGGGAACCTCATGAAGATTTCTTCCCCTTTAAACTCCTCTGGAGGGTTTCCTGCAAGAGGAATTTTATTACTAACAATATTACTAATTATAACAATATTGCTAATATTACTACAGTATTATAATACCAAAATGTCTAATAATTAGATATTTTGAGAGTTACCTTTAATCACCTGAACCCTCTGGATGGGAGAAAGAAAATATAATTTAAAGCCTATGTTCACTCCCTGCTTCAGTCCCTTCCAGTCCTCTCAATAAAAGTCAATTATCCTCACAAGATTAAGGTCTGACTGCTATAAATAAGAGTTCATGAGGCATAATCTCATTACCTATGTTTGATCACCCTTCCATGAATTAAAAAAATAATTGATAATAAACTAACACCACCCCCATTTAATTGGACAGTGCACTGAACTGGTTAAAACACACTACCAGATATTTAAAAGCCGTATTCCTTCATGAGGCACCATTTATTCTCATGCCTTCGAGGCAAGAGATGTAGGAATTCCAGTTTCTAATGTAACAAGAGAAAATTATCCTCATGGATTTATTGGAGGAATAAATATTACTTTTCTATCTGATCACTGTCATTCATTCTAACAGCAACATGTTGCTCTGAAGCAATTAACAAAACAAATATGTCCATACCAGGAAAAAACGCTGAACATATTAAAGCAAGTGAACCAATACATTGTCTCAGGATGTAAATACACAAAGTGACAGCATAATTAATCCTTGGTACATAATCAATGAGGAACGGTAGGATCTTGTGGAAAATTGAAGACACCAGAATGAGACTGAAATTTCTCTGAGCTAAAATGTAGTCACCAGTCAATGAATTCTCCCTCAGGAGACTGTAACAAATACAAAGAACCTGCTCAAGGACAGACAGAGTTGTAAAATGAGAGGTATAAAAAATAATAATATAATGATTGTTCCAGCATGTTTATAATTTATAGGTTGGAATCACAGGTGAGAAATAGGGTTTAGCAGCCTGGTCTAATCTGAACTAGAGTCAGTAAAGCACTGCAGAACCACTAAATCACCACTTTCCCTTTTGCATTTATCTTAGAAATATGTAATAAAATGAGGCTTGGAAGGATTAGATTTTTATCAGTAAATGTTGGTAAACATCAATTTCACTGTACACACACAAACAGATAGAAAAATATTTCCACTGATAATAATAAAAATTACAGATAGACAAAGAAAGAAAAATGTTGCTTGAGAACTAGAGTTTAAGTATATTTACTTTGTAAATTTTGACATGAGGTTGACAATTTGTGTTTTAGCAGTTATGAACTTTAACTTTTTGACTCTCATTGTCATTAAATAATTATTCTGTCTCCCCCATTTGTCTGACCCTGTCCCCAATTTCCCACAACAGTGAAAATTTAAATTGACAAAAATAAAAAGTACCACTTAAAACCCATAATTTTTCAGAACTATTAAAATGTAAATAGATAAAAATAAAAAAATAAACATCAATATTATCCATTGAAATTATAAAAAGAAATTGAATTCTGCTAAGCCTAAATACAACTATGAAACTAAACCACCCTCTTTTAGGGACTGGTACTATAGATGTCAATCTGTGTAGTGTTACAGTCTTATTAGGGAATCTGGCAAATGCAAGGTTTTATTTTTATTTTTTCTTTAGATATGTTATGTTTTGGTCTTTCTTACCACTAAAATTGAAAGTTTCAGGTAGTGTATTGAGGTCATAATCAGCGTTTCTCAAATGTGGCCATCGTGGCCGCATGAGGACACCTGGGGTTTTTCTTGCGGCCACAGCCTCCTGGGCTGTGATGGGGGGCGGGGAGGTTAAAGTACCGGCCCCTCCCTGTTGCTTCTGGATGCTTCACCTTGGTGTTGGTTGCTGGGGCCACCACCAGGGCTTGGGCCCTGCCCCCCTTTGGCAGCAGCTGGGACACAATGCTGGTGGAGCAGGCTGCTGATGAGTTCCTCACCTTTCCAGGGGTGATGGGCTCCAGCCCCAGGCTCCAGCAGTGCAGCAGCAGGGCCCAGGCTCTGCCGCCATGGCTTATGACTCTATCCCCAGGCCCCATCCCCTGGCCATGGGGCTTCGGGTTCTGGCTGTAGGGCTTCAGGCACCAGCTCTCTGCTGCCTACCCCGACCCCCCATCCATCACTTAATTTGTCCTGAGGCTTGCCAGGGCTGAGTAAGTCTGCTGTGAAATGTGATACTTGTATGTTTGTTAATATCATGTTTCACAGCAGACTTACCAGTTAGCAATAAATAAATTACAATGATTTGAACATGTATATGTTTTCCTAAAGCTATTTAAGTATTTTAGGGAAAAGTGTGAGAGTGGCCACCAGCAAGAGTTGGTGGTCGCACTCTGAGGCCACCAAAAAATTTGTCCTGAAAACCCAGACTATATCTCTTCTTTAGAGCCCAGATCCAGCAAAGAACGTAAGCATGTGCTTAAATTTAAGCAAATGAATGGTCTGATTTACATCAATAGGACTACTCAAGTATTTAAAGCAGGGGTCTGAAACTCAAATTACCACGAGGGCCGCATGTGGACTAGTGCATTGGCCTGAGGGCCGCATCACTGACCCTGCCCCCTCGTTGCCTCCGGCCCCGCCCCCACTCCACCCCTTCCATTAGTCCCCGCCCCTCTCCACCCCTTCTCCGCCTCCTCCCCTGTGCGTAGGGCTTCCCGCTCCTCCCCCCTCCCTCCCAGAAACTGCCAGACAGCTGTTCTGGCAGCAGGAACTGCCTGGGGGTAAAAAAAAAAATGGGGAGGGGTGGGTGAGGCACAGGGAGCCCGGCGGGCCGCAGGGAAGAGCTCTGCGGCTCACGTGTTTGAGACCCCTCTTTTAAAGTAAAGCACCCACTTAACTGCTTTGCTGTTTTGGAACCTGAGGCCTTAATCTTGTGACACTGCCCAACACCTCTTACTGAGCTTCCTGTGATCACAGTATCACAGCAGGTTTTGAGAAGGTTCAGCACTTTACACGAGGCATGTTAAAATCGTGCAAAATGTCCATTGAGAACTTTGGAGAGTTTCCCCTCAGTACTCTTGTTATGACTGCACAGCTGTACAAATTGGTCTCTGAAGTCTTAGGCTGTTTCTTTGGAGCAATGCCCCCTTAGAGAAACACAAAGCCTAGGGCACTGGAACCAGGGGCGGCTCTAACAATTTTGCCACCCCAAGCAGTTGCCGCTGCCGCAGCAATTCGGCGGCAGGTCCGCCACTCTTCCCACCACCGAATTGCCGCCACGGGACTCGGACTGCCGCCCCATTCTCGGCCGCCACCACAGCAATTCGGCGGTGGCAATTCGGCGGTGGGCAAGAATTATACGGCAGTCCAAGTCCCACGGCGGCGGGAAGAGCGGCGGACCTGCCACTGAATTGCCGCTGCCATTCTCGATGCCGCCCCAAGCACCAGCTTTCCAAGCTGGTGCCTGGAGCCAGCCCTGACTGGAACAACTGTCCACCATCCACATCGTGGAAGTGCCATGCTGTTAACAGATGGGACTTTTTTACAGAATTGAGGTAACAATACTGTATGTTCATTTTTATTGTGATTTCACTTTTCTTAGTGGGCCAATGTCTCACCAACAGAAATGCTAATGAATTTTGTTCCATTTAAGGGAGGATTTTGAATTCAGGGAAAAAAAGTTTGACTGTGGGAGAGTGGGGTAAGGATACAAAAATTAAGAAAACAGGATAATAAACCAAGGTACCTGTATTGTAAGCAAAGCAGAGGAAGCTAGAAGAGCCCAATCATGAGCCTCAATCTAACCCTCACAATACTCCTTTATGGTACAGTCTAGCCTTAATTTGTTATAGTAAGGAATGCTGGACTAATTGTCTTCTCACATTCTGACAGAACTCACCCTGCCTTCCATGCACATAGAAATCTCACATTCAGGAGGTCATAATTCAGCAGTCTCCATCTGAATGTCAGCTTTGATTTCAGCAGCTCAACTCTTACAAAAGTTTGAATTACACATTGTCTCAGTGCACTTTATTTGTTAAAGGAATTTTGTGGGGGGCAATCTTCCTAATCAAGTTGCTTTCCTAAATGTAACTGTTCTCTTTTAAATTAGGAAAACTAATTCTAGTCATATTTTCCACTTTTAAATAAGGATTGTGGGAAGGTACCTACAGCATCGACACTGGAAATTTTGTGTAGAAAAAGTGTTTTAAATCTAAAATTAGATGAAAATACCGTTAATAATCATTTGTGCTGAAACAGAAAGAGTGCAGCCAACTTTTTTAGAAATAAGACCAAAGGCACAATTTTATTTTTTCACGTAGGGTTCACTCTTTGCTGCAAGCCTAATAAACACATCTAGAGTTTTATGACAGCGATAAAACCTACCAGGTAAACAGCAGGAACCTCACAAGCTAAACCTTTGAGGGACTTGACAGCACTTTGACTTGCTATGTCATTGATTGGGTAAATAGTCAAAATCAAAGCAGCAGCCTCCAGCTCTCACACTGTTTGGTAAAAATGTTTCTCTTGGACCCAGTTGCCAGTGCGTCAATATCACCTGAACAGAGTATTAAGTAAGCACTTCTTCTGATCCACCACAATTCTTGGGAGTTGTGAGAAAAAGAAATTGGGCAAAGTGGTAGACTCCTTTCAGCAGTCAGTGCTAAATCATTGTAGCTGGAACTATTGAGGAAACTATACTGTATCAGTTTTGTGGTACACTATTTTCTAGTAAGTTGGCTTTATCCTTTGTGCCTGTAGGCTGTTGGTATCTTGAACTATTTGATATAGTAAGATATCTACAATTATTTCCTGAATATCTAGTGATCTTTAAAAGCTAAAGTTAAACCTCACTAGCTTCAGAGTCTAGGGAGCTGAAACTGCACATAGGTTTATGTGCTGAAGCTGCACATAGGTTTATGTTCAACATTACACTATTTCTCTTAATAGAAAACATAGTTTTATTTATTTCAGTTTAGAAAAATGCCCAAATTTAAGTAAAGTTTTAAAATATAATTTCTTATAAAGAGTAACTATCTGGCAGCATAGGAAGACCTCTGCTCAGCAGGAAAGAAATTAAATTAATCAGCCAGTAAACCAAAACAGATATACCTTCCCCTTACCAGGACCGGCTTCCCACCCATGCTCTCAGCCCAGCTCACAATTGGAACTGTGCTCTAGTGGTCAATAGACTTAGCTACTTGTAGTGAGGCGGTGTGGTTCCCCACCACCCTGGAGAGAGATGAGTCGCTCAGGACACCACAGTGGGCGGAGCCAGGGAGCTTGGAGCCCGCCCCCCAGAGGGTCAGGTGTTGCCCCGGAAGTACAAAGGCCCAACCTCAGAGCGCACTGAGAGAGCAGCCGCTGGGGAGGCCAGACGCCTCCAGCGTAGCTCACGATTGGGAAACCCCAGCGACCCGCGGTAAACCCGAGGACTGGCACGACCTTCCCCATGCCAGCTACCCGGAGGAGTTGCCCAGTCTACCCCTCGCCAGCTACCCCGAGGTGCCCATGGTGCTGGACCCCCCTGAGGACACCACCCTGACCCAGGTACCCATAGAGGGGGAGTCTGGAAGTAACCCAGGGGCAGCTGACCCCAGTCTGGCTGCAGCACTGCCAGAGCCAAGGTCAGTGTGTTGCGGCCAGGATCCCCACTGACAGCAGCGGGTCTTCTGCTTCTGCTAGGGCCCCGGGCTGGAATGCAGTGGAGTGGGTGGGCCTGCGTCCCCGCCTGCCACCCAACGTGCGGGTGGCCGTCTCCCCCTCCCCCAAGCCCTTGGGACATAGGGCTTGGGCCTACCGTTTATACTGGTGTTGCTCAGCCCCTGCTTGAGGGGCTGAGCGCCTGACTCACCATTGCCCCTCCCTGACCTAGGGCCTGGGCATACTGTGTTTGTTCTTGCCCTCACCAAGGCCGCCGAGGAAGATGCCCGCAGCCAAACTAATTCCCCACAAGACCTCTTCCCGAGTTTAGTGAGGCAGTGTGGTTCCCCGCCGCCCCGGAGAGAAACGAGCTCTGACTAACCTCTCTACACTACTTCAGAAGCAGGGGACAGCAAGATGCATAGCCAACAGGCCCACATGGACAGAGCCGGCTCCAGGCACCAGCGCAGCAAGCGCGTGCCTGGGACGGCAAGCTGCGGGGGGCGGCGTGACGGTCGCCATGAGGGTGGCAGTCAGGCAGCCTTCAGTGGCGTTTCTGCTGGAGGTCTGCTGGTCCCGCGGATTCGGTGGCAATTCGGTGCTGGTCCGCCGACAGCGCAGGACAGGCAGCGCACCCACAGAAACGCCGCCGATGGCTGCCTGACTGCCGTGCTTGGGGTGGCACAAATCATAGAGCTGCCCCTGCACATGGAGAACACTCTGCCAGCAGCCCACTACTGAACGGAGGGAATTTAAAATTCAAACACTTCTGCTGACCATAGCTGCTGTGACATCACACAGGGAAATAGCCTTTTTGTCAAGTAGGAGCTCCCAGGCCTTTTAGGGCTTTACCAGTCAAAACTAATATTTTAAACTCCACTAAGAAGCTAATAAGCAGCCAGTGCAGAGCCCAGAGCACCAGTGTCATGTGCTCCCAATGAGATATATCTATTACTAAGTTGTCTGCCATATTCCACAACAGCTTCAGGTTCTGAACAAACTGAAGGGTGTATCCCCCATGTAAAGTCATTGCAGAAATCAAATCTTGAGGTGCAAAAGACATGGATAACAGTAATAAGGTCCACTTTGGCGTATAAAGGTCACGAAATGGGGAAAAGGGGCCCCAAAATAACCAGGTACCTAACTTTCCTGGAAAGTCAGTCGGGGTTGGGCACCTATGTGCCCTTTGCACCTTTCAAAATCTCCAACCCCACCATACACACACACACATACACACACACACACACTTAGAAACATGTTCTTGGTTAGCAGTTCACACTCTAGATGTTCAGCAAAGTCAGCTTGGGGACACAGGACCCTGATCTCCCAGGTTTGGAGACACTGTCTTTTCTGAAAATGGGGGAAAATAAAAATGAGATTACTCACCCTGTGCAGTTCTTCAAGATGTGTCTGTAACACTGACAGACCCGGGTCGTCTGTGGGCGGGATTGAACCTGGGACCTCTGGAGCTTAGTGCATCAGCCTCTGTAGCATGAGCTAAAAGCCAACTAGCTGTTAGCTAAGGCTGTAGAGCAAACTCATTTTATCTCTCTCTCTAAGTGGTCTCTGGCCACTAGATGGGACAGAACACCACACCCAGAAGGTGTGTGGGTCTCTCTGTGGGTACTCCCCTTCAGGTGCTCATGCCCCGTCCCCACATGCTTTCAATCAGAGATTTTCATTAGTTTGGTCCATGCATGTTCTGCTGATATCCTCATGCCTCAAACTGATGCTATATTGGGCTGCGCGGGTGAACTGCCCTCAGTTTTTTCTCTATTGCTGAGTCTCAGAAGGAAATTGAAGCAGAGGGGAAGGAGGGTGTGTAGTGGAGCACCCATGGAAACACACATCTCAAAGAACTACAGTTACTGCACAGGGTGAGTAACCTCTCTTTCTTCTTCAGGTAGTGTCCCTATGGATGCTCCACTTCAGATGACTCCCGAGCCGTATCCCCATAAGGAGAAGGGAGTTTCAGACTCAAGTCCAGAACACAGGAAAGAGCTGCATTGCCAACAGCCGCATCGGGTCTAGAGGTATCAACCAAGGTGCTGTGCCTGGCAAAGGTATTTATGGAGCAGCTCTGTAGATCTCAGACACTGGGATGTTTTTCAGGAGAGCTATAGATGTACATGTGACCTAGTGCAGTGAATTGGCACACCGTAAGGGTGGAATGTTGACAGCACTGCAACAAGTAATAATACACACAGAAATCCATTTCAATAGACTTTGGGTAGAAATAGCAGAACCTTTAGATCTGTCTGCAAAACAAAAAACCGGCCTAGGAGATTTTTTAAATGATTTAGTCCAATCTAGATAGAAGTTGAATGCCCAAATGTGGTTTCAGAAAGAAAACTGGAAGGTAAATGATCTTATTCAGATGAAACTCAGAAGACACTTCAGGTAGAAACCTGGAGTGTGGCCATAAGGAAATGTTGGCCTTGTACAATATTGTGAAAGAAGGGTCTGCCATTAAGACCTCAATTTATTGACTCTGCAGGCTGATGTAGTAGCCACTAAGAAAGCTGTTTACATAGCCAAATTCAGTAAAGGGAAGGTCACCATTGGTTCAAAAGGTTTCATGAGATTTGTAAGAACAGAATTAAGGTCCCAAACTGCAGTGGGGACTTTCACCTGTGGGCAAAGATTTCCCAGACCTTTCATAAACAATACAGTTGTAGGTGAACAAACAGTGAGAACCTTTCAGTTGTGATATGAAAAGCTGTTAAAGGGGCCAAATGAACTTTGAGAGTACTAATTGACAGTCCTATTTTCTTTTGTTGCAACAGGTACTCCAGAAGAAGCAGAAGTGAGGCAGATTCAGGAACAGCTTTCTGGAGTTTGGACCAGTGACTAAATCTTCTCCACTTTTGAAGGTAAGTATTTCTGATAGAGCCTTTCCTGCTATTCAGTAATATCTGTTGTATCTCTGCAGAACAGGCAGGCCAACACTAACCATTGAACCATTAAGGAGCCATGCCTTGAGGTGGAGAATGCTCAGACTGGGATGCAGCAGTTGACTGGGGTCCTTATGAAAGAAGCTGAGGAATGGTCGGAAGGCAAAGAGGTAGGGGAAACCATGCCTGCCATGACCACATCAGGGCTATTAGTATAACTGTGGCCTTGTCCTGTTTGATTTTGTTCACCACTCTCAGAATCAGAGGGGTTGAGGGAAAAGCGTAAAACAGCTTCTTCATCCAAATGAGGAGACAAGCATGCCCCAAATAATTGCAACCTAAACCTCCCTTGAACAGAATAGATGGCATTTTTGTTTGTAGCTGCGGTAACGAGGTCCACTTACAGAAATCCCCAAGCTTGAAATATGCCCACAAGAATCTGGGAGTTCAGTTCCCATTTGTAGTTTTGGGGAAAACATCTGCTGAGAGACTTAGGCTGTCATATCTTACCTGCCTGGGAGATACACGGCTGAAATTCTTATGTGATATTCTATGCACCAGTTCCATCATCTTATTGTTTCAGCACACAGGGAAAGGGATCTCACTCCTCTCTGCTGATTGATATCAATCATGCAGACCACATTGTCTGTCACAACTCTGATAGATCTGTGTCTGCTCAGAGGCAGAAAATGAAAGCAGGCATTTCTGATCACTCTAAGCTCTAGCAGGTTAATGTGGAGAGCAGTTTCTTGGGGTGATCATCTACCCTGTACCATTAGAGCATTGAGGTGTGCTCCCCATCCTAACAGAGATGCATACATGGTTACAGTTACCCTTGGCATTGGTTGGAGGAAGGGAACTCCTGCCCCTGCATTGCAATGAACCTTCCACCAGTCTAGGGAGTGTTGAGGAACTGACACCTATTTGTCTAGGTTGTGTCTGTTTGGAAAGTAAACTGATTTGAGCCATCCCTGGAAACAGCGAAGGCATAATCTTGCATTTTCTATCACAGAAGTATAAGCTGCCATGTGACCTAGAAGTTGAAGACCATTTCTGACTAAAGTTTGGGGGTTCCCTTGAATAGTTCTGACAAGATTTGATAGTGTCGTGGCTCTGTCCATGGAAAGGAATCCAGGGACACACCTATGAATGTTATGTTCTGTACACAAGCTAAGGTGGATTTTCCCACATTCAACCAAAGACCACATTCAACTGCTGAACTGGGCAAGCTTCTCTCAGGAAAGATTTCCCTTCAGGAAATCCAAACAATCTTCCAAATAACCAGTAACTAACTAAAATAAAACAAACTAAGCTAGACCAAAGTATCAAGCAGCCATGGCATGCACAATGCGGACATGTTAAGATCTGTCTCAGGCCTCGGCAGTTTGAGAAGGAACTGAGGGCGGTTCACTTGCGCTTGCTGGTATAGCCTTGGTGCAGGGCATGAGGTATCAGCAGCACATGTGCAGGCTGCATGGAAAAATCTTTGATTGAAAGCACGTGGGGTGCATGTGTACCTGAAGTGGAGCACCGATAGGGATGCTGTTCAAAGAGCCTGCCCTTGATGTGAAGATGTGGAAAATATCTCCATAAGGGATAGCTCCATATTGTTTCATCTGAAAGCTCTCTCCTGCACGTCTCATCATGGTAGAGGATGATATGGGCTTTGAGCCATGATCCAGCAGAGAACTTAAGCTTAAACATATGCTGTGCTGGACTGGGACATTAGTTAGGTGAATGACTACTTGTAATATAAGGGGGGTTTCTTTGGAGAAAATCTGATACAATTTGTGCAGTAGGTTATTTAATTTCTTAGCTTGACACACTATTAGACATGCAAATTAGACCCCAATATGTATATGACTTATTTCCTAATGGGCTGGACACAAATTGTATTTATTAAAACATCCTGCTTATTTGCGTGTGCTATTGCTCGGTTAATTGTACCCTTTCAACATGCTTAAAATGCAGCTTCAAAATGTAACCCACAAAGGAACTCATTTTAAGTTGAAAACATTCATCTCTCAGAACTGGGGTTTCATCACACCAAGAGTCTTTCAGAATTTAAATAGCAACCACATATTTTCTATTTGGGGAAGTTATTTCCCACATGGTTTCAGAATATTCCTAGGCAAATAGAATATGCACATGCAGGGTCAGATCCACATTTAGTGTAAAATCAACAAAACTCCATTGACTTCCTTGGATCTATGCTGATTTACTGCAGATGAGAATCTGGCCCACAGAGTTTAGAATCCTTTTTTTCCCAGTATAAAATTAAATATATTGACTGTATGTATTTATCTGTATGTATCTAGCTAGCTAGAGAGAGAGAGAAAGTCAGACTTCATTAACTAAATATGCTCTGACGAACAACTCCCACTAGATCAGCACTGGCAAACCAATAATGGAAAGTTACAACTTGGGACAAACAGGAAATACATTTTCAAGCTTGTCTAGCTTCACTCAGTTCAATAATCTCCTCGGTGGATTTACTAGATTTGCTTGTATTTTTAAAAAAATCTTATTATAAGTTTTTGAGCACAGGAAATTGCCTCCATTGTGGGAGATCAATGTGCTCTGGACTCCACCATGATGTTTGCGTGCAAATGCAGTAGTAGAAATCAGAATGAGGGGAGCAGGAGTTTCCTTTTGGTAACAGGTTTGTGCAGCACATAAGGCCACCAGACCATAAGAGCCCCAATATCTATATGCCTTAAGCCCTTGGTCTAGGTTAGTTAGGACCATGCTGTACTCACTGCTTTTGGGAACAGGGCATATGGATATGCAAGGAGTCCTGGCCTGGAAAGTGCCATCTCAATTCTGTAGATTCCCCTCTGAGGAAGATCTATGGGGTTTGGGCTATGTAGGTGGGATTGTGGTGTGGCCACTCTGCATAACATCATCTCACTACTAACACCCTCTTAGGTCTTTTGAGGTAAGTTCATGCTAACCCTGGCAGCATTAACTTACTCTCTTTCCCCTCTACTTGTTGGAACTTACCCTTTTTAGGGGAATTACAGTGGAAGTGGGGGATTCCCTTACAGTGTAGCTCTTATTGGAATCAGCCCAACAGCAAGCCATAGGGGTCAGAAAGAATCTGGGTAGAAGTGTGGAGGAATAAGTCTGACAGACACTGATGGATCTTCTGGTCTTTGTATGCTTAAACTGCTGGGGGACAGATAAAACCCATCACCAAAAGGGAGAATATGTACAGTAGAACAAACACCTCAAGATTTCCTGCCCCCTGCAAGGGACTATTCCACATCAGTGATAACAGAGAAGACTCTGACAAAAGAAGCAGAACCAGGGCAGAGAGAAAAGGGTAAAAGGTGACTGTCTGAAAAACAAATATAGATAGACTGTGAAAGAAGGAACTAGACTGTAGTACCCAGAAACTAGTGTACAGTGCCACTCCAGTTTCTTTGGTGGGGGGATTATGGTTTGACAAAGGACCTTTTATTTAGAGCTGGTTAGAAAGTGAGGCTTTTCCCCCAGGAAAAAAATATTTTTCCCCATTAAAATTTGCAGTGGAATTTTTTTTGACTTAATAGAAAAACTGAAACATTATCTGGAATACTTTCAACTAGCTCTATTTCTACCCTTGTTATATAGTGGAGGCTTCTGCTTAGTCACAAAAATGCATTTCATTTTGTTTTTAATTAACTCACCCTTAATAAAGCATGGATTTAAACTATGAGGAATAAAGGTTTGCAATCCCAGAAAAGATTCAGAGATTTGCAAAACCTCCAGCTATCCTCTGGTAGGTGCTGAGGATATTTACCCCACCCACTGTGCAATCCACCTCTTACATCCAAATTACTGCAGGTTCCTGCATGCCTATCATGGTGGGAGAAGGAGTTCCCTGTGCCCTCTCTCTTCTCTAGCATACTTATGCAGGATAAACTATAATCTGGCCCAGAATGTAGAACAAAACATGCAGCCTCTGTTGAGATGTACACCTTTAGCCTCCTTTGAGATGTACAATTTTGGCTGAGTCCAAAACTGTCTAAGGAATTTGGATACCCAATTCCTTTAGACGGGTTTGAAAATCTCACTCTTGGCTTCTGCAGTAACCCACTGCTTTGGGATTTCTCACAGGCTGACTGCTTTGGAAATTTGCCCCAACTTCATTCTCAGCCATTTTTGAAAACTGCAAATTACTCAAAGCCAAATTACACCCTGAAATATCTACATGTGGCTGCTCTCCATTTGCAGAGGGCACTCCATGCATTTCAAAGGGCAGAATTTGGCTCTGCTGATTGAATGGTTCTTGATAACTGAAGTAATACATGGACATGTGACTGAATATTTATTGCTATGATGATGGAGCACATAGAATACTTCAGTGACTTTTGTCAGACAGAGAGTATGTATAAAGGCCCTCTGCAGATGATTAGACAGGAATACATACAATGGGAAAAACAGCTGTTCATTCAAACTTTTTTGCTTCATGGCTAAGAAAATAAAATATACTTCTACATGAAGGATTGAGTGGGTAGCATGGCAACCTCTGAAAAATCCAGCATTCCATTCTGTTAGGGAGTATCTACTAGCTATTTCTCAGAGTGTTGGAACTTATTTTGCTTGTATGGTTAGTGAAGTAAGTCCGAACATATCTTTCATCTGACCTTAAATATAAATGAAAAACAATGAATTTATGGTAAGGTCACACGGAAAATAAAAGCATGGGCTTCTGATTTATATGCTGAACTCATCTGCAGCAAGAAACAAAGGCATTAGTATTATCTTACTATCAGTTGTTGAATCATATTGTGCATAGGAGATCCCAACTAGAGTCCATGGCTATTTCTTTTTGTGTGTTTTACAAACAAATTTATTCAGCATGTGAAACACATGCCTATTCATTGTCGATCCCTCAGTACATCCAGCCACATGTAACTGCCATTTTATGTAGTAACTAACGGTGTGTAACTATATAATTCATCACTTTACTGGGTAGCTTTTCAATACACTTAAGAAGATTTAAAAACCAGGAGAAAAGGAAGACCCACGCAGTCATTAAATGTCCTGTTCAAGCTCCCCTGGAATCACTGTGAAATAGGAAAGCCCTTAGACAAAATAAATGGAGAAATAATCAGTGGTTTAATTATTTATACAGAACTGTGTGCGTGTTGGGGGCGAGAAATGGCAAGGGTCAATGATGAGCTTGAAGAACATTCTCATATAGTGCAGTGATCAAGTTAATTTGAAAAGTAACTCTGGGAGTTTTATGGGTACTCAGAAGACTGAGCCAACAAGATTGCAGCAAGATTGTTAGTTACCTCTCCATCTGCTTTATAGAGAACACTTGGCAAGCTGAACACTAGCTGCTTCCAGTTGGCAACAGATGCATTTTAAGTCTCAAAATCAAAGTAATGCTGGTTTTCCTTTCAAATGGACATCACTGTATCTTAAATAACATGGGGTTATGTTTTGGTATTGGTCTGATGAGCTTAGCCACAAAAATACCGAATGGTTTTAAGACTAGAAGATTTAATTTTAAAAAGTCTCTAACATTAAATGCAAAAAGATGTTTGTGTTTCTGATTTAGGAAGAGATAACTCAATAAGTCACAATACATTATTTGTCATATTTAGCCCCTCTTTTTCTCTTGGAATACCCTTGAGCAACTCAGAACCCCAAATGTATTCATTTTTCAAACTGACAGAATTTTTTCCAAATTTTTCATTTTATGGCTTGATTATGAACAGTTCTGTATGTTTTCAGTATCCTATGTGTGAAAACAACACTGTTGTATTTACTCATAATTGAGCAAGTAAGTTGTATGATATTTTTTTTTCTTCCTGATTGGATGCCCATGAAAGCAATTCTGGCCTGAATACTTGTGAATTTAAAATTCAGTTTCTGCAAGAGCTCATTCATGAAACTTTTACATTAATTTTCCTCAATTGTCTTACCGGTAAAACTCAGCCATGTGAATGTTCATAGTATGGACACAAGCAAATTCACTTAACAGCTTGAGTGAATATAAATAGAATCGGGAAGGGAAAAAAAACAACAACAAAAGGTGTATTTGAAAAGTTCTACACGTAAGGCACAATAATGCAGGGGTGCAGAAGTGGCTAGAGGAGCCAAAACAAAGCAGTTGCCAAATAGCTGAGTTAGGGTGCTTACCTGCTCCCCATCCAACGAGCTGGAATATAAATCCTGATTGCTCAGCCACTATGTGGATTTGCATTTTATGGGAGAGGTGTTATAGTGGCAGGATGCCTAACTCAGGGTCACTTTATTACCATCTCTTCTTTGCCTGATGTGCTCTAGAAGAAGAATTGTTCCACTAGAAATGCTGACCCTCACAGTCCTATTTTCCTCAGTGAGAAAGCTTTTGCAGGACATGCCAGGTGTTCATGCAGTTTAAGTGTAGTTATTAAGGTGTTTGGAAAGGAAAACAAAACACATCTTTAAAGTTGATGAGGCAATCGGGGTGCAACATGCTTCTGAGAAGCGACAATAGCGCATTTGATCAATGTGGCTCAGACTATGGCCGTACTTGTTTATGGCGGGTGCTCTCTCCAAAATGCCTGTGCTAGGTTTTGCCCTGTGATTTCCAGAGTTATAGATGCACACACACAAGCTTATCTTTGCCTCCTTCTGCACATGTACTACAATACCATCTTTAGTTACAGGATCAGTACTCAAATATTAAACAATTATTTCCTATATCCATAGGCATGCATACATAGTATCTCATAGTACTCTTTACAACTCTGTGTATGCCAGAGTCCAGGAATGCTTTTCTATATACCAACACATACAAAAACTTCCTTCACTGACATTTAAATTAATATCAAGACACAAAGCTCACACAAAAATCTTAATAACATGCAAATAAGAAATTAAAGGAAAAGCCCTCTACATTCCTTGCAGCTTTCACATTACCTATAGCATGACCGATAACCAGGCTTGGCAGAATTTGATTTTCATTTTTTTTCTAGTTACAATGATTATAGATTTTTATTTTAAAGATTTGGAATGAGTTTTATTCTTACAGTTGCTGGAAATTAAGGTGGGTAGGGTTGGAGTTGGGATGAAGGCAGCACTGACAGTGGCGTTGCAAGGAGCTCCCACAGAGTAATACTACACTAGACATTTTAGTGCCCAGGGTGAGCAAGCACCCCCTGCAGGGTTTTTTTTGTCATTTTTCTGCCCTATTTTTCCACCCTTGTGGCTTTGCATCCTGGGCGGCTGCCCTGCTCACCCTGCCCTGTGCTCCCATCACTAAAAGAGGGCCAAGGTGCACAACATTTAGGGGCGTAATGTGCCATGGAGGTCACAGTTCTATCCTGGAGGTGCAGAGACCCCCGGCCAGGGCCTTGAGGAAAACAATGAACCACCAGCTGCTGAGTGCTGATGAACAGTTCCTGCCTGGAGATGCCCCCATGCTCCTGGCTGGTGAGTGAGTGAGCAGGGCCAGGACAGCGGAGTTGTAGAGGGATTCCTGCATGGCTGGTGGGTGGGGGTGGGGCAAGACACCGGATCCCTGCAGGCCCAAGGTGCCGGAAAGGCGTTCAGGGCCATGAGGAAGAGGCTGGGCCCTTTGCCGTGGGAAGGCCACCCCACTGCTGAACACCTTTTATGGGATGAAGCCATTTACCAGTGAATTGGCTTCCCCTGCTGCCAGGAACTCAGCCTCCTCCTCCTCACAGTCCTGGCCGTGGGGTCCAAGCTGTACCGGGCAAGACTGCAACCTTCCCCACACCTGCAACTTGGGTGTCACTGGCTCTGTAGCAGCTCCTCTGCATCTCCGCTGTCATAGGAGTAGGAGTGAAGGAGCCGGTCCCTGATAGCAGGGCTGCAGAGGGCTCCCTGCACTGCCACTCCTGCAGGCCCAGTGACACCTGATCACTGCAGTCTCAAGGGGGGAGGATGCACTCTTACTGACTGCTAGCTATTGATATTTCTTTCGTCGATTTCAGTGTGTCACCTGAAATCAATGTTTACCGACATCTATCCATTTAAACCAAATCCTGCCAAGCCTATTGATAACACACTTCTTAAGGTTTTCAGTTCCATCTGCAACAAACATAGAAAAGCAATACATGCCCCACCTTAATCATGGCACATCTCATTTTTACACATTCCATGCATTTGGGAAGTTATTCTGCCTTGTTATTGTGAGTTTGGTGTTTAAGTGTTTGCTCATTAACTACAGAAAACAAAGAAAAACTTCATAAAATGTAATAGCCTCATATACAGGATATAAAATCAAGACAAAGTAGATCCTCTCACATTTTCCATGCATATCAGTGGAAATGTTTTACTTATTTTACTTTTTTAGTAACATTATTCTTACTTTACTTATTTACTCCATTCCCACTGTTTATGTTTTTCCAGACTTAGATAAAATTAGCATAGTCACGAACAATTGGGATCCTAATTGTTTTATTCTGCATCAAAATGGTTGTGCAAGTTAATTTTATCATTGCTCTATTGGAATTATTTACACTTGGTCTCTCTATATGCAAGGAAGTTTTATTTTCTCCGAGAAGTCATAAAAAGTTACAATAAGAACAAAAGATTTCAGATGAGTTCGAATAAATAGTGACCCTCTCAGATGCTTTTTTTGATTATATATATAAACATATATTAGTTTAATATATATATATTTAGGTAGTTTAATGACTGAATGATCCACTAACCTTCCTTTCCAGCTCTGCCTTGGGGATTCTGCAAAAGAGTCTTCAAGAATAAGGTAGAAGATGTGAAGGGAAAGTCATCTTTAACACTTTTAAGGTCAGCTGAGATCCTGACCTTATCTAAATTAGCTTGGGCTTGCATATTGCAAAAAACAGTTTAAAAAAAATCTGATAATGATCAAGTGTCTTGACTTGCAGCCAAGCAATGAATCACTTTTATTAAGGCATGCCCGGAATGACAACAGAAAGGCTTACTGCTAAACCTCACTCATTTAGGGTAGGGCAAATGTGGCCTTTTGAGACCACAAAGCCTCAGGGCACAAACACCTCACCACTGATTGGCAGAAATATAAAGAAGCTTCTCAACTTTCTTTTATAAAGAAAACATAGGGTATGTCTACACTGCAATTAAACACCCGTGTCTGGTCCATGTCAGCTAACTCAGGTTCATGGGACTCGGGCTCCACGGCTGTAAAATTGTGGGACTCACGTTTGGGCTTGGGTTGTGAGGAGGGATGGTCCCAGATCCTGGGCTGCAGCTTGATCCCGAACATCTACACCACCATAGCTGAAGACCCGCGAGCTCAAGTCAGCTAGGGTGATCAGATAGCAAGTATGAAAAATTGGGACAGGGAGTCAGGGATAATAGGTGCCTATATAAGACAAAGCCCCAAATATTGTGACTGTCCCTATAAAATCAGGACATCTAGTCACCCTAAAGTCAGCTGATACAGGCCAGCCATGAGTGCTATATTGTAGTGCAGCTATACCCATATGTTCCTAGCTCTTTTCCTTCTGATATAGTCTCAAAAATACACTAATTTGAACTGATCACTAGGGTTGAAGTCTTGTAACTCATTTCCTAAAGGTCACGGTAATTTATAGTCCTCTTTTCATCATCTAGGATTGACTGGCTTTTGGGTTTCAGAAAAAACTTCAGCAGTAGACCCACTGATGTTTTGCAAGAGCCAAGATTGGGTCACAGATGAAGGGGCCATGATAGATGTAGCTTGGTCCACAAACCCCTGAGGAGATTGCTACCTGTGGTGGAGCCAGCGCCTATGCTTAGCAGCCAGCATGACATCTGGCCACAAGGAGGGTCAGCTTAATTGTGTGAGAGGCAGAATGATCTCAGGGACTAAGCAAGGGATGAATCTCAGCTCAAACAATGCCACCCGTTCTGGCCTTGGTCACACAAGCCAATGTTTAACATCGGCATTTGACTCTAACCCAAAAGTGTCCAAAGGTGTCGAGCACCTCTCCTCATGACTTCAGGCTCCTTTCCTCTTACTCTGCTGCTGCTCTAGGAGAGGAGTCCTGCTGCTTCTGCTAAGACCTGTGCTTTCTTGTCCATATTTGGAAATGTTACAGAAAGACAATAGTCCAAATAAACTCTAGTTCTAGGGGCAATGGGGGCTCAGTCTCTGGAGGGTTGTGTGTGCATTCTGAAGAGTGTTGACTCCTATTTAATGCGTTACAAACATTGACTTTCCAGTTGTCACAATCCCCAGTGGCCAAAGACCTAGAGGCCTCAAATGATGGCTTGTCAGAGGTGCCTGGAGTCTTACTGTTATTCTTCGAAGGAGATGGGGAGGATAGGGTCTTAGAAGTTATTAAAAACTGAGCACAAAGGCTCAGTGTCACTCAGTCCTTCTAAGTCACTGTCAGTCAGTCCCCCAGGCCACAGTATGTCTGTGAGCCACTGACACAAAGGCCAGTTTATGATTTGTGAGATTGTGTGTTTATAAGATTCTCTCTCTGTGTATCAGAGCTTTCCAGCAGCATGAACAATATCTTGCTAGGAAAATGAACTAATGCAGTTATAGCATATTCCTCTTTTATTTCATGTGTCTTTTGCTATATGCTTTCTGTCTTGTAAACCTAGTTGTAATTGCAATAATTTCTCTCTAAACAGATCTCAAAGATATGACTGGGAACCTAAAAAGAACCCATGCTTTCCACAGGCAAATAGCCTGACCAGGGTTTCTCAGGAGTTAATGGCCATTGATAAAGGTTGTGTCTCAAGGTTGCCCCCTTGGGGTGAAATCAGGCATCTCATTGACTTTGTATATTGTTCCCCTGGCAACAGCAGTCCTATGGTGTGGACCTGGGGTAAGGTGTATAGCCCTCTGGCTGTATCTCTTAGCGAGGCTGACCCCTTCCAGGCAGAGTATAAAACAGATCAAACAAAAGGTAGAGTAGTTCTGTAGCCTGTGAGGGACCAGATCCCCTCCCACACGCAAAGGAGGGGAAGCAGTAAAACCCCACAGCAAGTCTCAGCTTCCACCCTCCTGACTGTCTGAAGTCCAAGAGTTAGTCCTGGGGATTTTCACAAATGAAGCAAACCACCCCAGCGTCTTTCCTCAGAGGGCTCAGGCCATGGCTCAGCAAGTAACCCAGAGACCTGGTCCAGAAGCCCTGGGTGTGAGCTCTGCTTGTTTCACAAGGCCACCCCAACTGACCTGAGTTCCACCCTGTTAAGGGCTCTCTCCCTGGCAGCTCACACAGGCATGGTGGGTTAGGGAAGACTGGGACAACAGGCATTCTTTAATCCTTTTAACTGATTGTGGTGGTGTCTACAGTAGCAGGGCGGTGTCTGCCATTCCACAAGCACTACAATAGTTCTCTTATTTTTTTATCTCCTTGATGTGTTAAATGTGTCCATATCTCAGTTTCCTTCCAGTTAACTAATTTAGCCATCCATCAAAACTGATAACTCAACCCATTACATGGAAACAAACATCCAAAGAAAACCAAGTAAAAGTCCAAGCTCTTCTAGTTTCTTTCTCTGGGTCACAGTCCTTCCTCAAGGGTTTCCACTTTTAGGGATAGTACAGCGATAACCACTGGTGGCCCTTGCGGGGGTGTAAGCTCCCCCACAACTCCACTTCTGAGAGTTCCAGCCTTGGAGTCCTACACGGTGAAGCCTCCATATTCCCCTTTTACTTACCTCCTTACTTCCCATAGGGCAGCTCCCTGTGATCTGGTACAGTCCCTTAATTCCCATTCTTGGGGCTAGAAAGTCTGGCTTCCTTGTTAAAAGGCCACACCTTCCTCAAGGTGCTTTACTGATCCCTTCAGTTGCCCCTCCGGGCTCTTCCCAGCCCCTTCAAGGCCCTTTGACTTGAGAGATCTAACAGCCAGGCCTGTTCCCTTCAGGTCTCTCTCCACAATAAGCAAAAATTTATTTTGTGTATAGCATCCCTTTCCAGTATTCTTTGTAATAAAGCTGAGACCTACAGCTCTCGTGGTCATCTGTACTGCAAGTCTCAGAATGCCTTGGTCCTGGGCTAAACCAGGAACAAGGTCAGGCTGGGCCTGTAGCCTGCCATAAATGGTCATCGTCCCCTGTTACACACACTGTGTAAAGTATGCCACAGTATCAAAGGTATCCTTTCTTCTCTCATTTTAACTTTACGGACCTTGACTACCTTGGGCAAATCATCATCACTTAAATCTACATCACTTAAATCTACACACTGTGGGAATATGAAAGCTATACGAAAATATATGTTTACTCCAAACAGGCTTTTAAGAAGATGATTCATATTTAACATCCCTCCCTTTTTGTCATCTAGTCCAGAGACAGAAATCACATGCAAAATTGTGCCAAATGGGCCAACAGCATGGCAGCATTCATCTCAATTTCAACAAAGAGATACAAATCCAGTTGTCCTCTCCCCAGGCCACAAAAGGACCATTAGTGGTATCTCTCTCTTACCCATTTTCCAGTGCTGTTCTTTGCAGGCAGTTAATTAAAAATCCACACTTTTCACTTCTCATAGGAAAAAAAATCAAAGTCAAGAATAAATTGCCAGGGAAAGTCATATCATAATACAATTACTAATGCAAAAGCTGAACATCCCAATCAAATCCTGTATAGTTGGAGTTTTTATACATTTTAAATCTCAATTTCACAATTATTAGCATCTTCTAGTACATTCTTATTTTCTGTGTTTGCATTAGGAAAAAGTTATTACCAATGGAATAAGGGATTTGTAGGAGAATGTTGAACAGCC
Source organism: Chelydra serpentina (assembly GCA_037349315.1). Lineage (NCBI taxonomy): Eukaryota > Metazoa > Chordata > Testudines > Chelydridae > Chelydra > Chelydra serpentina. The sequence continues at coordinate 24,092,808 of JBAIAC010000035.1, read as the reverse complement.
CTATTAATAATATAAAATCAATTCAAACCACAAAGTAATTTTGTTGACTCATGGGACATTAAACATGCCTTATTTAAAGCCTTTTTATTTTATCTTTTTTTTAATTTCTGAGTTCTCTCTTCATATCTGTTGTATTGCCTGATTTAAAATAATTCAACATAAGATATGAGTTTTCGCGCTAAGTAGACATTACCAAGTCAAACATCAAATTGGTTTTGCTTCCAGTAAGAAAGTGAACCTAACTTGTTATATTTTTTTCAATTAGAATTATTTTATAATAATTTACAAGACGAGAATTAAATTATCAGCTAAGCTCTGTCTTTAATGCATGAAATCCTTTTAGGGTGCCATTTCTCTCAGACTCAGACATTCTGTGGGAAGGGGGATAAATACAAAACCATCCAAATGGAAATATGGGCCAAATGCATTACTCGTTATTTGGAGGGGTTAACAAAACAACCAGGTAGATCAGAAAGTCATATGCACCATTTTGTCAAATGACCCTTATCAATGTAGCATTCATTTTAGCTGAAATAAAATACGTTGATCAGGAGCCCATTCATGTCTCCTCCATGCTGCTCCCTCGACATGGAACTTACTGAAAGCTAATATCAGTTCAAACTTTAACCCATGTAACTTGTTTAAGAGTCAAACAAACAATAGATTTAAAAGGCATTTGTATTGTTACCACATGACACTGATTAAAAAATTAGAAAGGTAAAATTAACATGACACACCTGGAATAATAGCAGGCTAACTGCTAGGTCTCAAAATGAGGGAGACAAGGTAGATGAGGTAATCCGAGGTGTGATTATTGCTAGTTGAAAATCTTTTCTTGGACCAACATCTGTTGGTGGGAGGTGCAAGCTTTTGAGCTACACAGAGCTCTTCTTCGCGCCTGGAGAAGGAACCTGATCCTCTCATGGATCAGTAACTGGTTAAAAGATAGGAAACAAAGGATAGAAATAAATAGACAGTTTTCACAATGGAGAGAGATCAATAGTGGGTTCCTCCAGGGACCTGTTCTGGGACTAGTGCTGTTCAACATATTCATAAGTGACCTAGAAAAGGGGCAAACAGTGAGGAGGCAAAGTTTAAAATTACTCAAGAGAGTTAAGTCCCAAGCAGACCGAAAAGAGTTACAAAAGGATCTCACCGGTGACTAGGCAACAAAATGAAAGATGAAATTCAATGTTGATAAATGCAAAGCAATGCACATTGGAAAACATAATCAAAACTATAAATGATGGGGTCTAAATTAGATGTTACAACTCAAGAAATAGATCTTGGAGTCATTGTAGATAGTTTTTTGAAAACACCTGTTAAATGTGCAGTGGCAGTGAAAAAAAGCTAACAGAAAGTTAGGAACCATTAGGAAAAGGATAGATAGTAAAACAGTAAATATCAGAATGCTACTATATAAATACATGGTATGCCCACACCTTGAATACTATATGAAGTTCTGGTGGCTCCATCTCAAAAAAAGCCATATTAGAAATTGAAAAGATACAGAGAAGTGCAACAAAAATGATTAGCAGTATGCAAGAGGCTCCATATGAGGAAGGATTAAAAAGACTGGGACTGTTCAGTTGGAAAAGAGACAGCTGACGGGGGATAGAGGCCTATAACATCATGAATGGTGTGGAAAAATTAACTAAGTATTATTTATCCCATCGCATAACACAAGAACCAGGGGTCACCCTATGAAATTAACAAGCAGCAGGTTTAAAACAAACATAAGGAAGTACTTCTTAACACAATGCACAGTTTAGAACATACGAACATAAGAATGGCCCTAATGGGTCAGACCAAAGGTCCATCTAGCCCAATATCCTGTCTTCTGACAGTGGTCAGTGCCAGGTGCCCCAGAGGGAATGAACAGAAGGGGTAATCATCAAGTGATCCATTCCCTGTCGCTCATTCCCAGCTTCTGGCAAACAGAGGTTAGGGACTCCATCCCTGTATATCCTGGCTAATAGCCATTGATGGACGTATCCTCCATGAACTTAACTAGTTCTTTTCAGAACCCTGTTAGTCTTGGCCTTCACAACATCCTCTGGCAAGGCATTCCACAGGTTGACTGTACCTGTGCAACTAATTGGCATGGGATGTTGTGAAGGCCAAAACTATGATGGGATTAAAAAAAAGAATTAGATAAGTTCTTGGAGGATAGGTTCATCAATGGCTATTAGCCAAGATGATCACAGATGCATCCCGATGCTCTGATTGTCTTTAAGCCTCTGAGTGCCAGATGCTGGGACTGGATGACAGGGGATGGATCACTCAAAAATTGTCATGTTCTGTTCATTCCCTCTGAAGCATGAGGCATTGGCTCCTGTTGGAAGACAGGATACTTGGCTAGATGGACCATTGGTCTGACAGAGTATGGCTTTTCTTATGTTCTTAAGTCAGAAGGTCACACAAGTAGGACAGAGCAGGGCAAAGGAATATTTTGATCAGAACATCTTATTAGCATATCTCTCTCCTTATATATTTGGTTCAGTTTGAAAGTTAGAGTACAGAAAAACATCAGATTAATGTATTGAGTCCTGTAGTTCAAGACTGCAACAGTGTTCAATTTCTATTTACATTACTGCATCAATCAAATGCTCATTACGGTAAAAATATCAGAAAAATTATTGCCTCATAAATTTAAACATAATTCTGTCTTAATGAGTAAGGTAACAGCAATCACAAAGGGAAATCAGACTGCATAATGTAGTATTGGAGTGTCTGAAATTTTAACAGCTTTTCAACAATGTTCTGAAGCGAAAATATGACAAAAAAGTTAGCCTTGAGTTGACCTATTGAATCTAGAAGCATCTTTTATCATCCATCCACGCTTATCTTCTCCAGACGTCAAGTCCTGATCATTTGCTATGGCTTCAGACTTGGCTTACAAAAGGTGTACAGTTCTAGGAAGAAAATGTTTGCAAAGTGCCTATATGCGACCGCCGATATACATTCTGTGGATTTAATATATAACCAGCACAGGTATCTTAAAAAATTATATTACTATTGGAGCCGATAATAGAGGTAAAATGTCAAATTTGAATTTCTCTGAAATCCTAATCGCTAGGCCAACAGGCTCTTTTAAACTTTGGGCAAGGCTGTGGTGTAACTCATTCCAAAAGAAGGTCTTTGACAGCCTTTCAGGATCTTTGTCTCTTTAACAATTTAATGATATGGCCTATCAGCTTCTAGAGAAAAATATTTAAGCACTCAAAACTCGTTGTCACCAGGGGAATGCTGCTTCCCCTTCCATAGCAACATATATAACACATGGATACTATTAAATAATGTTAATCTTGTATTTAATACCTTTTTGGGATAAAATTATGTAATTGCAGTTGATTACACCTATATTCTGGGATTCTATAAACCCTTATGCATCTGAGATTATGGAACTTTCTTGTTTGTTTGTTTTTTGGAGGTTTGTAAGAATTTTTTTAAAGGGACATTTAGAAAAAATATAGTGAATAATTCTAATACAGCTGCTAATTTATTTTTCTTTGCTTTGTTTGTTTATTGAAAAGAAGGTTTCTAAAAGTTTATTGGCTAGGGTTTTGGCATGTCTGGCCACTGGGTGCCACTGTTTTGCTACACAGAAAAAGAGCTGAAACAACATTTTTGTGTAGTAATAAGTTTTGATTATTAAAGCATGTGTCCCACTGCTGCAGTATATACCCATCTTTTAGAAATGACAGTGCTCCAGAGTTCATAGTGCACATTTTCATAGTAGAACAATAGGGAATATTGGCACTAGGAGACTGGAAAACTTACTTATACTCAACAGGCAGCAGAACATAGAAGAAGCTTTCTTTTTATTTAAAGAAATATAGCAGTCAGGAGACCAAGTTTCCAGTATTGGCTCTGACACTGATTTGCTGCATGACTTTGAACAAGTCATCTTTTTCCCATACATATATGTGCACGAAACTGCACATACAGTTTACAACTGCATATGCAAAATGAATAATTGTACATGCAAATAGAGCCAAATGAGCTAACTGGAATTAGCCAGCATGCAGTTATAATAATTATGCATTTGTAAACGCATTTCTGATTTTGAAAATAATCTTTTAACCTCTCTCAATCTCATTTTCATCAACTGAAAAATGGAGGCAATAATGATTACTTACTTCATGACTAAACATTTGTATAATACTGTGGTATAGTACAAGAGTGCAAAGCATTAAGAGTTATCACTAACCGATGTGAACATAAACTGCAGGACCTTCACGCTCCCACTTCTACACTGAATTCACTAGAGCATGTGATTTTGAGGGAGATTATGCTCTGGAAACATTTTCTAAAGTCATAAATGAAAATGGCTTTTCAGCTTTTTACAAACATCTAGCATATGTGTAAGCAGAGTCAGGATGAGCTCTACCCTGACATCTGGTGGTGAGTTGTGGAAAGGGATGTCAGGGGCTAATCTTGTTTGCATGGACACACCCACCCTGCAAAGCATGATGGACCGCTTGCCCAAATGGTCACCTTGACTGCTGTGGGAGCCCCAGTTTCTCTGTTATTGGGGCAGGAAGACTAAAGTGTTGTTACCCTGATTATGTGAATCAAGGACAGTGGGCTTTTGTTATGAGGAAGGGACTCGCCCTTAGCTAAGCAGCACTTGCTAGGCGAGGGACATGGATTCCAAACCCAGTGAATGGAGAGAGGTTGGGGACAGGTATTTGTATCTGGTGGCATGGGCCTCTTCTGAGGGTCCTAAATGTCAATTGCACCTCCTTCTCTCTCTCCACTGTGGAATATCAGAGCTAATTTTGAGTTCCTTAGGAGTCTATTCACAGGCTGCTGAGTTGGAATTACTCTGGACTAAGTGTGCAAATGAGCACGAAGGCTCCCCTAACTACAAGCTGAAATTGTTATGAGCTGAAATCACTGAGCCCCGTGTTAAGTAGTGGGGGAGCCAGAAGATCTATTGCTGAGCGACTGGTGGAGCGGAGCTGCTGGCGGAGCGGGACAGTTGGCGGGACAGCCGGAGCGGCTTGCAGGCTGGCTGACGGAGTGGAGCTGCTGGCGGAGCAGTTGGCGGGACAGCCGGAGCGGCTTGCAGGCCGGCTGACGGAGCGGAGCTGCTGGTGGAGCGGCTTGCGGGACGGCTGAACGGAGTGACTCGTGGGATGGCTGGCGGAGCAGAGCAGAGCCGAGCGAAGCACCAAGAAGGGACGAGGCAGTCAGCTTCGAGCCACGTAAGGTGCCCCTTACCTCTCCCCTCCCCATTTCTACCCAGACTGGAGGGGGTGTAACACTCTGCAGATGAACTTTTGAACTCTGGGTCTGGACTTTTGGGTTGTTGGACCTTTGGGACTTTGGGTGATTTTTGGGGTTGATGGACTCAAGAACCAAAGGGAAAGGACATGGCCAATTTGCTGGGGTGGGTCATTGCTCACAGTTTGGTTTACAAATCCTAGATGTGGTGTTTCCCCAGCAAAAGGCCGCATTGTTTCTCTCTGTCATTAAAAGGTTTTTCTACACTCAGACTCTGTGCTTGCGAGAGGGGAAGTACTGCCTCTTAGAGGCGCCCAGGGGGGGTGATATATATTTGTCCCAGGTCACTGGGTGGGGGCTCGAGCCGGTTTTTGCATTGTGTTATTGGAATGGAACCCCTAGATACGGAACCCGGCCCTTGTTGCTGCCGACTCTGACTGGCAGAAGGGTTACATATGCAAACACATTGCACTCAGTTGTTCAAGTTTTGCAGATTTTTTTGTCCATTCAAAATCAGACAATTAAAAAGAAAAGCTTCACAATAAATATCTTGCCTTCCTCAAGCAGAGAAATAACTTGGAGAAGGCATTTGGAGAGAACTTTTCACTTCAGACTGAGAGTAATCGATGTAATTTCTTTATTAATCTGAGAAACTCATATTCTGGGTCCCTTTACAGCACAGAGGAAGTTTGGTGTTATAACCCACAGGGTGCTTTAATAGCCTTGCCTTGCCTTACATAATTTCAGAGGGTGACCTGGCCATTCCACCTTCCTAAGCCATTATCAGCAGCTGATCCACTCTGTCTAAATTCTGTCACCCACACTCTTCAGTGTTCCCAGCCCTCATGACGTTCAACAATGAAAAAACACTGCTGGATAATACAGTTTTTGAATGGAGTCCTGGACTCCACTTTAGGCGGCTAGCTGGGTAGCAAATGAGTGAGAGAGGAAGAAGACGAGACTGTCTGCACTTCTTGCCTTTAGTGTTTAGAGTTTAATAGGAGGTAAAAAATTGGTTTCTATATGGTGCTGTCTTCCTTTTCTTGAATTGACCAGCTCAGCTAGAGTACAATGAAAACTGTTCCACTTCAAGGAACTGATGGACATGGGGCAGATCACAGCAAAGATGCATGCGACCCTAGGGCACTTCAAGCTGTCCTCGCTGCACAGAAAACATTGGAAACAGCTTCTACTTTGAAACAACACAGATTGATCTTATGAAACCTACTGAATACTCCTTCACCTACATAATTTGAGTGCTATTGGGGCTAAGAGGAAACAACCTAGAAGACTGCAAAAGGCTAATGTGTGAATTGTGCAGCACACATTCAAATTATGGATTATATAAATATTCAAAGTGAGGAGAAAATACGTTTTTGGAGCAACTAAAAATGCCTTGGCATATGGCTATGATTCCAGGTAAACTGGACTGAGTTTCCTAGAAAAGATAACTTTACAGAACATTAGTTTGCTTTAAAGATATGCAATCCTGGAAATAATTCTCCTGAGTAAGCTGGGAGTGAAACAGTCAGGAAGCACATAACTGCTTGAAGGGAAGGGCTCAATCTAGATTGCTTGAAAACAAGGTGGAGCTGGTTTGATGCCGAGTAGCTTGGGAGAATTATTCTTTGCAAATCATTTATTTCATGGATTTCATCACACATCACACATTTTTATACACACACACACAGAGAAAATGGACCGATTGCTTGAAACACATTTTTAATTCAAAATCTGATGCAGACAAATTCAACTCTAATTATGGCAGTCTCTCTTTGCAGCAGGTATTCCCCATTTGTTATTATTGCTGTATCACATGATTTTGCAGTTCTGTTCCCAGACTGCCAAATTCAAATCAAGAGGAAGAAGGCGAAACCAACTTGTTGGGGTTTCGATTCTCTCAGGGTACGTCTATACTTACCCGTCGCGTCGGAGGAGTCCAATCGATCTTCTGGGTTCGATTTATCGCGTCTTGTCTAGACGCGATAAATCGAACCAGGAAGTGCTCCCCCGTCGACGCCGGTAATCCTGCTCTGCGAACGGAGCAGGCGGGGTCGAAGGGGGAGCCTGCGCGCCGCGTGTGGACCACAGGTAAGTTCGAACTAAGAGACTTCGACTTCAGCTACGTTATTAACGTAGCTGAAGTTGCGTATCTTAGTTCGACGGGGGGGTTAGTGTAGACCTAGCCTCAGAAAGTGGGTGGGAGCAGCTTACAGAGTTATGAGTAGAGCTGAGGGAATAATTGATTTTTCAGTTCAGTGGTCAAACAAAAAAAAATCAGGGGCAAACCCATTAATTTGGGTTGATCTGAACTGTTTTTGTTTCATTTCATTTTGGGGTGCTTTTTACACTTGTTTATATATCAACCTAGCTAAACTTCAAAATGAAATGCCATTTCAAAACAAAACATTACCTACAAAAGGCTAACTCAATTTTTTTGTCCATTCCATTTAGCCATGTTAGTTCCCGGACACCGGAATGAGATTTTGGAAATAGGGACACCAGTGGTGCTCAGTTGTTAAGCACTATGTCCCATCCCATTGTACAGTATGTCCCATTCTGCAATATTTAATATGTGCACTGTATTGAGTGCAATTATTGAATTGACTGGCCTCTAGTATCTCTATTTCCCCACAGAAAAGCCCTATTACCAGCCTTAGAGGACTTTTTGACTTTCCCCTCTGCAGATTAAAAGATGAACTCCTTACCAAGTTCTGGCATTGAGGATTTGTAATCCCTAGCTCACCCTGTGATATATAGGGAATCAGTCTTCTCTGTCGCTCACAATCCCCTAAGGTTCTCCAGTCCAAGATATGTTTGCCTGTAATAGTGTTCATGGGGGGTTAGGTGGCATAATGGTATACCTAGTACCCTCTCCTGGGGGTTAGGTCTTACAGTCCTGGTCCTTCTTTAATCAGATGTGAGGTGAGGTGGACAAGTGGTTTAGGTCCCTCCAGTAGTAGGGGTAGTGGTAGGGGAGCTAAGGCCCACCCACTCCACTAGGCTCCAATCCAGGGTCTTGGGAGGGTCAGCCGTGTCTGGCCCCTGAAGATGCCCTCTGAGTTACCCAACCATTGCTTCACTGTCCTAGCTTTCATTGCAGATAACTTGGACTCAATATATAGTCTCACTCCCTCGGGGAGGCTTCTCCAGCGCCCTTGTCAGGAGCCTTCAGGGTAGGTCTGTCCTCCTCCCTGCTCCTGAGCTGGGTTGCTCCCTTTTCAACCACTTCTCCAGTTGGAGCATGTTCTGCAGGGCTGGATGCAGTGGGGACTACCTTGAACCAGTACTGTGCTTTCTAGGGTGACCAGACAGCAAATGTGAAAAATCGGGACAGGGGGTGGTGGGTAATAGGAGCCTATATAAGAAAAAGACCCCAAAATCGGGACTGTCCCTATAAAATCGGGACATCTGGTCACTCTAACTTTAACCCTAGTGTGGAGTTTGTATAACCCATCACACTGCCCATTTACAATGACAGGGTCTTCTCTGATCCCATTCATTTACTATAGACAAGTTAAGAGCCATGCTGTCTGAGAACAAGGACTTGATGATGATAAAAACTGTGACTTACATTTGCAGGAAGTTCTGCAAACCTATCCTGTTAATTTTGTGTGCATTCCAGCATAGGCACCGACTTCCTGTGGCACTGGTGGGGGCTGATGCCGGGCCCCGCCCCGACGCCGGGCCCTGCCCCCGACGCCGGGTGACGTTGCAGGGCCCCGCCCCCCGATGCCGGGTGACGTTGTGGGGCCCTGCCCCCGACGCAACGTTGCCCAGCGTCGGGGCGGGGCCCCACAACGTCTCCCGGTGCTGAGGTGAGCTTGCTGCGGGTCCCGGGACTGGCGGGGAGCTGGGCGCGGGCCCCGGGAATGGCAGGGAGCTGCCGGTGGGTGTTCTTCACCCACCAATTTTTCCCCGTGGGTGCTCCAGCCCCGGAGCACCCATGGAGTCGGTGTCTATGCATTCCAGTACGCTCAGTTTCCCCTGAATGAACATGAAAACTGAAAGCAAACACATAACCAAAACTGCTGAGCTTTTGTTGGTTTCAGGGTAAAAATTCAAGTTAGTTTTGTGTGGCTTTGACCAAAACCCATTTAATCCCTGCCCGGAACCTAAGGCAAGGAAGAGAGGTGTTACTCAAAACTCATCCTAGTCTTGTGCAAAAGTTTAACAAATGTCAGTGAGATGTTTGGCAAACCTAGGTTGACTTCCATATGTGTAATGAGACCTCTTATGAAGACTCTCTCTAGTGCCCTTTCCACATTGGATTCTAAGGGCCTTTTCAGTCAGAGAACCTGCATGGTGCCAACTGTGCAATGGGGCCAAATCCTTATGTTTGTGGAGGCCCGATTGTAGCATTGTAGGGACACGAAACATGGATAGATTGTAGAGAAATGGCTGCACTCCTGGACCAATGAGTATATGGACTAGAACAGGCCTGCACAACTCGTAAAGTGGCAAGGGCCATATTACTCTAAAGAAAACAGCTGAGGGCCGAAACCCCCCAGCCCCGCCGAAACCCCCTCCCGCACAGCGCCAAAACACCTCCTTCCCCAGTGCTGGGGTGTGGAAGCCTGTAGAGGGGGAAAGACCAGATCACAGCAGTAAAAGGAAGCTGCGCAGGCCAAAGGATGTGCTGGCCTTTGGCCTGGAACGGCCTTTGGCCCATTGGCCTGGAACGGCGAACCGTGGCCAGTGGGAGCTGCAATTGGCTGAACCTGCGGATGCTGCAGGGAAACAAACCGTCCTGGCCCACCAGCGGATTTCCCTGATGGGCTGCGTGCCAAAGGTTGCCGATCCCTGGTCTAGGTACTTGCTGTCTCTAGTTTTGACCAGAATTCCCATCACGGACCTGAACAACCCTCCTCATCAAAAATGTCACTGAACTTTTTATGGTCTTGCAAAAAGTTTCAGTTTTTGCTAATCAGCATTCTTCTACAAAAAAAGTTTTGTCAAAGAATTCCCAACCAGGTCTACTTCAATCTTCTCTAATCACACATACAGTAACACAGCTGCACAGAAGCTTGCAGTCATTATCACACTTACTCTTGAAGGCTGAAGAGTACTAGAAAACAGGGATGAAGTTGAAATTAAGGTACATCAAGTTGATAAAAATATTAAAGTTTTCCAAATATAGGGTCCAATCCAGGAGAAAGTACTTGCTGTCTACTGGGCTGTGCAAGCCCCTTATAGCTGCCTGTGTTGGGAACAGAGGTTAGTTTGTCCTGCTGTGTAAGGACCAAAGCAAAACTAGCTGAAAAAGAAAACAATATATTTCTGAACATTTCTTTGTTGTTCAAATCTGAAATGTTGCTAAAAAATGTCATTGAACTTTTGAGTTTAATTTTTTTTTTTTACTATTTCCAGTCCAGATCAGGAACTGTATGCTTACGAAACAGCTCAACTCTCCATTGACTTCAGCGGGACTAATTACATGAATAACATTATACTTATACGTAAGAGTTTCATTGGATTGGGACCTAAATTAATCAAGATCGAAGTTCGTTTGCAGACAATGCACAACCAGAAAAAAAGAACTAAATTCTCCAGACAAATTGTCTTCAGCTAATAATTCTACCCCTTATAATTTGCCGCCCCTCCCCCCCAAAAAAGTATTAACCCAAATAATGGCTTTGCTTCTCTCCCCACAAAAGAAATGCAGTATCACATATCATAGTGTCACAAATATCTAATTCCTCCCTTTCTAAAGGACACTAAAACCCAGCTCCATTGTAAAAGTACCCTCACATCATAAACAGCTAAGCAGTAATAACAAAGCCAAACATAGTGCTAGGAATCTGGAAAGCAATATGCTTTGACATTTTGGGAATCTCGTGTAATTCAGCAAGAATATGAGCTGTCTGAGTAGAGATCACAATGAAATATAATTTACTAAAGCACTGTCAGCAAAATAATAAAGTACAGATTTTCCTGCCCATTAAATGAATAATTTCCACTGGGGTTTATTTACTACCACTCTGCTTAATTACTCCTAGCAGGCCATCCAGCACATTCTCAAATAGAAAAACAAAATAGCTGGTTTTCTTGCAAGCAATGAACAAAATCAGAACAGTTAGACAACATGGTGGTAAAACCACCATAGAAATAAAATACACTATGATAAAATGTGTTTTCTATGAATACTTAGATCTGTTTTCCCCCTGTATGGTATTCCAGTAATATTACAGCACATCTTTAGCTTAGCAACAAACAAAAAATACATGTTGCCAGTGTGGGAACATTTCATTCTTTGGTTAAAGCTGATGCAAACATATTATATCTCACCTCCCTAATTGCATGATACTTCAGCTATTCTAATTCTCAACAATAACTGTCTATCCTACAGTACCTCAAACTGCCCTGAAATATCCTAAGTGAATTTGGTAGCTAGCACATGGCAGTGTTTTCCTGTTCATTAGGATGAACTGTCTTGCTTCACTTGCCTATCATCCCAATGTGAGAGCATAATACAGTATTATACTATATAACAAGTAACATAAAATTTAAAATAGAGCATTAGTTTTTGTCATGTTTAATTCTTAGTAGCAAATGTATGCATTGACCAGTAAGCATCCCAGGAAAGTTACAGGGTGGGTGTTCAGAAAGAAGGTGAAATGACAACTTCTCGTAAGCCAAGATACTTTCCTATCTATATCTTTTATCATTGTGTATCTGTACTTGGATATCTCCATATAGATGGACATTGTTAGGTGGTTTTAACAAAACTAATGCTCATACAATTTTTGTCATGCCTTTCTTTTTAAAATGAAGGTCATGAGTTTTTGGATCATTAAAATATTCCCTTCCAGAATTTGCAGCCCAAACATTGCTATATTATGATAGTAACAAAACTTGCCATGGGCATATAGACAAAATGAAAGAAAAGACAGTAAATTAACAGCATTTAAGGTGAAGCGTAAAACAGATTTTTAGAACTATTTCAGATCCAATATTCGGAGGTGCTTATTTTTTTCCATTATATAAAATGCTGTACTGTCCTTTCTATAGCTCTTGAAATTGGGGGATAATTATGAAAGATTAGTTAAGTATGAGTGGAGGTTTTGCTCAGTGTAGAAGTGAGGTTCCAGGCTCATCTGCTGACGGAGCTGACAGACTGACTGCTTAGCTTAAAATCTCAGGAACAGATCCTGGCCCCTGGCTTCATCCCCGTTGATGCTCTGGTGGCGCAAGGGAACTGGAAATCTGCTATTATAGGACAGAATAGGATTCCTCGGATATTGAAGGAAAAAGCCCAAGGGGGAGCCGTTCAGTGAGCTCTACACCATCTACTTCCTCCCCCCCCCCCCCTTACCAGTATAAGGAGCTTTCCCGGGAGGGCTGTGGTGCGAGCCAGAGTGCAATAAGCCTCTCTGAACCCAGGCCCATGGAGCAGTCCCAAGGAGGCAGCTCTAGCTGTTTTAACTAACAGAAGCCTTTAGGTTACCCCAAGCCTAGTTAGGCCAAGGATTAGGGGCACTTCTTCTCCTTATTCTTATCCCATGTTTTCTGCTAAGCACAGCCCAGCCAGATATAGGGATCTGGACCCGGTTGCCCTTCCGAAGGAGTGAACAGCAGGTCAGTGTATAGGTTCAACTAAATTAACAGCTAAAGCCACAAAACTTTTGCCATCCCCAATATGGAAATCAAGGGCTAGAGAAACCTAGCTTCTGAGTTTATTGAGGGGTGTGGTTATTTACAACTCAACACTCTTTTAGATTGGTGCTGTGTAGACTGAAGTGTTGATTCTTATTCTGTTTCAGATTCTTTCAAGCCTGTTTCAGCTTTCCATTTCTATTTTGGATATTTGTATATAACCCAGTACCAGTGCTAGAAACCATTAATAAATTTGTCTTGTTATGTTTTCCCCCATCCTTGTAGCAAATGTCTTCTATTAAATAATAAATACTGGCTCTTATATAGTGCTTTTTTTTTTACCAGACGCGTGCAACGAAAGAGATCAGTATTGCTATCCCAACTTTACAGATGGAGAAACAGAGGCAAAGTGACTTGTCTGAGGTTATCCAGCAGCAAGTGGCAGAGCAGGGAATAGAACACAGGTCTTGTGAGTTCTAGTCCAGAACTCTGTCCACTAGAGTAATACTATACACAAAAACAGCAGGGGCTGAGCCTAACATAATTTCTTTCATAGCATACTACAAAATATAATAAAAGTGTTGGTTCTTCTAGTAATTTCTGTTTCAGATGCTTTCAAGCCTTCTTCAGCTTTCCATTTCTATTTTGGATATTTGGATATAGCCCAAAACCATTATTAGAGATAGTTAATAAAGTTGTTGTTTTTTAATCTGTTAGTTTTCCCCTTACTTTTGGCCATTGGTTTATATTACGCAAGAGTTGTTATACACAAAAGGCAAGGAGGGGTCGAACCTAACATGATTGTTTTCATAGCTTACTACTAAATATAATAACAAGCATCCAGGGAAAAGACCTTTAGTCTGATACGGTTTAAACATTTAAAATAAGGGTTATTTGGTGCCATCTAAAACCTAATTTATTTTGCCCACTATTGCAAAGACACACCAAATTGCATTGTGTGGCTGGTTGATCAGGTTGGGATTACAGGTCATCATAGGCTCTATAAATCATTCTGTTACTAGACAGGAAAGGAACAATGAGACAAAAAAAAAAGAACAATGATAGAACAATACAGAAAAACAGTGGCCCTAAATCCTGCTCCCATTTAAGTCAATGGCAAAACTCCCATTGAAATCACTGTGAGCAGGATCAGCCCTTGATTTATTATTATTGAATTATTAATTTATATTGTTGTAGCATTTATAACCCCACTGTGCTAGGTACAGTACAAACACAGACTATCCCTTTTTGAAAGGAGGTTTTTGCCTTCATAATAGGTGCGTTTAACTGGCTGTTGCAAAAGGTATGCTTTAATTTCTTATATGAAGAAAGACCTTAATGTTTGACCCAGTGCAAACACCCAGCAGAGGTGACATTTGAGACAGAATTAGAAATACTGTGAATGCATGATAGAGTGTAATGAATGTCTCATATCACCTTTAGTTGAAACATATATACTTCTTGTGAAATCCATAAATCACACCCACAGAAGAAAGAACATTGTATTATGAATTTGACACACTTCACAGTAATATAAATACATCAACTATTAAAATAAATGTATACCTTACTGGGAAAATAGATCAAAATCTAATCTAATAGTTCACTTACCAAATCAGAAACATCCCCTACTGAATCATTACTTGTTGAATATTGAATAAGATGCATAATCTATCAAAACAGATACCTCCTATAGTAAATCAAACTCACCATCTGATTCAAATATGTCTCCTGTGGAATCAAAAATATAATTTTGATATATTGGATGTATTAACATCCAATATCTTTCATTTAAAAGAATTACTATACAGGACATCACTAGATTTGACAAAAAAATATTCAAATTACAATTTATTAGTGTTTGCAGCCCAAGTGTCTCAAGGTTGATTCTCAGAATGGTTTGAAAATACTTGTAGAGGGATTGCTATAGTACTAAGACAGGTGCACACCATTTGAGAAGAACCTTAGTGGTATGATGCATCTTCAGAAAAGGGAGGTGTTTTCCCCATCTATTCTACTTCTCCATTCACAATATTTAATTTGTGGTATTCCAGCACCAAACATCTCATGATCTAAGTGCCAATATGCAGAAAAGTAGAACATTAAAAGGCACAAAACCCACTCAGCATCCCTCCACCAACAGCAGAAAGATTTCAGGGGTGACTATGCACCACAGTAAATAGGCAAAGAGAACCTGCTTCTTCACCACCATCACAGCTGCAAAACCATAACCAGCACAACTATTCCTAACTCGGGGTGCATAATTCAAAACAAGACCACAGAACCTTCTAACACCGTACTGCAGCATTATTTCAATATTAACACAAAAGATAGATTGCTATCTACTGAATCACCAACACCACTTCTTGCATCAATCTAGGTGTTCGTCAAAGTATCTTATCCAAGAACTGGCCAATCCTGTCACTGCTTAGCTTGCAAGATGTGCCAGGATCACAGCATAAGGTAGCATGGGTACAAACCCCTGGTATTAGAAAGATCTACTCCTTGATCCAGCTATTTGATATACTCTTTTGTGGGAAACAAGATATCTACTTTGTTTGTTTTAGAATACTCCTTGCTGTCTAAAGTTTGGAAATAATTTTCAAATCGTTGATGAGATAGTCAATAGAACCAACCCTTTTTTATTGCAAGCTGTTAAAAAGAATGCCAAACCATGTTTATTACTGATCTGCACTTTCTCAATATTGTCTTGCTGCTGTCAATACAAGCATTGATTGTAATTGCAGTTTTGGCCAGTTCAGATTGATTAGAAGATAAAGAAACAAAAATTTTAGACAATTATGTCTAAAAGAATGTACAGTTCAATAGCATGGATAGAGGGTGTGCTGATTCACACAAGACAGAGGACACACCACTACTAAATACTATATCAGTAGGCTGAAGAAATTACTGGTCCATTTGAATGCACTGGGAAATCCTAATGGGAGACCTCAGGATATCTACTTAGTTAAGAATATTTTTCCCGTACTTTTGTTGTTGTTGAAAGATTCATCATTTATTAAGAATTCTTAAGCAGGCTATATCTGATGAAGGAGAGAAGTGAATTCCAGATGCAGACACCACTTACTGAAATGTCCTGTCTTCAGCCTCTCAGCTCTTTTTAACCTGAGGCTGTTACCTTGTGAATCTCACGTGATCTCAGCTGATGGAGGAAATCATACAAGGAGAAACAGTCTTCTAAGGCCTTGATCTCAGTCCCACTGAAGTGAATGGGAGTCTTTACATTGAATTTGGTGAGTTTCAGATAAGGCCCTAAGATGGACAGGACTGAAACAATTCAGACACAATTCTCTACTGAGCTTTTACAGAGTTCAGGTATAATCGAGGGGGAGGGCAGGAAGAGCTGTCAAGGAGTGGATCACAGCTCCCTGATTCTGGTCTACCTGGCACTGTCAAGACAGAGCTAACGGGGGCAGATTTAACTTTGCTTCCTTTCCCCACCAGAGACTCAAGCAGAGCAGAGAGACACTCAACCATGCCCACTACTGATCCCTCCCATCACTGCCCCCAGTGCTACTGCCTCCTGACATCACCTCAACTCACCTCTGACTTAGACCTGGCAGTGCTGCTCTGGCCACGGTAGCAGACCAGATGCTGTAGCCACCTTCACCTGCTTCATACCATACTCCCTCTTCATGGGAGAAATTCTCCAGGGAATTTTTCTGGCCAGTTTAAATTCACCACAAAATAACTTAGCAGATGGGACAGTCCAAATCTTAGAGCTTTATAGGTTTAAAACAGCATTCTGAATTGCACCCAGAAATGACCTGGAAACCAGTGAGGGCTGCAGCACAGTGGGTAGAATACACATCCTGTGGAAAGCAGCACCACTAAATAAGCTCACCATTTTATTCATCATCAATTGAAGCTTCCAGGTGTTTTTTGGGTGATGCTCCAGAAAGAGCTCATTGCAAAAATCCAATCCAAGTAAGTTTTGTTTTGCACGGATTTTGTTTTTTAAGAAAGTGATGCACTTTGCTACCTTCTTTCTACAGCTTGCTATTTAAGGAAACTACAAGCTACTAAACATTGTTTAATCTAATGGCACTTGATATACATATTACAGTTCATACAAACTGAGTTGCATGGGAAATATTCAAAAAGTAACCATTGGTTTATTTGCTCGAATACAAATGTAGATATGACATTGTAAAATCCTGCCTCTCGTATGTGGGTTTTATGTTTTCCTGGCTTTCAAAGTTTTAAAGAAACCAGCCTTTTCTCTCCTTTTTAATAGCACCTACATTAATTAAGACAACGTAAAAAAAAAGTCTTAAATATTTCTAATTAAACATGTGTTCTTAAGTAAAGTCATTCTTTTAAGAGATAAAAAATAATCCTTTTTAAAAAAATGAAAGAAAACAATCTCACTTTGCAGAAAAACGCCCAGCACTTTATACAAAGCCTCTTGTTATTCTCTTCACTTCCAAGGCACATTCAGGTTCTCCTTTTAAAGCCTATCCATGGAACAAGTAAATCAGTTAAACTCAATCAAATCAATTGCAAATCCCTATAACATTACGATTAGTGAAACATTTTTAGTTGGCTTTTATAGGAATCAAGCAGCAAAATTCCCCATTCACCACTATTTGAAAAAAGAATCAATTATTTTGAACATTTTGTAGGATCTTAGGAATTGCCACACTATTGTTCCACCTAGTTAACTATTATATTCTTTTTATCGTGTGCAGTGCTGTATAGTTCTGTACATAAATGGCAAAGTATCCCTTCCTGATTCTTATGGGTAATCATTTTCAGGCTGATGTATGAGCTTAGATCATTTATTTTTGTTTTAATATGAATAGCTACAAATGTTGTTAAAGATGGCCATAAAATTCTTCAGCACTTTCTAAATATCAAACAACAGTTTTTGCAATGATGCCCTTCAAAATCTGGAATACTTCATTCAAGTCCGTTCTG
Organism: Chelydra serpentina; assembly: GCA_037349315.1. NCBI lineage: Eukaryota > Metazoa > Chordata > Testudines > Chelydridae > Chelydra > Chelydra serpentina. Next base: position 24,075,039 of record JBAIAC010000035.1, on the reverse strand, counting down.
ACCCTTCTTTCTCTTCAATTTCTCACTATACATATAGCTCATCATACATCAAAGAATCATCATCATCTTCCTTTTCAGATCACTGTTATTGTTTAACCTGCTTTACCCCCAAACTCTAGGCTAACTGAAGCCTGGTCATGTCCCTAAGATGTTAATTGTATGTAAACCTCCTAAATCCAGAACATAGGAACTGTGTTGGCTTTGGAGTTTGTGCTAGGTTTACCAAACCTCAAGTGTGAAGAAAAACTGCCACCAGATATCATTCTGTGCAAACAGAATTTTTAATGGTGTCCACTGTGTACTGCACAAAAGTTGCCTTAATTTACCACCTGAGACAAGTCAATTCACAACCCTTTTGCAAATTATCTTCCTGCTCTGAGAAGGAATAATTTATTTAGATTGGGTGGAAGGGGAAGCTGTCTGTGGGGATCATTGCTTTGTTTGGGCAGCCAATTACATGTGGATCATTTTTTAAGCAGATATTTAGCCAGTGGGACTGTACTGTTGCATAATAATAGACAAAATTGCTTTTCTTGAGCTAAGTGAAGTAATATAAACAAACTAGTGTACCATGACAATTAAATATGAATATTGAATACATCACCTTGTCCTCTTAATAATTGAAATCCAAGTTGTATTTATTTATCATATTTTCAAAGATATTTTGTAGTGCTTGAAAATGAAAACCTTTAAATAACACTCAGTAAAAGAAAAATAATCTTATTAATTATTCAATGGATGACTACGAAGAACCAGTGGATTCAAAGAATAACTACTTTCTGAACAGTTATTCCTCTGGTCATTTTATGAAATTGTTCTATATCTTATCCTTTTTTTGGTATTGAAAGTATTCATTAATTAAAGGTCATAAAAAGTTATTTTATACTGAGAAGCTAAAGAGAAGTTGGAACTCATCATTATCATAATAATAAAACAAGATACCTGGCTATTTTAACCCTGATCATCTTCAGTGTAATGCACATCCAAGAATTGGGCATTTATATAGGTCTGTTACCACATATTTTATTGTATTTGTACTTCATACAGAATCTTGAATAAAAACAGAAACTTTCCAAGCAGCATTGCCCAACCTAGATTGAAACACCTTCCCTATCCAAGTTTAAAACTGGCTACTTCTGAACATTTCTCTGTAGTAGTATGAGTTTATGGCAAGACCTCCATGGTCCCCTCAATTCTCTTCTGATATGCTATGAAAATGTGATTCAAAACAAGTAATGGTGATCAGCCAAAGAGATCTTTGGAGTTATTAAACAGGGCTCTATATGCAACACAATTGCATATAGAGCAGTGGTTCTCAAACTTTTTTTTTCACGGCCCACTTGAAAATTGTTGAGGGTCTCGACGGACCACTTAATGATCTTTCCAAATGTTGTTTGTACCATTAGTTAACTATTGTAAAGCGCTTTGGATAAAAGCGCTATATAAAAAACCCCTTAATAATAATTAACATATTTTTGTTCTACAAATAAAAGCACACTACTCATATTTTAATATCAGTAGACTTACTTTCCTAATGTGATGGATGTGCCCTCTCTCCCCTGCTGCGGCAGCCCCCGAGCTGGGGCTGGGAAAGAGGGGGGTCTCCCCCCACCACAGCAGCAACAGATAGGGTGACCAGACAGCAGGTGTGAACAATCAGGACGGGGGTGGCGGGTAATAGGAGCCTATAGAAGAAAAAGACACAAAAATCGGGACTGTCCCTATAAAATCGGGACATCTGGTCACCCTAGCAACAGAGCTGGGACTGGGAAGGAGGGCTGTCTCTCCCTGGCAGCCGCAGCCCTGGAGCTGGGGAAAGTCACCTCTTTCTCTGGCCGCTGCAGCCCTACACACCCCAAATATCCTCCACCCCTCTTCTCACCCCACTGCCCCCTCCCATCTATCCCCTCTTCCCCCGAAGGCCACCACCTCACCTTACATGTGCATCTTCTCCAGGGTTCAGGGACCTAATTAGTGGAGCCATGCCTGCGCCGTCCAGGCACGCACCTCAGAGGGAACTATACGTGGACCACCTGAATGGAGCTCGCGGACCAGAGTTTGAGAACCTCTGATATAGAGCATCTAATGTTCTGGAGCTACCTGTTTTTAAGTTGCTATTTCTAAAAGCAAACATTTTGGCAAGGACTCAGTCAAAATACTGACAACCTACCCTAATGCAATTTACATGTCAATTAAAAAAAAGCTTTCTTACTAATAGAAAAAAGTCTAAGTTGTCCTTTATCTTCCCCATATGCACAGAAAAATCCCACCAATATCAGTTACATATACAATAGAGAGTGGAAAATAGGCTACTAAATTATCTCAGTCTAAAACATCTGAAAGTGCCCTTTGGTGAATACTGATATATTTTGAAGACAATGGACACTAATTCAGGGGGACAGGGATATTACAGAAAGTAATTATACTTATCACGTTGGCACTTTTCTCAGTGAGATCTTGTATGTTGACAACTGGAATTCAATGTCCTATTTAAAATAAATGCTGTGAATATCTGATCTCTTTGTAAAATACATCTTGGAAATTTTGTGTTTTCCTAATGGACTAAGTATTTAAGGTGGGGGAATGTGCTGGGGGGAGTCTATTATTCATATCTCAGTTCTTAATCAAAGCCTCAAATTTCACCCAGAAGTGGAAAATTGACAACGGCTTCTGCAACCTAGCTCTGAACAATTATGACTTGATTTACAAGGAGCCACTTGGCTACATATTTAAATGCAGTCATCTGCAAGATTTGGGGAGTTTTCAGATAATCAAAATGCCTCAGATTTAGCACTTTTAATTTTTGCTCCATCTCCTCTCCAGCTTGAACTCTGATTGTAATTACAGTTTCATCTTCCCTTGAATGACTTTGTTTTATCAGAAGCAGCAACTGTATCTGGAGACTGAGCTTGATGATTAGTAAGGAATCCACTTACAATGCAAAACAATAAAGGTACCCTGAAATGAATCAGGATCGGATGTAACAAATGTGAATCTAGAGATAATCTCAAGCCCTTGAGACATAATGCACAGCCCCAAGAACTCCTACAATATATGTGAGAATACATTGAAGTGGTGGTTATGCCTGGATATAGATAACAGAATACACAATGCTGTGTAAAGGTGTTTGGGGTTGATTTTCAAAGGCACAAATGGGAGCTAAAAGCTCACGTCCCATTGACTCTCAGTGGGAAATGGGCATCTCACTGCCTTTTGTGCCTTTGAAAATCTGCTTCCTTCATTGGGTTGATCATACTCCTCGCAAGTAGCAAATCTGTGAATAAGCTAGGCAGGTCAACCATGGATACTAACAGCATTTTATACTATAACCCATGTATTATCTTATGAAACGTATTTCATAGAAGGCTATTTTAGAAATGTTTTAGAGACTTAAAAAATTATTTAATTTCTGATATATTCCTGTTTTTTGGGGGGGAGACAGGTAAATCGGAGTAACGAGCTACAGCTATGCCTTGTTTCTGCCCCTTCCTACTTCAATATAAGTGGTACTCTTCTTGTATACTGTCAAACCATGGTTCCTTTATAACATTGAATCCAACAAAACTTAAAAGTGATAGAGAAGTTATCTTTTTTTTTTAGAAATGTATGCAACTCATTTAAAATAACTATGCTACTCATTATGTAATACATGGGTTTAAATATCTTCACAGCCTACCAGGTCTAGAAACAACTGCAGCATCCTACTTGGAAAAAAAATAAAATCCTAGATTCTATTGGAAAGTTGCTCAGCAGTTTGAAATATTAGAAATAGTCCCAGCAGAAAATGCATTGATGCAGAGTACACATGATGCACTCACATGAACAAAATAAATGCTATTCATCACATGGATCCATTAACTCTCACATGACTATCACCAACACAGTGTGTGGTAAAAGTACATACACACAGACACACACATGAATATACAAAACTCTTTGTTCACTTAAAGTTAAGGTTGCTATTATATACGTATATCAAAGACCTCTGAAAAGCAAATCTTTTATTTAAGTGCCTAAGTATGGACTTTGATGCTTCACTTCAGGCTTTCAAGTTTAATTTTTTTGGCCGGGGCTTATAATTAAAACTGGTCACAATGTTAATTATAAAAAATACTATTTTTTCTTAATAATAGTACCTGTTCTTCACGTTAACATATGGTTGTACGCATAAAGCTCACACTGAACTGGGTACATGTAATTACCTTCACTGTGCATACGTACAAGGATATTTTTGTGTACAAGCAGCTAATTAGCTATTATAGAACTGCTGTAACTCAGTGTGCTGCTGTCATGACCCCCAGTTTGCTATGCCCCAGGCTCAGGTAACTGCTATCACCCTCAGGCTTCACACTTGGAAATTCTGTATTGTGTCACCCCTCTCACTCTGCTCCCTTATTCAAGGACCTTTTCCCCAGGAACAGGATGATAGCTAGGATCTATGGTAGGTGCCCCTCAAAGGCTACGGCAGGAATAACCAGTCTCCATAGCTCCACTCCAGACTTGGTTAACCAACTTTTACTTTATTACATACAATGAATGAACTCAGTTACTATTCATCTAAAGGGGCCCTCTTTACTCTCTCAAGCATGGAAACACAAGGAACACAATTAACACTTCCTTCTCAGAACCTGCTGTTTCCAATATCCCCCAAACTTGGTCTCAAGGTCACCTTCCTGGTACCCGGACTCTAATGGTATGTCTATACTGCAGCTGAGTGTGTGCCTCACAGCCTGGGTAGACAGACACATGCTAGGTCTGTCAGACACATGCTACGTCGGGGGAGGGATAGCTCAGTGGTTTGAGCATTGGCTTGCTAAACCCAGGGTTGTGAGTTCAATCCTTGAGGGGGCCATTTAGGGACATGGGGCAAAAAGTGGGGATTGGTCCTGCTTTGAGCAGGGGGTTGGATTAGATGACCTCCTAAGGTCCCTTCCAACCCTGATATTCTATGAATCTAGGTCGAGCACATGCTGTGGCATGGGGTAGCCCCGTCCAAGGACTTTCAAATCCCTGGGTCTGAGCTCAAGTGGCTGGCCTGAGCAGCCCCAACTGCTGAGATTTGAATGAACATTCCAACATGATGGATCCTAGTAACCAAATGGGCTTTGGACGATTCCTCAGATTTTTAAATCCCTGTTTCATGTCCAACCACATTTTACTTCCCATAACCCCACACATAAAATAACATTAACTCAATACATTACATAACATTCTCCTTCGTTTCAAACAACTATTTATTGTAATGCCTTTTCTACTTAATATAGGTAGAGCCTTAGACAAAACAGTAAAAATATCAGTTAAATTTCCAACAGCAGCATTGTATTAGCCATGTACAATGAACAACCTTCTCTAGAGAGGAAGAATGGTCCAATGGTTAGGTCAGTAGCTTAAGGTTTGGGAGTCCCAGTTTCAGTTCCTTGCTCTGCTCAACAGACTTTCTGTGTGACCTTGAGCAAGTGTTTTGGCCTCTTTGTGTCCATCTGTCAAAAGGGGATAATAGTACTTCCATATGTCACAGGGGTAGTGTGAGGATATACATATAAAGGTTGTTAGGTGCTTAGATACTATGGTTGCAGGGGCTATATCAATGTCTTAGATGAAATAAAATTGCATCTCTCACTATTTGAGTTGCTACAGCTTGCACACAGTGGGCAAACACACCATGATCTCTCTCTGTCTTAGAGACATAACTTTTATTCTTTCTTGTTTACCTTAGTCAAAATAAAAGTAATTCAGTCTGCTATTAAATGTATGTTGGAAACTAAAAACGCTGTTTAGGCAATAGCAATGTTTTCATATTTCTTTACGGTTGTCTGAGTAAGGTGAAAGTGAAAACTAAGGCCTAGTCTATATTAAAAAATTAAATCAGGCAAACTATGTTGCTCAAGGGCGTGAAAAATCCACAGCAGAGAGTGGCATACTTAAGCCAACCTAACCCCCAGTACAGTCAGCGGTAGAGAAGGTGGATTACCCCTCCCGTTAACAAAGGTGTCTACACTGCAGCTGTGCCCCTGTAGCATTTCAAGTGTAGACAAGGTAGGCAAAACAGATTCATGACCTCAATGTAGGTCATATGAATTAAATAATCTCAAATGCTTAATACTGACATATAAATTATATATTCAGATATATCTATCAATCACAGTCTACTTGGGAAGGATGAATTATTTTATTCCTCTTCATTGAAGAGCATTTTTACAGAGGAAATGTCAGGAAGAACAATAAATGAATATATGCCAAATTACTTCACATAGCAGTCACAGTTACTTATGACTGCATGTAGAATGCTAAACCAAAACTGAGAAGTTCTGGTGCCCAAAACCAAAGAGCAGATGATGTTCCTAAGCCATATGCAACAAACACATATAATTATTTTATAAATATCTGTCCGTGGTGGTATCTAATGCCCCAATTTTGCAAAGGCCTATATCCCATTGTAAGTACATCATTCCATTGCAGTCAATGGTCCCAAAATTTCCACTGACTTTAAAGTAGCCAGGGGTTCACCTGCCTTTGCAGGATCTGGGCCTAAATCTATAAACTGTAACCAGAGTATTTTAGTGTACATTTGTAAATGAAAAGTGCCCTGCTATAATGGAATTTTCCAATGGCAATCTCATCCTCATTGTTCAGAGAAGCAGGGTAAGGAGGGCAATCTCAGCAATACTGCAGAGCTTTCGAATGTTCAGAAATGAGTGCTGCTGGCCAAAGAGGAGATTATGATTTGTCCGGCCACTTAAAGGTAGGACAAATATCCTAAGGATTACATCAGGTTTTACAAAATTATACCAGCTATCTCCATACTTTTAAATATTTGAAAACATACATTCTACAGAATCCCTGGGCTTTTGCTTCCCTGTACTAATTTAGCATTTCTGAGTATACAGTAAGTAACTAAAAGCTTTTAGTCTGCCTATTCCTGGAATAAAAAATAATGCTGATGGCAAATGTACTTAAAGTTTTAAGTTGAATAACTGTACAGGTAGACTGCATAATGGGAAGCATTTTCCAAGGAGCCAGCATGAGGTGCATGTATGATAATCCACACAAAACAGGGACTTGTCCATATACCTCCCTTGTGCTACACTGAAAGCATTCCTTTTTGTTACTAACAATTGACATATTAGCAAGACTAATAATGCCCTTAAGTCTGGTGAGATTTGTGACATTCTTTTGTATTGAACAGATATCTCAGAGTTTTACATTTAGGACAGAATGTTCAGGGTCAGTGTCACTAAGTTCCTTTTCCATCCTTTATGTAATCCAAATGCTCAAGCATTAATCTGATCTTTTAAAAAATGGTGCCATTTCTTCCTGATTATTGATCCACATTGGTACTATCAAAGATTGTCCTATTCAATGGACTTTAAATTCCAACTCAGTTCTTTAAAAGATCTGTACAAGACGACCCTAGATCAGAATATTGCTAGAGCAGGATAGGACCCATTATGGATCATGGAATCCATCTCTCTTGACTGATTTTAACATGTAGCCTTAATGACTATGTGATGGGGCCAGGTTTAAGGGGTTTAAAATTCCCTTCTTTGTCTCTATTGAGAGAAGAAATTCACAAATAAATTCAAATCAAATTTGAGTACAGTATGTTGTAATTTATTCACAGATCTTTTGCAATGAGGAAAAAAGCAGATGTTTTTACAATGAAGTACTCACCCACTGCTCTCTCAGTGTTTCCATGCTTCTGTTCTTTATATAAAACCACACACACTTCTTTGTGGTGCACTACTGAAGTCAGCATGCCGTCTTATCACTCACTGCACTTTACCTCTCCACTCTTCATCAGACTACATTGTGTGATGATATCAAAAGAACTAGAGTGTCCAAGTGTCACTTGGACAGTCCCAGTTTTTAATATGATGTCCTGGTGTCCTGGGGACTTCATTTGGGATGCCTGGAATGGCCCGCCTTTTCCTGACATCATTCAAAACATTATTGGTTTTCCTTTGTTTCACTGTTTTTTGCTCATGTTGCTTTTTTTTTGCTCATAACAATTTTTTCCAAGTCATATTGCCCTATTGATCTAAAATGTCCCAGGCATCCCTGTTTCATTCTAATCATGCAACAAAGATGTCTTTCATGCCAATCACCCCTCCTCCAGCATCTCAAAAGTCCCTCTGTTTCTTGCTTCCCTCCTTGCTGTGGTCATCTGAACCATAATGAAAAGGGCTGTAAAACAGGAAGGAAGCGGGAGAAGGCAGAGTTCATTCTCCCTGTTCTGATGCACTACTCCTCAGGGAAATTTTCTAATGCAGGTAAAGTAACCATATTGTGGAGTGCTCAAGTATACCACAGCCTTACAAATAGTTGCCACACAATTCATCTTAAATAAGTTGCTATGCTCACCAGAGGAGTCCCCATTGAACGTCACCATCTAGCACACCTAGTCTTAAAGGCTGCTTATGTCTCTGACATCACTGCCGAATAGAACTAGGATAATCACAGATATATATTCTAGATTTGGAAATCCATGCACGTTGTTTTGTAAGTTACAATTTGAAGTATTTTGCCAATAAGTTTTCACCACTGCCTACCTTGTTGATTCAAAGATAAAAACCCTCACTCTTCTTTCAGCCAAACACATTTTGAAGGAAAAGTTTAATTGATATTTTAGAGATGTAGTTTGTTGGCCCAAAGGCATTAGTGATAAAAGTGAAAGAATTAAAGGATAATTGTCAGCTACATTGTTGTACAAACAATTTTGTTCTTAAAAAATTGTCATCCTTTATGTAAGCTAAATTACGTATTAGCTGTATTCAGTTTTGCCAGTATTTTGATTGCCTTTATTTGGAATGATAGGGTCAAATGATAGGGAGGCAGTGGCGTGCAATGGATAGGGCACAGGACTGGGAATCAGGAGACTTGGGTCCTATTACTGACTCGTATGACCATAGGTAAGTCACTTCACCTCGCTGAGCCTCAATTTCCCTACATGTGAACTGGGGATAAAAATATCTACCTTCCTTTCTAAAGTGCACAGAGATCTATGGATGAGCAGTGCTGTATAAGAGCAAAGTAAGGAAAAGAGCCCATTGTACATATGCACAAGTCTTACTGACTTCATTGTGAGTAAGATACAAAGTAGACACATCAGTGTTACTTTGAAAAACTAAACCATGTATACTAGTTATCATTGCAACTGCTTGTTTGCCTTTATACACATGTAATATATGGAATAACCACTTCTTTCATCATGCAATACTGTGGCAGCTGAGATGCTCAAGGTATCAACCCTCAGATGTGCAATCAATGTGAGGAGGCTGAAGGTAAAGGATACTCACTGAAGGACCCTTGGCTCTGAAATTCCTTCACTAGTCGAATTGAGTTTCAATCTGTTGACTTTCAGGGCATATTGCAAGGACTTTCTAGCCTCCCCAGCTTTCTTAGATCCCAGTCCCCTAAGGTACTTAAGCACATGGCTTCAATGGCTTCTACTCACACGCTTACATTCAGGAATGTGCTTAACTACCTTGTTAAATCAGAGAGCCTCAGAGCATTTGGGCTGAATGGTGGGGAGGAGTTTAAGAGGAAGGTATTAGCTTGGAAGGTTAAAAAGGATTGTTTGGATAAGGCCACTGGGCTTAATGGCAATTAGTATGTACTTTCTAACTTAAGAGAGGAACAAGAGATGGAGACTTATTTAGTAGCCACCATTAAGATAATTATTATATATAATTGATATTGCACGAGCAGCTAAGAGCCCTGGTCATGGACCAGGAGCCTATTGTGTGAGGCATTGTAACTAAATGATTACCCAGAGCTAGATGATAGAGTACAATTTAAGCATGCTGATTAATTGTGTACCCTTTCTGCCTATGTACCTCAACTTCTCTCTCTGGGAAAAGTATTAGAAATGAAGTTCATTTACGTGATTTATCTTTTTTCTACCAAAGCACTAGTGTTTTAATTATATATAACTATATCTCCACTCTAAAAAGGCAACCAATTCTTCTAGCTTCTGTGTGGACGGGGTCTGAGAGTGATGCATGCCATTGTTTTTAAAAGCAGCAGTACAGCAATTCCTAATACCTTTTAACCTATTGTACTCCTCCAGCGTGCATTTGATATTTGGTCTGTTAAAGCATCAGCTTGGTGATGGCTTTAGGAGAGGTTTCCTCCTATGAATTGCAGTTTAATTGCTTTCACAGTGAATTCCAGAGCAGGCCCTTCACAATGAACCCTTCCTAAAGCTGAGATTCATCCATGGTGAGAAATATCACCGGTTCCGTCAGTTTGGGTTGCTAGGCTAACATTCAGCAAGGGAATAAATTAGCTGCAAAATAGGCAGAGTTTCAAGCCTTTGCACATCTCTAAAATATCAATAAATACTGTTCTGGAATTCCTGAAAAATGATGTGCTTGAAATAATACCCCCTGGAGGCCACTGACCCATACATTATGCAAGTCAGTCTGTGCTCTCTTTGCCTAACCCCAAACATGGGCTTTAAAGGGATTTTCGACCATGCTGACTTCCTGAAAAATAGAAAGCAGCTAAAGAGAGCCCGTTTTATTTTTTAAGGAAAGGTAACACTTTCTCATTGTAACCTCGGGGGCTAATGGATTATATAGATCTGAAAGGCTAGCCAGGGATGCAGCTTAAGAGTGAAGTTTTTCCAAAGAGGAACAGCAAGACTTATAGTAGTTTTGACATCTGAGTTATGGGTAAGACTACGGGCAGCAGGCTCACATGGAATCACTAAACATGAGCTGCCAGCCTTAGGAGTTCAAACTATAGTGTCAGTGAGTGAACCTGACTCGAAACCCTGGCATTTTAGCTTGCATGCTCACTGCCATTCTCCCAGCAGGTCAGGCCTTCCCTGCCAGCCTCACTGCACCCATTCTGCTCCCCATCAAAGTGGGTTTGTTTTGTTTTTTAGCTAAAAGCTTCAGGGAGACTGTAAACAGAAGAATGGCGGAGAATATGGTTGGAGGGATCAGATAATTACAAAACAAATGACACGTGATGGAGACCCAACTTCAGCGCTTCCAGTCAGATATGTTATTAGAAAACAAAATCAGCCTTTCCTGTCTTCTGAGTGAAAATGGTAGAAGAAGATATAGACAACAGCTGTAATGGGAAAAGCTAACGTACATGCTGAAGAGGAGAGACAGAACATTTTTTCAACATTTGGTCAATACTTCTTTTCTGACTATGCATATACTATAGAGCTAATATCACCTCCTCTCTTTAGCAACACATTTGTTCAGGGTAAATATATGCAGACACCACACAGGGATTATTCTGGAATCATGCTCTGTTCTTGCATTTGTGCATACAATTCGTTTTGTCTTCTGTAGTTGTTGAGTGTGTGCTGAGGGCAGAGTGTGCCTCATAGTATTCATGCAGTGTAACCCAGCTGTTGTTGGATACTCTTCCAAGTTGTATTTACAAGCTGATCCTGCATTAAATAATATGTGCAAGGAATGCAAGTCAGGTCCTATCTTTCATGCTAAACTTCTTGTACTTCTTGTTTTATTGTCTATGTTGAATGTGGAAAGGGGAACAAACACAGACCTATATGTCATATTATATTTCATATTTTAAATTAATCAGGTTTTGTTAGAAGCTTTGATCCCTTCTTTCTTTATGGAATTCAGCTAATGTAAGTTCTTAGCCCTGGTCTACGCTACAGAGTTAGGCCAACGTAAGGCAGCTTACATCAACCTAACTCTGTAAGTGTCTACTCTAAAATGCAGCTCCCACCAATGTAACACACACACTACACTGACTTAATAACTCCACCTACACGAGAGGCGTAGATCTTAAGTTGATGTACTTTAGTCGACACAGTGTCCGTGTAGACACTGCGCTGCTTACATCAATTGTGCTCCCTGAGAGGCTTCCCTCTCAGAAGCCATCCAACAATGTCCCACACTGACAGTTAAATCAGTACAAATGCTCCTGGTGAGGACGCGCACACTGACACATGCAAAAGCAGTTTAACTATTGCGGTGACCATAAAGTAGATGTAAGTTAGGTTGACTTAATTTTGTAGTGTATGTGAAAGACCCAGGCCAGTTGGGTACAACAGAATAGTGGAGGGCAGATATATTGGCCATTGGGTTAGCAGTTGTCTGTTCCCTGACTGACCAGAGCAGGCACTGCTCCAGGCTAATGAGAACACCTGACTCTAATTAACCTGCAGAGTCAGGTGAGGCCATTAAGGTAAATCTGAACACCTGACTCTAATTAAGGCTCTTCTGATAATATAAAAGGGCTCAGTCCAGTCAGGCTGACAGAGAGCCAGAGGAGAGGAAGTGCTGTTGAAGAGCTGAGTAATAAGGATATCCTCAAGCCATCAGTAAGGGAGCCCTAAGGTAAGGGTGAAGAGGAGAGAAGCAGGAGAGCTGTGGGGAAGTGGCCCAGGGAAACACAGCAACTCGGGCAGTGAAGGGTTGGCTCCCAACAGCTGCTACCACTAGGGTCCCTGGGCCGGAACCCAGAGTAGAGGGTGGGCCCGAGTTCCCCCCAACACGCCACTACAAGGGGAAGACAGGCCTCTGGCAGAACAGGAGGCTAAAGTGTTCTGCAATAAGCCCATAGGGACAACAGAGACTGTGGGAGTTTTTCTCACCAACCTCCTGGCTGGCTTATGATGAAAAGGGCTCAGTAGACTGTAACCCTGGCCCTAGAGAGAGAAGGGCTATGCGGAGGGTTGCAGTGTGGCTCTGAGGCTAGCATAAACCGCCTAGAAGCGCGGGACCCACGGGGACAAGGTCAGCGCTCTGCCACATGTAGACTTGCCCTTAGTACGCTCACAAGAACATACTATAGCAGTAAAAAGGGATGCCATTAATTTATTGTGGGTGGTCAGCAGAGTATGTGTTAAAATAAATATAAATATAAATTTGCATGATTAAAAAAACAATTAAATCAAAGAAATTAAAACTTTTTATGTATGATAATCCCAATACTCAATAGAAATGTGTTAGTGTACAGGAAGAATCAAAAAATGAACTGATCTACTGGAGACACATTATCCATTCAAAAACTAAACAAACAACATACAGGAAAGAAAGTGGAGGACTGTATTTGACATCACCTGGCTACTCTTCGAAACTCTGCTCCAGACTTACACCAGTGGGCACAGCTGAAAAGTTCTTTCTGGGTCTCTCCCTGTTACCAGTTCTAGTGATACTCCTTATTTTCAGTATAGAAAATATTGTTGTGACATCTCTAAAAGAGAAATTAACTTATTATGAGGTGTGCTCACTGTATGGGACACTGGGTAACCCACACAGGCCCTCATTTCTCTAAATTGAAGCCTAAGGACATCCAATAAGCGTCCTTTTGCATATGCCTTTGCTGCATGAGTACAAATGATTGGTTTGCAAGGGCATATGGCTGCAGAGTAATCTCTCTAGCCATGTCACTGTACCCTCCAAACCTGGTGTGAAAGTGGGACTAGGGTTGGCAACTTTCTACTCGCACAAAACCGAACACCCTTGCCCTGCCCCACCTCTCCTCCGAGGCCCAGCCCATGCCCTGTCCCTTCTATGAGGCTCTCCCCCAGCTCATTCCCCACCTCCCTCTGTCGCTTGCTCTCCTCACCCTCACCCATTTGCTCATTTTCACTGGTCTGGCTCAGGGGGCTGGGATCCGGGAGGGGGTGAGGGCTCTGGCTGGGGGTGCGGGCTCCGGGGTGGGACCAGAAATGAGGGGGTTCAGGGTGCGGGAGGGGGCTCTGCGCTGGGGCAGGGGGTTGGAGTGTGGGGGGTGAGGGCTCTGGCTGGGGGTGCAGGCTCTAAGGTGGGGCTTGGGATGAGAGATCTGGGATGCAGGAGAGTGCTCTGGGCTGGAACAGAGGGGTTCAGAGGGTGGAAGGGGATCACCTCTGGGGCAGGGGGTTGGGGCATGGGGTGGGAGGGATCCAGCTGCAGGTGTGGGCTCTGGGGTGGGGCTGGGGATGAGGGGTTTGGGGTGCAGGAGGGTTCTCAAAGCTGGGATCGAGAGGTTTGTAGGGTGGGAGGGGGATCAGGGCTGGGGCAGGGGTTTGGGACCCAGGAGGAGGTCAGGGGTGCAGGCTCCAGGCAGTGCTTACCTCACGCAGCTCCCGGAAGCAGTGGCATGTCCCCCCTCAGGCGCCGTCCCTGCAGCTCCCATTGACCATGATTCCCGGCCAATGGGCACTGCGGGAGCAGCACCCGGGGCAGCGCATGGGGAGGGGGTGCTTCCGTCTGGTTCCTGAGAGCTGCACAGAAGCTAGCAGGGATTCTGCCAGTCCCGCTGCACAGCGCTGCCAACCAGACAATCAACGGTCCGGTCAGTGGTGATGACTGGAGCCGCCAAGATCCCTTTTCATCCAGGTGTTCCAGTTGAAAACCGGATACCTGGTCACCCTAAGTGCGTTGCAAACAAAACCCTCTTAATTTCTTTTTGCCACTTTATCTTTAAAATAGGGAGAATAACACTTAACTACTTTACAGGGGTTCTGTGAGGAGAAACGAGAGAATGTTTGTACAATGTTTTGAGATCTTTGGATTGACTTCTTACGGGATGTAAGCATATGTGTAAGACTTTGAAGTAAGACTTTGAACCTATGGAAGTTGTAACAGTATGGAGGGGCTAATACAAGAAAACCATCGTTAAGAAAGCACAGGGATTTCCTTTTTGTATCTGTGATTGGGGAGGAGCGGGGAAAGGTCTCCTGCCTAGAGATTAGCAAATGCAATAACAGTCACTCCTAATGGCCGCAGTCCAGGGGGTGGCAACCCCACCTAGTGGATACAGTTCACAGAAGGGTAGGGAAACATGGGTCCTCACTCCACTGGGTTCCAACCCAGGGCCCTGGGAGGATGGTTCAGCTGCTCACCCATCTCCATCTGGTGTCGGCCTCAAGTCAGCTTCCCTGGGTCACTTCCTACCTCAGTCCACACTCCATCCAGCCACCAACTGTCCATGGGGAAAGTTGCCTTCTGGGCTTCTGGTCCTACACTGGGTGCTGTGGCTCCTCTGATCTCTGGCTCGGTGTGGGTTCAGCTATGGTCCTCTCCTGGAGCTCCCAGGGCACATACTCCTCCCTGGCTTGCCAGCCCCTGACTGAGCTGCCTGGCTGGCTTTTAAACCCTGACTCCAAACCAAGCATGTTCACCAAAGGCAGAGCTGCCTTAGGTCAGAGCTGTTCCTTAACCCCCTCTTGTCCAGTGAGAGGTCTGTACACCTCCATCCCATTATCATAAAAAAGTGCTAATGGCCTTTAGTATGCAGCAAGAGATCACATTTCCTCCATTTGATGAACTGGATCTCTGTCTAGAATGAGGGAGATAATTGGATTAGCTGGGAACATTTCAACTGGCACCATACTTCCAAATCAGTCCCTCTCAGTATGTTGATGTTAATGAGAATTATTTTGATTAGGAAGCTGGAAAAGTTATTGCTCGAAATTGAAGGACTGAAGTTGAAGGCTCTGGATCTTTCAAGGCAACCCAAGACCATTACATGTATGGGGGTACCAGTGATGTCGCTAATCCAGCAAAACTGATTTAAGTATGCATGTAACTTTCCTCATGTGAATAGTTCCAATAAAGTCAATGTGATCATTCAGGTGCATAATAATAAGCATATACGCAATATCTACCCACAGAATCTGGGAGGTTGGTGATCATGTTTCATGGTCAGAGCCTAGACTGGGAGCAAACTACAATACCTGCAGTGACTTTTCCCTCTTAAAAATGTAGTATGATTATTATTTTCAAATGAAAGGTTAGTTCTAAGCAAAAATCTTTACTGTTTGTGTAATGACAAGTTCTATCTATTTAGAAGTACACGGGGTTTTGTTTGAAACCAATATTTTTCAGGGGGGATTTGAAAAATTTAAATGAAACAGTTAAAAAAAGGTTCAAACCAATGGAGGTTTATTAAAGGAAATTAAAAAAAACAGGTTTAAAATATTCAGATTTAGTAAAATCTAGAAGATCCACTACGATCTCTGTCCCAACTAAACAGGGCAATCCATTTAAAGACCTGATTAAGTGCACCAGAATCTAGCATCATTGAAGTTCATGGGGCTTCCTGCATGTAACCGCTTGCCGGAATCAGGACATTATACCTCAGGGAAGAATTGGCAAGTTATTCTAGTGAAACTTTAAACTAACAATTCACGTTTTAAATTAAAAAGAAAAAAAAGCTTGACAAACTGAAGAGAGGTAATTTTTATTCAAGTGTGAATAATACCCTTTTGGTCTCTCCTTCCACATCAACCTCTTATTTTCTCTCCTTCGTGTCCTTCTCATTTCCTTCTTCCCCAGCCCTTGGCCTCACCCCTGGTTAGGCCCAAACTGTTCTACAAAGAATAACTGATTTGTTTGTCCACAAAACCTTGCAACACTGAGCAGGGAAAGAGGAGCTGGGATTCTCCAAATATAGTCAATGAAAATATATGACAGTGAATCTGGACACAAGAGCCTTGCTGACCTCTTGAAGGAAACAGAGAAAATAGAAAATAGAGAAAAGTGAGCCACAAGTCTTTTAAACTTAGAAAACAAACAAACAATTTTAACAGTTTAACAGTCCCACCTTTTACTTTCTGGATTTCTTTTTTCATATCAGTTTTGGAATTTTTCTGCTTTAACTACAGGGAGGAGAAGTTACAGTAGCACATTTATTGTTGGCAAGTAGCTTGACATTTTGAATGCAGGAGCCAATCAGGGCAGGAAGATTGGGGTAGCCAGAGTAGATAATCAGCATATTTCCAGTACATTTACTGAGAAACAAGCACAAAGGTATTATGCAAATCCATGTGCCTTGAATGGCTAATAATCGCTGTCAGCCAATCACTGCATAGGGATTTGCATGCTGTACGGATAATCATAAACTGATTATGCAAATCAGACACCATCAATCAAACCAGAGTGCAGGGAATTATATAGGGGTTGTGAGTGGAGGGTGCGAAGGGGGTAGAATATGCATCAGTAACTGTACTGCATCTCTGAACTCAAACAGTTCCATTCCACTACTTTATAGTGTACTGATAACAATTCTATAGATTTCTATAATCCCATAACATTATTGCCATATATAATGCTTATAGAGAGAGGGTTTTTTGCAAGAGAAAGTGAGGACAGTTGTTTTTGTTTGTTTGTTGTTAAACAGAAACTATTATCTTAGCATAGTAAGGGCTTGTCTACATGGTGCTGCAGTATGGCCTTCAGGGGTGTGAATTGTTGAGCACTCTAACATGTTCTGCTCTAACTGCCCCAGGAAGGCCCTGGGGGCACGAACTAAAAGGCACCTAGCAGGTATTAATATAGTTCTGCTTGATACAAGACTACATCAACACAAACTAGGTACCTGTTAGTTTGCGCCAGCAGGGTCCACATGGGACAGTTAGAGCCCAACGTTCTACAAATCACATCCCCATAGACTGCACTCTGGTGCTGTGTAGACAAGCCCTAAGAGTGTTTTGCAAATGAAAAATTATAGATAATTGTTGTTTGTTCTTGCTGCCACTGGAATGAGTGTAATTATTATTAACAAGCAGCTAGTTTCAATAATTACTTCTAGTTATTTCAGGATACAGATGCAGTCAGGCATAAAGCCATAGTTTTATATTGTCAGAGTTCTAGACTTTGCTGTCTTTTTTAAAATTGCTATTTGTGTGAGGGAGGGGCTTGGGGAAGATAGGAATTTGGCTACATGAGCATTTGCATGGATAGTCCGATTTTGTGTGAGACTGTGCAATTGTATAGTCAGTCTGACTGCTCTGAGGCTACATCTAACTTGGAGCTAGGGGTGATTCCCAGCTCAAGCAGATGTACTAGTGCTACCATCAAGTTAGCATGCTAAAAATAGATGTATAGTCAGGGGAGCATAGGCAGTGGTGAGAGGTAACACGGGCTAGACGCCCTCAGTACAAACCCACTTTGACCCCGTGGGTACGTTCTTGGGGCAGCTAGCCTGTTCACTGCTGCATGTGCTACCACCACTACATTTCTGTTTTTACCATGCTAGCTCAATGAGAGTTGGCGTGAGTATGTCTACTCGAGCAGGGAATCACACCCTCAGGTCCAAATGTAGTTGTAGCCTAAGTGTAAAGTTATTTATTTTCCTAAGAGCTGCATGACAGGGATTTTAGGCCCAGCTCCTGCTGTGTTAATCTTTCCTAGATTTTAAGGTCAGCAGGTACTATTATGATCGTCTGGTCTGATTCCCTGGAAAACACAGGAGTTTAGAAACTCCACAGAATTTCATCATGTGCCTCCAGAATCAACCCCATAATTCTTGTTTGAGCTATAGCTAAGAACCTTCATTCTCAGTATTTACCAATTTTCTCCAAAATATTCTGGGTTTTTGAAAAGCTATTATCTAGACTTTACCGGTTTTCATCCACATTTTGTTTTTTTTCCAGGACCCAGGAATGTTTCTGAGAGAGAGGGACAGGGAGCCAGGTCCTAGCAGCTGATACCACTTGATAGCTGCAAGGACAGGCCTGCAGGGAGTGGAAGGCTGCATCCCTTGCAGGACTCAGCCCCCTTTTGACCCTGGCCCTTCAATGTGACCCCAGGGCCAGGGTCAGCAGGGTGCTCAGTCCAGGAGGTAGGATCAGTACTCATAGGCTGCAACCTTCTGCATCCCTCCTGACAACTGCCTTACAGCACAGCCCTGTCCACTTTGTCTGCACAGAAGGGGAGCGAGGAGGTCACACGTCCCAGCAGTTGACACCACCCAACCACTGCAGGGTGCAAAAGACTTCCTAAAGGCTAGCTGATGAGTACTCACCCTTCCTCCCCTCCCTGCGCACACACATCCCCCTGAGAACCAGGTAAGCTTCCCTATCTGCCAGCCCCAGTCCCCAGGAGTACACGGCACCCTTCACCTGCTGCCCTTTGTTTTTTACTGATTGTCACCCTCTTTTAATTAACACCAGTAAATTCCCAGGACATTAAAACAAATAAAAATAAAAAACAAAAACGAAGGGCCTCAGCTATAGCCTATCTTTTAGAAAGGCAGCCAGTCTTGACTTAAAGCCTTCAAGTGATGGAGAATCTAACACAAGAAAGTTGTGCAAATGCTTAATCTACCATCAGTTAAAATATTCACCTTATTTGTAATCCGAATTTGTCTAGCTTGCACATCCATACATTGAATCTTTCTATGCCTTTGTGTGCAACATTAAGGATCCCTCTACTATCAGAAAGCTTCTCCCCATGTAGGTACATATAGACCATGATGAAGTCACCTCTTAACCTTCTCTTTGTTAAATGTTTTGCTTTGTAGGATTCAGGGCCTTAGATTGTAAACTTTTCTGGGTCAGGGACTATCTTCCTATGCATTTGGACAGCACCTAGCACATTGTGGGTGCTAGCATAATATAATAATAAAGATTGATAATCAGTTTGTTTCTGAATTAAGAGGAAGCTTTCATCCCTTAAACAGATCATCATGAAGAAGCTCCTCCTATAAAATGAGCTTAATTGAACAGCTGAGGGAGTGGGGTTTACCCAGTAGAACTCAGACACTGCTGCAGAGAGTATGGGAAGAAGAAGTCGAGTTCTAGCGGTGAGATCTTATCTAGAAGCTTTCGACATTCATTTGTGATGCACTGAATACAGACCCCTTTTTTTGTTGGTGGTTTGTATTTTACTAATTTTCTCTTTTTAATCTTTTCTCAACAAAGAAAGGCTTTTAGAGACCTGCGCATCTCTTTAATGAGATGTCTTAACTTCTCCCCAGAGGCCAGATAAAAGTTTACTGTGCTGGGCTATTTCTCATAAAATATATTAAAGCAAGCACTATATATTAAGGTTCTACAGAGCCAAATAGTATGGAATATATCAGTATTTGTATTTCATTGGCTTTTTCTTTAGTAGTTTTTTGTTTTAATGCAAAATCATTTATGGGGCAAAGTAATGTGGATTTGTCATCATATTTCCAGAAACTGAAATACTAAAAGTTATTCTGGCCCCTGGTGCACTAAAAAATCCCATATTTTTTTTTAATATATATAAAAAATATTTGACACTTATATGAGCATTTATAATTACAGTGTTGTATAAGCACAGTTTATATAGAAATTTTAAATAATTAATTCTCACAATCTCTTCATTCCTTTTTTTTAAAATGGAAAAGGGATAGAGTTTAAGTGACTTGTTTAAAAATAAAAAAAAATAAAAAAGCCCTGTTGGTGGCTTATGTTGGAGCTGCGATTAGAGTTTGTGTGTTTCTCACTCCCAGATCTGTGGTCATTCTGGACACGATTCAAAGCCCTCTGAAATCAGTGAGAGTCTTTCCATAGACTTCAATGGCCTCAAGATGAAGCCCTCTGACTTTCTACCATCTTTAACAACCTCAACATCTCCAGAGGAACCTGCATTAGTATTTTCATAACATCAATATACTGACCAGGTCACATACAGCCTAATCACATTACACAGTACAGCCAAAAGATACAATAGTCTTTTTATCAATGAAGCAATAAAGAATAATAAAATACATTAATTAAATATAGCTATTTTAGCAGAACAAGATAATTTGTTGATTTAAGTCAGTGCAGTGTCCCTAGGTATAAAGACTAATTATCCCCAGCTTAAAACCTCTCTTGGACCATTTATTATACATCAGTGGTGCTGCAGAGACCAATAGGTGTTCTGGCAGAAATGCCGTCTGAGGCTTATCAGGAGCCTGGAGTATGGTGTAGTGTGCAACTCAGTGATGGACCCTAAGAACAAATTATGTTCTCTGTCCTTTGGGCCAAATGCTATTCTCACTCACACTGTTATTAATCTGGAGTTATTGCACTGAAATTTACACTGGTACAACGGAGATCAGAATTTGATCCTGATTTAGCAAAAGTTCCTGATGAAATCCTTTTCCCTTTGGTTCTCTGGTCATAGGATTTTGTTTGCTTTGAAAGTTACACTGTTCATACACATCACGATGATTAACATGAGGTGAAACAGAAAGAATTTAACACAATGGCAACTTCATTAAGGGAAAAAAACATTTTCTCCTCTTACACAATCAGACACATTGATATAAGGCCATTGGTTTGTATTGTTCTGAATTGTCACTGTTATTATATAACAATCTTGCTGTTGCATTAGGGTTTTTGCCAATCCTTGCACTAAAAAGGCCATTTCATGTGTCTTGAACTGCCATATGGAGAAAACAAAGTGGAAGTTTTATGACTGGCATGATATCTAATCATGGAACAAGTCCACAAGGCACGGCTAGGATGTCACATTCCTTCCCTCATCTTGCATCAACAGGGTTTTTTTCCCTCTTCCTTCCTCCCCTCTCCCCCGCCCCCACCGTAACAATATTACTGTGCTAGACCTTGATCCTGAAGATTTTTTTTGCCTGGATAGATACCTGTGCCAGGCAACAACACTATGTATCAACGCAGGAATCCATCCACATGAAACAACTTACCATATTGGGTGGGGCCTTGGTTATGGTGAATCTGAATGGCTTCAGGTTTTAACTCCTGTTCTAGTAAAAGAAAACTACCCTGATGAAGTGGGTTTTAGCCCATGAAAGCTTATGCCCAAATACATTTGTTAGTCTCTAAGGTGCCACAAGTACTCCTCGTTCTTTTTGCAGATGCAGACTAACACGGCTACCACTCTGAAACCTGTTACCCTGCTTCTGACATTGTAATAGTTACGACATTGCCATTAGTATTAACACCACTTTACACTTGTCATAACATTCATGCAAAAGTCTCGAACCATTTAATAAATAATTATATAAATTATAAATAAACAATAAATAATTAAGGCTTCAAGATAGGAGAGTAATAGGGTAAACAGATGAGTAAACGGAGACAGACAGATCAACAGTGATTCAACAGCACCATGGAAAAAGATCTCAGGAGTCCTGAATCTCAGCCCCTTGGTCTAACATTCATCAGACAATGCTGCTTTCCATTTCAGCTTTTCCCCCCAATCTCATGATGGCAATGCCATTGCAAACTCTAGAATTTCAACCCCGCCTCCCAAAAAAAATTAGAAGAAAGGAATGAATAAGCAAGGAAATCAAATCTAAAGCTATAAAGGTGTGTTCTTGATAAATTAATGGGTGAAATCACAGCCCCATGGAAATCAATAGGAAAATTCGGTAGGGCTGGGATTTCTCCAAGTGCCTTAATGGGATTTTCAAATGGGTTTAGCATCAGACTAACATTTATTAAAGTCTGTGGGGGTTTCACCCTGGACTTCAATGGAAACAGAGTTATGCCAGTGCTGAATGCTTCTGACAATCCTACTGATAGTAAAGACATTATTCTTACTAAAGAGACACAGTCTTTAATTATAGTCTATTAATTGCTCTTTTTAATATATTATCCTTGTTATCTTGATTTTTATATCTAAATATTTTATTTTAAGGACTACCGTTACATGTGAAATATGCAGTAGATGTGAACAAATCACAGAATCATAGGCCTGGAAGGGACCTCGAGAGGTCATCTAGTCCAGTCCCCTGCACTTATGGCAGGACTATATTATATTCATAGATTCATAGATTCTAGGGCTGGAAGGGACCTCGAGAGGTCATCGAGTCCAGCCCCTGCCTTCATGGCAGGACCAATTACTGTCTAGACCATCCCTGATAGACATTTATCTAACCTACTCTTAAATATCTCCAGAGATGGAGATTCC
The DNA here is from genome assembly GCA_037349315.1 of Chelydra serpentina. Classification (NCBI taxonomy): domain Eukaryota; kingdom Metazoa; phylum Chordata; order Testudines; family Chelydridae; genus Chelydra; species Chelydra serpentina. The sequence continues at coordinate 24,052,426 of JBAIAC010000035.1, read as the reverse complement.
ACAACCTCCCTGGGCAGTTTATTCCAGTGTTTAACAACCCTGACAGTTAGGAACTTTTTCCTAATGTCCAACCTAAACCTCCCTTGCTGCAGTTTAAGCCCATTACTTCTTGTTCTATCCTCAGAGGCTAAGATGAACAAGTTTTCTCCCTCCTCCTTATGACACCCTTTTACATACCCGAAGATCGCTATCATGTCCCCTCTCAGTCTTCTCTTTTCCAAACTAAACAAACCCAATTCCTTCAGCCTTCTTTCATAGGTCATGTTCTCTAGATCCTTAATCATTCTTGTTGCTCTTCTCTGGACCCTCTCCAATTTCTCCACATCTTTCTTCAAATGAGGTGCCCAGAACTGGACACAATACTCCATTTGAGGCCTAACCAGCGCAGAGTAGAGCGGAAGAATGACTTCTCGTATCTTGCTCACAACACACCTGTTAATGCAGCCCAGAATCAAGTTTGCTTTTTTTGCAACAGCATCACACTGTTGACTCATATTTAGCTTGTGGTCCACTATAACCCCTAGATCCCTTTCTGCCATACTCCTTCCTAGACAGTCTCCTCCCATTCTGTATGTGTGAAACTGATTGTTCCTACCTAAGTGGAGCACTTTGCATTTGTCCTTATTAAACTTCATCCTGTTTGCCTCTGACCATTTCTCCAATTTGTCCAGATCATTTTGAATTAGGACCCTATCCTCCAAAGCAGTTGCAATCCCTCCCAGTTTGGTATCATCTGCAAACTTAATAAGCGTACTTTCTATGCCAATATCCAAGTCGTTGATGAAGATATTGAACAGAGCCGGTCCCGAAACAGACCCTTGCGGAACCCCACTCGTTATACCTTTCCAGCAGGATTGCGGACCATTAATAACTACTCTCTGAGTACGGTTATCCAGCCAGTTGCACACCCACCTTATAGTAGCCCCATCTAAGTTGTATTTCCCTAGTTTATTGATAAGAATATCATGCGAGACCGTATCAAATGCCTTACTGAAGTCTAGGTATACCACATCCACTGCTTCTCCCTTATCCACAAGACTCATTATCCTATCAAAGAAAGCTATCAGATTGGTTTGACATGATTTGTTCTTAAATCCATGCTGGTTATTCCCTATCACCTTACCACCTTCCAAGTGTTTGCAGATGATTTCCTTAATTACTTGCTCCATTATTTTCCCTGGCACAGAAGTTAAACTAACTGGTCTGTAGTTTCCTGGGTTGTTTTTATTTCCCTTTTTATAGATGGGCACTATATTTGCCCTTTTCCAGTCTTCTGAAATCTCTCCTGTCTCCCATGATTTACCAAAGATAATAGCTAGAGGCTCAGATACCTCCTCTATTAGCTCCGTGAGTATTCTAGGATGCATTTCATCAGGTCCTGGTGACTTGCAGGCATCTAACTTATCTAAGTGATTTTTAACTTGTTCTTTTTTTATTTTATCTTCTAAACCTTCCCCCTTCCCACTAGCATTCACTATGTTAGGCATTCCTTCAGACTTCTCGGTGAAGACCGAAACAAAGAAGTCATTAAGCATCTCTGCCATTTCCAAGTTTCCTGTTACTGTTTCTCCCTGACAGGTGTTTGTCTAAAATGCTCTTAAAAATCTCCAGTGATGAAGATTCCACAATCTCCCAAGGCAATTTATTCCAGTGCTTAACCACCCTGACAGTTAGGAAGTTTTCCTAATGTCCAACCTAAACCTCTCTTGCTGCAATTTAAGCCCATTTCTTCGTGTACTGTCCTCAGAGGTTAAGAAGAACAATTTTTCTCCCTCCTCTTTGTAACAACCTTTTATGTACTTGAAAACTGTTATCAGTGTATATATTTATCAATTGACAGTAGATTTGTTTCTGGCAAAGTACTTATAGTTGCTGTTTGATGTGCATGTTTTATATATAATTTGACAGGAAAAATTAATAGCATGTCAATAAATGATAACATTAGAAAATACGAATTTGCATTAGAAGATAGTATGTGTATCATTAACTTGAAAATATATATGTTTTTATGTTCTGAGTTTACTGTAGAAAAATAATTTATTCTGGATGAAAATGAAGGGTGCTATGTTGTGTGAAATATGCATTTCCTTGTTCATGGTAAGAACGATGCTTCTCTGTTTATAATATAGGAAGGGCCAGGGTTTTTTTTATGTCCTTGACAATCAATTTCCTTGTGGAAACATAATCTCATTGATCTTCAATGGCAAAAAATGTTATTGATATCAATAGAAACAGGACTTGGCCATAACTCCAATTGAAATCAATGTTAGGAGCATTTGGCCACAAATTCCCCATACAACACTGTGAACTCTTCTTAATTATTACCACCTATTTTTTTCATTTGCAACTGGCACATGAGTTTTCAAGGAGATGTAATTATATTGCAAGTTGGATGGAGAATTAATGAGCTGTTCATGAACAAGCAGGAGACAAATGTTAGACAAGCGTCAACATTTCAAATCAAGGTAACAGTTAATGCTACATAACTCAAACAAAGTTTGAACAGTGCTTTTCAGATTTTATTGAAACTTTCTCTTTTGACTTTGGTGTAAAATATGGCAATTTTTAGGTCAAACATATTTTCCAAGCCAAAATGAGAGAGGAGCTAAAATAAGGCTTATACAGAAGCTGCCTGCATCCTTAACTGTGGAGGGGATATTGGCCATCCATAATACTTACTGAAATACAGGCTCTAATGCAATAGATGTAATACATAGTAAATGGGAAACTTATTTCTGAATGGCACGTACTCAGGAAAGAACAGACTTTCACTAGGATTAATGTGTTTGTCAGTGTTCTCTGACCTACAAACACCCAGTTACACACTATTCCTGGAATTGCTTTAGCATTAAGTCTCAATCCAGCAAGGTGCTGAGAACTCTGGCCACATTACAACAAAGCTCTTAAGCATATGCTTAATTTTAAGCAAGGGCACAGCCCACTGAAGTCATTAAATTACACTGTAGATTTGAAATAGTTAAAAAAAGAATCAGAATCCCAAATCTTCAGAGATCATATGAGAACAGTAAAGCTCAGCCTTGATGCTACCTTACACAAAATAGGAAGTGGTGTGCAGTTATACCTATAAGACGAATTGAATAGTTAAGGTTTTGTTATGTTTCTGGTAATGATTAAATACATCAGGAATTAGCTTGCTGTTATTTTGAAGAAGGTGGCAGTTCTTAGCATCCATTGTTGGCACAGCTGGTGTTATATGATTGTAGATTGTACAGTTAACCAAATATTGCCATTTATTGCATCTCCTGTAGCATATTTTCTGGCCTTACCTGCCCAAAATCTCTTGGCTGTTTTTGTTTTATTTTTTAAAATCTTTCCCCACTGGAATGGCCCACACTCTAATGTAGAACAATATCTGCCATCTCCCAAGATACATCAGTTCTTACTGCTGCTAGGGTTTTCTCATTACAGCTTTCTTAGCCCCAGCATGTTGGATTTAGTTTAGCAAACAACTTTGCTGGAAATTGCTCGGTATGCACTACATGTTTTGCTAAGTGATATTTCCCCAGAGCTGGCAGATCACTCCAAAGTAGCAGATGTGCATGTTTTGGAAAATCACTACCATAAGGAATAGCATAATTATATTTACTGCTGTTTGTAGTGCACCAAATTTCAAATAGAGGGACACTAGTGCAACTGAGGCACACTAACAAACTTCTTGTTTTTTCCTGATAGACACATAATTCACTTTATTCCTTTAATTCCCAGCTAAGTATTACACACTAATACATGCCACTACCCCTGAAAATCTAGGGCAAAATTATCCCCCCACTGAAGTCAATGGGAGTTTTTCCTCTTGATTTCAGGGAGCCATGGATGGGGTGTGGGGGTTAGGATGGTTTCATTACCAAGTGTATATACTGTAAGTCCTTGTTTGGGGATATCCACAAATAGTTAATGGGCTACAGCTATGGGAGAATATATGTTATGGCAGGGCTGCAACCTGCTAGACTTGGTGATATCCCCAATGTGCTTTGGTTACCTACTGTCCAGCAAGTGCCTTTTAAAAAAAATATGTAATTATCATCTCAAGTTTAGTATAGGAGGAGACCTTGAAAAAAGCGTGTTGCCTCAGGTCCTGTTGCAACAATAATAGTTAACTAACTACCTATCCCATGATTGTTATGCTTATAGTTTATTTTGTCAGGTGTGCAAAGGGCCAGAGACATAAGTGTATCTGCCAAAAAAAATGCCATTATTATTATGGTCTGTAGCAAAGAAGTGTGGCCGCCCTCAGCGATTGACAGTGAGGGATGGCCAGACGCCCCTAGTGGGCGGAACCAGAAAGGCCAAGCTCTTCATGCTGGAAGCAGAGGGGCAGGACAGGAACAGGAAGTATAAAAGGCGAGCCCCATAGTTCAGTTAGGAGGCAGCTGTCAAAGGAAACAGGTGTTCTCCCATTGCTGATGCAAGAGCCCGCAGAAGGCTTCTGCTGTCCCAAGGAGGGCCCCAAACCAGTGGCGTAGCCAGGTGCAGAGTACAGGGGAGCAGAGCTAAAAAAAGGTGCCACCCCCTTATACTCACCCAGCGGCGCTCCAGCTGTTCGGTGGCACTTCGGCGGCGGCTTCTTCACTTCGGTGGCCAAAGTGCCACCGAAGACCCGGAGCAAGTGAAGGACCCACTGCCGAAGTGCCGCCGAACAGCTGGAGCGCCACCCGGTGAGTACATGGAGGTGGCGCCTTTTTTTTAGCTCCACTCCCCATTTTAAAAGGTGCCAAAAAATTTAAAAGGCGCCACTTGTGCTCAGTAGGGAAGCGGCCGCTACTCCCGCTCCCCCGCCGGCTACGCTACTGCCCCGAGCTACCCGAACAGCCAGACATGCCTGATGCTGAGGAATTGCTGGGACTGCCACTCGCAGTATACCCTGGGGAAACAGAGGACAACCTTTAGAAGCAGGGTAGTATGGGAAGCAGCCCAGGAGAACCAGACTACTGTCTAGCTGTGCTGCCGCTAGAGAAGCGGTCAGTGTGTAGCAAGTGTATTCCCCACTGACCCAGTGGCAGGCCACTCTGCTGCTGTTAGGGCCCTCGGCTGGGATGCGGTGGAGTTGGGCAGGGCTATGTCCCCCCCTGCCACCCCACACCTGGGGTGGCAGTACTCCCCCTCCTGAGGTCAGGAGGCCTGTGCTCTATTCGTACCCCTTGCCTGAGCACCCTAGACTGTGGATGGTGCTCCGCCCCTTGGGTGGGCCCCTCTACTGCTTGGTGCTCTCCCCTGCCTGAGGGCTGGAGCACTAGACTGCAAGGTGCCCCACCTTGCCTAAGGGCCTAGGCCCCTGAATTGTTCGCTGCTCTACCCTGCCTGCAGGTAACTGCCTGAGCCCTATAGCCAGCTAATTTCCCCCTTGTACAGACTGCCATTCCGGGTGCGTGACAGCAAAGAGGTGTGGCCACCCTTGGAGATTGACAGTGAGAGATGGCCACGCACACCTACATACCTACACGGTCATATTAGTCTGTCCAATTTAAACAAATGACGAGTTAGAAAAAAATCAAGGTTGCAGATAACTAGTGAATATGAAAAGGTTTCCCACCCACATCCCCTGTGTTTACATTCTGGAATCAAGGCACACTCTGTTGCATAAGCAACAAACTATCAGTCAGATAAAGAAAGGTACATACATTAATATGATACTATTTTAAAACACAGTTAAACATAACCCGACCAGGAGTATTCTAGCTGCTACCCAAGATCCATAAACCTGGAAATCCTGGACACCCCATCATCTCAGGCATTGGCACTCTTACAACAGGATTATTTGGCTATTTGGACTCTCTCCTCAGACACTACGCTACCTGCTCCTAACTATCTTCGAGAGACCACCAACTTCCTGAGGAAACTACAATGCACTGGTGATCTTCCTGAAAATACCATCCTGGACACCATGGATGTAGAAGCTCTTTATACCAATATTCCACATGAGAATGGACTACAAGCTGTCAGGAACGGTATCCCTGATGAGGCCCCAGCACACCTGGTGGCTGAGCTCTGTAACTTTGTCCTCACCCACAACCATTTCAGATTTGGGGACAACTTCAAGTCAGCAGCACTGCTATGGGTACCCACTATGGGCCCCACAGTATGCCAACATTTTTATGGCTGACTTAGAACGTTTCCTCACCTCTCGTCCCCTAGCACCCCTCCTCTACTTGTGCTACATTGATTACAACTTCATCATATGGACCCACGGGAAGGAGGCCCTTGAAGAATTCCACCTGGATTTCAACAATTTCCACCCAACCATCAACCTCAGCCTAGACCAGTCTACACAAGAGATCCACTTCCTAGACACTACAGTGCAAATAAGTGATGGTCACATAAACACCACCCTATACCGGAAACCTACTGACCACTATTCTTACCTACATGCCTCCAGTTTCCATCCAGGACACATCACATGATCCATTGTCTGCAGCCAAGCTCTAAGATACAACCGTATTTGCTCCAATCCCTCAGACAGAGACAAACCCCTACAAGATCTTTATCAGGCAATCTTAAAACTATAATACCCACCTGGGGAAGTGAGGAAACAGATTGACAGAGCGAGACGGGTACCCAGAAGTCACCTACTACAGGACAGGCCCAACAAGAAAAATAACAGAACACCACTGGCCATCACGTACAGTCCCCAGCTAAAACCTCTCCAGCACATCATCAACGATCTACAGCCGATCTGGAAAATGATCCCTCACTCTCACAGACCTTGGGAGGCAGGCCAGTCCTGACTTCCAGACAGCCCCCTAACCTGAAGCAAATACCAGCAACTACACACCACACCACAGAAACACTAACCTAGGAACAAATCCCTGTAACAAAATCCGTTACCTACTCTGTTTCCATATCTACTCCAGCGACACCATCATAGGACCCAACCACATCAGCCACACCATCAGGGGCTCATTTACCTGCACATCTACTAATGTGATATATGCTATCATGTGCAAGCAATGTCCCTCTGTCATGTATATTGGCCAAACTGGACAGTCTCTACGTAAAAGAATAAATGGACACAAATCAGACATCAGGAATGGAAACATACAAAAGCCAGTAGGAGAACACTTCAATCTCCCTGGACATTCAATAACAGATTTAAAAGTAGACATCCTGCAACAAAAAAACTTGAAAAAAATACTTCAAAGAGAAACTGCAGAGCTACAATGCATTTGCAAACTTAACACCATTCATTTGGGTTTGAACAGGGACTGGGAGTGGCTGGCTCACTACAAAGGCAATTTTTCCTCTCTTGGTATTGACACCTCCTCATCAATTATTGGGAGTGGACGACATCCTCCCTCATTGAAGTGGCCTTGTCAACACTACTTCTCCACTTGTAAGGTAACTACCTTCTCTTCATGTGCCAATATATTTATGCTTGTATATGTAATTTTCACTCCATGCATCTGAAGAAGTGGTTTTTTACCCATGAAAGCTTATGCCCAAATAAATCTGTTAGGCTTTAAGGTGCCACCGGACTCCTCATTGTTTTTGTGAATACAGACTAACACGGCTGCCCCTCATAGTTAAACATAAATAACCCAGTCCAATTGTGTCTGCATGGTAACCAATATTTCTCATAATCACATTAGTATTTAACTGAACTCTGTGCGTAATGATTGTGGTGTGGAAAGAAGAGAGAAAAATCAAATTACCTAAAAAAAAATGGGATACAAATGAATAGGTAACTGGATGAATTCAGCCTTCAGGTCACTGATTTAAATCCACATCAGTTGCATAGTGACTGAAAATCGCCATCATCTGGTGTCTGTTGGGTGGCCTATATGAAATGTATTGCTACAAGCCCCAGGAGAGTTCAAGGATTTAATATACACGAGAACTGAAAACAAAAACACTACGATTTATTTATTGTAACTTCTCTGGTGCTCTTAACTATGTATTTTGAGTTCCTTACAGACATAAATGAATTTAGCTTATAATTTTTTTGAGGCAGGGAAGTATTATTATCCCCATTTTAAAGATGGGAAATCTGAGGTGCAAAGAGATTAAATTATTTCTCCAAGGTCACACAGAAATTCTGTAACAGAGTTAGGAGTACAACCCAAATCTCCTGCCACCTATTCTTGGGCTTTAACCACCAGACAATTTCAGCCCTATCCTAGATATCAGGCATGAAGCAGTGTAGCAAAACTCTTATTCTCACTCATGTCTGCTTATTCAGAGATTAATGGGAGTTTACAAGGATGTCAGTCACAATGAGCTGTAAAATTCACCTAAATCAAGACCTGAATGTTATTATTGTCAATGGAAAGACCCATTTAAATATGAGTTGTATTGGGACCTTCAAGAGTTATCAAAGGGGCCATGCAGTAAACAGAAGTAGGAGTATCTCTCCATGGAAATATCCTTGGATGCATGCAAATTATTACATATATTCTCCAATCCAATTTGCTATGCAGAATGGCTTGGACAAGCTTATACCTGAAAAATGATAACAGTATTTGGATAAACTGAAGATTGGTGTCTGAGAAATGCAAGGACTTGAACTTCAATTTTGTGTTGACTCATATGCTTCTTGAAGTAGCTGGGGTAGTGGAGGTTAGTGAAGATATAAGATGCAGTGTTACAAGACTGAGATCTACATGACACATATAATTAATCTCTCTCCGTGTTAGTTTGATTGAAGTGCTACATAAAAATGGACCCATTGTATCTCCCTTTAAACATAGAGCAACCATTCCATTATATTAGTAAATAATTTAAAAGAAACAATGATTACTACAAGTCCTTAAGGGAATGCCTTGGCATATCAATGCTTACGGTATGTTAATAATTCAACAGGACAATGTCCACTAACATAATAGATGGCCACAAAATACAGGGATAAAATATTGGTAATGGAGTTTGATACATAATAATAAACCTTACAGAAAATATCAAGGCCAGCCATAGTAAGTATATATAGTGAAATGTTTATTTTTGTGGTGCTTACACTGTTTCAATATGACAGTTTTATTTATTTCAATTTCAACTTAAAAATAACCCTATCTAAGGTATTTATATGACTGCATTACAATAGTATTGGACTGCCTCCTAGCCATCATTGTATTTATCCTCACCACACCCCAGTAAAGTAGGGAAATGCTATTATCCTTGTGACGGTGTACCCCATAAGGCTTTATGGGGAGATGCTTATAAATGTATATATGATATAACTGGAATATGTTTTATGCTACATGTGCTATGTAACATATCTCTTTAAAAGTTATGATCTACTGAATCTATTCCTCCTGTTTGTATGCATGTATCATTTTGTAGTTGAAGTTATGAATATTGGTTGTATATTTGCTTGTTTTCTACATAGTCTTAGTAAGAGCATTTGATCAGTGTCTGGAGAAAGGAATGTGCAGGTTAAGTGCCCAATCAAGAGACACTTAACAGACAATAGAACTTGGAGACACCAATCCACATCTGAGCTTTGCTAGAAATGTGGCTTGGCTGGTAAGGAACTGAGTTATGCATGGACATGTGACTTGCCCATATGACCCCCAAAACTCCATTTTGTAACTGGATGCTACACAGGGAGAGGGAGGGATGTCCACCCAGAGGAGAAAGTCTATTTAAACTCCTGGGAGACCCCTCCATTTTGTCTTCAGCTGGCTAGAGAGAGAGCCTCTCCACCCCCCTACCCCCACCCCCCAAGGATATGCCTGAAGGAAACTGGAACAAAGGACAATAACTATAGGGGGGGGAGTGATTGCTGGACCCAGGCTAGGAGGACCATAGCCTGTAAAAGGAAGTTTACTGGAACTGGTTAGGCTTTTATCTGTATTCAGTTTGATTAGACATAGACTTGCGTTTTTTATTTTATTTTACTTGGTAATTCACTTTGTTCTGTCTGTTACTATTTGGAACCACTTAAAGCCTACTTTCTGTACTTATTAAAATAACTTTTTACTTATTAATTAATTAACTTGGAATACATGTTAGTACCTGGAAGGGGGCAAACAGCTCTGCATATCTCTCTATCAGTGATATAGAAGGCAGACAATGTATAAGCTTTATACAGGGTAAAGTGGATTTATTCAGGGTTTGAACCCCATTGGGAGTTGGGCACCTGGGTGTCAAAGGCAAGAACACTTCCTAAGCTGCTTCCAGGCAAGCCTACAGCTGTTAGGGGACATGGCTCAGACCTGGGTCTGGGTTTGCAGCAGGCTATAGGGTCTGGCTCAAACCAGTCAGAATTCTGGAGTCACAAGCTGGAAAAGGCAGGAAAGCAGGGCCAGGAGTAGTCTTGGCAAACCAGGTGGCAGCCCCAATGGGGTTTCTGTGATACCAACCCGTCACAATCCTCATTTCACAATTGGGGGAACCAAGAGGCAGTTAAGGTCACATAGGAAGTCTGCGGTGGAGCAGAGACTTAAATCCAGGTCCCTTAAGTCTAAGGCAAGTGCCTGAACCACTGGACCAGCTTTTCTCTCTACCCCAATGTAGTGGGGTGACTGCCCCACTCCTGGAGAACAGGGGTAAAAAGCAGCCAAGCTAGGCTGATTGGGGAAGAAGCCACAGGTGTGGCTAGCTCAATCAGGGCCCAGCTGTCCTTGGGGGGGGGGGGGCGGCGGCATCGCGCGAGGGCTCCATGTCCCGCTGGGGAGGGCCGCCAGTGGTATGCTGGCAGCACGCGAGGGCTCCGAGCCCCTGTCCCATGGGGGGGGAGGGCGCACGAGGGCTCCGTGCCACCCCCGACCTGGCAGGGGTGGTGGTGTGCACAAATTTGAACTCTGCTTCAAAAATTTGCACAGAAGACATTTTTTGCGCACACGGCCTGTCAAAAATTAGAGGGAACATTGGTCCTAACCCCTTGCCAATGATGAGTGGCCATGACAGATTGCAGTTTGCCCCAGTGAGAGGGAGCTTGTAGCAGGGTGGAACCCTGCTCCTGCCCTGAGGGGCTGGAAATAGCCCTGGGAGAGGGCTGAGGCTCAGAAGCTGGGCTGATGAGCAAAGCAGCCACAGCTGGGGCCAGTTTAATCAGGGCCCAGCCGGCCCTTATAAGAGGGCAGTGGGCCTAGAGCAGAAGAAACTAACTCTCTCTCTCTCTCTCTCTCTCTCTCTCTCTCTCTCTCTCTCTCTCTCTCTCTCTCTCTCTCCCCCTCCCCCTCCCCCTCCCTCCCCCCCCCCCCCCCCCAAGGGCTAAGCAGGGTACCTTGAGTGGAGCAGGGCTGGGGAAAGGTTCAGGGAGCTGGGGAGCTCCAGCCTGAGAAAACCCCAGGCTGTGGCCAACTGGGTATAGGGGCTGCAGGGGGCAGCCCACGGGTAGGCCAAGGCAGCAGGTCCAAGCCCCCTTTGCCTGTGATGAGTGGCTTATACTGCAGTCTACCCCAGGGTGTGGGGGCTAGCTGGTGACTGGCAGTAGCCTATGACTGCAGTGAGGTGGGGATAGTGAGTTGGGGGTTCCCCTGGGGAGGGGAGACCCAGATCTGGGGGGTACTGCCAGGGGGCAGCCACCCCCTGGGAGGGACATGGGGCCAGAGTGGTCAGGTGCATCACCGGCCTGCAGAGGGCGCTCTGGAGGCTGGGTGAGCTGATTCCCGACAACCAGCAGGAGGCGCCGCAGGGGTGAGTCTGACCCTGCCACAGAGCTAAATGACGACTAGCAGTAGCCACTGAGGCAAGATGGGCTTAGAGGGTTGGGGGTTCCTCTGGGAGGGGACACCCAGAGCATGGGGGTATTGCTGGGGCAGAACCCTGAAGTTAAAGGGCACTGGAGTCCAGGCGGGACATGGGGCCCGAGGCAGGTGAGACATCAGGAGGAAGAGGGCATTCCAAGGCTGAAAAGCACTAATTCCCAGACAACCAGGAGGAGGCGCAGCGCTGGTGAGTCCTCACTTCGTTACACCCAGCTTCTAGGTGCACTTGACAGAACATTAAAAATGCAATCCAATTAAGACAGACAGTAGACAAATAGCAGCCTTGTTCCACACAGAAACTATTCCACAAAATGAAAAATTTCCTCATCTCAGTTTCCACAAAACCCAAACACCCCAGATAAAATGCCCTCTTCCACAAACATTCACTTTCCTACCATCAATTGTTTTGCCTATCCAAAGAGAAGGGCTTTGCAGCAGGCCCTCAAAATCTACTAAGTCAGAGTACTTCGGATCAAGAGTGAAATCCATAGCTGAGGGACCTTTGGGGAGAATTTCCTGCCAGCACTGCTATCTTCTCTACATACCAAGGGAAATTCAGCTCAAGTGTCTCTGCTGAACGGAACTGTGGCAGCGTCACATGGAGAGAGAAGCAGATTGATATCTCAGGAGGTTTCACAGACATGGAATAACATCTTAAGAAACCTTTTGTCTCAGTCATCTTCAAACCAAAACTTCTCACTGCTGGTACTCCAGTCATCTTCTTTCCTCTGTTGCAGATCACCAGCCAACCAGTAAATTTTTGAGGATGAAATCATGGAAGAGAGAACCATACTATCTGCCAGGGAGGACAAGAGATTACCCCAAAGTCCTATCAATCCATCAGCAGAGAGGTCTGTTGGAAGCACAATATTCGCCTTTAGATCCTATGAGAAATATCTCATCCTTAACTAGAGCATGGATATTGATACCATAATAAGTCACTAATTTTGCATTAACCAACAGAAAGTGAAGACCTGAGATATAACAGACAATGCCTTTGGAACTGATATCCATTGTCTTTCAACAATTTCTCTAACATCTTTTTCTGTATTGCCTCAGCCTAACCCATTACCACAGGAATCAAGGACCTAAAAGAAAGCTCTCCTTACCCCAGCATTGAACTCTTGCTACTCCAGCTGTACTACTTCCCCTGTTATGCCCTAACCCCTACTCAGATTTACAGTCACAAATGATACCCAAATAACATTTTGGACACGGGGATAGGAAACTGAATACTGTGTTCCACAGCAATGAAGTTTTCACAAGTCTACTAGCCAAGAAAGAAGAGAAGGGATGATGGAAAACAGAAGTGATTAAAAATTAAGGAACAAATGCAACTTCAATACAGAAGTTTTTCTTTCTACTGTCCCTCTAGAAGTGGGATTATTTATCTATTTTTATCTTTATGGTATTCAGTTTTCTTTGACTAGCAGAGTTAGCAGCAGTACAACAAAATGTGATCCTTTCAATAATTAATGTTCTCTCCAGATAAGCAGAACACAGACAAGATATTTGCAATAAACTGAAAATACTAAATTGACCTAAGTAATTTTTTTCCCCTTTCAGAGAGACAAGGTAGGTGAGTTAATATCTGTTATTGAACCAACTTCTGTTGGTGAAAGAGACAAGCTTTTGAGCTCCACAAAGCTCTTCTTCAGGTCTGGAGAAGGAACACTCCCCAGAATCTCAGACATTCTGATTTCCTTTCCCAGACCTGAAGAAGGGCTCTGTGTAGCTCGAAAACTTGTAACTTCCACCAACCGAAGTTGGTCCAATAAGTGATACCACGTCACCCCTCACACAGACTTGTGTCTCATATTCTGGCTACAACAACACTGCAAACATTTTCCCCTTTCAGTTATAGAGAGGTTTCCTTTTCTAAAAGCCTGTCATCCTATCTGACTTTTGATTATCTACATTTTTAATTTACAGAAGATACATTTTTTGCCTCTGAAACCCTTCATGGTGTCAAATACAGTATTAAAAGTGTATAGGTCATGGTGGAAAGAACACATATGAAAGACTCCAGGTTTCAGGTTTAGTATCAAACTTCAGATTGTCCAGATCTCTCCCAAGATTTGAAAACCATTAAAAGAAACATGGACCCATTTTTGAGCAAATCTTAGCTGGTTATGGTTTGTGTTAAAACCAGGTGAGACTCAAGAGTTTGGAATGAGCATTTTTACTTAAGTGCTAACCTAATCTGTTCAGGTTCTTATCCTGCTTGCCCTCATCACCTTTATATCTCAGAGTGAATGTTTTGGGTGTGAATCTGCTCAGGTGAAAACCAGAGAAAATGTTTGCATGGACCTATGAGAGTCCCAACCAACACATTTTGAACAGTTTTAATATTAGATGTATGGGCCTGATCCAAAGCCCACTGAAGTCAATGGAAAGACTCTCATTGATTTCACTGGACTTTGGATTCAGCCCTGTGTCTCTTTCTCATCACAATTCCAAATGAATGAAATATAGCAGGTGATTGGATTATCCAAATTCATTGTCACTGATGGGACTCTCGCCATGCAATCAGGGCCAGTGCAAGGACGTTTCGCGCCCAAGGCGAAACGTCCTTGTACCAGCCCTGCGCCCCCCCCCAGCTAACGCCGCCCCCCTGCGGCAGCCAGCTCCTTCCCCCCGTGGCTCCCCACCCCTCCCCCTTGGGCCATGGCAGCTCGGCCCCCCACCCGCGGCAGCCTCCCCCTCGCCCGCGGAGCCCCCCCAGCTCCCAGCTCAGCCGTGGAGCCGGGAGGCAGGAGGCAGCTGCAGCGAGCTCCCCACCGCCGAGCTCAGCCGCAGAGCCAGGAGGTGGGAGGCAGCCGCCAGCTGCCCCCAAAATCCTGGCACCCTAGGCGACCGCCTATGGTCGCCTAGTGGGTGCGCCGGCCCTGCATGCAATTTGTTGGGATGGCTGAGTTCCAGGAAAAGGAGGAGAACTCAGTGACACAAGCTAAATACTGGCTAACTACAGACCTGGGAAACTTGGGGATGGCAGTGGTGATCTGCAGATATGGAGGATAGTTCTGGATTGATTTACCACTGGTTTCTATTACATTCAAGGTCCACTGAAATCCACAGAAGTCTTTGAATAGGCTTTGGATCAGGATCAGGCCCATAACATGCTGTAAAAAGGGAATCTAGAGGTGGTTTCTACAGAGCTCAACAGCAGAAGCTTTTTTAGCTCTTTACTGAAGAAGAAACATTCAAATATTCTGGAACCAGCGATCTATGGCTATTCTTCTGCAACACATGATGGACATCACAAGCACCTAAAGCAGGGATGGGAGCTGCATTCTTTACACAAATCAGGGGAGGGCATTTTGAGTTTAATAAATTTAAACTGCAGTAGGGGGAAGGAAACATTGAACTCAGATCTTGGCAGCTAAGTAACGAAGGAAATCCCTGCTAACTATTTTGTTTTGGTATGAATTCTTATTTAAGTCCATGCATATGTTGTTTCAAGGAATCTCACAGAGTTTTAAAGCATAGGTTTACTCCTTAATTGATCTCAAGATTTAATAAACTGATGCAGCATTAAGAACTTCGGTAAATTTGTTGCAGATTCCTACAACACAGTAGTTTCATTGTCATTTTATTTATATTTAATCATTTAAAAATCCAGTAGCTGATTTTAAAATATTGCAACCGAATAGTTGCTTTTGGACTCTTTGAAGATTTTTTTAATCCTAGTAGTCTGAATGACTTGTTTCAGTAAGAAGATATAATTAACTATTAAATATTTATTCACTTACTTTTATGTGTCTCTCTGAGCAACAGACACAAATAAAATGTTTATTTTAAAAGTAACTTTTTAAAAAGCATAGATACTGATACTCAGATATTTTCATATTTGGTGTTTACAGTCTTGAACAAAAAGAGAAACCGTTGAGAATCAAGACCCTGAATTAAAGGGTGAACCAACTATACCCCTGCTACAGGAGGAGATTATTAGTTTACTTGCACCACATTTTGTTTAATCAAATTTTAAGAAATTAAGTTTAAGATGTTTTGAAAAGTGATAACCCTGTCAGGTACTTATGTGAAACATTCAGATTTAAAACCCTGGGGAAAGCTGCACATCTTTTGGATAGATGAATGGGGCTGCTGGATATTGAATTCATATATTAAAAGTCTTTTATCACACTAGAAAAGTAATATGCTTACACAATGAATTTCTGTAATGTTGGTGCAGGTATTTCCATTGGTGATAGTATATGTGATAAATGAAGGAGTGGGGTGTAACTCCCTTTGATGGACACCCAGCCAGCCAGTTAGCTATAAAATCCCTCTTGGTAGCTGTTCTCTACTTGCTTTACCTATAAAGGCAGTTAAGTCTGACTGCATGCATAGGTCAAAGGAAGTGAGTGGGCACCTGCCCAAAAGAGCCAATGGGAAGGTTAGAACTTTTTAAAATTGAAACAAGACCCCCCCTTTTGTCTGTCTGTCTGTTCTTCTCCGGAAAGAGAGGGGACAGAGCAGAGATAGGGCTGGAGCTATGCTGTAAAAGGCTGTGGGCCAGGTATGAAAATCACCAGATAATACCTAGAAACTACTCATTTGAACCCCCCAGATATGTAAGTAGATCAGGAAATGTCTAAGAAGATGCAATTAGGTTTATGTCTTTTATTTCTTTATGGCTTGTGGACTCCTCTGAGCTAACCCCCAAGTGCTTTTGTTTAGCTTGTAACCATTAAGCTGGACCTCAAGAAAACCATTCTTGATGCTTAATTATTATATTTGCTCTTTTAAAATCTAACAATAGCCTAAGTTCCAGATGTATTTATTCTCTTTTTTGTTTTTAATAAAATGTATCTTTTTTAAGAACAGGATTGGGTTTTTGTAACCTAAGATGGTTGTGCATATGCTATTTAATTAGCTGGTGGCAACAGCTGATTTCCTTTGTTTTCTTTCTCAGCTCTTCCCCAGAGGCAGGGTGAAAGGGCTTTGAGGGTACCCCACAAGGAGGAATTCCCAAGGGCACCTTCCTGGGTCCAAAGGGTTTGGGGTGTTTTTTTTGGCACATGGGTGATAGCAGAATCTACCCATTCAAGGTCAGAGAGAAGCTGTAACCTTGGGAGTTTAATACAAGTCTGGAGTGGCCAGTATTAATTTGTAGAATCCTTGCGGGCCCCCACCTTTTGTACTACAAGTGCCAGACTAGGGAATCAGCCTTGACAATATAAAGTTAACTCTCTACCATGGCATCTTTTGTTTAAAATTACCACATTCTGCATTATATCATTCTTAGCCAAATAGCTTATGGAATGGCTTTTCCATTTCCTTTCTCTTGCTCTGCTCACAAAAAGAAATAGACATTATTTTGCTAAAATGTAACTATAAGAAAGAAAATCATGCCAGGAATAATGAAATTGCCAGGATATCAACTCAGGAATAAACACAATTGTTTCCAGCAAGACACTGAAATGACATCTGTAAAGTGTAAATATATAAATATACTTAATATACTAGCTGCTAACAAAGCTGATGATATCACAATGTGATGTCTCTGAGAAGAGCAGGGACACAGTTGAAATATTTAGACTGTAAGGTATTTGGGGCAGGAACCATAGGCGCCGACTCCGTGGGAAGAATTGGTAGCCAAGCTCGACCCCCCACCCCATCTCGTCTCCGCCTCCTCCCCTGAGAGTGCTGCATCCCCGCTTCTCACACGATTGGAGTACTGTCATGGATGGATATAAACTGTTCAGGAAGGATAGGCAGGGCAGAAAAGGTGGGGGAGTTGCATTGTATGTAAGAGAGCAGTATGACTGCTCAGAGCTCCAGTATGAAACTGCAGAAAAACCTGAGAGTCTCTGGATTAAATTGAGAAGTGTGAGCAACAAGGGTAATGTCGTGGTGGGAGTCTGCTACCGACCACCAGACCAGGGGGATGAGGTGGACGAGGCTTTCTTCCAGCAACTAACAGAAGTTACTAGATCACAGGCCCTGGTTCTCATGGGTGACTTTAATCACCCCGACATCTGCTGGGAGAGCAATACAGCGGTCCACAGACAATCCAGGAAGTTTTTGGAAAGTGTAGGGGACAATTTCCTGGTGCAAGTGCTGGAGGAACCAACTAGGGGAAAAGCTCTTCTTGACCTGCTGCTCACAAACAGGGAAGAAATAGTAGAGGAAGCAATAGTGGATGGGAACCTGGGAGGCAGTGACCATGAGATGGTCGAGTTCAGGATCCTGACACAAGGAAGAAAGGAGAACAGCAGAATACAGAGCCTGGACTTCAGAAAAGCAGACTTTGACTCCCTCAGGGAACTGATGGGCAAGGTCCCCTGGGAGAATAACATGAGGGGGAAAGGAGTCGAGGAAAGCTGGCTGTATTTTAAAGAAACCTTATTGAGGTTGCAGGAACAAACCATCCCGATGTGTAGAAAGAAAAGTAAATATGGCAGGCGACCAGCTTGGCTTAACAGTGAAATCCTTGCTCGTCTTAAACACAAAAAAGCAGCTTACAAGAAGTGGAAGATTGGACAAATGACCAGGGAGGAGTATAAAAATATTGTTCAGGCATGCAGGAGTGAAATTAGGAAGGCCAAATCACACTTGGAGTTGCAGCTAGCTGGAGATGTTAGGAGTAACAAGAAGGGTTTCTTCAGGTATGTTAGCAACAAGAAGAAAGTCAAGGAACGTGTGGGCCCCTTGCTGAATGAGGGAGGGAACCTTGTGACAGAGGATGTGGAGAAAGCTAGTGTACTCAATGCTTTTTTTGCCTCTGTCTTCACAGACAAGGGCAGCTCCCAGATGGCTGCACTCCGCAGCACGGTATGGGGAGGAGGTGACCAGCCCTCTGTGGAGAAAGAAGTAGTTCGGGACTATTTAGAAAAGCTGGACGAACACAAGTCCATGGGGCCGGATGCACTGCATCCGAGGGTGCTAAAGGAGTTGGCCGATGTGATTTCAGAGCCATTGGCCATTATCTTTGACAAATCATGGCAATCGGGGGAGGTCCCGGATGACTGGAAAAAAGCTAATGTAGTGCCCATCTTTAAAAAAGGGAAGAAGGAAGATCCGGGGAACTACAGGCCAGTCAGTCTCACCTCAATCCCTGGAAAAATCATGGAACAGGTCCTCAAGGAATCAATTTTGAACCACTTAAAGGAGGGGAAAGTGATCAGGAACAGTCAGCATGGATTCACCAAGGGCAAGCCATGCCTGACTAACCTAATTGCCTTCTATGATGAGATAACTGGCTCTGTGGATGAGGGGAAAGCAGTGGATGTGCTATTTCTTGACTTTAGCAAAGCTTTTGATACAGTCTCGCACAGCGTTCTTGACAGCAAGTTAAAGAAGTATGGGCTGGATGAATGGACGGTATGGTGGATAGAAAACTGGCTGGATGGTCGTGCTCAACGGGTAGTGATCAATGGCTCCATGTCTAGTTGGCAGCCGGTATTAAGTGGAGTGCCCCAAGGGTCGGTGCTGGGGCCGGTTTTGTTCAATATCTTCATCAACGACCTGGAGGATGGTGTGGACTGCACCCTTAGCAAGTTTGCAGATGACACTAAACTGGGAGGAGTGGTTGATACGCTGGAGGGTAGGGATAGGATACAGAGGGACCTAGACAAATTAGAGGATTGGGCCAAAAGAAATCTGATGAGGTTCAACAAGGACAAGTGCAGAGTCCTGCACTTAGGACGGAAGAATCCCATGCACTGCTACAGACTAGGGACCGAATGGCTGGGCAGCAGTTCTGCAGAAAAGGACCTAGGGGTTACAGTGGACGAAAAGCTGAATATGAGTCAACAGTGTTCCCTTGTTGCCAAGAAGGCTAACGGCATTTTGGGCTGTATAAGTAGGGGCATTTCCAGCAGATCGAGGGACGTGATTATTCCCCTCTATTCGGCACTGGTGAGGCCTCATTTGGAGTACTGTGTCCAGTTTTGGGCCCCACACTACAAAAAGGATGTGGATAAATTGGAAAGAGTCCAACGGAGGGCAACAAAAATGATTAGGGGGCTGGAGCACATGACTTATGAGGAGAGGCTGAGGGAACTGAGATTGTTTAGCCTGCAGAAGAGAAGAGTGAGGGGGGATTTGATAGCTGCTTTCAACTACCTAAAAGGGGGTTCCAAAGAGGATGGATCTAGACTGTTCTCAGTGGTAGAAGATGACAGAACAAGGAGTAATGGTCTCAAGTTGCAGAGGGGGAGGTTTAGGTTGGATATTAGGAAAAACTTTTTCACTAGTAGGGTGGTGAAGCACTGGAATGGGTTACCTAGGGAGGTGGTGGAATCTCCTTCCTTAGAGGTTTTTAAGGTCAGGCTTGACAAAGCCCTGGCTGGGATGATCTAGTTGGGGTTGGTCCTGCTTTGAGCAGGGGGTTGGACTAGATGACCTCCTGAGGTCCCTTCCAACCTGAGATTCTATGATTCTATGATTCTCCTCCCAGTGCTTGCTGCCACAAAACAGCTGTTTCGTGGTGTAACAAACTCTAGGAAGGAGGGAGGAGGAGCGGAAACGCTGCGCTCTCAAGGGAAGAGGTAGGGAAGAGGCGGGATTTGGGGAAGGAGTTGTAATAGAGGGAAGGAGGAGGCAGAGTTGGGGCGGGGACTTTGGGGAAGGGGTTAGAATGGGGGCGGGGCAGGGGCGGAGTCAGGGCAGGGCCGGGAGCAGAGTTGGCACCTATGGCAGGAACATTCTTTTACTCTCTCTCTACAGCATCCAGCATAATGGAGCCCCATTCTCAGTTGGCCCCTAGCCACTACCATAATAAATACCAGCTATCAACACACAATAACTATGAGCAACATGATGGATCCACCACCTAACTAATTCATTTTGGATACAAATTCTTAATAGTTTAAAGAAACAGACCATCTAAATTTCATTCTCCCCTCATAAAGAGCATTAGTGCCACTGAAACGTATAAATGTTGTCCTCATGCCATTGGCAAAGGTGTAGAATGTGAATAGCTTTCAAATTTTCTCACTCTCCACCTCACACTTAGACCAAGGTAAATATTTCATAAAGGATAACATATTAAAGACATTTTGTCCCTGTCATTGTTCAGGAATTGTCTGCAAACAGATTGTCCTTTCTTTATTTGAATGGGCCAGGAACTGAGTCAGCTGCTGTGAATGCAAGAGAAACTCAGTGAATCTGTCAGCTGAGATGGGAGAAGCAATTCTGGGCTCCTGGTGAAGCTCTGGCATTTGGGAGAGCACTTGAGGATGGGGCTCAGTAAAGGTGGGGGACAAGAAAGGTTGCTTGGCAGGGTCCTGGGAAGTAAGGGGAGCTTGCGGGACAGGACCTAAAAAGCCAAATGATCCAGCAACAAGAACAAGGGAGACAGGACACCTCCACCATCTTTTAGTGTTGAAGGCCTGTGTGAGCTGTGGAAAAGGGCAGGGCTCATCTTAATCATACTGGCCAAACAGAAAAGTGACTGGGAATGGCCAGCTAGGTTGGGAGCAACTGGTAGGCATAAGCAAAACTAGTACTAAGGGCCTGATCCAAAGCCCAATGAAGTCAATGGAAATTCTCCTCTAGAGTCAAGGGGGCCAGATTGAAGCCCCAAGGAGTTTCATTCTACGCTGGCACTTTTTCAGATCTGCTTTGGGAATGTCAGATGTGTCTATACACAGCTGTAGAGAGCCAGATTAGTGCCAGTAGGGGGTTAATGTGTATTCACTGATCTACATGTAATTCAGGAATTTGTTTCTAGGCATAAGAAAGGCCTTTTACAATATTTTAAATCTTTAAAATATACTATGCTGCAGAGGTTTCTGAGCTGCTGCTAAAGTCCACAAGAAGAGTAAGGTCTTTTGCAGATTTTGTAAATACCCCAAACCTCCCAGTATGCTGCTCTCTTGCTCCCTTTCCATCTTCCCCTATTATTCCTTTCCCTTTTGTGGTAAGCAGCCCTATCCCCAAAACACTGCACAAGTCTCAGTATGAGCATATTCACCTGTCACGGAGTGCTGAAATACTGAGGTGTGGAACTGGTCAAAAGAAATTGATGGAACAATTTTCTATTGAAAAATCATTTCATTGAAATGTTTCATGGCAGATGTCAATTTTGACATTTTTTTCAGTGGGAAGAGTGGGGACATTTTGTTTCAAACTTATCATTTTGATTCATGTTGTTTAAACTTTTATATTATTAAAATATTAAGTTGATATATTTTAATTATATATGTGCATTAGAATATTTAGTATAATATAAAATGAAACTAATAAAAAACAAAAATTAACACTATGGAAATAAAATGTTTCAGTGGTTCCAAACTGAAATTTTTCATAAGTTTTTGTTTTCTGGGAATTTTTGAAATTTTAGGTTTTTTGCCCCAGTTGCAACCCCTCCCCCCGCTTCCCCTGCCAGTTCTCAACCAGCTCTATTTATGTGATTTTCCTAAAGCATAAATAAAAATAAACTGCAATGTATTGTTTAAAAGTAAGTCTTTTAGCTGGGCTGGTGGGACACCCATAGTGCTTTGCACCTTAGCACACACAAGTAAAGATGTGTGTACCGTATATTCCTCCATGAACATACAACTTGCTACTCACAAGAATAAACACTTTTTGCCTTCCACAGATATTCAAATGTCACATTTAAAATCAAAGCTAGCAACTCCTCATTTAAGCATTATATAAAAACTGGAAATTAAAATATGAAGTTTCTCCTAGCACTCTTACTGTGGAAGGACAGTAACTTATGTTTATACAGGACCATTTATTCAGGAGGATTGTAAAGTTCTTCACCCACTTTAAAACATGTAGGAGAATCTCTAGAGAGATCTATTGTCCTCACTTGGCTCTGCACTACTGACAGGGGATAGGGAGCTGCTGCTGTGAGGGAAAGTGAGCTTCTAACACCCTGGGGCGCTGTACTTTTCTCTAGAGCCGTGCTTGTCTAGATTCATAGATTCTAAGACCAAAAGGGACCAATGTGATCGTATAATCTGACCTCCTGTATAACACAGGCCATAGAACTTCCCAAAAATAATTCTTTTCAAACTAGAACATATCTTACAAAAAAAAAATCCAATCTTGATTTTAAGATTGCCAGTGATGGAGAATCCACCATGACCCTTGGTAAATATTTCCAATTGTCCACTCTCACTATGAAAAATCTGCACTTATTTTAGTCTCAGCCTATCTTCCAGTCACTGGATCTTGTTATGTCTTTGTATCAGAAACCAGGGCCTGCAACAGAGCTAGTCTCCTGGCACCGTCATCAGTACAGCTGGCCTGCAACAGGCTGCCCATTTGAACCTGCCACCTGATTGACTGAAGAGGCCAGCAGGCCGGCTCTTAAGCCAGCAGCAGCTCATGATGCTCATGCCCACCTGTGTGCCTGCTCCTATGTTACTTTATTCTTCCTGTCTTGCATCCATGCCTTGCTTTGGTTCTTCCCCTTCCTTGAACCCCTCCTTGCCTGCTATCCTGCTTGCTCCAGTTCCTCGGATTTGACCCTTGGCTCCAGCTTATGACTTCCATCTCCAGCTTGATCCTCAGCTCTTGTATCTAGCTCCTGGCTTCTGGTTAGACCTTTGGCTCCAGCGTCCAACTACTGACGCCAACTCTGACCCAGTCCTTGCTGCCCGATGTCTGTTCTGACCACTAGGCTAGACCACTCTCATTCTAGTTGACTGACAGTCTACTAGACTGAAGAGCCCATTAGCAAATATTTGTTCGCCGTGTAGGTTCTTGTAGACTGTGATCAAATCACTTCTTAATCATCTCCTTATCAAACTAAATAGACTGAGCTCTTTGACTGATACTTTTCATCAGCAGAGAGTTATGGTGGCTGTAGGCATGCAGCAGGTAGGAAATGGATCCTTTTTGGATACTGCTGTAACCCCATTTTATACCTGCATGCACATTTGGAATTATGAATAAACTGCAGGTATACAGTCATTTTTCAACCAAACTGCTTTATTTTGCTATTACAGGCATAAGAGAGGGAAAAGCTGTTCAACATTAGAGTTGGTCTGGAATTTTTTCCCCTCATGACCAATTTCAATTAAAATGAAAACTTTTTTCCAAAAACCTGAAACATTTTGAGGAAAACTGATTTTTTTCTGAAAATTACAACTTCTGCAAAAAGCTATTTTTTGTCCAAAAAGTTTTGACAATTTTTTCCCCCTCCCAGCTCGAAACAGGAATTTGGTTTTGGCTGTGACATCCCAAGTTAAAGGCATTCTTATGACTCTCAGATTGTTTTAAACATTAGCAACCCATGTGGTATGATGTATGTTGTGTGTGTACAAACATACATGCACTCACATATGGAACGTATGTATTTTCCCCCACATTTGTACTTATCATTTTGAGACACTTTGTAGCATATAGTATATAACAAAGTAATAATAATCACACTCGATAAGCACTTGCTAACCATAAAAATGTTTTTCTTTCCTTTTCTAAAATAGCTACAGTATATTTTATTACCCTATAAAGCACATGCTTTATGGAAGAGTTAGTGTTAGCCATAATCCAATGCTGTATATGACCTCTCAGGAGGCAAATATACTTTTACAGTGCAAAGAAATGGTATTTTATAATTGTAATGTCAGTAATACTTATGCATAGACAAAGAGCCAAACATTCAAAATAATTCTTTGCAGTGAGTTTATCAAGTAAGTGTTATGAAAGTGTGACTTTACTTGGGGGAAGAAGTTTCCAGCTAAATGAGGATCTAATATAACTGGAGGTAAGAACTACAGTGTAATTATTTGTACAGGTAAGGTGAGCATGCTTTAGCCCTCAAGTTATGGGACAGAAACCTTTCACAGTTGAGAAGTGTATAGAAACAAAGACAGTATGTTATATAATGCTTTACTGGTATTATGAGGGGTTATGAATGAATCATTTATTGATAAGTGTTATTACCCTGTAACTTTCTCAGAGTAAGTTTATCCATCTATCTAAAGTATTGTCATCACAGTAGTTACACTGATCACCCTTGCCTCAAGATGGCAGTGGTCTAGTCTGACCTCCTCTTGTCAGGCAGCCCTAGTTGGGTCCCATTCTTTAAGACATCCCCAGTCTGATGTAACTCTTAGGTTGTCCACTAACTCTGGTCAGGCTCATCACAGAACTCCTATGCTTTCAGCCCAGCTAATCTCTTCTGCAATGGTTTCCCTTCCACCAGGTTACCAACAGGAGCTAGCATGAGTCCATCTTACAAAATACCCTCCTTCCTCTAGGGTACAGTAGGTTATCTAAATTTGAAAAAGAAAAAAAAAGGCAGGCGTAATAAAAATCACATGCCAGTGTGAGTGTTAGTTTCAGTGTCCCATAAAGTGTCATTCTCTATTCTCAACCCTTCTGGGATAACAACAGCAACACCTACTTTCCCACTTTTCCCTTAAATATGTCTATCCGGCTTCAGCCAGGGCATCCTCAGACTACATGCGTAGGACAAGCAGAATCCTGGTTAATAATGTCTGGGTGTAAATGATATTTTGCTCAGAAGAAAATGACAACATTCATTACTGACCCAACTACCCTTTGAAGTTAATAGGAGTTCTTCTATTGACTTCAATGGGAATTGGATCATGCCCTAGGTCTCTGAAAAACACATGTGGGATGTCATAACAATAACTGGAAAACCAATAGTCTGTAGAAAAAAATTATATCAATAGAAGTTATACTGCATAACAACAACCTCTGAAATCCCCTGAGTAGGAGGAGTTCAAATCTATCAGTGGCAAAATGAGTGTAGATTTAACACAAAATCATAACTGTGGAGTATAAATAAAATGTACCACAGTGGTTGGGGAATCATTATCCTGAGGGGTTACTATATAATCATACAGAGAGGAACATCTTGGTATTGAAGGTGCCACAGATTCCAGCCTCATTTTTTTATTATTTATTCTCCTGAAAAGTGAAAGTTATGTCTAAGCACTAAGGCTCAAGTGTGGAGGACACGGGGGCTGGAGTTTTGAAATCTACCAACACAAAGCACAACTTCCACTCCCATTTGTCAGGAATAATAGCTTCTGCCCTTCATACCACTTACATGAGGCATTAGGTCTATTGGATTGGTGTAATCACAGATCATTTGGCCTACCCCTCCTCCCTCAATAGTGCTTTCTAAATCAGCATATGTGGATTGGTTCGGAGACTATCTTCATGGCACACAAAAGTTAGAGGCCTTTTCCTGTGTGGCCACTGTCCACAGATGCAGCCTTACTGAGTAGCTTGTATTGTGCAGAGGGTATTATGTAGATACACTATCAGAATTCATTTCATTTTAAAATCCTAAAGGGAGGTGGAGGAATTAAGTGCCCCTCAAACCTTTTCATTTTCCAGCAGACTGAAACTAAAGCAAAGCCCACCAAAGTGATGTTACTGAATTTCACAGCCCGCTTCTTCTGGGCCTCTGTGCTCAGACTGACAGCTAGGGCCAGATCCTCAGCTAGTGTAAATCAGCATAGCTTGACTGAACTCACTGCAGGTATGGTGATTTACACCAGTTTAAGATTTGGACTAAGGTTGCCAATTATTGCCAAATTCTGGTGGCTGGTGGTTATGGTGGACACATCCATCCTTTGAAAACTGCACTGAGGTTAATTTTATATGAACACACCGGGGTCAGGGAAGAAGTAAAAACAGGACAACATCTCCAAAGTGCACATATTTATCTAAAAGTCGGTACAGTCTGAATGTAGGACACCCCAGTTCATTCTCAAAATGCAATGATTTTCCACGCTGCTTCTTGCATTATATGCAAATCGAGGGAGCTGCATTTAGGCGGCATGGACCTTGAGGGTGCACAATGCTTTCTACTCAAGGGAGTTTATCCAATATTTGCTAGTAAGATAATTTATTGTTATGTCATCCCAAATGACCACCAAACTGAAAAATCAGTTATTTGCCAGCTCTATTTGCAAGTTATTTGCACCTTGGAGGAAAGGCAGTTTAAAAGTGCAAACTATCATTAGTAAGAGGTATACATAGCATATGTTGCTGCTCTTCTCTCTTTATGGGAAGGTGGCTGCTGTCAGATCTATTTATTTTTCCTAGGGTCATGTTAACACAAGTCCTTATTTCATTCCAAAGTTACTATGTAACAGAGCACAGCCGTCAAAATGCATTAGGATTCCCCTTCTCATTCTTGCCGTGCTATCAGTTATGTTTCTAATATTGTATTTATCCCAGCATATGTATACATGTAGGTACACAAACAACGTATATATGTTGGGATAATATTTATATTAAGGGAGCCGACAGAATCCAGAGGGAATAAGCACAAAATAGCTCTTCTTATGAATACAAAAGACTAGTGCTACATGCCCACTTGAATCCGGCCTTGCATTTGCTAGTTTATCTCCCTCTGAGTGATGAGGAAAACAAACATCTAAAGCATATAGCCAGTATGTAGTATGAAATCAAGAGATGGTAAGTAAGATGCAATGCCATCAATATATTCATTCCCTTGTATTTATAAATGAAAGCTGTAATCTTTTGATCAACGCAGTATAGTAGGTACTTCATCATAAACTGACACCCCCGCACCTGTCAACAAATTAATGTTGGCCTCCTTGGCTGAGAGCTAATTCAGGACAGACGTGCTGCAGTAAGTTAGACAAGATAAGTGAATCTAACTTCAATATTTCTGTGCAATTTAGAGAAGCCAGACAAGCCTTTGCATATACAGCATTCTGATTTAACTCTGTAAGCTGCCTTCATAAGTGTAATCATGGAGCCAAATTAATTTGGCTACCACTTTAGGCTGGCGGAACACAAAGCCTCTACTTAATGATCCAAGAGGACATTCTTCCAGTGGATGGCCAGTCGTCCAATAGCCAGGAGAGCTGGGTGATGGTTGTGGCACTGTTTACCAGGCCATTGTCAGATGCTGGAATAGCACTCAACAATCTCCCAACTTTCCCTATATAAGCAAGGTGCAAAATCATCTTAATTCTTGTACCAGTCTCAGCTTGGATGCAGAGATGAGTTCGCTTCTTAGCCTTCAAAATACTCTTCATACTACCTTCAGAAACAGGCCACTAGTACAGATTGCAGATGGTTTCCTTCTTTCACTGCTATAGGTAAAAACGGGACACGGATCAACTTGAACGATATATTTTGTTCCTGATTGCAGAAATCACAGGAACAGCAGTCTGTAGAAGGCAAAGCTGGATCTCAGAGCACTTTATATTACCCTAATATCCAAAAGATCTCTGATGATATCCAAAACCTTCCAGCCATGAGGACTTCAGTTAAATAAGACCTCTTCTCCAGCAAAGTTTGGAATTATATAACATGGAGGGGTGAAGTGTGTGTTTCACTATAGCTTGAAACAGTGCATCTAAGTAAAGAAAGAGAAAGTGATCTGCTTCCAGACACACACAAAATAGATGTCAAGCAACCCTTTTTGTCCGTCTCCTTTACTTTTATTTAAGTGGGTGGCAAGTTTCTGGACACCATTCAAAACTAGTATCATACTTCTGAATAAGCTGCAGTAATGTTTTCTTTTCAGTTGACAAGCTCATATCGGGGTTGGATCAATTTAAACTTTAAACCAGAGAAAGTGTGATTTCAGGGTCTTTGTATCTTTTTCATTAACCTCAGAAACAGAAAATGGCCCTTCTTTCTGTCCTTGGAAGAAAGGGAACTCTTTAATGTCTGTTCTTTGGCTAGTGATTTTAAGATGTAGTTTTCAAATCCCTGTATAATTTGTCTGGTGACTCTTCCTCTTCTGTGCATTTCTCCCAATGATGTCTCTGGCTGGGATTTTCAAAACCTAAGAGAGTAGGGCATTCAAATACCATTGAAATTCTAAGGTAGCTGGTTGTTAATTCCCGTGGGCTCCTTTGAAAATCCCAGCCTCTGTGCCTTCTTCCAGGTAGATGCTTAAGCCAAGAATGCCTTCCCAACTGAACCTGACACACCTCTGTACATTCTTCAAGTTCCTTGCCAGAACACCCTTCTTCAGTGAGGCCTTTAAATCTCACTTCTCCCCTCACTGAAGCATCATCAGATAGAGGAGGAAAGAAAGTGGAACTAACAAGACACCTATTAAATTTCACTACTCACAGATTTATATTTTGCAGCATCTAATCTCCCCTTCTTTATTAATGGTACCTATTTTATTGTGTTCTCTATTTGTCTGCAAAGCACCTACATTAGGACACTTTCTCTAGAAAGTTAAAACTGAAGCCTTAGCCTTCTGCAACCAATAAATTGCAGCTATGCAATTTTTGCTCTAACAGCAACATTTTCCTTACTGGTCTATCAACATTCCCATTGTTAGTTCATATTTTCGGGAGTTTATATTATTGATAGAAAGAACTTCCAAGAAGCTGAAGGTTTATGCCCGATCCTGCAATTGGATCCACGTCGGCCTTTACACCTGCATAGATCCTTTTGAAGGATCAAGTCGATGCAGTTGTCTGGACAATCACCCCAAAAATGGGTAGCTATTCAAACCTTATCAAAATTCCCTTAGGTCTACAAAATGATTCTATAAATTAACCAAACTTCTTTTTGAGAGATTTCTCACACTTCCTACTTCCTTTTTATATTGTTATGACAGTGTTATATGCATTTACACTAACTGGATATGAGATGAATCTATAGCAATTACTAAACAGTATGGCATTTAAGAGAATTGCTAAATAAATGTGTTACTCAATAGCTGACAAAATTACTTAGACAAATTCAAATGAAAAAGAAATAGAAATTAAGAGAATTTTCATTTCTCGGGTGGATATCCATAATGCAATCTCCACTGACGAAATCTCACTGACTAATCACAACTCCAAACATTACAAGGATGAAGTACTGTAGTTAACCTGCAGCAATGGATAAGGTAGAATCATCTTGGGGGGTGGAGAGGGGGGGTTAACACATAAGACTGAGCACTTGACATGAGACAAGAGACATGGCTTCAGTTCCTACCTCCGCCACAGACTTGTGTGTGACTCTGGGCAAGTCACTATATGCCTTGTTCCGTGGCTGTAAAATATCCTTACCTCATGGCATGACTGTGAGGATACAGTAAATTGGTGGTGTACAGATGACTGGATATTCATACAAGTACCTAAATTCCTTTGTTATCTAGCTAGGGAAGTTTATTGATTTACTGTGAACATTCTTAGTTTTTATGGTTTGCTGGAGTCTCTTCAGGGTGGTTTTAATTGCAGATATTGGCATGCAATCTTGATGAGGGATTTTAACTACAAGGTGATTAATCCGCTAAGAAGCAGCAGGTGGCCAATCTCATAACCATAGCTGAAACACAACAAATCTGATTGGCACAAACACATTTGAATGGAAGAAACTTTTTTTTGGTCAGGATAACATTTATGAGAATTTTTGTGTATATGTGTTGTTACCCTTTCACTCACGCACGCACACACTTTGTTAACTGAAGACACTGAACAAATTTAAGCCCAGAAAAAGGTCTCCTAGCTTTCTCTCCTCCTCAATTGTTCATCTTGACATTTTCTGCAGATCTATTAGGATCTTTCCAGTAGAAGAGCTATCATAACTGCTCCACATACACTATAAATAACCAGGGTGCTCATCTTTGAAATTGGATATACTGTAAAAAGGTTCAGAGCCTTTAAAACTAAGAACAGATGCATTTTAACATTCTGATCAATTTAGATTTTGCAGGCCAAATTTTTAAAACTGAGTCTCCAATATACACTCACAAAAACTAGGCCTGCATGTGTGCTCTGTTAACTGCACAAATAAAAACATACTACTGCAGAATCAAATTCAGTAAAGAAACACAAATACATACCTAAGCAACCCAATTATGAGAACTGCAGGCAAGTTTTGCATGTACAAAATCTTGAAGGATCAACTGAGTCTGAAAATTCAGACAATTTTATTTTCATAATAATATAGTTCTTAGCCCAAGTCAAAGTAAACACCAAAAAGACTTTTTTGCAATGTCCAGATCTAAAGCCAAACTGGAACACTACATGGATGATAACCAAAAGGCTGTGAAAGCTGTGCTCCTGGAAAGCTCAGAAACAGATCGAGCTTTGTCAAATCCTCTGGAGAATTATGATTAGAGTAAACCTTTGAGGTGAGCATCTTTCATTGTTACAGTAAATCACAAAAGGCTTGTTTTATGCCAAAGAGCTTAGGTTGTTTTGAATGAAAGCTGAGAAGAGCTTTTGTTTTTCTCAGCATGAACAGTTTGGGTTATTTACTTCTGGAAAAGCTTGTATAAGGCCAAAGAAGGTTCAGAAAATTTGGTCTCAGCTCAAGCTCCGTCTGTCTTCATATCTCTGGACACTGTCAGGTTATGTTACGGAAGAAGGCACTTTGACAACTCAGCTTTGTTTAGGAGATTTAAGATATTTTTTAGCTCCTTAGGAATTAAGGTGTACAATAAACTGTATGTCCCATTTCAGTTGCAGTAGAGTTTGCTTACCAAGTACACACTGCAGCAGAAAGTTTGCCTCAATTTCTCCTCTTATGTCCTTATTTCCTAGAAGAAATAAAGTTCCTTAATGGAGTTTGACATCTCATTCATTACACCATGTCAAGTGCTGCAGAATTTCAGTTCCCACATAGTCACATTTTACCTTATCAAAGAGAGATGATGAATGATTAGACCTGGATTAAATACTCATTGTGAAAGGATTTTCAGGGAAGTTTGCCTGTTTCTCAGTTTGCAAACGGGTAGTATTGGCACAATGTCATCACTTGGATGAGTGCCAACCTTAGGAGACCTACCCCACCCCCACCTCTTTTCTCTCCAATGTTCACACTTGTGAATTTTGAAAATGCATGAGGTGCTGTGTGCCTGTGCAGATGAAGCTATTGAAAAGCTGCACAGACTAAAGGAATGAGTACTATCTTACGTACCAGGTGGTGCTGTATTCTCATCTCAGCTGGACCACTATCTGGCTGTAATATTTCTGCATGTTCATTGGTTGCTATTTAAAAGCCTGGCATGTCCCAACACAGGAGTATCTCTGATGTAGTCATGGTTATGGTTTAAATGTGGGGGCATTCAGCATTGTCTCACATATCACTATGTGGTAAATGGATAAATGCAGCCTTTTAATGATGAACCCCGTGTGAAGCACTCCATATACCTTATCTAATTAAACTTCACAAGAGCCTAGGCCACATGTATTCCAATAGCATGGTGAGAAAGTCTCAGATAAGAACTGATACAGGTAGATATCATTGTTTTCATTTTAAAAGTAAGGAAATAGAGTTAGAGGCATAACACACCTGGCCTCGCGGGCACCATGTTCTAATGGCTTAAGCATGAGCCTTGGCACAATGAGGCAGGAATTCAAATCTTACTGACCCTAACTTGCCATATCACATTGTGAACATAAGAATGGCCATACTGGGTCAGAGAATTTATCTAGTTCCCTTTTAAACCCTGTTATAGTCCTAGCCTTCACAGCCTCCTCAGGCAAGGAGTTCCACAGGTTGACTGTGCACTGTGTGAAGAACTTCCTTTTATTTGTTTTAAACCTGCTGCCCATTAATTTCATTTGGTGGCCCCTAGTTCTGATATTATGGGAACAAGTAAATAACTTTTCCTTATTCACTTTCTCCACACCACTCATGATTTTATATACCTCTATCATATCCCCCCTTAGTCTCCTCTTTTCCAAGCTGAAAAGTCCTAACCTCTTTAATCTCTCCTCATATGGGACCCGTTCCAAACCCCTAATCATTTTAGTTGCCCTTCTCTGAACCTTTTCTAATGCCAGTATATCTTTTTTGAGATGAGGAGACCACATCTGTATGCAGTATTCAAGATGTGGGCGTACCATGGATTTATATAAGGGCAATAAGATATTCTCCATCTTATTCTCTATCCATTTTTTAATGATTCCTAACATCCTGTTCGCTTTTTTGACAGCCGCTGTGCACTGCGTGGACGTCTTCAAAGAACGATCCATGATGACTCCAAAATCTCTTTCCTGATTAGTTGTAGCTAAATTAGCCCCCATCATATTGTATGTATAGTTGGGGTTATTTTTTCCAATGTGCATTACTTTACATTTATCCACATTACATTTCATTTGCCGTTTTGTTGCCCAGTCACTTAGTTTCGTCAGATCTTTTTGAAGTTCTTCACAGTCTGCTTTGGTCTTAACTATCTTGAGCAGTTTAGTATCGTCTGCAAACTTTGCCACCTCACTGTTTACCCCTTTCTCCAGATCATTTACAAATAAGTTGAATAGGATTGGTCCTAGGACTGACCCTTGGGGAACACCACTAGTTACCCCCATCCATTCTGAAAATTTACCATTTATTCCTATCCTTTGTTCCCTGTCTTTTAACCACTTCTGAATCCATGAAAGGATCTTCCCTCTTATCCCATGACAACTTAATTTACGTAAGAGCCTTTGGTGAGGGACCTTGTCAAAGGCTTTCTGGAAATCTAAGTACACTATGTCCACTGGATCCTCCTTGTCTACATGTTTATTGACCCCTTCAAAGAACTCTAATTGATTAGTAAGACATGGTTTCACTTTACAGAAACCATGTTGACTTATGCCCAACAATTTATGTTCTTTTATGTGTCTGACAATTTTATTCTTTACTATTGGTTCAACTAATTTGCCCGGTACTGATGTTAGACTTACCGGTCTGTAATTGCCGGGATCACCTCTAGAGCCCTTCTTAAATATTGGCATTACATTAGCTATCTTCCAGTCATTGGGTACAGAAGCTTATTTAAAGGACAGGTTACAAACCATAGTTAATAGTTCCGCAATTTCACATTTGAGTTATATCAGAACTCTTGGGTCAATGCCATCTGGCCCCAGTGACTTGTTACTGTTAAGTTTATCAATTCATTCTAAAACCTCCTCTAACAACACTTCAATCTGTGACAATTTCTCAGATTTGTCACCTACAAAGGACAGTTCAGGTTTGGGAATCTCCCTAACATCCTCAGCCGTGAAGACTGAAGCAAAGAATTCATTTAGTTTCTCCCCAATGACTTTATCATCTTTAAGTGCTCCTTTTGTATCTCAATCGTCCAGGGGCTCCACTGGTTGTTTAGCAGGCTTCCTGCTTCTGATGTACTTAAAAAAACATTTGGTTATTACCTTTTGAGTTTTTGGCTATCTTCTTCTTCAAACTCCTTTTTGGCTTTTCTTACTACATTTTTACACTTCAGTGAAACCTCGCGATAACACGAATTCGGACATAACGCGATCGTAAGTTGGCTCCCCTTTAAGGCCATGGAGACGCCAGTTCGCAAACGCAAGTCATTTTCTGCCCAAGATAAATTGTACGCCCTGGATCAACTAAAGAAGGGCAAACAACAAACTCAGCTTGCTAGAGATCTAGGAATTAACGAGTCCACTCTGCGAGGGTGGAAAAAAGACGAAGAAAAGCTCCGTAGCCTACCCCGCATTCTTGAAAATGAAACTGGTTTACAGCGTAAAAAGGTCAAGTTTGCTAATGACGAAAGGCTAGATTCAGCCTTGTACCAATGGTTTGTCCAGGCTCGCTCAGAAGGAGTTCCCATTTCTGGCCCTATTCTGAAAGCTCAAGCAGAGAAATTTGATTGCCTTATCAATGGAAATGATTCCAAATTTAAGGCGAGTAATGGCTGGCTGGACAGATTCAAGAAAAGGCACACTATAAGCCAAGTTCTTGTGTCTGGGGAAATCCACTCAGCTGATAAAGAGGCTGCCAATTCCTACCCAATTGAGCTTAAAAAGTTGCTGGAGGAAAGTTGCTACACAGCCGATCAAGTTTACAACTGCGACGAGACTGGTTTATGCTTTAAAATGTTACCCAATCGCACCCTCACAACCAAGACTGATAGTCACAAACGAGAAGGCTTTAAGCAGAGGAAGGACCGAGTCACTCTCTTGTTTTGCGTCAACAAGTCTGGCAGCCACAAACTCAGACCTCTGATGATTGGAAAAGCGAGGTCTCCCAGATGTTTTCATCATGTTAATATGAAGGCCCTTCCCTTTGAATACACCAACAGCAGGAATGCATGGATGAATAGATCCATATTTGAAGACTGGTTCCATAAAACTTTCGTGCCAGCCGTTCGGGCTCATTTGCGAAATCTCAAGCAGGAGGGAAAAGCTCTCCTCCTGCTGGATAATTGCCCTGCCCACCCCCCAGCGGAAAATCTTTTCAGTCACGATGGCAAGATTAAAGTCTGTTATCTCCCAAAGAACAATACGTCAGCAATCCAGCCACTGGACCAAGGCATCATATCGGTATTTAAGCAAAACTATCATCGTGAAATGATCAAGCGGATGGTAGCGGATAATAACTCCTCTGTCGACACATCACTGGCGTCACTCAACTTGAAAGAAGTCTGTCACCTCGGTGGGAAAGCCTGGGATGCTATCTCTGCACGTTGCATTGAACGATGCTGGATAAAGGGTCTTGGTCCAGCTTTTCTGTCATCTACACACGATGATGGTAACGACGACGAGCCTGAATTTACAAGATTAATTGAAGTTGACGTACGTTTAGCCGAAGAAGCACTCCGAGAATACGAGCACAGTCATCATGATATCCTCAACTGGTTTTCAGCAGATGACATCTGCCCCATATATGAACACATGTCAGATGATGAAATTGTTGCAAATGTCAGCGGGAAGAATGAAGCTGCACCATCAGAGCCCGAAACCAGTGGCGCTAATGACGACGACGACGATGATGGCACCTCAACTCCCCCACCAAAAGTGTCCGAGGCAGTAAAGCACCTAGAAGCCAGTTTGAGGTGGCTGGAAACTCAAGACGTGGACAGCATCAAAATCCTTCAACTCAGAAGCATTCTTGACTTTGCTAGAAGTCAACAGTCCGCGGCAAATAAGCAAACCACACTAGACAGCTTTTTAAAGAAATGATGACATTTAAAATTACTGTATGGAGTCATGCAACTAGATTGACTTTGCACACTGTGCAATGATTACAGTAGTACTACCTGTATAGTCAATTTCATGTTTCTTTCATGTACTGTACATGTAATTAAATTACTACTTTTGTGTTTAAAACACGCTGGGATAACCGTTGTGTTTTTTTTACAAGACTTAAACTGACCGGCTTGAAATGGTAAAGTAAATTTTTGTAACCCCACTATAAAGCGACCCCGCATTTACCGTGATCAATTTTCTTGGACCCCAATTATCGCGTTATAGCGGGGTTTCACTGTAATTTGGCAGTGTTTATGCTCCTTTCTATTTACTAGGATTTGACTTCCACTTTTTAAAAGATGCCTTTTTATCTCTTGCTGCTTTTTTTACATGGTTGTTAAGCCACGGTGGCTCCTTTTTAGTTATTTTACTGTGTTTTGCAATTTGGGGTATCCATTTAAGTTGGGCCTCTATTATGGTGTCTGAAAAGTGTCCATGCAGCTTGCGAAGATTTCACTCTAGTCACTGTACCTTTTAATTTCTGTTTAACTAACCTCCTCATTTTTTTTGCATAGTTCCCCTTTCTGAAATTAAATGCCACAGTGTTGGGCTGCTGAGATGTCCTTCCCACCACAGGAATGTTAAATGTTATTATCTTATGATCACTATTTCCAAGCGGTCCTGTTATAATTACCTCTTGGACCAGATCCTGCACTCCACTCAGGACTAAATTGGGAATTGCCTCTCCCTTGTGGGTTCCTGTACCAGCTGCTCCAAGAAACAGTCATTTAAAGTATCGAGAAATTTTGTCTCTGCATTTCGTCCTGAGGTAACACGTACCCAGACAATATTGGGATAATTGAAATCCCCCACTATTATTGAGTTCTTTATTTTGGTAGCCTCTCTAATCTCCCTTAGCATTTCATCATCACTATCTCTGTCCTGGTCAGATGGTCGATAATAGATCCCTACTGTTATATGTAATATAGTTCCTCTACGCCTCAATTTCCTAGTTGTAAAATGGGATCAAAGTTTTCACATTTCATTGATCATTTTCATCTTCAAAAATGTCCTAAACCTCCAATTCCTCTCTCAAAAAAATATTAGGAACATGACATCATACTATTATTTATGCTGGTTTTAAGAGCATTGCCTATGGACCAACCAAGGACAGGGCTCCAGTATGCTAGGTGCTTTACAAACAGAGTAGTAGGAAGTCTGGCCCAGATCCAGAAAAGGAATTTAAGTAGCTAAGTCCCACATTCAGGCACTATTACAGCTTACAAAACTTCCACCCATTACCTCTTTATACTGCTGCTTGTGCTTCATGACCACCCCCCATCCCCTACAAAAAAACCTTTAGCCCAGTGCTAAGGATATTCACTTGGGATGTGGGAGACCTAGGTTCAATTCCCCCTTCTGTCTGATAGTCACTGGGCTAACGATTATAAGGGAGGCTGGACTCCCTTACATGTGGAGTTAGGTATGTGCCTATGCTTTTTTTTTTTTGCAAGAAATGGCTTAGGTACCTAAAGCACCTCTCTTCCAGGACAGGTTCCCAGCTGTGGGTCACAAGCAAAGAGAGGTATATCTCTGAAGCTCAGAATTAGGAGTCAAACTCCAGGAAAGGGTGTGACACCATGTACCCCACTTTTATATGGTTGTGTTATATTTTGTACAAAGTATGCCTTGTGGGGGGTATCATTTGAAAACTCATAATCTGCTGAATATCATTGTCCTGTTAAGATATGTGCAACGCTATATGTAAAATGATGAGATTTTACTGTATGATTGCTACTGAAATATGTTGTAAGTCTGGGTAATACCCACAAACTATATTTCAGAGACAAAGACAGACTGGCAACACCAAACAGGTATCAACAAAGTCAAATGGGCTATCACTTTTATTTCTTTTGTAACCAATTCTGACTTCTATGCCTTATCACTTGTAATCACTTACAATCTTTGCGAACAGGGGCTGCTAACAGGGAGTTTTGAGATGGATTTCTCCAGGTAAACCATGAGCAAATACAGGACCCTTGGGGTAAGTGGCTGTCTGTAGTGTGTGTTTGGGGGTACTTGCTGTGTGCTGAGCTTGTGTCTGTCTGTTTGTTCATTTGTTTGTTTGAAGGACCGTGTGCTGTGGCTGGCAGTTGGAAGCTGTGAGCTTCTACACCAGGCTTGAAACCTAGAAGCCTTAATCAGGGGGCAGGGCTAATCAGGGAGGCCAGGGCTTTATAAAGCAGCGAGCAAGCAACCAGGGAGCTTTGCGAACAGGGGCTGCTAACAGGGAGTTTTGAGAGGGATTTCTCCAGGTAAAGCAGGAGCAAATACACGACCCTTGGGGTAAGTGGCTGTCTGTAGTGTGTGTTTGGGGGTACTTGCTGTGTGCTGAGCTTGTATCTGTCTGTTTGTCCATTTGTTTTTGTTTGAAGGACCGTGTGCTGTGGCTGGCAGTTGGAAGCTGTGAGCTTCTACACCGGGCTTGAAACCTAGAAGCCTTAATCAGGGGGCAGGGCTAATCAGGGAAGCCAGGGCTTTATAAAGCAGCGAGCAAGCGACCAGGGAGCTTTGCGAACAGGGGCTCCTAACAGGGAGTTTTGAGAGGGAGTTGGGAAGGGGAGTGGGAAGGGGGCAAGCTATACGTGCCGTTCCCAAAACCTTTACCCCAAACTAAAGCCAGAGGCACAGCGACCAGGGGAGCGGAGCGGACAGGGGGCTGCAGACAGGGGAGTTTGAGGGAGTTTGACAGAGGGAGGCCTACGATGGTTAGGAAGTCCCGCAACACCTGTGCCAGCAGTGCTTCTGTCTCCTCCACCTGCGCTTGTAGCCAGACAGAGCGCCTGAGCATGGATGCTTCTACCCAGATCCTGGTGTGGTTTTGCAGGGACTGTAACTTGCAATTCCCATTTACTGATATCCAGGCTGGGGGACCATCCAGTGTGACAGGTGCCTGCTGGTGGAATCTCTCAGGTAGCAGGTGGGAGAGCTACAGGAGAAGGTGGCTAGATTGAGGAGCATCCAAATCCATGAGCAATTCCTGGACAGTGTCCATGTGGAGACAGCTGAGGTAGCTGTCCCAGTACACAGGACTGCTGACACACCACTGGTGGAGGAGGAAATTGCTCAGGGTGGACACTGGCAGCTGGTTACTTCTGGCAGCAGGCAGTGCTCCACCCCTGCTCCAAACCCTGCCGCCGTGGTAATAGGAAACTGTTCTGCTCTTCTTGATACAGGAGAGAAGGAATCTCCCCCTACAGCAGAGGAGAAGCCTCGTACCCCTAAGGCTAAGAAGTCTGCTGCCAACACTGCGAATAGGAAACGTAGGGTAGTGGTGGTCGGAGACTCTCTGCTGAGGGGGACGGAGGCGCCCATCTGTCGCCCTGACATTTCATCTCGGGAGGTATGCTGCCTGCCGGGGGCCCGTATACGAGATGTTACGGAGGCATTGTCAAGGATTATCCGGCCCTCTGACTACTACCCCATGCTACTCATCCATGTGGGCACAAATGATACTGCGAGGTGTGACACTGAGCAGATCAAGAGTGACTACAGGGCTCTGGGCGTATGGGTGAAGGAGTTTGGCGCGCAGGTGGTATTCTCTTCGATCCTTCCTGTCAAAGGTAGGGGCATGGGCAGAGACAGGTGCATCGTGGAGGTGAATGCTTGGCTGCGAAGATGGTGTCACCAGGAGGGCTTTGGCTTCCTCGACAACGGGATGCTAATCCAGGAAGAACTGCTAGGCAGAGATGGTGTTCACCTTTCGAGGAGGGGAAAGACCCTATTTGGATACAGATTGGCTAACCTAGTGAGGAGGGCTTTAAACTAGGTTCGACGGGGACAGGTGAGCAAAGCCCACAGGTAAGTGAAGAACATGGGGACCTGGGAGATGGGTCGGAAATAGGAGGGAGCGTGGGCTCAAATGACAAAGAGATAGGAGGGTCAGGGCAAAACTGGGAGGCAAGATCAAATCCGTATCTTAGATGCCTGTATACAAATGTGAAAAGTATGGGTAATAAGCAGGAAGAACTGGAAGTGCTAATAAATAAATTCAACTATGACATTGTTGGCATCACTGAAACTTGGTGGGATAATAAACATGATTGGAATGTTGGTATGGATGGGTACAGCTTGCTCAGGAAGGACAGACAGGGGAAAAGGGGAGGAGGTGTTGCCTTATATATTAAAAATGTACACTTGGACTGAGGTGGAGATGGACATAGGGGACGGAAGTGTTGAGAGTCTCTGGGTTAGGCTAAAAGGGGTAAAAAACAAGGGTGATGTCATGCTAGGAGTCTACTACAGGCCACCTAACCAGGTGGAAGAGGTGGATGAGGCTTTTTTTAATCAACTAACAAAATCATCCACAACCCAAGATTTGGTGGTGATGGGGGACTTCAACTATCCAGATATATGTTGGGAAAATAACACAGCGGGGCACAGACTATCCAAAAAGTTCTTGGACTGCATTGCAGACAACTTTTTATTTCAGAAGGTTGAGAAAGCTACTAGGGGGGAAGCTGTTCTAGATTTGATTTTAACAAATAGGGAGGAACTTGTTGAGAATTTGAAAGTAGAAGGCATCTTGGGTGAAAGTGATCATGAAATCATAGAGTTCACAATTCTAAGGAAGGGTAGGAGGGAGTACAGCAAAATAGAGACAATGGATTTCAGGAAAGCGGATTTTGGTAAGCTCAGAGAGCTGATAGGTAAGGTCCCATGGGAATCAAGACTGAGGGGAAAAACAACTGAGGAGAGCTGGCAGTATTTCAAAGGGACACTATTAAGGGCCCAAAAGCAAACTATTCTGCTGGGTAGGAAAGATAGAAAATGTGACAAAAGACCACCTTGGCTTAACCACGAGATCTTGCAAGATCTAAAAAATAAAAAGGAGTCATATAAAAAATGGAAACTAGGACAAATTACAAAGGATGAATATAGGCAAACAAGACGGGAATGCAGGGGCAAGATTAGAAAGGCAAAGGCACAAAATGAGCTCAAACTAGCTACAGGAATAAAGGGAAACAAGAAAACTTTTTATCAATACATTAGAAGCAAGAGGAAGACCAAGGACAGGGTAGGCCCACTACTCAGTGAGGAGGGAGAAACA
Organism: Chelydra serpentina; assembly: GCA_037349315.1. Taxonomy (NCBI): domain Eukaryota; kingdom Metazoa; phylum Chordata; order Testudines; family Chelydridae; genus Chelydra; species Chelydra serpentina. The sequence goes on along the minus strand of JBAIAC010000035.1, from coordinate 24,011,852 downwards.
GTAACAGGAAACTTGGAAATGGCAGAGATGCTTAATGACTTCTTTGTTTCGGTCTTCACCGAGAAGTCTGAAGGAATGCCTAACATAGTGAATGCTAGTGGGAAGGGGGAAGGTTTAGAAGATAAAATAAAAAAAGAACAAGCTAAAAATCACTTAGATAAGTTAGATGCCTGCAAGTCACCAGGACCTGATGAAATGCATCCTAGAATACTCACGGAGCTAATAGAGGAGGTATCTGAGCCTCTAGCTCAGATCTTTGGTATATCATGGGAGACAGGAGAGATTCCAGAAGACTGGGAAAGGGCAAATATAGTGCCCATCTATAAAAAGGGGAAAAAAACAACCCAGGAAACTACAGACAAGTTAGTTTAACTTCTGTGCCAGGGAAAATAATGGAGCAAGTAATTAAGGAAATCATCTGCAAACACTTGGAAGGTGGTAAGGTGATAGGGAATAACCAGCATGGATTTGTAAAGAACAAATCATGTCAAACCAATCTGATAGCTTTCTTTGATAGGATAATGAGTCTTGTGGATAAGGGAGAAGCGGTGGATGTGGCATACCTAGACTTCAGTAAGGCATTTGATACGGTCTCGCATGATATTCTTATCAATAAACTAGGGAAATACAACTTAGATGGGGCTACTATAAGGTGGGTGCACAACTGGCTGGATAACCGTACTCAGAGTAGTTATTAATGGTTCCCAATCCTGCTGGAAAGGTATAACGAGTGGGGTTCCGCAAGGGTCTGTTTTGGGACCGGCTCTGTTCAATATCTTCATCAACCACTTGGATATTGGCATAGAAAGTACGCTTATTAAGTTTGCAGATGATACCAAACTGGGAGGGATTGCAACTGCTTTGGAGGATAGGGTCCTAATTCAAAATGATCTGGACAAATTGGAGAAATGGTCAGAGGCAAACAGGATGAAGTTTAATAAGGACAAATGCAAAGTGCTCCACTTAGGTAGGAACAATCCGTTTCACACATACAGAAAGGGAGGAGACTGTCTAGGAAGGAGTATGGCAGAAAGGGATCTAGGGGTTATAGTGGACCACAAGCTAAATGAGTCAACAGTGTGATGCTGTTGCAAAAAAAGCAAACTTGATTCTGGGCTGCATTAACAGGTGTGTTGTGAGCAAGACACGAGAAGTCATTCTTCCGCTCTACTCTGCACTGGTTAGGCCTCAACTGGAGTATTGTGTCCTGTTCTGGGCACCGCATTTGAAGAAAGATGTGGAGAAATTGGAGAGGGTCCAGAGAAGAGCAACAAGAATGATTAAGGGTCTAGAGAACATGACCTATGAAGGAAGGCTGAAGGAACTGGGTTTGTTTAGTTTGGAAAAGAGAAGACTGAGAGGGGATATGATAGCGGTCTTCAGGTATCTAAAAGGGTGTCATAAGGAGGAGGGAGGAAACTTGTTCATCTTAGCCTCTAAGGACAGAACAAGATGCAATGGGCTTAAACTGCAGCAAGGGAGGTTTAGGTTGGACATTAGGAAAAAGTTCCTAACTGTCAGGGTGGTTAAACACTGGAATAAACTGCCCAGGGAGGTTGTGGAATCTCCATCTCTGGAGCTATTTAAGAGTAGGTTAGATAAATGTCTGTCAGGGATGGTCTAGACAGTATTTGGTCCTGCCATGAGGGCAGGGGGCTGGACTCGATGACCTCTCGACGTCCCTTCCAGCCCTAGAATCTATGAAACTAGAGAAAGATAGATTCATAGATCTATGAATCTATCTTTCTCTAGTTTCATAAACTTGTTTTATTTCATCTAAACCAGTGTGTTTTAGTTGAAGTGCTTGGCAATCTCTACTTAGCCTGGTGTGTAATCATTGCACATTGTTGGATTGACGAACTATCTATGAGCTTGTACTGTCCAGTGGGCTACTGTGCAGTACAAGACACACATTTCTGGAGAGTGAGGCTGGGGCTGAGGGATATACGGGTGTCGCCCTGTATGTAATTCATGAATGGCTGGGCATAGCGTTCATTTACTCAGCCGGGAGTGACTCAGCATGCAGGTCATGTGGCTTTCAGTGAGCAGAACTTGGAGGTGCTGCTGTTCCATAGCACAGCAGTGTAAAGGGCATCCCTGGCTGGAGAGCTAAGGGGGCACAGCAGTCCAGGTTGCACCCTGGGGAATGTCACAGAGGGGTAGGACATAGGATGCATCTCTCTCATTGGCATTTCTCAGATGCCTATTTCCCGCCCGCCCCCCCATGCACTATATATGGAGCCCAGGCATCCAACTTGAGCGTCTAAACCCTATGTAGAGCCAAGCCTCCGTGGCCTGAAAAGATTAGTCGAAATATATATTTAAATAAATAATTTAACCCATTTTCCATTATTCCATAAAATACCAGGTAAGTGAAGTATGAGCTAATAATTTACCTTTCAAATACTGGGTAATTACTTTCTGTAAAAACAAAAACAAAAAGTAGAGTTTATCCTGCTCCTAGATCAGATGATGGCACTAAGCCATGCATTTGCCATATCACTGCATGATTATTGGTCTATACATATTGGGGTAGATTCTGTAATCTGCCAGAGCCCTGTTTGGAACCTATGAACCATGGGGGCATCCAGGAGTCAATGAATATTTAACCCAGACTGATGCCACTTAGACATATTGCCAGGAAACATTAATGGATGCCATTGGTGTAGGTTCTTTTATGGGCCTTACACCAGTGGAGGATTGATGTGATATAGCATAGCTCCACCATGCCCGACACACACATCCTGTATCAGAAGGGTGCAATCAGAGTATAGCTGTACCAGCAGGGAGTTTCCCTACTCCAGGTGAATCCTGTGCTTGAGATTCACAGCTGGATTATGACCCTTTTTTGGTCCTTGAAGATGCAAACGGGATTATGGCCCATTCTGCTATGTAATGTTCAATTACGCTAAATTCCATAAGTATATTACCATTTCCATGTCAGTGAAGAGTACATTATATTTATGCCTGTAGCTAACTTTTATCTGCCATATAATGGCTTAAAATATATTTTACTGCATAGCAAAAAGTTTTGGTGAATCAATAAAGCTTGATTTTTTTTAAATTTGATATAATGTATAGTGTAAACAGTGAAACACAACCTTAGCTATGCAAGGGGATGGATTCTTAGAAGGTGCTCATCGATGACAGGTTTTTTTTCAGTTTAGACTCATTAAAATAATCAAAAAGTAGACAAAGATCACAAGGATATATACTTTACCATGAGAGCTCTGCCCTTTCAGAGTTATGTCACTGGATTTAATTCAACTCACATCAGTAATAACCTAAAATCTTTACTATTTAGCTATCTCTCATGTCTAGAGTGAAGTGAATATCTGAATTAACTGCTTATAAAATATGCCAGATTGACAGCCCAGACTATCTGAAGAATTGAAGCAACACTGGCTGCGGGAGCATGGGGTTCCCCAAACTGTTTTCTTACATCCCACAGTCCTGTTTGGGGCAGATGTCCCTAGAGGGTAGTTAACTATATTATTTAGTTTTTAAGCTTTTTTCAGAGTAGGGACTGTTTCTCGCTATGGAGTGCTCACAAAATGCTGAGCCTGCAGACCCTGATCCTGCAAAGCACTTTGGGCCAGATTTTGAAAGGTATTTAGGAACCTAAAGATGCCACAGTTAGGTGGCTAGGTGCTTTTGAAAATCCCACTTGGTGTCTATCTGCATCTTTAGGTACCAAAGTACCCCTAAAAATCTGGTCTTTAACCACACAGCTAATTCCAATCATGGGAGCACTCCCATTTTGGAATTGGCTGAAACAAAACCCCAGATCTAAATACATCAAATACAATACATACATCTGGAGTGCCTCAAAATCCAGGTTTGTTTCTTGTGTCCTGAATCCACTACCATAAATACAAACATTAACTGGTTCTCAAAAGTAACTAGTGATGATGGGTTTCAGTGTAGTAGCCGTGTTAGTCTGTGTCAGCAAAAAGAAAATAAGAAAGGAATACTTGTGGCACCTTAGAGACTAACAAAGTGATGATGGCTGCCTCGATTTTTGGTTGTCCATCTTAAAGTTGTCCATCTTTAGAATTGGAGAAATGGTCAGAGGTAAACAGGATGAAGTTTAATAAGGACAAATGCAAAGTGCTCCACTTAGGTAGGAACAATCCGTTTCACACATACAGAATGGGAGGAGACTGTCTAGGAAGGAGTACGGCAGAAAGGGATCTAGGGGTTATAGTGGACCACAAGCTAAATATGAGTCAACAGTGTGATGCTGTTGCAAAAAAAGCAAACTTGATTCTGGGCTGCATTAACAGGTGTGTTGTGAGCAAGACACGAGAAGTCATTCTTCCGCTCTACTCTGCGCTGGTTAGGCCTCAAATGGAGTATTGTGTCCAGTTCTGGGCACCTCATTTGAAGAAAGATGTGGAGAAATTGGAGAGGGTCCAGAGAAGAGCAACAAGAATGATTAAGGATCTAGAGAACATGACCTATGAAGGAAGGCTGAAGGAATTGGGTTTGTTTAGTTTGGAAAAGAGAAGACTGAGAGGGGACATGATAGCGGTCTTCAGGTATCTAAAAGGGTGTCATAAGGAGGAGGGAGAAAACTTGTTCATCTTAGCATCTGAGGATAGAACAAGAAGCAATGGGCTTAAACTTCAGCAAGGGAGGTTTAGGTTGGACATTAGGAAAAAGTTCCTAACTGTCAGGGTGGTTAAACACTGGAATAAACTGCCCAGGGCGGTTGTGGAATCTCCATCTCTGGAGATATTTAAGAGTAGGTTAGATAAATGTCTATCAGGGATGGTCTAGACAGTAATTGGTCCTGCAATGAGGGCAGGGGGCTGGACTCGATGACCTCTCGAGGTCCCTTCCAGCCCTAGAATCTATGAATCTATTAATCTTAAAGCTATCTTATTTCCTGAGGGTGGGTGCATTGCTCACTAATTGTTTTAGAAAATCTTCACCATTGTTAGCATTCTCAGCACAGGCACCGAGGACAATTGATATAGTCCTCTCCTCTATTCCTTGTGAGGAGGAGGAACATGAGGAGGTTGGCAGTATATCTGGGGATGGAACATGACTGTTTTCAGTGCTGTCAGTCTGACACTTTATGTCAGCACTAAATTCACTTTTAAGAAATAAAAAGGAATCTCATAAGTAGGTATGGTTAATTATATTTTAGGAAAATAATTTGATATTCATTCTTAAATCCAAACTTAAACAACTTTCATAATATCAATTATTTGAGCACCAAGTGCAATCTGTATGACCTTCAGAGGTGTTCTTTATTATTTATGACTGACTTGCTCAATATATCGCTCTTATACCACATGCATTTTCATCACTGTTTTGAAGCAACTAGTAAATTATGTCCATATTTCTAGTACTACATTCAGTTCTCAAAACCTGAATTAAGCGTGAAGTACAGAAACCACATGCATGCATTCTTAGAAGCTCAAACAGTCATACCTCAAGTACTTGCTAGCGATTTTTCTATTAAAGTCTAACTGGAAAACTTTTGACCCATCAGAATAATTCTCATATGGCACCCTTCACCATTGCAATGCAGGGACTGGGACATGGGTTCCATTACCAGACAAGCAGCATGCTACCTCCAAATGTATCAAGTAATGGATATTTGATTAAATGGAAGTGCCTCTCATTGGCACATTTTTTTTAAATGTAAATGGCTGAATTGTGAATTACGGGGAATATGACTGCTGCAGCACCCTTTGAAAAGGTGCATCATTAATAAGGTTAAGTACCTAATTACAAAATGAAGGTCTTGTTCCTGCATTCCTTGCTCCCACCCAAGACATCTAGGGCCTAAATCAAAGCCTATTTATTTCAGTAGTGTTTGAATCATGCCCCTGTTCAGCTAAATGGAAATCTTGGGTGTGCAAAAAATGTAGAAATAGAGTGGTTACCATTAATGTCTTTACAATTTGGCCCCTAGCCTTGTTAGTATTAGCAAGGAGTACCCAGTATATCCACATGCTTAGCTGACCATACACATCACAGTAACATGAATTACTTGCAAATTGCAATTGTCAAGATTGTAATAGTGACCAGCATATTAGTGCAGTGGCTGTAGTTTAGGAAAATAATAATGTGTCTGGGTGAAGAGAAAAGTGGGTAGAAGAAGGAAAGGATGGACATCTAAGGCAGATTTTGAAAGGTTTGGACTATGTTTGCTTCCCTTGCAGAACTTGCATCCATACACTACATGTGCACTTCCCAAAATAGTTGCATGAGGTGGGTAACTGCATGCAAATATCTATCACATGCAAATTCAGTTTTTCAAAGTGTAAGGAATGCATGTATAATTGTGTGTTCAGTTTAGGCACCAGACTTTGAAAATGGGGCGTCTGCTAAGCAAACTGCTCTCGATATGAACGAGGATTATGTATCCATTTTTTATACCAATGCACCATCACATTAAAATGCATTGCACTCACCACCCCTGAAGAGGGGTGGGTGGTCAGATGGCTAGACCTGGACATTTTTATACTGTTCTAGTTTTTTATCTCTCTGAGATATAATTCTACTTTTTGTCCTATGGTGAAAGGCAGAGATCCTCCAGAGATCTAAAGTTCCAATGCTAAGATATTGGATCAAGGCCTAAAGTGTCTGCATTGAGCTTCCTGGCACTGGATGATGAGGGAATCAGAAATGAACTATTAAGTGATTGTTCTGTTTAAACAGAAGCTGGCAAATGTTAGGAACAAAGATAATTCCACCCTGGCCACAATCATCTTCAAGCACAGAAATTTTAACAGCTTTTTACTAAAGCCTCCAGAAGGCAGAGAAGAAAAATCAAAGTTACTCGAATTAAGGTCAACACTTTGAATTGTGTCTCCCAGATAACTGAACTGATATTAAACAGAACAGTAGTTCTATGTTACTTCACTAATACGTGGTTGTAAAGAACACATCAAATGAAGTTGAAAAAAATTGGCAAAGGTGCATTCCTATATGTGAAATGCCAATGCATGGATTTTCATTTGTTTACTACTTTGTGCAGCATTGGATTGGAGAGGCAGGGGCCTATAGGAAAAGGACAGAAGAGGGTCTGACTGTGATCAGGAACTCATTCTGGTTACCTACCACCATCCTTAAAGCTAGAGTCCAGAGCGATGGGAAAGTTCTTTCAACCCCTCAGACAAAGGGGTTGGAGGTTCTGCAATAACAACTTCTAGTGTTTCTCCATCAGGCCCAGCTACCCACCTTAAGAATGAGCACTGACGAACAGGTCAGATGAGACTCTTGTATGAACCACTCCTTCCCTCCAGTCCTTGTGCCTTACGTTTACTATATGACGTAATAATCTCTTACATTTATATAAACACCTTTATTCCTGAACCATGCCAGCTATTGGCAAAGTTCTGCCCCATCTTGCATGACTGTACTGGGAAGAAAGAAGTCACAGAGAACTTCTCTCCACCATCCCAGTGCACCCATGTAGTCAGAGGGAAAGATATGGATCTAATGCTCCTTTGGCAAGTGGTTTTATCCAGCGGCACTTTAATTTGGTCAGTTTCCCCTGCACCCGCACTACCAGCTCAATACCTGCTGTGGTGTGCATCGTACTTTTTTGAAATAGGAATCAGGCTTGTGGCTGAACATGCTGACCCCTCCCTACTGTCTTCTAGCAAAACCCAGCCTTCCCCAAAGCCATCCTGCACTGTGCAGGGTGAGTGGCCAAAGCATCTTCCACTCAGCTATTAGTACTCCATGCCTTGCCTTGAACACGCCTTATACGATCAAAGTCAGAATTTTGCTTTTAGATCTATGTGTGCATGCATGAGAGGGTATACATGGAATATCAGTGTGGTTAAAGTTTCACTCAATTTTACCATTTTTCATTGTATTTGTTTTTCTTTCCTCTGAGTTTCATATGCCTGAATTTCAAATACAGCCATATTTTGAATATAACCAAACTTTGTGTAATTAATTAACAGACTAATATAAGCTATACAACTAGATGGACAAAAGATTATTTTCCATCTTCCAAATGCTTCTCCAAAACTAAAATTACCCAAGTTTATTTGAAGTTTTACTCAAAATTCAGCTCATCTTCTATATCTAGGATTCACTTCCACTACCCAGTTAAGTGCAGTTATTTCCTGGGTGGTACACAACTGATGAGTAACAAGCCATAGCAACACCATACAATACTTCCAGAAGGGAAGGAAGTGAGGAAATCAATTGTAATAATTTGAATCTACAAAGGGAAATGTAGGCAGACCATTAAACTTTGGCCAGGAACATGGCGGGGGGTGCGAGTGGGGGGAGGACCCTGACTCTTACAAGTAGTTTAATGGGATCTTTCATGACCATGATTGTCATGGTGCTGGTTTTTGTTTCATCAATCATCTTTTCAACAAGGATTCCCCTTAACTTTCTATTTAGTTCTGTCAAAATTTTGTTTCAGTTTTGCCTTGTTCTCCTTAGCCAGAACGTGCTGACAAAATTCCTATTCACTGTGGGTGAAATTCACCCTTCTACAGCGGGCCAGTGCAGAACCTATATACCACTTAGATTCTGAACATTTAAGTCAGACATACATGCTTCTTAGGTTTCGGGTGAGCCCTGTACACAGAGGTGAATTTAACCCTTCGAGCATTGAAAACAGTGAAAGAAATGGCCTTCAATAGGCTAGTGAAGATTTCCTTGGTCATTCTACAGGTGAATCAAAACAACACCCACATTCAAAAGTTTTGGTGGTCTTGATTTTGCCAAATTCTCTACCTGTACTTAGGTGAACTATAGTATATGGAATATAAGAAATAAAGCATGCCCATCATAGCATATGAGAACATGTAAAACATTCCCCAATTGGATTATTTTATTATGTTTTAAGAAAAACTAATAAAATAATTTGTGCACCTTTGATTTTAACTAGGGACTGGATCATTCATCTTGGATTATAATAGAAGAATTACAGTACAATTATTACTCCCTAATTAATTCTGTCTGTGTAAATCAAAGCTCTAATTATAGACACAAAATCTGCTCAATATTGTGGAATATTTATGCAAAACATTATTCGTAGCACTTATTAGCTAAACTATAATGTCTCACTAGAGCTGCAGCAGCAATTTTAAAAATAATGTCATCATTTTTGCCTCTTCGTTACAGCTCAATATGTGGAGAGCACCTGATAAAAGTACAATTTCACTAAAAAAAACCCACCTTTGTAGATCCCCACTGATAATTGGTTCAGTTCTGCCTTTAAGAGACATCTGTCTTCATTTAGAAGAAAAATAACTTTAAAAATAGTAATAAAAATATTGTATGGGAAGGCTGCCTTCTAGCTAACTGTGCAGCTGTCATTGTGCCTAGACAAGTGGCATTTCATCCCTCCATGATAACTGGCTTTGGGTTCTGTACCAGCCACAGTCACTGCATTCTCTGCCATTCTTACTTATATTAGACCTTTGCATACTGATCTAGTGGCTAAAGCACTAGAGTGGAACTCAAGAGAGCTGGGTTCTATTCCTGGCTCTGCCACTGGCCTTCCGGGTCACCTTAGGCAAGTCACTTCTCCTCTCTGTGACTCAGTTTCCACATCAGTAAAATAGAAGAGAACGCTACTGACTTCCTTTGTAGAGCAATTTGAGACCTACTGATGAAAAGTGCTATAAAAGAGCTAGGTATTATTATTACCAACTATTCTCCATGGCCCTGATCCTGCAAGGTCCTGTGGAGGACCTTTGCACCCTTCTGGAGCTCCAGGGAAGGCAGTTTCTCTCTGCAGGGGCGCAATGATCCACCCACAGAGAGCAGCTTAAAGGTCCAAGATCTGTATTTCTCCTACATTTTTCCATACAGTGGTGCTCATGCAATCCCAATTATATAAAGTACAAGTTACCTTGAGCATATGCATAAATAACAAGATTTCTAAGTAGCTTCCATCAATTGACTTATGTACAATGCTTTGGGGGGAAAAAGACAGACAACTTGATAATAGATACTAAGGCCAGGTCTACCACTAGGGGCAGGGATCGATGTAAGGTATGCAACTTCAGCTACGTGAATAATGTAGCTGAAGTCGATGTACCTCGCTCGACTTACCGCGCCGTGAGGACACCGCAGGGTCGACTGCCGCCACTCCCCCGTCGACTCCGCTTCCGCCTCTCACCGGGGTGGATTACTGGAGTTGACGGCAGATTAATCGGGGATCAATTTATCGTGTCTACACTAGACGCGAAAAATCGACCCCCAAAAGATCGATCGCTACCCGCCGATTTGGCAGGTAGTGTAGACCTGCCCTAAGTGTAGAGAAAGTGTTTAGTGGACTGACTTCCACAGATCTGTGTTGCTTTATTGTCATTACTGAAAGTAGTAAGTGACTCAGTTCTAGAAACAATGGTGTATGGATACAAATAAAGGTTACAGGGATACAATAATTTTGACAGTATAACTCCATTCATTTACATAGAGTTGCACCAATGTTCGGTTACAGTAATGCAGCAGAACTACTTGAATGATCTGCAGGATTGGGATCTAAATCCCTAAATTGTGTATATTTATTAGAAGTTAAGATTGTTGCTTTGAAAATGAAAGGACAATTAGAAGTAGCATTTTAAATATCAGTAGATCTATGTAATGAGCTGTGTGGGTTTCTATTTATTTATTTATATTTTAAAACACAACCATCTCAGTTTATAGTGTGCAAGGAAAACCTCTCCTAAAACTTCTGAATGGCCATCAAACCTGAGTAATGTTTTTCAGATGAACACTGAGCTCCGGAATCTGTAAAGTGTTCTACAAACAACTGACTAGGAGATTCTTGCCATTGACAAAAAATGCAGCAAGTACCTGATCAAACATCATAATGACCTTACGGGAAAGACAGTGAACACTACTGTTGGGCTGCAAACAAGGTATCAAAAGGGTAGAATGTTACAGATCTCTCAAAAAGCAACAAGAGTTTTCATCACCTTTTCCTCCTCTCACAAGAAGTGCAGTTAGAACACCTCCTAGCTAAGACATATGGCAATTTAGAGAAGATACCTTAAAAGGGAGGGCTCATTGCAAAAAAAAAAAGATTTCTGTGGGGTTAGAGGGCATGCTTGGTTGCTGGCAGGATAGTACAATATCAGGGTTATTTTAAACTGTGGCTAGAAACAGGCTTGAATCTTAAATTTCAGGCTGTAACTCAAATGTGGCAGTGTTTCACCTTACCTTCCTTTGCCACAGAAGTTTTAAAGTCTACCCTTGTTCCACATTCAGATCTCCCATTCATTTTGCACAAAAACTTGGGAAGGATAGGGCCCTTTTGCGCCTCAGAATGGTTTTATTAGGAATGACTAAACTGTCACATGAGGCAAAGGTTCTGTTGATTCTTGTGAGAATGTGCCATCTCCTCAGGACCGGAGGAGTGGGTGCGGGGGGGTGGAATTCACAACAGGAGTTCAGTATTAACCAACTGGAATACAGGGAGAGGCAACAAGCAACAGTCAACTGCAGAACATCTATTGTAGGGCTAAAGCTGCTTGGTTCTGCCAGATTTAAAAGGCTAATACCAGAAAGGCATGCTGGGAAATAAATATTCCTATAAGAGGTCATTGAAAAGAGGTAGTAGGCTTGAGGTACTTATAAATGGAGTGCTATATACAACATACCCTAAGTATATCACAAATCCACATGCTTCAAAATTTAATATAAAAGGAGTCAGAATTATGCTTGACTATCTTATAGACAAGGGGAGGGATTCTCCCTTCCACTATCACTCCTGTAAGCTGCTGCTGTGACATTGGGGGACCACAGAAGCCTCTCAGCCAGCTGAGGCCAGGTAAATTTCCCTGGTACAGACACTGTGTAGGACAACTGTGGGCTGCCATGCACAAACCTGTTGTATCCTTGGGGCAGCAGGTTTAGGAAGAAATCATTTGACACAGAGAGCTGTGAGCCATGGAAGCAACCATTTATTTACACACACTGAACTGACCAAAACCAGCCCAAACTGGCTGGGCTATCCCCTAATAATCTAACTCAGTTGCCACAGCAACAACAAGGTGCTATTACCATGACAACCAAATACACAACATATTCCTCCCCCGTTAATAAGAACATCCCCTAAATAAAACAAACACTAAACTAGAGAAGGACGGTAGACTGCCTCCATTCCCAGCTAAATCCCAGGGATTTTTTTGCCCCATAACCGTGGGTTCACCTTAGCTAGAAACCCAGCCATTGAGGAGGTCTTCTATCTCTAGGCGGATTGCAGCAAACTTCTGGTGTTGTTGCACCCGAAAGTACCTTGGGGGCAGGCCTGACAATGGGCTCAGGGTTCGTAGCACGAACGGGTGAGGAGGTGGTATCAGCTTGTTCCGGGCAAGGAAGTATCTCAGCCGCTGGCAGTAATGGCGGAGAACAGTCAGGAACAGGTGATTCTTGATTCAGTGTCTCGCCAGTAGAGGTGAAGTCAGACAACTCAACTGAAGATGTGTCCTGATGACTGGCATGACCTGGCAACAGCTGATCTACATGATGCCGCCAGGTGAGATTCTCTGCAGTCCGGACTGTGTAGGAAACAGGTCCTGTTTGAGCGATGATCATAGCAGGGCCCCATTTAGCTCCAGAAGTATAATTCCGATATTTGATTTCATATGTGTGCGCTGAAAGTAACAATGCCCAACGTTGCATACGACTAGCAGCTAATGGGGGAATGCTTGTGTAGGGTCCAAAAATTGACGTCAGAGGTCTATGATCTGTAAGAAGAGTAAACTTCCACCCAAACAGGTACTGATTTAACTTCCGAATTCCAAAAATGATCCCCAATGCCTCACATTCGATTTGGGCATAGTTTGTTTCTGCTTTGCTTAGAGTGCGTGAAACAAAAGCAATAGGTCTCTCTTCTTCCAAAGGCATAATGTGTGACACGACTCCTCCCATTTCATAAGGGGAGGCATCGCAGGCCAATTGTAGGTGTAAGGATGGATCAAAGTGCGTTAGAACTTCAGAAATTAGCAATGCATCCTTAGCCTTGTTAAATGCAACATTACAGGCTTCACTCCACTTCCAGGTCTCGTTCTGCCCAAGGAGTTCATGAAGTGGTTTTAGCAGTGTGGCTAACTGTGAGATGAACTTTCCATAATAGTTCAATAGTCCTAGAAGCGAGCGCAGCTGGCTAATATTTCGAGGTGGGGGAGTCTCCACAATAGCCTTAACTTTTGCAGGGGCCTGATAAAGACCCACAGCATCAATGATGTGTCCCAAATATTCAACAGAGGGCTGGAAGAATTCACACTTGTCTTTGCGAACTCATAGGCCATACTCTTCCAGTCTTTGTAAGGTAGCCTCTAAATTCTTTAGGTGATCCTCTTCATTCCTTCCAGTGACCAGGATGTCATCCAGATAGCATTGAACTCCTGGCAAGCCACACAAGATCTGGTACATAGCCCTCTGGAACAGTGCGGGAGCAGACGTTATTCCGAAGGGGGGGCGACAGTATTGATAAAGTCCCTTATGAGTCACAATAGTCAACAGCTCTTGGGACTTTTCATCGATGTGCATCTGTAAATACGCTTGACGGAGATCAATCTTACTGAACTTTTGTCCCCCCAGCCAGGCCTGTGAAGAGGTCATCGATGCGGGGAAATGGGTATTGCTCTGCACACAACACCGGGTTGACAGTGACTTTTAAATCACCACAAATCCGGAGGGAGCCATCTTTCTTCATTATTGGAACAATAAGAGTGTCCCATGGGCTATGGGTAACTGGTATTAGGACTCCATTGATGACCAGGAACTCCAGGTCTGCTTCAACTTTTGGCCTGATGGCATATGGCACAGTTCAGGCTTTCAGACATTTTGGTTGACTGTCAGGTTTAATGTTCAATGTCACAGTGATTCCCTTCATACTTCCCAGATCCTCTCCAAAAACAGCAGCATGTTTCCTTAGTATAGTGGCCAGACCGGTTTCTTCTTTAGTCATTCGGTGCACTTCTGCCCAGTTCAGCTGAATCTTGCCAAGCCAAGACCGACCCATTAAGGCTGGGTAATTATCTCTCACCACAAACAGTGGCAATTTAGCAGCCTGTCCATTAAGCTCCACCTTAACATCAATAGTGCCCAACATGGGCACAGCTTCTCCCGTATATGTCTTCAGAACAGTTTTTTTTGCCTTAAGCGGAAGATGCTTTAGCTTTTCTTTATAAACAGTCTTGGAGACGAGTGAGACTGCAGCACCGGTGTCCAGTTCCATGCGTATAGGTTTGCCATCCAACAACAGGGTTACCCAGTATCCACATGAGCCCGCTGCCAAAGACAAAACGTGCAGTGGCACTTCTTCTTGCGATGAGGTGTCACTTTGGTCATCCTGGGTATACTCTAGGGTATGCAGGTTTCCCTTTTTGGTCGGCCAGACCATAGCCCTCTTTTTCTTTTGTTTACAGGCACACTCAATGTGTCCCTTTTTGCCACAGTGTCGACACACCAGGTCCTTGCACCAGCATTCTGATGCCTGGTGACCCAGCTTACCACAGCGGTAACATTCCTGACTCTGCACAGTTTTGTGGGTAGGTTCTTGTGACACCTTATGCACCCTAGGGGATTCAGCAATGTATTGCACCTCCTTTGTAGCCAGTTCCATGGAGACTGCAATATCAACAGCCTTCTGTAAGGTAAGCTGAGCCTCTGTCAATAGGTGCTTCTGTATAGCTTCACTGTATAGGCCACACACTAACCTGTCACGCAGGGCATCACTTAACATCTCCTTAAATTCACAGTGTTCTGCTAGCCTTTTTAAAGTTGCTACAAATTGTACAACTGTTTCATCTTCTTTTTGGTCTCTTTTGTGGAACCTATATCTTTCAGCAATTACCAGTGGTTTTGGGGGAAAATGGGACCCCAGGATTTCCACAATGTCATTGTAAGATTTGGTCTCAGGCTTAACAGGGTGTAGTAAGCTGCGTAGCAGTGAGTAGGTCTTAGCCCCTCAAAAATTCAGAATATTGGCATCTTCTTCTCTTCTATAATGTCATTTGCAATAACAAAAAGCTCAAAACACTCAGTATACACATGCCATTGCACTATATTCTCTTCAAAAGGTTCCAGTGGCCCTGTAAGTATAGCCATGGTTTTAGTTTCAGGTTTCACAGTCAGTCCAAACAAGGTAGTTCTCACCCCTTTCCAACAGCTAAAAGATTTTGGTAGTTTTTTTAATTCTCTTTTTACCTTGACTTCTACTTCCTTCTGTTGCTGGGGCAGCACAGGGATCCCATCCTCGTCACTTGTTGTATCCTTGGGGCAGCAGGTTTAGGAAGAAATCATTTGACACAGAGAGCTGTGAGCCATGGAAGCAGCCATTTATTTACACACACTGAACTGACCAAAACTGGCTGGGCTATCCCCTAATAATCTAACTTAGTTGCCATAGCAACAACAAGGTGCTATTACCATGACAACCAAATACACAACAAAACCCTTTTGCAAGCCATGGTACTGGGGATAGGAAGGTGCATAGTGTCAGGTAAGAGGAGAGTAGCTTGGTAAGATATGGGGATTCTCAGCTGCTACAGAGCAGGCTGAACCATGGAATCATAGAAGATGAGGATTGGAAGAGACCTCAAGAGGTCCTCTAGTCCAATCCCCTTCTCAAAGAAGGACCAATCCCAACTAAATCATCCCAGGCAAGGCTTTGTGAAGCCAGACCTTAAAAACCTCTAAGGATGGAGATTCCACCACCTCCCTAGGTAACCCATTCCAGTGCTTCACCACCCTCTTAGTGAAATAGTTTGTCCTCTATATCCAACCTAGACCTCCCCAACTGCAATTTCAAACCATTGCTTCTTGTTCTGTCATCTGCCACCACTGAGAACAGCCTAGCTCCATCCTCTTTGGAACCACCTTCAGGTAGTTGAAGGCTGCTATCAAATCATTCTCTAATTCTTCTCTTCTGCAGACTAAATAACCCCAGTTCCTTCAGCCTCTCCGCATAAGTCATGTTCCCCAGCCCCCTAATCATTTTCATTGCCCTCTCCTGGACTCTTTCCAATTTGTCCACATCCTTTCTGTAGTGGGGGGCCCAAACCTGGATGCAATACTCCAGATGTGGCCTCACCAGTGCCGAATAGAGGGGAATAATAAGGCAGCACATAGCGGTAGAAAAGAGTAATATAAAGCAGTTCCTGGCTGTTCTGGCTTTTGTTGGGGACTACAGAGACCCTTGCAGCAGGGGGGAATCCAGACACACCCTTGTGTGCTGTACAGCACAGAATTCCAGTCATTGCATTTTACAGCCTATTGCAGAAAACAGCAGCGTGAGAACATCATTTAAAAAAACAAAATTAATGTAATAACTTGGTCACTAGAAGGCCTTGTGGAAGTCTGAAGCATTACATACATCTAAGTCACTGTAATTGCCACAAATCAAAAACCTTTTTCAGACCATTCTGTATTTCTTTCATTAGATTGGAAAACTTGAAGCTCAGTGGAGCAGAAAAGAGGGGCAGGGGAAGGAATCTCTTTTGGAATATTTTAAGCGAATTGGGCTGTTCAGCAAGGATATCGAAATGATAAACTAAGCTGTACTATTTCTGAGAACTCCAGAACAACTAGAGGTGCAAGCACAATCTGATGATGTGTCTATCCTTACACCTGCCTTTCCTCCCACCCTGCTTGCAGTCCACACGTTTGCTTTTGCTAACCCAGTTAAACCAAGAATGCTGCTGGGAACATGGAAGCACAGGAATTAATCAATCTTTTAACAATGTTTTCAGAGGTTAATTTCCTCCATTGTTAAAGTATCAAGAATTTCTTTAAAAACCAAAACTGCCATAAAAATATAAATCAAATGCTTTTTTCTATCTTTAAAACCAGGAAGCATCTGTAAAGCGTATGTAATACTGATGAGTGACCCTTAACTTTCAATCAACTTTGCTAATAGCATGCAAAATGAGATGGAATTATCAACAGTTAGCAAACTAACCCATTGTCTGTAATATGAAGCTAGGACAGAGTCACTCGCCTAGAAGGGGGATTCCAGTTGTTTCACCTATTACTAGCTGCTGAAAATACTAATGCTACCAAGACTAGGAAGTAGTAATGGAAACAAAAGCTTAAAAGAAAGTATTTGGAAACTGACATGCTAGGTTTGTTCAAAATGCAGTAATACAGTTGGCACCTGGACAATTTATGGAATTTCATCTGAGAATTTCTTGTCCCAGTAAACAGACACAGTACAAGGCTGAAACTCCACAGGTGCTTTCTTTCAGAGGCTCATTTTCCATACTTATAACAATGTATCTTAATTCCAAGTTGATGAGTATTCCTGCCAGCAATACATTTTTACTTTCCTAAATCTCTGTCTTGGGATTTCTCAGAGTTAAATGTGCTGTTTTAGGGCCTATTCCTTGCAGCTGTTTCTGTGTACTCCAGACCACCTAGCCAAATTGCAAGGTTTTGGCTATGGCTTTACCTTGACTGGATCTAAGTTAATTCCTTCTATTTCATTTTCCCCTGGGCAGTCTCAGGTTTGGCACATTTTTTGAAACTACCTCTCCATAGCAATTCATTGTCATCCATGATATATTAGTATGGGGGAAATTAGGTTTGGGTTTTGTAATGACCCAACCACTCCCAGTCTTTATTCAGGCCTAACACCAACCCAGGAATCAAACCCTGCAACAAACCCCAGTGCCAACTCTGTCCACATATTTATTCAACTGACACCATCATAGGACCTAATCACATCAGCCATGCCATCAGGGGCTCATTCACCTCCACATCTACCAATGTGATATATGCCATCATGTGCCAGCAATGCCGTTCTGCCATGTACATTGGCCAAACCGGACAGTCTCCACACAAAAGAATAAATGGACACAAATCTGACATCAAGAATTATAACATTCAAAAACCAGTAGGAGAACACTTCAGTCTCCCTAGTCACTCAATAACAGACTAAAAGTGGCAATTCTTCAACAAAAAAACTTCAAAAACAGACTGCAACATGAAACTGCAGAACTGGAATTAATTTGCAAACTGGACACCATCACATTAGGCCTGAATAAAGACTGGCAGTGGTTGGGTCATTACAAAACCTGAACCTAATTTCCCCCTACTGTTACTCACACCTTCTTGTCAACTGTTTTAAATGGGCCATTCTCATTACCACTACAAAAGTTATTTTTTCTCCCTTGGTATCCTACTGTTAACTGAATGGTCTCGTTGGACTGACCTCACACTTGGTAAGGCAATTCCCATCTTTTCATGTATTTATACCTGCTCCTGTATTTTCCACTCCATGCATCTGATGAAGTGGGTTCTAGCCCATGAAAGCTTATGCCCAAATAAATTTGGTAGTCTCTAAGGTGCCACAAGGACTCCTCGTCGTTTTTGTTCTGTACAGTAAGTTTCATTCTCCAGAGTTTAACCATGTGAAATGCCATAAAATTGGCTAACATTTCCCACCACAAATACTTTTACCTAACTTTTAATAAGATATTAAATCTTTGTTAAACTTCAATATTTAATACAGTTGATATTCTGGTGGATACACATTTTCTATCCTAATCATTTTACTGGCAACATCTGTGTTCAGCAAATTGGAGTTCACTACATAGGGTTACACTATATTAATAAACCAAAATATCTGGGCCCTGATGTTTAATTCATTGTTTTTATTAGTATATTTCCAGAAGGAGATTTAATTTGTACATATTAAGCACACCAATCACATAGCTTCACGCTCTGGATTGTATTTCATTAAACGTAATCCCTAGTAATGAATCTTGCAAATTTTTCAGACAAGACACGCCTCCCTCCCTCTTCATTCCACCTCAGATGTTTGAGAAGCTCAGTCAAATTTATTAAGCAGGAGGAATAAAAAGATTCCTACTCTGATATAAAATATCAATGTGTGTTCTACATGGGCATTCAGTTAGCACAGGCAAATCCACAATTACCCTCACAATATTTTAGCCATTTAGAGGGGGTAAAGGAATGTTTCATCCATGAGCATTAATATCTACTGGTTGTAGCAATATTTGATAATAGACGTGTGGTTTGCGTTGTAAGGTTCTCTATCTCAGGGGACTAGCTGTATCTTCATACTATCAATTATCTCTGTATTTTCTGCATATGGTGCAGGTGCAAAGGAGACAGTTAAAATAATAACATCATCTTTTATGAGAAATATAATTTCTCACTAAGAGCATTTTGAAGAAAAAAGAAATTAATCATCTATTTATTTACAGTACTCACTTAGCATTTTCATGGGTTTGTGTATCAAGTTTTGATTACAGGATTATCAGAGTCTGTTTTTAACTAATCTGTTTTTAATGAACGTGTCTTTGCCAGTCTGGTGTCCTCCACTCCAACTTTTTTTTTTTCATTTATAGCATTTTAACTTTACTCTGTCAAAGGGAAAATACAGGTCTTAGTAACAATCATAGGAAAGTGGTAAAAATGTTTTGTAAAGCCCAGTCTTGATTCAGCAAAGCATTTAAGCATGTGCTAAAGTCCCATTTACACAGATACTTAAAGTTAAGCACATGCTTAAGTGCTTTGTTTAATTGGAAATAATACACTTAATGAAATTTGACCCACATGGCTGTTTGCACTGTGCTAATCTGTCTTTTCTTTCTGTGAACTGTGCATTTCTCAAGTCAGTAACATCACTACAGTGAAAAAACAAAAACACAGAAAGCATAGTTATGGCAAATTACCAAAATGTTTTGAAATAAAAGAAAATGTTCACGCCAAGCGGCTGGCTAAAAAGATGGGCAAGCAATGACTGACAGCATGGTAACTACAAAGAACTTTTGCATTGCTGTGATTCTGGAGCTATGGTGGTGCCAGTCCTGTCCTCAGTGTAGTTTACTGCAGCCCCAAATCCGTTCTATTTTAGGCTATCGGCCATCCCCCTCAGGATGATATTATGGCAGCTGGGGATTGGCCAGCCATAAAGAAGTTAGACCATGTCATCTATCCCATAGCTATGCCCCCTACACATACGTCAGGAATGGAGAAGTTGGCTCTAAATCACCAGAGGACTCCTTATTACCAGGGAATACTTAAGTAACGTGAAATTGGAAATACTGTTAAAACAGGTTTGGAAACTTTCTCTGAAGAAAGTACAGAAAATTCCTATCTATTTTAAGGAACAGAGCTAATACTGCCTCTAAAATCCTACTAACCAAATGAAATTAAGCTCAAAGCCACTCAGGAGCTTTGAGGTGACAGTAGTTCTGATGTGAACAGCAAGCTGACTCAAACTCAGCTCGAGTTATTACTGAACATTTATATTCCAATGGGGCCTAGATGCTCCAGTCAGGACCAAGGCCTCATCTTCTTTCTGCCAGAAAATGATCACTTTCAGAAGATTTTGTTTTCCCATCCTCTCTGTTACACTCTCACCCTCATACCATTCCTGGCTCCTTTCCTATCATCAAAGTGGAAAAAAAATTAAGTCTTGAACTTCTGAATGAAGCCATTGTTTGGAAGATCCCTTTCTATGTAAAAACAATGTTCATTTGTGCCTGAATACTCATCTGAAGGATGACTGCTAATCAGATATACTGGCCAAGCATGTTTAATGAAAAGCAGTAGATTAAAAGGTAAAGATTGATGCTTATGAAATTATTCTCCTGAAAACCTGCAATCCTTCCTGTAACTAATGAAAGAAAGGCAATCAAATCAGTCATTGTCAAAAAACCCTATCAACAATTCAAGATGTGAATTTGTTTGATTGGATTAAAACATTTAATGGACTTTTGTCTTCACACATGAGAACAAAAATTAGCAAGTGTACTTATTAATTTATAAATGAAGCACTTACATTTAAGTGTAATTAGACTGTGCCAAAACATGACAGGAGGTGACCAGGATGACCTGACCTATGAGTAAAATGATGAGCTACGTTTGTTTATGTTCATTTTTGGGGGGTGATTTTTCCCCCCTTTTGTTACTATCAAAGACAAAGGAAGGGACACACTGGCAGGCCAGTGTCTGCCAGTTTGTAAACAGTGCTCTCGCACTGGGCTGGGTGGAGCAGGGCCGCCTCCACCATGCCATGCCCCATTTCCCTTGGCCAGCCCCTAGCTCTGGGGACCAACTTCCCCGCGCCATGCTCCATTGCCGTCATAGGGGCCCACACATATGTTTGGTGCCGGGCCCACAAAGGTTAATCCGGCCCAAATGGACTGGATTTATTACACAGGTATAAATCTGGAGTATCTCCATTTACACTTCTGTAAATAAAATTGCAGTTTGGTCGATTGCTGCGGCTACTATTTAGAAAATGTGCAGGAGATTAAGGGCCTGATTGTGCCATTAAAGTCCAGCCCAGAGTACAAGGCAGGTAGATCTATAGCATCCCAAATCGATGGGTAGGAGGCATTATGCTTCAGATGCTGTACAGTGCTCCCGCTTTGCCATCTCTTTGGAAAGTGCAAGGTGCTCCTCCTTTTGTGGACACAAATCTCCGTGGTCCCTTCCTTCCCAGTCCTTTTGGGAGGTGACAAACACACACAGGTGCACTTGCCTTGCACGCAGAGGAGTGGAAGCACTGCTTTAGCAGCTGGCTCCTTGTCCCCTCCCAAGCTCATGCACTTTCCCAGGACCCAGGGACACAGTGGAATAAATCTCAGGGAATAGGTTTTTCTTGTCAAGGAAAATCCAACGACTCCGTTAATTAAACTAGTGGGGAGAAAAAAGTAATTAAGCCTTAGAAAAAATTAACTTTGAATCCAAGATAAAATATTAGATTTTACTCTGGGTAATAATTAATAAGTAATTAATTCCACCATGACAGATACAATAACTGAACAACAGTGGCTAACTCTCCTGAGTTAATTCTTTATGTGGCTCTTTATGGAAAAATATCACACACACACACACACACACACACACACACACACACACACACACACACTTTTCTTTGTTTACAGCCCCTGTTCATTTTCCTTCTTAACAAGATAAATAAGAATGCGAGTGGTTGGTGGTTATGCATGAAGTCTCTTAGGCACCAAATAAGGTTTAAGTGCTTCAATCTTTCCCTTGTCTCAGTGTTAACCACTGCCAGGGAGGACAAACACAATCAGCTTTGGGCTTCCTCTGTGATTTATTTGTTGTCGGTTTTTAAATAAGAGTGAATCAAATGTTTGCAGAAATGGCCAACTTGTTTAGCCTCCTTTGGGAAAAAGCAAAGGCCCTTGAGAAAGGTCCCACAATGGGGAAATAAGAGTTGCCACTTCAAATGGAGGAGAGGGACCACAGAGAAAGTAGGGTCAGAAAAGTGAGGAGACAAGAGAAAAAAGAAGCAGGTAGCATGGAGGGGACACTGTAATATGAGAGGAATAGTAGGAAAGTGCAAGTGAGGAACACCAAGCAGAGAAACTCAGACGAGCATAGTTGTCAGCTTCTTTGTATCCTCGGATTAGTGGAAGTATGAGGAGTAACAGGAATAGGAGTTTACTAAATAGAGGGAACAAAAAAACAACAACCCCACACACAAACAGGGATGTAGCTGAAAGTCATAGGGTTAGAATGAGGGAACCAGTAGGGGACACCGAGCAGTGAATGTTGATGAGCAATAGTTACCAGCATATTTGGTTCCTTCAGAGGGGAAGGACCAGGAAGAAATGGGGATGAACTAATTATGGGGGACAAAAATTAAAAGCAGGAAGGAATCATGTGTCATAAGGTGCCAATAGGGGACACTTAGCAGTGACCACAGATGGGCATAGTTGCCAAACCAACATCCAGGGAGATGGACAATCCCTTTTTAATAACGCTAGTCTGGAAATTACGTTTTTCCTTTAAAAAAAAGTTTTGGGGGGTTTTCACCAAAACCTGAAAATATTTGACCAAAATGGAAAGATTTTGATGACAATATTGGTTTTGTCAAAAAGCCATTTTCTATGGGGGGCGGGGGACTTTTGACAGAAAGTTATGAATCAACTCTATTGATTATTCACAAAAAGTGAAAATCTAATGTTTAAATAGGACTAATGTGGTGCTTAGGCCTTGGTCTAGCCCTCAGGAAAGGGATGAAGTTCCACTCAGAAATCCTCACAGTGGGTATTATGGCCACACACACACACACAAAAAAACACTCATCAAAAAAATGTGCCTGCAAAAGGATTGCAAGATCTGACCTAGCACAGAATGGCATGCTGTGTGATACAAGATTGGTGGTACAAGCTTCCCCACACTGCCCTGCTAATGCATCACAACTCTGACCTAAAGAGACCCTCTAGAAGGGAGAAGGGGGTCATTTGGCATCCCTGATCTGTGTCTCACCGAGACTTCCAACAAAGGTGTCCCAAGTTGTGGTATTTTTGTCATGTGACTGCCTGTTCACTTTTAACTGGCTGAGACTACCAGCTGGAGTAATTTTTAGTAGCTGCTGAACTCATCAATACAAGCAACTCTGGTTTAAACCCAGCTATTACAGATGAACTAACCAGTCTAACTTCCAGTTGAAACATCTATATTTAGTGATAAGGATCAGGAAAGGGTGCTGTTCCTTGTCATTCAGTGGACAATTTATGTTTCTGTCCAAAAGAAAAACTAATATTATCTTCAGTACTATCACACAATAAGCAAAGCATTTTATTTACAATCAGTTTTTGGTTGCTTTTAAACCGATTTTGGTTAGGAACAGCAAGTCCTCAGATGAGAGGGCCCAAATTCCTACACCAGTTATGTATGCAAGTTAGTGTGTGTAATCAAGGGCAGAATGTGGCCACATAAAAAAACTTTTTAAATGTAAACAGAGTGTAACCAGTAATGTCCACCTGAGTCTGCAGATTGTCTGAAACTACAGCTCTGTGAAAAGACATTAACAGTTCCATTCATCTGAGGGGGGGGGGGGTTAAACTTTATATTTAAGTCATCTTTGCATTTCAAAGTTTAACTATTTACTACTGATACATTTAGCAAAAATATTCAGTCAATATGCTCACCCCAGACCCCTGAATTGTCTTCCAATGTGACAAAGGCCCAGCTGTTCCCTACTTAGTTACCAGAACCTTCATCTTCCTCCAACCACTTCCGCAATGTCAATAGAAAAATCTGTGGCACTCTGAAATCTCAAAATTTAGGAGCAAAGTAAAATTAATTGATTTTAATATAAAAATAAACACAAGGGATGCTTTACAGATTGCATTATTTACTCCTGGGGGAATACTGTGCCACTGTTAATGCTCATAATTAATGAGACATGCATATTTTTAATTTTTTGCACAGCAAAAAGCTTCTGCTGAAAAGTTTCTGAAGTTCTGCCTTTTTCCCACCAGAGGGTGCAGTGGCGATACAACACAGCAGCAGCTCCCAGCAGAAAATAACTTCTGCAGGTGTGCCTTTTGCCCACCAGAGGGCACTGTGGTGATAGAACTTTGCAGCTGTTGCCCGCCAGCTAGGGAAGAGAAAGAGCCCACAGAGCTTTCTTCACAGCACCTGTAGGGCCAGGTCAGGAGACAGGTGACAGACAGTGTGGGGTGCTGGGGGGTCAGACGGGCTCATAAGGGATAGTGGGGGAGGACAGACTGGGGCAGGAACTGAATGGGAGTGGAGGTGCAGGGCCACATGGTGATGGGGGAGGGCATGCAGGGCCACATAGGGACGGGGGAGGGCATGCAAGGCCACATAGGGACGGGGGAGGGGGTCTAAGGCCACATAAGGATAGGGGGTGGCTGAGTGGGGGCACAGAGACACATGGGAACAGTGGGAGGGGGTGCAGGACCACATGGTGATCGGGATAGGGGGAGTGGGTGTCTGAGTGGGGATGGAGGGACACATGTGCCTGACTGAATGGGAGAGTCTAGGGATCAGCCACGTCTGGACGGGGGAAACTCCCTAACAGGCCCTCCTCACCCTCCAAAAAAACCTGTTCCATATTTTCCCACACATATCCAACAACCCTCCCAGTTCACAGCCAGGCTCCTTCCCAGCAATTATTTCCCTCTCCCTCATCTCCTCCATTATTCCTGACTTCCCCAAGCCTTTGCACCACTTCTGAGGAGTGCAGGAAATATGGTTCTGTATTGTAGTTTAAATTAATTATTACTCAGAGTTCTGTATTAATATGCCTAATAAGGACTCTATTTGTCAAAAAACATTTTCTGAATCTTTTTTGTTGTCTATATTGTTACAGACATACTTGCTGACAGGTATTTTGAAATAAATGACCAAAAATTGACACTGGTGTGATTATATTGCATTATTTTGACAAATAAAATATGCAGAATTTGAAAATATTGTGCACAGAATTTTTAATTTTTTGTTGCAGAATTTGTAAGTTTTGGGCACAGAATTCCACCAGGAGTAATAAATGATTCATCTTCATGTTTAATTCAGTAAAAATCTCCATTATTGAAAAAAGCAACCTGGAACTGCCATAGACTTTGCAGACTGCCACAGGAAAGGCTTTGCTGCAGAATTTGGGGGCAGTGAGCTGTGGAATTCACTGGGCTTTGACAATCATTATTAATTTGATTTTTTTAGCTGGAAGTCATGAATATTTCGATAGGATGTCAGATGCCCCAGCTGCATAACTAGTAATTCATAATGCCACTAAGGGTCAATCCAGAGTTCCAGTGAGATCAATGAGGTTACATTAGTGTATATGAAAGAACTAACTACTAACTGCTGGGAATTAGGAACAAAATTTCCCCTAAAGGCAGGTAATTCCATAGTAGTCCATTACAGGGTGCAGTGCATCTTCCCTACAAGTATCTGACTCTATCAGCCTCTGTCAGAGGCAGGATAGTGGATTAGATGAATCACTGTGGTGCATCAGTATAGCAATTCATATGTTCCTACCTCTCTCACTTGTATTAGGAACATGTTCCATCTACATCAGCATGCTGGATCAGGAACAAGCCCCAGCTATTTCAATATGTCTGTTAGGATCTTGCTATAGTTGTAGGCAGTGTTAGAAATGCCCCAGTTGTTTGCTTCTGTAATTTATTCACTAGTTTCATATAAAAAAAATGTCTACTCATATTAGATAACACTAGTTGTGTAGTAAAGTGTCCAAATGAGAACTAGCTTTATTGGAAAATCATCTCTTTTGTTCAAGTCTGCCCTGTCTGAAAGAATAGCTGCCATAAAATCCAGTTAATTTACTGGATTCATAGGAAGAATCTGAAGTTCAGCCTAGCAACTGGTACACAACTTCTTGATATTTCCCAAGTCTAGGTAAATATGGTATTGGCATGGAGAAACTGTTCATCAACAGAAAACTATTGAACTGTGTCTTCACCAATCACATTGGTGAGTATAGCTCATAACGTTAATAATCGGATCACGAATCTCACTCTCTCGCATACATACACACAAACACGGACAGCCCATATTTTGAGCCTCTGAAATATAGCTTTCAATTTCCGAAAGGCTAGTCACATTAAATCTTAGAACCCAGGAGCAGTACACTCATACACAAGTCATAACTCATGTTAGCCATTTAAACATTTTTTCCCAAATGGCACAATCTAACAAGTTACAGTATTGTTGTTCTTGTTCTACAGAAATTAGATTATAATTATGATGACAGTGACAGATGTGATAAATGGATTGCTAAATGAAATGACTATCTTTTCGCTTGTATGCCTTATTCTAGGTAGCATTATTTCTTACCATCCTTTGTGGAAAGCAGGAATTGCTTTTTAAATCAAAGTCACTCAGAACCAAGGATATGTATGATGGATGTAATCACTGATAGCGGGTTTCATAGACAATGGGCATTTATGGTGCAAAGTTGTAGGGAGTTGTTAGAGATTCTGTAACTAGGACCTTTTTTTAAAAAATCTAATTGCTTCTGTACAGCAAATACGTAAACATTTTCCAGTGGATAATACAAAATTGAGGCATCAGCCTAGGTAGGGAGCACTTCTAATAAAGTGTTCTTCATTAACCCACCATACATCTAAAACATGGCAGAAGCTCCCCTATTACATCATACCAAAAGCTAGAGTCCTGTGGAATTCCCACACATGCATGCCTTCCAGTACTTGCACTGATTGACAGCTCTTTTGCTTCCAGTTACAGGTGATACTTCCTTATTGTACTGATAGTCTTCTCACATTGATAAATTCTCAACATTTTGCATCTGTTGGCTATTGATATTGTAAGTTGGCAGGTACTTTGTTAGTTATTCATATGTTTACACAGTTAACTATTAATATAAATCTATAAATAACAGAGGTAGGAAGGGGAAATGTCTAGTTCACGCTCTTCCCACTGGAGTTTTGGCATTCAAGCAGGTTATCACATTTGTAATTAGGTGTATTCAGAAACTAGTCCTATTGGGCTTCTCCCTGTGTCCTACCCTGTAGTCGCTGAAGACATTTAACATTTTTTTCTCACTGTGCATTTAATATTCGAATACTGGAGGTTTATGTAGCTTTGCTGACAAGTAATCCAATTCAAGGCTAGTGTCTTCCCTAACCATTGGCTAATATAGGAATTGTAGTGACAGCACATGATTTCTGCCATTGTAAGTCAGGCTGCAAACAATAAGAATTTCAGCATCAATGGATGGATTCATGGATTTTTTTTCTCATTGCAGTCTCATCATCACCGCTTTGTGGAGCTGAATTTATCGAAGGGCACTAACAAGGCTGAGATTTCTTGGGACATATAGATCACATACCATGTGTCACCTTCATCATTCCTACCACTTGTTCCTGAAATTACTATTTTAGCACATGAGCCCCCTTCCAGCCATCACATGCACTCTGAGGTATACAACAGAACCAATGAAGGACTCCCCTCTCCTCTATGTATGTACATTTTGAGATGATTGTGGTTTCCCATCCCTCAATGGCGATCAGTGTTTGCTGAGTGTTTGATTGTGTCTCCTACAATTCAGCAATAGTGCTGTTATGCAGCCTCTCGGGTTATTTTAATCACATGAAATGGTGGATTTCAGTGGTAAAGGGTTGTTGTTACTGAGGGGAAGGATGGACCAGTGATTAGAGCACTAGCCTGAGTGTCAGAAGACCCCGATTCAATTTCCTGCTCCACAACAGATTTCCTGTGGGACCTTGGGCACATCTTAGGGACTGTTGTGAGAATAAATACATTAAATATCATGATGGGCTCAGATTCTATCATAATGGGTCACAGCAGTACCTAAAATGGGTACATATAATTATAACAATATTTACTGCAAGCGTAGCCTCTTTCTGCATTGGTTTCACTTTGGGTGGTCCCAACACATAAGACACATGCCACTTGTCCAATCTTGACATGACAAAGGCAACAGGGATGTTAGCAGGGTGGATAAAGAAATAGGTGATTTAAAATAAATAAATAAATAAATATTTTGTTTTATTTTGCTGTTTAAATGATAGTAAGCTTACTGTTTTAGAAATAACGCTGTTTAAAATAAAATCCAAATTTAATGCAGAATATGGAAAGGCCTAAATTTATAATCTCTTAAAACACTTAAATAAAAAATAATATGGTGAATCTGTAAGCCTCTATCAAAACTTTTCATTGAATGGCTTCTTTGCTATAGAAAGAAACAGGGCAAACACATCAAACTTTTGAGGTCAAGATCTATAAACATGGCACAGTAAGTCAAGTACCATATTAAGGGTTAATTTTGTTTAATACAAATACATGTTTTGTGTGTTAATTAAATTCCAGTTTGTTACAATCCTAATGCAGCTTGACAAATCATGAGCAAAAAGTTTAGTAAATAAGCAATATATCATTCACCATTTTCCAAACATACAAAAAATGTACATTTAAAAAGAATCTGGAAATATTAAGCTATATAATTGATTAAATAAATGTATATAGTTATAGTGTACCTTCCTAGGGAGCAAAACCAAATCTAACATAAAGGCTCTATTTAGCTGTAAGTCAGCATGTTTTAATGGTTATATTAACCAATGAGAATGCAGCTCTCTTTAGAAGATAACTGAAGTACAAATAGAAAAAAGTTGATTAAAATCAAAGTATTTCTCTCAGTGATTTAAATCATGATTTATATCAATCCACCCTGTACGGTAGAAAGGTTCCCCTTTTCCCATAGAGAGGACGCTTACTCTTACAAGCAGATGCAGATGAGAACATGTTATGTTTTTGCTACAAGTGCTGTTTGATCTCCCAAGAAAAACTCAGGATCCAACAGAACTCCCAGGATGTGACCCTGAATTGCAAATGGCAGATGAATTTCCTGCATCAAAGGTGCACATTTCACCTTCACCACCTTTACTGATTGCTTCTCCCAACCTGCAAACATTACTCAGACTTATTTGGAATCAGAGTGATTTGTGCGGGCTAAAAATAGCCTAGTCGTAAAAATATTTCAAAGTCACCTTTTGTTTCCTTGACTTCTATCATAGTTTATCCAAATCCACATTCCCCAGACACTCTCACTTGCCATAAATTCAAAGCAAATATTTCTCCTTTCTTGCTCTTTTCAAAAACATCCCTATTAATCAGATTTCTCATTTCAGACTATTAGAGTTTAAATTTACTTTGGGAACTTCTTGAGCCTATCCTGGCATTTTTAAAAGTTGTTTCCTTAGATCAGAGAACAAACCTCTTTCACAGGAAACTGTGAATGAGTTTTTGGATCCCTCACATACAGCCTTAAGATGTCAGTGGTTCATATCAGATCACCAGCTGTTGAAAATGGCTTAATTTTCTAAAAAATTTTTTTGGAGAGCGCACACAAGGGTGTGTGTTGAACAGACACTTCTTGCCCTCAGATCTTCTTAGAACTATAACTGACAATAGGAATAATGCTGAAAATATGGTATGGAAGTATACTTGGATACACACGAGGCTCCCAATAAATGCATGCACTTTCTTTCACTGCGGTTTGATACCACATACAACTCTTTAAAAAATAACCATCGTGTGTTTTTGTAGGCTAATATGACAACGCAACCTAATCTTCCTTATTTGTGGATGTTGGCTGTTATGTTAGAGAGGGATAGGTGGATACATGGCCATAGCTCCTTGCATGATAGATAACTGTACTGAGAGAGGGACTGGTTAAATACAAGTGTTACTTCTCACCACACTCCCTAGTGCCTCCAGCTATCTCCTTTATAGTGGTGCTTCTTCTCCACATCCCCAGGACAACTCAATCTCACAGAAGATATAATTGAGCATTACAGAATTGGGTCAGTTTAAGATTTGGGATAACAATTACTTTTTCCTGATTGGTTTTACCATTCTCGGCTGTAACACCTGTGAGATCTCTTAGTTTCCTGCAGCATGACTAAGTCTTGTTGCCTCCTAAGGGCCTCATGAAAATATAGGTCCTAGGACTTCTGTGATGCATGTTTGATCGATAGCAGACCTTCAAACATTATTAAAAAGATATCAAAAATGAAAGACCTTCAAAATATTGTGTGTCTCATAAAAGCTTGATTGGCTGTACAAAAAAATAAACATTGAGCTATTATTTACAGTTTTATAGTTAAGGAAAAGGAATTATTATGCAAGCAGAGATGGTTATAGACGAGTGCCTGAATACATTTTGTACTGTATCTTTTTTATTGTTTGTAATTATTTGCTTTACTTAGGGCCTAAACCTGCAAGATGCTAAGTACCATAAACTCCCATGGAATTAAATGGGAATTGAGGGTCCTAAGCACAAGGACACAATCGATTAGGCTCTCAGGCAATAGAGGTGATTCAGTTAATTAATGGCAATATTGTGTGAAGCTGATTTACAAAGACTAAACCAGGCTCCAGCTGAAATGAGGATTAACTCTTCAATAGAATATTTTGGTACCAAACTCCATGGAGTTGACAAAAATAATGTGTCAGTCTAGTGAGTTGCCCGCAGTAAGGTCCAGATTTGTAAAGGTATTTTGGCATTGCTCTGCTCAGTATTGCAACACGTACCTGATTCAGGAGCCTAAATCTCATTTTCAAAACAAATGTACGTACTTAGGAGCCAAAATCCCATTGACATATCAAACCAATCAAGCTAAGGATGTTAAATCCCAGTTTCTGCTTTTAGTCATACTCATTGTTGACTGCTACCAGAATAAATTTGATGAAATTGCTTTGTACTCCAAAACATTCAACTGGAAAGCATTTACATTTAATCTTGGGAAATCTTAAATAAACTTTCTTTTTGAAAGAAGTGAACAAAATTAATGTTTCATAGAAGGATTTTCTTTGATTCAGTCATATTAATGATTTGCTGTTTGATTACTTTTATCACCTGCATTATACGATGTGTGATTCACTCAGAACCATAACGTGTTGTATAGAAGGCACAGAATATGGTCCTCAGACTTTAAACCAACACCAGAAAGCAGTTAATTATTGTTTCCAGCTCTTCTTTTCTCCTTTTACTGCATTTCACACCCTACATCCTCATTTAAAATTATGTTAAGTTTTGTTCTGTGTATTTAGACATATCCATTCTTGAATTAACCTGTATTGCAGGCCTGTTGGGAGTCATTTTGTTTGAACATCTGGACTCACCACATGTTTCTTACTGGAAGAAAATCATCATTTATAAGTTGTGATGAGTATTAAAAAGGGGGGAAATGAAGATGAGCCTCCATCTGTTTAGTGCACTATAAGATGAGTATACAGAAAAGTTTGTGTTTTAGATGTTTATGGAGTGAATTGGGGATGAGCTGCTTATTAGAACCTCCAACAAAATAGCTTTATAAATGGTATCAGTTTAATCCGACCCTAATTTAAATAACAGTTTAGCTAATATTATTGTTTAACCTGTATAGTTATTTCAAATAGTTCCAATTTACAAACTAAAGGCATGGTGCCAGTCTGGTGGCGAGGAAGACAGCGGTATAAAAATGCCTTAATGTGACCTTGATTCCATACCTACTTCCACCCATGCCCCTGATCCTGGGGCCATCTGAGGGCCAATTCAGCCTCCAACTCAATTTAAATCAGCTCTAAAATTGTGCCTGGATGACTGTGGGCCCCAAAAAAACATTCCAGCAGCTCAGACTCATGGAAGCTGGGCACACGCCCCTTTCCTAGGCCACGCTTCCTATACCAGGAGCTAGGAGGAGCATTGAAGTTCTATATCAGTTCTGCATTAGCTGGGCATTCAGTGCACACAGAGAGAAACCCGCATGTCAGAGCAGTGCAAAGGAGTCCCAACAGATCTGAGGATCTGGCCCTAAAATTTTTATAATAAAGCAGAAATATTTCCATTCAGAAGACTAGAGAAAGGTGCAATTGCTTATTAAGATTAATCATGGTACAAAGCCAATTGTTTATCGTAATGCATATTATAATAGTATCAAGCTGTTTAGACATGTACTGCAGTATTAAAATACAGTTTAATTGCAACTAGTAATTTTTACTTTCCCTAAATGACTACATGGTATTCGAGTTCTATCTACCTACATGCGCGTGTGTGCACACACGCACATGCACACACAGAGAAATAGTGATTCTACATCTCTTTTGTGGGAAATGAATTAATCTTCATATAGGAACCCTATGGGTTTTATTTACAGTATATCTATCTGTCAGCAGCAACTAATTAATTGGAGTCTGTCTCAGTCTCAGAACAACCTTAAAGCCAGTAATATTTCCCTGTGCAGATTAAAGGAAAACACGGAGAGTTAATTTGAAAAGAATTTTTCTAAAATGTCAGGAACCCTTTAATCAAATAAAGAAAGTTCATGACAGAAAAAAAAATCTTTATTTGCTGACATTTTATTGGTTGCAGAATGACACTTAAATTCTGTGAAGATATGCATGCAGCTCTAGGTGACCGGTTGCAATATGATCATACTTGGGAGAGGCTCAGATATTGGGGGTATCAGTGCATAAACAGACTGAAACCTATTTTATTTGGCACCAATGAAAACAATAAATAATTATTACGTTTTAGCCATCCCTTTCCGGACCAGCTACTCGTGTGGTGAAAATTGGCTTCAGTGGAGTTATGGTTATATCCCCATCTAATGTAACTGTGCCTTAATTGCCTTGTGTTTGAGATTAAATCAAGCCCTTAATATAATCCCAACATCGGGTGCCCTCTGTCATTTTTATACCACACTCATTGCAATCATTTCTGAACACAGTTTATATTTGTTTTGGCAAATATTTGTATTTTAAGTTCCTCTGACTCATCTCTCTCATACTGGGGCATGTGCATTTATTACTGCTATAAGAAAGCAAAGTCAAGTAATCCTTCCACTCTGTGGCATGGATAGAATCAAAGCTGCAACCTTCAATTTATGAACCAAACCCTTCACCAGTAGCACAGAGAGGAGAGATGAGCCAATACAGAGTTGTCATCCATGAGCTCAGATACCACAGAAGTTCTCTGGAGTCAACATCCATATTC
The DNA here is from genome assembly GCA_037349315.1 of Chelydra serpentina. Taxonomy (NCBI): domain Eukaryota; kingdom Metazoa; phylum Chordata; order Testudines; family Chelydridae; genus Chelydra; species Chelydra serpentina. The sequence goes on along the minus strand of JBAIAC010000035.1, from coordinate 23,978,602 downwards.
AGATCTCTGTGTCACATTGGAAGGGGAGTAGCTGGGACATGGCCACCCTGTGTACTAGTCTCATCTAGGAAACTTTGCGTCTTATCCTACAAAGTGGTAATTTCCTCCTGTGCATGTTTTTAATTTGCACTGGAGTCATGGGGGTTGAGGAACATTCCATGCCTTGCTGGCTCTCTCTGCATTTCCCAACAAAGTCATAACCACATTAATTCCCATGTGGTGGCGTCTACTCCACATTCAGACAGAAGAGAATTATGAAGCCACAAGCAGCTCTCCAATGTCAGAATGGCTTCTGAGTGGAGCCTGGAGTAGGGAGAGGAACAGAGTGGAAAAGGGGATTCTACCTGGCTGCCCAAGGGTCTTTCATTTCCTTTGAGAAGGTGAATGTAGAAGACTTAACTTCTGTTGGAAAGACAAGCTTTCGCGCCACAAAGAGCTCTTCTTCAGCTCTGCGTGGCTTGAAAGCTACTTTCTCTCACCAACAGAAGTTGGTCCAATAAAAGATATTACCTCACACAGCTTGTCTCTCTAATATTCTGGGACCAACATGGTTACAGCTACACTGCATCAGTATAAGGTGTACATCCTTTTCATGGCTACGAATCCCTTTCTCTGCAGTAGAGGATGCACTCAAAACTCTGAACTGTCAAATTTCCCCCCATACGTTTTGCTCTATCCCTTGGGATCAGATAAGAGTTTAAACTTTTTGTGGCTTATTTTCCTTTAATTTATAGAAGTATGTAACAGAGAAGTCTTTGCGGACTCCAAACATGCAATAAGGACAACAGCCTCATTGCACCAGTTCCAGGACTAAACCTGGTAAGATTTCTGAGATGTATGCATTATTTCTTAATCCACAGTGTTGCCAACTCTTTTGATACTTAATACTTTTCTAAAATCCACAGGTCATGAAGTTATGTGATTAGGTGGGAAAAAATCATCTTTCTTTTTAAAAAAGTTTCTTGCTCTCATGACTGTGGAGAAAAGTTTGCAAATATGACCCAAGTGCACCCCCAAAGAAAGAAAGAAAACAAAGAGAGACAAACTAAATAAAAGTCAAAACTTTCGGGAAAAAATCCTGATTTTTACACCAATCTTATGACGTTGGGTGGTGCCTAGCTCATTTTCCCATTGCTTCAGGTTGGCAATGCTTAATACATATTCACAACATTCACTACAACAGCTTCTTCAGTACCATCACAGTGTACGGAGTGAATGCTTAATAGCAAGAGTAAGGAACATGTGCTACAGATCCCTGTTTCCTGACTGTATAATGAAAGTCAGTATAAAAACTAGTCAGTGCACAAACAACCATTGCTTTTCACTATTTCACCTCTGCTTTAAAACTTTATTTCTGAAAACACCAAGAGTAATAATACAGCCTTTGGTGTAACAAGACTTAAAATGACTTGGAATATACATAATTCCTTTGCTGAGTTCAGTTATGCTGCTTATGGTGACTGTTAGAGTCCCTTAGGGTCCACTCTGAGACTAAAAGGATCCTCAGGCCCACCCAGAAGACTCATATTGTAACCATTTGAGATCAACTACAGCTGTGAAGCTAAATTTATGGTCAATCTGAGATAGTCTGAACTAATACATTTGCATCTTCTGGCCACTTCACCATGGCATTATACTAAGGGCTGGTCCACACTGGGGCGGGGGATCGATCTAGGAAACGCAACTTCAGCTACGAGAATAGTGTAGCTGAAGTCGACGTTTCCTAGATTGAACTAAGATTACTTACTGTGGGTCCACGTGGCGCAGGCAGGCTCCCCCGTCGACAGCGCTTCCTCCTCTCGGCGAGCAGGAGTTCTGCAGTCAACGGGGGAGCGCTTCTGGGATCGATTTATCGCGTCCAGATGAGACGCGATAAATCGATCCCAGAAGATCGATCTCTACCCGCCGAATCAGGCAGGTAGTGTGGACCTACCCTAAGACTCACATTTAGTTTGACTCATTTAGTCATGCACCTGCTTACACGCATGCAACTTATATCACTTCTACATTTGGCCCACTGAGTTTGTTGGTGTCTAGGTTGGTTTAATTACATACTGAAAGAATGGATAGCAGCAGGGAACACAGCTAACAAGAGAGGAAGTTAAAGTAGGTGCTTAAGAGAGCCTTTTAGGTTTAAGTTACTTGAATTTAAATGCCCCTCTGAATTTGGTCATTTGGTACAAATCTAGTTTGCTTTCTTTCAGGAGACATCCTATCATCTTTATATGGGACTACTCTTATGCATGAGCAGAGCAAGCTTGCCCTTTCAGAGTTTTTTTTTTAATCAAATATGTTAAGAGTATTGTTGATGAAAAATAGAATTGACAGAAGGAAATTGATTGTATTTGTCTTCAATAAACAATTCAATAAAATAAAAGACTGTATTTGTCTTCAGTAAACTATACATTCTGGGTGAAGTAGCAGATCTACTCTTTGAGAGAGAAGTCTTCTGAGTGAAAAAAGTGGGACTCTTTCCAATCAAACATTGGCTGATTGGCTGACCATTCCTAAAGGGCTTCAAATTTCAACTGGACTGTAAAGCTAACTGGAAAGTCAGAGCTTTTGTTATTTTCCTTCCTATAACCTGGAAATGAAGGGACATATATTTTGATTGCAGAATTCTGTGTGTATATGAGTTACAAAGCCCAAAGTACCACTGCAGACAGACAATCAGGTGACATTGAACAGCAGACTGTAAGAGAGACGTGTTGTAAAACAGTTTGCAAAAAGCTCACACAATTCGCCTACCTTCCAAACAAGAGAATAGGAAACAGATATTCTTATAATCATAACCAGAAACCCTCAGTATCAGCAGCACATTCAAAATATTCCGGTTTTCTCTGCATGTGTTGCTATGTATTGGTAAGGAAAACTATTGCTTCTACAAGGAGAATGCATTCAACTAAAAAGGACAAATCCTTTGGACTTTCTGTATATAGAGAGGGGGAGGAAATTTGTTCTCAGGCTGTTCAGTGCCAACCTTGAAGTGACAGGAATTTGTAAGGGCCAAGTCACTGCTGACTAACCAGTCTACCACAGCACTTTGGGGAAAAAACACAATAATGAGACAGACTGAAGTAGAGCTCCTAGAGCCTGAACCAGGCTGGGGTGGCTGAGGGAAAGTGTATTATCCTGGAGATGGACAGGAAGCATTATTTCTGCTGTAACATGGTAGGGCAGGAGATGGCACACTGATTTTCAGTCACACTAAAGATCCTTTAAGATGCCTTTATGCTGCCAGAGTGGTGTAAAGAGGGCAGAAATGGCCCCCTGAAAATACCCCCTACTCATGGGCCTTCTTGGCCAGTACAGAGTTGCCATAAGGGTTGTGCATTAGCCCTGCACAGAGCAGTGGGGATGGATCAGGGATGTGTTGAGGGGAGGGGACAAAGTACTTGGCACTTTGGCTATGCTCCGCTTCTCAGGGGTTATAGGGAGCCGTGGGAAGCAGAGTACAAGTTTGAACAGCATTTCCAGGAGCAGCATAGCCCATTATAGCCTCCTGCATAGGCTATAGCTTCCTGCATGGCCCCACATGATGTGGGGCTACATCCGTCAATTTCAATGGACCTAGGACAATTTACACTACCGTGGTCTCTGTCCTGGATGTGCAAAGGCCTCCCGTGCTCCGTCTCCATCCCCACCCCAATTTCAGTACCAGAGTAACTGAGAATCAGATATGTGTCCAAAGGCTCTTTAAGAATGCACTTATGGACCAGTCCTTGCCTTGCTCCTCAGTTTGCCTGTATTCCTCACAGATACTAGTGTCTTGACCCCATGAGTATATCCCTAACCTGCCCCAATACAATCCCACTGAGGCTTCCAGCACTACTGGGAACACTAGCACCCCATCCACATGTGAAAACCCTCATCCACACACTCTGCACTAGGGGAACAGATCCTCAGCTGGGGTTAATTGGCATAGTTCCACTGAAGTCAATGGAGCTACACCAATTTGCACCAGCTCAAGGTACTCGTTCAAGTGTTGGCTGCACCGTTATCGCTGCCTCCCACACAGAACTCTGGGGAGTGGGAAGGAAACCCTCGTGAATGTGCAAACTTTATCTTTTTAAACCACCTTTCGTTTGTACTGTGGACTGAAGTGATTTAAATGGGAGATGGTTTTGGGCCCCTGGTTTATTCCAATCACTACAGTTACTCTACTCATACCTTTATCTCAACTTTGTTGAAAAGCTGAAGCTGAGCATTTCTCACCACAGCTTCCAAATTTGCTCTCTCTAATAGGACATTCCTTTAGGTCATGTGACAGCATGCTGGAGAATCCCTCCAATCCCAAAAGCGTCACAGCCTACCTCCTGTGAAGCCCTATGGTACACTATTCAGACTGCCCATGGAGCGAAACCTGTTCAACACAGTTATGAAACTAAAGCTAGTAAAAAAGAGCGTCAAAAGACAGCATATGTATCAGAAAATTCTTCCATGCAAGATTCCTTATGTTCTTACAGTAACTCAGTGCTAGATACAATCCCCAAACATGTGCGCTACTAGAGTTTGCTTTAATCCTGTCTTCATTATTAATGGCGTGTCAAAGTTAAACCCAGAAACCATAAAAGTGTCACCACAATGTCTTTAGATTGGTATATCTGAGAGTCTTGTGTGAAGTAATTAGACAGGAACAGAACTTAAGTGAAAGGTGTGTTACTAGGAAGTGCTGGAAATGGGAAAGTTACAGATTGGCAGCAAGTAACTGAGAAAAGACTTATTTAGACACTTACTGGAATAAGTGACGTTTAAATTTAATGTTCAGTGTCCCTAGAGCAGATTTTATTATCCATCCTCTTCCAGTTTCCTTAGCTCTCTCTTCTTGTCATACAATAGTGATTCATTTGAACTTTTTTTTATCTTAAGCACAAAGAATTCCCAGAATGGTGTGACATCCAAGGATATATCCAGCCAGTAGCTAAAGTATTAGAAATGATCATCCTTATAAACTTCAAAAAGTCAAAACCTTTCCCAATGTTTTCACTCATTTACTCTTAGCTTCAAAGTATAAAATGTTCAATATTATTCATTTATTGAAAGTTTGTTAAAGTCTGTGGGAAAAAAAAGTTACCATTTAACCTGATAACTACTAACAGCTTAATCATCTAATCATAATCATTTGTGATTGCCAATTATAACCAAGTTACTTCTTCTTTGAAATATTTTAAAGATACAATATATAAAATCTGAATTTGTTAATTCAATATTTTTTAAAACTGCCCACCTGCAGTCGATGATGTTAACGAAACAGCTCATTCTGCATAGTAAAAATCACTCCTGTCATGTGTACATGATGAGAACACACATTTCTGCAAATAGGATGAGTATGACTAAACTCTCAAAACTATCATGGTTAAGTGGACCATTGCGGTGGAGTAGGTGTTAAAAAAGTCGCCACTCGGCCATTATATTTTACATTAGGGTACCATACCTAAGAAATTAATGGTTATAAACACTGTCATAAGTAAATCCATAGATACTGAACATAAACATTAAGCAATGCATCTCAAGTCACATTCTGAGCTCAAGTTCCTTAACTGTGAAGTTTAAGTTTTAAGATAAACAAATAATCATGATCTTTAGTGCTTAGCAAAGATTGAAATCACCTTCAAAGTATATTGCAGATTTTCTTGGAAATGAACTTATTCAAATATAGCATGACATAAGCACCCACAGTACTTATAAGTGTTCAATAACAGCCAGGCATTGAATTAAAAAGTAATCATCATTAATGTACATCACTTTATAAATGTGTCATAGATGTATACATTTCTTACCTGCCTTGGGTGAGTCTTGCTTGAAAAGGTTTGTTCTGTGAAAGATGCAAGTCTTTATAAATAATTGAGAAGCAAAGGTGCACTAAGCACTTCCAGTTTTCAGCAAAGCTCAAGTGTTACATGCAAAGTAATAAATTGGCTCCTCAAAGTATCTCGGACCATATTAATGGGAACAGTTACAGTCACTGCTTGCAAGGTTGCTGATGCTGTTCCTTCTGCCTTCTGCCTTTGCAGAGAAACCTAATGTATGAATGAGCCAGAGAGCATCCCTCTCTCTTTACCTCTCCCCCTCTCTCTCTAACGGTGAGTTAGCATTCAGTTTATTCTGCAGATGGTGGGAGAGGACAAGCTGACAGACAATTGTGCGGTTTCCTCCCCTGCCGAGGCACAGGAATGTGTTGTGAATAAAGACAAAGCCCTCCACCAGTGCACCACACCACTCTCTAGATAAGAGCTGCAAGGATGTGCTGTGCTGTTCTTCAGCATGCAGACAAGCCTTAAACGCAGCCGGACAAACTCATCATGCTTTCCTCACTGAAGACTTGCACCAATAAGTTTTGTGGGGGACCACACCTCTTCTATACAAGGCAACCAGATTCTCTGCAGGTGACATGATCAATGCTATTTTATTGCCTATGTTATAAAAAGCAACTTACTCTTACTGTCCCCATATAGTGTTAAACACGCGCCACAGAACATTGTCCCTCCTTATAAGTTCAGTCACAGCAATGTAATGTAGTTAGGCCCAAATTGTAAGTTAAAGAGTTTTGCAAGGCAATAGAAACAGAAACATTTCCATATTTTTTTTCCGATTAAAAATAAATAAATAAGAACTCCCCAGCTGTGCTGGAAACCCAGTCACAATGCCTTGTGCTATTCCCTGGGGACTTGAAAGTGAAACTAACTATTTATGAACAGGAACACTAACTAACTAGTTTAGCAAGTAGTATCCAAAATGAATAACGTGCAAAAAGTAAATACTTATAGCATCATGTATGAAATCTAAATTGATAAGTTTACAGATTTAATTATTATAATGTTTGCAAATACTAACTACTATTTGCAAGTTGATGGCAAAATTCTTTGTAAATAAAGTATTTTTAGGACATACACAATGCACACAAAACTTCCGTTTGAAGCTAGACCCCTCCTTCCCTATCCCACCAGCAGAAAAACCTGTGAGAAAAAACAAACAAAAACAAACCTGTCCCCCATTAATATCATGGTCTGAGAAGACCCACAGGGAAGGAAAATATGAAGATCTCCAGCACCTATCAAGCCTCCCCTTGTGGCATAATGGTTTGAGGCCCTATGAAGTTCACAGAAGTCAAGGCCTTTCAATCCTGAGTGCCTTCGGAATCTCTGGGGAAAGAACACTCCAGATTAGTGAAGAGCAGAGCTATTCTGTAGGGAGGACTTATGCCTCCATGCTGCTCTGTTGTATTTGCAGGAGCCACATCACATTGGCTGGGTCCCTGTGCAATTTCTTAGTACAAGCCACAAAATTGTCCCGATTTTACCTATTTTACTTCCTTACTTCCATGTGGAAGTCCAGCTGCTGGGCAGGAGACCTGATGCAAAAAGTGCCCAGTCTCCTGGTTCTCCCCTTCCAGTGTTTGATCCTGATCCATCCTCCTGTAGCGTCTGTAGTATGGTGAGTGAAAATGGAGAAAGAGGGTCAGGTTTTAGGAAGGTCTTAGGCCAGTGGTGAGCAAATGGCATGTTAGTTCTACAATTTATTTTCTGATATGTGGGTGGGTTCAGTTAGGAGGGGATCAGCCAAAGAGAAAGACGAGGGGGTATTGAGGGGAAAGTGGATGGGGGAGACAGAGAAGGGAAGAGACGCTGAGGTAAAAAGACTGTAAGGAGAGGCTTGGAGCAAAGGGCAGAGGAAGTCCAGTCAAAACTGTAGAAAACTCTCCAAAGGACCAGAAGACCCTGCTTTGGCTGTTTCTGTTGGAGTTTCTGGCAGGCTTCTCTGCAGCTTTCTCCCAAGCCCACATGGTGGGGGAGCAGTAGCGTAGCTAGGGGAGGAGCGGCCGCTCCCCCTGAGCACATTTTTCAAAATGGCGTCTTTTTAATTTTTGAAAGGGTGGAGACAGAGTGGATGGAGGTGGAGCCACAAAATAACGCAGGGCCAACAAAAGAACGCCGGAGGCGCGCGCACATTGCGCGCACATTTTCCAAAAGTGGCCCAGCCTTTTTCATTTTTGAAAGGGTGGCAGTGGCACTGGAGACGGAGTGGAGGTGCAAGGCGACAAAAAAGCGCCGACATTCTAATACAGGTACCTTCAAATACTTTTTGAGCGGTGTCATCATTTTCTTCTAAGCAAGCAGAATCTCCCATAATCAAATGCAGTAGAAACATTGTCTGTGTACATGGCACGAGGCGGGCTGAGCCGCTCTGGGATTCTCCCCCCCCCCCCCCCCCGCGGGCTCCTGCCAGCAGGGGTCCCGCCGCTGTCCTCACCAAGAGCCCGCTGCTGGCCTGGGTTCTTTCACCCAGGCTGGCAATGGGCTGAGAGACCCCGGCTGACAGGAGTCCGCGGGGGGAATCCTAGAGCGGCGGCTGGCTGAGACACTGCTCAGCCCGCCCTGCTCTGGGATTCCCCCCCGCGGGCTCCTGCCAGCCAGCGTCTCTCAGCCCGCTGCCCGGCTGGGTTCTTTCATCCAGGCTGGGAACAGGCTGCGAGTCGGGGTGGCGCCTTTTTTTATGTGTTCGCTCCCCCTGGTGTTAGAACCTGGCTACGCCACTGTGGGGGAGGAGAAACACGGCTTGGACCCTAGTACCCCCAGAGTGTGTGTGTGTGTGTGTGTTGGGTATTTCCTCCACAGTTTGGGTCCTGGGAGGTGCTGGAGGATGAGGTGGCCCTGGCTAGGCCCCATTTCCCCCACACACCCCCAGTGCCACAGTCCTTGCTTTGGCTGCTTCTTCCCCCTACCTGCTGGAATCTCTGGCTGGCTCCTCTGTGCAGCTTTTTCCCAAGCCCACATAGTGGGGGGAGAGGGGAGACAACACCTGGGTTTAAGTGCCCCAGAATGTGTGTGGGGTTCCCCCTGTACAGTTTGGGTCCAGAGCAGTGCTGTGGGGAGAGATGGCCCTGGCCGGGCCCCATTCCCCCCAGTGCTACAGTCCCTGCTTTGACTGCTTCTGCCCTACAAATATTTCTCACTGGCTGTACTTTACATGGCCACTAATGAAAAGCTCTTGTCATTATTCACTATGTCATGCTGTCCGGAGTGGCACACACCCCAAACTGGTTGTATGTTCTATAATTACATTTCACCTACCAAGTAACAAGTATGAATTCCTAAAGCACCAGAACAGCTTTAACTTGGAGTCACAGACAGGCCCTTTGGGCACTCTGGTCTATTTTGCCACCCTGGCAAGCTTGTCTTTGTGACAGATGGTCCCTTATACCAAAAATCACAACAATATTCAGGTTTCTCCCAGTCCCAAAGGAGCAGTCACTCATCCCAGATAAACTGTACCCTAGATCTATCACCAAAGACAACACTTGTAGTAAATCCTGTAATAAGCTAACTAAAGATTTATTAACTAGGAAAAGAACATAAGACAGTTATTTACAAGGTTAAAGCAGATAACATATACACCTGAATGAGTTACCATCTTAGATTCCAAATGATGGCATAAACTTCTATAATAAGCAAACTCCATATATCCTTTAGGGCTAACTCAGGTATAACAGTTAGGGGTCTTTTGTTTTTGCTTAGTGTTTCTTGCCCCTTTAGAATTCAAGCAGAAAAAAGACCAAGTTTCTCCTTTTCTGGGATTTTTTATCCCCTTGTCCCCAGAGCCCAAACTGATAGGATAAGTTCATGTGCAGGTCTCCTCTTCTTGGAAGGGTTGAGGAGTGCAATTAACAAAGTCTTTGTTTTTTTTATGTCTCATTTGGCTTCAAAGGCCTTCTAATTGGGCGGGCCCTAACATCTTCTGTAGATAGCCAGTATTTGCATTAGAGAAGGCTTCTTTCCCGTTTGATGAGTTACACAGTTACAGAGGTTTACAATGCAAACATTGATAAGTGGTAACTGAGACTAATAGATGCGGCATCCTACAAGCTGTTCATAAGATCTAAACACCAAAAACATTCTAACAGCTCTAATATCTATCTTAACAATACTAACAAACAGACGAGCCAGACTGGTTGCCAGCTATACATTTGCCAGTGTTCAATGAGGCTTGGGGCCTTGGCATGAGCTGGCACCCAGTTTGCCAGCGTCACAACTGCCAGATTCACTGAATAATTATGAATAAGTTCCAAACAGCACAAGGGACTCTTCTTTATAAAGAAGGCCCATCCATCCATCAGAGAATAGAAACATACTATGTGAGTTAAGTGACCTATCATGTGGCACAAGCAACTAGAACCCACAGGCTGAGATTTTTCAAAGAAGTCTAATCAAGTCCAAATGCCTAAATCCCTTGGCTCCTTTGGAAATCCCAGCCATAGCGATCAGTTTACCAAAACCTCAAATGCTCAAATATACTCACACTAATTATTTCTGAATAATTGTAAATTAAAAAATAATAATTAAAATCATGATTCATCTGCACATTATTTATGAACAGAAAAAGGGCTACATTTATCTGATAAATACATGCACAAGTAATTCAACCACTTCTTCCCAGCTTTTAATTCAAATCTGTTTCATTCCACTAATTTAACAGACTAATTTCTGATTTGAGTAATATCAGATTCAGTGGAGCCTTGGGAGTTAAGAAGTGTTCGTATTTGGGGATTGTATGCCCCATGATAGCAATAGGCCATGAGATATGGACACATTCAGTCATAGGTCATTGCTTTGAATCTAGTTCAGTAATGAATTAAAATAGCTATCATCTGATGGCTACTGATGCAAATATGAAATAAACCGGTAGCCTCAGGCCATTCCTTAGAGGCCTACATCACAAAATAGCTACCATAATTGCCACTAATTGGCAATCAGGGAATTAAAAACATTATGTGAATTAAAGAAAAGGTCTCAAAAATAGTAACATGGGCAAAACAAGGTAATTTTTGCTAGCCTCGTTCTCAAACACAGCTGAACTGAGTGAACTGTTTTGTCTGAAATTTGCAAAAAATTCAGCCTGAGACAGATACCTGGCATGGACACATTCAGTCCAAATGATCAAAGTCTGGTATAGTTATAAGCAACTGAAAAGAGTGTCTTATAATTAAAAGTGTCAGGCAACCTCAGTAATAGGCAGTGCTACCTGACTTTCCTATAATAAAGATGTAAACTTTTCAACTCATGGGTAAACAAAACTAAACTGCTCACCTTTTGATGTTTGCCCCATGACTGGCCTATAGCATGACAACAAACAGAACTGCTTCTACATATCCTTGCTGTCTGTATCACTATTACATGAAAGACTGATGCCGCATATATTAATTGTGCATGCTACTAGATCTTTCCCTTCATCTATGGGAGCAGTCTGGTCCCTAACACTGTGGTGGTTTGTTGTTGTTGTTGTTTGTTTGTTCATGATGATGATGATGATGATTATAACGGCATAATGCATTTGTTTTTCGAGATTGTTTTTCTTTCACTTGTACACCACCTTCCTGCTTCTCAATGAATATGAGAGGTGTGTAAGTAGGCAAGTATAGTGCATGCGGCAAGTAACAGAGTCTTATTAACTTCTAGTTAGGATACCCCCTACTGTTCTTCTGTGCTCTGATCTACTGTACTGTCTCCATTTCAAGTTAGAGGATAATTAACTAACTCTACATGATTTCCGGCAGGCACCAGTAGTTTACTGATTTATTTGTTGATGTAGAATGGATTTGACAGTACTTTAAACTTCCAGAGTTGGAGATCTGTTGAAAACTGAAGTAAAATGAAGCAGGGTGGGGGTTCCCTTTTAATTCCACTGCCTGATTTACTGAAAATAGTGCCTCACCTGAAGTTCCCGAAGTAGGCCAGCATTGTTCACATCATAGTTCCTGTTCTTCAAATCATCACTTGTGCTTTAAGGGTCTTTGAGTAGGCAAGCCAACTACTTTGAAAGTACTGGTTCATGGTTTCAAGGATTTATGCAAGAGGGTTACACTGGACCCTATATCTCACTTTTGAAATTTCTTTTAAAGAAATGTCCAAGTTGTAAAATTTGGCTCTGGCTCTCAGTTTTGAATACCTCAGAGATTGGATGTGTGCAAATCCAGGGTTTAGCTTGGTTTATGATAACATTAGGGGGTCATTTGCTAAATTTAATTTGGAACCTACATTAGATTTATTCTTAGGGTGTTCAGTTCTGGGGTTTTGGCTCAAGATTATTTCTAATTTGTTCATTTTATTTGTCGTTTTCTCTCTCTCTCTTCATTTACAATCAATTTTAAGCTCTTGTCATATTCATTATATATAAAAGGTAATTTTATAGCATATCTTCATCAAAATAAAGGCTCAGAATGAAGAATATAGAATCAGGCCTTTGAGTTGTACATTTACTGATCCATATAATCAATTGTGTCTGGTCTTTCAAACACTGCACTGAAACTCACTATTTTTCAGTTTATAGTAGAGTGACTTTTTCATAAACCAAGGGATATTACACTACTAACCTAATGTATTTCTATACACACAAGCATAACAACTGTCTAAATTATACTTAGTACACTTCAAATATTATAATATCCAATCTGCTGGACAGTTTGAAATCCATTATAGATGGAGATTTAAAAGTTTGGTCCAAGAAAAGATGACACTAATAGACTCCCTACAAGATATTCATTTTTTACCATAAAGTAAGGTAAATAGATTAAATCTGGGGGAAATGTTTCATAGCAAAAAAAGAGAACAAATTTTTATTTGGTCTTGTGTGTTTCCTTTTAATACAGAAGAGCATTTTATTTTAAAAAAGAATATGTAGCTTTTCAAAGTAGAGCTCGATTATATGAATTTGAGGAAATTTGGACCCGTTGATACATTTGGATAAAGAATGCTGAGATAGCTCAAATAATGCCAGACTTCCATTTCACCTGACCTCTCTACTTTTTCACTCCCTTCCGCTCCCATTCTCCTAGGCCTCTTCCCTTTTTTGCATATTTGGGTATATCTTTTTTTATAATTGACATTATTACCTCCACTCTAACATGTTATAGCTGTGTAATATTGTCTGATTTTGTCTTGGCTGCACTTGTAGCTTTGACAATTTGTAAAATTGCGTAATTACCTAATTTTATTGGCTATCCCATGAAACATGATATTTGGTAACATACACAAACTATAAGTCATTTACTCTTTTGTATTTGTCATTGTTTCTTTATGAAAACTAATAATAAATAATCTAAAAAAAGAGATTGTGTCTAGGGAGAAACATTCTGTAAGTAGGTTTTTACAATTATATAGGTTGTGTGACAGCTTTGTAATAGCTTGGCTATTCCTAGAGTGTGAAAGACCTAGAAAATCAAGAACAATTCTGCCTTTGAGCTACTGGGATCCTTCACATGCATGAAATGCTAAACACACTCATTATGCATCATTATTTTATGACTATCTAAAACATCTGTGTAGCAGCTCAGATCATTGTGCACCCAAGAGACAATGGAAGCTTCCTGGGACTTTCTTCATTTTAGACAGGAAATTTTAAAAATGCAGAAAAACAAGGGATTTGCTCTCAAGTCTCTGAAAGAAAGGGAAACAGAATGTTGGAGAAACATTGTGTTTCGGTCTGAAGCAAAAATAAAACATTTTTCAATATTTGCAAAGCATGAATGGGGACTAATCATTTGGGGCTACTTACACCCTGGGTATGTGGTGACTTCTGAGAGCTTAAATCTTAGTGGAGGACCCCTCTGAAGCTGATAATCTACAGGAGGGAAGGAGCATTTTTGCAACAGCAGAAAGAAGCCTCAACCTCCCCTCTACAGGAGGACATTTGTGAAGTCCTGGATCCACTTAAAGCAATTGCAAAACTCCCTTTGGTTTCAACGCAACCAGGATTCCACTCCATATAGGGAGGCAGTGCTGGACAAAAGAGAAACTAGTACTGGGCAAGGGTAGGTGATTCAGCCCATCCCCTGTACAGCATTGACAGCAATGATTCTGTGGGGCCCCAGACATAAACGAAACTACCTCCCTGAGCAGAGAACTGATCTGGGCAACAGCATTATCAACACAAGCCCTCCCATTGAATAAATCCTTCCATGCTGCAAGGGGCTAGGATGGTGCAGTGAGGTTTAAATTGCAATGTCTCTGGAGCAGCATTAGTTACTCTGGCCATTAACAGTTAGAGTTATCCACTTCTGAATAGCTCTGCTCTTTAGGTGGTGTAATAAATCAAACCATGCCACATTAATGGAAAGCTAATGATAGCAGGTTAACCTGATTTTTCCAACCGAACTCGTATTCAATCACTCTGTCAGTCCTACCCATCACCCAATAGATGAATCCAGTCATTTGTAGGTTTGAACCTTTGATTTTTCAGCACCTTCTGTATGACTGCCTGCTATTTTCACCAGTAAAATACAACATAATCTCTCTCTCTAGGTTTAATAAAAGACAATATCAGAGCTTATCAACAACCTTGGAGTGCCTGGCAAATAGCCGGTCTTGGCTCTGCACTATGAACAATTTTCTAAAACTCTTGCAGTATCCAATGGAGAAGGTTAGCTTTTTTGGAAAAGATACTAAGCTGTTTGTATGCTCTGCTTAGTAACTGGCTGTGGATTTTTTTGTATGCCTGTTGCCTTTTTTCTTTTTTTGTTTTGTTTTCTTGGAAGGGTCTTCAAGAGAAAATTGCTGAGCAGCAGGTTTCAGTAGGTTTAAGATCATCATTTTCTTTATTCTTCATATTTGCGTATTTGCTTATTTCGCACAGGTGAATGATTCCTAATTGTATTCTAAGACATGCTGTTTTACCAGGGCTACTGTAATAGGCTATAGATTTAATACAGATTTCGGGGGGAGGGTTATCAAATGGATAGAGCAGAGAGCCAGGACTCTTGATTTCTATTCCCACCTCTGACCCATATGCTGAGATGGTATATGACCTGTGGCAAATCATTCAACCTCTCTCTTCCTTATTTTAACAATCTGTAAAATTGATATTAAAAAGCCTTGTCCATATGTACTCATTTAAAAGCAGACTCGAATATTATCTCCCTCTGATTTTCTCTTTACTTACAGGGCCTTATCACCATGGTACCTGAGTATGCCCAAAGTATTTAAAAAGAGAAATAGCAATTCTTAATGTTGTATGTGTGAAGTAATTAATAAAGAAAAGCTATTGAAGAAAGGAGTTTTGCACTGAGCTCTGAAAGCACATAGTTCTGTGGTGTGTCTTATCTCTTGCAGTAGGGAGTTCCATAGATCCAGGACATATGAAAGTTCTGTTTCCTGCACTCACAAGCCTCCCTACTTGTTGACGGTCTCGTTATTTCATTGGAATATGGGAGATCCTGGTTAGGGTGAGAGAGGTGATCTCCCAGTTGGCTACGGCTGATCCTATGGAGATCAGAAAGCTTCAACCAGACTCTATGTTCAGTAGGGAACCAATGCTGAGTGTAGCACTGAATTGCTCTGTCCTCTTCTGCAGGAGTGAGCTTGGGTTTCTCTTTACCTCCCTGGTTATTGGGGGCTCTAAGAATATGTGTAGCTGTGCCTCATGTTAGAACACAAGAATGGCCATACTGGATCAGACCAATGGTCTATCTAGCCCAGTATCCTGTCTTCTGTCAGTGGCCAATCCAGGTGCTTCAGAGGGAATGAACAGAACAGGTAATCATCCCCTGTCACCTATTCCCAGCATCTGGCAAACAAAAGCTGCCTTAAATTCCCTATCAGACCTTTAATGTGCATCTAGGGATGTGTTGAATCCAAGCTGGTTTGCTCATTTGGGGGCATGGGACAGAACACAACTTGTGTTGTAACCTGCCCCTCTACCCACCCACCTTACATTGTGGCTGTAATAGAGGTGCATGTACCTGGGCTCGACCCTAGATAGGCCTCCATTGCCATTCCTTGTCATTCCTGACTGGTCTGCCATGAATAAATTGTCCTCCAAGTCCCTCCACCCTCTGCATTTCAGAAAATGCTCCCAAAATGCCATGCAGAGCCCTGCCAACAGTTACTTCATTGCATAAACCATTCACCTATAAGCAGAGTTGCTCATACAATGAATTCATGGCTTGTTCCCTGGCTGGAGAAGACAGAAGCGAGCCCTTTATAATCTTTAGGCCAGTCTTTAGGGCATTTACGTGTGATATGGAAGACCCAGGTTTGAAGCCCGACTCTAGAGCAGGGAGTTGAACTTTAATCTCCCTTCTGCCAGGTGAGTGCCCTAACCATTAGGTTTTAGGCTACTCTGTTCTTAGTTTCTCATGTTGTAACTGTTCTATTTTATATAAATACTTAACTATTTATTGGACCACATAGGAAGCATGAGTGACTTTAGAGCCTGGTGTTGATGGCACTCACCTGGGAGGTAAGAGATGTTGATTCAAATCCCTCTATTGAATCAGGCAGAGAGAATCAATTCGATGCCCAATTCTAGCTATGTGATTTAATTAATTAATGCTTTTAAAGTATTTTGAGACCCTCTAGCAAGAGGTACTGCACAGAGAATGAGAAAGCTTATGGGGCTTCTTTGTCCTGAAAGAAAATTTTATGCAACTTCATGTGATCCACTGATCAGTCTAGAAACATACCTGCTGTTTCACTTGAAGAGTGACCCAAAACTTACTGATTCTGCGTGCCCAACTTCAAATGCTTTGGGCCTAATTTCCTGAGGTGTTGAATACTCAGAACTCCATCTGAGGGCTTTAAACTAGGTTCACCGGGGACAGGTGAGCAAAGCCCACAGGTAAGTGGAGAATATGGGGACCTGGGAGATGGGTCGGAAATAGGAGGGGGGTGGGCTCTAATGATAAAGAGATAGGAGGGTCAGGGCAAAACCGGGAGGCAAGATCAAATCAGTATCTTAGATGCCTGTATACAAATGCGAGAAGTATGGGTAATAAGCAGGAAGAACTAGAAGTGCTAATAAATAAAATCAACTATGACATTGTTGGCATCACCGAAACTTGGTGGGATAATAAACATGATTGGAATGTTGGTATGGATGGGTACAGCCTGCTCAGGAAGGACAGACAGGGGAAAAGGGGAGGAGGTGTTGCCTTATATATTAAAAATGTACACTTGGACTGAGGTGGAGATGGACATAGGGGACGGAAGTGTTGAGAGTCTCTGGGTTAGGCTAAAAGGGGTAAAAAACAAGGGTGATGTCATGCTAGGAGTCTACTACAGGCCACCTAACCAGGTGGAAGAGGTGGATGAGGCTTTTTTTAAACAACTAACAAAATCATCCAAAGCCCAAGATTTGGTGGTGATGGGGGACTTCAACTATCCAGATATATATTGGGAAAATAACACAGCGGGGCACAGACTATCCAATATGTTCTTGGACTGCATTGCAGACAACTTTTTATTTCAGAAGGTTGAGAAAGCTACTAGGGGGGAAGCTGTTCTAGATTTGATTTTAACAAATAGGGAGGAACTCGTTGAGAACTTGAAAGTAGAAGGCAGCTTGGGTGAAAATGATCATGAAATCATAGAGTTCACAATTCTAAGGAAGGGTAGAAGGGAGTACAGCAAAATAGAGACAATGGATTTCAGGAAAGCGGATTTTGGTAAGCTCAGAGAGCTGATAGGTAAGGTCCCATGGGAATCAAGACTGAGGGGAAAAACAACTGAGGAGAGCTGGCAGTATTTCAAAGGGACACTATTAAGGGCCCAAAAGCAAACTATTCTGCTGGGTAGGAAAGATAGAAAATGTGACAAAAGACCACCTTGGCTTAACCACGAGATCTTGCAAGATCTAAAAAATAAAAAGGAGTCATATAAAAAATGGAAACTAGGACAAATTACAAAGGATGAATATAGGCAAACAAGACGGGAATGCAGGGGCAAGATTAGAAAGGCAAAGGCACAAAATGAGCTCAAACTAGCTACAGGAATAAAGGGAAACAAGAAAACTTTTTATCAATACATTAGAAGCAAGAGGAAGACCAAGGACAGGGTAGGCCCACTACTCAGTGAGGACGGAGAAACAGTAACAGGAAACTTGGAAATGGCAGAGATGCGCAACTGGCTGGATAACCGTACTCAGAGAGTAGTTATTAATGGTTCCCAATTCTGCTGGAAAGGTATAACGAGTGGGGTTCCGCAAGGGTCTGTTTTGGGACCGGCTCTGTTCAATATCTTCATCAACGACTTGGATATTGGCATAGAAAGTACACTTATTAAGTTTGCAGATGATACCAAACTGGGAGGGATTGCAACTACTTTGGAGGATAGGGTCATAATTCAAACTGATCTGGACAAATTGGAGAAATGGTCAGAGGCAAACAGGATGAAGTTTAATAAGGACAAATGCAAAGTGCTCCACTTAGGTAGGAACAATCAGCTTCACACATACAGAATGGGAGGAGACTGTCTAGGAAGGAGTATGGCAGAAAGGGATCTAGGGGTTATAGTGGACCACAAGCTAAATATGAGTCAACAGTGTGATGCTGTTGCAAAAAAGGCAAACTTGATTCTGGGCTGCATTAACAGGTGTGTTGTGAGCAAGACACGAGAAGTCATTCTTCCATTCTACTCTGCGCTCGTTAGGACTCAACTGGAGTATTGTGTCCAGTTCTGGGCACTGCATTTCAAGAAAGATGTGGAGAAATTGGAGAGGGTCCAGAGAAGAGCAACAAGAATGATTAAGGGTCTAGAGAACATGACCTATGAAGGAAGGCTGAAGGAATTGGGTTTGTTTAGTTTGGAAAAGAGAAGACTGAGAGGGGATATGATAGCGGTCTTCAGGTATCTAAAAGGGTGTCATAAGGAGGAGGGAGGAAACTTGTTCATCTTAGCCTCTGAGGATAGAACAAGAAGCAATGGGCTTAAACTGCAGCAAGGGAGGTTTAGGTTGGACATTAGGAAAAAGTTCCTAACTGTCAGGGTGGTTAAACACTGGAATAAACTGCCCAGGGAGGTTGTGGAATCTCCATCTCTGGAGATACTTAAGAGTGGGTTAGATAAATGTCTATCAGGGATGGTCTAGACAGTAATTGGTCCTGCCATGAGGGCAGGGGGCTAGACTCGATGACCTCTCACGGTCCCTTCCAGCCCTAGAATCTATGAATCTATGAATCTGAAGACCATGGAAGCTTCAAGTGCTCAGCATCTCTGAAAATTCAGGCCTATCTGTCTTAAATTGGACACCCAGAAAATGAGGGGCAGAAAATTAATGGACACCATTTACAATTTTGACTCTAGAGTTCACCAGTACAAGAGTAAGACTTCTGACACTATTGGCTTTTACACCGCCAGCTAAGGGTAATTTAAAACACAACAAGATCCAACAGTGGTAGGATTTACCCCCGGAAGGCTGGGAAGATCAATGATTTTCCTGATGCTTCTTTATGAATTAGGTTGTGCTGATATAGTAATAGCAAACATTTTGATTGTTTGATAGCACAAGTTCCGGAAAGCAACAGAAGTTGTGGTCACCGATCTTTTTACGATGGGGATGCAATGATGACCTCCTGGCAAATGAGGCACCATTTAAACTCCTTCCAAAGGAGGCAAGCCTCCCCAGAGGCAGGAAAAAGGAAAAAAAAATCCTCTAAAGTACCAAACTAAGCTAAACTAACTAATAACTAGACTAAATTAAAACTAGCAACTAGGCAGAAATAATCTAGCTGAGGCACGCTCAGGGCAGACACACTAAAACTGTATCTGAGGCTGAGGCAGCTGAGAAGGAACTGAGGATGGTTCGCCCATGCAGTCCTTTATAAAAATTTGGCATCATGGACAATGATGTGTAGGGTGCATGCACGGCCTCAGTGGACACTGCTAACGTGCACCTGAAGTAGAGCTCCCATAAGGACACTACTTGAAGAATGTGTGTCTTGGCTGTGTGGAGTCAGGTGTCCAGGGAGTGGAGGGTCATAGTTGCAGGGTGGCAGTGTGAGAACTTGGGGACCAGCCCAGCCAATAACGTGCATGAGCCTAATAGTGACCAGTAGGAAAATCCTGCCTTCGAGGTATTTGGATAAATACTACCAAAATTTTCCCTTTGCAAACATCTCTGAAAACTGTTCACAAGGAGCAAAATAAAAGGCCCAGCCAGCACAATTGAGCCAGCCTCAAGTTTTTGTGCTTGTTTTTTTAATCTCACTTTGTTTCTTTGTTTTGCTTTGATGGCAGATGGTCTGGTGGCATCAGAGCATGATCCCTTCCTTCCTCTCTGGTTTTCATCTTCTCTGGGGCGGCGACGGGGGGGCAAAGAGTAGTTGAAGTCTTTTGTTTTCTCCTCTCTGTTGCTCTAGTTCTTTAGTCTCCTTTGAGTAACTCTCTCAGTGTAAGTGTAGCACTCACCTTTGTTCCAGGGAAGCAGAAGAGTCAGTTTCCTCTGTGACTAAGGTTCACACACCACTCCCTGATCAACTAACAGAAGATTTGAAGCTGCAAAGATGAACTGAGCCCCTTCTCAGCAGCTGAGACAAATACAGCAGAAATAATTCCAACTCTACTTTCTCAAGGACAAAGAATTCAGAAGGTGAGAAAAATGTATGTTATTATATATCACTGTATATATTTCTATACACACATATAATATAGGTGGGGCTATTATTTACATTATCCAACATGTCCCTTTATAAGAGCGTTTTCAGTTGCTTTTACTTTTAACATACTTCAGCTGTTTGGGCTGACATTTGCCATGCTAGTTATCTGCAGGCTGGTCACAGGCAATGTGGAGGCGCAACCTCCCTGATTTGAATCAGGGAACAAGATGTGGGGCGGGGATGTGGGGGGAGGTGGCCATCGGAACAAGGAGCCAGTGTAGGTAGAGAAACTTGGACTGTGATTTGGCGTGGGGGGTAGGCTGGGGGAAAAGACTGGAACTATGAATCAGCAGGCTGAATGGAAGGAGGTGGTGAGAAGGGCAGACAGACCTGCCGAGAAGCAGAGATTCAGAGGAAAGAACTGGGACTGGCTGGGCAAATAGATTTGGATGAGAAGGCCAGGGAGGAAGACTGGGAACCAGTAGGGGAAGTGGAGGTGTCTGGAGGCCAGGAATAGAGAGGGACAGATTGGATAAGAAGCTCAGGGGGATTGGAACTAGCTGGGCACATAGATTGAGGGCAAGGTGCCAAGGAGGTGGGGTTGCGGCAGGGGTGTGTGTGTCTGAGAATGGCTTGGAAAGGAGACTGGAACCTTGGAGTGTGGGAGAGACTGGGTCTGGGAGCAAAGAGTTTCAAGGGGTGAGACTAGGATGTGCTGGATAAGGAGTCTGGGACTGGAATAAGAAGCCTGAGGAGTGGAGACTGGGACTGGTTAGGTGAGAAAAATGGGACTAGGACAAGAAGCCTGTGATAAAGAAGAGACAGGACTGAGATGGGTGGGTTGAACAGAACAGGGAACAAGAGGCCAAGCTTTTGGGGAATGGGCAGAAGAGTCTTTGTCCAACAGAGCACACTCCACTCCAGAGCTTGGAATGGAACCCAAAAGTCTAATGTTTCATCATTCCCCCACTGTCAGCAAATATTGGTGAAACCCACTGGCAAAGTGTCTCATCTCCCTCCAGTGCTGGTCCCCTTCTGCATATACATTACGATATAGTTTTTGATTACATCATCACATACATTTTTCCCACAGGACCCTTGCCTCTGGACAGGGTGGAGTTGCTCTAGGGATGGATGAGGGAGGTGTAATGAAAAAGACTGTTGTTTGTAGTACCCCTGCCTCATTTTTCGGAGAATTTGGAAGGTTTGTGCTATCTGAAGTACTGGAAACAGGCAGGTCTAGGCCCACCCAAACCTAAAGGCCCTCCCCGTCAACTAAGGGAAGGAAAGTCCACTAAATCCAGGCTCTAGTTGATTATGGGGGACAACAAAGGAGAAAATAGCAATGGGATTGCAGCCTAAGGTTGAAAATCAAGGAACAGGAAGGGGACACTAAGAAGAGAATCCAGGACAGCACCCACTGCTCTTCAAAGACATCTAAGGAGTCAGTGGACAATGCCCAGAGGAACTTTGCTTGAAGACGTGACCAAAGAAGGGAACAGAAATAGGCCCCACAGTTGCAGAGTACCTCTAATGCAGCTTCTTCCTCCTGGAGTGATGGATGACTATCTTGGCCAGTGTCAGGGTAAGGTTGACAAGGACATTCCACAATTTTGTGAGGCTATGGATAGAGTGTGAATAGCTCAGGAGGTGCAGGGAAAAGTGCAGCCAGAACCCAGCAAGAGGTTCTGGCAATGCCAAAAGAGGGGCTGCAACCTGACACACCTCACACCAGTGGTGGGCAACCTGTGGCCTGCGGGCCGCACACGGATAGTCAGGGTAATCTGCTGGCAGGCCGCCAGACCATTTATTAACATTTGCACGGCCTCCCGCAGTTCTCAGTGGCCGCGGTTCACTGTTCCTGGCCACTGGGAGTTGCGGGCGGATTAACCTGTGTGGCCCACAGGTTGCCCACCACTGCCCTAGACAGACATGTGCCAGAGTCTCCCTCCTCCTACAAAAGGAACATGTGTCAGCGGATTTTGTGAACTACTTTAGCTACACACCATGGAACCATAATGGAGTACAGATTCGTCCACGGGAGTTCCTCACCCTCCTTAGGTAGCAACAGGTCCCACCACTTGCTGTTGAGGCAGGACACAAGGAAGTGAATGGTGTCAAGCACTAGCGCATACAAATGTTCTCTGGGCACAGTTCAGAGCTGGACTGGATAGATATCATGCAGCTAGCTCAGGTGGCATGTTGGGGGTAAGTGGGGAGGCTTGTGGGTCAGGGGCCTGATGATGGGTTCTGGAGGGACATGTGTCAGTGGGTGTACCATCCCACAGGGCCCATTCAAGGAAAGTAAGAGAAGCAGGAAGCAAGGCTACTCTCTCTTCCTGCAGCACACAACAGGGGATGTGGAAGGTGGACAGCCCCATGTGATGGCTGAGTACGATAGGGTCCACCCAGTCCCTCCTATCATAATCCAGGCGATCTCCAAGTCTGTGCACCCAGGGGGACTCTGCCACCTGCAAACGGGGATGGAGGTTATGTAGCAGGGGTTCTGTGAGGAGGACCTCCCCCTCAGTGGCCACCACTGACCTGCTTGCTGAGATTAGCTTCCTTCCAGATCCTGAGGAGGTCCTAGTAAAAGACTGGCAGCTCAGGGAGGTCTCAGGGGAGACTTCTCAGGTGGAGATAAAAGAGCTGCAGGTAGTATTTGGGCCCTCAGAAGCAGTGGAGGAAAGCATGCACTGGCACAATCCATGCTGGACTATCTTATAAAATGACTAACCCAACAAACTGCGATTGGATTTCAACAGGAACTTTGCCTGAGTAAAGCCTGTAGGATGTGGCCTTCCATGCTTTAGCTGGACTCTGTCTCAGATCTCCCCTGGAGTGAGACAAAGGCTCTGTATACTAGAAAGTGTGGATCATTTTTCTCTATTCACAGTTACTTGCTGGATGTGAATTCAGCTGCCTAGTTCATATATTTGCAACTATTTTTCATGTGGACATATTCACCTACAGTATAATGATAATCAATAAATAATGCAGACAGCAATGAAGTAGACAATCTGCTCTGCAGCACACTGTACAAGAAGGACTCATCTGTGCCTTTTATGAACACTACTGCAAAAGGGATAGGAGCACTGGAAGGCATTGTGCTCACCAGCACACAGGAGAGTGCATCTGCTGCTACACTCCTTCAATGAGTGCACCAGGCTCCTTCCTGTGTGCCTGGCCTGCTCTGCTGGCTGCTGCAGACTGGGGATGATAGGACCAGAGCCCATCTTCATCCTACCCACATTATGGAGATTTGTGGCTAAGGAGGGCACTAGGATGGGCTGTGATTGTAGCTGATCATTGTGTGTGGTGCAAAGAGTAGGGGGTTTCTTACACTCTCATCTTCCACCCTGGCTGACATGAGTAAAGACAAGTCTCTGAAGTAAATTACTGTATCTTGAGGGCCCTGCCCAGGCAAAAGTCTTACTGAAGACAACAAGAGCTTTGCCTGAATATTGACTGAGACCTGAATGAGGACCTCAGGATTTGGCAGAAAGTTATAAAACTAAAGTAGTGACTCCGTGAGCAAGGCCTTTTAAAGCGCCACCCGAACCCCGCTGCTGGAGGCTCCCTTTAAATCACCACCGGAGAAGCCGGTACGGTCCGGCACAGCGTACTGGTTCTTGCCGGCACGGCGTACTGGTTCTTGCCGGTACGCCATACCGGACCATACCGGCTTACTTTCACCTCTGTGCACAAGCCATAGAAGAACACACATATTTCAGAATAAAGAGCTAAATCTTGAGGTCTCCAGGAAGTTGATGCTGTTGTGGGAGTGTCCTAAAGAGAGGGTGATGGAATGGCCGCGATTGTTGAAGTTGTGGTGGAAAACTATGAGGGAGTTTAGGTCATCTCTCCAGATGATGAAAATGTCACTGATGTACCTCAGGAATAGCTCAGTGGTTTGAGCATTGGCCTGCTAAACCCAGGGTTGTGAATTCAATCCTTGAGGGGGGCCACTTAGGGATCTGGGGCAAAAAATCTGTCAGGGGACAGTACTTGGTCCTGCTAGTGAAGGCAGGGGACTGGACTTGATGACCTTTCAAGGTCCTTCCAGTTCTAGGAGATTGGTATATATTTATTTATTATATCATTGGTTTCATGGTGCTTTCTTCCAGAAATTCTCTTTCAAGAGGGACCTCCAGGTTGGCATATTGGGGAGCCATCCAAGTACCCATGGCTGTTCCTATGGTTTGGAGAAAGTGTTTGTTGTTGAATGTAAGATTATTATGGGTGAGGATGAAAAGGATGAGTTCGGCAATGAGTTTGGGGTGGATAGCTGAGGGGTGTCTAATGTCTTGTAAATATTTCAGGCAGTCAGCAATTCTGTTGTTTGGTGAGAGTTGTTGGTGTACACAGAGGTGACATCCATGGTGGCACCACTCTGGTGGCATGGATGGTGTTTTGAAGGAGGTTGTTAATGTTGCTGAGTTTCTGAAGGAAGTCACTTTTTCCTTTGTTTTATTTATTTTTTTCAGGGGAGGGAGAAGATAATATTCAACAGCCTGAGCAAAAATAACCACTGCAAACCGATCTAATCAATTAATAAATCACACAAATAGACACCCAGGTTGGAGGTCAGAGTGGACAATGTGCCCTTCGTATGTTTTCCTCAGCACTTCTTGAGGTTAGACAAATTATTTTATGGCTAAGCGTGCATCCTACATGGCAGACGTTATTCATCTTCATGTGGCGTCTGTTCCTGACTCAAATGTGGTTACTGTTACAAGGTACCACTGACTGGAGAAGGGAGCATGGCCAGAGTGCCTGAGGAATGTACTGATCAAAGTGAGGCTTCTGTAGAGAAAAAGCTGAAAGTTAAAGCTGCCCTCCAAAATACCTCTCCCAGCGGAGAATCCTCCTTGAGGGGCAGCACGCTCCACTCGCCCACTGAGCAATGGAGTACAAGTTGCACACACAACCTGTGCTGGTGGAGGCAAATCAAACCTCATCCCTTCAAAGCCTTGTACAAACACTAACACATTAATATCACTAGAGTGGGTAGCAGCTGAACTTAGAGCCTGAAGCTTTGGGAATCATATATCTCACTGTCAGCTTTTCTTTTTTTCAACCCATGGGGCCAGATTATAAATCTGTGTGTGTGTGCATGTGTGATTGAGAGAGCAAAAGAAACTTTGGTTAATGGGCTAACATTTTGAAGGTATATTACTATGGTACTCTTTATCATTCATGTAAGAAAAAATGTTATTAAACAGATCTATCAAGGAACTCTTCTTTGCATCTTGCTCATTATCATTGCTTTTCAAAATTAAAGAGAAAAAAAATTCAATGGTTGCCTATCAGTCTAGCTTGCAGTTTAGACACCATTGTAGCACTGAGCAGTGCTTCTATTCCCGTCAATCACCTTTTGTAACATAAAGAAAAGAAAAAGTTACTGACTGACACCAAGGAGAATTTTTTTACATCCACCCTCACTATCTGCAGGGGCTTTGGGAGTTGAAACTATCAAATTAGTGTCAATTTGAGGCATTTCTGAGAGGTAGACAAGGAAGAAAAAAACACCTAAGCTTACCTGCATTCATTTTACATGTGGCCCACTGCCAACTTCTAATCATAGGCACTGTCAGTCCCCTAGAAGGACATATTACGTCAATGTCCACATTTTACTTTAATTATACAAATGAATAATCTTCTTGTGACTGAACGCCAAGAAATGCAAAGGCTGGGATTCAAGCATCAACACAAACACAGTTTTGGCTTCTTCTATTATTTTTAGAAATAAATATTTTTTTTCTGACAAAGGAAGTTGAGCAAAGAGTTCTTCGATTGCTTTCTCTTTGCTCCGTTGACATTTATCTACCTATCCTTCATCTCAGCAATTCATGTTGTGAGTGCCAGGGAAGATTGATGAGCCACTCCTTATAGGTTTAATTAAATAAATGTAGCAAATAGAGGGCAATTTAGGGCTGTCCAAAACCAAAGGTATATTGGAATTCAGCTTGAGATTTACATTGAACTTCACTCCATGAAATATAATGAGTTGCACATACAAGGTTACTGCTGCCTTTTGGCTACCTTTGACAAAAATCATTGTCCAAATTCTGCCCTCAGATCCTTCGTATAGCATATTATTGGAACGGGAAATGCATGACCACATCAGAGAGCAGAATAACCTGACACCCATGCAGTCCACATCTACCTAAATTCCCCCCACACACTAAAAATACATAAATAAATAGAAAAAAACCTGTAACTAATTAACCAACCAACCAAAACACTAACTAAATTAAAACAGAGATGTGACCCCCAAAAAGGTAAGAGCCAAGACTCCATGGGGACTTTGGAACTTTTGCTATTTCTATTGATTTTATGTGGAAGCTCAGCTGCTATGGGGATGAGAGGCAGTATAAGCCCCTAAAATAGATTAACCTAAGTAAAACAGAAAGAATCAGATGAAAATCCCCACCGACACTAGAGTAGGAAAGGCTCACTCAGGGCCATGTTTACATTGTGGCCATTGTTTTGTTATTTTATGTGCATTATTTATAATGTTACAGATTCTAAGATGGTGGAAACAACTGAATCAGATGTGATACATGTGAAATAATAACAATAAGAAAAAGTCTTTGTGCACACTCTCTCCCACACATTTTCTGCCCACGAAGCTGTGACTTGTCTATTTCTTCTCCAAGTGTCAGCTTATCTACTTTGCCTGTCATGTGTGTCTGAGATTTTCATGCACCATGTTCTCACCTATACCTGAGCTCTGTGTTATGAAGTGTAAGCTGATTAATTAGTACTCTGGTGCAAAGCTTGCAGTCTTTAATCTGCTGATTTGCTGAATAGGATATAAAAGGATGAGGATTTTTACCAAAATTTCAAAGGAAAGGCATGTGGGCAATTGGGTTCATTCAGTAATCTACCGTCTGCCTCCACATCCCTCCTACTCCAAGTATAGTATGCAGCAGGGAAGGGGTTGGAGGGAAATGGCTAATTGGGGCAGGGGACCAGGAAGTGCTGCTCTATGCAGCATTGGGCTGCTGCTCACCTTTGGAAATTTACCCATGTAACATATTGTGGACATTTTGATGTGGAGTCCCCTCTGCCTATCAACCCCTTCCTGAGAGAGCTTGGGGGTCAAGCAGGGCTTAAAGTAACAGGGAGGCCAGGTCCTCCTCTGCTGCTTGCAAAGCGAGAGCTCTCACCTCCCTTTGCCTGGGGAACAGCATTCTCCGTATAGGTCTCCTTCCTCCTTGGCTGGTGCAGTGAGAGAACCAAATCTGTTTCCATGTATTTTAACTGATAGGCACGGGTGCAGCTAAAGAGCCTAGGTGCGTGCCCTTCTGCACTGAGGAGTAGCACTGAGATCCTGGACTTTGCACAAATACTCCAGCCTTCCCTGGATGATACAAGACAGGTAGGATTTCCCTGGAGGACCACACACCTCATTCACTCTGTGGAGAGTGAGACAGATCTGAGCCCCATAAACTCCGATTTACCGGATAATTCCATGCAACAACACAGCTCCATGTCAGCAGAACTCTCTACCGAACGTTGGACCTTCTGAAATTTTGGACATGGGAGGACATGATATATCCTCTAATCCTCACTCTGTATAACCAGGCCACACTTCTACTGAAGTCAATGTGACCTTAACTAAGAACTGAAAGATTTAGCCCTCTTGGAGAAGTCCATCCCAGGTGCAATGCCACTGAAACTAGTGGAGTTACCTTAGGGAGGTGTTACAGTCTATCAGACCTTGTCTGCTTTCTTCTGGAGGCATAAGCACCCTGTCATTCTCTCCCCGCCCTCCCCTCCCCCCCACGCACACATTCAGCTGGGGCTAACAACAAGACTTAGTCCTCTAGAGGCCTAGAAGGGCCAGAAGGTGCCGTGGACCAATGAGGAGCCAGCAGGCCAATTAAGAAGGTTTACCTGCTTCTTCTGAGGGTAGCGGTGAGAATAACAAACAGAAATTGTCTGGCATTTTCAAGCATATTGAATTAGTTTTGCTACCTTCAACTAAATATTCATGGAAATTCCTGCAGGCACTTGCAAAATCTTGTGAACATTTCTAATAGACTTTATATTTAATTGATTGTAACAGATACAGCTTCAAAAATGCTAAGAAACTGATAGAGATGAATACAGGGGTGGCAGTCCTGCAGATAAAATTCCCATTGGATCATATTGAGTGAAACTGGTATAAATTCTGGTCAATGTGTGTTTCATGTCCCACTCTCATCCACAGAGAATGTGAGTCTGTTACAGTCACCAGCTAGCCAGGCTGGATTTTAACTAAAGCTGTAGAGACAGATGCTTTCACCTGGTAGCCATCACATAGGCACAGGAGGTATAAACTCCCTTTCCCTGTGGCAGTCAAGAATCTCTGAGCCCTAGAAAGAAACTCACCCTAAGGGAGGACAGGCACTGTTACCATTACTTGCCCTGCAGGCTTTCTGCTTTAGTGCTCAGTCAGTGCTAGATAGCATCCTGGCCCAGTAGTTTACTAGACAGGATATGCTGTGTTGTTGAATCCACTGGCTGCGTGGGATATGCTTACCTATGGGATTCCAAAAGGAACTATCCTCTCCTCCATCTTGTTTGACGTATATCTGAAACTGCTATGGGAGATGGCAAGGCAGCACTGACTTAAATGTCACCAATAAGCAAATGACAACCAGCTCCATATCCTGGTGGGATGGCACTATGAATTAGCATTAACACTAGCCATTGAGAGACCCACCACACAATGTCCTGCTCTCTTCACTGGCTTCCCATCAAATATTGGATCAAATTCAAAGTTTTGATTCTCCCTCATGTTCAGAAGCCTTCAAGAGGCTTGGTTCAAGTTACACGAGAGACTGCCTCACCCTGTGTGATCATGACTTCCCATGACAGCTACCGTCCAGTCCAGTTCAGTCCAACCTACCGGCCTTAGGGTGAGACTCATGAGCAGCACACTGTTTTCTTGGTGACTGGTCCATGACTGGAGCACTCACTTCCAGAAGAGAAGAGAAAGGCAATGAATCTCAATATTTTCAGAACTGCAAACCCCACTTCTTCAGTCTGTCCTTCTCTTTGTAACGCCATGAAAAACATGGATTAATTTTAAAATCCCTATGGAATGGGGAAAGGAGAAAGAGGTCCCAAGATCTTTTCATGTTCACTAATTAAAAGGTATACAGACACCATGATGATGGTCACTGCATAAGAACAGAGACAGGCCATTATACTCCCTCTCCAGCCTGCACTGCCCACTACTGAGGCTGCACTTGCCCAATATGGGCTACTTTGGGAGAGAGGAAGTTGGAACCACTTTCTGCCAGCAAAACCTCCTTGTGTGGTGAGTTTGCTGCTGCAGGAGCGAGGGTTTATGCTGGCGTACACTCAGATTGACTTAAACCTACTGACAATATTGGGAGTTTTGTTTGTGTGGTAATCAGTTCTAGTCTCTCTTCTGTTAGAGTGGCATGAGCAGCCACATGGCTAAACTATTATACAGTGCATTACAATTCAAGTTAACATAGTGCTCCTCATCACAAAGTGTATTGTTAAAGGAAACCTTATATACTTATACATTCAGCTCTCAAAAGCCTTCGGAATTACCTTGCACTGCTCTATGTGTCATCTTATTTTAAATAAGAAAAGCAGTCATGAGAAACACAAGCATTTCACACAGAAATCTGTCAACATACCCCACAGTAATTTGGATAATCAGGAAAGGAGATAAGCTTAATGAATTTTACCATCTTTTTTATCAATGGTCACCTTAATTTAATTTGGATAAGGTCTGTGACACTGCTATCTGTCCCTAAAGAAAGGATAAACATTGTGCTGCGTTATATCATAGAATCATAGAATCTCAGGGTTGGAAGGGACCTCAGGAGGTCATCTAGTCCAACCCCCTGCTCAAAGCAGGACCAACCCCAACTAGATCATCCCAGCCAGGGTTTTGTCAAGCCTGACCTTAAAAAACTCTAAGGAAGGAGATTCCACCACCTCCCTAGGTAACCCATTCCAGTGCTTCACCACCCTACTAGTGAAAACGTTTTTCCTAATATCCAACCTAAACCTCCCCCTCTGCAACTTGAGACCATTACTCCTTGTTCTGTCATCTTCTACCACTGAGAACAGTCTAGATCCATCCTCTTTGGAACCCCCTTTTAGGTAGTTGAAAGCAGCTATCAAATCCCCCCTCACTCTTCTCTTCTGCAGGCTAAACAATCCCAGTTCCCTCAGCCTCTCCTCATAAGTCATGTGCTCCAGCCCCCTAATCATTTTTGTTGCCCTCCGTTGGACTCTTTCCAATTTATCCACATCCTTCTTGTAGTGTGGGGCCCAAAACTGGACACAGTACTCCAAATGAGGCCTCACCAGTGCCGAATAGAGGGGAATAATCACGTCCCTCGATCTGCTGGAAATGCCCCTACTTATACAACCCAAAATGCCGTTAGCCTTCTTGGCAACAAGGGCACACTGTTGACTCATATTCAGCTTTTCGTCCACTGTAACCCCTACGTCCTTTTCTGCAGAACTGCTGCCCAGCCATTCGGTCCCTAGTCTGTAGCAGTGCATGGGATTCTTCTGTCCTAAGTGCAGGACTCTGCACTTGTCCTTGTTGAACCTCATCAGATTTCTTTTGGCCCAATCCTCTAATTTGTCTAGGTCCCTCTGTATCCTGTCCCTACCCTCCAGCGTATCAACCACTCCTCCCAGTTTAGTGTCATCTGCAAACTTGCTAAGGGTGCAGTCCACACCATCCTCCAGATCGTTGATGAAGATATTGAACAAAACCGTCCCCAGCACCGACCCTTGGGGCACTCCACTTGATACCGGCTGCCAACTAGACATGGAGCCATTGATCACTACCCGTTGAGCACGACCATCCAGCCAGTTTTCTATCCACCTTTTTTCTGTCCTCTTTTTCAGACTGCAGGGGAGATCTGCTCTTCTACCTGAACTGACAACCTCTTTCCAATCTCTCCAAAATCAGGCAGGTAAATAAACTGGCTCGGCCCACCAAGGGCCTTACTCTAGTGGATCGCGGGCCAAAGGTTGCCGATCCCTGCTCTAGATAGTTAGGACAATCTTACCCAAGGTTGCACAGCCAGGAACTGAATCCAGACTTCTCGAATCCCGCTCCATGGCCTTAACTACAAGATAATCCTTCCTCTCTAGTCTTTTTTCTGTCCTCTTTTTCAGACTGCAGGGGAGATCTGCTCTTCTACCTGAACTGACAACCTCTTTCCAATCTCTCCAGAATCAAACCGTATTGCACTATCATTGACATTTAACTCAGCATAGGTTTACAGGGTTTGGACATAACACAGTCTCCCACAGTGTTCTTGCCAGCAAGTTAAAGAAGTATGGGGTGGATAGAAAACTGGCTGGATGGTCGTGCCATTCATCCAGCCCATACTTCTTTAACTTGCTGGCAAGAACACTGTGGGAGACTGTGTTATGTCCAAACCCTGTAAACCTATGCTGAGTTAAATGTCAATGACATTCCTGGCTGTGCAACCTTGGGTAAGATTGTACCTAACTATCTAGAGCAGGGATCGGCAACCTTTGGCCCGCGATCCACTAGAGTAAGGCCCTTGGTGGGCCGAGCCAGTTTATTTACCTGCCACATCCGCAGGTTCGGCCGATCACAGCTCCCACTGGCTGCGGTTCATCGTCTAGGCCAATGGGGGCTGCGGGAAGCGGCGGCCAGCACATCCCTCGGCCCGCGCGCTTCTCGCAGCCCCCATTGGCCCGGAGTGGCGAACCGTGGCCAGTGGGAGCTGCAATCGGCCGAACCTGCGGATGCAGCAGGTAACCAAACAGGCCTGCCCCCCCAGAGGCTTACCCTGGCAGGCTGCATGCCAAAGGTTGCCGATCCCTGATCTAGAGGTACAGTGCCTAGCATAAAGAGGCCCTGATCTCAGATTAAGTCTCTCAGTGCTACTGCAATCTATGTAATAAAAGAATAGTTAATAAGGTGCTTTCAAGAAGGAAATAATATTTTTGGCTATTGCAGAGCAGTGCCTGCATATAAAATGATAACAACATAGCTACAAAAACACCTTTTCCTCTAAAGCATTCCCCTGTTTCAAAAAAAGTGCAAATATTAATCAGGTATACATTTTAAAGCTGCATTTGCCTGTGCTGCATGTCTCTGCAGCTCATGGTACCTCAAGTCCTAACAGTATCTGCCAAGTAAGTTTTGATATGCTGCAGACCAGGGCATCTCATCTGGGGGGTGGGGGTGGGGAGGGAGGTTGTAACCTACTGCAGAGTCAGGGGTGTGTGCCCACTGGGTACCATCAAACTGATTGGGTAGCAGGGAGAAGTTGCAAAATCACTTGTTGCTAGGACCCAGCAGTAGCATGATCAGGAGAGGAAAGAAAGCGCTCATTATCCATTCTCTGCTGCTACCTCTGTTCTGGCCTCTCACATACTTAGTCACTGAGCAGCTCCTCATCTTTCCCTTCTTCCTGTTCCCTTTCTGTCTGTACAGTGTCTGGCTCTGGGAGAAGCAATCCATTAAGAAGCAATTGAGCACTGTGCTACTGAGGATCAGGAAGCACACATACTAATACCAACCTCCCCGCACTAACCCAAGCCAGGATCCACATCCTAGTCAGGAGTCAGCACACCCCACCAGCACCAGTACTCCCCACTTCAGCATCTAAGAAGTCTGTGGCTTCTTGCCTTGACACAAATCACAAGACTTTTTGTGGCCACAAAGGATTAGGAGATTTGAGTGGAATGCAGCAAAAGCTTCAGGTTGTTTGTAGTTCCCAGATGGAAAAATACTGAGAACTAGTGCTGAAGACAGGTCACTTTAGTTAACACAGGTAAACTGCAATACCCAATGTGATCATGATACAGACAATTTACTACCCTCACATCACCTGCTATGCTATAATTTACAACATGGTTTTTAAAGTGTAGCATTTAATGTCTCTTTTAATGAGAAAAATGGATCTCTAGGCCTTCCATGCTGTTATATATACTAAAGAGAAAATTCCCAAAAGAAAAATGCAAAACACATTTGTTGTTTTTTCCCCTTTCTTTTAAAGCCTAGTAAAATAGAATGACATACAGTTCTGGAGCCTACAGATTTGACCTGTCCTAAATGGGACTTTGTGTTCTGCAGAGGAGATTCTATTGATTAATATTGAGCTCCTGTACAAGAGAAACTCCTTTTCTGAAGGACAGCTAGAAATTCAAGGTTTCCAGGCTCAAGATTAATGAAACTAAAGATGAGCTCCACAAGTGTGATTCAGCAAATATCATACACCTCCAAATAAAGGATTTTTTAGAGTTCTGTGGCAAAATAAGATATTTTGCCTGACTTACTTATAGGTAGATCCATCTTGGGTGTTGTGTTCCTTGAAAATATTGGGTGTGATTCATTCCTGCACTGGTGCTGAGTGTGGCATTGAGATTGGAAAGAGGTAGTTGTGTCTTCTTTGTGCTGAGTTGAGGCCCAGTGATGATTCCTTCCTCCTTTAGCTCACCTCTTGTATGCGTGTGGAGAGGGACTCAGAGCCAGCACACTCAGCCTTGTGCTTCCTGGGGTAGCCCTACCTCAGTTGTATTTCCCATAAGAGGCTTTCCAGCTGCTTTTCAACCATTTTGATCTGGCAAAGGTAACCTAAAATGG
Source organism: Chelydra serpentina (assembly GCA_037349315.1). Lineage (NCBI taxonomy): Eukaryota > Metazoa > Chordata > Testudines > Chelydridae > Chelydra > Chelydra serpentina. Next base: position 23,944,616 of record JBAIAC010000035.1, on the reverse strand, counting down.
CCACGGGGCACTAATGTTTCAGGCCCATAAAGCTCTCTCTCATGAAGAGGTAATTCCAGGAAGAACTTAGAATCAGAAAATGTTGGTTGGCTGATAGTAGCATGTTCTGGAAACAACACTTAGCTGAGTGACATTAAAACCATGGCCTCGACCAGCTGAAAAGGGCCAGGTTAGAAGATCAATAGGCGGATACATGAAAAAAACCCAACATGTCATTAATTCAGCCCCCATAACCAAAAACACAGCAGAGAAAATTTTGGGTGATGTTTAGCTGCACTTTTTATTAATTGAATTCATTGCTTTGTTAATGCCAGATATTTCATAGGGAGATAGTTGACACTTATGTTTTATAAAGCTCATTTCTTGGAGCGCAATGTGCAGATTAGGGTAACTTCACCTATCACTTGCTTCATCAGTATTTACCCTTACATAAGATGAAAAAGCATCATTGCTTAAGGAGATGATGCATGTTGTTGAACCAAGGAAAAATCAGCAGTGCATATTGCAAACAGCATAGTAGAGTCAGCAATTTGGTCTCTTAAAATATGAATGCTCTTTCCCAGTAACTCTAATTACCATAGTTCAGTGGTTCAAACAAAATGATCCAATAGGTTCAGAACTGTTTTCTAGCCACCAACCTTCCAGTCAAAATCTTTAATCTTCTTTATAGTGCAGTTTGTTTTACATTCCCCTGAAAGGTCTCTAGCATGCAGAAGTAGTTTTTTCCTTTAGGATACTATCATGGAATGATATACAAATCCTCCAGGAGACAGAGGTTTAGCTTTCTGGGAGATTTTAATTTACCCCTTTTAACTTGATGATGTCAGCATATTATATAGGCAACTGAACTCACTTTTTGAAATATAGGTGATATCTGAAATGGCAGGTGGTACTGAAGTCAGTATTATTTTTTGTCTTAAATAAATGTATAAACCACATCAAAATAATGTTATGGTTATAACACAAACTGAGAGAACTCAGGACATTGAAAATCGAGGCTGACATTGTCTCTAAGGGAAAAGACAGAGGAGTGTGAATTCAGCTCTGCATCAGTCTGAAATGTTCTCTTCTTTGGGTTTTGTTTGCTGCTTCTGTCAACTTAGCATTTCTCCTAACCAATTTATTTCAAAAATATTCCATATAACTATCTAAAATAAATAATGGATCAGACTAAGATCCTCACTCAGTTTATCCTTAGACATTTCTTAGCAAAAAGACTATTGAGTGAAGAATAAAAAATGTGTAAGGTCAAGGTTTGGCTCATTATTTATTGCATTGTTTCAAATATCTACCACTATTTTCCCCCTGCAGATGGTGATCTGCCTTCATGTTCCACTGCTGTACCACACAGATTCTGCCGTTGGCTACGCGCCACTCCGTGGTGTGGACAGAAGCTCCGTGTCACGAGTATGTTGATAGATTAGAGGTTTTCCATCATAAGGGTTGTATAAGCTGCAGAACGTGAAGCAGGACCTTTAGAAGAGAGAAAGCATAAGGTGTCGGGAGGTTTGTGAGACTCAGAGAAATGTGACAGGAAGTTGGGTATTAGAGAGGATGCCCATACAGGATAAAGATCCCGATTCAGTAAAATACAAGCAATCAGACAACTCATGTGCTTAAAGGTAGGCATATGCTTAAATACTTTGTTGAATCAGATAAGATCTGGGGATTGAAGAAAGAATCTTCAAAGTAAAAAGATTCAGTGATTCTCTCCTTGATTCCAGATGTAAGCAGAGTCAGGATGAGCTCCACCCTGACATCTGGTGGTGAGTCAAGCACTCCAGGGGCTGATCCAATTTGCATAGGCACACCCACCCTGCCTGGTACGAACCATAGTGGCCCAAATGGGCATTTGGGGCTGCTGTAGGATCCCCAGTTTTCTGTATTGGGGCAGGAATTTCTGTTATTGGGGCAGGAAGAATAAACTGTTGTTATACTGCTTATGTAAATCATGGACAGTGGAACTGTACTTGGCCTTTTGTCTTGTTAAAGGGGAACTTGCCATTAGCTAAACAGCACTCACCAGCCAAGGGACATGGGTTCCAAAGCCCAGTGAATTGAGAGAGGCTTGGGACAGGTAGTGTAGGCCCCTTGTGAGGGTCTGAGATACCAATTGCAGTGTCTCCTCTTCTCTCCACTGTGGAATATCAGAGCTAATGTTGAGTTCCTTGAGAGTCTGGTTTCAAGCTGCTGAATTGGAATCACTCTGGGCTATTAGTGCAAATGAGCACTATGGCTCCCCTAAACTACAAGCTGAAATCACTAAAGAGCTAAAAGTATTATGAGCTGAAATCACTGAGGCTCTGTGCTTGTGAGAGGGGAAGTATTGCCTCTTTGAGGCGCCCAGGGGTGGGTATAAGATTTTGCCAGGTTACTGGGTGGGGGCTCAAGCCGGTTTTGCATTGCATTGTTGAGAAGGGAACCCCTATGTACTGAACCTGGCCCTTGCTGCTGTTAACTCATCCTGGCAGAAGGGTTACACATAAATGTGTTAGACACTAACCTTAGAAATCAAACTGAAATGTTAGGGCCTCCTTGAGATAAAAGGGGGGGGGGCATTCATGTAAGTTTTCTTGGTGTTATTTCTTCAGTGAGCATGGCTGTAAATTCAGCTGTGATTAGTTCACTTTGTTCAAGGCCATCCTTGTAATCAGAAATGACAGAAGGTTAGACCAAGAGAATGCAGCACAATACATGTGAAGATCTTCATTCCGCAGTCCATCTACATTTAATGGAATGAATAGAAACAACACAAAGGCAACTGAAACACATTAATGTTTTACTTTTAAACCAATATTTTATATAGGCATTTATGGCTTATTCAATACATACACACATTGAGCTATAATCCCAGAGATAAATACGGAGAGCCAGTTTGTGAGCAGATCTGCTGTGGGTGGAATGGACAGCAAGGATCTTTTCCTTGCAGCTTCTGCCTTTGTGCTGAGGCTGAGCACAGTCCCACTGCGGAAGGGAGGCACTGCTTCCTGCTAGTCATCAGTAGAGCTAGACTCCTAAAGGGAGCAAGGAGAAACAGAGCGACAATGAAGCCACAAATGGCCAGTCATGGATGGGAATTGCATCTTTTCAAAGGAAGATGGAGCTGCTGCTGTAGGATTTACTCTTCTGCCTTCAGAGGAGCAATTCTGGCTGAGCTATCAAGAATTCCTTTCTGGGACTCCCATTCAGCAAAGCCCCTCGGTATGTCCCACAACATGGGTCATGTTTTAAAAGCCACATCCTGTACCTGAATATACAGAGTCAGATCCTCAGCCGGTAGAAGCTCTATCTAATTCAAAAAGCAAACTGTTTGTCTTTGCAACCTCAACAAAGGGCCCAAAAGTGCTCCAGCTGAAGTCAATAAATAAACACCCACTGACTTCACCGGAAGCAGGATTATGGCTAAAATCCTCTGAGAGCAGTAATGCTCCAAGAATCATAGAATAGAATATCAGGGTTGGAAGGGACCTTAGGAGGAATGGTGATCTACAGTGCATGCATAGGAAAAACAAAGAAGCAATATAATGAGAACATCAATATAAATACAACAATATACATATGGCAATACTGAACATCTCAACTCGCTTCCTACTATAATTGGGGGTGGGAGGAAGAGTCTCACTAAAAATTATCTCTTAGTTTTGCATTTGCTGAAATAAATCAAATTCCAGAAATGAGGAGCATGGATACTTTCCAGAGAAAAACATGTAAAATAAAATGGAGAAAAAAGTATGTTTGATTTTTAACAGTCACATAACTTACTAGTACAAACATTGAAACTAGGTTTTAAATGTAAACAGAGGAAAAAATAATTGTTAGCCACTCTAAAGTCCTTGTATGTTTGTTTCAGTTTTAGTATGACCCTATTTCATCCAGGTTATATAAGCCCATAAATAGCAGTTGGTAATAGAACAGCTGCCAGCATCTGAACTAAAGACATATATACACACAACCACTTTAGAAAAAAATGTACATGTAATAGTATAAAATTTCCATTTTCCTTCAAAAGGAATGGTTTTCTTTTGTTACAGGAAATGGCATTTTATGAATAGATATTATGCAAAATGCTAAATCACGTTTTCTTTTCTTAATTACACTCAATGTGTTCTCTAAATAATTGCCAAGTTTATTGCATACATGTACGTTTGTTTATGAAGGATTATAAGTATTCAGTGTCTGTGGACCACCCAAAATGGAATCAATTGAACTTTAACAATAATCTCTTACCTCCCTTTAGCATTCTTTAATTAACACACTGTGGGGGTTTTGGAGTGCGTGCTTTGTTTGTCACATTATAAATCCTGCAGCCCTAGGACTTGTAACAAATTAGGAAGTAAAGTGTGGAATGAATTTTGTTTCTTAAAATGCAAGGAACTGATGTTTGGAGGTGATATGAGTAAGAAACATGAACGCGGCAACATAATTAGTGAAAGTGTGTTACTTTGCTTTTATCACGCTGAAGGAGAAAACAACAAGCATGACATTAAAAAAGGGAAGAATTAGATACAAAATGACAGTCCTATTAGAAGAAAGGTTACTTTTTATTACAAAGGACTGAAAGTACATAACTGGAGGAGAGAAGGAGAAAACTAATGTTCTTTACTTGTAATTCCTTCCTATAGAGATAGACTTGTCAGCAGATGGTTGCTGAATACATCCTTTGATACATCACTCACAAGTTGACAGCTATAATATATCCTGTATTTGAATATTCCCAGGTCCTGAGCTCATAGAATAATAGCAATCAAGGAGTGGAAGGGACCTCAAGAGGTCACCAAGATCAGTCCCCCACACTGAAGCAGGGTTAATTTAAACTAGACCATCCCTGACAGGTGCTCATCCAACCTGGTATTAACAACCTCCAAGACGGGATTCTACATCCTCCCTTGGAAGCCTGTTCCAGAGTTTAACTATCCTTATAGTTAGATAGTTTTTCCTAATGGCTAATCTAAATCTCCCCTGCTGCAGATTAAACTAATTACTACTTGTGCTACCTTCAGTGGACATGGAGAACAGTTGACTCATATACACTTAGGGCTTGTGATTCCCATCTTTACACTGATGTAACTCCAAGACAATTATTCCCAATTTACACTGGTGCATGTGACAGCAGAGTTGGGTTTTAAATGTTTTTTCCACATACAGTCAGAGGACACTTATGTATCCCATCAGAACTCTTTGCTTATTTTTAATGGGGCCTTGCCTGCAGGCTGAAATCCACTGAAGTACATCTCAATGAACTAGTCACTGGCCTTTTCACCTCTGTGGAGACATGGGGGACGAGAAGGGGGGATATGGTACTACATTTAAAATGTTGAGGTGGCTCTGAGGCCTGAATTGGCAGTCAGTCTTGTGTGGAGTAAAAGAAAATCATGAGATGACTTTGAAAGGTCTTAAGTTAAATGGCCTCAATTAACTTCTTGGTGGACCTCACCACACAACAATAATACTGTAGTCTAAGCAACTGCTAGTTCTCCAAAGGGAAGTGGAGTGGAGTAAGGATGGATACTGGTGTACTGTTCTGCTCTGCTGTGTGCTATCCTAATAGATGCTGAAGTTCATTGGTGCAGGAGTTGACGGAATCTAAAAAAATCATCTACACTTTTCCTGGCCTGCACACACAAAAATAATTTGCCCTAGCGTTGTCATTTAGAAAAAAAATCTCTGCATATAAAAAAAAACCCCAAGGAGTAGACAAACCACTATAAAAAATATAACAACATTGATACCGTGTCCTCTCCAAAGCTGGGCTCATTTCTACTGGTGAAATTGAACCAAACAGTATGTTGGTATCATTTTAAGGGGAAAAAAGAACTATATAGCACATAAGGCCACTACCACTAAAGTTACTAGCTAGGATTTTCAAAAGAGCCTGTGGGAATTAGGAGTCCAAATCCCACTGAAATTCACATTGGGCACCACTGCAGACCATTCATAAGGTTCAAAATGAAGCAAAACAAAATATCCTTGTAGTGTTATTTACAGCATTGCTGGTGTAAGTCTACTTGAGAGAGGTAAAAAAAATCCTTTAACCACCCTGAAACATCATCATCAAAAGGAGCCTAATGGAAATTAATAAGAGAAAGGGGAAATGAAATGGTGGTTCTCCATCTAGAAAAATCTGACAGGATTTCTTCCATTATAGTCAAAATAATTACGCTATACCAGAGTAAGAATAAACCGTAACACCAATTTTAACAGTGTATCAACAATTATTCAAGAACAAACATGTCAATCATAGATATAAATTGAAAAGATTCCAATGCATTGATTCAAATTATACTCAGATCCACTCTTCCTTAGAAAAAGCTTTTGGTCCTAGTCACATGTGGTCATCTCTTCCTTTAGTAATAATGGAAAGTTGTTCTGTATCCTAACCAATATTAAATTCTCCTTGAGAACTCACTTTCTGTTTTAAGATAGCTTGCAGGCAATGTTTGGCAAGGCACATCCGTTCCAATTTCCTCTCTGCAACTTTGTGTCTAAAACCACTGTTCTGTGCCCTGTCTTGTCTGTTTGTTGCGTCTAACTCAGATTTCAAGCTTTTGGTGGGAGGAATGCTCTCAAGCTATGTTTGTAAAACATAGTGTGAATTTAAAGTAGAAATGACATTTAATAAAAATGTTAACCTGAGAATTCCCAGTATATGAAGAATTCAGAAGCAAAGAAAATAACTCATTGATTGCTGTGCAGCCTCTTCTTCCACACACACACACACCCAAACCCCTCTACATTAGAAGTTTAGGGTACAAGGGGCACTGGGTGCACAAACATGTGGATCTTGAGTCCTTTCACTGCCTTGACTTGAGCCCCTCACCACTGTGACATTTCATGCCAGAACATTGCAGCACACAGAGAGAGGTATGCACACTTCTTTATAACCACTCTGCATGAATGAAAAGCTACAGGCCTCTCACCTCCCCGTCCAATCAGCCTCTATTGCCAAAGCCTTAGCAGATTGAGGACCTCTAGTAGATAGATATATTGATGATTTTTTACTGGAAACATTTGGGGAATAAGTTCTGGAGAGGCAGAACTTCCACTCTTCCTGGACCCATCAAAATAATCCATAAAGGAAGAACAATCACACAAAACAGAAGGAAAAGAGACTGGATAGAATGAGGCATCATAGTTCAATGAACAGGCCATTGGACTAGGAGTCAGAATGGATTCAATTCTCAGCTCTTCCACTGACTTACTGTATATAACCTTGGACAAGTCCTTTATCTCTCTATGCTTCAGTTTTCCCCATCTAACAATGTTCACCCAGATTTGAAACACTCAATTTTAGTACTAGGTTTTTATTATTATTACCAGCAGCGCTTACAGAATATTTGAAGCTTGTATTTACCAGCTGGTCAAGTTATTCCCCTAATCATTCTTTTTGGTGGTTTTTAAATATTTGATTGATTTAAAACCATCCAGAAATATTCAATAGTCAAAACACCTGCCACATGCTCAATCAGATCAGACCCAGGATACACTGGAAATTTCATGACAGGACCTATGGTCATGGGGCATATTGCCAAATTTTGCAGACTTAGGTTGGGATACAATTATTTTTTGGATGAGGTACAGAAAAGCAGCCAGACTTTGGGGTGCTTATTTGAACATCTGAACCAAACCCTAACTCCAAGCTAAAAACAAAAAATCCTCTGCGAGTCTGATCCAACTTCCATTGAACTCAATGGAAAGGTGGATTGTGCCCTTTCTGAAGCTGAGGCATTTTGGTATGTGTGTCTTGTTGGTGGTTTTTTTTAAAAAAAACCCACTCTTCCTGATAATCAGAAATTACTTTACTGTGAAGGCTTTAGGGGATATGAAAAACTCAATCTACAAGGCCACTGTCTTAGATATAGGATTGATTTACATCCTGCTCTTTGCACATTTGCTCTGTTAATTGATATAATTCTGGATAACAACAATCCACTAATAGCTATGAGTGTGGTTTTAGGGGAAATGGAGATGCGGAAAACATTAAACTAACAAACAGGAATGGAACAGGATTTATTTAGTCACAATGAACCTGAAAGGAAAACAAAACTGGAGGTACCATTATCATCCTGACTTTTTAAAACCAACCCTCTTCTCCTCTTGTGATGTCATTTTTAACACACATAGATATAGCCTTATGTTTCAGGTAGGGATGGCTGAACCAGTTCAGAAAACATGTTCCTGTACATTTTTGACCATTTTTGGACCCAAACCAGAACTGACCCATTTAGATGGTTCCAAAATGTTTTTTCAAGACTTTTTCTTCCCTCTCTCCCTCTCCTAGTTTCATCTGAATATGTCTAGGGCTAATGATACAGGCAGGGATTTTCAAAGTCACAGAATGAGAAGGGACATTTTCAAAAGCAACTAAATTATTTGGGAGCCTAAGTCGCATTGAAAGTCAATGGAACTTAGTCTCCTGAATCCAATGGCAGCTGAGAGCCAGCCCAGGCTGGGTAGAGAAACTCAGGCTAGTGCATGTGGGATTTGAGCTAGCATGTTAATAACAACAGTGTAGATGCTGTGGCTCAGGCCTAGGGGGTTGGGTGGGCTTCAGATCCTGAACTCCAGCCCGAACTGCAGCATCCACACTGTTATTTTTAGCACACTAACTCGAGCTCTGCTGGGACAAGTCTGTCTACCCAGGCTGGGAGGCTTGCTCTCAAAGGTATATCTGTACTACAGCTAAGGGCCAGATTTTCAAAGGCATATAGGGCCCAGATCAAGTATTGGCAATCTTTGGCCCGCGGCCCGCCAGGGTAAGTCCCCAGGCAGGCCAGGCTGGTTTCTTTACCTGTCATGTCCACAGGTTCAGCCTATAGCAGCTCCCACTGGCCGCGGTTTGCCACTCCAGGCCAATGGCGACTGCAGGAAGTGGCGCAGCCCGAGGGATGTGCTAGCCGCCGCTTCCCGCAGCCCCCATTGGCCAGAGACAGCAAGCCTCGGCCAGTGGGAGCTGCGATCAGCTGAACCTGAGGGTACGGCAGGTAAACAAACCAGCCTGGCCTGCCAGGTGCGCCACGTGCCAAAGGTTGCCAATCCCTGGCCCAGATCCTCAAAAGTTTTAGGACAAGGTGCCTAAAATTCAGATTACCTCCTAGTGGGGTTTTAGAAAAATCCCTTAACAGGTTGGAGCATTGATTTAAATCAATGGGAGTTAGGTATCTAGCCTGATTAAGTGTTTTTGAAAATCCTGCTAGGTGCCTATATGCATCTTTTGGTGCCTAAAAACCTTAAATAATCTGGCCCTAACACCCACAGACAATCAGTAATTCTCAGGCTCCTAAATCACTTAGTCATTTTTAAAATTTTTACCTTAGGTCCCTTTGAAAATATCAGCCCCATACACTTGCGTGGTTTTTTTTTCACAACTGAATCCAACCGCTGTTCTCCACATTTATCTCAAGTATTACATGCCATATATTCAAATGGTAACTCTGCCTATTAAAACTGAACACATAACTTTGACTCATATAGAGCCAAGCTCTTGAAGAGCCCACTCTGCAGTTAGTGGGATTGCTTAGGTTTAGAATTTGGCCCAAATTCTTTATTTAAATCAATAAATGATACTATATATTGTGTACACTGAGCAGGACAGAGCTTTTCCTAGTATTTTGAGGCTTGCACGAGTATTGCTGATATCATGCTTTTCAATTACAGTGATAGGAGAAGTTCAAAAGGGTCAGTACTAAGAAGAGAAACAACCAGCAGTCTCAATGCTTATTTGAAACACTTTGGCCTAATCACTGAACTGGAAATTTTGTTATAAAAGGTTCTTATTTCCAGTATTTGCTACTTCAGCCTGGGTCTCAAATACAAGGAGGCAAACCCTTAGCTGGGGTAAATTGTAATAGCCCCATTAAAGTCAATGGGGCTTTGACAATCTATCCCAGCTCAAGAGCTACTCAAAGAACAGCCTTTCTCAAGGTGGTGGGGCACTTTAACCTTTGCTACCAGATGAAGTCAGCATGTGCAGATACAAAAATAAGAGGGGGAGGAGGAGTGAATCTCTGAAAATATTTTGTTTGGGTCCAGTGTGAGTTTTGGGTAAAGTATTATACAGCAAGGCTGAGTTTTTCAAAGCTGCTTAAGGGATCTGTATGGCTAGTTTCCACTGAGTTTAAGGGAAATTAGGCATGCTTGGGATGGGGGGGAAGAACCTCAGCCCAGATGTTTAGGTTCAGACTCTGACATCCTTACTCCGAGTGGGTGAAATTCACTAGGCCTATGTGTCACTTAAACCTAATTCAATCCCTATTCTGAACACTTTAGTGGGACATAAGTGGTACTTAAGCCCTTTGCTGACTCTTGTCACATGGGTGAATTTCACCAACTGAGCAGTACCTTACTATACCAGTGGAGTTAATGAAATCAACCAGAATATTTGCAGAGTAAGGCACTACTTAGTGGATCCTGCTGCCACTGAATGAAAGGCTCACACAGTATGGAGCTGGATTGGATATAATCTGGCCCTTAACACTAACTAGTGTATTTAACCTTTTTATTGATTTAAATATGTCAAAACTGGACTTAAGTCTAAGAGATAACTTGCATTAAAATCTATAATTAATTGTATAATAATAATATTAGCACTTTGCAGTGCTCTAGTACCTTGTATCCGGAGCCCTCATCCAGAGTAATGCATTAAGCCTAAAACCCCAGGAGGTAGGTGAGTAATAATAATAATAACATGATTTAAGGAAAGCCATTAATTTTGGTTTTACCCCAAATAGAACTGAACCTCTAAAGCTTTTGAACTTCACCTTCAACCACATTTGAAATGTATGATCCTGGCACAGAGTTTAAATGACTTGACCAAAGTCATAAAGCAAGTCAGTGAGAGATCACGAATGTGCTTCATATTTCCTGGGCCCAGAGTCTGAGCTGGTAAAAATCAGCATAGCACTGAGAAATAGTTTACACCAGCTGAGGAGCTGGCCCCACCTAACTTCCAATCTTGTGCTGTAACCACTGGACCATGCATAACTGACTCTTACCAATTCCTGCAAGTATCAGACCATCTTGTAGACATGGCTTGAAATGTCTTGATTTTTAACATATTGCAGGCTGCTAGCAATTCTGATTCTGTAATAAAATGAGTCGTAAGAGGAAAGGGATTAACCCCATCATGAGGGAAAAATTAATTGACCCATGGAGGCGCCCAGATACTAGCTCTCCAGAGATAATTACAAGGGAGGTAATCAGTGCCCGGGTGGGTGCTGAACAGCAGACATGACCAGCCATTGTCCAGCAGAGGAGTTACAATTCAATGACTCACCTGCATAAGGTCACAGCAGGGGAATTGCTCAACCTTTCCTGGTGACTCAGCAGTGCCCACCAGACATGCCTGGACTTGTATTCTCCAAGCACTTGGACTAAGGGTATAAAACAGAACATAGGGACCCACTGCTTGGCCTTTCTCCTGCCTCCACCAATGCTGCAAGCAACAAAGACACTCGGAAGAAGACTGAAGGCTCCAACAGAGGGCACTGGCCCAGGTTTAAGGGACAAACCTGTATATTAAGGACTGTAATATCCAGTAGGGTGAGAAAAACTGCCTAATCTAGATGTTGCCCATTCTAATAAGGTTGAGTGTTTAGACTGTGTGATTATATTTTCTTTTCTTTTGATAACTAACTCTAACTTTTTTCCCTATCACTTATGATCACTTAAAATCTATCTTTTGTGGTCAAAAAACGTCTTTTACTGTTTATCTTTACCAGTGAGTTTGTATGAAGTGTGTGGCAAATCTGCTCAGGTTTGCAAAGGCTAGTGTATATCCACTTTTCATTGATGAAGTGGTGAAACAATTAATACATTTGCACGTCTTGTCTTGAGCAGTGTAAGATGGTATATTCCTGAGGTACAGTGCTGGGATATGGCGGGGATTTGGCTGGTGCCTTTCTCTGTGTGATTCATGCGTGGCTCTGGGAGCATTCATTCAATCTATCTGAGTGTGGAGCTCCACATGTTGCTGTGCTGAGTGATAACAGGACCTGGAGGGATTATCTGCTTGTCACTAGCAAAGCATTGTGAGAGACAGCCCAGGCTGGAGAGTTAAGGGGGCACAGCAGACCCATAGTCCCAGACTGCACCCCGGGGATCCTGTCACAATAGGTACCAGATGCTTCAGAAGAAGGAGCAAGAAAACACATAACTGACAGTTATGGAACAGCCTCCCCATAATGGAAGTTTATGCCCATCAACCTCAGAAACTTTCTAATGTAGCAGTGGCTAGCCTCATTATTCATACACATGGCTAATTTTCTGTGAATTCTACTTAACTCTCGGCCTTAATGATATCTTGTGGCAATAGTTCCACAGGTTAATTATGACTCTATCAGTTCTGCATTCACCTTGTCATGAAAGGGCTCTTTCAAAGTCAAGAAAAAGTTTGTTAAGCACACAAAATATAATAAAGGGCCGTCTTGTGCTGTCTGAGGGACCGTATTATTCTTAAATCCAGTGGGAAAGGTGACTGGGGAAAAGTATGGTTCGCTGGTAAAAAGGCAGAAGGTACAGCCCTTAGGACCTGATTGATCCCTGCATTACTTCAGTTTTATACTGTGTAACTCCACTGACTCCCACTTTTTTTTTCCTTTTTCACTTTAATCTAGTATAAAAGTGGAGGAATTAGGCCCACAGAGTCTAAGAAGAAAATATCAGATAGACCAATTCCCCACAACTTTCATACTTGTGTAAATTGGGGTCATTTTACTATGACACTGCTGATCTTTGCAGCTGCCTGCCCATCTCTGTGATACTGAAATTAACATGCAATTTCATAATGACCTAATTAAGCAATGATAATTTAAGGCACAAGACATTTCCTGGGAATTAATGACCAACTGGGAGGAGCTGATGTCCCAAAGCGCAGCTCAGGGCCATTAACTTCAACTGGTCATTAACCCTAAGGAAACACCTCGTGCTGAGGTTGTTACTGCTATTATAAAATAAAAATTGGGGGAGGGTGAAGTGCATAGATCTTTTAAAAAACATTTGATGCAACTTTAATTGGTAACGGCTGGGCATTTCTAGGAGAATTAATGATCCACTTAGCTATTTACAAACATTTGAATCTGAAAAGATTATTTAATCTGATATTTTTAATTAAAAATGTAAAAACATGTTAGTACCATGGTAAGGTGGGACAGTAACACATCTGACAGTCAGGAAATGCAAATGTTAAGGTTAAATACAGAAGTGTGGCTTTACCTCTTTGTTTTTATGTGCTACAATACAGAACCAGATTGCTTTTGGCCCATGGTACAAGTGTTCAAGTGGGAGAGTTGCATCCCAAGTGCCAGTTTTAAACATTTAAAGCATTAACATTACTGAATCCATTTATTTCAAACTTGACTTGATTTTCAGGTCTCAATGTGATTTAAAATCATTAACATTTTAGAAATGCAAGTTCTGAAAAGTGTGCAATCAACTAGTGGTGCACCCATTCACAGGCAGAAATACATGATTAGGGCTGGTGAGAACTGGAATTCCAGTTCCATGGGAAATTCCAAAATTAAAGAAATAAAATAATTCTGCCTCAGAATGAAAGATCAGCATTCTGAAATTTATCACAGAATTGGAATTCTGAAATTTCATTTTAAAAAATCAAAATATTTTGTTTTTGACTTTTCCAAATGAAATTGATCAGGGTCCTTGTGCTGCCTAGAGACCTGTTCTGAAAGCTCTGGGAGTTCCAGCTATGGCTGAGGCCTGAAAGGCTGCCAGGCTTTCAGCTCTGCAGCAGCGTGCCTGGCAGGTTGTTGAGGAGTTGGGAATATCTGTCTGATTTCTGTTGGACAATTGGACAAAATCAACATGTTCCCACACAATGTTTTGATTGAATCAAATCAGCATTTTCCAACAGAAAAATGTTCCGTTGGGCAGGAGCGGCTATACTATGAAACAAACAGTGCGGTAGCACAGGGCTCCCCATGATAGGAGGGCCCCCAAAATGCAGGACAAATATCCGACAACCTGCCCCTGAGTCCCGGCTGGCGTGCATGCCATGGCTGGTAGCCCCACACTGCTCCCAGAAGCAGCCGGCTGCTGGAACATCTCTGCGTGCCCCTGGCAGGGTGTGGGGGGAGACTGCTGCGTGCATGCTGTCCCCACCCCTGGCAGTCCACAGAGACCTCCCCTCCCACCAAGGGGCATGCAGAGAAGTGTCAGCAGCATGGCTAAGGCAGCTCCCTGCCTGCTCTGCCTCCCTCCCTCTGCGCTGCTTCGCTCCCGGAAGCGGCCGGCATGTTTTTGCAGCCCATGAGGGGTGTGTGTGTGTGTGTCTCCATGTGCTGCCCCCACTCCGAGTGCCAACGCCACAGCTCCAATTGTCTAGGAACTGCAGCTAATGGGACCTGCGGGGGCAGCGCCTGTGGGCAGCAACGCACAAAGACCCCCTGGCTCCCCTGCCTAGGAGCCACTGCCAGAGGGGAGTGTGTGCTGGTAGCTTTGGGAGCCACGCCACCTGAGGTAAGCACCGCCCTCCTGCCTCCCACCCACACCTGAACCCCCTGTCCCAGATCAGAGCCCACACCCCACACCCAAACTTCCTCCCAAAACCCACACCCCTCACTCTTCTTCCCACACCCCAACCCCCTGCCACAGCCCAGAGCCCACACCCATCACCCAAACTTCCTCCCAGAGCCCGTCCCCCACACCCTGTCCTGCACCCAACCCCCTTCCCCAATCAAGGTACCTCACTTTATTTTCATTTACTTCCCATCACTTATACTATAGGAGGAGGATGAAGAAAAAAGAATGAAAAATGTGGGGGAGTAAGAGAGAGTGTTATTTTTCTTGGCTGGGCCCCCAGGGGGCGGCCCCAAAAATGGAGCTGTGCACAGGTCCCCATCAACTCTATATCCGCCACTGCCATTGGGAAATTTTGGAGCAGGGCTACCCATGACTTCAGTGGCTTTTGGATCAGACCCTTATTCATGTCAGGTGAAATTACCAACTACAGCAGGAGCCAGCACAAGGCCTATGGGATACTTTAGTCCCAGTCCAACATTATTTCTCTAGATTAAGTGGGACTTCAGTGGTGTGTAAGCTTTTTTATTTATTTATTTATTTGCTGGCTCGCTCTGCAGGGTGAATTTCACCCTACATCAATAAGGACCTGATCCAAACACCATTGAAATTAAAAGGCGTTCCCATTTAGATCCAGCCTTAAAAGGAGGATAACATCTAAGAGGAGATTTGGTGTTGTCCACTTTTTATAGTAAAAAACAACTGCAATTTTCTTTATATCAGGCTTTGACTATAACTACTAAATCGCCCCTTTGCAAAAGCTAGTGAGACAAGATATAGTATTTTTACCTAAAGGAACAGGAAAGATAAACTCATCATAATACAGTCTCAAAACTCCTAGCAATTGCTTTTCTTTCCATTGTTCTTGTGTCATACGCCTATGATGTGTCAATGGTGATGTTGGTTGTAGTGTAAGGAACTCCTTAGCTCAAAGCAGAAGTAGATTGAATGCATATTTTGTCAATTTTGTAAGATCGTTTTTATGCAGAGACTAAGGCTGGGATTTCCATTAGAAGCTAAGGTCTTAGATGTCCAAATTCCACTGACATTAAATGGGAGTTGGGTGCCTATCTCCTCAGGGTTCTTTGCAAAAGCCATCCTACATTATTTCCTACTTGGACCCTCACTATGTTTCTTTGCATTGCATAGGGAAAATCTTATTATTTACCTATGGTAACCCTAAAGATGGAATGATAAGCAGAGACCTACAGCTAAAACAGTATATGTAGCTGCATCTTGCTGCAAATCTTGAAATACTCAAAAAAAATTCTTAAGCACAGTAGCACATTTTTAAAGATGTGTGACCACTTACAGTTACTGAGAATGCAATACAATAGCAGAGCAATTCAGATTTTAGTCTATGTAGGCTATCTCATCCCTATAAAGTACCAGTACTTTTACTGTTGCCTAATATTATGCACACTGGTAACCAATAACATTGAACACTTGAAGTATGCTATTTAAGTGTAATAAAACTAAGGAAACTAGGAAGGCATAATTAGTCCCAGCCTTACTTGAGGTAAGAGAAGGAAATGGAGGACCACTATTTCAAATGTGGAAAATCGAATAGGTGATTATAAAGCACATCAGATGACATCATTACTCTTTCCTAGATAAATGTCTAAGTGTTTGCCACATTAATGGGCCACCGGATAAAAATGCTTCTCCATGCTCAATGGAAAGATCAATAAGAAGAGAAAGATGTTACAGGTTCTGAGCTTCGTTTGTGGGAGAAACTGTCAATTGGCACAATAAGAATGAAGGTCAAACTTTGCTAGAGAAATGCCTCTTGCAACTTGCAGAGCATTAATATACACTTCATAGACACTTTTGTTTTGCACATTTATCAGGCAACCTCTTTTGCATATGTAATGTTAGAAATTGTGAAAAGCCAGTCAATTGCTTACAAATCATTCTTCTAATACTGTGTCTACAGTAACAACCTAATCTGAATCAAACAATATTGAAAAATTTGTCATGTTTCATTGTGATGATGAAAGTGAATATATTAATGCCTCTGCATTGGTTAAGAGGAAGAGGGCTCCTAGCATTTCAGGACTGCGGCAATAAAGTCTGAAGGGTGGGTGGGGGGAGGAAGGAAGGTTTTAGATTAATTTTTTAAGGAATGTAATTTCACCTAAAGCAAGGAGCCTCCAGAGAGGATTCTTTCAGAGATTTAATTTGCCTTCTGATTTTTCACAATCAGCCCAGATGGTTATGCATATCTTCAGTTAAAATATACTTCCTATGATGCACATAACTAAGGTTTTGGCATAGTGGAGGAGACAATAGATGCTGCAGGAAAAGACATAAGAGACTTTACCATGGTCAATTGAATTGGATGGGGAGCCCATGGCAGTGATTGTAAGTCATAAGGGTATGTGTTTTCAAATTTATTTGCCTCTTTGGTAGTGCAGTGTACTCACCCTACAGAAGAAATATGCTAGATAGCTTGCCCATAGAGCAATGAAAGAGGGAATATGCTGCATGCATAAAATACAATATCGTAACAAAAACACAGTTGGGATGCACACATATGCTCTTTCTTTTTCAGGTTAATGATGGCTTGAAGCTGCCATTTTTGTGTCTCCCCCAAAAAGCATTTTGTTTCATTTTTGCACCCATTGATTTCCAAAACTAAAATGACAGAAGTGAAAATTATTGCAAAAGGGGTGCAATTTTCACACAAAGAACCAGTTTAGGCACACAGGGGACAATCCAACTTCCACTGAAAGTCAATGGGAGTCTTTCCTTTGGCTTTAATGAGAACTGGATTGGACCATTAAAATCCAATTATACAAAGGATGAATTTGGCCCACCTATAGATAGATTGTGTCCTCAAGACATGGTACCACGTTGCAGTTTGCACTATCCCTGTGCGAGCTAGAAGGAAGCAGCTAAAGATACAGTTTAAGAAATGAAGGCTTTGGTAGTTTCTCAAATATACCTCATTATAATTTTTATTTATAGTAAGCGGAATGGGTAAGATTCATACTGCCAATCATAATTAATGGTTTGTGTCTCTTCTGATGCACTGCTAATTAAACAGAAAATATTAGCAAACTTGGCTATACAAGAGGCTTGTTACTATTAAGTTGCCAAGGTTGTTGTTCTTATTAATCTATTTCTATTTGTTTTTCCAAGTGCAATGCTACTTTTGATTTCAAGGGCTACAGTCAAATGCTACCATCTCAAGGACTGAGTGAAGAAAATTTAAACACAGGCCAGCATCTCAATAGGATTTGTAGAACCTTCTGCAAAGTAAATAGGACCCTCATGGCTTATCAGTCATTGGTGTGTTCAGCTCCCTAAACTAAAGGAATTGAGGGGATAAGGCAAAGGAGGAATGAAATGCACCTAATTAATTCCCCAGATCCCTTCAGATTGTATAGCATGTTTGGAACAGCAAGAAACTGACTGAAATGAAAAATGTATACTTACTGCAATGATGTTAAAAATGTAGTCCATTTTTTCTTAGTGCTGCAATATCATTGCTATATCAAACAGTACTGTTATACTTTAGGATATCTCATTTTTATTATAAATCTTTCCTTGCAGTTCTATATTATTTACAATGGGTATAAAATATAATTTATTTTCTGTATTGTATAGATATGGCCAAAAACTTTCTGGCAAATATTGGAAACAAATACTCCTACTTCAGACTATTTTGTCATTGGGCTTTTATATATAATAGTACAGTAAACACTGAGCTATGATTTTTTTCCTATATAAAAAGATTAGAAATATCTTTAGTTACAAGGGCCCAGATCCACAAAGGGACTGAGGCATTCTAACACTGAGCAACATGGTACCTAATTTTTTAGGCACTTAGAAAAATCACAGGAACAACATTGCGATCCACAAAGCCTGAGTTAGGTGTCTAGGCACGCTATGTAATGAATAGGGAGGGACAGGTGCCTTAGAATGCGATCCACAAATTTATGGTAGGCAAGGAGCCACCTAAACTAGCCAATGGGAGATGCTGAGAAGGGATGTTTATTAAGCTCCACCCCACTCTCGGAGATAGACAACTAAATTTGGGCTGCAGGGAGGCACCTATCTCTGCTTAGTGAACATGGGAACACACCATCTGGAATCAGGTGATTTTGGCACCTAAGTAGTTTCTTGCAGGAATGAGTTAGATGCCGGCCTTGCTCCATACAGCAAGCCAGAGCTGAGACAGGGTGAGACTGACTCTATAGCCTGATGGTTAGGGCACCCAGGGTCCATTCTCCCTGCACCAATCACTCTTTCATTTTTTATCCACAGTGGAACAGCTTCAGTCGGAGAGACTGAGAGAGCGCCACATCAGAATATCCCATTGCTAACTGGTTAGAGCCCCCCCACCCCCTGCCCGAAGCAATGGACAGCATGTTCAAATCCTTTCTCCCCCTCCAGCAAAGAAGACAGAATTGAACCTGGGTCTCCCACCTCTCAAGTGAATGCTCTAATCACTCACCTAAAAAGTTATAAGGTGGGTGGCAACACTACCTCCTCTGGCTGGATTTTGAATGGGATCTGATCCAGAAGGCAGCCTCTGAGCACAGTCACCAAATCTGTGTAGATTTTAAGGCCAGAATGGACCATTAAATTGTCTAGTCTGACCTTCTGTATACCACACACCACAGAATTTTATCTAGTTACTCCTGTAGTGAGTCCAGTAACTTGTGTTTGCCCTAATGCATTTGTTCCAGAAAGGCATCTAGTCTTAATCTGAGGATCCCAAGAGCTGGACAATCCACCACTTCCCTCGGTAGTTTGTTCCATCAGTTAATCACTATCACTGTTAACAATGTGGGCCTCATTTCTCATTTGAATGGCATTAATTTCCAGCTATTGGCTCTTATCATGCCTTTCTCCACTAGAAAAAAGAGCCTTTACTACCCAGTATTTTCTCCCTGTGGTGGTCTTTGTTTAATTTAAATATCTGGCCAATTCCCAGCTCCTCCTATAAAATACTCCCACTAGCCATCTTGGCTGAAGAGATAGTCCAGTGATTATTTCATTTGTATAAAAGCTTTGTTTTCACTGGGGAGTGAAAGAAGCTAATTTTAATATAAATATTGTAAACGTTTTTTTAATGAAAAAGTGTATTTTATTTTCATGTATGGGCTAGTGACTTTCACCTCTGTATTTTGTCTTTAGGAATAACTGAAATACTGGTTTTGATTCATAGGGCTGGGGATTAGAAATGGTGGTGAAAGACGGTTTACAGATAGGAGAGTTTGAAATTACAGGGGGAAAGGCGGAAAGAGCACAGAGGGCAGTAGTTTTAGCTATCCTCCTGCAAGATAAACCTTGATTCTTTATTAGGACTAGAGATGACCCTGAACTGTGAAATTAATATAGTTACCAATTCAACATAGCATTTAAGCATGTGTATAATCCCATCCCTATTCAGCAGAGCATTTATGTACATGCTTAATTTAATTTTCAATGGGATTTAAACACTTAAAAGTAAGTACATGCTCATTTGCTTTGATGAGGAGGAATGTCATTTCTCATGTGCTTAAAGTTAAGCATATGCTCTCCTAGATCAGGGGCCTAGATCTGAAGTTCCTTAAAGCTTGAAGGTATTTGAAGGAGGGGTTTTGGTCTGGCTCATTATAATGAGAGAAGTTAGCTCTGAAGATCCAGGGCCAGATTATCTGCACATATAAATTAAATTGGTTCAGCTGAAGTCAATAGAGTTACCCCAATCTATATAATCTGAGAATTAGGACCCAAACTTCCCCAGATTCTGGGAGCTATTTGAATGCAAGGACACTGTGAGCTAGTATGAATAAATCATAATTAGGCACTATATACATAATATCCTTTATACAAAGTATGACAAAAATAGTTCCTAGGGAGATGTAACAGAGTTCGGTGCTCTATGTCTCCTACTGGCAGAAAGGGAAAAGTAATGAAAGAAAATGGGGCAGGTTGAAAGACGGTACAAGCTGACTTTTAAAACTGTCGCTCCATGGTGTTTAGTTCTTGCACTACGGTGTATGATTTTCATTCTCGCACACACTGTGTAATTGTGGAGGCTTCCTAATCTTTGACTTTTCAGCTGTTACATAAAATATAAATAAATAAACAAATTCTGTGGTGACACTGGTGTAAATCTGGAAAATTCAGTGGCATCAATAAAGCTTACCTAGATTTACAAACCTGTAGCTGAAAGCTTAATTTGACCCAGAGTTCTGAAAAACAGGGAAGGTATGCATCATTAAAGCAGACTAGTTCCAATCAGGGGCAGCTCTTACAATTTTGCCGCCCCAAGCAGGGGCGGCGGCCCCGCCCCCCGACGCAGGCAGACGTAGTGGGTCCCCGGCCCCGACGCCTGCCTGTGTCGGGGGCGGGGCCCCGCTACGTCTGCTTGCATTGGGGTTGGGGCCCCACCCCCGACGCAGGCAGTCCCAGTCAGCGGCGGCAAGGGAAGGGCGGTGGACGTGCCGCCCCATTGCCGCTGCAGCAGAGCGGACCTGCCGCCGAATTGCCGCCGGGGGACTCGGACTGCCGCCCCATTCTTGATGCCGCCCAAAGCACCAGCTTGGAAAACTGGTGCCTGGAGCCGGCCCTGGTTCCAATGAAGGAAGAATAAAAGAAGGGTGAATTGGTGGAGATTTAAAGTAAATTTTATCTCTCTCTGAACAGCACTGATGTGGTGGAAGAGGTTCTCAGGAACTTGCAGAAGTCTCTTATTAAAATTTCACCCCCATTTTGGAAGGAGAATTGGAATGATTTACCTGCCTCTGGTGGCGTTAATGGTCTCCTCTTAATTCATCTCTACCAAGGATGATTTATCCCTGGGACTTGTAAAAAAAATGAATGTGTTGGTTTTGGACCAGATGACAGAAAGTGCTATGTGTTTTCAAATATGATTCCCTGTGGAGGATACATCTGTATAAACTCTTATGTAGTCTCTAGTGTTCTCCTGCTACCCGTCCCCTCGAACCACATAAACTTAACTCTGGGCTGTACTTTCATATACTTGGAGTATGTTAAAGGAACAAGGTATAAGCATCTCCGGTGCCATTTTATAGAAACTTGTTTACCAGGTGATTCCACCTCAATCCTTGGTTGTGGCTATGACAATATGTTTTTTTACTAAAAGGACTAAGAAATGAATATATTTCATAGTTCCTCATTCCTCTTTGCTACAGCACACATACCCTGGTCTAGGGAATTTAACATGGTTTATGGGGTATAATGGATTTTCTATGGGATCCCTGTGATATATTATTGTCAGTACTGTACAGGGTGATGTCAGCAAACCAGTAAAGTGCCTGAAACCACTATGTCTTATTGCTAAAAGCAGCCAAGTCAGCAGGCTTTAAAATTGGCCTCACAGCCTCAGCTTGACCAAGGCAGGAGGGAAGGGGGTTTTGGTGCTACAGAGAGGGCAGCTTGACCCCATGTCCTTCCTGATACGAATTGTGCTGAAGTTGCTGATACATGCATTTTAGAAGAGCAGGATGTGCCCCAGGAATGTCTATTGGGGGCCTCAAGGCTGCAAACTCTGGAAAAACCCACACCTGGTTAATCAATAATCAGAAGGAACCTCATGCTGGACCATTGAAACTGCTTGCTTAACAAGTTTTCTTTAAGGGACATGTCATTCTATTACTAATGTATAAATAAGGGGGGAAAGTTTGAGGTAGTTGGACTTTTCTGAACTCTCCCTCTGGATACATGTTGCAGTCCCCGGCAGCAGATGGGCTGCTGCTTTGCCACTCGAGAGCCACACTCAGCTTCGGTAATTATCAAGGGTTGGGGGTGTTTTACTAAACTGTTGCAGACTTGTGTAAGTGCTTGAGACTAAGTAAAGTTTAGCTTTAAGAGAAAGCACTCTTGTGTTGTCCTGTTTGTGCCAGCCATCTATCGGTCGGACGGCCTTGTCTCCCCTGATTTATTTCCTGACACCACCTCGCACAGAGTAAAAGTTACCAAGAGCTTTGGGTTGAAAAAACCCCGAGTAACAGTACCTCACTGGTAATTAGGAACATTTAGAGCTAAAGTGGCACAGTAGAGTTTCAAATAGATGCATCAAAACAGTGAAAGAATGACCCTTTTACCCTCAAACCAAGGCAAGTCATGAAGATGAAATGAAGGGGCTAAAAATGGAGGAGCAGGGTGAATCTGCATTGGAAGAGGTAAACATAAGTATGCATTAAGGCAAAAGACAATTTTCTAAACAAGAAAGGTTGTTTTGAAATTCTCACAGAGAAGGACAGAAGGTTAATAAAGGCAATGAAGGATAGATCAGAATTCAACAAAATTAGAACTATATGAAATTCACTCAACTGCACCAGTTCCCATTGAACAAAATGAATCAATGTGCAACCCATCAATCATTTGGTATAATAATGGAAGTAAAGTCATCATAACTGGAGGTTGTCACAGGATCAATGTCTTCTACTTTAGAAATAAATATTTTGGGTTCATGCCAACATTTATTTTCCATAAAACATATGATTATAAAATAAATAAATTGGTTTTGCCTTGGCATTTATGTAGCATTAGGAAACCATTATTCAGTGACATTTTATTCCATTGACATTATCTCCACAAAAAAAGGCTGGATGTCCAGGAACCTTACTGTCTGGCACAAATTCCATTTAGAATAATAACAGCCACTGATTGACAATATTAAGGGAAAGCACAATAGAATGAGTTAATACTATGTGGATGCTTCAACTTGTAGATTCCTCGGCTTTTGATATACTAAAACAGGCTCCTTCACATTACGTTAAAAGTGAATTAAGATGTTTTTCACTAATTATTGTAAATAAATAAGTTAGGATCATTGAGCTAAGCTGAATCCCACTGAAGTCAATGGGAGTCTTTCCATTGACTTCAATGGGTTTTGGAAAAAAAAACATAACTCCATAATTCCACCTGGTTACATGCTTTCCACTTGAACTTATAACCTAACTGAAGTTAGATTGAAAGTCAGCCCAGCTCACATGGTTTGTGAACCTCAGTAAGCCTGTCCAAGCTTCTAGGTTTGGAATGAAAGGTTTGTTTGGGTCTACCTGTGCTGACCTGCACTCACAGTTATGTTTTCCCAAGTAAAGGTGTTTTAATGAATATATATGGCCGTGTACGTGAAAATGCAAGAAATCTGTCATAGGTAATCAGTAGAAAGTCTCTCTGGGTGTGAGATTTCCAGTAGCTCCTGGTGTGTGTGAATCAAAAACACCATGATAATAAAGACAGCTATCTGAAACTTGCTTATTTCATTTTATATGGGATTTTTCAAAGTTTGCATGAGTCAGTTTGCATGAGATTGGTATTCTTCAGTTAGCAAGTTCGAAAATTTAGTCATTTAATATTCCTAGATCTGCTCCTAGATTGTTTACTGATATCTTGGTTTAAGCATCTATTTAGGTCTCATAGGGCACCTGAAGATATATCAGTTTGAGCCAACCATTTACTAGGAATTTGCATAATAATGTAATAGCACAAATGTTTCCAAAAGGAAATATATGTAGTATGACAAAAGTATTATGCAAATTTTGTTTTTACAGTGACTTAGTCGTGCCATAGTATCTTATGCTACTATATAAGCAGTGCATTAAGCCATGTCATTGCTCACAAAAGCAGATGGGAGCTGGACCAGATATCCTGCTGTCTCAGCCTAAATGTATGGATGCCTTCGGGGCACACTACCTATTAATTTAAAATTCTAAAACTAATTAGGTATGTCAGGGTGACCTCTTCCTAATCTACATTCATCACAAAGCACAAGCCTTCTGTCTCCATTGTTCCCATAATAAAATATCTGTTGATAGACTTATATAATTGACTGTATCTGAAGTGGACTCATATTATGGTGCTACATGCAAATTATGTGTAGTCCCAACAGAATAAAGATAAGCAAGAAAAATAATCCAACTATCTCCAGTAATTAACTTCTGAGGTTTCAAAATAACACGAGAAAAAAATATTACACATTTTCTTGAAAACTAAGCTATGGAGTACACCGAGGTCACATTTGTTCAGTAATTATGAGAAAGTTATTTGAAAAACTTAGAGATTCATATAGCATAACACTTATTATATTCACTATTTCTCTGTATATTGAACATGTCACAACTGTTACCCATTTACAGCTTTGCATGTTTCAGAGGATCATTTGAATGCATATGGTGAATTCACAATTGTGTAGAATGTCCTCACAAAGCTCTATGCATCAGTTGAGTCCCACTGAGAGTGGGATTTTCAACAGTACCTAAGAGATATGCCCAATTTCCATTAAATTCCAATGGATGTTTGTTACAGCCGCTCATGGTATGTAGGGAGCACAACACATCAGGGCCAGTTTCAATAACTGCTTCTTTATTAACTTACCAAAACGGCCCCACAGGACCATGCAAAACTCCCCACCTCAGAATACGCGTTTAGACACAATCCTAAAATAACTATCCTGAACCGACACGACAAAACAGCGTTGGGCACCTAACCCCCCTTTTGCCACTTTAATAATCTCAGTCTCACGATCTATTTTGACAGTTTAACCAAGACTTCAGTAGTGCATAGACCTTCTGCTGGCCCTCTCTTCCATAATTACAAAACAAAACACTCCACTACACACACTTATCTCTCTGGGGAGAGGATGAGAGAACAAACGCAACAGGTGTTAATCATGTTGCTTAATGCACACTGGAAGGTGCTCAGATACCTAGATGCTATGATGATGAGTATGGAATAAGAACCAATAAAGAATAGAACTTTCTGGTCTTAAAATGTATTCATCTACTGCTTTATGATCAAGTTTGGGGATCCAATCCCGCTCTAACAGAAGGTAATTTTCCCAAATTTTATTCCCTTTTTTCCCTATTGAAAAATAAAAATTCAATGACTAAATTTCATCAACATTTTGATAATTTGAACCAGTCTATTTTATTGCAAATCCCATGTTAGGTTAACTGGGTGCGTGGTTGCACTCTCATGCAAAGATCTGCAAATGTGACTCATTATTTTGGGTGTCCCAATTTTTAGGTTTTAATTTCAGACTGGACTGTCCAAAATGAGGCACGCAAAGTCATTGGTCATTTTTGAAAGTGTTGTACGTGAATCCATCCCAGAAAAACAAGTTACACATTATTAGAGTAGTTCCAGAAAATGTAAATGTATAGCACAGGAATTGGCAACCTTTGGCACGCAGCCCCCCTAGCGGGACAGAACGGTTTGTTTATCTGCCGCGTCTGATCACACCTCCCACTGGCCACGGTTCGTTGCTCCAGGCCAATGGAGGCTGCGGGAAGCGGAGCAGGCCAAGGGATATGCTGGCCACCGCTTCCCGCAGCCCCCATTGGCCTGGAGCAGCGAACCACGGCAGGTAAACAAAGTGGCCCGGCTCACCAGGGGGCTTACCCTGGCAGGCCGCAGGCCAAAGGTTGCCAATCCCTTGTATAGCATGAGTGCTACAACAATTGAACAAGTATATATTCTTATAACAATCTAATGATGTCAAACTGCATGATGCCTACAAATTCTGCTCTCCCTGTTCTTATTGAAACTGCTTATGCCCTATTGATTAGAGAGGAGAGCATTTCTATAAAGGCTGGCATAGTTTAGTAATTTTTTTAAATTAAGTGTTCCCCCCATCTTTCTAAGACTCTGTTTCACTGTTGATATATTAAATATTCATTAATATTAATAGCAGTTATACATAAGCAGTAGATCAATAGCATGCTAAACTCACAGAGTACTCCACCATTTGATAGACAGCTACAGTACCAACAGAATTTCCCAACTACAGTAATGCTTTCCCACATGAAGGACCAAATCTTTAAATCTTTACTCAGGTATCACTGCGAGTTTTTCTGAGTAAGAACTTCAGAAGAAGGCATGAAATGTAGGCTGGGATGTAGGCACAGATGAATGTCTGTGGGAGTTAGCACCCAAATCCTACTGGGGTGCTATGGGATTAGGGTGTATAACTCAATTGCTATAGTTTAAGTGGATCAGAAATATGTGGCTCCCTATCTTTAAAGCAGGATACAACATTATTCTGCATAAACCTTTATAAATATGGTTGGTTAGTATAATTCCTATTTAGCAGAAGGAAAAGTTAAAGCACAAGTAATTCAAGTGACTCGCGGAAAAAAAAAATCACATGGCAGATCAGCAACAAAGCTAAGATTAGAACCTACGTTTACTGCTTTCTAGTCCCGTGTTGTCTTTCAACCCTTGTTATCCTCCTAGAAATCCCATAGAAAAAGAGTTTGCTCTCATATCCTTCTCAAACCAGAGACAAGTCGTAGAATATAAATGACTACTATAACATCAGTGAGTTGGTTCAATTGTTGCTAATGTAATACAACAGTTGCTAATATAAAAATCATTAATACAATAGGATTGTCATTAGCACGTACAATAGTTTTACTTTATTAACAGCCTCCTTTCACGTTAGCAATTTTGGTGTAATTTAAGTGATATCCCCATTATAGTGGTGAATTGTGTTTTCATTAATACAGTGAGAAAGCCATTAATATGAAAATTGCTCATTCTGAATCACATTAGGTGATGTGCTTATCATATTATCTGTGGGCTGATTTTAACCCAGGTGCTGAGCAATCTGAGAAGCAGCAGCTTCCTAGAGCACAGCAATCACAATATTCCCCTAGAGGCTCTTATTATCCTTATTGTCCTAGGAGTTCTGTATCGCTTTCAACATGTTGATTGCAGGAAAGAACAATGCAAATCTTTTCCAAACCATCATGATTTCACATGTATTTCATATGTAACATGAAACATATTTTATATGATAATGTAAGGGACCAGCAAAAATTAGTTGTCTAATAGAGGTGGTGGGAGGAGGGCCATTAAAAAGCACCTAGGTGACCTAGGAGCACAAGCCTCATTGAAACTCAACTGGGCATGTGATCCTAAATCTCTTAAGCTCTTTTGAAAATCCCACCCAGTAACTGTAACTACAGGTTGAACAAAACTGCATGAACATATTTTAAGGGGTTGCTTGAAGTGTGGTTCTGTTCTGAAAAGTGGCTTTGTTGGGCTCCATCTTGGTGGTGCCAGGATTTCCTGATCAAATTTGCTTAGTTCACAAGTATATCCCCAGGTCATGAGAATGATATTCCATCTTCACAGCCACAATTAAGTAGACAATGAGATGCAGGGGCCACAGCAGAACACCCAAATACATAAACAGACATGTGGAAAAGAGTGATCCATTTGGTATAGTGTACTTGGACTTTCAGAAAGCCTTTGACAAGGTCTGTTACCAAAGGTCCTTAAGCAAAATAGGTCCTCTCATGTATCAGTAACTGGCTAAAAAACAGGAAACAACAGGTGGGGATAAAGAGTCAGTTTTCACACTGGAGAGAGATAAATAGCAAGGGTCCCCCACGATCTGTACTGGGACCTGGGCTGTTCCACATATTCATAAATAATCTGGAAAAAGGGGTAAACAATGAGTTGGCAAAGTAATTCAAAATTGCTCAAGATAGTTAAATCCAAAGCTGACCGTGAAGAGTTACAAAGGGATCTCACAAAACTGGTTGACTGGTAACAAAATTGCAGATGAAATTCAATGTTGGTAAGTACTAAGTAATGCACACTGGAAAAAATAATACAACTATACATACAAAATGAAGACTCTAAATTAGCTTGTAACACTCAAGGAAAAGATCTTGGGGTCATTGTGGATAGTTCTCTGAAAACATCTGTTCAATGTCCACCAGCAGTTAAAAAAGCTAACAGAATGTTAGGAACCATTAGGAAAGGGTTAGATAACATGACAGAAAATATCATAGTGTCATTCTATAAATCCATGATACGCTCAACTCTGGAATACTGCATGCAGTTTTGGTCTTCCCAGCTCAAAAAAAAAAAGAGATATTAGAATTGGGAAAAGTGCAGAGAAGGGCAACAAAAATTCTTCGGGATATGGAACTGCTTTTAGAGGAGGAGAGATTAAAAAGACTGGAACTGTTCATCTTAGAAAAGAGATGACTAACGGGGGATAGGATAGAAATCTATACAATCAAGAAGGTGGGTAGAAAGTAAATTAGAAAGAGTTATTTACCCCTTCACATAACACATGAATCAGGGGTCACTCAACAAAATTAATAGGCAGCAAATTTAAAACAAACACAAGGAAATACTTTTTCTCATAATGCACAGTCAACCTGTGGATCTCATCACCAGGATGGTTGTGAAGGCCAAAAGTAAAACTGGATTCACAAAAGAATTAGGTAAGTACATGGAGGATAGGACCTATTAGCCAAGATGGCTAGGGACACAACTCCATGCTCTGGGTGTCTCTAAACCTCTGACTGCCAACAGCTGAGATTGAATGACAGAGTCTGCATCATTCGACAAATTGCCCTGTTCTGTTCATTGCCTCTGAAGCACCCGGCATTGGCCACTGTCAGAAGATAGGATTTGGGGTTAGATAGACCATTGGTCTGAATCAGTATGGCTATTATTATGTTCTTAAATAAGGACCTCAAGGGCAAACTACAAAGTCCATCACCCCATGATAGCTACTCTCCCAAATCCCAAACCCACCCCAAAAGCACAGGGTTTAAAAATATTCACAGTCCCTCTATAGCGAGAAGGATCACATGACCCCAGGCAGTCCTCAGACCACAGCCAACACTCGGAAGCTCACTGGTGCCACTGGGAAGTATGGCTTTTGAACCATAGCTCACCATAGGCAGTGCCCATGAAGCTCCCAATTGAAGGGGACATCCAGCCTCTCAGATTAGCTCAGATTTGCTATTTAAGACAGAAAGTTGTATGAGCAATTAGGTGGATCTCTAGCTGGTTGCTACATCAGAACCTGCCTTCTCACTTGACTCCTGATTCTTCCTTGTTCCTGATCCTGGCGACTACACCCACCCCTGGTACTTACTCTACTTCTGACCCCTAGCTCTAGTTCCTTGCTTCCTGCTCCAACCACTAGGCCTGACTCCCTACATCTTGGTCCACGACATCTTGCAACTGAACATAATGGGTCTCCCACTCATAAATGTTCACTTTCTCAGTATTCCTCCCGAAAATTGCAAGGTGTCTCATCCTCATGCATAGGAGAGAGAAATCCTCAATTTTGTGGCTTTGTTATGTGAATGTATGGAGTCTATTGAAAAGAACAAATTAAGCTGTTCACTGAATTTGATTTCAGTTAGTTCAGATTGTTTGTTCATCATTTCACTGTGTGTGAATAGACACAAGGCACTGGCATACAGCTGAATCAGTTACCTTGTTTAAATTGAATGCTATTGTTGATACTTTATGATACGAGACAAAATTTCCCCTGAAAGGAATTCTCTTCCCCAGGAGAATCACTAGCAATGGCAAACCAGCTCAGTAAATCCTGGAGAAGTTTATCACCCATATCAAAGGGAGAAAGTCATATAGACCTTCAGAAGCTCAATATATTTCCTTTCTAGTTTAGGAGGCAGATGTTTCATCTCTATTATAGAAATAATGATGTATATACATTGTAGAATAGCTGTTATATAATTGTTGTGTGTGATTCTGTAGGATGTCGAGACCAACATCAAACTACTCCCACTAGCTCTCCTTTCTGGAAAAATGTCAAAAACATTTTAAATGAGATTTACATTGAATTTAAAATCAATGTGCAAGCCAAAATAAGTAGAGAGGAGTGAAAACGTGAATGTAATGAGGTTCTAAAGTGCTAAGCATAATGGTCATCAGCCACTAATTTTAGATCAAATAATAATTATATTTTGAAGAGGAGATAGAATAATTGTTCTCTTTAGGAAATTAAAGCAAAATATAAATAAAAATCTGAAAAGTACTTGTACTTAACCAATCTGTTCTGTCCACTAGAAATAACTCCCAGGATCCAAAGGAA
This sequence comes from Chelydra serpentina, assembly GCA_037349315.1. Classification (NCBI taxonomy): domain Eukaryota; kingdom Metazoa; phylum Chordata; order Testudines; family Chelydridae; genus Chelydra; species Chelydra serpentina. The sequence goes on along the minus strand of JBAIAC010000035.1, from coordinate 23,914,243 downwards.
TATTTCATAGCACTCAATCCTGAAGTCAAATTGAATATTCATGTGCATGAAGTTAAGTACATATATAAGTATTTGCAAAACAGCCTTAGTCTGTGGCCTTACCCATCTTCTAGGTCCTTTTTATTATCCCAATGTTGATGATTTGCTGGGCTTGAATTATTCTTGTTCCCCAGAGACTTATTCCTGGTAAGTTTTTCACATCCTTTAGTTCTTCAACAGGTCTTCACAAAAACATACGTCTGGAAGGAACCTTGAAGTCATCAAGTCCAGCCCCTGCACTGAGGCAGGATTGGATAAACTTAGACCATCCCGGATAAGTGTTTGTCCAACCTTTTCTTAAAAAACCTCCAACAACAGGGATTCCACAACCTTCCTTGAAAGCGTATTCCAGAGCTTAACTATCCTTACAGTGAGAAAGTTTTACCTAATATTTAACCTAAATCTCCATGGCTGCACATTAAGCCCATTACTTGTCCTACATTCATCAGACATAGAGAACAATTGATCACCGTACCCTTTCCAATAGTCCTTAACACGTTTGAAGACTGCTATCAGGTCCCAATAAGTCTTCTCTTCTCAAGACCATACATACCCAGTTTCTTTGACCTTTCCTCATAGGTCAGGTTTTCTAAACGTTTTATCATTTTTGTTGCTTTCCTCTGGAGTCTCTCCAATTTGTCCAAATCTTTCCTGAAGTGTGGTGGTCAGAACTGGATGCTTTACTCCAGATGAGGCCTCACCAATGCTGTGTAAAGAGGGACAATTACCATCCATGTCTTACATACAACACTACTATTAATACACTCCAGAATGATATTAGCCTTTTTCACAGCTTCATCACATTGTTGACTCAGGTTCAATTTGTGATCCACTAAAACTCCCAGAGCCTTTACAGCACAACTACTAACTAGCCAGTTATTCCCCATTTCATAGCTGTGCATTTGATTTTGACTTCCTCAGTGAAGTACTTTACACTTATCTTTACTGAATTTCATCTTATTGAATTCAGACCAATTTGTCAAGATCCTTTTGAATTCTAATCCTGTCTTCCAAAGTGCTTGCAACCCCTCCCCATCTTGATGTCATCTGCAAATTTTATATGCAGCTTCTCCACTCCATTATCCAAGTCATTAAAGAAAATATTGAATAGTACCAGACCCAGGACTGACCCCTGTGCGGCCTCACTAGATACACTCTCTCTGATAGTGAACCATTGATAACTACTCTCTAAACAGTCTTTCAACCAGTTGTGAACCCACCTTATAATAAATTCATCTAGATGTATTTGCCTAGTTTGCTTATGAGAACATTATGTGGGACTGTGTCAAAAGCCTTACTAAAATCAAGATATATCATATTTACTGCTTCCATCCTATTCACCAGGCCAGTAACCCATTCGAAGAAGGAAATTAGGTTGGTTTGGAATGATTTATTCTGAACAAATCCCTGCTGACTATTCATTATAACCCTATTATCCTCTAGGTGCTTACAAATTGATTGTTTAATAATTTGTTCCAGTAACTTTGGATTTGAATAAATCTAATTTATCAAAATATTCTTTAACCTGTTCTTTCCCTATCTTGGCTTGTGTTCCTTCTCCCTTCTTAATATTAATTGTGTTGAGTATCTGGACACCAGTAACCTTTTTATGAAGACTGAAGCAAAATAGGCATTAAACACCTCAACCTTTTTGATGCCATCAGTTGTTATCTCTCCTTCCCCATTAAGCAGAGGACCTACACTTTCCCTCATCTTTCTCCTAATGTAAAGAACATCTTCTTCTTGCCTTTAATGTCCCTTGCTTGGTGGAACTCATTTTGTGCCTTAGCCTTTCTGATTTTGTCCCTATATACTTTTGCAATTCTCTTGTACTGCATGTTTCTGCTTTTCATAGGATTCCTTTTTGATTTTCAGGTCATTAAAGAGCTCCAGCTGCAGCCACATTGGCCTCTTATTATTCTTACTATCTTTTCTTCCCATCGAAATAGTTTTCAGTTGTTTTTAATATTGTCTCCTTGGGAAAATGCCAGCTCTCCTGACCTACTTTATCCCTTAGATTTTCTTCCTGGGTATCTTACCTATCAGTTCTGAGTTTGTTGAACTCTGCTTTTTTGAAGTGCATTGTCCTTATTCTGCTATTGTCTCCTTTCTTTCCTTAGAATCATGAAATCTATCATTTCATGATCACTTTCACCCAAATTGCTTTCCACCTTCAATATCACAACCAATTCCTCCCTGTCGGTCAGAATCGAGTCTAAAATGGTTGTTCCCGTGGTTACTTCCTCCTCTCTCTGAAACAAAAATTTGTCCTCAGCCCATTCCAATCACTTATTGGAAATGTTGTGTTTTGCCATATTATTTTTCCAATGGATTTCTGGTTAGTTAAAGTCCCACATTACTATCAGATCTTATGTTTTTCATATTTCTGGTATTTGTTCTAATCTGGTGGTCTATAGTAGACCTCTATCATGGCATGTCCCCTTGTTTTTTTTTTTACCCTTTTTATCTTTACCCAAAAACTTCCAACTGGTCTGCCTCTGACCTCCTTCTGGACCTGAGAACAAGTGTAAATATTGATGATGTACAATGCTACACCACCTGTTTTTTCCCCTACCTGATCAAAATGTACCCCTCTGTAACAATATTCCAATCATGAGAATTACCCCAAGTTTCTTTGATGCCAATTTAGTCATAATTTATCTTATGCACTAATACTTCCAGTTCTTCTAGTTTACTCCCAGTACTCCATGCATTTGTGTACAGACATCTAAGATCTTGAGCAGATTCCCATACTAATTTCCCTCATGTTGCTCCTATGACCCTACTGCAATTTTCCATGTCTCCCCACTCATCCCCCAATATCTAGCCCTCTGTTAAGGTATGCTTACCTGTGGGCTTTTGTCACCTGCCCCCTTTGAAGCTAGTTTAAAGCCTTCCTCACTAGAGTGGGGTGTCAATATGTGAAGATGTTCTTCCCCTTCTTGGTCAGGTGGACCCTATCTCATCCTAGCAGTCCTTCCCAGAACAGCATCCTGTGGTCAAGGAAGCTGAAGCCCTTCTGTCAACATCATCTTCACAGCCGTGCATTCATTTCCAGGAAGAGTGTGTCCCTGCCTGGGTCGTACCCTCAACCTGGAGGATGGATGAGAACACAACCTGCTCCCTGGACTTTTTCACCTTCACTCTCAGAGCCCTGCAGTGACTGCTGATCTTCTCGGGGTCACACCTGGCAGTATCATTAGTGCCCATGTGGATGGGGTAGCAGTAAAAAGGATGGATTGGCCTTGGCAACCTCTCCATAACATTTCTGATGCAGGCTCCAGGCAGACAGCACACCTCCCAGGACATCATGTCAGGTCAGCCAGATGGGAATTACAACACATTCCAAAGAGAATCCCCTGCCAAGCACACTAGTCTGCCTCCTCTTGGATGTGGTGGCTGAGAGCCTCCCAAACTTGGGAGCAGGCAGCTCCTCCTCCTCAGCCACTGGAGTCTGCTCCTTACCTCCTTTGGCTGGCACAGTGTACTGCTCCTTGATCATGATGAACGGGGAATCTGGATGGGTGGTGGAACACTGCCTACTGCCTAACTTAGCCAGCAACCAATTTCTTCCCTCCTCTGGTACCAATGTAGTTGTCTGCAGTCAATTAGCATCCTCACTTCTAGATGTTTTCACATGCATCCTGTCAAAGTCCTAATGCTGCTGGACACAACACAGATGAGCCATCTCCTCCTAGAGCTCTCTTCCTTATTTTCTGAGGGACACCAGCAGACATCTCTAATACTGGGTGGTTCCTCCTGCCAGGCTTTCATCAGCAGAGATATGCAGGCTGCATTTGCAGCAAGTCAAGACTAAGGACTGGATGGAAGACCCAGAGTCAAGATGCCTGTCTGGCAGGCAGAGGAAGAGCTAGCAGTGTGTTGCCCATTTTCCTCTCATTGTGCATTCTTCCTTGTAGAGTATCTGCAAGTTAAGAAAGAAAAAAACCTCACACCTCCCTCCCTGCCTTCTTCTGCTAACTAACTGCCTTAGTCTCCCACTGACCTTCATCTCATAAGTCACGTGTCATGGAAGCTGGGAACTCTACTTTTCCATTTCTGTATCAGCCAGTGTCTCTCAAATAATGAAAGTATTACTGATCACTGCCACAATTCTGAAAATAAAAATGTAGGCCTCTATCTTAAAATTTTAAATGCCACCCCAGAAATACTTAACATGTAGCTGTGGACTCCTTTAAGCTAAGGGTCAGATTGTCCCGGCTACTGTGTGGTTGAATGGAGGAAGCGCTCAAGAAGCCAACCCTTCCCTCCCCACCGCATGCCCATCTGCAGCCACCACTATACACTGGCAGGGGGGAGGGTTAGCTCAGTGGTTTGAGCATTGGCTTGCTAAACCCAGGGTTGTGAGTTCAATCCTTGAGGGGGCCATTTAGGGATCTGGGGCAAAAATTGGGGATTGGTCCTGCTTTGAGCAGGGGGTTGGACTAGATGACCTCCTAAGGTCCCTTCCAACCCTGATACTCTATGATTCTATGTCTCAAGTATAGGGACAGTCTTCTCCTAGAGCACATCTTATCTACTATAGCAACTTTTCTCTGGTACAATTCAGCCCACTAATTATTAGCCAACTCCATGAATACTCCAGGCCTCCTCTGCTGCCTTACATTATAGATGGAGATGATGCCTATGCTTAACCTGTAGTTAAGGTCACCTCATATGTTCCACTATAAGTCCATATTCAGTTGGTTAAAAGTTTGCTCTGTTTAGGCCAAACTTTTCCACGCCAAGTGTCTGCCTTGGGTCAGGTTTTTTCATTTTTTACTTTTTTTTTTTTTTTTTTAAGTTTCAGCAAAATTGGTTCAGCCATTTCTGAGAACGAAGTTAGGAAAAAATTAGGGCTGTTAAGAGATTTAAAAAAGTAATTGTGGTTAATCGCGCTGTTAAACAAGAATAGAATACCATTTATTTAAATATTTTTGGATGTTTCCTACATTTTCAAATATATTGATTTCAATTACAACACAGAATACAAAGTGTACAGTGCTCACTTTATATTTATTTTTATTACAAATATTTGCACTGTAAAAAACAAAAGAAATAGTATTTTTCAATAATACAAATTCTATAGTGCAATCTCTTTATCATGAAAGTTGAAACTTACAAGTGTAAATTTATGTAGAAAAAATAACTGCATTCAAAAATAAAACAATGTAAAACTTTAAGGCCTACAAGTACACTCAGTCCTACTTCTTGTTCAGCTAATTGCTCAGAAAAACAAGTTTGTTTACATTCACAGGAGATAATGCTGCCTGCTTCTTGTTCACAATGTCACCTGAAAGCGAGAACAGGCTTTTGAATGGGACTTATGTAGCAGGCATTGCAAGGTATTTACATGACAGATATGCTAAAGATTCATATGCCTCTTCATGCTTTGACCACCATTCTAGAGGATGTGCTTCCATGCTGATGATTCTTGTTTAAAAAAAAAGGGTTAATTAAATTTGTGACTGAACTGCTTGGAGGAGAATTGTATGTCTCCTACTCCATGTTTTTACCCATGTTCTGCCATATATTTTGTGTTATTAGTATCGGATGATGACCCAGCATATGTTGTTTGATTTAAGAACACTTCCACTGCAGATTTGATGAAACACAAAGAAGGTTCCAATATCAGATTTCTAAAGATAGCTACAGCACTCGACCTAAGGTTTAAGAATCTGAAGTGCTCTCCAAAAATCTGTGAGGGATGAGGTGTGGAACATGCTTTCAGAAGTCTTAAAAGAGCAACACTCTGATGCAGAAACTACAGAACCTGAACCACTAGAAAAGGAAACCAACCTTCTGCTGGTGGCATCTGACTCTGATGAAAATGAACATCCATCAGTCCGCATTGCTTTGGATAGTTGTCAAGCAGAATCCGTCATTAGCATGGATGCATGTCCTCTGCAATGGTAGTTGAAGCATGAGGGGACATATGAATCTTTAGTGCATCTAGCACGTAAATGTCTTGCAATGCCGTCTACAACAATGCCATGCAAATGTCTGTTCTCACTTTCAGGTGACACTGTAAACAAGAAGCAGGCAGCATGATCTCCTGCAGATGTAAACAAACTTGTTTATCTGAGCAATTGACTGAACAAGAAGTAGGACTGAGTGTACTTGTAGGCCTTAAAGTTTTACATTGTTTTATTTTTGAATGCAGTTATTTTTTCTACATAAATTTGTAAGTTCAACTTTCATGATAAAGAGATTGCCCTACAGTATTTGTATTAGGCAAATTGAAAAATACCATTTCTTTTGTTTGTCATTTTTATAGTGCAAATATTTGTAATCCAAAGTAATATAAAGTGAGCACTTTGTATTCTGTGTTGTAATTGAAATAAATATATCTGAAAATGTAGAAAAACATCCAAAAGTTTAATATTTCAGTTGGTATTCTATTGTTTAACAGTACAATTAAAACTGTGATTGAGTACGATTAATTCTTTAGTTAATCACATGAGTTAACTACAATTAATCTACAGCCCTAGAAAAAATAGATTGTTTGACCATGTTAAAAAATTATTACAATTGTTATTCTAAGAAGCTCTAGCTTCTGTGGGGAAAAACATAGTATGTGATCATATAATTGAAGACTATCATAATTTATATCAATGAGGGGGCTGAAGTAAGCTTGATGGGGCAATCTTAATTCTGGCACTTGCTTGAATTATTGCTTGACTTTACAACCTTAATGTTATTTTAACACAGGGTTTGTTTGTTTATGTTATATATATATATATAACATAAACAATTAGTCTTCAATTTATATATATATATATATATATATAATATACACACACCAGTGGCGTACCCAGGTGAAGAGAACAGGGAGAGCGGACATAAAAAAAGGTCCCACTCGCTTGTACTCACCCGGCGGCACTCCGGGTCTTCGACGGCACTTCGGCGGCGGGTCCTTCACTCGCTCCGGGTCTTCGGTGGCACTGAAGGACCCACCGCTGAAATGCCCCCGAAGACCGGAGCAAGTGAAGGACTCGCTGCCGAAGTGCTGCCGAAGACCCAGAGCATCACTGGCTGAGTAAAAATTAAAAAGACGCCACTTGTGCTCAGTGGGAGAGCGACTGCTGCCTCGCTTCCCCACTAGCTACACTACTGACACACACACATAATTAACATTGCATGGGATGACCATATGTCTGGGCCAGTTTTCACTCCTTACAGTTGAATAGATTGGAAGAAATGCTAGTATTAAAACAGACAAATTTTCAATAACTGTTGGTATTACTAAAGCATAGCTTACACTAAAATTTTAGTATACACTGTAAGCAAGCCCTAAGTTAATAAATTATGAAACATAGTATACTTCTTTAAAGTTTTGTTTTCTGCTGTAGGGGCTGCTATAAGATGGAAGAGACATTTTATCAATTTCTTTTCCTTCCAAGCTAGAGAAAGTCATTAAAAATATATATTTGAGATAATTTGAAATGGTCCAAATAGCCCTGTAGGCCGACTGGTAGCGCATTGTTTTATAACTGTATTTTAAGCCCCTCCAAACAATATATATTTTTTGGTAATCCATTATTTGTGACTCTGAGGACCACATTATCAGCATAATAATAATCACTATTCCCTGTGTAACCTGCTCATACAACAGAAGACAGTAGGGAGGAATGCAGGAAAATAGGACTCCAGAGCTTATCAACTTTCAGCTGTCAAACCTTTTATTCATCTCAAGGTTTGGTAGTTTCTGGACAAATGCACTTTGGTTGAAATCCCATTTCAGAAGTAAAGCTTTCAAGGTGAAATAATATTTCATTTTCATCACCATGAAATAAAAGAAAAAGAAAATGTTTGCAATAGCAGAACTCCATAAGCAGCATCTTATGGCATCGAAAAGTGCAAATATAACAGTTTCTGACTGCCTCTGCCCCCGACTATTTCTTTTCTCCACAACCACTGTCCTCACAAAAAGATACAAGCAACATGCAACAAGAAAAGCTATTTTAATAAGTTGCTCAAAACAACATTACATTACCTAATGGTGATGAAGGTAGAATTTTGTCCCAGACACCACAGGGAGGAGGACAGAAGATTAGGAATGTGGTTTAACTAGGCCACACATTTATTAAGTAACATCTAGGAACTATTCAGCAGTAACTCATTCACTGCAGATTATCATTCTGTTATCCACACTACCCAGGGGAGGGCTGCCCTCAGCCCTCTACATCTTTAACCTGGTCTGAGTATAGTTGCTGGGACCCCTCCCGACCTCTCCCTCCCCACCGCCTTCTCCTCTGCAACAGTGTGGCCTGTTCCCTAAGGGCTGGGCATGGGGGGCAGTGAACAGCCAGCCCTGTTCTGGGGAAAGGATCCCAGAAAGCAGGTGATGAGAATAATCAAACACAGCTAAACAGCATCAGGTGACTGGATCTGAAAATTACCAGGTAGGGAATATAGATGAGGGCTTCAGTTCCATTTAGAACCTTGAGCCCAGGAAAGGACTAGGAGAACACTCTACTGTAACTACAATCCAGATTGCAGGCACTGCCATGGAGGATTATGAGCAGTTGGGAGGTCCTATGGAAATCCTAAGGCTGAGGGGAAACCCTGACCACTAATCTGCCCCCAACCCACTTTGGGTGCAAGACAATTGTTTTATATTGTCACTCCATATTTTCTTCTTCGGTGTTGGACAATACATCGAAAAACTTGGGTTCATACAACCAGAGCAGGGTGAGCTAACAGTAGCAAACCATGTATATGGTCAATGTAACCAATGTTCCTGTTTGTAAACCATGCCATACAATTTTGATTTTTACAAATATATCCAATATCTGTAGTTTATGCAGATGTATTTCTTGGTTGATTCACAAGATATTTGTTAGACTTATGTCTTCAACTACTTGCCATGTTATGTATGGTGAGTGCTCTAACCACTGGGCTAAAGGTTTAAGGGAGGCGACACTGGCACCACCACCATCTCATCTTCCTCTTCCAGGCATTTGTGAATCTAGTCTCATTTGCTCCTGTTCAACCTGAACCATCCTTTGTCAACATTTTTGATTCACTGAAGTTTTCTGGCATTGTATTTTCCAATTTTTCAGAACCATCTGACAATAATAATACTAATATTTCAAAGGGAAATCTGCAAGTTCAAGCAAAGTGCAAAACACCTAGGATTTATTTAACATTGTTGGCATATTTAGTCAGTATGTTGGCTATTAGTATTTGGAATTGTGCATTATATAAACATTGTTTAAGTGTTGTTAACTTTTGGTTGGGAAAGGAAGATGTGGTATTGGGAACTTACCTTTTAGTGATTTAGCTTCCCAGACATGAGTCCTGGAGGGGTGCTGAAGAAGCCCAGGTTTCATTATGCAGAGGCACTTGGAACTGCATCACCAAATAAAGAGGATCTCTTTCTAGTACTGAACACTACATCCAGACCCACCTTCTTCCTCTCAGGGAAGTCCACCTATGATAAAGCATGTGTGATGCTTCTCAGAGCACCCCAGGGCTATGGATCATCTGGTTGCCATCTGCCTTCAGCATGAGCAGGGGTCTTGCATGTGCCAGCTGTTGTTAGTTCCTTAAACAACCAGCCTGTCAACCATGTAAGCACTCTTCTCTGGGTTATGCCAGCCCTGCCTCTGCAGGTTGACAACAGATGTATTCCAGCCTGCAAGTCCCTTCAAAGTGCCCCCTTGTGGTATTAAGCTCCCAGTCAGTGGATATCAACAGAAATCCTAGATACTTTATCCTCAAAGATACAGGGTACCCCATTTTACTAGTTTTACGTTAGCCTACTGCTCCTGTATCACACACAATACTTGAGTTTGATTATAGCAAAACAAAAGGAAATGTATTTAAGAAAGAATAGAGATTCAAATAGAAGCAAGTGTATGATGGAACCAAATATTGACATATAAAACTCAAACTAGGACCTACACTTAATATTTATCTTTCCTATCTAGTAAAGGAAATTCTCCTTCACAGTTCAGTCTTTTGCAGTGCTTGCTAGCTCCCAAGGAGCTAAGACCAGCCTTTCATGAAGCTCCCCCACACATCAAAGTACCTCCTCAGTGAATAGATCCAGAGTATATTTCTCCACATTGTGACATACTGAATCAGTCTTTTGTCTTTATTCACAAATAGGATGGTCCCCTCATTGTTATATCATTCTTTTTCACTTCCAAGTGAGTTTGATGTTTATAGTTTGTCTTTGATGGTTTTCCATTCACTTTTCTGGGTTGGTACAAAGGTAGATAATTGTGCAATACATTACATAACCAGCTAGCCAGTGAAGTGTAACAACTCCCTTCACTTGAATGGGCCATCACTGAGACATAGGATTCCCTAGTTACTAAGTTTCACTGCAGGACCATTATGGCATAGTTATCAACATATTATCATTTACCATATTTAATATTATATAAAATATCATATTTTAACATAAATATTATCCATACACACATCTCACAGTGATTCTGAATATCTAAATAAGTTATAAGCTTCCAGCAGAGGCTGCACATGCTACCTGTCATGCTCACCTCTTTGAGCACCCCCCAGAGGCCAGGTATGGTGCTGCTTCTCTTTTCAGTTCCCAGCACCTCCTGCAGGCTGTCATCCCAGCTCTGTGGGTCTTCTGTGGCTCAGCCCTCCAGCCTGGTCACACAGTTCAAACCCCTTCCGGGATACAACAGACTCAAAGAGAAGAACTTCTTTGATCCTCAAGGCCAATTATAAATAAAATGATTTCTTGCCTGTCTGGGGCTTTAATTCTCTCTCCCAAATTAAATCAGCAGGATTCCTCCTAAACTCCTGTTGCTGATTGTGGCCAGCAATAGGCCCTCACATAGTTCTTCCAGTTGTGGCCTAGGGAGCATTTCTCCTCACTCTCCAGGCTCCATTCAGGGACTGCCTTGCTAGCAGCAGGAAGAAACTTTTATTTCAGCCTGCTGCGCCTTGATTGGCTGTTGCTGATTATCAGCCCAAAATGGGATGCTCCTGGGATGCTTTTTTAGGCAAGGCCTGAAGGTCTAATACTCACTGCTCTTTTCCTCTCAGAAAGCCGTTTCCTGGGGCAGGATGTAGTAGAGCAGCAGGGCCTTCAGCAGTGGGTTGTGAAGGCCAGATGCACCCCATCACACTACCCTTTCTGGATAGTGAGTTTGTCAGGTCTGAGATAGGAGTTGCTTGTAAAGAATAGTGAACCCTCCAATGGGCCTGTATGGCTCAACATGCCTGATGGTAAAAGTCCACTTTACCCTGACCATGGAGATGTCCTTGGTGTCCAACCAAGGTTGTCCCCTACAACCATTTCTTCTATGAGGTCCTCAATGCTCACCAAAACCAAATCTAAAATGGCATCCCGTCTTGTTGGTTCAGCAACTACTTGGTGAAGGAATCCATCAGCTATCGCATCTAGGAAAATCTGAGCCCTATTATTATTACTAGCACTTGTCCTCCAGTCTATATCTAGGAAGTTAAAGTTTCCCATGATCACACAATTCCCATTAGTATTTACTTCATTAAAAACATTAAAGAGGTCTCTATCCATAAACAAATCAAATCCCGGTGGTCTATAGCACACCCCAAGCACTATCCCAGGGGAGGCTCTAGTAGCTTTCTTTCCTAATGTGATTTTTGCCCAGATAGACTCTCTCTTGTCCATTCCATCACTTCTTATTTCTTTACAGTCTACCTCATCATTGATATACAATGCTACTCCACCAACTTTACCTTTATTTCTGTCTTTCCTAAACAGCACATGCGCTTCAATACCTTACTCCAGTCATGACTACTATTCCACCAAGTTTCTGTTATCCCTATAATATCTGGTTTCACTTCCTGCACCAGTAGCTCTAGTTCCTCCATTTTGTTACCTAGGCTCTTCGAATTGGTGTACAAACATCTTAATTTTTGTTGTTTGGCCTTACTCACATTCTTTACCCAATTAGGCACAGACATTCTACCACCAGTATCACCTATTAGACTGGTATCTACACTTCCCTTCCTCCTTATGTCCATTCTCCTACCCATGGCTGTATCCTTTGTTACTTTGTTTTCTTCCCTCTCAATGTTAAAATCCAGTGTGGAGATTACCTGGACATCTCCCCCAAATTCCTAGTTTAAAGCTGTCTTAATCAGTTGTGCCAGCCTCCATCCTAGAAATCTATTTCCCTCCCTACTCAGGTGAAGTCCATCCCGAGAGAACAGTCCTCTGTCCATGAATGCCTCCCAGTGTCCATACATCACAAAGCCCTCCTTATAGCACCACTGCCTGAGCCATCTATTGATCATCATAATCTTGTCACACCTTTGTTGCTCTTCTCATTGAAGATGGGGGGAGGGATAGCTCAGTGGTTTGAGCATTGGCCTGCTAAACCCAGGGTTGTGAGTTCAATCCTTGTGGGGGCCATTTAGGGATCTGGGGCAAAAATTGGGGATTGGTCTTGCTTTGAGCAGGGGGTTGGATTAGATGACCTCCTAAGGTCCCTTCCAACCCTGATAGTCTATGATTACCTGAGCCTTGATTTCCTTAAGTGTCTTCCCCAGCCTGCATAGTCTCCCTTGATATGTTCCAATGAGAATCTAGCCATATCATTTGTTCCCACATGAAGGACAATCAGTGGACTCTTTCCTGCTCCTGTTACATCTCAGCTATAAAAGAACATGCAATGGAAAAGTAGTATTTGTGGATGCCCAGCAACTCTCTTGGATTCACTCTTCCAAAGCAAAACAAAAGTGCACATTCAGGAGGGTATGACTAGATAGCTATCACAAAAAAGTCTCTTTGGTGGGCCCTATTATGTGTACCAAGACAAAACTTTGAACAGTGGACATATTCTGCATAACATTGGGCCATAATTATTTCCAAATAGGCACCTATGCTTTTTAAAAATCCCTAGTCAAAACAGTGCACAAAACTGGGCACATACTAATGACTGAGATATTCATTTAGATGGCATTGATATTGATTCTGGATCTAGTGTCCTTGGCATTATGTTTCTTGGCTATTATCACACTATACAGTGCAAAAGTGTTTATTGCGTTGCAGGGGTGAAAAGTCTGAACCTATATTATTCCTATAAAACTCTCTAAAGTCTTAGGACATCAGTGCACTGTACTGTTAATGGATGGATCTGCTTGATGCTGCAAATAAAATTGGGGACAGTATTTCATTGATCTGTGAAAAGTGAAATATTTAAAACAGCCGCAAGTTGCACAGCAAATTTAATGTGAGCATCTCCAAGGTTTCAGAGTGGTAGCCGTGTTAGTCTGTATCAGCAAAAAGAACGAGGAGTACTTGTGGCACCTTAGAGACTAACACATTTATTTGGGCATAAACCTTCGTGGGCTAAAACCCACTTCATCAGATGCATGGAGTGGAAAATACAGTAGGAAGATAGATATATATATAAATAGAGTAGGAAGATATATAACATATGCCAAATATATATATATATATATATATATATGTATGTATATATACAGAGAACAAGAAAAAAAATGGGTGTTGCCATACCAACTCTAACAAGACAAATCAATTAAGGTAAGCTTTTGTAGTGATAATCAGGATGGCCCATTTCAAACAGTTCACAAGAAGGTGTGAGTAACAATAAGGGGGGAAATTAGCATGGGGAAATAGCTTTTAGTTTGTGTAATGACCCATCCACTCCCAGTCTTTATTCAAACCTAATTTGATGGTGTCCAGTTTGCAAATTAATTCCAGTTCTGCAGTTCTCCAAGGTATAAATGACAGTTGTTGGCCCATTTGACTTCATAATGCTGCTTTGCAAACCTAGACATTTCTTCTTTTCCTATTTGAGTTCATAATGACGGGTAAACTTAAAACAGCTGCTGAAAACTAGACCGCAGAGAAGCCAAGAAATCTAATCAGCACCATGTGTGGGAACCATCAGAGCAGATGAAACCTGTGTATACCTATAGACAGGAAATCATTGTATTACACCAAAAGGACTTATTTTAGAATAGAGTTGGAGGAAACTTGATGGAAGTATTTAAAATCATGAAGGCTATAGTGAAAGTTGATCAGAGCTTCCTATTGAAAGCAAAGTATGAGGGGAATCACAACACAAAATTACTGACAAGTACTTTTAGAATAAATGAAAGAATATACTACTTGTGACTGGTCTAGACTGTGGCTTGGACTATACATTTATGCCGGCCAGTAAGAGGGACTAATGAACCTCCACTTACACTCTTGCATGACTACCAGACCTTGGGCCTGGGTGTGCTTGGGTAAGAAGATGCTGTCACAACCATTCATTACTCACAACATGGATCAGATGAATGGAAGCATATAGAGAAGGGTAAGGGAATGGGTGGAGCTGTTCCAATGTACTGGTTAGAATAGCTGGAGCTAGTGCTGGTGTGTCAAAAATTGCTGTTAGCATAGGCAGTTCTTAAAGGAAAATTCTAGCCCTAAATAGATGTAAATGTAGATTGCAGTCTGGTATTTTATGCTCACATTCACAGACAAACCCAGCTACATGCTAGTTTGAAAAAATGCATGGCTTTATTGCAAAGATTGATCAAGAATAGAGCAATGCCTCCCCAATATACTTTCTCTCTGGTTCAGCTAAATGAGAGGGAATATATAACACTCTTTTTAAAGACTGACATTTTACAGTTTTTCTGCTTTCATTAAATAAAAGCAAACTGCGGACCTCTTTTTGCAAGTAGAAAGGATTCAGTTCTTAATGTTGCCTTTATAGAACACCCCTTAAAAGTGAATTTAACGTGATTGATTGGCATTGCCCAATTCCATTTCATTGCATCCCCTAAAGGATTGAAATCACAGACTGAGATAAACAAAAAATACCAAGCTCATCGTGTTTAAAACTGCTTTTACAGGCTCTCTCCTCTTCTTTGCTGCCTCTTTCCCAGTCACCGCTCACTGATAGGGTGTAATTGCAGAATGACCGGGGAAAAAAGCAGTGGCAGTCAGGTTTGCTGTAAGTTTTGTGCTGTGTGTCTGAAAGATTTATGTCCTGATTAAAAGAACCTTGATTGAATTTTCAGATAGAAAATTGTTTTGGTCATAAGCACATGTGCCTCTTATTCTTTGATCCTAGGTTGGCTCCATCTTTGTTATGGTGAGAAGCTGAAGATGGAGGAGGGAGGAAAGAGAGAGAAGACACTAAATACATACAGCACTGTAGCCTTTTTGTATTTAGAGTGGTAGATTAAGTGGCATCTGGTAGCATTCTAGAGCTTCACCCTGGGTTTAATGTCAGATTGGGCAACTGTGTTTTCCTACTTGATCATAGTCTGTAGGTTTCCCATATACAAGAGCCAGCTTCATTTTTCAGTCCACTAAATATTTTATTTTGGACAGGTCATGTTTTAGGAATGAAAACAGAGCTGATAAAGATTTCAGGTAATTCAGCCTGACTTGCGTTAGGCAAGTCACATTGTGTATCTCAGTTGATCTAACTATAAAATACTATCCAGAATTTGGGTGCAACAAAGCCAACTTAATTTTATGAGGTGTTTTGCAAGTCTCAAATAAATGCCCAAATACTACGGTGATGGGCAGGGTATAAACCCCTGATTAGAAGACAACAGAATAAAATAAAGTGCCAAGCAATCTGAATATGGAGGTTTCAAGTGTGCCCATCTTGAAATAAGCAAATCTCAATGACCTCTTTCATACTTCCTACCTTTCCCTGATTTTCAGAGCTACCCATGATTTTTCTTTTAAAAGTCTCCGTCGAGGGCTGAACATATGCCAAATACTGCCAGCAACTAAATACTGCCAGGCACCATTTATTTGCACCTTGCATAGTTATGTAGTTATATGTAAGGCTCCAAATCTGGTAGTTCCTTGTAGACAGTGCAGTAATAGTGGGTCTTGAGAAGAGAGTAAGTTTATAGACTGGTTCGCAGAGGACAGTCCATTCATATGGCCAACATGAAGGAAGGCATGGATAATGGCATAGAGCAGGGATCGGCAACCTTTGGCACGCGGCCTGTCAGGGAAATCCGTTGGCGGGTTGGGGCTGTTTGTTTACCTGCAGCGTCTGCAGGTTCAGCCGATCGCAGCTCCCACTGGCCGTGGTTCACCGTTCCAGGCCAATGGGGGCTGAGTGAAGCAGCGTGGGCCGAGGGATGTTCTTCTATTCTACTCAGCACTGATAAGGCCTTAACTGGAGTATTGTGTCCAGTTATGGGCACCACACTTCAGGAAAGATGTGGACAAACTGGAGAAAGTCCAGAGGAGAGCAATAAAAATGATTAAAGATCTAGAAAACATGACTTACAAGAAAAGATTGGAAACATTGGGTTTGTTTAGTGTGGAGACTAGAAGGCTGAGTGGGGGACAAGATAACAGTCTTCAAGTATATAAAAGACTGATATAAGGAGGAGGGTGATAAATTGTTCTCCTTATCCACTGAGGACAGGACAAGAAGTAATGTGCTTAAATTGCAGTGAGGGAGATTTAGGTTAAACATTAGGAAAAACTTCCTAACGGTAAGAAGAGTTAAGCACTGGGACAAATTACCTAGGGAAGTTGTGGGATCTCCATCATTGGAGTTTTTTAAGAACAAGTTAGACAAACAACTGTCAGAGATGGTCTAGATAATACTTAATCTTGCCTCAGTGCAGGGGACTGGACTAGAGGACCAATCGAGGTCTCTATGACTCTATGAAGATTTTGCAGAAGTGTACAAGCTGGCAGCATGGAAAGAACAATGGTATCAATATAATAGAAGCATGGATAAATAGGACAGGGCAGGGTACTGAAGGGCTTCAAAGATGAGGACAAGAAGCTAGAATTTGATGTGCTGAAAATAGGGGAAACAGCAGAGGGATTTAAAGATGGTATGTGGTGACACTCAGAATGACAGGTAAGGAAGATAATATAAGGGGTGGTGTTTTGAGCGGACTGGAGTGAGGTAATGCAAATGTTAGGGAGGTACAAGTTGCATTAATCAAGATAGGAGATGATGAGAGCTTGGACAAGAGTTTTAGCAGTGTGGTCAAAAAGAAGCCTGGAATATAGACATGTTATGGACAATGAAAAGAGTTGCTCACTGCCTTGATGTGTTGGCTGAGAGTGAGACAAGTCAAATATCACACAAACAAAGCATTTTAAAATCAACATGACTCAGATTCTGAACATCAATGGGATTTATGCATCACTGAATGGGGATTACAGGGAGGTGACATTTTTCCATCAGAAAAATGCCAATTTGGGCCAACAAAAACATTTTGCAAATTTGTGTCAAATCCACCCTCAACTGTTTCAGTAAAAAATCCTAAAAAGAAAAAAAACCAAAACATTATAATATTTCATTTCAACATTTTTAAAATATTTAATTTTTTCAATTAGAAAATGGCCGTTTTGAAAATTGCATCAATTTAATTTTTAGAAAATGCTTAATAAAGCTTCAACAAAACAAAACTTTTTGTCTGCCCTGAAAAGAATGGATTTTCTACTTTTGGTTCTCCAAAAATTTCAAAACCAATTTGTTTTGGTCAACTCAAAAGGAATTTCTTTTTGATTTTTTGATACGGCCAGAGAAGTGAAAAATCAGTTATTCGCACTACTCTAATAGGGATGGATTTAAGCACATGCTAAAAGTTAAGCATGTGCTTAAGTGCTTTACTGAATCAGAACCTTACATATGATGCTTATAGGTAATATATAAAACCCTGAAATAGGTCGGATAAAATTCTGGCCCCACTGAAGTCAATGGCAAAACTACCAATGACTTCAATGGTGGCCAGGGTTTAACTCATAAACTTCACCAAAGTCAATGGAATTAAATCAGAGGCAATGCTGGCCTTTGATTTTTCAGAACCATGAGAGCTTGGCTAAAACAAATCTACAAGAAGGATCCCTTTAGAAAGAAAGGAAATTTAGATATGTGGAAGCAGTTTATGGATTACAATATACAAACCCAATACTGATTAATAGATCAAGGCATAGAAAGTTAGTTAGAATTATTTATATTTGACTAGATTCTAATTTGCATTGTTATGCAAGATGAAACATTTCGTTCAAATTTCTGTCTATCTTTGCCTAACTTGTTGCGATTATAAGATATATAGAAGAACCCAAAACCTAATTTGGAGCGGAGAGTTTGTTTTGTGGGGTATATATAATCAATTTGTATTTGTTTTAATTTTATAATTAAAATTCAATAAAAAAGCCACAGCAAAAGCAGTATAGCTTTTCAATCCCTCAAACCTTTAAGAGAATGGAAATAAACATATTTACCGTACTCTGAAATATGGCTGTTCCCTGTCAAATTCATATTTTAAAATAAGGGATAAGACTGAAGAACCTCAGTAATCTAAATGAAACCATTATTCTTCAGAATGAACATAATGCTCAGGAAATGTACAGTCTGACCTTTCCCAATACGTCTTTTTATTTATGTTCCTCTCTAGTCTCTGGAACTGCAGAAGCCTATAAGGCAGCATTGAACTGGGAGTTGAGGCTAGATACAGCAATGGAGCAGTAGCAGTTGTGATTTAAAGGAGGAAGGATTTGGTCATGGCTTTAATGGGCAAAGAGAGGTAGGGAGGCTGCCTAGTGCTATGGCCCTAATGGGCAAAGAGAGGTAGGAAGGCTGTGTAGTTTGAATCTCTGGTAAACAGCTCCCATCATCCATCCTTGAATTTTATCCGACGGCGTTGAAAGGTAAAGGAGTACACCTTGTTGTATGTCAAGTTACATCAGGGAATTATTGGTACACATGGGAGCTATTCATAACTAGAGGTGCCATTTTTACCAGCCACAATAAGTTCCAATTCCCAAGTATAAAGAACTCTTCAAAAAAACACAACACATTAAAAGCAAAATAAAATAATCCCTCATAAACATATCTTTGGTATTATGCCTCACTTTTCCAGTAAAGTTTTGGAACAGCCTTCCAAGGGAAGCAGTGGGGGCAAAAGACATATCTGGCTTCAAGACTAAGCTTAATAAGTTTATGGAGGGGATGTTATGATGGGATAGCCTAATTTTGGCAGTTAATTGATCTTTGACTATTAGAGGTAAATATGCCCAATGGCCTGTGATGGGATGTTAGATGGGGTGGGATCTGAGTTACTACAGAGAATTATTTCCTGGGTGTCTGGCTGATGAGTCTTGCCCACATGCTCAGGGTTTAGCTGATCGCCATATTTGGGGTCGGGAAGGAATTTTCCTCCAGGGTAGATTGGCAGAGGCCCTGGGGGGGTTTCACCTTCCTCTGCAGCATGGGGCACAGGTCACTTGCTGAAGGATTCTCTGCACCTTGAAGTCTTTAAACCATGATTTGAGGACTTCAATAGCTCAGACATAGGTTAGGGGTTTATTACAGGAGTGGGTGGGTGAGATTCTGTGGCCTGCGTTGTGCAGGAGGTCAGACTAGACGATCATAATGGTCCCTTCTGACCTTAAAGTCTGTGAGTCTATAAGTAAACCAAAGGCAAGGGATTGTCAGAGAGGGGGCAAAGAAATGAAGCTAATAACCTGATCCAAATGCCTATCTGAAAAGAGATTTACTGCAAAAGGGTTAAACAAAAGGAACAGAGTGAAGGACCTTTCTAATGTCTACTGGGTTGTACTAAAAATCCACTTCAGGCACATTGGTGGAGTTCTTAAACAAGTTGGCCTACTTACTGTGCACAGCAAAAGTTCCTTTCATGTGTAAGTAATAATGGCTCCCCTTTTGTTAGCCAGAGAATCTCAGACAAAGCAACTCCAGTTAGACATTAGATCCATCTGATTGAACACCTATTGAGGTAATGGCTTTCAATGATACATATCGTCTGAGTGACAGACAACCATAAAAGCACTTTTGAATGTGTCTAGGATTCGTGAAAGATATGCACAGAGTCACACACAGTAGACATGAGGTCAGGATGTCATGGGATCACAGAAAGATGCAATTTGACTTAAGAACTTGAACCCAGAGCTGTGCCATAGCTGGAGTTCTGAAGGTGGGGTAGCTTGTATACATTTTGCGGCTGCCTCTGCCATCATCCTCATACATTTTAAAGGAGAATAAGAGATATTTACTATTCGGACCATATGCTAGCTGCTTACTCTATTTACGCAGCCTTTATTTGGTAAAGTCGTGCTGAACTGAAGGGGAGTTTTCCTGAGTAAAGTGTTCAGGATTTAGTCCTTTGTAAATGGAATAAAATAGGAAAGACCGTTCTGAATCTGTGTTCACTACTTTGCTCCCAGTCAGAATGAACCCTTTGCAGAAGCTGAAATTATTCTTACCATTTGGAAGCAAGCACAGAAAACAGAAAATAAAAGGTTGAGTTGAGTCCTCTGAAAATTTGATTCATAATAGGGAAATCAAAATGTTTTTCTTGGTGCATTTGGTAAAGTCACTGATAAAATGACATGAACTGAGTCGGACTTAGGGCTAGTCTACACTTACCCGCAGCGTCGGAGGTGTCGGATCGATCTTCTGGGTTCGATTTATCGCGTCTTGTCTAGACGCGATAAATCGAACCAGGAAGTGCTCCCCCGTCGACGCTTGTAATCCTGCTCGCCGCGAGGAGTAAGCGCTGTCGACAGGGGAGCCTGCACGCCGCGTGTGGACCCTAGGTAAGATCGAACTTAGATACTTCGACTTCAGCTACATTATTAACGTAGCTGAAGTTGCGTATCTTAGTTCGACAGGGGGGCTTAGTGTAGACCAGCCCTTAGATTGAGATGGCATTCCTATTATGCACTTCCAAGACTTAAACTTTAGAGGTGACGAGCATCTGAAATTCCCATTGATTTCTCAGAATCAAGCCTTCATTGCTGGAATTCAGCTACTATTGCTTATCCCTCTTTCATTTAGTCGGATTCCCAACATGGGGTGTTTTGAAGCTCCTTCTTAAACTACTCGGGATTAACCTCAGTGGAAAATGTTATAACTACATCAATAGAGCTATCATCTTCCTTTTAGAGAATAAATTAATTGATACCTATTAAACAACTGTATTGCAATATAGTGGCTGTTATATACTGTAAAGCTCAGAAAATATCAAAAGAAAATTGTAATATTCAGCATATAATAGTGCCACTGCGTTGCTATCTAATCTGTATCTAATATGCAGTCTAAAATTATATTTTTAGGACAGTCTGAAGCAAGAGAAGAGAGACTACTACTATTGTATATTGATCTGCAGGAAATGTATTTTTTCCATTCTGCAATGTTAAAGGAATCAATCTCTTAACTAAAGCAAAAATAACTGTATTGATAATCCAAATTATGGTTCAACTTTTGTAGAACAATGAGTGGGTTATATTGCTAGAGTAATAACATAAATGCCAGTTATTATTGTGTCTTTTTCATGCCAGCTGGTAGGTTATGATTACTCGAATCAATCCCTGACAGTGAAAGAGACATTTTCAAAACGTTCAATGTGACAAGCAAATTATCAGAGGACTGACTGCATTAATTCGTCATTATTGCGCAGGCTATAGATACATTTTGTCCATATTGTAGTTCAAAGAATTGAGATCTCATTCAAGAGAATGCAAAAGAAATATCTCACTGCAGTCAATGAGAACTCTATACATGTTTCCAAGGGCAACATTTAGCTCAGTCTAAACACCACTATACAACACTATACTAACAAACAGAGCTACATGAATTTCATGGCTGAAAAATATTTCTTTTTTATGCCCTGCAGTTCACATAGAAGTAACATATTTTGTTAGTTGTCCTACTATTCTTCTGGCATGGTTTTCTGAGTGGACAATATCATTTTGGTGGGAAAATATATTTTTGCTGTAAAACTCAGGAACTTGCTCTCTGGTGATTTTCTACAAAGTTACTGAAAGTTTTCAATTTTGCTGAGATGCTGTTAAGACTTTTAGTGTGATTAGCTCTTGTCATACCCAATATCACAAGCAAGCAAACAAATTGCAACATGTCCTGCTTATCTATAAAGTTATAATTAGCACTGTTGATTAATCACAGTTAACTAATGATTAACTAAAAAAAAATCGCAATAAAAAATTGAGCATGATTAATTGAAATTTATTAACTATTTTGGATGTTTTTCTACATTTTCAAATATATTGATTTCAATGACAACACAGAATACAGTGCTACTCACTTTATATTATTTTAATTACAAATATTTGCACTGTAAAAATGATAAACAAAAGTAATTGTATTTTTCTGTTCACCTCATACAAGTACCGTAGTGCAATCTTTTTATCATGAAACCGCAACTTACAAATGTAGATTTATTTTTTGTTACATAACTGAACTAAAAGAAAAAAACCAATGTAAAACTTTAGAGCCTACAAGTTCACTTAGTCCTACTTCTTGTTCAGCCAGTCGCTAAGAGAAACATTCGTATGCCCCTTCATGCTTTGGCCACTATTCCAGAGGATATGTTTCCATGCTGAGGACACTTGTTAAAAAAAATAAGGTGTTAATTAAATTTGTGACTGAACACTTTGGGGGAGAATTGTACGTCTCCCGCTCTGTGTTTTACACACATTCTGCCATATATTTCATG
Source organism: Chelydra serpentina (assembly GCA_037349315.1). Classification (NCBI taxonomy): domain Eukaryota; kingdom Metazoa; phylum Chordata; order Testudines; family Chelydridae; genus Chelydra; species Chelydra serpentina. Next base: position 23,891,737 of record JBAIAC010000035.1, on the reverse strand, counting down.
TAATAGCAGTCTCGGATGATGACCCAGCATGTTGTTCGTCGTTAAGAACACTTTCACTGAAGATTTGACAAAACACAAAGAAGGTTCCAATATCAGATTTCTAAAGATAGCTACAGCACTCGACCCAAGATTTAAGAATCTGAAGTACCTTCCAAAATCTGATCAGGATGGAGTGTGAAGCATGCTTTCTGAATGGACTTATAGGCTCTAAAGTTCTACATTGTTTTATTTTTTAATGCAGTTATTTTTTGTGAATAATTCTACATTTGTAAATTCAACTTTCATGATAAAGAAATTGCACTACAGTACCTGTATTAAGTGAATTGAAAAATAATATTTCTTTTATTTTTACAGTGCAAATATTTATAATAAAAAATAAATGTAAAGTGAGCACTGTCCACTTTGTATTCTCTGTTGTAATTGAAATCAATATATTTGAAAATGTGGAAAACATCCACAATATTTATATAAATAATATTCTATTATTAACAGTGCAATTAATAGCACAATTAATCACAATTTTTTTAATCGCTTGACAGCCCTACTTATAATAAAAACATAGGGAACATATTATTCTTATACTTTGTTGTCATTATTTTATTTTATTTTTTGCAGAAAAGCAAAAATCACAGATCAATCAACATGCATTTGGGATAATCAAAGCCTGAATCATCCAATATAAACTGTATCTTGATTTAGAGATACATGGTAATGAGTTTAATTCTTAAATGTATTAAAATATGCTGATAAGCTTGCATCTCAGGGAAAAGGTTGTGTCTCAAGGAAATATGTTATTTCATCATGCAGGAAAAAGGCATCCATCAAAGTGTGTCATTGAGGGGAAAAGAAAAGAAGAAAAGGAAGTCTTGACATTCCACAGTGGTTGCATATTGGAAACAAAAGATCCAGACACCTACACACAAGGTAAAGGATAAAGATATGGTCTTCACTATAAAAGTGGTAGCACATAGGCCTTTGGGCAAACAAGAGAGGGAAGCCTGCTGCTACAACAATCAACTATGAACTGAGACACTGCTAATGGCATGTGAGACTACAGGTGCTAACCAATACCTGATTTAGTTGGGGTTGATCCTGCTTTGAGCAGGGGGTTAGACTAGATGACCTCCTGAGGTCCCTTCCAGCCCTGAGATTCTATGGTTCTATGAAGTTTTAAGTCTTTCCTCACCGTAGTAGTGCAGCTTCCTGGAGCTGTGGCTGCATGAGAACATAGCAAATTCTTTTTCCTGTGTCCTTTAAATAAAGGAGGCTGCTCAGTGATTGTGAAATGCTCAGGGAGATTAAAGGAGCAAAAAACAACAACAACAAAACAGAAAACCCAGTAATAATGCAGGATTACAACTATCCCCATAGTGACTGAGAACACGTCACCTTAGGATGGGATGTAGAGATAAATTTTCTAGATATCATCAGGGATTGCTTCTGGAGAAGCTAGTCTTGGAACCCACAATGGGAGAGGCAATTCTTGATTTAGTTTAAGTAATGCACCGGTTCTGGTCCAAGAGGTGAATATAGCTCAACTGTTCAGTAATAGCGACCATAATGTATGAGGGAAAATACTAAAGAAATCCACCACAACAGCATTGAACTTGAAAAAGGAGAACTAGACAAAAATGAGGGAGATGATTACATGGAAATTAAAAGATACAGTCACGAGAGTGAAAAGCCTGCAACCTGCATGGAAACTTTTTAAAAACACAATAACAGAGACTTAAACTATATGTATACCCCCAAATTTAAAAAAAACCAGTAAGAGGACCAAAAAATGTCACTATGGGTAAACAACAGAGTAAAAGAGGCAGTTAGGGACAAAAAGACAGCCTTTAAAAATTGGAAGTCAAATCCTACTGAGGAAAATAGAATACAAACTCTGGCAAGTGAAGTGAAAAAGTATAATTAGGCAGGCCAAAAAAAAATAATGTGAACAGCAACCAACAAAAGGCACCAAAACTAACAACAATTTTTAAAAGTACTTTAGAAGTAGGAAGCCTGCCAATCAATCGATGGGGCCACTGGATGATTGAGGTGCTAACGGAACACTCAAGAAAGACAAGGCCATTGCAGAGAAGCTAAATGAATTTTTTGCATCAGTCTTCACTGCATAGAATGTGAGGGTGAGTTTTACACCAGAGCCATTATTTTGAGATGCTTTGGAACAAATTAATAAATGAAACAGTAATAAGTCACCTGGAGCAGACGGCATTCACCCAAGAATTCAGAAGGAACTCAAATATGAAACTGCAGAACTAACTTTGGTATGTAACATATTGCTTAAATCAGCCTCTGTACCAAATGATTGGAGGATAGCTAATGTGTTACCAATTTTTTTAAAAGGCTCCAGAGGTGATCCTAGGAATTACAGGCTGATAAGCCTAAATTCAGTACCAGGCAAACTGGTTGAAACTACAGTAAAGAATATAATTATCAGTAGGACTGTGCAATTAAAACAATTAACTGCATTTAATAGCACTGAAATAATAATAGAATACTATTTATTTAAATATTTTGGACGTTTTCTACATTTTCAAATATATTGATTTCAATTACAACACAGACTACAAAGTGTACAGTGCTCACTTTATATTTATTTTTGATTACAAGTATTTGCACTGTATAAAAAATAGTACTTTTCAATTTATCTAATACAAGTACTGTAGTGCAATTTCTTTATCATGAAAGTTGAACTTACAAATGTAGAATTATGTACAAAAAGACCTGCATTCAAAAATAAAACAGTGTAAAATTTTAGAGCCTACAAATCCACACAGACCTACTTCTTCTTCAGCCAATCACTCAAACAAACAAGTTTGTTTACATTTGCAGAAGATAATGCTGCCCACTTCTTTTTTACAATGTCACCTGAAAGTGAGAACAGGCATTCTCATAGCAAAGTTGTAGGCGGCGTCGCAAGATATTTACGTGTCAGATTTGCTAAAGATTCATATGTTCCTTCATGCTTCACCCACCATTCCAGGGGACATGCATCCATGCTGATGATGGGTTCTGCTCAATAACAGTCTGAAGCAGTGTGGACCAACGTATGTTCATTTTTATTATCTGAGTCAGGTGCCACCAGCAGAAGGTTGATTTTCTTTTTTGGTGGTTTGAGTTCTGTAGTTTCTATTTTAAGACATCTGAAAGCATGCTCCACACCTCGTCCCTTAGATTTTGGAAGGCACTTCGGATTCTTAAACCTTGGGTCAAGTGCTGTAGCTATCTAGCTATCTTTAGAAATCTCACATTTGTACCTTCTTTGCGTTTTGTCAAATCTGCAGTGAAAGTGTTCTTAAAACGCACAACATGTGCTGGGTCATCATCAGAGACTGCTATAACATGAAATATATGGCAGAATATGGGTAAAATAGAACAGGGGACATACAATTCTCCCCCAAGGAGTTCAGTGACAAATTTAATTAATGCATTTTTTTTTAACAAGCCTCATCTGCATGGGAGCATGTCCTTTGGAATGGTGGCCGAAGCATGAAGGAGCATACAAATGTTTTGCATATCTGGCATGTAAATACCTTGCAGTGCCGGTTACACAAGTGCCATGCAAATGCCTGTTCTCACTTTCTGGTGACATTGTAAATAACAAGTGGGCAGCATCATCTCCCATAAATGTAAATAAACTTGTTTGTCTTAGAGACTGGCTGAACAAGAAGTAGGACTGAGTAGACTTGTAGGCTCTGAAGTTTTACATTGTTTTGTTTTTGAGTGCAGTTATGTAACAAAAAACCCTATATTTGTAAGTTGCACTTTCGCAACAAAGAGATTGCATTACAGTACTTGTATGAAGTGAACTGAAAAATAATTTTATCATCTTTAAGTGAAAATATTTGTAATAAAATATAATATACACTTTTATTTCAATCGCAACACAGAATACTATATGAAAATGTAGAAAAACATCCAACACTTTTAATAAATTTTAATTGGTATTCCATTGTTTAACAGTGCAATTAAAACTGAGATTAATCGCAATTAATTTTTTAAATCTTGATTACTTTTTTGAGTTAATCGCATGAGTTAACTAATTAATCGACGGCCCAGACACATAGATAAACATGATATATTGCGGAAGAGTCAACACGGCTTTATAAAGGAAAATCATGCCTCAGCAATCTATTAGAATTGTTTAAGGGTGTCAACAAACATGTGGACCAGGGTGATCCAGTGCCTACAGTGTACTTTCACTTTCAGAAAGTCTTTGACCACGTCGCTCACCAAAGGCTCTTAATTAGATAGCATGTCTTTAAATATGAAGCAAAAGACATATAGAAATAAAAGAAGCTTGTTCCAAGATGGAGTTTTAGTGTGTCTCATTAGCAGATAGGGTTGCTTGTTAAAATTGCTTAATGTTTTGGAAGCAATACAATAATTTCAGCTACACCTCCTTTTCCCTTTGTATCTCTATGGTACAGTATACCTTCCTTCGAGATGGGAAGCCATACAGTTGGCTTCACTTCTTCTAACCTTTTGCAGCTTCTAATTTTGGAAAGTTTAGCTTCTAAGCCTTATGGAAAGACTCCCATTTTGTATAGACAGTTGCAGATCAAATTTCACCCACTTGAGAGAAAGAGTTAGAGAACAGCTATTAGGGCTTGGGTTTTTTTTAATATAATTCATAGCAAACAATGAACCAAAATCTTCCCTCACAAACTGCAACTCTGTTAACTTCAGTGGGTTCCACAGGGTGTAAGGGAGCAAGGAATTTGCCATTCATATTTATTTCTCAAATATTAGCTATGATTTAAAGTATTACATTGAATATTAATTAACTTATAATTTCTTTACTTGGGGTCAGTTGTACCTAGTAAGTGTAGCCCATGGAAAGGGGGGAATGTGGAGTCAGGTATGCTGCAAATGCCTCAGCAAAATCCTGCTGCATATTGAGATAGCATTTATTTATATACAGCGTGATTTGAAGATGTCTGAGGCTGGTCTGCATTAGAGTGTACAGTGCTGGAGGCATTTGGACCGTTATTTAAAACAGGTAAAATAACTGAACGAGCAGACAAGGCCTATGTGTTTACTGAAATAGACACAGCTTCACTTTCTGTTTAATTGAGTGGAAATGGATTGTTGCATTGGTATAAATGCAGAATTCTGATGTTGTGCCTGAAAGGGAGACTAGATCGGCTCTCTTACTCTCCAGCTATTTGCTGCTGTCTCCTGAGTTGCTTATCCAATCCCCAACTTTTCCCATCACATCTATAGCTCGGTACTGCATCTTTACACATGAGCTGATGTCATAACTGCCAAATACCCACAGTGGCTCTCATTTGGGTCCTCACAGGTCCAGCTTACTTTTCCTTGGCTGAAAATTATGGAAAAGGACAGAGATTTTTTTTAAAGAATCTATTTCCTTTTAGTATTAACAAGGACCTTTAAAATATGCTCCTCATCTGTTACGAATAGAGGGTTACACTTTTATGGATATAGTTTTCAAATAGCTGGCTTGATTTGCATTAATTATTGGAGATGATAATATACTTTCCAAGCACTTCAAAATTACCCTCTATACCAACTCATAACTCTTTAGAGAATTCATCATTTCTGCTGGTCCAGTTCAAATCTTATTTAGGTTTTATTTGAAGTATTCAAGTATAAAACAGTACAGTATCTCATAAAGTTAGGTAGCATCTCCTCTTAAATTGTAATCTAATTAATGATTTATATATCAGTAGCAGCTTTAGATGTATAACAAATTGTATCTACCTAGAAGCCAATTTAAAAAAACAAACACATTTGCAGCTTTTCAGCTGCTTCAGCAAACCAGTAGTGAAAATATCATAAAGACATTGATACTGACATAGTATGTGATAATGTAAGTAATCTGGACTCCTTGGCTTCAATTGTATATATAATTTTTGTAAATCGTGATTAAGGAAGTCTTGGGACTGAAATACATCTGAAATCTGACATCTCCCCAAGGCAATTTTATTCAAAAAAACAAACAAACCCACCTAAGTGCTACAGTAATTCAATCTTCATATTATACAGAGGTATTTGTACGCTTATTATATTCCATCCAGCCCTGTTTAAAGAAGATGGCTTATTTTGTTATTCCAAGCAATGATAAGGTACTATAGTATACCTCTCTATTAACATTTCTCCTCTATACAATATTTGACTGCATATTTGGACCATTATAAAAGAAATAACTAATGCATCAGTAGTACTATTGTTACTGAAGAGCTTCCTTGATAATTTCTTTTATGAGGAAAAAATCTTCACCATTATTATTATTATTAGGCAAGCCCAAAATGATGAAATTAAATCCTCAAATGTGAACTACACAATTATAGACCTGAACATGAAAGTCAAGCCCATTCAGCACAAGAAACCATCTCTTAACCTGTGCGCTTCATTTTCAGTCTCAAATAAAAAGTTATTTTGTGGCTACAACACCTGTTCCTTGAAGATCATGAAGTTTATTAGGGTGATAGACCTTCCCACTCAAAAATAAAATGACCCTTAAAAATCAAAACGAGCCACATGCCCAATAACCCATAATTCTTCATGTCAGAAACCCATGGGTTGATGTGGTTAAGTACATACATTGAAACATTATCTTCTATCATGCCCCAGAATGTTGCCATAACAAAGAAGAGAAGAATGGACTCTGATCTATGCTGTCTGAGCCTTGTCTTTGATTCCCTTATGTGATGGAAAAGCAAGCCAAAAAATATGAAGGTAGGGATCATCTCTTCCTTTTGTTTGTACAGTATCTAGTTCAGTGGAGCTACTGGGCACCACTACAATACAAATAATAATAAATAATGATGACTCAGACCTTTTAACTGCAGAAACTCACTGCCTCAACCTAAATCTACATCACATACACTACCCCCGCCCCCAATGTTCGTTAAAACAGATAAATCCTGAGGGAGGTATCACTGAATACACATATATCTCCAACACATCCAGATTGTATTCCAATCCTGCACTAAAGCTAATAAAATCACTTCAAATACATTTCAATAGTTTCCCTTCTCAGACCATGCCATTTGGGAAATTTTTAATTTAAAGGAGAATATGAGATTAGACAGAGATGTAAATAGGGTGATCTATAATTTGAAAAAAATAGTTTGCTGTTCTGATAGACTCTCACAACACATCAGAGGGGTAGCCGTGTTAGTCTGGATCTGTAGAAGCGACAAAGAGTCCTGTGGCACCTTATAGACTAACAGACATATTGGAGCATAAGCTTTCGTGGGTGAATACCCACTTCTTCAGATGCATCTGTTAGTCTATAAGGTGCCACAGGACTCTTTGTTGCTTCTCACAACACAGTGATCTACAGCAGTGGTTCACAACCACAGATCTGTGCCCCCCCCCCCACGCCCCCAACTGGTTTTAGGGGGTCCAACAAGCCCAAAGCCCCAAAACCCTGGAGCCCTATGAGGGCTGAAACTCCGGAGCCCCGCCACCCAATGAGGACTGAAGCCCCACTACTCTGTGGGGTCTGAAGCCCCGCCACTCTGGAGCCCCACTGCTGGGGGCGCTGAAGCTGAAGAACATAGGCCACAGAAAACAACTGTTCTTCTGCATCCAAAAGCCTGAGCAACTGAGCTTCACAGAGCTCCAGGCAATTACCCTGCTTGCTACTGGCCCTGCCTTTTACATGCAGTAAAACAGTTGTTGTGACACAGATGGGACTTGGAGTTTTTATAGCATGTTGGAGAGGCCTCGGAAAGAAAAAGGTTGAGAAGCCCTGATCTATAGTACAAAGCACTATCATTTACTTGTACAGAACTGGGAAAAAAATACATTTGGCTCTTTTATTTTCTCTTTCTCTTCACATTTTCTACGGCTGAAATGAAAGACTGCCAAGAATACAGCAAAATACTCTAACATATAAGATAAATATGGTTGAAAACAATGACCTATATAAATGGCTACGTGCTGCAAGTGGCTGCATTTGTGTGTGTGTGTGTGTGTGTATTATACAGACACCTAATAATCAATAGCAGTTCACCCTCTGGGCATATGTAACTATTAAGCATTGGTGCCTGAGGTGCACTCCCTCCCGTTCATTCAGCTCTGACTTTTACATGATGCAACATTCGAGTTTTATTGTTTTAATCAACGTGAGGAGCCTGTGATCGATCGGGGAAGGCTTTTACCCTAACCACTTTTATTCATAACTATGTAGATGTTCAGCTTCTGCAATGGAGTGAAGTAATGTCACCAAATCTTAAAACATTATATAAGTGGTAGATAGATTATATTAATAATCATAAGAACACACTCTCCCTCGTCCCTGTCAGAGGGCTGTTGAAGTACTGGTATCATTTCTGGGAGTATGTGGATGAGGTCACTTTCCATATAGAGTTGTTTTGCCAGTAACCGTTTATATGAGCCCACAGTTCAACATGCTCTAGTAGTACAATTTACATTGGCCCCATGACCAAAAACGGTATCTCCTCAGTGTCAGTATGAACATTTGCATTAAGGACAATCTTGCATTTGACTTCCACATAACCATATTTAAGGACATTTTCTTGGCTAAATATCAGTAGAATTGGCTAGCTCAGATGACCTTGGTGTGACCTGTGGCTGATCTCAGATGAAAAGATCAAATTTCTTATTTGTGATTTTTTTCTGTACGTAGCTGCTCATACCAAATTTCAAATGATGCATTCCACGCATCTGTATCAGACTTGGTGGCAGGTAATACTAAAGGTAAATCTACACTAGAATCACTACAGCACTTTCAATGTAGACACTTTTACAAAAGCAGAAGAGGGTCTTCCGTTGCTGTCAGGGCCGGCGCGCCCACTAGGTGACCCTAGGCGGTCGCCTAGGGCGCCAAGATTTGGGGGGTGGCAGGGGCTGCCCGCTGCCTCCCTGCTCAGCAGCTGAGCTGCTAAGCAGAGAGACAAGGGGCGGCTCGCCGTGGCTGCCCCTTGTCTCCCTGCTCAGCGGCTGAGCTGCTGAGCGGGGAGACAAGGGGCGGATTCCCGCACCCCTATCCCCCCGCTCAGCTGCCCGCTGCCTCCCCGCTCAGCAGCTGAGCTGCTAAGCAGAGAGACAAGGGGCGGCTCGCCGTGGCTGCCCCTTGTCTCCCTGCTCAGCGGCTGAGCTGCTGAGCGGGGAGACAAGGGGTGGATTCCCGTCCCCCCTATACCCCTGCTCAGCTGCCCGCTGCCTCCCTACTCAGCGGCTGAGCTGCTGAGCGGGGAGACAAGGGGCGGCTTGCTGCAGCTGCCCCTTGTCTCCCCGCTCAGCTGCTGAGCTGCTGAGTGGAGAGACAAGGGGCGGCTCGCAGAAAACACACACACCTGTAGAATTCCTGAGCTCCCCTGCAGAAAACGGCAGGGGGACAACCATGGGTGCAGTTTAGGGGGGGATGCCCCCCCAGAGGTGAGGCATGAGAGGGCACATGGGGTTACGTGCCACTGCCCCGCCTCATTTCTGCAAGCACAGAACTGCTCAGTTGAAGGAGGCTGTGTCTTAGCTCCGCTAACTCTGCAACTGAATGCCACCTCCTGGCTAGTGTCAGTCGTGTGCCCCTTCTGTGTGCTGGGTGCCTTCCTGTTTTCTGTGCAACAGTGAGTGCTCACGGTGGGGCTGGGTAAACGGGGGTAGGGAAAATGGGGGGATTGGGGGAAGAGGTAGTGGGGAAGGAAGGGGAGTGGAATAGGGCAGGGGGAAAGCAATGTGGGAGTGAGGGGTGGGGTGTGGAGAAGAAAAGGGGCTAGGGGAATCACAGGAAGAAGCGGGAGCCTGGCATGTGGCAGCCCCTCGGCAGCAGCTGGAGCTCCCCTGTTAAGAAGGCCCATCAAACCCTCACCCTGACAAACTCCACCCCACTACACTGGACCCCTCCTATGAGCCCCCCACACTCAGACCCTCACCCCATTGAGCCCCAGCCAGCTGCATCTGGAAGCCCACCCCATCAAGCCCCACTCCCTGAGCACCCAGACCCCCCACTGAGCCCTCCACACCCAGATGACCCCACCCCCGCAAGCCCCATCTCCCCACACCCAGATGCCCCCTGTTGAGACCCAACCACCTTCACCTGGATCCTTTGCAGAGTCCCATTGCCCCTGCACCCAGAACCCCCCAACAAGCCCCTGTGCATCCATATCTCCCACTGAACTGCCCGCACCCAGATTGCCCCACACAGTAACCTCTCACCCCACACACACTAAGTCCCTGTACACTTGGGATCCAGCTGGGCTGAGCCTGCCCACCCACACCTGGTGCGCCTGGCGCAGAGGGGCAGGGCCCCAGGGTGTTTCTGGGGCAGGCCCAGCCCTTGCAATGTGTCAGGGCCAGGTGCTGCCTCAGTGCTGAGTCCCTAACCTGGGGGAGGTGACAGCATCAGGGTGATCGCCATCTCAACGCAGCCAGTGGCTTGTGCTTCCCACTGCCATGCTGGACCCAGATTTATTTATTGACAAATAAAATGTGCACAATTTTAAAATATTGTGTTCATAATTTTTCTTTTTTTTGGTGCAGAATTCCCTGAGAAGTATCTCTCTGAGAGGCAGTAGCAAGGTCAACTGAAGAATTTGGGTAAGCAAAGCTTTGCAAGACATCCCACAATTGCTTTCTAAAACAGTAAGGAAAAGATTCCTATAAAGTATGCAAAATATAGCTGTATGCTGTTTTTATTAAGAAAGCAGCAACCCTAGTGTGATGGTGGTTGAGCTTTATTAGAGGAAGCACTTGCACAGTAATTGTTTCGGATTAGCATCCCCCAAGGGAAGAAGTTTGGGAGAGAAAAGCTGGCATATATTTTAAGTTCAAAATATATATAATTTTTTTCTGCCATGCATCTTGTTGCTTATAATTCTGAGAACTCATACTATAAAGTCATTTTTGATTAATATATTTGAACACGTTAAAAAGTAATGCCTTACAGATTTCAGCAAAGATTATAGCTCTCCTAATTTTAGGTCAGGTGAACTTCTGTCAGTTACGAGCAATGAGACATTAATGTTCCTTTTCAAAAGCAACCACTGTACTTTTTAAAGGTCAGAACTGTTCAATTGTGGGAGGAGAATTCTCTAACGCATTCACACACACAGCAAGGACTGATTGTGCCTGCTTTAGTTAAAGATTGCAAAAGAGGTTCTATTGCAATTCTTGGGAGGTACTCAGACCCTACACAGTTTACCAAGGAGCCCCCTTTTCAAATGATCATAAATTATCACATTTGGGCTTTTTGGACGTAATCATCCTCTGCTTTACCTTTGCTGAAGGATGATTTCCGGGGAGTGTGAGCAAAGACATTCCAGTAATGGAGTTATGGAAAAGTGGAGAAAAGTTAATTTCCCGTTGTGAAAAAATAATTTTAAAAAATGTAACCAGACATTTTTACTGGGCTTTTGGAAAATCATCTGATGTTTGAAACTCAGCAGGGACTCCTTTTTCTTTGAGCACTTCTGCCGTTGCTTGGTGTAGAGGACTAATATTTAAATGAAGTTAGAATCTATTTCTGAATATGTTTAGTAAGCATTATGTGAAGGTTTTTGCAGTGTTCCACAATGTTATGTCCATTTTGTGACTTCACTGAACTTACTCTCTGCACGTAGCCTGATAGATTCAGGGGCTGCTGCTCTCGGGCTCTTTCAGGAACTATTTCCATGAGGGATTGCTCTCATGATGCGTAAAGCGAATACCTTGTTGTCCACCACCATGCCACTCAGCATCAGTACAGCACAAGTGCTGGTGTAACGCCTACATACCCTGGTTGTCAGCGAGCAGAATTGAACCAGGGACCTCTGGAGGTTAGTGCATGAGCCAAAAGCCAACTGGCCCTTAGCTAAGGTTGTAGAGCAGACTCATTTTACCTCTCTCTTTAAGTGGTCTCGGTGCCGCTAGATGGGACAGAACACAACACCCAGAAGGTGTGTGGGTTACACTGGCACAATAACAACAATGGTACAATTAGTGATTCCAGCACAATCCTGCAATGATCTTATCCATCTTTCCAATGATCGCAGGAGAAATGCATGGGGTCATGAAAAATCAGGAATTTTGACATTGATTGTAAGTCTCTGCATTTTGTTTTTCATTCAGTTCCTTTGCCTCTGTGCACATGAGGCCCCGTTCTACCATCGATTTCTCCTGACACAGAAACTAGACCCAAATCAGGAATGAAATGCTCTCTCATCCCGTTACAAATTCTCCGAATTGTCCCTATTCTCAGAAACTATAGTATAATCAAGACTATGCTTTCAGGGCCAACATTTGTTTTCTGAGTCTTTCATACATGTGACAACTAAGATACTTGAATCAGTTCCACCTCTGCTTTTTCACAGGTGGAATCCTGGCCAGTGGGAGTTTTGCCACTGTCTCCACTGAAACCAGGATTTCACTCACAAATGTTACCTTTCACTTCTAACTTCTCACTTTTAAAATAGCCAATTAGTCTTTGATGATTATATTCTAGAGAACTTTGCTGAACCTGCTTGCTCAGCAAACTTATCTTTAAGAATACTAATAATTAAAATTAAGAAAGCTGCCAAATTGGCTTATTTTAATTCAGTTGGGCACTGAGGTGTAAAAATAAAATGATGAGATAAAAGGCCTTTTTGCCCATAGATCGTTGCTTTAAATCTGGCCCTGGAAACTGAAAGCTGTTTGATGACCTGAGTGAAATAAGTAGGCACTTTCTTTCCAGTTTCTAAAGGGCAGGTGTCCATATCACTAAATATTGCCAGGGTAATTTAAACTAAGGTCTTGTCTACACAAGAACATTTTGGTCTTGCAACCATCATTGCAACTCCCTTGCATGCCTGTAACACACTACATATCCACTATCAACACTGCAGAAGTGTTCATGTAATACATATCTGTGAATGGCTTAAACCAGGGACTTCTGGATCTTGAAGCATGAATCTCTACTGCCTGACCTAAAAACTTGTTCTGTGTTAGGCAGATTCATCAACCTTCATTTGTATGAAGCCTAGCCACCATTAGAGAGGCACAGAGCACCACACCGAGTGGGTATGGGTTTCATTCACAACATCAGTACATTGGCTCAGAGCAAATCAAGGGGCCTGCAACCAACATTGGTGATGCCCACAGCCATACACACGTTATTCACAGTGCATGTCATTGGCAGGGGCACCCAGCGCTCAGGCTGCTGGAAGCAGGGTGAGTCCTAGCAGGTCCCCAAGATGGGGGTAAGCCTGGTACAGGAGCTGGCCTCATGGCAGTAGCAAAGAGGAGCAGCATGGGGTGCCTCACTGCCCTCTCAAGTTTGGCCCCGTGGCCCCTCCACCATCACTGAGGGGGGGAGGCATGGTGAGGGTGGGTGGGGCCAAACCTGATTGGCTCCACAACCCCCAGGAACCAGGGCACAATGCCATTCACTCACTTTTGGCCCTGCCGCCCTCCACCCCCATCATGACAGATGGGCTGCAGGGCAAACCTGAGTGAGCAGTGGGGCAGACAGCACTGTTCCTCCTCGCCATTGCCTTGGGGCCAGCTCCTGCACCAGGGCTCCCCCCCCAGGGCCCTGCCTGGCCCCGCCTCACTTCCAGCAGCCTGTGTCCCCGCTGCTCTGCCTGCAGGACTTGCTCTGTGACAGCCTCAAGGCCTGCTACAAGCATGGAAGCTGCAGTGAGTGCCCATACAGGGGAGCAGGTACGGAGAGGGTAAGTGGCATGTGCGTGTGACGAGGGATGACATGAAGTGGGGGTCGGTTGTGCATAAAAAATTGTGAAATATGTGGAAAAAATTCTGGGGGAATCCTGACCAATCCTTAGGCAGGGCTGACACCCTGCTCTGCCATGGCATTCCACTCCTCTAACAAGAGACGGGCTGGTAGCAGGATGTCAGGAATGGGATTTCCTGCTTAGTCCTGTAGCCAACCAGCACTCTGGGGTTGAAGGGCCAGCTCTCCTCTCTGCTCACCTCAGCATTCATTGCTGATGGAAGGTAGGGCTGCCCTTTCACAGTGCATGTGAGCTGGGGCTCTTCAGTTTCTGTTCCCATCTGAGGCTGTGTATCACTCTGAGCAAAGTCACTTGTTTCCTCTCCTGACCATTTCTCTGTCTTCTCTATGTAGACTAAGTATTTTGAGGGCAGAAACTGTATCTATATCTATCTATCTAATAATATCAGACAGACAGACCCCACCTATTACACTGGGGCCCTGATCTCAGATGAAGCATGTTGGTGCTTCTGTACCAGTACTAATAAGACAAGTGGTGAGGTGAGTGGGGAAAAACTGTCATTACTTGGGTTTTACTTGCCCTCTACAAGGAGGTTTCACTCTCCAGAGTATCAACCTAGCACCTTGAAGAGCAATAAATACAATTTACAAAATTAAAAACCACTCCAACAATTACCAATACACACAGGGTAAGTCTATCCAGTTGTCATTGTAAAAGATAGCTTTACGCATGTAGACTACCCACAGTTTTGCCCTAATTTTCCATTACTGCACAAATTTTCTCCATTATACAAGCAATCAAACAAATATTTGATCAAGTTATTTTTGGCATATTCAGTCTTTGAGTTGTATGACTCATCTTCTTCTGTTCCTGTGAATCTCATTTCTGAGTGAGACCACTGTCACACATTTCATTGGTGGTGGAAGCATAGAAACATACAAAATCATTGTTTACCATCCCTGCAATTTTCTTGTCTCCTATTTGTAATGTTTGTCTGCTGTGTACATCTTAGTTGCAATGTAGGAAGGTAGCTGATACACATTTTTCCTCAATTTTCTCTTGCTTTATCTTTTTTGTTTAAACTACCCAATTTCCTCATTTGCTACATCCTTTACACTAAGTGCTTTCTGTTTCTCCATGTGTCTGTTCATAAGAGAGTTTTTCCTTTTTCTTTGAAACACATTGACTTTCATGATTATTTTGACATTTAGATTCTGCTAGAATGAACCTAGATTATATCCCCTTGTTGCTTAAATACCTTCCACAATTTTGGTCAAAAGTTTATTTCAATCCATTTTCTTTAAATTAATCTGCTTTTCTCTCTATTCTTTGCTTTTTGAAGTTCAAGTTTTTTTGCATTACTTTTTTTTTTACATTCCCTCAGGTACTTGTCATATTTGATGCTGTTATGGAATTCTTGGCCCCACCACGTTCATTCATGTGTGTCCTATTTATCATGCCTGACTTGGTTTCATAGGAATAAACTCCAAAAGTCTTCAGTGTCCTGTAGTCATTTGCTCAATGAAATGGTAAGGAAACATTCCTGTGCTTCCCCTAAATCAGTCAGCCTGTAACTCTTCACTGATGCCAAAACAAATTAAATCCCTTAATCAGTATTATCTCATCTCACAGGGTTTCATCATCAGCTTTCATATACTGCATTCTGCACTCTAGCCCCAAGTGAAAAGCTTTTTGAAGTCAATGGTAGGTCTCACATTGACTTCAGCAGGCTTTGGATTGGACACTAGGAGTAAGATCCTTACTCCCACTCTAGCCCCTGTAGGGAACAGGAAAAGGGCCAGAGAGGCAAAAGGGGGCTGCGCTAAAAGCCCCAGTCCTGGCAGGGGTAGAATTTCCCAGCAAGGGCACAGTGAAGACCACCATAAGGCTGCCTTCTGAGGATCCCCTCACAAGCCTGGCATGGGGGTGGTGCCAGGAGTAAGGAGGGATGTTAGAGGTGGGACTTCAGCATGCAGCACTGCACCAATTCCAGACAGCACTGCAAATAGGGCAGTCCTGGGGAGCTGGCATAATTTAGACAGGTCCCCAAAGGTGTACACCGCCTGAAGACCTGGCCCGTTATTGCTGATGCTCAACCCATGTAAAATCAGAGGCTTCGTCAGAGCTAGGCTGATTTATACTAGCTGAGGAGCTGGATCTTTATCTTCAGTATTGTTACTATTGTAATGTCCACAGCAGCCCTGCTGGCTACTCACTTCTGTTGCATAATGTGACAGATGTGGGTTCAGGAGTAACCACTAAACTCTTATTTTGGCATTTGTGGTGCTTGGACACTTCATAGAGTCTCACTTGCTTTGTCAGAAATGAGACTTTTCTTGGTGGAAACAAAGGGGTTTGGGTTATGTGGTTTTATGCTCCTTAACTTTGTGCAGGACTTAAACTACACATTGTTGGGTACTGTGGAAAAAACCCTAGCTAGATATCTGGATAGACAGTGGTAAGTAACTGCTATATATTGATGGGGTGAGTGGAAAATGGAGACGTTCATCTGGACTGGCATGGATGATCAGCCACAGTAGGGGAAGTTCATTGTCACTGCGTCAACAAAACAAATATACCTATACATCGGGTACCCAAGCAGAGGCAAGGCCCTCTTTGAATGGCAGTTGCAAATATTGTCTTGCTAGGAGGTTAAGTAACATCCTCCAGGGTCTTAAGAAATACTAATGGGTGAGAAAATGACCCATTAGTCATTTTCTCTAAAAGGTTAGAGAAAAAATATATTTGCAGTTTCATTCCTTGCCAACTGCAGCCCAGAAATATAATTTTGTTCAAATCCCCTCTGACTTTCATGGGATTTGCCATCTAAAATCCTTGCTTGGCAAGTGAGATTTAGTTTAGGGTGACCCCTTCTATCAGGGCAGGCTAAGTACAGTTCTGCTGCCCTTTACTCATACAATAAGGATAACAACATTTCATTACCCCTGCATTCAACACTAACGTGAAGTTTAACTCAGAACAGCCACTTCGGTCTGCTGTTGAAGTCTTCCTTCCCCCAAGTTCTTCTCTAGATGTCAGGGGAGAGCACCTTCAGACCCTGCTTACATGTCTGTAATTCTGAGCACATGAATAGTCCTGCTGACTGTCAATGGGAAGACTCATGTGCTGTCAGTCATATATTTAAGTGCTTTGGTGAACCATGGCCTACATATGAACAATTTTATCTCTGTGAGCATAATCCTGCCCACTCCTCTATGGACATGGATTGGCCCCACATGCACTGGCAACACTGTTAACAAGATTTTTAAGGGCTGTATGAGGAGCCGTACCCCCCTACATACTGCAGAGCCCAGCCTAGCAGGGCATGTCTGCTGTCACTTTGTAGCCCAGGTATCCCTGCAACACCAAGTCTCCTCCCAGCCAAGCCTGAATTTGCGGGCTTTGGCTATTTGGGGAGAGATAAAGGGGAAATTTCTCTGTTATTTCCTACATCTGACAATATATTTTCCAGTGGGAAATATACAGAGCTACACAGCTGGTTCAATAGGCCTGATAGAAGTGTTCTGCAGACACTTTCCTCTCCATATAAACTTTCTAGAATTCTACAGAAATTTTGTAAAGCAGTTTGTATGGGTTTCATTTTCCTTGATATTCTTATGAGATTATGGTTTCCATGCCATGAACATCATGGCTGATATACCACTAACACCACCATTTGAAATGCCAGATTGCTTGGACACAGCAGGTGGGAGAGGTAATGTCTTTTATCACCAACTGCAAGGCAAACGGTCCCGTGAAATAGATGTTAACTACTTATGCTAAACAATCTATTTCACGTTGTATTTAGCTATGAAACTCTGATTACGTTTCCCAGACCTGAAAAAGAGCTTTGTGTGCGTTCAGAAGCTTGTCTCTCACCAACCGAAGTTGGTCTAATAAAAGATATTACCTCACCAATCTTGTCTCTCTAACATCCTGGGACCCACATGGTTACAAGATTGCTTGGACATTCAGTTCAAAGATTGGAGAAACTTGGAGAAACTGGAGAAATGCCCTAATTTGCAGTTCTTTGTCTGATTAATGGATAAATGCACCCTCATACTTCAATGTGCCTATGTGTGAGAGCAGAGCCAGTTTCTCCCAACACAACTGTATAGCACAGTGCTAAATTTTTTGCACTCTTAGCATGATTACTGTGCAATTATGGCATGTGCAATATTGCAAATCCCAAGTATTATGAACTCTGTATATTACAAAGGCACTGTCAAACTCTGATTGATTTGGGCAGTTTGTAGTTAATTAAATTCATTTCCAATTCTATCTTCTCACCCAATTTCAAAGTATTCTATATTAAAAGCCTATTTTCAATTAGTAAGGAGGATGAAACAAAAAGAATTAATTATAAGAGTGGCAATCCCCATTTAAATCTTCATAGTGTAGCAATTATTTATGTTAAATGTTAAGAAATTGAAGAGTTGTACTTGACTCATAGTTTTTCCTTAATATGTATCTCACATATATTAAATCTAGAGAAGGAGGTAACCATTTTTAAACCAAGTTTATGCTAAGCTCCAAAAGAGTTAGAAAAATGAGCACATTTGGTTGGAGTCAAATTAGGTGATGTCCTATGCATGTCCCCCTATATGTGGGACCTGATTCTCCACTCTGCAAACACCAGTTTTTCCCCACTGTAATTCCATAGACTCCAATGGGGTAAAGATTGTGTAACAAAGAGGAGAATATTCTAATATTCATGCTATTTTAAGATGGAGAAATATTAGTAGAATGCAGTTATCAAAGCCCTTTACAGATGGACAAAGTGGGCACAAACTGTTATCACCAGTGTACGTTAGTGAAGTCTGATTTGGTAGGCTTTTGTACCCACTTTACACAATGCAAATGACTTCACAACTGCCAACAGTTAAGAATCATGCCCTTTGGGGAGGTAGAGATAGATCAGAGTTGAGTATCATAGCCAAACTGGTCACAACAATGAGTGTTATGGTAGGGGAAGTGGCAGGGGTGAAAGCAGAAATAGGGACTTACTGGTATGGCGCTGGGTTGGGGCTGGATCTGGCCCCCGGAAGGGGCAGGGCCTCAGGCAGAAGGGGCGGGGATGGGGAGTCAGAGCCAGCCCCGGCCCGCCCTGTACCGGTAAGTGCCCTTTCCCTCCTCCGTCGGGGTAGCAGCGGCAGCCAGGGGTTCTGGCAGCAGTTTAAAGGGCCCATGGCTCGGCCGCTACTACCACCCCGGGCCCTTTAAACCACTGCCGGCGACCCGGACTGCCGCTGCTACCCCAGAACTCCAGCAGCAGGGCTCCGGGGGCTATTTAAAGGGCCTGGGGCTCCCCTGCCTCTACCACCCCGGACCCTTTAAATAGCTCCCAGAGCCCTGGAGTATTTCGGGGGAGGGATAGCTCAGTGGTTTGAGCATTGGACTGCTAAACCCAGGATTGTAAGTTCAATCCTTGAGGGGGCCATTTAGGGATCTGGGGCAAAAATCTGTTAGGGAACAATACTTGGTCCTGCTAGTGAAGGCAGGGGACTCGACTCGATGACCTTTCAAGGTCCTGCCAGCTCTATGAGATAGGCATATCTCCATATATTTAAAGGGCCGGGGCCGTAGAGGCAGGGGAGCCCCAGGCCCTTTAATTTGCCGCCTGGGGAAGCTGGGCCACTCCAGTACGGTACGCCGTACCGGGGCGTACCTGCTTACTTTCACCTCTGGGAAGTGGTCACTGCTGTATCTGGTTCTCCTAGCTTCCACTGGTTGCAGCAGCAATTGATTGAGGCCTCAAAATAGTGCTACTATACAGCGACATTAAGAAAAGTTTTAGATTTAGCTTTTTGACTGTTCATTTTTTCATTTACGTATTTTTAGTAACATGCACTTTTACCGGGCTAGGGCAGGGGGTTGGGGTGCAGGAGGGGGTATGGGATGCTGACTCTGGGATGGGGCTCAGGGCTGGGGAAGAGGGTTTGGGGTCCAGGAGGGGATCTGGGGTACTGGCTCCAGGAGGGGGCTCAGGACTTGGGTGCAGGCTCCCGCCAGATGGCACTTACCTTGGGCAGCTCCTGGGCGATGGTACAGCGGGGCTAAGGCAGGCTCCCTGCCTTCCCCGGCCCCGCACTGCTCCCGGAAGCAGCCAGAATGCCCCTTCAGCCCTGTGGGGGTGAGAGGGCACATGGCTCTGCATGCTGCCTCTCCCTTCAGGCACCGCCCCTGCAGCTCCCATTTACCGCAGTTTCCCATTCCGAGCCAATGGGAGCTGCGGGGGCGGTATTTGCAGGAAGGAACTGCTTGGGGAGAACCCTCCCCGCTGCACAGGGATTCTGGCCGCTTCAGGGAGTGGCGCGGAGCCATGGCAGGAAGAAGCCTGTCTTAGCCCTGGTGCGCCGCCAGACTTTTAGTGGACAGAGATCACGATTGACTGTCAGAGGCTCCAGGATCGATCAGTCAATTGCGATCTACCGGTTGGTGATCACTGGCCTATTCAACTGAATGGCCCATCAACAAAAACAATGGACCATGGGAAAAGCTTATCCTCACCTTATGATATTTCCTATGGATGCTTCAGTAATGGCTGCTAGGACTCATTGAAGCATGCAAGGGCATGGGACTAGATCATGCGATACTGAACTCCATCTTCTTGCTTGTACTTTTCCACAAACTTGTGCTAGGGGTTTGGCTTGAAACAAAAAAGTTCCATCCACATAGAAGAAGCTATAAAAGGGAAAAATGACATCACCACTGGACCTCACTCCCCCTACAGCACAACACCTGAGGAACAAAGCCCTGAACTGGGGAAGGGGCTCCCAGGTGGGACAGAAGACATCCAGCCTGTGTATGCAAAAGCTATAACCTGCTTGTATTAGCTCACAGGATGAGACACTGCTTGATTTGAATCCTATCTAGTTTATAAAGTTTAGATTGCATTTTGTTTTATTTCTTTGGTAATCTGCTTTGATCTCTACGCTCACTACTTATAATCACTTAAAATCTGTCTTTCTGTAGTTAATACATTTGTTTTGTATTTTTTACCTAAAACAGTGTGTTTTGCTAGAAGTGCTTGGGGAATGTGCTCAGGGACAAAAACTGGTGCATTGTCCTCTCCACTTTGAGGGAGGGGCGGACTGAACAACAAACCTATACAGGTCAGGCTTTTGACCAGGCCGAGACAGTACAGCTCTGGGGTTCTAGGCTGTGGAGCAGGGGGTGGGGAGGGTGAGCTGGCTGGAATCTCTCTATTGTTAGTTCATGAGTGGCTGAGGAGAGGCTTATGTAACTGCAGCTGGGTATGTCCCTAGCTGTGTAAAGGCTTGTGTGACTGCAGGAGCAGGAGCGGTCTGCAGCTTGGCCCAGATTGGTATGCCAGAGGTACTCCAGTTCCAGGTTGCACCTCAGGGAAGTCCGTCACAAACCCCAATAGTTCAATTTTAGCAGACTTAATCCCTGGCAAAATGGCAACAAGAGGATAATTATTTTGCATCCAGCCCTTGGACTGAACTGCCACAATTATACTTCTACAAAGAAGTAGGCTGTATCACGTAGGTTGACACTTGAATTACTTTGGGTTAATTTTGGGTTTTGGTTTAGTGTGTGGATACTGGGTTGTGTTGGAGGCATGTGATATACCCAAGATCAGACAAGATGATCTGGTGGTCTCTTCTGGCCTTAAAAGGTCTGGGTATGTCTATACACCTGTGGTTGGCCCATTCTAGCCAATTTGGGCTTGTGGAGCTTGGCATGCAAGGCTGTTTCATTGCAATGTACACATCTGGGCTCACTGGCGCTTGGGCTCTAGGGCCCTGAAGGGTGGTAGGGTCCCAGCGCTTGGGCTCCAGCTGAAGCCTGGAAGTCTACATAGCAATGGAACTGCCCCGTAGCCCAATCCCCACAAGCCCGAATTGGCTGGTACAGGCCAGCCGTGGGTTTTTCTTTGCTGTGTAGACATACCCTATGACTCGAAAACAGTCTTTTTATTCCTACTGTGTCCTGTAGGGCGCAGTATCACTTCTGCAAACTCTTGTTTATACAGGCCAAATTTCTAAGCTTTGCTCCATTGTACATAAAATAAACAAATGGAATATATTTACCTGTATCATTTTAAAAATTGCATTCTCCTAGTTTGCTGATTGTGCTGGCTGTCATCTCAATCAAATATTGTCAGCTGCAAACATGACATTGCAGTGAATGATATGATGCCAGCTGTAATTAAAAATCTACCATGCTATAGAGCAGCTTTGTTAACTTCATTTATTACATTTTAAATTGTCATGTATTGGCAATTTGTCATTGGCATTGACTTCCTCCCTGACAGCCAAGATTACTACTCTAACAACTGGCCAATTCTTCATTGCCTCTTTCATGCTTGGCTCTCTCTCTTTTTGATGTTCTCTATTTGGAATCATGGCATCTCCTGATAATAGACTAGAAACAAGAGGAGGAGGAAGGGACAATTGTTGCGGAAAAGAGGGGAATAAATGGAGTGAGCCAACCAGGAAAAGGAGGAAGAGAAATGAATAGAAAGAGATTACATTGGGGAAGAGGAGAATAAAAGTTAATACGAGGAAAAACTGAGAAAGCTAAATGACTAAGGAAAACAAACAGGCAGCTGTAGGAAGAAAGGAGAAAAATTGAGTGAAAGAAGAAAATTCTAGTGACAGAGGGCTCAATCCTGCAAGCCGCTGAACTGTCCTAAGTAGTGCTGAGTGCTCTCCATTCCCAATGAATTACATGGGAGTTGGGATCGAGCCCACAGTAAGTAACCAATACAAATTGTTTCAATAAATGTTGTTTAATAAATATTACAAGAGTATTTATTATATCAGTTGATGTGAGGACGGAAGTGTGTATGCTGTGGTGGCTTGAGTGTTATGCTGGGAATGCGAGGTGACAGAAGTTGAATATTGTTCCCTATAATAACTTAAGGGAGGGAAGAACCTAGTTTGGGATTAGGAGATAAAGAGTATTTTAAAGATTTTGATCGAATACTTCAGAATTCTGTCCCCGACTCAGGAAGGTACTTAAGCAGGTGCATAATTTTAAGTGTGAGTAGTTCCACTGAAGTCAATTCTGACTTCATTAGGGCAATTCATTACATGTTAGAAGAATTAAAGACATTTCAAACCAATGATTTTATTCATGGAAAATGAAACTTACCTTGTATTACCAGTAAAATAACTTGCTATACTCTTTGCTAAGCAATGGCTCGGTAATAAATGGAACTGTGAACTCCATTATTAAAAAAGCCTGTCATTGCTTTTTGTTGTAATGAAGGATGAGTTATGAAAAAATGGAAAAGTGCATGTGGACTCATTCTAAGAGTGGTAGATTGATAGAACTGACACTGTGATGTGCAAGCATTGTTTTACTTTAGTGGAACAACTCACAAGCTTAAAGCTACTCATGTGTTTAAATATCTTGCTGGCTTGTCTTCACTACCCGCCGGATAGCAATCGATCTATCGGGGATCGATTTATCGTGTCTCGTCTAGACGTGATAAATCGATCCACGAATGCACTCCCTGTCAACTCCGGAAATCCACCTCGGTGAAAGGCAGAAGCGGAGTCGACGGGGGAGCAGCAGCAATCGACTCGCCGCCATCCTCACGGCCAGGTAAGTCGATCTACAATACGCCGACTTCAGCTACACTATTCACGTAGCTGAAGTTGAGTATCATAGGTCGACACACACCCCCTCTAGTGTAGCCCAGGGCTGAATCACAGCCTTTATGGAGCTTGATTCTTAACCACCTCTCCTGCTCTTCATTCCCCCTCTCCCCCAAGCATGTACACATCTGTTACAACCCTGCATCCTGATAAAATCTAACAGTAGGTACAGAAGAAAGAAATGTTTGGATGTGGGAAGCACCAAGGATATGCCCTTTCTCAGATCCAAACACCTCCTCACCAATGCCCAATACACACAATCTCTCACACTCACACACATTCATAATTTAGCTCAGCTACTTATGGGCCTACCTAGGAACATGAACTCCTTAAAATACATGACTTCACATCTCTTTTTCCATGTTCTACCCTATCTTTGTCAGATGATGCAATATCACATCGCCACAGGAGAATAGGTCTCAACAGCATACTATGCCAAAATCCATGAGCTCCTCCTATTTTAATCTATTCTAACCACTGTTCATGAACAATTCATTCAATCTGTCTTCAATTTGGAATGAAACATGAAATCAGTAACATTTCCCAGTGGTTTAGGCTAAGTTATTAACAGTTTGAGCCTCGATGGCTCAAATCCTCATTAACTGAGGAGCTTAGTAATTATTTCTTTTTGTTTTAAATCTTTAGGAATATGTAAATTCTTTGAAGGAAGGACAATACATAAATATATTTTCTAAATATACAAAGGGTTTTTGAAGCCTTTGCAGCATAAGAATGACACAACCAACACCGACTCCCCCTTTTACCTCTAACCCCTTTTACCTCCAACTATAAACATTTTAAAAAAAATAAAACAAATACAATAAAATAAATAGCCCTACCTCCCAAAAATGGAGAAGTGCCAGAGATTTCATGAAGTCCACTAGTGACTTTGCTATTGAAGTTACATGGAACGTGTTCAGACACCATGGTACAGTCAGCAGTATAAAACCCGAGAAAGAGAGAGACTTTTAAAACATTTTAATGAAATCAGTATAAAAACACAGTAAAAACAAGAAAGCAAATTACAAATACAAAAACAGTTGCCCATCCCAAACAGTTCAAAGTGAATTTCCAATATCCCACTGTTGAATAAATGGATATAAAAGTATATCATATCTAAACTTCAAATAAAGTCATAAAACCACTAAAAACACTAAAACAGCAACACCGGTACCAAATAAGTTACATTGTTCTACTTTTTAAAATGGCCATCTTTGCTTGACCCAAAATAGAATTTGCCAGGCAAACCACAGATCTTTTTGTAAATCTATACTTAACAGTAAAAATAAACACAGTAGGAAAAAAATCAAGGGACAATAACTGAAAAATACCCAGAAATAAAGCAAATAATGCCTATAACCTGGAACAGGTAAGAAGCATATGACAGCTTCTTCCGTGTCACAAAAAGGACACGGCATCAACATGGACAGCCCAGAGTCAAAATAATACACAGAGACATTTGTGGCAATAGACCCAGGAAGAATTGTCCATTGGGGATTACTCATCCTCTTCGCAGTGAGGGGTTTGTATACAGTTCACCGTGCTGGATGGAGACAGTCCATCACCAGAAACTATCTTCTCTATACTGTATCAGGATGTCCACCTTTTTCTGGGACAGGTATTCAAAAGAGCCATACATTTTTTAATGTCCCTACACCCATTCAAATTCAGAGAACCACATACAAAATTATCCATAAGACTAGTACTCAGAATAAACAATAAAAAAGACAGAGACAGAAAAAAAGCCCAAAACCTCAAACAAAACCACCAACTTCTCCTATATCCATTAATCCCCAACATTTCCATTGGTCAAAGAGACACGAACTTTGGCCATCAGTTTTTTTTCAATCTGCAGCGCTTCTCTTTGTCAAACTCAGACACACAGACATATCTCACAGTATACTGAGCAGGCAGCAAAAACAGATTAAGGTCAGGAAAGCAATCTGCCATCTCTACTCCACATTTCCCTTTAGCCTTATCTAGAAATCTACCAATAGTCTCTGGGTCATATTCCCCCCAGGGAGTTCAAGACCAAAGAAATCTGTGAATTCATCATCCCCCCCATGCTCTCAGACTCAGAGTCACTACCAACCTCAAAGGGGGTTGGGGAGGGGGAGAGAGAACCTCAGAGAGACCAGAGGGATGGAACCAAGGAGGCAAAAGTACTAGCAAGAATTCCCAGGGGGAATTATCCATGACCTCAACTAAAGACTTGCCCTCAGCAACACCCTCAACAGTGTGCTTCCCGATTGCTCTAACCAAACTAACCCACTTCACAGCTTCCTCAGTAACTGGAGCCCCTTTTGAATTCAATGACCACTTTTTCCTTTGGGGCTTTCCAGCAAGCCAGAGTCCTCAGCCAAGGTCGCAGATTCCATAACAACAGGCTCAGCCTCCATTCTGTAAGCAGGCTCAAGCTGAGAGATCCACAGAACCAGTAATGCCATCTCCAGTAACCAGTAATGCCAGGTTGTAAAGGGGACACTAATCCCCCAAAACCAACATCCCCAGAGACATCTGGAGCCTGTTGGGACCCAGGCTCTGCCACAGTCACCCCAGTTCTGTACTTTACTCTCAGAACTCCCAACACTCCCAGACATAGGGTCACCATTCACAGCCTCTTCTGAGGGCACTGATGGACCAAACATGTCAGACTCCCACAACACAAACAGGCCAGATCCTCAGTGGAAACAAACACAGTGTAGTGACACTCCCCAATCCTGTATTTCAGGGCAACTTTTAAAACTTTGGATGCATTTTTCAGTATCATATAAACTTGCCTATGAAAGGATAAGACATGACAAACCTCTGGGAATTTACAGCCCAAAGGAATTCTCTTAATAGGACTAGTGATCTTACCATGACTTGCCACATCACTAGCCAGTGGTTCATTTCCTAAAAATGGGGTGGAGGGAACATTAAAGATAGTGACTTTAACAGGATATGATAAGAGGGGCACTACAGGGACAAACCCACCCTGCACAACAATCCCCTCCACAACCACCTGCTCAAAGAAGGTTAAGCATGGCAATAAGCGCAATAACAGCCTTGCCCATGCAGGAGGCAGGCCTCACATTTTTAAACCCAATCACCTTCCCCACACTAGAACTCATTCCTCCACAGGGGCAGAGTCTGGAGGCAAAATCTGCAAACCATTACAGCAACAGGTTAAACCCTGTATCCACAAAAAACTGAAGTCTCTGTTGCCTTGGTCTGGCCATGTCAGCCCAGAGGGCAGACAACAGCCTGCTAATGCAAAATAAATCCTAAAACTAACCCCACAACTACCACAAAAAAACAAAATCCCATTCCCAACAGCAGCAAAGAGAGAGAGCAACAAAGCATATCCCCTCTCAGCGGAAAGAGAGAGAGAGAGAGAGAGAGAGAGAGAGACATGGCAATATCCAAGGGAAGGTATACTGGGGGACCTGGTTAGGCTCATATTGTGCCTTTAATGGTTAGGAAATTCTCCCTACAAACTACAATCAAGCAGCCACAGTTTCAAAGAGCAAACAAGAATAATCGTTTGGACTAGAAACATATTTCCCTTTATGCTCTCTATTTCCGGTGCTAAATAGTGAAGCAAAATATAAAACACTGTTACCTCAATCCTGCAAATTTCTGCATATGGACAGACTGCTGAGCCTGCACAGAATCAACAAAGTCACTGGACCTCCGTTCAACTCAGCAGTCCACTCACATAAAAGTTGCAGGATCAGGACCAATTCTTTCCCCCAGCATTACTATCCATGCACATGCCTCTGCTTGTGATCTGAGTTTCCTTTTGTCAAGCTTAGCTTTCGGGTGCTTTATGTAATTAAAAAATATATATCTGAAATAAAGTTCAGGCTCCCCCTGAATTCCTTTTTGTTTTGATCAGATTTATACAACTGAAATTGAAATGATCCGGAGACAAACAGCATAGTAACATCTGCCCAGGCAAAACAGGAGGACACACAGAGGAAAATCCACTCATCTGTAGGAAACATCTTTAAGGATTCTACTTTTCTCACTTCAGCTTTACACTTCTGTGCACCTGGAATTTATCTGGAAATGGAAACCAATACACATGATACAGCACTACACCTGCAAAGGAGGCTTCCTTGCCAGGAGCACTCTACATCAGTGCTTAAGGAGTTTGGTTTCTTGGTAGAGTTTAAAGAGTTCGTTTTTAAAACATATACAGCCCGAATGGAGTTGGAACCGCTTCTTGCTCTCTAGAATACTGCTATAGTTAGCATCAGCACAGGGACTTGAGCTGTGTCCCCCTCGATTTAAAGTGAGGAGCTACTGGCAGGGAGGTTTAAATGAAGGGCTCTTGACTTTGGGGACTTAACTCCCCCCCACCCTTGCTGTGAAATAGGTCAGCAACTCTGGGCTATCTATCCACTGAGGCTTTGAGAAAGGGCGGAGATGAATGAGGGTTGTAATTTTCCGGCAACATGTGACATTTTGGGGAGGTGGGGGTGGCATTGGTTAGCATTGATCATGGGAGTGAAAATATGCTGCTGGTTTTTAATATCTATTTTTATATCTATTTTTTTCAAAATAGATATAAACCCCTCTAGGGCTGGCTCCCCCAATCCCATTACTGTTTTTAAATCTCATGATTTTCTTTATGCCTTCTCATGATTTTTGAACAGGTGGGTTTGGCAATACTAAGGAACTGTTGTGAAATATATCTTGGATCAAAGGTTAGGGAGGCTGGGGGACTCAAGGTATGCAGGACAAATGTATTCATCCTCAGTCATAATGTGCATGTTACTAAGATTCAGTACACTTCTTCAGAGAGTTCAAAGGGTTGAAATGAGCTGGTTTCAATTCATTTATTAAAGATTATATGTAAATACATTCTTTTTTCAATCAATTTATGCCAAATAATGGCATTTAGTGTAAGATTATATATGTAAATGCATTCACTTTCTGATCAAATTATTCCATAAAATGGTATTTAGTGTAGACTAATTTGGAAACATGCAGTCATTTATGGACCTACTAATTTACATATTTTTTTATTTAAAAAATAATCCACCACCTAAGGACAATCATGCAGATAATATATGTAAAAGTGACCCAAAAGAGAAATAAATTGTAGATCATTTACTTGTGCAAACAGTACCTTTTTAAAAGTAAATTTAGAAGGTGATTTTTGATCTAATAGAATTAATGTATTTTCACCTAAGTCGGGCTGTTGTTATGAGAAATAGCATCAAATGGTAAGTAATAGTTTTCATGCAATTTTGTTCTTTGCCATTTTTTTACTTCTGTTAAATGAAAATGTTTTGTGTTATTAATTGCTTGATGATAAATGGTGAATTTCAGGAAAATAGGGTGTCAAACACATACTTATAACCACAATAGATAGAACTATGATGCATGTATTTTACATCACTTGTTACAATTTGGCCTCATAAATAATAAGAAAGTTTTTTTTGTGTACGACTAAAAAAATACACTTCTCAATTGTCATTCATCTCTATCTGAAAATTCTCAGCAACAGCATAATTCCTAAAGCAAAGTTATTAATAATTATTAATAATATATTTTCCACTTATCAGATGTTCTCTGATGATCTCAGAGTAACCTACAAACAATGAATTAAAGACAGAAATTTTGCCAAAGACAAAAATTGAAACAAAAATCTCTATCTCAATATCTGAAGTTTCCTGTGTCTTGATGTCTGCTCAGTTTTAGCAATTTTGTTTGGAACATCTTATAAAGTTTCTTTATTAAAGGTGTGGAAGAGGTGTATTTCTGAAAACTGGAATTTGCTGTCTCTCTGAGAAGTTGCCCACTAGCAGCACAGCTGTCTTTCTTGATTATGTGGAGGGATGCTCAGCCTATCAGTGACCCAGAAGACCTCTCATATCACTTACACTATACTACCTTTGCCACAAAGTTTCACAACAAACTTAAATGAAAGCATAAATACAGTTTCTATACGTTAATGCCTATCAAGATACAGCAAAATATTGTAGCTGAGCTGTTTGTAAATTCAATTTTGTTTCCATGTAAGAACCTTAAACTAGCTAAGCTTTGCCTGGTTGGACTTCCCAGAGTTTCACTTTCATAACAAAGTATGGAACCATTTGGCTTCCAATGTGGTTTTGGGATTTTTTCTGATGGTGTTACACACCTCAGTCTTGTCATTTTCTTGGACAGTTATGTGGTGACATTAGAAATCACAAACCCCAGGATAACAGGAAAACAGTAATAATCCCTATTAGAAATTTCTGTTGTAACACTGTGATCAAAAAAAGTTCCAGTTTCTGCCTCTCCTGCACGCTACTCAAACAGCTGCAGCAATTGTCAAGGCTGTGGGATCCCTGCAATGACATTTCAGAAAAAGTCTGCACACTACAATGTGTAACATCTTCCAGTGTAATAGTTCTGTTCAATTTCACTGTTGTTAACTGAGATCAGAACTCGAGCTGGAAAAATAACTATTTTTTTGGTTCACTGGCAATTCTGAATTTTTTAAATGTTTTTTGTTAAAAAAAAATAGGTTGGGATTGCCCCAAAATGAAACTTTTGGGAATTTTCAGTGAACCACGTAGTCAGAAAAAAAATCAATATGAGTCAAACACATTGTTTCTTCAACCTGAAATGAAATATTGCATTTTGACTGAGCATTTTTAAAACTTCTAAAATAAAATTTGAGTTAATTTTGAAACAAAATGTCATTTTGAATCAAAATGTTTCATTCTGATAATGTCTAAATGAAACATTTTGATTTTTTCAGTGTTTTTATTCTAACTAAAACAATTCAACAAAAATGACACAAATTCGCAAAATCTTTTGGTGTCAACAAATCTGCATTTTTCATCAAAAAAAGGTTTGGCCAAAAAAAATTGGACAGCTCTAGTCAGAATTGTGCTAAACACAGCCATGTTCATACATGTTTATTTCTATCGGAGTTCTACGATGGTTTTCTTGATGGATGTGGACAGGAATATTTTGCCTGAGAATTGTGATAGATTTGTACTATAAAACCCTGCTACTGACTATCTAGTGGACTATATCGTGGTTTGCTGTCAGTAAAAAAATTAATAACATTACTTAGGAAAAACATGTTGAAGGGCTCCAGATAATGAAGTGATCAGATTTTATTTACAGTTCATGTGGAACTGGGCTTCCAAGTCCTCAAACAGGACCAACTTTGAACCTTTCTTAGCCCTGGTCTACACTGCGAGTTTAGGTCGAATTTATTAGCGTTATATCAATTGATCCGTGCACCCATCCACACGACGAAGCCATTTACATCGACTTCTAGGGCTCTTAAAATTGATTTCTCCACTCCACCCCAATGAGGGGATTAGTGCTAAAATCGATATTGCCGAGTTGAATTAGGGTTAGTGTGGACGCAATTCGACGGTATTGGCCTCCTGAATCTATGCCACAGTGCACTATTTGACCGCTCTGGACAGCAGTCTGAGCTCAAATGCTCTGCCCAGGTAGACAGGAAAAGCCCCGTGAACTTTTGAATTTCATTTCCTGTTTGGCCAGCGTGGCACACTGCAGTTGAGTGCAGATCTCATCAGCAGACCATGATGGAGTCCCAGAACCGAAGACGAGCTCCAGCGTGGCCTGAGCATGAGGTACGCGATCTGATCGCTGTATGGGGAGACGAAACCGCGCTAGCAGAACTACGGTCCAAAAGAAGAAATGCCAATACATATGCCAAAGTCTCCAAGGGCATGCAGGACAGAGGCTACAACAGGGACACGCAACAGTGCCACGTTAAAATTAAGGCGCTCAGGCAAGGCTACCAAAGAACCAAAGATGCAAACAGCCGCTCTGGGTCAGAGCCCCAGACATGCCGCTTCTATGAGGAGCCGCATGCCATTCTAGGGGGTGCAGCCAGCACTGACCCACTCATGTGGTATGACTCCGTACGTGGAGCATCAGAAAACAGCGAGGAGCATTTTCGGGAAGAGGAAGATGATGATAATGATGCTGAAAATAGCGCACAGACACAGCAAGGAAGCGGAGAAGCCCTTTTCCCCGACAGCCAGGAACTCTTTGTCACCCTGGAGCCAGTACCCTACGAACCCACCCAAGGTGTGCTCCCGGACCTTGAAGGCGGAGAAGGGACCTCTGGTGAGTGTACCTCTGTTAATACATGTTTTATAAGCAAGCATGTTTAATGATTAATTCGCGGCCAGTACAGCTACAGCTACTGGAAAAGTCTGTTAACATGTCCGGGGATGGAGCGGAAATCCTCCAGGGACATCTCCAGAAAACTCTCCTGGATGTACACCCAAAGCCTTTGCAAAAGGTTTCTGGGGAGGGCAGCCTTATCCTGTGCTCCGTGGTAAGACACTCTACCATGCCAGGCCAGTAGCACGTAGTCTGGAATCATTGCATTGCAAAGCATGACAGCGTATGGTCCCAGTGTTTGCTGGCATTCAAGCAACATTTCTGTGTTATCCTCAGAAGAGTGATATCACTGGTGAGGCCTCATTTGGAATACTATGTCCAGTTTTGGGCCCCACACTACAAGAAGGATGTGGATAAATTGGAAAGAGTCCAACAGAGGACAACAAAAATGATTAGGGGGCTGGAGCACATGACGTATGAGGAGAGGCTGAGGGAACTGGGATTGTTTAGCCTGCAGAAGAGAAGAGTGAGGGGGGATTTGATAGCTGCTTTCAACTACCTAAAAGGGGGTTCCAAAGAGGATGGATCTAGACTGTTCTCAGTGGTAGAAGATGACAGAACAAGGAGTAATGGTCTCAAGTTGCAGAGGGGGAGGTTTAGGTTGGATATTAGGAAAAACGTTTTCACTAGTAGGGTGGTGAAGCACTGGAATGGGTTACCTAGGGAGGTGGTGGAATCTCCTTCCTTAGAGTTTTTTAAGGTCAGGCTTGACAAAACCCTGGCTGGGATGATCTAGTTGGGGTTGGTCCTGCTTTGAGCAGGGGGTTGGACTAGATGACCTCCTGAGGTCCCTTCCAACCCTGAGATTCTATGATTCTATGATTCTATGATCATTCATGGTCACCTAGCTGAAATAGGGGAATTTTATTAAGGGGGCATTCAGAGGGGACCGTCCCTGCTGGCCTGTTTGCCTGTGGCTGAACGGAAATCTTCCCCGCTGTTACCTATGCGGTGGGGGGAGGGGGAACAGTGATCATCTTCGATGTGTGTGTGTGTGGGGGGGTCGATTAGGTTTGCACTGCATGTTAACCCGAAAACCGCTGCCCCTCCCTTTTCAATTGCCAACCCATGTTAAATGGCTAACCCAAAGGCTGTCTGTTATGGGAAACGAGGGGGTTGCTGTTTGAAACCATTCCCACATGTTATGAAGGTTAAAGAAGCCAATAGACTGGCTTACCATGGCTGCCTGCAAGCCGAATTCTGTTGCCTGCCGGCCCTGCTTGTGTGATCTCTCATACCAAACCAGCAGACCCTCAATATAACAGGCAAAGTGCAACGTTGGACCAAATTCACATGTGCTATGTAATGTTAGGAGCATTGTTCTCTAATATGTGTCTTTTAAACTATTCCTCTCCCGTTTGTTTCCTTCCACAGCTGCAAATGTTTCAACGCTCCCCCTTTCATCACCGTCCCAGAGGCTAGCGAAGATTAGAAGTAAAAAAAAAAGGAATCGAGACGATATGTTCTCAGAGCTCATGCAGTCCTCCCACACTGAAACGGCCCAGCAGAATGCATGGAGGCAGCAAATGTTGGAGTCCAGAAAGGCACAATTTGATCACGAGGACAGATGGCGTGCTGAAGACAATGAGTGGTGGGATGAAGAGAGACAGTGGCGGGCTGAAGAGAGTAGGTGGCGTCAGCATGCTGAGAGAAGGCATGATGCAATTCTGAGGCTACTGGAGGATCAAACGGAAATCCTCCGGCTTATGGTTGAGGAAAGGCTTATGGTTGAGGAAAGGCCGCCTTAGCACAGACCGCCGCTACAGCCCCTGTGTAACCAACAGCCCTCCTCCCCGAGTCCCATAACCTCATCACCGAGATGCCCAAGAACGCGTTGGGGCGGCCTCCGTGCACCCAACCACTCAAGCCAAGAGAACTGTCCAAGCAACAGAAGGCTGGCATTCAATAAGTTTTAAAGTGCAGTGTGTCCTTGTCCTTCCCTCATCCCCTCCTCCACCACCCGTCCTGGTGCTTCCCTTCCTCCACCACCCATCCCGGGCGACCGTGGCAGTTATCCCCCTATTTGTGTGATGAATTAATAAAGAATGCATGAATTTTAAGCAACAATGACTTTATTGCCTCTGCAATCGGTGACCGAGGGGAGGAGGGGAGGGTGGTTAGGTTACAGGGAAGTAGAGTGAATCAAGGGGCGGGGCTTTTCATTAAGGGGAAAAAACAGAACTTTCACACAGCATCCTGGCCATTCATGAAACTGGTTTTCAAAGCTTCCCTGATGCGCAACGCACCCTGCTGCACTCTTCTAATCACCCTGGTGTCTGGCTGCGCATAACCAGCGGCCAGGTGAATTGCCTCAACCTCCCACCCCGCCATAAACATTTCCCCCTTACTCTCGCAGATATTGTGGCGTGCACAGCAAGCAGTAATAATAATGGGAATATTGGTTTCACTGAGGTCTAACCTAGTCAATAAACTGCACCAGCGTGCCTTTAAACGTCCAAATGCACATTCCACCACCATTCTGCACTTGCTCAGCCTATAGTTGAAAAGGTCCTGACTACTGTCCAGGCTTCCTGTGTATGACTTCATGAGCCATGGCATTAAGGGGTAGGCCGGGTCCCCAAGGATAACTATAGGCATTTCAACATCCTCAACCTTTATTTTCTGGTCTGGGAAGAAAGTCCCTTGCTGCTGCAGCAGAAACAGACCACAGTTCCTGAAGATGCGCGCGTCATGTACCTTTCCCAGCCATCCCACGTTGATGTTGGTGAAACGTGCTTGCAGCACTATTGAAAAGTAACCCTTTCGGTTTATGTACTCGCTGGCTTGGTGGTCCGGTGCCAAGATAGGGATATGGGTTCCATCTATCGCCCCACCACAGTTTGGGAACCCCATTGCTGCAAAGCCATCCACTATGACCTGCACATTTCCTAGAGTCACAACCCTTGGTAGCAGCAGCTCGGTGATCGCCTTGGCTACTTGCATCACAACAGCCCCCACTGTAGATTTGCCCACTCCGAATTGATTCGCAATTGACCAGTAGCTGTCTGGCGTTGCAAGCTTCCACAGGGCTATCACCATTCGCTTCTCTACTTTGAGGGCTGCTCTCATCTTGGTGTTCTGGTGCTTCAGGGCAGGGGAAAGCAACTCACAAAGTTCCATGAAAGTTCCCTTACGCATGCGAAAGTTTCGCAGCCATTGCTGATCGTCCCACACCTGCAACACTATGCGGTCCCACCAGTCTGTGCTTGTTTCCCGGGCCCAGAATCAGCGCTCTACGGCATGAACCTGCCCCATTAACACCATGATGTCCACCTTGCGGGGGGGGGCTTTTTTGAGAGAGGTCTGTGTCCATGTACTCATCACTGTCCTCAGGGCGCTGCCGTCGCCTCCTTGCCTGATGTAGCAGGTCCTGGTTCTCGTTCTCCATATACTGCCGGAGAATGTGCGTGGTGTTCATAACGGCGATAACAGCCGTGGCAATCTGAGCAGGCTCCATCTTTTCCCTGGTATGGCGTCTGCAGGACAGCAGAGTGGCAGCGGAAGCGGCGGGTGGATAACAATGGTGTCAGCAATATGGCGCCCGCATGAAAAAAGGTGCGAAAGGATTTTTTGCTACCCCCTCAGTTGCTTTCACAGAGGGAGGGGGAAGCAAGGGGTAGGCTGACAGCAGACGGTGCAGTATGCTTGCTAGTCGTCGTCATCTCCTGGGTGCTCGGCAGTAGACGGTGCAATATGCTTGCTATTCGTCATCATCTCCTGGCCCCCTCAAGGACTGAACTCACTTTCTTGGGTTTAGCAGGCCAATGCTCAGACCGCTGAGCTATCCCTCTGCCCGTATTACAGCGGGACTGAATCTCCACTAGACCAAATGTCCAGGCGTACGCTGGAGACGTACGGTCATTGTGAGCTGAGCAGGCTCTATGCTTGCCGTAGCAAACCCGGAAACCCCGGAAAAAAGGCGCGAAAAATGTTGCTTTCACGGAGGGAGGGAGGGGAGATGGCTTGATGACATATACCCAGAACCACCAGCGACAATGTTTTCTGCCCCATCAGGCTTTGGGATCGCAACCCAGAATTCCAATGGGTGGCGGAGACTGCAGGAACTGTGGGATAGCTACCCGCAATGCAACGCTCCGAAAGTCGACGCTAGCCCCGATACTGTGGACACAGTCCGTCGACCTAATGGCCTTAATGGTCTTTTAGTGAGGGGACACACAATCGATTCCATAAAATCGGGTTTTAAAATATCGACTTCTATAAATTCGACCTAATTCCTAAGTGTAGACGTACCCTTAGATTCTTTGTGGTATATTTTTCTTTTCCTCCTGGAAACACATTGTAAGGACTTTTTTAAATATCTTGGCACCTAAAAATGAAAAAAGGCTTCATAAACATATTTTTTCCTTTATTTTCTGTGCTGCTTGACTGCTTTCCCACTATATAACTTCATGTGTACTGCCAATTTGAAAAGGTTCCTTATCTAAGGTAGGAACTGCAGTAAATTACAGGAAACGTGGAACAGGTTTCAGGGGACCAATCAGCATGAGAGGCTCAGAGCAATCTAGTAGATCTAAATTTCCTTTTGTGGCACTCTTGCATTAACCTCCTGTCAGGTATTTAAGCATGGACTTTGAACATTTAACGTTGTACATTTTCAAACCATATGTTTAGGTCTGTAAGAGTATATTTAATCTCCCTTTCATTCATTATCCAGAAATCCTTCCAATCTTACTTCTTCACCTTCCCCTCCCCCACACACACAGGGAGCAGCACAAAGCAGCCAGATCAGAGCCGAGGATCAGAGCCGAGGTTTGTGCTTGATCCCATAAGTCAAAGGCAAAGCTCCCATTAACTTCATTCAGCCGAAGCAGGACTGGGACCCCTATTTGTTAATACCCTGTTCAAATAATGACAGCAACAAGTGAGAGATTGGATTGACAACCATTTACATGCAAGTATGACCTTTATACTCAATGGTGACATTTGTATCCTATTAGCAAAATACTGTATTGTATTTAAGCAATAATTGCATTTTCTATGGAGACAAATGACATGTAAATCAATAAATGATGAGGCTGCATGCCAAGCACATTATTGATTTTCCATCACATTCATCTCTGAGCTTAATGCTCGAGAAAATACAATTTATGCTATGATTTTTAACAAGTTGCATCTTTTGGACTGGATAAAAGTTTTATGGCAGTTGATAAAGGTTTTCTCCAACTGAGAAAAACAAGATTTAAAAAAAAGAGTTTAACTACAATTGGAGTGGATGCAGAGTTACTCCAATGTAAATGAATAAATCAGTAACAACTCAGACGACACCCTTATTATCTATTGAGTCATTCTAGTTGATCAGATCATGCACTCATATCATCTGTATTTAACCACTGATTAAATGCAAAATCATGCACTCTTCCCTCCCCTTGCCCCCATAAGTAGTTTGTTCTAGTAAAACTGATCCAGTGGAGGTCCAGTTGGTAAGCTCAAATGATTCAAATCTCACACCAAAACAGAGGCTACCATTGTAGTGAGATGCTGAAGAATGATACACATTGAGAAGTGTCTTCCTGAAACATTAAGAGGAAAATCCTTTGTGCTTTTCTGGTAGCTGTCTAACTAATGATTTTTAAGTTCCAAAGCATTTATTGGGAAGAGAAAGGAACAACCTCTGTGTCATGGTCTGCTAGGGAGGTTGTTTGTATTTCCTCGGTTTTGGAAGTCCTGGAGGCAAATTCAGCAAGGGCAGCCAAGAATGCTGATATAAATTTAATCCTCATTTGGTATATATATAACATCCATATTAGTGCCCTGTATCCCTTAAAAGCAGATCAGTGAAAATGAGGAGAAAAAATTGCAATATATACACACACAATCTAGAAATTTACAAGTGATCTCTCTACAAGAGGTGCCAAGCTATTATTTGTAAATATGAGACAAGATGTTTAGATGCTTCTCAGGGTCACTAGATATAGTTAATTAATTACGCTCCAACTGGTGCATCATTGCAATAAAAATGCTGAACTTTTCTAGTCCTCCTCCTAAATCAGCAATAAGACCATTTGCTGGGGATATTTAAGGGGATTTAGTCAGCCTGGTTTGCAATATTCTTCTTGTATATTTCTCTGTGACACCCATGATTTAATATTACACTTTTTTCAATTTATTTACTTTGGCTTGAGTATACCATCATGTGGAAGAAAAACACCTATCACTGTGGCCATAAATGTCAAGCAGCACAGCTTAGCCACTTCTCTTATATAAGGAATAATGTTGCAATATTCTTACACCCCGACCAAATCTTTCTGTAAGTTTATGGAAGGAGCAGACTCAAGTGTTTATGTTTCTTCTGCATCTTTCTCATTTTCTCTTGCTTGGGAGTTATTTAATTTATTAACATGGACTATACACTCTGTGCCGTCAGCTAACAAGTGTGGCTATCTTCACTGCGGCCATTCTGGTAAGTGTCTGCAGTTGTACAGACCCCTGAGAAACTTCACAGGATCCTACAATGGAACCATTGGGCTAAGAAACTTTTCATCTGACTGCACTGTAAATTCATTGATCTACCTGTGTCTCTGTATATATCATCACTCAAACAGAAGTAAAGAAAGATAGTTCCTTTAAAAGTCTCTGGTCCTAGTGAGAAATATACTTGAGTAGTTTAATTCTCAACAGTAATAATAATCGTGCAACATTCCTGCAGTAACCCATCTGATTTTGAGCTAAATGGTGTATGGCAGTTTGTTTTCACAATGCATGTTTTTGTATTCATTGTGCCTTATTGTGTAAGTCACCTCTATCAAATCTTGTGTTTTATGTATAATATATGCCTGTGTTTTGTGAATAAGACTATATTCTTCACTCACCGGTGCTTTAGTATTTATTTCCTATTGTTATATAAAATATTTATTGAGTAGCTGAAAGAAGATTTAGGATAAATCAATTATAGAAATAATATTGTGTATATTATTCATAGTGCAAAGATAGTTTCAATACCATTACCTGTGGTAGACTCTGATTTATGTTTTATTGAGAGAGAAAGAAAGAACAAGATCTCAAGTAAAATTTTCAAAAGTGTCCCTTGACTTTCAGTGAGACATAGTGCCTATCCACACTGCCACACAGGTCAGACTATTGATGTGTGAATAGCAATGTGCACCAAGTGCTGTAAAGTGACTTCCCCAGAGTGGATACTGAATTAGAAGGTTCTTAGTAGTCCTTCATTAATGTGAACTAAGAACCTTTTAGTTTGTGCATACAGCATCCACATGGAGGAGTTACAGATCAGCACTTTGGGACACATTGCTATTCACATCCACGTAGTCTGAACTGCAAGGCTATGTAGACATCGTCTAAGGCCTACGTATATGTCTGCATTGAAATTGGAGGTGTGACAGAAATACCTGGGCTAGTTTTGATCTAGCTAGCTCAAATTACAATAGCAATGAAGATAGCTGCTTGCGGACATACCCTGCCAGTGGTGTTGCTGTGGCTTCATTGCTAGTGTTATTCCAGCTAGCTGGATCAAAGCCAGCTTGTTTATGTCTACATCTGCTGCAGTCAGACTTCTGATTGCAGTATAGACACACCCTAAGTCACTTTTGAAAATGGGATTTAGACCCGGAAGTCACTTTGGCAGATTGGGTTGAAAACAGATAATTTTGAAAACATTACCGCTCATCTACTGTTCATCCAATGAATACCAGGAACATACAAAGTTTTAAACAACACCCTTTGACAAATGTGTTACTGCTATATCCTTTGAGGCTAAATGACCAGACCATTCTGAAAGTTTTTGTTCCTTTATAAATAATGTATACTTCTGCCTGGACACTTTCCTCCAAGAGGAAAAATTTTCTTGCCTTAATCTAACATAATTAAAACGATCCTCTTTGATTTGCATCATAATTTATGATTGCACAAAATGTTTCATTAGAAACCAGACAGTGGGAAAACACAAAGGGCTGGATGGTGTCATTTAACTCACAGCCCTCTGTAGGTGGGGCTGTATGGAGCCACCCTGCCTCCAGAGGAGCACTGAGAAAATTGTAACTAAGGCTTCATAGAAACATGGAAGATTAGGGTTGGAAGAGACCTCAGGAGGTCAGCTCAAAGCAGGACCAACCCCAACTAAATCAGCCCAGCCAGGGCTTTGTCAAGCCAGGCCTTAAAAACCTCTAAGGCTGGAGATTCCACCACCTCCCTAGGTAACCCATTCCAGTGCTTCACCACCCTCTTAGTGAATTAGTGTTTCTTATTATCCAACCTAGACCTCCCCCACTGCAGTTTGTTTACCTGCCCCATCCGCAGGTTTGACTGATCGTGGCTCCCAATGGCTGCACTTCACTGTGCCCGGCCAATGGGGGCTGCAGGAAGCCACGCGGGCCGAGGGATGTGCTGACTGCCCTTCCCGCAGCCCCCATCGGCCTGGCGCGGCGAACCACGGCCCCTGGGAGCCACAAGCGGCCGAACCTGCGGACGGGGCAGGTAAACAAACCGGCCTGGCCCGCCAGGGGCTTTCCCTGAACAAGCAGCGTCCCAAGTTTGGGAAACACTGTATTAGTGACCTGATCCACCACTCTTGATTTAGGAAAAAAATCTCCCTTTGATTTTTGTGGGATTTTTGCCTAAGTGAGGAATGCGGGACTGGGCCTCAGAGATTATATTTGTGTGGACTTCTCCCTGATTGACCATTATGGAGGTCCTTGCCACCTACTCTGAAGCATCAGGAGCTGGCATCCATCAGAGACAGATACCCAGACTTGATGAATCACTGGTAGGGTGACCAGACAGTAAATGTGAAAAATCAGGACAGGGGATGGGGGGTAATAGGAGTCTATATAAGA
Organism: Chelydra serpentina; assembly: GCA_037349315.1. Taxonomy (NCBI): domain Eukaryota; kingdom Metazoa; phylum Chordata; order Testudines; family Chelydridae; genus Chelydra; species Chelydra serpentina. The sequence goes on along the minus strand of JBAIAC010000035.1, from coordinate 23,851,477 downwards.
AAAAGACACAAAAATCGGGACTGTCCCTATAAAATCGGGACATCTGGTCACCCTAATCACTGGTCTCATCCGGTAGGGAAATACTCATGTTCCTATTTGGCAATGATTTGTGAGCAATATTTGCAAAACTATCTTTGGTAAATAATAATAAATGAAAATATGTGGTATCTAATCTCTACTCAGTGCTGGAGTATCATCACTGTTCACAATGATCCATGATGGTTCTGTCTTGGTATTAGCTACATTATAGTAAACTAAAAGTGTTTAGGTTGCATAACTGATCAAGTGGAAATGCCTGCTGACAAGTACTCCAGTAAGGTTGCAATTTCCCAGGGATATCAGCGCTGGCACCTTTTCTCCATAAACTTAACTGGAAGAAAGATTTTCAGATTTAGCTGCTGTTTATTTTGGAGGGCCTTACCATGTTTTCACAAAGTGTTGGGCCAGTACAGACTTTAAGAGACATACAGTATGAGAATTGTTTAAAATATTCTTATATTTAGCACATGCTTAAAGATTCAAACAGCCATCAGAACTGCTGTGGGCTCACAAGGCAGCATCTCAGCTTCCAAAACACCCTAAGGCAATTCCTGGCTATCAATTTCTGCGGCAACAGGTTTGGCCCTTAATCCTCTTCTTGGAGAGAAATTTCCTTCCCTGAGACACAGAATTCAGTCTTCAGGCTCCCGCTCTACTCTTTAAGTCAAATGGAACCTAAGCCACTGCCTAACTTATGCCCACATGTAGATATCAGTTATGACATACAGCAAAAGTCCAATAACATCATTATATGACAAGAGGGCTCTCCTACTCTCATTGACAGCTATCCTGCCTGTACCTTGTTAGAATGGAAAAATCACAAACACTAAGCAAAGGATAACAATTGTCTTAAAGAAAATGTTAATTGAAATTTGCATGGTGCTATCCAGAATTAGAAAAAGGACACCAGAGATCAGTAAAAAGAAGAGGGGGAAACAGTGAGAATTTTGCCAGATGAGCACTGGCTCCCAACTGGCAATGGGGAGGCTCTATGGTGAGTAATCCATTTTAGCTACAGTAAGATTAACTTTGACATGAATAAAAAGCCATTTCTAATGTGCAGAAAGCCTATTATCTATCCTGAGCTGGGGATGGAGAAACATAAGCATGAAAGCATCATCATTTATGCAGAGGGTGGCTCTGCAAATCTCAGAATAATAAATAGGAGTACAAACAATTAATATTAATTTTAATGCACAATGCATGGTGCTTGTCATTTATTAATTTCAAAGTGTGCTGATTGGTTAAGTACAGCTTTCCATCACTTAGCAGCATGAACATGACACCAAGGTCCAGCTGCCCAATCCCAAACCTTGAAAGTCACTTTTTTCCTGTGTAACAGAAACCCTAGAAAAGAGCCATATAGTGAGACTGATTTTTAATTTGAATATCCCATAGGAATCAATGGAGAGCTCTGTGTAAAAACTGGTAATATGGTAAGGGGGCAAAATTTTGTTATTGTTAAGGAGTAGTAGTCTAAATCATCCTAGTGCTCTGGGTGAGGTATTTCTTTGGATATTATGAAGAAAAAGAAAGGGCATAAGAAGCTCAAACAAACACTTAAGGTACACCTACGCAGCAGCTGGGAGGTGTAATTCCCAGTTGAGGTACATATATATGCACTAGCTCTGCTTGAGCTAGTGCCTACAAATAGCAAAGTGACCACAGCTCCATAGCTTGCCTGAGTACATACCCGAGACATCAGGCTGCAGTGTTGACGTACCCTCAAACTCTGATACCCTAATAAAAAAGAAAAGCTAAAATTCCATGAGATTCTGAACACCAGAAAATAATTCTCATATGAAATCTGACCAGGAAGAGATAGTGAGAATCAAGAAAAATGTCAGATCAACTGAAGGACTGAGAAGATCGTGAGACCTTTGCTCTCCCCGAACTGATAGATACTGAGGCAGAGATTCTGATTTCAGCTCTCCCATGACTGAGGAAGGAGGGAGATACTGGGGGAACAGAGCTAGCATAGAGGCAGAGGATCTCTCCTTGGGAAGCTGATCCTACAAGATCTGCCAAGTTTGAAGATTGGCTCACAACCAGTAGCGTAGCCAGGTGGGGAGCAGGGAGAGGGCCGCTTTAGCAGCACTAAAAAAAGGCGCCGCTTCTTTTTAAGCGCCGCTTCTTACACTCACCCAGCGGTGCTCCGGGTCTTCAGCGGCATGTACCACCGAAGACCAGGAGTGAGCCGCCGAAGTGCCGCCGAAGACCCGGAGCGCCGCCGGGTGAGTACAGGGGGAGGCGCCTTTTTATAGCGCCACTCCCCCTGCGCTCCGGACCTGGCTACGCTACTGCTCACAACCTGGTCTCTCTAATGAATCTCTAAACTCAGGGGTTGTACCGTTTGACTGGAGAATAGCTAATATAGTTCCTATTTTTAAGAAAGGGAAAAAAAGTGACCCGGGTAACTACAGGCCTGTTAGTTTGACATCTGTAGTATGCAAGGTCTTGGAAAAAATTTTGAAGGAGAAAGTAGTTAAGGACCTTGAGGTCAATGGCAATTGGGACAAATTACAACATGGTTTTACAAAAGGTAGATCGTGCCAAACCAACTTGATCTCCTTCTTTGAGAAAGTAACAGATTTTTTAGATAAAGGAAACGCAGTGGATCTAATCTACCTTGATTTCAGTAAGGCATTTGATACAGTACCACATGAGGAATTATCGGTTAAATTGGAAAAGATGGGGATCAATATGAAAATTGAGAGGTGGATAAGGAACTGGTTAAAGGGGAGACTACAGCGGGTCATACTGAAAGGTGAACTGTCAGGTTGGAGGGAGGTTACTAGTGGAGTTCCTCAAGGTTCAGTTTTGGGACCAATTTTATTTAATCTGTTTATTACTGACCTCGGCACCAAGAGTGGGAGTGTGCTAATAAAGTTTGCAGATGACACAAAGTTGGGAGGTATTGCCAATTCAGAAAAGGATCGGGATATCCTACAGGAAGATCTGGATGACCTTGTAAACTGGAGTAATAGTAATAGGATGAAATTTAATAGTGAGAAGTGTAAGGTTATGCATTTAGGGATTAATAACAAGAATTTTAGTTATAAGCTGGGGACGCATCAGTTGGAAGTAACGGAAGAGGAGAAGGACCTCGGAGTCCTGGTTGATCACAGGATGACTATGAGTCGCCAATGTGATGTGGCCGTGAAAAACGCTAATGCGGTCTTGGGATGCATTAGGCGAGGTATTTCTAGTAGAGATAAGGAGGTGTTAGTACCGTTATACAAGGCATTGGTGAGACCTCATTTGGAATACTGTGTGCAGTTCTGGTCTCCCATGTTTAAGAAGGATGAATTCAAACTGGAACAGGTACAAAGAAGGGCCACTAGGATGATCCGAGGAATGGAAAACCTGTCGTATGAAAGGAGACTCAAGGAGCTTGGTTTGTTTACCTTAACCAAAAGAAGGCTGAGGGGAGATATGATTGCTCTCTTTAAATATATCAGAGGGATAAATACCAGGGAGGGAGAGGAATTATTTCAGCTCAGTACCAATGTGGACACAAGAACAAATGGATATAAACTGGCCATCAGGAAGTTTAGACTGGAAATTAGACGAAGGTTTCTAACCATCAGAGGAGTGAAGTTCTGGAACAGCCTTCCAAGGGAAGCAGTGGGGGCAAAAGACCTAACTGGCTTCAAGATTAAGCTAGATACGTTTATGGAGGGGATGGTTTGATGGGATAACATGATCTTAGTCAAAGGTCAATTAATTGCCATCAGTGGTAAATAGGACCAATGGTCAATGATGGGATGTTAGAAGTTACTACAGAGAACTTTTTCCTGGGTGTCTGGCTGGTGAGTCTTGCCCACATGCTCGGGGTTCAGCTGATCGCCATATTTGGGGTCGGGAAGGAATTTTCCTCCAGGGTAGATTGGCAGAGGCCCTGGAGGTTTTTTTGCCTTCCTCTGCAGCATGGGGCACGGGTCACTTGCCGGAGGATTCTCTGCATCTTGGAGTCTTTAAACCATGATTTGAGGACTTCAATAGCTGAGACATAGGTGAAAGGATTATTCCAGGAGTGGGTGGGTGAGATTCTGTGGCCTGCATTGTGCAGGAGGTCAGACTAGATGATCATAATGGTCCCTTCTGACCTAAAAGTCTATGAGTCTATGAGTCTATGGTCCAAAGCATGAGGCAAACCCTTCCTCCTTGATGAAACCCATCAAGACAACTCTCTAAGTGAAAAGCCTCATGGAGATGTCCTTCCCTTTAGCCCATCTCCTTCAGGTATCCCTTTGTGAGGGAGTGACTGGACCCTCAGATAGCTTCTTGTTCACTAAGGCCCCAATCCACTGACCACTGAAATCAATGGAAAGTCTCCCAATGACTTCAGTGGCATTGAATCTAATAAGAGATGGGAAAGCCCCTAAGGGGAACAAAGTTCAAAATCACTACTTGGATTCAAATTTCTGATGTTTGGAGAGACGTGATAGAACCTTTTCTACTCCTGCTTGGAGTTTGTCTGCTTTTCTTTGGCAAATGACTCTGTGCGGTAGTTACAGACATGGTTTGTTTTTTCAGTTTTCTTTTTGACTAAATAGATTTATTCATATTTTCTGACACAAGAAAAATTAATACAACTTCAAACTGAAGATGGCGTTGAAGTCACAGTCCTTTGGCTGCTGCTCTTCCAGGGGTTGGATCCCTTGGTGATGTATTTGGCATTGGCAGCTGGACAATGCACTTTCCCTGTACAGTGGAATATTTTTTTTCCTCCAAGCCTATAGTTCTGATACTTTCAGGCATCAGTCTGCAGCCGCTCTGTGGGACTGATCCAAAGTCCACAGCAGTCAGTAAGAACACTTCCATGCATTTCAGAGGGCTTCAGACCAGGCCCCAGATGACTTTCCTGAATTGTTCCCTCCTGCCTCTTCCTTCACTCTTCCCAAGACACCCTTTCAATGATACTATAAAGCCTCATCCTTCTTTTTCTCTACTCCTTCAGGAGCCATTCTTGCTTCCGGCACTGTCCCTCTGCCATCACCAGATTTTTGTTCACTTCCAAATACCTCCATTCCTTCACTATCCAGGTCAAAATCAGCCTTAGTAGAAGGGGTGGGCCCTTCTAATTCATTCCCCTTTCTTTTCCTGTCAGTTGTTAACACTGAAATAGCTTTGATTGTTAGTAAATATGATAAGAATCTACAATAATCTGAAAAACACATATAAAAATACATTTTAGCCTGATATATTTTAAGTCTTTCACTTGAAAGAAAGCCCTTTTATAAATACAAATTAACTCATGTAGATAAGATACAGATATTCATAAAGAAAATAAGTGTCACGACATGTCACTCTTTTCTCCTCCCTCTTTGAGACCTATTCTGACTGTTGATTATCAGTTGCAAGACACATTGTTTAATGCAGAGAAGGATGTACTCTGCTGTAGGTTGGTTTCATGGAACTTTCAAATTATCTGACCTGAATGGACTGTGTTGTTTTATATCCAAGCAGCAAATGCTGTCGAGCTTCCTGAGACTGGTTCAGCAGCAAATTTATGCTTTCTTCCTGTTAAAAGCATGTCATATATGGAAGAAATGGATGTGTTATAGCTAGGGAATTAATTTATTCATATGCTACTGTGTAAGAGCCACTCTCAGCCAGATCTCATGCTTATGATAACTCTCTTTGGGAATTCAGATTCTAAAATAGGAAATATTTAAGAAAGTAAACTTGATAACCTATCTGGAGTAGACAGAATGGGCTTCTGCCTTTAAGCATTTATGATTAAAGGATTGAATCCCATGCTTTTAATGCATTAGACATACTGAGGACTTAAGATGCTCACTTAATCAACATAATATGAAGGGAGAAAAAAATGAATGCTTTACAAAAGATCTCAGAGGGGGGATAGGCTAGTATGGTGTATCTGTGCAGTGAGTTTCCTTCTGAAAAAATGAAAAGTGAGGCAGAGAGATTTGGGTAATGGAAGGAAAGATCACCTATTTTTCCAGAAAGAGGTCTGCTGAATACTATTTTTGAAGTGTTAATTATGGATTGCTCCTGTGAATAGTAAACATGGCTACCCCGAGAGATTGAAGTAGTTCAGCAGAAATCACATAATCCAACATTTTTAAATGTGGGTGCCTATGGGTAGGCACCCAAGTCAAAAACTAATCTCAACAAGAAATGAGGAACATGCAAAATGGACCTGGAAGGTTATTTTTTAACAAGGCTCACAAAGCTTAGACTGTGTGTAGTTTCTAAACTAGATATGAATAGGCAATCTGCCTTTTGAGATAGTGAAAACACTCTATTTCTTCTTTCCTGTAATTGGCTAAAATATTCTTTGATTGCTATTTCACCATTAATTTGTTTTTTCTATTTTTGTGGGTGTTTATACACACACACACACCCCACTGTGGAACAGATGGCAATTATTTTAGCTGTATATAGGGGGATAGCAAAGGTGCATCTAAAATACAATGCACAGTTCTGATCATCTTCACAGAAGTGAAACTGAAGAAGACACAGAGGCCAACTCAATTAATTAATTGAAAAACAGAGCAGCTGTTTTCACAGTGCCGAACACAGTACCACTAACTATTAAAATTAAGTTTCTCTCATTCAAAAGGGTCCCTTTAAGTTTCTAGTGTGCAAACAAAGGGTTACCAAAATATTTGCATTGATTCTCTATTGCTTTCACGACAATGCCATGTTCTAATAGGAATTTCATCATGCATTCAAACTGGTGAGTAGAATCATTTAGCAGCCACTACAAATTGAGCTCAGCGGGCTTTATTTCAAGAACTTCAGTGGTGTCAAGTGGTCAGTCCTTCATTTTTAATTTCTGGATATATGAGATGCAAATTGCCTGATCTCTCATCCTAGCAGACAGTCATGGCATATGGCTCCAATTACATTGTAACATACTCTTAAGTCTGAGGTAAATAACATTATCAAGATGGGGATGGGGCAGGTTGGATCAGAAAGAAAATATTAATTATCTTGTAAAACTATTTTTTATCTTAATTGTCCACATCAGTCATGTTTTCCTAATTAGAAAAGTAAATCCTAGCATATACCTTCTGCCCTGGTTCAGTGTAGAGAGGTCCAGCATTTGCATGAATGATAATTTTTCACCTCTGTAAGCTTGAGAAGAACAAATTGTCTATTTTATAAAAGCTTTCTGTGTATTTTATCATTAGATTTTATTGCATACTGAGTGGACCACCCAAAGGTGAAGCACATCAGCCCACTGCACACACTGTAATACTGGTCTGGTTCAAAGACATTTATTAAACATTTTAGTTTAATTGATCACAGTTATCATCTAATCTACATATAGGATCAAACTGGTGGTAATCTTATTCTACTTTTTGGCACCTGTTGTCAAATGCTAACTTTATAGTGGCAACCAGCATACCTGGGGCTGAATTTTGCCCTCAGTGATGAGTGTCTGCTCTTGAACTCATTGCGAGTTGGGACCATATAAAGGACAGATCCCAAACTTAATAAAGCCAGTGGAAAGACTCCCACAGCGGAATCATGATGCTTACCAACAGGAGATATACAGGTATAAACTATTATTTAGTTATTTTTATACCGGACAGAGGTGTCTTCCTTTCTGGCCTTTTCACTTATTCAGTGTCTTGAACCAGCATGATGAAGGGTCTGAGTTTTCCATTCTAAGCTACTGGTCATAAGTGAAAATCTTGACCATACATTTTTTTGTGAATTTCATTTACTCTGTAGGGGTTTTTAATTGAAATTTGAGCTGTATTGCTCACAATAAAGAACTGAAACTGGGATTAATCATGTTATTTTCTTTCTTTCTCCTGAATGGATGAGTGTTACTCTTGTAATCAGGTTTCTAGTGCACATGCTGGTGGAAATCAGTGCTGGAGTTTGCTTTCCGGGAGTATTCAAAAGTGCAAATTTAACATTTGGTTTCTGTGGTGAGCATTTCTGTTAGTAAAATTTGATCACACTAACATTTGTATAAAGCAAACACAAAAACTGCTCAAATAAGTAAATTCATTTAAAAATATGAACATTCACAGAAATTTTGTTACACTATTTACCTGGCTCCAACATGTTGCATTCTTTAATATTCGGACTCTGAAATACATCTCTATGCTGGTCAGATCCCTAAAGCAAGCCATTTGTAGACTTCTGATGAGCCGTAAACTCTTGTTTCTATTGCCAGTTTGTCAAGCTATTGATCCATAGCATCTTGCTTAGGGTTGTTTTCATTTTGACAGAAAAGCTTGAAGGAGATGCTGATCTTAAATGCAAAGGATATCTTACTGTTTGGGGAGCTGACAATGAGCTTCTGTATAACATGAATGAAGTAGATTTTGTGTATGTGAAACTCCTTTGATGCACAAAGTAAAAGGCCTATGGATTTTAGAATTATGTGTTGCAGAGGCCAGGAGGGGTTAATTCTGATGCATCTCAATTGGTGTTAGCGATTTTCAATCTTATTTTACATTAACAAAACTTCCTTAACTGAGAAGGATTCATGGCTTTGGATAAAATCAAAGATTATATGAGTTTGGGGGATAGATTCTGATCTCATTTACCAGTCTAAATCTGGAATAATTCCAATAGAATTACTCTGGTGTTAGATCAGAGTTAATGAAATCAGACTTCTGGCCCTTTAAGGGCATCACTTTTGTGTTTATAGACCACCACTCATAACATCTAGGTCCTGACAATCCTTTCCTATTATCTAGCCTGTTGCCCCATGCTTCTTGAATGCTAGTTGTATTTATTTCCTTCCTCTCCTTCTCTTTATAGTGAACAATGAAGCTCTTCATAGTCCACAAAGAGTCCTTCCCCAACATCACTGTTCCTAATCAGTGAGGCATTAGAGGCAGTAGCATTGTGCTTTTTCACATGACACATCCAAAAATATATCAAACAATACCTCTCCCTGATATGAATCTGGATGAGAGACATACTACCTCACTATAGAACACCCTGTGGGTATGTATTTAACGATTTACAGGTTCTCCCATTGTATTTGTGAAAGACAAAGACGTTAAGAGTTTTACCTATCTTTTGTTTTACTGAAATGTTGCTAAAACACACTCACCTAATCTTCATGCTAATACCACATCCCTTAATATGTGCTAAGTAGCACCATGATAGAGATTTCAGTTCATATGATCTCAATGTGAAAACTCAACCTCACCCATAGTTTTGGATAAATTACAAATAACTGAAAGAATTTTACTAGGTTGCCCATTGGAAACTGAATATTTATTTCAACCATGCACCAATTTCTAAACAGTTCTAACTAAGCTAGTTGTCAACACAGTAAGATTATATTGCTGGTTCACTGCTATTCTGAAAGATGGTGAGGACTTGTTAAAACAGAATTCACTGTCACTTTGTTGTTCTAGCAAATTACTTCTGAAGTCTGGAAAAGTCAATTCAATCAACAGCAATAACAACAAAAATACAAAGTTTAGACCCTTGATATGTAAAAAAAGTAATATATTTTAGAGGTAGGTATACCATTTTTTGAGCGAGGCATGCAGAGTTGTAAGGAGATAGTTTTTCCTCCCTGAACAAGGTTTTGTTTTTATGCATAACTTAGATTTCTAGTCATAGTTCATTTATCATTTCAATATGAAATCATTATAGCTACAAACATCTCTACAAGTTCTGGCATGACACTCAAAGACACCACAGAAGACTTCCAACACAAACGTTAAATGGATTATAAACACCTAATTAAGAATAATAGCCAGTCTTGCATATAAAAGAGTTGTGTTTGGATGTGTTACATTATTATGGATCTCCATGGAATATATTTTTCAGAAATACAAGAAACATTTTCCCCTCAAACCTCTCAAATATTAAAAGACTGCAACAATAAGTTATATCCTCATACATTCTCTCTATCTTCACACCAATAAACAAGAACCTTTAGTCCTAATCCTGCAACTGGCTCTGCATGGGCAGAACCTGAGCCAACACAGAGGCCCACTGAAGTAGGACCAGGGATGATTTTTGCCCAATACCTGAACTCTGGATATGTTCTCATTTTGCTGAGTTGTCACTAGCGGTTGGTCCCTCTTCAGTTCACTCCTCTCTTATCACTGCACCCCGTCAGCTGTCTTCAGTAATTATATGACTCCCATTGCAGCAATATCGAAGTGCTTCACATACTTTGATGCATTTATCCTCACAACACCCCTGCCAGGAAGGAAAGTGCTATGATCTCCATTTTACAGATGGGAACCGAGGCACAGAGAGACTAAGGCCAAGATTTTTTAAAAGGTATTTAGAGATTGCTCCTCTCAGCATTACAAGGCCTATTTGACTCAGATGGCCATTTTCAAAAGTGAGTTAGATACTTAGGAGTTTAAGTCCCATTGACTTTCAATGAAACTTAGGGTACATCTACATTATGATAAAAGACCCTTGGAATGACCGCAGCTGGCCCGGGTCAGCTGACAGGCTCATGGGGCTCAAGCTGCAGGGCTATCAAATTGCAGGGCAGACATTTGGGCGCAGGCTACAGCCTGATCTCTAAGACTGCCCAAGGGGAGGGGGTGGGGGGGAGGATCTCAGAGCCTAAGCTCTAGCCCGAACCTGAACATCTATACTACAAGTTTTAGCCCCGCCACCTGAACCCCATGAGCCCTAGTCAGCTGACCCAGGCTCTGCGACTCAGTGCTGCAGGTATTTTATCATAATGTAGACATATCCATTGGCTCTTAAATGCCTCAGGGCATGTCTGCATTACAGACATTACCAGCAGCACAGCCACGTGGGCATAGCACTGTAATGAAGATGCTTCCCACATGTACGGAAGGGGTTTTTCCATAAGAGGTGGTAGCGAGGTTGATGGGAGAAATCTCATACCAAGTTAGCCGTGTCTACGTTGGGGGTCAACTTAACTACAGTGCTCGGGGCATGAACTTTTTCACAGCCCTAACTGTCATAGCTAGGTTGATCTAATTTTTAAGTGTAGACCAGGCCTTAGTCAGTCACTTAGGCCTCGTAATGCCAAGTGTAGCAATGCTTAAATACCTTTGAAAATCTAGGCCTAAGTGACGTGCACAAGATCACAGAGGGAGTCTGTGCCAAAGCAGGGAACAGAACCGATATCAACCAAGTTGAAGGCTAGTGCCCTAACCACTGCACAATCCTTCCTCTTTTGCCCATCCTCACTCACCCTGCCCATTATTCTCCCTGATCACTTTGCCTGTGCATTCTAGCCCTTCCTCCACCCTTGTCTTGTCTGTGTAGGGTGTAAGTTTTTTGGGACAGGGAGAGTTGTATTCCTTTGCATTGGTACAGAATAGCATCTGATCCTGATTGTGATTTCCTGTTACTATGGCAATATTAATAATAAATAATATACTGTAGAAAACAATGCCTGAAATTGGGCAAATTAAGCAGGAAACAAATACATGCCTTATATAACAAATTGATGCCATACTGTTTAGACCTTTTGAATTCAATGTAATACCTCACTAGGTTATATATTTCTTCAGAAGATTATTTAATAAGGAAGAAGGTCAATATTTTTTCTCCCTGCTACACACTGTGCCACTCCGCTCTAGTTCTCTGCTCTGCTCTTTCCCTTCCCTCCCCTCCTCCACCACCCCGCAGGATTGCTCCCAGCATTGAGCATTAAGGTGCATCTCTGTAAAGCCAGGTACATGCTCTCTGCTTGTGTGGTTGGCCAGCACTGCCCAGTGTCGCTCTCCCTAGTGCTGGCAGCCTAATCCCACAGTGCCAGGCATTGCTGGAAGGGAAACTATTGTGCCTCCATTAGCAGGCACAAGGGGGTAGGGAGACAGAGAGCGATGAGTCGGGTGGCCCTACAGATTTAGGGAAGGCTCATTCCATACAAAGCTGAAGTTTAAGGAAATGGCCCTTCCCTGCCTATAAGGCCTGATCCAGTGCCAAATTAAGTAAAAGGAAAGATGATTATTTTTTTTTGTGCTCATTCAGTTGAGCTTCTCACTACTGGCAGAAATTATTGCACAGCAGAAGCACATCTGAAGATTCCCTGCTATGAAGTGACCTGGATACTGATGAGCTAAAAATCTGTGGTTACTCCACCATTGATAACAATAACAAAAATACCCTGCATTCGATATCACCTTTCATCCCAGAGAAATTTACTAGCTGCATTTGTAAACAGAAATGAACCATGGTTGACTGAGTGCTGTGCAGCACTGTATACAGCAGTTTAGGGGAGGAAGTGATAATGAGTATCACATCCAAATGAAACTGCAAGGGGGCTGGAATGTAAGAACAGAATATAATTACCTGAGTTGGAATTTGTCCAGAACACTGGGGCTATCAAAAAGTGCTATAGGATAGTTAATGAACACAAGCTTGTCAATGGAATGGTGATTTTTCCTGGAGGCCCTTAGGGGATAGATACTATATAAAACCTGGTACTTTGGAAAGAACTATGTCAACGTATTTTAATAATGCTTATTTGCTTTTTTTGACGGCATAAATTCCCTTAGTGTGTAGGCATTTTAAAAAGTGCATATACTTTACTCTAATCCTTGTCTTTTAAATGGATTATAACATGAAAAAAAGTTTACATGGAAAGCATATCTCCCTGTAATTCTGGGGAACCAAAACATCTGCTCTAAAGATTCTCCTTTGCTCCTTCAATTCTCTCAACACCATCCTTATTCTGTATTAAATTAAAGATGTAATTCACTCTCTGATAAACAGTACCTTCATGTTAGCTAGAAGACAAGGAGAAAATATTTTAACTTTAATTATTAAAAAATAACAGGTTACGGAAAGACAGTGAAATGAAAGAAATGGAATACAAGCCTTACTCCACACCCACATATATGCATTCACAGATATATGTACTTGTACAAGCCCGCACAGACACAGAACAATTATAGGAATGCAGACACAAGTACACATATGCAAACTGCAATATGCACATATCAAGAAATGATTTAAGTAATCATTTCAGAGCAAGCAGCTCAGCAAGATGTATTTTGATTTTGACTTTCAATCTCCCATCCATTGGAGATGTACACATTACAGATTCAGGAGGAAAATTATCTCCAGGTGAAAAATACATAAGTTTGCCCTGTACTGAAAATGTTGTAAAGATATTTCATCAGCTCTGCTTGACTATTTTTGTAGGGCATATCTATGAATAAATCAAACAACAATGTGATTATATGAAATGTATGTGTGTTTATATCTATAATACAGTATATAGTGGGGGTATATATATATATATATATATATATATATAAAACCTGAGCTTTTTAAAGCCACCTAACAAAGATGGGCACTCAAGTCCAATTACTTGTAATGAATATTAAGTATCCAAACCCATAGGCAGCTTCCAGAATCTCAGCCATAATATATGCACAGTAAGAAGAGCTAATTAGCTGGGAATTTGGACGTTGGAAAAATGGTCATGGTAGGTTTTTTTGGTACTGTCTCTCTTGTCTATATTGTCTCGTAGGGAATTAAAATTATCTGTATAATGAACTACAGCACAATTTTGTCCATCAAGCTGATCACATATTGTTGCTTGTTTGTGTTATATATCTCACTGTTCTCGTTAATAGCCAAAGGCTCAGTTCCCAAACCTCTGAGAATCATGTAATCTCAGCACAGTCTGAGTTTGAACAACATACTACTATTTCTGCTATACTTTCACAATGATACTGACCAAAAAGTCAACACCATCTGAGGAACAGTGCATGCTATCTGTCTATTCCCAATGTGCCTGTGATCACCATAGTATATAGGCATCTCCTGGGAAATATTTAGGAAAACTCAAATATACGATGAAATAGGTCAAGACTCTACTTCTCTCTCTTCTCTCTCAATTTAGGGCAAGCTAATTTTTGGTGAACCAGATCTTTGCTAGTGCACTTAGTTTGAATATTAATAAAGAAAACTTTTTAAAATAATTTTTCAGGCAGGAAAATTCATTTTGTTTTGAATATCTACTTTTCCACCAGAAATGAGATGTTTCTATCAAGGCCAAATCTGCATGTAGATTCATGATTTTGCTTTGTATATGGAATTTCCACTAACAGCTGCTTATGCTGTTGGAAATGGGGTAATCTCACCATCACTCAATTTCAAATAAACTTGCAAAAGGGTGTAAGTTAATGGTTTCACAGCTCTGCCCCCTTCCTTTCCTCCTACCAGCTGTTACAGCGTAGGCCTGACTTGACATGAGTGCATACAGTAAAACCTTATTTAACAGGATTCCAGTTTACTGTAAACTTGTTCTGTCCTTTGATCTAATAGTGGCATGTCACCTCATCAGATTATTTAAAATCCTGATCTCTGAGGGTTTGTCTGCATGGACACACACAAAGAAATTCATTTGAATTAACTAGAGGTGTGAATTTAGAGTGGATTAAGCTGAATTAAACCTTTGTGCGGACTCTCTCATTCAGAATTACACTGGCCTTAGTTCATCTTATTTTAATTCACTTCCAAAGAACCACTTCCCTGAAACATAACAGATGTCCATGTTCATACTGCAGAGAAAAGAACTGAAGATTCCAAAATGTGTTATAAATGTAGCCAGTGGGATAAACTCTTCCATTTGGAACACTGTGTCAAGTTGACAAAAGGGGAACATGCATGAATAGCCCTTCCATAAACAGAGCAAATAATGACAATGTGGTTTATTTACACTATTCCTTGTTTCTGTATGCTTAGCAGGGGGGGAAATGGGCATGGGCTACTATGAAGGAAACACCACCCTTCTCCAAAAATAGCAAATCCCCCAAAAATTGTAAGGAGTGAACATAGTGACATAGCTCCAATCCAGAACCAGAGAAATTTGAGCAAGCTGGGTCCCAATCCGCATAGTCTCTTCCTTACATGAGACGTCCCTGCTCCCTTAAACTACATCCCACCATAATTTCATTCCTGACTACCAGCCAAGTTGCAAATAAAATGCCAGCTCACAGGTCTTCACAGCTCAGGAGAAACTTGAACTTCTGCCACGTTCAGGGCCAGCCCTAGCTGTTTTGTCACCTACAGCAAAAAATGTTTTCAGAGGTGCCCACCACCACCCAAAAGGTACAAGAAAAAAACAGAGTTTTGGCACCCCCAAAGTGATGATATGGCACCTCTGAATGTTGGTTCCCTGAGTGGCCACCCTGATCGCATACCCCTGGTCATACACTGTCACGGGAACTGAAGTTCCATTGGACCTGTCTGACCCATCATGCAAACCCTGAATAAAACACCATGATCATATATACACTGAAAGTGCAACTGTTAAACATGAACAAAGTGACATTCATTAACATATAGCTTCTTTGATAACTTATCAAAATCTATACAGAACTGTCCATTTTAAAACAAACACTATGCTTTACACCCTGATCCTTCAATACATTTTGTTTCTAGAAGTAAAAGATTTTCATAGGTTTCATAGTTTATGGCCATTAGATCATCTTATATCACAGGCCATTAAATGTCACCCAGACATCCCTATATTCAGCCCAATGACTTTAGTTTAACTAAAGGGCTTGTCTACATGGTGTATTAGTCGTTACTGTTAGCTTAAATACAAAGCATTCTGGAATAGACTAAGTAGTAGAAACAATATTACTATATAAACTGTACTCCCAGAATGCCTTGTATTCGTGGAAAAGTTTATAGTGGAAATCTACTAGTAGCTAACTGTTGTAACCTCTGTTCTTTGTACGTGTAGATTTTGTTAGAAATAAGATGTGTGTTCTGTTGAGGTTTGCTAAATATGAATTGTGTGCTATGTACAGTTTGAGAGGATGTCTCTACGGTCTACTGACATCAGGAAAGTTATGGAGAATCCTAGATAAGAAAGATGTGTAATGTCTGTAAAATCTGTAGAATCTTCTATCTATAATGAAAAAGAAGATTATTAATATGAGCAAAAGAAAACTCAAAATTTGGAACAGAATGAAGATGTAACTGCTGCAAGACTGTTTTCCAGACTGGTAATATATTAACATTTCTGTATTGTGTGGCTCTATTTTTAGTTTAATAAATTAATTGAGTCTTGTTATCTGATGTTTTATCAATAAAGGAATTAAATCCTCATAGCACTAGATGAGTACACTAACTGGACTTTGTGGACCCTGCTGGTACATATTGAAAGTTCCCTAGTGCCTGTTAAAGTAGTTTTACATTAATATGCACTAGGAAACCTTAATGTGAGCTAGAAGGGTACACACCAAGACAGTTAATGCATGACACTCTAGTGTGCACTAGAATTTACACCCCCTAGTGCAGACTAATGCACCTGAGATAGTCCCTAAAGCATTTCGGTCCTCTGGAGACTAAACTATAGTATGCCTCAGGCAGAGAACAGGAGAGGTCAATGCTTGAGGCCTCGAAATCCCTAGGAGCCCAAAATTTGTATTCACATTAGTTCTCCTGACTTTTAACCAAAATACCAAAAAGATAAGCCCCTCAAAATTGCTGTTCCTCTCTACGGGCTGCATATTAGCAGCTGTTATGTACATCGTATCTTCTCTATCCACAGATCTGTTTTCTTTAAGGTGATGTAAGGAAAAATTTGTATGTCTAGATAGCAAGTTAAGTTAGTACGTGACAAGCTGCAGTGTAAATCTACAATGTACTAGTATGCCACGTTACTGTCCATGTGGACCTTGCTGCTATGGACTAAAAGTTCCTTAGTGTACACTGACCTACTCCCATTTGAAATGGAGTGCATGACAGCAGGATCCATATAGACAGTTAGTGTGCAGCATGCTACCGAGCTATAGATTTACATGCCAGCTTGCCACACACTAACTCGTTGTCTAGATAAGCACTTAGAGGGAGAAAAGGTCTACACTATAATCTTCTCTTTACTGCTGTATTGTGTTGCAGAGTCTGTGGAATCATGATATGGACCTTTGGAATGTCAGAACTTCAGAGCGAAGGTATGTTACGTGGTATGTGGGACAGCACTGAAATCAATGGGATTTTTTCCATTGTCTTTGATAAACTTCAGATCAGGCCCAAAGTGCATTTTGCTTTACATGCATTAGGCAGCAATGAAGCAGTTAGGGAGACCATTGTCTTCTTTTCTAGCATATTCATTTGTTTCTTTTGCTCTCATTTGTCACTTGTTTTCTCCTTCATCCAATGTCATTACTACTGAGAGCTGAGGCAACTCCAGGCAGCTGGCAAGAATCACTTTGAAATTCCATCTGTCTGATTCACTTTCACTTTTCAATGAATCAGGAGATTGCATTTTTTTCCTATAAATAAATAAGATGATGCTGTAGTTCTAAATACAAACCTCCTCCCCCCTCCATTTTCAGACCAAATGTCTGCATAAACATATTAAATTCAATTTGCTCTATGTTTTTACTCCACTGGCTTTGCCAGTGGAGCCGACTGGCAGCTGAAATTTCATCAGTGTTTGAAAGATTGTTGGAAATTTTCTATTTAATAAAAACAGAGAGTCAGCAAATGATGTTCTGCCCTTCTATACATTTAAGCTACTCTTTGGAAGTTTATGGCTTATTGTTATCCAACTTTGCTCATTGGCTAAAAATGCAAAGTTTTATGAGGATCATATATGGGTGTGCTTTTAAAACTAGGATTAGTGGGTAGGTGAAACAAAGGGTTTGCTTGAAACAGATGTTTAAGATGTTATTGGGACATTTTGTATCATATCTAAAAACATTAAGGAGTCCATCTGAAACAGCACATAGAGGAAGCAAGCACGTGATCTTCAAGTTTGATTCATTGATCCATTTTATTACCATTGTTTTATGGACTAGATGCTGGGAGAGTACTGCCCAACAGAAAGTGCCTAGAAGTAAAGACACTTAGTGGACATACTGAACTAGAAATAAGTTGGCATGTTAGGCAGAACTCCACAGGAAATGGTAAAAAAAACCTTATTCTCACTGACTTTTCATGTGCAGAACCTTTTAAGATTCATTCTTCTCTAGTTTTCAAGAAGTCCAAGCAGATAAGTGATGTGGTGTCCTCCCAACCATCAGTGTTGAGGCAAATGCTGCAGCAACAATTAGAAGAAGCAAGAGAACCGGCAGTGGGCAAAGACTGGAGGGTATGAAGAGACCAGGAAAGGCTCTAGAAAAGGGCCACTAAGGCCTGGTCTATACTAAGAGTTTATGTCGAATTTAGCAGCGTTAAATCAAATTAACCCTGCACCCGTCCACAGAACGACGCCATTTATTTCAACATAAAGGGCTCTTAAAATCTGTTTCTGTAATCCTCCCCAATGAGGGGATTAGCGCTAAAATTGATATGGCCATGTCGAATTAGGGTTAGTGTGAATGGAATTCGATGGTATTGGTCTCCGGGAGCTATCCCACAATGCACCACTGTGACCTCTCTGGACAGCAGTCCGAGTTTAGATGCTCGGGCCAGGTACATAGGAAAAGCCACAGGAACATTTGAATTTCATTTCCTGTTTGTCCAGTTTGAATTTCATTTCCTGTTTGGCCATCGTGACGAGCTCAGCAGCACTGGTAATGATGCAGAGCTCTTCAGCAGAGGTGACCATGCAATCCCAGAATTGAAAGAGGGCTCCAGTATGGACAGAACGGGAGGTGTTAGATCTGATAGCTGTATGGGGAGATGAATCCGTGCTATCCGAACTATGATCGAAAAAACGGAATGCCAAAATTTATTAAAAAATCTCCAAGGCCATGACAGACAGAGGATACAGCAGGGATGCAACGCAGTACCGCATGAAAATTAAGGAGCTGAGACAAGCGTACCAGAAGACCAAAGAGTCAAATGGACGCTCTGGGTCACAGCCCCAGACATGCCGCTTCTACGCTGCGCTGCATGCCATTCTAGGGGGTCCGCCACCACTGCCCCTCCCCTTTCCGTGGACTCCAACAATGGGGTATTCTCATCAGTCGCTTCGTCTGATGTTTTTGCGGATGGAGAAGATGATGAAGGAGATGATGAGGACGAGGTAGTCGAGAGCGCTCTGCACACCGATTTCCCCAAAAGCCAGGAACTCTTCCTCACCCTGACAGAGATACTCTCCCAACCCTCCCAAAGCAGTATCCCGGACCGTGAAGCCGGAGAAGGCACATCAGGTGAGTGAATTGAATTGAAAAGACATGGTTTAAAAGCAAGTGATTTTAATGATTCCTTTGCCCTGAGGACTGGGGATGCATTCGTGGCCAGTACAGCTACTGGAAAAGTCTGTTAACATGTCTGGGGATGGAGTGGAAATCCTCCAGGGACATCTCCATGAAGTTCTCCTGCAGGTACTCTAAAAGCCTTTGCAGAAGGTTTCTGCAGAGAGCAGCCTTATTGCGTCCTCCATGGTAGGAAACTTTACCACGCCAGGCCAGTAGCAAGTACTCTGGTATCATTGCACAACGAAGTCTGGCAGCATATGGCCTCGGTGTTTGCTGGCATTCAAGCAACATAAGTTCTTTCTCTGTCTGTGTTATCCTTATCAGAGTGATATCATTCATGGTTACCTGGTTGAAATACGGGAATTTAATTACGGGGACATTCAGAGGTGGCCGTTTCTACTGGGCTGTTTGCCTGTGCCTGAAAATAAATCCTCCCCGCAGTTTCCAGCCACACGGTGGGGGCAGGGGGACGGGGGGGGGGGCTTGATGCTGAGCAGTTTGCGGTCTGCTACCAGGGATCTTCCCTGATACCAGCTACGTAGTGGGGGAGGGGGACCCTTCATGCTGAGCAGTTGGCGTTCGGCTAGCAGGGATCTTCCCTGATTCCAGCCACGCAGTGGGGTGATGGCTAAAGTGATCATCTCAGAGAATGGAATGGCTGGGGTTACTTTGGTTTCTGCCGCTGCACGTTAACCCACAAAGCGCAGCACTAACTGGCCAACTCAAGGAGCTTTGCTTTGAATGGGAAAGGAGGGTGATGCTGTTAATTAAGGTTTCAGAAGCCGAAAGTCTATGGCTTACCATGGCCGCCTACTAGCCAAATTCCGTTGCCCGGCCCTACTTGTGTGATCTGTACACCAAAGCCCCAGGCACTCAATATAAAGATGCAAAATGCGACCTTGTACTGAAAGCACATGTGCTAGGTACTGTGAATGGTGTTGTTCACCGCGAAAGAGTATATGCATTGTTCTGTAAAATGTATCATTTTAAAAAATTCACTCCCTTTTTTTCATCCCGCAGCTGCAACTGCTTCTAGGCTTCCTCCAGCATCTCCCTCCCAAAGGCTATCCTAGATAAGGCAGCGAAAAAAATGCATACGCGACGAGATGTTCTCTGAGCTCATGCAGTGCTCCCGCACTGAAGTAGCTCAGCAAAATGTGTGGAGGGACACAATTTCCCAATACAAGAAAGCGGGAAGTGAATGGGAGGACAGGAGGGAAGAGCGTGAGGACAGGGGGGGACAGGTAGATGCTCAAGATGAGAGGTGGCGGCAGGAAGATCAGAGGGTGACTGAGGCAATGCAGGGGCTACTGCGAGAGCAAACCGACACGCTCCAGCGTCTGGTGGATGTTCTGCAGGAACGGAAGCAGGATGACGGACCGCTGCTGCAGCCCATCTGTAACCGCCCTCACCCCTCCCCAAATCCCATAGCCTTCACACCCAGAGTCCCAAACACGTGTGTGTGTGGGGGGAGGCTCCGTGCAACCAACCACTCCACCCCGGTGGATTGCCCAAGCAGCAGAAGGCTGTCATTCCCCAAGTTTTTAAGCGGCCTTTCCTTCCCTCCTCCCTCCACCTGCATCCCACCCTGGCCACCATCCCAGTTCTCTCCCATTGTTAATAAATGTTGAATAAACAATACTTGTTTGTTAATCAATGGTGCCTTTATTTCCTTTCAAAGCAAGGTGTGTTCAAAGGGAGGGAGGGCGGTTATTAATTAGAGAGGATAGGCAATATAAACAGAGTAAACAAAGGGGGCAGGTTCTCATCAAGGAGAAACAAACATAAGAGTCACTCGGTACCCTGGCCAGTCATGAAGCTAGTTTTCAAAGCTTAACTGATGCGCAGTGCGTCCTGCTGTGCTCTTCTAATCGCCCTGGTGTCTGGCTGTGCGTAAGCTGCAGCCAGGCGATTTGCCTCAACCTCCCATCCCGCCATAAACGTCTCCCCCTTACTCTCACAGAGACTGTGGAGCACACAGCAAGCAGTAATAATATAATGGGTATATTGCTTTCACTGAGGTCTGAACGAGTCAGTAAGCTGCGCCAGCGCCCTTTCAAACGTCCAAATGCACACTCCACCACCATTCTGCACTTGCTCAGCCTGTAGTTGAACAGCTCCTTACTACTGTCCAGGGCGCCTGTGTACGGCCTCATGAGCCAGAGCATTAGTGGGTAGGCTGGGTCCCCAAGGATCACTATAGGCATTTCAACATCCCCAACAGTTATTTTCTGGTCTGGGAAGTAAATACCTTCCTGCAGCCGTCTAAACAGGCAAGAGTTCCTGAAGACGCGAGCGTCATGAACTTTTCCCGGCCATCCGACGTTGATGTTGGTGAAACGTCCCTTGTGATCCACCAGTGCTTGCAGCACCACTGAAAAGTACCCCTTGCGGTTAATGTACTGGCTGCCCTGGTGCTCCGGTCCCAGGATAGGGATATGCATTCCGTCTATAGCCCCACCACAGTTAGGGAATCCCATCGCAGCGAAGCCATCTACTATGACCTGCACATTTCCCAGGGTCACTACCTTTGACAGCAGCAGCTCAATGATTGCGTTGGCTACTTGCATCACAGCAACCCCCACAGTAGATTTGCCCACTCCAAATTGATTCGCGATTGACCGGTAGCTGTCAGACGTTGCAAGCTTCCAGAGGGCTATCGCTACTCGCTTCTCAACTGTCAGGGCAGCTCTCATCCTGGTGTTCTGGAGCTTCAGGGCAGGGGACAGCAAGTCACAAAGTTCCAGGAAAGTGCCCTTACACATGCAAAAGTTTCGCAGCCACTGGGATTCATCCCAGACCTGCAACACTATGTGGTCCCACCAGTCTGTGCTCATTTCCCGGGCCCAGAATCGGCATTCCATGGCATGAGCCTGCCCCATTGCCACCAGGATATCCAATTTGCAGGGTCCCGTTCTTTGAGAGAGGTCTGTGTCCATGTCCTCATCACTGTCGTCACCGCGCTGCTGTAGCCTCCTCGCCTGCTTTGTCAAGTTCAAGTTATGCATAAAGTGCATGATAATGTGCGAGGTGTTGACAACGGCCATAACTGCTGCGATGATCTCACCGGGCTCCATGCTCGCCGCGCTATGGCGTCTGCGCTTGCAATCCAGGGAAAAGGGCGAAAAATGATTGTCTGCCATTGCTTTCACGGAGGGAGGGGAGAGTGAGGGTTGGATGATCACATTTACCCATAACCACCCGCAACAAAATTCTTGCCCCATCAGGCATTGGGAGCTCAACCCAGAATTCAAATGGGCAGCAGGGACTGCGGGAACTGTGGGATACCTACCCACAGTGCACCGCTTGCCCCGGTACTGTGGACTCACACCGCCGAATGAATGTGTTTAGTGTGGACACACACGTTCTACTTTATAATATCGGTTCCCAAAAATCGGTTTTGGTAAAATCGGACTATTTTCGTAGTGTAGACATACCCTTAGTGCCTGAAGGCTGTTCTCCACCCCTTTTACCTCTCTGGATGATAGACTGGAGACAGACTAGTATTATAAGTAAAGCAGAATGGTTCTTACCGAAGCTAGCCTTCACTCAGTCATTCCCATTTAATGATTTCTAGACATAGATTGGTCTAGATGAAAGTCACTGCAGTTCCAAACTGATAGTAAAGCCAGTCAAATGATTCATAATGAATAATTTATCCAGTTAATTTCATGCATATTTCTATTACTTGTCCACAAATAGATTGAAATTTTCACAAATGTTCTCATTATTCAAAATTTTTTGACAAACAGTTTCTGCAGTAAAGTTTTTGTATATTGCTTATTTACAAACAGTATTCCATATTTGCCTGTTTTGATTGGATAAATATGTTATATTTTATCTCTGTGCTCTGGCTGGATGAGAAAAATTCTTAATAACGGATTTCTAGTGCAAATACCTGCAGTTCAAAATTTGGTTTAAGAAATACTATGAAATATTCATTGTGCTATCAAACATTCTGGTCAGTCAACTTCTTTGTTGTTTGAAGAAAGCAAATTCAAAAGTGGTACAAATAAAGAACATAAAAATTATTTAAAATTGGCATCACCATTCATGGGTAATCTGGAGTCTTTTCACATAGATGTTGCCATTTAAGATCTAGGAGCCTGATCCAAAGCCCATTAAAGTCAATGTATCAGCTGCTACTGAGGTTTCTTTTGCTAGTAAGAGGATAACACTGTGACAAACTGGGAAAATGTTGTATTTTTATTAATATTATACGAGATTCGGTTTCCCAGTTCAAATTTTGGATTGCTGCCTAACAGTGCACAAAGGTAAATCAAAAGGAGGCTGTAAAGGGGACTATTAAAGAACTGATCACGAAAGGTAAAACAATCATAGAGATAAGAACGTCAGGTACACACCTTCAAATCAGGGTTGGGCCATCAACTGGGGGGAGTTACCTTGCTGGCTCCATCCAGGAAATGATGTTTTACTGTTTCCAAGGCTAACCCTCAGACCAAAAGACCCTGACTGGTTACAAAGGTGCCCCTGGCAGAAAAGGAGGGGTTTTCGGGGTGAGCTGAGAGAGGTGGCCTTGTGTGTCAGTGAAAAAAACTGACATGTTGAGAAGACTCAACACTGAGGGAGAACGTTGCAAGCAGAGTAGGCTGTTCTCCCAACTCACAGATGGGGAATAAACCAGACCTCCCAATCTATGGTTAGAGAGATTACGTTTAGGTAAGGGAATATGAGTGTAGGCCTTTGTTATTTTAAATCCAATTCTCTAAACTCTGTGCACCTACTGGCAGATTAAATCCTGCTTTGCTTTGACCAAGTTCTTTCTATATCACTGCAAATGGATGCTGTCACAGTCTCCCAGAAGAAAAGTCTTGCAGGTGCCATTACTCCTACTGAAGTAATCATGGTTAATACCAATGGGAGTGTAACCCAGAGACCCAGTCAGACAGCACCTGGATCCAAAATCTCACTCCGAAGAGAAGTGAAGCTACAGGCCAGTGACTTGAAAGGGGAGCACTCAAGGGGCTGGGAAGACTCTCACAGGGGACAGCCTGCCCAGGGACGATGACAAGCACTTTGGGCCAAATCTGGATTGTTGTTTTTATATGAGTTATCTTTGCTCACACAAAGAGTCCCTTTGACTTTCGGGGGACTCCCTTTGTGAGTAAGGATTATTTGATGAGTAAGTTGAGTAGGATGTTGCCCCTAAGTAGAGATATGTAAACTAAAGTGTTTCCCTGATTCCGCATATTTAATAGGCATCAGACTATTTTAAAATACTCCCATGATGAGAATGAAAATGAGCCCCAAATCCTATTATACTCATGAGGGAAGAGAAGTCTCCTTTCTACTTGTCTTTCTTTTTTACCTCTATTCACTTCACCTGTCGAAGACTAATGACTTTAAATATGTCTCTTTAAGCTGAGTCATGCTATCAGCTAAATGTGAAAAATTAAATCAATGCCGTTGCAGGCACAATTAGCTCAGTAACATTTATAGTAGCATCAGCTGCTTACCCTTTGCACATTTTCCATTACCACACTGAATCTTGCATCTAGATACCCCGGATAAAAATAAGTGAGTTGAGATATTATCAGGTATATGTTGCATGAAAGCTTAGATAAAATCTCCTGATTTTAAAATTCTTTTGCAATGAAGAAAAAAATCTAACTCACAAATCACACAAGCTTTGATCTTGTTCTGTCCTCAGGATCATTTTATGTTTCTATAGCCATATATCCCACATTTCCCAGTGTAATGCTATCTATGTACGTATACACACTCTCCCCACCTGATAGTCTTTTATATTATCTAAAATGTATATCTATATGCTATGAGAGAGAAACAGATTGATATATTCCATTGTGTCTCTTCTTCATCTGACACTAAGCACTGTTAATTGTTTACTAAACTGAAGTCTTAATAAATCCTTACTTAAACAGACTCAATGTACATCTGTAAAATCCTTCACATTTTTGGTTCAGTGGAACCATTCTTGCGGCCTAGGCATAAATCTTTAAGGACTTTAGTTTTGTATTCCTCCCTATTAATCAGGACATGCAGGTGAATGAAACATAATAACAGGGATGATTTTAAAGAGACAGGCTACAATTTAGCAAGCTAATCTCTACCCCATAAATACTAGGCTTTGTATAGGTTCAAGTGCATGCATAAATGGCCTCATACCATATAACTAATTAGTCAGGATAGGCCCTCTTCAGCCTAACTCCTGGGACACAGCCCATCACTGAATCCTCTAACCCTTCCCTCTGCAAAGTGGAATGAGGGTACCATTCTACACTGGGGGGGGGAGGCAAAAGGAGAGGGGGAATCGATCAAAGTTACGCAACTTCAGCTACGTGAATAACATAGTTGAAGTCGACATACTTAAATCTACTTACCGCGGTGTCTTCATAGGATCATAGACTCATAGAATATCAGGGTTGGAAAGGACCTCAGGAGGTCATCTAGTCCAACCCCCTGCTCAAAGCAGGACCAATCACCAACTAAATCATCCCAGCCAGGGCTTTGTCAAGCCTGACCTTAAAAACCTCTAAGGAAGGAGATTCCACCACCTCCCTAAGTAACCCATTCCAGTGCTTCACCACCCTCCTAGTGAAAAGGTTTTTCCTAATATCCAACCTAAACCTCCCCCACTGCAACTTGTGACCATTATTCCTTATTCTGTCATCTGGTACCACTCAGAACAGTCTAGATCCATCCCCTTTGGAACCCTCTTTCGGGTAGTTGAAAGCAGCTATCAAATCCCCCTTCATTATTTCCTTCTGCAGACTAAATAATCCCAGTTCCCTCAGCCTCTCCTCATAAGTCATGTGCTCCAACCCCCTAATCATTTTTGTTGCCTTCTGCTGGACTCTTTCCAATTTTTCCACATCCTTCTTGTAGTGTGGGGCACAAAACTGGACACAGTACTCCAGACGAGGCCTCACCAATGCCGAATAGAGGGGAATGATCACATCCCTCGATTTGCTGACAATGCTCCTACTTGTACAGCTCAAAATGCTGTTAGCCTTCTTGGCAACAAGGGTACACTGTTGATTTATATGCAGCTTCTCATCCACTGTAAACTGCAGAACTGCTGCCTAGCCATTCGGTCCCTAGTCTGTAGCAGTGCATGGGATTCTTCCGTCCTAAGTGCAGGACTTTGCATTTGTCCTTGTTGAACCTCATCAGATTTCTTTTGGCCCAATCCACTAATTTGTCTAGGTCCCTCTTTCTCCTATCCCTACCCTCCAGCATATCCACCACTCCTCCCAGTTTAGTGTCATCTGCAAACTTGCTGAGGGTGCAATCTATACCATCCTCCAGATCATTAATGAATATATTGAACAAAACCGTCCCCAGGACTGACCCTTGGGGCACTCCGCTTGATACCGGCTGCCAACTAGACATGGAGCCATTGATCACTACCCATCAAGCCCGATGATCTAGCCAGCTTTCTAATCACCTTATAGTCCATTCATCCAGACCATACTTCCTTAACTTGCTGGCAAGAATACTGTGGGAGACTGCCTCAAAAGCTTTGCTAAAGTCAAGGAATAACACGTCCAGTGCTTTCCTCTCACCTACAGAGCCAATTATCTCATCATAGAATGCAATTAGGTTAGTCAAGCATGACTTGCCCTTGGTGAATCCACGCTGACTGTTCCTGATCACTTTCCTCTCCTCTAAGTGCTTCAAAATTGATTCCTTGAGGACCTGCTCCATGATTTTTCCAGGGACTGAGGTGAGACTGACTGGCCTGTAGTTCCCCGAATCCTCCTTCTTCCCTTTTTTAAAGATGGGCACTACATTAGCCTTTTTCCAGTCATCCGGGACCTCCCCTGATCGCCATGAGTTTTCAAAGATAATGGCCAATGGCTCTGCAATCACATCCGCCAACTCCTTTAGCACCCTCGGATGCAGTGCATCCAGCCTCATGGACTTGTGTTCATCCAGCTTTTCTAAATAGTCCTGAACCACTTCTTTCTCCCCAGAAGGTTACGTCCTCCCCATACTGTGCTGCCCAGTGCAGCAATCTGGTAGCTGACCTTGTTCGTGAAGACAGAGACAAAAAAAGCATTGCGTACATTAGCTTTTTCCACATCCTCTGTCACTAGGTTGCTTCCCCTATTCAGTAAGGGGCCCACACTTTCCTTGATCTTCTTCTTGTTGCTAACGTACCTGAAGAAACCCTTCTTCTTACTCTTAACATCCCTTACTAGCTGCAACTCCAAGTGTGATTTGGCCTTCCTGATTTCACTCCTGCATGTCTGAGCAATATTTTTATACTCCCCCCATGTCATTTGTCCAATCTTCCACTTCTTGTAAGCTTCTTTTTTGTGTTTAAGATCAGCAAGGATTTCACTGTTAAGCCAAGCTGGTCGTCTGCCATATTTATTATTCTTTCTACACATCGGGATGGTTTGTTCCTGAAACCTCAATAAGGATTCTTTAAAATACAGCCAGCTCTTCTGGACTCCTTTCCCCCTCATGTTAGTCTCCCAGAGGATCCTGCCCATCAGGGCCGGCCCTAGCTTTTTGGCCGCCCCAAGCAAAAAAAAAACAAACCCACAAGCGCGCACCCCCCCCCGCCCGCAACGCCGGCCAAAACACGCCCCCCCAACAACGCCGCACCGCCAAAACGCTGGGGGGGGGCAGCGGGGAGGGCTGCATGCCCGCTGCCCCGCTCCCCCTGCCAGTGGGGAGCGGAGCACGCCTGCTGCCCCACTGCCCCGGCCGGGGCGCCGGCGGGGAGGGGAGCACGCCAGCGGCCCCGCTGCCCTGGCCAGGGTGCCGGCGGGGAGCGGAGCACGCCTGCTGCCCCGCTCCCCCGGCCGCCCCACTGCCCCGGCCGGGGCGCCGGCAGGGAGCGGAGCATGCCTGCTGCCCGGCTCTCCCGGCCCGGGAGCGGAGCATGCCTGCTGCCCTGCTCTCCTGGCTGCCCCGCTGCCCGGCCAGATTTAAAAAAAAAACAACCCTTGAATGCCGCCCCCCTCCAGGTGCCGCCCCAAGCACGTGCTTGGTAGGCTGGTGCCTGGAGCCGGCCCTGCTGCCCATCAGTTCCATGAGGGAGTCAAAGTCTGCTTTTCTGAAGTCCAGGGTCCATATTCTGCTGCTCTCCTTTTTTCCTTGTGTCAGGATCTGAACTCGACCATCTCATGCCTCCAAGGTTCCCATCCACTTTTGCTTCCCCTACTAATTCTTCCCTGTTTGTGCGCAGCAGGACAAGAAGTCGGTTCCTCCAGCACTTGCACCAGGAAATTGTCCCCTACACTTTCCAAATGTGTTCTGGATTGTCTGTGCAACTTCACTGTGGTAAGTCTATGGCTGACACTCTTCCGTCGACTCTGCCTGCGCCTCTCACCCTGGTGGAGTACCAGAGTCGATGGGAAAGCGCTCAGTGGTCGATTTATCGCGTTGGGACTAGATGCAATAAATCAACCCCCGCTGGATAGATCGCTACCCGTTGATCCAGCGGATAATGTAGACAAGCCCTCAGTCTCTGAAGACTTAGGGTCTCCACTGCTCCCTACAGGCTAAAAGATCCACCAGCAATATCCTGGGTCTCTTACTTGCATTTGCCTCTGGGAGCAGCCCTTTAAGTCTTTATGGATGTTGGCTACAAGTTGCCATTAACGTTGCCTATTCCTAACATTCAAAATTCTTATTCTGACTCCGTTTGACATTCAATTGGACCTTCAAGAAGGCAAAAATCTCCTGAACATCTTGACAGTTTGGCCCAGTGAGGAAAAAAATCCTTCTTGATCCCAAAACAGGGGATCTGGTCAGACTAGCATCCTGGAAACACAGCTTGGCAGTACTCCAAACACATGGAGGGAGAGCAGGGCAGCAGTAAAGTAGGGTTGCCAACTGTCTACTCACACAAAACTGAATACCCTTCCCCTGCCCCTGCCCCGCCCCTCCTCTGAGGCCCCATCCATGCCCCACCCCTTCTCTGAGTCCCCACCCCCGCTCACTCCATCCCACCCTCCCTCTGTTGCTCGCTCTCCCCATCCTCACTCACTTGCTCATTTTCACCAGGCTGGCTCGGGGGCTGGAGTGTGGGAGGGGGTCCAGCTCGGGGTGCGGGCTCCAGAGTGGGGCCAGAAATGAGGAATTCAGAGTGCAGGAGAGGGCTCCAGGATGAGGCAGTGGGTTGGGATATGAGAGTGGGTGAGGGCTCGGGCCAGGGATGAGGGGTTTTGGGTGCAGGAGGGGCCTCTTGGCTTGGGGGTGGAGCTGAGTGGTTTGGAATATGGGCAGGGGCCCTGGGCTGAGGCAGGGGGTAGGGGTGTGGGAGGAGAGATGGGCTCTGGGCTGGGGGTGCGAGCTCTGGAGTGAGGCTGGGAATGAGGCATTTGGGGTATAGGAGGGTGCTCCAGGCTGGGATTGAAGGGTTTGGCAGGCAGGAGGTGATCAGGGCTGGGGCTGGGGGCTGGGGGTTGAGGCCTGGGGTGCAGGCTCCAGGTGGCGCTTGCCTCAAGCAGTTCCCAGCCAAAGGGAGCTGCAGGGGCAGTGCTTGGGGCAGGGGCAGCATGTGGAGTAACCTGCCTGCTCCATGGGTAGGAGCCGGAGGGGAGACATGCGGCTTCTTCCCGGTAGCCACATTGCGCTGAGGCTAGCAGGGAGCCTGCCAGCCCCGCTGTGCGGTGCTGCCAACCGGACAGTCAATAGCCCAGTCAGTGGTGCTGACCGGAGCCACCAGGATCCCTTTTTGAACAGGTGTTCTGGTCGAAAACCAGATACTTGGTCACCCTACAGTAGAGTCAAGTTGGCTTCTAGATACACAACAGTTTTAAACAGAGGAGGGGGTATGTGAGAGACAATCAGCACCCCCAAAAAACCCCAGCTTGCCAAAAGGAGGTAGAAAAGCCATTCCCCTTCCTTAAAGCACACTCTTATGTGCATTCTGAGGCATGAGGAAGGGAAAGGCACCAGTATGCTTGAGCATAAGCCCTCTCCCTCAGGCCTCACTAGGGACTCCTGGGGTTAGCTAGCTCTCTGTCAGTCTGATAAAATCCCCACCACAGCTGCTGAGATGGGATCAGGGGCATTTTTGAGTAAATGAGGCCTTTTCAAACATGAGGGTCCAGATCCAATAGCACTGACTTCAAATTGGTTTTGGACGTGGCCCATAGTGCTCTGTAGAGCACTAGGTAGTTAGCCCTCTTGTACGGAGCTCCAGTTCCAGGCCAACTCTATTTCTCTCATTGATCTCAGAAAGGAAGTTTTGTTTACGGGACAAACTAATTAGAACATGTTTAAAAAAAATAGCACAGAGCTAAACAGACTGCAGAAAATGAGCTGCAAAGAGAGACATCATGCTTTTGTGGCAGAGCCAGAAACTAGCGAAAAACAAATTATGGAAGAAACATTTTTAATAGACATGCTTAATGTTTTTATTGGTGAGAATGCTGAAAAGGCTGGCAATTCAAGTTTACATCCAAATTGTCAAACATAATTGTTTGTGTATGTAGCATAAACAAAATCTTCGTTTTAAGAGTCTTAAGAACACTAAGTAATATAACACTGGCTTTTGCAGCATTAAAAACAAATAATAGACTTGTGTAGAGTTATTATGTTTAGAGAAACACAAAAAAGCCATTAGATTTCATTAAAGACAGACAAATTGTTAAATGGTTTTTGCTGCTTTGATCTGCACAAAAGATATAACTCATTTCTTGGGAACATTTTCTATTCAAACTTGCTTCCTTAAAATATGCTTTTGAAAGTGTGCATTAAAATAAAAGCTGCATTCAAATGCAAACACTCAGCTCATAATTTCTGAGAGTTGATAATTGTATTAATCGGGTAGCAATCTGTGCATCTGTGATATTGTTGTGACCTCTTCAGCTGAAAGCAACTTCTAATAGGCACTTTGAAAATTCAAGAGTCATTGACATGAGTGCAAGAATGTACTATTTACAATGAAACATGTTCAGCTGGTAAACAGAATGAAACAAAAACGGGGAGAGCGAAGAGGAATTTAAAATAATCCCAAAGATGAAGCAAACACAAACTGGCATCAAATGAAGCATAATAAGGAAATGAAGTGGCAAAAGTACTCTAAATGGCTCTCCTGCTGCCATACAAACAGTCCAATGTGAAATTTTAACTTGTCTCACTAGGTACAGTATAAAGAAAATAAGAAAGAAATACTTGTGGCACCTTAGAGACTAACAAATTTATTTCAGCATATACTTTCGTGGACTACAGTCCACTTCATGGGATGCATGGAATGGAACACTCAGTGAGAGGATATTTATACAGTCAGAGAAACATGAAAAGGTGGAAGTAACCATATCAACTGTAAAAGGCTAATTAATTGAAAGGAACTGTTATCAGTAGGAAAGAAACTTTTGAAGTGGTAATCAATATGGCCCATTACAGACAGTTGACACAAAGGAGTTAAGGGTATTTAACAGGGGGGGGGGAATAAATCCAATTAACATAATGACCGAGCCATTCACAGTCAATATTCAGACCTAAGGTAATGGTATCTAGTTTGCATATTAACTCCAGTTCAGCAACTTCGGGTTGGAGTCTGTTTTTGAAGTTTTTCTGTTGTAAAATTGCTACCTTTAAATCTGTCATTGCGTAATCAGGGAGGTTGAAGTGTTCACCTACTGGCTTTTGAATGTGATGATTCCTGATGTCAGTATATTCAGTATATACAGTATATTCCCTTTTGAAAAGCCTTTCTTCTAGCCCTTGCACATCTGGAAGTTGAGCGAGGCTAAATTCCATTTGCAGAGGGCTGAAAAATAGCTTGAAAAAATATTAATGTTGAAGGGCAATGTGCTGATTTAAAATCACTCCGTTTGTACAAAGAAAATATTTCAAGTGAAAACCAAGAGTTGTGGAATGAAACTCTGCTGTAGAGTCAAGGTTATGGTGTAGATACATTACCCAGTCTAGGCCAGATATTGTTGTTCTCACTCAAGCAAAACTCGCGTTGACAAACTGAGAAAAGGTAACAGGATCAAGCTTGTTATGTTACGAGACAGGTCATTCCCTAGAACTCTACATGCTCTTGTGGCCAAACAGACTAAGACAGAAATCACCTACCAAATAAAACTGAACAGTGCCCTAAGAAAGCAAACAGAAGTGAATGAAAACAGGAGATTCCAAGCTCTTTTGTCAGTTGTTTAACATGCCATTTTAATTCTGTTCAACTGAAGTTTCCAAATGCCAGCTCCATACACCAGAAAATAAACCATGAACTTTTTAACCAATTAAACTAAATATAACCACTTACCCATTTTAGCTTGGAAATGGAATATACCCTGTTTCTTATTCCTTGTTAAAAAAACTGAACAGAGAAATGTCTTCTCAAGATCCCAAAGCTCACAGTAACATTATTTTAAAAGTATTTTTAGATGCAGTTGACCTTAAAAAACATTATAGAAAATCAGATAAAAAAATCAGGATAGAATGTCTCTTATGCAGGCAGATAAGAAATATAGGGAAAGCTACTATTGGGTGTAAAAATGAATGTCTTGAAAGAGGCATTGACTTTGTTTAATTATTAACATCAGTATTACAGTAATGCTCGGAGGCTCTATTGGGACCAGGGACCATTGTGTTGGACGCTGTACACAGAGTAAGAAGACAGTTTTTGCCTCAAAAACCTTAAAACTTAAGGCCCCGTTCTTGCACCGAGCTCCATACAGTTGGACCGAGCTAGTGTGAGTTGGACACCTAAATTAAGACAAAATGCAACAATGGATGTAACCCACAATATGAAAGGTTGGGCAGTGGGTGTGGAGGAACCAGCAATAAGAGCATGTGATGACACTGGCCAGCTATGGGCATAACTAGCTAGCTCTGAGTTGCTTATTTTTTAATTATAAGATATAAATAGAACATAAAGGAGATGCATATCAGAAGAGCCTGCCAGGCAGCCACTTGGCCTTATCGGCTGACAATTTACTTCAGGCTTCATAGTAACAAACCCAATGGTTGAGCAGATTCCCACACAGTTAGACAATCACAACCAAAGTGTAGTATTGAATGTTTCCTTCATTTTCTTCTAATCAATTTTCTAGGTTTGTGACGAAACCCATAGTTTCCAAGGACACATAGTAAACCCATATTTTACTGCTTATCTGCCAATGTTGGAGTAACCCAGTCACATGGCCATGATGTAACAAAGCTAGGAATTGACAACGATATGACGGTTTTTGTTTTGTTTTTTTTAATATTAGATTTACCACTAAGGGTGATGAAAGGAGATAACCTATACCACTATTCCTGTGGAAAACTACCCTCAAAGGTCTCCCCTATGATAAAACTGTGTGAGGATAGATCCTTCAAACTGCAAATAAGGACCCCCGTTTCCCCAGAAACTCTGTATCAAAGTTTGTGATGATCAGTTTTTGCTTATTTGTAACATCATTCCTTGAAAGGTTTCCCTTTAACCCTGTGCCATCTACTATCATCAAATGCTAACAGCTCCATCTCCTGTGCCTGATCTGGATTTCCTCCTCATACACACAACTCCCCCATCTTCACAACATCAACAGGAGATGTTCCTTTAAAAGTCTTTTGGTGATCATATCAGAAAGAGACGAGTAAATGGTCAAGAGGTGGCAGGAATCAGACAGATACTGTATCAGCTATAGCCATATCTATAAACATTTAACTGAACTCAGTACTATCTCTATGTTTACTTACTACACAGAAGTATAGGATTCCAAACTTTTGCTCGCCTCCATCATTATTGTGTATTACAAATGCACCTCCTGAAGACTTGTACTACCTGGGAAACACAAATCAGAAAAATAAAGTCAGAAAAATGTCAAGCCAAACCATAGGTGTTACAACTGAAAAGGCCTTATCAGTTCATCTGCCTGCCAGTGCAGGGCTGTTTGCTGTTGTTATATACTTTTTCTTATTCATCTTTTAAATATTTCAATCAACAAGAGTTCCATTCATTTCCCTTGGCTGATCATCCCAGTTTGCTATATCTCACTATTAGGAAATGTATCCTAATGTCACCATAAATTTTCCTTTATTTTTTTTCATCCCCAGTTATCCTCCATTATATAAATTAAAACAAGTCCTCTCCTTGCTTTGATTATGCACACTAAATATTTGTGCAAATATATCCGACTCCCTTTATTTTAAATATCCATTAGACATCATTTAATAAAGCCATATATTTTCATACATCTTCTAAATTTTCCTCAACCTCAGTTACTTAATATTTTTGAATGTAGGCAATAATTTCTATAATAACCATCCTAAAATAATTGAACATGTTTATAAAAAAAAACCCTCCCCAACAATATGTATTATCAACCAGTCACCAAAGTACTGTCCACCCACTGCCTATCCACTGATGATAACTAATTGGCCAGTGACTGACCCAAATCAACAGATTTTTTAAAATGCCTGTGTCTGAATTTCCTTCCCCTTGTTGCCATTATTTTGGAAGCTAGAGTGCTTGAAGCAATTCCAGCATAAAACAGCAGAATGGTACAGTATATATGTTGGAATTACTTGACACATTAAATTCAGGGTGGCTCTAAGAAGTTCCGAGAAATAGAGTCCTGTTTCTTGGAGCTGTGTGACTGAACAAGGAAGTAGATGAAATTGTTTATTTGGGACCAGATAGAGTGACTGGATTTAGACAGGAGTAATCAGAGTAGAATTATGCCCTTGTTTTATGCCCCTATAAGTACTTAAGCTAGTGCCTAATTTTAAGCATGTCAGAAGTCCCACTGGAGTCATCAGGACTTCTCCTGTACTTATTTGCTGCATCACGGTGATAATGAACTATATATATTAGTACTTGATATAGTTGTATATAGTATAGTGAACATATATTTTAATATTTTTATACCTACATTTTGCTGCAACCAACAGACTGATCCTGTGAGGAAATGAGTGTCTTCAACTTCCATTAAAGACATCGTAGTTAGAGGATGCTCAGAATCTCAGATTACTGGTCACCAGGTATTATGTAGTGTTATTATATGGTTAGAGATAGTGATATCTTTATATGTAGTTCATGTATTTTGACTGAAATTAAAAAAAACTGGAAACTCAAATGAACATGGACAAAGTCTAAACTCTCTCAGCAAATCCAATAAAGTATATAAAAGCAATGGTACAAGGGGAAAAATAGGAAAGTGTCCAGTTAATGGTTTAGGTTAGGAGCAGCAACCCCATTCTACACTGGTCTACTTCTCAAATGGTTGAACACAAGCATGCTCCTCACTTTGTTGTTAAACAATGCTCCAGTGGATTGGGGTAGAGGACAGCTATAAAAATTGAGATTTTAACTGGAAGAGACAAATGGAAGTAATGAAAATTAACTCAGACAGTTAGAAAGTGAAATTGAAAAGGCAGGGAAATGAAACATAAAAAGGAAATTCAAAACCACAGTGCAATGCACCTTTGGATATTAGAGCAATGGTAACGGAGTTCCTAAGTGCTGCACTGATGAGCAGAAGCTTCATTAATCTTTTGTGACAAGTGACTTGGGAGAAACAAAATTGTGCTAAGCTTGAGAACCTGTAATATCCTGCTACCAAAGGCCACTTCTAAGAAACAGAAATTGTTGAAACCCAAGTTTCAAATGTTGTAAATCCTACCAAGAAAGCACTGAAATGGCTTTAAAAAAAACTTGCTGTCATACTTTTTTTTAAAGACCTTACATTCCTAATTAATTTTTTCACATCATGAAGCTTGATGGGGCAGAGCCGACATGGCTCCACTGATTTCAACAGAGCTATGACAACTTATACTGCCAGAGGCTCTGCCCTGGTATATATGTTTTTCTACAAACTTTTAAAAGTCACATGCTGTTTTCATGTAAAAACATAACATAGATTTGCATCTTTTTGCATACAGTGAAAAGGATGCTATTTCCTTATGTTCTGCAGTGAGGTTCTTTATGTATTTATTTAGCCTTATTTACAGTGGCTCTATGAAAACATGTCTATAACCATAATACCGGGGGAGGGGAAGAAATCATGTCTCTGAGACATATGCATGGGGAAGAATCTGGGTGTGACTCTTTCTACAACTGCACAGAAAGGTGGGTGCCAAATACTTCTGTGGTAATGTCCCCCCAATGCTTCTTGAGCCCACCAACTGTCCTCCATGGATCTGTAACCTATCGAGGGGGAGGAAACAGGCACCAGGGGATGGATGGAAAAGTGGATGGCTTGAGAGTACAGACCAAGGGAGATAAGCACTGTCTCTCCTCTCCCACTGTGGCAGTGGAACTCGGCTGGAAAATGTTGAAGGAAGAAGTCTGGCTGAAGGAAGAAGTATGGTTAAATCATCAGCTCAGGCTGCAGGAGATCTGGGCCCAAATCCCGGGTTTGCCATCAATCTCCTCTGTATGACCTTGGACATGCTAATTAATCTCTGTGTGCCTAAACTCCCTGTGTGAGATCTAGAATTGGGAACTGACCTGGTGTTTGTCTCAGGGATCAGAAAAGGACAACTGATGTCACTTCATTGATGGGGACACTGATATTATGCTTATTGAATTGGTGATAAAGATTCCTGTAGAAGCTCCTAAACTGCTTCTCTTTACATCTCAGGGAAGTTCTTTTTCCTTACCATATAATTACACACCCTAGCTGCACCCTTAGCATCTGGTAGCCAGAGGGCTCCTAAACAAGTGGAAATATGTTGTCAAAGCATCTAGGCTGGAGAGAGGAGAAGGCTGGGGGGGAGATGCTGCTGAGGAAAGTGGCCACTTAACATAACCCTTTTGGGAACTGCAGGCCTAGAGCTTATTCTATGGAAGCACCTTGGTCACTAGCTGCAGTTCCACACTGTTATCAGGTACTCCTACCTTCAGCATGAGAAGAAGCCTTCAGTTTGGCAGCTCTGTCACCCCACACCTCCAACCATCATATAAAGCTATTGAATTAAGTGGCTTCTCCCCCCATTGGTGCTCAACCTCCTTGATACAATTTATAACCCTCCTCCTACCAGTATGCCCGACCCAGTGTAGGCAATCCTATTCCCTATCTCCAAATTTGGGAATTCTCCCATGCATGAAGCATGTTTCTGCCTTGTTTCTACTTCCTGGTCTCTGGAGGAGATAACAGGCAGTAGATCTCCTGAGGAAGCTCTCAACTCTACTAGCTTCTGCAGGAAGATGTCAAGTATCCCTGGCTTTGATAGTGTCACCAGAGATGGTTGCATTCAAGAAGTGGGGTCACTTAGAGGGAAGGGAAGGAGATCTTAAAAGTAACTGTCCAAGCTTGGTCTTTTATGCTAGCTGCTCACTTTAATTGTGAATGTGCCTTTATTGAAGTCAAAAATACATTTATTAATCATTTAAATATTTATCATGTGGATGTTAAATCGAGCACCCAAAATGCAGGTGCTTGAGTTCTGAAGAGCAGGAAGATTTAGATTTTATCTCAGAAAACAACACAAAGGAAATTACTGGACAATTTAACCTTATGGGAAATGGATACAAGTGAATAATTGTTGTTAAAAATGTGAAAACTAAATTGAGCTTTTCACACACAGCTTCAGCCCAAATGGAAGTGTCTGAGGAAGCTACAGGCAACTGACCACAGTTGTGTCAGTTGAACATGACTGCGTCTGAGTTTTACAATAAAAATGGAGCATGCCTAGGATTACAATGCATTCAAATGGAGGATCCCAGCATTGACACCACAAGGTGCTACGACAGTACAAATACTATACTTTATTTCTAAAAGAGACAGGCTTTATTTTTCACATCAAAAATAATTGTTTTTGTGTTATTTATTTCATCTGATTTGGGAGAAAAACAAACAAACTGAAAAAAATACTGTCCCTAATTAGATGTAGCGGACACCCTGGTCACTATTCTCATATAATAACAGGAAGAAAACTCCCAAACTTCACTTCTCAACTCCTAGTCATTGGTAGTTAC
The DNA here is from genome assembly GCA_037349315.1 of Chelydra serpentina. Lineage (NCBI taxonomy): Eukaryota > Metazoa > Chordata > Testudines > Chelydridae > Chelydra > Chelydra serpentina. The sequence continues at coordinate 23,813,494 of JBAIAC010000035.1, read as the reverse complement.
AGGTCTTACATCCACTCCTCAGATTAGCCACTAAAAGATGAATCAATCACAAACTGATGAACACTTGAGCAAATCTGATTCCAGGCAATGAAGGGCAGTGGCACAAATACACTTCACATTTTCTGCAAGGTTAAACTAATGCAAAATAAATCCCTCAAGTTATGTAAACAAATTATAGTAATGTTGTCTGACAGCATGCATTAAATAGGATTAATTTAGTAAGCATAAAATATGCAGGGGACTCATTCCATTCCCAAATTATTCCGTTTGTACACTGCCTCCTGAAACTTTGTTAATACAAGAGAGGCCAGAGAGAGCTAGAGAAAGGAGAGTATTGGGAATGTCTAAAGGGCAGGGGGAAATTGGGTAGTTTGGGGAGAGAGAAAGTGAGGATCCAACATTTTGGAGAGGGAGAAGCAAATAAATTTCTGCAGCTGCACAGCCCACAGAAGAAATTCAAATACCCTGCGGCTCTGCAACCATACAGGATGTTCCGTATTGCACAAGGGTGCTTCAAAGACTGCTATGTAAAAATCTTATGTCTGAGCCTCAGCCCATCTGATGATGTCCGAAGAGGGACTGTGCATACTCAGATGGCTCAGAAGGAGGTGATGGGTGGAATGCAGGCGACCAATCTTAAAGGAGGCATCAGTGAGAAAATTGGAATGGATTAACCACTTTCAATTACATGGGTGTAAACTAAGGGCCAAATAGGTTAAAATGCTACAAAATTAATAGAACTGGTAAAAAATTAATTTCAAAAATTTTCTATGGGGAATATAGATATATACATTTTTTGCAAGATCATGGCCCAAAAGACAGATTTTACCATCTGTTCCCACAGTCTGCATAGTTAAAACCACATGCCACAGGAGAATTCCTCAGTAAAATTGCAGCACAAAAACACAGCTACATAATTAAAATAAATAATATTGGTCTGATTTACATTATTCTATAGCCCTATTCAAAACATCATGGGCCATGTACAGTTGGTAGAAATTGGGATAGCTCCATCAAAGTCAATGGTGCTAGGCTGATTTCACCACTTGAGGATCTGGAGTATCATATGTTGAAATAGCTTCTGAGACCTTATCCACTCAGTAGCTTCTGGGACGTTATCCTCTTGGTTCCCAAGAACTCAACTCAACTCCAAACTCACCACTGAGGTTTCTTTATTACCATACAATCAACCTACTTCTGAGGTGATCAGGCTCAAGCATAGGGAGTGGGTACAGGGCATACCACACATTCAAAATTACACAGAAACCCCCTTCTCCTTATATACTTTTACAGATTAAATTACATACACTTGTTTGGGGATTGGCTTAGTTACATTGCAGGAACCAATCTCTGTACATCATGCTCTGTCCACATGCTGCCCATGTTTGACTTTACTCTTTATCTCATCTTTACACTCATGAATTCTCTGGTCCATTATCATCTTGATTTTAGTCAACGGTTCCCAGTGTGTTCTCCCTCTTATCTTAACTAGCTCAGTCATTCTGTCTTTTAGCTTTGTGACCCATTTACTTATTTTTCACAAACATTCCATTTTCAGCCTGCTGACATAGTTAATTCCATCACCCTGTCTTCCAAGAAATGAGGCCTCCCTCATGCTTAATTATTCATGCCAAGCATATCTTAAACCTTATTGAAACTTTTGTACTTGTGAAGAAAAATCTGGGGGGCCCAAAACGTTGGCCAAGCTGTGTAGGCCTTAAAGCTTTGGATAAGCTTGTTGCTAGGCTGTGTTGAACTTTGGTTCAGCTTGTTTCTGTGCATTAAAAAAAAAAGGCAAAAGTAAAAAAGTCCCCAAACAAAACAATTTGCAATAGCAAAAGCTTAAAAAATAAATAACCGCAGTTAGGCAAAAGGGTAAACAGTAAATATCAAAAAAAGCCTAATATAAAAAATGCTCATTTTGCTGGCTTTGCTTTTAACCTGTATGAAAGAAGGTCAGTAAAACTGGTGTGTGTGTGAGTCACTGGAAGACGCCCAGAGCGTTTCGCAAAGCCTGAAACTCGTAACTGAAGCTGACTCTAACGCAAGCCCAGTGACTCCGACTAGTAAGGGCCGAAACAGAAGGACCCTGACCAAAGTAGCCTCGCTCTTCTGGCTTGACTGGCAAGGGGACTGCCTGGGTCTAGAAGTGTGTAACCCTATCCTCTCCATCCTCGGACAGGTTTCTCCCATACCCTCTTCCCTCCCCGCTGCCTAAGGGCAGTCCATGAGCCACTGAAGGGTCCAAACGCCCCTCCAGAAGCAACAAAGTAAGCGGTAATAACCGACGCTCTTTGCTGGATGGGGGTGTAAACAGTCGTGGACACCTTCCTTACACAAGACTCCCCTGTGTAATAAACCCGTGTGAAAGTGTCTGTATTGGGAAAAGGGGGGCGATGTGGGATCACCATCTCGCCAAAAGGGCACACCTGGTTTGTGTTTGTCTGTCTGTCTCTGTCTGTGTATAAATTGTCCATAAAAATATGAGGGTCGATGAGTCAAAAGGAATCACCATCCCGCCAAAAGGTACACCAGCAGTGTACATGTACCTAAATTGTAGTCCTTTTACTTGCAAGTTTCTGAAAAAATACAATTGGTATACCAGGGATAATCCAATATTACAATTTCCCTTAAAAAAACACTTCGACCTTGACAAGATTGTGCACCTCAAAGGTGCACTTTTTGCCAACAAAGTCAGACAAGGTCAGCACTCAGTCCATGATCACAATTCATAGTTAACTTTTCTCCAAAAACATATAATCCTTCAATTATGCAGTAGCTTTTTGCTGTGTAATTCTGTGTATTTCCTTTTCTTCTGTTTGCAAATATGCCTGCCCTTTTGCACTTAATAACCATGGGAGTAGAGACTCTTGCAAGCCAAATTGCTCTGCTCTTCTTAGAAATAAATAGGTTTAATCTTACTTCTTAATCTTCATTTCAACTTTCATCTTGAATTTCCTGTTCTCAAGTATCAAGACTAAATTGATTTGATGCTTAATGCTTGCCAAATAAATAATGAGCCTCCAAATTAGCCCACATGTGATAAGGCAATGATCCCATTATTTCTAACATTCTTATAATCAGGCAATGATTAAATTATTTCCAACGCCCTTAGTGTGGATGTGAAAACATGCTAAAAAGATCCTTAACAAAGTTCCTCAGGATGTGTTTTTTTTTATTAAATGCCCCTAATTTGAGCATTTTATCACATGATTACAGTAGTTGGGCTGTAAGAGCTTATTTTAATGAGGATGGGGAGTGTTCAATCAGTGGGTGTTCTGGGTATCTCTTTGACATCTTTACAATCATTTATCAATTCCACAGTGATGAGCTTAAGGGCCACGTTTGGGAAAGTTGATTAATACTTTTTAAAATATTCCAGCCATTACAAATCGGAGCATAACACTCAGCTTCTTTCCTCCGGCACCCAGAGTGAAACAAAGCTCTGCTGTTCTCCATTTGGGCACACAGCAATGCACAGAGGCACCAGCAGAGCAAAGACCTCCACGCTCAGCTCAGCGCCGGCATTGCCTGCGTTTCTGTTAATGGGAACCAAGGCTTGCATAGGATTCTCAAGAACTTATCTTAATTAATATCTTGCCTCCACATTGGAAATCTGAGTGTAATGCCATCTAAAGAAATGATTTACTTAATGCAGCTTTAATGCGTGCCTCCGGGACACCATTATTAATACCAGATACCAATTGTGGTGCTGTGAATCAACATTAAATGCCATTGAATATCTTTTTTTAAAACAACCCAAATATTCTATTCACCCGCATGTATTGAGTTGGTAGAACAAAAAAAAAAGGGTATTAAAAGCGCTGATAAGGGTATTAAAAGGCAGTATTTGATGTAGGCCCATTGATATTGCATCGAGCTGGGATACGTGCTGCACTACTTAGAATGACATATTTCTCTTTTTTTCTTGAATCAGAGGAGACAGTTACAGGGGGAAAGAAATCAATGATCCTAGGCTTACAGGGCCAACATCTGCCTTTAGTGCTTAGAAACTGTGGTGATAAGGGTCTTAGACAGCTGCAACTCCTACTGAAGTTAGCAATGTGTTAGTCATACAATACTCTGCCCCAGGGCCAACTCACTTGCTCTCCCCTCTCCCTGAGCACTAGAGCTGGCTTATTTGGCCATCTGAGGATTTCTTCTACAAGGGGAATCCTCGAGTGGTTTGGAATTGCTCTCACCACACCCTCCTCCCTGTCTATGGGAACACACAAGGTATGGAAACCTTGGTGTTTCCTAGCTATTGGAATGGTCACTTGGGGTAGAGGAAAATAGTCCCAGTTTATACCCCTGTAGGCAGAGGGTCTCAGGATAAATGGAATGTGGCTAAAAGAACATCTTTGCACGCTCTCCTCCTGAGCTGCACTGAGCACAATTGGCCATGGCTTAGGATCTGGATCCATAAGTTTTACCGTGTAGGAAACATTAGATCCCAGTCCTCCCAGATATTGATAAAAAAAATTCATAAAGTGAAGAAATGCACTAACAGTGAGCATGAACAATGGAGTGTAATTTGTACCCAAGACTCCCCTTCAAAGGGGAAGCCACATACGGTCATGCATCTATTTAACAAAGCAATGCAAAGCAAATGCAAAGCAAATGCAAACCAAGCCAAGGGAGAAGTGACCAGGAATGTCCTATGAAGATATCCATAGTTCCTAGACTTGATATTTTACATTCCCCCAACTATACGCAAGGCCACAAAATGGAAGGCGCTCTTCTGCACAAAGCATAGTGTGACTGGACACAGATTGCAAACTGTTATTGAGCAGTCACACACAGCAGATGGTATGTGTCTGGCTGGAAAGAGGAAGCAAGGCTGCTAATATCTGTCTTGCGATGTAAATGGCATGTCACAATAGTAGAACACAGATGGAAATGCATAGGGTGGACAATAACTACCTTAGGGATATAGTGAGGCAAATGATGTGGGAACAGCACAGTGTGTCTGCCATAAACAATCCCAGCCACATGGTAATGGTAAAATGTTACTAACCGCACACACATTCAGAGGCACATATCCCACAGCATCAAATTGCTATGTGTGTGACCTTCTGTTGGGAAGTGCCTGGGTCAGCTGGCTTCAGTCCACCGGCAATACTGGTCTGTAGGTTCCCCCACCCCGTAACTGTCTGTATGTGAATCACTCAGTGTTCTTGCTTTCTCTTCTGCCTGCTTACTGTGACACTGCCAGCCTGATACTTACATTTTTCAGGCCTTATTTCTGGCCTTTCTTCAGCTACAAAGCTTTGGTACTATTCATACATGCTGCTCCATGTGCACATTAATGCTAGGAAACCATGAGATACTTTGCCTTGTGCACTGTTTGAGTCTGCTCCAGCCATATGTAGTTAGGGGAGAGTCAGAGCATGTAGGGATTTTCAAACACTCGGCCCCCTTTTCCTGTGGCCATGATCTCTTAGTCTTTGAACAGTTTGCCTGACCACAGAATGCTTTGTTCCAGATACAATGCTTCCTCCTCCCCTATAGAAGGCACTGTCTCATGCACAGCTGCTTCAGTGTCAGTCAGACAGGAGGGGAGAAAAAAAACAGACTGGCTGAGGACTGCAAGAGAATATTTGGCAGGGAGCTGACAACAAAAACAGGAGCAGGGAGGGAGAAACAGGAAATCAGTATGGTGATGGGTAGGAGAGAGAGAAGGTAAGGAAGGGAAGAGAAAAAGGCTGAAAATAGAGAGAAGGAAATGAAGATGGAGGAAGCAGAGACACAAAGTGAGAGCAAGAAGAGAGTGAAATAGAGAAAAACAATGTGGAGCGAGAGAGATGTACACAAAGGGGAAAAGAAGGGGAGAGAAAAATGTGAAGATGAAAGATAAAAACCAATAACAAGCAGGAGAGAATGAAAACCTTTGAGAGTTTTCCCAATTACCATTCCAAAATATGAAAATGGAGAAAAACTAAAGTAAGCTTAGCCAGAGTTAGAAAGAAAGATTAATTTACACAATAGATAAAAAACACAATGAGAAGCTTGCTTATTTCCTATGTCTCAGTGGGTTTTTTTTTAAGCGTTTCAAGGCAGAAGGGATGGGGAAAATGTCACAAGTTTAAATAAAGATTAAAATATGACATTGCTAATTATGAGAAGTTTTGAAGGAACAAATAAAAGTGGAGTCAAGGGATCAAGAAATGGCAGAATATGCTGATGCAAACAATGGGAGTAATTTTGAAACCTAGAAGAAAATAAGCAGAAAGTGGAGGACAATAGGGAGGAGGTTACATTTAATTTTGAAAAATAAAACCATTATAAGCATGAACAGATTCTGTATGGGCTGAGGTACATGCTGGTTCAGACAAAGGAGAAAGAATGTAGCTGAGTTTACTGTCCATCATGCAAGCGTCAGAGACCTTACAAAGAAAAACTCACACTTTCTTGCATATATCCAGCATTTTTTCTCAGAACAACTGCTAGTTGATGTTGCTGAAGAGACAAATAAATATTCAATGGGATTTTTATTGAAGATGGCCTCGTATATCACTTAGAACCCCTAGCTCAAGGTTTTGTCATGGAATGCTGAGTTAAATAGTAATTGTTTCCACCATCAGAAAAGGCTCTTATGTTCTTCATCAATAAGGCCATTATGAGTGACATGGTGTGAAAACTGTACTAAAAGCAAAGAATCCTTCCTGAATACACATTCACCAACAATAACACAGTGCATTTACTAGTATAATATCCTTCATCTGAGGATATTAGATAGCTTAAAAAAATCTTTCACTAGCCCTGTGTGGTGTTTTTTAATTGATAAAATGTGCCTACCTCATTATTTTAATCAATTTTGTTTCTCCGTAAACATTAACTAAGCATGCACTTTCAGACAGGAAGAGCTTTCATTATAGATGAAGAAAATAAACTAACCAAAAAGATCATGTTTATTCTCCATGAGAAAGTAGAGCATGTGATTTTTCTTTCTGTACTAGTCTGCATTGAACAGAACGTGAAATGGCTGCCTGTCTCTGTAGAAAGTAGAGCGCATTGGGATTTAAGGTGCAGTGCACTGAAAAGTCATAACATTCTTACAGCTAAATACACCACTGAATGCATTTTACTGGTGGGTGAACTGAGCTACAGTGAGATTAAGTGATTTCCTGAAGGTCACACAGTCAGTCAGTAGCAGAATCAGGTTTAGAATCCATGGGCTAACTCAAAGTGATGCAAAGAGATCTTAAACATCCACTAAATGGGCATCTGGAGATTCCTCCAGCATAGAGGAGTTCTTAGCTGGTGTAAAGCTGTTGCAGGTGGCCCCTGGACATAGGGGGTGGAAGTAGGCATCCCAGATACTGGAAAAAGTAGCACTGGAGCACACTTCACTCTGATGAAATTCATTGGTAAGCCAGAACTTGTTATAGCAGCCTTTAAGCTGCTCTAAATTGCACAGGGAATTAGTCTGGCCCATGGCAAGGCCCTTGATCGGGACACAGGAAGTGACTAAGAGCCCCCCCTCGCTCTTCAGCTGCCTAGTTGTGTCAAGCAGCAAACTAGTTCCAACTCCCAGCCCCTCCTCTAGCCATTACAAACACTCACTCCCTTTGGAATCAGATTCTGCCAATGTGGCAGTTTCTTCTGTCATGTGTTCCATCTGAACAACTCTGCGGAGGAATGAAGAGAATAAGAAGCTTTTACCCGTAGGGCAAGATAAATCCAGGATCACATTCATTTAATGAAGACTGCAAATCCCACTAAATGCTCTATTCATTTATAAACCTTTGATAAAGGAGCGAGAGGAGAACAGGAGGGAAAGCTGTACATATCCAAAATGCCCCATACAAATAACATGCCAAGTTTGACTTAAGAAAATGTGCTAATGTTTTAAAATGCCTGTAATAAAGCTTTAATAAGCACACTGCATAATATGTGTTTAAGTGATAATGCTAAAGAAATAGAATGTCTGCAGAACAATTTCCAACTACTACATTCATGCTTTTGAGAGGCAGAGACATTCATTTTCCTGTGGCAACATTCTAATGCAATTACTTTATTTCTTTTATGCTGTGTAACTGATGGGGGTTCAGACATTTTATCTGATGGATACTGGTGCAGTACAGAGACAGTTGCTTTTTGTTGCATCCTGATTGCTTTAGAGACTATCGGGGCCAGTTTTTCAAAGGTTGTTTCACCTCCCAGGGTCAGTCAATGTGAAATTTCCAAACAATCTAAACTATCTGTGTTACAGTAAAATTAGATTTATTAAAGACAAAGAAGAAACAATTGGATTAGAACAAGAAAATGCAACAGTCTACATAACCTCTCTGCTCTGAAACTCTGAAAAAGCTAATCCAAACATGCAGACTCTGTCATTATAAGACACAAGAAATGTCTTACGCTTCCAAAGTATGTCCATCTTTTCCTTAGCTTCTTTTCACAGTTGATCTTCAGGCAGGGCAACATGTTAGAGACCCACCCTCCATTATAACCTCTGCATCTGAAGGTCTCAAAGTGTTTTACAAATCAGGACAAGTATCCTTGTCAGTTTATGTCTGAGGAAACAGACACTTCCTAAGATTGCACAGCAAGTCAGCAGCAGAGACAGGAACAGGACCCAAGTCTCTTGAACCCCCAGGCTAATGCCATATTCACTGGGTCATACTGCTTTTGGTTGATCTCTCGTCTCTTGCTCTCTGGGGTTCCTCAGTTATACTCTCAGGTTCTTTAATATACCACTTTCCACTCACTCACAAGCGATTGCCTCCCTCATATGTGCACTTAGAACAGAATATGACCACCTCCAAAGTATGTCTATTGCACATTTCCCTATCCATTCAGGATTGTACTTGCTGCTTTTGTCATTCCTATGTTTCCTGGAACACTTCCACAATTTAAAGAGTTCTTTTGAAGTTGGGACACACAATAGTCCTTGCTTGCATTTTATTTCCAAATGGACATCCCCCCTCCAAGGCTCTCTGAACTTGATTCATAACTAAGGCATGCTTTTCATGCTAACTGTCCTGACTGGAGGTGTCAACCTAACTCCAGTTTATTGTCTGTCTTGAGAAAGACGGGGTCTGCATTTTCTTATAGTTCCCTCATAACTTTATTTTTCTCCCTATCACATATGACAGACTGACAGATGAACACCTATCCATCACGGTCACCAAAGTCACATGGTGTGTTTCCTGTTCCCTTATTGGATAAACAGGCAGAACTCTGATGGGTGGCATTCCCTGCCCTATGTTCCTCCTGACCTGGGGAGAATTCCCTAAGGAACCTTTATAAAGGGGTCATAGCGGGGAATTAAACCAGTTCATCTGAATTTGGACTACGGTGTATAAACCTTCCTTACGTACCTATAATCAAGCTGTGTTTTGTTTGCATTTCTACCTCAAGCTTAAGATATAGTGCTCTAATGCAGAGGGAAAGCTGTGAATAAGTTATTTCTCTTACACAAAGCTAACCATATGCTAGTTGGTGTTATCAGCAGAGACGTGTTGACCTGGAAAACTATGGACACTTACCCTTCTAACCTGCTTACAAACACTGTAAGAGCTGATAAGAGACTCCCTATCCAAACTGATAGACAGCAAATGTTGATTTTTCCTATTCCTGATGCAATCAGCTAGATTATGTTGCATTCTGTTGTGTAGTCTAGTGTCACATCACAAGAGGATGTGAGGAGGTATAGCATCATGGCAATAGAGATGGGCAGCTGGATTGGCTAGTCATACAAATTCCAGTCGACCATCTATATTCACCTCTGTTTAATGTCTACAGCTCCTTCCATCAGTCAGCCTCATTCCGAGAAAGCTGCCTCATCTATATGAGCTAACAGCGGTACGTCTTGGTAAAAGTGGTACTTTTGAGCACCTAAGTCAAACTTTCATCTAACAGATCTGTTTACTTCCCTTCTCCTGCTATAAGGCTATATACATACTACAGCTTATGTTGGCAGAACTTATTTCGCTCAAGGGTATGAATAAGCCACCCCCCCAAGCAACATGAGTTACACTGATATAAGCGGTGTCACTGCCACTCGCAGAGGTGTTTTTATTATGCCGATGGAAAAGCTCTCTCCCATTGGCATAGAGCATCTTTACCAGACACATTACAGCAGCGCAGAACCATACATATAGACATGCCCTTAGTCTCATTGCCCTGAGCCTTACCCCACCATGACTACCTACATCCCATTGTAATTACAAATGCTGCACTGATAGTAAAATAGCAGTTCATCCGCCTCAAACCATGTGTGTAGAGGGGGAACAATAACCACTTCTCAAGTGTAAATAATGAGACAGAAAGAGACTTTGTGCTTTTTTAAAAGGTCCTTAATCAATCACAGAAAAAAGTCACCCTCAGCATTCTCAAGAAATCCAGTAAAAAGAAAAGCTTGTTAGATAGAAACTGCTTGACAAATTTGGTAACAAACCTTTCCCTTAGGGTGCTTTAAAAAGGGCTAAAATAGCTAACACAGGCAGCAAAGACTCAGAATTGTCACTGTTCAGACAGTGCCCTTGCAAAAATGAAGAGCAACTAAGACATGTAATTCCATTCTGCAAGAACACAAAACTGAGATAATAGAAAACATCAAGGTAACTATTCACTGAATCTGCTATAATCATTATTTATTTTATTATCATTTGATTTGCATGATCTAACAGAGCTGGTCAAAATTAATCTTTGAAAATTCAGGCAACAAGAAAAATTGAAAAAAAGTTTGATTTATCTGAATTTTCAGCAAAAATTAATCTTGAAAATACCCAGAATATTGGCTTTTCATTACAAACCCCGCCCCGCATTTCTGCAATAACATTTTTCAAATATTTACCATTTTCTTATCAGCTCTACTTTCTAGCCCATTAGGCAGCCATGGAGTTTACAGTCTTGTAAGACAAATCACTTCTCTCAACAGTTTATAGTCTAAACAAAATCAGAGAAACGAAGGAAGAATAAAACATGTCAGTCAAAGGTTTCCAAAATTTAAAGTTTCTATCCCCTGCAGCAAAGGAGCAGTAAATTGGTTATTTTTGTTCCACATTTCCTTCCTGAGATAGCAACCACCACAACACGATTACTATGCACTGAGTCACTGTGGCACAGGGTAGCTCATAAAAATCAGAATATATAGAAACCTGGTATATTAAGCTAGTTCATTCTCACACCAGTACAGTGCCCTGGTTTACCAAATACAGATAGTCCTTTACGACGTTCGAGCTACGATGAATGGCACTTACGTTTATAAATTGTCATAGTGTTTCGACTTTACGACATCAGTTTCGACTTTACGATGCTGAATCTGACATTGTTCCTATGGGAAATTCGAGTTACGACGTTTTCAACTTATGACGTGATTAGCGGGAATCAATTGTGTCGCAAGTCCAAGGACTGCCTGTAGTGAGAAAATACTTCTTAAATTTCCTTTATGAAAAAGAAGAGTCACTTCTACTGAAATTGGCCAAACGATACTTGTCTGACAAAAATTGAGCAAAATTTTACAACAGAAAAAAAAGCTGTCATTAAATTCCCTGAAATTCCTCAACTTGGCTGCAAAAGTTTCATGATGTGGGATCCAGATTTTTGTACAACTTGAAATAAAAAGCCTCAATTGACAGTAAAATAGCTTTTTGCTAAAACAAAAAATCTTAAATTACTTATATCAATTTTCTGTTTGGAAAAGCACATTCAGTATAGACAGCAAACTTCCCCTAGTGAAATAATCTGTCAGAAATCTGGGCAGTTGTCCACAAAATGAAAAAAGGCTGCAAAAATAAGTAGCCTGATTACTAGCAAACTGAATGGCTCATCTCCAAGGAATGCATATGATAATCTAGAGTTATATCTTATCAGATAAGGGTAAAATGAGATGATCCCTTGATATTGCCAGTTAGATTTTTATTGTAGTTTTATCACAGACACAGAGAAGACAATCTTTGTAAAGTTTCATATTTCCCTTGCCAGCTTAGCACATTTATCATATGCCACTGAATTCAAAACATCACTGGTGCAATATTCTAGGACGTAAGGTGAGGATGGGCAGGTTGGCCATGATTTAATTTTAGTTTGCTTAATATGACAGCCCTGTTCAAGCTCACACAATGGATACTCACCAGGCTGCTGAGTTTGGGTCCCACCCACACTGGACCTATGTGCTCTTGATTATACTTAGTCTGAACAGAGACTTGGCACTGTCTCTGGCTAGCGATTACTAGGCAAACTCTCAGGGTACAGGTCATCTGTCTAGCTGAGACCCTGAGACCCCAACAGCCTAAACCCTGTGATTAGTGCCACCTCTGCCAGACTCCCCAGCTGTTTAAGCACACTCTTTCCTAGAGTTCCAACCTTGTGGGCACGCTGGTTTATAGTTTCATCTCTTCACGGACATGTACTAATTGAAGCACGCAGACACAGGCTTTGGAAAGGTTTGTAACACAATTACTCTTTAGAGAAAACAGGATATATACAGGTCTAGGTTCAACAATAACACCTACATGCCATTCCCTTTCCTCACTACCCTTAAGTAGTCTCTGGTCAGGGTCTTCTACAGTGCCCAGCCTCTACTCCCCAGCAGCTCATGGCTTCACTCAATCATGGAATGTCTTTTTTGTCCTGGAGCCAACTTCCTTCATTTCTCTCTAAAATGGCTGGTGAGAGACCTGTTTTGGTTTTTTTTAAATAACTTTTGGATTCCTTTGTCAGGTGACTACCTGATCAGCCTAACCAGGTGATCAATGTCCCCCACCAGGTAATCCATTGCTTAGCTCATCCATTGTATTGCCCAAGGAGATCTATTCAAATGTTAATGAGTCTCATGCTAGGCAGCCACAGCTACACAACACACACTAGTCTACTAAGCATTCCCCACTCCCAGCAAGTGTCTTGGGGGAAACGTTTACTCCTTGAGGTAACAAGCTCGTGCTGCATCAAACTCAGCTGTCTCCATTTAGGGGTGTGGTATTAATCTTTTTTCCTGGTTTTGCTTTGATTCTTTGGGTTTGAGCAAAACTGCCAGCTACCACTGGCTAATGCACTTTCCAAACAATACCATAAACATTCTACATTCTCTTGAAAGTCATCCTAGGCTCACTCGAAATAGCCTGCAGGTTTGTTCAAAACCTAGCCTATAATGTGGTTCAATTTCTCCAAAAGGATCTGCAACAAAGGGAGGTAAGAAACAGCTTTCCCATCTGTGAAAATTTTCATGGTTTTGAAAAACATGCCCATCCCACATCAGGACTAAAGTCAAAATCAACATTTTTCATAAATCAAATATTTGAAGAAAAAAAAACAGTTGGCTCCGATCAATTGAAATGTTTTGTTTTGAGAATTTTGAAACATTCTGTTTCAATTTTGAACTTTTGCTTTTCACTGTAATTAGCTTACATTTCTAAATGAAAAGTTGATTTGAACCAGAAAACAAGAATTATTTTGAAAATGCTGAAACAAAACATGTTGACAATTTCTAAGCATTTTTGAGTCAAAAACATTGAGTCAAAGAGTGTATCAGAACAGACCCTCCCACCCACCCACCCGCCCAAAAAAAGTTTCAGTTTCATCGAATCAGCATTTTTCCAATGAAAAAACACTGCACCAAAAATATCCCGACCAGGTCTATTCTTGCGGTTAAATCTTGGTGCCACTGAGTCAGTAGCTAAATGCCCATTGACTTAAGTGGGGGGCCAGGATTTTACTCAAGTTTTGGGTTGTGGTTAATGTGGAAAGAGTGCACTGCTGTAGTGATGACCCATTTTCTCATTCCAATACAGCTATGTCCCACTTCTAATCCTCCACATAATCTCTCATTAGCCTGAATCTTCCCCAAAATGGCTCCTACTGATATATATAAGGTCCTAGTACACTAATATCTAGTACAAGAGGGCACAGGGCAGAAACCAGGAATAAGACTGTTTGTTCGGTTTTTATAAAGTGGTCAAAACCAGCTTACAGTCAGACCCTTTCTACCAGGTCCTGCCTAGACAGAGTCAAACTGATCTGAATCCTTTCATTCTAGATGATGCCATCTCAGATCTTTTAGGGCTATGTCAAAGTTGGGGTAAGGCAGGGAGCAAAGGGAAACCAGAACCATCCATCTACTGAGGAACAAATTAGTTTGTTCTAGCTGGAAGCACTGGATGATATTCTATACCCACACTTGCCCTGACTCATCTCATGTATTGATATGGCCTTTTATTCACAAACTGGTGCATTTGGCAAGGGAGTTCATAGTTACTCAGTACGAAATATAGGGTTTTACCTACTTCTTTAATCCATAGGAATTTTTACCCCTATTTGAAAGAAACACAGTTTGTTTTCTCCAGGCACCTGCAATTTCCTCTCAGCATTGTTTTACTTCTGAGGTGATATTGGGTCAGACTATTACTTTATAAATAGAAGAAACCAGGTGCTTTTTGGTATCAATGTAATTAAGCAATTTAATGAAAATCTGTTAAACTGTGTTCATCCTTCCATTTGAATGTTTGAGGCTGAAATCAGCATGTTGCTGCCTGTGTGTGTGAGTGCATGCTGCTTAAATGTAACTTTGCTGTCACCAACAGGTTTTCACGTGAATTAAATGTTTTAATCTCAGTGGTTTTTCACTGTATAAGACAAGCTAAAAATAAAGGGCCTGATTCTGCCAGACTTACTTATACCAAAAAGTCCCATTTTCTTCATTGCAGAGGTGCTACTCATGGTGAGTAATGAGGTTAAATCTGACCCAGAGGAAGCAGATAAACCTAATATTTTTCAGAACATCTCATGCTAAAGAAATGGAAAATAATTAAACAACCAAATAGTAAATCTTGGCAAGCAATCTCTCTGAGTTTCAAAAGGGCACATGGAAATACATCAGGTAGCATGTCATTTCTGATTTCTCAGAGACTCCCAGTTTATCCCTCTGTTCTTATAACAGCATCATCCATATCCACTATCTGAGACAATTGATTGGCCTCAATTAACTGGCTATTTTGACAGCTTTTGCTTTGCTTCTGCTGGATGTGTTATGTAAAAGAATTTACTATAGATGGATCTGCCTGCCCGTCTGATGTGTACGAGGTGCTTGTCTCCATGGTATCTCAGCGCTTTACCAGAAAATAAAACAGGTAGTTCATGAAGCCAAGGAAACATTGTTGAAAGAAAAGTCATTAAAGAAAAGCCACTAATAACACATTAGAAGGCTGTGCCTTTAGGCACCAGTCTGAGCAAGGGGTGATGTGTTAACTGCCCCACCCCAGGAGTAGCCTTGGGAAACACCATGCCCAATTCCCACCCTTTCCCCACTTGCTCTAGGCCTGTACCTTCAGCAATTTATAGCATCCCCACACAGGCTCAGATGTGATGGCTGGCACATTGTGGAGGACGGTGGAGTCAAAGCTCAACTCACTCTTCATCACTATCCCATTCCCTGCCCACTTACTCCACAGGTGGGGAGACCAAGGCTTTGTCTAAACTAGCACTTTTGTGTGATTTTTTTCACACCCCTGACCAACATAAGTTTCACTGACAAAAGCACTGCTGTGGACAGCACAATTTGCATTCCAATCCTGACTAGAATTGAGCAGGAGGAGGGAAGAAATCATGGGTTGGGTTCATGCAGATCTATAGAAAATATTCAAAAACTTCTGACAAAGTCAACAAACGGGTTAGCTCTGTCTAGCGTAGCGGTCGGTGGCGGCAGAGCGGCTGGAGCGGACGCCGGGATGTGGTACGAGATCCTGCCCGGCGTGGCCATCATGGGCCTGTTCCTGACCGTCCCCGGCGTGTCCCTCATCCACATCCACAGATACCTCAACGGGGGCAAGGAAAAGAGAGTTGCTCGCCAGCCCTACCAGTGGCTCCTGATGGAGAGAGACCGGCGGCTGTCGGGGGTTAATGAATACTTTCGGTCCAAGGGCCTGGAGAACATTGACTAAGAAGCAGCTTGTTGAGTGAAGAGTCCTAGTTCCTGTACAAAGCAGTTTAGCTCCAGTAAACATGCATTTATATATGATGCAATGTGTTATATGTTGCACATAAACCTGGAAAATGAAAAAAAAAAGAAAAAAAAAGTCAACAAACCTGGGATAGAGCTTTACTACAACTGCATCAACTCTAGAGGCATCATCATACCACTTTAACTGTATCAATATAACTAAAGTAGTATGATTTCTATGTTTAGACAAAGCCTTAGAATACTCAGATGCCCACTGCTTAATTGGGAATCAGGATGAGAAGTGGGAGAATAGGTGAATATATTTAAGAGAACTGTCATGTTAAAACAACTTCACTTCTGCTTCAACTTTATTCTGAGATTAATGAACTGAATATGTTCAGGAAACAGTTAAAAACAAAACAAAAGAAAGGAGTCTGCTTGCCATCAGGTAGATTTTCCCTAGCATTCCCTGCTGTAATGTTAACCTTGCTGTCTTTCAGGATAAATATCTGAGGAGTTATCTGTACACAATGCTGGAATGTTTACCTTTTGATTACAGATCTTTACACGCTGTTCATTATTATTGAATGCCAGACTGAAATGCAGCCTAAGGGCCAGTATGCAATTTCCTTCACAAAGAAATACAGTAGAAGTGACGACAGGTATTAGAACAAGAGAGATGCTAGATTGGAAAGAAACCGGAGTAACAAAACCCAAACAAACAAAAACCCGACACACAAACTAAAAAATAGTTCTTGACCATTTCTGCAGCTGCATTGGACTCTCACTTTACAAAACAAAATAATGCATGTACTGTTGGGTGATGGCATGTAAAGACTGACTGTGAACCCTGAGTGTAATAACCGTTGGACTACTTCATGCGTCCTGTATCTTCTTTCAGAGGAAATAAATGTGTTAGAGAAATGTTATGGACATATTCATATTCCTTCCAGGTTATTGACTAGGACCCTGGAACAACCAAAGGAGATATGTTGCTTAAAAAATCCTTCTCAGGTTTTGTATAGAGCAGTGGTCTCAAACACGCAGCCTGTGGGCCACATGCGGCCCATGGAGTTATTTCCTGCGGCCCGCCATAGACGCCGACTCCACTGGCAGCCAAGCTCCAAACATTACTGAGTGTTTATATTTTATTAAAACCCCTCTTTGCATTATAGTTTTTAAAAAGTTAATACATTGACTTTTAATAGAATACTATATTACTCTTCATTTTTTACTATACTTTTGTATCATTGTATGAAAAGGTTTCAGTGATGTGGCCCTCGGGCCAATTTACTAGTTCTCATATGGCCCGTGTAGTGATTTGAGTTTGAGATCTCTGGTATAGAGCACAGTACATGCCAGGACAGGACCTCGGGAGTTTAACCAGTGTGGTATGAATATTCATGAGTGATAAAACACAAAGGGCCTGATCCAGAACCCGCTAAAATCAATGGCAAAATTATTTTGCTCATCATTCTTGTGTACCTCTCAGGGCCTTGAGTGAAGGAATTCGAGATACAGCTTACTACTTATTTAGAAGCATATAATCAAGGTGATTTCCATACATATTTTCTCAAGAATATTGAAAATTAGTGATGGGCAAATCTCAAAAGGTTCAGAGTTCCAGTTTATCCCAACAAGTGGACCCTCTTAAATCCAGATGCGTCTCTTGTCTGCTTGTTACATCACCCGGACTCACCTTACAGAAATCCCTGTAGACTCCATTAGAATTTTATAACATGGCTTCTGTTTTTACTGGTATCTTGATTTCTGCTGGAGAATTTATACTCCTAGGAACCAAACTAGTTGCTATGCTCCAAAGTCTCTGCCTGCTAACTGGAATCAGTTGGAAATGTTCAAGTCGAATGTCCATTAGGGCAGGATGATATAAGATAATATAGTGCTATGTGACTTCATGAACTGACATAATTAACACTGAAATCTTTTACTATAGAAATAGGCATGATTGGTATTAGATTTAACCATAGGAGACCAGGCAGTAGCAATTTTTCATCATATAGCATTACATTAGCTTTAATTCTTATTAATAAGATACAAGAGTCATTAACACTATTAAAAATCTAATTATGTTAGCAATTTTTCATCATGTCATATATGAGCAGTTAAGTATTAGTATTTGTTTTTCCTAATGGGATTCAAAAGTCTAATTAAAAGCCTTTCTTTTGTGGTTAAGTGGAATGAATCTTTGCAAAAAACAGGACACTTTTAATAGCTGCAGACAGCTTATTTCCTTATATATTACACTTCATGGTTGGTCCCATTCTCTGCAATCTAAATGACCAAATACGTATAAGATAGAGGTATGGGCCGCTGAGGGTGAGGTGGATCAGCCCAGAAGGCTGCTCTAATTTACACCATGAAGAGTAAGGCTGGCTGCCCCAACAAAGGAGCAATATAAGTGTGGTTTAAAACACTATTCCTTCTTTCCTCCCACCCCCCCACCCGATTCCTACACTGACAGGAATGAAGCCACTGGGAAGCAGGCCTGGCATATCCTACAAGTTTTTGTCAGTAACATAATGTCCTTTAAGGGTGTGATTTAGTTTTTATGAAATTTTTTTTGTGGAGATGCAGTTATGTCAAAAAATACTTTTGCTAGTATCACAGAAATGCAGGACTGGAAGGACCTTGATAGGTCATCTAGCCCAGTCCCCTGCACTGAGGCAGGACTAAGTATTATCTAGACCATCCCTGACAGGTGTTTGTTTTTTTAAAATGTACAATGAGGGAGATTCCACAGCCTTCCTCTGTAATTTGTTCTGGTGCTTAACTACCCTTATGGTTAGGAAGCTTTTCTTAATGTTTAACCTGATTGTCCCTTGCTGCAATCTAAGCCCATTTCTTCTTGTCCTATTCTCAGTGGTTAAGGAGAACAGTTTATCATACTCTGCTTTATAATAACCTTTTACGTACTTGATGACTCTTATCATGTCCACCCTTAGTCTTCTCTTCTCCAGACTAAACAACCTAGTATTTTCAATCTTTCCTCATAGGTCATGTTTCCTAGTCCTTTAATGATTTTTGTAGCTCTCCTCTGGACTTTCTCCAATATGTCCACATCTTTCCAGAAGTGTGGTGCTCAGACTGGACACGATACTCCAGCTGAGGCCTTATCAGTGCTGAATAGAGTGGAAGAATTATTTCTTGTGTCTTGTTTACAACACTCCTGCTAATACATCCAAAATGATATTCGCTTTTTTTGTTGCAACAGAATTGCACTGTTGACTCATATTTAGTTTGTGATCCACTATAAGCTGCAGATGCTCTTCTGCAGTACTCATATAAGGTATTTATTTTGCTTGGGGAGCCAGTATATGCTGTAATGACAAAAGGACGCTTTTGCCAGGAGAGGCTATGTTTGCACTAGGAGGGTTTGCTAGTGTAGCTATACCAGCAAAGCTTTTCCAGTGTAGACTAAAGCTCAGGGCCAAACCAGTAACTACCTTCTCTTGAAAGCCTCTCCAATTGCCCTGCACTATGACTCCTACTTACAAGCTGTGTAAGTTAGCAAACTATTTTGCAATCAGTTAACATTGCTCCTATATTCCCCAATTTGCTGCAATGTACAGCTGCAAAAATCAGAGGGCCTTGCCACAAAAGGTAGGTCTAAAATGCCACACAGCATCCCAGCTTCACTTTTGGTTCACACTTGTAGATCAATGACAGGTTAATGCTTAGTTAACATTTATTAAGAGCAACATGTTTTCTAAAAACTGCAGACGAAAGGTGTCAATTAGACGACAGAAGCTCCATGAAAGATGAAAGAACTATTATGTTGTGCGAATGCACTGATGCTTTGCTGTCAGTGATTTATTAGTGATGAGATACCAAGTGCTTAAGCTTATCAGTAGCAAGTGAAGCAAGTATGAACTACCAGTTATTGCTGTTGGTTTTTTAGCATGTAGCCTTGTCTCCCACCATCACCCCATCGGTACATCCAATGTATTTTGGATTCTTCTGAACTTATATTATGACTACAATGGGAGCAACATTTAAAGTGCAAATTCCAGCCTTAAGATAGCCAAACTGCAAGAATAAGCATGATGAAACCAGTCTTACCTTAACCATACCACAGGTAACAGCACCCTGCAAGCCAGCTTCACCATAGCAAAAGGAAGGATCAGATTCTCCACTGTCTTGCACACTGGTGTAGTTACTCACACCTGTGACAAGTAACTATAAAGTGGGTACAAGACGCTACACAAATCTGAATGGTAGCAATTTACATCCACCTTGCAAACGTGTAAACGACTGCACAAAGTGCATGGCAGTGGACAATCCAGCCCTATTAGACATCCAGACTGTGTGTAGCTAACCTGCACATAAAACCAGGCTCTCTACAAACATGGCAATGCAGGAATCTTAAAAGACTCACAGCTGGTATGAGTATGCAAACATCTGACCTACTACAGGCTCTCTTGCTCCCACACAAACCCCATTCTTACAGTGAAGGACTATTGGTCCACTACCTCTCTCTGGGGTCTAGGTTAGGTGAATCACTCTCCCATTCAGTGTTTGTTAGGGAGGTATAGGGGAGGAAGGGGCTTTTGGTAGATTTCCTAATATCCTAGCTGTTCTTCCACGATGGGGACAACTTAGTAAGTGGCTCCCAACCCCTCACTGCAGCAGAGAGCAATGAACAGAACCTCTCCCTGCTGCAGCCACATCGTCTAAGCAAATAACCAGAATGGTTTTTACTAACTCGCCTAACCATGTGCCAATCCAAAAACCAGAATCAATACGATGTGGCTCGTGCTAATACTCTTTCCATTCCACTAATATCTTAGAAGGATGTTAAACAGCAGCTACTAAGATTAGACATTTTTAACTCAGCGAGTCCAGAACACTTTCGTTCAAGACTTTTTAAAGAGCTGGGTAATGAGATCGCTGGACCATTAATGTTGACGTCAATAAGTCTTGGAACAGACAGAAAGTTCTAGAAGACTGGAAGAAAGCTAAGGTTGTGGGTAAAGGGGTAAACAGGATGACCCAGTTAATTATAGGCCTGTCAGTCTAGCATCAGTCCTGGGCAAGATAATGGAGTGTCGGATACCAATCTCAGATAATAAAGAATTAAACAAAGGCAATTCATGTATGCCAATTAACAGTTTATGGAAAATAGAATCTGTCAAACTAACTATATCTTTTTTGATGAGATTACAACTTTGATTGATAAAAGTAATATGCTGATATAATAGACTTCGTAAAGTATTTGACTTGGTATCACATTATATTTTGATAAAAAAAACCTAGAATGATATAAAATTAACCTTGCCCACATTACATTAATTAAAAGCTGGCTACCTAATAGGTCTCACAATGTGGTTCTAAATGAGGACTCATCATTGAGTGGGTGTGTTTCTACAGGGATCTTGCAGGGATCAGTTCTTCGCTCTATGCTATTTTTTTTTAATCAATGACATGGAAAAAAACAAAAACATCACTGATAAAGTTTGCAGATGATACAAAAATTGGGGGAGTGGTAAATAGTGAAGAAGAAAGGTCACTGATACAGAGCGATCTGGATCTCTTGGTAGCTAGGTACAAGTAAACACGTTCCAGTGGCTGGAAGTAGAAGCTAGACAAACTCAGACTGGACATAAGATGTACATTTTTTATCAGTGAGAGTAATTAACCACTGGCACTTTTACCAAAGGTCATAGTGGATTCTCCATCATTTGCAATTTTTAAATAAAGATTGAATGTTTTTCAAAAATTTACTCTAGGACTTAGAAAGCCATATTTGTGATGACTGGACCGCATTTGTGCAGTATCACCAAAGTACGTTAGAGAAGAAAAGCAAGGACAACTCTTTTCAAGCTTTTTCAATCTCCATCAGTGATGTACTGGACAGAATTGTTAACATAGGATACCAAATTCGTATTTATTTCCTTGCTTTTGTCCAAGTTGTCCTTTTAAACTGGGTACTACTAAGTCATTCCTGCCAGAGATCCCTAAGAGTCCTATAGAAATGACAGAGGAGAGCACATTTTTTAGAATGCACCAAATTATGCAACAAGTGTCAGGTACAATCAACAAAAGTTCCCCCCAGGGTGGCTCATGAACCCTATTGGGATAAAAAAATAAGTCTTTTTTTTTTCTTGAATTGGATTCTCCTTCCCCCTCTTTTGTAGCTCTGTAGCTTTCAGAAACCAAAAACCACTTCCTATAGAAGTACCATCCTCAGCGCTTTGTTGATGATCACACTTTCTGCCATCACCCATCTTGCTGTCTCTGTAACTCCAACAGACACACAGCACTTCAATCCTGTTTGCTTGCCACACACACTAACTACAACTCTTATTCCACAAGAGTACATGATGCTGTGATCTTATTCTTTGTTCCATTTTTATTTCATGGTAAGTGCCACCGGCTTTCCATCTGTCTGGGCTATTCAAATCTATGAAACAATGAGGAATATTTTGCAGGGAACATTCACACTCTGGAAGAAGGAGCGAAGGAATGGGAATATGAAAAGGTCTTTTCTGTATAACTCAATGGTGCAAATTGAGCATCTTTTTTAAAAAAAACAACAGGTTTCTTTCTTAAGATGCTCATTGACAAATCGAAATGCAGGACAAACCTCCACCACATTCCAATCTTGGTATCATGATGTAAAAAAACCCCATGCAATATAAAATCGGAGTGACAAAGCAAACATCTCTGATCATAAAGGAAAAGGAAATAGCTCATTTTCCTTTTAGTAACTAGGACAAACACAAAAAAGACAGGCCTGAAAATGTTGGTATGGGTGGCAACTCACAGCAAAGTCACTTCAAAACATTGTGCATGCAGACACGGAGACACACATCCACGTCTAGAATGAGAGGTTGGTTCACTGGATGAATAGCTGGAAAACTGAAAGTTTTGACCCGTAGTGGAAGCACGCACACAAAGGTGCTGGAACAATTGTTATAGTGGCAGTGCTGAGAGCCACTGAAGCCAACTGTAAATCCTAGATATAATGGACACCACTTCAAGCCAAGGGGTGTGGCAGTATGCCCCACACCTCTAGTTCCAGCACCTATGCGCTCACAGTATTCACCATGAGCAATCTATCTAATGAATTTAGTTCTCTCTTTTGTTTATGGATTGCCCCATGGTTTTTTATAAATTTGCCCACGAAGGGTCTGATCCAAATCCCATGATGGTCAATGGATATACTCCTACTGACTTCAGCATGCTTTGAAGCAGGTACAAAATGCAACTGTTGCCTAATACTTCAGGCAAATAAATTTCAGCCACTGGGTGGCTCACAAACTGCTAATTGCAAGTATTCATTCCATATTCACTGTGGGTAAATTTGAACCCAGTGCAAGGCACCTGCACAAAGCCTATGCACTTAAGTCCTACTTTGAGCATTTAAATGAGACTTAGGCCAGGTCTACACTAGGACTTTATGTCGAATTTATCAGCGTTAACTCGATTTAATCCCTCACCCGTCCACACTAGGAAGCAGTTTATTTCGACATTAAGGGCTCCTTGAATCGATTTCGGTACTCCACCCTGACGAGGGGAGTAGCGCCAAAATCGAAATGGGCATGTCGAATGCGAGGTACTGTGGACGGAATTCGACGCTAATAGCTCCGGGAGCTATCCCACAGTGCACCACTCGGTGGACGCTCAGGGCAGTATTGTGTACTCGGATGCTCTGACCTGCCACTCAGAGAAATCCCCGCGAAAATTTGAATACTTTTTCCTCTGTGGCCATTTTGAATCACATTGCCTCTTTGGACATAGTGGCGAGCTCAGCAGCACTGGCAATGATGCAGAGCTCTACAGCGGTGGTTTCGATGCCATCGGTGAATAGAAAGAGAGCTCCAACATGGAGTGATCGTGAGGTTTTGGATCTCATCGCTGTGTGGGGCGATGAATCCATCCTAGCCGAGCTCCGTTCAAAAAGACGGAATGCAAAAATTTACGAGAAGATTTCACAGGCTATGACGGAGAGAGGGTACAGCCGGGATGCTACGCAGTGCCACGTCAAAATCAAGGAGCTACGTCAGGCGTACCAAAAGACCAAAGAGTCCAACGGACGCTCCGGCTCAGCGCCTCAGACTTGCCGATTTTACGAGGCACTGCACGCCATGCTCGGTGGTGCGGCAACAACTACCCCACCAGTGTCCGTGGACACCGATGACGGGGTCCATTCTACGGACACATCGGAGGAGGTTTTCGCTGACGGCGAAGAAGAGGAAGGAGGGCAGGGGGACGAGGCAATCGAAAGCGGTCACCCTGGAGATTTCCCCGACAGCCAGGAACTATTCCTGACCCTGACTGCGCTGCCCTTCGAACACTCCCAAGGCAGCATTCCTGACCAGGAATCAGGAGAGGGATCATCAGGTCAGTGTTTTAGACATTTATTTTCAATACAATAGTTATGGTGTGTTAGCGCTCTGTAACTGTGGCTTCATTGGCCTTATGCGCTTCACCTTGGAGTCGCTTTCCCGTGCAACTATTCGAAAAGTCTGTCAATATGTATGGGGATAGAGGTGTAATCACCAGCAGATATCTCAGAGAAGCTGTCTTGAAGGTACAGCGATAGCTTGTCTAGCACGTTCACTGGGAGAGCTGCCTTATTGTCTCCTCCATGGTAGGATACTTTCCCGCGCCATGCGAGCAGCAGGTACTCTGGTATCATTGCCTTGCATAGCATGGCAGCATACGGCCCCGGGGTTTGCTTGCATTGACTCAGCATGCAGATTTTCTCTGTCTCCGTAATCCTCATCAGAGTGATATCAGTCATGGGGTCCTGGTTCGAATGAGTAGTATAATTAGTATACTGCATGCTTCCTTTTCCCCTTACAGACAGACACCCGGCAGTTTACGTTACCGCGTGGTGGTAGGGGCTCGGGAGCAAAACCAGTAGTGCATATCGGTGCGCGGGAAGTGACAGTCCCGGGGACCGGCAACGCTAAACCGGGGATAGGATAGGCGAGCCGTTCATGCTGAGCAGTCCGCGGGCATTTTTGATTCCCTAGAGCAGCCACGCGGAGGGGGGGGAAGGGTAGGCGAGCCGTTCACGCAGAGCGGTTCGCGGCCATTTTTGGTTCCCTGGAGCGGCCACGCTGAGGGGGGGGAAGGGTAGGCGAGCCGTTCACGCTGAGCGGTTCGCGGGCATTTTTGGTTCCCTGCAGCGGCCACGCTGAGGGGGGGGAAGGGTAGGCGAGCCGTTCACGCAGAGCGGTTCGCGGGCATTTTTGGTTCCCTGCAGCGGCCACGCTGAGGGGGGGGAAGGGTAGGCGAGCCGTTCACGCAGAGCGGTTCGCGGGCATTTTTGGTTCCCTGCAACGGCCACGCTGAGGGGGGGGAAGGGTAGGCGAGCCGTTCACGCAGAGCGGTTCGCGGGAATTTTTGGTTCCCTGGAGCAGCCACGCTGGGGGGGGGGGGGGGGGTTTAGGACAGCCGCCGTAGATTACCGGTTTGGCCAGCAGCAGCTACTGACCGCCGCCAGGAACACTGAGGGAGACATGGGAGTAGAGCAGTGCTGTGAAGCAATCTCACAGCAGTCGTAAGTAAGCAGCTTACCATGGTTTTCAGAGAGGTGATTTTCTGTGTACGGAAAGGCCTCTGGGATCCGTATACCGGGACCCTAGACACTCACTCAGCCTTAAGGCATATTATTTGACCTTGTAGTACGTGTACATGTGATAGGCACTGTCTTTGGTCCTATTCATGGTGAAAGAGTATGGTCATTGTTCTTGAAAAAGTATCTGTCTGAGGAATTCACTCCCTTTCATTTATCCCACAGCTGTGAGTGTCTCCCACCCAACCCGTGCTTCTCCCACCCATGGCCTAGTCCAGATAAGGCGGCGCAAAAAGAGAACCAGGGACGACATGTTCTCGGAATTAGTGATGCTGTCACAGAGGGAGGCGGCACAGCGCAGAGAGGACTTCGCACGGTACGAGCGAGCAGCCAGGGAACGGGAGCAGAGGGCTGAAGCGCGCGAGGACAGGTGGCGGCAGGAGGATCAGCAGGCGACCCAAACAATGCTGGGAATCATGAGGGAGCAAACAGACACGCTCCGGCGCCTAGTGGATATTCTCCAGGACAGGAGACATGAGGAAAGAGCGCCTCTGTATGTTCTTTCAAGCCGCCCTCCCCCGCCACCAAGTCCAGTGGCTTCCTCCCCAAAAGTCACTAGGACAAGGGGATCCAGGGTGCGTGGAAATACTCAATCCACCCCTGCAGACCGCTGCAACAGCAGAAGGCTGTCATTCCCAAAACCATAGACTTTTCCCTCCTCTCCATCCAGCAGCACCCCTGAGCACCTCCCTTCCCAGGTTCCATGTGAAGTTACTGTTTTGTTGAATAAATCTTGTTTTTTGGTTCACCAATGTTTCCCTGAGTGTTTTAAACGGGACAGTTTGTATCTCTGGGTAGTGGTTAACATGGTTTTTAAGTGCAGAGAATGGGAGCACAAACGAGGGTGCAGACAGGTTAACTGCTGAAGTGACAAGCACAGTACACATTGCATGCATTAAGCACACCTTTCCTTCGTTGTGCTGGTTTCTACGTTCTAAATGTGGGGTTGGGGGTTGGGTGGTGCACTGTATGTTTGGGGAGGGTGGTCGCTGATCTTTTGCGGCTGACAGCAGCCTGCTGGATAGATCAATGCACTGTGTGATCCGTTGGCGATACTCAATACGTACAAGGTACATAGACACCACCACACACACATGGGATTAGAAGAGGTTGATGGTCCCTTTAAGCAAGCGGAACACCTCTTGGCACTGCGCTTTGGGCAGGATCAACAGCTTCCCCTTTGAAGGGAAGTGTCCCCCAACCAAACCTCCCCCCAACCGCCGTATGCCTACACGGTGATAATCATTACCCAAGAAGAAGTACAGGAACACGTTCAAACAAAAAAATCTTTCCTTTACTGTGACTTTACAGCGTTGATCCAAGGAGGGGGAAGGCGGTTGGTAATGGGAGGATGGGCAACGGGACATGTGTAAAGGGACAGGGGTAGGTCCAGTATCTGTTTACGGAAGTGTAGCAGTCAATGGTTAACCCGCTCTGTCTGGAAGCGAGCTTTCAAAGCTTCACGGATGCGGACCGCCTCCCGCTGTGATCTCCGAATGGCTCTGGTGTCTGGCTGAGCGTAATCTGCTGCTAGTCGATTTGCCTCAACCTCCCAGCCCTGCATAAATGTCTCCCCCTTGATCTCACACAGATTGTGGAGCACACAGCACGCCGCAATCACAATGGGGATATTTTTAGGGCTGAGGTCGGAGCGAGTAAGTAAGCTTCGCCATCTTGCCTTGAGACGGCCAAAGGCACACTCCACCACCATTCTGCACTTGCTCAGGCGGTAATTAAAGAGTTCCTTTTCAGTGTCCAGGGCTCCCGTGTATGGCTTCATGAGCCATGGCATTAGCGGGTAGGCAGGGTCCCCCAGGATCACTGTTGGCATCTCCACCTCCCCAACAGTGATTTTGTGATCGGGGAAATAAACCCCCTGTTGCAGGCGTCTAAACAGACCAGAGTTCTTGAAAACACGAGCATCATGAACCTTTCCTGGCCACCCAACATTGATGTTTGTAAAACGTCCTTTGTGGTCCACTAGTGCTTGCAGAACCATAGAAAAATAGCCCTTCCGGTTAATATACTGGCCGCCCTGGTGCTCCGGTCCCAGGATAGGGATGTGTGTCCCATCTATGGCCCCACCGCAGTTTGGGAATCCCATTGCAGCGAAGCCATCTATGATCGCCTGCACGTCTCCCAGGGTCACTACTTTGTGGAGCAGCAGGTCAACGATTGCACGGGCTACCTGCATCACAGCAACCCCCACGGTAGACTTGCCCACTCCAAATTGGTTCGCTACTGACCGGTAGCTGTCAGGGGTTGCAAGCTTCCACAGGGCTATGGCCACTCGCTTCTGGATAGTGAGGGCAGCTCGCATCCGGGTGTCCTGGCGCTTCAGGGCAGGGGACAGCAACTCACAAAGTTCCATAAAAGTGCACTTACGCATCCGAAAGTTTCGCAGCCACTGGGACTCATCCCATACCTGCAGCACTATGCGGTCCCACCAGTCAGTGCTTGTTTCCCTTGCCCAGCATCGCCGTTCCACGGGATCAACATGACCCATTGCCACCATGATCTCTAGGGTCCGGGGTCCAGCGCTTTGCAAGAGATCAATGCCCCTTTCAAAGTTTAAGTACTCCTGGAGATTACGTTGTCTCCTCTCCCGATTTCTCTGCAACAGAGTCTGGAAAAGGTGCGCTATAAGGCGCGAGTTGTTGGCTACGGACAGAACATCTGCGATAATCGCGGAGGGCTCCATGCTCACTGTCCAGTGGCGTCCGAGCTATCAGCCACAGGAAAAGGGCGCGAATTCATTCCCCGCCGGCGCTTTCACGTAGGGAAGGCGGAAGTGTGGGTCGAGTGACGAAATGTACGTATACCGACCCTTGACACAATTTCGTTCCCACAAGGCACTGGGGGCTACACCCAGAATTCCAGTGGGCAGGCGGGACTGCGGGAACTGTGGGATAGCTACCCACAGTGCACCGCTTGCAATGTCGACGCTTGCCCCCCTACTGTGGACTCGGACATTCGAATAAACATCCCTGGTGTGGATTCGAACAATCGACATGGAAATATCGGGTTCACAAGTTCGGTTTCACAGAAATCGAACTAGTACCGTAGTGTAGACATACCCTTAGTTAGTGCATAAACCTTGGGCTGTCCTTCTGTACAGGCTGAATTTCATCATTAGAACTATATGACTGGTCACTTGGTATTATTTCTGCTCCCTTACTGGATGACAGTAACTTGTATCATTTCCAGCTCAAATATGTGTATCCACATGTGAACAAATGTACTCAGGTAAATACTAGCTTCCCTCAAATATGCATGTCAACAAAACCCTGCCTCTCAGAATGCTCCCAAACAGTGAATAAAAACGGGTAGTAAAGACAGTGCAATTGTATTCACTCAGTTTATTGACACTAATGATCATTACAACATTCACCCAGATTTAGTCTGAAGCTTCTACATTGCAATTTGCAGCTTTGGTTCTGGGAAGCTGGTCCCTTTTACTGAATTAGTCAAAGTTTATTTTAATTTACAGATGGGCTTAATAGTACAAAAGAAAAGTTTAATTTTAAATGCCACTACATTGGAGGTTGTAAAATCCATTCCATATAAGTAACAGCTGTTATTGCTGAAAAATATGTATGTATTGTACAGTGTGCATGTAGAATACTAAATGAAACATGAATGAATAGCTTTCCATAAGAGGCCTCCTGCACTTAATTAACTAATCAATTTTCAAGGGTATGAATAAATGTTAATAGCAAAAGTTTAATGCCAATGCATAATAAATAAACTTAAATATCACTGGCATATATTTTGAAACATCAAAGGAAGCAGAAGAAAAAGGGAATTGTAAAAGTGAACAGTCTGAGAGAAAATGAAGTTTAGGTGACCTAATTAAAGGCTTTTCCTTGGCAACAGAAAGACATCAAAGTGCTGCTTCTGAAGTTCCTGCATCGAACAAACAGTCTCAAATTAAAAGATTGCATTAATTTCATGGAATGAGTCAGAGAACTACAACCCGTTTCTGTGGCAACATGGAGAAAATTATGGTTAGTTTTATAATCAAAATGGTCCAGTTATGTAAGAGAATGTATTTTTCATGTTCACCTTTTCAGTCACTGAAAGATACAAGAAAGAAACCTCTCAGAAATTAATGATGCATTTTCCATGACTGACAGCTGGAGCTTGGGTGCTCGACAATACAGCTGCTTGTTTTATATTGTTCTTACTTAATGGCTTTATGAAGCAAGATGAATAGTGGAAGTCGTCTGTTTGGCTGTGATTCAGAAGGAGCTAAACTGCTGATGTCTTCGTGGTTACAAGGCCAGATTATGGATCTTTGGCAACTGGCTATGTTAGGAATGGAACTGAAGTTCACCACCCTAGAGGGAGCTCGTGGAAACACTGGTCTAAGGCAGACAACAATGGCCAGATTCTTAACTAGTATAAGTCAGCTTAGTTTCCATTTAAGCCAATGGAGTTTTGTTAATTTACACCAGCAGAGACTCTGGCCCAAGGCTCTGGGAACATAAAGGAAGAGGAATCATAGCCACACTCTTTGAAAACCTGCAGTATGTATTCCTCTCTGACAGGGGCCAGCTCTGCTGGTGAGTGAGGATGGCAGAGGCAGGACACTGCCTTCACCCTGCTCCTCCTTTCAAGGGAGTGTTTCTGCAGATGTCATCTCTCCAATCCATGCTGGGTCAGGCACAACTGGGTCCATAATATTAATTTTAATAGATATGAGCCAGGGGAGTGAAATTATATCAAATCCATCAAACTGGTTCATTTCATGATAAAATTAACATAACACTTTAATAGAAAAGTGTTTTCAAAATCATTTTGCTCATCCACCATATACCTTTAACTTGCAGAATACGGATCAAGTACACGGAGTGCAATCTATGCATCGAACTCTCCTAGGTCATTAATCAGAAGAAGCCTAACCTCTTGGAAATATAGCTACAAAGATGGCCACTTTCCAGGGCTTCTTATGAATATTCTAAATTTTAAAAATGCATAAACATAAAGAGGGTAATTTTCATTGCTGAAGTTAATCCTTGTTTTATGTTTTAAACATCTGCATGCATTTTCATCTGGATTGCATAAATGTGTGTATATAAATGTGTTGTCTCTCCCTTTTCGCAATATTCATGTGTACATACATTACACACACATAATCCATTGATTCATTTTTATTTTTCCAAATTTCTTTAATGTTGTCTATCTCAAGAGCTCAGAATTCTATAGGTAAATAGATTCTATAGGTAAATAAATTAGACTGCTTTACTCCCATATTCTGACCAGTTTATGCCACCATTTACACCACTGTTTGGGACAGAGTGCAGATAGCAAACAGGTGAACCTGCACTCTGATGTCTAGGACACCAATTAGTTCCCCTGGAGAAAGCTGACTGAGCTACTTAGGTCATCAGGCTGGGTCATAAAAAGAGACAGCCAATCAGTCCAGAAGGATAAAGAGGGAGAGGAAGGAAGTGCAGGAAGAGAGGAACACAGAGGCATTGGGGAAGGGAGATTGGACTCAGCTTGCCCTGCTCCTCTCGATGTTCAAGGCATGAATACCTCCAGGAAGTTCAGTCATTTTGCAATCCTCAATAATATATGTCATGGTTTGTGGGTGCCTACGCTGACATAGTGGATTATCGCTAAAACACCACTGAAACTCCAGTGCACAAATTCCACATCCGATCCGAAACCAGTTCAGAAGGCACCATTGCCTTTGTGGTAAATGAAACCCAGGTTGACATTGAGTGAGGTCCAAGACAAGATAATTATTTGTCACTTTTTCTGCGAATCATGAAGCTCACCACATGTCCTCTACCATGAATTCCTCACCTGGTAAACTTATCATGTCACAATGGGCGACATGAAAGTAGATGACCATGTGGTGGATTAAACAAGTCTTTAACAGTGCATGTGGCATATCACGCAATTTTGTTAGGAGCTTTGCCATGCTTTCCTCTCTGTGAACACTGGCCAGAGCAATATTGCAGAGAACTGGATGAGATGGAAGAGGAGTAGATTTAAGTGTGCCTGAAATAATACACAAGGTGGAATTAAGTTGTATGTCGATCATCTTTGTGTTAGATGAGCAAGCCCAAACTGGAGCGCAATACACAACTGCTGAATGTCATTCTGGCCAGTTTTCCGAGCAGGTTGTTGTGCATTTTGACCTTAGTCGCTGTCTTTGTAAGATGGTCATGATATGTGAGAGTGCTATCCAACATCATGCCTACATAGACCAGGTGTGAATCATGCTTTTTTGCTGACCATTGAGAAATATGTTCAGCTCTCTGCCCACTTATGCATAATGTAAGTGACTTGACACAGTCTGACTGCCATTTGGTATCAGGTGCCACTGATGACAATAATCACCCATAGCCACCATATCTGTGTTCAAAACACTCAGCTATGCTAAAGCTAACACTCAGCTAAAGGAGTGTGACTGAATGCAGAGCCATGAATTTAACAAGGGTGTTGTAAGTCCTTACTATTATTTATTATTTGTATTACCGTAGCACCTAGGAGCCCTAATCATGTAGCAGAACCCCATTGTGTTAAGTGCTGCACAAAGAACAGAGAGATGGTCCCTACCCCAAGGAGCTTATAATCGAAGTATAAGACTAGAGACAGGAGATAGAAACACACAAACTGACAGGGGAATACAAGTAAACAATGATACAGTATTGGTCAGCATGACAGGCGGTGGCCTCAGCACACCAGCTGCCTAACTGTTGTCAAGTTTGTTTTGTAGGCATCATGGAAACGAAAAGTTTTGAGGAGGGATTGAAGGTGGATAATGAGATGGCTTTTTGGATGTTTACAGAAAACTTCTACCAAGCATATGGGACAGCGTGGGTGAAAACACACGTGCTTGTTTGAAAATTTAACAAGCGGGAAGTGGAGGCTGCCATCATGATCGAAGGCAAGCATCAATAGCAAGTGAGAGTAGGTAGTGTGGGGATTGACCATGATGACAGGACTTGAAAGTGAAAACAAGCAGTTCACGTTTGATGTGACAGAGAAGTGGGAGGCAGTGGAGAGATACAAAGAGACAAGTTGTCAGGGTTCCCTCCCCACTCTAAACTCTAGGGTAAAGATGTGGGGACCCGCATTAAGAGCCCCTAAGCTCATTTTTACCAGCTTAGGTTAAAACCCCCAAGGTACAAAATTCCCTGCACCCCGAGAAATGCTTCTTTCGCTGCCACCATCAAATGTCTAACAGGAATCCAGGAAAGGAATCACTTGAACTTCCCTCCCCCCCAAACTACCCCCTCAAGCCGTACACCCCCTTTCCTGGGAAGCTTGAGAACAATCTCCCAACCAATTGGTTACACAGTGATCTAAAAACCCACCCCCTGGGTTTTAACACCATAGAAAACAGTCAGCTTCTTAAAAGAAGGATTTTATTAAAAATAAAGAAGGTAAAATCATCTCTGTAAAATCAGGATGGTAACTATTTTACAGGGCACTTAATTTCCAAACTCAGAGAGATTTCCCGCTCTGGACAAAACCTTAAAGTTACAGAAAACCATGAATAATGCCCCCCCCCCTTCTAACACAGGGAATACACCAAGCAAAATTAAACAGAAATCTATTCGCTATGCTATCTAAACTTACTTCAGAAAAGGGAGGTTTGATTTTCTGTAGGTTCCTTCTGTCTTCCAAGATCACTCTGACTCAGATAAAGCCACACACACACACACAGCCTTCCCCCCTCCCAAGATTTGAAAGTATCTTGTCCGCTTATTGGTCAGATGCCAGCCAAGTCAGGTGTCAGTCTGGCTACCTGTATTTCTTAACCCTTTACTGGTAAGAGGATTTTATAGCACTGCATCAGACCCTCTCCCCCTTCCCTTCATTTATGACACAAGTCATGGTCAGTGCAATGAGCTAGGAAAATGTTCTTTGAAGGAGTATTCTGAATGGATACAAGTGGGGCTAGTTTGCATTTGTCAAGGCCAGATAAAAGGATGTTGCAGTCATTAAGATGCAAGGTGATTAGAGCCTGGATGAGAGTTTTAGCTGTGTGAATGGATGAGAAAGGCTCTATCTTACAGATGTTGTGCAGAAAGAATCAGCAAGATTTGAACATAGCTGGATGTTGGGTCCTAGAGAGGTTCAGTTCTAAGATGATATGTAGGTTATGGGCCTGAGTGACTGTAACAGGTCGTCTGCCCCCTCTTCCGGCAGGCCACTGCAGGGTGGCCCAATAAAGCGCAGGGAGGCTTCCTGTTGTGCTGCACCCGTGGTTTTATTTACACAACTTCTCCCACCACCAACATTGAGTTATAGATACAAGGCTTTACAGGGTTTGTTCCCTCTTTCCCAAGCAGCCAGCCCTCAGCCAGGAGGACTGATCTTTCCCCTGGCTGACTCCCTTTATGCTGGCTCACCAGGCCTGCAGGTGGAGCCAATCCCCAGGCCAGGCATCAGGCCTGTCCCACCAGCCCCAATCTATTCCCCTTGATTGGAGCTGGCTGAGCAAGGGCTAATTAGGTGCTTTGCAGCAGCACCCTGCTACATACCTCCCCCCTTAAGCCGATGCCAGGCCTGGTCTTCCTCGGCCTCGCTTCCCTCGGCTGGGGGTTTTACTCTGGGCGGCGGCACCCTGCCCAACGGGGTGCTCCCTGGGCTCTGACTCGTGGGGTTTTGGCATGCCCCATCCACAAAAGGCACCCCACATGTCTACGCTCACCCACAGGTCTTCACACCAGTTGCATGGTTGGGCCGGTCGCCCCAGATGCTCCCCTTCATTCCCCCCTGGGGGAGACGGGTCTGAGCCCCCTTCCCCGAGTCTGGCTCCGATCTCAGGACCGGGTCCTCCGCTCCTTGGGGTTTGGTTCTCCCCCATTTGGGCTTCCACCCTCCGATCTTTCTGTACCCTCTTCTTCCTCTCAATCTGCGGGATCCCCTCCCCTGATGGGTCCTGCCCAGGAAGCTCCATCCCCTCCTTGGTCACTCCCGCAGGATCCCTACCTTGGCTTTGTTGTCTAGGAGTCTCAATTTCTTCCCCTGGAGGTTGTGGAGACTCCGCCCTCCCAGGGTCCACCTCCGTACGGGCCCCATCCCCTGTCTCCAGGGCTCTCTCTCTTTCCTATTTTGGGGTTCTCCTCTTTCCCCTCTTCTTTGGGGAAGGGTTCCAGTCCACCCCCAGGACCACAGGGTAGGCCAACCCCTCTATTACCCCCACCCGCTTCCAGGCAAACTTCCCCTGCACCTCCAGGCGTACCTGGGCCACGGGACAATACCCTTTATCCCCATGGATGCACTCCACTAGCATCCTATCCCCAGGGATAAGCCAATGCGGCTTCACAAAGCGCCTCTGTACAAGGGAGCGAGTGGAGGCCGTGTCCACTAAACCCCTCAGGGGCCATTTTCCAACCCACACCAGGATAGTGGCCAACCCGCGCCTCTTTTTCTGCCCCCCAATCTTTGTCCAACCACAAAATTCAGCTGCCCCACATTCCATCACTGGGCAGTCCCGGCTTCTATGTCCCGGCTGTCCACACCGCCAGCATATGAGCTGCCCTGGGCAGCTAGGGGTCCCCTTGGGCTCCTCCCGCCGCTTGTCTACCGGCTTCACCCCAGGGTGCTCACAGGGTTTCCTGCCCCCCTCTATGTCCTGCGGGGCCCGATGCTCCCTCGGCAGGAAGTCGGCCTCTGCATACTCTTCCGTTCTTTGCACAGCAGCTTCTAGGGTGGCCGGCTGGTGTCGCCACACCCAAACCCGCACGCTATCAGGTAGACACTGTACAAACTGTTCAAGGACTACTTGGTCCATTAACTGCGCCACGGTGTGGGCATCGGGCCTCAACCACCGTGTTGCCCAGTCCGTTAACTTTTGGGCAAAGGCCCGGGGCCACCCACCGCCCGCCCACCGGGCTGCCCGAAACTTTTGCCGATATTTCTCGGCCGAAAGTCCGAGGCGGTCCAGGATCGCTGCCTTCACTGCATCGTAGTCCCTAGCTCGTACCTCCGTCAGGGCCATGTACGCTGCCTGCGCCTCCCCAGCCAGATAGGGGGCCAGCCTCAGGGCCCAGGTTGCCCGGTCCCATCCCGCGCTGAGGGCAACCCGCTCGAAGGTGCCCAAAAAGGCGTCGGGGTCGTCCGCCGGGGCCATCTTACAAAGGCTGAGACCCGGGGCCCGGGTGCCCTCGCCTCCTGCAGGACTCACCAGCTTCTGCAGGAGCTGCTGCTGCACCCTTGACTGCTCCATAATAAAGTCCTGTAACGCCCGCTGCTGCTCCACCTGCCACGCGAGTAGAGCTTGCCTCTCCGCCTGGTGGGACTGCTGGAACTCATGTAGGGCCTTCTGCACCTCTCCATTTTGTTCCGTGAGCCACTGCAGGGTGCCTTCCATGGCCGGGTTGCCAAACTGTATCGCTGGCTTTAGATCCCGGACAAAGCCCCCACGTGTAACAGGTTCGTCTGCCCCCTCTTCTGGCAGGCCACTGCAGGGTGGCCCAATAAAGCGCAGGGAGGCTTCCTGTTGTGCTGCACCCATGGTTTTATTTACACACCTTCTCCCACCACCAACACTGAGTTATAGATACAAGGCTTTACAGGGTTTGTTCCCTCTTTCCCAAGCAGCCAGCCCTCAGCCAGGAGGACTGATCTTTCCCCTGGCTGACTCCCTTTATGCTGGCTCACCAGGCCTGCAGGTGGAGCCAATCCCCAGGCCGGGCATCAGGCCTGTCCCACCAGCTCCAATCTATTCCCCTTGATTGGAGCTGGCTGAGCAGGGGCTAATTAGGTGCTTTGCAGCAGCACCATGCTACAGTGACAGACAGGATGGTGGTGTTGTCCACTAACTATCTTTGCAAAGTCCTCCAAGATACATGGATGAAATGTCCCCACTACTAAGTACAAGTGCTATTATTTTTTTAATATCATGGTTGATTTAAAATCAACAGGGATCCTATACATTACAAGTTCTACTTTAACTAGACATCTTGCACAAATTCATCTTCAAATATTATTTAATGACAAAATATAGGCCCTGATTCCCCTCCCACTTGCCCCAACATAACTCCATAGACTCCTGATTTACCCTGGGATGAGTATGGAAAGAATTAGGCATCCAAGTCACTGAGGGCTAGTCTACACTTACCCGCTGCGTTGGAGGCGTCAGATCGATCTTCTGGGTTCGATTTATCACGTCTTGTCTAGACGCGATAAATCAAACCAGGAAGTGCTCCCCCGTCGACGCCGGTAATACTGCTCTGCAAATGGAGCAGGCGGAGTCGACGGGGGAGCCTGTGCGCCTCCGTGTGGACCAGGGGTAAGTACTTTAAAGTTCGAAATAAGATACTTCGACTTCAGCTACGTTATTCACATAGCTGAAGTTGCGTATCTTACTTCGAACTTGGGGGGTAGTGTAGACCAGCCCTGAGTCACTAGGGTCCAGTTCCACAAAGGTACTTAAGCTCCTAACTACCATTGCAGATCTGGGCCTAGTTGTTCTCCATAAGGGTGCAATGTTCATAAACCAGGACACAAATTCTGTTCTTGGTTACACCCATGTAAATCTAGAGTAACTCCATTAAAGTCAACATCATATTTCCACGGGTGTAACTGAGAGCAGTATTTGAATCTACATTTTTTAACATTTATTTTAACATTTAATTTATTATTTATAAACAAACAAAAAGGTATTATAATATGATTTGGGAACTCAAGCATATGAGCTAGTTTCAGAGACTTTTAGATCAGTGAAGCTGCTATTAAAGTGCCATCAAAGCATTTTAGACTCTACAGAATTAATCATGAAATCTGTTCCTGCCAGCTCACTTATCATATCCCAAATATTAATTTTGAGCAAAATTAAATCGGACACCCACTGACAGCAACATTTTGCCCTTCAGAACTCCCCTTCATATTGATTTATTAACGGCTGCCAGAACAGCGTACCACAGCAATTTATTACGACTTTCTGGATGTTTCCCTATGCTTACAAATAGTCCTCAAGAGTGAGAGTTGTTATCTGACAGCATTCTGATCCAGGTGCATATTTCAATTTGCATGCTGTTATTTGGATTTTAAAGGATGTAGGGGGAGAAAAATCATTTTATTATCAATAGGAATGGGTTATTCATGTTAAAGTTTCAGACTGGAGAGTCTCTGTATTGTGTTGCTTTGAAATAAAATAGACCTAGCAATTTTTCATTAGGAGTTGTTGCAATTTCTGACCCAACAGCCAGCAATTTGTTTATTTCATGCATTAGCATCATCTTCTTTGAATGCCACACAGCCAGAGAGGTCTGTGCTGAGCACTAAGAGGAATCAGTACAGAATATCCAGTGCTGGCCAAAACAGGTCTGTAGATTATAATATGTTGGCTTGGGTGTATGTAACTCATTACCTTCTGAAGAATGTAATGTTAGATATACTCTTTATTGGCTGAGCCAGGCGATGCTATCCTTTCACTAACCAACTAATGGTCTCTTCATCTGAAAATAAAAACAATGGGACAAAGTCTTAGCAATAAATAAGATCAGATTTTGTCCCGTAAGAGTTTTACACCCTATGCCACAAATGTATGGTCAGCTGATGGCTGGGATGTGTCTATATGTGACCATGAAACATTA
Source organism: Chelydra serpentina (assembly GCA_037349315.1). NCBI lineage: Eukaryota > Metazoa > Chordata > Testudines > Chelydridae > Chelydra > Chelydra serpentina. Next base: position 23,775,435 of record JBAIAC010000035.1, on the reverse strand, counting down.
TTGCCCCAGTGTTTGTTAAATAACATCTAGCCCTCAGCCTGGACTGAATACCTATGTGAATCCTATGATTGGCAAAGCAGTAAAAGCAGCAGAAAGGTCCTTGTAGTTTAATAGCATTTTCTACTCCCTCACTGACACTGTGCATTGACATGATGCTTTAAAAATATACACAGGCCAATCTTAAACTGATCTCGCAGGTATAACACTTTTTTTTAATCTACTCCCTTCAACTGTTCAACTCCCCTAGTATTTAATTTAACTGGATCATCATCACTTAAAACCTTTATGAGCCCAATCCAACTGGCACCAAGAGCCTCCTATTGACTTCTGTAGGCAACTGTTTTTGCATTGCATTTCCTCTCCCTCGGTATACTCATTACAGATAGGCTCGAGACAATTGCAAAATCTGAATGTTGCAAATGGATCCCATTTGGCTGCACCAAAACTCCAGTATGAAACCCTCTAATTTTTGAGATGTTTGACATTTGGATTCAGATCTCAATTTGGGGGCTTGCACCAGTCATTAATTTTAATCCTTGTAGAGTTACTTGGGTGGGTTTTTTTTCCCTTTCTCCCTCTTCTGTAACCTTTCTGAGAAGAATAAACCCTTCTGGTAATTCCTTTAGACACCGTCATGCCACCTTAATTTCTGAATCTGACACGATCATAAATCATCAATAAAATGGCTTCAACTCATTAATATTCCTGTCTCCAATCCAATAAAGCACTTAAGCATGTGCTTAACTTTAAGCATAAGCCCACTGAGTTCAACAGAACTACTAATGTGCAGAAAGTTAAACGTGCTTAAGCTCTGAGTGCAATCCTCATTGGCGCAACCAAAGGGTCCTTCCTAACCATTCCACATCCAGCATGCATTCCTTTACCTGTGGGAACCTTGCTGTTTACACATGCATACACCATTGCAACAGGCTACTTGACACATTCATTGCAATTGTGTTTGCCATGAGAGACAAAAAACCCCTTCATGAAGCATGACAAACCATATATATATATATATTGTGACGGGGCAAGGCCAGATGGCTATAGGAAAGTGGTAAGGAACCAGTATGTTAGCCCCAGGCTAAACAAATCCCTGATACCTTATGGCAGTTGCTCCAGGTTAATCAAGACACCTGGGGCCAATTAAGAACTTTCCAGAAGGCAGGGAGGTTGATTGAGACACCTGCAGCCAATCAGGGGCTGGCTGAAACTAGTCAAAAGCCTCCCAGTGAGTCAGTGAGGGGCGCATGTGAGGAGCTGTGGAAGGAGGTTGCATGCGAGGAGCTGGGAGCAAGAGGCACTAGGAGTTGAGAGTGAGAGGGCGTACTGCTGAAAGATCCTGTGGTGAAGATAAAGAAGGTGTTGGGAGGAGTCCATGGGGAAGTAGCCCAGGGAGTTGTAGCTGTCGTGCAGTTGTTCCAGGAGGCACTTTAAACAGCTGCAGTCCACAGGGCCCTGGGCTGGAACCCGGAGTAGAGGGCGGGCCCGGGTTCACCCCAAACCTCCCAACTCCTGATCAAACACAGGAGGAGTTGATCTAGACTGTGGGTTCTACCAGAGGGGAAGATCTCTGAGGCAAACAAAAATCTGCCAATAAGCGCAGGACCCACTAAGGTAGAGGAGGAACTTTGTCACAACTGGTGTCAGAGGTGGGATTTGGTGTGCACAGCGTGGCGGAAGAAGAGGGGTGTTTTTTTTTAAAAAAAAAAAAGGGGGAGCGGGTTTATTTATTTTTTTCATGACAATGGAAGATGTACTACGGGCACTGATACAAGCCACGGCTGCCCAGCAGGAGGCTACCCGTGTCCAGGCAGCTGCCCAACAGGAGGCAGTGCAGCTGCAGCAGGAGACCAATCGCCTGTTGATGGACCAGGCCGCTCAAGACCGTACTATGTTGCGGGAATTAGTAAACCAAGTGAAGGCCCTTACGGAGATGAACCATGGCCATGATGGGACGCGGCACATACGGGCCAGCAATTGCCTGCAGAAAATGACAGGGAACGATGACATAGAGGCATATCTCCTGGCCTTTGAGAGGACAGCCCTACGGGAGGCCTGGCCTCGAGATCAGTGGTGTGGCATCCTCGCCCCATTCCTGTGTGGGGAGGCCCAGAAGGCCTACTATGATCTGCCTGAAGAGGCTGCAGCAGACTACCCCCAGCTGAAAGCAGAGATCCTGGCCATATCTGGGGTAACAACCACAGTGTGGGCCCAGCGGTATCATGAGTGGAGGTACCAGGAAGAGAAAAGCCCGCGATCCCAATTGTATGACCTCATCCATCTCGCACGAAAGTGGTTGCAAACTGAGTCCCAGAGTCCAGAAGAGATACTAGAGGTTCTGGTCATCGACCGATACATGAGGGGACTACCGTCAGACCTTCGCGCATGGGTAAGCCAGAACGAACCCTCCACCTATGACGAGATTGTGGCAATGGTAGAGAGGCGAAGGACGGTGAGGGAACTGACCCAACCAGTTAAGGAAGCGGAACCCCGGGTTAAAGTAGCAGCACCAAGCCCTAGAGTTGGAGTGACTGGGCTACCAGGAGGGCCCAGATGGAAAAAGAGAGGGGCTGAAGGCCCACCAGAGGCCATAAAGAGTCGGAGCACTGAGGGGGAAGAAGATTGTGATGTTACACTTCCCAAACCAAGAAACCGGGGGGACCCTGAGGGCAGCGACTCGTCACTGGCATAATGTCAACCCCCGATGTTCGCTGAGTTTTCTCAGGATCTGTTCTCAGCCCCCCCCAAAAGATCCGGAAGACAAAAAAAGAGAGGAAGGCTGCAAAAGCTTTGGGAACTCGGATCCTGGCCCAGGGCCAGAAGATCGCCCTAGTAGGCAGACGGACATGAGCAGCCAGAGAAACTACCACCACGGAAGGTGAGCCGGAGGCTGGCCCCAGCCGTGATGAAAATGAGCCATTGGAAGCAACAGAAGCCAGCCCCTGGGAGCTCGGGCAGGTTAGTCCCGGGAGAGAGACTTTCGGGCGGGACCAGGCAGAGGACCCTGGATATGATAACGCCAGGAAAGAGGTGGCCAAGATAGATGGGATACCCATGGATGGGAAGGTCCGGGGTCCAGGACCTTACTTTATAGTGAAGAAAGATCTCCTGTACCGTGTGGTGCAAATGCAGGAGCAAGAGATACAACAACTTCTGGTGCCACGAAAACATCAAGAAGCCATATTGAGCCTCTCCCACAGTCACCTATTTGGAGGACACCTAGGGGTAGAGAAAACCCAGGCACGGATCCTGCGGAGGTTCTTCTGGCCAGGAGTACATGAAGATGTCCGGTGATACTGCACCTCTTGTCCGGAGTGTCAGTTACATAGTCCTCGCCCGCACTTCCGGGCTCCTTTGATACCTCTTCCAATAATAGAGGTTTCTTTCGAACGCATAGCCATGGATTTGATAGGGCCCCTTGAGAAGACAGCTCGGGGCCACCAACATGTGCTTGTTGTACTGGATTATGCAACCCAGTACCCGGAAGCCATTCCCCTACGCAACACGGCTTCCAAAACCATAGCTAAGGAGCTAGTACAGATCTTTGCCCGAGTTGGGCTACCCAAGGAGATATTGACTGATCAAGGAACACCTTTCATGTCCAAGTTGATGAAAGATCTCTGTTCATTACTCCATGTACAAGCCCTACGGACCTCTGTATACCACCCACAAACAGATGGCCTTGTGGAAAGGTTCAATAGGACCCTCAAGGCCATGATTAGGAAAGTGGTGAGCCGGGATGGGAAAGATTGGGATACCCTATTGCCTTACCTCATGTTCGCCATCCGGGAGGTTCCGCAAGCCTCCACAGGTTTCTCTCCGTTTGAACTATTATACGGGCGCCACCCCCGGGGCATATTGGATATAGCTAGAGAAGCCTGGGAAGAAGAGCCAGATCCAGGAAGGAACATAGTCGAGCATGTGCTGCAGATGAGAAATCGTATAGCTCGAGTTACGCCTATTGTACGAGAACACTTGGAGAAAGCACAGGAGACCCAACGAACTCATTATAACCACCAAGCAAAGCTTTGAAGGTTCCAACCAGGGGATCTAGTGATGGTCCTGGTACCCACAGCAGAAAGTAAACTGTTGGCCTAGTGGAAGGGACCCTATGAAGTGATCGAAGCCACTAGGGCAAGTCCCCTAACGGACCTGGTGAAGGCCTGAGGTCCAGACATGGTGAAGTGGACTGATGCAGCGGAGAGGGCATTCATAGACCTTCGGACAGCCCTCTGTAATGATCCCATACTCATAGCCCCAGACTTTAACAAGGAATTTATTTTACAAACAGATGCTTCCAAGGTGGGGTTGGGGGCGGTTCTGTCGCAAATGGTGGGAGAAGAACACCCAATCCTCTACCTAAGCAGAAAGCTGCTCCCAAGAGAACAAAAGTACACAGTAGTCGAGAGAGAATGCCTTGCTGTCAAATGGGCCATGGAGACACTGCGTTATTACCTCTTGGGCCGGCGATTTACTCTTGTGACGGACCATGCACCCCTCCAGTGGATGCAGCGGAATAAGGAAAAGAATGCAAGGGTCAGCAGGTGGTTCTTATCCCTCCAACCGTTCCAGTTCCGCATACGGCACAGGGCTGGATGCCGCCATGGCAACGCTGATGGTCTGTCAAGAGCACACTGCCTGGCGTCCCAAATTGCCCAACTCTATGGTGTTGAGCAGAGGGGGTGATATGTGATGGGGCAGGGCCCTGGGCTGGAACCCGGAGTAGAGGACGAGCCCGGGTTCACCCCAAACCTCCCAACTCCTGATCAAACACAGGAGGAGTTGATCTAGACTGTGGGTTCTACCAGAGGGGAAGATCTCTGAGGCAAACAAAAATCCGCCAATAAGCGCAGGACCCACCGAGGTAGAGGAGGAACTTTGTCACAATATATATATATATATATATATATACTGAGAAAATAATGGAAGAGAAGAACACGTGTGGTAGAGTACTACAAATGTGTCTTCGTAAATTAATTGGAAAGTAACACAATTTATACATGGTCAAAAGCAAAGATGCTCCAGATTAAATCAGATAAATACACCATCCATCTCCATTAGAAATTGGTCTTTTCCAACATGATCACACATATAGGTAACTGCCTGTACAAACTTGGTCAGACAGAAAACTTATAAACACAAAAACACATTAATAAAAAATATACCAAAGTGTGTCTTTTCTACTGCCACTCGTGGCCCATAGATGATCATCCAGTCTAATTTCTGTTGAGAGTTAAAATTTGTATTATAAATATTCAGAGATCATAACTCTAAATCTATGGGAAAACTGAATATACAAGCTTTCTGGTCCAACTCCTACCTTATATACCCTAAGGGAAACACACATCTCTCCCTACTCACCTGCCTACAGACACAATACTTTGTGCTGCTTTGATCTTTCAGATAGTGATCATCATTATTTGGGACTAGGGAAGCACACAGACTCCTTCTTCAACTTGCAGAAACTGGAGTATCATTCTTTTTCCAATCTTCTATTTTGTCCGTCTCTTAAGCAACAGTCAGTACCACTTTCCTGGTAGCAAAATTAGCCCCATTACAGCAGGTGACTTCATATTTTTAGTGTAAGTCTCCAGCTGTTAAACACTTTCCTTCATTCTTCTGCACACACAGATGCACATACACACACACAAAAATAATGCCAAACACCAAGGCCAGTGAAGGCCACAATTCTACAAAAAAAAAGGATAAGCCTTCATCCTTCAAAAAAAAGGATAAGCCCACCTCAGCTCCACCTTCTCTTTGTATAAAAGAAAGCAGGAGTTCTATTTCCTCCTTTTTTTGAGACTACATACTGATAGTAACCCTCAATAGGGCTACACCATTGACTCAAGATGCCAGTTTTCAATTATCTACCAGACTCTTTTTGAATTGCCACTTTTCTCCCAATTAATTATGTAATTTCTAAAGAGTTTTGCAAAGCCTAGTACAATTTGTAAGTTTACTATGGTAGCTCTCTCTTTTCTAACTTCCTGATCCATCTATTTTTAAAGGCTATTTCTTAATACATATTTCCAAGAATGGCTCTAATATATAACCTCCTGTTGGCACTGGATTACTGGCTTCTGATGTATCATTATATTCCTCAGCAATAATATTCATTTTAAGGTTTGTTCTTTCTTTTTAGAAAAAAACACCAGACAATAAAAAGGAAAGATAACTTGTAATGTGTGAACCTCAAAAGCTTCAGAGCATCATAGTCAAGAATTAGGAATGGAAAGGACATCATCTCATCTATCTCCATGTCCATGCCAGATTATTTCCGGTAGTATGCTCTTCAGTGTTGAGTTTTAAGTGCCAGTCGTTCCACTGCATCCCGGGGAGTCTACTCCACTCACCATTCCCTCTTAATAAAGAAGTTTTCTTGTTATTACATCTAAACTAACTATTGCTTAATGTCATCCCATTACTCTGAGTTACCACCTTGGACATCTTGGACATTTCATCATCCTTTCTGAAGTGTATTCCTTTCAAATACTTGTAAATAGTTATTATATTCCCTCTCAGTCATCATTTGGGCTAACTACTCTTATTTAATTCTTTTTCTTAAATTCACCTTTCTAGTTCCCTAATTATTTTTGTTGGTATTTTCTGACCTGCCTCCAATTTGTCGACAGCTTTAAATTGTTGAGATGACCAGAACTGAAGGAAGCAGTACTGCCAATCCTACATGTTCAAAATTCACATGTCAGGATCCAAAAGTTCATGAGACTAGCTGAAAACATATGAAGCTTGGGGTTCTTTTATTAGCCTCTAGATTTTGAGCCTTTAGCATTCATATTTTCAAGTTTTTCTCTGCAATTATGGGAGCTAGAATCTTAATTTTTAATGAAAATTGAGATTCTCATGTGATCATTTGACTCTAAGAGCTGTGTCTTTAAGGGAATAACCCCGAATATTCTGAGACTTGCAATAAAAATTGCAAGAGTTAGCAATGCTCAGGAAGCATTGCAGGGGTGGTCTCTTCATTGCTATAGAAAAGACTATTATTTTCCTGATTTATGACCTGATGGCTCTGTGTATAATTCCCAAAAGCCTATTAGTTCTTTCCTCCATTCTGCATTTTAAATTCATACTTAATATGCTATCTACTCTCCTCCCAGTTCCCTTAAAGTATTGCTGTCTTCCTTCTCATTAAATATCTGCTTCTCATATATATTTGCCTGCATGCTTTCAGGCTGACTTTTTTTTATTTCCTGTCATATTTCTAACCTCTCTACTTTTCTTTGTGTTATTATCTGACCTCACATGTATTCACAGCTCTTCCAACATTTAATATCATCTATGAATTTATTTAGTATGTTGTTTACCTTCTCTTCCAGATTATTAGGTGTTAAATAAAACCAGGCCTAACAATGATCTACTAGACACCTTCCCATACACATTCATTTACCAACCTACCTGAGAGACACAATGCTCCAAACTAATTTGAATTCATTTTTCAAATAAGATGTAGTGGGATAATAGGCTACGTTCTCCTTTCAGATATATTGGGAAACTGAGCTGATTTCAATGAAGTGCCACCACTGTAAAGTGTAAGGAAAATGTAGCCAATTGTATTTTCTTATAGCTCTAATTTTTGGGGTGTAAATCTACACACACATGCCCTTAAAAAAAGGAGACACTCTTTGCTGGCATGCTTTGTTCTTAACATGCCCGTGACTCTTATTGTTGTTTTATATGCTTTGATCAGATTGCAAGGCACCTATAGAAGGCATCAGAGTGCCATATAAAAGTCACATTGCACAACATTTAACCAGTCTGAAAAGAAAGCCAATGAACCCAGATGCACCAACATCAAACACCTTTGGGAAAAGGGTAAACCCAATAGCCATCTGGTATGCCAGTAAGAGGCAGAAGGGATCAATTCCCAATAGCGTAAAATAGATTGTAACAGGAAGGGGGACTCTCCTTGTACCAGTCCTGGAGGAGGTGGAGCTCTCCCTCTGCTTCCTCCAATCTCATTCCTCCTTCCTTCAACCCCTGCCTGTAGCCATCTCACCTGTGCAATGATCCTGTCATATATAACAAGCGGTCAGGCCAGGATCCTACAGGGAGGGATTAAACTAACAGGGAATGAAGAAGAAGCACAGCTCCTTCCCCGTTCCTCTGCTGAAGGAAAATGGAGGGCTCCCCCTTTTCTCCAGGGCTTGAGGGACAGCTCCCCCCTCCAGGGATGGTGCAGTGAGAACTCCCAGTCCTGTTTCAAGCTACTTTAAGCCATTGGCTTCAAGGTACATAAGGGCTGAACGTTACCCGTTCTTCCTTGCCCAACTCAAATAAAAACTGCAACTGCCAATGTCTCAATCTTTTGCCTTCTTTAAGAAACACTATTTCCCATCAGTTCCCGTCCCGCACCGGGGAAGCCAATGATCCAACCAGTGGACCAAATTCAGTGATGAATCCTGGTCATGTGCCACTTGAGGCACGTTGTGCATACACTAAGAAGCAGGAGTTGAGCAGAGCAACAGTGACATCCAATGGCAGCAATGTTAGTCTCCCAGCAAGCATTACTTATGTTGGAGGGGGCCCCTTGGCCTTGTTTAAGAAGGATGATGTGAATTAAACATTAACTGCTCTCTACACACCTTATTTTTTGCATCTCTTCATTAAAACTCTCTAAATAGTAGCATCCATCCCTAGAAACATGTTTCCAGTGTACTGGAAACTGCCTTGAAACACAGGCTTAAGCACACATTCATTCCATTGCTTACTAACAAGTGAGTCTCTTTGGGAACGTGCAGATGAGCAGGAATTGTTTTCACATCTCATTTATAAATGGACAGAATGTGCAAGTGAAGCATTTGCCATCACGGGCACAGCTCTCCTGAGGTTGCCGTGCGGTAACTACATCCTACTAGAAACATTACCGAGTATGTGTACTTCAGCATTTTGTATGCAAAAGGAGTGGAAAGGTTATGACAAGTGTTAAAAATTGAATCATTATTTAAGTTTAAAAGGAAGCAAAATTTATATCCCCCAAATTGGAGCCCACTCAAGCTTCAAGGCTCAAGTAAGCTAAATAAATCTGAGCTTTTTATGGCGTGAAGTCTAAACTCTAAATGCCTACTAATAGTGGAGGTGAGTAATAGGCTTCTGGGGTTTGATGGCAGCAGGTTTTATTATGTAATCTTTAATATATACTTAGCTTCCTCTCACTTCTCCAGGATAGGGTGGCTAGGAGTTACTGAGTTTTGATGTTAGACAGAATTTCTTTCCCATTAGACTGTCCTGTTCTGAAATGTGAGGCCTCCGTAAGTCAGAACTCCTGCATTTGCTAACCAGAAATATAATGGGGAAAAATCCTCTGTAATTTTTGCCCACTCAGATTTATCACAGGTAGATTTTGTGCTAGAACTCTGCACACTCCTCTGGTGTGTACAAAAAAGGAAGTGGAGTAGGGGGAATGTACAAGTGTAAGCAGAGCTAAACAATGGCAGAAAACACCAAAAGGGAAATAGCAAAGTAGAGCTGGTCAAAAGTTTTCAACAAAGAATTAGTTTCCATTAAAAATGGCCTTTTTTACTGGGGGACGGGGGAGGAATGGAAAGTTTAATAGAAAATGCTCATTTCTTTCTAATTTTTCCAGTTCTTGGAGAAACTGACAACACAAATGTGCCAGTGTTCAGGGCGTGAGCATGGGGAATGAGTTTTCAAAAACTTCAAATTTGTTGTTTCTTTTGAATTTTTTTGCTGGAAATATTTTTTGAGTTTCTGAGCAGCTGTATCCATGAAACCAGAGGCTTCAAAATAGTTGGAGCTTTATGAGCCCTCACACTGGCTATAAAGCCAACTTATCTAGCTGATGGAGGGTCTCTCTCTTAGGGAATCCCTGGGTGATGCAACAGTTCTTGTGCTACCTCCCACGCCTAGACCCTGACCTGGGGAGCATGGCCAAGGAAAGGGGGTCATCTTGGCTGTCAGAAGCCCTGGAGTCTGCTCTAGGTTATACTACAGGCTGGGGTGGACGCCATGACCAGAGAAGTGTAAAGGTGGTTAAAAGCCACTTTAGCTTCCCCCTTGTCACATCCTCTGCTGAGTGCAGCGTGGCTGGGTCAGATCATCTTTAAAATGTGATGAGCCCCCAACATATGCGAATACCAGTTGTGACCCAAGCAGAAAAGACACAGCATTTGTCCCCTTGTGTCATCACTCTGTCTCTACAGATGCAGATAAATCATTCTAGTAGAGTGAGTGAGTTTACCATCAAAGTCATATGTAAATTCCTGCCAGCGAAATTACTTTGACACCATAATTAAATGCGAACAGGCCAGATTAACCAAGCTACCTACCACCTGGAACAGTTCCACAGTGCAAGACGGCACAGATGCTATAGTGAAGACAAAGGAACATTTCTTTGCCTCCTTCATAGCCACAACACAGGATTTAAAATATTCTTTATGTCATAATTAGTCTGAATTGCCATGAAAGCTCTATCACTTCTTGCTCTAGTCATTGCCCTCCTGCTTCATCCATCTCAGGTCATACTTAAACTATGTGGTTGACAGATTTGCGTTTGGCTCATATGGTAGGTAGCTCACGTTTTAAAGCAGAAAATCTCTCCCCTATGATAACTGTAAAGACTGGTGTCTGGCCATGGAATCTTTAGAACCTATGTTTGTTCCACATGTGCGGGGAAATGATGTCACCAAAAAGGATGATCCTTTATACTTAAGATTCTTAAAGGGACAACATCCCACTTTACACAAGTCAAACTGCGTGAATATAGCAACTTTTAATCTTTGAGTCTTACCATGAACAAATGATGGATTTCCTGCTACAGACACTTCATAGTCTATTGGGAAAGACATTGAGGTGAAAAAAGTTGTCCATTTGCATATTTTGTTCTTGTATCTATTTTGTTTTGCTGATTTCACCATCAGTAAAAACAGCCTTGCTCAGTTCTTATTGTCTTTTTTGATGGCTTAGACTGACTAGCTAAGCAGCTGGTAAAATGCACCAACATTCAAAAGTCTGTCTGCAAGCTAAATCATAATTCTGGGTAGAGAACAACATAGTCCTCTATGGTTTAACACCTTCTTTTGAACTGTGTGTCACATTTTCTGCTCAAATTAATTTAAATGTCAAAAGCAGGTTGGATAGATTTTTATTTGAAGATGTTCCAAATATTTAGACAGTTATTTGAATCGTGTTTTGGCAAAATGATTATGCTTCCCAATCTGAAAACATACAATTTCAATATTTTCCTTGCTTTAACCCTCTTTCATAGAAATTATTAAAAGCTTATACACTATTTACCCCAACTTTTAAAAAAAGAAATAAAATATCTGTAATGAATTACAAAATATATTTGAAGTGCAGTTAAAATTCTGGTCTAGTCACAAACCTGTCATTGAAATGCATAGCTAAGAGCTAGTGCAGCAGTATACAGCTTTTATGATTCAGTCTACTAAATGGATGAAACATATATTTTAATTTAATGTAAACTGTGCAGCTAGAAATGTCTGAGAATGAGGCTTTTTTATTTCCTAAGGAGAAGCCAAAATCTTTGAGCTCAGTGATAACTTTTTTTGGCTGAGAGCCAATCTAGATTTATTGGCACTGTCCCTGCAATGTATATCCTGATAGGAATATTGTGCTGGCTGGTATAGATTGGTGAGAAATATCAACCAAACACATTTCTACTCCTGCTCTCTCTTGTTAGTAAGACCATCTAACTTTTACTTTTGCGGAGCACAATTCTATAGCTGCTAATCACTTTGAACCCTATTCATTTCAATGGTGCTGTAGAATTAGGACCTAGGGCCAGCCTTTTCAAATCTGGGTGCTCAAAGTTAGGCTCCTGAGTCTGTATTTAGGCACCTACAATATTATCATTGTTGTTTTTAATAATTATTATTTATTTGTATTATGGTTGCACCTACAAGTCCCAGTTGTATACCAGGGCCCCATTGTGTTAGACACTGAACAGACACAGAACACAAAAATAGTCCCTGTCACCAAGAGCTCACAATGTATATAATGTTGCCTGATTTCAAATGCATTGAGCATCTCCAGCTCCCACTGGTGTCAGTGGGGCTTGTGACACCTCAGCACCTCTGAAAATCACCTTTCACTTAGGGGACTAATTATGGATTTTGGAGCTAACTTCGGTCACTTACGTTTCAAAGCTTTGGCCTAGATGTTTATCACTGGCAATGAAAAGTTGGTTCTCTTTTCATTCACAGCATGTATATTCATTAGGGAGCCATGTGAAATCCAAGATGAACATACTATAAATCAACAGTGGGGCAGGACAACAGTTTTTTGAGCCCACTTAGCTCCTGTTCGGAAGAGGTTGCTAGGAATAAAATGGAAAAACCCTGAAGCTCATTAGAAAACCTTACAGAATTGCACTGGTAGGTAGGGTGAGCAGCTCTGCCTTCCTCTTTAAGCTCAACTTGTAATGGGGATGCAATCCTGTCAGAAGATGGCATGGACTATGAGAAAGGAAGCAGTACAGGCATGACAATCAGAAGAACCACCTACACTAAAAGAACCAGTATGTAGAGGAGTGAATCTCAAAAGACAATAAGTCCTCTGGCAGGTTTTATGCCTCCATAAGTAGTAAGGTCCTTTCTGCTCCACTGCTTGTCCCATCTATGGATGTAGAAGCAAGGATAACTAGGTGTCTGGTTTTCGACTGGGTGTTGGGACCCTGGCAGCTCTGGTCAGCACTGGCGACCGGGCCATTAAAAGTCCGGTCAGTGGTGCTGCAGCACTAAGGCAGGCTAGTCCCTACCTGTCCTGGCTGGCACAGCACTGCACCCCGGAAGCGGCCAGCAGGTCCGGGTGCTAGGCAGTGGGTCCATGAGGCTCCACACGCTGCCCTGCCCCAAGCACAGGCTCTGCACTCCCATTGGCTGGGAATCAGCCAATAGGAATCAGCCAATAGGAGCTGGGGGGTAGTGCCCACAGGCAAGAATGGCGCATGGAACATCCTTCCCCCCCACCTAGGACCCGGACCTACTGGCTGCTTACAGGGTGCATACAGCGTAGTGCAAGGACAGGCAGGCAGCCTGCCTTAGCTGCGCTGCTGACTGGGAGCCACCCGAGGTAAGCCCACGCCCCAACCCTAGCCCGCCCCCCAACTCAGAGCCCCCCTCCTACACCGCAAACCCCTCTTCCCCAGCCCCAACACAGAGTCCTCACCCCATCCTGCACCCCAACATCCTACCTCAATCTGCAGCCCCCTCTCACATTCCAAATCCCTCCTGCACCCCAAACCCCTCATCCCTGGCCCTACCCCAGAGCCAGCATCAGCAGCCCAGAGCCCTCACCCTCTCCCACACCCCAACCCCCTCTCAAGCCCAGTGAAAGTGAGTGAGGGTGGGGGAGAGCGAGCCACCAAGGGAGGGGGAATGTAGTGAGTGGGGGTGGGGCCTCGGGGAAGGGGCATGGCTAGGGTCATTCAGTTTTGTTCGACTAGAAAGTTGGCAAGCCTAGTAGAGGCGGAGCCTCATTATCTTCGTGGACTGTACGAGTACCTCTAATTAGCTAGTCTCCCGTGCTCTACTAAAGGGTATTATGGCATGCATGTATTCAAATTGTCTTGTTGGGTGCCTACAGCGATTCCAAAGAAAACTTAACCTCCTGGAAGGGGTTCTCAGCTTGGGGGCATTCCTGTCTGCTCTTTTGCTTATTCATAGCATTCCCAGCCTGTATGCCACAAAGCTGAGATGGACATGCTGCGATTAAAAACCAAATGAAATAAAAATGAAATTAACCAATAGACCAATGTTAAAGATCAGAAGTAGGAACAGCTAAGTGTCCTTTGTTAAAAATATGCAAGGGCATAGTACTGCCGTACTGGGGACTTGTGATGTTATTATTAAGGATATATTGGTATTTGGGGACATTGCACCAGAATGTTTCTTCAGATTTCTCTAAATATTGCACTTTTATATTAAAAAAGAGTGTGTTCATGTCCTTATTAATTTATTTCTAGTGGCTAAACTTTCAGTACTTTTCTCTCAGCCTGTGAGTGCCCCTCTGCACATGTGTAGCCATATGTACAAACATTATCAGCAGGAGAAAAAAAACCTTTTGTAGTGATACTCAAGAAGGCCTATATCAGACAGTTAACAAGAAGGTGTGAGGATACTTAACTTTGGGGAAATAGATTCAATGAGCCTAATGACCCAGCCATTCCCAGCTGATAATAGCTCATCTAAATTAAATATCCTCTTAGAATTGGTATGGCAACTTCCAAGTTTTCTGTGTGTATATATACATCTTACCTCTGTGTGTTCTATTCTATGCATCCGATGAAGTGGGCTATAGCCTATGAAAGCTTATGCTGAAATAAATTTGTTAGTCTCTAAGGTGTCACAAGTACTCCTGTTCTTTTTATAGGCACTTCAGTCATTAACTACTCACATGCATACCTCTGATATACCAACCTGCTGTGACTGGGATCTTTATTCTTATTTAGCAATACTAGGAAATTCCTACAGATTACCTTGCCTCTGATATGAATGTGAATTACATAACTCCACCTGTTCCTTCTTGGAGCTTTATCTGAAGCTTTCCTCTACCATATTTTTTTTAAACTAAGATTCAAGGTTGCCAGAGCTGCAATTCATTTACATTTCATAGTCTCATACAAGTCCTAAACTTTTCTTAGATGGCAAGATTAAAGCTCAGTAGTGTAGTTCCACTAATTTATTGTATTTAATCGGAGACACTGGAGAACTCATCTCCTCGTGTCCCTTCACATCTGAAGATTTATACAGGCAGTTCACCTCTTTTAAGTAAGGAGAAGGCTTAACTTTTTATCAGCACTGCCGGCTTCCTAGACTATCTCACTGGAATGTGATAGGGGACAGTATGCTTTGTGTTATCTGGAATTGACTTTTTATTTTTTACTAGAGGAATGTTCAAATGAAGGCCAAGCATTAAATGTTATTTTAAAACTTTGAAGTCAGGTTCTAGACTGGCCCAATGGGACCTGGATGAAAAATTATATTTAGCAGTGGAGTTTTACTTCGATAGAGTAATCCCTTGATTAGACAGTGGGAGCTAGTCTGATAGAATTTCAGTGTTTTAGCTCCACTCTTGACTCCCAAACCTTCCCCTCAATTTGGGTATGGAAATTTTAAAATATCTTTTCAAACAATACAAAATCTCAAAAGAAAAATGCACCCAATTTTTTTTCAGTTTCCAATCAGCTCTAGTAAATATACTCTAATCATTCATCTGGATTGATTAGTTCTACAGCATGAGGTCAAGAATTTTGACTGGTGACTGAGCATAATTAGCACTAGACTACCCTTATAGTTAGAGAGTTTTTCCTAATATCTAACCTAAATCTCTCTTGCTACAGATTAAGCCCATTACTTCTTGTTCTACATTCACTATACATGGAGAATAATTGATCACAGTCCTCTTTAGAACAATCCTTAACATATTTGAAGACTGTTATCAGGTCCACCCGCAGTCTTCTTTTCTCTAAACATAGCCAGTTTTTTTAACTTTTCCTTGTAGGTCAGGTTTTCTAAATTTTTGATCACTTCTTTTGCTCTCCTCTGAATTCTCTCCAGTTTGTCCACATCTTTCCTAAAGTGTGGTTCCCAGAACTGGGCACAGTATTCCAGCTGAGACCTCACCAGTGCCAAGTAGAGCAGGAAAATTAACTCCCATGTCTTACATACGACAGTCCTGTTAACAGACCCCAGAATGATATTTGCCGTTTTTGCAACTGTATCATATTTTTGACTCTGATTCAATTTGTAATCCACTATAGCTCCCAGATCTTTTCAGCAGTACTACCACCTAGCCAGTTTTTTTCCCATTTGGTAGTTGTGCACTTGATTTTTCCTTCCTAAATGAATTACTTTGCACTTATCTTTATTGAATATCATCTTTGTTGAACTCAGAGCAATTCTGGAATTTGTCAAGGTCATTTTTATTCTAATCCTGTCCTCCAAAGTGCTTGCAACCCCTCCCCATCTTGGTATCATCTCCTAATTTTATAAGATCCCGCTCCACTTGGTTATCCAAGTCATTAATGAAAATACTGAACAGTACTCAGACCCAGGATTGGCCCCTGCAGGACTTCACTAGATATGTCCTCCCAGTTTGATACTGAACCATTGATAACTACCTGACAATGTAAGTCAAAGCAAGCTGAAGCTGCTTTAATTTACACTTGGCAGCCAAAGTGGCTGCTGGCAGTCCCAAAAATGGCAAAGGTGCCAGAGAGACACCTTTGCCCCAAACTCAGGTTGAATCCTGTGTGCACACCAAGACATACGCCAGGATTAAGGCATGTAAATATTTTGCTCTGTGACATTCCTTGGTAGAGGAGAGTCCACTTGGGATAGATGTTCTTATTTCACTTTATTTGTATCTTTCTTTCCTTCTTCCTCCCCAAAAAGTGTGGGTATAAGTAGGAAAGCTGTAAAAAGAATACTGTAGCTAGAGATCTAAGACAGAGTGGAAATAGCACAGGATTACTCATATTTCATCTTGAAGTGTTTAAGGCTTAGGGATTGTAATGCTACTAAATAACGCTTCAAGCAATTCAACCACTGGTCTCTAGTTAAATGAGATAATTGAATTCTTGTCAGTTGTACTCCTATTAGCCTCCAGCTGTTCAAAGGGGTGGTTTAAAATTAAAACAGAAAAATAATAATAAAAGGCACTAGAGCAGACATTGGCTAATACTATTTTTTAACTCAGTGTTAAATTTATACATTTGTAATTGAACTACACAAGAGGCTGAGGAGAAAAAACTAAGATGACTGTTCCTGTTTTCTTGGCTAAACATATGCATAAAGTTAAAAAACAAACACAACAAAATGCCATACAACCATAAAAGTAAGATTAGAAGCGTGGAATTAATGTAAATTATTGAGCAGAAAACAATATTTGTAGTTGTGGTTGCACACTTTAATAAGATTAAGATTAGGGACGGTCCAACCAGTTCAGATAAAATAAAAACTGACCCTACATATTATCTACCTCATAAACCAAATCTGCACTTAGGGCCAGATTCCTTGCTAGTAGACATACACGGAAGTCAACAAATAGAGTTTCAACAGCAAATAATTTGGTCCTCAATGCAGCTTTGGTTTAACTTCGCTGAAGGCAATGGATGGTGTTTTTCCAGCACACAGAATCTGGACCTGCAGCTTTTTGTTTCTGTATTTGTTTTGTGGCAGGGTGAACCTGGATTTTAAAAAAAAGCTGAAAGAGAAAGAATATTATATTTTAATCTCTCTTGTATGCCTGTGTATTTTTCTTTTTCAGCTGGGACAGGCAGTGATAATCTCAGGTATTTCATGAGCAAACACACACTCGCAAGATTTCCAACCTTATGTTTGCTGATTCAAGATGTATAGATAAGTTCAACTAAGCACCTGAACTTCTGGGTACTTAACCCAACTTCTGAACCAGAGCCAGATCAGAGCCAAAACCTTGGCTCCAAACACAATGAACTTTTGAAAAGTTTTGGTCTAGACCCAGACGCCACAGCTTGCCCCTCTACCTGGGATACGTAGAAACTGTGAACCCCAGATTTGAACATCCCAGAAAATTAGGAAGTATAGATCCAGATCTTACTTTTGAAGTTCAGATCCATAATAGCTTGTGGATGGCTTACATATAAACAGACAATAACAATAAATAGCTAGGAAACCTCCTCCTTCTTTCCTCAAGAAAGATCAGATAGTCAGCAGAACTGGATTCTCATTTATTCACATGCATTTTTAGCCCTAAAACTATCCATATTTAATCTGCAAGTCTGCAGATGAGGCCACCAGTCAATTATGAAAACTGAGTATGTGATGGCCCTCTCTTGTGTTTGCTCACATTTTCCTCTGATTCTTCTGTGATACTCTGTGCCCCAAAGTGACACTTTGCACCCCATATTCACTATGGTCATATAATTATGATATGTTTTGTGCAAAGTATGCCTTGTGAGGTATCATTTTAAAAGTTTTAATGGGTTGAAGATTAATATCCTGTTAAGTTGTATCATTGTATATGAAGTTACAAAGTTTTGCTATGTATGTGCCACTAAAACATGTGAAATTGGGAACACCCACAAGCAGTCTTTTAAGTACAACAATAAAAAGGCCAAACAACATTGATGCCCACTGAGAAGAATACAAAGACTCACAAGGATTATCCCAGGAACTTTGAACAATGAAAACCTCTCAGAGATAGCATAAGGATTACCCCAGGAACTGTGTACAAAGGAAACCTCTCAGAGATAGCACGCAGCAATGGAGACTGTTTGACTCATGTCACAGCAAAAGATCTTTCCAGCAAGCTGGAAGAAGATGTAAAAGGCCGAAGTGACATCATCACTGGGTCTCGCTCCCCCTATAACACAATACCTGTAAACAACTGAGGAACAAAGACTGAACTGGGGAAGGAGGTCTCAGACGGGACAGAAGAATTCTTGCCCATGTACACAAAAGCAGTAACATGCTTGTACTAGGTAACAGGGTGAGAGACAGCTTGATTCAAATCCTATCTAGTTTATAAAGCTTAGATTGTGTTTTGTTTTATTTCTAAGGTAATCTGCTTTGATCTGTATGCTCACTACTTATAATCACTTAGGGTAAGTCTATACTTACCCGTCGCGTCGGAGGCGCGGGATCGATGTTCTGGGTTCGATTTATCGCGTCTTGTCAAGACGCGATAAATCGAACCAGGAAGTGCTCCGTCGTCGACGCTGGTAATCCAGCTCGACGAACGGAGTAGGCGGAGTCGACGGGGGAGCCTGCGCGCCGCGTGTGGATCCCGGGTAAGTGCTTTTTCATTCGAACTAAGGTACTTCGACTTCAGCTACGTTATTCACGTAGCTGAAGTTGCGTACCTTAGTTCGACGGGGGGGGTAGTGTAGATCTAGCCTTAAAATCTAACTTTCTGTAGTAAATAAATCTATTTTGTAATTTTTACCTAAAACAGTGTGTTTTGCTAGACGTGTTTGGGGAATCTGCTCAAAGACAAAAGCTGGTGCATTGTCCTCTCCACTTTGAGGGAGTGGCGGACTCATTAACAAATCTATACTGGTCAGACTTTTGATCGGAGCAAGACCGTACAGCTCTGGGGTTCTAGGCTGTGGAGCTGAGCTGGTTCGAATCTCTCTGATAGTTCATGAGTGGTTGAGGAGAAGCCTTCATGTAACTGCAGTTGGGTGTCCCCACTCCTGTGTAAAGGTTTGTGTGCGTGCAGGACCAGGAGTGGTCTGCAGCTTGTCACAACCTCACAGTGTGAGAGGGGACCCAGATTGGCATGCCAAGGGTACCCCAGTTCCTGGCTGCACCCCGGGGAAGTCCGTCACATATACTGCTATGGTTTTCTTTGCTTGTTGCCAGGCCTACTTTTTGGTATTATGACTGAATTTTTTTGTCTATTTTTGCCATGTGAGTTTTATCAGAGGCTGACTGAGTTGCATAACGACTGTTAGGGTTACAAGCACTTTGGGAGACATAATTAGAATTCAAAATGATGTTGACAAATTTTAAAATTGGTTTGAATACAACAGGATGAAATTCAATAAAGGCAAGTGAAAAGTATTTCACTTAGGAAGGAAAAATCAAATGCACAACTACCAAATGGGGAATAACTAGCTAGGTGGTAGTACTGCTGAAAAGGATCTGGGAGTTATAGTGGATTATAAATTGAATATGAGTCAATAATGTGATGCAACTGTGAAAAAGGCTAATATTATTCTAGGGTATATTAACAGTAGTGTTGTATAAATGACACGGGAGATAAT
The DNA here is from genome assembly GCA_037349315.1 of Chelydra serpentina. Taxonomy (NCBI): domain Eukaryota; kingdom Metazoa; phylum Chordata; order Testudines; family Chelydridae; genus Chelydra; species Chelydra serpentina. The sequence goes on along the minus strand of JBAIAC010000035.1, from coordinate 23,755,682 downwards.
TATCCCGCTCTACTCGGCACTGGTGAGGCCTCAGCTGGAATAGTCTGTCCAATTCTGAGTTGCATAATTTAGGAAAGATGTGGACAAATAGGAGAGCTCAGAGGAGAGCAACAAAAATGATAAAAGATTTAGAGCACCTGATGTGACACTATGTAAAAGAAAGGTGACCATGTTTACACATATCACCACTGATGCAAAACTGTGATAAATCTTGTGTGAAGTATGTTGTGTAAGGTATCAAGGGAAAAGTTATAGTGTGCTAAGCATGATTATCCTGTTTATATGCTTGTATCATCTTTGTATTTGATGTTATGAAACTTTGCTATGTGGTTTTATCTCAAACCTGATGTATTTCTGGGTAAAACCCCCAAAACAGATTTACATCAAGGCTACCCAGCCTGCTTGATGGCCTATAAAGGACAATCAGCTCTTCCAGGGATCCCTCCCCCACGGTCTCTCCAGGCAGCATGGAGGCACTCAGTAAGGCACATGTGACCTAGGACTCCATGTTTGTGCCAGTAACTTTCCATGCACCTGAACTAAAAGGTATATATCGCAGACTTTGACATCATTCTTTGTCTTCATTCCTGCTCCACATCTCCAGACTATGATTTCTAACAAAGGGAAGCTTTGAACAATGGACTGATGAACCCCAATCTTTTGGGATGATCCAGAGAGACTCATTGCAAACTAGCAGATTTAACATCACTGCTATTATCCTGATCTACCAACTCTGAAATCAGCTGTAATGTATATGATTTCATTTTAACCTCTTAATAACTCTTCTTTTTTTATATATGAATAAACCTTAGTTTGTAGTTACTAAAGGATTGGCTACCAGTGTGGTTTTGGGGTAAGATCTGAAATATATTTTCAACCTGGGGTGTGTCCCCAGTTCCTTGGAACTGGAAGAACTTAATATATGTGATTTCTGGTTTTAATGATCATTTGTCATGGAAGTCTGGTTTGTCTGGGTGGAGCATGAGGGACTAGAGGGCCTGAAGGGGACTGTCTTCATAGTAATTAATATAGTATTTTGGAAGCACACATTTGTTACTGGCGAGGTGAAATCTTATGATAGAATATACCACCAGTTTGGGGTACATGCCCTGTATTTTCACAGTGTGACCTGAGATTGGCGCTCTTAGCTGTGTCCCACACAAGTCAGCGTGACACCTGACTTATAAGGAAAGGTTAAAAAAACCAGCCATATTTAACCTTGAGAAAAGAAAGCTGAGGAGGGACCTGATAACAATCTTCTGATAACAAGCTGCTATAAAGAGGATGGTGATCAATTGTTCTCCATGTCCATTGAATGTAGGACAAGAAGTAATGGGCTTAATCTGTAGCAAGGGAGATTTAGGTTAGATATTAGGAAATCTTTCTAACTACAAAGCTCTGGAATAGGCTTCTAAGGGAGGTTGTAAAATCCCTATCATTGTAGAGCTTTAAACAGATTGGACAAACACCTGTCAGGGATGGTCTAGGTTTACATGGTCCTGCCTCATCACAGGGGCCTGAAGTTGTTGACTTCTTGAGGTCCCTTCCAGCCCTACATTTCGATGATTTTATGAAAACTTTCAAAAGTAGGTGTCTGAATTTAGACTCAACATCCATATTTAGGCACCAAAATAATTTGGTTGATTTTTCAGATGTGCTGAGCACTCAAAGGAGCAAATTCTCACTGTTCTGAGCAACGGCCCACAATTTGCCCATAATATTTAGGGCTGTCTAGCTACTATCACCACATGCTACCGGCACAAAATGTACTCCAATTTACAAAGGTTTTACCAATCCAAACAACCTGTGTGGTCCCAAGTGATGCCATTAATATGCCAGATTCTTATTTTCCTTCAGGCCCCTATGTGCTGCATGAATGATGGACAGGGGCCTAATTCTGGCTTAAGTGGCAAGTAGAGAAAGTCAGGGTTAGCAGAGCATTCTGCTGGTGGAGAATAACTCTTTGCTGGCATAATGCTGGCAGAGTTGGTTCCTGCTCCAGCTATTCTCTCTGCATGTTAGGGGGACATACCTGCTGTGGTGAACTTCTGCACCAGTCCCACTGAGCTTATATTGGTCTAAGGGGTACTGTAAAAACACAAAGACAGTCCCTGGCCCACTTGCTTATTATTTAAATTGAGAAGAAAGAGAGGGTAGAGGAAAGGATGTATTATCAATCGTCTTTTTTATGCAGAGGGGAACTGAAGCCCAGATAAATTGAGGGGCTGATCCAAAGCCCGCTAGAGTCAATTGGCATTTTTCTATTTATTTGAATGTGCTTTTCATTAGACCATAAGTGACCTGCCCAAGATCACACAGGAAGCCTGTGGCTGAGTTGAGACTTGAACCCAGATCTCCTAAGTCCTAGTGAGTTCCTCCTCTCCGAGATGAGGGAGAAGCAATCTCTGCTCCCAGTTACACCAATCTGAGTAAGAGATAACTCAGAGTTAATGGAGTCCTTCCATTGGTGTAAAATAAGTGTGAGATCAGAATCAGGCCTCAAGGGACAGTGGGAGGCTTAGATGGAGAGATGCGCGTGGGAGGGTTGAACAATTCTGTCCCTGTCTATCCTCTCAGCAATTTCCAATATGCATTTTGTGGCCACCACAATGACTTATCTTTCTAAATAATAAAAAAGCCCCACATTCTGTCCAACCTGCTGAAATCTTTGGCTGGGTTTGTTTTGTTGAATGTGCTATTTACTTTCTGAGCTGCTGAGGCAGCTTTTTGGACTTCTGTTTCTTACCGGCTATGTCCTCTGGGACATTGAATAATAGACTTTGAATAATAGAGATGCATTTAATTTTGTCTAGGCTGTTTTTTTGTTTATTTTAACGTGTTTTTTTTAAACTGGTTTTTATTTAACTGGAAATTAGTTTTTTCCCCGCTGTTCTTCTTTCTAGGCTGGAAGTGGTGTTACCAAGATCCCCGAGGAAGAATATTAGGTAGCTACACTACTCCAGAGACTGAACTGTGATTAGTGATGTTCCATCTGGGAGCTGGCTCCCACCTTCCTCCAGGCAGGAGCTACTCCAGATTTCCTCCTCTGTGCAGACTCAGCAAAGTCAGCGGTATGTCAAAGCTGCACCCACTCCCCATCCCTGCTGCCAACTTCACTACCCTGCATGTGAGGGCACTGAAAGGTGCTCTTCCCACTATGCTGTAACCCTCAGGGTGGGCAGGCTATGCAGCACAAGCTATGAACTCACCCTAAGTTTTGACAAATGGCACTTGCCTCCCAACCCACTGCCTCACAAAAAATGCCGGATGAAACCCTGGCCCCATTGAAGTCAATGGTAATTTTGCTATTGAGTACAATTTGGTTAGGATTTCACCCACTCTCTCCTGAGAGACCACCACATACCATTAATGAAGGCTCCATTTGGATTCAGCAAAAGTTAGGGTGAAAATTCAGGGCAATTCTTATTTAATCAAAGCAGTTTGACCATCCCTGATTTAGTCTCGCAAACTGAGGGACCTATTCTGCAAAATTCAAGCAGAACAGTATCTTTATTTATGTGAGTAGCCCCAGTTATTTAAATAGGACTACTCATCTCAATAAAATTACTCTCATTCTTACATCTTTGCAGGACTAGGTCTGACACCTTAAAAGTTTAAAAGAAGTATGAGGAGCAACTACTACTTCCACAGAGAGGTTTTGTCAGCTATAGCTTTGAATTCTTAGCGTACCACACAAGGTGTCCACCATAATTCCTATCAGCAAGAAACAGGACTTCTTATTTCTTATGCACTAGGCTGAAATGGTAATCCCCACCTCAGCATCTAATTATTTTTGAAGGTCAATTTTTCCATCAGCTAATGGCTGAGTTATCCTTGAAACTGTTCCCATTATGCCTCCCCTCCACCACACATTTGCTGTCTGCCGTCACCATTCTGCACTATTGTTTGCCTCTGAATTTTTTTTAGCAATTCTTAGACACTTAGAAGAAATGGTGAGTGGAAGAGTTATAAAATTCAGAAAGAAAATCTAGGAGAACTGTTCTATGAAAAAACCAAGATGCAGGAGTTGTTAATTAACTGCAGAGATATGGCACTAGTGATTCAAAGTACAATTTAAATAATCAGCACAATACATTTACTTGACACATCTGAGAATTAAGTGCCACCACCTTTTCACTAAAGCACTAAAAGATATAAAATTATTGGGAAAAACACGTTCATTAAATTCTACCATACCGTGAGATACAGATTTTAACCAAAGTATTTAGAATAAAATATTCATGTTTCAGACTATAAGGGCAGTAAATTCTGACAGCATGTGATCTTGGAGAGTACAGTATCTGTGCTCAAGGTCCCAGAGAAGTTATGCTAATTGTTTTTTTGCCTTTGGTTTGGGTCTTTTTTAAAGACGTTAAAAAGCTTTAATTTGATTAAGTGAAACATAATGAAGACATTTTAGTCTATATTTTATGTCACTGTTTGTGAAACTTTTCCATTTACAGGTTGGACTGCAAAATGAACAGAGAAGGAAGTCCCAGTGTTTCTCCAGCTATTTGTTCCACAGATAAGAAAAAAGATTTAGTGTCTGATTCACAGACACCTAGCATTTCCCAATTGCTTTATAATAAATATAATCTTCCCCTTCTCAGACTTATTTTTAGATAACCTTCTCTTCCAGGTACCTGTATGCGTACTCTTCAAGCTCCCAGTGGTAAACTTGTGTGCGCATTCTATATCATTTTGAAAGAAGAGAAGTTTATTAAAATTCTCAGCTACTAGGTCAGCCCTTTCCTTTCTCCCCCAAGGCCTGACCCAAAGCCAATCTTAGGTCAATGGGAGTCTTTCCATTGATTGTACTGGACTCTGGATCAGGCCCTTGATTACTGAGCCTACAAAGGACGGGAGCTCTATGAAGGCAGAACACTAAACTGTTGCAGGGAAGGATCACCTTCCACTGTTCTGAACTACCCACCTGTGACTGAATAAGGAGCTATGTTGTTGAATTCAAAGGTACCATGTCAAGCCATTCCTAACTAGAGGGACCTCCTTTCTCACTTTTGTTCCCACTTACAGCAACCACCTCAAAGATTTGCTCCAAGCCTTACGTGATATTTGAAAATGGCTTTCTGCAAAATGACTGAAAATTATTTTCTTACATTTATGCACTTTTGGTGACTGAAAGGTAAAGATCAATATCCAAAAGGGTTATGCAAGTGTAGCTGGGAGCAGAATTTGGCTCCATGAATCCAACTGTTGGGCACTTCTTCACTGCAGATCTAGTAATAAACAATATGCTTGTGAGCTTCTCTCCTGGTTCTTGTGAATTTCAGTTGTGCTTGCAGGTGCTCAGCAACTTTGAAAAGTGGGCCAGAAAGGCATGGTCTAGGAGTGTGCTGAGCACCCACAGTAATCAACAGGAGTTGTGAATCACAGGAGTGTTGAAGTCAGTAGGAGATGTTCAGTACTACTTAGGATCATGACCAAGGGGCCCAATTCCAGGAGGTGCAGACCGCCTCCTGAGAACGAAAGATGTTCTGAACATATCCGGTTTAGACCCTTATATTCTGTCTTTAAATTCATCCTCACATGCTTTTTGCTTCTCTACTACCTACTGAAACTGGAAAATGATATGCCTGAGGTATTTCAAAAACACAGACCCAAGTCAAACTCATCCAGTCCAAACTGGCAGATTTTTCCAGTTCACTCATTTTTACTCCATTAATCCTAAATAAACATTATAAACAGTTTTTCTTTGTACTTCAAAAGTCTTTTGTTTCTTGAAAATAAATGTTTGGAAAAACCCCATAATTTTGTATGCCCATAGGCTTGTCTTATACTGTAAATGAAGTTGCATGATAAGGAAACTAGTTAGACAGAAATCTTTTTTTAAAAAACTCACGTGTTTGTAAAATAAAATACTTGCTCAAATCCTCAAGTTAAAAGTCAACTTGTAATATGCTATTTATGAGCTGAGAGCAGAAATAGAATTCCTGGACAGATTTATGAGCAAGATAAAAAATGTTACCTGTCAGAAACAGCCATAAAAAATTAAATACCTGTCTAACGTGAGACTTCAAGTATTGCAAATGCAAAATTCATTATCATAAATACACTAGCATGATCTAATTATGTATTCTGTACTAAATTTGTCAGGTAACACAATTTAAAAATGGCACAACTAAATCAAATATGTTCTACTTACCTATTGAGTGATTGTGAAATTGCACATAAAAAGCCTCCTTTATAGTCAAGTTTGAGGTACTACAACTTTGCTGTGGATTTTATTGAATTCTGATATCATTCTGTGCTAGGTGTGGAGGTGAAATGCAAATATCGGATCACACATTTTCAGGATTCATCATTAGTTTACCAATCTATTTGAGACCTTTCCAACAGCAGAGTGTCTTCATATCTAAACACAAATTGGTGTGTCATTATATGAATGAGCTAACTTATTGTGGTTCATGTTCATCTCACACACACTGGCAAAGTGCTCCCATTTCCAAGTGCATTTGCCTTTTCCTAAATTGTACATAAAAAGATTAAAGAATTCACAGTGTGGCTGAAATGGAAAAACAAGGCAAGACTTTACAAAACAGATCTGTTTGTTTTTTTAACCCCAAAATATAATGGAACAAGAATGACAAATCATATGGCTCATATTTACAACTTTATGAAAATAAATAAATTAGCCTGCCCAGCTAGCCTCTAATCCAAAATTTAGAAAAGTAAATGCAAAAAGAGCAGCATTATAATCTGGTTAAGGGACTATACTTTAAAATTACCTTCAAACCCCTAAAACTGTGCAAAACTCAAACAATTCTCTTCATAACATGCTGGATTTGGATCTTGCAAAGAGCCACCTGGGAAGCTCCCTTTGAACTTCAATTTCATGGTAGCTCCATTACTCCAAATTAATCTCAATGGAAAGAAACCCAGTGAAACTGATCTGGTTCATAATGAAATATCAAGTTTTGCCATCCCTCCTTTTGTTTAGAAAATAACTCATCTCCTGTCAAAGGGGGACCAGACAGCAAATGTGAAAAATCGGGACAGGGGGTGGGGGGTAATAAGAGCCTATATAAGAAAAAGACCCAAAAATCGGGACTATCCCTATAAAATCAGGACATCTGGTCACCCTATGTCAAACATACCCCACCACACTCATTAGTTATTTTTGGGGAGACCACAGTGACAGACACACAGTATCAGAGCATAGACAAAGGACTCAGTCTTCCAGGCAAAACTTTCCTTGAAGTCATTAGGAATTTTGCCTGGTCTGGGACCTAAGTAAGAATTCTAGGGAAACATAACCTAAACTAAGTCTCATTTTTTGCTTTCCCATCTTATGACAGAGCACTAAATGTTAAAGAAAGGATCAGACAAAATTTTCTACCATTAGCCGTTTCTCATCTTCTTGGGTCAAGTGCACAGCTTGTGCTTTATAATCCTTCACCTTGTTTTATTTGTACTGAAACTATTCCACCAATGCTATCCTCTGCAAAGGGCTTGCCCTGACAGAGAGTGACTGCTGACATATCACATTTGTTCATCCTGTGTAATATGAATAGGTTTTCCAGGAACCAGGTGTATAATTTTTTTCTATGTGGTAGCCACACTTAGCGATACTTTCCACTCCTTCTCCTTGTTCTGGTTTGCAAGTGGGTTTCTTCTCCTCCTCATCTTGCCCTAATGTTCCCAGTTTCTTCAGATGTTAGTCTGAAAATTATTCTCACAATGCCTCTTATCACAGCCTGTGACATCTGGCCAGGAGTTCTCAATGGGACTTGTAAAAAGATGCTAACATATGAAGAATATGGTCTAATTATGAATTATTATGATGATGATGATGATCATGACTACTCCTGGACACTCAGAACAATGATCAGAGCCCCATTGTGCTAGACACACATAAGTCTACTCAAGACAGTCCCTGTTTCAGAGCTCACAATTTATTCAAGACATGAGATAACAGGTGAAAAAAAAAGATTCAGCATGACTGTAAATTCTTTACAACTTTTAGTCTGATATGAATAAAGTAAGGGCCACATCCACAGAGACATCTGCATTCTTTGACTTTACTTTCATTGAATTCTCTTAACATGAAAATGCAAATGTATCTTTCTGAATGTGGAAAATAGGGTACTGAGAGATCATATTACATAAATAAAACAACCATATAATTATATAATGCCCAATTTATAACAAAAGACTATAGTAGAGAAGATAATAGAAGCAGGTTAGAAAAAAAAAACCTGCACCAAAATTCAATATTCACCCCAACTCCCAAAACATATAGGTCAAATGAACAAACATGACAGACATGCAGAGATCGGGCCATCCTAGATGCCATCTACACGCAATACATCTCCAGAAATGGCTACCATAGAGAATCTGATTAATAGTTATAAAGGGATTTTTCTCACATTTTTTAATATCCCAGGAAAGCAGCAGTCTATAAATCACTGCATGACACAGTTTCGCTTTCCTAGTTCATCAGTATAATTATTTCAGTTGCCATTGCTGCTCTCAAGAGTCATTTCTTTTTCAATTTATAAAAATTATGGAAGGATTTGGTGTACCCAAGAACCCGCAACTATACCCAAATTGGTTCTAAGAGCAGTCTCCAACCATCTAGGGGCACTGTCCCATCAAGGGGCTTTGGCTGCAATTCAGCAAAGTATTTAAGTATGTGCCTAACTTTAAGCATGTGGGTAGCCCACTGAATCAGGTGTTGTATAATATAATGTGCTGCTTTACACTGACACTCAATACACCTGTGTGTTAATTTGGCCAACCCAGTTTGCATCATACTGTAAATTTGCTAGCGAGGTGACTATTATGCATGTGCCATGAAACAAATTAAATGTAAATGCTAACAATTACTCAGGTACAAACCAAACCAAACCAAACTACATTGTATCTCAACTTGTATGCCCAGCCAAAACTCATGCCATTGCCCTATGGTGAGAAGGTAACTAGGGTGACTATCTCACTACCATTCCAGCTAAAAGCGCTGCATTCTCATAAAGAGACCTAAAAACCTCTATATCCAGCAAAGGAAGGATTTGTCTGGCCCAGGCATGGTGGAAGTCAGCCAAAAGACTGGCTTTGAGGACCCTCTCACAAGCCCAGTCACGGGGGCCATGCCAGGGGCAGGTTCAGAGTTGGACGAGCATGTTGGTTGTAGGGCAAAGCTCTGTGGAGCTTCTGGGCCATACTGCAGCTCTGAGGCTGCCATAACTTACAGGTCTGCTGGGGCTTTTCTAATCCTCAGAGCAACCCAAGATCAGCCGAGTGCTTCAAAATCCCCCACCACCAGCAGCTTGGGCTTTGAGTTCAGAAAGAGCTGCAGCACAGAGTCTCACCCCCACATCCTTCCAGTATGTATACTGGCGTGTTCACCATATGGAACTGGCTTGTGCTGTGCTGAAATTATTGTAGGGCACAAAAATCTGACTTGAAAAACAACTTAGCGTTGATTGATCAAGCAATGACTCCCTCAGTCACCAATGTCACAGAGCTTCAAAGGTGGAATATACAGACATCAGCAACACAGTAGAATTCAGTCTGCTGCCTATTGTACTTCATTCTCTTGGGCACTAGTTTAAGTCTAGTAATGCATGTAAACCATTGTATTTTCCAGCCACTGACTAGTTGCCTACCGTATGTTTGTAGACAATAAAAAGGCACAATGTTCAACACTGGAGCATTCCTTGGCAGTGACACAATTTATCATTACATACAGTCAAGAGAAACAATACTTATTTCCCTAAACATTCTAGCAGAGAGAAAGGCTGATCTGTTACACAATGTAGTATTTTAAAAATATATAAATATGTAACAGCTGCAATGGTTCACTGAACTATGATATTAGCACACAGAGTTTTATGGCTCTTGAGAATTGCAGTTCAGCGTTCAGTACTACCATCTGAATAGTCACATTCAAAACCATTGTCAAAAGCAATATGTCTTGATTCCCCAGATTAAGAATGTCTCCTTGATTGCCCTCTGTTGGGGAACAAAAAAGTCCAGGGGACAAAGTATTTTGACAAACCTTATGCCAGTGAATATGCAGAGCAGCCACCGAATAACACAGGACTTGGCAAAGGGAAAGCCTTTTGAAACAACATAATTACCATTTCCAAGTAGAGCCATTGTTTCATTTCCAAGACTGAAACTAGAGATCAAACATGTTAAGAATGAACCTGAACATTTTGGATTCTCTTTTATGTTAGCTGCACACTTCTTGGTTTTCGCCATGACTAGAAGCAGCAATACCTAAATACTAATAGGAAGGATGTTCTTGTGGTGTTTTCAGTCTATCCATAATCCCAGAAGTACTGAAAAACTCTCAAGAAAGCACAAGGTCATGAGGTTTTGGGGAATACTCCTGTAAATTGCTGAATACTTTCTCAAACAAGTGCCCTCACCTGTCATGGAAATCAATGATGCTCAGTACTTTGCAAGATCAAGCCCTTGAAATAAGCTGAGTTAAGCATTTCAGCCTGAACCTCAGAACATACAGGGTTGATTTCTGCACTCACTTATACCCTATTGAAACCAACGAGAACTGCACGAGAAGTTAAGTCAGTGCATTTTGGAACTTGAGGTATGTTCAACAATCCTTGCAACATCTGTGAAACAAAAAAGGGATAAAAATTCAGATAAATGAGGGGGGGAAACAAAGATAAATCACACCACTAATTTGCTCCAGATTAAAAAAAAAATATATATATATATATATAGATAGATAGATAGATAGATAGATATAGATATAGATATATATAGAGAGAGAGAAAACAAAGTTAGAAAATAAGCTTTGTAAATACTTCATTCAAATAAGCATCAGACATGAGTTAAACTTGTCCATGAAGATAATTATCTTCCTAGAAAAGCAATTAAATGAAAGGTTTTTGTCCATTTTTAAGCACATGGTAGTATTTGAAAGACATGATTACACAATTAGTTCCAATGTTACAATAATTTAGATTTTTGTACAGTACTTACTAATCAATATTAAGTCCTCTGTAATAATTGAGAAGTGAGTAGCTAGCATTGGAAAACACAGACTCCAACCATGTGCACCCGAGCATTATATTTCACTAGAAAATGATTAGATTTTTTTTTACCTATTCATAATGAATTGGGTCTTTTGAAATTAGTGTTATCTTTCAACAGTGTTAGTCTGCTTTATTGGAAAGAAGGTTCTATCTTTTCAGTATAACTTTTGGCTGCTCATCTCAACTGATTATTCATTTTACTTGAATCCTTCTTCAAGAGGTGTCAAGGACTCTTTTTGTCATAGAAACCATTAATTTGCATTTAAAAGATGGAAATAAAATCTTCAACTAATTATAATCAGTGACTGTCTGTATGCAGACGTCTTTGTATATTCAGAAAAGAGGGAACAGCAGCACCATTCTATTTTATTTCTCGGTGTTTTCACCAAAACTGTGTTTTAATATTACTCTTTTCCTATGCATCACATTTTCATTTACACAGGCCATTTCTGCCTATATTTTTGTTTTTTACTTTTTGAACATTCTCTGAATTCCTGTGTTGAATAGTTTTGATCCTTTTATTTCAAGTTTAATTGGCTTACCTTTTTCGTGTTTGTCTGTCTTTGGCTTTTATGTTATTTTATTTTATGTGAGCAAAGTACAAGATCAAAGAAAATGCAGAACTCTTATTTTACAGTTCAGTACTAAATATAGTTTTCAGATTCTGGGAACAGACATACTGTAGTATATAGGTATGTAAAGAGTAAAGACATACTGTAGTATATATGTATGTAAATATACCTGTGGAAAGATATTCACCTTAATATGAAATAAGTAAGAACATTAGTAACACATTAGCTGTGTTTTTGTTTATTTATAAATAGTGGTATAGCTCTAAAAATTTGGGGGCAAATCCTACTGGTGTTTCTCATTGATTTCAAAGCATTTTGCCTGACTCAGAACTGAAGGCTCCAATCTGGTATATTCACAGCACCCAAAACTTTCCTCAAACTCAGTGAGATCTAACAAGGACTGAAGGATTTGTATCTATTGAAAGGAAATAGTGAATAGGGTAATAAGACAAATAAGGTGCAAGGAGGGTGGTTGTGTCTGAGGGACACTAATAAATATTGATTGTCTTAGTATTTCTAGTAGATAGGGGAAATTGAAAAAGCCTTTAGAAAAATTAAAAATTTGACTGACCCTGGAAGCCCTGACTCATATTAGCCCTGACTGACTCTCAACCTGCTGGTGAAGATTCTTGAGTCCCTGGAGGTCCCAGACTCCACACAAGTTCAAAGGTACACACTAGTGGATTCCAATGCAGGATTAGGCCCATGTGTAGCTCCACTGACTTCACAGGGCTGGATTGTAACTGTACGAGCTGAGTGAGGGGCAGTGTGCAGCAGCACTGCACAGGAGCAGATCAGAGAATAAATTGTGAATGAATTCACACTTTTTCGTGAGGCAGTTTATCCCCGCCTGTGCACCTGGCTAGCTACTCTGAAATGCAAGAGGAGGTAGGATCATAGAACAGCATCAAAAATTTACTGAGAAAAAAAGGGCAAAAAGGCATGAGAAGTCCTATCAGCCAAGTGGAGGAAAGCTTCAATAAATACATCTAAGTATTAAAAAGAAAGATAAGGACAAAGATAAAGATTTTGGATTAAAATAAGAAATGTCCTAAACCTTGAACAAACCCAAGCTCAAACACTAAGTTAACTGTTTCCAACCTCCTCCCCCTCTCCACACACAAGTGTGCGTGGGGGGGAAATGGGAACAGGGAATGGGGGTGGGGGAATTGGAATTATGTTTCGCTAAGGGGGGAAGGGAACAGGGAATGGGAACAGGGACACAGGCAAGGCTCTGTGGTGTCAGAGCTGGGAAGGGGGACACTAAGGAAGGAAACTGGAATCATTGCTTGCTGGAAGTTCACCCCAATAAACATCAAATTGTTTGCACCTTTGGACTTCAGGTATTGTTGCTCTCTGTTCATGCGAGAAGGACCAGGGAAGTGAGCGAGTGAAGGAATAAGCCCTCTAACAGTCGCCCTGATACACAAGACAGTAGGGTCCCGTGACCTACATCGAGGGGTTAGCCCTTCTCTGCAGAGCAGTGAGGCTTAGTGGCCCATGTCTAAAGAGACACCCTGGGTTCACAAAGTACTGAGGCCTAGTGGACAGAGTCAATAGAGTGTTGCCCTCCGAGCAGGGCTGTACGGCCTAATGGCCAAAGTTAACAGAGCCGCTCTCTGGGCGGGGCTGTATGCCGTAGCGGCCGGAGTCAATAGAGTTGCCCTCCAGGCAGGGCTGTGTGGCTTAGCAGCCAGTTCAGGTGTGTGGGGGCCACCACTTGGAGGGGAGGGTGTGGAGGCCAGGTAGGGGGACCTGGTCCCTCCCTTCTCCACTGGGTCCCAGCCCAGAGCCCTGTCAGTGGTGAGTGTGTCCGCCACTGGGTCAGCGGGGATCCACCCATAACACACTGACCCTCCTCAGGACAATGGCTAGTTCCCCACTGGGCTACTTCCTACCATGCTTCTCTTGGTGGTGCTCTGTGCATCTTCGGGGTCTCCAGGTTCCTAGGCCAATGAAACTCCCTCTAGCTCAGACCTCCCTGGGACATCCACAGGTAGCTGGAGATCTGCTTGGGTCTCAGAACCTCTGGCTTCTTGGGTTCCTGGGCTGGACCAGTAAGGGAGCATCCTTCTTCTCCAGTGGTCAGTCCAGACTGAGCTGGGCTGCTCTCTCTTACCTGGTGCTACATCTGGAGCATGCCCAGTAAGGACGTGGGGTCGTGGCTTCCTCTGAACATAGTGAGGAGTTAACCCTTCTCTGTCCAGTGCGGGGTGAGTCCACCCCGTCTCTCACGCACACATGAGTTATATATAAACTGAAGCCAATAGAGCTTTCCCCAGATGCAGTGACATGCCCGTTCACAATAAAGTTGTAGGATCTTTAGCAGTCTTTCAAATATTTCAGTCAATGGGAATATGGTGTCTAAATCCTCTAGGAGGCTTTGAAAACCTCAATCAAATGTACCACTAATGGAAAATACTAGCTGCAGAAAGGACAATCAAAATCACGTTTATCAAAATTCAGCCAGTTTTCCTCTAGCTCAAAAATGGCTGCAGCCCTCAAAAAAGAATATGGTGATGGGGGGCGGGGGACATATAGGAGGCTGAAAATCTACGTATGGAATGTCAACTGAATTTTTAATTTAAATCATTCCATTATTAACACTTCATAAATGGGGTTTACAGTGAAAGTACTCACAGACTATTAATTAGAATGGTGATATTAGAATTCTTGATTCCTAATATTTAAACTTTTCCTCACGATGATTGACAGCAATAACAACAACATTCAATAACCATAATGAATCTTATTAGTGCATTATACTGATGATGATTATTGCTATAGATCATAAGACAGAAAAATATTGTACAATATGTTCTCTGAACATAAATAGAGATGAAGAATGTTTTCCCAGCACAATGGACAAGGCAACAGCTGCTTCTTTGGTGCAAAATAGAGGGATGATCATCTAAAGATGCAAACGAATATTCTTTCGCTAACCACAGTAAAGGTTGGACATTGTTGGTAAGAATTTAAATTTTTCTTAACATGGGAAGACAACACTCACAGGCTACTGCAAGCCAGAGGAAGTTTTTTCTTTTCACACAGGAAAAAGTTCTAAAGCTTATGAAATGGCAAAGGAACACTTTTGTTATTATTTAAATGATATTTTAAAATATACTTTTGCAACATAATTACAAAAGTATGTGTATGTGCGCATGTGTATAAATGATACGCATTGTATCACGTGTACACACTCACTCTCTCTATATATACACAAACCCACCCCCACATGAAAACGTGAAATCCTCAAGAGAAGTTGCAGAATCATACAATATTTTTTTCATGCACCTTTCACTGCCTTACTGCCTACGTATTCCACGTACCCCTGAGTCTTATTCTAACATTCCACTCAACTAAGCAGATTAAAACATCCACCATTTATTTTAAAGCAACATCTCAAAGAAATATTCCTTCCTTTTACCCTCTAATGTGGAATTTCATCCTTTTTACCCCTTTCGGAGGCTCCAGTTGGGTAAGATTCAGTACTGAGCCAGTGCAAAATTTGAAGTCCAATATCCTTTGGAATTCTAAAAGAACTAGAACTACTGACTTCATGCCCTTGGGATAGGAGATTCCCCCTTCTCAATGGGATATAGGTCTCATTCATAGCCCTAAAAGACCCAAAATTACCAAGTTTAAATCATGTCGATTTATATATAGAAAGCTATTCTATCAGATACACCTACCCATCAATCCATCAATTCATGCCTTCCAGGCTTCATTATTTCAAATCTTTTGTAAGAATTAATCCAGACAACCTAAAAATGAAAAGGTACAAAATGCAGCAGCCTGTTAGTTTAGCCACACAAATCACACATTACCTGAGTGTTCTGTTGTTTGCTCTGGCTGTGCATTCAATGGACAGTGCAGTTCAAGGTCTCTGTCCCGAAATTGAAAGCCCACCATCGGACTGGCCCTAGCTATCTGAGATATTGCCTCTCCCTCTGCAATGACAGTGTCCCATGCCAGCTATGTTCCTTCCTGTATGGAACAATGAATAGCTGAAGAGTTTCAGAGAGATTATTTCTAGGTGAGCAATGTGACCCACATCATCTTAAATATTTCTGGATGGCCCTATAGTTGTTATCTAGTCAGTTCCAATTGGATGCAAGCATTCATTCCTGTAACCCACTCTGATACAGAAGTTGCCAATTTTTTAACCTGAAAATATTCTGTAATGAAACATAATTACAGTTTACTGGGATATGCCCCAATACACATGCATAACACCCACTATTCTCAGTTACTATCATTAGGAGTTACATTCACACGTGGAAGGGATGCTAACCACCCACTTAGAAGTACATTATTCTATAGTAATGTCACTCCTTTTTACTAGTATCAGAGGGGTAGCCATGTTAGTCTGCATCTGTAGAAGCGACAAAGGGTCCTGTGGCACCTTATAGACTAACAGAGGGATTGAAGCATAAGCTTTCGTGGGTGAACTCATTTCCACTGCTTGCATCCGAAGAAGTGGGTATTCACCCACGAAAGCTTATGCTTCAATACTGCTTGCATCCGAAGAAGTGGGTATTCACCCATGAAAGCTTATGCTTCAATACCTCTGTTAGTCTATAAGGTGCCACAGGACCCTTTGTCACTCCTTTTTACAGCATTCCAAGTAACAAATTTAGGCTTTGAAAAGACTAAAATACTTTATATTTGAGCACTGTATTTTTTTTCTACTCTATCAATCTAGGTTAATGCAAGTTGATGAGGACAAGACCGAAACTGAAATAGAACAAAATTATAATATCACCACAACTCTAAAAGGAAAATGGCATGAAGCCATCATTTGAAAACATCTAAAGAAATACAGCGATAAGGTTTAAACTTCAATTGAGAAACAGCATCTGATTTTGCTTTCAAATGGAAACCCACAGAAGACACAAAACACAAGAGTCTAAAAGTATGCTAATCAGTCCAAGAATCTGTGGATGCTTCCTATGTATAGATTTTTTTTTCATATGCAATTTCATTGAGGTCTTAAGAAAAAGAAGAATGGTTTAGTCTTTGTCTTTTATTAGGAAATAATGAATAATTCAATTTTAAAGGAAGGAAGAGTAGGAACAATTGATTCAATCATTCCTTTTCACTAGCCCTATTTATACTGGCGTCTCTTCTCACAGTTGTTTTCAGAAGAGGTAACTTTCCTTTTCTTTAAAGGAATTAGTATTTTATATTTATACAAGTTCCTTTTCTTCCAGGTGTCAGGAGCCTGGCTACAAGCATGCTGGTGAGCCTGGAGCCTGGGTTGGAAGGGACTTGAAAATATGGTCCAAGTTCAGTCACAAGGGACAAGGCCAGTAGCAGCAGTCTGTACCAATGTCATGTCATAGGGTCACGTTGGAGTCGAGGTCAAAGAGCTGCACTGGGTGGAGCCAAGTGAGTCAGTTGAATTAGGGTCAGTGGAACAGAGGCTGGTCAAGCAGTCAGGAGCAGGGAAGGGGACCAAGAACTGTCATTGGGGTCAGAAACCAGAAGCAAGGAAAGGTATCAGGACTACACAGCAAGGTCTGTTTGCAGCAGCAAGCTAGGGATACACCTAGCTGCACAGACAGCCTCCAGGTGTTTTCTCTGGGCCTTAAATAGTGAGTGTGGGCCAATCAGGGAATGCAGTAGGCTTCACAAGTCAGGACCTCTGTGGGCAAGACACTCAGTAGTTCTTGAACCCGTAGGGCTCATAGGTTTCTGTCCCTGCTTCACCACAGCTGCCGTATGTCCCTGCCAGCAGGTAGGGGATCTTGGGGGACAATTACTGCACGGGTGGGGTGCAAAATAAACTTTATTAAGAGAATATAAAAACAGGGAAAATTCAATAGTGAGGGGTATGGGGTTTGTTAAGGTAGACAATTGGGGAGGGGTTTCTTTTAGTAAACAGGATAGGGGGTTTCAATAGTGGGGTACAACACAGTGGGGTACAATACAGTTGGTAACCAATTAACACTGAAGTATAAATGTAAAAGGTAGCTAACAATTTCTATGTAAAGGGTGTGTTACAGCAGCATATCATCAACTAACAGTTATGGGTAAAATGTGTTAAATAACCAATAACTTTAGGTAAAAATGGGTCACAGTGGTGTAAATGTAAAATGTGAGGTGTGTTAGAGAGGAAAAGGAAAGTAACCAATGGGGTTTTTATGCTAGGCTTTAGTAATGCAATTGAGGCTTGGCAGCTCTAGGAAGGGGGATTAGGGGAGAGAGAGAAAGGCAGTGGTAAAGAAATGAGGTTGGGCGGGGGGAAGACACGTGGTGGAGCAGAGACCAAAGGCAGAGGCGCTGTGGAGGGAGATTTGAACTGAGGGAGACACAGAGAGCAGACAGGCTGCAAGTTTAAACAGCAGAGAGACTGCAATGAGACTGGGGAGCTCGTGGGGAGACACGGGCGAGCTTCAGGGGTTTGGGCAGCGGGAAGACAGACTTAACCACAATTATACAGAACACAGTAAAATCTTATCTATGATTTAACTTAACCAAGACTACACAAGTTAGCAAGTAACAGAACACAATACAAACAATTCTTTAAAGCAAATTTAACCACAGCTATGCAAAATGAAACTACAATTTATCTAGACTAAAAGCTAAACCTAATACAGACCAAGGAGTTAGCTTGCGTCTGCCTGCTGGGGAAAGAAAGCCAGCAGTTAAACAAGGGGAAGTGTGCAAGAGGTTTTTTCTTACCAATTCCCAAGACAGCAGCAGAAGTTTCAGCATCAGAGGACGCAGAGAATACTCGATTTGCTTACAATAATCAGGAGATCTCCAGGCACAAATTCGTTGTTCGTGGGAGGGGAGTTTAAAACAGGGGTACGCTCAAAAAACAAATGAGAGCGGGGAGAGGGCCTCCCAAGACCCCTAGCTGATCAGACCAGGTGGCAAGGCAAGGAACTTCTCCAGGGGTCTGATCAGAAAATGTCTGGTTTTAAAGGCAAACTTAGGCAGTTTCCCACCAGTACTTTTGATTGGCTTCTCTGGATACAGGGGAGGAGGGAGAGAGCAGGGAAAGACAGGTAAGCATAGGCATGCCTGGGCAAGTTCTGAGCCACAGGTATGACTCATATGCTCAGCTATGTGGCCACTTTAGGTCTTGCATACCTGGGGAGAGCACCCCTACACCGAGCCCGGGTCTGAACAAAGGAACTGAACAAAGGAGCAAGAAGCCTCCTCCCTAGGCAGAGCAATGGCTCCAGTTAGTCTGTACAAGCCATTTTCATGAGCAGGGCCAGGCTGTGACTTTGGTCAGTTCCATGGCCGGGGGGGGGGGGCGGGGGCGGGGGGGCGGCCACTATTGAAAAAGAATCCAGCAGGGGGACAGCTGTAATAGACACCGTACAGTGGTGTGGAAGGCCCACAGATCTCCATACCAGGATCTCAAAGTATTTTACAAACATTAATTAACTCAGTCTCGCCTTCTAAAATGAATTGGATGAAAAAATTCTATAGAATTTACTAAGAATAACGCAACAGAGTTATATACAAACTGAACAGAGTTCTACTGAAAATCCCCTATAGAATTCAATCGTGAATAATTTTTCCCTATAGTATACAGAATGGAAATATTTTTTTCTATTGAATTCTGTAGATAGGTCTACAAAACTCAAAAAAGTACAGTTACCATTTTCTGTTAAATTCAACAGGACTTTTCCTTAAGTGAAGTAATAATATACCCATATTCAGATGGGTAAACTGAGACACAGAGCATCATTTTTGCTTCAATAATACCCATTTATTTCTCATTCTATTTTTGTTTTCTTAACAAACTAGGTGAAGTTCATGGTTTATTTATTGGTACACTAAGAAGACCGATTTCTGCTTTCACTTACATCAGTGTAAATCCAGACAAACTCCATTGAGGTCTGTGGAATTACGCTGGTATAACACCAACAGGAGAAGAGAATCCGGCTCATGATGTCATTGATGGTTCTATAATCTCCTTCGTATGAAGTACTGTAATGGGGTTTTGGAGCTGGCTGACTGAATGAGTGTTTCTCAGCACACAGCTCCTATAGGGTGTAGCTCCTCCCATAGAAGGAACTCCTGGCTCACTGTACCACCAACCCCAAGCATTCAAAAGTCATGAGTCAGGCCCCCAAAATCATAGCTTAAAAATTATGGACGCTTTAAAATAATTCAGTAGGGAATTATTTGGGGTCCTTTTCATTTGCCTTCTGGTTTTTGAGCCTTTAGGGTTCATGTTTTCAAAACAAAGATTCTCGTGTAACTACATGACTCCAGGAATCGGGGCTTTAAGAAAAATAACAAATATTGCAACTAATATTGGGCTCAGGAAGAAATTCTGAGAGGACATTCGGGGGTAGGTCTGTTTCCTGCCTTTTGGAGTGAGGGAAATCGCTTTGTTACATCAACACCAGCAGCAAAAGGGAAGTTGGCTCTGTATCTTTTTCCCACAAATAAATAAACGTGGTTCTGTTGTTTACTGAACTCATGCCTGCATCATTATTCCAAGGATTTTGCCTGTTTGTGCTAATCCATCAATAAGCAGACTGGAAAGTCACGTAAGAGTATCACAGGACCCCATCAGAATCCATTTCTGACATGCTCCACCTGTCCATTCCTGTTTAACTTTATGGA
Source organism: Chelydra serpentina (assembly GCA_037349315.1). Taxonomy (NCBI): domain Eukaryota; kingdom Metazoa; phylum Chordata; order Testudines; family Chelydridae; genus Chelydra; species Chelydra serpentina. The sequence goes on along the minus strand of JBAIAC010000035.1, from coordinate 23,735,488 downwards.
TTGTTGTATTTAGTTGTGAGGAAGTGGCTGAGGTGGGAATACTTGTAAGCTGAAGTGAGAAACACTCTTGTTACCGACATAGCATATTTGTAATCAAAATTGCAGATTGTTATAATGATACTCAGTGTTTGATCCCAACAAGATGGTGGCAACTGTAAGTTTGTTCTAATATAGGCTAGAATCCATATGACAAAATATTGCTCCTGGATACTACAGTAATGGGCATAGTAGGACCAGGACTCCTAGGGCCTACAGTAATACAAATACATAATAATAAATAAATAAGTTAGACAAAGAGACTTTCATGAGCTACATCTGGGTCTCCATCAAGCCTTACAATCAAAATTCAGACTTCAGACTTTGAGAACATCTAGCCCAATAGCCATGCTCCTATATGCATGTATATAGAGAATGTGAATCACACCAACTGACACCTGAGTAATTGTAGACAAGATTGTAATCTGAAGAGCTCTCAAAGTCTGCAAGCAACACTACAGCAGATCCATATTAAAGGGACCTCAGGATTTGGCTGAAATGACTTCCTTCAAGGGGTTATGTACATGGGATTGCCTTCACACACAGTGCCTGAGAGATGTGCTTTATGTCACATAAAACAGATATACAGACACAAGCTGTCTCCAATAGCAGAGTTTGAACACCTGACCCACTGAGCAAATTTTAAGAAAAGCTCTTTCAAGTCTCATGTGTTAACATGTTTAAAGGACTTCTAACTGAAGCAGTACGTATAGTATTTGAAGGCTATGTTTAACTGCACTGTTATATAGGATATAAGTAAAGAGGGAACATTAAAATATGATATACAAAAATATAATCCCTATTTTTTTTCTTTTGCATGTATAGTGATATCTTCTTGTCTAGGAACGTCTGAAAATACAATTAAATCAAAATAAAATGATTTCTTGTATATCGACATCTGTCTGTCAGTGGCTCATATTTATAGTTGTCACTCCTGGATCCAGACACCAAACTACAGTTAGATTCTGCTTTTACATTTGAATGGCACATGTTTGCTTTCGTAAAATCTACCTCCTGCTTGCTTAGGGCTTGTCTTCACTATGGAGGTAAGTCAACCTAAGTTACACTACTCCAGCTACATGAATAACGTAGCTGGAGTCAATGTATCTTAGGTCAACTTATCCCAGGGTACGTCTATACTTACCTGCCGCGTCGGAGGAGTCCAATCGATCTTCTGGGTTCGATTTATCGCGTCTTGTCTAGATGTGATAAATCGAACCAGGAAGTGCTCCCCCGTCGACGCCGGTAATCCTGCTCTGCGAACGGAGCAGGCGGAGTCGACGGGGGAGCCTGCACGCCGCCGTGTGGACCAGCGGTGAGTACTTTGAAGTTCGAAATAAGATACTTCAACTTCAGCTACATTATTCACGTAGCTGAAGTCGCGTATCTTAGTTCAAACTTGGGGGGTAGTGTGGACCAGCCCCCAGTGTCTTCACAGTGCTGAGTCAACAGGAGGCACTGTTGTCCGAGAGCACTCTGCCATTAATTTAGCGGGTCTTCACTAGACCTGTGAAATCGATCGATTGCAGCAGCGTCGATTAGAATATCATACAACCAGTTTTGCTAGTCTCCCCACACACAAATTTAGGAGCACGTAGCTCCCTTGCTAGGACTCTATCTGGAACGAAGTGGAAAGAAAGCACATAACTGCAACACTGGCTATGTTACACCTTCCAGGTGAGGACCTAAAATGTTCTTCTGAATGTTAAACCCCTCTCTTTCTCTCTCTCTGTTTGAGTCATCTGCACCAGCTGAGATCATCTAATGCTGCCTTGTCTCACCATAGACAAATGTGACACCTGGTGGCCAGTTACCTCCTCCCTCCAGCTCTTTGCCCAGAAATACAAGACAAATTGCTCCTAATTTTTTTTTTTAGGTCAGGATACATAACTGATAACGATGGGCCTGATGGAGATCCTGTGAGTGTGCCCATGCAGGAGAGAAGGGATACTGGGTATACAAAGAACAGTACAGAAAATATAAATTACTGTACATAGTTGTGTAATCTAATACTCTGAATACAGCAAATAGTACTTATTCCTTTTGTCAATACACAACATTTGGGATTTAACATTTATAGATTCTGGGATCTCACCGAGTGGGCAAATTATTGTTATAGAGCAGAACAGTCAGGAGAACTGGAGTTCTGGAAGAGAATTGTACAGAACGCTGTTGCACAACCAGGGCCGGCTCTAGGATTTTTGCTGCCCCAAGCAAAAACAAATTTGGCCGTCCCCCCTCCCCATGATTTTTTTCTTACCCCACCCCCGCCTCAACTCTGCCCCTTCCCCAAATCCCCAGCCCTGCTTCCTCCCCCCAGGCTCTCAAGCCTAGGAGGGAGGGACAGGGAGATCCCGAGCGGCCCCGGCGCGCGAATCAGCTGTTTCGCGCGCAGCGGCAGCTCGGGATCTCCCCCTCCCTCCTAGGCTCTCAATCCCAGGAGGGAGGGGGAGAAGCGGCGCGCGTGCCGCAGCCGCTCAGGATCTCCCCCTCCCTCCTAGGCTCTCAAGCCCAGGAGGGAAGGGGAGAAGCAGCGCGCACGCCGCAGCCGCTCAGGATCTCCCCCTCCCTCCTAGGCTCTCAAGCCCAGGAGGGAGGGGGAGAAGCGGCGCGCGCGCCGCAGCCGCTCAGGATCTCCCCCTCCCTCCTAGGCTCTCAAGCCCAGGAGGGAAGGGGAGAAGCGGCGCACGCGCCGCAGCCACTCAGGATTTCCCCCTCCCTCCTAGGCTTGAGAGTCCAGGAGGGAGGGGGAGAAGCGGCGCGCCAATCAGCTGGTTCGCGCGCTGCGGCCGCCGGGGATCTCCCCCTCCAGCAGGCGCGCGAATCAGCTGTTTCGCGCGCCGTGGCATGCGAGCCAGCAGCGATAGTGGAGGTGAGCTAGGGCGGCCGGGGCACATTTTTAGGGGCGGCATGGCTGGCACCAGAATGCCGCCCCTAGAAACGTGCCGCCCCAAGCACCAGCTTGTTTTGCTGGTGCCTGGAGCCGGCACTGTGCACAATCATACTTATCTCACGTGGATTTCACTCAAATTTCATAAGACAAAAAAATTCAGTTGCATCTAACTACAGATCAGAAATTATTATAAACTGAAATAGGAAGAGAGGAGTATGATATCTCAAAATATAGCAACTATGAATGGTACATGCAGGTAATTGTAAATAAAATTGAAGTTTAACCATGTTCAACTGCCTTTATGAGCCTTCAGATTCATAAAGATGGACATTTTCAAGATGAAGGTCTGCTAAGAGCTAAGACTGATTTGCTTGGAAGACACTTATGACCAAGCCTTGAAATGGTCCATTGTTCAAGCTGGCTTCAAGGAGAAATACATCTGCTTCCCAACTCTGTAAATAATGGGATATTTACAAAACTGGCTAGGACTTAGAAGGAAACAACTGAGAACTTGAGAAGAAAGCGAAAGAAACATGATGAACCTCACTGATGAGTTTCAAATATGACTAATGATTTTGGGTGCTCAATTTGAGACACTTTATAGAAGCCTGATTTTCAGAGAGAGGGTGCTCAGCTATTCCTGAAAATTGAGGGGTCTCAAGTTAGCAACCCAAAAATCTGAAGCAGCCAGATAGTCATATTTTAAAATCTTGGCTTTCATGTCTAGCGTTAGTATGCTGAGGGACCACCACAATCTGCTATTGGAGATGCTTCACTCCCTGTAATGGCATCCCTTGAAGATAAAATGGTTACCTGCCTTTTGTATCTGTTGTTCTTTAGCCGCCGGGGCCACTTCGGGCAATGAGGGCCCTAGGAGAAGCCAGGGTTCCCTGCTGCTCCCAGGAGTCAGAGGAGGATCCCTGGCTGGCTGGGGGATCTGATCTCAGTGGTACCCCATGAAGCTCCGGGGCGGTCACATAGCTTGACACAGGTTCTTTGCCTGAGGCCCCTTTCCCTTCCGGTGCCGGGGCTTTTCTCCTTTTGTCGCTTCTTCGGCACCAGTGAGGTCAAACAGTGCCGGGCAGAGCCTGGCACTGGTGGCACGCTCCACTCCAATACCAAGGTGCTTGGCATGGGATCTGAGCAGGGGGGTTCAGACACAGGATGAAGCACAGCCTCCAGGAGGAGGGCCCTCATGCAGATATCCTGCTCCTTTTGGGTTATAGGGAGAAATTTCTTACAGATTCTGCACTTGTCCTTCCTATGGGTCTCCCCCAAGCACTTCAGACAACTGTTGTAGGGGTTACTAATATGCATCGGCCTGTTGCATGACAAGCATGGTTTGAAGCCGGGAGAGTGGGGCATGCTTCCCTCCGGGGCGAAGTCCCAGCCAGGACTCTAACGACCAAACTACCTAACACTTAACTTAAAGGCTAACTAAGAACCTAAACTATACACAAAGAAAACAGACAATGGGCTGCTGAAGAACCACTAATGCTCTTGTGATTGCAAGGCAAGGCACTCCGACCAACCGTCACAGGTGGTAAGAAGGAACTGAGAGGGCATAGAGCTGGTGGCGCCTATATACCAGCGCCTGGGTGCAGTACTCAAGGGGGCACCACAGCTACCCCTACGGATACCGCTAAAACAAAAATGTCCGACGGCTGTGCATGTGGGCGTGCACACACCTAGAATGGAATCGACATGAGCATGCACTCGAAAAAAAGAGTTGCATTTTGCATCCAGAGGAGCATCCTCTAGTCATCAATAAAATTCTGCAGGGTAGAAGCAGACAGGAAAGGTTTAAAGGATGTGGAGTGCATGCAACTACACTCAGTATTAGATCCCGGCACTACATATAGAAAGCATCCTTCATTAGTAAAACATGTTTTCAGAAAAAGGCCCTTTCCTAAAAGTTTACCTGTTCCTGATGTTTATTTTCCACTATGATGAAGGAATTATTTTTTCTTGAAGTCAGTTGGACTTAAGTCAATGAGACATCATTAAATGCTTTAGTGAGTCCCCTATTCAGTATATGCTTAAGTCCATTCCCATTCACACATTTATGGGTGTGCTTAATTTAAAGTAGGTGCCCAAGTCCCACTGACTTCAATGGGATTTCACTCAGGAAAGAACTTCAGCATCTGCTAAAGTCCCACTGGAGCCAATGAGAATTTAGTACCATAAGTGAAACACATCCTTACATGTTATCTGAATAAGGATGCACTTGAGAATGTGCCAAATGCTTACCTGACTAGAGCGGCTTTCCTGAATCAGCGCCTCAGACAGCAGACCATAATTTCTGGAATGATCACCACCACTTCCTGCAGCGTCTAAATACTATTGTTGCTTCATCCTACTTAGCTTGTGAGATCAGAAAGGATGACAGTGGTGTGGCTTCACCCCTCTATACATCTGCATACTGGGGCTGTTGGATTCACAGGGGAAGCAGCTATTTTTCTGCTCATTCATCCTGCTGAAGCGTGTTGTGTGGAAACTGACATGGACACTTTCATCTTTAATAGATGATCTTGGGTTAAACGACAACATTTTGCTTGAGGCAAAGGTGTGGAAAACTGTGGGGGGTTTTCCATAATGAAATTGTACCATCAACCATCCATTTACCACTGGAAAGAGGGGGAATTGCACATGCACAAAGAACAAAAACCAACAACTTTGCTTACTAGAGACATGGTACTTTTCCTTCTAGATCAAATTCATGAATTTTCAACAGGAAGTACCTTAATTTATGAATGAAAATCTGACCATTTTCATAATTCTGCTCCCTGGGAGGATATTACTGTATAAACCTCCTGTCCTGAATGGCCCAGGTGCATATTGCAAGTGCCTACAGATACTATAAAGGTAGGAATTAATTTAGTATTTAAACCGCAACCCATCTCTAGTTGCAGGTCATTGAGATACAAAAGGTCATGATATTTGCCTTTCATTTTTCTCCTCTTAGAATACTAAATCTTCAGACTGGAGAGAATGCTGTATGAAGTATACTTGCATGAAGAATGTACAGTGATTAAGTAAGTAGTTTGACCTCAGCTGTTTAACCATATTCACCTAGGATCACCCTGAAAAATTTGGCTCCACACTGCAAGTATGAATATGTTGTTAAAGTTGGGGAAAGATTCAAAGTGAAATAGGAGCACAAAAGATTAAAATGTGGTTCATCTTTAGGTCAAAAATATTGGCCCGGAATAAAAACAAGGACAAAAATGCATCAGTGGCTTTTCCCTTACCTTTAGAATAGAATGGGTGATTTTCAGTTTGGGATTTTAAGAAACCAGAATCTGATAAAAAGAAATAGATTTGAAAGGGAATCCATTTTTCAAATAATTTGAAGACAAGCATGAAACTGTGGGCCTGATTCTTATTTACATTAAATCCCCTGTACACTACACTATCTGTGCATAGGAGACTTAAAGTGGCCATATATTACATTTGCTCTCACTTTACGTCTATTTTACACTGCCAAAGTGGCACATATAGGTCATAGTGTAAATGAGAATCAGAGCAGCATTTCTAGTAAGATTAATAGAGCCATACATTTTAAGGCCAATAGGGACCATTATAATAATCTAGTCTGACCTTCTGAATGACACAGACCACAGAATCCCACCCAGGGATTCTGCATCAAGCCCACAGCAGCCATTTCAGCTTGAATATGTGTGATAGAAATACATCCTATCTTGATTTCAAGACTTCAGGTGATGGAGAAGTCACCACATCCCTACGTCAGCTGTTCCAACCGTTAATTACTATGATTAAAAACGTGTGCCTTGGTTCTAGTAAGATTTCAACTGGCACATATTTCAATGGCTGCTAAATTTGCTACTCCAGTTTTGCGCACAATTTGTGCCAGGCAACTTCATGTTTATGTATCCAAGTGAAGGCCAGACTGTGAACACTTTATTGCCACTGGTGAGCAGTTACTAATACAAGTAGTTCCATTGAATCAAATAGGTCAACCCATCTGAGTAATTGCTTTCCAGTGGAAGTAAGGGATTCACAATCTGCTTCCTCGGCTACTGCTGGGAAAGCACAACATTATTATTTACTATGCACATTATATTATGGATCAGGACCCCGTTGTGCTAGGCACTGAGCAAATACAGAACAAAAAGATGGTCCCTGATTCAAAGATCTTACAATCTAAGTGTAAGATGTGGGACAGCTGATGGAGGCAGACACATTGGGAAGGGACACGCTGAATATGTCTACACTGCAGCTGGGAGGTGTAATTCCCAGTCCTGGTAGAGACATACATGCTCATTTGAGAAGAACTAGTGTGTTAAAATAGCAGCGTGTCTACAATGGCATGGGTGATGGCTCAAGCTAGCCACCTGGGTACAATCCCACATACCCAAATATGTACCAAGTGGTTATCTAGCCCAACTGCTGCCCATGCTGCCCCAGTCACACCGATATTATTAGCATGCTAGCTTGAGCAGAGCTAATGAATGCATGTATGTCTACCCGAGCTGAAAATGACACCTTCCAGCTGCTGTGTACACACCCCACAACGTAACTTGCTGCACCTTTGCTTGGCTGTTTGGAGCAAACCCAATATTTAGCCCACTGTGTGCACTGGAGCAACATGTTGACAAACCACCCATTCCATTACTTACCTTATGATTACCCATTGGCTAGCATGTAACGTGGGATGAGATTTACTCCAAAATGTTCTGTGCTTGAAAGTGTTTTTCCAGAAGACAGAGGGAAATTTACACAACTGTGGATCCCCAAAGATGCCTATGTATTCCTTTAAAAAAAATCTGCTTCTTTTGAAGAGAAAAAGCATTTAGCAGGTTGAAGGAGCGTTCAGCTTCAACTCTCTCTTGTCTATTCAACCCGTAAGACTAATAGCTCATCATGACACTTCTTGGTTCTAGCTCTTTCCTTTCTCCCCCGCAATCAATATGTTAAGTCCTTTTTCCACCAAACTCGAATTTTCTTTTTATTGTACAATGCTCTGAACAGCTGGAGGTGGAGCTGCTATTTTTGCCTATGCATCTGTTATTGATGTTGCTTTAAATTATTGATTATGCTATTTATTTTATATATTCAAGCCTTTAAAAAAAAGCTTGTCTCAAGTGACTTAAATTTATCTCTGTCTTCATCTCTGCTGGGAGCCCGAATTTAATCAATGGCTTCCACATACATTATATATTTCATTCATCATAGGTGAACATTAACTACAAATATCTGTTTAATTTCCCCTTGAATACATTATCCCCTTTGATTGTGTGTTGATGGTCTAACTGTTACACAGAAGGGTTAGCCATAATTTGTTACCATTAAAATGTTATTACAGAGGATTATTTTCAACCAGTTTTTGAAATGTTGCCTCTATGCGAGAAAGCAGGGAAAATGTGAGGGTCTGATGAACTTACTGCAAGGTGCTTGTCTGCAGTCATACCAAGGGTATTGGATAGATTTACTACCTCAAAGAGGTGTTAGACGTGAGTTACAGATAAAAGGAAGAAGATTAGCTAGACTCAGAGGGGCTATGAATGATGATTTTTAACTGTATTCAGCAAAAGAAAACAGAAATGTCTCTTATGACAAAAATGCTGTGGAATAATACATTAGAAATTCAAATGATTTATTATTGCAAAATAAGCTCTGTTAATTTGTGATTTGTTATAGATGCAAAAAGTAAGTCTGTGCTTTCACTTTGAAATGTCAGGTATGTTTTTCAGTGGAAAGTTTATTAGCCCTAAAACATAGCCTTTTTCTCCCTTTGCTTTTTGCAACCTCTCTTTTTATCTTGTGTCACATTTATGTTTAGCTAATATTCCACAGCATCTTCTTTATGCCTTGGAAGACATATATGTAGTTATTTAACTTTTTTCCTTTCTTAGTAGTTTAATGAGCTCTCTTCACTTCTCAAACCTAGAGGAGTAGGATTGTGTGCAGGGGCAGAAGTTCTACCAACATTTAAAACCATTAGATCTGAACCACTATGCTCCTAACATACTAGTAATGACCCTTACAAAGAGTGCTAAGAGACAGATTGGGATGCCCTTATTCATGAAGAATAGTATCTTATGCCATAAGTAGTCCCACTGAGTACTTGTGGAGTAAGGAACTACTCAATGTCAATAAGGAAATCATAATCTGGTAATGGACAAGAGTGGAAAAAAGAAAATATCATTACTCCCATTTTACAGCAGGGAAACTGAGGCAGAGTATCTGAGGCCTTGATTCAGCAAAGCTCATAAATATTTGTTTAGTTTTAAACACTTTCTTAAATCCCTATTCAGCAAAGCACGTAAGCATATGCATAACTTTAAGCATGTGCTTAAGAAATACTGAAGTGGAAATTAAGTGCGTAGCTGAATCAGGGCATTAGTGCTTTAAACAAGGTCTCTCAAAAAAGCTGTGGCAGAGCTGGGAAATGAACCTCTGTTTCTTGAGTCATGATCCAGTGCCTTCATCGCAAGACCATCCTTCTTTGCGAAGGATGGGCTCAGATTATATTGTATTTATTTATTTAAAGAATGGAGGTCAGGCAATCTAAGTGAAAACAGCCTCTCTACACTCATCTATACACATACACATCTGAAGGGATCTGAAGTACTGTACTAGGACTAAACTATAGCTACTGGTAATTTGGCATTTTCCCTTCTTATCCTAACTCTTAGTACAAATGACAATATTCAATGCAACGGTTCTCCTAGGATTTTGGAGGGAATTAGAAGAGTCCAAAGGCTCTTAAAGCAAAAGCAAGGTGGGGTAGGAGGAAGAGGAAAGAAAACATGGAAAATAAAGAGAGTTCATGAAGTTGAAGTGCATGGGAACAGGCGGAAATAAAGAGGGAGATAGTGTTAGGCCAAGGGAATCTGTAAAACACAGAAACGATAAGAGTAAAGTAAATATAGGATAAAAGTAGGGTAAAGCAAGGGATTAATCCTACTGTCACTGAGGTTAAATGGAGTTTTACCACTGACTGGAATGGGAGCATAAGGAGAGACAGAAAGAGGCCAAGGCTGAGATTTTCAAAAGGGACTAGTGATTTTACGTGTCCAACTTGAAATACTTTATAGGGCTGGAATCCCAGAAGACAGCTGTTCAGCACTTTCTGAAAATCAGGGCCCTTTAAGTATAGCGTTCCAAAGGTGGGCACCTAGAAATTGTGCCCCCAAAATCACCAGTCACATTTGACTTTTACTTCTAGGCATATTTCTCTTATTAAAGGGGCCAACATGTCAGGTCTGTATATACAGTCACCATTAAATTCTTTACAAATGCTTTTGTGAGTGATTAACATCACTGCAATGTTCATAGTTTTCCCTATGAATTTCCCTCACACTAAACTCCGGGAATAATAATACGATTACCCTATTTACTTGCAAAGGCAAACATGTAAACATTTTACTGGTGAATGTGTGTGTGGCTGGACAGATACAAATTCTGCAGCTCTCAACAGTCCGCTGTGTTTATATTTACACATCCATTCAGTCAGAATGTTTCTGTACTACACAGTTAACCTTGCAGCCACTGCCATTTTTTTCCCTATGGCTTCAAAGAAGTCAATAAGTAATTGATAAATTTTGTGTCACTCTGGGCAATTAATAGGAGTTACACAGCATTGGCTGCATCAATTTTCGTGTATGTGAAGAGCAAAAAATTGATTTCACAAACTTACTGGGGCATATTGATTCAATGCCTGTCCCTAGGCCATTCCCATTTAACGCTTTTGTGCAGTCATTGAAAAAATCTCAAGACTGTCGAATAAAATCTGGTTCTTTAGCATTATCTGTTGCACTGTTTTGCAAGTATTTTTAGCCTCGGTAATATGTTCTCAAGCAGAGAGCTTCAGGTATCTGGGCCCTTAAATGATTTTTATTTCTAGAAAATAAGGGCTTGTCTACACACTGCATGCTACAGAGGCACACAAGCTATATTGCTGTAGAGCCCATAGTGTAGACGCTTCCTATATCAATGGAAGAGGTAGGTAATCCATCTCCTTGAGTGGCGATGGCTAGGCCAATAGAAGAATGATGGCTGGATCTTATAAGAGAGAAAGGAATTATATCCTTAGCCACACATACAAAATAGTGAGGTGTGACTATGTTCCGAAATAATCAGGCTTCACATGGAAGAAGTATGATAAGGGGCCCTGAGGTGTAGAAATCCAATTCCCTGACATTGGCCTAGGACATGGGACTGAATTGCAGCCTCACTGAGCCACTTGTGCAATGTGCTGGAATATCCCCATTTTATAGATGAGGATGTTAAGTGCAAGCACCATTCTAAACCTTGCCTGGAGGCTTCACAGAGACCCTCCCTCAGCATTCTTCACTGTTTTGTAATGCACTCTGGGCCAGCCACTCTGCAGTGGTCCACTCTGTGCAGCCTCTAGGCTGGGCTTAGAAAGGTGTTTGCACTTAACATCCTCATCTATAAAATGGGAACACTACTGCTTAACAGCTGTCATGTGATGAAGCGCCATTTATTTACGTTTGTATAGTGCTTTGAGATCCTCAGATGGAAGATACTTTAAGAGTGCAAAGGATTATTAGCAGTATTTTTAATGGCACAGTCAGTAACATGGTGGGATAATCACTGATCTCAGTTACAGAGGTATAAATCAGGAGAAAACAGTGATTTACACCCGTGTAACTAAGATCAGACTCTGACATCTCGAAATCATGAGAGAATTTTAAAATTAAATTAGATTTAAAAACTACTTGTTCATAAGATAAACTGTACACGACATTACTCTGATACCATGACATTGACTCCAAGTCAATAATACCACAGTTGCATAAGTAAGGTTTTTTTGTTGTTTTTTTTAAAGAGATACAGCGATAATGACATTAACGTCCACATGAATGTTTCTATTTTTCATCAAAAGGTAAAATAATCTCAATGTATTATAGTTTTACTAGAAAAAAATTGTCCTTAAATATTAGAGGAATTTGTTTTCTCAAATACTTTAAAATCAATATTAGTTTTTATTTCTGAATATTTTTCATTTTCTTGTTTTTAACAAACATTAGAACCCACAGAGTGCTTTATAAAGTAAGATATCTTTTCTGCTTTTAAAAATCTAATCACAAAAAACTGGCTTCCTTGCTAGACAGACCACTTTGATTTTATTAAAATAAGAACATAAATTATCACGACAGTATAACAGAAATAGAGATTTTACAATTAGAGATATAAAGGAAGAAAAGCTGAAAAAGTTGAAAAAACACTCACCAGTTGTACTTTAAAGTTGATCACAGTCAGCCCCAAATCCAAATGAGAAGAATATATTTCTTTTCGAAGTCACTTGGACACCTTTATGAATACAATTAATATATCACTATATTTCTTAGTGTCCAAAATTGTCTCTGTTCTGTAATTTAAGGATTTATTTTGAATACATGTGACTCATTTTATTAATATATCATTTAAACGACCTATCAAATGAGTGCCCGGCAGACTTCTGTTTCACTTATATATAGTTAAGACTCTATAAGGACCAGTTCTACCCTGATAAAACAATGAAATCAGCTTTTTTCATGGCCACATGTAATAATCCTAATGTAGGACACAGGCAACATTCATTGCAATATGTAATTATATTCTAAAACATGCACACACACCAGAAGTATAAGAGGGAAGGAATATATTTTTCAAGGTAAATATTTGTTATTAAATTGAAATAATAGAAAATTAAGTAAAGGATTCCTAGTAGCTGGCAAGTGGTTCACTTATTAGATGAATTGTTGTAGCATTAAAGTTGATGAGATCTGCTGTGTGTATGCTCTGCTGGGGATACTGAGAGGCACTGTACTAACCCTCTCTGACTCAGCGCAGGACACACCAGCATGTCTGCTTTGCCAATAAATTCCTCAGAGTTCTCCCAGCCCAAACCAGAGAACTCCAGCTCCTCAGAAATGTGTGTCTGCAATGCACAGGCCCATCACTGTACATGCTCAGAAGATTAACAATCACTTCAATTGAATCAAAGTACTGGGTTAGTTTAGATAAAAAGTAAAACAGGTTTGTTTAATTAAAAAGAGAGATTTATTTAATACGTTATTTAATAGGTTTATGTAATAAGGATTGTGCTTCAGAGCCTGGCCTCTAGCTCAAGCTGCAACTTCAAAGCACAAAACTCTTCAAACTTGTTACTATCACAAGTTCAAATGCAATCCTTTAGAGCTCTTCTCTGGGAGGATTGATCCTTCCCAGTCTCTGTGTAATGGCGTCCAAATGCTCTGTAGGACACGTCAGCTCCATGAGTCTGGGGGGAAATGACAGTCCCACTGTCTCCTTCAAACTCCCTTTGAGTCTCTGCAATTTCCACAGCTTGCAGAAAATTTTAGTCATCCTCCTCCTTTTCCCCAGTGGTGGTGGGGGAGGGAGCCTGCAGTCTAATCCAACAAACTGGCAAATCCCTGGAACATAATCCTTACAGCAGATCCATCTGATCCCTGCACTGCTCCATCGGTGAGTTTTCCACTCTGACTGCCACTCTTCTTATTTATGAACTCCTCTTCCCCAAATCCATTTGTTGCATTCTCAGAAAGTGACTGTGGATCTGTCTTTCCAGGCTGCTTGCCCACAATGGAAATCACCCAAGTAGCTTCAAACAGATAATGAGCACAGCTGGTGCCCAGCATACCCAATTGATAGATGATTCTGGCCCATCCAGTAGAGTCAGTCACACACACACGCGTGCGCGCTCTCGGTCTGGCAAGCCTGAATGCGCAAAGATTGCCCTAAAACTAAAACAAAGACTGTCTCCTCCTCACTGTTTCTTCTCGTATTTACATCACTAAATGCTTCAGTGCAAACACATGACTTACACCTCAATTTTTGGGGTGCCAAATAAGAGCCACCTTAAAGGGGCCTGATTTTCAGAGAGTGCTAAGCACCCACCCTCGGGAAATCAGGCATCTTTCCAGTTGCTCAAGTTGGGTATCCAAAATCACTAGTCAGGTTTGAAAATCTTGGCCTACCCCTGTATCGCAGAGTCTTCATCAGGGTGTATGTTACTCATCTTGTGCACCCAAAACTACAATGCCAATGAGAGTTGCAGTGTGCAAAGATCAGGCATCAATAAAGCATCTGTTAAAAGTATAAGCAGATGTTAAAGTCATTAGTAAGTACAGAAGATTTCAAATCATGTAAGCAGCAGCAAAAGGTCCACGTGAGTGGTAAAGGGATTCCACTGCCAAATGGTTCTACCCTCATTAATGGATACTAGGGCACAGTGTTTGTAGGGCTAGAATCTGTGATTATACTGGTCATACTCAGAGATGTTCCCACACTGATTCAATCTGTTTGTGTTGTTGGCATCCTGCCCTATCAGCTGGATGGTGGATACTGTGGCTAGCTGAGCAGGTTATGAATTGATCTATTTATGGATTTATACTGTCACACTTTGCACCGTGCAGTGCTTCACTACAGCTCAATCTATTTCGATTTATTTATTTGTTAATTAAACAGACCTGATGCTTCAAAAATCTTTGCCTTCCTGTCTATTTAGACTGTAAACTCATCAGCTTCCCTGTTATAACTCCATTAAAGTCAATAGATGACTTAGAATTGTCTCCTATGTTTCAATATATATTGGCCATTTTTCAGTTGCTCTTTAAAAAGTACAGAGGATTCAGTCATTGCGACGGCATCGCTAGCAGCTCCACACTAACCCTTGCATTCAGTTTCCCAATTAAAATGAGTCTTACATTTCTTTCTGAGGCATAGCATTTACCAACCATTACCAAAACTACAACACTTACTCCAAAGGAAAAGACTTTGGGCATGTCTACATTGCCCGGCAAAGTTTGGATGATGGGGTGTGAATAGCAGTGCGCACCAAAGTGCTATGCTATTACTCCCATGTGGATGCGGGTGCAAACAAAAGTCCCAAATTGAAGAAGACTACATTAATGCCAACTCAGGACCTTTTACTTTGTGCCTGCAGCATCCACATAGGCGAGTTACAGCAAAGCACTTCGGTGCACATTGCTGTTCTCACCCCCTTAGTCCAAACTGTGGGGCACTGTACATGTGCCCCCACAGTCATATCCTCAGCTGGTGTAAATTGGTGCAGCAGCATTGAGGTCAAGGAATGGGGCTGTGTTGAATTGACCTAAATGGAACTACACTGATTTACACCAGCTGAGGATATAGAACTTACATTTTCTGAAATGTTACAAGTAAATTCCTGTGGTAGTTGAAGAATTCAAAGAAGTTATTACAAATCCTTTTTGAAATTTTAGGGCTGGGACCCAGATTTTTAAGGGTATTTTGATGTTGCGCCTTTCAGCATTGCAATGCTGTGTTGCTACATAAAATAGACTATTAAGTCCCATTATCAAAAGTGACTTGGCACTTAGGGCCCTAAAGTTTAACTGAAAGCCAATGAGACATAGGGTGTGATTCAAAAAAAGTACTATTTAGGTGCCCACTGTCATTGAAATCAATGAGAATTGGGTGCCTAAATATCTTTGTCAATCACACTCTAAGTTCCTAAGTCACTTTTGAAAGTGGGACTTTGGCTTCTAGGTCACTTAAATGCTTTTAGAAATTTTACCCCAAGATATTAACAATTAATTGGAACATAATTAAATTCTAAAACTCTAATAAGAAAAAAAAGTAAAAGTATTCTGTACCTATCACATAATTCACTCACGGTAGAAAAGAAATTACATTTTAATACTTTAATGGTATTACAAATATTACCTTTACTCAGTGTGTATGATTTATAAATAAATTAAAACAGTCAAATGAAATATTCTGTTTAATCAAATTAATTCAAAATAACTTTCTTTTTAGAGCGATAAAATCTGCTTTACTTTTTAGTCTTTTATTAGGTTTCCTTCTTATTTTGTCTGTTATCCATGGAAAATTCATTTTCAGCATATTGTAATGTCCACCTGGCACCATTTGCTGTTTCAGCAAGCTGAGCTTCTGAATCAAATTTATTTAAATATTATCCCTGCCACGGAATTTATCCAAAGCTCAGTGAAGACAATGCAAAGATTCCTACTGACTTCAACTGACTTTGGATCAGTCCTATATCTCCAAAAAGGCAAGTAAGATTAAACCTCAAAAAACTATTGAACTCAGTGGAAAGATTCGCATTTTCTTTAATGGGCTTAGAATCCAGCCCAAAGTCTTCTTTCAAAATTCAAGGTTTTCTAATACAATTTAAAACTATGCCGACACAAAGTACAATATTTCTAATCTATTAGAACTGATTCATAGATCTCAGTTACCCAATACAAATTGTTTTTTTTTAAAGATGGGATATGCACACACTGTGAAAGGATAATAGAACATTATTTAGAATATAATTCATCCTACCAGTGAACTTTTGTTGTCCACTGTCCACCAGATGAGCGCACAATACTGATCTTACTAAACTGCTCTTTTAAAGACAACTACATAAGCATATAAACATTTTGTGTGTTGTTTGGACATAACGCAGACAATAGGCTGTAAGGCCCATATATATTACTTCTCTCAGTAATATATATGAGAGTCGCTCCCATTGTACACTCTATCTTTAAAATTCTCATTCACTAGCTCCAACTTGATCCTGTCATTTTAATTGCCTACTTAGAGAAGGGCTCTGAGTCTAGTTCTTTGCACTTACCACTTTTACCCTTGTCTCTGAGAGATCTTATCTAGCTACACTGATTCAAATATAATCTCTGCAGTGATGATTCATAAATGTATTTCTCCATCACCAACCATTTTCCTTCCATCTACCTTTCCCTTCTTCAGGAATAGACACTCTGGACCAAGGTCTTCTACTAAATAATCTGCCCACAAATTCCTTCCTTAGAGTTTATTAAATATGTATCTTGTAATTATAGATGGTTAATTTTTTTTTATTTAAAGAAAAATTTTGAAATTGCAAAGTTGTTTCCATTTTGCAAGGTTAGAATTCACCTATTATTCATTTTTTTCCAAAAATGTTAGAGAAATTGTAATCAAAATTTTAATTGGAATTTCTATTTTTTTATCAAAATGGTTACCAAAATTTCCCCAAACCTTGGTTTTCATAAATAAAATATTTTGATAATTATTATGGTAACAAGTTTCAATAAAAAATGTTAGGAAAAAATGTGTATAAAAATAAAACCTCTTCCAAAAAAACATTTTGGGGGGAAATTTCTCTTTTTTTTAAAGTAGTTTATACCAAAAATGATCTAAATTCAAAAATTCCAGTTGGAATGGAAATTGTTTGGATGACAGCAATTTGGATTTCTGTGTTTCTGGAAAGATTATGTAAGGGAAGATGGATTGTTATGGTCAGAAAATTTAATTAAATAGATGTGTTTTTAAGAACTACCAACAGTGAGATGGAAAATTCTGAAGAACTGGTGAAAGGTGAACAGATATATTACTTTTAATTTATTTTAATATATTTGTTTGGCCTGAAAACCTCTCTTCAATTTCTAAAATGTTGATTAATAATAAATGTTTTAGTATTAACTGAGTTGAAATCAAAGCAGTTAACTACTATGTGTCTTCTCAAACAAGTTAATTTTTCAACTGAGATATAGTTAATGGTTTCTTGAGCATTTACGGAGGTTTTAATATGCTAGCAAAAATTCAATTATCATGCAGGTGAATTAATTGGACAGCAACTGTTTAATCAATCTATGTATCCATATATATTGTGTCTTCACCAAAGTACAGTTCTCTATACTTCATCAACAACTAAGCTGAATGAAACAGAGGAACCCTTTGGGGAAGATTTTTCTATTCTCTGGTCTTCGCTTCCTCCCTCTTCTCCCATTTCCTATGTAGATAAAGGTTCTCTTCATTCTCTCTCTTATCCAGCTTCCAGACTCTCATATTTTCTACCTCTCTCAAAGATCCCCTATCCTCTACAGACCTCCTAGTGTTCCCTCTCAAATTTTTAGTCTTGGTGCGCCGGATTTCCTGTTGTGCACGATGTCTTCCAATGAACAGCTCTGAGCCTGTGACAAACACAAACTCTACCTGCAGGAGAGGAGGATTTTAAAAGTCCAGAACTTCATACAATAAGATTAATAATGGGGCCAGCTTGGGTCTGTGCTGGGTCCCAGTTTCCCCTTGTAATTGTTGCATGCCCTGTGCATGTTTTTTGACGTTTTACAAAACCTAAATATTACTAGTATGTGTGGGAAGCTAGGAATTATAGTACCTAGACCAGTGGTTTTCAACTTTTTTTCTGGGAACTCAGCTGAAGAAAATTGTTGATGCCCGCAACCCAACAAAGCTGGGATAGAGGGGTTTGGGATGTGGGAGGGGGCTCTGGGCTGGGGGGTGCAGGCTCTGGGGTAGGGCCGGGGATGAGAGGTTTGGGGTGCAGGAGGGGTTCCAGGTTTGGGGGGGCTCAGGGCTGAGGCAGGGAATTGGGGTGCGGGGTTGGGGCATGGACCTACCTCCGGCAGCTCCCGGTCAGTGGCGCAGCTGGGGTGCAGAGGCAAGCTTCCCACCTGTCCTAGAACCGCAGACTGCGCTGCACCTCAAGCGGGTAGCAGCAGGTCCGGCTCCTAGGCGGAGGCACGCAAGCAGCTCTGTGCGTTTCTCTCTGCCCTGTCCCCCCCAGCTCCCATGGCCGGGAGAGTGGAGCCGGTGCTTGGGGCATGGGCAGCACACAAAGCCCCGTGGCCCCCCTGCCTAGAAGCCAAACCCACTGCTGGCTGCTTCCAGGGCACAGCGCAGCATCAGAATAGGTAGGCACTAGCCTGCCTTAGCTGGGCAGCACCGCCGATGAGACTTATAACATCCCGGTCGGTGGTGCTGACCAGAGCGACTCTGTCCCATACATGCCATGACCCAGTACTGGGTCATGACCCAAACTTTGAAAAAAAACTGGCCTAGACTCCATACAACAGTTCAAAGGGTGGTCCTGCACTGGGTCTGTATGCCCATCCTGGCACTGGGACAACACCTTTGGGGAGGTCTGGGTTATGAGGGGAACCATCAGGCGGATAGTGGACAAGGTCAGCCAACCTAACTATACTGCAGAGAGGAGAAATGCTGGTTTCACTATAACTGGTTAGGACACCAGGATTCTCCAGCAACTCAAGACATTCTCAGAAGATATAGATGGCTGCTCAGGCTTTTTCAAAATCCAGTCTTCTTTTTGTTAGACCATGTAACAAATCAATGGGGAGCATAGAAAAAAAAATGATGCTGCAGGAAGAAGCTGACCTAATTGTACATTTTCCATCATACATATACAGTATAATTTTACTGTATAAAGAAACTACAAAGAGCAGAAAAGAAACATTAGACACTTCACTGTATCTAGTAACTCCAGCTCTTCAGATTTATCTGAACAAGCAAAGTTAACATTAATAAACAAACCAAAAGGTTCCGTTAAGTAACAACTGTACTGGCTTACATGGCTAGCCCCCAGCATGGTAGCATTGTGATCTATTCAAATATAAATGGGGAAATTTTGCCTTCAGTTTCACCTATGCCATCCTGCTGAAGGCAATGGATTTGCACAATTATAAAGGAAGACGAAATATAAACCTACAAGATGAAATTCACTGATTCCTGCATAAAGCCTGAGTAACTGGGCTCTGCTATCAGGAACAAAGTCAGGATTGGGTGGGATGGAATTTTCTTCACAACCCACAGGCAAGCTTCAGATCTGTAATGCAGCCCTTCTGTGGTCATTATTTAGCCTATGGAAGAATAACATCCACTTCCACCATGCACTCCATATACAGGGATCTCAGAGGGGTCTAAGTGAAGATCCAATGGTTCCAGTCCATGATCCCACCCAATTTTCACTATCTTGTACTAGACAGTGCTGCACCCCTTATATGGCCACTACCAGGTAGAGCAGGCCCAATATGGTAGCTCCATCAGTCTTTCTGCCGCCCTGTACAGAGTAGGGTGACCAGGTGTCCCGATTTTATAGGGACAGTCCTGATAATTGGGGCTTTTTCTTATATAGTCGCCATTTACTCCCCACCCCCGTCCCGATTTTTCACACTTGCTATCTGGTCACCCTAGTACATAGCTAACAGTTCCTAAATACTGTAGAGGGCTTTCTATGGGCCCTCCTCTTTGGGGTGAATTTCATTCATAGAATCCAATTCTGTCCTCCTGTACACATCTATAGCTCTCAAAACTTTTATTGGGAGTTGCACCCTTATATCTGAGAGCAAAATTGAACCCATATGATCTATTTTAGGTACTGATTCTTGGCTGTTTATCCTGGAAACCATCTTAATCCTGTTGTCAATACTAGCTTTTCTCTATATTCTCACTCTTTAGAGATAAAGTAACAACACTTTTTTCTTTCCTATTTGTTCTCCTAGCTTCCTTTCTCTCACTCGATCTCACTCCCTCCCCCACCCCCTTTCTATTATAAAACAGAAATTTTCTCTCTTCAGTCTGGTCTGCCTCTTCATCAATCTAGCTTCAATGATGCACATGTCTGAAAAACTGATAACCACAGATGGTCAGGCTTTGGCTTCTACGATAAGAGCAGTCTCTAGGTCTCATTTTTTAAGGATCTTAATGAATTTTGTAGCCTATGGTTTCATGCGGTTTGTTTCTTTTACTGTTATAACAAATGCTTGTCAGTATGGGGAATTTGCCAATGAAACACTGATAATGTTCTTTATTCTGAAATTGTCGACAAATGCAGAACTGGATTATAACAAATCTGCTCAATTAATGCTATACTGCAACTCACGCTGGCCAGCCAGTTCTTGATAAGCTCTTCACTGAAATTGCAAGAGCTTAAATCATTTTCTCCTGCTTTATAATTTGATGATTTATACAGACAGTTTGAAAGGCTTAATTCTGTTTGATCAGTCTTTGTGCATATTGTTTTCATTTACTTGAAGCTAATCCAGCTATTTCCCTATCCTTTAAAAACATCATAATAGAATTGAGCGGGTTATGTCCCAGCCTTAGAGGACAGATGTAAACTGGTGTTCAAATGTTCTGCATTAAAAAAATGAAACTAACAAGTATTGGCTTTTTAACATTTACCCAAATGGATGTACAAATATCCTATGGGTGGTGCAGCTTAGTGAAGTTTTGCTTTGCTAATGTTCTAATGTTTGTGAATTTTGGGGCATATCACTACAAAATGTGCAACGTGAGTGAAATTTTGCACTGCAACATTTGGCGGTATTTTTGAAAATGATGGGGAAAACTGTGACCTAAACCTAGCTCTGGGTGCAATTTGCTCACTTAGGGTATGTCTATACTTACCCGTCGCGTCGGAGGCGCGGGATCGATGTTCTGGGTTCGATTTATCGCGTCTTGTCAAGACGCGATAAATCGAACCAGGAAGTGCTCCCTCGTCGACGCTGGTAATCCAGCTCGACGAGTGGAGTAAGCAGAGTCGACGGGGGAGCCTGCGCGCCGCGTCTGGACCACAGGTAAGTTCGAACTAAGGTACTTCGACTTCAGCTACGTTATTAACGTAGCTGAAGTTGCGTATCTTAGTTCGATGGGGGGGGTAGTGTAGACCTAGCCTTAAAGTATGCTCTGCCTCATTATAGCTACAAGCTGAGGGGAAAAAAACAGCTTTCCAGTTTTGAATATGCATATGCAGATCCCATAGACTTCAACTGCTCCAAAGCCTGTTGACTTCATTGGAAGTCTTTTCATTGACTTTTATGGGCTTTAGATCAGTCTCATGATGAGCTTGTTGTTAGAGACTAAAAAGCAATCAATGGGCTGGTAATGCACCCCTAACCTTCTGATCTATGGCATAAAACTGATACTGACTTTAGAACATATCTGCTGCTGTTCTTAGTGACAATTAGATACAATATTAATGGGGGCCTTACAAGTGAAAGATAGAGAAAATGTAGCATATCAATGAAAATCATAAATCAGAAGTGGGGATTGTTTTATATTTGGAGTTAAGATATAGCAGGGCCTTTTCCTGTAAGGCTACTCTTGTGAACCATCAATTCTTCCAGGTAGCAAAGCAACTGAACTTGACACTGGGAGACATATTAATGGCCTACAGCCTTACAGAGATGAGCATTGCAACAGGGTATTAATCAGGCTGAGCTACTGTAGTAGATCCACCGTTCTCCTTTATTTTAGACATAAGGCAAATCTTCTAGCATCCTTCATATTTTAGCATCCTCCATGATATTAACAATACCACCACCTTGCATTTCAATTCTGCTCCCAAATCAAACTGTGCTTCTTCAAAAGATGTCACACAGATTGCAGAGTTTCATTCACTACTGTATGATTCTACAATGGCATAATCCATTAAAAAGTAAAAGAAGCTTGTTCTTCTCTTTACAAAAAATACAGAAAGATATGTTTCTCTAGTCAGCTATGATTAGTTCTAATCTAGCTCTCCAGAGGAGAAGGACATGACATTAAGACATTGAGCTGCTCTATTCCAAAAGGCTTATTCCTAATAGCATTGAGGAAAAAAATTGATTCTTTTGATCTTGTATTTTAATCTTAAATTTTAATTTGCACCATAAAATTTTAATAACTGTCCTCTAGGTTTCAAAGAGAACAGCAGTAAGTATTTCATGCACGCTGCATATTACACATGTAAAGCCAGATCCCTTTGTATCTGCAAGAGCTTTGAGGACTGCTTATTAAATTAGTAATGACCATCAGTCAATGCTTGTCAACCCCTTTGAGCATACATTGTGTTCTGAGCCACCAATCAAAAATAAAGTTAGCATTGTCTACTTAGCGCTTTTATTTTCCCAAACATCATGACACTATAAAGTAATTATACATATAATTTCCAATGGTATTTTCCAATCATTTAATATTTCCCTAGTGGTTTACTTACCATGGTTAAGGAGATTAAAGTGCAAAGCAGCTGCTTGTATCCCTCCATGATATAAAAGGATGATAATGAATTTCATACAGTACAAAAGAAACATGTGGAAGCCAATGTTCTAATTTCACAATACAGCCAGTGGGCAACAAACCTTTTTATATACAATGAGCCCATGAGAAATGAAAGTTAGCGCACTTAAGAGGTAGTTATTACAACCTGAACATTGGTCTTGGCAGTTTGAAAAGTGACCAAGGGCTCTATTTTCCAGATCAGAGAAGCAATTTTTCTCTGAGTAAAGGGAGACAAAATGGTACTTTAGCTGCCTTGGATTCTGGTTCATAACATTCAATAGCTTTTGAGCAATGTGCTTTGGACTAAAGCCCTTGTGTTTCCTTCCCACATGGAGTAAGACAGGCCTTGGCAAAGGGTGGTCTCAGTATATACAGTTGATGTCATACTCTAGAATACCATCTGACTTTTTTATACTTTCCATTGGTAGTAAATGTTATTCCTGCTGACAGCAGAATTACACCAAAGAGTAGGGACTGTTTAAAAAGTTGAACTCCATTTCATTTTACAATATAGGCTGTGGGTCTACAGAACTGAGTTTAAAAAGACAGGGAAGGTTCCTAATGTTTGCAAAATGTACTACTGTAAAAAGTAAAGGCAAACTGGAGATTTCTCAGGCAATAAAAGTTTCTCTCATTTCCTATTCCCTTTTATATTAGTTACTATTCATTTTGAACTTACCTTATATTTTGCAGACAATAAAAAGAGAAATAAAACTTCTTTTCTGAAAATTGTCCTATCCTACCACTCTATTTTTAAACCAAATTTGTCTACCTAATAGGAAAGTGTGATGACCCTGTGCTTTCAGAGACGGTTTGTGATTGAGCTAAATGCAGATAAATAAGGATTGTGGCAATTTTCACAAGCGAAAATAGTAGAGCTTTTCTGGTTGCTCCTCATTTTCATAATGCTTCCAAACCTTCTGGATTCTGGGGGAGTGGCCAGAAATACTTAAGAAGCGAGCAGCTCAGTTGACATTAACTTTATCTGCATAAAGCACCAGAAATTGGGCTAGACGAAGGTGAAGTGCAGATGGGCTGGGGAAGTGTAATCTGCAAGTCCAATATGAGATTAATGCACTGTGCAGCAGTGCAGCTACCCTGAGACTGCTACTCCAGCCCATGGACTGAATTAGCACTAATACCTTCAGGCTACTTCTGCAATGTATTGGGACCGTGAATATGTTTAGACAGTTCCTATAGGCCCTCCCTGCACCTGACCCCATTGACACTCTTGTTTTTGTTTGACACTCTTCCTTGATACTGATATGGCACTTACTCTATTGCCCCTCACAGGAGGAGGGTGCCTCCATCCTGGAGAAGAATCACTTTGAGAGAGTGGTCCCTGAATAAGACTGGGAAGGGGATATGGGTAAAGGGAGAGAGATGGAATCTACTCCAGTCTACCCTATGGAGAACCCTTGATGGATAATTTCTAAGACCCAACTGTCTGTTCTGATGGAGTCCCAATTCTAAGTGAAAAGTGAAGGTGTCCTCCAAAAATAATGGAGGTAGAGGTGGATTGGCAGATCTTGACCATGTCATCAAAAGTAGCCCTTAGCAGGTGGCTGGGAATGCAGTAGGGATGGCTGAAAATTGAGGTTTCTGAATCCTCTGTTGATTACATGGGGGCTTGGCTAGGTGTTGATGGTGGAAAGCCTGTGGAGGGGGCAACCTTGGTCTATACCTCTCTCTGCTGCTTCCTCCTCAGAGGCAAATCCCCAGGCTGCCCCCTCCACAGGCTTTCCCCCATCAACACCTAGTCAAGCCCCCATGTAATCAACAGAGGATTCAGAAACGTCAATTTTAGCCATCCCTACTGCATTCCCAGCCACCTGCTAAGGGCTACTTTTGATGACAGCAGCTAAACCTCTGGATGCCGTGTCAGCTGCGTCTACTGTAGCTTGCAGGGAAGTCTTACTTACTAATTTGCCCCCTCTAAGAGAGACTGAAACTGGGCCCTGTCAAGGGGAATCAGCCAGCCTGGAATAACTGTTAAAGTCATATTTTGCTAACAAGGCCTGATACAGAATTGTAGGCTTGCAGAAGAAAAGAACTTTCTCCCTAAAAGGCCCAATCATTTTGAGCCCTTGTCAGCTAGCATGGTCTTGGGGTGCTACCACCGTGGAAGTTGGGCACTCAGTGGGAGAAGAAAAAGTCAACCTCTTTGGCAGGTACGAAATAGCATATCTTTGCCCTTTTAGTTCTGAGGACACATGAGTCTGAGGTGTGTCAGACCTCTCTGGTTAGCTCCATGATTGCCTTGTAAACTGGGAACTCCACCTTTCTTGGGCCTGTAGGTTACAGAATATCCAGGAGCCAATGTTGGGAGTCCTGGATCTCCTTCAATGTTACCTGGAGGTCACTGGCTATCTCTGTATTCTGTAATCATCCGGTAGAGATGGTGAGGATGGAGTGACAGCTTCATCTGGAGATAGGGTGACCAGATGTCCCAATTTTATAGGGACAGTCCCGATTTTGGGGTCTTTTTCTTATATAGGCTCCTATTACCCCCCAACCCCTGTCCCGATTTTTCATATTTGCTGTCTGGTCACCCTATCTGGAGATGAGGATGAGACTGACATCAATACCTGCAGATCCGGGACTATGTCCTCCTCCTCATACTCCATTGGATCTTGTGTGTGCCAAGTAGGAGAAGTGTGGTATGTCTTGTGAACTGATCAGGGGGCCTTGTCCAGAGGGATTCCCAGGGTCTCAGTAAGGCCAAAAGGAGAGAGCAACTGGATATGAGGAACCCCACAGCATCAGTTACCAGTGGTGGGAAGTCATATCTTGAGAGAATGGCACTCAGGTCTCCTCGACTGTTTATCAGGGCTCAGCTCTTTATGAGGAGATGACAAACCAGCTGGGGCGTCTGATGCACCAAAGTCTGACAACTGCTCTCTCTCCATTGGTGGGGCCAATGCTACCAGAGAACAGATGCTCCTGCCTGAGAGTGGGACAGAGTGAACACCAATGCAGTTTCATCCTCTCTCAGAAGGACTGGGCCAGAGAGTAGAGGAGACTGAAGGTAAGGGAGGAAAATATCCTCTGGTGTAGTGTAAGAGTCCATATTACCCAGCATTTGAGGCATTCTGATAGATAGGGCTGACAGTTCTGACATGACCTGGGAAGTTGTAGCCAGGCAGTTCTTAGGAGGATGGGATGGTATTGAAGAAGAATCATGTCCAGAACCTCTAGATGGAGCTAGTGAGTGTCAGCCTGTGTTTTGGAGCTGGAGCCACCAATGGTACCAATGGATTCCTCTTTTTGCATGCTTTACCCTCCAAGTTGGGGGGTCTTTTGCAGTTCTAGATCCATCGGATCGGTATGCAAAGGCTCATCCAGCCTGGACAGGCTCGGTGAGTGGTCTTTTCTTTTATGGGCAGATCTGCATGGGGGGTCTGTCTTTGCGACCATGAGGGTCCCTCTTATTCTCATGGGAAATCCAGCAAGAAGAGTCATTGGGCTTAGCAGCTGTAGACTCTGCTCCTAAACTCATAGTCAGAGGGGCACTGCTCGTCTGATGGGACTGATGTACAGGGGGATCTCCCTGGCCCAGATCAGAGTGAGGCCTCATAGCTTTCTTCATAATGCATTTTCTTAATCTAAGATCACAAGCTCCATGAGTTTGTGGTGGAAAAGAGCAACAGATGCTTCACTTTGTAGGAATATGCATCCCTCCTAGACAGTAAAGACAGTGTTGGTGCTTGTCAATCACTGAGAAGGAGTGAGAACAGGAGGCACCGTTCTTGAACACCAGAACCCTTGGCATAGTCCCAAGGTGCTGGGAGGGAATCCCCAGTGGTTGGGGGTGGGGGGGGGGTGGAACTACCTATACTAAAAACTCTAACTGTGCTAATATGAACTATAATCTACTTACAAATTTCTTCATAGAGTAATAATAGTAAAAGCTGGAGAAATCTGTGGATACAGGAATTCCAACTCAAGCCATGCGGTGATAAGAAGAAATTGAAGAGGTGTGGACCTTCATTGCCTCTTATGCCCTTGGTCTGGAGCACATAGTGAGCTACTGAGCATGTGCAAGCCAACATATGCTTTTGTTAGAATTTCTGCTCTGGGGCACATGGTGCACCTGAGCACTCATGTGTGGAATATTCATAGGGACCAGCACTCAAAGAAGAATCTTGACATTTGGCACAGTTGCACATTATTGGCTGTTAAATATAGGGGTGAAGGAATCCAAATGTAATATTCAACCGTTCCACCAGGGGTCACCAAAAGGTCATCAATCTTTTTTATTGGCTGTCATCTGTCCAAGTACTCACACACGTGTTAGAGGTAACAATGTACATAAATTAGAATAATTGCTTCTGTAAGCTGGTGTGGCTGATATCACTTCATTCCATTTGATCCATGTTTTGAAAACAAATAAGGAGAACTGCCAGGAGGCTGAAAAGCTACATAGATATGAAAAGGGGATCAATGATTAAGAAAAGAGCTGCCTTGTATTTATCACAGGTGGCTCTCTTTGATTAATATAAGAAAGCTAAATAACACTGCAATATTTAGAAATCAGAGCTCAGAGAGGGCGACTCAGGCACCCACACTGACAGCGTTATCCACCTCAAGAGAGGACCACTATCAGCTACTGACAAATAACAATATAAAGAGAGAAATATTAAGAGTTATTGGTAAGGGAGAGATGTTTTCAGATGAGATATCATTTGAAACAGCAATCAGGCAAAGGAATAAAGAAAGGTGGCCAAGACAGCAGGGGCTGCAAAAGAGAAGGCCCTTGAACCATTAGTGGCAAGGCTGTTCAAAAAAGGCTAGTTCTAGTTACAAGGAGGTAGCTGAGGATAGAGGGTAGTTGCTGAAATCCACTTTGGGATTGAATGATGGATATCACAGCTTCTTCCCTATCCTTCCCTTTTAATCCAGTTTACACATGTTCTTGTTCTACTCACAAGAACTGCATGTGCATAAAACACACAGTTGCGGAGAGACACCCAGCATCAAAGCTGGTCACAAATATCTCTTCTCACTTCTGAACATGTTTGATTTTATTCTGATAAAAACCTCTGACTTCTGTGTGCTCTCCATGTTCCTTTGTATGGGCAAGTACATCACACACAAGACAGCTGTCGCTGTTTTTCAACTTTAATTAAATTGTATTTAATACTATACAGGAGAACATTCAGAATAATCACAGGTGAATAACTTCATCAGTTCCAACTACCAGGAAAATAGTTTTTCTTGTTAATCGGCCTCAAATAGATTCGGGGAATGGAATTTTGCATTTTTAGAGTAAACCCCCGCATTTTTTTCCAAAGGTATTCATTCACACGGAGAGCATTTTAATTTTCCACACTATAGCTATGTTGACCTTTGAGACCTTGCAAAGTAAAGTATTTATGATCCTGGGCTTTTTTATGGTATTGTTTCAATATTTTTTGTAACATTTGTATTTCTTTCTGATGTTTTGGCATTAAAAATCACTCAAGCTGTGCTGAAATATAATGATATTCACTGAACCATAGTATGGAAGGATAATTCAGTTCAGGGAGGTTATTCTAGCTCATCATGTACACAAAAGCTTCAAAGAAAATGCAGGGGATTCTCAGTTCTTGACATGTGCACTATTCAGTCTCTCTCCTTTTTCTGAATAATTTGACCTAGAGAAGATTCACTTATATATAGAAATATGCAGCTTTGTCTGCAGAGCAAGCCAGACAGAACAAAGATCCAAGATGGTCTGATAAAAATTACTTATATTGTCTTCCTAGACACCCAATTTCTTTTAATTGTGATTACGGTAACCCCAGGTCTAAAAGAATCACCATTTCTATCTACTTAGAACAGTGCCAATTATCTAGTAAGAGTGCCTATCACTTCCCAAGATGCTATAACCAAAGTTACAATAGGTCAATGCTCTAATTTTCCTCTACACTGTGTTTTGCTTTACGTTTATTTCCATCTTCTCTCTCCTCTACTACTATGCCTTCTCTTCTCTCTTTCTCTACCTTCTTGACTTCCCCTCTTTTTCCTCCTCCTCTTCCTTGCTGCTTTTAGTTGCACCTGTGGGAAAGCCACATGAGAGAAGTGAGATTTGCGCTTCATCTTGAATTCAGTGAGGTTTATGGTCATCCTTTCCCCCTCCAGGAAGGAGTCCCAAAACTGTAACCCTGTTGCCAAGAAAGTCCTGTCTCTTGCTGTTATAAGCTTTACCATTGCGGATGACAGCTTTGTAATTCCTGAGGAGATGGGGGTCAGGAAGCTATATGTGTTCTGTGTGATATGCTGGTCAATTCTAGAGAGGTCCATGAAGTTTAAACCTTCAATCTGACCCAGTATTCTGAGGTCAGAGTGAGCTAGTGTTGAAAGTGGATACCAGGCTGATAAGCATTCAACAGCCGATGTTGCTGAGGAGTCAATCAACTGCATTTTGCACTAACACAAGCTTTCTTAACATCAGTGTTCACAGGAGTAGTGAGCTGCAATAGTCCAGTTTGGAGGTCACAAAGGCAGGGAGTTAATTTTTGCAAATCTCTATTGTTGGCTGAATCAAATTGCTGCATCTGAAGACCCTCAAATTCTACAATATTTGAAAGCAGATCCAGGCCCAAATTTAGCAGCTTGAACTCTTCTTTACTCTACACTGTCACTACGTCTCTTATAGTCAGACATCCATAAAAATCAAGTCTGAAGGTTATGGTAATACTAGCTTTCCATTCTCCTAGCAATCTCTGAAACAAGACTAGACAAATGCAGAACCCTTTCTGTCTTGGAACCATCTTCTATGCATTCGAGCTATGAATTATAATGGTGTGCTGTATTATACGGACCTTTTCAATACACTGCATGTTGATTGGCTAGCTATTCCACATCAGCCCTGATTATTCTCTATACAATGCTATGAAATGGAGTGCAATTTCTGGTTAGTCAAAACACAGAATATCTAGGAAGTTAAAATAATGCAAAATGGTGATTCATTTCAAATATTACAATGTGTATAGACTGAAATATTTATAGTTCTGGCTAAAAATAAGAGAACATTACAGGAAATAAAGAAGAGGGAAACTTAATTCTGTCCCTAACACAACTGGATATAGGTCATAAGCTCTGCATTCTAAGACATCACACCATAAAATATCAATGTCCACTAATGAACCAAGTTTTAGATAAGGAGTCACCCATGCACCTTTATATAGAGCACCATACATTATTAAAGCTCAGAAACAACAGAAAAGTAAATATTTATGAGGCCATTCATTGCATTTTGTAAAGTTAATGAGGTCTGATTTCTGAAATATGTATTAATATGCAAGGAGAAAATGACTCATCTGTTTCCTGGTAGTTGTTTGGAAGATTAACAGATTACAGATAAACACACAGCTGGATAAAGTGATGTACCAGATGAAGTGATATAGATACCAAGACGTTAAGGACAGAGCTGGTCAAACAACGGGTCCAAATTTTCATGAACATTTGTTAAATTTTCACCCAGTTTTTTTTTCCATCTAAATTCAAAATTTCAATGAAAAATGTCAACACCATTTTGAATTTGACTTTGACTTGACTTTGGCCAAGACACTAAGGGTATGTCTACACAGCAAAAAACCTCTAAAGCAGCAAGTCTCAGAGCTCGGGTCTACAGATTTGGGCTTGCATGGCGACAGTGCTAAAAACAGCTGTGTAGATGTTCAGGCCCAGGCTAGAGCTCAGGCTCTGAAACCCACCCCCTTCCTCCAGCCTCAGAGCCCAAGAGCCAAATGGCTACATGGCTATTTTTAGCGCAAGCCCAAGTCTATAGATCTGGGTCTCAGACTCGCTGGGAGAGGGGGGCGGGTTGCGCTACAAGTCCAGGTTCTCACTCAGGTTTGAGCCCAAGCTCCCCTTCCATCCACACACAAATCAATCTGCCTCGGGTCAGCAAGCGCTCAGGATCCAAGTCCTAGAACCCTGCTAGGGGAGTGGGCCAGAGCCTGAGTCCTGTTGAGTCTCGGGTCCAAGCCCTCTCATTTTGTAGTGTGGATGCAGCTCAAGCCACAAATGCGAGTCAGAAGACCTGCATAGTGCAGTATGGCATTGGCATGGCTGAAACACCCAGATCCAACAACAATGCAGTAAAGACATTTCCTTAGAGTAATTTATCAGTTTTTCCAGTTACCCTTATGAAATCATACTTACTTTACTGGTGTTAGTCAGCAAACCAGTTTGAGATCTTTAGATGAAAGGCTCAAAACATGCAAAGAATAATTGTTTTGATTTTGGTTTTGCAATAATTATGAAGCATGTGCAACAACTTACATTGTTAAAAATGTAAAGGAAAACATTAACTGGAACTATGAAATAAGGTATCCATTTAGACCCAATTTGAAGGTCTTTCATATGTAGATCTCCCACTAAAATTCAATGCATGCAGGACCGGACAATTTTGTATTTGATTATGTACAGTATTTCTCACATTTCTAGTAAAGATGGTTCTGTTGGTATGTTTGACATAGCTGAAGAAGGGGTCATGAAAGATTTACTTACATTAGCAACAGCAGTTATGATTACTCTCACACTGGGGCTGGAAATAATTTTTTTAAATAGATTAATATTTGTAGAAGTGGATGTTATTAAAAGGCAATACTTATCCACAGTTACCACACCAGGGTATCTGAAAGCTCACAGTTATTCTCTAAGAGAAATATGGTAGCTCCAGTACTGCTGTGCTCTGTAGCCAACACTCATGATTTTATTGCAAGACTCGTGATATCTGGCATTTTTCTTGCAACCTCAATTCCATGGTTCAAGAGATTATGTCAGAATCTCAGCTTTAGTTGCAGACAACAGATGGAAAATGTGAACAGGAAAGGTTCAAAAACTAGAAAGCACATGAAGAGAAACAAAATGTATTATCTAAAATCTCAGGATTTTAAGCCGATTTTATTGTATTTTGGCAGCCTGAGCCATGACTCCTGAACATTTGGTGTTGGCAATATTGAGGATGGTACAATGACAGTGGATAAATACTGAGTTTTTAAGGGTGATCCCTGAACAAATTTTAAGTGTTCCTCAACATGCCATCTTTTGTATATGATTGTACAGCATAGTGACAATAATTACATGGGTAAACTGAGATTTAAAGGGGCAGGCTGAATTTGATCAGTGATCTTATTCCCACCCATCTTTGTGTATCATGTCTTGGGTCTCTGTCTCTTTTAAAGACCATCCCCATCTTGCTGACTTTTCTGGATAACTCCAGCTAGCTCAATGAGTACAGGAAGTTCCTCCTCTCCGTGTGTCATACCTCAAAAAACACATTCCTGTTCTAACTTTGAACTGGACATGTCTCTGTTTATTTGCCAACACAGAACCGTTAGGCTTCATAAGGACAATCCTTTTCTTCTACCCCATAATCTGAAATGTACCATTGGAGAAGTCACTGAAAGAGGAACAGTTCAAGTAGCATCTTGTGTTTGGTTTTGGGATTTTTTCCTATTGGGATTTAGTTAGCTTGTTTTTGAAATGTAAAAAATGGTACTTATTATGTGGAGGAATAAGCTCACAGGTCACATGAAATACTTTCATAATTCATTTATAAGATTTGCTTTGTCATGGTTATTGACCCATTTGTTATGAGTATGATTACACCATGACTATGAAGCTCCTTCTCGCCAGCAAATTCGTGCTATTATTTTTAGACTGAAATTTCATGGGCCACTTTGAATGTTTTCAGATCAGACCGAAGTCTGACATTGCACCAGTTAACATTAATGAATCTGTGGCATTTCTCACAAAGACAAAATGTGCACAACCTGGGGACTTTGTAGGTTTAGAGTAAAATTTTCAAAAGGGCCTTAATGACAGAAGACTACATCCCAGTTTCAGGTAATTTAGGTGTTTAGAAGCCGAAATCTCATTGATTTTCCCTGTGACAGGCTCCTATGGTGTCTATGTTGCTTTTGAAAGTGGGACTTAAACACTTTTTTTAATTTAAATCTAATACTGTCCTATTTGGTAGCCCCTGTGAAATTCTCTCTTTCACCCAGTGCATAGCTATCTTGCATATCTGTGTTTAAAACCATCAAAACTGGCAGCCTTACTAACATTTGCTTCAGAGAGACCAAAGATTAAATGGACATGGAGGCGGAACTCTCCTCTCATTTGCAGGAACTCTCCTCTCATTCCCCCCTTAGAAACCGTTGGCACCTTGGCAGAATAGGGAAGCTTGAACTGCGGCTGCTCATGCTACACTTTCTGTGGATAAAAAGATGGCTTTGATGCTAACAGGCACCTTTCATGAATGCTCAGCTTGCTTAAAAATAAAAGTTCTATGCAACAAAATTATAAAGCAACTTTTAAACCCAAACTCTTATGCTGCCTAAATGTCTTTTGTGTTTCTCGGGCTAAAATGTATCTTGAAAGCAGGTTTTCAAACTCTAATAGAGCGTATGTTGTCCAGTTTCTGCTCATTTACTTTGGAACGCCGTCAGCTATGGAGTCACTGCTTCATGGGAATACTTGAAGAAGAACCCATATTGAAAGTTTTGTGATGATTGTTTTACTTTAGATTCATAAAGGGACTGAACAGCTGCAAACTTTATGAGATCTAATCTAAATACCTGCTCCTTGTATTTCTGTGCTGGGAGATATTTATATTATCTATTCTGCTCTATACTAACCATCAGGCTGAATGCTCCCTGGAGCTCTGCTGACTCAAAATAATGACTTGTAGGGGAGCTCTAATGACAGAACAAGGGGCAATTATAGACACAGCATGAGGCTTGGAATAACTGTGTGATGTATTTTGTGCAGTTGATTGACCTCATGTTCAAGTTCATTTGTGCTTCACTATTGTAGATATGGCCTATGCCTCAGGGTATATGGCTTGTTAATTTCAATATAAGAAGACAGAACAGATTAGATCAAATCAGATAGCTCAGAGAAAAACAAAGCAGCAACAACGAAAGAAGGATAAGTGATAGCGAGATGTGGGGGCTCTGAAAGAAAAATAATCCTTTGACTGGCTTCAGAGGACAGAATGGGAAGTTATAAGGATCCCGATTATTCATTATTCTTTTTTCTTTAGATAGTCAGAAAGGCTGCTCTCAGGAACTTTTAAAAGTCAATATAAGCTAACTTTAAAAAGGGGGAAAGTTTCTGTGAGAATCAGACTTTAAAGTGGCTATTTTGCAACAAATAAACTTCAAAAACAGGCTCCAAGGAGAAACTGCTGAATTGGAATTAATATGCAAACTAGATACCATTACCTTAGGCTTGAATATTGACTGTGGGTGGCTCGGTCATTATGTTAATTGAATTTATTTCCCCTCCTTAAAAAACTCTTAACACCTTTGTGTCAGCTGTCTGTAATGTAATGGGCCATGTTGATTATCACTTCAAAAGTTTCTACTGATAACAGTTCCTTTCAATTAATTAGCCTCTTAACATTGATATAGACACTCCCACCTTTTCATGTTTCTCTGAATGTATAAATATCTGATTACTGTATGTTCCATTCCATGCATCCGAATAAGTGGGTTCTTAACCCACGAAAGCTTATGCTGAAATAAATTTGTTAGTCTCCTAGGTGCCACAGGTATTTTTCTTGTTTTCTTTTTGCTGACACAGACTAACACGGCTACTACACTGAAACCAGTCCTTAGACTGTAACATTTCAGAGCAAAACCACCTGACAGTCCCTCTCGCAGGCTAGGGTTGCTAACAGTTCCATATAATAAAGGCTGTCTCTTATTTAAATAAAAAATTTCCTGTCCAATACTAGATGAGTACAAGACAGCTTTTATCCACTATTTCAGAGCTGCCAGGCCCGGAGAGGTCCAGAGCGCCACTCCAGCACCTGAAATGCAGAAAGGAACTGTGCTCAAGCACTTCACTTTGCAAATTGCCACTGTTTGCCAACTTGATCTGGGTGTATGGGATTAGAGCACCACTCAAATTTGGCCTGGCCACCCCTCTACCTGGCATGCAGCACCCAGAGCTGGAGAACTCCTAGGCTGAAGAGAAGAGATTTGCCCCCAGAGGCTCAAGTCAAGACTGGGGACATCTGACATCTGTTCCTTATTTTTGAAATATACTGTGTTGGCAGTTCTCCTCTCTCCTGATCTTGTCACTCTGAAATACATCCCTGCTGTGATATAATTCACCGGCTGACATAGAGGACAGATTTTCTGATGGGCTGTTTATAATCCTGACTCCAAATATTTTTGCTGTAAAAAAGAACAGAAAACTGTTGGTATACCCCCCACCCCATCAATATTAGCGTATACCACTACATTAACATACATTCTCTTATGTGACTATGAACAAAATTACAGAGCCAGTCTAAGCATATAATGATATTGCACACTAGCTTGGAAAACACTGTTCAACAGCTCACACATGCATTTCCCAGAAATGTATCTTTGATTCAGAATTGGTTGAATAGGGAGTTCAAAACCAGCACTTGTGTGAGTGAGGACTATTTATGAGCAGTATCAACCATCCACCTTCAGCAATCATTGTCAACATGGATGCTACTTGCAGGTATAAATCCAGGAAAGGCAGTAAGAACAATCCAGTTACAAGTCAGTGCACCAAGGAGGAAATTCAAGCTTGATCATGCAAATACGTACACACATCCATAATTTTATTATATGAGTAGTACCACTGTTGCAGGGTCTGAGTCTCATTTACACTAATGCCCTTTTACATCACTTGACAGTCGGAAGTATTTTTTAGTTAAACTTACAATTCTATTTACACCCAGTTTAATATCACTTTACATTATCAGAATTGAGTCAAGGGGTCCTATTGTAAATGGGAATTGGGAACTTCATGTGTGATTGTGCATTTGTAGCATCAAGCCTAAAGTTGGCTTGATATTCAAGTGCTAATGACAACGTTTTCAATAATATGCATCCATATTTTGATACATTTCGATTTGTGTGCATAAGTATTGAGATTTTGTTTGCAAATTTTGTATTACTCGCACATAATCATGGCCAGCTAGGTACTTAGCTGGGCAAGTGTGCTTTCAGATATCCAGTTTGCACACAGTCATGGTATTTTCCACACAAACTGGACATGCACAACTGTATGCACACAAATGCGTGCACATATTTTTGAACAGCTGTCGCTAAATGGACACTCAGGTTAAATGTGGCCTAAAATGTAGGTACCTTATAAAGCTTATAAAGCTAAATCCAATAGATATGTTTCCATGAAATTAATTTTAAAAATCCAATGGAATTTTTACCACATACACATTTTTCTGCAGCATTAGCTACCCAAACATTGCAGCAACAATGCAGCGCATCTAATCAGAAATTGACTAGAAGCAAAATTGAAACCGACTACTTTATTTTCATGGTCCAAAACCAAACAAACAGCATGAGTATTGGAAAGTAAATTAGATTTTTAACGATCTATTTTAAAGAGCTCAAGTATTAAAAGTATTGGAGGAAAGAAAATAGTTGGGGCTTGTCTTGTTCTCCAATTAACCTGTAGCCACTCTCCCTAGTCTCCAGGGAACCACGCCTTAATTAGCCTAGGGCTTATATATTTCCCCTCTCACACTCTACTACTGCTGCTCCCTGGCCCTCCTGTATCACACACTGTATAAGAGAGTATATATTTGCTATAATCTTCCAATGGATCATGCTCTATTACACAACATTGGAAAGTGAATTTAATGTTTATGAAAGGTAGCTGTAGCAGGGCAAGCACTCACCGCTGCGGCGCCTCCTGCTGGTTACCTCGGGAATTAGCTCTTTTCCAGTCCCGGAGCGCCTCCTGCTGGCCAGTGTCTAGCCTGCCGCAGGCCCCGTGTCCCTCCCAGACCCCGGTGCCCCTTACCTTGAGGTGCTGTCCTACAGCAGCGCCCCACACTCTGGGTCTCCCTTTCTCAGGGGAACCCCAATTCCTTATGTCCACGTTGCCTCAGTGGCTACTGCCAGTCATCATCTAGCCCCCTCTCTCTGGGGCAGACTGCAGTCTATAATGGCCACTCATCACTGGCAAGGGGGTTGGACCAGCTGCCTCTGCCTATCCCCAGAGCTGGAGTGAGACTGAGGGTTGGCTAAGCAGTTTTCTGCTTAGCACCCTGTCACAGTAACAAACAGCTCTAAAGCCTAAAAGCCTCTATTTCTCCACAAAACAGGTACCATTTACACAGTGCATAGAGCAAACTTGCCACATGCTGTCCAATGTATGAATTTCAATTCTGCTCCAGAGCAATCACTTTGAGAATCACAGGATAGTTCAGTCTCCAGGCAACTTGGCTGGGTCTGTGAATCAGTGCAGACTGATAAAGCTGGGAACGTAGGATATGCACATAATACCATTATGAACTCTGGACTAAAACTACCAATATTTAAAATATATTATTGATGTATGTATGTATTTATTATAAGCCCGCACCGCATGGTGGGCATTGTATAAATAAAAAGAAATATAAATAATAAATCATTTTCAAATAAGCTACCAAAAAGCTGAGAGATGACAATTTCCAGTTACTTCTCGCCTGAGTCAAATTCAAACCAGTGACAAGCAGGAAAAGTCACAGACCCTGCTCAGAGTTCTCCTGAGCCACTTTGGCCACCATTTTATCATCCGAAAGGCTGTGCAGATATTCTGGCTATTCTATATGTTACTTACAAAAATGAACTGCATGAAAAGAACATTCAGGTTGCACAGTGGAAAGCTCAGAAGTCAGGAAACCGTGACAAAGATCAGGCTGCCTGTGCATACTCAGCTCTTCTAGAACCTTGCCTCCTGCTCACCAAAGGAGGCAACTATGAAATATTTAGTTTTATCCTCAATGCCCAGCGAGTGGCCCCTTAGCTCATTACTGCACC
This sequence comes from Chelydra serpentina, assembly GCA_037349315.1. Lineage (NCBI taxonomy): Eukaryota > Metazoa > Chordata > Testudines > Chelydridae > Chelydra > Chelydra serpentina. Next base: position 23,697,910 of record JBAIAC010000035.1, on the reverse strand, counting down.
CCAGCCAAATCCTGCTCAGCATACAGAAGGGTTTTTCTTTCTTTATAGAGCTGCGACACCCCAGCCTGCCCCTGACTCCATCAGGCTACCCGGCCTGACCCTGGGGGACAGTGTAAAGAATCCCCAGGAGTCAGGGCAGCGGCTGCTCTGTTTTGTTCTGAACAAACTGATAGATCTTTCTTCAGACTTATTGTTCTGTGGGAAATTTTGAATTTTCTCATTTTCATCCATTTATTACTCAATGAATGGTTCCATTTAAATTCTGAGTTCTGACCAGCTCCCCTGGGAGCTCAGGATGCAGTTTTCCCTATTTTACTGATGGATAAATGAGGCACCGAGAGATGAAGCGGTTTGCCCACAGTCACACAACAAGTCTGTGGCAGAGCCAGGAAAAGAAAGACACTAAGGGTATGTCTATACTTACCCGTCGCGTCGGAGGCGCGGGATCGATGTTCTGGGTTCGATTTATCGCGTCTTGTCAAGACGCGATAAATCGAACCAGGAAGTGCTCCGCCGTCGACGCTGGTAATCCAGCTCGACGAGCGGAGTAGGCGGAGTTGACGGGGGCACCTGCGCGCCGCGTCTGGACCACAGGTAAGTTCGAACTAAGGTACTTCGACTTCAGCTACGTTATTAACGTAGCTGAAGTTGCGTATCTTAGTTCAACAGGGGGGGGTTAGTGTAGACCTAGCCTTAGTGCAGTGCCTTAGTGTCATGTGAATTCTTCCAGTGGATTCCTGTCCCATTCACTACACACCATACCAGTTTTGCAGTGAGAGCCTGATCCAAAGGCCATTTAAGTCAGTGGGAAAAGTCCCATTGACTTTAATAGGTTGTGAAAAAATTGGGTTTGTTTAGTCTGGAAAAGAGAAGACCAAGAGGGGACATGATAACAGTTTTCAAGTACATAAAATATTGTTACTAGGAGGAGGGAGAAAAATTGTTCTTCTTAACCTCTGAGGATAACACAAGAAGCAATGGGCTTAAATTGCAGCAAGTTTAGGTTGGACATTAGGAAAAACTGTCCTAACTGTCAGCGTGGTTAAGCAGGGGAACAAATTGCTTAGGGAGGTTGTGGAATCTCCATCATTGGGGATTTTTAAGAGCAGAGTGGACAAACACCTGTCAGAAATGATCTAGATAATATTTAGTCCTACCTTGAGTGTAGGAGACTGGACTAGATGACCTCTCGAGGTCCCTTCCAGTTCTATGATTCTCTGATTCTCTGACCAGGCTCTGAATGACAAAAGGGTGCAATGGACACCATCACATTCACAAAATACCATATAATAAATGACGTTCCAGGACCCTAAACCATTCACTACACAGCCATGCCTAATTCACTTTCCATCATGCAAACTGGATGAGGCAAAGGTCCTCCTGAGGAAAAGCATCATGGCATCATGGAATAAAATACTTTATTTTTAAGTGCTTCACTTTGTAACCTATCGATATTTTTAATGGAATTTCCTACAACTTAAAAAAAGAAAAATGAAGAAGGAAAGAAATTCCATCATGTTTAACTGTTTTCTAGACAGCAGCAGAATGCCCCATACTGCCTGGTATGTGCAACTGATCAGACGGGAACCATGCAAACTCATCTATATACAGCTGGTCAAAACATTTCCAATTTAGAATTTTTGGATGAAAAACTGACCCGTTTTTGGTGCACATTTTAGCCAAAAATGCATTCTGTTTTTTTTAAACACACTTCAGAGCTGATCAAATCATATACACTTTTGAAACATTTTAATAAGAAGGGGATACATTTTTCAAGTAAATTTTCAGTAATTTGTCCCCATTTTTAACTACTTCTATTTCTATATAACATAAAAGAAGGCAGGCCCGTTTTGAAGCCTGTCTCCTACTCTGCACAACTCCACTGAGCATAAAGAGAGACATAGCACCACCTACAAACTTCCCTACACTATGCACACATGCCCAGAACAAATAGAAGGCTGGCAGGCCATTGGAGATTGTGTCAAAAAATCCAATACATAAGCACAAAGAATATTTTTGAAATTCCCTGTAACTTTGACAAATCACCATCAGTTTTTAATCAGCCCAACAAAAGGCACATGTGCAAACCAGGAACTACCTATCTGTCCAATTTGAAGTTTCTACTGTCTACCACCTTCCTGCTAAATCTGTTCAACAACATTACAAACATTTTTATTTAGTTATACTGGAAAGCCCATGATTTTTTCACTTTAATGAAAAATAGATGAAGACAGTTTAGATTGAATCTCCCACCCTCCAAAAAAAAAAAAAAAAAAGGTATTCCCTGACTGAGAAATGTCAGCCAGGAAGTTGTAACACTAAAAAAGTTCTAAGAAACAGAAGAATGATCCCTTAGAATGGAAATGCTTGTTCATCCTTAGCTATAGGCATCACTGTACACTTCATGTGTAAAACATCTCTGAAAAGAAAAGGTGCACTTTAGTGGGCACTCCCTGCAATCAGGCTCAATTCTCTCTTCTACTACTTGGCAGAGGAGAAATGGGGGCTATCCAGGAAATGGTCATATCTCCCCATTCAGTGGTGGCTCAGTCCTGGTATCAGTTACAGCATTTTAGGAGCTACTCTAATTTACTATGCTGGCATAAACTTCTTCCTCATCCCCTCAATACCCCAATACATCCCTTACATCAAGTGAGAGTGAGGTGACTGGTGTTGGAGCTTCCTCTGCAAATTTTATGCCAGTGAGGAGTTTCCCTCACCCAGGAGAATTTCCCTCTGGCCATTTACAGCTAGAATCCAGCCTCTTTTCACTGGTGCACAAATAAGAATCTGGCCCAGTCTTGGATGCAGGCAAAATTCCCACTGATCTATGGGAACAGAATCTAGGCATAAATCATTCTGGGATTTTTCTGCTTAAAGGGAACTATAGTAATGAAACGTTATTTACTGTTAATTACTAAACATTGTTAACATCTATCATGACCTAGAGTTTCATCTGATAAATTCTCTTGCTGTTGTGTTTTGTTTTTTGTTTTTTTTATAAGAGGATTGATTGATTTATTGACTTGTATAATAGCAATTACACAGATAAACTGTACAATGCTGCGGTCTGAGACTAGATTTCTTTTTATCCCTATCATGAGAATGTCAGCAAGGCTATTTCTCTTATTGTAAAGGTCAAATTCTGATTACAATCTGGATTTGAAACAATATAATTTATGAGACATATCCCAAAGATATTAAATCCTATTTACCTCTGATGGGCCACTTTGTTCACTAATCTGACATATGCTGCAACATGCTACCTAAAATGACCGTTCTTACAGTTAATGAGGATAAGAACTCATTGTGTACAACATTATTTATGTCAACACTGACTGAAGATTAAAGTGAAAAAATGCCTTTGATTGTGGGTTTAAAGTCTGCTTTTTCTCTGCTTTCCTGCACGAAGCTTGTCTTTGGTCAGTTTCATCCACTGAGTTACAACGCTAATGAGTTTTTTACCCCCTAGCCCAAGCTGCAACATCAAAGCGCTGTCTACACAGCTATTTTTAGAATGCTAGTGCCAGCCCCTATCTCGGATCTACCATCATGGACAACCTCTCACTGGACCCTGAGATCAACCGTAGAATCGGCAAGGCCTTCACAGTTTTGGCCAGTTTGTCACAGAGAGTATGGAACAACAACATGCTGACCATCAACACAAAGGTCGCTGTGTACTGCGCATGTGTGCTAAACACTCTTCTCTACGCCAGCGAAACTTGGACTCTCTACGCTTCGCAAGAAAAGAGACTGAATGCCTTCCACATGCGCTGCCTCCGTCGCATACTCGGGATCACTTGGAGTGATCGAATGATGAACGACGAGGTGCTGGAACGTGTCAAGATCTCCAGCATGTTCACTCTCCTCCGTCAACGCCGCCTCAGATGGCTTGGCCATCTAAGTCGTATGGAAGATGGACGGATCCCCAAAGACCTGTTGTATGCTGAACTTGCCTCTGGAAACAGAGCTACAGATGGCCCCACCTTCGCTTCAAGGATGTCTGTAAGAGGGACCTGAAGACTGTTCAAATCGACATCAACCACTGGGAAGAGGTCGCCCAGGACAGATGCAGATGGAGACACGCTCTGACCACTGGATTGAAAACTGGTGAAGACAAGCTGCGGCAGCTTGCCGAGGAAAAGTGGGTTCAACGAAAAAGGAAGCAGCGGCTCCAACCCACAGTTGACACCACCTTCAAATGCAGCAAATGCAATCGAGACTGCCATTCTCGTGTGGGGCTCTATAGAAATCTCCCCCCTGCTGGGGCTTGAACTGAAAAACCTCAGATCCTCAGAGTCCTGCCTCTTGAGCTAAAGAAAAATCTCCCTTATCAGTCATCAGGCACCCTCTGTGAACCCTCCTGCGGCTAGCGGGTATCAACATTAAACCTGCAAGCAAAAAACAGAGAAAGATGTTAATGAATGGTATAATTAGAGGAGAAAGAGTTTGTCCTTTGCCAAATACCATACTACCCATTTGGCTATTTTCAAAGAAAATTGCATTTAAAAATTAGAAAAGAAATCAACTGTCTCCACTAATACATCCCCTTTATTTCTTTACAAGGTGACTGAGTTCACTTGTTGTTCCTAAGGATGACTGGAAGAGGTCTAGGAAGGCAGAAGGTAATAACAAGGCAGTGACCTCTGTGTTGCTTTATAGATTCACAACAAAGCATCATTATTGACATGATTTTAAAGAATTTTCTGAGGCTCAGAATAGAGTTGCTGTAAGGAATAAAAAACAAACATCCCTTTGAGAACAACAGATGGCATCCAAGGTGACTTGCCTCCCAAACAGGTATGTACTTGTTTTCACTCATTTGAAAATAGCCATCATTTATCCAGGTTTGTTTAGCAGGTCCTTAATGGCGTTGCCTCCATCGATGAACAAAAAAGAATTGATGGCAAAAATAAAATGTAAAACTGCAAGTTTAACTTCTTTTGCCCCTCAGCAAATCTGAGCCCTTAAGGGCTGCAAAAAAAGTGTGAAAATAAAAAGTAACAGCACTCTTGATAAAAACGATGCATATCAGTGGATTCTAGATTCAAGATAAGGGAACAGTAATTCCTTTGCTACCCCCTTTCCCCGCCCACCCCCACACACACTGAGACTGCAGTGTAAAACAAACTTACTTCACTGCACCATCTGGGTAAAAATAAGTTGTGTAACTAGCAAGGATGTTAAAAATGGGCATTAGTGACACACAAAGAGAAGTGCCACTGCAAATGGCTTGTTACAATGCTCTGTCACTCACTGTGGTCTTATGCTGACTGCGGGACTGTGAGACAGAGCTCCTGGTGTCTATTCTGGACACTGCAAATGACGCTGGGCATTCAGTCAAAGGCAAATCCTGCCCCTCCTGCCTCAATAACAGAGGATCCCCTGGCAGTGGAACTGAGGGGTTTCCACTGATATAGGGGGTGGTTAGAAATAAAAGGGTGCTTGCACAGGGCTTGAACTCCCTATGGGTTGCAGTAAGGAGAGAGCCTCAGACATAAGCCCTTGTATCAGAAGCCTGGTATGAGGCTCACAGAATCTGGCAAGAACATGGCTGATATTGCAGAAATACACATTCCTAAGAAGTGCTAGTCACAGAGTGTTCACGCAAACACATCCCAATATCAAGTGGTACCAAAACATTCAGATATCAAGGATGGTACAAAAACATTCTCCAAGGGTAACAAAAACATAGTGACCCCTCCTAAAAGATAAGGTCAGGATGACAGTATGTAATAGAGATGTTTTAATTGAACCAACATGTACAAGATGGGTGATAACTAGCGACATCAGGGGGCAGTAACTAACTATGTCAAAGGGGCAGTACTAACTTGTTTATATCGGGGTATAAAGATGTATCTCAGAGAGAGTATCTTTCTCTGGCCTTAGGGAGTAATGGAAAGTCCTGCCATTCACTGGTAGAGTGGTCTGGTAGAGTCTGTGGGATACTAATACCATGCTTTGTCAACAATAAACCTGGCTGGGTGCCTTTGTTCCTTAATGGATCTTGTGGTCATTAGGTGGTTCGCTCAAGGTCTGCGGTGCCAGCTGTCTGCGCAGGACTCGGGTGGCACACAAAGGGAACACACACGCAGCCAAACATCTATCAGCATCTAACCACATGGGTAGTATAGAGCCTTGCTACACACGGACTTTCTGCACAACAAGGGAGAAGTACGGGGCAGAACCAAGGGATTCTGCCCACACACTGGGCTGAGTAATGAGCTGTGGAGGCTACTTGAACCATTGAACTATGTGACCCAAGAACTATGTGACCCAGAAAAGGACACAGGGGTACACAGAGTACAGGGATCCCCTGGGTTCATCAAAAGCTAGCCACAATGAAAGCCTGTGTCACGCTGGATATCATAACCATTGAGAGAGAGATGTGTATGGAAAATATGTGAGGAATTATGGATATATGATGAAAATTCTGTCCTGTACGTCTGTAGTTAAAAGCAGGCCACTCAAAGGAAGCGTGTCTTGAGACACACTCCTCCAGACTGGGGATGGGAGGCACTGATCTCCAGGGTGGACCATTGTATATTGTATGGTATTCAATAGGAGTCTACTTGCATTCTCAGTTATTGTAATGAAGAGCTGGTGGAGACTTCAGAAGGAAATTACCAGGAAGAAGTAAACAGTGGCAGGCGGACCATATTTTGAGGTGAACATCAACAGTCTGTTTGGGTATATTTGAGGGTGAAAACAGACAAAGCATTTTTTCGATCTGTGAGGCCAAGAAGGTAGTGGGCCTGAGAAGGGATCTCAACCAAACTGGTTGAGAAAGCTGGAGAAAGAACTTGGGGTAAGCTATCTTATAGGCGATAGGGCATGCCTTGTTAATTAAGTTTAGTCTTTAGAGAGCATGTCATGATGTTGTTTTATATGTAACAACTTGTTCCCATCTCTCACAATGGTTTTTATTTGAATCACTATTCTTCCTTAAATACATTTCCTTTTGTTTTATATTGAGCTCCAGTGCTGTGTGTGATACAGGATGGGTGGTCTAAGGTTAAACTGGGAGCAGAGGATCTGACATTTCTGTGGGTATCCAGTGATCAGGGACTATTTACCACATGGGGACACTTTGAAGGGACTTGGGAGCTAGGGTGCACCTGGGTACATCTGTTCAACCTGAAGGACAAAGACAGGGCTGGTGTAGCCCAGAGCAGAGTGCCTGAGTGGCTGACAGGCTGGTTGTGTTAGGGAACTAAGACCCAGCTAGTACAGGCAAGACTTCCTCATACTAAAGGCAGGTAATAATAAGGTGATTCACGGCACTGGGTGCCCAAAGAAGTGTCATGAGCTGCAGTGGCCTTTGTGCTATGCCTACTGGAGAAGTATTCCTTCCCCTAACTCCTCCTGAGCATCTGCTCAGTGCCAGGTCCAGCCAAATTACTAATGCTAGGTGCTGCCCTGTAGGATTTGGCCCTCAACCTCTCTGTGCTTTACACATGGAAAAGTACCTCAACATTTCCATGTGTAAAGCACATATAACAGTACTAAACTCCTTACCTGACCGGAGGCAATGAGCATTAATTCTGATAAATCACTCTGATACCTTTGGATTAAGGCACTAACATACATCAGTGCACAGTACTCTTCTTGAGTACTGAGGGAATAGACTAATGACCAGTTCTTGTGCACCTGAAACTTTGCACTGATTTTGCACTCACTGCTTAGACAAAATTGTCTTGGAAGTTAACACTAGTTAACAGTAGTGATCTGAGTACAATCTGCTAGCTAGATTGGGCCTAAATCTCTTAGTAGATTCAAAAGAGTTCAGTACTATTCACTGTGTTTTAATTTTTGCCCACCACCTAGATTCTTGGTTCATGCCAATACAGAGAGATAAGGGCTGAAGTCCTATGAGAAGAAGTCTACTTTTGCAGCCCAAATACAGAAGTAACAGAAATCTCTTGAGAAAGTCTGCTTTTATGAGCTCTTCAGTTTTGAAGACCAAAGAGGTTCAAAATGTCTCAAATTACAATGGATTTAAAATCTCTAGATTTTGGATACTTTTCTGATCCAAAAATCTGAACCACTGGAGTTTCATTATTCACTCAAATAAATTATAATAATTAACTTGGCTGATTTTGATTGTGAAAAACAAGCAAGACCAGAGAATTTGTAAATTATACCTGTATTCCTACACTGAACCCAGCTTAAATCAAAATGTGCATTACAGGAAAGCTTTTTCATCTCTTGGATGTAAGTATGAAGCACAACAAGGGTGAATGACGACTCGTGAGGCATCTTTGATGTGGGACTTTTGTTCTGGGAAAATCTTTCACACGGCAGGTTTTAAGCCTTGCATGTAAATTAATTTACCTTTCACTTCTTTTCCGCACTTCTATATTTCTGTCCATGATTTTCTTTTATTTGATGCACTGAAATGACACAGTTAATCATCCTGATCTATTTAAAGGATGGCCGTTTGTGGGTCATTTGTGCCCAGACTTTGCACTGATGCGCACAGCTGGAAGGTGTAAGAAACCATGTAGATTTGATTGTTTTGAGGATTTCCCCCCGAGGGACACAATCACAGTCCTTTCCTCTGACCACAGGGAATGCCACGTTTGCATCTTAGTGAGTGCCAGCCAAGTGAAAGAGCTCAGGGATAGAAACAGCCATAGCCATCCTTTCCCTTTTACACAAGGCTGTTAAACTGGCCAGGTGCCCAGGGAAGGTCATGATGCACTGATTAAATCATACAGCGGTAGGTAAGTTCTCCCTGCCCATTAGGGAGCACCATCCAAATATGGAACAGTGGCTGAAAGCCACAACCAGGCTCCATGTAGGCGGGCTCTGCTGTGACACTTCTTTCCACAAGTTCCCTAAACAGTTACCCAGCATCCACATCCCACTACTTCCCCAACTGGAGGTCACTGTTTATTGCATTATGCTCCAGCAGTATTCTTCCACACATGCCCGCCACATTCCTGATGAATTTCAGAAGATCCCTCCACTTTATACCCTTTAACTCTGATGGGCCCATATCATGGGTGTCACCCTTCAGGCCAAAGGAGGGAGCAGATGGCCGTTATTTTCCTCCATCATCAGGCAGAGTCTTGCTACTGAATGATGTGAGACGTCCTTCAGTGGCATGAGTGCACTGCCCTGGCAGCAATCTCCATCCTCCTGAACCAGGGAAACATGCACAAGAATCCAACCTGAGGCTGGCACATAACCATGCTCAGCACCACCATGAGGCCACTAGGTAACCCTCAACATCTGAGTCAGTTTAATCTTTGCATTTCATGTGCTATTTGCTTTCTGGGGAAGGGGTAGGCAGAAGAGGGAATATAGCAGGAGAAATTTCCTTTCCTTTAACAAATTGTTAAAGTGAGTAGAAAAAAATAACTGTGTTTTACTGATATTAAGATGTATTTTGCTGATAAGTTTCCATACAGCACACAATGCCTCCTTCTCCCCCAAAATGTTATTCTTGAAATATTAGCATTCAGATTCATCTGTCAGAATGATTGTTGATGTACTAGAGGAGGGCTGCATTATCATCTGCTCTGCAGTTTGCCTCAGAGCAATCTCGATTCAGAGATTTACATAACCAAAGATTATGACATCCTTTCCAGCCCTTTTGATACGTCTGTCAGCAAGATGTCAGTGGAGTCAGATTAATTCCAGCTAGATTCTTTCCTGATATCCAAGAATAGCTGTGAGGCATGAAGCAGTCATTTCGACAAGCAGAAAGTTTGTTTTCCAAAAAAAACTTGACAAATTATGTGAAACAGAGAATGTGTGTGCACATGCACGCGTGCGCACGCACACACACACACACAGTGAAAACTATATGTGTTGTTTCATTTCCCTTGAGGCCCAACATACACTGGTTTCAAAGGAAAATCTGACCACTGTTATGAAATCTTTAAAAAGAGATTAAAAATACAAGAACATTTGACCCCTTTTATATTTTATTGCCAATCCCTGCATTATGGTACCAGAGAGGACGAGTGAATGACAGCAGGTGGTCAAATGCCACACATTTGGGGTATGATCTCACGGGACATGGGCCCAATTGGTGCTAAGATGAGAGTCCTGTAAAACAAAACTCCAGGTGCTTTGGGAAGCAGTGCTGGAGATTCAGTAGGTGACATTCTCTGGCTTTGTCTACCACTAGGGTGACCAGACAGCAAGTGTGAAAAATCAGGACAGGGGGTGGGAGGTAATAGGAGCCTATGTAAGAAAAAGACCCAAAAATCGGGACTGTCCCTATAAAATCAGGACATTTGGTCACCTATCTACCACTGACCTCTATCTCCTAAAATTTCCCACCATACCAACCCCTGATTCTGCTACACAGTGGAAAGAGTGGTTCCTATCAGTATTTTCACCATCATGTCTTCTAAACACTGCTCACAACAGGTCTGGATGGCACAGTTGTTAAAAACACCTGCACTTTGTCTACACTAAGGTTCCATTATTGCTGCCACCACTAGGGGAACTAAACTGGGTGGGACATTCTCGAAAAAAAGAACAATTTAGCGTGAACAAGACATAAGGGAGAATATCAAGGATCTGACTGAGTCATTACGTGATGATTACTCAAAGATCTTATAGTTCAAAAGCACAAGGACAAAAGGCCAGGGGAAAGTCTCTTAACACCCAAGTAATGAGACCAGGCTGATGATAAGTGCAACACTTATTAGTTCTTTTGGGGGCAGTGGAGGAAAATGTTAAGCGTTTTTATTTTTATATCAATTATATATACCAGTGATAGATATATATTATATATAACCAGTTTCAGTGGGTTGGGGGATGTTATTCACTGTTGCTGAAGTGAGGGAAAGGAAAGGGTTTATTAGAGTAAGAAAGGGGAGTTGATAAAGAGAGATGGAAATGGAGCAGGAGATAGGTAGAATGGGATAGAAGAGAACAAAGGCAAAAGCACAATGATTGGGAGAGTGAGGTTAAGCAGCTTAGGGGTAATGGATAGGAGATAAAGGGAACAAACAAATAATTGGCAATACAGCAAATGAACAGCTATAAACATAATCTCCTAAATCCAAGGTTCAGAGATGAGCAAATGATGTCAGGTGGGGGTGAAGGTTCCTCTAAGCTACTGCTCCATCCTTAAACTATCTCTGGCTGATAGGAACCCAGGGGAAGGCAGGAGGCCCCATAGTGGCTCAGCCTTGGGCACAGAGATATGATTTACATAAACATGAACCAGAGGGTGAGTTTGGCCTATAAAGTTGGTGGGCTTGGCATTCATTATCCACCATGCTGCTCCATTCTAAATATTCTAGATGTTTCTGGATCTCTGTTGTGAAGACCATATATTCTGTTTGTCCTGTCACCTCAAATTGTAAGCAGTGGTTAATTAACAATGACATATGACTATTCCTATTAATATGCACCTTATCTACCCATCTCATTTACTTCTCTACATGCAAACATATCACCCTCCAGGGTCAATGTTGTCTTCATAGAACCCTGCGTCTACAAGGGCCTCAGTTAAGTATTCTCTCAACCATGCCTGCCCTCTGTTTACAATAACTATCGTCATTACCAATCATTCTTTGGCTGAACTGTCAGCTTTAAATCTTCCCCTGTAATTGTAAAGCTTTTTTCTCCAATGTACTGGCACCTGACACTATATCATATGTACAGATGAAAGACAAAGGGAGCTGACTGATATTAAATATTGCCACTCAGCTGGGGCTGGGAGGTTGCCAACTGGCCAAATTCTGCAAAATCTTTGAGCAGATGCTGTGGATATTTCAGTTATTACTTCAATTTCACACACCCCCTATCTACACTGACAGTTAGTTTTGACAGTCTGCTCTTCTCTCCTCAGCTCTCATGTCAACTCCAGACATATAATAGCTGGGTTAGAGCTTAAACAACAGTGATTAGATCTGGGAGAGGAGGAAGTATAGTGGCAATAAAAATTAAGATGCTTCAGTAACCCTTCAAAATCTGGGCACTTCAGCTGAAGGCAACTTTACTCAAACCCATTCTGCAAAGATAAAATTTCTCAGAGTGAGCAAGGTAATTTTTAACGGTGACTTCCGGCATTTAGTTCTTCTAGTCATGCTAAAGACCCTGTGGTTTCTTTAGAGAAGCTGGCCAGCCTTCATAGACTCATTTTAAAGTTTCTCTTGTCACATAAGCATTGTGACCACCTCTCAGGCCTAATGGAGATAGTATATATAACATTTGTTGTAACTGCAACATATGGGGATGTAGCATAGCCTTTGATGTAAATTATTGAGATAAACATGAAATGTTTAGTGCTTGTGGAAAGTATTTTAAGCAAAATAGGATGGCAGTTTACTTTATTGGCTCTTGATCTCAAGAGAATAACCCATCACACCTAACATGGACAGAGTTAAGAAGCTGGGAGACCCAATAAACAAGCAATATGGCCATTTGCCCAGAGAGGTTCAAACTACAATATTATGAGAAAATGTTTGTAAGGGGGTACTGTTAAAGTTTAATCATAAAGACTTAGGATTAAATTTTCAAAAGCACCCAAGCGACTTTGCAGAAAAATTCTCATTTCCAAAAGTAACTTAGGAGCCTTGAGGTCTGATTGCACACAGACATTTTACCAGTATAACTAGTTCAGTTAAGGGGGTGATATTTTTACCTACATAGTTATAAAAGTACAACCTCTAGTGTGGATACAGTAATGCCAGTATAAAATACTTATATCAGGACATCTTATTCTCTTTCCTGTGTAGGAATTACTACATTGGTATAAAATATTCATATGCTAGTATGTGTCTGTCCACACTAAGGGGGCCGTAACTCTCTAACTAAACCAGTATAGTTAAAGTGGTACAACCTTTGTGTGTAGACAACCTTTGTCAGTGAGTCCTAGGATCCTAAGTGCCTAAGGGCCAGATTTCTCGAGATATTAGGCACCTAACTCTTACTGATATTAATGGGAGTTAGGTCCCTAAATATCTTTAAAAGTGACTTAGGACCAAATTCTTAAAGATGGGACTTGACAATTTTACACCTTATTTTAAATGTCTAAAGTGTCCGCAAAAGTCTGGCTGAGCTACAGAGTGCAGGTTACAACACAGAGGAGTGCCAGAAGACAAGAAAGGATCTGTTACAGTACAGCTCCTAGAATGTAGCAATCCAGGGAACGTCAAGTCCACAGGGCCGGCCCACAACATTTTGACACCTGAGGCGGGGAGCTCAAATGATGCCCCCATGCCCCTTCGCTTGGGCCAAAATTTTGAAAGGTTTCAATTCTACCTTCTTCCTGTTCTACTACTCTCGTGGTACTGCTCTGCTACCTACCCTGATAAAGGAGAACTAACAACTTTAAATACCTTGTTCAAAAAATTTAAGTAACACTTAACTTTCAAACACCTGGACAGCAAATGTAACTTTTCTTGTCTGCATAGTAAACACTGGCATTTTTATCTGTTTGAATAATCAAAGTGGTGATTTCCGTGCCTTCTTGGTTGCAAAGATTTGAACTGCTTCCTAAAGGTCCACAGTCTGGGCCAGCTCATGCTCTATTGAGATGGCTGCAAGGCTGATCAGCCTCTCCTGTGTCATTGTGGAGCGTAGATGTGTTTTTATTAGCTTCAGCTTGGAGAAGCTACATTCTCCACTGGCAACTGTTACAGGAAGTGTTAGATGTATGTGCAGAGCAACAAAAGCATTTGGAAAGAGGGTGGTCATCTTATTTGTGCACATATATTCCAGAACAGCCTTTGTAGTTGATCCTGCTGAAATGTATCTTGAAAGGGCTTTCAGTTCATCACCTAAATCACTTGCATCAATATCGTGCATGTCATCATGTCTCAGCACCATCGCCAGTGCTCGCACCCTGGCCCCACCCCAACTCCACCCCCGGCCTGCCCCCATTCCACCCCTTCCCCAAATCCCCACCTCCTCCCCCGGGCGCTCCGCATTTCCCCTCCACCCCCGCCCCACAGGCTTGCAAGCCTGGGAGGGAGAGGGGAGAAGCAGAGCACCCACCGGCCAGCTCGCCTGCTCCTCTTCCCCCAAGCCCGGGAGGGAGGGAGGAGGGGAGAAGTGGAGCAGGGGTGCCTCAGGGGAGGAGGCAGAGGTGAGCTGGGCGGGGGGGCTGGTGGGGAGCTGCCAATGGGTGCCCTGCACCCACCAACTTTTCCCCATGGGTGCTCCAGCCCCGGAGCACCCACGGAGTCAGAGCCTATGGCTAGTGCCCTGCATTGCTGGTGTAGGTCTTCTTCAGGTATAGTGAGGAGTTTTGGAATATCATACAACAGCCCAATTGTGTTCCTTGAGCTCCATGAAATGTTCTTCAACTGACTGTATTGCACAATCTAGCACCTGGTTAAAGAATTCAACTTTGAATTGTTGTTTGGGGTCTCTTATGAGATTATCCAGTGCCTCATAATCAAAATGTCTTCTTCTTCGGTGACTCTTGCATTCTTGAATGGGTGGGAAAATAGCTTCAGTGTGAAGTTCCTCTGCCAACTTCTGTGCACTCTTCAGAAAGTTTTGAAAACCCTCATCTGACCAGTAAGACTGTAGCTATGACTTTGCTTTGTCTAGTTGTTCCATTGCTTCAGATATATCAAGGTCAACACCTTGGAGTCTCTTGTTGACAACTGTGACAAAGTTCCTCCTCTACCTTGGTGAGTCCTGCGCTAATTGGCGGATTTTGATCGCCTCAGAGATCTTCCCCTCTGGTAGAACCCACAGTCAAATTCCTCCTGTGTCTGATCAGGAGTTGGGAGGTTTGAGGGGAACCTGGGCCCACCCTCTACTCCGGGTTCCAGCCCAGGGCCCTGTGGATTGCAGTTGTCTACAGGGTTTCCTGTAACAGCTGCGTGACAGCTACAACTCCCTGGGCTACTTCCCCACAGCCTCCGCCCAACACCTTCTTTATGCTTACTGCAGGACCTTCCTCCTGATGGTCTGCTGATGCTTGTACTCCTCAGTCCTTCAACTCTTCTCACTCTCAACTCCTTGTGTGCCTCTTGCTCCCAGCTCCTCGCACGCCACACCACAAACTGAAGGGAGCTCCTTTTTAAACCCAGGTGCCCTGATTAGCCTGACTGTCTTAATTGATTCTAGCAGGTTCTTCTTAATTGGCTCCAGGTGTCCTAATTAGCCTGCCTGCCTTAAATTGGTTCCAGAAAGTTCCTGCTTGTTCTAGTGCAGCCCCTGCTCTGGTCACTCAGGGAACAGAAAACTATTCATCCAATGGCCAGTATATTTGCCTTCTATCAGACTTCTGTACCCCACTTGTCTGGGTCTGTCACACAACATTTATTTCAAACAGTATGTCATGCCACAACATTCCACTAAGCCACACAGAAATTTGAAGTTATGTATGTTTCTAGAAGCGACAAAGGGTCCTGTGGCACCTTATAGACTAACAGAGGTATTGACGCATAAGCTTTCGTGGGTGAATACCCATTTCTTCGGATGCAAGCAGTGGAAATGTCCAGAGGCAGATATAAAAGTGCAGGGAAGATTCAGGCTAGAGATCTCTGCCTCTGGACATTTCCCTGCACTTTTATATCTGCCTCTGGACATTTCCACTGCTTGCATCTGAAGAAGTGGGTATTCACCCACGAAAGCTTATGCTTCAATACCTCTGTTAGTCTATAAGGTGCCACAGGACCCTTTGTCGCTTCTACAGATCCAGACTAACACGGCTACCCCTCTGATACTTGTATGTTTCTAGTGATTCCATTTCCCTCTGCCCCTGTTCTCCCACGAACAGTTCCTGTCATAACATTATCCTCCATAATGGCAACTATGGCATCATCTATGTTCCCAATTTGGTGTTTGATAGGCTTTATCACCTCCACTCGACTTTCCCATCGTGTGGCATTCAGTGGTTTCGGTGTCAGAGAGGATGTTCCCAGAGTTGATGTAGAGAAAAATACACAGATGCTTTGAATTGCATTAAAAAATTCAGCAGCCTCACTAGAAGCTGATGCTGCATCACTGACAATCAAGTTAAATGAATGAGAACTGCCTGGGACAAAAAAAGCTTGAGGGTTTAACTCATGGATCCGTGTCTGCACTCCTCTGTTCTTTCCTCTCATGTTGGCACCATTATTGTAGCCCTGACCTCTCATGTCAGCTATCACAATTCCCGTATCTTCCAGCTTTTTAAGAAGCTCATCCGTCATACCAGCTCCTGTAGTATCATCAATGTCAACAAATTCTAGAAAATGCTCTAACAGTCACCATTGCAGGGACATTTTCAGTAGGTTCTATTGTTGTTATAAAATGCACCATTAAAGTCATTTGTTCCGTATGGCTGATGTCAGGTGTGCAGTCCAGAATAACAGAGTAATATCTTGCTGACTTCAGATCTGCCACAATCTTCTGTTTGACTTTTGTTACCAGTAACTGTATGATCTCATTTTGAATTGTTTTTCCAAGGTAGTGGTGTGTGTACATTTCTTGGGTGGTGACTCTGTACACACATCAAACTCAGCCATCAACTCCACAATTTTAAGAAAGTTTCCATTGTTTGGCACATACAGCTGATCTGAATTGCCACGCAGTGCTACGTTTTGGGTAGCAAGCAATGAGCCTTTTCAGAACATTTTGCCAGTAAAGAGACTCTGATGCAATCTTCTCTTCATACTGATCATCTATGGTGGCCTTTAACCCTAGTCTCATTTCAAGCTCTTTCCTCCTATGGAATGCTCTCTGGTGATTTGCTGCCTTCTCATGGCATGCCAGATTTCTAGCCATATTTTTCCAGTCCTTTCTTCCTGTAGAACCCAATGTGGCTGGAACATTAGACTTGAAGAGTTTGCAACAAACACAGTATGCAGCATTCTGGGTTTTTGAGTACATAAGCCATGGCCTCTCCACTTTGTCACCATTGGGGATTTCACACCAATAATGTGTTGGATGGAAACTTCTATTTTCATTGTCTTTGGGGAACATGAAGTTTTTCACTTGTTGTGGCCCATGCAGTACAAGGAAGTCCCTCAGGCTACTGCTCAAGTGGGTCCACAGTCCTGGATCATCTAGACTTAAGGAACTAAACTCAGCAGCAGCTGTTTCTTGTGCCTCCACCACACTCTTCTCTGATCTACAATTTTCTTCAGGAATGTGCATGGTTACATCCATTTGAGATGGAGATATGGATGCTGCAGTAGCTGCCAGGTCACCTGCACTGTGACTAACTGGAAGATCAGGCATCTCCTCACCACTCACATCCTCACTAGGGCCAGAAGGTTCACCGTGAACATTTGTGTCTATGTATCTCAGAAGAGCTCCTTCCTGCTTAGATAGAAAATCTGCCTTTGCTTTCTTTCTTTCTTTCGCTGATGGCTGTTCTATGCCAGCTATAGTAGCTCTCAACACTCAATTGAAGGGGACAAATAAGCAGGCTGATAGTAGGGCCTGAGTGAGGGAAGATATCAGCGTCTTAAGGGCCTAACTGGCTCCTACTACTTCAGTTGACTGCCTGTTCTCCTCAAGTGGGTTCAGGGAAGCAGCAGGAAACAGGAAGCTCTCTAAGAAGCTGGTGTTAATCAGTCCAGTCTCCTCAGGGTGCTAGAGAGGTACATAAGAGGATCCTCCTCCTCTCTCTCCCTGCAGCTCCTGCTGCTTTCTGTTATTCCCTCTCACCTTTTCTCCTGCCTGCCTGTTACGTCTCTTGTGCCCTCCTTCCTCCAGCACAGCACTCCACCATCTCTGTGTATCTAGAGCAGATAGAATACATATGCACCAGCAGCGGACACAATTTTCTACTCTCTGGGTCCTAGTGGCGCTTTCTCTCCCCCTCTCTCCTCCCCCGCCCCGCCACGACAGTCTGGCACCTGAGGTGGCCGCCTCAGTTCACCTCATGGTGAGGCCAGCCCTGCAAGTCCATAAATTAACTTTAAAAGACTCCTAGTTGCTTATAAAACAGGGTGAAATGCAGAATGTCCCCTACTATGATCAAACTGGCTTAGCACAGGTAACCCCAAGGGAGTAATTTGCAGAAAATGTTTAGCATCAGATTCAGCCATCTTTATTCATGCTGAGTAGGACATTATGCTGTGAGCAAGCCTGGAAAAATCTGGCCCTGTGTTAGCAATGCTCTTCTCCACAGTTGGAAAATAGCGTGGCTGAAATGCATTTTTGCCATCTATTAAATAATTCATACAAACAAGAACAGCAGATGTACTTTTTTTCCAGAAACATTGGCTGCACTTTCAACAGATTTAACAGGTAACCTCTGCATTCCCCACATTTGCAGTTAGGTTTTGTGGATATACATGAGAATAGAATTCAATTTTCAGAAAGGCTCAACAGATGGCATTGTATATAAAAGTGGAGGTATTTAAAAAGTGTTTGAACAAATGGTAGATGTGTCTGTCAACCTTCTCCTGTGCTATTAATTTAACATAAAGACAGGAGTTTGTCTTCACGCTTTCTCTCTTTCCAAAGCTCCTCTGCAGGTGCACTGCGGGAATTATGATCTACTGGGTATTAGACTGCTGGAGTGACCAGCTCACCACAGAGGGAATTTCCCATCAGGAATAATACTGCTCCAAGAAACTTTAGCTCCTGTGTTGTTTCATTTTCAGCTGCTATAGCTGACCATTACAGATTTTGGCCCCATGGCGCTAGGAGGGCAAGCAGAAGAGGCAAATGGGCAGCACAGAGCAGGCAGGCTTCCACAGAGTCACCTTTGGTCATCTAAAGGTGCCCAGCCCTGCTCCAGTGGTTAGGTGCTAACTTAAGAGATCTGGGTTCAATTCCCTGCTCCACCACAGACTTCATATGAGCCCTCCAAGTCATTTAAGGGTTGTCTACATGGTGGTTTAATTTGAGGGGAGTAATTCTAGTGCACTGAGGGTGTCACACACTAACTGAGCCATGTGAACCCTACTGGGACACATTAAAGGTTCTCTCGTGCACATTAATGTAGTCCTGTTTCAAGGAATACCACATTAACATGGAGGGGAAAACTTTTAGTCCACATGGGACAATTAGTTAACAATATGCCAGTGTGCACTAGAATTTACCCCCCTCTGGTGCATTGTATAAACAAGCCCTTGATCCTGTGTCTCCGTTCCTCATCTGTAAACTGAGGATAACAACAGGAGTGCTATGTGAATAAATACATGAAAGATAACAAGGTGCTCAGATACTATGGTGAAGAGGGCCATCTAAGATAGATCTCCAGGATCTGTGGGGTTCAACAGCAGCATCCTATAATGCCCAAAGCCCTTCCCATTTGAAAGCATGATTCATCAGAGACTTCATGAGGTGTTTTCCTGGCCCTCTTCCATTACTTTTTGGGAAATATTCTAGCCCTGTGTTTTTGTTACACTTTGAGAGTCTCCATTCACAGGCACTACAGCAGAACAGTATTATTTATTATTTATACAGTCCAGGACATCTGCAAAAGGGTATGCTTCTAAAATCCCATTTACCTTTTTTCTCAGTATCCATTCCTGCTGTGACTGAAGTCAGTTGCCATTTGTGGTAGCAAAGTTGGAAGCTCTACATAAATATTCACTGAAACTGAAAGTGTAAAAGACTACAGCCACGTAGCACAATGAGGGGTGCCATAGAAATATCTACTAAAAACAGAAATCTGCTTTACTTTCAAGATCTTAAATTCATTTTCTCTTCTTTTTAGGAATCCCTTTCTAACAGTAAAATCCTCTTAAGAAACAAGTGCCCAAAACAAACCATGTCAATGTTTTCATGATGAAAAATCCATAATTTTTGGTTTGGTTGTTATGGAGTTAATTCTTAACTAAGGTTTACTGGTAGGCTTTGGTTTACTCCAAAACAAGAGCTTTGTAAGCGGTCTGCTTTCCCAAGAGGAGTAGGGGAAATCCTGCTTGTTGGTACTGATTAGTGAGGAATCAAAGCCAGTTTCACACTCCAAAGCATTAGCAGCAGATTGGTCCCAGCTCTCTCTGACCTGCAATCCAGGGTTCATTCAAACAAAACTTCAGAGAGAGAGAGAGAGCGAGAATAGAGAGACAGAGACTATTCCTCATCTCCCTTATAGTGGTGGCATTTAAAAAGTTTAGAAGCCTTCAAAAGGAAATATTCTATCAGTTTGAGACATATTGTGTGTCTTTAAAAATGGACAAAGCCTTTGGAGCCAATGTCTTTCAAAGGCACCTTACAACTGCACCCACTCTAAACTGGGTTTACAGAAGCTGTAATTCTGTTGGCCCCAATTCTGGGCCAAAGTCAAGCCCATTCTGCCACTCAGGTAACTGAAAGGGGCCAGCACTGAGAAAGATGCCCTGCCTGTGACACATGTGGTGCAGGATCAGCACAGGTGACCCTACATCATCTTCTGCCCTGCATCCACTGCTAAGGAGTATGTCAGGGTAGAGGTAGAGAAGGAGTGAGCTGGGGAGAGAAGCAAGCAGACTGTAACATGGTCACAACGATGAGAATGGAAGATGGTTTTAAATGCCTCACATGTGATGGAATGAATGGGAGACAGGGACAGAAAGGGCAGGCTGAAGTTAACGAGATTTATCCAAATCTATCCCTCTAGAAAGTACAAGGGGGCTGATTCTCCACTAACACTGGTGTAAATCAGGAGTATCTCTACCAAGTCAATGTAGCACTGGTGTAAGTGCAAAGAGTACCTGTCCCACTGTGCATAATGCTCCCCACATTGAGAAACTTCTGCTTGCAGAATCAGAGCAGCAGCAACTGATTTTTGAGGTGTCACAAATACACCTGTAGTCCCCCTCTATGGTCCAGCAAGGGCATCCACTCCTAGGCTTCTAGCTCCCCAGCTATCCCCAATCTTGAGCAAAGACACGTCTCTCCACCTTCAGAATGGGGTATTTCCAGACTGCGCAGCTCCCTGCCTACACTGTGAATTCCCCAGCAAAGTCAGACTGCTCAGCAGGTCTGCTTTACATTTCTCCTCAGAGACAGTGAACAGTATAACTGGCTGAATTAAGTTAGCACACAGCGCTCCCAAAGCAACCTCATTTATTCTTATGGTAAAAGCATTACAGAGTTCACAACTGCTCTGGCTCAGAACAAACACACTCCAGAATCAGACCTTGAATAGATAATCAGACAGACAATGGATTTCCTGATAAGGAACAACTTCAAAAGGACAGATCCAGAGGTTGGTAATTCGCATTCCCCTCCTCCCAAGCATTTCCTAGAAATCCCACTTAACTTTGTTTGTCTTGCACATTGTTTCAAAGAGTTCTTTGAAGTTCACATTTCCCAGAATTTATATTAGCCATGTCTCCTCCTTAAAGCCATTCCATACATAAACATTGCATTCTTAATACAGACAACTCATAAAATACTTAAACTGAATTCAGTAAGGGTTGTCCAGAATATTGTGGGAAATTGCCAAATCTTTCACACGAGGTCCGAAATGATAATTCCATGCAGTAAGTGTGAAACTGCAATTCAGTTCTTTGTGTAAAGAGGGCATACGGCCAAAAGCTAGGCCTTTAGGATAAGATTGGGTGTTCACTTTTACACCTGATACAATCTCTGTCATGGGACTATATCCTGTCTAGTTGGGTGACCATGGAGTTAGGTCTTTTCCAACTCCAACAATTTTGATCCTACATTGTATATTTTCTGAGCTCTCTGCTGAGACAGTTACATTTACACAAAATTATCTTCTCTTGCTTCTCTGACTCATCACATTTTCACATTATTTGGCTCTGTCTATACTACATGATTCTTTCAGCGGCATGTAGAGTATGTACTCGAGTAGCCCCTGTGCCGGGCAAGGCCAGAGGGCTATAGGAAAGTGGTAAGGAACTAGTATGTTAGCCCCAGGCTACACAAATCCCTGATACCTTATGGCAGTTGCTCCAGGTTAATCAAGACACCTGGGGCCAATTAAGAACTTTCCAGAAGGCAGGGAGGTTGATTGAGACACCTGCAGCCAATCAGGGGCTGACTGAATCTAGTTAAAAGCCTCCCAGTGAGTCAGCGAGGGGCGCATGTCAGGAGCTGTGGAAGGAGGTTGCGTGTGAGGAGCTGGGAGAAAGAGGCAATAGGAGCTGAGAGTAAGAGGACATACTGCTGGAAGATCCTGTGGTGAGGATAAAGGTGTTTGGAGGAGTCCATGGGGAAGTAGCCCAGGGAGTTGTGGCTGTCGTGCAGTTGTTCCAGGAGGCACTCTAAACAGCTGCAATGCACAGGGCCCTGGGCTGGAACCCGGAGTAGAGGGCGGGCCCGGGTTCCCCCCAAAACTCCCAACTCCTGATCAGACACAGGAGGAGTTAACCTGGACTGTGGATTCTACCAGAGGGGAAGATCTCTGAGGCAAGCAGAATCCGCCAATAAGCGCAGGACCCACCGAGGTAGAGGAGGAACATTGTCACATCCCCCAGCTTGAGTTTAAGTGGCAGTGTGGCACAGCGTGGTGACATGCCTGAAAGGCCTGGGTATGTACCCAAATATATACCCTACATGGCTCACTACTCGCCCAAGCAATGCATTCTTGTCTACACTGGCATTTTTAGCCATGTAGTGCCCAGCTGCTGGAACCCTTCCCCACCAGAGGAAAAGACTCCAGTAGCGGGCAAAAGCTCTGATAGTAGGGAAGCAGTGGGGAAAAGCTGAGGAGGCAGTGGGGAAAGGATGCTGAGTCTTTCCTCGCTGCCTCCCCCTTACCAGAGCCTTTCACTGACAAGTATAGCTATAGGAGACAGTTTCTCTTTATAGTGTTAGACTCAGTGTATTGCCATGAAACTGTGGAAGACAATGCTGAACACTTCAAATTGTTGGGTTGTTTTTTTTCAGGGAGTTAGCTCAGATGTCACAATACGTGGCCGGGGAAAGGACACTCAAATGGCTCAATAGACCGTATTGTCATTATATAATAGGCCTATCTTAAAATGCAGGACAGTGAGCTTGCTAAGGCTAAAGATTCTCAAGTATCATTCTGTGGTCTGAAGTTAAGCTTGTAAACCCTTTGTTGCTCTTGACTTCAGGGCAAACTATAAGGAAGGTAATTACTGTGGTAATCCAAAAATAACTTCTAGGGAAATTATTTTTCTTTGACTTTAAAAAAGAAGAAGTTATACATATAACATTAAGTGATTGCTCTTTAAAACAGACATTCAGAACTGAACATAAATATGATAATTTCTTTCCCATTCTAGCATGGTGTGTAGAAATTCTGTGTGCTCAGCTGTTTTTGAAACTAGACCAGATAAAGTACTAGGAAATATACCATGGGGAACAATACTCCAATGACAAGAAGTTGCACTGGATCCAATAGGTCTGTTCCGCATCGCTTTCTATTGTTCTTTGATTAGATTGACATAATAAAGTGTACGATAACAGCTGCTGTTAGTGCAGCTTCATAATGAAAGGATAGTTAAGCAAGGTAACAGTAAGGAAACAGCACTTTCTGTTATGTGGCTGCAGTATGGCCTCAGATCAGTTCCCCTTCATCAATTCCATAGTCTCATAAAAAATCTGTTCTGTACTGGATGACATGGGCGGGCTTGGCTGAAGTTCAATACAGAGAAGACTGAAGTAATGGTACTAATCTGGGTAGAAGCAAAGGGAGGATTTTCAAGAACGATGCCAGATTGAAGATGTGAAGCCCCCATATGTGACCCAGGTTCAAAATTTTGGGGTCTTATTAGAAGTAAGGGTGTTACTGGATTCTCAGGTAGCATCCTTGGTCAGGAGCACTTTTATTAACCATTAGAGTCTGGAACATGAGATGGACTATTTCTTTCAGTTGAGTGCTTGCTAAAATCCTCTGCCTTTTTCACTGGGGGACAAGATTATTTTAATGCACTGTACAGGAGGCTACACATTTGGAATCCATGTTAACAGATTCTATGGGCCCAATACTTGGGACACATCAAGTGATGATTGTGGTAGGAACCAATTGTGGCTGCGGGGGCTGGAGAAAATTGGCTGTATGCTGTTTTTATGACCTATCAGGGCTTAGTGAACAGCCTGTACAGTCACCAGTGAAACGAAGTTACATCCAACTGCAATGGCTCCTAAAGCACAGTTACAACAAATGATCATTGACAAAGTGAAGCAGTGCTTCAGCCACACTTCTCTGTCCCAGCGGCACCCCAATAAGCCCTACAGTGAAGGAAAGGGAAGGGAGTGGTATAGGATTTGACACCGGGAGATATCCCGATATCAGAGGGACTTCTCAAATGGATTGTGCCAGCTTTACAGCCCCTTTATGCCACCAGCCCAACACAAAGGGCTTGAGACTAATTCTCTTTGTTTACATCACATTGAGATGTGCATCCTTCCTCGGAGCATATCCATCATTGAGGCACTTTAACAAGAAGACTCCAGTGTAGATGAAGCTATTCTGATCTCATTAATTGACCAGGCAACTGAGAATTAGACTCCTATCATACCAAGACAAAATCTATGCCACAGTGATAGGTATCACTTACCAGCGTAGGCTGTGTGGTCCAGACAAATGCTGAATAGACTTGCTTTTGAGGCATATCTGTAAGAGGAATCCCTGACAGAAACAGTGAAACACGTTAGCATGGTAGTATGGGAGAGATTTTTGCACTGTATCCGTTTTTTAGATAAACAGAGGACTATTTCTCAGTCCAATACAGCCTCTTCCAGCTCATGAAAAATTCACCTGGACAAAACAAAGTGAAAAGTAAATTGAAAATGTTTGTTTTTTCTGTTTCTCAAACTTTCAGGCAGGCTGTTCAGGTGGACTTATAAATCTTTTTAAAAAAAATAAAATCTCCTATTTCAAAAGAATATTACAGATAGAAAACTATTGTTAAATCATACATCTAAATGTTTTACAAGAATGAAATCCCTTTCAATAATTCCTGGCATTAGTTATCTGCCGAAATAGAACTTAAATCAGCATCTTTACACCTGTGCTGAATGCCACAATGATATACTGCAAACTGACAGTGTTTGGGTTTGCTGCCTTTTTTTTTTTTTTTTTACTAAGCCACATTATACTACCTATTGATCCAGTGAATGGCATGATTGATTTCCTACTTCTTTATGCCTTTGCCATTAAACAGAATAAGCTCCCAAGAATGGCTCCCTTTGTGTGGTACTTTAATACATGAGAATATGTACCTATCATTGAGATTGTCAGCAATTAGAATATTCAGGACTAAATTCAGATTACAACCTATTAGACAGGTAGGAGGAATACACCTGATAGGTGACACTTCAGGTGCAAGCTTAATACATTTACTAAGACAGTAGGAACTCCTGTCTAAACTGCAAAGCATGTGCCAGGTGGACCCTTGATCCTTTCCTTCTTAAATTTTCTCTTCAGCTAATCAGTCTTTGCTGGGTTGGAATATTTTGCAAACTATTGCGGTAAACCACATAGCAATGATTAAGTAAAGTTCAGTTCCTGTAATCTTTTGACACTGTAATACTTTTAGCTCATGCACATGGATATAACTTAAGTAGCAGCTCTGCATCTAAGAAACTATTCAGTCAGAGATAATAAAGACAGGGAGAACTGACTTCACTGGTGATATGGACAGTTTCTAAAAAGATCTGGACCAAAACTAACATTGAGCTTTTATCAAAGACTTAACTGCCTATTAGAGTAGGTAAACACAAATTGTACTTTAGAATTTTTAACAAAGTAATTAGAATTTCAATAAAAACAAGGGAGGGAGGAAACCAATGGGGTTTTTTTTTGGGGGGGGGGGTAATTCCACACCCTCTCACCCCACCCCCACTCTCCTTTTTTCAACCAACTATACAGATTGTTGATATTTTTTGATAAAAAAGGGAATAGTTGACAAGAAAAAAAATCTCATATTTCCCCCCTAATCATCCTAGTTTTTTTTACCAGATCTACTGTGTATAGAATCAGCTAAACAGAATTTGTAAAACTATCTGTAACCATGTCATCTGGTAACTCCTGATCATGTTATCGATATGGTGTGATATGCCCTGTTACAGTACCTAAGGTCCATGAGATAACTTTGAAGCCACCTATAAGTATACACTATTCTTCCTATCAATAATATAACATGATTCATGGATTCCGAGGCCAGAAGGAACCACTATGACCAACTAGTGTGACTTCCTATATGACACAGGCCATAGATCTTCCCCCAACCCATTTCCTAGAACATATCTTTTAGAAAAACATCCCATTTTGATTTTAAAATGGCCAGTGATGGAGAATCCACCACAATCCTTGGTAAATTGTCCCAATGGTTAATTACTCTCACTGTTAAAAATTTACTCCTTATTTCCAGTCTGAATTTCTCTAGCCTCGGCTTCCAGACATTGGATTGTGTTATACCTCTCTGCCAGACTGAAGGATCCATTATTAAATATTTGCTCCCCATATAGACACTTCTAGAGTGTCATTAAGTCACCCCTTAACCTTCTCTTTGTTAAGATAAGTAGATTGAGCTCTTTCGAATTTATCACTATGAGGCAGGTTTTCTAATCTCTTAATCATGCTCATTGTTCTTCTCTCAACTCTCTCCAACATCTCTCCAACATCCTTTTTTTAATTGTGGGCACCAGAACTGGACACAGTATTCCAGCAGTGATCTACTATTGCCAAATACAGAGATAAAATAACCTCTCTACTACTACTCAAGATTCTGCTGTTTATGTATCACAGGATCACATTAGCTCTTTTTTGCCACTGCATCACACTGAACACTCATATTCAGCTGATTATCCACCACAACCATGAAGTCTTTTTCAGAGTCACTAATTCCCAGGGTAGAATCCCCCATCTTTTAAATATGCATCCTACTTGGTATTATCCTTGAGTATTCAAAATGTTCATCTAATGCGAAATAAGGCAGCTCTCCTATCTAGTGGGGGGTGGGCGGGGAGAGGATGGCTCAGCATGACTGCTTGATACTTGCATTCTATAAATTGCAGTGGCTTAATATCTGCTTCTAGGCCCAAATCAACTTCTTGAACATTATCTAGTAGGCTTGCATAAAAAATAATGGTTTACACCCAAGGGTTAAGTCACTGAGTGCCTTCAGTAAGAAAGGAAAGTGTAAAGAGAACATCTTGGGATACTAGTGGTTCTAATCCTCCAAACAGTTATACGATTAGACTTTCTTAGTGTCATGTAAAAATTTGCCAGATCTTGCTTCAACCAGATATCAACACAAAAACTTTTTATACCCATGACAAAGCATGCATGGATAATATTTAGAGTGACAGGTCAAATTAGCCTCAAGGTGCTAAAATGAATAAACATATAGGATGGAACCAAAGACTCAGATCGTCTCTATAGCATCCGATTAACTCTACATTTTACTCCATCCCTAAATCTGTGACCTGCGCTGCGCTCAGGTAAAGAGAGCAGTGGTTTGTCAAATGGGTGTTTTTTTTAAAGTAACAGTGAATTATTTTAATTAAGCTCTCTGCAGGCTCACAATCTTTCTGTCTCTCTTTATAAAGAGTGCCATCTTCCCAGGTGGAATATCCATGCTCTCTCAAGCTTTAATTATCTGTTCACTTAATGAGTACAGTAGCTGATCCAGATTTATTGCAGTAGCTCTAAGCTTGTGTGAATAAAATATCAGGTCTGTTTGTGATCTGGCAGCTATCTTTGTTTGCAGACTCTTCCAATTACTTCCAGGTCATTAGGCTCATCTCTAGTAGATATTTTACTGTCATTAGGAAAAGTGGTGTAATGACATTTGACAAGTCAACGACTGCAGCAGAAAACATCAGGAAAGATCAAAACAAGGCTTGAATATTTTGACTCTTTGCTGGACTGCGGAGGGTAGAAATTAAAATTCATAAAGATTCTAGGTGCCTTGACTTGCATCCCATGAGACCCCATATAAATCAGTACAGTTATACGGGGTATACCTTTCAGCAGAATTTCACACTAGTTGTCTCCAGTTTATTTAAATCATTTGTTTTATACAGATTTGTGGATGTTAAATTATAAGAAGCAGTTAGCTGTCCATGAGTACATGCACAGACCTGCCAAAAAGCTACTGGTATTTCCAGGGAGATAGCAGTACTATGAAAACTTCAACAGCCATAACAGCAAATACAATCTTTATATCTATTCCTATTGTGGTGCCATTCATCCTAATGGATCCCAAAGCACTTTGCAGATGTTACAAAGGACTCATGAACCGACAGGTGCCAGAGGGCACACTAGTGGGGAAAGAGAAATGTTGGCCATGAACAACTTTGGCAAATCCCATGTTTCAAAAAAATGCTATGGGATCTTTACTATCCAAGTAGAGTAGTCATGATTTGCATTTTAATGGTCTCCTTAACAAAATTCACAACAGGGTCCCAGGTCTTCTAGGATACCAGGTGTACCTCAGGAGTACCCTGCTGGAGTTATACCAGTTCTGCAGCAGTCAGTGTGCGACGACAATCAGATCCTGAAGGCAGGGACATTCTCTTCCTGCCTATCTCAATATTGCCTAGGACACCGTTATAGCTGCTCTATAATAATAAATAAATAAGTCACACTCCTGGAAAACGATTCCTCACTCTCACAGACCTTGGGGAGGCAGACCAGTCCTCGCTTACAGACAGCCCCCCCAACCTGAAGCAAATACTCACCAGCAACTAGACACCACACCACAGAAACACTAACCCAGGAACCAATCCATGTAACAAACCCTGTTGCCTACTCTGTCCCCATATCTACTCTAGCGACACCATCAGAGGACCCAACCACATCAGCGGCTCATTCACCTGCACATCTACTACTGTGATATATGCTATCATGTGCCAGCAATGCCTCACTGCCATGTACATTGGCCAAACCAGACAGTCTCTATAACAGATTTAAAAGTAGCTATACTTCAACAAAAAAAACTTCAAAAACAGACTTCAAAGAGAAACTGCAGAGCTACAATTCATTTGCAAATTCAACACCATGAATTTGGGCTTGAATAGGAACTGGGAGTGGCTGGCTCACTACAAAAACAATTTCCCCTCTCTTGGTATCGACACCTCCTCATCAATTATTGGGACTGGACCACATCCACCCTGACTGAATTGGCCCTGTCAACACTGGTTCTCCACTTGTACGGTAACTCCCTTCTCTTCATGTGTCAGTATATTTATGCTTACATCTGTAATTTTCACTCCATGCATCTGAAGAAGTGGGTTTTTACCCACAAAACCTTATGCCCAAATAAATCTGTTGGTCTTTAAGGTGCCACCGGACTCCTCGTTGTTTTTGATTAAAATTAGTGACAGTGGAGGACACTCAACACTAGAACTGGGAAGGAAACATTTTTCCTGTCCTGCACATTTTTTTAGATTTTCCCATTCCACATAAGGATGAAACTGAGAGCTTTGAAGTTTTTTGTGGATAAATGTGAGAGAGAGTGGGAGAGGGAGAGAAGAATCCTGCCCACTAACCCACAATAGCCTGGTGGTTAGGGTGCTCGCTTGGGATATGGCAAGTTCCTACGCTGCCATTCTGCTACACTCCAGGTGAGGGCCCTAACCACCAGGTTGTTCCCTATTCTGGTGAGTCTCTCTCATTCTCTCCTGTTAGAGCTGTTCCACTTTCTATAAATAATAAAATATTTATTGGCACGGGGACTTGAACCTGGGTCGCCACCTGCCAGGTGATTGCTCTAACCACTGGGAAGCAGAGTGTGTGTGTGTGTCTCTCTCTCTCTCTCTCTCCCCCCCCCCC
The DNA here is from genome assembly GCA_037349315.1 of Chelydra serpentina. Taxonomy (NCBI): domain Eukaryota; kingdom Metazoa; phylum Chordata; order Testudines; family Chelydridae; genus Chelydra; species Chelydra serpentina. The sequence goes on along the minus strand of JBAIAC010000035.1, from coordinate 23,668,329 downwards.
CCAAAGACTGTTTAATGATTTATACAAAAAGGAACTGCTCCACCAAGAGAGACTGAAAGGGCCCTGTCTCAGCGTAGCCAATAGCCTGGTGGCCAAAGCACTCACCTGGGATGTGGAAGACTCAGGCTCAAATTCCTGGTATGAATCAAGCAGACCAGGGACTTGAACCTGGATTTCCTACACTACCTATTGACTATTGTGGGTGGGGTGAGCTCTCTTTCCCTCCTCCCTCTTCTGATATTCAATCCTGGACCTGAGAAACCTTCCTTGATGAAAGATTCATAGAAACTGGAACATTCCCGTAGAAAGTTTTAGTTTCAACATATCCGCATTTTCCAATGAAAATACATTTCATTGAAAAAATTTTGACAACAGCCCTACGCAGCACCTCACTGGAGTGCTTGTCATTTTGCACGATTGGCCCTTGAATCAACAGATAATGTGGCTTATGAACTATCCTGAGACTCTATCCATAATGCTGCGTTGGGATGAAATCAGTGGAAGTTGCTTGTGCTCATCTAAGGGCAGAATTTGGCCCTGTATGAGTTTCATCTATTTCACTAGCAACCACTGGTAAAATGAAGTCTCATTTAAAGAGATGGCAAAAGCATCTTCATTTGTCTCTTTAGATGGACTCATTTCCCACCTCCACTCCCCGCTTCCTGAGACTTTGGCTGCCCTAATTCTCTGATCTTCTTGCTTGCTGACAGATTGCCTCCATTACCAATACTTTCTCATACCAATCCATCCAATATCAGCCCTTTCTTGAGTCATTTGTTTGTGATGTATAGGAAAAGAGTGTAGTCATAGGTATTTCAGATTTAATTACATTCTGCCACTTCAGCTACCAAGTCAATGTCCATGATTGTAATTCCAAAGGAAGATTGCCAACTGCAAGGTCACAGAACAGCTAAAAAGTGCAGTTTAACCTACCACTTCAATTGACCACTTAAACTGACAGCCCTAATTGTTCACCAGTGGACACAGCTATGCATTAAGACGTCTTTTCAGCACTGTTCTAAATCAAAGGATAATGTGACTTCAATCATCTGGTTTGAATTAGGCGGCTAATTGCATCTCTTCCTTTAGCCTTTAACAGGAGTTGTCCTTACAGTTTAAGAGTGCCCAACATGTTCTTTCAAACACAGCTACTATGCGCTATAAAATAACAAATGGAGGTTATTCACTATGGCTGAAAAGTGAGTAATACAACTACATATTAAGTCTCATCTTGCAAGAGAGTTCTTTACTTACGTATGGACATATGATGTAACTTTTTATTTTTAATTCGCTTTGAGTGTAGCTCTAATTTGGAACAGTGAGAAACACAAGGCCAAGGTGTAAGTTTTGCAACTTGCAAACTGTCTGAAACAAGCAAGGTATGATGGGGATGAGCTATGATAAGATTCACTTTCCAACTTTGCCTTGTTTTTAACTTATTGCAGTGTTTCCCAAATTTGGGACACCGCTTGTTCTGGGAAAACCCCTGGCGTGCCTGGCCGGTTTGCTTACCTGCCGCATCCACAGCTTTGGCCGATCGCGGTTCCCATTGGCTGCGGTTCACTGTGCCCGGCCAATGGGGGCTGCGGGAAGCCACGCAGGCCGAGGGACATACTGGCCGCTGCTTCCTGCAGCCCCCATTGGCCGGGCACAGCGAACCGCAGCCAGTGGGAGCCATGATCGGCCGAACCGGCGGATGCAGCAGGTAAACAAACCGGCCAGGTGCGCCGGGGCTTTCCCTGAACAAGCGGCGTCCCAAGTTTGGGAAACACTGACTTATTGGAATGATGTGGCCGCTATGATAGAGAAGTTCCAGTGCTGGAGCTTTGATTCCAATGACTCTTCATGCTTTTCTAGTAGGGAAACATTATCTATCTACAAACCCGTAATCCTATATTTCCCTATTGCCAGAATATCTGCTAGAAAAGAAAAAGTGTTTCTTTCTTAGCATAGTTAATTCATTCATCCCAGTCTACTGGGCCTGTTCTCCCAGATACGTATGCAATAATTCCCATTCATTTCTTTTGGAGTTGTGAGCAAGTCAGTAGCAGAAGTTTCTACTTTCACTTGTTCATTTCCCATTCAAAGTGCACGTACATCATTGACAGCACAGATAAATCCCTTTCTTTCTGGGCTTTAGTTTTTGTCTGTGTTATCTCTCTGACACATCCCTATTAGTAGGGAGTGAGTGATAGTAGCCACCATAATACAGATCTGGCAAACCTGCCATTGATAGGCCATTAACCTGACAACAGGATCCTAAATCCTCAGAGAAAGGGGAACACTTGGCTAATGCTTGGCATTTGAGTAAACACACTGAAGAAGTGCACATGCTGTATAATCCCATGGGAATAGCCACAGAGTTAATATTAGTATAGTTTCTAACTGAGCTGCCGAACTTCAGTATGTATGGAACTGGTCTCCAAAGAACGACATCATTTGGACGCTAATCCCATTAGACTCAAACTCATGTTACCCATCCACTGGAACATGTACATGAGCATTTTTTTAAATGTGCTTTACTCTGTGACAGGAAGTCTAATTATTTAAGTGATGAGAGAGAGAGTCTCCTTCCTTATAGGCTCTGCCAGGGTAGCCAGACCTTTGTTACTTATTATTTCTATTGAGGGAGTGTCTAGGAGCCCCAGTCATAGACCTGGAGGCCTTTGTGCTACGTGCTGTGTAAATGCAGAACAAAAGGATGGTCCCTGCCCCAAAGAATCTAAGTTAAACCTCGCACTGCAACCTGTTATGGACTGGGGAGCAAGTGGGAATGGACTACTATTTAGTTATAATTCCTGTAACCCTGAAAACTAATTTTATTTTACTGCCTCTGAGACTAGACTGATCATCATTTCAATGGGTATATGGTACTATGTTTTATACCAGCTTTCCACTCATAGAGTGTGGCAACAGCTGCTGGGACTCCTGCCAGGCCTGGGACCCTCTTCTGTGCCCTGATCCTCTGTGAGGCTACTTGAGAGCAGCAGAATCTGCAGCTAGTTCATGGGGCAAGGGGCTCCCTGCATAGGGGACCGAGGAGCAGCCAAAGGAAAAAGAACAGAAAATAAGGTATGTGGAGCCAGCCACTGAGGGTATGCAGTGGTGGCGGTTGGGGCTTACTTCTTAGTATGTGTCTACCTGGGGGAAAGAGCATATCTAATATATAAAGAAGATGTGGGTCATACTAGGCTCTACCCTTTGCCAATGTAGTGGCACCCCTTCAATCAATTCTTCTGACACCGTCTGAGTTCACTGGGGTTTAGGAGTGAACCATTGCTCCAACAACTCACTGGGTCACTTGCAGGGAGATGCTTCCTCTAGATGCATATCCATTCTCAACAGTGCTCCAAATCTGTGCTTCTGAATTATGAGTGGCAAAGGTTATCTATTAAATATAGGTCTCTTGAAAGGTAGCAATGGTTTATCCTAGCTGGAGAAGGGTGTTACAGTGTCAGGGACATACCAAAGTGATGCATAATCATCCAGTATTTTATTTGTCTCCCTTTTTCCCACAAGACTACAGTGAGAATGCTTCATTCAGCTTAGAATACTTAAATCAAACTCAGCTACTTTTTGTATTCTTCATGCATCCACTCTATTTCAGGTTACAATGATTATAAATCAAGAATCATCAAATGGAATTGAACTCCAAAGCAATAATTTACTGGATAAATAACCTATATGTATTTGGGTGTTGTACTTTTTTACTATCAAAAAAGTAAAATTTCCATGTCCTAATCAGAGAAGCTCTGCCAGAAAGCTAGGAAAGTCTCTCACACCATGGGCTATTAAGAAACCATTGGTATGTGAAGTAACTCTTCTTGGGGATGGAATTTAATAATACAATCTTTATAATGCCAGGGAGTTGTCAAATCATTCATAGATTGCATGTATTTTATTCCTTTTTCCAAGCTGAATATGCGCTATGAAAACAGTCGCAAGATGGAGTTATTAATAAAAAACCATTCAGTCTCAAAGAAAATTTATGTTCATAGCCTGATGGATATATCAGATTGGGTAATTTATCTCCCTGGAAAAAAAAAGTTTGTGTCATCCATTTTCTTCTTTCAAATATACAACCTTATGCCTGTTATTAAAGAGTTGGTAAATCTTAAATAATAGCATCTCTAAAAAGCATTTTATCCAAAAAGAATTCCCATTTTGTAACTGTACAGTAGCTTCAGTCTTACAAAAAAATCTGATGTAGTGTGATAAATTCCCAGTTCGCCTTCACATAATTGTCTATAACTTTCTTCTCCAAGAAATAAGGCATAAACTGAAAAGTTCTGGAGGGCTTAATATACAATGTTGACGCTTTCCAGTGTGGACCTCATACCAGCACTGAACTCCTCATCAACAATATCTGCTTCTGTCAGTGTATGAATTATTAGTTGTGGTGTCATATTTCAGAGTCAGATTGTCCAATTCTCAAGGTATAAACTTTGGCCCTGATTCTAATCTCGTTTACTCCATTGACTTCAGTGGAGTTTCTCCTAATATAGACTGGTGTAACTGAGATCAGATGCAGCCCCTCTGTCTTCTAAGTATTCTGCAAAGTCCTATGCACACTTAGGTGCTCTAGAAATAATAAAGAGAAGTTACCAGGAACTGCGGTTCTTTGAAAATGCTGCTTCTTGATCCTGCAAATGGATCAATACCGTCTTGAAGAGGAACCATTGAGAAATGTCTCAGAAGGAACAGAATTAGTTGTAAGCAAGAAAAGATCATAGAATTGGTAGTAGGAGCAGAAGAATGAATAGTCACTCTCGAGTCCCTACATACACATGCCTGGAACAGTTCTCCCCAATTGATACCAAACTTTTCAGAAGACAGTGTTGGAGGATCCTTTTTCTGCTGGGGATCCCTGGGTGGGGAATACAAATTCTTCAAACTCTTCTCTCTTCCTACCAGTATCACCCTACCAGACTTCCTCTGATTCAGGAGCATTAAAAAGTAACATGAAATATAGCTTAAGACAGACATAAAAACATGTATTTATTAGATTTCAGACTTTAAAAAGCCCTACACCAAAGAGCATCTATCCATATCTCTGAGCCCATTTGACGTACGTTTAAGAACATAAGAGATACAAAATAAAAACTGACCAGAGGAGTAGCACTTATTCCTCCCACTCTACCATGTATCATTGATCACCAGTCATGTGAGCAATACAGGTTAAACCCATCTTTACCTCCCTTGCATTTTCCCACCATCAGCTGTACCAATCTTCTGAGACTGTCCACTCAAACTGATGGGATTTGCACCATACCCAGCATGTCAATAAATTAGGCTCATTTTGGAGACTGAGGTCAGAACATTTAATAAAATAAAAAGGGGGTGGGGAAGGGGTGTTGCAGAGACTGCGTTGCCAGCTGCCGCCTCCCTTTTACAATAAGGGGAATCCATCTTAAGGGACCCTTATGATTGCAAAGGTAGCCATATGACACAGGAAGAAGCAGGTCCCAAGTCATTTAACCCAGGACTTTCAAAGCAGCAAATGGCAGTTAGGTGCCCAATTTCCCTTGAATTTCCATGGGTTGGGCACCTAAATTCCTTAGGGCCCTTAGGGATTCACACATCATAACCAACAACTTAAACTCCACCTTGAAACAAACAAGCAGCTAATGCCATGCCAAACATGGTAACACATATTGACACCAGTAGGCACTGCTTAGTAAGGGAGACTCCGTTTCTCTCTCTGCCCCTGTCTGTACATGTATGTCTCTGGAATACCAATGAACAGCCAGATATCTATTTTTTCCCACTGCAATCCTAGAAAAGTAGTAAGTGAACTGAATAAGTGTTAGCAGTGAAAAGACCAAAGGAAAATAAAAGCACATGAAATAATAATGATCCTTGTGTACTTTGAAACTAAAGGAGAAGAAACTAAATTGTATTTAAAATGTATCATGAAAGGAGTTTAAAGCCTGACAGCTTATCTAAGGTAATATTAAGACTGCCAATTAATGAAGCTATTCTGAATCTAGCATAATCTTTGACAAATAAAAAGAAAACAAAAAGGAAATTAAAGCAAGACACTGTGTCTAGCATTCAAACATTTATGCAAATGGATAGAACTGTTCTTTAGTATTCTTTATAAAATTAGTTGTGGGCCTAGGATCTGCGCCTGCTCCTATTCTAGGCCCCAGTTCAACAAAGTACATAAGCATGTGCTTAACTTTAAGAACATGCTTAAATATTATTGATTTAATTGTGATTTAAGCATGTTTACAGTTAAGTGTATGTTTATGTTATGCTGAATCTGATCCCGAGCGATTTGCATGCTAACATTCACTTTAGTGATGCAAGATCAGAGCCCTCGTCTAGTGACTACAGAACAAGTGTCCACATCGCTAAAGCCATCATCGCAAATGGCACGAATCACCGACTGTCTCAGCAGCCAGCTGGCTTCACAGGTAGGTGAAAGAGGGAAAGGTACTAATGATTTAAAGCTGGAAACTCCCCGATGACAGGGAAAAATATACTGAACTGGGGGTGGGGCCTGGAAGGCCAGTGTGTACTTCTGGATCTCCTTTGGGGAATATTTTAATTGCCTTTGGACTGTTGAGCATTTATTTCAGGAGTGCTGAAGAAGAAGAAAGTAGAAGCAGAGCACCACAGAGACAGTCCTCACCACAAGGGGGCACATGGGAGGCAGCCAACCCTGTTACAATACCTTTAAAATAACTCTTCCTCTCCTGATATTAATGATCGAGCTACCCAGCTAATGTTTATATAGAAATTTGAAGATTAAAGTACCTATTTAAGCACTATCTATCTATATAGATATATAATGCATTGAAATTAAACCCATACCTAAGTGTGTTTATGGTAGGATATCTAATAGGAAACCATATCAACTGTACCATCCACAGATAAAACTGAAAGAAGAATTTGTTCCAACAAGGTTTGGTTTTTCCTCTCCATTTAAATGTTTCTTTCTGTCTCTAATGCTGCCCTCCCATTATGCCACAAATTCCTGTTAACTCCCACCCACTGCCTTGGAGTGGTGAACCCTCCAACAGCCTTTAGGGAGGCAGGAATTCACCCAGAAATCATTCCAACCACACTTCAAATGGGAATCGTATTGGGTACATTCTATGGCCAGTGTCAGACTAGATGATCATAATGGTCCCTTCTGGCCTTGGAGTCTATGATCTGCAAATGAGAAAACAAACTATCCAACTATTCCCTCCACCATCAGTCCTTTGGTTACCTTTCAGCATGCCTCCTTCTCTTAGGGCTCGCTGATTCAGACATGCAGCATAAGCTCAGAGGGTCCGTTTACACTGGACTAAAAGACCCACAGCATGGCCATGCCTGGCCCATGTCAGCTGACTGGATCAGGTCTGTGGGGCTGTAAAATTGCTGGATCCTGGGCTTCCTACTCGCTGGACCCTAGAGCTTGTGCTTCAGCCTGAGCCTGAACGTCAAGACAGCAATTTCACACCCCCGCAGCCCAAGCCCTGTGAGCCCAAGTCAGCTGACCCGGGCCAGCTGCATGTGGTTAATTGCTGCATAGACAAACCCATAGTGGCCACTCTGAGGCTGATGCCTGCGCCCGTCCCCCAGCCCAGATCTCTGACTCTCATCTTTCCTGTGTCCCTGCAGCAATGGCATACCCACTCCCCGGCTGCAGGCAGGAGGGTGGGATTGCCTGCTAGCTCCCTAAACAACCAGGGCTCTGGGGATGGGGATGGAGGACTACCCCCTTTCACACCGTTGATATGTAGAGTGGGGGCTCCAAATAACAGAAACCATATTTCAGAAAGAATATTAGTAACATTCATCAAGACGTTGTTCTTTAACAGCCAGGCCCTGACTGTTTCACTGTTGTGTTTCATAATGTCCAGTTTAGAAAGGCAAACATACCTGGCCTTACTAGTTTATCATTGATTTTCCTACTTGGTATAAATTCACTCTTTAAGCTAAACTGACACCTATAAAAAAGATGTTTGTTTTATTACATGTCAAACAGCTCAGTCCCTGTTCGATTTGGAAAGCTATGGGCAGAAATGTAATCTACAAAATATGATACAAATAATAATTTTATCAAAATAAACCCAAAAGTCAGGAAACCAGAGGAATACTAAACACCTTGGGTTTAATCATTGAAGTCAATGGGAGTTTTGTCATTCACTTCTATGGGGCGAGCATCTTTTTGCCAGTAATGCTCAAACTTTGACCTGTGGATCACAGTTAATCAGTGGATCAATATGAGCTGGTGGGTCGTGTGTTTCTAAGTTCCCTTCTTTTCACCTGCTAAACTCATTAAAAGGAGGTAACAATTCATTAAGTGTTTTTCTGATTTGATTTTCCATGAAAGTGATTGCTGGAGTTATTACAGGGCTGTTCTACAGTTGCAAAAAAGGAGGGATGTGGTCCACAGAAGCATAAGTGGAAGGTGAGTTGATCCAACAAAATCTCCCTGTTAAGGCATACTATGAAAAAGTATGGGAATTCCTGCTTTAGGAAAAAATCTGCCCTACTCAAACAGACAAAACTCCCACTGAAGTCAATGGGAATTCTGCTCAACTGAACAGTGTAGAATTTGAGCCTTTGGTATTAAAATAACTACATTTGACTACATGGGTTTGCAAGGCTAGACCAAGTCAATATTTTCTATTGGTTTTCATTAATTTTACACACAGAGATATGCCCACTGAACGATGGAGAATCTGCCTCCAAATGGAGGGAATCTTATCACTCACTTCAGTGGGACCAGGGTAGAGTCCTAAGTATACGTATTTATTCCCAAATTCTGGCCCTGATCCTGAAATCATTAGGAGCTTTGCTGTTGGTATCAATGGGCACAGGATCAAACACACCTGAAGTGTGCCCAAAGGCTGCACCATTGCAGGTTGCACTTTCTGGATGTTTACAATCAGAGACAGGCATGAGCCTCAAACTTTGTATTAACTTCAACAAAGACTGGGTTATTTTGAATCCAGGCTTTTGATTGGGACTTATCTCTAGTTAAAGCTACTCAGCCTTCCGTCTCATGAAATTTTACATTACCACCCAAGCTGAGCTAAAATTGCCCAGAAATGCATTGCCTGTTGGGACTTATTGCTTAAATATACAAAAGGTTCAAGCAGATAAATTATCCAATCTCACAGTTTCACTTTTCCAGCACAGAGTGAATTAGACTATTGCCTCTTAAAATATTTAATTAAACAATTCTATCAATTATCCTGAGCAAATATGCAAATACAACTACTGCTGCTTCATGGGGTGTTTTCAAACTTAGCATTCATTAAAAACTCTGCTAGACTGTGTAGCATATTAAATTAATTTAGCAAACATAGCAATTGTCTTACCTAAGAAAATTGCTTCTTGTAATTAAAACATTTGCTCTTATTTTGTCACTTTTCCCCATGCAAGATGAATTATAACAGCTAGACAGGGTTTCTCTGCAGTATTCATAGGTCTGAGCACTGGGGAAAGGACAGACTTACTTAGTTTTATTTGTTTAAATGATAAATATGCATTTAGCCTTCAGCAAAACCATACTTCTCTTTTTTGCACAATGCACAGTTAGCCTGTGAAACTCATTGCCACAAGATATCACTGAAACTAAGGCTTAATAAGATTCAAAAGAAGACTGGACATTTATTAGTAAATGAGAATATCCAGAGGTTCTCTCCCAGGTCACTAGGCTACAGCAAAATATGTACCTTCCATGAATACTCAGGAGGGCTGACTGATTTTCAGCACCTGCAAAGTCTTCCCTCTGGAACTTCCCTTTGAAAGTCTTCCCTTCCAAAGACTTCCCTTTGAAAAAAGTATTGTTTAATCTGAACAGTAGAAACAGCAAAGCATAAACAGAGAAAAGGTTTTTTAACCCAACAGTCTATATAGGCATATGTATCTTCCCTAAGGCTTACCATTGCTCTGGATGCTTAGGAAGGCTTAGCTGCTCCATAACCCCAAGTAGGAGTTATGTCTGTGTCAGTCTGATCCTGACAGCTAACCCTCCCCACTCTACCACTACCTCTCTAGAGAGTGGCTTTATAACTGTTACTGGTCTTTTTGTCTGTAGACCCCAGCTTTGGCAAAACAGTTGGGTAACTTTGGCTGGAGCCTGGAATTAGCAACTTCACAGCTAACAGTTCAGGTATTGTCCCTTAACCTCCTGATGTGTTTAACAGGAAGTGTTTTATCTGGATCAATTGTGTTGCCTTCCCACTTGTTTCCTAACAGCCTGATATTAAAGTAAACCACCTATGTATACGGTGAATTTATCCCATATAGACATACAGTAACTACCCCATTAACCAAGTCTTATACACTATTCATACATTATTATAGTTCAACCCCATGTCCTTCATATAGGGCATAAGCCAACCTCTAATTAATGGTGATTAGCAAAAAAAAACTTTGCCCACTTCAGGATTCTTTGCATCTTCCCCTGAATCAGCTGGTACTGGCCACTGCTGGAGACAGAACACTTACTAAACAGACTACTGGTCTGATCCACTACGGTAATTCTCTTAAAAACTCTGCATTTACAAACACTCACCATACATGAAGAGCTAAAGACTTGTTTTCACAGAAGTATTAGCTAGAGTTGTCCACGCTTGCTCCTCTTGAGTTAATCTAGCTCAAGTGAGAGCAGGTACACTGCAAAACAACACTCAAGCAGCACAGACTGAGTGTACCATCAGCACGGAGAGTAGCTAAGTCTCCACTGCATTACTAGCTTGAGCATCAGCAGCACTCAAGTTTCAACCCTCACGCCCTGATGGACCAGATAGCTCAAGTTTAAAGCACCATTTAACTCAAGCTAGAGATTTTTTGTGTGTGGACATGAGTCAGGCTAGGGGCAATACTCAAGTTATACCTCAGACTAAGACTGCAGTGAAGACATACTGTGATAGGGTGTTCGGAGGGCCAGGCTACCTAGCAGTTAGCACAACTGCCTCCAGTTCCTTGTCTCTCTGTCAGAGGAGTAGAGATGCCTGATTTATGCTCAGAGTCTTTTGGCCTCCACCCACATCTGGGCCTTTGACCTGAAGGAGAGCATGGTAGGGCGACCCAGGCTCTCCCTCTCCATTGGGTCCCAGACCAGCAACATGCAGAAAGCAACATCGGTGGGGTCCTCCCTGCAGAGAGTCCAAGTGCACTGTCCTGGGCTACTTCCCACCTATGTGCTCCTTCAGTTTGGGGCATGGCCCCTATAGTCCAAACAGTCAATAGTTTAATAAAAGAGTCCAAATGAGCAGGGCCATGTGGGACCTCCTGGTTCTCAATAGGGTGGTGGGCCCTCAGCCACTCTGTGGTCCCCTCTCAGGCTCAGTCTTCTATCTGGTTTCCCACAAATTTGTTTCTCCTACATCCTGTCCACCATTCTTTGACTGGGCTTCTGAGCTCCTTTTAACCCACTCCTCCAGCCAGAGCATGCTACCTGAGCTCCAGCAGGAGCACTGCCTTTTAACCTCTTCAAGCCCAGAGTGCACTTTGTATACCCCATCACACATAACCTAAGATACCACGGTTGCTCTGTAGAATGAGAAAGGGAAATAATTCTGCCAGCCATCTGTTGAAAAAAATGTTGATTTTTTAATGGTGAAAACTGTAGAATCTCTTTCAGTAAGCACAGCATGAAGGATGGGATGCTTCATTCTTTATGCACCCAAAATTCCCAGTGAAGTCAGCAGAAGTTTGGGTGCACAAGAAATAGAGACACCAGCTTCAAATCTGACATCTGGAAAAATAAATGGAGTTGTCGTTTTATTCATGAAATGCAAGGTATGCTGGAAATCAAACTGAATCAGATACACATACATATCTACACACACACACACACGATGCTGTGCTAGGGTTTTATTAGCGTGAGTTAGGGATACGGGCATTATGCATGAGTGGCAAAGTCATCAGTGAGTTATGTAGGATATTCCAAATGAATGTTAATAAACCTTTTCTTATGTTTTCTTATATGCCACATGAGCACATTTACAGAAATTCTCAGCATCAGAGTTTCAGTTAAAGTCAACAGGCGGTACTAGAATTCAGGGTCTTTGTAAATCAGGTTTCATGTGTTAGAGAAGAATTCCTATTCTAGCAATGTCCTGAAGAGTTTAAAACATTTTACTGGGCTATTTTTCGTATCACTACACCTGTAAAATGAAGAATTTTTGTTACTTTGAATCCAGTTGTATGGGGCTTAGTAGGAACCATAAAATCTCTCAACATGACCCAAAATAGTTTTTTATGCCCTAAAATATCAACTTTAATGCCCAAAATCTTGGACCCTTCCACAGCTAGAAGTGAGAGCTGGATCCCAATGGGAAGCTGAGAGCTTTCTGTTTCTGGGAGTATGATTCACCCAGTTTTAGCCCTGCAGGTCCACAGGATACTAGATTTTACAGATACTTTTATATCTAGAAAACCTGTCATAGGCCAAGATCTGACTCATACCCACCCTGGGACTCAGGCAGATGTCATCAGGAGCAAAGTCCACATTTGCAAGAAAAATGCAGCAATATTTCTGGGGCAGGTTGATTTTTTTTTTAAATGGTGGCAGTTGTTTAAATTTGTTTGTCAGGGATGGAATATTTGGTTTTGGAGAGATGAAGTAGTGGGAAGAGGGCAGGTGAAATGGCCAAAGGTGCATGACAAATCTTACCATGTTTATTTAACCTTCTATAGTGGTTTACATTTTTTGAATTTCAATTTTATATCTACAACTTTATATCTTTTTTTTTTTTACTGGTTCTATGGATGGTGGAATTTTTTATTATTATTATTTTCACCGATTCTGAAATTTCAGAAAATCACAAAAACTTTTCAAAAAACACTTTAATTAAAATTTATATTGTTTTTTTCAGCCCATTTTAAATGAACCTCTTGGGTCTAGAATTTAATCCATGGACATCACTTACAAATATGTGGTGTTTTACATATTTCATGGAGGCTCCAGTCCTGACTCAAGGCTAAGTTCTATTTTGCAATAAAAGAGGGGATTCAACTCCTTTGCTATGTATGAACAATACAGTATATCTTCCCCAAACTTACAGCACTTACTCTTTGAGGACAGAATGATTTTTTAAGAATGTAATTGTAAATTGTTAATTATGCCATTAAGAAACTTAGCATCTATTATTTTTTATTATTACAGTAATGCTTAGGAACCAAGTGGGAATGGAGCCACATTGTATAAGCGTTATAGAAACATAGTGCTTGATTTCTGAACAGTTACAAAATCCCTGTAGAGTGTGTATGTTGTGTGTACACACACACAGACACCTCCACCTGCCCTATATGATTCTAGATTACTGTGCATTTGTGAGATATATAAATCTCCCATGTGGTTTCACAAATGTCATGCCTTGCTTTCCTCTACTCAACCTGGATGCAGAGTTGATACCAGCCAGGATACAGTTGAGAACTGAAGCAGAAATGCTAATATACCACAATAATCTCCTGCATGAAGTTGTAAAATGGAAGGCAACATGAGAGAACATGTGACTCCTAAGATCTAATGCCAAATCTAACTACTATTATAATAACCACTGAGTTTATTACTGCTCATAAATCTTTCTGTGGTAACTCCTCTCCTGGAGAGTTCTTGCCCAAAACTAAACTCAGGTCTCCGAAGGCTGCTTCTAGATTGCCAACATCAGCAAACATATCACTGACCTTGGGAAACGTTTTGGGCTCCTAACAGAAAGTAAATCAGGCAAATTTGAATAATTATTACACTGCTGATAACTCAGCAACATCTGAACACTTGTTACATTGCAGCTAGTGATAACCACAAGGGGAGTAGTAATTGCATCATTAATTTAAACATTTATGCAGCAGCAGAATCACAGTTAGAGTGGTATAGAGACCTTTTTATTTGCTGTGGGCATTTTTGTCTAGTCCCTTCTAATAATGAAATTATATGTCAAGGCTGCATCTTGAGCATCCTAAAGTATTTGGTAAGTGATATTTGATGCACAAGACATCAAAGGCAGATTACAGGGTATCCTTTTAGGACCATAAAATGTCAAGATTTTAGTGACCACTTGCTGTTCTTATCACAATAGCTTTGTAGCTATTTACAGAATGTGCTAACTTAAGCAATCTATGCACATAAATAAAGATTAGGAGTCTGAAATAAAAAGCGTTCTTGGGGCTTTTAGAAGAGATTAAACAGAATACATTTGATTATCTCTGTTATAGGTTCTGTGTACCGAAATGTGTTCTTTATGGGCCAGTATTTGTGTCTGTCAAATTAGAAGGCTGTAGCACTGAAAACTGAAAACTATTTTTCACAGGACTCCTGAAGTGGTATAATTTCAGGCAAAGCCTGGGAGTGGGAGGCAGAGGGAAGCAGTCAGAGGTTCCCTGGGTATTCTAGCTTATGACGTCCATCCCATGAAGCATGAGGAATATAAAGATAAAAGGTTGGAATAGTTCTACATCCCTCTAGGGGTGGGGAATAGGAGTTAATGCAGTCACACAATCTGTGCATTATTCAATATCGCTCCAACATTAATTAAATCAGACTGTGGAAGTAGACTAATTGCTTGTCATTTATGAGACAAGCTAAACTTTCAGAAGTGACTCGTCATTTTGAATGCTCCAAAATTGGTGTGTCCAATTTGAGACACCTTTTAGAGGGGCAAAACATTTAGAGGGTGGGTGCTCAGAAATTTCTGAAAATCAGGTTCTCTGTGGTGTTTCAAGTTAAGCACCTAAACTTGAGGCACCTAAAATCAGGTCTTCATTTTTTTAAATTTAGATTGAAAGAGACACTCATATAATGTGTATATATATATGAGCGCACACACACACTCCTCCCATACTTACCCAGCATCTTTTTGGCTATTCAGGTATATATTTTTATGGTTCCTCATTTTATTCCTGCAGCATACTCCATAGCCTGCGTATACAGGATATTATTGGGGGGCAGCTATTTATTGGAATTTGGGATACAAGCTGCAAATACTTATTTGGGGGCGAGGGTGTGGAGAGGTGTTCTCCTTGTTGTTTATTACATGGTTCTACCTAACTGATGATGAAGATTCCCAGACAATTATAGCCTGCTGACAATTCCCAGGTTTCTTATGAACAGCTCCTTTGGAGTTTAAATTAAAGATTACGTGTTGAGGGTTTATTTTCCTATAAACAAAACCTATATCTATTCCATAAAAATATTTTACTATCAATGGAGTACTTCTGTCCTCATATATATGGGAAAATCTCTCTCATATCTCTCTCATATATATGGGAAAATAACTTAAAACAAGCTGTAAACATACAGCTCAACAGATAGTGTACTATATATTTCTCTTCCTGTAGAAGAGTATATTTTAGTAATAAAACCTGTACTTCTTTTTATACTATAATATACTATATTATATTTTTTCTCTTTAGTATGATTATTTGTATTGCAGTAGAGCTTAGGAGTCCCAGCCATGGACCAGGATCGTACTGTGGCAGATGCTGTACAAACACAGAATAATGATATATAGTGAAAAGTAGTTTAAAGATTTTTTTTTATAATCCCACTATTATTAATTTCCATATTAGGGGGCAAATTACATAAGCAGCTCTTTTTAAAGTATTATTTTAAAAGTGTACTTATTATTCTGGAAATGTTTCTATAAAATGAAGTTTTTTTTCATAGTGTGGATTAGCAGCAGATATGCTTGATTACTTTCCAAGAGCAATAAGATAAAACAGTGCAGAGGAAAATTTCCAGGTTAACCTCCCCCCTTCTCCTCCCTCCCCGCCTTTGCAATGTGTTGGATGTAAATATTTTAAAGAGAAAAACGCTGAAAAAAAATCTTTCAGTAAAGATGCATTAGGAATCAATTATCCTTTTTCTAATGCAGTTGCATGTGTCATCTTATATGTGTAGGGCAACTTTTTCGGCTTCATTCTGTTGCCTGAACTGAGGGGTGAAGGGGCAGAAAAAGGCAGACATAGCGATGGCCAGTCCCAGAAGAGTCGTGCCTAACACAGACCTACTGGGCCAAATCTTTGCCTCTGCTCCAGTTGCTTTCTAGTACTCTGGAAGATGCAACGCAGCTGAAAGCCAGAGGATCCAGGCCACTGAGGATTCACCTGCATAAAAGAAACCAGGTGATATAGAGCCATCATAGCAGAGTCCGCATGAGTAAAAGTGCTAGCCATAGTCCTCTACTTTGAAGGGATTTTGGTCTTGGTCTTCTTGTATGCTCACTTCCTTACTCAAGAGTTCAGGGTAAAAGTGGGCAGAGAATGGGCATGTCTGAGGAGTCATGGGTTTAAGTGACAACCTTGGCATGCAAATATGGTGCTTTGCTGCCTACCCTTTTCTTGCCCTTACTCCTGATACTGGGCATCAGTAATTTGGTGCTCACACAAGAGCCGCTTGCATTAATGAATATCAGGTTTCCCCATACAATTTGTCCTGCTTGTTACTTTTTACCAGACACTTATAGAAATGCCTCTCCACACTCCTGAAGCTCAAGATCAAACCCATTTTGTTGTTGCAGTGCACAACCTTTGGGATGGAGCAACCTTGGTATGATTTCCTCTCTAAAAATCCCTTGCTCCCCTTCCGCTGATTAGCAGGATTTGAATAAAGTTGCTGTATAAACACAACTCCCCAGAATGTAGAATGGTTCCTCTCTAGAAGCCAGTAATTTAAAGGATGGTGAGTATTTTAGTGAAGTGTTCACGGCTCAGTGAAACTCCATCACTGACAGTTGCATGGGATTGCATTGGTTACAGCAAACTACTGCTTACAGGGCCCAATCCTTACCCCACTTACACAGACAGGTTAGGGCCAAACACAGTAGAAATGGATCATTTCCCCTGGGCAGAAGGGTGACATCGTGGATCACCTCTGTGACCGCCCTTTGCTAGGTACAGAGGGAAGTGGGGTTTACAGACCGTGTGAATCCATTAGGGCCAAAATGGCAAAGTGCACAGAAACAATGCCTGTCTTCTACTCCTTCCCATCCCACACATAAGAATGGCCATACTGGGTCAGACCAATGCAACATTTAGCCCAGTGTCCTGTCTTTCAACAGTGGCCAATGCCATGTGCTTCAGAGGGAAACAACAGAACAGATAATCATCAAGCAGTCCATCCCCTATTGTTCACTCCCAGCTTCTGAGAGGCTAGGGACACTCAGAATGGAGTTGCATCCCTGACAATCCTGGCTAATAGCCAATGGTGGATCTATCCTCCATTAACTTATTTAGTTCTTTTTTGAACCCTGTTCTAGTTTTGGCCTTTACATCAGCCTCTGGCAACGGGTTCTACCGGTTGACTGTGTATTGTGTGAAGAAGTACTTCCTTTTGTTTGTTTTAAACCTGCTGCCTGTTAACTTAATTGAGTGATCCAGCTGGGCCTATCCATGGACCACCTACAGGTGTACCACTGCCATGAAGCATATGTTGAAGCTGAGGATTCCATCAGCCTCACTGTGCATCAGGACATATTTAGTATAGCAAAGCTCTCTTACTCAAGCTTTGAAAAATGATTTTACTCTGCATCTGATCCGATGCTCTTTGAAGTGAGTAGAATATCATTGACAGCAACGGGCTTTGGGTAAGGCCCCATAAGAAGTTTCCAATGTGCATCACTATCTCTTAATTTTTTCCCCTTGATATTTTTCATTATTATTTTTACATACTGCACTATACAGTGGTGTCTCTCCAGTAATTACAAAATCATTCAGTTGGGAATATGAACAATCTGGCGTGACTCTGTTAAAATACTAGAAATTTCTGGACTTCCCATATTCAGCTCTAACATGTCACTACAGCGCTCTCTCTCTCTCTCTCTCTCTCTCACACACACACACACACACACACACACAGTTCTGACGGTAATGTCATATGAGTGTAGACATATGTCAAATTCAGTTCATTTAACTGGTACTTTAACTCCTTTTTCCATCTGAGCTGGTACAATGGAGCGCCGTATTATTATTTGCATGTGTAAATAAGTTCAATTAACAATGACTTATACAG
Source organism: Chelydra serpentina (assembly GCA_037349315.1). Lineage (NCBI taxonomy): Eukaryota > Metazoa > Chordata > Testudines > Chelydridae > Chelydra > Chelydra serpentina. The sequence continues at coordinate 23,650,364 of JBAIAC010000035.1, read as the reverse complement.
GGACATGAAAATTAGTTTAAATGAGTCAATTAAAGCATAAACATTACAAAAACAAGTGGATATGTTTGTAATGTAATTAGTGTTCTAATATCCTAATAAATTTACTAAAGATTATCTTAATTGTACAGTAGGTCACAGGAAAAAATCATTTTAATTGCTATAAAAAGGAGCTTTTGCAATTACATGACATGTAGCGTCTACTTAGGTTTAAAGAAAGTGATCCATGTTAATGAGATCAAAATGCCTTTATCTGGAATAAAAAAAAGAGAGATTTCTTGATTTTTTTGGCTAATATAAATGCATCTCAGAGGCCACCCTAATGACTAAAAGAGTATTGTTGACTGCCAGAAACTACTTACATTATGATCCACATGTGATTGAGTGTTACATTAAAACAGCACCCCAAGAAAGAGCTTCCAGAAAGTAATGCCAAACCATCACCAGATCGATAACCTTTTATTATTATTTTAATCACCACATATTAATCTTATTAATATACCTAACTGCAAAGATGCTCTAAATGAAATGAGTTGTGCTGAAGTGATGACTCATGATAAAAGACATCTCTCTTGTTATTGTGTTATTAGCTGTAATTTGTGGGTCACTGAGGTCCATGGGCAGCACATTCAAGATTACTGAATTATATTCATTGGCCTTATTTCGTATCAGTGTCTCATTGGGGATGACTGGGGATGCTCTTGGTGGAAGGGCTCCTTTGAGGGAGTGGTCACAGAACAGGGGGAGCATGACATGGGAGGACCAGATTCATCAAAGGGGTGAAGGAGTAAATTTTAAATGTGTAGAATAATAGTCTTATTAAAATTCAAAGATTCATAGCGTATGAGCTATACTGGGAATTTGCAACCTGCCCTGAATAAGGGGTAATGTGTAGCTCTACTGCCCAAGGAAGACAGACAGAGACCATGGAGAGAACTGTGACTCAGAGACTATTGCTCCAGTAGGAAAATAATCTGCTACTGGCTCTCTGTTCCACGCTGACTCAGCTGCACTGGTTAGCTTAGAGCATTGAGAGGAAGGGGTTTGCTCCTCCCACTCCTGATCTCTGCCCACCTGTGTAAGAGGACAAGGAAGCTGTCCCACAAATTCTGCTCTCCACATGCACTGGAACCTATTGGATATGGGAGCAGAAATGCACATGATTAATAAATATAATTATTTAACTTTTATATTGAAGTAGCATCTAGAGGTGAACCAAATCAAGTCCTGAAAGGATACTTTTCTATAAATATAGAAATTCAGTGCCAGCTATCATTAGACATATCCATTTTCTGCCTTCTTTTAGTTCAGAGAAAAAACTCTACCACATATTGCTTTGCTAAATCCACAGACTAGTAAAATGCACCATCAACATTATGGGTGGATCCAGCCTATTGGATTCAGCAAAAGAAGTGGCTGAGAGGATTATCCTAGAAAGAAGAGTGCTTCTCTGTCTCAGGTACTTATAGGGCCCCCATTAACATAGTACTTGAAAGCCTCAGTCTTGAATGTATTTTCCCTGTGAGGCAGGGAAGTGTTATCTCATTTTACAGATGGGGAACTGGGGCAAAAAGAAACTAACGGCCAGGTTTTTAGGCACCTTAAAATGAAGATAAACAGCTAATGGGATTTCCAAAGCAGCTAGGCACAGAAATTCCTGTTGAAATCTGGCCCTTCATGATTTACCCATGGTCACACAGGGAGTCTGTGGCAGAGCAGGGAATCAAACCTGGATCCCCTGAGTCCCAGACTACTGCTCTAATCACACAACACCCTGCGTCTCTCTCTCTCTCTTTTTTTTTAACCTTAGCAAGAAAGAAAATATCATTTTACAAATTAAGATCAATTAATCTTTTTAGGCCAAGAAGTTACACTTATTGTGATGTGATTTTATTGCGTTTTTATGGAAGCAAATTAAATTTTCGGGCTCAATTGCCAGAAATGATTCCATCTGCCATGCTTTATACTGTGAAAACTGTAGCTCCTGGGAATAAATGGAACCAAAATACTATATACATGCTATTTGCAAAAGTATGTTGGAAAAATGGTGAGAGAGTCTCTGTTGCTGTGTATACATCTAGGGGTTTGTCTACAGGGCGCCACAGTGCGAACTAGGGGTGTGTTATTTCTAGAGTCCTCTAATGTGTTGTGCTTCAATTGCCCATTTACACCCTGCTGGTGTGTTCTAAGAGGTACCTAGTGCACATTAATATAGCCCTATTTGAGACTGGACTACATCTTCATCACCTAGGTGTGGTGATGGCATTGGTAAAGTTTTCAGTCATTAATAACTTTATAAATTGTGGTTTTGCTAACAATGCAAAATACATTATCACTATGTTCTTAGTGTCACATATGACTTATACTGAGTAAGAACAAGTATTTTGAATCAGAAAGCTACTTCTGTTTAGAATTTAACCATAATTGTCTATTTTATACTCATTTTCATAATTCAACTGTTGTGTTCATATGTCAGTGATTCCCATTTTAGGTGAAAAACAGAGTGAGAAGATGTACTGGTAGGACAGGATGTTCATTTTTATAGATAAAGTTCACAACCTGGGCACACAATTAAATTAAGGGGCAAACAATCTACGAAATCCTAAGCACTTGTGTACACTGAAGATTTTACTCATTCATGTAGATGCATTGATGCATTGCTGTAAATAATGACTTGTACCAATGCAGCACATCTATCGATGTTGTAACATTCGTGCAGCTACTCCAATGGGTACAAATCCTAAAGCAGATAAGGCCTATATTTCCTATCAGGCCCCAGACAAGGTTTAATGTCAGCAGCATAAGAAGAGCTCCATTTGCGGTTAGCAGCTGCTGACTGAACCCCAAGTCAGGCATCAGAGGCTCATAAAAAGGTTCTCAAGACAAAGTGTGAAATCCTGGGCCACTGAAGTCAAGCCGAGTTTTGCTATTGACTTCAGCAGAGCCAAGGTTTCACCCAAAACATTGTGTGAAGATGTTTTCAGTATTAGGATGAATTAGAAATTTTTGCTGCTAATTTTCTCGTTGCTTTTTAGAACATTGAGCTGCTTTGTTCAGATGTGATTGGTCACACAAGTCAGATGATATTACTCCTAGTTTTCTGATTGGCAGAAGGGTAACTGGGAGCAATTTTGACTTGCTGTCTCAGGGGGAGCTGTTGTATTTTGCATGTTCTCTGTGAGCTACTTAGAAAAGACAGTTGGTGGCACTAACAGGGAGCTATTTATTCCAAACTGCCATATGGAATGGAAAACCAGAGCAGTGGCTCTGCCTGGCGGATTCTGAATGCTTACAAGGTGATAGCCATGCATCCATCAAAGATCCAGAGATGGGGAGGGCCCTCCACAGGTCCTTCCTTGCAGAGAACATCAGTGTAGGGCAGTGGTTCTCAAACTTTGTTGCACCGCAGCCCCCTTCTGACAACAAAAATTACTACATGACCCCAGGAGGGGGTACTGAAGCCTGAGCTTGGGCAGGAGGGCCAAAGCACAAGCCCCACCACCCTAGATGGGGGGGGGGGGCAAAAGCCAAAGCCCCAGGCCCCAGCAAGTCTAACACCAGCCCTGGTAACCCCATTAAAATGAGGTCACGACCCACTTTGGGGTCCTGACCCACAGTGTAGGGGTTATGAAGGTCACTGAAAGAGGGCCTATTACAGGGTGTTTATGGGTGGAAGGGGATTGTAGGGGACTAAAAGGTACATGGCCTAGGTAGTAATGGTGTGACACATAGAAGTGCTGATGATCTTTATTGCCTGGTCCCAGTCACATGGCATGGGTAGGGGCTACAAAAGGCTATATCCCTGACACATGGCAGCAATCAGTGTTTGCTGACTAGTGACTGCAGTTACAGTTTGGTGCGGCTCTTGATGTATGCTTCCAAACATCCAAACTTCTCAGGTTCCCACAACACTAGATTAATAGGGAGACATTCTATACCTTGCTTCTATTACAAAACTGCAGGGAACCAGAGAGTCTCTTTCTCAGGCCATTTCTGTCCTTGCATGACCTGGCACATATTTGCATACAGTATGCTATTATAAATGTGGACGTGTCCCTCTGTGTTGTTTTAATCAATTCCCAAGCTAAAAGACGGATGCCATTACATTTCCTTGAGAAGACATGGACACGCCACACATTATTTTGAGGTAAGAGGTAGATTTTCCCAAACTGATCTGCAGAATGTTTTGGAACCCTCAACATTTAAAAACAAAACAAAAACATGAAAAATAAGCAAAACTGATCAAAAACTTCATGTGAAATTTTGCAGCAGATTCCCAGAACTTAGGCACCCATTACAACTAGAAAGCTTCCCTCTCTTGCTTTAGTTACTATAAATATGAAACAGTCAATCCAGTGACTATTGCACTGAGACACCCATGTCCTACTGAAAATGACCATAAAAGCAGGAGTGTCCAACTCCCCAACTGATCCTTCCCTTTTCCAAACACATGAAAGCAAAGCTTGAAATAAAATGTACTCTTTGCTCTCAGCAAGAACTAATACTTATCAAATGCCCTGGTCAAACACAATAAAATCACACTGGGTAAGGAAATTGCTTTTGTAATTGATTTACTAGTTTTCATAGAGCAAAAAGCATTTCAGTAGCATTTTCATTAAATTGCTTGTCTAGAACAACAACAACTCTCTCCCCCCTCATTTTCTGTTTTTAAAAACCCAATATCTCTGTTCTTTGGAAAAAGTAATGGAATGAAAAAAGCATTGAACACAATGGTGTATTGTGTTGCAAAAAGGAAGTGTGGGCAGCTTTTTTATTCATTGAGATTTTGAGAATCAGCTATTATTCTGAACTGTCAAACTTCCACGGGGAGGAGGGGAATGCTTTTTATAGCTCAGCCAGTGCATGGCAGCCAAACTGTGTGCGCGCAAGAGTCCTGACCCCTGCAACTACTGCTATCTTGGAATCTTTCATAACAGCAGTATGCAGACGAGACGAGGCTTGTGTCTCAGGATTCCTTCTTTGTGGGTCAGAGGCTTAATGGCAGCCATACAAAGCTACTGGAAACAGCCTTTGGAATAAGTGGTGTGTCCTACTCTCCCTACTAAAGGTAAAGTGGCACCATCTACAGCTTAAAGAGAACAACTCAGTATAATGAAGCAGGCTGAAGACTCCTGGGGCAGGTTCATCACTGTCAGGGGCGGCTCTATGTTTTGGGCCACCCCAAGCACGGCAGTCAGGCAGCCGGCGGTGGCATTTCTGCGGGAGGTCCGCCGGTCCCGCAGATTCGCCGGCATTCCTGCGGGTGCTCCACCTGTCCCGCGCTGTCGATGTTCCTGCCGCCGAATTGCCACCGAAGCCGCGGGACCGGCGGACCTCCCGCAGAAACGCCACTGAAGGCTGCCTGACTGTCGCCCTCATAGCCACCGGCCGGCCGCCCCCCTGCAGCTTGCTGTCCCAGGCACGTGCTTGCTGCGCTGGTGCTTGGAGCCGTCCCTGATCACTGTACAGTGAATATGTAATAGAGTTTCATGAGCTGTGCAGTAAAATGCAATTCCCTGTTCAAGCAAGTTCCTAGTTAAAATTATTTCAGATGCACTTCAGACATCCTGTAAGAAGGACCAAGCCCATGGGAGTCTCATCCAGAAACTCATTTAACTCTCATCCATTCAGAGCCAAACTGGTTCAAGTTGACACTACTTTTCCAGCTACAAAACATACCCCTGTTTTCACTTATGCCCAATGTGTAACTTATATCATATTTTAAATTTCAAGAGGTTTCAGCACAGAGGGAATCTGACTCAGAATACCCTGGTACTGCTTGGTAGCTGCAACCTTAAAATCAATGTGGTGAAAAAAAAAACTCCTGAGCTTCCTTCCTAAACTATCTGGGTGAAATCTTGCTCTCATTGAAGCCAGTGGGGGGTTTCACTTTTGACTTCAATGGGACACCAGGATTTCACCCTTTCTTTCTATCACCACTGACCATCCTTTCCATGACCGAGACTCACAACCTTCAAATCTCTTATTTGCCGCCTCTCTACTCTTTTCTCCTCACAATCACATTCTTTCTAAACATCTGTTGATATTCAGAACAGATGTGGGGGTGTGTGAAGAGGGGGAATAGGTAGATTTGTAGAAGCTGTTGTTCACTCCCTCAAAATGTCAGTCAATGAGTAGAGCTAAAAGGAAAGGGCTGAGGATGGGAGTACACTTAATAGCAAGTGATAATTGTAGATACTAAAGCTACATTGTACAATCAGCAAAATTGATTACTCATGCGTATTTAAGTGCTATAACCTCTCCAAGAAGCGACAAAGGGTCCTGTGGCACCTTATAGACTAACAGAGGTATTGGAGCATAAGCTTTCGTGGGTGAATACCCACTTCTTCGGATGCAAGCAGTGGAAATGTCCAGGAAAACATATGCTCCAATACCTCTGTTAGTCTATAAGGTGCCACAGGACCCTTTGTTGCTTCTACAGATCCAGACTAACACGGCTACCCCTCTGATACCTGATAACCTCTCCAGTATCCCTCCTGAGCTCTTTCCTCATCTCACCCCTGAGGGTGGATTTTACTTGGTATCTGTGGCAGGCCACATGGATTGATGTGGTAGTTGGAACACATGGGTTCAATTCCTGCTTGCCACAGACATGCTGTATGACCTTGGGCAGCTCAGTTAACCCCCTGTTCCTCAGTTTCTCATCTGTAAAAGTGGAATACGACTCCTCTTGGAGAAAGTACTCCTTGTGTCAGAACAAAGCAATTGCTCCTTTACACATCTGCAAGATATGCCTACTAAACATCCTGGTCAAGTGAGTCACACTGGGAGGAATTACTCTTCTTTCTTCTCTCCTAAAATAAGATTGTATTTCTTTAAATTGAGTTTCTCTCTCTCTAGTGATTGTGGAAGTCTCACTTTCTGGGCCCCTCCCTTTGGAAATCAGGTCTCATTAAGGTATCTAATACTGAGAGCTCAAAAACGGAGGTACCAAATCAGTAGTCAGATTTGAAAATTTGATACACACATTTTATATACATATATTATAGTATGTGTGTGCATACTATGATCCTTGGATTCTTTATCCTACCCAATTTGTTAACACATACAGTATAACAAATTGGATGAGATAAAGAATCCAAGAATCTTCATTAAAACCATGCCTGGTTCATTGTGCTACATTAAAAATACAGCTCTAGGCTGACATTTAAACCACTTGCTTGCACAAAGGACAGTGTTCATATTACAAAAAAAATTAATTAACCTGATCTCACTCACTTTTATGTATTATAATTCATGGATTACTGAAATTCATAATTGAATAATATGTAGTTGTCACCTAGAGGTACTAAACCAATTCTCCTACTTGTAATTGCCTGACTAAATAAGAGTGTCACTAACTTTAGCATTTTCTCTCTGATTAGGGCCACTATAGATTTGCAGTCGCCTCGATGTAATATAAATCAATAAAGAATAATTTTCCAGGCAGTAAATCAATTGTCAGTTCGCAGACCCTAATACCCCTGTGCAGGATTTATTGAAAAAATGAATGGCAGTCTTGTTAGTTGTTGTACAGCATGCTTTATGGGCACATAATGCTGTAAAACTCAGACTATTACATTCCCTGCAGTACCTACCAACTAAATGTATTAACCCTTCTCTTGCCTTCTAGGACTATGCTACAATGCTGTGAAAAGAGAGGAAAAGACCTTCTTACAAGAAGCAAAACATGATTAAACATCCAAAGATTGTTTCAGAGTTTGGAAAACCACTGGAAGCTGGATGTTCCCACATTTGCTAAAACACCTTAAAAATACAGATTTCAGTATGAGAATGTTACTATGCAGAATTAACCTGTGGAACTTATTGCCACTAGATAGCATTGGAGCCAGAATCTTAGCAGTAGAGTGTCTTCCAACAGCACCGTTTTCCATCAGCAAATGTCGATTCCACAAAATCAAAACATTTCATGGGAACATACTGCTTTCGTCAAAATTTTCAAAGGAAAATTATCAAAATGTTTCATTTTTACTTTTTCATTTTGGCTTTATGTAAGGATAGGATACAGAACGAGATGGACCACTGTCTCATCTAGCATAGCAATTTACATGTTCCTAAGAGAGCAAAAAGCCATTTTTGTCACTGAATACTGCTTTAGACTGAGTGATAATAGAACTAAATTGCCAAAGGGTAAAGTGCTACCAGCTGAATCAAACCCATTTGGTTTCAAGTTTCTGCTAGAACAATAAGGAGAACATGGATGGGTAAAGGGAATCTGTGCACTGTACCATCCAGCACTTGAGAGAATAACAGTTACATGCTACAATGAGCACTGCTGTTATTAAACAAATGTGCTATTTCCTGAAATCTAGAACCATGGCTCAAACCAACTGTTTTAAGCTATTTTGACGGTTGTGGATGGAGCCAAAGGTAGAGTTAATCCATCTTTCTGAATCCCCCAATCCTGCAGATTGCTGGGGCCAAACTGTCCCCAGCACAAAAGTTAGAGCAGCCAGAGATACCAAAAAGGAATCCATCATATTGGGGTATAAGTGGGAGTGTTGGATCTCAGAAGAGATGAAGTTTGCTTGAAAGGAATGAGAGGAACAAAACCGAGCAAGAAAATGAAGATAACTGCGGGAGGAGGAAAGAGAGTAATAAAGGAGTGGGGACTGTTGGGAGAACGGACTGGAATACAGTAAAGAGAATGGGACAGAGAGCTGAGACTGCATGAAGCAAAAAGGAAGGAGAACAATGGAGGCAGAGATAACATTATTTATTCCTTAAGTCCTGATCCTGCAAGATGCAGCATGTGGACACAACAGAGCAGCTTGCATGACCAGCACCTTAGATTGTAAACTCCTTGGGGACAGTGTTGTGGTATTGTGTGTGATGTCTGTACAACGTTTAGTACAATGTGGGCTCAAATCTGACTGGAGCTTTTGGGTGTTACTGCTATACAAATAATATCTAAGACTACTAATAACATAGAAGAAAGAGAGGGGAGAGCTATACCACTGTTTGAAAAATGCCAATTGTTTGCCAATGAATGGCATGATCTTCCCCTGGGTTTGAGTCACCCAAGCACTACTAAAAATGTCACCTTAAAAATAAATTTTTCTTGGATTTTCTCTAAACAAAGAACAGTGGTTGTTTCACTCCTTATAAGGCAAAAGGGGGAGAAAGTAAAATTGAGGTAGACGCAATATGCATAACATTTTATGCAGAGAAGGTAAAAATTATGCTTTGCTACCGACTATTATGAAGAAAGGCCTTGTCATAAATTCAAATGAGGCTCATTTCCTTACACATAATAAAGGCTGAGTGCAACATTCAAGACAAGCAAAGGAGCTAGAAATGTGCAGGCATTGTACTATCCACACTTCCAAGTTACCCCACAGGGCTAGGAAAATAGGATCTTAATTACCCAGCCTGGTTGTCACCTAAAATTGGAATTTACAACCCCTGTTGCTTTTTAAAAATCTGCTCCAACCTAAGCACAGTAACAGAGCAGTGCTACATATTGTAACTTCCATCTGTATTTCTGAACTTTTGTATTCTGGGTTAGCATGGATTCCCTGTGCTTGCTGGGATATAAACAGAGCTAGTCAAAGATTTTCTATCAAAACCATTTTTCAACAGAAAATAGCCTTTTATTTCTCAATGACCATTTTTGTGGAAAATGTTTCATTTCATTTGAAAATTTTCAGCAGAAAGACATATTGGTTTCTGGTAACAATAATTGCTTTTGGGGAGAGACTGGGTCTAGAGGCTGCTGGGGAGATGATAGGGAAACTGGGACTGGGAGGTGGAGGAGTAGTGAGATTTGAAAAACAAACATAAGAACAGCCATACTGGGTCAGACCAATGGTACATCTAACCCAGGCCTGCACAACATGAGGCCCACGTGGGCTCACTGTGCGGCCCGCGGGGCGGGGGAGGGGTGAGTAGGTGGGCTCACTGTGCGGCCCAAAATCTGGGACTGTGTCCATTGGTCCTTTTTGCTGCTTGTCTCTGGGCAGGGGGTGGTTTCCCAATGCTGAAAAGAGGGTGTTCCCAAAGGAAGGTGCTTGCTTCTAACCCCCGAGGCCATCAGTATGTCTGCTCTTCTCTAGTCAGCCCACTTGACAAGTTTGATTGTCCTTAGTCTGGTTCCCATCCCCTCTCCAAGGGTTGCAGCTGTCTGGAGGTGCCTGCCTTCCACGCCTTTCTCATTCACACCTCATTCATTCAACAGGGCAATTGAATACAAAGTGGGGGGAAGATCTTATTCTACTTCTAGCAAAAAGACATTTTTATTTTACCTTAATTATACTACGGGGCCCGCTATAACATATTACCAAGGTCCAATACAAAGTCATATAAAAGTTGTACAAAAATGCATAGAGATTTATCTACAACTGCATTGACTGACTGTTGTGTGCAGTAATATAGTGACCCCTGGGGGGGAGGGGGGTGTGTGAAGACAGGTGTGATGGTGGGTCCGAGCGGGGAGGGGGCGGGTCCTATTTTACTGCTGTGATATGGTCACCCTATGCGCGCTGTTTCTTTCCCCCTCTACAGGCTTCCACACCCCAGCGCTGGGGAAGGTGGGGTTGTTTCCATGGGGCGGGTGGCGCTGGGGGGGGGGAGTTTCCTGTGGGGCCGGGGGGGTTCGGCCCTCGGCTGTTTTCTTTGGAGTAATATGGCCCTCGCCGCTTTACGAGTTGTGCAGGCCTGATCTAGCCAATGATATGTGCTTCAGAGGGAATAAACAGAACAGGCAATCATCGAGTGATTCATCCCATCGGCCACTCTCAGCTTCTAGCAGTCAGAGGCAATGTACATCTAGAGCATGGAGTTGCATCCCTGACCATCTTGGCTAATAGCCATTAATAGACCTATTCGCTATGAACTTTTCTGTTTGTTTTGAACCTGCTGCCTATTAATTTCATTGGGTGACCCCTGGTTCTTGTGTTATGAGAAGAAGGAGTAAATAACACTTCCTTATTCACTTTCTCCACACCAGTCATGATTTTATAGACCACTGTCATATCCCCTCTTAGTCATCTCTTTTCCAAGCTTGAAAAATCCCACTCTTTTTAATCTCTCCTCATATGGAAGCTGTTCCAGACCCCGAATCATTTTTGTTGCCCTTCTCTGTACCTTTTCCGATTCTAATCTAACTTTTCTGAGATGGGGTGACCAGAACTGCATGCAGTATTCAAGGTACGGGCATACCATGGATTTCTACAGTGGCATTATAGTATTTATTGTCTTATTATCTATCCCTTTCCTAATGGATCCTAACATTGTTAGCTTTTTTGACTGCTGCTCCCTGGCGTTGGAACAACGTTTATAGTGGGGCTGCTGAGAGCCACTGAACAAAACTGTAAGCCCTGTATATGATGGAAACCACTTCAAGCCAGAGGGTTCTACTGCACCCCCAGCATGTCTAGTTCCAGCACTCCTGCTGCCACTGCACATTGGGTGGATGTTTTCTGAGAACTATCCACAATGACGCCAAGATCGCTTTCTTGAGCGGTAACCGTTAATTTAGATTCCATCATTTTGTATGTATCTTGAGATTGTTTTCCAATGTGCATTACTTTGTATTTCTCAACATTTAATTTAATCTGCCATTTTGTTGCCCTGTCACCCCATTTGGAGAGATCCTTTTGTAGCTCTTCACAGTCTGCTTTGGTTTACTAACTTGAGTAATCTTATATCGTCTGCCAATTTTGCCACCTCAGTGTTTACCCCTTGTCCCATGTCATTTATTGAACTGGCTGGGAAGAGATTTGAGCTTGGAACTAGGGGGAGTGTGACTGGCTGGGCAGGATACTGTGACTGACAGCTGGGAGGGGAACTGAGGAGGAAAATAGGAGCTAGTGGGTGGGGAGGAGGGACCAGAGATTAGATGGGAAGCTGGGGAGCGAGACTGGGACAGGCTGAGCAAGGAGATGGGAACTGATGCTAGGTGGGGTGGGGGAAAGAGGTGAGGGGAGATGGATCTGACAAGGAGTTGGGGAGAGGCATGGGGACACAATTGGCATTAGTTGGGGAAAGAGAGTGGGACAAAGAGCCAGGGGAACATTGAGATTGGAAGAGGAGCCCTAGAAGGGTGACTGGGTCTAGGAGATAGGGAGGATGGGGAATGTCAGTGGAGAGGGTGTGACAGGAGGCCAGGGTCCTTTGAAAACAATAATAGGTGATTATGTTATTGAAGACTATCATAATGCATACATACAGGGGTGCTGACTTGAGGTTGCATAGGCAGCCTTAATTCTAGCCTTCCTATCTTCCAGTGTTTGACTTTGCAGCCTTCATGATGTTCTTCTAGCTTGGTTTTGTGTGTGCAATATTATGTAAAATACAACTTTTAAGCTTGAGTTCAAATCCAGAATGGAATATGTGAACTCTATTGCGGATTGCACGGGGGGGGTGAGAAAGGAGGGAACAAAATAGTAAATAAATCCTTCAACTAATCCACCAGCAGCCCCAACAAAACTGCCCCCGCTGAGCTCATCAGTGATCATGAAAGCCACATATGGATCCCTAGCAACCTCTTGTAAGGGACCAGGACACCTCTCTGCCCCAGTCACACTACCACTGCCAGAGACAAAGGAATTTATTCTGGTTTCCACTGCACAGGGTGGAGTGGGACAGTGGAGTGTTCAGGTTACAACCTGTCCTCCTTCTCTCCCTAGGACATCCTGTAAAGATTTAGGAGACAATGGCCTATAATAGCGAATGTCCCTGCCCACTGCCAGGGAAGAGACCTCCCCGAAACCAGGGAGGGAGTAAACAGGATCACCTACTTCAATGAACAGGTCACTAGATCGGAGACTGAAGATTGGAAATCCTGACCCTATTGACGTCTTTTGGAGTTTTGCCCTCAGCTTCAATGGGGCCAGGATTTCACCCTAGGTTGTATTCTTGGCTCTGCCCTGGCCTGACATGTGACCTTGGCAAATCACTTTATCTCTCTGTCCCTCGGTTTTCCATGTGTAAAATGGCATTAATGATACTTCTAGTAAAGCACTCTGGTATCTTTGAATGCAAAGTGCTACGTGAGAGGTCAGGTATTATTCAGGACCAGTTTGTGGATTCTTCCTAGCAAGAGGGGAAGCTCAGCATTTTGAATACATGACAGCAGCAGAAAGCTTTCCAGATTGCCATAAATGACAGCAAGTTTTTGTTTGTTTTTAATCTTAGCGCTGTTAAATTAGCCACATTAGAAGTAATAGTGGTTTGAAAATAGCCTTGAAAATCTCCTGCCCTCCCCCATACATTCAAACAGTGAGCTGCATTTGTGCACACGAACGACATCAGACTAAGCAGTTGGCTGATTCTAGCTGGATCATTACTCATTCTTATTGTTATATTTATGACACTTTTTTAAATCACTGAATGATTTACGCTCCTTTCTGACTGGAATTTTGTTACATAATACTGAATTTTTTTTTTCTTGGTGAGAAAAAAATCCCATTTGATTTTGAGGGCCAGCTGCTGGCTGGCTTCTGTGCTAGCGGGAACTTGTGGCCACGTGGCTTTTTCTTACGGTTCACATCCTAGAGCTGGCTGAAGTATATTTTATTGAATAGCCCACAGGGGGAGGGGGAAAGCAAAAGAGCATAAGGAAGTAGAGATTCTTTTCTCTTTTATAGTATGACAAGTCTGCATTCTAACTATGCTTGACATGTGGCACCAGTGAATGAGCCAGTGTTTAAAGGATCATTCCCCGTTTAGTATTTAGAAGAGAAGAATGCTAATCCCCTTATAGAGAAGCTCCTCAACCCTTGTCTGTAATTACCCATTGGCCAAAAGTCAATACAGTAGATTCTCTTGAATAATTCTACTTGGAAAGCTGAGACACTTACCTATGCTGATGGTAAAATAAATGACTGAGCCCTCTAAGTCTAAATCATGCAAAAGCTAATCATATTTAAAATACTGGCGATGAATATTGCTCAATAATAAACACAATAGTGTATGAGCTTCATTACAGATACGCCCTGGTCTAGACTACTCAAAGTTCCCTTTATTTGCTTTTCCCCTTGTAACCAGAAGATAAACACACTGCAGCTTCAAAAATATTTGACTGCATCAGTCAAACAGCTTTATAAAGGAAGAAGATCTTAAACCCATCAAATAAATGCAAAATTTATGGTGACGGAAAACACAGAGCATCCAAATTACAAGCCAGGACTAAATTTCCTGTCAGATTTGGTTAAAGGTAAACTACTCCATGCAGCAGTCTGAAAGCTCAGAGCATGAGCAGTTCAGCTCGCTGTTTATAAATGGATTTGAAAATGAACTTACATATTTAAATGTGTGTGTTCTGAGCCTGCTGCTGCTGGCTGTAGACAGGTGGCTGAAAAGTCACATTATAGCCTTGGTGACACTTGCCCATTGGGATGAGAGCTTGAAATAGGAGCCCAGTGTCAGAGACTCCATATGACTTTCATTCGTACTCAACAGCAGAGGAACTAAATGTTGTGTGCTTACATCATATGTCTAACTATTTAATGTTAAGGGATACAGTTAAGTATATTGCTCCACATTTGCATAGCTAAATCCAGTATGTGTGTGCCTAAAGCAATGCTCAAGAGATACTGGAATGTTAACCTGCACACATGCAGGATTGTTACACTAGTCCATCGTTGTACTAAAACAGGTGGTGAGTGGGTGCAGCTCTGAATCTAGGCACACAAATATTTGTGTACACGACTTCCACTCTGGTCAAGAAATTTTAGGCAACTGAAAACTACACATAGGAAAAATTGTATTTCCTATAATGTTCTGGCCTCAAGAATGGCTGCCATCCTTCTTATCATCTGATAAGTTGCCTCTAGCATTTTAATTAGGAGAAGGGCCTTTACAAGGTTCCAGGACCATGATTCCCTGGAGGGTATATGGACTCAGACAGTAGGAAAACATATTATATTTTGGTGCTCACAGAGGAGAAAATATGGCAGAGACCAGTTGGATTTATGCAAGATTTGCCAAATTAAATAGACAGGATCCATGTGCAGCTGTAATGGAAAAAAATCAAATCAGGAAATGCCCAGTTTTAGTATAATTATGTAAATTTGCCTAAGCAGATACAGATTTTCAAACATCATTTCAGAACTTTTACATCCCCCAATGTCAATGCAGTTGTTTTTGCAACATGCATCATAGTGAGTCCAATTGCACAGTTGTTAAAATGAATCATATACATTTTTGCACTATCTAATCCCATAGTTCTTACACTACTATTAGAGCATAATTAAAGATAGATGGAAACTGGTTCACCTCATTTTTCAGTGGGTCCCATACAGTGTCACCGGTGATGTTAGTTTTTTAACTGAAAACTTTACTTTAAAATGCATTTTATGGGTTCTCTGAAAAAGGTTGCTTCTCGTTGTGAAAACCTTCCATTGATTGTGCTAAGCAAAATGAATGCAATGTTCACAGAATCACAGACGGTAGACTTGGCAAAGATGTTACTAGCAGGTCATCTAATGAATCTGACTGACAATGCAGGATTTTCCCCTACAATATATTATATACAAAGCTGAGAGAAAATAATTTTGATATTCGCTCACCCTAAGAACATCTCAATGCCATAGGGCAAGGGTCTGACTGGTATCAGATAGTGAGTTTCAACTGGCAAGATGAGTTCAGTGTATCCCAATTCACTTATGTCATAACCTGTATCTAATTCATATCATGTAAGGTATCATTGGAAAACCAGTAACACACTGATCATTAGTATTCTTGTGTGGTGTATGTATGGTAAATGCCCAAAGGATGTACACGTGTGAAAAACATATGGAACTAAAATATGTTTGAACTAAACAAGTCTGGGGAGTGGGTAAACAGGTTTTTCCAGACAAAGGAAATGCTGATGACTCCATCCAGGTGCAATCACAGACAACTAGCTATCACAATCAAACAGCCATTCATTGGCATTTCAGAGGTTGCAGGGATAGATTAATTTGCACAGTAGAAAGCATTAGTGGATTAGAAACCAAAATGGAACTTTCTCCATGAGACTTCATGGTACCATTCCTCACAGCAGGGAAACTGGACTTTGAACAGGATGCACTTCAAAAGTTTACTGGACTATAAAAGAGAGGCAAAGAACCCAAAGTTATCTTTCACTTAATATGACCAAGGAACTGAGCATGCTGGACTTTGTGGGATCTCCTGACCAAGGGGTGGGTCAGCCCTCTTGCTGCATGTGAGAATCTTACCTTGAACCAAGACTGCAGGTTTGTTAAGTCTTAGTCACTAGAAAGCATTTTTCACTTTTATTGTTTATAACTATTTCTGATTCTATCCCTTACACTTGAACTCACTTAAAATCCTCTTATTGTTAATAAACTTGTTTTACTTTCGATCTAAACCAGCGGTGGGCAACCTGCAGACCCTGGGCCGCAGGAGCTGCGGGCGGCTGTGCAAATTTAAACAAACTGTCTCGCGGCCCGCCAGCGGATTACCCCGACACGTCGCGGATTGCTTACCACTGATCTAAACTAAAGGTGCTCAGTACACACTGACAATTGTCCAGTTTTATGGGCTCAGAATCATCTGGGATGTTTTGGTGTTTTGCACCTCAAAGGTGGCAACACTAGCCCTCATTCCTCCATACAGGCTTGACTCTTTGACTGAATTACATCTCCAATGATGCATCACTGTCATGTACATCCCATAATACACCATTCATCTTAGTCCAGGGGAAGTTGCAGCGCATGATGGGAGATGGAGTCTAGTGAATGACTCTGGTCTATATTCAGGAGGCTGGAACTGGACAACAGGGATGGATCACTCAATAAGTACCCTATTCTATTTCATTCCCTTTGAAGCACCACAGCACCATAGTCAGATGGAGTTTAATGTTGAATTAACTTTGTAATTAAATGTTTCAGATCAGATCAACAATTTGATTCAGGTTGCATTTACCCAAACCAAAATATTTTGGTTATATTTTCCTAATGGAAAATTTAAAAATTTCAACAAAATCAAAATTCTCTCACCGAATTTGTGGTAACAGCATTTTCTGTCAAAAATAACTGATGGTCAGTTCCTGGTGAGTTCTAATGATCTATTGTTTTCTCAAGTCTAGTTCTAAATGCAGGTGGCTACTATTCACACAAGAAACTATCCACAGTATCATACTTGGTGCATGATCAGTCAATGAAAACATGTTCTGATGATGCAAGTCTTGTAACCTCTGATTCTGTAGGAGAGTTTAAATAGGTGGAGTATCTGTTGAGGCACCCAGAGCTGGAGTGCCTCATTTTCAGTCTGTTTATGCAGTTGCACTTATTAATTCTGCTGAGCATCTCCTGCTCTTCATAACAATTAGCTGATATTTTTTACAAAGCATCTGATCCACATAGCCCATTGGACTCATTGGGACTGTTCTTTTCATTGACCTCAGTAGGCTCTGGGCCATGTGCTAAATATGTAATTATAAATATGCTATGTCACAAGTCATGACAGAAGACTATTCTACAGAGAATCTATGGATTCTCCATGTCTGAAAGATTTTCCTGATATTCAGCCAGTGTTTTCTTTTAATGAGGCTAATTATATGTGTGTAATATTTCTGCTATAAAAAAGTCCTCACTAAAACCAATTCTTTTACATATGTATGACCTTAGTATTTAATATCTAATCATCCTAAATAAATCTACACATGGAAGAAACTGAAGACATTCTACTATGCCAACATATTTGAACTCCAGATTCTGTAGAGTTGCATCCCTTATTCTAGGAGCCCTACATTGCTTATTTTGAAGGCTTTGTGTATATTTCACCATATCATTTATGTCACCTTGCTCATTACCAAAATGTCATTTCAACACATGTCTAAAGGAAATAACCATAAATTGTTTGAAATTGATTAATGTAGAACTAAGCTTCCACTTCAGTAGCAAGTCTAAATAGTCACATTGAGAGCTACTACTTTCAAGACTTATTTTGTTTCTAAACAAAACCATATTGTGAAAGAAAGCAATGCAATTGATGGTCCTGGCAGCTCATCAGCATCACAGACTGGGTTGCCAAGTGGCTGATGAGAAATTCAGACACTGCAAACATGGGAGCAACCATCCACCTACCACAACGTGTGAGCAGGGGGTATGCCTGTTTTAAAAGAGTCACTTAATTATCTGAAGCAAATACATGCAACAAAACTAGTTATCTTTGGCAATTCTTTCTTGTACAGACCAGCCTCTTCTTGGACATGTTTCTCAAGAGCATTTTTCCCTCCTCAGATAATGCCCCTTCCCCTTCCTTTCATCCTCTATGTTATGAATAGCATATGATAATGTTGTAATGTGCCACCAAGTTATCATTAATAACTAAGTTATGTCACATCCTTTAATGTGATATGACTGAACCAACTTGACAAGAAAAATTCTAACACCATGCCAAGGAATGTAGAAAGATTCATTTTCTGAAAAGCGCACTCAAAAAAACTAGGTGTTTTTCCCCCCCTAGTAACTATATTTTAAATAATTTTCTTTGCCAAATTTTTAAAGATAAACTTCAAATCCTGACTAAAATGCAGTATACTGGTTAGCAAGTGGAACTCCTGGGTTCCATGACTGATTTTGCTAATGAATTCCTATATAACATTTCTCAAGTAACTTAACCTGCTCTGCCTCACTGTACCAATCTGAAGATAGTTATGGTACTCCTTACCTTTGCAAGGCTATTCAGGGAATGTATTAATTAGTTAATGTTGTAAAGCACCTTGGAGACTGTATAGAGTAGAGAGACATTTTTCAAATACCTAAGTCACTTAGTAGTCTAAATCCCATGACATAGGCACTTCAGTGCCTAAATACTTCTGATAATCTGGACTCAACTCATTAAAATCAATGGCAGTTAGATGCCTAAACACCTTTGAAGATCTGGGTTTTGGAGCCCAAGTCCCATGACAGCAATTGGAATTTAATTTCAAGTCCAAGGGATGAAGGCCCCAATTTACTTAGGTGCCTTTGAAAATCTTACCCTCTAGCTCTATATAAGTACTAAATATTATTATTCATAATAGTGGCCACTTACTATTTGTACTTTGAGATAACAGATATTATATATGTGCAAATGTTAATTAACATTGTCAGCACACACCGAGCCGGATCACCACCAGAGCTCCTCCCTTCCCAGAATGGCAGAAGGAGCGGGGAAAGTTAAAGGTAGCTTTAAACTACTGTTGTGCTTTCCTCTTCTGCAAGGTTGCTGAGGAACCAGGATGCTGCACATAAAATGTACATTATGGAGGAGATTTTCAAAAGTGCTTTAGGGGTAAAGGAGCACAAGTCCTATCAAAAGTCAATGAGATGTATGCTCCTAAATTCCTTATGCATGTTTTAAAGTCCCTCCCGGCACATTGTATTAGCCACAATTTTGCCAAGATAAATTAACAAAGCTGTTTGATTTTTATTTCAAAAATCAAAAGTATGAGTTTCTAAACTCATGACTTCAAAGAGACCTTCATTACATTTTAATGGAGACATCTCCATCAACAACAAAATTAAGTGCACAAGTGACTTGTTTTAGTTCTGAAGTCACAAAGCTTTGTGGTTAACTTTAATGCAACCACTAGCATTGCTGTCATATGCCAATTATTCAGGTGCCTCACATTTATCCTGCAATTCCCCTACTATTCCAATCCTATGCTTCCTATTTTACCTTTTAGGATAAACAAAACACATGGAATATTGTGCTCAATTATGTGGTGGATTTGTGATGTAACATAGGACTGGAGGTCGTAATCCCAGCTAAATCACTGACTCACTAGGTGACTTTGAGGAATCCTTCCTCTCTGAGTCTCGGTTTTCCATCTGTAAAATGCAGACAAAGTAACTCTGACAGAAAGGCTTAAGGGGCTGAATTAACTAGTGCTTGCAAAGCAGTTGAAGACCCTCAGTTTAAAGATATTATGAAAATGTGTGTCTTTATTAGCCATTAATTAATTTATTTTCATAGCTCTTTTGCTCAAAGGGCATGATCCAAAGCCCACTGATGTCAACAGAAAGATTCCCATTCACTGCAATGAGATTTGGATCAGGCCCAAAGAGATAACAGCTGTGTTTTTTAATCAGGGATGAGATCAATATGCAGTAGGAGACTGTGGCTGCACTTACATACCATGCATGGCACTTTCTTAAATGTGTTCACCACTGATTCCAGGCAGCAGCTAACTGAAAACCCTACTCAGAACTGAAAAATATTGAGTGTTTTGTTGGTTTCCAAAGGCTCAGGAAAATTCAGAAATTACATTGCCTCTCTCTTACTTTGCAGCCCCAGACAGATGATATATGAGAGAGCTCTTCAAAAAGCTACACTCCTCTGCAACTTTCCTCTTTTCTTTAAAATCTAAACACTTTTGGAAAAAATTATTTTCAATAACTTGTTTTTTTCTCAACCTATCAAAGCTACTTACAAACATAGACAAGAACAAGCCAAATGTAAAATGTTCTGCTACCCGCTAGTAATAAAGACTCATGTGCACCTTATATCTTCATCTCAGCTCAACTCTAGTTAGTATTTGTGAATTTGGAACAAGGCTGGAGAACTATATCTGTGCATCTTGATTGCAAAGGGAAACAGCTCCCCTCCCCACCCTGCACCCCAAGAGAAATCAGGGATCTCAAGGCATGATGGAAATTTATCGAAGCAAAAAAAAAAAAGCTCTGCTTACAAGGCAAGTGGGTAACCTAGATTCCTCTTGTGCTAACTTACGCATCTGACATTTTCCAAACTTCTCCCCCTTGTGAACTAGTTTAAATTGAGGTTTTCAAGCCAAGAACATCTGTTTCATTTTGACTCCTCTCTCTCTCTGGACTATAGAGACTGTAGGAGAATAGTGTCTGAAGCCTTAATGAATAAGAACACTGTGCTGATAGATTTTGGCATATTGTGCACATCTTCCCCTACCCCCTAATAATAAGAGAGTGGGGAGGGGAGGAAAAGATACAATTGTAAAATTTGGGTCTGGGCTTTTGTTTATTCTCTGCAATCTGCTACTGTACAATGCTCTATACAGCACTGGCACAACTGATTCTTTGTTTACCATAGGGTTTTGTGGCACAATGAC
This sequence comes from Chelydra serpentina, assembly GCA_037349315.1. Taxonomy (NCBI): domain Eukaryota; kingdom Metazoa; phylum Chordata; order Testudines; family Chelydridae; genus Chelydra; species Chelydra serpentina. The sequence goes on along the minus strand of JBAIAC010000035.1, from coordinate 23,629,324 downwards.
ATAGCATTTCATTTAGACATTGACGCTCTCTCTCCAGTTGGAGATAAATTTTTGAAAAGCAATGGCCACTGAAATACCAATTTTGAACCAAAACCTTCAAAATATAATAAAATAGAGATCACACGGCTGCTGTGAAACATTGAGCAAATGTTGCTATTCATAATTGCATGGTCAGATGGGAAATACAGAGTAAGTATATACTCAAGCCCATCCAAGATCCTGATTTTAAGTTTCTTTCTGTGGCAAACAAAGGCAACACTCACATCAGACCATGCACAGAATTATGAGCCTAAGAAAACCAAGTAGGAGAAGTAAGCCTTAGGGCATGAGGGATTTTACACAGCAGTTAGGATGTTTGTGAACAGCAGTGTTAGGAAAGGAAGTGTGGTTGGTAGCATGAGTGCAAACCTGTGTCTAACTAATGCTCTGAGAATGGAGATTCTTATATAGAAATATGTCTGTTGTTTCCAAATCACATTCATCTTTGTACATGGTAAACAGGAATTGTATACATATACAACTGGATCCTCAGTGGATGTAAATCAGAATAATTCCATTGAGTTCAACAGAACGACTTCAACTTATACCATCTAAAGATCTAGCTCAATGTGAGCAAAATAAACTAGGAAAGAATCATTTATCTTTCAATGAAGAACTAATACACTCCAGAGTCCAAACTCTTCTTTGACTGCTCGGAAGCCAAGACAGTGTTAGTCCAATATATAATATGGTGTTCTATCTATATTAATGTTACCAGCCCAACTTTCCTTATTGAGACATGGCTGGATATTGCCAAACTACTGAGGTTTTATTCATTTATTTGATCTCCATCAAGGGGATCTATGGTAGTCTTCATCTGTTCCTGCATTTGATCGGGGGCAGAGGAGGGAGATGAAACTATCTATTGCCTGCCCTCCTTCTTCACTATGGTACCTATATGATAATTATGTTCATCTCATCACAGAGCAATGTGATAAGGTCCCTCTAGCTGCTTCTAATCGATCTTCAACTTCTCCAGTAGTTTTATTAATACTTCTTGTTGTCCTATTATTGTACTTCCTCACAATAAAATGTCCCATTGAATCAAATAAAGGTCACCCCAGACACAAAATCTTGTCAAAAACGGAAAGCCTTGATTTTTAAAAAGTAACTAAGGGCTCCCAGGCATTTCCTGTGATTTCTTCCTACCTCCCCAACACAAAGTAAACTTTCATGTTTCTTCATAACTCTCTTTATTATATCTTTCTCTCTCATTTAAATAAAAGGCCTGGAAAGCTATGATTATAGATTGCCCACAACCCACAATTTATGGATGCTACTTGCAACCTTCAAAAGCTTTTAAAAACAGTAGTGGATCTATTGTTCTGTATTACAGTAATTGCGGTGAAGATTTTAGAGGCACTTTGAGAAATTTTAGTTCCATAGTATATTTTTCTTCCCACTTCTGGTGGAAATGCAGTTGTTTCTAAAAGAACTTCCCATTCTGAAACAAAGTTTCCATTGCAACTACAGTAACTAGAACACACTGCAAAATTAAAGATGCTGGGTGTCCCGTTTGAGCTGAAACAGTAATAGAGAAGAAATATGGGCTACATTCTCATCTCTGTTACACTGGTGCAAATCCAAAGCAACTCCACCCAAGAGAAGAAATGCTTTTTGAGTTTTGCACTATAATCTTTTTAAAGCAGCTCAAATTCTGACTTGTTGGAAATGTATTCAGTTGTATGGAATATGAGACTTGCAGATTTAAAAGTAAGGGTCCAATCCTCCAAATGCTTCTTCAGGTGAGAAGTCTTAAGGAAACATGTGGGTACAGACTATTCACAAGAAAGCTCATCAGTTTGGACCGGAAGGGAAAGATTGTGACTGTCTCTTACATGGGTGGGCAGGGCTGGAAGGTGCACTCAAAACTTCTCAGAACCCCTTTCATGGTCTGACCAGTTGCCTCTTACAAATGCAGCCCCCTGCATTTGGCAAGCACAAGAACCACTCACTTGGGCTCCATGGCACTCCAAAATGGGCTGGGAAGAAGCAGTGCCATGGATCAGCCTCCTTTTGCACTGGTCTGCTGACTGGGCAAGTCACACTGGGAGCAGGCTGCCCCATTCTAAAAGATGAGGCAACTTGTTCAGGCTCCCCTTGCGCACCAGGCCACCCAAGGCAGGGTTATGGCTTCCGGATGCTCCACAGCACCCTCTATTGGAGCCAGTGGCTACATGACAGTTCATAGCTATGTTCTCACATATTTGTTTTCTAGAGACCCAAGAATCAATTCTGACATACAAGAATAGTCCCTTCCTCCCTGCCCCCCTCCCAGTACCCAGAAACTTAGCCTGAAACTCTCTTTAGAGTGAAACTCTCTTTAGAGTTAACTCTCTTTAGAGTAAACATTTTCCCCCCATTAGTTTTTGTTATCATGATACCTCTGAACTTCCCCTTCTGTTTTCCAGCTAGAAATAGATGCAGAGAGGACAATCTACCATTACCACATTCCATTTGGGGTCAGTTCAGTTTTAATTTATGGTACCACATTTGCCCCAAAGCACTCATAGTTTGAGTGCCTCGTGCCCCCATTTTCCCCTGTTGGCTGGGTTTCCTTGCCAGGCTACCTCTTTCATGATGCACTCCAGTCATGGACTCCCACAATGCACCATGCAGCAAAGTCAGAGGTGAGTCCATGTTGCATCATGGGTCAGGGGCTGCTGGCAAAGAAGCAGAAGAAAAGCATCAAGGGTAGGAGTTTGGGTAATAAGTGATAATAAGAGGCTGGTGGCTAGAACTGTGTGTCTGATGAGCACTGACCTGTCTGGAAGATTCCTCCATGAAGTAAGGCCTTGTATTTAAGTCATATAAATTCTTCCAGCTTCTATATTGTTACTCAGAAGCACCAGTCAAGATCAGAGCCCCACTGTGCTAAGCATTGTGCAAATACAGGAAAGCAGTTTACAGCAACCAAGCCCCTCTCTTTCTCTCAAGATCACCTTGAGAGCCAAAATGTCTGAGTCTGGCCTTGAAAATTTGATAGCCACTATCTTAAGTGACACACCAGAGACTGAAACAGGGACCCCTCCAGCACTAAGAAACATGAACGGTTTCCATTTGAGCTAGATAACCAATGCTCCCTAACTGGGTCTGTCACAGACTCTCATCCTCTGCAGATCAACACAGACAGCAACCTCTAACATTTTCCCCCCAGCAGGTTACATAAACATATCACAGGAAACCTGGTTCTTTATGCAGAATGTGCCAAAATTAGCCCTTCCCTAAAACACGGTGGAATTTCATTTTACCTAACCCAGTGCAATATGGTAAATTTTCCTGCTCTAGATGGAATCTCATAGACTTATAGACTACGGCCAGAAGAGACCATCATGATCATCTAGTCTGATTTTTCAGGCCACAGAACGTCACCACCCACTCCTGAAATTGGCCCATAACTTCTGACTGAGTTACTGAAATGTTCAAATCTTGATTCACAGACTTCCACCATTTTACTCTAGTTCAAACCAGCAAGTGACCCGTGCTCCGTGCTGCAGAGGAAGGCAACCCCCCCCGCCCAGGATCTCTACCAGTCTGACCTGGTAGAGGTCATTTCTTCCCAACCCCAAACATGACAATCAGTTAGATCCTGAGCATGTGGACCCACCAGCAAGACACCTGGGAAAGAATTCTCTGTAGTAACTCAGAGCTCTCCCCATCTAGTGACTCATCTCTGATCATTGGAGATATTTACTATTAGGTGGCTTCCCTTAAATTCTGCTTAGATTTTCTATTTCTTGTAAACTTTAATAGCAATACTTTTTTAAGTTAAGAAAAGAGGTTCCTTTGATTTTTGTTTTAGGTAATGTAGTAAAAGAACAAGAGTATCAGTTGTGTGCAGTAGGGGAGTGGAAACATTATCCACTGTGTGTGCAGTAGGGGAGTGGGAACATTATCACCTTAAAATAAGGGTAACTTTTAAGAGGACAATAAATGATAATTGGCTTTGGCTTTTGATTAGCGTGCTACTTACAAGGCAGCATCACTGATGGCTCATCAAACCTTAAATTACTGTTATGGGAGCAATCATGTTGTTCAGACACCAGGAGGGTCAGCTACTACCATAAGGATGGGAGCTGAATGGAACTTCCCCTCTCCACCCACAAACACCAGGGATATTAGCAAAGTCCATATTTGGATGAACAGCCTGAAGCGCTGATATCTCTGTTCAGAGGAGTGATTCAGGCAAATGCTACGCTGACTAGACTCTATGGTAACTGCATTGGTACAACAAATTCTGGGTCTGATTCAAAGCTCATTGGAGTTAATGGCAAGGCTCCAATAGCTCCATCAGGCCCTTTGGTATGTACTGCCACACTCTTGCCTGCTACCTTTCACCAAAAACTGCCAGTGCCAACTGGGCTCAGTCTCTATCTCATCCCAGACAAAGTGGAGGGTAGAGCTAAAGGGGAAGAGAGGAAACCTCCTTGCTCCTTCCCATGGTTTCAGTAGACAGCAAGTGAAAAAAGCTTCCAGCTGTTCTGGGGAACAAGGAAACCTGTGGTTTCAGCACCTGTGACGACTGAAGAGCCATTCCTGCCTGCTCCCAGCCTCTCTGGTGGTGACACACCAGCTCTGTTCCTGACTACCAAGGAGAGGAGGGAACCAGGACTAGTGAGATGAGGGTGGAGTCAAAGCCCCTACTAGCAGGAAGCACCCAACCACCCAAATAGCAAATCCAGTGAAACCCTACTTTTTCTATGCGTATGTGCCAAATTGCAGGGGCCTGTGCACATTCCTGATTAGCTTCTCGCTCTGATAGCCATGGAGACCTTTGAATTCCCCGTCACATCTCTCCCACACTTGGCTTGGAAGGCACTTTGTTGCTGTTTCTCCACCTAATTTGGACTTTCTTCAGTGTGCCTCTTTGTACAGCGATGTCAGAAATAAACTTGCCCTATTTCAATGGCTGAGTCCCATCTGGACTGCTGCTGCTGTCCCCGAGATGCATGGACCCAAAAGTAATTGAACTCAGGGTGCTCCTGAAGGGCCTTATTGTGATGATACATTTCAGTGTGTGCCAGAGCATGGCAGGGGTTGGTGAACAAACTCTTTCTCAAAAAAAAAAAAATGTTAACTAGGCACATTTATCCAGGTTTTTTCACTGTTCTCTTCCTAATGAGAAGATAACAACATTGCGCACACACTGTAAACAACAGTAAGTGTTCCTGCTTTGTTTTGTATGGCTGTTTCCATGTAAATTACAGCACAGTGAGATGCTTGGCTATTCTGCCCAGCAGTATTTTATGATTTTAATTTGTTTAAATGCTCTGAATTTCATTATATTTTCCCATTGGGTGCATGGGATTTGTACAGTTAACAGATGTTCATTTAATAGGCCCTCATAGTGAGCAAATCAAGGTTCCTCACCACCACCACCCATCAGTTTTAGTACAACTTACGGTACTAACTCTATGGCAGCAACATTAGTTTCTTGCCAAGTTATCTGGCAGCAGAAGATATTCAGAAAGCCACCACAACTCTTAGCAAGTGTTAAGCAATGTATTTGACTCCTTCAGCAATGTACCCTACTAACGCATGTTTGGCTTTCAATGGCTTTGCTCCTTCCTTGTTAGCAATATGCTGTAGAGCCTGGAGCAACAGACCAGAACCAGCCAACAATCACTGCTTTATGAAAAACAGTTCTGTTGCTGAATCAATATTTTCGTAGCCCCAAGCTACAGCAAATGTCAGGATTTTTAATGCTGCCAAAATACTGACATGTTGTTTCCAAATCAAGGTCCAGATTCTGATCTCTGTTATGCTGGTGTCAGTAGACTTCAGCAGAATTACTCTGGTTTTATGCCAGCATAACAGAGAACAGAATATAGCCCCATATGTCCTGGTTCGACACTGTGTTTATTTTGTATCCTGTGTTTTATAAGTCTTTTGTAGAACCTCAATAGGCAAGAAGTCAAAGACCCTAACTTTCATTAGCACAGCTGTTGTACATCATTCTTACTGCTCAGCCTCCATTCCCGCATCTATTTCCAACTCTTCCTGTGAACGTTCACCAGGTCACTTACAATTAATCATTTTCTCAGATAAGACTTTTATGATTTTTCTGAGGCTGTTAATGCAGAGAACAAAAAAGTGGTTTTTAATTAAGATAACTAGAACTGGCTGTGCATAGTCAAGCTAGGTTCAGTGGCAGAAAAGAGCCCGAGAGAGAAGGAAACTGACCAAAGACATTAAATGGGGGAGAGGTAAGAAAGACGTAATGGCTTATGGGGCTAGTCAAAGGCCAGAAAGTTCTGATTCCCCCAAACGGTGAGAGAAAGGGACTTACATGAGCCAGAGAAGGTTGCAATGAGAGGAGGCTAGACTTGCTTTTATCGAGCAAGTTAGTTCACAGTCTTTTGGGTCAGCATACAATCAACAACCCAGGAGTGTTAATTAATATTTCTTGTGCATGGCCATGCTCTTCAGTTTTAATTGGTGACAAGTGAGCATCCCAAGAATTATAAATGAAATTTCATTTATCTGTGTATAGCTGATCAATATTCACTCAGCATGCAATGACTTCTTGCATCTCAGAGGAATAAAATAAATTGTCAGTCAGCAGCATGGTTTTGTTGTTGGAATTTTTTCTAGCTAAATTATTCACCTTCTCGAAAGGCAATTCGATAAATGTTTATTTCTTCATAATGTATTCTAACAACTGCTGATTTGTGACACTTGCTGTGAAGGGAATTTAAATTCAGAACAGGTGCTCTCGGTAAGAAAATGGTAAGCGGTATGAACAAGAAAGGGCTCTTGGAATGTTTCTCTTTCCACTTCAGATATTGCAATGGCCTCCCATAGCATAAGGGGCACTAATTGAATTTAAGAGATGTAATAAGTGAGAAATGCACCCATTCACATCACATCACAATGAAAGCCAACTCAACAGTCTTGGCAGTAGCAGCAGCAGCAGCACCAGAACATCACATAAGCACCAATTTCACAGCCAAGCAGAAGAGCCTGTGGAGCTGTAAAGTTTGCAGATGAGTGCTGACGGAGGGCAGACCTTTATATTTTGTGGTGAAAGTCACAAGAACTTTCCCAGACAGGTTGAAATATCAGGGAATCATTTTGACCAATAATAATCCTTGACTGGTGTCATTTTCTTTGTAGCTTCAAAAAAAAGTTGACTGAAATTTTTCCCTTTTACCTGAAATTGAGCTATACACTTCTTTGGTATTCTACATAATCTGACACCATACAAAGTTTGAAAAACACAGAGGCTATCACAAATCCTTTTTCTACATCAAGGCATTCTAGATTGAAGCATACTGTCAGTAGGGTTTTTACTAAGGAACTGAATCCTAAAATATTAGCATCAGTTCTATTATTATTTTCAGCAACTACAAGTAGGCGACCCAAGGCAGATGAAAAGACACAATCCCTACCAGAAGGAGCTTACAAACAAAGACCCTGATCTTGCAAACTCTAATGAACATGAGCACTGGTATCCGTGGGACTCCACATGCAGGTAAAGTTATACATGTTTGCAGGATTGGGACCTAATTTAAGACATGACCAAAATGAGATGGATACAAAATGGTTACCTTTCGTAACTGTTGTTCTTTGAGATGTGTTGCTCATGTCCATTCCAAGTAGGTGTGTGTGTGTGTGTCACGTGCACAGTCATCAGAAGGTTTTTCCCCTAGAGATACCCGTCAGGCCAGCTGTGGAGCCCAATGGAGTCAAGCCTTCATGGTGGTGGATGTAGGTCCCTGTCGACCTGCTCCCTCCTCAGTTCCTTCTTACCAGAGTACTCTGACAGAGGGGCAGGCGGGTGGGTCTTGGAATGGACATGAGCAACACACCTTGAAGAACAACGGTTCCGAAAGGTAGGTAACAGTTTTTTCTTCTTCGAGTGCTTGTTCATGTCGATTCCAAGTAGATAATTCCCAAGCAGTTCCCAGGAGGAGGGGTCAGAGTTCACTGAGTCGCAGACTGTAGCACCACTCTGCCAAATGCTGCATCATCTCTAGCCTGCTGAGTAATGGCATAGTGTGACGTAAAGGTGTGGAGTGATGACTACATTGCAGGCCTGCAGATGTCCTGAATGGGGACCTGCGCCAGGAATGCTGCAGAGGAAGCCTGCGCCTCTGTGGAGTGTGCTGTCAATGCTGGGGCAGGTATCTTTGCTAGGTCATAGCACACCCTGGCCCATACAGGCCATGATCCATGACGAGATCTTTTGGGATGACACCTGGAGCCCCTCTCATCCACTCAGCAATTGCAATGAAGAGCTGTGTCAACTTTCAAAATGGCTTCATCCTTTCAATGTAAAAAGCCTAATGCTTGTCTGACATCCAGGGAATGGAGCATCCATTCCCGGTTACTAGCACCTGGCTTAGGGAAGGACACTGGAAGAAAAATGTCCTGATTTGCGGGGAATTGCGCAACTACCTTTGGGAGGAAGGCTGGATGTGGTGGCAACTGTACCTTGCCCTTATACTATTTTTTACAAGGGGACTCAGATGTTAAAGCCTTAAGCTCAGATACCCTCCTGGCAGAAGTTATGGCCACTAAGAATGCCACTTTCCAGGAAAGATAGAGGAGAAAGCATGTTGCTAGGGGCTCAAAAGGAGGGCCCATCAGCCTTAAGAGCACCAGGTTGAGATCCCCTGGGTGGAATGGCTATCTTACCTGTGGGTACAGTCTATCTAGTCCTTTGAGGAAGCGACCAACAATGGAGTTAGCGAATACTTACTGGCCAGCAGAACCAGAATGGAAAGCCAAGATGGCAGCCAGGTGCACCTTTACTGACAACGCTGACAGGCCTTCCTATTTCAGATGCATAAATAGTCCAGAATGAAAGGAATCAATGACTGTAATGGTGGAGTGTCTTTTTGCAGAGACCAGATTGAGAATCTCTTCCACTTAGCCAGATAAGTGACTCAAGAAGAACCTCCCTAACAGCGTCTAAGGAGTTAGAAAGCTCCAAGGAGTTTAGCCCTGCTGTGAGGTGGAGAGACTCTAGATTGGGATGCTGGAGGGGGACTGGGGCAGTGTTATAGGTGTGTCCTCCGACAGCTTTAGAAGCGTGGAGAACCCATGTTGACGTGGCCATGCTGGTGCTATCAAGATCATTGATGCTCCCTCTCTTTGGACCTTCAGCCGGACCTTGTGATGAGCAGGAAGGGTGGGAATGCATACAGCAGGTGCCCCCTTTCAAGAGAGGAGAAAGGCATCTGCGAGTGAGCCCAGGCTGTGATTCAGGAAGGAACAGAACTGCTGACTCTTCCTGTTGAGCAGTGTTGCGAACAAGTCCGTCTGGGGAAATCCCCACCTCTGGAAGATGTTGATTATGATATCCGGGAGGAGGGACCACTCGTGGTTGTGAAAGGACCTGCTGAGATGATCGGCCAGTTCGTTCTGAGAGCCCAGTAATTCCTGCAGATGTATGGAGTGGGCAATGCAGAAGTCCCACAGCTTAAGGGCTTCCTGGCACAGGAGAGAGGAGCGCTCGCCACCCTGTTTGTTTATATAGAACATCACTGTTGTATTGTCTGTCAATACTGATACACATCTGCCCTGTAGATGGGTTTGAAATGTCTGGCAAGCAAGGTGAACCGCACATAGCTCCCTGACATTGATGTGCAGTGAAAGTTCTGCTTGGGACCAGAGATCTTGAGTCCTGATTCTTCCTAAGTGCACCCCGCAGCCCATTGCCAATGCATCTGTACTAGAGACAGAAAGGGTTGGGGGCTGGAGAAGGACACTCCCACACATACCACTTGCAGGTCAAGCCGCCAGCTGAGGGATTCGATAATTGGAAGAGTGAGTGTGAACAACTTGTCTAGGCAGTCTTGGTTCGGCCTATGCACCGAGGCAATCCAAGTCTAAAGGAGATGGAGCTGTAGCCTGGCATGCTGTACTGCATATGAACAGGCAGCCATATAGCCAAGCAGCTTCCTGCAATTTCATGCCATAGTGGTGGGGTATTACCCGAGTTCATCTTTGATGGCATCCGTGGTGAGAAAGCGAGTTTCCGGATGGAATGCCCTGGCTTGATCAGAGTGTAGGATAGCTCCGATTAACTCTATCCTCTGAATAGGGGTTAGGGTCGACTTCACCACATTCAGTACCAGGACGAGTCTGTGGAATATTGTCCGAACTAGGCTCACATGGGCCTCCACTTGGACCCTGGAGCAGCCTTTGATTAGCCAGTCATCAAGGTACGGAAATACTTGCATCTGCCATTTCCGCAGGAAGGCTGCCATGACCGACATGCACTTGGTGAACACCCGAGGAGCTGCCAAGAGGCCACAAGGGAGAACCGTAAACTGATAGGTGAGTTCTGTTGACCACTAAGCAGAAGAACCATCTGTGGGACAGGACTATGGACATGTGAAAGTATACATCCTTCAAGTTGAGGGCAGTCCTCCGGATCCAGGGAGGAGATAATGGAAGCCAGGGAGACTATGCAGAACTTTCTCTTCTTCATGAATCCATTGAGGTTTTGCAGGTCTAAAATAGGTCTGAGCCCACCTAGGCCTTCAGAAGTAGGAAACACCAGGAATAGAATCCCCTGTCTCTGAACTCTAGAGAGACCTCCTCCACCACCCTGAGTAGTAGGAGCAATTGAACCTCCTGCATGAGGAGTTGCTCGTGAGAAGGGTCCCCAAAACACTTAAAGCAGGAGTCGTGTTGGGTCTCTCTTTGGCATAGGCTTCAGGCAGGACCCGCACGGTTTGAACCCCTAAGACTGAGGCATGCCCCGATCACTGGGAGGGAAAACTTGGGGGGGAACCCCCAACTAAAACTTATCTAAACTATGAACTACTAGAACTAAGTTTTCAAATATTTATAGGTACAACAAGAAAAGTCCACTGGGGATCTCTTGCTGTAACAAGAGAAGAGCTGCTCCAATGACCGTCACTGGCGGTAAGAAAGAACCGAGGAGGTGGCGGGTCATCAGGGACCTATATACACTGCCATGAAGGCGTGACTCCAGGAGGCTCCACAGTCGACCCGACGGGTACCGCTAGGGGGAAAACCTTCCGACAGTTGTGTACGCGGTGTGCACACACCTACTTAGAATTGACATGGGCAAGCACTCCAAGAAGAACAAGACAATAGGAAAGGCTTGGGAAGGGAAGGACATGGGCATATCTGTAAGATTATGTGATTACATGGCAAGGCTAGTCGTCATTGTTTAAACACGATTAATATATGTCTGGGACTATGTCTACACTGGAGCTGGAAGGTGTAATTTTCCCAAGAATGATCCCATCCAAGACTCTGGGTGCATACTCAGATCCTGTCCAAGACCCTAGGTACATACTCCGGCAGCTAGCCCCTGCCACTGCTTGTGTTGCCATGGCTACACTTAGTTCACTAGCTCAATCAGAGCTAGAGCAATATGTCTACCTGAGATGGAAATGGCACCTGACAGCTCTAGTCCTGACAAGCTCTGAGTTGACTAATTTCTCAGAATTTGGTCTCAAAGTTGGTAGTGAATGATGAGATAGTGGCATTGTGGACCACTATGGAGGAGGGTTCCATACATAGAGGGCAGCCTGGAGGAATGCATGAGATATTTCTGGAAGAAGAGGAAAAAGGAAATATTAATCAGCAGCAGAGTAGGTGGGACAGGGCAGCATGATAAAAGACCAAGTGAACAAGCAGAATGGGGCTGAGTTATTTAGACCATGGAAGAAAAAGTCAGAAGTTGATGTGGTGCAGAAGGGATGGCTCCAGTTTGGGGAAGGAGCAACAGGCAAAGAAGATTATTTTAGCAGTTGTGTTTTGTATAGTCTGGAAGAGGGTGTGGGCAGCCTGAGCAGAGGCTGCTGTAATCCAGATGGTAAATTATGAGTGAGTTTTAGTGCTCTGTCCAGAAAAGCGATAAACAAACAGACTGCCCAGTTTTGAACATGGCAGGTTTGTGATGTGATTCAGCCATTACTTAGTTTGCATTTCACTGAGGGAGAGAATGCGAAGAAGGGAGCAGAGAGAGGGAGAGAAAACTCTATTGAAATACCATTGTGAATGTGGAGCAGCTTTATCTCTAATTATTTTAAAAGGTAGGCAGAGAAATACAAATTGCACATCAGCTGTAATTTATGTTAAATGCTGTTGTAAAGCTGTGCGTGTGATATGTTCATGTTCTGAGAAATGGGCAAGAGGAAATAAAACAGATGTTGTTGCTGTTAAACATTAGGCAACATGAACGATTCCACTTTTTCCCCCAAACACAAAAAAAGCAAGAGAAATGAATACAAACGACCTAAATTCATAAAATATTAAATGCCTACTTCGTTTATTCAATGTGTGTAACTCCATCTCTCACCATGAACATTGCAGCTGCTGTGGGGAAAGTGATGTTCATATTAAAGAGACATAGGAATGGGTGTTTGTGTTTAAATGATGTGGCAAAGGCATATGACTTGGCAGAGATGGGAAATCCCTATAGCTATAATTTAGAAGCTTTTGGACATTTTTCCAGAATTCAAAACCTTTTTTGAACTTTCTAAGATTACATAATATTTGGGATAAAGAGGTGAAAAGTGAGAGAATTTAACCCTTGAAATCAGAGTCATTTGGAAAAAATGTCTGAAACTTTTTGTAATACACTAAGAGCTTTATAAAGAGCTCCAGAACTTTCATAAAACTTCAGCTCTCTCTGGGTTTGACCCCTCCTCTTAGAGCTTTCAGTAACTTGAGAGATGTTTTGTCTAATACTGTGCAAATCTATTAAGTTTAATTTTGCAAGTATGTAGATGGGAAAAAATAATATTATTTTGCAAATGTCATCCTTTACAACAGGGCAAAATTCAGACTCCTAGGTAATAATTTGCTCAAGGAAGAAAACTGCCATTTTGGCAGAGGACGTTTTTAAATTTTTACAATGAAAACTGGGTTTTGCAGTAAAATGACTCTTGTCCATCTGTGAAAAATGTCTTTCGTTTTCACATGGCTAAAAGAGTGAGGCTTACAGCAATGAACATTGTAAGCATCAAATCTTCAGAAGCAAATACGTACAGCTACAAATACCTCACTTAGGCAGGCAAATGATATTCACACACAAGTTGGAGTTTGTACATGGCCAGTGCATTTACAGGTCTAAGCCAGGCATGGGAAAAGGCCCAGGAGCAGTTTTGAATTTGCACTTTCAAGATTTGGACCTGAAAGGCTTTAAAATATCTGAGCTAAGAAACCTGACCGATGGCAAGAAATCAAAATACAGAGACATTGTCACAATTACTGCTGGTGAACATTTCAGCAAAATTTTGATTTTCTCCATCAAAATTTTCCAACCAGCCCTACTCATAAGATAGGATTCAATAACAGAGTGTACCAAGGGATACTCATGTGTCTTTTTCTTTGCAACCCACCTTAACAAGATACAGCCCCGTTTCCTCCTGCCTCTTTCACCTTTATACACGAATCGTATTCACTGATGACAAACAACATTCAGCTTGAGCAGACTGGAAAACTCCCACACTACAATGAACATTCTGAAGACGGTTCATGTCAAAATTGCTGAGTGGCTTGTCTGTTGCCTTCTCCCTTTGGCTTTCTGCTTTTGATAATGGGCAAATTGGAGTTTGTGGTGTCAAAGAGAGACCACCCATTGTTTCTGAGACAAACAAGACTGCAAATGCTATCCTGCTCACTTTTAACAACATACAATCACTCTACCCCTCTTCCAGGGGCAGTCACTGATGAAGGAGCTGTAAGCACAAATATGTTGGGCCAAATTCTTTGCTGATATAAATGGGTGAAAAATGCCAGTGAAGTCCACTGAGCTGAGCTCATTTAAACCCTCAGAATATTTGGCTCCTTGTACCCTCTGAGAGAAGAATGATGGACTAAGCAGAATTCTATCCTGTGTAGGTCCAAAGGGCTAAGCAATGCAGAGTCACTACTAGTGACTGTTCATTACTGCACCTGAGGGAGAAGAGGGGCATGTCCCCCCTCCGCTCACATGTTCTTATCCTATATCCTTAATACGGCTGCAGGACTATTGCATTTTCACTTCTTGTTTCCTCCAGTTCCTAACTTTTTCCTGTATGTGGGTTGTACCTCTGAGCTGAAAGAATGATACCCCCTCAGTTATGGAAACCCGTGTGCCTACCCTCAGACTTTTTGAGAAGGCCACACAGGTAGGGGCTATGAATATGACGCTAGTTTCATCCCTCTACTCTGCCTGCTACAGGGAAAAATCTCAGTGCTGATCGGAGTACTTTGAAGCAAGTTCTAAAGGACATTACGGAACCATAGTTCATGCTATCCCTCATTTATATTTTTAGATATTGAATTCAAAACCACTGTGCCAGCTCTCCTCTCACGGGATGCGGCTGACCTAGAACACTTATATGAGAAGCTCATGGACAAGGCTGCCAGCTGTATTGCCAAAATGATTTGTGAGAAAGCACAAGACAAAGCCTCTGCTGACATTAGGGGGTAGCTGAAAAAGAATGCAGAAAAAGAAAGTGAAAAAAAAATTGGAGGGCCGGACTTGTAAAGAGCTAGAATTGGGGTAGAACAGTAACATCCTCCAGCAACCATTACAGACAGAGGGAACTCATGTGAACAACTGGGCAGGCACTTTTACACCCTCATATTGGCTGCCCGCATTTCATTTCCTCATTTGCAACTACGATGACTCCCTTTGTTTGTTGCTGTAGGGCCATTACTTTTACCCTGGGCACAGCAAAGCTCCCTGACTGCTCCACTTCACCCCATCAGCCAGCCCTGTGGTACTAATGAGTGCAGGGACTGTTGGAAGGTAAGAGGAGATGTTGGACCCTATGGGATGATTTTACACCTCTTGCCCTCACTGCTTACACTTTTCTTTTTACAAAGAGAAGTCTGAGGACTATGGCCCAGATCCTCAAATGTATTTAGATTCCTATCTTCAATTGAAATCAAGGCACTGAGGTGCCTAAATACCTTTGAGGATCTTGGCCCATGATATTGTGTTCTTTTTCCCTCTAATGCTTCTCTCCCTGCCCCGCAAGTTCCTGGAATTGTTGAATCCAGATCCTTTTTTCCTCATTTTTCCACCAGTATTCTCTCCTCCATACACTTCCCCTCCCACGCCTCAGCCCACTCTCCCACATAAAACAGCCTTTTACTATCACATTTGCTGTGTTCAGCAATATACAGTAGCGACCCACAGTAATTGCTGAGAAAGTTTTCACTTTTTTTTTTGGAAATGTAATTTCTTTCTGATGCCTGCACATCCTCCGTCCCCCGCTGAGCCAGTGCACTCTGATAATCATGTGAGTAACATTGAGATAGAGATCAAGTGATGCAGCTGGCTGTCTCTCAACTTTGACTTTCAGCTTCACATTTACTTGGATGCACATATTACTGTCTGAGGAAATATAAAGCCATTTTCCTCTAATGAAAACGGCTTTTAGTCTGTGGTGAAACTGCCCCAGATTTAGAGAATGAAGGGGGAGGGAAAATTCTGCTTCCCTCTAAAAATAGCAAAGCATTCATTCTGCTAGCTGTTTCTTGGGCACAATTTTTCTTTGTACATATGGATTAGCAATCCATTTTAATTCCAGCTGTAGATGTATGCGATGCACAGTGCATTCACATGGTTATAAAGGCATATTTTTACCATGCCCTTTTCTGAATGAAAGATTTGTGCTTAATGCTTTTCAAACCCCAGAGTCCCAGGTTTTCTAATTTGGTTGCTAGTGAAGGTGTTCAGATCTACATGCATAAGTGCCAATATACCAATTTGAGGGACAGTACACAGCAGGAATCCATAAAACAGGCAGCCCAGTTTCAAAACTGAGTTCTCAGTCTTCTGTCTTAATTCTGCAACCAGATCCAAATGGACACAAGGGTCCAAGAGCATGAATGAAATTTACAGAACTTCACATCAATCATGATTATTAGGTTTTAAAATTGGCTAAGATATTTAAATGAGATTAACTGAAAGGATTTTAGGGGGTGAATGTGTAAAATTAAGAACTACAACAGGGTTTAGAAGAGGAATTGTGAGAAACTGTAAGAAAAATTGCCAGTTGGACCTTGATTCGTACATACAATAGCAGTCTCTCAAAAAATGATTTACATATGATTTGACATTTAAATGCACCTTAAAATAATTTATGAAACTCTACATACAGTCTATTATTATTATCATCAGATCTGTGCATTGGTTTTCATAAGGACCTGAATAAGCCTGAACAGAGCAGATTCACTTAAAAGTTTTGGAAGATTCTCCTATTTTAGTGATATTTCCTATCCTTAATGCAGGGGATGCTGCTGAACCCGAAAATCTCTCCAAGGGTGTAGCTACACTGCAATCAGAGGTATGACTGTAGCTCACATCCCCAGCTATCCCCAGGCTTGTTTTACCCCCGGTACCAATGCTAAAAGTAGCAACATAGATGTGACAGCATGGGCTGTACAAGCACACCGGTACCCTGGATGTCTAGTAATGTTGTTGAAACCCACTGTTGTCACATTCACACTTCTATTTTTAGCAATGCTACTATAGGTAAAGCTATCCCAGTAATGACTACCCAAGCAACAATAACATCTTGGATTGCAGTGTAGACATATTCTAAAACAGAATAAACTTTTAAAGAGCAACCTCTGCATCCCATTTACATGGGCCTTCCCATTGACCCATTTATGAGGCTAAAGTCAAGTATGGCCCTCTTGTCTCACAGTATTTTCACCATCAAGGATCTGAAACACCAGGAGAAGACCACATATAAAATATTACAGGCCCTGTGACAAGGTTGGACTCACCCCGGCGGCGCCTCCTGCTGGTTTCAGTCAGGAATCAGCTCACCAGCCTCTGAAGCGCCCTCTGCAGGCCAGTGATCCGCCTGTCCACTCTGGCCCCGTGTCCCTCCCAGCCCTTTTAACTGGGGTGCTGTCCCCTGGCAATATCCCACCAGTCTTACTTCTAGGGTCTCCCCTCCCCAGGGGAACCCCCAACCCACTATCCCCACCTCGCCTCAGTCGTAGGCTACTGCCAGTCACCAGCTAGCCCCCGCGCCCTGGGGCAGACTGCAGTGTAAGCCACTCATCACCAGCAAAGGGGGTTTGGACCTGCTGCCTCAGCCTACCTGTGGGTTGCCCCCTGCAACCCCTGTACCTGTTGGGCCTAACACTAGGCCGCAGCCTGGGGCTTTCCTAGCTGGAACTCCCCAGCTGCTCAGGCCCTTCCCCAGCCCTGCTCCACCCTAGGTACCAGCTCAAGTCCCTGCAGCTAAGCCCTTCCCTCTCTAAAGACAGAGAGAGAGTGCATCTTTGCTCCAGGCCCACTGCCCACTTATAAGGGCCAGCTGGGCCCTGATTAACTGGCCACACCTGTGGCTTCCTTGCCAATCAGCCCAGCTTCTGAGCCTCAGCCCTCTCCCGGGGCTATTTCCAGCCCCCCCGGGCAGGAGCAGAGTTCCACCCCACTACAGGCCCCTAAAGGCAGTTGACGGGGTTGGTGCTGCGGGAGCCGGAGCTGCGGCTGGTCCTGTCGGCGTACGCCGAGGATGTGCTCCTCGTGGCCCAGGACCCGGGCGACTTGGTGCGGGTGGAGGCTTGCCAGGCCATCTACTCGGTGGCCTCCTCTGCCCGGGTCAACTGGGTCAAGAGCTCTGGCCTGGTGGTAGGGAACGGGTGGCAGGCGAGCTCCCTCCCACCCGCGCTTCAGGCCATCAGGTGGAGCGCGGGTCCGCTGCTCTATCTCGGCGTTTACCTTTCCGCCACGCATCCGTCTCCGCCGGAGAACTGGCACGGTTTACAGGGCAGGGTGACCGAGCGGCTCCGGAAATGGACAGGACTACTCCAGTGCCTCTCCCTTCGTGGGAGGGCACTGGTACTCAATCAACTAGTCCTGTCCATGCTCTGGTACCGGCTCAACACCCTGGTCCCGGCCCCGGGTCTCCTGGCCGACCTCCGGACGGCGATTCTGGAGTTCTTCTGGCCAGGACTGCACTGGGTCTCTGCAGGGGTCCTCCATCTGCCCCTGGAGGAGGGTGGGCAGGGCCTGAAGTGCCTGCGCACTCAGGTCCGTGTCTTCCGCCTCCAGGCCCTGCAGAGACTCCTTTATGGTGCAGGTAGTCCGGCGTGGAGCGTACTGGCGCACGCCTTCCTGCGCCGCTTCCGAGGGCTCCGGTACGACCGGCAGCTCCTTTATCTCGATCCGAGGGGCCTTCCGCGAGACCTCTCCGGGCTGCCGGTCTTCTACCAGGACCTCCTCCGGACCTGGAAACTGTTTTCAACTACCAGGTCCGTGGCGGCCACCGGGGGGGCAGATCTCCTCGCGGAGCCCCTGCTACACAACCCCCAGCTTCGTGTGCAGGCGGCGGAGTCCCCCTCGGTGCGCCAGAGGTTGGTCCTGGCAGAAGTCACCAGAGTCGGAGACCTCCTGGATTACGACCGGGGAGACTGGCTGGATCCCCTGACGCTTGCGCAGCGCATGGGGCTCTCCAGGCCTTGTACTCCCCGGCGCGTACTCCAGGAGGTGAGGGCCGCTTTGCCACCCGCTGCTCGGGTCTACCTCGACCGGGTCCTGCACGAGGGCACGCCCCGCCCACCCTCCACCCCAGGCCCCCCGGACCTTTTCACCGGGCCCCTGCCCCGTGGACCCAACCGGCCCCCCCGCCCCTTCTCCATGAGCCAGCTGCACACCTTGCAGCCGGTCCGCTTTCAAACCGCGCCACGGAAGCATCTCTACACGCTCGTGTTCCACACCCTTCATTTCCTCGCCCTCGTGTCCCGCCCCAACACAAAGTGGCGGGACCTTCTACCACCTCTAGAGGGTGAGGAGCCCCGGTGGGCCAGCCTCTATTCCACTCTGATACCGAGGCCCACCGGGGATGTCAGCTGGCGACTCCTTCACGGGCCGTGAGCACGGGCGTGTATTTGGTGCGGTTTACCCCTGTCCCGGATACCTGCCCCTTCTGTGGTGTGAGGGAGACCCTGGTGCACGTCTACCTGGAGTGCGCCAGGTTGCAGTCCCTATTCCGGCTCCTCACCAATATTTTGTTAAGATTTTGGCTGCACTTTTCCCCTCACCTCCTTCTCTATGCACTCCCTATCCGTGGCCCCACAAAGTCATGGGACCTCCTGGTCAATCTCCTCCTGGCCCTGGCTAAATTGGCCATCTATAAAACCAGGGAGAGGAGGTTGGCCGATGGAGGCTCCGGTGCCTGTGGGGCCTGTTTCCGATCCCTTGTCCGTTCACGCATCCAAGCAAAGTTCCTCTGGGCGGCGTCCACTGGCTCCCTTGACGCCTTTGAGGAGCAGTGGGCGCTGTCCGGGGTTCTCTGCTCGGTGTCCCCGTCAGGCTCCCTTCTTTTAACCCTGTGACCGCACCCCTGACCCTGTTATTTCATTAGTTGTCCCCCGGACTCATTTGGATTCCAGGTCCTGTGGATCCTCCCCTTAAACTAGGGGGGGTCCTTTAGCAGTGGGCGGGCTTCTGCCCGCCCACTTCCCGGAACCCAATAAGTACAGGCCCCTAAAAAAAAAGTCTCCCTGAGGCATTTAAAACAACTGTGAAATATTAAACAAAATACAAATGATCATAAGTACTTGAACTACAAAAACTAGAGCCAGGGCCTGCCCCTAATTATTACATCTGAATGTGAATTTGTAAGTCTGACAAAGCACTATCCATGGTGAGTTTGTTTTATGTATCACTTTACATGAAATCTCAAGGTCTTTTAAAGACAGGGTGATAAGACTTTGTGCTGGTAACAATGTCAGCCAAACCATATAACTTCTTGGCTCCCTCTTTACAATCATCTGTGTCCATTTCAGTCACTCTCCACCCACTCTACATGCCCACTTTATGATGATGAATAATTTTGTTATTCTGGATCTGTGATGGAGTGAAACTCATAGACAATTGCCTGATTCAGCAAACCCCCATCAACTTCACTGGGGCTGCTTGCCTGGGAAATTGTTATTTATATCAGCAAGGGTTGTAGGATCAGCTCCAGTGTTTCCAATCTAACCTTGACACCCAGGGTGAACCTGCCAAGGATTTGCCATCCCTAGTGATATTACTCATAGGTTCTGTGTAAGATTAGTTACCCTGATTACAATGAAGTCAGTCCACAGTAAATATGCAGTCAAGCACTATGAAATTGTATTCACCCATTCCACACTGCTTTTATTGATGCAAATGTTTGCTATGTGTCAGTACACTTAGATTTCTTCATTTATGGGTGTGTTTGCTGTATCAACTTCAAAGCACAATCTGTGCCCTCTGATACACTGCCCACTTCCCCTATGCTAGCTTATAATGGCATGAACTTGGCTTCTAAATCAACTGCTGAAGCAATCATGGCCCAATGCAGCAGTAAGAGGCTGAGGTAAATATCTATCCCCCTAGAAAACCAGTCAATTAAATTCAGCCTGGAAGGGATTCAATCTAATATCAAAGATGCTGCCACAAGGATATGTTCCCTGGAGCATAGGGTTAATGATTTAGAGCATGTCAAACTGGCCTGGAGTAGAAAAAATGGAATCACACGCACACACATACACACACACAAAGGTGTGCGAAACTATCAAAATAAGTAAATGCAATAATTACAAAAAAATTCACCGCAGAACGACAAGTACTCAGCACCCCAGTTCTGAGACACATCAAGACATTCTCATTTTTGTTGCAAGTATTCCATCACAACAAAAGAGTTGACTGCCCAAGTTTACTGGACTATAGCACTAAGAGTCTGCTAATACCAGGATGTCAAAACAAAAGCATATGTCAATCATCACTCAAGGTAACTGTAATTCCTGCTAGGAGCAGCTGATGATTTTACTGCATTCAAAATGGAGGCTGAAAGTTTGATGACTGCTTTCCAAGATGATGATTCTCTCTCAGGAACTTCTCTGGTGCGGATTTGGCCCCCAGCAGTAGTGTAGCCAGGTCCGGAGCACAGGGGGAGCGGCGCTATAAAAAGGCGCCTCCCCACTCCCCCTGTACTCACCCCCGTGGCGCCTTCGGGGGTCCGGACCATATAGGAGGTGATTTCATAGAATCATAGAATATCAGGGTTGGAAGGGACCTGAGGAAGTCATCTAGTCCAACCCCCTGCTCAAAGCAGGACCAATCCCCAATTTTTGCCCCAGATCCCTAAATGGCCCCCTCAAGGATTGAACTCACAACCCTGGGTTTAGCAGGCCAATGCTCAAACCACTGAGCTATCCCTCCCCCCCCCAAAGGGCCCGGGGCTCCAGCCGCTGTGGGGAGCCCCGGGACCTTTAAAGCACCGCCGGAGCTCCAGCAGCGGGGCTCGGGTGGCACTTTAAAAGGCCCACGGCTCCCCACAGTGGCAGGAGCCCCGGGCCTTTTTAAGCACTGCCCGAGTCCCGCTGCCGGAGCCGGGCTCGGGCAGGGATTTAAAAGCCCCGCGGCTGCAGGAGCTGGGGGCCTTTTAAATCCCCGCCCGGCTCCGGCAGCAGGGCTCGGGCGGCGCCGCTTCACTCACAGGGGGAGCGGCCGGTCTCCCTGCTCCCTCCCTGGCTCCGCTACTGGCCCCCAGCACCATAGAATCAAGAAGCTTCACAATCTCTAATATATTTATCCTTACAACACCCTCGTGAGGTAGAGAAAAATGATACAAAAGGCCATATTTTCTGCCTCAGCATCTAATCCAGAGTATGCAATTGACTGGTAAAAATGTAATTGACTGCAATTGATGGTAAAAAATGCATGCGGCCTCATTTTTCATGTGCAAAATGGCATCTGTGTGTCCAAGTTGTGCATTTGCCATCCCATTTGTCATGCTGCCTGGAGTGGCTCATGATCCTGAGTACCTACCTCAGGGCAGGCTATATCAAAAACAGGGCAGACACCCCAAGTTGGGTGTAAATTCTATAATTAGATTTCACCAAATCAGTAACATACGTGAACTCCTTGATCACTATATCAGTCTTAGCATAGAATCAAACACAGTCCCCTTTGACTCTCCAGTCTATGTTGCCACCCAGGCAGCTGGATTTAGTGATAAATGGTCACTTACAACAAAAAAATCACAAAATATTCAGGTTGCTTCCAGTCCCAAGAGACCAGTCACTTGTCCCCGATCAACTGGTACCCTAGATCTTACACCAAAAACAATGCCTGTAGTCAATCCTGTAATGAACTATCTAAAGGTTTATTAACTAGGAACAAGAAATAGTTATTTACAGGTTAAAGCAAACAAACAAACATACATACAAATGAGTTACCATCTACAATTCCTAAAGACGAAAGAGATGCGGTAATCTGTCAATTCAAAATGTCTTTTGCGACAGACTATGGGTAATCCCTGGGGATTTTTAATTTAGTTTACTGTCTCTGGTCCTGTGAGAGTTCAAAGAGCAGAGATGAAAAATTTTCATATTTTTATTTCCCTCTTCCAGTATTCAAACAGAGGGACAAGACCTTCTGCACATACTTCTAGGTGGCACATTTAACAAATGTTGTGTCTTATAATGGCCCACTTAATTTTTGATAGTCCTGGATAAGTATGGGGGGAGCACGAGTCCCGTGTCTGGGTTCACAAGTTCAGAGCAAATCTTTTCAAAGAGATAAGCAATGCTTACATATTTCCTTATTGCATGGAATACAGACGTGATACGTGAGATGAATGCATGCAACAACTTACAAGCATTTCATAGATTCTAAACACTAAATACATTTTAATAAGATTAGTACCTATTTTGAACAAAGTTAACATATAGGTGAGATGGTTTGGTTTCCAGTTATGAGTTCATCAGTGCTTAGATAATGCCTACATCCTTGGCCAGAACTGCCACTTGGTTTACCACTGTCACACCACCTGTCCTAATACAAGTGCCAAATAGGTGCCTGCCTATTTTTGCAAGGGCAATCAGTTCAGTGTGCAAAAATTGACCTAATTTTTGTATATGGAAGTCACTGAAAGATGACAGTGACAGAATCCAACAATTCTACTTCTCAGGGTACACCTCGAGGTGCATACATTGGCCTAAGAGGCATACGTGAGAGGCATAGGAGTGGTGGAAATATATCTAAAGAGGAAAATTAGTTCTACCTTGATGAGGTGTAGCTGAGGAACATCTAGAAAAATACTATTTAGCTACACTGAAACTGGGAGAGGACCCTCAACTGGAGTCAAAGGGTATGTCTACACTTGGAGATAGCGGTGTGATTCCCAGATCAAGGAGACAACTCGCAGTAGCTCTGATTGAGCAAGTACACTAAAAACAGTAGTGTAGTTGCAGCAGCCTGTGGAACAATGAGGAGTGGAAGGGGCTCGCCCACCCCCCGCAAGTACAAACCAACCCAGGCCCCTTAGGTGCATACTGCCCAAGCTACCGCAACTATACTACTAATTTTAGAATAAGTGCAAATATGTCTCCTCAAGGTGCTCACAACCCCAGCTTCAAGTGTAGACATACCCAAACTGTCAACTTCAGAGTAGCATGTGCAAGCTCAGGATTCTGTACATCTTCTGGAACCATTTCAAAGGGGGAGAAAGGATAGTTTTGTGCTTTAGGCATTGGATGGAGACCTGGGTTCAATGTCTGGATTTGTTACAAACTTCCTTTGAGACCTTGAGCAAGACAATCTCTCTGTGCCTCAGTTCTCCATCTGTAAAATGGAGATAAGAATACATCCCTACTCCCATCTTTTGGCTAGCTTGCCTATTACGATTGTAAGCTGATTAGGGCAGGGACTGTGTACACACAATATGTAGCACAAAGAGACCAAGATAGGGCTTTTAGGAACTACTATAATAAGTGGTAACATGATTTCATGAAGCAGTGTAAGGAAAATGACAACCTTAGGTGCTCTAGGGATTTGAAATGTCATCAACAGGCGAAACCCCAGAGACCAAAACTCCATTCTTGGTAGACAAGCAAAGGAGCAGGTGATTTTAAACAACTGTGTTTTAAGATTATTTATTTGCAATGTATAATTTCTTCACTTATATTTTCTGCACCTGATGTGAGACCTCAGACTATAGTCTATATTTATTTTCAAAACCTAAAAAACATCTGCACCATTACCTATGGAATATGTCTCAGTTAAGTAGTGCCTTCAACAGTCCCTTTAAGGCAGCCATGAGGAGTAATTAAATATTTAGGAATGCAGCTTCCATCTAGTTTGTCAGCCCAGTTCCAGTTAAATTATGTTCCCCATCACAGACTGCATCTAATGATTTAATTAGGTGGATGGAGTTAGTTACCATGATCATTAATAGACTGTGTTAATATAATCAAAAATGAATACTCTCTAGAGCTGGCTGAGTTTATGCTCGCTGGACTCTATAAAATGTTTGGCCATTTTAAGTAATTAGTTCTGGTCTGTTTTACATCCATCACAGGAGTTCTGGGTATATTTGCTTTGTCAAAAAGATGCATTTACTTATATGATTCAAGTCATAGGAGACCTTGTGTTATAAACTCCTTCAGTGCACAATTTCTCTCTCTCTCTCCATCAGTAGTACTTATCTGCTCTCCCCATTACCACGGTATCTAAGCACCGCACAATCTTTAACACAGTTATCCTCACAGCACACCTGGGAGGTAAGGCAGTGCTATTATCCCCATTTTACAGATGGGGAACTGAGCACAGGGGGATGAGTAACTTGTCCAAGGTCACATGGGAAGCCTGTAGCAGAGCAGCGATTTGAACCGAGATCTCCCAAGTCCTAAAATAGTGCCTTAACCCCTAGATCATCCTGCCTGAAATGAGCACTTCAATGCACAGTTACCAGCAAATATGAGACTCAGCGCATACAGTTTAAGTAGCTACTTTTGGAAGGTGGTCTCAAACTTAACAAAAGGAAAACTTTTCAAAACAATGTCAGTCCCTTCCTTTGTGTCAATGCAGAAAAGAGTTACACACTCAAAAATGTATCGGGGTCCTTCTGATTTTAATAAATCAAATTGTGAAAATCACGATAGAGGATTTTTTGGGAGGAAAGTAGTTTTCCTTATAAAAGATATCGAAAGAGATCGTTATTGTGAGACAGTTAATAAGCATAACTGATGAGTGTGATGGGGAACTGACACTTCAAGTTCAGGAAGAGAACTCTCCTAGGCCAACCAGTTCCTGGGAAATAAACAAGACAAGATGCTTCCCCTCTATTTGCTGCAAGAGGGAATCTAGGACTAGAATGATTAGACTCTAAGGTGCTCAGACACCATGTTGATGGGCACAGTATTAAAAAAATAGACAGAGTAACAACAGAATAAACAAGTAGGTGCTTGTTAACCTGGTAACTACAGAGTAAGAAGATATAGGCTGGAAAAGGCCCTGGGGAGATCACAGAGACAAGTCAAAGAGACAACTTAGGGGCTCTGGCTACAGTGGGCTTAAAAAGAAGCCCTATCCCAAATATCTTAGGCAGAAGGATGGTGGACAGAATATAGGATTCCATGTTATGTGGAGGGTTAAATAGGGACCTATTATCTTCAGGTGTCCATCTAACATACAAAAGGATCGTGTTCAGGTATCCTAGTAATAGCATAGTATAAATGCTCAGACAGACAGGGCTTTGTTTTACGCATTACTTGAGAGTTCAGTCAGACGGTGACTGCTGAAGCTGATTTGATAGAATCATCTCCCGAGGGAGGGTATAATATCTGAGAGCTGAACGGGGATGATGTGTTAGCTTACACTACAGAAGAAGTATGACCCCTCTTCCACAGACATGTTGCAGCACTCACTGTGTCCACCAACCAGTCAGTAATGCAACTAACAAGGAAGGCCTGTAGCATCTCCCTTTCACTCTATGTGAAAAGGGGCTAAACTTAATGGTAGTGTCACATGGAACATCAAGGGCTGATTTCCCATCCTCTACTTCCCAAGTAGGCAGGGACTAGGGGGTCCTGTGAAAGAAGCACTCGTATCTTCTACAGAGTGGTGGCAGAGACAAAAGGAAGGGAGAAGCCACCCCTCACATCTTAGCATTCTAAATCACCTGAAGACATTTCCAGTGCCTCGTTAATCACTCAGTACCCACAGCCCTGATCATGTCCCATCTTAACATTCTGCAGGTAAAATGGGCAGAACTCTGATCATCTCCTTTGAAGAGAGAAAAGCAACAACAGCAGAGGTCCCTTTACTTTCAAGCATGCTTTCTGAGATGGGTATTTAATGTTAGCAGTAATACTGTAAGCTCATTACTTTAGAGAAATTCTAAGGGGAGGCAGCAATACCAGAACTACTGGCTGAAATAGTAACCCTTCAGCCTTAAGGTCACAGGAAAAGTCATTCTTGTGGGCTCAGTGAAAACTGATCTGATGGATACGAATGAAAGCAAAGAAAGTTGCCTACTGTATATACGCTTCCAAAGTAAATAAAACCCTTGAAGAGAAATGACACAGTTACTGAATCAAGAGAAAAAGCAGAAAGATATATTATCTCAGGAAGCCAGATTCACTCCCATGCAGTAAGTCACTGGAAGTTTGGTACTGTTTAACGGCAGGACAAAAAGATTGGAAATCTTGGAAGGTTTTAATAAATCTAAGAGAGGATGAACAGTCGGACCCACCAACTCTGCCTTTTTCTTCTAAAAGGACATTACAGAAAAAAATGTTACCTCTGGCAATTAGATGATGTGATAACTGCTCCAAATATTAATAGATTAGGATGATTTCAGCAGCGGGTAAAAGGTTTCTCATTTCAAACTGACAAACCAGATTAAGATCTCACTTGCTCATGAGGAAATATGTCAAAAAATGGAGCAGAATTGGTAGTCTACCACAAGCTTAGAAGAAATAGAGTCACTGGGCCGTGTTCTGCTGTGATCCACATTTATGTAAATCAAATATGAGTTTTAAAATGAGTTATTCCAGAGGTATACTGCTGTAGCTGAGAGCAATATATGGCCCACTTGTGATCAACATAGGAGGAATTCACAGATTTGAGAAACACTGATACAGCAAAGTCAAAATGGAAATAATCTTGGGTGGAGACCATGGGCTTGGAAAAATGTGTATGTATCTCTGCACTGATATTCATTGCTAAGAATTCTAGACATTAGTTATTAAAGAGATTATTTCATAATCATGCTTACCTTCAGGGGCGGCTCTAACAATTTTGCCACCCCAAGCAGTCGCCGCTGAATTGCCACGGCAGCGGGTGAGAATGGGGCGGCAGTCCGAGTCCCGCAGCAGCAATTTGGCGGCAGGAAGAGCGGCGGACCTGCTGCCAAATTGCCGCCCCATTCTCGATGCCGTTCCAAGCACCAGCTTGGAAAGCTAATGCCTGGAGCCGGCCCTGCTTACCTTCTCCTGAATAGTTAGGAGGAAAATATAGTAGGAAGACATGTATATATATATAAATACACACACACACAGAGAACATGAAAAGATGGGGGTTGCCAAACCAACTCTAATGAGACAAATCAATTAAGGTGGGCTATTATCAGCAGGAGAAAAGAAAACTTTTGTAGTGACCATCAGGGTGGCTCATTTCAAACAATTGACAAGAAGGTGTGAGTAACAGTAGGGGGAAAATTAGCATGGGGAAATATTTTTAGTTTGTGTAATGACCCATCCACCCCCAGTCTTTATTCAAGCCTAATTTAATGGTGTCCAGTTTACAAATTAATTCCAGTTTTGCAGTTTCTCGTTGGAGTCTGTTTTTGAAGTTTTTTTGTTGAAGAATTGCAGCTTTTAGGTCTGTAATTGAGTGTCCAGGGAGGTTGAAGTGTTCTCTGACTGGTTTTTGAATGTTATAATTGTTGACATCTGATTTGTGTCCATTTATTCTTTTGCCTAGAGTCTGTCCGGTTCGGCCAATGTACATGGCAGAGGCAAGGCCGGCGCTTCCACTAGGCGACCCTAGGCAGTCGCCTAGGGCGGCAGGATTTTGGGATTGGCATTTCGGTGGCGAATCATTTCCTGGTGGCGATTTGGCGGCAAGAAAAGCGGCCGCCGAGAACACAACTTCGGAGGAGCTGCCGCTGAAGCACCGCCGATTACGGCGGAGGAGTGCTGCTGCCTAGGGCGGCAAAAACCCTGGTGCTGCTACTGGGCAGAAGGGCATTGCTGGCACATGCTGGCAAATATCACATTGGTAGATGTGTAGGTGAACGAGCCCCTGATAGTGTGGCTGATGTGATTAGGTCCTATGATGGTGTCCCTTGAATAGATATGTGGACTGAGTTGGCAATGGGCTTTGTTGCAAGGATAGGTTCCTGGGTTAGTGTTTTTATTGTGTGGTGTATTTTGCTGGTGAGTATTTGCTTCACGTTGGGGGGCTGTCTGTAAGCGAGGACTGGCCTGTGTCCCAAGGTCTGTGAGAGTGAGGGATCATCCTTCAGGATAGGTTGTAGATCCTTGCTGATGTGCTGGGGAGGTTTTAGTTGGAGGCTGAAGGTGACGGCTAGTGGCGTTCTGATACTTTCTTTGTTGGGCCTGTCCTGTAGTAGGTGACTTCTGGGTACGCTTCTGGCTCTGTCAATCTGTTTCTTCACTTCAGCAGGTGGGTATTGTAGTTTTAAGAATGCTTGATAGAGATCTTGTAGGTGTTTGTCTCTGTCTGAGGGGATTGGAGCAAATGCAGGTGTATCTTAGAGCTTGGCTGTAGACAATGGATTGTGTGATGTGGTCTGGATGAAAGCTGGAGGCATGTAGGTAAGTATAGTGGTCTGTAGGTTTTCAGTACAGGGTGGTGTTTATGTGACCATCACTTATTAGCACTGTAATGTCCAGGAAGTGGATCTCTTGTGTGGACTGGTCCAGGCTGAAGTTGATGGTGGGATGGAAATTGTTGAAATCCTAGTGGAATTCTTCAAGGGCTTCTTTTCCACAGGTCCAGATGATGAAGATGTCATCAGTGTAGCGCAAATAGAGTAGGGGCGCTAGGCGACGAGAGCTGAGGAAGCATTGTTCTAAGTCAGCCATAAAAATGTTGGCATACTGTGGGGCCATGCGGGTACCCCTAGCAGTGCCGCTGACTTGAAGGTATACATTGTCCCCAAATGTGAAATAATTGTGGGTGAAGACAAAGTCACAAAGTTCAGCCACCACGTTTGCCGTGACATTATCAGGGATACTGTTCCTGATGGCTTATAGTCCATCTTTGTGTGGAATGTTGGTGTAGAGGGCTTCTACATCCATAGTAGCTAGGATGGTGTTTTCTGGAAGATCACCTATGGATTGTAGTTTCCTCAGGAAGTCAGTGGTGTTTCGAAGATAGCTGGGAGTGCTGATAGCATAGGGCCTGAGGAGAGAGTCTACATAGCCAGACAATCCTGCTGCCAGGGTACCAATGCCTGAGATGATGGGGTATCCAGGATTTCCAGTTTTATGGATCTTGAGTAGCAGATAGAATAACCCTGGTTGGAGTTCTAGGGGTGTGTCTGTGCAGATTTGTTCCTGTGTTTTGTCAGAGAGTTTCTAGAGCAGATGATGTAGTTTATTTTGGTAACCCTCAGTGGGATCAGAGGGTAATGGCCTGTAGAATGTGGTGTTAGAGAGTTGCCTTGCAGCCTCTCGTTCATATTCCGACCTATTCATGATGACGACAGCACCTCCTTTGTCAGCCTTTTTGATGATGATGTCAGAGTTGTTCCTGAGGCTGTGGATGGCATTGTGTTCTGCATGGCTGAAGTTATGGGGCAAGTGATGCTGCTTTTCCACTATTTCAGCCCATGCACATCGGCGGAAGCACTCTATGTAGAAGTCCAGTCTGTTGTTTCGACCTTCAGGAGGAGTCCACGCAGAATCCTTCTTTTTGTAGTGTTGGTAGGAAGGTTTCTGTGGGTTAGTATGCTGTTCAGAGGTGTGTTGGAAATATTCCTTGAGTCAGAGACGTTTAAAGTAGGATTCTAGGTCACCACAAAATTGTATCATGTTCATAGGGGTGGAGGAGCAGAAGGAGAGGCCTCGAGATAGGACAGATTCTTCTGCCAGGCTAAGAGTATAGCTAGATAAATTAACAATATTGTTGAGTGGGTTAAGGAAACCACTCTTGTGGCCCCTTGTGGCATGTAGTTGTTTAGATAGTTTAGTATCCTTTTTCCTTTGTAGAGAAGCAAAGTGTGTGTTGTAAATGGCTTGTCTAGTTTTTGTAAAGTCCAGCCATGAGGAAATTTGTGTGGAAGGTTGGTTTTTTTATGAGAGTATCCAGTTTTGAGAGCTCATTCTTAATCTTTGCCTGTTTGCTGTATAGGATGTTGATCAGGTGGTTCCGCAGTTTCTTTGAGAGTGTGTGGCACAATCTCTCAGCATAGTCTGTGTGGTATGTAGATTGTAATGGATCTTTTACCTTCAGTCCTTTTGGTATGATGTCCATCTGTTTGCATTGATAGCTGTATGAGTTTTTTCATGAAGTTGATGGATTTCCACTTCCACTTCAGTTCCTTGCATGGTGACAGGTTTCAGAGTGGTAGCCATGTTAATCTTTATCAGCAAAAAGAATAAGGAATACTTGTGGCACCTTAGAGACTGAGAAATTTATTTGGGCATAAGCTTTCATGGGCTAAAACCCACCCATTCTTCAGATGCATGGAGTGGAAAATACAGTAGGAAGATACTCAAAAGAATAAATGGACACAAATCAGATGTCAAGAATGATAACATTCAAAAACCAGTCAGAGAACACTTCAACCTCCCTGAACACTCAATTACAGACCTAAAAGCCACAATTCTTCAACAAAAAAACTTCAAAAATAGACTCCAACGAGAAACTACAGAACTGGAATTAATTTGCAAACTGGACACCATTAAATTAGGCTTGAATAAAGACTGGGAGTGAATGGGTCATTACACAAACTAAAACTATTTCCCCATGCTAATTTTCCCCCCTACTGTTACATACACCTTCTTGTCAATTGTTTGAAATGAGCCATCCTGGTTTGGCAACCCCCATCTTTTCATGTTCTCTGTATGTGTGTGTGTGTGTGTATATATATATATATATATATAATATACTGGCTATTGGATTAATAGTTTTCTGTTCCCTGAGTGACCAGAGCAGGGGCTGCACTACAACAAGCAGGAACTTTCTGGAACCAATTTAAGGCAGGCAGGCTAATTAGGACACCTGGAGCCAATTAAGAAGAATCTGCTAGAATCAATTAAGACAGGCAGGCTAATCAGGGCACCTGGGTTTAAAAAGGAGCTCACTTTAGTTTGTGGTGTTGCGTGTGAGGAGCTGGGAGCAAGAGGCACACAAGGAGTTGAGAGGGAGAAGAGTTGAAGGACTGAGGAGTACAAGCATCAGCAGACCATCAGGAGGAAGGTCCGGCAGTAAGCGTAAAGAAGGTGTTGGGAGGAGGCCGTGGGGAAGTAGCCCAGGGAGTTGTAGCTGTCACGCAGCTGTTACAGGAAACCCTAAAGACAACTGCAATCCACAGGGCCCTGGGCTGGAACCCGGAGTAGAGGGCGGGCCCGGGTTCCCCCCAAACCTCCCAACTCCTGATCAGACACAGGAGGAATTTGACTGTGGGTTCTACCAGAGGGAAGATCTCTGAGGCAATCAAAATCCGCCAATAAGCGCAGGACTCACCAAGGTAGAGGAACGAAAATAAGAAAGAAAAACTTGTAGCACCTTAGAGACTAACAAATTTATTTCAGCATAAGCTTTCGTGGGTTAGAACCCACTTCATCGGATGCATGGAATATATATATTGTGACAAAGTTCCTCCTCTACCTCGGTGGGTCCGCTTATTGGCGGATTTTGCTTGCCTCAGAGATCTTCCCCTCTAGTAGAATCCACAGTCCAGGTTAACTCCTCCTGTGTCTTATCAGGAGTTGGGAGGTTTGGGGGGAACCCGGGCCCGCCCTCTACTCCAGGTTCCAGCCCAGGGCCCTGTGGACTGCAGCTGTTTAAAGTGCCTCCTGGAACAACTGCACGACAGCTACAACTCCCTGGGCTACTTCCCCATGGACTCCTCCCAACACCTTCTTTATCCTCACCACAGGATCTTCCAGCAGTACGCCCTCTTACTCTCAGCTCCTATTGCCTCTTTCTCCCAGCTCCTCACACACAACCTCCTTCCACAGCTCCTGACATGCGCCCCTCACTGACTCACTGGGAGGCTTTTGACTAGTTTCAGCCAGCCCCTGATTGGCTGCAGGTGTCTCAATCAACCTCCCTGCCTTCTGGAAAGTTCTTAATTGGCCCCAGGTGTCTTGATTAACCTGGAGCAACTGCCATAAGGTATCAGGGATTTGTTTAGCCTGGGGCTAACATAGTGGTTCCTTACCACTTTCCTATAGCCCTCTGGCCTTGCCCCGTCACAATATATATTCCTACTGTATTTTCCAATCCATACATCTGATGAAGTGGGTTTTAGCCCACAAAAGCTTATGCCCAAATAAATTTGTTAGTCTCTAAGGTGCCACAAATACTCCTAGTTCTTTATGACAAAGACAGTTTATCAGATCCAACAAACTAATCTATCATCTTCTAATTGGGAACCCTTTTCTGCCAGCATGCCTGTTGCCTCACTAATCCGTATACTGTTTATTAGGAGAGAGAATAAATTATGCAAGAGATCTAATTATACCAATTTGTCAAAAGATGAGATAGTTAAACTGAGGACTTAAATAAAAAGAAATGAACATTTGATCCTAATTAGTTTGACCTAAACTTTAAGAACAAGTGGGAAAATAATCCCATGATGAATCTGTGAGAAGAGCGAGTACTGTAAAAAATGCCCAAGGTTTGAAAAGATCACTGTTAAATGGCACAAAGAAACATCATTTCTGTCACATCACTGGAGATTATTGTTCCTGATTCTTCTGTCTCACCATATATACTTGGTGTATCTCCAGAGGGGGCAAAGTTAACTTTAAGCAATCCTTCCTCCCCTCTGATTCTTGTGCCATCAAGGCACTAGGGTGATCTCCAAATAAATTAAAGCATCCTGAAGGTACTCTAATTGCACAAAGAAATTGCACAAAGTAGGTGGCTGAACATATCAAGGGGCTTGCACACATTTTTAAAGGCATACTTATTGCTCTTGGGATTGAAAATTTGACATGCTTTGGAATCATTTGGAATGAAAGGCACTGTATACATTTAAGGTATTATCATATTTGACTGAGAAGTCCACTTCATTGGCCAGATCCTGGGTGGACGTCAGTGGAGCTAGGTCAATTTACACCAGGTGTGGATCTTACCCTATATTCAATATGAAGTCCATTAAAATTAAGTAAGTGCTTTTATCATGTTTAGCCAAGTTTAATTTGAATTGAGAATGTTTACTTTAAAAAAGACAAATATTTCTTACTTGTGTTGAGTAAAGAAAAAAACATAGGAAATGAATTATCTCTATTTTCTTTAAATATATGCCAAAAGGCCTGATCAAGAATGGAAAGTAATAATATATTTAGCATGGATAGAAGAACTGTTGCCACTCACAGGCATCAGGGTTTTTAGGTCTACTACCTGAGAGCCTGCCATATGATGGGTAGTAATCCAAAAATCAAGTGCCAATTGGGGTTATTTTGCATGTCAAGTTATATTTCTAAATTGCAGCGTCCGGACTGCTACAGAATTCTTCTCTGTTCTTGCTGTACCTTTCTGTCTCCTCAGCCCTGAGTTAAGTGTGTTATTCCTAATTCATAGCAACTTCATGAAAAGCAGTCTATCAGGAATGGAACAGAATGATGTAATCCACAGGAAACTTCCTTTGGTAAACACGACTTGCTAAAGAAACTCAAACTTGAATGAATTCAAACTCCCTGCATTACAAAAATTCTGCACAATTTGTTTATCACTAGTTGACCACTTTGAAAAGTCAAAGCCACTTTTGAGACCTGCAGACCACAAGCTTTCAGGATATATCATGTCTAGTTCCATGGGAAACGTGTTTTGACAGACAAATACCGATGCTATAGCTATTCCACAGATAACTCTACAGCCAAAAACTCAAACTAGGATGTGCCAACATTAAGTTTGTATGCACCATCTTAACACTGCCCCACTGTGCATATACTTCACAACACAGTCTTTAATTATGCGACCAACAACTATTTCTTGTATCATACATTATAGTATACAATTTTTCTATAACCTTATATGTCACATCTTGTAATAGTGTGTAACACTGTTTGTATGCCAGACAAAACAGAGCTTTTGAAAATAATTTCAATGAAAAGTACATAGTAATATGTCCTTACAAATCAGACCACAAATTAAAGGCCTGATCCAAAGCCTACTGAAGTTAATGGGAGTTTTTCACTGACTTCAACAAGCTCGGAATCACAGCTTAAAGGTCTATTTATCCAATCATTAATCACACTGAGTAGAACTTACTCATGTGAGTAGTCCACTGACTTTAATGAACTACTTGCATATAAGCATGTACTAGTCAATTTGAATATGTGCTGCAGAATTGGGCTTTAAATATACAACACAGTGAGAGTGTAAATTTGATGCTGTACTTAAGCCACCTGTAATTGCATCTAACGTAGCTTTGCAGTTAACTCTCTCATCCCCAGAACTGCACCCAAGAAGATTCATTCTTTTCAACTAGCAGTATTTGCATGGTACACTATGTGGGCGCTGATTAAAACACATACCTCAGTGAGAGAAAAGCTTATTTATAAAAAGCCTAATGTCCTAATCCAAAATTCACTGAAATCAATGGGAGTTTTTCCACGTACTTCAATGAGCTTTGGACAAAGTCTTGAGACAAGGAAGCTCTACTGGGCCAACTTCACTCTCCAGGACGTTGACACACTGTTTGTGACCCATATGGCAGTTTCCTGTAATATTCTTGAAAAACCTTATTGAATTAAGTTTAAGTATCTTTGGGGTCCATTGTATTAAATACAAAGTGTATGTATCATTGTGGGCTCGGATTGTATGTAACCTTGGTAAGGGAAAGATGAGATGTGAGATCTGAGAGTTCAAAGGACTATATTAAATATGTGCCAGACAAGAATGGACTTTTGGGACAATACATGTGCAAGCGGATTTCCTGGGAATACCTGGGGAGTGGTTAATGCAAATTCCTCACCTCTGGTTATGCAACCCCAACCTTTGGAAGCTACACCCTGAGACGTGGGTCACTGGCTGCTGATTACCTGTTCCCCGAGACAAGAACAAAGGCCCAAACTGTATAAAGAAACAGCTGAAACAGCCTTCCTCTGTAGCGTGGGGCACGGGTCACTTGCTGGAGGATTCTCTGCATCTTGAAGTCTTTAAACCATGATTTGAGGACTTCAATAGCTGAGACAATAGGTGGGAGGATTGTAGCAGGAGTGGGTGGGTGAGATTCTGTGGCCTGCATTGTGCAGGAGGTTAGACTAGATGATCATAATGGTCCCTTCTGACCTTAAAGTCTATGAGTCTATGAACTGCCCAGCCTGGGCTCTGGTTCTGAATATGAGACCGTTATGTATTTGTAACCACGGGGAAAACCCATTTATGGATTATGAAGGTCTGATACCTATCGGAGACCAATGCTGGAGTTGGGGGTGATGTCTGGCAAGGTTTTTAGCATGTGTGCAGGTTCTTTTATTGTTTTTAATGTTTTCTTTGTAATGCTATCACCTTAAGAATAAATGTGCTTAGAAAGAGCTGTGTGGTAACTTGTAACTATGGGAAATTATGCTGCTCATAGCCTCTGGAGAGAAAGCAAAATGTGGACACTCACCTGCCTAGGCAGTCTGGCTTGTTGGCAATATCACAATGTAGGCCAGGAAAAACCCCGGTCAGAAGAGAGTCAGATGTGGGTCCTCTGCCCAAGAGAGTTAATGGCTGAAGAGCAGGGAACCTAGAGTGAGTACCCTCGAAGGACCACAATAGGGAAAATACAGGTGCAATTAGAATGAACTGTGACACTTATCTTGCAAAAATTCTGTCTCTTGCAAAAATATCCCCGACCTCCTTTCACATTATGGCACTGATTCAACAAAAAAAGTAAGTATATGCTTAAAGGTAAGCCCCCGCTTAAGTGTTTTGCTGAATTGGAATGGATTTGAGCGTATGCTTAAAGAATACACATAGTTGTTTTCTGAATCAAGGCACATAATTCTTGCAGATCTCCTAAGGTGCACAAGAGGGAGCATATTTTAGCAGCTCTGCAGCTGTCTCAAGTATGCAAAATCTGTCTCTCAACCCCTTCACCCATTACAAAGTCCAGAGGAGCCTTTCCCTAACCATAAGAGCCTCTACTGCTTCACAGCAATGTATTTTCCATTTCTTTCCTTTGGTGTGAACTTTATGAGTTTAGGGGGGAAAATACTGCATTTGCTCAGTACCTAATTTTTAGACTCATAACGTGGTCAAATCAAAACCAGTCACCACTGGAACAAAGAAGGGTACTTAACAAAGATGTTCAAAAACAACCGAGCCATTATCTCTCCAATTCTCCTAAGAAAATTCACCTTCAAGCAGAGACCAAGCATGGAAAATCTCAGCCAAAAGATGAAAGTTTCAGAAAGTTATGCTAACTTGACTCTACCAGTTACTACAGGTCCTGCTCTCATAAAGATATATATCATAAGGATATATGAAATAAGTGGATTTTACTGTTGATGCCTTCATTTTATTTTCTTCTTTTGTTGGAAGCCAAAGGAAGTTAATTTTCTTGCAATTACTGTGAATGGAGAAGAGAGAGATAGGAATGCTGTTATAAAATTTGAATTCTTCAAAAAGGGTTTGGCAAATTGAATCTTCTTTTGAAATTTTTCAGGCTTGACAGTTCAGCTTGATAAGGCCCGATTAAGATAGATCTACAATACAACTTGTTGAAATAAGCCTTAAGTTGGCAAATCCTGAACAGAAGCTTCTGGGAATGGCATTTAAAATCTTTTTTTTTTTTTTAGTTACTACGTCTACAAGATTTCCCCCCCCTTTTTATATGTATTATTACAGAGAAGTTTGTTCCTGTGGCATGTGGCTGGGCAAATAACTATGCTTACTGGGAAAAGT
This sequence comes from Chelydra serpentina, assembly GCA_037349315.1. Classification (NCBI taxonomy): domain Eukaryota; kingdom Metazoa; phylum Chordata; order Testudines; family Chelydridae; genus Chelydra; species Chelydra serpentina. The sequence goes on along the minus strand of JBAIAC010000035.1, from coordinate 23,592,477 downwards.
AGTAATAGAAAAATATTTTATGTGGTTTTAGTAGTCTTTAAGGTGCATTAGAAGATGGAAACAAGAAGAACTGGTGTCATGGACCTGATCCAAAGACCAACTAAGTCAATGGGAGTCTTTTCTTTGACTTCAGTGGATTTTGGATAGATCCAACACTGTGGGTATCTCTACACTGCAACTAAAAACCCACGCCAGGGACTCAGGCTATGGGGCTGTATAATTGTAGTGTAGATGTTCGGGCTCAGGCTAAAGACCAGGTTCTAGGCCCCTGAGAGGTGGTGAAAGCCCCACACCCTGAGTCCCGCAAGCCCAAGTCAGTTGGCACAGGCCAGTCGTGGGTTTTTAACTGCAGTGTGGTGATAGGGTGCACAAAGGAGACCTTGACACATAGATGTCAATCTCCAGAGGTGTTTTTAAGGCCTGAGTGATATAGGCAGCCACCTGGAATGTCAGAATAGTGTCTCCCCTGGATAAAATTTTTCATTTTGGTATCCAGTAATAGAATCCCTGCCTCCATCTATACATCCCATGGTCCTTAGTCCTTTTTTTCAACTGCCTGATGGCATTCTTTGCAGGAATATGAGATTGCAGGCACCAAATCCCATCTACACCTAGGACACAGTTGCACCCAGGAACAGTACAACCAGTGACCGCTCATAAGCCCTGGAATGGAATATTATGAGATTGTATATTGCAGGTCAGGAGTTAGGTGCTGCTTCATTCAGCTTAATGCTAGTTGTAACCAATATGATGGGCCTCCCATTAAGCAAGTAGACATGCTGGGCCCAATCCTGGTGTCTTTATACTAGCAAAACTCCCTTGGAATGGGAATTTTTCCTGAGCAAGGTCTGCAGGATTCATCCCATCACATGAGCATCTTGCATAGTGTAACAATCAACAGGGACATAGAAGGAGCTCTACCTGATGAGCTAGGGCCCAGTCAGCAGGAGCTTTGCTAAGTTTGTTTCTGCTTGTCAGGGTTCCCTCCCCACTCTGAACTCTAGGGTAAAGACATGGGGACCCGCATGAGGAGCTCCTAAGCTTGTTTCTACCAGCTTAGGTTAAAACCCCCAAGGTACAAAATTCCCTGCACCCTGAGAAATACTTCTCTCACTGCCACCATCAAGTGCTTTAAACAGGAATCCGGGAAAGGAACCACTTGAAGTTCCCCTTCCCCCCAAAATACCCTCTCAAGCCCGTACACCCCCTTTCCTGGGAAGCTTGAGAATAATCTCCTAACCCAATTGGTTACACAGTGGTCTAAAAACCCACCCCCGGGGTTTTAGAACCATAGAAAATAGCGTCTTAAAAGAAGGATTTTATTAAAACAAAGAAGGTAAAATCATCTCTGTAAAATCAGGATGGTAACTATTTTACAGGGTACTCAATTTCCAAATTTAGAGGGATTCTCCCTCTGGACAAAACCTTAAAGTTACAGAAAAAACAGGAATAACCTCTCCCTCTAACAGAGGGAAAGCTCACCAAGCAAAACAAACAGAAACCTACTCGCTATGCTGACTAAACTTACTTTAGAAAAGTGAGGTTTGGTGAGAAGATGACTGGTTGAGGAGATTGATTTTCTGCAGGTACTTCTTGTCTTCCAAGATCACTCTGACTCAGACAAAGAGCCACACACACCTTCCCCCCTCCCAAGATTTGAAAGTATCTTGTCCCCTTATTGGTCAGATGCCAGCCAGGTCAGGTGTCAGTCTGGCTACCTGCATTTCTTAACCCTTTACTGGTAAGAGGATTTTATAGCACTGCATCCAACCCTCTCCCCCTTCCCTTTATATTTATGACACTGCTAGAAAAAAATTACACAGATCTATAGGACCTACCTGCATTGTCCATTAGAACTTGATCCAAAGCGCCCTTAATGTTAACAGAAAGACCATCATTGTGTTTATGGGGCTTTGGATCAGGTCCTTAATCCTTTTCTATGGGGAGAACAACATTCACTGGGTAGAATCCAATCTTTATTCATAATTTTATCAGCCTGTAAGAATTTTCCCTGAATAAAAATTTACTATTTATCTCACTTTGTGTCAGAAGCGTTAGTATTAGGAAGTGAAACATAGCAATGGTCATATGCAAGGCTCCTGCTATTCCATGTCTATATCATATAATGTAAGGTCTGAATATGAATAGGTAGGGCCTCCATGTAGAACTAAAAATCTTCTGCACAGTCGCTGACGTTGCCATTATCCCACAGACAGAGAAGACGGTTTTGTTAAACAGTTTAAAAAATGTTTTTTGTGCGTAAATCCTAAAAGGAAATTCAAAGTGGCCATTACTTGGAATTTAAAAAAAAAACCTCCTGCTCAGCAGCCATTAACGTCAGGAGCATCAGTAATTCCTACTACTAGAAAACAATTTATGGTTTTTTTTTGTAGTTGAGAAGATAACAGTGCACCCGAGTCTCAGATTTTAAGAAATGCATTTCCAGCTTCCCAACCACCACCACCCTCCGCCTTTTTTTTAAACTGCATCCTTATTTCAGCTTTATGGTTCTTCATCCAAAGTGAATGATAAGAGTAAGCCCTCTGCTTTATGTGTTGGAAGTGACTACAAAGCAGGGAGGAGGAGGAATGAGAATCTTGGGGGCGGGAGGGTCTAGGGCAGTAGAGGGGAAATCAAGAGACATGGATTCTATTCCCAGCTGCAACCCTGAGATAGTCACATCAGCTCACTGTGCCTCTGTTTCCCCTCCCACCGCTTGTCTGGTCTATTTAGATCATAAGCTAATCGGGACAGGGACTGTCTGTCTCTTACTATGCTTTTACACAGAACCGAAAACACTGGGGCTCTGGTCTTAGCAGAAAATAAATTAAAACAACATGGACTTCTGTGACTGATGAGCCCAAAGTTGAAACAGCAATTTATATCTTAGATACAATTAGTTCAAAAATTACCAAGTTAGAGATGTACCAAATCCATAGCTGAACTGAAGCCACTTAAACAGGAAATTATGGTGATACAGATAATCCTCAGAGAGAGGGCACATTCTGGGAAGATTTGCCCACTGTGCCCACTATAAAACTATCCTGGTAATAGGGAAGTCGTGATCAGAGATTCCTTGGTGTCCCTATTAATAAGGTGTCCCTATTAATAAGCTTCTACTGTACTTGTCTGCTGCTTTAATTTGTTGAGAGAAAAAAATTATTCTTAACCAATGCAGATCTTCCCTGATCAGTTTTTGTACCATGCACAGCTTCCTGAATGGTCTCTCTCTATTCCTTTATTTCCCAAATCAGCAGCATACAGAATTGTCTTTTGGACAAGGACTACAAATCATGTTCTCTATTTCCAGGTGGAAAGAAGCAGAAGGGGCAGCTGGTGCAAAAGAGATCCATGACTCCCGAACAGTTTCTTTTCTGCCATGTCATCCCCTCTGGAAGGTGGGGCCAGCATCTATGTGAATCAGGGATGGCTACAGGCTGCTAAATGCATGGAGTTTGAGAATCCATAGCAATAACAGGGAACACTGCAGTCTCTCTGCTCAGGAAGTCTGTCTCCACACACCTCAAAACATAAGCAGCACACCTGGCACAAGTGCAAATGTGGCTGCCCCTAGCGGCTGTGGCCCTATAGTGTCTCAGAGAGTGGAGTGTACATACTGCTTGGAACAGCAGTGACCTTCAAGTCTCTTGGGCCCACACTCTCATTTTCAGGAAAGACCAGATCGCATACAGGGGCATATTCTACAACTCCTTGTTCTTCTCTTGGTAGACAGCGAGGCAGATGCTACTGCATCAATACCCTTCCTGGATTCATGACCTCTTCATCCTCTTAATTTACATGGGCTTGTCAGCCATTAGAATGGACAATGCAGCAGGGAAGACTTCTAGCAACAAGTTGAATCTTCAGAGGACTTCTCAGAAATGATGGATACAGGCTTTATTTTCAAATAAGCATAGAAACTTGGGGCTGGAAGGGACCTTGAAAGGTCATCTACTCCAGTTCCTTCTATTCCAGAATATATGATTGAGTTTCTACGTCAAATACTTCTTTTTCACTCTCTGTTTTGATGGTCTCAGTTCAGTTTTGTTCTGGCACTCTCTTTGTCAAAGTAGGTTTAGTATATGCTCTCCTTGGAGAAATGTTTCTGTTAGATCTCCATGACTCACTTTCCATCTTGAAGAGGCTGTTTATAGTGGCCAAAGCAACAGACTGTGCACTCTGCCTCAGCAGATAAATTTTAGCAAGTTACGTACACTCTTACTTCATCCTCTTAGACAAGCTATACAAACAAATGTGGGACCTCGGTGAGAAAGAATCAGATGCTCCATTTAAGCATAAGTTACAAATAAAACAAACAGGGGAGTAGCTACCTTTTTTAGCTAATATTAGGTATCCCTCTAAAGCACGAGGGCCTGTCTTGCCAAGGAAATGAAGTTGATCCACCTCCCCAGACCCTCAATAGCTCAAGCCATCAAAGCTGACAGAACTCTCCGATATTCTAATGAAGCCAGTGTTATGATCGCCAGAGATTTTATTAAGATCTTTATTCATTTCTCCCAAAGTCCTACTATATTCCCCACAACCATATGCAATTTTCATTTGTATGTAGACTTCAGAGGTGCTGCTCTGTGCATTCCTATCCATGAAATACTTGGGCCCTGACTTGTAATCCTGCAAGGTGCAGGGTGCCTCCTGGAAAGGCTGAACACACTCAGCTTACAATGATTTCAACAATGGGAGCTGAGTACGCTCAGCAGTCCCCAGAAGGCTCTCAATATCTGGCAGGTTTGGGCCAGATTCCCTTTCAGTGGTACAATTTGGTTTGGGTATATCCCAACCCCTAATGTCAAACGAGCCGGACTAAAAATAATAACGAAAATGAATCCATTACAAGAGATGATGCTTCCTACCTGGAAAAACAGATGCAATTTTCCCTTAAACTTGTATCCAAATTCACCACTTTGATCCTCACTAAATATTTCAGCGTGATCATTTAATGGAGTCTAAGGATTATACATAGCTGTCATCATATAGAATTACCTCTTACTGAACCATTGTCACTAAAATCTGGAAATAAAAAGGTTTCATTGATTGAGTTATATAATATTTAGCTTCTATGTTCTTGCTTCCTGTTTCATTAGTTTGCAGTCCTGTACATGCTCCAGCAGACAACTCAGCCATTAAACTGTCGTTATTGATTGATTACTAATTATTACTAAAGGTCCTTTTTTGCTGAAGATGCTGTGGTTTGAATATCAACTTTAAGCCTAGGTCAGCTGTAAGGTGCCTAGTTTAAACAATTACATCTAGTTGATTCTAATGGATACAATAATTCTAAAGTATCTACATTAAGGACATCATTACATCAAAGAGTAAACCCCAAACCATGAAATATAAACACATCTATTAAAATTAATTACATTAAAAGTGCCTTAACCAGGAAAAATGGGCTAGTGCTGAGGACTTGAGACAGTCAGTCAGTTATCATCCTAGCCAGCAGAAGCCTGTATAATCAATAACCTTAAAGAGTTACTTTAGAAGTGCCATCAGGAATAACATTTCTTTTCTGATATAAGAAAATGTAAAACAGAGACTTGTTTTAGAGTAATTTCTTTAAAACCAATTGAAAAATTAATTTATTTAGCACCTTCCACCCAACCAGCTCAAAGTTATCCCCACTTCAGAGACCACGACACTGAGGCACAAAAATGTTAGGTGACTTATGCAAGGCCAGGCAGGGATTCAGTGGCAGAATCACAAATAACGCAACACAAATTTCAATTGACACCCATTTCCATTGCTAAAGCATTTGCAATCTTTTTAATTAAAGATAACATTTTCAAAGTGGCATGCAAGGTAAATCAAAAGGCTACACAACTGAGAAGATGAATGGGCACATGTTTATATTTCTCACCGTAATGTTTGATATGGACTAGACAGAATGAGCACAATCTAGTAGAGAGGGTTGGGTAAGTCTGGACCCCCGTTTCTACCTCCTGACCCTGCCACTGACTTACTTTGTTATTTTGGGCACATTTCTTAACCTCATAATACTAATATCATAATTTGCAAGTATATTTAGCATTTTTCATTTGAAGATTTCAAAATACTTTAAGGGGCAAGTAAGTTACCTAAAAGATGGCTCTGTCACCTACAAGCCTCTCACAAGTGTACTGCAGTAGCTGAACTTTGGAACTCATTTCTCATCTGATATGCACTCCCCTCCTACTTTCTTTCTTTTTTTTTAAACCATCAGGCAGAATTGAACAACGGGTGAAAACTCAGTGCATTAAGCCATCTTATTAAGGGTTTACTTTTCTGAATCTCTTTGTGTTTCTCAATTAAAATGCTGGCAATTAAATGTTGCCAATAAGGCTAATTATAATGCCAGTTAAAGAAATGCTTGGGGTTTTGTCTGTAAACAATATTTGGTCAATTTGTAGTGGAAATTAAATGACATCTTACTCAACTATATGTTCATATGCAGTATTTAATATCCCAATCTGTAGCTGGCTGTCACTTTCCAATAAAGTAACCTTATAAATTACCTTTGGAATTGACATTTTTAGCAACATAAATGTTTGAGGCTTGTTTAAACTTAGCATTAACAGTGTTCTTATGAATGAAGAGGAATTTTAAGAAATCACACCTTGTAATCAGATCAAACTTGCTGAATTGTTTTAGTGGCTACTAATCCAAATAAAATATAGCCTGTGGAAGGGTCTGGCCAGTGGTCTAAAAGTAGTGCTCTGGATTGCCACGTAGTAGACTTGGGTTTGATGCTTGTTTCCAATCCCCTGCTCATCTAAAGAAAACAGAGGAGACAGTGATTTATTTCTCAGTTTATAAAAGGAATGGAGATGGGATCCACTTTGTTAGAAAAGGGAATTGGGAGTTAGCAATGGAATCCTGGCTCTAATGAAGTCAATGACAAAACTCCCATTGACTTTAATGAATTCAAGTATTCCATCCTAGAACTCCTGGATTCTATTCCCAGCTCTTTAACTGACTCATTGGCTGTCTGTTCTGGATCTGAAGGGAAAGGAGGAATATAAGGGTGAAGGGACACCTGCTTGCAAAGTTGAGAATAAATTTACTGGAATAACACTCAAACATCACTGATAGTAACTTCTCCATGTGCATCTCAAACATACCTGGGCAGGGCTCTCCATCCTCTCCAGACTCTGACCTTCCCTTTGGACCGGGCTTCTCTGACTGTCCAACATTACATCCAATAAAAGGAAAAAGCCCCTCATTCCTGCTGAATGGCCCAGTCTGCAACTGCACCTCCAATTTAACTCTCTCTTTGGACAAAACATGCAGTTGTGGGCTGGTGAAGAGGAGGGAAATGATGAACAATTGTACCAGGGCCCTGAGCTCAGGGCCCCAAAAACGTCTATAACAACTGTGCAAATAAAGTGAAATGGAGAGGCCAACATGATGTACTAGGGCCCCAAATGTCTCTTGATGGGCCTGAATCAAAGTAATGTCACCATGCTGCTCGGTGATGAATATGACTGTACTGTACAATTCCACACCAATACTGAAAACAGCCTCATTCCTCCACAGTCCTACATGCATCTTTAGACAACTCACCTAAACAGTTCGTGCCTCGCTACCTCACAGGCTGTTGTGAAGCTTATCTATTTAACATTTGGAAAGAGCTTTGCAAGTGATGTATTAAATGAGCTAGGTGAGTGCAAAATACTGCTATTATATGATGTCATTAGCGAGGTGATGGCTACAAATCACTGACATGTTTAAAGAAACCATTTTCACATCCAAAAACAGGCATGAACCCAATAAGCAGTTATAAATGTGTGGTTAGCTTCCTGTTACTTTAGTCTGACTACCCCTTTTTTCTTCAAACACTAACAAAGCTATAGGCACTGCTACTTGAAGCAGCGCACTTGGTATAAATGGAACATCTGCTGATTAGTTGCCATTTGTCAAATCAATTTTCTTCCTCTAGGACACACACAGTTAAATCCAGAGAAATTATTCAGTCTATAATTCTGTAATATTATTCCTTTCTGACCTTTGTGGTGCAATACTTTAAGTCAATGTGGCAGCATCATGTTTCAACATCCAAATTCACACGTTTCCCATTAATCAATAAGTCAACGGATAACTAATATATTTCTGATGCTGGGCAAATATTAATGGAACCCAAACACTGACTATTTGTTCAAGGGCCTGGCCATTACACTGAAGCTGACGTGATATGGGGCCTCATTAGAAAGAAAGACACTTATAAAGGTAGAAGAGCTGCAGGAGAATACATGCACACATCCTGGACTTATTTATTCCCTCATGCTTATGCTCCAGAAGCACTAATTTTGTTATAAACTAACATAGTGCTGTAGACTGCACTCAGAATATACTGTCTACCTGTTACCTAAAGGAGGTGCTAGAGCACGTGAGATTTGAATATGAAACCTGTCTCAGCAGAATTATCTGCACTGAAGGACTGCCTGGCTCAGGTGGTCAATAGTATTATGACAAACCTTTCCCTGCAAGATTGCTTGTTCAAATCCAGCTCAAGTTAAGAATAACCACAAGTTACCACCATCCGGTGGCTGTTCAGCATCCTACATGAAAGGTGTTTGGTAATTGCAGCCCACTGGGCACTAATTCTAAAACTTGTTGGCAGGCACAGCAAAGAGGCCATGGAGATTAAGCTATCTTTTCCTAGAGTTGGTCCCTTCAGGCAGAGTTGAGACATGTTGTTGGGACAGCGTTGGCAAGTCTGCTACATACCAGTGTGTTATACCTAATTGGAGAATAAACCACTTCAGCCTGCAGGGCTCTCCAGCCCCCATTAGTAGGAAAGCAAAAAGTGGTTCATTTGGTATTTAAGGTTTTATTTTATTTTTTTGGTGGTGTTGTTTTGAATTGTTGGACCTGCCGAAAAACTAAAAAGGTATTTTGTGAAAGATGAGAAGACACGTAGAAGAAGAAACAGGTTTTGTATATAAATAAGCTCAGTGATTTGGGCTGAGTATCAAGTGAATTCTTATATTTAAAGAATAACATAGCTTGTCTATTATCAGTATTTACCAGCATTCAGAGAGAGGCAAAAAATGACACGTTTAGTGAAAATTAAGACTGCAGCAGATGGCCATTTTGGAGACCATTTGGTTGAAAAGGAGGAAAATATTTAGAAAAAGCATAAAATGGGGTGTTAGAAAATACTAAGGCTCCAAATGTGGTGTGCCACATTTTCTCAAACCGCCCATCACTGTTCATATGTTTCACTGATATTAATTTAACAACAATTTTTATCCAATCATAAAATAGTAACCTTGTTTTCTAACTTAGACAGTAAATGTGCCCTTTAAAGGTTTGGTGTTTTTGTGAGGGGTGTTTTTTATGGTGATGAACTTTGCTTCAAGAGGTAAGGTTTATTATCTTATGCAACACATCTGCACAGACTTCCAAACTAAACAACAGATTTAATCTGAGTCCCTTTAGAATTTCTCCATGTGGTTTTTTTTCAACAAAAACACATAGAACGTTTCTTTTTAAAAAAAAAAGAGAGAGAGAGAGAAACTTGCTGAAGTTTGCAAATTGTAATTGTTGATGTTGCATTGGAAAACTCAGAAGGGGCTCTCTCGGCAGCATCACTGTCTGGTACTTCAGAAACTTAGTCTGCATAATACAAAAACACTATCGACACACTAAGGTGAAATGACGGTTTTATTACAGAGGTTCAGCCATATGTTCATACTGCTTGAAAGTGCATATCAATAAGTGTCCCGTTTGCTTAGAGATATATCCCTTCAGCCATGAACCCTTCTCTTCACTAAAAGTTGAATGTACAATTAAAAAGAATGGGGAGAGAGATTTAGTAACTCCATGAAAAGCCATTTCTGAGAACTGGTAGGGGGAAAGTGAGATTTGAACAGGGGAGCCGCTCAAATGGTATAATTTTGCATTTATATAATACCTTTCATCCCTAGGATTCCCAAACAAAGTAACTACAAGCCATACATACAGAAGCATGATACACATCACTGAAATTCAGCCACTTCTGGAGTGGAATGCAGCAGACATTCCACCGCAGAGTGACATCACACATCAGTTTAGGACAAGTAGTGAAAACATGTAGAACATCACAGCCAACTGAAATTTCAGGAAATGAAAAGTAATAACCAAAACAAAATGGCTGCATCATTAATGGCCTCATTCTGAATGGAAATTGTGTGTGATATTAACATAGCAACAAACTACTATGATTGCCTCCAAGAGGCTGAGAGAAATCTAAAAAGGGGGGTATTTCTAAGATAGCACTTTTGAAAATATTTTCCTCACTTTTGATAACTTGGTATGTCTTTCAGATGAGACACAAAACTGAAGCCCTGACTATTTATGGTCATTAAAGATCTCCTGTCACTTTTATAAGTGTAAATGTGTTGACCCAGTTTCCAAGCTGGATAATTACATTCTGCCTACATAGAGTCTCTTTGCAGATTCAGCTGGATATAGTGGAGTGGAGTGATGCAGATACAAACACCTGCTGTATTCCACCTAGGGGTGAATGCATGGTCACAGGTTGAATGGTAGAATAATCTATATTTGGTAGAGTATATCTATTGCACACAAAAATACTACATGAAAAGAACGTTATTAAATTTGCAAAGTCAAGCACTCAAAAGTTTGGAAGTGCCAGAATTAATTTTGCCTGTGCAACTTTAATTTAGTCCCTTGTGCGTATACATATGTTACAGTCTTTCATTATATGATTACATACTCTTTTTCCACAGGACCCCTGCCTCATTCAGTGAACAGGAAGGATGGTGCCCCATTAATGAGCAGCTATTCAATATTTTGTTTTATTCATATTGTTCAACATGTGGCCCTCTGACTTCTTTACTGCACACTATTCAAACCCTACTCCTCTTGGGCTTTCCTGTGGTGCTCACTCACTAATGTATCTTGAGTTTCTATAGACAACAACCTCATTCACTACAGACTTAGATGACAGGCAGCAGCCTCTCTTATAACCTTTATCCCAATGGTTGGAGCACTCACCTGGGATGTCGGAGACATGGGTTCATTCCCTTCTACCAAATTTGGGTCTCCCATATTGCAAGAGCGTGCCCTAGCCACTGGGCTCTGATATATTGAACTTGGGTCTGCCACATCCTAGGCTAGTGCCCTACCCAGTACGCTATAGAGTAATTTGCATGTTCTTTCACTGGTTCAATGATTATTCATCATCATTCAGGTTCACGTCTTTGCTCCAATTACTATTTAATTGTTTATACAATGTGGAACAGCTTCATTAGGAGAGACTGACAGAGGACTACCCCCAGAATATCTAATAGTCAGTGTCTAGGGCACACTCCTAAAATGTGGGAAACCCAGGTTCAAATCCCATCTCCACAGCAGGCTCAATCTCTCGGTGGGGGATGGCACATGCATAGTCCAGTCACAGTAGGAGCTCTGAGGGGATGCAATATGTTCAATGGGGATAGAATCTTTGGAGTTTTGAGTTGCTACATTCTAATCAATCTCCACTGAGCGTGCGTGAACTGAGATTTTTCTAAAGTTTATAACTTGGCCAAATTTCACATAGATTTTCACAGGAACAGCAAAAGGTACATCCCTGACACCAAGGAGATCTCACTGCCAAATTTCAAGTCCCTGCTCAAAAACAAGGGATACTAGCACTGTCCAAAGAAAAAGTCACTTGAATTTTAACACTGCAAAATAATATATTTTACATCATCTTGGTCTCAGGAACAACCACACTGCTTCGGCTGAAACTTTTTTTTTTTAAAGTCAGGCTGAAACAGACAGCCAGCATGCAAAATTTCAGCCCAAATGGTTAAAGTTTCACATAGTTATAAGCAACTGAAAACAGCATCTTATAATGGGAATTGTTGGGCAACCTTAATAATAGGTGGTCCTACCAACCCTGCCTGTAATACACATTTATAACAATTTCCCCTGTGGAAGTTATATTTTTGCTGTTATTTATTTACAGCCACCTCTTTAGATATAGGGTAAAATTTTCAAATGTGCCTACATCAATAGGACATAGTCACCTAAATAACTTGGGTTCTTTTGCAAAATTTACCCATTTTCAGCAACACAGAAACAGATTTATCTTGGGGAAAAAACTTGGGGGGAAATGACCCTTTCAGCATGAAGACAGTCTGATCATGGGACCCAAAAATAAATTAGCTAAATGTGTTATGTAACAAGCATGCAAACAGATTTATCAAACCCATTACACACCCTACAGTTTTCTACATTATCTTGGGCAAATGTCTTTAAATGCATTTAATGGTAGTCTCTCCTCCATTCGAGGCTAATGACACAGAAAAAGCAGGGTTCTCAGAACTATCATTAAAATGGTTTAGCCCAATCTCAAGGTTTAATTGATAGTGCTATGAAACAAATGCAGAAGTGCCCTGACTCTCCACACACAGTCAGTTTAAAATCCACAGCATGGATTCTGTCACCTCCTCTCCCCTCTCACCCATACCAGAAAAAGAAGAGGAAAAACCCTCCCATCCCCTGTGTATCAGAGCAACACATTTGAAGGAGGTTACTCAGCGTTGTGTGTCTTTGAGAGTACATAGCAAACCTAGTGGAAAAAAGGTATTTCTATATATTCGGGTGATACTGTACAATTCATAAAGCTAGAGTGGCACCAAGTGGCCAGCAACTGAATTAGGGTCTCGAATATTTTTTTCCTTCCTTTATCTCACTGCAGGTCACATTTGCCATATTATTAGTTAAAACAAAATGGCCCAGCAGGTCACTTTTTCTGGGGAGCTCAGATGGTTTTACTAGCAATCCTACTTAATCCACACATACAACAGTAAAAAGGAAAAGGACTTCCCATAAAATGCACTTAAGTGGACGAAACTCAGAATTACCAAGTAGCTACAGACTATGTGAATGTCTGTTGCAGCAGACAGAGCAGGAGTACTCTAATTTTAAGGTTTGGAATGAGACACCATTGTTGTATTCCAATGAGCCAGGGCATGGGACAGCAATTAGATTTGCATCTGATTAAATAGATTAAGTTTAAGGCTATTGAACAAATCTCCCAGTCTATGCAACATGACATTGGCTGTCATGTTGTAAAGAGGGCATTCCTTGTATTTATCTTTTACCTGCTTCCCTTTTAGTTCCTAAGCAGTGTGCTTTCCCCTCTTCCTCCATTTTCTTTCTATTTTTGGAATGCCTCTCACATTGTTGTATCGCCTAGGTACTTAGAAACAAAAACAACAAGAAAGCTATGTCCCTTCAAAGATCAGTGTCAGAAATGTTTCCCCCTCCCCCGCCCTGTGGATAGATGTAATAACCGTACCCATCAGTTTTTTTCCCACCACACAACAGACTTGTAATCAAATAAGGGAGAATGGCGGGGTCGAGGAAACAGACAAGTGTTTCTGTGAACAAAACACTCACTGTTCTATTTAAACATCCAATATCAAAAATCTAAGGCTATTTTAATAGAATTAGTGCATTATTTCAGTAGAATTTGAAAAAAAAAAAAAAGAGTTTTCATTATACTCATATTATCTAACCACAAAAAGGGATCATTGCTAAGCTGGAAAGAATGGACAGCTGAGAAGACAGCTTGCTCGTATGAAACAAAGTTTCTGGTGTTAAACATTTTGTTGGCTGCTTTTGTTCCAGATTTCTAAGTAGAAAAAGGCAATTTTGTCATTCCCAACAGGGTAGACATGGAGGGAATAGGGGGGAAAAAACTTATTGACAGGTCTCACAGAGAAGAACTACAGCCACAATGAGTTGAAAATGCTTTTGGACTTGAAAAATAGTAAAAATAATCAATGTGTTTTTGTGTGTGTAAACTTTCAGTGCTAACTACTCTTGGTAACTACAGACTGCATTAATTACACAGGCTTGCTACTGATTTAAATGATTAGCAAAAACAGGAGTTCAGAGGTGGCAATTAACTAGAAAAAATGGAAACAATAAAATAAAGTCCTCTTCTACTACTCTATGCATCACAGTAAGGATACTGTAGACTGAAACATAATGGACTAATACTGGAGCGACTATGAATCAGATCCTCAACTGGTGTGAACTGAAGTAACTCCACTGAAGTCAATGGAGCTATGTCAATTTAAAAACAGGTGGGGATTTGGTCCTATGGCCTGATCATTCCCATATTAAAGTCATTGGGAGGTTTGCCATTGACTTCTTTGGAAGCAAGAAGGACCCTTGTGGAAATTTCAGATGTTTAGATTGTTAGCAACAGATTAATCATCATATTCCAGAACAATCAGTGAAGTTTTGGTGCTCAGTATGGAAGACGGGCGTAATTTAGCAGTTCAATAGCTGGAAGGAGTGAAGTTTAGGATATAAAGAGACAGACAGACACCGTAGATCAGACATTCTGGCTACTCAGCCCATAATACCAATGAGCACTATGTTGGATCAACAGCACTATGTGATCTGAAGCTGTATCACTGTGAATATGATCCCATCAGATCTCACTAGTGATGAAGCAGTGCTGTTAGTACTTGGATGGAGGATTTTCCAGGAAGTGCTAAGGGACAGTGATTCAGTAGATCACAGTTTTCCCACCAATGGGCTTATCCAAATCTCATTAAAAGTCAATAGAAAGTCTCTGATTTCAGAGGGAGCACGATTGGGGCCCTCGATGTACCAGCATGGTTTTAAGGATCTGGAAGCATTGTCTTTCAGATTAGATATTAAACATAGGCCTTAATCCTGTGGCACTTTGTAAAATTAGGGTTATTTAAACATTGTGCCCTGGTTAAATTCCAACTCTAGTGATTATATTCTGCCTATAAAACTTTGTATTGCAGTTTCAAGTGGACCATACTTTAAATTGTTGCGGACTGTTGCTGCCTACAGTTAAACAGCTGCTACTTTCCAGCTTACAGGTGGGTGAAGTGATCTCTGTATTATCCCTTACCAACCTCATAAATTTGTTGCAAGGATTAATAGATATTTGCAGATTGCTTTGAGATCCTCTGATGAATTATTATTGGTTTTAGAACTGTGCAAAGCTAACAAAGCTTTGTTTCACAGAGCTGTGCATTACAAATTTCACCATTTAATTATGGGTGATTTCTCATGCCTCATATTCCAGTCTAGTCACATTTTCAATAAAACTAAACTTCACTGAGACTAGTTGTATGCAAAACTAACTTTACCCTCTCACCCCGAATAAATACTGTACTTTGCTATGATGCCTACAAAAAAACTTCACAATGGTTAGGCAACTGGTGTGTTGAAACCACTGCCTATCATGTTGACCAATTCGGTCTCACTGTTTCTTTATACTCCCCTGTCCTCCTGTATCTACCTGTGGTCACTTGTCTTAGACTCAGACTGTATGCTGCTTTTGCTCTGTGTTTGTACAGCACCTGGCATGATGGGGTGCTGATATCTGGCTGGGACCTAGACATTACCATAATACAAATAATAAATAAGACAACAGGAGAGCTCTGTTTGTAAAGATGAAAATGTCTAGGGTCACAAGTCTCCGTAACCAGAAAGAATGATAAAGATACTTTTTGTGTAAGGGTTAATGAGGTTTGGATATGTATGTTGCAGTGGTGCTTTAAGGATAAATTTGGGCTGACAGTGTATTTTACAGTAGTTCTCACCTCCTAGGAGGTCAGACCAACTTGGGTGGTAAATGCTTGAGAACAGAGAATTTTACCAATTTATTGTAAATGAGGAGGTGCATGTTGTGCTTATTTTGAATTCTCTGATAAATGAATGTTTATCCTGGAATCAATGGATCTGGATGAATGGCAGATTGAACCACCGATTGCCTTCTTACAAGGAGAATTATCTTAAATCAGATCTCCTTTGTTTGATGAAACCTAAACTGCAGAGGGAATATTTAAACATCTAAGGAGAAAATCCATAGATAATCTACCACAGGCTTACATTTAACAGAACTAATTGTCTTTATCACTTCTTCTTTCAATACAGCTTCTAATAAAATGCTGAGTCTAAATATCAAAATACGGTATCAATATCCTCTGATCAAGATTTTCTGATAACTGGGCTTTAGAAATACAAAAGTGTTGGTATTTGGATGGCTTAGCAGGTAAAACTTCTGTTCACTTGTGGGTCCCCAAGCCAAGTCCAACTTGATATTCTGAGTGAGATGAGTTTAGTAAAAGTAGTTAAATGAAACCAGCTGCAGATGCACTTTAACCTTTTAGCATAGTTGGCAATCCTTACTTAGGGAAAGACAAACCACAGTTTTCCTGGAGAAAGGCACTGAGGCAAAATCAATGATGTTCCTTCTCCTCAGTTAGTTATATATTTATTCTTGGCATATTTTGGCTGCATGCAATGTTCATTTTCTTAGGTGCATATGTGTTTTACAGGCCTTTTCAAAGTCTGCAGTACATATTCAGACAACAAAATACAGTTGTGAAGATCTGTATTCAATTTATACACAATTCAAACTTCATTGTGTGTATAGTTTATACACACACACACACATATATATATATACACACACACACACACACACGCATATTGGGCCTGATTCCCCATTCCCTTTCATCTTTAGTCTTTTATTATTGTGTAAAAACAGAACGGTTGCATTTTACATCAACTTTGAATAAAAAGAAGGAAAGACTGGAGAATCAGTCCCATTGTAGATATTGCTGTACTCTGTGTGTCCACGCTTGTTTTTATTTAATTTGCTGTTCAGAGCGCGTTAAAACTGGCTGAAATATTTGAAAGGCCACTAATTACCATTCTAAAAAGAGAAGATAATTACTAGGAGTTTCTCATAAAAATCATTCTATTCCTCTTAGCTATGTCTAATCACTCACTACTTGTTTACAAATGGGTTAAGTCTCATATATAATGATAACAGATGTTTCTCTGGCTGTCAAAAATCAAACTTTCAACATTCGGTTGATTTCTATTATGGAAAGGCTTAGTTTCTCCATAGTTAAAGATGAAACTAAATTCCCATTAAAAGCCCAATTTTGACACCCCTTCCCTTCTCTAATCCACAAACAAAGGATGGGAAACAAAAATGGCATGAGAGAGCTGTACCACGTTATAAATATCCCTTCTGTTAATTATGTATCACCTTTTAGTCAGCAAAAATAGAGAAAGAAGGAAAGCTATAAAACTTATTTTACTACACTCTAGCTGAGTTCTAGTGCACAGAACCCAAGTTTAGATAATTAAAATCTAATTTTAAAAGTTATTGAAAATTCCAATCCTCTGTTAGCAATGTTAGAATGGACAACTAGCTCAGACATAAGTTTAAAACAGGCACCAAATGAATATTTGAGACTTACATCTTCATTTTTTGTTTTGGTTTGGGGTGGTGTTTTTTTAAGGCAAACTCCTCACACTTTTCCCTGCAACTCTTTTCCTGACAGAGGCAAATCTCAATGGAAAGAGGATAATTGTAAAATCGCAACTGCCATCATTTAGAGAAGCCATCTGTAATTCATGGACTGACAGTACCCGATTTATTACACCCAAAATTAAGAGGAGGTCATCAGATTTTAAAAATTCTCTCTTTGGGGCAGGGGGAGGGGAACAACACTATACACTGGCAAAAAAGAAGAGAGAGGGAAATAGATAAAACATAGTTTAATGGTAAGGTGACCAGATGTCCCGATTTTATAGGGACAGTCCTGATTTTTGGGTCTTTTTCTTATAAAGGCTCCTATTACCCCCATCCCCTGTCCCGATTTTTCACATTTGCTGTCTGGTTACCCTATTTACTGGATTTATCTACTCAAGATCTAGTGCACGGGGATTTTGTTGCTTAGAGTCCAATTTTAAAAGTTATTAAGATTTTAAATAGGCTCACCAGACTGGTACATCGGCTCTGACAACCTAATTTAGGCTCACTGGCAGCTCCAGAGATGCTGCATTGACTGCTGGAGCTGACCAGTTTAAATAAACTCTTCGCATCATAACAGCCATGAACTAAAATACACTCTTCACAATTGGAATGAGACTGCGGTATTTGAATAACCTACACAGAAGAGCACCAATAAACTCTTTGGCTTTCCCAAGATTAGTCATACAGGGCAGAAAGCTCTGAGGGAAAGGGTTTGCAAGGAAGAGCACCTGTTAGTGGCTTGGACAAGTATGTTCCCTAATTTCACACCTTAGGAGGACTGCATGATGGGTGGCAGTAGGGCTAGAAGGGGGCTTGGAGGGAGCAATAGGAGAAGTCCAGTAGTAGAGCAGGGGACGGACCACAGGAGAAGTCTCGTACTGGAGCTTGAAGGAGCTGGAAGGAGCTGGGGGACTGTGCAGCAGGGAACATTCTCTACCTGCAAACCACATGAGGATCACCACAGGAGTAGAGCTCTGCCAGAGCACTTTTAAAATCTGCAGAAGTGGGGATTCATTCCCTGTGATGCTGGCAGACCAGGTGCCAGTTCATGCCAAAGCCCCAGGCCAATTCACTTGTGTTTTACTATAGATTAAAGTGATTGTTAAATGTATAAGAATGTATTTAGTTGGTGTTTAAACTTCATGAAAACTAGTTGGACGTTACAATGTAATAGCAAACATTTACATTGTATATACCTCTGTAACTAAATAACCCATCAAACCAGAAAGAAGCCTTGTCTAATGCAAATGAAGAACTTTAGCAGGAAAGTGCGAATTCTTGCACATTTGAAGGCAAGTAGTCATTGTGTGGGATGACCAGAGATCACAAACTAAATGAGCTCCTCTTTCTCTCCCCCACAAAGAAAGAGCCCACATAGGTGATGACTCTGTCAGCTTGTTTTCTATGAGAAGCTGCTATAAGTATGGATTCAGGCCTTGGCTACACTTACGAGTTACAGCGCAATAAAACTGCCTGCAGCGCTGTAACTCACTAACTGGCTACACTTGCAAGGCACGTGCAGCGCTGTATCTCCTCAGATACAGCGCTGCATGTACTCCACCTCCCCGAGAGGAATAACAGCTGTTGCGAAGTGGGTGGAACGCTGGTCTTTCAGTGTAGCCGAGGAACAACGCAGTTACTGATCTCCGGAAGCTGCCTTTGTTTTGAAACGGCACTTCCAGGTTGGAGTTCAGAGCTCCGTTGTTGAGGTGCTTTACAAAAAACCAAACACAGCTACTGTTTGCAGGCGGGGGGGGGGGGGGCGAAGAGGGGAGGGGCTCCGTTAGGAATGCCGGCAGCAAAGTTGCTTTGGACAGAGACGGCGTGTGGGGTGGGGGGGGGGAGAAGAACGGCGGGGGGAGGGGGAAGGCTCCGTTTCCTCTCTTTTATCTGCTCTTTAAAAACAAACAAAGCCCCTGCTGTTTGCTTTCAGTGATTGAGAGAGAGGCAGGGGATGTGGAGGTGTGGAAATAATGAGCTGACACTCTGTGGATATTCCAAAAACCCACTCTGTCTCCAAAAACGCTCCCTGTCAAAGTCCCCCTCACTCCCCCTCCCCCATTTGAAAAGCACGTTGCAGCTCTTGAATGCCCATAATGCACTGCTCCCAATACAGCTGCAAATGCCTCAAATGTAGCCACCTTACTGCGCTGGCAGCTGCCAGTGTGGACAGGCTGCAGCGCTTTCCCTACTCAGCTGTACGAACACGGGTTTAACTAACAGCGCTGTACATCTGCAAGTGTAGCCAAGGCCTCAGGAAAAGATCCTGCACCTCAGGACTGTGTGGATTCTAACAGGGCAGAATAACTGAACAAGAAGATGGAGCTCCCCAGTGTTATTCTGCGTAGCTCTGAGAAACTTTAGGGAAACTGGCAGATTACTACATCTCTGCTATCATTTGGAATTATAGACTGTGACCCACCTGTAATATATTTTTATCTGTTTTAACATCTCAATAACTCTCGCTTCTTTTTCTTAGCTTCTTGGGACTGGGAGAAACCTGGAATATTTGTGGTTTTTGGTGTAAGTAATAATTTATCACACAGTCCAGCCTGCCTAGGTGGCAAGGTAGACTGGAGCGTCTCAGGGGGCTGTCTCTGACTCCATCATAAGACTATTGTAGTACTTCAACAGCTCACATTTGGTACTGGGTTGGTGAGATCTAATTATAGAACATAACACCAGTTTGGGGTATCTGCCCTTCTTCTGACATTCACGGCCAATAGTAAGGCTAAGATTTTGTCACAGTTATTTGTAGTAAAAGCCACGGACAGGTCATGGGCTCCTGTGAATTTCTGTTTATTACCCATGACCTGTCTGTGACTTTACTAAAAATAACTTGGGGGCAGGCTAGGTGGGGGACAGGAATGACAGCTGGAATTCCATGGGGGGTACTGACAGGCCATGACTCTGATGTCTATTTTTAGGTATCTAATTTTGCACATTTTAGCCAACTCCCCGCCCCTCCAAAAAACCCCAAAATGTTTAGCTCAAAAAGTCCTAGTAGCCTATAGACACCTCAAGCAGAAAGCTTGTCTTCTTGATTGTTTTCCAAATGTCATTCATGTCTATACTTATTGCTACTAAAAAATTTTAATCAGCCATTCTTCACTGACACTTTTTAATAAAGTTGTTCGTTATTGAAAAAAAAAACCATTCTAAACTCTCTCTAGGTGAATCTGCTGCAGCATTTGTGATATTCCCCCACTGTAAGTAGAAGGAATTCCACAGTGAATTCAAATGGACAAGTCCGTCCACCCACCTCTGAAGCACAGAGACGTGAAAATTGCACGCACAATGGGGACAGCTGCATCAAGGTTTCATTCCTAGAGAAAAGCCAGCTTCAAGTTCCAGCTAGGGCTTCACAAGAACCACACTCATGAAGGTTCCCCAAGATATGTTCCTCAAGATATGAGCCAGACACATGCACTTTTGGGGACTTCACCAGGACAGTTCTGAGTCTCTGTCAGAGCAGGGAGTGCAGGTGGCTTGTGCTGCCCTTGCTCTATTCCATATAGATTTTGTGCCACTAGGAGCCTCAAGTTAGTGCTAGTACTAAAACGGTAAGCATGTTTGATGGGAAAAAATAAAGTAATTTGTTCAGTAGTAAAAATGTCTTTTTTTAATAAATGTAATAGTTGAACAAAAATGTACTGGAAGCCACAAAGAAGATGATATAATATGGATTGTGAAGGCAGTTGATTAAGAGAGGTGTTTCTTAGGGCAGATTTCACTTAGGACTTCAGGAAACAAAATGAGGAAGAAATTGCCAAACAGGGCCTAACAACCTGTATATTACTACTAATTGGGATCCTTTCATTGGGAGTATTTAGGATAATTATAGAAAGATCAAAAATATGCAAAGACCCGAGGCCAGTTTATCTTGGAGAAAGGAAGTTGGATATGACGATGTCTTATCAAAACAAAAGTTAAAGTCTCTAAGGAACACATTTTCAAGTGCTCAATTAGGAATAATTAGGGTCAGAATTTCAGAAGACTCCTAAGCAAGGCTCAGTATGCTGAGCTCTTTGGAAACATTGCCACTTATTTTCTTGTCTAAATGCGAGTTGAGCTCTTCTGAAAATCTGGCCAGAAATGGGTACCACCACACACCTGGCACTTGGTAGTTACATTTTGTACATGGAGGTGGAGATGGAGGCTACTTATAGCCAAGAGTGGTTTAGAGGTTCCTTTTCAGGAAAGTGAGAAACTGGTCATGTTCCACATAGACTCATGCTGCCAGACAGCAAGTCATTTACTATAACCCAACAGCAGCCTGCCTTCCGTTTGCCCAGGACCTGAGAAGTCTGCGCTCACACGCCGATTATCTCACCAGTGTGCCCAAGGCATTACAAAAATTGGATTGCTTCTTTGTTGCTAATATGGTCCCACTTTCTCCTTCTAGCTGCTGCCACTACTCCTCAGCTCCTTTACAAATTCAATAACATCTACTTCAGAGTTTTGTATGTCTTCAGAGTTGCAGTGGGAGAGCTGTTGTAAAATAAATGTGCTGATTGTTGCCCTGATTTGGTAGAGAAGAGGGAGAATATGCCATGTCTTTTTCTCAGCAAGCTTAAAATCAGGATCCAACTGTATAATAGCTTCTACATAGGAACTACCATATCAGTGCAGACCAGAGATCCCTCCCCAATCCAATATCCTCTCTCTGAAAGTGACAGATACCAGCTGCTCAGAGGAAGGTACAAGGTGTTCTGCAGTGGGCAGTTATGGGATCACATGCTCCCAGGGAAAGTTTCTTCCTAACCCGTAATGCTTAGAGGTGACTTGAAGCATGAGGATTTATATTCCCTCTAAAACTCTTGCTCAGTCTCTCTTTAAATATTTATTACAACAACTGGATATTCTTTTCCAACCCTTTTGGAATTCTGCTAAGCTTTTGGCCTTGATAAAGTTGTGCCACCATGCATTCATGCAGCCATGTATTCTGTTTTCCATTTAGTCAAACTAATACAGGAACTCCTCACTTAATGTCATCCCGGTTAACGTTGTTTCATTGTTACGTTGCTGATCAATTAGGGAACATGCTCATTTAAAGTTGTGCAATGCTCCCTTCTAATGTCATTTGGCAGCCACCTGCTTTATCCACTGCTTGCAGGAAGAGCAGCCCGGTGGAGCTAGCTGGTGGGGGCTTGGAACCAGGGTGGACCAGCAGCCCCCCTATCAGCTTCCCACTCCCCTAAGTTCCTTGTGTGGCAGCCGCCCAGCAGGCTATTGCCAGCAGTTCAGCTGTCCCTTCCCCACTGCCATGTGCTGCTCCTGCCCTCTGCCTTGGAGCTGCTCCCCGAGCCTCCTGTTTGCTGTGGGGGGGGGGAGGGACTGCAGGGGAGCAGAGGAGGGCTAATGTCAGGGTGTCCTCCTGCTCCTGCACCCTGCTTACTCCATCTTCCATAGAGCAGGGGAGACACACGACAGTCCTGGAGGCAGCAGCTGAGGTGGGTCTCAGCTTGTTGACCTAATTAACAAGGCAGTGTACTTAAGACAGGGATCAGCATACTTAGGCCTTGGCTACACTTACAAGTTACAGCGCAATAAAACTGCCGGCAGCGCTGTAACTCATTAACTGGCTACACTTGCAAGGCATGTGCAACGCTGTATCTCCTCAGATACAGCGCTGCATGTACTCCACCTCCCCGACAGGAATAACCACTGTTGCGAAGTGGGTGGAACACTGGTCTTTCAGTATAGCCGAGGAACAACGCAGTTACTGATCTCCGGAAGCTGCTTTGTTTTGAAACGGCACTTCCGGGTTGGAGTTCAGAGCTCCGTCTGGAGCTGCTACAAACACAGCTTTACAACCACAGCTATTGTTTGCAGGCAGGGGGGGGAAAGAGGGGAGGGGCTCCGTTAGGAATGCCGGCAGCAAAGCCTTGGACAGAGACGGCGGGGGGGGGGGGGGGGAGAAGAACGGCGGGGGGAGGGGGAAGGCTCCGTTTCCTCTCTTTTATCTGCTCTTTAAAAACAAACAAAGCCCCTGCTGTTTGCTTTCAGTGATTGAGAGAGAGGCAGGGGATGTGGAGGTGTGGAAATAATGAGCTGACACTCTGTGGAGATTTCAAAAACCCACTCTGTCTCCAAAAACGCTCCCTGTCAAAGTCCCCCTCACCCCCCCCCCCCATTTGAAAAGCACGTTGCAGCTACCTGAATGCCCATAATGCACCGCTCCCAATACAGCTGCAAGTGCCGCAAATGTAGCCACGTCAGTGCTAGTTACTGCGCTGGCGGCTGCCAGTGTGGACAGGCTGCAGCGCTTTCCCTACTCAGCTGTACGAACACGGGTTTAACTAACAGCGCTGTACAGCTGCAAGTGTAGCCAAGGCCTTAAAGGGGAAATGCACATCTCTCTCTCTCTCTCACACACACACACACACACACACACACACACACACACACACACACACACACACACACAGTGTGTCTCTGTCTGCCATGCTGTCTCCCCTCCCTTCATTCCTTCTGCCTTGTAGAGTGTGAGGCTACATCAACAACAAGTTAATCCTTGAGGGCTCAGTCAATTGCTAGTTTGTCGTTTAGCAGTAAGGCATTCCCTGGGAAATATCCCTCCCTCTTCCACCCTCTGACTTCACCACCTCAACCAAGCTTCACAATCATCATTGCTGTGTACCAGTATTAAATTGTTTGTTTAAAACTGTGTGTGTGTGTGTGTGTGTGTGTAAAAATTTCCCTGGAACCTAACCGCCCCCCCCCGCCCATTTACATTCATTCTTATGGGGAAATTGGATTCACTTAACATCGTTTCGTTTAAAGTCGCATTTTTCAGGAACATAACTACGACGTTAAGTGAGGAGTTCCTGTATTGCCAGTATATCCTCTTCTCTGTGAAACATGCACTTTATATGTCAGGCTAAAAGCCATCTATATGTACTACTGGACAGTTACAGAGGCTTTTGATTTCAAACAGGATTTCCCTTCTGTGGCTTTGCGTGCTTTTTAAAGTTTTTTTTCCTGGCACTGTTTATCCTAATGAAGACATATCATTGGCATTTTCTTCCTTAAGGCTGGGAAAGAGCATGGAAGCTTACATCCATATTCCAGATGGTGAAGTTCAAAGGAACATCTGCCTTCTCTGTCTACTGCGTTCCTGCATTCTGATGTAGAGGCTTCTGCCATCTCTTTTAGAAGTCCATTCACAAGTACAGTAATGTAAATTCTTTCTTCTGCTCCCCATTCCTCCTCTTCCTCTCCGTGGATTTTTATTGACTGCAGCACAAAGCATCCATGCTCATCTAAGGTTTCAGTGTATTTTTTTAAATTGCAATAGCTGCCTAACAGGAAGTCTATTATCAGCATGTGTCAGCAGCTGGTGAAGCTATGATATGAGAATCTACAGTGTTGGCTCCAGCCTGCGGCATGAACCTCAGCTAGATAAGGCTGACTGTCACGGAAATGGTCAATCTGTGGGACAGTTGCAGTTATCACCAGGGAGGGGAAGGAAGGATTGCTGCCCCAAGAGCGGCAGGCCAGCACAAATGAAATGCTATCCATCCTGAAATCGTGAGCATGGGTACGTGCAGTTCCCTTGATATCTATACATCAAATATCCCTACTGTGTATGTCCAACCGGAGGAAGGCTTTAGCTGAAGATGTGCCAACTTTTTCAGTAGTACCAGGAGACGGATCTGTTCCCTTTCTCAGGGATCTGGCACCTAAACGAGCTGCACAAAGAGCTAGATGCATGTTAGTCAATTAAAGCACAATTTAACACTATCCTGCGCGTGGACCCTAGATACCTCTCCCAAGAGACTGTCAGTGTCTCCAAGCCTACATACCCACCTATAATGCTTTCCATCACCCACCTACAACTCTTTCCATCTCTCCAAGTAAAATCATTACAAGAGCTCACAGGAAAAACTTAACAGCTGTATGAATAATCTCTGTACACACACTTTCCTAATTAACCTAGTAAGAAAATCCTTCTCTCTTCAGATACTTTACAGACCAATGCTACATTTTACTCACTTCTCTCTATAAGGTCTCAAGTACAGCTCTGTACTCCCTTCTTATCATTACAGGTAATCTGAATATACTGTGCCTTCAGTGCTTAATTTGTAATGAAGGAATTGCCAAGGTTCAAGCAATTAGGTTCTGGTGCTCAAGCAATATTTTTACATTCATAACTGATGCAGCAAGCCCCGGGGTGCCGGGGCTATGGACTGCCAAGCCTAGAGGTGCCAGGGCTCAGCCCTTGCAAGCCCTAGCAAAAATGAAGCACTGTGTGCCTTGTTTGAAGGTATTAGAGTACAGTGGGAGTCAGTTGGCTCTTCCGAGAGTGACAAGAGCATATCTCACTATTAATAGTAAGAAAGGGAGAAATGTCACAAACCCAATTCCCTAAAGTGAAATTATGCAACATCTCCTAATCAGTCCTAGGATATCATTTTTAAATGGCCCTAAAGTAACTAGTCCGACAAAGTAAGGACACAAAGCTACATTGTAAGCATGCTTTCAAAAGACAGACAGACAGGCAGGCAGATAATAGTCTTGGCACAACATCATAGTACTACCACAAAATAAATTAATACGAAGAGTTTAAATAGATACTATCAAATTGTCATTTTGGGACATTTTCAGGATTACACCTAGAAAATCAAGTAATTCTAACATCTAAAGTACAAAATGAATTGATACTTATTTTATAAAATGTTTCTACACTGTGTTTATGGCAAATCTTTGACTTTTTTTTTTGGTAGGTTTCAGGGTGAAAAGAGAGGGTGTAAACTTAAATTATTTTATTATCATCTCTACTGAACAGATATCACCCCCTACAAAACTGTAGAAATAGAATGTGCCATGAGGCAATAGGTGGTCTCCATTTCACAAAATTCCAAGCTCACAGCACGATGACAGCTATGAGAAGATAAAAGGGCTCCAAAGTACTGGAGGACAGAAACTGCTGATGGGCTGGTGGTCCAGCCATGATTTGCAAAATGTTGACGAGTTAATGCTAAAGCACTAGAATGAAGCTTATGGGTATATGCACACAAGAATTTCCATAAAGTAAGCTCAGGCAAAAATTAAACCATAAAATGGACATTTCACAGTGGCCATTGACTATTATGTTCCGTTCACGTTAAATCTTTTGAAACATTGTTTCTTTGTCAACTGAATTAGTAATTGGTGTCTTATTTTTGGGGGGGCGAGGGGGGAGGACACATATAAGATTCAAACTCCATACAGATTACTCACCATAATTAAAGTCATTCGCTGTGAGAAGCTGCTATCTATATGCATCAGACTAATTATTGTGTGCTTTTCTACTAAGATAATGGGCACACTGCTGCCAGTGGGCAAATCCTGATCATACATTATATCACACTTCCTAGTAATTTTGATGAAAACTACAGGTGGAGACAGATTATAATGGGAACATCTAATTGAAATTCATCTCCATTTTGCTTCAGATGGAAGACATGCTGCTTGAGCTCTGAAACATATTCAATTTCATTCAAATTGGATGCAGATTTTCAGGCAAAACTAAATTTTTTTAAAAAGTAGTATTTCAAAGAGTCCTGGAAGAGACCAAAGAGTGCTGTAAAGGCTTTATAACTACATTTTTAGAAGTCTGTGTATTATTTAATTTTTTTCCATTCTTACTATTTCTAACTTTATGAAGCATCCTTACGAAGGCAGAAAAGGAGTGATACAAATTCCACCGAGGTCTATTGCTTTGATGGCAGTTTGACATGTTTCCTGACACATCCAGTCACTTTAAGTCCTTGTGGATTCACTGGGATATTAACTATTCAGCATGGCTCCTTCCAGCACCTTCCCGTCAAAAAAATGGGCAGTCCTTGTTCTCCATTTGAAATCATCATATGACTTCAAGTTGTGGTTTGTTTTTGTTTTGGTGCCGTAATGGTATGACAGGAGGGGAGACTGAAGGCTGTCTCTGAAAGAACAGAAGAGCAAAAGTATAACATAGTTTCCTAAAAGATCATATTTCCTATTCAGTTAAATTCAGAAATTCCCAGTACAAATAGATCGATTCGTCTTGCAGTAACTAGAAAAAAAACACAACGCGCTTTAGTAGGAGTCCTCCAACGTTACAGTCAAACAAGCAAACAAACATAAAACAGCCACGAATGTCAGGTCAGGAAGGTTTGGGGCCAGTGCTTATGGTTCAATATTAGCTATCGTGCCTTCTCTTCTTCTGTCACCAAATTGCATGCGGTGATAATCTTCAGGTAGGTTAATAATTAATCCGTGCATCCACCCCTCACACAATGGCTTCAGCAGCAGACCAGCCTTTGAGAATAAACTCCCACTGACGGAGCCTGGCAGCAGACATTGCTGCACATATGAGCTGCAACTTGCAAGCACTAATCTATCAGTCCGGGAATAAGATTTCAGCCTAACCTGATAGGGCCAATCTCTTCAGAATAACTAGTTCACTTGCTCTGTTTCGGTTAATTTGGGTTTTGTTTTGACCCTTTTAATGTGTACTAATACTAGCATAAAGCCATCTGGCTAGTAAATCAAGAAAGAAGAAAATATAATTGCAAGACAAATACCTCATGGCATCTATACTATTTTAATTCTCAGTAGCCTGGCACACATATGGATAAGACACAGCTCAAGAACACAATGGCTGGTTCTTTGATGTGCAGCCTATGGATGAATTACTGATATAGCAAAATCTTTTCTGCATGAATCTGTGCAGATCTACCATCTACAGAAAGCATAAGCAGTCAGAAAATGTGCTAAACTGACCATCTGTTCCTCTCTGATAATATGTAATTAAGTAATTTATTTATTCAGCACTTAAACCCCCTCCCCTCCTCTCGCATTAGTCAGGGATGATTATGCTAAATCCAGATGTAGTTAACATATTGCGCACTCAAGTGAGCAGTGTATTTACAGGCACATAACTAGCCTTCTGGTTATCTACCTTCAAAGTATGGTTCTTCTCTCAACCATATTGCCTTAAAGACCACACTTGTTATGCTCATATGCTCTCATGGTCTGAGAGTTAAATTGTTTTCACATGTTAATTAAACCATTCACTGGTTTCTATATTTTTCTTGAGGGCAAATATCACCAGATATTCTCATCCCCCAGCGCAGGTTTGCCCACTCTACATGATGTAAAGGAGTGCTAGTGAAGAGAAACAGGTCCTCACTCCACGGCCTGGGTAAGCCTTGCTGGAGTTTTAAAAGCTACTTATGTGGCTGACAGCTTTCATCCCTTAGCTTGGCTTGTGTCCATGGTCATTGGATATTTCCTGTCAATGTATCAGAACTGCAGCCCTCCAACTGACACACCCATGGGAGAGCACTACTTCATCCATGCCAGTCCAACTGCAAATCCTAACAGACTCCAGACAGCCTCCCTTCACTGGCTCTTCATCTATTCAAAACCGCTTTTGTAAAATTCCCAAACTCCAGCGGTCTAATAAAAAACAAGATGTATTACCAGAGAGAGAAAATGAGATTTAAACAGAAGAAATGGCCTGCATCATCATGTGTAGTCTGACAACGTTGCATCGAGATAGTTCCATTGATTTCAGGGGAAGTGAGGTGCCTAAATATCTTTGAGGATCTGGGCCAAGGAATCTAAAGAAAATACTTTACACTTACAAAAAGTCCTTCTTTCTCCCACTAACCCCACTAGTCGCCCAGCTTGACAGTCATCCACCTCTGGGACTCTGGTAAAATCTCTCCTTCAGCTTCCCCTGCACAGCACTGTTATCTGATCAGATTTCTTGGAAAATCTTGTACCAGACAACTGTTTCCAATTGCATATTTCACCTTTGCTTCTTATTACTCCCAAATATTCCTTTCATGATAAATCCACACAAGTGGGGACTTCCAGCCCATACTTGTGACTTTAATCCTCTCTGGCTGATGATTGTTGGAAAAAATCCCTTTTGGGAGTGCTATTTAACTTCCTTTCAAACACTTATGGGCCCTGACCATGTGTGTTAATCTTGAAACCAACTCACTAGTTTACTGTCCAAGAGATGGAATTTGTATTGTGCTTTATTATTTTCTCTTCCCCATCTAATTTATAACAAAAACAAATTGTTGACAGAATACAACAAATCTGCTTCGTCCCCACAGTGCTGGGTTTTAGGGTGACCAGACAGCAAGTGTGAAACATCAGGACAGAGGGTTGGAGGGTAATAGGAGCCTATATAAGACAAAGCCCCAAATATCAGGACTGTCACTATAAAATTGGGACATCTGGTCACACTACTGGGTTTGGCGATTTCAATACACAGAAGACTGCCTTATTGTATTTCAGTGTATGCCATTAGCCAGACAGCACTTCCAGTTGACAGGAGATTCTCAGCTATGTTGGTGCCAACCTCTAGGAACAAACTGAAAAGTTTGAACAGGTTTGCATGTGTATTAAGTTCTTTTCCATGTAAGCAAGGATAATGGAAGGATTTCCTTTACTTTTAGCCTCCATGCCTTTTCAGGAAAGGAACAATACCTTAGATGACTTTAGCTTAGGTTAAACTTTGTTTTGTAGGTTTGATTTGTCTGACATTTCTACAGCCATTACTGAAATTTCTTTGAGGTGCCCCAAAGTTCTAATTCCCATATATATAGTCTGGTTTCTATTTGCTTTTACTATTAAAGCATAAGGTTGGATTGAACTGTTCATCCCACTTGTAAACTCAGAAGAACAAACTCTCTTAAAGCTCAGCAGCTTATTGTCACTTATCTTGTGGACTCATACCTGCTCTCAAGCCAAATCATTGCCCTAAGAAGTGAATGTGTGGCTTCCATTAACTCAGTAGAAGCGCTATCTATATATCAAGAGGAAGAATTTGGTATTAAGAACTGGATTTCAAAATCAGCTTATATTACTTTACCTGCAACTTTTGTGCATACAGGTATCTACATGCAAAAAATCTGCATTTCTGGACGCAACCACCACTGGGTAATTACACATACAATGAGAACTGGATATTCAAACCTGTCCAACTAGGCACATTTGAAAATTTCAGCCCTAACCTCCTGAAAGATGGCTTCATCCACCAAAGGGTCTAGTTGTCTGTCTACCTTATCTGCATGCACAAAAATTGTTCTTGCACATACAAATGTGGGATTTGTACATGTGAAAACTATGCACCCTATTTTAGAGGCAGATTTGGAAAATGTGGCTCAAAACTTTTGTAAAATGTCCAAATTCTAAATCAGCAATCATTTTAACAAACATCTCTCTTATTTGCAATGTCATTTACAGAGTAACTGATTTTTTTTTAATGTATCAAAACACTTTATCAGCTAACACACTGGTATCTGGATGCCTGAGTGATAGCCCATGTATTGATATAGGGCCTAATGCAAGGCCTATTGAAGTCAGTGGAAGTCCTTATATTTTCTACTGAAGTGTCTGAAGAGCCAAATTAAAATTATCCTCTAGCACTAGAGGAGTGTCTCTCTTCAGAGCTGTGCACATATTTTACAACAAAACTTGTAATTGGGTGAAACCCACCTAATATCTGCTTTCATTCTAAACCTGACACTCATCCCCAGTCACCTCAAATTTTGCTATGACTTACAGAACGTGTGGGGAATCCAGTACCACTCTAAGGATACTATAGTTTCAGGTGAACTGCAGGTAACTTGCTGATTAGGTGAGTTAGGAGAGAGGATTTTAATACTTTACCTCAGGATTTTTCATCTTAACTCCTAGTAACCAATTTTAAACACCTTTTTTGATACCTAAATATTAAAATATCATGCTTAACACTCTCTTCTTGTGCATATGATATGAGGCATTTGTTGTATGGAAGAATCCCCCCATCCAGCTGAGATAGCTCAGATCTAAAACAATACGCTGAAATGCTAAAATGCGCCAGAATGTTTCAATTTGGCACACTCTTGGGGTACAGATCTTCTGTCTGGTCTCAGATGCATTATGTTTTAAAAAAATATGCAGGGGAAGGCTAATAAATGCACCGCACCCAGAAAAAAAAAAGACTTTGCTACGCACACTTGGAAAGAACTAGAAATGCAACTGACATTGAGCACCACATAAAAAAGGAAAGGGCTGCAGAAGTAGTCTGCTAAAAATAACCCATTGATTTATTTTCCTGCTATTCTGTTGCTTTAATATTCTTACTGTTGTAATTATTTTGAGCCAACTGTAATCAATAAAAAACTGTGTAAGCCAAATAAATACAATCCTAAGAAAACTAAAGTTTGATTGCAGGTAGAACTGAAGACCTTGTTTCTGTAATAAATTTTAGTTTTCCAAAAATTTAGTACACTTTACATTTAATTGTATTCTGATTTATCACTCAGTCTCCTGGGTACCAACTGTATATAAAAAACCATTAACTCAGCGGAGGCAATTGTTAGGTTTTTTATAATAAAAAATGCATACTGTTTATACCATTATTGCTTAGGAAATTAAGCAACATGCCTTCTAATACCTTGTACGCAGAAATCTGTAGCAAACCACTTAACTTGCAATAATAGAGTATTGACTAGGTACAGTGATATGTGAGACAGTTCTTCAGTCAAATTAGGCAAGCTCCATGCTGTGTTAGATAGAATCCCTGTTGTAATACATTTACTCCACCTTGGCAGAAGACTTTTCAAAACAGATTAGCTAGGAAGGCATAAGAGGATCACATTAAAACAAAATATTTTCTATTTTGTTTTTAATTTATAAATACTTAATAATCATGCTTATTTCTTTTTTTACCTAAATGATAATTCAATGTACAGTATAATACTGAGAGCTGGACTAAAGCTGTATTTAAATTAAAACTAGGAAATATAGTGTTTTCTGAAAAAATAACAACTTCCAGAAATTCAATGTTCTCTTATGCAGAGAGCATTATATAATGGCTTAAGAGTTTTGAAACTTCTTTTCAATGAGGCCTGCTGGTCTATGGATGTCAATGTGCATACATTGTTTGTATGTGTACAGTATAAATGGTGCTTATACAAGTGAGTGTGCATATATGCACACACAACAAACTATAGACTTTACTTTCATCTCACAATAACATGTTGCAAATCAATGTATTGTGCGATAAGAAATTATCTGCTTCTCTTTTTTTCTGTACCAGTAAATTGAAAACGATAGTACGTTCGGGAAAATATGCACTAAACATCGGGGGAGAGGGAAAGTGTCTTAACAGTCAGTTCTATTGGACTGTAAAAAAACTTCCCAGGGAAGTGGGGGAAGGTCCATCACTGGACAAAGTTCCAAAAAGAATTAGACATAGCACTACATAATAAACTGCAGTAACTACCGATGGTTTAATAGTCCATTTCCAGCTCAGTTTTCTAGGACTCTACGGTATTGTTGCGGCTATTTGCAACAATGTAGATATTGCACTTAGAGATGGGCTTGAACCAAAACCCGTGATATCAACACTCAAAGTTTGGCTTCATTTCCAAACTCTGCAGCTCATGCCCATAACCTTTTGCATTTCTGCTCCCAACATTTGTAGAAACAATACTAAGATGCAAAAATATGGGTGAAAGTTTTGATGCCTGCAAACTTAAGACTGTCCTAACACTTGTGGGTGAATAGCTTAATCAACAGCATTTTCCAAAATGAGCAATGTGAATGAGTGAAAATGACAATCACTTCTGTAAAGCTGGCCCTTTTACAGTCCATTAAACTCCCTTTACTCCCATTGGACTCTGTAAAAGACATTGAATGAACTGTGTACAATCAACAGTGGTATCATGGGGGAAAAGGGAGTGTAATGATCTGTAAAGCAAAGTCTTTACCAGACAGAGCATGCTATATTCTTCTGAGAAAAAGCCACAGAGAAATAAACACAGTCCAAAGAGTTGACATTTTTATATATTTTTGTTGCATCATTTAAGAAAAGGGGAAATATAACCTGCAGAAAAAACTACGTGGTTTCATATTATAAACATTCAAAATGATATCACTTCAAGAACAATGCAGTGGACTAAGATATTAATTAGCCATTATTGTATCTATATTTTTGTGTTAGGCATAAGATAGTCATTAAATTAACTGTGCAGAGACTTGCCAACAATTCAAACCAAATTTGGCCCAGTAAACAAAATTTGGCCCATTAAGTTTACGAAAGAGGACACAAATTCCTCCATATTTAAGCAGTTCAGATCTGAATGCAAACTTTATCTAATTACCCAGAGCTTGAATTACTTTTCACTAGATAGCTGTATCTGGAAGACACTTTGTTTTACCCTGATAACATATCCATATGCCCCCAGAGAAAGGAAATACCTTTTATAGTTCACACTGGTATTTAACACGTTACTGTTTATGTATTGAACCCATTCCATTTTATGTATTGATCCCATGTTATTGTTTATGTATTGATCACATTCAATATCCCAAGGAAATTAATGGAAACCTCATCACTTGGGACTTTCAAAAACTAGATGAGGCATACCACTAGAAAACACACCACAGGGAATATATTGGCTGGGAGAGGAGCTGGATGATCTAATAGGGTTTTTTTCCATCTCTGTCTTTTTGATGCTGTGATTTCTATGGTGCTTAGCCACAGGCATTCAAGCACCATAATAAACAACAAAACATTACAAAAATACAAAAAAATATATGAATCAGTCCTAGTGCACAAAAGGAAGCAAGGAACCCGGCCCAGGAATAACTGAGATGTGTTAGGGGTCTGCTATAGAATCCCACAATTGGATTTGGATATGGACAGAGATCTCTTTAATATCATTAGAGAGATTAATACTACCAAGAATTGGGTTATAAAGGGAAATTAACTTCCTGGATTGGAAAATACACACTACTTATACTGGTGGGAGTCAGTTACGCCTGGATATGACTGACAGATTTTTTTTTCATTAAATCACTACTAAGCTAACAATAGGTGATGTAATTTTAGACTTAATTTGGTAAGTAGTGAGGACACCATAGAAGAGCTGGCCATAGGAAATAACCTTGGACTGAGTGATCACAAGCTGATTCAGTTTGAATTAAATGGATGGATAACCAAAACCAGGTTGTCAGCTATGTTCTTTTTATTTCAAAAAGGCAGACTTTGGGAAATTAAGGGAACTAGTTAAAATCAGCTAGACAGAAGAGCTCAAGGACTTAAATGTGGGAAAGGCTTAAAAATTCTTTCTATTAAATAACAAAACGATCTTCAATTTACATCCCAAACAAGGTGGGAGGAAAAAAGGCTCCAGACCCAACTGGATGAATAGCCACTTCAAAAAAGGTCACTATGAGTAATAGAGAGCCTATAGGGAAAGGGAAAAGGCACTGCTACAAAGAAAACTACATTGTGGCTACATATTGGAATAGAGTCTGCAATTGTGGTCATCCATGTGCAAGAGAGATGAATTCAAATTGGAACAGGAACAGAGAGCTCTACTCTAATGATCAGAGGAATGGAGGGCCTATCTTATGAGTGGAGACTGGAAGACCTTGGCCTGTTTAGCCTAGCAAAACAAAAGCTGAGAGAGGATATGATTGCTCTCTGTAAATACATCAGTGAAGGGTGTAAAGCTATTTAAGCTAAAGGACAATGCCAGCACAAAACCAAATGGATACAAACTGGCTATGAACAAATTCAGGCTAGAAACTAGAAAAAGGTTTCTAACCAACAGAGTGAGGTTCTGGAACAGCCTCCCAACAGGAGCTGTGGAGG
This sequence comes from Chelydra serpentina, assembly GCA_037349315.1. Classification (NCBI taxonomy): domain Eukaryota; kingdom Metazoa; phylum Chordata; order Testudines; family Chelydridae; genus Chelydra; species Chelydra serpentina. The sequence goes on along the minus strand of JBAIAC010000035.1, from coordinate 23,557,516 downwards.
CAAACAACTTCATTAGTTTTAAGAAAGCTGAGCAAATGTATGAGTTGGATTGTATGATAGGGTTGCTTGTGATGATCGGGAGCAGGGCTCAGCAACCCAGGGGTTCCCTTCCAGTTTGTCTTAAGTTCCTAAAATCTCATGCATCAGCCGGTCACGTGCAGAGATCAGGAGGCTAAGATTTTGTCCCTGATATTTTTAGTAAAAGTCACGGACAGGTCACGGGCAAAAAAGAAAAATTCACAGAAGCTTCAGGTGAGATTGGCAGTGACCTTGGGAGGTTTTCACCTTCCTCTGCAGCACTTATGGGTCAATCACTGGTATCATCCAGGTATATTGTACTTAATGCATTTCCTGCAATGGTGCACCTCAGCCCTCATATTCTTTGTCTGTGGCACATCATAATTTCATTTCTTGTGGACTGTAATATTTTGGTCTAATTTTGGTTGTTGGGTTTAGTGTGCAGGCAGTGGGTGGTGTTGGTGGCCTGTGATACAAATGAGGTCAGACTAGATGATCTGGTGGTCCTCTCTGGCCTTAAACTCTATGAGTTATTGAGACTTCGGAAGCCGATATCTGAATCCCTCCTCAGACAAGGAGCTGGCTGAATGATTTTGTCTTTGGACTGCAGCTGCTCTGGCCAGCCGCCCGGGGACCACAGCTGGGGCTGCCGGAGCAGCGGCTGGTGTGGTTGTCACCAGGAGTCGCTCCAGCGGTGGCTGGTGTGGCTGTCCCAGGGGCCACCTGAGCAGCTGGCCGTGGAGCCAGCTGCTTGGGTGTCCCTGGGGTCAGCTACGCTGGCCCCTGCAGAAGTCACGGAGGTCACATAAAGTCACAGAATCTGTGACTTCCACGACCTCCGTAACAGACACGGAGCCCTACTTATAGTGCCTACATGGGGAACAAAAATTTGATAATTCAGCTTAGAAGCCAAAGGTATAACAAAATCCAGTGGCTGGAAATTGAAGCTAGACAAATTCACGCTGGAAATAATGTGCAAACTTTGAAGGATGTGGTGTTTTGGAAAATCTGTCTGTACAACTTTTGAATTCTAGTTAATATTTTGAAGTTGTTGCTATGACAATTACTGTATCATTGAATGCCTCTATGTAAATCTGGAATCTGCCATGGGCTTGCAGGGCTGTGTCATGTGTCGTTAGAATTTAATGTCTTGATTATTGGTACGCTAAGAAGTTTGCCTGAGTTGGGAAACCACTTTTTCCCCCAACTTCCTTCAACAAGGGTAAGGTGGTTTAGAGAGTGGAAAGTGGAGATGCTAGGCTTCAAAAAGAATTCAAAAGGGGAAGACACACCCAGGAAGCATGGTGGCAGGTGAGAGGAACAGGACAGAATGGCCAAGATGAAAGAAGATGAGCTGAGAGAGACTGTCCCATGTTTCAGAGCACAAGCCATTCACTATCACTGAAGGACCCAGACAACTCTGACCGAGGCCCAAAAGAAAGCTCTGGACTGGTGAGGAAACTGATGCAGGGAAATGTGTGTACAGTTTATTATTTTTGTATAGAACTGTGCATTTCTCATGCTATTCATGAAAGAGCAATGCTGCTAGAACCCTGTGTATTTTAAGTATCTGTGTATTTTATGAATTATGCCTCCCACGTGTCCCTTGAAGAGATAAACCAGAAGGCTCACACCTTCAGGTTGAGTTTGGGGACTGGGTGTGTTTAAACTATGGGGAAAGCCTCAGGGTTCAGCACTGGTTACAGGGGTTGGGCAGGAAGTTGGGCAGTGTAGTTGCAGCTTTCAGGAGGGAGTGCCAGATAGAAGACCTGTACCCCAAGAGTGTGCCCACTGGCCCTAAGACAGCAGTAGTGCCTAGACGCCATTCAGATTCTGGGGGGTTGAAGCATTCAGAGATTGACTGCTGGATCCCCTCACAGCCAAGAGGGAGCACTCAGCTGGAGTTGTGACAGTGTAATTAACCATTGGAACAATTTATCGAGGATTGTGATGGATTGTCCATTACCGGTGACTTTTTAAATGAAGATTTCAGGTTTTTCTATAAGAGATGTTCTAGTTCAAACAAAAATTAATTCTGGGCAGTCCTATGGAGTTCAGACTTGATGTTCACAGCTGTCCCTTCTGGCCTTAGAATCTAAACTATGGAAGTAGTGACAAGTCCAGGTTTATATGGAAAGCCCTCTCTGTTCCACTTCCCTGAAGCTTTATTGCTTGGGGAAATTCAGTTCAATATTTTGTCACACTATTTTTGCATAAAAGCTGGGTTTTTATATGTACAGCGTGCAACTAGAATTTAGGCCATCTGGAAAAAATGCACATAAATAAATACATAAATTAGTGCTTGTTCTTATTCAGTACAGACCAAACCAGAGAGAGGTTTGCAGATCTGCTTAGCCATATAAGAGAATCAGTAGAGAGGAATGCGTTGCAAATCAGTTCAGGCAGGTATAGTGAAAGTCTGTCAGTGCAGATGGGGAAGAATGAGTTTAATTATCAAACAGGCCAGAGAAGGCTATAACAAATAGAAATGGAGAAAAGTTTTTTAAAAAGGCAGGTAGACAAAGCTAGTTAAGCACAAGGTAGTCTGCAGCCTGACACACTTCTTACAGTCAAAGACTGCTGTTGAAGGGAATTTGTGTACTTCAGTAGCATCCAGTGTAGTATCAGTTGCAGAAATTCAGCATGTAAAGCGTGCTACTTCTTTGACTCCCAGAGGCCGTATCAGTACACAATTAGTCACCCTGGGGGACAAAATGAACTAGCCGTTAGAAGACCAAGACAAAGACCTTGCAGAGCAAACTATAAAGGATCAAATAACTTGCAGCAGTTGATAGAACCAGTGTCCATCTAATTTCAACTGCAGCAAACTCCTTCTGTTTGGTGTGCTCTCAGAACTTACTTCAGAGAATCATGGCTAAATATAGAAGACTGCCTTCTGATCTGAAATAACACACTAGTTCCAGTAGCACCAAAGCCATTATTGTGTGGAAGGGCAAGCTGACAAAGCCCATATAAAAGGGCAGGTCATACAGTGGCTCCTGAACCTAAAACACAATCAAAGTAAATATCTACCCTCCCGCTTCATAACTGATTCCCCTTCTCCACCTCTTCCGCTTTCAGTGACAGCTCAGAATCAAGGCTATGTCATGAGTTCCCTTTTTTTGAGGCTGGGGTGGTGTACTGAATCTTCCTTGAAATGTAAATTTACCTCTCTCAGACTGAATTCAGCACAGCCAGCTATATTTAAACATAGTCAAGGGTCATTTAGACTAGAAAAAATGTAAGCCTAATGTCACACACTCCGGTACAAAATAGAAGAGGAGCAAGGAGGAAAGCAAAGAAGAGAAAGAACAGAGAAGTAAAGAGGGGAATGAGTTTGCCATTTATTTTATATTTTTGGCAGGTGCCTCCTGACAATAGGGTGACACTTCCCAGGAGTAACTAGGGTATCCAAGATACCACCTGCATTTAGCATGAGGAAATCTTGTTCATTCCTGCTAAGGGTCAGCTCCCCAACTCCAGTGGCCATGGACAACACAAGCACTCCCCTCTAGGTCTACACAGACTCTAGCTTAGCGATAGACATGCTTCAACTCCTTAGTCCTCTGAATGCCCGGCACCCAGTTCCAGAGGACACCCCCAGTATTTAGAAATTCCCTGCTCCCAAAGTAGTAATACAGCCCAGCTTATGAGTTTCACTTAACACACAGCACTTACATATGTTTACAGTGAAAACAAGCTTACTTAACAAAGTAGAGAGATTCAAGTGATAGAACTAAAAGTATTGGAAATAAAGGGTTATATGTAAAATAAATGATAACATGTATTCTAGAACCTAGACTTATTTAACTAGATACTTTTCGGTCTTACGAGCATAGTATAGCCAGACTTGGCTGTGATCTTCCATTCAAGAAACAAGGCACGTCAGCTTGCCTTGTAGGTGAAATATTCAGGGTGTTTGCACCCCAGATATATCAGAGCAGCCCACTGTAATAAACGTGTTATTCATAAACACGGTTCCCCCCACTTACTGGTTTATTTTTCCCTGTGGCTTTCCTCTCGTCAGTATCACAATCCCCTGATTAGCTTCAGGTTCAATGTGCAAATAGACATAGATTGTGAGGCAGACAACACCCACTACACAACTACCAGACTGGAAGATAAACGTTTGCTAGAGATCTCACATGCCACCCTTTAGTGAATCATTATGCATACTGTACATCTGACCCAAGGGATCCCTGTAAAACCTAGTGCCCTCTGCCAGTTGTCACCAAGAGGTCCCGGAGTCACGTATAGCTCTAAATGTCTGAATACTTGCTTTGGAGCTAGGCTCCCTTAGTCAATTTGTATAGTATAATACTATTTAACACTTGCATAGCACTTCTTTATAGATCTCAAAGTGCTGTAAAAAAGGGTATGTAGCCATAAAAATCCCCGTTTTTCAGATGGAGAAGCACAAAGAGTTTAAGTGACTTGTACAAAGGTACAGGGCAAGTCAATAAAAGTACAGCGCAATTAATGAAATCTAGCAGAACCCTGACATGCACCCCAATACTCCATCCACTTAGCTAAGCTTCCTCTGAGGCATTATTGCCATGATGCTTGTAGGAGGTGCCATACAGCAAGGCCCTCAAAGGGCTTTTCCAGCTTGGGCCACAGCCTCACCTTTTCCATGAAGTTTAAGGTATTGGTTTTGACCATAAAGTCAAAAACAGTGTGGGTCTTGACCTCCCAAAGGGACCATCTTGGCCCTTCCTGGTAAACATGAGAAGACTGGCAGTAGGGTGTTCTCAGTGAATGACCCTCAGCTCTGGAACTCGCTACCCCTTCCCCTGATTAGCCAGAGCCTGAATTAGGTTACCTCCAGCATACACTGCTAACGCCACCTGCTTTCCCATGTTTTTCCTGTTTGTCGTTTGTTGTGCTTTCGCTTTGTGGGAGGGAGGGGGAGGGGGAGGAGCTCAGTTAAAGGGGAGGATGGAGTAGAGTTTGTATACAGAATATTTGGGGCGTGGCTGGCTGTGACCACTCATAGTGCAGCATGGACAGAAAACACCAAGCCAATAAGCATGTTAATGAGAGAAACAAAGTTCTCTAGCCATCAGTGCTCCTAGCACTTCTAGGAACTCTGGCGCATCTCTTCCCTTTCACATGATTGCAGGGGAATCCACAGGATTCAAGCTGATATGAGAAATCTCTGCTTGTAACCCATTAGAGGGCTGTCCCAAAGCAGAAGCCAAAGTATTTCCCATGCACTGGCTGGCCTTTGAGGTCAAAGTAAGAAGTCCACCCTGGCCACCTCCACTCCCCAGAAGACCCTTTATGGATTGGGGAGACAATGATTTATAACAGGTGTCTCACATACACAAAACCTTTGGGACACAGGAGGATCCAGTGGAGGGGGTTGCTTGGCCTGAGGCAGAAAATGGGCAGGCTACCAGGCCTCCACCCACAAAAGCATCAAAAGGTAAAGAGTGTGTGTAGAAGGGGGAAGGGTCATGTGCAGCCCCAAGCTAAAGAAGAAGAGGGGCCTATAAACAGCTGGGCATGTTCAGGAACCGTTCCTAGATATGTAACAATCCAAAACCACCCTCATTTGGGGTGAATTTTTGGCTCTTTATTAATGTTTTTCACAGCCCTTGTAATAAAGCAATAAGAAACATCATTGTATCACGTCAATGCACATTTATACAGGATAGCTCACCCCACCCGTAATAGCACTGTTTCATTCAAAGGGAATACATCTTTTTACAAACAGCTGTACATACCAGCAAAACTCTCAATGTAAAGCAACACCATCTGTGCCTTTCAGAGGGAGATTACATTTGTTTTAAAAGGGCATTTTGTCAACTCGTAATCTAATCAAGTTTAAAAAAACAGAAGAGTTAAAAGTAATTCCATGTACTACACTTGCTCCTGGGTCCATCAGACAATGCTCCCTGATTTTCACAATCACATTTTCCTACTCCTCTAAATGTTCTTTTCTCCCATGTTCCTGTGAGAAAGGTCACAACATAGGGAAGTGATTGGCAAACAGCTACACTGACTATGCACAAAATGTTGTCAGATGCACAAAGTAAACAAAGTGAAAAAAGAAAGGAAAAAAAACATGTTTTCCTAAATCTTTTCCAGATACAAGTAACAGCTAAGATTAATGTAACAGTAGAAGTAGAGCTGGTCGGAAAATTGCAGCTTTTCCAAAAACTGAAATGCCTCATTGGAATTATAATTCAGGTGCCTCATAATCCCATTCTCCTCCATAGGCAGGTTTCCCGGTCAGATTACAGCTCCCTTTGTGCACCACGATCTCCCTCTGATGTGGGCAGACCAGTACCAGCTCCTGCCAAGGCCCCTACGCCTCACTGAACACTGACAAATGCATAGCTGGAAACCAGTCTGGCTCACCTGTGTTATCTTTGTTAGATTAGATGTTAATTTGATAAGAATTTGTTTAGTGTTTAGACTTGATTAAATGCTTGCAGGATGCTGCAGATATTGATCTCACATATAACTGTAGCCCATGGCATAAAGTTATATTTCGTGTTTGTACTATACACCTCTGTAATTGTGTTACTTACCAAACAAGAAAGAAGCACTAGTGCAAGGTTCTGGTCCTGTACACAAGAAAGCCCAGTGAAACCAAATGAGCCACATGAAACAAAGGACAAAGATTTTGTTGATTGCCCCAACGCACACATATGAAGAGGAGGCAGGCACCAATACTTGTGCCATCATTGTGAACTCTGGGAGAAGGAAAATGCCTGATGAGAAGGAACTGTATCACTATGCTGCTTGGAATTCAGAGAAGGCAATATTTCTAAGCACAAGCAAGGGATCCTCACGCTACTTAGTTTGAGAGCCCTAATAGAGAGCTTGCATAGATAGCAGCTACTATCACCTTTTGGAACCAAGCACTGTAGCTCATTTGTGTATGTATGTTTACCTGATTTAACCTTGTAAATAACTAATTTCTTTTTTTCCTAGTTAATAAATATTTAGTTTGTATTATAGCACTGGCTACAAGTGTTGTCTTTGATGTACAACTGACCTGGGGAAATGGACTGGTCCTTTTGGTCTGCAAGTAACCTGAATATTGGTGTGTTTTTTTCCTGTATCACAAAGGCAAACTTGCCTAGGTGGCAAGATGGCCCAGAGTACCCAAGGGGACTGTCTGTGACTTTAGGTTAAAGCTGTTGTAGTGCTTGATTGGTTGGTGACATCTAAGTATAGAACCAATTTGGAGTTTGTGCCCTGTTTCTTAACAGTCTTCCCTAAGGTTGGCACTTATGATCATGAACCAGAGTTGCTGCAATTAGCCCATGATTGCCCATTTGTTGGACATGTAGGATGGAGAGAACCTCTTCTTGGTGAGGAAGATGTAATCCGACTGGGGAGCTTGGCCCATAGTGCAGAATGGGGAAATGAGGAAACCAAGCAACAACTCCTAGGAGGCACCATGGCAGCATATCCAAATTAAAATATTTTGGTTTATGGCAGAAACATTTCAATTTGGGGGCATGAATTTTTCAGATGAAAATTGAAGTTTTCCTTAGGAACCAGACGATTTTTGTGATTTTAGTTTTGTCAAATAAAAAATTCATTGTAAAACAGTTTCAATAGAAAACTTTTGACCAGCCCTAAACAGAAGTATTCAGACAGAAGTTTGATTTTTAAGTCAGTGATCTCCCTTTAAAGAAATACTGTAGATGATGTTAGTACTAAGCCAACAATTTGATCTACGTGAGTAGAAGCCTATGGGTTAGATTTACTCATGTTCATAAGCATTTACTCACAGGAAAAGTCCCACTGAAGTCAATGTGCCTGGATGTATAGGAATACTCGGGAAAGTGTATGTTCGCTTCCCAACTATAAGCAGACATTTACGGAAATCTGTTTGGATTTTGCTGTCAGAACCACAAAGGAAGTTAAAAAAAATTTTGTTGTAACCCTGTATAATAATGACCTAGGGAATAGAACACATTCCAGTGTACACAAAGGAAGCAAGATTCTGATAAATCTCAACAGAACTCCTTTCATTCAGGAATAGAGATAAAACGTACTTTGGGGCAAAGCAGCCACTTGTGCTGTGCTTGTCTCCTGTGTATGCATTTGCCCAAGCACTGGGAAAACTGGGCACTTGTCTGTGATAAGGTTCAATTACTGTTCATTTATGCAGACATAGTCCTTGAAGCTCTTTGTTCAATTAACAGCCGGACACTTGGAAGAGATTACTCCAACTTTCAAGGTCAGGCGAATTTTTGCTCTTCCAATGTTAACAAGGTGCTAGGCAAACAAAACAGTCACACAAGTTGCCAAAATAAATAAATGGTGCTCTCCCTGTCTCTCATCCAGAATTATGTCAGATAGATTAAGCTGGGACAAATTTAGCAAGTCTGTTTGGTTGGACTGATGGAGGGGGAGTAAGATAGCCTTGTTGGGGAAGGATGGAATTGTGGATGAAGCCCCTGGTTCCAGGACTATGAATGATATCTGGGTTTTGGTCCCAACTCTAATTGAATCTTCTGCATAACTTCAGGCAAAACACTTAACCTCTCTTTGTCTCAGCTTCTCCATCTGTAAAATAGGAATATATTACTTACCTCTCTCAGGGGGTGCTGTGAAGTTCAACTCATTAATGTTTGTAAAGCACTTTTAATGTCTACATTGCCTTCCATCCGAGGATGGCAAAAAACTATTACAAAAACCTTTCACATTCGTAATTTAACTGATGTTTTTGGAGCATAACAAACAGAGCCAAGTAGTAAAATACATAATCATGAAGACGCTAATATGAGATTAAAATACAAACAACTGCCATACAAAGAAAATGATGTACCATAGCTATTCTCATAGCATCATCTACACTTTACATCTGGGATACTAACAGCTGAGAGACAATGCATTATGTTAATTCTCACCAGCAAAACTTAAAGGCCAGTCCAACTCTGAAGAGTGATCCAATAAAAATAGCTCCTCACTCAACCATTCAGTTTCCCTTTGTGTATTCTGACTGCTAGCTGCTTACTTTGCTGAGCCCTTGTCTACGCTGAAGGATAACTTTGATGCAGTAATCAGTGTACTAGCACTGGTGCTACTTTAAGCAAAGAGGAAGTCAAGATTGGGTTTGCACCAATTAAAATAATTGGTACATCTTGATTAGCTCACTCCCAATTAGCTCAATTAGTGCACACTCTTACCCATCCTATGGTTCAATAATGGTGAAGCTACATTTTAAAGAAGGCTGGTGAATGTGCGTCATGAGCACTGACCTGCAGAGGGGAACTTCTTCTCCTGTAACATTCTTGGGTCTAATGAAGTAGTTTCTCTGTACTAAATAAACTCTGTGGGCCCCCTTCTGATCTTACCTTACACCACTGTGAATCAGGAATACTGCTATTGAGTTACTGGAGTTACACCAATGTAAAACAGGTGTAAGTAGGGTCATAACAGTCCCAATATTTTAGGAAGAAGGTTCTACATTGCCATTCAATGAAATCAGCACCTCACGGATGAATAAATATTCCTTTTCACACTGCTCTCTATTACTGTCCCAGTTCAACAACATAAAACTAATTTGTAGGATGAGACAATCAAATCTAGGTGACTTTGTTAGACCAGCCTGGAGACTCTGAAGTGTGCCATTGAAATTAGTGAAATGAAAGGGAAAAAACTGAAGCTGCTTTCTTTCCCCTTACTCCCTCCTTGTCTTTGCAGCTAGCAATCACACAGATCACTAGGACACAGATGGATTACCGCACTGAAAAGAGTATTGGTGATTTTATTGATGAGCCTCTCAAATCATCACTAAAACAATATAAGCTGTTCACTTCCCAGCTGGAGTCAAATGGACTGATGACTGTTGTCTCAGCCTTCACTGATGATAAACGAGGCCACCCTACCCACGCAGGTCCTTGACCCAAATTCACAGTTAGTCCATTGACCCATCCAAAGACTTGAGAGAGAGAGAGAGAGAGAGAGAGAGAGAGAGAGAGAGTATGCCTAATGAAGCTTGTCACCATTCTTACTATTGTTCTCCATCACTCTGCCTGTAATTGATTTGTCAAAACAGTTATTTTTCAATAATCAACCTAGCAGCCAAGTCACCTTATAAAAGTTAAATCTGGCTCACTCTCTGCTTTTCTCCATAGCTAATGCACTCAACAGACTACAAAAAAAAAAGCCTCTCTAAAACTTTTCTCTATCTTATTACAGGAAGGCAAATGGAGATAACCTTGTATAAACACATACATTGTTTAAATAATTACTATTTTTATTCCTAAATAGATATAAAGAATTGGGGGTCACCCAGGAAAATTAAAAGGCAGCAAAACAAACAAAAGGAAGTATTTCTTCACACAACAAACAATTAACTAGTGGAACTTATTGCCAGGGGATGTTGTGAAGACCCAAACTGTAACTGGATTCAAAGAAGTATCAGATGAATTCATGGAGAATATGTTCAACAATAGCTATTAGCCAAGATAGTCGGAGCGCAACCCCATACTCTGGGTGTCCCTAAGCCTCTCATTGACAGGTGCTGGGACTGGACAACGGGAGGGATCACTTGATGATTGCCTTGTTCTGTTCATTCCCTTTCAAGCATCTGGCATTGGCCACTGTTGAAAGACAGGATACTAGGCTAGATGGATCATTGGTCTGACCATAGGCACCGACTTTCGTCGGCACCGGTGGGTGCTCGCGCTCCACCCCCCCCCCCCAACTCCATTTTACAACTTACTAGCACTACTTTGGGTTATTAAAATTGACAGACTTGTTAAAATCTAATTTACTTATCTTCTATAGCATCTATAGTTTTATAGCGTTTATAGTTTTATACTGAAGTAAACTCATCTGTTTCTCATTAGTTTCATTCTTTGGTTTCCATGCACTTGAATGATGGGGCCATGAGTTGTTGCAAACTCTGCAGAGGTATGTTTAATTTAGACTTTAATCCATGAAAAAAATTTGGTTTTAAAATATCATGGCCCTGATTTAAAAAAAAATTAAGATTGTAGAGTTACTGTATGCCCAAATAGTTTAGTCTTTTTATGTATGTAGAAGCGACAAAGGGTCCTGTGGCACCTTATAGACTAACAGAGATATTGGAGTATAAGCTTTTGTGGGTGAATACCCACTTCGTCGGATGCAAGCAGTGGAAATGTCCAGGGGCAGGTATAAATAAGCAGGGAAGAGTCAGGCTTGAGATAACGAGGTTAGTTCAATCAGGGAGGATGAGGCCCTCTTTAGCAGTTGAGGTGTGAACACCAAGGGAGAAAAACACTAAGGGAGGAAAAACTGCTTTTGTAGTTAGCTAGCCATTCATAGTCTTTGTTTAATCCTGAGCTGATGGTGTCAAATTTGCAAATGAACTGAAGCTCTACAGTTTCTCTTTGGCGTCTGGTCCTGAAGTTTTTTTGCTGCAAGATGGCTACCTTTAAATCTGCTATTGTGTGTCCAGGGAGAGTGAAGTGTTCTCCTACAGGCTTTTGTATATTGCCATTCCTTATATCTGATTTGTGTCCATTTATCCTTTTGCGTAAGGACTGTCCAGTTTGGCCGATGTACATAGCAGAGGGGCATTGCTGGCACATTATGGCGTATATTACATTGGTGGATGTGCAGGTGAATGAACCGGTGATGGTGTGGCTGATCTGGTTAGGTCCTGTGATGGTGTCCCTGGTGTAGATATGTGGGCAAAGTTGGCATTGAGGTTTGTTGCATGGATTGGTTCCTGAGTTAGAGTTATTATGGTGTGGTGTGTAGTTGCTGGTGAGAATATGTTTCAGGTTGGCGGGTTGTCTGTGGGCGAGGACTGGCCTGCCTCCCAAGGCCTGTGAAACTGAGCGGTCATTGTCCAGGATGGGTTGTAGATCACTGATCACTGACAATTCCACTGCTTGCATCTGACGAAGTGGGTATTCACCCACGAAAGCTTATGCTCCAATACCTCTGTTAGTCTATAAGGTGCCACAGGACCCTTTGTCGCTTCTACAGATCCAGACTAACACGGCTACCCCTCTGATAAATCAAATACCTACATACAGAAAGTAAGTGTGCAACCACTATAATTGCAGGAAAACTGGGCCTAACTCGTCTGATAATTCTAACTAAACCAGAAACGAAGTTTGACAATAGTGTATTTGATCAAAAAATTAGTGCAACGTACTGCATCTACCTAGGTATTATTAACATTTAAGCCATACACTTATCATCGACATAGCCACCCAGGCAGCAACAAACAGATATACCTTACAGGGCTGTTGTGAGGATTAATTATTTAATAACAGTAAAACACTTTGAAGGTGTAAAGCTGTGCTACATAAATGCTAAGTGCTGTGCCATTATATATGAAGAAATGAAGGAGAATTTGATAGGTGAAATTCTACTAGACTCTGTTGCTTGAAAAGTAATTACAGAAACAGTACAAGTTATTTTCTTGGTTAATATGACAATCCATGTCCCAGCCCATCAAACCATTGTTTCCAAAGAGTGACTATTGAGTGGAACTAACAGCTCACAGCAATGGAACTGTTCTCCAGAGAATATAATGCACATCACTACCCCTGGAAAACTGGAACAAAGATGACAAGTAGAAGGAGACGACCAGAAAGTGGATTTCCATTGGTCCTTTTATCCTCCAGAACAGTTGCTGAACAGGGGTGGGAAGGGACAAGGGGAGGGGGCGGCGGTTCCAAGAATAGAGGATGTTCAAGGGGAATTAACAAAGAGACTAAAAGGAGCAGATCCAAGGAACTGTAAGGTTTTCTCGTGTTCTTTTTATTATTTTGTTGTTCCACTGCTAATCAGACACATGTGGCACCTTAATTTACCTGGGAAGCACAATCATACACAGCAATGCCTGGGTATATTTCCAACATACACCTCCGGTAGCTTTGCTTCTTTTTGCTTTATACACTCTAAGATGAGGGCCAGATTCTGATCTCAGCTGCAGTGGGTTAAATCCCAAGTAACTCCTCTCATAGGCACCAACTCTGTGGGTGTTTCACGGTTCAAGTACTCACTGAAAAAAATAGGGGGTGCACAGTACCTACAAGGCTAGATTAATCTTTTGTGGGCCCTGACACTCGGACCATGGCCCAGTCTCCTCTCGTCCTCTTCCCACTGAGGCCCCGCCTGCCACTCCACCCCAAGGCCCTGCTCCCACTCTGCCTCTTTACCCCCAAGGCCCTGTCTGTCACTTGCATGGGTGGGAGAAGAGGGTGGAGAGGAGCAAGCAGGGGCAAGGGGAGAGAGGGCGGAGAGGAGTGAGCAAGGCCTCGCGGAGAAGAGGCACCCACGAGCCACAGTGTTGCTGACAGTTTCATCCAGAAAGCTACAGTGAGACGATTAAGACTGAGCTCTCAAAACTGGATATTCTTTTGGAAAACCAACCTTCCACACATACTTCTTCATGGACTGACTTTACAAACACTAGACAAGCCATAGTCTCTAAGGTGCTACAAGTTTTTCTTTCTTATTTTCATTTTAGTGAGACGAAATGTTTTTAAACGGGGACATTAGTGAAGACAGCTTGTAGGTGACTGCAGTGATTTTAATATATTATAATTCGAGATAATATAATTATGTGGTTCATTACTATTTTTAATAATGATTAAACTATTACGATACCAATGATAGACATATATTCAATAACTAGAATATGAAAGAAGTGTATAAATATGCTGAAAATAGCCTCCCCCTAAAACTGGCAGAGAGCTCCTCCCTACCAAACACACACCCCTCTTCGAAAGCACCCACCAGCAAAAACAAAAGTCAGCGCCTGTGACTCCACTGACTTTAGAGGTTATTTTGGATTTGTAATGCTATCAAGGAGATGAAAATCCATCTCAGGGCTTTAAAAACATTAAAATAACAGGCCTTACCTGGCAGAGCTAGAATCATCAATGTCAGAGACAACACATCAACTCTTTTGGCCACACAGATCTCCAGTTAAACTCAGTATGAGAAAGTAATTAATAGAATTTATTTTGCTTTTTGGGAGGTGAAGGGGAACAAGGTACAAATACTAAAAAAACTATGATAATACAACTTTAGAATTTGCACATTTAAGCATCATTATTCAAGTGGAAATTGAGGATAAGCACTCATCTTTGACTCTGCCCTCTTGCAGAGTACACCACAATGGTATTTAATTAGCTGATCACATGATGTTTTTCAAGCCATATGTTTATGCAGTAATATTAACTGTATACCCAACTTGGAGTGTTTTCCGCAACTTCAGAGACACATTTATCTAATGAAATTTGTGTTTGTGTAATTACTGTATCAAAATTCATGTGTGCAATGATCCCTAACTGTGCAGCCTTAGAATGTGACTATTCTAAAAAGTGGCTTTATAGACACATCATGCTTACAGAGTGAGTAACAAACCATAAGAGTGAAAATTAGCTGGCAACGGGTGGGCTTTGTCCAACTGCTGCCCCTTAAACTATCCAAGGAGTATGCATCCATGCACTTGGGCCATAAGGCACCAACTAGCCTCTTACGTTTCATGGTCAAGCACAGTAATGGTCCTGCTAAAAAGGCACCAGTCCATCAAATGGTTACCTTGGCATCTTAATCATGGCAAAAACTGGCCAAGTGTAAGTGCAGAGGCAACATAATGGCCCAGTATGAGAGCTGCCTGACTCTAAAGCATATTCTGAGATGTACACTGCATGTGCAATGCATGTCTCAAGATGTGCACGCTTATGAGCTTCCCCAAGTTAAAGTATGCAGTGCCTTCATTTAGCATAATCAGTTTACTGTATCTATCACACATGGCAGTAGCAGGGAGGAGCACATCCAGGGGTGGGACTGGGGAAGTATGGATCAGCTTGATGGCCTCATCACTCAGGATCTGACTAACTCACCACAGGAAGAGAACCAAGCCATGTTGCAAAGCTCGCTTGTGGATATCCTGTGCCGGGATTTAGTGCTGTGACAGAGGTAAATGGTAACAGGGATAAAATACAACATGATTTTACAAAAGGTAGAACGTGCCAGACCAACCACATCTCTTTCTTTGAGAAAATAACTGATTTTCTACATCTAATCTATCTGGATTTCAATAAAGTACAGTATTTGATACAGTTCCGCATGGGAAATTATTAGCTAAATTGGAGAAGATGGGGATTAGTATGGGACTCAAAAGGTGCATAAGGAACTTGTTAAAAGGAAGACTACAACGGGTCATGCTGAAAGGTCAACTATCAATCTGGAGGAAGGTTACTAATGGAGTACCTGAAGCCTCAAGCATTGGCCTTGGAACTAATCTTATTTAATATTTTCGTTAATGACCTGGGCAAAAAATGTGGGAGTGTGCTAATAAAATTTGTGGATGACAGAAAGTTGGGAGGTATTGCCAATAAAGTGGAGGACTGAAATATCATACAAGAAGATTTAGACAACCTTGAAAACTGGTATAATAGAAATGGGATGAACTTTAATAGTGCAAAGTACAAGGTCATGCACTTAAGGACTAAGAAGAATTTTTGCCATAAACTGGGGATGTATCAGTTGAAAGTGACAGACTTGGTGTATTGGTCCATCCGAGGATGACTGTAAGTTGCCAATGTGATGCAGCCATGAAAAAAGGCGAATGCAATCCCTGGATGTATCAGGCGAGGTATTTCCAGTAGAGCTAGGGAAGTGTTATTACCATTATACCAGGTGCTAATGAGATCTTATCTTGAATACTGTGTGCAATTCTGATCTCCCATGTTTAAGAAGGATGAATTCAAAATGGAATAGGTGCAAAGAAGGGCTACTGGAATGACTAGAGGAATGGAGACCCTACGTTATGAGAGGAGACTTAAGGAGCTTGGCTTCTTTAGCCTAACAAAACAAAGGATGAGGGGAGACATGATTGTCCTCTATAAATATATCAGAGGGACAAACACCAGGGAAAAAAAGGAATTATTTAAATCAAGGGTTAATGTTGACACAAGAATAAATTAATATAAACTGGGCATCAATAAGTTTAGGCTTGAAATTAGATGAAGGTTTCTAACCATCAGAGGAGTGAAGTTCTGGAATAGTCTTCCAGGGAGCGTAATGGGGTCAAAAAATCTAATTTGGTTTAAAACTGAGCCTATAAATGTATGGAGGGGATGGTATGATGATACTGCCTAAAATGCCATATGGTCCATCTGCAACTGCTATTAGCAAATATCTCCAGCAGCTGGAGATGGAACACTAGGTGGGAAAGGCTGAGTTACTACAGGGAATTCTATCCCAGGTATCTGGGTAGTGAGTCTTGCCCACATGCTCAGGATCTAACTGATCATCATATTTGGGGTCAGGAAGAAATTTTTCCCCAGGTCAGATGGGCAGACACACCAGGGGAAGTTCATCTTTCTCTGCAGCATGGGGCACAGGTAATTTGCTCATTTGAACTAGAGTAAATGGTATATTCTCTGTAATTTGAAGTCTTTAAATCAAGATTTGGGGAATTCATTAACTCAGCTAGAGGTTGTGGGCCTACGTCAGGAGTGGGTGGGTGAAGTTTTATGGCCTGCAATGTGCAGGAGGTCATGATGGTCCCTTCTGGCCTTAAAGTCCAAGCCCAAACATCTACACTGAAATAAAAGACCCATGGCATGGCCACGGCTGGCCCAGGTCAACTGACTCAGGTTCACAGGGCTTGAGCTGCAGTGTAGATGTTCAGGCTTGGACTGGAGCCTGGGCTTTGAGACCCCTTGAGGGGAATCAGTCTCATAGCCCGGTCCTAGCCCGAGCCAGAATATCGACACTGAATTTTATAGCTCTGCAGCCAGAGCCAGCTGACCAGGGCTCTGAGACTCAGTGCCACAAGTTTTTTTATTGCAGTGTAGACATACCCTATGAGTCTATGATATGTGGGTACAGATTCACATCATCCTAGCATTCTTAGATTACTACCCTTGGGGAAATGACAATTTTATGTGTCAGAACAAACATTCTAAACCCCAGTAAAGAAAAATTTAGAGTTAGACTAACAATAGTATCTCAGGTGCTACATCTGTGACTTCACTTGTACTAGCCTCAAAATAATATTCCAATGAGATTTCACTTTGCACAATTATAACATCATATACAAATACAGATATTTAACACCCAAAATTGAAGCTAGTTAGAGTGGCTATACTAGTGAAACATTTGTATTGTGTGTTACTATTTTAAGTATCCTCAGTGCCTTCTGAATAGTTTATCACTCTTCCCAGACAATTTATGTCACCAAATTTGGGATAGTTACAAAACAACTCTGAAAAGCTGCCTATTAACTATTTTTGCCATGTTCTACAGTACTGATCTTTCAACAACACCTTGGTTAAAGTGAGAAACCAGTCTCTTGAAGCTGAGAAGAAGGCAGTAGAGACTCAACCCAGAAAAAAGTAGCGGGCAGAAGACAATCTCTCTGAGATTACTTTCCATAAAATTGAACTAGCGACATCTGCTCAATCTACTGTAGATAAACAGCAAACTATTTTCCATCTCATTAACTCAGAGGATGAGATATTAAATAAACCCCAGGGGCCTTGTGCTTTGTTATCACATTTAAGGCTTGTCCCAGACACTCTGCATTAGTATTTTCGTGCAAGGAAGAAACTAAAAATTGCATGTTTTATGTAGCAAATGCTTACCCATTTAAATTCCTAGATGACCTAAACCAAAGAAGTCTCTGCTTAATCTGTGACTCTAATTACTAGTCACTTAGCCTAAATTATTAACCATGTCCTCAGCAGTGATGTATGGTACATGTAAATCTCCAAACAGGATTCTAATAGAATTATCTAATTCTATTAAACCGCAAACAACTACCCATTAAATATTTATTAGAAAGCTTGCATTCACTTAAGACAGATTGGAGTGTCAGCAAACCACTGTGCATTTCAGTTTTCAGTGCCATGGATTCAAAATGAACTAATCAGAATCATACCTATTGATTAACTACCAATTAGTTGGCTAATCAAACTCAATAAAAAAATAAATGAAAAGAATTTACAAAGGAGAGTATGGATCTTTTAAAAATATGCACTCTCTTCAAATAAACAAGTTTATTAAAGCCAGGCTTACTTGATTATGTAAAGCTTTTAGTTTAGTCTACCGTAGGGCAAGAATGCTAGATGTTAAGTAATTACATTTTCTTTGCTGTGCCCATGAACTGTGCTTCTAATAAATGGGAAGAACTGTTTTAAACCACTTACAAGGTTCAACTGGATTTTAAATTCTCAATACAGCATGCTGAGATGGGGAGGGGCATGTCTATAAATTACACAAAGTCTAACATGGCAACAATACAGGTAAGCAAGTATTCAAAAATGTAAAAGCATGGACTTTTATCGACAGTGAGGTCATAGGCAATAGCCACTACTCGCTCTCTAAATATGCAAAGACCATAAAGGATATACTGAAAGGACAAGGAGAACAAGAAACAAAATGTCATGGTTCCCACTGACACATATGTGGAGATGCTATGTAATAATCTAAGAATGTTGAGATGTAATAATTTTATGAACACTGAATGCAACCTGCTCAGTGAAGTAAAGTTACTGTATAACTATGGAGCATGATTAGATTTTCCTGTATGAATGTTTTCCTCTAACTACGGGGCTATGCAAAAAGCAATGCAATAGGTATAGATAAGTACTGTACATCTCCCATTAAACACACGGGTGTGGAGCAATTACAAGACAATGGCACTCTTCCAGGCCAGCTGTGTTGCTGAGGCTGGGAACTAACACATGAAAGGGTTAGAAAGGTAAAAAGCCTTCTCAGGAGAAGGTCAATTGTCAGGAGTGGCCTAGGGAGACAGGTCAACAGTGAGGGCTTGTAAACACTACCACTCATACCGGTATAAGTTATACCCCCCGACTGACATAAGTTACACTGACGTAGGTGCCGGTGTGGACAGCACTGTGTCAGCAGGAGAGCGTCTCCTGCGGACACAGCTACCGCCTCTTGTGGTTTTATTATCCCGCAGGGGAGCTCTCTCCCATCAGCATAGAGCGTCTTCACCAGATGCACTACAGCAGCACAGGTGCATTGGTGCAGCTCTGCATCTGTAGCACTTCTAGTGTAGACTAGCCCTGAAAGAGGCTCTGTGGAGGGAGTCTAAAGAAGATGAGCCTTCCCCCCAGATTCAGGGAATGATAAGCCTTAGGGGAAAGGCAAGCAAGCATACAGTCTTAGGTTATTGTTTTTAAAATCTAATTTTCTTTTATATGCTTTGGTTCTAAATGGTTAATACTTAGCTTCAAGAAGGTTGTTTGGTCACTGGATACCACTAGTCATTGCTCCCAGTGGGAAATGAACTGCAGATACTGATCCTCAGTGACGCCACTAATCACAGCTGGTACTAGAGGAATGCAGGCCAGGACCCAATCTGAGAGTGGGGCTACGTCTACACTATGCACCTTTTAGTGACCCAGCTGTGCCGCTACAGCTGTGCCACTAAAAGATGCGCAGTGTAGCTGCTCTTTGTCGGCAGGAGAGAGCTCTCCCGGCAACAAAATAAATCTACCCCCAATGAGAGGCGGTAACTTTGTTGGCAAGCGCTGTCCAGACCGGCTTTTCGTCAGTAAAACTTTTGTTGTTCGGGGAGGAGGGGCAGGGAATGTGTGTGGTTTTTTCACACCCCTGAACGACAAAAGTTTTACCGACGAAATGCAGTGTAGACAAAGCCTGGGAGAATCACATGATTCCACCGGATGCCTGAAACCTAGAAAGGGTGTACTCAAAAGGACCAGGAGGAGTCAGAGGTGCAATTAGCCTGGCAACTGTGATACCCACCCTTATGTTCTTGGAGCCCCATCCCCCTTGCGATAAATTTTTACCCCACGATGCTGCATTCCCTTGCTTTCATGCCCCAATACACTTGTTACCATCTCTCCCTTTCTTCTGTCAATGTGCCTGTCTCTAGACCTTTTCTGTCCTTTTGTTTCCTTCTGGCTTTTTACTGTGTATTTTCTCTCTGTGTATATTAAATATCTATTAGTTCTTTTTCCTGAGTCTCTTTCGGTTCCCATTCAACAGAAGGCTGTAGGTTCCACGGATGGCTTTGTGAAGCAGGACCACATCCCTCCTCCCTCCCTCCCCCGCCCCCGGGGTTGAATGCCAACAGAAGCAGAAAAGAGAATTTTGGGCCAATGAGTGTCTGCCTAAGGTTCTAGTCCTAGGCATGGGATCTGCTCCCTTGGATGGCTCCAAGGGCCAATATGGGACAAGGGAGGGAAGAAAGCTGGACTTTAAGAAACAACCTGACACTTTACTCAAATCCACAAGAAGATATTCACAGTGTGATGCTCCCTGTTGATCTCCTCTGCCTCCCACCCTGAACTAGTCTGGCAGCCCAGATAAGAACATAAGAATGGCCATATTGGGTCAGACCAAAGGTCCATCCCGCCCAGTATCCTGCCTACTGACAGTGGCCAATGCCAGGTGCCCCAGAGGGAGTGAACCTAACAGGTAATGATCAAGTGATCTCTCTCCTGCCATCCATCACCAGTCTCTGACAAACAGAGGCTAGGGACACCATTCCTTACTCATCCTGGCTAATAGCCATTAATGGACTTAACCTCCACGAATTTATGCAGTTCTCTTTTAAACCCTGTTATAGTCCTAGCCTTCACAACCTCCTCAGGCAAGGAGTTCCATGGGTTGACTGTACGCTGTGTGAAGAAGAACTTCCTTTTATTTGTTTTAAACCTGCTGCCCATTAATATCATTTGCTGGCCCCTAGTTCTGATATTATGGGAACAAGTAAATAACTTTTCCTTATTCACTTTCTCCACACCACTCATGATTTTATATACCTCTATCAATCCCCCCTTTGTCTCCTCTTTTCCAAGCTGAAAAGTCCTAGCTTCTTTAATCTCTCCTCATATAGAACCCGTTCCAAACCCCTAATCATTTTAGTTGCCCTTCTCTGAACCTTGTCTAATGCCAGTATTTCTTTCTGAGATGAGGAGACCACATCGGTACGCAGTATTCAAGAAATGGACGTACCATGGATTTGTATAAGGGCAATAAGATATTCTCCATCTTATTCTCTATCGCTTTTTTAATGATTCCTAACATCCTGTTTGCTTTTTTGACTGCCGCTGCACACTGCATGCATGTCTTCAGAGAACTATCCACAATGACTCCAAGATCTTTTTCCTGATTAGTTGTAGCTAAATTAGCCCCCATCGTATTGTATGTATAGTTGGGGTTATTTTTTCCAATGTGCATTACTTTACATTTATCCACATTACATTTCATTTGCCATTTTGTTGCCCAATCACTTAGTTTTGTGAGATCTTTTTGAAGTTCTTCAGTCTGCTTTGCTCTTAACTATCTTGAGCAGTTTAGTATCATCTGCAAACTTTGCCACCTCACTGTTTACCCCTTTCTCCAGATCATTTATGAATAAATTGAATAGGATTGGTCCTAGGACTGACCCTTGGGGAACACCACTAATTACCCCTCTCCATTCTGAAAATTTACCATTTATTCCTACCCTTTGTTCCCTGTCTTTTAACCAGTTCTCAATCCATGAAAGGATCTTCCCTCTTATCCCATGACAACTTAATTTACGTAAGAGCTTTTGGTGTGGGACCATGTCAAAGGCTTTCTGGAAATCTAAGTACACTATGTTCACTGGATCCCCTTTGTCCACATGTTTGTTGACCCCTTCAAAGAACTCTAATCGATTAGTAAGACATGATTTCCCTTTACAGAAACCATATTGACTTTTGCCCCAAAATTTATGTTCTTCTATGATTCTGACAATTTTATTCTTTACTATTGTTTCAACCAATTTGCCCGGTATTGACATTAGACTTACCGGTCTGTAATTGCCGGGATCACCTTTAGAGCCCTTTTAAAATATTGGCGTTACATTAGCTATCTTCCAGTCATTGGGTACAGAAGCTGATTTAAAGGACAGGTTACAAACCATTGTTAATAGTTCCACAATTTCACATTTGAGTTCTTTCAGAACACTTGGTGAATGCCATCTGGTCCCGGTGACTTGTTACTGTTAAGTTTATCAATTAATTCCAAAACCTCCTCTAGTGACACTTCAATCTATGACAATTCCTCAGATTTCTCACCTACAAAAAAGCCACACAGCTGTGCCACTACAGGAAACATTGCCTTAGAGTGAGATTTTTCAAAAGAACTCAGCATTGACTTAACTCTGCTCTCACTGAAGTTAATGGGTAATTCCCACCCAAGATGATGGAAGTTGGAAAATCAGTAATACAAAGAAAGAAGTAAGAAGAAAAACAAAATAATGGTAAATGAAAACAAGCTCCAGCCCCATCTAATTGGGCTTATGAGAAGTACTGAGTGCCCTCAACTCCCGTAGCTGAAAGGGCTGAACACCCTTCAAAATCTGACCTTAAGTGAGCAAGTCATTCAGTGGAGACTCTCCTGATTAGCACTGTATGATGCTAACATGTCCAATGTGAATAAAAGAGTTTATTACTGGTTTCCTACCAGTTCTATTTGGTTGAACATTTTTGGCATTCACCCAACATTCTGGCAGTTTTCACAGTTGAAAGCTGATTTGCCCACCTGCAAACATTCCTTTCTGCCTGTGGGAACATTGAGAACTATATGACTGTATATAGCTCCATCTCAGACAGACCACCAGCAGGAAGATGGCTCAGAAGTAGCTGTTCCCCTACACTACTAGAGAACTAGGTACTTACGGAAAGAGCAACGTGGGACCCACAGGGATTATGGATAGTTACGTGGGCAGCACTGATAAGTGCAAAGTAATGCACATCAGGAAAAATAACCCCAGATATACATGTACAATGATGGTTTCTAAATTAGCTATTACCACCCAGGAAAGATCTTGGAGTCACCATGTATAGTTCGCTGAAAATTTCCACTCTATGTGCAACAAGGGTCTAAAAGGCTAACAGTATGTTAAGAACTATTAGGAAAGGGACAGAAAATAAGACAGAAAATATCTTAATGCCACTACATAAATTCATAGCCACACCTTGGATACTATGTCCAGTTCTGGTCGCTCCATTTCAAGGAGGATATAGTGGAACTGGAAAAGGTTCAGAGAAGGGCAACAAAGATGATCAAGGGTATGGAACAGCTTTCATATGAGGAGTGACTAAAAATATTAGAGCTGTTCAGCTTAGAAAAGAGACGACTAAAGAGGGATATGACAGAGGTCTAGAAAACCACAAATACAATATAATACAAAAACCTGAGGTCACTCGAATAGGCAGTGGGTTTAATGCAATCAAGAGGAAGCACTTTTTCACATAACCCACAATTAACCTGTGGCACTCATCTCCATGGTATGGTGTGAGGGCCAAAAATAGAACTGTGTTAAAAAAAACTGTAAAAGTTTATGGAGGATAGGTCCATCAATGACTATTAGCCAAAATGGTCAGGGACATAACCCCATGCTCGGGGTAACCCTAAACTTCTGCGGGAGGAGCAACTGCCGCGGGAGGGGGGCGGGGAAAGCTGGCTACTGTGGGCATGGGGGGAGGCTGCCATGGGGGGGTGGGGAGATGTCACAGGGGGGGGGGGGGCTGGCTGCTGCGGGGAGGTTAGTTGCCGTGGGGAGGGCTGGCGAACTGCCGCAGGGGGGTGGGGAGCTCCCGCGGGAGGGGGGCTGGCTGCTGCTGGGGGGGGAGGCTGTCACGGGCGGGGGGGTCCCCGGGTGGCAGGTGGGGTTAGCTGCCATGGAGGGGGGGCTCCCCGGGCAGGGTTAGCTGCAGCAGTGTGGGGTACCTGCCATGGGGGGGGGTCTCCCCGGGCAGTGGGCTGGATTAGGCGCCATGGCCGGTGGGCTTAGCTGCCGCGGGGGTGGGGACGGCGTTAATGGGTAACAGCATGGCAGATGGTTTAGGCTGGAAATTAAATCAGCAGGGCAGATCTGTAGTGACAAGTTCTTATGGGTGTTAAATTTTATGTAAAGTTGCTTGGGGAGAAGAGTCAATGCAGCTCATTCTGCACTACATTGCTGCTTGTATTGTCATTGAGACCTGTGCAAACTCAGTGAAAAGTGGTTGTAAAAATCTATCAGCTCATAAAATAGCATTTAACAACCACTTTGCATGGGTGTAATTATCTAAGGAAGGAGCAAGGCAGTGGAGAATCAGGCCCAAAAAGATTTTAAGGAGCAAGCAAGACAAGTAGAGATTGGCCTTAAGTTTTGTACAACAGCCACTACTTTAACTCCTCACTTGTAAGCTTCACAGCTGTGAAACATTTATGGAAAGAGAAAACAATTACAGTGCACTACCACTGGCGGAGCTTAAATAATTTAAGGATCATGTCGTCCTATTCACTTTATTCCATCTTTTCTCAAGAACCAGATGTTGCTCATTCTAACCCCCTTTAATTTCAGCACATGGAGTTGGGTTTCATTTTGCCTCCAAGTGTATATAGACCACATATGCCCTCATGAAAATTCAGGATGATTGCCTCCAGAATGGCAAGAGGGGGTTCCTCCTCTGAGTGAATCCTGGAAACAGTCCCTTTCTGGTCTCCCAGCAAAAACGTCAAAACTCATAAGCCATCTGTCCTGGTTTATATGGGACTGTTGGCAAGCCTGCAGAAAACTGTAATGTCATTATACAAATTAAACTAATGCATTTAGTAGAAAAACATGTAAATATAAACATACATTTGTGAACAAAACATAATGTGGACTTGTTATCAGTACGACGATAAGATCTTTGCACCTTTCATTGGTTTGTAAAGTGCCATATGCATGTATTGTCTCTCCTAAATAATAATTATAATAAAAAAAGTTAGAGAAAGAAAAGACTAACTGGGTTAGCTAGTCTTCCCTCTGCCCGTAAAGGATTGTTTAAAACCATTTGAGCGTGAGCGCCACAATTATTTGGCTGTAAAATCTGCTGCAGAATCCACGCTTTGATTGAGAATTGTGCTCCAGAATCTAACTTTTATGCATACACACACACACACACACACACGTAAGTGTGTGTGCATGTATGTGTTTAAATTTTTGCCGTTTGTCTTTCAGTCCTTATCTACATCAGGAAGGGGTTTGGGTTTTTTTTTCTCTTTGCAAATTTCCCATCATTGATAGCTCCAGTTGAGCTCCACCAGTGTTAGCAATGCAGGGAGCCCTGATGTAGATGGGTTAAGATGGTCTTAAACACTGTGTTAAATATAGTTATCCTGAGCAGGGTTAGATAACTCAGTGATAAAAGCAGAAAGCTGGTCTACACTAGTGCTCCCATCCCACTATTGCCAGTAATAGTGCAAGAGTCATGGTGAGAGAATTTGAGAAAAGCCTGAGAGTAAACAGCTTTAGATGTAGCCTGTTAGCGAGATGTTCAATAGACTTTTTTGGAAGAACAGTCTTGCCCCCAGCTTAATTCCGATTTTCCTCTTGTTTCTAGGCATTGCTTCATTTAGAGCAAACAGGCCACCACTCTCACCACTCATTCCTTGAATGTCCTACTCAAGCAGCATGAACTAGAATATTCGTTTCATATACTCAGGTTGTATGTTAGGGAATGGCAGCTTCGCTATGCTGATCATACTCTTCTACTTTTGTATTAAACATTCCAAGGCTTATTTTTTTGCTGTAAGAAAGGACTGACTGGTTGTTTGAAATAGCCTTCTGTAAGTAATGCATCCTAATAGCTTCTGTCTCCACAGTTTTGTTTTGGGACTGGCAACACAACTCAAACTGCTGGATATAATCTGTGTTCTTTTATTTTCTATGCAGTATAGTACTTGGAAGACACAGACATGTCTAATTTGGGAGTCACAAAAGAAGTTTTGCTAATAAAGTATCCAGAGTGTAATTTAAAGTGGGAATTTGCAATAGTGGCACTGTGAGCCAGGGACTAGTTGCTCTCTCCTCAACCTTAGCGAAAACCTGCCAACCCTGACTGGTTTATGGAGCATTGCAGTTACTCTGACTTGTGACTCTTATATACTGTAACACATTCAAAGGTTTTACTTTAAACCACAAAAGGAAAGAAATTCAAAAAGTTAATCACTTGCTTTCTCCTGAATATTGTGCAAGATGTTTTCAGGATTCTGCATGAAAAGGCCACTTTTAGCTTTCCTTCTCTATATAGCCAGATAGAATTCACCTACTGCATAGTTCAAAGTACTAGGTCCAACTTAAGACATCATTGATTTCAGTGAGAAGTCAATAGACAATGGAAGCAGAGCACCGGTGCATTAGAGGAACAGTGTCAGAAGGGTTAAAGAAGACAGCACGCAGATTAATTCTCCATTCCTACCTCCTAGTAGGCAAACCAGCACAAATTAAGCAGCATGCACCACCTTAGACAGCTTTAGAGAAATCTACTTTGCAAATGAAATATTCAAGGCAAAGTGCATAAGAAATTTCCTGCACTAAAATGTATCTAACTAGTTATACACATTTATATTGACCCATTCACCAATGTAGACATGCACATTAATCATAAAATACTAATTTGGCCCATCCAATATATGACAAAGTTAGCCCATCATCTCATACTGATTTCTCTTGGGCAGCTCAGCTTCATTCTAGAGTAAATTTGATCCTGGAGTTATAAAGTGGAATTCCTTGAAATCCAATCTGCTTCTGGGAAGAGAGGAAACTCAGGCTTTTTGTAGATAACTCACATAGGTTTACACACTGTTGAGTGGTGCTCAGATATGTGGTGATGGGTGAGAAAGAGATATCAATGGAAATTAACATTTATAATAAGTAATACTACTAATAATAAAGAGGTCAAAGCAGAAAGAATTTTAGTTCCTAATTTTCAGACATGTTGAGCACCCACAATACCATCTGAAGTCAATAGGAACCATGTCTGCTCAGTGCCTCTGGAAATCAGATCCTTAATTTACAAAATTTCCAACTACAAGAAAGATCAAGAACCAGGTGGTCACTAGCACAAATGGGTGCCATTTTCCACTAAAGTTCTCCTGCGCCCCAAAGATTCCTAGTTCTCCAGGTACCCTCTGGCTAAGCCCCGCCAAAGACAATAGGAAGTGCTAGATACTCAATGCTAGACCTTCTGAAAACTAGTTCATGGAATTAGGAGTCTAATTTTAGGCTGCCAATTTTGAAAATCTTGGCCGTCGGTAAACACACTCACACTCACTGTTAATCAGACTTCCAAATTAAATACCAACCTCTGACCAAACTTATCCAATCTTCAGGGGCGGCTCCAGGCACCAGCAGAACAAGCTGGTGCTTGGGGCGGCAACCTATTAGGGGCGGCACAGGCAGCTGCCGCCCCCACCACCCCCGGAGCCGGTAACGCTGCCCTGCCCCGTGCCGCTCTCCTGCGGCAGCGACCACCCGCCCCAGGGAGGAGCTGCCCCTGGCTCCCCTGCAGCGGGGAGCGGCGTCCCGCAGGGCTGCTCTTCCGCGGCAGGGCCAGCCGCCCCTGGCTGCCCTGCCCTGCCGCAGCAGGAAGCTGGCAGAGAGGGGAGAGGGGAGCGGGGCCCCGTCGCTCCCACGCGGGCAGCGGCTGCCCCTGCCCCTCCCCCCCCCCCCGCGCGAGCCGGTAACGCTGCCCTGCCCCGCCCCGGCTGAGCGAGGTCGCACGGCCACGCCCCCCCCCAAGGGGGGAGGCACCCCTGGCTGCCCTGCCCAGCCACAGCAGGGAGCCGGGGGAGCGAGGTCACGCCACCCCCCCCCCAGCGGGGAGCTGCCCCTGGCTCCCCTGCCCCGGCGGGGAGTGGCATCCCGCAGGGCTGCTCTCCCGCTGCAGCAGCCAGCCGACCCTGGCTGCCCTGCCTTGCCCTGCAGCAGCTGGAGCAGGAAGCCGGCAGAGAGGAGAGCGGAGCCCCATCGCTCCCACGCGGGCAGCCACCGCCCCCGCCCCCACAGGGGGCCAGTAACAGCTGCCCTGCCCCGGCTGAGCAGGGTCCATGGAGCACTGCTCTCCTGCGGCAGAGGCCAGCTGCCCCCCAGCGGGGAGCTGCCCCTGGCTGCCCTGCCCCACCACAGCTGGGATAGGGAGCCGGCTGAGCAGGGAGCGAGGTCCCGCAGCACCACTCTCGGAAGCGGCCATCCCCCCCCCCGCCGGGAGCTGCCCCTAGCTGCCCTGCTCCTCCGCCTGTGGCGAACAAAAAATGCGGGGGGGGGGGAGGGGGGGGGAACCTAGAGCCGGCCATGCCAATTTCAACTTGCTTTGAAAAATTGTTGCTAAATCAGCATTTAGGACGATCTCTAGATTTTGAATGATTAACGACGTCCACTTAATGAAATAATCAGTTAACACATTGTCTGGCATTTATTCTTTGTTTTAGATAATCATTTGGAAGGAACAGTAAACACTGGAACCCACTTTTTTTCCACTGCTTGAATCTGAAGAAGTGGGTATTCACCCATGAAAGCTTATGCTCCAATACCTCTGTTAGTCTATAAGGTGCCACAGGACCCTTTGTCACAACTAGGTAAGAAAACATTAAGGTTGTGACATAATCCAACAGAAGAAAGGAATAAACCAAATCTGAAGATGAAACTCAACCTGAGCTAATTGTGATTAGTCAGTCAATCCAAACCTTATTGTCCCAAGGTAAAATCTACAGGGAAAAGATTAGTTCTTATTTATAATGGGGATGTAGTGAAGTTTTATGAGTCTTTTACAGCCTCTAGACTAGCAGAAATCAAACAGTACAGGGCCATACTTTGAAATCCAGAGATCCCAAATTCAATCCCAGCCCAAAAAACCATGGAGTTATTGTTACAAATTATCTAAAAGCATGCGTCTATACATCTTGAACTAAAGGGCCTAGTCCATTAGCTTTGGGACAGTAGACAACTCTTATCTATGTATGAGCTGGTTGCTAGTGTAGAATAAAGAACCATAAGTGATAAATCTATATATCAGTTCTAAGTCTCTGAATTATAAGTTTGGTATCTGAGGTCCTTAAAAATTTAAGTATTCTTTTAAATTAAGTGTAAAAAACTTGTATAAAAAAGTAGTATATTTTATTTGATTGCTCTTTTTTTTAAAAAAAGGATATGGGGCACTAGATGGCTCAGGCTCACTTTCCTATAGCCATCTGGCCTTGCCCCGTCACAATTTGTAATGAGAAAGGGTCCGATCCAAAGCCCATAGAAATCAATAGAAAAATTTCCCATTGACCTCAATGGTCATTGGATCAAAACCCAATCACCTCTAGATCCTGCATTACCGGGTCCTCCATGACTGAAAATTACTACCTTCTGTCAGCTCTCAATATTGCCTGTGAGAAATACGTCTGTTTCCAATCCATCTAGAACCTAGCGATACAAAAAACAAAAACACCCTGCACACCTTACCATGCAAGTTGGCTGCTTTAGCACAAACACCAAGGACTGAACAAGCATGCCAACAGAACCACCTCTCCCTTCTAGAAGAGGGCTGCCGATTAAAGAGCACTGAAAGGGAGGTGAGCACTGCTACTTGGTGCACTTTACAGACAGAAGAATTCAGTCCCAGGGGCTCTATTCTTCCAGCTCCTCTGGCACCTTTCACAGATACTAAAATCACTTCAGACTTCAAATAAAGAAAACGTATTCAGCGAACCAGCAAATCTGGATACTAGATAGGATTTTGCCACCAGTTGGCAAACTTCGAGCAACTACAGCTAGTTCCAGGTCACTACTGTTTAGCTTCATGTGGCAGCATAGACTATGCTTGATTCTTGTACATGGTTCTACAGAGAAGCAGGAAGAAATAAAGGAAATCTCTGAAAAGATATGTAATCAGAAGGTGCAGCATGGAGGTTATTTTAAAAGAACAAAAATATACCCTTCTTAGGTCCAGAGAAATGCAACCTTGTTTCTAGTACAAGTTAGGAGATGAGAGTTATGAGATGAATTCTACATACCGAAATGTAATCAAACTAAAAAACAGCAGTTGATTTGTCTTCAACAGAGAAAGGGAAAGTGTGTAATATCTTTAATATATGGATGGCTGGGTAGACTAAATGACTGTCGCACAGAAGGTTTATCTGTAAACATTGCAGCAAGCCTTAAGATTTTTACCACAATAAATGATTGGTTTCAATCAAATGCTGCTAAAACGAAAGGCAAGGCCCACAGGAGTAATTACCAGTCTCTTGACTGAAACAAAGGGCAATTACAACAAGCTGAAGTATGCTCACAATAGCGGAGCACTTGATTATAGAGTGCTGCAGCAATCAGCAAGCAAGAGACACTTTTTTTTGCCTACATGATCACTGTTTGATATTATTGTGAGGGGAGGGGCTCAGTTAATGCAAAGCCTCATTCTCCCCTTTTAAAACATGTGGTGCACACTTAAAATATTGGAAACATTCTAAACAGAGCTTGAACTAGAAGCCCAGTGAGGAAAACACACTAAGGCCTTGTCTACACTGGCAAGTTTCTGCGCAGTAAAGCAGCTTTCTGCGCTGTAACTCCCAAGGTGTACACACTGCCAAGCCACTTAGGGCTTGGCTACACTTGAAACTTCAAAGCGCTGCCGCAGCAGTGCTTTGAAGTGCAAGTGTGATCGCACGCCAACGCTGGGAGAGAGCTCTCCCAGCGCTGCAGGTACTCCACCTCTCCGAGGGAAATAGCGCGGCTCCCAGCGCTGGGACACTGTTTACACTGGCGCTTTACAGCGCTGTAACTTGCTGTGCTCAGGGGGGTGTTTTTTCACACACCTGAGCGAGTTCGTTGCAGCGCTGTAAAGCGCCAGTGTAGCCAAAGCCTTAGTGCGCAGAAATGGCGCAGTTGCAGCGCTGTAAAAAAAACAAAACCACCCCGACGAGAGGCGTACAGCTTTCTGCACCAGGGCTACCGCGCAGAGGTGCCAGTGTAGACACCCTGGTCGATTACAGCGCTGTAATTGGCCTCCAGGAGGTGTCCCACAATGCTTGTTCTCGCCTCTCTGGTCATCAACTTGAACTCTACTGCCCTGCCCGCCAGTGAACCATGAGCCCCATCTCTTAAATTCCTTTGGAATTTTGAAAGTCCCCTTCCTGTTTGCTTGGTGATGCGTGCAGTGGTCTCAGTGCATCTTTCCAGGTGACCATGCTTGCTCCATGCACCAGGTGATCCCCCGCTAGGAGCAATGCCGAGCTGCTGGACCTCATCAGCATTTGGGGAGAGGAGGCTGTCCAGTCCCAGCTGCGCTCCAGCCGTAGGAATTATGATACCTACCGACAGATTTTACGATGCATGACAGAAAGGGGACATCACCGGGACACACTGCAGTGCAGGGTCAAAGTGAAGGAGCTGTAGAACACCTACCACAAGGCGCGGGAGGCAAACCACCATTCCGGTGCTGCGCCCACGAGCTGCCAGTTCTACAAAGAGCTGGACGCGATACTCGGTGGCAACTCCACCTCCACTGCAAAGACCACCATGGATACTTCGGTGGCTCGCGTGCCAGTCAAGAGTGGACCAAGCCAGGAGGAGGAGATCTTGGATGATGATGTGGAGGGGGAGGGGGAACCAGAGGCACAGGTCAGATATACATGCAGCCAGGAGATCTTCTCTACCCTGGAGGAGGCTAGCCAGTCACAGCTGTCGGAGCTTGGTGAAGTGCAAACAGGAGAGGAGGCCCCTGGTAAGTGGCTTTGATTTTGGAAATCGCTGAAGCGAGTTGTTGGGGGCAGGAGGGTTGCAGAAAACAGGCTTTTGTCTGTATGATGCGCGTACCACCACATGCCTAGTCTGAGCAGCAGAACAGGATGTTGATTGACTCCCTCACTTCCCGGGAATCTGCCTCAAGAGATCTCCACAAAACTCTCATGGAGATATTGGGCAATCCACTACTACAGATTCTTTGGCAGAGCTGCTTTGTTTCTTGCCCCATTAAGAGTAACTTTCCCACGCCACTGTGCCATCATGGGTGAGGGTAGGAACCATTTCTACACACAGGCAAGCCGCATAAGGGCCAGGGCGGAAGTGGCAGTCTTGAAGAAGACCCTCCCTTGATTCCCTGCTCACCCTCAGCAGTGAGATATCTTCCATAATGAACACAGCCTGTGGAAAATGTGGGGACAGGAATGATTATAAGGCCCCCCCCCACAATGCTGGCTCTCCCCAAGAGCCACATGCCCAATGTACAGTACAGTCGGGGAAGACTGATTTCCCCTGACCCTGCATTTACTCACCATTTTGGGGGTCTTATGGCTCATGTGTGCTTGCCTGGGGTCACTGTGCAGAGCTAAACAAAAATTAATAAACCTGACATGCATTTCCCTGCCTCATTTTCCCAACTACTCTGGAGTTTTCTTTGAGGTGCATTCCTCTGCCTACCTCCCAGCGCTTCCCGCCCTGCCACCACCAAACAGCTGTTTGGCGGCGTTAGCACACTCTGGGAGGGAGAGGGAGGAGTGGGAATGTGGTGCGCTCAGGGGAGGAGGTGGGAAGAGGCAAGGCCGGGGTAGGGATTTGGGGTAGGAGTTGGAACAGGGGCAGGGAGGGGGCAGAGTTGGGGTGAGGACTTTGGGGAAGGGGTGTAGTGGGGGCAGGGCCGGGGACAGAGTAGTGGGGGGGGTCAAGCAGCCAGGGGAAAGAGGGGAAGTCGGCGCCTATGATGTCAGGCATATGCAATTATTTTAAAATTTGTCCATTGTAAGCTCTTTGGGCATGAGACTGTCAGTTATATGTTTGTGCAGCACCTAGCAAAATGGGGCTTCAACCTTGATGACCTCAGGAACCACCACAACAAATTTTATAACCATTTTAAATTTTTACTGTATATTTGCTAATAATCTGATGTTTGAAATACCTACTGTAGAGCACCAGTGTTTCTTTAGTATACATAACCTTGTTGTTCAGTAAGTTAAAAAAAAATGCTATGAAGCTATCAATCACACACAATACTTTAAAAAAAAATTACAAACACATTTTTCAGTTAAATATTTGAGCATCAAACTGCTGGCATAGCGAGTGGGGGAATCCCAGGATTGCTGGTGTGGCAATTCTCAGGGGGAAATCGAGAGTTAATTTTTTTTTTTCCCCTCCACTTCCCTCCCAACCTTCCTTCATCCCCTGGTTTTATCATTCGGCATGAGCCCAATCCTCAGCTTTTTAAAATCAACAGATCTCCACTGAAGTAAATGGAGCTATACCAATTTATGCAGCTGAGGAACTGGCTTTACACTTTATTCTTCAATGAATGTAACACCTAAGGTCTAATTGGAGGACTCTGTGGAGGAAAGTAAGTTTTAAAACTTATTTTCTGATCTATTCTTTGCAGTTGCTAGTGCCAGAGATCAAGCTAATTAAACAGCGAGCCAAGAAACTCAGATCAAAGTGGGGACATAAAAATCAACCTTTCATAACCTTTAGTACTTAAGAATGTTCTGTGTAAATCCTACAGTTGTTTCAGTTGTCCCTTAGTTATGCTCCTTGTACTAGAAATAATATAAAAAGGTCAGTAAACTGAAAGAAAACAAAGATGAAGGTGAAATTAAAAAAAAAAAAAAAAGGGAATAAAACCAAGCTTTGCTGAGTTTAGAGTCTGTCCCTTCTAGAATCCAAATGTCATCCGAGCCTGGAGCCAGACCAGGCATTTTTAGAGGCTGAAAATTATTTGATTAACATTTTTCACCAACACTATTAATTGTTGCCATGCACTATTGGACTTACTGATTCCAACAAGATGAGACGCAGCAGCGACATGGGAGAGGCTGTTCTTCTAATATTCCTGATGGGAATGTTGATACTTAAATTATGTGGGAACAATTCCCCAATTTTTACAGGCTCAAGAAGTTTAGATACTTTGAATAAACCTTAGATAAACTCCCAGATGTTGATTTTTTATATCAACCCAGTCCAAACTTCGAGCCTTTTGAGGTTTGCTCATTACTTATTTCAGATTTATTTTTTATTTCAGTGATTTGGGTAAGTAAAAAGTGAGTAAAAGGACTCAGTTCTTCATAGAGATAATGTAGTTGGGTGCTCCATGAGCAATTTCCCCCATACAACAAGAGTATTGTGCATATGTCTTGTAACCGTGCCTTCCTGGGCCACAACTGAGAATGCCAAATTCAGGACAAATTGCTGAGAAATAGGGCAAATACACTCCAAGATTGGTGACTAATCCCCCATAGGATATACCAAACCAGCAACAAAAGTAAAACTTCTGTTTCAACACACTGGCTAACAAGAACTCATAAAAGCAGTTTCCTTAGGCATACCAGTCCTTGAATTAACACTGAAAACTCTAGACTTAGAGATGAGTGATTCTTTAAAACCACTCTTCAAATAAAAGGTTCTTCTGATCCCAAAGGACCAGCCACTCACCCAGGTCAATATATAACTTAGATCTTACCCAAAAATTACACTGATGCCAATTCTTTAGCATTTAACATCTAAAGGTTTATTCATAGAAAGGAAGGTGAGAGTTAAAATTGGTTAAAGGAATCAAATACATACAGTAATTGCAAAGTTCTTGGTTCAGGCTTGTAGCAGTGATGGAATAAACTGCTGACTTGATAAGTCTATGGTTGGTTCCACATCGGGTAGGTGGGGCTCGTCAGCCTTGGAAGGCAGCCCACCTAGGAGAAGGAAAACTCTGATTTAAAACCTCCGCTGCCTTGTGGCAATACCCACTCATGGGAAAGGCTAAGGGAGTCAACCCTGAAACCAAATCCGGTGTTGGAGTCCCGATGGCGGTCTGACATTGTCCTCAACGTCATTCCGGCAACTCCTGCGACGCCACTGGTGCCAAGTTGTATCAACATTGTCTTTCCCTTGGATCCATCAGTTGCGTGGAGAGGGGGGTTCTGCTGCATGGGCAACAGCTGTTCCTCCATATCACCCTGCCCTGGCTTGCACCCTGGAGAGGACACTCCAGCTTCGCTTCACAGCGTCGACACAACACGGGAAGCAACAGTTTACCGGTTATAAGCCCCCTGCTCGATTGGCGTAGAGCTGGCGCCAGGGGTTGCTTCCGACGGTGGGAGGGATCACCATGTCTCACTGGACAACTATCGCCCGCCTCAAGCTGGGCAGCCCCCAGCCAATAAGGTGTTGTCCCGCCACAGTTCACCTGCTTCACTGGGTGCGTGGGGCTTAGCGTACGTGAGTACCGGACAAGTGGACTGCGAACCATGCACCAGGCAACAACAAAAGAAAACCAACATTTAAGAAACCAGCCCTCAAGTTAGGATGCTGGAACGTACAGACCATGACAACTGGCCTATCACAAGACCTTCAGGCAATCAGCGATGTTCGGAAGACTGCAATCAACGATGAGCTAGCACGACTCCAAATCGACATAGTCGCTTTGCAGGAGACACGGCTGCCAGACGCTGGGACTCTCAGGGAAAAGAACTATACGTTCTTCTGGCAAGGGAAGAGTGCCGAAGAAATCAGAGAGTGTGGTGTTGGATTTGCCATGAGAAATTATTTACTGGGGATGGTGGAACCTGGTCAATAAGGAACTGAAAGACTGTTATCACTCCGACTCTGCACATCCACTGGACCCGTCAACCTGATCAGCATGTATGCACCAACACTCGCCGCCAACAGGGATACCAAGGATGAGTTCTATGATCAGTTAGACACGATAATCAGGAGTATCCTTAAAGAAGAGCACTTTATACTACTGGGTGACTTCAACGCCAGAGTGGGCGCTGACCACGACTTTTGGCCAACCTGTCTTGTAAAGTTTGCCGTTGGAGAAATGAATGAGAATGGACAACGACTTCTGGAACTGTGCTCGTACCATGACCTCAGCATCACCAACTCATTCTTCCAGACAAAGCCTCAACACAAAGTGTCCTGGAGACACCCTCGCTCCATGCACTGGCACCAACTCGACCTGATCATCATCAGGCGGTCTGCCTTGAAGTGCGTCCTGCTTACTCGCACCTTCCACAGTGCTGACTGCGACAGTGATCACTCGCTGGTGTGCAGCAAGATGAGGCTACAGCCAAAGAAGATCCACCATTCTAGGCCAGAGGGCAAACCCCGCATCGATGTGAGCAAGACTGCCCACCCAGACAAGGCAGAGAAATTCACCCATGAGCTCTCCGAGGTGCTGAACTGTATGCCTCCCAGTGGCTGCGCCAAAGAGAGATGGGACCACATCAGAGACGCAGTATACAGCACAGCCATGAAAGCTTTTGGAAAGAAACGAAACATGAATAATGACTGGTTTGAGGCCAACTCCGCCACACTCACTCCAGCCATTGAAGAACGCCGCGCTGTTCACCTGGAGTACAAGCGTTCCCCCAGTCAGAGGACTCTACAAGAGTATCAATTTGCCAGGAGCAAAGTACAGAGACTAACTCGACAGTGTGCAAATGATTACTGGCTCCAGCTCTGCCGGAGCATTCAACTATCTGCTGACACTGGAAACATCAGGGGAATGTATGATGGCATCAAGAAGGCCATGGGACCCACAAAGAAGTGGAGAGTGTCACTAAAGTCTGCAACAGACGAAAACATCCAGGACAAGGGCAAGCAGATGGATAGATGGGTGGAGCACTACTCTGAAGTGTACTCCAGGCAAAACACCGTCACCGAAGCTGCCCTTAATACTGTGGATGGTTTTCCCGTTGAAACTGAGCTGGACGAGAAGCCCACCATGGAAGAACTGAAGAAAGTCATTGAGAGCTTGTCCACAGGAAAGGATGGCATCCCACCAGAAGTTATCAAGTGTGGCATCAACGTCCTCCTAGAACACCTCCACAACCTCTTCTGTCGGTGCTGGAATGAAGGTGCAGTACCTCAGGCTATGAGAGACGCCAACATCGTGACCCTCTACAAGAACAAGGGTGATAGAAGCGACTGCAACAACTAAAGAGGCATATCGCTCCTGAGTGTTGTGGGTAAAGTCTTCGCACGCGTGATCCTGAATAGACTGCAGAAGCTTGCTGACAGAGTTTACCCAGAGTCACAGTGCGGGTTCCGAGCAGGGAGATCCACAACCGACATGGTTTTCTCCTTAAGGCAGCTGCAAGAGAAATGCAGAGAACAGTACAAGCCGCTATTCCTTGCCTTCATAGACCTGACCAAAGCTTTCGACCTTGTGAACAGAGATGGGCTGTTCAAGATCCTGGTAAAGGTTGGCTGCCCACCGAAGCTGCTGAGCGTGATCCAGTCTTTTCACGACAACATGAAAGGCACAGTACTGTATGATGGCTCGTCCTCCGATGCCTTCGACATCCACAGTGGAGTAAAACAAGGCTGCGTTCTCGCTCCCACACTCTTCGGCATCTTCTTTGCAGCATTGCTGAAACGTGCCTTTGGAAATTCCACAGAGGGAGTCTATCTCCACACCCGGTCTGACGGGAGACTTTTCAATTTGGCTCAACTAAAGGCCAAAAGCAAGGTACGGGAGGCAACAATCAGAGACATGCTGTTTGCAGATGACGCTGCCCTGGCCACCCACACAGAAACCGATCTCCAGCATCTGATTGACCGCTTTTCCAGAGCTTGCGAAGAGTTCGGGTTGACAATCAGTCTTCAGAAGACCAAAGTTATGGCCCAGGATGCAGAACATCCAAGCATTGCCATCAATGACTATGTGCTAGAGGTGGTCAGTCAGTTCACCTACCTTGGATTTACCATCACGGACAACCTCTCACTGGACCCTGAGATCAACCGTAGAATCGGCAAGGCCTTCACAATTTTGGCCAGATTGTCACAGAGTATGGAACAACAACATGCTGACCATCAACACAAAGGTCGCTGTGTACCATGAATGTGTGTTAAACACTCTTCTCTACGCCAGCGAAACTTGGACCCTCTACGCTTCGCAAGAAAAGAGACTGAACACCTTCCACATGCGCTGCCTCCGTCGCATACTCGGGATCACTTGGAGTGATCGAATAACGAACAACGAGGTGCTGGAACGTGCCACAATCTCCAGCATGTTCACTCTCCTCCATCAACGCCGCCTCAGATGGCTTGGCCATCTAAGTCGCATGGAAGATGGACGGATCCCCAAAGACCTGTTGTATGCCAAACTTGCCTCCGGAAACAGAGCTACAGGACGGCTCCACCTTCGCTTCAAGGATGTTTGAAAGAGGGACCTGAAGACTGTTCAAATCGACATCAACAGCTGGGAAGAGCTTGCCCAGGACAGATGCAGATGGAGACACGCTCTGACCACTGTATTGAAAACTGGCAAAGACAAGCTGCGGCAGCTGGCCGAGGAAAAGTGGGTTCAACCCACAGCTGACACCGCCTTCAAATGCAGCAAATGCAATCGAGACTGCCACTCTCGTGTGGGGCTCCACAGCCACAACAGATGCTGCACAACCATCAACTAAACATTCCCCATGGGCGCATATCCATCGTCTCTCGAGACTAACGGACGCCAACAACAACATGCAAGTCCCTTACAAAGTGAAAGGGAGACAGCGAGTGAGGAAACTATATTTACCCTTCAGGCCTCAAGCTTCTAACTCCGTGTGGGCCATTAAACGTCCGGGGGACTATTGCTGGCAACATTATGCAATGTAAACAAATGACTCTGCTAAGAGAGGGAGGTGTGGGAGACAGATACAGTATCTGATGTGATTAATGAGTACCAGTGACTATGCTAATTGTATGTGATGTTAGACTCTGGCGTGCACTGTCCTATCTGATAGAAACCAACAAAAACGTTTTCTCATCATTGAGTTATGCTGTGAGTCCCTTTTTTCCCTAACCCCCAAACCCAAGGGTTCCCTCCTCTCCTAGGGGGAATCATCACTCTTCTTCCCACCTACTGTGCAGAATGAGGAGTAGGGGTGAAGAGGGCAGCATTGTACAGAGGCAGAACTGTTGTGTGTGCAGAAGGGAACATGTGGCCTTGAACTGGGATGGCAATGGAGGTCTCACTCTCAGTCACTTTCCCAGAGG
This sequence comes from Chelydra serpentina, assembly GCA_037349315.1. Lineage (NCBI taxonomy): Eukaryota > Metazoa > Chordata > Testudines > Chelydridae > Chelydra > Chelydra serpentina. The sequence continues at coordinate 23,518,773 of JBAIAC010000035.1, read as the reverse complement.
TCAGGTGTAAATGTCATTAACACCACAGACACAACTTGTACAGTGTGGAAATCATTCCAAATAAAAATTGCCTCTCCTTCCCCTCTCCACCCACATGGGATTCAATTGAAAGCACTTTCCTACCACTGGATGAGCACCAAATAGCACTGTTGCTAGCAGTCTCAAATGAGAGCCCAAAGGCTCCATGGGGACTTCACTAATTGCTCGTCCCCTGGAGTAGTCGCATTGAGGTGTGCTGCCAGAGTAGTATTTGAAGGTTTACACAGTCATTGCCTATATTGACAGGTTTCAGTGTAGTAGCTGTGTTAGTCTGTGTCAGCAAAAATAAAATAAGAAAGGAATACTTGTGGCACCTTTAGAGACTAACAAATTTATTTCAGCATAAGCTTTTGTGGGCTACAGTCCACTTCATCGGATGCATAGAATGGAACGTACAGTGGGACGATATTTATACATTCAGAGAAACATGAAAATGTGGAAGTAACCATACCATCTGTAAAAGGCTAATTAATTGAAAGGAACTGTTATCAGTAGGAAAGAAACTTTTGAAGTGATAATCAACATGGCCCATTACAGACAGTTGACACAAAGGTGTTAAGGGTATTTAATGGGGGGGGGGGGAATAAATTAAATTAACATAATTAACGTTAATTGAATGTATTCCCCCCCATTAAATACCCTTAATGGGCCATGTTGATTATCACTTCAAAAGTTTATTTCTTACTGATAACAGTTCCTTTCAATTAATTAGCCTTTTACAGTTGGTATGGTTACTTGCACCTTTTCATGTTTCTCTGAATGTATAAATATCGTCCCACTGTATGTTCCATTCTGTGCATCCGACGAAGCGGACTGTAGTCCACGAAAGCTTATGCTGAAATAACTTTGTTAGTCTCTAAGGTGCCACAAGTATTCCTTTCTTATTTTCTTATTGCCTATATTGTATGTCTTCTTTGGATTACTATAGGACTTCAGTCTCTATTGCTGTCAATTGTCAACTTTCTCCAGCACTTAAAATAAAAACCCTTTAAAAGTGCACTCAGAATGTTTTGTGGCTCACTAAGAGTGATTGATAACATTATAGAAATAATTGTTTAACGTGGACATATCAGTACTGTGCTGGTTCAGTGAAAGACTAGACCATTTTGAGGGTGAGGAGGGAATTTTGCAAAAGCGTGGGAACATCAATAGAGGAAGTGGATGTTGAGGGTGAGCCAGATTTAAGAGTTGATTCGGATGAATTAACAACTGCATCAATGGAACTTTGTTTTCAGAGGTTCAGCTGACAGCAGAATATTTACAAATAATTGTTCATATTCTGCTTGGTGAAAGTTTTGCCTGAGTGAGAAGTTTGGATTGAGTCTATATTATTGCATTACTATTAAGGTTGAGATTTGCAATCTGAGAACTGGGCATGCAAAATCCTTAGGCCTCTAAGTCTATGTGCCTATTAGATGTAACCTACATTAACCTAGTCTGGGCTTTGTTTCCCTCTAGTATCTGGACCACATAAAGAGTCTGCTGAATCTGCTCCTGCCTTCAAGCTAACATTCATGGTCTCTTAGCTCATGCAGTAGAGGCTCATGCATCTGTATACAGACGTTCCAGAATTAGGCCTGGCAAATAACCCAGTCAGGGTGTTATATAAAGGACAAGTCAATAAAGTTTGTTAATTACTGTGACATTATCTAATTAAAATATAACCATATAGATCATTGTGGCAACCACTGTTGTATATTTGCAACAAATCTTGTACAAAATGTGGCATGTAATATGTCTATGAAAAAGTTACGATTTGCTGGTTATGATTGTGCTATCTGGATGCATGTATCATTTTTGTATTTGAAATTATGAGTATTGGCTCTATACCTGGATTTCAAATGTTTGCTCCTGGGGTAACACCCACAAGCTATTTAGGCTGCACACCTTGGAGGGACTATTCAAATTAAGTGGCTCATCAAAAAACATTTAACTGACAATGGACCATGGGAGACGCCCATCTACACTGAATGGACTGGAGTATAGATAATGGCTTCCTGCAATGACTAAGTGAAATCGGGCATGCACAGGTGACTTGCCCATGTGACTCCAAACTCCCATCTTGTCATCTGTAATTTTCTACTAGCTGTGTTGAAAGCTTTGTTTGAAACCATAGGTTTCCCTCCATATGGCAGAAGATATAAAAGGCCCTGGAAACCCCTCTATTTTGCCTCTGTCCTGCCCTGACCTCTGGACTATGGACTATACTAATGGGAGCATTCTAACCAAGGGACTGAGGTCCTTCCAATGATTTGGAACCAACCTTGTTGTTGGCGTCCGTTAGTCTCGAGAGACGATGGATATGCGCCCATGGGGAATGTTTAGTTGATGATTGTGCAGCGTCTGTTGTGGCTGTGGAGCCCCACACGAGAGTGGCAGTCTCGACTGCATTTGCTGCATTTGAAGGCGGTGTCAGCTGTGGGTTGGAGCCGCTGCTTCCTTTTTCATTGAACCCGCTTTTCCTCGTTAAGCTGCCGCAGCTTGTCTTTGCCAGTTTTCAATACAGTGGTCAGAGCGTGTCTCCATCTGCATCTGTCCTGGGCAAGCTCTTCCCAGCTGTTGATGTCGATTTGAACAGTCTTCAGGTCCCTCTTTCAAACATCCTTGAAGCGAAGGTTGGGCTGTCCTGTAGCTCTGTTTCCGGAGGCAAGTTTGGCATACAACAGGTCTTTGGGGATCCGTCCATCTTCCATGCGACTTAGATGGCCAAGCCATCTGAGGCGGCGTTGACGGAGGAGAGTGAACATGCTGGAGATCTTGGCACGTTCCAGCACCTCGTTGTTCATTATTCGATCACTCCAAGAGATCCCGAGTATGCGACGGAGGCAGCGCATGTGGAAGGTGTTCAGTCTCTTTTCTTGCGAAGCGTAGAGGGTCCAACTTTCGCTGGTGTAGAGAAGAGTGTTTAACACACATGCATGGTACACAGCGACCTTTGTGTTGATGGTCAGCATGTTGTTGTTCCATACTCTGTGACAATCTGGCCAAAATTGTGAAGGCCTTGCCGATTCTACGGTTGATTTCAGGGTCCAGTGAGAGGTTGTCCGTGATGGTAGATCCAAGGTAGGTGAACTGACTGACCACCTCTAGCACATAGTCATTGATGGCGATGCTTGGATGTTCTGCATCCTGGGCCATAACTTTGGTCTTCTGAAGACTGATTGTCAACCCGAACTCTTCGCAAGCTCTGGAAAAGCGGTCAATCAGATGCTGGAGATCGGTTTCTGTGTGGGTGGCCAGGGCAGCGTCGTCTGCAAACAGCATGTCTCTGATTGTTGCCTCCCGTACCTTGCTTTTGGCCTTTAGTCGAGCCAAATTGAAAAGTCTCCCGTCAGACCGGGTGTGGAGATAGACTCCCTCTGTGGAATTTCCAAAGGCACGTTTCAGCAATGCTGCAAAGAAGATGCTGAAGAGTGTGGGAGTGAGAACGCAGCCTTGTTTTACTCCACTGTGGATGTCGAAGGCATCGGAGGACGAGCCATCATACAGTACTGTGCCTTTCATGTTGTCGTGAAAAGACTGGATCATGCTCAGCAGCTTCGGTGGGCAGCCAACCTTTACCAGGATCTTGAACAGCCCATCTCTGTTCACAAGGTCGAAAGCTTTGGTCAGGTCTATGAAGTCCCACTTGGTAAGGGACTTGCATAACACACAAATAAAGGGTGGTCATTAATCTAGAACAGAAGCTCTCTGCAGAGCTCTGACAAAGGCAATATTTTCTCTCTTTTCTAGGTTACAGACAAAATTTTTAGAAGCAGCATCCATCACTAGTTGCTGAAGTGTGGCTAGAGAGTGGAGTCTCACTGGTGTGGCCCCCACATTCCAACAGATAAAAGGATAGTCTAGTGGCTAAGCTACAGGCTTGCGAGTCAGTAGATGTGAGTTTTCTGCCTGCCTCTGCCACTGATTTCCTGTATGACCTTAAGCAAGTCACAACTTCTCTCTCTCTCAGTTCCCTCATTGGTAAAATCGGGTAAGTAGTAAACTTCACAGGGTCTTTAGGGAGGCTCAGTGCAAAAATATTTTTGTCAAGCAAAGTGAGACCTTCAGATGGATACACAGAATTGGCTGCGTCTTTTTACAGAACTGTCTGAAGAAGGAAAGGGCTAGATGTGCTGTGGAGAAAGAAGGGAGTTTGTTGTAAACACATCTGCTCCAACATCTGCTCAGATATTATACTTGGTGCAAAGGGTTGTGGGGCATGCGGCCCAGAGCACGAGAAACACAAGGTGCCAACAAAGAGTGCAGACAGATAGTCATTTGCTGGTGCTGCTGATCCGCATGGGGAGGAGAGACAGGGAGGAGTGACTGGAGAACTAAAACACGGGGGTGCTCCTTTTGGTAATGCTATGAATAAGGCTGAGATTGACAGGTCAAGCAGGGGAAACTACAATGCACACAACCCTATGGGTATGTATGTACTGCAATAAGAGACCCGGGCACGACCACGGTCGGCCTGGGTCAGCTGACTTGGACTTGCGGGGCTCAGGCTGTGGGGCTATAAAATTGCAATATAGGCATTCGGACGTGGGCTGGAGCCCGGGCTGTGAGACCCTGCAATGTGGGAGGGCCTCAGAGTCCAGGTCCCAAAATCTACACTGCTGTTTTTTAGCCCTGCAGTCTGAGCCCCGCAAGCCCAAGTCAGATGACCTGAGCTCTGAGACTCAGTGCCACGGGTTTTTTTATTGCAGCGTAGACACACCCTATATGGGATTGCTGAGGCAGCAAAGGACTAAACCCTACACTCTCTCATTCACATGGTCACTATAAGGCTCGATTTGCACTGCAAGCGAAAAGAAGGGGGAAAAAAATCACACCCACATTAAAAAAAATAAAAAAGTTTATCCACACATCCACCTGGATAGTTATGGCTGAGATTTTCAAACCTGCTGAGTTAATGTAGACACCCAAATCCTACTGAAATCAATGGAAGCTATGCATCTAATTCCTCTAGGCTTCTTTAAAACTCTCAGTTGATGTGTTTCACGTCACACGAGCAAACAAGTTAAAAATGTATTCAGTTGTTGAAGAATAGCAAGAATTTTATTACAGAAAGACTAACTAGTCCTACTTCCTGATGATTGGTGCTCCATTCTCAATCTCACTCTTTTGTTTCCTGTCTTTGGCAGGGTTTTTCTGTTTTTGTTTTAATCTGGTTCCTTGTTGTTTCAAAAGGGAAGATTATTTTTAAGCAATATTTAGCAAACTTCTTGTTATCAGCTAAAACATTCCTAAAACTTCCCAGCTTTGCTCTGCAGCCGGCCTTACATAATATCTCTGAAACAGCTGCAACCGTAGTTCTGAGGTTGATTTTTGAGCAGGGGAATAACAGGTTCAGACACTTGGATTTTGTTATATTTCAGCCAGTACAGTTTTAATTTCTTTCCATGGCTGGAGAGCAACCATTTCAAAATAAAACACCAACAACAAAGGGGAGTTTTGCCTTTTTAAAAATACACAAATCTTATAAAAGGGTTTTCCACTGTGATATTAGTACTTCAGATATTGAAATGGCCACCTGGCATGAACAGATAAAAATGCACTGGCGACTTTTAAAAGGTCAGATATTTTTGATGCTAGCAGATATTTTGAAACCATAGGAGTGAATCTAATTTGTTAGCAGCAAACATATAGGTTGAATGGAATCTACACATTTATACACCACTACCAATTATATGTATTGTAGCATTCACACAGAACTAAAAAGATTAATTAAGGCAAAAATCAAACTGAAAGGACAATTTCCAGAAGAGGAAGAAAAAAAAACGGAGAGAAAATGAATTATTTCAGACTAAAAGCAATTATATTTCGAAGACGGAAGCAGACGTTTTGTAGCACAACTGTCAAGATGTTACAAAAAGATTAAAGGGTTTTTTTGTCATTTAAAACTTGTTTCTGGGACTCAGAAAAAAATCTGCTGTTCAGTTTCTGATTTTTAATAAGATTTCTCAATAGACACTTTTCAGTTGGAAAGAGAGAAGCTAAAAAAATGTGGAGGTGATAGTGCAAGTAAGTTCACTCACAACTTTGATCTAGTATCATTCACATTCATTGTTATGGCAGAGTCAGGCAGACTGTTTTTGCTAGAGGTTGTGCTCTCTACAATATCTATTGTCGACAGAAAATAAATGCATTTTGTGAAGCTTTCGCAAGTTGCAAGCTGCTTCTATGGTTAAAGTCTCAAAAAGCAAGAGTAATTTGTTTGAAATAAAACTCTGAAAAGTTTTGACCAAGAAGAAAGATGGTTTAATCCAGTTAAAACTGCCGTGTATACCACGAGAAAACCTCAAATGGAACTGCATTTTATAATACCCTACTATCCAACTGTTTAAACCCACAATTGTGACTATTAAGCACGTAGGTTGTTGTTTTGCAAACACTTTACTACCACTGGGCAGAATGCTTATTGCCAGGAAGACTCAGGCTCTGATTTTCAGTTCGTGTATCCATGTGCTCAGCACAATGAAAGAGAAGCAAAAAGGTAGCTCTGAGAAACCTTTGTGCTACCCATATTCTGGGGCCAGTTTGCTCTTAACTTACATACTACTTCCCTCAGTCCCTTATGGGAAAAAGAGAAAAACCAGAGTGCAGCATGCTCCAGGTATGGCCCCCTGCTACACTAACAGCTGGTAGCAAGGCCAGTGTAGGGCTTTTCCAGCACCTCTGTGCTGTCAGAGGAGCCTCCTTACTCTGGAGGCATTGCCCCCATGGCCCTGGTTTTGGCCCTTTATGTTACCAGCGTGCGGCAAAATGGATATTCAGTCCCCCAGGCCACAGTGGGATTGCTCATGGTACAGTCTCCCCAGTGCTTAATTTGTAATGAAAGAGGCACAAGGGGTCAAGCAATTAGGTGCCAGGGCTCAAGCAAGTTTTTTACTTTCATAGCGGACGTTGCAAGCCCAGAGGTGCCAGGGCTATGAACTGCCAAGCCTGAGCCCTGGCACAAATTAAGCACTGACCATACTGGGACTGCTCACGGTAGTAAGCACTGTACAAGGTGGGGTAAACACAACAGCAAATGGCTGGGGTAATGAATCATTTAGGGGTTGAGTTCAAACCCTCATGTGGGCCAGTGAATTTTAGATCGAAAAGAATTCAAGACCAAACAGAAGTGCCCAAAGAGACAGGACCATTGAAATCAAGCGGATACGTGGAAATACCTGACTGATTATTGTAAGCAAGTAAAAAGACTCATAAAAGGTTCCTCTGATACAGGGGAAGTATTTTGTTTTTTACCAGTATAGCCTCTGATTTGACCTATTGCACAGGTTTCAAATTTCTCAAAGTCCAACCTATTTCATAAAAGCAATAGCAAATGAAATATTGAATATGCATGAGGCATTGTTGGTATTTTAAGGGTTTGTTTTCTTTTCCAGGAGACAGCTCAGCTGAAAGCACTGAAATGAATTGCTAATTATGTCTCATGCCATTTTGTTCAATTCAGTTAGCTTGATTAAGTTTGAGTCCAGGGCCAGCTCCAGGCACCAGCCCACCAAGCACGGGCTTGGGGCGGCACCTGAGCGGGGGGGGCAGCACTCAGGTGTGGTTTTTTTTAATTAACATACTGTGGCGGGCGCTCGGCGGAAGGCTGGGCACTGTGTGTTATGGCGCTCCGGGCGGGCGCTCCAGCCAGGAGAGCGGCCCCCCACAGCGCTCCGCCCGCCCCATGGCGCTCTGGCCGGGAGAGCGGAGCCGGGGGCGGGCTCGCTGCCCTGGCCCGCGGCACTCCAGCCGGCCGACTGGGAGAGCGGAGCCGTGGACGGGCTGGCCGCCCTGCCCCGTGGCACTCTGGGCGGGAGACCAGGGCCGGGGGTGGGCTGGCCGCCCTGCTCTGTGGCGCTCCGGCAGGGAGAGGCGCTGGGCGGGGGGGTGGGGGTGTTGCGGTGCAACACTGGGGGTGGGGGTGTTTCCGTGGGCGCTGGTGGAGGGGATGTTTTCTTTGTTTCGGTGGGGAGGGGACGGCACTTGGGGTTTTTTGTGGTTTTTTTTGCTTGGGGCAGCAAAAAAGTTAGAGCCGGCCCTGTTTGAGTCCTCATGCAGGTGCCACACTTGCAGCATATTTTAATACCCAAACATGGATTAGAGAAATTTTATTTTCAAAAATGTTTTCAATTCCCAAAGCTCTATCAGCAGCCATGTTGATTCTCTGTCTTTTATTACGATTATTTAAAATCTTTAGAGTTACTTCTACATTTGAGATCATGGGGGTGGCTGGGATGTTTTTATAGTCAAGTGTAGATTTTAATATGCTCCCATACAACTATAGACGCACACATGACTATAAAGAAATATAACAAAGAACCTTGGAAAAATTAAAAGACTAGCTGGGAGAGCTGAATGGCTCAGAGCACCAGTTAGACTCAATGTGGCTTCAGAACTAACGCAGCCAGCCCTCTCCCCCCAACACACAGAATTTTTTTATTGTTGCACCACTGCTTCTGTGGTGGTTACTGAATCTTATGTCTGCAGCAACTACTGCACTGAAATTAGAGACATTAGTGAGTAATTTTGTTTTCCTCCAAAACACATTTGCCCACATAGGCATCCAATTTTAGCTGCTTTTGCCTCTTGATTTTATCACTTCCAGAACAGCTGAGCTCAGTGGTACACGGGGTTCCTTTTCATTACTGGTAGGGAAGCACTTAAATGCTGCATGTACATTCTCTCCTTCTGCTTGTTGAGTGTCTAGGACAGGGATCGCCAACCTTTGGCATGCAGCCCGCCAGGGTAAGTCCCCTGGTGGGCCGGGCCGGTTTATTTACCTGCCACATCCGCGGGTTCGGCCGATTGTGGTTCCCACTGGTTGCGGTTCGCTGTCCCAGACCAACGGGGGCTGAGGGAAGCGACGGCCAGCACATCCCTTGGCCCACGCCGTTTCCCGCATCCCCCATTGGCCTGGAGCGGCAAACTGCAGCCAGTGGGAGCCACGATTGGCTGAACCTGCGGACGTGGCAGGTAAACAAATCGGCCCAGCCCACCAGAGTGCTTACCCTGGTGAGCCACGTGCCAAATGTTGTCGATCCCTGGTCTAGGAGCATAATAGCCCTCTTGTTCATACCTTCAATATACTCCAATGGGAATCGTTTCTACTGGGATCCTACCTCAACATGCTCAAAGTTCCCCTTCTTCACAAGTGGAGGAGTTGGATCCTTAGACAGGCAGGCACTTGGGCTCTTGCTATGTACACTAGTCTTTTGGAGTTTCTTCTCCACCTTTGATTAGCCATGAGAAGTGTCCAAGTGCTCTGGCACAACTCCAGGAGCGTTTGTCAGGCCACAGCCTTTTTGAAAAAGAGGTAGGTAGGTAGGCTTCCCACACACACACACACCTTCCTGGGATGTAGTGGGAAACCTCTGGATTGCCACTGAAGTAAATGATTTGAGAATCTGGCCCAGAAATTGTTACAGTCTATCCTGGGGGGAAAGGGGAGGAAATAGAGAATAAAACCCACTTGAATCACCTACTTCAAAACACTTCAAGAGGGACATATGGCCAGGAGCCAGAAGTTATTGCTGTTAGGGTCTTTCTAGCAACAGAACACTGCATTGCTGCTACCACTGCTGCAGCCTCGAGGATTGGGGGAGTCTGAGAAAGAGGAGAATAGACTGCTGATGTTCTACTTAGCTCAGGCGTCTGTCCCTAGAGCCTCTTGTGTATTGCCGTGCAGAGGCCAGGTGAGAAAAGTGGCAAGGGGGAGGATCACCTGAGCAGCCATCTGTGCAGTCCAATGAATGGCTGCTGACCAAGTTAGGAAGACCTACCTTCAGCCAGGATCTCTTCTTCAATCTCTGAAGATCTCCCATCAGAAAGACTTTCCCCTCAGCACACAGAGGGAGAAAAAAAACAACACTGGCTGTGAAGTGGTTCCTTCCCCGCCCCCCACGTTGGGTCCACCATTTTGAGCGTTAACAGGCCTATTTCTCCCAGAAGAGGAAAGAGGAGCACCTCCCATTCTTAGGGAGAGAGAGAAGATGAACATGTAGATGGGCAGGGAGGAGTTGAACAAATTAAAAGGAGGAAAAGCACAATATTCCACCGCTATTTTCCCTTAAGTCAAAGGCACCAGGAGCATGGACTAACACAGGCAAAACACTATAGCAGGAAGTGAAGGGCAGGCTCCTTAATTCTGGTCGACAGTCAATTGTCATCCCAGTACACTGGTCCAGAGGACCCTCCTTATCAGTTACCTATCAGTCAACATGACTCAGAGCAGTATTTTACCATCATAAACTTCTTGGGCCAAATTCAGGTCAATGGAGTTGCACTCTCAGTATCCAGGCTGAATTTGGCCTCCTGTATCTCTCCTCCACATATGATTTCATTCTTTAATTAACATAAATAATCAAATGTCACCTCTCGGGTCTGAGTTAAATCAAGCCGTTATTCCAATGCCCTTCCCTAGTTCTTCCTTCTTCACATGCCAATGGGTCACTCTGTCAGCATCATCAGTCGAGTAATCCCCCCTGTAAAGCATAAATTGATTTAGCTGCTCCTGAAATTCATTTTATGTTAAGGTTTTCTGATGCTGGAGAAGAAGCTCTTGCTGTAAGCTAAATTCATCAGCGACACTTCATAATTCACGTTTTGCTCCTTTTGCCTTTTGAAGTGTCATGTTACATTTTAATAAGTTCGTGATGTGTTTGTACCCATTTTCCATTATTTGATTTTAAATGTTTTCCCTTATGGTAATCATTCCCTTTGCTTCCTTTTTATCTGAATACTTGACTGCATCGTTACATTTAGAGCCATTCATAGCAAATCACTTATCGGAGGAATTTAGGGGGAGATTTCAAAATATCTAAGTAATTTAGGAGCACAAACTCCATTAACTTCCAATGGGACTTGTGCTCCTAAGTAATTTAGCGCTTTCAAAAATCCTACCTTTAGCCCCTTTATCATTTAGAAAATATTGCGCACACAGACTTTGAGCAGTGTGGCAAGGCAGCCCTTCTGCCTTGCCAGACTTAGCGCTCCCTCCTCTGGCAGGAACAGGGCCTGGGGAAAATCAGCCCCCCATCTGGAGTGTGTCTGTTGTCCCTCTTAAGGGTTTGTTTCTCAGAGCCTTCCCGGTAGGCCTCGGGGCAGGCCTGAGGAGTGCTCCACTGCCAAAAATGGGAAACAAGTCTATAACACACCGAAACAAAAAGGAATACCTTTCCCTGGCCCCCCTCACTGGGGCAGGTGTTGTCCTGTCGCTGACCCCGAGGTGTCAGTCCTTCTCCTAAACAGGCACTGGGTTTTGGGTGTCTCCCCTATGTGGAAGAGCACAGTCTCTCACACTGGAGAAGCTGCCTCCAGCCTTGCAGTCTTTAACAGGTTTCAGGCTGCCCTTAATTGGACTCAGGTGTCCCTAATTGACCTGAAGTAACCCCTTCCCAGCTTATAGGAAAAAGGCATTCTAGGGCTAACACCTGTTTTCCCAGACCCTCCTGCAGCCGTCCAGCCTGTCTTTGTCACAACAGTTACTGATAAGGATGTAAGAAAATTATGGGTCTTAATTTTATTGTGGAAGCCACCACTTTTTATACACACCACATCTTTTTATAGTACCCACACATTTGAATAACATTGCAACCATGCACCAGGTCGCAACGCCACTCACTCAAATCTGGCCCAACCACCCCTACGTCATGCCAAAGAAGTTACAGGCCAAATTTGAGTGAGTGGCATTGTGATCCTGTGAGAAAATAGTGTTGCGACCTAGTGCACAAGGGCGCAACGCCATTCCAATTCGGCCCAGCTTTCCTCTGTTACGCTTGCCTTCAAGAGCCAAGTGGGTCTCTTTTTTACTGCTGCAACTTTAACAAGCTGTGGCCATAACTTTTGAACCTCCCCCACACAAAAAAAATCACAACTTTCTTACAGCCATACTAACAACAAAAAAATGCTCATACATTCAAACACTTGTTGGGAACACATTCCAAGCTTTGGAGTCTTTGAATTACTTCAGCTGTACCTTTGACTAGTTGCTCTTTGTTATGCATGGTATATGACTGGTCCCCAATGTCACATGAAATTGCAACTACTTTGAGTGGGTGACTGAAATGTCTAACAGTGGACAGCACTTCTGGCGAAAATGAAGAATGCCTGTACTCATCCGTGAATACATTTATCCACAGGTAAGTTTAAATCTCCACATGAACAGCTTTTTCCTAATATTTGTACAAATAAAAATGGGTCTGTATGAATACTCATGAGGAGACCAAAAAGGGGAGGTTCCTCCCCCTGTTGTCTCACTCTTAGGACTTGCCTATACAGAGAGTTATACCAGTTTCTCTAAAGGTGTGAATTTAAACCCAGGCAGACACACTTAGTTCAGTTTTAAAGCTTTTGATTAAATTTATTAACCGGTTTCATCTACACCTAAACTAGAGTGCCCAGGTGTCCGGTCGAAAAGGGGACCTGACAGTGTCCAGTCAGCTCTACTGACCAGACATCCAAAGTCCAGTTACTGCAGGTAGAGGAGGCGCCAAGTCAACACCCGCAACAGCCCCTACTCAGCCAGGGCCACCTCCTACCTGCATTGGGCAGCTGCAGCTCCCAGCCCCGGCAAAACAGGCGCGTCTCTCCCAACCCACGCAGGGAGGGGAGGAAAGGGGAAAATCAGTGAGTGATAAAGGGAGGGGGAAAGAAGAGTGAATGGGGGGCAGGGCCTCAGGGAGAAAAGGCAGGAGTACGGCCTGGGAGGAAGGGGCGGTTCCAGCACTTCTGCTACAGTGTCCGGTTTCTAAATATAACAAAGTTGGCAACCCTAATCTAAATACTCTTAAACCCAAGGGAGTATGTCTACACAGGAGCTACATAAACCCTTTTTAAACTGGTGTCAGCTTGTGTATAAATAAGACTTTACATTGTCAGACCTTTTAGGCCATCTTTTTGTTCCATTTGTGTATAGAGCCTGGCACACTGGGTCCCTGATCCTTTACTGGAGCCATTAAGTCCTACCACAATACAAATAATTAATATTGAGAATGTTCTGAGCAATAGAAAGGGTTACTTTTACTTAGTCTATCTTCTAAAATGTTAGAAGCTGAAGGACTAACAAGAAGAAAGATTTCCAAATGTTTTCCGATCATCCTTAGCTCAAGGGTATTCTTGTGGGTAAAACTGCTTAAGGTTTTCTTGAACAGAACTTTTCTCTGATTAAATCTCTTCTCTGTTCACTCTGTTCCAGAAATGGCATCATTATGATTCTGATAAGCGGACGTTACACCATATCTCACTTTACAATCACATTTGCACCTGCAGTGATCATGGAAGAATTTTTTCCCCCTTCACTGATACATGAGATTGAGCTGTTATGCAAAGACATCAAAGCCCAAAGAATTAAAATCCCACAGAGAGTTGCGGAAACTACTGAGGCATGAGAAGAAATATTTGTAGAAGCTTCACAGATCACAGCAGTAAAAGGATGCTGTTAATAATTACTGCTAATTAAAAATAACACCCACTCCACCCCTAGTCCTCCCCCCGCACAACTCTTCAAGAAGAAAGTAAGTGACCTATTTCCTACTGGGATCACAAGGTGACAGAATCCAGAAAAAATACCCTAACGCATCTCCTCTGTTTCTATCTCCTTGCCAAGTCAGGGTTGTTCCAACCACAACATTTTCTAGTGTTTGATACAGAATAATTTTAGATGTCCTAAGCAAAGGATTTTTCATATCCTCCCTTGGGAGACTATCACACAACCTAACAACTTCTTAATAGACAGAAATTTCCTCTTGATAATCAGTCTATTATTATTATTTGTATTTCTGCAGTGTCTGGGAGCCCCAGTCGTGGACCATGACCCCACTGCTAGGCACTGTACAAACACAGAACACACTGACAGTTCTTGCCCCACTCTAAGTAAGTTTTTGCTGTTAGTTTCATCCCATTATTCCTAATTATACCCCCATGTGTCACCTAAACAATTCCTCTTCCATCCTGGTACTTACATCCTTTGGGCTAAGATTGAGCCTTTAGGCACAGTCCTGAGCAAGGGCCCCTATCCCAGGAGTAGGCAATGGAAGGCACTGTTCCTCAGAGACCACTCTCAGAGAGGGGAGGGTGGTAGTAATTTGCTGCTGGCATATATCAGTAGGAAATTATGTCACCCTCACGCCAGCGCAGCTCTTCTGGCTGACATACAGTGGGGGTGGAGAATCCCAACCCTCTCTGTCCGTCTGTTATAGGAGGAGCTGCTGTAACCTCTTTATGTTGGGAACTTTTTGTTATCTGTACACAGTGGGGTCCTGATCCTGGATTGGGGCTTCTAGGCATTAGCACAATACAAACACACAACTACACCCAAACAATCACATCCAGACCAGACCTGACGTCCCGGTAGACTACTCAAGTGTGTATGGGGGATTCTTACTCTGCTGCTAAGGCATGTATCATAAGCTAGCCCTTCAAATAGATGTAGATAGTTCTGTTCTTTTACCCTTACTAATGTTGAGTGTTCCCTTTTGAATGAATGGGACCATTTAAAGTGTAAGATACTACTCAACATCAGTTAAGGCTGAAAGAAACAGGCCCTTGGTCATTATTTACCCAAAGCTCATATTTCAATATCTCACTCTTTCCAAGCTCCTGGTCATTGTTATTGCCCTCTTACAAAATGTTTTTCTATCTATTGTGATGCTCTACACCATTCCAGGATATGCTGCATGATCAAACTTCTTATGAGTCTCCATTTTATGAATGACCCTAGGAGCAAAGTGATCAAAAGATAGCCCTAGGATGATCCAGATATTATTGAACCTTTAAGGGTTTAGACAGCAGAATATAATTGCCCAAGTTCAAATTTGGCCACTTCACCTACATTAACTTTCTTCCTCTTATGAAACTATGCAATAGGGACCGCCATACTCATAATATCAGCTTTGCACCTCACTGAAAGAACATTCAAAATCCCCAACATCGTGCTGAGGTATTGGCTTAATACAGACTCAGATGGAAGAGAAAGCCATAAACCCCATTGAGCCATAAACCCCATGTTCCTTGGATACTGTTCACACAAGTGCTAAGAAGCAGTGGAATCTAGTGGACAGGAATCAGGAGGCCTCGATTCTATTCCTGGATCTGCCAATAACCTACTGACTGATTGTGGGCAAGTCACCTCGCCCATTTTCCCTCCAGCCTTTGTCTGTCTGATCTAGTTAGCTGATGAGCTCTTTGGGGCAAGCGCCGGGTCTTATGTATGATTATACAGTGCCTCGCACGATGGGGTTCCAATTTTGGTCAGACTAGGTGTGACGGGTTGGGGCCACAGAGACCTGCTTGGTGCTGCCACCTGGTGTGCCAAGGCTACTTCTGCCCCTGCTTCCAGGCCTTTTCCAGCTTGGGACTCCCGAATCCTGTCTGTTTTGAGCCAGATTCCACTGATCTGCTGCAAACACAGACCCAGGTCCGAACCAAGTCCACTCACCACTGTAAGGCCCCTGGAAGCGCTCTTGCCTTTGACACCCAGCTGCTCAACTCCAAGGAAGTTCAAACCCTTAATAAATCCGTTTTACCCTGTATAAAGCTTATACAGGGTAAACTCATAAATAGTTCGCCTTCTATTTCAAAGATAGAAAGATATGCACAACTGTTCACTTTCCCCAGGCACCAACTCGTACTCAAGGAAACTTAATAAGTAAAAAGTGATTTTAATAAGTACAGAAAATAGGATTTAAGTGAGTTCAAGTAGTGACAGACAGAACAAAGCAAGTTACTTAGTAAAATAAAATAAAACACGCACGTCTATGTCTATTCAAAGTTAACACAGATAAAAGCCTCACCAGATTCGGATATTTTCCTTTTTACAGGCTGTAGAATTAGCCTGGGTCCAGCAGTCGCTCACACCCCCTAGTGTCTTTGTCCTTTGTTCAGTTCCCCTCAGGAATGTCCTTGGGGGGGTGGAGAGCCTCTCCCTTTAGCCAGCTGAAGACAAAATGGAAGGGTCTTGCAAGGGCTTTTATAGCCTTTCTTCCTCTCCCTGCGTAGGATCCAGTTGCCCTGGAGTTTTGGGATCACATGGGCAAGTCCCCTGTCCATGCGCCCTAACCAGTCTAACCAGTTGCATTCCAGACCCGGCCCCAATGTGGATTGGGGTCTGCAACGTCTTTTGTCTGTCAAGTGCTCGCATTTAACAGGCACATTCTTTGCTCCAAAGATGATCCCATGCACTTACAAAGGCTATGTACAAAACCAGCAAATATAAAACCAATCTTCATAACTCCAACTACAACAATGATACATGCATACAAACAGGAGGAGTAAATTCAGTAGGTCATAACTTTCACAGAGATATGTTACATGGCACATGTAGCATAAAACATATTTTAGTTACATATATACATTTATAAGCATCTCCCCATAAAGTTTTATGGGGAACACCGTCACACTAGGTATTACCATAGATAATAATAATACTGATTCAGCCTGATCCTGTTTGCCTTGTTACAGCTGATGGGACAAAATAGCACAAAATGGCCTGGCTGCAGGGTATAATGCTCTGCCTCCTTTTTGTTACCCATACAACAACCACCACTCTTAGGTAGCACTGCCAAAGAGGCTTGCTGCACTAAATATTATTCCCATTTGTTTTGCAATACTTGTACATGAAGAGCTGTAGTATATCCAAGATGTGATGTTTCTATGATGTTATTTGTTGACATTAAAATGTCCTTTTTGGAGATGCACCCACCCTGAGGCAACATTATCAGAAATGTCATTTAAAAGATAAGAGGTGGGAAAACTTGGGACTAGATCCACAAAGAGATTTAGGTGCCTAAATCCAAAATTTAGATCCTCAAAGCCCCCACTCAGCTGCCGCCTAACCCTGCAGGCATCTCAGTTCCCTAGGTGCCTACATTTCCACCAATAAAGTCTCTTAGGCTCCTCAAAATCTGCCACTAAGAATGTGCACAACTGCCTCAGTCCTGACACCTCATGCACCTACCTCACGCCTGAGCTCCAGCAAGATCCTCAAATGAGGCATCCCCTCACTAGCTTGCCAGCGGGGCCCAATTCTGTAGGTGTGCGCCGATGCTGCCTAGCAGATTGGACCCCACACAAAATGCCAACCTTTGGGCATAATATTTAATTACTAGAAATTACACTGAATTAGCAGAACAGAGATATCTTTTTGACACTCCTACAAAACTAGGGGATGGGGGTTACCACTTGGTGGTTATTTGCTCAGTGTGAAAGGCTCTGTCGCCTTAACCCAGTTCCTAACGGACAGGTGCCTCCATCACAGTTGTCTATCTCAGAAGAGTGGCCAAAGATTGAATGAAAATGGAGCCAAACTACTCTCTTCCACCTCTTCCAAAAGATGTTTGAAGCACACTGGTGGATCTGTGTGGTGGGCAGTCTGGATTGCTGCTGACTGTTCTGTGGCTAATTAGCATATCCTTTTCCACTGCTGTCAGTCCAGAACCTCTCACTAGCATTAAATCCATAAAGGGGCTGGGGGGGGGGGGGAGAAGACTACCTCTGGTTAAAAAGCACTTTATTAGCTGCATATCTGTAGTCACAAATTACTGTTTACCTGTCAACTGGGTTCCGAACACCCATAAGGTATTCTTTGAAGTTAACCTCTTGGATTTAAAGAGAATTTTAAAGAGCTGTTGAAGAACTGTTTGATCTAAAATCTGACTCTTTTGAAGTTGAGAGTTAATGGAAGATTATTTTTAGTTACAGTGATCAAGCAGTTAATGAGATAAAGTGATGGGGAGACAGGCTTAATAGCATATGTGGTTGCATCGTATGTTAATCCTTACAAAACAGAAACCCAGAGGTAGTCGAGGCCATAAGAGTCAAAAGCACAATGAGAAAAATTAACTCTTCATTGGACAAAGTTCCTTGATTAACTTTTTGCCAGACCCCAAACATTTCAGCACCGTTTTCCAAACTCCCTCTCTGATTGGTGAACAGATGACCTTTTATTCAAGTACAAAGTACAGTTAATAAGGAGCTCAGCCATTCTGTTTTTGCCATTATCTCAGCATGGTCCCTGACACTTGCCAGATGCACCAAAAACTAACATTCTTCTGGAAAGGTGAGCATGGCTACACAAAATGAAGGCCTGGTTAAAAGGATGAGGACTCCATGCATAAAAAAGCTGGCATGCAGAGGGGGTAAATTCAAGTTTCAGGCTGCTTTTTTGGAGACAGCACAAATGGGTGTTGGGCACAGGGTCCTAAAGGTTTGTACCCCACTGACAGAGAATCATCCTGGGATACTGTGTGTGTCAGGTTTCCCAATGAAATCTTCAGCTAGTATATACCAGAAATATAAGTTAGAGCTGCCTCTAGGTTGCTCTAAGTCATGTGGCGGACAGGACAAGTCAGTAACTCATCAGACAACAGAATAAGAGAGTCACAATTGGCACAGGGAACAACCATCTCCATATATATAGGTACAACCAGTGACAGAAGGATTGTCCCCATATCCAGTGACAGCATAGTTAAAAGTTAAAGTGAAAATGGGATTGGTCAGTGTCCTTATAACCAGGTAAAAACCCTAGACAGCCAAAGGATATAGCTTAGTTATTATTGGGTCACAGTTCGGTCCAATCTGCACAATTTTTAATCGGGTTATAACTGGATCTTCTGGCTTGGTTATTTTTATAATTCAGACAGGCCTGTTAGAGAGATAAAAAGCAAGGGCTACATATATAGAAAGAAGACACAACACACAAATTTGTTTGTATATTGCCAAGGAGGAATACCAATAACACCATGCATTTATGCTCTGAGATTTGCTTTCCTTCAGCTCTTTTCCTATTCTTTTATATAAAAAAATTGAGAACACGAACATAAAAATCAAATTTTTGGCAAAGCTCCATATTTGCTTATATCCTTCTCTTACACCAGATAGTTGTTCCCTTGAAATCAATACCTGAAAAGGATGAATCAGTCCAACCATTGCTTGAGCAAATAAAATGTTAAAATGTACAGAAATAACCCTAGAAAGGAACTTGCAATCTGGCTTAATAGCTTAGTGCACTCCACTTTAGCCTCCATAAGTCACAATAAAATGGCAGAGGATTTCAGCCCTGCATCCTCTTAAGCTGCAATATATCAGTGACAGAAATGGCAAACAGAAACCATGGCAAAATTCAGGACACCACTATTTCTTTTCCTGAGCACATTTTGTACTAGGGCAGAAATGCCAAGGACACTTGTAATAGAATTGTTACATAAACTGGGAAAACGAAATAAAACATAAATACATCCAAAAAACCCCAAACCAACCCATATCCAACACATTTGCCAAAAACTGTGTTACACATACTGCAGATACATCATCTGTCAAAGGTATGAATCCAAGTCTTGTAGTATTTCAATTGTTTCAAATTTGCCCACTGATTATTCTACATATATTAAATACAAGTTTAGTTATTACAAAATATCTTCTTTCCAATCAGATATTGCTTATAATTAAGGCTACGATTTAGTCACAGGTATTTTTAGTAAAAGTCATGGACAGGTCACAGGCAATAAACAAAAATTCATGGCCCGGGACCTGTCCATGACTTATAATATAAATATAAATATATAAATATATATATATATATACACACACAGACACACACCCCTGACTAAATCTTGGAGCGGCTGCTGCTACGGGGGGGGGGGGGGGGGACGCAGCTAGGGGGCCATGCCCCAGGGCCCACAGCTGCAGGGAGGGGTGCCCCAGAGGGCCGCTGCTGGGGGGTGCCCTGGGGGGCTGCTGCTGGAGCAGCAGGTGCTCCAGCAGCACCAGCACCGGGGGGGGGGGGGGGGGGCCAGCAGCACCAGCTGCTGGGGCCGCTGGAGCAGCGGGTGCTCTGGCTGCCCCGGGGACTGCTGCATGGGCGGTCCCTGGGGCCAGCCGCATCAGCCACTGCTCAGGCGGTCCCCAGGACCAGCTGCCTGGGGCTGTCTGAGCAGCAGCCGGTGCTGTCCTGTCTGCTCCAGCTGCCCTGAGCCAGCTGCTTAGGCAGCCCTGAGGTCAGTCACACTGGCTGCTGCAAAAGTCACAGAGGTCACGGAAAATCATGGAATCCGTGACTTCCACGACCTCCATGACAGACACGGAGCCCTATTTATAATATAAAAGGTATCCAGTTTTACAATACTGGAAATATTTGTGTATGTTGCACAGTAAGTTTGATCGCACATACTATATGAGAAACATATGAACGTTCTAGGAATTGGCACACGAGATCAGACCAGTGGTACAGCTAAACCAGTATCCGATCTCTGATGGTGGCTAGTACCACATGTTTCAGAGGAAGATGCAAAAAAAACAACAGTGGGGTAGTTATAGAATAACCTGCCCATAGGGAAAGATACTGTAGGTGTCCACAAATGAATGTGAAAATCATGGCTCCAATAAATGGCACTACTCATGTGAGTAAAGTTGCTTATGTGTAAGTGTTTGCAGGACTGGGGCCTGTGTGCACACATATTGTTGAACATGCACTTTAGAAGGTCTGGGCAATATTCTGCTGTTTTAAATATTAGGTCCAGTGTGTGTAATGTTAAACATAGTCCCTATTTCCACAACTGGCAAAGGTATGTTCCTTTTTATTTCAAATCAGTGAATGCTGAATTAGTTTTACAGGTGATCCTATAAACAGCAATTTACATGCAGAGATCATAAAGCCAAATGTAAAACGCCTCTTTCCCAGGATTTGAAATCAGCTGATTAATTTCAAATTGACCATGTGCCCTCAGGACAGCAGAAGTTTAATTCATCTCACTCATGATACTTCTAACTAGTTTTACATCGTCACTAAATAACTAGTGAAGAGAGGGTTTTTTTGTAGATGAAATCCCTCTGAACGAACACAAATTAAGTGAAGTGGCTCAAGAGTGCCTGTTTCTGATACCAGAGAAAGTAAGTATCCTTCAGTGCTAGAGAAGTGGAATATATTCCTATTACAACAACTTTAGACAGGGTGAGATAACAGCTGTGTTTAATACTCTGAATCATTTTCGTTCCTATGAACAAGATTTAATAATAGAGAAGGAACTCCAGTGCACTAAAAAATACAGAAAAGCATTAGTAGCTGATAACTAAATGGTGACAGCAGAACATGATAAAGTGACATCCTGATTGGGACATCTCCTGGCTCATTAGTACACAGAAGGCTCAAAGTATTTAAACAAATATTTTATATAGGTACATGTGAAGACTTTATATTTTATTATGTATTAGGCCTTATGCAAGACTCCTTGGAGTCGATGGGAATCTGTCCATTGACCTCAAGGGGTTATGGATCTGGGGCTTAAGTCCAAACTGTAAACTCCCTTACTCAATGAACACAGAACTAAGAGAAAACCTATTAGGCTGTCCATATCATCCAGCTGCCAGTGCAAGACTTCAATTTGTGTTAATAAAAAGGTGACACTGAATAATTAGGACTGATATTTTCTTTTAATAAAAGCTCAATAAAAACTACCCCCAATATTCCAATGTATGTTTCCTCTGCATTAGAGGGTGGATGTGTTTTCTGCATGGTATATTTCCTAAAGACATTGTAAGTACGGGCCTGATCCAGAATCTAGTGAAGTCTGCGGGACATTTTCCATTTACTTCAGTGGGCAGTGGATCTGGACCTATATGTGAGCAGGCACTAGACTCAGAATCTGCCTATGTGGATATTAAATACAGACATATGGAGTTGCTCTTTTGCTCATACTACATAAGGGAGCAGTGAAAGGATGTGCCTGCTTGAGTAGTATCTGCCATCCCATATCAAAGGTCTGTCACTCCAGCTGTAAAAAGTAGCAAGAGTAGCAGCTCTTCAGAAGTGTTATAAACTATCAATATTCACACAGCAATTGAAGGATTGATAAAACACATCTCTATTGATAAAACACATCTCTATTGATAAAACACATCTCTATTGATAAAACACATCTCTATTAAGTATCAGATTGTATCACCATTATTGTTTTGAACCAAAAAGGCCAGAGGCACACCAGAGAATATTTAGGGGCAGTGCTCCCATGTAACTGCTTTGCCACCCCCCACCCTCCACTTCTGATGCTAACTCCTAGAAATACCACTGGCACACTGCAAACATCACAGTCAATTCCAGGGGTCACAACTTTTTGGAAGAGCTGAATTACATGAGCACGAAAGCAAGTCAATTCAGCACTAACTAGATCCAGGCACTGCACTGGCAGCTGCTTTAGGCCCCTTAGCTCCTATTTTTGTATAGTGTGAAAGATTAGAGCAGTGTACCTCATTAGTTCACTTCTGGTGAAGTTCACCACTATGCAGAGGACCAACTTGAGGCCTACACATTGCTAAGCCCCATTCAAGCCTATTCTGAGGAAGCAAGTGGGAACTAACATAGTGTTGGCTTTGCACTTACAGCCAATCAAAAAAAAATGAATTTCAATTTAAAAAAAATAGATCTGGAAAAAAATTTCACAAAATATTTCCCCTTTTTTGACCAGCTTTACTTGTGCTGGCCCCCCAAAAGGGCTGAATTTCATCTGTAACAGCAGATAGGTAGATATTCTATCCCACCTTACCTGCCTCACAGAAGCTAAATCTGAGAAATATGACTGGACCTAAGGAAATGTAAAAGTCAGTTTTGTGGCATGTACATTTTCTATTCCTCAGAGGAACCAAGACAATACGCCTTCATAAAACAATGAGTCTGTATGATCTTATTGGAAGGTCACTATTTTATTTTATTGAAGCATCCACAAAATTCATCCCCAGTGTCCCAATGTCAGGAGAGTGTGCAGAACACCTAGCTATTAGATATGTGAAATACCTGAGTAGCACAGAAGGATGTACATGCATATGTCCTCATATAAATTTGACAATGGATCTTTGTGAATATGATGACACCCAAAACACACTAACTGATTACAATTGGATGAATTCATTCAACCCACCCTTGTTAGGAGTTCAGTTCATACATCCAAATTTCTGCAAAATTTCAACACATATTTTGGAAGACAAGAACTACTTTCTGGAAGTGCAAAACTCTCTGATTTTGCTTTGCCAAGTTTCATGCAAACTCTCTCTCTGACTCAGATCTATGGAGGATTGTTGCCACCTCCTCCCACTTCTCCAAGCCTTTTGATGTTTTGAGTTCAAATCAACTCCCCACAAACCCAAAGTAAAATTCTGTAAAACTTGCCAAGATTCACCTGGTTTTAAACTGCATATGCTGCCTGACTTCAGTACAAAACCATGCGGCTGAGATAAGTTCACACCAATAATTTGTGAACCTGTCAGTGATAGAGCTGAACAACCTATGGCAGAAAAACTATCCATGAATATTCATTTGAATTCAAAAGTGAATTTCAATTTGGCTGTGTTCAAAACCCATTTGTGTTCATTTTCTGTGGACAATCGGGTGCTGGAGTTTTATTCATGAAAATGAATTTGAAGCTCAAATAGTTACTAAAAGGGAATTTTCAGTAGCATATTCAATCGCAGTTTGTGCCTGCCTTGGCGAGCTACATAAGTCACCTAATCAGGGAAGAAAACACAAAGAACAGTAACTTATGTACCTCTCAATGCAGCACAATTTGTGTCAAGTATCAGAGGGGTAGCCGTGTTAGTCTGGATCTGTAGAAGCGACAAAGAGTTCTGTGGCACCTTATAGACTAACAGATAGGCTATTCTTGTGAACAGCCACAATTTGTGGCTAGTCACAAGAAAGTGTTTACAAATGATCTGCAAAGCAAGGACTTATCCATTGAAGAGTATGGCCTAGTGACTAGAGTATTGGACTGGGACTTAAAAAACATGGGTTCTGTTCCCAACTCTGTCACTGACTTTCTGGGTGACCTTTAACACTTCACATCATCTTTCTAGGCCTCAGTTTCCCCATCTGTAACATGGGGAAAATATTTGGTAAAATTCCTTTGCAAAGTACTTTGAGATCTAGGGAAGAAAAGTGCTATGTAAGAACTAGGTATTATTAATGAACCTGGGAATTTCATAATTGTTTGCAGACAATTCACAAGCATCAGTAGAGGGAGGAAAGATAAATAAATTATTGGCTGTGAACAATTTACATAGCCCTAGATGACAACCTGGTTTTAGTTTCAAGGCGTCACATGGTTTTACATTCATTATGAACAGCACATATGGTGTTTGTTTCCAACAGTTTATCACTTCTGTTCTTTCTATTCAATGAACCTCTTGCAAAGTGGACAAGTTTCCACAGATATACAGTACATTAGATTCAAGGAGGCCAAATGGCAACTTTGTGTAATTGGAATCCATCAAAAGCTGCATAGTGCCATCTTCTTCTTCAGATTACATGAAAACCCAAGAAATGCGTTACATGAGATTTAAGTCAGAAAAAGATAGAGCCTGAAAAGTGAGGCTCTCTCACATCTCGGACTTTCAAATTCTTAAATTTGCCCTTTACTTAAAAAAGTCAATGATTTCACCAAGAAAGTTTGATTAGTTTCTTTTACTTTCTGTAATGAAGTGCCATCCTTTTTACACTTGAAAGGATCTTTGTAATAATGCAACATTGATCTTTTGAATACAGATGAGCTAACCTAGATAATAGGATTTGGTACCCGAAAGATGGGACTTCTGAACATATCTAATACTCCACTGCCATCAAGTGGATTTTCAAAACAGAGCATTGATTCACTGAGCAAATTTTAGATTTGCCAGTGTCCCTCTAATGATACTTTTTTCTCTTTTATTATATTTGTAGTTGCTCTTTTCAGCCCAAAGAAAAATCCTATGACAACTGAAAATTTAACATCTGCATGCCAACATGGGGATGCACAACCAATCATACATGTTCTATACAAAGAGAGAAGCAGCTATCAGCAGATCCCAGTGACGTGTATTTCAGAGCTTTTTTTCTTTTCTGTAGTTCATGCTATGCCATCATGTCTAAATTTACAATCATGTAACAATAACTTCTGAAGGCGGCTAGAGAATGGGAACAGTTTGATGAGCATTTTGAATGCATCTGCCCAAATATCAAGAAAATTGATTGAATTTAAAACAATGTTATATTTAAAATGTGCTTTCATAAAAGCAATGATGCCACCAACAGTGCCCCATGAAAATGGTCAGATAACATATTTGTTTGAATAAATGTATGCTAGTCCCAATTTTCAATCAATTGCCTATGTTCAACTCCAGCAAGTGAAGTGGACTGGGCACTGTACTGAGATTCAAGACACCAAAGTTTTCTTCCCAGCTGTACCACTGACCTGCTGTGTAACCTTGGGCTAGTCACTTCATATATCTGTGACTGTTTCCCCTCCTGCCCTTTGTCTATTTAGACTGTTCCTTACTATTTGGTTGTAGAGGGCTTAGTATGACAGGGTCCTGATCTTGGTTGAGGCATCTAGATAATAAATATGTGTATTGGCTCTAAATGCCCAGTTGGGCAACCAAATCATTATTATTTAACACCTACGTGTCAAATTAAGCACCCAACTGCAATATTTGGTCATCTAACAGAGATTTTTAAGTTTTAGAACTGGGCTCCATGTATCATCATTATTGAAAAAAATCTCTGATTTGCAAGAGTCTGTTACTTCTGTTTGTAAAGGGTTTTCACGTGATAGCACAGTTCTTCAAGAATTTAAGTAGGCTTTTTAGGATGTTTAAAAAATTAGGGTCTTCATTCACCCCTATTTCACTCCAGTTTTACACCTGTGTAACTTCACTAATTTCAACAGAATTACACAGGTATAAATTACACTGAATTACAATTGAAGTAATGCATGGGTGAAACAGGCCTTACATATATAATCCAACAACAACCCCAGAATGTGGGTTGATGGGGGTGAGGAGTGGAGTTAGGTCTAACTGAAAGGTGGAAAGAACTTTAACAATATTTTATTTTTCTATGTGAAAGCCACTGTCTTTCTAATAGGTTATAGAGTTGAATGAGAGAATTAACCAATAGATGCTATGTTCATCTGAGTTAGTATTAGTTGCTCCTTGAAGTGTCAGCCAAACACTTGCCAATGAGTTGTGCGTCTGAGACCAAGCAGCAGTCTCAGAAAATGCACATAATCTTGCAATGTATGAAATAAGTGTCTTAGCACTGCAGAAAATGATGCAGGAAAAGTTGTGTGCATAGATAATGTGTAGTCTCAGGACATACCTAAAAATGTATTCTTTAAAAAAAAAAGGCACGGGAGATTATTTTAAGTGTACAAGATCACTGGACTTTGGAAAAGCTTAACTACACCTCAGCAAGTCCACCATTTGATTCTCTCTAGATATTTCATATACTTTCTAATATATACTCATTTCAATGGACTGTGGCCCTTTTAAATTTAAATCCTTACATCTCAGCTACATCAAGATCAGAGCTATGGTGAAAGCTGTGTTAAAAGGCAGTCCAAGCATGGCTCCCACTTATTCATGATCTGTAATACATGTTAGTCAGCAGGTAAGCAGAGCATCAAACTGTGTCAGGAAAACTTTTAAAAAATATGGGCCAACCTTGGCTCTATAGGGTTGTTTTGGTGGGTAACGGGGGGAGTTAAACCGTTTCTAAATGGTTATTGATAGGGTTGCCAACCATTGGCCAGGAACTGCATCCAATGGGAGCTGTGAACGTGGTGCCTCGCACCCAAACTTTCTTCCAGAGCCCGCATCCCAACTTGCTGCCCCAACCTGGTGAAAGTGAGTGAGCATGGGGGAGAGCAAGTGATGGAGGGAGGAGGGAAGGGGCGAGGCAAGGGTGTTTGGGTTTGTGCAGTTATATAGTTGGCAACCCTAATTGTCAGCCTTCAAAACTACTTGGGAGCTCAGTTTAAACCCTGTTTTAACAGTTTTCACATGCAACTCTATTCCAAGTGTATATGGAGCCTTAGAATAAGATAAGGTAAGAGTCAGTTCAACTGACCTTTCTGAAGTCTTTTTTACTATATAACCCAATAATAGACTTATTGGGGATGCATTTTACACTGGCAAGATTCATATTGCACTTGATAACTTTATTTGGGCGTTATTCTGTGTGCATAAATCAGAGTTTGTTAGCACTAGTGCACATATGCCATCATTTCAGTTTCAGCTTGCTGGGCTCTGAGATTGTTTAAACACAACAATTCTATATTCAGAACATCAAGTGCTTCTGTTAGACCAAGATAGCAGCAGGATATCTCCTGACTTTTCCTTTGCAAGGGCCTTCAGGCAACACCTATAGATCGGTAGCTTGAGAAAAAGCCAAAGTGAGCCATGGCTTTACTTGTAAACAGGGTCTTTGAAAGAGCAAAGGTGTGAGTTTGCTTCCACTAAAGCAAACTTACTTTGCTGTTTGCTTTAGGCATTTTTGTGATAAATCTGACGAGAAGGAATGGATTTCCTGTCGGTGCCTGCAAACTCGCCTTTTACTGAACCAAGCAAAACTGCCGAGATTTGATTCCACATGCAAGCAGATATGTCAGGGTCAACGACACAGGGTCAAAAGGGCATTTTATGAGTAGGTGCATTGCTTCTTAACCTTCATGCAATCGGAAGTAGCAAGTTAAAATGTAACACTAACATTTTGCTAATATGTAAAAGAGGTAGAATGGTAAAACTCCTGGGTTCTCTTCTTGCTTATCTATTGATTCATGCTGTGACCTGTTAAATTGCCACTTCCCAAATGAGGTAGATACTTACATCCAATTTACAGTTGAGTAAATTGAGACAGATTAGTAATGTGTCTTAATATTTCAAAGATATGATAAACCCTATCTCTGATGTAGTGCTTTCCAGCCACTGATCTCAAAGCACTTTACAAAGAAAGCTAAATATCACTCTCCCCATTTTAATGGTGGCAAAACAGAGACATGAAGTGACTTGCCCAAGGTCACTGAATATGGCAGTGCCAAGAATAGAATCCAGGTCTCCTGACTACCAGTCCAGTGCCCATCTGCTGGGCCACACTAGCTCCCAAGGCCAGAGTATAGTTTTTGTAAATGGCATATGGATTATTATAAAGTCCCCTGCATTTCTGCTTCACAGCTGAATAATGCATATCCAAATTCAATGCTGCAAGAACCTGAGATATGAATGACAGGACTTATTAAATGGTATCAAGCTTATATATATTATCTTGGTGACATTTCCCACTAACCACTACCTATTCCACAAGCACCATATCAAAGGGGAGATGAACGTTCTACTCAGATTGTTAGCATGTGTCTATCAAGTCAGCAAATGAAGATAAATCGGCTACTCTGCCACTTCCATCAATATAAATACACAAAGAAATAATATACAATATAAATTTTTAACTATCTGTCTGGTTCTACCTGCAAACATGAAATTCCCCTGCGCTTTCATAAACAAAAAATACACTCAATGAAGTCTAACAAATGTGCCATCTGTTCTGGAGTGGCTGAGAAAACAGAACAGCTTGTCATGGGGCAACACTGGCCCCTGGTGGCACAAATAAAGAGCAACACCCTAGAACTGACAGGGAGTAGCAAAAGTTTGTTTTTGAAAACTGAGGCATTTCCATAAATATTATTATTATTTATTTTGATGTTCATGGTGCCTATGATCCCCGTCACAGACCATGGTCCCACCATACCTCGCACTGTATAAACACCAAACAAATTCTTTATTTACAATGAGAAAACTTAACTTTAAGCAAATGCCCTGTGAGTTGCTGTAAAAGTGAAATTGGGACAGACACAGTTGGTCTGTTTGTTCATTCATTACACCTTCCTTCTATTTAATACAACCGACAAGGGTGGATTGGAGCATGGCACCTGTATTGTATGGGTATGGTAGCGCTTGAGCCCAGATTCATCCCAGTGCAGAGACAGAGAGAGATGGGAGGTTGATGTGTCTCCCTACTCAGAGACTGCAGGAGTCCAGTGCAGACTAGAGCGGCCATTGAGGCTGGTCTAACTTGTGCACCTGTACTTGTGCTAGCACCTCTACAGCAAGCCAGAGGGTTCAGGTTCTCCCTAGCTACACTCCCCTCCTACCCACACTCCTCCAAGCTACTCCCAGCCCACACCTGAATGCCTTTGCACCAGGGACTCCTGCGGTGTCAACTCAGCCCCTATGGCAAAGAGACGTTAGGGAAATAGTGACTCTGGCCAGTGGATCCCAGGAGTGGTGGCTGATCAGGTACAGAAAAGTTCATGGTGTTTTAGGCTGACTAAAAGATTCACATTCTTATCATGAAGAGGGCATTACAGGCACTTAGAAACACATTAAGTAGAGCATTGCAGGAATTCCCATGGCCTGGGAGTAATGGAAGTTACCCCAGGGCAATAGAGAGTGTAAAGATTTTAAACTTTACTCCTCCAAAATCAAATGGTCATTAAATCTGGGGGTGTTGCTGGAAATCAGGAATAGTCATGGGTCAGGAAAGGATTAATAAGAGCCCTCAGGGCTCTTAGTTGTAAGTATAGGGTTTTTAAACTACCTTCTATGTCAATGTTTGGAGCCCTCTAAACATGCTAAAGCAATTTACCATTGTGGAGGAGAAGGCAGAGGGGTGGGGAAGAGGACAGAAAACCCTTGAAAAGGATAACCCAGGAAGGGACTGCAACTGTATGTGACCCCAGCTGCATAGAGACGTAAAGGGGAAAAACCTGTTGCTAAGTTCCTGGTTTCTGCAGCGCTGCACTCTTCCATGCACAGTGTAAAGAAATGAAAATCCAGGTTCCTGCAGGCTCAGTTAGCACTCCAGTATCTTCCTGGGTGGAGGAGCACTGAACACCTGGCAGAACTGCTCACTGGTGCCATTTTGAATCCTGTGACTGAGTCTGGGAGGGTGAGGAGAGCAGCTCATTTATAAATGCACACAGCCCCATCTGGTGGCAGAAGTGCTGCACTGCTGTCTTCCATTAGAACGGAACAGAAGGTGCAAATCCAAGTTCTTTTTTGCTCTATCTTTTAGGGTTGCCAACTTTCTAATCCCACAAAAATGAACACCCCTCCTGACCCCCATGCCCTGCCCCTTCTCTGATGCCCTGCCCATGCCCTGCCCCTTCTCTGAGGCTCCGCCTCCGCTTGTCCCTTCCCCCCCTCCCTCTGTCGCTCACTCTTTCCCACCCTCACTCACTTTCCCCAGGCTGAGGCAGGGGGTTGCAGTGTGTGTGGAGGGGGTGAGGGTTCCGGGTGGGGCATGGGCTCTGGGGTAGGGCCGGGGATGAGGGATCTAGGGTTCAGGAGTGGGCTCTGAGATGGGCCAGGGGGCGTGAGGGCTCTGGCTGGGGGTGGGGCCGGGGATGAGATCATTGGGATGCAGGAGGGGGCTCTGGGCTTGGCCAGGGGTTTGGAGAACGGGGGGTGGGGGAGCGTATGTGGGGTCCCGGCAGTGCTTACTGCAGCTCCAAGGAAGCAGCCACCAGATCTCAGTGGCCTCTAGGTGCATGGGCGGCCAGGTGGCTCTGCGCGGTGCATTCACACCCGCAGGTACCACCCCCGCAGCTCCCATTGGTTGCGGTTCCCAGCCAATGGGAGCTACGGAGCTGGTACTTGGGCCGGGGGCAGTGTGCAGAGCCTCCCAGTCCCTGAGGCTGCAGGGACCTGCTGTCCACTTCCAGGAGCAGCACAGAGCTAGGGCAGGTAGGGAGCCTGCCTTAGCCCCGGGCCCCACTGCGCCACCGACTGGACTTTTAACACCCTGGTCAGCGTTGCCGACTGGAGCCCCCAGGGTCCCTTTTCAACTGGGCATACGGGTAGAAAACTGGACACCTGGCAACTCTACTATCTTTAGTTTCGTGCTTTGTTGTTTTGCTTTCTTTTTACGTGTGGAAGGTGCTAGTGCCCCCTGATGGCTAAGGGAGCATAGTGTTTATAATAGGGAAATAAAAGTCATTGGTATAAAGAAAAAACATGCTAAGGTTGCAGCATTCTGATTACCTTAACCCACTACACTTCAAGTACTATCTGCTGCATTGAAATGTCACAGGAATTTAAGGGGATATTGTCTAGCAGATTAGGCCACGAATGCAGGGACTAATCTATAGAAAAAAGAAAGGCAGATGCATGTGGGGACAGAGCTCTAAAATCCAGTTTTAATAGATATTTAGTTTATTAAATTGAAAATATATATAAGAAAAAGCAGGTGGTGTTTGTTGTATTTAAACATTCCCTTGCAATGTGGAAGCCCAAATCAAACAGCACTGTTAGTGCATGAGAACTAGAAAATGAGAGTGTCTATATTCAAGAAGTTAATCTAACCAGTTTAATTTCCCTATCTCATCTGGGAGATATTCAGGTAGTAAACAAACCATGCAGTGCAAAAGGAAATCAAGTTTGTAGAAGTATGTCAGTCTAGTGGTCCTTCTCCCTCCTCAGTAGCTCCCACTGAAGCCAAATTAGTTTGCTTTATGATGGAGACAGCATTGCTCATGCTTAGGTCAGTAAACTCTTTAAGGTGGGGACAACCTTTTGTATTCTGTTTGTACACTCCCTAGCACAATGGGCTTGTGGTCCACGACTGGGGTCCTACATGCTACCATGCTACCAATAATAATAAAAATTAATAACAGTGATAAGTAGGGTATGACCCAGAACCACTTATGTATATGCTTAACCTTATGCATTTGTGTAGGCCATTTACTTAAATGGGACTACTCATATGAGTGTGTGTATGTATGTGTGTGTCTGTGTGGTTTGGATAGTGACTGGAGTAATCCCAGGACAATACTGAAGTTACTTATATTCTGTGAAAAGGAGAACATGACTTCACGGTGGTGTTAGTAAGGCATATGGGACCAGATGTTCAGCTGATGTAAATCAGTTTAGCTCCTTTGGAGTCTGGCCCAAAGGTGGTTTTGTTTGTTGGTGGGTTTTTTCCAGGTCCCTTTAAACATTTTCCACAATTCATATCAGGCATGTTGGTAATGCTATTGTTACATTGTGTTCTCTTGTCTCTACTTCCATTAATCTCTCTGTAACCCACATTTATGGACTTTGAAAATTAGTCATATTTTGGGTGGCCGGAATGAAGAGATATTCCCCCCTTCCCCTGGTAATCCAGATAAATTATATCTACTCTCTGTGTCCTGTCTACCTCAAGAAACTAAGCACATTTATCTGGCCTAATCTTCCTTTCCGCACTGACTCCCCCTTAAGCAATTACATATATCTAAATGTTGTGTGTGCATAATTGCTCTCCAGGTACTTTCTGCAGCTGAGATCAGATTTATGAGTGTGCAGTGTTCTCAATCTTCCTTAGTCATTCTGCTATTAGATGCCCTCCAGTGCCTGGTGCTTTTCTTTGTCCCTTAGTAAATTGTCAGTAAAATCAAAAATAAATTAATAAAAACTGAAAGCAGCCTGCCCCAACTATAGCAGAGGGCTCAGACAGTAAAGCCTTCCAAATTCACTGCCCACACTGGACTCAGAGGGATCCACACAGGGCACCAGGCCTAACAGTTTCTCTCCCACTCCATATGGGGACCAGCAAGGGGGGTGGACTTTTGAGCACTCTAGTCCAGGGGTGGGCAAACCTTTTGGCCTGAGGGCCACATCGGGTTCCGAAACTGTATAGAAGGCTGGGTATGGAAGGCTGTGCCTCCCCAAACAGCCTGGCCCCTGCCCCCTATCTGTCCCCTCCCACTTTCCACCCCCTGACTGCCCCACTCAGAACCTCCGACCCATCCAACCCTCCCTGCTCCTTGTCCCTTGACCGCCGCCCCCGGGACCTCTGCACCTAACTGCCCCCCCGGAACCGCACCCCCATTCAACCCCCCCTGCTCCCTGCCCCCTGACTGCCCCGCCCCCTATCCACACCCCCGCCTCCTGACAGGCCCCCCAGGACTCCCAAGCCTATCCAACTGTCCCCTACTCCCTGTCCTCTGACTCCCCCCTGGGATCCCTGCCCCTTATCCAACACCCCCGCTCCCCACCCCCTTACCATGCCGCTCAGAACACCAGGACTGGCAGCCGCCCCGCCCGGCTGGAGCCAGCCATGCCGCCGTGCAGTCTAGAGCACCGGGACAGGCCGGCAGCTCTCACAGCCACGCTGCCCGGCAGGAGCTCGCAGACCCACTGCCCAGAGCATTGGCAGCACGGTGAGCTGAGGCTGTGGGGGAGGGGGAGCAGCAGGGGAGGGGCTGGAGGCTAGCTTCCCCGGCCAGGAGCTCAAGGTCTGGGCAGGATGGTTCCGCGGGATGAACATGGCCCGTGGGCCATAGTTTGCCCATCTCTGCTCTAGTCCCTCAGAGCACTTCCCCAAAGCAGCCAGCAGCCCAGCTGAGGCCCAAGGGCTAAGTCAGGGTCTTCTACCACCCCTGCAGTCCCACTGGACCTTTCACAGCCTCCTGACATCATCATTCACTCAACCCTGAAGCCTGGACTCTGGATCTTTTGTCCTCTCTGTTTGCTGTATTGCCACATTGTGGTTCTTCCTTCATCCCACACCTCTCCAACCCTTACTCACCACTCCTCTCCCATTCCCACTGAGTATCCCTTTCCCAAACCAACACAATAAAAACCCAAAATCCAAATCTCCATTTTAATAATAGAACTAAAAGAATGACTAAAAGCTGAGAGAAACGTCCTGCTGGCCCTCCCACCAGCCCAACCAGTCCTGAGGGCATAATTATTAAAGGCTCCTTGCTGAGTGCAGTTGCCATGGGGCTACTCCTGATATGTGTCTCCATTTGAGTCGGTAGGTGCCAAGAGACTCCTGAACTTTTTGTGTGAAGACCTAGATACAGGCTCCAGGCCCTGAAAGCTCAGGTTCACCTTCTGTGTGGACTGTGTATTTATAACAAACTCTCATCTTGTATGGATCTCTGCTAGCACAGTGACCTACATCAGCCTGCTAGTGTGAGGCCTGAAGACAAGGGGAGCTTGAAGACCCGTGGAGCTGTGCTTGCACTTATCAGTAAAATCTCTTGGGTCCCATTGGGAAGTATCAGGTACCAAGCTGGGTTGTGGGAGCTGAGGAAATGCTATTATTTCTTCTTGATGAAATAAGCTATATTTGTTCTCAGCAGCAGGCTGGCACTCAGTGTGTGCCCAGTTTTTAGGAGAATGAGGGCACCATGTAAAAACCCACCACTAATTGATTATCCTGTTTCTAATGAACAGATAAAGCCATTAACAAGGGCTGGGGGGGAGGGGGTTTGAGATTTTCAAAGGTACAAAGAGGTATTAGGCTTACAGCTCCCATTGACATCTGAGTGTTGGGTGCATAACTCTCCTTTGCACCTTTGAAAATCTCCTTCGAGATTCATGCTTTTGAAACTTTACTTCATGTTTTGGAAAGCCATCCTTCAGGTAATCCCACCCCTCATGAAGTACACAGACCCACCCCTCTAAATAAGTTCCACCTAGACGGTTAGTGGTTACAGGAACATAGGAAGTATATGCCTCTTCTGCTCAGTGCCTGGCTCCCAACGCCCTTGAAATTCCATTCTAAAAGGAAGATATACAATTTATTGAACATTGCCTTATGTCTTGGTAGTATCAAAGATCTCCTTAAGGTAGAGTTTTCCTCTATCTTGTATTGCTTAGTTGCATGAAAAGCAACACTGGGATAATATTAAGGTGATAAAATGAATATTACACATCTTCATGTAATGGGTGCTTGGTTTTGTGCAGCCTCTTCTGTTCCTATGCTGTTTATTTCTTCTTCCATGGTGGACTTTGTTTGCTGGTGCCAAATATTTCCTCTAATCTCACCAGTTCACTTTAGAATCATTGAAATGTAGGGCTTGAAGGGACCTGAAAGAAGTCAACTAGTCCATCCTCTGTGCTGAGGCAGGGTTGCGTATACCTAGTCCATTTGGTTTTCTTCTCCTTTATGTCTCTTGTACCCATGTGTCATTGTTGTTCAAATATTTGATTGTGGTTGAAAGACACAGACCAGCCATGGAGGGAAGTGGTTCCTTTTTGCTTTTTAGTTTAGTTGGTCAAAAAATAAAAAACCAACCTGTAGCTCAGAAAGAGTTGGACTGGGTTACAATTAGCAGGAAGCATCACTGCCTGAAGCCACTGCTTCACCCCTGTGGCATAGGCAGCTCTGCACAATACCTGTTGACTACAATTTGAGAATTAGCCACCTGAGGGAAGCTCCAACTCTTGCTTCTACTGCCACCTTTGACTGTGCACATATTGACTATTCTTTGCATGTAGCAATTGTAGGACTGTTGATTTACTATTTATATGAATTATTTATAGGACTTTCATTCCTTAACTTTGATCAAAGGCAAGAGAGATCTTTTTGCTCTTACGTAGACAGATCCCCCACTTCTTCTCTATCCCCCCATGAAATTGAGCATGGACAAAATAAAAGACCCCTCCATATTGGGACCCCTTTTCAATTTTTTTTTCTGTCCTTGCTCCACCAATCCTACCTCTGGCTTCACAGAGCATGTGCTACCCAGAACATTTGCTTCTCTATTCCCATTAGAACAGTGAAATTTATCATTCATCTCAACTTTGTACCTTGTCAGCTTTTAATAGTTCTAATTGCCTGTCTGCCCCAGCATAATCATAAAACCTTTTAACATCTCACTCAATTTGGTTCCCAGAATTTGACTTTCTTTAGCCTGTCTCATGAATAATGGACCAAACAGATTCATTCATTCTGGCTTTTGGCAACAGCAGCATCATCCATCTTCATCTTTCCCCAATGACTTCTCCCTGGCTGTTTGCTGCTTATAGATTTAAATTACCTCTCGCTTCTTTCTTGATTTCCTTGGCTCTTTTCACTCTCCCCTTTCCACTGAGCATGTCCATATCTCTAAGAAAGATCCCATTTTCCCCTTTCCCCATCACCATCTCAGTAGACAAGTGTCATGGTCATTATTGGCTCAGCTAAAGAGAAAGTGTTGGGGTCTTGCTGCTGAGCAGACCAATGGAAGACCAATACTATTGAGTCAACCTCCATTCCCTTGAGAGTGGGTTGCACTACTTTTGCGGCACTCGTACCCCTGTAGTACTAAGTGGCTACCACTGATAACCGAACCCAACTCTTTTTAGTTTCTGCTTTTCCTTGGTTTCTAATAGGCTTTTTTTCCTTTTCTGACTGAACTCCCTAAATCAGGACGTTTGAAAACTACTAGCCTGGCTTTCAGAGGTGCTGACCATTCTCAAAATCCACTAACGTCCCTGTTAGATGATGTTCAGCACCTCTGAAAATGAGGCCATATATTAGTTGGGTCCAAAAACAACAACAACAAAGTACAAAACAATCACTTGGTTGAGTCAACAGCAGAAACTGAACCTGGGACCTCCAGCTTCAAAGTACAGGTTCCATTTGTTTGGCTAAAGGAGAAATCCCCTGTACCGAGAGCAGTAGTAGGAGCTTATCTTTTTACATAGATCAGCCACAAGAAGGAAAGAAAAACCTACTTAGCCAGCTTCTGGGTGTGACACTGGCAGGTCAGATGCCAGCTCTTACCCAGGCTGCAGGTAGCAGCTAAGAACTGACCGACTCATAGCTGGACACCAGACCAGTATGTTAGTTTTGCTCAAAATAGGTATTAGTCTTATAATGTATTTAAAGTTTAAACTCTGTGAAATGCTTGTAAGTTGCTGCATGCATTAATCTTACTTGTAATGTCTGTATTCCATGCTTTAAGATGATATGTAAGTTTTGCTTTATAACTTTGGAAATATTTGGAAATATTTGTTCTGAACTTGTGAGTCCAGACATGGGAATCATCGCCTTCCACCCATCCAGAAGGACTATCAAAATCAGATGGGCCTTCAAGGAACATAGCAATACAAAGGGTTGGTTAATGGCCCTATTGCACCTGGAAAATGCTATGTGCAAAGAAGTTCCTCCTGTGGACTTGGAAGCTGAATGAAGGAAATCAAACAAAGTCACATCTCTTTGCTGTTTGAACTCTGACAGGGCTAGAGATACCAAACTGAAGCCAGAGATTCCCAGGGGTTACACTGAGAGACACTCTGAATTGACTCAGACTCAGGAGGGACCATCAAGCTCATCTATAACTACAACCCTGTCCCTCTTAGGCTTTAGATGGTAACTCATTATTTGTATATGTTTACTTGTTTTAACCTATAAATAAATCTCTTATTTCTTTTTCTCAGCTAAGAAACCTTTAGATAGTTTATTACAAGACTGGCTACTGGCATTGCCTTTGGTGTAAGATCTAGGGTACCAAATGATCTGGGATAAGTGACTGGTCTCTTGGGACTGGAAGCAACTTGAATATGGTGTGATTCTTGGTGTAAGTGATCATTTGTCATGAAGTCCAGTTTGTCTGGGTGGCGAGATAGATTGGAGAATCTGAGGGGACTATCTGTGACTCCATGGTAAGACTCGTATAGTGATGCAGGAGTTCATAATGTTACTGGCTTCCTAAAATCTAACTACAGAACACACCAGCAGTTTGGGGTGTCTGCCTTGTTTGGACAGTCTGCCCTGAGATAGGCACTCACAGTTGTGAGTCACTCCAGACAGCGTGACACATCAGGTTCACAGCAATTCAAATTCTCTTGGATGAGCTAAATGGGGGCATTGGGAGAGGCTTTCTAATGGTGATCTGTACAGGGGTTTAAACTGCTGAGGACCTCAGAGAATCAGGATGAGCTCCTCTGGACAGAGGAAATGTGTAGCACCTAGGCCCAGAGTGTCTTTGTTCTCCTGTAGTGACTGACACACATGAAGGAATAAGTGTCTACTATTACCACCAACTGGCTAAATGAGTTACTCCTTCGCTGAAAATGGTAAAGGTCTGTGCTTTGGAAATTGGTAGATCACTTCCCCCTCACTGTATCCCCTGCTTCCTCACCCCCAATGATTTTTTTAAAGCCTGTGTGAGCACCTGCCTTTCCCAGGCTGTTCTACAACAAAGCCCACAACTTATGTACAGTCAAGAACTCACCCCTTCCCACGACTGGTTTCATTAACAAAGAAATGAACCGTAATGTGAAGGCCAGCTCAAGCCTTCTCAACAAGCTGCTCTTACTGCTGCTATTGCAGAATTGATCAGCCCACAGCCTAGATTCTCTTAACAGACTCACTCATCTTTGTTATATCAGGTGAGGTTGCCAGCAGCTTCCCTTACACTACAATGCAAAGATATGGAAACTCTTCCTCCTCTTTTATACCATTGTAAACCAAGATAAACCCTACTTAGTCCCATAGAACTATACTATTAAAACCCAATCTGAGAGGAGAATCAGGACCAGTACTTATTATTCTTGCTCCTTCTCAAGAAACTCTCATGTTCGGATGAGACAAAAATGTATGCACATGTTTAGCTGAAGGCTCAAATACAAATAGTCAATGTAAGGTTAAGCACATGCATCAATCTTTGCAGGATTGGGGCCTAACACATTATTGAAATACAATACCTAAGTCCTGGAGCTACATGCTTTCTCTGTTCACACTTCCTGAGTATAATTTCTGATGCTGACAAATCACCTGAAGCCTTATACAGCAGTAATTATTTTGGGATGTTATTGTCATAAAACCACCAAATACTCCTCCAGAGCCCTTCCTTGGGTTATAAAGAAGCCAACTCAGGCAGATTTCTTTTCTCCAAGGTTTTCATTAAAAGCAAATTTAGGCAAATGTAAGTTGCAAAGTAAACACAATACTGAAAAGCCACAAGTTCCTCAGCCCAAGGCTACAACTCAGTGTCCCTCAAGAGTGTTAAACCTATCATTTGCTCTATCTTTGAAATCCAAAATCTCATCAAAAACTGTAGACATAGTACCAGGCTGCATAGTGCCATCTTATTATGGTTGTGATCTCAACTCCTGTTACATTCAGATCCCTAGTGGTTCAAATGTATGTGTATGTTGTAGTGGTTGATTGTCAACTGAACACATTCATCCAAGACAGGGCCTACAAAAACTCAAAAATTGTTAGGCAGGTGATACACTAATACCAGAGCTGATCATACTGACTAATATTGTCTCATTGTTTCCTTCTACTCTCCCATATGTGTATCTGTATCCATCTACTGTCTCTTGTCTTATACTTAGGCCTTGGCTACACTTGCAGATGTACAGCGCTGTTAGTTAAACCCGTGTTCGTACAGCTGAGTAGGGAATGCGCTGCAGCCTGTCCACACTGGCAGCCACCAGCGCAGTTACTACCACTGACGTGGCTACATTTGCCGCACTTGCAGCGGTTTTGGGAGAGGTGCATTATGGGCGGGTATCCCACAGAACACCTCTTCCAATTCTGGCGCCGTGGGTTGTGGAAGGGGGCGTGGGGTATGGTGCATTCTGGGTCCTGTCCCAACGCCCCGTGATGCATCGCTTCGCATCCCAGCAATCCCTGTGTTTCCGGCCACAATGTGCGCCATCTTTCAACGGTTTCTTTGTAGCGTGATCTGTGCTCCGTTTCGGTCAGCGGGAAAATGGATCCCGACCTGGTGAGCAAAATACTGATGAGTCTCGCCAGCACGTCACGTTTGGCAGTCGAGCTGTTCCTTAAGATCCACAGTGACAGCGAGGAGTCCGACGATGACGATGAAATTGTCACTCAAAACGCGTACGACACTAACTTGCTTGTGGCATTCACGGACATGCTATGCACCGTGGAACGCCGCTTTTGGGCTCGGGAAACTAGCACAGAGTGGTGGGATCACATTGTCATGCAAGTCTGGGATGACGATCAGTGGGTGCAGAACTTTCGAATGAGAAAAGCTACTTTCATGGGACTGTGTGAGGAGCTCGCCCCCGCCCTGCGGCGCAAGGACACGAGATTGAGAGCTGCCCTGACGGTGGAGAAGCGGGTGGCTATTGCAATCTGGAAGCTCGCAACTCCGGACTGCTATCGATCAGTAGCGATACAGTTTGGAGTGGGAAAGTCTACCATTGGGATCGTGCTGATGCAAGTTTGCAAGGCCATTAATCGAATCCTGCTCAGAAGAACCGTGACTCCGGGTAACGTGCAGGACATTGTGGCTGGCTTTGAACAAATGGGTTTCCCTAACTGTGGCGGGGCGATAGATGGGACACACATTCCTATTCTGGCACCACCCCACCTAGCAGCCGAGTACATTAATCGGAAGGGGTATTTCTCCATGGTTCTCCAGGCGCTTGTGGATCACCGTGGGCGTTTCATTGACATCAACGCAGGCTGGCCCGGAAAGGTGCATGACGCACGCATCTTTCGGAACACTGCCCTGTTCCGGAAGATGCAGTCCGGGACTTTTTTCCCAGACCGGAAGATCACGGTAGGGGAAATTGAAATGCCCACTGTGATCCTTGGAGACCCCGCGTACCCTTTAATGCCGTGGCTCATGAAACCCTACACAGGGAGCCTTGACACCAGCAAGGAACGGTTCAACTACAGGCTGAGCCGGTGCCGGATGACTGTGGAGTGTGCTTTTGGCCATTTGAAGGGCCGCTGGCGATCTCTATATGGGAAGCTGGACTTGGCCGAACACAGCATCCCCGCGGTTATATCCGCTTGCTGTACCCTCCATAATATTTGTGAAGGGAAGGGTGAAATGTTCACTCAGGCGTGGACCTCAGAGGTTCAACACCTGGAGGCTGAATTTGCACAGCCAGAGAGCAGGGCTGTTAGAGGGGCCCGGCGTGGGGCTGCAAGGATTAGGGATGCCTTGAGGGAGAAATCTGAGGCTGACAACCACCACTAATGTGTGCTGCCCTGCACGACCCTGAAGTAAAGTGGTTCCAATGTTATCAGTTATCTGTCTTTGCTAAGCTGATTTGTGTTTGCTCAGCTCACTTGTGTTGCCTGTTTCTTTCCTGGGCTAAGGTTTTTCTTTTCCTTTTGCAATAATAAAGATTGTTTGCACATCTACAGAATCCGTTTATTACAGAGAAAACATGTATTAAAAAGAAACACAACTGCTTGTGAGACAGAAAGGGCAAGGGGGTGGTGGGTGGTGTGGGGAAGGGTTCGATCACAGGGTATGGTATGTCCTGCTTTCATACTCGGGATTCCTGTCTGGAGTGCTGTGCAGTGACTGCTGGACCTCAGGATGTCTATAATTCGGGATGGGAGTAGAGTGCAGTGGGTAAGGTTCGTAGTTTCCAGGGCTGTCTGGTGAAGCTACAGGTGTTGGGGGCATCTGCTGTGGGCGATAAGAACCAGTATGTTGGGTGAAGTGGGCAGGTGGTGACATGGGGGCACAAGTGTTTTGGGACACTGGCTTCAGGGGGGGGCGGGTGCGGTACTGCTCCGCCTGCATGGCGACGAGCGCCTGGATAGAGTCCGCTTGGCGCGCCATGATGCTAATCAGCTCCTTTGTGCTTTCCTGCCGGAGCTGCATGCTTTGCCGCCGCTCCGCTGCGTTTTCCTGGCGGAGCCTGCTTTCATTCTCCCTCCACTCCCGAGCCTTTTGATTCTCTTTAAGAGACTGGTTCATAACTTCCTGCAGCATGTCTTCTTTCGTTCTTCTGGGCCTCTTCCTGAGCCTTTGTAGTCTCTCAGCCGGTGATAAGAAGGATGGCTGAGATCTCAAGGTTGAATCTGGAAGGCAAAATGCAACATTTAACAGAGGCATCATTGTTTTATGCCAGACAGAGCAATGATTCCCCCACAGTTAAG
This sequence comes from Chelydra serpentina, assembly GCA_037349315.1. Taxonomy (NCBI): domain Eukaryota; kingdom Metazoa; phylum Chordata; order Testudines; family Chelydridae; genus Chelydra; species Chelydra serpentina. The sequence continues at coordinate 23,477,318 of JBAIAC010000035.1, read as the reverse complement.
GAGGGCACACACAGTCTCCAAAACAGCACAATTTTCCCATCCCAAACAGAGCGCACAGAACCCACGGGAGCCCCAAAATGGTGAGTAAACACAGGGTAAAGGGGGACTGATTGTTTCGCGGATGTACTGTCTGACGGGTTTCTGTGCCTTGGGGAGAGCCAACAGCTGCAGGGGGAACCTACACTGAACACTATCCCCACATTTTCCACAGGAGTTCGTCCTGGAAGATATCTCGCTGCTGAGGGTGTCCGGGGAAGCAAGGGAGGGTCTTCTACTGCAATGCGGCTTCCGCCCTGGCCCATATGCAGCTTGCCTGTGTGCAGCAATGGTCCCCCCGCCCCTCGCGGCACAGTGGCGCGGACACGTTACCCTGACTGGGACAAGGACCACGGCGGCTCTCCCAATGAACCTGCGCAAGCACATTGCCCACGTCCTGGCTGAGACTTTCGAAGAGATTACAGTGGCCGATTTCTCCGATGTGATAGACCACATCAATGCGCTCTTCCGCATCTAGGCATGCATGCAGCCCAAACCCTCCTTGCCCAAGGACCACACACCGAAAAAACTCCTTCCCGAAAATAAAAGCTGCTTACCGCGAACCTGTTCTTCTCTTTCTCTCTCTGCGCGTACCGGCTGCTGCGACTGGCTCTCTTCCTCCTGGCTCGAGAAGAGTTCCTGGCTGCATGCACCCAGGGAGTCAGGGGTGTCTCCCCCAGCCACAGCACCCTCGCTTCTGTTTTCTTCAACCCCCTCCTCCTCCTCCTTCTCTCCCTCCTCCTCCACCTCTCCCTCCTCCTCCTCCTCCTCCTCTCCCGTGTCCACGGTGGTGCTCGGAAGAGTACTGGGGTCAACACCAAGTATTGCATCCAGCTCTTGGTAGAATCGGCAGGTTGTGGGGGGAGCACCCGAGCGCTTGTTTGCATCACGGGCTTTGCGGTATGCACTCCGCAGCTCCTTTACTTTTATCCTGCACTGCATTGCGTCCCGGTCATGGCCCCTTTCAATCATGGCCCTTGATATCTGGCCGAAAGTATCGAAATTCCTCCGGCTGGATCGCAGCTGGGACTGGACAGCTTCCTCCCCCCAAACAGCGATGAGGTCCAGCAGCTCGCCATTGCTCCATACTGGGGCTCGTCTCGCACGTGGAGGCATGGTTACCTGGAAAGATGCGCTGAGAGCACTCCACGCCTGGCTGAGCAAACAGGAAGGGGATATTTAAAATTCCTAGGGAATTTAAAGGGTCGGAGTGGCGGTTGGTCACCTGAGGCCAGGGCAGTAGAGTGCTAATTGATGACCAGAGTGGCTAGAACAGGCATTGTGGGATACTTCCGAATTCTTCTGGAGGCCAATAACAGCGCATTGGGTGACCACACTGTAGCCGCAGCGCAGCAGCAGCAGCGCAACGAACGTTATTCTTCTCGGAGAGGTGGAGTACATGCAGCGCTGTACCTGAGGAGATGCAGCGCTGCACGTGCCTTGCGAGTGTAGCCAGTTAGTGAGTTGCAGCGCTGCAGGCAGTTTTATTGCGCTGTAACTCGTGAGTGTAGCCAAGGCCTTAGATTGTAAGCTGTTTGGACAGGGACAGCCATTTTATTCTGTTTGCACAGCACCTACCAGCAGGAGCTGGTCCATGACTTAGGGCTCCTAGGAGCTATGATAATACAAATAAATAATAATATAAACATCTGGACTTTAGATAATTATAGCAAATTGTAAAACAGAATAGTGGGTATTTTCTCCAGTTGGATCTTTAGCTGATAATAGGTAAGTTAGCAAGAATCCTATTAATTTTTAGAATGGCATAATGGTGCAGGGAGCTGGATTTTAATCTGGCCTTGATTTATTTTCAGTGATTAGTAAATAATACTTAAATTTGGTAAGATGCTAGTTTGGAACAGCCCACAGATTCATAATTCCTTAGCTGTTGAGGCCAACAGGAGACAGACCTTTAAAACATGCACCGAGGACCTCACGTTACCAGCACCTTCTGCAGCTTGCTTCTCTGTCCATCCTCAGACTGTCCTCCCTGGTGTTCACCTGACCACGGACTCTTACAAAACACCTGATGGGAAAGGACAGCTTCATCCATGCCTTGTTGACTGAGGCATGTAGGACTCCAGCCACACTTTATCCTTCTCTGCATTTCCTGGGAGAATGAGGGAGTTTTGCTCTCTTTAGGACAGACTGTGAGAAATTACCTAAATCAGTGTAAGGGTAAAGATTTTAAAAGCATGGCTGGTCTACACTAGCCCACAAGTTTGAAGTAAGATACGCAACTTCAGCTACGTGAATAACGTAGCTGAAGTCGAAGTATCTTATTTCGAACTTTAAAGTACTTACCCCTGGTCCACACGGCGGCGCGCAGCTCCCCCGTCGACTCCGCCTGCTCCGTTCTCAGAGCAGGATTACCGGCGTCGACGGGGGAGCACTTCCTGGTTCGATTTATCGCGTCTAGACAAGACGCGATAAATCGAACCCAGAAGATCGATCCGATGCCACCGACGCTGCGGGTAAGTGTAGACTAGCCCTAATAAGTGACTTAGAAGCCTAAATCCCATTGACTTTCAGTAATACTTAGGCTCCTAAGTCCTTATGTCACTTTTGAAAATGGGATTTAAGCGCCTAAGAGTATGTCTGCACTGGAGCTGGAGGTATAATTCCCAACTCAGGTAGACATGCCCATGCTAGAGAGCTATAAATATAAGTTCTTGAGTGGGGGAAGGGGCTAGCGACGTGAGTATGTACCTAGGGACCCAGGCTGGATCGCACTTAGGGGGACTAGCCCTTCCCTCTGCTCGTGGTGGCGCAGCTACACTTCTACGTTTAGCATATTAGCCAAGTTAGAGCTAGCCTGGGTACCTCTACCAGCTGGAGATTACACTTCCAGCTCTAGTGCAGAATACCCTAAATCACTTAGATGCTTTTAAAAAAAATTATCCTAAGACTCCCATCCTCTTCTTAAAACAGAGGGAAAACTATAGTAAATCAAGAAACAATCAGTAGGATGTATTTAGATGAAACCTCTCCTACAGTAAAATAGATAAGGCACTCTGTTATTGAGTATTGGAAGGAAAATACATCACATTGCTAAAAAGCATCATCCACTTGCCTTCGACCCTCTTGCTAAAACACCATTTTCTTTCTGTGTCTCTGAGGCTGGCCCTGTTTATCAAGACCCTGTTCAGTGATTCTGTTTATCTCAAAAGGTTTTATGTCAAGCTGAGGTTGCATAAGCATTTCCTTAAAGTACTGATCAGGCACATTCTTCACAGGAAATGAAATAGTCTCTGGTTCCTGATTCCAAATCCAGCATTTCCAAAGTCACTTTGTTTTTCAAACGTCAAAGTGATTGAATTCTCATTTGCATGTCCATTGTCTTTGGCTATGGATGTTACAGCACATGATTTCACTCTGAGGTGCCGATACACAAAATGGTTCTAAGGCCTTGTCCACACATGCAAGTTATACTGTTTTACCTATACTGATACCACACTACATTATATTAAAAACACTGGGATAGTTAGAGCAAAACAACTCCCCACCCCACCAGTCTGCAGTTGTATTGGTATAAAAGTGCATATGCTGATATTGCTATTCCTGTACAGCTATACTGGCATTCTTATACTGATATAACTACATTCATAGTCAGGTTTGCACTGGTATAACTTTCAGTTTAAAAAAATCATATACCATAAGCAAAATAGTTATACTAGGTATAAAAACTGTGTGTACACCAGATCAAAAAGGTAGAAGGTATTTTCTCATTATAAATCCTTTACCAATTTTCTTTTACTATTAAATATAGACAGATACCGAGCTCTCTGTCACACCCCAAATAATAAAAATATTAGAAACAGACAAGGAGGAGTGAAATAATGCTGGATTCATTGCTTTTCTGCATATGTTTTTCACAATCTCAGATGCAAGAATTTTGATCATTTATAACAGAGAGTTAATGTAAACCATCCTTATGTAAATCTAGGTCGGAACTGAGTGACAGAGCTTGAAACTAAGTACACCTGACAGGCAGGCACAGACCTGTCATAGTATACTTATCTGATGTGTGTTCTGTTTTCACTCAGTAAGTAAGTACAATAGATTTAAATACCTATTCTTGGACCTACACAGTAAAACACAAAAGAAGAGAGTGAATGTTTGGGGGTGATCACAGCACAGCTGAGAGATGTTATGCACAGTTGGCTGAGTGATTTCAACCCCCTGTGAAGTGTAACGATGCCTTTGGAAAGCATGGCCAGGAACATCTCATTGTTAATGAGAAGTATTTTTAATGAAATTTTGTATGAATTTATGTTGGCTGCGGTGGCCAGCCAGCTCCATGCGGCTCCCAGAAGCGGTCGGCATGTTCCTCCGGCTCCTAGGCACAGGGGTGGCCAAGGGGGCTCTGCGTGCTGCCATCGCCCCGAGTGCCAGCTACTCAGCTCCCATTGGCCAGGAACCACGGCCAATGGGAGCTGTGGGGACAGCGCCTGTGGGCACGGGCAGCATTCTGAGTCCCCGGCCGCCCCTGTGCCTAGAAGCAGGAGGGACATGCGGGCCGCATCCATGAGCCACCTGAGGTCAGCGCCACCCAGAGACCACACCCTGAACTGCCTCCCACACCCCAAACCACTGCCCAGCCTGGAGCCCCCTCCTACACCCTGAATCCCTTGTTGCCCAGCCCCACCTCAGAGCCTGCACCTCCAGTCGGAGCCCTCACCCCAGCCCCCTGTCCCAGCCCCGTGAAAATGAGTGAGCAAAGGTGGGGGGAGAGCGAGCGATGGAGGGAGGGCAGATGAAGTGAGTGGGGGCAGGGCCTCAGAGAAGGGGCAGGGCAGGGCAGGGGCGTGACCTCAGGGAAGGGATGGGGCAAGGGTGTTTGGTTTTCTGCAATCAGAAATATGGCAACTCTATCATGACAGCCATCGCTTACAAAACCCTAGGACAGGAGTTTCTCTTTGGGCACATCTCCCAAGAACCCAAGCATGACACAGGCAATCAAAAACTGCATAGCAAAGCCCACGGTGGACTTTATAGAGGATTCTGCTCTTTGCCCTTACCAGAATCTAGGGAGCTCTCTGTCTGAGGCTTTGTCTATGTAAACCTACACACAGATATATACATTCACTAAATCCTTCAAATTACGGATGCAGATCTTTGTCTAAAAGGAGAGCTTTGCAGCATTTTCTAAAAGCCGTCTCACATTGTTTTAGTCTAATCTTCTCTGCGAGGCAGTCGCCTAGGGCACCGGGAGCTGGGGGGGGAAGGCTGCCGCTGGCGAGGGGGAGCCGCCATGGGGGGGACAGTGTTAGCTGGGGTTGGCACAGGCCTGGTGCAAGGAAATTTCGCCTAGGGCGCGAAACTTCCTTGCACTGGCCCTGGCTAAACCCCATCAGCTAAGAATGCTTTAGTGGTAGTTCTCATGTTTCATTCTGGGCTTTGTTATTGCCACATTTTCTCAGAAGCTGCTGTGGTGGTCATGGATAGAGTTGTCCCTGCCGCAGCTGGAGCCTAACCATTCATAACTTTGAAAATCAGGACCAAAGCTTTGAATGGACCACAGAGCAGATCAGGAGCCAGTGGAGGAATCTACACCTGGGAATGGTGTGCTCAATGTCCAAACCTGTTCAGGAGGGGGGATGCCGCATTGTGCACAAGCTGGTAGCCCCCTTGTCCTTACATGTAGTCAGCTTCACCAATCCGTCAAGAGGTGATGAATGCATGGATCATTGTTCTCAAATCCTTTTCCAAGAGGACTGAACCAAACTGAAAGTGGAAGAGGGCATATCTGCCAGTCTGCCATTTCACAGACTTACAGTTTCTTCAATGTGAAGCTAAGTGTCATCATCACCTTTTGAGAATCCCATTTTGTTCAGAAATCTCCCCATAACACACGAGACTCAAGATAGGCCAAGAGCTGGCTTTGAGCTGTAGATGTATGGTGTCTAGCAACTTTCAAATATGTTTTTGGAAGATGGTTCTTAATAAAGCACTGAAATGAATTTTGTACATGGGACCAGATTTTCCTGTTTCAATTCCCACCCCATCTCCCCATAAACCATGAATCCCATTGTTCTTCAGTGAAGTAGAGAGATTAGAGCCATTAAATTAATTTAATTTCACTTTCAATATCCTGTGAAGTATTAAGTAAATTGGAACATATAACTGCATCCAAGTAAGTTTTATTTTTGGAGTTTGCCAGCAAAGCTCTCACTAGATATGGAAGTTGGGGGCTGACACTGCTAGGAGTCTTCTTCAAACTTTAAATTTCAGTTTTAGAAAACTAGCAACATTCCACCTCTCTCAGAACTCTGTTGGTCATGAAGTTCAGCACTGCACAAAGGCCCATAGAGATTACATCACTGGTGGTGAAATGCTACAAAACTCCTATTGGAAAGCAAAATGCTTTTAATGCTTCAGTGCTTTCCAAAATGGCCAAGAAATTTCCTCAAATGACTCACATCTGAAAAATGTCATATTTTTATTAAACTCACAGGTGCCCAACTTTCTGGGAAATTGGTAGTAGATATTGCTTCATGATTTGGAGTCTGCTGGTCCAATAAGGAGCCTGTACCTTTGCTTGACGGTCTTTGAGTTTATCAGCTGCAGGCAGTGAACCGTGTCATTATTGGAACTGATCCATATTTCTTAAGTTATTTATGGCAAACTTTAATTGCAAAATGGACTCAAGTGAGAAGGTAACAACTTTGTGAAGGTTTACGTTGACCGGCAATGAACCACAAAGAGCATGTGGCAGGGTTTGGAGAGACAAATCAACGCCTTGTTATGCTCTCAATATCACACCTTGCTCCTTTTTGCTAGCAAAAGTAATGCATGAAGGTAACAGTCTTGACACCCAGAAGCTGAAAGTACTTCTGAAAGTTATAAGGATTCAGCAGCAGATCGAAAAACTATCTTTTTCGTGAAAAAGATTCTGGGGTGCCTGCTTGGCAAGGGGTAGAATTCTGTGAGTAGCTGAATATGCATGTGTTGTGCAAATGAGTTGTATACAACAATAAATTAGATTCCACCTCCTTACCAGAATACATGGGTGGAGTTAAGAACTTGCATTTTAAAAGAAATTATTTGAGTATCAGATCTTTCTTGCTGACAGCCAAATGGTAGAGCCTAAACCTACCCTCCCATGGAAAGGCTACAGGGGAGCCAGGAAACTGTGAGGAGGTATTTTCCTATTCCTGCATATCTTCACCTGGGGTTTAGAGGCCACAGAGGAGGTAAGGGGTAAGGCCCCTCTGCAATGTGCTTCCTGGGAATCTGCAGCCTGAAAAATAGTTTTGACCTCTGCTTTTTTCACCCTAGCTGACTGGATGCAAAAATGTCTGTCACTGAAAGGACAGTGCAGGCATGGAGTGTGAGTTAATGCTGCTTCAAGCAGCTTCACTGTAGATGGATATATTCACTTGAATATCCATGGCCTCAGGAGGGGAAGAATGCTATAGAGAATGGCGCCCCTCCAAAACCTTGGGGAGAACAAGCCCACAGATGAGCTTTTACAGGGTCCCAAAGAGTGGGGGTAGAAAATGCTGCAGAAGTAGCAGCTCTCCTCTGACATGATTTGCCTGAGCAACATCCCCTCCATTCACAGAAGTGAAGGGGACAACCCATTTTTCCATGTTCCTTGCACTATTTAAGCTGTTTTTCTCCTCCACTTGTGGATACCACCGATTCCTGAACTCGATCTACACTTGGCATAGAAAGAAAAGAGGAACTGGTGTTCCTATATATTGTTTAAATACGTAAAGAATGTTACTGATTTATTTAGTGTAGAAAAAGAGACAGAAGTTATGGATTTCTCCTTCAAAGCATTAAGCACCTGCCGGTTCAAGGCCCCAGTCTTGATTGCAGTCTCATGCTCTATTGTAACGCAAATTTAAATAGTAACTCTGGCATAAGCACTCCCCATCTAACTTGTTTTCAGTCATTTCTCATTGTCTCATTTTCTTTTTAGTCTGCAATTTTCAATGGTTAGGCCTTGCCTGAATGCAATTATTATTTTGTTAAATGGTTGAGCAAAGCCCGTTCTGTCTTCAATAGTTGGGGGGGGGTTTTCACTCATTTTTCCAGTTATAAAAAAAATATTTGTTACGATCTTGCTAGAGTTTTTCAGTACCCAAAATCCCAGATTTAAAGCTCAAGTTCAGCTGGGGAAGTAACACTTTTGAAGAATGCCTTTGAATGTTCCCAAGAAAGTTGTTTTATGAACCTTTGAAAGAAGTTCTACTGAAAATGGGCGATGATTTGGGGAATCTGTCTCCGAACAGTTTATGAATTCTGTTTGATATTGGGGGCCTTTTCGTGCATGTGTCAGACTGCTGATTACATTTTGAATGTGGGGCTTATTTGTCCTCAGTTGTCCCTCCGGGTTGGACTGGAAGTCCAAGAGGTAGTGCCACAGGACTAATAATAGAGAGTTGTTAAACATTGATGGTCCTCACCCTAGACAAAAGACTGCCTCGAACCCCCCGGAATTGATGTATTAGGGGAAAGGTGGTCTCGGAACAAAGTCACCTGATAGTGTCTGTGCTCATCTGTTGAGGCTACTCAGGTCACAAGATAGAAGACTGGAAGGTTATAAAAGGAAGGGAGCTGCTCTACTAAGGTCTTCAGCCTTTTCCACTAGCTCAAGCTGAAGAAAGCTGCTGATGTGGCAGTGTCCTGCAGGTAGAACTCAACCAGATCTGGGACAGAACAGTTGATTTTGTCAGAGATTTTCCACTAGGCTCCTAGCACATGCAGCTAAGGGAGGCTGTCACCCTGTTATAGCTCTTGTCACTTTACACTTTCACCCCAGCACTCTTTGCCTTGTGTTATAGCTCTTGTCACTTTACACTTTCACCCCAGCACTCTTTGCCTTGTTGGTCCCCCTGTCTCCTGCTCCTACTCTGGGTCTTCATGCCATTTTCATGATGCTCCCAACATCTAAAGGATTTTAAAAAATAGATTAGCTGCTTTCATGTGACAGAAGGAAAGTTTAGGCCAACATACGTGTTTCCTATTTATAAGCAACTTACTGTAGGCATAAGTGATTTTATCCTACATGCTACAAAACGTTAACTGGAGCCTTAGTAAGAATAGAAGTCCTGTTTATGATAAAGGCTGGAAAGAGCCTCAGGATCTGTACCTGGAAGACAGTGAAATCCAGAGACTCCAAAGTGCCTTTAAAAAGTGGGTAAATATTCCCATGTTACAGAGGGAGAAACTGAGGCATAGAGAAGGTAAATGACTTCCTGAAGGTTTCACAGTAAACCAGTAACAAAGCCAGGAATAGAAACTAGACTATGCTGCTTTCTAGAAATAGATTTTCTGTATACTTGTATGGAAATGAAAAACCCATATGCAGTAAATGATTTGAGGTTACTTTATCAAATGAGAACTGACCTATCTCCCTAATGCTGAGATAACATGCAGGCTTGAAAAGTAACCCTATGGTCTAATCCAGTGTTTCTGAACCTTTTCAGGGCAGTGAGTCCTTATTCAAATTTTCCACCATCTTCTTGCATGTACTATTAAAGCATAAGTAAAAATGTTTCATGAGGCGGTGTGATGGGGTGGGTCCCAACACTGCGGCGGGTCCCAACACTGCGGCACCTCCTACTGGCTATCTTGGGAATTAGCTCTGCACCCCCTTCTGGCGGTTTAACACACGCCATCACCTCTGCTCCTGGACCGGAGTCATCCCAAGGACTGCGGCATCCTCTTCAGGACACAGCCCTCTGGCTAGATCACACTTGGTTCTCCCCACTTCCAGGGGAACTGCAGTCCACTGTCCAGCCACTTCCTCCAGTGGCAATCACAGCCAGTTGTCTGACTACTTCCTCAGTGGGGGCCCACCCCCTAATCTGGGTCCCAACCACATGCTGTGTCCCCCTCCAACCTCCCCATATTTTTTCCTGGGCCACTTCCCATGGCCCCCAGCACCTTCTTTGCCCTAACCTCAAGACTTCAGCCAGGAGCTCTCTCTAGCTCCCCTGGTCCCTGCTGGCAACACTGCTCTGCCCAGGGTGCTGGCACACATTCCTTCTGCTAGGAGCCTGGTCTTCTCCCCTCAACATCCAGTCAGTTACTGAACTCTGCTTTGCAGCCCTTCTTATATTAGCCTGCCAGGCCATGATTGTCTATTCCTCTCAGCCCCTTTCAAATTGGTTGCTTCCTGTGCAGCCTCCCTAAGGCTGCTTTTAACCCCTTTTCTGCCAGTGAGGAGCAGCCACCCCATCACAGGCTGACAGACTGCTTGACTGAAGGGTAAGAATATACAAGAGTGAGTGTCTTTGCACGGGATTGTGGTAAAATTTTCAAAGCTTCGTAAGCCTCTGAGGAATATTGCAACTTCCTACAATACCCTTGAAAAAAACCTTACTGAAAGAAAGTTTAGTAGCAATGGAGTCCGTTGTATTTAACAAGGCAAAGTTTATGTATTATTGTGGAGGTGTATAACGTCTCTAAAAGGGAGACATGACCAAGGTAAACCCTTGGAAGTGTTCTAAGCTTCAATGAACTATTTAAACAATGTGTCAGACATGAATGAAACTTTTGGACACAAAATTAAGTTGGTTTCCTAGGAAGTCTCTAGATAAATGCAATGTGCCAAAAACCAGCCTTTTGAAATGACACCCTGAAAAGAGAACCAACGGCTGCTGATCACCTGTTGCATGAGGAGGAACTCAGAGGCCAAAGCAGTAGAAAGAAACAGGTGGATCTGCACAGGCTGGGTGCTTGTGCTGAGCTTACAGCTGTTATGAACTCATAACCACAAAAAAATGCCTCTGTCGAGTTGAAGGACTCATCACCTGCCAGAGCCCTTGTTGGTGGTGTGATCTCTGTAGGTTCTTTTATTGTTTTAATATTTTCTATTGAAGGCTTTCACCTTAATAGTAAATATGCTTGCTTAGAAAAAGCTATGCGGTAACTTATAACTGTGGGCAATTATGCTGTTTATAGCCTCTGAAGAGAAAGCAAAGTGTAGATGCAGGTGTGGGTCTCAGCCCAAGAGAGGTGATGACTGAGGAGCCGGGACTTAAAGTGGGTGCTCTTGCTGGACTACGAGGGTGAAGGGGTTGAGAGCTCTGGTTGGGGGGGAGGGGGGCCAAGGATGAGCAGTTTGGGATACAGGAGGGTGCTCCGGGGCTATGGTGGGGAGAGAGCGGACTCCCCCCAGCTCTCTCCTCCCGCAGCAGCACCTGGGCTGAAGGAGAGAGGCGCCTTTCCCCACCACAGCAGCTACGGGGCTGGGGCTGCAGAATAGGTGCCCTTCCTCCAGCCGCGGCAGGTCCAGTCTGGGGCCGGGCCAGCTGGGTCTGGGCCAGGGGAGGGGCGCCGCAGTTGAGTCGGGCCGCCACAGGGACTTGGGGCCGGGTAATAGTGGTTCCCAGATCGCATGCACAGTGCTAAATAGGCTGCTGTGCGGCCGCGCAGCTTGCATGGAACTTTCCACCCCTCCCTTGGGGGCTGTGCCTCATCAGTTGAGAAAGATTTCTCTAGCCCATGACTGGGGAGTTAAATTTACTTGAAGTACATCAACATGATTTTGCCATTATTTCCTCCAGGGCATATGAACATTGTGAAGGGGGTTGCAACTAGTTAAGATTTAGAAAAAATTCTTGAGTCAACCACCGACGCTGATGCCAGCAACATATATTTATTGTCATTTTCAAGATACAACTTACTGTGTGCATATCAGGACTTCAGACTAAAACAAACAAGTTTATGATAAACTCATCTCATGTCATACATGGAATTAGAGGGACTGATTTTCAAGTTGTCCTGTAAAAAATTTTTTAAACTAGTGATCTTCTGCCTTTTTGATCCATAAAGGCCTGAAGGGTTTCCAGGTTTTTTCTATTTATTTTTGCCTCAAATCTAGAATATCAAATCCAGTTTTCTGTGGTCTCCCTGGAAGATCTCAGAACAGGCATATTGTGAGCATCAAGATCTTACTGGTAGTTTGAATCTTTAAACAAGGACATTAGTATACATCAATTCTCGGAAATGTTAATTGGGCACTGAATTCAAATAGGTGTTAAGAAAAAAGTTTTGAATAGTCTAAGACTTGTTTGCGTTAGGGGGCTTACACTGTTGTAGTTACTGAGCAAAACCCTTTATGTAGGCATTACACCAGTAAGACACTTTCCGCATCAGTGCATGTGCCTACCTCAGGAGTTGTCACAGGGGAAACTACATTGTTGTAGTCAAGTTCTTGACTTTCTTCCCCTCAATTGTTCAGCTTTCACTTTTACTCTTTTTGATGCCCTTGTTTCACTACTTCGCCTACCACACAGTGTTCCAGCCTATATAGGATCTGAGTTTCTAGTGTAACAAACAAACAGGAAAATGAAATAAACTTCAAGCCTTTACACAAAGCAAAGGAGGACCCAAGCCCATTTCCCTCTCTTCTTCTCCTCCCTACACTTGGCAGGGCACCTTTAAAAAGAGACAAATGCATACAATGAACAAATATATGAAGTTTCAGGAGTTCCAAGATATATAACATTGTGAAAATATATCTCAAGCATAAAAACTACACTCAGTATTTGCAAAAATAAAGTTTCACATTCTTTTAAACATTTTGATCCAAGCTCAAAGCAAATGAACATTAAACTTCAATGATTCTCGCCTTAACTCACATTAGTACAATAACTTTAAAATTTAAAAAGTGAAATCTTTTTTGGTGATAAAGAAACTGACCAGGTCCTTCAAAGAAGATACTATACATATAGCAAAGACCCTAAGCATCAACAGTATATTCCAGCCAAAAGGAAGTCTCCAGCTGACCTGTTTCATACTTAGCATCAAATGTTACTGAAGACTAAGAACCATAATTCACTAGGATCAGATATTCGGTTAGACCAGTACAAATAGAAGGAAAAACAAAACACTTTAAACAAGGTTCATTTTTTGCCACTGAGCTTTTTAGGCTAACAATTTCACTAGTGCAAGACCATATTTTTACCTGATTCAATAAAAGCTCATAAGTGTCACAATTTTTAAGAACACTCATACAAAATTTTTTTTTCCTTTTTTAAAAAAAGTGCCACATAGCATACTTTCATTACAAAGTTTACAAATTAATGGAAGACAGTCTGTCTCCATTTCTTGTCAACAAGAAAAGGCCAAAGTGATTCTCTGATCCCAACTCGAAACGGCGTTCGTTGTCCTATTCCCAGCATCTCTAGTTTGGAGCAGTCAAGCTGAGCATTCCTCGGACGAAGAGCACCCACTACTGGGCTGTCAGTAATCTTTAAAAAAAAAAAAAAGGGAAAAAAAAGCAACTATATACAGTTAAAAATGGGGGCTTCTAAATAAAAGTGAGTGCACACTACCATTTGTTGCTTTCAATATGTTTGTTCCCGTCAGGCAATTTTTCCATTGCTGGACAGAGCCTATATAAGGAGTTCCTGCCACCTGAAATGCCCTTCCTTTCTCTCCATCTCAGACTATCTCAAAGTAAAGTAAGTTAAAATCCATTTTCTCCCTTACCTAAAATATTTGAACAATGAAAGGCTAGGGAGACAAATTTTCATTGTGTAGAGCATTTAGGGATGATGTGTATTAAACACCCTACAGAAAATCCCATTTTACTTGTACTCCTAGTGTGAATCTTCTTTATGATAAGTGGAAGAGTTCCCTTCAGCTAGACAGCTACAAAATGCATCAAACCTGTCTGAAATGGTGAAGAGTGAGCCATTTAATGTTTTTTTCACATCATTGTCTTCTCTCTTCCATATCTTATCCCCACTCCCTTAACAGCCAGGAAATCAGCAGATGTGGATAATGGATGAGTGCATATTCGGGGGATGAAAAATGCTTTAGAGATCTGCTTCTGCCACTAACAGTAAAGGTTGTTAAATATATGATCTCAGAACAACCTAGTATTGTGTGTGTAAGGTGTCTTTCTTCCATGTCACATTTCAGTACTAACTTTACTCATTAAGAATCCCTGAACTTGTGAGCTAATAAGTCTCACTTTATCTTTAAATATAAACCCTAGAAGTTAACAGCATCTCACTACTAACATATATAGTAGATTTTTTTAAAAACAAGTTTGATCCTGAGGTGCTAAGCATTTTCAATTTGCCCTTTTTCCTGAAATTTCTTCCTGTTTAGTTTAAATGTACATAAACTCAAAAGATTATACGTTTTTAAAACCACCATTTTAAATATTCATGGATATTTCTCAACAGTGAAGACCTATTCAGAGAATGGAATTTGAAAAGAAATAATAGTAACTTAAACATGACAATACAAAGGAGATTATCTTCAAATTAAGATTAAAAGACAGCACATTTTGTAGTCTTCCTTTAATGAAAAATCTAAGAGGCAAAATTTAATTACAACTTTATTGATTACTAAAAGAAATTGCTAAGTTTACAAAAAGTAGTCTGTGAAACTAAGGTATGCTAAATTAAATCTAGGACTGCTAATTAAGTAATTGGCTAGTTGGTTATTATTCACTTTAAATATATCAAAAGACTCTGCTTTAGCCAGCTGTATCCTAGAAGTACTTTATACACTAGACTTTCACATTTCTATAAGACTATACTGTACTTATGGGTAAGTTGATTTTTGATTGAAACAATACATCTGTTATAGGAAATCAGAATCCAGTTAACATAGCAGCTGTCATTTCCCTGCAGGAGAAGATATCTGACAATGTTGTTGGCAGTACATCATGCCATACTGAGGATTTCTGGGACTCTTCCTTTTGCAATACTAAGATGTAATTGTTCACGCTATCAGGAGAAGCGGCTCACTTGTATTTTCAGTATAAGAAAGTGGGTCAAATGAAAGCATTCAGAAATTTCTCTACTTTTGTATAGCCTCAACATTACTTACTGGTCTCAAGTGGCTGCTGGGAAGGTTGAAAGCATCTGCTATAGCACACGCCATTTCATACTTGGTCATCTGTTCATTACCAGACCAGTGGAATGTTCCTTTTATTGATGGATCCTAGAAAGAAACAAGCACAGATGAAGAGTCAGGCTGGCTCTTTTACAGAAATAGAATGTACAGGCTGACATTCAAACAAGATGATGCCATCCTGAAAAACAAGTTAATAATTAATTGAAATATTTCTGGAACAAATACATTTCCAGAGTAGAGACTGAGCAAATGTTTGGGAAGCGAAAAACGTAGCCCTTATAAAGCTATCAGTGGGGCTGGCACAGTCCTGACTTTTCAGAGACGCTGAATACGCTTGACTCAACTGTGCATGAATGGAATGCATGCTTAAAGATGACACATGACAGAAAAGGTTAAATGTATAGAAAAATCCATTCTAAGCTAATCATTTATCAAAATTCAAATAATGCAAGTGTGACAGACACCATGAACCTTCTTCTCCCTCACATCAACTGAGGGCTATGTAGAAGTACTCAGACTGAACAAAGGCATAACATACACACACACACCTACCTATATATCTATATCTATATATAAACATGTGTGTGTGTGTGTGTGTGTGTACACAAGTCCAATCCTGTCCACATAATATGGCTGGCTGTGCAGTATAATCACATTTTGAGTCCATTTACTTGTCACCTCACACACAGTGATTTCTGGGTAGTGACTGCCAAAGCTAATATTGCAAGACAATTTCAGTTTAGTGTTTCCACGTGTTTGCAGCTTGCTGAAAAGTTAAAATTTTGCACTTTAACATGAATTTTTCTATGCACGGTTCCTATCAATAGTTTTTTTGGGGAAATTATGCCTGCCAGTTTTGAGTTAAATTGGAAAAATACACTTACCATTTTTAAAAATTCTAACTGCAGTTTTTAGAAGAGTGATGGGACTGGGATAGTTAGAAACAGCTAAAGGTTGAAAGATGGCTCTTGGACATGTAAGTAGCTCATTGGAGAGCTGTACTTCTGCCAGGTGTGAGGGGAAAAAATGAACTTACTTTGGTTTTGAGGAACTATGATCATTTGAAAACCCTCCTAGACTGTACATGTTCAATGAAGTGCACACAACGGACAGATTAACTGATCATGCCTGCGCAACTCAGGCACTCTGTATAATATGTGGACCTGCTCCCTCTTAAACTTGGAGCTACTGCCTCCTGGCTAGCCCTCTAAAGTCTTATTTCCCCAGAACTGTGTGTGTTTTAAACTGGGATCATTAGAGAAAATTCAGTTAATGCTTCCTGGATTTTGAGCCCCAAAATGCACTCCAGGGCCCAGCATGTTTGAAACTTGTTACAGGGGAGTGCTCCCCGGGCTTCTCTTTGGCCTTCTTACCTTCTCAGTTGGATTCTGTCTACAACAGCTAAATGATATTACAAGGGTTATCTACATATATGAATACCTCCTCCATGGTCCTACTCTGACAGCTCAGCTGGAAGAGCTCTGTAGTGGCGGCTTAATGAGGATTTGTATAAGGTACAAGATGGTAGAGAGCTCATGCTCCATTTCAGATAAATTGGAGCATTTACAGTTTCTCTGAAACCCCTACCTCTCTATCAACATTCACCCATTTCTGTCTCTCTGCAGCTGCATCAAATATTTTTATACCACACTCAACACCATTGCATGAGCATCTTAAAGAACTGTGTCCACCATGATGTCTAATCAACATTGATCTTAAATTTTCTACCCTTTGGGGTTTTTAAGCGTATAATTTATTGTAGAAATACAACGGTGATGAACTGATGACTTGCATTTTTAGTCCTGGAGACAGCAAGATTCATGGTCATTCTAATTTCTTGTGCGCAAACAGCTAAGAAAGCTCTGGGTCTTGCTCTCCCACTCTCATCCTTGCAAATTGCAATTCCAACATTTCCCAAGTAGCACAACACTCATGGAGGGTCATGGATAGAGAAGTGGTTATTGAAGTAGCAGAGGCTCAGCCCAGTGCTCTGAAAATTAGAACCAGAACCTTGGATTTGATTTGGTACTCAACTGTACCACAGCAGGGAGGGGAAAATTAAAAAACAAAAACCACCTCTATGTTGTCTAAAGGAGGCCCATTTTCTCAAATATTCTCACCAACATTCTCTTCTCTGATAGCTGTCGGCAAACACTGGCTACATCCTTGATGTTGGTGGGAAATCTCTGTTGCCAATGGTCCATATTGGCTGATTTGTTACTGAACTGCACTTTATCAAACATAACAGTCACAGCACTCTCTTCCAGCTTTTCTACCTCCCCGTATAAGATAGGAATTCTGAGCACTGCAGCACCTAAAGAGGAAATATTTTTTTTAAAGTGTTAAAAGGAAACTATGAATAGCTATGACCTAACCCTCGAGAATAACCCTAAGAGAATTTCAGGATTACAGAACGTGAATAAAAATTGTTTTAGACATTTGGTAAACATTACATATATTCACACTCCTAAAAGAAAAACAGTATTAACTGTGCTTGTATACAGTCGACTAAAAATGAGATGACAGCAAATATGAAGTTTTCAAATTTCATATAGAACTGAGAACATTTATATATGGTAAATTAGAGTTGCTAAAATTACACCAAAAGACATCTATTCCTCTTTGTATAAAATAGACATTTGTATAGCTAATACTTTTATTTAAAGTGTTTATAATGCCAGTGATCTGTACTGTTAATGAACAGGGAGAGGCACCTAAAGGTGAATACCCAAGACTTGCAGAGAAAAGATAAGGACGGTATAGAAAGAATGAGAGAACAAAAAAGCATCTCCCAAGGGAATCACCGAGGGGCGGGGGCAAAGGAGGAGGGAGACAATATTACAAAGAAAGTGAGAAATTAGTAAACAGAGGGAATTAAATTAACTCAGGCGGCTACTTTAAAAAAAATATCATCTAAGAAAATATGTAAATGTAGGCAATTAGGAAGTGAAGAAGAACATATAAGTTGCTGAGACTGAATAAGAGATTTTTTCATTAACGAACACTTGCAAAGCGTGACTATATACAAGACTGCTGTCTGGATGATATACTCCCTAAGGTAGCAAGGGAATTACCATTTGCTTTGACACTAACAGTTTTTGAAAGGTTATCAAAACTGAGACAGGGAAGAAAGAACAAAGAACCATTTTGGGTTGTTGAGGGTTTTTTTGTTTTTGTTTTTAAAGTGATCTCTCACTGCTTCAAACAAAAATAAATAAATAAGAAAAGCCACTAAAAACCTAATTGTAAATAGAACTATTCACAATACAAATATATAAAGATCTTGCAACACAAACTTGATTGATTTCTTTTATTATAGAATTACAAAGTTAATAGTTGAAAGAGTGATCCATGTACTATTTGGATTTTAGTAAAACAACTGATTCAGTGTATTATGATATCTTACTCAAAATCTACTTACATAGGAATACTGCCACAGACTGATTACCGATTGAAAGACCATAACCAAAGGGTTATGAAACACAGCAAAGTACTGAGTTGGGGAAGGTGTCTAGTGTTGGTTCCAGTCTTACCTTCATTACCAATCCAGAAGAGGGAGCAAACAGCATCGTAATAAAATTAATAGATCATACTAAATTGGGAGGTTTTTCAAACACTGTTAGGACATAAATAATACAAAGGCAGTTATGGAGATTTGGAACATCAGCAAAGAAAATTAGATTCCACTTGTAGGAAATAGGAAACAATCCCAAAGGGACAGGAAGTTAGATTAGATGCTCTAATAGGTCTTTTTCAAATCTAGATTCTATGATTTTATTAATTTAAGATGACCTATTAGCTCATCTGTAACAGTGAGAAGAAAAAACTTCAATGGAAGGCTTTAAATTGTATTCTTACCTTCATTATTTTCAAGGACTGCTTTTTCTCCTTCTAGTTTAGTTTTACCATAAAGATTTAGGGGATTTGGTGCATCACTCTCTTTATAAGGAGGATTTGTTCCATCAAACACATAGTCTGTACTAATGTAGATCAGAAATGCTCCAACTCCAGCTAAGATAAAACATGTGTGGGGGAAAAATAAAAAAAATGTACTATGAGCCTTTAGCGATAGAGGAGAAAATTGCTATTCCTTTCACCTAAAGACATTTAATTCAAATTCACTATAATTCATACTTTCAGTATGAAACTAGTCATGGATGGGAAAAAATGCATGTTCTAGATTCAATACTATCCCCTTGCCTTCTCACCCATTCATTCTCTCACTTTGTCACCTTGCTAATCCTCCACACATACACATGTACAGTGTTCACCTAAATAAACTAGATATTGTTGAGGCAATGATGGATCTTGGCTGTTTAAGTGTGAAGTGCTATGCATACTTATGCCACTGTATAAATTAATGCAGTATCCTGGCAAAAAAAAAAGAATCCATCTCATTGTCTCTTTACCTGCTTCTTTTGCTAAGTTCCCTGAAGCAGTCACATTGAGCTGAGAAACAGCATCTGCTTGAGTTTCTACAACATCTGGTCTTCTCTCAGCAGCACAATGCACTATCACATGAGGCTGAAAATTAAAGACTCAATTTTAATGAGGAACAAAATTAAAAAATAGCAAGTGTGCCCTCAACATAGAAACCAGGTCTGTCATCTACAGAGAAACTAACTAGTATTTTGATTTAATTGTGGCATTGATCCACAACAATCATCATTTATTGTTAAATCTCAAAGAGCTTTCTTTCCTTAGAAAATGCAATAGAATAAAAAGCTGCCTTAAGATTTTATAATAAATATCTAAGGATCTCATTCAGTAATTTTGCAGTCATGATCCCTCAATATCTATCTATCTTACAGCAAGGAGTTTTGTTCTTATGTGAGTGTTAAAGATGATACGGGTTAGACTCAATACCCAATCATCCACAATAGCACTTAAACAATGCTAACCAAATTAGATTTAAATGGTATTAATGACGAGTTCTTAAATGATTTGCTTGACAGGTGTAGACCAGGCACAAGAGCTTTATAACTCTTTTCTAGACTAGGTCACTATTTATTCTAGAATAAGCTTTTTAAAAAGTTATTCCTTGGAAACTGTGAAACAGCTTGGAAGTTTGTGAAACACAGCATTGACTGTTACAAGGAGATTTCTGCCATGAGAGAAACAAGGTATACAATTATTCTTTAGATTTAATGTAATGAAACATTGCAGTGTCTCCATACAAATCATTATAGAAATGTAACAGCTTTTTATTTAACTACTAAATATGTGTGTTTATACTGACTTACTGTTGATTGTTGTATCTAGGGATATTACGCAAACACAGAGTAGTCACTGTACAAATTAGGGGGAACAACAAAACTGTCATCTTCCTCCAAACTACTACCTCAGAAGGATTTTTGAATGCCACTGGGATCATATGAGCGAAATTGTGTAAGGCATCTTAAACGTATTTGTTTAATGAAGGATACACATAGTCTCCAGTGCAAGTTGTGTGCTTCTTCTTTCCTTCCAGTAATCTTACCTGAAAATCCTGGATAATGTTATGAACCCCAACAGAATCCAGAAGATTAACCCGTTCAAATTTGGGTCGAGCTCTACTGTATCCACAGCCAACTGAATGCCAATCATTTTCATTAAATTCTTTGTACACGGCTCTGCCAAGAAGCCCAGTAGCTCCTGTAATCAGAACACGTCTATTGGGAATATTGGCATCTTCCTGGGTGGGAGGGAAAAAAAAAAAGAACACACAATTTTCTCTCTTTCCATTATACTTAATGTCTCAGCTTAATGTTTTGTTAATTGGATGCAACCATAATCAGTGCGAATGAGTGTGATCATATTATTCCTGAAAAACTTTCAGGTTTGCTTTCTTCACTGTTTTCAAAAACGTAGTGATTAAATGATACATTGAGCCCTATAAAGCTCTGTAAAAAGTAAATACTTGAAAGCATAGGATAATGTTACAGCAGCAAATATAGATGCACATTTATGTTATACTTCAGAGATCTGAACTGCAAAGCTTCATTCAGAAACTTATTTATGTCAGTGAGGTGAACAAAGAACGAAAAAATATCAAAAACAAAGGGTCAGATATTTAAGGGAGCTCATAATTCAGTAGCTCCACAGCACAACAGGAACTGCTGAGTGCTTCTGAAGATCTGACTCTGAATGTTTTATTGAAAAAGTTGTAAACTAATCCTGCAATGAGCTCCTTCTGGGCAGCCTCTGTGCCCAGGAAGAGTCCCACTCACTACAAAAGGATTCTGCAGAGGTATTCCCAGGAGGAGCTCACTGCAAAATTGAGATGTAAACTGAATATTTTTCAGGCAAATAATAAAATACTCACACAATTCATGTTTAGTTGGACAAGATGCATCAGAAAAATGCTTTGATTATTTAACCCGCTCCAATTGTCCATGTGGTATATTAAAGCATACTTCAGTGCTTAACAAGATTACCTACAGATAAACTTATATAAATTACATACAAAATGGAGAGTGCAAGAATCTTTAATAATGAAAAGTGACTAACAACCTCAATATAGGGGTTGTGAGCTGCTTCCCCTATAATTATAAGCAAGAATATGTTATTCTTAAATTTAGTCAGGTAACGGGATGATGTTTTAGAGAATCGTTCTGAATTTACAAGTCAAAAGTTGGATGCTCATTTAAATTTGCACTAGACACTGAGAACACATCAGATTAAATCTAAGCAAAATGATAACCTTTAACAGTTTAAGTAGTTGCAGTTTGTATTCTGTTACTCTATCTTGCAGACAGCACAAATGAGTAGGCAAGTTTACGACCAGGAAATCATTTCAAAGACTGGGATAAACAATCATGGGTCTTTTCAGTCTGCCAACAGATTGAAGACATCTGCCAAAGTTTCAGAACAAATTTATTCTAAGTACAGTATTAAATAGATCAGATTTTCCAGCCTCTATACATAACCCACCCACAATAAGCATTGCATTGATTCTTTATTGAATGCCTCCCTGAAGCAACAATGTTTGCTGTGCAAGCAGATCCAGTGGGCTGCCTTTGCTGGTGTTCATGGTTTTGTGTGTCAGCAGCAGCACTGACAGGGTGAACAGAACCAATGAAAGTAACAAGTCTTGCCAATTTCAAGGTTCCTTAGGAAATCAGCTACAGAGGTACTAGAGTGGTCTTTCTGCAGACTCAGAATGACAACACTGTATTGAACACATTCAGAAGATTTTCCTTTAAAACCAGAAGATATAGAAGCTTAAATCCTAACTCCTGGTTTTGCTGCACATTCCCCTTTCTGCAAGAAAAGATTCCTGTTTGCTCCTGCATTTCTCTAGCTAAAGGGGCAGGGGTGAATATCATATATTCAAGTTATGTCTGGCAACTGCTGTGCCCAGGTAACTCAAGCTGCACAGGTCTATTAACTCTTTATTGAGCTTGTTAAAATTACCAATCCCATTTTATATCAAATTACAAGAGGGTGGATACTTTGACTTCAATATTAAAACTGTGACATGACTGCTAAATGTCAGCCTGAGTTTTACTGTAGTCCTGCTTGATTAGAGGATACATCCAAAAAGCTAGTTATGAAGGTTTCTATGAAGGTTTCTGATAAATCATATATAGAGAAATCTTAAGTTAAAAATATAAAGCAACATAAAGAGTAGTCTGTAATGTTTTGAGTGTCATTCCGTTACACATACATTTTATCAAATTAACAGATTCAAGTTACTGTTCAAGGAAGCCTCACTCCTGCCAGGATTTCCAGGCACTCTTTATAACTGAGAAGAAGTCACTTGCATTCAGACATGTCCAACTATGAATATAAAAGTAGAATAAGGAACTGTACAGATATGTCTCACTCTTCCAGAAGTTCAGTGTTCACCGAGGATAGAGGCAAAGGAAGTTTTGAAGCACAAACTAGGATGTTAACCTGAGTTATTTAACAGTAAAGTCTGAAATAAGATCAAAAGAACTTTAATCAGAGGTCTCTTTTTCAGATAAAATGAATGAATACAAAATGACACCAAAAGCTGAGAAACAGAATATTTTAAAAGACAACATTCCTCTGTAGACACTACTTGAATGTAATTTAAGAGTACAAGTTTTCAAAAGAGGTGGAAAGTTTCAGCTTTCACCTTGAAAACTGTTATAAAAATGTTTTAGATGAAATCTAGACTACATAAGGAGTTAAGATCTTGACAGCAACGATGCAGTCCAACTGTTAAAATGCTTTAAATTTCAACACTAATATAATTTAGTGATGACAACAACAGTAATTGAATATGAATTGGCAACCAATGCAGTTTTGGGCTGTACCACGCACAGAAATATTAGAACTGGGAAGTCACTGTCAAGACTATCCCTAGAACATTCCAGTTAGTTTTGGACACCCTCAACAACAAAAATGAATGGGATCTCAAAAAAGAGTAAAAGTGATGAAAAGGCTGATAGATTTGAGTTGTAAAGACTGAAAAGTGAATCTATCAAAACATTTGACTAGCGCAGGGGAGAGAAAACTACAGTCCATCAGGCCTTTCAATGCGGCCCACGGGATTGCCAGCCCCGTGGCGCAGCAGAGCTAAGGCAGGCTCCATGTCTGCCCTGGCCCCGCGCCGCTCCCCGAAGCGGCTGGAACCACATCCCTGCGGCCCCTGGGGGCGGGGCAGGCAGAGGGCTCCGTGAGCTGCCCTTGCCTGCAGGCACTGCCCCCCGCAGCTCCCATTGGCTGGGAGCTTCGGGGTGGTACCTGCCCCACCCCCAGGAGTCACTGCCAGACATGCCGGCCACTTCCGGGAGTGCCGCGGGGCCAGGGCAGGCAGGGAGCCTGCCTTAGCCCTGCTGCGCACCGCTGCCACCCCGGAGCTGCTCGAGGTAAGCGGTGCCAGGCCGGAGCCCATACCCCAACCCCCTGCCCTGAGCCCCCTGCCGCACCCCTCCTGTACCCCAACCCCCTGCCGAGCCCCCTCTCGTACTCTCTCCTGCACCCGAACCCTCTGCCCTGAGCCCCCTCTTGCACCCCAACCTCTTAACCTGAGCTCCTTCCTGCACCCCGCACCCATCTTGCACCCCAGCATCTTGCCCTGAGCTTCTTACTGCACACTGCATCCCCTCCCACACTCCCTCTCACACCCCAAACTCCTGCCGCCCTAGCCCTACATTCATGGTCCTGCATACAATTTCCCCACCCAGATGTGGCCTTTGGGCCAAAAAGTTGCCCACCCCTGGACTAGAGGGAAATTTACTCTCTCTCACTTATTTACCAACATTTTGAAAAACACTTCTAACAGTATTTAAACGCTACAATGCAAATATTAAAGACAAAGACACCTAAAATCAGTAGTAAAAGTGTTGCTACAACATGAATATAAAACAAAATTATGAGAAAATTAATCATTAATCCACGTTCCATCAATCAATCAATAAAAAGCTACAGGACCAAAAAGACATAGGTAGATTTTCCAAGGCAGCAAATTCAAATAAGAGGACTGCACTGGGAACATTCTTCTGCAAAAATAAAAGCATTCCTTAGCTTCTTCACTGTTGTCATGGAATAAAAAGGTAGATGGGTCACCATTCATTCAAATCACCATTCATTCAGATCATTCAAATATACGAAACGTATAAATACTCTCAAGCTAAAGAAAAAGATAT
Organism: Chelydra serpentina; assembly: GCA_037349315.1. Taxonomy (NCBI): domain Eukaryota; kingdom Metazoa; phylum Chordata; order Testudines; family Chelydridae; genus Chelydra; species Chelydra serpentina. The sequence goes on along the minus strand of JBAIAC010000035.1, from coordinate 23,452,845 downwards.
GACCACAACAGTTACTTAGCAGGTTACTAGGAGTCAGAATTTCTAAATTCTAATCCCAGGTCAATGTCTCCAGCAAAGCTCAGGGGACTCAAATGATATAACTGGAACCCTGAGACTACTCGGAAAAAAATTACTGACATAAAATCTGAGCCACTTGTACAAGTGGGAAGAGCTTTCTATATGCCATGTCTACCTTTAGATGTTTGCAAAGTTAGTGGTGATGTGGTTATACAGAAAATATCTTGTGAACAATGCCTCCCTTTTTTCCCTCAGTGGATAACGATGGAGTCTTAGACCACCACAAAAAGAACACTGTCGTTCTGCCCGGAGGTGAACATCTCGATGAGGCACAAGCCTGATTTATTAAACTCAAATTAAAGATTGTATACAACAGAAGTGATAGTAATGAATCCCACTAAATATAACATTATCTTCAAGTAAATGTAATACATACTTTTAAATAATGCAGAAAAAATTACTGCCCCCAGGAACAGGAAGCTGAAGGAACCTTTTCATCAGTTTATCTGATGACAGTTTCATAAATAACTACCTTTTACCGCCCAGAAATCTAATTAGGTCTGTTTTCATTCTTTATCTCCAGTGACGTTTTTTAATGTGGTGCTGATGAGCATTGCTGTCTGGCTGTGTTTGGTGTAGGGCTACAAGTCAGCAGGAACACTTACTTCAAGACTAGGGGATTCATTCTGCAGTGGGCTGCTTGTTTGGGGTGCTAGGTGACCCTGGCTGGCCTAGGGAGCTGGGGTGGGGCTGGGCAGGGCCGCTGATGAGCGCGCAGGCTACTTGGGAGCCGGGTCTCCACTTAAGAGTCATGCCACGGGACTCGGAGTGTAGCTGTCCCGCTCCCCCGGACCCGCTGCTGCGGGCGGGCGGCCGGGCGGGGGGAAGAGAGACAGCGCCACCCGATCCAGCCGGGAGCTTGCCCGAGCGGTGCCGACGCAAGACGATGGCTCCGCGGGGTGCAGGCCTATGGGGGAGATAGAAGCAGGCCGCAGGTGCCGCCCGCAAGGGAGGGGTCTGGCGAGTCGGTCACGGTGGCTAGAGACCCCGCCAGTGGCTGTTACGGGGCAGGCCGATCCTCCCCCCGCCACTGGCCCCGAGGGCGCCGGCCTAAGCCCCCCACGGCCGCTCTACGCACCCTGCCCCGCTCACCTCCACCAGCTCGCACTGCCCCGGCACGAAGCGGATCTTGAGCTCCTTCTCCCGGCCAACCATCCCCGCCAGCCTCCACCTCCCGCTGCGCCACGGACCCCCTCACCTCGGGCGCGGCCGACGAGCGCTTCCGAGCTCCCTGAGCAGCTCGGCAGCCGATTGGCGCCTCAGCCGGGAGAGACGGGGCGTACGTGAAGCACGCGAAGATCCATCCGGCCAGCTCATTGGCCCCGCTCTCAGCCGGCGCACGCGCGGGGCTCAGAAACAAGCCCATTGGCCGGAGGGGGCCTCACACGCGCACACAAGCTTCTTAAAGGGGCAGCAGTCCTATTACGCTTTGTTTTGACTGTAGGAGAGGAGGAGTCGGTAGGGGAGCCAGCCCAGCCTGGCTGCTGCGCCCACCTGCTTCCCAGTGTGGGCGCAGCAGGTGCCCTCTAGGCCGGACTTAGCTCCGGCTGAGTTGGCTGGTGCTAGCTACACCCTGGTCTAGACAAGGCCCGGCGGTAGGGAGGGTGCTGGTGAGGCCCGGGTCAAGCCCTCCCTCTGCTGGGCTGCGGGCATCGGAGCCAACGGGGCTGCCACAGCTCAGCTCCCTCTCCATCCTCACTCGTTTTCATTGGACTGGGGTGTGGGAGGGGGTGAGGGCTCTATCTGGAGGTACGGGCTCCAGGGTGGGGCTGGGGATGAGGGGTTTGGAGTGCAGGAGGGGGCTCTGGGCGGAGGCAGGGGTGTATGGGGGAAAGGCTCCATCTGGGGATGAGGGATTGGGGGTGCAGGAGGAGGCTTGGCAGAGGGGTCCAAGATGTGGGAGGGGGCTCTGGGCTGGGGCAGGTGGTTAGGGTGCAAGGGGATGAGGGGTTTGGGGTGCAGAGGGATGGCTTCATCTGGGTGTGCAGGCTCTGGGGAGGGCCAGGGATGAGGAGTTTGGGGTGCAGGAGGGGGCGCAGGGTTACCTCTGGCAACTCCCAGTCAGCGGAGCCGCTAAGGCAGGCTTCGTGCCTGTCCTGACTCCATGCTGCACCCAGGAAGTGGCCAGCAGCAGTTAGGCTCCTAGGCAGAGGTACAGCAAAAGGCTCTGCCTATTGCTCTCGCCTGTAGGCACCGCCCCCGCAGCTCCCATTGGCCGCGGTTTCTGGCCAATGGGAGTGCAGAGCTGGTGCCTGCCTAGGAGGCAGATCTGCTTGCTGCTTCCGGGGCATAGCGCGGAGCCAGGTCAGGTAGGGACTAGCCTGCCTTAGCTCCACAATACCACTGCTCAGACTTTTCATGGCCCGGTTGGTGGTACTGTCCGGAACTGCCAGGGTCCCTTTTTGACCAGGTGTTCCGGTCAGAAACTGGACACCTGGTCACCCTACCCCCCGTCTAGCCCTGGGGGGAGAGAATGGAGCCAGTTTGAGGTGCGCAGCGTCAGAGGCCACCTGTCCCCTCACAGCCATAAGGGGTTGTTTGGCTGCTGCAGCTCCATTAATCCTCTACAGCAGTGGTTTTCAAACTGGGTCAGGACCCCAAAATAGGTCACCATCCCCTTTTAATGGGGTGATCAGGACTGGCGTTAGACTTGCGGAGGCCTGGGGCCAAAGCCTGAGCCTCATCACCCGGGGCCCAAGCCTGAGCCACACTGGGCCCTGGCTGGCGGGACTCAGATTACTGGCGCTCCCCCATCCGGGGCTGAAGACCTTCAACTTTGGCTCCCCGACCAAGGCAGTGGAGCTCAGGCTTTGGAACCCTAGTCCAGGGTGGCAGGGCTTGGACAGGCTAGTGCTTCAGTCCCCCCTCCTGGGGTCATGTAGTAATTTTTTTTGTCAGAAAGGGGTTGCAGTGCAATGAAGTTCAAGAACTGCTGCTCTACAGTACTTCAAGTGTCCTGGGGGTTTCTCATACCCCAGTCCATCGCAGCTTGCGCTGTGATAGTACATCTGCTGCTTTGCACATGGAGCCGTTACCCTAATGCTACTTTCTCAAACCACTCTCAAACTGCATACAGATTGGCGGTGCCACCCCGATACCTATAATCCCAGGAACAAAATTATCCTATCAAAATAGTGGCTGAACAATTAGAGTCTTTGGCACTGGTTTTCAAAAATCATAGTGGCCAATTATGAGGATTTCAGGGACAGCCAATGTAGCTGGGTGTCCTTCAGTTATAACTATACACGTGCTTCAAGGAAGACGAATCTCTGAACGTAGCTAGAATCACTTAACTCACTTATGCACAGAACTCAGCCTTTTATATGAAATTCAGTTAAAATATATTAAATATTTTAGAATTAAGTATGTTGTTAAGATTGGAAAGTGAGGCTATAAAGAATCAGGAAGTATCAAAATTAAGGTTGCCTGTGTAACCTTCACTCTGCTTCCTTATGTGAATAAATATGTGACTTAAGCGATATAATATCATTTTCCCCCCCACAGGACTTTGAATCCATGTGAGGCAAGGTTATTTAGTGTATTAGGCTGGGGTGCCTCTTTTGCTATTTCTAGACTGGAAAAGTTAACCATTTTTGACAGTAAAAAGATATTGAATCAGTGTGGAACCTGGTTGTTCCTTGTCTACATTTTAGCTGAACTATGTGATGTTCACCTGCACCCGTTGCTGATATTCATCAGGAATGGACTGGGGGTGTTATAGTGAAGACAGGGCCAAAAAGGAAAAACAGTAACAATTTTTCTTTACAAAAAAGATAGTGATGACTCTCCAGCATATCACTATTGTTGCAGCCATGGTAGACCTGGTTAGTGTTAATAACAGTATTGCCAACATCAAGCATTAAAAAATTACGAGGCCTCCAACAATCATAAAACTGGCTTAAAAATCATGAGGGTTTCTTTTTTCATTATAAAAACTAGTTGTAAAAATGTAAAAGATTCACAGAAAAACAACTACAGGAGTAGCATTTTAAGAAAAACACAAAATATAATGAGACTCTCATTAAAATTAAGAGAGTTAGCACCATTTTAGAGGCCCCATCTCTGTTGCCTTTGCAAGTAATAAATAAAAGTGACATTCCTAGTGAGTGAGAGTGAGAAGAAAATACTGGTTGAGGTTTAGCCACTCTACTGTAGATGGCAATTCTGAAGCCTGACCCCAAAGGAATAGATGGGAAGTGTAATGTTTGGAGCTTGTTATCCTGGATTACGCTGAATAATCTTTCACTGCATAGACTCGTAAGGTAGTTTTTCTAGCAAAGACAGGGCTTGAGTCTCTCCCAGGCCAATGAATTTCAGTGAATTTTAAATGTATGTTCCTCTTGTCTTCCCAATATACTTATTTATAACTTTCTAATGCTGGTGAATGTGAATTCTGTAGGCAGAATTCTTTCTAGAATTCACTGGAAGTAGTATTGTTGCCTTCAATTCACTTCTACTTGTTTATATTAGAAGCTGTTTCTATCCACAGTGGCTCCAACTGCAGAAATTAACTCTCCACAGGAAACAGCTGGCCATTCTCTTAGTACAAATGGGGGAGGGACAAGGATTGGTGCCACTCTATCCAGATAGTACAAATTAATCAGCCTCCAGACTCCAAGCTAGATAAGGAACAGATTAGTTCTTTCCTGCTCATAAACAAAAGTAGATTTAATTGTAAGACAGCAATGATCACTCTTCTCAAGCAAATACAGTTTCATCAAACAAGACTGCTGGTCTCTACTGAAACATGACTAGGAGTAGAAGGTCAGATTCTACAGATGCTGAGCTCCTTCAATTATCAATGTTTCCAGTGGGGGTTGAGGGTGTCTGTGACCAACACCTTTAAGGATGGGCTCGACATACAGTGTTTCACAAATCCAATTAAATAAATGTGATCTGTGCACATATGCTACCATTCTGAAAATCATCATCAGGATTAATGTAACATTCCTACAAAACACTTGGTGCGAGGGGAGAGGGAAATTACCCTTTAGGATTTATTTTACAAAAAAAACCAAAAAAAAACCCCACAATTAGGTTCCTTTACTATTCACTAGAGCTGGACAGGAACTGTTTTCCCATCCCATGATAAATTCAGTATTGAAAATTTGCACACAAACCAATAAGCAAAAAACAAACAAAAAAGGATTAGGTCAACAAATATTTTGTTTGGATTATTTTTAAAAGTTTCATTTTGATTTTGACCTTTAAATCTTTTTAGTGTAAAACATTTTAAAACAAAAAAAAATAGTCATTTTGAACCAGAAAATTAAACTTTTCATTTCTAAACTTTTTTTTTTTCCAAATATTTTTCTACTTGGGAGGTTGATTGAAGCAGATACTTTCCTACAAACAATTTCAGTTTCAATGAAGTGACATTTCCTGAAAAAAATGTTTTGTTAGAAAATTCTTGACCAGTTCTACTATTTACAGGCATTTATTCAGTTTTATGAATTTCTAGGTTTGGTTGTAGCATTTGCTTTTGCATAGTTAAGCAAAAATAAACTGATATTCACAGGGCCTTAGTATTTCTGAAAGCAAGAATTCAGTTGTATTGCCTTGACATTACCCAGGAAATCCCAGGAATAATTGTTAATTATAACAAACAGACATTAAAGATGCTTTTTTGGCATAGGAAGTTTAAAACCTTATAGAATGGATGAAGGTCAGTTGCTCTCTACCCCAAAATTTACAACTGAGAAAAACTTTTTTACTGAATTCCATGATAAATAGTAAATAATGTTCTGTCTTCTATCACTAGTAGGACAAATTCTGTCCAGGTGTGTGGATAATTTGGTTCTGTGTTTTATAGAAGTTGTGAAACTTGGATCCTGGTAATTTGGAAAAAAATCTATTGGTTATTTTCAATAACATTTATTTTTCTCATGTTATAATCTATGTTACTGAGTAACTTGGATAAGAATGTTTATATTCTCTTGTAGAGTTCTAAATTTCAGAGAAGTCAATGAGACTACTCATTTGCATAAAATTAAACATGTATGTATGTTTTTAGGATCAAGGCCTACAATTATATAATAAAAAGAGGTCTTGGAATTCCAGACCAATATACAACTATTAACTCATTTCACACTTAAGAAAAACCATCCACACATTTCTTGTAAACACTTAATGCTTGATACAAAGGAAGTATAGCTCTCTACTTACAATTATGAGAAAAATAATTTAAATCAATCAAGTAAGGAAACAAACTTTAGAAGTAGTTGTCACTTATGCTAAAACAATTAAGAAAACCCTGAAATAAGCAAAATGTATTGCATAGCACTGACAATTTCCATCATATTCTCTGAGGGCAATTTAGTGTTTTTCTCATGTCTGCTATATTATGAGCTGACATATATAAGTGATCATTGTTACAACCCTCCTTAGACTACATTATATTACAATGACAAGGTGGCACAAAAAATAATTATTTATATAAATTATATTTTAAAAACACAAACTAAATCTTAAATTATGATACCTTTTGTGAGAACAACTTTGATATGAAAGACATATTCACATTGCTATCACATGACACTTCTGGCACTCACAAAAGCCTAAGTCCCTGATCCTACACATACTTATGCATGTGCTTAAGTTTAGTATACACATGGTAGTAAAGCTAAGCATGTGTATAAATGCTTGCAGGATGGAGGTCAAAGACAATCTTTTGGTTACACTCACACAAATCATGTCTTCACCTACTATTACTTCAACAAATAACAAATCTGCTGATCTGATCAAATCTAAGGGGGAAAAATATCTGATGTTTTAGAAACTAAAACAAAACTGAAAAGCAAAAGACAAGCTAAAAAAGAAAAGAAAGAAAGTACGCTATACACAATTGAATAGAAATATATAGGTAAGAATAATTAGGGGGGAAAGTTGTTGATTCTATAATCTGAATTGATCCAGGGATATTTGTTTATTGAAAACTGTTGACAACTTGACATTGAAATTTAAAATGGAAAAAAAAAAGATGTGTACAAAAACAAGCTCAAGATTTTCTACAGTCACCTTCTCCCTCGTGATTGCTTCAGCGCTCCCATTATTTTTCTTAAAATTAGAATCCACATATATACAATTGCTTTATATATATTTTTTTAATAAAAAAAGTAATTTAGTGGATGATGTACAACTTTTAGCCCCTTTGTAAACTCTTCTGTATAATACAAGACAATAAATACCACGAAGCAACAGGGGTTTAATACGTTTTTCAGTTGAAATCACATTATTAATGATTAATTATTATTATTACAAACTTAAAGTGATCCAGGAAGCACTAACACTGAATAGGTGTTAAATTGAGTGTCAAACTGGTATATTAGTCTGATATTTTTATGTGCATTTTCATTACCAATATACTACAATGCACCTTGAAGTCTTTAAACCATGATTTAAGGACTGCAATAGCTCATAGGTTAGGGGTTTATTACAGGAGTGGGTGGGTGAGATTCTGTGACCTGCATTGTGCAGGAGGTCAGACTAGATGATCATAAATGGTCCCTTCTGACCTTAAAGTCTATGACTCTATGATAATGTAACTAATTTGATCTGTAACTAATAATTGAAGCAAGGATAAAGAATCTTGAAATCATACTTATTTTGTAATGTGCACTGAATTTTAGTAGCTTTTATATAAATCTAACCTGTATTTCCTATGCAGTTTATGTATGCATTCTTCCATACTGTGATCAGATGGAACATCAGAATCAGTGCAATTGACATTCAGTTACAATGTAATTTACAAAATAGTCACCTAGAGATACAGTAAACAAGAAATAGCTGGTTGACTTTCTCTTTCAGTTTATCTTTGGATCACTTGATGATTGCCTATTCTGTTCATTCCCTCTGGGGCACCTGGCATTGGCCACTGTCAAAAGATAGAATACTGGGCTAGATGGACCTTTGGTCTGACCCAGTATGGCCGTTCTTATGATACTCTGACAGACAGGGCAGTTAAAGAAGTCCCTCTCTCTCATTGCCCATCTCCTACCCCCCAGGTTTCAGCAATACATGAAAGTATTTTGCTCATCTTCTTAATAAATATATAGAACCTTACCTGTTCCATTTCCACCAGTATTTCAGGCATTGTCCCAAATACAAAGAACAAATTATCAGGCTTGCAAACTGTCAGAGTACTGCCTCTCTCCTTTGTCTGCCTTTGCCTTAGGAGAGCACATGAATTGGGATAAGTGATAGCTCATTTGAAATAAAAATGCTATTTCCAGCCCCAGATCATGTGTGACTCTCAACCCTCTATTAAAGGTATCCTTGATTCCCTGTGGCAAAAAATTAAGATGCACAGTGAGAACTTAAATTTTGATTTCACCAAAGCTGATATGAGATAGCAGAACCATTTTATATACAGAAATTATTCCAGGAAATAGCTTGCTGTTGACATCTTATGCAATTTCCCTTTTGTAGGAAACAGTAGGTGGGCCTAACTAAGTTGGTTAGGTAGTTAATTCTTGTTGCTAATCTCTTACATGTAACTATAAATATCACATATACGTCACTACAGTACAATTAATTGCTGTACATGTCGAAAATCTCATTTGTTTTTAAGATGTGTATTTATATCAATAAATTGTGCAGATAATTGTGGAAATAAGCAATTCCTATGCTAATAGCCAAAATATTTAAAATATAAATCAGATTTATACTACTGACATCTGGGTTTTTTCCTGCTAATTTATCATTTTAAAGATTTGTTGAATGAAGTTACCTTTAACTAAGTCCCTTTGTCACATGCAGCACTACACTAGCAGCAGGAATCCATAGATTGTACACTGTTCCACCCCTGAGCCCACTCCTTTTCATTCCCACCTCCCTTTAGTACCTTATTTTTATATTCAGTTCAGTTCACTTTGGGCTATTTTTTCAATATGCAGCAGCATTGTTCTTTTTAAATAAAAATTGAAGCAGAAGCACCAGATTGGGTCTGTGATGGAGTTCTAGGGCTTATATGAGGAAGTGGGTCGGGCACAGTGTTTTTCAGCTGATTATGTGGCCATTCTGATGTGGTCAAGCAGTCAGATCGCACACCAAAACATAGGCGCCGACTTCCCCTCTTTGCTGCGGGTGCCCAACCCGCCCCCTTTGCCTCTGGCCCAGCCCCCATTCCTTTCCACGAGGCCCCGCCTCTTCCTGCCCCTTTCCCACCCCCATTCCAACCCCTTCCCCAAAGTCCCCACCCCAACTCTGCCCCCTCCCTGCCCTTATTCCAACTCCTTCCCCAAGTCCCCCCCCCCGGCCCCGCCTCTTTCCCGCCACCTCCGCTGAGCGCGCCACATTCCTGCTCCTCTCCCGCACCCGGAGCTTACTAACGCTGCCAAACAGCTGTTTGGTGGCGGTGGGTGGGAAGCGCTCGGAGGTAGGCAGAGGAGCGGGGACACAGCCCTGGAGCACCCACGGAGTTGGCACCTGTGCACCAAAAGATTTTACAGGTACAAGAAGTCACCTTTACTCTTCATCCAGCACCATTCTCATATTGAGGGCAGCTTAGCTGGAGCAGAGGATTTGGCCTATCATTCATCTGAGCTTTCAGAAAGCTTTTGTCAAAGGGCCAGATTTTAAAAGGTATTTAAGCACCTAAAAGGTGCCGATTGGTTCCTAGTGGGATTTTCAAAAGTGCTTACGTGAAATCAATGGCACGTAGGTGCTTTTGGAAATCCCATTTGGTGTCTAGCTGCATTTTAGGTGCCTAAATATCTTTAAAAATGTGCCCCAAAGTCTTTCACAAGAGACTAGTAAGGGAAAAGTCTGATTAGAACTCGCTTATTTGGGTTTCATTTGCAGGACTTCTCCATGGTCATAAACTTGTTAGTTCTCTGGCTGTCCATAATAAGTAGAAAAATAAACGTAAAACCCAACTTTCTTCTTTAAGTAGTGTTGTGGTGGGTGCTCCAATTTAGGTGTCAGTTCGTCCTTGTGCCACAGATCGGAGATTTTCAGTAGCAGTGCTCAGTCAGGACGCGTGAGCGCAGTAGTCATCTCGCAGTGCCGTTGGTGCCTCGTGTAGTGCCTGGATGACCCGACCCTTCTGTTCCTTCTTAACTGTCCTCGGCTGCAGTCAGTGGCAGCCTCTTTGTTTTTTCTCTCTATAGAAAGAGTTAAATTAGTTGCAATTTAGTACATTTTGTTTCATTAGCGATACCACCTACCAGCAAACCAGCTGACAGAAAGTTCTTTGTCCCAGCTAAGGGGATGGACTTTCTCTTCTTTCATCCACAACCCAGTTCCCTAGTTCTGGAAGCCGCCAATCACCACAGCAAACAAACAATCTCAATTCCAGTCCACTCCACAAGACAAAGAACACAGACGTTTAGTCCTTCTCAGTAGAAAGGTATACTCATCGGCTACACTCCAGTCCAGGGTAGCCAATTACTCCTTCTAGCCAAGTTAAATTTTGATAACTACAGTAAGCTTCAAGAATTCCTTGAAAACACCCTCAACTCAATGCTATCATGATGGAGGGGCAACTAATTGCACGTACAGCCCTGCAGGTTTTAATGGACATACCGAACAGTGCTGTGAGAACGACGACCACAGCTGTCATAATGCACAGGTTCTTGTGGTTGCAGTTGTCTGGGATCCCAAAAGAGCTCCAACTCAAGGTGGAGGATCTCCTTTCGATAGGGAGAAACTTTTCTCCACAAAAACCGACGACGTTCTTCACTCGATGAAGGACTCTCGGGCCACTCTATGCACTTTAGGCATATAGATGCCGCCAAAACAAACAATGTCCGTATCAACCATACCAAAAGGGTAGAGACACCTCTTTCCATCGCCCACAACAATGGCACTTCAACCAGAACAGAAATAAGCAACACTCACAAAGACGTAGGGCTCTCCAAACTCAGACCTCGTCTTCGCAACCATCTACCACAGTTTTGAAGTCTTGGTCGAGGGCATGAACGACCCCACAATACAGCACTGTTAGATACTCCTACCCAACCTTATGGTAACTGCCTGCACCCATTCTATCATGCCGTATGGTGCGGCCCCTGACCCAGCGCCCTGGCCGGAGCAGGGCCATGCCACATGGTGCGGCCAGTAGCGTAGCTAGGGGGGGAGCAGGGGGAGCAGCCTCTCCTCCTGTGAGCAGAAACGGTGCCTTAAAAAGGAAGCGGTGCCTTTTTTTTAGCAGCGCTAAAAAAAGGAGCCGCTTCTTTTTAAACACCACTTCTTGCACTCACCCGGCGGCGCTCTGGGTCTTCGGCAGCATTTCGGCGGCGGGTACCACCGAAGACCCGGAGCGTGTGAGGACCCACTGCCGAAGTGCCGCCGAAGACCCGGAGAGCCGCCGGGTGAGTACAGAGGGAGGCCCTTTTTATAGCGCCGCTCCCCCTGCGCTCCGGACCTGGCTGCACTACTGGGTGCGGCCTCTGACCCAGTGCCCCGGTTGGAGCATGGGAACGGAACCCAGCTGCGTGGTGTGGCCCACGACCCAGCTGCAGTGGGGCAATCCCCAGACCCCGCTCCCCAGTGGGATCTTATGGGCCAGCTTAAAATGGGCTGCGGGCCGAATCTGGCCTGCGGGCCGTATTTTGCCCACCCCTTCACTAGACACTTCCTTATTGGAATACAGAACATGTACCCGGAAGTCTGACAACCTACATCCCCATGGGACTTGAAAAATCTTGTACTCAAATGCCTCACCAGAGCATCTTTTGAACCATTTGTGACTTTTTCACTCCTTCATGTGCCTATGAAAGTCACGTTTTTGGTAGCAGTCAACTCAGCTAAATGGGTCAGCAAAATCACTGGACTTATAGCTGAGCCCCCTTACACCGTGTTCACTAAAGACAAGATCATGTTGCGGCCACACCCAACTTTTTAACCTAAAGTAGCGACATCTTTTCATGGAAACCAAACCATACACCTCCCCACATTTTACCCAAAACCCCGTGGGGATTCACAAGAGGCCATCCTATGTACACTTGATGTCAGACGACCCATGGCGTTCTATTTAGACAGAACCAGATTCTGGAAATCCCCAAGACTGTTTATTTCCCCAACAGAATGTTCCAAGGGCTGTGCAATATCGACCCAGAGACTAAATGGATCTCTTCTTCTATCCAACTTTGCTACCAGTTACACAACAAGGAACCTCCACCAGGCATCCGATCCCATTCTACCCATGCCATGTCTCCATCTATAGCCTTCCTGAACAATGTCCCTCTAATAGATATATGCAGGGCTGCCACATGGGCATCAGAGGGCACCTTTGCAAAACACTATGCCATCACTCAATGCTCTATGTCAGACGCTCTACACTAGGCCTTACTGTGCTCTCGGCCACAACACGTATAACTCCGAAGTCCCTACCGTCCACAGTAGGGCACTGCTCTACAGACACCTAAAGTGGAGCACCCACAGGGACACTACTCAAAGAAGAAGAAGTTACTCACCTTGTGCAGTAACGATGGTTCTTTGAGATGTGTCCCCCTGTGGGTGCTCCATTACCCACTCTCCTCCCCTCTACTTTGGAGTTTGTTCATCGAGCTCTGCGATAGAGAAGGAACAGAAGGGTCGGGTCATGCACGCACTACATGAGGTGTCAATGGCATCACGAGATGACTACTGTGCATACGCGCCCCAACCAAAGCACTGCTACCACAAATCTCCGATCTGCAGCGCAGGGACGCACCAACACCTAAAGTGAGCAGCCACAGACACACACATCTCGAAGAATCATCATCACTGCCCAAGGGAAGTAACTTCTTCTTTTAGGCCAGAATGTATTATAAAGGGCACAAACTCACTATGTGCAGGTTACTATGAAAGAGTGTTTAAAATGATTTTCCTATTTATCATTTGAAAAGCCTTTAACTTTATAAGGAAATCCAAATAATTATTTCAAACAGTTTCTCAAATATCAAAAACTGGAACTTACATTTCCAGAGGTACATAGCTCTTTACAGAATAAAGACCAAGTCCCTTCCCTATGAATTGTATACTCTAAATCAGGGTTTCTCAAACTTTATTGCACTGCAACCCGCTTTTGACAACAAAAAAGGGGGGCAAGGGGGCCAAAGCTGAAGCATGAGCGCCCCCCCCCCATTGGGTGGGTGTGTGTGAAGCCAAAGCTCAAGGGCTTCAGCCTTGGGTAAGTGGGGGCTGTAACCTGAGCCCTGCCACCCCAGACTGAAGCTCTCAGGCTTCAGCTCCACCTCTAGCTCTGGGTGGTGGGGCTTGGATTTTTGGCTTCAGCCCCAGGCCCCAGCAAGTCTAATGACAGCCCTGGCAACCCCATTAAAGCAGGGTCATGACCCACTTTGCGGGCCTGACCCACAGTTTGAGAACCGCTTCTCTAAATTAAAGATATCAAAGAAGGTTGCACAGTGAGAGGTGAAGGGAGAGACCACAAAAATAATGATGTTGTTCTGAAGGATTGGAGGAATTAGTTTTGTTCAAATACTTCAGAAAGATTAGAAAATAAGCCTTGTGTGTGTTTTAAGAAAATGCTTGGCACATGGAGCTAGGATGGGGGCTATATGAAAGCAGTATGTAGGTGGGAATGGGAGAAGAAAATTCTGTTTACTTTTCTAACAATTTTCTGTGAAATGCAGCACAAAAAGTAAAACTAATCCTTTTTCCACTTGTTCATAGTTTCACTTTCAGGCTCTGATCGAGGGAGGAGAGAGAGGAAAAAAGGTGCTTTTTATAAAAAGATTTTTAAAATAACAATACAGTGTTTTAAATAGATTCTGGCTCTAGGAAACAAGATATACCTTTAAATTGTCCTAAGCCTCTAAGGCTGTTCTTGGATGCCAATATATTGCAGTGGGGTAGGATCTGAAAGTTCATGTGGTTCATATAAAGGCGCTACTTATCCATGTTATGTGTGTCAGTATAACAAAGCCCTTGATTATAAATTCCTCATGAAATAAGTTGTGCAGAACTGCTTGGTAGTCTAATCTTTCACAGGTTTCTGTCTGCTATTTGGAGGTAGTGTGGGGGAAGAAGGGAAAGTTACTCACCTTCAGGGCCGGCTCTAGGATTTTTGCCGCCCCAAGCAAAAACAATTTTGACCGCCCCCCCACACCCCGTTTTTTTCTTACCCCACCCCCGGCCCCGCCTCAACTCTGCCCCTTCCCCAAATCCCCAGCCCTGCCTCCTCCCCCCAGGCTCTCAAGCCTAGGCGGAAGGGAGGGAGGGGGAGAAGCGGCGCGCGCAGCGCAGCCACTCAAGATCTCCCCCTCCCTCCCAGGCTCTCAAACCTGGGAGGGAGGGGGAGCAGCGGCACGCGAATCAGTTGTTTCGCGCGCCCTGGTGCACAAGCGGTGGCAGCGGAGGTGAGCTAGGGCGGCCGGGACACATTTTTAGGGGCAGCATGGCTGGCGCCAGAATGCCGCCCCTAGAAATGTGCCGCCCCAAGCACCAGCTTGTTTTGCTGGTGCTTAGAGCCGGCCCTGCTCACCTCGAATGATGCTCACTCCTGGGTTTTTGCTGCTTAGCACCAAACAGGCAAAACTCCCCCCGCTTAAGGTTTTGACCCATGAGGTGGTCTAGGTCTTCTATTGGACAGTGCATACCATTCATGGCCCATATAGTATTTTCTCCCTCCTAATATTTCAATGATTGTTCCTCCAAATGAATGATGGGGGGGGTGATACTCTTGGAAAAAGCCAATTCTGAATGATGAGCATTAGATAGATGTGTGCTGCCTCTAAACGTCTAAGCCAAGATAAAAAGATACATCAAAATCTATTCGAGGGTTGGTAGGCGGGATAGAGAATTTCACAAGAGGATCTCTTCAGCTCAGCCGAAAAAGGCAAATGGTTGAGTAACAGAGAGCCATTATCTAAAGATACTATTTGCATAGTTTCTCTCTCTTCAGCAGTAAGAATCCTCAATAGGTTTCTCAAGATAAACTGCAACAAGCAGCAAATGTTTTGTCACTGCCTAGAATGCTAATAAGAGGGTTTTTTATATAGTCTGTTTATTCACCTCACATTCAGGGGCTAAGGGCGAGGGCAGTATTTATACGTGGTAGGAGGAAGCATATGATAGGCAGTATGAGCAGGCTCTCTACTCTGCCCCGCTACTGTTGTCTTCCAGGGTAAAACACACCCTTTGGGAGTTCTTTGAATCTTGTGGAAAGGATAAAATCCCTGGAGAGGGTAGTGTGGTGCAGAAGCCTGTAGTCTAAGCTGTCCAAGCTAACCAAAGCCCAACTCAGCCTGTTACCTATAATTGTTAATAAAAGTCAGCAGCATTCAAAAAAACAAAGACTATTACTGGATTGTCTAGGTTAAAAGTACTGGGATAAGGGTTCTTCCAGGCTCCTCCTAACAGAGTCACTGCTTAATATGATGAGCTGAAAGATCCTAAAAATGGGAGGAAAGGGTCACTGCAGTGTGTGTTGATTAGTTGATTTTAATGGAATGAGGCAGCCCCCCTTCGCGGCTTTCGGCAGCACGCCGGCAGCAGCTCCTCTGGTTCCCTGTTCAGCAGCATGCCGGTGGCAGCTTTTTTTTTTTCCCCTTCACCGCCTGGGGCGGCAAAAAAGGTAGAGCCGGCCCTGCTTTCTGGACATGGTTTGTCTGAGCATTGCTCCATGGAAACAGGAGGATAGGTGGACCAGAAGAAGTGAGATTTAGCATCATGGCTATCACTCCCCCGGTGTCCTGGAACCCCAAGATCCCCAGTGCCACCACTGGGCCTTCACTGGTCTGATCCTGAAAGGTGTCCTTACCTGAGTAGGCCAGAGGGAACAGATGACTGACATTCCAGGGACTTCTGCTAAATCCTGAACAATGCCTGGAATATGAGGTTTGGATTCCTTCTCTTACACAAGGGAGGGTTTATCTTTTTCCTTTCCCCTATTTCCCTTTTGCCTCTGTCTCAGAGCCTGGCTTATAGCCAGCTGTATCAACTCAGTCTTTTGCAACAGAAAAATGAGTCTGTAACCAGTGAGACAGCTAAAGGAAATGCCTCACCCAGCCCACCTCTGGTACAAGTTTCTCAGGTGTCAGAATGGCTAAAAAGAGTGTTTTCCCCATTAGAAATCTCCGTATAGCCAAATGGAATAAGGAGTATTGTTAAAATAAAAGCCTTACTTAATACTTGTTTGCAATGTTGTTGTGGCTGTGTTGGTCCAAGGATATGAGAGAGACATGAAGGTTGAGGCAATATTTTTTATTAGACCAATTTTTGTCGGTGAAAGAGACAAGCTTTTGACCTCAATAAAGCTTTTCTTCAGGTCTGGAGATTAGTGGGGAAAGTAATCAGAATGTCACAGCTAAATACAAGATGGATCAGATTGTTAGTCATAAGGCATTAACTACATGTTGCAAGAAACCATTTAAAATGAAGTGGACAGTTAACACCTCAGCAGTCATGACAGTTAGTGGGTTGCAGATTTCTGTAATGAGATATAAAACTAGTGTTTCTACTGAGTCCATGATTTTTGGTGTCTAGCAGAATTATGAATTTAAATTTCAAAGCCCATCCTTTTAAGGTGTTGTGCAGGTTTCCTCAGGAAGGTTTCAGGATTCATGGTTCCTACACATGATTTTATTGGTCATTGGCCACACATTTTTGCATCTGTTGTTATGGCAAAGTCTGGTGCCTCTTAACACCATCATATTCTGAGAGGACCTGCTTCAATACAGAAAATACCTACTGACAGAACAGAATGAGGTACACCACACGTGCATCAAATACCCCAACAACTACTATGTGGGTGAAACCATACAATCCCTATGCTTTTGAATTAACTCACATGCAAAAAATGATAAAAGAAAAAAATGCCCTTTTACGTCTGCATGAATTCTTTACTTTGCAAAACGAACACTTCATAGCTGACCTCTCAGTCCTGGTATACAGTACCACACAGCAACCCATGCAGAGTATCAACAGTTACAACCCATACTTGATGGGGACCCCATCCGGAAATAAATCTTTCCTAAATCCCGTCTTCTGGCCTTCAAACAATTCCCCGGCCTCACTAAGTTAATTATCAGAAGCAAGCTCCCCACAAATTGGGATACATCAACTCAACGTGGTACCAGACCCTGCCAGAACAACAGATGCAAAACCTGTAGCATATTGTCACTGCTACAATGACCAACAGAAGTTGGTCCAATAAAATATATTACCTCATCCTCCTTGTCTTAATGTTATCACATTCCAGGGTGCAATCCAGACTAGTGAGGAGTTGTGTCACCACCTGTCCTGTAATCTTGGATGCCTCACAATGCTTTACTGCCCTAGCTCCCAACCTGGGCCACTCACAAACAGCCACACCCTGGCTTCCAGCAGCCTTGGTTACTACTTGCAGAGTGACCCCCAGCACAATCCCAGTCTATAATTTCCACCAAAACGTGTGTTCTGCCATAGGCGCCAACTCCATGGGTGCTCTGGCGCTGGAGCACCCACAGGGAAAGACTGGTGGGTCCAGAGCACCCACCCGCAGCTTCCCGCTGGTCCCGCTGCCCAGCTCTCATCCGCAGAGCGCACTGCCGCTCTGCTCCTCCCAGGCTTGCCACAAATCAGCTATTTGGCATGCAGCAAGTCTGGGAGGGAGGGGGAAGAAGCAGAGCAGCGGCATGTGGGGAGACAGAGCGGAGGGGAGCTGGGGCAGGGAGTGGTTCCTCTGCACCCCCTGTTCACCTCTGCTTCCTACAGCCCTCCCCACGCCCCCCCACCCCAGCTCACCTCTGCTTTGCCTCCGCCTCCTCCCAGAGCACGCCGCCACTCCGCTTCTCCCCCCTCCCTCCCAGGCTTGCCACGAATCAGCTATTTGGCACGCGGCAAGCCTGGGAGGTGGGGAATGCAGGGGAAATGTGGTGCGCCCAGGGGAGGAGGCAGGGCCGGAGGCGGGGATTTGGGGAAGGGGGCGGAGTTGGGGCGGGGGCAGGCGTGAGCACCCACCGGTGCCGACTAAAGTCAGCGCCTATGTGTTCTGCACTGTCCAGCCCCCTCCTGGACTGTCGATATTAGAGATCTGTTGCTCCTGTAAGGGATCAGTGTACAACACAGTTTGCTACTTTAACGGGAGTTAAACAAGTCAATTTAAACAGAACGCTGGATTAGTTTTGATTAAAGAATAAAACAAGTTTATTTAAATAAAAAAGATTTTAAGTGAGTACAAGTGTAAGCCATTAAAGTCAGAAATGGTTACAAGATAAACACTTTTAGTAACTAAGACTTAAACTAGACTTGGTTCACAGTAAAAATCCTTACAACATGCTCCCAACAACATAGCTGAGCAAATGCTCAAGTCAGCATCTGCCTCCAAAGGGCTGCTTCCTTTGCCTTCTTAGGTGAAAGAGTTTGAGAGCGAGAAGGGAGATACTTGGGATGTTTTTGCCTCTCACTTTTTAGTCTAGTCCCCATATAAAGTGGATTTCGCAGAGGATTAACCGGCAAGGCAAAGTTTATTCAAACAGTATTTATTCAATGTGGAGCCTGGGGGTGAAAGTGGCCCCAGGCTTTCTTCTTCTTCTTCCCTGTGTCTGGTGAAATGCAGGTTTGCCTTGTCTCCATTTTGCTGTCTCAAGGACCTCATTTACTACTTATATGTAAATTGAGGTAAACATTTCTTTGTTTAAGATAGAAATGCCTAACCACTCCTACTGAATCAGGGTGACATGGGTTTGAACATATGCTCCCAACATCATACAGGGTGAATTGTAACTTTACATATAATGTTGACACATACTAGCCTATAATGCCATGGTGAAATGTGAGTTAGTTTTCAAATGAGCCCTTACAAGCATATTTTGTACAAAGATTATTACAATGGCATGTTGGGTGTGAATACAGGGGTGCATTGGTCACAAATATTTTACATTGCAGCTGCTTTAACTATTTTTCCTTTTTCTGTTTTGGATAAAAGTTAAAATTAGAATAGTGCTTGTTACAATGGGAGTTGGCAGTCAAACTGACATGCAAAACTGAAATGTTAAATGTGGTCTGGGGTTTTATTAGCCTCCCATTGGGTCCAAGACACCCCCTTTTCAAATACAGAGCCCTTCCCACATGGCATCCATGGGGAGGGCTCAATATTTGCACCCTAAGCCAAAACTTGTGGGCTTTACATCTGCCCTTGTAAACCAAAAATTGTAGATCCAAATCTTTCTGCATCTACACAGCATAATTGACATGCAGAATTAAAAGGATCAGCAGTATAAAAACTGGAAACCTTTATTGTAACCTGTCACCATTATCCACTTCACACAAAAGCTTGTTTTAAAATTCTTGTGCACATTGAGTATGTTTGGACTAAGCCTGCCAAACAAAGGTTTAAAAAAAATAAATAAGGGTTAACATTGTTTTGTAATTTTACTCTTAACAAATGTTGGTGTTTTTCTTCCATATATTTTCAGGTTTGTAGGTTTTCTGATTGGCAACAGTCATTTGTAAAGGATAGGCTTTTTTTTTTTTTTTTTTTTTAAAGAGGCAGAAGTGGTAAAATCTAAATTGCAATGCATTACACACAGAGTCTCTCTGCGCCATGCTGTCTCCCCTGCGTTCATTCGTGCTGCCTTGTAGAGTGTGAGGCTACATTAACAATGCGTTAACTCTGGGAAATATCCCACCATCTTCCTTCACCACCTCAACCAAGCTTCACAATCATCATTGCTGTGTATGGTATTAAATTGCTTTAAAAAACCACCACCCCCCCCACCACCACCCCCCCCACCCCCCCCCTTGTACTATGTATACATACATGTCATTTGTCTGGCAAAAAAAAGTTTCCCTGGAACCTAACCACCTCCCCCATTTATATTAATTCTTATGGAGAAATTAGACCCACTTAACATTTGTTTTGCTTAAAGTAGCATTTTTCAGGAACATAACTACAACATTAAGCAAGGAGTTACTGTATTGGAACACATTTACCAGGCCTTGAAGTAGCTGAGAAGATATGGGTACTGTACCCGTGTTTCTCCAGCCCTGAGGTTACTGTATTAAAAAACCAAAAAAAGCACCACACAAGCTGTATTTTCCATCTTTACTGTTCCTTTGCTCCCTTTAGATTTGTGAATACATACACATTCCTCCCCCCACCCCACCTTCTTCTCAGAAAGTAGAGTTAATGTCAAACTCTCCTAAAAACCTCTAGTTACAGGGAATGAAGAATACTGTTAAATAAAAAAATTAAGTTTTTATTTCAAAATGCTTTAACTATATGATTTAATGGTGATGGTTACAATGGGAGTTGCCACCATAACTTAACACAGAACTCCAGGCCACACTGAACTGCTTGTTACAACAATAAAAAAAAAGGACTGAATTTCTTATCCACTGTGGGTCTCAAAACACCTCTAAACCATGAGAGGTGGTAACATCCCTCACCCAGGTCTCAGACCTCTAGTCACCTCTCAGAGCAAGAGCTTGCCTCCCTTTCCCTTCACACCAAGCATTTAGGCTGCAATTTCCCCTCCCCCAAGTGTGATCACTTTAGGAAGTCTGATGGGACTGACACACATGGTCCTGTTACTGCCCAAGGGCTAACAGGGTTTACCAGCAACCAGCCAGACTTCAAATTGAAATACACTTAAGACAAAAGCATTACAAAGAATGAAAACAGTCCACACACAATAACATGCTTCAAAGATCTCACCTCTGTCACAAGCCACCCTTTTCAACATACCTTCACAATGAGATTGAGCTTAATGGTAGATGAAGGGGTGGGAATAGCAAAGGGTCAACATAAATGGGGATACTAAAAAACAAATCTTTAGTTTCATTCATCTGTGCAGTACATTCAATTATTTGAAATTCTATCTGCTGTTATAACTGACAAGTATTCCAGGACAGCACCTAAGAGCCAAGTTTCACTTTTACTTTCTCAACTGGGACAGCAAGTAGTATGGGTCTTTATGGTGCTATTGGGGCAAATAGTATTGCTAGATAGAATGAACCATACACAAGCCTGATAAAGTAGGCTGTTTCAGACATCCCCCTAGCCCCTCAATCATGTGCATGATGATCCATAAGCTTTGTAGTAATATCTTCTATTTATACGGTCCTTGAGGTTAATACATGTAGAACATGTGGCATGTTATCACAGCTCATGGGTGGCTATGTAATTTGTAGCCTGAAAGCTAAGATACCCTAGCCATTTCCAGCTGAAAAATTGTACCTGCTGATGTGAGAGATTGCAATGGCTTGTAAAAAGGCAATAGTCTAGTTCAGGAATGATGCATTTGCTCCCACACTAGATTTGTGCATTTGGGGCAAGACTCTGCGTTAGACATCCCTCAAAAAAGAGCCCCACACCACAAACTGTGCTTCTTTGCTTTAGGGTGGGCTATACAAAAAGCTATAATCGCCTTTCCCTGAGCTTCTCTCAGATCCTAAAATTTTCGATATGAGATTGTGTTCTGTTGTGAGGCAAGAGTCTTTTGAAGAAGTGAAATTTGTATAGAAAAAAAATAAGTTTGCCCCTGCTAGCCCCACAAGTCCCTTGTGGAACATTTCACCTTATTTTGAATTGAGTATGTAATTTAGCATTATAGTCTGCAACAACATTTAGTCATACAGGTACAGTCCATAATAGAGGGCATAGCTAGCTTTAAGGGGGGTGGGGGGGAAGGGAAGAGAAAAGAGAGAGAGAGACAGACAGAGACACACACACTTCCTCCCCTCCCTCACCCCCTCCCCCCAAAGTCTTGTCAGGGGGGGGAAAAAAAAGGTGTTAGATTTCTTTGGTGCTTCTAATGTTTATTTTGCTCATGGTCTTAGAGAAGTGGGCAATTTAACAAGATTAAGATTTAGGACTTCAGACGGATTCATTAAAACCATTTTTATTCAAACCAAAAACAAACACCTTATACATATTTATCAGTATGACATTTTCACAAAGCACACGGATTGTCTTTCCATACTGCCACTGTCTAAACCTTATATAATGAAACCCTTACTTCTGCAGTGAACATCTTCCATCTAATGAAGACCGGCTTCCTTGTTTTTCCATGTGTTGACTTTGTGCAAAGAGCTAGATAAAAGTGAAGTGTTAACTGTACAAGAGCCCAGTGAGTTTAGCATTCTTTAAAAGTCACTGACATACCTGGAGATGGAAGCCCATCAGGATGATGGGGCACAGGCAGTCAAACAAATTCTCAGTCAGTCTGTGCCAATCCTGACCAGAGACTTCTACAGCAAGATGTTTTAGTCACTAGCCTCCAAGACTGTCAGTTAGAATGTCAGCTGTGGTTTAGGTGGCATGGACCCTGCCAGGAACTGGCCAGGGATCAACTTTGCAACCTGGATTTCACATCTATTCTGTGGTTTAGGGAGTCACATGTGAAACCAGACCACGTAAGTGACTGGTCTCATGAAATGCTCCTTTCATTGGTAAGCACACGTGAACAAACAGTGAAAAAGAGTTTAGCCTAAGATACAAGAATCATGTGCAGTCAACATAATACTTTATTTCTTGAATTAAAATTAAATACTTGTTATTTTGTTGAACTTGTTACCTGTTGTACTAAATGGCCATAGAGACTAACAGATTTTTAAATCTGCTTTTGGTATTTTGTTCTCTCCAATTGCGGCAGTATAGATACACTAGGAAGTGACATGCCAAATATTTCCCTGGGTCTCAGTGTGAAGCAGGCTTTGACCAGAGAACCTTTCCAGTGCACAGTCATCCATTGCCCACTGGGTAATAGGTTATAAACCTAGCATTGTTCTTTAAAAAAAAAATTAAGAAAGCCTTTCCCTTATGGGCTTTTACTAGACCCATCTTTGTGCAACCTTGATCCTTCTTGATTTTTTATAATGTACACATGGTCCCTTGAATCTTCTATGCAGCATTTAGGTTTTCCCAGCAAGTTAACAGGATCTTCTTGAAACCAAGAGCAGGTCAGCACTTGTTCCTGTTGCCTGCAATAGAAAAGCTGCAATGAGCTTCTTGTAGAAAACATTTACAACTGTAGATAAACAGTAACTCAAAGTTCACATATTACCCAAGACATTATTAATTCCTGTTACTAAGTTACAGTTCTGCATTTCCCCATATGTAATGGGTAGTTTATATAATGTGAAATCTCGTTTTGATAATTGCAAGCACGTGTGGACACTTATCTATGATCTGAACCACTGATACTCAGACCTCAGTGATTCAGGAGCCAAATTAGCTATCAATGTTACCCAAACAAGCCACAGTAATGTGAATTCATATGGCTGACTGAATATTATTTTATCAGTTACAATTGGTTAAGAGAGTAAAAGCATCCTGATTGGTGGTTAATTCACATCACAGTGCTTTAATAGGTGCTGGAAGGAGCCACAGGAGACCTATGCAAGCCTCAATTTGAGTATCACTGACCAGAATTAACACCCAAACTTACCTTCTTTTAAAGGAGTTTTGGGAGCAACGTTTTCCATGCTATCATGCTGAAAAGCTTTAGAAGAATCAAAGCGCCTGATGCCCTGAATTTCATGCAGTTGCTCCTGAAGCTCTCTCTGTGCTTGTTTTTCCTTAGCTACCTGAGCACGCAGTTTTGAAACCTCCTGAAGTAGGAAACCACCACTTTAGTACAAGTCTGAGGTCACCACATTATGAAGGAAGCAAACATGTTAAAGAACACTAGCCAAGAGAAAAGACTGTAAAAACTGAAAGATGGATTTTGGATGGCTGGAAAAACTCTTGCTTACATCTGACTTAAGAGCAAGGCATTCTGGAAGTACTAAAGTCTATTAGTGTCTCATAGCACCACCAATATCGCCCCCCCTCCCTTTCTTTGCAAGGCTCTAGCCAGTGGGGCAATATGGATTTTGGGATCCATTTCCATTAGGTCTAGCAAGAGATCAAGCTGAGAGATTTGTCCTCCCACAGCTATTACCTGGTTTGTCAAACATTAACCACTAGCTCAGATGTTGATACCTGGAGCTGAAGGGGCTCATTCCAACTCCAGGCTAGAGAGAATTGTCCCAGATTATTTCAGGTGTTAAACTCTGAATAAATTCAGATGTTTAGTGTCAGCAAATAGTTTCTCTTAAACTAGGGTGATGTTGCTTAGTGGCTGGACATGATACATGCATTAGACATATCAGTTGACAAACCTGTTTGAGCTGGGCATTCTCATCTTTCAGCTTCATGACATGTTTGATTTTCTGCCTCTGATTCTGATGGCCCAGTAGCTTAGCATATGCATCACTTAATTTGTTCAGCTCTTCTTGGGCTGCACCATGTTCATTCATGAGAGCATTCTTCTCTGCCTCAAATGCATCTAGTTGTTGCTGAAAGAGAGTTTGAGTAGAAGATCTTTCAGGTAAGGGAACATGAGCTATCACTGCCTATTCCTTTAAGAATAGCTATGGCCCCAACACTTCTGTTAAGTTTAGGTTTAAGAGGAACTATTAAGAAACTGGCGATTGCCAGTTTGGGGAAGGGATACTAGCTGGTTCATTGGAAGTCATATGTAAGAGTTAGTGGGGGCTGAGGGAGAGATAAGTGGCATAGTAATATCTTCCAAGTTAACTCCAACTCTTAATAGTTGAGTGTTCACCCACTGGTGATGAATCTTAAGTTTCTAGATGCTGCTTAAAAGTGTTTAGCACAGAGACGAACCTGAAAAGGCTTAGTTTTGTTGTGCAAGTGTTCATAGAGAGCACGCCAAGTTTGTATCTCTTCTTCGAAGCCAGCAGCCACCTTTTCATCTATAGTTTTCCTGAACAGAAAAACACAAAGCACAGTTTTTATATTTAAGATTTTTAAACACCATGTGTTTGCAGAGGAAGCTTTTAAAAAAAAACACACCACCAAGTCTAGTCTTAGATGTATTCCCATTACTAAGCTACTCAGAGATCTGGAGTCACCTTGATCTTTCAACTTCAAGCTGTTTCTTAAAGTCTTCAGTTTGCTCTTCTAGTTTTGTCTGAAGTTTAGTTATTTGTGCAATGCAGGACTCCTTGGTTCTCCTTATTTCTGCTTCTTTTAGTGCTAGCTTTGTCTGGGCTTCTAGAAGCATTCTAGGGAAGCGAAAAATTAAAAGACAGATGTTAATCTGAAACTCAAAATATTTCATGAAGTTAATCAGCAGTAAGCAAAGCTTGCAGCATTCCAAATACTATACTTACAGAAAGAATGATTAGTCTGGAATAGCTATCAGATTAAGCCTACAATATTTGTAATGTTTCAGTAGATCAGGCAGTATCACTTGCTGTGCAAGGAAAGCTTCTGTAACGCCTACTGATCTGTCCAATGAGGACTGTTTTGGCACATTAAGTTAATTCAAGGTATTGATGTCTTATTCCAGTAGTTGTCTGACACAAACAGTTAGGGATACAACTTGGGGTGTATCTATTAATGGATTACCCACTCAAGCTACTTGCTGAGGGATACGTTTCATGCCGACAGACCTGCAAAGCTAAAAAACTTAACAGGTGTAATTGAACAGTTACCGTAAGCAGTAGAAGCTTAGACTCCTAAATGAGAAGAGCCCCTAAATAAAAGTGAGCAATTCCTACTGGATTTGTCTCCTTCAGCATTTCAAGGTGGTGTGAACTCTAAAGTGTTTTAATGAAGCTATTTGTAAGATTCTAAACTGAAGAGTTAGTGACTAAGTTACGATTTATCCAAGCTACAAACTTCACTGTACACCGATGGAAAAAAAAAAAAAAAAAAAAAAAAAAAACCAAATCAGTTTGGATGTCAAGAGGCCAACTGCTTTTTTAAATAATTTTACTAAAGGCTTTTAAAATACTACATCATTCACTGGTAAGCCTTTGGTTTACTAGACATATCCTGTTGTAGTCTTATATACTGGAGATAAGGTTAAATAAAGTGAACGTGTGACAGCTTTCAAGACCGTTAAATACCACTGTAGTATATCTTGAGGTCCTAAATTAAAGAGCAAGTTGGGTAGCACAGATTAGACGCAAAATGTTTGACCTGGATGGACTTTTAGGCAGGCATCTTGAGGAACAAACCCCAAAATTGCAGAATTAGAGCTGCAAGATTTAGGTCACACAAGGCATTTGGAGAAGCAGTAAGTAGGGGTAGAAAGAGAGAAGACTGGAAGTTCCCTTTTCAGTGTAGCCAATAGCAGGAAGCTTTTGGGTCACAAGCATTTACATACAATGAAATAGATTGATAGTCCATTAACCAAGTTATGATGAGGGATTTTAAGTGTGTCACTGGGAGACCAGGTATTATAGTTACCTATCCAGCTGAACTGAGTCACCTCCCACCCTGCATTGCCTAAACAAGTGGCTTTTGCACAGCAACCTTTCAGTACTCTGCAGCTGAAGGTTTATTCCTTCAATAATGAGTAACAGTTCATAACACTAGTTGTACTGGAGAAATATTCCATATGGTCTGTCCATAGGCATGTCAGAGGTGCCCCCCCACCACTTTAGGGAATAATCAGATGGTCCATTACCTTGCATATTCCTCTTTTGCCTTGTCTTTAGCATGTTCCAGTTCCTGGAGTTGCTGTTGTGTATCCTGGCCTGCTTTTCTCAGCTCAGCTACTTTCTCCTGTAAAGAAGAATTGTCCAGTCGGAGATGTGCCATTTCTTCAGACATAGATCCCTTGTATCTAGAAGGAAAAAAAAAAAGTTTTAGCATGTTACTTAAGTAATATCTTCATTTTGCAGTGTTCAGTCCTTTTGAAAACGGTTACAATCCACCGTAAGTTTGATGCAAGTTGTATTTGAGATCCCATCACAGAATCATAGAAATGTAAAGCCAGGTGCTTCAAGTGGTCATCTAGTCAATTCTGCCTCAGCATGGGGATGAAGTATTTCAAGACCATCCATGAAAAGGTAGGTGTCTAATCTGTTAGTTGAGACCTCCAATAACAGGGACTCTACAGCCTCCTGTTTCAGTGCTTAACTATCCTTAGGCGACGTCTATACTACCTGCCCTATTCGGTGGGTAGCTATCGATGTTCTGGGATTGATTTATCGCATCTCATCTAGATGTGCTAAATTGATCCCAGAGCCGCTCCCCGTCGACACCAGAACTCCAGCTCCGCGAGCGGAGGAAGCGCTGTCGACAGGGGAGCCTGCCTGCTGCGGTGTGGACCGGGGTAAGTACTTTTAAAAATCGACTTCAGCTACATTATTCACATAGCTGAAGTTGCGTATCTTAGATCGATCCCTCCCCCTCCAGTGTAGACCAGCCCTTATATAGTTATAACTTTTTCCTATTATCTAATCTAAGTCTCCCTTGTTCCAAATTAAGCAGATGTTCTCCAATCCACTGGCATTAGGAGCAAAGTCCTCACTTTCTTCTTTATGACAGCCCTTAACATATGAGATGATTTATCAGGTTCTCCCTCAGCCTTCTCTTTTAGACTACAGATGATTTAAAAAACAAACAAACAAAAAACTACCAAAAAAACCCCACCACAACCCCACACACAAACAAAACAAGCCATACCTTTCCTAATAGGTCAGGTGTTTTAAATCTTTTATAATTTGTTGCTGTCCTCTATTTGTTCACATATTTCCTAGTGTGGTGCACAGAATTGGAAACAAAACTCCAACTAAGGTCTCATCAGCACCGAGTTGAGGGAGACAGTTCTCCCATGTCTTACATACAACACTGTGAATACATCCCAGAATGACATTACCCAGTTTTGCAACAGCATCACATTGAGGACTCTTATTTCATTTGTGATCCACTATAGCCCCAAATCTTTTTTCTAGAGTATTACTGCCTAGCTAGTTCCCCCCTCCCCACCCCCAATCTTTGTTGTGCATTGATTTTTCCTTTCAAAGTGTAGTACGTTGCACTTATCTTGTTGAATTTAGACCAATTCTCAATTTGTCAAGGTTGTTTTGAATTCTAATCCTGTCCTCCAAAGTGTTTGCAACCCCTCCCAGCATGGTGCTATCTGCAAGTTTTATAACCATACTCCAAGTCATTAACGGCACATCAAATATAGTCAGATACCTACTAGAGTGCCTAAAATTATAAGCAGGGTCTACGATCCTGTTGAAATTGTACCAAAACTTCAAGGATTCAATTAGTACAGATGACCAAATACCAAAATCTCTATTTGTCAGAAGTCACCAAGGGGTCAGACATTGCTATACAAAAGGGCATTCAGAAAGAGCTAACAAAAATCAGATTGACCCAATTACTCATGGTTTTAAAAAAAAGTTAGGAAAGTACTGGCAGACAAGTAAAGTGTTTTTGCTATTTCTGCATCATTTGCCTGTTTTAAGAGTTTAAAAAAAAGTACAAAATTAACAGTATCCCTAATCGGAGAACAGCCTGTTTATCAGAAATTTAACTGTCATAATATTCAGCTGGATCTTAACAGAAAGCTAAGCTGCACTTGCCAATGCACATAGTCCTAATGTAGTTTTGGTTTCCAGGAATAGGAATATCATTTGGAAAGTGTTACACTTGTAACCCAACACTATTAATGTTAGTGGATGGCACATATCACATACACAAAAAAGTTGAGTGAAAGATTTAAAAGTCCACATGGGTGCTCCAGGGCTAGAACATCCACAGGGGAGGAAGGAGCGCACCGGTCACCTACCAATCATCTGTTTGGTCGCAGGTGGGAGGCGCTGGGTGGGGGAGCAAGTGGAGCACCTACCTGGAAAAAGTGAAAGTCTGAGCCTGTGAAAGCACACTTCTCTATATCTCCCTCCAGCATCTAGAGTTACATTTGCATACCTTTCAAATTCAGCAACACTTTCTCCAAGTTTACGCAGTGTGTTGCTGTGCTCTTCTTGCATCTGAAGAATGGCTTTACTGTGTGTTTCATTGGTTCTCTCCAACTCAGCATTCTTCCTGAAAATAGATTTTAATATTCCATTCTTGAGTTCAAATTTTGGCATTAGTCTAGGACAAAACAGCAGTGGTTATGCTGGCCATGACTTGCCCTGTCAGCTTCTGGTTACCTCTGATCCAAACCAGTATATTTCTTTCCTCAATACTACTTTCAAGAGGTAAACATTACACTGCCTAGTGGGTTTGATTTTACATCATCACTTCCTTTCCCCAGTGCTTTAATTTCAGTTGTGTCTGTAGGATGGGATTTTTACTATGGAAGTAGAAGGAATTTGAGTTCAGGTGGGAGGAAGAGCTGCATGTAAGGTGCTTAGTCCAATTAATCTCAACTCTGAGACTAAAAACAAACTGGTTTTCTTCCCTGATCCTCACAGCATGTCTCCTTGGGCTAGTTTAGTTTAATTTCTCCAGAACCTCAAAGTCAATGTTATCCAGTTGGGCTAGAGTATTCTAGATTTTTATCTTCATATGGAACAGAAATAGTTCTCTTTAGTGCTAGCAGGTCTAATAAGATCTTAAATAGAATACATTTGTGCACAACACCTTGCTTTATGTACTTTTTCATTATCCTGAATCAGTAAACAGTCTAGCAGTTCATAAATTACATCTATTAAATTCTGAGATTAGACACCCTAATGTTGGATACAAAAATAAAAATAGTAATTGATTTAACATCTTTGCTACAGAGTCAGGTTAAAAAACACTGGTTGAACAGCAGGTAATGCTTCAGTCCTTAAGTTGCCGAGCAACTTGGTGTCCTTATAACTAAGGCCCTATCAAATTCATGGCCCATTTTGGTCAATTTCACAAATAGATTTAAATAGCTGAATCATGAAGTGTGACTGAAATTTCAGTGTTGTAATTGTAGGGATCCCGACCCAAAAAGGAGTTATGGGGGAGGGGATGCGGTACTGCTTCCCTTACTGCTGTAGGCAGCAGTGCTGCCTTCAGAGCTGGGCAACTGGAGAGCAGTGGCTGCTGGTCAGGAGCCCAGCTCTGAAGGCTAAGTCGCTGCCAGCAGCAGCACAACTGCTGCCTGCAGAGCTAGGCCTTCAGTCAGCCGCTGCCACTCTCTGGCTGCCCAGCTCTGAAGGCAGCACAGAAGTAAGGGTGGCAACACCACGATTTCCCCCCTAAAAATAACCTTGCGACACCCTGGCTTCCTTTTGGGTCAGGACCCCCCCCCCCCCATTGAGAAATGCTGGGTATCCCCCGAATTTGTATAGTATAGGGTAAAAGCACACACACAAAGAAGGACTAGATTTCAGTCCGTGAGATGTTTTTCATGGCCGTGGATTTGGTAGGGCCTTATTTAGAATAGATAAATGTTAGCAACTCAATCCTAAAAGCTGCTTTTTGAAAATACTGGATTAGATCCAATTGCTATAGAAAAAATGAGTTGGTGGCCACAGGCCAATTTAGTCCTGTGTGTTCTAGCTGAGAATTGTTTTTATTTTTTTTTTAAACTGAACCTGGGATTGGCATTTGTATTTCCAAATTCATTAGAAGCAACAGTTAGAGTTACTCTTTTCACAAACCCTTTCAGCTTTGCTTCCATCTGTGCTAGCTCTTCAGATCTGGACTTGTTCTCTTGTTCCAAGTGCTTTACCAACTTATCAGCCTTTTCTTCCTTAATATGCAGTTTATCCAATTCATTCATTGCTTCTTCTAGTTCTTCCTCCAAAAGGAGCCTCTCATTTGTCATCTCTTCTTGAAACTCTAGCAGCTTTTGATACATAGAAGTGGAAAGTTCCTGCAGGCACAGACAGCACAAATAACTATGTATTAGTACAAAGGAGTTTTTGTTTAACTTTACACAGTGATCTTAGTTTTCATGAACAAGAGTAAGGGCTTGTGTACATGAGGTGGACTAGCAAATATCTATTCTACTATAGCTATGCCAGTCAGTTTCCTCTGTGTAAACAAGCCCTTAAATCAATACATTCACAATGGGTTTAATCTAAACCAGAGCAAGAATTCAATAGCATTGGCTAGGAGAGTAGATCAAGTTTGTATTTGGTTTACCTTCTCTTGTTGCAGCTGAGAACAGATCTCCTCCTGTTTCTGCTGAAGTTTTTGGTGTTCTTGCTCCTCTAGGAGGAGTCTCTTTTTCAAGCTTTCTATTTCAGCATTCATGCTTTGCTCGTTTTCTCTGTTCTCAGTTAAGAGTTTCTCTATGAAAGAGAAAGTTGCCAATATAAGAAAGCTTTGAGGACAGAATAATTAAGAGCTGTGCCCTACAGTATACTGTGGTGCTCCAACCCCCCCGCCACACACACACTTTCCCACAACTTGGTGAGCTGCTGAGTTTATCATATGAACATTCTTCCATCCTAGGTGACAAGAGCAACCATTAAGACTTTACCTATTAGCCCAGATTCTAGAACAGCTCACACCCCATTAGCCACCATATGAGAATATGGAACTAGAACCAAGTGATTTTTCAAGTGGAATCATACTTACTCTGGAATTTCCAGAGTGTAAGCTAACTGGTTCAGACAACTGCCCATTAACACCCCCCGCTGCCCCATCTGATGCTGGGTGAAGTTTTTAGTATTTGTTAGTAATAATACTTCTGACTAGAATCTGGGCTAATAGGTAAAGAAGCAAATCAGTATAACTACATACCACAGTTTTAATCATGTTACACAAGGTCTAAATGAAATCAGTTTTGACATGGGCCCAGAGACTCAGCCCACAGGCTATAACAATTACCTTTTTCTTGTTCAAGCAACTGACACCTTTCATTAAGCTCTTTGATTAGTTTAGATAGTTCCTCCTCTTTTGTTGTAAGACAATCTTTCAAGGCCATAATGTCCTGGTCCTTCTGTGCCAGTATCGTCTCCATATGGACAAGATCTAGTTTGTACTTCTCTCTCTGTTCTGCAACTTCACTAAGTAAAATAAAAATCCAGATCTGTCAGCATTACATTTTGCTTATTTTTACATTTGTTTCGTCAATTTGCACCAACATAATCCCATGCAACACTGAGGTCCAAAGTATCTAAACAGGACTTGGGAAGGATTCATTTCTAGATGAAAGAGCTCAGGACTGGATCTATATTAATGGGCAATGAGGGAGATCAGGTCTTTATAGTTCACCTTTAATGCAGCTTCCATTTTGAGAGTTAACTTGTACTGAAGATTGCTTGTGTAAACTAAGACTCAGATCATTCCTCCTATGGAAAAATATTCATGAAGAATCTTATGAAATCTCTCCATTTGAGTGCCCCCCTTCCACAGCCACTTGGACTGGTTGGGGGCTTACCCCTTCTCCAGAGAGAAGTGGAAAAAGGTCTCAGATTTGTGCAGGAACTGCACAGATCCAAGAAAGTCACAATGTCTGACTCACTGCATGAAGATACAAGAGGGAGGAGCTCTTAAGCAGAGCCTCTCCCTCTCTCCAAGGGCTAGTCTACACTTACCCGCAGCGTCGGAGGCGTCGGATCGATCTTCTGGGTTTGATTTATCGCGTCTTGTCTAGACGCGATAATCGAACCAGGAAGTGTTCCCCTGTCGACACCGGTAATCCTGCTCTGCGAACGGAGCAGGCGGAGTCGACGGGGGAGCCTGTGCGCCGCCGTGTGGACCAGGGGTAAGTACTTTTAAGTTTGAAATAAGATACTTCGACTTCAGCTATGTTATTCATGTAGCTGAAGTTGCGTATCTTACTTCGAACTTGTGGGCTAGTGTAGACCAGCCCTAACAGTGCATTTTGTATCTCTCTGCCCCTTTAAGGGGCAGGGTGGATTCCCAACAAAAAGAGTGCTACAGAATTTCCTGCAGTCCAAATTCCACACTAATTGTGCACATGCCTTCTCTATATTGGGATCATTGTCCCATGGATCTTGGGAGGCATCTGTATTGAAGTGTATGTCCACACAGCTGACGTTAAAGTGCTGCTGTGGCTGTACAGTGCTGACTCCCAGCACTGCAATAAACCTATTTCTGCAAG
This sequence comes from Chelydra serpentina, assembly GCA_037349315.1. Classification (NCBI taxonomy): domain Eukaryota; kingdom Metazoa; phylum Chordata; order Testudines; family Chelydridae; genus Chelydra; species Chelydra serpentina. Next base: position 23,420,083 of record JBAIAC010000035.1, on the reverse strand, counting down.
GGGAATAGCTCCCAGTGCTGTAGCACTATCTACACTGCCACGTTACCTATGCAGAGTTTTTATGCTGGATTTTCCCTCTTAGGCCTGGTCTACACTGTCTCTTTATAGCACTGAAACTTTCTTCGCTCAGGGGTGTTTTTTCACACCCCTGAGCGAAGAAAGTTTCAGTGCTGTAAAGAGACAGTGTAGACCAGGCCTAAGAGGGAAAATCCAGCATAAAAACTCTGCATAGGTAGTGTTGACCAGACATTTTGTACATAGTTGTGTAGAAAGCTACTTCCATAGAGAGATGAAGCCTTGCTCAACTTCCAAGAGTCAAGCTAGTTTGAAGGTTTAAAATCTAAGAAATGGACTAGAGATTCCCCCCACCCATATAAAGGGAAGAGCCATAATACTGGTGTGTACAATTCAAATTAGAACTACCACTAAAAGCTTGATCAAACCCCTACAAAGCTTAAGTAACACTTGATTTGTCAAATCTAAAATAAAAACTTGTTACCTGAGTTCTATAATATATTCCAAGAGTCTCTCAGTGTCAGACTTTTCTTCAACCTTGTCTCTCTCAGTAGCAGTTCTAAAAATAAGAAATGTAGATGCTGCACTTAACATGACAGTTCTAAAACCAGACCCTCAAGAAGAGTAGCACAGAGCCAGAGGTTAATAAGTAGCTGCCTGCAGAAATCCTGCATTCATCTGTGGATTGCTAGTATTAAGGCATCTAATCATGAACCAGAAGACACCTAGATGACAAGTAATTCAGTACTACACAATATGAAATGAAGGCAAGTTTCTTCATGAATGTGTTAGAGTTGCATTTCAGTAGATTTTGCATTGTCAGTTTCAAATACTGAATGTTCAGCCATTCACATGTATGTGGAAAGGAACAAACAAACTTTAAGGAAAGCTCATGCTAACTCACAGAATAAGTTAATTCAATCTCTTCCATACCCAGCCTAGGGGCTCTCTGTCTTACAGTCTGGGAAGGAGGTGGCATGAGATGCTGAGGTCCTGCCCAGTCAGTAACTGTGGCTTGTGGTAGCAGTGAGAAAATAGTATTAGGGATCTGAAAAAATCAAGCAGATTTTTCTGCCTACTGTGATCTTCATGATTAGGGACACCAGTTGTACAACAAACAGATAGCCTTCGTCAAAGGCTGAAGCCTCTCAGGTCCTGGTCACATTAACAAGTCAACATACTAAATGTCTCCCATGACTAGCTGCATTCCTCAGCAACTACTAGCCTGTAAGTTTACCAGTAGAATCACCACCAGTTGCATAAATTTTACTTATTATCAAACTCAAAGTGCAATGTTAGCTCAGGCATTTGACTACTGAGACACTGGAAAGGGTACAAAACATTTTAGTGTTATGAGGATTCTGTTCTCCTTTGCACATGCTTGAGCTCAGGGTGGTATGGGTCACACTGGAGATCCATTTTGAAATGTGCACCGATGTAGAAAAGCAGTAGCCTGCACAGTGAGGTGAAGTACACTGGTTGTTGATTGGCTTCAGGATAGAATTTGAGGTGACACCTGGGGCCCGCCTCTTTGCCCTTGTGATACACCACCTCAAGCTGAGGCACCTACATAAAGACTGCAAATTAAGAAAAAGTTGGCTTCTAGAAAGACAGACATTCTCCACAATGGATATTACAGCAAGTTGGAAGGGAATAGCTGGACCTTCAGGTCAGAAATTCTCCCAACATCCCTGTGAGGGAGAGAAGTGTTGTTCTCCATTTTGTAGTTGAAGAATGGAGGCATAAATTTAACTTAGAGTCTACGTCTGGGCCAGGAACGGAATCCAGCTAGCTTGAGTCCTAGTCCGGTGCCTTATCCTCTAAACTATCCTTCTCACCATATTATACATGCTACCTCCCTGAACTATACTAGTGTTGGGCAACTAGTTACCTACAGTACACCAATAGCTCAAGTTGATGCATCCTGCAAGATTTCAATTTCTTTTGTAATACCTTCTTTTTGCTATGGAATGGAAGTCACCCAAGATTGACAGATTTTAATTCGTCACAACTGAAGTACTAGAGGAGCTATTTGGTCTTGCTACAAATAGATACTATGGGGCAGTGTCATATACTAGGCACCTTTTACAACCCTATACAACAGGGCCTAAATCTGATTTGCAGGATCACTTTATATTAGTTTCCTCCTACACCAGATTCCAATCCACTGGCAAGCTCCTCTCAACTCCCTGTTTTCAGTACTTTTCTTCTCCTTAGCATCTGCTGGCACTCATTTAATTTGCCATATGTTACATCCTTACAGTTAAGTATAAGCAACGATGAAAAAGTTGGCAATTTATACCAGAGGTAATTCCTCTATTACTTACAGTTTTTCTTCCAGTTGTGCTACTTTTCCTTTGGAATGCACTAGATTCCTTTGGACTGCCTGCAGCTTCATTTCCATGTCTTCCTGTTTAGCAAGGACATTCTTTAAAAAAAAAAAAAAAAAAAAAAAAAAGTCATTAGTTAATAGCTATAGAAGTTTCACAAGCATAAAATACAGCCAGCAAAGTTATATTCCTATGATGCACTGTGGAAGGCTTATTTATCCAGGGTAGTTTGCCACCATAAACCAGAATTTACTGTTGGTACAGCCCAGTGCAATTGGAGTCAGATTATAACTTTGGAATTCAAGATGAATATGAAGTGAGAAAGTACATCAGGAAGGTATATTAATGGCAGTGATTTTTACAGAATTAAAATGACACTATTTTGTTTGCTTTCTAGAGGCAGTGGGGTCTAAACATACAATTGGATTGTGATGCTGTATGATTGAAGAGGACCATTTGTACCGCTGTTATACAATTGCAACAAATCTTATACAAAAAGTGTATCATGTAAGGTGTCAATGGAAAAGTTACAATTTGTCAAGTAGGATTATCCTGGTTAAATCCATGCATCACTGTATCTGAAGTTACAAATAATGGCTATAGATCTGTATCTTAAACATGTATTGTATGCCTGAGTGACACCTCCAAGCTAGATTTATATCAGGGCTAGCCAACTATGTGTTGGTGGCCCATTAAGGACACTCCTCTCTCACAATGGGCCATTGAAGAGGCAGGCCTTCCCTGTGGCTACAGAGGTGGGCAAAATTTTGGCCTGAGGGCCACATCTGGGAATAGAAAGTGTATGGTGGGCCATGACTGCTCACAAAATTGGGGTTTGGGTGCGGGAGGGGGTAAGGGCTGTTGTTGGGGGTGTGGTCAGAAGTGAGGAATTCAGGATGTGGGAGGGGGCTCTGGGAATGGAGGGGTTTGATACAGGAAAGTGCTCTGCAACAGAAGGGTTCAGAGGGGAATCAGGGCTGGGGCAGAGGTTGGGGGGGTGCAAGCTATGGGGTAGGGCCAGGAATAAGAGGTTTGGAGGGTGCTCTGGGTGGAGATCGAGGGGTTTGAAGGGGGGAGGGAGGAGATAAAAGATTAGGGCTGCTGTGGGAAGAGCGTGGGGGGGGGCGCGCGGGGGAGAGAGAAGGAGAAGTCCTCTCTCCCTCCCATAGCCAAGGGCAACCTGCACCCCCAACCCCCCCATCCTTGGCCCCACCCCAGCTGGAGACCTCAGCTGGAGACCTCACCCACCCTGTACCCCAACCCTCTGCCCCAGTCCTGAGCCCCTCATCCCCAGCCCCACCCGAGCCTGCACCCCAACCCTCTGCTTCCTCCCACACTCCAAACCCCTCGGTCCCACTCCCACCGCATGCATTTTGTTATGTGCGCCAATATGGAGAGATGTGTCACATCTCCTCCATATTGGTGCACATAACAAAATTCATTCTGCACATGTGTGGGAAAAATTAGAGGGAACAGTGCCCGAGCCATCTCCGTTTTGCCTCATTCCTGCTCCAGTTCTCTGGACTATGGGTTTACATCTAAAATTGAGTATTTTAAACCATGAACTGAGGACCTTCCAATCTCTCAGAAATTACCAGAGACACTTTTGCAAGCCAGCAGTCTATTCCATCACTGTTATGATCCTGATCTACAAACACTGAAAATCACTTGTATGTATGTGATTCTTTAGCCATTCAATAACTCTTCTTTTCTTAATAAAAATCTTTAGTTAGCCAATCCTTAGTAAGATGAGTGATATATCTGGGTAAGATCTGAGATATCCCAGGTCAATATGTAAGTGTCTGATCCTTTGAAATTAGTAGAACCTGGGTTTTTCAGTAACCTCTCACTATACTAGATCGGTTTGTCTGGATGGGAACCAATGGCTGGACTGTGTTTGGCTTCTTGATAGCTAGTGCAGTGCTAGAGAAGCTTTTTTGATATGATTTGGTGAGTCTAATTATAGGATAAACCACCACTTTTGGGGAATGTCTGCCCTGTCTCTTGCAGTCTGCCCCAAGTGTGGCACTCTCAAATCTAAGGATTTCTAGAAGCCTCATTATCTGGGTTCTGCTCTTGTCTCTGCTGTAGACTTGCAGTGCAAACTTGAAATCATTGAGTACTTTGGCTCACTCTTCCCATTTAACAGAAGGGTGGAATAGAGAGTTCTGACAGTGGAGTTGGAAGAACCCATTATTTGCAAGTTAATTTGTAATTAAAGGCATTTCAATTGCAAGCTACCATTTAGAAATGCTAGTACCCTGCTTCTAATTCTGGAAGAGATCCAAGAAGTTCCTATCAAATGAGCAATTTCAGTATAGTAACTTGCCTTATTCTTTGCATCCATCTTGTTCCTGAGCTTCATTAACTCCATGCATAGACTGCTCATTTTTTTCTGTGTGCCATCTTCAGAAAACTTGAATAGAGATAACCAGAAAGTGTTTTAACACAGAATTAGCCTTACACAGAAGAGCAATTCACATATTCAATTTAATAATCTCCCCCCTGCAGCCTCCACTTAATCCTGCCTCCAAAAGATATCTGCATTTCTTACCAGACTTGGGGGGAGGAAGAGAAGCACTTGTAAAATGACTTTGCTTAAAGTGCACAAGCCAAGGCAAATGTATATTAAAAAGGCTTTTATACTCTTAAATTATAAAGTTCTACAACTGAAGTGTTGCAATGTAGCTCGAGAGAAGTGTTGTAAAAGTTTTACTCTATTTGACTGAATCAGTTTTATGAATTTAACACCGTATAATAGGTCTCATTGCTCGTGAAGGCAGGAACCTGAAGGGATGAAGCTAGAGCCCTAGAAATATACTACACACAAAAATGTTTCTACACAAGCCACTAATCATTTCCACTGAAAGTTTACCATTTGCCTATGCATACATTCTAGTTGCACCTTTTGAAATCTGCTGTTGATCCTCTTTGCTTAGGTCAAGATAATTAAAGCTAGTAAGTAAAATCCTGGCCTCACTGAAGTGAGTGGCAAAAGTTTCCATAGACTTCAATGGGGACTAATTTTACCCATTATCTTAACTTTCTTCCACCTCTCTCACCTATGAGCTCTGTCAGTGTCCTCTAAAGCAAAAAAACAAAAACAAAAAAGCCACTTTGCACAGCATCTTGGTTGATAGTTTAGCAGGAAATTTACCTCTCCTCTTATGCACTGTGTTGGTACAACCCACACAGGCACAAGATGAGAGGATGTTTTGCAGACAGAAACACCAAACATCCTTGTCTACCCAACAGTATCACTTCAACTTTGTTATAACAGTTTGATCCAAATTACAGTGAGAAACTGTGAAAGACAGTGCAATTAAAGTTTAAGCTGCCATATAATTTACAAGTACAGCCTAGTACTTCATTCACACAAGCCTGAGCATTAGCCCTACTGGTCAACTAGTCTACCTACTAACCCCAATCTAAGGGATCAGGTCCAGTCTTTTTTCTTAAATGTAGAAGGGGGGGGGGGGGGGGGAGAAAGAGGAAACAAACAAAACAAAAAACCACAAACCCACCCCACATTAATTTTGTTGCTTGTGAACAAGCTTGAGGATGTCACCTGCACAGAAAATGACAAACTTGATTAAGTGGATCCAGGTCCAGACAAATACCTTTGATTTTAGAAATTCATTAGTTCTTGTTAATTCAAGAAGCTGTTTTTCCAAGGAAGCAACATTTGCTGAGAGAGATGTTTTCTCCCTGACTGCTGCAGTTAGTTTTGCTTCAGACTTCATGAAATCCTCCTCTAGAGCCTGGAGTCTTTTATCCTGCTCTCCACGTTCTCTCACTAATGCACGAATCTAGAGGAAACAAGTTGCTTGAATATTTAATTACACTTCTCTAATTTCTAAAAGAAAAAACCTCAAATTCAGTTTGAGTGAAGACCATTGTTCTCCTGTGAAGACAGATTATCCTTAGTTATAACAACTTTCAACTGTTTGAAAAAGGGAAAGGACATAGGAGTTACTTCAGAAAATCTTTACCTGTCATTAAGCTTAGTGGCTTTTGTATCCTTAGCATTTCATCTGGCTACTTTGCCTTACTCAGTTTATTTCAACGGGAGTGTAAGTCAGAGTCATTTTATGGCTTTCTAACTTGCCATGTGGGCAAAGCTGGCCCTCTGGATTGAGGGGGTGGAAGGACACTTATGTCAACACCACACCCTTAACATCTGAGAGATTTTTACATGAAGCCAAAATATAGTTTTAGTGGTGAAGGGAGAAGTTTAACATCCCCAAACTTGAAGTTTGCATCTTAATTCCAAAGCTACAGCTTCAGCAGGTGATTACTTAGAACTTTCTGCTCCTCTCGTTGCAGCCGCCATGGCGCCTGTGAAGAAGCCTGCGACGAAAGGTGGCAAAAAAAAGAAGCAGGTCCTAAAGTTTACTCTTGATTGCACCCATCCTGTCGAAGATGGAATCATGGATGCAGCCACCTTCGAGCAGTTCTTGCAGGAACGAATCAAAGTGAATGGAAAAGCTGGTAATCTGGGTGGAGGTGTGGTGACCATTGAGAGAAGCAAGAGCAAAATCACTGTAACTTCAGAAGTGCCATTTTCCAAGAGATATCTGAAGTACCTTACTAAGAAATATCTGAAGAAAAACAACTTGCGTGACTGGCTGCGTGTAGTTGCCAATAGCAAGGAAAGCTATGAATTGCGATACTTCCAGATTAACCAGGATGAAGAAGAGGAGGAAGAGGAGGATTAAATGCATGTGGATCTGGAAATATTTTGTACATTAAATTTCCTTCAATAAAACGTGGGGAAAAACAAAAACAAAAACAAAACAAAAAAAAAAACCACTTGACTAGAAAAAAATAAAATCAGTATTTAAAAACACAGGATTCAGTTTTCTCACATTCAGTCTGAGATATTTGCCCCAGAGTTTATTGCCAGGCTAGAAGATTCAGATGAATGCATTAATGGAATGAGCCAAGATATGACCATGCTTAAATCAAAATGTCATGATTTTGTACACTGACAAACCCAGTAGTTAGTACGTAGTTATTCTGATAACATTTTGCTTTGGTCATTATTCAGAGCTATTCATAAACTTCAACATGTCAGGTTACATATTGTTAGCTAGCTATTTTAATTCCTTACATGTAAAGTCAATAGTAGTCACATTATTTAAAAAAAGCCAAAAAGAAAGCTGTTCATACCTCTTTCTCAAGCAGCTTTTGTTTTTTCAGCTCTTTCATGATGGTTGTATCCTTTAGATAGGAGAAAATCATGTAAGGGTTACACAGTCTCATACCCAAGAGCACAAAAATAAAGTATTAACAGGTATTTAGTTAAGGCTGGTTATTCCATTGCAGGGTTTCTTGAACATTACAGATAAAAAACAGCCACTATGAGACCCATGATACTGGGCTGTTTCATATTGATTTACATAATATAAATACTGAAAACATGACATTGAATTTGTGTTAGTACGACTTCCTACCACTTCACAAGCACTTAACTTACTAGCCCTTTTTTTGGGGGGTGTGGGGAGGTTTGGGTTTAAAAAACAAAAAACCCACAACCCTGCACCGAACCCCCTCCTCCCTCAAAAACAACAACATATTTAATTGACTTTCACACATTAAGTGGTTCTACCCCTTCTCTTCACAGGGCTTCACTGAGGGGGTCTCTCCCTACCAAAACATCGTTGGCATTTGGGGCCCTCAGCCTGGATATGGGGACATAAAAGGCTTTCTGCTTTTCACTTTATTCTGTGGGGAAGACAGCAGAGGCTCAATAGCTACTTAGCTCCTCACTCCTCTTTCAACACTCTAAACAGAGTGTCACTTGAACTATCTATTCCCTGCCTCTCTCTTGGAAAGAGCCATCACCTCTCCAGCCACAGGCAGAGTTTCTATTGACCCTGAGCAAGTGGATTATTCCAGGTTTGACTAAGCTCAGGTCTACACTAACCCCCCCGTCGAACTAAGATACGCAACTTCAGCTACGTTAACAACGTAGCTGAAGTTGAAGTACCTTAGTTCGAACTTACCTGTGGTCCAGACGCGGCGCGCAGGCTCCCCCGTCGACTCCGCCTACTCCACTCGTCGAGCTGGATTACCAGCGTCGACGAGGGAGCACTTCCTGGTTCGATTTATCGCGTCTTGACAAGACGCGATAAATTGAACCCAGAACATCGATCCCGCGCCTCCGACGCGACGGCTAAGTATAGACCTACCCTAAGCTACATTCCATTTAAAAGAAGAGGACTTTCTTCTTAGTCCCTACAGGACCTGAGCACAAGAATGGGCCTTGAAATAAACCCAATTATCCTATCGAAGGGTTCAAAAATTTGGAGAATGCATGGTTTTAAATACAAATCATTTAGTCTGCTCTGAATTTGGGTATAGCTATATCCATACTGTTAATTCTGGGCAAACCCGACACACACACAAAAAGTCTTACTGTTGATCCCAGAGATTTAAGTCTTCTTGTAGTTTTTGGCAAGCAGTCATTCATTTCACTATTCAAATTCTGTTGACTTTCCATTCCCCCTGTGGAGACAAAGTTTCACCATACTAATCAGTCAAGATTGAGTTACTTTTTTTGTGGAAAAAGACCTACATTTAATATAGAGTCTTTGATCTTTGTTAGAATGCCCACCTCAAATCCCAAGGTTTGATAAAAATATAACTAACTTCTATACCTGGCACTGTATAAGAGTTAGATGGACACTATCAATTCATAAATATTCAGTTTCCATTGAATTTACCACCCATCCTGAGATACACACTCAGGAAATGAAATAATACTGCAAGCTATAAAGTGGCAATATCTCCTCAATTGCAGTGTGAAGGAGAAACTGACTATGTAGGTAGGTGGATGGAATGCATGAAGTAAGTAAGTAAGTAAATAAATAAAATAAAAATAATAAAAAGTCCTTAATGTTTCAATGAAAATAATGCAGTATTGCTGGAGGAGGGAAATTCAGATAAGCATTTTTCAAATTGCTGGCAGCCTTTTAAAATAGAAGCAGGTGGTCAATGAACCAACGTGAAGCAGAAACAAAGGACAGACCATAATCTCAAGCACTGAGAAAGCAAACCGAAGCAGCAGCGTATAAGCACCAAGGCCATGTTTACACTACAGCAGCAAAAGGGCTACAGCGATGCTGATGGAAGACGTTTTTCTATGTATGTACTTAATCCACCTCTTCAAGAGGTGGAAGATAGACTCAAAGGTTAGGTTGACCTTACTATGATGCTTAGGATGCAAAATTTTTCAGCAGCCCTGAACAATGTAGCTAGGCTGATCTAATTTTTAAAGTATAGACCAAGTGATAAGTTTCAGCATTGCAAGCAGTATGAAACTTTGTAATTTGCAAATTTGTCAAGTTGTAGGACTACTTACCTTTCTGCTTTCTAAACTGTCGGGATTTCTGCTTTCTAAAGTGTTGGGATTTGTCAAAGGACATAGGTACCTTCAAAGCCTCTGAAGATTTGACTTCATAGGACCCCGATGATGGGGCAGAAGCTAGAAATGAGGGAATAAGATATTCAGCACAGGAGAGAACACTAGTTATGAGAATCTGAAAGTGGAGTTATATTTATGGATTGATTGCCACCAAGCAGTTCAGACCGATACTGCATCTCCCAGTTTTTAATCTGCATAAAAGATATCCAAATAAAAGAGCAGAAGACAGACATCGTTTGTCCAGGCATTCTGCAGATCATATCAGCAGTAAAGTTATGCACATAGCAGAGCATTCTTACCTGTTTGTGTATGGACCACCACCATAAACTAGATTTGTTGTCTGTCCTCAATACCGCAGAAAGATTTAAAATTAGTGCATTAAAGTCTATTCAAGTAGTTATTGGAAACACATGAGCAATTAGAAGACAATCTTGTTCCTTTAAGACTGGATCAGCCCTATTTCAGCACTTTTGTGGCACTTTGAATGCACAAACTTTTAAAAGGTAGTCCTTCCACTTTAAAAAAGGGAGGCTCAATTGAACTCTGCCATTTTTCACTAACACTAGAATATGCTGCCAAGTGCGTAATTTTAAAAAAACTGCTTGCAAAAGTGTCTTTGAAGGGAATCAGGAAAGACAGGAGAACACAATGGCATGGATTCATCATTGCTCTTCCACTTACAGTTGGCAATATCCTGCCCTTGGTGATCTCAAGACAACATTTCAGATACCCCTATATTGCGTCTAATGACTTTAGTTAGACCAAAGCAATTTAGTCCTCAGGAGACGAAACAGTTGTGTGCCACAGGAAGAGAACAAGAGAGATACCATCAATGCCTGGAAATTGAATAGGAGAGACATGCCCAGATGATCCTAGCTGCCAATCCATGCCCCAAAGTGCAGAGGAAAAACCTCCAGGCCAAAATATTCCTACCTACCTGACTTGAGATCAGTCAATAAAGAATCTTCTCCCCTGATCAGTTAGACCCTGCACATATGAGCAAAACATACCAGCCAGGCCTCTAAGAAATAATTATTTGTACTGTCTGAGAGTACCAGTTTACTCTGGACACAGATGGTGAGGGAACACTGGACAAATCGATGATGCTTCGGAAGAAGGTGAAAAAACCCTGTTGCCAGTTATACAGTATGGAAAAATTCTCTCCTGATCCCTGCAGGCAACCGGCTGAAGCACGAGAGTTGCTTAGTAGAGCTGCAAGTGTTAGGAGGCCTACTGAGGACAAGAGGAAATCCTGTTCTCTCCATGAGGTGGATGAAAAAGGGGATTCAGACTCAGATTTCAAGGCCAAGAAGGGACCACTAAGACCATCCTGCAACTCCGCACAACCCACTCCCCTCCAGCATACAAGCCATAGAATTTATCCCAGAAACTGGGTTAAAGCATATATTTTTAGAAAGATCACAAGCAAAGGTCAATAGAAAAAGCATCTTTTCAGAGTTTCGCAACTGACTGGAAGCCATAGACAAGGAAGACAACACTTTCAGTGCCTCAAGTGAAAGTGACACACCAAATATTTACAGTGTAACTACAGAAGTCCTTGTCAAGTATGCTTGTGACAGACCCACATATGGTCTGAGCTCAGAGGAGCCGAGACTAGTTGAGTACCCTGTATCAGGCATAAACAGGGCCATTTACATTCCAGTGAAGACAACAGAGCAGCCCTAGAAAGAAGTTGAGCAGTTAGGCCAAGTCCTAATGCATGCAATTTCATCTCTCACAGTCCACAGTGGATGCGGTGTCGCAGAAAAACAGAGTTCTCACTCTTTCTTTGGGTGCAGCAAGGCAGATGCTTGAGTTAATAAAATGTAATTGCACAGAGGGAGAGAGTGCACTAGGACACAGGGTTTCCCCCTCCTAGGCAGGTCTCTCAAAAGATAAACAATTAAGGCAAGCATTTATACTTTGTGTTACATACAGTAATGATCAACAGTTTGTTTATATTAGGTCTTGCTCATTCCTGTATTTTCTCACTTCTGTTCTCAAAACATAGCCATCTCAAGGTTGGGTCATGCTGACTCTACTCTGCTGCCTTTTCACCCGCTTCTGACGTGAGCCCTGCTTCTACAAATCTCATAGAATCATAGAGTATCAGGGTTGGAAGGGACCTTAGGAGGTCATCTAGTCCAACCCCCTGCTCAAAGCAGGACCAATCCCCAATTTTTGCCCCAGATCCCTAAATGGCCCCCTCAAGGATTGAACTCACAACCCTGGGTTTAGCAGGCCAATGCTCAAACCACTGAGCTATCCCTCCTCCCCTAAAAATAAATCAAACAACCACAGTCTCAAGTTATTACAGCTAGAGTTAGCCTGACTCTTGCTCATATAGAGGCCTGCATCCAAATTCCCTCTACCGACTTCCACAGTGGGTAAGGAGGTGCACCTTAATCCGTAAGCATGACCTTGCTGCCTTAGGCCTTGGCTACACTTACGAGTTACAGCGCAATAAAACTGCCTGCAGCGCTGTAACTCACTAACTTGCAAGGCACGTGCAACGGTGTATCTCCTCAGATAAAGCGCTGCATGTACTCCACCTCCCCGAGAGAAATAGCAACTGTTGCGAAGTGGGTGGAACACTGGTCTTTCAGTATAGCCGAGGAACTCCACAGTTACTGATCTCCGGAAGCTCCCTTTGTTTTGAAACGGCACTTCCAGGTTGGAGTTCAGAGCTCCGTCTGGAACTGCTACAAACACAACTTTACAAACACAGCTACTGTTTGCAGGGGGGAGGGGGAAAGAAGAGAAGAACAGCACGGGGGAGGGCTCCGTTTCCCCAAGTTCTCTTTTATCTGCTCTTTAAAAACAAAGCCCCTGCTGTTTGCTTTCAGTGATTGAGAGAGAGGCAGGGGATGTGGAAATAATGAGCTGACAGGCTGTGGAGATTCCAAAAACCCACTCTCTCTCCCAAAATGCTCCCTGTCAAAGTCCCCCCCCCCCCCATTTGAAAAGCACGTTGCAGCCACTTGAATGCCCATAATGCACCGCTCCCAATACAGCTGCAAATGCCTCAAATGTAGCCACCTTACTGCGCTGGCAGCTGCCAGTGTGGACAGGCTGCAGCGCTTTCCCTACTCAGCTGTACGAACATGGGTTTAACTAACAGCGTTGTACATCTGCAAGTGTAGCCAAGGCCTTACTGAAATAAGTCTGCAGACAGTATTAGTGGTCACAAAAATCCAAGGATAGCATTGTGGACCCAAGCCCCCTTTGAGCAGACGTTTTAGCGTCGCACACAACCAGAAGAAGCTTTATCAAAGGCTGTAGGCCAGGGACAGCTGCCCGCCTGGATGCTAGCACTCAGGGGGCTTACACCTCATTTCCTCCGGCGCTACACCAACGCCGGCCTTCAGGAGTTAGCAGTAGGCTGGCTAATCAAAGCACAAAGGCAGGGAGCCTACGAGCCCTCAGGGACGAGAAAAACCGTAACTCGGCATCACTCAGCCGGCTGCTATGGCCAGTGAGCACCAGCCCGGCCGAGCAGGGGGAGGCCTCAAGGGACACCATCAAGCCCAGCCGCCCCACCCCGCCTGCAAGGCCACAGAGCACCCTTAACCCTCCCACTCGGGCCGGGTGCACCCGCCCCGGCAAGAGCCACTGAACGCCCACGGCTGCCCGGGGCTAGCGACGGCAAACCGCGCTGCCCGGAGCGCGGGCCCCACGCTCGCTCGCTCGCTCACCAGTGGCCTCGTTAAAGCGCTTGAGGGGGGCCTTGGGGAAGGCCATGGCTGCACAGCTCTCAGTCCCTACAGCCACTCACGCTCCTGGGGACCCACTCTCCGCTTCAGATTCAAACTGCTAACCGCCTTCTTAACACGCCCTCGACAACCAATCACAGAACACCGCCTTCAAGCCCGTAGAGCCACCCAGCCAATCACCGCGTCTGTCTGGAGCATGCGCACCACATCCCACGGGCAAGAAGTGATGCCGGCGCACGGGCGGAAAAGAGGGGGTGCGGGGCGCGTGCGCAAAACCTGGCTAGCTCGCGACGGCGCATGCGTACTGCGCTGTTTTCGTGAGCGGAAGGGAGAAGCGTGCTGTTAGCTGAGCGGTGTGGGGCCCGCGAGTCCGATGTCGGGCCCCTTCGAGGAGCGGAGCGGGGTAGTGCCCTGCGCCACTCCATGGGGCTGCTGGTACCAGACCCTGGAGGAGGTGTTCATCGAGGTGCAGGTCCCGCCGGGCACCCGGGCTAAGGACATCCAGTGCAGCCTGCAGAGCCGGCACCTGGCGCTGGCCGTGCGCGGGCAGGAGATGCTCAAGGTAGCGCTGGGAAGGGGGAAGCTGGCCGAGTGGCTGCCAGCGGGGCAGGGCCTGGCCTGGGCCGCAGAGCTGAGCGGGGAGGCCCCAGCAGTTGTTGCAGGCAGTTAAGACCGGCGGGGTGCGCTTGGTCTGGTGCCGGTTCGCTGACACCTGGTCCTGGCTGCACTAGGGAACGTGTAACCGCTTCGTGCCCTGGCTCGCACTGCTGGGGAGCCTTGCGGGAGACGCTGCTTCTAGCACCGTGGTATTAGCTTGCGGGGCTGCGGACCCCATGTGTCGTTGACATGGCCCTTTGAATGGTATCTCCTTTGGCTAGAGAGCGTCTGGTGGTTGGGGTGCAGCTCATGCAGGGAGTTGTGAACGTTTTCGACCCGTGTCCTGTGTTAGCAAAGAGTTGGGAATTTCAGATTTAAAAACGATGTTTGTTGTAAAGTTAAATGCAAACCTGCGAAAGTCCGTACACAAGGTAAATGGGAGCAGGCTGTTTAACATTGAGAATACTAGACTGATAAGGTGGGTGAGGCAATATAGAGAGACAAGCTTTCGAGCTTACACAGTTTTTCTTCTGGTCTAGGCCTGTGTAAGCTTCCTTCCAAGTTTGTCTTTTCGCCAGGAGAAGTTGGTCCCTTAAAATATATTACCTCACCCTTCTTGTTTCTCTAATATTCTGGGACTGACATGGCCACAGCAATACTGTAAACAGTTCAGAATATTGTCTCATTTCTCAATCCTTGAGATTGATTATTTTCCATTTAAGAGAGAAACAATTAAGTAATTTTATGCCCAGGGGCTTAATTTTTTTTCTTTTTTACGAAACCTGCTAGTACGTTTATTGTTTGGTTTTGTTGTTTCAAAACAAAACAGTTAAATCAGTTTTGAGGGAATTAAAATACTTCCTTGCAGGGCCTCAAATACAAATTGTAGTATTCTACTAGTATGTGAGAACCTAAGTGAAACTGAGTAGAAATACAAGCATAGGGGTCCACTCATTCAGTCCTCAAATTAGCATAGGTTTCATTTGATTGAAGCATTTGAAGATGGAGATCTTACATTTCCCCTTCAGTACAAGGTTCTGTACAAATAAATAATAAAAATGATGTATTGGTAACATCAATGACTACTACAAAATGTATGTTTGTCTTGGCACTGTCCCTTTAATATTTGTAAGTTACTGTATCTACTTGCAAACAGTACATTACAAAGTTTGTCTTTAATGTATTTCATTAGCAAACAGTAAAACACATTTAATGATGATGCATTGTAGAGTATCCATAGGAATGAAAGAATCAACTTTCTAATTAAAAAAAATTAGAAATGAGAAAGTTTTCAAAGTTGTTGCAGAGTACATTCTATGGTGTATATCTAAAAGTTTTTGTTTCAACAGTTGTTAAAAGCAAGACGTGTACACTGTAGGATTTATCTTAGGACTTCAAAACTTTCTGACTTTCTTTCCTTTCTCATTGGAAAGCCCATTTGCTTTCCCATTGGCGCTGGTAATTAGCAATTCTTTGCATCATTATAATTTATTTATATTGTGCCATAGGTGTGCATGGCACTTTACAGACATACTGGAACCTTGATGGGAAGTCACATTAAAATGGGAAATCCCCCACCCCCCCACTGAGAAAGACAGTCCCTTTCATTGAATGGAGATACTGAAACAGTGACAGGTATTTTTATTGTATTAAGCAATTATTTTTAATAATTATTTTTATTTACTTTCTTAGGTATAATAATCATTGGAACTTTTCAGTGCCAGGTTGTCCCATAGTTTCTTTTTAAACCATAGGAAGTTTTCAAACTTCTGTATAAACTGGGAGTAATGTTTTGTGATTCAATATCAATCAGATACTGAGAAACTTCCATTTTTCATAATCTTGTAAATATCTTTTTCAGGGTAGACTCTTTGACTGCACAATAGCTGATGAAGGGACATGGACATTAGGTAACTATCAGCTTCTTTTAAATGAAATTTTGAAAGACAGTTAAATTTCTGTGTGTGTTCAAATCTCTCTCCACATCAGCGTTTATTTCTTTTAAAGAACCAGTGTACTATAATTGTGTCATGATCTGTTTTCTTCAAGCATACAGTTCTTGGATCACAATACAAAAACAGCCTAATGATGTCTTTGTTTTTTAGTGAGAATCATAGAAATTAGGGATGAAAGGAAAATATTAAGTCGTCTAGTCCATTCCCTACCAATGAAGGATTGTTCCTGTTAGTATACTTTGGAGTGCTGGTTCCATTCATCTAGTTGTAAATGTCATGAGCAATCAGGCCTCATTGAGAGATTGTTGTCCAGATTTTTTTTCCCCTTGAGATTCACCCTACATTTCCCTTTTCTTAATTTCATCCCATTTACTTTGTTATAGCTCAGTATTCTGTCCAAAGTAATTCCTTGCCCTCTTTAGTGTTGGCCATTTTGAAAGTTGTTACCATGACCTCAGCTTCATTGTTTTCCCTTAGCCAAGATGCACCTACAATAACTCCTCACTTAACATTGTAGTTATGTTCCTGAAAAATGCGACTTTAAGTGAATCCAATTTCCCCATAAGAATTCATGTAAATGGGCGGGAGGGTTAGGTTCCAGGGAAATTCTGTTTGCCAGACAAAAGACATTATATACACATAGAGTATAAATTTTAAACAAGCAATTTAATACTGTACTCAGCAATGATGATTGTGAAGCTCGGTTGAGGAAAAAAGGTGGATCCTCTGGCTGCTCCTCTTGCTGTTTTTGCTGAACTTTCCCAATTCAAAAAAACACATTTAGAGATTGTTGTTTTGCTATCCTTTTTTTTTTCTTTCCCTTGGTAAATTTCTTTATAGCAAGTCATTACATGACTAACTCCCCTAATCACTTTGGATCTGCGTTCCCTGTCAGGATCGTCAATCACTAAGGATTTGCAAGCCAGCTTCAGTAATTTGGAAAGCTTCAGAAAGACGTTTGGCAGTCAAATTTCAATGGATAGTTTCTTCTTTTACTTCTTGGCCCTCTTCTTCCATTATTCTCATCACCTCTAGTTGCATCAGATCTTCATTGGTTAGTTCTTCTCCGTGTGATTGCAAAAGTTGTGTAACATCTGCTTCTTCCATCTCCTCAAAACCTGCTTTCTTGGCCAAGCTGAGGATATCTTTCTTCATAGCAAGGACAACATCTTTAAATCCCTTTTAAGTCATTGACACATTCAGGCCACAACTCCCCCCACACACCATTCATGCATGCCTGAGTAACTTCAGCCCAGGACTCACCAATGTTATTGATGCACTTCAGGATGTTGTAGTCATGCCAAAATTGCCAAATCGTAGGTTTGCCTTCCCCATTGGTGTCTTTGATGAGCTGGTTGAAAGTACAGCATAAGTAATATGCCTTAAATGCAGCGATGGCTTCTTGGTCCATGAGTTGGATGCGTGATGTGGTGTTAAGTGGCAGAAAGACACCTTTGATGTTTTCGCACAGGTTGATTGGATGAGCTGGTGCAATATCAATAAGCAATACAATCTTGAAATCAAGATTTTCCTTGGCACAGTATTCCTTCCATCCAGGGACAGCATAGAGAGTCAGCCATTCTGAAAAAATAGCTCCAGTTATCCATGCCTTCTTATTGGATCTCCAAATGACCAGAAGGTGTTCCTTTGAAAATCCCTTGAGAGCTCATGGTGTTTTGGATTGGTATACTGTCAGCGGTTTCATCTTCATGTCTCTGGCAGCATTACCATCTAGAAGCAAGGTTAGGCGGTCTTTAGCTGCTTTAAATCCGGGCGCTGTCTTCTCCACTCGGGAAATGTAAGTCCACTTAGGCATCCTCTTCCAGTAGAGGCCCGTTTCATCGACATTGAAGACATGCTTAGGGGAATAGTTGCCTTCCTCAATTATTTCCTTGAGAATAGTCAAGGAATTTTTTAGTTGCTGCAGTATTGGCACTAGCTGCCTCACTGGACAGCTTGATGTTATGCAGGTGGAAGCGCCTCTTGAACCAATAAAACCATCCCCGACTTGCTGTGAACATCTCTGTCCTTGATCCTTCACCTTGGTCTCTCTTCAAATTGTCATACAAACCTTTTGCCTTAGCTTGTATCACTAGCAAACTTAATTTGGGCCTTCTATCCATGCTGAGAGAAGATGCTCCATGTTTTCCAGCAAACTACTTCTTGATCGACTTATTGTAGTAGCACTAAGCGGTGTTACACACCGAGTACTAGCCCTGATCTTGTCAGCATTACTCCGAATTGTTCTCACAGTGGTCAGAGTAAGACCTAGAGTGATGCCACTCTAGGTCTTACTCTGCTCACCTGCATCAAAATGCCTTAAAATGTCTAATTTAGTACCCAAACTAATGGTTTTCTGGTTTTCTTACTGCTAGTGGTACTGCTAGGTGATCGACTGTCACTTGCTGGACATTTTTGACTCATGATGCTGGGTGATACTCCTCTGGACGGCGTGTGCATGTGCTACTCTTCATTCCCTTCAGCCTGGAGTGGTTGGGGTCATGCAGCATTAATCAGCTATTGAAAGGGAAAGAATTTGGAAAACCCATTCTCCAGGTCATTCTCCATGGTTATCTGCTCCCCTATTGGAAGCCCTGTGGGTTTAGGCTAGGACTAGTTATGGAGTCAGTGTCACTGGCAGGTTCTTACTTTCACAGGAGTCCTGCTGGAGGACCAAAAGCCAGTCTTCCAGGGTGCCCTGGAAAAACTGGCCCTGCTGTACCTCTCATAGTAACCAGGCACTCAGCACTGCAGCCAATGTAGCTGTGACTGTTGTCATAGGAGGAAAATAACGTTTGCTGCAGGGCTGAACCCCTCCTTGCTGTTTCTATGCAGGGGCAGAGAGATGCAGCTGGCATTGAAGTGAATGGCAAAGCGATGATGAATCATTGTGGGGATAGCGTGCAGGTGGAGTGTGTTTACAACATACAGTAGTTGGGAGGTGCTCCTGCCTTACCCCACACAGGCACAGCCCGCTGCAGACAATGAGGCGGGCAAGGAGGCTGAAGATGGCTGAGTAGTAGCAGCAGCAGTTTCCCCCATTGCGACTCAGGTACAAGCACAGGTGCCGACTTTACCAGGGGGTGCTCAACCGTTGGCTCTGTCCCAGGCTCACCCCCACTCCACCCCTTCCCCCAAGGCCCCATCCCACCTTTTCTTGCTCCATGCCCTCCCCCGAGCACGCTGCATCCTGGCTCCTCCCCCAGCCTCCTGAATGCTGCAAAACAGCTGATTGCAGCGGGCAGGTGGGAGGTGGTGGGGGGAGCGGAGGGGAGCTGATAGGGGCACTGCGGATCCACCCTGGTTCCAAGCCCCCACCAGGATGGGCTGCTCTTCCAGAGAATCCTGCAAGCAGTGGACAAAGCAGGCGGCCAAATGTTATAAGGAACATTGTGCAACTTTAAACGAGCATGTTCTCTAATGGGACAGCGCCGTAACAACAAAACCAGGAGGACGTTAAGTGAGGAGTTACTGTATTAATATGATTAATCTTTCCTCATCAGTCAGTCCCTCTAGAAAGGTATCACTTGGTTTGGAGGGAGTAAATATGTATGTACCACGTTTTAAACATGTGAATAAAGGGATCTTTAAGGGAAAAAAGTTTTCTTGTTACACATTGGTCTGGACTTCTGAGTTTGTCTTCATTTTCAGTGAATGTAATATCTTTTTGCATAGGCTTTAAGAAGTTTGACCAGAAAATTCACTGAATTATTAATGTTGAATTTGGCTGAAAAAGAGTATAGCACTTAAGAAGGCCAATGGTTATTTCTTTTTTTCTTATGAAGAGGACAGAAAATTGATACGTATTGTTCTAATGAAGACCAATCGAGATGCTGGAAATTGTTGGACCTCTCTGTTAGAAAATGAGTATGCTGCTGATCCTTGGGTACAGGACCAGATGCAGAGGAAACTTACACTGGAGAGATTCCAGAGAGAGGCAAGTCAGAGGACACTAATGACTGTTTGTGTCTTATTTATACATATTATACACAGGTTATGGCCATGAAACAGAAAAATTCTTTTACATTCATCAGGGATACACAAAGTTAACCCATTTTTACTATTTTATTTTAACCCATTCTGGTTGATTTGTCACTCAATGGGTTGAATCTTCATTAGGATACCGAACTGTGCCTGTAGGATGCCATTCTGTACTTTGAGAGAACCTAAAACTCTTCTTTTAGAATTTAAAAAAGGCATTAGTTTTGGAAAGTAATGCATAGTTCATTTAGAATCTTGACATTTGACTTCAGTGAAAGTTGCAAGTACCCAACAGCAGGAGAATTGAGCCTTGAAAAAGGACCCGTGAGTGACAGTCTCTCTCTGAATGATTACATATCTGTATTTAACGTTTTATTTTTCAGAGTCAAGTCTCCTTGAGTACATTTATACAGAACATAGAGTCAAAACTTTGTTTTGAAGACAAAGGAAAGTAAACTCACTGGGCAAATAATTCCTTCCAGTATTTTGAGTAGATTTCATGGTAAACTTGTTTCCCAGTGCTGTGACTACTACTTATAGCACATCACCATCTTTGTGTACTAGCATTAGTAATTCAGCAGAGCTGCGGGAATAGAGTTTATTAGCTAGCAAATGCTGAATCAGCACAATTTTTGTTTAACAAAAAAAGCAGCATTTTTATAAAAACCAGCTGTCCAGTACTGCAGGAACTTCCCCTTTCCGATAACAATTTAAAGGGACACTGTAAAAGTCAACAGCTGTAATATTTAACCCCACTCCCTAAAAACATTTTAAAGATTTTCTTGATATGGAAATGTAGCTGCCTCTTAAACTTGGGATGGCAACAGCCTGCAAACTCAGTTCTGCAGCGGGGCAAGCCACGAACCAGAATCCCAGTCTCTCTTTGTGTGCAATTGCTGATGCGTGTGTGCAAACATTTTTCACGCTCCCTGGAGAATTTCAACTGCCAATTCCCAGGAAAATAACAAGCAGAAGATTGTGTGCTTTCATCAGTTTGGGAGAGCATTAACAAACTTTGATTTATACAGTGATATATTGAGTATTAACCTTTATATGAATTGTTCTTTTATCTCTGTACAGAATCCTGGCTTTGACTTCAGTGGGGCAGAAATTTCTGGGAACTACAGCAAAGGGGGACCAGACTTTTCCAAACTTGAGAAATAAACTTTTCAACTGTGTTCCAAAGAACCAGAGAGAAATTATATGTTAAACTGAAGGAGCGGAATGTGTCGATGCTAAAGACTTCACCTGTCTACAGAATGAATGTCATCAAATACTGTCTCTGTAGATAGTTTACAGAGGATTTCTTTCAGTAGTATCAAGACAAACAGCAAAGTTATAGAGGCTCATTTTTAAATGTGTGCTAACTTTCTGATATTAATGGAAAATATGCACACATGATAAATGTACTTTCAAGGTGTCATGACTAATATTCCACAATGAAGTGAAATAGAGGCACAGTTATAGAATGCTACATAAATGTCAGCACACATCGTCTTGTGGAGAATTAATCCTACAGGCAAGCCACCTACCATTATCCTTAACTTTGAAAGAACTATATTTTCTAAATTTTAAAAATGTACTTTTGTAGCTCTCACTTGGTTAGCAGCCCTATGTGTGTTAGTAAATTCAATTTTAAAATTGCAATGGCAGAAACAAGACTATTACTCTTAGGTGCGGAAAATAAGGTTTGACATTTTAGTGTTACACCAAATGTTGCTGAAGGACAAACAGCGTGGTAGCAAAAAGTCAAAAGGTTTAGGTTGAAGCCTGGGCTCCAGTACTCGTAGGTCTACTTACAGTATAGTAACTTAATATTCTTTGTGGGAGGAGAAGAGGTTTTGATTTCTGAAAGGGTGGAATACTTTGCCTGTAGGATGCAATTCTGTGTACTTAGAACCTAAAACTCTTATTTTAGAATTTAAAGAACTGTTCCCATGTGAGCGCTACCATATTGCACCTCTTTCTGACTAACACACTGAACAAAATGTTGACTTGCATGCCATTGTGCAAGAAAATAAATGTGCAGCTATGCATTTCTATTGTCCCTACTTAGTGTACATTTTGAATTTAAGAAAATAAATGTTAATTACAGATTTTGGCTGGTGCTTAACTACTTAGTATTATGTGCTTTGTATGCAAGTTACATATTCTGAGACTTTCCTATTTTAATTCTTAAGGTAGCCAGCAGAGACTGAGTATATGTCCAATATATATTATTACAAAAGTCAAATCATCTCCATGTCTAAAAGAGTAAGAAGTCTGCCTAATGCTTTGCACCATGTTATGAATGTTTACAGATAGACTGGTAGACCAGTTCCAGCTGTCAATTCGAGTAGAGGTCTCTTAATTGACGATCTGCCAGCAGCCACCAGTCCATTAAAATCTAAGGCATAATTAAGACTTGCAGCTGATTAACAGCTATGGGGGTAAAGGGAAGAAGTGAGCGTAAGGTGCAAGATCTTAATCCATTTGTAAAATACTGTCAATATCTTCCATTACACCTAGGAGCAAATATAGTAAAGCTACACTCTTGTAATGAACCATATGAAACCTCCCAGCACATAGGTCAGCTGTTACCTGATCCACTAGGCTGGGAGAGCATTCAATTTCTGTAAAATATAACTTTTTCATTTTATAGAAGAATCATAGAATCATAGAATCTCAGGGTTGGAAGGGACCTCAGGAGGTCATCTAGACCAACCCCCTGCTCAAAGCAGGACCAACCCCAACTAGATCATCCCAGCCAGGGCTTTGTCAAGCCTGACCTTAAAAACCTCTAAGGAAGGAGATTCCACCACCTCCCTAGGTAACCCATTCCAGGGCTTCACCACCCTACTAGTGAAAAAGTTTTTCCTAATATCCAACCTAAACCTCCCCCTCTGCAACTTGAGACCATTACTCCTTGTTCTGTCATCTTCTACCACTGAGACCAGTCTAGATCCATCCTCTTTGGAACCCCCTTTTAGGTAGTTGAAAGCAGCTATCAAATCCCCCCTCACTCTTCTCTTCTGCAGGCTAAACAATCCCAGTTCCCTCAGCCTCTCCTCATACGTCATGTGCTCCAGCCCCCTAATCATTTTTGTTGCCCTCCGTTGGACTCTTTCCAATTTATCCACATCCTTCTTGTAGTGTGGGGCCCAAAACTGGACACAGTACTCCAAATGAGGCCTCACCAGTGCCGAATAGAGGGGAATAATCACGTCCCTCGATCTGCTGGAAATGCCCCTACTTATACAGCCCAAAATGCCGTTAGCCTTCTTGGCAACAAGGGCACACTGTTGACTCATATTCAGCTTTTCGTCCATTGTAACCCCTAGGTCCTTTTCTGCAGAACTGCTGCCCAGCCATTCGGTCCCTAGTCTGTAGTAGTGCATGGGATTCTTCCGTCCTAAGTGCAGGACTCTGCACTTGTCCTTGTTGAACCTCATCAGATTTCTTTTGGCCCAATCCTCTAATTTGTCTAGGTCCCTCTGTATCCTGTCCCTACCCTCCAGCGTATCAACCACTCCTCCCAGTTTAGTGTCATCTGCAAACTTGCTAAGGGTGCAGTCCACACCATCCTCCAGGTCGTTGATGAAGATATTGAACAAAACCGGCCCCAGCACCGACCCTTGGGGCACTCCACTTGATACCAGCTGCCAACTAGACATGGAGCCATTGATCACTACCCGTTGAGCACGACCATCCAGCCAGTTTTCTATCCACCTTACCGTCCATTCATCCAGCCCATACTTCTTTAACTTGCTGGCAAGAACACTGTGGGAGACTTAAGAGGTTCAGACCTGTGATCCATTATTACAGGGAAGAGGGTAGATATCTCACATTCCCACTAATTTCACTAGTGTGTTAATGCAAAGGCTGAGACTCTAACTAGTTCTTATTTCTGACAAATAGCATGAGAATGGAGTATGGACAAATTCAGGGCAAAGAAAGGAGAGAGGATGGGAAAGGAGGAAAACTGAAGGGCAAAAACGATCTGGTCTGTGAGGTGGACATTTTGTGCCAGCAAATGATAGTGAATGCAACAATGGGATACTGCACAAATAAGATAACTGAAAGTTTAGTTAATATGTAAAGAGTTTGTGCAACTGCCTATTTATAGCAGTAGTACCAAGTAAGATTCCTAGGTACTATGATAATTTTACATCCTGGACCATCATTAAAAATGGAATTCTGTATTCTCCACAGACTGAGTTTGACAACGTGTACCCTTACAGCAAATATTCCTATATAGTCCAGGCTCTGAATTTGGTGCCCTGTGATGCTTTGGGAGAGTTCTGCAAAGACAGGCCGAGATGAGCATGCTACTGCAATATAAATGGGAGATGGCAAAACTTTCACCAAACTTACATCTAAGCTGCAACTGTTTAGAATTGTACCATGCACAAAGGAGGAAAAAGCCACTTAGCTGTGATTATGTATCTTGAAGTTAAGGGACAAGATCTTTTAGTAGTGGAAGGAGGCCCTGTTACCATCCACTTCCAGTTATTGCCTAAAAGTAGTTTCTATTGTAGTCAGCCCAGTACAAGACACGGTCTAAAGGTTCATGAGGAGAAGAGAGAGTGGTGCATGCTAGGATATGATTTCACTGGAGTTCAAATCCCTTTTGCTCTCTCCAGATGCCTCAGACATAGAGCCAAGAGATAATGTGAGCTTTCTGGATAGGAGCATAGTTATCCAACAGCTTTATTTCGGTTTCATGTTGTACAGCTCCACTCAAGAAATCACCTCTGCAGCTGAGGGAGAAGTAACTGCTTAGTCAACCCTTCAAAACCAATTGTAAAAGCAATTCAAGGGTATGTAATGGACACTTAAGAGTCCTTGCTCAAGAACTGCTTATGTAAGAAGGCCACTATAATACTTTGTTCAGGGCTACAATAAAGCTCTCCTCACAGCTGTTCTGAAGCCCTCCTAGACTCAGGTATGGAAACAGGTGCCAACACCACACTCCTAGTTCAGAAATTCATCCATAGAAAGTGACAAACATCTTGGGGAGGACAGGTTTCAAAAATTCATATTCAAAAATTTGAGTATCCCCATAGCTAGTATCTATGGTCTTTATTGTTTAAAAAATAAATCATAGGAACATGTAGCCTACTAGTAGTGCAGTGTTGGTACTTCAGCCACTATGGACATTTCAGATGGAGCGATCCTTTAGAAAAAGTCAGGCTATCCTATTTCAGATATTTGTCTCCTGCTTTGACATTTAGTCTAACTAGAAAAAGGAAAAGGAAAACCAACCCTACTATCATCTGTACATCAAGCAAATCGTGCTAGGTTTGTTAGTCTTAGGTGTCACATGTAAACAATCTTTTTCCTTGGACAATAAGTTGACAGCTGCTTTAAGATAAATGACAATGTGATCTCTTAGCACCAGTTTTGCATTTGTTTGGAAGTTTAATTACTGTTCACAGAATAGTAGTAAAGAAACTGCTGGAGTTTTGTAACAGGTATTGGGAAGAGGGTCAGAAGGACAATTACTCAGATACCTGCATTTCAATAAGTTTTATTGAAAGGTACATTCTTTAATGAATACTGAGACAATGGTACTTCTGCCAAGAATGGCACAGTGCATCTTCAGCAGTTGCATTCAACTTACATAGCATGTCTTATCCTTTGCTTCTCTTGCCCCTTTCACTGGCCAGTGGTAGGTATGCTGTATGTAATTTCCACTGCTAGGTGCATGGTCAAGGCTAGTAACATTCATCTATAAGTTCATAGTACAATTTTTTCCCCCTTAAGTTGTTCACTACTTAGCAGTAGTTTAAAGTGCTCTGTAGGAAGTTGACTATGCTTTTACTGCATAGAAGGTGAGTAGTGTTTCCCCCAAATCAATGTTGGCCTTTGAAAAGTAGATGGTGTACCAGCCCCACATTTTATATAGTTATTCACAGTTCTTTTCTCCCACTGCCCAAATAAGTTAGAGTGTATGCAGGAGTTTTTAAAATGATTGACCAATAAGGTTCTCATGCAATGTGATGTAGAGCACTCAGAAGTCACTGCGTACATCCCAGCTTCAGCCATTCATTTCTTAAGCTACATCACTGGAGCTTTACTTGCTCTTAGGCATTCTATTTATGAACATCTTTAGAGGTACTACCTCATGTTTGACCTTCCTCTACTGCTGAAGAGCTAGCATTGACACAGGGTTTATGTCTTTCAGTGACAAACCAGGATGTGTTCTAAATAGCAGAGCTGATTCAGTGCACCACATTAGAGGTATAGATGCAGTTTCCTATTTGAGCAACAAACGCTGTCGGTCATTGTGCATTATAGTGGTACTTGCACAATTTCTACTGAGGGCACGTAAACTGCACCTGTGTAATAATCAGAATTTGTCCCCTTGTCTACAAGTGAACCTAGGGAAAAAGCTATTGTCAGGCTCTGCAACTGACTTTAGACAGAAATAGCAAAGTAGCAATTTTACTGACATTGCAAACAGATAAAGGGTACAGTTTGCTTGTTAAAGCCATGCTTTCAATCTCCACCATTCAAAGTTCACAAAATTATACTTTTCACAGAATGAGGGTAGAAGGATGACCAAGTTCAATAATGATGCCGAGTAACAACAGCAGGCTTCCCCAGCATTCGGTCTGTCTGATTTGTATGTTATCATCTTAGCCAGAATTGTCAACTCTGCACTGGAGGTGAAGTAAGTGGACTGCACTACATCAAAGGACTAATGCCTTGTGCAGGAGGACATGGCTACTCAAAAAGACATGACACAGAATACAAAACGTTTGACTTAGGTAACTGCATCTCAGAGACTATTCAGTGCAGTATCAGGAAGATTTGTCTGAGACAATTTGGTAGCCTCAGCAGTCCTGAAGCACATTATGACTCTTATGTTTCAAGTACAAGTTTTAGGAGGTGGAGAATCAAATTGCATAAAGTTAAGTAATCCAACTAAATAGCCACAGTTGCAGTAAGCCAAGGTTAAACTACACTAGCTTTTCTATCAGTTAAACTACCAAGTTGTCGGAGGCTATTCACTACTATAAAACAGCATTATAATACTTCACTGTTACATATGCATATTTCAATATTCAGACAGGTTTTAGTAATTCGTCCTTCAGGGACTGTTTACTACTTATTACTCCTGTAGTCAGCACCAATACAACTGCATTTGCTGGAAAGGTCTACTAAAGAAACCTTCTGGATGTTTCAGGTTTTCCAAGAGTTGAACTGCCGATGCTGGAACAGCTGTCATGTTTCAGGCTTCAGTTTTCAATTCCACAGCTGAATTCTGTAAACTAGCCTTTAGGATAGTCATCTTTCCATTTTAAGATTCCTGTGCAGACAGTATAGAGACATTAAGTCAACTAAACAGCTGTTACTACAAATGGCTACGTGCTGTACAGATGTCATACAGCAAGACAATTTCTGCCCCTGAAAGTAAGAAGAGGATGGGGTAGGGGGAAAAAGGATACTTGCTGTCACAAAAAAAGAAAAAAGAATAAAAGTAGCAACTCAGCAGTGAAAGTTAGTTGGGTAAGTTATGTCCTACTCAGACTCCCACCCCATCCCCGAAGTTTATTTTAGGCCTTTAAAGTTTGTTTCAGCAAGACTGGTTTATCATTCATTGGTTAAATACAGGCAGTGTTCCAATAAAATGTTTAAAAACAGCTTGTCTAGTCAATGCACAGGACAAAGTTAGAAGCAAGTTTTGCCAGATAGTTTAAACATGGTTAAGCTTAATGTAAGAGCGACAGAGTCCTGTAGCACCTTACAGACTAACAGATATATTGGAGCATAAGCTTTCGTGGGTGAAGACCCACTTAGTCAGATGCATGTGGTAAAAATTTCCAGAAGCAGGTATAAATATGCAGGCCAGAATCAGGTTTGAGATAACAAGGTTAATGCAATCAGGGAGGATGAGGTCGCTCTTGCAGATCCGGACTGACACTGCTACCCTTCTGAAGCTTAATGTAGATACAGTAGAACCTACGTTGAAAGCAGCTAAAGAAAGTTACCTGTTACGAGCCAGTCTCTGGGATTGTGGGGAGGTGAGAGATTCTGTAGTAGCTATGCTTCAGCTGCCGTGCTGTACGTCCTGACACAATCCACTTCAGCTTCTGAACATTTGGTTTTGAACACTTGCTTGATGAGTATTCTGCAAGGCACTTTAATACCAGCTCCTTCCAGAAAGTTAAGTCTCTGCTATTTGTCTGAATGAAGAAAGGTTGAAGCTAGAATTAGGCACCCATTTCCCAGTTGTTTTAATCCACCCTCACCACCTACAAGCAAGCTAAATTGAGAAAGGCCTCGTACCACATGCCAATTGGGGGAGGTGTGAAGGGGACAAGCTTGGGCGCCAATGGACTGCCAAAGGCCCTTAGTTCTAAGAGGTTCCCTCGACTTCCACTGAAGGAGCCTTGCTGCTCCCCCCCACGCCACCCCTGACCTGGAGACTTAATATCAATGTACCCCAGCACATATAAGTTTCTTTATCCTCAATGGTCAACTAGAACCAGCCTCCATTTACTAAGCTATTGCAGCCTCTGCAACTGTTTAAGTTGAAACGTTTTTTGGTTGTTGTTTTTTTTAAAAGAGCAAGAGCTTGAACAAAATACTTCACATTACTTTTGTGATTTACTGTGCACCTCCAACAGAAAGGACTAGTTGTTCCCAGGTGAACAAGTTTCACAATAGTTCCACAGAATGACACCATATAAATTGTGGATGATAGTAATAGTCAAGTTGAGCAGAAACCTGATTTGTAGGTCTTCCTTCACTGTTTATTTACATCATGGATACTGTGAAGGACTGTTGTGCCCTTTCATCCCCTATGAGCCAGTCACATGAATGCAGCATAAAAGTTACAAGCAAGTTTTTCAAATCTCTCCATCAGGGGAGAAAAAGTCAACTCCAATTTGTCAGATCAAGTAAAGAATTATTCCATTTTTAATGATAAACTAGAATCCTTTCTTTGGAGGAGCCTTCAAGACAAGCAGAATTATGTTCAGCAACCTAATGTTAAACTTGTTCAGAGACTCTACCCTTCACTGTTCTTAGGGTCATTTTCCCCATGACCTACCTTGGAATGTATTTGAAGGCATTCTATCGCCTCTTTCAACTCTAGCAGTTTCTTTTCTTCAATCTCTAGTGCCAATATAGATAATGCCAAAACAGAAGGCTAAGGGGAACAGAAAGTAAATGTTAATACTGACAGCTGAGCCTGTTAAGCTTCAGTAAACTAAGTGCGATTATGGTATTAGAAACCACTTACCTTGGCTTTAGAGAACATGATTCTGCAGTGACATGCCTTAAGCTGGGCTTCAAGTCTCTCAAAATTAAGATGCTTTCTCCTGTAAGAGAATGGCATTAAGAGTTTAGTTAGTTGTAGAGAGTATGTAATTTTCTTTTTCGGTATATCAATCAGATCAAGACTGCAAGAGCCTTAGAAATTTGCTGAGTGTTTAATACAAAATTACTCAGACATTCTCTTGGATACGGTTTAAGGGCTCCATCAGTTCCAGAAATGTTCGTGAAAGAAGAATGACAGGCTTTTTTAAAGTTCAGAGGTGTTAGGTATGTCTATACATTGCAGCTGCACTGCTGTAGCGGTTTAAGTAATGTTCTCCTGTCAGGGTAGGTAATCCACCTCCCCACTTCTGCTGTCGACCTAGTACTGTCTACACCAGGGGTTAGGTTGGCATAGCTACATTCAGCATGTAGATTTTTCACACCTGAGAGATGTAGGTATGCCAATGTAAGTTCCTAGTGTAGACTAGCCCTAGGACTCAGTTTCTGCACTATAAAATTAAGTTTTGCAGCTTAGTGTGCTATTGCTTTGTTTTATGCATATGTATTTTTCTATATACATTTGCAAAACTGGCAACATGGTAAAGTAAAAGCAGTTTTGACTTTATATCCCCGGTTGTTCTGACCCAGCTAAGGGTTATTGCAGGTTTGATATGCTTACAATATTTGTTGACCAAGCAAGTTTTGATCTGGAAGTAACTAAGGATATTCATGAACCAGTTGTCTTTTCAGAGAAGACATTTTGAAAGACTATCGGCCAGACACTACTGCTGCTGCTTGATCAGCAATGCATTAACCTGCACCTGTTCAGCAAGCCTGTTTCCCTGATATAAAAATGACCCAGAGCATAGTTTTAGTTTAGCTGTAAACATTGTCACTGAAGTAGGAGAAAGCTTTGTTCATTAGAGCACAGTATCAATCTACAGGAATTCATATCAGCCAATGTTTACCCGTTTCTAACTGTTTGCATTCTCACTTTTGATTTAAATTGTATACATGAAAAGTAGATTACTTGAGTGATTTTCCCCACCAGCCCTTTCCAGTGGGCAGTGAAGCTTCAAAGTCATGGTGAAATAGCTGTTTTACCTTTCACAAGGTAAATTCTCATGGATGAGCAAGTGATAGAGTTGTAGAAACTGAAAGGCAGTTGTAGTTTTGACTCTCCAGTATAGCTTCTCTAACACAATTTTCTCCATTCTCATCATGTCAGATACTGTGAACCTATACTGGCTTATTCGAATTAAGTCAGTGGCTAAGGGAATGTTTCTTTCTTCTTCTGTTGCTTTCACAGCCAGGTAGAAGCAGCTTAGTCCAACACAGCCTAAGTGTTTAGGCTGCACCTAAAAGAGAGGTCAAGTTCCTTATTATAACGAAAGCATTTTATAGTAGTCAGAAAAATAAACATGTATTCAGCTAAAATAGATGTTGGGCTCTCTTTAAGTCAAGCTCTGCAGGTAGCAATCATTTTACATACTGTAACTCGACCATCCGCATCCATACACCATGATGTCAGATGCCCAAAATTACTTCTCACTCTGCCTTCTACAAGTAGGGGCCATTTGAGAGATTCCCTCTCATATACTGAGCTTTCCTTATCGTATTAAAAACCTAGCCACTGTTATACCAGGTTAGATCAGTGTCACTAATCCAATATCCTATTGGAGAGTTGGACAACGAGGATCCTTGGAGGAGAATTAATGAATAATCTAACTCTAGTGGACATTTCTTCCAAAAAACACTGAAAGAAACTGGCATGTGCTCAGAAGCGAGTGTGTCTAGTCCTTTTCTAATCTGATGGGGTTGGATTTAAAATGTTCTAAAGGATATTTTTTGGATTCAGTCATCATTCCACTTCCCCCCACCCCCCTCTTTAGGAATATGCATAGTCTCCAACTGTGGTATGCTAAATT
Organism: Chelydra serpentina; assembly: GCA_037349315.1. Taxonomy (NCBI): domain Eukaryota; kingdom Metazoa; phylum Chordata; order Testudines; family Chelydridae; genus Chelydra; species Chelydra serpentina. Next base: position 23,388,886 of record JBAIAC010000035.1, on the reverse strand, counting down.
GCCTTAAGATTGAGTTGGAAGATTTTGAATTGCTTACTTTTGATTATACAAGTATCTCCGAGAACTTTTATTTCTGATAGCATACACAATCACATAATGAGATCCTCTGGTCACTCTGCGCAATTATAGGAGTACTCTTCAGTCCCCAAATCCCTCCTTCCCCAAAACTATTGAAGCACTCAGTTCTGACCAACATCTGAAGTCTATTGAGCACCTGGCATTTTGGACAAGAACCTTACAGTCCTAGAGTAGTAAAATAAAAAGTAGCTTACAGGAATGTACATGTACATCTTGTATTGAAAGGAGTAAGAGAAAGCCTGTGTACAAGAGAAGTTTGCTGTTTAACCAGAGATGTGAAACTGACATGTCTACACAAATTGAGATATAGGCCTCATCTACACTTGAAAATTAAGTAGGCTTAACTACATCACTAAGGGGTGTGAAAAATCCCTCCCCCTACCCCCATAGTTAAACTGACCTAACCCCGGTTTAGACAGCACTAGATCAACAGAATTCTTAAATCAACCTAGCTACCACTTCTGGGGGATGCGTATTACCTGCACAGATGGCAGACCCTCACCTGTTAGCATAGGTATATTTCCAATGAAGTGCTATAGCAGCACAGCTGTGCCATTATAGCACTCCAAGTGTAGACAAGCCCACAGGCTGTGTCTTCACTTGGAATAAAAGTGTTCTTAACTAAAGTTAAAATCTTATTGAAGACAAGCACTATGTAGTTTTCACATAAGTTAGGTGGTTATGTTAAAGGCTATGAAGCATAGCTAACATTTTTTCTTCTTAAGTGAAGGCAAGGCCATAGAAAGTTAGTGCATTAGGGCTTATGTTTCCAAAACATACCTTCATTTTAGACAGAAACCGGTCTAAGAAATTCACAGCTAAAGAAAATGTTTCTGTATTGAAGCCAAAGAACTGAGTTAAGCTGAGGAGATCTTTTACTTCAAAGTCTCGCAACCTTGCAGTCATTCGGAGGCCGTTGTCATGAGCAGTTTCAATTAGCCTCAGGCCAGAAGCCTTTGGCTGATATCTTAACTCTTGTTCCAACAGCGCATTGAGCTGGTATAGTAATTCCTGAGCTTCAGTTGTTACAAGCATTTCAATCATCTGTAACGAGACACAAATACTTAAAGCAAGAAGCTACTAAGAAAAGTCCCAAAATGCCTTTATGGTATGCTGGGGAGTTACAGATTTGCCCCAACATCAATCAGTGGCAAAGAGGCTCTTTCAAGTACATGAAAGCTCTTCATCTTTCCCCAGGAGGATAGAATTACATCATAACATTAGCTAGCTCTACTTAGATTTATAAAGACTCCCTCTCCGTTGTTCTAGTCAGACATTTTCTGCTGTTATATTACTGAACTTAGACTTTTGATTTTATAGTACACATTTTACAGAAGGTTCCTCTCAATTAATTAGCCTCTTAAGGTTGGTCTATGCACTTCCACCTTGTTTCTCTGACTGTATAAATATCTGTCTGCTGTGTGTTTCATTCCATGCATCCGATGAAGTGGGTTCTAACCCACGAAAGCTTATGCCGAAATAAATTTGTTAGAAATACTTGTGGCACCTTAGAGATTTTCTTATTTTCATTTTACAGAAGATTATTTATGGATTTGGGTGGCCTTCAACTGGCGCGTTATGGCCAGCAAGCAGCCTTCCCCTTTAGTATATACACCCTGAAACGCGCACATTATACAGGAATCTGGGCTGACATTTCATGTACACAAGGAACCCAAACTCAAGTTCAGAAGCATTCCTCCCGGAGAGAGATGTCAGCACTTTGCAGACCGCGGAGCTGTCGCGCTGACTGAAGAGCACAGACACATTGCACACAGGGCAGCTGCCCGAGCCCCTCCAGTCACTCGGCACCGCCCCCTCCGCAGGGACATGCCTGGGCTTGTCCGCCCGGCTGGGGAGAAAGCGGACTCGGGTTTACAGACCCCCCCGGGGCATAATCTTAGGGGGGGGGGGCTTCAAAGCCTCCCCCTCCTCCCAGCAATTACAGCCCCAAGCTGGAACAGCGCACACCGGCTGGGTCATGGGGCACAGAACCGCCCGCCCAGCCTGGAGCCCCTGGGCCCCCAAACCCTCACGCGATCTGCCCAGGACTGGACCCCCCCGCCCCCCGCCCAAACCCGAACCCGATCGAGCCCCCCAGCCAAACCCGCCCCCGAAACTCCCCCGCCGACCCCTTACCGTGTGACCGGGGGCAGGCGCCGGGTCCTGCTCGGGGCCGCGGGCACCTCACCGATAAATACTCATAAAACGTTACTTAAAACCCCAGCGTGTTAGTCGCCGCCCCGAGACCGCCCGGGACCCCACTGCGGCGGAGCCTCCCCCTGCCACCCTCCGCGCCCACCCTGTCTGCAGCCGGGGAAGGATGAGTGCCGCCCCTACTCGCCTCCGGTTGGCTGCTTCAGGGGCTGATCGACCAGCTAGTCGGCCAATCAAGACGCTGCCTGAGAGGGAGGCCGAGGCTGGCGTTTACCGGCCTCTGCAGTCGGGTCGGGGAGGGGAGGAGTCAAAGAGCCTAAGCGCTGCCTGCTTTGGTCGCTAGGGGGCAGAGGCAGCTCCCAGCACCATACAAGTGTCGGGCTGATGCCTAGAAGCAGCTGGTGGAGTCACCAATGGCACCTTGCTCCCCTCCCGCCCAGAGTACCTGGCTTCTGGCTAGGGCTGTGCCCACGAGTAGGGTGACCAGATGTCCCGTGTTTATAGGGACAGTCCCGTTTTTTGGAACTTTTTCGTATATAGGCGCCTATTACACCCCCCCCCCGCCCACTCCCATTTTTTCACAGTTGCTATCTGGTCATGGGCCCTGGAGGGCTAGAATCTGAATCTTTCTGGCACCACCAAATAAGTCTGCTGGCTCCTCTTTGCGTGTTTGTAAGTCCCATAAACTTTCCTCAACCTAGATACCGTTTGACAGGGGGATTCTTTCGGTTGGCACCTTTTACATGTTTCTCCAGCTACCTAACAGCTGATGCTCTGGCTTCATTCACATTGTAGGGTCCTGATGTTTCCATCTTCTCTTATAGAAAACTTTACAGTTAAATTGTTGAACTCACACTATTTTGTTTTAAATTTATTTTCCTCAGGTATTTACTTTTGAAGGCATTTAGACATCTATCTATAACTTCGGTGGATTTCCAGCTTGCACATCTGTATGTCAAGGTAGAAATAACATCGGAGTTGAAGCTTACTTTATCTTTTAATGAAAGCTGAGTTTCTCACCTAATTATATAACTCTAGGAGCTGGGAACTTTAAGAAAAACATAAAAACATGAGAGATTCAGGCTGAAATCACTAATGTGGGCAGCACAGCAATCTTGCCTAGCTACAGCTAAGCAATATTGTATTATGAGTAGGCGTGGCAGAATACATTTAAAAAAATAATTTAAAAGGATAATACTGATATTTATTTTAAAACATTTTTAGATTATCTATTTAAATTTTCATATTTGTGCAAAATCATGGGTGTTTTAAGCATTTTTTTTCTATTTTTATTTAAATTTTCACAGTTGTGGGAAATTATGGGTAGGGGATCAGACAGTTATTTAATGACTGTAGACAATGACAGTAGACTGTAGACAGTGAGATTCAAAAGCTAAAGCTTTACAGACTATTAAAACACATTGCCAATAACACATCAAAATATACCAAGTAAATATAATTAAATCAACAAATCATACCTATTTTTACTATTTATTTGCTAGTTCATTGGTAACAAGCCTAATTTGAAAGTCTAAATCACTTGATTTTGACTCTTATAAGCTCTCAAACTGCATTGTTCTTACTTTATCTATCTGTACATTTCTGTTATTATCGATAGAAAAATTTTTAATTGGTTTGTGTGCATATGGTGCAATCACTGTTTACCAACAAAGATCTAATTGTTCCAACCTAGCTATGAAGCAGCTTAGCCTGGCTATGTACAAACAGCACTATGTTACAAGGTGGCACCACCCAGCCATGTTCTACCACTCATGACTGGAGGCATAGAGTATCGCTTACTCTCACACTTTTACTGCAAGTCTCATGCTATTTGGCTGTGTTTTTAAGGACCTAGCTCCTAGAATAATGTGAATGTGTGAAAATCTCAACTGTCACAAAAAACAAATTTATAACCCCCAGGTTTGCAAAGCAATGTTTGAGTGTACCCCCAAAGGGTCAAAATACAGAAGTCTGATAAAGAGAACCCTACATTTATTTATTACATCTCATGGATTTTAAACCAATTTTATGACTTTTGGGGGCCTAACTCATGCTTGTTGAATGCTTAGGATTGAGAGTACTGAGGCAATCTGGGCTGACTTTGTCCAAATGCTATGGTGCTATGAGACAACCTCACTTAGTCATTCTAAATCACCACCACCCAAGAGGCAACCTGGTCCAACCATATCCAAATGCTACCTCTTCATCAGGTGACTTGGCCTAGCAGTATCAAAGTGCCATCACATCAAAATTCAAAGTTCAATTGTTGTACCACCATTAGGTTCACTTAGCTATCACTGTGGTATTAGGTGACTTGCTCCAACTGTGATTAAGAGCCACCATCACCGCAAGGTGCTTTGGTGCAGCCTTATCAATTTTCTTGGTATCTAAATATTTTTAGGGCTAGGAAAGCACCATCATGTGATACCTTTTTTGATAAACTGAATCACAACCAGGATAGATGTCCAGAAGGTCAAAGATGAAAAAGATGGCAGACTTTTGCTAGATCTACCCATGTGCTTATAAAAGGCCTTATAGAGACAAAAATAAATGATCAGACCTTTAGAAGAAATGCTGAACCCTACCCCAAAGGATGTTAATTTCACATCTTGATACATACCAGCATACACCTATACGATGGTGCATTTTATCGCTTTTGAAATATAAAAGTAACTTGAGGGTTGGGGTTTGGGAGGTAAAGGGGTTTGCTGACAGTGCAAGAAATATGGAATGAAAATTAATGTCAGAAGGACAAATAGGATAAAAATAAGTAAATTTAGCAATGGACAAGGTAGGTAACTCCTTTATCTTGATGGTCAAGTGGTGAGTAATTTCCCTTTTTAGGATGTCTAATAACATCAGATGGAGAATGGAACAAAAAAACCAGAAGGATACAGATTCATTCAACAATTTTCAAGGACTTCTGTGTTGTCAAAAGTGAAAACTACACATCTACACTAGATTGCTGAAGTGCAACATATGATCAACACTCTTGTATGGATATGAGAGCTGGACACTTAAAAAAGACACTGAGAGATGACTCTGGGCAGTGGAGTTTTGGTGTTATGGAAGAATATTAAAAATTTGCTGGATAATCAAAACTATGAACAATGAGGTGATAAGGATAAGTTTAAAAAGATCACAATTACATGAGACCCTTGTTAAGAGAACAAGATCTTTCTGCGGACACATTGCTGCCGATCACAGAGTGACTCAATTCCAGACAATATCAGCTAAGATTGCAGGCAAACCAGCAAGAGGAAGAAAGAGAGCCAGCTATGTCAGAAATATCACCAGATGGACTGGTATCCAAAGGAGAATGGAAGTTATACAACACAGTCGAGACTGCAAAAAATGGAAGTTTGTGGTTGACAGCCTCCTTATCGGAGATGTTGCTTGTAGAAAAAGAGTATTTTGTAATAGTGAAAAACCTTGAATCCACTGTATACTTTCAGGGACTGTAAAAAATGATATAGCAAAGACCTAATTAAAAAAAAGTGTATGCCTGTCTTTGCACATACACATATGCACTTGCCCTTACACGTGGACTTTACGGCATGTAATGAGCAAAGCAGTAGGTTTGCACTTGCACCAAGCTAGACCCCAGGAGCATACAAACAGAATATGCAACTACAAAAAGGGTCAATGGGTTAACTGGACCTATCCAGTCTCTCTGCCCCCAGGCCCTACCGGGGGCAGGAGCCCAATCACCACCTCCAGGTTTGGTTCCCCAACACCCAAGGGACACAAACAGTGAGTGTAGTGGGAGCATGAGAAACAATAAAGGGACAGCAGACAGCAGGCCTTAATTTGAACTGAGCCATAAGGGTGGAATTGGTGCTTGCTTGCCACCAGCTTACCATTCATGTCCTTCCTGGAGTATCATCAGGGACAAAGGAGAAGGGGATTGACCTTAAAAAACTCTTACAAATCAAATTGCAGCAGGCTTAAGAGATGCCTAAGGATTCAGTCTCCAGCCAGGAGATCTGAAAGTGATTTAGGGAGTGGGGATTCACTTTCTAAGCATATATTGCAATTTTCCTGAGCTCGGGGAGCCACAGATCATTCTGGGATAAAAGGCCCAAGAGCTGAAAAGTTGAATCACATTTTTGATCCAACAATTGTGAATGATAAAAAAAAAGAAAAAGTAAGGCTGGGTGGGAAAAACTGGAGGCCTAGGCACAAGGTAGAAAGGTCCAGGCTAAGAAGAAATAAAGCCAAGCTTTTGCCTTTTAACATTCTGAGAAACCAGCATGCCAACGGTTCAATCCTATAACCATTATTTATGCCAGGAGGCCGTACTTATATGTAAAGTGGGAAAAATCCACCCAATTTAGGATTAATCCATTTTTCAGACAGAGTAATTGTCAATCATGTATAGTTTTTGATCATATACATATAATAGAAAGATAAGACAGCACTGGTACGGGACCAAGTTAGCAAATTCTGAGGTACCAAGAAGATCTCCACTTCATGATGGTAGTCTCAGTCTTTGGGCCCGTGTTCTCTAACTTTAGCCTGTGTTCACCATAGAATCATAGAATATCAGAGTCGGAAGGGACCTTAGGAAGTCATCTAGTCCAACCCCCTGCTCAAAGCAGGACCAATCCCCACTTTTTGCCCCAGATCCCCAAATGGCCCCCTCAAGGATTGAACTCACAACCCTGGGTTTAGCAGGCCAATGCTCAAACCACTGAGCTATCCCCCCCTCCCCATCTAGCATTACACATACCCAGTTATACATTTACTCAAACTTTCATAATTTGTTTTTCATTCTCCGTTCTGTTATTAATTATTAACATTAACTTTATATTAGCTATCCTTTTATCATTCAACTCTCCTTCTCATAAAGTCTTAACATTAAAATAACTAGTCAGCAATTTTCATATTTTAATATAATAGTAATAATATAATAGCATGTGTATTTTCCTAAATTATTCATTAACATTACTTTTATTTGAGTAGCAGAGTTATGCAGAACAACATGTCTTAATGCCTGTGCATTCTTATCTTTTCCAAACATGGATTTTCAAGTGAATTTTGATCAAGGTTTAACACTATGCTTGTAAATCATAAAAAGCTCTGTCAACAGTTTTGCCTATTGAATTTTGAGGTGCTTATTCAGTTTAGGGCACTGGTGTTTCATTATTCCCCAGAACTCCTTCCTTCGGCACTCTTAGAAATACAATATTTTTGAAGGTGTCACTTATTTTACATGGTGGAGTATGGTGGCGTGTTCCAATGCCTGTTTTCTTTTCTGCCTTTTTTGGCAGTCTTTTAATATAAACTATTTTTTTTACAAAACATTATAAGCATTGCTATAATTATTAACACTTGTATCCATAAAAATATCTTAAAACTGAATGCTGCAACCATATGTTCCCAACTGTATTTATTAGATCCCACCAACTCTATTTGATTATTTACTGTATTCAGTTTTTTTCACATACAAAAGAAATGATTTATATTTCATTTGAACAAAGATTTTAGGTATATGTTTAAGTTAGCAATAGCCTATGTACTATTTAGTTAAGGAGAAACTGCATTGGCTTAGAACCAAAGCTTGGTTGACTTTGTATTACCAATGGTTCAACAACTTTGGATATAGGTATGATTTTGACTGATCCAATTATAATTTTGAATTTAGGGATAAAACACCAGTTGGACAGATTAATTGGGCATACTCTTCTTCCCTCCCTCCACATTTCTTACATATGTTGCTCATGTTTGAGGTTTATTCCAGGCACACAGACGTACTGGGCAATTGAGGTGAGTCTTTTCAGGGTCCTGTTTCATTACTATGGTCTTTCCCACAGATGGGTTGCATAGTCCCTAAGGCATTACATCAGCAGATCCATCTGGCTCACACCTGTTCAATGAGACTACTTACATGTGATGGAGAACAAGTAATACCACTGAAATTTCCTTTGTTGGAAACCTTTGCAGGAATAAATAAACACATTTCTCATTTGAAGTTTCACTGCTGACCCTTTTAAAGTTACCTGCACGAGGAAAAAAAAGGTCACAAAAATATTTGTTAATTCATTCAATGATCTTTCCTTACCAGTTATACTGAGGAGTATACAAGTACAACTCTGTGAACAGGTTTATGAGTGACAGCTGAGATAGAGTGAATTCAGAAACCTATTCACCCCAGGACCAAATGTTATTTATATTACAGCACTTAATTTTAGTTAAATTATTTAGCTGTTGTTGAAAGAGCTGTCACTGGAAGTTCTTACTACACTAGGACATTACAGTTGCAAATTATGGACTTGTAAACTGCAAAGTATATATAGTGCAATATCATTTTGAAAGCAAGTATTTATATTGACACAAATTTTTATGTCCCAACTCTGCCCTAAGACACAGTTAAAGCTGTTTGGCAAACAGATTGATCTACCATGAAAAGAGGTTCCATAGTGAAGTTATAACCTTCAGGATTTATTCCATGTATTTCATTTGTTAACCAGTGTTTACACACTGCCTTTTAGAATATTTAAAAAGTGACTACAACTTGCTGTTAGACATACAGCAGACCAATCAACTCACGTGCAATATAAACAAATGACAAACAATCCCTTGCTGACCTTCTCCTTCAAAAGAAAACTGGCAGCTATATTTTTGTAGTGTATTTGTTTTAATGTCCATTGTTTGTAAAACTCTCCTAGAAAACAAAATGTCTTTTTCTACAGATTGTTCTTTTATATTTGGCAAACATTACTTTTGTGTACAATGTTTCTTAGTGGTTTAATAATATTTATCTGCCTCAAAGGATTGCTATTTAGATTGATTAATTTGTTGAGAAGTATACTGAGATCTTTGGGTGACAAGCACTATAAGTGCAAATTATTATTATTTATTATTACTAACATTAACAAAATTGGAACAGAAACCAAGTTGATTCCAATGTATGTTGCTTATGACTTTCTTTCAGTAATAATATTTTTCATTTAGACAGGGCAGTTGTAACAATTCTTCTAATCATATAATTTTTTGATAGGTATCCATGCCCCATCTGTGCTGTTGTGCTATTTAAAAGTCTGTATTAGACCACATCCTTCTCCTATTCCCCACCTTCTTTTTGTCCAGTGAGCTGTCTATATGGCTCCTGCAGTCCCTCCATTCCCCTAGATATAATTCTTAGACTTGTGTACATTTATGGCACTGTTTCACTATGAGCCTATCATACCGAAGGACCCCAAATTATTTTACAAACTATGGGCCAAATTTTGAAGTTCCTAATTGTGTAAAACTCCTATTGACTTCAACAGGAATTTTACACAATTGAGAGCTGCAGAATTTGGTCAGATAAATATACTTCATAAATGATTTGGATAACAGCATAGAACGTACACTTATAAAGTTTGTGGATGATACCAAGATGGGAAGGGTTGAAAGAGCTTTGGAGGAGAGGATTAGAATTCAAAATGACCTTGACAAACTGAAGAAATGGTCTGAAATAAATAGGATGAAATTCAATATGGACAAATATAAAGTACTAATTTAGGAAGGAATAATCAATTGCACAAATACAAAATGGGGAAAGACTGCCTAAGAAAGAATACTACAGAAAAGGATCTGGGGGTCATAGTGGATCATAAACTGATAAATTGTTTTCTTTAACTACAAAGGAACTAAAATGTGCATTAGGAAGTGTTAGTCATAGGTTGTGTGCGCAATAAATACAGTCTTTCAATGTATCTTCACCTTTTCCAAAGAAAACTTTGGGTTTTGTTAGTGTTCTTGGAAGTTTGGATCTAAACTTTGTCTCTCTACATTTTATCTAAAGAGCTTGTGTCAGCAAAAAGCAGTCTAGTCTTCTTACAATGACAAGCACACATACAGGAAACACTGACCTTAATAAAGATTAATTTTTAAAAAATGAAAATCAACATATAGTATGAATCCAGTTGTAGTATCTGATTATCACATGCAGTGGCTTTGCAAAAAGCAGATAATAACCATGTCATAAAAAATTGAAGATAGATACACAGATATCAGAGTGGCTGATGGTATTAAATCATTTGCACATCCTTTGGCCCGCACCACTTCCCTCAGCCCCCATTGGCCTTGAACGGCGAACCGCAGCCAGTGGGAGCTGTGATTGGCTGAACCTGCGGATGCATCAGGTAAACAAACCGGCTAGGCCCTCCAGGGGGCTTACCCTGGCGTTTCGAGTGCCAAAGGTTGCCGATCACTGGTTAGAGCCTGCACTTTAAGATCCTTTGAGGTGCTATTTGCTTCCTGAAAGGGGTTGGACACCTCTAACCTCCACTGAAATCAAGAGGAATGTAAGGTACTGAGCATCTTGCAGGATCCCTGAGGGAACTCCCAGACAATATTTATCATAGAATCATAGGACTGGAGAGGACCTCGAGAGGTCATCTAGTCCAGTCCCCTAACAGGTGTTTGTCTAACCTGCTCTTAAAAATCTCCAATGACGGAGATTCCACAACCTCCCTAGGGAATTAATTCCAGTGCTTAACAGTTAGGAAGTTTTTCCTGATGTCCAACCTAAACTGCCCTTGCTGCAATTTAAGCACATTGCTTCTTGTCCTAACTTCAGAGGCCAAGGAGAACAATTTTTCTCCCTCCTCCTTGTAGCAACCTTTTATGCACTTGAAAACTGTTATCACATCCCTTCTCAGTCTTCTGTTCTCTAGACTAAGCAAGCCCATTTTTTCCCAATCTTCCCTCATAGGTCATGTTTTCTAGACCTTTAATTATTTTTGTTGCTCTTTTCTGGACTTTCTCCAATTTGTCCACATCTTTCCTGAAATGTGGTGCCCAGAACTGGACACAATACTCTGGTTGAGGCTGTATCAGCATGGAGTAGAGTGGAAAAATTATTTCTCGTGTCTTGCTTACAACAGTCCTGCTAATACATACCAGAAAGATTGCTCTATTTTTTTGCAACAGTGTTACACTGTTGACTCAAGACTCATATTTGGCTTGTGATCCACTATGGCCCCAAGATCGCTTTCTGCAGTACTCCTTCCTAGGCAGTCATTTCCCATTTTGTATGCATGCAACTGATTGTTCCTTACTAAGTGGAGTACTTTGCATTTGCCTTTGTTGAATTTCATCCTATTTACTTCAAACCATTTCTCCAGTTTGTCCAGATCATTTTGAATTTTAATCCTATCCTTCAAAGCACTTGCAACCTCTCCCAACTTGGTAAACTTTATAAGTGTATCTCTATGCCAATATCTAAATAATTGATGAAGCTATTGAACAGAATCAGACCCAGAACTGATCCCTGTGGGACCCCACTTGATATGCCCTTCCAGCTTGACTGTGAACCACTGACAACAACTCTTTGTGAACCATTTTCCAGTCAGTTTTGTACCCACCTTATAGTAGCACCATCTAGGTTATATTTCCCTAGTTTGTTTATGAGAAGGTCATGCGAGACAGTATCAAAAGCTTTACTAAAGTCAAAATATACTACATCTACCTCTTCCCCCCTATTCACAAGGCTTGTTACCCTGTCAAAGAAAGCTATTAGGTTGGTTTGACATGATTTGTTCTTGACAAATCCATGCTGACTGTTACTTACCACTTTATCTTCTAGGTGTTTGAAAATTGGTTGCTTAATTATGTGCTCCATTATCTTTCTGTGTACAGAAGTTAAACTGACTGGTCTGTAATTCCCTGGGTTGTCTTTATTTCTCTTTTTATAGATTGGCAATATATTTGCTATTTTCTAGTCCTCTAGAGTCTCTCCTGTCTTCCATGACTTTTCAAAGATAATCGCTAATGGCTCAGATATCTTCTCAGTCAGCTCCTTGAGTATTCTAAGGTGTATTTTGTCAGGCCCTGGTGACTTGAAGACATCTAACCTGTGTAAGTAATTTTTAACTTGTTCTTTCCCTATTTTAGCCTCTTATCCTACTTCATTTTCAGTGGCATTCACTGTTATCACAATCTGAATGGAAGATGCATTAGTCAACAGAGAAAATGTTGTTCCTGTGGGAGAAAATTGTTCCCTGTGGCTAACCCATTGTTCCCTCAGTCAACCCATTTTCTTCACCAACAGGAGTCTGCTCCCTTCCTGGAAGCTTAAGCAATACCACAGAGGAAGAAAAGTTTTGCTTCCTTTATTCCAGAGAAGGATTTTTATTCTCCTGTTGTGTTGTTTAAGGATTATAGACCCCCTCACACTAGTGCAGTCCCCTTTGGGGCACACAGTTGTTCAACTCAGTGAGAGGGAAATTCATATTTGTAGTGTATTTTTAAAATCTTTCTGTTGTAAATTCTGCTGCCACTAGGTCACTGGCTCTTTCTTCCACTGATTCAGTATCTTTCCAAGCTATGTGACAAAGTGGGACTTAATTTTTTAAGCAGGAGACAGAAAATAGCCAAAGGGAAGAAGAGAAGGGAAAGGAGATGAAGGGAACAGATGGAGAAAGGAGAGAGAAGAGGAGAGGAAACAGGAAATAGAAACAAAGAGAAGGAATTGGAAAAGGGAAATTAAAAAAGGGAGCAAGAGAAGGGAAACAAATATGGAAATCAGAGGCGCTGAAATAATTTATATAGTGGAGGTACTGAGAGCCATTGAACCAAACTGTAAACCCTGTATATAATAGAAACCACTTCAAGCCACAGGGTGCAGCAGCACTGCCAGTATCCCTAGTTCCAGCACCTATGATGGAAAGAGAGGGAAAGGGAAGAAGGGAGAGAAGGAGAAAATTAGGAAGGCAGAGAAGCCAAATGGATCTCCATTCCAATTAAATATGTTCTTTTAAGCATCCTACTTCCAGGCTATTTCCAGGTGTTTTGCAGGTCCATTTGAAAAGATGAAATATTTCCCCAGTCCAGATCTTTGAAATGAATGCAAAACATATTGAATAGTCATGAAAGGATGAATTTTACCCTCATAGCCAAAAGTCTTAATGGCTCCCAATCCCACAAATACTTAAACATATGCTTAAACGCGTTAAATTAAACATAATGCTGAAGTGATTGCAAGATCAAGGACTAGGCCTGACTTTCATAGAAATATAAGACCTTTCCTTCTTTTTTCAATTTACTTCCTTTGAGCCTCAGTACTTGTCAGTTCCCTAGATAGACCATATAGTTCCAAGGTCTGGAAGTCTAATAATCCACTTCTTCCTCAAGGCTGATACTTCTAGTAAAGCTAGGCAATTTTTTATTTTTTAAAGAAAAATTATAGAATATTGAGGTTTTTATAACAATTTTTAAATAGAAAAATTTCATTTTAGTTGAAATTTTAAAATTTTCAACAAAATGTTAAAATGTAGTTTTTCTACAAAAATATTAACATTTTGGGTGGGAGAAATGTTCAGAATATTTATTTTTGAAATTTATAAGAGGAATACCTATTTACCTCACTTCTTCTTCCCCCTTTTTTCAATGGAAAATGATTAAATAAAGGGGAAAATTTGAGTAGTGGAAGGGTAAGAGAAAATATAATTTTCCCCAGTGAAATAAAACAAACATTTCAAAATAAATTTTTACATGAGATTTTAAAAAGTTTTGAAAGTTGTTACTGAACAAACAAATCTTTTGTTTTTAAAAAAATATTTTGCAGAACATACTTATCTTTTAGTAATTTTTCAACTACAACAGATAATAAACAGAGCAATTGACATTAGGCCCTGATCCTTCACACACTTACAACTGTGCTTAACTTCACTACTGTGAATAGCCCCCTTGAAATAAGTGAGACTACTCACCTTGTTTAAAGTTAAGCACATGCATACTTCTGTGCAGAATCAGGCACCATGAAACAGATGTATACATATTTACAGGTTTGGGGCCTAAGAAAGCATTTCCTTGACCTCCTGTCTTCTTGATATTTGCCTTTTAAACCCAGTTCTGCAACTGGGTCCTCCCCTACTGTGCTGCTTGCAATATTGGGGATGAATCCTGGCTCCATTGAAACCAATGGAAAACCCTCTACTGATTTCAATGGGGCCAGGATTTCCTTAATCCTTTACATTAGATGGTTCTCATGATCAAAAAGAGATTGCTTTCACATTTGTGTCTCGTACAGCTCCAAGCTTAGTGTTGGTTTTAACAAATAATTAATATAGAATAATAACTAATATTTTTCTCTTGTAATGCATAAGTTGTATGGTGAAAAAGGGACTCTGGCAGCTCCGGTCAGCACTACTGAACGAGCCATTAAAAGTCCGGTCAGCAGTGCAGCGGGGGCCCAGGGCTAAGGCAGGCTCCTTGCCTGCCCTAGCTCCACGCGGCTCCCGGAAGCAGCCACCAGGTCCTTGCAGCTCCTAGGTGCATAGGCAGCCAGGGAGGCTCTGCACACTGCCCCCACCCCCTAATGCCAGCTCCGCAACTCCCATTGGCCGGGGGTTGTGACCAATGGGAGTTGTGGGGGTGATGGCAGCAGGTACAAGGGCAGTGCGAGGAGCTTCTGTGGCCGCTCATGAACCTAGGGACTTCAGGGATCTGGCGGACACGTCTGGGAGCCACGATAAGTGCCGCTGGAACCCCGCACCCCAACCCCTTGTCCCAGCCCAGAGTCCCATCCCGTACCCCAAACCCGTCATCCCCAGCCCCACCCCAGAGTACACACCCCCAACTGGATCCCTCACCTCCCCCGCACCGTAATCCCTGCTCCAGCCTGGTGCCCCCTCCTCCACCCCAAACCCCTCATCCCAGCTCCACCCCAGATCCTGCACCCCCAGCTGGAGTCCTCACTGCCCCCCCACACATCCCAACCCCCTGCCACAGCTGGTCCCCTTTCCCATACCCTGAACCCCTCATTTCTGGCACCACCTGGAGCCCACCCCCCCCCCCACCCTCACCCCCTGCCCCAGCCCAGTGAAAGTGAGTGAGGGTGGGGGAGAGTGAGCAATGGAGGGAGGGGGGATGGAGTGAGTGGGGGCGGGGCCTTGGAGAAGGGGTGTTCAATTTTGTGCGATTAGAAAATTGCCAATCTTAGTCCCTGTACATATACAAAGAGACAATCTCTGCCCTGAAGAGTTTACAGTCCACATACCTAATTACCTCAGAGTCATACAGATCTATTGTGAAGTTAAAATTATGGCTTTACAAATAAGACTTCCTAAAGTGACAAGCATATTATTCCAGAGCAGTAATTTTTCTTTTATGTTTCTGGAAAACTCCAGAACAGAAGCAGACAATGACTTCAACTCTCATGTCAGCACTGGTTCTTCCTTTATACAAGCAGTTATCATTAATGCATGTTTTCCCAATACCCATGCACTTAGCCAAGTCAGTAAGGGAAAGAACAGGATTCAATCTCAATGTAAATGTTCTTAAGAAGTGAAAGGCCCAATATCAGTGAAATGCCTCTCTAAAAGAAGTTTCCTGGATTCCAGATAGTATCAATTCACTCCTTAAGGGTATTCTGATATAAAATTTCTTGACATTGTTACTTTTAAACCTTTCACCATTCATTCAATGATTGTTACTATAAAGTAGCTTAATGGTGTTTAGCTGAACTCAGAACAACAAATAATTCTGTCCAAGCTTAAGCAACTCTATGAATGTGAAAGATGTGACATTCATTGCACTGCTGTTAAGTAGAAAGTATCTATCTCTTAAAGATTCTACAGAACTAGATTTTAGTTTAAAAGGAGACAGGAGATTTAATGGAATGCATAGAAAAAGAAAGTTTGCTCCTCAGATATCTAATTTGATTATGCACAAATCATTCTTTGCATTAAATCAGTTCCACCTCCTCAAAAGACTTACATGGAATAAGTAATAATTTCAAAAATTCCCTGTGGGGCTTTGCGCTTTAAAAATATTCTTTATAATGACTCATTTGTACTAGGCTCTATAAGACTACCACACATTTCCTATCAAGATTCTTTGGGAGACCATCAACACCTGATATACTAGTTTACTGATGGGGAAAATTTACACTTTCCTCTTATGTATAGTCTGATTAGACATGAGAATGCCTATCAATTTCTTAAGGTAGAAAGACAGATAGGATTCTCTGGACATCCATGTGCTGTTTCTGCCAGCAAGCTACAGATTTTCTAGAACAAGGAGTAATAGAATGTGAAAAAGACATGTGAAATAGGTACTCAGAGCAGACAGAAGCAAGAAATAAAGTCATACCTGACCAACAAACTTCTAAAAACAATCAAGATCTGATAGCTTTGTCTAAGGAACAATGCCACCAGGCAGGATCTGATCAGCTAGACACACATAATTAAGAAAAAGTGCAAAACTCATCTGTAGGATTTTGAGATGTTCTGGTTTTACCAAAACATCACAAATTTGGCACGACTCTCTGGCTTTAGTCCTTCTATATAGCTTGTCAGGTAACGCCAACACAAATTATACAAACAGACAAAGGCGCCAACTTCCGGTGGCGCTGGTGGGGGCTGATGCCCGGCGTCAGGGGCGGGGCCCCGCCCCCGAAGCCGGGCCCCGCCCCCGACGCCAGGCGACATGGTGGGACCCCGCCCCCAACACCGGGCCCTGCCCCTGACACCGGGTGACGTTGTGAGGCCCCGACGCCGACGCAACGTCGCCCAGCGTCAGGGGCAGGGCCCCGCAACATCTCCCGGTGCTGAGGTGAGCTTGCCGTGGGTCCCGGGGCTGGGCGCGGGCCCCGGGGATGGTGGGGAGCTGCCGCCCACCAATTTTTCCCCATGGATGCTCCAGCCCCGGAGCACCCACGGAGTCAGCGCCTATGCAAACAGAACTGTTCTTATAACTCCCCAGGTTCCTGTCCAGGCTTCTGAGTAGTAACCCACATCCATCCATCTCTCTCAAGTGAAAGTGAATCAGCCCCTCTTTAAGACACTGTGCCTAATTAGTCTCAGTTGCACTTAATCAGCTCCTAGTTGGGAGTGCCTCCTTGACCCAATTCTGAACCTTCCTGGGAAAATTTCATCTAAGAAATAAAGAGCAAAGACACAACACACTATTTAACAGTTTAGTAGATCAGGAAAATGGTGGTATAGAAGTTGGGATTTTCAAAGGGAGTTAGATACCCCTCATCCCAGCTCCACCCCAGATCCTGTCTCCACCCCTTTTCTGCCTTTGAAAATCTTCCCTAGAGATATTAAGGAACTTCCTGGGGACTATGGAGGAAGGCGTAGTTGAAAACGGAACTCAAGTTCCTGGCTTCCAGCTCAGTTCCCTACACTGTACACTTTTTACCGTGTGCGGGTTGTTCAGAAACCTTTGTGGGGGGAATATTGGTTATCTCAGTCAGTTAGCATTGACTGGTTCCTTTAATTTAATTTAATTTAATTAATTTATTTATTTATCTATCTATCTATCTATCTATTTATTTATTTATTATTTGGCTGTCTCCATTCAAAAGCCAAAGATTGAATGGGCACTGAGAAAGGTCATTCTCTCACCTTCCAGGTCAGGGCTCAGACGTGTTGGTGAGGTAACAAGGCAATGTCTGTGCTGCCCTCTTTTCTGTGGCTGAGTAGAGCATTTTGGTATCTAGACCTGTCAGTCTGGCATCTTTCCCAAGCACTAAATCCATTTTTTAACAGCGGGGGAAAGAACTAAGTTGTGTTAATAGAGGAGCCAAACTCTAAGACGTCAATCACTGTTTTCCTCATGATTGCTTTTTTTCCTAGAGCCTCATGTTCTCTTGTTTTCCTAATGTGCATTGCCCTTACAAGAGGAAATCTAGGTGCAATGTGAGGATACTGGTCCTGATAACCAGATGATATGCTGAATTCATTTTCGCCAGTGTAAAATATATCCTCTTGTGATAGTGAATTCAATTCTATTTCAATGTATTTTTGTGCCTGACCTTAATCTGTCTGTTTAACAACTTGCTCAGTCTAGAATAAATGTGCTCCTTAATTTTACTACCTAAACAAATCTGACTGAAGAAAAGAATTTTGTGGTGTTGCCCTCATCCCTTCACATCTGTCGAAATTACCTTATTTCTCTATGGGTGCCAGGTTTGTATAATTTTTTGTGGTGTCCAGAACAGGTCCAAGCAGAGCTGTCCCATCCATAGGATGGACCGGGGCAACTGCCCCAGGTCCCGCGCTTTGGGGGCCCTGCACTTCAGGGGGACACGGGGTCCAGGGCAGCCAAGCGGGTTAGCGGGGAGCTTGGCGCTGGCAACAGCAAGCAACCCGCCCTACTCCGTCCTGCCAGCTCCTGGCATCGCCCGTGGGGAGTGGGTGGAAGCTGGAAAGAGGCGGGGCAGGGGCTTGGGGAAAGGAGGGGAAGCTTGCTGCTACTGGCGCCAGGCCCTTCACTAGAGCCCCAGGCCGTCCTGGACCCGAGCTGTCCCGTCCATAGGACTGACCAGGGCAACTGCCCCAGGCCCTGTGCTTTGAGGGGCCCCGTGCTTCAGGGGGACATGGGGTCCAGATTAGTGGGGGGACTGGCGCCAGCAGCAGCAAGCGGCGTTTCCCCAGTCCGCCCCTGCTTCACCCCCTCCCCGCCCCCATTCCACCCCTTCCCCTAAACCCACGCCCTGCCTCTTTCCGGCTTCTGCCCCCTCCCCCGAGCAATACCGGGAGCCGGCGGAGCAGGGCGGGCTGGGGCCGGGTCGCTTGCTGCTGTCTGCACCAGGCCCCCCCGCTACTCCCTCCAGGCCATCCTGGACCCCACGTTCCCCTGAAGCGCGGGGTCCCCCAAAGCATGGTAAGCCCAAACATTGGTGGAGCTGAGCCCACATTCCTAAATATTGGTGGAGCATTGGCACCACTGGCCCATATAACTCGCTGCTTATGTTCCTAATCAGCAGCCAGACCACATTTACTCTTGTATCATCACATTTTAAAATCTCCTTCACTGGAATCAGTGCACTGAAACAGAATTGCCAATAAATCCCTCAAATTCCTGAACACTTTGAAAATCCTTTCTATTTTGAGATTAAGCTCATAATTCTGTGCATTATACGTACACGGAATGACCATCGTTTTCAGCATCTTAAAGTTTCACACTAATGCATATGCTTTGGAATTCATAAAGCAAAGTACGCAGTTTACTTCAGGGCAATATGTCTGATGTGATAGCACAAGAGATTATTGCTTAGCAATAAGTAGCATATGTGTATCTTTTATCAATCAGCATTTATCCCATAGACATAACAACAAGAGCCTCATTTCATATCATGGCATTTGTGAACCTCTAGAAATACATCCCTTTCTCTTAGCAGAGAAATGTAATAGAAATGTTTTAAACTCATACTATCTACCTAGCATATTTCTGGAGACTGTGAACCTGAAAAAAGAGCTTATATGCGTGGGCCAATGTTGTCAAGCATAGGCGCCTACTCCCCCTCTTTTCCGTGGTTGCTCAACCCCCGCTCTGCCCCTGCCCACACTCCACCCTTTTCCTGAGGCCCCGCCCCTACCCCACCTCTTCCCATACCTTCCCCACCCCCATTCCAACCTCTTCCCCAAAGTCCCCACCCCAACTCTGCCCCTTCCCTGCCCCCATTCCAACTCCTTCCCCAAATCCCTGCCCCGGCCCCGCCTTATCCCCTGAGTGCGCCACGTTCCCGCTCCTCCCCTGCTCCTGGAGCATGCAAACAGCTGTTTGGCGGCGGCTGGGTGGGAAGCACTGGGAGGTAGGCGGAGGAGCGGGGACGCGGTGCGCTCAGTGGGGGAGAAGGAGGTGTGGCAGGGTGGGAGGGGAGCGTGGCTGCTGGTGGGAGCAGAGCACCCACTAATTTTTCCCAATGGGTGCTTCATCCCTGGAGCACCCATGGAGTCGACGCCTATGTTGTCAAGAATAGGTGTCTGAAGATAGGCTGCAGTATAGCTACATCTATACATAACTTCAGACTTTTTAAATTAAAAATTGGGCCTTAATTAAATATGAATGTGTTGCAATGTTGAAGGAAGAAGGGTTTGTGAATGATACTGGTCCAAATTTAGTTTTGTGTAGGCAGGCAGGTATGCTCCCACAGTGAAAGAGTAGAGGGAACCAGAGCATCATCATGAAGGAACAACCCCTCTGCAGGACTTTCCCATGGATTGTGAGGATTTGGCAAATTTCACCTCCTGGCTTCTCTTAGGCTATGTCTACACTACCACGGTAAGTCGACCTATGCTACACAACTCCAGCTACGTGAATAACGTAGCTGGAGTCGACATACCTTAGGTCAAGTTACCGCAGAATCTACACCGCGGCGGGTCGGTGGGAGAAACTCTCCGATCGACTTACCTTACTCTTCTCATTAAGGGTAAAGTACAGGGGTTGACTGGAGAGCGATCTGCTGTCGATTTGGCAGGTCTTCACTAGATCCGCTAAATCGACCACCAGTGGATTGATCTCAGATTGTCGATCCCGGCTGTAGTGTAGATGTAGCCTAATAGCTAGTTCCCTTCTTCCCCATTGGGAAAGCTATTTGTAGGGAGCTTTGAAAGATGAACATATGGATCTAATCTCACCTAGTATGGCACAAGATATGCTTTTTTGTGTGTTCCTTTTTCTTCTTGGGATGTGGTATCCCCAAAATTAATGTAGAACCATACCTAGATTATTTCTACCACATGCCTGTAGTGATGCGGAAAGCTGCTGGAGCTTTCTTATCTGGCAAGTGACATTCTTGGTTCCCTATGATAGTTAATACAGAGGAGAAATGGGAGCTACTACTGTGATCTCAGAGCTTGTAATTACAAAAATAAGGAATACTTCCAAAAAAATCATGCTGTGCTGCTGCATAGAGCTAAATCTGCAGGCATTTGGTGTTCCTTGAAAACAATTGATCTCTTTACTCATCGAGCCCAAGATACAAATAAAACTGCTTATATATATTCCTGGTACATTTGCGTGGCACCTCTATTGACTGTCTTTTCCACTAGCAAAGCATTTTAATCTGCCCTTTACTTTGTGTGTGTGTGATTTTTCCTCCCAAGCATTGAACATAATTTATTTTTGATGCACAAATATGTTACATTAAATTATGCATATACTAACACTTAGAATGTTGTGCTCTACAGAGTGGCACAGCATCACATTAATGTCTACATTTCCAAATATGATCACGAATTCTGTGTGCCTCCAAAACTGTGTGGCGGAGCACCTGCAAGC
This sequence comes from Chelydra serpentina, assembly GCA_037349315.1. Classification (NCBI taxonomy): domain Eukaryota; kingdom Metazoa; phylum Chordata; order Testudines; family Chelydridae; genus Chelydra; species Chelydra serpentina. The sequence goes on along the minus strand of JBAIAC010000035.1, from coordinate 23,367,649 downwards.
CCCATAGACTTCAGTTATAGATGTGTGCTCAAGGTGAGCAGCCAACAATTTTAGGTATCCAGCATTAGAGGATCATGTAAACTTGGGCCCAACTGACTTGCTCAAGGCAACAAAGTGAGCCAGCATCACAGCTAAGATTGTAACACAAGTCACTGCCTCTCCTAGCCCCATGCTGAATGAGCTATGCCACACCAACTCTTTGCAACTGCAGAAGAAGCCATTTTTGTTCCAGCACTAGAGAAGCCAGAAATCTGATTGCTTCACTAGCCATAACTAAGGCTATGATCTAGTCTCGGGTATTTTTAGTAAAAGTCATGGACAGGTCATGGGCTATAACCAAAAAATCACGTCCAGTGACCTGTGTGTGACTTTTACTAAAAATACCCCTAACTAAATCTTAGCTGCTGAGAGGGGGTGTGCGCTCTAGTGGCACTGCTGCTCTGTGGGGTGCAGGACAGCCAGGGGGCCATGCCACTGCTGCTGCTCCTGTGTGTGGGGGGGGTAGCTTGGGGCCCCACCACCACTGCTCCTCTGGGAGGGGGGAGGCCTGGGGACCCGTTGCTGCTCCTCCAGGCCAGGGGGCAGCCCAGGACCCTGCTGCCACCTCTCCAAGCCAGAGAGTGGCCTGGGGCCCCGCCCCTGCTCCAGAAACGCTGCTCTGGGGCAGCGCCAGGGACCATTTGCCTGGGGCCTCTTGAGCAGTGGCTGGTGCAGCTGGCCCCAGGGCCACCCCAGTTGTCGGGTGGCCCTGGGGTCAGCCGCACCAGCTGCTGCAGCTGCAGAATTCACAAAGGTCCCGGAAAGTCACAGAATCTGAGACTTCCATGACCTCCGTGAAAGACTCGCAGCCTTAGCCATAACTGGCTACATGCTGTAGTAGAGCACTAATGAAACCTACTATCCACAGGTACAGATAGGAATGTGTCTGCTCAATTACAACTGATTTAGTACAGGACTTTGTGTATAGGATCAACTGCACTGGCACAGCTCTCTCTCTGTCCTGTTTGTAATTCTGTCATCTTTACTAACTCCAGAATCTTATACAAATTCTCAATTTTATTAAGCACTACTTGTGCTTTATTTTCATTTATATACATGCGGCCCTATCCAGTACTATGTATTTCCATGTATATATTCATTTCAAAGTATTATCCCTTCTCTAAGAAGAGCAGTGAAGGAGCAAGAACAATTGAGACAAGCTGGATGAGGTAATATATTTTATTGGACCGTCTGCTGATGAAAAAGACAAGCTTTCAAGCACAGACCTGAAGATAAACAGCTCTGTGTAGTGTGAAAGCTTCTCTCTTTCATCAAAATATATTGGTCCAATAGAAGATATTACCTCACCCACGTGTCTCTAATATCATGGAACTCAACATGGCTACATCAACTTTGCAAACAAGAACAGTTCAGACAGACTTACAGGGTCTGTGTCTGCAACTGTGAGATAAGAAAATCAGACACATGCATTGGCATCTACTGAAATATTCACCTTGAGGTTATTCTTTATTATTTGTATTATAGTCACACATGGAAGGCTTCACTCATGATCCTGTTGTGCTAGACACTGTACAAAGGCAATGTAAGAGACAACTTGTGCCCACTTAGACTCCTAAAGCTGTACACCGGGCACCTTGACAGCACCAAAGAGTGCTTCAACTACAGACTGAGGCTCAGCAAATGCGGAATGATAGTTCAACATGCCTCTGGTCATTTGAATGATTGCTGGTGTTGTTTACTTACAAGATTGGACCTCAGTGAGAAAAATATCCCAATGGCTATAGCAGCCTGCTGGGTCCTGCATAATATCCGTGAAGCAAAGGGGGAAAAGTTTCTGCCAAGGTGGAGGGTAGATGTGGAGTGGCTGTCTGGTGAATTTGAACAGCCAGATACAAGGGCTATTAGAAGAGCTCAACACAGTTCAGGGAGGCTTTGAAAGACTATTTTAATAATGAGCCAGAGTAGCGTGTGTTGCTGCAGTGTGCTCTACCTGGCCTTGCCCTTTTGCAGCCCAGTGGAAATCTTGCAGTGATTGCTGTGTATGTAGGAATATAACATTGTCCATGCTCCTATTAATATTGTTTGTAAATGATGTTATGGATTGTGTGATAGAGTGCAGTAACAGGTAATGCAGTAGCAGACCTGCTCTGCACCAGCCAGCATATGTTGTGAAATAATCAAGATGCATATTGTTCCAAAAATAGAATTTTATTCTGTAACATAAACCAGGCAATTAAAAAACATTCAAAACTTAATAAACTAAGGGAACAGAACTTATGAAGGGGAAAGAAGAATCATTTCCATTTCAGGTACACATATACTAACTGTGGCTTTTACAAGTCCGTGTACCTCAAGCTATGATTGTCTTTAATGTCTCACCGGGTGGAGTGGTAAGGGCAGTACACTGTCCCCTTATGCCATGTAGAATGTTGGGGGATATACGGAGGTCCCGATACTGAGTTTTCTATGGGCTGCAGAGGGAGGTGAGCATGGGATTGTTGAACCTACATATCCACCGGAGTCGGCAGCATCTCTGTTTGTTGTCTGAGAAGCGCAAGCGTGTCATGCAGCATGTCCCTCTCCTTTTTCTGTGCCTTTCTCCTCTCTACTCTATTCTTCTCCAGGCTGTCTGCAAGGGTGATCCTCAAGGCTCTATGCTCATTCTCTGATGTAGCACAGGCTTGTAGGATCTCCTGGAACATGTCATCCTGAGTCCTCTTCTTTCTCCTCCTTCTCTGGCTCAGGTGTTCTGCAGGTTTGGAGGGGAGACCATGAAGGCTGCAATGGCAGAAGCTACAGATACAACACACAGAAGTACCATTGTCAGCATATTCTCAATGGAAATTTGAGAATATGCTGACAATGTTCTTGCCTAGGTTCTTTCCTTACTATTTTTAACATTACTGTGACCTCCACCATTACTTTTGTCAAACTGATTCACCCTCCAGCAGCTGCTCCATTGCTTCAAGAATATTAAGCATTCTCATTACCTTAATAATTTCTGTCGTTGAATCCAATGCCTGGATATTCAGACCTAGTGAAGCTTGCATTGTTTCATTCTTGGAAGTAAAGCCTATCTGTATTTCCGATGCTGAGATTGCCTGCTGAGACTATATGGGTGGAAGGGACGCAGGCCTCGTGCACTCAGGTGCCTGGTGTGCTGAAGCATGTGGCTTTAAAAATTCACTTTTCCCAGTTTTGAAATGTTTTAAAATTCTGTCCCAACACCTGCTTCTATTTCTGTTTCCTCGCTCTCCGATGATGTCAATGAGTCCATGTAATAGAGGAAGCTTATCAAATGTTGTCAGCACTTTCCCATGCTGAGTTCTTTCTTGCTGTGTCAGACCCATGAAGTAGCGAGTCCATGTCATCCCCCACATTTCCTTTAAATGTAAAGAAACACTTTCCCCGCTGTATTAAAAAACTGCTCAGGGATAACATAGGGGCTGTAATGAGATGAACATACAACCAACAAAATAATGAAATGATAGCCTAGTATCTAGATGGTATTTTAGTAGTGTCATGTGGTGTGGCATGATTGGCATCTTTAATCTCTAAAGCATCAGTTCATGTCCACACCAGGTCATTATGACCGAATGTCATTACTATCTGGCAATCATATCATGCATTGATAGGAGGAATCTATTGTGTGAAAGCTAAACAAGAGTTAAAAAATAAATAAGGAGTTTTATTGGTGGAAGAAGTGGTCACTTATCTTGGTTAGGCCCTGAAGCACCAGTAACAATGCCCCCCAGTCATCCAAGAATATTCTTGATAGCTTGCATCAGAAGCCCAAAACCAGGGCCGGATTAAGACCCTTAGAGGCCCTAAGCACTGAAAAGATTATGGTGCCCCCCCATATGTAATTCAAAATAAAAACAATACTATACCGTAAAATAACATTTTATTTTTTGAAATGACACAAAACTTACATGTATGCTGAAATTAAAATAGCTTCTTTCTAGATGTTCTGATTTCAAAATTCTGGATAAATTCATCGAAGCTGACTCGACGAAGCATGTCCACTTCCACACACAATAGGGAAAGTGAATCAAGTCTGTCCTGACACATTGTTGTTGGTTTTTTATTCTTTTCAGCTGAGAAAAAGAGCATTCTGCGGAGCAGTTAGTAATCATCAATGTTAGAAAAATACGTAGTGCGATCTCTACATTTGGAAATACACATCGTATTCTGTCTTTCAATATTGTGTCATGAAGATCAATGTGACTGAATTTCATTTTTTCTGTTTCAGTAAACGTTGCGCGCATATAACAGTGGAACTGCCGTACTTCTCCACAGAGATTCATGTTCAAGTTAACAGGGTGTGAGTCAACTAGCTTTTAGGAACCTTGTGAATATTGTTGGTCAGATAAGTCCATATCGTTTAGAAAAGAAAATCTACTTGATACTTCTTTGTACACTTCACCTCTCCTCTTCATATGAACTTCAAGTGTATCAATTATAGCGTAGTAAGTAGATATGCAAAATTTGTCTCTAGGATTCAGTGCTGTTTCTGTTGCACTGCTATCATTTGCTTGCTTTTTCCTGATTCACTTGCGGGACTGGGCTTCTTTGTAGTTAGGATCAGGCAAGATATCTTTTGATATGTCTTCAAATCTTTCGAAAATCATTCCTCAAAGTGTGTAAGTGGTCTGCTAATGATTGACAGAGGTCTGCACGTGTTTTCAAATCCAATTATTTTTCTTGGAAAGCTTGACTTGTGTGGTAAAAGTGTTGTAAAATTTCATTCTACATGGTCAACATGAATACAAACTCTAGTTCTTGCATCTTGTTTGCAATGTTTTCTGCCTCTCGTATAGTTTCTCCCTTTTATGATTGGTCTTCAGCTATACTTTCTAATGCACCCACAATCTTTGAGTAGGACTCCAGAATTGCACTTGTTGCCATTGCATGTGCCTCCCAGCGAGTATTAGAAAGAGATTTCAACACACAATCATTGCCGAAATATGTTTTAAGAACTGCCCATCGGTGTGTTGAGACAGAGAAAAATGTATAAAGTAACTGGACTGTTGAGAAAAAACTTACTGCCACCGGACAGCACTGCGGCCAATAAGATTGAGAGAGTGTGTAGCACATGGTATGAATATAGCATATTTGTTCTGTTCTAAAAGCTTCTTCTGCATTCCTT